>OX459002.1:0-10000000 GCA_949774965.1 Diarsia brunnea
CTAACCTAACCTAACCTAACCTAACCTAACCTAACCTAACCTAACCTAACCTAACCTAACCTAACCTAACCTAACCTAACCTAACCTAACCTAACCTAACCTAACCTAACCTAACCTAACCTAACCTAACCTAACCTAACCTAACCTAACCTAACCTAACCTAACCTAACCTAACCTAACCTAACCTAACCTAACCTAACCTAACCTAACCTAACCTAACCTAACCTAACCTAACCTAACCTAACCTAACCTAACCTAACCTAACCTAACCTAACCTAACCTAACCTAACCTAACCTAACCTAACCTAACCTAACCTAACCTAACCTAACCTAACCTAACCTAACCTAACCTAACCTAACCTAACCTAACCTAACCTAACCTAACCTAACCTAACCTAACCTAACCTAACCTAACCTAACCTAACCTAACCTAACCTAACCTAACCTAACCTAACCTAACCTAACCTAACCTAACCTAACCTAACCTAACCTAACCTAACCTAACCTAACCTAACCTAACCTAACCTAACCTAACCTAACCTAACCTAACCTAACCTAACCTAACCTAACCTAACCTAACCTAACCTAACCTAACCTAACCTAACCTAACCTAACCTAACCTAACCTAACCTAACCTAACCTAACCTAACCTAACCTAACCTAACCTAACCTAACCTAACCTAACCTAACCTAACCTAACCTAACCTAACCTAACCTAACCTAACCTAACCTAACCTAACCTAACCTAACCTAACCTAACCTAACCTAACCTAACCTAACCTAACCTAACCTAACCTAACCTAACCTAACCTAACCTAACCTAACCTAACCTAACCTAACCTAACCTAACCTAACCTAACCTAACCTAACCTAACCTAACCTAACCTAACCTAACCTAACCTAACCTAACCTAACCTAACCTAACCTAACCTAACCTAACCTAACCTAACCTAACCTAACCTAACCTAACCTAACCTAACCTAACCTAACCTAACCTAACCTAACCTAACCTAACCTAACCTAACCTAACCTAACCTAACCTAACCTAACCTAACCTAACCTAACCTAACCTAACCTAACCTAACCTAACCTAACCTAACCTAACCTAACCTAACCTAACCTAACCTAACCTAACCTAACCTAACCTAACCTAACCTAACCTAACCTAACCTAACCTAACCTAACCTAACCTAACCTAACCTAACCTAACCTAACCTAACCTAACCTAACCTAACCTAACCTAACCTAACCTAACCTAACCTAACCTAACCTAACCTAACCTAACCTAACCTAACCTAACCTAACCTAACCTAACCTAACCTAACCTAACCTAACCTAACCTAACCTAACCTAACCTAACCTAACCTAACCTAACCTAACCTAACCTAACCTAACCTAACCTAACCTAACCTAACCTAACCTAACCTAACCTAACCTAACCTAACCTAACCTAACCTAACCTAACCTAACCTAACCTAACCTAACCTAACCTAACCTAACCTAACCTAACCTAACCTAACCTAACCTAACCTAACCTAACCTAACCTAACCTAACCTAACCTAACCTAACCTAACCTAACCTAACCTAACCTAACCTAACCTAACCTAACCTAACCTAACCTAACCTAACCTAACCTAACCTAACCTAACCTAACCTAACCTAACCTAACCTAACCTAACCTAACCTAACCTAACCTAACCTAACCTAACCTAACCTAACCTAACCTAACCTAACCTAACCTAACCTAACCTAACCTAACCTAACCTAACCTAACCTAACCTAACCTAACCTAACCTAACCTAACCTAACCTAACCTAACCTAACCTAACCTAACCTAACCTAACCTAACCTAACCTAACCTAACCTAACCTAACCTAACCTAACCTAACCTAACCTAACCTAACCTAACCTAACCTAACCTAACCTAACCTAACCTAACCTAACCTAACCTAACCTAACCTAACCTAACCTAACCTAACCTAACCTAACCTAACCTAACCTAACCTAACCTAACCTAACCTAACCTAACCTAACCTAACCTAACCTAACCTAACCTAACCTAACCTAACCTAACCTAACCTAACCTAACCTAACCTAACCTAACCTAACCTAACCTAACCTAACCTAACCTAACCTAACCTAACCTAACCTAACCTAACCTAACCTAACCTAACCTAACCTAACCTAACCTAACCTAACCTAACCTAACCTAACCTAACCTAACCTAACCTAACCTAACCTAACCTAACCTAACCTAACCTAACCTAACCTAACCTAACCTAACCTAACCTAACCTAACCTAACCTAACCTAACCTAACCTAACCTAACCTAACCTAACCTAACCTAACCTAACCTAACCTAACCTAACCTAACCTAACCTAACCTAACCTAACCTAACCTAACCTAACCTAACCTAACCTAACCTAACCTAACCTAACCTAACCTAACCTAACCTAACCTAACCTAACCTAACCTAACCTAACCTAACCTAACCTAACCTAACCTAACCTAACCTAACCTAACCTAACCTAACCTAACCTAACCTAACCTAACCTAACCTAACCTAACCTAACCTAACCTAACCTAACCTAACCTAACCTAACCTAACCTAACCTAACCTAACCTAACCTAACCTAACCTAACCTAACCTAACCTAACCTAACCTAACCTAACCTAACCTAACCTAACCTAACCTAACCTAACCTAACCTAACCTAACCTAACCTAACCTAACCTAACCTAACCTAACCTAACCTAACCTAACCTAACCTAACCTAACCTAACCTAACCTAACCTAACCTAACCTAACCTAACCTAACCTAACCTAACCTAACCTAACCTAACCTAACCTAACCTAACCTAACCTAACCTAACCTAACCTAACCTAACCTAACCTAACCTAACCTAACCTAACCTAACCTAACCTAACCTAACCTAACCTAACCTAACCTAACCTAACCTAACCTAACCTAACCTAACCTAACCTAACCTAACCTAACCTAACCTAACCTAACCTAACCTAACCTAACCTAACCTAACCTAACCTAACCTAACCTAACCTAACCTAACCTAACCTAACCTAACCTAACCTAACCTAACCTAACCTAACCTAACCTAACCTAACCTAACCTAACCTAACCTAACCTAACCTAACCTAACCTAACCTAACCTAACCTAACCTAACCTAACCTAACCTAACCTAACCTAACCTAACCTAACCTAACCTAACCTAACCTAACCTAACCTAACCTAACCTAACCTAACCTAACCTAACCTAACCTAACCTAACCTAACCTAACCTAACCTAACCTAACCTAACCTAACCTAACCTAACCTAACCTAACCTAACCTAACCTAACCTAACCTAACCTAACCTAACCTAACCTAACCTAACCTAACCTAACCTAACCTAACCTAACCTAACCTAACCTAACCTAACCTAACCTAACCTAACCTAACCTAACCTAACCTAACCTAACCTAACCTAACCTAACCTAACCTAACCTAACCTAACCTAACCTAACCTAACCTAACCTAACCTAACCTAACCTAACCTAACCTAACCTAACCTAACCTAACCTAACCTAACCTAACCTAACCTAACCTAACCTAACCTAACCTAACCTAACCTAACCTAACCTAACCTAACCTAACCTAACCTAACCTAACCTAACCTAACCTAACCTAACCTAACCTAACCTAACCTAACCTAACCTAACCTAACCTAACCTAACCTAACCTAACCTAACCTAACCTAACCTAACCTAACCTAACCTAACCTAACCTAACCTAACCTAACCTAACCTAACCTAACCTAACCTAACCTAACCTAACCTAACCTAACCTAACCTAACCTAACCTAACCTAACCTAACCTAACCTAACCTAACCTAACCTAACCTAACCTAACCTAACCTAACCTAACCTAACCTAACCTAACCTAACCTAACCTAACCTAACCTAACCTAACCTAACCTAACCTAACCTAACCTAACCTAACCTAACCTAACCTAACCTAACCTAACCTAACCTAACCTAACCTAACCTAACCTAACCTAACCTAACCTAACCTAACCTAACCTAACCTAACCTAACCTAACCTAACCTAACCTAACCTAACCTAACCTAACCTAACCTAACCTAACCTAACCTAACCTAACCTAACCTAACCTAACCTAACCTAACCTAACCTAACCTAACCTAACCTAACCTAACCTAACCTAACCTAACCTAACCTAACCTAACCTAACCTAACCTAACCTAACCTAACCTAACCTAACCTAACCTAACCTAACCTAACCTAACCTAACCTAACCTAACCTAACCTAACCTAACCTAACCTAACCTAACCTAACCTAACCTAACCTAACCTAACCTAACCTAACCTAACCTAACCTAACCTAACCTAACCTAACCTAACCTAACCTAACCTAACCTAACCTAACCTAACCTAACCTAACCTAACCTAACCTAACCTAACCTAACCTAACCTAACCTAACCTAACCTAACCTAACCTAACCTAACCTAACCTAACCTAACCTAACCTAACCTAACCTAACCTAACCTAACCTAACCTAACCTAACCTAACCTAACCTAACCTAACCTAACCTAACCTAACCTAACCTAACCTAACCTAACCTAACCTAACCTAACCTAACCTAACCTAACCTAACCTAACCTAACCTAACCTAACCTAACCTAACCTAACCTAACCTAACCTAACCTAACCTAACCTAACCTAACCTAACCTAACCTAACCTAACCTAACCTAACCTAACCTAACCTAACCTAACCTAACCTAACCTAACCTAACCTAACCTAACCTAACCTAACCTAACCTAACCTAACCTAACCTAACCTAACCTAACCTAACCTAACCTAACCTAACCTAACCTAACCTAACCTAACCTAACCTAACCTAACCTAACCTAACCTAACCTAACCTAACCTAACCTAACCTAACCTAACCTAACCTAACCTAACCTAACCTAACCTAACCTAACCTAACCTAACCTAACCTAACCTAACCTAACCTAACCTAACCTAACCTAACCTAACCTAACCTAACCTAACCTAACCTAACCTAACCTAACCTAACCTAACCTAACCTAACCTAACCTAACCTAACCTAACCTAACCTAACCTAACCTAACCTAACCTAACCTAACCTAACCTAACCTAACCTAACCTAACCTAACCTAACCTAACCTAACCTAACCTAACCTAACCTAACCTAACCTAACCTAACCTAACCTAACCTAACCTAACCTAACCTAACCTAACCTAACCTAACCTAACCTAACCTAACCTAACCTAACCTAACCTAACCTAACCTAACCTAACCTAACCTAACCTAACCTAACCTAACCTAACCTAACCTAACCTAACCTAACCTAACCTAACCTAACCTAACCTAACCTAACCTAACCTAACCTAACCTAACCTAACCTAACCTAACCTAACCTAACCTAACCTAACCTAACCTAACCTAACCTAACCTAACCTAACCTAACCTAACCTAACCTAACCTAACCTAACCTAACCTAACCTAACCTAACCTAACCTAACCTAACCTAACCTAACCTAACCTAACCTAACCTAACCTAACCTAACCTAACCTAACCTAACCTAACCTAACCTAACCTAACCTAACCTAACCTAACCTAACCTAACCTAACCTAACCTAACCTAACCTAACCTAACCTAACCTAACCTAACCTAACCTAACCTAACCTAACCTAACCTAACCTAACCTAACCTAACCTAACCTAACCTAACCTAACCTAACCTAACCTAACCTAACCTAACCTAACCTAACCTAACCTAACCTAACCTAACCTAACCTAACCTAACCTAACCTAACCTAACCTAACCTAACCTAACCTAACCTAACCTAACCTAACCTAACCTAACCTAACCTAACCTAACCTAACCTAACCTAACCTAACCTAACCTAACCTAACCTAACCTAACCTAACCTAACCTAACCTAACCTAACCTAACCTAACCTAACCTAACCTAACCTAACCTAACCTAACCTAACCTAACCTAACCTAACCTAACCTAACCTAACCTAACCTAACCTAACCTAACCTAACCTAACCTAACCTAACCTAACCTAACCTAACCTAACCTAACCTAACCTAACCTAACCAACGAAAATTTTATTAAAACATCGATATCAGCAGTTTTCAGTGCGCGATTTTTGAGCTGTTTTCAGCGTAAATCGACTGGAGTAGTGTTCCGCCTACTCCCTGACCATTTTGAGACGACCGCACGCGCAAAAAATTTTCACCCCCTGACACTTAGAAAATTTTTCGAAATTTTTATAAGGAAATCGTTCATAATAAATCGGATTCAAAACTTTCTTCACTTTTAAATATTCTATATAGTCTCAGTTGTAGTCAGCTACCATCCCTGAGTTGAAGGCCGCGATCCGTAGCCCGAAGCCCAGATTGGGGGTTGATTACCTTCATTTTTTACCCCAAAAACTGGTTTTTCGGGGATTATTCCAAATTTTTCTTCTAACGTTAATAACTTTTTTCCGTAATTCGGCTAGCCCGCGCGGAGACGCGTTTTTTGACGTATCGCACGTGCGGCTAGCTCACAAAAAATTTTTTATTTCTATCTCATATATACTACCTAAGAACCGTGAAATCCACCTAAAGGAACGAAAATTTTATTAAAACATCGATATCAGCAGTTTTCAGTGCGCGATTTTTGAGCTGTTTTCAGCGTAAATCGACTGGAGTAGTGTTCCGCCTACTCCCTGACCATTTTGAGACGACCGCACGCGCAAAAAATTTTCACCCCCTGACACTTAGAAAATTTTTCGAAATTTTTATAAGGAAATCGTTCATAATAAATCGGATTCAAAACTTTCTTCACTTTTAAATATTCTATATAGTCTCAGTTGTAGTCAGCTACCATCCCTGAGTTGAAGGCCGCGATCCGTAGCCCGAAGCCCAGATTGGGGGTTGATTACCTTCATTTTTTACCCCAAAAACTGGTTTTTCGGGGATTATTCCAAATTTTTCTTCTAACGTTAATAACTTTTTTCCGTAATTCGGCTAGCCCGCGCGGAGACGCGTTTTTTGACGTATCGCACGTGCGGCTAGCTCACAAAAAATTTTTTATTTCTATCTCATATATACTACCTAAGAACCGTGAAATCCACCTAAAGGAACGAAAATTTTATTAAAACATCGATATCAGCAGTTTTCAGTGCGCGATTTTTGAGCTGTTTTCAGCGTAAATCGACTGGAGTAGTGTTCCGCCTACTCCCTGACCATTTTGAGACGACCGCACGCGCAAAAAATTTTCACCCCCTGACACTTAGAAAATTTTTCGAAATTTTTATAAGGAAATCGTTCATAATAAATCGGATTCAAAACTTTCTTCACTTTTAAATATTCTATATAGTCTCAGTTGTAGTCAGCTACCATCCCTGAGTTGAAGGCCGCGATCCGTAGCCCGAAGCCCAGATTGGGGGTTGATTACCTTCATTTTTTACCCCAAAAACTGGTTTTTCGGGGATTATTCCAAATTTTTCTTCTAACGTTAATAACTTTTTTCCGTAATTCGGCTAGCCCGCGCGGAGACGCGTTTTTTGACGTATCGCACGTGCGGCTAGCTCACAAAAAATTTTTTATTTCTATCTCATATATACTACCTAAGAACCGTGAAATCCACCTAAAGGAACGAAAATTTTATTAAAACATCGATATCAGCAGTTTTCAGTGCGCGATTTTTGAGCTGTTTTCAGCGTAAATCGACTGGAGTAGTGTTCCGCCTACTCCCTGACCATTTTGAGACGACCGCACGCGCAAAAAATTTTCACCCCCTGACACTTAGAAAATTTTTCGAAATTTTTATAAGGAAATCGTTCATAATAAATCGGATTCAAAACTTTCTTCACTTTTAAATATTCTATATAGTCTCAGTTGTAGTCAGCTACCATCCCTGAGTTGAAGGCCGCGATCCGTAGCCCGAAGCCCAGATTGGGGGTTGATTACCTTCATTTTTTACCCCAAAAACTGGTTTTTCGGGGATTATTCCAAATTTTTCTTCTAACGTTAATAACTTTTTTCCGTAATTCGGCTAGCCCGCGCGGAGACGCGTTTTTTGACGTATCGCACGTGCGGCTAGCTCGCAAAAAATTTTGCCCACCCAACCCGCCCTCTGGTCTATAGGAAAGAAGGCGGACTGGGAATTTGGCAAAAATTCTTTTTTCAGTTTTTTGCTTCAAACGCTTGTTTTGATCCGTACCTTTAATTATTTTGTTTTGACGATTTTCTAATAGCAAATCTCGCGGCTGTGGAGGATTTTAAACTTTTTAACATAATTATTGACCAATTGTATTGACACAATTTATTTTATTTAAATCTTAAGACTGAGTCCTAGTTTAGGACCTAATTATTGTTTCTATTATTATATACTTAAATTGATTATTAATAATTTTACCTTATTTTATTCACGACTGGATCCCCCCTTTACAGGGATTCAGTAATTCTTTTTATATTGTTCCGTGTCCCCTAATAGTTTATTTGTTAGTCTCTTTCCTCACCATGTTTGGAATTCGAACCCCCGTGACGAAAGCTAAGGCAGCGGAGGAGAGTTTGGACGTGGAGGAAGCATGCACAGTACAGGCGGGCCCCTCAGTGCGGCGCAGTATCGGTGAGTGGGAAGCGGAGAAACTTAAATCGGGGCAACCCCACAAAACATTAACACCTCCCAAAACGGCACCCGCTACCACTCCCCCCAAGAAAACACTCGTGCCCACTCCCCCGAAACTCAAATCCAAAGCCACAACCGCGCAACAGGCAAAGTTAAACCCACAAAAGCAGCCTGAAAAATCCCTGGAGAGCTCGCCTCGAGAAGTGCCTATCGTGAAATACCTAAATAGGACCACGGAGGCAAAGGCGTGTCTCTCCAGTGCAAAGCTTCAACTGGATAGCTCCCGGAATCTCAAAAAAGAGATCAAGGACGGGATAACAAAGGCGGTTGAAAGGCTGTACCATCTAGTCAAGGAGGCAGAAATTGGGAGAGCAAGAAGTTCCGAAGAGTCAGTCGAGCCTGAAAAGGCCCCAAAGGACCTGACACCGGCCTCGGGCGCGTCGACAGAGCTCATGAGGCAGCTTATGGAGAATCTCCAGCACCATAACAAGGCGCTGGAAGAATGCCAGTTGCATACACGGGCCCTGTCGGAGCGCCTACAGCTGGCACCTCACTTTGTCGCAGGCCAGGGACCCTCGTTCGCGGAGATGGCCGCCGCTCCGAAGCAGAACATCCAAAAGCCCCTTCACTCGGTGGTCGTGTCATCGGTCGATGACAAAGACACCGGGGAAGGGGTTATTGAGAAGCTGAGGACGGCAGTAGACGCCAGGAATGAGGGAACCAGGGTGGAGAGGATGCGGAAAGTGAGGGACCAGAAGGTGGTGGTCGGCTTCAGGACCAGGGAGGAGATGACTCGGGTGACGGAGAGGATAAAAAAGGCAGGAAACCTCATAGTAGAGGAAATTAAAAATAAAGATCCGCTCATCATCCTTAAGGACGTCCTCTCCTGTCACACCGATGTGGAGGTCACCGAGGCGATAAAACGCCAGAACACCCACCTGATCGGAGACTTACCTGCGGATGATGTGAGGATGGGGGTGAAATACCGCCGTAAGACGAGGAACACCCACATGTCTCACATCATCATGCAGGTGTCCCCCTCTGTGTGGCAGAGGCTGACAAATGCGGGTCGAGTGCACATCGACTTGCAGCGGGTGCGTGTGCTGGATCAGTCACCTCTGATCCAGTGCACCCGCTGCCTGCGCTTCGGCCATGGTCGCAAATTGTGCACGGAACCCGCTGACCTCTGCACACACTGCGGTGGCCCCCACATGAGGACCGACTGCCCCTCTCGGCTGGCTCTGGAAGCGCCGAAGTGCTTAAACTGTGTGGCCAACAAGCTGGAGAAGACCGAGCACAACGCCTTCGACAGCGAGTGTCCAATTCGCGCTAAGTGGGACGCATTGGCGCGGCTGTCGGTGGCGTATTGCTAAGGGCACCCCAGTGGCACCAGCAGACAGGGACTCGCCCAGGGATTCCCGATCAGACCCGAACGTGCGCAAGAGTTACCAGGTAATCCAAGCGAATCTGCAGAGAAAGAACCTAGCAACCCAAGAGCTCATGATTGTGGCTAGTGAGCGGAGGGTTGCGTTCGCATTGCTCCAGGAGCCGTATGTGGGTGGGGTTAAGAGGATGCGAGACTACCGGGGAGCGAGAGTGTACCAGTGCGCTGAACAAGGAGGTGGAACTGTGAAGGCGGCAATAGCCGTCTTCGACCAAGATCTCGACGTCTCACAGTGTCCGAAACTCACCACCAACAACATCGTGGTGGTGAGGATCCGTACCAGCGCCTGGGAAATCGCAGTAGTCTCGTATTACTTCGAACCAGACCAGCCCATACAGCCATACCTGGAGCAACTCTTGCAGATTCGCGAGGAAATCGGCCCCACTAGGATAATAATTGGCGGCGACGCCAACGCCAAGAGCACCTGGTGGGGCAGCCTGGTAACAGACAGCAAGGGTGAGGAAATGTCGGGAACCCTGGAACAAATGTGCTTGCAGGTACTCAACGTCGGCAACACCCCGACCTTCGACACCGTCAGAGGAAACACCTCGTACAGCAGCTTCGTTGATGTCACAGCGTGCTCAACGGATCTGCTGGACTTGGTGGAGGACTGGCGGGTCGAGGAAGGTCTCACGAGCTCGGACCACAACGGTATTGTTTTCAAAATTAATTTAATAAAGTCCAAAGGTAGCAATATAAACAGAACCACAAGAGTCTACAATACTAAAAAGGCAAATTGGAGCCAATTTCATACGAAATTGGCCCAATTAAACGCGGAAACAAATATAGACTCGAGTGGATTCAGCAACACAAGTAATAAAGCAGAATTAGACGTAAAGATAAATAAATATATAGCAAACATAACACTTACCTGTAAAGAAACCTTAATTAAAACAAAAAACAACACAATACTTACAATACCGTGGTGGTCCAAGGAGCTCGCTGAGCTGATGTCGGAGGTGAAGACGAAGAGACGCCGCATCCGGTGCGCCGCACCCATCCGAAGGCAACACGTCGTCGATGAGTACCTGCAAGCAAAAGTAAAATATGAGTCCTTAGCCCAAAAGGCGCAGACGGAAGGATGGAAGGCCTTCTGTCAAAAACAAGATAGGGAAGGAATGTGGGAGGGGATCTACAGGGTCATAGGGCGGACCGCCAAAAGACAAGAGGACTTGCCGTTGGTGAAGGACGGATTGCCGCTGAGTGCACAGGAGTCGGCTTCGCTGCTGGCCGAGACTTTCTACCCCGTGGACTCAGAGGAGGGAGAAACAGCTGACCACCGTCGGACACGTGAAGCGGCCAGTCGTGCAAACGAGTGGGCGCATGATGAACACCATGACCCGCCGTTTGTACCTCTGGAGCTGAAAACCGCGGTGGAAAGCTTTAACCCGAAGAAAGCTCCCGGGGCGGACGGTCTCACAGCCGATATCTGTGCACAGGCCATATTCCAGGACCCGGGGATGTTCCTAGCACTTGCCAATAAGTGTCTGGAGCTCGGACACTTCCCCGGGGCCTGGAAGGTGGCCACAGTGGTAGTCCTCCGGAAGCCTGGCAAGGACTCCTACACCACCCCTAAATCGTTCAGGCCGATCGGCCTCCTACCAGTCCTAGGCAAAATCCTCGAAAAGATGGTCGTAGCTAGGCTCAAGTGGCACCTGATCCCGCGGTTTAGTACTCGCCAGTTTGGTTTTATGCCACAGAAAAGCACCGAAGACTCCCTCTACACCATGATGCAGCATATCAAAGCAAAGCTAAGTCAAAAGAAGCTGATCACTGTTGTGTCATTGGATATAGAGGGAGCCTTCGATAGCGCATGGTGGCCGGCCATAAGAACCAGACTGGCTGAGGAAAAGTGCCCGGTGAATATTAGAAGGTTGCTCGATAGCTACCTGACTGGTAGGAGCGTCGTAGTAAGATACGCGGGCGCTGAGTGTCAGAGGGACACGAACAAGGGGTGCGTGCAGGGGTCCATTGGCGGTCCGATTCTATGGAACCTGGTCCTAGACCCACTGTTGAAGGGGCTAGAGGAGCGCGGCGTCCACTGCCAGGCGTTCGCCGATGATGTTGTGATGATCTTCGACGGTGACACAGCGTTGGAAATCCAGAGGCATGCCAATGCCGCCCTCGAGTATGTTCGGGGGTGGGGCATCGGAAACAAGCTGAAGTTTGCACCGCAAAAAACTTGTGCAATGGTGATAACCAAGAAGCTGAAGTTCGATGTCCCCCTCCTGAGCATGGGCGGGGTAGACATCGGCATGTCTAAGGAAATCAAAATACTGGGGCTCACCGTCGACCACCAGCTCACTTTCAATACCCACGTCGCAAACGTTTGCAGAAAAGCTGTGAACATCTACAAACAGCTGGCGCGTGCGGCCAAAGTGAGCTGGGGCCTTAACCCGGAGATCATTCACACCATCTACACGGCAGCAGTGGAGCCGGTAATTTTGTACGCGGCAAGCGCTTGGGCGCCGGCGGCCAAAAAGATCGGAGTGCAGAAAAGCCTCAACACGGTCCAACGAGGATTCGCGCAGAAGCTCTGCAAATCCTACCGCACCGTTTCGCTGAACGCGTCCCTGGTGCTGGCTGGGATACTCCCACTTGACCTCCGAATACAGGAAGCAGCCGCTCTGTACGAGGCAAAGAGGGGGGTGCCGCAGCCGGCACTGGCGGGCAGAGAAGTGGAGCGGGTGGTGGCATTTGCAGAGACTCCACACCCGGCGAAACATATGGCCATGGAGTTCGTGTGCCTGGAAGACCAGGTGCGTGTGGACACACACAATGTTCAAGCTGTGAGGGTGTTCACGGACGGCAGCAAGATTGCGGGCAAGGTCGGAGCTGCACTGTCACTCTGGGACGGTGAGGCCGAGATCAAGTCCGTCAAACTTAGCTTGCCGTCCTACTGCACGGTGTACCAGGCGGAACTTCTGGCCATATGCGTAGCCACGCGCGAAATCCTCAGGCGCAAGGAGGGAACCTTCGGTATCTATAGTGACTCAAAGGCCGCACTACAAACAGTCACAAACCAAGGTTCCCTCCACGCCCTGGCCGTGGAGGCGAGAGCGAACGTGGGCGCGGCTTTATCCCAGAGCAAAGTTATATCTTTGTTCTGGGTAAAGGCACACGTTGGACTAGCTGGCAACGAACGCGCGGACCACCTCGCGAAGGAAGCTGCACTCCGGTCCAGGAAGAGGCCGGACTATGACCGTTGCCCGGTTTCATTCGTCAAGCGTCAGATCCGTGTGGGGTCGCTTGACGAATGGAACCAGAGGTACCAGAACGGCGAAACAGCCTCAGTCACAAAAATATTCCTTCCCGATGCGATCGACTCCCACAAGATCGTGTTGAAACTAAAACCGGCCGGAATAATCACACAGATTTTGACAGGCCACGGTGGGTTCTCCGAATACTTGCACCGCTTCAAGTGTAAGGAGAACCCATGGTGCATCTGCGAGCCGGGTCAAGTGGAGTCGATCGCACATATCCTTATTGAATGCCCAATCCATGAACTGGACCGATTTGAAGTGGAGCGGAAAATGGAGACACAAATAAATATAAATAGTATAAACAAAATAATGTCAGACAAAAAACAAAGACAAACTTTTATAGATTACTGCATAAAAGCTGCAACTCAGGTCATACAGCGAAATAAAATGACTTGATAGGCACTATGCTTCTCTAAATATGAATGTTTCCTTAAAAAGAAAAGATATTTAGATCATAGGATAGTACAATGTAGCACTTAGATCAACAATTATAAAACATAGAATTACAAATATAAAGAAATTAAAACAAAATTTAGAGTAAATTTTCAAAATTAATAACCAAAATAAATAAAATAAAAGCAGTATAGAATTACAAATATAAAGAAATTAAAACAAAATTTAGAGTAAAATTTTCAAAATTAATAACCAAAATAAATAAAATAAAAGCAGTACAAAACAAAAAATAAAATGAAAAGGTCTCTGACGATGTCAGGGGAACACTGGCTGGGGCAGGAGTGTGGTTTTAGTCGGTTCGAGTCCGACACTACCTCGACTATCTCACAGCCTGTGAGGTAGTCGAGGTGTCCGTGGGGATTTCCCACTCCTGCCAAAAAAAAAAAAAAAAAAAAAAAAAAAAAAAAAAAAAAAAAAAAAAAAAAAAAAACCTAACCTAACCTAACCTAACCTAACCTAACCTAACCTAACCTAACCTAACCTAACCTAACCTAACCTAACCTAACCTAACCTAACCTAACCTAACCTAACCTAACCTAACCTAACCTAACCTAACCTAACCTAACCTAACCTAACCTAACCTAACCTAACCTAACCTAACCTAACCTAACCTAACCTAACCTAACCTAACCTAACCTAACCTAACCTAACCTAACCTAACCTAACCTAACCTAACCTAACCTAACCTAACCTAACCTAACCTAACCTAACCTAACCTAACCTAACCTAACCTAACCTTTTTTTTTTTTTTTTTTGTCGCTGGGAAAAAATGCGTTACGCATACCCTCCCGTCGGGGGACGGGAGGGGTATGTGGGACTCCCCGGGCGAACCCGGTATACCCACTAAAACGACCCAGCGGCATTCCCGCTTCGTCATAGTGGCGGGAGGACTGGGAAACCGGCACAGCCTTTGCTACCAGTCCCCCGCCGACGATATCAAGGCAGACCCCTCACACCCTCACGGGCGTGGGGGGGCGGGAATGACTGACGGAGGTGACGGGTGCAATGCGGGCGCAGGCACCCCCGTGCCTGTCGCCCGCCCGTCACCTAGAGGAGGGAGGGCACGACGCCTTCTCCCCCTTCTCCGTCTGCGGAGCGGCGCAGCGAGAGGGTCGTCCTCCCGCGCCCGCTCCGCCTCCTCCTTCTGCGAGAGTACGTCCTCGCAGAAGGAGGCTACTGCTGACCAGGCCTCCTCGCTCCCCAGCATGGCGTCAACCACGCCGGGAAGCGAGAGCTCTGGTCCGACCACCGCGGTGAGGCCGCAGCGCCGCTCGGACCACGCCGGGCACCCCTCGAGGGTGTGCTGCGCCGTGTCCTCCGCCGCGCCGCAATGGTGGCACGCCGGGGTTTCCTCCCTCCCGATCCGGTGCAGGTGCGATCCGAAGCAGCCATGCCCGGACAACACCTGCACCAGACGGAAAGAGAGGAAACCGTGGGACCGCTCGAGCCAGCCCTGCAGGACCGGCCCGAGCGCGTCCAACGTCCGGCGGCCAAAGGCGGCGCTGGCGAGGTCCTCCGTCCACTGGAGGACGATGGCTTCCTTCGCCTCTCGCCGCACCGCCTCCCGCTCTTCGCCCATGGGGCGCTCACCGAGCGCCCTTCGGCGGGCCGTCCACTCGTACACTCTGGCGAGCACCCACGCCTCCAATTCCCATGGAGGGGTGCCGGCCAGAGCGCACGCCGCCGAAAATCCCACTGAGCGGTACGCTCTCGCCACCCGCTGTGCAATGGCCCGCTGGGGCCTGCGGATGGCGGTCGCATTCTCCCTCCTATGGAGGGAGTCCGCCCAGATGGGAGCCCCGTACAGGGCCATGCTCCGCAAAATGCCGGCATAGAGGCGCCGGCACTTTGCCTTGGGCCCCCCCAGGTTTGGGAGGAGCCATGAGAGGGCGTCCGCGGCCTTCAACAGGCGCGTCGACAGCCCACTGAAATGCGGGCCGAAGCGCCACCTGTCGTCCAACACCAGCCCCAGATATTTCATCTGGGGCTGGACCCCTATACGGACGCCCTCCACGACGATGTGGGCGTCGGCAGGGCAGCGCTGCCGGGGACCGCGAAAGAACACGGCCTCCGTTTTTTGCAGCGCCACCCTCAATCCTAGGCGGCGGATCCTCTCCGCCACCAAGGATCCGCCAGCCGAGGCCAAAATGGCCGCGTCTTCAAAGCACCTCCCCCGTGCAGTGAGCAGAGTGTCATCCGCGTAACATATGACACTCGTGCCCTGGAGGAGGGCTCCCCGCAACAGCCAATCGAATCCGATGTTCCACAAGGGAGGGCCAAGCACCGACCCCTGTGGAACACCGGACTCAGCAGCGTACCGCCTCACCGCACCTGCTCTGTCTACGAGGAGGACCTCTCGGCCCTCCAAGTAGTCTGCCAACAGGCTCCTCAGGTATTGGGGCACTCCGTGATACCGGAGTGCCTCCAATATCGTCGAGTGGGGGACGGAGTTGAAGGCGTTGGCAATGTCGAATGACACCGCCAGCACTCCGTCCCCCGCCTCCACCGCCTCCTTCACCTGGCCCTTGAGTAGGGCCAGCGCGTCGATCGTCGAACGCCCACGACGGAAGCCGTATTGGGCGTCCGACAGATCCGGCCCTACCCCCCGCAGGTGGCTCTCCAGCCTCCCGGCGACAATCCCCTCGAACAGCTTACCGACCTCATCGAGCAGAACGATGGGCCGGTATGCCGAGGGGGAGTCCACCGGGCGTCCCTCTTTTCGGAGGAGGCAGAGCTGCCCCTCCTTCCAGAGTTTCGGGAACCTCCCAGCCGTAAAACACGCGCTGAAAAGTTCCCGAAACCTGTCCTCCATTTGGGAGGCGGCGATCGCCACCACCCTTGCGGGGACGCCGTCCGGTCCGGGGGCGGTCCTCTTCGCGCGGAGGTTCAGAACCCCCGCGTAGAATTCCGCCGCCGTCACCGGGGGGACCTCTGCCTCCGGGGGAGCCGCCCCTTGCGGGGGATTCATTGTTGGAGGGGCGAAGTCGGTCCTGCGCGGAAACAGGGACCGGACCACCCCATCCAACAATGCCGGCTCGAGGGTCTCAGACAGTGGGGGACCATAGGGGCGGAGCTGATTCCGCGCCGCCTTATATGGTCTCCCATAGGGGTCCCTGTCGAGACCCTCCAGCATCTCGGCCCTCGCCGAGTCCCGCGCAGCGCCCATCGCGGACTTGAGGGCCGCCGTAGCCTCTCGGTAAGAGGCGTACAGGCGGTCCTCCTCTGCCCGGACTCGGTTCTGGGCGCTGCGCCGCCGACTCCGTGCGTAGGCCCTCCTGGCCGCCACGCAGGTGGCCCGGAGCCCCGCCAGCTCCTCCGTCCACCAGTACACGGCACGACGGGGAGGCGGACGGCGTGACCGAGGCATGCTGGAGTTGCACACCTCGGTCAAGGACCCCCTGAGCCGCACCGCTGCGGCGTCAACGTCCGGGACCTCCTCGACAGGGGGAGGCGACAGCCAGTCCTGGAGGAAGGCGGCCTCCTTGGCTGCCTCCCGGTCCAGGCGGGTGAGTGCCCACCGCGGGAAGGGAGATTGCCCAGCTCGGGCCGTCCCCCCTCCCCGCTGTGTGGAGATGTCGAACCGCACGTAACGGTGGTCCGACAAGGTCTCCACCAGCTCCACCCGCCAATTCACGACGCGGGCGGCCAGCGCGGGGGTGGCAAACGACACGTCCACCACCGACCCGCCCTGTTGCCGCACACACGTGTGGACCGCCCCCCTGTTGAGGAGGGACACACCGCACGACGCCGCCCAAAACTGAACGGCGCGTCCCCGGACGTTGCACCCGGCGGCCGGGTTGCCCCAGGCCACCGACTTGGCGTTTAGGTCGCCGAGCACCACGACCTGGCGTGGTGCCGCCCTCCCTACGACAGCAGTGAGGATCTCTAAGAAATCCTCAAAGTCCGAGAGAGGGCGGTTTGGGGAGAAATACACTCCCACCATCGCTATCTCTCCCCACGCGGCGGCCACGTATCCCGGTCCCCTCTCTAAGAGCGAGAGGGGAGGGGAGTCTGTGGAAGACCGCGCCACCAACGCCACTAGGCCATCCCGGTCGCCCAGCCAACGGCCGGGGACCGAGTAGGGCTCGGCGACCACCGCCAAGTCCACCAACCACTCAGCCATGGTCTGCATCAGCAGATCCTGGGCTGTCCTGCAGTGGTTGGCGTTCGCCTGAAGGATGCGATGTTCGACTCTGGCCATTAGTCGGACATCGCACCCTCCTCCGCAGCCGCCGCAGGAACGGCGGTGTTTGCGGCAACAGCAGGCGCAGGCCCGGTCGGCGCCTGCGCTTTGCCACGCTTAGGGGGGGGATTGCACTTTCCCCCCTTCATGACGTGGCATGCCCGGCGGCCACTGGCGGCACACACCGCACAGTGCGGCGTGGCAGCCTGGCAGGAGGAGGCTTTGTGGCCCTCCTTGCCGCAGCGGTAACAGGTGTCCGACCGATCCACCTTGGACGGACACAGGGGCCGGGTGTGGCCGATGCCGAAGCACCGGAAACACCTCAGAGGCTGGTCCTCGAGTGCCCTAACTGCACCCGAGCTTAACCCGACTTGAAGCCGTCCTTTTGCAAGGACGGCTTTGGCAGCTGCGATTGGGCACTCGAGGCGGATTGTGCCCATTCCGCCGCGGCCGGGCCTTATGTCCCGGCCTTGGACCGCCGCTGCGCCACAGCCCCCTACCGCTGCGACCGCCGCCACTACCTCCTCCTTGGTGACGGAGTCATCCAACTCCGTCACTTCGATGGCCGCCAACTTGACCGGCCGGGCCACCTTCGCCGAGTCCGCGATGACCTCCTGCAGCTTTGCTGCGAAGAGGTCCGCGTGGGCACTCCCCTCGGCCCCCGGGAACTCGAAAATTCGAGCCCCAGCTTGGGTCCGCCGGCAGGACACATTGCCGATCCCCAGTTGGGCGGGATCGGCGTTTGCACGCGCCCGCACCAGGATGGAGGCATAGGTCTCCCCTCGCCCCGCAGCCTCCGTGGTGAGTGTCACCACGACGGCCGCGGTTTTCGGGGGGACCAGCTGCCCCTTCCCCTTCCCTGTCCCTTTTTTAGCGGGGACGGCAGGCGCGGCAGGGTTGGCAGGGACGGCCGTTGCCGACTTCTTCCCTTTGCCCTTCCCCTTACGGCCCACTTTCGTCCACTCGTTGGAAGGAGTGGTCGAAGGGAGAAGGGCATCTTCCGCCTGGGCCGAAGACGGCCCCGGCTCAGACCGCCTCTTGTCCGTCTGGGCTGAGGACGGCCCCAGCCCAGACCGCCTCTCATCCGCCGCAAGCGGCGGTCGGAGGCGCTTCTCCGGCAGGAGCCGGTCCTCAATGCCTGCTAGGCAGGCCCTCGTGAAGGCCCTCTCCTCCATTACTACCTTGCGGATGATATCCTCAAGGTTGGAGGAGGGGCCCTCTGCTGCAGGCCTCGCCTTGGCCTGTTGTGGCCGGGCTGAGGCAGCGCCATCTGCCACAGGGCTCGCCTCGGCCTGCTGTGGCCGGGCCGTGGCTTCAGCTAGCTTCAGGTGAAGCTGGCTGACCTCCGACTGCAGGCGGTCCACTCTCGCCTGCAGTTGCCGCGTCTCGTCGGTGGTCGTGCGCTGGACCAGCTCCGCGACGACACCGCGCATGCTCGCGGCCCTGCATTTGAGGGCCTTCTGGAAGGTCCCCTTTAGATTGGAGGACTTAGAGGCGACCTCCACAATCTCCTCCTCGTCCTCCTCCGCCATTTTCTGCAGCTCGGCCAGAGAGTGGTCCGCGTACAGAACGCGAGACGCACCGTACCCGGACTTGGCCCGAGCGAGGTGCGCCCGCCTCTCCTTCGCGGCAACCCGCTCCTCCAGCTCTAGCTGGAGCTGATTCCGCCGAGCCAGGTCCAACTGGCGTTGGGCGTTCACGAGCCCAACTTCATGGGTGTCCGCAGCCACCGTCGGCTTTTTAGCCTTCGGCAACCTCCTCGACCCCGAAGCCGAGGAACCCTCTGACCCACCGCTTCGGTGGACTCGCTTCCGCGAGCGAGACTCGTCCGCGTCCGACATACCAATCAGCGAATCGTTGTCAGACGACTCGCTGATTAGTATGTCATCCGCCCCTCCAAAGAAGCTAGCCGCAGACGGCGCGCGGCTAGTTTCTGACGCCGGAGCGTCGGGGTGGCCCTGAGAAGGGCCTTTAGTTTGGCCCTGAGAAGGGCCTTTTGGTTGGCCCTGAGAAGGGCCTTTGGGTTGGCCCTGAGAAGGGCCTTTGGGTTGGCCCTGAGAAGGGCCTTTGGGTTGGCCCTGAGAAGGGCCTTTGGGTTGGCCCTGAGAAGGGCCTTTGGGTTGGCCCTGAGAAGGGCCTTTTTGTTTTAAAAATCGCCCGCAGGCGTCCCGCGAAGGCATATTAAAAGACATGATTAAAATCGTAGTAACAAGGCAAGATACAATGATCGCTACGAAGTCACAGAGCACTTTAGCCAGTCCCAGTCTGCCACTCCGTTACGGTGGTCAGAACTGGGCTGTTTCCAGGGGACGCGACGTGGACGCAAGCTCTGTGGGGGGTCCCCCAACCTAACCTAACCTAACCTAACCTAACCTAACCTAACCTAACCTAACCTAACCTAACCTAACCTAACCTAACCTAACCCGAGTTCCCCCCCAGCCCCCGTGGTGGTCGGATCGTTTTTAAGTCGCTCCGCGCTCGAAAAATCCGGAAAAATAGTAAAAGTAAACGAAAATACCAGTGTTTTTGCTAAAAGTTGCGCGCTACAAAACTACAACTGTGTGTGAAAAAATTTTCAAAATTAGTGGAAAATTGACGGAATTATAGCCAAAAAACCTTTAATTTAACCTAAAAAGTGACCGGAAAAAGTGACTAAGTGTAACGCCGCGTGAATTTGATCGGTGACCTTGTGTTTTTGGACCGCTAAACGAAGCACCTGGATAAGTACCACATCTTGGCTGAGTCTGGGATTTTTCCCACGGGAACTCGCCAAGATACGGGAAAAAATTCGAAATCCACGTGGCCACGAGGACCTGTTCCAGCTGTCGGAGGAAAAAACGGGGAACGGAAATAGGCGCAGGAAGCCTCCCCCTTTCACCCGACACCTCGATCACCGAATTTGGAGCACCCACCTGGAAGATTCAAGGTTTTAAAAATCATCAAGTTTATTTTCAAAATTCAACCCTCATTAACTTTTAATCTAGATCGATAACACATAAATTTTTGGACATTAAAAAATAGTGTATAACCTAAAGAACCTAGTGAAAAAATTTCAGAATTTTTGGACCAGTATTTTAATAGTTATAAAAATCTTAATAAATTCCCTGTATTAAATAAATTGTAAAAAATAAAGTAAAAAATCCGGAAAAAATTGACAAGGCTGCTCAGACCACGTACAACACCAATCTGCAAGAAAATAAATTTTTCAGCACCTGGAGCTGATAAAAAGTCCTTATTGCAGAAAGTGGTTCATACCCTAACATTCTGACCACCTGCCTAAAATAGGCAGAGTAAAATAAAAATAGGAACCTGGACAGACTTAAAGCGGAACCTCACCAGCTACCAGAATCCGAAGAGTACAGCCAGTTTGGACGGAAACTGTCAATTTTCAGGGTATGATTTCAAAACCCCTACTCGGAACGCCATTACGACTTAAGTTGGTCGGGGTCGTAACCCTGAAACGGAGCGTCTGATCGCGAAAATAACAACAAATCGGTTCTCTTACGAGAAACGATCTGAAGGTCGACCACCCTGGACTTTTTCCCACCAGCTCGCCAGGGTCAAGTTTTTACCTTCCCAGGGGAATATCTTCTAAACCGCACCAGCTACAGGAACTCCAACGGTGCCAGCAGTTGGAGAAGCAGCACCCCTACAACCTGACATAAGTCACCGCCCGGTCAACACCTCCCTCTGGAACCGGCATCCCCGGGAAGAATTTGGACGACGCTGGAGCAGCGAAGCCCAGCTGTGGAACAGACAAAATTAGTTAAGTACATAGATTAAGTTATAGATTAAGCCTAGGATTAAGCACTAGACTCCGGGAGTAACCTGGGGCAGGGATACTGAGCCTCAAGTAACTTGAGGTGTAAGAAGCTAAAACGGGCATTTGCGGTTTTTGGTAAATTAATAAATTTTTCAGGATTCAATATCTCATTTATTTTTAAGGACGCCCCATTTTTTAGGACCGATTAATATTAGTATTACTTTTCTCTACAAGAATCCTTTTACAGATTAATTTTAAGATATATAACATTTGTGTAAAGTAAATTACAAAAAATCAAAACAAAGTTTACCAACAGCACAAAAACCGAAAAAGGGCTGTAACGCTGAAACGGAGCGTCCCAGCTCAAAAATAACAAAAAATCGAAGCCCCCCCCCTGACCCCCCCCCCCTGGTTGGATACCCAACCATCCTAGACCCTCCGCACCTCTGGACAGAATTTCAACCCTCTAGGGCTAAGTCACCCCTAGTACTTAAGAAATTATTTTGTGTAAAAATTATCTATTATAACAAGTGGCACTCAGCCATATTATTATAACGTTTACCCAGGATTACATTTCCGGGATACCACCCCCCCCTACCCCATCCCCTCCCCCCCCCCCCGAATTCTGACCTACCTTAAAGAGCTCAACAAGACCAAACAAAAGAGCCCACCCACGCCAAAATCGGAACAGAGTAGACCCAGCTAGGTCAACTGGAAGATCTACCTGTCATAGCCTGCGACACGGCGCGGTACGGTACGGCAGAAATCCCGAAAGGTGGATATCTCTGGAACGAGAGGAGATAGGCATTTTTAGACCACAAATTCAGCCTTAGTGGAGTCGAAGACTCCACGAGGTGAAAACCACCTCTGAGGTATCCATCCCTCCCCCCCTTTTTTCCTTTTTCCTAACCTTCCCCTCCCCAATCCTTTAACGGGTCATATCTTGGGAACCAGAGGAGATAGAGCCGATCTGACCTCAAAATCAGCCTTTGTGGTGTCGCAGACACCACGGTTAAAGTCGCATAAGAGGTACCCTCCCTCCCTCGATTGGACCCTCCCCCATCCCTTACGTACCAAAATACTGGTATCTCGGAAATTAAGATAGATAGGAAATTTTGGACCGCGGATTTACACTGTTTGGCTTTGACTCCCCATATACAGGATCAAAGCCAATACACTGCAGCGACTATAGTTTATACTATATTGTGACTATAGGTATTATTTATTATACTTTACTTTATTTTATTTTATACTATTTACACTGTTGTTGACAATTTTCCCCGTTCTCTTCGTTGTGCCTATACACACAAGCGAAGAAAACTTAAACAATAAAAATGGTTCTCGGAATTCGCACCCCAGTAAGCAAAGGGCCGGGAGCCGGCGCCAGCGGAGCGCAAGAGTCGACGTCGTCGCCAACCCACCCGGGACCCTCTGGAGCGCGCGAAGCGCAGAAGGGAATGTCCCTGACGTTCGGCAGGAAGGACGCTGCTCGAGGACCCATGGCAGGAACAACTGAAACGCCGCTGTCATCGTCGGCGGGGACCTCTAGTGCTGCCGCTCCCACCACCACCCCCAGCCCTGTGGGCCCGCCTGGAAAAGCGCTGGACGCCGCCAGGACTTTTATCCGAAGACCGGAGCGAAAAAGGAGGTCCGTAGACATTATGGAGGCTTACACAAAGCAGACCGACATCTTCGCCACGTCTACCAATGACAAGCTTCTCCAGGAGGTCATGAAAACTTTCGAAGATATACCGACCAAAGTAAAAGATTACCCTCAGATGAGGAGAGACATCAAGATCTTCCTGGAGACGCAGTCGGATAAATGTCTACGGATCCTTTTTGAGTTAAGTAAGCGAGTAAAAGGCCTGGAAACAGCGCCCAAAACTGCTCCACCCAGGAAAGCTAACACCACGCCTACATCACCCGAATCGTCGGAGGAACTTATGGAAAGGCTAGAAAAGGTGGAGGCAAACATCAAAACGCGGCTCAACGACCTCGAAGAAAAGGTCTCAAAAAGTTTTAAAGATATGACCGACTACTGCTCCGATAGCGGTGCCGACATCATCGACAAGGTCGTCGATAGGATTCTCGAGGTTAGCGACAAGATCGACATAGTTAACTCAAACCTGAGCCACACGACGGAGGGGGTTAACATTGTCGGTCGTGCCACGGTTGTCCTCGAGGACAAAATCGGTGACGTTGCCGGTGAGGTCGCCGCCAGTACCGACAAAATAAAAGAGGCCTTGAGGGAAGTGGCTTGCGCCCCAAAAACCGACTCGCCGTCATACGCCTACGTCACGGCTGCCAAACCTGGGCATCGGCCGGCACTTCATTCGATGGCGGTCACCCTCGAAGGCAGTCAGGAGACTGCTGAGGAGGTGCTCGCGAGAGTGAAGAAGGCGGTCGATGCCCGGGGAACTGGCCTAAAAATAAATAAGGTCCGAAAGGCAAAGAATCAGACTGTAATACTGGGGTGCGACTCAGAAGAAGAGATGAAGAAAGTGCGAGAAAGGATTGAAAGCCGAGGTGATGGGCTAATAGTGGCGGCCATGAGAAATAAAAACCCGCTCGTCGTCCTAAAGGATGTCTTTTTGGACAGTGAGGACGACGAGATGGCAAAGGCGCTCTATTCCCAGAACCAAGATATCTTTAGGGACTTGGACCAGGAAGAGAAAGAAATTGTTATTAAATATAAGAAAAGGACCAGGAACCCCAAGACAGCGCACGTTGTCGTCCAAGTCAGACCCAGGGTGTGGCAGAGGATGACGGAGGCTGGGGCCCTTTATCTTGACCTGCAAAGGGTCAGGGTCGAGGACCAGTCGCCGCTCATCCAATGTACAAAATGCTTGGCATTTGGTCATGGCCGAAAATTCTGTACGGAGAGTGCGGACAGGTGCAGCCACTGCGGAGGACCGCATCTGCGCGAAAAATGCGTGGAATTTGTTGCAGGGAATGAACCGCAGTGCTGCAACTGCCTGCACTCGAAGCTCCAGAGGACCGACCACAACGCGTTTAGCGTGGAGTGTCCGGTCCGCAAGAAGTGGGACTACCTGGCTCGGACGACAACGGCATACGCCTAAAAAAAAAAAAACTACCCCACCCAGATATATGAAATATATGGTAAATATATACAAATATATCTATAAGTATCCCAACAACCCCTAAAAAACTTTTGAACAATAAATATCACTAGACTAAGAAATGTCAATAAATATGTAATATCTATGTATATATATATATTATTGCCGCAACACTAAGACAAATAAACTAATATAACAATAAGAAAGGAATCCAACCCCCTCCCCCACCACCCCTACCCCTCCTCCTCCCCCTCCCCCTCCCCCCCGCATCCTTTTCCCATAAAACATTTTATGAACAATTTTGTAATTAAGAAAGGTCCAATTTTAAACCAAAAACCGCAAATGGTCAAATTACCCTGTAAAACTCAAACTTAAGCAAAGTCTTGTAATAGAAAATAAGTAGAGTATTGGATAAGAATATAGTATAGTAAACCCTGTATAGTAATAAACATAGAATAAGGAAATAGGCATGTAAAACTAATAATGTAAGAAATAGATTAGATATTAAAATTAGAAAACAATAATGTACTATATAAGAAGTAAATCAAGGTAGAAAAATAAGCTAGAAATGTAACAAAATAATAAAAGTGTATTAAAATAAGGAAAATGTACAAATACAACATAGTAATAGAAGAAAATGTCAACGAAAAATGATAATAAAACAAAACTGTGTACCTACTTGAATACCCTAAATAAAGAAAAATAAAAGAAAAGTAGAAAATAGAAAAATAGTTAGAATAGCGGGAGTCCCACCCGGCTAAGAATGTAAAGGATGTATGAAAGAAAGATACAGTATGAAGCTTGAAAGTGCGAGAGGAATAAATGCGAGAAATGGAACGAATGAGTAAATTAGAATAATAAGAGCCCTTTCTTACGAATGGGGAAAAGCAAAAAAAAAAAAAAAAAAAAAAAAAAAAAAAAAAAAAAAAAACCTAACCTAACCTAACCTAACCTAACCTAACCTAACCTAACCTAACCTAACCTAACCTAACCTAACCTAACCTAACCTAACCTAACCTAACCTAACCTAACCTAACCCAGGGAACGAAATTTTTTATTAAAACAGTGATATCTACAGTTTTCAGTGCGCGATTTTTGAGCTGTTTTCAGCATATTTCGACTGGAGTAGTGTTCCGGCTACTCCCTGACCAATTTGAAACGACCGCACGCACAAAAAATTTCCACCCTCCGACACTTAGAAAAATTTTCAAAATTTTTATACGAAATTCGTTCATAACAAATCCAGATTTTAATTTTCTTTTGTTTTAAAAATTTTATTTAGTCTCAGTTATAGTCAGCTACCATCCCTGCGCTGAAGGTTGCGATCCGTAGCCCGAAGCCCAGACTGGGGGTTGATTATCTACATTTTTATCCCAAAAAACTGGTTTTTCGGGGATAACTCAAAAATTTTCTTTTAACGACAGTAAACTTTTTTCCAAATTCAGCTAGCCGGCGCCGAGACGCGTCTTTTGACGTATCGCACGTGCCCCTAGCTCGCAAAAAATTTTTTAATTCTATCTCATATCTACTACCTAAGTTCGGTGAAATCAACCTAAGGAATCGAAATTTTAACCAAAACATCGATATCTACAGTTTTCAGTGCGCGTTTTTCGAGCTGTTTTCAGCATATTTCGACTGGAGTAGTGTTCCGGCTACTCCCTGACCAATTTGAAACGACCGCACGCACAAAAAATTTCCACCCTCCGACACTTAGAAAAATTTTCAAAATTTTTATACGAAATTCGTTCATAACAAATCCAGATTTTAATTTTCTTTTGTTTTAAAAATTTTATTTAGTCTCAGTTATAGTCAGCTACCATCCCTGCGCTGAAGGTTGCGATCCGTAGCCCGAAGCCCAGACTGGGGGTTGATTATCTACATTTTTATCCCAAAAAACTGGTTTTTCGGGGATAACTCAAAAATTTTCTTTTAACGACAGTAAACTTTTTTCCAAATTCAGCTAGCCGGCGCCGAGACGCGTCTTTTGACGTATCGCACGTGCCCCTAGCTCGCAAAAAATTTTTTAAATTATCACATAGCTTCTACTTAGATACAGTAAATTCCACCTTAGGGAACGAAATTTTTATTAAAACAGTGATATCTACAGTTTTCAGTGCGCGATTTTTGAGCTGTTTTCAGCATATTTCGACTGGAGTAGTGTTCCGGCTACTCCCTGACCAATTTGAAACGACCGCACGCACAAAAAATTTCCACCCTCCGACACTTAGAAAAATTTTCAAAATTTTTATACGAAATTCGTTCATAACAAATCCAGATTTTAATTTTCTTTTGTTTTAAAAATTTTATTTAGTCTCAGTTATAGTCAGCTACCATCCCTGCGCTGAAGGTTGCGATCCGTAGCCCGAAGCCCAGACTGGGGGTTGATTATCTACATTTTTATCCCAAAAAACTGGTTTTTCGGGGATAACTCAAAAATTTTCTTTTAACGACAGTAAACTTTTTTCCAAATTCAGCTAGCCGGCGCCGAGACGCGTCTTTTGACGTATCGCACGTGCCCCTAGCTCGCAAAAAATTTTTTAATTCTATCTCATATCTACTACCTAAGTTCGGTGAAATCAACCTAAGGAATCGAAATTTTAACCAAAACATCGATATCTACAGTTTTCAGTGCGCGTTTTTCGAGCTGTTTTCAGCATATTTCGACTGGAGTAGTGTTCCGGCTACTCCCTGACCAATTTGAAACGACCGCACGCACAAAAAATTTCCACCCTCCGACACTTAGGAAAATTTTCAAAATTTTTATACGAAATTCGTTCATAACAAATCCAGATTTTAATTTTCTTTTGTTTTAAAAATTTTATTTAGTCTCAGTTATAGTCAGCTACCATCCCTGCGCTGAAGGTTGCGATCCGTAGCCCGAAGCCCAGACTGGGGGTTGATTATCTACATTTTTATCCCAAAAAACTGGTTTTTCGGGGATAACTCAAAAATTTTCTTTTAACGACAGTAAACTTTTTTCCAAATTCAGCTAGCCGGCGCCGAGACGCGTCTTTTGACGTATCGCACGTGCCCCTAGCTCGCAAAAAATTTTTAATTCTATCACATAGTTTACTACCTAAGTTCGGTGAAATCTACCTAAGGAAACGAAATTTTGACCAAAACATCGATATCTACGGTTTTCAGTGCGCGTTTTTCGAGCTGTTTTCAGCATATTTCGACTGGAGTAGTGTTCCGGCTACTCCCTGACCAATTTGAAACGACCGCACGCACAAAAAATTTCCACCCTCCGACACTTAGGAAAATTTTCAAAATTTTTATACGAAATTCGTTCATAACAAATCCAGATTTTAATTTTCTTTTGTTTTAAAAATTTTATTTAGTCTCAGTTATAGTCAGCTACCATCCCTGCGCTGAAGGTTGCGATCCGTAGCCCGAAGCCCAGACTGGGGGTTGATTATCTACATTTTTATCCCAAAAAACTGGTTTTTCGGGGATAACTCAAAAATTTTCTTTTAACGACAGTAAACTTTTTTCCAAATTCAGCTAGCCGGCGCCGAGACGCGTCTTTTGACGTATCGCACGTGCCCCTAGCTCGCAAAAAATTTTTAATTCTATCACATAGTTTACTACCTAAGTTCGGTGAAATCTACCTAAGGAAACGAAATTTTGACCAAAACATCGATATCTACGGTTTTCAGTGCGCGTTTTTCGAGCTGTTTTCAGCATATTTCGACTGGAGTAGTGTTCCGGCTACTCCCTGACCAATTTGAAACGACCGCACGCACAAAAAATTTCCACCCTCCGACACTTAGGAAAATTTTCAAAATTTTTATACGAAATTCGTTCATAACAAATCCAGATTTTAATTTTCTTTTGTTTTAAAAATTTTATTTAGTCTCAGTTATAGTCAGCTACCATCCCTGCGCTGAAGGTTGCGATCCGTAGCCCGAAGCCCAGACTGGGGGTTGATTATCTACATTTTTATCCCAAAAAACTGGTTTTTCGGGGATAACTCAAAAATTTTCTTTTAACGACAGTAAACTTTTTTCCAAATTCAGCTAGCCGGCGCCGAGACGCGTCTTTTGACGTATCGCACGTGCCCCTAGCTCGCAAAAAATTTTTAATTCTATCACATAGTTTACTACCTAAGTTCGGTGAAATCTACCTAAGGAAACGAAATTTTGACCAAAACATCGATATCTACGGTTTTCAGTGCGCGTTTTTCGAGCTGTTTTCAGCATATTTCGACTGGAGTAGTGTTCCGGCTACTCCCTGACCAATTTGAAACGACCGCACGCACAAAAAATTTCCACCCTCCGACACTTAGGAAAATTTTCAAAATTTTTATACGAAATTCGTTCATAACAAATCCAGATTTTAATTTTCTTTTGTTTTAAAAATTTTATTTAGTCTCAGTTATAGTCAGCTACCATCCCTGCGCTGAAGGTTGCGATCCGTAGCCCGAAGCCCAGACTGGGGGTTGATTATCTACATTTTTATCCCAAAAAACTGGTTTTTCGGGGATAACTCAAAAATTTTCTTTTAACGACAGTAAACTTTTTTCCAAATTCAGCTAGCCGGCGCCGAGACGCGTCTTTTGACGTATCGCACGTGCCCCTAGCTCGCAAAAAATTTTTAATTCTATCACATAGTTTACTACCTAAGTTCGGTGAAATCTACCTAAGGAAACGAAATTTTGACCAAAACATCGATATCTACGGTTTTCAGTGCGCGTTTTTCGAGCTGTTTTCAGCATATTTCGACTGGAGTAGTGTTCCGGCTACTCCCTGACCAATTTGAAACGACCGCACGCACAAAAAATTTCCACCCTCCGACACTTAGGAAAATTTTCAAAATTTTTATACGAAATTCGTTCATAACAAATCCAGATTTTAATTTTCTTTTGTTTTAAAAATTTTATTTAGTCTCAGTTATAGTCAGCTACCATCCCTGCGCTGAAGGTTGCGATCCGTAGCCCGAAGCCCAGACTGGGGGTTGATTATCTACATTTTTATCCCAAAAAACTGGTTTTTCGGGGATAACTCAAAAATTTTCTTTTAACGACAGTAAACTTTTTTCCAAATTCAGCTAGCCGGCGCCGAGACGCGTCTTTTGACGTATCGCACGTGCCCCTAGCTCGCAAAAAATTTTTAATTCTATCACATAGTTTACTACCTAAGTTCGGTGAAATCTACCTAAGGAAACGAAATTTTGACCAAAACATCGATATCTACGGTTTTCAGTGCGCGTTTTTCGAGCTGTTTTCAGCATATTTCGACTGGAGTAGTGTTCCGGCTACTCCCTGACCAATTTGAAACGACCGCACGCACAAAAAATTTCCACCCTCCGACACTTAGGAAAATTTTCAAAATTTTTATACGAAATTCGTTCATAACAAATCCAGATTTTAATTTTCTTTTGTTTTAAAAATTTTATTTAGTCTCAGTTATAGTCAGCTACCATCCCTGCGCTGAAGGTTGCGATCCGTAGCCCGAAGCCCAGACTGGGGGTTGATTATCTACATTTTTATCCCAAAAAACTGGTTTTTCGGGGATAACTCAAAAATTTTCTTTTAACGACAGTAAACTTTTTTCCAAATTCAGCTAGCCGGCGCCGAGACGCGTCTTTTGACGTATCGCACGTGCCCCTAGCTCGCAAAAAATTTTTAATTCTATCACATAGTTTACTACCTAAGTTCGGTGAAATCTACCTAAGGAAACGAAATTTTGACCAAAACATCGATATCTACGGTTTTCAGTGCGCGTTTTTCGAGCTGTTTTCAGCATATTTCGACTGGAGTAGTGTTCCGGCTACTCCCTGACCAATTTGAAACGACCGCACGCACAAAAAATTTCCACCCTCCGACACTTAGGAAAATTTTCAAAATTTTTATACGAAATTCGTTCATAACAAATCCAGATTTTAATTTTCTTTTGTTTTAAAAATTTTATTTAGTCTCAGTTATAGTCAGCTACCATCCCTGCGCTGAAGGTTGCGATCCGTAGCCCGAAGCCCAGACTGGGGGTTGATTATCTACATTTTTATCCCAAAAAACTGGTTTTTCGGGGATAACTCAAAAATTTTCTTTTAACGACAGTAAACTTTTTTCCAAATTCAGCTAGCCGGCGCCGAGACGCGTCTTTTGACGTATCGCACGTGCCCCTAGCTCGCAAAAAATTTTTAATTCTATCACATAGTTTACTACCTAAGTTCGGTGAAATCTACCTAAGGAAACGAAATTTTGACCAAAACATCGATATCTACGGTTTTCAGTGCGCGTTTTTCGAGCTGTTTTCAGCATATTTCGACTGGAGTAGTGTTCCGGCTACTCCCTGACCAATTTGAAACGACCGCACGCACAAAAAATTTCCACCCTCCGACACTTAGGAAAATTTTCAAAATTTTTATACGAAATTCGTTCATAACAAATCCAGATTTTAATTTTCTTTTGTTTTAAAAATTTTATTTAGTCTCAGTTATAGTCAGCTACCATCCCTGCGCTGAAGGTTGCGATCCGTAGCCCGAAGCCCAGACTGGGGGTTGATTATCTACATTTTTATCCCAAAAAACTGGTTTTTCGGGGATAACTCAAAAATTTTCTTTTAACGACAGTAAACTTTTTTCCAAATTCAGCTAGCCGGCGCCGAGACGCGTCTTTTGACGTATCGCACGTGCCCCTAGCTCGCAAAAAATTTTTAATTCTATCACATAGTTTACTACCTAAGTTCGGTGAAATCTACCTAAGGAAACGAAATTTTGACCAAAACATCGATATCTACGGTTTTCAGTGCGCGTTTTTCGAGCTGTTTTCAGCATATTTCGACTGGAGTAGTGTTCCGGCTACTCCCTGACCAATTTGAAACGACCGCACGCACAAAAAATTTCCACCCTCCGACACTTAGGAAAATTTTCAAAATTTTTATACGAAATTCGTTCATAACAAATCCAGATTTTAATTTTCTTTTGTTTTAAAAATTTTATTTAGTCTCAGTTATAGTCAGCTACCATCCCTGCGCTGAAGGTTGCGATCCGTAGCCCGAAGCCCAGACTGGGGGTTGATTATCTACATTTTTATCCCAAAAAACTGGTTTTTCGGGGATAACTCAAAAATTTTCTTTTAACGACAGTAAACTTTTTTCCAAATTCAGCTAGCCGGCGCCGAGACGCGTCTTTTGACGTATCGCACGTGCCCCTAGCTCGCAAAAAATTTTTAATTCTATCACATAGTTTACTACCTAAGTTCGGTGAAATCTACCTAAGGAAACGAAATTTTGACCAAAACATCGATATCTACGGTTTTCAGTGCGCGTTTTTCGAGCTGTTTTCAGCATATTTCGACTGGAGTAGTGTTCCGGCTACTCCCTGACCAATTTGAAACGACCGCACGCACAAAAAATTTCCACCCTCCGACACTTAGGAAAATTTTCAAAATTTTTATACGAAATTCGTTCATAACAAATCCAGATTTTAATTTTCTTTTGTTTTAAAAATTTTATTTAGTCTCAGTTATAGTCAGCTACCATCCCTGCGCTGAAGGTTGCGATCCGTAGCCCGAAGCCCAGACTGGGGGTTGATTATCTACATTTTTATCCCAAAAAACTGGTTTTTCGGGGATAACTCAAAAATTTTCTTTTAACGACAGTAAACTTTTTTCCAAATTCAGCTAGCCGGCGCCGAGACGCGTCTTTTGACGTATCGCACGTGCCCCTAGCTCGCAAAAAATTTTTAATTCTATCACATAGTTTACTACCTAAGTTCGGTGAAATCTACCTAAGGAAACGAAATTTTGACCAAAACATCGATATCTACGGTTTTCAGTGCGCGTTTTTCGAGCTGTTTTCAGCATATTTCGACTGGAGTAGTGTTCCGGCTACTCCCTGACCAATTTGAAACGACCGCACGCACAAAAAATTTCCACCCTCCGACACTTAGGAAAATTTTCAAAATTTTTATACGAAATTCGTTCATAACAAATCCAGATTTTAATTTTCTTTTGTTTTAAAAATTTTATTTAGTCTCAGTTATAGTCAGCTACCATCCCTGCGCTGAAGGTTGCGATCCGTAGCCCGAAGCCCAGACTGGGGGTTGATTATCTACATTTTTATCCCAAAAAACTGGTTTTTCGGGGATAACTCAAAAATTTTCTTTTAACGACAGTAAACTTTTTTCCAAATTCAGCTAGCCGGCGCCGAGACGCGTCTTTTGACGTATCGCACGTGCCCCTAGCTCGCAAAAAATTTTTAATTCTATCACATAGTTTACTACCTAAGTTCGGTGAAATCTACCTAAGGAAACGAAATTTTGACCAAAACATCGATATCTACGGTTTTCAGTGCGCGTTTTTCGAGCTGTTTTCAGCATATTTCGACTGGAGTAGTGTTCCGGCTACTCCCTGACCAATTTGAAACGACCGCACGCACAAAAAATTTCCACCCTCCGACACTTAGGAAAATTTTCAAAATTTTTATACGAAATTCGTTCATAACAAATCCAGATTTTAATTTTCTTTTGTTTTAAAAATTTTATTTAGTCTCAGTTATAGTCAGCTACCATCCCTGCGCTGAAGGTTGCGATCCGTAGCCCGAAGCCCAGACTGGGGGTTGATTATCTACATTTTTATCCCAAAAAACTGGTTTTTCGGGGATAACTCAAAAATTTTCTTTTAACGACAGTAAACTTTTTTCCAAATTCAGCTAGCCGGCGCCGAGACGCGTCTTTTGACGTATCGCACGTGCCCCTAGCTCGCAAAAAATTTTTAATTCTATCACATAGTTTACTACCTAAGTTCGGTGAAATCTACCTAAGGAAACGAAATTTTGACCAAAACATCGATATCTACGGTTTTCAGTGCGCGTTTTTCGAGCTGTTTTCAGCATATTTCGACTGGAGTAGTGTTCCGGCTACTCCCTGACCAATTTGAAACGACCGCACGCACAAAAAATTTCCACCCTCCGACACTTAGGAAAATTTTCAAAATTTTTATACGAAATTCGTTCATAACAAATCCAGATTTTAATTTTCTTTTGTTTTAAAAATTTTATTTAGTCTCAGTTATAGTCAGCTACCATCCCTGCGCTGAAGGTTGCGATCCGTAGCCCGAAGCCCAGACTGGGGGTTGATTATCTACATTTTTATCCCAAAAAACTGGTTTTTCGGGGATAACTCAAAAATTTTCTTTTAACGACAGTAAACTTTTTTCCAAATTCAGCTAGCCGGCGCCGAGACGCGTCTTTTGACGTATCGCACGTGCCCCTAGCTCGCAAAAAATTTTTAATTCTATCACATAGTTTACTACCTAAGTTCGGTGAAATCTACCTAAGGAAACGAAATTTTGACCAAAACATCGATATCTACGGTTTTCAGTGCGCGTTTTTCGAGCTGTTTTCAGCATATTTCGACTGGAGTAGTGTTCCGGCTACTCCCTGACCAATTTGAAACGACCGCACGCACAAAAAATTTCCACCCTCCGACACTTAGGAAAATTTTCAAAATTTTTATACGAAATTCGTTCATAACAAATCCAGATTTTAATTTTCTTTTGTTTTAAAAATTTTATTTAGTCTCAGTTATAGTCAGCTACCATCCCTGCGCTGAAGGTTGCGATCCGTAGCCCGAAGCCCAGACTGGGGGTTGATTATCTACATTTTTATCCCAAAAAACTGGTTTTTCGGGGATAACTCAAAAATTTTCTTTTAACGACAGTAAACTTTTTTCCAAATTCAGCTAGCCGGCGCCGAGACGCGTCTTTTGACGTATCGCACGTGCCCCTAGCTCGCAAAAAATTTTTAATTCTATCACATAGTTTACTACCTAAGTTCGGTGAAATCTACCTAAGGAAACGAAATTTTGACCAAAACATCGATATCTACGGTTTTCAGTGCGCGTTTTTCGAGCTGTTTTCAGCATATTTCGACTGGAGTAGTGTTCCGGCTACTCCCTGACCAATTTGAAACGACCGCACGCACAAAAAATTTCCACCCTCCGACACTTAGGAAAATTTTCAAAATTTTTATACGAAATTCGTTCATAACAAATCCAGATTTTAATTTTCTTTTGTTTTAAAAATTTTATTTAGTCTCAGTTATAGTCAGCTACCATCCCTGCGCTGAAGGTTGCGATCCGTAGCCCGAAGCCCAGACTGGGGGTTGATTATCTACATTTTTATCCCAAAAAACTGGTTTTTCGGGGATAACTCAAAAATTTTCTTTTAACGACAGTAAACTTTTTTCCAAATTCAGCTAGCCGGCGCCGAGACGCGTCTTTTGACGTATCGCACGTGCCCCTAGCTCGCAAAAAATTTTTAATTCTATCACATAGTTTACTACCTAAGTTCGGTGAAATCTACCTAAGGAAACGAAATTTTGACCAAAACATCGATATCTACGGTTTTCAGTGCGCGTTTTTCGAGCTGTTTTCAGCATATTTCGACTGGAGTAGTGTTCCGGCTACTCCCTGACCAATTTGAAACGACCGCACGCACAAAAAATTTCCACCCTCCGACACTTAGGAAAATTTTCAAAATTTTTATACGAAATTCGTTCATAACAAATCCAGATTTTAATTTTCTTTTGTTTTAAAAATTTTATTTAGTCTCAGTTATAGTCAGCTACCATCCCTGCGCTGAAGGTTGCGATCCGTAGCCCGAAGCCCAGACTGGGGGTTGATTATCTACATTTTTATCCCAAAAAACTGGTTTTTCGGGGATAACTCAAAAATTTTCTTTTAACGACAGTAAACTTTTTTCCAAATTCAGCTAGCCGGCGCCGAGACGCGTCTTTTGACGTATCGCACGTGCCCCTAGCTCGCAAAAAATTTTTAATTCTATCACATAGTTTACTACCTAAGTTCGGTGAAATCTACCTAAGGAAACGAAATTTTGACCAAAACATCGATATCTACGGTTTTCAGTGCGCGTTTTTCGAGCTGTTTTCAGCATATTTCGACTGGAGTAGTGTTCCGGCTACTCCCTGACCAATTTGAAACGACCGCACGCACAAAAAATTTCCACCCTCCGACACTTAGGAAAATTTTCAAAATTTTTATACGAAATTCGTTCATAACAAATCCAGATTTTAATTTTCTTTTGTTTTAAAAATTTTATTTAGTCTCAGTTATAGTCAGCTACCATCCCTGCGCTGAAGGTTGCGATCCGTAGCCCGAAGCCCAGACTGGGGGTTGATTATCTACATTTTTATCCCAAAAAACTGGTTTTTCGGGGATAACTCAAAAATTTTCTTTTAACGACAGTAAACTTTTTTCCAAATTCAGCTAGCCGGCGCCGAGACGCGTCTTTTGACGTATCGCACGTGCCCCTAGCTCGCAAAAAATTTTTAATTCTATCACATAGTTTACTACCTAAGTTCGGTGAAATCTACCTAAGGAAACGAAATTTTGACCAAAACATCGATATCTACGGTTTTCAGTGCGCGTTTTTCGAGCTGTTTTCAGCATATTTCGACTGGAGTAGTGTTCCGGCTACTCCCTGACCAATTTGAAACGACCGCACGCACAAAAAATTTCCACCCTCCGACACTTAGGAAAATTTTCAAAATTTTTATACGAAATTCGTTCATAACAAATCCAGATTTTAATTTTCTTTTGTTTTAAAAATTTTATTTAGTCTCAGTTATAGTCAGCTACCATCCCTGCGCTGAAGGTTGCGATCCGTAGCCCGAAGCCCAGACTGGGGGTTGATTATCTACATTTTTATCCCAAAAAACTGGTTTTTCGGGGATAACTCAAAAATTTTCTTTTAACGACAGTAAACTTTTTTCCAAATTCAGCTAGCCGGCGCCGAGACGCGTCTTTTGACGTATCGCACGTGCCCCTAGCTCGCAAAAAATTTTTAATTCTATCACATAGTTTACTACCTAAGTTCGGTGAAATCTACCTAAGGAAACGAAATTTTGACCAAAACATCGATATCTACGGTTTTCAGTGCGCGTTTTTCGAGCTGTTTTCAGCATATTTCGACTGGAGTAGTGTTCCGGCTACTCCCTGACCAATTTGAAACGACCGCACGCACAAAAAATTTCCACCCTCCGACACTTAGGAAAATTTTCAAAATTTTTATACGAAATTCGTTCATAACAAATCCAGATTTTAATTTTCTTTTGTTTTAAAAATTTTATTTAGTCTCAGTTATAGTCAGCTACCATCCCTGCGCTGAAGGTTGCGATCCGTAGCCCGAAGCCCAGACTGGGGGTTGATTATCTACATTTTTATCCCAAAAAACTGGTTTTTCGGGGATAACTCAAAAATTTTCTTTTAACGACAGTAAACTTTTTTCCAAATTCAGCTAGCCGGCGCCGAGACGCGTCTTTTGACGTATCGCACGTGCCCCTAGCTCGCAAAAAATTTTTAATTCTATCACATAGTTTACTACCTAAGTTCGGTGAAATCTACCTAAGGAAACGAAATTTTGACCAAAACATCGATATCTACGGTTTTCAGTGCGCGTTTTTCGAGCTGTTTTCAGCATATTTCGACTGGAGTAGTGTTCCGGCTACTCCCTGACCAATTTGAAACGACCGCACGCACAAAAAATTTCCACCCTCCGACACTTAGGAAAATTTTCAAAATTTTTATACGAAATTCGTTCATAACAAATCCAGATTTTAATTTTCTTTTGTTTTAAAAATTTTATTTAGTCTCAGTTATAGTCAGCTACCATCCCTGCGCTGAAGGTTGCGATCCGTAGCCCGAAGCCCAGACTGGGGGTTGATTATCTACATTTTTATCCCAAAAAACTGGTTTTTCGGGGATAACTCAAAAATTTTCTTTTAACGACAGTAAACTTTTTTCCAAATTCAGCTAGCCGGCGCCGAGACGCGTCTTTTGACGTATCGCACGTGCCCCTAGCTCGCAAAAAATTTTTAATTCTATCACATAGTTTACTACCTAAGTTCGGTGAAATCTACCTAAGGAAACGAAATTTTGACCAAAACATCGATATCTACGGTTTTCAGTGCGCGTTTTTCGAGCTGTTTTCAGCATATTTCGACTGGAGTAGTGTTCCGGCTACTCCCTGACCAATTTGAAACGACCGCACGCACAAAAAATTTCCACCCTCCGACACTTAGGAAAATTTTCAAAATTTTTATACGAAATTCGTTCATAACAAATCCAGATTTTAATTTTCTTTTGTTTTAAAAATTTTATTTAGTCTCAGTTATAGTCAGCTACCATCCCTGCGCTGAAGGTTGCGATCCGTAGCCCGAAGCCCAGACTGGGGGTTGATTATCTACATTTTTATCCCAAAAAACTGGTTTTTCGGGGATAACTCAAAAATTTTCTTTTAACGACAGTAAACTTTTTTCCAAATTCAGCTAGCCGGCGCCGAGACGCGTCTTTTGACGTATCGCACGTGCCCCTAGCTCGCAAAAAATTTTTAATTCTATCACATAGTTTACTACCTAAGTTCGGTGAAATCTACCTAAGGAAACGAAATTTTGACCAAAACATCGATATCTACGGTTTTCAGTGCGCGTTTTTCGAGCTGTTTTCAGCATATTTCGACTGGAGTAGTGTTCCGGCTACTCCCTGACCAATTTGAAACGACCGCACGCACAAAAAATTTCCACCCTCCGACACTTAGGAAAATTTTCAAAATTTTTATACGAAATTCGTTCATAACAAATCCAGATTTTAATTTTCTTTTGTTTTAAAAATTTTATTTAGTCTCAGTTATAGTCAGCTACCATCCCTGCGCTGAAGGTTGCGATCCGTAGCCCGAAGCCCAGACTGGGGGTTGATTATCTACATTTTTATCCCAAAAAACTGGTTTTTCGGGGATAACTCAAAAATTTTCTTTTAACGACAGTAAACTTTTTTCCAAATTCAGCTAGCCGGCGCCGAGACGCGTCTTTTGACGTATCGCACGTGCCCCTAGCTCGCAAAAAATTTTTAATTCTATCACATAGTTTACTACCTAAGTTCGGTGAAATCTACCTAAGGAAACGAAATTTTGACCAAAACATCGATATCTACGGTTTTCAGTGCGCGTTTTTCGAGCTGTTTTCAGCATATTTCGACTGGAGTAGTGTTCCGGCTACTCCCTGACCAATTTGAAACGACCGCACGCACAAAAAATTTCCACCCTCCGACACTTAGGAAAATTTTCAAAATTTTTATACGAAATTCGTTCATAACAAATCCAGATTTTAATTTTCTTTTGTTTTAAAAATTTTATTTAGTCTCAGTTATAGTCAGCTACCATCCCTGCGCTGAAGGTTGCGATCCGTAGCCCGAAGCCCAGACTGGGGGTTGATTATCTACATTTTTATCCCAAAAAACTGGTTTTTCGGGGATAACTCAAAAATTTTCTTTTAACGACAGTAAACTTTTTTCCAAATTCAGCTAGCCGGCGCCGAGACGCGTCTTTTGACGTATCGCACGTGCCCCTAGCTCGCAAAAAATTTTTAATTCTATCACATAGTTTACTACCTAAGTTCGGTGAAATCTACCTAAGGAAACGAAATTTTGACCAAAACATCGATATCTACGGTTTTCAGTGCGCGTTTTTCGAGCTGTTTTCAGCATATTTCGACTGGAGTAGTGTTCCGGCTACTCCCTGACCAATTTGAAACGACCGCACGCACAAAAAATTTCCACCCTCCGACACTTAGGAAAATTTTCAAAATTTTTATACGAAATTCGTTCATAACAAATCCAGATTTTAATTTTCTTTTGTTTTAAAAATTTTATTTAGTCTCAGTTATAGTCAGCTACCATCCCTGCGCTGAAGGTTGCGATCCGTAGCCCGAAGCCCAGACTGGGGGTTGATTATCTACATTTTTATCCCAAAAAACTGGTTTTTCGGGGATAACTCAAAAATTTTCTTTTAACGACAGTAAACTTTTTTCCAAATTCAGCTAGCCGGCGCCGAGACGCGTCTTTTGACGTATCGCACGTGCCCCTAGCTCGCAAAAAATTTTTAATTCTATCACATAGTTTACTACCTAAGTTCGGTGAAATCTACCTAAGGAAACGAAATTTTGACCAAAACATCGATATCTACGGTTTTCAGTGCGCGTTTTTCGAGCTGTTTTCAGCATATTTCGACTGGAGTAGTGTTCCGGCTACTCCCTGACCAATTTGAAACGACCGCACGCACAAAAAATTTCCACCCTCCGACACTTAGGAAAATTTTCAAAATTTTTATACGAAATTCGTTCATAACAAATCCAGATTTTAATTTTCTTTTGTTTTAAAAATTTTATTTAGTCTCAGTTATAGTCAGCTACCATCCCTGCGCTGAAGGTTGCGATCCGTAGCCCGAAGCCCAGACTGGGGGTTGATTATCTACATTTTTATCCCAAAAAACTGGTTTTTCGGGGATAACTCAAAAATTTTCTTTTAACGACAGTAAACTTTTTTCCAAATTCAGCTAGCCGGCGCCGAGACGCGTCTTTTGACGTATCGCACGTGCCCCTAGCTCGCAAAAAATTTTGCCCACCCTCCCACCCTCTGTTCTATAGCTATAGGGAGAAGGAAACGGAGAGAGGTCGGCAAAATTTTCAAAATCTTTTTTAGCTTAACTCTAGTCATTCTAAGTGTTTGAAGGGAGAATCGCGTTTTTACACCTTATTCTGACAAAGCGTTGGTCAGTTACGCGCATTTTTAGATATTTAATAATTTTAAGTTGTTTTGACAGTCGTTTTCGACTCTGACAGTATTATTTAATTAGTTATTATTAGAATTCGACATATTATATTAATTGATTTTATTTATCGTTTTACTTCTGTTGTCCCCCCTATACAGGGCCACAGTTATCAGTATACCCAGTGTCCAATATATACCCGTACGAGCATCTCTTCTCCCGAGCAGATACATTTTCCGGACCTCCTCTTTACAGGGGTCCGTGTTGATTCTGTCTGCTCCAGCCCGTTACTATGTTCCGCACCCCATCCAGCACCCTGAAGGCCCAAGGCTCCAGTGGCTCGCCGCGATCCGCGGAGAAAGCTGGACTTTCCCCTGCTAATGCGCGGAGGAGAATTTCCTTCGGGGAGGATACTCCTTCCGTTTCTCGGGGGGGCCCTGCTACTCCGGGGACGCGCCGAGCCCCTGTGGACGCCTTAACACAGCTCAAGAAGCCTGTGGCTGGGTGCCGCAGTCGGATTGAGGAGGCGAGAGCTTGCCTAAACAAGGCAAAGCTTAATTTGGGCAACTCCCGCAACCTCAAGACCGACATTAAGGCTGCCGTGCTCGAGGCAATAAACAGGCTTTTTGAGCTTGTTAAGGAGTCGGAGCAAGACAAGGCCCCGGCCGCACCCGAACCCGCACCCGCACCCGCGCCCGCCGCTGACTGCATCCCTCAGTCCTCCCTCAGCGACGTTCTCGCCGGCCAGACTGTGCTCACCAACGCTATCAAGGAGCACCTCTCGGAGTTGAAGGACAACTCCGAGAAACTCGAAAGGCTCCGAGACAGTCTGGCCGGCAGGGAAAGTGTGGGGGAGACAACATACGCGAGTGTAGCAGCTGTAAATAAAAGCCACACCGGGGCAAAAGCCCCGGAGCGAACAACTCTGCACTCTGTAGTTGTCTCCTCAACACAGGAGACGGACACCAGCGGTGAAATCCTGGAGAGGGTCAGGAAAGCGGTGGACGCCAAAGAAGGCTGGGTGCGTGTTGAAAGGGTGAGAAAGGCCAAGGATCAAAGGGTGATTATGGGGTGCGAAACGATGGAGGAGAGAACAAGATTGAAGGAGCGACTAAAGGCGGCCGGAGAGAACCTCGTCGTCGAGGACGTGAAGAATCGGGACCCGCTTCTGGTTCTTAGGGACGTCTTGTCAGTGCACAGTGACGAAGAAGTGTTGCGGGCCCTTAGGAACCAGAACCGGGAGATCTTTGACGGCCTCGGCGACGAGGAAAAGAAAGTCTCGATTAAGTTTAGGAAGAAATCGCGAAACCCACATACAAACAGCATTGTGCTGAGTGTGACCCCAGCAATCTGGAAGCGGGCACTCTCTGGAGGCAAGCTCCGTATTGACCTCCAGAGAGTGCGCGTGGAGGACCAGACGCCACTGGTGCAGTGCACCCGTTGCCTGGCGTACGGACACGGCAAACGCCTGTGCTCGGAGCCAGCCGACCTGTGCAGTCACTGCGGGGGTCCCCATCATAGGGTTGAGTGCCCTGACAAACAGGTCGGTAAAGCAGCGGTGTGCATAAACTGCACTAGAGGTAAGCTGGGGGAACACTCGCACAATGCGTTCAGTGAGGAATGCCCGATACGCAGGAAGTGGGACGCATTTGCACGAGCAACCATAGCTTATTGCTAAAGTTGTCGATGCGCCCACTTCCGCGAAACCAGGGACAACAGAATCGACACAACCAGATCGCAGACGCATTAAGCGAACCACTAGGGTTGGCTTAATGGTAAATGATAATTGCAGTCACCTTCATGAGAAGGTGACCCAAATTAGGCTGGACTGTGAGCCAACTCTAGTGGAATCGTTAAGTTGTGTCGAATCTGTCGGAAATCTGTGTTGTAGGAGTTTGTTTAGTAAGATTATGCATTTGGTTAACAGGTCGGTTTTAAAATAAGGATATGCAAGTGTATAGTATTATATAACGTGGATATCCCAAAAATAAAAAAAACCAATACCAATTGTAGTGTCGAAAAACGGATAAATACAACAAGGGCAAATAGTTAAACACAGTAAAACATGAAAGCAAAATCGCGAAAAATTAGAGCAGTAAAATCATTTATAAATAACAAGTACAGTAAAGCATAGAATATTTAGTAAAATAGTATAAAATCTTTAGTTAAACAGCAACAATATAAAAAACTTAGTGAAACAGTATAAAAATTTAGTAAAATAACATAGTTAACATTTAAATACAGCAAACATATAAAATAAAAGAAAATAAAACAGATTATAAAATAAACAGCCAAAACTTGATCGTATAGAGCGTGGTGTCTTCGGCCACTTATAAACCAGTCGCAAAACAAGATGAAACCTCTGTAAATAAGGGCTCTAACAACGTTAGAGGGACACTGGTGGGGCAGGAGTGTGGTTTTAGCCGGTTCGAGTCCGGCACTACCTCGACTATCTCACAGCCTGTGAGGTAGTCGAGGTGTCCGTGGGGATTTCCCACTCCTGCCAAAACAAAAAAAAAAAAAAAAAAAAAAAAAAAAAAACCTAACCTAACCTAACCTAACCTAACCTAACCTAACCTAACCTAACCTAACCTAACCTAACCCAACGAAATTTTTATTAAAACAGTGATATCTACAGTTTTCAGTGCGCGATTTTTGAGCTGTTTTCAGCGTATATCGACTGGAGTAGTGTTCCGCTTACTCCCTGACAATTTTGACACATCCGCACGCACAAAAAATTTCTACCCTCCCACACTTAGCAAAATTTTCGAAATTTTTATAGGAAAATCGTTCATAATAAATCCAAATTTAAATTTTCTTCTGTTTTAAAAAATTTATATAGTTTCAGTTATAGTCAGCTACCATCCCTGCATTGAAGGCTGCGATCCGTAGCCCGAAGCCCAGACTGGGGGTTGATTATCTGCATTTTTATCCCAAAAAACTGGTTTTTCGGGGATAATTCCAGATTTTTCTTTGAACGACAGCAAACTTTTTTCAAAATTCAGCTAGTCCGCGCCGAGACGCGTCTTTTGACGTATCGCACGTGCCCCTAGCTCGCAAAAAATTTTGCCCACCCTCCCACCCTCTGTTCTATAGCTAGAGGTAGGGAAAACGGAGAGAGGTTGGCAAAAAATTTTTTCTTTCTGGTTTAGTTTAGTTTCGATTTTAGGAGGGGAGAATCACAACATTTTATTTATTTGACAATTATATGACATAAATTTTTAATTTGACAATCTTTTTATTATTATTTTAAGACATATTCTAGATAAATTATTATTGATTATTATTTATATTAATACTGTGTTCCCCCCTTTACAGGGACACAAGTACCCAGTGTCTGACACCTGTTTTCTCCTCTGTGACGTATAATCTTTGTCTTGATCGCCTCTCTACAGGGATCTCTATTATTATATCTACTTAAAGAAACCAATTATGTTTCGCACCCCATCCAGTACCGTAAAGGCACAAGGCTCCGGTGGCTCGCCGCGATCGGCGGAGAAGGTGGGGCTTTCCCCTGCGAATGCGAGGAGGAGAATCTCCTTCGGAGAAGACACTTCTTCCGCTTCTCGGGGGGACCTTGCCACACCGGTGACGCGCCAAGCTACCGTAGGGCCAGTAACCCAGCTCAAGAAGCCTGTGGCCGGGTATCGTAGTCGCACTGACGAGGCGAGAGCTTGCCTGAACAAAGCTAAGCTGAATTTGGGCAACTCTCGCAACCTCAGAACCGACATAAAAACTGCGGTGCTCGAGGCAATTAACAGGCTCTTTGAGCTGGTGAAAGAATCCGAGCGGGACGGGGTTCCTCTCGCACCCGAAGTCGTACCGGCAACCGCGCCCACTGCTGACCACTGTCCCCAGTCCATTTCTGAGAGCCTCGCTTGCCAGACTGAGCTCATAACCACGTTAAAGGAGCACATCTCGATCGTTAAAGAGAACTCCGAGAGAGTGGAAAAGCTCCGAGACAGTCTGGCTATCAGGGAAAACGTTGGGGAGAAGACATATGCCAGTGTAGCAGCCGCGAGTGAACGCCACACCGGGACACAGGCTCCGGAGCGAGCGACGCTACACTCGGTTGTTGTCTCCTCAACACAAGAGATGGACACGGGGGACGAAATCCTTGAACGGATCCGGAAAGCGGTGGACGCGAAGGAGGGCTGGGTGCGAGTAGAAAAAGTAAGAAAGGCAAAGGACCGAAAAATTATCATGGGGTGCGAGACTCGGGAGGAGAGAGAGAAGCTAAAGAAGCGACTGGAAGTGGCCGGAGGGAACCTCGTCGTCGAGGCAGTGAAAAATCGGAACCCGCTTCTGATTCTTAGGGACGTGTTGCTGATACACAGTGACGAGGAAGTCTTGAGAGCCCTTAGGAATCAGAACCGGGAGCTGTTTCACGGCCTCGGGGACGAGGAGCAGAAAGTTGAGATAAAGTTTCGGAAAAAGGCGAGAAACCCTTTCGTTAACTGCATTGTGATGAGTGTTTCCCCAGCAGTCTGGAAGCGGGCACTCTCTGGAGGCAAGCTCCGTATTGACCTTCAGAGAGTGCGCGTCGAGGACCAGACGCCTCTGGTGCAGTGTACCCGCTGCTTGGCGTACGGCCATGGGAAACGCCTATGCACAGAGACTGCTGACCTGTGCAGCCACTGTGGTGGTCCGCACCTTAGGTCGGACTGCCCAGATAAACACAAAGGCGAAGCAGCGGTGTGCGTCAACTGCACCAGAGACAAGCTGGGGGAGCACTCCCACAATGCATTCAGTAGTTTATGCCCAGTACGAAGGAAGTGGGACGCATTTGCACGAGCAACCATAGCTTATTGCTAAGGTTGTCGATGCGCCCACTTCCGAGCACATCAAGATACCCAGTTTGACACAACAAGATCGCAGACGCATTGAGCGACCCACTAGGGTTGGCTTAATGTTAAATGGCAATTGCAGTCACTTTCATGAGAAAGTGGCTGTAATTATAGTGCACCGTGAGTCAACTCTAGTGGAATCGTCAAGTTGTGTCAAGCTGGGAGTTAAATTCCGCAATCAAATGAAAACGTGTTTGGGTATATATATATATGATATTAAACTACATAATAATTATATAGTGAAAATATCAGATAAAATTACATAAAACAAAAATAATAAGCGCAAAATCCAATTTCAAAAACTTAAGTATAAAAAAGGGTAAAATAATAAATAATGAAAGGGTTCAGGACATAAAAGTATCATTATTAAGTAGTTTATTATATAAAAATTAATTTTTAGGAAAAAGTAAGACAAACAAAATTTTAATAAAACATAAATAAGCCGCCAAAAAATTTAATTATATTAAAAAAGCATATATAACGAAAATCTTGTAAAATAATATATAGCGTATTAAATTAGAATTAAATATAAAAAGAAGATCATATCTAATTTAAGAGTGTGGCCTCTCCGGCCTCCTAATAAACAGTCGCCAAAAAAGTGAAAACCTCGTAAACAAGAGCTCTGACCACGTCAGAGGGACACTGGTGGGGCAGGAGTGTGGTTTTAGTCGGTTCGAGTCCGACACTACCTCGACTATCTCACAGCCTGTGAGGTAGTCGAGGTGTCCGTGGGGATTTCCCACTCCTGCCAAAACAAAAAAAAAAAAAAAAAAAAAAAAAAACCTAACCTAACCTAACCTAACCTAACCTAACCTAACCTTTTTTTTTTTTTTTTTTTTTTTTTTTTTTTTTTTTTTTTTTTTTTTGACGCTGGGAAAAAATGCGTTACGCATACCCTTCCGCCGGGGGACGGGAGGGGTATGTGGGACTCCCCGGGCGAACCCGGTATACCCACTAAAACGACCCAGCGGCATTCCCGCTTCGCCATAGTGGAGGGGAACTGGGAAACTGGCATAGCCTTTGCTACCAGTCCCCCGCCGACGAATGCAAGGCGGACCCCTCCCACCCTCACGGCACGGGTAGGGGAGGGGGGCCAGGAACGGCAGGCGGAGGTGACAGAGTGCAATACAGGCGCAGGCACCCCCGTGCCTGTCGCCCGCCCATCACCACCTAGAGGAGGGAGGGCACGAAGCCTTCTCCCCCCTCTCCGGCTGCGGAGCGGCGCAGCGAGAGGTCGTCCTCCCGCGCCCGCCCCGCCTCCCCCCTCTGCGAGAGCACGCACCCGCAGAAGGAGGCTACCGCTGACCAGGCCTCTCGCCACCCAGAATGGCGCAAATACGCCGGGAAGCGGGAGGTCCGGTCCGACCACCGCGGCGAGACCGCGGCCAGTATTTCGCCGTGTGCCGCGCGACGGCCCACGGAGCGGACCCACCGGACGGTACGCGACTAGTGACTCACTCCCCGAAGCCCTCGGGGAGCGAATCAGGGCCGGGGCCCCTCCCCCATCCCGGACCACGGCCATTCGTCACTCTCACGATCACGTCTGATGGCCAGACGCGTAGCAGAGCGCAACGAATGCCGCGATCCAAGATGAAGGAGGAACCCCAACCCCGATCCACCCCCCGAGAACTTCGAGGAGCGAACCACCAACCACGCACCGCCCGATGAGCCCGCCCCGCGAGCCATCGCACCGCACACGACGAAATAACCCCGCCCAGAATATTAGCCACGACAGTACCATTCCCCGAGGAATAAGAATTTCTTCTCATTCCTCGAGGAAGGATACTGCCGCGCCCAGGGTGCACCGGCCCAGCAGCTGCTCTTCCCTCCAGACGTATCGAGAGGGACCAGCAACCATTGGACACACGTGGAGGAATTCTGACGCACCCCAACCTAACCTAACCTTTTTTTTTTTTTTTTTTTTTTTTTTTTTTTTTTTTTTTTTTTTTTTTTTTTTTTTTTTTTTTTTTGACGCTGGGAAAAAATGCGTTACGCATACCCTTCCGTCGGGGGACGGGAGGGGTATGTGGGACTCCCCGGGCGAACCCGGTATACCCACTAAAACGACCCAGCGGCATTCCCGCTTCGTCATAGTGGAGGGGAACTGGGAAACTGGCATAGCCTTTGCTACCAGTCCCCCGCCGACGAATGCAAGGCGGACCCCTCCCACCCTCACGGCACGGGTAGGGGAGGGGGGCCAGGAACGGCAGGCGGAGGTGACGGAGTGCAATACGGGCGCAGGCACCCCCGTGCCTGTCGCCCGCCCGTCACCACCTAGAGGAGGGAGGGCACGAAGCCTTCTCCCCCCTCTCCGGCTGCGGAGCGGCGCAGCGAGAGGTCGTCCTCCCGCGCCCGCCCCGCCTCCCCCCTCTGCGAGAGCACGCACCCGCAGAAGGAGGCTACCGCTGACCAGGCCTCTCGCCACCCAGAATGGCGCAAATACGCCGGGAAGCGGGAGGTCCGGTCCGACCACCGCGGCGAGACCGCGGCCAGTATTTCGCCGTGTGCCGCGCGACGGCCCGCGGAACGGACCCACCGGACGGTACGCGACTAGTGATTCACTCCTCGAAGCCCTCGGGGAGCGAATCAGGGCCGGGGCCCCTCCCCCATCCCGGACCACGGCCATTCGTCACGCTCACAATCACGTCTGATGGGCAGACGCGTAGCAGAGCGCAACGAACGCCGCGATCCAAGATGAAGGAGGAACCCCAACCCCGACTCACCCCCCGAGAACTTCGAGGAGCGAACCACCAACCACGCACCGCCCGATGAGCCCGCCCCGCGAGCCATCGCACTGCACACGACGAAATAACCCCGCCCAGAATATTAGCCACGACAGTACCATTCCCCGAGGAATAAGAATTTCTTCTCATTCCTCGAGGAAGGATACTGCCGCGCCCAGGGTGCACCGGCCCAGCAGCTGCTCTTCCCTCCAGACGTATCGAGAGGGACCAGCAACCATTGGACACACGTGGAGGAATTCTGACGCACCCCAACCTAACCTAACCTAACCTTTTTTTTTTTTTTTTTTTTTTTTTTTTTTTTTTTGACGCTGGGAAAAAATGCATTACGCATACCCTCCCATCGGGGGACGGGAGGGGTATGTGGGACTCCCGGGCGAACCCGGTATACCCACTAAAACGACCCAGCGGCATTCCCGCTTCGTCATAGTGGCGGGGGGACTGGGAAACCGGCACAGCCTTTACAACCAGTCCCCCGCCGACGATATCAAGGCGGTCCCCTCACACCCTCACGGGCGTGGGGGGGCGGGAATGACTGACGGAGGTGACGGGTGCAATGCGGGCGCAGGCACCCCCGTGCCTGTCGCCCGCCCGTCACCTAGAGGAGGGAGGGCACGACGCCTTCTCCCCCTTCTCCGTCTGCGGAGCGGCGCAGCGAGAGGGTCGTCCTCCCGCGCCCGCTCCGCCTCCTCCTTCTGCGAGAGTACGTCCTCGCAGAAGGAGGCTACTGCTGACCAGGCCTCCTCGCTCCTCAGCATGGCGTCAACCACGCCGGGAAGCGAGAGGTCCGGTCCGACCACCGCGGTGAGGCCGCAGCGCCGCTCGGACCACGCCGGGCACCCCTCGAGGGTGTGCTGCGCCGTGTCCTCCGCCGCGCCGCATTCGTGGCATGCCGGGGTTTCCTCCCTACCGATCCGGTGCAGGTGCGATCCGAAGCAGCCATGCCCGGACAACACCTGCACCAGACGGAAAGAGAGGAAACCGTGGGACCGCTCGAGCCAGCCCTGCAGGACCGGCCCGAGCGCGTCCAACGTCCGGCGGCCAAAGGCGGCGCTGGCGAGGTCCTCCGTCCAATGGAGGACGATGGCGTCCTTCGCCTCTCGCCGCACCGCCTCCCGCTCTTCGCCCATCGGGCGCTCACCAAGCGCCCTTCGGCGGGCCGTCCACTCGTACACTCTGGCGAGCACCCACGCCTCCAATTCCCATGGAGGGGTGCCGGCCAGAGCGCACGCCGCCGAAAATCCCACTGAGCGGTACGCTCTCGCCACCCGCTGTGCAATGGCCCGCTGGGGCCTGCGGATGGCGGTCGCATTCTCCCTCCTATGGAGGGAGTCCGCCCAGATGGGAGCCCCGTAAAGGGCCAACCTAACCTAACCTAACCTAACCTTTTTTTTTTTTTTTTTTTTTTTTTGGGTGGAAAATCCTCATGGATGTCCCCCGCCCCTAAGGGGCAGGGGGGTCTGTCAGACTCGTACTGACTAAAAACCACCCGTGTCCTTCACTCTCCTACGTCGGGGGTCACGGGAACAGAAGATACTTCCGCGACCCCCGGCTGGAGCCTGGCCTTGCGGCCTCGCCTCAGAAGGGCGCGTGCGGACACGCCGCGCGCCCGCCACCTCGGGTTCGGGTATCCCGAACCCATTCAGGGGGGCCGGAAGAGAGCGCTATCCGCCCTCCGCCTGCGCCCAGTGCGTCTGCTGCGGGCCGGGTGCGGGGAGTTGACCTCCCGCTCCCTTTCCGCAGCCTCCTTCTGCGAGACGACTGCTTCACAGAAGGACACCACCGCGTCCCAGGACTCGACGCTGCCGACCATCTTCTCGACCACGGCCGGCAGCGACAAGTCACTGCCTACTCCAGAGACGAGGGCACGGCGCGGCTCCTCCCAAGCGGCACACTCTGCCACTGTGTGCCGCGCCGTGTCCTCCAGACAGTCGACGCAGTGGTGACACCGGGCGTCCGGCTCCCTGTTTATGCGACACAGGTACTTCCCAAAGCAACCATGCCCGGTAAGCACCTGTGTCACCCGAAACGACAGGGAGCCGTGCCTCCTCTCGAGCCAGCGCTCGAGTACTGGCCGGATCGCCTCGATGGTGACGAGGCCGGCGGTAGGGCGCGAAAGCCTCTCCCGCCACTCCGCCACCAGGGCCGCGCGAAGCTGCGACCGACGCAACTCCATGTGTCGCTGCATCGGCCGCTCGCCACGCGCCCGCATTTCCTCGCGCCACCGATAAAGTGACGCGAGTACTTTTGCCTCGAGGTCCCAGGGCGGGGATCCGGCCAGTACTCCGGCCGCCTCGTGGGAGATCGTGCGATACCCCCTTATGACTCTGACGGCCATCGCACGCTGCGGTTCGCAGATTGGGAAGCAGCGTTGACAGCGCCCCGGCCGCGCCCAACAACTTGGGCGCCAGCTGCCGGAAGTGAGGTCCGAAGTCCCACCGGCTGTCGAGCACCAATCCCAGGTACTTCATGGTAGACCCGACAGCGATTCGGACCCCACCGACCACAAGATGTGATCCGGCGGGTGGCGCCACCTTGTTGAGGGCCACCTCCAGGCCGAGGCGCCGTATGCGGCCCACCACCAGTGAGACCGCAGCCGTCGCCAGCAACGCCGCCTCCCTGTACGAGCTCCCCCGGGCCGTGACCAGCGTGTCATCAGCGTAACACGTGAGGTCGACGCCCGGCGGGAGCTCGCCCCTCAGCACCCAGTCGTACCCGATGTTCCACAGGGGTGGCCCCAGGACCGAGCCCTGTGGAACACCGCTCGACATGGGGTGCTGGTGACCGCCATCACGTCCCACGTAGGTGACACACCTCTCCGTCAGGTAAGCCCCAACGATTTGGCGGAGGTAGGGAGGCACCCTATGGTAGACCAGGGCCTCCCTGATACAACTCCAGGGCAGGGTGTTGAAGGCGTTGGAAATATCCAAAGACACTGCCAACATCACCCCGCCCCGGGACACCGCTTCCTCCGCCAAACCTAACCTAACCTTTTTTTTTTTTTTTTTTTTTTTTTGTTCCGGGGTGGAAAATCCTCATGGATGTCGCCCGCCCTGGGGGGGCGGAGGGGTCTGTCAGACTCTTACTGACTAAAAACCACCCCGGTGTTCCATCTCACACCTACGCCGGGGGGCCGCGGGAACTTAAGATACTACCGCGACCCCCGGCTAGTGCCGGCCCGCCTCTGCGGGCCTCAATCTCGGGTCGGCGGGAGGAGTGAGGTGTTAGACTCCCCCCGCGCGACGTCTGAGAGGGGCGCGCGTGGAACACTTCGCGCCGCCACCTCGGGTCCAGATGTGTGGGGGGCGACGGACGTCCCCAAGTCCGTCGCCCCTGGACCCAATTAGGGGGGCCGGAAGAGGGCGTTATCCGCCCTCCGCCGACGCCCGGTGCGTCTGCTGCGGATCGGGTGAGGGGAAGAAATCTCCCTCTCCCTCTCCGCAGCCTCCTTCTGCGACACGACTGTTTCGCAGAAGGTTACCACCGCGTCCCAGGCCTCCTCGCTGCCGACCATAGACTCGACTACGGCAGGCAGCGACAGGTCACTGCCTACTTCTGAGATGAGGGCACGGCGCGGCTCCTCCCAAGCGGCACACTCTGCCAGCGTATGCCGCACCGTGTCCTCCCGGCAGTCGACGCAGTGGTGACACCGGGCGTCCGGCTCCCTGTTTATGCGACACAGGTACTTCCCGAAGCAACCATGCCCCGAGAGCACCTGCGTCACACGAAACGACAGGGAGCCGTGCCTTCTCCCGAGCCAGGGCTCGAGTACTGGCCGGACCGCCTCGATGGTATCGAGGCCGGCGGTAGGGCGTGAGAGCCTGTCCCGCCATTCCGCCACCAGGACCTCGCGGAGCTGAGACTGACGCAACTCCATGTGTCGCTGCATCAGCCCTTCGCCCCGCGCCCGCAGTTCCTCGCGCCACTGATGCAGTGACGCGTGGACTTTTGCCTCCAGGTCCCAGGGCGGGGATCCGGCCAGTACGCAAGCCGCCTCGTAGGAGATCGTGCGATATCCCCTGATGACTCTGACGGCCATAGCTCTCTGCGGTTTCCGCAGAACAGCTATGCTACCGGCCGTCAGGTCAGCCGCCCAGATCGGGGCCCCGTAAAGGGCCATCGATCGCACGATCCCCACGTAGAGCCGCCTACAGGCGGCGCTCGGGCCCCCCAGATTGGGAAGCAGCGTTGACAGCGCCCCGGCCGCGCCCAACAACTTGGGCGCCAGCCGCCGGAAGTGAGGTCCGAAGTCCCACCGGCTGTCGAGCACCAATCCCAGGTACTTCATGGTAGACCCGACAGCGATTCGGACCCCACCGACCACAAGATGTGATCCGGCGGGTGGCGCCCGACGGGGGCCATGAAAGACCATGGCCTCCGACTTGTTGAGGGCCACCTCCAGGCCTAGGCTTCGGATGCGGCTCACCACCTGTGAGACCGCAGCCGTCGCCAGCAACGCTGCCTCCCTGTACGAACTCCCCCGGGCGGTGACCAGCGTATCGTCCGCGTAACACGTCAGGTCTACGCCCGGTGGGAGTTCGCCCCTCAGCACCCAGTCATACCCGATGTTCCACAGGGGCGGGCCCAGGACCGAGCCCTGTGGAACACCGCACGACATGCGGTGCTGGTTTACGACGCCATCACGTCCCACGTAGGTGACACACCTCTCCGAGAAATAAGCCCCGACAATGCGGCGGAGGTAAGGAGGCACTCGATGGTACCGCAGTGCCTCCCGGATACAACTCCAGGGCAGGGTGTTGAAGGCGTTGGAGATGTCCAAGGACACCGCCAACATCACCCCACCCCGGGATACCGCTTCTTCCGCCAGAACTCTCACCTGCGATATCGCGTGGATGGTGGAGCGCCCGTGCCGAAAGCCGAACTGGCTTTCGTCCAGATCCGGCCCCTCTCTGCACAAGTGGCCGAGGAGGCGGGCAGCGATTATCCTTTCGAATAGCTTACCCACCTCCACTAGCAGCACTAAGGGCCGGTACGCGGACGGCGAGTCCGCAGGGCGCCCCACCTTCCTGAGCAGGACCAGACGACCAGATTTCCACAAAGTGGGAAACTGGCCCCGCTCAAGACACGCTGTGTAGAGTTCTCTCAGCCAGGGCTCTAGCTCCTTCAGAGCGAGGGCTAGCACTTGGCCGTGAATTCCGTCGGGCCCCGGAGCCACGTTCTTGGCCCGGAGCCGCATCACGGCCGCCCCCATCTCTGCCTGTGTCACCTCTGGGACGCTGATGGCGTCGTCCTCTGTAGACTCTGCGGCCGTGGGCAAAGCCATCGGCGGCGGGATATGTTCCGCTCTCGCCGGGAAGAGGGCTGCTACTACTTCCTCCAACAGCTCAGGTTGGAGACTCTCCGTAAGTGGAGGCGCGGCGGCTCGAAGTTTCCCTCGAACCGCTCGATAGGGGCGCCCCCACGGATCTCCGTCCAGAGTCTCCAACATCTCCTCCCTGGCGCGCTTCTTTGCCTCGCCGATGGCCAGCCGTAGAGTCTTCTTCGCCGCGCGGTACACCTCATACCGCGCGGCTTCTTCGTCAGGGACCCGACGACGTCTCCTCCGGTATCGGGTGTACTGGCGCCACACCGCTACGCACGCGACGCGCAGCTGTGCGATCTCGGTAGACCACCAGTACACCTGGCGCCTCGCTGACTGTGCGTGGACCCGGGGCATGGACGCGTCGCTGATCTGCGTCATCGCCCCGTGGAACCACAGCGCCTCCTGTTCGACGTCGACGGGTCCGGCTGTTGCCGACTCCCGGATCCAGGCCTGGACAATGGTGGCCTCCTCGAGAAGTTCCCTGTCGATGCGCTTGCGCGCCCAGCGCGGGCCGTCCGCTCGCGGGGCTCGCGATCTGCGGCCGCCGGCGGTCTGGGTGGAGACGTCGAAACGAATGTATCGGTGATCCGATAACGTCTCCACCTCCACGGCGACACGCCAGTCACGAACACGGCTAGCGACAGCAGGGCTAGCGAACGATACGTCCACTATCGAACCACCCCGCTGTCGCACGCACGTGTGGACTGAGCCCCGGTTTAGGACGACCAGGCCAGTGGTGACTGCCCACTCCTCCAGCACCTCACCCCTACCATCGGTTACCGGAGATCCCCACGCCACAGATTTGGCGTTGAGATCCCCTAGCAACAGCACAGGGCGAGGGTGGAGTTGGGCAACGACGGCGCCCAGCTCGACAAGGAAATTCTCGAAGTCGGCGAGACTCTTGTTGGGCGAAAAATACGCGCCAACTACGCCAATGCCGTCCGCGAGGGCGGCTACCCAGCCGTGACCTCGGGACGGGTTGGCAAGAGCCCCGCCAATGATGGCCACCAAACCGTCAAGGTCTCCAACCCAGTTGTCCCTGGGTGGGACGAAATACGGTTCGGCGACCACAGCCACGTGAATCGACCACTCTGCCATGCTCTGGAGCAAGAGGTCCTGAGCTCTGGCAGAGTGGTTGATATTGCCCTGGAGGAAATGGAATAGTTTCTCTATAAACACTCCATTTCCTCCACGGCACCAATCCTAGGCCGGGAGTCGGCCGAAGAGGGTGCAGGTTGAGAGGGGGGTAAAGGGCCCCTTGCAACCCTAGCCCTCCTCTTCCTTCTCTGCTGCGTGGGCGAACCACAGGCCTTGCTGCCCACTCTGTGCCCATCGGGCCTCCCTGCAGCTGTACAGAGGCTGCAGTTTGGCGCCGCGGAGCACTGGGCCGCCTTGTGGCCGGGCTGACCGAAACCTAACCTAACCTTTTTTTTTTTTTTTTTTTTTTTTTTTTTTGACGCTGGGAAAAAATGCGCTACGCATACCCTTCCGCCGGGGGACGGGAGGGGTATGTGGGACTCCCCGGGCCAACCCGGTATACCCACTAAAACGACCCAGCGGCATTCCCGCTTCGTCATAGTGGAGGGGAACTGGGAAACTGGCATAGCCTTTGCTACCAGTCCCCCGCCGACGAATGCAAGGCGGACCCCTCCCACCCTCACGGCACGGGTAGGGGAGGGGGGCCAGGAACGGCAGGCGGAGGTGACGGAGTGCAATACAGGCGCAGGCACCCCCGTGCCTGTCGCCCGCCCGTCACCACCTAGAAGAGGGAGGGCACAAAGCCTTCTCCCCACTCTCCGGCTGCGGAGCGGCGCAGCGAGAGGTCGTCCTCCCGCGCCCGCCCCGCCTCCCCCCTCTGCGAGAGCACGCACCCGCAGAAGGAGGCTACCGCTGACCAGGCCTCTCGCCACCCAGAATGGCGCAAATACGCCGGGAAGCGGGAGGTCCGGTCCGACCACCGCGGCGAGACCGCGGCCAGTATTTCGCCGTGTGCCGCGCGACGGCCCACGCAGCGGACCCACCGGACGGTACGCGACTAGCGACTCACTCCTCGAAGCCCTCGGGGAGCGAATCAGGGCCGGGGCCCCTCCCCCATCCCGGACCACGGCCATTCGTCACGCTCACAATCACGTCTGATGGCCAGACGCGTATCAGAGCGCAACGAATGCCGCGATCCAAGATGAAGGAGGAACCCAAACCCCGATCCACTCCCCGAGAGCCTCGAGGAGCGAACCACCAACCACGCACCGCCCGATGAGCCCGCCCCGCGAGCCATCGCACCGCACACGACGAAATAACCCCGCCCAGAATATTAGCCACGACAGTACCATTCCCCGAGGAATAAGAATTTCTTCTCATTCCTCGAGGAAGGATACTGCCGCGCCCAGGGTGCACCGGCCCAGCAGCTGCTCTTCCCTCCAGACGTATCGAGAGGGACCAGCAACCATTGGACACACGTGGAGGAATTCTGACGCACCCCAACCTAACCTAACCTAACCTAACCTTTTTTTTTTTTTTTTTTTTTTTTTTTTTTTTCCGGGGTGGAAAATCCTCATGGATGTCCCCCACCCTGGGGGGGCGGAGGGGTCTGTCAGACTCTTACTGACTAAAAACCACCCCGGTATTCCATCTCACACCTACGCCGGGGGGCCGCGGGAACTTAAGATACTACCGCGACCCCCGGCTAGTGCCGGCCCGCCTCTGCAGGCCTCAATCTCGGGTCGGCGGGAGGAGTGAGGTGTTAGACTCCCCCCGCGCGACGTCTGAGAGGGGCGCGCGTGGAACACTTCGCGCCGCCACCTCGGGTCCAGATGTGTGGGGGGCGACGGACGTCCCCAAGTCCGTCGCCCCTGGACCCAATTAGGGGGGGCCGGAAGAGGGCGTTATCCGCCCTCCGCCGACGCCCGGTGCGTCTGCTGCGGATCGGGTGTGGGGAAGAAATCTCCCTCTCCCTCTCCGCAGCCTCCTTCTGCGACACGACTGTTTCGCAGAAGGTTACCACCGCGTCCCAGGCCTTCTCGCTGCCGACCATAGACTCGACTACGGCCGGCAGCGACAGGTCACTGCCTACTTCTGAGATGAGGGCACGGCGCGGCTCCTCCCAAGCGGCACACTCTGCCAGCGTATGCCGCACCGTGAACCTAACCTAACCTTTTTTTTTTTTTTTTTTGGGTGGAAAATCCTCATGGATGTCCCCCGCCCCTAAGGGGCAGGGGGGTCTGTCAGACTCGTACTGACTAAAAACCACCCGTGTCCTTCACTCTCCTACGTCGGGGGTCACGGGAACAGAAGATACTTCCGCGACCCCCGGCTGGAGCCTGGCCTTGCGGCCTCGCCTCAGAAGGGCGCGTGCGGACACGCCGCGCGCCCGCCACCTCGGGTTCGGGTATCCCGAACCCATTCAGGGGGGCCGGAAGAGAGCGCTATCCGCCCTCCGCCTGCGCCCAGTGCGTCTGCTGCGGGCCGGGTGCGGGGAGTTGACCTCCCGCTCCCTTTCCGCAGCCTCCTTCTGCGAGACGACTGCTTCACAGAAGGACACCACCGCGTCCCAGGACTCGACGCTGCCGACCATCTTCTCGACCACGGCCGGCAGCGACAAGTCACTGCCTACTCCAGAGACGAGGGCACGGCGCGGCTCCTCCCAAGCGGCACACTCTGCCACTGTGTGCCGCGCCGTGTCCTCCAGACAGTCGACGCAGTGGTGACACCGGGCGTCCGGCTCCCTGTTTATGCGACACAGGTACTTCCCAAAGCAACCATGCCCGGTAAGCACCTGTGTCACCCGAAACGACAGGGAGCCGTGCCTCCTCTCGAGCCAGCGCTCGAGTACTGGCCGGATCGCCTCGATGGTGACGAGGCCGGCGGTAGGGCGCGAAAGCCTCTCCCGCCACTCCGCCACCAGGGCCGCGCGAAGCTGCGACCGACGCAACTCCATGTGTCGCTGCATCGGTCGCTCGCCACGCGCCCGCATTTCCTCGCGCCACCGATAAAGTGACGCGAGTACTTTTGCCTCGAGGTCCCAGGGCGGGGATCCGGCCAGTACTCCGGCCGCCTCGTGGGAGATCGTGCGATACCCCCTTATGACTCTGACGGCCATCGCACGCTGCGGTCTCCGCAGAACAGCAATAGTGCCGGCCGTCAGGTCAGCCGCCCAGATCGGGGCCCCGTAAAGGGCCATCGATCGCACGATCCCCACGTAGAGCCGCCTACAGGCGGCGCTCGGGCCCCCCAGATTGGGAAGCAGCGTTGACAGCGCCCCGGCCGCGCCCAACAACTTGGGCGCCAGCTGCCGGAAGTGAGGTCCGAAGTCCCACCGGCTGTCGAGCACCAATCCCAGGTACTTCATGGTAGACCCGACAGCGATTCGGACCCCACCGACCACAAGATGTGATCCGGCGGGTGGCGCCCGACGGGGGCCATGGAAAACTATAGCCTCCGTCTTGCTGAGGGCCACCTCCAGGCCGAGGCGCCGTATGCGGCCCACCACCAGTGAGACCGCAGCCGTCGCCAGCAACGCCGCCTCCCTGTACGAGCTCCCCCGGGCCGTGACCAGCGTGTCATCAGCGTAACACGTGAGGTCGACGCCCGGCGGGAGCTCGCCCCTCAGCACCCAGTCGTACCCGATGTTCCACAGGGGTGGCCCCAGGACCGAGCCCTGTGGAACACCGCTCGACATGGGGTGCTGGTGACCGCCATCACGTCCCACGTAGGTGACACACCTCTCCGTCAGGTAAGCCCCAACGATTTGGCGGAGGTAGGGAGGCACCCTATGGTAGACCAGGGCCTCCCTGATACAACTCCAGGGCAGGGTGTTGAAGGCGTTGGAAATATCCAAAGACACTGCCAACATCACCCCGCCCCGGGACACCGCTTCCTCCGCCAGGACTCTCACACGCGACACGGCGTGAATAGTGGAGCGCCCATGCCGAAAGCCAAACTGGCAGTCGGCTAGATCCGGCCCCTCTCCGCACAAGTGGCCAACGAGGCGGGCAGCTATTATTCTTTCGAACAGCTTACCCACCTCGCTTAGCAGCACTATGGGCCGGAACGCGGACGGTGAGTCCGCAGGGCGCCCCGCCTTCTTGAGTAGGACCAGATGACCAGCCTTCCATAGACTGGGAAACTGGCCCCGCTCAAGACACGCCGTGTAGAGTCCTCTCAGCTGGGGCTCCAGCTCCTTCAGAGCGAGGGCGAGCACTCGGCCGTGTATTCCGTCGGGCCCCGGAGCCGTATTCTTGGCCCGGAGCCGCAACACGGCCGCCCCCATCTCTGCCTGTGTCACCTCTGGGACGCTGATGGCGATCTCCTCTGTAGGCTCCGCGGCTGTGGGCAAAGCCATCGGCGGCGGCACATGCTCCTCTCTAGCCGGGAAGAGGGCTGCGACGACCTCCGTCAGCAGCTCGGGTTGGAGACTCTTCGTGAGTGGAGGCGCTGCGGCCCGAAGTTTCCCTCGAACCGCACGATAAGGACGCCCCCACGGATCTCCGTCCAGAGTCTCCAACATCTCCTCCCGGCTTCGCACCTTCGCCTCGCGGATGGCCAGCCGCAGAGCCTCCTTCGCCGCGCTGTACATCTCATACAGCGCGGCCTCCTCGTCAGGGACCCGACGACGTCTCCTCCGGTATCGGGTGTACTGGCGTCTCGATCTCACGCACGCGACGCGCAACTGCGCGATCGCGTCGGACCACCAGTACACCCGGCGCCTACCCGACTGTGTGTGGACCCGGGGCATGGACGCGTCGCTGATCTGCGTCATCGCCCCGAGGAACCACTGCGCCTCCTGTTCGACGTCGACGGGTCCGTTCGTTGCCGACTCTCGGAACCAGGCCTGAACAATGGCGGCCTCCTCGAGAAGCTCCCTGTCGATGCGCTTAAGCGCCCAGCGCGGACCGTCCGTAGACTGGGCCGGTGAACTGCGGCCAGCGGTGGTCTGGGCGGAGACGTCGAAACGGATGTATCTGTGATCCGACAACGTCTCCACCTCCACCGCGACACGCCAGCTCCGCACACGGCGGGCGACAGCAGGGCTCGCAAACGACACGTCCACTATGGACCCGCCTCGCTGCCGCACGCACGTGTGTACCGAACCCCGATTAAGGACGGTCAGGCCGGTCGTGACCAACCACTCCTCCAGCGCCTCACCCCTAGCATCGGTCACTGGGGATCCCCACGCCATGGATTTGGCGTTGAGATCACCCAGCAACAGAACAGGGCGAGGGTGGAGTCGGTCCACGACGGCACCCAACTCGACAAGGAAGCTCTCGAAGTCGGCGAGGCTCTTGTTGGGCGAGAAATACGCCCCAACAGTGCCAACGCCGTCCGCGAGGGCGGCTACCCAGCCGCGACCTCGGGACGGACTGCTCAGAGCCCCGCCAATGATGGCCACCGAACCGTCCAAGTCTCCCACCCAGTTGTCTCTGGGGGGGACAAAATACGGCTCGGCGACCACGGCCACATCGATCGACCACTGTGCCATGCTCTGGAGCAAAAGATCCTGAGCTCTGGCACAGTGGTTGATATTGCCCTGGAGGAGATGTAACAGCGCCATTAGTCACAGTTCATCTCCTCCACACCTCCGTCCCCGGACCGAGAGTCGGCCGTGTGGTTGCTTGGCTGAGGGGCTTGTTTAGGGCCCCCAGCCTTGCCACCCCTTTTCTTCCCCTTGGTGGGGGCACCGCAGGCTTTACTGCCCACCCTGTGCTCGGCGGACCTCCCTGCCGCTGAACAGAGGCAGCAGTTTGGCGCCGCGGAGCACTGAGCCGCCTTGTGGCCGGGCTGACCGCAGCGGTGACAAAGACCGCTGCGGTCGATTTCGGCGGTGCAACAGGCCCCGACATGCCCAATGGCGAGGCACCTGAAGCACCGCATAGCCCTGGGTTGCAGGAGCTTCACCCTCGCTGCAACCCACCCCACCAACACACGCCCGGCGTCGGCGACCTTATTGGCCGCAGCCACCGGGCACCGCACCCAGATCGCACCCAGTCCGGAGGCATGGGTGCGTATCTCACCAGTCCGCACTTCGCCTGGCGGACAACCACCGGCTCGGGCGACGGCCGCCACGACCTCATCCGGGGTCACCGAGTCGTCCAGACCTTCGACCCGCAACTCGGCGGTCTTCACCGGTCTGGAGACCCGGACATCCTCCGGATTGAGGACCTCTCGTAATTTGGCGGCCAACATGTCCGCCCTCTCACCGCTAGAGGCACCAGCCACCTCGAGTAGCCGCGCTCCCGTCCTCGCCAACCTCATCTTGAAGCCGGTTGGTGTGCCGAGGTCGGGAAACGCGACCTTCGCCTTCGCCTCCGTAAGGACCGCCTTGTAGGTGATGCCCCTTTCGACGGCTCCGGGCTGCAGTGTTAAAACCACAGCCGCAGAGCGTGGGGCTCGAACCTTAGGCGGTCCCTGGGCCTTCTTGGCTGATGCTGGTGCCTCAGCCCGAGCCGGTGGTCCCGCATCTCGTGCCTGCGGGGCCGCCTTCTTCTTTCCCTTCTTTTTCTTCCTGACGACCTCCACCCAGCTCTCCGTCGGAGTCTCGGGCTCGGTCGTCAGGGTCGCGGACTTTGGTGCCTGCGGCGCCGCCTTCTTCTTTCCCTTCTTCTTTTTTTCCGCCGGGGACTCCGACGCCGCAGGTGCGGGCGCAGGCTCCGGTGGCGCGGGCCTCGGTGTCGCGGCCGCGGGCCCAGCCATCCTCCTCTGGTCAGCGGCTAGCGGAGGCCTGAGGATTGGGGCCGGAGGCAGCCGGGACGCCAGCTCCTCCAGTCGAGCCCCGACCATCTTCCCGCACTGCAACATACAGATGCGGGCGATCTTCTCGACCTCCGCATCCGCAAGTGTGCGGGTCGAGGTCGGGGCCGGCAACGCAACCGACGACGTCGAGGCGACGGCGGGCGCTGGGCCAGCCGCACCGGGAGCCGCGGACAGGGCGGCAAACTGCCGCTTGAGGTCCTCCAGCTCGGATCGGAGACGGCTGTTCTCCTCCCACAGCTTCGCCGTCTCCTCCGAGCTCGTCCTCATAAGGAGGACCTCAGCCGCCTCTTTGATGCCGTCCGCGGCCTCCTTTAAGGCGCGCGTGAACGTGCCCTTCAAGTTGCCCGACTTAGTCGCAACCTTCAGGACAACGTCCACGCCGTCCAGCACCTGGCGAGTCAGCGCCACCGCCGACATGTCGCCTCCTTCTGCCATACGGGCAGCGCGCCGCTCGCGAGCTTGCTCGGCCAACCTGCCGACCTCGTCAGCCACAGCAGCCTTGCGCACCGCCCGTCTGGCAGCGTTGGCCTCCGCCTTGTTGGACCCTAGGAGGGACTCCTCACTAGGATCCGCACTCATGGGCTCAGTGTCGCCGTCCGTCACCCCCAAAACCGGCCCCTCTGAGGCGGGTGGTGGAGGCGGCAGGAAGCGGCCCCGCCCATCCCGACCATCTAACAGCCGGGCACCCCGACCCCTACGTGCCGTTGTAACCTTCGCTGCCGATACGTTCTCCTCGCTAGAGGAGAGACCCATCGACAGCGAGTCCATCGAACGCGAACCCAGCGGGCGCTTCCGCGTCCCGCGCGTCGCTCCTGCGACCTCCTTGTTGCACAAGGGCTCCAGGCTAACCCGGAGCTCCCTTCCGCACTGGCGTGCGCCCTCTTGTGTCTCCACCTCGGAAAAGGTGGATACACAAGAGCGCGCCCGCGATGATTGTTGGCGCCGGCCAGCGGTAGACCGCTGACCCGCGAGACCATTGGTGCCCCCCCCAGATACGGTGGGGCAGCCCTCGTGAGAGGGGCGGGATTCCCCCCGAAGGGGACCCGCCTGGGGATTTGTTTCCAGTAGTCGTGATTCCATTTTAATTTTCCTTTTTTAAAGGGTGCGGTCCCTTTCCCCCCCCCCCCTGCGCTAACGGCCGGATTCCCTCCGACCATACATCCCTTCGGCACGCGAGACCTTGGGATTTGGGTTATTTTTTAGAGAGGTTGTCTTCCTCGCGGCCCGGACCTAATGACACAGGCCCCCGGTCCTGGACTCAGGATTACGGGTTGGCCGACGGCTGGTCAGAACCAACCGCCGCCCCGACTCGCCCACGCTGCCGCCGGATGCCGGACAGACGCAACGCAGGCAATCCCCCACTGTGAGTCCACTCGGCCCACCCTCTGTAAGCAGAGGTGGAGAGTGGACGACGGTGGAGGACCCACCACGCAGAAATTCGCCACAGAGAACAATCTCTCGATTATTCTCTGTGCCCAGGATGCACCGGCCCGACGACTGCTCTTTCCCCCGAACGTATTCGAAAGGAACCAGCAGCCATCAGGCACACGAGGAGGTTTTCTGCCTGCACCCCAACCTAACCTAACCTAACCTAACCTATTATGTTGATTCAAATTTGCAAATACTTCTTTCCTAATTAAATGCTTTAGGGTGTTTACGGACATTTAATTAAAATCATATTTCGAGGCAAGACTTCCACCACTTTGCCGTATTAAATTACGTATGATAGATGTGTGATGTGGAAGTTTATAGTATAGTTAAACTATCATTGCAATCTTCACTTAGTACCTTTTTTGTTAATTGTCTTGATAAATATGCAAATATTATACAACCTACTATCAATTTTGACTCACATGGAGAGGATTCGTGGTCAAGCATTGAATACGTCGATAGTGTCAGGTCTGTGCGTGCAAATGTTTTATTCTTTGACATTCACGTAAAAATGGCCGCCGCGATGACACATTGCAATTCAAAAAAATATAATTAAATGAAATGTGTGTTTTAAAGATAATAGTTATAATTACTGAGGGAAAAGTCACTCCTTGACTTTTACTTATATTTTTTGAATTATTTCTACAGTATCTAAATGCACACGAAAGCATATTTTTAGACAAGAAAACTTCACTCAAATGTGTCACGTCGCAGCAACCGCTCGGCATAGACTAAATGAGCTGGAGTCCACTAGCTCTACCGTGTGTTACAAAAAATCGAGTTGAGGCGTCTCCTCTAGTACGTAGTACATTATACCCCAATGACTATTCTGTATATTTTGATTTGTTGTGTATTGTTCTACTGTGTTCCCCCCTTTACAGGGACACAGTACCCAATGTCTGTGAAGTTCCTTCTCCTCCCGGGCAGATATTGTTGGACTGACCTCCCATTTACAGGGGTCCGGTCGGACGGTGTCTGCTTGTCGACATAAACATGTTCCGCACCCCATCCAGCATCCTGAAGGCCCAAGGCTCCAGTGGCTCGGACTGGGCGTGGGCTTTCCCCTGCTAATGCGCGGAGGAGAATTTCCTTCGGCGAGGATACTCCTTCCGTTTCCCGGGGGGGCCCTGCTACTCCGGGGACGCGCCGAGCCCCTGTGGACGCCTTAACATAGCTCAAGAAGCCTGTGGCTGGGTGCCGCAGTCGGATTGAGGAGGCGAGAGCTTGCCTAAACAAGGCCAAGTTTAATTTGGGCAACTCCCGCAACCTCAAGACCGACATTAAGGCAGCGGTGCTCGAGGCAATAAACAGGCTTTTTGAGGACATAGCCCCGGCTGCACCCGAACCTGCACCAGCACCCGCTCCCCCCGCTGACTGCATTCCTCAGTCCTCCCTAGGCGACGTTCTCGCCAGCCAGACTGTGCTCTCCAACACTCTCAAGGAGCACCTTTCGGAGTTGAAGGACAACTCCGAAATCCTCGAAAGAGTAAAAAAAGCCGTGAATGCGAAGGAGGGCTGGGTGCGCGTAGAGTGGATAAAGAAGGCAAAAGACCAGAAGGTGATCATGGGGTGCGCAACGATAGGAGAGGAGAAGGAAGAGGCTGAAAATACGACTAGAATCGGCCGGAGAGAACCTCGTTGTCAAGGCAGTGAAAAATCGGCACCCGCTTCTGATTCTTAGGGATGTGTTGCTGATTCACAGTGACGAAGAAGTGTTGAGGGCCCTTAAGAACCAGAACCGGGAGATATTTCACGGCCTCGGGGACAAGGATCAGAAAATAGCCATAAAATTTGGGAAAAAGTCCAGAAACCCACACGTGAACAGCATTGTGATGAGCGTTTCTCCAGCTATCTGAAAGAGGGCACTCGAAGGAGGCAAGCTCCGAATTGACCTCCAACGGGTGCGCGTCGAGGAACAGACGCCTCTGGCGCAGTGTACCCGCTGCCTGTCATACGGCCATGGCAAACGCCTATGCACGGAGCCGGCCGACCTATGTAGCCACTGTGGTGGTCCACAACATAGGTCGGACTGCCCAGAAAAGCTCAAGGGTGAAGCAGCGGTGTGCATCAACTGCACCAGAGCCAAGCTGGGGGAATGCTCTCACAATGCGTTCAGCGAAGAATGCCCGATACGCCGGAAGTGAGACGCGTTCGCACGAGCGACAATAGCGTATTGTTAATAAGGTGGTCGATGCTCCTACTTCCGCGTACACAGAGACAACTGATTCGACACAACCAGATAGCAAACGCATTAAGCGAACCACTAGGGTTGGCTTAATGAAGAATGATAATGGGAGTCACCTTCTTGAGGAAGTGGCGCTAATTATGCTGGATCGTAAGCCAACTCTAGTGGAATCGTTAAGATTGTGTCGAATCAGAAATCAATGTTTGGGATTTTGTCTTGCAAAAATTGCGATATGCATTCGTATGATAACCATAAAGTATTTGTCGCATCATCAGGATATATTCCGATAGACTCGAGCATTGTGTGGGCGGAACATAGGTTTCGTGCAATGAAAACACACAGGATGCGGATACACTATTTGTATTAAACTACATCGTGTACTTGAAATTACAACTGAACACAATAACCACCATAATAATTTATAGCCAAACGAAACGTAGGACAGTTCCTAGGGAGGGCTAGAGGTTCCGTTCTATAGGACGGTCGGAAGGCAAGTGTGCCTCGCCATCGCGCTCCTCCACTAGCTAGGCTCCGTCGTAGCACGAAGTTGACCGAGTGTAGGTGCTGCCAACACTCGGGTCACGTGCCTCGCTTCGTTCAGCGACCATACCATTGACCGTCTCCGCCACACTTGATTTAGTAACCATACTATTAATCGTCTCCGACATTTGATATCACACAAAAGTCAAATGTAGCAGGGCAAAATTAAACAATAATACAACAAGGGCATAAATATAAGTATAATTAACGTTAAGAAAAAAGTTAGTAAAATCGTAGAATTAAATTAGGATAGAATAAAAAGTAAATCAAAATAGTACGTTGCTTTATTGTGTAACCCCTTTACGGGGCCATAGGACCCAGTGTCCCAGGGCCAGTGAACTTCTCCCATCTCGTGCTGATATTGTTGTCCCGACTCCTCTTTACAGGGGTCTGTTCTGATTTTATCTGGTCTCCCCGAGCCTTTTTGGAACGAAGTTTTGGAACGAAGTTCCTTATCGCGCGTTGTGAAAGGGGGCTAGACGGAAAAAATTCTTACGAAAAGTTGTCACGACACTTTTTGCTATAGTAAGCTATGCTGTGCGGCGTCGCATGGTTCTCTGTCTGTCTCTCTCTCTTATAGAAAGCAAGCCAGATATTTTCATTTCTACATTTCTTTTTTTTTTTTTTTACATAATAAAAAATAATAACAATAACTTCGTTAATATAATTAATAGAATAAGTTTTTTTTTTTTTTGGGTGTGTGAAATCATCAAATAACCCCTCCCGCTCTTGGGCAGAGCGAAAGAGAGTGTCAGACTTCTACTGACTAAAAACCACCCATGTCCCTTCTTAGCCCTTCATGTCGAGGCCGCGGTATCTCTTGCGAACAATCCGCAGCCCCGACGGGACCAGCCGAGCCCCTGTCTAAGCTTCAGGTTCGCTCTTAAGGCCTGTGGCTGGGCACTCCAGTCGCCTTGCGGAGGCGAGAGCTTGCCTGAATAAGGCAATGCTTAATTTAAGCAACTCCCGCAACCTCAAGGTGGAGATAAAGACTGCTCGAAACCATACATTTTATCTTAGTATTAACACCTCTTTTAGATTTTACAACTTTCTTATTACAACATTATGTTCTGACATGTCATAGTGATTAGTATGATGAAAATGACATTTATTGTGCGGACATCGCGCCATCTTGAATTCTGTATCAAAAGGTTATGCTGGTAAACAGCCATAATAATAAATAATAAGGTAGTTATCAAATCGATACTTTTCGAAAATACTGACAAATAACACTCTTTTTTTTGGGGCAGTCGTGTAAATAATCTTGAAGTGAGAAGTCAATGGTACAGATTTTAGTTGTAATTTTAAAAAAGTATTTTAACTGGATATCTAGTATCTACAAAGTCGGCCTAGTTACACCATTTAACCACCACCACCATTTTTAGGGTTCCATAGTCAACATGGAACCCTTATAGTTTCGCCATGTCCGTCTGTGGTGTCTGTATGTCCGTAAGTCCGCACTATATCTCAGACTCTTAGTGGCCCTAAAAGGTTTAATTGGACGTAGTTACACGATAAGGATCCAATCCACAAAACTACCAAAATTGAGTTAAGTATACCAAAGAGACCGTAAAGGTCGAAATTTTCGGTCAGCAAAAAGATCCCAGTGAAATACGAACACATGACATCGTCATAAACACGAGGTACCAGTCCACATGTATGGCGGGCGTTTATTATGAATCTACTGAAAAAATCCAATCCTCATGGATCATTAGTGAGAAACAATATTTATTGGTAATAGTATAAAATAAGTAATCTTAAAAGAGATCCAATTCACTTGGATCCTTTCTGATAATTATTGTTACTTCAAAAACCGATACATAGTGAATCACGTAAACGATCCAAAACACTTGAAGCCTTACTGTTGAATATTGTTAATTAAAAAAGAATCCAAAGCACACGAGTCACTTCTGAAATAGTTATTTGTATTTTTATTACATTTAATTTAACCCCTTACCGCATACGAAACCATTCATGGCTTCTAAAGTTTGTTATTTTTTTACAGTTTAACTTATCATTAAACTCCAAATATGGCTTGTAGAAAATAGTGTTCGTCAAATATGGCTTCCTATGCCCTCAAACTTCTGTACTATGCTTTTTCACAAATGGATCCTGCATACATGCTTGGAAGAACCATAAAAGCGTTTATGGTTCTTCCAAGCATGTAAATCCTATACTAGGTGATGGTTTTTTGAGTGAAGATGAGCTTGCTTCCGATTCTGACCTAGAATACGAACCTTCCTCTTCCCGCTTACCTAATAAGAAGCACATTATCGTTCCTGAGTCTGACTTTAAAAGTTCCGATGATGATACACCTTTACAGTACTTGCAGGCTGCAAAATCGAAAGGTAAAAAAGTAAAAAAAGACCCGATTGTATGGAAGAACGAAAAAATGGAGCCTTATGTCGAAGAAAATTTCAAATTCACGGGCAACACGGATTTGCCGGAGGAAATGAAACAATTGGATTCACCAGCCGACTTTTTCAGTTTTTTCTTCATACACGATATAATTGATTCCATAGTTGAGCAGTCAAATCTAAAATGTGTCCAAGATAACATCAACAAACCTGCAGGTATTACAAATATAGAAATGGAGAAATTTATCAGAATCGTAATTTTTATGTAATGTGTGAAGTTGCCAGCAACTAGGATGTATTGGTCCAAATCTGTCGGCCAGGTTCAAGTGTATGAAACAATGACGTGCAACAGGTTTGAAGCTATAAAAAAATCTTTACACTTCAATAATAATGAGAACTTCAAGCCTTTTGGTACCGACGGACATGACAAGCTTTTCAAAATTAGGCCTTTACTGCATCAAATTCGTGATCGTTTGTTATTGGTTCCAAAAGAAGAATTTTTAGCGGTTGATGAACAAATTATTCCTACAAAGTGTCGTCATGAAATAAAACAATATAACCCTGCAAAACCTCTTAAGTGGGGTTACAAAAATCAAGTACTGAGCGGCGTGTCAGGCTTTAGTTACGATTTTGACATCTTTGCCGGAGATCAAAGCAATACTCATCTTGCTGATGCACCTGATCTTGGTGTTAGTTCAAACGTAGTGACTAGACTTACTGCCACAGTTCCACGAAATGTCAACCATAAAATTTGTTTTGACAATTGGTTCAACAGCCCAAACCTTCAGGTTTATTTATATCAAAACGGGATGTTACCTCTTCGTACTGTGAGACTCAATCGTGTACCAAACTCTAATATGCCCTCTGAAAAAGACTTGAAAAAGAGAGGGCGAGGTAGTTTTGAGGAAAAAACAGCAATTATAGACGGTGTCAAGCTAAGTTTGATTTCATGGTTTGATAACAAGAATGTAAACATTCTGTCAGCATATGTGGCTAGTGATCCAACAACAACGAAACGGCGTTATTCTCGACAAGAAAAGCAGTACAAAGAAGTAACTGCTCCCCAAGCTATCGATATTTATAACCAGCATATGGGAGGGGTCGACTTACTAGATTCAATGCTTGGTTACTACAGAATCCATTTACGATCACGCAAATGGTATAAAAGAATTTTCTTCCACATGATAGACCTATGCATGGTAAACGCATGGCTTCTTTGGCGCAGGGTCAACGACAATATTTACATGCCATTGTTTGATTTTAAACTTGCAGTTTCTGAACATATGCGTAAAGCAGGGAAACTGCTCTCACAGGCAAAAAAACGTGGTCGTCCAGCCAGCCTTCTGGGAATACCAAATTATTTGGCATGAATCTACAAATGAGTTATAAAGTGCTAAAATAAAATTTAGAAAAATTTTTTTTTACGGTATCTCCAGTTTTCACTCGCAAAGTCCTTTCAAAAATATTGCGAAAACTATCACAGTTAAGTAGGCTTTACAAGTTTACGAGTAATAGTCGACCAACTTTAAGACTGTATTCTTACCCACTGTATAACACGTAAAACTAGTGTTTGTATTAATTTTGACATCATTATCCTTCTGCCCTTTTCGTTCGGCTGCTATCTAACTGGACATTGCATTGCATATTATTTCTTGACATATTAGGAATTTCCGATTTTATATTAATTTCCTTGTTCTAAATAAGACACCATTTGACATATTTTTTTTTATTTTTTTATTTCTGACTTACTGTGAATATAAGATGTAATTGGCATTGTAATATTGTTAGCTTTTAAGCGTTTTGGTGAAAAACTGTGAGCGTAAATAAATAAATAAATAACTTATAAAATATACTTGTATAAAATATTTTCCTAGTACATAATTAATGTATGGAAGCGCAGGTCATAAAACTTCTAATGTAATTTTTTTTTTTTACAATAAAAATCATCGTTCAGAGGCAGGTAGGCAGGCTGGTTAATCAGTTTTTGTAAGTTCACATATTTTGACGGGTAACTACGGAACTCTACATTGTGCGTGGTCTGACATGCACTTGGCTGGTTTTTAACTCAAAAACGGCTGGAGTCTGAACCGAACCATGAACATATAATTCCCGAAAGAAAACGAACGAATGCAACGTCAATACCTACTCGTATCAAACATCTTCATCAGCCGACCCCGGTACAGATGCTGTATCCACTGGCAGGCATAGCACCACCAGAAGTTCGCAGAGCGGTGCAGCGGTGACAAGCTCTAGTGAGAAAGTCAAAATTGTGTCCGACGCTAGTCTCTCTACACAGTAACATCCTTGTGCCGCGAAAGCCGTAACAGCTTCTTGAAGTCACTCGCAAACGCTCCAAGAAAAGACATCAGCTGTAGCGAGAAAGCATTTCCCTACCCAAGTTTACTCAACCCATTTGTGCCACAGTTGGCCCGACTCAATTTGAATTGTCACAGACACGCTAAGAAGAAGTTCTTGTTGTGCTGTTGGAGGACCAGTTTTGAGAATATTTTACAAAACTATTTTATAGACAGTCATTCAAATAACATAAACACAACAAGAACATAGTTTTACTTTTGTTTAAAGTTCGATATTCGAGTCAAATCAAAATCATCCTATTGATACCTACAATACCTACTTGTTAATACGTAGTGTTGTTGGTACAGAATAACAGATGGCATCACTATTAAATCTTAGCAATAAAATTATTCTGCGAGACGGCACTCTTTTCTTTCTGGTATAAGCTCAGGGTATAAGTATTGTCGATGATAAGACGTATGCTACTCTTTACTCTAACTATTCGATCGTGTTTTAAAAAAACTAATGAATAAAAGTGTACCTACAATGACCCTGTCGCCAAAAAAATACGCGTCTAATTACACAAGTAACACAGCGCAGAGAGGAGTAGAAGCTAAAGAAATCGAATTGGCCAACACGCACTTGGGTAACAAGCCACTAACATCTTAGTACCAAGTTCTATGATTCACACTTCGTAGAGTAGGTAGCTCATTTGTTATTAATAATCATTCGTTTTTATATAAATGTTATTAATTTATTATTTAGTGGACTGTATTGAAATGTCAGCAGAGCTGGACATGTCCGTGTCGACTCACTTCCCGGCGGAGAGCAGCGCGGGCTCGGGTGGCGCGCCGCCGCTTCTGGGCTCCAACGACGACACCGGCTCCTACTTGCAGGTCATGGAGGTCACCACTCTCTTCACGCTCACCACGTGTGCACAAGATGCAGAGCGTTAACGAACACTGAACTGAAAGAAAGAATAACCACAAGTCACAAATTAATCGAGTTGTTTATTGCGGCGTGCAGCTGAGCGTTGGGTTCATGTGCAGTTCAATGAAACGACGCGCTTCACGCTGCAAGAGACGCCTCACCGAATGTGCGCCCTTAATCTTGGATTATTGCACAATTATAGTACATAATTATGATGATTTGAAGAAGTTTTCCAAACACGGCCTTTCAATTGGATCCTTCTGTCGACTTCTTACTCGTCTACCGAGTAGAACCGAGTTAAATAACTTAAATTTGCCGCCGATAGACGAAATTGTTCAGAAATCTGAGAATTTCAATGTGAAGATGAGGCTCTGCCTCAGTGACGAGGCGTGCCTATAGGTCAATTCCTACCGGCTTCCCTTTTGAAAATTACGCAAAAAAAAACGGAATAAAAAAAAACGGCCAAGTGCATGTCGGGCCACGCACAATGTAGGGTTCCGTAGTTGCCCATCAAACCACCCTGCCTCCGAACGATATTTTTTATTGTAAAAATAAAACAAACTTACAGTGCGACATAAAAGAGTAAAAATTAAATATTTGGGAACTAAATGTTTTCATTTTCTGGCATAAAATAAGTACTTGAGCGGTCAATTCTTCTTGATTGGTTTCGTTTCTCGTTAGAATTTTGCTTTTAGAGTGTTATTTCTAAATGTGGACCGGAAAACAGTGAAATATATCATGAATAAGCTAATTCGTGGAGGTGCCCGTGAAATAATTTATATAAAGTTTTCATGCGGTGTTTGGCCGAATTTGAAGTTGGGAAGCTACTTTCCAACTTAGAATATATTTACCATCGTACAGCAGATTTTACTGGTAAGTAACTATTGAAAGTTGCACGTAACGTTAATTACACGATTTAATTGCACAATTAATTAAACGATTCATATATTCAGGCAGCAGAATTTTCGAACTCTAAATCGGGGGGCACGGCAGTGCCCCCGCCAAGTCGAGCGCGAAGCAAACACTGCCGTACCATCCTTTACTGGAACCATTTCGCCGCATTTTCAGGCCCCTATTTGAGAACCTCTGGATAAGACCAGAACGCAGAAATTTTCGTCATTCAGTAAGCTATAAAATAACACTTAAAATAAAAAAATTCAAGTCTGTAGGTCATTTAGTTCCGAAGTTAAGCGAAAGCAAAGTTTCGCATTTCTGACACTCACTCACTCACTCACTCACTCACTCACTCACTCACTCACTCATGATCATCAGAATAGAACTAGTACTTCCCATAAACTCAGAGATCTGAAATTTGGTACAGAGTTAGGGTTTAATGGCCACATAAAGGAAATCTATAAAAACTAGGATAATCGAAGATCTGGAGTACCTGGTGACCCTTATCAGCGATCACCGAATACAACCGGCTTAGGCGTAAATACCGCGCCAATCTTTCAGAAATTAAACCGTCTAAAAGAATAAATAACTAACGCGAAGGGGCAATACAAAAACTGTTGCTACTGTACAAGAATCAGAACCGGAAAAAAAGAAAAGAAAGATTTGTAATAATAAAAAAACTACTCCTAAAAAGAAAAAAAAATTGTCAAATAAGAAAATCTAATAAAATAAATCAATATGCCCACGTTTCTACAAAAAGAAGTGAAATCCCACCAAAAACATTCTGTAAAAAACTAGCCAAGTCTCAATGGAGCTGCTTGTTTATCTCTAAAAAGTAATGAAATCTAGACAAAGTCGTGCCAAGTCTAAGGTTCCTTACTGGGATTTCTTTATTATTATAGTTAAGGCTCCTCTCTCGAAAAAGCTTAAAAACAGCGTGCAGATGAAGCAGTTTTTCACCGGCACTTACAGAGAAATTACATCTGAGAAAAATTGTCAGTAATCTACATGATATGACACGTAATTTGGTTTAGCCAAAATTTTTGTATCGGTATCACATAATAAGAAAAAAAATCCACAAAATCACCTCCAAATCGTTGAATGGAACCATTTTACTCCTTCATTTTTTAACAAAATAATATAAAAAAATACCTACTGCTTTGAAATACAAAGGAAAATAATTTGGTTTTGTTACTTTTTAAAAACATGTATTATTTTAATTATAATAAATGAAAAATGCGTCCGTTTAAAGTCCGTATCTACGACCGAGAGGGGTAGTTTGTATGCACAAGGTCATTGGCGTGAATACAAGCCTTAATGTTGTGTGACTTGGCCTGTACGCGCTGCTGATTGGGTCGCACACACCTTGACTTGTTAGCTGAATGAAAGTCACGGATAGCTAAAGATGATTGTTTATTGATTGAACTTAACTACCACGTAACTATTGCTAAATGTATAATGTTTGAATGAGTACCGCTGTGTATGATCGCTGAATGTGTACTGTCGCCTTACACTATAATTTGTGCAAGGTGACGGAAAAGTGCTGATGTATGCAATGCGCGCGTGCCATGTACGATGCATGACTCGTACATATTCCCGGGCGAGAAAGATGCTAGTGGATGATGAGAGTGAGTTACAAAGTGCTTAAATGCTAAACTTATAAATTTCACCCAAGTGACAATTCATGACTTAAATCTATTCTTAATATTATAACTAGACTTAGTCACTATCACCAGACACCGGTTTGGTGAATGCAGGCGGTGTCCTCTTGTGGCGCCTGATACTGTTGAGTAGGCTCGAAAAGTTTCTCAACTCCACCGCCTCTTCTGGTTGTCTCGAGTCTCTAGTGCGTGGCGTCGGAGCGACGAAGGGTGCCTCACGCTGTGTACGCACTGGCGGGGGCGCCGGAGGCTGCGTCCCGAAGTCCGACTGTAAGTTGGTGCTTCTCTGCCGACGACGATAGACCCACCGACACAGATAAACTGCTACTGCTAGTACGGCGCCAGCCATCAACACGTAGATTGCTGAATATTGATGGATATCGTGGTTTGAAATCCCTGTGTTCAAGGCGTTTTCTGATTTCATCTGCTCGATCTGTTCCTTGATGTGCCGCAATGCAGTTTCGTGATCGGTGTCGTTGATTTCAAATTGTGGCAAGGAGACGTTGAAGAAATGGTTGATGGGTGCGATTTGTTGTGATTTCAGGTCAACCGCAGTTTTAATCTCTGAGTATCCCAGTTTGTGTGACAAAACGGTAAAGTCTCCGCCTTTAATTACGCAATCTGAATCCAATACTATGACCCCGGCTTTAACGATTTGTATTGCGGTAATCTGATGCTCGCATATGACTCGAAGTGCGCATTGTCCGCAACAATAATAAAGGTAAGTATTTATTTTGTTCAGTTCCATCCAATTATTACGGCATGCTGCTGTGTTTGTTAGACATCTGTTTGTACCTTTATCTTTGATACACATGCTATCTTCTGACTTAAACTGGAAAATGGGTTTTCGGGAGTGACAGAGGCGCGTAGATTCATCGTATTGGACACATTGTTGTATGTCTCTAGCCGTCATTGCCAGATAGGTGTCTTTGCGTAAGTTGATTGCGATGTAATCCGATATTGGCACGACGGCGACCGTTGTGTTACCATGTTGTTGTGGTATTGAAATGAGTTGGTATAGGTCATAGCTCTCTCTATTGACCAGTGGTATTCTGATTTCAAATATGAGGTACTGCTGTGTTACCCTTGTTTTGACCTTCAGAAGGTTGTTTAGATGTTGATTGATGGCCTTGTGTTGCCGATTGATTGTCTCTTCAGTTCTCTTGAGTAAATTGTATTCTGCTTCTACTACTGAGGTCTGGTTTTTCCACAAGAGTGCTAAGTGATTCTCGTTTCCTTTTATAAGAGCAATATCTTGTTTGTATTGGTCGGCGAAACGTTGATCCAGAACTCCAAATAAACTGTTAGCGACGTAGCCCACACCATCGATGAGGCCTCGCCGCCGTCGTGTGCGTTCTTCAAAATGCTGGCTCAGTAACATTCCATTGTAGTACTTCAGTTCGTCATGAGAGTGACGTAGTTGCAGTAGGATGATGTCGCATAATGTTTTGTCTGTTTCTCTCTCACATACACCGTTTATTTGTTTGAGGTATTTGTCGCAGGTTACCGAACCGTCCCAGTAAGGGTTCATGTCGTAGTACACGATGAGTTTCCATTCGTCTCGAATGAAATGCATGTTTGAGATTCGATCAAAATAGAGTGCTTTGTGTATTGTTGTCAAACTATATGGGGATGTTGACTGTTCGTGCCCAAATATGGATGTCATGAAGAGAAACAGTGTAATGATAGTTGCTATCAGATTAGACTTCGATTCAAGTCTTTGTTTTGCTTGTTTTTTGGTCTTGATATTTTGCCAGTCTGACCTTTTCCCTGTCTGCTCGGGTAGTGATTGGTGATCTGTCTGATCAGATACCAGCACCGATAGTTTAATCACTGGGCGCTTGAGGTACCCGTTTTGTGTTTTTAGGGTTACAACCCTGACCAATCCATCGCTACCGGGATGTAGCTCAGTGACTCTGCCTAGAGCCCATCTTCCTGCGGGGAGGTTAGGCTCGTGAATGATGACCACGTCATTTACTTGAAGGTTTTTCTGAGGTCTCTTCCATTTACTCCTTGTTGAGAGTGTTGCAAGATACTCGGATTGCCACCTCTTCCAAATGTCTTGGAAAATGTTCTGTGTCCGCTTCCATCTTGTTCTTTCATCTTGTTCGGTGTCTAAGATAGTCAGCATGGGGCCGCTGCTCAAAAAGTGTGATGGAGTTAGATAATTCAAATCATCTGGGTCCTCTGTAAGTGCGCACAGCGGCCGACTGTTGAGACATGCTTCCAGTTGAGCAAGTAAAGTGCTGTATTCTTCAAAAGTGAGTTTTTGCTCGCCAACAACACGTCGAAGATGATGCTTCAGACTCTTTACCGCTGCTTCCCATAGGCCTCCTGCGCTTGGCCAGGCGGGAGCATTAAAATGCCAATGAATTCCCAACTCGTTTATCTCTGTATGAAACTCTTCGTTGAATGTTTTGAGAAGTTCTGATGATACCTGCTGCAGGGCTCTATTGGCTCCAACAAAATTGGTGCCATTGTCACTGTAGATATGATGTGGCTTTCCCCGACGTGAAGACATGCGTTTTAGAGCAGCTAAGAACGCAGATGAGCTCAGGTCTGAAACGAGTTCGAGGTGCACAGCTTTGGTCACCATGCACACGAACACCGCGATGTATCCCTTACTTGTCTTGACTCCTCGCCCTTTATTGAGTTTCACGTCGACGTTTCCCGTGAAATCAACGCCGGTGTGCTGAAATGGACGAGAAGGATTGCTCCGAGATCCAGGTAAGTCCCCCATCAGTTGTTTTGGTATGACAGCTTTATGTTTCTTACACGTAATGCATGCATGCAAGCGCTTCTTTACAGCTCTGTTTCCGCCTAATATCCAGTAGTTTTGTCTGATACTGGCGAGCGTCGTCCGGGCCCCCGCATGAAACGTGCGGCGGTGGGCTTGGTCGATAATTAAGTCAGTAATGTGGCTGCTGTGTGGGATAATCAATGGATGCTTCATATCTTCGTCAATATTCGCATGTTTGAGTCTGCCTCCCACTCTCAAAAGGCCATCCTTGTCCAAAAATGGGTTAAGGCACAAAGTTTTACTTTTGTTGTGAACTTGCTCCTGTTTTCGCAGCTTGCTGATTTCTTCTGAAAACTGCGTTTCTTGTACATATTTTATAACCATATGTTTTGCGGTGTCTAATTCCTTTCCATTCAAGTAGGCAGTGCGCTCGCTGTGACGTCGTGTGATACGTAGCACCCAAGCCAACACTCGCACGGCGCGTGTCAAATTGCTGTTTCTATGTAGTATGGAATCTATAACATCAGCGCTTTGAGTCTGACATATTGTGGTGTTGCTTTGTTTTGATTTTCGCTCCTCTTCATTCGTGATGTAGATGCTCTTCTCCGTTACAGTTGTCTCATCGAATCCGGGGAGGAATTGCGGGCCGCTCCACCACAGGTTATGTTGCTTCAATTGCTCTGTTGTGATGCCACGGCTGGCACAATCAGCTGGGTTGTCAGCTGATTTTATATAATGCCAATTATCTGATGGTATGACGTCTCTGATTTGTTTGACTCTGTTTGCTACGAATGGTGTCCAGCGGTTGATGTTGCCTTGAATCCAGCCGAGAACTGCGGTGGAGTCACACCAACCAAAAATTTTAATTTTTCGTCCGTTGAGGGCTTGCAGTATTCTTCGCATGAGTGTTGTAAGTAAGTGCGCCCCACTCAGCTCCAGACGTGGTAAAGTAAGCTTTTTGTTTTCTGGCACAAGTCTTGTTTTTGCAGCGACGAGTGTAATGTTAGTATCAAGTCTACAATACACGACACATGCGTATGCTGTTAATGATGCGTCGCAGAAGCCGTGCAGTTGAATTGTGTCCTGCTCTCCTGTCTGATACCGTCTTCGAATTTTAAACTGGCTAATGTTTTGTAGCTCTGCTTTGATTTTTTCCCACTCGGTGCTTATTTCAACCGGAAGCTGGTCGTCCCATTGAATGTTGGCCAACCAAACTTGTTTGAATAAAAGTTTCAACTTTGTTGTAACCGGAGCTAACCAACCGAGTGGGTCAAATATCTTTGAAATATCTGACAATAATGAGCGTTTTGTATGTTTTCCTGTAGACTTTGTTTCGCCGATTTTTAGCTCGAACGAGAATGTGTCTTCATTGGGGTTCCATTTCAACCCGAGCGTTTTTGTTGATTCTGCTTGCTTGAAATCGAATGATGGTTGATTTGAGGACGCTCTGGTGACGTTTTGAAGTAATTCTTCGCTGTTAGCCGACCATTTACGTAAATTGAAACCTCCCGACTGTAGTAACTGAACCAAATCGCCTTGCAGCTGTTTGGCTGATGACAACGTGAAGCTTCCACTTACAAGGTCGTCCATGTAGAATTCTTCTTGCAACGCTTGTGCTGCCCTGCTGTGCTGATACTTGTGGCCTTCATCAGCTGCCAACTGTTTCAAAGTCATCATGGCTAAGAATGGGGCTGCTTTCATGCCATAAGTGACTGTTGTGAGCTGATATTCACGTAAACGTTGGTCAGGACAGTTCCTCCATAGTATCTTCTGATAGGGCTGATGCTCAATGTTGCAAAGTATCTGTCGATACATTTTTTCTATGTCCGCCGTATAAGCGAACTGATATTGTCTCCATCGCAAGATTAATGACATGAGGTCTTGCTGTAAATTCGGGCCACACTTCATGAGGTCGTTCAAAGTGTAGCCCGTGGACGTTTTCGCCGATGCGTTGAATACTACTCTTAATGCCGTAGTTGCTGAATCGGCGCTTTGAACGCAATGGTGAGGTAAATAACAAGTCGGTGTCTCGTTACTAGTACACTCGACCATATGATTTAGTGCTTGATATTCATGAATGAACTGCTTGTATGCGTCTGCTAATTGAGGCTGTTTGCAAAATTTTCTCTCCAGTTGCCTAAATTGTGCCAAAGCCATGGGTTTGGTAGCTCCTAGCTTGTCTTGATAGTTTGGTTCGAACGGTATCTCAACAATGTAACGACCTTCTTTGTCGCGAGTTGTTGTGTTCTGGTAGTACTGCAAACAATCCAGGTCATCCTGTGACATTCCCGAGCTTTCTGCTATGTCCTCTACTGTCCAAAATTGTTTAATGTCTTCGATGTTATTTATGACAACGTTGCATTGAAATGTTGTTTGCACGTTTCCGCATAATATCCAGCCCAACCGTGTTTGCTGTGCGACTGGTTGTGAACTATCGTGCCTGATGATACCTTCTTGGATTATGTTTGAGTATATCTCAGCCCCGAGTAAAATATCTACAGGACGACTCTCATGAAACTCTGGATCAGCCAATGTTATATTTTCTATAAATGTCCATGATTTTGGTTTTATGAACGTTTTATTAGGCAAATTGTTTATTAAATTTCGCATAATAAAAACATCGGTGTCAAATGTATAATCACCGTGAATGGCACTGCACGTGATTCGAATGACGCCTTTGCAATTATTTTCTTTCGCCCCGACACCGAATATGACCCCTTTGCAGCGGCCACGGGGTATCCGTAGTTTCTGTGCTGCTTTTTCCGTTATCAGGGATGTTTGTGAACCTTGATCAACGAGCGCTCGTAAAGTTATCAGAGACCCATCGTATGCTTTCACTTTGATCAATGCTGTGGTAAGCAGAGTTTCTGATACATCTTCTTGAGACACGTGGTTGCTGCTGTCACTTGTTGTTATCGTGCTATCAGTGCCAGCTGTTGTTTGCTGCACTGAGTTGCTGTTTGATTTCTGCCCACCCCTATTGCTGTATGCGTCGTGAAGCAAAGTATTATGATCTGAGTTGCAGACGCGGCATTTTTTTCTTGATGCACATTCCTTGCTATTTGTATGTACGTTTAGGCAGTTTTTGCACAAATTGTATTTCGCAACTGCCTTCCGTTTTGCGTCAGGCTGTAATTCGAGAAATGTTTTGCACGAAAACATCCTGTGTTCTTGATTGCAATGTGGACATTTTGTTGGACTTTCATTATCTTTTGTCAATGAATTTGATTTAAACTTATTGTTTTTGTTCTGATTTGCGCTGAATGCCTTATATGAATGAAATTTCTTGTTTGTCTGTGTAGGCTCCGACTGAGATGATTTTGTTGTTTCTGGCTTACGACGAGATGTTTCCCATGATGTAAATTTTCCCTCTAGGAAATCCAGAAAATCTGCTATGTTTGGTAGCTCGCGCGGCTCGGCCAGTGACTCTAGGTAGTCGTTTTGAGTTACCGTATCCATTTTTTGTGAAAGCAGATGTACCAACAAGGGGTCCCACGATGACGTGTCTACACCAAGGTTCTTGATTGCATTGATGCATTCTGTTGTCGTATCGTGGAGTTTTTTGACTGATGCTGCTGATAGATGTTGAGTGATAGGAACAGCTAGCAATGCATTGAGATGTGACGTGAAGATCAGTTTTCTGTTGTTATATCTGCGGTTGAGGATCTCCCATGCCGTCGCATAATTCTCCGAACTGATTGATAGATGCTGAATAAGTTTCTCGGCTTCGCCTTTTACTTTACTTTTGAGAAACTGCATTCTCTGTGCGTTAGAAAGAGACGGACTAGAATGGATTGTCTCAACAAATAAATCTTTGAATGCTGTCCAGTTTTCATAGCTACCACTAAATGCTGGAATTTCGATCTTCGGAGTCGACTTCTCTCGGTGAGTAACTGACCACATCTTGGAGTTGATGGTTGCCTTCATCTCGTTGTAAACGAGTTCGCACGTGTTGTAAGACATCTCGTATTGCACGTTGCCTTCGTTAGGCAAACTGTCGAGTTCCCAGTAAAGTGAATCAACCGCTTTCCACCTGGTTTCTAACACTTTTAAGGCGTCTTCAAACTGCCAATTTTCTTTGAGGAGGTCCACGTTGATGTTTGATGCGGTTCTTTGGAAGGCTTTGATATTGCTCCTTTGTTTGCGTAGCATTTCGTCTGTTTTGCTGTTACCCGCGATCTCCGCTACTTCAGGCACCTTTATTGACAGGGGTGATTGGTTACCTTGCTCTTGAAGGAGTTTCGGCTCCGATGACTGCGAGGTTGATGGTGCGGGCTCAAAATTAAAGCCTGCTGGCTTTAATACGGGTGAAGCAGGTTTTACTTCTTGAGTTAAATACTTGATTAAGAATTCCCTAGTGCTTCTGTAAAACTGTTTTGTCTGTTCATAGGAATCTTGCACAAAGTATTGATGAGATGGATTTTCGCGCTCACTAATTTTCTCGTGGTTATTTTGAAATTCTGCCCAATACTTGTCGAGAATGTCTATTTTTCTCTGCACACTGTCGGGAGTCCTGCGGCTTACTCCTTCTTTCTTGAAGTTGACCAGAAGTTTCTGCATTGCCTCCATGACTTGATATTGAGTTTGAATAATTGACTCCATGATCGGAAAATTATTGGTACGGGAAAATTCACCGAAGATGTTGTAGCAGTAGACGTCTTCTCTGCTGGTTTGTTAATAACAGGCACTCAGTGTAGCTCACCCTCCTGTACGTTATGTGCAACGTCTCAATGTTACTGGTGAGACCCGCTTGTGGGAGGCCAATAACACCGATTTGCTAACGTACCTGGGATATACCACGCTAAGGACTCTGCTGATGCTCGAAGGACCATAAAGATGTACGCGCTGTTGATTGGGTCGCACACACCTTGACTTGTTAGCTGAATGAAAGTCACGGATAGCTAAAGATGATTGTTTATTGACTGAACTTAACTACCACGTAACTATTGCTAAATGTATAATGTTTGAATGAGTACCGCTGTGTATGATCGCTGATTGTGTACTGTCGCCTTACACTATAATTTGTGCAAGGTGACGGAAAAGTGCTGATGTATGCAATGCGCGCGTGCCATGTACGATGCATGACTCGTACATGGCCGTTGAAGGGTACAAAACCAGATGCTCCATGACACCATTGCACCAATCTGTCGCCAGAACCGCTACCCATTGACGATGGAAAATTGCCTCTTGGAAAACGTTGATTCAATAACCAGTCAATTGTAGGCTTGATAAAGCTGCGTATTTCAATAATACTTATGTGTAGGCGAGCCTGAAACAAACAGTATAAAGAATTATTTCCAGTACAGACGGACTTCTAATCATTTATAGAAGTCCGTCTGTACGTCTATTTTATGTTAGATCGGTGGTCGATATGATGCTCCAAAAAGAAGAGAGCAGAAGTCAGCATTGTCAATGCTGAATGCATGTGTTGCACAATCAACAACGGCCTAAAATGAGACACTGGCGTCCAATGACCAATATCAGTATGGGTTATTATCTTGCTTAACAAACATATTATATAATATAGGTAGTTACAACAGATATAACATTACGTGTAAACAAAATTTACTTGTACCCACTAACGTATAAAGAATGTTCAACGGCCAAGTCACACAACAATAACTATAATAATAAAGAAATCGCAGTAAGGAATCTTAGACTTGGCACGACTTTGTCTAGATTTCATTACTTTTTAGAGATAAACAAGCAGCTCCATCGAGACTTGGCTAGTTTTTTACAGAATGTTTTTGGTGGGTTAATTTTTCCACTAGTCCGTTCCGATTCGTTTTTCCACTTGTCCGTTGCGAATCGTTTTTCCACTTGTTAAATGCATAGTAAATATTTGCATAGGATATAAAGCTGCGTCTACGCTAGGCGAGACCAACACGAGCCGAGCACGAACTAAGCGGGAGCCGAACACAATTCGTCTAGTGTGGACCGACTTACAAGCCTCGAACGAGCGCGTTGCGAGCATTTCGTTCTTACTCGGCTGTGCTCCGCCAATTGTCTTGTTTCCAGAAGAGGAAAATGCAGCGATATATGGAGTGACCAGGGCCGAAATTTCGTTGGTTCCAACCAAGAACTAATGGCCGCATGGAAAGAAGCAAATCTGGTCTTTGAAGGTGTCATATCAAACACATTGGCACTAGAAAGAACACAATGGCATTACATACCAGCACATTCACCGAACTTTGGAGCCTTGTGGGAGGCGGGTGTAAAATCCATTAAACACCATTTGAAGCGCGTGCTCACCACTAACCTCACCTATGAAGAAATGACCACAGTGCTGTGTGCCAAATTGAGGCTTGTCTCAATTCTAGGCCATTGTGTCCTATCGATGACAAGGACACAGACTGCATAGAAGCATTAACAGCTGGACACTTTTTAATCGGCGAAGCTCCTGTCGTTGTACGTCACCTGATTTCAAATATATAAAGACTCATTCCTTATCCCGGTGGCAATACACCCAAAAATTGCTTGGCGACTTCTGACGACGTTGGCATCAGGAATATCTAACTTGATTGCAACAACGTCCCATTTGGTTAAAGAAGGCGGAGGAGTTCAACATTGGCGATGTTGAATTCCCGTGAAGTTAGTTATTGATTGTCAGAGTAAAGTTTTAGATTAGTAAAAGAACTACGTCCTTTTAGTGGGCGGTATGTTGTGTCTATATGCATGTATCATGTGATCGCTAAGTGTTTACTACTATCCCCCACCTCAGTGAGTCGCAAATAAATCGTCTTGAAGCAAACACGCATTTTAAATTACCAAGTTCCTGCTAAGCAAATCTACACCTTATCCTAAAGAACAGGTAACAAACATGAATGTTTGTTAGTAGTAGGAGTTAGTAGGAGGAGGTTCTCAAATCGGTTGTATTTTTTTTAATTAAAAAGAATGCAACCGATTTGAGAATCTACTCCTTTTTTTAGAAATCGGTTAAAATGATATCCCGTCAGGTGGTGGTGGAGAAGCACAAGCGTAAGCGCTCACCGTTGGCACGCGCGCATGGGCGCACGGACGGGGCGCCTGGGTCGCCGCTCTCGCCGCGCCTGCCCGCCGCCTCAAGCCCACTCACGCACAACCAGGTCCTGTCTCTCGTTTCGGCTTCAATCATTCAATTGCTGTTGTCTCAATTCATTTGGGGCGGTGCAGCATGTCTTCTTCTTCCGTCCTTCTGTATTACTCGTCATCTCAGTAGACACCTCCTTTCTTGCTATATCATCCTTTACACAGTCCATCCCACACCGTCACATCCATCGCATGCCTATGCCACGACAATCGATTATCACACAAGTTTTCACTTCCAAACTTCCTCTTATGTACATATATGTATAATACTTTTTTTTTTTGGGGGGTGGGAAATCATCAAATAAAAATCCCGCTCTTGGGCAGAGCGAAAGGGAGTGTCAGACTTCTACTGACTAAAAACCACCCATGTTCCTTCTTCGCCCTTCATGTCGAGGCCTCGGTATCCCTTGCGGACAACCCGCAGCCTCGACAGGCGTCGGCCCTTGCGGGCCCCTTCCACATATATAATACTCATTTCTAATTTTAGTATTCTCATATCAGAGTCTTCGGCTTTCGGGACCGGGACCGCGTTCCAGGGATTCCACCTAAAAATGCAATAATTATTTTTGAGTAGTTTTTTGAGATCACATGAAAAATCTGGCCTAGTGCGAGTCTGACTCCCACATGAAGGGTTCCGTAGGTTCCGTACCATCGCAGTAGGAAAGCCCCCTTTTATTTGCATTATTTGTTGTTATAGCGGCAACTATAACAATTAATTAATAAAAATAATAGTAACTACCGGAAATACATTGTGAAGGATGGCACGGTTGATATTGCCGGGTATGCCTCCATCCGGGAGAATCGATCCGACACATTATTTCTGGGTGTTCTCGTCTGGCTAACGGAGAATACTTGCACAACCTCTTGCCAGGATTAGTCACCAGCAACTTGCTTTGAAATACAACCTTGTGGAAACAGAAGTGCCATACTATAAGTATGCGCCAAACCCAGTTTTCGAAGATGGTGATATTTCGTCGTATTGGATCGACCTATCGTCACTGACAGGACTATTGTTGGATGATCGTAGCGTCACTCAATGATTGTTGATATAACGGTCCTGCATGACGAGAACCTCGTGAAAGCCGAGAAGGAAAAGCAAGTCAAGTATCTAGATCTGGCTCGCGAGGTTGTCGACATGTGGCACGTGAGTACAGCAGTTATTGTGCTGATAGTCGTGTCTGCCAATGGCTTAATAGCCAAAAGCCTCGACCAACATCTGAGGAGGCTCTCGCTTGGTAGCTGGATCAAGGGCTTGCTATATCTTATAGTGACCATATCAATATTAAAAAAACTTTTCTGCAAAAAAAACAACCGACTTCAAAAACACCAAAAAATGAAAAATAAACGTCAGAAGAAAAATCAGCTTCTGAAGTCGGTGACATTTGTTTGTTTGATTTCGTTTTTTTGCCACCGAATTCAGAAGCTGATTTTTCTTCTGACGTTTATTTTTAATTTTTTGGTGTTTTTGAAGTCGGTTGTTTTTTTTGCAGAAAAGTTTTTTATTTTTTCATTTTTAGTTGTAGTCCAAACAAGAAACCTAACCCTCAACCTTCAAGATTCCCTTATTATTGCTTTCAACTTCCAACCGTCGATTTCTCTGGGATCCCATCACCAGGTCCCGTTTTCTATATCATGGTACCTACCACCCTTGAAATATCTCCTTTAGTAGAAGTACTGAATTGCGCGACTTGGCTTTTTTACAAGTTTTGTTTTTAGTGGGTTGGATTATCTGGGGGCACGGCAGTGCCCCCGCCAAGTCGAGCAATAAAGCGGCACGGCTGTACCATCCTTTTCTCGAAACAGTTCAGGCCATTTTCGTCCTCCTATAACTTCGTTGTGGATAAAACTAGAATCCTGAATTTTTAGTAACCAATTAGACGTTGTATTTAACACGGTATATTTCAAATTTCATTCAATTTGATCTAGTAGTTTAAGAATTATAACTAATCAAAGTTCCTTAGTTTTGTCACTCACTGACTGACTGGCTGACTGATTATCAATAGTCTAAGGCACTTCTAGCAGACATAGAAGCTTCAAGTTTAGAATACAATTAGTGTTTAGTGTATAAACATCAAGGAAAAACTAAAAAAAAACAGTCTAGTTTTCTAGATACACCAACGGCATAAATAACTTTGTAATCCCATATAAATGTATAGGATTACAAAGTTAAAGTTACATTTTCAGCGAATAAATTTCACCGTTCGATCTGAAATTTTGCACGCATATGTACTATTATATCCTTTATTTACTTTTTTACATAATATAATTTACATTTTTAAATATTTTATACAAAACTTATAAAAAACATTTAAAAATATAAAAAATAGTCGTCCACCGGTGACGGGAGCAGGGTCCAAGCTACCGGTGGTTAGGGCTCCAGAGAGAGGAACCTCCTCACAATGCGGGCCGTATCAAGGAGTACTGCCTTCTGAATCAGGCCCTTGATCCAACTGCCAAGCGAAAGCTTAGAAAGATGACCGTCCATGCTCTTAGCTATAAGGCCATTGGCCGTAACGACAATCGGCACAATGATAGCCGAGCTCACATGCCACATATCGACAACCTCGTGTGCTAAGTCTAGATATTTTATTTGTTTCTCTTTTTCAGCTTTCACGAGGTTCTCGTCATGCGGAATGGTAACATCGATTATCATTGCGCGGCGCGCTGATCGGTCCATCACCACTATATCAGGCTTATTGGCAACAATAGTCCTGTCAGTGATGATAGACTGATCCCAGTACAACGTTACATGGTCTTTTTCGAGAACTGGGTCGGGCACATACTTGTAGTACGGTACCCCTGACTCCACAAGTTTATACTTCAAGGCAAGTTGCTGGTGAATAATCCTGGCTACTTGATTGTGCCTGTGCAAGTACTCGCCGTTAGCCAGACGAGAACAACCAGAAATAATATGTCTGATGGACTCACCCGGACGGTGGCATGCCCGACACACGTCAAACGTCCCATCCTTCATAATATCAACTCAACTCAACTCAAAGCATTTATTTCAATTAAACCATTACAGGCACTTTTGAATGTCAGATATTTCCGGTAGTTGTTCGTCAACATAACTTCGTCCATAATCGCACAGACAAACCCCACGCCCGTGAAGCTCCTTGCTTTGCCATACTTCCTTGCGGTCATCAGTAGTAAGTACCACAGGTTTGCGCCAGTTCTCGTTAGCCATGGACAGCGGGGTGAGTCCCTTGTCCACTGCGACCATATCTCGGTGCATACCCACATCAGCTTTTAAAAAATATTCCCTGAGACTGCACACCTCGCGGTTGTGGAAGGTCTTCGCGTTTAAAAAGCCTCGACCCCCGCTCTTCCGCGGGATGTACAGCTTCATCACCGATGAGCGTGGGTGATGCATCCGATTTACGGTCAGTAATGTACAGACTTTCCTATCCAAGGCGTCAAGTTCGGTCTGAGTCCATTTGAGTATGCCGAAAGAGTACATTTAAACCGGCATGACCCAACCGTTAAAGGCACGCACCTTGTTCCCACCTGAAAGAAGGCTACTTAAAACCTTTTTCAGGCGTCCGAAGAAGCGCTCCTTCAACGATTGCTTCATGTCAGCTACGTTAATGCCTAACGCTTCCGACATACCCAAATATTTATAGCTTTCGGATGAGGAAAGGGATCTGAGGTGTATGGAATCCGAGAGCTGAATTCCCTCGGATTCCATAATCTCCCCTCTCTTTACATACATGACTGCACATTTGTCCACACAAAATTCCATCCTAATGGCGGTACTAAAAGAATCACTTAGTTTTAGTAACTCCATCAGTCGCAATTTGTTGGGGGCAAAGAGTTTCAGATCATCCATGTAAAGAAGGTGAGATATGACCTGATCATCTCTCCTCAACCGGTAGCCTAGACCTGAATCCTCCAGCAATGTGCTAAGAGGATTCAGGGCTAGGCAGAACCAAAGCGGGCTCAGACTGTTGCCCTGGAATATTCCCCGCTTGATCCATACAGGTTCATCGTTCCCCTGAATCTGTCGACATCCTGGATATCGAAGGACAGTCTTCCATTGCCCCATACACGACTCAGGGAAGGCGCGTAGAGTTGCGTTTATCTTGTACAACTCCAGCACCTTCATGAGCCATGTATGTGGCACCGAGTCGTAGGCCTTCTTATAGTCTATCCAGCATGTCGACAGATCCTTGCGGGCTCGACGAACCTGTTGACTAATGGCCATGTCGATGAGGAGTAGCTCCTTGGTACCGCGGGACCCGTTCCTGCATCCATTCTGAGAGGCAGACATAATAGAGTTTTTCTCAATGTGTTTATTCATTTTCGCTCTCAAAATGGATGTAAGAAGTTTATAGACCGTCGACAAACACGTGATCGGCCTATAATTCTTGGGTTCCGCGGGATTACCTGACTTATGGAGCAGGTGGGTAACGCCTGTGGTTAAAAACTGCGGTAGCGACGCAGATTCTAAGGATGACTGGAATTGGAATGCCAGGCAAGTGTGTGAACTACTGATCCATTTGAGCCAGAAATTGTGCAGTCCGTCCGGACCAGGTGACTTCCAGTTCGGTAACGGACGAACTGCACTGGCTGTATCTTGTGGTGTTATTAAAATAGCTTCCATTTCTGGGATAGGTTCACACACTCGCTCGACATCACTCAACCAGTCAGCCTCAATATGACAGACGGGTACCGACCAGATGCTGCGCCAGAATGAACTCGTGGCAGCATCATCCGGGCGACACACGTCCGTCATATTTTGCTGGGGTCGCTCCCAGGTTCGGTATACCCACCTTTCATCGCTCTGGAACATGCGATTCTGTGAGTACCGATCAACCCGCCGCCTATACCGCCGAATACGGTTGGCCCATGCATAAACCTTCTGCTTCAGGAAGTCGATGCGTTCTGTGACACGGGACATATAATCTTGAGGGCTGATTTCAGTCCCCAAGAATGCCCGCCTCACAAAACGCATCACACGTGGTCGTGTATTGCCCTCCCTGAAGCAGTAAAGTTTGCCAATGAGTACCCTGGCCCCGTCGATACGACGCTCGATCCTGCGCTGCCAGGCCGGTACGGCTGGTTTTGGTCGACTAGCTAAGTCACAATTTGGGAATTTAACATTAGCTAGTCGACATGCCGCAACAGCCCCACAGTACAAGATCGAGTGTGTATCAACAAGGTCCTCGCTAATCTCGAAAATATTCTTGAGTTGCGAGTCCAGGGCACACACCAACGCCCTATTTCGTTTATGCATGGGTAACCGTGGCAATCGGGGCCTAAGTTCGGTAGAAGCAGATCGATACTCACGAAGCGCATCCTCCAGTGCACTCCTCAATCGGTCGTTGCACTGGCTACTTACCGTGGCAACCCTATCATCTTCCTCTTCAACAGCAGGACTAGGACGCGCTGGGATTGTATTAAAAGCTGATGTTTGCGTCACTGTTTGAGATGGAGTGAAGATGGTACGATTGCTCAGTACCTCTGAGCGCAGCCTATCAAGCGCGGCGCCGTCCAACATGTGATTCCGCTGGATGACGCGCACCTGATCCGACAGTCGTTGGGTCGAAACGCTGACAGTTAGTTCAAGTTCCTGAAATAGAGACAGCATCCTAACACGGTACGCAGTGAGGTTAGCTCCCCCTTCTGTAGACCCGTAGTATGCGCGCATGACGTTCTCGTTTATAGCTCGAGTCCATTTCATGCGCTGCACACAACCACCGGCAGCGGGGACCCGGCTCGGGGTCGGTTGGCCCCTAGGTCCCAAGCAGTCCGGCGGCCGGCGTCCTCTCCGTCGACGAGCAGGTGGTGGCGTCGGGGACAGGGAGAAATAGTCGTCGCTCGAGCTCTACGCGACTGCCGCGGCCAGTGTCACAGCACTCACGGTGGGGCTGGGTTCCGGCGGCGGCGAGGCGGAGCTGAGCGACGAGTCCGGAGGTGGAAGGCGTGCGCGTCTAGTCGCTGATCTTGTCAACATTTTTTCGTCATTCTTCAACAATTTTCTTCATATAATTTATTTTGTGATGACATATGTCATCTATTTTTCTTCCATGGTGTTTTCTTGTAGTTCGTCTCATTTTATTGAATTCTGGAATTCTGATTGAAATTATTGTAATATTTTAAAATAACGTTGAAAAGGTTGGTGCCAAACGTTCAAAATAAAATAGAATATATATATAAATTAAATAAAATCGGAGGAAGAAAATGTATGACAACTGTTGACTTTGGTGTTGCCAGCTTATATCTATTATTATGACATGGAGCTGATCTGATGATGGAGCTGGAATGTGGCCATAGGAACTCCGTTATAAAACGACGAAAATCCATCGAATTTGTACTCGTTTGATTTGTCTTGACGAGTTCTTTGTCTTTAGATTATGTCCAAGGTCTGATGATGGAACTGGAAGGTGGCCATAGGAAATCTATTGCAGAACGTCATAACCCCATCGAGTTTGGACTCGTTTTGATTCATCTTGACGATTGCTGTGTCTTTAGATTATGTCCTGGGTCTGATTATGGAGCTGGAAATTGGCCACAGGAACTCCATTTTAGAATGTCATAACCCCATCGAGTTTGGGCTAGCTTGCTTCGTCTTGACGAGTACTCTGTCTTTGAATTACGTCCAGGGCCTGATGATGAAACTGGAAGGTGGCCATAGGAAATCCGTTTTAGAACGTCATAAGCCCATCGAGTTTGAACTCGTTTGATTCGTCTTGACGAGTACTTTATCTTTATAGATTATGTCCTGGGTCTGATGATGGAGCTGGAAGTTGGCCACAGGAACTCCATTTTAGAATGTCATAATCCCATCGAGTTTGGACTCGTTTGGTTCGCCTTGTCAAGTACTTTGTTTTTAGATGGTACCCAGGGTCTGATGATGAAGCTGGAAGGTAACCATTGAAATTCCGTTATAGAACGACATAACCCATAGAGTGTAGACTCGTTTGATTCGTCTTGACGAGTACTTTGTCTTTAGATGGTGATGGTGCAATTCTGCTCTAAATAATTAACATGTTATAGACTATTGCATATATTTTTATAACTTGTTATTTTATACGTTATCATTATAACATGTTGTAACAAAACTTGGCAGCAATCTGAACGCGGCGACCGACGTTATCATTTTATTCGGCAACATGCTAAACGTGCGCAATGATGCGCAGTGAATATTATCTTGCAGTGGACTGTATACGAAATTACGAACGAATAATAATATCGTTACTATTATATTAAGACTACTTAGCAGACATTCTACCTTGTCAGTGTATAACAAAGTACTTTTATACAAGCAAGTACTCATGTCTGTATGGACATACGGCATTCAACTTTGGGGACGTACAAAACGGACTAACGTTGAAATCATACATAGATTCCAAAATAAGGTACTTCGGACTATAGTAAATGCTCCCTGGTACGTCAGAAATGATGACATCCACCGAGACCTTGGAGTGGATCTTGTAACGGAAGTTATAAAAAAACACGCCGAAGCACACGAGCAGAGGCTTCTTCGTCATGTGAACGTCGAGGCTATCCAGCTACTTGACACCACAGACATAGTGAGAAGACTAAAAAGAACTAAACCGTTTGAGTTAATTTAGTAAAGTTAGTGTAATGCAGTGCAGTGAGTGCTTCGCTACGCTTAAAGAACACGAGAACAAAGTGTCTTCAACTTATTAGAGACTATAAGAAAAGTGCCAATGGACACATTCTTAATTTTGTAAGTTTTAGCAAATTATGTTAAATTTAAATTACTTATTAGCGTCAAGGTCTAGATTGTAATTGTATGAGTAACCGTTCAATAACGAGTACTTCATAATGAAAAAAAATATATATATTAAGAACGAATATATTTATGTATTCATAGTTTTTAATGATCAATGAACTTTCCTTCATACTCTCCAGGCTTAGGACTGTCTACAACACAATTAATTAAATTAGTAACGTTGGGTCAGTTTTTTTTTGTTTTTGTCTTGGGAATGACACTTAAATATCACGTGAGTTATACAGGAGGGTGAAATTTTGGCTATTTTTTGCCTAGGACGCTCCGTTTTCGAGATATTTCAATTTTTTATTTTTATTTTTAGAGCCCATAACTCGGAAACGGTGCCTCGTAGGACCATGATTCTCAGAACCAAAATGGCTGCACTAAGTCCCTACGCAACTGGACGGCGATCCGCAACGCCGCGTGCCGCTCGCTACGTTGTTATTTTGTTATACTTACTATCCCGTTCTGGGGGCCTAGACAAAATCACTTTTCTGTAAGCGTTAACGCCAACGGAAAGATCAAATTGTACGGAGTTGACATTAGCTTTGGAGATGTCACGTGATGTCATCTGTAAAGCTAATGTCAACTCAATACAATTTGATCTTTCCGTTGGCGTTAACGCTTACAGAAAAGGGATTTTGTCTAGGGAGCCTGGCCCCGCTGTTAGCCGTTGAGCGTGTTGTTGAGTTAGACATTATAATTATAACACGTAGGCAGCGTCGGTATAACAAATGTTATTCGTTATGAAAAAATAACATGTTATGTTTGGTGTTATTCGTTATATTAACCATCACTACTGCTGGGTCCGCTAGTAATTATATAATTTGGCTGGACCGTTTTTCAGACTTGCGGTATTGAGAGAGCGTCCAGCGCGGCGTCCGTAATGTTTGGTCGCATTGTGCATTGTGCAGGGAGGGCGCGGCGACGGCGCTAGCGCCGGTGGTGAGCGCGGCGTGTACGTGTTGCCGCACCCGGTGTTGCTGGCGTGTCCGACCGGCTCGCCGCTGTGCTCCGCGCTACAGGCACATACCTACTTCACGTTAGCGGCCATTTACCTATTGAGTTTATTGTGTTTATCTGATGCGATGGGGGAGGCACTCGGCAAAGTCTGCTTTATGATGTCTATGTCACCCAGACTCGTCCTCGACACACTAGTTACAAGAGACCGATGCCTATGGGGGTGGAAACATTACGCGGCGCGCTAATCGGTCTATCACCACCAAAGATATTTAAGAGATTTAATATTGGAATGTCTTTGAACAGCACTATGTCAAGCTAATTGGAGACGAAAGTCCTGTGAGTAATGTTGGAAAGTCCGTACTAGTCCAACTACTCAATAAAATACCATATTAGACTCCAAATATATATTGTGCATCCGCACAGGCAAACGATCAGAAGTACATGCACGTTAAAGAATGTGACATCTGTCTAGAAAACTTATTCTATAGAACCTATAGAAGCAGAGTTTATACTGGGACACATATACGAACTCCATGATGTGTATTAGGCACATGCCAACATCATTGTTGTAATTAAGTTATTTCCAACAAGTAATTTTATTTATTATTATTTTTAACCGACTTCCAAAAAGGAGGAGGTTCTCTATTCGTGTGTATGTATTTTTTTTATGTCCGCACATATCTCCGTCAATTATTGTGAACCAATTTTCAAAATTCTTTTTGTGTTTGAAAGAGTATACTCCCGAGGTGGTCCAATTGTCACCAAATCCGTATCTAACGATGGGATCCCAGAGAAATCGATGGCAACCCTCAAAATTTATAGGGACATTTGTTTGTTCGATTTCGGTTTTTTGCCACCGACTTCAGAAGCTGATTTTTCTTCTAAAGTTTTATTTTTCACTTTTTTGTGTTTTTACTTTTTTTGTATTTTTCACGTTTTCGTTTTTGAAGTCGGTTTTTTTTTTGCAAAAAGTTTTTTTTTTATTTTTCCATTTTTAGTTAGTAATATCCTATACAAATATTTAATATGCATTTAACATTCAACCAAGAAACCTAACTCTTAACCTTTAAGATTACCTTATTATTGCTTTCAACTCCTAACCTAACCTAACCGTTGAGGAGTCCTACCATAATCAGCTAACCTAGATAACCTGAAAAAATACAACCATTTATACGTCCCCATAATATTGTATTAAAGAATTATCCTCCGACTCCTAATCGTTGAGGAGTTATACTTTCCATCATTAGCTCATCAGCATGAAGTAATGACTGCTAGATGCGAATACACAAAAATCTTTAGAAAAAGCGCGAAACACGTTAATACGTAACTATATTTAAGGGGTTCCCCTTAATTTCTCTGGGATGCCATCATCAGATCCTGATTTCTTTATCATGGTGCTATACATGGCTTGGGATATCTCCTTTTCAATAAATTTTTTTTTTTTATTTCGGTTCAGGTGTCTTCGAGTAATCGGTGAATATACAAAAAAAAAGATTCCTACGAATTGAGAAGGAACCTCTTTTTTTTTAAAGTCTGTTAATGAGATTTACCTTCTATCATCAGGTCAACCTAAAAGCCTGAAAGAATACAACTATCGGTCCTTAAAGTACGTATAATTTCGAAGAAATTTTCATTTAACTCCTAACCATTGAGTAGTTGTACCTTTCATAATCAGCGCAGCCGCATGAAATTATGATTATCAGACGTTTATTAAATACTTAAACAGCTTCAGAAAATATATGGAAAACGTTATGTGTGCCTATAAAATTTGAGGGTTGCCCTCGATTTCTCAGGGATCCCACCATCAGATCCTGACTTGGTGACAATGGGACCACCTCGGGAGTATACCCTTTCTGTTGGCATTTAAGAACGCGACCATATTTATTATAAGTTGGCAACATTGTTTGTTTTTCAAAATGTGTGCTTCTTCTGTTTTCTTCTTTCTGATACTTTTGTACAAACAATATACGTTCCTTGCATTTTCTTATAATCGTTTATTTAGTTCCACCTAAATATCAACATGGTAGCAGAGCATGGTTAAGTAAACGCAGTGATAAATAAGAAAACCGGCCGGCGTATTTTGTCCGTCGTACATTTTGAGATTAACCGGGGCGGCTTGTTCGGTCAGAATTTTCAGGAATCACGTAAAAGTCATAAATGCGCCTAGAAGATGTCGAATTCAGGTTGGAGTGCAGCCTTAGGGGCGCTATGGCGCAAGGACTTAAAAAAATTTCGTATAAAATTGAGTTTTTTTTTCGGAAATTCCTCATTTTTTTTGCAGTTTCGGGTTGACCTTGACCATAGAAATTATTTAGGTGCTGAAAACCATGGTTTTACGACGCACCGTTTCCGAGTTATGGTCCTCTGAATGTTACTTTGTTTTATCTAGAACGCTCTATATTTCCAAAATGGTAGCTCGCATGAAAATCTTTTCTGGAAAAAAATTGTTGCTCTAGTCGAAAACTATGAGATGGTGTAAAAAACCGTTTGTTTGTTACGAGTACGATTTAACTAAATTTAATAATTATGTTGGATAGTCGATTTATCGAGAAAGGTTATATTAAGTGACGCAGATGAAGTTGCGTGGGTCAGTTAGTGGTGTATATATTTTTTAATATTTGAAGAATGTATTCGTTGGTTATAATTTTATAAATTAGCTATGGGTGTGATCACGTGTTGTGTGTACGCAGACGGCGCGCGCTGGTGGACGCTGGCACGGACGCGCGCAGCCCCGCGCCGGACGAGTGCGCCGCGCCCGCGCCGCAGCCGCCCGCGCCGCCCCACACGGTACGTCACGTGTAACGTGACTCGATCGTGTTGCCCGCAAACGGCCGCAACCCCACACGTCGCAAACATATTTACAGTCAGTTATTATTTTACAGAAAAAAAATAAACCCTGGAAGTTATTTCGAGATATCGGGTCGGACAAATTGTGTGACAATGGTATAATTAATATAATTTGATCATACATATTACGACAGTTCATTTAGCTGTAGTATGTTCACCAGCATACCTACATCCTTACATCAGTCTCGTCTAAGAATACGAGTAGGTAGTTAAGAAGTCGTAGGACATCCACCCTGTAGATATTATTATTGTAATGCAAAAGTAGAGTTTCTTTATTAATATTAGTACCTACCATGAAACCTAGCTAGATCGATTTATCGCTCCTGAAACCCCCTGCTTACAAAATTCAGATTATAATATACAAGATTTGCTCGTTTAGAGGTATTAGATATCTGGAGGCACGGCAGTGCCCCCGCCAAGTCAAGCAATAAAGCGGCACGGCCGTACCATTCTTTTCTATGTTCCTGAGAAAATCGGTAGTAACACACGGGCAGACAGACGGACAAAAGAGTGATATTATAAAGGATACTTATTTACCTTTTGAGGTACGGAACCCTAAAAACTGGCCAAGTGAGTGTTGGGCCACGCACGAGGTAGGGTTCCGTAGTTACCCATCAAAATAACTATGCGGATTTGACTCCGGAAGATGTTTATTGTAATAATGAAAAACAAACTTACATTTGCAGTTTCAAAACCTGTGCTCCCATAGGCCATACATTATGTTTAGGAAAATAATATATGTTAAACAAGTACATTTTACAAGTTGATCGACTGTTACTCGTAAACTTATAAAGCCTTCTTAGCTGTGATAGTTTTTCTTTTAATATCGTTATGTGTACTATCGTTCTAGGGGAAACAAAGAACGACCCCCACCTAAAACCAGATGGCGTATATTAGAAAACGAAGAATGTCAGAATGTGCAAGTATGTTCAAGAGCCAAGTAGTACCTAGATAAGATGGTTGAGATCTCAGATCATAAAAACAACAGTATAATATCATGTATGTTTCAAATGAAGGATAATCTCTGTAAATGAATATTGGAAAGAGATGGCGAACTGTATTAGAATCACAGAACAGATAAAAGAGGTTAGAAAGGAAATAGTTCCTGATTTGTATTAGAACGGGTGTCGCCGCTTGTCTCCCACTCTCTATATCCACTACAAGCAAGCGGCTAATACGTACGCGCATTACGCACACAAAATAAACCGCACTTACATAAATCGCGAGTTTGCTACTGGTTGTCACACTAGCGCAGACACTGCGTATGACGTACACTCACACACGTGTTTATTTCTCATACATGTTACGGCGACCAAAAGGTACTTAAGTAAAGGTACTTTAGTTTTGTAACTTTAAGTTTTGCAATATTTTGCTTTAATTTCGGAACGGGATAGAAAGAAAGAAAAGGTATTTATTTGTCTCACACAGATAAATATTAAAAAAGTAAAATAAAAAGTAAACATACGAGAAACACTTAAAAATAAGACATTCATTGAATTAATTACTACATTTAGTACAGCTACATTTAGTAGGTATCCATTTAATTCTACCGGTTGCCTCTAGACATAGTGTTCTTGTATCTGGATCTGTTAGAAACCTAAAAACATTTTTTTTGTGTTATGTTTCCATTATAAATGGCTAACCTCAAAACAAATTTTAGACGAAAACCTAAATTAATAACCCACAATAAACAATAATTGACAGTAATAAACAAAGTTATTTAATCATATCTATACATATACCTCTTTTATCTGTTCTGTGATTAGAATAGTACCAAAAGATGTGTTTGGAGAATCAAAAGGGAAAGGTACATAGATTAGATAATAAGAATACAATATAATAGAAGAAGTCTGAGAGAGAAGAAGGTTGCATAAATTTAAAGATTGGCAGGGTGTAGCTAACGGGAGTGACATGACAGTTTGAAAGAAGAAAAGAAGAAGATTTATAAAGAATGGAAGAGAAAGGCAAAAAAGGCGGTAGCAGTGTCCAGGGCTCAGGCGCAGGAGACGTTATATGAGTCGTGAATAAATGAAGAGAATGAATGGAGCGAGTAGTAGGTACAAGTAAACAAGGGTTTAGGAAGGGAAATTAGCATGGATTTTTTGGCTTTTTTTTTTGTTAAGTGAGGAAGGCAGTTCAAAGTATGAAAAATGGAAAGGCCTTGGGCCCTGATGAAATACCAGTAGAAATATGAAAGTGTTTATAAGAAGATGAATGTATGTGGCTGACTTTATTTTTCAATAAGTTTTGTGTGAGTAAGCAATCCCGCAAGAATGGTGCAATAGTTCGGCAGTGCCCATCTTTAAGAATATAGGTGATGTGCATTACTGCAACAACTATAGTATAAAGTATGGGAGAAAGTACTAGAGAAAAGATTGCGAGAGGACGGGGCGGACCGTGAGTTTGTGGGGCCTGACCTGCCTACTTGGAGGCCTTTTTTTGCGGATGGCACGTCATCAAATGGGGCCCTCTCGCTCTGAGCGGGGTGAAAGGAGTGTAAGACTGGAGCGCAAGGGCCGACGCGCGACGCAGCGAAGAAACATGGGTGGTTTTTAGTCAGTAGAAGTCTGACACTCCCTACCGCTCTGCCCAGAGCGGGAAGAGTCACTTTATAATTTCCCACAGCCAAAAAAAAAAAGAAGGTAAGTACATATTATGATGCTGAGCGTCTTTTTTCGCCCAGCGAGACTTTACAACACTCAACAGATGATCGAATTCCCATTTCTCTGCTACTGCATTCATGTTGATGCTTGAAACGTATTAGTCTAGTCAACAATAACAATTGAATAATGTAATTTTTTAATTAATTGACTTTTGATTGATTCTATATTTAACTGTGTAATAATGAATATTCTGGACATAATTTAATTTATTTTTGACTTTAATATACCTACTTTTACTAAAATCAATTATTATTTATTTGTTTTGTATTTTGTAATGTTATTTAGAATGACTCTAATTTTGTAAAATGCAATTTAATGTAATTTTTATACCAACAAAATTTTTACGCCGTTATTGGCAAAACATGGACGCTCACAACATTATTTAATTCAATACCTTGCATGTCTGATTAACCCACTAAAAACAAAACTTGGAAAAAAAGCCAAGTCGCACAACTCAGTTCTTCTACCGTAAAAAGTAGTGAGATCCATGTAATACCAAGTCAGTTAATTTATTCAGTCCCTACTTAAGGGACCTTCTATCTTAAGTTAGTGCGTAATAAGCTAACCTAACTACATCTTATAGTAACCATTTCAATATTAAAAATAATTTATGTTTTTAATTAATAGATTGACTAGGCCATCGCATCGCATTTGCCAATGTTAAATACCACATTCTAATGGCTAATCGCCATCACATTGGCCAATGTGATGCGGTGGCCAAGTTAATCTACTAATTTAAAAAATCAAATATTTTTGGAACTGCAAGGGGGTTATAGGAAAACCGTTTTAGAACGTCTTAACCCCATCGAGTTTAGACTCGTTTGATCCGTCTTGACGAGTATTTTGTCTTTAGATTATGTGCTGGGTTTGATGATGTAGCTGGAAGTTGGCCACAGGAACTCCATTTTAGATTGTCATAATCCCATCGAGTTTGGACTTGTTGATTCGTCTTGACGAGTACTTTGTCTTTAGTTGGTGGTCAGGGTCTGTTGATGGAGGTGGAAGGCTCACCTTCCAGCTCCATCATCAGATCAGGTCCATGTCAAATAATATTGCATTGTTAGGCGATGTACATATACGTGCATAATTTCAGATCAATCGGTGAAATTCATTCGCTGAAAATGTAACTTGAACTTTGTAATCCTATACATTTATGTGGGATTACAAAGTTATTTATGCAGTTAGTGTATCTAGAAAACTAGACTGAATTTTTTAGTTTTTCTTTGATGTATACACTAAACACTAATTGTATTCTAAATTTGAAGTTTCTATGTTTGCTAGAAGTGCCTTAGACTTTTGATGATCGGTCAGTCAGTCAGTCAGTCAGTGAGTGACAAAACTACTTTAACTACTATGTAGAATAGAATAGAATAGATATATTCTATTCTATTCTACTATGTAGTTCAAATTGAATGAAATTTGAAATATACCGTGTTTATACAACGCCTAATTGGTTACTAAATATTCAGGATTCTAGTTTTATCCACAACGAAGTTATAGGAGGTCGAAAATGGCCTGAACAATTTCGAGAAAAGGATGGTACGGCCGGCCGTGCCGCTTTATTGCTCGACTTGGCGGGGGCACTGCCGTGCCCCCAGATCAGTTTATGTAAACGCATGTTGGACAAATAAATTATTCTTTCTTTCAACAAGTTCAAAAACGTGTTAAATAGAAGTAAAGCTCCTATGTGCGATAGCTCATTCGATTTGGAATGACGCCTAGAAAAAAAAATTATGGGTTTTTAGCACATAAAATTGTGATTGTTATTAACAAAATAAGAAAAAAAAATTAAGGTATTTAGTTTTTTGTTTATAATTTAAAAAGTAATGATTTTTAAGAAATAAAAAAAATATCCTGGAAGAGGAGGAAATTTCCTATAAGAAAGTGCCAACTCCCGGAACTCTAACTCTACTATTTATAAAAAAAAAAAAAAATAGGGCTCCGCGAGGTCGTTACGGCATAGGCGCGACTTCTAAAAACCGGTATATCACCTAAACTACTTTTTTATAGTATTAAATAACAATTTAAAAATTTGAATAAATTATGGTGTAATCTAGACACTTGAACAAAAAAAACCTTGGTGAAAAAAAAAATATGTAGATTTTTCAAAAAGTTACACCATTGTTAATTAACTAATTATTTTCCAATCTCTATAAATTCATAATTATATCTTTTGATAGAAATCACCGATTACGATGAAACAAAGACTAAGTAATAGCCCAAGTTACGCACAATATTTATGTATAAAAGTTACCTACATTTGTTTCGTAGATTTGACGTGATGCTTAGTCATCGAAACAGACAAACAGACAAAAATTCCAAAAATGCTGGAAATCCAAAAATTTTTTTTTTAAATATTTTCGATATACAAAAACGATTTTTCTACAGATTTATTATATGTATATAGATATAGATCTATAGATACGTTAGTCATCCAATAGGTTATAATAAACCGGTCTCCAGTTAGCATAAATAATTAGTACAGTAAAGTAATATTAATTAGGTATTATTAATTAATTAAGTAATATTAATTAATCCAACCTAATACGTTTTTTCCTAACTCCTTACTTATCTTTACTATTTCCATGTCAGTCCATATTTTTTTATATATATCTCAACAGAGTTACATTTAGATAAGACAAATATAAAAAATCTACCTCGTTTTTATTCCACCCACCAACACGCGTAGTATGGCGATTCTATCTCTATTCTACCAAGAATAGACAAAGCTTTTTCCATACAATTTGACATTAAATTTTGCTACAATCTGTCATTTTGTCGATTCTTCCGTCGACAAAACCCGTTTCTACGGCGGTGGTCATACTAAGCGTGCAGGTGACACCGGGTAATCCCCCGATTACCCGGTGTCACGTGTGGGTGAAATTCCACAATGACAATACCCGTATTGTCATTGTGATTTAGAGAATAGAGGTACCCATGGAATTTTTCAGGTGACTATACATTTGAAAGATAAGACTGATAAATAATTATTTGATTTGATAGAAAAGTGTATTGTTAGAACACGTAGTCTAGTCAACAAGTTAAGTTCAAAAACGTGTTAAATAGAAGTAAAGCTCCTAAAAATATGTGCGATAGCTAGCTCATTCGATTCGGAATGACGCCTAGAATTTTTTTTTTTAAGGATTTTTAGCACATAAAAAAATTGCGATTGGTATTAACAAAATAAGAAAAAAATTAAGGTATTTAGTTTTACGTTAATAATTTGAAAAATAATGATTTTTAAGAAATTTAAAAAAAAATCCCATAAAAATCTCCCAACTCCCGATACTCTCTCACATCTCTAATATTTATAATAAAAAAATTACGCTGAAAATAGGGCTCCGCGAGGTCGTTAATAGGCGCGACGTCTAAAAAGCCGGTATATCACCTAAATTATTTTTGACGTGACAACGTCTTATAAATTGGTTTGCCGGGTGACACTTCAAGAAACTGCGTTACGCTCCGCTCACGTTATGCGCTCACAATGAGAGCGAGTGAGAGGCACGCGTCCAGAGCGAGAGAGAGAGAGTGAGAGAGATAGGCATACACACCGGTTCATGTCTTGCGCTTCTATTTTCGTTGTCACGTAAAACTTTCGCCCGTATACCGACTTTACAGGCAACCAATTTTTTTTTATAGTATTAAATAACAATTGATAAATCTGAATAAATTATGGTGTAATTTAGACACTTGAGCAAAAAAAACCTTGGTAATAAAAAAAAAATATGTCGAATTTTCAAAAAGTTACACCATTGGTAATTAACTAATTATTTTCCAATCTCTGTTTTTATAAATTACGGCGTAAAAGTTTTATAAGCTTTCTGCTTCGTGAAGCTCTTCTCGTTGAAGTACTAAATAAAGTTATGCAAAAAAACATAATTAAAGTTTATTATTTTGTGAATAAGATTTTTTTTAAATTAACAGAAAATGAAATTTCTAAAAATGTTACATATTTTTTTTTTGTAATATCTTGTTGTTGCTGTTTTTACCCGACTGCAAGGGAAGGATAATGTTTTTACATCTTATTTAGGTTATTAATAAAAATTGGGAAAACAAATTACTTAATTTTTTAAGAAATTGTTTATAAACAAACGGACTATTTTGGGCTTTTCAATTTTTTTTATTTTATCATCTTATTGCATAAGAGAAAATAATAATGACTTAAAAAAAATCACAATATTTTTTATTGTTTATAATCGTTTTTTTATATTTTAATTGTTTGAATAATTAGTTAAGATATTAAATATATATATGTAGGATCAGGATTGCCTGTTGTGGTCGGAGCCGCCCGGTGCACGAAATCCCTTCATAAATGCGTCCAAAGCCTATTCGTGTAAGAAGCGACAACACTTAAATTGGCAGGTGTAGACAAGACATTAATCGAGACATGTGTGGTGTGGGGTAGAGCCTGACCGCGTGGAGTTGTACTACTTCGAGCACGGCTCGGGCGACTTCCTGTCGGCGTGCGGCGCCGGCCGGCCCACGCGCGTGGAGCGAGCGGCGCGGCGCGGCGCGCGAGCGGCCGGCGCCGTGCTGGCCGAGCTGCTGGCGGCGCCGCAGCTGCTGCTGGCGCTGCCGGTGGCGCTGCTGCTGCACGTGCAGCGCTGCGTGCTGCAGGCGCTGCGCGGCGCCGCGTCCGGCCTGCTGCAGACGGCGTCGGACTACGCGCTGAAGCCGGCGCTGGCGCTGACGTTCAACGCGCTGCTGCAGCCGCTGCTGGTGTTCTGCAGCAACGTGGCACGCGGCGTGCGGGCGACACTGCGGCCCCTGGCGGGCGCGCTGGGCGACGCGCTGGAGCCGCTAGTGCGTCTGGTGGGCGCGCTGCGTCTGGTTGACGTGCACATGGCATGCGCGCACCGCGCCGCGCACATGTAGCGTACACCACACCATGATGTCTTTTATCTATCTGGTGTGATAGCCTATGATACGTAATCTGTGATGATACTACGTAATTTAATTAATACTGTGTAGATATTATACCTATTAAAAATGATCTATGCTGAGTAGCCTTTTAATGCAATTCCAAAAAGGAGAAGGGTCTTTTTTTTGAAGTGAAACTTCGTTATAGACGGGGGGTATTTGGATGTTTTGTCACGAAATAGCATTACGGGCGTGTCACAAAAAGCGTTACGGCCGTTTGGGGGAGAGATATCATGTGATAATGATAACATAAAAATACTGCATGGAATTGAATAATTCAAAGAAGGCTATAGGCTATATAGCTAGGGAGCTGGCGTACTTCGTATTGATAGGCATTAAAGTTCGAATCAATACGACAAAAATTTCTTAAGGAATTAAGGTCCTATGTTACTAGAATGTACTGTAGTTGCCCATTCCCTAGCGGAGATCTCTATGGAGAAGAACGGGCAAGAAACTCCATGGACACTCTTTTAAATCAGAATATTGTTACAAAACCTTGGTTACATTATTCATGTTGAGATGGTATATTATGTGAGAACGATGTAGCAAGATGTGCACAATAAAAGTGTCCACAGTAACGTCAAAAACGACGATTCAAAAACAAAATAATAATTCAAACAAAGCGAGGCAGCTAAGAGGTGTTCCCAAACATCTTTACAAATCTGTGTACATAATACAAATACGTATGTATGCATGTGTGCAGCTGCGACGAGACCGACCGCCATACACTAGCGTCTTAAGTTTCGATGGTAGTGTCATCTTTAGTTACTGTGTGCGAACGTACAAAATACCCGTAGTTTCAAAGCCTTGGGCGTAGTACATACAGGGTTCTTTGAATCGCACGTTTTGCTAACGCGCATTTCGCTTTTCAAGGTATTATACCAGCGCTTACACACTGGAATCATTAAAAAAAGATTTAAATGAAAATATAATTCAAATGGTCTGCCTTCGGAATATCAGTGGCCGGGGTGTCTGCCTCATTTATGTTCTCTTTTTTATAAGCAATATGAACAACGGTCAAAGAGTCAGACACGAGCAAATGATATAGCACAGTTTTTTTTGACGACATTTCTGAAGCGCTGTTAATTGAAAACGCAGCGCTACGATGGTGGCAGACTATTTTTCTGCGGTTGTTCACAGGGTTTTTAAACGAACACTGCAAGTCTGCCATGCGAGCAAATCATATATTTTTTTAAATCATAAAAAAATCTTTAAAAATTCATAACTTCAAAAGTCAGAGTCCTAGATGTCTGCCTTTTCGATTTTTTTCATTTTGACAAGGTTCCTAAACATCAGCCTTAGAGGCAGACACGAGCAAATGATATAGTATACCAATTTTTTTTAACATTTTTAAAGGGCTGTAAATTGACAACGGTTACGCAGCGCTACCATGGTGGCAGACGCGGCTCTTAATATTTCTTATCGCATAATTAACGCTATTAATAAAGTCTGCCACACGAGCAAATCATATAGATTTTTTGTTCGCCAGCACCCTAACTAATATAATATTAGGTTGGGGAAAAAGTCTTTTCGCATTATAGTATGTATGAACTTGTAATAAAATCTCTTTGGCTATACTATTTGTATCTGGCTGGTTTTGGTATCATTGAAAGTTTAAATTTTAAAGAACATAATTAAATTCCAAATTCAAATTAGGAAAATGTGTGATTTTCATTTGTTTTTCGTACCGTCAAGATGAGTGAATCTAATGAAGAAATTCGATACATTTTAAAATTTTACTACAAAAAAGGCAAGCTGCGAAAAAATTTGCGATGTTTATGGACCTAGTGCAGTGTCTTTGAGATTAGCACAAATTTGGTTTAAGCGTTTTCAATCCGGAAATTTTGATGTCAAATGAAAAAAATGCACGTCGCTCTGGTCGCCCTGTTACGGATAAAATGGATGCCATTTTTGAAAAAGTGGAGCAAGATCGGCATATCAGTAGTTACGACGTAGCTGAAGAATTGGGAATTGACCACAAAACAGTTTTGGCGCATTTGAAAAAAACTGGGTAGGTACACAAAAAGCTCGACATTTGGGTACCTCACGAGCTCACTGAAAGAAACCTAATGAACCGTGTACTCATTTGTGATTCTTTATTACGACGTAATGAAACCGAACCATTTTTGAAGAAGCTGATAACTGGTGATAAAAAGTGGATCACGTACGACAAGAACGTGCGAAAAAGGTCGTGGTCAAAGGCCGGTCAGGCTTCACAGACTGTGGCGAAACCCGGGTTAACTCGCAACAAGGTGATGCTGTGTGTGTGGTGGGATTGGAAGGGCATTATTCATTATGACCTGTTACCACCAGGCAGGACCATCGATTCTGAACTCTACTACGAACAACTGATGAGATTAAAGCAAGATGTTGAGAGAAAGCGGCCGGAATTAATCAACAGAAGGGGTGTGGTTTTTCATCATGATAACGCTAGACCTCACACATCTTTAGCCACTCAGCAAAAATTAAGAGAGTTTGGCTGGGAGGTGTTAATGCATCCGCCGTATAGTCCTGACCTTGCACCTTCAGATTTCCACCTGTTTCGGTCTCTTCAGAATTCTTTAGGCAGTGTCAGGTTAACATCACGAGAGGACTGCCAAAACCACTTGTCGCGGTATTTTGACCAGAAGTCCCAAAATTTCTATAGCAATGGGATCACGTCCCTACCTACAAGATGGCAAAAAGTTAACGGACAAAATGGTACCTACATACTTTAGTTAAATGTAAAAAATTAAAAAATGTTTTGAATTTTCTTAAAAAATGCGAAGAAACTTTTTCCCCAACCTATTAACATCATGCGACCAAAAAGAGCAGAGCATAAATGAAAATTGTTGCAAAAACGGGGGAAAAAAACGGATACTCTGCAGCGCAACCACATTAAATAAAAGTTTACGTCGAAACTAGAGATATAGACTTTTTTTTAATAGGACTAGATACTTTATAGACATTTCATAGGTTTTTTATGTAACTCATACTTGCTAAGGAAAAGGTGGTTCCGCCAGGAAGCATGTCGTAAAAATATATTCCTTTTTGAGATCTTCCGTTGCGTGCGCTGCGAAAACGGTTTAAGTTACGCAAATATCATATACAGGGTGTAAATCAACCCATTAGCACCACCACCACCACCACCACCACCACCAGCCACCAGCGCTGTGCTGTGGGTGCCCATAGCATCTGCTACTCATGCTGAGTGGCAACCTACTTGACGCAGTCACGAGTTCACGACGCGACGTGCAACTATCTTTATTTATTATCCCTGCTAGTTGTATTTTTTAATGTCTGTTATGCGTTGTATGTACTTATATTTTTTTTTGTATGTCTCTTTGTATGCTCGTTATGTTTCTGCGACAAATAAATATTTTTTCTTTCTTTCTTTCTTTCCATCACACAGCTGTCAACCAAGCATTCTGTACATCAAACTAAGTACCCCTACGCAAAAATTATATTGCATCGCTTCATTCTTCAGATATAACATTCACAACGTAGTTCCTCTAACCTACAAGGCAACTTCGCACTTTTTTAAAATACCCCCTTTTATTTTACTTTTTTTTTATTTTTTGCTATCTGCGGTCAGTGTATCAAGTCTCATTCTTTTTCCGTGCGAGGCAACGATAACACGAGTTCTGCGATAACATTCTCCAATTTGAAATAGTTTTAATATTGAATTTAGTTGTTTGTCATTATATAGTTAGAAATAATGCCTAAGCGCAGTGCTAAAGATAAAATTGAGCGCTATAATAAAAAGATTCGTAAACTCGAAGAAAAGGAACGACAAAATCGTCGTCGTGTGGTGCGAGTCGTAGAATCTTCGGACTCTGATGCAAGTATAGAGAACGACGCCGGTAACCGTAAGTATTTATTTAAATTAACACATTTTGGTGAATAAGTGCATCAATGTGATTTCTTAACCTTTGTTGCCTTGATTCGAATTCGAACGTGGCAAGCCTGGGGGTTGGCCGTGAGTCAACACGAGGGCATATAAGCAAAAAATAAGCATATCTTACATGAGGTAGCTTAACATATTTGCGAAATTAGACATAGCCTGGGGTCTATCCGAGAGATAGAACGAAGGTATTTTTGTCAAGTTCCACACATATAAAATAAATAATTTTATTATTAGATGCCGATAAAGTGGACAACAACGGACCTGCCAATCCCTTGCCAGCCTTGGAGGTTACCGACATTCCCGAAATACCAGTACCGGTTCCCGATTCAGGAATACCAGAAACCGAAGTACCTTCGATTGCACATGAACTGGACCCAGAAATTTTGTCAGCATTAGGGGAGCAATCTGACGACACTCCCGAGTTTGGGGAGACCATACACGAAAATTTGGCACAAAGATGGCAGCCCATATTAAAAAAAGGACTTCCCAAGGAAGCCAAGGACAAATTATTAAAAGAATATCTTGTCCCCTCCAACTGTATTCTTTTACAAGCTCCAAAACTTAATGCTGAAATTTCGGCAGCTATTACAGACATGGCACGAAATCGCGATAAGAAGATGGAGTTTTCGCAACAACTTCTTGGTGCTGGGATCACAGCCGTGAATAGGGCGATGACTCTTCTCATTACTGGCGAAGAAAAAATCCAAGCCATAAAAATGCTAAGCGACAGTTGTCGCATCTTAACCCATCTTCACAATATGGATACTGAAGCACGTATCAAATTGGTGACACCCGGCTTAGAAAAATCATTCCTAAATGTTATCAAGGATAACGAAAGGGATAGCACTTTATTCGGTATAAAACTATCCGAAAAAATCAAAGCTTCAAAAGCTATTGAAAGGCAGGGCCTGCAAATTAAAAAGCCCTCGGTACCTCAAAAACCTCCACAGACAGTACAATCGGCAGTCGCACGACCTCGCTACCAGGAAAACTGGCAAGGTCCTTCGCGTTACCTGTCGAACAGGGGGGGGCGCGGAGGCCAGAGGAGACAAGCCCCTGCAACACGCAAGGCTCAGACAGCGAGCGGCGCAACCGAGGTATTCGAACACGAACAAAACGCGTGCTCAACCTCAACAATAGAACAGGTACACTCTGGACGAATACGTCATTTTTATTCTCACTGGCTTAACATAACTTCCAACGACATCGTTCTCGAATGGATTCGTAAGGGTTTTTCCATACCATTTTCTGAAACTCCGGTGCAAACCTTTCCACCTCGTAATGTTCTTTCAACGGTAGATAAAGAAGATATTATTATGAATGTGGCCATCAAAAAGTTAATTGATCTAGGTGCAATAACAACATGTTCACCTATCGAAAATCAATTCATATCAAAGATATTTCTTACTTCCAAACCAAACGGCGACAAGCGGTTTATTTTGAATTTAAAACCACTAAACAAGTTTATTTCTAAATTTAATTTTAAAATGGAAGATTACAGAACCGTTACTAAATTAATACCTCAAAACGGTTACATGGCTAATATAGACTTGAAGGAAGCATATCTTTTAATTCCTATTGCTAAATATCACCGACAGTACTTGCGCTTTTATTTCGAGGATGATAAAGCACAAAAGATTTTGTATGAGTTTAATGCTATGCCTTATGGCTTATCTATAGCACCTAGAACCTTTACCAAGATTATGAAAGAGGTGATGACGCATCTTAGGAACCGGGGTTATAAATCCGTTCAATACCTTGATGACGTATTATGTATAGGTGATACATATTCTGAATGTCGTGAAAATATAACAGAAACTTTGAAATTATTAGAATCCCTTGGTTTCGTTATTAATTTCAATAAAAGTTCATTAGAACCAAAACAAACTTGTAAATATTTAGGTTTCTTGTATGATTCAAAAAGTTTAATTATGTCCTTACCAGACGAGAAACGCGCTCACATAGCTAGTTTAATAAATAAATTCGTACGCTTACCACGCTGCACAATAAGAGAATTTGCACAATTAATTGGGATTCTTACTACTGCTTGCCCCGCAGCAAAATATGGATGGATTTACACCAAGATCTTGGAACGGCAAAAATACTTGGCGTTACAATTATTGAACAATGATTTTGATAGGAAAATTAAATTATCTAATATAATTTTGAATGATCTGAATTGGTGGTCAAAAAATATTTCCACAACTTCCAATTCCATAAGGGCTCAAGCATTTACATTAGAAGTATTCACTGATGCGTCCAGAATCGGGTGGGGCGCCTGTTGCAATAACGAGCTCATTAACGGTACTTGGAAAAATGCAGAATTAAAGTTTCACATTAATTATCTCGAACTCTTAGCGGTATTTTTAGCATTAAAATGGTTCGCTCGCAATTATTCTGACTGTGCTATATTATTACGCATTGATAATACGACAGCCATCAGTTATGTCAATCGTATGGGCGGAATACAATTCCCACATTTGAACGACTTATCTCGATCTATTTGGCAGTGGTGCGAGAGGAAAAATATCTGGCTAGTAGCTTCTTACATAAACACACACGATAATTTTATAGCCGACGAACAGTCTAGAAAAATTAACGTAGACACTGAATGGGAGTTATCAAATTTAGCATTCCAATTGATAACACAAGAATTAGGCCAACCAGAAATAGACTTATTCGCCTCTCGCACTAATGCAAAATGTAAGAACTATGTGTCTTGGCGACCAGACCCCGATGCCATCGCAATTGATGCGTTTACAGTAAGCTGGCGTGATAAACACTTTTATGCCTTCCCGCCATTTTCCGTAATATTAAAATGCTTACAAAAAATAGTTTTAGACCAAGCCGAAGGTGTTTTTGTTTTTCCCATATGGCCATCACAAGCCTGGTATCCCCAGTTAAAGAGTATGCTTGTTAGCGAAATAGTTATTCTGAAAGCCAATAAAAGTCTTTTATCTTCCCGTTTCAGAACCCACCATCCACTTTACAAGTCGCTTACCCTGGGTGCCGCGGTGCTCTCGGGCTTGCGTTCACGCAGCGAGGGACGCCTCCAACCGCTCTCGACTTAATGCTAGCTTCTTTGTCTCAAAACACCGTACAGCAGTATAACGTCACCTTTAAATTATGGTGGGAATTCTGTTTACTTAATCATTTTAGCCTGTTTGAGGTGTCAATTCCACGGGTCATGACCTTTTTATCCGATCAATTTAATAAGGGAGCATCATACGGTTCACTTAATAGTCATCGCTCTGCCCTATCGCTACTTCTAGGAAGCAGTATAGGAGCAGACGACTGCATAAAAAGGTTATTAAAAGGCGCATACAAGTTGAGACCGTGTGTACCGAAGTACACAAGTACTTGGGATCCCCAGGTGGTACTCAACTTTATCTCTAATTGGTTTCCAAATGAAAATCTCACAATAGAAAATGTCACTAAGAAATTAGCAATTTTGTTAGCTATTTGCACAGCTCACAGAGTTCAAACGTTTGCCCTTATCAAGACCTCAAACATAAAAATAAATTCTAGAGGCATCGAAATTATCGTAACTGATATTATTAAGACATCGGCACCTGGCCGAGATCAACCAATTTTATATCTACCATACTTTTTAGATAAACCAAGTATTTGCCCGGCTACAACATTATAGGATTACCTTCAAGTGACTAAGGAAATTAGACCCGAGAACGTACCTAATTTATTCTTGACGTTTAAAAGGCCCTATAGAGGCGCCACGGCGCAGTCAATTAGCCGCTGGATAAAACAAGTGTTGTGTGCGAGCGGCGCGGCGTGGACGTGACGACATTCAGCGCGCATAGCACCCGCCATGCCGCCACGTCCTCGGCGCACCGCGCTGGCCTGTCCATAGACGCCATCAGGAAGGCGGCTGGCTGGACAGCCGCTTCCCAAACGTTCGCCAAATATTATTGTCGGGCCATACGCGAAGAAAATTCTTTCGCAAGTTCGGTTTGTTTTCCACCAAACCCAAATTAAAAAGAAACTGATTACTGTCTATATTATTGTATATTACTGTAGAAGAGACTGATTGGTGTCTATTGCACTATATTATAATATTAAGAACGAAGTTGATTCTAGATTAAGATGCCAATGTATCATTTACAATTGATTACTGATTAATAATAATTAAAATAAGGAAGGCTTATGTTAAATATACAAATTAAATTAACAACTTATGTATTATTATTAGCAAAACTTCATCTCTAAATATCTACGTTGTGAATGTTATATCTGAAGAATGAAGCGATGCAATATAATATATGATCAAACGAACTTCGCAAGTGAAGTTCGATCGATATTATATTAATCGCTTCATTCGAAGATATAACACCCACCCACCCTATTTCCCTATAACGAAGCTTTTGCTAAACTATAACTATATTTACTCTAAAAAAGAATGAGACTTGATACACTGACCGCAGATAGCAAAAAATAAAAAAAAGTAAAATAAAAGGGGGTAGGTATTTTAAAAAAGTGCGAAGTTGCCTTGTAGGTTAGAGGAACTACGTTGTGAATGTTATATCTTCGAATGAAGCGATTAATATAATATCGATCGAACTTCACTTGCGAAGTTCGTTTGATCATATATTATTGCTGGGAAACGACTTTTTTTTTGGGTCAATAATCACATTTTACGGTAAAACTCAATGTAGCACTATTAAAACATTGTGCAAGAGGATGCTTTGAATAGTAAACGGGTCATGGAGGTAATTTAAGTAAAGTTATAACCTGAATAACTAGTTTTTACAAAAACAGCTACGAAAAATTTGGAACTTTGACCCCCAATATATCCGTAACTAGGAGGTTCCCAGCTATGGTCTAGAACAAAAAAATGATCGCAGTGGTAGGGAGAACAAGTGCCCTTCGTTTGCGTTAAGGATAATTTACACCCTATATGGTCGAATTGTTCATCTCTTTAAAAGTTCTAAAAAAAAAATGTGTCCCAATTCTAAAACAGAGGTTGCTCACAAGACAACTTGCGGTGTGCCCCAAAGGAGTGTTCTTGGACCCTTACTGTTTCTCATTTATTTAAATGATTGGCCGCAGTGTACAGACTATCAAACCGTCCTATTTGCCGATGACAGCACAATTATTATACCGTGTAAAAACTTATGAGTCCTATGAAAATGAAATAAATAATGCCATCCATTGTCTAATAAACTGGTTACGAAAGAATAAACTTAAAATAAATCTAGTAAAAACACAGATTAAGACGTTTCAACAAAGAATAAAAAAAACTTTAATTGAATATAAAATACGCAGACCAACAAATACCAGAAACCAGCAGTGCCAGATTTTTAGGACTTTACTTGGATAGTCAACTAAATTGGAAATACCATGTAGAAACTCTGTGTAAATGAGACTTTCGAACCCTCTAAAACTTTTTTGCAAAAAAAACAACCGACTTCAAAAACACCAAAAAGTGAAAAATAAACTTTAGAAGAAAAATCAGCTTCTGAAGTCAGAGACATTTGTTTGTTTGATTTCGTTTATTTGCCACCGTCTTCAGAAGCTGATTTTTCTTGTAATTTTTTTTTTCACTTTTTGGTGTTTTTGAAGTCGGTAGTTTTTTAGAAAAAAAAGTTTTTCATTTTTTCATTTTTACTTGTAGTCATATACAAATATTTACTATGCATTTAACATTGAACCAAGAAACCTAACCCTTAACCTTCAAGATTCCCTTATTATTGCTTTCAACTCCTAACCGTTGAGGAGTAGTACCTTCCATCATCAGCTCATCAACATGAAGTAGTGATGACTGCTAGATGCGGATACTTGAATAGCGTCAGAAACAGCACGAAACAAGTAATACGTGCCCCCGCGGCGGCTGGGGCGAGAGGTTTTCTCCCTCTCACGTTGTGCGCCACCTCCTTCGCTAGCGTAGGAGGGTCTCTATTCCAAGGCCGCAAAATTCAGCGTGCACGCCACAGAGTACATCGTTATACTATATTGGTGCACGCAACAAGTTTTCGCTAGAGCGTGCGTGCGTGCGAGCGGGCGTCCCAAGTACGTTGACCAATCGGAGGCCGCCATTCAAGGGCAAGTGTCATCCCGTGAGTGATACCAATAAAAATTCCTCGATTGGGGGCGTTAGTGTAGTCAAATCCCGGATATTCACCGCTTGTTTTTGATTCATTCCCCACAAATTCCCCGAATTGATATTTTTAGAATATAAACACTGTCTAATTAAGATTTTATGCAGTCCTATCCGTTAATTTTTCTCCGTTTCTCCGCTCCACAGCCTCGCTCCGCTTCTGTGGACAAGCAGCCTTACCTTTAATTCCCCGCAAATCGGGGATTTTCCCCGCGATTGGCAGCACTGTGTAAACGCTTGTTAAAACACCGAAACACTGACACGCCGCTTAACTAAACACAAAGACATTCAAATATTATTAGCTACCTATCTTAAATCTCTTTGACTAAACGCTATAAACGCTGCTACGGATACACCAAGAGAGAAATCCATACATTATCTTGAGGTATTTTACGCTTTAATCGTCGTGCTTTGTTGTGGTTTTCCATTAATGGGCGAGCTAGAGCGTTTGGATGTTTTTTGATGCGTATTTCATAGGACTTGGTATGGCGCACAATTTCCTGCTTTACAGTGGGTATTTGTAGATCACGATGTAACAGTTCGTTGGGTACAAACCATGGAGCGTTGGTTATCATACGCAGTGCTTTATTTTGAAACCTTTGTAAGATTTCAATGTTTGAGTTAGATGCAGTGCCCCATAATTGGATCCCATACGTCCAGACGGGCTTCAGTATTGTCTTGTACAGGAGTATTTTGTTCTCAAGAAGTGATAGTTGAGATTTTCGCCCAATAAGCCAGTAAAGTTTACGTGTTTGGATACCAAGTTGCTTCCTCTTAGTAAAAATGTGTTTTTGCCAGGTAAGTCTTTTGTCTAAGTGCAATCCAAGATATCTCACATGGTCTGCCTGTGGAACTTCAATGTTGTTTAATGTGACTGGAGGGCAAGATCCTCTTCTTAAAGTAAACGTTACATTGACTGATTTTGTTTCATTTGCTTTTATCCGCCACTTTTTAAGCCAGTGTGATATGCCATTTAGTCCTTTTTGGAGAGTCTCTGAGGCTACAACTGGGTCACTATGTGCAGCTTGTAAGGCAGTGTCGTCAGCAAAAGTTCCAGTGGTTAAGGATTCAGATATCGGCAAATCTGCAGTGAACAGTAAGTAGAGTATAGGGCCCAGTACGCTACCCTGTGGAACTCCTGCTTTTATTGGACGCAGTTCTGACAGTGCTTCCCCATTTTGTACTATGAAATGGCGCTGCTGTAGAAATGATTTTAGTATTCCATACTGGTGGCCTGGTAAAGCATTTTTAATTTAAAAAGCAATCCTTCATGCCACACGCGATCAAACGCTTGAGATATGTCCAGGAAAGCGCTAGCACAGTAATATTTTGCCTCCAGTGATTCCATGATCTTTTTAGTAAGTCTGTGGATTTGGTCGATAGTGGCATGTTTACTGCGGAACCCAAACTGGTGTTCAGGAATTAATTCTTTTTCCTTGAGTATAGGTAAGATTCGTTGCAGCAGTAGAGATTCGTAAATTTTGGATGGAATAGGTAGCAGGCTTATAGGCCTATATGATTTTGCTTCTTCAGGTTGTTTATCTGGTTTCAGTAGCATTATAATTTGTGCGACTTTCCACTCCGGGGGAAAGAACTGCAGTCTGGTCATGGCGTTGAACAGTGACGTAAGGAAAGTTATATGCCAGAATCTGGTAGTTCTTGTAGTATACGATTCGTTATAAGGTCGTATCCTGGCGACTTCTTTGGATCTGATTTTTTTATGATTCGGAGAACTTCTGTCTTTGTAAATTTAAATGGCATTTCTTCCGTGTTAGGAGTATGTAAATGGGCAGTAATTTCATCCGCATCATCTGGAGAGCCTTCATATGGGTGGGGAATAAAGACGTTTGAAAGATGTTCTGAAAACGTTTCGGCTTTTTCTTGGTCTGTCCGTGCCCATGTACCGTCAGATTTAATTTGTATTATTTCCTGTTAAAGCGGCAACAGAAAAACATATTTTTTGTGATAAGTTTGTTTTTCAGTGTTTGTATGAATGAGTATGACTAAGTTATACTTGCGGTTTTTTAAATGTGCTATATCTCAAAAACTATTTGCTATATATTGTTCAAACCAATTTTGGCATTTATTTTTTTTAGATTTTTAACTCTCTTAGTGTCCAATTCATATTTATAAGTAGTAGCAAATAAATCACCATCGAAAACAGACGTTTGTTATTTTTGTCTAAAACACCGCTCCATTACCACCAAGGACTCTTAACCTTAACTAAATGAACATATGGTCGAAATCGAGCCGGATCGGTTTAGTTAATGGAACGGCTTGCGGACTCGCGCGCATACAAAAGGTGTCGCATTCCTTAGATAAGGATTCAATACAAGTCATTAGTGTTTGTGTTGTGCGGACTTAGTGAATAAAATTGTGTGGACTATTGATTTAAATTCTATAAAATGACGTCTCCAACTCCAGAACAATCCAAATATTTATCTACGTTAGAAGATGTGGCTAGCATGATTCGTAAAGCGCAAGTTAACATCAAGAAGTGCCCGAAACAAAGATTAACAGCGGGTTATGTTAAAGCGAGAATAAAAACCATTGAAGAGTATTGGGATTCATTCAAACAAACGCATAGCAACCTTATGAAGTGTACACCACGAGAACAGCGGGGCGTGTTGCCGTACTTTCTTAATGAAGAATATTATACGTATGAAGAAATGTATCTGTGTTTACAAGCGGATTTAACCGATCTTCTAACAAACTTGGATTCGCAACAGAGATTGTTAGAAGCGTCCAACATGTCTACTTCATCACAGGATAGCCAGTTACCGTTTGCTAAGCTACCGAGAATACAGCTACCTACTTTTTCGGGCAAATATGAAGAATGGCCTACGTATAAAGATATATTTACAGCGCTCGTCCATAACACTTCTATTAGTGATGTGCGTAAGTTGCATTATTTAAAAACTAGTGTTGCCGGGGAGGCAGAGATGTTATTACGACATATTCAAATTACGGAAAGTAATTATGCACCAGCTTGGGAACTACTTCAAGGACGTTTCGGTAGCAAAAAGATGATTGTGTCGTCAGTTTTAAAGAAGTTTTGCTGTCAGAAAAAGATAACCAACCCATCATCTACACAAATTAAAGCTTTGCTCGATAGTACTGTAGAATGCATCAACAGTCTGAATAATATGAATATAAACACCGCCACTTGGGATCCTATCTTAGTATTTCTAGTGACGCAGAAATTAGATTCAGAGACGTTAAAGTGTTGGGAAGAGGATGCTTACAAGGAGAATAGTGATGAGTTGTCTACGTGGGCGGAGTTGAAAAAGTTTCTTGAGTCCAAGTTTCGTACTCTCGAGTTAATCGCTCCCATCACTACTACAGTTTCAAAGGAAAAGACACAAGGTCACAAAGCGTATCATGTCGTAGCAAAAGATGCTGAGAACGAGAAGGGTGATTCTGCGAACACCAAAAGCAGTTCATCGCCTTTTTGTGTATATTGCAAGGGTGACCATTACATCTTTAGTTGTAAAGAATTTGCAAAACAAACTGTGCAACAACGCCGTGAATTTGTGAAGAACAAAAACCTCTGCTTCAACTGCCTAGTACCGAATCACATAGTCTACAAATGTAAACAAAAGCGGAAATGCCGAGTCTGCGGAAGAAAGCATCATTCTCTTTTACATGAAGAAAGAGAAACAACACAAGAGAATGACACACAAGAGAATAACAAACATGAAGAACAACCAGAACAGAAGGTTACAAGCGCACATTTCTCTAAAGAACAACCTGGTCGTCAAGTGTTACTGGCAACAGCACAAGTACATGTTACATCAAGCGACGGCAAATCACATGTGCTTCGTGCATTGATTGACCAAGGCTCAGAGGCTTCATTTGTATCGTCAAGAGTAGTCGAACTCTTGAGATTGAAGAGAACAAGCATCAACGGTGTAGTCTCAGGGGTAGGAGAAGGAAACCTGGTTCCAATAAAACATGTAGTTGACCTGTCAGTTACGTCGCAATACAATAGCAAGGAAGTTATTCAAGTGAAGGCTTATGTTTTGAAATCACTGTCTGCTAGATTACCTTCAAAACACATTGCGACGAACTGGCCAGAACTCCAAAAATTACTATTGGCTGACCCTACGTATAACACACCTGGCAAAATTGATATTTTACTCGGTGCAGACATCTTTTCTAAAATTATTGAAGCTGGTTTAGTAAGATGTTCTGATGGCATAGTGGCTCAGAAAACACGTTTGGGGTGGATACTGTCAGGACAAAGGGAAGACAAATCAATTAGCGAAGAACACAAAATAACAACACTACATGTGACAAGTATGGTATCAGAAGACAATGATTTATTAAGAAAATTTTGGGAAGTTGAAACAGCTTTATACAATAAAAGAAAGCTACTTACAAAAGAAGAAGAGATGTGTGAAGAGATTTACAAAAATACAACTACAAGAGTAAACGGAAAATATACGGTACATTTACCTTTGCGACAAGGAATAGAAGAGACACTAAAATTATGTGGAGATACGAAACAACAAGCTGTTTATAGGTTCAAACAATTGGAAAAGAAATTACAAAATTCGCAAAGTTTAAAGTCAGATTACTCTAAAGTAGTTCATGAGTACATGGAAATGGGTCATTTGGAAAAGTCGGACCCAAATGATGAAAACAAATCAGTCTATCTTCCTCACCACGCTGTAATACGCGAAGACAAGGACACAACAAAGGTTCGAATAGTTTATGACGCGTCTGCGAAGGGTTCTAACGGTCATTCTTTGAACGACACTATGATGGTTGGACCTGTGTTGCAACCTGATTTAAGAAGCTTAATTATCACATGGCGAACACATAAAGTATGTATAGTAGGAGACATAATTAAGATGTATAGAATGATCAATATGACACCAGAACACACAAATTTACAATGTATAGTCTGGCGAGATAACCCTGAAGAAAAACTAGAAAGTTTCCACTTGAAGACTGTAACCTTTGGTACAGCTGCAGCACCCTATTTAGCTGTACGAACGTTACAACAACTCGCCGATGACGAAGCACTTGAGTTTCCTAATACTGCACCTGTAATAAAAGAGTCATTTTATATGGATGATTTATTGTCGGGAAGTGAAACTGAAGAAAAAACAAAGAAAATGTGTGAGGAAATAAAGCTGATACTAAGTAAAGGACATTTTAAAATGCAAAAGTGGTCTAGTAATTCGGAAGAAGTATTAAACTATTTACAAAAGGGAGAAGATACAAACAGTACGAAGGATGGAATAGAGATAAAGCTAGATAAAGTTATAAAAATTCTGGGATTGACATGGGATAGGAAAGATGATACATTTAAATTTACAGTTAACTTACCTGAAGTTCGATGTCCTGTAACGAAGAGATCTATTCTGTCTGATGTAGCAAGGCTGTTTGACCCATTTGGATGGTTGTCACCGGTGATCATCAACGCTAAGATTATGATACAAAAACTGTGGCTTTGCAACATGGGATGGGATGACGAATTGCCATCAGAGTTGATAGACGAGTGGATGAGATATAGAGAAGAATTAATACACCTGCAAAACATTACAATACCACGCTGGTTGAAAACTACACCAATCAACTATACAAACATTGAATTGCATGGTTTTGCAGATGCATCTACGCACGCATATGCTGCTGTTACTTACCTTAAGATTATTGAAGAGGACACAGTACATATCACAATCATCGCATCTCGAACCAAGGTTGCACCTTTGAAGCAAATTTCGATACCTAAATTGGAATTATGCGCCGCAGCATTACTAGCAGACTTAATCAATGATCTGGTAGACCTGTTGAAGATACCTAAAAACAAAATCTTTGCGTGGACCGATTCAATGGTTGTGATGTCATGGCTGCAATCTCAACCAAGTCGTTGGCGTACATTTGTGGCGAACCGAGTATCAGACATAACACGGATACTAGACAATGACCGATGGAGACATGTTCAGTCTACCGATAACCCAGCCGATATAGCTACAAGAGGCGTAAAAGCAAGCGACTTGGCTTGTTTAGACTTATGGTGGACTGGGCCTGTATGGTTAAAACATAAAAATGTCGATGTACAAACATATGAAATTCCTCAAACTGAATTGGAATTGAAGGGTTCCTCATTTCACACAAATTTAGAAGCCAAACCCATCTGGGAACATTTTTCCTCAATCTCGAGAATGAAAAGAATATTAGCTTACTGCAGAAGATTTACAAAGAAAGAAAGGGAAACAAAGGAAGTGTATTTAACAGGTAATGAGCTAGAAAAAGTATTAGAATTATGTATAAAGTATTATCAAGAATTGGTTTATCAGAAGGATATTGAAGATCTACAGAAGGACGGAAGCGTGAAGAAAAGAAGTTCTCTAATCACACTCGCCCCTTTTTTAGATAAAAATGGGTTGATAAGAGTGGGAGGAAGGTTAGAAAACGCATCCATCGCTGAAATTACAAAACACCCGATTGTAATACCATGTAATCAGCATATAACTAAGTTATTAGTTCAAGAAGCTCATCTTAGAACACTACATGGTGGGGTACAAGCGATGTTGGCTTTTGTGAGAACAAGATACTGGGTGATAGGTTTGAAGTCTGCCGTAAGAAAATGTATTCACAACTGTAAGATCTGCATTGTGGATAAAGCGAAGGTGAAAACCCAGTTCATGGGCCAGTTGCCTGCCGTTCGAGTCAATCAACATCGGCCATTTATGAATAGTGGGGTTGATTACGCTGGACCGGTATTCATAAGGACTTCGAAAGGCCGCGGACACCATGCAACAAAGGGCTATATCTGTTTGTTTGTATGCATGGCCACTCGCGCGATCCATTTAGAAGCGGTCACAGACCTAACAACACAAGCTTTTATAGCCGCATTTCGGAGGTTTGTGGCGCGCCGAGGCCACTGCTCAAACTTATGGAGCGACAACGGCACTAATTTTATTGGCGCCGCCAAAGAATTGAAGAGCATGTTCCAGAAGGGAAAGAATAATATCGCAAAGGAAGCGGCTGAACTTCTAGCTAACGATAGCACGACATGGCACTTCATTCCACCAAGGATGCCTACATGTGGAGGCCTGTGGGAGGCTGGTGTTCAGTCTGCTAAAAGACACCTGTTCAGGATAAATAAAGACACCAAACTGACCTACGAGGAGATGTCTACACTCTTAGCACAAATCGAGGCGTGTCTCAACTCGCGTCCCCTTTATCAAATGAGCGATACTATGATGCCGCTTACTCCAGGGCATTTTTTAGTTGGTGAGCCCTTGATTTCAGTTCCTGATAAAAGCTACGAGTACCAGTCTGTCAGTCTTTTGACAAGGTGGCAAATCATTCAGAAAATGACTGAAGACTTCTGGCACAGATGGCGTACAGAGTATCTTAACACGCTCCAACAAAGATACAAATGGCAAGTGAAGGTTCCAGAGCCTGCTGTTGGAGATGTTGTCATTATTAAGGAAGATAATCTGCCCCCTACGAAATGGTTATTGGGACGGGTGAAACAAATACATCCTGGAAAGGACAAACTCGTAAGAGTGGTAACAGTTCAGACTATGGGGAACAAAGAGTTAAAAAGGCCTCTATACAAATTGATATTACTTCCCAAAGAATCAATAAGTCAGTGAGCTATGGTGGGCGGTTTAAGGCATGATTAATGAAAGTAATGAGTAAAATTAAGATGTAATAGCATAAATTAAGTTTAAAAATTTACAGTCCATTGTTCGATTTGCATGACATGTATTAGTATAAAAATAAGTGTTGATTAAAAACTAATGTTTTGGTGGGCGGTATGTCCAATTCATATTTATAAGTAGTAGCAAATAAATCACCATCGAAAACAGACGTTTGTTATTTTTGTCTAAAACACCGCTCCATTACCACCAAGGACTCTTAACCTTAACTAAATGAACACTTAGTTTAAAAGTTAGAGGGGGCGGGACGGTCTTTTTACCGACTACCAAAAAGAAGGAGGTTCTCAATTCGTCTGTATGTTTTTTTTTTGTATGTTTGTTATCGCATATCTCCGTCACCGATTTTCAAAATTCTTTTTGTGTTCGTAAAGGAATACTCCCGAGGTGGTCCCATTGTCACCAAATCAGGATCTGATGATGGGATCCCAGGGAAATCGAGGGTAACCCTCAAAAATTTTATAGGCACATATGATGTTTCTCATATAATTTCTAAAGCTGTTTAAGTATTTGCGTCTCTCGACTATCATATTAATATCATGTGAATTCGCTGATGATGTTGGAAGGTTCAACTCCTGAAAGGTTATAGGAGTTGAAAGAAAATTCTTTCTTATTTATTTACTATTTATTTTTATTTATTTTACTATTTATGTACACACAGTAGACAGCACAGGAAAAATATCATAATATAACACATAAGTACAAAGGTACTGCTTATTTCACAAGAAATTTCTGCCAGCAGACCTGCAAAAGGAGAAATGAAAAAAGAAATGTAGACTATAGTGTGTGAGAAGCGGAAAAGAATTCGGTGTTTATGTCTTAACTAACTTAACCTATATAATAATAAATACACATATAAGTACATAATAATATATACGTATATAAATACACAATGCTAATACATATAAACAAATAAAATACATATATATATGATAGAAATCACAATAAAGAGGAAAGGTAATATTCTTTCACTCTGGCTTTGAATAGTGAGATAGTCTTCAGGTCCCGAATGCTAGGCGGAAGTGAGTTCCACAACCTTACAGCATGGACAGAGAAGGAATAGGAGTAATAGCTGGATTTGTGAGGAGGGGATTTCAGTATGGATCTAAGGTGAGATCTACACGGAGCGTCAGTGGAGCGGGCATAAGAAAAACGCTCGCGCAGGTAAGAAGGATAGGACGGGTTGTGTAGGATATTGAAGAGAAGACATAGGAAGATATAGGTTGCGATTGGTCGATGCATCAAGGTCAGGACGAATATTCCAAACATAGTGATTCGCAAGTCAGTTTGGCAATAATAATATCGATATCGATAAAATCGACATCTATCAATTCTAATTTTTAGTACCTACGTTATGATCATCAAATTTACATTTCTGTGAGGTTATTAGATCCTTAGTTTGTCCTTCTGCTAAAAAATCCTGTAATTATACATCAGGCATTAAATATTGTAACAATGCGGCAACGATCACGTACCACGTCGTCGTTAGAATGAATTGGATTGAGATAGTTAGATGGGAAGGCCCAGGTAAAATAGAACCATGCACATATAGATCAGCTATATTATTTGGTAAAGCCTGTAAATTATATTTTTTTATTTTACATGTTAAACTGAAATAATGATGTATAAAATAAAACATACCAAAACAGGCAAAAATAGGGTCGGTGTTGCTGAACTAAATAAACGGCGTCAGTTGTTTAAAGTTTCAAAGCAATCTGCAGTGAAATTTTTGAAAAAAAATTTGCCTTGAACAAACAACGCAAAATTTTTTTGGAAACCAATTTTCCCTGTGGACTGCATTAATCCACTTTTCTCTCAGTTCCAGAATATTTGGAAATCTAAAATGTAAACATTAAGTAACGTTACTTTTTTACCAGTAGGAAACAACGTATTTTTTATCGTCATTACTATATCTACAGACTTTGTTTTGAAGTTGTCACAACACTACCAGCATCAGTACAGATAGAAGGGACAGATGTATTGACAAACCCTAGTGAGAGAAAGTGACTTTTCAAAAAGACATCAACGCGGTGTACATTTTTGTGCCTTTTTACGTAAACAACCAGTTTAGCTTGAGCCCTGCAATTATTATTCATGATATTATTAACGTAAATATATTTCACTTACCGATGAAAATCTATGCCATCTTTTTTATAGCTGGATGTTCTAGACGAGATTTCCCACAGCATTTAACAGAACAGGAACTCATAACTGTTCATAATTATGCAGAAATGTTTTAAAATGTATCAAAATAAGCGCGTGTGCAGTGGTCCAATAACTGGTCAATACTGATATATAGTCATAGCTATATAGTCATTGGTTTTTTGCTATTCAGCTACGGAACCCTAAAAAGGGCTAGGTTTATTGACCAATATCATTATAATGCATATAGTAAAATCAAATCATTTTATTTCTTTACAAATATGGGCTATCGGTACGGCGTGTGGGCACAGCGGCACAGGGACAGCGCATCATGGCGAATGAATGGAACTTTTGGTTTAGCAGCGATGAAATAATAGTCGTGTTTCGGTGGTAGCGTTTATTATTGTCTCGGGTCCGGCGCGCGCGGAGGGGCCAAGTGCGCAACCACCACGTGCGAGTGTGGCCGCGCGGCCAACAGGCGCGGCCCGGCCGAGCCCGCTCCGCCAGCACCGGCAGCGCCCGCCGCGCCACCCGCCGCGCCGCCCGCCGCGCCGCCCGCCGCGCCCGGCCGCCGCACCGCCACCTGCTGCAGCTGCAGCTTGCGCACTGTGGGCGCGCCCTCGCCGGCGCCGCTGCTGCTGCCGGCACCGCTCTGCTAATCACACCAATTTATTAACAATTAAATCGATCGCTGTTCATACTTACAAATAGATTCGGGAATTTCAAAACACAAAAAAACTCGCACCTGAGCGTGGGTCGCGGCCGTCTGGTGAAGGATTTTAAGATGTCTCGCCGGGAACGACTGCTGCCGATAGAGCAACTGCGCAGTTCCGGGCGCTGCGGGCGTGGCCTGCGTGGCGGGTTGCGTGGCGGGTTGCGTGGCGGGCTGCGTGGCGGCCTGCGTGGCCGGCCGCACGCGCCGCACGGCGTCCTTGGCCGGCGCCGCCACCACGATGCGCTGCGGCGCGGCGCTGGGCCCGGCCGCGGGCGGCGCCAGGCCGGCCTTGAGCTTCTCCTTGGCGATGCGCTCGGCGCGGCGCGACGCCACCTCCATGGGCGAGGGCGGCGCGTCCAGGTCCACGCCGTGCTCCAGCAGCAGCGCGGCGTGCTTGGGGTTGTGCTGCGCCTGCTCGTCGTGGCGCCGCTTGGGCATGGCGCGGCGGCGCTCGGCGGCGTCGCGCATGGCGTCCAGGCGCGACAGCGGCGGGCGCGGCGCGTCGTCGTCCAGGCGCCGGCGCGCGGCGGGCGGGCGGCGGTGGCGGCGCCGCGCGCGCTCGGGGTCGGCCAGCGCGTCGTGCCGGTCGCGGGCGGCGCGCGGCGAGCGGTAGGCGCGCGCGGCGCCGCCCACCAGCTCGGCGACCCACTCCCAGTTGGGCTGGCGCGCGGCGGGCGGCTCGGGCGGCAGGCGCTGCAGGCGCAGGGCGCGGCGCAGCGCGGCGTCCTCGCTGGGCGCCCAGTCGGGCGGCGGGTGCGGCGGGTGCGCCACGGGCGCGGCGCGCGAGCGGGGCCGCGGGCGGGGCCCGGCGCGCTCGAACAGCGACAGCGGCGCGTGCGACACGCGCGGCGCGGGGCGGGCGCGGCGCGGCTCGCGTGCGGCGCGCGGCTCGCGGCGCGGCACGGGCGGCAGCGCGGCGTCGGGCGCGGCGCCGGGGCGGTAGAGCGGTCGCGCCCAGCTGTCGCAGTACACGTCGCCGTCGCCGGAGGGCGGGGTGGGCGGGCACCACATCTGTAACGCGAGACACGTCAGCGAGCGCAGACAGTCGGTACGGGACCGTTGTCAATGAAATCGTTCGTGTAGCTACTTACTGGCATCCGTTCCACGGTTCCGGAGCTGCTGCTCACCCATATCTAGAAAAACAAACGTCGAATGGTAATTGTTTCAAAATAAAAATAATTTTATGCTGTACATAATAAACACAAATAATATTTGATTTCTCAATGTAATAATACAGGATGTTTTTAGACCCAGTATTTTAGTTACAATCTGTATTATATTAGATTTAACCGATTCAATGCGCGCGTCATGAACAAATACCACGGGAGGCCCATGACGCACCTGACGCGTCACGTCGAAATGACTTAAAAAGATTGAAATAAAGAGAACTACCACTTTTAATCCTAAATTAAACATTGAAGTTGATTATACCCTGTGCCATTTATTTAGAACTAGCTGATGCCCGCGGCTTCACCCGCTTGGATGTCGGTCACATTATATACTAATACCTTCCTCTTGAATCACTCTTTCTACTAAAAAAAACTGCTTCAAAATCCGTTGCGTAGTTTTAAAGATTTAAGCATACATAGGGACGGACGGACAGACAGCGACAGCGACTTTGTTTTATACTATGTAGTGATATATATTTTATAAGTCAGGGATAGCAAACCTTTGGAAACAGTTTGATATATACGGGGATATTCAAAATATACGGGGTAGAAGGAACACCGACGTGAGAACGATTGCCTGTATATTGGCGTCATCTATACTAATATTATAAAGCTGAAGAGTTTGTTTATTTGTTTGAACGCGATAAACTCAGGAACTATTGGTTGGAATTGAAAAATGTTGCAAAAACGGGAAAAGATATTCCTTTTTGAGAACTTCCGTTGCATGCGCTGCGAAAACGGTTCAAGTTACGCAAATATCATGTATGAAGGAATTGTTCTTCTTTAGAAGTTTAAAAAAAAAAAAAGTCCGCGACAGCATAATATGTCTATCTTTTAATCTGGAACCATTTTTTACTATTAAAATGTTAGGTTAAAAAGCATGATATTTTGCGAAGCTTATTTAACCCATACTTATGGTATTAATCTATATCTATCTCGCTCGCACACTGCGGCTCGCGGTCACGCGGCGCGAGCGATCATAAAATGTTATATCGTAAAAGAGGACGGGCAAAAATGTACGGAAGCTGGCCTAGGAACCAATAACAACATGCGATATATCATTAGTAAGTTTTTTTTATGTACTTCAACTATTGTTATGGCGGGAAGTCTCAAATCACTGTGTGGATGAAGTAATGGCGAGATTTATTATCAATATCAATGAAAACGTTTTACAATATTGTACTTTGCTAAATAAATATTTGAGGTGGTAATTGGTGACAATAGATAATTTAAAGGATTTAAAAGGAAAACAAAAGTATTAATGCTCCAGTGCGCCCTAACACATCCCATATAAAAATACATTACAATAATAAATCAAATACATAATATTATTTTTATTACTTAGATAATGCTAAATTCAGTAAGATAACTCTTTTTCAATCTCCATCAATTATTATACCAATTAAATCTGCGGCTGGAGAATTAAATGGCTCATGCCTTCCTACACTTAGATACCAGACAATAGAGTTTATATGGGCACAGCTATTGTCAAGCAAGTTCAATAATATTGTGCTATCGCACTAATACCAATTACGTCCCAAAAGGTAACATATAACTCTGCCCTTACATGGCGAGACATATTGAACCGTTGCAAATCTCCAAATAAACCATATCTCTTTTCACTGCAATTATTTTATATTATAGGCCATTGGGCTAGTTTAAGTTGATATGATCCCAGGGTGAAAAGCTTTTATAACTTTCTGTTAAACGAGGAATGTAATCTAATTGTTGATTTGCATCTATCGCCACAAACGCGATTCTTTGTCTATTAACATTGTTATGATTTACATAATTGTATAAATGATTTATTTGTATGTTGATCCTTTGATGCTAAATCTGTAATTTAAAAAAATCTTAACGCAAAACTTGAAGTCGCGTTTAAAACGACCGTTATCGACCTCAACTAGCCACCGGCACAAACTAATACGTTCTGTTGGTCTGTTCTGTTCGGTAGATAGTTGAGTGTGATTTCTGTCATTTGTTGGTGGCAAATGAACTAAACCCGGAACGAAATCACGAAAACCTCTATCTCACTTTAAAATATCAATGAAAAACACTACTTACAACATTACCCCAAATTCAGACATGATGGATGCATCGGACTTTGTGGCAGCAAAAGGTCATAAGATATAATTTTTTAATAACCGTCTGAATAAACAACTAGAAAGGGGTTTAACAAATTTTGATATTTATAATAATATTTGACCCCTAACCACCGCGGCACCGGTAGCTTGCTAGCTACTATTTTTTTTTAATATTTTTAAACGTTTTTTATATTAAGGTAAACCAATGCCACCCGCGGTTTTCTATGATTTCCTAGCACCGATTAAGTTTCTTGTAAGATTATGTCAAATTGCCCATTTGTTAACCCGGTCCAAAACAGCATCTCATCATCAGTGATAGCATCTATAGTTTCAAAGTCTTATCGTTTACAGTGTCGTGCTTTGATTAATATGTGACAAATATGTTCGAATTGAGCACTGTACATTGAACACTGAAATAAAAATAAAAACATACCTGATAAATAATCGAATTGAGAACCTCCTCCTTCTTGGGAAGTCGGTTAATGACGACTAACGAAAATGCGCGCACGCATCTGACGTGCCACCGCGCGGTGGTTCACTTCCCCTCTGGGCTCCGCAAATACCTCTTGCCACCCGCTCTTATTGGCTGTCTGAGCGCGAGCGGCCACGATAAGGAAAAACACTAGAAACCAGCACTTTGTCTCTTATGTCACTTTTAGTTTGGTGGAATGGGTAGTTGTGCTCACAGAGGGCGCCTTCTCGTTTTTTGAACAAAAAGTGACATGAACGTGTTGATCACTTTATATTACATTACGACGAAACGGGTGAAAAATTACATTTTACGGTAGAACTCAATGTAGCACTCTTAAAACATTGTGCTAGTGGATACTTTGAATGGTATACGGGTCATGGAGGTAGTTTAATTAAAGTTATAACCTGAAAAATCAGTATTTAAAAAAAGGTATGGTTTTTCACAGGTATGGTCTAGAATATTCTAGACCATACCTGTGAAGATATTGTGGGTCCAAGTTCCAAATTATTTACAGCTACTAGAACAAAAAAAATATCGTAGTGACGGGGAAAACAAGTGCCTTTCGGCTTCGTTAAGGGTACTTTTATATGGCTTCCGTTTAATGCCAGTCGGCTACGGAATCCTAAAAAGGGCTTGTTTTTGCTTTCCAATTTTTCCAGTAGGGTTTTTTAAACTTTGAAATACTGTTACTTAGGATTCCCCCACTTCTGGCGCAGGTGACGCGAAGACGGCTTGTATTTGTAGCTGTTGATTTGCGAACAGGGCTGTCGACTGACGAAAAAAATATATGATTCTGTATAGTCCGCCAGTTTACCGAAAAATATTGGATGTGTTTTTTGTGTTATCAAATAACTAAAAATTTACGAAGATAAAACGTGTCAAGGATCAGGCTAATTACATTTTTTTACGTCTACCCTATTATTCTACATTGCCCCAGGAGAATTTGCACTAGTTTAAAATTTTGTGGATTCTGCCCCACCACTGGTGGCACTTATAAGTTAATGTTAGTAGGTTAGGTTTGCTCATAATGTAATTTTTGTTTGCATAAGTATTAATTCTTTTTAATGTAACTATAAATGGTGGCATTCGATGAAGTACATAAGTAGTGTTTTAAAATTCGTAGGAAATTATTATAACAAAATGGTTTCTTGAATCACAGATCAATCGATAGTTGTTTCGGGTCTGGGTGTGTTTGTGTATGTGAGTTTAAGTGTTTGTAAACGCACCCGCGATACAGGAGAAATTCCTAGTGTGGGGCAACGTTTAAAAAAAAAAAAATCAGGTTCACAATTTGTTTATAAATCCTTTTTGCCTCTCTCCGCTTCAGTGGACAGGCAGCCTTAGTGGGGCAGAATCCACAATTTTTTTAAACTAGTGGAAATTCTCCCAGTGACTCCAGTGAGTGCCTCCCTGAAAATGCCAGGTGTGTAACGTTATAGTACGGTCAATTTAGACGGCAAGGTTAAGGTTAAGGTGAAAATTGCTAGGATTGTTCAAAACACCATTATAAATGAAATGTAGAAAGTCCCCATCGATCCGACACCTGGAAAAAAAGTTATTCGAGGTCAAACGTCACAAAAACGGGGTTCTAGCGATTTTGCAAAGACAAAATTATAGATCAGATAAAAACATATAAAAATGTCTAAACATTTTCATTTCTAAGGGCCACCGTTTTTGAGATATAACAATTCTAGAAGTTGAAAGAGTTGTAATCTAAGCACGTAGTTTATTGGGAGCGTCCACGACATCAGCGCCATTTCGTAAACGCAACTCGGGGGGATTATGTCAAATTGTGAATGACATTAATTTGCTTATTATTTTGTATAAAATAAAGTAGTTAAAACTTGTTTAGAAAGACAATAAATAGTGTTTTTAGAGGCATTTGTTAAAAACAGTGTACGGAAAAATGGATGTTATTATAAAAACTGGTTTTGAGAGTGTAAAACACAAAATAAGTTTCCAGCCCCAAACTATGATAAAACCAATAAATTGGTTTTATCAGATCACGTAAGGAATGTTGAAGAACTAAGAACTGATGGCAATAGTTATTTAAACCGAACCAACATCATTCGTCGAACATCGGAGACCCTATCACCCTATAAAACTAGTTCAAAAGTACTCTACCAGCCTAAAACAAACATACATTTTAGTATTCTACAGTAGATAAAGTATATCTATTAACATTTTAATTAATTTATTACATATCAAAAATTCTCGGGTAGTCACTAAAGTAAAATGCAGCTGCATTTATGACCAGAGCGGCAAATGCAAACATGTTGCTGCTTCAATCATTATGTTACATCAACAATAAAGCTGGTCATTCAAAATCAAGCAGTGAACAACAATAGAGAAAACCCAGTATTCGTCTATTTGTTCATTGTAAATATTCCAAAGGGAGGTACTTTCAGGATATGTATGTTTTGTCATCACAGTGATCAGTATAAATAAAAGTATTGCAAATAATGGTTGTTTCCCTTAAATTTATTTCAGAGAAGATAATTGACTTGACAACCTTGATTGACCAGACGAGGTTGAGTTTGATGTAATTCATTTCCTTCTTCCATTATTATTTTACTAGCTGACCCATGCAACTTCGTCTGCGTCACATAATATAGCTTATAACAAATAATGTCAACATAAATTGAGCTAAATCGTAACAAACAAAAAATCGTATCTTTCCTCTTTATAATATTAGATTATATTAAAGTGTGAATTACTATAGGTATCTCTTACTGTTAAATATACAGTAACACCTTGTACCTTGTAAAGAGTAGATATTTTGAATTTGAATTTCTCCAGAGTCCCCGGAGGCCAGAATGGGGATTCTGGCCTCCTCCGGTGCGATAGGTTACTATCGCACCGGACCGAATGACTGCCGCACGCGTAATTATTTTGTCGCGCGGATATTTTTACATTGCGATATCTTCTAAGATATTTGTTTAAACTGTATAGAGTAAAGGGCACAAATATTCTATATTAAATTTCTGTGCTAATAAACATATTTATTTAGATATAGATTAATACCATATGGGTTAAATAAGCTTCGCAAACTATCATTCTTTTTAACCTAACATTTTAATAGTAAAAAATGGTTACAGTGAGTCAATCTTAAAAGATAGACATATGCTGTCGCGGACTTTTTTTTAGAACTTTTAAAGAGGAACAATTCCTTGATACATGATATTTGCTTAACTTAAACCGTTTTCGCAGCGCACGCAACGGAAGCTCTCAAAAAGGAATATCTTTTCCCGTTTTTGCAACATTTTTCATTTATGCTCCGCTCCTATTGGTCGTAGCGTGATGTTATATAGCCTAAAGCCTTCCTGGATAAATGGACTATCCAACACAAAAAGAGTTTTTCTATTCCAACCAGTAGTCCCAGAGTTTACCCCGTTCAAACAAACAAACAAACTCTTCAGCTTTATAATATTAGTATAGATTTGTTGTGGTATCCGAGATTTCTGTTGTTGTGGTATCTTTTGTGGTTCTTCGTTTGATTAGGCGTGTATATCTAATATCTAGCTAGAACATGTGACTCGTAAACCTTCTGCTTTCGATATACTTTTCGGGTATATCGTAGGAAACTGGAACATAACTCGGACTTGGTTGCGCGTCAGACTTGAAATGTTCACTGCAAATTTTATCGTCAGGTTTTGGATACCATGGCGATTCATCAATATTATGAGAATAGTTAACAAATATCCTACAAAATGCAGAACAAATGAAATTGATTTAATTGAAATTGTAATTTAAGAATATGTCCAATACCTATCAATATTTCTTTCTTTTTACAGTGTTATTACATGGGTACACCTCTGCCTAATCCTTCGGGGATTTCAGGCGGGATGTTATGTTATATTCATGTTCATTTTTGCAGTTTAAAATACAACAACAGTAATGACCCATTTCCAAAATGACATTGATAAGTTTTGCTTTCCCCGTTTAGTTGAACATTTCTGCCACGGCGTGCGCTGCGATCGTTTATTTTGTCCCGCCATACACTATGCACGCTCCCAATATACCTATGCAACTCTTTCAACTTTTTGAATCGGTATATCTAAAAAACGGTGGCTTTTAGAATTGAAAGTTTGTGACTTTTCTTTTTGTGAAATAAGTAATATTGACATTGAATATAATAATAATACTAACATAGTTATAAGTAAGTTTTACTAACAATGTATGGAATATTTTTTGTTTTCTGATAATAAATGAATAATAATAATAATGGTGTTTTGAACAATCCTACCAATTTTCAGCCGGGTGGGAATTAGGGGGGGGGGTTTGGGTTTATTATTTTCTGGTCTAATTTGACCGGACTAAATAGGTAGTGATAATGATATTACGTATACCATCGTTCAATATTGTACGATGGTATGGCAACCCTCGAGTTCGAGCCGTCACCTACTTGACAGGTTTTCTCGTACTCGTCCATTTTGTTTATACATTTTTGACATTATATAGCATTTGAAGTTTTAATAAGTAACTCGACCTAACGGGTAAGACTGAGTCGGTCATAATTTGACGGCGCGGTTGGCGTAGTGGCTAAGCGATTGGACTGCTGCGCTGCGTGTCGCGGGTTCGATCCCCGCACGGAACAAATATTTGTATGGCCTGCAGGTAGTTGTTTCGGGTCTGGGTGGGTGTATGTGACTTTATATGTTTGTGAACGCATTGATCAAACCCAAACAAATAGCCAATGTGGAGCCCTTCTGCAGGATTTCAGATTCGATTGACGTGGTAGTTCAGAAACACTCGTGGTGAAAATTTGATGTAGGAAATAAATTATGTATTATGAGTATTTCTGTAAGTTTTACTATAATTGTGAGTGTTGTTGGAGGGATGGAGGCGACCCTGGCACGCACGGGACGCACGGGAGTGATCAGTTCTCGGGCCGGGCCGACTCGGTTCGCCCGTAAATGCTTGTACGCCGTACATCCCTGACGTTCTGATCGGTGCCGCAGTGTCGCCGACCACGAGGAAACACTGCCGTCTCGGGGACAGTTCAAGCATTTACGGACGAACATCGAGCGGCACCGAAACGTCGAACGTCAGAAATATAAAACGCACGAGCAGTATGTCAAAATCATTTATTATCGTTATCTTTCCGGTCGCGGTCGGGCGCGTTGGCGAGCCACGCGTCCAGCGTCCCGTTGCGCAGCGGGCGTCGCTTGGCCCCCGCCCCTCCGCCCCCGCCCCCGCCCCCGCCCCCGCCCCCGCCCCCGCCCCCGCCGCCCTCGTCCAGCGTCCACAGGTTGATGTGCACGGTGCCGCGCGAGCGCGTGCGGGCGGGGGCGGGCGGGGGCGGCGAGGGGGGCGGCGACGGGGGCGGCGGGGGCGCGGCGCGGCGCCGACGTGAACGCACCTTGGCGCGCGCGTCGTGGCGGCTGTAGGTGAGCTCGAGCTGCTCGGGCGAGGGCGCGCGCTCGGGGCTCTGGCTGCGCAGCTGGCGCCGCGCCTCCTCCCACTCGCGCAGCTGGCGCCGCATCTCGCCCAGCGCGGCGCGCTCCGCCGACGTGGCGGCCTCGCTGCTCTCCACCAGCCGCATGGCGTACTTCTCGATCGGCGTGAGCTGCGGACAGAAGCGTATGTGAGCGGGCGGCCGAGGACAGCAGGGCGACACTCGCGCTGAGACTGGGTCTCACCTGGTTCATGAGCGTGGTGAGGTCGTCGGGGTCGGCGCGCGGGGCGGCGGCGCGCGGCTCGTCGTCGAGCGGGAGCGTCTCGTCGAACTCGGCGAGGTCGCCCTGTGCCTCGGCGCGCGCGGCCGTGGCGGCGGCGGCGTCGGCCTCGTCCTCGGCGGCGGCGAGCGCGGACTCGAGCTCTCCGCCGACGGCGGGTTCGGCGTCTCCGGCGCCTGTCTCGTTGTTTTCCGCTTCCGAGCCGAATAACTCCTTAATATTCGCCTGCACCGATAAATAAATGGTTACTCGGCGTTCGACATGACACTATATTAGAACTCGCTCGCAGTCGTGCAGCACTGACCCCGCGAAGGTAGGAGGTGGTGAAGTGGCCGTCCTCGATGGCCAGGTGGCCGAGCGCGCGCTTCTGCTCGGCTTTGCGCAGAATGTTCTCCTCCACGGTGGCGGCGGTGACGAGGCGGTAGACGTGCACGTCGCGCGTCTGGCCGATGCGGTGGCAGCGGTCCTGCGCCTGCGCGTCCATGGTGGGGTTCCAGTCGGAGTCGTAGAACACGACGGAGTCAGCGCCGGTGAGGTTGAGGCCCACGCCGCCGCTGCGCGTGGACAGGATGAAGGCGAAGACGCGCGGGTCGGCGTTGAAGCGGTCCACGAGCGGCTGGCGCCGGTCCACTCGCGTGGCGCCGTCCAGCCGCAGGTAGGCGTGGCCGTGCATGGACAGGAAGGCTTCCAGCACGTCCAGCACGCGCGTCATCTGCGTGAAGATGAGCACGCGGTGCCCGCCCACCTTCAGGCGCCGCAGCAGTCCGTCCAGAGTCTGCAGCTTGCCTGCACACAGCGTCAGACAGGCATATGTTATACTTATTTTAAATATGTAATTATACAGTGTGGTTGGTCAAATCCGATATAAGCAATAGCGAAACCGGTTCGACGTCACAACGATCGTAATTCATTCAACATTGCAATATTTTTCATTGTGTTTGGAAGATTTTCAAAGATCGTCTCAAGTCATCAATTCAATTATATGGGTTTTTGTAGATTTTTATGAAAGTGTTATAGATGTGTGATATGAAAGAAACGAGCCTGTAGTAATTAATGTGTGACTTATCACCCTTTTTGTGGAGCAGATTGATATTGGAAGTTTCCAGACTGTAAAATAGTGTTACCGGTGGTATAGCACCAGGGCAGTGGTGTGGCAGCATAAACAAATGGAACGTACCGCAGTCGTACTGCAGCAGCGAGGGGTGCGGGAAGGCCACGGCGTGGCGCGAGGCCGGCGCGTGGAACAGCTGCAGCAGGCGCGCTGCGGGCCGCGCGGCCGTGCGCTCCAGCCGCGCGCGCGCTCGGCGCCACGCGCGCGCGCCCGCGCCGCCCGACAGCTGCAGCTCGGGCGCGGCCGCGCGCACGCTGGCCCAGCACACGCAGAACCTGACAACGATCAGACCAACATTTCACTCGTTGCCCGAGGCGACTTTTGTTAGCGAAGACAGTCGCGTGTTTCGTAAACGTTCTTTTACATCGTTTATATCGTAAGGCCCGGGATCCACCAAAGCGGAGACGAGCAGGGCGGAGGGAAATGTTCCAAATTCGACCAATCACAGGAAGGGTGAAACACCAAATGTTTTGAACTAATAGTTACATAGAATTTCGATTCACATAATGTTTTTCTCATATTATCATTTCGTAAAATAATCAATACGAAGAATATTTACTTTGAAGAAATTGAATTCGTCGATTTTTGTTTCAAATTAAATTAAAGAACAATGGGAAAATTTGTATGGACCCCCCTATCCCCCCACCCTTGTACAACTTTCTCCTAATTATATCAAATGAAAGAGCGTAAAAAATGCATTATTTTATTGTATGGCAGTAAATGTGTGAACGATTGGGAAAAAAAGTTCTTCACCGATGAAGATTTTTGATACATTTTTCGATAAAATTATAACTACCACCGCTAAAATCAACAGTTTATTTGGCGATTTGTTATTGCCGACCAATGCGAGCGAAATTATGTGTAGACAGACAACGTTGCTAAACAAAGTTCCGCGCTGACTTTCACCACATCGAGCAACATGTCGCGCGCCAAATGTTGCGTCGGGGACACGAGGCCTTACCTGTCGATGATAGGTCGCAGGTCGGCCAGCACGTCGCCCACGTCGCGCGGCGGCAGCGCCGGCCCGCCCGCCCGCACGGCCCAGCGCAGGTCCGCGCCGAACAGCGGCAGGCGCCAGCAGCGCCGCTCGTTGCACGCCGCCAGCCGCCGCAGGCACGCGCGCCGCCGCGCCTCCAGCCGCGCGCCCGCGCCGCTCGGGGCGGGCGCGGGCGCGGGCGCGGGCGCGGCGCGGCGCGGGGCCAGCGCCACCCGCGGCGCGGGGCCGGGCGCGGCGTCGGGCGGCGCGGCGCGCGGCACCAGGCGCAGGTGCAGGCGCAGGCCGGCGGGCGGCGGGCGCGGCGCGGGGCGGGCGGGCGCGGCGCCCAGCTCCTCCACGAGGCGGCGCGGCGGCGCCAGGTGGCGCGCGCGGTGCGCGGCGAAGGCGCCGGCGCCGCTGAGCTCGAGCGAGGCGAGGTCGCCGCCGAGGCGCGCCGCCAGCTCGGCGCGCTCCAGCAGGCCGACGGCCAGCGCCAGCGCGGGCGCGGCCAGGCGCAGGCCCGGCAGCTGCAGCGGCGAGGCCACGGGGCGCGGCTCGAACAGGTCGGGGTGGTTGCACACCTTGCGCAGCTGCATGAGCACGTTGATGACGCTGAGCAGATGACCGGACGCCAGGCTCTCCTTGGTCCTGCACAGCGGGTGGGCGGTGAGCGTGCGGTAGGTGTGTGTGTGTGTGCGTGTGGTATGGTACTCACTTGGCGCGCGACATGAAGTCGTCGTAGAGGAAGCGCTGTCGCTTGGACAGGCGACACAGCAGCACGTGCTCGTACTTGCGCGGCATCTGGCGCTCCACGTCGGCCTTGAGGCGCCGCAGCAGGAAGGGCCGCAGCACCTCGTGCAGACGCCGCACCAGCGCCTCGTTGTACCGGTTGGAGCCGTCGGCGATGCCGGCCACCTCGCTGAACCACTCGCGGAACTCGGAGTGCGACGCGAACACGTCGGGCATAAGGAAGTGCATGAGCGACCACAGCTCCAGCAGACTGTTCTGCAGCGGCGTGCCCGTCAGCAGCAGGCGCCTGCGACACGCGACACGTTGCGATAGTCTCATCAAACCACTAACAATAATTTCAAACTGCACATACAGTTCGAACGAATTATCTTGACAAGTCTAAACATAGGCTCTGCGTACTTTTACGCATGTACACTCGTGAAGAAAACTGTTATTGCCAGATATACAAATATACGATCAGAAAGTATCTAATACAGTGAGAAATACAAATAAAATAAATATCAAAACACTTTTAGACATAAGTTGTAACAAAATAACCTATTATTAAATTTCGATTCGCCTGACCTTTCGATAACGGATTTTTGTCACAAACGAAGGTATTATTACATTAAAGGTATTATTGCATATTTGACGAAATAAGTACCCACTAACACTTGCAAATAACAAAATAATATTAACTTATCACTAAACAAAAAACTTAACACCAATAATAAAAATCAACAGTAAAAGTATTAGTTATGTTCTTGTTTGAACACAATGAATACTTTTATCACAGACTGTGCTCAAGACAGAGATAGCGACATAAACACCAAACCAATGGTGACGTGTGAGTGAGACATATAATACCTCGTACCGAATATGGCCGAACTTGCACGAAGGTCACGAAGTTAACAAAAAGAGATGTGCAATGTGCAATATGTGCATGTGCAATGGGTGTCGTTTAATCGATTATTCTTCTAATCAATTGAAATTAAGTAATAAATAGATGTTTCTATTCAATTTTATATTGAAATTTTAAATGTTCGCAATCATACGTTACTCAAGAAGTCTTAGATTTCTAAAATTTAAGTAAATCATGTCTTTTAACCGAGGAAACATAATGTTAATTTTTTTTTTGTAATAAAGACGAAAACTCAATAATTAATGACAAAATTCACTTTATTAGTTAATGTATTTAGTTAAATATCTTCTTTACACTAAAACAGACGAATTCGAAATGAAACTAATCGATTACGATATTTGATTGTAAAGGATTGATTGTGTTTATGTAAGGTGCATCTCTAGCCTAGACTACCGCCCCCCGACCCCCGCCTCATGTCACCATTTGGTTCCTAATAAATGTTACTGCGCAGCTTTCTGCGCGTAGTTCGGACCTGCCAAGATAATTTGATAGAACTGTACATAACGAGATCATGCAGTAACAAGAAGCATACTGACACGCAATACTCGACTGCGTCAGTCGAACGAGTAAATATGCCACAATAACACTTTTAAATACTTATATAAAACTACACAAGGAACACTCACCTTTCAGTTTGAAAATTTAATAGCATCTGCCACCTTTGAGATTTGAAGTTTTTAATGTTCTGTGCCTCATCGAGGATAAGGTATTTCCACCGTTTTCTTCGGAAACTTTGATGATCTTGCACTACGAGTTTATACGAGGTTATACACACATGGAAAGAGTTAGCTTTAGTCCACCCGACACGTTTCATTTTACGTTCCTTGATGGTGCCGTAGTAGGTGAGGATCTTGAAGGCGGGGCACCACTTCTTGAACTCCATCTCCCAGTTGAGCACCACCGAGGTCGGCGCCACCACCAGGTGCGGGCCCCAGTCGCGCCGCTCCAGCGCCAGGTGCGCCAGCAGCGCGATGGTCTGCACCGTCTTGCCCAGCCCCATCTCGTCCGCCAGGATCCCGTTCAGCCCGCGCGCGTACATCGTGGCCAGCCAGTGCAGGCCCACGTGCTGGTACTCGCGCAGCACGTGGCGCAGCAGACGCGGCACCGGCGTGCCCACGGCCGTCTCGGACAGCGTGGTGCCCGTGGGCTGCAGCGACGCCGCCAGCACGGCCGCCGCCTCCACGCGCCGCTCCGAGCCGTCCGCCGGCTCCTGCCCCGCGGGGACGTCCGTCGCCTGGCCCGCGCCGTCCATGAGTGCCTCCAGCGCTTCCGACGCCGCCGACGAGTCGCTGGCGGACTCGTCGTCGGAGTCGTCGTCCGAGTCCCGCTCGGAGGTCTCGGCGGAGCGCGCGCTCGGCGGCCGCGCGTAGCGGCGCCGCAGCTCGTCCAGGCCCAGGTCGGCGTCGCGCTGCAGCGCCGCCAGCTCGGCCTCGGCGTCCGTGGGCTCGGCGCGCTCCTGCTCGGCGATGGTGCGCTCGTCGTCGGCCGAGTCCTCGTCGGGCCCGTAGTCGGAGGGCGGCGGCGAGTGCGCGGGCAGGTAGCCGGGCGGCAGCAGGTCGCCCAGCGGCGCGCGCAGGTCCTGGCGCAGCGCCTCCAGCTCGTCGCGGTGGTCGCGGCGCGGCTCGTCCCGCTCGGCGGCGGCGATGGTGGACTCGTCGTCGTCGGAGCAGTCGCGCGGCGTGAACTCGGCGTCGTCGTCGGCGGGCGGCGCGTGCAGGTTGGCGGCGAGCTGTCGCGAGTAGCGCTCGGTCTTGTCCACGATGTAGCTGAGCTGCTCGTCGAGCGCTTCTTTGCGCGCGCGCTCCACTCGTCGGACGCGTTTCCACTCCACCAGCTAAAAAACACAATTCAATTTTTGCTTTAGTATTTCAAAACATTCTCAAACATTCGAACCCTTTACCCGTAATCAGACGATAATTTAATAACTGTGATTTCAAAATAGAACTTTTGTTTTCATGTATACACTCAATTTGTTAAGAACACTATTAATTGGCATCCACAGGTGTGTTTTCTGATCCATCTGTTTACATTTTTAAAGGATTTGGTTACCTTGGCTGTTATCATTAAAAACCTGGATATAAAGGGTGTAAAAGTACTCTAAACGTAAACGAAGGGCACTTATTCTCCCCATCACTGCGATAATTTTTTTGTTCTAGACCATGCCTGGGAAACCCCCTGATTATTGGGGGTCAAAGTTCCAAATTTTTCACAGCTGTTTTTGTACATACAATTTTTTTTTTCGGTCATAACATTACTTTAATTACCTCCATGACCTGTTTAGTATTTACACAAAACTCCGAACCGTTTAGTATTTTTACAAAGCATCCACTAGCACAATGTTTTAAGAGTGCTACATTCAGTTTTACTGCAAAATATAATTTTTGACCCCAAGAAAAAAAGTCGTTTCCCAGCTAAAATTTTTGCGTAGGGGTACTTAGTTTGATGTACAGAATGCTTGGTTGACGGCTTTGTGAAGGGTTAATTTACACCCTGTATGCAGCTTAAAACGACCAACATACAGAAACATACTCCAAATATACAACCAATAGATAGTTCCAAAATATTTAATTGAAATTAGTAAGACAAACAAATCCAGTCTCTTGTTATCAATTTGACATTAAAAACTTTTGGAACTAACCTTACAATAATTAAATAAACTTCATCAGTGGAAGCCAATGAGAATTGTGCATTCCAAAACACTTTTTTCCTTTTGAATCTATAAAACAGAAAATAAAAGCAGTTAACCATAGATATTTACCTTTTCCACATTGGACCAAAACGTTCGTATTTCTTTTGCTGCAAAGGCGGCAATTTTTTTCAACTGTAATTCTTGAGCTTTTTCCGCCTTCTGTGCTGCCAGAGCTTTATCTTGAAAATATTTTTGGACCGCCCGAGCACACTGTAACAGCATCAGCTTAGTATAAGACTGTATTACATAGCATTCTAGCATTCATTCACGTTTATTTTGAGTTTCTGTAAAAAGATAAAGGAAAAGTGCAAAACCCGCTATGGTCCTGATTAATACCATTTATGTGTGTGTATGTGGCAGACTGGCAGCACTCAGCTGCACACTAAACAACAAGTGCATAGTGCTTTATGTAGGTAGCTGTTCATTCCCCAATAAATAAATAACTAAGCGAAAATGGTGAAGTTAAAGGCAAACATAATTTTGAAAGTTAGCAGAAGTAGGTTACGTACCTTCTTAGCGGCCTGCTTCTTCCACTTGCGCTCGTGCGCGAAGTCCTGCGCCAGCCACGCCATCTCCTCCAGCAGGTAGTCCCAGTGCGACTTGCCGCGCGGCGGCTCCAGCACGCGCGGCAGTCGGCGCTCCGCCCACAGCCCCGCGCGCGCCAGCTCCGCCACGCGCCCCGCCACGTAGGCCTCCTGCTTGGCCTTCTCCACCATCTCGTCGGCCGGCGACGCGGCGGGCGCGGGCCGCACGGCCGGCGGCGAGGGCGGCGCGGCCACGGGCGGCGGCCGGCGCGCCTCCAGGAAGGCCACGAGCTGCGGCGCCGGCGGCCGCTTGCGCCACACGGCGTAGTCCATCATGTTGCCGCCCGCCTGCAGGAAGTACAGCTCGCTGAGCTGCTCCGTGAAGCGCTCGCGCAGGTTCCTCAGGCGCTGCAGCTCGCCCTCGAGGATGCGGCGGCGCAGCGCGGCGGCGTCGTCGGGCAGCTTGGCGCGCTTGCGTGGCGGCTCGTCGCGCTCGGGCGGCGCGCCGGGCGCCACCGGCGGGCCTCCATTGAGCGCGCTCGCGCCGCCGCCGACCGGGGCGGCCCCGCGCTCCACACCCTGCCATTATAACAATTGTAACTGATAATGCTCAAATATTGGAGATAACTTGCTCCTGGATGAAGTTACAGAATCACATCCATCGACCCACCGACCTCGTTGATAAAATATCCACACCGGTCACACACGGCCACATCGGTTCCATTCCCATTTGGAGAAATATGTGTGTGTAAGACTAATGTATGTGTGCACATCTGTATCTTTAAATTAAGTATCAATACATATTTTAACAATAGAATGTACGCTAAGGGCAGTAATATACGATACACCAATGAAGGCACTTGTTTCAATCATCTTCCCGAACCGACCATCTGACATGGCGATACCCTGCCATCTGAGACGTATGGATAAATGTTTAAATAACAGGGGAAAAAGACTGGTCTACGGAAAACACTCTATGGATCTTTTCGTGTCCGAAATAAAATAAAATTATTATTATTATTAATAGCATATAAGGATGGCAGAATAGCAGGCATTGTAGATGGGTCAATTTCCAGTTATAGATGCACAAAGATCTCTGCTGTTCCGCAATGTCTTTCTAGTTTTTTATTTCCGTTTTGTGAGTTAGGTTTTTACTAAACATCTTTATTCTTATTATATTAGTGACAGAATCAATATTTGTTACTGTGCTCCTTTCTCCTGACTTTCATTATGAATCAAACAGTAGAAAAGTAGGTACTCTGTAAAACAAATTTTAGATATTTAAAAGTATAAGTTATTTTAAATCTACACCCTGTTTAAGAATCTTCAACTAAAACATACATATTTAAGGAAATTTCTAAACGCTTAGTTGACGCTTCTCGTGACCCAAGGGCTGGCTTTTATCTTGGCCAGAGGCTAAGTGTTGCCATACAACGTGGGAATGCCGCCAGTCTTTTGGGCACATTAACGGCTGACAGCATTGAGGAGCAGTTTTTTGATGCCCTTTTATAGTTTATTGTTAGTTTATTTATTAGTTTTTAATTAATGTACATAGTTAGTTAATTCTTTACGTAAAGAGTAAACTACAATTTCAATTTTTTTTATACAATTTTGTCATAAAAACCTACAGGCTTTCTACACTTGTAAACAATTACTGAACAGCATTTGTAATGGTAGTATTGGTAATGTTGTAACTTGTTAAAATTTTACATAATTGTAAGGTTTAATAAACCTCTTGCGTGCCAAAAGAACAGCATATTATGTACATGAAACAATGGCTTTTTAATTGTGTCTATAAACTAGACATGTGATGGGTTAAACCACATTTGCCAACACAACTTTACAAATATTTCATTATTTACAAAAAAGTCAGATTGTTAGAAAGATGTGTTACAGGGAGTTTTTCTACCACATCTTTACAGTTAAAACACTTTATTAGTCTCTTGTAAACTTTGACATTCAAAAAGTGCATCAGCCTATATAGTTTGATTAAACAACTTTTAATTTAGATTTTTAGCTAGGGAGCTGGCGAGCATTTAAGTATATGATTTGCTCGTACTTCGTATTGATAGGCATTAAAGTTCGCATCAATACGACAAAATTTTCTTAAGGAATTAAGGTCCTATGTTGCTGCGTTTTTTAACTACATGGCTTTGAATCTGTCAAAAAAAAAATCTGTACTAAATCATTTGCTCGTGTCTGCCTCTGGGGTTAGTGGTCAATACCATTTTGATAACGAAGAAAATCTATGAGGCAGACATCCAGGGCTCTGCATTATTACAGGAGGTAAATATAAAAATGTAAAATAAAAAAGCTCTACTAAATCATTTGCTCGTAGCTTTAATTAGGTCAAATCGATTTATTAGAACCCCTTGAATACAAAAAAAATTGGCAGACATTTTACTTACTGACTTTGACCATTACAGCTCGTTGAAGTCTGCGAATTTGAGGAAAAGCGGGTATTACGGCTAATTAATGCGGATATCTCCGTCATTAACGAACCGATTTTCAATTTTTTTTTGTATTCAAAAGAGTATACTCCCGAAATGGTCCCATTGTCACCAAGTCAGGATCTGATGATGGGATCCCAGGGAAATCGAGGACAACTCTCAAATTTTATAGGCACTTGTTACGTTTTCCATATATTTTCCAAAGCTGTTCATTTATTTGCGTCTGATAATCATAATCTCATGTGGATGCGCTGATGATGGAAGGTACAACTGAGTATTTTTCAAAAAATTTGTACATTTCAGAATAAAAATGATGTCGTTAATTTGGAAACTAAAAAAGTCAAATAAATACATCTTGTAATTTTTAATCTCCGCGTTGTATTTGACAGATATATATTCAGTTCATTCGTAAATAGTCTCATGACTTATTATTCTATATATTTTTTACAAAAACATTTAATATAATACCACTCAAAATTTTGTTTCATACAAAAAGCGTAGTGTCACTATCAGCTTTCAAATATTTGGATTCGTTAAAATGGCTTTAAAATTCGATTTATTACGCGTGAATTGTATTTAATGTGTTATACGTATCCCCTAGTATTTAAATCTCTGTTTATTTGGGGTTTACATGATATATAATTAATTATAAATAGTTTTATTTCCTTGTCTCAATATTTTACAAGTTCGTAACAATCAGTTTCGTTAGCAATTTTTACACTGGTTTCTTGGCATTTCTGAACGCAATCGTAAATTTTATTATTGGCAAAACTAGCCTGAACCTGATTGGCTATTACGAAACTGTCAAACGCATCGATCAACCATTTTATTGTGAAAGTCGTAAGCGAAACTACGAAGAAACATTTTCGTTATTATTCATTTACAACACGATATTTCGGTAAGTAATTTAGATACATGACGGTGAATTTGATATGTTAATTAGTAGAATATTATCTTTTTACTTAGTTCTTCTTCTGAACGTTTAACATTGTGTTTTGCAGTCAATTTACTTTTGAAGTTATTTTGGGCTTACATTTTAGTAACATTTCGTAACGTTACGAAAAGGTTTTCTTACATTTTAGTAGCATTTTGTTACTAAAATGTTACGTGTTACGAAAATGATGAATATAAAGCTGTATGTACCATGAATATTTTAACCGACTTTGTCTCAAAAAGAGGTGAATCGTGATCTGATCAATAAATAAATATAAAATACGTTTGTTATTGATCGTAAATAGAGATTAGTAAATAATCAAATATTTTGCTTTAAAGTTACTGAATTGCTTCAAATTCGTGACAAACCCGTGATATTTTGTTTTGTTATGTTACCTACCTAATTCTAATAAAAAAAAAATCGCTTTCTTTTTATTATTAATACTTTATTTAAATTGATTAAGTAGGTAATCCACTACTGCACACATCACGTCCTGTGTAATGAAAATATAATACATAAATAATTAAGAAGAAACAAAAATATTGAACACCGTGGATAAAGCTTAATAATTACTTTTTCGTAACAAGGTTACAATCTCGATACAACAACTTAGTTATAACATTTTCGTTACGGACAAAAAAAATGAAAAGTACTCAACTACTCCTCAATAGTTAGGAGATAAAAGCAATAGTAAGGGAATCTTGAAGGTTGAGGGTTTGGTTTCATGGTTGAATGTTAAATGCATAGTAAATAATTGTATAGGATACCTATTACAACTTAAAATGGAAAAATAAAAAAACCTTTTTTCAAAAAAAACCGACTGCAAAAACACAAAAAAAAAATGAAAAATAAACTTCAGATGAAAAATCAACTTCTGAAGTCGGTAGCAAAAAAAAAAACGAGACAAACAAACAAATGTCACTGACGATTTTTTATTATACGCCTATTAAAATAAAGTCGAGAACGCAATGATTCGTCGTCGTCGCATCGTCGTGCGTTGTCCTTATCCATAACGTTCCCCGCTAAATTGTAGTCGGTTGCGCGTTCGTCGTGTAGGTATAACCCGGTTCATTAAAGAAAGGAATCTAAAATGGCAACACATGGCATATTCTCTCACTAAGAACATGATAAGCACTGCCATTTTATATTCCTTTCTTTAATGAACCGGTTCACTAAAGAAAGGAATATAAAACAGTAGTGCTTAACATGTTCTTAGTGAGAGAATATGCCATGTGTTGCCATTTTAGATTCCTTTCTCTAATGAACCGGGTTATACAATAGCGACTGTATTACCAGTTGACAATGCTGTCGTTTGACGAACGACTGGTGTCGTTCGTCAACGACGACCGTTTTCTGCAACCGATTTCGTCGTCGGGAAAACATTTGGGTTTCGTCCGTCAAAAATTCGACAACGACCCACCACTAGAATGTACTGTAGTTGCCCATTCCCTAGAGGAGATCTCCATGGAGAAGAACGGGCAAGAAACTCCATGGACACTCTTTTAAATCAGAATATTGTTACAAAACCTTGGTTACATCATTCATGTTGAGATGGTATATTATGTGAGAACGATGTAGCAAGATGTGCACAATAAAAGTGTCCACAGTAACGTCAAAAACGACGATTCAAAAACAAAATAATAATTCAAACAAGCCGAGGCAGCTAAGAGGTGTTCCCAAACATCTTTAATAATCTGTGTACATAATACAAATACGTATGTATGCATGTGTGCAGCTGCGACGAGACCGACCACACTAGCGTCTTATGTTTCGATGGTAGTGTCATCTTTAGTTACTGTGTGCGAACGTACAAAAAACCCGTGGTTTCAAAGCCTTGGGCATAGTACACACAGGGTACTTTGAATCGCACGTTTTGCTAACGCGCATTTCGCTTTTCAAGGCATTGTACCAGCGCTTACACACTGGAATCATTTAAAAAAGATACAAAAAAAAAAAATATTCAAATGGTCTGCCTTCTGAATATCAGTGGCCTGGGTGTCTGCCTCATTCATGTTCTCTTTTTTATAAGCAATATGATCAACGGTCAAAGAGGCAGACACGAGCAAATGATATAGCACAGTTTTTTTTGACGACATTTTTGAAGCGCTGTTAATTGAAAACGCAGCGCTACGATGGTGGCAGACTATTTTTCTGCGGTTGTTCACAGGGTTTTTAAACGAACACTGCAAGTCTGCCAAGCGTGCATTTCATTATTTTTTTAAAAAAAATCTTTAAAAATTCATAACTAAGTCAGAGTCCTAGACGTCTGCCTTTTCGATTTTTTTCATTTTGACATGGTTCCTAAACATCAGCCTTAGAGGCAGACACGAGCAAATGATATAGTATACCTATTTTTTTTTACATTTTTAAAGGGCTGTCAATTGACAACGCAGCGCTACCATGGTGGCAGACGCGGCTCTTAATATTTCTTATCGTATAATTAACGCTATTAATAAAGTCTGCCACACGAGCAAATCATATAGATTTTTTGTTCGCCAGCACCCTAGCTATTTGTAATGTGACAAGATGTTACAAACACATATTTACAAGACATTAATATCATTGAATTTCTTTGTGTTCTTTCAGACAACAACATGTCTTCTGACATTATTGTATATCTAATGAAATAAAATAAATGAGTTGAAAACCTACTTCATCATCATCTGCCTAGCCTTTTTTCCCAACTATGTTGGGGTCGGCTTCCAGTCTAACCAGATGCAGCTCAATACCAGTATTTTACATGGTTGAAAAGCTACTTGATTGGAAATAAATGAAACAAACAGTAAACTGATTTTAAAGTTTAAGAGACTCAGAGAATTTAAGGACATGTATTTAGAGCAGAAAGAGTGACTGCTCTCATTGAGAATCAACTACCATGTTAGAAAAAAAGGTAATAAATATTAATATTACACGCATCACTTTATAGCAAGTCATAACAGCTATAGACTAAAAATGTATAGGTAGCTGTGACATACAGAACTAAAGCATACAAAGTAGTACCTACTTTGCATGCTTACAAAAGCTACTAGTAGGAACTCTGTAATGAGCATTGCTGTCCGCAAGTAAGCGAATAATTGTCATATTGAAGAGCACTTACCATGAGTTGCAGCGCGATGCCGAGGGCGGGAGGCGCGGCGGACTCATCGCGACCGCTCATACTGTGACATCGCGGGCGAGTTTGCTACTGACGTAATGTCTCCACAATAAAACATATAATGAGAACTGCACTCAATCCCACTGTCTGCGACACCGAAAACACTTCAAATAACGAGTGTAATTTTCTGAAATGTAAGGTTCCTTTTGATTTGACGATTCACAAAACGCACTCGACATAATCTCTTCAAATTACTTAACACAAAATTATTCTAGATACTTGCGAGTCTTTATAAAGAATAAACATTACAGCCGCAAACACCCTCTAGTAAACAACATTTGAAAAATCTAGTGAAGCCGCCATATTGGATAAAATTTATCCGTACCTAAGGCGTCCTGTACAGAAAGCAACATGTAATCTCTAATTATTACTTCACTGAAATAACATCATAATAAGATGAACATATTTCTCGATTCACTATTCGTGAAACAATTAGTTGTAAATAATATTTTTATTTTTAACGCATTATCAGTATTTTTTGTCACTAGTGTTGCCAGTATTTGTTATACGTTTACGTTATTTGTTTATTGTGGTCTCAGATTGTGGTATTTAATAATCGATGTCTGGGCATTGGATAAGGTAAGGTTACGTAAATTATATTTTTTCTTATTTATTTCTTAATGTTTATAATAAATAGCTTTAAGGTGAATGCTCCAACCACCCCGCGAAATTCAAATTTTCTTACGTTTTTTGTAATTTGCAGGTCAGTGTTAGTTTGTATGTTGATTAGAATTTTAATTGCGGCTGTAAGACGTATGTACTTACAGAAGGTGCAAAAATGACTTTTTCAAGTTCCTGCACCTTTATGAACTTGGAGGCTTGTATTGATGATTTTGATGATTATATTTCTGTAACTACATACGTCTTACAGCCGCAATTAATATTTTAATCAACATACAAACTAACACTGACCTGCAAATTGCAAAAAACGTAAAAAAAATTGAATTTCGCGGGCTAGTTGGAGCATTCACCTTAAGGTGAATGCTCCAACCACCCCGCGAAATTCAAATATAATCATCAAAATCATCAATATAAGCCTCCAAGTTCATAAAGGTGCAAAAATGACTTTTTCAAGTTCCTGCACCTTTATGAACTTGGAGGCTTGTATTGATGATTTTGATGATTATATTTCTGTAACTACATACGTCTTACAGCCGCAATTAATATTCTAATCAACATACAAACTAACACTGACCTGCAAATTACAAAAAAGGGGTGGGCGGGGTGGTTGGAGCATTCACCTTAAGGTGAATGCTCCAACTAGCCCGCGAAATTCAAATTGATTGATTGTTGATTAGAATATTAATTGCGGCTGTAAGACGTATGTAGTTACAGAAATATAATCATCAAAATCATCAATACAAGCCTCCAAGTTCATAAAGGTGCAGGAACTTGAAAAAGTCATTTTTGCACCTTTATGAACTTGGAAGCTTGTATTGATGATTTTGATGATTATATTTCTGTAACTACATACGTCTTACAGCCGCAATTAATATTCTAATCAACATACAAACTAACACTGACCTGCAAATTACAAAAAACGTAAGAAAATTTGAATTTCGCGGGGTGGTTGGAGCATTCACCTTAAGACATGTCTTTGGCCGCCTTGCTACTGATTCGATCGAATGTTAATCAAATGTGAGCTTTTGAAAAGTACCTACTTCTCAAGTATTTTGTCAAATTTCAAAGGTTCTGTTTCAAGTTTTCACGGTTTTAACTAAACTTCTAACTACTGTCACTTACGGGATAACTTCAGTAATAATCTATTATTCTGACCCCGTTTTCACAAACGCTTCGATTCGATTTTGATTCAATAAGACAAGTCTTACTGCGGTACTGAGACATTTAATGATTACTTAAGCCGTCACTTAGTAAAGATTTGACATACTTTTGTATGACAAAACTGTCAAAACATTTACGACACTTTTGTATGACAAAACTGTCAAAACCTTTACTAAGTTGTGGCCTAAGTAATCGTTAAAGCTCTCTGAGTGCGGCAGTTAGGTTTACCTTTTCTTGGCGTTACGAAAGTGACCGAGATTGACATATAACTTCCTGAATAGAAATCAAATCGAAGCGTTTGTAAATAAGGGGCCAGATATTTCAACGCAGTTGCAAGTGCCATGATCGCAGGATGGTGGATTGTCATTTTTAGAAGTAACATTTCAAAGATTTGATTTTTTTTTACGGAAACCTAAGGTTCCGTACACAGTGAATCACTCCCACACACAGTTAATCGATGGACACTATGATAGCCACTGACATTTCAAAAGATACGCAATAGCCCTGCTGGTACACTTTTGCGTATCTTTTTAAATGTCAGTGGCTATCCTAGTGTTCATCGATTAACTGTCAAATGGTTCCATTTGTACCAAACCATAACCATTTGACAGTTAATCGATGGACACTATTATAGCCACTGACATTTCAAAAGATACGCAATAGCCCTGCAGCTCGGAGAGCATCAACCAGCGCTCTTTTTTTCACACAGACTGGGCGCAAGGACCCAATCGGAGCCGGTCGACGGAATGAGTGCGGAAGAGTACTTGCGTCATTATCTCATTATAGGCAGCCAGTCGGCTCCTCTTATTATTTCACACCAAGCGCGTTAGGTTTGCTCGTAAGAATTCTCAGTAATAAAAGAAGTGACATGTAAAAATCCTACAAAAAATTATAACTCTGTTTTAAACGTGATAGAAATCTGCTCTCTTCTTCGAGCCGGTTTGTATGATGATAAGTGCTATGTAATTTACATACCGTGTACGTGAACTCATTGAAAAAGATATTCAATCCTGAGATAACTCTGTTGAAAATGTTTTTACTAACATTTTAGACCTTTGTATCCTCAGTTATATCCTGCTCAGGTGTGTGAAGTTTAATTTTAGTAATTTCCAAAACTAAGAACTAAACAATTTGTATGCATTTCTATTTCTGCACGGCGCGCGGCGTTCACGCTCCCTAAAAGTCTCCTATCCAAGTTATAAAAAAATGGTTACTGTCACGTTGTATCAATTTGACATAACGTCAGTTTTAGAAAATTACACAGAATTTCTGAAATTGGAAGGAACTCGAGAGTGTACTCAATAATTGTAAACGATTTACACAAATTGATATATCTATTGAATAGTCTAAATAATATTATTTACGACATTAAATTTCAAAACTGCTCTACGAGAACTTATTACAAATATTACGAAAAGTGAACTTGTACTAAAAATTAACTGTTCGTATAATCGTAGTGCTTGCCTTCCTCGTTTACTTAAAAATTATTGATATTTTGTGCAAACAGATGAGTTGGCACGAAAGAAGTTTATAAACCTGTCTTAAATCACAATCTTATTGATGTAGGTAAGTGTAAAACTAGCTCTCACAACTACACAGGTAAGTATAAACATACGATTAGAACTCGATTTTATTGTTACTGGATGTATAGTCTAGCCCTATAGTTTCAAAAGTACTCTTTCCAGCCTGCATTTGATTACAATGAAGTAAATTATGATGTATTTGTTAACACAACCCCAAACTGCTACTTAAAAAATTATTAACTACTACTACAAGGTTGAAATAAGCAGTAAAATCTCAAAATGTTTGGTACTTGTATGTGCAATAAACACATTTTGATAAGGGGTTTTATGATTGTGTAGTTTTGTATGGTTGGCATCATCATAGTAGTTCTTGTTACAAAACAAGTTCTTATGTTACTCTGTACACTGTTAACTTGCACAGCCAGCAGCTGAAGCGTGGACACAATGCCCAATGTTTACATATGTGCCACACGCCACAGCTACCTTGGTGTTCAATGCAAAAATAAATTGTTGCAGGGTCTGTTTAAAAATCATATCAGGAACTGCTCATAATAATCGTAAGTCACCTTGTAATTTATAGTCACTTCCTTGAGGCACCACACTTCTACCCACTCTCAGCGGGACTATTGCTTGCAACATTATTTTGTTGGTTTATAATTTTGTTTTGCTCTGATCTCCTCTTCAAAAACTGTTAATGACTTAATTCCTGAACTAAGGTCAAATGGCAAAACATCTACAAAAGCAAAACTGAGTTGCAAAGACAAGTCAGTTGGGTCTTTTAGAATGGCTGGTAGCATGGTTGATTTGAGGATGATAACTAGAACACATGGATCACATGAATCACATGCAGCACAGATGAATAGTGAACTACTCTTGCATATGTGACATCATCATCTCTTGCCTTAGTTAGACAGTCCAAGTTATTGATATACTTAGGTCATACACACTTATGTTGTATTTTATTAATGTTCTACATAATATATTAGAACGGTCAAAACATGCCACACAAATTCTTGATTCCTAATTAGTACATTTCCAAAATACTACTAAACGTAGATGTAACTGGCATTCTAATTTTATGTCACCCTTTCAGGTAGTCTAGTGAGACTGCTTAGATCACATAACCCTGTGAAACCTTCAAACAAATTATTCTAAAATCAAGTAGTCTCAACTCGACACCTGTATTCATTAATATAAAGTGATTATTCTCAACTTTTGCCCCCAACCACAACCAAAAAGGAGTCTTGATCAAGAGTGTTCTGAGCTATGTTTTAAGAATATCTCATGAACTGTTAGAGATCATTACCTCTTTTCTAAATTTGAAATTCTGTCACTTGTTAATGATATTACAAAACCATGAATATCAAAACCTGAAGCGCAGGCATCACCAGTATCATGCAGGAGAACAAACCAGTGAGAAGAACTCCTCAACAATATATGGCATCTACATTGTGTTCATGTGTTACAAGGTGTACACATGAAAATCATAGATTAAATGATGCAACTTTTGTTAACTTCAAGGAAGAAGGTTATGTATTCCACCAGCATTGTTTCTTTATTTTAACCGACTTCAAAAAAGGAGGAGGTTATTCTGTATGTGCTTCGTGACTGCACCAAGATATGTGAATGTTTTTCATTTCCACAACCAAAAAATGGTAGAAAAAGCTTTATCGTAAATAAACCCACAAAACCACTATCGTATCGGAAGTCCGTGGCAAAAACAAAACGGACACAATCAAGTCATCAATGGGTATTTTTGAAAGTCGGTTTTGTTTTGTTGCAAAGAAAATTAAAATATTAAAATCAACATCTCTTTTCATAGGTAGGTACAACTATTTATCCGTGATAACAGGGCTAATTTCCATAATTCTTTGATTTAGAATGATTTTGAAGGTGTATTGTGTATTTCACAATAGTTAGGCAATATGTATGTGATGGGTGTGAGGCTCAGTCGCTCAGACGCGGGTAGTGTGTGCAGACAGGCGCTGGAGATGGGGCGCGGCCTGCGCTGGCGCGTGGCGGCGGCGCTGCTGGCGGCCGCGCTGCTGCTGTGGCTGTGGCGCGGGGGCGCGCGCTCGCCGGGCGCGCAGCGGCGCCGCGAACTCAACGCGCCGGTGGAGGGCCGCGAGCTGCCGCTCATCTTCATCGGCGGAGTGCCGCGCTCCGGCACCACGCTCATGCGCGCCATGCTGGACGCGCACCCCGATGTGCGCTGTGGCCAGGAGACGCGCGTAGTGCCGCGGATCCTGCAGATGCGCGGCCACTGGACGCGCTCGCAGAAGGAGAACGTGCGTCTGGAGCAGGCGGGCATATCCAAGACGGTGCTGGACAACGCCATCGCCGCGTTCTGCCTGGAGGTGATCGTGCGCCACGGCGACATGGCGCCGCGGCTCTGTAACAAGGACCCGCTCGTCCTCAAGATGGGCACCTACGTGCTGGAGCTGTTTCCCAACGCCAAGTTCTTGTTCATGGTGCGCGACGGCCGCGCCACCGTGCACTCGATCATCACGCGCAAGGTAAGTCTTCCACTCACCAACACTCATAGCGCTATGTTATCACGTGCACAATGATCAAAAATCAAAACAAAACATTTATTTCAAGTAGGCCAGTTACAGGCTCTTTGAATTCAGAATATTGTTACAAGAACTTAGTAACATCATTCATATTGAGATGGTATCTACATTATGTTAAAACGATGTAGCAAAATGTGCACGATAAAAGTGTCCACAGTACGTAATCTCAAAACGACGATTCAAGACTAAAAAACTTTTTTGCAAAAAAAAACCGACTTCAAAAACAAAAATGTGAAGAAAAATTTGTTTCTGAAGTCGGTGACATTTTGTTTGTTTGAGTTCGATTTTTTGCCACCGACTTTAGAAGCAAATTTTTCTTCAAAAGTTTATTTTTCACTTTTTTGTGTTTTCCGATTTTACGTTTTTCACATTTTTGTTTTTGAAGTCGGTTTTTTTTTTGCAAAATAGTTTTTTTTATTTTTCCATTTTTGGTTGTAATATTCTACACAAATATTTACTATGCATTTAACATTAAACCAAGAAACCTAACCCTTAACCTTCAAGATTCCCTTATTATTGCTTTCAACTCCTAACTGTTGAGGAGTTATACCTTCCATCATCAGCTCATCAACATGAAGTGATGACTGCTAGATGCGAATACTTAAAAAGCTTTAGAAAAAGCACGAAACTCGTAAAGTGCCTATAAAATTTGAGGGTTGCCCTCATGTTCTCTGGGATGCCATCATCAGATCCTGATTTACCTGATGAGATTTACCTTATCTCATCAGTTTAACCTAATAGCTTGAAATAATACAACTATCGGTCCATAAATACGTATATTTTTAAAGGAATTTTCTTTCAACTCCTAACTATTGAGGAGTTGTACCTTCCATCATCAGCGCATCCACATGAGATTATGATTATCAGACGTAAATACTTGAACAACTTCTGAAAATATATGAAAAACGTTTGTGTACCTATAAAGAGGGTTGCCCTCGTTTTCTCAGGGATCCCATCATCAGATCCTGACTTAGTGACAATGGGACCACCTCGTGAGTATACCCTTTCGAACACAAAAATAATTTTCAAAATCGGTCCACTATTGACGGAGATATGCGCGGACATACATAAAAAAAAAGAAAAAAAATACATACGAATAGAACCTCCTCCTTTTTGGAAGTCGGTTAAAACTAAAAGAATAGTTAATTAATTCAAATAAGAGGTGGAAACTTAGGGATGGGGTGGAAACTGACAGCGCCCGTCACGAACATGATGCATGAATCAGCACCATTCAACTCAACCATTTGGAAGGGAACTAACTACTCTCAATCGCCAGGGATGTGCACAAACTTGCGATTGTCAAAAAATACTTCGGTTTCTAGTGAATGGTAGCTTTCTAGTACATAATAGGAACACACTGACACAAAGATGTGACATGTCACATGACCGACCGCATATCGTCGTTGCGACTTTAAGACCTCTTATGTGTCATTTTTGGCAAAATCACTTTTTACGCCAGACATTTTCACATTTTGAAGCTCTATCGAATGCAATAACTCTCATGTGTATACGACCATTTAATCGTCATTTATTTACCAATTTCAGTATCTACAATGTGCTTCCTAATAAAAGGTTGGTGCTTAAAATATCTTATGTGTCAATGTACACATATGAGTTTTTAATTGTATTTTATACTCGGGGCGTTTAGGCAGTTATTAGATCAAAACATCATGACATGTGTATCGATCGGAGGAGAAAAGCGGGTATTTTTTAAAATTATTTGTCTATTTTACTTTAGAACAATAACATCATGAGCGTGACAGATTAATCGTGTCACTATTTTCCAATCGTAGATGGTAGATATCGCTCATTTTTTAGTTTTTTTTTTAAAACGTTACATCTCACTAGGAATTTCTCCTGTATCGTGGGTGCGTTCACAAACATTTAAACTCACATACATAAAAAATAAGTAAACCGCTCTGTCCAAGTGAGATTGAGTTATTAGTTAATCAGCAAAACACACAGGTGTACAGGTGATTCTGAATTAAGCACTTTTTATGATTTTGGGGAACCTCCGAGGGTGGAGAGGATTTCTAGCAGTTCCCTTATTAGGTACGCCAGAAGATTAGTGCTTAATACCTACAAGATTTAATAATTAAGATGATGTTACGGAAGATTTATCTGATCATAGCATCAGCATACTCCATGCCACTGAAGACCCGGGGATAGCGTCTGAAGATGACGTTACGAATGTTTCATCTGATCATAGCATCAGCATACCTAGCAAAGCAAGTGCTGTCACCAAAGTAATGATGATCCAGATTGGGTTCCAGTGATTTCGCGGTGGAGACGGAGTTTTTATCCATTGCGGGACCAAGTTAAAGAGCATTCGGACATCGATGAAAGTATAGCCGCTGTCTGTGCAAGATTTGAAGAGAAACAAGAACTCGATCGAATCGAAGGCTTTCTCGTTGTCCACAAACGCTGAACAGAGAGGCAGGTTATACTCTTCGGTCTTCTGTATTACTTTACCGCAGCGTATGTATGTGGTCTACGGTACTAAATCCTTTTCAGAATCCGGCTTGTTCGGGAGGCTGGAAATCGTCAACCTGCATGCAAGACGATTCGTGATGACTCTTGAAAACAACTTGTAGAATGGCTTAGAAGTGAGATGGGCCTATAGTTCTTCAACCGGGCATTGTCACCCTTTTTGAAGAGGAGCACCACCACACCCCAGCACCAAACCTGTGCAGCCCTCGAGTATGACGGAATTAAACAACTTCTGAAGGGCCTTAAGGACCGGTTTGCCACCCGCCTGCAGAAGTTCGGCCGTAATTCCGTCATCACCCGGTGCCTTGTCGTTTTTAAGCTGTTTCAGAGCCACCCTAATCTCGTACAGGCTGACATCCGAGATGTCTTCGGTATAGTGTCGGGTCAGTCTAGCTCTGGGGTCTTTCGCTAGATTTTCAACGGGTTGACTAGTTGACGTGTACAGCTGCCCATAAAAACAATCGATCTCTCTCAGAAGCTCGGGTTTGGTGGATACGATCCTGCCTCCGTCGGTCTTCAGTTTCGTGACCTGGCTCTGCCCATAGCCAGATCTCTTGCAAATACCTTGGAGCCTTTGTTCCGTTCAATTGCGTCTTTAATACACTCGGTATTAAAGCGGCGGAGGTCGCTCTTCAAGGATTTGGAGATCTGTCTACTGAGCTGCCGGTATTTCCACGCCTCGTCTGAAGACTGCAGGATCACCTCACGCCGCTTCTTCATGAGCTTGAGAGTGTGATCTGAGAGTTTTTTGACCTTATTTGCACGACGTATCTTAAAGAATTTAGACCCAGTCGTATGGACAGTTTCCACAAACCCGTCGTTGTAATCATCCACTGAGCTTCCTAGGCATTCGAATTTCAAGCGATTTTGGAGTTCAAGCTGAAAGCTCTCAGGCAACGCTCCGTGCGTTGACTTCATCAGTTGTGACCTTTCAAGCTGAATTTTGATGTTCAATGTGCCTCTTAATATGCGGTGATCGCTTCCGGTTTTCACCGAATTGATCACAGAGACATCATTGAACATTTGCTTGTTGGTAGACATGATGAAGTCAAACTCATTTTTAGTCGCACCATTGGTTCTCTGCCAGGTCCACTTCCTGTGCTCACGTTTTTTATAGGAGTTCATCATAAAGAGGCCCCTCCTTCTCCTTAAAACTAGCCAGTTGGTGACTCCGGTAGTTCCGATGTCCAACCCCAAATTGCCCCACTTGCAGCTCATCCTCGCTTCGTTTGCCCCAGTTTCGCGTTGAAGTCCCCCATGACAACGCGGCAACGGTGAAGGTAATCCGGGTACTTAATGCATAATTATATCCGACACTATATTATGGTACCTTAGAAAATAATGGTACTATGATTTGTAACTTTTATTTAGTTATTATATTCTAATTAGTGTTTTCTGAGATTATATTATTTTCAATAAAACCAGCAGTTTTTTATTTTAATTTTAATAGGTATTTTTGTTCAAAAGCTCTAATGTGTTACGAGAAGCGCAACGAAAATCTCTTATGTGTTAATTAAAACTGTTTTTTATTTTATTTTTTACTATAATCCTCATTTTAATTTCACATAACAATAGCAAAGTAAAGAGCAGGAAATCATATAGCTGATACCTATATTTTTTATCCACTTGGTTTCATTATATTTTTTTCAGTAGACGGTTTTTATCGATTTTCTCAAATAGTTGCATTTTAAACATAAGAGGTGTTAAAGTCGCAACGACGATATCGCATGTGCAATACTGCAATCACGTGAGCGAGAGAGACATCATGTTACCAATGCTGCCGAATGAAGAAACGGAACCTTTATGGTGACTGTTAGGTACTGTTATGAACTGCTGTGACCAAAACACTGACGCGTAAAGTAAATAAATGAATATCCCCCGTCCTCAAAATTCATTAATTTACGTTACACGGTCTCACTCGGGTCTCACTCTGGTCTCACTCGGGTGGTAAATTATAAAAACTGACGGAGTCGGACTCGCACGTGAAGGGTTCCGTACCGTCGTAGTAGGGAAACCCCCTTTAATTTGTATTATTGATTATGAGATTTAATTTGCATATACCTAAAGTAGCTCGTAATATAGTCATTCCGAACACTGTGCGCTGCCGCGCCGCACTGTGGGTCGAAATTGCGATTTCTTTATGCGGATGGATAGAGGTCATTAATCTCTTATTGTTCTAGATTATTATTAATGATCGCATTCTTATGAATGACCTCTATCCATCCGCATAAAGAAACAAGTAAAACCACAAATTTGATCCCTAAGAAAATCATAGTTTCCTCATATTATCATAATCATAGTTAGTAGCCACTGTGCGACGCCGCGCCGTGTCTAGTAGCACTATTAGCACTTAGTCACAGTATAAATATGGACAGTAGCGAAACTAAGCCTAGTTGATGCGATAACTACCTACGCTCCATTGAAGCCATAGGGTTGTTCCTTTTATGCACGGTTGCTGAAGTCCCTAGATAACTTCTCAACATAACATTTTTATTCTGTTTTGATCAATCAATCGAATTAAAAACAGCTAGCTTACAAATACAATCTAAATAGGTTATCTTATGGCGTCGGTTAATCTCAACAAAAGACATTTATGTTGTTTAAACACGGAAAACAGTTTAGTACACAACAACTTGTAGAACTATAGATCTTTAACTTTGTCATAACGGCGCACGTACAAGTTTTGGCGGGAGCGAGCCGCGGTTGGACGATAGTCGATAACGTTTCACGTGCGCTCGTTGGAGTGGGCGCTCGCTATCCCACGGCTGCGGCACAGGTTGCGCGCGGGCAATGCTCATGAAAAAAAAAGGAAATCAAACAAAAGTCACCGACTTCAGAAGCTGTTTTTTTTAAAGAGTTGTTTTCATTTTTCCATTTTTAGTTGTAATATCCTATACTAATAGTTACGATGCATTTAACATTCAACCAAGAAACCTGACCCTTAACCTTCAAGATTCTCTTATAATTGCTTTTAACTCCTAACCGTCGAGGAGTTGTACCTTCCACAATCAGCTCACCTAGATAACCTGAAAGAATACAACCCCATAAGATTTTATTTAAGAATTATCCTCCAACTCCTAACCGTTAAGGAGTTATTCCTTCCATCATCAGCTCATCAACATGGGGTAATGACTGCCAGATGTAAATACTTAAATAGCATTAGAAAAAATACGAAACACGTAATACGTGCCTATAAAATTTGAGGGTTGCCCTCGATTTCGTTAAGATTCCATCATCAGATCCAGACATGGTAACAGTGGGACCATCTCGGGAGTATACTTTTTCGATTAAAAAAATTTTGTTTTAATCGGTTCATAAATGAGGGAGTTATGCGGAAACAAATAAGATACAAAAATAAAACCAAACCGACGAATTCAGAACCTCCCTCTTTTTGGAAGTCGATTAAAAATACTTTCTTCTGCTGATGAAGCCGAGTTGACACAGCCGTATACCGCGCAATACGTTCGTTGCATTTAAAAAAATATCGGGAGATATGAACTTATACGAGTACGTGACCAACTGACCACTCGTCTCGGCGCGGCACGCACAACTGAGCGCACTGCGAAGTCTGCCGAAGTGCCCCGTCGATGCGCATGTTTGTGTGAGTGTGCGGTTTCGAGCGTTTGTAGGTAGTTTCCGTACTGTCCATATTTATATTGTGACTTAGTGCTTGTTTACGGACACGAGTCGGAACCTTTTTTGTGTTTACGGAAAGGCGGCGCGTGCAGCGGCAGATATCATCGCACGCGTAAGTAAACACTTGACAAACGTATGTCAATATACGATGTTGTTCATAGAGACGCGGGGCGGGACGCGTGGCGGTAAAATAAAATATTTTATAATTTATGAGTATAGTTTTATAACCATACACTTTTACTATAGAGCGCCTTTATTGCTGTCAATCTCCTTTGAACTAATTTGAAGTTCTTTTACATTTTATTTAAAATTCGCGGTATGCGCAGGTCTGCCGATAATTAATTTTCTTTTCGGAAGTCGCTGTCGGTACCTATTGTTTTTTTTCTTTTACTTTGGTTGGTAGGTACCCCATATTGGGTGTACATCTGTTTGCCCCTTAAACCCGAACAAGCGTGATATTCTCGCGATCGCTGTTGTCGTGTGATCACAGCGATCGCGAGTCATTTGCCGTCTATATTATTGAAGAGATCCATTGTCTACTTCCGAAGATCTCCGATCCTAATATATTATACAGTAAAACCTTCCCTGAAAACATAATATGCATTTATCAATGAAAACCCGATCAATATCGGATCAGTAGTTTTTGAGAAAATCGCGGATACATACAACAGAGCACCTTCTTTTTTGAAGCCGGTTGAAAATACTAACCTACTTATCATGACGACGATACTAATTAACAATTCCCAAATGCGTTTTCAAAGTTCCAAGTAATCCACCGGATTCTATTTCAATAAAATTAAAAAATAATAGCAAGGATCAAGATTATTTCAAGTGAGGTATAACATCGAGCGCTATTGTGTGACCTTGCTTTGTGCGACTTTAGATACCTAAATATGAGTTCGTCGAAAATGTAACAGCGTCCTTTAGATAAAACGTCCCTTTTTTTTTTTTTTTTTTGTGGGGTGGGAAATCATCAAATAACCCCTCCCGCTCTTGGGCAGAGCGAAAGGGAGTGTCAGACTTCTACTGACTAAAAACCACCCATGTTCCTTCTTCGCCCTGAAGGGCGACATGAATGTCGAGGCCTCGGTATCCCTTGCGGACAACCCGCAGCCTCGACAGGAAGATAAAACGTCCCTTAAGTAGGGACTGGATAAATTAACTGACTTGATATTACATGGATCTCACTACTTTTTACGGTAGAAGATCTGAGTTGTGCGACTTGGCTTTTTTTTACAAGTTTTGTTTTTAGTGGTAAGGTTATTCCGTACCAACCTGCAGAGCGGCTCATCCCACTGTGTCTGGGAAAACGGGTTCTCGGGCCGATCCGTAATCCATTTTGTACAAAAGATATTACAAAGGGCTTAGAGCTCGGTACATAAAAATATTTATAAGTTTTGAAAAAAACAAATTAGTGACGTTGCTCTATAAGCCGCTCTATGGCCGATCTGTGCAATCTGATCGGAACGATATACAAAAAAGGACCTCTTTTCACGTTGTAGCTTACGTCACTGCCTACTTGAAGTTTTTCGATTTACCCTTGGTGTTTGACGTGTGCAGGTGACGATCACGGGGTTCGACCTGACCAGCTACCGGCAGTGCCTCACCAAGTGGAACCACGCCGTGGAGCTGATGTACCAGCAATGCAAGACCATGGGGCCGGACAAGTGCCTGGTGGTGCGATACGAGGCGCTGGTGCTGCGACCGCGAGCCACCATGCAGCGCGTGCTGGACTTCCTGCAGCTGCCGTGGGACGACGCGGTGCTGCACCACGAGCGCTACATCAACCAGCCCAACGGCGTCGCGCTCTCCAAGTACGTAGCTGTCCCACACCCCACACCCCACACCCGCAAACCACAGTCACCATATCAAATATGTATATGTTACAGTAAAACTGTTAATCGGTAAAAACTACTCTTATAGCACGAGGTTATGCAAAGGGACACAAAAAAAACCTAACAACATACTTAATAAGTTTTCTGATGACGTTCAGGTTATTTTAAATGAGTAGACGACACCACCTAATAAGGTTCTAAGTAAGTGTAAGGGCACCGTAGACGCGGGCCTGTGGACGGTGAGTGATGGGTAAGCTCGCCGTCCGTCCGTCTTATGACGACGACAGACCGTGTCGACGGCGCCTCAAAGAGATGTCAGCAACATGGAAGGGGCCCGCAAGTGCCGACGTCCGTCGGGGCTGCGGGTTGTTCGCAAGAGATACCGCGGCCTCGACATGAATGGCTAAGAAGGAACACGGGTGGTTTTTAGTCAGTAGAAGTCTGACACTCCCTTTCGCTCTGCCCAAGAGCGGGAGGGGTTATTTGATGATTACCCACCCCAAAAAAAAAAAAGGCCCGAATTACACAGAAGCGGCGTAAGGTGAAGGCGCAGCGCTGGCATCTTGCCGCTTCAAAACGTTTCAATACAAAATGTAGGTAGGCGACACGATGTGAATTATACTCAAGCGGCGTGGCGCAGGCACGTCGTTTCGTCGAATGATCCGCGTTGCTAGCAGTCCGCCGCGCCTTCACCTTACTGTGTAATTCGCGCCTAACAGTTTTGACTGTGACACTTGACAAAGTTCAAACCCGAATTTCTCGTGAAACAACGATTGCTGCTTTGAGAAAATGGGTTATATAATATTAGTTTTGTTACGTAACATTCAAATTAAATTAATTAGTAGGCGAACATTACTTGTAAACTTTGGTTTTGGCTACAGCTAGTTTTAGCCAGCTACTACTAGCTGGAGCGGCCACATGCGGTTAAACTTAGATCTAGATAATAATATATCTTACTTGTCTTCGGTTAGAACTAGGTGTAGTCTTCATCATAGCGGCTAGAGCTAGGTGCAGCCGCACACCGGTGGTTACCGCAAACTTAGCTGTGGCCTACTTACTATCCTAGAAGAAGATTTTCAGTGCAGTTAAGCATTTTGGTTTTGTTTCGAGATTTTTAACTTACGTTTCTCAATTTAAACAAAAAAGTCAAGCGCTAGTCATATCTGCAAATTATTAATGATTTTTATATAGCAAGTTCCAAAAAGAGCTCCCTCGAACACGATCATTGCTTGCAAAATAACGAAACAAATCCAAATAATGTTAGAGTTTTTACTTAAAAGTGTACCTCAAAAGTATTACAGCTAAATACAGCTCTTATAAGGAAAATCATGAAATAAAACAAGCAGCGGTTTAGGAAAATGGACGTATGAAATAGTTATAGAATTATTGATACAAGTCGCGAGTAGTGAGCGCTCAGCTAGCAGCAGTGTCACCCGTGCTGTTCTATACCCACACTCAACACTGCGCAGTGTCACAGTGTGAACCACACTCAACACTGCGCAGTGTCACAGTGTGACCCACACTCAACACGGCGCAGTGTCACAGAGTGAACCACACTCAACACTGCGCAGTGTCACAGTGTGAACCACACTCAACACTGCGCAGTGTCACAGTGTGACCCACACTCAACACGGCGCAGTGTCACAGAGTGAACCACACTCAACACTGCGCAGTGTCACAGTGTGAACCACACTCAACACTGCGCAGTGTCTCAGTGTGACAGTGCAGCAATGCACATGCTCTGCTGGCAACAGTAGCAACCAACAAGCCATGCTATGATCGTGACGTTTTGTTTCATTGGCATGTGCAATTGTGCAACATGTCGTATACAAGGTCAACGCGTCTTGCTCAAAATCGTATCGTTATCGTAAATGCAACAGAATTGAATTATATCTCAAATCATAGCTCACAATAAGTTTCCCAATTCATACGATTGCAACAAGTACTTAGGTCACCAATGACATAACATTATTAATACGAGCTACTGAGCTAGGCAAATAAAATAAGTGATAGATGAATTATTTAAATTACTTAAAACATTTAAAAACTATTTGATGGCGAGCAATGATCCAAGTATACACACATCAACAGAATCTAGGGATATTTTATATTCCATCAAATATCTATAAATCTATGAAGAATTTTCTGATATAGTAAATGAAAGAATGATAGGTTATTTTAAAGTCTTTAATACAAATAAATAAAAAATCGTGATTCTCTTTTGTTTTAAATAAAAATGTTAATTTTTTGATTGCCGTAGGAAAATTTGTATAGTAAAAAAACTTCATTTCTTCTTTTTAACCGACTTCCAAAAAGGAGGAGGTTATCAATTCGTCTGTATGTTTTTTTATTTTTTTGTATGTTATCGCATATCTCCGTCATTAATGAACCGATTTTCAAAATTCTTTTTGTGTTCGAATAGGTATACTCCCGAGGTGGTCCCATTGTCACCAAATCAGGATTTGATGATGGGATCCCAGGGAAATCGAGGGCAACCCTCAAATTTTATAGGGACATTATGATGTTTTTCATATATTTTCTAAAGCTGTGTAAGTATTTGCGTCTGACCATCATAATATCATGTGAATTCGCTGATGATAATGGAAGGTACACCTCCTCAACGGTTAGGAGTTGAAAGAAAATTATTTCTTATTTATACTCACTTATGGAGCGATAATTGTATTCTTTCAGGATATTAGGTTGACCCGAGGTGGTCCCATTGTCACAAAGTCAGGATCTGATGATGGGATCCCAAGGAAATCGAGAGCAACCCTCAAACTTTATTGGCACTTATGACGTTTTCCATATTATAATTTCTAAACCTGTTCAAGTATTTGCGTGTGGTCATCACAATATCATGTGGATTCACTGGTGATGATGGAAGGTACAACTCCTCAACGGTTGGAAGTTGATAGAAAATTCTTTCAGAACTATGCGTACTTATAAAGTGATAGTTGTATTCTTTCAGGGTATTAGGTTGCCCTGATGATAGAAGGTAAAACTCATTAACCGACTTTAAAAACGGAGGTCCTCAAACCGATTACTCGGAGGCGCCTGAACCGATATAAAAAAATCTATTTTTGTTGAAAAGGAGATATCCCAAGGGTGGTACCATGATAAGAAAATCAGGATCTGATGATGGCATCCCAGAGAAATCGAGGGCAACCCTCAAATTGTATAGGCATGTATCACGTGTTTCGTGCTTTTTCTAAAGTTTTTTAAGTATTTGCATCTAGCAGTCATCACTTCATGTTGATGAGTTGATGATGGAAGGTATAACTCCTCAACGGTTAGGAGTTTGAGCATAATTCTTTAGTAAAATATTATGGGGACGTATATATGGTTGTATTCTTTCAGGTTCTCTAGGTGAGCTGATTATGGATGGTAATACTCCTAAACGGTTAAGAGTTGAAAGCAATAATAAGGGAATCTTGAAGGTTAAGGGTTAGGGTTCTTGGTTGAATGTTAAATGTATAGTAAATATTTGTATAGGATATTACAACTAAAATTTGTAAAATAAAAAAACTTTTTTGCAAAATAAAAACCGACTTCAAAAACACAAAAAAGTGAAAAACACAAAAACGAAAAACACAAAAAAACAGCTTTTGAAGTCGGTGACATTTTGTCTGCTTGATTTCGTTTTTTTTGCCACTGACTTCAGAAGCTGCTTTGTCTTGTGAAGTTTATTTTTCACTTTTTTGTGTTTTTCGTTTTTGTGTTTTTCACTTTTTTGTGATTTTGAAGTCGGTTTTTTTAAAACTACTAATCTTAATTAAAAGTGAAAAATCTTATAAAATTAAGTTTAATTATAATGTTGTCACCTCTTACAGTAATTACACATCGACATTGGTTGTTCATACTTAAAATTAAATTGTCAATATCTTTCTCAAAGCGATTCGTTGTAACATGTCCCAGGCATGTTGATAGGCTTTCAGTCGGGCGACTGTGCAGGCCCATCCAAAACTTGAATGTCGTGGTCTCATAGAGCGGCCGACACCAGCGACGGCGACGCCGTATAGGAAGGAGCATTATCGTGCATGAGCAGAAATTCCTGGCCCATTTGGATTATTTGCGGGACAATAACAAGCTCTACTACCTCCTCGTGGTACTTTTTGTGCAGTCATGTTGCCTTGCATCCAAACGAGCTGGGTTCGTTCGCCAAGGCATATTCCTGACCACACAATGATTTTCCCGCCTTGGTATAAGTGGAGTTAACTCTCCCTGGAGTTCACGCGTTTTCATCATGAATCGAGATGAAACCCAAACCGGTACTCATCGATGAACAGCACCAAAGACCATTGCTCGTCACTCGATGGTAAATACTCCCGAGCCCACGAAAGACGCTGACCGCGATTGCTACGTCGCAATGCTAGAACACGAAGCGGTCTTCGAGCATGAAGACCAACATCATGCAACCTACTTCGCAAGGTTTGGTCGCTTACCAGCAGCTGGTGGTAGTGGTGGTCCTCCTGGAGCCTTTGTACTAATTGCATCGCTGTGATATTGGGTTGTCTTCTGGCGGTCATTTGCAGAAATCGATCCTGTCTCTGCGTAGTACCGCGATATTTACCCTTGTGCCGTTCAGCCACATCCCCAGTACTACGATAACGTGGCTATAACCTTGATATCACGTTTTGGCGGGTCTGTCCTATACTCAGCAACGACGCTTTGATTTGATTGTTCATACTTTAAATTAAATTGCTATTCATTTTAAGTATAAACAATCGATGTCGATGTCTAATTAATGTAAGAGGTGGCAACACTGATATTATAAATTAGATTTATAAGTTTTTTTCGATTTTAATAAAAATTAGTAGTTTAAAAAAACTTTTTTGCAAAAAAAAAAACCGACTTCAAATACACAAAACTGACTAACATCCAGAAGTCCAAACTCAAGGTTTGCCAACGAGCAATGGAACGCAGTATACTAGGTGTTAAATTAACGGATCGTGTTCGAAACACAATGCTGCGTTCCAAAACAAAAATAGCTGACGTGGCCCAAAAGGCTGCTCAACTCAAATGGGACTGGGCAGGACATGTCTGCCGCATGCCGGACAAACTGTGGGCCAAAATATCAGGAAACTGGTGCCCTGACACAGTGAGACGGGGTCGCGGCAGGCCACGAAGGAGATGGCGGGATGAACTGGATCGATTCCGTCAAAACTGGAAGGAGGACGCGCGGGTTCGCGAAAAGTGGAAAGAGTGGAGGGAGGCCTTTGCCCTGGAGTGGGACAGAGTAGGCTAGCAAAAAAAAAAAAAACACAAAAAAGAGAAAAATAAACTTCAAGAGAAAAATCAGCATCTGAAGTCGGTGGCTCCCGTCGGGGCTGCGGGTTGTTCGCAAAAGATACCGCGGCTTCGACATGAAGGGCTAAGAAGGAACATGGGTGGTTTTTAGTCAGTAGAAGTCTGACACTCCCTTTCGCTCTGCCCAAGAGCGGGAGGGGTTATTTGATGATTTCCCACCCCAAAAAAAAAAAAAAAGTCGGTGGCAAAAAAAACGAAATCAAACAAACAAATGTCACCGACTTCAGAAGCTGATTTTTCTCTTTTTTTCGAGAAGGTAACCTCTTCAAAGGCTTAAGTCATTGAAGGGGTTAACCCCTTCACGTGGTTACCTTAATAAAGGTATTAACCATTTCGCTGGGTTTCGAAGATGTAACAAAAGGTAACACTGCGGTATGAGTTGCCCCATGTATGGGTACAACTTGACACTATCAAGTTGTATGTTAAATAAAATGAGATTCGCGTAAATAACACATGTTTGTTTACTGAGTAATAATGTTTAAAATCACCAATACAACCGTCTCACAAAGGTCTCTTGAGTGACTATTTGATGAAAACGACATTCTTGAGATCTTTATGAACTGAGGCTTGCACTTGGCCAGTTTTTTTGGGAAGTCGGTTAAAAAAGAGAAATGAAGTTTTTTTATCACACTTTCAACGGCCATTAACTAAATTAAATTTTTTATTTAAAGTCCTATGAAGAATTCTTCCATTTACTACTTATATCAGAAAATTCTCCATAGATTTGTAGATATTTGATGGAATATCCCTAGATTCTGTTGATGTGTGTGTATACGTGCATAGTGTGCGTCGTCAAGAAGTATTAATTAGTCATCGAGATATGATTGACGACTAACCTTTAAATGATTGATGTTACGTTTGTGATGTTGTGATTAACGTCGCCATGATTGGTCATTTGATTAAAAAAAGACAGTAGCTGTAGAGGCTGTGTTACGGAATCTCCTAATTAGGTTTATTCATTATTGTTAGCCTAAATTAGATCAAATCTTTGACAAAATACTGTTATTGAAAAAGGGAACATTTCATAAATTTTTCAAATGGCTCTTTTTTCGTTCACCGGCAACTTTTACAAGCTCGTATATTTCAATTGTATTAGTGTTACGCCTCGAGCTCATAGAAACATGGTACAGTCCTCTTATTAGCTGGCGCACTTCAGCAGACGTGATCGTATGTAGAGACAAGAAATAATATTGGTGGTTGTGTGTCCTCAGCGTGGAGCGCTCGTCGGACCAGGTGGTGCGGCCCGTGAACCTGGACGCGCTGGACAAGTGGGTGGGGCAGCTGCCGCCCGACGTGCGCGCCGACATGGCGGAGCTGGCGCCCATGCTGTCCGTGCTGGGCTACGACCCCTGGGCCAACCCGCCGCGCTACGACGCCACGCCCGACGCCGTCACGGAGCGCCACCCGCCCTAGCCGCCATAGCCGCCATAGCCGCCCTACGCACGCAATAAATGATAACACCAAAACATAGTATTTTATTCCGAGCTCGTCGAAGGCAGTTCCACTCGTTGACTTTTGTGCGGGAATATTAGTGTCGTGAACAGTTATTTATGGACTTTATATTGTATAAAGAATAAATATATAATACATTTGCCTAAAAACATTACTAGTTACTTTTAATCATTTTTAACCTGTGTAGTTTTGTAATACGCTATTTACTATTAGACATTTGGAGTTGTTAGTGCCCGACTCGAGCTTGAGTTAGTGCCCGCTGTCTGTGCCGAACTGCCGACTGACGCGCTGACGGCGCTGCATGATCGCCATCTTTCCGTACATTTCCGCAGTTATTAAGAAATATGAAACCAGATAGCGCCACCTAAAACTAGCAGGAAACAAAGTTAAGAAGTTTCACGAGAGGATATAGCACGTTACACACTACGCTGAAGTGTTGCCATTCATCGCTCTGTCGCGCCGCCAGATGTCGTAGCAGCGCTTGGAGCGCGCCACCTAGCTGCCGCCACGCGTACTGCGCACAACTCAGGGCCGCTCACACTGATACACCCATGACACGATAGATAGCGCTACTTGTGCGTGTTTGAAATCATAAAACATTTCTTGATCCGCTATAGCCAGCTATCTACTTACTCAACAGTCAGTTTTTGTAAAATTATCACTGCACACCAATTTAGATCATTCTTTAAGAATTTTCCTGCTGAAAATTGTATTATTATTTGTTTTGTCCTACTACTTTCTTTCTTTTTTTAATTATTTTTCTTTCTCTTTTATTGAAATTTATTTATATTCCTACTAGCTGATGCCCGCGACCTCGTTCCCGGTAACTTTGATGGGTGACTAAAAAAATGTTTGGTGTGGACAACCCTCATACTTAGGGGTATGAAAAATAGATGTTGGCCGATTCTCATAGATACCGGATAAGCACAAAAAATTTCATCAAAATCGGTCAAGCCGTTTCGGAGGAGTATGGCAACGAAAACTGTGACACGAGAATTTTATATATTAGATAAAATTATTATGTAATTTATTTGGTGTGGTCTTGTTACACGACTGCCCCAAAAAAAAGAGTGTTATGCTTTTAACGTTCATGTATGTATGTATGTATGTGTGAGCGGTGTCAGGTCAAATGATACACAGTCTTCGATTTCCTGAAATGCTTTTAATCACTACTTACTCGTACTAGCTTTTCTTACAATTAAATATGTTAACAACAGTTAGGCCTAACGTTCCCATTGGTGATGCTCGCCGGCGCTGTGCCACAGACTATATGACAAATCAACAACTTATTTGATAAATTATTTGTTCAAAAAAATGTGGGTATCGCTAACAGACGGCCATTCTGCAATAGGAATGTCCCCATTCCAAAATTCCACTCGGCCATTCTCTCGTATAGGTATGACCTCATACCAAAACAATAATAACGTAAAAAAAAACAAACATATTATACGACATACAAAGAAAAAAAAAAAAAAAAAAAAATTACATCCAACTTAGTAATTAACAATTCAGTTAAATAGGTTTAATGACTATACATTTCATAAAATAAAATTACTTTTATCTAGATATAATCCAAGTTTAACAATAGTTACAAAAGCAATTTACAATGTATTTCTACTCAGGAGATATTGAGTATATAAATTCTATGTTGTTTCATCAATCAATACCATTAGTACAACAGCATAACTTAATATGCACGAACTAATTCACAACATTGAAGATTTAAATCACTAACAATGAATTGTAATCTTCATGTGAGGCCATCCGAAAGCCTATAGTTCCGTAACCACAATTTGTTGCAAGCTCCCGTTTAGCCATCCGAAAGCCACGGTCTGCTCACCTTCTTCGATCATCACATGTATGAGGCCACCCGAGAGCCATTAATCAATAATCTGCCGTTTAGCCACCCGAGAGCCACGGTCTGCCAACAGCCCATCCGCACCAGCGCTGTCTCATCAGGCTCTCAGTACTAATAACCGGATTGTGCCGATTCTCCGTTATCGACACCAATCTAAGCTGTAAATGACATGGAAATTGGTTTAAGGGCTACCGGCTATTACCACTATAACTACTACTTTACTCCTGTCTACTGTAGTATCCTTATGTATATACAAATTCATAAATAATATAAAATACATAACGCTTTTCTACTATTCGTCAAGCGAATCCGAATCGCTATTATCGCTTTTATCGCTAACTACTGGTGATAAACTGAGATTAATCCACGGTTTTAACTGATCAGCCGGGAAAATATTCTTATAAGGTCTTTGAGGAAACCCCTTAATGCTAGACACTTCGTACCGATCTTTCTCCAGCGCTGCTGTTACTTTAAAAGGACCTTTGAACTTTGCAGCTAACTTTTTGCTTTTGCCCCGGTCTGGATTATTGTTAGGAATCATAACAAGATCGCCTTCTTGAAACGTCTTAGTTGGAGCCCTCGTTTTATCAAAATATTCTTTCATCTTTTTCTGTCCTTCTATAATTTTTTCTTCCACCGATTTCCTCAATTCATCTCTATTAGTATTTGAAATATGTGCGTCTATATCTAAAGCACCTTTGATAATTCCTTCCGCCTGGCATGTGGTTCTATGCCCAAATACCACCTCAGCTGGTGATTTTCCAGTACTTTTATTTATTGTATTATTAAGACTCCATTGCAATTTGGAAACATTTGTGTCCCAGTCTCTCTCGTCCAACCCATGGTTCATAGCGGCTAGCGAATTTAAAATTGTTCGATTGTAGCGTTCAATTTGCCCATTTGCTCTAGGTGTTGCTACTGCATTTAGGACATGTTTTGCTCCAATCGACAAAACATAACTTTTGAATTCGCCAGACGTAAAACTCGTGCCTTGGTCTGATATGATTATTTTTGGGCATCCAAATGTTGCGAAAATATCTTCGAGGGCTTTAATTGTTGTTTTAGATCTAGTATTTTTAACAGGTCTAACAAATATGAACTTGCTAAACCCATCGATGACTCCGAGAATATATGCGTTTCCTCTTTTACTTTTAATAAATGGACCCAAATGATCTATGTGTATTGTGTGAAATATTTCGTTTACCTTGGGTATTGGGTTTAAGTACCCTGACTTTTTACCCGACATTTCTTTGTTATAGGCACAGTTGATGCACGCATTAACATACTTCTTGACGAAACGGTTCATTTTTGGGAACCAATAATCGGCTCCTATTTTTTCAATTGTTTTCTCAGTTGAGAAATGACCCGCTTCGTCATGATTAAGCTGACAAATTCTCCACCGCGCCGAATTAGGTACCACCCATTTTAATTTGGATCCTACTCGCCTATATATTTTACCATTTCGCAATACGTAATTATTAGATACGTCCTTTATATCCTCTTCACTAGTTTCTAAAATAGTTTTAATATGTTTTAACCGCGGATCTGTCATCTGTACCGTGTGAAGCCAGTCTTCAGTCGTAATAGTGAAGACTTCTAACTCCTCTGGGTTCATTTCTTGCGAGATGGGGTTCCGGCTCAAAGCATCGACATGCTGCATGTTATGGCCGGGCCGGTACTCAATAGTAAAGTTATATTCCTGAAGCATCAGCCACCACCTTGCAATCTTAGGAATCAAATCTCGCTTGACCAAAGTGGCGCGTAATGCATTGCAGTCTGTTATAACTTTAAATTCTAGACCAATCAAATATACTCTAAATTTCTTTAAAGTAAGGACCACTGCCATCGTTTCCAGTTCATAGGAGTGCCAAAATGCTTCTTCGCGGGTCGTTTGACGGCTGAAATAAGCAACTGGCCTAAAAGGGTACTGCTCATTAAGTCTCTGTAATAAGATACCCCCAATGCCTAATTTACTGGCATCACAGTGGACCTCTGTGATATAATCTGGATTGTACAACGCTAACACCGGTCTAACTACTAATTTAGATTTTATGTCTTCGAATGCACGATCTTGGTCGTCACCCCAATACCAAGGAACGTCGGCTTTGGTCAGTTGAGTAAGTGGTTTCGCAATAGAAGCGAAATCAAAAACAAAACGCCGAAAGTAACTGGCCAAGCCAATAAATTGACGAACTTGGTGGACATTGGTCGGTTTTGGGAACTCAGAAACCGCTTTTATTTTCTTACTTCCAGGTTTAAGACCAGCTTCGGAAATCTCATAACCAAGATAGTCGATTTCCGATTGGAAAAAGAAACACTTTTGTAGATTAAGGGTGAGATTGGCGTTTCGTAGAAGATGTAAAATATCTTCCAACTTACCGAATGCCTCGTTAAATGAATTACCCGTAGATAGTAAATCATCTAAATAAGGGATAGCCAGCTCGAATCGATGGGCTCCCAGTGCTTTATTGATCATACTCTGAAAGACTGCAGGAGCATTCACAAGACCAAATGGCATTCTCATATACTCGTAGTGGCCGTCGGGAGTCACGAAAGCTGTTGCATGACGTGATTCCTCAGCCACTAGAATCTGGTGATAACCGGATGCCAAATCTAAGCTTGTGAAGTATGATTTTCCGCTTAGCCGATCGAGCTGGTCATCAATGACTGGCATCGGATAGCTATCTTTTACTGTCTTTTTATTCAATGCCCGATAGTCTACGCAAAGCCTGTATTCATTATTCTTTTTCCGAACCAACACTATGGGGCTGGCATAAGCTGACTGTGATTCTCTTATAATATTATTAGCTAACATATCACCTATCATTTCCCGTACCTTTGCGCGTTCACTAAAAGGTAATCTATAAGGTCTATAAATGACAGGCGTATCGTCGTTAAGACGTAATGTCATTTCGGTTATATGCGTCAGCCCAAGCTCCTGCATATTAAAAGCAAAACAGTCCCTAAATTTGTTCAGGAGGTGTAATAACTGATCCTTTTCAGTGTCAGTCACTTTGGGGCCAATATGTAACATATCCAAAGTAATAGGTTGCTTTATGGGGTTGGATTTATTACGATTTTCAAACAAACCAGTATTTACACGAATAGAATCCACATCCAAACGTTCATGTTTTGATGTAAATAAACCTTGATCGTTTAGTTTTATTGCTCGTGATAATAATTTAGATTTGGAGAAAGTAATTGGATTTTCAGACAAATTCATTACTAAACATCTACTATTTCCTTCATGAAATTGGTAGACACCTTGCAATAGAATGTATTCGTTACCGGGTTTCATGCATGCACTGCCTGGGACAAATAATGGTCCAGAAAACGTATCTGGTGTATGTACTTGTATGTCCTGTAACCCTTTGATCGACACATCATTGGTATTGTAAATATCCATCCTCTCTACATCGGAATCATCACAGTAAAGGACCAATTTAGTGCAAGTCTTATGTACGGTAACAGTGGGCAGCTCTGTTAAAGACTGCCCAATAAGAACATCTGTCTTAAGTAAATTATCCGGTACGATAAATGCTTCTATATCTGCTTGGACCGCATCTACTACAACAGTTACAAATATTCTAGCAATTGGTACGACACTTCCAAAACCAAATCCCCTAATAATGGGAAGTGCCATCTTATTTTGGACTACATTAAGATTTTTGACAACTGATTCTCTGATTAGGGTACATTGACTCCCGAAGTCTATATAAGCTGAGACCGATATGTCATTAACAGAAATAGTTTTAAAATACTTACAATTTGACTTTTCGTTTGTTGCTATTTGTAGAACGCTTTGTGTAGGATTATGATTTGGATTTTCTTGTGTTCGATCAGTTTTTGGTCGAGAACCTATCAGCTCACAATTTTGTGTCATATGCCCTAGTCGTGAACACTTATCACATCTTCTTAATGGTTTATTACAGTTACGCGCGGCATGCCCAGTATCACCACAATTATAACATTGAAACGACCTAGGCTTTACCCGGCTAGTCGTGGGTATAGATCTATTTGTGACATTGATGCGATTATTATCCGAATCTTTTATATTATGCGAGTCTTGTTTAGGAAGTATTGAGTCTCTCTTTGAGATAAGATTTCGTTTTGATATACGGCGTAAATATTTTAGCAAGTCCGATGTCCTCTTAAAACTGGCTCCTTGGGCGTTTAACCTCACGCCATTATCAAAGATACCGCTAATTATGCAATCCACAGCGTTTCTTCCTTTAATGCCACACATTTTCACCAACCTAGCCTTCTCATGGAAATACTCTTCCATCGATTCCTCTCTCCTACTTCTTCTGCTAAGCATTTCCGTCAAACGATCGGCGTAGTTACGATCGTCTGGAAAAGTTTTTATTATCTTTCTTTGCCATTGTTTCCAACTTAAATCAATAGTACTCCTACCTTGGTACCACTTTTTGGCATGGCCAGAAAGTTTCGGTATAGCATAGTAGATAATTTGCCTTTCTGTCCAACCATAAATTCTTGCCGTTTCGTTCACCTTACGAATCCAGTCTTCAGCCGACTGTGAATGTGCGTCAGGATCGAATTCTGAGATCACATTTTGTGATCCTTCAAAACGGTTGCCGGTAACTATTCTAGAGAATCTTTTTAGAAACTGGTTTTCTTTGTAAGCACTGGATTGACGTTTCCAGTGAGAGCGAATTCTCGAACGGGATCGTTTTCGTTTTGCGAACGAAGAATTATCTGACAGGTCGGACGAATCTAGCTTTCGCTTATACCGATTTTTGTGTACGGACCCGGAAGAGCTGGTATCATCACTGTGATGACGTGATGCGCGAGATTTACGTTTCCGGTACTGATAACGTCGTATGGAACGAGACCTGCGATTCCGTGTATGAAAATCGGAAATGCTGCTTTTTGAAGATGTACTACTGCTACTATGACGCCGATATGATAACGAGGACGGAGAATCAGACGCCGTTCTACGACGAGATCGGTTGCGGTATGTATCACGTTTACGTTGTCTTTGATGAGGTCTTGTCGTGGAACGTCTACTTCTTCTAGGCTCTTGGATACGCTCAGGATTGCGTGATAATCTTTTACGTATATTCGGTTCCAAAGGCGGAGTATAATTAGACCTACCACTGGAAGCCATTGTTCAGAACTATGTTTATTGGTGGAGACTATGATAACCGATAAATAAATATTTAAAGTAGGTATATATTTTAATTTAGCCCATGGTGAAGTGGATACGTGGTTTAAGTTAGTATCGTGTGAAAGGTGTTAGTAGGGAAAAGAGAAACAAAGAGAAAAAAAAACACAATGATGAGTATTTTATCCATATTACGGCAGCTGATTCGCTATTGTACCTATGGAAATGCACAAAACAACCCATTTCGCCTCGTAAGTTCTGCTAAATCACAGAATTCTTCAAATAAACAAATACCTACTCAGCTAGGTATTTAAATCGAATAATTATCCACAGCAAGACTTTTGGGATGTGTACTATCAGATAACATCAGATCAGCAATACGACGCATAAACATAAATTCATAGTGAAAAGGTACTAAGGTACCTAGACAAAGTTCATACCTGCTGTCCTTAAAATGGGTACATATTGACCATATAATAATATAAGCGGTTAATCTGTATTGGAAGAGGTACTTATGTAGGTACTTTATCCTTAAATCAATCATAAAAATTAACGAGAATCCAATAATTAGCTTATAGTTTACAAATCATTTAAAAGATTGTACGATCTAACGAACGAAAATCTTTAATAGTCAATAACATTCAAATATCCTAATCTATTAAATTAGGCATAATATCTTTTCAACGCACGTTAATATCACGCACGATGTCTCATTATTAAAACTCAGACATAAACAAACCTGTGAGGCTGTGACCTACTTTTAATTTCTGCCCATAAAGTGAGGTACCCACGCCACGCAGTTTATCGGATACCGCGTCGTCGGTGTAGAAAATCAAACCGTAATATGCATATTATTATTACTTGGGCAGTACTTGTTGTTACAAGTAAACAAATCACATTAAATTGTTTATTGAAATATGTACTCGAATATCAAAGACTTATTTCATTTAAACCATTACATTATCTGACGTTATCAACCGTCAGTTCTTGAAAAATAATGAGGGCAAATAAATTAACATACCTGAGAACTTCTCCAACACTCTTAGTTCTTACCACTTCTGACTGTGAGCGGTGTCAGGTCAAATGATACACAGTCTTCGATTTCCTGAAATGCTTTTAATCACTACTTACTCGTACTAGCTTTTCTTACAATTAAATATGTTAACAACAGTTAGGCCTAACGTTCCCATTGGTGATGCTCGCCGGCGCTGTGCCACAGACTATATGACAAATCAACAACTTATTTGATAAATTATTTGTTCAAAAAAATGTGGGTATCGCTAACATATGTATGCATATGTATGTTTGTTTGTGAGTTTCTTTATTCCACCATAACTTCTAAACGCCTGAACCGATTTTGATCTATGTAGTATCGTTAGATTCATTGCGTCACCCCGGGTAACATAGGCTAGGTAAAATATCAAAAAACGTAATAGGGTGGCCATGGTTTAGAAATAAAAAGAACTTTTAATTTGTTTTTATTGAAATTTCAATAAAAAATATAATCATCGTCTAGAACTTATTAAGTAGATTACAAAAATATACCACAGTAGTATTCAATACCTATTGCTTACTAGTAATACTACTCAACAAATAAACTACATATCAATAGATTCTCGGTAATGAAAGAAATGAAACTGGCTAGGTTACAACTCCCAAATCCATCTACGACGGCACCTAAATGGTTTTTAAGTTTGTATGAAAAGTCAGAATGCGTGAATCAATTTACTTGAAACATGGCAAAAATATCAATTTAAGGAAATAATAATACATATTTGCAATCATAGTCAAAATCACCCCTTAAAGGGTCGAAAAAGAAGATCAGGGTAGATTTTGGTATGGAAAAATCTGACTGCGAGATTCAACTTAAAACTCATTACTAACACAAATGAATAAAGCATTACGTGTGTTATAAAACAATAGTTTAAAAAAAAACCGGCCAAGTGCGAGTTGAACCCACGCACCAAGGGATCTGTAAAAGTTTTTTGGTACCTACTACACTTAAAACTGTTTGGCACTACACTTGAATTTCTTAGAATGTAAACAAAATATTCATAGTTCTTATAGTCCGGTCAATTTAGACATAAAAATAGTGATCAAATAAAGAAAATTCCGACAGACGCCTGATACAGTTAAAAAGTTGCCTAATTTACGTGTCACTACAATAACTAAATCACCTCAGATCTCAAAGTTAGTATCCATAAAAATAATCGATTTAGTATTTATCCTTAGCGCGACATTCGTGCCATATTGGTTATAGGTGTGTGGTGTCGGACATAAAGAATAGCACCATCCCATATCTTCCCGTGGGTGTCGTAAGAGGCGACTAAGGGACTTACCAGAGAATGGGCAGCAGCGTTCTCTGTGCCTTCTTAACAACCATACTGCGATCGCCAACCCGCATGCCAAGCGTGGCTATTATGGCAATTCCCCCCTTCTGGGGGAGGCCTATGTCCAGCAGTGGACGTCTTATAGCTTAAATGATTGGTTATACGTCAAAATACCGATATATCACTAAAAGATATGAAATAAAAAATAAATAATTAAAAAAATTAAAAAACACGCCTGCCATGACAAAAAGTAAACTAAAAAATAAAAAACAAGTCAAAGGAATTCAGTGATGAATGGGAGCAAGGTCCCGTAAATGTATTCGAAAATGGAAAACTGAAAACTAAAACTTTTATTGCAGTCGGGGGACCTGTAAAGAATTGTTCCACCGATCTGTCCCCCGACTGCAATAAAAGTTTTAGTTTACAGTTTTCCATCATCTATCTATCATTGTGCCGATAGTCGTAACGGCCAATGGCTTGATAGCCAAAAGCATAGATCAACATCTTTCTAAGCTTTCGCTTAGCGGTTGTTTCAAGGGCCTGATTCAGAAGGCAGTACTTCTCGATACGGCCCGTATTGTGAGGAGGTTCCTGTCTCTGGAGCCCTTACCAACGGTAGCTTGGACCCTGCTCCCGACACCGGCGGACTACTATTTTTTTTATATTTTTAAATGTTTTTTGATATCTTTTTTTAAGAAATATTTAAAATGTAAATTAGTATGTAAGGAAAATGAATAAAGACCAAAATAACCAATAATAGACCAATAATAATAATAATACACACATCAAAAGTGTCTAGGGATCAACATATATTTTTGCAATAACTTTTCTCCTGATTGATATTAATTAAAATTTTCTTTAAGGATTCATCAAATAAAGTGTTTTCGTTTGTCACAGTAACGATACACCAAGTCACCTTTGCATTAATAAAGAAATTTGCCATTTTCCTAATAAAGGGATTTTTGACATTTGAACCACTAACATTAAAGTTCGAAAAAAAGACTGAAATAACAGTTTTCTTTAAAATTTTATTGGGTAACTTAAACAATTAATAATCCGTGTTTCTACCGCGAACACTAACAACACAAGAACATCGGTTTGGCATACTCAAAATGAGTTCATCCAAATCACGCTGTGGAATGGCCGCCCATGTTCGTTGCAACAACAAAAAAAGGTCTTCTTGCGACTGGATACCCTCCATATTCGGCAGAGCTCTTCTCTGTAGCATATCCCATGCATGCTCAATCGGGTTCAAGTCTGGCGACTGAGCAGGCCAGGGCAGGACATTGATGTTAGCTGCGGCGAGAGTCTGTCTTACAACTCTTGCGGTGTGCGGTCGTGCATTATCATGCATTAACTGAAATAAGGGACCGATTTGCACTTGTAGAGGAACGATGACGTCTGATACAATCGTCTCAGCATAAATTTGAGCGTTGAGGTTGCCTCTGATCCAAATCAACTCAGTTCTTCCGCCGATCCAAATACCCGCCCATACCATGATGGTTCCACCACTATAAGGATGGACTTCCTGGCAGGATTTTAATCGCTGTTGGCGTCCAGGGGTTCTCCAGTGTCGTATACGTCTTGTATCCGGTCTCATACCAAAACGAGACTCATCAGAAAAGCACACGAAACGCCATTGTTCTTCTGCCCAATTTCTGTGTTCAAGAGCCCATTGATATCGAATCCTACGATTGTGCATTGCTATAGGTGGTACCCGTAGCGGTCTTCGGGAATGAAGGTTCACTTCATGCAAGCGGTTTCTGACTGTTTGGTCGCTAATTAAGTTCCCTGAAGAGTGATGAAGCCTCACGGCTAACATCATGGCGGTTATTGTTGGAGCTCTTCGAGTTAAGATTTGAATGTATCGGTCTTGTCTCCGTGTGGTGCAGCGATACCGTCCTCCATGGCGCTCAGCCACGGTACCAGTGCTTCGGTAACGTGTCCAAAGTCGACTGATAACACTCTGACTTGTATTCAGAGCTAAAGCCACAGTACGTTGCCGGGAACCAGCTTCTATCATTCCCACGGCTCTGAGCATTTCTTCCCTGCTTAAATGACGTCGCCGCTCCATAATAACGTTGGTTTTACTCTCTTTCGACCTCGGTCGTCAAGAAATCTGTCACAAACTTCCTACTTACAATTAACTACTTGGACACAGAACGCTTGCTATTATGTGATAATAACCCATCCTAAACCCTCTAATAGAGAACATAACACACATTCTGCTCTGACACAATACACACCATCATCATTACACACACACACACTCACCCACACACACACTCACCCACACACACACTCACCCACACACACACACACACACACACTAACGAATTATCCAAATGCCAAGAGAATTAAATAAATAATAAATCAAATCAATTATAATATGTAATAATCATATTTTTCTAAATTCTGCTATTATATTTTTATGTTTATCTTTATGTTATTTTTATGTTAATTTTATGTTAACTTTGGTTTTAAACACTTGTTCTGCTTGTCTGCAATTCTTATGTAAAACTGTATACGTATGGGCTTGTACCACTGCCCTTAATACAAGTTATTTCATAACTTAGTAAGGGTGCTGGTTGCAACAACTACCTGTTTTGTTAACTAGCATTAAGTCAAGTGCATTTACAGATCTTACTATTTAATGTTAACATTATTATTATTTGATTAAATAAATTATTATTATTATTTAATCAGTAGTAGGGAAACAGTAGCACTAATAATGTAAATGTGGAAAATATTGACAGCCGATTTTCATCTTTTACTCGAATTTGATTCACAGTTCCTGATTCAAATTATGAAATGCACCAAAAAGGATCCATATAAATTTATAAAATCATAAATTTATTACAAAGCCACATCTCAATCTCAAGAAATCCGCATAAAAATGCTTCATCCCTAGACACTTTTGATGTGTGTATATACCTACTCGTCTGGCTAACGGCGAGTACTTGCACAGGCACAATCAAGAGCCAGGATTATTCACCAGCAACTTGGCTTGAAGTATAAACTTGTGGAGTCAGAGGTACCGTACTACAAGTATGTGCCCGACCCAGTTCTCGAAAAAGACCATGTTACGTTGTACTGGGATCAGTCTATCATCACTGACAGGACTATTGTTACTGACAGGAATATTGCCAATAAGCCTGATATAGTGGTGATAGACCGATCAGGGCACCGCGCAATGATAATCGATGTTACCATTCCGCATGACGAGAACCTCGTGAAAGCTGAAAAAGAGAAACAAATAAAATATCTGGACTTGGCACACGGGGTTGTCGATATGTGGCATGTGAACTCGGCTATCATTGTGCCGATTGTCGTTACGGCCAATGGCCTTATAGCTAAGAGCATGGACGGTCATCTTTCAAAGCTTTCGCTTGTCAGTTGGATCAAGGGCCTGATTCAGAAGGGAGTACTCCTTGATACGGCCCGCATTTTGAGGAGGTTCCTCTCTCTGGAACCCTAACCACCGGTAGCTTGGACCCTGCTCCCGTCACCGGTGGACGACTATTTTTATATTTTTAAATGTTTTTTTATAAGAGTTTACATTATAAAAAAACATTTAAAAATATAAAAATAGAAAAAAAAAAAAAGTATTCATAAGTCTTCTGCGCTATGTAAATAAATCTCAAAATGCTCAATATAAGGTGAGCAATAAATCTAAAAACAAAACAATATTAAAAGAACCTATTTAAACGTTCGCGTTGTCGGCCCCGGGCCCAGTCCTTTTTCGCACCGTTCCGCGTTCTTCGCGCGTTTCGTTACTTTTAACGTAATATTTAAATGTCTTTGCTTTTTTTGACCGACTAGCGTGTTTTAAACGGCAAAGTTAGATTAATTAATTAGTGTCAGATGCATCGTCACCGTTGTGTGGTACGCACAGTGTGGGTGGCGTGTGCATTGTGCATTTGTGCAGCTGTTGTGCAGTGTGCAGTGACTCTGTGACTACTGTAGCTAGTGGTAGTGGCCAGTGGCAGACTGTCGACTGACAGTGTGCATGTTGTGGGCCCGGCGGAGGAACGCGCGGGGCGAGCGGCCACGGCGCGCTCGTCAGCTGTCCGCCACTCCGCCAGCGCCAGTATCGCGCCGGCTCTCGAGGTGGACGCTCGCGTGCGCTGCGGTTTGAGCCTTGTTACACGTGTTTGTTATCGTCGTGTTCGGGAACTCATCGATGTATTTTTTTACCCGATTGTTTTTGCAGCAATTTAAAATATAAGAATAATAACAGCCTAAATTTTCGCAGTGTTAAATGTTCTGAAAATTACGAATTAGTGTATAGGGCTGCAATGCAGGCCCGGCGGGCGTCTCGTCCTCGGTGCGATCGGTGAAGCCGTCGAGAGATGTCATTCCTCGTGAGTGTCCTGGCAGCATGGAGCCTGCTGTGGATGGCGGCGGGCGGCGGGACAGTGGCGGCGGTGACGCAGGTGCCGCCGGTGATAGTGCGCTACTGCTGTCCACTCGGTCAGACGCTCACCGATGATGCGCTGCGGTCCACCGTGCTGACTCCGGAGGCCGTCGCTACTGCATGTGGTCCTCTCGTCGACAATATCAACCGGACCACAAGGATTTTCTCGTTCCAGAAGAAGAAAATCGTTTACGAAGAGCCAAGACACTGGGGAAATATAATAGGCACCCCTGCTTGTGAGCCGCTGCGCCTACTACCGAACCACGCAGCGCCGTACGCTCTGCGAGGCACGGACGGTGTCATGATGTTGCGCGGGGCGCCGACGTCCCCGCTGTCGACCAGCAAGTACTGCACGGACTACAAGGCTGCCCTCGTGTGCGCCGACAACGTCATGTGGGAGCCGGCCAAGTGCTGCGCGGACGAACACGTCTTCGACGGCAAGCACTGCGTCAACCAAAACGAAACCCGCGAACTTGCGCAGGAGACGCTGGACGAGCTGCGCGCGCTCAGGAACAACACCACGGCCGGCGGCGCCAGCACCGTCGTCACCGGCTGGCCGGCGTGCCCCAACGGGTCGCGCTACGCCGTGGCGGGCACGCTGGCAGGCGCGCGCCTGCTGGCACGAGGCGGGCTGCTGCTGAGCGCGGCGGGCGGCAGCGGCGAGGAGCTGTTGGGCGGCGCGTGGTGCGCCGAGGCGGTGCTGGGCGAGGCGGGCGCGCGCGTGCTGGCGTGCGAGGCGGAGGCACGCTCGCGGCGCGCGCAGGCCTCGCGCCACCTGCTGTACGGCGCGGGGCTGGCGGTGGGCGCGGCGTTCCTGGCGGCCACGCTGGCGGCCGGGTTCGCGCTGCCGGCGGCGCACCATGCACTGCACTGGCGCTGCCAGACGCACTACGTGGCGGCGCTGATGCTGGGCGACGTGCTGCTGGCCGCCACGCAGCTGGCCGGCGACGTGGTGCCGCCCGGCCTGTGCCGCGCACTCGGTGAGCTCGCGTGCTGATGCCTATATATCGCGTGCTAGTGTTGGTGATGTGTGCTGGTTGCTGACGTGCTCGTTTGTTTCATGTGCCGTGCAGCGGTGTGTATGCATTTCCTGTTCCTGTCGGCGTTCTTTTGGCTCAACACGATGTGTTTCAACATCTGGTGGACTTTCCGGTGAGTACTAAATTATTTGATAATTGATTCCGATGTACAATGCAAAGAGATGCTGCGTGTCATAGCTGGCCATCTCGGAACATGACTGAAGCCGCAATTCGGCTTTTAATAGTGATACAATCATGTATAATCAAATCAAAAATATCTTTAGGTGTGCTAATATAAACTCAGGGTGTGATTCAAACACTGAAGCCAAACAACTTTCTCCATGGCTGCATGGCTGCATGGCTCCATGGCTGTCCCATACATTTGGGTCGAGTCATGTAGTTTTTTTTACTAGAAATATGTTATTATGCGATTACAATGTTGAGCCCAATGGTGTTCAATTCGATGGCCACAACAACTTTTTCTGATACACGCTGTATTTCAAATTGTTATAAAAACAAAGAATTTAAACAAGTACAATATTACAGTTACAGATAAACTTTAGAGTTAATGTGGTTTCACTATCCTTTAGAATTTTAGAGTATGTATTAGATGTGTGGACAGTAACCACACATGTAATATATACTCTAAAATAATCTAATTGACCGTGCGAAGCAGGGGTAGATTGCTAATCTTGAATTGAAAGCTAATACTAAACTCGCACGAGTCCAGCGTGCAGTGTTTCACGAAGCACGCCGAGTGACATTCACCACAAGTCCGCATACGTCTTCCACATGATGGCCCCATGCTCTTGACTCTCACTAAATAATCCCGAAACTTCAAAAAAAACAAATCGAAACTTAAATCTTGTGGAGTCACACAACTAAAGGAAAAACGTCAGCCATAGCCAACTCATAGCCAACTCATCAATCATCGGTTGAGTTTTGGACAAGAAAACGAAAGAATACGAACATGAGGATTTGATTTTTTTGATTGAATCGACAAATCAAGAGGACGCTTCTAAATATATGTTCATCAGTATTTTTAAAATTAATCGCTAATCCACGGGTTCTGTTTACTGACTTGTACGTTTAGTTAACCGTAAGCCGTAATGCATAGGTCTGACAAGACGTCGTCGCTGCGTCGCGTTCCCTATGTGAGCTGCGTCAGGGTCCCAGAGACAGACCGTACGTGCGGCCTATAAGCTGTGGCCGGTCGTTTGTATTGCTGCTTGATTAAATAATTGTTTCTTGTATAATCACATTCCATGGGGATGGATTGCGTGAATGTTATCGAGGAGAGAATGTAGCAGTTTAGCCATTGTGCCTCGAGTGCATTGTTACCGATAGCACCCTGTGCTCGCGGACGAGCGCGGCTAGGGTACAACACGCCGGCTGCGGATACTTCGGCCGTGTCGTTTGTTTGTGTTCTGTTCGTAAAACCCATCCATCCAAATGTTGTCTGGGAAGTATCAGCCATAACACTGCCATTGTGACCATACAATTAACAAAATTGTAAAGCAATTATTTCAATGTTGGTGCACAATAAAGTAATAATTCTATTATATTCGTCACACCCGGATTTAGTCGGTGTTCATTGCGTTACACTTACCGATGGAATACCATCATTCTTCAATGAGTAGAGCTGACGCATTTTTGAAAGGAACTTGTTTCTAAGCAATGTGTTATCATTATATGTTACGAGTTTAAATGCGTGTAGAAACAACGACATTGGAGTAAAGATTTGTGTTGAGTACAGAATAGCTATGGCACTGATCAAACCAACTTCTGTGTGGTTGTAAATATGTTCAGCCACAAATGCATGATATTTAGAGGAGCCACGCTGGTATCATGGGAGTTGTGGGTATTTTTAACAATATATATTGTAAATAATTTTATTATGAAGCGTTGCGGCATACCGGCAACCCTTGATGAGGAGGTTTGCGTCAACATTCAGGTATTAGTGTTGTCGATGTTGGTCAGCCGTATAAGTCCCTGACTTAGATAATTGTTCATTTTGATTATTTCTTAATTAAAATAACTAATGATTTGTTGTCATATAATGGTGTGTGTGTGTGCGTGCGCGGGTATGACGGTGTGTGTATGTGTGCAGGGACTTCCGGCCGACGTCGCTGGAGCGCGGCCAGGAGCTGTGGCGGCTGCGCGTGTACATGGTGTACGCGTGGGGGGGGCCGCTGCTGCTGGCGGGCGCAGCCGCTGCGCTGGACGCGCTGCCGCCCGCCGCCGCCGCGCCCTTCCTGCGCCCGCGCTTCGCCGTGCAGCGCTGCTGGTTCTACGGCGACATGGAGATCCTCGTGTACTTCTTCGGGCCGGTGGGCGTGCTGCTGCTCGTCAACCTGGCGCTGTTCGTGTCCACCACGCGGCAGCTCACCTGCGGCCTCTGGCGGCGCGACGAGGTCAAGTCCACTTCCGAACGGTAAGTCGCCGTTCGCCGCGTGCTGCTCAGCTCCTGCGAGGTACGGGAACATTTGTGACAGTTGTGATACTTGCAGGGCTGCCCTGGGGCGCGTGTGCGCCAAGCTGGTGGTGGTGATGGGCGTAACGTGGGGCGCCGACGTGGTGTCGTGGGCGGCGGGCGGGCCGGACTACGTGTGGTACGCCACCGACCTGCTGAACGCGCTGCAGGGCGTGTTCATCTTCCTGGTGGTGGGCTGCCAGCCCCACGCGTGGGCCGCACTGAAGCGCGCGGCGGCGGCGTGCTGCGCGCACGGCGGGGCGGGCGGCGCGCGCAACACGCACTCGTCCACACACCTGCCGTCCTGCGGCGAGTCGCTCACACACACCACGCCCGCGCCGCCCGCCCCGCCCCCGCCCGCCCCGCCCGCCGCGCCGTCCGCGCCGCGCATCCCCATGGAGACGGTGTGCTGAGGTGTGCTGGGTGTGCGGTGTGAGGACGCTGGTTGTGATGGACTGTCGCGTTTCGCGAGTGAAGTGACGTGAAAACAAAACTTTGCCCTCTGAGGCTCGAGCTTTAATAAACTTGAACGTACTTAGTCATAGTGAATATTTATTCTTCAGTATTATTTTATATTCCCGTAACGATTACGATGGGTGTTGTCGTATGATTGACCGCTGACGCTGAACCGAAACCTGTGCCTGATGTGTATTGTATACGTGTTTATACTATGATTACGGCATACATATTGTATGTTCCGAGTAATGAATCGAACGATGAAAGCCTCCTGATAGCTTTCACAAAATCTTGCCCTGTTAGATTGGCTGTTAAACAAAAAATAAATGATGTTAAAACTATATTAGCTTGTCGTTTTACTTGTACGGCGCGCGTTGATGTCTTTTGTTCGCACAGGTTTGTAACTCCCTAACGCACTCACATATTAATGACTTAGTTACGACTACAAATATTGAATAATAAATCCCATTGAAATTCAAGTTTTTGTGAACACACAATACTACTAAACTTCAACATATAATAATTGGAATGTAATTCCGGTTCAGAAAGTTGTAATAGGTACACGGCAGTCATCCCGGAATATGAACAGTAAAACAAAACACAGTACAGTTTGCTATAGTATCACAGCTGCGCAACAGGGAGGCAATCAGGCAACTCTGCTGAATCCATTGAGGTATAATGTACTACGTACTAGAGAAGCTATTTCAAACAAAATAATGTGCGCGCAAAAAATCGGGTTGAGGAGACATCCTCTAGTACGTAGTACATTATACCTCAATGGCTGAATCGAAGATATTTATTATTATGATGCAAAATTTGAGTCGTATCGTTATTCAATTCGTTGCCGCCGCCATCAATATTGTCTCATTATATGTGTGTATACGGGGGGAGGGAGGGTGCTTCCATTAATAAAATCATCAATATACTCATGTGTGTAGTTCATGCATGCTAATCAGGTGTGGGGAATCGAAAGTGACGCGAACCACGTGTAGCGTGCGCGGGTAGAGGTGGGGGGGAGGGGGGAGGGCTCGGCACTTTCTCCGAAGCGCTCGAGCGGCGAGTTGCGCGCGCGCAGTTCCGAGAAGGTTGCCATGAATGCGCGGCACATTGTTCAGTCGCCATCGCTGCCTGCACTACGTGTGTTCGATATTCCCCGGAACATAAACAATCCGCGCTTTGTGCGAATGTTGTGGTTTGCTCTCGTACAGTTTTTACTTGACTACGGAAAAGGAACGAACATTGTGTATATTACAAAACAATGTTGTTTTGAATGTCTGACAGGCGGTGTGCGCGCGCGCTTGGGTTTCCTTTGTTGGCAACATTTTGTTACGGAATGGAGTGTTCAGACGGAAGCAGGAGATGTCCCGCATATTATACATGCCAGCTCTGCTGTTTATCAATACAGTTGTCTTTTTCTTAAAAAACCGAGCTAGCAAGCCTCATAAGTTCACCTGAAAGATTCCATTAAAAAAAAAAACTACGAGAATATTTAGTTGGTACAAGTATATAAGTGTAGCTTGGAGCACTGTGTGGGGCGCTGCGATGTTGAGAGGCGACGACCGGTGAGCTGGTCCCGCGGTATTGCGGCCGAGGTCACCCCCACCGCACCCCCCACCTCACCCCCACCCGTGCCCTGACTCAGCGACAGTTGACGCTGCACGCTGCACGCTGGTTGCACCAAATGGCACCGAAGTCGCCATCCCACAAACCACCGACTGACTGTATACACTGTGCTAGTTCTTAGGCAGAGTATTATATTTATTTAACAGTATGCCTGAACGTTAATAAAATAATAATATCCATATAATTCACGGAACATTAAATTTAAACTATAACACATTGTACAGAATCCCTAGGGCTGTCGTTTTACATCCTTACGTGTTGGTATTAACTAAACTTAACTATACTAAAGATTTCTTTTATCTTAAGATAGTAAATCGGTAGGTGTGTACGTGTACCAATCGTGATAAAACGCGGCCCGTCCGATCCTTACCCTATAACTACGCTTTCACGCACACAAACAAACGCACAAACAATTATTTGATCATTTCATATTCAATAAAACCACGGCGCGGGGATTATTCAGAATTAAGGACAAGATCACCGACTAGTTGGAACATCTCTTTTAATTTCTTAACCACGGCGCGGGGATTATTCTGAAATACTGTTAAATTTTTAACCGACTTCCCAAAAAGGAGGAGGTTCTCAATTCGATTGATATGTTTTTTTTCTATGTATGTACACCGATTACGCCGAGGAGGTGTATGTGGTATTTATTTAATGTGAGTGTACTATTAGGCACACCTTTGCCTAACCCTTCGGGGATTACAGGCGTGATGTTATGTTATGTGTGTATTAATTACTAGCTGACCCATGCAACTTCGTCTGCGTCACATAATATAGCTTATAACAAATCATGTCAACATAAATTGAGTTAAATCGTAACAAATAAAAAATCTTATCTTTCCTCTTTACAATATTAGTTTTGATTATATTAAAGTGTGAATTACTATAGGTATCTCTTACTGTTAAATATACAGTAACGCCACATACTTGTAAACATTATGGTGCAGTAAATATTTTGAATTTGAATTTCTCCGGAGCCCCCGCAGGCCAGAATCCCCACTAACCTACCGCACCGGACCGAATGACTGTCGCGCAAATTATTTTGTCGCGCGGATATTTTTACATTACGATATCTTCTAAGATATTTGTTTAAACTGTATAGAGTAAAAAGCACAAATATTCTATATTAAATTTCTGTGCTAACAAACACATTTATTTAGATATAGATTAATACCATATGGGTTAAATAAGCTTCGCAAAATATCATTCTTTCTAACCTAACATTTTAATAGTAAAAAATGGTTACAGTGAGTCAATCTTAAAAGATAGACATATGCTTTCGCGGACTTTTTTTTAGAACTTAGAGGAACAATTCCTTCATCTATCTATACATATAATAAATCTGTAGAAAAATCTTTTTTGTACATCGAAAATATTAAAAAAAATTGTCAGGGTATTAAAGTATAACCAACAGAACACATTTCCAGCATTTTTGGAATTTTTGTCTGTTTGTCTGTTTGTCTGTTTGTCTGTTTCGATGACTAAGCATCACGTCAAATTTACGAAACGAATGTAGGTAACTTTTATACATAAATATTGTGCGTAACTTGGGCTATTACTTAGGCTTTGTTTCATCGTAATCGGTGCTCTCTATCAAAAGATATATGCATTTATAGTTTTCAAGAAGAACTTATCATTATGGTCAACAATGAGACAAGCAACGACATCTATTGAACGAATATGGTACTTATTAATAAATGCCTTCACAAGATAACTTTAAATAAGTTATGATAGCAAAAGGTACGTAGATATTAGTCTAAATGACGCTGCTTTCAAAATCTACATAGCCTAAAACCCTATAGTGTGTTTGATCGCTCTTTTTTAGCAGTTTATCTTCGTCTTCGACAGATGGCGTTATTCATTTGATGTCATTTTCTGAACCGCGGTGCTATTAAATAAACATATGTTTCGTGAATAGTCAACAAATAAAGATTTACCAATTACACAGTATAAAAATACTATTTTTTTTAAACTAAATTAAAATTAGATAAAACCCACGACATATTTTTTTTGTACCGTGTGGGAATCGAACCTGCGACACGCAGTGCTACTGTTAATCGTCCAGCCACTGCACCAAACATGTCTTTATATAGATGTGGTGTGTTGTTAGCCCTATGTGTCGAGACCGCGGTATTTCTTTCGAACAACCCGCAGCCCCGACGGGCGTCGGTCCTTGGGGGCCCCTTCAATGGTGCTGACATCGCTTTGAGACGCGCGTGGAACACGAACGCGCCTCCATCGTCATAGGACGGACGAACGATTAACTAGCCCGTTACTCACCGTTCACAGGCCCGCGCCTACGGTGGCCGGAAGCCATCATGTGGCCCCCGAGGCCCGGAGCGTCTCCCGCGGCGGCTGGGAAGAGGGGTTGTGTTGTCCCTCTTACGTTCACCTTTTTCGCTAGCATTACTGTTTCGCAGAAGGAGGTGAAGGCGTTCCATTTCAGATTGGATGTCCCAGATTCGGTACAGGTACCTCTCGAAACAGCCTCTAATCCCCCCTTTTTTGTGGTTCGTAAATTATCAAATGGCTCATCCCGCTCTGGGCGGAGCAGAAGAAAGTGTCAGACTACTACTGACTAAAAATCACCTACATTTATTCTTAGCTCTTTGTGTTTCGAGGCCGTGGTATCTCTTGCGGACAACCGTCAGCTCCGGCAGACGACGGCAGCAACAATTAAGGGGCCCGAAAGGACCCCTTAATTGTTGCTGACATATCTTTGAGGCGCGCGTGGAACACGAACGCGCCAACGACAGTACCTGTCGACTATAATGTACCTGTTTCAAATTTCTTCAAGATCCGTTTGGCCGTTCTGACGTGGTTGAAACAAACACCCATCCATCTAAACTTTAGTATTAGACATAGTCAGTACTTTGCATTACCCTCTTCTTATTTTCTACAGCGGCAGTAAGTTAACGTAGGGCAATGATAATGTTCTTTTATCTAAGCGACGCATTTTAGTTTCCGACAACCACGCGAACGAAGTCGCGGGCACAGCTAGTACATAATATTTGCGTAACTTAACACGTTCACTGCGATATAAGGTCTAAAAACCCGATGCATGTGCTCTCACTCCGTGCGGAGGTGAGAAACGCTGTACTTTACTCTGGTGCGGCAGCTGTAGCATGAGTATTTCTTAATGTACGAAAGAGACAAATATAGGTTTGAGTTTAGGACCTTAAAGTCAACTCGGTAAGGTAATAAAACTTTGCTAAGGTTTTCCGGCCCGATAACGCACTGATTGATATTTTTTTCTATTCCTTGCGGAGAAAGGGTCGAAAGGCCCGTCATAGACTACAAGGTCTTTCTGCCCCCTCCCGCACTGATCTGGGTGATTGCATTTTTTACTTCCGACTAGTGTTGTGACATAATTAGCGGGAGCGCACGTACATTACGATAGTGCATAATTCATAATATTTGAGTGTCAGTGTGTGTTTATGTGTTGTTAATTACTGTAATAATGCCTCGGATAAATAAACGATGTCGAAAAATGCTAGAATTATCGTTTCAGCAAACAGAAAATAGTGAAAGTGAAAATTCTAATGAGGATAAGTCGAAGTGGAGTAAAGATTTTATGAAGACAAAAAAATAATGGCTCTCAGCAAAATAGCTCTGATATTAATGACACCAATCCTCGATCAAGGGATGAGTCGAAAACCACCCGAGAGCTCAAATCAAACCACGTAAGTAGAGGAACAGCAAGCACAATTTTTATTACCGCTTCTAAAAAACGCAAATATACTCAAGATACCACGAATGTTACTACTATGAAAAGAGATTTAGAAAAAATTCCTAAAACTCGATAAGTGCAACTCTTGAATCAAGAAGGAGGCTCAATTTACGTTAGTCCTAGTACTGGTAAATCTCAATTTTCATAATTAAAAAGTACTTTTTATTATTTAATTGTTGTTGTTATTGGAATGCTATACAGAGTGTATCGTTAGCATAATAACATATTATAAGACTATTACTTGCAGAATGCAATCGTCTAAAATCACATTATTCTTTTAGATCTTCAACACGATGTTGTCCTGAAGACGAAACACACCTTCCAGAAAAACGGCGACAAAAGGAGAATGTGTGCTGGATGCTACTTAACGCTGCGAGTTACACTCAGCAGCCGAGAGGCAAATAAAAAAGTTTAAAAAATTTAATCGTTCTGTGTAGAATGTAAGAAAGGGTACTGTCTATCATGTTTCTACAAAACCCATTTGTAATTTTTTAATAAATGATATTATAAACAATGTATCGATAACTTATTTCACATCACTAATAATCCCTCGATTAAACCCCTTATTCAGTGCGGTTTCAGGTCATAAGACCTTATACTTATTTTTACATTATATCTCTTGAATAAATAGCGGGATCCGGGGGCGAGGTGAACACTGTGACAGCTAACTCGTCTACTAGCGATATTGATAAGTAGGTATCAAAAATTCAAAGGTTTCACAAAGGGATAGTCATTTATATCCAACGATACCTTACTAGGTCAAAGAGCCCCTTAACGCAGGGGCGGAGAGTTTAAGTAACAGGCCAATCGGCCCACTAACGCACCAAACAAAAAAACGCTAGTTTCAGTCCCGCAGTGAACGTGTTAAACCGTTTTCGCAGCGCACGCAACGGAAGCTCTCAAAAAGGAATAGCTTTTCCCGTTTTTGTAACATTTTTCATTTATGCTCCGCTCCTATTGGTCGTAGCGTGATGTTATATAGCCTAAAGCCTTCCTCGATAAATGGATTATCCAACACAATAAGAGTTTTTCTATTCCAACCAGTAGTCCCTGAGTTTACTGCGTTCAAACAAACAAACAAACAAACTCTTCAGCTTTATAATATTAGTATAGATTGTCCGAGTAGGTAATTTATGTCTTTTATGACAATCTAATCTTAAATTCTACGCAAAGTGCAGTTTTGCATTCCCGTCATAATTCAAGAAATTCACTTTGAATAGAATTTAAGGTTATAGAAATGGCCGGTTACAAAAATTTGTATAACTTTTAGTATGGCCTCAATTCTTATATTATCTATCTGATCAAACGTATTATATAGAGCAACAGCTTTTTTTCAAACGACAGCTTTAGTAGCGGAATCTCTCAGATCAAGTAATATTTGATTTGAGCGGAATCTGACCTGAGTGTGGTGTAGGGCTCCCTACTAGCATCTGCTGACCTGCTCCCAACCAACCAACCGTGCCCTTCAGAGCAGCCAGTGAACTTGAATGTGGAAATGTAATGTTGTTAGTTAGGAACTCAGGACATGGCAAGAGCAACAGATTCGGAATTCTGTTGCGGAAATACCACACGGTCAAACATTTCATCTTCTCTTCCTAACCTAATAATATTGAGACGACTGAACCGAGAAATGTGCCTTGTGACAGAAACGAAATAACTCAATATAGTATTATTGTTTTTTAGGGTTCCGTAGCCGAATGGCAAAAAACTAAACCCTTACATTTTGCATTACCTACGTACATTTGTCCATTGTTTTCCATCTCTCCCGGCGGTTTGCCTTCTCTGGCCAATCAGGTTTGCATTCTCTGAGGATCGATGAACGAGTCCAAATCGTCTCGTCACGTAGCTTGGGCCCGACTCTGTGACGACGACCCTTCAGGTGTTTTACAAGGTCCGTATAGTAAATAACTGGCAGTAACCGGCACACCATCTACTTTCCACGACGATGGACCGTGCAGTCTCGCGGAGCACTGGATCGCTACGTCCACACACTCCACACTCAATTGATAAGGTGTTGAAGTCGCGATCACTCGCATCTTGAGTGGATGCATCTCATCCTTCTAGTGTTTCTTGTCTCTTCAAAGCTCGACACAAACCAGCCTTTTGATACGGGTTTCGTACGGTTACCTGCCATAGTAAGTCATACAGAATAATAAGAGATTTCTCATGAGAAAGTATTTAGTTCCGCTGACTTCCGATTTTATTGACGAGTTTGTACATAAGTGGGTAAAAAGGAATCGGTTCGAGCGAGCGCGGCACACGATGTCGTCGCAGCCGAATGAGAGGCGCATTGATTGGAGCACAATGTGCGCCTGGCTCGTTGTTACACGGTCGCTGAGTTGTATTGTGTACAGCTGATCATGTCAAGCGGTGACCTCTCACGTCATATCTCACAGGAATGTTTGGTCGCCACGCGTCCAATCGTCCGTTGGCAGCAGAGCTCCGGTACTTGTAGGTACAGCAATATCTACTGAGCAATCAAAAACGAATTAGTGATTGAGGTCAGTGCACATGTAGTAGTGTCGAACTCCGCACTCCGCACTCCGCACTCCGCACTCCGCACTCCGCACTCCGCACGGAATCACGGATAGCTTACTTTTGATGAGATCGCAACACTAACATGAGCTATAAAAAACTCTGTCATCAAAAATAATCAACAATTTTAACATCAAAGTACTACATTGTGTTCTTTGGTGATTTCTGTTTCGTGATACCGCAATATGCGTTTATGCATATAATCTATAATATTATACAATAAATAAAACGGAAGTGTCTCTTTGTAATTTAATTTAGAAAAATCAGCTTCTGAAGTCGGTGACATTTGTTTGTTTGATTTCGTTTTTTTGCCACCGACTTCAGAAGCAGATTTTTCTTCTGAAGTTTATTTTTCACTTTTTGGTGTTTTTGAAGTCGGTTATTTTTTTTGCAAAAAAGTTTTGTTTATTTTTTCATTTTTAGTTGTCCTATACAAATATGTATTTACAAAAAATGTTCATAAATGAAAAGTACTGGGCCAAACTATATTTAATTTTTATGGGACCAAATGGCAACTATTCCGCATCAAACGGAAAAGAATCATGTAAATCGGATCATAAATCTCAGCGTAATCGGTGTACATACATAAAAAAAACATACCGATCGAATTGAGAACCTCCTCCTTTTGAGAAGTCGGTTAATAACTGCTTTTTAATAAATGCATATAAATTATACATAATATGCATTAATTTTTTAGGGTTCCGTAGTCAACAAGGAACCCATGTAGTTTCGCCATGTCCATCTGCCTGTCTGTCTGTCCGCACTATAGCTAAAAACTCTTAGTAGGTACTAGAGAGCAAAAATTAAGTATGAATATATAAATGAGCTACGCCGACAAATTGGTAAAATAAGATATCGAAAAATATTTTTTTTCGGCTTGCTGCAGTACCTAAAATGTGTGTTGGGCGTGTGAAAAAAATCATGGTTACTACCATAATTTTGAAACGAAAATAAAATGAAAACTAGCACAGCTCAGTAGGCTTTACAAGTTTACGAGTAATACTATAGTACCATATTTTAGGTAAATAAATGAATCTATCTATCTATCGACCAACTTATAAAATGTACTTATATAAAATATTTTCCTAAACATAATGAATGGGAGCACAGGTTTTAAAACTGCAATTAATGTAAGTTTGTTTGGTTATTACAATAAAACTCATCACGTAATTCTACAGGCACGAGTCCATATCGCTGTCGTCACGAGATAACGTGAGGTGTCTTATTCTAGGTCTTTTGAAATGCATTTATACTAGTACATTCGCATGCTCTCGATTATGTGAAAAAAACTGGTCAAGTGCAAGTCAGACTTGCACATGAAGGGTTCCGTACTATAGGGCACGCCACGACAGTGGCGGTAAGTCCCCTCTTTGGCTTTGGCTTGAGAGGGGCCACGGCGCCCTCACCTTCCGTCTGACCCAGGTCCTCACCGAACACGGTTGTTTCTCTTATGACGAAGACAGGCCGTGTCGACACGGAGCGTTCGTGTTCCACGCGCGCATCAAAGAGATGTCAGTAACATGGAAGGGGCCGACGCCCGTCGGGGCTGCGGGTTGTTCGAAAGAGATACCGCGGCCTCGGCGCAAGGGCTAAGTAGGAACATGGGTGGTTTTTAGTCAGTAGAAGTCTGACACTCCCTTTCGCTCTGCCCAAGAGCGGGAGGGGTTATTTGATGATTTTCCACACGCCAAAAAAAAAAGGGTTCCGTACCATTGTAGTAGATATTTAGAGATTTTTCCATGTTATTTTAGCACCATAGACTTCTTACAGGATTTCCTGTAATTTATAAGTGTTGAACTAATTTCTGTATTTTTTTCTAAATTTTAGGTTCAATAGTTTCTGAGATAAGGGGGGGGGGGAATGGTCGGACAGACAGACACACGAGTGATCCAATAAGGGTTCCGTTTTTTCCTTTTGTGGAACGGAACCCTAAAAACCATAAAAACCGGATATCGCGTAAAAATGTCTCTTAAAGTATACTATGACTCAGTCAATTGGTTTTAGATTCAATTTCAATCAATTCAATTATAGTTAGTACCTAAATATGGAGTGCGTGAAATCCGACTGATTTCCAAACAATTTCAAGAAACTGCAGACAATTAACTACAAATCATGTAATATTTTGATAAAGCCTTAAAATCCGGAGTTCCGGAGCGCCACCCGTTGCGGACCCTGGATGAACAGTGAGTGACGGCTGACGACACGCCCCTGACGTGGACTAGCTACGAGTATGTGACCTGACAGTTACTGGGTTTGACGACTGACGGAGGGGGGCGGCATCTCCACCGCGGCACTGGCGCTAATGCATTCGTTACGGCGTTCAACTGATCAAATGCACTGACGACATGTCGGTTTCATTATTTCATTGACAAAGATATGTTGTCCTGAGTGTCCAAAGAGGTACACAGCAGTTAACACCAGGGGTGGCCCTCCCTAATTATACAGAGCACGCTGAACGGTGCAGTGTCACTCCAATGAGGAACGCAGAGTGACCGCAACGTAACCGCGCGTAACGTCTGAGACTTGGGAGGAACTTTTCTCTGAATGGCAGTGTTGGTGAACTAATTCCATCAAGGGCCGTCACCTCCACTAGCTCTTTTCATCTGTGAGTGAGCTTGTCGCAATAAAAAATAGGAATAAAATTAAAACTACGGTGAATAATTCTACCAAAGCGTTGCTACCAAATCCAAAAGCATTCCCCTATTTGTGAATATATGAAGCGTGTATTGTTCCCTGCAGTTGTAGTGAAAATCTAATGTTTGAGTTGGTCACTGGTCCCTGGTGGTAGAGACGTGTCGCGAACGGTCACGAACCGCTTGACTCCGGCTCCACCTCGCCCTCGCACCTCACCCGCTGGCGACACAAAAACATTCCGATTTCTTTTCCGTTACGATTACTAAAAGACTCAACGTACAACAGAGCTACGTGTTACTCAGTTTGCTCTATTCTTGGTGGCCAACACGAAACACAGACTTTAACAGCGAATAGTTGTTTGTCATGTGAATCGTCACACTGTGACTGCAAGACACCATTTGTATTAGAACTGATACATTATGTCGTTGTACACTATCGGTAGATAGTCGCTGACAAACAAGGTGTATATTGTCCCTCTCCTCCGGCACTCAATTGCCACGATGAGGCTAAATCAAGAGAGGTAAGTGTATAGAGTTATGCCACCGTGACAGACAGAAGTACCCAAACCTGTCCTCGTATCGTTTAGCCAGGAGCGAGCACTGAACTAGATAACACTTGCTAAACTTCATTGTGGTGTCTGCTCTGACAGTGACTGCGCGGTTCTGGTCACATAATGGCGACGCCTTGAACAAATAAATATTGTTACTGACACACACCGGCACCCTGGCAGCTGTCTCTTTCTTCTTGACTTGTCAATTTGCTGGCGATTGGCTCGCATTATGTGCCTACTTATACTCACCATACTGGGTGTAAGTAATGCCTTTTTCATCAAATTGACACTCAAGTGACTTATATGAACTGAGACGGTTGTATTGGTGATTTTAATCATTATTACTCAGTAAATAGACATTTGTTACTACCGCGACTCCTATTTTATTTAACATACGACTTGACACTGACCGGCAAATTGCAAAAAAAAGTAAGAAAATTCGAATTTCGCGGGCTACCTTGTCGCATTCACCTTAATCCAGCTAACTGATTAATATGACAAACATTTAAAGTCACAGTACAGCCCAGACTGTTGTACAGATCAAATGAATTTCTTCCTACTCCTAACTTTTTGGTGTAGGGAAGATGAAAGCGTGTCAGTTACCATACCATATAACATGTGCGTGTATCGCCAATGTTTGCTACTACATCTGGATGTTGCGACGGATGGGTGCGCACGTGTCGCGTCGGCTCGGGTTGCGGTCGCCACACTCGCCACCAGAGCCACCACACGTGTGCTCACTGCGCCCCACCAGGCCACGTCCCGCAACTCCGCAACGTGCTCATACGTCTGTTATGGGTCATAAATGTTCAATACTAATTAAATACCATGTATAGACTCATGAGCGATGAGTATCGCGACGGGCGGCCGACGTTGATGGCTTATTGATGGCGGTCAGCCCAGCGCAGTTCACATTATGCGATCGTTAATCTTAAAGCAGTAGGCATTAGTGTCGGGTAACTGATGTTCGAGCGTAAGGTGTCGACGTCATTTAGTGGGAATGGGAACTATGTCATCAGGTGTATGAGGTTTGCCTGTCTGCCAGTTTACCGGTTTGTCTGGGGGGAAGGGGCGCATTGCTCTCCTACACCCCTAAACACGATAAAGACCCCGCTCTTGCTACCGCGTCGGATGACGTTTCAATTAAATCGAAACGTTCAGCGCGGCGAAGCGAGACGATTAATTTTGAAATGGCGAGCGTGCGCGGCGCGTGCCAGGAAATTAAATTGTCCTGTTGAGCGGCGAGCGCCGTCCGCAGCCCGCAGCCGCCATCGCACTACATACATCGCACACCAGCCGCCAGACTGAGCTGCTCCACCTCGCGCCATGATAAGGAGAATTATTCCACTCGATGGCAAACGTTTAGTCACTAAAGAGCCACCAGAAGAAGAACAAGAACGGTACTAAGGGTACAGTAGTGAAGAGCTATACCATCGAATGTTGTGTGGTATCGTGCTGCAGTAATCTCGGAGCTTACACTATTACCAGTGAGTAGCACAACTAGGGCACCCGGAGTGGCGCGCGGCGCACTCTCATTAGCAGCGATACGGCAGCAGCAAACGTCGGGAGCGGACGTTTGTGCGTAAACAAAGACAGATAAACAGACACATTACCGAACTGTGCTGATAGACGTACGGCCATTCTAGTGATAACTAATTATTCAACGTTATGTTAACAAAGTAGACGTTCTTTGGATCTCACAGCCAAAAACATATAGATAATAAGAAAGCCACGTATTGTTGAGTACTTAGTTTGTGTCATGAAATCTGACAAGTAGCCATAGCGCGGTTTGGTCAGTTGTAGCTCACAGGCATCACTGCCGCCATGCCGCGGCCGCATTGGACGCAGTAGTATGGCCCGACTGGCCCGAGGTCCGAATTCTGAGTGGAAATTAAGAGAACCAGCAATTGGAATGTCCGCAGTGAGAGATTCATCCAGCTTCCTGTGTCGAGGTGACACTACTGATTCTTGCCGGATGAGATTTGACATGTGATTTTTTACTATTTATTATTCAATTCCGATACTGATTTCCGATATTAGATCTCAATATCGGAATTCCGCTAATTGAGTGGCTGTGTAGAAAGTTGGAACGTGGTTCATTCAATAGAAATATGAAAATGGAACTATTTTTTTTATAATTTGACAGCTATCAGTTGAAAATGATTCTCCCTAAGGCTGAAACGTATTACTTTCAACCCGCTCCTCAGGCAACTTCAGACCTACTTTCCGAGTATGAGTAATGAAAAAGTACTTAAAGTTTTACAAGATTTTATTAGAATATAGCTGTTGCAATTATTGCTTGAATAAAGCATTTTCGATTAGTAGAATTACGCTATTAACCCATCGCATATCTAGTTTATAGACACAATTAAAAAGCCATTGTTTCATGTACATAGGTACTCGTATGCTGTACTTTTGACACGCGAGAGGTTAAGGGCAAAAAATGATAGATGTTAGCAAGTTTTTTTTGAGCGACAAGCAGTAGTTGAACTTAACTTTTAAATTATTTTCTTGGATTGACCAATAATAACATTGCATCAATAATAAGATTGTATGTACATAATGCGACTATTGAACCCAACAGTGATCAGTTTGAAGTGATTTCATAGCTACAACAACTACCGCGGTATCAGTCAACGGCAAGAATCTCAAAAATCAAAATCACGAGAATATGAAAACCCTAACAATAATCAATTTAATTGCAGCGCATCGCAGACCATTAGAAGAGCACATTCAACTTTATTATATAAACTGAGCATTAAGTAATCGACTAAACAATTAAGTTTGTAGGTAATGAATGAAGATGGACACACTGAGAGTAACTCGACGTGCGCTAGACGCACGAAGTGGGGAGAGCTGGCTGCACTTCACCAAGCTAGAAAACACTTACATTTATTAAGTTAATCAGTTTGAAGTATACTTAGAATTTCAGTCAATGTCAGTCGTTTGGGAGTCCCAAGTCACGGATCTTAATCGCAGACTGTAAACCACATCATATTTACATCCACATCATATTACAATCCACAAGCACGACGCGTTGTATGTTCCAGCATATAATATTCCTTTGGATATTGCGGCACGAACTAGACCAACTCGAAAGCTTGCAACAGTTCGTAGCATGTGCTCTGTGAATTCACGAATCCTCGATGATGTGCGCACGTGGTATTTTTGAAAGTATTTTACTGTTCAACGCGAAAATGCAATGAAAATTTTCACAGATAACACTTACTTACATACATAAACTATTTTTTTGATAAGTTCAAATCAAATCAAATCAAATCAAATCATTTATTTGCATAACACAGGTTCAGAGGATGTTACAAAAATAATATAATATGTTACACTGTATTATAACCATACGAGGTGTGCAAATATATTTTTGGAATTTATGACAGAATAAGATTGTTCAAGTAAAAAATAGTCTATTGTATTACATATAATTGAATTCGAAATAGTAAAATAAAAAATAATAATAATAATATAAGGAAATGTCATGCAAATTAATAATGTCATAGTGATTTTATTATTCGTCACATTTAGTCAACATACAAATAAATTCTGCAATTAAAATATAATGTCGTTTTCTTCTAAATATTCTTTTACATTATAATAACATTTATTTATTAGGAAGGTGCGTAATTTCTTCTTAAATAGAGGAGTAGGCAACTTCCTAATGTCATCGGGCAATTTGTTATATATTAGTGATGCCATACAAATGATGCTTTTATTGAGTAGTGACGTTTCCCCATATGGTATTTGTACATCCAACTTGTTTTTGTCACGTAATTGTCTGTAATAGCTTTTAAAGGCAGTCTTATAATAGCTTGGATTCGTTTTCACAAATATATTTAATTCGTATATGTACAAGGAAGGTAACGAGAGAATTTTTTATTTTTTAAAGTAAGGTTGACAGCTTGTAGTACTGTCTAGGTGGCACATAGCTCTAATACATTTCTTTTGGGCTTTGAACACAAATTCCTTGTCTACCGAGTTGCCCCAAAATATTACACCATATCTTAATATAGGTGCTACAAGTCCGTGATACGCTGTTAAGACGGCTTCTTTGTTGACAATTTTGGAAAGTTTGTACAGAGCGAATGAGGATTTATTAATTCTTTTACAGAGATTATTTAAGTGTGTTTTCCATGATAAATTGTAATCTATATCAATTCCCAAAAATTTTGTATTTGTTACAGACTGTATTATCTGTCCGTCGTAATTAACTTTAATATATTTAGGTTTGAGTCTTTGGTAAAAGTGTATTATTTTTGTTTTATCCATATTTATTTTAAGATTATTGTTAATTAACCACTGAATTATTGTCCTTAGTGTTTGATTTACTTTATCTTCATAATCATTTAGTTGGTCACATTTTACTATTACTGTGCTATCATCTGCAAACAGGACCATTGGTTGTTCGACGTGTCTAGGGAGATCATTAATATATACTAAGAAGAACAGGGGACCCAAAACAGTACCTTGCGGGACTCCAAATTCAATAGTTCTAGTATGGGATCTATATTTGATCTCATTACGTGTACTCTGGCATATTTGTGTAATTTCTGTTACTTGATTTCTGTTAGTAATGTATGAGGCAATTAGGTCGAGTGCTTTACCTCTTATCCCGTACAAGTTTAATTTTTGGAGCAATACTTTATGGTCAACACAGTCAAATGCTTTGCTCATGTCCATGAAGATAGCACATGTTGGATTTTTTTTGTCCATATCAGTCAGAATGGTTTTGATTAAGTCATAAATAGCCATGTTAATAGATTTGTCCTTGCGAAATCCTTTTTGTTCGTTTACCAAGATATTATATTTTTCTAAAAAGTTGTAAAGTCGACTATATATGATTTTTTCAAATAATTTTGAGAAGATGGGAATCAAAGCGATCGGTCTATAATTTCCCATATTATGTTTATCATCTTTTTTGTGGAGTGGAATAACAACAGACGTTCAAATTGGTTCAATTTTAATCTCGGGATAGAGATACATAATTATAAGTTAGTCTTTACGGCGTAACTATTTTTTAAATATTTACGTTGTATTTATAAATAGAATATCATAAATAAAACATGGTTATTTAAAACAAATAATATATTTACTTTTAATGAACAAATTAACAATTAATGTGCACTAAAATAAAAAAAATAAACTATTTATCATAAGTAATAATTAGGCTGTTACTACTGCAGTTATACGATACGTGTCAATATTTTATTGGTTAAAGGTTGTATACATAGGTTGTTTTTTATATTTCTATGGTTGTATACGTGACCTATGAAATCAAAGTTGTCTGTCTCTGTAGTGATCAGCAGGGCTATTGCGTATCTGCGGGTTGTTCGAAAGAGATACCGCGGCCTCGGCACAAGGACTAAGAAGGAACATGGGTGGTTTTTAGTCAGTAGAAGTCTGACACTTCCTTCCGCTCTGCCCAAGAGCGGAGGGGGTTATTTGATGATTTCCCACCCCGCAAAAAAAAGGGGCTATTGCGTATCTTTTTAAATGTCAGTGGCTATCATAGTGTCTATCGATTAACTGTCAAATGGTTATGGTGTGGTATACTAAACTAACCATTTGGCAGTTAATTGGTGGTCACTATGATAGCCGCTGACATTTAAAAAGATACGCAGTAACTTAGCCCTGCTGAACAGCTGTCATCAGTAAATTGATTCTTACTTAGATAGATTAAATTTCGGAAACGTGACGGTTTGTTAGATTTTGTCTCATTCAAAACTGTGTGCATTGATGCCAGCTATTGTTTTATACAGGTTTTATGCGTGAATAATAAATATAATGTTATAAGTTTTTAAACTGACATGCTCACTACCACTATCATTAACACTGAAAGCGGGATATTTACCATGTTTAATTTTTGTTTCCAGCTCCCGATATTTCGGCGCTGTTACAAGCACCATGATTACGGATTATAAACCGAATTATCGGTATCTCGACACAAACAGTAAACATGGTAAACCCATTTTCAGTGTCAAAGTTAATGTTGTACGGATGATGTCATCGGTTTCATTCCTTATATCGTGTGGTTAGTGCCTCAAGTACCGTCAATGTGCCTCTATATGGCCATAAAATTTAAACCCCTTTCCCCACTTATATCAATTTGTACTATTTCGGAGAATGATGTGCACGTTGTTATTCAGTGCACAGGTGCTCTCAAGTTAATAGCTCACACAAGAATTCCAATTTCGTTTCTTCCTCGTAGCGCCGAGCATGTGAGCATGTTGTGCTATGCATTGTATTGCGCTACGATTACCGACACACTGATTACACTCCCGAGACGAGCCTGTTGTTGTAGGAGCGTGCAGATAATTACATACCATAGAGTTACCTGAGGGCGGACAATTGAAGAGAAGTGGGGCTCTGCCCGTAGATGACTCCAATAAAATATATTAATACTAAATACCAATATTAGTTTACTTGAACATTATTCCACGGCTCCGGTCGCTATGAAGCCGACTTTAATTAATATACATTTTTCAGTTTGTAAGGTCCTGTGGACACAGTGGATATGCCAGCCAGTCACCACGCGGGTCGTATGCTACCCGTTTGTTTGTGCGGCTCCTACCCAACTGACGAGCACTACACAATAAGTATGTCATGTAGCAACGGACCTAATGGATGCAACTTTTTCGGTTTACCGGGATCGGGGACTAATGTTTTCTTCCAAAAAGTTTTCAAGTGAATTAATTATGAGATCTGATGACAAATCAAAGGATTCTAAACAGAATGTGCGTACCGCGGTGTTGTCCCGAACGATGGCACATCTTGTGAACATGGAGGCGGGAGGGCTTGTCTACTTGCATTATGTTCGGTCGGTATGTGCGCGGAGAGAGCGTAGGACGCGTCTGTCACGCGCCCTTGACCTTGAGCTGAGCCGTCTCGTCTCGGACAGGAGGGATGTGACTACAGCCGTGCTGTGAACTTGACAATGACATCAAAAGATGAAAACTATGTAGAAATCGTTCGCTCGCGATGTTCGGTAGCTGACGATACGCCGCGCTCTGGTGTCGCGGGATGTCGTGCTGGTGTTGTGACGGCGCGTGATGTATGTCCCGCCGGCGGCGCCCGCGCACGTCGTATGCCGTCAATTAGTGGGTCGTTACAGTTTATTGAGTGTCCCTCATTATCTCCGCCGCATTAGTTTATAACGACGTCCACAGAACATGTAGTGAGCGCTTTGCGTGGACTGAACATTTTATATTAAATATTTTATCAGTCCAATGCCTGAAAATTCAGACGTGTTTTTTCATTGGATTGTGGTGTAGTGTAAACAGGAAGTCTTGCTGTTTTAGGGATTCGCAGATACTCAAACTTTATGCATTTTTGTGTCGCCGTCATTGGATGTTTTTCCTGGAAAATGGAATGAAAGAAATGCGTTAGTTTTGATAAATTTAGTGTCCGACCGATGGTCGATTTCTGGTCGAAGCTGAAACCGATGCTAAAGGTTCAATTGTCCGACCGACGATGGTCGGTTTCTGGTCGAAGCTGAAACCGATGCTAAAGGTTCAATAACCCTAAGATATTCCATTCATGATTGGCTGAAAGTGAATTATGTAATTATTATACGTTTATACTGACATGATGTTGACTGATGGTGTTTGTACTTTGTACATTTATACAGTCAAAATTTCAACTATAGTCGCCATAAAAATTTATTGCATAATAATTATAATCATCTCGTTATGTGGTTTTTGGTTATTTTACTGTCTCTCAGCTGGACAAAGGACGCCCCAAGTAATCTGTGCCCCAAATCTTTTCAAGAGGTCTTGTCCCGCGCTACTTTCAATTTGAACTAGCCCTCGCGGTATGTACCCACCACCTCTTCTTGGGCCGGCCTCTGTGCCGCCATTCATCTTTATGCACCCATTCTGTGAAGACTTTCGCCCAGCGGTCCTGTGACTAAACTACTCGTTTGTTTGCAGACTGGGGACGTCATAAGGTAAACGCAATTTAATCTGTTGTAACGTTCGTATGTAAATAATAATAGGATGGTGATCAGTAGCCTTTTTGGAGTAACTAAAACTTTTGACAGGATACGCCGTGAAACGTGATAAAACACTTATGCTGCTTCTGTGTTCTATGTGTTAGTGCAGGCGCAGGTAGTGCACTCCTCTCTTCCCTCACTCGCATACACTCTCATAGATGGGCGGCGTTCGACACGACCGGAGAGGGATCAGGTGCAGCTTCCAGAGGCGCACGGGCATGATACCGCCACCTTATAAACTGCGAGCTGCTACTGAGAAATTCCTAATGGAAAAACCCAACAGCACTTTCGACCCGAGAATCGAACCTCGTGCACATCCATTAGACGACGTTGTTTGTGAAAACATCTTTTACTATTCTGCAGCCGGACTAATATTGTCAGGAACTGGAAGACTATCTAACAGATGACCTCGAGGACGATAGCCAAATCAGAACTACGAGTGAAGTGTATGTGAGCGCTGCACTAAGTGCGCAGCCTACTAGCAGGGCGCGGCTACCAGGACCGGGTGAGCGGGGGGCGCGGGCGGGGGAGCGTAACCTGTTTGTGCGCCGGCGTATGCAAGTTGCCGTCTCAGCGCTATGTACGAGTCCTTATCACATTGCTGCTACGAACCCCGCTACCTTACACTGCACACGTATATTACAGCGATGCATTCTTTCAACGACATAATCTCTCCATGTCTTACCAAGTTGGAACAAAACGATACAATATAAATGCAGCCAACAGATATAAACATTGGCCCTCGGTCGGACCTATCCTGGTACAGTACCCGGTGATAAATATTGCACATCGACCTTTGGAAATTGGTTTATTTTGTACTTTTGTATAAAGTACACCAATTTCCAAAAGAATTATCAAAAGAAGCAAATCATAATTGTTTTAACAGGTCCTAATAGATACCGGACTGTTTGTATTTCGTGCGACAGAGATAACGCTCTACGAAGCCGAAATTAGCCGATAGTCTCTTTCCAAAGGTCGATGTGCAATATTTATCGCCGGGTAGTGTATGTACAATCAATAATGGTCATGTTTAGCGTTACGCCACATCTATCAGTACGGATCTTTTCCGTGTTATACGTCATTTGCTAGAGCAAGAAACAGAGCGGGCTCGGCAGGACGCGAGTGAGGTTCAACCCTTAGACTGTAAACTCTGCCAATGATCAATTAAGGTTACTATGAAATGGAAATCATGAAGAGCTCCGAAGCATTTATACTCGTGAAACAGATATTTAATTAAATAACCTACAAGGACTATTTATGAGATGTGAATTATTTTCACACTGATTGAAATTCATGCGCTGAGACAGGTTTCCGAGTACCCGGGGCTCGCAGTGGGCTGTGGGCTCGCGGAGATCATAACGAGATACTTTCATTAACGTAATGGAGGTGCTCGCTAAACACGACTTAGAGATGTTAACTTCATTACAAGATTCATTTCTTGAATGTCTGCCGGGTGTGTCGGATTGTCACTCCCCTGATTGCTGGTTAGAAGACTGTCTATATTTATTTTCTTATTCGAAAGGTTGCGCTACCTCCGCTCTGTGTCGCGCTCTAGCTGATGGTCCTGAGCGACAGAAGAGGATAGGAGCATAGAAAAATGCGATCCCGTGCTACCAGATGATAAGTCGCAACACATCACTTACGTTTTTTAATTGTATGGATCCCATAATGGTTAAGACGCCTCGCGACATACACATTTTCGTTTTACAATCTGAGATCAATTTCCTCACAAAGATATGTGAATATTTTGCTGGTATATATTATCGATTTAACCCATCCGTACGAACATCGTCGTGGTGGTAGAGTTTCTGAAAATCAGAAGGTTTGCACCACAGAACAGATAAATTATCTGTTCCGTGGTTTGCACGTTAGTTGTGCTCAGTGTACATCGTGCTACCTATTTGATTTAGTTGACATCAATCATAAAAAATCAAAATAGTGAACATCATTCATTTTTCCCTCTTAAATATATAGTAGTCATAACATTACCCTTTCCTTGCAGTCAGGTAAAAATTGAACTAAAGTAGCAACTGTAACTACCTGAACAGACTCACATAATCACATAATGAGTACGAGTAGTCCTGCTGCATAATAAGTAAAGCATAATGTATATAATATGCTCAGTTGCTCACTGCACATTTCATCTATTATTGCTGTGTATGTCGGCGGACGGGTGGCAGCTTGTATGGCTGCTGTATTATTCAGGATGCGTCTCTGAAAGCCTGGCGAGTGGTGTGGTGCGGTGTGGTGTGGTGGCGACTGATATAGACACAACGCACCGGAGCGGCTGTTTGGGGATATCTTGAATTCATATCAGATTCAGTAGTTCGTTCGTGCGAAATACGTTGAGCTTTCACGACTCAGCCTCAGGCGACAGTTTTATTGTGGTGCTCGACCGCTGGTTTTACTTATGTATGACGAGGTAGTATACCTAAGTTACCGGTACCTATCTCGTTGTGATGGGCGGAAACTCTCTTATAATATGACTTGAGATGTGGAGATGATTCCCATGTTCATGATCACCACACTAACAATTTTATTCAGATAATGTTTGATTCAAGTTGTAATAGACATCTAACAGCGGAACCGAACTGTAACGTCGAGTACCGAACGACAGTCGAGTTATAAGACGATCAAATACTGTTCTAATTAAATATAATTACTTATAGTCGCAATTGTAGTTTCCGAGAAGTCAATGTGACGAATTGACGATATCTGTGCGCTACATCTAACTGGAGCTAGTTCTAGGTGAGCGGCGCGGGCGCAGCGCGGCGTCCTTTGATCTCGCGCGTGACGTTCATAACGTATGTAATTTGGCGCGCTCTCCTCTCCAGTTTGAGACACACGCCGCTGTACAGATCACACAGAACTACCACAAGCTGAACAAAACTGCAATTAACTCACCTTGGAGAAAATCAATTTCAGTGAGTGTTTCGGTATTAAGTTGGTTTGTTAAGCATGTCTTTACGTCATGTGTGTTTGATAGGTGATAACAGCGTGTTGGTCTCGGACGAGTGTTGAGTGGAGTGGACCTAGTATTTGTGCGTCTTATATTAGAGTAAGTACATGTAGAGGAGTCGTTCACCCGCTGCTAGTTATTGAAGTGCGCCGTCCGCGCCGCTCCCCGCACATCATTATCATCGGAGACGACATCAGCGCGCGCCGCAACGACGCTTGCCATCTCACGAGGTACAAGCGTGCCACAGACAGACAGACAGACACTGGTAACACGACTGCAGCTACAAATGCTGCGTCAGTCTTAGGTACAAAGTAACGCAGATCCCTCGATCCTGGACCAAGAGCTCTGCGACTCTGCTGGTGCTGTACAATCCAGCTGGTTTTGATAATAAACTGAGGTTTTAATAATCAAAGCAATTATGAGGTGTCAGATAATATTGGGTCAAAAATATCGCTGTTAGCACGTTGGCACAGCCGCATGTACAGTCAGCAACAGAAGTATATTAACACTGCTCAAAGTTTCTAACCAGGTTTTTTGATAAAAACTTGTTAGATTTTACCTACCCGTTACTAACAAGTTATTGAAGAGCAAGGAAAATATTAAATAATAATCTTCTGAAACGTTAAAAATAATAGCTGGAGTCCTGTACATCAAATAATTATAATCCCGAAATGTAAAGCTACTTCTGTTGCTGACCGTACAGTACATTAGAGGCAATTTGGCTACGGAAACATTTATTTCATAAGTGCCAATGTATCATTGTGGAAGACAAGATTACTTTGTCAGCTATCATAACATTTCGCAAATTAAACCTAAAATACGCAAAACTTTGTGAAATTATTAAAAATAATAAATAGCTAAGTAAGTCATGTAGCCTGATTAAAATAATTTAGCTGATGTATGTAGACTGTATCATTATAAAATAACACAAAACCTGACTCGGTCGATGTCGCAATAGCCATCCGTTTGTGAGCGGTGCACGGTGGCTTAATATCCGAGTCCGAGGTAAACGACGCGACGGCGATGTTCAGCGAGTACGCACGTTGTTCACGTTGTGTACGATGGGCTATAATGTATGTGAGTATGTTATGTACCTACCAAATTTTACAAGATTGCAATCTGAATCCTAATCATGAATTGTGAGTTTATTATTACATAGGAAGGTACCTACCTACAATCAGGGATGCTCTGTATTAAAAATGCAATAAAGAATTGAGTATTGAGCATAAAACGATAAAAGCTTGCATAAACACATTCGTGAGGATTGTCTAGTCTTTCTAGTGACCATGGTTTCTTTTTTTTTGAGTTTTTATTCGCTGTAAGTCCTCCATATAATAAATAAAATAAGCGCTTTGTTCGTACATCTGTGGTAAGCAGTTAAAGTCAAGTAATGAGCGCAGTCGTATCACTCGTACTAGTCGTGCCACCCAGTGTGGTAGCAAGGAGTGTGTGTAGTTGTTTGGTGGGACTCGTGGGAGCCCTAACCGTCCTGACTGCACGAGATGAGGTCCTGCGGCGGCGCGGTCACACGTGCGGCGCGTGACGTCACGGCCGCCTCCATCTCGTTCTCTGAAGTGTCGAGTGTTGAGGTAGGTCAGTCACCCAGCGCACTTGAGAGGCACTCATATCGCGACATCAGCCACTGGTTGTGTGAGCACTGAGTACTGCACACTGCATGCACTGGAGCGCAAACACTATGTCCCTAACATGATTTGGATTTATACAACCTTCAGTTTAAAAACTAAGATGCTTGTGTTTCATAGCTAAAAGTGTTTTAGTAAGCAACCTCAATGAGCAGTTTCCGCGAAACGATGCACAAATAACTTTCTAGCTATTTGCAGTGGACATTACTGCGCGCTGTTAGCACGCGACCGCTGCGCGCTGGCCGCAATGACGGGTGAGTTGTGAAGCAGTTCCTGCAGCCCAGCCAGAAGTCGCAATGAGCCCCGTCAATCCGAGACATCTCTAGATCTTACTTTAAATTAGCTTTGATTGGACGTCAACGGGCGCGGTACTGTACTGCGGCAGCGGTAGTGAAGCACTGCTTTGAGCTAAAGTCTTGTAGTTGTTTCTACCCTGTTTTCAGTGATACATGTCTGACATACAAAAGATCTCTGTATGTAGTTAATTCGGCCCTTTCATTCTAATTGAATATTTTGTTAGTTCTGAAAGCAGCGAAGTTAATGTAGAGGTGACCTGAACATTCGAACAAACATGAATCATCATCTGCCTAGCCTTTTCCCAACTATGTTAGGGTCGGCAAAAAACAACACGCAAACATGAATCAAAAACATGAAACATGAATCTGACAAAAAATGGAAATTCACTAAACGATGTCTTAGTTGATTGCAGTGCTCCTAGTTAATAGGCACCATATGTCCCAGTATCGGCTGAAATGTGTATTGACACATTTCTGGGGCAATTTCCCCCGCTCCCACCGCACCGCCATCCACCCCGCGTCACCCCTCCCGCGCCCTCTGCTCGTGCTTTGGGTAGATATACCGGACAGTTCGCTTGATGTGGAAAGGTCTAGGAAATACTTAACAACTCCTCAGAACAATCTTTACAAAACAATACTTAGGCTGGACTCGCGGTGTCACTCAGGTAAACAGTGGTAACTCAAGCAGGTAATGTACCTACATTATATATTATTGTAGATACGTAAACAAACACATTATATTCACCTGTAGTAAGTTATTTAATGGCTCATTCCTAAGCCTCCTGCGGCGGCTGTCAGTATCTGAACTTAAGCAAATATTTGGCGACACCTACGCGTTTATCAGCTTTGTGAGAATGACATGAAAACTACATTAGCATTACTCACATGATATTATCAATGTTCTCGCATATTATCATTATTTAGACATCTCATAACTATAAGAAATACACTTGTAACCTTTCATGCAGGTGTAGGAATAACCCGGTATAATGGTTGTAAGGGGCAGTAAGCTCGGGGGCAGTAAGTTCAGTGTACATCATTTATGTAAGTTTGCAGCTGGTACACATTCTGCGTTTGTTAACATTGCACTTGTAAGCCGCGGGCCACGGGTGGCCACGGGTGGTGGCCACACCGCGCCCGCACCGGTGTGCAATGTTTGCACAAAACTGTTCCCTAGCGCACTGTTTGCAGTGTTGGGAGCGCGCGCGGTGTGCGGCCGCTCTTATCGCGCACTGCACGCGCCGCACGCGCCATCACGTCTGCTGCAGTGCGCGGTGTCACGAGTAAGCGGGCAAACACAGTTTTTATCTAGGTTATTTATACTGCTGTTGCGGGTAATAGATATATTGTATTCACTTGTAAAGCTGCGTATTCGCCTGAGGCGGGAGGATGGCTAGAGGTAGATCTACTACTCTTTAAGCAAAACAAAATATTATGTATAATAATTATGTAGTTGCTATAATCCCACCTCCAAAGAGACGTCGCACAAGATCATCATCAGCTGACTGGTAAACGAAGGAAAATACATCGATAATTTTGAAAGCTTAGGCTCGGCTGCTTAACCTTTCAACCTACACATGACGGATAAGGTGAACTAGTTGATGCAGGAAGCGGTCGCAGGCAGTAATTCACCCAGTCGCGCCGTATTAGCGCTCGTGTCAAGGAGGTCGCTCTCAGCGTCTCTCAGCGAACCGAAAGCGAAATTATGAGACGACAATTACCCATTTACTAACTTTCCTTGCAGAAGATTCCTTAACCAGAATGTGGTTTCCTTTTTTTTTTTGGGGGGGTTGGGAAATCATCAAGTGACTCCTCCCGCTGTGGGCAGAGCGAAAGGGAGTGTCAGACTTCTACTGGCTAAAAACCACCCATGTTCCTTTTTAGGCCTTTGTGTCCAGGCCGCGGTATCTCTTTCGAACAACCTGCAACCCCGACGGGTGTGTTTTTTAAATTGACAGTCCGATTTTTTGTATTTCCTTGTTAAACTGTTGTTAAAATATGAGAGTCAAGTTGCAAGTGATTTTGTGACAGAAAGAGGGATCACTGGAAGGTTCTCATTCAAGCTATAACTAAAAGTTATTTTATTAGCTGTTGATTTAAAACTTGCAGTAAGTAGTGTTGAAATCTTGAACACCATTCATGAAATAAAAAACCCCTAAATACGGATCCCTCATTGTACAGGACGTCCATACAAAGCGAGGAGGCCATGTTTCTAAAAAGAGCTTTATGTGTGTGCACCATACAAATCAATGCACACCATTTTAATAAAAGTTTTTCCAAGTGGTGCATACAAATTGCCTGTTGGTGTAGTGGTCGCAAGCGTGTCTACTGCGCATGAGCTTCTGGGTTCGCTTCCCAGGTCGGGCAAAGTGTTATTGGGTTATTCCATCCGGAATTTCTTAGTAGCAGTCACGGAGTATCGATTTGTGCCCAGTTGATGGCATTAGGCTCACCACCTATTACATGGGACCTAAATGCGGGTGTACTAATACCTCTGCCTAACCCTTCGGGGATTACAGGTGTGATGTTATGTATACAAACCGCTACAGGCAAGACAACTAAGCCAAGTTCCCGACACGTTGTTCCCTAAAACAAAGGAGTCGCATAAACGTTTGACGCATTGATCGTGTGACGTCACACGTCCATAATAAGTGGAGCAATTCCTACCAGAAAAATAAATTAATACCGATTTTAGATTATTGAAGTTACAAGCAGCGACACGGACCGTGACCGTACGGTGACCGCGGTTCTGTCCCACAAGACGTCTATGAGACGAGAAGTAGCGTGTGTTTAGTGGTAGCAGTGCAAACAGAGTATTTGTATTTGATAAGAGGGCACACACTGGCGCGGCGTGGCTGATGGCTCGGTGAGCATACAGTGGCGTGCGGCAGTGGCGGGTAAACCGCGCAAACAAGTGCAGTCGTCTGGTGACTTCCAACACTCCGGTCACACAGGGCACACGGCTTTCGACCCAATTTTGTTTCCGTTGATTGTTTTTAGATAGTGATTTCAATATAATTGGAGCAAAATGGGCAGTTCAAACCTGTGACAGCAGCTCCTAGTTGCTGATAGCGATGACGTCGCAAGTACCCGTTCGCTTCAGACAAGCTATTTATACCGAGATATCGCAGTGCACCGCCCTCGTAGCTCACGCACTAGTGTGCACTTCTGGTAATAATAGTGCACCGGGAAGTGTTACGAGCATACCGTGCCCACCAAGTGTGACCCGTGGACTGACGAGGCCCTGAGGAGTCCACATTCTAGTCGGGAAAGCCCGGTGGTCGATGTGGCTGGAAGTTGAAAGGAACAGATGTGTTGCTGGGGAGTTTGTTCCGCCACTTCTTCTTTCCAGCAAAAAACACTAGGAAGTGTCGAAGGGTTGGCGTTTTAGGGGACTGTCACTTGTAAATAAGTAAAGTAAAGTAAATTTTGACGTTTGAAAAGTGCCTAGCCTAGTTTGAATAAATGACTTTTGATTTTTGTTACTTGGAAGTGATGCAAGCTACAACGGCAAATGGCTGGAAAAACAAAACATGTCTGGCTGACCTCACAAACAGCCACCCCGTCTTGGCACGGGCAGTGGGGTAGGTACGTCTCGCCTCATTGCCTGCACTCTTCGCCGCAATATCCGTTTCCGATATTTGTGTAGACAGTGAACAGCGCACAAGCGGCTCTCATTAGACGCTCTCGTTTATTAGCACGTGATTGTCTGCTCTCCCCTGCCCTACACTAGCTCAGTGCGCGGCGCTGCTTGCTCGTCGCACTTTTATTGCATCGTGTTCATGCTGTCTGACTGAACTAGACATGTCAATTTATATCAGTCATGACAGCATATTCGGTTACAATAACAAGGATGTCCTTGTTGCTCAACGATACAAAACGAAATAAATGCAAAACGAAAGATAAGGTTGGCGTCATGCGGCTTCCGGGACAGTAGAAACGCAAAACACCAGACACGTGAATAGAACTATTTCAGTGGTCGCTGGTGACAGACGTGCGCCTGTTTTAGCAGCTCCTCAGCAATGCAACAAGAACATCTGCACTCACACACACACACACACAAACACACACAGTCGCCTCACGTACATGAGACTATATTCGGTGGGTTACCTGCGCTACAGTATAATAATAACTCAGAAAATCAGTAAACGAACTAGGTTCTTTTAGCGGGTGTATGTAGGGTTGCACCTTGCCACTTTTTTCGACGCGACCGCAGCACCTCTACTTACTCAACAATACCTTGTTACCTGAATCATTCTTAAAATACTTGTAAACGCGGTTTTTTCATGTACCGAAACCTACAATACAATAACAATTTAACAATACAATACAATTGTTCCTTGCATGCATGGTAACGGGTTCCCGTCGGGACTGCGGGTTGTTTGAAAGAGATACCGCGGCCTCGGCACAAGGGCTAAGAAGGAACATGGGTGGTTTTTAGTCAGTAGAAATCTGACACTCCCTACCGCTCTGCCCAGAGCGGGATGAGTCATTTGATGATTTACCACACAACAAAAAAAAAAATGTGCGCGAGATTCAGTGCGTGGGGTGCGAGTAGCGAGTGTAGTTGATAATGTTGACGATGACGTCACCGAGACACCGATACATTCGCCACACCACGCTAAATCTCGCTGGAAGGTAGAAAGCTGCCGCCCGCGCCCTAATCCGTACTTAATACCGCAGTCGTTTCCCTGCTCGGAGTCGGTAGTTAGGAACACTTTACAGATTTAAGGGGCTAATGATTGCAGTATCAGCTGCACCGCCGCACACCGGCGCGCACGCAATTAGTACCACTCATTAGTTAACTATTACACCTACTGCTCGTTTTTGCAACCAAAGTGAACTCGCGACGGAAATAGAGTCAACTGGAATGACATAATTTTACGGACACAAGTTATGCAACTTCACGTTGCCCGGCAAGTAGCAGATTTATTTAAAGTCTCGCATAATATTATCCATGAAAGTTAAACAATGGCAGTATAAGCTGCCATGGAGGGTGCATTCCTGGAAGCGTTAACTGATCTCTACAGGCATGCCTGCGGCTGTTATGTATGGAACAGGTATGAGTGGTAGAAGTATGTTGCTATTTTAGTAAAATGTAGGTTGGCGTTGGTCACACAACATTGTGTACTTTGGTTAGGTACATTAATGTGTAATAAAAACCAGGAAATATAGCTTAGTAACAAATAGATAATCCGAAAACAATAAAATAATTTATGTTCATGATTATGCTAACATTACATGAAAACACGCATATTTTCCCCAATTTTTAGGCAAATGTTAGAAGAGGTTTATCTGTATCGAGGCTAGTCGCCAGGCGGCAACTTAGCACAGTCACCACGCGGCGGTGGACCGGTCTCTACATAATTATTATGTGTGTACATGCGCGCACATCAAGCTACTACGACCTGTCAAACTGATATATTTTCTACTTTATGGTTTAAATTATTAGCTTATGTGCTGGTGTCCATGTCTGTATAACTGACTACTGGGAACTACCCCATACCATCATCCTTAGCTGAACATGCAGAGGGTGGGCATTTTTAGGGGGCCACGTGCAATTTTGACGTTCAAAAAGGTAGCAGGCCCGTCCAGTATAAACAGGCTCACAGCGATGTGTTGTATTAAATCTAAGCTCCTATTTTTCTCCCATTCAATACCTTCGCGTAGATCAAGTTTACACGCGAATGTTCCCGAAAGAAGTGGTAAGTTAACGCAATGTTTGTGTCAAAAAATGGCTGGATTGCTTTTTACAACAGCAGAAGTTGGACAGTTTAACTTACAGCTTTAAAGTTTCCGCTTCTCGTTAGGAGTTAGAGGCAGACAATATTATAGAGACGTCGCCGAGCCAGGCAGCCGGCCGTCCAGGGGCACGGGGGGGTGGGCACTGTGGACGACACTACGCGAAGTGCCGTAAAGTTTTACGAAGTTCATGGAAACAAGTGTTTTACATTGCAACAAGTCATTTGAAAAGTCTCGACAAGCTAAAAAAGAACCATCAAAATATGTGTGCCTTCTTCTCGTCTGTAGAGTAATGCGTACAGTGTGAGTGTCAGGAGGACAAGAGGTCCCGACAGGCTGACAGAGCATTCGACACAAATCACGCACACGCTGTACATTACCGACTTAAATATTTAAAGGAAAGATGCGCGTTGTGCCACTACTCCTCCCTCCTCCCCTCCGTCTGCCAGGTCCAGGACGGTACGTAATGGACCATTCCATTTCCATTTCCGTCTGATACCTGAGAGAAATATTTCGAGAGATTTTTGTTAACAATTCATATCATAATAAGTTGTTTTGTTTGTAATTCTCCGATATATTCGGCCGTGCGTATTTGTATCTGCGACAGAAATAAATAAAAGTGTATCGTGGAGTATCGACGTGGATATATTCGGTCCGTGTGATGTCACGGGACTCACGGGCCAGTCACAGGTGCTCGCCGGCGACGGCTCGTGTGTCGTGTCAGGTTACCCACGACCCGCCACTCCTCATTACTACAATAATGGCGACGCCCGACTGGATGGTATCACTATACGCCATACGTAGGTTCTAACTTGACCTAAATAAGATACAATAGGTACTATTTGTTAGATAACTAAAGTTTCACAAAATGGGGTAAGTATCACCTTCACCTGATACCTGCGTAGCAAGAGGATGTCAACGCTGGTGAGAAGCCGCTTTGAAAAATTGGATATATCTTTTGTTTTCTAAGCTTTGAGAATAAAGACGCCGTCCAGTCTAGTCTAGCGGCTGTATATCTCACGCGTTATTACAGTAGCTAGATGCGTTCGCGCGCGACGCAGCGAGACGCGCGCGACGCGACGTGCGGAATGCGGCGCATTATTTATCACCGCGCGCTATTTGTGTCCGCCGCACGCCGCACGCACTGGCTCTCGCACTGCTGCGTCCTTCAGCACCCTCACCTAGCACTCCAGCAGCAGACAGTGACCGCCTTCCCATCGGTGGTACCTCGACACACGACACACGACGGTAGACTGGTAAAGGGTCACCGGGTCTAGTTATAGAGCCGTCTGCCCATCTGCCGTTGGTAGTCACACCAGTCATCTCCCATAGGGGAAATTATAACAACTGTATTGGATCCTTGGACACTCTTACCTATAACAGTGTCCAACGAGCCAATACAGTGACGTGGTACACGTTCACCTGGCGCTGCTAGCTGCTCTACACGACGCGCCGACATCCACACACGCTGCATGGTGTGAAGCTGTGCGCGTCACGATTGCCACTCATATGTCGCAATTATTTTTCCGTGTTACATTACATGACAAACTATTCTGTTCATGTGTTCAGAACTTTAGATTAGTGATGGCCTGAGGAGAGCCCGCTTACAACCTCGTCCACGAGTCCACGCTGCCCTTGACTTACACTTCGACAAAAATATTTATTAATTCTGACGCATCTATTTTAGAACTCGCGACCTTTGACGACAAGTTCTTTGCCGCTAACTCGTAGAAAACGTGGACTAAACACAAATAGCAAATTAAAAAATCAATTCGATGTCTGTTACCTACACGTACAAAATCAAGTACCTATGTATAGGTAGATATAATGCGGTATTCTGTGATACGGATGTCGTTGTTATCCGTCAGAAACATTGTGGTAATGAATCAAGTGCCAGCGAGCCGTCCGATGGCTTCAAGTAATTTTCAGATCTGTAGCTTAACACTAATTCTCCTGAAATCTTAATACCTCATTGAATTAATTAGCAAGGAATACCATACAGTTATACGTAATTATAGACGGTCCAATATATCAGTTTGGTCATAGTATAAAGAGAAGATGGTTTGGTCAAGTAGTCGGCACTGGTTGCTTAAGTCTCCCTCGCCATGCGCTAGGGTGTCTGTCAATGGTCCAAGAGCGTGCCTACATATAGCAATGTCCGGTGTGCCGTGGCTGGTCGGTCACAGCTGCGTGCTACGTGTCGGTAGCTCCTGGTCGGCGCGCGCGCATTCTCTCACGAACACTCTATTTATTTCCCGTCCCGCGTCGCACACCGCGCCGCAATAATTATGATTAATACCAGCGCCCGCGCACCCAAACGTCCACAAATAACAGGAATTTATATCACAAGATAATTCCCTCATAAACCGAGCTGCTAGCCAGTCTGTGACGTGGAGCCATATCGCTGTAAAGTGGTGATCAGTCATGTCAGCTGTCACGAGCTGCACTTTACTGACATCATCGTAGGAGACGGCCGCCATTCGCGTATCCCGTCGTTTATTCTACTGCCGGAATTTAATTAAGCATCGCGAAAGGTTTTCACATTATGTCACAATATGTTGGTTTTATATGAATAGATAGTGAAAACCAATAATTAATTGATGACGTAATGTTTACGAGACAAAACTACTGTTGTCGACGAGGCCGTTCTACACAACACACTAGGTACGGTTTCACAAATCTACAAAACTAACTCTGAAATGCATTTTGATGATGTTCGAACTATCGCGTCTATTATTATGACCGTACGTCAACTGCTGAGGAGGAAGGCGAGAGGGGCGGGTGGGGATGGTGGTATATTACACCATCAAGTATTCGCACTCGATGCCGGGATTGTGGCCGATCCTAATTGCACAATTTGACACCATTTCACCATTTTTATTAAATACTGAAACATTACTTCCTGTTCTTGGTCCCAACTAGCAGTATTTAATACTATTCAACACATTTTACCTATTCATAATTTATTTTAAATCTATCTGACGGACTAATGTGTAATGGATTTATTGTTAGGTATTTAAATAATTATGTACATTACATACAAAATACAAAACTAGGTAGTAAATAAAAATTAAAACTAAAAGTTAATACTTACATAATATACAACGACCAAATAAGACTCTTCGGCGTCCTAATCCTAGTACTCCTCCGCATCGGTGACAACCGGGAACGTGCCCAGAAGACTGGCAGTATTGCCACGTTGAATGGCAATGCTTATCCTTTGACCAAAGAAAGAGCCAGCCGGCGAGAGATTTCCTTAAAAAGGAGACGCGCACTCGGTGCCCATGACCCGAGCGTTTCGAACCCAAACGGCTCAAAACTATAATTACCAATGAGGTCACAGAATTTGCGCCGTTTGAGGGTCTCAGCAGCTGCAGCAGCAGCGCCCGCACAGCCCTCCGTGCTTGCAACGTGAGATGGCGCAAGGGTGTCGACACAGGTTGCATCCCACACCAAAGACCCACCCACTTTCCAAGGCACCAACGTCATGCCATCTGGTCTCTTCCCATCGTCGTACCAAGCCGTTAAGTTCTAAAACCGCTGGTACACCGGCGCTGGCAAGGGCTCGACGAATAATATCGTTAATGCTGGCGTGTCGTGCAATGCGACCTGCGCTCCTGTAGCAGGACAGGCCATGGTGTCCGAGGCTGTCGACAGCTTCACCGCAGTGACAACGATGCGGAGCAACACAAGGTGTGCCTAAGCGTAGACTTGTAGCGACCCGGAAAGATGAGTCATCCATCATATAGCCAATGATGGATCACGGGAGTGCCTGAAGCCACAAGCCCGACTCCCACTCCCCCACAGCCAGCAGACGAGCACGCTCCACAGTATTGATTGTCGTGTTTAAAAGGGTATTACGTACAATACTGCAGAGTGGCTCGTCCCACCGTCTCTGGGAGGACAGGTTGTCGCAACGCCAACGCAAGTCAACTCAAGTCACGTCGCACGCGCTCTGAGGTGAAAGTGTTCGATAAGCGACGCCGACGTCTCGCTCGTGACGTCACGCACTCACTCCTCAGCCCTCACAAGTGGACACGAAAAGCGACTGTCGCGGTCTCTTACAATATTTACGTAGGCATAAGATACAGGATTAATTCTATAATTTATAATAGTGAGAACAATGACCCAATAAGAGATTTATCGTGCGTATATAAAATAAGTTTAATAGTTAAATGTTTCTATTTTTCTCATTGATCGTTGTTTCCTTATTGCGATTTCCGTGTAATAACAATATTTTGTATAAGCATTGCGGTTGTGAACTAGTTTGTGAGAGATGATCTGCGAGGACTTACCGCAGCCCATTTTCCTTCCAACACTAACGTTTCTATTTTCGTGTATCGCTATCTTTATCTTTATCATTCAAATGTTACAGCTATTTCAATCTGTCACTTGCAGCTCGCATCGCATTTAGTTTAATAAAACGTTACAATAACAAATCGGATTGTATTAGGTTCAAATGATGTATGTTATGCATTGACTTATATATTACTGCATAAGGACTGGACGGACGGCATGTTAAAATGACGCCTCAAACGTGGTCCCAAAACGGTCTTTCCTAAGCCGAAGTGAACTAACTAGTCCACGATCGGCTTTCTTCGGGTGCGGTCGTAAATTTTATTAAAAGCTTTTCTTTTTACCTCGAAAATACCACGCCGCTTATACAAGGTTACGTTAACGAGCAGACTACACCGATTCTCTGTATGGCGAACGCATCGAGCAAATGTTCGGACGACCGTATCTTTAGTTTTTATATCAATGATGTTATGTCAATATATCTACCTACGCGGTGAACTCAGCGGGTGTCTGGTTAAACCCCTCGCCTTCCCGGACAGCCGGACGATCGCACAGGCTATAACATTTAACAAATGCACTCTGAGCATTGCTTAAAGTTGCTTCGCCATCATTGAAGTGCATGCGTCCTGTCTGCTAAAGTCAACGCACACAACGCCATGATGCACCGCTTGCTAAATGATGTCATCTAAATTGCAGTAAGTGTGCTGAGATGAGGAGTGATGCTGCCGTGTCACGTGGGTCGACTCAATCACACCTCGTTAGTGCAGCCGACTTGCACTGATTTGTACATTGTTCGACAATTGACTGAAACTACGTTTTAGAATATTATTGTATTGTCCATTGTCCAGTTTAAATTACGTACGTAACGTTTTGTAAAAATATTTTTTTTTTAATACACTTCCTCGAAAACTAGCTCTTATTGCACTACGATTAGGTTCGACATGCAACGTATTTCGCACGCGTGCGTTTTTCTTATTTTTCCGAAACCGAGGGCGGGAATGAAAATTACCACAGATTACTATAACCTTACACTAATTCCAAATCGATTAAAACATAGGAAATTTAAAAAAAATCGCCACCGACTATGGAGTCGGCGGTGTTTTTTTTTTAATTTCGTCATTTTGATTTGTGTCACAGCATAAATAAATAATTATTGAATATCAAATTGTGTTTGTGAAAAGAATACTATAGATACAATATTTGAATTTTATATTTTTCCTGTGAGGCTGTGTAGCGGCTTCATGAATATACCGTTGCTTTTTCTTCAACCTGGCGAAATCAAACCGCGGAAAAAAAGCAAATTAAATAAGAAGAATAAGAATAATTTATTTAAGAAAAAATAATACAAAAGGTGTACATTTTGGCACAGTACTGTTGCTTACCTACAAAGTTATAATTAGTACTTACTAATAACCAAAACATATGTATTTTACAAGTATTGGTTATTAATTTTAACTTCAAATGTTTGTATAGCTACCTGCCCGAAATCATAGTCTCCTAAAAAATACCAGAAATACTTATCGTTTTATTAGTTAATTTCTTTGAAAGTGTATTAAAAACGTAGTTTGATACACGTGGGAATTTGTTATTGCATTTCTCGACCCCTCGGGTGTTCAATCCACCTCGAATGCAATAACAAACTTAGCGCACTTGTATCAAAATGTACTATTCTTAAACAGCTTCGATGTTTAATACTGTTTTTTTTTTAACAAAGACCTGTTATTAGAATAGGGTCGCATTTGACTGTCACAAAACAATGGCTTTGTGACAGTCAAATGCGACCCTATTCTACAACAATAGATTCTGATACAAAAGCTTAACTTTTCAGTATCTACAATATGAGAAATTATTCCGATCTGACTTATCCAAAATCCTATAACATAATTATCCATTTGTTTGTATTCTTATCGTGGTTAGCTGTTCATAATTCAATGGAGGTGCTATTATTACATCTCGTCGTATTACACGATACACCATATCGCTTCACTTACTATTCTATTGATACGGCCTTACTTCATGGTAATATCGAGTATGTCAATAAGTAAATAGGTACTTCAATCGACATGTTACCTCATGGCAAACAAGGAATATATTTATAAATTACCTACATAAATTAAATTAATAACGATTCAAATAATATGAAGTGTACTGGTTCATAAGTAGTGCGAATATATGCAGTGGAACACAAAGCCGTTGGCAGTTATTGTGTGCAATAAATAGTGGCGTTGTGGGCCAGGTGGAGACTGTCGACAGCCGGCAAGCAACGGCTCTGCTCGACACACGTACGTGGCGTCGTACAGGATGGACAGAAGGCTCACCGCTCACATGACAGCGGCCCGGCGCGATAAGCACACCACTCGCAGATAGTAGTCGCGTCGTTGTGTCGCAACCACTGTGCGTTCTGAGAAGTGAACCTTTTGTAGCACGCTATTGTGTGTACAGGACGAGTAGCCCCCCCCCCCCTCCACCGTCCTGCACTGCAAGGACCGCCTGCCTTCCCCCCCCCCCCTCCAGCCGCTTGACTAGCGCATTGTGCACACAGAGGACGTCACGAGGACGTGCCGCCAACTTGCAGGACCAACGCTATGGGGAACATGCTTACTTACTTTATGAGGAATTTAGGACATACTTTGTTCTTTTAAAAAAAAAAAAGTATTTGCCAGCCCCCGTGCGTTACAGACACGGATGTCATTAAAAAGATACCACTGATCAACAATGATTGGGTTATTGTAATTTTTACCCGATTGAGTATTGTTTATACCTAAGCCAATTTTATGTTTCACAATAATTTTTCATTTCGACAAAATATACAAGTGAAAAATCAAGGGGATTGTGTGGGAAATCTTACAAAATTGTTAAACTGAAAAGCTGGAATTAAAAAACGTTATTATAAAAACCAAAAACACGACTGAAAACAAGCATACTGGAAGCAGGTCCAATTGAAATACAATTTATTAAAACATGGTGTGGCTCCCGACTGCTTTCAAGTGCGCTTGCTTAATCGGGATTTTTAGTATTTATATTATTTTTGTCTATTTCACTTTTCCTTAACAAAAAAATGCTATTTGAACTAAATATTGGCTTACCAGATAGGAAAATGTTTTGAGCTTATACGAATGAAGAAAATAATGTGAAATACACTTAGCGAGGGGCCGTGAAACCTCTCAACCTCGACGGAGGACCGAGAGCCGAAATACTTTGCGCTACTTTTTATTTTAATCTTTATTTCATTCTACGCTAAGACGATTTGTTCATGAAAATTATTTCTTTAATGTCCTCGTTATTTATGTAAACGTTTTTATCGCCTTTTCAGAAGGAATAATTATTATGCGTAATCCATTAGTAGATATTTTGAGCCTTAGCCTTATCTAATGTTCAATTTGAAGGTGCTGCTGGAGCACTCACAGCTAATAAATTATGCTATTATAATACTAGGAAATTAGTAAAAATAATAATATTGAAAACATCTCGGAAAATTAGTAATTGAAAGAGACTGTACGAGTATACTAAGTAGCGAGGGCTAGTGGAATATCAACGATCGCACGACTTTACTGAACTAAACCACCTTATATAACTAGATTTTGAGACTGCCCTTCGATAAGAATTCCTTGCGAAACAAAGTTTCCTGTTTATTTCAAGCATGGTCACCTAAGTGTTCGCAATGCGGCTATTTTTGAAGTTTAATGCGGAAAAAGGACAATGCAGTGAATGCAGTGAGCGCAGCCGGCAGGACAATGGACGAATGGGTAATACATGAACTGCGACAATGTGTAGCCTTGTGCCCGCAGCCCAGCGAGGATCTCGGTCAGTTCCTAGAGACCTAGTACACCTACTCGAATGTTAGTTATCGACAAGCGTACTTTACAATGATTTGAGGATAATACAACATCCGACCGTTATTAAAAATTGATATTTATATTTGCCGGAGACTGCAGTCTCTGAACGTGGATAGAATCAGAACTACTGGAATGTCAAGCAACTATTGTCGTTAAGTTCAACCTCTTTAGTTGTGCTTGGGTGTGTTTAGTTCTGGCACGATTAACAACGACAACTGTCAGGTGATGAATGACAGAAGCGCTCGTCAATTTAGAGGGTCGGAGCTAGCGGCAGGGCTTCGATGGCGGACCGCGCTGCGGTTGATCGTGGTCGTGTTTCCTACTAACCTCACTGCATTCCATGTGGTTGATTTGATCGTTTGTCATGAGCATCCGTTATTATTTTGTAACCGAGGTGTGATTACCAATGTAGACCGTTGTACTGAAGAACCGTTGTAGTGTTATTTTGAGATATCCATCCTGTCTTATCGTCATCATCATGAGGAATAGCGTCTCCTCCGACATATTATATATAGGGCGTAAAAGTACCCTTAACGCAAACGAAGTTAAAAAACTAGTTTTTCAGGTTTTAACTTTACTTAAATTACCTCCATAACCCGTTTACTATTCACATCTACAAGCGCATGTTTTAACAGTGCTACATTGAGTTTTACCGTAAAATGTGATTTATGACCCAAAAAAAAAGTCGTTTCCCAGCAAAAAATTTTGCGTAGGGGTACTTAGTTTGATGTACAGAATGCTTGGTTGACAGCTGTGTGATGGGTTGATTTACACCCTGTATAGAAAACCCGAGCTTTTTGTACTTACATTTTAAACGTAATTATTGTTTGTCGCGGTGCAATAAAAACGTGCATCATGCAGGGCTCGTGTAGTGGTCAGTGCGGACATGAGGGAGTGTGGGCAGGCCTGCTGTGAACCCGGCGTCCTCGTGGGCCGGCTCTAGAGGGTCTAGAGGTCGGCCACTCACCCCAGACAGATACAAGTACATTGATAAAGCCATCCGGAAAACAGTGACTGAATTGCAGGTACTAATTAAAGTAATGAATTGATCTCGACCGGTGAGGTGAAGTGGGTGCTGTTAGTTGATGACCCTGATGCAAGAGAGTGAGTGACGCGGCCGTGAGGCGGCGGCGGCGTCGTCATTCAATTTTACGGCCGATCTAAAGACGAGTGCCCGTCAGTCAGTCCCGTCCCGCGCCCGTCCCGCACCCGTCCCGTGACCGAGTCGCCACGATCAATCATAAGCGGGTGCTTCTGTTTGATTCGACTCCGGTTTACGATAATTGTGCACGCAAACAAATACACCGCGTTGATTACGTCGTTAAACATTGTTTAATGATTAATTCGTGGAAAGCTAGAGACAATAAACCAAAGTAACGGTTTGTGTACACTAATTGATTATTCTTCGCGTATTGAGATGTTTTCTTCGTGTGATTTACAAGAAGTAGGTAGGGTACTGCTCGGCGGCAATAAATCTGTCTGTAGCGCGGGTAATGTTTACCGTCAGACAAAATGGCGGAGCCGGCTGCGCCTGCGCCGGTACATTAAGAGGTGGCTATAAAGTACGTACTACACTCGCGATTATTGACAAGATGAGGCTATCGTTTTTGTTTGGGTGGCTGCCAGCGGACATCTCCAGATATGATAATCTCAATGATTTGGTTCATTCCTAAAGGAAGAAGAGAAATCATTTAAATCATACATCGACACTCGTTTCCACAGTGGAGTACATAGTACACTACTGGAATCGTGTACCTACAGTTTCAGTTCGCTCCACACTGGTGGTGTCGGGCGGCCCGTGCCGACCGGTGTGGACTGTGGGGCCGACGAAGGACGTTTTATGGTGAGGCAGTGTTGGGCCACCTGCTCTGTGTAACGAGCGCGCAACCCACGGTATCAAGCCAACAACGTCTGCTACATATCTGCGGTGGAGCGGTGATGGAACTAGACTCGAAAGCAATCCAACCGATACACTCCACGTTGCGAAGGAGTAGGTATCCAAGATGTGTATGTTTTGTTTTTTTAAACGTTGCCCCACACGAGGAATTTCTCATGTATAGTGGGTGCGTTTACAAACACATAAACTTAAATAGGTATAGTTATATACAAATACCTGGAACAACAATCTGTAGGCCATACAAATATTTGTTTAGAGCGGGGATCGAACCCGCGACACGCAGCGCAGCAGTCAATCGCTTGAAGCACTGCGCCAACCGTGCTGTTTCTCTTTTGTATGTGTCTCTTAATTGTATTATTCTATAAATCGGATATTCGGATGCATATTTACCTAAAGTGTAGGTGTTGGCTATTATGGAATGAACTTTTGCATCGAAAAAATCGTGGGAATTCGGAATCAACAGTGACCAAAGCACAGTGAAATAGTGATTAAAGTTGTAGTAACCGAGGTAATATTTACGCCCAATCAGGATATCAGTAGGGCTGGTTGGAAGATATCTCTTACTCACTTTTGTTCACTTCGGTAAAGGATATTAAATAGTACTTAATATGTTTTGTATCGTGTCCTTACGTGCAATAAAGTATAATTGTATTTCTTTTTTAATTAACACCTACCTACTGCCTGATATTCCTCTTACACTCAACATAGACATAAATTGATAAGGAACTTAAAATTAACTTCAAGTAAATACACATTAATAACTATGTACCTAATCCCCCTGTTTTTTTTTTTAAATAAATACCACATGTTAAAGACAACGTTTCCTCACCATGTTACAGACTAGTTTTGTATTCCCGAATTTTCTGGAATCCCGGAATTTATATAAAAAAACATGTTTTAAGAAGCCGCTTTCATTATTTCTTAACCAAAAATGAACTTTAAGTAAATATGCATCCGAATATCCGATCACTATATTACGCTATACCGTTAGGCCTCTTCATGTATCTTGGCTTCACAGAGGTGGTATTTATTATGCATTTTGCGCCTAAACCGTATTTAGGTTCGCTGCGTAAGATGGAGTATCATCGAACTATTCTAGCTGTGCAGTGTGTCTGCCTAGTGTTAATACATAGATCTAGCTAGTCTAGATAAATGTTTGCACTGGAGAGAAGTTACGAGCCTCGCCGTCTTTAATTATATAAATAACAGCTAAGTTATTAGTTGCACGAAGATTAATTGCATATATTATGCAACTAGTCTTATTTTATGTGCTCAGGGTGATTAGGTACCACATTTGTACTTGATAGTGGTATTGAACGTAAATATAGCAGCAACGACTTGTTGTTACAACGACTTAATGACGAGTCCATAATTGCTTTGCACCGGTACTGCCGCACATGATTTGTTATATTCGTGAAGCGTTTGTTACATATAAAATACGGTTGGAAAATCATCAAATAACCCCTCCCGCTCTTGGGCATAGCGAAAGGGAGTGTCAGACTTCTACTGACTAAAAACCACCCATGTTCCTTCTTAGCCCTTCATGTCGAGGCCGCGGTATCTCTTGCGAACAACCCGCAGCCCCGACGGGCGTCGGCCCTTCCATGTTGCTGACATCAGTTTGAGGCGCGCGTGGAACACGAACGCGACGTCGCGAATATTCTGTTAACCACAAGTCCTAAACGGTACCTAAGAGTTACAGGATATTTACACTACTCATTCGCATAGAATTTACAACAGGAACACACAGTATAAACTATGTAGAACTGTTTATCTCAACTGCACCAGCACTACTGTTTTCATTCACCTATCCTACTTATTTAGATAATTACACATTAGATAAATATAGATGTCGGAAGGAAATACAATGAATGTACCTATTAGTTAAGCTAGTGGGGTACCAACAGGGAGTATGTATTAACATTGCGAGTCGTACCCAACTAATACGCCGTTAATGTCCGCTACACTAGTCCGCCATCGGGTGCCATATCCTGCACTGGTCGCACATTGGTCCCACGTTGGGCGTCACTTTGGTCCCACGTTGGGCGCCACCAAAAGCTGCAGGCATCAGGTAGAGTTAACCCGAGTCTGTCTGAAATATATAATTCATGAGGTCTCTGCGGGTGTTCTTTCGAACGTTTGGTTTAATGTTATGACTTGAATAACAAGTTAAAACAACACTTTCCACATTACTGGTAAAATTGCGTTTAAGTGCGCTCACAGAGCAAATAGTAATAGCAATAGCGCGGACATTGGCTCTGAAACCGTTTGTAAATAAATAATACTTTATATAAATTAGTTTTGCTTTTTCTTTGCTTCCTAGCTTAGTGGCCGAAGCGTGGGTGTGTACATTTTTCCTACGAAGGATATATTTAACCTCCTTTATATTAAGGTCGACAAACAAAGCATGTTCTTAAATATTAGGCCTACAGTTTCAGATCATATTTCGACTCAGTTGCTAACTGAGGTCAAAACTAAGCTTTAAATTATTAAGAACCAACAAACTGCTACTTATGGCGATAATATAGAAATAAAATGTTATTTCCATTTCCACTTAAGGCTTGTATTCACGCCAATGACCTTGTGCATACAAACTACCTCTCTCGGTCGTAGATACGGACTCTAAACGGACGCGTTTTTCATTTATTATAATTAAAATAATACATGTTTTTAAAAAGTAACAAAACCAAATTATTTTCCTTTGTATTTCAAAGCAGTAGATATTTTTTTTATATTATTTTGTTAAAAAATGAAGGAGTAAAATGGTTCCATTCAACGATTTGGAGGTGATTTTGTGGATTTTTTTTCTTATTATGTGATACCGATACAAAAATTGTGGCTAAACCAAATTACGTGTCATATCATGTAGATTACTAAAAAAAATTCTCAGATGTAATTTCTCTGTAAGTGCCGGTGAAAAACCGCTTCATCTGCACGCTGTTTTTAAGCTTTTTCGAGAGAGGACCCTTAAAGCCTGAGGCCGGAGAGAGTTAACAGAGAACAATGTGTGTAACGAAAGGACTAAACATGACGGTGGATATTATGTGAATGCTAACCCGTCGGTGCAGCGAGAGACCGACCGGCCACCGCACACCGCACCGCAACGCCACGTGCCGCAACACCCCGCGCCGCCGCCCGACAGCGAACTTTCCACAAAGCTGTACGAGAAAGTTTCACGAGCCCCAACTCGATTAGCTTTAAACTACGATGTAGACATATTCAAAAACCCAACATTACTGTTAGGTTTTTGAATATTGCACTTGCACGCTCATTTAAATTGGCTTGTGCAATGTTCAGAAAACTTTCACTACTGATTATATGCCTCATCCCTAAAGAAGATTGGAAATGTCTACAATTGAGCTCACCTCGAATACGGTTGGATCTCTCGGTGACGCATGGTCTCATCTCTAACCGCCACCGCGCCAGTTGCACCCTCTGTTTATCGTGTTCTGAGTGGTTTTACTGTCATTTCTACGTAACTTTGTTTGACGTCGTCACCGCCGCCGCTCTCAGGCTCGCTCTCACCAAATTACTGCATAAAAGTACTCATTATGCGCAACAGAGTGACCATTGACATCCACTCAAAATGTTTTGATCCGTAGCAGATTCTATTGCAGCGGTACATACTATTTAGGATGAAAAAGTAAAGTACACGTACTTTTATATAAGAAACAAAAGCACAAGATAAATTATATCTTTTTTGTGCGCCCCTAGAAAAAATGTTGGCTCCCTTCGAAATGTCGAATTCATTCGGAAGTGTCTGGTGTAGCGTTGAAAAAACCGGAAAGTTTCCCGTTTCTTTCCAATGCCGTTGTATTTTTCAATGTAACTTTCGAAAGATTCAAGAACAACGGCCAGTATAAATTTCATATATTATTCCAATAAAACGTGAATTAACGGGGATTATTGGAAAAATACATGAAAATACTGGCCAATGTTCTTGAATCTTTCGAAAGTTAAATTGAAAAAAAAAGGAGAAAAAAACCACAATTTGTTTTTTTCCGGCAAAAGGAAATTGTAACTTTCGGCATATTCAACGCTAGTCTGGTGTAGAAACATATTTGTGTATTATTAAGTTTGCATTGATTGGCGCCGACAAGCCGCCCGCCGCCGCCCCGGCGGGTTTTCTTGTTATCTTAATATTCCCTGGTGAACAGATCGACTAGGAGAGGGTGGTTAATTGAAACACTGGACTTTATATTATGCGCGTATAATATATTTATCCACAGTGCTTGCTGCTCACACACACAAAAAAACAAAAATTATATTTTTTGACCTAGGTGAGCGTCGGAGAATCTTAACATCGCGATTCAGGAATCGACGCTCAAGTAACAACGCCATCTATTAACACAAATTGAAAGTAGTTTAAAATAAATGAATATTTATGAACATTCCGCCCACCAAGGACATTATGGCAAATGTCCTTCAAGACTGACTCCTATGACAATGTTAAATTGTGTACAGCCTTGATGACCAAAAATAATTACTAACTAAAAACTAACTCAACTTATTGAGTACCTACTGAACTTATTACTAACAATCTAAACAACCTTGAAATTAAGTACTGAACTTATAACTAAACATTGTATTTCTAAAAACTATATAATATTAACAGACATGTAAATGACATTACATGAGATTGCATTTAATAAAAAATTTTTTACAAAAAAATAAAACCGACTTCAAAAAAACCCTACAAGCACTAAAAAGTTAAAAATAATACTATCACCTAACTATGCTAATAAACCTAACCTAACCTACGATTAACCTATAATAAAATTTTACAATTTTTTGGAGTCGGTGCCAAACTAAGTAATGAAACGACTAGTAATTTCAGAGTATTTATCCGTTTTAGTACAACAAAACTCGATAGATGGCGTTGTCATTTCTGAATCGCGCTATGGTTACGTTACCGGCATTTCTATAAGTAAGGTTGCTACACAACTGGTATTTATGTTCACGTGACTCTAAATCTAGAAGTTAATCGTCGAACTCCTTGCTTTTCTTGCGTTGTTAGTGTTACATTGTGTAAACTGTGTTAATTCTGATTTTATTTTTATTGATTTGTATGTAATTTACGTAATAATATACCATTATTATTAAGCATTAACGTTAGTTTATTTTTGCTATTTGTCTAATTATTAGTTATATGTAATTTATCTTAAACTATTTTTGTTGTTTTCTATTTGATTGAATACTTAGTAACTGTAAGATTTATGTTTTATTTTTCTTGTTTTAGTCTGTAGGTGTAGGTACTGTTTGGCACCGACTCCAAAAAATTGTAAAATTTTATTATAGGTTAATCGTAGGTTAGGTTAGGTTTATTAGCATAGTTAGGTGATAGTATTATTTTTAACTTTTTAGTGCTTGTAGGGTTTTTTTGAAGTCGGTTTTATTTTTTTGTAAAAAATTTTTTTATTTGTTAATTTTTAGTGACATAAATTAATCTTATAAAACATGGGTAGGCCTAGTAAAGATGCTTCTCGTATGAGAAACCTACGTCGAAATGAAACTGAGAAACAAAAAAGTAAACGATTGAAAGAAATTAGAGAGAGAAATGCTCAACGCATTTCGAATGAGAACCCTGACCAACGTGAAAATAGACTTGAAAAGCAGAGGACCTATATGTCACGTAGGTTGAATAAGGAGAGTCAAGAAGATCATAATCGTCGACTTAGTTTGATTCGTACTCGATTGGCCACTGAAAGCCAAGAAGATTACGATCATCGTATATCTTTAATTCGTAATCGATTATCTAATGAGAGCCAAGAAGATTACGATCATCGTCTATCTTTAATTCGCCATCGATTATCTAATGAGAGTCAAGAAGATTACGATCACCGTCTATCTTTAATACATACTCGATTGGCTAATGAAAGTCGAGAAGAATACCACCATCGTCTTTCTATAATACACGCTCGACTAGCAAATGAAACTGAAGAGGAACGGTCACAACGATTGAGTGGCGTACGTATTCGTATTAGTCAGAGGCTGCTTAATGAAACGCCAGAAGCCAGAGTCGAAAGATTAAATGTCGTTCGAGAAACAGCCAGAATTAGAAGAAATATGTTAAGTATCGAACAATTTCGGGAGGCGATCAATATTTTTGCAGACGTACCATGTACAGTATGTAACAAGGCATTGTATCCACAACAGCGTGTAAATTTGCAAACAACGATTTACAGCTCAATTTTGCCACCAGAATTAGTAGGTAATATAATTATAACTTGCTGTCGCTGCTCCAATAATATAAGAAAACGCAAAACACCACCCCAAGCGTATTGGAATAAGTTAACTGTTAGTTCTGTACCGCAGGAATTAGCTGATTTAACGGAAATCGAAAGACGGTTTTTGTGTAGAGTAGTACCCTTCCTTAAAATAATAAAGCTACAAAACCGTTTCAGTCAATATTGGTGCAAAGGGCAAGCAATATTATTTGCTCAAGATGTTGTTGAGCTTGCGGATTATTACAATTTAATAGTGTGCCATGTTCCATTAGAACGCTGGATAGAGCTGTGATTGACTTAGGGAAGAAAAATTTCGCCAAAGGGCAAGTATATGTAGCTCTAAGTCGCGTGAAAACCTTAGATGGTATTGCATTGTGTGACTTAGACGCTAATAAATTATTAAACAGGCCACATGATGAAAGAGCATTGGCAGAAATGGCAAGATTACGTGAATTATCGTCAGCCATGACGAATTCACAAAATCAATGAGCTGACATCCTTTCATCATCATCATCATCATTTCCGTCAAACGAAATTCACTGCCGCGCATCTCCCATCCAACGAATTCCAGCTAAAATCACGAGGTCATCTGCCTTCCACTTATTAAAAAGTTATGTTGCCTATCCCTGAACCCATCAACAAATCATCAACCAAAATCCATCCATAAATGACGAAGTTATACCCGTACAAACATTAATATATCCGGAGAATGATATTTTTAATGAAGGAAAAGAAAAACTTTTTTGATTTTATTTTTTATAAATTATCATTGGTTCACTTGGAAAGTGCATACCATTACAATTCCAACAAGCCCAAACACGGCTAGGATACATTGTCTTATTATGGAGTTTCGGTGCCTGTCTCTTGGCTTCATCATTAGATCTGATGGTAGAATGGTTCCTATTGAACGATTAGTTCCTTCCATAATCAGCTCACCTAGATAACCTGAAAAAATACAACGATATATACGTCTCCATAATATTTTATTAAAGAATTATCCTCCAACTCCTGACCGTTGAGGAGTTGTACCTTCCATCATCAGCGCAGCCACATGAGATTATGATTATCAGCCGAAAATACTTAAACAGCTTTAGAAAATATATGAAAAAACCTATGTGTGCCTATAAAATTCGAGGGTTGCCCTCGATTTCTCAGGGTTTCCATCATCAGATCCTGACTTGATGACAATGGGACCATTTGGGAAGTATACCCTTTCCAACAAAAAAAGATTTTTTCAAATCGGTTAGCAAGCGACGGAGTTATGCCCGAACAAACATAAAAAAAAAAAAAAAAAAAACAAACATCCGAATTGAGAACCTCCTTCTTTTTTTAGAAGTCGGTTAAAAACTAAACAATCCATACATTTATTCTGTTAGAGGCAACAAACATAATTTTGAAGTAGGTCTCTTTATCGTGGACGATGATGTCCTTAGTGTTACCACCCTGGTAACACCATCAGATCCGGGATGTTTTAGGGTTACCTTGCCCAACAACCACCTCCCAGGGGGCAAATTGTCCTCCTTGATTAACACTATGTCACCGACAGATGGCTCCGGAATTTTATTTTGCCATTTATGCCGTTGCAAAAATTGGTTAAGATAATCGTGCGACCATCGTCGCCAAAATTCCTGCATCATACGCTGTTGCAGTTGCCATCGTCTTAAATTACCAACATTTGCCCTTTCATAGTTCGAATCAGGTGGCAAAACAAGAGGTTCCCCTACTAGAAAGTGACCTGGAGTCAAAATGGTTAGTTTATCCTGATCTTCAACATATGATAATGGTCTTGAATTAAGGCATGCCTCAATTTGAGCCAAAACTGTGGTAATCTCTTCAAAGGTCAGAGTCGAGTTGCCAATCACTCTCTTAAGGTGATGTTTTGTGGATTTTATTCCTGCTTCCCAAAGACCTCCAAAATTGGGGGACTGAGGGGGAATAAAATGCCACTCCGTACCATTATTACCTAACTCCTCTGCTAATTCGGGATTTATTCCAGACCTTTCCTCATTGAACAAATAAAGTAACTCCCGCGCTGCCCCTACAAAATTTGTTCCGTTGTCGCTGTGTAGTTGCGCACATCGACCACGCCGAGCTACAAATCGCTTGAAAGCAGCTAAAAAACCCTTTGTGCTCAATTCACTTACAGCTTCTAGATGCACCGCCCTTGTGGCCATACAAATAAACAAAGCTATGTAGCCCTTGTAGGACTTATTACCGCGACCCTTTGACATCCTAATACTTATAGGACCCGCATAATCCACACCGCTACTTAAAAATGGTTTATTCGGTGTAACACGTGCAGTTGGCAACTGACCCATTAGTTGCGACTTGGTGGTGGCGGCGTAACGAATACACCTGACGCAATTCCTAATATACTTTTTTGCAATCAACTTAATTCCGATTACCCAATATTTTGAGCGCAAGTATGTCACCATAAGCTGCGGACCACCATGCATTGTTTTACTATGCGCATCAGCTACCAAAAGGCTTGTCAAGAATGACTCCTTTGGAATTAGAATGGGATGCACACGATCGTAGCCGAGCTGCGACATCTCCAATCTGCCTCCAACTCTTATTATTTCATTAGAATCGAGGAATACATTTAATGATTTTAAGCTATTTTTCTTGTTCTCTAAAGGCTTATTATTTCTTAAATTCATCAACTCTTCAGAAAACCCTTCTTCTTGACATCTCTTTATACAAAATTTGAGAGCTTCCTCGATTTCTTGCTTAACTAAATATTTTGTTTTACACCTAGTTGACCGTTCCTTGAGAAGTGTTAAAAATCGACGACAGTAAGCAACTATTCGTACTAGCTTAGACAATGTCGAATACCTGTTCCAAAACCCAACTTCAATAATAGATGTGTGCACCTTTACTTCTTCCAAATGAGTAGTATTATTCTTTGGCTTCTTATATTCAACTACTTGCTGTCTTAAAAGCTCTGGACCATCCCACCATATAGATGTGCCAACCACATCTGCAGGAGAGACACCACGGGATGCACAATCTGCGGGATTCTGCTTTGATGGTATATGACACCAGTGTTGTGCTTCTGTGATGGTCAAAATATGGGAGACTCTGTTGCCAATGAAGGTTTTCCAACGGCTTGGATGACTGTTAAGCCACGCCAAAACCACTTCACTGTCCGTCCACATGTGCCAGTCACTTTTTGATATATCCAGAACCTTCCCGACTTCAACCATCAAACTACTTAAGAGTACTGCACCACAAAGCTCCAAACGTGGAATGCACACCTGTTTTATGGGGGCAACCTTCGTTTTCGCCGTTACTAACGATACATGGATACTACCGGTATTATCTACGACTCTCACATAGATAACTGCTGCATATGCCACCTTCGAGGCATCTGAAAATCCGTGCAGCTCAGTCTTTACATTATTGGAACGCATGAGCAGCCATCGCGGGATTTTCAGGTTTGTTATGGAAGCCAAATTATTACGGTAAGTATACCATTCTTTTAATAAGTTGTTGGGAACTTCTTCATCCCATTGCAACCCTGCTAACCACAGCTTTTGAATCAACACCTTTGCTATGATTATGCTCGGTGCTAGCCACCCCAATGGATCGAATAATCTTGCGATATCGGATATAATTTTTCTTTTCGTTACAGGTCCTGCTACCGGCTTAAGTTCCAGATAGTATTGGAAGCAATCGTCGCGCGAATTCCAGGTAAGTCCTAATACTTTTGATACATCGTCTATTTTTATCTGTAACGCTTCATCATTCCCATCCTTAATGCTATTTAATAATTCTTGGCTATTGCTCTTCCATTTTTGTAACGTAAACCCTCCTCTGGCTAACACCTTGGTCAACTCTGTGTATATATTAAAACAGGATTCTTCGGTTTCAGCTCCGGTCATCAAGTCATCCATGTAAAAATCGTTTAAAATGACATTTGCGATTTCTGGTTGATCCTGGCACTCATCCTGCGCTAACTGTTGAAGCGATCTTACAGCTAGATATGGTCCCGCTGCCGTCCCGAAAGTAACTGTTTCCAACTCATATACTTCTATTTCTTTTTCAGGACTGTCTCTCCAGAGTATCCTTTGTAACCTTACATCCTTCCTGTTTACCAACACTTGCCGGTACATCTTGATTATGTCCGCTACGAGACATATCCGATGTGTTCTCCAACGCATAATAGTGTGCCGGAGTTCCGGCTGCAAACTAGGACCAATTAACATATTGTCATTAAGTGACATCCCATTAGTTCCTTTACAGGAAGCATCAAATACGACCCGAACCTTTGACGTTTCTTTATCCTCCCGGATAACAGCATGGTGAGGTAAGTAGATTGCATTTTGAGTTTTGTTTTCATCTGCAACCTTTCTCATGTGTTTCAGCTCCAAATATTCTACAAGAACTTTCGTGTAATCTTCCTTAAATTTGCTGTTTTTTCTGAATTTATTTTCTAACGATCTTAATCTTTTTTCAGCGATTCCCTTTGAATCACCAACCATGCTGACCGGGTCTACATCCCGCAATGGTAGCCTTACTATGTAACGACCACTCTCGCAACGTTCAGTAGTAGCTGTGTATAAAGCTTCGCATTTATTTTCTTCCTCCGTGAGCATCTTTTTACTAGATGGTTCCGCTTCTAGTTCCCAAAATCTTGTAAGCAGGTTATCTGCTTCTAAGCTTAAATGCATCACGGTTATGTGTGAGGAACTACTAGTTTGATCCACTTCAAAGGTTCCTGACAATATCCAACCTAACGTGGTGTCTTGCGCTAAAAGAGTTCCACCAACATTCCTTTTAATGCCCTCCTGAATAACTTGACTGTATACTTCAGCACCTAATAAAACATCTATTTTATTAGGTCTGTCGTAATCTGGATCAGCCAAATCATCATCGATCAAATCTACCCATTCTACCCGAGTTACTTTCGTAGCTGGGAGAAGAGCAGTGACAGATTTCAAGACAAACGCTTTTACATTTATTTGGACAGTCGGATCTATCCTAGACCTCAATTGAAGTACAACGGTTGACTTAGCCGTCGCACCTTTTTCACCGCCTACGCCTATCACAATTTGCCTGGTTGGCGTTTTGTGTAATCCTAAAAATTGGACCGTGGATTCCGTAACAAAAGAACCTTGTGATCCTTGATCAAGTAAAGCCCTAACAACTCGATAGCTCCCATCTCTTGACTTCGCCTTTACTAACGCAGTAGTTAATAAAACAGTTTTGCGACCAGTTCCCGACGAGAAACACGCGACTAGTGGTTTACTTGACCCCTCCGCTTGCGCGGCTGTATCCTTTTCCTTCATCACCGCTACAACGGCTGATGAGGTTTCCTCGTGAGCCCCCTTGTTACCCTCACCAATTACCGACCCAGAAACACCTGTTTGGTGTAATAAAGAATGGTGGCGGCGTTTGCACACCTGGCATCTGAGAGTGTTTTTACAGTGTCTGGCAGAGTGGTTGTTGAGTAGGCAAACGAAACACAAATTATGTTCAATAGCAAAAGTACGCCTAACTTCAGTTGTCTCTTTACAAAATTTTGGACAAGACGTAATCTTATGATCGGCTGAGCAAAAATCACACGATATTGACTTTTTATCTTTAACCACATGTAAGGAGTGAGTTCCCTTCTGATGTCTTTCCCTGATTTCTGATTTATCTAAATTTTCTAAACCTCTGAATCGACTATTTAAAAATTCTGAAAACTGTTCAAATGTAGGAAACTCATTACTTGAATCTGAAGCCACTTGAAGTTCCCAACATTTCCTGGTCTCTTTATCTAATTTTCCGCTTATTATGTGTACAACAATCAGATCCCAGGAAGAAACCTTCACTCCTAAATTATTTAACGACTCCAAACATTCTGAGGTAGTCGTAAAAAGCCTTTTTATCTCGTTTGCCGATTCATAGGACAACGTCTTTTGACCAAGTAATCTTTTCATAATACCGTTTGCGAGAAACTTTTTATTATTGTACATCTTATCTAATTTAGACCATGCAATGTCATAGTTATCCGATGTTACCGATATATTTCTTAAAAGTTGCTCAGCCTCCCCACATAAATGAGCCTTCAAATAAAAAAATCTCTGTGCATCATCAAGAGAAGAATTCTCATGCACCAATCCCACAAACAAATCTCTAAATGTTTGCCACTCTGAATATTTTCCCGAAAATGAGGGAATTTTAATTTCTGGCAACTTGACTCTACTCTTTTGGTCCTGACAAATAGACTTTGAATCCATGCTTAGCGTGGTTGAATGTCCTTTCGCCAATAATTCTTTTAAATCACTTTTAAAGTCTACATAAAATTCCTCAACTTCATCATAAAGACCATCTTTAATATAACTCGAGTTAGCCAATTCAACCTTCTTAACTTTACTTAAAATCTCAGTATGGGTGGCTGTGAACGTATTCCATAATTGTTCCAAATTTTCAAGACGTGTCTCAATATACCCTTGGGTTAATCTCTCCTTAGGAGCTTTCTTTAAATTGGACTTTGCCTTATTCATTTTAGTGCTTATATCCTCCTGTATAGCAAGGAAGGACTCCATTTTGAAACAATTACTTAATACGAATCTAACAAAAAAATAAAATCTTCAACTTAAAAGTTTAAAATTCACAAGTGTTTTGCTACTTTTGTCTAAAATCGGGCATAGGTTCCCCGTCAGAGCCAATTCACACATAAAATATTACAAGTTGCAAACAAATAAGTCATACAGATCAAGATCGGGCATGGATTCCCCGTCTGAACCACTTTACACATAAAAATTCACAACTTCTAAAAATTTCTACTATAAGTTATTTTCAAAGAAGTTACGTTCGGACTTGCACTTTTTCTAGAGATTTATTTTATTCTTCCAGATACAGATGTAAAATGTACTCACGGTTTTATTTTCTTTCACCAATAACTCACTCACTGACACAATGCTGCACCACCGTATCGCGGCGCGCTGTACTGCACCACAAGTGGCGCCCTCTGCCGCACGTCACCTCCTTCGCGCCGTCCCTCCAGCTGTTGCCTGCCAGTAGCGCTGCACCACGCTCCACTGACTGCTCCCTGCTCCAGCCGGTTCCACCTCCAGCTCCAGGAACACGAACACCTCTCACCTGGTGTACCCCGGTTGAAGGGGTTTGCTCTGGACAGCGATCCACTGCCCAGTAATGACGCGAAGAGTGGTAGGTTTTCTACCACCACCGGAACCACCACAAACACTCCCGACCACATCCGGCTCGAAGGACCATGAACAGATCGACTAGGAGAGGGTGGTTAATTGAAACACTGGACTTTATATTATGCGCGTATAATATATTTATCCACAGTGCTTGCTGCTCACACACACAAAAAAACAAAAATTATATTTTTTGACCTAGGTGAGCGTCGGAGAATCTTAACATCGCGATTCAGGAATCGACGCTCAAGTAACAACGCCATCTATTAACACAAATTGAAAGTAGTTTAAAATAAATGAATATTTATGAACACTGGTGATGGACAGTTGTGACAGCAAGGACCCGGGGTCGCGCGGCGCGTCTCGTCCAGCAGCACGTTATCGCCGCCGCTGCGCGTCACACACGTGCGACACCGGGGTGCGATTTTCGCAGATGTGTGCGCTATGATGAACGCATCCACGCGATATCAATAATTGATTTTCGCAAACTCTTAAAATTATTTTTTTTGATAATATTTATTATAAAGATAAAGAATACTGTAAGGTTTTTATTTTCTAATGTAAACTAGATAATAACACCATAAATAACTACCAAAGGAATAAGATTTATGTATTATTTAGTCTACAAAGAAAAGTTACAAAAAGCACAGAACGTGTTAAAAACGGTTGAACGATTTCAACAATTTGTCTTTGTATCGGATCTACGTTTATAGATTGCATTTCGCAGGGAAAATAAATAAACAAGAGCCAGAAGAGTAGTGGTGACTGGTGAGTGGTGAGTGGTGCCTCCCAGTGGTGGCCATCGAATTGATTGAAGAGCTTGCTTCACTGAGTGACGGCACCGGAGCGCCAGCCGGGTACCCGGGTACCATTGACCACATGCTATTAGCATTCATCAATTGGTTAGTTTATTGGATGGAATACGTACAATAAGAGTTTACTGTATTATTTACCTTTTTATAATTGTATCTGTGTGACCTTCGATAAATCGATCTATTCCCATCCAATACCAAGAGCTAATACCATTTGGTATTAGTTTATTTCCAAATTTATTTTCTATTCCCAACGAGTACCACATTTTGAAACCAATACCAAAACAAGTTTGAAGAAATTAGGTACAGTCAGGTTCACTAAAATTAAAATGCTTTGAGTGATTTTAAGTAATGTTTAATCAAGATTAGGGTTGGAATATAAATCACATATTGATTTTTTCTTTTAATTTGTCATTTTTAGAGATTTAGAGATATTAGATACTTTTATTTTACTATTACAAGTCCAACAATTATAATATTATATACAAACAATGAAATAGTAGCAATTTTCAGTACTTATTAATTAACTGTGATACTTACCTAGTAAGTATGTAAAAGTATAGAGCGATGCTCGAGTATAAAATATCACAGACAATCGACTTATACAGGGTGGAATTTTGTAATGTACGTATTTTGTAATGTGTAAAGTACTCTTAAGGCCGTTGCGTTGCTAAAATCCCAAAAACGACGTATGTTTAAAGAAATTTGTTGAGGAATCCTTCCGTACGATTTCCATATCTATACATATAATAAATCTGTAGAAAAATCTTTTTTGTACATCGAAAATATTAAAAAAAAAAATTGATAGGGTATTAAAGTATAACCAACAGAACACATTTCCAGCATTTTTGGAATTTTTGTCTGTTTGTCTGTTTGTCTGTTTCGATGACTAAGCATCACGTCAAATTTACGAAACGAATGTAGGTAACTTTTATACATAAATATTGTGCGTAACTTGGGCTATTACTTAGGCTTTGTTTCATCGTAATCGGTGCTCTCTATCAAAAGATATATGCATTTATAGTTTTCAAGAAGAACTTATCATTATGGTCAACAATGAGACAAGCAACGACATCTATTGAACGAATATGGTACTTATTAATAAATGCCTTCACAAGATAACTTTAAATAAGTTATGATAGCAAAAGGTACGTAGATATTAGTCTAAATGACGCTGCTTTCAAAATCTACATAGCCTAAAACCCTATAGTGTGTTTGATCGCTCTTTTTTAGCAGTTTATCTTCGTCTTCGACAGATGGCGTTATTCATTTGATGTCATTTTCTGAACCGCGGTGCTATTAAATAAACATATGTTTCGTGAATAGTCAACAAATAAAGATTTACCAATTACACAGTATAAAAATACTATTTTTTTTAAACTAAATTAAAATTAGATAAAACCCACGACATATTTTTTTTGTACCGTGTGGGAATCGAACCTGCGACACGCAGTGCTACTGTTAATCGTCCAGCCACTGCACCAAACATGTCTTTATATAGATGTGGTGTGTTGTTAGCCCTATGTGTCGAGACCGCGGTATTTCTTTCGAACAACCCGCAGCCCCGACGGGCGTCGGTCCTTGGGGGCCCCTTCAATGGTGCTGACATCGCTTTGAGACGCGCGTGGAACACGAACGCGCCTCCATCGTCATAGGACGGACGAACGATTAACTAGCCCGTTACTCACCGTTCACAGGCCCGCGCCTACGGTGGCCGGAAGCCATCATGTGGCCCCCGAGGCCCGGAGCGTCTCCCGCGGCGGCTGGGAAGAGGGGTTGTGTCCCTCTTACGTTCACCTTTTTCGCTAGCATTACTGTTTCGCAGAAGGAGGTGAAGGCGTTCCATTTCAGATTGGATGTCCCAGATTCGGTACAGGTACCTCTCGAAACAGCCTCTAATCCCCCCTTTTTTGTGGTTCGTAAATTATCAAATGGCTCATCCCGCTCTGGGCGGAGCAGAAGAAAGTGTCAGACTACTACTGACTAAAAATCACCTACATTTATTCTTAGCTCTTTGTGTTTCGAGGCCGTGGTATCTCTTGCGGACAACCGTCAGCTCCGGCAGACGACGGCAGCAACAATTAAGGGGCCCGAAAGGACCCCTTAATTGTTGCTGACATATCTTTGAGGCGCGCGTGGAACACGAACGCGCCAACGACAGTACCTGTCGACTATAATGTACCTGTTTCAAATTTCTTCAAGATCCGTTTGGCCGTTCTGACGTGGTTGAAACAAACACCCATCCATCTAAACTTTAGTATTAGACATAGTCAGTACTTTGCATTACCCTCTTCTTATTTTCTACAGCGGCAGTAAGTTAACGTAGGGCAATGATAATGTTCTTTTATCTAAGCGACGCATTTTAGTTTCCGACAACCACGCGAACGAAGTCGCGGGCACAGTCTATATACATATAATAAATCTGTAGAAAAATCTTTTTTGTACATCGAAAATATTAAAAAAAAAAATTGTCAGGGTATTAAAGTATAACCAACAGAACACATTTCCAGCATTTTTGGAATTTTTGTCTGTTTGTCTGTTTCGATGACTAAGCATCACGTCAAATTTACGAAACGAATGTAGGTAACTTTTATACGTAAATATTGTGCGTAACTTGGGCTATTACTTAGGCTTTGTTTCATCGTAATCGGTGCTCTCTATCAAAAGATATATGCATTTATAGTTTTCAAGAAGAACTTATCATTATGGTCAACAATGAGACAAGCAACGACATCTATTGAACGAATATGGTACTTATTAATAAATGCCTTCACAAGATAACTTTAAATAAGTTATGATAGCAAAAGGTACGTAGATATTAGTCTAAATGACGCTGCTTTCAAAATCTACATAGCCTAAAACCCTATAGTGTGTTTGATCGCTCTTTTTTAGCAGTTTATCTTCGTCTTCGACAGATGGCGTTATTCATTTGATGTCATTTTCTGAACCGCGGTGCTATTAAATAAACATATGTTTCGTGAATAGTCAACAAATAAAGATTTACCAATTACACAGTATAAAAATACTATTTTTTTTAAACTAAATTAAAATTAGATAAAACCCACGACATATTTTTTTTGTACCGTGTGGGAATCGAACCTGCGACACGCAGTGCTACTGTTAATCGTCCAGCCACTGCACCAAACATGTCTTTATATAGATGTGGTGTGTTGTTAGCCCTATGTGTCGAGACCGCGGTATTTCTTTCGAACAACCCGCAGCCCCGACGGGCGTCGGTCCTTGGGGGCCCCTTCAATGGTGCTGACATCGCTTTGAGACGCGCGTGGAACACGAACGCGCCTCCATCGTCATAGGACGGACGAACGATTAACTAGCCCGTTACTCACCGTTCACAGGCCCGCGCCTACGGTGGCCGGAAGCCATCATGTGGCCCCCGAGGCCCGGAGCGTCTCCCGCGGCGGCTGGGAAGAGGGGTTGTGTCCCTCTTACGTTCACCTTTTTCGCTAGCATTACTGTTTCGCAGAAGGAGGTGAAGGCGTTCCATTTCAGATTGGATGTCCCAGATTCGGTACAGGTACCTCTCGAAACAGCCTCTAATCCCCCCTTTTTTGTGGTTCGTAAATTATCAAATGGCTCATCCCGCTCTGGGCGGAGCAGAAGAAAGTGTCAGACTACTACTGACTAAAAATCACCTACATTTATTCTTAGCTCTTTGTGTTTCGAGGCCGTGGTATCTCTTGCGGACAACCGTCAGCTCCGGCAGACGACGGCAGCAACAATTAAGGGGCCCGAAAGGACCCCTTAATTGTTGCTGACATATCTTTGAGGCGCGCGTGGAACACGAACGCGCCAACGACAGTACCTGTCGACTATAATGTACCTGTTTCAAATTTCTTCAAGATCCGTTTGGCCGTTCTGACGTGGTTGAAACAAACACCCATCCATCTAAACTTTAGTATTAGACATAGTCAGTACTTTGCATTACCCTCTTCTTATTTTCTACAGCGGCAGTAAGTTAACGTAGGGCAATGATAATGTTCTTTTATCTAAGCGACGCATTTTAGTTTCCGACAACCACGCGAACGAAGTCGCGGGCACAGCTAGTAAAAAATATATGTTATACTTAAAGTCATCACAAATAATTCGTATTGTTTAAAATTTTAATAAACCTTCACATTATTTAATAAAAAATCGTAGTATGTCTTAACCTAAATCGAATTTTGTCTCTGTAACGGCTGAATAGTTCGGTATGAATTTTATACCCAAAAATACGTAGTGATGTATTTAACAATCCGTATTGTTTATTTTCTCTGATTTGTAATAAAATTTTAAAATAATAAATTAATTCCCGACATTTTGAGGCAAATTCGGCGCGAGACCCGTCGCGCATACTTGGAACGCGCTGCGCCAGTGTCTCGATGACTGTTGTCACGGGTGGACTGCACGCATGTCATTACTTCACAAATAAAATTCAAAAGTTCACGTTTTTAATGTTTTCTGAATTAAAACATATTTTAAATTGTATAGTTATCAATATTTCGTAAAATAAGAACAGAAAATAAGTTTGTAAATATATTTAAAGTAGTTTGTAATTTCGTTTTGTTGTTTGCACCTATCATAGACTAAGCTGACTATGCCTAATAAACGTAAAGTGACGCGTGGCCGAGCTCTCCAAAACTATTGGTAAATTACTACGTTTCTTAGTAGATATTTTGGTCTATAGATAAATCTATGATATTATTTTAATTTTGGACTACCTCGTTGGTCTAGTGGTCGTAAGCACGATGCTGAGCATGAGGTCCTGGGTTCGATTCCCGGGTCGGGCAAAGTGTTATTGGGTTTTTCCATCAGGAAATTATAAGTAACAGCCACGGAGTCTGGATTTGTGCTCGGTTGATGGCAATAGGCTCGCCCCTATTATATGGGACTTAAACATAACTAGCGAAATGTGGGTGTACTATTAGGTACACCTGTGCCTAACCCTTCGGGGATTACAGGCGTGATGTTATGTTATCTAACTATTTTGTCTTGAGATTTTCGTTTGATGGAAGATGGAGATCTAGATGACTGATGATGTCTCGTACCTAATGATGGTCTCTCTTACTACGTGATACATTTTGAAGGTCTGATGAAGACCAGGTAACTGCTTATCGGTTCTCAGTCATGGAAATAGTCAGAATGCTCTAACTTTCAGCTTTTATCTCATTGAGCACGGATGCTACTACATGATACATTTTGAAGGTCTGATGATGATCAGCTAAGTGCTTATCGGTTCTCAGTGACGGATGTAGTTAGAATGACCTAGCTTTCAGATTTTATCTTATTGAGCACGGATGCTACTACATGTCACATTTTGCAGGTCTGATGATGACCAGCTAAGTGCTAATTGGTTCTCATTGACGGATATAGCTAGAATGACCTAGCTTTCAAAATTTATCGATCTGAGCACGGATGCTACTACATGATACATTTTGAAGGTCTGATGATGATCACCTAAGTGCTTATCGGTTTTCAGTGACGGATGTAGTTAGAATGACCTAGCTTTCAGATTTTATCTTATTGAGCACGGATGCTACTACATGATATATTTTGAAGGTCTGATGATGACCAGCTAAGTGCTTATCGGTTCACAGTGACGGATATAGCTAGAATGACCACCATCAGGTAAATGGCACCATCAGTCTCCACGGCCTCTTTGAGCTCTTTTGAATGAGTCCACACACGACGGTTCTACGTAGTGCCATCAATGAGATCCTATACTTACCTTCGGAGTCTACCATCAGGTAGCTAGTATCATCAGTCTCCAAGGCCCCCTTGAGCTCTTTCAAATGAGTCCAAACACGATGGTTCTACTCAGTGCCGTCAATGAGATCCTATACACCACCTTCGGAGTCCACCATCAGGTACGAGACATTATCAGTCATCCAGATCTTCATCTTCCATCAAACGAAATTCTCAAGACAAAATAATTAAAACGATAAAACAATTAACACCATTAAAACAATAACATACATTACATAACATCGCGCCTGTAATCCCCAAAGGGTTAGGCAGAGGTGTACCTAATAGTAGGCGTGATGTTATGTTTTGTATGTTATTATTTTAATGATTTTAATTGTTTTATCGCTTTTAGCGATAAAACAATTGTTGCAAAAAACAATTGTAGTCGTTCTTGTAGCACGGATGCTACTACATGATACATTTTGAAGGTCTGATGATAACCAGCTAAATGCTTATCGGTTCTCAGTGACGAACGTAGTTAGCATGACCTAGCTTTAAAATTTTATCGATCTGAGCACGGATGCTACTACATGATACATTTTGAAGGTCTGATGATGACCAGCTAAGTGCTAATTGGTTCTCAGTGACGGATATAGCTAGAATGACCTAGCTTTAAAATTTTATCGATCTGAGCACGGATGCTACTACATGATACATTTTGAAGGTCTGATGATGATCAGCTAAGTGCTTATCGGTTCTCAGTGACGGATGTAGTTAGAATGACTTAGCTTTCAGATTTTATCTTATTGAGCACGGATGCTACTACATGATACATTTTGAAGGTCTGATAATGATCAGCTAAGTGCTTATCGGTTCTCAGTGACGGATGTAGATAGAATGACTTAGCTTTCAGATTTTATCTTATTGAGCACGGATGCTACTACATGATTCATTTTGAAGGTCTGATGATGATCAGCTAAGTGCTTATCGGTTCTCAGTGACGGGTGTAGTTAGAATGACCCAGCTTTCTGCTTTTATCTTATTGAGCACGGATGCTACTACATGATTCATTTTGAAGGTCTGATGATGATCAGCTAAGGGCTTATCGGTTCTCAGTGACGGATGTAGTTAGAATGACCTAGCTTTTAGATTTTATCTTATTGAGCACGGATGCTACTACATGATACATTTTGAAGGTCTGATGATGACCAGCTAAGTGCTTATCGGTTCACAGTTACGGATATAGCTAGAATGACCACCATCAGGTAAATGGCACCATCAGTCTCCAAGGCCTCTTCGAGCTCTTTCAAATGAGTCCACACACGATGGTTCTACTCAGTGCCGTCAATGAGATCCTATACCCACCTTCGGAGTTTACCATCAGGTACGAGACATCAACAGTTATCCAGATCTTCATCTTCCATCAAACGAAATTCTCAAGACAAAATAATTAAAAGCGATGAAACAATTAACACCATTAAAATAAAAACTTACATTACATAACATCACGCCTGTAATCCCCGAAGGGTTAGGCAGAGGTGTACCTAATAGTAGACGTGAGGTTATGTTATGTATCTTATTATTTTAATGGTGTTGAGACCTCGAGGACGCCTTGGAGACTGATAATGTCATTTACCTGATAGTGGACTCTAAAGGTAAGTAAAGGATCTCATTGACGGCACTGCGTAGAATCGTCGTGTTTGGACTCATTTGAAAGAGCTCGAGGAGGCCTTAGAGACTAATGATGCCATTTACTTGACGGTGGACTTCGAAGGTGGGTACAGGATCTCATTGACAGCGCTGCGTAGAACCATCGTGTTTGGACTCATTTGAAAGAGCTCGAGGAGGCTTTGGAGACTGATGGTGCCATTTACCTGATGGTGGTCATTCTAGCTATATCCGTCACTGTGAACCGATAAGGACTTAGCTGGTCATCATCAGACCTTCAAAATGTATCATGTAGTAGCATCCGTGCTCAATAAGATAAAATCTGAAAGTTAGGTCATTCTAACTACACCCGTCACTGAGAACCGATAAGCACTTAGCTGATCATCATCAGACCTTCAAAATGTATCATGTAGTAGTATCCGTGCTCAGATCGATAAAATCTGAAAGCTAAGTCATTCTAACTACATCCTTCACTGAGAACCGATAAGCACTTAGCTGATCATCATCAGACCTTCAAAATGTATCATGTAGTAGCATCCGTGCTCAATAAGATAAAATCTGAAAGTTAGGTCATTCTAACTACACCCGTCACTGAGAACCGATAAGCACTTAGCTGATCATCATCAGACCTTCAAAATGTATCATGAAGTAGTATCTGTGCTCAGATCGATAAAATTTGAAAGCTAGGTCATTCTAGCTATATCCGTCACTGAGAACCAATTAGCACTTAGCTGGTCATCATCAGACCTTTAGAATGTATTATGTAGTAGCATCCGTGCTACAAGAACGACTACAATTGTTTTTTGCTACAATTAAAAGCGATAAAACAATTAAAATCATTAAAATAATAAAATACATAACATAACATCACGCCTACTATTAGGTACACCTCTGCCTAACCCTTTGGGGATTACAGGCGCGATGTTATGTAATGTATGTTATTGTTTTAATGGTGTTAATTGTTTTATCGTTTTAATTATTTTGTCTTGAGAATTTCGTTTGATGGAAGATGGAGATCTGGATTACTGATGATGTCTCGTACCTAATGGTGGACTCCGAAGGTGGGTATAAGATCTCATTGACAGCACCGAGTAGAACCATCGTGTTTGGACTCATTTGAAAGAGCTCGAGGAGGCGTTGGAGACTGATGATACTAGCTACCTGATGGTAGACTCCGAAGGTAAGTATAGGATCTCATTGATGGCACCACGTAGAACCGTCGTGTGTGGACTTATTTGAAAGAGCTCGAAGAGGCCTTGGAGACTGATGGTGCCATTTACCTGATGGTGGTCATTCTAGCTATATCCGTCACTGTGAACTGATAAGCACTTAGCTGGTCATCAACAGACCTTCAAAATGTGACATGTAGTAGCATCCGTGCTCAATAAGATAAAATCTGAAAGCTAGGTCATTCTAGCTATATCCGTCACTGAGAACCAATTAGCACTTAGCTGGTCATCATCAGACCTTCAAAATGTATCATGTAGTAGCATCCGTGCTCAGACAGATAAAATTTGAAAGCTAGGTTATTCTAACTACATCCGTCACTGAGAACCGATAAGCACTTAGCTGGTCATCATCAGACCTTCAAAATGTATTATGTAGTAGCATCCGTGCTCAATAAGATAAAAGCTGACAGCTGGAGCATTCTAAGTAGATCCGTCACTGAGAACCGATAATCACTTAGCTGGTCATCATCAGACCTTCAAAATGTATTATGTAGTAGCATCCGTGCTCAGATAGATAAAATTTGAAAGCTAGGTCATTCTAACTACATCAGTCACTGAGAACCGATAAGCACGTAGGTGGTCATCGTCAGACCTTCAAAATGTATCATGTAGTAGCATTCGTGCTCAGTTAGCTGAAAGCTGGAGCATTCTGACTATTTCCGTGACTGAGAAGCGATAAGCAGTTACCTGGTCTTTATCAGACCTTAAGAATGTATCGTAGGAGTACCTGTGCTCAGTGAAATAACTAATGAAAGCTAGGTTATTACTTCATTAGTCAAAGTGTATAATTTATTATTAAATATTTTATTCATACATTATTACTCCAAGAGAAACAAAATATGTTAGGCAAATACTATGACCACTCTGCGACACATTTCTGTTCTTTGGTACGTTTTTCTGTAGTACAGTCGTTTGCCGGTAGGGGCCGAAAAATAAACAAAAGCCAGTACAGAGGTCAAATCGTCAAAGTCATCCACTGCTGTGATCCCCTTAATACTGCAGATAGAAAATTTTACTCAAAGGACACATTCCTTTATTTTTGAATAGAAAGCAGACTGCATTCAAAGATTTTCGAAAATTCTCTTCTCCCACACCCGGGAATCGAACCGGCTAAATTCTGAAAAAATTCTACCCTGTACTTTTATTGCGTATCATATATCGTCGCCTTGGAGGCCAATGGAGCTAAGCCACCATTTTTGCGAAATGGAGTTAGGTGCATTTACGTACTCACAAAGAGCCATACTTTATATTAGTTAATACATCTTTTAGATATCATAACTGTAAGCAGGTTATTTTTAAATTTGCCAATAAATGTAAGTGTAGTTTTATTAGGAGTCAAAAAGTGTATGCAGCTTAGATTCATTGTGTTTAGTCAAGCAAGGAGTAGCAAGCAAGTCATAGAAAATAATTATTGAGTGGTCAATAGTTGTAAGAGCTCATAGAACTTTTGACCTCCAAAATTATGACATCGTGAAACTGTATTCTAGACTAAATCTTTAAGTTTATTAGCAGGGATTTTATTTTTTTTGTTATAGAGCTTCTGTAAATCGCAACATGGTGTCATAGCAGAATTGTGTAGAGCTCTGCGCTGTATAGATAAAGATTTAAAATTCTCTTCAGTTAATTGGTTTAAAAAAAATATTGTTTTGGATCCATTTTAATAACAGCCAGTTCATATTATCACCAGTATCTGCTTTGTTTTTATTTGTGATAGTACCTATGTTACTATACGACTTAAAGTCAATAAAATCTGAATAAGTCAAATCTTTAATCTTGTACTCGTAATAGGGCTTGGTGGTTTTAGCCGTACGTGCAACAGTGTACCAGCCCTCTGGTGTGTAGATATCTACATGCCTGTTTTCTATTGCAGAATGAACACTATCGCTTTTCATCTCCGAATGTCCTGAATCCATGAGCTTTTGATTGATGGTTTTGATTAGGGTATTATTCATCGCGATAAGAAGGATCAGTATATTTAATTTAAGAATAGGCCAGAGCATGAACAGCAACTTCTAGAAGAGTATTATTTACACATTGTTCGTAAAAACGAAGCAAGAGAGCATAAAGTAGATCCAGGCTTTGTCGCTTTTGTTATGGACCTGGAAAAAATACTATTAGCTCCATATTCACAGGCTGGTCAGGTTTATTATAAAAGAAAGTTGAGGATTTACAATTTTACAGTGTATAATTTAGGAGATTCTGAAGCTACAAATTATATGTGGCATAAAGGAGTGGGTACTAAAGGTGCATCGGAGAATGCCAGTTGCATTAGGATTCGTTTATCGTCATTGCCTGCAGAGGTAAAAGAAATAACTTTATTTTCTGACACTGCTTCTGGCCAGAACCGGAACACTATTATTACCGCAATGTTTTTACATGCAGTAAAGGTTTAGCCAATCGAAACCATCAATCAAAAGTTCATGGATTCAGGACATTCGGAGATGGAATGCGATAGTGTTCATTCTGCAATAGAAAACAGAGGGAGGCATGTAGATATCTACACACCAGAAGGCTGGTACAGTGTTGCACGTACGGCTTAAACCACCAATCCCTATTACGAGTACAAGATTAAAGAGATATCACAAATAAAAATAAAGTAAATACTGGTGATAGTATATGAACTGGCTGTTATTAAAATGGATGCAATATCGAAAAGGAAGTCCTAAAACAAAAAACTTAATATCCCTGCCAACAAACTTAAAGATCTGAAGGATCTCTTCGCAAAAGGTACCATACCTTCAGTTTATCATGATTTTTATAAAAATCTGGAAGAAGGACCAATTATTGATAACTCAGAAAGTGAATAATTTCTAAATTTTTCTATATTACTTTTTAACTGTTCATTTGATTTGTTTCCCTTTGTTAAAAATAAATGAAAAAATAATTATTTTGTAATTATCTTCAAATATTCTACTCCGCTTACGCCTTTTTATATAGTTAGTTTATATGTCATCAGATTAAAAAGTCAACGAGACAAGAGAGTTAAGTGACTTACACCCCGTACTACGAGCACTACATTGTACATAAAATAGTAGTCAACAGGCGTAAGCCACATAACTTGAAACCCATGATATTTTGGTATTTTTTAATTATAACATTCAATAGTTACACGTTTTAATAGTCTAGGGTAAAAATTTAAACCCTCTACTACAATATGACACTGATTTAAGTTAAAATAACTGTTTTTACCCGCACCCGTATTTTTAAAACGTCCATAACTCAGAAGTGTAGTTCTGTGGAATAGCTCTATTACCCTCCAAGGCGACGATATATATATATCTGTCTGATAACAAGACTTATTTTGCACTCAACTCTGATTGGTTGCTTCGAATTTCAAAACAACAGACAAAAATCGACCCTTTTTCGCAGGTAAAGAGAAATGATTTATTTGAACTACTTATTTGTTAGTTTGGAAAGTTTTAGACTTTTAGCATTCAATTACGATAGTATAGTATGTAATTTGTGTAGCTGAGTGTACAAAAAGTCACGTTTTGGTATTCGTTAGTAATAGATTTTTTATTTTAAAAAATGTGGTACTCGTTGGGAATAGAAAATTAATTCGGAAATAAACTAATACCAAATGGTATTAGCTCTTGGTATTGGATGGGAATAGATCGATAAATCCCAGATAATAGGCAAGTACTTGGTGATCGTACGCCCACGTGGAATGATGACTACTTAATATGTTATTATTATGTTGTTATTGTTGTGTAAGCTTGTCAAAACTTACTGCTTCATGTATTTCGTATTCACTATTCAATTTGCCACCTTGAGCAGTTCGTAGTTTTTGTTACATCCATGATTCTCGTGTGTCTCGTAAATATAAAATATTTTATTACGCATAAATCTGTTTGTGTAGAGCAGTACCGCGACTCGAACAATATAATAAATCCCCGATAGTGTGGTGGCAGGTCCCACGGGGTGGCGCGCTGCACCCCTGGGCCGCTGGGCCGCTGGGCCGCTGGGCCCCAACGCCTCATCTCGGCGAGTTTGCAATCTGTTGTGTGAAAATAATTAATAAGTAAAGGGTTGTCACACAATGCCGCGGCGCAGTTCGAGGAACCCTTAATAAACATTACCCTAATATAATTCGATACGTGTGCAGACACACAGGACGAGAGGGGGGCAGGTCGAGGGGAGGGGTTGTTAGTTGAGGGTCGACTCTTAAATTCATTCCAGTCCATTTTATATGCAGATTTGGCGCGTTCGTTTCTGCAAAGCGCAACGACCCCGGAAAGGAATGTGCCGCACTGAGCGACTTGAGTTATTCTGCAAGTGTTTGTAGTGTTGCATTGAAAATTCCACGACAGGCCCGAACTTACTTTCGGCGGTTTATTATGTCAGTCTGTGGAACCTACATCATCATTCTCTTGCTCTTATCCCAATTCATTTGTGGTGGACGCAGCATGTCTTCTTTTTCCATACTTCTCTGTTTCTCGTCATCTCATGATACACCTCCTTTTTTGCCATATCATTCTTAACACAGTCCATCCATCGTTTTTTTGGTCATCTTTAATTTTCTGTGGAACCTACCAACTATAAAATTAATCTAAATAATATGTATACGGATTTAGTTTATTGAAACGTAATCAAACGGAGCTTTCTGAACTTTCTAAACAATGTACTGTCGGCCGGTGGTCGGGGGGCTCTCAATTAGACGATAATATCGATAAACTCGCGAACAACTCGTTTGCGTTCCGATGCCGACTATTGCCGACGACGCGACGGCTCGCAGCTGATTTACGGCACTTTTACCGCGCGATGTAGATAGCAGTGAAAGTATTGTAATAGCAGTCCTCCATCAAACGCGCACCAACATTATGTGCACCATTACAGAACACGAGCCTTTCTCCCTGAACCGACTGAAGCCATTATTTGTTGTCTTAGACCCGAGTTCACCAACAGATGTTTAAATTTTTAACCGATGTTTAAACCTTAAACGCCTGTTTAACAATATTTTGCTGTTCACCAAGCACTAACCATTGATTACGACTGTTAAACGCCTGTTTTACTTAAACGAAGTATCGGACATAGTTTAACCATCGGTTAGTTGCTCCCCAACGTTATTCATTCGTTTTGAAGAAATAAAAATAAAAATGCAAGACGCTTTGCACTACATTTTTGAAGAAAATAATGTGTTAGATGATTTCGAAGCTACTGAGCGAATTTTACGCTCACCCCGTTTGATTCAAACACGGCGCAATTATTTCGAGGAATATGGCGAGAAAGTTTTCGGTATAAGATTTCGTTTAAATACAAACATAGTGCCTTGGAATTGCGTTTAATATTCTCCCAGCAAGTCTTCAAACTTTCGTACGTCCACAGTATGTACGGTGAGCGTTAAATTCTTGAGTCAGACGCTTCCAACCCTTGACTTTTTCGGCATTCATTGTAGCGTCTGATTTTTTATTTTCTAAGGTCCTTGTACTTTGCTACAAGTTCCATTAAAACTGACTTCTAATCTTGGGTGAAATTTGTTGTACGCTTACGTATAGCTTCCATTACTAATTAATTAATTCTGGACCGAACATAACTTGAATCACTTCGACGACAATAAAATAATAACACGACATGACATTGACATAACAGATGCGGGCGAGAAGAAAAAGGGTGCTAAATAATAAAGACGTTCACGATAACGGACATTGCGTTGACATAGTAAGCATTTCATTTCGTAGTATAATAATGTTACGCTGCCATTTTTCGATGTCAGTCGCCTAAAGGCAAAGTTATGCAGGTACATGACCATCTTTACAAAACAATGTTATACCATTCAATCATTTACGACCCAATCGTTCAAAAACGTTTGTTTAGTTAACCGTTGGTTACAAATGGATGGTGAACATTAAAAAAACGCGGTTCGTTTAAACAACTGTTAAATGTTAACGGGGCGGTTAGGTAATCAATGGTTATGATGTAGTTGGTGAACTCGGGCCTTACATAACCACGAGATGTGTTCAATGCCCTCCCGTCGGGGCTGCGGGTTGTTCGAAAGAGATACCGCGGCCTCGGCGCAAGGGCTAAGAAGAAACATGGGTGGTTTTTAGTCAGTAGAAGTCTGACACTCCCTTTCGCTCTGCCCAAGAGCGTGAAAAAAGAAAAAGGGGTTATTTAATGATTTCGTACCCCCCCCCCCCAAAAAAAAAAGGCCTCAATGCCCTTGTGGGTGTGAACTTCCTTGGGCTTGTTCTTGACCTCAATCTTGCCCTAAGGGCAGAGATGAGGTCGACGATGGAACGTCTTGCGTCGTCTGACGGCGCAGCGCGGGTGCGGCAGTGACCAGCATCGCGGACAGTTTCACTGAAGAGATACGTGAAGAAGGAGCGGTAGTACGCTTGCATTGCATTCGGTGGAAGTACATAGACAATCGTACGTGTATTGTGTGTGTTCTTGCTCGTCGTACGGAGTAGGTCTTCTGTGTGTAGTGTACGGTGTCACGGCGCGGCGGCGACGCGGCGGCGGCTGGCGCGGGAGATTAGTTTAATCTGCAGACAACACGTGCTCCCCCTGACGCACTGAGCTCCGACACGCTGCGCCGACGGCTTGCTGACTGCAGATAGATCGCTTGATGTGCGGTAATAATGTAGAGGACCTATCAGAGATTTATTTCAGATCATGTAGAATACGTAGTCTTTAATGATACAGCCAAGTTTCTCAGCTATTACATAGGACGGCTCATATTCATAAAGTTCTCTGTATTATTTTTGATCATGGCTTTGAAAGACGAAAGTTCAAGCTTCCAATTAAGCATAAGTTCCTTTAGTGATGGCATAGTTTGCAAACTGTCCGTTTTAATCAGCAATTCATCGTTTGAGCTTGCGTTAATGAGAAGTGACAAAGCTTCACGCCGCTCATCAGCAGTGCTCGCAGCCGGGGCTGACGGACTGTGTTTGTGCACAAACAATGTGGTGCACTAACAGTCGCGGGACGCAAAGAATGGGGCACAAATGGGCTTATCAGCGCCTCGTCCGCGTCGCGCGCCGCGTTGTGAGACGAGCAGTTATTAGCGCTGTCAATAGAACAGTCCCGATGCAAATGAACGCACATTGTCGATTTGGCTGCCACGCAGACACACACAGGACAGAAGAGTCAGTTGTACACGCTAATATTGACGACATTCGGAACAAAAGGATATCAGGACTGGCTGGAGAAGTAAACCATCCACCCCATGTAACCATTGACCTAATTATTACTAACAGATCGTTTCAATAAAGCGAGTCATTGTATACAGCGTGTGTGCCAGGAAGGTGTACTAATGTGAGTATGTCAGGCAGATTATCAAACTGAACCTTTCCTTCGATGCTTTTTTTATGCTTTTTTTTAAAGCTCAGGCATTTCTGGAGCCGAAAAATGCCACCTAATGATTGGAGCCCCCTTTTTAGTAAATAATCCTGTGTTAGAAGACTCCGCAAAAGGAACGGATCTTCTGTTATCCTTGGTGTAGTGTCGCAGTCGATTCAATAACCCGGCTAATGGAGTTACCTCTCAAAGTCTCAACGCTCAGTCAACCGCGAGCCGTGCGCCACGCCTCCTGCAGGGATGCCTCGCGCGTCACGCCTCATAACACTCTCCAACATACTAATGTTACTTTACTTAACACTTCTTCGGGAACATGTCCCATGTTTATGGGATTTTAGAACAATATCCGAATGAGATAAAATACAAAAGACGAGAGCATCTAATTCGATAGACACGGCGGGGTATTTATCGTGTACATTTGGTCGTCAGTCGGCATACCCGTTCAAATACTGTACATTCTTAATGGACGGCTCTACCATTTTGGATATTGACGTGAAGTATCGAGTAGGTGCCCGTCGGGGCTGCGGGTCGTTCGAAAGAGATACTGCGGCCTCAGCGCAAGGGCTAAGAACATGGGTGGTTTTTAGTCAGTAGAAGTCTGACACTCCCTTTCGCTCTGCCCAAGAGCGGGAGGGGTTATTTGGTGATTTTCCACCCGCCAAAAAAAAAAAGTATCAAGTAGGTGCAGTCTGCGTTGCCTGGCATTAGCACGCACATGGATCACGAGCCCTCAGTGCTTAGTTTTCGTTTGCATAAACATACAATACAAAGCCGCCCCCACGATGCGTTGTAAACTTGTAACGCTATGCAAAAGTGCCACCCGGGATATTTTTAGTCAAGGCTCACGCGCAGATTGGCGTACACTTCGTAATAGTTTATTGTTTGATGGAGTTTTACGCGATTTTCGGGTACGACATAACTTTTCTTGAAAAGCTTAAATTAATGTTGGTCGGTGGCACGTCACGTAGCAGTCAAACTTTATAATTATGTATGTATGTCGACGCAGCAATTGCAATGGCTAGGGAATTCATAAACTTTGTAGAACACATTTTGCTTATTGTAAACATTACGTCACTTCATGTGTGAGAGCATCGCTAGTCTAAGGATATAAAGAATCGTCAAACCTACATTAAACCAAGTTGACTGTCCCTAACTTGCAACAACACTCGCAAAATACCAGAAAGCTTTTAGACAAGGGTCTCCGTAATCCTGTCCGACGCGCGACGGCACCAACAAAAATGTCCGCAATTCTTTACTGAAAGTTTGACGTGACCTTTCGTTGATTAATTAAACTTCCAGGTTTTATTAAACAAAGTTTTGAAATCTGGCGAAGGTAGCGTATGGGGGATGAGGTGTTCGAGGTAGCTACTGTGACCAAGACCGCAGGACGAGGCGGTGAGAGCGAAGGGACCGTCCCATGCCAGCGGAACTAGAAATGGGAAAGTGAAGCTACATTCAGCCTTACAACGTGGACGAAATAATAATTATTATCGTAGGTTGGGACTTTCGCCTGTACGATAATACGTTTGCAAATAGACAAAATTGAGAGACCATTAATCTCAGTGATTTGGGACAGGTCTGGCGATTAATCTCGTCGCGACGTGTAATCCCGCTGTAGCTGGCACGCTGCGAACTCCTCCTTCTTATAACACAGTCTGTACCAAGCGCCAGTCAATATGCTTATACGGGGCGGTTTATTGAGCGTTAATGGATTTATCGGAAAATAGATTAATGTATATTAATCAAAATATTGATTGATAGTATTGCGTTAGCTTTGATCCGTCCACGTCATACGATTTTACATCGATGGAGTAAAGGATGGCTTTGATATTATAGTATGCTATATTAAGAAATCGCCACTCCAGAACTTTTCGGCTCCATCGGCCATTCATTCTGCGAGTAATGTGCCCTACCCATTACCACTTACGGCTTCGGTCTTCGGTCTACGGTGCTAAAGCCTTTTCGGAATCCGGCTTGTTCAGGAGGCTGAAAATCGCCAACCTGCGCGCGAGACGATTCGTAATGCCTCTTGAAAACAACTTGTAGACATGGCTTAGGAGTGAGATGGGCCTATAATTCTTCAGCCGGGCATTGTCGCCCTTCTTGAAGAAGAGTACCACCACACCTCTTCACCATGCATGCGGTGTTTTTCCCTTGAGTATGACGGAATCGAACAGCTTCTGAAAGGCCTTAAGGACCGGTTTTCCACCCGCCTTCAGTAGTTCGGCCGTAATTCGTCATCACTTCGGTGCCTTGTTGTTCTTAAGCTGTTTCAGAGCCATCCTAATCACGTACAGGCTGACATCCGGGTTCTCTTCGGTATAGTGTCGGTTCAGTCAACTCTTGGGCTTTTTGCTAGATCTTCAACGGGTTGACTGGTTGACGTGTACAGCTGCCCATAGAAACTTTCGATCTCCTACAGAAGCTCTGGTTTTGTGGATACGATCTTGCCATCGTGGGTCTTCAGTTTCGTGAGCCGGCTTAAATTAACCCACTAATATTAATGAACAAAACATTAGATCTACAATTAACTTCACTTTGTAACAGTTTCATAACTAAATGAGTACGATAAGGTCTCAGCTAATATTTAACCGAGCTGCTACACCAGGTATTCAAACAACATCGTATTGTGTGTGGATAGCGATCTTGTGCAGCGTTATCTGCTAGATTTATTGTAGGAAACCTAGCGCGGTGTGTACTCGCTGTAGTGCTGTACTTCTACACAATGTTTAGTATCGACGATCGCGGAATGCGAGGCCGCTCGTTATCTGCTCGGCTGCCTGCGAGTACGACTACTATAGTCACGAGCTACGACTGGTCAGCACTCAGCAGGCTAGGAGGCATTACATCGACGTGGGCTATGTAGGGCTGCACCTATGACCTGAGGAACCGAGAGGTACGTGTGCTCAAACGTGGTAGTGTGCGGCGTGTGTGCGTGTGCGTGTAGAAAATTCATCTAGTTAAAGAACTGCCAGATGGAAGAATGTTTAAACGTTCAGGCCAAGATTTATCTGCAATGGTGGCTCACTGAAATGTTGAGACTGCTAAGAAAAGTATACTCGAATTGAATAGTTGAGAGATAGGTATCCAAACAGTGCGGCGGCGGCGCGGCGTTTACACCAAACAGTTTCGTTAAACTAACAAACGTATGTTAATTAATTACTACTGGCCTCCCGGCATTTCTCTCTGCGCCACTTCCCCATATGAACGTAAACTATGCCAAATTGATTAACAATCCACCATGCGCGGAATGTTCTTAAAAAGTGCGGCAGTCAATGGTGATGGCGTAGTAACAACAACATAGCATACAATGGCTACCAGCTCGTGATGCGGGAGCGTAGCACCAGGCAGTCTGTAGGGGAGGCTGTTGTAGCGGTTCCGGCGATATTGCATTCTCTCTCTACACAACTTACTGGTTTGCTAGTAGTCACATAAATGATAATGTACTTCATAACGTGGATATCAACAATATCTTATTCATGTTCTGTGGTGTAGCAATTTAATTTCTAATAGAGTATTTACTCTCAGGAGGAAATCGTGACTAAGTGATTTTGCAACTCGGGTCGATGTTCAGGTTAAGCTACGAATAGGTAGGTCCGCGGATGGGTGCCTATTACACACGCAGTTGCCTCCATGCCCTGCACAGTTGCCTCCATGCCCGGCAACCACGTCAAGCCGTTGGTCCCGGCCGTTATTTGTAGATCTTCGACAGTCGTTACAACCAGTGCCCCGAAACTGAAAACAAGTCTCACCAAGGGGTATCGTATTACCAAGTACTAACTTTGTTTGTGGAGGTCAGATGGGCAGTCGCTCCATGTAAAATACTGAGTATTCAGGTGTATTCGGTTAGACTGGGAGCCGACCCTGACATGGTTGGGTGAAAGCAGGCAGCTGGTGAAGAGAGTATTTACTATCACTTGTTTCTTACATATAATATAGAGACCGCGATTAATGAAACAACTATAAAATAACGTCATTAACGACGTCAATATGCTAATTTGCTCATAATCATTAGTTAATATTATTAGTTATAATATAAGTAATTATAATTAGCTACAGTAGAGTTTGTTGACCCTGTGTATATTTATGTCATTGCCATTAGTTAGACGACACAATAATGTAAAGGTATGCACGTTACGCGTTATATTAGGTTCGTGTGAGTGTATGCAAAATGTTTATTTTCTGCAAACACGTGTGACATGTTTTGTGCTAACAACTCATTCAGTATAAATTGCACTGTAAGAAGCGCAACTGACACCGGTTTGTAAACGAAGAATAAACAATGCAGATTAAAACTCGATAAGTAAAGTATCGTAAAGTACCATAAGCATTGCAAAGATATTCAAAAATTCTGTGGGACCACCGCGCGAGCTTCCTCTACCAAATGAAAGAAATTCCCCACGCAGATAACGTTGAAGTAGAACAAACTTGTAAAAACTTGTGGTGGAATAAATAACCTCCTCTGTTTTTAGAAGTCGGTTAAAGACAACCATTGACAAACCTAACCGTTCTGTGGTTAATGGAGCATAACTTACGATCAAACAAAATAGAATGTATCCAAATGAATTCATGAATAATTAGTTACTTGGCAGATTAGTGTGGGTCGTGTGCTCGTACGAGTACGCTGCAAGCTCTAGTGATCAGCTGTAGAACGTGTGCGCACTACGCAATCAACCGCTTCCAAATTGTTCGCAATTGTTCACAAGCGATGTAAATTAGTGACAGAGCATCAATGAGACTGTTACACTGCTACAACTGCAACTAGACTAATAGGCAAGACGACACGAACAAATACATGGGAGGTAGGCTGCGTTTGATAATTTTGTATATCAATTCAGCTCTATCTCGGTTATGTAACAACTGCTGAACGATGTGTTTGTCACACACGTGGCGTGGTCGCGTGCAACAGTGAGCTACGAATTCTTTGTCGTAGTCTCCGACATAGTAAGCGTTTGCAACTATGTCGCAATTTTAATAAAAATCCTTTGTCAGCATTATATTAGGGAACCGCAGAATGGAGCTGAAGGTTCAGGTGAAATGTTTTCATAGACTTGTATCGCTACGGGAGGATAGCAACAAGAGAAAATTTTCTCACAAATATCCTGCCTGGATTAATGTCTAACTAAATATTATAATGATTGAAATTAAAACATTATTAATTTATTAGTTACATTATGCATTTTTCACGTGACTAAAGGACTGACCCTTTTTTGGCAAAGTATCATCATTGCACTCAACGTGGAAATGCTGCCAGCCTTCTAGATGCACTTATCCTATTGACAGCGATGTGGACAATTTTTTTACGCCCTGGCATTCTTTTCCCATTTTGATACTTGCACATAATTATCTTTACTTCGATTTTTTGTTTAGTTTGTAGCTACCTACATATTGCGTAATTCACGAGTGGACTTTATATTAACATCCGTGATCCAGAACTTCGTGTAGGTACACCGTATATCATTGTGGTTTCAAATGATTGCGTGGAATGTTACTCACATGAGTCGCGTGCTCTGATCATTTAGCGAATCGAAGTATTTTTCCAATGAGTTGGGTGTCGTAGATATTTGCCACATGTAATGTTGACAAGTGAGTGTGGCACCTCCACGCTACATACTATACATTAGTGTACATCGATACAACTCATAGGTAGGTCTACATACCCCCGCATACCTACAAGAGAAAGCAATTTAATGTAATTAAGTATCAGTAGTGTGTGGCATCTAAATTTTTACTTTCATTCGCTACGGAATTTGCGATTTGTGACCTTATTAATTTTGGTTATTGCAATGTATTGAATGATTTACTCTATTTTTAAACAAAGTCTAGTTTAAACTGTATAAATAGTCAGGCAGTGTCTATCTAATAATAGTGTAGATATTCTGAATAATTCCTTACTAATGTAACTGTGCCTAACATTCCAGCCAGCGAGCGGTGACCGTGAACGTAATAAATAACGTAACGTTACGTGCAGCCACTGTTGTTTAGTATCGAAACGCACATGACAAAATTACACTCAATGAGAGAATAATATGAACAATGTCGCAGAGCGAAACGTACACACTGTCACAGTGTCTACTGTCTGTGTCTAGTACCTCGCGGCACGACTAATAATCTTCAATGTAGTGTGTTGAATCACCTACGACTGTGTATGAGAGATACAGAAAGGAAAGGAGCGCATGAGAGCTCCAGCTCACTGTGCGCTGGGGATTCCGTGTTTCTGTATCTCTCATGGATATCTAAGCGTAGTGCAGACTGCCTACTTACATAATAAGAAACCGTCACGCACGTCTGACTGTGGTTGGCACGTAATGGCCGCTCCTACAGCAAAGTTACATGGCCGATTGGCCGGTTGGTGACTATCTCAAGGCTCTAAATATAATCGGTATCTCGTAATACTGTCAATATGCAGGATGAAGGTTATCTCCTGCTCGCTTGAGTGCCCTCAGTAACTCTTCGCATAAATAAGTCAGGAGGAGCTAATCCCACGAGACACCACCCCCGTACACCTTCATATTAATTGCTAGGGCCGGACTGCAGCACCGCAGGACGTAACTGTTCGTAACCTTCGGTGTGAGCAGTACGGTGTGTTATCAGGTTGTCATCTCATAAGACCTTTAAACCTTTATTGAAAAGTTAAAGATTTTTATGCAAATTATAGATTTTCCTACTTCTTGTGTCTGGTTTACATTAATTTATGTTGTTTAGAAGTTGCTTCCTAGAAATTTAATTGTCAGCTTTTGCAGTGAGTCCGTAGCTCAGTCGAAGGTAGTCATGATACCGCACTCCACCAATTACTTGAGAGACTTCACTTAAGTTAAAGGGAACCATTTGTTTATCATGACAATCAAAACGTTCTCTTAGGTCTTCGAGTGGATCTCTCTGCGTGTAAACAAGAGTTTGTGGTTAGCAATATTATGTTTCGCGAAAGGTTTAATGACACATCGTAGAGTTCGCAATACCCAAACTTGCACGGAATGCATTGCATAATGTTAGGTACTTAGTCGAATTCGTTGCGAAATCATAAACTTTCTTCTTTTGAGTCATGATTTATTCATTACTTGGAATCTAATCTAGAAATTATTAATGACTCGTCAAATCGAAGTGAATGTAGAGTTTGAACTTTTTGATAAATTAGTGCCTAATCTATTGTTATTTGCGGGTATTTTAATGAAAACATGAGCAGGTTATTCATTTGAATAGTATGTTGAGAATGCGAGCACAAGGTCGCCGGTCGCTCCGTGAGGGGACGCGGGTCACTGACCCACTGCACACCGTCGCTGACTCGCTGTGAGGTAATCCCTGCTAGTGCTAGTGCTACGGACATTTGTCTAACTCTTGAGAATCAACTGTGTGGACATTGGACAGTTATTATTCTAGGCAGTGAATGTAGGTCAGCTGAAAGTCACTCAGTCGCCCAATAAGCCGGCTCGCTCAGTTGGTCGGCTTTTCTCTAGTGCTAGTGGTCAGTGTGCGGCTGTGAGTATAGACCAGTCTGTTTGACAAACACTACGCTAACGTGACTGAATGCGGCCGCTCAGAACTCTTGCCGGCGAGGTCAAGGACACAGCCCGGAGAACAAAACTACACTAATTGTCAGCCATTTATGTGATATTGTAATTTTTGTGTTGGTACGTATTTTGTGTGTTTTAGGAATCATTCATTTACCTTGAGAAAAGATTGCGGGGAGTGTGTGTGTCTTTCACATGTTTTACAGCAGCCGAGCAATTGTCTTAGTTAACCGCGGAAGCAGTAAACACATGTAAATACAAACATTAGCATTCTAATGCAAAGAATTAGAATAATCAATATTGTACTAGGAGTTTTGTTATGATTTACAAGTACCTACATACCTCCTCATTCATGTCAGTTTCTATCACGTTTTATTTATAAACAATGACAAAGGAGGTCTCATTTTTGCTATGTGTCATTGTTTCCGTGAATGAGGGCCGAGGGGCACACCGCGCGCTACAGGCGCTGCACACGCGTGTGTCGAATGATCAGCTGAGCGTGACGGATGCCTTGTGGAGCACACTCGCATGTGAGTGTGCCGCACCTTTACAATCACCTACACTAAACCATTGTAGTGTTAAACGGTTGATTTTTTGTAGGTTTGGTGAAAATTCTAAGAAAATCATTTATTTTCTGAGAAAATTAACAATTTATCCGGAAGCAGGTCATACCAACAATATGCGGAGTCATTTCCTTGTTGGTTCATGAATCAAAAGGATTACGAACACAACACGATTTGATGGAGAAACACCGTTAGCTTAAAGTGTGGCTTCTTTATCTGATGATGAGCCACTTGACATGGTTGCTGAACTGTGAACTGTTCACTCGCGGCTCAAGTGGCCCTTGAGTAACTCTCACATGTCGCTCGCCATGGGAAGGAAAGTGCGCTTGTAATCGCATCGTTAACCAGATATCAGACAGCTTGTTTAATCTCCTGTTGTTGAAGAGTCATTTCCCTTTCTTAATGCAAGCTCTTGGCACTTGGCAGCCGGCGTTCTACTTCAGCCACGGATTATAGTGACTTACAGAAGGTTCAAGATACACAGAAAACCTCCGAGTACACACATTATGGGCTTAAAGAAACATCATTTATAGATCTATGGCACAATGCGCTTGAGTACTTTGATAACAATTCATATGTTCGCATAATGGTATCAAAGTTAATCTGGCTACTGTCAGTTGATCTTCTGTGTTTTCCCGCGCGTGGTGTCTGAGCGGTGGTGCATGCTAACTCGGCTGGAGGTCGTGACGTCATGCGTCCTTGAACCGTGACGTCACAGGGACGCGAACAAGGCTGCCCCCCTCCTCCCAACACAACACACAACAAGTTCACTTCGCTCCGGTATGACCGCGTCTGTGGCCTGCGCCCGTAGCACGCTAGCGTACTAACATGAAGCGTATGAGAAGCAGTGCTGTACCATTGTATTGTCTGCCACTAATTCGTGCAACTGAGGCAGATGATAACTGTTTTACTGAGTGAAGTCGTAAAGAGGCCAACTAGTTTTGTTCAAAGTGAATAAGACTTTATTAAAACGTTTTAAAATAGGAAAGTCGGTAGTTGTAATAACTTTATTGTAGGTCACAGCTTATAGCGATTGCTGGGGTTGTTAGCAATCATTAAACAGTTATTATTGTCGAGGAAATTCAATTATGTTGTTATTGTTATAGGCTAATGTACGGTCGGCCGCAACAGTCGCCTTCTCCGAACTGAAATAAATTCGTAAGTTTTTTGTAATTTGAAAACTATCTACACCAATAATAATTGTTAGTTGTAAGAGATATCTGAAATAATATGAATCAGAACTGATGAAAACTTCCAATTTGAAATGTACCAGGCTAAGGGCAGGATCAATTTCAAAGACGATTATACAACGTAACAATACATTTTGCAATACCAAGAAGCATTTCACATTTCCACTTCTGAATATTATTGTGCTATTGGTTGGACAATAGACAATAGTACACAAGTGACTAATGTTGCCCTATAATGCAGCCAGACTGTGGTGTCACTGTCCGCTACTGTACGCCACTGTACTGTTCACACGTAGTACATACAGCTGTGACGAACTTGACCCCAAACACGGAACACTTGCGTTATCAACTGTACTCGTTTATTGTAATGTTCAACCTTCGTATCACCGTAATACGAGCGTCACTCTTGATGTAAATGTCGAGCTTCAAACAATAGCGTGAAATTAACGGTCACTCTCCGCTTCTCACATTACTTACTTTTGAGCAATATTTAGTAAGTAAGTATGTCACCATTTGTCGAACATTTGAAACATTCGCTTGGCCGGATTACAAGTGTGTCACAATAATTACTTTACGCTTCATGTGCGAAGTTTAGTGCGAAATGCTTGCTAGCTGTACTGAGTACAGAGAATGGAGACTTTCTCTGTGTTTACTTGAGCCGTCGCTTTCGCCGCAGTTATCCGCGGCCCACGGCATCGTTAGTGCTTATTCTTATAAGCCCTAGGGCCGCCGCCGCCAGCCGGCTCCCGGATACTACACTCAATCAACTTTGAGTGCAACTTTCCCGAAGACTCTAACACAGAAATGTGAATAATAAACAGCTTTGCTGTTATTATAACCGACGACGGCAACGTTTCCTTGTTTCCAATACTTATACCTATAACTTCACAAGAAAAACATTTTCATGGCGGTTCATATCGATACCTCCTTGATTGTGTTCCAAATCGGGAGGCCGATGGCAATGGGACGCGGGAAATACGAGTGCGCGTGGAGACACGTCTGCGAGGTCGGCGTCCCAGTTGGCGGCGGCTGCGAGTCGCGGCCGTCAGCGCTCGGTAATGCCTTTATTTTGATGATTCAAGTCACGCAGCAAGGCAGTTCGCTAATGGCCGCTGCTTTTCGTAAAAGTCGGTAAACAAACCACTTAAATGTCGTGTTACGGCGAGGCCGAGGCCCGCGGCGGCGGGATGTGAGCGAGGTATGTACCCGCGGTATGCAGGTGAAAGTGCGCCGCGAGCTGCGCCGGCGCATCCCACGCGCGCCATGTGCACCATGCAATGTTCTACTTATTATAACATTAAGTTCCATATCAATGATTAAGGTATACTGTATACAATGCAAGAAAACAGTATCTCCATGTGAACCTCTAATGCACGTAGGTACGTAATAATGTAGGATGTCTATCCTACATAATAAATAATGTATGAATAAGTTACGCTTGTCATAATCGTCGCATATCGCCTCTAACTGAGCTATTCGAAGACTTGCACTCGATCGGCGGCGAGCTTTGAGTTTATCTAAAATACGAGACAGCCTCTATCTCCGGGACGCTATTACACCGTAATATATGGAGCGCTCGTCCTGCGACTCTGTCATAAAGTATCGCGATCCGTTTGTAAACATCGTTAGCAGTTAATAGTTCTTCTCATCGGAGATTCCGGCGCAGGAATGCTGTAGTGTAGCGCTTCATAATACGATCACCTAATCGTCCTGTCACTAATAAATTGTGCGTGCAGCTGCCGCTAGAACCTTATTCATGAATGGCAGCAGAAAGCAAGTTGTTCAAACAGTATTTTGATCTTTATTCTGTTCCTGGATAGATTTGGCGTAATAATATTAAGTACGCCCGACGATCCATGATATTACTTCACCAATCTCGCAAACATATGACTAGTAGTCAACCATAAGGAATGTGGCTGCCATTAGCACATATTGTAATTTGGAAATGGCGCGTTGTATAATGTATGGTGTGCGGCGGTTACATAAACATCCGTGAGTGCGACCCCGCGCGGGGTCTGGCGGCGCATACTGAGCGAACATTACGGAACGAGGCGCTAAGCTTGCCTAGCCTGCCGGATTATTTATATTGTCTTGAATTGCATCAAAGTGCAGCGGTTCTATGGGGAGACCTGCCTTTACGTGCTAAGTGTGAGGCATTTTATTTACAACGCACTTCTAACATAATATTCAAATGAATCCTGGTGACTTCTTTTCGGAATCGTCAGACCAGTTTATGTCTGTTTGGTTGAATCAATTAGCTGCCGTTAGGAACCCTCGTCCCCGTGAAATCTACAAGCGCGCTGATTATAATGATGTTTTGTTTGTCAAATGAAGCTACGTTCAGTTAGTGTTCTTAGCGATGGTTGTCGTATGATTGGTCAGCGCTGGTGACTCGCAATTGGTATTGTTGTTGTAGTGTAAGCTCGCGTCGCGTCGCTGACCGCTGCTCGCCACTTGCGGCTATAAAAGGAATCGTTTTATCAGCAAGGCGCTGTTCTTAATATAGCTGCAGATAACGTGTTTGTGCACAGACAGTAGGCACGATACCACCACGTCTTGATAAGTGGCTGCTACTGGGATACAATACTTATGTGTTTGTCAAAACTAGGAAAGACATAAAGTGGATAAGTACTAAGAAATGATTCTGTTATGTTCTGTGATTGGCGTATTTTTAGTGAAATTGGATATAATCACCCAAATCTGTCCGTCTGATGCGTCAGTCAGAGCTGCAGACAGTGCAGACATCTGGCAGACAGTTGGGTTTTGGCACAGTTCGATTTAGCTTTGGCACAAAATAGAGCTTCTCATCGGAGCTTTGGCGTAAATAATTAGAGAAAAATATTGAAGATATGTATGAGCAACAGTTTATAACGTGTTGCATGAGTTGGCATAATTGTACGAACAGTACAGGCCTAGTCCATAAGTATGGTCGAAAAAGTTCAAACAAATAGTTTCCCATGTTTTGATTGTTTGTCTTTTCAGAATAGCTTTCTGTGTAAAGGTCACTTTGTTTTGCGGTTGCAACAAAAGAATCGAGGGATGCTGGACTACGCTATTGATACTGTACACATTATGTAAAACGGATGTCATTACAATAATGAAGCGGTAAACATAGACAAACCAGTGTTCTTATAACAGGGCCGTGTACAGACGAGAGCGGTGAACAATAGCGGCACGTTGTGACGTCGCAGTGATGGATGCTTCCCGTGAGCTCGTCACCCGGTGACCCGGCAGCCGACACCGCTGACACCGCGCTGTGTCAGTGGCACGGCGACGAGGTGTCAGCGGTCCGACCGCCGCGTCTCTACCGTGGCGGTCGGCGTGACAACAACTAACAACAATTTCGCTCAACGGATGCCATAGATGCTTAGAGCTTTATACAGTTAAGAACCGAAATGATGAGCAACTTATTATGATTGCCATGTATGTGTGCGATGTTTGGCACTTGACAAAAACATCTCTTTGGCACTTGGTCTACTAAACTTAACTACCTAAAGTGGAGGTTCAGAAAACCTCTACTTTTGGTAGTCAAGACACTTGTTGCAGCTGACTTTATCTGTAATTATTGTATGCACTACTGATCTCTATTCACAATGCACGGGCGGCACTTCCAAGTTTGCAAGAAAGAGGTATCATAATTTCTAACTGCGGTGACAATGAGCCGTCCGTTCGGAGTATAGGAGATTACGCTTGCTTTATTACGGAATCGAAGAACGTTTCCTTGAGACTCTGTCGGTTTTCGAATTAATGTAACTCTGGAGTTCGTTGTTATCGAGTTCAGACATTATTTGTTGTACTTAGTAGAGCTAGTTTGAGGTGTGTGTGACACGCCGCGGGCCGTGGCATGGCGGCCCTCGGCCAGATAACGGCACACGTGCTGCTGTAGTTAACTTTACTATGAACTGCGGAGTTAAACAGTGTGAGATAATAAACAAACAGACCACCGAGTGGGACGAGCTCGAGGTGTTGTGCAATCGTCAGCCTTGGCAGTGTTAGAGGTGGAGTTGCTAGTGATGACATTATAATTGCCTCGCTCGTGGATTGATGATGATGTTTGTGATGAAAAAACCTTGATGACAAAAACAAACAATTGCACAATATCGTCCTCAATGAGTCTAGGACAGAGACACAAAATATAATTTCCCATCTAAATTAAAATATCACAGCGTAAGAGATAATATATCTAGCCGCGATTTATTCATCAGTAGCACGTTGCCCTATGTTGCTAATTAGCGATTCATCAATTTTCTGCTCCAGCACAAAACATAACACGTTAAACTGTTAGCCAACATTACGAAATAGAAAGCTTTGGGTTACCCAACGACCACGGAACGTCACTGGGTAGCCAACGTCTTTGGGGCATCACTCACGAGTCGAGCTACACATGTGGAACTCGGAACGGTATTGACAGATCCGTTACTGCTGCATCCGTGTGTCCACCCGGCAGACAGATCAGAAGGTTTATGGAAGCACAAGACTTACTTAATATCTTAGCTCATACACATACACGACCTCTATGTCAGTCAATAACTTAGTGAGATTTTACAAAATTATGATAAGATAGTTCAAATATCGTTTTATCTTGGTCAACATACTGCAGCATTACGAAATCTGTAATTTTATATCCAACGCGTACCTATCGTGAATTCGTCAATTGTTTGCACAGATTTTGTTTGAGTTGTTTTTACCCGACTACGGCAGGAGGGTTATGATTTTTACAGGCTATGATACGTATGTGAGTATGTTCATCTGTTCCCTCATAGCGCCTAATCTATTTATTGGAACTCGACATAATATGAGTTATCGTTAGAGCCGTCTTAATTGTCCGCTGAACATAGGCTACGTGACGTGTCACAAAACTCGATATGGCGCCCTCTAGCGGACAAAAAGTAATGTGTTCAAAAATAAAAAAATGGAGATAAATACGCCGCCGCCGTGTTTGGTATCATTTGAAAGGGCTTCACTTGTACATATCCAAAATATTGGTCAAATTTATTCTAATATGCGCATGCGGTACGTACCTAGTAGAGCTTTTGTTCTTGTTGTATGGTGTTGCGGTCTTTAATGGGGTTTAAAGGTTACGGTGTCTGAACACCGCGGCGATGGCAGACGAATGCTGAGCGATCTCTTACATAATGGAGTTACACTCCGTCTGTCTGTGGACGAGTCCGCCACCGCCGCCGTGCCCCGGTGTGGGACGATGAGCTATGAATACCTAGCGAGTTGTGTGTGTTACTCACTCAATTCGATATTTACTGAAACAGCAAAAAACAACGCAGCTCGTGTATTCTAAATTGTTTTTCAGGTAAAATGAAATAAAAATAACGCAAGTTATTCTCGATCTAATTGAAGGTTCAGGCGAACATCGTCTGTGTTTAGAAGAATTTCTTCAAAAAGTTTAATTTACAGAACGTGAGTGCTGTTGTTGGAAACTTGTAAATATTTCTTACATTTATTTAGAAATGCTTCTCTGTTTAACCTCAAGACTCAGCGCACATAAAATGTAGTGTTTATACAAAAAGTTTCGTCTGGTCCAGACCACAGCGCTGAAGCAGTTAGCCGCAATACTGAACATCGCACACTGCGGTTACAACTTACAACTAAATCTGCGAATTTTATAAACAGCGCATTTTGCCTTTACTAATACTTCAAAAGGCAAAGCCAAAGAGGATGTGCCAAAAGCGCAACGGAACGTAAACAGAAATAAGATCCCTTTACAAGCCCTGGTCGCCTGGTAGTCGCCGAGCGGGACTCAGCTGGGAAATAAAATAAACGCGACACGTTGCAAGACTTGCAAGTAACAGTGCACTCGACTGCGAACAGAGATATCTTGTGAAGGCTGACTCGACGCGTCGCGAACATGAGCGGATATAAAATGAAACTGTCCATGTTGTACACCCTGTACCGAAGTGTGCGCAGGCCCGTAACCTCACTTGCGTATAAACATACTGTTGATGAATGCATCACTGTTGCGGAGGCGGCTGAGAAGAATCGGTTACGACTTACGACTGAGCGTAGACAGAACACTGTACAAGTGTACATCAATAAACACATTACTATCAATGGAACAGTTCTCGCGAGATGTGAAGATGGATGCTGTTCGCTTCTTATTTATTTCTGGCTGAAAGCTGAAAATTACAGCTTGGTTTTAAAAACTATATTTAAAGCATGACGCACTGTAGATATTAAAAGAATTAGAAATTCGATGTGAACGCCCCGGAGTGTTTCAACATTCATAATCATGAATTTCAGATACTTTATGATGATGTAGGTTGGCCCTGACAGTTCGCTCGTGAAACTTTAATAAAACGCACAAATCATACGCAGCTCGTGTTCAAACAAACCGGGTTTATGTTGATGTCGTCTCGGCGGTGTCGGGTGAAGTCGGGTCGCGCTTGTCAACGTAAACAATACCACGCTACTGACGCTATTCGGAACGGTCTCACTAATAGCTTCACACCGAATTATGATTTCTTCGGAACGCCATGAACGAGTTAAATTGGGGTTCAACACATGTTTAACACGTAAACTGATATTAACAACTGTTTGTATCAGTGTAACGTGCGCCAGATGTGCTCACGAAATATTACTCTCGTCATGTACCGACCGCTCGCTCCTAACTGGACTACGATAACATTTCGCATCAACCGCATTAAACATGTTCTCCTGATACTAAGCTCTAATAAGGGCTCGTTTACGAAGACGCGGGGGCGTCGCGCGGCGCGTGCAGAAGACTCGTCTCGAGCTTTTTTATTTATTTACTGAGAGGCGCGTCCACCGCAACGAACGCTGCATTTTAAAAATCGCTTCTCGTAAAATAGACGTTTCAAACCGTTAACGTTTTCATACATCGCCATGTGTTTGAATTAAAAACGCAAAACGCGCCGCGCGACGCGAAAAGGCGTAAATGAGGCCTAAGAAGCGTACGAAAGCTCTAGTTAGTTTTTGTGTATTTACTAAATGGAAACAAGAAACTTTTGATTATTACTCTGATAAATTTAAAAAATGGTTTTGCGATCACAAGACAAGTGATCTCGTATCCCTCTCATCGAGGCGAGTTGTTGCAACTGAGGATTTGGTCCCGCGCCTCAGGGAGTTGTTGCGACGCCCGTTGGGGCTGTGGGTTGTTCGAAAGAGATACCGCGGCCTCGGCACAAAGGGCTAAGAAGGAACATGAGTGGTTTTTAGTCAGTAGAAGTCTGACACTCCCTACCGCTCTGCCCAGAGCGGGAGGAGTAATTTGAAGATTTCCCACCCTCCAAAAACCGTCATTCTGTTTCTGATCGTACAGTAAAGGAGTGACGAAACTAACTTGTAGTTTATAGCTCGTGTAGTTAGTATAGTAACTGCTGTTGTCTTGCACTTCTTTATGTTTTGTTTTATGGTAGCTGTAACAATGTTGATTGTGCGCCCGAGTCTGGGTGGCACGGTGTGGGGTATCGCACGGTGTTTGTATAGCGTTAGTATGACAGACACACAGACAATGTCAGTGCGACACGCGCTGCGAGATGCTGATAACACCTGGATCATCCGCGCATAGGGCTGCCACCTGCCACCTGCCACCCGGTACCTACCTGCACCCGCTAGTATTGAGTCACTATAATGTCAGATTTATTGTTATTATGACTCTCTCTGAAGCGTTTGCATTGACTGGAACTCCGACAAACAATGGCTTGAACATCATCATTATTTTAAGTTTAGAACAAGATTGGTGTGAGACATTATGGGCTATCATATCACACATATTTTATTATGTCATGTGTGTGTGTGGGTGGCCGAATGTGGACGGTTCGTCGACAATAAGTAGGCAAGATTTATCATGCTCCAGGGAATCTACCCACAGCCTACGTTATATGTTAGTGCGAAGTGGCCATCCTTAGCGGCGTACCGTAAAATGCACAATCACGACAGTTTATGGCACAATAAAGCACCTCCCGAGACTCGAACCCACGCACTTGTTTATGATAACGTCATAAATGTTATATTATGTAATGTTGTATGTAGACATGGTGTCACCTCAAATATTGGAACATTTTAAGATAACACTAGTCTTCTCTTGGAATATTAGATCCTTACATAGTGTCTTCGTTTCAGCTTCCTTCCAATGTAAAATATGCAGGACATCATTCAGGCTACAGAAGCTTGCATCTTTATCCGCGACCTTATTAAGCGGCTTTCCTATCGTCCTTGAACTTTCCTGAGCTTTCCCGAGCGGCGCGCGGTGACAACACAACTATGACTTATTATTTCAAAGCCCTGGAAGGCCAGGGCTTTGGTCTCTAGTGTACACTACTTTCAGCAATTATTTATCGGTTTCTTGAGAGAGACGTGTTGTGCATTACTAATAAAAATAATATAGCCTCTTTATTTCCATAATGAATGACTTAGTTAAAATACATATATCGTGCATGTATAAAATAACAAAATATTACAATTTCAATAAGAATTATCATGTTATAATTCGCATAATAAATAAACTAATAACGTTTGTAAGTTTCTTTCTTAAATGATAATTAAATAATCCATAATTCCCAATATTCAATAATTCGTAATAATTAATCATTCTTAATAATATAAATTTATAAATAAATAAATAAATTTCATTAAAAAAAAAAAAAAAATATTTGCAATTTTCATTTAGTTTACTCAATATGGACCCCTCTACGCGTAAAGGCCTCCTCCAGTTTGCTCTACGTCTGTCTGTTCTTTGCTTTTGTTGTGATCCAGTTTTCACCAGCTTTCCGTGTTGTGCATTACAAAGGTTTTATTTATTACTTCTCTGAATTGATAGACTGTGTGTTGCGTAAAACAGTTTAAAACATTCGGAGTTCGTTATCATTTGTTTGTTGGTACATATCCGCGAGATCAAAGTCCTGAAGGATCTGATCGGGTAAGCGTCCCTGCGGATCGTCCTACGCCGAAAACAATGTTGGCTTAGGAGAGTTATTGCTGAAGTTTTCACCCTTTGAGTTATAACTTTGCAACATATACCAAGTGAAGATAAAAGTCTAACTTACTGCTACAATGATTATCTTTGCAACAGATTTAACTTACTTTATTACAATTCTTTGTTCTTTCTTTCTTATACCTCAGAGTTGTGAAATGTCTCCGACACAGTTTGACAACACCCTGACGTTTGATAATTTTAACTTGTTAATTGATTAAAATGTCATTGTACCTACTTAGTAATACTTATAACTGTGACTGCGGTCTTTTGTTAGAGTTAAACTGTTTACAGCCACCACTCTTTTAACTACAAAGTCAATTTAATTAAATTGTTGGTATTTACAGCCAAAATATAAGAGTTTTGCTGTTATTCTATTTGAAGGTTTTATCTGGATTTTAAAATTAGAATGAGCTATGTCATAATTGTCATTGATGTCAACACAGTTTGACACCTACCTATTAGTAACTACATAATTATATAAATAGTATATTTATGTGATGCGTGTGCTCCAGATCTTTATAATATTATATAAAATTGTGTAAGTCCATGCCGGTGGGACCCAGGTTCGTTTCCGCGGGGATTGCTTTATCAGATCAGCTTTATATCTTATCCGGATGAAGATCGGATGAGTTCTGCAGAGACTTACACAATATTTTGTAGAGCTTCGATGAAAAAACAACGCGATCCTTCGTACTTGTTTATTTTATTAACTTTGTTTATTATTCATATCTGCGTTATATTTGTCTATCAGAGTGCGATACGATAAAAGCCTATTTTCTCTTGAAGATCAATGGGATGTGCCTGATCCGATATGAAAAATTGCCAATAATGAAATTGGGGAACGGTTGATCCTAATGCAAAAACACAAAACGTCGAATACTAGGAAGAAACTCCCGTTAAGTTAACTACAGTAGACATGACCGAAGCACCTAAGTAATTACCAAGATCACCCCTTTTTTTTTTTTGCGGATGGTAAATCATCAAATAACCCCTCCCACTCTTGGGCAGAGCGAAAGGGAGTGTCAGACTTGTACTGACTAAAAACCACCCATGTTCCTTCTTAGCCCTTTATGTCGAGGCCGCGGTATCTCTTGCGAACAACCCGCAGCCCCATCGGGCGTCGGCCCTTGCCACATGGAAGGGGCCCCCCTTCCATGTTGCTGACATGTCTTTGAGGCGCGCGTGGAACACGAACGCGCCGTCGACACGGCCTGTCGTCGTCATAAGACGGACGGACGGCGAGCTAACCAAGATCAGCCCTTGGATGTAACAGTTTGGCGTGTGGTGGCCATTCGTGCCGCTGCATGTATCATAATTATCGTGTTATTTTCATGTGGTTTTTATTTGAAACAAACATCGAGTTACCGAAAAATCAACACGTGCAGGGCGGTACAGATTTAGATAGCCGATAAAAAGATTAGCAAAAACGGAGGTGTAGTAACTATGGCCAACGCGCACGCACGAGCAATCGAGTCTGTCGGTGTCCGATATAACACCTAACTCTCTAAGTGGTATAGGCAGGACGCGACAAGTCCGACCACCCCCCTCGGCTTCTATCTGATAGAAATTAGGCTTCCGCTATTCCCACGTAAATAACTTAGTTACTGCATATCTATAAATCCTCCGAGCTGATAAAAAATCTCACTTTATCAGTCTTCTTTTACAATATTGGCTGATAGACGTAGCCACTAGCAGCCTAGCACGTGTCTGGTACTGTGTAACTGTACACTATCGTAGTTATATAGTTAGTTGATCGTTCTTCTCCAACTATCAAAAGTGTATGATAGTGTTACTGGAATAAATACTTTGAATTTGAGGCAGTTCACACTTTACATTTACTTTAATGAGCTAATGTTTTTGACTTTCTATTAGAAGACCTTCTACAAATAAATCAATTTTGGCTTTAAATGAACGTGGCTGTAACAGTAAGCTATGCTATTATACGGAAATGTGAAAGTTATAAAACGTTACTTCGGTATACTTACGTCTTCGGCAGTAAAACGAAGCTTTTAATTATTTATAGTTAGCTCTAATGTCAAAGTTTTACGAAGCGACGACGTCTAAATATTCAACTGTAACTGTATTAACTTCGGGCTCGCACGAATTAACTGCGAATGGTAAATAATGTACAAGTCGTTAAATTGTCACAATATAACGAGAACTTTCCCCAACTAAGCACATTAGGCGTAGTACGCGCCGCTCGTGGCCGGGTTACTGGTAACGATACCTAATTATAACGTGCTTTTCAACACACTTACTCATAAAGTGGCTCTAATTTCACCGCAATTAGGCACATAATGACACCTGTAATCAAACTGTGAATTTTTCATTACCATTATTCACAAGTGAGTTATAGGTTTTTTTAAATTTAATTGGTTGACTTGCTTTTTTTCTTAAAAAAGTTTCGATACTAAAAAGATTGTGTTCAATACTACAAATAAATTAATGTACCTATTGCTTGCTCATTTCATGCAACTTTGAATATTTAAATAGATAACTTCAACTTGTATTTACGTTTCTAATAAATAAAACTTTTGTTTTCTCTGTAATAAAAAAAAACTTTGTATTCCTCATTTTGTATGTGGCTAAAACGCTATCCGCAAAAAGCAAAAAAAAGAAACCTCATTCTTTTAGTCTATGGCCGATCGCCATTGTTAGATGCGCGCGCAGGAAAACTGATTAATTTTTCCCGCCATGGCGAAATTTTTTCACAACTCGTTTTAACTGTTGAAAATGATTTTTTTGTGTTATTTTCTTCACAAGTGTGTTGAACAACGTCGTATGATACACGTGTGTATTGATGATTACCGTCCTCGGCTCTCTTAAGACCCTCACCTGATGGCTCGGGTCTCAATGGGGCCTCAGCGGTAATCACCAACGTTACACACTTATACCATAATGTACTATTATAATTAATATACCTGTTAGCTACTACATACATGGGACGCAGGCAATTGTTTGAAAATCATGTCACAGTCCCGCAATGTATTGTCAACACACGTATAAAGTTATGTAAATAATCTCCAGTGTATCAATTGTCTTATCTTCTGTCTTTGTCGACCCTTTTAGATAGTTAAGGGAATTTCTTGCATACCATTTCACGCCGAACCTTTAGCATTGAGCTTTCGACTGTAAAAAGTTTCCAGTTTCCTGTATCCAGGCTTGTTTCTTCATCTACAAACACGGAGATCAACGAGTAAACATGGAATACGTAAATTCAGTAATTTTGTACGAATTCCACATTTACATAATGTATTCACGGTGCGAGTGGAAACGGAGATAATCTGCTTCGACTTGTGCAAGCAAATCATTTAGTTAAACAGTACAATTGAAATATTTGACGAAGACAAACGACGCAGCTCATCTATTTAATGGACGAGTGTGGGTACCTAATGGTGTGCTCGTTATATTGTGAGGGATTACTTCTTAACGTGTTAGCCTAATTAGAAATTAATGTAACGGCTAGTAATGTATGAAGATTGAATACAAATGGAGTTACCAAAGGTACGTTCATATTATTATATGCTCTCGAAACACAAAATTATGCATTAGTGTGTCCTTAAAATTAAGTTAGGGCAAGTCCCGTCGGGGCTGCGGGTTGTTCGCAAGAGATACCGCGGCCTCAACATGAAGGGCTAAGAAGCAACATGGGTGGTTTTTAGTCAGTAAAAGTCTGACACTCCCTTTCGCTCTGCCCAAGATCGGGAGGGGTTATTCGATGATTTTCCACCCACCAAAATAAAAAAATAAAAAAAAGGGGTATAGCATGTTAGAGGTACCTTAATAAAAAAGGTTTCAGCAATTTTTTTAGCAATGAAACTAGGACGGCTCCCACCAAGTGCATTAGGTACAGCTTTGACTCGGCTCCAAGCAAACTCATTTAAAATGGAAAATCTATTAGAAATCCGTCCGAGAACTTTTTTTTGTCACAAATAGTTCGCACTCCGAGTGAGAGCACAGAGCAGCTCTTTGTACGAATAAAACTATGATTGGGGACGGAAATACATTCTGAGAGGGAGGAGAAGTGCTCTTGTGTAAAATCAGAGCTTTTTATAGGAATAACTACGTTCTTGAATTAGTGAATTATTTTAAACCTGATTTCGCATTCGATTTATTTTGAAAAGCGATTTTCTCGTGGCGATAGGGTCACTTTAAGTTTCTGGTCTTGTAGTTCCACCCCAATGTTCGCAAAAGCATAAATTGCAGTCATAAAGTAGGAGATCATCACTTTTTAAAGTTACTATGTGTATTACAGGTGTTCGTGATTGTACATCGTAGTGAAACTGATTCGTTCCGGGAGTGGTAACAGCGGTACGGATCGTCAAGGCCGGTCACATACCGACACACAGCCTCACTGACGACCATCACCTCGACCAGTGCAAGTATGACTTACTTTAAGCACACCACCTGTATGGGAAAACGCACTGTGCTACCACACACGTAGAGTTCGTTCTCGATTGAGGATGGTAGAAAGTAGAAAAATGCTGAAACGCGACAAGAGACTGGCACGGCTTGTGCAAAAAATAACGCAATTCATTTTATTAGCGTTATTATTGGTGTTTTTTTCCGCATCGGTCGCTTGCTCCCGAACTGATTCGATCACTTCCGATCAATACGCATTTCCTTGTAACGAATGTGTTTTGTTTTCATCTTATTTAGTCTAGCAGTTATGTAGGTACTTTAACTTTGAAATTATTCTGATGTTTATGGATCTTTAACAGGTTGTTCAGGGGTACACTATACGAAGTCTATCCGAAGTTTTCGACCTCGAGGACTTTTTGCTATCTTTGCAAAAACCTTTCCAGCTGCCTCATCTTCTTCGTGTGTGAAAGCAAGCTTTTCCTATTGTAAGAACTCCTTTGAAAACGTAGGGATTTGTAGAACATACATACATTGTATCTGTTAGATTTCAATGGGTATGTCAATATCGTAGGGTATACTGTACAGTAAACTGGACTGAACTAGAACGTTTGATGTCACTCACGGAGCTCATTGTTACTTTGATGCCACAAACTTTTGTTACACTTTATTTAGGATCAAAGCACTCCATCTTTTGGTTCCGACAATAGGGGTTCACATTGAAAAGCTCCTACAGTTTGTAAACAGATACAGTGTTCAGTGTAGTGGCGATAGCAAAACGTGTTGGTTTCAGGACGAAGTTGCACCAGTCGGGAGCGCTCGGCACAGTGCGGCAGTGGTCGGGACCTGACAGGCGGAAGCGCTGTTGAGCTGATACCAACTTACTTGTCTGACAACCGGCTCGCTTCTAGTCTGGCTCAGTCGGTGTTGTGACTGTTGTTTCACATCCAAAACTGTTGAATACAACAAACAATTCTAGTAATGTATGAATTGTTGCCTAAAAATAAAGATGTAATTAACGATCTTTGTTTCATTCGGACTGGCGTTTAATCTTCTATCATACTCAGCATCCCCTGGAGGACCTTTTTAACTTCGACTGTACATCGTCTTCTCGTTGGCTGCTTGTTACAATTTAGTACAAAAACAGGTCCAACGCAACGCATATCTGGGTCTAGAATCTAGAGAAAAGGCAGATGAATTGGTAATTACTAATTAAGTAATTACAGTATCAGCTTGACATTGATATTTCTGACAACGACCAGCCATTAGTGAGGGATTACCACGAAATATGATAAATATAATTATGTTTAGCAATTAAATACAACCATATCCACTTTGGACCACTCTTATAATATGTTCCAAGCAGAGATGGTGCGGTGTCAAACATATCGTACGCGATAGTGCGTCTACAGCGACATCCTGTGACAGGGTGTTTCATCTGTCTACCTTTTCCCAACTCTGTTCGCTTCGACTTTAAGTCTGACCGTATGCAGCTGAATACCAGTATTTTACATGAAGTGACCTAACTGACTACCTGACCTCCACAACCCGCGTAGTACTGGTAATACCAGAGACAACCTGTGATGACTGTCAAAAACCTAATAATTTCATCCGGGACCAACTGCTTAACTTACTTTTCGAGCCATGGAAATTTGGTACGTACTAGATGGTGGTCACCCATCCACGGACCAACCTAGGCAAATGTGGTTTAACCTCAATACCGACAGGAGCGGTTATTATTTTGCAATGAAGTTCAGCCATTGTGCGACAGGGTGCGACGTGATGATGAACGTGGTATTACTAATACTAAAATTAGAAGTGTATGTCTGCTCGGCTGGTGGCCCACATGAAGCATGAACTGCATCCGTGACCATTTTAACGTGATTAATTTATTATTATTCTATGCGGCCATGGTAGGCCCTCAGTTCTCGACAAATGGAAAACCGAATATACAACACGAAGTGAATGCACTTACTTGCGTGGCCCGCTGTCGTATGCCTATAAATTATGGTACTGTATGTAGTTATGTACTACATAATTGCGTGTAATGTGTTTTGGATACCTACATTAACTAGTTTTGAAAGCTTTTAGTTTAATGAGACAGTACAGAAACGTAGGATTACATTCTGTACAATCCGTTTAAACCTCCCCCTGAAATTCCATCGGAGCTGAATATAATTCAATTTCGGAATGCTGTTAAACAATATTTTTAAAACGCGCACTAAACTAACAACATCGCCCGAAGCGATCGGTGAATGTCGTATTATAAAATAATAAATAAAAATAAAAATAAAAATATTTTATTATCAGACGTCAAGGCCCATAGTGTTAGTACTACATGTTACTTAAAAAACTATGTTAGTAACATTCAATAACATTAAAAAGCAAAAAGAAAATCACAAACACAAAACAAAAAAAAAAACACAAAAACACGGAAAGGTTTAACAAGTTTTGTTGCCAACATGTAGCTTGGTAAACCTCCCCAATGTAGGACCATCCAGCCTCTCTGCAAACACCTTCAGAATGCTGTTACTGCTTCCCCTCACTCGGGCTATTACTGAGGCAACTTTCTTTCGCATTATTGCGAAGTAATCGTCAGTATGCGCATCAGCGAACATACCTGACGCACTACAGTAAGGTGGAAGCCTCAACAGCGCCCTGAAGGCATTGTTGTATTGAATGCGCAGGGCATTGTCTGCTTTTAGGGTATGGTTATCCCAAAGGCTGCTGGTGTAAAATGATTGGCAGTAGGCTCTAAAAAGAGTTACCTTGACAGGAACTGAACAACCATGAAACCTTCTGCATATCATATTTCCCCTCACAGCCAGTGCCCTGCGCTCCCTTTCCATATCCAAATCGTCTTTTAATTCCTCATTAACAATGTGGCCTAAATATTTAAATTGGGTAACTCTCTGCAAAAGCGAACCATTTAGTTTTACAGGAGGGACAAAGGTTGGATTTTTATTCCTACCTCGAAACACCAACAGCTCACTTTTTGTAGGATTATACTTTAACCCGTGCTGTTATTTGTATCGTGTATATTGTTCACAAATTGAGAGCAACTTTCTAATTCCACTGATAGTCGGGCTCAGCAGCACCATGTCATCTGCATAACTTAAGTTATTTAGACCTACTCCATCTATATGGCATCCGACATGAGTGCTGCTGAGCTCAACCAGCAGTTTGTTCATATAAATATTAAAAAGCCTTGGGGAACTTAGACCGCCCTGCCTAACGCCACACTCGAGTTTATACGGTTCAGACAATGCATTAGACCACTTGACAAAGTTCCTCTGCTTGTCATACCAAAAAGATAATATGGATAATACTTATTTATTTTTAACTCGATAATATGTATTATCGAGTTAAAAATAAAAATAAGAGTGTAGTATGCCCTGAAAATGGCACAGTCGGGTACCTCAGCGTAATCCCATGAATTATACTTTAGAGAATAATTACGCGTCTCGCTCTCTACGTACAGGTTAAAGTGCTAGGTAAGTAATACAAATGACGGGGGACTGCCGGACGTCGTATGTAACATATCATTACTATTGTAATATTTGTACGAAACACACACATTAGCAGCTCTCTTTTATTCACTCGTTTGTTGCTGTAACGATGACTCTCGATCGTCCCCGTTACCGATACCGTTCTCGTAGCGAACCTTAATGGTACCTGTAATAGCTATGCATCCACTTTATTTTAAACGCTATTACTTAGCCATGAAACCCATGTCTTACTTTATCGATTTCAATACTTCCATTGCTGGATTTCATGTAATGTCTTAGCCCAGTTCAGAGATTAGCTTAGCAATGGATGTGCTCCTAGTTGCAGCGGTAGCGTGGTGTCGTGTGCGGTGGTGCACGGACGGGCTCGGTCCCGCTAGCTACGGTAACGGCAGGTTGCTCGCCCAGGGTGCGCGCGCGCAGATACAATCACGCCCGCGCCATGATTGCTGCGATTGTCGCGCAGTGCTGCGACTGCGACACAGTCGGGCTGTCAAGCACAGCCTTGTTCAACACTGTGAAATTGTGCCCTCATATACAACACCCGTTATACACAAAACCTCCGCAGAACAATTTATTGCGTTTTATCACAGTAATAGCGAACGGAAGCAGATGACAGTTATGTAGACTGTAGAGCGGTAGGTAGATTACATAATTACATACTATATTCTGGGTGACGGAGACGTACAACCTGTGGTACAACTACGCTAATAAACCTACATTATGCCAGTCTAGAGTTCACAACAATGTTCATTTGTTTTTTTTAACTCGTTCACTGAATTTTGTTTGAATTGTGTTACAATTAGCTACGTTTTGTTTGATTCACTAATTCACACAGCGCCGCCAGCTAACACAATATTTTCGTAAAAACAAGCAGTTCGTGAAACTCAAATTATTATAGTTCTCATAAACATTTAAATTTGTGATTTCTAATGGACCACGTTTTTAATAAACACATGATATGATACTTTGCACGGGCACCTACCGCTACAGCAGCAGTTCAACTCAACGGAGAATTTCTAAAATATTTAATGATACAATAATACTTCCAGTTTATCACGGAAGCAATCTTCAAAGACCCTTAAAATAGTTCATCTGGGCATTGTGCCTTACTAAGTTCCAAAATGGCTGGATTATTTACTTAGAATTATTAAACATTCAGGGAGGATCCTGAATGTTTAATGTCGTGGAACCGGCCCGACCCCAACTCGGTACATACTAGAGTGCTCTTCTTATATCTCAGTTGTCAAGTCCAATCTGACTTCTGAGTATCTATCTCTATTATTATATATAATAGTATAGATCTACTCAGAACTAGTTATTAATATATTATTAGGTATATTATGCAGCTTACTCAATGACTTAATTTTAAAATTAGGTAAAAATTCCGAGACAGTGCAGTGCTTAAACAGACCAGGAAATATACATAACATCACCATATTTTTGGCCGTGATAAGCAGAAAACACTGGAATCATCGAGTTCTCTATGACCTGAAGGTTGTTCTCATAAGCGTACGTCCCTACCTACAGTATTAGGAGTTTACGACGCCAGACGAGTAGCAGGATGCTGGTGTACTTTGATACTCCAGATGTAAAACGTTTTTAATACGTCCTCTCAGATTCGCGAACAAACTGACTAACGTCATCATAAAACTATTGCGATACTATAATTATATCACACACATGAAATATGAGACTGACATCAAAGTGAGATTTCAGAGGCGACTCAAGTATAATAAAAATATGATGACAGTCATCATACTTAAAGTCATAATGCATTAAAAACCACAATGTTTCAGAGACAAAGACTGGAAGCGATGAAGCATAGAAATAATTAACGAAACTTGCCTATGACAAAGACATCTTAAAACTTGATCCAAAAAAAAGATAAATTAATGCTTGATAGACGTTGAACAAATTTTATGAAATGGACTAAATTCTTCTAAATTTTCTATTCGAGTGATCGTAGGCTCGTTAACGACAATTGAGCAAAAGTATTCCAAACATTTCTTAACGAAAGCTCATGAATATGAATGTACTGCTAGCTGTCTGCTATTCCTCGAGTTGTGTACAGGCTACCGGCAGTAGTGCGGAGTGCGGTGGTTTCGGGGACACACTTGTATGTGTGTAGATTACACTTTTGACTGGGGTGCATTATTTGTGGTATTTTGTATCACTTACTTTTTCACGGCGAGCTTTTCGCACAGATTGTACTGTTTGCAGACCCTTGAAGCTCCACACCCCGAGCCCCTCGTCTACCCCCCACAGCCCCGGCGGCCGTCGTGTCGCCGCCGGCCGGTAGATAAAAGTAAGTGATACAAAGGAACTCGACGTCCTGCTATCGAGTTACACGGCAGATGGCTTTATTTCGGAAGTCGCCGATAAAAGCTTTATACATGCGCCAATATGAATATCGATGAATTCTTTACTTAATTTGTACAAGTACACATTTTTAATATTTCTCGAAATGTTTGTAATGTAAGTGAATTAATGTAGTGTATTAAAATAATCATAATTTAATAAGTCTTGTGATAGTGAAGAAACTTTAGTATGTTCTGGTCGTTGGTATGTTCTAAGTATGTATCGTAGAATCAGAGGATTTCTATTATTGTATAACTAAGAAGTTGTCAATAATAGTCGCTTTTATAACTATTGTTTTGGGCAACATACTGGTCGGTCGGAGTATGTAAATTAAGTACATTGTTTAGATAACGAGGTCCGTCGACATGATCTGTACTTGCCAGAGGGCGGAGGGCGGAGGGCATGCTCGACGTAAATACCAAGTTTCTCAGAAATCGTAACAAAAGGCACAACTTGAAATAGATAATACTCAATAGTTGGGACACACAGAGATAGTTGTGGTGGCTACTCTACACTGTTTAGATTGCGGGTATATCTTTTGTTTTACTCAAATATTTGTACGGCGACTGCATTCTCCAGATAACGACTCAGAAGGAAGTGATTACGACCACTGGCAACTACTTAACAGGTTTTGACTTTCTATTATTAACGTTTCTTACTACCAACGTCTGCGATGCCTTCAGCATGATCATGGTCTGGTTGTCAGATCGAATACAAGTTAATCATGTAAACATTATGTTACGGAGAAGGTCAATCGGTTAACTTAGGTTTCAACCTGAACACAAACTATCCAACCACTGAGCTCGGATAACAAACAAACTCTTGAGCATCGATCTTATTACCTAAGTTAATCGCGATTGGAATGCGAACCCACGCCATGTCGCCATTTGTGATGCGACCGCGGAGCTGTGGTCACTCTCACATGACAACTAACTTGTTTTACCCGAGTTTAATATCGTAGGTAGAAGGTATTTTTAACCGTCTTCCAATAGCCTCCTATTGGAAGTCGGTTTTCAATTCAAGTGTTTTTTGTGTATGTTCAGCGATATCTTCGCCAATTGTGAACCGATTGCATTCGTATCGCAATTTGCAAGGCGCTAGGTCTTTCTGATATTTGAATCGAATGTAAGTACTCATAGGCTGTATATATATAGTCTAAGTAGCCTCACCAAGTTATCATAACTTTGTGAACATTTCAATCTGTTAATCTGCGACTGTTACTGCAGTTAACAATAGAATTCAGTTAAGTAATGCAGCAGTTTTAAATAAATACCTGTGGCAGAATATCGATCGTTACATTTTGGTCCATCGCGGGGATCTGTCGCGGACCACACCGGGTCGGGAGGTGGGGGGGGAGGGGTTCATGTGAATACTTTATTACTACTACCAACGAAATGGTCATTCGTTTGCGAGCTGATTTGTTTAAAAAAAGTTTTTGTTACTTTGTCTACAATGTAACAAAAACTTTGATGAATGAGGAGGTAAATAGGTACCTTCAGTTGCATTTCAAAGGAGTTTGTTGTGCAGAAACATACGTGCATGTGGGAGTTCAGGTAGTTTCGGCAAACAAGTCATCAAACAGGGGTGTTGTTCCCCGCTACCCGAAGACGCGTGACGGTGGACGGGACGGGACGGGCGAACGGGACGGGCGCGGGCGACCCTCACGTGTGGTGTCTAACAAAGGGAGGATATTTTTACGTGTAATTGAGAGAGTGCTCCAACCTGCCTAAAATACTTCCATTAACGTACCTTAGCTTTTTCAGACAGCAAAGGTACGATGGCTAAATGATGTTCTCTTTTTGGTACACTGTAGTCATCTCGCTTTAAAATCTAACTTTCTAGTTCCATTTGGTTTCAGAACAGTTACATCATAATTATGGTTTGAAATGTCTGTAAGACCTGTTTCCATCATAAAAGTAGAAGAAGCATTCAGTATTTCAGTAATCGAAGATTAAGCTCGATCGCTACAAGGATATTGAATTAGTATTGGCTACGTCGTAATCTGTAGCAAAGTAAGGAGATTATGTTATTAGTAGATTAATACCGCATTAATTGAGGGAACTTATTGGTGGGGAAAAAAGTCGTAAGCAGCTTTGGCGGTGGAAGTCGTCAGGGATCACGGATGCTAGTCAGCTTCCTATTATAAATGTTACTGTTCTGTAAGTTCTTCGCACCACCTAAATATTTTTTATAATGTAGCTGTATAAAAGTACATTTATGTACAAGAGAATGGTAGAAATTTGCTCAATAAACTCAATTTAATTTTCGTCAAAGCTCGAAATAACTGAAACTGTATTCTGTTGTGCGGTTCCACGCGTAATACGTATTGTTAGCGCAGACATTAACGTTACATATTGTGAGAAAGCACGTGTGTAGGGAGAATGACCAACAAGTCATACATTGAATATTTCCAGTACCAGCTAAATACAAAATTGTTTGTGTCGTATCATAAACATAATCGTATTCGTACACGTGTAGAGTGGAGACTTGTTTACCTCATACCTGCCTGCCTGGATACGAGTTGTATACCTTCTTGGAAAACTCATTACCCCGTCATTATAAAAATAGACATTTTAGACGTTTGTGCTTTTTGTTGTTTCAATGTATGCGTTCTATGATTGAAAAGTGTTGTGTTGTGTGTGACTAGAGTGGCGAGACTAAATCAAATGAGTACGGTCGATATAAGTTCATAAAACACTATCTGATCTATTGTCTCCTAAAAGTTTATCAAATAACTTAGAATCCGTTTATGAATAACGCAGTTAAGTACATAAAGTGTGTACATTGGCAGGGGACTTGTATCCTAACTAGTCAAATGACTGTTTAAGTTGCTCAGTAACTGACGCCATATTATCTAAAGTGGCGTCCTATCTCCATACTGTTTGTATTGAATGTAGAAGAGCGTCGTTTATTATGTTTTATGTGATTTTATGTCTGAATGCACTCCGAGGGACTGATATGAATACCAGATTCCCCTCATTAAGCAGCGCTGCTGTGCATCATATCAGACAGGCGGCACAAAGACGCGCAGTGTCCTGTGTCACGCAGACACGCAACACGGACCAGTGACGTGCATACTAACCGCCAACCGGCCAACCGCGCTCTCCGCTAGAGCTGCACCGATTAGCGCCACTCTACGCTCATCAATAAATCGACCATACAACACATACAAATCGTTTATTAATCGCTATTTGAAAGAGTTTCGAATACCAAATGTTTGTTTTATTGAAATTACTTTAACGGTATTTAATGTCTCTGTAAACTGAGTGATAGGTTTTCAAAAAATCCACCAAAAAAAGTAGAATAGGGTCGCAGGGTGGTCGGGTTGATTACGATTGCGTAGTTATTGTGTACCTAGTTTAGGAATAACTATTGCCTAGACCTTACACAATACCGATCGTTAATCGCGATCAAGACAATTTAGTTTGTGTAGCTACATAATGCCGCCCACGGTACATTAACTCAAAGTCGTGGGCGATTTACGCACAAATAAGTATTAAAATGAATAGTTGTCTGTCAGCGGCCATGTTTGTACAAAATATTGTCCATTGTATTGTATCGACAACCGACGAGAGATGACTGCGTCTCTACGAGTGGTACCAGGGAAACATGTCATTATGCACTATCGGCAGCGGCGCCATCGACCAGATTGTAATGTCGGACGCACACACACACACACACATACATAATTCACGCATTTTCAATACTATTTGCGAGATAGCTACAGAAGGTTAAGGTTACAGTAAAATCTTTTCAGATCTACACAGTGTCGGCAAAGATTTAGTTCTCATTTTTGTAGTTACGTACTGTTTGAAAACTTTTAGATTTCAGTCAGTATCACCGAATACAGATTGACTTACTGCGGTACTCAGAGATATTTAATGATTACTTAAGCCGTCACTTAGTCAATAGTCATTAGTCATTTTATTCATGAACAATAAATTTTATTGTATATGAAATTACATGGTATAAAACGAAAATTTAAATTAAATTACACATAGAAAGAGATAAAAATTTAAATAGGCACACGGGAAAATAATAAAAAAGACAGACAAAAAGAGAAAAAGAGAAAAGCAAAAAAAAAGAAAAAGAGAAAAGAAAAGAAAAAAAAAAAGAAAAAAAAAAGAAAAAGAAAAGAAAATGAAAAGGAGGAGGGGTTTAGTAAAGATTTGACATAATTTCGTATGACAAAACTGTCAAAACCTTTACTAAGTGATGGCCTAAGTAATCATTAAAGCACTCTGAGTGCGGCAGTAAGTGATGGTTTAAGTAATCATTAAACGTCACTGACTGCGGCAGTTAGTGCATAATACCATGAACAGTCTCGTTGTTGAGTTTTTTAAATAATTTAATTTAATCCAAATGAGTCGTTATGAGTCTGCCAAGCATAATGAATTTAACAACCATTCTTTCAAATTGTGCACTAGTGTCCACATGACATCTTTACAGTCCAAATAGTGATATTAATAAGATTTTAAACTGACATGGCCGCCGTGGCGCCGAAATATCGGGAACTCGAAACAATCAGTAAACATGGTAAATATCCCGTTTTCAGTATAAATAATAGTGATATTAATTCCTATTCAAATCAGAAGCTATCAACAGTTGACCTTCTGCCAGACCTTCTGCTTCAAGCACTCATGCAGATTAGATGCCTGATTGAATACCACTGAATAGTCAATGAGTCGCTGATCCGTGACGTCACGGTGACTAGGGAGGGTGACGGGACAGCTTCCCGTGGCTGTGGCTACAGTAACGAACATGTAGGCTCTGTAGTGCGGGGCTCCGGTGCAGCAATATGTCAGTCACAAAGACCGAGCGCCTTTGACGCAGCCGTGATTGAGTTTTGTACCAAATATTCGACTTTAGGGGTGCTGTGTGTTTGTTTTAAGATTCTACAACAAAGGCACCTGAGAAATAAATAAATATTGATAGAAATGGATATGGAAGAGCAATAACATCGTTAACGTTTCTTCAGTTCCTACCGTTTCTGATTGTCGAACTATATATAGTTACACATATTGACATACTGTACCTCAGGAAGAAAATCTTACAATACAAAGTATTGAGGAAAACCGTAATGTTATCCCTATCAATACATTACGTGCCGCGACCACTTTGCATTCCGTTCGTCGTCTCCACGGAGCACTGAGCACTCGTCAGTTGACGGACGTCCCTACGAACAGATATTTGTACGTACACAGGACTGTAGCACACAGGCTCGTTCCCAGGGCTGGGCGCACGCTTAGCATACGTATGCGAGCGTGCGAGTTCCTTATTATGTTTTATGATGATTTCCTAGACAGCCTGAACATTGTCATGATGGATTAGCGGCTGCCTGGAATTCCAGATCGATGCGGAACACAACTGTGTTGTTGCTACTTATAGAATACTTAGGCGGTATTGTAAGGGACGAGGAAGTCCGGGCGATCCGGCCAAACGCCGCGAAAGACGATCTACTTATGAAAATTGAGATTTTATAGATTACTTTGGGGTCGTCCTTTAATAACGTGGGGATAGAAAGGGGAACGATTCTTAAAAAAAACAAGAGTAATCACGAGGGAGGGATAATGTGACAATCACGTGTATTTTTTCGTGGGACGAAATTATTATTAATTTGTGACAGATAAAACGTGCAAGTCAATTTGTGCCTAAACATCCAAAAACAAAACTTTTTTTAATACAAATAAGTACTTACTGAAACTATGTGATCTATTCACAAAAACATACACGTGATACTGTCAGGGTAAAGGGTAGGCTAAAACATCACAACAAATCACCAACCCCCTCCCCCTTGGTGCTTTGTTGAATACAAGAGGCCTAACAACCTCCCGTCGGAGTTGCGGGTTGAGAGATACCGCGGCCTCGTCATAAAGGGCTAAGAAGGAACATGGGTGGTTTTTAGTCGAAATCTGACACTCCCTTTCGCTCTGCCCAAGAGCGGGAATTATTTGATGATTTCCCAACGCCCCCCAAAAAAAAAAGCCTAGCAACGTCACGTGAATAAAGGATGGCCCCTTTTTTGCATTTGGCACAATATTTATGTAACCTTTGTTTTTTCACCATGAGGAAATATATTCATAAAGAAAACAATGAATAAAACACAACTTCTTAAAACAAAAGTTGTCAGTGAGCCTCTCCCGCTCTCCCAAGACTGAGGGCATCACTTGTTTATGCGAATATTATTCAGCATCTCGTAGCTTAACGCCGACCCAAATACTTAAGAAAACGAGGATATTATGAACGGCACCTGTATACTATTATCTTCGAGATACGACCATCAATCTTTTAAGGATAATGGAGCATTTACATAAACACACATTTAAGAAGCTTTCAAGAGTAAACCCTGGGCAGACTTGAACAGCCATACCACCGCGACCGATTTGCTGACTACAATACATACGGCTTGAGATGTATTGCTTCTGGTTCAATAATCTTTCTATCTTTCTATTCTATATCTATATATCTATTATTCTATCTATCTATATCTATACATATAATAAATCTGTAGAAAAATCTTTTTTGTACATCGAAAATATTTAAAAAAAAAATTGTCAGGGTATTAAAGTATAACCAACAGAACACATTTCCAGCATTTTTGGAATTTTTGTCTGTTTGTCTGTTTATCTGTTTGTCTGTTTCGATGACTAAGCATCACGTCAAATTTACGAAACGAATGTAGGTAACTTTCATACATAAATATTGTGCGTAACTTGGGCTATTACTTAGTCTTTGTTTCATCGTAATCGGTGCTCTCTATCAAAAGATATATGCATTTATAGTTTTCAAGAAGAACTTATCATTGTGGTCAAGAATGAGACAAGCAACGACATCTATTGAATGAATATGGTACTTATTAATAACTGCCTTCACAAGATAACTTTAAATAAGTTATGATAGCAAAAGGTACGTAGAAATTAGTCTAAATGACGCTGCTTTCAAAATCTACATAGCCTAAACCCTATAGTGTGTTTGATCGCTCCTTTTTAGCAGTTTATCTTCGTCTTCGACAGATGGCGTTATTCATTTGATGTCATTTTCTGAACCGCGGTGTTATTAAATAAACATAATTATGTTTCGTGAATAGTCAACAAATAAAGATTTACCAATTACACAGTATAAAAATACAATTTTTTTTAAACTAAATTAAAATTAGATAAAACCCACGACATATTTTTTTATGTACCGTGTGGGAATCGAACCTGCGACACGCAGTGCTACTGTTAATCGTCCAGCCATTGCGCCAGCCATGTCGTCATATAGATGTGGTGTGTTGTTAGCCCTATGTGTCGAGGCCGCGTTATCTCTTTTGAACAGCCCGCAGCCCCAACGGGCGTCGGTCCTTGGGGGCCCCTTCAATGTTGCTGACATCTGTTTGAGACGCGCGTGGAACACGAACGCGCCTCCATCGTCATAGGACGGACGAACGATTAACTAGCCCGTTACTCACCGTTCACAGGCCTGCGCCTACGGTGGCCGGAAGCCATCACGTGGCCCCCGATGCCCGGAGCGTCTCCCGCGGCGGCTGGGACGAGAGGTTGTCTCCCTCTCACGTTCCGCCACCTCTTTCGCTAGCATTACTGCTTCGCAGAAGGAGGTGGTGGCCATTTCAGATTCGATGTCCCAGATTCGGTACAGGTACCCTCTCGAAACACCCTCTAATCCCCCCTTTTTTTTGTGGTTCGTAAATTATCAAATGACTCATCCCGCTCTGGGCGGAGCGAAAGAAAGTGTCAGACTTCTACTGACTAAAAACCACCCACGTTCCTTATTAGCCCTTTGTGTTTCGGGGCCGTGGTATCTCTTGCGGACAACTCTAAGCCCCGGCAGACGTCCCTTTGGGGCCCCTTAATTGTTGCTGACATATCTTTGAGGCGCGCGTGGAACACGAACGCGCCAACGACAATCTGTCTGCCTGTCGACTATAATGTACCTGTTTCAAATTTCTTCAAGATCCGTTCGGCCGTTCTGACGTAGTTGATTAACAAACCCCCATCCATCTAAACTTTAGTATAAGACATAGTCAGTACTTTGCATTACTCTCTTCTCATTTTCTACAGCGGCAGTAAGCGCAATGATTTAATGTACTTTTATCTAAGCGACGCATTTTATTTTCCGACAAGCACGCGAACAAAGTCGCGGGCACAGCTAGTACATTATAAAACAACAATTCTCTGAACTAAAACACTATTAGCAAATCACCTTGTCATTACGACTCATGACGTCGCAATACTATTGACAATATTACACCATCAACAATAAGCCTTCAAGTCAATGACTTCTACTGACCGCGAGTGGATGGCTCCAGTGTTCCATACCGGGCGAGTGGAGCTAGTACAAAGGGTCATTAGTCGTAGGAGGAGTACTAGTGGTCATTACTACGTGTCTGCGCGCGCGCAGCTCGGACTGTGAGCGTTGTGCCGGTGTGGAGGAACAACGGGGGTTGAGATGATGTTTGCACTGTGTGGCTGAGTGATATGACTGTTATGTAACATACTGATGAACTGTTTGCCTCCAGTGTCAATAACTGAGTAACATCAATGTTATCTTTTATATTCCAGATCAAATAGAGACGTTACAATATCCAAGCAACAGATGAAGGGTGTAGCTCTATTCACACCGGATGCTCTACGTCTTTGAGAAATTTTAAACTATAGTTATGATTATTGTGAACTTATATAGTCATTTTTGTGCAACTTAAACAAAAGCACTTAAACTACCTTCAACCTAATTTTCCGATTTGGTCAAAATACGATGGAATTATAAAGTTTTACTTTGAGGGTTATGTTCTGATTAATAGTGATTATTTGAGAGAAAGCTGTTCTTTAAAACTATCTCGTTTCCTAATGAGATACCCAATTAGTAATGTGTGTACGCTAGCGCTATTTCCTGGTGTTAGTTAGTAATTATTCCGTGTAAATAAGAAGTCGGTTAAAAAGGAAAGATAATTTCTTGAATAGATTATTTTGTTTGATTGATGACTGTAACAAATCCAGCAACTAAACAACCGAACCAATAGCTTTTGTAAGTCACAGCAAAGTTCAAACTGTTAATCTTCTTAGAAGCTTGTTAGTCAGTTATGAAGTTTATTACATTATGCCCGTTTCTTGCCCGTTCTTCTCCATAGGATCTACGCTAGGGAATGGGCAACTACAGTACAGTTTCAGAAGTTATTATGCCTTGTGACTGTGACTGTAGCTTTGTTTTGTGAATTGTTCTTCTGACATTCAAAAGTGCCTGTAATGGTTTAAATTGAAAAATGCTTTGAGTTTGAGTTTATGTTTCAACCGTTCGTTCGCACACGGCTTCTTATAGGTAGGTAAATATATTTACATATATCCCCAAATATCTGTGTACGTTTTGTGTTTTAATTTATGAACAGTAGTTATTTGTTTAGTGTTCGTGAAGATTGGACTGTTTACAAGTTTGTAAGTAAACAATATGGAGATGTAAACGGTAAAAAAGTAACGATATCTCTGTCGGACGTAAAAAGAGGAATATTGAGTAAGATCGTAAACCTTTCTTTGTCTTTGTCCACGAAATATGTTTATTTTACAAGTGGTGGTCATCGAGGGCAGTGCCCCGGGTGAGGATCGCGGGGTGCGGGGGGGAGGCTGGGGGGGGGGGGTTATGTCGCTATGTCCATCTTACTATGCAAATAAGAGCTCTATCTCGCGAGACCATCCTCGCCTTGCTCTAGAAGCTGGGTAGGGGCAGGCTTTATTAAACACATATTTAATTATTACAATAGTAAAACAGCAATAATAAAAGAAAACCAGTATTAATGATAATTTATATTCATACCTCCAATACTTAGTTGTTTACGAATGGAAAAGCAAAAATTTAATGCGCTTTTTTATGAGTTGATGACTTTATTGTTTCTTTATGGCTTTAATATAAACATAAATCAAGATACCAATATAAGAACAATACTAAAATGCTATGAGGAAAAATATTGTCACGAACACATGGGAACGAATTACTGGCACAATACATTCTATGAATAGCTCGCAAATATGCTATGATTGCGTATAAAAGGATGTGAAAAATAAATCATATCTACTTTTTAGGAAACTATTTTGGCAAACTTAGATATAATATAAATCCGACACCAGCTAAATCTTGTGGTTCAAGAAATATGTATATTCATTATTGTACCCTCGTTTGGATAACACTCGGTGATTTGTAAGCCGACCGGCGTTTATGTCCCATGAGTCAGCGATTATGAGCGATCGCCAGCTAGTACATTATGTACTAGGTCAGAAACTAGGACGCATGTCGGTAAATAACGAGAACATGAGATGTGTGCATATTGGGAAAGATGTGTGATATCGCAGATTCTAATTTGACATGTTATGATAATATTGAACGCTAAAGTCACGGTAATATTACCATACACATACGTATTGTAACTCGGCCGTATCTTTGAAATAAATGCCTACAGTCGCGCGGTACGTAAACATGCGATAGGGCTGCCCGCCTCCAGTTGCCTACTTTGTGCTTCCATTTAGTTTTGTGATTGTAAATATACTTTTTTTTAAATAAACAAATAAAATACTTTGTGAATTGAATAGGAAGTGTTCAATAAAAATGCGTGTGGTTTTTTGATTTATAGATTTAATTGAAAAACCATGTTAATGTTTGAATAACAAATCGGACTTATAAACCTACTCGTCATATTAAATATGTAATTGACTTAGTTCTAGTGAAAAAATCGCGCAGTTATTGTTAAAAAAACAACACACCGTCCGTTCGTCACTGTGCTGTGGCAGTCGCGCCTGTCTGTATCTCGACTTCTCGAGCGCATCCCGAAATCGAGGCGCGAAGGTAGGCATACATAGCTCGCGCTTCGACACAAGTCACGTTCGTTTGTGATGATAACGTTAAACATTAAACGGATTTCACATTGTGACGGATTTGTAAACACGAGAATGTTCCGAGAAATTGTGTTTCTTTCTTTTTGTTAGTCATTTTAACCTTGAAAATGTTTTAATTGGACCGTCCTTCATCATAATCATAACAAACTCGACGCAAAGTTCAGGGTCGACTCAATGTATATTGTTATCGAAACGCTGAGATGACGATTGTAACTCCGGAGTGATTGCAGTTGCAGTGGTCACTAGAATACCTCTAACAACTCTAGTAATCCAACAAAACAGACGTTGTATACTATAACAATAACAATGATTGCGGATCGAACAAGAAAATATATACAACAAACATCTTGAAAACAGTGGCTCTCCTTTATAAATCAGCGTATCAATTTGGCGCGCCCAGTGCGTCCCCACATGTCACCAGGCGCGACAGCCTTCCGCCTCGTCGCACGATAAATCAGACAGATCCACAATATTGAGTCTGTAGTGCTCCGTAGTTCGCGGCTCCTTCCGCGTACCCTTTGGGCGCATGGTCACGTGGTCACGTGGTCACGATGAACGATAGGAAGCAAACTCCAGTTATGAGCGGGTGGCAACATATAGGGTGTAAAAGTACCCTTAACGCAAACGAAAGCCACTTGTTCTCCCCACCACTGCGATATTTTTTTTGTTCTAGACCATATCTGGGAACCCCCTAGTTACGGAGATATTGGGGATCAAAGTTCCAAATTTTTCTCAGCTGTTTTTTGTAAATACTAGTTTTTCAGGTTATAACTTTACTTTTACCTCCATGACCCGTTTACTATTCAAACCATCCAATAGCACAATGTTTTAATAGTGCTACATTAAGTTTTACCGTAAAATGTGATTTTTGACCCCAAAAAAAAAATCGTTTCCGAGCAAAAATTTTTGCGTAGGGGTACCTACTTAGTTTGATGTACAGAATGCTTGGTTAACGGCTGTGTGATGAGTTTTTTTTTTTTCTTCTCTTTATTAATATAAGGGGGTTTTTATCCACAAAGATACGTCAACCCCATTGTATCTTAAACTATTTATCATGCACTAAATTACTAAATCGAATACAGAAAAATATACTACTATAAAAATAATTAGGTATTCACTACAGCCAAACTACAGAGTTGTTTTGCTAAATTCGATTTGGGACTTGACAAAATTGTTTGAATTAAACCTATGTCCAATATGTTCAAGGAGTGCTCTCTTTCCAATTCTTCTCTCTCTTTCTTATTTCTAACACATTCCATCAGCAAATGTTGGACGTCCTCAATTTTGTTACTTGTTGTGATTTGTTGATTTACACCCTGTATACATTAACAACTCTGAGGTATCTACCTCAGAGTTGTATTCATATGTTTTGGAAACTTTGTTATTGTGAAACGGTAACTGCGAGTCAGTGAAAACCAGCAAGGGTAAGGGAAATCTAATCCTCAAATAATTTTTCGGTGACGACAATTAATCGATCAATCGTGGTAATGCACACTCGAGCATGGAGGGCGTGGAAAAGCAATTACAAGTTACACTCGGAAAACCGGCAAAGTTATCCAGCGCGTCTCTCATCCCGGCGACTTATCTACAGGAACTGATGCGGAAGGCGTAGAACAGTTAATTCCTAGTACAGCACTGCGGTAGGTCGAGTCGTTCGGTTGTCTAATTCGTCGTCGTAATTACGGAAGGATTGCAAGCTATGGCAATTAATTGCCGATGGCCTTATCGAGTTATATGCATGGCTGAGCGAATAGTTGTCTGCCATCCTTTATCGGTATTATATGCGTCTTTGACATATTCAGGTCAGATACTCAGCATGGCTAACTAGCAGCTAATTATTTTAATGGTGGAGTAGTGTGAGGTCGCCTGGAGGCCGACTGGAGGCTATAAAGTTATTTGTCGGTTTCTTTGTCTCGGCAAGTCGACACAAAGCGCTGCTAATGAGTCAGATGTGTGAATTGGCACAATACTTCACAGCTACGCTGCTATCGATGACCACGCGAATATGTGAGCTAATAACTGACCAATAGGTCGATTTTCTTGTTGATCTGGAAACAAAGAACTCTATTGATACACAAGAATTTTATTAGTCTAGTATTATGAAGATTTGTCGCCAGATTTTGGATGCGCAATGAGCATAGTAAATCTTCTTCTTCTTCTTCGTGTACAAAGGACCTTAGAATCGTTCCAAACTTAACTTATTTTTTATATAAGCCGCGATATATCTCGATGCATACGTGATACGGGGTTCTTACCCGATGTTGCTATACAACGTCAAGCAGAACCAATGCATTTCTTGCTAATACAGTACAAGATCATACCAAAATCTGCATAATTGCACAAACATTACGCATGTAGTGATGCATCCGAGTCAGTGGAGCGTATCATTACACGCGATGAACTGCATTTGCATCGATAGTGTAGTGCCTGCAGTTGGACGCGGAAATGCAGGAAGGGCTGCTCCCGCGCCGCTGGCGCAGTGGTACCATAAGTAGACATAACGTTCTTACATTTCCCGTATGACGGTGGTTTGTTAAATAAAATGTTATGATGTTCCAGGTACTGGTGACCATATAGGGGTCAGTGGTGAGGTCAAAGCAAAGTGAGAAGTCAACAGAAAAGCCACTGCCAAAAAAGATGACAAGTAAGAACACAGTAAGAAGACGAGACATCAAAGATTGCCCGAATAGGGCTCTACGTCTCCCGAAAATATGAAAGCATGAACACGCAAGTAGGTATCATGCCACATTAGACCACGCATGAATGCTGATTATTGACAACTTCTAAATAAGGAACATGATGTAACATTGATCATCAATTTGCCATAGATTAAATACCGCCCGCCATACCAGTTTCCCCCTAGCGCATGGCATTTTCCATAACATCCACTTTGCGAAGACGGTGATCGATGTTTATTTCAAACATTATTCAATAACGTCTCATGTTATTAGCTCGTAATAGTCATTTAATCACTCTCATTGTTACCACAGATAGTTTTGTTATCACAACCGGTCAGGAATTCTATAGGTCGACGAACAATAGACCATAAACTGGTGTGACGTCACGTTCAAAGTAAGTCAAAGAAAAGTGATATCGTTTTATTGGCCAAGTTTTAAAACAATGAGTTTTGGCTTCATGGTTCCGTCGACCTCGTTTGATTGGCCACTTTGTTCTAAAAACGAGAGGGTGCCAATTAAGAGGTCCTGGCGAAGTTGTTTTGAAGTTTTTATAACAAAGATGAACTGGTGGCTAAATGCTTGATTGTGTTTGATACTTTAATAGTCACCTACAATTACAAAGGCCACTGACCAATCATAAAGAAACCACAAACGTGGTCTATGTGTTTGACCTCTTTAATTTGATATCGGCTTTACAAGGTTCTATGTTTACATATCCGTTTACACCTCAAGTCCATGTGAGGCCGTCCAGGTCACTGACCACTGCCAGCGCGCGGCGGGAGGAGGCCAACTGACAGTGGAAGACAGCGGATATCGTGCGCGCATTACCTATAGTATGCAACCCGAGCGGGCTCTCCTCAGAGCGGCACCGCTTCCGGGGCTTTGTTCGATCATATTCATACCGTGCATCAGTGCATGTGCACACCAGGTGTAAATCCCATTCGTTGGCATCTGGCCGGCCATTGATGAACGACATGCAGTTTGGAACAGAACAGTTATACAACTTGCATGTAGCAGGCGGGGACAGTAGGTGAGTTTGGTTAACACTGAGGCTGAGCTGCTAACTGATAACTATCAAAGGTGCTTTTCGCACTTTAGGTGGTTGTGGTGACATCGTTAGGAAACCGACATGTCTTAGAACCAAAAAATTCGAAGACATGTGACATCTACCAGCCCGCAATGGGCACGCGTGGTGAATTTTATTTCGTGGTGATCTTCAAATAATTATTATTGACATAGGTAGTAATTCCCTTACGACGTATTAACACCGCGATTTTAGATTTAAGAAAATGAATATTTTTTAAAGATTGCAACATTTGCATCGTCCTTTCCCGTTTTGACATAATTATGAAACGTCACTTTTCTTTTTCGCGCGTTAACGACACCGCAAGAAAAAGTTCTTTCTCGTCAAATTATTCGCTTAAAAATAAGTTTACGTTATTTTCTACCGAAATAACAAAATAGTGAGTGACAAAAAGTGTAATATGTGCAGCATTAGTGAAAATCGTAAACCTGAGACGCAGAAATCTGAGCAAATACCTACAGACAACGCTCGCGCAGCCGACCACAGCGGTGAACTTGGATGTAACCATTAGGCGTAAGAATGCCTGGCTATAACTGACCTATACGTGACCGGATACGTGATATCTACAGTGCTTATTCAAGCGATACGATGGTCATTAACACTGTAAACCACATGTGTGCTGTAACAAGCTTCTTAAAGCTTTTTCCAGTGGGTGCGCGACACCCCAGTAACATATATTTCCTATGTACTAGCTGGAATTTGAACTATCAGTGCGTGACACGAGATGTCCTTAGCAAAGTCATTGGACTATGCTTACACTGAAAATAACTATACTGGGTATAGCAGGTGAGCTACATTTCCATGTAAGCATATACCCTATGTTATTAACTGCATAGCAAACTATCAGTGTGTGGCACGAGATGTCCTTAGCAAAGTCATTGGACAATGCTAACACTGAAAATACCTATACTCTGCATATCAGGTGAGTTACATTTCCGTATAAATTTTAAGCTTATACCCTGAGTTATTAGCAGCTTACCAAACTATCAGTGCGTGGCACGAGATGTCCTTAGCAAAGTCATTGGACAATGCTAACACTGAAAATACCTACAATCGGCATAGCCGGTTTTCGGAGTTCCATCTCCATGTGATGTTTGTGTGTTTTGAGTCATCATCATTCTCTTGCCCTTATCCCAATTCATTTGAGGTTGGCGCAGCATGTCATCTTTTATATTTCTCTATTACTTGAATGATTCCAACGGAAAAACTACCATCCAGAAATATGCTTTGCATGAAAACATATATCCAACGTTACTAACCACATAGCAAACTATCAGTGCGTGACACAAGATGTCCTTAGCAAAGTCATTGGACAATGCTAACACTTAATACCTAGAATAGACATCACAGGGGAACCCTATTCTACTATGAACTTCGGTCAGCTAAATTTATAAATATGCTTTTTAACCTATGAGCATGATGGTTGCGAGACAACCTTGCTTATCCAATGTGCAATATAGTCTTGCTAATGCATATACTCTTGCAGTGAATGGGGACCATACTTCGCCACCTGGTTTCCTATCAGCAAGTAAAAGTTAGGTCAGTGGGTCGTCTTAGGGGCGGTTACTTGGCTGCCTTATTTGTATTCTACTGGCTGACACACATTTGTCATGATTGCACATGCTTTAGTATGAGATATTCTCTGCATGTTATGGCCACATTAAGTGAAATCTTTTCATAGCTTCTTCATCGAGTATGATATTATGGAAGCATCATTGGTTATAAATCAAAGTTACATAATTATGCATGTAACCAACCAAATGCAAAACTGGCGAAATGTGGGTGTCTGACACCTCTGCCTAACCGTTCGAGGATTGCAGGCGTAATGTTATGTTATGCAAACAATGTTTGTATAACTGTTTATTTTCTGAATAAATTAAATAAAACATGGTGGTAAATGCACTGAAATGTCCCAATACATAAAAACTATTAGTATTGAGAGGGAAAAGGTTTATAGACTGACAAAATTTCGAGGTCTTAACAGCCTGTCAATGTACAGATGACCTTATCAACCAAACCCTTTTTAGTTCCAAATCAAATTATTTCCACTCCGAGACCCGACCCCCTCTTAGGAAAAGATAATAGTACCATTATATTGTAAGGCCCAATGTAAAATAACAACCCTAATAGTAACTCGTTGCTATACCTAGCAATCTATGGCTTCAATATTAAATTAATCATGTTGTAATTTATTTCTGCCTAAGAGTATTTTCAGAGAAAATCACTTAAACCATACTTAATAATAACAGATAACTTGTTATGTCTGATGAATTTATCATAGATACGCTAGATATTCATAGATAACACTCAAGTATTGTATGCAGTAAGCATGTAACCTGCATTAAATAATATTTAATTCCTGAGGAGATGGGCAGACCTTAATTACAGCATAGTAAAGAAGAATGTTAATTTGTTATCTGGGCACAAAATGTACACACTTGATAGTACAAGTAAGTACTAAAGTGATATAATTGAAAACAAGGGGGGGAGGGTGCATGGGAGTGCTAACATGAAGGGATTGTGGTTAGAACATCAAGACATCAGGTGCCATATGTTTTACGTAACAAAATTGCTGGAGCTTTTATTGATAAGGATATTATGTCAGAGAACTCTAATAGACAATGTGTGGGGGAAACTTAGTAAGTTTTCCTATATTCTTTATAATATTATGCTGATTAAGATTATAAATAAAACCGCACTGCTGGTAGCTTACCACGGTTTGGTTGTCTTTACTCTGCAGTATAGACTTATATTTTGGGGTAATACTTTTATAAGTATTATTAAGATAAGTAAATCATGAGCCTGATTGGAGCTCATTCAAAATAAAATTCACAAAATCATGCAAGCAGAATTTTTAAAATACCGACAGTAGACACTGTATATTAATTTATGAATCATGTATTTTTGCTAAAACAATATGCATTTATATAAATCTGTCGAAAGCCTATGTTGCTCAGATAAACTTCACACATTGCTGCATGCATCACAAAAGTGTATATTTTTGCAATGATGACAATCTGGGTGCAGATTGTACACTAAAATATATACGCAAATTAAAGGCAGTAAAAGCCTCAATGAATTTAAAAAACAGATTCTTACCATTATTGATAGACAAAGTGAAAACTGTTACAGTATTGACATTTAATTTGCCAAGTTGTTGGTCATCTGCCTCGTTGAGCTATGGTTTGCAAGCACCGCTGAGAATGAGGTTCTGGGTTCTATTCGTGGATCATGCAAAGTGTTATTCCATCAGGAATTTCTCAGTAGCAGCCACAGAGTATGGATTTGTGCTCAGTTAATGACAATAGGCTCGCCCCTGTTACATGGGACTTAAACATGATGATGATGAATGTGATGTTATGTATACTTATGTGTCTATTTACATTAACATTTTTACTTACATCGTCAAAACTTTGACATTTGATGCATGTAATTTTAATTTTTAGTGAACCAGATTCTATTGTAATGTTTTTATTTTACTTTTTTGAAGCAATTTAATTTTATGTACCTAATTGGAGAAACTTTATGTGTGCCCAATAACATAGATATTATTTACTTATGATCACAAAATTAATGAATTTGAATTCCGATGGAATATATTTTATATATTATACCACCTACTATTTACTTATGATCACAAAATTAATGAATTTGAATTCCGATAGATTCAGGGTGATAATATAGAGCAAATTTTAAAACAAAGATATTTGTTATTCTGCAAGCTCTAATTTTTACCCATTGGAGTAACAAAACAGTTGTTAGGAATATCAACCACAAATATTTTAAAGTTTCTTATATTTCAAGTGAAACTGGTTTTTTGAACTCCATATCTAACTTCATACAGTACAACACAAACAGCAGATCAAATCAGAGCTGACATCAGACATATAACAATCTATAATTATTATTTTATTATAGTTATCAATTCAACATGCACTGTATCCTTATAATACTAAACTATGTACTATGTTATAATACTAAAGCTCTATTGTACCTAAAGTAAGGAAGTCATAAGTACCTAGGCGTTTTATCACCAAAGAGTGATATAGTAGGCCTATAATGGTAACCATTGTTACTGCTTGTACTATAAAGGTTTTTAACAGAGCATTTTGGTTCTATAAGATTAAATAGAATTTAATTTTTATAGTTTACCTCTTAGAACGCTTACAGGACCATACGAATCGTTAAAGTGTTGCATAGTAAAAAAAAAAAAAAAAAAAAATGCTCATTTGGTGCTACTTAGTACTAAAGACGACCTAACAAACACTTTTATTTATCTATTATGCACTAATAATGCGTAAAAATAAGTTTTACAGTTCAAGTACTGTAACAGTATCGAAAATACTATTCAAGGATCAATCTGCACTGTACCTTACACAACCACTACGTAACCTTTTAACTTCTTAAAAGTTCTCTCAACGTCGCTATGGGGCTAGTTCTGTAAAAGTCATAACAACTCTTCTAGAGTACTAAATAGGACCCCTGGTGCAGCTGCTACATAACTTAATAGCTCTATACGTGAGTTTGTGTTACTGCTACGAGACAAGAGATGATCTAATTCGTTTTTGGTGAAAATACGGCTGCTATTTTCTGCCATGATAGCACATTGACAACACGGCAGGAGCCAATGTGTAATAGCAGCCTGCATAGTCGGGACAAGTACTTATTGTATTAATTTAAATTTAATTAAAACATAAAAAAAAATATGAAGGCGCATTGTCAAATTTGAAATCAGCGTAATGATTTAATTGATACAATTTTTTTTCGCAAGTGCAAGTTACGGCAGAGTAACGGTCCATGAATGTTTTGTGTTTTATCCTTTTAGCCGACTGCAAGGGAAGGGTTTTTCAATACAAATGTTACGTTTAGCAGCAATGGAAATTGACTAAAGCATATGTTACCGATATTATTTGTTTTCTTGGGGAACACTCACGACAAGTGTGATAAAACACATCACTGGAATTGTTTACAGTGCAAAATACAAACATGTTTTGGTTGCTTTTATAGTGCAAATTTGTCACCATGAGACCCTTTATGTAATGTTTATTTAGGGTTTTGTAAACGTTTTTTTCATAGTAGTAGTTAGTACACTCTAATACATTATCAGGACTTTTATAGTACCAAATTTCGTTACTTGGGTAATGTTCACAAATTGACATCCAGAATTATTTGTGTTTTAATTACTTATTGAATTATTGCAGCAAACTCTAAACATCTACCTATGTCAATAATAATTATTTGAAGATCACCACGAAATAAAATTGGGAATCAAACGAGCTTACCTGTTAAGCGAAGTCTTGATTCTAATTTTATGAGTGGTGATCTGAAAAATAATTATTACCCACCCACCACTAGCTAACAACCCCAAAGCTGCAATAATTAATCTACCTAATTCAATGTTAACCTTTCAGGAAATCAAAATGAATGTAGGCATTTGGAACTACTCTGTATAGGAAACAGAGTTTGTTCCTAATGTTATGATCTCTAAAATAAGTGACGTTTCATAATTATGTCAAAACGGGAAAGGACGATGCAAATGTTGCAATCTTTAAAAAATATTCATTTTCTTTAATCTAAAATCGCGGTGTTAATACGTCGTAAGGGAATTACTACCTATGTCAATAATAATTATTTTTCAGATCACCACTCATAAAATTAGAATCAAGACTTCGCTTAACAGGTAAGCTCGTTTGATTCCCAATTATCTCTCCTAGAGAAGAGGCCTGCGTCGCTGCAGTGGGAACATTTAAGTGAGTTACAAAAAAAGTGAGGAGCTCGTGGCTTAATAAGAACTGCCACTCGGGTCGATCTTTAGGTAAAGCTGTGCTTGCCTAGGTTGGTCTGTGGATGGGTGACCGCCCGACATACCGAGTTTCCTCCGTGCCTCGGAGAGCACGTTAAGCTGTTGGTCCCGGCTGCCATATATAGATCTTTGGCAGTCGTTACAGGTAGTCAGTGACCTGAAATTCTGACATCCAGTCTTACCAAAGAGTATCGTATTACCTAGTATTAACTGGGTTGTGGAGGTCAGATAGGCAGTCGCTCCATGTAAAATACTGGTATTTAGCTGCATCCGGTTAGACTGGAAGCCGACCCTAACATAGTTGGGAAAAGGCTAGGCAGATGACAAATAATCACACACATCCAATTTTGTATGGGTGTAATGGTCGTCTTATGTAGCTACATACTGCTGTGCCCATTCAGAGCTCGTGATGCCTGCACATACCGTGTGCGATTGCATTAATCTCCCCGATCAACCGCTCGGTATCTTTGATCGCTGCGCTCTGCCTATTGCATCAATGCACCGGTGAGAGAGTACCTCACGTGAGGTCGGCGACCCCATGTCCGGTGCGGCTCGCAGCATCACCTGTGCACCCGAGATGAGGGCTATTCAGACGAGTGCTTCGACTTCCGCTTTTTTGTGCACAAGCCTTTATGCGACGAGTTGGCTCTCAGCTTCTCAGGGCCTTTACAATAACTTGTAAAGACGTTTTTGAATAAAGAAAAGACGTTGCTAAGACGATGAGAATGTATGGCCTACAATGACAAAGTATTTCGAACAATTATAAACTTTCACATCATTCATCAGTGGACAGTTTTGTTCTTTTAGACGATATCCGTCAAAACGTTCGTTAATGATCGTGTCAAAATGTCCGCCGGAGCCGGCCGGAGACAACATGTGAGGAATGAGTTTAGCGTGGCTAATTATACGATTTCACCGCTTGTTGATATTTATATTGGTGTAATAACTATAAATAAACGGCAGTTTACACAGACACGGAGCGGAAATAACTAAACTAATCGTCAATGTGTTCGTACAAACTAGTTGAGAGCTAAATGTGGCGGAGCTACGTGTGAATGATTCAATTCCAATCGATTTTAGATTTATGTTCAGTATTTCCGTTCTCAATAATTACATTGAAAAATAACAGCACAAGTTATGTAGTGCGTGGTGGCACTTGTGCGCATGCGTCACGGGTTGGCGCCGCACCCCCCCCCCGCACCCCCCCCCACACGAGGCGGCGCCCGCGCTGAAAGACGCGCGATTGTGCACATCTCGGGATGGCTGGAGAGTATTTATTGGGTATTGACCCCTTTACTGCTGATCCGACACTACATCACTGTTTTACTGAAATATATTATTATAAATACATTTGACACAGTTGGCTTATATTTGCGGCGGTAGAGGAGAGAGGCCAGGCCACTGAGGCCACTGCACTAGTTGAGAGGCTCAGCATGAATTATTACGACTTTACGTTTACTTTAAAATGTACTTACACTTTTAGCAACTCTTTGAACATTAGTTTTGAGAGAATTAATTTTATTTGCCATCAATTTCAACAGATCAAAGACAGCGATATTTATCTGCTTTGTGTGAATGGGCGCAAACTGGACCGAAGACCGGGTTAACATGTTTAGATCATCGAATCACTGCCAGACGCAGATTGATGCAGGGTCACCATCACCAGCAGTTGTCTTGTGTGTAGGTGGACGGCGTGGCTCCTGATGGTTCCAATTCTATGTATGCCTTCGATTTTGTGTAAGACGATTGGTGGCAAATATATATGTACTTTACAAAATGTTACTCTGAAAATATGTGCTTTCCTCCATGTGTTTTGACAATATTGATGCGTCTGCAATGTTTCAGGAACACGAGATGTGTCCCAGATGTGACACTCGACACTCGTCGTCGGTATCATTGACATACGCACGTCGTTACATTTACATACTATTTACTTTATATTCAGATGGCGCGAGAAATTATTTCTACACGAGGCTGGAGTTTCCGTAGTCAAATATTCATATTTCCTAAATGTATTCCATATCATAATACCTACCTACATATTGAATTTTGCATCCCTGCCTATTTTGAATTTCTTCAATAGATCGAGAATAATTTGATCGATTGAAGTACAGAAATAGAAAATGGAGAGGAATGAATTAAAATGATAATTACGTTTTCGTGAAATTTGAAACTTATCATTCCGACTAGACGATACAATTTGCATTGTATCTTTGCAATCGGCTTGTTTACGAAGTTACAAAATAAAGAGAAATCGTGTGTTTAACAGAGTGTGATGGCTGGATAACTCACAGGTGCGGAGTTTTGCTGTATCTGCTAGATATCTGCTTGGGGAGTCGGAGCGTGTTTGTTACATTGTCGAGTATTTTCCAGCGGCCGACGATATTACCCAGTTGCCTAGTGGTGGCAGAGAGCTGACCGTTAGTGTCGGCTAAATAACTAGCTAACTGGAGGAAGTGTTTTGTTATTGTGGTGGAGTTTTAATGCTATCATCTGGGTCTTAGATATTTATGAAAATGTTGAAAGTGACTGTCTCTAGCCTGATTGATATTATTTATACGTTTATTTGCCGGGTCTGTTAACAAATACAGACGAATGTATCTTATACTTAGACGAATATATATTATGCTTATAATTTTAAAATTGCAATAAATCATCAGACGATGTCGCACCTGACAGACTGACGTTACACTATCCGACGAGGCGACGGCGACGCGGACGCACAACGCGTACACCTAGGATACATCAATGAGTGTCGAACTCGCTGGTCTCTGTTTAATATTTTCCAATAGTTTAAAAACAGTTCGTATATTAGCTCGTACGTAATTTCTATCTTTTTTAATTTCCAAACCCACAGTTTTGTGAACTACCGCCCCCGTTTTCTTGGCGGAAACAAATGTTTCTAAACTGATTTAAAATAGAGAAAAGCGACCTCCGAGTTAAGAAAAATAAAGATATTCGGTTTTACTTTATTTTTCTGTTCGACACCGGCCGTCGAGTCAATTTAGAATTTCAAGATCAAGTCGTTGGATATTTTAATATTAGATTCAATAACTCTGTGTGTCACACATATATGTTTCTTCCATCATAACTTACAGGGTAATAGACAGATATTGTTGAAACATTTAGATTACATTACTTTAAACGTATGATGATGATGCAATAGGATTACGGTAACAAACGGCTGATTAATATTCAAAATGTCACAACTGTGAACTGACGCGGACGCTTGGAGATTCCGGCGCGACAAGTGTGACGTGGGAAACGCAGCGAAAGGAGACGACATCCACTCTGAGTCACCGAAACTCCTCAAATGTTTGAGAAATGGTTGATGTGGAACAAACAAGTATGGCGCAAATCGCAAGGTTGCGGTGGACGTTGGCTCTGCAGTTCGTCGCGACGGATTCCGCGCACATCCTTATACGACGCATGTTTATTCTTATACGGCAGCCGATTTGCAACATTATTGAGGTCAATGATATCGAATTTCAGTGAGTCATCCTTATTAGTGTTGCAAATCGTACAGTGTGCAGCCACCATGAGAGAGTGCGTAGTGATCCATGGATGGCGCCCACATAGACCTTGCTACTGATATATCGGAGGGCCATTCAGTGTCACGTACCTCAGCGCGTCTACTTATAGCACGGCGGCCATTAGTCGCGTGTCGCGCCGCGCCGCATCTGTCACGCTGTGTCGTGCCGCCCGCGCACCGCTTGTCTGCTCAATTGTACGTTTTGACGTTACGAATTATTTTATGAATTTCATTTCAGACTTGTCTGAATATTTGTCGCATTCCGTAAGTTATTAGTGGTAATAAATCACGCGACGTACCATTTAATTAATGTCGGCGGCTCGTTTGTTGCGACTGCGACACTTTAACGATCATATTTCTAAAACAAACTATCTGTTTACATCTGTGTGATTTGTGCTGAGATTTTGTCGTCAGTTGCTTTGCGATTGCTTCGATTGAAGCTGTTTTCCCTTGTATGTAAATGAGAAAACCGGACCACAGAAACTTTCTTCGCATTGGAGCTTTAACAAGCTGGTACATTGTATGGTATCTTAAACCTGTGAGATTGTCGCAGTGCGCGTGATTGCGGTTATTAATGTCCTGCAGTGCGTAAATGGAGACAAATTCCTGCTAGCCGTACGGCCCGACACTGCGGCCCCGCGGCCCGGAGCGAACCGGCCGCGGCCGGCCGCAAGGAACCTGTTCCTTGCAACTACTTGCAATATGCACTCGACGACACATTCTCTGGACACTTTATTTGATACAATAAGGAAATCAAGCACAATATAAAGTAATGAGTTTATTTACTTCATTAAAAGATACGCAGCAGAAGATACAATGTATCTTTCGTGTACCATCTGGTGTGTAATAAATAAGGCAAATGGTGTTGATGTAGGTGATACAGAGGGTACGGCAGATTGGAGCTGAATACTAAGGAGGGTACCTGACAAATTGTGCGGAACCGTTGCTCGGGCGGAATGCGCGGCACGGGACCGAACCCTGGCCTTCGTCGCCGAATTACATCCGGGGCCGGCGGGTAGCGGGCTCGTGAATAAACAATCGCTTCGGGGAAAATGGACCAAACATAAATCCATACATTTTTCAAGACAACTAGCTCATTTGGAGAATTGTGACTCTCGCAGTCGGAAAGATGGATTAGTCCACATTTAGAATAACAGTGTGTATCGGTGTATCTATGAAACTTGCTGGATTTTAGGCACTAAATAGAAAGTAATAATTTTCCCTATTTGCAATGACGCAGGACTAAATATAGATTTTGGCCATAATAATGATTTGTAACATAGTGAAAAGTAGGTTTAATTTTATAAATGTCTTTTCCTCATTACAACCAATAAACACACAAACTGGTGTTATGTGAAGGATCCAGTTAATTCCAGTAACATTGACTCTGCGAAGATGTGCAGGAATGTGATGAATATGCATGAGATGAGCAGATAAACTTCACGACTCTTCAGCACTTTGTTCTCACGATTATAATGAGATATGGAGGCAGTCTGTATTATTTCGTGTTACTTTCCCATCCGGTCATTACCGGTGTTGTTGTCAAAAAAGCTGGTCCATCCGGCGCCATGTTGGATTGCTGGCAGACTGGCAAACTGGCGCGGAATGGCAGGTCGTTAGGATGATTACAGAGGATGTGCACAATGTTAATAGTTCGCGAGATTAATTGAGCTTGGCTGGACAGGTTGGTACACTGGGGTCTCGGAATGCTGCCTAGGGGAAGGACAAGTGCTACTCGGAACTTTTGAAAAAAAACTGATAACAAAAAAAAAAAAAAAATTCTTGATGAGCTTGTTTAAAGTGAAAATTAACGATGGGTCCATCATATTATAGTTAAGGGTCCGCTACCTGCCCTCGTTCTTATTCTTTGTTTGGGGCGAGGACGGCGAGAGTTAAAAACTGGCAGTCTCAGTCTTGAACGAAGTTTAGTTAGTAAATATTGACAACGAAAACACGGGCTTTGCGTCCAAATGAAATATCTCTATCACTGAAAAAGTTTTTCAGTTGTTTGTTCCAACAATAAGGTAAGTAATTACTGAGGGTCTTCCCCTCCCGTCCCTCCTCTCTGTTTCTTTCATCGGGGTAATGAAGTGAAACCAAATAAATCACGAGTTGGCAAATGATCTTTCACCAAGTTCGTGCATCACTGTCGCTGGGGCGCCCGGCCATGCCTGCGTCCCTCAAGTGTTATGTCTTGTCGACATGAGTCTAGGGTTGCCTTCTCAATGGCAACCAGGATAAGACGCATGAACACCCCAGATTTTAGGGCCCAAAACCCGGACAAGTCAACAGGTTTTTTAAACATAATCAGAGTAAAAAACAATTTATTTATTTATTCTCAGACCTAAAAATTAAAAGTCTTATTTTATCATCATTTTAAATGTACCTAACAAAACAGAAAATTATTACAGTTTGTTACAAATTGTTTTATTTTTAAATTTTAATTGTTAATTTTTAAACTCGGACTACAAATGAAACCTCGTCCGGACGTTCCCCGGACGCCCTCTAAACTAGGACAAATCCGGGGAAACCAGGACGGATGGCAACCCTACATGAGTCTAGTAAAAACCACTATGTACCTAAGTGTGACAGCTTTTTACAAGTAGATAAGGAGCTCTAAGTGGACAAACATTAAACTAGCTTTATGGAACCCTAACCCTGGCTGTACACAGACGCAGTCGCGGGACGTCGCCGCGTCGCCTGTGTGCAACTAGGGACAGACAGAGAGTATCCCACTGTAAGTGGTGGGTTAGACAGCACTCAACTTAATGCACTGTAACTTAATTCGTGTTATTTGGTTTTAAAGTTTCTGTTGCAGAAGCTTTTTAATTTCTTCCAACATCGACTTAACCTCAACCTGCGTAAGAATGCATTTAGCAAACATCCGCACTACATACAGTAAGTATCTACTATTGAAGATACATTTTTAACTTAAATATAGAAATTCCAGCGTTAAAATAAATTGTTATCTCAGAATTCACGTATCTGTTGATTATATTATCCATGATTGGGCCGAATTTAATAGCATCCCCAATTCCTCATTACAGGAATTTATACGTTTACTGATTGATATCCATCCGAATTTATTTATATATCGAATCCATTTTAAAACGTTTCGCAATTCTCATAACCAATATTGAAACAGTATAAGTAATGTTTGAGTGGAATTTTAAATTCTCTTGGAATATATTTCATATTTTAAAGTATGAGTATACGATCAGGTGCCGTAGCTAATAGTTTGATTGAGAACCATTCATCATAGATTAAGCTCAGATAGTAAACAAGTTTTATATATGTGTGTCTTCTTCTATTTTAGATGTTGAACAAATCAACCAGTAGGTATGTTTGTATGCTAAAAGTGATATTAATTAGTGGTATTTGTTGCTAAGTTACGGGGTGAGCCTAATGCGTTGTTTAGCATTTAACTGGCAAACAATAGGCCTGTGGTAAGGTGAACACACCGTACGCTTTGATCTTTAGCCTCACATAACTACATAACAATGAAACAAATTACGAACGAGTACCACACACGGCGAGCCTCTCCTTTACTTACTACAACTTATAGACCCAACTTTAGTAACAAGTAAAGAACCGTTACATTAGGAACCCGTATCGCTTAGTCATTATCTCTAACGAAGAGCAGCATTCCCGGCCGGGGGATTGAACCCCGGACCTTCAGGTAACGAAGCAAAAAACTAGTAAAACGGCCGCGACCAGCCATCAGCGCGCAGTCGATAACTCTCGCAAAAAACACGCACCCATTAGAATATGCTACGTTTGGGAAAAAATACGATCAAGGACGATTTGTCATAGTTGCGGTGAGGTTCCGCATACATGACGTTAACATAATCAGAGTTATTTATAATAATACAGGAAAAGGGAATTATAGGGATATATGAGTGGTGGATGGCTATCTTCCATATACCGTACCGTATGTGGCTTTTATGAAACTAATATAGGCAACAAAAGAAGACAGACACGCTGATGACGAGCTATCAAATATTTTATTGACGAATTGCTGTAGCTTTTATTTTAAGATCCGAAGATTAAAATACGAAATCAAAAGACATAATTATCACCAAATTACCGAGCCATTAAGTATTGAGTACATCTTATGCTCTCGAGATACGTTATTCTAAGATTATCTGGCCATAAAACCGAGATATAATGAAGAAAGTAATGCGACATTAAATCCCTCCATCCCACGCTTTACTGTGACATAAAAGCCTCATGTTCTGAGGAACGCGCCTCACTTTATAAACTTGTACACCTTCATACATTGTTTGTTTTAATGGTTTCAAAATGGCGGCGCTGACAGTAATAATTGGTTTTAGTCTGTTATTGTTATTTATTTGTAGGGTTAATTGAGTTATGTAAAGTTATGTTTAATAACATTTTGTGACACCAATTAGATAAATGTTTTGGACTTAATCGTACTCCTGTACTCCTGTATTCTGCTAAGTTGTAGTTACATCTTATGCGTCACCTTTTCCTTAGATATTATTACAGTTATTAGAATGAACCAGTACAGTCTAACACATAGTTGGCTCGACTAAGTGCGGAACCCTACAAAGGGGACATCGTCACCATATTCTGTGTGTGAACGCAAATGGGCCGGCACCGTTACGATGTGGGAACGGACTGGGCACTGGGCACTGCACCGACCGGTCCTGAAGCAATTAATGGCGATTGATTGCAACGGACACCTCTTATGTGGAAACAGGCTTCGATTTACATCCATTTATCCGCTGGCGTTGCTTGAAGTGAGTCACGATTACGTCACAAGTGCTCAGCGTTCGAAAAAAACGGCGGCCCGCCGCGCGCCATACGGCCGGGCTCATAAATTATTTTTTTGTTTACGTTTTATAAACAAAGGACGCTTCGAGTAATGTTTTTGTTCAAGCCTATGAATGACTCTTTCAAGTGGTGTCAAGTGTTTGTTAGTATTTCGTTTCAAATTTATTATACTTAGCGATAAACATTGACTGTAGTTGAAAAAAACAATATGTGGTGAATAAAAATAATATATATCTAATAAAGTAAATCGGTAACACATATATTTTATGGCTTCTAAAGTTGGAACGGTTCTATTTACGTACGATAAAATAAAAATAAACATACTTGACAGTATAAAAATATTTATTTACATTTTTTCAAGTAACTAAGCCAACCGCCATTTTTGTTTGTTTACTTTAAAATTTTTTCAAGGTTAGCTTGAACAAAACATGTAATCTTGAATTATATTTACTATTTTTGCATATGTTTTGACTGAAAACTATTGTCGAGTAAATATTCAATGCAATAACTATTACTTTGGTTACAGAACTGGTCTTACAATTTTATTACGAAAGCATTCTGACAAAATTCTAAAACCGTTACAAGCACACGTAAAAATCACTCAGAATTTGAAAAATACTTACCTTCAGGTTAAAATCCGGTTGCACACACATAATCACATATATAATTAACCATATAATTAGTAGTTTATTCAAAAATACTCACTTAAAACCAATAAATTAATCGAAAATAGTCTGGAGCGCGCGCGAGTTTCAACGACTGACTTTTGACATTTTTTTTTTTAATTTAAAATGAATTTATATGAACTTTTGTCGTATTTTTAGCATGAAGAATTTTAGAACGAATCGAGTAGAAAAGAGAAAAAGGATTAAAACTTCATATAATAGAATGGGATAGATATATTATGACGAGTAATGATGACAAAACGAAAAAGGGACAATAGTCACTTAGGAGCACGCAACGGTTTTACGAAATAGGGACAAAAGTCACTTGGAAACACGCTAGGGGAAACGCTATGATGTTAACATAATGTATGCAATGTCCGTTATTTTGCACTATCTTCGTTAAATAAAGTACATTATGTTTTTATTTGCAGATGTAATACGAGTAGATCGCGCTCATGGTGTAAGAGGTGTTCTCTTGTTGTATTCATCACTATGCATGTATGATTTATCTCGGAAACCCAAGGCCTACGAGAATTGAGGGGAGAATTTTGTAACAGAAAAACTTAATATTTATAATTTTGTGCTGTTTGTGAATATTCAAGACGGCCTCTAAGGTACTCAGTCACACATGATGTAGTAGTTAGTAATAGTTATCATTTGGAAATATCAACAACTCAACATATTCACTGGAGATATTCAGACCTGGGTAGATATTACTAGATAAGTAGATAGGTATGTGCTATTCTGTCAAGTTTACTCACGTATTCATTGAAGTAACACACAATACCTAAATAAAAAGCGAACTCATTTGTTTTCATGTCTTGAAGTCAATATCCTAGAATTAAACTTCAACACCTTCAGGAGTAACTCTGCCTGGAGAATAACTCCATAGGAGAGGTTCCAAAGCGGCTAAACTTCGTGTAAATGATGTTATTTATGGAAAAGCCATCTCTTGTTGAAGCTCACCGGCAGTTGGGCGTAATTGGATTGTGTGGGAACCGTGTCGGACGCGTTGGTGACTGCATAATGTTAGCAGCCATTTTGTTGAATTAGTTTATAATACACCGCCGTCTGGTGCTCAGTCTAGACCTAAATATACTTGTTTCTAGGGAGGGACTAAGAGATTATGCCAAAAGTAGAGGATGATATCCTTAATGCTAGCGGCGAAAAACAAAACTTTTAAAAGCGAGTTTTGTCCTTAAGAGCTTTAGTGTTTTAATAAGTAACTGTACATATTATACGACCGTTACTGTCATACTTGAGCTGCGTTATAGCAGTATCTATAAAATCATGAAACTGTCTATACACGTTGAATGTTGTTTCGGAAATCAAAGGTATTAATATTAATAAAACATCGAGTCGCTTTCGTCGAGCGCGAGCGTTAGAATAGATATTTCCTATGTTCAAAGTGTATCGAGTACCGCATCCTCTACCTTCCAGGAAGAGGCCATCAAACGCCGCCGATGTGTAGTCTACGGGCTGTGCGACCCCTCGCAAAGTGCAGGCTTCACCGGTAACCTACCGTTATCCTATTAGCTGCCTTTGAGTCGAGCCCGGCGGGAGGCTTCAACAGCATCAAGTTATAATAGCTACATAAATATCGTTGTTCCACGAATGTTCCTATAAGGGATTATAAAAGTTTCGCTCAAAGCTTTTACTTTTATCTGATGAAGGAACAATTTCGTGGAAAAGCAATACTCAAGTGTACTTTTTAAAACACGAGAGCGATCTACAAAGTTCCGTGAAGCATGTTAAACTTGATGTTATCAAAGATAAGTCGGGATAAAACTGCTATCGTAAATCAAAGCGTTGAGCTTGAACTAGTTAATTATAAGCTATATGTAAGTGCTAACCTATAAGTAAACACGTTATCTCGCATCAGTCCGAGTTAATCACCCCAGGCTGGTACTCTGCCTACCCTAGTTTATATCCTAACGGTTCGTGATAGCCGTCCGATGCCAGCTTCCGCCCGATAATTAGCTCTTTACACTGAATATCTTATTACAAGTATAGAGACGATGTACTTAACTGATTTCCTGGTTGCTGTATTATATGCGAGATGTAAACTCGGAGGATAGAAAGTTGACATGTTTACACACTTCCTTATGCAGTAGATCATGATAAAACACATCTGCAGTTAAATCATTGCGTAGTGCACTAACCTTCTTATTGGCTTTCATTTTGTGAGAGGCTCAGTTAAATCAAAAGATTAAGGATTAAATGCAAATGTGATCCGTGATTTACGATTGTTGACTTTGTAATTTAGATTACCATGTTCGATGTTGTTTTTATTCGTGTAAATATTTATTTGAAACCAAAAATAAATCATGTTTAGCTTTACATAAATTATCGTTTCCATTACTCTCCATTACATTGATCAATATTGATATGCAAATGGCCGTAAGTATTTACTTACTGAGACGGAAAAGAAAAAGCTATCAATAAACATCGCTCAGTGGATATTTATCACGAATACTGTTCCACACGTCACTTGTACGTTGTACCGTGACTTTCATCACTCAGCGATATGATCGGTTACATTTGACGTCACACTGTGTACATTTGTTCGGGGTTTCCTCTTAGTCAACTTTCAATTATAGCTGTGTTTACAAGTAGTTGTTAGTGTCGACTTATGGGATTGAGTTACTTTTACGTCTTGTATTCTCGATGATGACGGTTTTGGTTTTCGGAGAAACATGTTTAATCATCAAAAAAGTCTTCAGATTACAAAGAAAACAGCTAGTCAATCAAAAGCTAGCTGTTAATACGACTGTTGTTTACCGACTGAGTTACCTACGTGGAAAACTGTAGTCGATGGAGAAAATAACTACAATTTACTGGACTGAAATAGCCCGAACTGTGTTTCTTACCGCTGAAATAATGTTTTTGAGATGTACGCGGTAAGAAACAAAGTGTTCTTTGGTTTTCGCATTACTGATTTCTCAGTAGCTAACATTTGTGCGTTTAATAGCAATAATGAGCAATTCTAGGAGCTCGCCCACGAATCTGTCCATAATGTACAGTAACAGTGATTTGTAAATGTCAAAACAGTGTTTTTATATACTTTCGTAAAAGTTTTTAAGAATGGAACTTAGGTATATCTAAGATGAAGGAAATAATTTCATGGGCAATGGACTTGGAACGGACAATGGAATATTTTAACATAACATCACGCCTTGTAATGTAGACCTAACAAGTATACGCAAATATCGCAAGGTATGTTTGAATCCACTGTAACAGGGGGCGAGCCCCGGCAACCGGGCACGAATCCTGACTCCGTGACAGCTACGGAGAAATTCCTGATGGAAAAAAACTCAATGACACTTTGGCCGACCCGGGAGTCGAACCCAGGAACTCTTGGTCAGCAGTCGTGGTTAGTCTACGCACTAAGTTGTGTCTGTTTGTCACAACTCAAGTGCTCACAAAGCTGAAACATCAACATAATATCGCGGGGAACTGTTCCTGTTTACTTGGCAACTCGCTGCGACTTTAGCAACGGGACGAAACTTATAACTTAGTACGTAAACAACATGATATTAACAGATTATTTGCGCTAGATTAATTCACGTCTGTCGGCTCCACATTCGTAGGTGCATCCTTCTCGCCGCTTTCTTTTCATTTACTTACGCAATAAATGTTATCTCTGACATTTGCGCAAAAATTAAGTCGGCCCACATGGAGACGGATGTGGAACCGGATCGTCGCGTGACGGGGAGTATCTGTGTGTGCTGTGCAAACAACGCGAGGGTCTCTGTTGGGTAATGTGACGCCTCAAGTACGCTGTGGCGCTTGGACATACACTGCCTTATTAACATATACACCATCGATCAAAGTGGTTGGTTACCAGTCGATGTATGTCGTTGTTTGTTTACGTATTGCATGCTAGTAAGAAAGCGCGTTGTGATGCTGCGCGTGCGCCGCTCGTTGTGATGCGCAGACACATGCCACGCACGTCATGTTGATGTTGTGTTAGCGGGAAATAATTTATTCTCTCGTAAAATAATTATGATAATTTATTAGTTTATGCTAACACACGGTTCTTTCTACTGTGACAAGTAGAATAAACTAAACAACCTTATTGATTTTACACAGCGTGCTACAACTTCTTTATGAAGAGCAGTCTACAATTAACTGAATCCAGAGAAGATGACTTTGAAGTTCCGTTACGATAGGGTAACATAGGTCACTCCTGCCAGTTCTAGCCGAGTTTGAAGGAAAACGTGACGTTCTCCTTTGCTGTTAGCAGTTTTATTTTATCAGAGATGTAGCCTGCGGTGTTTTGTGTCAGCTGTGTATCCAAACAAAATTACAACTTCTAATGGCTTTTAAAATATTACGCAGAGATGAAACGAAATCAATCAAACTTTTGACCCAAAGTAGGAGGTTCTTAATATTTATTTATACTTGACAATGGAGAGGAGGGCTGCTAAAATAACGGCGACGGAAGGTTCAACGTAAACAATTTGTCTCCATAAAGTAATTACTGAACAACAAACGTTTAGGTACCTGTATTAAATTTATTCTCACCTCGTGGCTCATTACAACCAGGAAAATTACTACCTTTTAGTGAGGATAATGAATACTGTGTGTCTGTAACTGGCACCTTGGTAACAATCGCACAGGTTGACAGATGAAAGTACCTACTGTCATGTGGCTGCGTCGGATGTGTGACGACGAGACAGTTTAAAAAAAGTCCGAACACAACCTAAGTATTTTAAGAGACTGCGGTACTTAGAGATATTTAATGATTACTTAAGCCGTCATTTAGTAAAGATTTGACATACTTTTGTATGACAAAACTGTCAAAACCTTTACTAAGTGATGGCCTAAGTAATCATTAAAGCACTCTTTAATGTTTCTTTCAGTTTTGAATTCGCGTCGTTGGCAGATCCACAATAACTTTGTTTTCGAAGTTACTACATACTCGTACCTAGCTAAGTTTTAAAAGCGTCTGAGAACTTTTTTAATATTGAAAATATCTAAAAACGTAGCTGTACGAGTATGTCCGCACTTAGATGAGTGAGTACTTGTCACTTGCCTTGAAGTTCTTAGTTTGGTACTCACACTAGACAGGACTCAAGTGTAACTGATCAGATTGTCTATGTCGATATTATCTGTCTAGACTTTTTTAAGCTATGAGCTTCCCTTACCTGGTTTAACCAGTTTTTCAACTCGTCTACCACGGAGTAATGGGTTTCGATGAGAAGCACTCGGTTGCTTTGATTTGCTAACTGCTTTTGCACCTAGGGTTACTGAAGCTGAATGAAACTAACATTAGTATGGCCCTCCGAACCCATAAATCTTAGCGTTAATGGATATGCAATGTATGTCTGTGGATGTATAATCTGAAAGTCTGCCTTCGTCTTTATTGCAGGTATCTTCCTAGTTACATTCCTGCATTCTCCTCTTGCTTAACTCTTAGCCTGATGACCTGCATACCTCACGTGGCTCACGAGCAGTGAACCAGCAGTGATACGCCACATCTGTGCAGTTCGGCTCTGGGAGCTTGTTAACGTGCCTTGTTCTCACGAGCGGCGCACGCGCACCCGGCGCCCATTAGCTCCTCATATACGATCACTGAGAGGATAAGTTTTGTATTATACATGCATTCATAATGAATCTCGGGATACTTAGTTGTAAATGTTGTAATAGACGAATATGTTTTGAACAACTTGTCCAGAGTGTCATTATTTAAGCGGATGAAATTGCTACTTAACTTTCTGCATCGAAAAACAATAACTTTACTAAATAAAATCATGTCGCCTCTTACTTTGCGCCGGTGTGTCTTAATTTCAGATATACTCGTATCCAGGGTGTAAACAGCGAAGCGGTCAACCAAGCGTTCTGTACATTAAACTTAAGTAACTATACACAAAAATTATTGCTGGGAAACTACTTTTTTTGGGGTTGAAAAATCACGTTTTACTCATGTTCACGTGTTTCACGCTATCTATACATATAAAACAAAGTCCTTAGCCGCGTATGTCTGTTCGCGATAAACTCAAAAACGACTGCACCGTTTTTCATGCTGTTTTCACCAATGGGAATAATGGTTCTCGAGGAAGGTTTTAGTTCATAATTTGAAGCGGGCAAAGCCGCGGGCATCAACCAAGTTTTTCACAAGTATCATAACTTGTGAAAAACTTGGAATTTTGATGAACCCTAATTATTGATCTCCGTAACTAGTCCCCAGGTACAGAGATGAACAAAAAAAAATTGCAATGATGGGGAGAACAAGTGTCTTTCGGCTTCACATTATAGGTATATGTAGGTAAAGACCATTTGATCACGGCAAAGCTACATCATCAATTGCCCGGTCAATCAATCAATTTAATTTTTGTTAATTTATTCCTCCTCGTTTCACAGATACAATGTGCTATCTTAAAACCGCCCTCGTAATCACGGCAAGCCACATACTTAGGTAGGCGTTAATATTTACAGGCTCTTAAGAGGTGAACACATACACACACCGTGCTAATCTTCTTGTAAATATTAATACCGTGAGTATTGAGTGCGGCTTAGCTTTGCGGCGTTAATTTGTCATTAACGTGCCGGAGATTTCAATAGCTGCTTAGATTGATATATAATGAAAAGAATCTTGTCTAGATCACACCAGGCAAGATTTGTATGTAAAAATGTTAATAACTAGCTAATAACTATAAGTTACTAACTGTTTTATTGATATTGGTAAGACGGCAAATGGTGTCATGTATCTATATATCATCTGTATTTTCGGTTACCAGTCATCGATACGATTCAGAATGAGCTGAAGGCCGTCGGATGGGTTGCGGATTATACTTGACATATTCTTGGAACTCATTACGAAAAAAAGTAGTTGTAAACTGGAATCACATTGTAATTGACAGCTTAAAAGCTTAGTTTATCAATTTACTTTCGAGTTCCTCTCGGGAATTCCCCAGCATAAGCTGGACGAATAATGGACGTCACAATGATGCACTGGAACTGATGATTTTTAACTAGAACTGTCAACACGCGAAGGTATTCCGTTGGTACAGCGGAGAGTTCTATCAAACTAGACTTGCAAATCTTGTAATCAACTCTTGAGGAATCTAGAAATTTTTATTTTGTTGAAGCTAGGCCTAATCATAAATCAGTCACAAAATAGTCATTTATTGTTTTAGAGAGGCAGCCATTGTTAAATATTCAAAATAATTATTTTTGACAGTGGGCTTGTCGCGGGCTGCCCTTTAAATGGTTGACATTTGAAAACTGCTGATTTTGAGACTGTTTCGGATAAATAAGTTTTGGTTTTAATTTTCTGTAGCTGTTGTTGCTGACTTTGAAGTTATTATTTTAATTAAATACGCAATACAAAGTTAGGTTGGCGTTGAGTCAGAAACTAAGTTTATTGGTGAAATTAAAGCGGAGTTAGTAAGGCCTCGTACAGACTACGCGTACTTTGCTGTCGACAGCGGCAACAGCGTTACCGTCTACATGATTGTGGACATCAAATGTCGACCAAGTTGCCTCTATCTACGTCTCACTTTAATAACTAATGCTGTCGACATGGTGGGCAGCAATCGCGGCGTGTCAAAAACTGCAGCTCTTGCTTTTGCCAACAGTAGCAGTAGGTAACCGTAGCAGGCGTTGAACAGGCGAGTAGCACTTTCCTGTCAACAACTGAGGCGTAACTTAAACAACTGTTTGTATTCGTATAAGATACAAATGTGGTGATTACTTCCTGCCTAGAGGATATAAGCACCACATTTGTGTCTCCGTTCCTTGAAGAAGATTCTTGTTTCTCAGGATGTTTTTCGAAAAAAATATTACCGATGCAGCATAGTTGAGCCTAATAAATTATTAGTTTAAAAGTTTATATAGATATTGAAGCTGTCTTTGTACCCTGAAGAATGCTCACTCACAAGTGCAAATCTGGATTTGAATTCTTCAAAATTGGAAATACAGTTACGTGCTGAAACACAAGTTTATTTTTAAGTTTATTTGTTCTGCTTCCGTTACGTGATGGCGGTTATATTGTAATACTAAGTACGAACAGTAAAGTCACGCAGGACGGTATTTATACCACACCGCTAGATCGCCATCAACCGATCGTCGGCACTGCGAGCTGCGCCGGCGCACCGCTTCCTATTCCAAGGAATAACGTACATTGTTCTGCGCACTACCTAGAAAATGCAATTTCTTCGTACCAGGAAATCACGGTAACAGCAGAGCTTTAAAAATAAGAACATTCTTAAGAAAGAGCTGACGACAGAACATCTCGCAGTTTGATATCTCTTTCATCTTAATTCGTTTTGCCTGTAAATGTGAATACCGACTTGCATTTTATTGAAGCGTACCTGGAAAAATCTGGTACGTAGGAAATCGTAAACTCCAGTTTCCGTTGGCAGTTTTAAAAGTTTTATCTATCTACCTTAGGAGTTCTTTTGCGAACGCAGGTAGGTACTGGAGACCAGTCTCAGTGGGAACTTTGAAAATTTTTCGAGGATTATCTTAGAAATGCTGGAATGTCTTAAATCTTAAAACAAAACCAATCAATAAAAAAAAACAAAAAAAACCGAAACCCAAAAGCCTTTAAACAATATGTAAGAAACGATTAGCTTATCTTCTCAAGATCTACAACCGTAATTTTTTAGAGAACTGCGTGACACGTCACCTTTTGAATAGAATTCCGGTAACCGAACATAAAGGGTCTATTACCTGCTCGCCAGACTTCCTGCCAATGAACGCAAGTCCTGTGATAGTAGCTGCGGGTTGTTCGAAAGAGATACCGTGCCCCGGACACAAAGGGCTAAGAAAGAACATGGGTGGTTTTTAGACAGCAGAATTCTGACACTCCCTTCCGCTCCGCCCAGAGCGGGTGGAGTTATTTGATGATATCCCACCCTCCAAAAAAAAAAGGGGTCTATTACCTGATCACCAGAGTTCCTGTTCCTGAACGCAAGTTCTGTAATTTATTTTGGGGGGGGTGGGAAATCATCAAATAACCCCTCCCGCTCTTGGGTAGAGCGGAAAGGAGTGTCAGACTTCTACTGACTAACAACCACCTTCTTAGCCCTTGCGCCGAGGCCGCGGTATCTCTTTCGAACAACCCGCAGCCCCGACGGGGTAGTATACTGTGCTACAGTGTGGTTTCAACAACGCCACCTGTTGGCGTAGTTACAGATGCGAGTACTTTGTCATCGAGTGTGGATATGACTGCTGTAATGTACTGCTGGTACTCTCGGGAACTACTGCGGAGTTATTGAATCACCTGTTGAACTGCTGGAGCATCGCCAGCAGCACACAGCTGGCGACCTAGTCACAAGCACCAATAAACAGATGAAGGCAAAGAAGATTCACTGTGTTTGTTTTTGGTAATCTCTTTTTGGCATTTCTCCGTTTTGGCGTCACATTATCCATGAGCGATCTAGAAGAGACATAATCAGTTCGGTCAGATACTTACACAACACACAACAAAAGAGATAATTTTTAAGAGTGTCATGTTAATCATCATCACCGTGTCCTTGTCGCATATAATGTTACATGGGGTCGGGACACCAACCGCCACGCTAACAGTTTCGATTAGAGATTACGGGACGGACGATAACCACTACATCAGAAGTTTAATAAAGATATCGGTAGACATACGCGTCCCTAATTATTTGCCATTCAACTGTTCCATACGACATTATCACTTGGCCACTCTCATTTGGTTACATATTTGTGTAGAACTACTGTTTCTTGTCTGTATTGTTCACGTTTTGATTACAATGCAGCACTACTACCTAAGGTACGTTATTGTCCGTGTTTGTTATTTGTTTTGTTGGAAATAATCCGCTAATGAGGAGATTTGATGAGCTTCCGCGTGTCTCCAGTGAATGAGAATGAGCGCCGCACTCGTATGTTTCGCGCTTTATTGTCAATTAGAGGAGAATAGATGCTTGTTTATTGTGCCAAGTTCATATCTCATCTACATGGTATCGTTGTAAATGTCGATGATAGCAAGAATATCTGAACAGAAATAGAGGTTTGGGTTGTAATGACTTGATAGGCAAAATTAGGAGCGGTTCTTCGTATTCTTAATCCAGATATAGCATAATATTAACATTACGCTTCCAATACCTAAAGGGTAAAGCCGAGGTGTAAATCTGGATAGAATAAGACTCAATTGTAAATTAGTATTTAAGAAGCGATCAATACGATTTCCTACCAGATATTTTCATTTCTGTCGGAACAAGCCAGGTGTGAGGAGTTGTTTACTAACACACGTAGCATGCAAAGCTACGTGTGTTAGTAAACAACACAAAACACATCGGAAACCTGACACAGCTTGGAAACAAATATCACGACAGTAGCCGCAGGGTATCAACAAACCCCTAAGTACCAGGAAACATTCGTCAAAACGATGCAAGTAAACGACCCCTGGGGGTGCGACATTAGCACCAATACTTGCTAAACACCCCCCGCGGGGGTCGAGAGCGGCCATCAAACTGTCAATACAAATGATGGCTGTGGGCCAACACGTGAGAAATGTTCGGCATTTGATGATAACTGCCGCGGGACAACGCATTTGTCTTACTTTCTAATCGATTTCAATTTCTCTGTTAAATGTCTACTTACAACAATTAAGATGAGAAATAACATAACATCACGGTGGTATTCTACGAAAGGTAGACAGAGGTCTACCCATAGAAGGAACCACATTCCGACAGTTGTTTTTTAAGTTCCATGTAACAAAGAGCGCGGCCATGGCATTGAAGCAGTCACAGATTCAGGGCACCACTGTGCAATTGCCAAAAACTTTAAATATCTTAGTCCCAGCTGGGAACTGAACCCATCATATCATCACAGACGCAGACATGTTATTTACTCTAGTAAAATTCCGAAATACTTTGCATAAAATGTCTCAGAAACTTAAAATAGTGTAGAACGTTAATAGATTCGAGTGACAGCAGACGGTTTGCCACAAAGCCAAGCAATCACAGCAGTTCACGGTCCACCTAGAGCTAGACGGTGCCGGAGTAATTAATTGTCTGGAGCTGAACGTTTAACTTATATGTCTGCTATAAAACATCCGCACTTCACCTCCGCCATCGCGCCATCAGACAACTCGTAAAACTTGTAACAAATAAACAACTTGCGCTTGCTGAGGTGGTTCCGTAGCTACATTTTCTTACTCATTTATATTTAATTTGTAAAACAGTAATTAATCATCATAATTTCCGAGTTCCTGTTTCATTGTACTTGGGGTCGGTGCGACACGTCTTCTTCGTCTCTTATCAGTTTACGAGTATCACCTGGTAGTTGTCAAGGCAACATTTAGTACCTAGTAAAACAGTAACATTACTAAAAATACTATTGTGAGTTACAAAATCTCTCGGGTTTACGGTTTATGTAAATCACGAGACGATCCTCTCTTCTAAGATGCAGACAGTAAACAAACAAGTTCTCCCGTGGGGAACCCTAAAACCCGTATCCGTGTCGAAGAATTCTATTAAAATATTTCGACGTACATTGATAGCGTTAATTTTTCACCTGGCTAGGTTTATTGAAGCGGGTGGCCAAATTCACTACGCTATTACAGGTGTAAAGAGCACCGAGTTTTCTCATTGCTACTCTGGATGTAGTCCGGTAACACTTTGAAGTTGATGTTGTTGGGTTGATACTCCAAAAGCTATGGTTTTTTATTGCGTTTTGTTTCGATACAAGTGAACCAAAGTGAACTGGAAGAAACAAAAAAACAGAACCCAAGCTGAATTTAGACCGCTCTACATAAAATATTCAATGTAAACCACTTTATTTTTGCCCGAAATTGAGTAATTCCCTGTAATCGTAGCGCATGAATAAAATACGACCCGCGCGGTAGCACGCGACGCCCGCGCCCGTGAGTGACGTGACGGTGGCGGGACGGGGCGGGACGGGACGATGCCGTTACGTGATCGCGTGACACGAACGGGGACCATTGCCCACTGCCCTTGACGGCGATACTCTTGACTTACATTGTGATTGTTATAGTAAGTTCCGTATGCTAATGAATTAATTGTAGTGTTGTAACAGATATCGTTGTGACCATTCGAAATACAATTTATTGATTTAGTTGGTCGTTGTGATGTTGTGACTAGGGACGGATGCCCTAATAACTTTTAAGTCAAGCAGTCTTTCGAGAGCCAAGCCCAGATTTTATAAAAATGACAAACTAAAGAACACAACGAACCCTTACTCGTGGACTCGTGGTAATGTCAACAGACGAGTTGTACACAACATTCTGTCATGTTCCGGGCACATTGCGCCTATAAATCAGGTACACACTCCACAAATACCTGCCTATATTTGCGTGGTTCGGGCCCAGTCGGGCGCGCTCGGTTATATTCGGCTGGCGGCGGCACATATTAATCGGTCATCGTGCGATGACGTGTGTGTGTCGTACGTGTATCGTATGCGGTGCGACCAAGTCCTTATTGACATGTTGTGCACTGTTCACTGCGGTCGCATTCCTTAAAGTCTGATGTTCGTTCAAGTCGAGCAGAAACCGCATTTCGAGTTATTTGTGAATGCGGAAGTTAACTAGCCGGTTAGTCAGTAAGCCCTACAGTTTACTCTGAATATCGGGAAATTCTTCGAGTGTATAACGAGATACCTGCCAAATAGAGACTAAAGCGTTCACATATAGGCACTTCTCGATACGAATATCTCCTAGAATAAATTGAAGGCTGCCTTCAATTTATTCCATAATACCAGTCTTTGAGATCTAACACTATGCTTAAAATCTAATTCCTTCCTACTATTCTCTCACTAGAAAAACTGCATCACTTTCTAGTACGGACAAGAAAGTGATGTCACCAGATTTCCCATTTTCTTTTGTGAAACGAGGACTCAGAAATATATCTGCCATACCATAACATACGCTGGCTTACTATATTACTTAAGAAACCAGTCCTGAAACCATAACGTGGAACCCAACTAGTTTCTACGAAGTAATAAGGAGAGATACACACAATAATTTAAAACTTACTTATTTATAGGTATGACAAAACATATATTCAATAAGGAATGATAACAAATAATTTATGAAATACGTGAAAAAAAAATCAAGAAAAAGTGATATTCCATCCATCCTCCCACAGAACAAGCACACATATTATGAAACGTGGCGGGTGTGTCCTTACCCTCATTAAACCGGAGACGTAGCAGAACTTGACACTAACTCATTAAGTAATAACTTTACGAGTTCGCACACAAGTGCAGCGCGATCTAGAAAATTAACCAGAGTACGTTCTATAGCTAAGACAAGCAAATAAATATCTTAGCGAAGTGCAGACTCTTGTCTCACTAATAATACTAGATGACGTCTGAATGAATGCCTAAGTATTACTGCATTGTTAATATTTCATGTGTCGACACTTAGCCGTCCCAAGAAATTCCAACGGTTTTTATTTGACATTACAACACGGCAGCAGCGCTGGATAGGTGGATATGAAGAGGTACCTGCCTAACATAAGTAGCTAAGTTAGTTAATCTATGAGCTATGGTAACTGTGATAAAGTATATATTGTAGTGCATTAGGTACTGATAGTGGTGCCACGAGCCTCTGTCTCCATAAGTGTCTTTTATTGTATTTACAATGTGAACTTACATAATTATGCGGATTCAGCACTGTGCCTAAAATATATTTAAAAGGTAGGAGGACATTGCCGAATATCCTTACATTTCTACACGATGTTATTGAAACAACGGGTGATCTTACAAGGGGTCATTAACCCCCGTCGGGGCTGCGGGTTATTCGAAAGAGATACCGCGGCCTCGGCGCAAGGGCTAAGAAGGAACATGGGTGGTTTTTAGTCAGTAGAAGTCTGACACGCCGTCGAGTGTGACCCGTAGCATCGTCACCCACCGCTGACAGTAGGCCGATAGTTTTTTGTTGACAACTCGGTACTGTAACTGTTTTTAACTGTTTTTGTAATTGATTGTCTTTTGTTAAATTATGACAGCTTTATAAAACCACAATTAAACTACGTGTAGCCAGAGATCTACACAAAAAAACAACACACGATAAAAAAATGTGTGACTTGCTACCCTCTGTAGCAAGTTCAAATAAGATGTACGAAAGCGTTGAAGGATTATTTCAATGCCAATTGTTGTGGATCTGTATGCAAAGCTATATATATATATATATGTATGGATAGACTAAGAACAGTGTTGTTATTATAACCTTTATTTTAAATCAGATCGTGTGTTACTTGGCAAGTTAGGGATTGTATAGAGAAAGTATTATGTTTGTTCAAGTTCTGAACACATTTTGTGTCCTAAAACTTCTGTGTGTTTCTTTTAACTTTTATTTTTCTTTCAATTTTATTGTTCATCTAGCTGTTGTCCGCTACATTCACCCGCATGTAACTATAAAATTTAAATCAGATTTTGTTTATTTTTTTTAAATTTCAAGGGTTTTAATTTTTTTGTACGGAGCCTGAGCTAGCCTAAGTAGTTTTTATAACATCATACTATAGTTATTTTGTTGTAAGTAGGACGTTACCGTATAATAAAATATACTTTTATATACTCCCGTAAAAAGTTGTTATTTTGAAATTACAAACAGGCACTTTAATTTCATTTAAGTTTTTAAGTGATAACGTCGGGAGGGGACACCCTAGAAAGAAGGATATACATTGACCTTATTGCCGAGGTTCTTCAGAAGACAGGTGCATGGTACTCGCAGCCGGCGTGCGTGTATGACCAGAAGTATGAATGTGGACGAGGCAAAAGGAGTATGTACGAATCGTAGCAGGTGGCGCACTGTGGTTTCTGCTTACCCCCATGGGAAAAGAGTGAGAGTTTATGTAGGTGTGTATGTAAAAGTATTTAGTTATGAGGTTGTTACCAGCTTGCTGGCGGAGTGAATTAGGTATATGAAAATAGGCTGACATGGAATTCGCAAGGGGGCTTAACATACTGAAACATTAATATAGATAAGATGGATGGCTCTTGAGACTGAAGTTGTTCCTAATAGCAACATACGACTTGGTAGGCAGATTTGTAGCCATTTTACTACACCCACATTTTAGTAGTAATGTTTTAAGTCCCATGTAATAGGGAGCGAGCTAATTGCCATCATCAGCACAAATCCTGACTCTCTGGTTGATACTGAGAAATTTCGGATGGAATACCCCATAAACACTTTGCCCGACCTGGGGGAATCGAACCTAGAACCTCTCGTTCGGCAGTCGCGCTTGCGACCACTTGACCAACGAGGCAGTTCCTAATACTATTACAAAATAAATAATAATTGACTGTATCAAATGGCATAACAAAATAATGTGCAGATGAAGGTTAAAACAGCGAGCACGAATATAACGGTATTGGTTATCAAAGTCATCTCCAAACCGCAAGCCGAAGGAGGCAGAGCGTGGCAGGATCTCATCTGTGACACAGCGCTCTTACTGCGGTGGCGGTGACAGCTGTGACACTCGCGAACTAACTATAATTGGATTATTTGGACTGTGACACACAGATATAGACTACTTAGTTAAAGTAACGATGCTCTTACAGTCGCTGTAACTAAGCTTCACGCGGCGCTCTTCTAATAGCGTGGCGAATCATAATTAAGTTCGTTGAAGTCAATTCATTGAACATTACACTTAACATTTTATATTTTTGTTATTATTCCCAGCAGCTATAAAGTTAATAGACACGGTTTTATCGATGGCTATAAACTTAATTCGTGGAATCGTAACGTAACGTCTTCACTTCATATTACACTTTCTGGAATAATTTAACGCACATGTTCCTGGATGAAACCGTTATAAATATTCCTTTAGAAACCACTAAATTGCCACCTCAACCAGATGTTCCAATTAATACTTCATTTCCGTGTTCACCGAGTTGTGACGCATACTCCCTGAAGACGCTCGACCCTGACACCTCGGAGTCGCAGCCAGGACCCGCGACCCTGACCCGCTCGGCCCAGGGGCGGCGCATCCCACATGACCAGCACCAGACCTTGCAGGCGCCACCGCGCCGCCGCGTTATGATGACGAAGTGTTATTGCACTCGTTAATTATGAGCAGCCCGAATATTACGCCAGTAGGATACGCGGCGCGCTAATGAACTGTAATGCTTTTATGGGGAAAGGAAATTATCTTGAAGGATATTTGGAAAGGCTGTTTGTATACTTTGTATGATCATATTTCATAAATATAATATATGGCGACTGCAGAAAGTGCAGTTATTCTTTGCAGAAAATGAAGAGAAAAATAAAACGAAACGACGAGTTCACGATCAGTAACAGACGTGTTGAGTAAAAATATAGCTGTTGGTCCCGGCTGCCATATATAGGTCTTTGGCAGTCGTTACAGGTAGTCTGACAACCAGTCTTACCAAAGGATATCGTATTACCCAGTATAAACTGGGTTGTGGAGGTCAGATAGGCAGTCGCTCCATGTAAAATACTGGTATTCAGCTGCATCCGGTTAGACTGGAAGCCGACCCCAACATAGTTGGGAAAAGGCTAGACAGGTGATATTGCATAAACATAAAGTTCATTTGCCCAGTATAAGCCGATCCCACATTGATATGTTTTTCATCACTCCCTTATCGATGCCTACTTAGGTTGTGGTTATTATTATGTTATCACAAGAAAATCACCACTTTCGACTATTAATAAAAATCGGAACACCTAGCGGCAGTGTTTTATTATTAACTTCTTGCCGTCAACAACACAATATTGGTTTGAGATATTTTTATTAAATGAGGGGATTCTACGTATTAATAGGGTTCAACCCTCATTAAGATTCCTTAATAATTAATGAAACTAAATACTGAGTTGATTTATTATAACAACGTGTAGCCATTCAATGAGATTAGATTTGTTTGTTTGTGATACATTAGTGCGATGGTTTGACGGACGGAGGGTTCATATTTGGATTATTTTGTTGTAGATTAGGTAAGGTTGGGTAGAAAGCGGTTGCTCGAGTCTTCCCGTGACCTGAGGAATGACCTGCTCTTTGCCCACAAAATTAGCATTACCATCCATTCGTGGCAATGCAGCCGCCCTTCTAAACTCTTTTCTTAGTGATAGCGCAAGTGTTAAGACACCCATAGGACGAGGCAGGTGGTCGGTATAATATGTAATACGCTTCAAGGAAGTCGTAACAAAAAAATCTCACATGAACCTTGACCTACTTCTGTCTCTAAAACATCGGTACATATATATATACACGCAAAGCTTTCGCGGATATTGCGATAATTATACTGTACGAGCTTGCAATATTACTTCCTGTTTATTTAGACCGACATCCAAAAGTATGTAATAGCAATAAAAATAATAGCAGGATATCGCCAAAACGGCCAAAACAGGCTCCAATAAAGTTGAGGAAAAGCTTAGCCATAAACACGTTATCGGGACAGCTAGTTGAAACTAACTGCAGAAGTGCAGTGACTAACCCAAGTGCCAGGAACTCTGTTATCTACAGAGAAGATTTATTGTTTTTAATACTTGAAAAGCTAATAATATCAGTAACTGATAGTGAAGTACTTGGGACTCCCACGACTGATCAGTCATCTCGCTTATATCAGCTCTGATAACAGCTGACACGCTACAAGTATAATACTCGTGTCACAGATTACACGACAGCCTACAGATTGTCTCTCACACGGGTTTGCTTGGGATAGTTAACTAGTTCACGATGTCGGACGAAATTGTATAAAATCTGAAAAAGATATTTTTAAAACCAAACGAAACAAACACATCGTTAAATAGCAGTATGACCTCATTTTAATACCTCAATAATTATTTACAATCTAGAAATGATACGCGTGTAGATTAGTGTAATGTTGGGGTTCCTAATGGGTGTTATTAAGGAAACAACCACATCAGTTAAGTACTATTTAATGAATGCCTTGGTAATACTCTAAAATAATGCATATAAGGTTTAGTGCAAACTCAGCATACATACGGTTATAAAGTAGCGTACTTACTTACTAAACTAAAGGAGCATACGTATTATTCTTACACTTCATTAGGAAAAGAATGTATTTTTATCAACATTAATCATAATCATATCCTAGTTATTATCAGTGCATTCACAATAACAAACAAACACACAAACTATGTCGATTAGATAACACGTTCGTACTGAAGTGCCGACGTTTGCGCCTGCGTCGCAGCAGTGCCAGCTATCTGATATCAGAGAGACAAGACACCACTCAAAACCAAACGCGGGTTACAATAAAAAAAATAGAAAAAATATAGTGTTACGTAAATATACAACATTTTGGAGAATTTGCAAAAAAATTGCTAAATAATCTAATCACATTATTTAATTGTGTCAGTGACTAATGGCTTGAAACCCGAAGAAAGTGATCATCTGAAATGAAGTGGTTCAGTTGTGTGTTGGTATTGTGTGTGTTAGTGCACTGGAGTGAGTGCAAGAGGGCGTTGGTGGTGTTCCCCGTCGCCAGCCGCAGTCACACCCTGCTCGGAGACCACCTCGTCACAACGCTTCTCAATGGAGGACACAATGTATGTATCTGTTAACGACCAAGCCCAGGACAAAGTAGACTATCCTGAATAAGGGTTCAAATAGGTTAGAAATAAGAACCCGCTTGAGCTAAACGAGATAGAGCGGTGTCGTGAGCGCCACACTAGTTGGTCGCTGTATAATTGATTTTTTTGGCTTCTTATTCGATAAACCGGCTTGGTCTAGGCCAAACCAGTTTAGCCTGAAATTGGGTTGGACTGATAACATAATATCACTATCTAACGCTTCCATAACGTTACATTACGTGTGTCGTATTCCCTCAGGGATAAGTGTTTCATATACACCTTTTCGCTACCAAAAACACTTCACCAGCAACCTTTGCAGGATAAAAGCATTTAGTTACTACTTAAATTGGGATCCAATAAAGAGGAAAACTAACCAGAAGTTTAGGTAAAGATCAACAATTCTCCTGACTGGATAAAACTGACAAAGATTTGTGTAAAACAACGAAAGGAAACCAAATAGCTGATCCCTACAAATTGGTCACTACGAGATGCATTCAGTTACCTTGAACTTTCCTTTTACTTCCCTTTGCTGTGTTGGCTACTGTTTCAACTCTTCTAATAAGCTCGTAAGCCAGATGCAAGGCTTTGTGCAGCTTAGGTCGAGGGCAGTCCAATACTCAAGTTACCGAGTTTAATGAAGTATCGCTAAAACGTTATTGTGAACCATTTTATGAAAATTGCATTTTTCAATGGCCACAAGTTGGGTTCCGGTTTTATTTTACTGTTTCAATCTTCAAATAAACACCTTCCAACTTCCTTCCGTCCATCCTTGATATTATAAAGCTAATACATTAGAGTTCGTGTAGTACGAGGTTGGCTGCCACCCTAATAACGTAGATAGGATGTTGTGTATTAGGGAGCGGTTACCACCCGACCGCCATATCCTGAATTAGATCTGTGGTTCACGGTTGTTGGTTCCGGGGTTTCAAACTGCCCATAACTTGTTTAAAGCCAAACTTCAATAGCAGTTTACTGGGTAGATTTCAACATTTCGGGATCATTTATCACACTTCATACTATGTAATATATATACATATAATTATATTATATATAATATAATACAGGCGAAAGTTTGTGTGTGGATGTGTATGTTTGTTACTCTTTCACGCAAAAACTACTGAACGGATTTGGATAAAATTAGTTTATAACCTGGATTAACACAGGATAGTTTTATCCCGATTTTATCTTCCCGTGGGATAATTTTCGAGTAGTAGCGGGCGAAGCCGCTGGCAACAGCTAGTTTTTAAATAATGTAGGAGTCCAATATACGTGTTATTGGCATTACAATATTGAGTCCAATCATTCTGAACATAAAAAAACGATACATGAACCTATTTATTGTTCAATATTTTGTTTTTAGGTGACCTACATAACGACATTCACACGAGTAAAGGCGAGCGAGCGCCTTCGTGTGATTGACATCAGCTCAGCTGTAGATGATAGCACGGGTGGGTACTACACTATACTCTATTTATAGACAAGGAAATAATAGATAACATCAAATAGCAGGACAGAAGTCTATTATGTCCGGTTAGTTCAGACATTTTTCTTCTTATCGTGTGGGTAGTAAGGTCTAACGACCCCACACAAGTGTCAGAGTTTCTAAACCGCCTCAAGAGCCTCTGACATGTTTTGACGACCGCCACTTGGCGGCCGGGACCACCGGCTTGTACGTGCCTTCCGAAGCACGGAATCATCTTTTTATCAGACAATCAGGTGATTCAACCCTGCTATGTCCTAGCCGAACTGGAAACAACCCACGACCACCGGGTCACTAGGCAAGCGCCTAAACCACTCGACCGCGGAGGTAGTTTAGACATTGAATAGTATTTAAAGACAGATGACTTAATTTTTACTTGATGAAGCTAAAGATAAAGATTTTCACCCAGCTCCCAAGAACATCCCTCTCGTCTCGGAGCTGGCCTCCTCGCGTCTCCCATCGCACCAGTTCCTGCTGGAAGGCGTGAAGACTGCAGAGCGTGCAGTGCGTCACCCCGATGTACAGGCGCTGATGAAGGACTCCGCTGAAGAGTTCCACGTCGTGGTGGCCGAGTGGTACTACACTGGCCTGTTGGCGCCGTAAGTGTGCACATTGAAAACTGGTTCATAATTATGTGGCAGTTTATCACGCACTACAACTTCAGACATATCTAGGCCAACCCGGGGACTTTACAAGTAAAGGACTTTTTCGCTAGGGCGTGTCTAAAATTAATGTCATCGTTTTTGTCTCTCTCAAAAGTAAGAACTTTAATAGGTCTACGAATTTAAAATGATAATTAACGATACTAAAGTACCCGAATACATTTTAATAAATCCTAAAGTATTCCTATTTATTATATTATTTACCTACACAAATTGAAGTAATATACGAAATCAATTTTCATTCTAATCAGAGCATAATCAAAGCAAGCGCACAAAACAGAAAAGGACAATCGAGGAATGAATTCCAATCACCGCAGTCTGAGATTACACGAACAATACTGCCAACGAAAAGATTTGTCATAATATTGTCGATCAGCTTCCAATCCGAGGCTTAATCTCCGTGGAGATCGGGACAATACATCAGCAGAGATATAGCGATCATAATCAGACGACTGAATGTAATGAATGTCTGGTCGTAATTATATATCAACGTTATGTAATCAGTCGTTATGTGTTCATAAAGTTATAGTAGCATTTAGTGATTAGCCTAACTCCTTAGAATTACTATTCCGTTGGTTCAGTTCCTTATCTGCAATCCATGTGCCACTGAGACTTTAAACTCGCAGGAATCCACTGCAAGCGTAAAACACCGATCCGGTCACTATGACCATGATTAGGGAAGGCATGTATTCAGCAATAGACACCATTTTGCTGAATTATGTTGATGATGAAACATTGCTAAACTGCTTTATTTCCAGATTGGCAGCTGTCTTCGACTGTCCCCTGGTATGGTACAGCTCCGTGGACGCCTCCTGGCTAAACCTGCAGCTAGTACATGAGGCCAGCAGTCCCGCACTGTTCGTGGACCCCATGGCTGCAGCCCTGCCTACCCTGCCGACGAGCGTGGGGGACCGGGTGTACCGCGCCGGGAGACAGGCCTACCTCGCCGCCTGGGTATAGTGGGTATATACCTTCCACATAATCGTGCTACCTGTGTTGATATAAGCCCGTAGCCAATTCCTTCACTTTCTTTGAGTATTGTTATAGCTTCTAAGAGCGTGATAATAAATATATAAGTAACTAAATTCATACAAAAGTACCTACTGGTAATCACATTGTCTACTGAAGGTATTTCTAGGAAGTTGACCTGCCGTCACCCCTTTAATAATATAGTGTAGGTGTAGATTGCCTATTTATGCTTCTACTCTATCAGCAATGCTTCAACCGTTGAACATTGCAATCCCTATAGAGCCAAAAGTTAAAATGGAATGTGATAAATCCAACCTAGTTAAGAATTGCATTCAATAAATAGAAAACAATACGATAGGCTCGTGTTCGAGAGAAGTAAGTTTGTTTATATTTAGAGCACAGACCTTATTGCGTTAGAATTTGTGATAAAATATTTTAAATAGCGCCTTCATTATGTCTCAATGTTGATGATGAATTAGCGATGAATGCTCGCTCGTTCATTGAGCGTGTGTTGTTTATGTGTTCCAGTGCTGTAGTGGGACAATAACGGGCTAACATTATTCTTATTAAGTATCAATTATCTGGTGACAAGAAATTGATTGTACTTCGCCAGGAAAATAAGAAGTGCAAAATAAAGTGTGTCTCGTTTGTCGAGCAGGGCACTGACCCACTCGGTTACTGTTCAAGTGCATGAAGACACGACGCCAATTATTTTAAATTGTCATTAAATATGCAGGCTGCAGTAATGAGAACGGCAATGGAAACGGATCTTATTGTACCGTCTGTTAGTGTCAGCTGAAGGACCACTTCAGATTTCCTTTTGTTAATGCGAGCAACGGGTATTATGATGAATGGGTACACTTGACGACACAATTCCAGAAAGATAAATGCGTTTATCTATTCTAAAGTTTGTAGAGCGTGCATTTATGTTCCACAATACGGCAGAAGACTAGTTCCTCACATTGTTATCTTAGTACCAATCAGACATAAATTAATTAGATGAGATTGTAAGAGAGTTAGAAGGTTTCACAATTACGGGAATTGGCTTGCAGTAGATGAATGAAAGAGGATTAACAAAAGGTATTTAAAAGGCAGATGGGTGGCGAAACATCGAGAGGGGTCTGACATAGGTGTTGTGGCGTCCTTCAGAAACGACAGGTTTGTATGACTTGCCATCGGCGTATTTGTATTTGAGCAGATGTATGAAGATGATAAAGAAAAACGAGTAATTAGTTAAGGATCGTAGCAGATGACTTTCTGTACTTTCTTCCTAACAAAGTCAATAGGCAAGGCATTTATGTATGTATGTACCTAGCTTTATATGTATCTTTATAGTGACTGAAAATTATCTTGGAAATCTCCTCCTGTCAGCTACATAACGTACTACGTGGAGTCCCCCACCTACTACGAGGTGTACCAGTCAGCCATCCAGGAGCGCGGGCGTTCCCCCCCGCTGTACGAGGAGCTGGTGTACTCCGGTGCCCTGCTGCTGGTGAACTCGCAGCCACTGCTAGGCCAGGGCCTGCCGCTGCCGCACAACGCCAAGTACGTCGGTGGACATCACTTGCAAGGATCTGATGTAGCGCTGCCGAAGGTGAGTTGAGCTTGGTGTACTATAATGTATCTGTATAGATCTCCGGAAATCTTTCTTTATTATGAATCTCTATGAGATATGTAAAAGCACGGTCACTTGTATCAATATTTTGTGCTCGAGGGATGGTTATAGTAACGGGGGTGACCCCGTTTACATGGGGAGACTTAAACTTAACTTATTTTAGTTTATTATTTTTGGAAAAACTTACAGCTAGGTAGACACAACAATATGGCCAATTACAACATAACATTTTATTTATTTTCAGGCTACTTTGGCCCAGAGATAAATACCTTATTTTATTTTCTTTGGGTGGCTTCCAGCTAACAATACAAATAATAATAGTGAGTTGTTCAACGACAAGCCATTTACAAGAATCCACAGATGGCAGTAAACTAATGTTGCATAAACTAATGAATAAGCATAATACACTCATTAAAATAAAAAATAAAATCACAATATAAACTATTAACTAAGCCTAATATAAATAGCTAAACGTAGTATAGGTACAAATAAATAATAAAAACTAAGAATATAAAATTAGGTACATACCTGCATAGGCAGGAAAGCAGACTAACATACATATTATGTATATACACAAGAGTATATATTATGATATATGTGAGAGAACACAAAGTAGCACCTACAATACCCAACTTCTCAAACTACAATATTGTACTGTATTAGCTCAGTACTCGTACAAGTAAGCTGATCAGACGCAACAAGTGCAATCAATTGAGTGCAACAGTTTACAAACTACTTACAAGTTAAGCTCACTGAAGCCATAAATACTTACTAAGTATGTACGTATGTATTACGTATTATATTGATTACGTACTGTTACATTCTGCTTTCTATTTTCTATACTATTTTGTACTCTGATTACATTTTGACTGCGTCGCGACACAATCGCATACACATCGAGATTGGAATTCCTCTCAACATCGTACCGAATATCGACTGTATCAATCTTTGTTTCAGTTTTTACTGTCTCTACTGGAGTAGTGTTGTCAATGGAACTGGCATTCAGTCGATAACTATGTGTAGCAGTAATTCGTCCGAATGTAATCCAGCAGCGCATTGATGAGAAAGCTCGATAAAAGCACATCGAGCGAGCTTTTATCGATGTTGCCGTCGAGCCTTTTACTGAGGACTTTCCATGTAAAATTTGAAAGATAAAAGCTAGGTTTATGCACAGTTATAAGCACAGCGCGGTATCAGCATCGTCTCAATGCATGCTGTTCCGGATTGTTTCGATATAAACTGTACTAAAAAGCGCTGCTTCAAAACCTGCCCCCGAGATCGGCGTTTCGTATTACCCTTTTACTTCTCGAAAACAGATGATTTAATAACTCAAATGAATTGGGATAAGGGCAAGACAATGATGATGATGATTTAAATTTTAAGAAAGAGTAGGTATGTCTAGGTTCATCAAAAAAGAGGGAAATGAAATTGTATGGTCAGTTCCACCACCTTGTTGTCTCTTAATAATGGGAACCGGTAAACGTGAAGCGAGGTAATGCCAATCCCTTGCAGAACTAGAGGTATGCTATGTAGGTACATTTGACTCCGTTTAAAATACGAGCCGTGTGCAAACCCTTACAAGAACCATAGATGTGCGTAATTCAGCGTCTTGAATGAAATAAATAACACAAATTCAATGGATCCGATAGCCCGTGACCCGGTTCCGTTACAGAACTCGATCGTTTTACGAGTATACTGAGTGAGGTAGCAGCAAGTCGGTAACCCATCGTAAACCTGCTTTACTGACGGTTCAAACAGACGCGATTTAACTTCTATTTCAGAGTCAATTGAAATGTTCTCGTAAAACATAACCTTTAGAGTGGGTTTGTGGAATATTTTGAAGTAAACCTATAAACATACCGCATGACAGCATGTGCGAGTGAAGGGTTTAGGAGAGATATCCACATATGTAGTTTTGTTAGACTTAGTTAAGACTTGCTTGCTGCATGAGCCTGTTCCGCATGGGAGAGTGTGTTTTAATTATGATATGTTTAGGTTGCCAGTTTAATGCGCTCCAGTGAAATCATTCGACCCTAAAAATAAATACCGCAAAACAAAACTAGAGAACGAGGTTCTTTCAGAACCCGTCGGAGCTGCGGGTTGTTCGAAAGAGCTACCGCGGCCTCGGTACAAAGGGCTAAGGAGGAACATGGGTGGTTTTTAGTCAGTAGAAGTCTGACACTCCCTACCGCTCTGTCCAGAGCGGTAGGGAGTCATTTGATGATTTGCCACCCCCAAAAAAAAAAAGGTTATTTCAGAACACTTTAGTTCATGTGCTATCTAAAAATAGAAAAGCCAAGCTCTGCGAGCTCATTAACGTTCCTATAATACATTGAGTATAAACCCAGGATCTTAAGCATTCATAGAAACAGTTAATTTAAATAAAGCTATTCGCTTCATTAAACCATTGTTTATGTAAGAGTTAGGTACCTGAACGGAAATTATGAATATTCATAATAAATTTATTTACATAATAATGTAGAATTAATTAATGAGGCTGCCTTCGCGTGCTGTCCGAATATAGAAAAAATAATTATGTTTATTTTAAAGCGAGTTCTTGAAACTAATACTGAACGTTAATAATTATACATACATAGGTGCAATGAGCTATATTTTACATTTCTTTTACCTTGGCTACAAGGAAAACCATATAGGTAGTTAGAACCATGACGTAATCACCAACAAACATGCAACATTTACATAGTTACTAATGTTATATGTTCAATAAAAGAGCGACACTTGGCTTTGAATCCAAAAAGTCGTCTGTATCAGCGACAGTCTTCAGAGATGGGGACTCAGATCTGACTTTTTCAGACAATGGTCCACCTTCCACTTTGCGTCCACAAATATTTAAATGTTTGTCTTTATGATGAGAGAAAAAACGATAACAACTTTAAAAAAATAAATGGAACAAATGCCCGACAAGTTCATTTTCATCTCAACCTGCTGTGTTTGTATGTGCAGAACTTGCAAGCGCTACTGGATAACGCCAAGCACGGCGTGATCTACTTCAACCTGGGCTCCACAGTCAGCGAGGACCTTACCCTGGAAATGAAGCAGGAGCTGCTGCGCGCCTTCCGGCAGCTGGAGCAGACCGTGGTGTGGAGGTACCGGGGCAAGCTGGACTATGTGCCCGGGAACGTGCATCTCGTGGAGAAGGCGCCACAGCTGGCTGTGCTCAGTAAGACGTTTTGTAAATATCGGAGGGTCCAGAGGGGCAGTCAACCTGACTAGAAGCCTGTGTGCCTAGACCAGTGACCATCTTCTTCTATAGTGTTCTTGTATCTGTCTAGAACGATATTCCACAGGATTGAAAAAGCTAGCATATGGCAATTCAATACTTTTGAATTCCCAATCATCGTTTAGAGCAGTCACTATAGGTACCAACATCGCGTCACGGCGTTCCCTCACCGCACCGGGGAGCAGTACCATTTAGTATTGTGACAATTAAACAGATTTTGTACAGAAACTAATGAATCTGATCTGTTAGAGTGTTCGTGTTAGTTCCGACGGAATGGGAAAATACGTGAGCAATTTACTGGTTGCATTAAAAATAGGACCGTATAACTATTGTGTGAAGGCGCGTTATAGGCGAATGCTCCAGGTGACGAGCGTCGGCATGCAATGTCGCACGTAATCGCTCCTTGTTCTCAGCAATGGTCTCAACAACATGTCCATGTTTGTTTTACAAACACATGCCTATTCCAACTAAACTCATTCGGTCATTTTTCATTGAAAAAGTAAATTCGGACTTTTAAGACGATAAAATCTGCTACAGTATAAGTGCAACTGTAGCTCAGCAAGAGTCCAATAGAACCCGAGATGCAGAAATTCTAACTTACTTAACTACTCCTTGAATATCTTATTAAGAGCATAACATCATACTTACATGAATCAGATAATTATCACGAGACCAGGGACTTACAATGTTGGAATTGAGGTAATGGCGAGACCCGAGCTGACCTCGTCTGTTGCTGGGGAGTTTGTACCGCCACTTCTTCTTTCCAGCAAAAACACTAGGAAGTGTCGAAGGGTGGGCGTTTTGAGGGACTGTCACTTGTAAATAAGTAAAGTAAATTTTGACGTTCGAAAAGTGCTGATTATCAGCCTAGTTTGAATAAATGACTTTTGATTTGATTTTGAATAATTAAATTGAGCCCCAACAAAGATACAGGACACACTACAGTGTAAAACCGGATTTTTTATAATAAATGATTACGACTCTATGTTGGGTATGTAATTTTAGGCTTACCTTTGCAATTTTAACGCTGACGCGTTCTTTTGGAAGGCCCAGAATAGGGTAAATCACCAAAAAAATCTAGTGTTTTTTGGTTTTATCAAAAAAAACGTGTCAAAGATCATGAGTGGGGGCTTGTGACGTCACTTTCTGGGTAAAAATGTACTAACCTTGTGACGTCACACGACTTTTCAAAGCACTGTATCGTCTTCATCTTTTGTTTACGTGAAAAAAGAAAAAATGTGTCCATTATTTTTGGGAAATCTATTTGACGGACTAATTAGATTTTAATGGTGAAATACCCTATTGTCAGACCGCACTTTGGCTCTAGAGACTCCTTTGTTGTCCTACGCAGTCGCTTTCCTCATCCGTTGGTGGCCATCCACGCTAGGGTAGCATGATGGTTATCAACTTACAAGCATTAACCAACAGGCATAGCCGCACAGTTTCACCATATTCCACCATACCAACCATAACCATATTCATAACCTATCAGATTGGCAGTTGAAGCTACGGTGTCACCAACAATGAACGACAGTGTGTTAGCTTTAAACATGTGATAGTAATATCTAAACCCTGGGAAAGGATAGATTCAGGTATGCTAATAATAAAAATCCAGTTTATTTGAATCATTTAGTGCTAAAACTTTAACAAAAGACAAAACTGAATACAGAAATGATCCGTGAAAACGTATATAGGAATGGAATGGTTGGAATGAATTACATAAATTCTGAATCAATATTTTAGTAGTAGGTAGGATCAAGAGATAGTAAAGGAATGAAACTAAATTGTTATGTTCTCCGAAATGATTCAGTACTCAAATTACCCATTTCTGCATCAAACAGTGTGTCGTTGATGATTTTCTCTGCAAGCAGGCTTTGACGCTTCTCTACTGATCTTAATTTGATCGCGATAGATCGTCCAAGGAGGTCGTAGCGGTCTTCTGTTGTAGAAGCGGCAGCAGAACGCTTTAAGCGATCTCTTACACACAGCAAGATGTCTTTGGTTATTTCATCTTGATCTGCTGGCGAAATATTTTCTTGAGCTTGTTTTTGGGTCGAAATATTTTCTGTAGTACCAGTTGTGTGCCGTTCTTCTTCAGTATCAGCAGCATCCTCTGTGTTATCCATTATATCTGTGTTATTTTCAATAGAGTCGCTGATATCCTAGAAAAATAAATTTGTACTATAGAAAAAAACATGAAATTACGCACCGTTTTAAAAAGATGTGGAAATAATTCCACCTGCTTACAGTGTGTATACTACAAACATAGATATAGCACGGTTCTCGTGGCAATAGTTTAAGTGTGTTAGGTTAAACGAGGGACATATCGAAGGAGGGTGTTCAGTATTCGATTCTCGTTCCAAATATGTAAAAAAACTATAACCTTAATTTGTGACGTATTTTGCCATGGCCGCACGCTCTCCAGATCTCCATCAATTCAATTCTCAATTCTTTATTGCGTACCATCTACACTTATAACATTATAAAGAGGAAAGATTTGTTTGTTTGTTTGTAACGAATAGGCTCCGAAACTACTGGACCGATTTCAAAAATTCTTTCACCGTTGGGAAGCTACACTATCTGCGGGTGACGTAGGCTACTTTTTATCCCTGTATTCCCACGGAAACGGGAACTACGCGGGTGAAACCGCGTGACGTCCGCTAGTTTAAAAATATGAAGGGAAATCAATTATACCTAAAAGTCATTATCCCGTGCACATTTTCTGTGATAAAGGCAAATGGAACAGAAGGGAAGACATTTCGATGGGGTGTTGTTGTTTAATTTTCCCTTTTAAGTTATCCCACACAAATTCTTGCCATAAAAAATATAAATTTTAAATTTTGAAACGCAGCGTATTATCTTTTTTTTTTTTGGGTGTGTCAGACTTCTACTGACTAAAAACCACCCATGTTCCTTCTTAGCCCTTTGTGTCGAGGCCACGGTATCTCTTTCGAACAACCCGCAGCCCCGACGGGATATAATTAAGCCTTAACTTCGATTTGATCAGCTATGCTGATAGCTCTGCACAACTTTTTATTTATCTAGTGTTCACATTTTACGGTAAAACTCAATGTAGCAATGTTAGAGCTTTGAACAGTAAACGGGTCATGGAGGTAATTTAAGTAAAGTTATAACTTGAAAAACTAGTACATATTTACAAAAACAGCTGTGAAAAATTTGGAACTTTGACCCCCAATATTGAACAAAAAAATAATCGCAGTGGTGGGGAGAACAAGTGCCCTGCGTTTGCGTTAAGGGTACTTTTACACCCTATATATTGGGGCGAACTACAATTCAAGGAAATACTGTCAATGATGCAAAAGATATACGTCTAGAATTCCAGTCTACTTTGTAAAAGTAGTGAATACAAAGTGGCATGGCTAGATTTTTGTTTTTGTTTATGATTAATAATACTTATAATTAGGATCAAAATTCAACTTATTTTATATAATTACTAGCGGACCTGGCAAACGTCGTCCGGCCCGGACAGCAACGCCACCTACCGGGTCCAATAGGGATGTTTACTGACTAAAAAAATATGATTCTAATTAGTACGTCTGCTAGATTATCTAAAAATATAGGATACGTATTTTTTATTTTTTTAAATCAATACAAAATGACGAAGATAAAACGCGACGTGTGACGTCACTCACCGGTAAAAAATGTCATACTAATGTCTTAGAATATGACGTCACACGAGTTTTCAAAGCACTGTATCGTCTTCATTGTTTGTTTACGTGAATAAGGAATAAATACGTGTCCAAAATTTTTTTGAAATCTATCTGACGGACTAATTAGATTTTTTTAGTTAACTATCCTATTGTAAATCTATACCATTCTCGAATCCACTTGAACACACACAAAAAAATTCATCAAAATCGGTCCAGCCGTTTAGGAGGAGTTCAGTGACATACACACGTACAGTAAAATTATATAATATAAAGAAGATAGGTAGATAAAATACTTACATTAAAATCATTCTCTTCACCATCAAAAATATTAGACTGTGGAAAATCTTGATCTTGGAGAAACTCAAATAAATCATAGTACCACAGTTGTGGTTTATGGATTTCATCTGGAGACGCTCCTGGTTTCATCGACTCATTGTATTTCCTCTTCTCTCGTCTAACGTTACTGCGAAGCGTGTTAATTTTTTTAACTACGTCTTTTCTTGTAGCTCCAGGTTCCAATTCCTGGAGTTTCTTTGCCAACTTTCTGTACGCTGCCGCTTTTTTTTGTCTGTCTTGATATTCTTTGCATTTTACGCGCCAAAGACAGGGTTCAGATTGGTAAATATAAATGAAATCTTCCAAAATGGTGTTACGTTTACGACTCGCCATGTTCCCAATCGATGCGTTGCCACGCGACCTCGCGCCCTAGCTGGCAACGGCGCACTGAGAACTGCGCAGGCATGCATGCGCGACTGCCACGTGCGTGTTTGGTTTAATTTGAATGCGATAAGGTAGCCCGCGAAATTCAAAGGCGAACGGCAGGGTTGTATGGGAGTTTCGTACACCTAATAAAATATCGTGTTTTGGGATATTTTTTGTTTTAATTGGCAGTCAATACGATAGGCAAACCCTTTTAAAATTCTTAGATTTTTAGAAGTTGGGATTAAAAGTTATAACCACTTTTTTTTTTGAGGTTATGTCTCAATAAATATTATTACGTATGTAGTGCCGCGAGGCCGCGATCAAGGAGGCGGCGTATGTATGTTGCTGGCCGGTGCTGCGGCACTCTATTTTTTGACTTTTCTTGTCTGTCACTTCTTCTTGATAAAAAATCTTTTCATGTCGCATTCCGATAATTTCATGTTATATATTTTCTGAAGACATTATAAAATTTGTGAATTGTACATAGATTTTCATGTATATAGTTTTAACATAGTTTCGAGTTTTTATTCCGCTCTCCAACAACTATCGCCCCGGTTGCTCTGCACCTTCTATATTTTGAGAAGCCGCTGAAGGCGCGCTTCATTGGTGACCCCTGTGGAACATTATGCCGGGGAACGAGAGCAAAGAAAGCGGAGAGATGTCAAGCGTAAACCGCATCGCTGTAAAGGTACCGCCATTTTACCCGTCTAAACCGAACCTTTGGTTTTCCTGCCTGGAGAGCCAGTTCGAGTTGGCAGGAGTGACGATTGATACCACCAAATATCACCATGCTTTGTCTCACTTGGAGCCGCAGTATATCGAGATCGTCGAGGACATCGTCGCTGGTCCCGCAGGTTCGGACAAGTATGAGACACTGAAGATGGAGCTCATCAAGAGGCTGTCCGCGTCACGGGAAAAGCAGGTACAGCAGCTACTTCATCACGAAGAGTTAGGAGATAGCAAACCATCGCATTTCCTACGTCGACTGAGAAGCTTAGCTGGATCTGGTGTACCAGATGACCTGCTCAGAACCCTTTGGTCCAGTCGTTTACCCAGCAGCGTGCAGCCCATCATCGCGTCACAGGCCAGGATGAAGCTGGACGAGGTTGCCGAGCTTGCCGACCAGGTCCTAGACGCCGTGTCACCAACTTCGCAAGTTACAGGAGTTTCAGCAGGTACGTCTGGCGGATCGAGCGAGATTGCTGCGTTAACCCGACAAGTCGAAGCGTTGACTGCTAAGCTCGACCGAATGGCGCGGTCAAGATCAAGATCATCTTCACATCCTCGGGGCCGCTCATCGTCCGCTAGATCGCATTCCAACTACGAGAAGTTCCCGACTTGCTGGTACCACCACAAGTTCGGCGACAAGGCTCTTAAGTGTATGAAACCCTGTGATTTCGCGGGAAACGCGAAGGGCAGTCGGTAATGGCGGCCGACGACTGCCCGAGTACCGGTCGCTTGTTCGTAACGGATAGGCGGACTAAAATGCAGTTTCTTGTAGATACGGGTAGTGATCTGTGCGTGTTTCCTCGTAAGTGCTTAAAAGAGTATCGTGCAAAGACCAGCTATGAACTGTGTGCCGCAAACGGGTCAGCTATAAATACATACGGTTTTAATCACTTAGTGCTAAACCTAGGGTTGCGTCGCGACTTTCCATGGAATTTTATAGTGGCTGACGTTACAAGGGCGATAATAGGCGTGGATTTCCTTTCATTTTATAATATTATTGTTGATGTCCGAAACCAACGTCTCATCGACGGTAGCACTACGCTTGTGACCGCGGCTTTACTTGCGCGAACCGAGGACAACATTTCTTCGGTGAAGGTAATGTCTGGTGACTCTGTATTTCACACCATACTTTCAAAATACCCTGACATTACTCGTCCGCATGGCATTCATCGCACAATACACCACAACACCGTACATCACATCCACACCACACCTGGGCCACCGGTCTCTTGCACACCACGCAGGCTAGCGCCTGATAAGCTTAAAATAGCAAAGTCAGAGTTCGAGGCGATGTTGCAGAACGGTACTTGCCGGCCTTCAGAATCAGCATGGGCTTCACCTCTTCACCTCACCCCTAAAAAAGACAACGGGTGGCGTCCTTGTGGGGATTACCGTATGCTGAATGCCCGAACGATACCCGACAGGTACCCTATCAAGCACATACACGACTTTGCTCATTGTTTGTCAGGTTGTACCATGTTTTCTACCATTGATCTGGTCAAGGCTTACAACCAGATCCCTATGCATCCAGATGACATCGCGAAGATTACAACGCCGTTCGGTCTTTACGAATTTCCGTTCATGACGTTCGGGCTTCGTAATGCCGGACAGACGTTCCAGCGCTTCGTCGATGAGATGCTACGGGGTCTGGACTTCACCTACGCCTACCTGGATGATATCCTAGTTTTTTCCAAGGACCAAAAAACACATGAAGAGCATCTGCACCAACTTTTCGCCAGGCTGAAGCAGTACGGCATGGTCGTCAACACGGCAAAGTGCGTGTTTGGCGCTTCTGAGGTCATCTTTTTAGGCTACAGCATTTCAGCCAAAGGTACCACCCCACTTCCAGCCAAAGTTGACGCCATCAAGACCTTTCCCGTACCAAAAACTGTGAAAGAACTACGTCGGTTCTTAGGTATGGTGAACTTTTATCGTAGGTTCATTCCAGGCGCAGCTAAACAACAAGCTCCTTTATACGCGCTACTCACCGGGTCAGTGAAAGGATCGCACCCAGTTCATATTACTGGTCAGCTGCTCGATGCATTTGAAGTTTGCAAGGAGGGACTATGTCAAGCCGCCTTGCTTGCTCATCCCAGTTGCGATGCAAGGTTAGCGCTCGTAACTGACGCGTCTGACAAGGCGGTTGGCGCAGTGTTACAGCAGCAGACTGGTAGTGGCGAGTCCTGGGAGCCTTTGGCATATTTCTCTCGTGGGCTGAGCTCTTCTCAACAGAAGTACTCACCCTACGATCGAGAGCTCCTTGCCATTTACGAGAGCATAAAATACTTTAGGCATATGCTCGAAGCCCGGGACTTCACTGTCTTTACCGACCACAAGCCTCTGACCTTCGCCTTCCACAATCGGAAAGAAAACTGCTCGCCAAGACAGTTCCGGCACCTGGACCTGATCGCGCAATTTACCACTGACATACGTTACATATCCGGTAAAGACAATGTGGTAGCTGATACCCTCTCGCGAGTTGAGGAGATTTCCCAGCCAATTGATCTGGAGCGATTGGCAGCCGCTCAGCACTCTGATCTAGAGCTTACCCAACTCGCAGAAGGCCCCACGTCACTGTGTCTCAAAAAACTGAAGGTCCCAGGCAGCAACATTGAACTGTTTTGTGACGTCAGTACGAGCGCAGTAAGGCCGTTTGTTCCGAAACCGCTACGGAGAACAGTGTTCGAGAGTCTGCATTCTCTTAGTCACCCTGGGGCAAAAGCAACCGCCAAACTAGTCTCTGAGCGGTATGTGTGGCCTGAAGTTAGGAAGAACTGCAGGAACTGGGTACGAGCGTGTATAGCGTGTCAGCGTTCCAAGATTACACGTCATACGAGTGCTCCAGTTGGTACTTTCAAACTTCCTGCAGCTCGTTTTAAATTTGTCCACATTGATTTGATAGGACCATTGCCTCTGTCCCAAGGTTTCAAGTATTGTCTCACCGCTGTCGACCGCTTTACGCGTTGGCCTGAGGCAATACCCTTGGAAGACATAACGGCTGAGACTGTTGCTAAAGCCCTACTCAGTGGCTGGATTTCCCAGTTTGGCTGTCCAGTTGATATCGTGACAGATCGTGGTAGGCAGTTCGAATCTGCGTTATTCAGAAATCTTTCGCGCATCGCAGGATTCAATCATCACCGTACCACTGCCTATCATCCAGCTTGTAATGGTCTCGTGGAAAGATTTCATCGGCAGCTGAAGTCAGCCATAATCTGCCACACTAACGGGAATTGGGTTGAATCTCTCCCTCTTGTCTTGTTGGGTGTCCGTAGTGCTTTCAAGGAAGATCTGCAAACCACCTCAGCTGAATTGGTGTATGGCGAACCATTACGTCTGCCAGGCGAGTTTTTCGACTCAGAAATCATCTGTAATCCAGACTTGATGGAATTCACATCAAGGCTGCGAAGTATTGTCCAGAGTTTGAGGCCTTCGCCTGCCTCACACCACAGTAGAAAGCGTCCAACTTTCATGTTCAAGGAGTTAGCCACTTGCACTCACGTATTCTTGCGAGATTGTACTGTTGGTGGTGCCTTGAAACCAGCATATTCTGGACCATACGAGGTGCTTCGGCGTGGTGAAAAGGTTTTCACTATTCTGGCTAATGGTAAGGAAGTCACAGTATCGGTAGATCGAGTCAAGCCCGCCTACATACTGCGTGACCCAGACACCACTCCATACACATCATCACACACACTCACTAATTCAACCAATCCCGCTCATTCATCACAAGATCGACAACATGACACACACAAAACAACACATGTGACTCAATCAGGGAACCAGAAATCACCAGATCGCGAAGCAATTGTTCACAAGACTAGATCGGGACGTAGAGTTAGGTTTCCTGACCATTATCGCCCTTGACGGTCTCAAGGGGGGGCTGATGTAGTGCCGCGAGGCCGCGATCAAGGAGGCGGCGTATGTATGTTGCTGGCCGGTGCTGCGGCACTCTATTTTTTGACTTTTCTTGTCTGTCACTTCTTCTTGATAAAAAATATTTTCATGTCGCATTCCGATAATTTCATGTTATATATTTTCTGAAGACATTATAAAATTTGTGAATTGTACATAGATTTTCATGTATATAGTTTTAACATAGTTTCGAGTTTTTATTCCGCTCTCCAACAACTATCGCCCCGGTTGCTCTGCACCTTCTATATTTTGAGAAGCCGCTGAAGGCGCGCTTCACGTATAGGCACATTAACACCGATTTGGTGAAAGAGGATATATTCTAGATAGCTGGTGCTATCTCTGTAGTGTTTTACTTATCATTAAGTTGGTAAATTGACTCGAGAATTGTACCTATTCAGTAGGGTGCTTTAAGAGAGACCTACGTCCAGCAGCGGTCTGCAATAGTTTAATGATGATGAATGGTGAAGTGCTGATGGAGTTTTGACTGTGGGTAAATACAACAACTTTGTTTTTGTACGAACTTACATTTATTCTATTGTTCTTATCTAATCGATTTTTAATATTATTTCATCTAAGAAAGGGGCAGGTCGGGTCATACCTTCATGGCGAGCGTAACTAAGGTACCAAATAATGCTCATAACATGTGAGCAGCATCCCACTGTTCTTAAACCTACAATGCAATTACAGATGGCGAAAATAATTCCTATCATTAAATAGTTAATTATTAAGATTGTATGCAGTAATTATTCATTGTAAGGTATAATGTGTAATTGGTTAATTATATTTACTGTTATTTCTATTTTTAAATAATTAATTATCATTTTGAGCTTCGTAATTTTTTACAAATTGCAACTTCTAAAAACATAACTACGTTTAGTTGCGTTTAGTTTAAGATTATATTACGTTTAATTACTTAAATCTTTTAATTGATATAATTAATTAATCCGGACTTCTAAAAATACTAATGTTACATGAAAATGAATGGTTTAGTTGCCTTAATAAGTGGTACAAATTCTATCACACAACAACAAAAAAAGTATGTTGTACGAATTCTGCCGTTCGCCTTTCCGTGTCAAGTCGTATGTTTAATAAAATAGGATTCGCGGCAGTAACTAATGTCTATTTACTGAGTAATAATGATTAAAATCACCTATACAACCGTCTCAGTTTATATAAGTCTCTTGAGTGACTATTTGATGAAAAAGGCATTCTTGAGTGAATTGAATTTCGCGGGCTACCTTGTCGCATAAGGCAAGTCACGTAGTAGATTATACATGAAAATTTTAAATGTACATACAAAACTTTTATGCTAAACCGAGTTTCATACAGTGAACCGTCAAGCTTGCAATAACTTAGTGTTCGAATCTACATACATTATTACGTTATTGCAAGCGTGTCGGTTGGCTCATGTGCAAGCATGGCATCCCTAGCATGGCAGCAGACGACGAAATGGATTGTTTCAAAAATTGTAAAAGAAAGAAACCGTATAAAATGGTTAATATTTGAGTTTATTTACTATTTTGCCATAGGCAGTAGCTTTGATTCTCGTCATCTTCAGCTTTCAATTTCATTTCCGTTATGCTTATAACGGCAATGCTTGTAATAAAGTTAAGTGTAATAACCGTCATACAAATCCTAGCGGGTATGGCAACACATTACGTGTGAAGTAAAGTGGCCAACGTAAATGGCCACATAGTAAGTTTTAAGTGGTTTTACTTTGATTTTCTCGGACTTGCGGAGCTACAGTTGAATCTTCAGAAAAAAAAAATAGAATTGGTCAACAGGACACCCTTTTAAGAAACTATAATTATAATATAAATAAAAAAATCCAACAATGCAATTAGAACAGGTCCCTCGAAGCTGCAAACTCGGTTTTATATACTGTTGGTATATATATCTGCCCGAACCACATCTCAAAATTCTGTAGGTACTCGTAACTAGGTACTACAATTATTTGCGACGAGAGCAAGTTACATCTAGAGTCTAGATTGTTCTGTTAATAATTCATTTTGTCTAGGCCAGTCTAGGTCTTTTCAATGTCCTCCACATTAACAAGACCTTAATATACTTAAAATGTAAAATTGTAAATTATGTCGTTGAAATAATCGAACAAGATCACCTTTTCTAATGGAGAACGTGTGATGAATGTTGATTCATATCTAATATTACAACAATTTTCGACGTAGTCCACGAACAGCACCCGTCCGAATAGCACCGGCGCGAATAGCACCGAGCCTAGTCCACGAACAGCACCTATCAATATTTTTGGCAGGTGCTATTCGTGGATACAAATCTATTTTATTATTTGTGTCCACGAACAGCACCTACGGCTCGGCAGCCTAGTGCTGGGATGCATTTGTTTAACAGGACATTATTAAATGAAACATATCGATAAAAATCACTAGAACGTTTATTAAGAAATATGTCTAGGCGACATTTAAATATAAGAAAAAACAATAAAAAGCCTTATGATAATAATTATTAATCTTACAAAATAATAAATCTGTAACACTTTCTTAATTTTTAATGTATCACAATCAGTCTTTTCAGATCACCTCACCTTTATTGCAAAATTAGACTTAGTTTAATCTTACTAAATAATATCACTTTCTTATTTTATAATATATCACAATCAGTCTCCACATATCACATTTATTGAAAAATCAGCAAATACAAATATTTCGGTCTAGGCGACATTTAAATATAAGAAAAAACAATAAAAAGTCTTATGATAATAATTACTAATCTTACAAAATTATAAATCTGTAACACTTTCTTAATTTTTAATGTATCACAATCAGTCTCCACATATCACATTTATTGAAAAATCAGCAAATACAAATATTTCGGTCTAGGCGACATTTAAATATAAGAAAAAACAATAAAAAGTCTTATGATAATAATTACTAATCTTACAAAATTATAAATCTGTAACACTTTCTTAATTTTTAATGTATCACAATCAGTCTCCACATATCACATTTATTGAAAAATCAGCAAAATCAGCCTTAGATCCTTATTGATGTACTAATAACAGCGCTCCGTGAACATTTTGTATATTGTCCTTCACTATCCGTCGATTGCGCAGGTGTTACATTATTCTAATTTAAATTTAAAAATAGAAAGCCTTAAAATCGCAGCTTTTCCATGCAGTGGCCAAGAGAAATAAATCCACTTTTATATTCTTTTATAATATTGTCTATTAGTTGGTTTCTTTTTGCGGCATTTTTTTGTGAATTAGAAGTAGCAAATTTTTTTCGTATGTCAGTGAAATTCTTACAATTTTCCTGTAAGACTCTTAAAACATTAAGTAAGTTCTTATTATTTTTATTAATTGATTTGTTAATGACCGAATAATGAGTCTCAGTATAATTGTTCGTTTTGTGAGTCTGGCCATAACAACACCATTTGTTTGACCAAAATTTGTGGTCAATCCATTGTGTGATCATGTAGTCGTTAAATTTTGTTATATTACTATCTTGAGGACTCTCACTCATAATGTAAAGCCAAGCGTCATCTAAATCATTCGGTGGCAAATAAGGGAGCACTGTACATAGAGCAACGTGCTTTCTATATATACTATTGTCGTTAAGACCTAGCTCCTTCTGTTTTTTTTTTAACGCCTTCTTAAAGTGAAAGTAACATCCCTTTACTGCTACGTTGGGAAATACAGACAGTATTCCTCTCACTGCGGCTTCTTCAAAGTCACTCGTGAAAAAATCTACAGTCATTGCTGGTATCGAAGATTTTAATAATTGAAATAATGTTTTATATGTAGACATTTTTTTATTTAGAAGCATAGCATATGCTAACGGCTTAACGACACCATCGATATCACCATGGATACTATAAATCTGCAGAAAAGGTTTCGGCGCAGATTTAAAAGTTCCATCACAATACAGATGACGTGTTTTGGCAAGTTCTTCTTTGCTTCTTGACGTGGCGAATAGTAGAATTCGATTTTTCCCATCGTAGTAATCAGCTAACAAGAAGTCCAAATATTGTTTGGGTACCTTAAAATAAATAGATTAGCTTAGTTTAGGATTAAATGGTGCTGTATATAGATGTCCAAACATTATTACTATTATACTCCTATAATCCATAAGCAATATCATAAAATTACATTTTTAATAAATATAATTATAAAAAACAAATAATATTTAAAAAAAATATTTAATAATATGGGGAAAGTACCTAGAAAAGGTGTTCATAAATAGACAAATTAGGTAGATATATCATTGTGTGTAACAAAATCACGGATCTAGAAAAAAATTAAAACACTAACTTTCAACGTACAGTTTTAGCAAAATAAAAAAATAGTTGTTTTAATTTTTTTACTTCATAGTCTATGTGAACTACTACCTACTGATTAAATTTATATATTTCAAATTGCAATTTTTTATATTGTGAATAAAAAAATAAAAGAATAATAATATAATATAATAATATTAATAGGATGGCGGCTAGAAGATTACTTACTTGTACCTCGCCCGCGGTTTTTGCATTTAGTCGGCTAACTCCACAAGCCCTATTTCTTATGTTATAAAGACTAGACTTAATGTTTTTATAATTTGGGCAATCGGCTACTAAGTTGAGACCTTCATCGAGTAGTTTATTTATTTTGCTCTTGTATAACGTAGGAATAGGACCATCGGTGGCTGCAGCTTCTTGTCGAAGTTCATCCATACTTTTCTTTATTTCTGTCTGGGCACTGCTCATGGGTTCACAGGTGTGTTCTGTAATTTTTATTACAACTTCATTGCCATCAAGCGTCAGGAACCCTCTACACGATATTTTTATGCACCGCCATAACACATTAGCATTATTTTTATATGTTTTGAATTTTCTGTACTGTCTATCACTATGTATTAGTAATGGCGCTCCTTTTCTACTGGAAATGTAGCTAATGTTACTATTTTTATCACTTCTACCGGCAACAGGCTCCATTATTGTGTTTTATAGATACTCACTAATAAATCTACTACACCTTTTGTTAGCACGGAACATACAGATACAAACTATTATAAACTATTCTTGTGACGTCCCTTTGTGCCCTGCCGAGCTATCCGAACTAATAATATTATTTGCAATTTTACGTAAACAAGCTCCGGAAGCGTTCGGTTAAATTCGTCATACTTTCGTGTGCTCCGGCGCATTGTCGCGTCGCTAGAACAGTGACAAGAAATCACGGCTACACGATAAACAGTCTTAACGCACTATCAGCCAAAGGTCCAATGTATGGCGTCCGATGGGTGGAATCGGTCGAAAATTGCTTGCTCGCAATGCGCAAGGGTACGACAAGCTGCACCCTATAAGAATTGTAGAGTAGCGATACTGTGTCACGTGTCTTTGCACGTTACACAGTATCGCTACTCTCATCACCTTTGATGTGAATAGACTGATTGTGATACATTAAAAATTAAGAAAGTGTTACAGTTATAATTTTGTAAGATTAGTAATTATTATCATAAGACTTTTTATTGTTTTTTCTTATATTTAAATGTCGCCTAGACCGAAATATTTGTATTTGCTGATTTTTCAATAAATGTGATATGTGGAGACTGATTGTGATATATTATAAAATAAGAAAGTGATATTATTTAGTAAGATTAAACTAAGTCTAATTTTGCAATAAAGGTGAGGTGATCTGAAAAGACTGATTGTGATACATTAAAAATTAAGAAAGTGTTACAGATTTATTATTTTGTAAGATTAATAATTATTATCATAAGGCTTTTTATTGTTTTATGATAATAATTATTAATTTTTTATTGTTTTTTCTTATATTTAAATGTCGCCTAGACATATTTCTTAATAAACGTTCTAGTGATTTTTATCGATATGTTTCATTTAATAATGTCCTGTTAAACAAATGCATCCCAGCACTAGGCTGCCGAGCCGTAGGTGCTGTTCGTGGACACAAATAATAAAATAGATTTGTATCCACGAATAGCACCTGCCAAAAATATTGATAGGTGCTGTTCGTGGACTAGGCTCGGTGCTATTCGCGTCGGTGCTATTCGGACGGGTGCTGTTCGTGGACTACGTCCAATTTTCACGAGGCACGCTCATGTTTATTATTGTTGACCGTGCCGTGATCGTGAATGAACAAGTCAAATAAACGTGACTGAACCGGGTCGGGAACCCCACTCCCCCGCACCCACAGCCGCGGGCCGAGCCCATCACAAACATGTGAGTAAAACTTACTGTAAACAATAACCAACTGATTCATTTATGTAAGGTCAACCACACGGCAGTAGTAACATTTGAACTCATCTGCGTAAACCACTCTTATCGGTATGAAATAAAAGCATTGACAGTCAAATTGTTCCAACAGATGTCAGGCAAAATAGCTACCTAAAGATGTATCTGATGTGGACAAAATGCCAAGCGTGAAACTAAACAAATGCTAATTTTGGATCATTCCCACTAGTTCTACTGCACAGCCCCACGATAGAACTAGTGGGATTTTTTTTGCACACTAGTTCTACGATTCAAGGTGGTACGAAATCGTAGAACTAGTGGGAACAAAAAGTCCCGTTACTTCTGTACAATAGAACAATAGTATATTATGCAACTAGTGAATAAAGGACGGATTTAAAGCGAGGGCCGTAGATGAGTCACGAGCAAGTGAAGGATTCTAATGATTGAATCACGAACGCAGCGAGTGATTCAACTGTTAGAATCCTGAACGACGGGAGTGATTCATGGCCCTCGATATAAATTCTTACTTTATTCAGGAGTTGCATACTATACTTTATATCATGACTACGAGAAAAGACATAATTTAAGCGAAAATAGAAATTTAATCAAGAAATAAGAATTGTTACATTAATTGAAATGGACATTAAATTTAGAGCAATGACTGAAATTAAGCGTAATTTTCTTATTATTATCATTAGGGTGGTCAACTTGTGAAACAATATTTATTTTTCTATAAAGGCAGCAAAGAACACAAAACAGTTTTTAATCTAATGCCAAACTCCTTGTCGCAAATATCGACCAATCAAATCTCGAGAATTTATTTGCACCAAAGAGTTTTGAATTTCGAATCTTAGCGCAAGGAGTTTGTGTAAGCATTGAAATAGAGACCGGATATTATTTTTGTGTTCCAAATTCAAACACCAAAATAGTGAATAAAAACAAAACAGTGAATAAAAGGCCTTTTTATTCACTGTTTTGCGTGAATAAAATAAGCTTTTTAGAGTAGGTATGGTATAAAAGTAATTGGACTTTTTGTCTTGATTTTTTTATTTATTTTTTCACTAGAATTAGGTCCTGTGCCTAAATAAAATCTTATTTGGTTTTTTAATTTTTGATTCATTTAAATAAATCTTAAATAATTGTATGTCATTTATTGTGTTAGGATTTTTGATTTCGGTTTATTTTGAGTTGTTTTGATTGTGTTTTTATTATGGTTTTATTCTATGGATTTATGGATCTGAAATAAACGTTTAATAATAATAATAATAAAGCTCTACTCAGTGCCTAGGGTTAACTTTCCAACAGTGCTATATGTAGACGCAACAGGAACACAGACATTCAAAGTATTGCTTAGGATTAATTAGCGAGTCAAACCTGAACAAAATATTCTTCTTCATCACCAGAACACCCGAACACCGTGATGATGATCACACACGGCGGAGCCCTGTCGTACATGGAGGCGATGTACCACGGTGTGCCCATCGTCGGCCTGCCCCTGAGTAGGGACCAGCTGCTCATCATGGACATCGCAGCCGCCAGGGGACGGGGCATCAGGGTGCCCCTCAGTAACATGATAGGGTACCGGGTTAAGGAAGCCATCATGGAAATACTTGGGAACTACAGGTGTGTAGTTTTTAGCAAGAATATGAGTTACATTAGCAGCACCCCAATTGTGTAACACGCTTTCAGTTCACTTTCAAGGAAACTTATCACTCAATTGCATCACATTTTGCTTCAAAATGTATGATAAATGTGGCAGAAAATTGTGGTATTGTCAAAATGTAAGGTATTATCACTGCAAGTGTGTTACGTAATTAGGTCACTGGTCTTTGTTCACTTCAGAGTTTTAGAGTTAGGTTAAGTTTTCTCCAATAATTTTTAATGTAGCAAATTTTTATGGCGACTCCGCAGTTTATTTCCCTGAAGACATTTGATAACTGAATCAACACTTCTTTGTTTACTTACTTTATTATTTAATATTCTCCAGACATTTTATTTTTTGTGTTGTCCATCAATCTTGTCGCGGATTATGGGCCATTTAGAGGATGTGAGGTAATGTAGTGTCATGATTTATACATTCGGTTTATTCACGAAATTGAATAAATTCACTCGAGCGGAAAATAACGTTGACAGTTTAGAGTTGTTTGATTCTCAATTTAGATGTCACTCGAAACATTTAAAACCTGATAAAATATTTTTAAGAAAAACTGTTTAAATATGAAACACATTTTTAAGCGTTTACGCTCCAAATCTTGGAAACTTTTAAGAATTTCGGAATTCGTCGTTGGATTTGCAGAAATAATTAATCTTGATTCAAAGTGTTGAATAAAGTATAAAGCCGCAATCCTCCATTATCTTAAACCTTTAATCTTCTGCTTGATTAATGATTGATCCCTACTCTGCCTTTGCGACTTATCTGTACAACGTAGAGCAAACAGTTCGCACACCACTCACCACTGAATTGGTAAAACCTGACTTCACAACTATTTTGCTCCATGTGTTGGTGGAAGACATTCAATTTTCTCATTAACTAAGATCATTTCCACGCCTACCTACAGCAATATTCGAATATAATTATCTCCACAGCTATCGAAGCAACGCGAAGGAAGCCTCCCAAATCCTACAGAACCCGCTGGTACCAGTTAACCAGGAGCTGCTGTACTGGATCGAGGTGGTGATGAGCACGCGCGGCGCCCCGCACCTCCGCTCCCCTGCCCTTCAGCAGAGCTTCATGGAGCGGTTCCAACTAGATGTAGTCGCTGTGCTGGTCATGGTCGCCTGGTTCCTCACTAAAGTCGCTAAGCTTCTGAAGGTCTACTGGGACGACTTTGGAACAGATTGTGGGAATTTGGACGATAAGAAGAATGAGTAGTTTGAAATAATTACGTTGTTGAGTATATTAAATTATTTATTGTTAACGTTTAGTGTTTTAGTAACTTTTAGTCACTATCTCTGAACTTATTCCTTAGAAATAATGTTTCTACTCCAGCTGACAGTGTATTTCCAGGTTGTTTTGCTAGCAGAAGGAATCGATATCTTTGTTCCGACTAGTCGACCACGAAACCGCTTTGAGAGTGATTAATGATTGTGTGCCGATGTACAGCGATACAGAGATTGGAAACAGTGAGTTCGTACAGTAATGAAAAGCTTTTGAGTGAGATCTTAGCAACACGGTGTTAGTTGGTGAAATACAGGTGAATAATACATATTATTATGCCATGAAGTGAGAAAAGTAAACATTTTAAACAAAAGTCCTGCGAATTCATGTAATATTTTCCTTAAAACTTAATTGAACCGAGAATATTTTTACGAATGTATGCGAAGTTAAAATGTGGTTATAAGATTGCTTGGAGTCAGCGAGCGTCTATGGAGTCCTGTCATTGCTGTTGCTGCTTAGATTCTTGTTTTAAACATAATTAAATGCCAACTATTACATGAACCAGTTTTTATCATGTCAAAAATAACAATTATAATTAGGCCAATGACATAATTGCCAAGAGCCTCGACCAACACCTGAGAAGGCTCTCGTTAAGCAGCTGGAGCCAGGGTTTGATACTTGGTTAGGAAGTTCCTCTTTCTGGAGCCCTGCACCGGTAGCTAGGACTCTGTTCCCGATACCGGTGGGCTACAATTTTTTTATATTTTTTTAAATGAATAAAGGGAATAATAATAGCAAGTGAATACGCAACACAAGCAGATACTACCCGGATAGAAGTATGAATATTAAGTGCGTTATAAATATTATAATATAATACACAATAGAAGTTAGGAGCCATCAGTAAGCGTGCGCGGTCCCGCGGGAGCGTCGCGCTGGCACGCTGTTCCCGGTGGCACGCGGGGACTAGCTGCGAATTGATCTTTATAGGGATTTACCACCGGCTGGCTATGAATACATTATACGTTTTGTACGAATATTCCAATTTGATAATCTCTTAGACCATTCTGTATGGGATTCGTCTGTCGTATACAGATTACAGATTTAGCGCTATGCAATAAAAGGGACGTTTGTGCTAACTTAAATTCCCTAGTTAATGTATTGACATAACTTGTGATGCTAGTTAAGCTGTCACGTTTACTTTCATATTTGATTGCTACATCTAGTGTGCTTGTGACGAGAACGAGTAATGGATGCACAGAGAGAGAAAGTTCGGAGAAAAGATGGGAGAATTCTGTGAGGAAAGATATGTAAACAGAAAGAAAGAGAATTATAGAAGGACGGTTTGCGGAGAATGAAAGAAAGAAAGTGTTTTGCGACTCCAACTACCTTTCATGGGACAAAGGTTATGGGTTAGAGTGGATGACAAAACCGTATATTATCTGTTATTGAATAAAACAATAGATTTAACTGCAGTGTCGCAGTTAAAGCAGCTCCTACTTCATGTTATTTACATGAACTCGTGAAATTAGTTCGGTGGTCGAGTTGAGCCCCTGGCGGTGCACTGTTGCGGGGTCACACTAAATAATTAAAGTTACGGCCAGAACTAGTGCCGCTGCAATCTACTCTTAGAATATGTATATAAGATATGTTATTGAGGATCTTCGAAATAAACTACAAATTGTTTCTCTGAAAATCAAAGATTTATTTATTTAATACGTCTTTACTATATTACAACGTTTAACTATGACCATTACACCTATAACTTACCTGAAAATCAAAGAAACGACATTTAAAGTTTACTAATATCGCCTCCTCAATTATATCCCTTTATTTTATCTCTTTACAATAGTTTTTATAACAATAAGATGTGCAAAATAATCTAAACCTCATCTGCCATTTTAATTACACGTCACTCCGTTCCACAGAACATAATTTCCATTGACAACTTCAACGCGCGAAGCGCGGCAAATTTGAATTAATGAAATGTCATTTCATTACATCTCCCCCCCTAAGAGCAGAAATTGTAAATAATTAAAGCACAGGGCAGTGCGTGCAGGCCAAATTCTAGCAATAGGCTATAATCTACACAATGCACTTACAAGTTATCTATAAATTCGTTTTCTTCTACTTCATCTACTGCTGTGACAGGTTGTAATTTTGTTATATGGAATAAAGTTGATTCTGTTTTTCTGTTGCCAGTGTTAATCTTATAAATGGAGTTTGATATTTTTTCTATTATCTTGAAAGGGCCTATTTTTAATTCGTCTAATTTTTTTCTATTCAGTCTATTTCCATTTTCGACATATACACTGTCTCCTATCTCGAACTCTTGCATTTTCCTATTTCTATCAAATATTTTCTTGTTGTACTTATGGGATTTTCTTGTATTCTCTAATGCTAATTTTCTATCAGCCATCCACTTGTCTTCCTTTTCTATTGTCTTAATTTCATTTGGTAAAATACTGACATTTGTACCATCCAGTAAATATTTTGGTGCAAATCCTGTAACAGAGTGGTCTGTATCATTATATTTCTGTATACTTTCTCTTGCTATTGTTGTCCATGTTTTCTTGTTGTTTTTCTCATTTATTTTACATCTAATTTTATTTACTATTGTTTGGTTCAATCGTTCGTTCAAGCCGTTCGAAAATGGTGTATTTACCGCTGTAAAAATTAGTTTAACATTATTCTCCTGTAAATATTGTTTAAATTCTTTTGAATTAATCCCCGGATATTGGTCTGTTAGGATTATTCCAATCTCATCTGTCTCTAGTACTTTCTTAGTTAGTTTTATAAAGTCACTCGCATTCTGTGTTTTGGAAGTCGCAATAAACGCATATCTTGTGTAGTGGTCTACTAAAAGGTGTAAGTATTTTTTTGTTGACCTAGATCCTCCAAAGCCACCTATAGTATCCATTGACATTATCTCAAATGGTTTTGTTGCTGGTCCTAATTGTGACATTAATCCAAATTTCCCTTGACATCTTGATTTATTTTTTATGCATGTTTCGCATGTTTTACAAATATTTATGATATTTTTTGTTAGGTTTTTAGCTGTATATATTGGGCTTATTTTTTTCTGTAATTGTCTGATTCCAACATGGCATAAATCTTCATGCACCTTTTTTATAAATTTTTTACTAAATTCTTCTGAAAGTATAATCTTTTCCTGTTTCTTTATTTTTTTATAATAGATATTATTTTTGTGTAGTAGATTTTGTTTCTTTTCTTTTATTATTTCATTTTTTTCTTGGTCTTCAACTATATCTTTTATTTGTATCAAATTAACTATTTTCAATAGTTCCTCTTGGTTATCTTCTGATTCTAATACAGGGTTTCTGCTCAAACAGTCTGCTTCTATATTTTCCTTACCAGGTATATATTTTACAGTAAAGTCATACTGAGATAGGTAATATGTGAGGTCACCCAATTCTTCATCCGTTCTGCTTTTAATATTCATGTTCTCTAGAGGTTTGTGGTCTGAGTAAATAGTGAATTTTTTTCCAATTAGCCATTGTTGCCAATATTTAACGGCTTCTTTCATAGCAAAACATTCCAAATATATAGCCTTTTTTCGTTTTTGAGATTCATTTAGCTTTTTTGAAAAATATGCCACCGGTTTGTCTTTACCGTCTAGTTGTGTTTGTTTTAATATTGCCCCGATACCTTCTAAAGAGGCATCTGTAAAGATTTTTATTGGTAAGTCTTTGTCGAATATTTCCAACACAGGTTGGGAACATAAATATTTTTTTATTTGATTAAATGATTCTTCACACTTCTCTGACCACACAAACTTTTCATTTTTTCTTAATAAATTATGTAATGGGTCTAAAATAATTGCGCTTCTTGGTATGTATTCATGGTAAAAGTTGATTTTTCCCAAAAATTGTCTGATGTTTTTTTTGTGTCTTAGGAGTTGGAAAATGTCTTATCGAGATCAAATTGTCTTTAAGTGGTCTTACTGAATTGTTCTGAATGACATGGCCGAGGTACTTTACTGAGTCTGAAGCAAAGGTACATTTCTTAAGCTTCAATCTAAAGCCTTCTTGTATTATTGCATCTAATACATTTCTTATGTGTCTTATATGTTCTTCATAGGTGGTGGAGTATATCAAAATATCATCAATATAGTTAACGGAGTATCCTGTGAGCTTGTGCTTTCTTAGAATATTGCTTAAAATTCTCTGGAAAATTGCCGGTGATGTTTTCAAGCCAAAAGGAAGGCAGGTCCACTGGAAGTGGCCATCTTGTGTGACGAATCCTGTTTTATTTCTATCTTCCACCCGTAGGGGTATTGCCCAAAATGCTGAGTTTATATCCAATGTAGTAAAATACTTACAATTTCTAGTTTTGATAATCAAATCATCTATTAATGGGAAAGGTTGAGCTTGTGGAACAACAATTTTGTTTAGTTCCCTGAAATCTACACATAAGCGGGACTTTCTATTTTCACCTTTTTTAAACGCCAGTGTCACTGGAGCAGCGAAAGGACTGTAGGATTCTTCTATTAAATTATTCTTTAGTAGCTTGGATATTTGCTCTTCAATTTCTAATTTATCTTCTATTGTACATCTGTATGGTCTTTTACTACAGTATCTATTTACTTGTAAATCTATGTGAGCTTCATAATCTCTAACTGATCCTATATCATACTTGTCTTTAGCAAAAATTGTTTTGTATTGCTTTATAATTTTTTCTATCTCAATTTTTTTATTATTATCTAAATGGTCTGTCCTACATACAAATTCTTCTGTTTCTATGTGTTCATTAAAATTTATTGCAAATGTTTTTTTATTCTTTTCTTCATATCTGTTATCTTTAGACATTTCATCTATTTTATTTGTTGTTTTCTTTTGTTCTATCTGCAAGTCCTCATTTTGGTTTAGTTTGAATTTCTTTATCATATCTAATCCGATTATAAAATCTTCGAAATCTTCATTATCCACTATGTATACTTCCATCTCTTCTTCTAAATCGAATATTTTTATTTTTATTGTAGTACAGCCATCTGTTTTTTTCACACCATTAACCGTTTTCATATATGCTATATTCACATTGTCCTTTTTTTCTTTCACTTTAATCAGCTTTGAATTTATTAAAGAAATCTGTGAACCTGAATCATAAATGCCGCTCACTTCTAGTTTATTTTCTAATAAGAGCTTGATTTTGATTAATGGTGTGCTTACTCGTTTTTTTTCTCAGTATTTATATCTACTTCAATAATGGAGTTGTTGTTTACATTTCTGGGTTTAAAAACCTTTTCAGATTCATTCTTATTTTTCTTGAACCAGCATGACTCCTCCGGATGATATCGAATTCCTTTGTCTAAAGATTCACAAGTCTTACATGGCTTCTTCTCATAAGATTTATTTTTATTAAGGGATGTACCACTCTTTATTGTAGTTGAGTTTTTCTTGTACATCATACCTTCATATTTTCTTATCTCATTGAACAAATCAGTAGTATCATTGAGTTCATCCCTGTTTAACTTATTTAAGATAAAACCAGGTAAACCCGTTGCAATAAGATCTATCATTGTTTTGGAGTCTATCGATTTGTTTATATCTAGTATAAGCCTCTCTTTTTTTATAGCATAATCAATTAGTAGTCCTTCTTTATACCTGAATGCTAAAGCATATGTGACTATGTCCCATCCTCTGTTTTTAAAAGTTTCTAAAAATTTGTGTTTCCATTCATTCCATCCAGCCATTATTGTAAGTTTTATGTTCATCGAGCTATACCAATCTAAACAAGATTTTTCTAAAAATAATCTCAATATATCTATTTTTGTTTCATCTTTTGATATATTAAAGCGCTCACACTCTTTTTCAAAATTCTCAATCCACTGCATTGCGTTAGGGTTCTTGCTTGTGAATTTTTCAATAATAAATTTCTCTGAAATATGTTTTAAGTTATGTTGATTTTCTTTCTTTGTAGTAGTTTCTATTAATTTTTCCAAGATATTTTGCAAATTGTCGTTTTTGTCTATTGGTTGTTTTGTGTTCATTTCTTCTAAATATTGATCTAAAAACTGCATATTACCTTCTTCATCTATATATGTTTTCTTAATATCTTCATCCATTTTTATCCATATTTTTCTGCATTGATGCCTTTTCTTTATGCTATTTTTTATTTTTGAGAAACTGTTCATTTTGACAATATATGTATGATGAATCACCGGCTTCAGTTCATCTGGTAAAATATAACATTTTCCTTCCTCTGTAGTTATTGAGGTTATGGCCAATATATTAGATTTGCCATCATTTGAGGCTATCATCGTGAACTCAAATCGTAACCGGTCCATCTTTTTCTAGTTAACGAAAATGTCGTTTTATAAGATATGTTATTGAGGATCTTCGAAATAAACTACAAATTGTTTCTCTGAAAATCAAAGATTTATTTATTTAATACGTCTTTACTATATTACAACGTTTAACTATGACCATTACACCTATAACTTACCTGAAAATCAAAGAAACGACATTTAAAGTTTACTAATATCGCCTCCTCAATTATATCCCTTTATTTTATCTCTTTACAATAGTTTTTATAACAATAAGATGTGCAAAATAATCTAAACCTCATCTGCCATTTTAATTACACGTCACTCCGTTCCACAGAACATAATTTCCATTGACAACTTCAACGCGCGAAGCGCGGCAAATTTGAATTAATGAAATGTCATTTCATTACATGTATAACATTGCAGTCAATTATAAAACGAATTCACCATTATTTCTTAAGGACACTTTTTTTTTAGTATTTTTAAAAAAACGTTGCCCCTCACTACGAATTTCTCCTGTATCGTGGGTGCGTTCACAAACATACAAAGTAACATACACAAATACCCAGACCCGAAACAACTATCTGCAGGCCATACAAATATTTGTTCCGTGCGGGGATCGAACCCGCGCAGCAGTCCAATCGCTTAGCCACTGCGCCAACCGTGCCGTCAAAGGATGTAAAAATGGCCCGGAGTATGGGTTCGATTCCCAGAGCCGGTTAAGTGTAGTGGTATTCCGTTATGATTGTCTCTGTAGCAGTCCAGAATTTTATTTGTGCTGGATTTATTCAGAAGCAATCTGGGACCATACATGGGATTTCATCCTTTTTTTTTTTTGCGGGGTGGGAAAGGGAGTGTCAGACTTTTACTGACTAAAAACCACCCATGTTCCTTCTTAGCCCTTCATGTCGAGGCCTCCGTATCTCTTGCGAACAACCCGCAGCCCCGACGGGTGGGATTTCAACCGAAGTGACGAATTGTGACTGTACTGTAGGTTTACGCTTTTTTTCCCTCGAAGAGTTGGAGGTATTCATTTATAAATATTTACTTACGGCTTCCTTATTATTTTTAAATACATTTTTAAAGTTCCTTCTTGCTTTCGTGTAATACCATCTGCACAATGAGCACAATTAAAAATTTCAATTGGGCAGAAAGCTTCCTCACTTCATCGATAAATGTGATCAAAACTGGAGCTGCTTGACTCACTTCTCATAATTAATATTGACCGTGGACTCTCAATTAAGTAAACTTTATAGTTGTAGTGACTCGTGACCTGATTGTCTCTTGATTTGAGAGCCAAGACCCTTGCAGATTTACGATAAAGGAATTATAGTACGAAATCCGTATCAGCGGCTATAGTCGCTGGGACACTGTCAGCATCTGCACCTGTGCACTGTTATGCTTAACCAATCACCAAAAATTTTGAATCAAACACAATTACATCGTGTTCGATACAAAAAGTAATTAAGCAATTTAACGCTGAGAAAAAGTCGCCAGCGACAATTTAATCCGAAATTTTGCCTGAAATACTTTCAGTAACATAATTATTTACAAAAGGGTTAATTTAATTTATCCACCGGTTCCAAACAAACTAGTTTAGACCATAAAATAATCGTATTTACCGATGTTATTTATGCTACGGTAACTACTTGGCACAGTTTGAATGAATTTAGTTTGTTTCTCTGAGCCGAATACTATATAAACAAACGGAAATTATTTCCGGGCCAAGTACATCATAATATTATTATAATAAATAATTGGATTACTACAGTTGCACATTACTGCCGAACCGCCTGCTTATGTACTTTGTAGTGCAACAATGTTGAGCTAGTATATAAATGTACGTCAATACATAGATTATATTAATCACGATTAAACAACACAAAATCCAAGAATTCATCTATGTAAAATTAGCAGGCGTATGTAGGTGATATCTAGGTATATCTTATTCTGCACAACTTTCAAGCGACACTGAAATATATTTCAACAAATTCCTGACGATGCTGAAATTGTGAATTTTGTTAAAATGATAGTCGTTGTCAAAGACGGTATGTCTTTGTGGTCTCTTTTGTAAGCAAAACGTGTGCTTGTACGTAGATTACTCAATATAATTCTGTAACGTTGAATTTTGGGTACAGAGAGAGATTTAGAAAAGGAGAGCTTCTCTTGTATTATTTCGGATTGCAATATTTTGCGAAACTTCGGTGGTTCTGGATTCTGACAGGCAATGTACTGAAGTGCCGGTAACTGCCGCACTCAGAGAGCTTTAATGATTGCTTAGGCCATCAGTTAGTAAAGGTTTTGACAGTTTTGTCATACAAAAGTATGTCAAATCTTTACTAAGTGACGGCCTAAGTAATGATTAAATATCTCTGAGTACCGCAGTTAGTGTTCGCTGTCCGTAGCCGGTTCTCAACTTAAAATATTTGAGAGATCTAAGTCAATTAAGGAGTATCACTCTCACAGAAACTATCAAACAACAGTTTATCCTGAAACAACTCTTAAGAAGTGAACGGCCGCACATCGCAGCACGCGCCCGTTCACGTAAACGCGATTAATGATCCTTCATTACTGCCACAATCCGATACTTTCTCATCGCAAACAAACAAGATCCGCCTTTATCACTGAAGTACTAAGGATCATAATATCATCTCAAAAGTTAATAGGGGTGGCTCTTAAGCATCGAAATAAAAATGTTATTAATCCATGACATTAACTGTCTGGCAACAACATCTCGACGGACATCACAGCATCATTTGTTTGGATATTAGTCCCATAGTCTGTCTGTACTAAAATAATTTATCTAATAGGAAGAACGGGACAGCAGACACATTGATTAATGATATATTTGCTACTTTATCGTTCATTTATCGAAGAAACTTCAGAAAGACGTTCGCCAATATTAATCATTACTTCATTAGTCAGGAGACGTAGAGCCAGTAAGCAATACAAATAAAATCTTATTAGCACATGGGGCACTAATAGGACATCATTCATTGGATCATCTTTTATTAATAGCTCGATTCTAGTCGGTCAGTATTCCTTTCATTTTGATTATATATGTTAATTATTGTGAGCTGAACAAAAACAATAATTTGATAATGGCGGAAGATCTCGTAAGCACAACGTTAGTGACAGTGTAAGTGAACCCTTGTTGGTTGATTAGATTTACCGCCGTGATTACTTTTAGCTTAGATAAAGGCCAAAGTACACGAATAATTAATAAGCACTGGATTGCCATCAACTTACTTTATGTGTACAATGTACATACTAGGCTGAAAAGAGACGATGGAGTTCCAGTGTTTATAAGTGTGCGTTTGGGCAGGTACGGGGATTCATAGGAAGAATCCCGATGGTCTGATGTTGACTCTGAACCCGCGAGGGACGTATAACTGTGCGTTAACCATGACTGTTAAATGAGAAGGTACCCGTTAAGTACAGCTATAAGTGACCGTATTTATTTATATCAAGTTAAAAGGTTGCGCTAATTTTTAAAGTTTAAATTGTTGTCATAGTTATTTGCAGTTTCAGCAGTAAATAATTATGGCTACGACAGCAATAGACAAGAACTACTGACACTATCAAAGTGTCCAATCTAACGATGACTACACAGCCATTAATTACAGCTCGTAGTTTATCTTCTCGCAATTTGGTTAATCGTCTGTCCGTAACCACAAACGTACAAACTTGCTGTAAACTAAGATTTATTGTATCTAGTGCTCAGTTTACGTCTTCCTGTAATCGTTACCGACAACACACTTCAATTAGTTTCAAGGTAACTTTACTAAAGTCTGGTATTTTATGTTGTTGGGTTTTTAGGCAAAACTTCAGAAACAATTCTTTTCCAGAATAGTTATTTGGAGGTACCATCAGGGTCACAGGGTGTCTGTAAGTGGTGCTGCGGGTTGTTCGAAAGAGATACCACGACCTCGACACAAAAGGCTAAGAAGGAACGTGGGTGGTTTTTAGTCAGTAGAAGTGTGACACCCTATCGCTCTGCCCAGAGCAGTCATTTGATCATTTCCCACCGCTCAAAAAAAAAGATGTATGTACCTAAGTATTTCTTACCGTGGTGGTGGAAAGTGTCAACGTTTAACTTCTTTGTGATTAGCACATTTAGAGTGATAAAAAAATATAGCCTTTTTATTAATTTTATAAATCAGTTATAATAAACTTTTACACTATAAGCAGTCTGATTTTCGTTATTGTTACAAACAACGCAATCCACTGAAGTGGACACCACTACAGTCGCCAACTTGACAAGTTTGATCCACAAACTACGAACCTTTGATCTTGACACGCGGCCCGTGACCGCGACCATCCGCCGCTGGGCGCCGGGTCAGCGCTCTCCGCTGGTCGCTGGTCGCTAGGTCAGCAGTTGTCACCCACAAAGTTAATAGACCACGTCGGGCTTCCGGCCTACTACCCGTCGTCGTACGCCTAATTGTTAGTTATTTGTAGGAGCCGCCGTCGTAACACGTGGTGTTGACTAAACAAATCATCAAGTAATTGATTTTATTTGTCGATTGTATTGGACAAATGTTAGGTGTTGGTGTTACTACTAGGGTTTGGACTAGGCAATCTAGATTTATATGGAACAATATTAGAGTCTGAGATAGGTTCAAGTTACGTTAAAGCAAATAGAAATAAATCTATAATTTGCGCCTCCGACTTTGATGTAACCCAATCTGGACCACTCGACATTAAAAGATACGTTCTTAATTAATTTAATTATCTTTATCTCTGCGTTTCTTGCCGAGGTCAGCTCTGTATTATCTTTCACTCCTCTTTAATTAGACCTTTACTTTTAATTTAATTACCGGTCAGCTATCCCAAAGCCAAGAAATATATTTTTTTAAATGTTAACTTTACATTTTTTAAGACAGACAAAAGATAAACTCATGTGTTTACATTAACAACCGTGACACCCTTTGAATCATGCTTGTTAAGGTCAACATTCAACATACAATAAATATCGTCGATTTCCTCCTGTTTTTCCTCCAGCTACCCATAACCATAAGAAAACGGGAAGCCGCACGCGACAAATAAAAAACAATAGTGATGTGACACGCAGATTCCTACCGAAACAATCTACGTTGTTCGACCCCGACCTTGTGCCTCAAGTTCACGTCCCTGCTCTTGCGAGGCGCCTCGTTCTTCGGCGCGACACCTCGAGGCGGGGTCGACGCGTCGTCAATCAGTCGGGTACCACCGCTTGGCAACTGTGTACATTTAGATCTGCATCTCTGTGGGAATGGGTTCACGACGCACCTAGTTACCTACTGAGACGTTTTCGTATCGTACCTAGCGACTTTATGGGTTGATAAAACAAAACCCTTTTAGCGCCGCCCGCCGTAGGTACTCATTAGAGTACAGTTAGAAGTTGTATAGGTATTCTAATTGACATTTATTTGTTTTATATGATGTTTGCGGATATAAAAACGATGGTTTTGTTTTAGCGCTTAGTGGGGTAAATTAATACAGAGTGGTTCTTCATGGTCAATGAATTTTGTGGTAGTCATCATGAGAGCTATATTAGCAGTGCTTGCAGGGTAATCCCCTTTGTCGTTGCTCAGATTAAATTCAAGAGCCAATCACTCACATTATACCCACTTATTAATATTTCAAGCATTTATTGCTAAGTTGTAATATGAATATTAACACATACATAAATATATATTAAGAACAATTAAGTGGTACTTAATCGTAATTGCAGTCTACTCGGTAATTAGAGACAGGAGTGTTTAACCGAATAAGCACTCCTCGAGTTACGATACACCTGCATGTTGTGTCGCACTCATCGCACTCATTCGCAGAACATTGTCCACTAAACAATGCATCCATTCTCCATTTCTTAGTACATACATACACACAAAGTTCAGCGAATTAGGCGATATCGGTAACTTTCTTTGAAATTATCGTATTTGTACACGTGTAAGCGATCTACTTACGACTACTAGTTATTATTGAAGACGTAACTCCCTGAATAACACTAGCTAGCTTCAGTAGATTCGCACTTAGCCATACAAAATGTCTTCTCTTCACAATGCTTTCAGAGCAGCGATAAATAACGCCCGTAAGCGAACGTACGCAGTTACATCCGCGTCAGGCCGCATCGATTCGCTCGGCGTGCTGATCCGGCCGGATCCGCACGGATTACCGCAGCGATGGGCAGCCACTCGTAAACAATGCACGAGATGCAGTCGGCGCAATCCGCACGGATTCGGACGCAGACGCAAGCGAGCGGCGAGTGCTACCAATAATTAATTAGTTGCAATGTGTGTACATATTTTGGTAGAGAAATAATTCAGTTGTTCACAAACAATACACATTAACATTTCACAATAATGCATATTGATTTCAACAGTGCGTTAAACATCGACCATTACAATTACAACGCAAGTTGGAATTCAATAAATGAATCTATCTACGAACACATTAGAAGCAGATTGTATATAAGCCTCATTTTTTTTGTGAGAATAAATTAAAATATGTTTTCCATAAAATCCGTAACCGCAGTTTCAATCGATCAATCAAGCTTTGTTTACCGCAATCTACTGTCTGACGACACGGCTGCCTTCCTTTTGGAGACGTTTATAAAGACTTTGTAGGAGAATGGAAACGGTTTTAATTTATTTATATTCTACGTCGTGAAACGCTCATGCCGTGTGTCTTGCGTCGTGCGCAGGAGTGGCGCGGAAGCCCGGCTCAGCCGCCATGCGAAGCTAATGTCCCGACTTCGGTTGCGGCGCCGGATCCCGACCGTCGACTGGCGACGAGCCGGGAACCCGTAAGCCCGTAACCAATACTTTTATGGATTTGGCAACCGCGCCGCTCACGTCAGTCCACCTACATTATTATTTGGCATATCGAAATTAAACTAATGATATCAGATTTATAGTTTATATGATATTTTATTACCAACTCGTGTACGCAGAGATTGTTTATTTATATTGACGTAAAGATAACAAACAAGAAGCAAATGGAAAATACAGAAAATTCATGCTCCACATAAACAGCTTACGTGGAGTCAGAGAGAATTTGTGAATGTTTGTGATTTTGAAACAAATCCAGCAAATAACAACATGAATGTTTAATACAGAGAAACTTTCATAATATTATTATAGTTGAACGTAGCTCAAGGCACGGTAGGTATTTTGTCTTCTCCAACGATCATTAGTCTGACTTGTGTGTGCCTGAAAGTCGTGGACACTTGTCGCTCAAATTGCGAATGAAATCTTGTTACGACCTTCTTGAATGTTTTAGTTATTCTTTAGATGTACGTAAGCTACGTACAGAAAACAGCACTAAACCTAGGAAAACTTCCATCCATAAATTTCCAATCAGGTACTAGGGGCACTATGAAATCGGAAAGATAATATATTCCATCGCTAGCTGAGCAGAATTTTATAGTGGATAGTGTCCCGTGCGCTTTACGAGCCCGTCCCGGATCCCGGAGGTATCGCCTACTAGCAATGCTAAACAGTCCCGGGCCCCGGGGGTACTGCCTTGAAAGTCGTTTGCAGGCAAGTCCACCACCCCGTTATGTATTGGTTATTGAGGAGAAAATCCTTATTGAAAATTATGATGAAGCAAGGTTTTTTTGAAATATGAAGTTTTTTTGCAATAATTATTATTATGCATGTAGGTATTTCAGGGGCTCAACTTAATAACTGCCACAGACATAGTTCAGTGGTCTAGACCTTGGACATCATGTAGAATCAGATTAATTCGTGACACACAGGCGTACTTAACCCTACAAGGCCTTCTTTATCTGTCAACCTTCGGTTCAAATAGACAGAGTACAAATTAAAGGTAAACTAAGAAAAATATCATTTTTGTCTTTAATCCAAGTTCAACGTGGATAAACAAGAGTTAGCCTTGAAACCTCAAACCACTGGAGTGTGCAGAGTGCCAACTATCTCCAGAGCCTCGTCCGGGCTCGCAACCCACTGACCGCCGACGTCCGGCCGTCTTGGCGCCTCACCGCACGTCGGTATATACTGCTCTCACTTTTTACGCCTCACAGGCGTGTGAACAAAAACTGGTCTCATTCACTCGTTCACGACGCAATGTTAGTGCAGAAGGTGAACGTATTTGGGCACGCCACGATAGTGGCGGTAAGTCGCCTCTTTGAGGAGTGGCTTGAGAGTCGCCACGGCGCCCTCCGTCTGACGCAGGTCCTCACCGGACACGGTTGTGGGAGGAAACGCCCGGATGCTACCATTGCGAGGATCGGCCGGAGGATTCGGTGGAGCACACCGTGGAGGTCTGCCCCGCTTGGGCGGGGCCCTACCGTGTTCTCGTTCAGTCAGGACAACTGCTTTCTGGAAAATTATTAGCTAGCCTTCCGTATTGAAGTATATGAAGTACTGCATATTATCGTGAATGAAACGATCTTGTGCACACGGCCGGTCTCTTTACCACTGTTTATATAAATACTGTAAATTTATGCTACATCTCACGGTTAATAATAAAATAAACGCAGATATACAAACGAAGTCTAGACCTGGGATAAACTAATTTACTTCTTACATCCGCCGGAGTTATGTATTTACACAAGATTCACAATATCCGGGCGGTGATTACGTTGGAGAAGAATGTACATATTTGCGAATTATTGGAATTATACTAACAAAAATTTACGAAACAGGCATTGAATGAAATTACGTGGTTGATTTGGAGTTTCTTCGTACATTTGTGTTATAAGTAGAGTAAGTACAATGCGGACAGTTTGCATCGTATTAATGCATTGAATGACCAATTAAAGGTTGATCAAAAACATACTAACGGATACTAAGTTTAATATGAAATGGCCCGTATTAATCTTCCAACACACGAAGCCTTTATTTTATACGTCTCTAACTGTAAGAGGTTTCGCAATTAAATCTTTAAAGATGTGCAGTCAATATGGTGCAATTAAGTGGCATTCCTGGCGAGCCCTGTGGGCATCGGCGTGATGGGTGGCTATGCGGCCGCCGCCGCCGGTCGGAGAGCCGATATTAAATACTTCAACTTCATACAACTGCCACCTACAAGACAGCCAAAAGGTTCACTACAGACCAAACAAAGATAAAATACCCATCTTATGTATGGAATAAAGAGAATTATATTCAGGAAAGCTTCAGTTCAATTGTTTAGGTACGTATCCTAAGCGTTCTTATTAGAGTTCTCAGCAAAGAGCGTCGGCATTGCTCTGTTTTAAATATTAGTTCAGATCAGTATGGGACATCTTTTCAGGTGCATACAGTTAGTCCCCGACCCTAAGATCCAAACATAAATAAACTAGGCAGTCGATGACACAAAGTCCACGCTTTCATCCATTCTTTTCTCATTTTAGATTCAACTGTTTGTGGTTAACTTTGCGTGCTGGCTTGACAAATGAAAAGAACAACACAACAGTTCTTGGTATTATCCAAGTGAACCTTCTGTTACTTTTACCTGATCTCGTTATAGTTCAGCGTATTGCCTCCTTCGGAAAATATTGGCTTTGGTATAACCGAAGAACGCTCAAAATGCGAGCATGTTCGATAGTTATAATAAATATTATTTTTATTCCGGAGCTCGCGCTCTTATTGTAATATCCCTTTTTCTTTTCGAAGGAAGCAAGTTTGCATAATTAATTGGTTCGTAGGCCCCTGGAGGATATCCATAAAGAAATTCTGTATTATTTGACAATCTGAAGACTTATTTTTCGATATTTAATTTATTATTTCGGCAGGAAAACCCTTTTCTGAAATGAAAATGAAGAAGAAATACATATCGAGAAATCGAAGGGAATCTCAGTTGTGATCTTAATAGTTACAGCTGTAGGTAAACATATAACTAAATTCAGCAGCTAGTTCTAGATGCCTGTCACGCTGAGCGCCGCAACGTCGAATATATTGGGGTGCACCTCCGCGGATGCTGCCGACGTTCACAGCAACCTAATGTTTTGCATGTGAAATATCAGAGGTCGAGGTTCCAAGCGCGACTGCTGAACATGATGTCCAGGTTTCGATTCATGGATCTGGCTAAGTGTTATTGGGTTTTTCCATCAGGAGTTCTCAGTAGCCGCCAGTTTGTGTGAATAGCAACAGGCTCGCCCTACATGGAACTTTAACCTAACTGGCGAAATGTGGGGGTACTGTGAGGTACCTACACCTTCGAACCTAACCTAATCGTGATGTTTCGCCTAATTTCGGGATCATTATACGGGAGTTACTTTTAGGAAACCCTTCACTGCATGATAATTAAACATCCTCACCAAACAAAACTTCTATGAAACTCATAAAAAGGGAGTTAAAAGAAAGAGCTCGTAATTAAAAACTGAAATAAAACGAGGCGCACAAAACCACAAGAAAGATAGAAGATATAGGTTTATTAGCCGCAAGAGATCCGTCAAATGTGTCCGGTTGTCCGGCCCGCCTCTTGTCCGCTTTCATCCGGCGCTGACGGAGAAACGGTACAAATGAACGTTAATTTGTTTACGCAGCCACCGAGTGAGATGTAAGCCGGTGCATAAAAACGTAGCGCTGATTTATTATAGCGTAGCTTTTGATGTGAGGCGCCGGGTTTACGATTATGGCGTGTTTTTAAACAGTGGAATTATTTATTTTACTGTCCATAAATGGTTAAAATAAACAAGCATTCGTGATCTAATTAGGATCTTTACTCAACGAGTAAGTAATATATATATAGTTGTTTTTTGCTTGTAGTCTTCCTGTCTGAGCTTTACAACCAAACCATGGCATGCAAAATGAATAAACTTTATGGAGAAAATAAAATACAGAATAGTTTTGTTGAAGTCATACTACTCAAAATTTTATAAAGAATGTTCTACAATTTTATGACACCAAATAAAAAGTTATCTCTAACAATTCTGTGCAATCGTGTCAAAATGTCCACGTTGCCCGAACTAGGTTAAAGCGGCGCGATGCCGGTGATAAGTTTTATCCGCGCGGATATGCGGATAACTCGGTAGCTCGGATAAGATGGCCGCTGAGCCGAGATTGATGGCTGGCGCGATAAACAAACTAGTATCTTTGACTGTTGCCGACCGCGGCCATAAATATTAGTTAGTTTGTTTGAGGAACGTTTGAATTGCTCCGCCAAGATATTAACTTCGGTTGTAGTTTGAGAGAATGGGAGTTTCTTATAGCGTGTAATAGACATTGTTACAGTTATGTTAAACATTCTGTATTTATTTTTGCTTCTTGCAAAAATAATATTCCAGTGTTAAAGAAAAAAAATATCATTCTTTTTCTGCTTCATTGCCAAATAAATTAATATTTTATCTAATATTTTTCTCCTTTAGATGTTTTCACTAGGATTTCGATACAGCTTAGTGGCTTGTTATACAGGGTGTAAACGAACCCTTCACACATCCGACAACCAAGCATTCTGTACATCAAACCAAGTACCCCTACGCAAAAATTTTCGCTGGAAAATTACTTTTTTTTTTGGGGTCAAAAATCACATTTTACGGTAAAACTCAAAGTAGCACTCTTAAAACATTGTGCTAGTGGATGCTTTGAATAGTAAACGGGTCATGGAGGTAATTTAAGTAAAATTAAAACCTGAAATACTAGTATTTACAAAAACAGCTGTGAAAAATTTGGAACTTTGACCCCCAATATCTCCGCAACTAGGAGGTTCCCAGGTATGGTCTAGAACAAAAAAATGATCGCAGTGGTGGGGAGAACAAATGCCCTTCGTCTGCGTTAAGGGTACTTTTACACCCTTTATTGAAGAGCTTAAAATCAAAGATAAACCATTACCACTTAATTTCCCAGTCTCACCGAGCGCACATTATCCGAGTAAACATGTAAATTTAACCGTTATGTTCGTCCTAGTTCGGCGGCGTGTGCGCGTGCGCATTGTGAATGGGCGCGATGAAAGCTCTTCCTGTTGGCCGCCGATTACTGCTCCGCGGAGTTCTAGAGTTTATACACTTGTGTAGCGTGTGCATACGAATGTTGCGACATGTTGCCCCAGACTTCGGGACAATATACGGTGGAAAAGGTTCATTCGTTGGATTTACAGTAAATAAACCCCGAAGCAGACGATGTACATCCTCGAAACCGGCGCGACCCTCACAGGCTCGTACTGGATGTCATGCCAAGGCTAGCTAAATATAATAAAAGCTGTTTGTATATGTGTGTAGAAATATTTAATAAGATACCGAACGACCTAAAAATTCTAAATACAAGATTATTTAAAAGAAAATTGTATGATTGGCTGTCCACTAATAGTTTTTATAGTATTAAAGAATTTTTTAACAAGAAATTTAAGTGACTGTGAATGTAATGTTTTATTTAATTAAATTTAAGGTATGCACGAAAAATTTGCACGCTTATAATGTTAAGCAAAAACATGTATGCTCTGTATCTAATTTTTGTACCATCTTTTATACCATGTTTTATGCAATTAAATATTCTATTCTATTCTATTCTATTCTAAGGAATCTGAAAAAGTCCCAGAAAGGACAGGTGCGTACGTAGTACTCGTAACCGGCGTGCGTGTACGACCAGATGTATGAATGTGGACGAGGCAAAAGGAGTATGTGAGGATCGTAGCAAGTGGCGTTCTGTGGTTTCTGCCTACCCCCATGGGAAAAGGGCGTGAGTTTATGTATGTATGTATGTATGTAACCCCGAAGATATCGTGATCGTTACAGTTAAAGAAAGTTTAACTTTCAGCATCTTTTCTGATGCCGAACACTGACGTGACATTCGCTAAGGCTCAGTATGTCACTCACTGGGGTTACCTTCTCTACAAGTTTTGTGAATATATGTATGTCTCCATATCCCGCGTCGCGGAACCGTCTTCTAGTGTGTATGCGTCTTTAGAGCTCACCTCGTCCAAACGACGCGCGACGTGCTCATTCTTAATTGCGCACGATTTATCTTCCAGCCTCTGTTGGCCTGGTACCTCGCGCCGACTAATAGCTGACAGAGACGAGTGGATCCAGCATATTTTACAGTCAAATTACCTTCTTCCTGTATGTGATATTGGATTGGAAGGTATTTTTAACAACATCTGAATTCTATATTGATACAAATATCACGACTTCTGTAATTATGAATATAGAAATTCCGTAAATGTCACATTTTTGTTTTCATATTTTACTAATTTCTGTCTCATGAAGTCCTCAGATAAATAATAGGTATTCAGGACAGCGTATAGCCAGCCAGGTTATAACTCAAATTGAATATAAAATGCATTATTCTGTTAGACATCAAAAGCTCTGCTCCTAAGTGTACCTTGCCTTTGTGTCTCCCCTGGTAGCGGATAAAGTGCAGGCATAAGTTAGTTGCGGCTCAGACAACGCTGATCGGATTAGCCAAGAGGAACCAAACCTAGGCTCATCCTGAACTCTGAACACTGCACTTTATATAATTTGATTGATACTATTGTCATTGTTTTATGAAAGAATAGGCGGAGGTGTAGATTACACCCATACTTTACTGACTCTCATAACAAAACTTATAACAACAACAACTTACAACAACAACCAACAACAACAACAACCAACACAACAACAACTACAACAACTAACAACAAAAACTTACAACGACAACAACTTGCAACTTATAACTTCTGTCTGGGAATCGAATCCAGATCATAATTCCAGCGACCATCAGTACGTAGAAGATTTCTATATGTGTGTCTGTTCACGGTAGTAAACTTAGCAGGTCCGATGTATTTGATCTTGTTTACATCACAATTTACGAGCTGTCGAATGATAGGTTATTAATAATTATGTGTTTCCTCTTCCGGCTAACGGTACCTTTCAACGCTCAGCTCTTTTAACTTGTATAGTGAGTGCATTTGAATGAAATTATATAAAGTTCGTTTCAGACAAATGTCTTATGAGGTCGAAACATCTATTTAAAAGAACTTTCGTGTGTAGAAATCTTATTTAGTAAACATGGTTATATTAACAGGGTATATTCTTAGGGTGCTAATTAAACCGGCTTCTTTTTAATAGCATTTTTCGCCTCTAAAAATCTACATTGCCTTCTTAATTACTAAGTAAGCCACAATTAACGAGCATCTAAGTATTCCTATCTTAGCCACTAGTTAAGTTCTATCTGAGCCACTCTAAATATAACTCAGCATGGTGGTTATTTTTTACCCGACAACGGCGAAGTGACGCGCGCTCGCTTCGCTCGCATATTAAATAACACTAATATCTTCTGTCCCCGAAGTGCCGGGCCTCCGCCGGCCTCCTTCGTCGGCCTACGGTCCGGTGCCCATGCCGCAAATTAGGGTGCTAATTAACTAATGTTAAAGCTATAAAATGTAAAATGGTTATGAGATATAAATTCCATGGCTGCGTTAGTAAATTAGGTGTCTATGTAATAAGTACAAGTTACGATAATTGATGATCTTTATTTGACGCTTTCTGTAAGATATTTAGTTGGCATTGTAAAAAGACGAATTAGCTTTTTAGAGGCTATCTTATTTTCCCGTGGCTTAGTCATAAAATTAGAAGTTTGATCACGTGGCCATTAAAAAAATCTGTTGCTCGATTTATTATTTCCCATATTCTTATAACCCTGGTTCCTACTCTCCGCGAGAGCGTCGTTCACACCGGTGACATCCATGGTCCCTCATGTGTGCTTTCCACAACAGTTATCACCTAACTGTGAATGTTATCAAGATGGGTAAACACCATAAACAATTAGCCCTGTCACCGCTATATCGTCATTGTGAATCACTGAACAGGTTTAATGTGGCTTTCATGAACCCTGCGCCCGCGGAGGTGCATGGTGAGTGTGGGGACAATGAGTTTAATTAATGCAGGTATGACAGTTAAATGTATGTTTGCATGGTACTGTAGTATACATTTTCTCTTGTGCGGCGAAGTACTTAGTTGCCTTTACATTTTAAAACTACAGCTAGTAGTGAGTCTTGTAATAAGATGGGCCGCCATCATAAGTTTGATTTTCACATACCTTTAACAAAAATGTATACATATGGAATTGTATACTTGTAATTAAGACTCTATTTGACATGACGTATGCTTCCTTGTTTATAGGTAGACACTCAAAACAGACTGTGGTAGCAGGAAACCAGTTCCATAATATTTACAGTCGTTGTCGTTGCGTTCACAACTACTGAAATTAATATAAGTATCAGTTACCTGCTGGTAAATACTTCTAAATTGTCCTAATGACACTCTTGACTGGCTCATGGCAACCATAATAATACATCAGTAATCCAGTATCATCAGCATCACAAGCCAAACGATACCCCTTGCTCCGTATAATAATAAATTTAATGTCTAACGCTAAATTAATCACAGGTACCGTAAACTTATGCTTGCGCGATCCACGAGGCTGCAAGTAACAGTATTAAATACTTTAAATAGAAAAAGCTGAAAACTCTAAAATATCCGCCGACAGTTAATTTTCTCGTCTCGAGGTTAAACTAGAAAGAAGCGAGGTGAAAACTTTCCTCTATTTATATTTTATATCCGCGCACTATTTTAATATTCTGCTGGTAACTCTAGGTTTTTATAAATAAATGTATACGGTACGGCACTTTATTCTAAATAATTTTGCTGGATAACTTAATTGATTATTCATTATATAAGTACCCGGTAAGAAATATTTAATTTAAATTGATTAAATGAGGAGACTGCCTCGTTGGTCTAGTGGTCGCAAGCGCGACTGCTGAGCATGAGGTCCTGGGTTCGATTCCCGGGTCGGGCAAAGTGTTATTGGCTTTTTCCCTTAGGAATTTATCAGTAACAGCCACGGAGTCTGGATTTGTGCCCGGTTGATGGCAATAGGTTCGCCCCCTATTACATGGGACGTAAACATAACTGGCGAAATGTGGGTGTATTATCAAGTACACCTCTGCCTAACCCTTCGGGGATTACAGGCGTGATGTTATGTTATGTATGTAACTGGGGAGAATGGAAGAAAAAAACGTGTTCCACCGACCCCAAATAACTTGGGAAAAGGGCAGGATGAAGATAATAGAATAGAATAGAATAGAATACATTTATTTTCAGGTAACAAAGACCCATAGACAAATACCTTAACCTAAATATACATACTAATAACATTTGTGTTAGTATAAATAACTAAAAACTATGTTAGTATCACTTCACTTCACTTGCACGATACTTAGTGCGATCTTGTGGAATTAGTCCGCGGAAGCGACGGAACACCACATCCTGCGGCCAAAAACTTTCTTCCATCACCGATTGGATATAGCACGTTGGAATGCGCACCACAAACGCTTTGAAATTCACGTTGCGACGCGAATCCAGCAGCTGAACTCTTGGCGTGTATTTCAGTCTTTGGCGCACGTACTCCTCGATGTCCTCTACCTCAGTGGTGTAATGCAGGCGAGAGATGTACACCGGGGTGTTGGCTTGGCTTATAATATGAGTGACTGAAGGTTACCTACATACTTGCTCGGTTTAAGAAACACAAGAACCACAAAAACTGCCAGCATTGCCAAACTTGTTGGTTTTAATTAAATTTCGTTGTTCTCACTAAACAGGTCGACTTGATTGAAAACCAAATTTAATTTCAGCAAAAAAGTGAAGCCCTTAAAGTGTTAATAGCGCTTGGTAATGTACTGACGATGGCGGGTCGTAGTCGTAGCAGCCCTTCATTGTTACGGCTCGTACCAATTACTGAGAAACTACTTGTATTCGGTAACCTGTACCTACTAATTTACTTTGCCCTTCAAATGACTCTCTACCTATTACATGTGACATTTATTTCATTTTACAACGATACCTACTAATTTTGTCAACGATAAATAGTTTTCTAATTACATGTTGAGTAGGTAACATTTGTAATCCCACTGGAGGTATATATTGTTCACGTAAGTCTGCATGTAATAGGGCACTTTCATAACATCAGACCTGTAATTCACGAATGGGTAGGCAAATGTGTTCCTAATAGTACATAGTCATAGTCATAGTCATAGTCATTTATTTCATTACAAAATACATTGTGTAGAAAAAAAATACTTAAAATTATTACATTACATAGTCTTAAAAAAAAAAAAAAATAATAATAATAATTAAATTAAAAATAAACTCATTTCAAACAATAATTAGTGTAAACTTATATGAAGAAAAAATAATAATAATTTAAAAAGACGAAACTAAATAAATATCACAAATAATAAATAGGTACATTTGTCAACATTTGTCCATACTGAACTCTTCTATACTGTAGTAGCCCTTCCTCAATAAATATCTCCTTAATTTGTTTACAACCACTTTTCGCTGGTTATGTTTAAGCCCCTTGATATGCGAGGCTATTTACATCAACCGGGTACCAATCCAAACTCCATGGCTGCTTACTTAAAATATCCTAATAGAAAAGTACAATAACAATTAGCCGGACCCGGGAAACGAACCCAGGACCTCATGTTCAGTTGACGCGATTACGACCACTAGACCAACGAGGCAGTCAGCAGTCAGTTACAATTTACAACTAATGTCGGTAGCGTCAGACTTCCGTCTAATTAAATTCAAAATGAACCGCACTTTCAATCAGGGCGAGAAATGTACTTAGATGTTGACGTAATGAAGGGTTTCCTGAAAATTATATTCAAAGAGAGAAGCGTCGGTTCACTGAAGCATGATTTACAAATCATGTCAGTCGGGAGACGGTCAGATATCTGATGGGCATAGCCTTTTATCTTAATAATTAAGAAGTAATGAGGAATAATTAACGAGATGGCGCACGATGCGGCTTATATACTAGTGGTGCCCACAGCTCCGCTTGCCTCCAAGTCTGATTTTTTTTGGGATAAAAACGATAGATACTCTGTTAAATTTTAAAAATAATATGAAACTAGGTCGGGCATAGAGTTTTTTCATCACATTTTTTCAGTGGCAAGCCGGATTTTGGATTTCTACGTTGTTAAGGGCAGTAAGCTCGGCCCTTGGGTCAATGCACTGTAACATACTGGTGAAATATGGGTGTAGGTAGGAAAGTTACGTGTCTGCCCAGCCCTTCGGGGAATACAGGCCAATGTTATGTTATGGACTGTTTACCTTCTCGCTTTATCGACGTTAATACGCCTTTAACCGCTGGATTTATGACTATCGGATTTTATGTATTGGGGGAACATACGTGTCGTACTAAATAGTGGTTATTCTAGTACCTACTACGCAGTCGAAAATGTGGTTTATCGTTTGGTAAGTAAATAATACAGTCAATCAAAAAAAAAATTCTATCAAAACTGTAACACTTTAATTTACAAAACAATTACAATTCCAAACTGTTGTGACAGACTTCAAAATCAGAAAGCTCAAAATATTGTTAAACACTGAAAAACAATCAGCTTGTTGGATCTTTTGTGAAGTCAGAAAATATATTTTTTTACATTTTAGGTTCCCTAAAGTAATATTTCTTGCGAACAGATAAACTTTCATCGATTGTATCTAGTGTTCAACCGAAGGTTCGATTTCGATTCGGGCAAGACATCTAGTTTTGGCCACAGTTACCGTTCCGGTTAATTATTGGCTGAAAGTTCGGCCACACCGAAGCTCTATATTAGTGAATTGTCGTGTGTCTTGGAGAGTAACAGACTTCTACTGACTAAAAACTACTGAATAACCCTCTGCTTCGTGAGGGTTAGGGGTGGTGGTGTTCTGACTCAAAAATAAAACATTTTTTGAATTTACTATATATTTAATCCACATGTAGTGCTTACAGTGGTTTGCTTGAAAGAGACTGACAGATTTTCTCGTTTCTAATATTTATACCATCGGCGGAAAATCTCGACACCGCGATTCAGAAAACCGTCATAAACCGATCATCGCCATCTAGTTACAAATGTATAAACTAATATAAATTTGATACATGACAATAAACCTTTTTATTCCTATGCGGTTCAACATTCCGCCCACCAAGGACATTTTATGCAATATTATGTCCTTTCAATATTAAATGTTACATTAAATAAAATAAAAAAACAAACTTATTTTTACTAATCTAACAGTTTCAATTACCCTAAACAAGATTTCATACAAATAACTCTAAACATAAACAATAAATTATCTCTAAACAATTCTTAAAATTATCACCTAATGCTACCAATTACATTAAGCAATAGGCAAGACACACAGCTTTGACGTTGGTCTTTTAAATATAGAACCATTACTGCGAAGTGTGACCACTCGTGTAAGGTTATCTAACCCCGGATGTTTGTCAACCACTCTGCCAAGAAGCCACCGACAAGGAGGTAAATTGTCCTCTTTAATTAAAACTATATCCCCTATGTTTGGTTCAGGATTTTGTTTAGACCATTTGTGACGATGGAGCAATGTGGTTAAGTATTCGTCAGACCAACGACGCCAGAAATGTTGTGTCTTCTGTTGCACTAAATGCCACCGCTTTAAGCTAGAGATATTTGCCTCTTCGTAATTATGATCAGGTGCATTCAAAATAGGTTCACCCACAAGAAAATGCCCCGGTGTTAATGCATCAGTAGTGTTGGAATCGGTCAGTCTACACAAGGGACGTGAGTTCAAACATGCTTCTACTTGACTTAATAAAGTGGACATCTCTTCAAAAGTTAAAGTAGAGCTACCTATTACCCTATTTAGATGCTTCTTACATGACTTTATTCCAGCCTCCCATAATCCGCCAAAGTTGGGAGCATGTGGTGGAATAAAATGCCATGTGGTACCGTCAGTAGCTAAGGCCGCAGCTATTTCCTTAGCTATACCTGAAGTTTCCGATCGAAGTAATTTGTCTAATTCCTTAGAAGCACCCTGGAAGTTTGTACCGTTATCGCTCCAAATGTCCGTGCATAGACCGCGTCTTGCCACAAACCTTTTAAAGGCGGCAAGAAACCCTAGTGTGGTTAGGTCGCTGACGACCTCAATATGAACAGCTTTAGTCGCCATGCAGACAAATAAACATATGTATCCTTTATACGCATGGTGACCTCTGCCCTTTGATGCCCTTAGCTGAATAGGACCAGCATAATCTACCCCACTGCACCTAAACGGCCTATTTGGTGTAACCCTCGCAGGTGGTAATTGACCCATTAATTGAGGTTTTGTAGTTGCTGCATAACGTAAACAAATCACACATTTTCGTACGTATGCCGTAACCAACCGCTTAGCACCCTGAATAAAATACTTCGTGCTTAAATAGTTAAGCATTAGTTGAGGTCCCCCATGAAGATTCCTCTGATGTGCGTCGGCGATTAGAAGATTGGTGAAATAACTATCACTTGGAATCAATATTGGATTCTTACGGTCTGTTTCAAGATCGGAACGTTCCAATCTACCGCCCACCCTCAGGATTTTAACGTGATCAAGGTAGAGATTTAAGGACTTAAATATCTTTCTTTTAGGCCTTTCTTTTTTCAGATCCAGAATTACCTCTTCGAACTTCTGACCTTGAAATATCCTTATGCATGTATCCAACGCTAGTCTTAATTCTTCTGCAGTTATAAATTTATTATTTTTTCTTTCAATCTTCGGTTTTCTCCACTCTAAAGGACGTCTTAAATATGCTACCATTCTTACCAGTTGAGTTAGTGAGGAATATTTATTCCAAATAAAATTATCTTCTGTTATTACATGTGCTTTAATTTCTTCTACATTAGTTGAAACCTCCTTGCGTTTGCTAAATAAAATATTTTTATCCTTTAGAAACGTAGGGCCTTCTTTCCACAACGTAAAGTTTACTAATTCCGACGCATATAAACCACGTGATGCACAATCAGCAGGATTGTCTTTCGACTGAACATGATTCCATTGTTGTGGCTCACTGATGCATAAGATTTCAGAAACGCGATTTGCCACGAATGTCTTCCACTTACTAGGATGACTGTTTAACCACGCTAACACGATCTCGGAATCGGTCCAATAATACAAATTAGATTTTCCGATTGCCATCACTTCAGAGACTTCAGATAGAAGCTTTGCTAAGAGAACTGCTCCACACAACTCTAGTCGAGGTACTGATACCGTTTTTATTGGTGCGACATTCGTTTTTGCGGTAAGCAAAGTGACAAAAACATTACCATCTGTATCGACTACCCGTGCATAAACAGCTGCAGCATATGCTGATTTTGACGCATCGCAAAACCCATGTAAGTCAACCTGCTTGTCATCGGGTTTCATGTTCAACCATCGAGGTATCGAAAAATCTGTTAAACCTTTTAACTCCTGCCGGTAAGTAAACCATTCCTTTTTTATTTCATTTGAAATTTCCTCATCCCAGCCAACACCAGAAATCCATAGTTTTTGGATTAATATTTTTGCTAATACAATCACAGGCGCAACCCATCCCAAAGGATCAAAAAGTCTTGCTATATCTGATAACATTCTCCTTTTAGTTACAGGTTCCTGAAGCAGAGGTAACTGAACAGAATACTGGAAGGTGTCGCAGCTTCGGTTCCAGATAAGTCCTAACGTTTTAAATATTTCATCCTGTTTTACATTGATCTCCTTCTCTGCTCCATCCTGTCGCTTATACGAATGCTTTTCACCGATGATCTTCTCTAGTAGCTCACTGCTGTTGCTTGACCATTTCTGTAGACTGAATCCTGCTTTTGCTAATAGCTTGTTCATTTGGCTGTAGATCTGCATACCTTCTTCTATTGAGTTACAACCAGTCATAAGATCATCCATGTAATAATCTTTAAGTACCCTTTCTGCTGCCAGTGGATATTTCGCTCCTTCATCGTGTGCTACTTGCTGCATCGATTTAACTGCTAAGTAAGGAGCCGAAGCGGTACCAAAGGTAACCGTAAGTAATTTATAATCCTTGATTGAAGATTGTTTGTTGTCCCTCCACACGATGCGTTGAAAATCGGTATGATGGTCGGCTACGCGCACCATTCGATACATTTTGATAATATCTGAAACTAAACAAATGCGGTGAGTTCTCCAACGAATCAATAAATGCCGTAAATCTGATTGCAGCCTTGGACCAATCATTTGGTCATCGTTGAGCGATATTCCATTTTTCCCTTTGCAGGAAGCATCAAAGACAACCCTAACCTTGGTTGTGTCTTTATCGTCCCGTATAACCGCATGATGAGGCAAATACACTGCATGTGGATTTTGTTCTTCTGCCTTGGTTATTGGCCTCATGTGACCGAGTTGCAGATATTCGTTGATGACTTCCTCGTATTTTGTTTTTAAATCTGGATTTTTGCTGAGTTTAGTTTCTAAAGCGTAAAATCTGTTAACTGCTACTTTTCTTGAATCACCATATTTACAGCTCGGATCTTCACTTCTAAATGGTAAGTTAACTACGTAACGACCGTCTTTGTCTCTTACCGTGGTATCCTTAAATATCTCTTCGCATCTTGTTTCATCTTCAGTAAGTATACGTTTATTACTTTGTGGTTCCCTCTCCAATTCCCAGAATTTTCTCAGCAGTTCATCATCACCAAGGTGAGCATGCATCACTTCAATGTGTGATGTACTCTGAGTAGCAGAAGCTAGTGTGCCTGATAAAATCCATCCCAATGAGGTACACTGAGCTACAATGCTACCACCCGGAGCTTTCTTTAACCCGTTTTGTAAAACCTGACTATAAATCTCAGCTCCTAACAACATATCCACTTTATCCGGTGTATTATATCTAGGATCCGCTAATTGTATATCGTTAACTTGTGCCCAATCTAAATATACCGTTTCCCTACTAGGTAATAATGACGTAATCGATTTGAGAACGTATGCTGCAACTACAAGTTCAAACGATGGATCAACCCTAGACTGAATTTTAACCTCAACAACCGAATTTAAGAATAACTTGTTGTTAGCATCAATACCAGTTATTAAACCTTTAGCTGGTTTCTTCTGTAACCCTAAAGTCTGTACAGTGTGCTCTGTTACAAAAGATGCCTGTGAGCCCTGGTCTAACAAGGCCCTAAGTATATACTTTGCCCCATTTTTTGATACAGCCTTCACTAAAGCCGTAGCTAATAGGACTTGATTGTTCGATGAACCCTTTGAAAAGCAAGTTACTACTTTGTTTTCAGCTTCTTCCCCAATTGTTTGTTTATGTTCCTTCGTCTGCGAAACACCACTATCGCTAGACGAATAACCCTTTTCTCCCTTAAACTCCTGTTCACCTTTAGGGTGCAACAAGGAGTGATGCTTTCGCTTACATATTTGACAAGTGGCTGTACACTTACAAAACCTGGCAGAGTGGTTGTGCCCCAAACAATTAAAACATAAATTGTGCTCTTGCACGAACTTACGCCGAGTATCCACATCTTGGCCACCAAATTGCTTGCAATTTCTTAATTTGTGCTCCTTATTACAAAGCGAACAAACCATGACCACGTTGTTCGTCGTGTGAAAAACCTTTGCCTTGTTAACATTATTTTTATATTGCTTAGGTTCTAAAAATTCAAATGCCCTATACCTGCTTGTCAAGAAATTTTTGAACTGTTCAAATGTTGGTAACATATTTGAATCGGTGCTGCTAGTGGTCTTCAGTTCCCAGTCCCTTCTACTGTCTGGATCTAGTTTTAACGTTATGATATCAATAATTAAAATATCCCATGAAGTAACGTCAATATCTAGATTAATGAGTGCATTCAGACAATCTGATGTTGTGTCTATTAACTCCTTTAAAGCACTAGCTGACTCTTGAGCTATGTTCTTTTGAGTAAGCAGTCTTTTCAAAATACAATGTGACAAGTATTTTTTATTGTTGTATCTTGTCTCCAGTTGAGTCCAGCACCGTTCATAATTTGTTTCCGAAATTGGAATATGACGCAAGAGCTGCTCCGCTTCCCCAGTCAAATAACCTTTCAGATAGTGTAACTTTTGTACATTGTCAATGGAACGATTATTGTGTATAGCCGATAAAAACAAATCTCTGAAAGTCGGCCATTCCACATATTTGCCCGAAAATGTTGGTATAGTGATTCGAGGCAACTTTATCGACATGCTTTTACCATCCGAAACATTATTTGATGATAAACCCGCAACCGGGGAAACATCACTTCCCTTAAAGTCATTTAATTTAGTTTTTAGTTCGCTTTTTATGTCCAAATACAGTTCTTCAGTATTAAAATATACTTCGTTTATGGTATAGGGTGAAGATTGCAATTCCTTCCGTTCAAAATCTTTTACAATTTGTGTATGCGTTAAATTAAATTGCGCCCATAGTTCTTCAACAAATTCCAACCTGGTTTCTACATACTGCTTTGTTATCCTATCCTTTGGTGCTTTTTTATAATTGCTTTTAGCTCTTAACAATCGCTGAAGGATATCATCCTGAACTTTGACATGTGATTGCAAAGACATTTTGAAGTTCTAAACAATATGCAAAAAGTTTGAATTCGAATTATTTTCGAAAATTTTACAAGTCAATATAAACAAAGAAATTATTCTAAGTGTTTGACAATTGAAAATCTACTGAAAATTGGACATAGGTTCCCCGTCTGAACACAATTGGCTTAAAATCTAACTAAGTCTAAAAAGGCACACACGAAATTATTCTAAGTCCCAAAATTTTGAATAAAAAGTTAAAGTTTAAATCTTCTAAGCAATAAAGTTCACTTTTGCTTGGCACATAAGAAATCACAATGTACTCACGATTTTTGGCACTCTCACTCACTTCCTTACGACCTCAGTCGTCTGCAGCTTGCTTGCTGCTGTTTGGTGCTCCAGTACTCCTCCGTACCTGGCACTCCTCTTCCTCTGCACCTGGTACTCCCGTTCCTCTGTACCTGGCACTCCTCTTCCTCTGCACCTGGTACTCCTTCCTCCGTACCTCCCGCAACTGGATCCGTGGCTATCTTCCTCTCAGCTTCCAGGATCACTCAGCTGGAGCGTATGGGGATGATGGTTCTCCGTCCTCTGGAGAACTCACCTGATGACGCTGGAACAGCCCTTGCCACATCCGGCTCGAAGGACCATGAATAACCCTCTGCTTCGTGAGGGTTAGGGGTGGTGGTGTTCTGACTCAAAAATAAAACATTTTTTGAATTTACTATATATATTTAATCCACATGTAGTGCTTACAGTGGTTTGCTTGAAAGAGACTGACAGATTTTCTCGTTTCTAATATTTATACCATCATCGGCGGAAAATCTCGACACCGCGATTCAGAAAACCGTCATAAACCGATCATCGCCATCTAGTTACAAATGTATAAACTAATATAAATTTGATACATGACAATAAACCTTTTTATTCCTATGCGGTTCAACAACTACCCATGTTCCTTCTTAGCCCTTTGTGCCGAGGCCGCGGTATCTCTTTCAAACAACCCGCAGCCACGACGCGTGACGTCCGGTTAACTTAGGGTGAATTTATGCATCTCGTGATAACTGATTTCACGACCATTCTTGAAAACAATGTACATAATAGTTTATATACTTTTTTGTTATGTTTAGTATAGTAATTTGTCATAACCTAACTTAAATCAATATTGAGTAATATGATCCTTCCGGAGCTCTTTAATTGTGTCAGATCCGAATGAGGTAAAAATGTGTAGTCATCATGAAAGTGTGACCAATATCCACTATTGTGTGCAGGACATGAGCACTTTCGCGGAACCATCAGCGCAGGTCAAACGGAACAACAAAACCGGAGTAATGACGTCTACTCCTCACCTTTGATGATGTGCACGCGGCGGAACAGCTATCAAAACACCATTGTTCTAATGTTCCAGGTAGGTCAAGGCAATAACATAATAAACACTCAGTCAATAGGAATCCATTGAATTAATCTATACACTAGATACAAATCACACAATACAAATCCTAGTAATTTAATTGTCTATCAGTTAAATTGCTAGAATTTGAAGAAAGAAATAAGAAATATGTATTGGCAGGAAACTGTGTCGGTACCCATGCCATCGATGGGCTATTTTCGGGACAAGTTGCCTGGCTATTGTTGATTTATGATTATTTTCTGGAAAGGATTTCCAAATAAATCCTCATCCGCTTATCGCAGCAACTAGGCCAACCCTTTTCCCAACCTCGTTGGGGTCGGATTACAGCCTTACTAGATGCAGCCGAATTCGTGTATTTTACATGCAGTGACTGGGTCTCATCTCCAACTATATAGGGTGTAAAAGTACTCTTAAAGCAAACGAAGGGCACTTGTTCTCCCCACCACTGAGATATTTTTTTTGTTCTAGACCATACCTGGGAACCTCCTAGTTACGGAGATATTGGGGGTCAACGTTCCAAATTTTTCACAGCTGTTTTTGTAAATACTCGTTTTTCAGGTTATAACTTTACTTAAATTACCTCCATGACCCGTTTTCTATTCAAAGCATCCACTAGCATAATGTTTTAATAGTGCTACATTGAGTTTTACCGTAAAATGCGATTTTTGACCAAAAAAAAAGTCGTTTCCCAGGGGTACTTAGTTTCATGTACAGAATGCTTGTTTGACGGCTGTGTGATGGGTTGATTAACACCCTGTATAACATTATTAATTTGAAAAGCGCGTGTTTGTGTGAACTGGCATTATTATTTTTTCCATATCCGTTAAATAGTCGCACACATAATTCCGTGAACGTTTCATGCGCATTCAGAAACACGAAACGCACTTTTCTGCTTCGCATAAATCAAAACGTATTTTATGTTCGTCAGTGTGTACGTTCCCTTGTGTAATTCTAATGATATAATGTTCCCACAAGCCATTGTCATTGTCAAGTACTCGAACGACCGTGTGTTTACCAACACCTGAGTTACGCACTCAAACTACCCATACTTCGCACCGTGCGGTCAACTCGTTACTCATGCAAGGATCGCATTGCTACTTTTGTACACAATTGTAATTCTGCGAAAGTAGTCACCACAATTGCATATTGAATTACGTTATGACAGTTTGTATAAATAATTGTATAAGTTTTTATAATTTTAAAATAATGTAAGTAATATTAGACCATACGGTTCTAACAAAGTCACGGTTGTTCAGGTGCGTCCGGTTAAACAGAAAGCCGAAATTGAACATATGAAATTGTAAAACGGCATGTAGACTATGATGATCAGTCCAGACAATTAATGTATAGCAGCAAATTACGAGCTACAAACCCGCAACTTATTAGACCCCTTCCTAATTTAACTCATAACATTGGAAAAAATTAGCAAGCCACAGTTTTATTACACTGCCAATTAATCTAAAAGTACCAGGCAGCCATAAATACCGCAGAGCTATATTGCACATGATAATTTAATTGTCTAATGTTTCGTAATTCCAGATTACACGTGATGTTTCGGTGCAAGCTGCGCCGCCAATTAGTGCTAACCATGTTACTAGACACCATAGAGCAATGACACGAAAGGATAAGGGTTATCATAATCGTAGTAGGTAATCGTAATATGAAGTGCACATATTTTGTTTAGCGTTTGTAATCAAACTACAATTTACAGAATTAAAATTATTAAAAATGCACAAGTATCAAAAAGGGAGGAATTATAGGGCGATAAAAAATTCATCTACATCGCTGTCAACAGGACAAGTGCCCAGAAGGCTGGCAGCATTGCCACTTTGGAAAGTAACGCCATTCCTTTTTTATTAAAAATGGTTGTTTTAAGGATGTGGTTTCCTGATTCCAGATTGTTGCGACAGTGAGGTCGGTTTATCTTTTAAAAAAACTATTAAAATGTCTGACTAGACATTGCAAGGCAGCACAATAAAATTACCCATGTGTTCATATTAACAATATTGAGTCATCTGCTGCCACATCTGACGTTTCCTATATCTATGCTGAAAGCTTCGATGAGCTTGTCAGCGCTCGAGCACTTCCCACGCGTGGGCAGCCGTGGGCAGCGGCAGGTTAAGTAGCGTTTCCCTATTAATTACGATATAACTGATGAGGATACAGCTAATCTGGCGTGCTCATTAACGCGTTCCGTGTGCTCTTGTTCAGTTAATGAGCGGATCCGATGGTTCCCGGCGGCATGAGAGAGCACGCTTGGTTTGAGCGGGGCTTTGTTAGCAAATAGGGTCTCAACTCGTAGATAAATTGTTAAAAATAGTGTAGTTTCTTTTCATAAGTAGTGTAGTAAGTTTTTTGCCATCGGGGTATAAACCTGGATGAGGTTTGCACTGGACCGTGAAGATTGGCATAAGAATAGAGAGGTCATAATGAGTAATGACTTTAATAAGTTCTACTTCGTCCTACGCATGCCTTCAACCGTCTCATGAGAGTTACTTACTCATCATGAAGAAAATTATGACCCACTACTTCTAACTAACTTTTATACATTCACTAAAAACTTTAATAATAAAATGTTTGCCATGAGGTCGCAATCTCAACTGCCAACAGCTCTACTTACGAATGTCGTAAAATAGAAACCAAGAAAGAAGTTAAAATGAATCCGAAATTACTTTTTACATTTATTTACCAGCCAGAGGTTTACCACACCTTCAAATATATGAATTTCAACTGAAAATAGCACTTTCCGCATCTCTGGTGAGTACTTAAATCGGGAACTAATGTTTACGTTCGGTCAACATTATAAACCGCGGGAGATTTTCCACGAATCTGTGAAAACACACGCCGACCCTCGCTGATAAAACATTGCCTGAAAATACAAATATTTGGAGATTTTTTAGAACTCACTATAATAGAACGTATTGTTTCATTCATTCACTTCAAACAATATGGGCCTGAAACGTTACTATTCAATGTAAAGAGCTGAGGACTTAGTATGTGCCGAAAGTTGTTTAAAATATTGAATTAGTAATAATATTTACATTCATATTTCATACTCGATGGGTAACAAAATTTTATTCAATCCAGGTTTTTGGATAGCATAATCGTAACTTTGTTACAACAGTGCTTAACGGCCTACCTACCGCCGCAAAAATCCACAATTTTAGTTTGTTATAAATTGGTCACGTAACGGCCTTTCAATTTCCATAAAATTATAACAAATAATAAATCAAAGCGTAACCCTTCCTAGTTATCATTACAAGCACGTTTAGGCTCCGCACAGGAAGGGTCTATAGCAAACAGATCTTATACATGAATGCCATTACTACCGACTGTGACTGGGTACTCGATACCCTTATCTGATTCCACTACATCACTGCAGTCTTTAATCTCTATATGGCGACACCAAACAAAGCTTAATAGGCAGTAAAGAACATTAAAGTCAGTTCCTCTTTTCACATAAGGGCTAGGAATGTTATCAAGATCACGTTACAGCGACTACAAGAAAAGAAAACGTAAGAAAACTATTCCACTATGATTATAACCTGTCAGTTATTTTGGACGACGCGCTGAAACCGTACCTTTAGGATCCGATCACACATACCAGGAGGAGGAGGAGAGCAGATTTTTATCACGTTTAAAACTGAGTTTTGAGTTATTGTAATAAGATTTATTTTTACATGATACTTCTTTAATTCTTGAGAGCAAACCTAACGCGCTTAGTATGAAACTAGCTGTGCCCGCGACTTCGTTCGCGTGCTTGTCGGAAACTAAAATGCGTCGCTTAGATAAAAGTACGTTAAATCATTGCCCTGCGTTAACTTACTGCTGCTGTAGAAAATAAGAAGAGGGTAATGCAAAGTACTGACTATGTCTAATACTAAAGTTTAGATGGATGGGTGTTTGTTAATCAACCACGTCAGAACGGCCGAACGGATCTTGAAGAAATTTGAAACAGGTACATTATAGTCGACAGGTACTGTCGCTGGCGCGTTCGTGTTCCACGTGCGCCTCAAAGATATGTCAGCAACAATTAAGGGGTCCTTTGGGGCCCCTTAATTGTTGCTGCCGTCGTCTGCCGGGGCTGACGGTTGTCCGCAAGAGATACCACGGCCCCGAAACACAAAGAGCTAAGAAGAAACGTGGGTGGTTTTTAGTCAGTAGAAGTCTGACACTTTCTTCCGCTCCGCCCAGAGCGGGATGAGTCATTTGATAATTTACGAACCACAAAAAAGGGGGGATTAGAGGCTGTTTCGAGAGGTACCTGTACCGAGTCTGGGACATCGAATCTGAAATGGAACGCCGTCACCTCCTTCTGCGAAGCAGTAATGCTAGCGAAAGAGGTGAACGTAAGAGGGACACAACCCCTCTTCCCAGCCGCCGCGGGAGACGCTCCGGGCATCGGGGGCCACGTGATGGCTTCCGGTCACCATAGGCGCGGGCCTGTGAACGGTGAGTAACGGGCTAGTTAATCGTTCGTCAGTCCTATGACGATGGAGGTGCGTTCGTGTTCCACGCGCGTCTCAAAGGGATATCAGCAACATTGAAGGGGCTCCCAAGGACCGACGCCCGTCGGGGCTGCGGGTTGTTCGAAAGAAATACCGCGGCCTCGACACATAGGGCTAACAACACACCACATCTATATAAAGACATGTTTGGTGCAGTGGCTGGACGATTAATAGTAGCACTGCGTGTCGCAGGTTCGATTCCCACACAGTACAAACAAAATATGCCGTGGGTTTTATCCAATTTTAATTTAGTTTAAAAAAAAATAGTATTTTTATACTGTGTAATTGGTAAATCTTTATTTGTTGACTATTCATGAAACATATGTTTATTTAATAACACCGCGGTTTAGAAAATGACATCAAATGAATAACGCCATCTGTCGAAGACGATGATAAACTGCTAAAAAAGAGCGATCAAACACACTATAGGGTTTAGGCTATGTAGATTTTGAAAACAGCGTCATTTAGACTAATATCTACCTCTATCTATCTTTTGCTATCATTACTTATTTAAAGTTATCTTGTGAAGGCATTTATTAATAAGTACCATATTCGTTCAATAGATGTCGTTGCTTGTCTCATTCTTGACCATAACGATAAGTTCTTCTTGAAAACTATAAATGCATATATCTTTTGATAGAGAGCACCGATTACGATGAAACAAAGACTAAGTAATAGCCCAAGTTACGCACAATATTTATGTATAAAAGTTATCTACATTCGTTTCGTAAATTTGACGTGATGCTTAGTCATCGAAACAGACAAACAGACAAACAGATAAACAGACAAACAGACAAAAATTCCAAAAATGCTGGAAATGTGTTCTGTTGGTTATACTTTAATACCCTGACAATTTTTTTTTTAAATATTTTCGATGTACAAAAAAGATTTTTCTACAGATTTATTATATGTATAGATATAGATAGATAGATATAGATAAAGACAGCCGATGCTCTTCGAGCCGGTCTGTGTGAACGGACCCTTACTCGCAGCTCCGCGGTGCGCGGCCATGACAACAAACAACGCAGTGTCCGTCTGGTTTGACTACCGCTATCAAATAAAAACCTAGCCTGCAGGTAATGGACGTGAAACGTAAAGTTTTCATGAAAATATTACGTCTCTCGTCATTTTTTGTTATGAAATAGACGTTGTGTGTTGATGTACCCAAATAAACGAGTTGTAAAAAGCGCTGTGTTTTATTCTTTTTTAACGCATGTAAACAGAGATGTTTATATTATGCCTATTTCGCAGTGTATAAGTGCGAACTGAAAGGAATCGAATAAGAAAATAAAACACTGTAAGGTCAGACGATACAACATCAGTCTCTCATTAAAATCTCTTGAGAAACATTCAGATAACGTATTCAATTCAAGTCAGTTTACGTTATTGCTCAACAAAAAATAAACGGTTCGATTGAAGTGGTTTCGTCTACGCATAACGCATTTGAATAATAGAGCTATGCAAGTGGCCACATACTGATACAAGAAAGACGAAGGGGAACTACAAAGAAGTGCCTACCATAGGGGAGTAAGTATTTCAGAAACCACGGCCCCGGAACACAAAGGTCACACAGGAACATGGGTGGTTTTTACTCAATAGAAGTTTAACACTCCCTTCCACTCCGGGTATAGCAGGACTCACTTGATGATTTCCCACACACCCAAACAAAAAACCGGGTGTGAGTATTACCCAGTGGAGTGACAGTTACTCACTTTTAAGAACAGCTGTTGGCAGACCACCCTGAACATCATGGCCTCCAAGGTCAGAACGTTCTCAGATCAAAACTTGAAGCTCTTCTTAAGTGATGGTCGAGTGAGATAGCTCATAATGACGTACATCATTCTGTTGTTTATATCGCTCGTGTGAAGTAACACTAGGACGATGTTAGTGCTGGAGGCACGTGCAGCATTAAACTGATCGTTTGACGAGTGTGTTGCAGTGAGGGAGTACCATCCGTTGTTTTCATGAAGTCCTACTATATGAACTATTATGACAACGAAGCCGCAGAACACAGACAATGAAAACTGAAGAAAATGTGAATTGTGTCGTTCGTTTAGAAATCATCATCATCTGCCTAGTTCGTTTCCAACTATTTTACATGAAGCGACTCCTTATCTGACCTCTGCAAAAAATACTCCTAAAGGCTTTAGAAACGAATCTCTGATTAAAAAAAAATACACATCTAGTGTCCCTTATTATAATAAACGCCGCTACATTTTTTTTTAGCCTATGTTGTCCTACTACTGGGCCCAAACTTCCCCCAGAGCCTTCCAACTCTTCTCTCTCAGCGGGTTTCTCCGTCAAATCATGTCGAACGAAAAATGTAACAATATAAAGTTCATACTAGGTGTCATTTAACGATTCATTTTTTTTAATAGGCATTCTGTAGAAAACACAATATTTCCCAGCACCTGCGACACCGAGAGGCACTAAACCGTGCCATTTAACATTTAAAAGCTACTGAGAATAAAGCACCTGTTAGGTGCGCGGTCGTGCGGCGGTAATAGTCGTAGCTTTCTTTATTTCTCTTTCAATTTATATGCCTTTCTGCATCGGTGTTAATGTCAGGAGAAAAACAGCTGAGAGAGTTAACCTCTTGAACGTCCGCGAACATTGCTTGAATGTCTTATGATCCACCGGGTGATCATAAGGACGCTCGAAGACTTAATGCACCTTGCTGAAGCAAAACGAATATAATTTTCAAGAGAAAGGAACACTAGGTAGATGTTAGTGGAAATACCAGGAAGGGACACCTCAGACGACTTACGCTGTCTTTATTGGTGATGTTCTTCAGAAAGTTCAGGTGTGTGATCAACGAGTATAACTAGAAATATGGGCTCAGTCGCAAAATGTCTCTTTCGCAAAATGTCGCTCTAGGACTTAGAATAATATTTTGCCAGGTTTCTAAAAAAGGTTGTGTTTTCCGATTTATCATTAAATGTTAACCAGTTTTTAACCGACTTCCAAAAGGGAGGAGGAGGGTGTCTATTCGTATGTTTGTATTTTTATTTTAAATCAGCTTCTAAAGTCGGTGGCAAAAAAACAAAATCAAACAAACAAATAATGTCACCAACTTCTGAAGCTGAACGACAAAACTTAGGAAAAAAGCATGAAAGTGTAGCAGCAGATGGCTTTCTGTGGTTACTGCCTACCCCTTTGGGAAAATGCGAATTTTGGGAATGTGTACATAAATATTTAAGCACCTACCTACGCAATTATTTTCTATCACAAATAAGAAGGAATATATTTGGTTCTCAGACTTAGCTTTGCATAACTTACACCTCCGCAGCGCGCAGTCTAGCTACGATTACATTACCCAATCAATCAACTCTCTTGAATACAATTTCGTTTACATTACACAATCCAATATCTCTTTTATACGAATTTTCTAATCCTGTATGGCTCAATACAGCAACATCTATTGTATGTAATTTCATTTGTATTGTATGTATTGATGGCAAACGCTTTAGAAAGTCGCGACTAAATGAATTGGATTACATAAGAACTTTCTCGCGTCACTCAAACAAACAATTTGTAATTCATGTTTGTATGTTCACGAGCTTGTTGCTTGAAATTATTATACTATAGACATTAAACACGATACACGGTCATTATCTTCGAATGAAACTTGCGCTTATTAACAGAAATACACAACACTTTTATTGAATTACTATATTTATAACATAACATCACGCCTGTAATCCAAGAAGGGTTAGGCAGAGGTGTACTTGATATTAAACCTACATTTCGTTAGTTATGTTTTAGCCTAATTTAATGTGGGGCGAGCCTATATTCCCATCAACCGGGCACAAATTCAGACTCACTGAGAAATTACGGGTGGATAAACCCAATAACATTTTGCCAGAACCGGGAGTCGAACCTATCATGATCAAACGAGGCAGTAAATATATATATTACACAAATAAAGTTTACTGGATAATCTCTCTAAATGATGGTGAAAACCATCGTCACTGAGAAGATCTGAGCGATCACAGACGAACTCTAATAGCTACTTATTACACTACAGAACTACGTAGTTACAGCCGCAGGCAATGTTTTTGTAGGTAATTCTAAACTTATTATAGCTAATAGATGTCTACAGCCTCGGGGCAGAAACGACATCGCTGTTCAAACTACAGTACCTACTTAAGTGCCCAGGGAGGTAGGACGAGAGTCACTAGGTACTATTTTACTTACTCATGGTAGACTAGCTTTTGCTCTGCAGCTTCGCCTGCGTAAAATCTGGAAACAACTCCACTGGATTATAATGAGTATCGGGGTGGTCCCGCATGAACTAACCTGATCAACCCATGTCCCAAAATTTAAATAAATCCGCAAACAGACAGATTGAGCTATTTGCGCAGTTTATTATATTGATATGGATTCAAGCAGTTTTTGGAAAACTTGTCTTCAAAGAACCTCTGTACATTTAATTGGCATATAAATCCCCCAACAAGGTCTAACACAAGTAATGCGGTTTAATAGTTCACAAAACTTTTGCTCCGCTGTTGGTATTATGGAAACTAATCTGTTCAATCGTTTGTGGATACTCAGAGTAGCAATGAGTACACAACACACATAGCTCACGAAAATGCCCTCGAGATATTATAAAATATTATATTGATCCCTTTTCAAACTAAAATCGACCTAATATTTGTAACTTCGAACATGTTATATATTATTATAATGATAGATGTAAGTTGATAGATAAATAAATAAATAATAAAAAATGTTAAAATGAGATATACGGACTTTGATAAACAAAGTAAGTATTTAACTCAGAAAATTTTGCGAATGTGCCTCTAAAACTGAAGGAATTAAGCTAATGATCACACGGTTGACTGGTAAATTTAAAGGAAAGAGTAAAAAGTACAAACAATTTCAATATTGAATCCTGTGGTTCGCCACAAGAGTTAATTTCCTATTCTAAATAGTAAAATGCAGCGCCGAGTAAAACCAGTAATTTCTCACAAAGCACCTCTTAAAATAGATTTCCATTTAATTAAATGCAAGGACTAACGCAAATACGTGGAAACTTGCAACATAAGTAGAAACAAAGTCGTGAGGGATAAAAGGTTTTAGTCAAAAGTTAGTTAAAGTAAAATAGCTGACTAATTAAAAAGGTGGTGTTGTTATTAATGATACTGCAATTTGACGGCAAAAGCCCTACAAATTAAGATGACAAGCAATAAAATTGTGACTGCTATTGTAACAGCTCATAAAGCGTTAAAATTAACGACAGTTATTGTTTTTGGCGATTCACCCACTATTACTATACAAGTACTAGATTGTGAGGTGAGATTGGTTCATTGTTTAATAACGTTCTCGTCAAAATCAAGTAATAGAGGGTCTCAACTCCCAATCGACTTCAAAGTGTATTTATACAACGTCGTGGGTATAAAGCTTCCCGTTGGATTATTTTTATGTAAGCTGTTATAGGCCCACTTTTTAGCATTGCAATATCTCGATGAAAATGATTATAATGAATGCCTGGAATGGTACTACGATCCGTTAGCTAATAATACAATATACGAGTAATAGGTTGGGGACTTTTTCCCCAACCAATTACTATTATTTCTTCGCATTTTTTAAGAAAATTCAAAACATTTATTAATATAGTTTATTTACATTTAACTAAAGTATGTAGGTACCATTTTGTTCGATAACTTTTTGCCATCTTGTAGGTAGGGACGTGATCCCATTGCTATAGAAATTTTGGGACTTCTGGTCAAAATACCGCGACAAGTGGTTTTGGCAGTCCTCTCGTGATGTTAACCTGACACTGCCTAAAGAATTCTGAAGAGACCGAAACAGATGGAAATCTGAAGGTGCAAGGTCAGGACTATACGGCGGATGCATTAACACCTCCCAGCCAAACTCTCTTAATTTTTGCTGAGTGGCTAAAGATGTGTGAGGTCTAGCGTTATCATGATGAAAAACCACACCCCTTCTGTAGATTAATTCCAGCCGCTTTCTCTCAACTTCTTGCTTTAATCTCATCAGTTGTTCGCAGTAGAGTTCAGAATCGATGGTCCTGCCTGGTGGTAACAGCTCATAATGAATAATGCCCTTTCAATCCCACCACACACACAGCATCACCTTGTTGCGAGTTAACCCGGTATTCGCCACAGTCTGTAAAGCCTGACCGGCCTTTGACCACGACCTTTTTCGCACGTTCTTGTCGTACGTGATCCACTTTTCATCACCAGTTATCAGCTTCTTCAAAAATGGTTCGGTTTCATTACGTCATAATAAAGAATCACAAATGAGTACACGGTTCATTAGGTTTCTTTCAGTGAGCTCGTGAGGTACCCAAATGTCGAGCCTTTTTGTGTACCCAGTTTTTTTCAAATGCGCCAAAACTGTTTTGTGATCAATTCCCAGTTCTTCAGCTACGTCGTAACTACTGATATGCCGATCTTGCTCCACTTTTTCAAAAATGGCATCCATTTTATCCGTAACAGGACGACCAGAACGACGTGCATCTTTGACATCAAAATTTCCGGATTGAAAACGCTTAAACCAAATTTGTGCTACTTATTGTTTCTATGGAAAAAATACCTTGAAGCTCACGAAAGAATAACACTGTTCACGCATGAGTAACTTTGACGGCGCGGAGGATTCCACAGAATATTCCATCTGTGTTCAATATACAATTATACATGTCTGTCAAACCGAATCATAACGATATCTTTACACTCGGGGCGTATGCTCCTCTATATTTATCTTTATTCCCAGATTTCTTTGTGAACACGCCAACTGATGTATAAGGCTTCAGCAATCAGGACAATATGCCTATTAAATTTCACGTTGTGGAAGACATAAAATGTTCTATTGTTGTTAAGTATCCTTTGAAATTAAATATTTCCATACACACACAACATAAGCATCCTCTACCGAAAGGTTGGTCAAAGGTGTACACATAAGTACACATTTTTGCGTATTTGTTCAATTTCCATATAATAAGAACCAAAGCAAAGTCAAGTCTGCTATCAACAGACAGCACAAGATCAAACTCTGGGCGGCTACCGACAATTCCTAATGGAAAAACTCACTAATACTGCTCGACCTGGAGTTTGAGTCAATCAAACCCTGCAGGACCCCATACTAAGCAGCAGTAGCGGTTTGCAACGACATGCATTATATGCTTCATGTACTTCAATAAATCAACTCAAGTACAAGATGTTTGATTTGTCAAGCGACTGGATTGATGAATCATAATCAAACAATGTGAAAGTGGTTCTTATTAAGAGGCAATCGTTCGATGTACTTGTATTAACGAATAAATTAGTTAAGTATGCTTAAATTGAGGACAGCCACACAATATCCGCATCAATCAATCAACTCCGTGTACGCAGACCATAGCTGGACGGAGGGACTCTCCCATTGCGACACGACCGCAGACCTCCGGGAGTGCGTCTGTCGCATGCAAAAGGGGCCACGTTAGACACAGACCAAAAACAAAATTGGCGCTTCCCAGTTTTCCACTAGTTCCCACAATTCACTATCAATTTACGAGCACAATAAACAAAAGTGAATCTACATTACATAAGTGTCTGAGTCAGCTGAAAGGGCAATTATTTCTGTAAAAGGAAGCTACAATAGTGGTATAGAACGGAAACAAACGAGCGCCGATGATGTGGGCGTGCGCGTATTGTGCGGAGCGGGCCGACCGTGATGCCGTGGAATTGGCCGCGCTGTGGTACGGCCTACGGCACGGGCCTAATGACTGGACCGGTATGGTCGCACTGATCGAACCCACGGCGGAGAATGTCTGCGGGATCGCAAATTGTTTTTATCGATCAGTTTTTGTGTACCTACGCTACAAAATGTATAGATAGATTTTTGTGTTGGAAGATCTACTTATATAATTTTACAGAGAGACTGCTTTCGTGGCAATTTACTTGTGATAAGGAAAATTTTGGTAAAAGACAATATTGAATAAAAAGCAATCCATATAAATGTCGAAGAAAAAATATGTACTTATGAATACAGACGAACAATTGGTTTTCTGCTTACTTGCCTATTATAATATTAGAAATGAAGCTGTCTGTTTGAGTTATCGGTATTTCTATTTCATTGCTTCTTATTCCGATTCGCAGGAATCGGTACCTTAGCGAATGAAATGCAGATATGTTCTGAGAGAAGAGGGGCGACTGTGCATCTGCAAACCAACATAATGATTGCAAATAAGCTTCTTGTCGCTTGCAGGCAAGTGTCAAACCCAACAAACAACTGATTTAGTCGCTGGCATTCGTTCGGGGTGCTTTATTATTGTTCCGACTTTCCCCTGTAGCCGGGGGCGTGATTGCGAGGGTCCCCGGGAATCCCTTCCTTGAATCAAGTCAATTCACTTACTGCTCATCTTCGGCCTGTCCGTCTACCACAGCTGACATAACATGGAACCATTCAATCGCAGTGATTACTGCGCTCTTTGGCCTCTCTTTTGTTATCTTAGCCGTTACTACTATTGTTTATTATGTGTCGTTGCGTAGTGTTTAGCGAACCTATGATAATAGTATTTATTTACGATTGTTTCAACACACAGCTACTATACAGGGTGGAAGGGATATCGACGCATAAATGGTTACCACGAATTCAGTACATTACACCAAACCCAAAAAATATTGTCGGTAAACAAAGGCAAGTGTTCCAAATACATATTTTAAGATAAAAATCTAAGATAATGAACAATTAATAATTCCGGTTCGGTTTGTGTTATGTATTACCTAGTAATATAACACTCCCTTTACATCAGTCAGAAACGACATTATGTACAACAAAATCGAACATCAGTAAAGGATTTCCAATTTATTCACAACATTAGGTACCTACCCGGCTCCTTTTGCAAAAATCGACCTTTACTCGTATCGCACGTCCCTAATTCAAAATCATATTTCAGGTTTGTAAACGTATTCAGTCGTGCCCGGAATACATCAGCCGTTCAATACGAACGTACGGAACGAACGTACATACGTAACTACGTCGCAGACGACAGAAAAGGCACAAACGGTACAATTAGCTGCCAATTGAGCGCCGGGATGAAGCCGATGAAGGTAACACGAGACGTTACTAATAAAGTGTAACTTTTTGACTCATATCCGGACGTGGGAACCGTGTTGTTGGAAATTGGAGCGGTTGCCATTGCCATGCACCATGGCACCTAACGTGTCAATTGGTTTGATATGGTCACGTATCTGCGTCAATCATGATGGCTTTCAAAGTTGTAGCCAGGCGGGTATAACAACTATCGTTGTGACTTGTGACTATTCCAAGGCCACTTTCGAGTTTTTTTAAGTTCGGACCATCATTTCTTAAATCAAGCTAACATCCTCTCCTCCGCTTACTTTTCAGATCTAATGTTTAGATTAGAGATCTGCAGAGTAGGTACTTGGGGATAAGTACAACGCTAAATAACTAACTTTTTAACCGATTACGGTACATACAGCCAAAGCAGATGATACAATTTCATCCTTGAAGTAGACAGCAGACAATACTGCCTGATCACCGTGAAAGTGACATCAATTTCAGAACACTTTTGATTAAAACTAACGGAACACTACTTTTACTTCAATTAGGTGCTAATTAAAACTATTTCACGCCGTCTCAAGAGAGACGATATTTAATTTTACACTCCATTATTTATGTAACTCCTTTCTCTGTCTCATTATACGTCAGAGCCGCCACGATTCATAAAACAGAAGTTATTATATTTTAATGGCTTCGTAATTGTGTTAAAATAAAGGGAGAGAGCTTTGTCCTTGATTGGCTTTGAAATAACTCCTCTGAGGAATCAGGTGGGTGTCACTGGAGGAATCGAATTACTTAGCTATTCTCATTTCATTTAAGTTCATAAGTCCTCGCCGACTGGTGGTACATACCTAGCCACTCAGAAGTCAATGTCGATATTAATTATGCGACCAGTAAAAGACAAATATTAAAAATAAGTTTAATAATATACTTGCTATTTTTATCAAAAAACAATATTGCCACCGATAACCAAGTGGCTTACCAAGAATGGTACCTATTAAATGAAATGGCAATAATCATTATCTTCAGGTCGTTATATAAATATACTTATGTTTATTCCTAGCAGCTCTTTACGTGATGCTCAAGCAACTCTAGATTTTTGTCTACGTTTTAATAACTACCATTATTATAATGTAAATGGTTTTCAGAATTCCGATAATTCCATCCATTAAATCAATATAGCGCATAACAATTATTATTTATTAATGAATTCCTATAGCTGCCAAGTAATTATTATCAATCGACTGTATTAGCGCTAGATTGTTTCACTAGTAATATTGTTTATTGTGAGTGTGTGTGTAGGACGTGGGTACGCTCTATGTAATCAATTAAGTTTAATTAATTTCAAATATAAGAGGTATTGTTAAATTTGCCAATCAATTTGTTTGGTTGTGATGGAAAATGAAACTAATTGGTTTCCAGGTAAAAAGGCCCCGTTACATAAAATAATGAAATTCAGGCGAACGTTAATAAAAGTGTCGAAATGAATTTTAATCGGAGTAAAGTTAACGGTCCGCGGCACAGAATAATAATGTAGTTCAAAGTATCCGTTATCAACACGAGTCATGAAAACTATGTTACAATATGATGGGATCATAAGTGAATAAAAAAATATACCTCATTTCAGCCATAAAACGTCCACTGCTGGACATAGGCCTCCCCCAGAAGGGAGGGATTTGCCATAATCGCCACGCTTGGCAGGCGGGTTGGCGATCGCAGTATGGTTGTTACGAAGGCACAGAGAACGCTGCTGCCCATTCTCTGGTAAGTCCCTTAGTCGCCTCTTATGACACCCACGAGAAGATATAGGATGGTGCTATTCTTTACGTCCGACACCATACGGGCACCTAAATATTAATATTGTATGTTAATTTGAGAACGACTCTTCTTATACTTATGTTACATAACACGAGTGGCTCAAGGAGTTGACTGCTGCGCTACGTGTCGCGAGTTCGATTCCCGATTCCCCGCACGTAACAAATATTTTCTATGACCTGCAGATAGTTGATTCGAGTCTGGGTATTTGTGTATGTGAGTTAAAATGTTTGTGAACGCACCCACGATACAGGAGAAATTCCTAGTGTGGGGCAACGTTTAAAAAAAAAAAGTACGTACCTAAATAAATCTAAACATTGGTAGAAGTCCCAGATATTTTAGTGTAGAGCATCTACCGCTATAATAAAAACGAGAGGAAAGTGTGATGAAGTAAAGTGTCGAATGAAGATACACCATTAGTGCTACGCAACAATTTCCACTCATGATTTTCAGTTCCTCAAAACAATTTGTGCCTAAAATAACCGACACAATACGTATAGTAGCGCCCTCTATAGGAAAATACTAAAATTATCCCTTCAGTGTTTCACTAGCGTTTCACATGAACGTGGATAGATGGCAGTGCTAACCTATCTTTTACAACAGCGCCCCCTAGTGAAAAGTAGTAGAACTACCAAGACTTGCATGTAGCAGTTTTAGTAATTGCTAGTGATTCTAGATGTCAGTGGAGGAACAGGCAGAAAATAAAACTAACGTTTAATTCCTAAAATATAATGAAAATGATTTTGTACAATTTAAATAGGTATTTGCTACAACGTCAATAAAACTAGATTGGTGCGTAATATAGCCTTATTGGAACGGCTGTAGGTAACCATCAAGAGATGGTGTAATACCTACTCCCAATGCGGAATTATCTGATGATGAGGAACGACAGCTTCTACGTTTATTATGTGAATGAGGAGTGTAGTAGTGTCACAGGTAGAATGTAGGTTCTGATGATGACGAATCAATTGAACTATAAGAGTTAAACCTACATCAAAATATTTTATATCACATGTAGGCATAAGTGAAACCCGGGTTTGCAGGACTGTTCGAAAGAGATACCGTGGCCCCGGAACACAAAGGGCTAAGAAGGAACATGGGTGGGCTTTAGTCTAGAAGTCTGACACGAATCACAAAAAAAGGCCTAAACTTGGTAAGTAGTAGTTTACATTTATAATTGTAATTGTTTTTGTTTTAGAAGAGTGGGGTCTCCTAACACAGGTGTTTCTTATACTTAAAAGGAGGCCTCTCTATGTATGTATGTTTAAATATTGTAGAAGTTTTTATAGTTACTGAAATAAAAAAAAAAATATAGTTAACATTGAACCTTCTCCAGTAATGACTAAAAACACCCCGCAACTCTCCCATCGATGTAGTACAAACCATAGAACACCATGACTTCATGAGCTACGCTACGTCGAGAAAAATAATTTATTTCATTGAGCTATTTGTTTTGTATTTTTTTTTATTTTGTTTTTTTTTAAACGTTGCTCCACACTAGCAATTTCTCCTGTATCGTGGGTGCGTTCACAGACATATAAACTCACATAAGTACTTACACAAACACCCAGACCCGGAACAACTATCTGTAGGCCATACAAATATCTGTTCCGTGCGGGGATCGAACCCTCGACACGCAGCGCAGCAGTCTAATCGCTCAGCCACTACGCCATGCGGCAACCGTGTCGTCTAAAAATATTCTATGTACTACTTATTTTTCTTATTTACAAAAAAAAAAAAAAGAATATGAATGTGGAAGGATATACGAGTAGAGGAAGACCAAAGAAACGATGGATGGACTGTGTTAAAAATGATATGGTAAAAAAGGAGGTGTCTCTTGAGATGACGAGAAACAGAGAAGTATGGAAGAGGAAGACATGCTGCGCCGACCCCAAATGAATTGGGATAAGGGCAAGAGAATGATGATAACGAACATAACATGGCACCTCGCTTGTATTCCCTGGCGGTGCGCGGTGTATGCAGAGCTGTAATAATACTCTCACGTATCAAACGAACCCTTTTAGTAACAGTATCTCCACTCATAACATAACATGGCAAGTGTCAGACTGCGCGAGTTAGCGACAAGGAGCAAGCGCCTCTCAGCCTTGACCGAGTGCAGAGCTTACATAATGCACTACACAGACTAGACAATGTTCTGGCTGTACTAGTTCATGCCTAGCTGAAACGGGTCCCTAGGAAGGCCTCTTTTCTGCTTTCTGATGTTACCATTTTATTCTAAGCTTTTCAGGTTTAATTTTTACCTTTTCTAGTCAACCTGTGGATGATGTGTGTGGAGAATATGCTTAAAAAACTTTTATATTGCATATACATTTTGGATACCACCTATTGATGATGGAATTCTATAAAATCTAAAATAATCAAGTAACTTTTTTCATATTTATTAAAACTCAAATAGTAGTAAGTTCTCCTCTTTCTATGTTCGTGATGATTCACATAACTAACTCACTGTGGTTAGACAGAACATAAACAAACACACAAATAACTAACATTCCGCGATGTCTGCGTCTGAAGGCCACAGCAGCACAGTACAGATCTGTCTGCAGATGTGGCGCACGCGCATGTGCTCTTATATACGACTAGTTTATTATTGTCTAGCTTTAAAACACAGCACAAGCTGGCTATAATTGTCTAAATCTGGAAGATATTGGAACGAGTATAAAGTACTGTCATCGTGAAGAAACCGGCATGTCTTAATCAAAAAATTCGAAGATATGTAACATCTACCAACCCGCACTGTGCCCTCGTGGTGGATTATAGCCCTTCCCTCTCCTAGAGAGGAGGCCTGAGTCCCTGTAGTGGGAACAGTATAGGCTGATGATGATGATAAAGTACTGGAGCCAAAGTTTTTTTTTTTTTTTTATTAAATTGAGAAGTGAAAACTTTAAGAGGACTCTCTGAATATAATAGAGCTGGTTGGTAAATATTAGGTTAGCTAATACAATAATCAGGTACCCAACTACTGCATCCCCTGTAATCTGTAGCTTGTCTCCCATCTACCGGAACTGATCTAGGTAGACTGCAGCGTTGCCATGGCGACGCGCGCCAACAGCGCGGTCGTTGACCCGCGTCACTCGCGCCGCCCGCCTAGAGCGCGCCGCCCGCCCCGGCCTTATTTACAAACAATTGTTTTGTCAAACTGTTCGTTATCGATAACAAGTGTGATGGTGAAGTGTTGGGGGGCTGGGTTTATGAGTTGTGCTTAATTGAGGAGCTGTGATGCAGGGCGGCGACCCCACGGGGTCAGTAATTGATGGTCGTTACTGCTGCGCTGTTTATGATGTGACGGAGAACGTAAGTCATTGACTTTGTTTCGTTTTATGTCGTTCGTTAATAGATTTTTATTGCGAACTGTGTTTTACTTCACCAAACATGGGGTTGCTTTTAATTTAACAACATAATATGTTTTTTTAGTGTTGTTTTTATTAATTACTATCGTGTGTTACGTTAACCCCTTCGTAAAACCCCATAAAAATGAAATGAATGATGATGAATGGGTAGATTAGAATAGTTGTCTCACCGCACCCGCGAGGACATAAATATTAAGTTACCACCGTCACACCATCACCATTGTGATGGTGTGACGTCGGGGACAGAGTGATAGTGTGCTAACCAGGGGAGTCCTTGAAATTTTACTACTTTTTATAAAACATGGTATAGTCACGCTATTGTGTTTTATCATTCCCATTTCAGGCTATTTTGGTAGTAGTAGGAAGGGTATTAAATAGTATTTTTTGCCTCAACCTAACATTGTGCACGCAAAAGTTTTGATAGCTATAAAAGGCACTCATTACTTTCGATAACTCTACTAAAATGTTATCTGTTCACGGAAAAACTATTATTTAATTAAGTATGTAACTAGAATTTTATGGGAATCGAATAATATTATAAGTTATAACAGAAACTATATTTAGTTAAAGATCCTAAAAACACTGTTTGGTTACTTTACATAAATATAATGCTGCTGCTGTCATGAACTCCGTCTGCACACATTTCCAGATAGCGCACAAGTGGCTAATATATTCTGTTATTAATATTCGACATATAAAATAAGGTTTTTAATAGACTCTAGTCCCAATAGCAATAATAGTCGATAAATTTTAATGATTTTAATACGAGTATTTTTTTGTAATCTTTATGGGTGCGTAAAATGAAGTCAAAACCAATAAGTATCCCTTTTCAGTGACTTCAATGACAGTCAGACACACATATCAGCATGTCGTGACGTGTCAATAGTTGGGTCTGCCCGTGTCTGCCCGTCTGTCACGGACTGCCGGCTGCGCCCAGACTCAACACGCCACTCCTATTACCTAGGTCGTTGTGAGAGCTCCAACTGTCATTATCACAGGTAATAGCTTTCATAGTTCTGGGTTTGGCTTCCTGCGGGTGGCAAAATGTTTACTATTTAGAAATAAACAGATTCAGGTCCACGTAGTAACCACTCAGTTTTAATTAGAGTATGCGCCTCTGTGCGTCCACATTGAAGGAGTGGTCAAAACATAAAGAGACAAAAAAAGTAGTTAAAAAACTAAAAAATTGGACTGAAAAATCTGAAAAGTAACAAACAAGCACATTTCAAATTAAATAAATCTTGGAAGCCGCCTGCTTCCAAGATTTATTTAATTTATTTAAACCCCGCCTGCTTCTTCAACTGGACCCACATTTGAATGTAAAATGATGAAATAAGAATGGACCGCCGGCTTCCAAGTTTTGTTTCATTTTACTTTTCAGTTTGGTTTCAGCTTGGTTTTGTTTACGTTTCAGTTTTTTCAGTCGGGTTCTTTATTTTTTTAACTACTTTTTTATTTCCAGCTTTTCAGTAAATCATTTAAAATACTACGGCGGCGATTTAACTTCTTTGTACTAAATACGATTATTTCCTTTTAATACGATTTGTCACTTTCAATTTCTTTTAAACATATAAGTTGGATATATTTTTATAATCTCCTTTTAAAACCCTTCATTTTGATACCCTACTCGATGGAAATGGAAGACTTTTTTTTCCATCTCCACGTTACGGCACCCAAAATCCTAAATTTTCCTTTGTTTTTCAATTTTAATGTAGCCATCACGCACCACCAAGACAAATCTAACGATGTCTATTTTTTCCAAATCCATCCACTTAGGAGTTATGAGGGAACAAAGAAACGGACATACCTACATACATATACAGGTCAAACACATAACCCTCCTTTTGGGCTTCGCCGCTGTCGGGTAATAATATTTATTGACTGTAAATATCGCGGTTGAACCACAAAACTTGTACCTATATTGATAAGTAAATAAACCCTCTTTTTGGGCTTCGCCTCAATCGGGTAAAAATACTTCGTCGGTTTGAGATATAATATGCAGGTATTATTTCAGTTCTTATAATTTTTAAGGAGTATGATTGTATTATTCCGTTACTTTCCTTCGACATTTCCTACTATTAATCTCTGAATTTGGTTTATCCCTATCAAACTCAAAAACAGGCAAATCCGGGGAAAAAAGTTTATATGAAATCCACAAAAACCTAGAATGTTACATCAGCCTTATTTAAAAACAAACACGCACATTTAACTTGATTTATCACAGAATTAAATTAAGTATCAACTTCTAATTAGATTTAAAAGCTAGCGTGCCTGGGGCGTATCAAACACAAACCTTTTTCGTTTGCTAATTCCACACGTTTTAATATAAACTCGACGTTTTATAGAGATAACCTAGATCGGAAGGAAGAGTAAGAAAGTGTCACTTGTCTGGCAGTTGGTACCATGCCCGACATAGTACCGCAGTGGCACTAACCGTACGAAAGGGTTGGTTCAAAACATCAGGTAACTGTCATCTGCATTCGTTAAACACAGTAATGTTCGATGTTTATGGTCCATTAACTTTAATGATGTTAAAGCTAACAAAGAGAAAACAGAATAATAATGATCATCAAATAAGGATAACTGTTTGTTGACACTAGATAATTATTATAGTTTGACATAGATTCAAAGCACATTATTAATTATGTTGTTAATCACCTTATTTTTTTTATTTAACTGGCTCAGTTCTAATTAGAGCCCATTTTGTTTCACCATCTTCTCAGTCGGGACGTAAATAAAAACTCTAGCTAGCTATATAAAAAGAAAAACATGATGTTCGGATATCCTCTTTATAAATGGAAAATGTAAAAGCAAGCAATTCTGTAGCAGCCTCCTTTTGAATATATCACAGGTTGTACCGCACTTCATATTTTATGCAACAAATTGCGCCAACTCTTTTCACAGACCAGGATAGGCCGTACAGGCGTACAGCCATACACAAAGCTACACGTACTCATGCATTATGCAGCCGGCATCCAGCCAACCAACCGTGGCCTCTGCCTACCCTCGTAGGTATCTCTTTGAAGATCCCTTCACTGTCTGCTGTTCGAAATGGTTACATTTATCATGTTAGGCCTCCCCTGGCGGCGGCCCCTCGGACAGGAAAAGCGTACAATTTATTACTACATGTACAAATTCCTCTGAGATTAAATAAAGTTAACAAAGAATCGAAGAAGAACTTGGAAAAGTGTTTAACAAAGAATTTGCAAGGTCAGCTGTGATTCCTGTGCATTGTAAAAGTTTCTTGTACTAGGGCCTGTTAGTATGGTGTGGTGGAAAATTCACATTTAAACATGTTCCTAGTCCGATTGTAGACAGAAATTTCAACTAAGATAGAAACGAATTGGAAAACGTTTTCAACATATTTTACTATGCTTGGCACAACAACACTGAATTACAGATACTATGTTTATCGTAACAGTACTTCACTAAGTCACTTATATGTGTCAAAATTGTTACTTAACTATAAAGGGAAAATGATTCTTCCACGTATTATACACAGAGTATACGAGATGTTTCAGTTCCATTAGATGTTCGCAGTAAATGGCCACATGGGAACATTGTGAAAGCGCATGCAGCACGTAGCCGGTCCATCTCACAGTTCATGCGATAAGCGCAGTAATCCAGCGACCGTTATCTCTGTGCGATAACCCATAGTAACCCTCAGTCTAGATTACACGAGCTCACACGTGTAGGCTCCAGGTGGCAATATCCTCCGATGGCTCACTTAGTGTCCGTGGTCCGGCAAACGGAATGGTTAGCCAGATGTTATGGACGTTACACGGTTACAGAGAGGGATTTCTTGATCAGTATATACAACAGAAATCGATATTTTTTCAACACATTTCTAAATAAACTTTTTTTTGTTTAGTAGCCTTCTTCTTTCAGGAAAGATAGCGATGGTTAAGCTATACTGCACTGCAGTTGATGTCAAGGATTATTTTGCAAAAAAGGGCTCTAATAACACCCAAGATATAATTAATGACTACTTACTTAAACACAAATATGATAGGTACATTTTTAATTAAAATTACATTATAACCAATTTAAAATATTAAAATGAGGTGTAACACCTCATTTTAATATTTTAAATTGGCTCTTAGGCTGCGGGTTGTTCGCAAGAGATACCGCGGCCTCGACATGAAGGGCTAAGAAGGAACATGGGTGGTTTTTAGTCAGTAGAAGTCTGACACTCCCTTTCGCTCTGCCCAAGAGCGGGTTATTTGATGATTTTCCACCCGGAAAAAAAAAGAAAGGTGTTACCGCTTAAAGAGAGTTTACTCATTATTAAATAACCCTTATTATCTCACAACCGTTTACTTTTACTTAAGACTTTACCACAGTTTTAATGTGACTTTACTGAAAATCGAGTATCGTAATTATGCAGTTGTAAATTAAGACAAACCTACCTCCTCGTACCTACGTTCAAATTATATAAACATTTTCCGAACAATAGATGGGCACTGCCTGCACAGACCTGCCACTAACATGTAACCACCGCTACTGAAGAAGCAAATGCACTACATAATTACATAGTAAACAATCCCCCGATTCAACACATCATCTATGATAAACACGAGTGCGTTATCAAAACACGCGAAGGCACGGCGCTGCCAGTAACGCCAGTCAGCTGTTTGTTATCGCGATGACAAGACGTATCGAACTTTATCGCGATATTCAGCGATAGTACGAGCTACCGCGATCTAGTTTAGTGTTTCAGTTTACAAGTTCCAAAATTGTTACTAGTTTCCAGCGTGTTCTATTTGTGGAGAAACCACAGGCCTCGAGCACTCTAGGATAACTTTGATTGAGGTAAACTTTAATTCTTAGTCGATTTATTGTGTGCTTATAAATAGAATATTAATTATTAATTGGTGTATTGAATCACGGGTGTTCTCATCGGGTTTCCCCTACTAAGTAAAGTTGAACAGCTGATAAATGTTTTATCCTGGGAGGAGTCGAGTTAAATTGATTTAGATATAGTGGAAGTGGTTAACATTTGCGTAAAAATATAACAAACAGTGGCTAAACATGTTTATCTTATCAGCTTTAATAATAGACAGTGAAACACACAGTTATTTGAAAATACAATGTTTGCGATTTTTGTTAGGATTTCAGAAAAATTGCTACCTAGCTAACATTTTATCGGTAATCATGATTCCCTTGCCCTTATCCTAATTTATTTGGTGGCGGCACAGCATAATTTATAAAGTATAATATTATTTATTATTTTATTTTTTTCATAATTTCTTCTTCTATACTTTTTTATTAATCGCCATCTCGTTAGAGCCTCTTTTCTGGCATCATCCTCCGCACAAACATTTTATCATCCTCCGCACAAACATTTTATCGTCTCATTCTAAAAATAAATGCACTTGAGTCATATCTGTAGATAACAAAGCAATTAAAATGTGGAATAAAGCAACAGATTTGTAATTCGGCTAAACAAGCGGATATCAGTGTCGATAACACGAGATAAGGCTTCCGTTCCAACTCAAAGCTAAACAGAACTTATAGATAACAGACTTTTCTAGATGAATATCGATTTTTTGACTGTCTCTTAGGTCTGTCTCCTAGTGGTTGCAGGCTCTAATGCTGACATCAGGCCACGGTGTCTGGATTTCTGCCCGGTTGGTGTCAAGGCACCATGAGATTTGAACTGAACATAGCTGTGTATGTACTACTCGGTATTCCTCTGCCTAACTCTTCGTGTATTAAAGGCGTGTTGTTAGCTGTTATGTTCACAACTTCACACTGTGTCCTATGTTCAGCGCACTGTAGAGACGCGCTGAAATTCCAGGCGCCAACGAGGCAGGTCTAATTGTGCGACACACTCAATGCCAGGGAATTCGTTGCGTTGTATTACGCACAAGAATAGAGCAGGCCGGCAATCTCTTCCGGCAACCGATACGTCATGTGTGTGGAACTGAATTCTCTTCAGTGACTTTGTATTTTATCGCGAATTATTTTCACTGACACTTGGTGATTCCTCAATATTATCACTGAGAACACTATCCAACATTAGGCCTTTGTTTTCCCTTTAACTGTTGCCTAGTGAGCGTAAAAAAGACATTCGAATTTAAACGTAATCTAATAGGAAACATAGCACAATATTATAAAGCAATCTGCTAGATTGTGTCGGGAACGTCAGGAACTAATTAAACCATTTACAAAACTCAAAAAATAAGTAAAACATTTGTTCCCATAAGACTTAAATCTTGGAAACGCATCGCTATCAATCTTACTTGTATTGCCATCTGTCACCACTGCACTATCCCAGCATCCATTACAGCTCTGCCTGGTGACATGCCGTGGGCAGTTAGTGACTGAACGCTTCGCATTGCGATCATCTCACCTACCGCAGAATGTTAACAGTGATAACGTATTATCAGCTGCTGAGAGTGACCTCAACCCCGCGCCGTTCGAACTGTGCACAATAATAATATTATATCTTATTATTTTCGTGTTAAACAGCATTCATGTATTGCTTATCAGCAAAGTTCAGCGATATTATATTTGGCAAGGACCACCGTGAAAGGTATCTGAAGCATTTATATTCCAGAATTAGGTGAACAGCAGAAGAATACAGAATATGGTAAAACATAGTCATTGCTAGTTACCAAAAACAGTTGATTTAATCATTTCACTTTATAGTTTATTGCGTGGCTTTCACTGACTTTCTTAACCTAACTTGTGCAAATTGTACCTTGTTGTATTATCGAAATAAACGACACAGTCAAAATAACTCTGCTATGAAAACTATGTGCGTGTACAACTGTGGGGTATAAAGAACTCCCATTAAGGCAAGCCCCCATTAGTGGGGGCTGACCATAACGTTAAACTAATGAATAATATAATACACTTACCGCAGTTCGATAGCAAAGTCAGGCGATACTTGGCCCATAAAGCTAAGATATTTATAAGGACTAAGGACTATACTAAATGTTACCTATTAAAGTGAAGATCGATCGTTTAGTCTATTCTTGGGGAAGGCCGGTCCGTCAATCGTGTTGAAGTCAGTTTATTGTTCTTATGCAGTAAACCTCTTCGTGATTCTTTGTCTTCTATCATCACAATGTTTGAGCTATTCTTACACAGCTCGTACCTACCAAGTCAATGTCTGGTGACGGTTGAATTGCCCTCCCTTCGAGCTGACATGTGAGGGAACAGAGAAAGCACCTGTGATTTGTGCACTGTAATACATCTCCCGCGTCCACTACTGCTAACTCTAAAGATGCCCAGTATGTACAAAATCCGGTGCAATGTTAATCACTACATAGTATAAAACAAAGTCGCTTTCTCTGTCCCTATATCCCGATGTATGCTTAAATCTTTAAAACTACGCAACGGATTTTAAAGCGGTTTTTTTTAATAGATAGAGTGATTCAAGAGGAAGGTTTTAGTATATAACTTGACCGACATCCAAGCGGGTGAAGCCGCGGGCATCAGCTAGTATATTATAAGATAGAGCAGTTAGCACTGATTTACGGAATCGTGGGAAGATTTACCTTTTTATCATCCTATTATCTACTGATAAGTAGATAATCTTTAACTGAAGTTCACATAACTGTAGCAGTTGTTTGGACTTCATTAGAGATTGGGAAATGGTGTCGTTACGATAACGTTATCAGCTTTGGGTTAATTGACACTGACCTACATTATATGGATCTTAATGGGATGAAAGGTTTTGTAGGGCTTGGAAAAAAGAGGGGCTAGTGAGCTGGAGAAAACCAAAAGGAAGTGACAGGGTAACAGTTACATTAACATAATATCACACAACATCACGCCAATTTGCCAGACCCGGGGAATCAATCCAGGATCTCACGCGGCCTCTAAATCCACGAGTAAGTCAGATATATATACATAGAAGATAGGTATGGCCACAAATATTCCTTTGTGTAAGTTACCGTAGTTATCAGGGCAGACAGTCCTCTGTGCTGATAATTGTGGTGACACTCGTACCCTAAAGACAACGTCATCAGTGCAAATATTCCAACCAAATATTATATTATCTGTATAAAAACCCCCTATCATGGTTTTGATAGGACGTAGTTTGTCACCAAGTTCAATGTTCTAGATAAGGTAGACCGTGGACCCTGTGCCCCGCGACCAGGGCCCACTGACCCACCGCGGGGCACAAAGAGCGACCACGTGTTGCTGGCCCACCCTGCACCCCCACGACCCACTGTGACCCCACCTAATACCGTGACCTCGAATTAAAAACAGGTAATTAGGTGTTTACTGATAAGACTGCAGTGACCACGAAGCAGGAAAAATATAAACAGTATTATCGCGAGTTTTTGCAGCAGCTGCTTTCGTGGAACTGAGGGGCATTGGTCTGCGGTATTGCAGTTTGATTGTTTACTTTTTTAGGGTTCCGTAGTCAACTAGGAACCCTTATAGTTTCGCCATGTCTGTCTGTCTGTCTGTCTGTCCGTCCTCGCTTAATCTCTGTGACCGTTAGCACTAGAAAGCTGAAATTTGGGACCAATATGTGTATCAATCACGCCGACAAAGTGCTAAAATAAAAATTGGAAAAAAATGTTTTATTAGGGTAGCCCCCCTATATGTAAAGTGGGAAGTGTTTTTTTTTTTAATTTTAACCCTAATGTGTGATATTTTGTTGGAAAGGTATTTAAAAATGAATAGGGGTTTACTAAAATCATTTTTTGATAATGTCAATAATTTCGGAAATAATCGCTCCAAAAGTAAAAAACAAAGCGTCCCCCCCCCTCTAACTTTTGAACCATAAGTTTAGAAAATACGAAAAAAATCTGAAAAGTAGAACTTTATAAGGACTTTCTAGGAAAATTATTTTGAACTTGGATGGAAACAACAGATGGAAACTGCAGTTAACCAATATAATTTGGTCCCTGAATCGTATGAGCGCCTATACAATCCAGAGGTCAAGTTTCATTTGCCCGTATTTTTTTTTTAACTTCGTTTACATAATATTTTATTATCTACGGAACCCTACACTGAGCGTGGCCCGACACGCTCTTGGCCGGTTTTTTATTCATTATGTAGGTCATTAACATAATATAAAATGTACATCTCTTTTTACCGTGAAAACGTTAAGTGATAATAAGAACGTTTGCTTGGTGATTGATTAGCCTGATCAGAGAAACTTTTAATACTCTGTAAGTGTAGTTCCTTATTGGCAAAATATTTATTTTGATGACGTATAAAATTACATTAAAACTTTATTGTAGCCACGCTCATGTCCTGTAGAGTATGTCCATTGCGAACACTATGGAGGTAACTTGACCGATTTTACCAAGTAATTAAGCGATACGATAATGACGTATTTGCATAGTTGCTAATGATAACTTAATCTTTTAAAGCGTTTATTGATCGTTATATTTATAGCGGAAGTGGGTCTCATTAGCATACATATTCTGGTAGGTTCAAGTTTAGACCTAGTTTAATTCAAATTGAGATGTTGACATAATTATATGTGAAGTAAATTAAACCGAAAATTTTAACAATTCCTTTTAGCAGTATTCCTTTAGAACTTGCATGTAGTGTTAATCAGGTATTGATGTAGGTAGTCCTTCCCATAACTCTTTCAATTAGTATTTCGGTCTACAAACCGACGAGTCGAAATTACTATTTCGACTCTTCCTTTCATTAATATATTTCTCCATTTCCCACGGTTCTCCGACCCAGCCCACGTGGCTATTCCACCAGCACAGTGCAAACAGACACTCCTGTAGTCCCACGTCGGCCTCAGGCTGTGGTCACCTCGAGGGCGCAGCAAACACTCGCGAGTGACGCACGCGCGGGTCAACAACTCACCCCTTGTTTGGACAGGGACACAGCTCCGTGGAATTGCTTCATAACGAAATGTAAAGAGTACAGACCAACGCGGAAATACTCATTAATTTTATGAACTATTTTCAAATAGATTAACCTAATGAACCTCTGTTTGTCAAATATATGGGTTATTGACACGACACACTTGGTGTCTGTCATTATCACATAGGATTAACGGAATCTGGTGCTCCCTTCTGTGCTAAATCTTTGCCACAACCGTCGACTTATTAAACCCTGTCTCACTTGTTGTGAGACGAAGTAAATTGGTTTATAAATCAGTACCTACCTAATAAAGTATGTGAAGCCGCACCAACTGAATAGCAACGCCTCACAGTGTGTCTGGAGACTTTATACCGGTCTGTCATTACTCATTACACAGTATTTTATTTCCAAATTATGCTTTTAACTTGTATGTTTATTAAATTCCTGAGCCATCAAGGCTACTCCACAAAAAAAAATCGTCGTTTGCCGATCATGTTTCATCGATACCGCAAATCTAAACTCGTAGTCCACGTTAATGTCACCAGAACTAGTTTTTAGTATATCTGGTAAGTCTACTTCTTAGCTGATCTGGATCTGGACCCGCGCAAACAGATCAGACACCTTAAAAATGTGTGTAGTTTTAAACTAACTTTAATTAATGAGTTTAGGAACTAAACTTGTTTGTAAAGCAAGATTATGTTCAATTTAGGACCTGTTTTTTATGGTTCAGGTTAATCTTAATACTAAGACGCTAGAATTAATTCCAATAAAAATTAAGAGTGGTTTCCAAAAGTGTTCATAACACACATAAGAAATATCATGTTGGATCAATGATGAAGTACAATTCGGGACATCGTACTATAAGCTACTAGCACTAAGTTCCTGTACTTAGCTACGTAACGTTGTAGTATTCAACACGACAACTAGAAACGCGCGGTCGTATGAAGGTGTCCCGACAACCATGTGCATCTGGATTGAGGGCCCATTTTTTTAAACCTTGCCAAACGAAATAAGACTCATAGGGAAATTACTTAAAAATAGTTAAAACTTAAAGCATAGGGCCACGAATTTCTTAAACGTGAATTAAAAATGTTATGATTAAATAACTTGGGCCCTCAATCCAGACGCGTGCATAAAGTGACATAGCCTAAATCTCAGTAAGTCCTATCTTTGGGTTCATAATTTTTATTCAGGAATTTAGTTAAGAATTTCTTAAAGATTTTAAGAAATTCCCAAATCTGTAGAATGTGACATTACAGATTTATGGCGGTATTTCTAGGGCCCTCAGTTCAAATGTGTCTGTACTGAGGAATCTGCAAAACATGGATTTATCTGAAGAAATACATAAATGCGACTTTAACATGTTTTACTTAGATACTTAGGTGAATTAGTTAAAAAGAAATAATGACGGAAAAGTTCATTGTTACGTAGTAAATGAAAGTCAAATTTTACTAAAACGTCTGAACTGAGAGCCCAACATTTTCGGCTTTATTGACTAGGCTCAACCTCATAGATTAACGCAAATTAGAATAAGATTTTTAACTATTCTTTAATTAAATTTTAACATATCGTCCGTTCTTCTTAATATCATACTTAAAGAGAAAATTGATTTTCTATTTTTATATAAGAGAAAAATTTGTAGGGTGACCATAATGATCATAGTTAGTACCGGTACATTTTCAAGATTGATCTAGAAAAGATCTGACAGTTTAAAATAAAACAATTAAATTTACCTAAGCATTATTCAATGATTTTCGTGATTTCGGAAATTGTATCTTAAATACAACGTATCTTTAAAAACTTTTTTGCAAAAAAAAACCGACGTCAAAAACATAAAAAAATGAGAAACACATAATCGATAAACACAAATAAGTGAAAAATTAAAAATAATAAAAAAAAAATATTTAAAAAAATCAGCTTTTAAAGTTGGTGACATATTTTGTTTGTTTGATTTCCGTTTATTACCACCGACTTCAGGCGCTGTTTTTTCTTGTGAAGTTTATTTTTAATTTTTTTGTTTTTCACTTTTTGTGTTCTTCGATTTTGTGTTTTTCACTTTTTTATGTTTTTGAAGTCGGTTTTTTTTTCCTTTTTTAGTTGTAATATATAAGGAGCTCGTGGCTTAATAAGAACTGCCACTCGGGTCGAGCTTTAGGTAAAGCTGTACTTGCCTAGGTCGGTCTGTGGATGGGTGACCGCCCGACATACCGAGTTTCCTCCGTGCCTCGGAAAGCACGTTAAGCTGTTGGTCCCGGCTGCCATATATAGATCTTTGGCAGTCGTTACAGGTAGTCAGTGACCTGAAAGTCTGACAACCAGTCTTACCAAAGGGTATCGTATTACCTAGTATTAACTGGGTTGTGGAGGTCAGATAGGCCGTCGCTCCATGTAAAATACTGGTATTCAGCTGCATCCGGTTAGACTGGAAGCCGACCCCAACATAGTTGGGAAAAGGCTAGGCAGATGATGATGAGTTGTAATATCTTATACAAATATTTACTATGCATTGAACATTCAAACTAGAAACCAAGCCCTTAAACTTCAAGATTTCCTTATTATTGCTTTCAACTCCTAATCGTTGAGGAGAGTACCTTCCATAACCAGCTCACTCACTCAATCATCAGATCCTGATACGGTCCACAATTGACGGAGATATGCGCGGATGAATAAAAAAATTCATACACATGAATAGAGAACCTTCTCCTTTTTGGAAGTCGGTTAAAAATTACCCCAAATCTCCCTTCGTAACTGACCAAGAACCAAGAACTCTTATGTAATTATTATCATGCACAAAAATAAATGAAATCAATTATTTATTATTGAATAAAAGTCTTTATTGAAAAATAAACAAATAGACCACACAAAATTATTTTTTTCTTCCATTTTATTTCTGGTTAACTCATACACATGACAATGTCACAAAATATATTGTCATGTAAAATATCTAACCACATTAATTACAATTGCTTTGTGTAGGTAAAATGAAGTGAAAATGAAGTGAAGAAAAGTGAAAATACGTAAATACAAATAAACGAAAAAGTCAATACATGAAAAACCGACTAAGATCATATTCCTAATTTTTAGAATGTCGTAACTGCTGGATATTTTTAATTTTAAAAACACTTTTTTTGGGTCGTAGGTACATAGGTACTGTAGGTACAGTCGAAAGCTTTTCCGCCTGCCCAGTTAAAAATTTTTTCGCTTAAATCATGCGTAGGCGCCAAACCCCGCCCCCTCAAAGTTTAGGCCTATTAGAGAAGCGTCAACGTAATTAGTTGCAATCTGCACTGCGCAGCTTAGTGACGTATCCTCTGTACACCTTTTGCGAATTTTACGGACGAACTTTGGCGCGCTTCCCGGACCTTTTGAACATTGACCATTGCTCTGCTTACCTGACCTTTGATTGACTAAACGTTAACCTGTGCAATAATATTGGACTCCTGAGAACCTGTGCTAGAACATTTTTTGCATAATGTCTTCCAGAAATCTCATACAAGAAGAACGAAATGAAATTATAATTTTGCATGGACAAGGATTTAACATCAGTCAAATCGCTGAGCTGAGTCCCAAAATAAAAAAAAAAACAATATGAATCACATTAAAATGTTTAAATTCTTAAAATGGACTTTATTTTCATAAACATAAAGTCCATTTTAAGAATTTTAAATTTTGAATGTCATTCCTATTATGTTCTGCAAAAGCGGCCATTTTAGGCCAGCTGGCTAGATCAACGTTTCACCGCCCTAAAGCCCCATTATTTCAAATTTTATCGAAATCGTTAAAGCCGATTTAGAGAACACGCTTACAATTGCCTGTTAAATAGCATGGGATTTTATAAGATTCTTATAATAAATTTAAAATTACTCACAGAAATCATTGAGTTTTTAATTTACAATTACCAAACCAACACACACGCACCATTAGTAACGAAAGTCAAATTCAGTTAAAGTTTTTTTTCTAATAATGGCAGTTTAAAAATAACAATAACTCTCGTTCGGCGTGCGTCGGTCTCGTCAGTGCGGTGGAATGGTATTGTATTTCATTCATTATTTCTATACAAAGGCGGGGCGGAGCTAGAGAGCGCTTCATGTTGTAAGTGCAAGCAAATATGAGTTTAGTGGTGGTCAGGCGGGAGTGCCCGCGATAGTACATATATAATACGTTTAGCTGCAAATATTACGACTTTTCGACTGCGCTTTGCAAAATGTACTGGTACTAACTATGATCATTATGGTCACCCTAAAAATTTTTCCCTTATAAAAAGTATAAAATCCATTTTCTCTTTAAGTATGATATTAAGAAGAACGGACGATATGTTAAAATTTAATTAAAAAATAGTTAAAAATCTTATTCTAATTTGCGTTAATCTATGAGGTTGAGCCTAGTCAATAAAGCCGAAAATGTTGGGCTCTCAGTTCAGACGTTTTAGTAAATTTTGACTTTCATTTACTACGTAAGAATGAACTTTTCCGTCATTATTTCTTTTTAACTAATTCACCTAAGTATCTAAGTAAAACATGTTAAAGTCGCATTTATGTATTTCTTCAGATAAATCCATGTTTTGCAGATTCCTCAGTACAGACACATTTGAACTGAGAGCCCTAGAAATACCGCCATAAATCTGTAATGTCACATTCTACAGATTTGGGAATTTCTTAAAATCTTTAAGAAATTTTTAACTAAATTCCTGAATAAAAATTATGAACCCAAAGATAAGACTTACTGAGATTTAGGCTATGTCACTTTATGCACGCGTCTGGATTGAGGGCCCAAGTTATTTAATCATAACATTTTTAATTCACGTTTAAGAAATTCGTGGCCCTATGCTTTAAGTTTTAACTATTTTTAAGTAATTTCCCTATGAGTCTTATTTCGTTTGGCAAGATTTAAAAAAATGGGCCCTCAATCCAGATGCACATCCGACAACCGCCCATCCCTATTTTCCCAGCAGGTCAAACTGTGAAAGTTAAGTAAATGAATATTGTCCGACAGTACGCAGCAATAAAAGGCGATTGTTCATAACTCTATAAGTAGGACATCACACAGCAACAGTTCCACAGCCCTGTCGTGAAGGCAGCACATCTAGCCTACAGATGTACGTCAATAGCACCTTTATTACGAAGCAGTAAGGGTGGTAGTAGCACAGTCAAAGACCCCTGCCTTTCTGGTCCCCGTTGACATCGGTTGCGCCTTTATTCCACAGCTGTAAGGGCGCTTTTCATAGTTTTCCGTACAATGGGAGCATTCTCGTAAAAACGTCATTAATTAGTCCGGCTCGCTTACGATCGCACCTCGATTACATTACGAGTTTGTGTGATTAAGATAACAGTATGTGCGTGTATCGGGGTCACGTGAGTGTGTGTGTGTTTGTTTATTGATGACACCTGGAATACCGAAACTAGCATAATGAAACACTTTAGTTCATTTATATTTGTGTTAATCACTTTTAAGGAAAATACGTCATTAATTTTGCGGTTAGGACACATATTAGGATAAAATAATTAGGTAGGTGTCTGATGAGATTATGAGTAATAGAGAGGTATGGAAGAAGACATGCTGCGACGACCCCAAATGAATGTGGATAAGGGCAAGAGAATGATTAGGTGAAAAAATTTTGGGTAATTTCATAAATTAACGGAAACAAACAGTACGTATTCACGGAGGTTCGCCCCTCTATTACGTGACCACGCGACGGGTCATTAGTTTTCTTATCTTTTTCAGCATGATATTTAAAGGAACTTCTATTTCTTGTGAGAACGTTTCAACCAACTGACTTTTTGAGTCTATTTTTCTCATCATCTGCCCAGCCTTTTCCCAATAACATCTGTATTGGGGTTACCTTTTACTATATAGAAAATGGTCGCTAAAAGCTTAAAACATTAATTACTATGCGCATACGACCAGGGACCGATCTTTGTGGGAAAAAGCGCCTGTAATCCAACTCACAGCAACGTCCCAAAAGGCCTGAATCTTGTATCCGTGCGGAGAATCTATACGTTTAACCCATCACAGTTTTCCGGTCAGCCAATAACATTTGACCTCGTGATTCGCCGTAAATTCTCGCTCAACACATAATATCTCAGCCGAAAAGCTGCTAAATTATCCGCCGACTGATATGCGTAATGTATCCAATATGTAACGAGTATCGAGTGGCACAGCCACACGTATGCCCAGACCGCCAGATGGCTGCGAGACTATAACCACAGCCGTGATCATTCGATGTAACGAGCCCGCGATAAACATTCCAGTTCGTGTGGTTACAACCAGTGAGTGCAGGAGATCGTTGATGGTAACTTTCAATAAAAATACTCACTGTGGTCTGACCCTGAAGTGTTAACAGCGTGCAATTCTGAAATTGTGATTTCAAAACATTACTTTACTTGTATTGCATCATCCAGCATTAGCAAAGGCTTGTCTAATTTCAGGCGATCGGGCGTGTCTAGGTCAAATCAATTGTTGAAGAATCCATAAATATTATTACCTTTACCTATAACGTAAAACTTACCTTTGTAGCCTTTCATTTCCTCATTCCTTTATTGCATTTATGTAAGTGACGAATTTTCTTATCACGTTCCAAAAGTAATATTATGATCACATCACATTAGATCGCATAGTTCCATACGCATAGTTCGCATAGTTACCATATCACTATGCAAAATTGAAATCCCAGGTAGAATAGTATTTTATTTAAATAATTTTACACACCTTTATTCAAAGGGTAAAAACGGGGTCCCGTTTTTACCAACTTTTAATTACTAAGACTTCGCTGTCTGTCCGTCCGTCTGTCTGTCACCAGGCTCAAGAACTGCGATAGCTAGACAGTTGAATTTTTTACAAATTATGTATTACTGTTGCCGCTAAAACAACAAATACTAAAAATAAAATGAAATAAATAAATTTAAGGGGAGTTCCCATCCCGTCGGGGCTGCGGGTTGTGCGCGAGATACCGCGGCCTCGACATAAAGGGCTAAGAAGGAACATGGGTGGTTTTTAGTCAGTAGAAGTCTGACACTCCCTTTCGCTCTGCCCAAGAGCGGGCAAAAAAATGGGAGCTCCCATACAACAAACGCGATTTTTATAGATAATGGTACGGAACCCTTAGGGCGCGAGAACGACTCGCACATGGCTGGTTTAGGAACGTGCTCTATTGTCCTCAATCAAACTAGCTAGTGTACGGGAGTAGGTACGTGAACTCCGTGTCTATAATTATCAACCTGGATTAGCTTGTCTTAAGTTTCGTACTAAGATGTTATTCCTAGAATCAGCTGCAAAAAGTCTGCACTTAACGATGTAAACACTCTAACATCTGTAATGTTTACAATGCATATATTTAGCGTTTTTGTAGAATATCTCAAGATTGTTAGCTCATACACTCATAAACAAAGTAACTAAGAATATTCGCTATTTATGATGTTCCCGCGACCTTGTGTCTGCGAATATATCTTACTAGATTTATTTTGCTTTTATTTTACGTCTGTATTATTTCGCATACTTCAATTTGTATTATAACATCATCGTCAGTCATCGCTTACACGTTCATGCTGTAAAAATATTATGAAAATAATTTTATTTCAGTTCATAACGCGGTAAATATAATGTTCGGTCTGTGCCAACAAATATAGTTATACGTTAAAAGTAACGAGTTACTAACTGGTAAATAACTCTCTGTTAAATTTATTTTCGTGGAGTGCTAATTGATTGCTAAAAAGTTACCTGGTTATCAATCACCTCGACAATCCACAAAACATAGATCGAAATACCTGACGTTACTTCGAATTTTTCGAATATATTTGCCAATTTTTCACGAAGGCAATTACTTTGGCCTGCCCTTGGCTAATAGTACCTATTTGATACCGATAAATTGTCCACGTGCTAATTGGTCATTCTAGGTACATGTTCCTATATAAGGTGTTAGTAACAGAACAATACAAAGAATTAATTAAAACATTACTGGGTTATATATATAATTCCCATTGTACTGCAACCTAGAGGAAATCCAGAGGAAATCAGGTTGAGCTAAAATTAAAACATTATTATATTTAAAATTATGATTCAATTGCATCGGACTTGCAGAGGAAGTGCATGTCTTAGATAGAATACTATGGTTTATTATGTGTTTTTTCTATATATAGAATGCTATTTATAGCTCGAGGAACATAATAAGTATGTAAGTACCTACTAACTTAGTAATAAAATGTGTGCGTGAAGCCGCCACGCCTGCAGGATAGTTCTGCGGTCGGACTCGGGATCTCGTGACCACAAGCAAGCGTTTAGATAAACTTAGTGATTCATTATATTATATTATGCAAGGAACAGCACGTACTCAATCACTGTTGAGGATAAATTGTGTAATTAATTTGTGTTAACTTGATTAAAAACGTCCGCTAAATGGCAAGCCTTTATAACAATCCAGTTTGCGACCAGTTGAAATATTGGGATGATCGTATATAATTCACGCAAACGATGACTAATAACCAGAGATCGGAGTAGGTTGAGTTAATTTGCCTAAACCACCCTAAACTTCAATGTAGTCAATAACTTGTGGATGGAATGGAATACCTCTCTTTAATTTAACTTAAAAACCATGCCGGAATTTTATAGGGAGGATTCTAATCTTTGTTAATAATTAATATGCCTTTTAGTTGACATAAGACGATTAACCTTACCTGATTACTAGTAAAACCATGAGATATCGTTTAAATTTTTATCATTTAATTTCACTACACTCTTCAAGTTAAACACGGTTGTAATTGTAACACAACAATAAATTGATAAGTATTACGTATTTCTTCAGCTCACGAACTTTTACATGTTAATATGAAGTGTATATCTAACATAACAAACATCTAAATCTGAGATTAACTAATATTATTATACTAATATGTACACATCTTTCAGATTGTCTGTCTGCCTATCTATCCGAGGGGCAGCCCACAGTTCCCACACTAAGTTTCCCGGTTACCAGGTCTCATTAATTATTAACTTTTAATCTACTTCGCAATTACTCGTCTAATATTCCTTAACTACGTGTATCTATGTTCGATGTTGGAGTTCCCAGTATATTGCACAATCATGTGTTACATGTTCATTATTAAAATAGACTAGCTGCTTGTATTGTATAGCCCTTAGAATTGCTTTGTGGGGGTAAAATTATGAACAAACGTCGATTACCGAAACTGTGAACATACGAGTATTTGTCTCCACAATATTAGTCTACTAGCAGTCTAAGGAGCCATTGTGGCATATGCCAGGTATTAGATTTTTTTTTTTTTTTTGGGTGGGTGGAAAATCATCAAATAACCCGCTCTTGGGCAGAGCGAAAGGGAGAGTCAGACTTCTACTGACTAAAAACCACCCATGTTCCTTCTTAGCCCTTCATATCGAGGCCGCGGTATCTCTTGCGAACAACCCGCAGCACCGACAGGCAGGTATTAGAATACCTCTGCCATTGACTCGTTGCTCTTGGAGTGTGCGATGATAGGCCACTCCAATAGTCCCGATTCTCGGCAACTCCCGTCCAACTACTACCAGCCGTAACCAGAGGTAACATTACTAGCTTAACATGTAATTTTTGAGGTGCATTATCTAACACAATATAAAGAACATATTATTGTTGACTTGACTGCAATGTTCCCAGTATTACAGCATACATAATGTGCAGCAGAGCTTATGTTATTGTGAAGTTTCTCATCCACGTGCATACCATGTAAACAATACCGTGTTTACTTGAAAATTGAAGGATTATAAATTATAGTGTACATCTCCTTGGACTAATTAGGACCGAAATAACAATAGATGCTAAAGTATCATCCATGGTGTATGGTGTGGATTCCCGTAACCCCAGTTTTCCTCATTCGATATTATATTATGTAGCAAATATTAAATATTTACCAAGAACAATTTAAACATATTAACAAGAAATCCTGGATAATTGTAGTTTATCTCACGTTTCCTAGTAAAACATTTGTGGGTTACTGGGAAATGTGTGGGTAACCTGTTACTACGAGGTTACTACGACAAGTCGATTGTCATGTTTATTTATAAGAATGTAGAGCAATATTGTTGCTGTATGCTGGCTGAGCTTTTTTGCACGGCAGAAGAAACGAAAACGTCAAGGCTTTATTAGTACGGATAAGCAGATAAGGCAGGTCCTACTTAACTACAGTCATTTCGTGTGGTATTTTTCTCCTGCAAACCTACTAGTTTTTTGGCTTTCTTTATTGCTCTTAATAACTCTTGTAATATAATTCTTTTTAACCGGATTTTATGCAGCAATGAACAAAACATCATAGTATTTCTGCTAATTGCTGTTGTTCCGTAAAACAATAGGAAGTGAACTAGCTAATCCCGGCTTAGCATTATAACAATGAAATTCCTTTACAATTTTTAAAACAAGGACATACTGACGCGAACTGTAAAAGTGCATACCGAACTGATACAAGCAAGCATAATAAAAATGTTTTATTGTATTGAAGATTACCAATAAAAAAGTACCTAGTATAGTAAGTTGCCCGACTTTCGTCGAAAAATACCACTTTATTCCCATGTCGTGGGGCCATTAGGATTTATGTCCATGACCATATTCAGTAATCTGTTGTGTTGTGGATTATGAATTTTTGACAGTAAAATTCAATCCTTTCATCAGGTCTGTAATCCCCCCGTTGGTCGATAGGCTGAGATATTTCTACTTATACTTATAGTGTTGTTAATAGCAACACTATTTAGTATAAGTAGAAATATATGTGTGTATGTGTGTGTGTGTATATGTGTAGTATCTCTTTTACATAGCTATGTATAATACCCATGTTATCGATATTGGGAGGTGGTTATAGGCGAAAGTTAGTAGTCCCTTTTCGGGTCTAGAAATACCATTCATTCATAACGACATAACTACGTCTACTACGTCTTGGTAGGGAATCATTACCTTGGAATAATCATTGGGGGGTGTGTCATTATGTCAACAAGTCATGGTCAACGCCTCGCAGTGACGCTTGAGAAATTATCCATTGAATAATGCAATGTGTAATACTAGTAATACTAGTAATGATTCACTAAAATAACGAAAGAAAAACACATGAATGGCGGTGCACGTCACGTCATATTATTTCCTTCATTGTAATTTTCATGCAGCTGCAATTTCTTTGAAGTATTTACATGAACTATGCCCTAGCTTTAAGTAATTTGTGTGGAGAAAATATTTTTTTTATTATTATTTTTTTGGAACGAAGTTCCATAACGCGCGTTGTGAAAGGGGGCTAGACGGAAAAAAATCTTACGAAAAGTTGTCACGACACTTTTTGCTATAGTAAGCTATTGTAAGCTGTGCGGCGTCGCATGTTTCTCTGTCTGTCTCTCTCTCTCTTATAGAAAGCAAGCCAGATATTTTCATTTCTACATTTTTTTTATTTTTTTTTTATTTTTTTATTTCTTTTTTTTTACATAATAAAAAATAATAACAATAACTTCGTTCCATCCGGGTGTTCCTTGACACCTCTCAAGTTTTTTTATTATTATTTATCTCTACTAATATGTATAGGGTGTAAAAGTACCCTTAACGCAAACGAAAGGCACTTGTTCTCCCCACCACTGCGATAATTTTTTTGTTCTAGACCATACCTGGGAACCTCCTAGTTACGGAGATATTGGGGGTCAAAGTTCCAAAATTTTCACAGCTGTTTTTGTAAATACTAGTTTTTCAGGTTATAACTTTACTTAAATTACCTTCATGACCCGTTTACTATTCAAAGCATCCACTAGCACAGTGTTTTAACAGTGCTACATTGAGTTTTACCGTAAAATGTGATTTTTTATCAAAAAAAGAAAGTCATTTCTCAGCCAAAATTTTTGCCTAGGGGTACTTAGTTTGATGTACAGAATGCTTGGTTGACGGCTGTGTGATGGGTAGATTTACACCCTGTATATACATATATAATATACTAATGGAGTTACAGCTGTCAGTTAAATTATTTTCCCATCACTATTACTTAACATAACATCACGCCTGTAATCCCCAAAGCGTTAGGCAGAGGTGTACCTAATAGTCCCACATTCCACCAGTTATGTACCTATAAGTTTAATATAATAGTGGCGAAGCATCATTATCACTGATAAATTAATTGTCACTATGGTCCTAAGTCCTACTAAACCTTGGTTTTAATGATAGTGCCCACTTTTGTTCCGCGAACATGAAAAGCAAACTACGGCTTAAATCGAAATCTTCAATATTGCAAGAAAGTTAATATAAAATGCAGATAAAAAGAGCCTCCAACATTTGGGAGCGTGCTCCTCAGTATAATGTTATTATTCAGGAATGCCGTGGCAGATGGTGCGCGTTTTTTGTGCAGCCTGCAGAGAGCAGCACCTGTCGCATGCGGGCACATGCGCAGGCGCACAGCTGGTGCTGAACCAGTCGCACACGTGATGTGAGCACGATATCAAGGATGTAGATAGAGGATACTTCTTGCCATGTGTTATTTAATGAATTTTTGTTATTATATATGGCCAAGAAAGCAAGTCGTAAGCGTGTACTGAAAGAAAGCACAATTTTCACTCTAGTTGAAAATTTTATGTTATTCATGTAGAGCAAAGTTCAGTTATCAATATCTTATAGTCAAAGCTCACGGCGAAAAGAAAAAAATTTTTGGTTTCTCAAACAATACTTGATGTGTTGCGAGCTAGAGATTAAACTAATTGTGTCATCAGCTTTATTGCTGCACTACCATAATTCTCTTGCCCTTATCCCAATTCATTTATTCCTACTATTGATATGGTAATTTGGGATAACCCATGAAATTCCTTTATTTTGACAGCCTCTTCCCAATCTCCACAATTCATGATAAACAAAACAATACTTAGTAGTATAGAGTTACGTTACCCATTTGTCATAACGCCCACATTCATAGATAACATTTCATGATCAAGTATGCGCAAAATTCATTTCAAAAACTGTTTATCATTTCCTGCGAGATTTATTTTGATTTATTTTAGTATGTACGTTTTGTTTCGTTCGCGTGGATGTAAAGCAGATTCGTTCTAAAAATACAAGTTAATTTGCAGCTCTGCAAGTGTGCCCGAATCTTATCAGTTTTAATATGAACACAGATGCTAAAGCTGCCTGTCTGTATTTAATACACAAAAGAAATGTGTCTGTGTGCGTGTTTGGGCGCTGCAGGTCGGCGCACGCGCAGGTGCCCACTCATTCTCCACTCAGCTTTCGAGCTGGAGCGTTTACAACGTTCCTCTTTTTGAGTCGTAACTTTAGGGATATTTTGGTTCATTCGTGCCAATAAGTGCTGTGTTTGTGGTCGCCTGGTCAAGTGATGACGCACATCTCAGTTTGTTTTGTCGTGCGTGCATAAGTTACGTTTGATAATTTATAATCATTAGTACGTATGTATACAACAGTGTGTCGGGCGGTGCGTTGTTTACATAGATCAGCTGTTTTTGTTAGTGCATTAACTATTTAATGTTCATTTTTTATCGGTAAGTTTTTTTTTTATAATTTAATGTTTGTTTATAATTATGTAGACTAGGTATTTATTTTAAATGACTCAATGCATAATTAATTATTACGAGTAGTTTTTTTATGTGTACTTTGTTAATTTAAATATTAAATACCTTGGTACAACTTCGTGTTAAAAATAATTTAAACAGGTAGATATTAAAGTTTTAACACATCAAACATCACGCCTGTAATTCCTGAAGGGTTAGGCAGAGGTCTACATAGTAGCACATCGTCTTTTGGCCAGTTATGTTTTAGTCCTATTTAAAAGAGGGCAACCTTGTGACCAATTCGTGATGGTAAACTCAAGCTCATCACACTGCCATATAAAGTCATCATCACAAACCTGTCAAGTTTCCATCATCCGTCGATCGTAATCATCTGCTATAACTATAAGATTACATCTCCAAAGTATGTACTGCACCTTATCTGTCATTGCGTACCCAAACTTGGTGACATGCAGCTCGCATGCTGGCCGTGACAGTCACACAGATAACCTTGCAGATACTATTGAAATATGAAAACGATTCGACGTGTGACAGACGGACTGACAACCGGAAACGTTCAATAGGTAGAAGTTACCGTAAAAGGGGACGTAAGGTCTTGGACACAGGAGTCGTTTCAGTGAATCACGTTAATTGTTGAACTTGGCCTATTTATTGCTGTAATCTGTGCGTCTATAATTTTATCCCTATTGTTATTTATTTTATGTACCTGGTCAGGTTTTACCTTAATGATAAAGTCGCGACTAGCTAGTAAGCACATAGGTGCACATAGTTCTAATAACGACAAATCAAGAAAATACGAACACCATTCACGAATTCACAAGTCTATTATTTTAGGAGCTAGCTGTTACATTGCCATATAGGGCAGTTAGGCGATTTATAATCAAAAACCATACGGAAAATGTGGTCTTTATATTGCGAGATATTTATTTACGTCATTGCGCGTAGACGTTCTGTCTATCGTAGACTTACGCACTTGAAAGGTCCTCAATGGCGATGCCGTCTATACTACGAATCATGCGCAGGTTCCTAGAACATTATCTACCGCTTATCGTATTTCCCGATCGCGATAGACAACCGATAGACATTTATACAAGTCCGCGGCTCCCCACAATGAATATTGATGGCGGGTTTAAAGCTATCATTAGCTAAATATCCTGTCTGCCGTCCTGTGAGGGTATTGTTCCGAAGACGTTTATGACACAGTTTAGTCCGGAATGGATGTCCATATTATGAGCTTAGGAAGTAATAGCAGTTAGTTAAAGCTGCTTTGAATGTGACACGACAGGTGTTGGTTCAGCGCACTCAGTTATTTTCGTGTTTAAGTCAGGTAGTTATTTTTTTAAACCGATTTTCGGAGACTGTTCTCACCTGTCCCTGCGCAGGGTAAAGCGCTTGCTCTCATGTTATTTGAGCAGATGACGGTTGTATGTTCAATAGTACACAAGGTGCCTGCAGGTAGAAAAACCGTAAAGCAATAATAAGACAAACTCGTAAATGTAAGACAATTTAATTTCAGCCTTGTAAAGATACTAAAAGGTATTGTTTTTAGAAGACTTGGCAAACAATACAGACAGATGGTAGTAGTTAGCGTTAAGTGTGCGTCTGTTATTGTTAATGGGTAACTATATAAAACAACTCGCGTTTGTTTCATAATTGTTACGTTCTCTCATAACAAGTTACTTATTCGAACGTACATACCATAACTTCAACGAAGAACGTATTTCAGCTGTACGAAATTAAATATGGTAATGCCATTAACTGTTTCTTCTTAACAACACGAGGATATAAGGCAAGGAAAACGGTTTTCCCAAAAAAATGGTACGTACGAACAATACGGGAATTCCTTTGATTTGGCACCCTTTGTAGGACTGCCGTAAAAACCCAAAAATAAACTAATCTTAACTGGGGAATCCACGCTCATTACTACTCATAGCCATGAACCACAACGCGACCTCCATCTAATAATAATGTCAAAACTACTATTAAACAATTTCTAATCAGACAACGCGACGAACTAAATGTATTCGCTAATAAATTGGGCTACAACAATGTAATGGAGTTATTTATTATTCGCGGCAGAATTTGGCCATCGAGCCACCGGACCAGGCTGCCAATTGTACCGTTATACTATTATAATAAATCGCTATTACATGATAATAACACCATTGTTTACGAGCAAGCTGTCTGCGAACTGCTGTTACACCTACTTACACTATGAGGTGAAAATTAGCATTCAAACGAATGAATAGAATTTTGAGTGTCTCGTTTGTCTAGTTCTAGTACTTTGACTTTCTCGTCCAGTCTTGCCCGGTTGATGATAAAATAGACTAGCTCCTGGTAATGGGACTTCACTGCACTCCTGCTATCTGCTAACACGCGTGATTCTGTTATGAACTCGTCATTAGGTAAGCTGGCCAGGGAAAACATTGCTAGCGGATAAATGTTTGGAAACTAAACAATAGTAGATATGTCAGGTATTTTAGAACACTTAATTCTTATTTACCTTATTTTTTGTTTTATTTCGAATCTGCAGCCATTGTTCATAGTACAGGAAAGAGGTTGTTTTGAATAATGCAACCTAAACAATCGGTAACCTAAATAAATGGTTTACCTACTTTGCCTTATAATATGTTCGGTATTTACTCACAAAAAGTGGTACAAACAAAATCATTAAGCTCTAAGGTAGGGACTATAGTTTGCTGTTTCATTAGATACCCAAATATATCATGTAGGTAACTTTTGAGCATCGCTAACAGGACAATATGGACATACAAGTTATATTCGTGTACCTACTGGTGGTTGCCAGTTGGTTAGACACAGAAATATGTAGTAGGTAGCCATGCTCACCTGGATATCGCAGGAGACTCTTTTAACATTCAAACACGAAACTGAAGACTGTGCAGTTTAGTTTATTTTATATTATTATTTTAGGAAAACTTACAGCTAGGTAGACATAATAGTTAGGTTTATAAAAATAATATGGCCTATTACAAGTTTTTACAAGTAGTCACACAATATTTAAATAAAGTAAAAACAAAAAGACAGTGAAAAGGATTAGTAAACATTTTATAAAACAGTTAGTTTCGTTTAATAACAGTAAAACTCCGACTGAACCCTGAAAAATCATTGGGCTGTTGTAAGCATACAGATACTGTCCATGCCGCAATCCTGAAATTCTTGAGTTACTGCCACTCTGATGTTACTCATGCGGTGGTGAGATGGATTTGATTCCAGTATTTTCAACATGATTACATCATATCACATTAGATGGCCCATACTGTCGTAGTGTCGTGTTATGAACTGATGACATGCGAGTATCATACTATTATTTCAATTTTCTTAATACTGAGCTTTATCTGGAAATAATGACTTGAAAACGAATTTGTAGCACTTATTTCTTTAAATATTACGCATTAAATCTTTCAACTTGTTGTTTTCGAACTAAATAAAACCTCTGTCGTTTAATTCACGCTATTCATCCTTTTTGGGTTGAGTTCCAAACGGTTCCAAATATATTATTTACCTGTATTTACGATACAACTACAATTATCAATATGTCACCGACGTCAATCATATGGCTCCTACGTCAGCGACTATTTCAGAAGTTGGGCTGTCGCACGAAATAGGTAGATTTTCCTTAAATAATTGTGCTTAAATAGTTGATAGCAATGTTATCGCTATTGGTTTGAGGAATATACGTACGTAGGTACTATTACGTCAAAGAATTTTAACAGCGACAGATTACCGCAAAGTTAAAAACCCCGGTATTTGAATTTGGGATATTTTTAAATTTACATCTGTGTAATTTTTCAGCACTCTAGGTAACTCCACTAATTAACTGAATGCGTACCAGAAAAGTGAATGCTGTGCAAAAAAAACCAATTGATTAACTAAACATGTCCTACAAAAAAAACTAAACAATCACACAAAACGAGATGACCTTTTATATCGAATTCACACCAAAAAAGTGGTTTGAAAGTAAATGTTTATCAAAAATACTAACTTGCACTCAAAACCGTTCAGGTGAAACCTAACCTGAACCAGGTTTTTGCTTATCGTGAGTACATTTCCGAAGACATGTGAGTCCATAATTATTAATTATTTGATTGGGTTATGTTAGGTTAGGTTGTTTTCAGTTTAGTAAAACAGTTCTGCAAATACCATTAATCAGTATATTGATTTTTAATCAAAATTTAATCTTCAACGCATACGTATTATTTGCCCGATGCAATTGGCAGTACTTAAGCTTGGCAAATGTAACTCTTTGTTGCGCGTTAAACGCGTCAAACGCGTTGTTGCAAACTGTAAGTGTAGCAAGTATCTGTTTAAATAAATAATACATAATTACAATGAATCAATTGTGGCCGAAATGTGGGTGATCGTTACACTCCTGTCTGCCCCATCGAGGAGTAGAGGCATGATGTTTTATTATTATATAATAAATATATATATTATATAATGATACCATATCTGCATATATTATAAACAGTCGCGGTACCTACTCGTGCAGTACTTGCTCACGAGAATACAGCGCACGCGCCGCGCAGTTGCATAATTTTACATTGTTATATATTTTCCGGGTCATTTATTGTGATAACGGTAAACTAATAAAAATCAGGATTAATAATTATTATACTTCTAACGGGAAAACCTGTGAGCAAATGTATATGGAGGTATATGATATACCTACCTATATAAATATTATCTTTTATTGGTCTATTATATCATTTTATTATTTATTTATCCTGCTCGGGTTTATTTTGATTTATAACCCCATTATTGTTGTCGCTTGACCGACGATCTGACTGATATGAAAATAATTTATTTATTATTATAACATAATCGAAAAGTGCAATGTAAGTCAGTTGCACCCGGTTAGACTGGGAGATCAGCTCCAACATAGCTGGAAAAACGGGAGGCAGTTGATGATAATATTACGAAAATAGTTATTATAATAGTTTAGTTTATACAGACGGGCTTTTTTAGTTTATTATTTCTTTTCATTACCAGCTTTTTAGTTTAAATGTAAGTTAAAGTATCTTTTAAAAACCGAACTTCACAATATGGCACCCATTTTTGTTATTATTCTATTGTAACCGTTGACACTTGCGCCACCAAGACGAATCTGATGACGTATTATTTATCCAAATGAGTTTATTCATTTAGGAGTAACGAGGGAACAAAGAAACGGACCTACATACAAACATACAGGTCCATATTTTCACCCTCCCAAAAAATACCTTCTGAGTATATTTAATAATTCAGAAATATGTTTTTCCTAATTATATTTCAGGATTTGGTTAATTGTACCATTTACCAGTACACACGTCATGAAAAGATAAATGTGTCGAAGGTTAAAAGATTTTAGGGGAATTCCCGAAAGGCTAAAATGTGTTGTTTCCGTTTTTATTATTTGAATATTAATGTTGCCCTATTAATACACTATTAAAAAAAATTAATATACCGTTTGCGAATTTTGTCATGTATCATGCTGAAAATCATGAGATCAGATCATATATACTAAATCTCGACATCTCACATTAAAATCATGACCCATTGCAACACTGACATTATTATTATCATTGAGGAATGTAATGTGTAGATATTAAGGTTATTTCAAAATAAACGATCATACACGTAGTCACTGAATCGGATATCTCGTGGGTTGTGATTGTGACGCAAACTTCTAATATATTGATATCGCATTAACTAACGCAGACTAGGGATAACGACACGATTACGCTCTTTATACAGGTCGCGCCGACAATGCACAATACATGACACTGGTAAAATTATTTCGTAGAAATATTTTTAAACTATCAAATAAAGCCTAAACATGCCTAATAAAAGAATAAGTTAGGGATTTAATATGGTTAGATATTATTTTATAATCTTGGTACTGTTGGTGTGAACGGGATTATGGTTTACATGTGTTTTTAGGGTTCCGTAGCCGAATGGCCAAAAACGGAACTCTTATAGATTCGTCACATCTGTCTGTCGGTCCGTCTGTCCGTCTCTCTGTCCGTCCGTATGTCACAGCCCCTTTATTCAGAAACTATTAAGACTACATTTTGAAACTTGGTTGGTATTCTGTAAACCGCTTTACGATTTTTATACGAAAATAAAAAAAATAAAAGATTAAGGGTGATCTCCCCATACATGGAACTGAAACTAAAAAAAAAAAAAAATTATCAAACCTATTCGTTTGGGGTGTTTATAGTTAGGTCTTTGTAAATGACATTTAGGTTCCTAAAACCATTATTTCTCAAAATCAATCGTTTGAAAGACAGATGCTTCCAATTTGGTAAAATTTGTGGCCCCCCCCCCTCTAACTTTTAAACTTGAGGGAGTAAAAAATATATGTTGTAGATCGCAATCAAATCTCTTAACCAAAATTAGTTTAAACGATATATAGTAAATAGTTTTTAAGATACTTAATTAGCACATTTTAAAAACCACAAATATAACTTTGTCATTCTTACAAACACTATGAAAAACAAGCTTATCGTAGGGAACCCTTCATGTGCAAGTCCGACTTGCACTTGGCCAGTTTTTAAATTGCTAAAATAATAAAAATATATTTAATAATTTATTTTTCCTTATTTCTCTACAATATCTAATAATGGAAGGTTTTTCCAGCTCGATAAGCTTTCCCAAAACCAATTTAATGTTATCAGATCATTATATTATATATCACTAGTATGTAAACATACAAGTTACCACATAATTAGAAAAAATAATGCATTGTAGATTCAATCTTAAGTACTCCGTTTGTTTGACAATATATCACTTAATGTAATCTAAGTGTGTAGTCTCATCCCGACACAATTAATCGGGATACTTCCCTTTATATAGTGGAATTCCTAATTAGTTAACTTTAATTGATTTTCCTTCTCATTTAGTATATATATTGGCGAGCGCGTTACTGATTGATTACATTTGTTCGCAACAGGCGACAGCGAGCGGAGCGGAGTGCTGAGTTCATGTCGTTCTGACTAGAACATGAGGAGCAGCTATCATGGCGCCAGATGCCGAAGACTGCGAAACAGTGCGAGTGAACGTGGAGTCAGTGCCTGTGCATCATGGCAGGAGGATCCTACCGAACGGGCAGCAGCCGGCCAGCGCCTGGACCGAGAACGAAGAAGAACGGCATGGAGACAACACCAACAGCCCTGGAGAGAACCGCCGTCTGCTACCCACCAGCGAGCCCCCAGCTAAGCACAAGTCCCGTCTGCAAGCTGGTCTCACGCTAGGAGTGTACAACAAATACCCTCAAATCACGAAGGCACAGAAAGCATACGCGAAGACCAAGTTCGAGAAGAGAAAAGACAAACTTATAGCTTTATTGAAACCACCGTACTTTATAGTCTCTATGATAATTTTACTTGTAAGTATAGTTTATCAGAACTTTGACTTTCTATAAATAACCTTTTTGTCCTTCTGGGCAAAGGCCTGTCAACACTCTTTCAACCTACCTTTTAATCTTAAGTTAAAACTATGATACATCAATAAACGCTTTAGAATCTCTTTAATCGTTCTCGTATCTGTCTGCTGAGTAAGTCAGTCCTGATGTTAACCTTGCTCTTCCTCTTGTTCCCAGGTGCTGCTACACATATCGCTAACACCGGACATGCGCGCGGCGTTGGAGTGGGACCCGGACGAATGGTGGTGCGAGCCCTGGAGGCTGTTCACCTACGGTTGCCTGCACGCTAGCCATGCGCATCTGGCTCTCAACGCGCTTGTGGCACTAGCTGTAAGTATTTTTTCTGTGCTTAAATTCCAGGCTTGTTTTTAATCATCTCATTCTTTAGCTGGATAAAACAAACCAGACATTTTCAAACCTTGCAATTTTGGCAGTAGTGACTCGTTTAGGTGACCCTGCTCTAATCATAATCGATTTCCTAAGCGATGTGTTCAGTGTTGTAATGTATCCTCTGTCCTCCAGGTGGGCTGGCCTCTCGAGCGCGAGCAGGGCGCGTGGCGCGTGGTGGCACTGTGGGCGGGCGGGGTGGCGGCTGGCGCGCTCGGTGCGGGTGCGCTGCAGCCCCACGTGCACGTGGTGGGGGCCTCCGCCGCGGTGTACGCGCTACTCACCGCGCATATGGCTAATGTGTGCCTTAGGTGAGCATAACTAAACAATATATTTCAATAAAGACAGTGATAATTTTGTGGTTTAGTAATGTAGAGTTTATCCCTGAACTGGTTCACCAGGTAGTTGCCGAACGATAACTGTTATTTTTTGTCCTGTAATCTAGTTCGATTAATTAAATGAAGAATAAAAATAAATCGTAAACCATCTTTTGGAAGAGACACCTACATAATAAAAATAATCTCAATTCCTCGTCATGCTTTCTATTGTCAATGTCTAACAAGATGTTCCTTGTTATAGGTTCGGCCACATCCCCCTGTGGTGGTTCCGTCCGCTGAGTGTGGTGGTGCTGTGCACGTCGGAGATGTGCTGGGCGCTAGCGCGTGCGCCATCGTCTGGAGACTTACCGGCTGCTGCACGCGCGCGCGCCTCCACCGGGCACGACGACGCCTGGGCCGCGCACATCCTCGGCGCCAGCGTGGGGATACCGCTCGCCTTCATTGTGTTCACTGGTAAGTTTTGCTCTTAAATATTGTTATTTTTCTATTTTGGTTAATAGGTAGTTGAAAAAAAAAACTAATTAGTCCGTCAGATGGATTTCCAAAAAAAATTGGACACGTATTTTTTCTTTTTTCACGTAAACAAAAAATGAAGACGATACAGTGCTTCAAAAACTCGTGTGACGTTATATTGCATGACATTTTTTTACCAGAAAGTGACGTCACAAGCCTCCACTCATTGTGACGAAACACGATTTGATAAAACATAAACCGACCCAATAATTTTCGATAATTTATGTTCTGACGGACTAAACAGAATCGTATTTTTTTAGTCAGAAAACCTTTTGTTGAAGCTTTTAAATATTCATGGTCATTGTCCTTGGTTTCAGGTGAAAATAAAAGTAAGGCGTACGTGATAGCGTGTCGCGTGATCTCAGGCGCACTCCTGGTGGCCGGCGTGGTGGTCGCCTCCGGGTACTACGGGTATTACAGCGAAAGCGACCAGACCTGAACCCTGGACCGCGGAAAAGTTGCGTCTCATTGGAAAGTGCAATTCGTACTCATCCGTCCGCTATTCGTGGCTTAGAATAGCTTTTGATGGAAGTTTTACACATTTGTACTGTATTTAGTACGAAGATGGTCGGCAGTGTAACGACGGCGCCATATAATACGATTTATGGATCTTTTTCATGTTCTAGAAGTAAGCGTTATGTACAGACGTCCTTTGGAATTTATGTTGTAAGGAAAATGTAAACTAAGTCATAAATTCTAAATTGTGACTCCGCGACTGTAACGACTGCAGAACTATTACAGAACTGTCTGTAACTGTTTGTATATCTACCTGATATCGGTTACGGTTAGGTAATATGCAAAAGACTGTGCCTAATAATGTAGGTTTGTTATAAATGGCGGAGTCATGAATGTTATTGATTTCTATGAAATCACTTTCGATTGTTTTGCATCAAAACGTTGGATAAACGGCTAGTGATATTTTGTAAGCTTTGTACTTATGCAATGATTCTATTTATAATCTAATGTTAGCAGTAAACAAATGCTGTTGTAATCTTCAAAATCTCTTTCATAAATTTTATAATATTTCAGTCTCACTGTTCGTTGCGTAAGCATATTATTTCATTCAGATCAGAAATATTTTGTATAATCGCGAATGTTGTTTGTGTTAATATTCCTCATTAGCGCTTCTGTAATTGGCACTTAAATAGATAATTAAGCAAAGAAGTATATCATATTATCAAGTAGCGGACATCGGTTACTAAAACATATTACATGACATTCACTTCGAAGTTATCAATGAACTTTGAAAACATTGACAAACGAACTGATCTTTAAGAATATTGCCAACCAAAGTAAAGTATGTTTGCACGCTTTGGAATTGTTAACTTATTCGTCCAATGTTTTAGCTAACAAGTGCCCTTCTACATAAATTATAAGAAGTAAATGTACTGGTACATTGTTATAGATACCATATAAACGACAGCAACCAAAGAGATTATTGTATTCTAGTCAACGCTGACTTAAGTTATAATACATGACTTAACTGAACTGTTTTTGTTGTTATTTAATAATCATCATAGTGCTTACGATACTGAGCTGACATTACTACCCACTGAAACCTATTGCACTATGGTAGCTAGACTAGCTGGTTAGCCTCACTCAGTCGCCACTTGTAACACTAACGTTGTGCTGAGGAGCGGGCTCTGAGCCTCCAAACGTATAAACAAGACAAGAGGTTAGGGTTTTTTTTTACAACGTTGCCCCACACTAGGAATTTCTCCTGTATTGTGGGTGCGTTTACAAACATTTAAACTGACATATACAAACATCCAGACCCGAAACAACTATATCTAGAATTCTAGACCATACAAATATCTGTTCCGTGCGGGGATCGAACCCGCGTTACGCAGCGCAGCAGCAGTCCAGATTATATGGGTTTTGTTAGCAGCGACGTGCGGCCTACTGGTCGCAATGACGGGGAGAACCTTTCGTTCGGCTTCGATAAGAGACTTTTTACACCCATTATAAGACAGGATTATTGAACCAAACAGTTGTCCGTAAGTTTTAAAGGATAACTATTCTCACCCAAGGGTACCATGTTATTCAGTAACTGGATCACACGATGCCTTGTGGCATTAAGTCCGCCTATGTACCACGCTTGTGCATGAAGTTTAAATAAATAACCGGGTTGTGGCGTTCTGATAAGCAGTCGCTTCATAATCAATATTGGTGATTAGCTGCACTCACAACACTAGAACTCGATTCAATCAATATAATGGGAAGGGGCTAGGTAGAGGATACCAATAATAGGGTGATTAACTAAAAAAATCTAATTAGTCCGTTTGATAGAGTTCCAAAAAAATTGAACACGTATTTTTTCTTTTTTCACGTAAACAAACAATGGAGACGATACAGTGCTTTGAAAAGTCGTGTGACGTCATATTCTAAGACATTAGTATGACATTTTTACCGGTGAGAGACGTCACAACCCCCCACTCAAATCTTTGACGCGTTTTATCTTCGTAATTTTTTATTGATTTGATAAAATAAAAAAATACGTATCCAATATTTTTGGATAATCTAACAGACGGACTAATTAGAATCATATTTTTTTTTGGGCAGTAAACATCTCTATTATATGAACGTTGCCATTATTATCAGTCATTGCATCTGGATCTCGACAGAATGAGAATATACTGAATGGTGGGAATCATGGTATTAATAATGTTTGATTCGACTTCTAGGGATTACAATTCTTCAACCAAAGGACTAGGTCGTAATCAATTGTTGTTTCCAGCCCCATTTGTCGGCAGGTAAATGACCGAGATTTAAAAAAATCAAAATGTGAATGTGTCCCTCAATTGAATATCGTCTTTTATCTGGGACACTACCGTCATGTAGCCCATGTATGTTCAGATGATAATATGGCAAATGATAACAAGTACGATTGTCATCTTTTATTAGCACAGCACAAGCCATTATTTTATGTTTCTTAATGCTAAACTCTTCCACTGTTATCTCAACTGCATCAAATACAAAGTGCAATAATATACATATCATTATCATAATTATGAAGATGTTGTTACATTGATGTTTTGTTGTATCAGTGTTGTTGTGTTGTTCAGTGTTTTGTACCTTATTTAATACCTATGTCGCTTCAGTCATTATTGTGATCCGATAAAAGTTCAATTTGCATATTAGTGTCGTTTTATTACATAATAAAATAATTATACCTTTTCCTTGATTTCTAGAGCTTTATGTTCTAAATATGTAGAAGTCAGAGTTATAACAAGGCAAATGAAAACACAGTCTGTAATGTTTAATTATATTTATTTGCTAAGTTAATACTAGATATTATTATATTTAACTGTTATAAATCTACAGTACGAGTCTAAAATACATTGAGGCTATCATTTTATTGTTACGTTAAGGCACTACGGTTTGTGACGCGTTCAATCTAATGTAACGCCGAAGGAAGTACACGGAGAAGCAAGAAATGGAGTGCCACCACACAAACCTCAACAACTAACGAACTACACTGTGAACAACCAGATCACGGTTGAAGATGCCGCAAAACATACTACGTCGGTCGAACGGACGATGTCATTGACCTTTGTGATTGCATCTTAGCAATTTGTTGTTATGTTACAAATTGCTCTGAGATTACTCACAGGCACTCCATCTGTTCACCACTCCGTGTACAAAATATTCAAGTCTATGATAGTCTATGTCGTATGAGATCATTGCCGGCCATTTTATATAAATAAATATTTTACCTAAAGCTCTCAAAAGAATATGAACAGTCACTAACGGACACTTAATCCTTTTCGACTACATTGACCTATTTTATTATGGGAGGATAACAAATAATGAAAATACTAAAAGACAAGCTCAGTCTCCTTTTAAATTGCTTAAATATTCCACCATAGCCCTGCAAGGTCCTAACACGTCCAGTAGTGAGTGCACATTCCTAGAGCCGTATAACCAACTACTTAATCACATGCTGTACACTAAATGCGTCTTCTTTGATCCTTACTTCCTCAGCAGTCGAGCGGCTTACACTGGACGCCCAGCTCCGTGCACCAGCACTCCGAGCAAGGAGTGGACAACTCCGTGATGATTCTCCCGACCCTGTACATCCTCCCGTAGATATTACAGCCCGCTAACTTCAGAAGACCTGAGCCGCTTGGCAGACCTCCCCCCAGGCTCGGAGGCCGCGGACCTCCGTTCGCTATAGGCGTGAAGGGAACAGATTCCTCCTTCATGACTGGTCTTCTCTCTGTCGTGTCATACGCCTGTGGTGTCGGACGTTCATATGTCTGCGGTGCGGGGCGAGAGGTCGGGGGAGGACGTGTCTTGTTCGTGATTGGTGGTCGGGGAGTTGTTCGTTTGATGGCGGTGGCCTCGCCGAGCACGAGGTGGTCTATCCTGTTCACTGTGTTTGGTTGTATATTGGGAATGTTGTACGGGCGGGGTGGGAGAGGTTTGAAGAATGTCTGTTCGTCTTCAGGCCTGTTGGTGAGGGGTGCGCTGGTGGAGGGGTTGCGCACGGGCGGGGTGGAAGGCGGCTGGTTGGGTTGTCTGGTGGAGGGCTTCTTACTCGGGGCGGTGGTCGTTTCGTAACTATCACTGAGCAGGAGCTTCAGCACGCTGCCGAACGAAAACGACCCGTCATCATCATCATCGTCTTCTTCTTCTTCTTCTTCTAAAGAAGAGTCGTCGACCTGGGTGACCGGAGCAGGCGTCGTGGTGGTAGACGTTAGTTTTGGTTTTGCGGTAGTACTAGGGGGCACTGCAGTAGTAGAGGTTTTCTGAACCGGCTCACTGTTCACGTGCGGCGGTGTGGTTCCGTCACTGACGGTCACTTTCTCGGTATTATTTACTTTGGTGTTAGCTGCGTCTGTCGTATTAGTCCGCGGGACTGCCGCGGGCTCAGGCGTTGTACTGGGAACTTCGACTTTGGTACCATTTTGTTTCTTTTCGTTTGCCACTGTTGTTGTTGCGTTCGTAGAAGCTGTTACGTTGGCGGCAGGTGTTTTTGCAGAAGTTGTATTTGTTTCTGGAAAGAAAATCATTTATGATAGCTTAAAATATTACAAATGAGCGCCAGGACTCATCAGTTGAGACTGGAACATTTCACACAATCTTTGGAGACTTGACCTGAACAAATTGGGAAGATTGTTTCTTCTCTTTATTCCAACTTTTAATTAACTCAACTTGGCTGTGCATAATTTTTAGTCCTGCAGCGCATCCATAAGACGAACCGGAAGACGCAGCGTTGGTAGACCTCCCAGCAGGTGGACCGACGACATCGTGAGAGTCGCGGGCAACCGGTGGATGCAAACGGCAGGTTGCCGTTCGTAATGGCGTTCTATGGGGGAGGCCTTTGTCCAGTAGTGGACGTCTTACGGCTGATGATAATGATGATGAACCATAATACAACAGTGAAAGAGTCAGAATAGTTGAGGTGATGTGCCAGTTTACCTGCATGGCAGTCGATGTCCCCGCAGCAGAGGTCCTGCGAGTGGTTGGTGAGCGGCAGGCGGCGGCAGGCGGGCGCGGGCGGCGCGCAGGGGCGGCGCGCGCACGCCAGCTGCCCCCACGCGCACGCGCACAGGCGGCACCCCAGCACGATGCTCTGTCCGTGAGCCACGCGCTGCCCCTCCACTGAGCACTCTCCTGGGAACAACGAAGCTCATTACTTTCATCTATAGCCCCACAGTTATTTTCCTTCGAAAATCGGCAGCCTTAGGTACCGATAACGTCACTGTTATGAAATAACTAAGATTGGACTGGACACTGAAATCGCACAATTCATTAATTTAAAAGTTAGAAGAACAGTTTTCAGTTTCCCTCAATCAAGCTTCTCGTATTAATGTCAATTTATCTTTAATTACTAACTAAAGTAAAGCGCTAAACTAAAGTTCAGGATGAAAATAGAAAGATAACAGAACATTTTAATGTTCTGTTTCTTACCCGGTATATCTTTAACGACATCAAGTTGCATGGAGGTGGTGAGATGCGGCACCGCCGGGCCCGACGGGGTGCTGGGGTACACGCCGAAGTACTCGTCGATGACGCCCGAACCTTTCGGGAGGAAGCCACCTGAAACAAAACACAGATTACAAATTATGCAACAGATTGCTAAACCAGAAAATACTATTTTCAGTAGGTAGTAACTATATTTTTTGTTTGTTATTTCTTAAAATATTGCCAAACTTAAAGCCCTCTGCTTGGGCAAAGCCTTCCTAAGACGGAGAGGGCCATAAGCCATCTCGAGAGTATGTGCAGGTTAGTGGTAAACTGGATATCATCCATATTACTACAACGTAGTATATACATGTAGACAGATTTATATTTGACATTGATGAGCAGGTTTACCTTCAGTTTCCATCGGCGGAGAGAACAGGTTGACTGCGGGCTGCTCCACCGCAAACGTGGTGCTAGTTGGAGGAGCCTGGGTCACATCAGAGCTGCCCAGGGAAGTCGACACGGTGTACTTCTGGACTGGCTCATCGTGCTCCGGATACCTGTCTCTGGTCACGTCCACCTCGTGACTCATGGAAGGGTATGACGGGTCCACCTTACCCAGCACATAGACTGGGTACTGTGTGGGTTGGTAGGTGTCCTCGCGTCTGATAGGGAACTGGGTGTCTTTGGTGTCAGAGGCTGCTGAGGGGTAGTACACCGGGAACTTGTCTTCTCTCTCCAGGATGGGGTACGTGAGGGTTTCTTTTGTTGGCTCATCGTCGACCACCGCGTCGGCGGCTACGAATGGAATGATCCTGAAATTAGAAGTTAACAATAAGTGACCTACTGCAAACAATGACTTCTGAAAAGTATTTGCAACTAATTGTTTACAGCGCTAAGTCAAGGTACTGTCTGAATCACAGTTTAGTTGAGTTACACTGAGGCAGAAATGGTGGTCGTCAAATTTTATAACCCCTCCCTCTCTGCCCAAGTGTCAGACTTCTACTGACTAAAAACCACCTATGTTCCTTCTTAGCCCTTGCGCCGAGGCCGTGGTATCTCTTTCGAACAACCCGCAGCCCCGACGGGATTTTCAGAGGCCCTTGAGGCGGTTTAGTTTTTTTTTTTTCTGACTCTGATACTAGGGTGTGTGGGGTCGTTAGACCTTACTGTCCACACGATAAGAAGAAGATTGAGGCAGAGCCTCAATACTTGTGATCAGCTATTGCTCTAAGTATTAATTTACTGATAATTACTTTAAGTTCGGCAGCGACGGCGGTAACGTCGGCTCAGTGTAGTCATAATCATATTCTCCTTTCTTCTTCTTAGAGCTGTTGAGTGCCTCCGCCAGGTCCATGGGTTTGTTGGGTGCGGTCATCCCCGGCCGCTTGGTGGAGTGGCTGGTGTTGGTCATGAGCGAGCTGGTCACGTTGATGGTGAAGGTGTCCTCCTCGTCGAAGCCTCCGTTGACACTCCTGTCAGTGATGATGTCGTTGGGCGAGTACGTCTGCGCCTCCACGTTCACGATGGGCACCCGCGGCAGCACCTCCAGCTGCTTGTCCGTGTCGTTGATGATGCTCAGAGGTAGCGATGTTGAGGACAGCTCAGCTGTACAGTTTATGGTTCCGTTGATCACAATTTTGACAGTTCCTTCAGGTTGTTCTGTAGTTTTGTCTGGTGAGTCATCAGGGTCAAACGACTGAGTAAACTCAGGCATAGCTATCAGCTTGGCGGCGCTCATTGGTGTTTCAGTTGTGCTATTATGTGATATGTTATTAGTATTTTGTTCTGGTTTCACGCTGGCGTTTAGAGGCGGTTCCTCAGTCTTCCTTTTGACTTTAGTGGTGGTGATGAGGTGATTTTTAGTAGCAGATGCAAAAGATGAGTGTTTCAAAGTGTAGAGACTAGTTAATATCTTCTTGGTCGTACTCTCCAGTTTGCCGGATTTGGAGGAATAGAGCGTCCTCTCGTCGTGTCGTGCAGACGCTGGTGAGCTTGCTGGAGACGCGATGACGTGTGACTGTGATTCTGGAAATTAAAGAAATATACATGAGTGATGTTGCCAACTCATCATCATCATCTTCCTGCCCTTATCCCATTCTATTTGGATAATAACTACAGGTATAATAACTATAAATTCGGTATTGGTAATACTGAATAGCAGCTGAATTACCACTGTGTTTTATTAACTAGGTTTCCGTGGTGGGTAAGGCCAGCAAGCCTTTCTGTCATTTAGCGTCTGACACAGGACAAAAGAAGTCTGAGTTTTAAGTAGTAGGAACAGTATGTGCGTGTACCTGTGTCGTCGTGGTCGCAGACGTACTGGTGCGCGCAGCAGTCTCCGCGCGCGCGCAGCGGCCGACAGCCAGCCAGCGCGGGCGCGCAGCCCAGCGCCTGGCAGCGCACCGCACCGCGCAGGCAGAAGCACGCCGAGCAGTTGTCACGTGCTGACACCGGGGACCCTTCCGCCACCACCGCACCGTCCACCTCGCAGTCTACGGGAATGACAAGCGGTCATAAATTAGGCGACGTTGACATAGTATATGACTTCTGACGAGGAATACTGTTTCATTTTTATCACTGATCTTATTAGTGACGTTCTTCAGAAAGGACAGGTGCGTTGTACTCGTAACCGGCTTGCTTGTATGACCAGATGTATGAATGCGAATGAGGCAAAAGGATTATGTAAGGATCGTAGCAGATGGCGTTTTGTGTTGTTTCTTCCTACCCCCGCGGGAAAAGGGCATGATTTTATGTATGCATTTATTTATTTAAACTTCATGCACAATGATACATAGGTGGACTTAATACCACAAGGAAACAAGAAAGAAAAATGGTCACCATATTTGTTGCGGTGTTGGCTGTGCTGGTCGTGCGCGTTGTCGCAGTAGTAGCGCTGCGGGCAGCAGGCGCCGGGCGCGGGGCGCGGCGCGCAGTGCGGGGGGGGCGGCAGGCACGTGGGCCGCACGCAGCGCCTCGCCCCCCGCAGACAGAAGCACTGCTCGCACGCCACGCGCGAGCCCAGCGCTGAGCCCGCCGCGAACACGCTGCCACCCTCCACGCACGCTGGGAACACTCCAGTATCATCAGTCGTCAGTGACGCCACCGACACACGTCTAAGCTTTTACTCTTATTTACTATGGAGGATTACGAACCTTTAAACCTTTGAAAGACTCTTCCAACATTCAGAGTGAATGCGGCACTTCCGACCCCACCCATCCACTACCCAGCCCACCAGACCCACTTAGTAAAGAGGCACTGCCTTTTTTTGCGGTAATCACATACACTTGCTACGGAGTTTAGATAAGACACAGAGGAGTCAATTCAATAGAAGGGAAAAGCAACATACCGTTTTTGGCGGTGGCCGGCGTCACGTCAGCGTCAGACACGTCTCCACTGTCGAATCTAGCAGAAGCTTCGTGCTCCATCATTTGCACCCCATCTGACAAGTTCAATACTATCTATAAGATACAAATAACAAAACAAAACTCAGTCATTCTCATCCTCAACATCATCCAGCTTGCTACAGTCCATTGCGGAACATTAACTTTTGCTGACAATTAGTGACTTGAATCGCCCGTCATGCAAATCACTTGTCAGCAACTCTCATCCGGTTGCTACCAGCTGCTACCCTTAGAATATTGTTACTTCACCCAGCCTTTGATCGGTCTGCCTCGTCCATTCGCGGTCTCCACTCAAGAAGGTGTTCCGTGAACAGTGATCACGTCGCTCTCGATACATAAGCAGAGTGTTCACCTGGACAATGCAGCTCCGGGCAGCAGGCTCCTCGGCGGTGTCGCACGTGGCAGCGCGGCGGCAGCGGCTCGGGCAGCGGTGCGCAGGCGCGGCGGCGGCACGACAGCGCGCCGTGTGCGCACGCGCACCGCAGGCAGTCCTCGCGCGTGCTCACCACGGCGCCGTCGCTGTGCCAGCGCCCCTCGTACAGGCACGCTGACGGCAACTCCGTCTTAGACCCTGAAGCTGATGGCAAACATTTTCAGGCTATCTTCGTAAAATGTGGTAGGGTTATGTGCGTATTTTGTTCAAATTTAGTTTGTGAAATATCTTTATAAATTTTTCAATTATACTAGTCATTTTAAAATCAATGTAATTCCCGCTGCCCGGTGCGCGCTGCCACTGCAGAACGGTGCCAACGAGCTTTATAAACGTCGCTTAATGACTGCATTTAATTTAAATTACAATAGCTCATTTGTTGCTGTACTGGTGTGCGTGTGCTTCGTAACTTTTTGTGTGGTTTTGATTGACGAATTATCCCATTACACCTTCCATAATCCCTATCCCTACCTTCTAAAGAGTTCTATCGAACACAATTTTCATTATCAACTTAATGGAAATTGAGTCAAAAAGACTGCATTCTATAATTTGCTGATAGATTATATTTCTCTCACTTGGTTATTATCAGGTTCCTAAGATTGTATTTTTAAACGACTTCTCTAGAGTTATACTTTGACAAAAAAGTAACCAACAGTATAATGTCTCAATTTATCAATAGATGTATGAATACTCACGAAATGCTTTATCTTGGCGGTCATTAGAAAAGTGTGTCCCAATACCGTGATGCTTTTCTGTAAAATAACAGATTTAATGTGTTTAAACTTGTGCTTTCATTGTGTGTGTATGTTATATTGTAATACGTGACATGTTAAAATGTCAGCAAACGGTAGTACATACACACAGCTCTAATTACACTATTACCTGTACCTTCGTCAATGTATAAACAAGTCAGTGATTACTAGTGTATAAGTGATACCATTTTAAATCACTGAGCAATATACATACAAAGGTGAAGAGTAAATACTTAACATTATTATTTTATTTCCTTGATTTATCTTGTAACAAACTTTATGCATTTTTTTTGCTATATATTATATAAAATTCTAGTCCTCGGTATCGAGACCAGGGTCCAAGCTACCAGCCGTCAGGGCTCCAGAGAGAAAAATCCTGCTGACAATACGAGCCATATTCAGGAATACCGTTTTATGTATCAAGCCCTTGATATTCGAGGTCGAGGCTTTCGGGAAATAATTAGTCATTGGCGAATACGACTATCGACACAATGATGGCTGAGTTCACATAGAACCTCGCGAGTCGAGTCAATATACTTGCTTTGCTTATCTTTCTCAGCTTTCACGAGGTTCTCGATATGCGGGACCGTTTTGTCAACAATTATTGAGCACCCTCTGATCGATCAACCACCACTATATCAGGCTTATTGGCTACAATAGTCCTGCCAGTGATGATGGATTGAGCCCAGTACCGTGTCATGTAAGAACTCACCATAAAAATATGCTTTGCCCCAGCGACTGTTTTGATCAGTCTGATGTAATTTAGTACCATTCTCAGTATCTGAAAAGATACATGTAGGAAATCTGTGAGTCCGGAAAAATGTATCAGATTCAGATAATGTAAAGATTCGTCGTGTGTTGTCGATTTATGTTTCTTAAATCGTAATTAAGTTATTTATGTGGCTATATTCAGTGACAACATCAAAATAAAATCATTGATTGTTTCAAAACTACTGCCACAACTTTTATTAATGAATCTTTTAAAACCAAAAGTGTGATAAACTAAGACCATCTAGTTAAAGGTATTTTGGATGTATCACTCTCACTCGCAATATTTTAAAACTCACCATATTTTTTGTCTTCTTTTATTATTTGTCTGTCTGGAAGAACTAGCAGTGTCTCATCGCTATCATTCTCCGTATCTGAAAGAAATCAAAGAGATGTTATTAGTCAGCAGAACTGTATGAATTTATACTATGAGATAGTATGAGAATGTGAATGTACAGGTGCACATCAATCATTTTCATCACCATTCTCTTGTCCTTATCCTAATTTATTTGGGGTCGGCGTAGCATGACTTTTTCTTCCATACTTCTCTACTACACGCCATGTCAGCAGTCACCTCTTTATAGCCATATCACCCTTTACACAGTTCATCCATCCTTGGTCGGCCTCTACTCTTATAGCCACTCACATTCACACATTATACAGACTCCTCACTACATTTACTTTTTCCTCCGCATCACCACACAACGTTAACTGATTGCCACACAACTTTTTCTTGGCCACCAATACGCGGCGATATCAGGCCGCGTTGGCCCCACAACGAACCATGTCCACAGGCACTGCAGAGGCTCTTAGGTACTCTGTTTGATTTAATTACTCACATTGTGTTTTGTCGTGATGATCACTTGAACTTAAGTTCCGACTCCCTTTCAACGAATCTGAAAAATAGTTATTTTTCGTGAGTGAAGAAGACTGAATTATAATATCATTTACTCAAGGTAGTTTCGCACTCACTGTATATTCCATTTTGTCCATAATGTGGGACTATCTGGTGCACGATTTCTAAACTTGCATCTGAAAAAAAGGTATTTCTTTAGTCAGGAGAACTTTGTGAAAGTATAAAAAACGAACACACCGGGTAAACGACACCAGAGATTTTGCGAAGAAGGTAGGTACTTATAGCCACAGTTTACTTATTTGGATCGAAAATGTGATAACAAATTGGTTCAAAAAAATATGGTCTTTCAAGACTAATGATAAAATGTAGATTATAATCACGAATCTCCCTTCGTTCGGAATGGTAGCATTATTAGAGGTTACCGGTACTGTCAAGTAGCATGTACCGTAATTTACCAAAGCACTGAATAATTAAATTAGAAATCATAATCATCATTGACGGCACGGTTGGCGCAGTGGCTGAGCGATTGGTCTGCTGCGCTACGTGTCGCGGGTTCGATCCCCGCACGGAACAAATATTTGTATATGGCCTACAGATAGTTGTTTCGGGTCTGGGTGTGTTTGTGTATGTGAGTTTAAATGTTTGTAAAAGCACCTACGATACAGGATAAATTCCTAGTGTGGGGCAACGTTTTTTTAAAAAACAAGAAAAAATCATACCCCACTGCTGGTCATTATTACATACATAATAAGCTCACGCCCTTTTCCCATGGGGGTAGGCAGAAACTACGGAACGCCACCTGCTACGACCTTAAAGATCTTATTTTGATTCATAAACATATTGTTTATATGTGCTTCTTCTATATATTAATTCGACTACACAAATGTTTTAGCTGTAAATTGTCTTAAAATTAATAAAATAAAATAAACAAAACGTTTATGAAAGCATCAGCAAACGGATACTTGACGGCTTATCACAATAGTGATTTATATCATTCTACTAGCTGACCCACGCAACTTCGTCCGCGTCACATAATATAGCTTAATAACCTTTCTCGATAAACCGACTATCCAACATATTAAATTGAGTTAAATCGTACTCGTAACAAACAAAAAATCTTACCTTTCCTCTTTATAATACCTACTATTAGTTTAGATTGGCTTCGATTATATTATTAATGTAACAATTACTGTAGGTATCTCTTACTGTTTAATATACAGTAACACCTTGTACTTGTTATGGTGCAGTAAATATTTTTAATTTCTCCGGAGCCCCCAGAGGCCAGAATCCCCCCACGTACAACCTACCGCACCGGACCGAATGACTGCCACGCGCTTAATTATTTTGACGCCCGTATATTTTTACATTGCGATATCTTCTAAGATATTTGTTTAAACTGTATAGAGTAAAAAGCACAAATATTCTATATTAAATTTCCGTGCTAACAAACACATTTATATAGATATAGATTAATACCATATGGGTTAAATAAGCTTCGCAAAATATCATTATTTTTAACCTAACATTTAATTATTAAAAAATGGTAACAGTGAGTCAATCTTAAAAGATTAACATATGCTGTCGCGGACTTTTTTTTAGAACTTTTAAAGAGGAACAATTCCTTCATACATGATATTTACGTAACTTAAACCGTTTTCGCAGCGCACGCAACGGAAGCTCTCAAAAAGAAATATCTTTTCCCGTTTTTGCAACATTTTTCATTTATGCTCCGCTCCTATTGATCGTAGCGTGATGTTATGTAGCCTAAAGCCTTCCTCGATAAATGGACTATCCAACACTAAAACAATTTGTCAATTCCAACCAGTAGTTCCAGAGTTTACCCCGTTCAAACAAACAAACAATCAAACAAACAAACAAACAAACAAACTCTTCAGCTTTATAATATTAGTATAGATTATACCTAGTGAGATCGTGTATGCGTCGAACGATGCGCGTACGCAATAAAATCCAGGACCAGTTGGCACGAGGTCCGTCGTTCGTCGCCGTTCTGTATTATAAGGGGTTACTTGTTCGCAGTAACAATGCTCATTCGAATGGAAATATTTTTTTCTTCTCACGGTCAATCATTCTGTGGTCAAAACTAATACATATATACTAGTTGATTTTGTTATAATAGACTAAAAATAACTCATCCTCAAAAACAAAGCGATCATGTATCATAACCTCTACAGTATGAACCGTTATATTTAATAAGGTTACTTTAAGAACTGCTAGCTGATGGCCGCGGCTTCGCTCACGTGGCGTGGATGTCGGTAATCGCGAAAAATTATATGTTTAAACCTTCCTCAGAAACCACTCTATCCATTGGTGAAAACAGCATGAAAATCGTCACAATAGTTTTTGAGTTTATCGCGAACAGACAGACGCGGTGAAGGACTTTGTTTTATAATATGTTGTGATTTTTAAATTGGTTTTCTAAAATTGAACAATGAATAAAGTAACGATAAATTCTGTTACAAAATACAAAACCCGCCGATTAAAACCGTGCAAATGTGAATAACCAGCAATCTAAGCTATCATCTAAAAGCAACGTTAACAAATCGTTTAACTAACAACAAAATATAAAGAAGGCAGTGACCCTCGGCCAATCAAAACAAACTCATAACAATACAGTTTACGCGTCAGATGTTCTGACAGATATCGCTAGAACCTGTCTGCGATGTCCAGGAAAACGGCGACGCGTGGGAACCGCTCGCACTGCACTTGAATGAACCACCCACGACACAAACATGTATAAAGAAAACTAGTAATCCAACTAGGAACATTTTACTGAAATCAAATCAAACGCAAGTATAAAGTTTTAAACTGTTATGGTCACTAACATTATCATTAACACTGCTAACTTTAGGTTATCCGTGATCATTATGCTCGCATTAGCGCGGCGCAGAAATATCGGCATGTTGAAACGAACAGTAATCATGGTAAATAAACCGTTTTCAGTGTTAAACGCGACTGACTGTAAGAGTCGTCAACTGAACTTTGCAACATCCCTAAAGCGTAACCATTTGTCTCGATACGAGAACCCCGACTGACTCACGACTAACTTGTTTCCGGAACCATGCGCAGAATTTCTATAACAGTTTTACATGCGCTTGTGAGTCGATTCCGATCATTTGTTCCTAGTTGAAATACTGTACGCTAACACTTATGTAATGTGTACTGTGACACAAGCGCGGCTCGTTTAACACTGAGCTTTATGACAGGCAGACACGCGAGCTTTATTAGCTGGTTTCAATCGTCTGGTACGATTCGTAATATTTGGAACGGCTGTCAATAAACACTTAGATGATTGCAATTGGGTTGCCGAAGCGAATCGTTATTGATTGATTGGAAGAGGTATTTAATCTTTTAGCAGAAAGGTCTTTGTTAAGAAAACCACTATATGTGGCGCTGAAAACACTTATTAGAAAGATATTTTTCATCATTAATTTAGAATATGTCCCAAGCATTGTGTCATATTAATTTTCCACGTCCGTAAACAGCATGAATGCTGTATTATGTCAACAAAGCAGCATACAACCAGAACACATAGAACATTACATAATGTTGTATGATTCTAACTATAGTGACGGTGAAGAATCACTTAGCATTTCCATAAATACGAAAGATTATCGTAAACAATTATAGCTTATTGTTTTAAAACTTATAAATCAATATTAGATCACGAGCAAAATGCTATTGTTACTAGAATTGATAATTTTATTATGACACGAAATCCTTTGTCCGAAGTCATTCGTAAGGCATTTTGCGAGGAGGTCAAATCCCCCAGGCCGCTCCTGTCCTACGGGTGTAATTTGGCGGCTGGAAGCCCTTCTCATGAATCACTCTGCGGTGAGACAGGTCCTACGGTACGGGCGCACGAAGTCAAAGCTCTTGTGTTTACCTGTAGGACCCTCCTACACACACCTTCCCTAGGTGCCCTTGAAGATTGATCGTGTGATCGTATTGATATAATAATGCGTTATATTAACATATTAAAAAAAATACAATTCGGAGAAGACCACATTAAAAAGTTATTAAAAAAACAAAAACCAGACTGTTAAGACAACAAAATATAACTTTTGATAAAAACTGAAAAACAAAAACTTAGTTCAGTAGTTTAGAATTCTGTTCAGTAATATTGAATAACTAGGTATATCATTGAAATAATTTTATGGTCGATACACACATAAAATAAATAATAGCGACTTTAACAGTCGCGAGTCAATTATTGAAAATATTTGAGTTGGGTTCAATTTTTAATAGGTTTCGATTTTTGCTGCACTAACAAGACGAATCTAACGACACCCCACAAGCTGGAATCTATCAAGCCGCTCAAGCATCACTCGAAAAACCTCCTGGTCCAGTTGGGTCAAAAGTCTATAATTCAGCTTTGGCACACCAATGTACTAAGTCTCCTGTATCAGAGCTAACATTACACTAGATATAACCTGTACGTCACTAAACCAGTCAGTCTGCGGCTGCACAGGCGTCCATTCAGGTACGTGGGTGGTCCCTTGACCCCAAACGCTGATTTTCGCCAAACGCGTTGTGGCCGCTAATACGGCCGGAGGCTTTGGGGTCATGTGCGAGCAATAAAACTGACAGGATTCACATATTGTGTTTGTATGTATGAATGTAAGTTGATTGAATGGTGGACGGGATATACATTATACTCACACTCAGCCAGTTATTTATTTAAGCAGGTACTTGCTACACTTACAGTTTGCAACAACGCGGCAACGCGTGCAGCAAGTCAACATTACACACTAACTTAAAAATCGTATGCAATAATTAAGCATAGCTTTAATGCTACTTATAAACAGATCTAAATCTAGATCCGGTTCCTGAGCAATTAGGGCGTTTAGCAGATTTATCGCCTGGGTTGTGGGCGCATATTGAGCAGTTTGGGTACGCACAGTGGGAGCCGCGAACAAACCTCGTGGGGCACAGACCCGCGACCGCCGCATGTTTAGGTTCTATGTATAAAATGGGCGAGTTGCCATGCCATCCAGTATGATATTGCTATGAACCGGGCACAAATCCAGATTACCTGTTACTATTTCACATTACCATATCTGAGAATCGAACCTAATCCAGCTCAGCAGTAGCACTAGCGAAATCTACCATCCGGGGAAGTTATTGTCCGTCTGTTCTCTAGCTGAAGAATGGTCAGTATTTATTTTATGGCTATTCTAAAAATAATATATTAGATAGACAGATAGTTTGTACAACCTCCTACACTCGAGATAAGTAAACACAATGGCTGTCTTAGAAGTGGGCCACACTCGTGCGATTCATAGATGACCGTGAATTAGTAGCGGTCGCCATGTTTCTTCTCCGTGCTATTTCCCAACTAATTTTGGCGAAATTTTCGGAATCTTTCCCACCATTATGACAGATAGCGACCATACTTTCCCATGGCCGTCACAGTCGCTAGATATAGTGTAATGCGATATCAAAAGTGAAGGCTGCTACAGTTGTCTACTTACAAATTAATTTTCAGTGCGAAACGCTATAAAGTCGTTTCACCCATTATGTTAAAATTATAGGTACTTTATGCTGTCAATTATCTTTTTGCATACTTTCTTTCTTCATCTAGCAATATAATGATAATGAAGGTACTCCATCTCCATATCTTTAATCATTTAAAATGAAAAGAGTCGCGGAGTCACAGCTGAGTGACGTTTATACGACTGGCAGAAAGTTCGGCAAAAGCTTCGCTATTTACAAATTGCAGAATTAAACTGCTTTTGCATTAATTTTTTCTTCTTGACACTTTACTCTTTATTAAGTAGAGTTAAGGTACAGTTAAGTACGAAATATGAAAAAACGTTTGAATAAATACAATAAACGGTTTTTTACGAGTTTTGATTTGCAAGTCAAAAATAAGTCCATAATATGATAGTAATATAACAGAGGTAACTGTAGCCGTAAGACAATGGGGGTTCCCATGGTGTTACGATGGGAACCTACTGACAGACGTTTCCGCTCCGCAGACCAGCCAGGGAACAGACACTGTATCAGGGCTGCGGGACTGAACTACATTTGCAAAAGTACGAATTAAGAAACGAATTCTTTCTTCGAATATTTGCCCACCATAGAAATGCAAAAGTAATTCTGTCTGTCTGTTACCTTTTGTGATTTGTCAAGTATAAAATTGGCACATGTATGGAATGGACCTTGATTAGGGTGACAGGCTTGTCTATCCCGTCGTCAACGTTTCCGTGGGATAATATCCTACCTCCACGCGAAGCCACGGGCAAAAGTTAGTAGTTCGATAAACCAAAACAATCTTGCATTCTGATAAATAAATACATTCTTTAATGAAAATATAATATACCTAAAAGTCCCATGTTTAAAAGATAAGTCTTTGTTGTGTCAATCAGTCAATCGTGTGTGCAATGAATCAATATTTTACAATAACTGACAAAGCTTAAAGATCCAATTTTATTTTTAAAAAAATATATTTTTCGCTCACTCCAAGTATAGCAGGCTAGCAGCCCTGGGCGGTGTGGACGAGACCCGTCTGACCATTGTCTCACAACCAGATCTGTATCAGTTCGCCGACGCTCGCCGACAATCGCTACACTAACTGTACCGCCACTTTTTGTACTCACTCATTATACTATATTGTTGATTACATTTAACTTAACCATTGCACTCGAGGATACTATCATTTTTTCTGCGACCAATCTCTAATGTATAGTTTTTAAACAGTTACATCAAATAGATTAGTGTAAGTATAAAGTGGTTACCAACAATCTAGTTACCGATGTTTTTGTAAAGACAGTTTTTGTAGTTTAGTTTTGATGCTTTTTTAAGCTGTATATATGTATAATATGGGCTTGTTCGTTGGGATTTCCCCAAACAATACAAACAGATCTTAAAACGTCGATACAGAAATACCGTTACCGTTTTAAACATTTGCTTTACAAATCTGCGGTTAGACCAACAACGTTTAATAATTGTAGAATTACGAATATTAAAACAAAAAATCTTCCTCTCATATTTCAAGAAGAAAGGTACATGTTGAAAGTGTATGTATGTACGCGGACCCAAGTAATATGGGACTAAGTCAAGATGATGATTATGAATTGCACCTATAATAAAGCAGCTGTATGTATTGCTTTGAAGGCAGACGGGTTAAATGTGGGAGCGAACATCGATGCAATTAATCGTGTAATTTTTGGAAACAATTCTGAGAGATTTCGCTTGTTCATTTTATTTTGCCCTTAGGATTCAGTAACCACACCTCCACGATAATTGATAGTAAGTATGCTTGAACTTGGCACTGGCAGCGAAGTAAACGTATGTGTAGAACAAGCGGCACTCGGCTCGCGTCACATTACGTATTCCGACTGGCCCTCGCCCGCGCATCCAACACACGTTTGTATTGGCGCTCATTCATTGCATATGCAACACCGAATAAAAAGGCACAGTAATATTACTTTTTGATTACTAGCTTTGTAGGTAAAGCATTCATCAAGTAGTATTTTAAAATCAAATATATTTTAGATATGGATGAATCATAATCATAGTCTCTCGACTTGTCAAAGAAAATATTATGGAAACTGGTATCAACGCCAATTCAATAAAACGTCAATAATATTATTTAATTATCAAGTCTCCAAAGTAAATATTATGTAATACGTAGAACTTTACTCAAACGCAATTTACTCAACAGCGTCAAAGATTTTTCGCACAGATTAGTCCCTCACCTCAGCACAGTGAACCTTTTGTAACTATCTACTCTGTGGCTAACTGGTATACCACGGATAACTTGTCACCTAACATATCAATAAATTGCCTAACGTTCTTACTGCGTCTTATTAAGGGTCAATATTCAATGTCACTGGTGATCACTGAGAATAGCATATGTTGTCGTTGGCATAGCGGGCTCTCGCATTAACATAGATTAAGTCGCGGGTGAACTTCAAAAATCGTCTCTAAGTAATTTATGAATGGCACGGCTTGCGTCAAATTCCACGAATGTATAATACTTTAATTGACAGCCTATTTACAGTGCATTGGCACGATACATCGTATCGAATCTTCGAAATACCTGGTCCTAGATAAAAAAATGTTTTACATCTAAGATGATAATTCCAATAACATCATGAAATATCGTCCTCTGAAAACTAGATCTAGTGACAAGTATTTTTAGATTAAAAATATATTTTTGCACGTTTCCTTTTCGAAGCTTTGCCTTTTGGAAGGTTAATGGATAATCTCCAGGTTCTCCATATATGAAGTAATAGAAAATATCTAGGGAATTTGTAAACAGGGTAATGAAACCGCTGCTAAACTGGACTGGACAACTGTTCGCACTGAAAAGTTATCTGCTGATATAGTGAAAAACCCTGAGTATATTTTTTCCCAAAATACCAATAGTGTGTGAGGCCTCGGAGGTTCAGTGTATTTTTTTAGATTGGTACCAAATTCTAATTGCTAAAAAGAGCTGCTTTTTTGGAAGTACTTAATTTTTGTTATTTTATTACATTCCGGTTTTCAAAACACAAAGTTCTGATTAGATCTTCCTAACAATGGCCCATAGAATTGTTAAAAACTTTAGGTCTCACGTGAGACCTCGGGTGCCGGCTCTTTTCCAAATGTTTTGAGACAAAAAGCCAATGAATGACATACCTGTCACCCACCAAACTGGTCTGTAAGGTGACCCGTTCAAGGACAAGGCGAAATTAATTCATTATTTACGATACTAGTTGTTCGTTTGCTTTTAAAATCATATAGATATAAAAAAAAGTAAGAAAACTGGCCAAGTGCATTATTTTATTGGGACAAGCCCGCCACACTAGTCCCAAACCACTGTAACTCCTGAAAGCCAGAATCAACAGTGGCGACCACCAGAAAAGCGCCGAGACAATGAAGCTCGACGAAATTTCAGAGAAACAATTTAACTGTCTTGGATCCCGCAATGAAATTAATCAGATAAGAATAGCAGTGGAGTAGGAAAAAACATAATTTCCACTTCCCTCCATATCAGCAGGAAACCAAGTGCATGTCGGACCACGTACAATTAAGGGTTCCGTAGTTACCCATCATAATAATTATGTGAAGTGTGGAGTTTAGTAAAAACTGATTAACCTCCCTGCCAGCCTCCGAACGATGATTTTTATTGTTATAATAAAACAAAGTTACATTTGCAGTTTTAAAACCATTGCTCCCATACATTATGTCTAGGAAAATATATTATGCAAGTAGATTTTATAAGTTGGTTGACTATTACTCGTAAACTTGTTTTCCTTTTAATTTCGTTATGTATTCTAATCACCATGATTATTTTCACGTACCTAAACACAACCGTTTTGCTGGTACAGGGACACGACACTTGAGTCTAACTAAAGTTTTTGCACTATAAAACTTAATATTTCACAAACGAATCCCTTTATCGAAAAATAATTTAAACATACTCACAATACTTTTTACGAAATAAAACACAAATTTTAGATACGAGTACTACGTACAGTGTACAAGAGAGATGTTCAGAGTACCGGCCGCTCTGTGAGCGTATGGTGTCTTTCTAATGCTAATGAGTAGTCCTGGATGCCATTGTGCCCATTGTGCCTGCTCCAGTGACACAGTGGCGTATGAAAGTGACGCGGTATCTGTAGCACTCCATCGTGAACAACAGTAGCTACTTACGTTACTTACTACGAAAAAAGATATTTAAACAATCTATAGAAACGCGAAAACGGTTGCGAAATACATGCACAATTTGCGTATAACATATATATATATATGCTATTAATATCCATGAACCACGTGTTAAATGTACGCAATGATTAAAAAGCGATTAGGTAAAATTCATTCTTGTTTTTAAATGCAAATCATTAGTAGAGCTTAACGATTGATGAATATAGATTCACTACCAGAATGAGTTACGTTAAACGTCGCAACAAATAATTCAATTACGATTTATTTATACCTGATACAGTTAAAACTTAAAAATCACGTGTGAACGGCATTTTAACTAAAGTAGGGTTTAAAGCACACTCACTCGCGCGTTGAACTCTTCCGTAAGGAGAGACGATGTAGAACTTTTGCGGATGTCAAAAATTAGCAGCCGAGATAAGATCGTCTCGAAATTAAACGGTGAAGGTACTGAAGACAGGTTTATATGCAAAATTATGCTAATTTCACGAGATAGGACGCCAAATTATTTCGATGAATCGTTTGAAGAAATACGTTACGATTTTGTAAAACTTGAATGAGCAGGATACTAAAATTCACATGGAAAAAAAATGAGATGTATTTCCTTCAAAATACATGCTGACAAGAACTAATAATTTTAAACTTAATTTAAGCTGCGCACCTAAGACCGCTGAGCAGACACATAAACTTTACCAATCTAAAACACATTTATCAAAAAATAACGACTCAAACTTAGGATCCATTCATCAATTAGCTGAATGAACTGTGACCGTTTCAGAACCAAATCTGTTAAAAATTGATAAAAAGGCAATGAAACGTAAACTGGGCGGTAAATGGATCGCATATATCACTGGGGTCGTCGACCGGTGGATTTGCATGGCGGTACAAAGGACCTGCGCGCGCGCAGACGAGCAGCGCGGCGGCGGCGAGCGCGAGGAGCGCGGGAGTCATGCTCGCGGGTGACGGCGGCAACGCACAGCACTGCACTGGCACGACGACCAGCCGACCAGCCGGCCAACAGCGCGCGCAGCCTCACGCATACCACGCAATTACCTTACGAATGCCTAGAGGTGACACCTTCCGTGAAGAATTAAGTCGCCACAAGGGTGTCTACATAAAACCTCCAGCTCAAATCATTCTTAAATAAAAACTAAGCAGTTCTAAATATTTTCACCTCCAGATTTATGTTACATGTCAAGGGATCTGGCCACTTAGTTTGATCAAATCAAATCAATTTATTTGCAATTAAGTATTGGTACAAATCAATTTCGGTCTTAACATAAATAAATCTAGATCCATAACACTTAGTCATATTATTGTGACATGATAAGATGTTGAACCTGAATGCAGAGCTTGAGGTGGTCTGTAGACTACAGAAAATATGGAACGGAATTATAGTAGCCGTGGTCTATGATGAAATGATACTGATCGTCAGTCAAAACAAACTTCAGAAACAGTTGTGTTCTTGAAAGGATCTGACCAAATGCTGCTTTTAAAGAACTACACTTACACAAGGGCGTTATAATATATTTGAAAATCATTGGTCAATAATCATGGAGATACTACAATAACTTTATCAGTTCACTGCTTGATGTATCAAAATTAAGGAAGCGATTTCGAAACGCACTCCCAGTTTAAATGGAGCTGGATTCGTCATACAGTGCCTCTAGTCAAACGAGTGGTGGGACTACAAAACACAAAATAATTACCCTGAAAGAACAGTGCCATAGAAGACCAGCAGGGAGACGAGAGGCGCGACGACTTGGACGGCTCCATAGGAATAGACAAGCAGTAGCACAGAACCGGGGCATATTAAAAGGAAGTATGGAGGCTTTTGCCTAAAAGTGAGGTAGTACAGACTAAGTATAATAATAATAATAAGTTAGCAACCTTTCAAGATGACAGAGATTTAATCTATTATGAGCATTAAACTCTTCTAAACGTTTGTAAGGCTTCAGGGCGCCCAAATCGCCGCCCACCGCAGGGTGCGCGTGATTAACGACGCGTCCTTGTGAACCCGCTCGCAATTTATTGTCTCCTACCATGCCGATCTTTGTATGTCGGTTTTGGAACTTGAATCACCGCGGATTATAATTAGATGCAAGGGTTAAGGTCAATACTTTACATCTGTTGAATATATTGTGGTGTTGCGTTAGAAAGTGGAACCTTATATTTCAGCAATTGATGTGAAGATTCGTCTGCATGTCCATCATAACCACTGTGACTTATATTACGAGTAATTCCTTTTAGAGAGACTATTTCATTCAGTCTTTAAGCAAAACTGACTAAAAATGTTCCTCCAGTTGAATTCAGTCTCCATAAATAAGGAAACTAGAAACCTAAAATAAAAAGCGACAAGCATAATTTTTGCATGATCAGGATGATGCAAACACACCGGCCACAGGAAACTGTTAGGGATTCCTCAGCCCAAAAGGCTGAGATGAGTAAGTGCGGCACCCTGTCTCGGCACAGGTCCCTGAACAGAAGTCAACGACCCAGTCGGGTGTCCTCGGCGACCGGTAGCCCGCAAGCCCGCACTCTCGCACTCCCGCAGCTGGTCACTCTGAGAGACTACCCGCCGTACTTTTCCGCCTTTTTGCCGCACTTGGCCATGTTGGCTTGACGCGTATTTGCACAGACCACTCACAGTGGGAACGTGGGTCAATACCACATGATCGCGTTATACATTACAGTTGCTTTGCAAAAAAACTGAACTTAAATGTAGTTTATTAAGGAAAGTGACGTAAAGAACCGTTTGCCAAGTGGCTTAATTGTTGTATTGAATGAATTGGTTTTCATCATTAAGTCAACTCTGCTGGTTCTACCGGTACTGGATATTATTTATTTCGTATTTTAGCTAATTACTTATAGTCAACGCTCCTTCGGGGAGTAAGTTACATTCACACACAATCACTTAGCAGAAGTCGTAATCGAAGGACACCTAGCTTGAACCACATGTTAGATTGTGTATGTGATATCCATCCAAAAAAAATTACTGAGTAGCTACAAAATTGTTGTTTCTATAGCATTAAGGAATTTATGGAATTTAAAAAATAATGTTAATGTTAAATTACGAATGAATGATTGATTTTATAATAATTATTAAATAATGATATTAATTGCATGATTGGATAATAATGACATAATAGTAAATAATTTGCACGCTGGCTTACGGGCAGAATAGTAACTTTTTAGGATATAAGATCTTTCCCTGTAATTTGTATGTATTTTCTTGCAAATAAACATTTTTTATTTGATTTGATTTACAAATCTAAATGTAGATGTAGGTAAGAATCCGAAACGCTATATAATACTCGTATATAAGTAAATTTAAATATACGTAATTTATTGAACACCTAGAGACTGTCATAGCGAAATTCCTGACATTTGTCAGGAATTTCTCAGCAAAATCAACAACACTGTTAATTTAAGGTTAAAGCCACTGGCACTCCTAGTTAACAACACCCACAGTACTTATTTCACATTAGTGCCATAAGAATTATGTAGGTAAACGGAATAACTAACTGTTAACACGAAGAGTTTACGAAAACGTAACGTTTTCCTCGATCCTAATTAGAACTTTAGAATATTATCGTTAGGTGATGATGCTGCACTTTCTAATTTCCTGTTAAATACACTGTTAGTTTTAACATTGGCACTCGTGGTTTACTCGAGTACGACGTCGAATAATTTACAGGTAGTGGTAGGCAACGCAATCCTTACATCATCATGAAATTAAATGTTCCCACTGCAGGGACTCAGGCCTCCACGCGGTCCCAGTGTGGCTTGGTAGATTTCCTCCACATTTTTGAGAGCTGTGGTGATGTCACAAATTACACAAAGTAATGCGCCTGCTTGAGTTCGAACCCAAGCCTAACTGTTCGGAATGGTGCAATTTCTTTAGTCGATAGGGCCCGCATGCGGGATGCGGGAATGCGAACAAAAGGGCCCGCATTCGGGGAACCGTTTATAATTATGTATGATATTTACTCCCCGTATGCTGTATACCGAACGACTTAACGACCAATGAAATTGCGACATTAGTCGCTGCCGCCAGCACTGGGCCACCACTGCTCTTCCCTTACCCTAAACCCTACCAAGTCCTCCTTTCCCTTATCCTTGGGATTTCATTTGGGGTCAACACATTTCCTACACTACACGCGGTCGTTGACCTAAAGAATTATCGACTAATTTTTCTTTTTGTTTTTTCGTGCCTAGATATCGACACCACGTCTGCAGAGGTGCGCTAGTTAACCACCGAACCCTCATAGAAACTGGGCATTGCTCTTTGACCTGGTTAACAAATATAAACAGATCTCTGCTAAACTAATAACCCGTGCACCATGTCAGTTAATTCCTAAGTCTTCCTCTAAGATTGCGCCTGAACATGAAAGTTTTATTTAAAGTTTCAAGTGTCACAAAATCGAAAATCATTTTGGTGACCCAGATACCTACAATCATGTCTGTAAAGATCATCTTTGGTTAGACTCACACTCATAACTTGGACCATGCAAGATTCGTTTATTTTCACTCAAAGGATTCCGTGACCGTGTGTCATTGTTTTTGAAAAGAAATTGAAAATACGTGTTTGTGCTAGATTACTCATTCTTCGTCAAAACAATTACTATTATGAACTAGCTCAGGTGACACAACGCTATAAACCCATTCATTTAAGTTTTGTTTGTTTAGTTTTATGTTTGAAATTAAAACAATGCGTCAAGATCTCTACTACTTTTCCAATTATTGGAATGATATGATAAACAACATTATGTGCTACAAAGAAAAAATATATCATCAATTAAACATATTTTACAGATAGTTCATCGAAATGAAGCAGATGCCCCCAATGAAATATTGCACGACCTTAAAACAATATTACAGTATCTTTCCTCCTTCTGATTACGTGTTCCTCAGCGATCCTGTTTTTATTTGTGGCATCGGATCAAGTCCGCAGCTTCTCAGGTCGGTTCGGAGCGGTTCGGCACGATCACTGTAGTTGAGTATGTGTCGGTAATTAGCTTATTTCCAGGGAGGTTGCTGAGCGCGCGCGGCGCGTCCACACAAAAAACGAGCGCTCTCAGGCAACGCGGTGCCTCTGTCCGAGACATCTTCAAAGTCAAAGTCAAAATTATTCATTTGCAACAAATGTGGTACAAAAGATGGTAAAATAATAATTGTGTAGTGCGATGACACATTTCGCCATTAAGTTGGCATGCAAACATTAATGATTATAATACAAAACACAGTACCTGTGAAACAGGCATTAAATTAGATATAACTAAGTGCATTTCTGAGTGGATGGGTACGCCTATCTGACCTCCAAAACCTATTTACTGGGTAAGACGGTGCCCTTTAGCAAAACTAGTTGTCAGACTTAACTGGTTATCAATCAAATATTATTAAAGGGCTACTTGAACTAGCCTTTGCAGCTGAATCAAAAACTCTAAAGAAGAACTGAATTTCAAATATAAATTCATACTGAACTAGTTACTTAACTATATATACTAGATACCGTCCACATAACGAGCGTGAAAGTAAAGATAACACATAGATAAACGTAAACTGACGCTGTTAACAATTGTCTAATGCGGGCCTTGTTGTCACGTAGCAACCAATGTGATATGGGCTCAGACGAGTATTGATCTCAGCTAATTAGCTCATCTTTTATGGAAGAGACTTCTAATCATAACAGTGACAAGGCCAGAAGACAATGGGGGCAAAAGGTTGATAGAACTTCGTAAAAGTTCGTATGGTTTTTAGTAACTTTCAGAGCAGCGTTAAATTGCAAGACTTATCTATTGGCAGGTAGACTATTGTAAGGTCTTGATGCTATGATCAAAACAATAAAAAAAATAAGTAAACAGTAGTTGAAAAAGCTAATGTACGAGTGATATTACTTGCTTTGAGTGGCTATGCTATGGTTACTATAGCCATAACTCATTTTTCCACTAGTCCTCGGCACTAAAATATACTGGTCGTTGTACCCACATAGACACATGCACGCGCAAGCCCACCGCGGGCGACTGTACCGCAAGCGTACAAGAATCCCTGCCATCCTCACACCCGGTGCGTCAAATGGGAACAATTAAAAGAATACATTTTTTTTCTATTAATTAAAAGCGCATTGCTCATGAGGGGCTGGACACACACGGCGCCGCCACCACCGTTAGTTCCCGCGACTTAGCCTGCCCGTGCCCGGCGGCCGCGATCGCACATTCTAACCACCAATTAAAGATCGCCTAAACGGCAAAAAGCGCGTTCAAATATTTAACTCACTTAGTAATCTTATACTTAGTACCTATTAAATTAAGTGTCGCGTGTCTTTGTGGATGATTTCAAGAACTGCAACATTGTAGTGCGACAGCGGCAGCGGCAAGTAATGACGGCTGCTTTATGTGGTGAAATAGGTTTTTGCTAAATTGTTTGATAATTGAATGGAATCTGTCGGTGTGCGCACTGTACAGTTTCTACTTTGTACTAGTTCAGTTCTCATGATTTGCCGCCTTAGCCGCCTATGACGAACGTAATTGGTTTATGATTCCATGGAAGATCAGAAAAACCCTTGGTACCTCGTATCCTCCCCCAGTCGTTGCGGTCAGTCAGAAACCTGAAAGTCTGCCAACCAGTCCTTTTATGGGATATGGTATTACCACGGTATTACTCAGTAATTGGATTGTGGAGGTCAGATACGCCACGATTACTTGTTAAATACTGGTATTGGCTGCATCTGGTTGGACTGGAAACCTACCTCAACTTAGTTGGAACAATCTTCAGACTAAGGCCCGCCCAAAGACTGGTATTACAGACTTTGAACTTGATCACAATTTTGCACTTTAAAGTTTCTACATATTTAACACGATAAACTAATGTCGCTGTTTTAAGATGATATTTTATACCTACCCCGTTTCTGTACCGGTTCGAGCAAGGTATGTGTATACGAGTATGTGCGATAACAAGAACCGATCAAGATTAAAAGGAACTAATTCCGATAAATTCTCCTTCAGAACAATGTGTGTGTGGTGATCACCCTGACTTACGACGTGTCTATTGTGGGCCTCCAGGCCCACCCAAGCAGGCGAGTAGGCAGAGTTTGGTGTAATTTATTCTATCAGCATTACTCTCAAAAGAATCAAAGAAAACATCGTGAAACTAGTACGTCCTGGAGTCAAAAATTCAAGTCATGTGATAGAATTCTATCACTCGACACTTGCTCTCAATACTCTCAAGGTGGGGGCTTACACAGCCCACTACAGAGAGAGAGTATGCCTGAGCCCAAACAGTATAACATTATACACGAATTACGGAGGATGCGATAAGGTAGCCCGCGAAATTCAAATTGTCTTACGTTTTATCCAATTTCCAGATCAGAATTCAATTTCGCGGGCTTCCCAAGCGCTTCCACTTTAAAGTATTATTCTCATCCCGTCGGAGCTGCGGGTTGTTCGAAAGAGATACCGCGGCCGACACAAATGGCTAAGAAGGAACATGGATGGTTTTTAGTCAATAGAAGTCTGACACTCCCTACCGTTCTGCCCAGAGCGGGAGGAGTCATTTGATGATTTCCCACCAGCAAAAAAAAAAAAATATATTATTCTCATGCAGAATATAGTTTCCTACTATATGCATCAGCCCGCAAAGAAATCGTTACAAAACTTTAGGCTTAGCTTTTACATGAGAAAATAATAGCTTCTCAAGGTATTTCTCATTGACATAATGTTCGTAAGTGGCATAATGTCAGTATCATAACGCGTATTATGAATGTAACGGATCAGGCAGAGCGGCGCGAATGTCGCTCGCCGCCAATTAGCGTGATAATTACCGCTAATTAACGAGCACTTACCGTGTGAGCACATTAACTGCTAACGCCATGCACTGTGACACCAGATCGGACTGCAGCTTGATAACTTCCTCGTGGTAACATCACAGTCATCCACGTTTTAACACACAAATTACTTACACTTAAATATATTACTTATTTTAGACACTCCTTAAAAAAAGTATTGAAAACCACATTTTACTATTTCTATGACACCAAAAATAATAAAATTCGTATAAAAACACGCACTTATTTAAAAACAAGCATACAAAATCACTTTTACATCAAACAAAACACGATCGACACTTCTTAAATATTTTTTTTTACTTAATTTAAAATAATTTCACTCCAGCCAGTGATTTTTTCTTTCAGTGTAAAAAAATAAGTAAAACCTCCTTTTATTAATTTTTCCACTAGCGCCATCTGTGTTGTGCCAGACATATCGCTAGAATACAACCTCAACCTTTCCATAGCGCTACAAACAAAAATAGAAAGGTGGAGCCACATACATGAATTCATAAAAAAAAAGTTGGCGCGAGCGTCGATGAAATTATTCTAACTACGCAGTCATCGATTTTTTAAACAGTATTAAAAAGGTGTTCCCTGTAATGACGGGAATTTATCTTATATACTAGCTTTTACCCGTGGCTTCGCCCACGTGAAAGTAACGATTTTCCATACAAATTTTCATCCCCTTTTTTTTTTGGGTGGGTGGAAAATCATCAAATAACCCCTCCCGCTCTTGGGCAGAGCGAAAGGGAGAGTCAGACTTCTACTGACTAAAAACCACCCATGTTCCTTCTTAGCCCTTCATGTCGAGGCCGCGGTATCTCTTGCGAATAACCCGCAGCCCAGACGGGAATTTTCATCCCCTTAGTTTTAACTAAGTGGTTGAATTTCGAAAAATCCTTCCTTATTCCATGTCTACATTATAAAGGAAACTTCTATGCAAAATTTTAGCATTCTAAGTCCAAAGATTTGGGCTGGGTGTTTATGAGTCAGTCAGTCAGGATTTTTATCTTTATTTATATAGAAGATAGATAGATAGACTAACGCTGAGGTTAACTGGTAGTTAGCGCGGTTTCATCTGCCTCTTCTGACTTTTTTCCTCATTGCTCGGTTCGTAAGTACATAGTTTGTAGCGAAATGTTAAGTAGCCTTTTACCTTCCTCAAAATTAGTCTCTCAAATGCAAGAAGAGTTTTTCAAATTCGACTGATAGTTCCAGTCACTTCCAGTTATCACAGCGTTCATATAGACGCACTCTATAGCTCTATCCTATCTGCAAGAATGGACACAAATTAAATTCTTGTGATCCTAACCTAACCACAGTAACAAAATGATCTGTGCACCGTACTACTTACGAGCATTTGTTTCGTGCAGGACTCAAACCCACCACACGCAGAATAATGTGTAACACAAACATTTGGCTAGCTATTTTGTCCACAGCACACAAGCACTCATAGCTTTCATGATCCTAATGTATCTCTTGCAAATTCTTAAAAAAAAGCTCACAAAACCTTGTTGCAGCTGATCCATGTCAGTAACAGTGTTATTAGATGGGTTCCAGAACATTCTCCAGCAGTGTTCGGCACTTGCTAATGATGGGCGCATCAGCTGCCATACTTTCTAGTCGTGACGCGCTATGAACGATTGCTATGCGTCCGGCGCCTCCTGCGTGGCGTAATGTTATCACGAAATGGCGTAACTCTTGGCCCGGAACGACACACGTAGGAACTGATCACAGACGGGGACGTTTAATTTGGGTATGAGCTGTTGAACTTTTTGCTTCTAAATATGTATATCTTCCGCATCATCATCATCCCTGCTGAGCGGTCACCGGATCTCCAACAGCACGTCAGTCAGCTCTGGTTCTCTAATTGCGTATTCCCTTGGTACAGTCCTAAAGTTACCTAACTATGAACACAGCTAGAGGAAGAGAATACTAGTAAGCTCTTATTTTTCGAGGTTTACCTAGCCCCTAAAACTAAGCTTCGAAAGTCATACAATGTTAAAAAGCCAATTTTGAAATCACAAAATGTCTAAAGCATTGTCTGTAATGTAAGAATGTTATGATAAGGACATCAGGACACAGATAACTGAGAAGGTAATTGCAATTATTGCATTGGATTGCATCTTAGTAGTCGAATATTATAAATATTAGAAGTTAGGAGTTCTAGCAATTTTTGTTTTTTTTTTTTAATAATCACCTTCCTAAGCCTAATGATAATGGCTATAAGCTTTAATTAACGACATAAAGCTAAAGCTTTAAATAACACATTTAAACGTGTACTTCCCGTACACGTGTAAATGTGTTTTGTTTTACACATTCACGAACCCCTTACACCTGTTTATTAAAGAGTGGGATTACGTTCGGCTAACTCGATAACTGCCACGGTTAAGTAATTAAGTCCCATTAATTGCCGAAGTTCAAATAAACACGGTAACGCGGGGATTATGCTGGGAGCCTTCAAGCTGGAAGTAATAGCTTGTTATGATGTTATGTTATTAGAAGGTGTTGGGAATGTTTAGATTATTAAAAGATTATTAAATACTACGACCATTTCTCTGGGACTTCGTCGGGCTTCTTGTCTCGGCGCTTTTCTTGTGTTCGCCACTGTTGATTCTGGCTTACAGGAGTTACAGTGGTTTGGGAATAGTGTGGCGGGCTTGTCCCATTAAAAAAAAAACTACGACCATACATTCGTGTCTTGGTTTTGCCTGCCGCTTCGCTCGCGCTATGATGGATTATAGTTATCCCATGGGAATGTTTTGAGTTTTTACGTAATTTTGGACGAATTGTTTGTAAAATGGTATGAAAACTCGACCATCTATGAGGCATTACAATTCTAGGAAATTTAAATTCGTCTTATCGTTCCGGTCATATTCCATCAAAAAAGTTTGGCTTTCTTATAGAAAAAGTTAATTCTCCCAACTATGAAGAATGTGCAATGATCAAAGATGTTCAACATGTTTTGATGGATTGTTTTAAAATAGTTCATTGTTATTTTTAATTTAAAGTTAATCTTATAGGGCGACGTTATCGCTCAGCGATAAAGCCATTTAAAAGAAAAAAAAAGTTGTCTTCTCAGTAAAAGATTTTTTTAAATAGGATTCATAGTTAAAAATAACGTTAGGTAGTTCCAAAGATTTTACCTTTAAAAAACTATATAATATAGATGTAGAAAATAATAAACTAGATCTCGAATAAGAGAATCTATAAATAAATTAAGTGTCCAACGTTCGGACATGGCAGGATATAACTTCAAGATATTTTTTGGCCTAATCGATACAGGTTTCCACTAGAAAATACTTAAACTGTATCTAAATATACCAAATTAAATATTTAAGAATCCAAACTAATAAAAGTTGGGTCAAAAACCTCATTGGTGTTAGTGATTCCCATAATTGGGGGAAACCAGAATGACCAGTGGCGACAATAATTAATTTAACGCAAGAATCTCGCGAGACTGCCCACGGAGTCACCATACCTTTCGTGGTTTACATCATCATTAATGACGGGAAAAAACAACAACAAAAAAGTATCATCAGAATTATTGAATGCCTACGTGACCAAAATATGAGCAGAGGCACCTAAATTAGCCGCGGGTTGTTCGCAAGACATACCGCGGCCTCGACATAAAGGGCTAAGAAGGAACATGGGTGGTTTTTAGTCAGTAGAAGTCTGACACTCCCTTATAAAGGCTCTCATCAAGCGATGCGGCTCTAAATAAATGCTATGTTTATTTATACTTTTATTTAGGTTAGGTAGTTACATATTTGCTTTTGGGATAATTTGAAAACACAATCCAATTCAAACTGAATTTGACTTGCCCATTTTCTTTTATCACTCAGAAAGGAAATTCTTCTAAGTTCTTCTTATAAGTGGCCACCTCTACTGGCGGCGTCAGAGGTGCTGTTTAGATCGTCGAGGATGCAGGAGCGCAGACACCTGGGACACTCCAGCAGGTGGGGCGTGGTCTGATCATGGGTCCCGCTTCTGCACTCGGTGTTGAAGGAATCAATAATACCCTATTTAGCCAGATTAAGTTTGCACCGGCCTACTGAGGTTAGCAATCGATTCAGTGATTTCCAAATACGCTACTGTGCAGTTTGTGACCGGGAGGCAGGTGTTCTTGAGATTTCAAGAAGCCGTGAGGTGGTGTATATTTCTCTTAAGTTACTCCTCTTCCTATGAATAAAGTTATAAAATAGAGAAAGTTACTTTAGCTATGATGGAGTACCTTTAAGCTCAAAAAGCACGTAGTAGTGAACGTGATTATGACAATAAATATCTACTTATTCGAATACGTACATACCTCCAAATAGACGACGCGCGACCAATAAAATATTGATCAGGTCCTAAAGTTTCTATCGCAAATAGCTCTACCAAGTTACGAGATAAACATTAAAATTCATGAAATAGCTATAATATAGGGTGTAAAAGTACCCTTAACGCAAACGAAAGGCATTTGTTCTCCCCATCACTGCGATAATTTTTTTGTTCTAGACCATACCTGGGAACCTCCTAGTTGCGGAGATATTGGGGGTCAACGTTCCAAATTTTTCACAGCTGTTTTTGTAAATACTAGTATTTCAGGTTTTAACTTTACTTAAATTACCTCCATGACCCGTTTGCTATTCAAAGCATCCACTAGCACAATGTTTTAAGAGTGCTTCTTTGAGTTTTACCGTAAAATGTGATTTTTTAACCCCAAAAAAAAAAGTTATTTCCCCGCAACAATTTTTGCGTAGGGGTTTGATGGGGTTGGATTATCAAATCCAACCCCATCAAACCCCTACGCACGCATCCGACAACCAAGCATTCTGTACATCATGTACAGAATGCTTGGTTGTCGGATGCGTGAAGGGTTCGTTTACACCCTGTATTCTTTGCTGCTAATTTTATTTGCAGTTGAACAACTTTCAAACAGCTTTTAAATAAATATTTCAAGCACTACTGTTTTTTATGTAGTACTTTTATAGCTACGCATTAATTAAAGAAATTAATTATGCTAGGCTTTTTATAACGCCACAACATACAAGTAACATACTAACATTAGATTCGATAAGTACCTAATACCCACATTTCGCGAGTTAAGTTAAATCCCATTCAATGGGGGTTGAACCTATTGCCATCAACATATTCAAATTCCGTTCTCCGTGGCGGCTAATGAGAAACAAGTGATGGAAAAATTCAATAACATTTTGCTCGACCTGGGTATTGAACCCAGGACCTCATGCCAGGCAGTGGCCCTCCCCGTCGGGGCTGCGGGTTGTTCGAAAGAGATACCGCGGCCTCGACACAAAGGGCTAAGAAGGAACATGGGTGGTTTTTAGTCAGTAGAAGTCTGACACTCCCTAACACTCTGCCCAGAGCGGGAGGGGTCATTTGATGATTCCCAACCCCCCCAAAAAAAAAAAAAAGGATAATGTTAATGCTTCCTATTTGTAAATTTCGGAATCGCATTAGTACAGACTTACAACAAATTAAGTTTCAGTAAGTTGATTTAACTGGTCGTGTTGGAACAGTGGTGGTCGACTGGAAATAGACGCGTCTTACAATAAGGTCTTGGGTGAGGATTGGTAAATAATGTTTTCAATACACTTCCTCGTAATCTAGCTCTTATTGCACTACGATTAGGTTCGACAGTTGCAACATATTTCGCACGTGTGCGCTTTTCTTATTTTTCCACAACCAAGGGCGGGAAAGAAAATTACCACAGATAACTAATTCCTAACTTAGTGGTCAGAAAGTGATCCATCTCCTAGGAAATGACGTGACTACATGCAAGATGGCGCACTGCTAATGTTGTTGTGTTACCGTATTATTATGAAATGTAATGAACTTTGTGCAGCTCTCAGTTCCGCGAGAGGTTGCGTTGGAAGGCAACGGCTACAAATTGTAATGCGTCCATTAATTGAAACGGACCACAGCCGTTCTGTTTTGGCTGGAAGACTTTAACGGCCTACTTAGTTATGCAAATTAATCGACTTCTCGTTAACAGGTCAATACGACTGACTGTCTCGTTGGTCTGCTGGTCGCAAGCGCAACTGCTGAGCATAAGTTCCTCTTCAGGGTAAAATAAATGTCTTGGAGCGTGTGAGTCCCAAACATTCGACCATACTTTGGAAATCTTTTTTGTCGGTCTTTCTGAGCTATTTTTTTAGATACATTCTCGTTACCATAGGAAAAATCCTAAGTATCGAGAAGGTAGTTGCAAGTTATGTGGTCACTAATGTGCTAGCTACCAGAGAAGGGTCGATGAGCCAATCCGATGGGCTCGCTAAATGTCACGCTATTCAAATAGTCTCCAATGATTGGACTCCACTTACTGGAATATTCACAAGTCAATACTTACTAAGATTACCATATTTTAACGGTACTTTTCCAACGAATATTTCTGTATATTTTTGCGTAGGTATTTAAGTATTATTAAAGAGAGAGATATTTCTGTTTTATTTATTCAACAGTTTATGTACACAAAAAAATAAAAGTTACAAAAATTGTATATTTAAATAGTACGTGTGTGATTAATTGATATTGATTGTATTGATATTATATTTTGATATTGACCAATTTATGATAAGCATCCAGATTAAGACTTAGTCTTACCAAGGGGTGCCGTATTGCCCAGTAATAATTGGGTTGTGGAGGTCAGATAGGCAGTTGCTCCATGTACAATACTGGTATTCAAGTGGATCCGGTAAGGCTGGAAGCCGACCCCAATAAGGTTGGGAAAAGGCTAGGTTTACTATGATGATGATCTAGATTAAGATTCTAGACGTACTCGTGTGCCCAGGCACGTAAATTAATGCCTACATTTAGAAAGTATTAAGGTTTGTATTAAGGGGATCACAGCAGTGGATGACTTTGACGATTTGACCTCTGTACTGGCATTTGTTTATTTTTCGGCCCCTACCGGCAAACGACTGTACTACAGAAAAACGTAACAAAGAACAGAAATGTGTCGCAGAGTGGTCATGGTATTTGCCTAACATATTTTGTTTCTCTTGGAGTACCTACATCATAATGTATGAATAAAATATTTAATAATAAATTATACACTTTGACTAATGAAGTAATAACCTAGCTTTCATTAGTTATTTCACTGAGCACAGGTACTCCTACGATACATTCTTAAGGTCTGATAAAGACCAGGTAACTGCTTATCGCTTCTCAGTCACGGAAATAGTCAGAATGCTCCAGCTTTCAGCTAACTGAGCACGAATGCTACTACTTGATACATTTTGAAGGTCTGACGATGACCACCTAAGTGCTTATCGGTTCTCAGTGACTGATGTAGTTAGAATGACCTAGCTTTCAAATTTTATCTGTCTGAGCACGGATGCTACTACTTAATACATTTTGAAGGTCTGATGATGACCAGCTAAGTGCTTATCGGTTCTCAGTGACGGATGTAGTTAGAATGACCTAGCTTTCAAATTTTATCTATCTGAGCACGTATTCTACTACATGATACATTATTAAGGTCTGATGATGACCAGCTAAGTGATTATCAGTTCTCAGTGACGGATATAGTTAGAATGCTCCAGCTGTCAGCTTTTATCTTATTGAGCACGGATGCTACTACATGATAAATTTTGAAGGTCTGATGATGACCAGCTAAGTGCTTATCGGTTCTCAGTGACGGATGTAGTTAGAATAACCTAGCTTTCAAATTTTATCTGTCTGAGCACGGATGCTACTACATGATACATTTTGAAGGTCTGATGATGACCAGCTAAGTGCTAATTGGTTCTCAGTGACGGATATAGCTAGAATGACCTAGCTTTCAGATTTTATCTTATTGAGCACGGATGCTACTACATGATACATTTTGAAGGTCTGATGATGACCAGCTAAGTGCTTATCGGTTCACAGTGACGGATATAGCTAGAATGACCACCATCAGGTAAATGGCACCATCAGTCTCCAAGGCCTCTTCGAGCTCTTTCAAATGAGTCCACAGACGACGGTTCTACGTGGTGCCATCAATGAGATCCTATAATTACCTTCGGAGTCTACCATCAGGTAGCTAGTATCATCAGTCTCCAAGGCCTCCTCGAGCTCTTTCAAATGAGTCCAAACACGATGGTTCTACTCAGTGCCGTCAATGAGATCCTAAACCCACCTTCGGAGTCCACCATTAGGTACGAAACATCATCAGTAATCCAGATCTCCATCTTCCATCAAACGAAATTCTCAAGACAAAATAATTAAAACGATAAAACAATTTACACCATTAAAACAATAACATACATTAAATAACATCACGCCAGTAATCCCCAAAGGGTTAGGCAGAGGTGTACCTAATAGTAGGCGTGATGTTATGTTATGTATGTTATTATTTTAATTGTTTTATCGCTTTAGCGATAAAACAATTGTAGCAAAAAACAATTGTAGTCGTTCTTGTAGCACGGATGCTACTACATGATACATTTTGAAGGTCTGATGATAACCAGCTAAGTGCTTATCGGTTCTCAGTGACGAACGTAGTTAGCATGACCTAGCTTTAAAATTTTATCGATTTGAGCACGGATGCTACTACATAATACATTCTAAAGGTCTGATGATGACCAGCTAAGTGCTGATTGGTTCTCAGTGACGGATATAGCTAGAATGACCTAGCTTTCAAATTTTATCGATCTGAGCACGGATACTACTACATGATACATTTTGAAGGTCTGATGATGATCAGCTAAGTGCTTATCGGTTCTCAGTGACGGATGTAGTTAGAATGAACTAGCTTTCAGATTTTATCTTATTGAGCACGGATGCTACTACATGATACATTTTGAAGGTATGATGATGATCAGCTAAGTGCTTATCGGTTCTCAGTGACGGATGTAGTTAGAATGACTTAGCTTTCAGATTTTATCTTATTGAGCACGGATGCTACTACATGATACATTTTGAAGGTCTGATGATGACCAGCTAAGTGCTTATCGGTTCACAGTGACGGATGTAGTTAGAATGACCTAGCTTTCAAATTTTATCTATCTGAGCACGTATTCTACTACATGATACATTATGAAGGTCTGATGATGACCAGCTAAGTGATTATCAGTTCTCAGTGACGGATATAGTTAGAATGCTCCAGCTGTCAGCTTTTATCTTATTGAGCACGGATGCTACTACATGATAAATTTTGAAGGTCTGATGATGACCAGCTAAGTGCTTATCGGTTCTCAGTGACGGATGTAGTTAGAATAACCTAGCTTTCAAATTTTATCTGTCTGAGCACGGATGCTACTACATGATAAGGGTTAGGCAGAGGTGTACCTAATAGTAGGCGTGATGTTATGTGATGTATGTTATTATTTTAATTATTTTAATTGTTTTATCGCTTTTAGCGATAAAACAATTGTAGCAAAAAACAATTGTAGTCGTTCTTGTAGCACGGATGCTACTACATGATACATTTTGAAGGTCTGATGATAACCAGCTAAGTGCTTATCGGTTCTCAGTGACGAACGTAGTTAGCATGACCTAGCTTTAAAATTTTATCGATTTGAGCACGGATGCTACTACATAATACATTCTAAAGGTCTGATGATGACCAGCTAAGTGCTGATTGGTTCTCAGTGACGGATATAGCTAGAATGACCACCATCAGGTAAATGGCACCATCAGTCTCCAAGGCCTCCTCGAGCTCTTTCAAATGAGTTCAAACACGATGGTTCTACGCAGCGCTGTCAATGAGATCCTGTACCCACCTTCGAAGTCCACCGTCAAGTAAATGGCATCATCAGTCTCTAAGGCCTCCTCGAGCTCTTTCAAATGAGTCCAAACACGACGATTCTACACAGTGCCGTCAATGAGATCCTTTACTTACCTTTGGAGTCCACTATCAGGTAAATGACATTATCAGTCTCCAAGGCGTCCTCGAGGTATCAACACCATTAAAATAATAAGATACATAACATAACATCACGCCTACTATTAGGTACACCTCTGCCTAACCCTTCGGGGATTACAGGCGTGATGTTATGTAATGTATGTTATTATTTTAACGGTGTTAATTGTTTTATCGCTTTTAATTATTTTGTCTTGAGAATTTCGATTGATGGAAGATGAAGATCTGGATGACTGATGATGTCTCGCACCTGATGGTAAACTCCGAAGGTATAGGATCTCATTGACGGCACTGAGTAGAACCATCGTGTTTGGACTCATTTGAAAGAGCTCGAGGGGGCCTTGCAGACTGATGATACCAGCTACCTGATGGTAGACTCCGAAGGTGGGTATAGGATCTCATTGACGGCACTGAGTAGCGTCGTGTGTGGACTCATTTGAAAGAGCTCGAAGAGGCCTTGGAGACTGATGGTGCCATTTACCTGATGGTGGTCATTCTAGCTATATCCGTCACTGTGAACCGATAAGCACTTAGCTGGTCATCATCAGACCTTCAAAATGTATCATGTAGTAGCATCCGTGCTCAATAAGATAAAATCTGAAAGCTAGGTCATTCTAACTACATCCGTCACTGAGAACCGATAAGCACTTAGCTGATCATCATCAGACCTTCAAAATGTATCATGTAGTAGCATATCCGTGCTCAATAAGATAAAATCTGAAAGCTAAGTCGTTCTATCTACATCCGTCACTGAGAACCGATAAGCACTTAGCTGATCATCATCAGACCTTCAAAATGTATCATGTAGTAGCATCCGTGCTCAGATCGAAAAAATTTTAAAGCTGGTTCATTCTAGCTATATCCGTCACTGAGAACCAATTAGCACTTAGTTGGTCATCATCAGACCTTCAAAATGTATCATGTAGTAGCATCCGTGCTCAATAAGATAAAAGCAGAAAGCTGTGGCATCATAACTGTATCCGTCACTGAGAACCGATAAACACTTAGCTGATCATCATCAGACCTTCAAAATGTATCATGTAGTAGCATCCGTGCTCAATAAGATAAAAGCAGAAAGCTGTGGCATCATAACTGTATCCGTCACTGAGAACCGATAAGCACTTAGCTGATCATCATCAGACCTTCAAAATGTATCATGTAGTAGCATCCGTGCTCAGATCGATAAAATTTGAAAGCTAGGTCATTCTAGCTATATCCGTCACTGAGAACCGATAAGCACTTAGCTGGTTATCATCAGCCCTTAAAAATGTAATAGCATCCGTGCTACAAGAACGACTACAATTGTTCTTTGCTACAATTGTTTTATCGCTAAAAGCGATAAAACAATTAAAATAATAACATACATAACATAACATCACGCCTACTATTAGGTACACCTCTGCCTAACCCTTCGGGGATTACAGGCGTGATGTTATGTAATGTATGTTATTGTTTTAATGGTGTTAATTGTTTTATCGTTTTAATTATTTTGTCTTGAGAATTTCGTTTGATGGAAGATGAAGATCTGGATGACTGATGATGTCTCGCACCTGATGGTAAACTCCGAAGGTGGGTATAGGATCTCATTGACGGCACCACGTAGAACCGTCGTGTCCACACACGACTCATTTGAAAGAGCTCGAAGAGGCCTTGGAGACTGATGGTGCCATTTACCTGATGGTGGTCATTCTAGATATATCCGTCACTGAGAACCAATTAGCACTTAGCTGGTCATCATCAGACCTTCAAAATATATCATGTAGTAGCATCCGTGCTCAATAAGATAAAATCTGAAAGCTAGGTCATTCTAACTACATCCGTCACTGAAAACCGATAAGCACTTAGGTGATCATCATCAGACCTTCAAAATGTATCATGTGTTAGCATTCGTCCTCAATAAGATAAAATCTGAAAGCTAGGTCATTCTAACTACATCCGTCACTGAGAACCGATAAGCACTTAGCTGATCATCATCAGACCTTCAAAATGTATCATGTAGTAGCATCCGTGCTCAATGAGATAAAAGCTGAAAGTTGGAGCATTCTGACTATTTCCGTGACTGAGAACCGATAAGCAGTTACCTGGTCTTCATCAGACCTTCAAAATGTATCATGTAGTATGAGAGACCATCATTAGGTACGAGACATCATCAGTCATCTAGATCTCCATCTTCCATCAAACGAAAATCTCAAGACAAAATAGTTAGATAACATAACATCACGCCTGTAATCCCCGAAGGGTTAGGCAGAGGTGTACCTAATAGTACACCCACATTTCGCCAGTTATGTTTAAGTCCCATATAATAGGGGCGAGCCTATTGCCATCAACCGGGCACAAATCCAGACTCCGTGGCTGTTACTTATAATTTCCTGATGGAAAAACCCAATAACACTTTGCCCGACCCGGGAATCGAACCCAGGACCTCATGCTCAGCATCGTGCTTACGACCACTAGACCAACGAGGCAGTCCAAAATTAAAATAATATCATAGATATATCTATATACCAAAATATCTACTAAGAAACGTGGGTAATTTACCAATAGTTTTGGAGAGCTCGGCCACGCGTCACTTAACGTTTATTAGGCATAGTCAGCTTAGTCTATGATAGGTGCAAACAACAAAACGAAATTACAAACTACTTTATATATATTTACAAACTTATTTTCTGTTCTTATTTTACGAAATATTGATAACTATACAATTTACAATATGTTTTAATTCAGAAAACATTAAAAACGTGAACATTTGAATTTTATTTGTGAAGTAATGACATGCGTGCAGTCCACCCGTGACAACAGTCATCGAGACACTGGCGCAGCGCGTTCCGAGTATGCGCGACGGGTCTCGCGCCGCATTTGCCTCAAAATGTCGGGAATTAATTTATTATTTTAAAATTTTATTAAAAATCAGAGAAAATAAACAATACGGATTGATAAATACATCACTACGTATTTTTGGGTATAAAATTCATACCGAACTATTCAGCCGTTACAGAGACAAAATTCGATTTAGGTTAAGACATACTACGATTTTTTATTAAATAATGTGAAGGTTTATTAAAATTTTAAACAATACGAATTATTTGTGATGACTTTAAGTATAACATATATTTTTTATATGGAAATCGTACGGAAGGATTCCTCAACAAATTTCTTTAAACATACGTCGTTTTTGGGATTTTAGCAACGCAACGCCCTTAACGCCAATGACCTTGTGCATTTGGGCGGAGCTAACTACCCCTCTCCGCGCCACTCCGCTACCCGCATGCAACAGAACGATGCGCCGAGGCCCGCGCCGAGCCGGCCGCCGCTCCGCGCGTGGTTCCGTCACTGAGTAACGAAATCACAGAAGGTCAAATCATTTTATTTATATAAAATTCATTTTTACGTGTACCGCAAAATTGATCCAATTTTATTTTTAATTACTAACTATTGATATGGATGTAACGTAGGGTAGGTAGGGTAGGTAGGGTAGGTAGGGTAGGTAGGGTAGGTAGGGTAGGTAGGGTAGGTAGGGTAGGTAGGTAGTACTTAAGTAATTAGCACTAGAGTGTATGTCATACTTGTTATATTTTATAAACCAATAGATAAAAAAAACTACTTCCTTTCACAGAGTATTTTTATTTTTTTCGCTGGTTGAACTTCTTCATCCCCACTTATTTCTCCGTATTCAAATACATTGACTTTTGGATATTTCGTTAGACAGACAAAGTCTTGTTCTATGTTTTCTTTTACTTCTTCTTCGTTCTCGTTTTATTCATTTTTCTCTTCAACCTCTTTTTCTTTCCTTTGTTCTATTTCCGTCTCTTTGACCTTTTCTTCTTTCTCTTGTGCATCTTCTGCTAGTAACTAATTTTTTTGTTGGTTAAATCATTTTGTTTCCTTTTTTGGGTAATTTATTTTTATTAGCGCTTTCTTCCACCGCTTTTTCTATATAAATGGGATCTCTAATTTTCATTTTTCTCGGGTATCTTGGATCAATAAGTTCCGGTAGTATGCAATCCAAATAAAACCTAATTTATTTAATTTCCATAACGTCTTTCCAGAACTTGTCATCTTTTTCTATAATATCGATTTTCATAGGAATATTTTCACCTAGCCATATTCCATAAAGGTATTTTGTTCTTTTGGTTATGTGAAGCTGACCCTGAATTTGGTAATACCAATTATGATTGGTATTAATAATAATCTTACCAGTTCTATAAAATACTGTTTTTTTAGTAACTGCTTCGGTAAAACTCATTTGGTGAGCTGCAACAAGGCATTTAGTTTCTACCACCATGTTCTCCTCGACACATATACCGTCAGGAGTAGCGCCTAGATATGACAATTCGTCGTCAATAAATAAACCGCATGGTTGTATATTTATTCCAGTGTATTTTAAAATTTGCTCAAGAGCCAAACTATGTTAAAGTTTTATGGGACCAAATGGCAACTATTCCGCATCTAACAAAAAAAAAGAATCACGTAAATCGGATCATAAATTTCAGTGTAATCGGTGTACATACATAAAAAAAAACACCGATCGAATGGATAACCTCCTCCTTTTGGGAAGTCGGTTAAAAACATAAACGAAATAATTATATTTCTTATTGAAAATAATTACGCATGAATATTTAATATGATAAATCTGTACCTTCAGTGAAAAGTGATACATGTCGACCTAGATCGGTTTTTATATTCTCTGATTAAACTTATTAAAAAAAAATTAACTTAATTTCTATCTTATCCCCGTTGTTATAAGATTAAAAATGAATGAGATTTTTTTGTGTACATTGATATAAGTAAGCAATTTTTTATTGAAATTATTGTGTAAAATAATACATTTTGATTCATACCAAAGTGCTCCGAACCGATCTTTATATTTCTAAAATGTATTTTAATACGACTCGAGTTACCACATCTTACGCGAACCGAAAGCTTTTACTTCAATTAATCCAAAGTGATACAAATGAAATCCTATCACAAAACATTAACAAATTGAAACAATACATTCTAGTGAAAAGTGTTACATTTGTACATGAACCATACAAACACAAATTTATTTTCATAAAAATATGTGACTAATGATACAACTGCTAATCAAACAATTTACACGTAATTTATGTACCTAGCCAATTTTGATGTGATTACAAATTTAATATTAATTCTATTAGTAAGAACATAAGGGAAATAGGACATATTATTATGATCACGTGAATAATGATACTAATATAGTAGAATCAAAACTGCATTGCGTTTTAGAACTAAATTAGCAAAAAAATACGTAGTACACAGTGATACAAGTCGCGCAGCTACGATGCGTAAGGTAAGACTTGTATCATTTTACACCAATATGTAAAAAATTTGTTTTTTAAATGTTTACAAAGAACATGTATTTTATATTAAGAAAAAATAAGGATTCAAGATTTTTAAGAATTCAATAATATTGTCGTATTATACAGTATTTTATAAATACCTATTTTAAAACAATATTAATTAATTTATAAAAAGAATACCTAATTTTCGAACTTACTAATCGTAAAACAGACTATTATGATAATTAATAATATAGGTAGCGAAATAGATCGTAGTGTAAAGCATAGAATTAGCACTGGATGGATGAAATGGCGGCAGGTCACGGGAACAATTTGCGACTCCCGCATTCCCCTTAAACTCAAGGGGAAGATTTATAAAACCATGGTTAGACCTGCTGTCGTGTATGGATCAGAATGTTGGGCCACAAAAGGGATAAATGAAAGGCAATTGCATGTGGCTGAGATGAGAATGCTAAGGGGGATGTGTGGTGTGACGCGAATGGATAAAATAAGGAATGAGTACATAAGAGGAAGTCTGAAAGTGGCGCCGGTAAATGAAAAGTTGTGTGGTAATCGATTGTCGTGGTATGGACATGTGATGCGAAGGAGTGAAGAAAATGTTGTGAGAAAAATGTTGAGTATGAATGTAGATGGCTATAAGAGTAGAGGAAGACCAAAGAAACGATGGATGGACTGTGTGAAGGATGATATGGTTAGAAAGGAGGTGACTGCTGACATGACGAGAAATAGAGAAGTATGGAAGAAGAAGACATGTTGCGCCGACCCCAAATAAATTGGGATAAGGGCAGGAGAATGATGAATGAATAATATAGGTAGCCTAACAATGTATTTTAATTCTTATTTATTAAATGCTAACTGAGTATTCAGTAGGTATAATAGGGATAGGCAGACGTTGTTGTTAATCAAATGTCAACAATACTTTTAATCAAAACATAGGTATCTTTGCTCTTTCCTGGTGTAGTTTCATTGCTCGTATGCTTGTACGTCTTATAAATATTTTGTAATGAATTACATTAATTATTGCATGTATACTATATTTGCGAGGTTTTATAAAAAATCAGTATAGCAGTTTCGGTGTACCTATCTCAAAAACAAAAATCAGGTAGTGGGCCTAACTTTTTTCCTGGCTTCATTTTATCAATTTGTTCTTCAAACTGTGCGAGCAAGGGTGGTGGGGGCCGGGGACCCTATTAAATGTGGTTTTATTGTTGTTTGATTTTTGGAGACTGATTTCATACGATTTAAGACTAATTCGATCTCTGTTCAAGATTAACGATAAGTAGGTTTAAAAGTTGTGTTTTTTTAAAAGGATGTTATATTGTATTGTATAGCGAATAGTTGAAGTGCTACATGTACAACACATCTGTTATTTGATTTTTTGAGACTGATTAAATACGCTTTAAGACTGTTCAAGATTCATAATAAAGAGGTTTAAAAGTTATGTTTTTTTATAAGGATGTTAATTATATTGTTTTATATAGCGAATAGTTGAGTGAAATCTGTTATTTGATTTATTGAGCCTGTTTTAATATGTTTAAAGACTAACGATACCTACTCTGATAATCAGATTAACAATAAATACCTACTTAGGTCTAAAAGTTACGTTTTAAGTTTGATTTATAAAAATGTTTTATTGTTTTGCTAAAACTTGTAATATTCATAAAAAAGTGTTTCTTCAAGAATTCTTTATTAAAGAAACGCTTTTTTTAATTTAGTTATTATTTTATTATGATATTAACATAGTTTTACCCTTTCTGTGACAAAAACGTTTGAAAATACTTATTACTTGTATCAATAAACACTTCGATGTAAACAAAATGTATCACAATAAATTCTAGCTTGTAGCATTAATCACTTACTAGTTTGAAAAATACATTGGTGTTTAGGGGTACAATTGAATATTTACGTAGGAATTTTAAATAAAACAATGAAAAAAGGTTGCTGATTATCAAAAATTGATCATATTAGTTTTACGACTTTTTCTCACAACAACTATTTGCAGGCAAAACATGCCAAAACACAAGCTTTATAACATTTCACACAAAACGGTAACTAAATGTGTAAAATAATTCATTTCATTATAAATTTAAATACACAAAAATAAGCAAAGAAAACTATAGTGTACGGTGATATAACTGGCTATTTTTACTAATTACTTAAATTCCGTGCAAAATAATATATTCAAACCAAGCTCTTTATAATCTTTATAATATTATCTACACGTACCACATATCGTTTTTTATTTTAGAACGTTACAAAAATAACGAGATTTTTTTAAATCTTTAACCTTAAATTACTCAAAACTATGATTTTTCACTTATATCACTTTTCACTGAAGGTACAGAAATATTTTATTATTTTTATATTGTAAATGTGAGGACCATGTGGGTCTTTCTTTAGTTTTAACGTTTGTCTGGCAGTTTAAATACTAAAGCGACCCACCCAAATGGCCTTTCTTTGGTATTGTTCGTCGTGACGTTGAGCTCTTTAAGTTACAAGTCGAGCTACACGATAAATGACAAATGCTTGCACTGACTGGACGGGTCCACTCAAATCAATGTGGTGCTTTCTTCAAAAGACCATTTCAGACACTAGTCTGCATAGTCTTCATGTGTGTATAACAAGTCTGGACCTTAAAAGAGACTATGACCTCTGAGTTTGTTTCGGATGTTTCTTCTCGGAGTAGTCAGGTACGAAACACCGACCCCATCTAGTTTAAAAAAAAGTGACTTGTAAAAGTGTTTGTGAAAACCCATTTGCAAAATAAACATCATTTATCATTTACGCCAGTAGTCGATAAATTAACAAATAACCAGCAAGTACCTAACTTATAATCATAATAATATCTACTTCAGAAGCATTTTCAGTTTTGTCAAAATTTTCGTCGGTAGATGGAGCTAAATCAGACCTGCAAAAAAAAACACAAATTATCAAGACGAATCTTATGTCATCTCTCAAGCTAAAATCCAGCAAGGCGTTTAGGGTACAGAGCGTGCCAAAGAAATATACATGTCACACATACATACACTCGAAAAACATAACCCTCCTCCTGGCGCAGTCGGTGAGGTACCGAAAAAGAAAATTTATAATATTGACTAAGTCATTGCTTGGGCATGGTCCTTCTGTGATCATTCACTACTCTATGACACAGAAGCATTATACCTATGATACCTAGGTACGACTTTGTTTGAATATAGGTCTTATAAAAACAGTATCTATCTACTTTTATGAAAGGTAATAAAGCTATAATGAATATGTAGATAAAACTTACCTTGATGAATGTTTACCCTTTTGTTTGTAATATTTTATTAGACCTTTCTTCATTCATTTCTGCTTATTCCCCATGTTTTACAAACTAAACTTAAACACTAATAAAACTATACCTAACTCTAAAACACTCCTTATACAAGACTAAAAAAAACCTACTCTACTATTAACAAAATTCAAAAGTAATATTTTATTTTACGATATGATTTCGTACTGCTGAGCTCTCGCAACGCAACGCACGTCCACCTAGCAACACGAGGCGCCCCGCACTGAATTCGTGGACGAATGCGGGGGTGATATAGACACGGACTTTAAACGGACGCATTTTTAATTTATTATAATAAAAATTAGACAAATTTTAAAAAAGTAACTAAACCAAGTTATTGTCCTTTGTATTGCAAAGCAGTAGATATTTTTTTTAAAGTCTTTTGATAAAAAATGAAGGAGTAAAATGGTTTCATCTCAACGATTTGGAGGTGACTTTGTGGATTTTTTTCTTACTAAGTGATACCGATAGAAAAATTATGGCTAAACCAAATTACGTATCATATCATGTAGATTACTGACAATTTTTTTCAGATGTAATTTCTCTGTAAGTGTCGACGAAAAGTGGCTTCATCTGCACGCTATTTTTAAGCTTTTTTCGAGAGAGTAGCCTTAAGTAATTATTGGTATCCACTATGGCACTGCTATGTTACTGAAAAGGGGCATTGGATGTAATTATGATATTCATTATCAATACAAAATAAATAAAATGGCATTGACCGTTCATTAGGTTTTCAGCTCAAACATTAGAAAGTTGACAGTGGACTCATATATTTGAAATATTATGTATCTCTAGAAAGTTACAATAAACGAATACTAAGCTGATCTGTATGTAAAATAAAATACATTTTATTTTGACTGTTACTTTTTTTACTATCGACTACTTTACTTACTTTAAACTTGAGATTCATAACTGAATCGTCACCACAATCATATAAGCCGAACAAAATCCATAGCTGGGCATAGGCCTCCCCCCAGAGTCATCACGTCGACCGATCCTTTCTGTCCATCCCTCATCCTGTGGATTCTCACGGCCTTCATCAGATTATCATTCTACCCTTTTTTTTATGGTGAGTGGGAAATCATCAAATAACCCCTCCCGCTCTTGGGCAGAGCGAAAGGGAGTGTCAGACTTCTACTGACTAAAAACCACCATGGTTTCATGTCGAGGCCACGGTATCTGCGAACAACCCGCAGCCCCGACGGGACCCGCAGCCCCGACGGGATCATTCTACCCTTAGATTCTAATACCCTTACATCGCTGCATCTTCCGACTGTTCATGTTCGTCACACCAGCCCGCGTAGTATGGCGATTCTATCCCCATTCTACAAAGAAAAGTTCAATCTTAAAAGTTCCAAATCCTGTAAAACCACCTTCTCTAATAGTAGCAGTGCCGTAGTAGATTCGACTTCACTGCATTTTAATTGTACTGTAATATTATACTATACCACTTGAACCTGTAATTACGACATTGCCACTTCATTTCGGCTATTATTATTCCAAAGCAGTTCGCAGGTACGTTGTAAACGTGATTTATTTATTTTACACGATCTTGTTACATTAACCTCATTTTTAATCCGAAGCACAAGTAAACGACTATAGCCATGTAAAGCGGTTTCAATGTTACCCACTATTGATTTGTTACGCTTGTAAATAATTAACATAAATAAGCTTTTATATTGATTATATCGCACTTGAACATCATTTCATCATCATCATCATCATTTCAGCCATAAGACGTCCACTGCTGGACATAGGCCTCCTCCGGAAGGGGGGGATTTGCCATAATCGCCACGCTTGAACATCATTTATCAAATAAAAATTGCTGATGATGAAGAAAATTACAGTTTCGGGCTCATTTGGTAACATGTGCCCAGAATCATCAACAATATTCGTCTTCGTGCGTCGATGGCAATCTATTATATATTAAGCGAACCCAGAACTTTGGTAGTTCATTAAGATCATTAAACATACCGTAACAACATCACGCTTGTAATCCCCGAAAGGTTAGGCAAAGATTTACCTAATGGTAAACACACATTTCGCCACTCATGCCCCATGTAATAGAGGGCAAGTAAGACCCAAGATCAAACTAAAAACTTGAGATGTGTCAAGGAACACCCGGATGGAACGAAGTTATTGTTATTATTTTGTATTATGTAAAAAAAAAAAAAAAAAAAAAATGAAAATATCTGGCTTGCTTTCTATAAGAGAGAGAGAGACAGACAGAGAAACATGCGACGCCGCACAGCTTACAATAGCTTACTATAGCAAAAAGTGTCGTGACAACTTTTCGTAAGAATTTTTTCCGTCTAGCCCCCTTTCACAACGCGCGATAAGGAACTTCGTTCCAATAATTGAACTATTTTGCTTCTCAGAAACAACTGCCCGAGGAGGCAGCATACAACGAACCAGGTAGATCCACTGATCAGTGAGAGACGGAGGCAAGCAGGAATTAAACTGAGTAGCTGAATTGAGGGGTAAACAATTATTTAACTTGACCCATGTTTGACCTCTCAAGACAATAATATCGTATTGAGATCTATGTATTGTTTCGTTATGGGAGATCTCACGGATTTAGTGTAGTTAATTAGTCTGGTATGGATGCTTTCAGAACCGATTTCCAAAATTAAAAACTTCTAAAATTCGACGTGGGGTTTTTTGCTCTTTTAGCAGTAGCAATAATATTATGTAAATGAAGACATTAATTCTAGTGACACATCCTCACCACATTCTTGCGATATTTTATTGGCCTAAAGACTTGTTGTGATATCATTTTGCGAATGTTTGGCCATTATAAATATATTGACCTTACTAGTGTTATTGGTTAAGCAGGAATTCATGGCAACAATTTTATTTACTTAAAACTATTACCATAACGTTATCGTCTATTTGCTCCGGACCGGATTGAGATCCGATCCTCACCTAGATGAAAGTCTATGAATATTCAGTACATAATCATACATTATGTCATTCACCGCGATAAAGCACGGGGCGTGATATCACACGATCTTCTACCTTATATAACCGAGATACGGATCACATCCGCGTCACGGTATTGTCCCTAGGGGTTACGTAAAACAAAACGAGCCGGTTGGACATCGCACGACCAATTTATTTTTTAACATTATTTATGTACAAACGTATAAAACGGTGATGTTGCACAATATCACATTCACTGTCTCGTACTCGACTTGCGTCACCAATAAATTAAAATATAACTCGACGGTGTCTTCACTGGGCGCAGTAGCGGTTACAACAGCAAGGGTTCCTCGACTGTGGCGAGTGGCGACAGACTCGGCCGACACACATTATCATCCATAATCACCGATTTATAAGCGATCTATGGAAAAACAACACGCATCCAATCTGACTACTCAATCTGCCCACGTTCTCTAGTCAGGTCATCAACCGTTCCACCCGCTACTGGCGTCTTCCTGAAGCACTGTTTCTAAGGTATTACTTATTAGTGGTGGCCGATCTGGTCGATCTGTCCCTGCAGGTTGTTGATGACCTCGGACGGCACTTGGTCGCCCAGGATCTCGTACAGGTTGATCCTCTGGTTGATGGGGATCGACTCGTACGCTCCTAACTCGATACCTTCTTGTACCTGGTGACAAAGAAAAACAATATAAATTAATCGGTATGGTGAAGAATTTAGGAATATGAATAAGTGCCTTTTCAATGGTCAAGGTAGCCATATTCTCATTCTAAGGAGATGGGTTTATAAAACCGGAGGCTGATGAACCATTTGTTACAGATAGTGTTAAAGGAAGCGATAAAATTATTTTAAATGTCATAAAATCTAATTTCAAAAAGCCTTTGCTTCCGCAGTACAGAAACTAATGAATAATGATGATGAGGAAGTTATCCAACTCCGCTGCACCGTGGAGAATGTCTCAGTGTTGCAAATGAGATGTTTAGCGCGATTGTTTGTATGCGCACACGCATGTATTAGTGGCGCCGTGCTTTACATACACAAGTTTAGATTACTACTTGCTAAACATCTTGTTAGGTTCTAATGTAAACTCCTCATCTTGACATTACTTGATTAGGTTTTAGAATGTAAATATACAATTTCTAAGAAAAACATTTAAATATGTACATAAAATAAATAGCCTACATGTTGTGGTCATGTAAAATATTTAGTTTTAGTTCGGCGAAAATTAATAAAATTAAAAACCAAATAGTTTTCGTAACATTTAACAAATAAGAACTCTTGTTGATTCTATAACTTATTTGTTGCGTTCCAAGCTAATTTGCAAGAAAACCTAAAAAAGTGCTATTTACAAGTACTTTCTCTAAAATGCAGTACTTACCTTGAAAATATTTAATGACAGACACAATAATTTCTTTATGAAAGAACAAAAATAAACGAGTTGTGGGTACATAGTACTTTTCAACATCCATACATAGCACTATTAATCAATCTTATATCTGCGAAGCCTTTTTCCAACTGTATGATGTTCAGCATCCAGACTAACTTAATATACATGGAGCAACTGCTTCATTGACCTCCACAATCTAGATCCAGAGCTACTGGGTAATTCTATATTTCTTTGTCTGTCACCTAGGTATGATTACGATTTATGGATTTAGTAACCTTCTAAAATCAGCTAGAACCGCCTACCTTGTGGATCTCAGCATCCTTGGGGATGAGGTGTGTGCTCTGCGCCTGCTTGATGGCCTCCCTGGTGTAGGCAGCTCCCTCCCTCTGGGGCGCAGCGGCTACGGCAGCCACCACCACGAGGACGCACAGCACCACGGATTTCATTGTGAAGGAGAAGAGAACTTCGCTTACGACACGTCAACAAAACTGTGGAAGATTTAAAAAAAAAATGATTATTATGGTTTTGAAAAAATGTCCTTAAACATATTTTGGAAAGTGTTAATTTGTTTTAATTTTGAAATATTCACTAAATGAAAAAAAATAAGACCTACTAAGAGTTCTTTTGATAAACAACAAAACAAACCCAATAGACAAAACTTTAGTGAGCTTTAATAAACTTTCAGTTTACGTTCTCATTTATATTACGTAATAAAACGAATCTAAATATTGTTCCCACACTAAATATGAATTAAATAGTACTTGAGATAGTTCAAAAATCACAGATCTCTTCCTAAATCTTAGTTACATAAACGCGGACGAGATGCGTATCACCGCATGCGCCGCGAAAGGCGTTAATCAGTACAACACACACTTTTACCACTTTTTCAACACATTTCACTGGTGAAGGGTTTGTCGTTCTATTTAGCACTAAATTATAAGGTACAGAAGGCTCATAACGTTAGGTATCTCACTGAATAACGGCTGTTTACGAAACAGAACGATCTGGAAGCACTGCAGTTGATTTGTGTGGGTTATTGCGTGGAACTGGTGCGTGAGCTGATATCGCGGGTTGTATGGCCTTCTGTACCCTGTAGCTTATGGTACAAGTGTCCATATCTCACCTGAGGTTGCGGAGTGGAGCGCGCGAGTACGCGCTGCCTGATATAGGCACCCCCTCCCCGGGCCCCGCGCACAACTTTCACCGCGAGGAGCGCCTGCGCAACCATCCTGACGATCTATGCGGGGCCACGAGATAAGCTCATCGTTTTGTTATTGTTTTTTTATTAGCGAGGCAGCGACTTTATCCGAGAGAGCTTTGACATTCTCGGTTACAGTGAAGTAATCCTCTCCACACAGTAAAGTTGAAGAATCGCTTTATTAACGGTCATAGACCACTAAAACCCCTAAACCTCTAGGACCCTTAATTGCATTGCGGGATCCAAGACAGCTAAATTGTTTATCTAGGACTTCGTCGGACTTCATTGTCTCGACGTTTTTCTGGTACTCGCAACTGTTGATTTTGGCATCCAGGAGTTGCAGTGGTTTGGGAAAAGTGTAGCGGGCTTGTTTCACATCAAATAGGACCCTGTGAAATGAATAATTCGACATTGTGTACATGTTATGAGAGGTAAGGGTTTGGTCTCCACTTCTCCAGTGTCTTGATGTGTAAGCTCGTAATTGTAACTAAATCCTTAACTCAATGTAGCAGTCGACGAAACCAATTTGATGCAGAAACTATTGGGGTTGAATTTGAAGCAATTAATTGTCTCAGACAAAACTAAAACGAACTCGTACAATATAATAAACACTTAAAAAAACCTAACCAACTATCCTCATATTTATTTCAAGAAATCGCTGTTGCTTATCTCGCCTGATTAACCGCTGTTACAACGGCCCCAATCTCACAGAGGATTATAGCCAACATTCGGAATTAAAGCATTGACGCAGAAAAAACTCAAAACTCGAAGTAACATCCGGATCACAGTCTATTCCAATCACTTTAGATATTTAGCGTCCACCAAATATAGAAAGCTTAACACTTTGGACCAATCAGCTTTACACCTTTATACTAGCTTTATACCGGTAGTGAGTGATGCTTGAGTGGATTATAGAGAGCTTCTAAAATTATGGGATCACAGGCTTAGAGGTTTAGAAGAATTGTAGAAGTTACGTAGCCAAAATGTTTCTCGGTCAAGAATGTTTTTAACCGACTTCCCAAAAAGAAGGAGGTTCTCAATTCGATTGGTATGTTTTTTTTTTTTTAGAAAATGGTCCATTAATATCACAGTACCAGGCCAACAGAGCTTTGCTCGGGTGAATCTAGAGCAACCAATTTTCCCAGACATGAGTCCTAGCTAGATCGATTTTCCGCCCAATAAAGCCTTACACTGGAACTTTCATAGAAATCTTTTGAGCGACTTTTGGAGAACGTGAATTTAACAGTAGCTATGGGATAGGATATGTGACATGTCCTCTTAATACTGCCGTCGTCCGATAGTCTTAACACTGCCGTCGTCAGTAACTGTAATTTTGGTGATAAAAGAAAACCATTTTTTCCAAAAAATGAAGCTAAGCTAAAGGTCAATATTTTTTTACTTCTTACGTATTTTACTGGACTTGGCAATCGATCAAAGCCTACGAAATAATCCCAATAGGCTAGTAACTATGGCCAAAGAGGTAGTTGTTTATAAGCTCTCCGAACTAATGTTTTATGTACATATAGATTGCGTCCTAAGCGAAACAGATGTTTATACATTTAGAAAGGTTTACCGGTCAATAGTTACATCGTTAACGCTTGTACATAAATAACAGTAAATATTAATGGATTCCAATAAATACAAATTGGCGTTGATACATAAGAGCCGACTCTTACTTACTTTAGAGTTGTATCTATGTTGTTGACTGTATTTCTTCCTAACTACATCTTCTATGCAATCGTTAAAATCAGAACTACAAATACCTGTTGACCTGTATAACCTATTGGGAAACCTGGTGTGCGTACTACGATGTTACCGGCACGGATATACTACCAACCTTATATAACCAACGGGAAACCACGGAGACCACGAAGTCCTGTTGATCGATTACCAGAACTGACCTGCTTTCAATATCCTCTTCCGACTTGGTCTGATAAAAGGAAAAGATACTATCTTTTCCTCATAAGATATTATCTTTTCCTTTATCTTTCCTTCTCTCTTGTTCTCTTCATCACATGCATCGCATCTTTTTGTAGTTACTACGAGAATGATTTTGCAAGTATGTATTTTCAATAGTTATTTTATTTCTATTGACATTAATGTGGATTGCTTATGTAATAAACTCGTATGAACATTTATGTAACGAATGTGCCTCATACTAACCGCCTAAATCAGGGTTGCCAGACTTCCAGAATTAGATACGAATCGTTATTTGTAACACACTTGTTTTTTTTTTCTGAAAAATGCCTGAAAAGGTCCATGAGCTTTTAAAATATATCTATTATATTCAAAAATTATCTAACGTATTTTGATTCCCTAAAAAATGTGAAGATACCTATTCGTTACGTGAAACACTTCCCAAGGCATTATCAATATAAATGTGGATCATATTCCAATCTGGATCGATGATCACCGAGTGTAGCCAGCCCTACTGGCAGTTGAACCAGTTGTTCTTGCGGCGAGCTTCCTGCCTCGGAAGCTATCGAGTGTCGCGGTTATATCATAACCAGCTATAACTTACTGCGGTTTTGTTTACTTTACCTTGATGCTCTGATAATTTAACTGTCTGATGGTCACAATACCTGGCAACAATTCAGTATGCTAATACTTTTTAAAATACGATGAAGATTTGGAAATGTTTTTATTCAAAGATGCTGCTTTTAAATTCAAGTCTAAAATATTATAAAACTGGTTTGAGATTTCTATATTTCCGTTATCTAGCCATAGCTAGTCTGTAAGAGGTCATCTGAATCTAGAATAGAAATTTATTGTTGACGTGACTTCCTGTACAACAACAGGATTGTGATTTCACCATGTTTTCTTGATAATTATCTTTCTTTAGTGGATTGTCATTGACAAAATTTATAAGCAAAACTAATGTGAAGCTAATACCTCCTTCACATCAATAGGTGTAGTTGTGTCATCGCGGGTCATGGTTCAGGTTGACACTGCAAAATTAGAGATTACCGGAGTCCTTTTCTCGAACGTGTCGTTTCCATAGTTATAATCATCTATTTGGCCACCCAGCTGTGCCATATCAGGTCAACTTGAGCATTGGTGTAGCACCCTCTTCGTTTAGTAAACAAAACAAATAAGAACAAACTGTAATCAGATAAGATTGTGAAACTCTTCGTCATGTGCAAAGTTCCCGTCTCCTCCGCGCTCCGTAGGCCTCCGCATTTAACTTTGTTCGTTACAAAGGCATAATTTAGGCAAATGTACTCAAACGGTGCCGGGCGACAAAAGTTGATAATTTTGTTGAGACTAACAATTACTTCCCTACACGTACGTTACACGTATACTGACTGACGCTGACAGAACTGTTCACTTTTCTAACTAAACGTTCAGGGAAGTTGCCTAGAAAGAAACACTTCTCATAAGTACCTACTCATTTATTTACTTGAGTTTAAGTTCTTCTATAGTATACTAATCTCATAACTATAACAAAACTATCGAAACTGTCTGCCCACTTAGAAAATGCATCTAAAATCTTTAAAATTGAGACCATCTTGTGGCGCATATTTTTGACTCAGCTATAAATAATTTAATACAGACTAGTCTATGTATTTGGTTGTTATTTTGACCCCATAGATTTCTTACATAGCCCGAACATAATTAGGTCTATTCGGGCCAATTCGGGGGATTCGACACAACTCGCACGCACTGCATACGCACGCGCCGCTACGCTATTGTGTTCTGCTCAACTTTTGAGCAACTTCGCACGTTACCGACTGAGTATAGCAGTTCGCCGTGATTTTGCTCACGTCCAGTATATTATCATACCTATTTACGTAAGTTATTGCATTCAGCGAACACAATGACTAGGATAGTTTATCATAGGTGATCAAGTCATAATAGTCAAGGTAATGAATCCCAAAAAGTGAATAATATAAAACGGATAACTTCAGTAAAGTTTAGTTTGTGTCACAACATTGAACATACCAACATAAAGAAATAGCTTCCGGTTATAGTAAATAAGGACATTGGAAGCAACCAAATTATAATAATAAGTGTCATATTTTAATATAAGGCTTTTAATGCATAAGCATAAGCATTTAATGTCAAAAACAAGAGGATGAAAGCTACATTACACAGCAGGCATTAGTAAACGTGCTGTAGTTGCCCATTCTAAAGCGTAGATCTCTATGATCTCTTGTATATCAAAATATGTTCACAAGAACTACAAGCAAGAGAATATTAAACTGTGATTACTTAATTCAGTCGCAAATATTTAACGGGTCAAAGCCTTCAATATTTCTCAATTTGTTGCAACTATAGTTAATATTTTCATCAGCTCATACAAGTCCATTGATTATCTCATCGTTGATTCTTGTAATCCTTCCATTGTAATAAAATCCGAACATTTACTTGTTTATGGAAATGTGAAAGTGATACTTTATTTATTAAACGTTGCACCAACACCAAACTCTAAAGACAGGCTTACAGCATCACACGTCGATACAAACATAAAGTTACTGAAATACTGTGCTGATGTAAAGAAATACTGTCTTTAATGTCCTCACTGCTGAAACACAGGTCCTCGCTATGGGAGGGGGTGGGCCACCATCCACCACGTGTGTTTAGTGGGTTGGTGAATGTGTGAGACTATAATCGATAATAAATGAAAATTATTTCAAGGACATTAGATATTTTCATCCCATTTGTATTAAAGGATAAAAAGACAACAATTAATGTAGGTCAAAGTCAATCGGCAGCTTGTATCTTCCTTAAAATATTTTTTTTTATCTACCATTTTTTTTTTATTGTTGCAGTTTCTTTTTATTATTAAACTAGCTGATGCCCGCGGCTTCACCCGCGTGGATGTTGGTTCAATTATATACTAAAACCTTCTTCTTGAATCACTCCATCTATTAAAAAAACCGCTTCAAAATCCATTGCGTAGTTTTAAAGATTTAACCATACATAGGGATATAAGGACAGAGAAAGCAACTTTGTTTTATACTAGTGTAGTGTTAGTGATAAATTCAAAACCTTCTTGAAATAACTATTTGCGTGGAGTGTACGAGACGTCACAGATCAAGTCTGGCATCGGTAACTACTGTCTAGTGCATGGAAGAACTAGGCGCAGGCTACGCTCAATACCCTGGTCCGCATGGAGGTAAATTTATAGTTCGTACGGGGGAGGAGAGTACATCGGCAAACATCACATTCGACAGTGTGTGAAATGTGTGTGATGTTTAACTTTTGTTCAGCTGGCGATATTTTGTTCAGCAACATAAATTATAATGATTCCCCAAAGCATTGAATGAATATCAAGAGACTCTCCAAAAGTGAGAGAAAACAAGGCCTTGGTGTATAAATTCGCAATCGTAAGTTGCAATACATTGGAAGAATGCCAATAATTTTCTTTCGACGCCAACAAAATGCAAAAGTCGAATTCAAAAATAACCTAAATTGTTCTGTACCCACAGATGTATATTTCAGAAGGTAAGTATCTTCTCCTTGATAATCCGATAAATCTAAATTGAGAGGTTTTAGAATACGGCTACACGTTTAGCCTCCATCAGCCTGTGTACCACCCACACCACAAGATACCCAGGCAGATCACCATGTTCCAAAGTTTGTAGAACAACATCACATTAACTATACTGTAGCCTGTCTGTTTCAAGATTTATGTATAAAATATATTAGGCAAGACACTATTAAGATTTGCTTCATATTACAATATAGCTGTCTTCTTAGGTATCTAGGCATGCAAGGAATTAACACGTACTCTATAATTAGCCCAACACACAGCTCATCTCTGCAACCGTGGATGCTGCGTGTCGCAACGACAATGCAAGTGCTGCAGGCGCGATTGCCGGCGGCTGACGCAAGTACAATACTAATAACTAAATACTTTATAACAGTTACACATAGCCGCTGAATTTGAGGCTTCCGTAATCATGTTAGTTATGTTACTCATAGTTGCAAAATTAGCGAATAATAGAAGGTTAGTATCCACCAGAGTCTGTGTAGACCATACGGCAGCATTATCATCGGTTTCAGTCCACCAGGTGGTCGCTGATTTCTATTCAAGTCATGGATTGACTGCCTATCTGATGTGCACAACCCAGATAAATACTAGATTAGGTACTATTATTTAATCATTCATAATGTTATATTACGAGATTTCCATTCAAATTCGAAAATGTTATGTCAGATTTTTCGCAATTTGAATAAGCGAAACCCATTAACCAAACAAAAGTAGCACAATATCAAGAAAAATTAAAATAATGGTTTTACCCAGGACTGTCACAGAGTTAGCTGAGCAATTCTATCAATTCAGACAATGTTGATGAGCCTTCATTTTTGTTCAACTATTCATCATTCTCTTGCCCTTATCCCAATTAATTTGTGGTCGGCGCAGCATGTCTTCCTCTTTCATACCTCTCTGTTTTTCGTCATCTCATGAGACACTTCCTTTGTCCAAGTATCTATTGTTTTATTGAAAAGTTCATCTAGAAGCGGCATACCTGAGGCCCTACTTTACGAATGTATTCGTTGGTTGTCGCATTTAAAGGGTGCCAACAAGAAAAGACCTTTGACAGATTTTCATACCTTTTACGTGAGTATTTCGCACAACATCGTTTAACCGGAAAATGAGTAATGATGAGTTATGTAAGATTAAAATGATCTTGCCCTCTTGGCCTTGAATTTCAAAAGCAACAAACATTTCAAAACAAGTATTTCCAAATTGCCACAACTTGCGAGGCAACATAAAAACCGTAATGTATCTACAGAGTAAGGTAGTGATCACAAAGAGAGTGCGCGCGAGGAGGGCAGAGGTCGCGTGCGTCTGCGCAACGAGCTTGAGTAACCGTGCCCTCTTCACACGTCACAATAGCGTCTAAGTTTCAAGCGTGCGCGAGCGAGTAATCCAGATAGTCACTCTACCGCATCCAGAAGTTAGAGTAAATGGAATGTTTTTACAAAATTGACTTTTCAAAGTTACTTGACTGTTTTACAGTTACGCTATTTCATTTTGTTGTTTGTATTTTGCTTATAAAATATCTTCTAAATCAGTCGTACTTTAAAAGACAACAATACTGTGATTTGCCTATGTAAATATAGCGAATGGAGATACATTGTTTTGTGGCAGCCTTTAGTAATTAAACATTGCTGCATATTATGTTTCCGTACCCGCCCTCGCTGCCGCCTGTGCTTTTCGGAAAGTATACAACATTGACGTGTTCAAAAGCATCATTGTGTCCAATTGCTCCACAGTGCGCGGCGCATAACTAAATTGTTGGTGGACCTTTAAGTTTTGTCTTAGTCACGTAAGCACAAAACTGAAATACAGCTAAGAACTTTATGAAACAAGTGTTGTTTATGACGTTACTGTATATAGGGTGTAAAAGTACACTTAACGCAAACGAAGGGCACTTGTTCTTCCCACCACTGCGATCATTTTTTTGTTCTAGACCATACCTGGGAACCTCCTAGTTACGGAGATATTGGGGGTCAAAGTTAAAAATGTTCACAGCTGTTTTGGTAAATTCTAGTTTTTCAGGTTATAACTTTACTTAAATTACCTCCATGACCCGTTTACTATTCAAAGCATCCACTAGCACAATGTTTTAACAGTGCTACATTGAGTTTTACCGTAAAATGTGATTTTTGATCCAAAAAAAAAAGTCGTTTCCCAGCAAAAAATTTTGCGTAGGGGTACTTAGTTTGATGTACAGAATGCTTGGTTGACGGCTGTGTGATGGGTTGATTTACACCCAGTATTTCATTTTTAAAGTCTCGTATTTATAAATTCTACAGCTCTGACCGTTTTTCGGTCATAGCGGTCAATCTTCTTATCTATTCTTTATATTCTTAGCTTTTCGGTCTTAGCAGAGATGAGTCATCGGCGCGGGAGATATGCAACCACGAAATAAATAGGCAGTACAGTAGTAGTATTAGAAGGAGGCGAGTTCCATAGCCTTGTCGCAGCAGGTAGAACAAGGCTGTCTAATATGGTAAGGATACTTCCTTACCTTCTAACTGAGGGGAAAAGCGTTCGATTGGTGGATTAGTTACAACAAGATTATGCAATGTTTGACATTAAAAATTCTTAGCCTAATTTGAATATATAAATGAATAATTTGGAGTACCGGTACCGGGGCACAGTCAGACCTCTTTTTGAGTAAACTGCGCATTAACCAATGCTCTTGAAGCCATCTTCACAGCATGTGACATTGAAGAGTGTCTTGCGCTATCAATGCCAATATCAAAGCATGTCACAACGCGTTGCGTCACCCACTGGCGCTGGCGGTGCAGCGGTGGTACCTTAGATATCCTTTCTCTTCGAACCACAAACATTCACAAGTCAAAAACTTTCAAAACGTAGCCTATAATAAACAATACACTTCTTCGCATACGTGTAATGTGGTTTTTATTACGCTAAAGTTATAAATACTTGAATTTAAGTGTTCATAAAATAATAAAGACTAGTAATTAGTGCAGATGCAGAATCCTGGACGACATCTTGCAAGAGTTTTCCTTGTTAATACAGATGTTATGACTTGGTATTCTAACACAATTGGGGGTGTGAAATACAGTGGTGCTTTGGATCTACTGGTGGCTTTGGAGGTTGGGATCTCCAACGACGTAAATTGGTTGCTTGTCGGTGGATTGTGCATTGAAGTGTCTATCGGGACACAAATTCGCTATGGTCATTCATTTTGCTTCATAATAACATAGAGACAACTTAGTCGAAGTTATTGTTGACAGTGCGTCACTTTGTGCCAACAAAGCGATATTTGTACAACTCGGTTGTGTAGTGAGTAAACGAATGTGTTTGCTAAATAAAATCTATATATATAAAAATGAAACCCGTTTTCCGTTGTCACGACTTGGCATGAAAACGGCTTAACCGATTTGGCTGATTTTTTTTTTTAAATGTTCGTTGAAGTTCAAGGATGGTTTTTACGGCGAGAAAAATTCGAATAATGGCCGGAAAATCCCTAAAAACAGCCCTTTTCTTTTTCCCATACAAACGTTTTCTAACTAAAACGTAAAAGCAATTTGAGCTTTAATACCGTACCTATAAAGTTCAAGTGTTAGTGGAGAGATTCCGGGAAGGCAAAACAATTGAGTGACGTTCAGTTGTTCAGTCAACGAATGACAACTTCAAACGGACCATACGACATTATCACAATAATCACAAATATTTACTGTTTCTTTCCCAATAGAAAAACGATTTTTCAAATGGTGTTTGCGTATAATATAAAAATTAATTGCTGTTAGTTAGTCGCGCAAAAACTAGAGAACGGCTAGACCGATTTGTCTAATTTTGGTTTTGAAACATTTGTGGCAGTCCAGGGAAGGTTTAAAAGGTGAGAAAGTGGTAGGTAAGTAGGCAGGGTAGTATGTAGAGTAGTAGGTAGAGTAGTAGGTAGGGTAGTAGGTAGGGTAGTAGGTAGGGTAGTAAGTAGGGTAGTAGGTAGGGTAGTAAGTAGGATAGTAGAGTAGGTAGGGTAGTCGGTAGAGTAGTAAGTAGGGTAGTAAGTAGGTAGGGTAGTAGGTAGGTCGGGTAGTAGGTAGGTAGGGTAGTAGGTAGGTAGGTAGGGTAGTAGGTAGGTAGGTAGGGTAGTAGGTAGGTAGGGTAGTCGGTAGGTAAGGTAGTAGGTAGGTAGGGTAGTAGGTAGGTAGGGTAGTAGGTAGGTAGGGTAGGAGGTAGTAGGTAGGTAGGTAGTTGGTACACAGGCAGGTAGTAGGTAGGAAAAAGGGCATTGCAACGCATGCCGGGAACAGCTAGTGACTTTATACATCATCATCATCATCATCATTTCAGCCGAAAGACGTCCACTGCTGGACATAGGCCTCCCCTAAGTGTCGCCACATTGACCGGTCCCGTGCATCTCGCATCCAGCGGATCCCCGCAACCTTTACCAGGTCATCGGTCCACCTAGTGGGAGGCCTTCCAACGCAACGTCTTCCGGTTCGCGGTCGCCACTCCAGAACTTTCCGGCCCCATCGGCCATCCGTTCTGCGAGCAATGTGCCCTGCCCACTGCCACTTAAGTTTGGCAATTCTTCGGGCTATGTCGGTAACCTTGGTTCTCTTGCGGATTTCCTCATTTCTAAGTCGATCACGCAAAGAAACTCCGAGCATAGCTCTCTCCATTGCTCTTTGGGTGACTTTCAGCTTTCTGATGAGGCCCATTGTGAGCGACCACGTTTCGGTCCCGTATGTAATCACTGGCAACACACACTGGTCATAAACTTTCGTCTTGAGACACTGTGGTAAGTTGGACGAGAAGATACTACTCAGCTTCCCAAACGCTGCCCAGCCGAGTCGGATTCGACGATTGACCTCTTTCTCAAAGTTGGACCTACCTAACTGGACCGTTTGTCCCAGGTAGACATAGTCGTCTACAACTTCGAGTGTAGAGTCTCCGATCTTGATAGGAGTGGGTGTTACATGGGCATTCAACATGACCTTGGTTTTGTCCATGTTCATCCTAAGACCCACTCTTTCGGAAGCTCTATTGAGGTCACCGAGCATTGTACTGAGGTCCTCCATGGTCTCAGCCATGACCACTTTATACAAACACACTTTAATATACTAAACTGAGCAAATAGTTAATGTATGTCAGTCTATAAATTAGAGAATGTATTCGATAAATCATATTTGTAATCGTAAGAAAGTTATTTAATTGTAACTTTGAGAGTTCCAAACGTTTCCCTCGCGTGGTGATCTCCCATGTTCATAATTCTACGCAAATCGACTCATAAAGAGTTGCGGAAGCTGGACAGCAGGCGTCTTAGTGGAAACATATCGACAGGTATATTGATAATCCGTCGGGGCTGCGGGTGTTCGCAATAGATACCGCGGCCTCGACATGAAGGGCTAAGAAGGAACATGGGTGGTTTTTAGTCAGTAGAAGTCTGACACTCCCTTTCGCTCTACCCAAGAGCGGGAGGGGTCATTTGATGATTTTGCACCCACCATAAAAAAAAAAAAGGTATGTATATTGAAAATCTGAATTGTACTCCAGTTCCTTGGAGGTATCTGCACACTTAGGGTGAATCTGTTTTGTGTAACTTAATATAAAATATGTTATTTTGGACAGCATCGAATCTTCTTCTCGTGTTGATGTCTCCTATTTTGTCAACCATTGGCAGGAAACTGCCAGTTTATAGATTGTCTCATTTAAGTCCTATAGAATACTGGTAACTTAAGTAGTATTTTTAAACAAAATCATTTCTGAACTTCAAATTCAAATTATGTTACAGAGCAGTCACTAAGCAAATCATCATTCAATCATTTTACATGCATAACTAGAAGTCATTAGGGCCCGTCACCAAGCGGCTCGTCCGCAAGTGGGTCAGCTGTGTTCCCAACAAGGGCCTCGGCCTTCCACTGCGCATCGTGAGGCAACGGCTGCCATGTTGGGACTATGAGAGCATCGCACTCGCTAAGTGGAGTGATTACATTAGAACGGTTCGTGCATCTATTTGTGATGTGTAACTAGAGTTTGGTAGGTTAGTGGCGCCATCTATCGTTAGTTAAGATAGTAGCGTAGCTATCTTGATAGTTAAGTTTATAAAATATACATATTTATAATATGTAAGGTTCAATCATTTCTTTCTTAACGGCATCCTAACATCCAATTTTTGAATTTCCTTAACTTGAATTGCATCTACTCATATCCAGAGCTACGATGTCTGAATGAATACTAGAAGGCCGCTCTCGTGTGTTGGGATTTGATTTTCCTGCTAATTCTATGCTGGTAGTTCTCCATTGTAATAAACAGATGAAAACAACAAATCAAAACCTGGGGATCGTTGGAAAATTTAGGATGTCAGAAATGAAACGAATTGTATCAGTCTAGGTTTCTTTTATTTGTAAAAAAAACAATAATTATTAATTAAATAATACAGTGAGCACGTGCGCTTATTGCCCGGGAAAAGTGACAGTCTTCCGGAGCAAGAAGCCGCACCATGACGCCCGCGCACACGACCCCCCCCCCTTCCCTCCCCATCCACAGTGGTAGCGGGCGGGTCGTCTGCGCGGACGCCGACAGGAGTCACAACTAATGAACTGACCGTAGCAGACAAAGGGAATCAAGGAACCTATGAAAAGTAACCGTCACATGCTTCATCGTTACAACGTACGTAGATAATATAATAAATTAAGCTAAGTCTACGCTTGAGCCTTCCGATAGAATCCCTCGCGGTACTGGCGGTACTCCGCCACTAAGTGCAATAAATAAACGTGTAAGTGCGATCACATGAAACTCTAGTTCGTCTACACCTAAACTTTATCTTTTCATAAGGTTGACAATATTCTAAATATCAAATTCGTTTTGTACCAAATTTAGTAATGATATAGTGTTGCGCCGCGTCGTCGCTCGTCGCGCGTCACGCTACAGTTGGTTATTACTCAAGTTAAAGGAACTAATCTATTCGCGGAGGCTTACGTTAATGTCTGCGTTTGTCATGTTCTCGTTAAATACAGCTAGCAGTAATGGCAACGTGGCGGTGAGGTGCGGCGGCCGGGCGGCGCCGCGCTCTGTCACATGTTGACTAGCTTGGTTGCTTACTTATGATCACTCTACTCACATCTCTCACTAAACAAATAAATAACTTATCCGCTAACACGAGGAGCCGTCAGCCGAGCAGCCGCGGACTCGCCTCGCCTTAATTTGACACAACGCGGGCTGCGCTCGCTCCCTAACGCTAAACTATTATAAATAATTTGTCCAGCTAATACACATCAATTGGGCCGGCCCCGGCCTTCTACTTACATTACAAATACAAACAACTGGCGACGGATGCATCGCCGCCGCCGCCCGCCGTCAATTGACGAGGAATATGATCGATTCCGAAAGGGTCACATACGCCTATATACCTAATAGTCTCTACGTTAACTTACAGTTTCAAGAACGAAACTTACTCTCTATAAAATGCTAATTAGCTGAGGTTCCATGCGGGTGGCGCCGCGCGACCCTTCACTGCGCCGAGCTTGGGGGAGCAGGGGTGCTGGTGGCGGGCGCCTCGGTCGCGGCCGCAAGCGTGGTAGCGCTGGTCGGAGCGGCCGTGGTGGCGGCATCGGAGACACTCGCGGGGGCGCTCGTGGTTGCGGCGGTTGTGGTGCTGGCGAGCGGTGCGGCAGTGGTAGCGATGGGGGAGTCACTATTCACGGGCGCGCCTGTTGTGACGATTGGAAGTTTCTCCTTATTCTCGGTTTCGCTCGACGCACTAAACGGCGATTCGTTGGAGGTGCTGCTGTCAGTAGATGTCTCCATAGAGGCGGACACCCCGGGTGACTCCAACGACTCGGACGATTCAGACGACGTCAATCTCTCGTTGCTCTTCTTCATCACCACCTTGGTGGGTCGTCGGTGGTTGATGGTGGGCACATACGACTGCGTGATGATCTCGATGTCCTTCTTGTCGGTCTTAGTCTTGTTCTCGGCGATATTGGTGTCGTCGGACACGGTGTCGATGATGGGGCGCCGCGTGGTGGGCTCCACCTTATCGAAGGGAGGCGGCGAGTCTGTCAGGCTCTCTTCATCGTCCTCGATCTCCACCCTTTGCTTGTTTACTGGACTTGGGATTTTACTCTTCAGAGGTATTTCAGTGATGGAGTTCTGATTAAAGTTTTTGTTTTTGCTCTTGTATCCCGCGTTTACCGGTATGAGCTCCTCAGAATCAGAAATGCTTGCAACAGTTGTCACGTGGTGCACTACTTCCGGTTCCTCTTGGTTGTCGCTCATAGATGCGACGTCACGTACGAGGTTCATAAGGTCTGTAAATTCATTGGTGTGTTTGGCATCAGCCGATTCAATAATTGCTGCACTCTTCTCGGGTTCTGCCGATATTTTTATTAGCTCAACAGCATCGGTCGCTGTTTCCGAGGAACCAAACGTTACAATAAATTCGGTGGTTTCTACGTTCTCAAAACCAGTATTTTCATTCGAAGCTGATCGCGATACCGTAATAACTTCCGAGCTTATTGCTGGAATTTTCGAAGCATTATCCAAAGGATCTAAGGTAGAAGCAAGTTCTTTGTCATTAGTGGTATTTTCGGGCGCTTCAGGTGGGTTCTGATCACTGGTTTCGATAGGTAGAGAACTAAGTTCGGTCTGCGAGGTGACTTCGGTAGCAGAATTAGACTTCGCAATAGAGCTCGTCGTTTGTTCCTGTTCCTTAGTACTTGGCTCTAACTCAGTTTCTATTGTCTTTAGGAGGGTAGTGGTCTCAAATTCGGGTGCCGACGTTACAGTTTCACTTGATATTTTCGTATCAACCGTCGCTATTTCTACTTTTTCAGTGACAACTTCTTCGATTTTTTTAGGTGTTTCAGTTGTAGTGACCACTGCCTGTGTGACAAAATCGGTAAATGTGGTTGTTTCGCCTAATTCTCCATTTATTTCCTCGGGCACCATTGATGGCGCATTAAGTATTTCTGTGGGTATGGCTGATCGCAAATTAAGCATTGGACTTTCTTTAAAAGTAGGAGATTCAGTGCTGACAGGGACATATGGTTGCTCAGTCGTTCCTTCGGTCGAAGTTCTAGGGATCTCAGTTGTCGTTATTGTAGCTGATGTATCCGGAAGATCTTTTGTTGTAGTAGTCAATGGTTCTTTAATTTCAGGTTGCACTGTCGGGGGTGCACTTGCCAATGTAACGTCGTGGCTAGGAACATGCTCATTGTCGGCAGCTTGCTCTGGTACTATTTCATCTTCGTGATTTCTAAGGACAGCTAAATCGTCTGGAAGTGGAGGAAAAGCAGGATTGTGATCGAAATCTTCCTCTTCAATTATTGGCGCTTTAGTGGTTGCTACTGGCAATGGTTCAGGGGTTGCAGGCATAATTCCCATAGTCGATACTATTGGGACATTCGATGAGTAAATGGAGCTGTGTGTGGAGTCTAGTGTTGAGAAATTTATTTTGGACGGTGGTACGTCTTCATTTTGGTTTGTGTTATCAGTGAACTGTGTTGTGTCTGGTGACGAAACTATGACTGGTAACGATGAATGGACTTCAACTACGCTGGGGGATTCAGTTCTTGTCTCAATGTCTTTTACGTTCTTTTCGGAGGTAGCTTCTCGTGGGATGAGAGGTGACTTGGACGAAGAGTATTCAGCTACTTCGATACTAGGTGAAGGCAGGATCTCTTTGATCTTGACGTCAGTAATGACTGGGATCTCGGAAACTGGGGTGATTTCCTTAATGGTAATCTCGGGTTTTATAATCTCTTTTGGTACTGGTGGTTGAACCTCAATTTTTTCAGATGTTGGAATGCTTGAAACTGAAGATGATGCGCCCGGCAAACTGGTGACACCTGAAATAATGATAATAAAAGTTTTAATTTATCATCCAACATCAACTTCACTTGCCTTAAGCGACCAAATTATTATTATCGTTATACACTCTGGATTTATCAGCTGCATATATTTGAACTCACCTCTAAGTGGGCAGTTGTCGTACTCGGGGCAGCAGCGTCCGGGCACGAGGCGCGGCGTGCAATCGTCGCGCACGAAGCACGCGATGCGGCGGCACACCACCTCACCTCCCTGGCAGTAGCACACCCGGCAGGGGTCTGCGGGGTCCACCAGCTTCTCTCCATTGCCGTACACCCGACCTTCTTGCTCGCATTCTGAAAATGATAACGAAAAACATTTAGAGTAAAATTTGCGAAGCTCATAATTAACTCACCATACGAAAATAAAACTGGTCTTGAGGTTTTATGAAAAAATGATCCCGTGATATTTGAAAGGATATTTGAAATTTCACCAGCGGTTACCTTCATAAAGATTGAAAGACGATTGGTTTCTATCCTATACAGGAAATCAGTTAAAAATAGACCGGTCTCCAATTCTTCTGCTTCGTCGTGTCACTGGCACACCAATACTTAAAATTTTGCTGGCCTAGGACGTTGGCGGGATACCGATCTACCACCTAATCACTATCTATGAAGCAAGCAAGAAGATCTGCTGGGTATTTCTATAGTTTAGTTGAAAGCCCCTGAACGGTATCTGAACATAAGTGGGCTTTTTAACCGATTTCCCAAAAAGAAGGAGGTTCTCAATTCGATTGATATATTTTTTTAAGTTCAATTGTATTTAAGCGCACAGTACTCACCACACTGGTAGGTGGGACAGCAGTGGTCGGGGCGGTGCAGCGCCTTACAGCCGGGCCGCGGCTCACACATCTGGCGCGCGCATTGCACGTCGCCGCGCGCGCACGTGCAGCGCTCGCACGGCTCGGAGCCGGGGAACTCGTCCCCTGGCATGTACACCACGTCGCCTAGTGCACAGCTTCCTGGAAAATCATTGGACACTCTTGTTATCATTGCTAGGTAGGACTTAATGTGTCTGAATAAATAAATAATTTTAATATAATTTAATAATAATAATAATTTATTTCACATAAACAGATTGTAGATTTACATTTAACTTAAATAATAACAACAGAATAGACTGACACACACTGATAAATCGATACCAATTTTATTAGAATGAGTCAATTGTGAAAAAACTGACCAAGTCGGACCCATACGTACTCGCAGAATATTATTTCAGTACGATATTGTGGTAAACTTAATGAAGGTTACATCTGTGGTGTGACCCTCGCACATGAAGGGTCCCGTACCGTCGTAGAAGGATTTATACGCCTTACGCCATCTACCGGAAAGGTCCGACGTGATAGCCCCGCAATGCATCCCTAGGACCACTAATAGATAAAACCTTAGTCTACCTTTAATGCTAAAATCTGTCAAGTGTTTGATGTGCTTAAACCCCTATCTGCCATCCAACGTTGGTTTTATTCCACCGCCACCATAATACCCTTTAATTTGTATTATTTCTTGTTATAGCGGACATAGACATTTTGTGATAAGTTTTTTTTTCATAGTGTTTGTGAATGACAAAGTTATATTTGCGGTTTTTAAATGTGCTATATCTCAAAAACTGCTATAGCTATAACAACAAAATAATACAAACAAAAGGGGGCTTCGCTGCTACGATGCCCTAGGAACCCTTCATGTGGGTGTGAGTTTTATTTTGTCCGGAATTTCTCAATAGCAGCCAAAGACTCTGGAGTTGTGCCCGGTTGATGACAATAGGGTCGCCCCCTATTACATGGAACTTAAGCATGACTGGCGTAATGTGGGTGTACCGGTATACCTTAGGTACGTCTCCCCAAACCTTCGGAAGTTACAGGCGTGATATTTTGTACACACATAACATAACATCGCGCCTGTAATCCCCGAAGGGTTAGGCAGAGGTGTACCCAATAGTACACCCACATTTCGCCAGTTACGTTTAAGTCCCATGTAATAGGGGGCGACCCTAATGCCATCAACCGGGCACAAATCCAGACTCCGTAGCTGTTACTGATAAATTCCTGATGGAAAAAGCCAATAACACTTTGCCCGACCCGGGAATCGAACCCAGGACCTCATGCTCAGCAGTCGCGCTTACGACCACTAGACCAACGAGGCAAAAATGCGAGGCGGGGTAATTTCCTCGACTCACAACAATATATCTAGATGAGTATCTATCTAGGTGAAGTAAAAATAATTCTGTCTCCGTGACTTATTCCCCAGAGGGGACAGCTTCCACTCTCAATCAGCACAGCGTCGCAAATAAATGTTTTCCCCTTCTTTCCTTCACCGCAATGTTAAGGAACAGTCGACTCACCTTCCTTCAAGCCGACGTCAGCGCTGGTCGCGTTCGGCAGCGGGCCCAGGGGACCTGCAACAAAGAATGTCGGCTTTAATACTGACAATCCTACTAACAAAGTAAAGGGTTGGTGCACAGGGACACATGGAGAGCCAGTATTATTTGTGTCGTTCGTCGTTCATCTACATAAAATAAGTGTCTTTCAGGTTTATAATCAATAGAAGCAGTAAAAAATATTCTAGCAATGGTTTAGCATAATATTCGAGGAGCTCTATCTTAATCTTCAAGTGTAAGCAGCTCTTGCCAAGATTGGTCTGTAGGGTTGACCATCCAATTCATAGCAAGTTTCCTCCGTCATACAGCTCTGACAGTCGTTAGAGGTGGTAGTCAGTGGACCAGAAGACTCTACAGGGTGTAAACGAACCCCTCACGGACCCCTCAACCAAGCATTATGTACATCAAACTAAATACCCCTACGCAAAAATTATTGCAGGGAAACGACTTTTCTTTTGGAATGAAAAATCTTATTTTACGGTAAAATTCAATGTAGCACTTTCAAACATTGTGCTAGTGGATACTTTAAAAGTTTAAATAGTAAACGGGTCATGGAGGTAATTTAAGTAAAGTTATAACCTGAAAAACTAGTATTTAAAATAAACAGCCATGAAAAATGTTGAACTATGCTGTGTACATTAAGTGCATTAAATAAATAAATAACTTTGACCACAAATATCTCCGTAACTAGGTATGGTCTAGAACAAAAAAATGATCGCAGTGACGGGAAGACCAAGTGCCTCTCGGCTTTGTTAAGGGTACTTTTACACCCTTTATACCAGTCTTACCAAGGGTAATTAATACCTTTGTGTATACTCGTTCTTGTAAGCTTGTAAATAAACCCTAATATATATATATTTTTTTTTTTAAAAACGTTGCCCCACACTAGGAATTTCTCCTGTATCGTGGGTGCGTTCACAAACATATAAATTCACATACACAAATACCTAGACCCGAAACAACTATCTGCAGGCCATACAAATATTTGTTCCGTGCGGGGATCGAACCCGCGACACGCAGCGCAGTCCAATCGCTTAGCCACTGCGCCAACCGTGCCGTCAAACAAATATATGATAGGGAAATGAAATAAAATCCACCTCAAACTAAAGTTTCAGTTTGCTCCTTTATTCTTATTTAATACAATTTTCTATTTAAATCTGCGTCTTTATTAATGTGCTTGTATTTTAAACGCTTTGTCATTACAATAACACACAATTAAATTAATTATTTTACCATTTAGGAACACAAAAGATAAAAGTCGTTCAACGAAACATTTTGATGTAGACAGCCCGACAAAGTCGTCCGGTAGTCGCACGGCAAGCTGACGCTTCAGCGACGGCTCACAAATCCAATTCCGACTCCAATTGTGTTTGATTGAGGTCCCTGGGCTCCCGACTATTTGCATCAAGTTGCGGGATTACAGTCCCGCAAGCCCGCCATCCCGCCAGCCCCAGTGCCGTAGACAAATGAATTAGAAACAAAATTCCGAGTTGGGTAAGTTCATTACTATCGGTTCTCTCCCAGCTGAGACGTTGATTGTGTAATGTTAATGAGTAGCGCCAGATGATGGTTTAGTTCCGTCGGTATGTTGTGAGGATGTATTCAGTTTATTGTAAGGGTTTATTTAGTCGCCCGTCGGGGCTGCGGGTTGTTCGCAGATACCGCGGCCTCGACATGAAGGGCTAAGAAGGAACATGGGTGGTTTTTAGACACTCCCTTTCGCTCTGCCCAAGAGCGGAAGGGGTTATTTGATGATTTCCCACCCCCCAAAAAAAAAACTTGAGAGGTGTCAAGGAACACCCGGATGGAACGAAGTTATTGTTTTTATTTTATATTATGTAAAAAAAAAAAAATATATCTGGCTTGCTTTCTATAAGAGAGAGAGAGACATACAGAGAAACATGCGACGCCGCACAGCTTACAATAGCTTACTATAGCAAAAAGTGTCGTGACAACTTTTCGTAAGAATTTTTTCCGTCTAGTCCCCTTTCACAACGCGCGATAAGGAACTTCGTTCCAAAAAAAAAAAGGGTTTATTTAGTAGAAAGTGGGGTTTGGGGAATTGTTACATTATCATCTTTCGGTAAAGAACGTATGTTCAACGCAAACTCGCCATCTATTGCAATTCAGAGAGCAATTTCTTTGATTACGTAGTCGAGGTAAAAGCAGTTAAACTTTTTAAACGTTTACTTTTTTCAGGCACCCTCTCCCATCTAAAATGCCCTTATAAAAGAAAGAAGTTCAAGTAGCACTTGCTTTTAAGTGACATCTGAACTTTCCCCTCCTGCCTCGTTTGAGTACCACTCAGCTCGTCACTGTGACTCGCTAACGTCAAATCAATGCGACTAATTACTCTCTAGAAAAGTTCTGTTCTTTACAAACACAGGTGTAAGGCTTCCCCGTCCACTGGATGCATTCAACATGAGGACACGACAATCGCAGATGAATACAGTTTTGACTGCGACATCAAACTATAAGTGGTAAAAGTTATTACAGGTGTTACAAAGTTTCCGTAATAATTCTAGCCATCTGAAGTGCTTACGGACTGAGATTTTATTGAATACATTACGAAGATAATCCACGAATGTGATTATGCACTTATTTCATAAAAGCAACCGGCAGTGATTGCAGCGTTGCAACTTTAATTCTGCTTGCTTGGTAATGTTACGGCTGTTTACTGCAATATCAGATATCGCTGTCTGGCAACATTTCTGCACAATAAGCAAATAGGTGAAGTCGGTTATAATGTACCGGTAAATAGGAAATATCCGACTTTTTTCATTTTATCTAATAAACGGTTTCTCTTCAATAGCACTTAACACGTCGGAACTGAAACTTTGAACACGATTTTGCCTATTTTACGAAAATCTTCAAGTTTCGTATAATCCGATAGATTCAGTATAATTATCACAGTGTGATTTATAACGTTAACATACTATTTCAAACTACATAAAATATGAATAAAATGCTACACGAACCTTTTATGACAATCTCATAAGAGCCCTTCCTATTCACGTAATTGAACAGAACGTGAACGTCTCGCGACAACCCTTTCAGTCGGACTGTGAATGGGCGCCACCCCGCCACCCCCACCATCCCACCACCCCGCCATTACGTCCCTCTTTGATTTACGTCCTAAATCCCGCAACTCGCTATTTTTATGTCGCCTTCCTCTTGAGAAAAAGTGTTTGGTTCAGTTTTGTATGTGTCAGGAACTTAAATTGGTCGGAGAGTTCTTTTACAAAATGCGTCTTGACAGGTCTTTTGTTGAGTGTTGTCACTTTCATTATTCAACTGGATTCTTTCATGTTATGATAATTTCTACATTTTTATACATACGGTTCATTTAGAAGATTTGCAAGGTTGGATGTTAATTGGGACTAATGTCTTCGCAATAGGGAGAGTTTTGTTTCCCTATCCATCTGAAGAATTATGAATAGTTTGAAAGTTGAATGACCTCAGAAACATCAATAAATATCTGACGTGACTAAGCGCGCGGAATCGACACTAAGAACGGAAACACTGACTTGGAGAGGGAAAATACGTTTTCCAAATCCTTATTTCGCCCATTTGTCAAGTCCAATTTTTGGTTTTGTATATGAGTCGGGATTCACCAAAAATTTGTTCCACGAAAATACAAAAAATATAGACGCACTTGACGTCATGGCACAGTGTATACGTAGCTCCTAAACCTCAATGATGCAACGCCAATATTTAATGACGACCTACCTTCAATAAAAACATCGAAGTTGACAATATTTTTAAAAGCGACCGTATATTTTAAAAGACTTTTAATCTTTTTTTTTAGGTTTTTGCTGTTGAAGGTTTAATTTTTATCTAAAAGTATTTAATTTTTCATCATGTACATGTACATCATCGTTAGGTACAAAATCTCAGTAGGTGCTCTAAAGTTTCGTCAAGATTCAGAAGTTTGGTCGAGATGAGCCAAAACTGCCGTTAGTAACTTGGAACTCGGTCAACTTAGGGTTGGAACACAAAAACTTCCTGGTTTATTACAGCCATCTAGCAAACATTGGCTTTGGTAGACACCAGGAAGTGTCTTCGTGCTAACTGAAGATTTACACAATTTACAAGACACTTTTTAACAGAAACTGGACTACGTACAACCGTACAATAGATTAGAATTTATGTATTAAAATGGTTTTGTGCTTTATAAAAAAAGAAAACATCGTGAAAACCGGGTTGCCATAAATATGATTATTTTTACGGAACTGAAATAAAATACAGACCACTAAGTACAAACTCCCGAATAATTTATTTAATTGTAAAAGAACTGTATCCTATTGTTTGCCAAATTGACAAGCGCAAGACGCTTTTATGATTGTAGATGCTTTTAGATGTACATTGTGGAGTTTCTATGTACTACATACACACGTGCTCCATTCATTATTTGTTCCATTACATACTTAAGTATATAATGGCGTTACCGTGTTCAGGTTATAATGGCACATTAGTGAATTACGTCTCGTAATAGAGCTCGTCGTGAATCAGGACAGACGGTAGGAACATCATTTGCTATATATAAGGATTGATATAGCTTGTTACATAGCTTATAAGGATAATTGGTTTGAAAGCAATTAGTCATTGAAGGGTCTCTAGCAGGCAACATTAAAATGCCTACATCAAGAATATATTGAATTACTAATTAGTTTACAAAATTAATTTAGCCTACGCTTCAATTTTAATTGATTAAAATTACATTTCCAAAGTAATTACTTGTTAATTTTACGTATAACATTTCATTAAGCATTCTAAATGAATGGAGAACATAAATATTAATCTGATGTAAATTATGTTTTGTGAAATTTTTATACTTCATTTAGTACCAGTTGTGTTTGTACGCAAATATTATTTAAAAACAAATATACCTTACTACTTCAAGTATTAATTTAATACCTATATCTTCGAAAATGCACACATTTTATGCCAATTATTAAAAAAATAAAGGAACTGCATAAATATCACAGCATTTACAGGAGTTTCTCGATAAATTTCCATGATGGTGATGCTAGAAACTTCTGTGACATTGTTAAACTAGCCTTGGGCCTTCTAACCTACATTTTCAATTTAAAAACCCTGTCATACACTTCAGAATATGTTATGGTTACCATAGCGACCCTATCATGGCTATACACGAGTATTTGTTTTGTTTCTCGATTGGAGCATCGAATGCAGCCGACGCTAATCAACTACATAATATCGATATTGATGTTTATGACCCTGCAATGTTGGGCTGACAAGCTACTAATAACCTCACAAGTCACAGGGCGACTCACATGGTTATGTAAACTAATTGAAACCGAGAATTCTTTAGAAATTTGTTGGAAATTATATTTATATCTGGTCACATCAAATAAATATCTGTTGCCCTCTAGTGACAAAATGTTTGTCTATGACTAAAATCTATGTGTGTCTATTGTTCGCTACTCGCTTGTGTGATTTGAATTAAACAAAGTGTTCTAATTAAATACGTCGTTTTATTAGGTTATGGGCCCAGATATGCTCATTAGGGAGTAAATAAAAGTATATTGTTAGGTAATTAGCTAGCATACGTGTAGGCAACGTTTGTGAGAAGCAGATTGATAGTTTTTTTTCAATTTGTGTTGCAACGTGGTCGTTACAAAAATGGCTACCGACTCGTCATTTCTAGCTAACGTTCCGAAGCTAAAGGGACGTGAGAACTATCACGAGTGGGCGTTTGCAGCGGAGAATCTGCTTATCTTGGAAGGCACAGCCAGTTTTATCAAGAATGAGACAAAAGAAGCAGCCGCAGAAGATGCAAAAGCGAGAGCCAAGCTAATTCTCACAATTGACCCGTCATTGTACGTTCACATTAAAGATGCATCAAGTACAAAGAATTTGTGGCAAAAACTGCAGACTATGTTCGATGATTCTGGGTTTTCAAGAAGAATAACACTGTTGCGAAACCTTATATCGATTCGTCTCGAAAGTTGCAATTCTATGACGACCTATGTGACGCAAATCATCGAAACTGCTCAGAAATTATCCGGAACAGGTTTTACAGTGAACGACGAATGGATTGGATGTTTAATGCTGGCAGGTTTACCCGAAAAATACTTCCCTATGATTATGGCGATAGAACATTCGGGAATCGCAATAACAGCTGACGTAGTGAAGACAAAGCTAATTGATTTGGCAGGTAATGATGACTCAGAAGCAGGTAGTGCTTTCTGGTCTAGAGGACAGCATCAAAGTCGCCAACATTCTAAAGTTGGCAGCAATGTCAAAAGTGACAGTTCAAGTCATCATGGCGGATTGTCAACGTCAGAGTCGAATGCGAAGAAAAAAGATAAATCGAACATTAAATGTTATCGTTGTAAACAAACAGGACATTATCAATCACAGTGCAAGCAGAATGATCAACAAGTTAAGAAGACAAATGCTTTCTCGGCAGTATTCCTGAGTGGAAATTATAGTAAACAAGACTTTTATCTTGATAGCGGTGCGAGTGTCCATATGACGTCAGACGTAAACATGATGAAAAATACTTGTTATACGCCGAAAATCACAGAGATTATTGCAGCAAATCAAAGTGCAATGCCAGTATTGTGTTCGGGAGACGTGGACATCATAACAGTTGCTCCTAAATGTAAATACGAGGTTACTTTGAAAGACGTGTTGTGTGTACCCAATCTCACAACCAACCTAATATCAATCAGTCAACTTATTAGTAACGGGAACAGTGTATCGTTCAAGGAGAAGTGCTGTTATATTTACAATAAGGAAAACAGTTTGGTGGCTGTGGCAAATGAGGTTGATGGTGTTTACAAGTTGGCCATAGAACGTAAACAGTGTTTGTTTACATCTCCTTCAGCAGCGGCCAGCAGTGAAGTATGGCATAGGAGGCTGGGCCATTTGAATATGAATGACCAGAATAAGATGAAGGAAGGCGCAGTCACGGGAATATCATACACAGACAAGTCTGTGATCAACAAAAATACATGCACAGCATGTTGTGAAGGAAAGCAATCGCGCTTACCATTTGGTCACAAGGGTACGAGGAGCAGTGAGCCACTGCATACAAAACATGCCGACGTCTGTGGACCTATGGAATACAGTTCTATAGGAGGATCAAGGTATTTCCTTATTTTTGTTGACGACTTTACCCGTATGGTGTTTGTTTACTTCCTTAAAGCTAAAAGTGAAGCTTTTAAAAATTTTAAAGAATTTAAAAATATGGTAGAAAATCAACAAGGCAGTAAGATCAAAATGTTTCGGACTGATAATGGCTTAGAATTTTGTAGCAATGAGTTTGAAGTTTTTTTGAAAGATGCAGGAATAGTTCACCAGAAAACAAATGTTTATACTCCAGAACAGAATGGTATGAGTGAACGCGTCAATCGAACCATTGTAGAAAGAGCGCGTTGTTTATTATTTGATGCAGGCTTAGATAAGAAGTTCTGGGCAGAAGCAACTAATACTGCTGTCTATCTTAAAAATAGATCTGTTGCATCCGGACTAGATAATAAAACTCCGTATGAGCTTTGGACAAAAAACAAACCAGATTTAAGTCATGTCCGTATTTTTGGCAGCCAAGTGATGGTCCATGTGCCAAAAGAGAAACGTCTTAAGTGGGATATTAAGTCAAAGAAACACATTTTAGTTGGATTCTCTGAGAATATCAAAGGATACAGAGTGTATGATCCTGTCAAACAATGTGTAGTAACAAGTAGAGATGTGATTATCCATGAAAATACAGAAAGAAACTGTACAAGTGATGCTGTTGTATCGGTTTCAGTTGGGGAAGTAGTACCGGAACAGTCTGGCAGTAATGATGTGGAGAAAAAGGGGGATGAATCCGTCTATAGTCCCTCCAGTGGGGAATTATCTTCAGAATCAGACTCCGAGTTCCTTGATGTTATGTCTGACTTAGATATTACATTACAGAATGAGCCTGTATCAGAACCAGCTCCAAGAATACCACGTGTAAGGAAGGTTCCAGAACGATACGGATACTCAAACTTATGTACAGCATCCAGTCCAGATATTGTTAGTGACCCAGTCAGCGTCCAAGAAGCACTGAATAGTCCAGACAGAGACCAATGGATTGAAGCTATGAAGGATGAGCTGCAGGCATTTGAAGAAAATAGTGCTTGGGTTACAGTGAGTGAGTTACCTTCAGACAAAACATTAGTGCAGAGTAAATGGGTTTTTAAAAGGAAAGTGAACAGTGACAATAGTGTGCGGTACAGAGCGCGATTGGTGGCGAAAGGCTTTACACAAAGGCCTGGTATAGATTACGAAGAGACGTTTTCACCGGTTGTTAGGCATTCCACACTAAAATTATTATTTGCACTGTGTGTTCAATTAAATTTAGAAGTTACTCATTTAGACGTTAAAACTGCTTTCCTAAATGGTGTTCTGAAGGAAGATATTTATATGTATAAGCCAAATATTTCTTGTGATAAAAATGTAAAGACGGATATAGTAAAATTGAATAAAGCTATTTATGGCCTTAAGCAATCTTCAAGATCTTGGTATGAGAGGATAGAGCAATGCTTATGTGAATTGAAATTTAAAAAGAGTCGTTTAGAGCCATGTGTTTTTACAAAGATTAATAATAATGTAAAAATTATAATTGCTTTATACGTAGATGATTTCTTTATATATTCAAATAATCAACAAGAAACCGATAAATTAATTTCAGAATTGAGTTCTAAGTTTAAGATAAAAAATTTAGGACAGGTTCAAAACTGTTTAGGTATGAGAGTTAAATTTGATAAAAAATCGAATGTTATCACTTTAGATCAAGAGCAATATGTAAATCAGTTATTGGAAAAATACAATATGTTAAATTGTAAAGTAGCAAATACTCCTATGGAATGTAAATTGGATATTGATATAGCTGAATATTGTGATCCACATATTCCATATCAACAATTAATTGGAAGCTTGATGTATTTGTCTGTTCTTACAAGACCTGACATCTCCTTTAGTGTAAGTTATCTTAGCCAGTTTAACAAATGTTACACTGATGTTCATTGGAATTATGTTAAAAGAATACTTAGATATCTTAAGAAAACTAAGAATTATTGCTTAAAATTTGTAAAGGGAACAGCTGAGCTTGTAGGCTATGTTGATGCCGATTGGGCAAGTAATAGTTTAGACCGAAAAAGCTATACAGGATTTTGTTTTGTAATGTCAGAATCAGCTATTTCCTGGGAAAGTAAGAAACAGAGAACTGTAGCGTTGTCAAGCATGGAATCTGAATATATGGCTATAGCTGAAGCTTGCAAGGAAGCTATATATTTGAGATCATTACTATGTGAACTTACTGGCAATCTGTGTACCGTGCAACTATACAATGACAGCCAGAGTGCACAGAAGTTGGTGGCAAATTATGTATGTCATAGAAAAAGTAAACACATTGATATAAGATATCATTTTTTAAAGGATGCAGTTAGCAATCAAATTATTAGTTTAGAATATTTGCCAACAACTCATATGCCTGCTGATGTTCTTACTAAGTCCTTAAATAGTGTGAAACACAATAAGTGTATTGAAGGCTTAGGTATTAGTTTAGTAGAGTCATAGAGTAAATTTAATAAGGTAGTTTTATTAAAGCCTTTGTTTATTTGCTGTAGTTGGGGTGTTGGAAATTATATTTATATCTGGTCACATCAAATAAATATCTGTTGCCCTCTAGTGACAAAATGTTTGTCTATGACTAAAATCTATGTGTGTCTATTGTTCGCTACTCGCTTGTGTGATTTGAAACCTCTAGAGCCCCAGCGGCACAAAAACGTGCCAGTAAACAAGTATTACCGTTGAGCCCCGCTGGCACAAATTTGTGCCACCAAACCCCGACCGATTTAAAACTGTATTTGTATTATAGATAAGTCTTAAAATCGTTTCTGAACGAATGTTCTCAATGGCAGATAATATTTTACAACCATATACAAAGATAGAAACTAAAAATATTGTAGGCAACATTTAAAAAAAAAGTGTGAAGTTAGTACAAAAATTTCGTGTTCGTGATTACGTCGCGCGCTAGTGAATTCGTGTGTTTTCGTGATTTTTCATTGATTTTGTACGGTAAGTGGGTGAATATTCATTTATAAGTGTTTCTCGCAACTTTTTACATAGTTTTTCGCATGAAATAATACCACAAAACTTGTTTTATTGAGCTAACAAAATTTACATCGTTCTGGGTTCGTCGAACTCGCTATTGTTATTGTACGATTTTTTGAGATAATTCAACGAAATTTCATCTTTGTGATGGCAGAAATAACGTAAAATCTATTGATAATTCATAATTACACGTAGTCCATGCATATTTCAATAATTTATTCATATTATGATGAAAATTTTATTAGTAGGTAACGAAATCCTATTTGAATTTTGAACTGTCAAACGTCAAAATGGTTCTTAGCTCAGCTAGTGCTTAGGGTCATGTCGATAAAAGTTATCGATTGTTTTTGTAAAATTGTTCGGATAAATAAAATGAAAGTATTATTTTTCGTATTTTATAGTTTTATTTCCGTTTAGTGTAGTTTGAATGTAGATGTTTTTTTTAATTATAATAATTTATTTTAGTTTTTTATGTTTTGTTTTGTAAATTATGTGTACGGTATTCTAATAGATTTGAGATGGCTGCGAGGCAAAACTGGTGCGTTGGACGCGAGTATGCCCCGGAGGACTTTGATGAGCTCCTCCGGGACACCGACTCGGAGGACGAGGGCGAAGCCGAGTACCTCTATTCTCTTTCATGAATAATGAATAAATCACTCACCTTGTTGTGATGAGGCTAAGTATCATCATCTGCCTAGCCTTTTCCCAACTATGTTGGGGTCGGCTTCCAGTCTAACAGATGCAGCTGAGTACCAGTATTTTACATGGAGCGACTGCCTATCTGACCTCCACAACCCAGTTAATACTAGGTAATACGATACTCTTTGGTGAGACTGGATGTCAGAATTTCAGGTCACTGACTACCTGTAACGACTGCCAAAGCTCTATATATGGCAGCCGGGACCAACAGCTTAACATGCTTTCCGAGGCACGGAGGAAACTCGGTATGTCGGGCGGTCACCCATCCACAGACCGACCTAGGCAAGCACAGCTTTACCTAAAGATCGACCCGAGTGGCAGTTCTTATTAAGCCACGAGCTCCTCTGTGTGATGAGGCTAAGTATATGATGAATAATCACTTGTTGTTTTTTTTTTCAGTAATATATCTTTTTGTCTTTTAGCAACCTGAATGGATAATATTTTATACATAGGTATGTAGTAACTATATGTGATTGAATCAGGTGCGGGTATTGTTTGTGTTTTCGTCTACACGTTTTATATGGGGAAGGGTGATGGTCTGGAATTGCATGTAAATGTGAACTTCGCATGAAAAACTCATCTGAACTTGCAATTTTTTGTGAGGCGTTAGGTTTATAAATGTGTTTTTTTTTTCAGTATGTTGAGCCGCCACCGACTATCCTCGGGTTATATACCCAGGAGGGAGTCGAATTTCTACTGGCTCCGACTGCTTCGTCACTTATCTTTATGTAAGTCAATGTTATCATCAAAATGTTTTTTTTTTGTAAAGTTGTTTATGAGTCTTTTTTAAAACGAAAATCTTTTTTGATAGGGCAAATCCATCGATTTCAACTTCGAGTGTGCCGCACCCTTCCTCGAGTGCGCCAGCAGTCATTCAGGCGTAAGTAATAAAACACGTTTTCATCAAAATAATTGTTTTTGCGTTACATCAGGAATAACGCAAATCTTTTTTTACAGATCAAGCCCGCTGCGCGCTCAGCCTTCGCCTTTTGAATTTCACCCAGAGTAATTATATTTTCATCTTCGTCTTTTTACCTATTCTTCTTGATAAAGACATACGTAGATTTATGATATTACTGTTTATTTTTATTACGAGTATTTTGTAAATAAATAAATAAATAGTATTATTATTATTTAACTAATATGCATAATAAGTAAATAAAAGTACTATGTCAATCTAAATTGTTTTTTTATTTTCCTTCCTGAACTCAGTCAAACTTATCGATACTATAGTGGTGTGGTCCCAACCCTACGGAATGTTAGAATTTCATACATTTTTATGACCACTTCAGATGTTGACAATTTTGTTTTTTTCTATGAAAGATAAGGTAAGTATGGGTAGAAATCGGTAGACTACTTTGTTCTTGTTCATTTTCAAGTAACATTCAAATTCAAACGCTTATATTACCTGGTGAAAAAAATCCTACAAAAAAGTTATCAGATTTGTTCCCTACTCTAGGTTATTTTGAGGTTTTACAATTATAGTGGCATATTTTAACGATTTATTGTTAGTAATGAGTCGATGAATATATAAGTAGTATTGTAGAAACATTTATAAAGGGCATCTGTTTGTTATACCTCTGATGATCATTTTACAAAGTAGTGTATCGAACAATGCAAATTCATGAAAACTGCGCCGCGCGCTATGAAGTTCAAGTTTGAATATTACAGGAATCGGATACAGAACTCGTAAAATAACATTATCTTTAGATTACCAGTCTATTCATGAGTCAGTTCCCAAAATTTCGTGTAAATTGATCACACAGTTTAGTCAGAAATCAACATAATACAGCAACATAACTATATTCGGCAAGTACTCCGACTTCAATAGGATATGTTTATTTCTTGAGTTCTAATCAGAATCTTGTTTACATTGTATTTCATAGTCACATCATTGAACAACCCGACACCGTTTAGAGTGTGTGAATAGAAGCAACAGAAACGGAGCGATAACAGTTTTTGTGACCAGTGTCAGATTTCGCTTACGATAAGAGACCGCCCGCGGTGCTTGACGGATGGTTGACGTAACTAATGGCGGTACTTGAGAGGTTAAACAAAGTGTTCTAATTAAATACGTCGTTTTATTAAAATTAAGTTTGAACTACGAGAAAAACACAATCATTGATTACCAGTATAAAACGGTCAGAAATATTCATCCAAGCAGGACTTTTATAAAATCATTGTAAGATAAAAAAAAAAATTAAAGATTGATAAAATTTAATAGAAAAGTTTTCAGTCTGTAAATAACTCACACCATAGTGTGTGTGTGTGTGTATTGTTTAACCACAATCACCAATTATGTGTTCGGATCACCGGGCCTTTTTTTTTTTTTGGGCTTGTTGGAAATCGTCAAATAGACTTCTACTGACTAAAAACCACCCATGTTCCTTCTTAGCCCTTTATATCGAGGCCGCGGTATCTCTTGCGAACAACCCGCAGCCCAGTTAAATACCCTTGAATTGTATTATAAATTGTGCTGATCTCCGCAACCCCACGTCTAAGGGTGGTAAAAGATAACGACCGACGTTAAAAAAGTAATTTTAATATTTAAATTGGTATTTCTCAAACTTTGAACTCATGACCTAATGCTCTACAAAGAAGTCCATAGACCCCCGTACCATCACATCATACATTAACAAAGACAACATGAACACAAAACGAGACCAACACAATAACTGCCACGAAGCCTTCATTCTTTTGTACAAAGGTTAACCGTGGTCGACCTTAGTGAAGGCTGCGATTAGCTGGAGTCAGTGACTCTGGCCTCGTGAAGGGCGGGCGGTCGGCTGAACTGTAAGTAGGGCGGGCCGGATGTATCCGTTACATTAACAGGATCCGCGATTTCGTTGATATTTCGAAGAGGTGAAATTACTTGTTATACAAATAATATTTCCCGGCCCGGTAGTGGTGGGCATGACGTACGAGCGTAAGTCGAACTATACGTTGGTACATTTATTTAAATACGCTTTTAAGATAGCTGCTTTTGCCAATAAACCGTTTGTTGTATCAAAGGGTAACATTCTATGGAAATAATAGCACTAAAACCTGTCCGTCGGACAACTATCTAGGCACACTATAACCCCCCCCCCCCTTACTTCTCTTATTTTTCCTTACTTCCCTAAAATTATAATCGCATCATAATCAGTGTGCACGCGACCTGCGACAAATATGGGAAGTACGTGGTATCTGCGGGCGATGAGCCACGGCCTCGAGAAGGGCGGGCGGCTGAACTGTAAGTAGGGCGGCGATCAGGACGAGAGTATTAACCTCACAGCCGCCCCAGTTCACTGATGGAGTCGAGATATCTGGTGAAGGATGTGCCTAATGAGAGACAGAGGTCAATGTATTATCTGATCTACTTATTGATGAAATTATGTTAGTGCAATCAGACAGGGGTAACAAAAACTCAATTGTGCTTATGATAGGCCTTTGTTACATCAGGTTGAATTGGGTAGGTAATTATTCTAGGAAAAGGGACAAAGTTTTACGCAGCACAAAGTTTATTTTTTAATAATGTGGTCACAATTTTATGAGTTCAGCGTATGGCAACACAATTTGTCAGACAGAAAAAGAATATTTAAAAATCAAAGCAAACTGCTTTCAGCAGCATTAAAGTCCGAAAATTAAACCGCTCTGCTATAAAAAGAACCCTTATTACGGCAAAAATAATAAAAGTACAGCCTCCAGAAACTCATACTTTATCCGCAAAATTAAATACAACATCCACAATATTAATTTCGCTCTCTGGCGTGGGCCGTAATAAGCCGGGTATATCCCGGACGTTCGTTAGCCGTAGCCATACACCCGGCTGTAAAACCGTGTAGTGCCGTATACCCGTATAGCCGGCTTTAATTAAAACATATGCTAGCCGGGTTGCCGGGCTGCCCTCTCCAGTGACACCGATTTCTTTGCCGCACTCCTACAAGTTAATTAAGCTTTCTGACTATATTCGCTCTGTCTTTGAGCGTGGCTTGTTAATGAGTCTCGCTGACACTGAGATTCTCGTTCTAACTTTGGAAAGGGAATATTCATATTTGAATGTGGATGTTTCTGAGAATATTGTAGAGAACAGTGGTAACGTTACCAGCTTACAAGTTGTCGTGCCTGGGTTCGAACCAGGTGTATAACTTTGTGCGATTTCTACCAAATCGATGAAATCGATCGTTTAGTAAGCGATTTCATCGTTTTGTTTCTTGGATATCTCCAAGAATCAAAAATGTCCCACCGAAATGTCCAAAACCTGGGTCCTATATGGATTACTGTAAGCTCCTCTTATTAAGAAAAGACCTGTGTCCCAGCCGTGGAAACACAGTCTCTCAAAATTGTCCATAAGCTAGACAAAGTCTTCAAAACACATCCTCCACACCTCTTATTGTGCTGACAAGTAAACACACTAAACAATGAACTATTTCCACACAAGAGTATTTAAGCTCGTAGAGTAGGCCACACATCCTTACTCATGCGCAGCCAATGATCTAGGTAAAGGTTTATACATCGATAGAGGACACCCGGCCATGCCTAGAAAAATCTCTGACTGTGTGATCAGGATTTGGAAAATTTGCGCTTAACAACAAGAACAAAATCCTCAAATTTGAGTACAAGTAAGAAACCTTAAAGTTGTCTCTTAAAATATATTTTCATATTCCCCACTCCTTTTTACCAAATAATTGTTGAAGCTCCGTCAAGCGAGGAGGATAAACCTGCTGATCCCGTTAATGAGCACCGTTAGGATAAGCAATCGCGTCGTCGATCACGTCCCGACTCAAACTTCCAGCGAACACCAATGTTTGCTGAACCTGTGTTTGACTTGACTGTGACCACCTAGTAGAGATATATAGAAGATCAGCTACGCACAAGGTTCATACATATTGTGTTCGGAAAGAGACATAAAAGGTTCCCGTCGGGGCTGCGGGTCCCGGCGGGGCTGCGGTTTGTTCGAAAGAGATACCGCGGCGTCGGCACAAGGGCTAAGAAGGAACATGGGTGGTTTTTAGTCAGTAGAAGTCTGACACTCCCTTCCGCGGGAGCGGGAGGGGTTATTTGATGATTTCCCACCAAAAATAAATAAAAAAAGACAAAAGGTTGAAGTCCGGCATCGCATGATTGCTTGATCTATGGTTACGAATGACACAATCTACCGAAAGGCCTACGATGACAATCCTGTTTGAAATAAGAATCGATTGCACTTGTCTATGGCTGAGCTTACCCTATGAACCGTGATTTAGGAATGAGACTTGAATTGTAGTATATTTTTTTTGCGTGTGAGAGAGTTCAGTAAACCTTCTGCATGCTCTTTCTTGATGTTCAAATTCAAGCAAACTTAGCAATCTACGAAACAAGCACGTTTTATAATGTACACGCGAATTTGAGAAGATAATCATGTACAAGTTTAGATTTACTCTGAACTCGCTGTTTGATATTACTTTCTTGTTTATATTTTAATCGATTGGAATAACTAGCTCAACGATACCCAGAAAACGAAGAACAACGTTCTATGAAATAAGTCAGTGTTCGGTCTGTTTAGTTAGTCTAGTAGAGCAATTAAAGGTTTTGGGTTCAAAATCCGGCCGGGCTGTGCAAAGAAATGTGGGTGTAGCTATGGTATAAAATATCACCTCTGTCTAACTTTTCGGGGAAAACCAATCCTAATATTATGTTACAAGAAATTATGAATTGTTTGAACGTTAGTATAAGACAAAGAAAAGGACTTATGAAAATCGACAAGGATGGCATTGCGTGTCACAATGTTAGGCCGCGTTGAACGTCGCCTGCTCAAGCCTCATAGCTTATAATTTAAACTTTGTCGTTTTCCACGCAAATTTAAACAAGGCCGCTGTTTATTACTATTTTATTTAAATTTCATTGATACATAAATTACTTTTTTTATGTGTAAGTTTGTCTACTAGCACTGGTCTTCATCGTGAGGGCTGCCCAAAGATTGATGCTCTCTGTCAAAAGGTATTCTGCTTTTATGAAAGCAAAATTGAAAGATTTTCTATTGTACCTACACAAGGGAGGGTACTAGCTCGATATGTATGTACCTATCATAGGTTACTCAACTCATATGTTTCATATCTATGACACGGAATGACACCTACCTATTAGTAATCGTAACTCTCGTGAAGCGAATATCAACAATGAATGAGTCATGACCTAGCCATGTGCAATCCGCAACCTTGTCGGTCTTCATCGTTGCCATCATTGGTGGCAAACATCGATGCCAACATTGAGGGTCGACAACCTGCATGGTCCCATAATCTTGACTTAAGGTGCCATCATTTCGGGAAAGTAGGCCAAGTCTTGCCATTGCCAAAATGAACGGCAGTTTGACCACAAATTCATGTATCACGGGGTGCCAAAACTGTCACCCATCCGTGACCGCACGTGGCGCTGTCATTGCCTCATGTTGCCTGACTTTGCAAGACGTTACATAACTTTGATTAACACCGTGTTATTAACTCGATTGCTGCCTATCATCGATTTACGAGGCATTGTTCCAACTTGATTACAATGTTACACTTTAAAGTGTGAATCTGATTATAGTACGTCTAGGTACTTTCTTTAAGTACGTTACTTTTTACTTATGCGTTTGAAGATCAAGGTCAACAAGGAAGGGAAAAAGCAAGGTTCGTCTAAGGTATCATTAGTTTAGTGGCTGCCAACTAGAGTTTTAAAAAAACTATCATTGATTAACACAAATATTAACTCAATCCTTAACCTTTTTCTTGTCAAGGGTTACCAAAAATATCTACAGTATCGCCAAAACTACTTTTGTTTACTTTCCCTTCGACAGCAACTTAGCAACCGCCAAAGCAATGCACGACAACCGCCTGCACCACTACCTTACGCTAAAGCCTCTTCAACATCCATTGCTGCACCGACCTTCACCGTATTACCTAAAATTACCGCAAAGAGTTCGATGTAGAACGTGTGAATCGATAGTTTATCCCGTCGCCGGCTCCTACTGCGCCTAGGGATAGATACGGCGTGTCACGGGCGCGATCGATACCGACTCACGCCCTTGTTACGAGTTTTATCAAACACGAAATGAACCCAGGACTTAATTCACGGTAACCCGGGAAAACACAGAAAAGACGCATCAATCATTTACTTTTGCAATATCCGGAAAATTAAACAAAGGAAAGAAGTTGTATCAAGTTTGCAAGGCATCTGCAGTCATTCGCAGGAATAACTTTTATTTTAATTTAAAAAATACAAGTAGTTCTCTACACAGAAATCGAGCGTAATGCTGTATGTTGCAAATAATTTATGAATATTTTTAGCACTAAATAATTGTAGCTCTATTCACATTTGGGAAATTAAGTAATTTCGCACTAGATTTCCCCGACGGGTGTGAAACGGCACAATGCACACAATTTTCCGACACCGTTGGCAACAAGCTACCCAAATTACACGGCCATCAACACACAACTGATGTTAATTGGTCCAGGTCCAGGACAGAAACCACCTGCATTGTGCACCTCAGTTTACGACATAAATTATATTATGTACTTCATTTTACTTTATCGTATATTTTCACTTTTACGCGCAACTTTTATAGCCACGTGTTATCAAACATCTGAGTTGTAAATAACGTCTTGAATTAAATCACTTCCATCGACTCCAAGTTTAAACTTGTTATATTGAGCCAATGTTAATGACTTCCGGTTTTAAATAACATTTTACGAAGGAGATTTATCTCATTTCAACAAATTATTCGTAAGTTCCAAAAAGTTAAAGTGAGTTTTTGCGTTCAAATTCTTTCATTGATGGTTTTCCTGTATTCCGATTCCTTTATTTTTGTCCTAAGTTAAAAGTAACTCAATAGGTATAGGTGTCGAGCAAACAATATTATAGCTACGTAGGTAATGATATTTTTAACGATAAGAGCATTATTTCATCCATTATACCCGATGACTCAGCTATCGACAGACGAGACCCGCGACGCGGGACCAGACACCATAGTAATACTACCTAACACTTTGTAAAATGAGCTCACCACCCACATCACACACACGTACTCATCCCCTTATATAATAATAGTTTAGTGAATATAAAGCAAATATAACCCTGCCATATTTCAAATCTCATTTTCACGAAGAAAAACTATGCATAATATTACGGAGTTATACAGTATTCGTAGATGGAGGAATGGTCCCTCCGTCCCTCCGACCCTTCGTTTTTCTCACTCAATGTCAGGCTGTGACAAACTGCTCTGTCAAACTCCGATTCCCCCGTTTGTCCTCAAGTGAAAGATTGATAAAGTTCTTGACTTGCAGCAGCTGAAAGTTTGGAGAGATAAATCCTAATTTAGGGGCGGATTTCTTTCGTTATTTTAATGATTCACAGTAAATACCTAGAAACAATTCTTGCAGAATGAATTCAAAAGTAAAGTCCATAAACCATTTGGCTTCTATTAGAACCCATGCCAATAACCTAATAGATTAATTACTTTTCCTCACAGCAACTTCCTCGAGAGGAAAATAATATCTTCCCTATGGTGTCCATAAACACATAATTTACAAGAATGAATAGCATGTTAAAGATCCGTCCCTTGCCACATGGGACCTTGGGACCGAGAGGCTGGGACCATCACACCGTTATCAGTAAAGTGTAGATAGCAGACATAACACCTTTCTCTACCCTTCCGTACGATAGGTTTACCCTTTGCGGATCGAAAATAGTTGAGTTAGCAAGGAGCTAGGGATATCTAGTAATGTGTTTGTTGAATTGAAATATTGATATTACTTAGACATTAGCTCATTAGGTCTTTAAGATTATAATGAGATGGGAGAAATAATCATAACTTTCCGTACTGGCATCAGGGTATCCTCAATGGTTGTAAACTAATTTGAACTTGCAAATATTACAAATGTTACCAGCTCTTTGATGGACGAGGCTTAAACAAATCCAATCTGCCAACTTCTTAAAGTTTATAATATTTTTACGAGAAGCTCCAAAACTTTTACGTTTTAGATAACCAAAACCTTGAGTTAAAAGCTTACTTTACACCAAAACAAGAATTCTAAATTGTACTATGCTATGTATCTTCCTTAAAGGAAGATCATATCCAGTGTTTGTACCATGGCATGCAGGAACATATTATGGGAGCTACAAACTGCCAAAAACGAGGATATGTCATAATTTCGCACTGTCCAGTTCCTCCATAGATGAGCTATGTATTGGCATGCAGTTCCCATGGCTAGACACAGTGGACCTGGACACTGTCAGTGGGCCTCACGGGGAGGGGGGCAGGTGAGGCGTGCCGGGCGAGGGAGGGGGGCGCCGGCCGGACCGACGGCATTCCGAGCGTGACTCAGCCGGACGCCAGCGCGTAAGTAACCGTCTCGTAACTTTATTAATATTAGTTGTCTTATCTCGTGCTGGCTCATCTTTGCGGAAGTTTGCCATTTTTGTGGGAAGCAGGAAGTTTGTCTGCTGGGCTCTTTGTAGTGTTAATAAGATAATATTTACTATTTTCCTTAAATGTAAAAGAGACTCGCCAGAGTCTTCAAACATTTTTTTTAAATCTTCACAAATTAGTAGATGTTTGTTCTTCAAATTGGTGGACTGCAATAAGTTTTGCCAGATTGATTTTAAACTTAACTTATTTGTGTTATGAATAAATGAAAAACTAAGCTGAAGTAGCCACTTGTTTTTAGATTAAACTAGAAATTGCAAATCTTCTAATTAATTAATCGGTGTCTTCCTCTAAGGCAATATCACAACAGATGGTAATAAAAATACCATGGAAACAATTATAAAACACCTCAGAACAGCCGAACAATTAGTCAAATAGGATTTATCTGTGTCGTAATTAAAGCATTGTTGATATTTTCCCACAGTAGCCAGCTACATACCTCGCGACGGCCGCAGGCTGTAATGACCGCGCATCACTATCTGCCGGAATGTGTTATCGACGATACACATACATACCTTTCTAGGTGTATATAGAGATGCAAGCTGCAAAGCCTAACTTTGAAAAAAATCTAGACTTCTTCTGATCTAACTGGGAACCTAATTTTATAAGTAACTAGCTGATGCCCGCGGCTTCGCCCGCGTGGATGTCGGTCAAATTATATACTAAAACCCTTCTCGAGAACCACTTTATCCATTGGTGACAACAGTATGAAAATCAGTGCAGTAGTTTATGAGTTAACGCGAACAGACAGACAGACAGACGTGGCGGCGGACTGTTTTTATAATATCCAGTGATGATTCATGATTAATAGGTTTAGTTACATGGATAGAGAAAGGTACACCAGTGCCAACCCTTTGGATAGTACAGGCGTGAAGTTATGCGATGTGATGGTTATTCACTTCGCTGACATTTCTTCTAATGCATTTTCTGCAATCTCTTAACCTGTCACCAATCTTCGAGGCTCTTCACAAAAAACTACGGTTTATCACAAAAGAAAATTGATTTCTATTGCATGAAAATACATTATACTAACCTCCTTTTGAGGTCCACGATTCGCTTTAATTTACGCACTAAACCAATCTGACACACTTGAGTAAATATTTGTGTATATTTACCCAAACCTCACCAATAATTCATATAAAGTGGATCACATAGTAAAGTCAAGGTATATAATGTACATGCAGTATATTGGTAGTCGATACGACCGCACCGCTATTAGCACGTACACCATCAATTCTCATTAGCAGTAATTGTAATTAAGTGGATGATACCACGCCATACCATATAGTTATAATGGTTTATTAATGTTTGCCATAATTTAATATGCAATATGTTCCGTATGGTGTCGGACGTAAAGAATAACACCATCCCATATTATCTTCTCGTGGGTGTCATAAGAGGCGACTAAGGGACTTACCAGAGAATGGGCAGCAGCCTTCTCTGTGCCTTCGTAACAACCATACTGCGATCGCCAACCCTCCTGCCAAGCGTGGCGATTATGGCAAATCCCCCCCTTCTGGGGGAGGCCTATGTCCAGCAGTGGACTTCTTATGGCTGAAATGATGATGATGATGAATAGTCAATAATTTTATATACCATACTTTTATTTGCAATGTAATCAGTTTTCACTATTCTAACCCGCCTAACCCAAACGATTCACCAACAGTAGAAGGCATCTCTATATTCAGGACATTCAATACTTTACTTTGATATTTAGGTCTTTCGATGTCACTTTTGTAGGTAATTAGATTTTAGACATACCTATTGGACGTAGGCTATCAAGCCATTCGACAGTATAAACAGAAGATATTTTAATGTTCGACATTCAAATATGTATCGTAATAAGGCATTTTTTGTACAAAACAATAAATCTTTCTAAATTATATTTAATGTCGCTTATGTCAAGTATCGATTATGTAATGTGTTACTTATAGAAACTAATGATATTATTTTTATGGCAAATAAAAGTTCTGACTAAAATACCCGAGAACAGTGCAAGTAAATTTTATGAGGGGGGACGATTATAGAAAACAACAAAAGTGACAATACCATTTATATAATGGTTGATACGTACACAATTTTATCTGGTGTGCTGATTTAGTTAGAGGAAACAAAACAGTATGAGGGTAAAACGAAACGAATTGCAGTGGCTGGATTTAGAAGATGCCTCTAATAATTATATCCAGGGTGGACCATCCAGCTGATTGAAGGTTGGCTAGTAAGAGGAGCAGCTTTGCCCTTTTTCTAGCAGGGGTTTGAGATTTATGAATATTGTTTAAAAACTAACTTATAGAAACACACATGGCTGATGCGTCTATGATGAAAACTCTTTTGCATTTGAGCAAATACTCACTGGAAGGTTCAATGGAATACAAATGATTATTCTGTGAATCTCGGTAATTGAGTATCACATTAAAAAAAATGAAAATTTACTGTGTGATATTTTCATTTAACTGTACACAAATTCTTGTAAACACTTTAAATAAATTAAGCTCTCTGATAAAGATCAGGAATTTGTTAATTTGCAATAATCTGCTTAAAATTATGTGTTAATTGGCATTGTTGATTTAATTTAATTACTTTGTAAATTCATTAGATATTCTCAAAACATTTTCCTTACAACAATATAATTACCCCATGGAAAAATCGTATCTTTATGCCTATACCACTGGTCTACCTATGTATCGCGTCATAAAAACATGACTTGTTAAGATGCTCATAATTTTTCACAAATACGTATACTATACACACAAGGTAGCCACATGATTAAGAACAATTTTAAGAAGGAAGACTTCTGAAATGTGATGAGCAGCGACAACAATCATCATTGACGGCAGTTTCAGCACTATGCCAGTTACATTTTCATTCTGCATTCTTGCTAACATCAACCGTTTTGTACGGAACCCATAAAAAGATAATATCAGGGTGCTTCTATACTTATGGAAGAAATGATATTTCGGTTTGGGTCGACTCGGCAGTCGGGTCACGTATTTGATTGCTATTCGCGACAGACTCAGCATCGCGTTCTCATCTCACGCTCCAAGCTGGAAGTTGAGAGCGATACAAAGCAAACGATACTGACTGAGATATGTCAACACTGACGTGACATGATCTGAATCTCACGAGGAAAATTTATTGTATTTTCGCTCTACTTTTGCCTGCGGTTAGAATATCTTACAGGAAACTAACTATTGGCATCAAAAAGAATATTATTACCAGTCATGGCCTACCTGCCCTGCATACTAAATTTCATTAGCATTCATAAAAAGGCAACAGGCAGAATTACATTCGCGTTAATAGTACCAGAGCGGATTGATTGATAAATAATACAGCTAGTATCAATAAAAAGGCCTCGCAAAAGCTCATTCCATAATATTAAGATAAGCCCACATTCCTCGAGGCCGGTAACAGGAAAATATGGCGGTTAACACTTTCTCAGCCGAGGCGCCGGGAAATTCCGCACTCTAGCAAATTAGCGTTATCAACGATCTCCGGCGGGACCACATACAGCACGCGCTTATGCAGCTTGAGTAAGCTTTAAAGAGCTTAGTTTATCGTAAATCTGAGTGAAAAATGTAATAAGTTTTCAGAAGATATGTATCAATATTTTATTAAGGCTTTATATGGGTTAAATGAGACAGAAATGTAAAATCGAAATATTTATATTATCAAAAACACACATAACAATCACCTCTTTCGTACCTAAAAAAACTACCTAAAACTATTTCGACCAATACCATCCCGAATTCTGACCAAGCCTATTCGTGAAGGCATTCGTAACGACCGTCTCAAATCAACGCCAAGATGTTCAACTATATCCTGATTAGCAGACGTGAGAACTGAGTGACGTCACCACACATGACCTTCGGCCTGGGCCAGTGACTCAGCTGACTAAATAAAAACCATACGGCTCAGCCACTGACATTGTCCACCATTTGTCTATAAGGAAAAACAAACAAATGTTCACGTTTGTTTGACTATAAATAATAGATTTTATTGCTTTTTATTTGCGCATAACTTTTTAAAGTCAAAACAAGTCGTTTTGTGAAGATGGACTGGTTTTTACGATGTTTTGATGAGTAGATCGAGTTGTGCAAGAAACATTGACGGTCTGACTGCGTAGCAATCTAAACCGTTTGCTGCGTCAGTCCTAATGAAACATGACGCTTCGCTTAGACAATATTTTAAACCGTTTTACATTTTTAGTTACACTTTATTCTTACAGTAACATTTCTCTTGATTTTTAAAACAGGGACTAAAATGTAATCATTCATCTTGTCTTAGAAAGACAAGGCACCCTTTTACACCATCGGAATGTGATCGGAAAACATTCACTTTTCCATTAAGTTATTTCTGATACCTTAGTTTGATGGCTTGCGACCAGCATTACCTAATCGCTGCATTATGTGGTAGAGACGCTGCTAAACATTCAAATGCTTCGTTTATTTTTTTGCACTCAGACTCCGATTTAATCGTTTTATTTTAAATAAAAGCTTTAAAATATTTTAGTTAAACTGAAACCATAAAATTAACTGACAAGTTCCCGAGCGCACTGTATTCAAAGTCCGTTTTTAAGTACGTTCTCTCAAAATATCATTACCAAGGTACAACACTGGCAGAAAGAAATAAAAAACAGAAAGAGGAATCACAAAGCATTCTTTCTAGAATGATCTGAAGAAAATAAGAACCCTACACAGTACACGCAATTTGAAATTCAGAACAATATGTAATTTTCGTCATGTCGCTAGAGAGAGGCCTTTGTGTAGCTACTTCAATAATAACAATATTGTTAACGCGTAAGTAGCAGTTTTCCTAAGCTTACACTATATCTAGTTACCCACAAATTACAATGTAAAAGATAGAGAAACCACAAATCCTCCATCACTCTCTAACAAGGCGCAGCTTCAAGCTCATAGCCATCATAGCTCCTGTGACAATCTACAGATTACAACATCTTTATCACTTAACTACCTAATAAGTTAACAGAGCAGCGGTGCCCTAGTTGTGGCGGCCCCGACTTACGAACAGTAAGTCGTTGGTTCAAACAGGCACATTACTTTCTGTAATTTATTTCGTCACCACTGCTCTCAAAACCGGTGAAGAAAAACATCTTTAGGAAACGGCATGTCCTAGAAACAAAAAATTCGAAGACTTGCGACATCTACCCAAGTACCCATCCACACTGGGCCCGCTCGGTAGATCATAGCCAATTCCCGCTCGGAGAGAGGAGGCCTGTGTCCCAGCAGTGGGAACATTATAAGGCTGATGATGATGATGAAGTTAACAGAAACTTACCGGCTCGACAGACAGCAACAATGTTGAGTGTTGCCAGCAACAAGAACAGTTGTCTCCGCGACGCCATGTCGCCTTGCGATCTGCAACAAACAACAAAACAAAACGTCAGCAAATTGCACAAAATAAAAACATAAGGATAACCAGTTTCTAAAGGATTATGTCTAAGTTTTTCCTTTGACAATTTACTTGTTTTTATTCTTCAAAACTTTTGAGCAAACAAAGTATTTTGACAAAAAGGCAATCTTGCAAAAATACTTCTACCGATTTAAATCGACCTTCATATTTTCAACAGACATTAACCTGTTGCATTACATATCCTTCCAAAGTATATAAAAATAGCTTCTACGTATGCACATAGCACTTCTGTTCACTATCACGTAATTTACAAGGCAATCAATAGCCAAGTAAGAGCGCTGAACAAAACTGCATAATTATCAGGCGCATCGCAAAAAGCGGCGCCCGCACCTCCGCGGTCAACGACCCCACTCCTGCGCAATCACATCCCCTAGATCAGCCTCCGTAATATTACTCGAGAAAAAAGCCTGTTTGATCATCATTGCACAAGTGGCAATGCCCGGAGCCCGTCTCACAATAAAACTATGCCGTTTTATCTTTTTAGACTCGGCAAGTTTACCTGCAGCTTTTGAGTAGGTAATAAAATAAGTTAATTGAGAGAGGCAAATAACATTAATATAGCTGTTGAGAGTTTGAGTTGTTTAGTAGGTAAATTAATAAAATAGTCATTGATGGCGCCAGTCATACGTAGTCATAACATCAATATGCGGTGAGAGGATTTGTTTATCAATAGACTATTATAGCTTTTGCCCGCGGCTTCGCCCGCGTGAAAATAAAAAAAAAAAAAAAAAAAACGATTTTCCATAAAAACTTTCATCAACAGTTTCACCCCCTTGGGGGTTGAATTTTGAAAAATCCTTTCTTAGTTAATGCCTACGTCATAAGAGGAATACGTGTGCGATATTTCAAGTTTCTAGCTCTAAGGGTTTGGCCTGTGCGTTGATCCTCAGTCAGTCAGCTTTGCCTTTTATATACACATATAGATAGATTGTTCTTGATGTTGGTTACTCTATACAATTCCTACCAACTTTTGATGATGATTTGTAAGTCAGTCAGATTATGAACGTATTGAGGTTTGTGAACAGCTATGATTCAAAGAAACCACAGTCTATGATACCGATTTTGAACACTAGCTGAAGCTCAAACAAAAAAAGACAAAGAACAAAAATCATAAGATATGGTAAATGTGGTGATCATCGGTGACCAGCTTGGGACCAACTAAATATTATAATCAATTGACATCTTAAATTGCCAAAAATAACGTATTAGGTATCTAAATTCCTTCAAACATACACACCTTACGTAAATAACCTAGACCTGTTCTATGGACTGTGAACTCTGAACCGTATTTCAAGTAAAAATGATATTCTCTATTCTCAAATCTACACAGAAACAGTCAAATTATTTGCGTTGTAAACTTGTTCAATTCTGTACCTATAAGTTTAAACAGAGGGCAGGTATCATCTTTAATTTGAGAATGGTTTAATTGACCAAGTATTAGATGTAATACATTTTGAAGACCTATTTAAACACAATTTATGCACAGCAATAATCGCCAATTACGATAATTCTAATTGGCAAACTGTCCACAATAGCAACAATTCACCGCAAAACCACGAAACAATTACATGTACAATAACATATTAAAGTCTAGAATACAATCACTAGAGCACTTAGAAGTAATGGCCGCATTTACATAAGTAATCGATTTGGACACAAATACAAAGAATCAAATCAATCGGTGTAGGAGGTAAGCAGCGTGTAGCGGGAGCACCCTCGGGACCTAAACGACCAATAAATAAAGACCGACACCCACTTATCGTACCCACTGTCCCATTCTCCAGACGAATGTCCCCCGATATGGGAACCATGTCACATTAATGCCATCCTCCCACTACACTGTAACGGCCACTCTTGTTCGTGTGTGATGCAATTCTTTGCTCGTCTAAGGACCAATTTTAAGAAGAGCCACTGAGTCATGACAAATAAGGAAAATTCTACTAAAATATTCTGTTAGAGTAGGCGCTTAAAGTTGATGGTTCTGGGAAATTGGCTTATTTGAATATGTGCAATCTTCTCGAGAGAGTTAAATCAATCATTAATTCGTTTAATGGTAGAATATAATATAAATATTGAACGAGGTACTTGTATCAAACAGGTGGCGCTCAGTAGTTGTTACTTAGCTCATGCTGTTATCCGGTAGCAGACGTTTGTTTGACGGGAGTGGCAAGAAGTTTTTTTTTTGAGGATGGAAAGTCATCAAATCACTCCTCCCGCTCTGGGAAGAGTGGCTCCCTACCACTCAGACTTCTACTGACTAAAAACCACCCATGTTCCTTCTTAGCCCTTTGTGTCGAGTGCGCGGTATCTCTTTCAAACATCCCGCAGCCCCGACGGGGGGAGTGGCACTGGCAGGCCTTAGTTTATGTAAGTGTTTTGGATTAAATAGGACTCTAATGCTACCTTTCATATTTAATAGTTGCAACAAATGGTGAATTAGCTGAATGAATTCTATCATTCCTGCCCATAGCCTTAACTTCCAGAAATAATTTAATTGACATCGAAAATCATAAAATGTTCGACAGAACATTCTGTCAAACCCGCGGCACAGCGCGTCAATGTGTTGGCACCCTGACGGGTCCATTGTCCAGGAGCGCGGGTGGACGACCGCGCAAGTGATCCATCAATCGCGTCGGATCGCGCTCAATAGGATAATGCGCCGTCACATACGGCAGACGAGCACCGTGCGAAGATGCCTCTGGGAACGTTCCGAACTCCGGGATCTGGTTACCAATGTTACGATATATACGAAGATAAGTTATTTGCTAACTTGAGTTATGTATGCTAATGTATATTTAAAATATTTATTTTAAAAGAAGACTCAAACCGTGCAATGTTTTACTGTAAAAAAGAAGGAGATCGATTATATTCAACGAGTATGTTTTGTTACCCGGAATCCTATCGAACATTCGTTTAAGTTAGGTGGCAATGGCTGTGGCATGTATCTCTTTCAAAGGCCTGAAGGAATTCTTACGATTTTCCATTTTCAGAAGAAAAAGAGAGACTCACTCCGAGTTTACGAAAATAACTCCTAAACCCTACTAGGGAGCAAAACTTTCTGTTTTATTAGAGTTATGAAAGATTTTAAGTTTCAGCGTTTGTTTGCACGGAAAGAATAATTTGACTTCAGTAACTTCTTCTTGCGTCTAGGTCTTGGCGAACCAAAGTTTAATAGTCAAAGAAAAAGGGAGTATATAATCGTACGTACGTAACCCGATACTAACTTTCTACGGTACATTTCAGCTTTATGGAAACATCGTAATATTACAGGGCTTGTCGTACACCGGAAGTTGGCGGTTTCATAAAACTTTCTTCAGCGCAAAACAAATAAACCAGTTCTAAATGGGTTCAAATTGTCGGTTAAATAAATGATTGTAAACGGTTTGACAGCTGTCAACACAGACATTCGTGAAACTGAGGCAATAGGTGGTTATTATGTTAGTTTATAGGGGCATTGTTAGAGGGAACCTCGTGGTGTCCGTGAGGTACTTGTCGTCACCTCGCGACGATGAGTCTGTAGGTAATGGAATGGTAATCCGAAAAAGATTGACGATACATTGTCAGACAAACAGATAATATCACCTGTTTATCTAGAACTAGCCTTTGTACACGGCTTCGCCCGCGTAGATGTCGGAAATTTTCCATACAAACTTTCATCCCCTACTTCACACCCTTGGGGGTTAAATTTTAAAAAATCCTTCTTTAGTGGATGCCTATGTCAGAAGAGGAATACGTGTGCGAAATTTTAAGTTTGTAGGCCTAAGGGTTTGGCCTGTGCGTTGATCCTCAGTCAGTCAGCTTCGCTTTTTATACATACACAAGATATATCGTCAATACCTTTAATTAGCAGAGACAAACCATATTAAGTATTTCCCTTTATAAATAAATTAAAGATTTTGTTCCAACGATGTCCACTCTAATGTCAAAACAATAACTATCAGAAATATAAACACATTAAACAACTATTTTCAATCCTACACAACTTTCAGGTACCTCCATTCATCTCTAAGTAGTACCACCAATACATTTTACATAACACTAAGTAGAGACAGAATATTAATCAAAGCCTTTCGACAAACAGACGACCTCTTAGCTCGTTATTAAAACCAACACTTGAAGTAATCACCGCTCGAGTGATGTTACATGCGCCTGCGCACGACTCCGCGGGACATTGGACACCGGACGCGAAAGTAAAAACATGCACACAGACATACAGACTGTATTATCACAATAGTTCATAAGTACAGTTCGTATGTACACGAGGTGGTATACCTGTCACTCAGTCGATCGAGCGATGAAGTTTGGCAATGTAGCTGTGCTCAATTTGAACGACGTGAACAGTTAATCCTCTGGCACCCTGGCTGATCGTCATGTTTCATGCATTTTTCAGATCCTAGCCGCTAACTTAATAACAAATAGGAAGTTTTAAGCTAAGATTAAGATATTCTTTTAAATGATGATCAAGTGGTTGCAAGCGCATGCTGAGCATGCGGCTCTGGGTTTGATTCCAGGGCAAAATGTTATTTGGTTTCCGGACTAAAGCCCTATTGATGGCAATAAGCCCGCCCCCTATTACTTAGGACTGGGGAAAGGTAGGTGTCCCATTAGGAACCTCTCTACCTAACCCCTTTTTTTTGGCGGGTGGAAAATCATCAAATAACCCCTCCCGCCCTTGGGCACTGCGAAAGGGAGTGTCAGACTTCTACTGACTAAAAACCACCCATGTTCCTTCTTAGCCCTTTATGTCGAGGCCTCGGTATCTCTTGCGAACAACCCGCAGCCCCGACGGGCGTCGGCCCTTGCCCCTTCCATGTTGCTAACATCTCTTTAAGGCGCGCGTGGAACACGTACGCGCCGTCGTCGACACGGCCTGTCGTCGTCATAAGACGGACGGTCGGCGAGCTAACCCATCACTCACCGTCCACTGGCCCGCGTCTACGGTGGCCGGAAGCCATCACGTGGCCCCCGACACAGTATAATATTTATACTGTGGCCCCGACGCCCGGAGCGCCTCCCGCGGCGGCTGGGACGAGAGGTTTTTTCCCTCTCACGTTCCGCCACCTCCTTGTCTCTACCTAACCCATCGGGTATTACTGGCGCTATGTTAAGTAAATTAATAATTTAAAAAAATAACCCAGTTTAACAGAGTATGAACGTACGAGGATTAAATGTGGTACGTGCCTTTCTAATGTAAATGTCGTGCATTGGTACGTTGACACAGACTCCATACATCAATGTGTCTCAGATAACAGACCGGTCAGATGTAGTGATAACATATGCCATTGATCTTGTCTTGTCACTGCCAAGCTTGCCAAGTTTATTTCACGTTTGTATTGAGTTGTTTAAGTAAGAGGTCAAATTTAGATTCAATAATACTATTTAAAACCGACCAAAGAAAAGTTCTAGCGTACTGAAATATCATCACGATCATTATCAGCCTATAATGTTCCCTAGGAGAGGGATGGGCTGTGATCCATCACGCGGGCCCAGTGCGAATTAGTAGATTTCACATGTCTTCGAATTTTTTGGTTCTAAGACATGCCGTTTCCGTTTCCTCACGATGTTTTCCTTCACCGTTTTGAGAGTAGTAGTGATGAAATAAATTACACAAAGTAATGCGCCTGACTGGATTCGAACCACGACTCACTGTTCGTAAGTCGGGGCCGCCACCACTGCACTGCCTATATAAATGAAATATGTTAAGGGCTGAATTGCCTCAGCTCAATAAGTTATAAATAAATAAATAAAGTTACATTTATAACGGTTAGAGGGTGTATAGATAGCTGCAACACTTGCTTTTGTGAAGGACTCCTCCAGAGTTAAACAATGAACAGCTAAATAATATAATTAGCGTTAAACCTGCTGGATCGCCTTTTCTACGGAGATGTCTTTATTACTTACTTGGAGCAAAGTGACAATGACTTATAAATACTAAATATAGCTCATTTAAACAAAGGTTAAGTTGGTTAAACTATGAGATTTAACAGTTTGTAATTAGTTAAGTACTGCCAAAGTCTATGTTTTCTCACACAGATGTGTGAACAAACAGATTGTTAAACCTTAACCGATTGTCGAACAAACATCATTTTAACCATAATGATAAATTTAAGCATGACACGTAAAAATTGGTAGAAAAACTGCAAGAAAATAGAAGGTCGTTGCATCGCTCGCAGTCGTAACAATGTAATATTTGATCGTCATAAAAAGTAATTGTTTAGCGGTCGCAAGACGTTGCTATTTTAATGCTATACCGGGTGGTTCCGACGATACGACAATAAATGAAACCACTAGTAGTTCTAGTTCATAGGAACATTTTTAAACTATCAAATAAATCCTAACACCTTCGTGGTGCCGACGATACGACAATGTGAACAACCTACCTAAATGTCTTTGCCAAATTCTTTTGTTACATTTTATTTCCACTCGATCGCAATCGGTGCAAATTATTCCTAAGGTTAGTAAACCAATATTTGTTTGTAAATTGTAATGTAATTCGTTAACAGTTTTATGCTACTTAGTTTTATTGTTTTTTTTTTCAATATTTTTATTTTGGTGTTATTTTTTTTTTGATAGTTTAATAATGTTCCTATGGGCTAGAACTACCAGTGGTTTCATTTATTGTCGTATTGTCGGCACCACCCTGTATAAGCTGTATTCAGCATCAAGAGGAATCAAGTGTGAAACAATAAAAGATCGGAAAGAAAGAGAGGAAGCATTTATGATATTTCAATAACGGTTCAACATAATTTTTCATTTAGTACTTAATGTGCACAATTATCTTTGATAAAGTACATTAATTTAACGTCCAATTAGCTCCTAGTTTATTAGAAATTAAAATTACTTCCAGTATTGGTTTATAGAGCTAACTACTCGTAATGAACTGTAAAACGTACATTAATTACGCAACTTTCATAGCGACAAAACAGAATTATCGACAAATACGCGAATTGTAGTAGCATAATCGATCGTTGTAACAATTAGCACTCGCTCTACTGTTCTATTCCAACTGCTCAACGGAAAAACGATTTTCTTGTTCAATGAGGTTTGACGCGCTGAAAAATATTTATTTACAACTTATGTAAGCGAATATCTAAGATTTATTGACGTTGATTTAAAAATAATTGGCGTTAAGATTCGCGTGAGTTGTATTGTCTGCCACCGTAAACTGGGCTGACTTGATTGGCTGATTGATCTGTAACCGTCGCTCGCGTTAGCCTATAGCCCCAAGTGATCAGATCGTCACCCAGCCAAGTGGTCACCGGCCTTAATACTGCAAGTCCGTTGACCCAATAACGTATTAAAACTAATAAAAACTGCCACAGAGTAGCGGTTTTGGCGCCACTCAATACAATCCTCAATCGAATGATGAACGGCGCCCCAATCGATTTTTTACCGACTCCCAATTGGGATTTTCGATTATAAATTGCGGTTTGATATTTTTTGTGTACGACTGGCATATTGTGGACGTGCGTGATCACTCGGTTATTCCGATAACAAGTGCAATGCCATTGTGGTTTGTCCGGTAAAAGTCGATTATACTAGCTCCTGAAAAACATTTACACATAACAAAACTTTTTCAGTTCTACCATGTTTGAAGATTAAACAAAAACGAGAAAAACATTCCCTTTTTTAACGAATTTATATCTACAAAGAAAACGAACTGGAAAATTTTAGTAGCCGACAAATTAACTGTCATAAAAAAACAATTTTTTACACCACCACCTAAAATCCTGCGGACGCTATCTAGAGGCAGATCATCGCACGCAACGGTACGACTCCAATGGCCAGCACCGGTCAGTGGCGGTCAGTGCCGGTCCGGCGAGCCGGCCGGTTTCAGACACTGCGTTAATATTGACAAAAATCTGACCTGAGACGCGCATTGCTCGCAAACTATGTATCTCTTTGTTCAACTAATCGTTGGATATTGTGTGCTTTGTAAATTGTAACGGTACTTCCCACAGGTCACACACACACACGATCACAGGACAGTTGTCATCAAGGGAGGTTATGATTTAATATATGGCGGTCAATCCTACTAATATTATAATCCTACTAATATTATAAATGTGAATGTTTGTGAGAATGGATGTGTGGATGTTTGTTACTCTTTCACGCAAAAACTACTGAACGGATTTGGATAAAATATGGTACACAGATAGTTTATAACCTGGATTAACACATAGGATAGTTTTTATCCCGATTTTATCTTTGTTGTAGCGGGCGAAGCCGCTGGCAACAGCTAGTAATACATACATCAACAGGCGAATCCCTATCAGTTATTTACCTACCACTAAATAATGATTGGACACTGCTGTATTACCTACATTGACTCATCATCATCAGCCTATTAATGTTCCCACTGCTGGGACGCAGGCCTCCTCTCTTTGCGAGGGTATACATTGACTAGGAAAATGTAGTTAAATGATTTTCATCGTTACCTACACGTGGTAATGTAGGCATTTCTCCGTCTTATCGATACTAAATCACATATTATGACGCATAAATCGTGCGGAGTTGACGCAATATGAGTCAAATCAAAGAAACACAAAACATGTGATATTACAATATTTCTCTCAGATAGAATTATTGATGTGAGTCTGATAACAGCATTCCGATGCGGCGTCTGTGAATTCATCAGCATGTCATTAAATTCCGTTATAATAATATTATTACTATTAATAATACAGATCAGCTTACTATTGATCTTTCGTACATTGAACATTGATTGTAAATTAAGAATGAAAAAAAAGTCTGCGTTTTGTGAGCTTTTTTAGCAGCCTCTAAGTCAAGTTACATCATAGGTACTTGGTAAATACGACTTCCTCGAGAACCACTCTCTCTAATGGTGAAAACAGCATGAAAATCGCATCAGTAGTATTTGAGTTTATCGCGAACAGACAAACAGACGCGGCGGAGGACTTTGTTTTATAATACGAGCATGTGGTGATAGTGATAAAAACTAAAAATAAATCTAAACGAATATTTAACTAACTCTGACTCAACATTCCAAATACGGTCAAAATAATAAAACAATTTAGAACAGCACGAAAATGTCGATAATTAAATCAGTTTTAGCACTAATTAATTAATTTAAACAAGAAGCTCTGATTAACATTAAATTAACAAGTTCAGAGAATGTATTATGACATTTATGACCAGCCGCGGCTCCATCGGAATTCAACTGTTACTGTTCAAAATACGGTTAAAAATATGTGTTTGCGACACAATTTTGTGGACTCGTTTACTTCTCGACAAATTAAATGAGACATGTATGAGATGAGATCGCATTTAAAACGTCGATCCCAAGTAATATAGAAAAAGAGCAGATACATAAGGAATACGAAGACGAAGCAAAGATCGAAATACTCGTAGGTAAGCAGTGTCCAAATTGCCTATTCTTCTCCATGAGATTTACGATTTTGGAATGGGCAACTACAGTCCATTCACAGTTGTTATGCCTATGGCTGCTTGGATTTTGAGTTGTGTTTTCCTAAACTTCCAGCAAGTAAATTATATTTAAATTGTACAAGGTAAGTACATATTAATAGGGCAGTTATACATGTCCCTTGCGATATATTTTTGTATAACACATCGAGTACTTATGAGGGTAACATTCATCAACACCGTCCTGTTTTCCCCGGTTTATTTATTGGCCAACAATTACATACCTAAAGTTCATAACATTAAAGTTTTTTTTATAAGTAGTGAATCTGTCATAAAACCAATTTCTATCCATAAATTACTTACCAGTTATTAAATATTGAAAAGCCCGATTTGCGGATAGCGCTGGTAATTGAAATCGTTAAAATAATTTATGTATCTACTTATAAGGATAAATGCGTTACTGTTAACGCATTTAACCAGACATAAATTTTCAGAAAATCCCATATATATATTTTCCTCTTGGTTAAATATAGGAACAGCTATTTTAATAACAGACGAGTATTAAACTAAAATAATTACAAAGTGAAAACTAAGTAAACAACGCTATGAGGAGCATTTCAATTAGTTGTTATAGTGGGTACTCGCAGTAATTAGTGGAGAGAACTTTAACGAGCTGAAGGTTGAACGTGTCAGGCTGGTCGCAGTTAGCAAGCCCGTTACTAGGTACTTACAGCCCATCCATTATTAACCATTATAGCCTAGGTTTTACTGCTATATACTTAATAAGAAGATTATACCACAATTATCAGAAAGAAGATGATCAATAAATTAAAGATAATACAATGCATAACGATTTATTTGTCCCAAACTTCAGAGATATAATACATTTACCTGCCCGTCGTTAGACGTCAAAATACGAAATATCATTGAAACTAAAATCAAAATATCATTGGAACAAAAATCAGACAGAATATTATTATTGCATTTGAAGATGTAACAAAACAAAACAAGGCTACTAAATTCAAAGCTCTATAACAAAACTTTAGCAACACCTAATAAAAACCACGAAAACGTACGATAAATAACGTGCCAAGAGAAGTGGCATGAGCATCTATCTGACACCTCATCAATATTAATTGATAGTGGCTGCAGGACATAGCCGTGTAGCCGACAGCCACACCTACCTCACGTTCACACATCATCTGCTTTTTATAACTATTCCGCAAAAACAAAGGAATCATTATTTTTTGTATCTCTGTAGATGAGAATGTCAGCCGTTACATTACTAGCTCTGTGAGCAGGTTTCTAATGAGCTACATATTATAAGTTCTACGTATAATGATACGGAATGACTAACGCGGTATGCAAATATTTGTTACTCATACCGTGACTAAAGGAAGCAAAACACACCAGATTTTCATGAACTTATTTATTACAATCTCCGGAAAAAGTTGGTTTTTGTATTCAATAAAACACAAATGTAAATAAAAATATAAGACTTCATTGCAAATACAAAAGATGGGTAAAAATTAATAAAAGAGAACTCCATTACTAAGGATTCATCGGGAAATTAAGATTGACGAGAGGAACCTTCGAGAAAAATTGAATTGTTAGCGGCATTGCGGTATACAAATTGACAAGTTGATGGCTTCGGCGATACGATCTGAGTGGCGTATTGTTGTGGCTTGTGGACGCAAATAACGTCATTATAGATAAAATGTTTTACAGTTATTTGAATGTAAACATTGTGAAGAAAATGTCCTAACGTTATTGAGTTAACTAAAAGCTGCTCTTGAAGGTTACAGAACAAGAATAACCTACACAAAATAAAGTTAGGTAAACAACATTTTTACTGTAATATTATTTCGACCGTGCATTAGAAATTCCTATACTGAATTTAGGAAAGGTTTCACGCCCGTGAAAGTGCTACATTAGCATAAAGAGAGGACGCTAGGAAACGAGCTGAAAGACTGAGAGCAAAGTAAAAATATAGCAAAACATAATGAAGGCATGAATATACATGAGCCGACAGTAATGCATAGTGATTAGGAAAACATAAGTTTACAGAGATAAAACGTAGTGCGTCCTCGTTATTCTCCTTTCATGGACTTCTATTAAAACTTTCAACTGTCGTTTGGAGCTGCCCGTTGTTGTGCCAAATGTCCGCGCCTGGCATTCTGCTCAGATGTCGTTATCTAGCATTACTATCATCATCTGGCACGAGTGCTGTATCAGCTGAACTGTGTAACACTACTTTAAATTCTTGTCCTTCTCGAATACTGTTATTAGTTTCATGTCCGTGTTTCTAGTGTTGTTGTTGGAATTGAAAAACTCTTTGTTTCTGTATTATCCAAGTCTTAATATCGGAATAACTGAAGCTTCTAGTTTTGGAATAATGTTATTGTTTCAGTAACAAACATTTCCAGAACTCAAACGTGGCACAAGTACGCAGAATCTATTGTCGTTTTTGCTTTTTCCAGAGTTTTTTGATGTAGAAAGGATTATTCTTGATTCAACATTACTCTCGTCGTCATTATATCACGAAGGATTCCATAACCTAAAAATAACTGAGGGCATAGTAATCAGACGTTGAGAGGCAACGTCCGTGGATCTCCATACCCTTTTAGTTTTTTTTCCATCGCACACAAGTCAAACTAGTTCCGAGACATTCGCGCGTAACCCTTACATGGCACACTTTATGCGCGACAGATAATCGCTGGGGACGTTGCGCCCGCGCACATCGCACCGAGGAGCTTGGATGGCATGACATGGATCGGGATGAGTCGAGGATCGCACATATAGGTAGCTTTGGGACTAGGACCGAATGAACTAACAAGAATGTGCACTGCCTTTTTTTTGGAGGGTGGGAAATCATCAAATTAATGACTCCTCCCGCTCTGGGCAGAGCGGTAGGGAGCGTCAGACTTCTACTGACTAAAAACCAACCGTGTTCCTATTTAGCCCTTTGTGCCGAGGCCTTCTCTATCTCTTTAGAACATTAACCCGCAGCCCCGACGGGAATGTGCACTACCTCAAAAAGGATCTTGGAGAGCTGATCAAAGTAACTCACGGCAGGAAAATAAGATATATTTAACTGGGATATTAAACCAAACTAATAACCCGAGCTGGTCAACCTTGAGAAGTTGCAGAGGCAATTAAACTTAAGAAACAATAACTACAGAAAGCTAGATCAACAACAGACTGCCGAAATGACGAGATAGGAAGTTTGTCAGTTTGCTTTGGGTTTCCCCAAACTGCCTCGTTGCCACAAACCTAACACCATGACTTTACCTACCTATGCCAAGTTATAAATAGCAACATAATTGTAATGTAGTAGCCATCCTGACAACACTCGTTATGTCTCAGCTGCAAGTTATTTGCTCAGTTGATTTTTATGGCACAAGCGACCCAAGTCATTGACTTGACTCGAACTAATGATGCCCTCAACGCAATATTTCAATACCTGCAGTAAGCCGGCACTTCGCGTTAATTATAGAAAGCTCTATGAAAAAGCATCGTAAATGTGAAGCACATAGCTTTATACTCGTATCTCCAATGCCATTACCATTGATTTAAATATTGTGAATAAGAACAGCGGTGTAATGAAATTCAAAGCCATTCGGATTTTTTATTCATAAGAGCTTTCTTCTTTGTTTGGTAAATTATAAAAGATTGTGATAGATAGCTTTATAATGTAAATAATTTCGTTGTTTACTTAAATATACATACATTATGAATTAAATAAACCTGCTCAATCAGCCATGCCTGCTGGCTGCTTAGCAAACAACACGAATTGTTCACTAAATTAAACCCATTTAGCGTAATACCAGTATGTGTCCGAATTTATGTGATCGCATGGTTAACCCAACAAAGTAGTTTGTCGAAAACTGTACGCTCTACATACTTTATCACACTAAACTTATTATTTTGAAATGTATTCATATTTTTTTTATGAATTAATATCTAATGTAAGATTGTAAGTGGTTTACAGTGTGTGATTTGTGTTATGATGTGACAATTTTATTGAATGATTTCAGGTAATTGGTACCTGAAACTGGGACAATGGTGTATTTCCTTTTATATCAAACATGCACCTATCGTGCAAACTACGTCTTAGGGATACAAATCGCTGAACACACTTCAACCAAGGAAACGCATCGTCATCACAGCGTTTGACTTAGCGTCGCAAGCGCAGGTTGAACAGTCGCGCACATCGTCAATGACCCAGTTACCTGCGCCCGCGCCGGTGCGCATGCCCGCATCCACGATGCACACTTTTAATTGTCATTTGTACAGAATCGATATGTTTACACTTGTGTGTGTAGTCATTTACTTATTTGGCTGATTATGGTTGGTGAGCGCAGATTTAGAGACGTAACAAACAAGCTTTTAGGATTTACTCTCACCATGTAAATATGTAAAGAACTTTCGATCTTTTAACGTTTATTTCAATCACATTCATATAAACCTATATTATATGAATGTGATTGAAATAAACAAGATGAAAGTTGCAAAAATTCTCAAAAACCCATTACAACATTGAATCAAGAAAATCGGTGATGTGGACAGACGAAATTCTATTCACGAATCGTAGGAAGTGACCGTGCGGTCACTGAATCAACACATAAAGCAAATATGTAGCATTTATACATGTTATTTAGGCTCACCAATATATCTATATCTATACATATAATAAATCTGTAGAGAAATCGTTTTTGTACATCGAAAATATTTAAAAAAAAAATTGTCAGGGTATTAAAGTATAACCAACAGAACACATTTCCAGCATTTTTGGAATTTTTGTCTGTTTGTCTGTTTGTCTGTTTCGATGACTAAGCATCACGTCAAATTTACGAAACGAATGTAGGTAACTTTTATACATAAATATTGTGCGTAACTTGGGCTATTACTTAGTCTTTGTTTCATCGTAATCGGTGCTCTCTATCAAAAGATGTATGCATTTATAGTTTTCAAGAAGAACTTATCATTATGGTCAAGAATGAGACAAGCAACGACATCTATTGAACGAATATGGTACTTATTATTAAATGCCTTCACAAGACAACTTTAAATAAGTTATGATAGCAAAGGGTACGTAGATATTAGTCTAAATGACGCTGCTTTCAAAATCTACATAGCCTAAACCCTATAGTGTGTTTGATCGCTCTTTTTTAGCAGTTTATCTTCGTCTTCGACAGATGGCGTCATTCATTTGATGTCATTTTCTGAACCGCGGTGATAGTAAACATACACTACACATTATGTTTCGTGAATAGTCAACAAATAAAAATTTACCATTTACACAGTATTAAAATACTATTTTTTTTTAAACTAAATTAAAATTAGATAAAACCCACGACATATTTTTTTATGTACCGTGTGGGAATTGAACCTGCTACACGCAGTGCTACTGTTAATCGTCCAGCCATTGCGCCAACCATGTCGTCATATAGATGTGGTGTGTTGTTAGCCCTATGTGTCGAGGCCGCGGTATCTCTTTCGAACAGCCCGCAGCCCCAACGGGCGTCGGTCCTTGGGGGCCCCTTCAATGTTGCTGACATCTCTTTGAGACGCGCGTGGAACACGAACGCGCCTCCATCGTCATAGGACGGACGAACGATTAACTAGCCCGTTACTCACCGTTCACAGGCCTGCGCCTACGGTGGCCGGAAGCCTCGGTACAGGTACCCTCTGGAAACACCCTCTAATCCCCCCTTTTTTTTGTGGTTCGTAAATTTTCAAATGACTCATCCCGCTCTGGGCAGAGCGGAAGAAAGTGTCAGACTTCTACTGACTAAAAACCACCCACGTTCCTTATTAGCCCTTTGTGTTTCGGGGCCATGGTATCTCTTGCGGACAACCCTCAGCCCCGGCAGACGTCCCTTTGGGGCCCCTTAATTGTTGCTGACATATCTTTGAGGCGCGCGTGGAACACGAACGCGCCAACGACAATCTGTCTGCCTGTCGACTATAATGTACCTGTTTCAAATTTCTTCAAGATCCGTTCGGCCGTTCTGACGTGGTTGATTAACAAACACCCATCCATCTAAACTTTAGTATGAGACATAGTCAGTACTTTGCATTACTCTCTTCTTATTTTCTACAGCGTCAGTAAGTTAACGCAGGGCAATGATTAAATGTACTTTTATCTAAGCGACACATTTTAGTTTCCGACAAGCACGCGAACGAAGTCGCGGGCACAGCTAGTATATAATAATCACAAAGGATCAGAATGTTGGGCCACAAAAGGGATAAATGAAAGGCAATTGCATGTGGCTGAGATGAGAATGCTAAGGGGGATGTGTGGTGTGACGCGAATGGATAAAATAAGGAATGAGTACATAAGAGGAAGTCTGAAAGTGGCGCCGGTAAATGAAAAGTTGTGCGGTAATCGATTGTCGTGGTATGGACATGTGATGCGAAGGAATGAAGAAAATGTTGTGAGAAAAATGTTGAGTATGAATGTAGATGGCTATAAGAGTAGAGGAAGACCAAAGAAACGATGGATGGACTGTGTGAAGGATGATATGGCTAGAAAGGAGGTGACTGCTGACATGACGAGAAATAGAGAAGTATGGAAGAAGAAGACATGTTGCGCCGACCCCAAATAAATTGGGATAAGGGCAGGAGAATGATGATTTAGGCTCACCAATATTCCAACATTTTGTAACCCATAGGGGTTACAAAATGTTACACGACTACTATTATTATAGAATAATAGTAGTCTCATAGCCAGTAGAATGTTCAGTCCGATTTCGGTAGGACGTTACCGTTGGGGCCAAACTGTTTGACGTAGGCATTACATAAATACATTTAACTTGACAAGGTTTACACTGAAACTACACTACAGGAATTGCGTGTGGTAATCTGATTGAGTCGGAGACCTACGTTGGAAATAGGTAATTAAAGGGCAAACAGCATCTTTATCAGGAACCATTATCTGTGGAAGATGAGCCATCGGTAATAGCCAATAAAATTAACGATCAAGGGGAAATAGCGGCTGCGGGTTTCTCGCAAGAGATACCGCAACCTCGGCGCAAGAGCTAAGAAGCAACATGGGTGGTTTTTAGTCAGTAGAAGTCTGACACTCCCTTTCGCTCTGCCCAAGAGCGGGAGGGGTTATTCGATGATTTTCGGGGAAAGAGCGACCTCGATTGGTCGATGAGTTGGCCATCGTTTACTTCGAAATCAACTGGAAACTAGATGCTGCTTCAATTATCTTTTAGGCATGTCCCACCCATCAGTGTCTAGACCATTGAAGTGGTTTCTTGACACAGCCAATACAGTCATCTTTTTTTTTTTGGAGGGTGGGAAATCGTCAAATAACTTCTCCCGCGCTGGGTAGAGCTGTAGGGAGTGTCAGACTTCTACTGACTAAAAACCACTCATGTTCCTTCTTAGCCCTGTGTGTCGAGGCTGCGTTATCTCTTTCAAACAACACGTAGGAATCGATACAGTCTGACACAACATTCAGGATCTTCTAAAAATGTCAAGATTCGTCACAAATTACTTAAACCACAGCTCCTGGAGTTGTAAAACGATGCAATTATGCAAGCTCTAACATAAAATATTAGCACCATCTTAATAGATGTAGTCACATTATCAGTACTGGTTTGTACCATCAATATGGCCAGTAGCATAGCGATAGTTATCGCTAACGACATCGCTGGATGACGGGAACCTGCCTGGTATAAATAGACACAGGTTCTAGTCCGGGCGAGGCAAGGTGGACGCCGGTTGCAAGTGAGGATGACTTTATTTAACTTGCGCTAACTTTAGCTTAGCAACCGGTCGGTTGCTGGGTGATGCAACTTCATGGACTTTTTGCCCGTGGGAACAAGAAAACATAGGTCGTCTCTCAATGTTGGTATGGGGACTAATTTCTAGATATTGTACCATATATGATGAAATTAGAAATATTCGCACGTTAAGATATCGGACACTATGATTCTGTAACGTCCCTACGACTGGGACACAGATCTCCTCTTTATGAGGGGGGGGGGCAATCACTACTACCCAGTGCGAGTAGGTGGTTAATTTTATTTAAGTATGTCTCACAATAATGGACAAATTCGATGACACATTTTTTCGACCACTTCGGTACTGATTGCTTGACGGGCTTTCGTAAGTTTCGATCTATGAAAACCCGTACAGTTATACCAAAAACTATCCACTCTATAAATAAAGCCACACACAAACGAAAATGATTACATTGACACCTCAATATTCTCTGGCAGTCGTAACTCACGGAATGTGTGTCGAACAACTGATAGGTCCCCGTAGCCTGTGACAGCCGCGCCGCCATGACACGTCACCCTGCCATGATCTATGGCATGTGGGTACACCATGTATCATGTAGTTGTTAGGGAGGATTTATGACTGTACACACATATTGGTGTTCAGTTGTCAACATGGTCATTAGGTCTGGTGGAGTTGGAGAGTATCGATGTACTGGTCTGTGGAGTTGTTGAGTAGGCTGTGTGGATGATGTCATAGGTAATTGATTAGTAGATACTTTTAACAAGTTAATAGCTCTTACATATCTTATACACAGTTACACACAGGCCATTTCGTCAAGAAATAAATGCCTATCCCAAGTTCAGGGTTGTTGCAACAAATACTGCATCCTCTGCACAATACTAATATGGTTTAACATGTGTGTCTGAACATTATCGTTTTAGTGTTAATAATATGATGTCCGATCTTGTAAAATTAAAATATAGATAAAACCTAACGAACACCCCGAGGCCAAACATATCCCTTAAATATATCAACGACAAACAAGCTACCTAACAATCAATAAGTACTTCTTATTTACCCCTCACATAAGCGTCACCCTACTTTCAAAATTTGGGTTTTCCCTCACCCTTTAAAGGTCGCAGATGACCCCTTTTTTCTTTTTTTTTTGGGGGTTGGAAAATCATCAAATAACCCCTCCCGCTCTTGGGCAGAGCGAAAGGAAGTGTAAGACTTCTACTGACTAAAAACCACCCATGTTCCTTCTTAACCCTTGTGCCGAGGCCGCGGTATCTCTTGCGAACAACCCGCGGCCCCGACGGGCTCTCATTTACCCCTCACATAAGCGTCACCTTACTTTCTAAATTTGGGTTTTGCCTTACCCTTTAAAGGTCGCAGATGACCCGTAACCTGGATACTCTACACACATAAGTACACACAGGCAAATATTAACTTCACACTCAATGTCGAATTTGGAGTACAAATACTTCACGTGCTTACGAATAGGCTATGAAAATGTATGGAGCCCCAAATTGTGTTCATAATTGTATGGAACGAATTACCTCCTGGTACCTAGTAATGAGATAATTCTGTGTTCTGATGTTTTGTTCATGGAATTAATGGCCTTTGATCCTGTTTAGAGTAAAAACACATGCATTACGTTGCTTGATGTAACCTCATTTGTGAGTTAGGTAAGAACGTTGATCATGTTAATGAGTTAATCTGTGTTTTACGTGATTTGGTAATCCCTATGCTATGACCCTAACCTCTGTTTTACTTAGATATACAATGAATCAATAATCATAAACTAGATACTAATATCATACCGTTGTCAGTTTTGAAGTATCCCTAGCACCTAAAGCTTTAACGATCAATATTGAATGTACACAAACATGCACTGCTACCTCGAAAGCTTTAAACGATCTACATGTACAAAGGAAAGCCTCAATTTCCGCTACAACAACATCACTAGCAACAAAATTAGATTCACGCTTAACTGCAGCCATTTCCCAACTACCCACAAAAATGTTGTACTACCCTCAATTGCCGTGAACAGGCTGATAGTCACCCGACATGGCAGGTGACAGACTGGCGCGGGTCACGCCACGCACGACATCTTATCGCTGTTTCGTACAAAACTAATAAATGGCGCAAATTCCACGCCATTCGTGAAGTCACACAAATATGAACCGGTAGTTTTTTTTATTTAAAGCTGTTAGGGTTAAACTTAGGCAGTTATTTTTTTATTGTACATATTTAGCGAATTCTGAGACAACGTACATAATATCATAAAAACATTTATCCTAAATAGGTTTAGTAAAACTGGTGGCACATCACTGACAGAGACTTAAGTACATAAACTGTTAGAATCCGATGTCCGGAGCCGTGTCCGCAATTTATCCGTCCGTTTCCACCGAACATTGAAAAAAGGGAAAAGAGCTTATTTTTATAAAGTTTAGTACCGTTTCGCACTGTGCTGTATTGCGTAGCTTTAATAAATTTTGAACAAACAACATTTAACTGAGTTATGACATAAAACTTCAGACAAAAGCTAGCTAGAGCCTCCAGACAAGCTCGCTCATAAACAATAGAGGTGGGACACGGCCGAGTCTGTCAGCGCTTCCGGCACCGGACGCGTAAGCTCCACCGCCGTCCGGACGCGTCCGCTACCGTGGAGCTACACTAGCAAGAGGTGGCAGAAGGTTTACTACATTTAGTCATGGTTGTAGAGACACCAAGAGATGTGCAAAGACTGGTAGTACAATTGCGCTCAAGTACCATTGAAGGAGACACAGAGAGGAGACCTGTAACCCAGCAGTTTGCACGTGATTACACGAAGACTACCAATTTTACAACATTTTCAACAGGAAATTTTAAGAACCTATGATTGACTGTCACTAACACAGAACGAAGAACCTATGATTGACTTTCACGTAAAAGAAAAATGTGCTAGACCTAGTGTTACCGTTTCTGAAGTAGTTTAAAGGTTTCATAAATGCGCATGAATAAGCACGTTTATGAAACCTTCAAACTACTGAGCCCGTTTCAACAATCTTTGTAACGAAGTACACCTTTTGCACAACATTCTGTACTATATACCCCAGTCTTTGTATTCATCCGATGTACTGACGTACCGTATATACGCGACTTGTATCTACTTTATGATTATGCAAAGGCTTATTATTTGCAGAATATAGATTGGCTTATGTAGACTAAACGGCAGCTTAGCTAGTCACTGTAGGCGCTACGATGTCTGGGATATATTTGCGTTATTATTCAATCACGTTTACATGGTTTACGATCCACCCTTATTTTCCTCGGTTTTACGACTTCACGATATCTTGTTTATGAATGATTTTTATACTAATAATATGGTCTGTAAACAAAGTTACTAGCGAACATTTGCAAAAGGAAAAATATCCGCATCAAAGTGAACACAGAGCTTATTTCATTAAGAAATGGTTTAACCATAACAGTAAACTAACTATGTACAATTGTACAATAATTAAAAAATATTAAATAAACGAACAAGAAACTATAAAAAGGAAAAAAACTATAAGCCACTACTTATTTAATTGATTCATATTCTGCTTGTGACGAGCATTGAGCTACTTAAAAACCGTTAATCTCACAATAATTGGGTCATTACTGTGACGGTCCACGGCACCTTATTAGCAGTTCAGTTAATTAGTCTAATTAACAGATTTAAGGTAGGTAGATACCGGAGGTACATTCCGCCTTGTTACACGTACAATGGGCCCTATTTACATAAGTTTACTGTAGTGATGGAATTAGAACTCACCGTAGTAGATTACCATGAAAAGTTGTAGTGACCATAGTGTGACCATAGTTTTGTTTTGTTGAACTGTTTTAAATTAACTTAGTTTAAAAAAATAGTTGAGAATCGAGGTCAGTTACTTCAACTTTGATTCTGTAGAAGTTTTTAAAGATATTACTTACAGAATTAAATAACTCAGCCTTGAAACACTAATGCCCGTTTTCACTAACTCCCGTGACACATAAATAAATGCCTAAATATATTGCATGGTTGGAATTTCAACTCCCGGCACTGAGTCGAGGGTTGAAGTCGAACAATGCGCTGTGAAAACTGGCATAATTTATTTTTCTGGAAACCTCACTGACATTTTTTAATTACATAAAGTCAAAACTACTGAATTGTCACTGGCGTTTTTATTTTGTCTAATACTCTATGGGTTTGGCGCTGATAGTCAAAATACAGGCTCTGCCTAGTTCGGCTACAGATGACTGCACCACTTACACTCACCGTGTTCAACTACTGTGTACTCACTGTTTTAAACTAGCCTGTTGAAATATTTTGTAAGTCATGTCTAAGTTTCTTTAAATAACCATTATTATTAAACTAAACGACTAAACGTAGTATATATTGAAGAGAAACCTAACTAAATAAATAGCTGACGTTTTTTGTCCGTCTCGCTGTCGCCCTTGTACTCCTCACAGCCGGAACACTACAACCGCCGTGTGATCATACGCCATGTAATGAGCAAGTTTTCGTGAATTATGCGCCTGCATATTCATGTACTTAACTTTTTCTTGTACATGTACAAATTATACCTCATTACAGTTGAATATTGACTGACTTTAAGATAACTTGGTATGTGACTGAGGTAATGAGGAAATATCTTTAATGCTTGCATTTACAGCTTGAAGAGTGCACTTACTCGCAATTTGCAGAATATTTTTGTAAAGTAGCTATAAACAAGCAATTTCCAGCTTGATTCTTATGGATCATGACAGCTCTTATGAACCTACTATATATTTACTATTACTACTATGTACTACTATTATTATTACTATTTACTACTTATTACTTTCTTTATCGATATGTTGTCTGCATGTCTTTGTTTATAACAGTTGGCGGAAGGCAACAGCAGGGGTAGACGACCGTCACAAAATAAAAACAAATCCAATCACGTGACCTAACTGTATAGAAAACAATAACTGATTGTAACGCCTACGCCCGCGAAGCGTACGCGGAACATATCTTACAGTGCCATACCCAAACACATACATTCATTATACACTAGTACCTGTCACCCACCACTGTACGCACATCGCGACCTTCGGACACACGTTACAAGAATATCAAATGAACCGAAAAACGAAAATACGCATAGTTTTTCCGTCCGAAACGTAACGTAAATATCGCCAGGATATCGGGCCTGCGAACTGCGGGGTAGACCCGTTGCCAATGGGTGAGCGCCTTTATGTCGGCTCGCAATTTCTTTTTATGTGGATGATGTAGCGGTCGTTACTATGCAGAGGTGTGTACCGGGGCCTTATTTATTGATATAGTGTGGGCACTATTCAGGCCGCATATAAGAAAGGAAAAGTAAATAAGTAATATTAATAGTGGACGCAAAAAGAAATTCTTAGACGGAATACTGCTATGAAGAACTTTGTACACATTGTTGACAGTTGACCAGTTAGTGCAATAGGTACCATATTAAACTTAAGATTGGTATTTATGTAAAATCAGTGGTAAACCAATTCTAGCGTTACTATGAATCTATCTATTTTATCAGTCATAAATAAACCAGGAAAGTATGAAACGAGGAAGAAGAATAAAAACAATAACATATATTTACAACGCTCTTATACATAAGGTAATATTCTACTACCTGAAGTCTACAAAACAGAGTACCTAAGTAGTACCTAAAATAGAAAATAATAGAAATGTACATGTGAACAATATCTATTTAGTGACGGAGGCGCGTGTGTCGAATGCGGACGACAGTACCATTACATAAGTGTTATGTACAAACATGTACATGCTTGCTGCACATGTAGAATATTAGCCTGCTTCCACGCTATTTATGGCAGAACATTATTTACTTGTGCCAACGACCTGAAGCCAGTACTTACGGAAGACATAGGACCAGATATTGCTTAACGCGTCCGTCGCTCTAAAGTCAATGTATACAGAAAAGATTTGGAAATAAAAGTCTATCGTAAAAATTGAATGGTAGTCAAGTAACTTTTACTGGATGCTGTAAACCTGCGTCTTCCCAACTGCTGGGTAAGAGCCTCTTTCCATGACTTCCAGTAATGTCGAACCTGGGCTAATATGAACCGCCGGCCGGTCAATGGTTTTGTCCAGCTCGTCCTGTTGTATTCCATAAAGTCTGCCGTGACCCTTTCTGGCTATGTCACGATTGTCAGGACTCCAAATACTAGCAATTTTAGTCCACAGATCATTGGGTATTCAACAGACTTAAACGTCGATAAAATATAAAAATATTTTCCTTTCCGTAAGTAATTACACATTCAATAAATCCAGCTTTCTTAATAGGCCCATGAAAAGCTCTAAATTATAAGCCGGAAAACAACTCCCTAACCACGATTTACCGCCGGGGAATACATAGCCAATGTCTCGGAAAAATGTACTAAAATAAATAAGATCAGAATTTCCTTTCCGTAACCACAATGTCATATTTTATTACCGTCGACATGATGCATATGTAGGGGCTTGGCATTGGACAGAGGCCGTGGTACTCACACGGAGGAAAACCCTGGGTTACTCACTACTCACAGCTTCCTATAGACGTGACCTACATTTGATACATCATCTTACACGCTGATCTGAATACCAAGTAGCTTCTCACAATACCTACCTCTGATTCATTATAAAAATATCTTATAAAAGGGAACGACGAATACGATTCGTCTGGTCCGTCGCTACACGTGCTACTGAAATCGATAAAAACCTCATTTCAATGATTGGGTCAGTAGTTCAGAAGCAACAATGTCAACATAATGAACGTAGATACTTATCTTTTGACAAGGTATACTTATCTGTCCATGTCTGTTTAAATATATGTTCGTAAATACAATATATACATTTGTAGTACAAATAATCTTTAAGCCAAAAAGAAAACCTAAATCTGAAGGTCCACAGGAGGGTCGATAAGCCCCGTCAGATTAAAAAGTCATAATTCTTAATTAAAGTCGCAGATTTCGGTCCTTATGCTCTCTCACGGGACTTTTCGCTCGGCAATAAATAAAACGAAGCTTAATGCTCGCCGCCTGCGAATTACGTGTAAACTTGCTAAATTGAAGGGTCTAATCGTACTAATGCGGCCGTGATGATTTATCATCTGAAAATTTACTTAATTATAACCCTCAATATCGAGCCACCTTAGGGCGTTACATTTATTATAACATCGCTAATAATTTCTCAAAAATAAACGTTGACATTGGTAGGATCACCTTGTTCAGAGGTGACGCCCAATGTTTTGATGTAGTTCGTAATTCGCGTTGGTTAGCGGTACTACAGTAATTGGTCCTCGCCTCCTCGGTTACGTGAATTATGTAATGTGAGTAATAAATCGCTTATGTGAGTTGAACGCACAGTCAAAAGGTGTAAAGTTATATGCGCTTGCAAATGTCATGGTTAAACGAACTCCGCGCGGCTAATTATGACATCCTGTGTCGTGCCGCCATACCGTGCGCCGTGCGGCAAGACTTGTGCCTCCTGTCCTGACTCACACCTCTCATTCATTGGAACAAGACAAATTGTTAGCCTTATTTTAACGGAAACAACTAAAAAGTAAAAGTATGCTTCCAACTATGAGCATATTGAGATAGTTACTGTTAACATTTGGGCCATCAGATCTTTCTATGTTCCATTTTGAGTCACGAACTGTTGCAGCATTTTTTGTTCGATAAAATATTTGGAACAGTTGTTAAGATGTTGTTTTTTGCTAATGTGTGTGAGTGAGAGAGAGATTTCCGCGCGAAAGTCCCGTACACTTTCACCCGGCGCCGGCGCCGGCGCCGCCAGCGACGGACGTCAATCAAGCGCGCCCTCGTTGCGCACGCCAACATCTAGAGCACTGCTCCAACGTCATGTGATCACATCTAGACAGAGACAGCTGTAACGGTGTCTCGTGAATCACTCATCAAAGTCAATACGAATTGCAGTCCCGGTACAGTTAATGCAATTATTTACGTCTCACTAATATTAAAATTTGCGTATTGCTTCAAGTTAATAAAAGATCCGTTAGGAAATCCCAAACAGAGCATTACGTCAACCATTTTTTTTTTTTTTCTATAAAGCTTTGCCCCACACTAGGATTTTCTCCTGTATCGTGGGTGCGTTCACAAACATTTAAAGTCACATACACAAATACCCAGACCCGAAACAACTATCTGCAGGTCATACAAATATCTCTTCCGTTCGGGGATCGAAACCGCGACACGCAGCGCAGCAGTCCAATCGCTTAGCCACTGCGCCAACCGTGCCGTTTGAAGACAATATGCATTAAATTGAATCTCACTTTCACGATCACAAACATATCAAAATTCACGGACTCATGAGTGGTATGGGTGCCAGAATCGGCACGACATCTTAATCATACAGTCACATAACTAGACACAAATTGGAGGTCATGTTACATATGTAAATGTGAATTACCCCGAACGGCCCGAAGTTACGTCTGACCCCAATGTAATTGAGTTGCTTTTGTTTCCAAACTAACACTATTGTCTCCGACGGCTTATTTAGATTGAAACTATGGTTCAAACTTAAACTACAATTCCACGAGGACAATAAAGCACTAAAATAGAATTATGCTAATAAAACTACGTCGTACAAACTGGCATCGAAGCTTTATAACATTTTGGCGGAGTAGACCTTATTATTTTTGGGCCTTGGGCTGTAGGAGATTCAAACAATTATTCTTAAACGTAGCCGAGACAACAATGAGACAAGTGCAAGTAAGTATGTTGGCGGGTCACAGGTGGCCCGCGGCTGCAGGTCACCCTGGTAGTGGTAGACGGTGAATGTGGTACATTACGGGTGAGACGAGGTCCTACACTTTTCGTGGGCGTTTTAGGTGGGTACTAAATCGACTGATCAGGGCAGGAATTATTAATAATACAAAAAGTGCTTACAATCTCATATCGAAGCAGTAAGTCAAGTGCGACTTGTCCATGAAAGTGTCTATGAGAACTTTTACATTATATTTTTGGGTCAACGTATGATCACTTAAAGAGTCTGCCCACTTCACCGTACTAAGTAATAGTGCTTCATACCCGTTTATAACAGTTAAACCCTATATTATTTGTATTGGTTCTACATATAGTGATGCCTCATTACTTCAACGTATAACCAAAACAATACAGAGCATAGTTCGCCTGTAAATTGTATTAAGCATGTGCGCAAACGCAGTGACCTTCCGCGGCTCATGGTGAAGATCGCTCTCGTTGACGCGCAGGCGCAGCTGGCCGGTGCGCATGCGCAGCACTGCCGGTAGGTGTGCGGTCAAGTTCAAGATAACGTACTACTGGCCGCGCTCAGCTTATGTTTCATTCTAGTTAAATAATGTAGAGCTGTATTAAAGGAGACCTTTTCAGTTATGAGAACCCAGGCGGAGCCAAAGAAAAGAAAAGTTTCTGCCTACCCTCATGTCATAAGAGACAGACGTGAGTAGATGTAGTATGTAAGTACGAATACTTTTTATCGTGGGTGCCTTTACAAACATATATATAAAGTAACATACACAAATACCCAGACCCGAAACCACTATCTGCAGGCCATACAAATATTTGTTCCGTGCGGGGATCGAACCCGCGACACGCAGCGCAGCAATCCAATCGCTTAGCCATTGCGCCAACCGTGCCGTCAAAGTTCCTTTTTAAAGTTTCCGCTTACATCAATGCGAAAAAAATGAGGCTAAGTTCACAATTCTGTAAGTTAACGTCTAAATAACTGAAATATTAATAGGTTTTTAACATCCATTAACAAAAGTCGAATTCGTTCCACTTCGTGCAAACAAAATAAACTACTTCCTAATGATGCTGCGAACCGCTCCAAAAGCATCAATATCTCAAGTGAAGAGTGAGCCGTTGGTGTCAGTGTGACAAGTAAAAGTATGCCATAATGAGTGCGCGTGAGTCACTCGATAACGGGCTGCGCGCGCGCTCCGATAACATCAACTGAGATATGCGCTTGCGAACAATACTACCTCCGTGAACGCAAAGTAATCGATTGACGAGTTGATCCGTTGATCGAATCCCGACATTGAATTTTGACGTTGTCGAAGTGAGACATTAATCTCGTAAGGTAAGCTATGTGACATAACTGCAACACTGAATGCTTCCTGATACATGTAGTTGATTAAGTGACTTCTGTAGCTCTATAGGAACTTCTAACAAGCAAGATTCTTCTAAGAAGTACTATTTAGTTGTATTACTACCACCTTATCATTACATTGAACGCTAATTCTTTGGCCAAAAAACCTCCCAACAATCTGGTCACGCGGACATTTTATATAAACAAATAGAAACGGTAATAACAAAGTCATTGAACGCTAATTTGTCATAACAAAGCAAAGATCCTATCCATTCTCCCTGATTAAGTCGTCGGCGTGGATGTCATCCGATAAGTGTGAAAGGTCTCGAAGTAACGGTAGTCAACAATGCGAGGCGCCGGCGACCGGTAGCCGGTCGTGGTGGTCGTGGTGGCGACCGGTAGCCGCCAACAATGGCACGATGATATCTCTGTACTCTGAACACGCTTGTAATTAATTGTTCCAGCAATTGTCTTCTTTTAATAGCACTAAATTACGAGGATTTGTTGCGACAGCATTCATTATTTGTTGTCGGCGCTGTAAAGTGAAAAGTTTGTACTTTTCAGAGATGGTTACTTTTCATCACATCTGTGGTTCCTGAAAGTAATATAAGACTGATGAGCCTAAGTATGCAACCACATTTCTTTAGTTATGTTTAAATCCCATATAATAGGGGGTGAACCTTTTGACATCAAACGGGCACATATCAAAACCCGGTGCTGCCACTAAGAAATTCATAAATGAGGAAAATCAATAACGCTAAGATGATAGTAGGTATTATTGAGTAACAAACAAACATCCAAGATTTTAGAATTATGGTGGGATGTTCCGAATCCATTGCAGCATGTTTGTGTGGTTCCACTTGAAAGGTCACGGAAAAAGCGCAGTGGATCGTGACTCAGATGGTTCGTGTTCGCAGTTCTGTGTTAGGAAGTTAGATAAAGGTCAGGAAAGTATTACAATACAACAATCTGAGCTCGTAACGTCTAGCTCTGCCTTTTTACTAGCATCCATCTTGATCAAAAGGAAAACGTTACACAATCGTAATTGTTAACTAAATGTACGGTAACATTTTTGGAAAGTGGGTCACTTCTGTGGACGATGTGCTACTGTCGAATCATCATCACCTTTTGATGTTAAAACATGTTTAGATTTATACTCCCCTTTTATCTAGATTTCCTTTTACATCATGCTGAAAAACCGACCACAAATGGCTAACATTTGACTTTTAACACAAGAAACATTTTTATTTTCATGCACTTAAATCAAAATAAAATACGAACTCTTATTTCCTTATCAGTTTAGCATTTATGTTGGCAGTGAAATATTTATATAACGTCTAGACGTATACATAGTAGTAGTATACATATCTATACAGTATACATGTCTAATCGCGCGACTTTAACTGCGATCTCAATACAGATCGACGGGAGATAACGGACGACTATTGATCGGCAGTCGGTACATGAGTATTGTCACGCTTGACGTACAAACGGGTAAGCAGTGCTCGACTGTGTGCGACGGAATGGGTCTTGTTTAACATTTTTGATTAAATTGTATATAGTAATATTAGATTTTACGCATTCAATAACTCGTAACGTAACATGAAAATCTTTTATTGTGGTTGTAAATAAGCGAAGCTGAAATGCTACAGTTTGAATTTGAGTATTCGAGTAAAAATAATGAAAAACCATTACATAAGCGTATCCTGAAAAAACATAGCCCTTTATCTAAGCTGAGCAAAAGGTTTGGGAATAAGATTAACTCATCGTCATAATCTATATCTCTTATTTTCTTTGGCCTTTACATTGGGATGATAAACGATACTAATAAACATTTTTTTCAAATGGCGGTCGTCAAACCATGTCAGAGGTCATGGTGGCGGTTTAGAAACTCTGACACTAGGGCGTGTGGTGGGATCGTTAGACCGTGCTGCCCATACGATAAGAAATAGAAGAAAATGTTCTTCTAATGTTGAGATATTATTCCTATGTAATGACATAGGAATAATATATCTATAAGCTAATAAGTCTAGATAAGTCAATTAGTTATGTCATAATATATTACTTGTATTATACGGAACTCACACGCTTCTACAATAACAGTATTGTTGATCGCACATTATTTGCACAAGATACTCATCTATAATTACCGTATAAACAAACGTGTTACTAACAAACACTGAATTACGTAATTTATGCAGTTTTTGCAACAGTTACGACTTTGTTAGAGTTTTTTTGTGATAGGTAAATCTAGTTTTTCACACTAATGAATTACCTTCTGGGTTTAGATTGATAGGAGGTTCATTCATAATCACTTTTATTTATCCAATTCTAAATTATGTTACAAAATGACTGTGTTTTGATTTTAATTTTTATTTCTGATTTAATTTTTCTATAACTGTGCTTGCTGTGGTAAGCTGTAAGTAAAGGAGTACTCTTTTACTCCTTTAATGGCACGGCGCCGGCGGCAGTATCAGGTAGGTGTACATCTATTTGCTACTTTTATCGTTCATAATTTTTAATTTTCATCATCTATGTTCAATGTTCATCCTTTGTTGGAGATCCTAAATCAAAATCAAATCAAAATCATTTATTTGCATAAATAAGGTACAGAAAGTTGGTAAAGTATATAAAATTGCTCTCTTATTCTGCCTTTAATTTCGGCGTGCAAATATAGAAGTAACACATTTTTATAGTATTTAAATTGAATATCATAATCATGCAGTCATTAGCAGATAATTGCATTAAAATTGTATTATTGTTTATATGTCAAAATAACCATAAAAAACAATAAAGTAATAATCAAAAATGTCAATAATATTAATTTCAATAATGGGCGTGATTCGCCACACAATAATATAGGTAACAAAACTAATTTAAAATGAGCGGTCAATTTTCAACACTTATAATAATAATATAAAACCTAAAAACTCATGCAGTCATTAGACAGATAATCCCATTAAAATTGTATTTGTAGTATTAATTAAATGTCAAAATATTAATGAAAAAAAAAAATAATAATAAGCATAAATGTCAATAACAACAATGTCAACTACGGGAGAGATTCGTCACACACTGATAACCGATACAATAATAAAATTATTTAAAATGACCCTGCAATTAATAAAATTTACAACTTATAATCCAAAAATTCATGTACACTATAAAAGCATTTTTCAATTAAAAACCTCGTCAAATTATTTTTAAATCTAGAAAATGGTAACATTTTTATGGAATTTGGTATTTTGTTGAAGAGTTTTATGCACATAATATAGCTGTTGTTACCTGTAAGCGCGAGATTCGTCCTCGGTTTGAACAACTTATTAGTATACATAGATCGTGGGGCATAGTAGTTTGTCGCTTGTTGGAAAAGTCTCTTATGTTTGAAAACAAATATACAGGATTCTAATATATAAATACACGGTAGGGTTAGTATTTTATATTTCCTAAATAATGGACGACATGACTCTACTTGTTTTAACCCAAATATAGCTCTTAGACACTTTTTTTGCATAACGAATGCTTGATCTATCTCCACACAACGACCCCACAGGATAACACCATACCTTAGAGTGGAGGATAACACCATACCTTAAACAATAAATAAACGCTGATTTAAGTTAAGAGACGACTAACCGTCAAAAGCCTATGGTTAACGGTCGCTAATCATTACAAGGTTACTGTGAATGAATCCTTAAATACATTTTAGTATATTCTAAATGAAACTGTTCTTTCCTCTTCTGCCATTCCTTTTAAAATAGGTCGAGAAGACCAACTTGTGATTAGAAGTTCAAGCCAAGAAACATCCAACCAACAACCAATATTTGATCAGTCGTAACAAGTCGAGTGACCTCGCACAAACCCATAGCTAAAATCGCCAAATATCTCAACAGACCCTCTCAAAACTACAAAAATTATTGTCGAAACGATTAGTGTTGGGGCTTGGAGCGTGTCGATTGCTGTTATAGTTAGTATATTAGACGGAACGTGAGGACACATCGTCCATCGTCCGGCTATTGTCAACGCGCCGCGGAATTTTATGCACAAGAGTCTGGAGCCATTGTCCATGCGAGTGAAAGTGTATGCGCCGGAGTTGCGTCACGACATCTTGTGCCTAGTTCTTACTGTAACACTGCGCCGTAACCTGGTGGAATCTTGAGAATGTTTAGCGATCGCCTTTTCGCATACTTCAGTTATTTTGGATAAGATGGCAATACTCTCGACAAATCCCTACAGAAGTTATTGTCTATTCGTTTGCTTCAGTTGGAATGATGTAAAAAGCTTTCGTTCTTTGAAAGAGAATTCGTAAGAAGATATAGCTCAAGATGACACCCTCAATCATGCCATCCATCGAATTAACAATTGTAAAATTGTATATCAATTTCATAATTTACTTTTTATATTTATTTATTATTCACAAAATCCACAGCTCTTTGAAATTTTATCTTAAAAATATAAACTTATCCTACAGCCAATTAAGGATCCATCTATCTATCTCGTACTACAATCCCCGACTCTTCTTAATAATACTCTGCAGTCTCAGTCTTGCCACAATCAATTAATTAATTAACTCGACATAATGTTTAAATCTCACAGCGGGATGCTGCGCTAAACCCTCTTGACATATTAATCTCCTAAGCCGCGGCGCAAAGGACTAGTCTTCTTTAAGATCCATCGGCCGAACAGAATATCTAAGTAGTTACGTCAGAAGGATAGTAAAACAAATTGGCACAATCTTAGTCCTTTCTCAGTTTGTATGCCTTGTGGCTAGAGTTCAGCTTAATCTTTTTTGGACACTTCAGAAGTGCCTGTAACTGGTCTAAGTATTTGAAATCTTTGTTGTAGCAAACGGTAAGTGGTAACCTGACCGTCTGCTAGCTACCTAAGGAGTGCTGCTAATGACACCGTGTTTGGAACTAATTAGTCAAAACATGGCTCGCTTCCCATGTGCGTGTGTATTGTGTATCTACTCCATCTAAAGATACAAAGTCCAATTTAATGTATGCAGCGCTATTCAAATTCTAGAGAAGGGTATTCAAATTATTGGCTGGCTGGCTTACAATAAAATTATTTGCTAGTCATAGATTAATTAGAAACATGATTATCTAGGTAAGCTTACTATTTTTCGATATTATTGTGATCTTAGCTTAGGTACTCATCCAGAATTTCAATTTCTGATTATTGATTTCGTCAAGCTTTGTGACGAAATCTTACTTCTATGTAAGGAATAATGAAAAAAATGAATACAAACCCGTAAAATAAAGTTCAAAAACCAGGCAATAAACACTTGACCGACTCAAGAAAGATATCTTTCGGTTGTATTTTCATAATAACACTAATCATTTTGGTTCTTACAGCCGCAGATTTAATTTTGTTATAAACATTATTTTGAATTTGTAAAAGCACCTACATTTCTAATTACAAAGAGGAAACACAAGTAAACCAAATAACAAACTAAATGAAAGCTCACAACAAAGTCGTCTACATTCAGCACCACATCCCAGCGAGTTGGGAAACTCAGTCAAAGGCAAGAGGCAAGCCAGTAACAAGTACATAATAGAATACAAGTACATTTCATAAAACAGTTTCCACTTTCGACGTATACTCGATTTGAATAACGAAACTGAATGGAGCTAATGAATGCGTGGACACGTGCTGCTCCCCCCCCCCCCCCCCTCGTGGGCAGAATACCAATGGGCTGGAGACTCGGAGCTGTGCATATACTGGCGCTGGACACTGGCTAGTCGCCTTAGGTGCTCGGAAGCGTCTGCTTCTTATACAGAATCAGTCAAAAGCGTCGCTACTGCTGGGACGCAGACCTCCTCTATAAAATATGAGGAGTGGGTTTGATTCCACCACACCCATTGCGTTTTGGTAGATATCCCATGTCTTCTAATATTTGCGCCTAGGATATCCTTACGATGTTTTCGTTCATCATTTTAAGGTAAGAGGTGATGATGAACGGCTTTCTATCCTGCCTTTCAAGTCTTGGCTATGTTAATATTGAAGCGTAATATTCAAAGCTAAGCAAGCACGACCCTTTTATCCGTTATGAATATTTCCAAGACTTGTGAAATTGCCGACAGCTGCCATCAAAAGACGATGACGCTATAATTTCAGTAACGCCGAGAGCTTTGAACAAAGATTTAAAAGCAAGAGATTATTTTTTAGAGAATACAAAAACATCCCCAAAATAATTTGATCATCATCACCATTCTCCTGCCCTTATCTTATTGCATTTATGGTTGGTGGAGTATGTTTTCTTCATCTTTTTATTTTTTTATTTGCAATGGGCTTGCTCTTGACTTCAATCTTACCCTAAGGGCAAAGATGAGGTCGACGATGGAACGAGCTTACCCAGAAGAAGCCTATTTACTCGCGACTTAAATAGATTGGGGTTATATGAACTCGGGAAAACCGACGCAGGCAGGGAGTCCCACTCCTTGGCTGTGCGCATAATAAAGGACTTAGCAAAGCGCTTCGTTCGAATGTGTGGAACATCGACTAGGTATGGGTGATAACCTGCAGTACGCCTAGTCTCCCGATGGAAGAAGGGAGATGGTGGAATCAGCCCGTGGAGTTCCTGCGCACACTCTCCGAAGTACAGTCTGTAGAAGACCGACACACAAGCGACTTTGCGGCGGTGGGCCAGGCTATGTAGCTTGGCAACCAGCTTAGCGTCACCAATTAGTCTCCTGGCTCTGCGCTCTACAGAGTCAAGTGTGGCAAGTTGGTATTTGGCTGAGCCATCCCAAAGGTGACAGCAATACTCCATGCCGGACCGGACTTGAGCTTTATATAATATTGAAAGCTGCTCATCTATACTTCTGATATGGCAAAATAAGAGGTGTCTGTTATGATAACGAATAATAGAGACGTATAGAAGAAGAAGAGATGCTGCGCCGACCCCAAATTAATTGGGATATGGAAAAGAGCATAATGATGACTTCTTACCCCTAAAGGGTTGCCAAAAGTATCAGAATCATGACAGCTAATCAAGTGACAATGTAAAAGTTCGCACGTTCGGTAACCGTGCTATTGTGTCGATCACAAACGTGCACTATCTACATTCTCCATCTGCTGTGTCCCTGCATTCAAATCCCTTTCTACGTGCTAAGCAGTAATCTGATTCCGATGTGGTGTTATCAGCTTGACATCAGCAGAAATTAAATTAAAAATTATGCATATTTTAAAGTATACCCACTTTTCCCAAGTAATGTTTAAGTCCTTATAGGTGGCGAGTGTACTACCGTTAACCGTGGGCACAACTTCAGACTACGGTCTGCTACACTTTTTAAGTTATTTGTATGTTATGAAGGTAATATTTTAAATAAAATATGTTTTTTTCTAAAGTAAACACTTTACTGGAACCGTAACCAATGCTGATAGAAGTATACCTACAACCAGCTGAACATGACACAGGACCAAAGGTCCCCAATTAGACGAAAAGGATCAATGACGTCATGAATTCGTAATTAACGAATGGAAATGGAATCCGAATTGTAAACTTTTTACTTTTGCCATCAAAAGCTTCGATTTTTTTAATACGAAAGTTTAAATTATGGAAGGAAATAGGTACTAATTATACATTAAAAATAGTGAAAGCATTACTAAGTCTAACATAGAGATCGCTAAGATTTTGCCAATCACTGCAGATCTCACCATGCTAATTAGCCAGCTAGATACTTTCACATGTCAACAGCATTATATTCCACTGAGCACCAGACGACTGGCATGACATGGAGTGACACCAGATCACCAGACACGACTTATGTCAACATCTTAACTAATTAGCTGAAAGTTGCAACAAAATACATTTTGCTATTTTTTCATGGATCACGTTTCACTTGAAAGGAGAGTTATATTACATAAATTTTAATAGACAAGATAGATTTCAATTATATAAAAATCTAAGGAAACTAACAAGAGTCTTGATGATTTATTTGCTTTCATCTTGTTGGTTAAATTGAAAAAATCTATTTTGTAACTCAAAAGCTCTGAACGCACCCAAATTAATTGGCGCCAAAACGTCTTACCTCACATAATCTGTGGCGCGTTATCTCTGGCAGAAACACTCAAGATGGACGGAGCATAAAAAAACCATAATTGAATTTCGCATTCCTGTGTCGGAGCGTTCCGGACAGGTACGAGATGGCGACTGATAGCGAACGGTTTTGGGGACTGCCGCATTGTCCGGCCCTAAAATAAATTGAGCCTTTTGACCAGGAAGTATTTATCTTGGAATGCCATTATTATTATCTGAGAAAATGGCGTATACCATCAATCCTGTATTCCGCGATGGCTTGGACAGAGGAGTAGCTTTAATGACCTACACGCATTTTGCCTGTTTTACAAGTCCCATGTTTAAAGAGAGCATGTTTATTGTCATAAACCGGATACAATTTTAATGTTAGCTTCTGATAGAAAAAGTCCAGAAACATTTTTCATAACCTAAGAATCGAACTCAGGGCGTCATGTTAAGTAGTGGGGCGTGCGTTAGACTAATTAAGTAATTCTTAGACAATACAACCAGCAAACATCTGCATTAGCATGTAAACGCATGACGTCTTCAGCAAATACCGCAACCTGATGGATGTAAATGTAGCCGCTGCACGCCACGGCTCCCACGCTAAGGATGTTAGCTCACAGGCACCGGTTACGCGCTACGTGCAGCTCAGATAATGCCTAACGTACGGTACTTTCGGTGCAACGCACGAAATTAAGTTAAACAACTTGCTTCCTAAATCCAACGTTACAAATACAGCTTGTACAGAATTCTTTTATCTTCAAGATGATCGAGATGTTGCGTCTCCAGCTGCCCCATTTAATTGCTGGCTGTAACGCTCGGCGACGCCGAGCGGAACAAAATCTAAATGTCCTCAATTTAAATCAGTTTATTTGACTATGAGCTCAGTACACAAGTGCAGCCTTCATCCTCGTCGCCACGCCGAAGGTCACGCGTTCCTTCTTCGACAACTAATCAACGTAAATTGACTCATTCCACTACAAACTTACAATTAGCCTCGTCTCTCGCGAGTCGCGGTACAAACGGATGGTTGTTTATTTAATAAGTTGCCTCTGTACTAGTTTTTAATTACACATTGCAATTATTGCAGTTGTGAGTGCCTGTGCAATCCGCTAACTATATCACTTCTGACGTTGTTTCAAAACTGCTAAGTGTGCTGTACGGTATGGGCAGCACGCCGGTACGCGGGCACGCGGGCACGCTGCTCGTCGTGCCCGGCGCGCGCTCCGGAGGTCGGCGGTATGTAAATGAAATTGAAGCTCGCGTTATCGTGTTCTGATCGTGTCCGGTGCATTGTTGCTATGCGCCAACGATCACACATGTCGTCTAATTGCGATGCCCGCAGGGCGGCGCGGCGCCCCGGCGACAGTCGTGCGACGCCGCGCTTGCGACACGCGTGCGGCACGCTACACGCGCGGCACAACAACGACACTCGCGATTCACGCGGCGCAACAACAATTATGTTGCGCAAGTATCCGCATTCAAACTTTAATATTCGCGGCGCGTCACTCCCGGCTACTTTGATTCAGCTGTTTTAATTGCATAAGCTGTACAAAGGCATTAAATGCGAATTTATGACGGTTAGTATTTACTTAAAACTGGTTTCACATTAATATTGCATTGTCTCATCTGCATAAAATTGAAAGATCAAGACCATCCGCTACCAGCCCGTCGGCTGGCATGCGGCGCGGTGCGGCGCGGCTGCGGTACGGTATAGACCCCGATGTGCACATGAACAGCTACTCATAATCGTAACCTACATTCGGTTATACTAGTTCTAATCGAAGAACAAGTGACCGAGAATACAATTGCTGTATGTAATGTACCGGTATTTGGTCTGTCTGCCCCACACGCGGCTCCTGCGACCGGCATGCGGCACAGTCACAAGGAGAACCAGCCTGACTCACGTTGCACGATGATACAACAAGTTATTGCATTGTTTTTTCGGCATTATGCAAAAAATAAAAGTATCAGAGGTCATTGCGTCACTTATTAGCATTCCCCGTGCGCTGTGGTGTCGCTCAGCCTTCGATGGCCGATCGACGTGATGATGAGCGCCGTAATTGCGCACACCACAGCCCAGTGCCTGTACCGGAGCCCTAGGCAGGCACACTACAAGCCGTCACTCACACACATCTCCGATATAATGGCATCTCGATAATAGCTAGGTCTTATTATACAACAACACTACCTAGGTATATTGTGCGCTATACTAAACACAGAAACCTAAACGAAACAATCCTTCAGAGAAACGTTCGCTGTTAGTCACTTTGATTCAAGTGCACATTTAACTAGGAAGTTAGTTTGTTTCTGTCTTTGTCAATCATTCACAAGATAATTTCCGTCAACCCTCCAATTAATAGGCTCCCTATTCCCCACTCCCCATGGAAGGATCGTTCCGCAGTGACTCAGTAGTCAGCAGTGATTCACCTCTTCTGTTATTGAAATTTCGTGACCTTTCATTGCGTCCGTATTGAGATGTTCAAACAAATATCTTGCCGATACATTACAATACAAACTATTAACTCGAGGGCAATCTACGAACACCTCGCTTTCAACGCGCTACTCGTATCGGAATAACACAGATCTGATCAATTCAATAAATCGAAACGAATCTGTTAGGATATCTACAGTTACAATTTTCCGGAGGGAAAACGCCGGTCCGGGGAAAAATGGAAATTGCTAAACAAATGGCCCTCGAGGCTGCGGCGGCACAGCCAGACAGCGTGCAGGGTACTCACCGGATCATGTTGTTGTTGATGTTGGACTCGGAATGGAGCAGCAGCGTGTTATCTTTCACAGCACAGACACGTATTCGTTATGGCGTTTAACGCGCGGCCGCCATGCCGTCCGTCCGCGGCGAGAGTTAGGACGCGAGTGGGTGGCGGCGGCTCCGCGCCAGCCAGCGGCGGCCCGCGGCGCCGCCCGCCGCGCCACGCCACGCACACGCGACCCATCCGCGCTGCAGCCTGACCTGACGCATGCTGACTGTGCAGCACGCTCAGCAGCTGCTTACACTGGTAACACACTACTCATACAACTCATACGCCCCAGCCGCCGCAACACAAACCATGTGCTTATCGTAACTGCCATGAAATCGGTGTATCGATCATGTGGCTGGAATTATGATGCATTGAATGCTAGTTAACAACTTGTTACGGCAGTTAAAGTTGGCCATACTTCAACTACATAACATTATGTGTTCGAGAACCCTGCCAACTGAAACGAGGAAGAAAAGTTCAGCGCGTTTAATTCGTGCGAACCTTTACAAAGTTGTAGCCCAACTCCTGTGAACCTTGAATGTTCTGGAAACTACAGAGTTGAGATGAGTTTTGTTACTCAATTACCCAGATCTCTCAAGTAATTTAGCCTCTATTTGGGGACAAAGAGACGAACAGAAATAGGTACTTACGTTAATTTGTGTTGGAAGATGTTTTTAGGATCAGTTGAGTGAAGTGAGAATTTCCGTCTTTGTTGCATCATTCATTTTGACAATAGTTGTCATCACAAACATACGTAGAAAATTAAGATAGGATCAGAACTTACTCGTAGATAGGTGTGACAATCAGACTGAGTAATAGTTTATTAAATGAAATGAAATGAAGATTTGTGCTTGTAAAAATAAATACGTATTTTAAACAGTAAATATTAAACGAGAGACCGAATGTATATTATATATAATGGTCCTGAATAGCTCGATATCTTTCTCTTCACTTCATCACCGCATAAGTGCATCATCCTTACATCAGGCTACTGCATGTCATCGCTGCCAGTCAATGCCATGTCTCCATCACGCCATGACTCCTCACTGCTGAGCGAGGAGCTGGTGCGCGGTGTGTGACGCGCACTCGAGCGTGCCAGCCGACAGTCAATCGCGCAGAACGAGCCATAACATTGTTCTGTCATTATTTGTTACTATAAGTGTAGTATTACCGATGTTACTAATGGCCTGCTGTTTATTTTTCCACTTTCCGTTGTAGATATTTACTCATCAAGAAATGAATGCACTTGTTTATGTGGTTTTAGCTCTCAGTTTTCTTTGCAATATAAGACATGCGATGAAGGATACCATTCGTAAACCGTTACACTCTCAAACTTTCGTCAATATTCAAACTTTTCTAGATGCTAACATACGGTCTTGTTTGAAATTTTGTGTTTATATCCAAATTGGTTTGTGTAGAGCGTTAGCTGTGGTTATTTAATTGTTTCTTCTTAGTCACTGACGTATTATATATATCCCTTTGCGCAGCAGTGCAATTTGGTGATAAGAGTACATGAGACGAAAGGGGTATCAGGGAGGGATTTTCTACGTAAAAGGAGTGGTATACTGTACCCTGTTTCACATATTGTTGTAATCCTATTATCTAAGAATTTAGTTAGGTTAGAACTTTAATGGACGGCGTTCTGTAGTTTCTGCCTACCCGATAGAAAAAAGTTTTAAGTTTATTAAAATTATTACTAACTGTATGCCCAATATTGGTTGTATTGATTGCAAAATCTGCTTCACCGTGTCGTGTAATTATACTCAGTATCGGTAAACAAGGACGATGCGCGAGCGGCTCTGTCGTCGCCTCGGTTGCGTGCGCGACGACAGCGCGTGGTGCACGCAACATGACCGGCAACCGGCGCGCCCGCGCAGCCATTCGCGTAACATTTAGCATTTCAATTAACTTACCAATTATTAGATTTGTGTTCGTAAGTTGCAGTAAACTGTACATCAACTAACTGACTCTACATCAATATTACTTAACACCGTAGTTGGTAACTTATGGTTTAATAAGCTGTGTATCTGATGGTATTTCCTATCGGCTTCATTTCCTTACCTTCATCCTTTACAACCATACTTTTGCTATAAAAGGTGACGATGAAGCACCGAATTCAACCAAATAGAATTGATAAATAGGAGCAACTGGCAGCAACCGTATTGCCTTAAAATCGTAAAGGCATCTTTTAGCAACACACAACATTAAGTCCCTAAATGAATGTGGAGCACCTACACGTCCCATCTACAACGTAGTCGTAAATAGGATTGTCTCTTTATCCTTATAGCCGATAGCCGCAAGCCAGCCCACATCGACCTCACTAAAACATCCATATAAGCAGTTAAATGATCCTTCAACAGACATTGATGCATGTCGGTCATTAACCAATAATGTCCTCTGCATTCATTGTTATCCTATTCTGATTCGTTAACCTTTTGGCCTGCTCAAAATATTTAATAAGCTATTACAATAGGAATGATTTAAGCGATCTATGGGGAGGCCTTTGTTCAACAGTGGACGTCTTAGGGCTGATGATGATGATGATGAAGCCTGATAATAGGTAATCAAATATCCAAATGCAAGGTAATATCTTGTAAGAGAACTTTGTCCAAACCCTTTTTAACGTACTTAGCAATTTCAATACTTCCATTTCTCTACATATGATGTGGACCTTCATGGTCCGTGGTATTTTAAAACATCGCATTGCATCATCGCATCATCGCATCGCATTGGTCGCCAGGTATTACCCTGGCGACCAATGAATGCTGGCTTTTGTGAATATTAATTCACAAACCTAAATATCTATTAATAACCTCGTTGAAAACCCAGACCCTCAAACAAACAGCAAACAATTTATTCTTAGCAATTATGCGCAAACAAAAGCCCGTCATTCTCCGTACCCTTGCCATTCAGAGAATTGTCTTCTACACTAAGTTTTTTATGTAAATTCTATTCAGTTGTTGTAAAAACCGTCTAAACTCGGAAGAAGCTGTCTGTGATAAAAACAAGTGACAGCAGCGTCGAAGGTAATTGTTTACATTGAGATATCTAGACATTTAATCAATAAAAAGTCGCCTCTGTGTCTGTTTGTCTGACCACGTATCCTTTTCAACTACACAAGCTTTCATCTAAATTAATCCCTGAATTATGTAACTTTAACTCTGGGAGGTTTAGCTAATATAATTATCTTGGGTGAATATACATTGCAACAGGTACACTGTCCAGTTGTAAAAAAACGTCCGAAGCAGGGCGGATCAGTAGTTAAACATAATCTTAATGAGACTATTTCCACTTTGCACTTGTTTTTATATCGCTATCTCTGTGACACGTGCGGTCGTTAGAAATAATACAATGTCAGTGAAGGAAAAACACCTTCTTATTCCACTGCTAACCTATCATTTAGAAAAATACATCATGCGCCTCGATTCGAACAATGTAGTTCGTGACTGACCATTTAATAAGGAAAAGCAGAGAAACAGATGGCCGAGAGTCAGACTGCTCCTGGTAAAAGTGACCACCTTCCAGATGATTATAGTTAGAATGAAATCTATTAATTGTGCTTTACTTATTTGTTATTTTCATAAATTTTTATCCGTCAAGATTAAACTTAAGCTCTATTCAACCCATAACCGAAAATAAAAGAGCGAAGAGATAAGATTCTTTTCATTACATAGCTCAAACTCAGTCTCCGCGGTGACGCCGCACTTTCCTAACTAAAAGACATGACTGAACACTTTTCTACGAAACGCTCATTAACGGCATTTTGTATTCACCAAATTTTAACCATTTATCAACACAACCCATATTGAGAAAGCCAATATTTCTTATGAAATATTTCGATACTGAGAACGATTGTTGTAAAAGGTATTATGTACTTATTACCTGTGGATGTGAATCATCTACCTATGTACTGGAACGCATCATTTTAGTTATAATAAATGTTTGCATTCATTAAACTCTAGTCTAAACGTAGTTACGTAATTACTGTTCCCGGAAACTCGGCTAAAATTTGTTATAGTTAGTTAAATTTGGCAACAGGGAACGACGTAGCATGGCGTAGCGACGCGACGCTACGCGTAGCGTTTCGTAGCGCTTGCGTAGCTCGTTCCTACTTTATCAAAGTGTTCTTACTGTATTTTTAATTAAAATAAAAGGTACTTACATCATCATTGGGTTTTTCTCTCACCACGATGCGACTATTGTGATTTGTGTGACGACCTTTGTGGCAATGCGCACTTTTTTGCCGCGCAAGGAGCTAGGACAGCGAATTTAACATGCTACAATCAAATAATTCTGATCAACATTTTATGTCATCACCAAGTTATACTTCGCCGTACATTTAGTTGATATCTTCTGTCATGGGAAATGTTATTTGCATACATAATAATCTGCTATCGAACTCTCTACGCTTCCAAAAAGTGCTTATAGTAAGTTATCAATTTATTAGGATTTACATAGTTAAATTACAGCCCACAGCTATTCACTTGCTTGCGACATTTTTACAACAAAACCATGGTGTTTGTTAGTCAAAGGAAATTATTCACCGTTGATCGAAAATTGTATTTTTGTTGTCCGCGCAAAACAATGCATTGTTAGCACGCGCCGCGCCGCCGCGCGCCGCCTCGCTGTACGGGGGTCAGCAGTGCTCAAAGTGTTAAGTAAATTGTAACTGTAGTACTCTATTGATATTGTAAAAACCTGTGGCGTTTCATGTCTGCCTGTTTGACCACGTTGTTCTCCGAAATTACTCAACAGATTTTTATGCGCATTCTTATCATTAAAAAAATCTGTTCAATTTTATGTGTAAAATACATTAACATTAAACTTACAGAGTCTTTATGTCTTATCCAGCCGACAGCTCTCTATGATATTGAAATGATCAATACAACTTGAAAGTTTAATTAAACACAAACAAGGAGTTACGGATCAGTCATCGGAGCTGGAACATTTACTTAGCAACAACGAAGGCACCAATCAAACATCAACACGGCCGGGTAACCGCCTACGTTTGGAAGCTGAACTATGTTTAAACAAAGCTAACAAACTTCTCTAGCGGTTTTCAGGATAATTATGCGGTCGTTTAAAAACATTCTAAATGCCTGAATCGTTCGCACTGCTGGTAAACATTACCTCAGTGAGAGGGAGAGGGCCGAAATTCACGAAGAAGGCCCTCTGCAGGTTGGTAGATGTCACATAATTATCTTGTACAGCCCTAGTTTAGTAAACGTTGAGTTCCACAGGCTCGGACCTCCACGCGCCATCGGCAGGTACATCGTAATCACCTGGTTGAATAGGCCGCCGGTGAGCGACCACCTCCACATTCGTGATGAACCCTCACAGCTCGTCAGATGCTCTGGTTGGTGACAGACTGTCTGGTGGTGACTTCGATTAGATTCGTATCTTCATGGTGAGTGTAACAGAGGGAAGGCAGTTGTGTACCGTAGACTTTTCAAGAGTAACAGCATGTTAATGACTTGCAGAAGTAACGCTTAGTATTGTTAGTAATTGTATTTCCCTAAACACATCATCCGTACCATAATACGTATTATAAATGCGAAAGGAACTATGTCTGTCTGTAGCGCTTTCACGCCAAAACTACTAAACCGATTTAAATGAAATTGGTACACAGATAGTCTAGAGTCTGAGAAAGGACATAGGCTAATACTTTTTAATGTGAAAAAAGGGTGGTAAGGGGGGGGTTGAAAGGGCGGCATGGAAAGATATTATTTTAGGTCACGATAACCGACATCTATCAGCTAGTTTTATACCATAATCGCCAAGTTTATTTGTGTTGCTGTAAGTGCCCAAGATCTAAAATTAAATCTCTCACACTATATCACACTAATACTCGTATTATAAAGGCGAAAGTTTTTGGGTGAGCGTGTATGTTTGTTACTCTTTCACGCAAAAAATGCTGAACGGATTTGGATAAAATTTGGTACACAGATAGTTTATAACCTTAATTAACACATATAATAGTTTTTATCCCGATTTTATCTTCCCGTGGGATAATTTTCGAGTTGCAGCGGGCGAAGCCGCTGACAACACCTAGTGATTCATAGGTAAAGCACATTACAATATTGACGATCATTGTGATTCAGACACCACGAAACCACATATTTTCCTTGGAATTTTTTGCTTATATTTTATAAAATAAACGAAAAACAAATCATATTATTTCTTCTATACGTAAAAGGATTATGCAAATTACTTGTTCAAGCGTATGCGACCATGGAAGGGATGACCGCCGTGGCTAAATTAGCGGGTTCTATATCTATTTCCAGCAAATATTCACGCTACGAAGGCTCTGCATAAAGCGGCGCGTGAAGGCTTTGACGCGAGCCAGCGATGGAAATTGAGCGCGCTCGTGCGGACGCGATGGGCGGGCGGCGGCTGCCCAACCGAATCATTTTCAGAAATACATTTTTACATCGATATTTCATGGAGTTATTTCCGATGTCCAATTAAAATTTCAGTTCGTTTTACCTGGATGTTATTGGGGTGGAATATCTCATCGGCTCAGTGGGCTGAGGTAAGTAATTGGTTTCCTATCTACGCTTATATCTACGGGGTTTTTACTTAATCAGCATTTTTATGCAGGTTATGTTAGCTAGATACGTACCAACAGCTTTTTGTTTTTTTTTCCGTTGTCTTCCAAATATTTACTTATATGTTAGCATAACAAAACATAACATCACGCCTATAATCCCCGAAGGGTTAGGCAGAGGTGTACCTAATAGTACACCCATATTTCGCCAGTTATGTTTAAGTCCCATGTAATAGGGGGCGAGCCTATTACCATCAACGGGCACAAATCCAGACTCCGTAGCTGTTACTGATAAATTCCTGATGGAAAAACCCAATATCAGTTTGCCCGACCCGGGAATCGAACCCAGAACCTCATGCTCAGCAGTCGCGCTTGCAACCACTAGACCAATGAGGCAGTCCATATATATATATATATGTTAGCTAGCTAACTAATACATTTATACCCTTAGGTCGTAGGACTACGTCCCACGCTTGGGGTGGGATGTGCTCCGACAATATCACTAAACTAAGCTGGGAGACCTCTTAAACTACGAGAAATGCACCGTCAGCTATAGTAGGCACTCGACGGGAGCTTAATACATATCCGAGTGGTGTGTACATACTCGTAGTGTATTGCATAATTTACTTGTATATGTACAGTACGTGTTTGTTGCAACGTTACACGACAAGCAGCTAAGATTTGTTAGTGTACTTAGCCGAACTTACAATTTGTTGGAGAGTATGTATGACACATTATTTCTTTGGGGACATTATGACTGCACTATATTGTAGGCTTTGATTTAAGAAATAATATGCATATACTATCGTAATAATTTCATCAGCTGACAAAATTCAACTACATTAAGCAAAAAAGTCAGTCAGTAAAATCAGATAGGTACTGTGCTAATTTCTCGCCTATGCCATCGAACATTTAAATCAATTTAATTTAATTGAAACTAATTAAGTTCTAGAGCAATAGTCGTATGTTATTAAATTTGCAAAACATTTTACTAAAACTAAGCCTATTTCATTATTCACTGTCAGCAATAAGTCACTTGCGCGTGTTGGTACCGCTGCGTCTGCGCACATAATTAGGGTGTTGGTGTCGAGTTGCACATTGTCAGTTGCGCCTGAGTCGATCGTCAGCCTAGCGATGTACTTACTGCTGCAATGCTTACCAGACAGTTTGTTTTAAATTTAGTAAAGTTGATGTGACGCAATCTCGTGTAACTTTTTCGTTTCATTTTAATAATATTATATCACGGCTATTTATCCTCGAAGGCATTGACTGACTGCGTATGGTATACCTACATTTCACCAATTTTCTCTTTGCCCCACCGAATGCCGGAATCGAACCTAAAGTCCGTAGTAGCGCAAATTACTCAGTTGTTGCAGAGACACTGATAACACCAAATAATGTACTGGTTTACTGATATGGAGTGATTCTCAAAAGAACCTCAGACTATAAACTAATTAAAAAATATTATGTTGTTCTTCGTCAAAGTCAAACTTTCATTACTCCTTCATGTTCTTTTCTCCTTATTGACATCTATCATTAAACTGAAAACAGTATTTTATCCTTTCTTTCCCCGCATTTAAGTAAATGCAGGTCATACAAATGTTACAGTGATTCATATCGTAGCAGCTACTTAGCTGCCGCCACGCGCTGCGCGCTGCTGCTGCCGCGCCTTTGCTGCTGCTACCTACTTAGGTATGAACCATCCCACCCAGGCAGAAAACAGTGAATCGTCGGACACTGTTACAAATCGTGTCAGCAGACAATAGATTTACTCAGTTGTTCACCTATCAATTCTGTATATTTACTATCGCTTCATATAACACGTCATACGATACAGGGTGTTAGGTTAAAAAAGGGTCATATTGAAGGAGGCCATTCAGTATACGATTCTCGTCCCAAATATCTAAATTTATTAGACGGTTCTTTCTCGCCATTGTTCTACGCCAGTTTCAAAATATGAAAGGAAAATGTATTATACCTACAAGTCATTAATACGCGCACATTTCACTACATAGTATAAAACAAAGTCGCTTTCTCTGTCCCTATATCCCTATGTATGCTTAAATCTTTAAAGCTACGCAACGGATTTTGATGCGGTTTTTTTAATAAATAGAGTGATTCAAAAGGAAGGTTTTAGTATATAATTTGACCGACATCCAAGCGGGTGAAGCCGCGGGCATCAGCTAGTTCTGTGATAAACGCAAGGGTGGCGACTTTTCCGAAATATTTTGTATGGTTCCATCTGTTATTTATCAGTGTTTTTCTTTGGTTTATATTTTTATTAGTACCATAAGCATTACGGGTTTTAATATGTCCCTCGTTTAAACTAACATACTGTATACTACATTTATTATATTCAGCCTGAGCATCTAGTTCAGTGTTGAAGTTGAGCTATCGCTAGATCCAGTTTATAATTAAATATTACAATAAATACGCTTGGTCAACAATGATTGATAGTCTCAAATAAACGGCCTGCTTAACTTGCGTAGCAACGCCAGAACTACGTGTTTATGTAGTAAGGGGTTTTACAACATTGGTGTAATATGAATGCTGTTGAAGGTTTAAACCTTTCAGGCGGTAGAGAGATCAGGCTCAGAACCAACAAATTAACGTACTTTCCGAGACTCGGGAGTACCGCCAAATTCCCAACTTTGGGATTACAGCTGACAAATTCCTAATCAAAAATCTAGTCTTTCGAGTACACACGGCTACACATCAAGCTATACATTTCCAGTATAAGCTGGTCTCGCATTGTATAGGATTTCCGTACATTGCGAGATCAGCGTAAACTGGAAATGTATAGCTTGATGTGTAGCCGTGTGTACCAAGAAGCCAGTCATAGTTTAAACAGTAAGTAACTGGTGATCATGTTTTTAAATGCCATCCCCCTTTCTGTACGCCTCGCACGTCCAATATTGACCCTGATTGCGGTTTAGTTCATGACATAATCCGCCAATATCCAGTACTTTACACAAAATGCATCATCTGTGGCAGACCTGAAATATTTGCAAGATGACACAATAACGCGTGTGTGTCCGTCTATTGACGCATTATCGAGAACAATAGAAGGATGCGTGCGAGTGATGCGCTCGCGACGATGTGCGCGCACGCCGCGCACGCACCGCCCGCGACTTCACGCAGCCGGCGCGATCGCGAGTCAGAGGCCCAGAGCACGTGTTGGGAAATGAGAAGGTAAATGATGACCATTTCTTTCACTAAACTCAAGGGCACCTGATTGGAAACAGTAGCTTGGTACAATGTATTACTTTCTGATCATCACAGTGATCATTCGTGTAGGTTCAAATAGCACTGGGCTATAAACCATGCAGCTTTCACAACAGTCGTAGTATGGGGATAAAAGTAAGGGTATAAAGTTTTCGTGGGTCATAGTGAAACGCCCTGGCAATCTGTCGACCCGGAATAGGTTGCATCACCAGTTGGCATTCACAAATATTTGAGGGTTCAATAATGGTTCGATGGCTTTTTGGCATCAGTTATTGAACTGGGTCTTCTGAAAGCACTGTATTGTACGGACGACTTAGTCAATGTTGATTGTCAACGCTTGCAGCATATTATTAAGATAGTCCATCGTCCATTATGTCAAAAGTGCGTCAATGTTAATGCCTTGTTTACGAATTCTAGCGCTGTCTCAGAGTTATTGTAGGAGATTCCGTCACCCGGCGTTAGACATGACTGAGATCAACTCATTTGAATATGCTGCATCCTTTGAAGTCTCCAGCTGAGGATATGAGTGTATTTTATGTTCTCTTTGTAATACCGATCATGGAAATGCAAGTGAACAAGTTAAAGTGTTTTTCGTGGATGCAACAATGTGACAAGGTTCAATTATTATGAGAATATCTAACTAAACCTACACTGTACTTTGCTTTTCGCGAACTCGATCAGTATGATAGTATATTCAAAGAGCTCAAAAATGTTCATGTTCGGCATTTACCTCAAACATGCTGAAATATAAAGTTGCACATTTTTCACATGCGTTCCTTACACTCCTTTTACTTCGTTTCAAATAAAATACTACATAGTAATGCGAGTCATTGGAGTCTCTATTTTTTACCAAAAACATTAGAACCTGAAAACGACTTCAGCAATTCTTTCAACTGTAAATAATTAATATGTTTCTGAGGACCTTCCAAGGTACTAAATATTCCCTAAGCCTGAACAATAACTGTCACGACGACACCTAATAGTATCCAGTTTGTTTCCATTTCCCAAAACACGCTCAAATAGAACAAACAGAAATATAAGTTAAACGAGGCTGAGTAGGGAAAAGTTCCCGCGGTCATGCCATGAGCCTTGTTGGCAGTTGGCTCTTCGCCAGCTGACGTGGTTCTACACAAATACACACGTTATTGTGTGTTCCGGGTAGCAATACACCGGGACATCTGTTAATGGAGTTGTAAAGGGGGTTAGTATGGAGTTAAAACTCTGTAGAATGGATACACACAGCTTAACAAAAATATCCTCTTTACGTGGAGTGACCACCTATCTAACCTCCACGATCCAGTTTCTGACTATAATAATACCCTGGACTCCCGGGACCAAAAAACTGCCACCATGAAAATACCCAGGGGTAACCTTTTCAGATAACCTTAGTTCTCTAGATTTTTCGTAAAATATAAGAATGTGATAGGGGATAAAAGCATTATTATGTTATTGTATTAGTGGTCGAACTACTTGATACAATTACTACTCAATAGAACTTTCCTAAGGGCAAAACCTAAATCTTAAATTATTCATAGTTTTGTTGGCCGGGGGTATTTTCTGTTAACCCTTGTTTTCCAACCTTTCACAACAGCTGTCATCGTCCATATTTAGTTTTACAACAAATTTGGTTCATACCTCTCACTACGACAAGTCGTATTTGCCTACGTATTGGTTGTGTGAACTGTAGCTACCGTTTGTACCCGTGGGACGCCACACGTCAATGCAGGCTTCAATTATAAATTGTACACCCCAGAGCATTAAAACTTATGGATACTACACTATGATTTTGACCAGCAGCCCTCCCCCTGCTCTACAACTTAGACTGCCGACAGAAGATGGGGTCCATAGTTTAGCCTTTACTTAGTTCGAATGTTCGAATTGACCCAGACGAAGACAGATTTATTAATAGACTAGCTGTGCCCGCGACTTCGTTCGCGTGCTTGTCGGAAACTAAAATGCGTCGCTTAGATAAAAGTACATTTAATCATTGCTCTGCGTTAACTTACTGACGCTGTAGAAAATAAGAAGAGAGTAATGCAAAGTACTGACTATGTCTCATACTAAAGTTTAGATGGATGGGTGTTTGTTAATCAACCACGTCAGAACGGCCGAACGGATCTTGAAGAAATTTGAAACAGGTACATTATAGTCGACAGGTACTGTCGTTGGCGCGTTCGTGTTCCACGCGCGCCTCAAAGATATGTCAGCAACAATTAAGGGGCCCCAAAGGGACGTCTGGCGGGGCTGAGGGTTGTCCGCAAGAGATACCACGGCCCCGAAACACAAAGGGCTAATAAGGAACGTGGGTGGTTTTTAGTCAGTAGAAGTCTGACACTTTCTTCCGCTACGCCCAGAGCGGGATGAGTCATTTGATAATTTACGAACCACAAAAAAAAGGGGAGATTAGAGGGTGTTTCGAGAGGGTACCTGTACCGAATCTGGGACATCGAATCTGAAATGGCCGCCACCTCCTTCTGCGAAGCAGTAATGCTAGCGAAAGAGGTGGCGGAACGTGAGAGGGAGACAACCTCTCGTCCCAGCCGCCGCGGGAGACGCTCCGGGCATCGGGGGCCACGTGATGGCTTCCGGCCACCGTAGGCGCAGGCCTGTGAACGGTGAGTAACGGGCTAGTTAATCGTTCGTCCGTCCTATGACGATGGAGGCGCGTTCGTGTTCCACGCGCGTCTCAAAGAGATGTCAGCAACATTGAAGGGGACCGACGCCCGTTGGGGCTGCGGGTTGTTCGAAAGAGATACCGCGGCTTCGACACGTAGGGCTAACAACACACCACATCTATATGACGACATGGTTGGCGCAATGGCTGGACGATTAACAGTAGCACTGCGTGTCGCAGGTTCGATTCCCACACGGTACAAAAAAAAATGTCTTGGGTTTTATCTAATTTTAATTTAGTTTAAAAAAAAATATGTAGTATTTTAATACTGTGTAATTGGTAAATTTTTATTTGTTGACTATTCACGAAACATAATGTGTGTATGTTTACTATCATCGCGGTTCAGAAAATGACATCAAATGAATAACGCCATCTGTCGAAGACGAAGATAAACTGCTAAAAAAGAGCGATCAAACACTATAAGGTTTAGGCTATGTAGATTTTGAAAGCAGCGTCATTTAGACTTATATCTACGTACCTTTTGCTATCATAACTTTTTTAAAGTTATCTTGTGAAGGCATTTAGTAATAAGTACCATATTCGTTCAATGGATGTCGTTGTTTGTCTTATTCTTGACCATAACGATAAGTTCTTCTTGAAAACTATAAATTCATATATCTTTTGATAGAGAGCACCGATTACGATGAAACAAAGACTAAGTAATAGCCCAAGTTACGCACAATATTTATGTATAAAAGTTACCTACATTCGTTTCGTAAATTTGACGTGATGCTTAATCATCGAAACAGACAAACAGATAAACAGACAAACAGACAAAAAATCCAAAAATGCTGGAAATGTGTTCTGTTGGTTATACTTTAATACCCTGACAATTTTTTTTTTTATATTTTCGATGTACAAAAACGATTTCTCTACAGATTTATTATATGTATAGATTTGATTTAATAATATGTGGTAAAAGAAAGGCGTTGAATGACGAGATTATCAAAACACCTGGCTCAAATTGGATCCAAATAGCAAAGGACAGAGACACATGGACAACTTTGGAGGAGGCCTTTACCCAATCTGGGGTCCTTGCAAAAGAAGGTAACTAACATAACTAGCAACTACATTTAATACAAGAAACCAACCCACTAACACATTCCAACTACAAATTAAATTAAAAACTGTAAAGCAAGCAAGGAATAAACAGGTTTTTTTATTTTATTTAAAAGAATGGCATGTCCTTTGCCAAGTCTACTTGAGTTCCCAGCATTCTAAGTGAGAGAGATTTAGGAATTAGGGAATAAAAATATTTTCCTAAATTAGCCTACAGAAATTCATTACTGGGACATTATGCCCGACTATCTCATAAATATTACCCTCCTCTATTTACCTTGTACAGTATATAAAATATCTCCCTGTCTTCTTAGATCGGACAACTCGCTCAAACGACATAGTGCGGTTACTCTGGGCTTGGACCTGGACGTACACGTTCGTTACCGACCGGACTACATTCAATTGTGTGCCGTATATGATATTACAGGAGCTTGATTCACTTATATTGTGCAGGTTCAGTTTGTTTTTAGAATACATTTATTTTCAGGTAACAAAGACCCATTGACAAATACCTTAACCTAAATATACATACCAATAACATTTGTGTTAGAATAAATAACTAAAAACTATGTTAGTAGCACTTCACTTCACTTGCACGATACTTAGTGCGATCTTGTGGAATTATTATTTCTTGTTATAATAAGAGTAGCAGTAACATCCAGAACTATACACAAGAGTTTCTGGGTATACAGCAAGACTTACACTGTATGCAAGTTGTGTCTCGTAATCCTAAAACGTAATTTTAAAACTCTTGGTTAACTTTAGATTTACAAATGCAAAAGTATCATTGTCGAATCTTTTCGGCTGAACGAGTTTTGTTAAAATTTAGTAAATGGATAGGCAATTAACTGCAGGTAGAACATAGGATACGTTACGTAAACCCAGTACGGCAGTAGTACTACGTTCTCAAATAAAGAAAATCTTTCTTGCTTTTTCTCCCGTGCCGAACACCCCGCGGGCGAAACCGCAGGATAAAGCCTGTTCGTATCCTATCATGATATGAACAGGTTGCGCCGCGACGCCAGCAACCGGCCCGTTTACAAGACCGGGCCGGACAAACCGGCGATCAAGTCGTTTACGACAAGTCGCTAAATGTAACAGTAACTTTTATTTCACCCTTGTGATGCTAAATACTGGGCGCTTAGGGCTATTGCACACTTACGACTTATTTTAAAATCTGCAGCGGCAGCGGCAGCTTTGGTACTCTTGGTATTTTGATCTGAAATATGAGAATGTGATAAGGGACCATTTTATTTACAGTCGTAAAGATTACGAAGGACAAAAGCATAGTCAGTAGAAATTATTACAATATCATTTTTTGGTGACACGACAGCGACGAAGACAAAACAATCAAAAGGTGTAAATGACGTTTTCCTAAAATTATAACATTGCCCATTTTCTACGAGAGTGAGGCTCATTTTGGATCTCAGCTGATTGATCGGGATATAATTGGATCGAAAGTGCCAAATTCATCCCGAAATTCTGGGCTGTCTCTATTTAGATAAATTGTCATTGACACGCTAAGCAGAAGAAGATTGAATCAATCTTCCCAGAATACAATCGCGTGTGTGCAATATTCCTAACAATGATGCGCGTTATCCCAGCGCTCGTAAACCGTCCGCGACTTAATTGCTTTATTTTTACGCTGTGTCAGGCTCCCGCAGTCTTGGCGTCACAACGGTACATACAGCCTCTTAGCGCGCTACCTTCTGGTTCTTTGTTACGTTTATGGCGGTGGATATGATCAGAGCGAATATCAAGTTTGTGTCTGTCTTCACTAATTTCATTGATTATTGCTAAAATAGAACAAAATAAATTAAACTAGAGCATGTTTATAACATGCAGTTTATCGTTGCTAGTATGCATAATAAATTGATAACCATGTGGAAACATTTCTAAACAAACGGAAAATCGAAAGTCTTTGAAAACAATGTCAAATTCATTGTAACAAGTGAGATTTTCGTAAGGTACTACGTTACCCTATATATGGTTCTATACACCTTTTTGTCAGCATGTAATTCAGTAGATATAAAGATAACATACTTTTTCACTAAGTAGGAAAACTGTTTTACCCCTCCTGTTACGTAGAAACGTTCCAATGCGAAGTTATGTAAAAATTCAATGAGCATCATATTCAATATTATATTCCTTTTCCTACCGAACTCGTGAACCTCTCCACCATTTACTACACAAATACTACACTCACGTTCTTATTACACAGTCCATTGCAATTTTAGTTCGAAAGCTTGTCTGTTAGATGAAGAAAAACAGTAGTAGAATAGGAATCCAATATAAAAGTTAGTTCGTAATATTTTCATAGTAGCTCTGATTGAGTCAGGTCACGGGGAACGTGTGAGGCTGGAAGGATCTCGAACAGGCAACTGTAGGGGAAATAAAACAGTAGGCCAATTTCCAACCAACGTACACTTCGAAATCTCTGTGTCCAATTTAGAGACGATATCTGCTAGTATAGGTGTCACGTGGTAGATATGTAATTTACCTGTTGGTCAGCCGGTCTGTAAACATAAAAAAACTAAAATTAAAAGTAATTTTTACAAACTTGAACCTTGTAAGGAAGGATTCCAAACTGCTAAATAATCAAACGACCCATTACGACGCGTCTAGAAAACCCAATGACGTCACATGATTAGTCCCCGTTAATCAATAAGCAACTAGTTTAGGTGACTTGATGGCAATTGGCAACGTTGGCTTGTGCAACGTTCGGAGGTCAGCAAAGGTAGTTAAGTCTTATGTCATCATTATAGGCTCGCGATCGGTAATATTGTCGAATCTAGTCATCTCTAATGTGTGGCTACGAACCGCAAGCCGCGAGTCATCAGTATTTACATCGTTCGTTATTGTTTATAAGAAAATTAATGATAGACAAAACAAACAATTTAGAAATACTTAAACTTACTTAAAATAGGAAAAGAACTCTAAATGTAGTCTAAAAAAATACAATTTGACACAGTTCTTGTATTCCTACGTCAGTGTCAATCAACAGTGCTTACAAAAATTATTTATTAAACCTCTCAGAAATCACTACATATTATAAAACAAAGTCCTCCGTTGTGTCTGTCTGTATATCTGTTCGCGATAAACTCAAACACGACTGCACCGATTTTCATGCAATTTTTACCAATGGATAGAGTGGTTCTCAAGGAACGTTTTAGTAAATAATTTGACCGACATCCACGCGGGTGAAGCCGCGGGCATCAGCTAGTATTCTATAAAATCGAAGGATACACACTACCTGTATAAATAAATGGAGGAAGGGAAACCTAACACGTTTGCGCTTACATTAATTTAAATCTGTGTCAATTACGAGTAAAATGTTTCTTGTCCTCGTTATGTCATTTTAACGTTGAATTACTAATGTTCATCATCATTCTCTTGCCCTTATCCCAATTCATTTGGGGTCGGCGCAGCATGTCTTCTTCTTCCATACTTCTCTATTACTAATAGTATACAAAGAAAATTAAGAAATAAATTAATAGTTGATCTACTGTATAATCTGTACAGTGTCGGTTACGGTCCAGGAGCCTGTATCGATCCGCCCAGCGCGCCGCCCGCCCAATGCGTACATCCGGAAATATTTACTGAAACCATCTGAAATTGGTGCCAATAACCCCTTATTTGCATCTCCGGGTTCAATACCTCCTTTCGAGACTCGTGTGTTTTATGTAATTTAATCATTAATTAGAAGAATATTACACACACACACGACTTTAACAGTAACAGCCACGGAGTCTGGATTTGTGCCCGGTTGATGGCAATAGGCTCGCCCCCTATTACATAGAACTTAAACATAACTGGCGAAATGTGGGTGTACTATTAGGTACACCTCTGCCTAACCTTTCGGGGATTACGGGCGTGATGTTATGTTATGTTTGTAAAAACATTTTAGCTATTTAAGGGTTAGTCGAGGGCAGTCGTTTTATTATTCTAATTCATCCCGTTTGAACTAAATTAGAATTACAGTTTTGTAATTCATTGTTATTCGGGAGTTAATAGCAAATAGCAACAAACTTCAAAAATATTTGAAACATAGTACGAGGACTCCGATGTAACTGCAACTGTAATGTTCTGCATAATTGTAAGTAGGTACGACACAATGCGCACGCGTCGAACAGCTGCACATATAGTCAGGCAATTTTATTTATTATATTACGTATACCAACTTAACATAATTCTATTTGATCATTCATAATTTTATACATTGTAGATAGAGTTTTTGGTCAACTGGACCCGGTCGATATTCTATTATATGATAACAATACTTAGGTAATTAAATGTTTCAGTTATTAAACATCTTTTGATCGTGTTCAGCAACACATTAATAAGATTGTGTTCTGACTTAATGAGTAGGTAATAGGTACATACTCAATTATCCCATGGAATGGGATGATCTCCGAACTCGAAGCGGGCAAAGCCCCGGGTAAAAGCTAGTAAATTTATAGGATTTATAAGGACTGGTAAAATCTAAAGCTTCACATAACAATTCATCACCAATCTTACAACTATACAAGTTTAAATAAATGCGAAAGTTGGTCTGGATATATGAATATTATTGTTCCTCTTTCACGCAAAAACGGTTGAACGGATTTAGATGAAAATGGCACACAGACACTTTAAAACCTAGATTAACATATAGGATACTTATTATTCTAGTAGTATGATCCCGTGGTTTATTTATCGAACTCGGCGCGAGCGAAGCCGCGGGTATAATCTAGTCAATCATATTAACAGGTACTTAGTGCCTAACATTCTTGTACTCGTTCATTAAAACCACGCCCACACCTAACACTAGAATGTCAACACAACACGGACCCGCCCACGCGCCTCTCATCAATCAAGGTGTCAGTTGGCACAGGTGTCACGTGACACAGTTCACGGATACTCCGGGTCATGTGCCCGCAGCCGGGACAGTGTTGAATACTCTGCATATTTCATCGTGACATATGACACGTAATATATGGTCGGAGGGCCATAAACATTCACGGCTGGTCGAAGGTCACTTCCGCAGAAATGGCACAACGATGAAGACTTAGGTACAGATAGTTGGAGCTTATATAATTATGAAGTCCCGTTTAAGTTGGGCACTTGTTGGGCTGCTACAACCCCATCACCAGCTAGTTATTGGTCTCCTGGAATATCCAGGCAATAAAATAAAAAACCCTCCTTGCCTTTTCATCTGCATTCTCTTACTCAATAAAATGAAGAACTTAAACAGCATTTTACCAACCTACTTAATAATAATAACTTACTCAATGGAAAATAATGATTGCCTGGTCAACGACAGATCAGCAGATATCAGGAAACCCCCGGCAAGTGCTAACGATGCATACATTTATTTCGTTGGCGTTAAACATGAACAATTTGTCTAATTTGCGAGAATGTGTCGCTATGTGGTACTTTGCAGCATAAAGCCATAATGGAGGTCACGTTGAGTCACCTGAAATATGTGTTAACTTAGGTAGTCGGCGGTATTGTGTTGCCTACCTTTAGCTACCGCGGCGACTGTTCTAGCCTCTACGGCGCCATGGTTCTTGTTACGAATCTCTACACAATAACACCTCTAGGTACTTAAAGTCCGGAATTTATGACAGGTAGGTATGTACCAAGCAATTATTGTTAATTTGAGACTATTAAGGTCTATGCTCCTCATCGGTATCATACATAAGATCATCACTCTAATTTTAGGTTTAGATTTAGGTTCCATACTTCTTCAATACCTCTGCAGTTACCGCCTGTTACCACATCATCTTTCACACAATCTATCCACCGTTTCTTGGTTTAGCTCTACTTCTAAGGCTATCATACCAGAAACTTTCCTCACTACATTTCAAATCAAGTAATGTATTTAAATTAGACTGAAAACACTGGTCAACAAAATTTTGTAACAAGAAAGGCGTTTACTAATTTTGAAATACCTATTTACCCTCATTGAAACGCCATATTTATTTTGATTTGATCAGGTTTAATTTTTGTGTTACAACTTCTAATTTTCTCGGAAGTCACCGAACAAGCGTAAAAAAAAGTATTGTTGAGGAGCTTTTATTTAATATTTCCTCGAAAATACATTTTCTACATTTACATTTAGACTTCTTTCCTGTTTGGGTGAAAAACAAAATATTTCATCAAGACAACTCTACGATAGAAAAACAATATCAGGGCAAGTGGAGTCTATGTATGGTCGCGGACTACTGCTGGACTGGACATTACAACGAAATGTCCCTGAAGCATAACACAAAATAAAATATTAAGTTACATTGCCATAAATGTTGCAATGGACCTTCATTTTGATCATAAAAACTGAAATTATCAAACTTTAAAATCAAATAACAAAAATACTATTCGTATTTGAAACATTCTAATTATATTTCTATTATCTCTATCCTTGTTCTAAACATAAATAGACAAAAGTTTTCTTGTTACATACAAAAAGTGTTTTTTTGTCGACCAGTGATATTAGACCGGCCACCAAACGTCCTTCACCTTCATACTCCACCGAAACTATTCCCGCTACCGGCTCTCACGCGTCGTCGGCGTCGTTCCTAAGCATGTAACCCACTTCCACAGCAATGAACACGAACACTCTCACCCTACATTGACTCTTTCCGACAACTATAACCACGCAAATACTTAGAACCAATAAAAAATTCACCGCATCATCATTCCCGTATCCGCTAAGTAAATAAACTTGGCTACTGCGGGATTCCCGAGTGCGGATACTCGGGCTCTCGGGCAGCGAGGATGAGAACAGCCCGCATCTGCGTCGACGTCGGTAGCTCAATATTGTAACAGTATCGAGTAACAGGTTGCTCGCAGTGGTACGAATACTATGTCTATCTAGAATAGAGAAAGTTTTGTTTTTCAGGATAAGATCGAATTAAAACTACTATTACATTGAAGAAACTGGATTTACAATTACAACAGAAAAATAAGTAAGCAGAGACGTAATAAGAGAAGCGTGCATGCATACAGCGAAACATATTCCACCACAACACAGCAGAGAAGATCCTAGTTCGAATAACAAACCAAACAGCCCCCGTAAAACGACACTTTTTGACGAACTTATTGCTGCGGTGCGGGCACACCGCACAAACAACAGCTTAAAAATCCTCTCACGAATGCAAAAATCGAAAGAAATCCTGAACAACTCGTCTCGGGTTCTAACATACTAACCGTAAAACCATTTCGATTCATACATTGTGCTGAACTTATCCCAGTTTCAATCCGCTCCGCTCGCTCGCTGTTTCGCGAGGAACTGTGAAAAATAACTTGTGCTTAACCTACTTCCGTTGGACGATGTGCACTTGCAAAATGAAACCAAACGTAAAGGCATGAGAGTTTAACTTCGAAAGGCACAAGTGAAGCACAAAATCTTCGATGGAAATCTACACGTAAAATAGCACTTTATTGTTAAAGAGAAAGGGGACGTTTTTGCTTGACAATACGAATGACTTCTATGTTTCCTCAATTTCCAGAGTTTGGAGAGGTCAACAGCCGCGGAAATGTCCAGTGGTGTGAGGATTGCTTCTCGACGACATTTCATGTCAAGACCCACTCTCACAAGTCAGATTTGAAGATTTTGAAGTACCTCGTGTTCTGTAGTACAACTAGTTACCACCGGCTTATTTTGTGAGGTTTTCAATATATCGCATTTTATTGGAAAGAAAGAAAATTGAGTTTATTTGACATAAAATAAATAAACAAACAAAACTAATATGTAATACCAAATTAGCCTCATGGCAACACTGAATGTACCACCTGCCGCTGACTTTCAGCTGCAGTCTACGAGTGTTGCAAGTTGGAAAACATAAAAAAAAACATAATAATAATAATAATAAAGCCTTTATTTCCCAAAGTAACAATATACATAATTCCATAAAGTTTTTCATGCACATTACAATACCAATTCATATTAAATCATTATCATATTTTACAGGTACTTAGTTATATTCAATTAATTTACATTATTTTATATTTATATTTTGGTTATACAATACTTTAATTATTTTATACTTTTTTATATTATTATTTAGATATTACTTTTAAATTCATGCTTTCATTTAATATTAAATAATTGATTAAATTTGATTTTTATTTGAATCATAATTATTACAATAACTACACCTACAATAACATATTTCTAAACATTGACATTTATAAGTACTAAGTTATATTAAAATTATTAAATTTTCGAAATACTTTGTCACATTATTGATTCAAGTATACTATTGGGCTACCCATTTCTGGGTGTAGGCCTCCTCCAACTCTTTCCAGTGCTGCAAAAAAAACATATAAAAGTCTAATTTTGCACAAATACCAACTGAAATAAAATGTTACGACTCTTAAATAATAAATCACAACTAAACAAACAAATCTTAAAACAACAACAACAAAAAAAAACGATATTTTTTTAAAAGTGATAACAATTAAAATTAATAAAGAATAGATATTAGACTGACAGAAACTATAGCCGGTTGTAGAATGTAATATTTTTTAATGCAACCTGCTTGTAATGGCACTAAGAAAGGGGTCCCGGTTCCAACAATTTTCAAGATAAACTCATGAATTTATGAAAATCCTTTCTGAACACGCATCGTAAGTTTCGGGGTCTACAAATGCCGCAATATCTAATATCCTTTTATTTAGTCATCTTTATCTTAAAAATACCCGTATCCCTACATCCGACGCCGACGTCAATCGTAGTGGCAATACCAGCAATCAGTCAGTGATACGGTACAATAAAATAATTGCGGTCACCCACAGCACAGATATTACCCACAGCTACTGCCCAGATCCACTGAACTGGGCTCATGTCAATGAATTCACGGAACCGTTGAATCACGCGCACAGCGTGGCTGACGATTTCAAGGAACTAGACCAAATTGTTTTGTTCAAATATGACAATAATTCCATATTGATTTTCCTCGTGGCGTATTTCTAGACACGCTGCAGTCTAGTTGTGGTAAATATTGATAGAATGTTGATCGATATTTAAAATAATTTAAATATTTATTTTCATCAAATTAAATATGTAGATTATGTAGGGCTGTAGGCCGTGTATGTCAGTTTGTGTCGCCAAAACCACCTCCAAAACTAACTATGTAGTATTAGTCAAAATGTGAAATCTTGATCTTCTTCCTGCCCTTGTCCCATTCTATTTGGTGTCGACGTAACACGTTTCAAAATGTGAAATAAGTATGTAATAATATAACCTAATAATAATAATAACATAGAGTAAACTGATAATTCAAATACATGTTTGTTCTGATATTATTAAATGAAGTATGATTCATGATAAGGCATAAACAAAGTTAACCAATATTTCATTATATCACTCGAATCTGATAGTACGGTATACATGAATTATCGCTTAGCGAAGTTAAAATAATTAATTAACTACTATTTCAATTAAGAAATTATAATTTGTTCAATCTGCACCACGAAAAAAAAGAGAAGATTAACAAAAAGCAAAAACAACAAAAATAATCGCTGAGGACAGGATTCGAACCTGCGCGGGTAGAACCCATTGGATTTCAAGTCCAACTCCTTAACCACTCGGACACCTCAGCTGTGGTGAGAGGCGCTAAATTTCGAATCAGCGTCTACATGCTGTTCGCTTGGTATTGATGACGTAGCACGTGACTGTTTGTTAGCACCTTCCATTTGTTCGCACGCGCATCTATAACAATAGAAATTAATGAAGGAAACGTTTAATTTTATAAATAGACTGCTTCATTATATACATGCAATTGTTTTGCGATGCAATAAAAGGTTAATGGTCGACCTACAATAATAAAATAATGCATTAAAAATATGGTTTAAAACACATTTTACAGGTGCTATTATTTTCATCCAATAGTAAAGTCGGAATATCCTTTAAAAAGAGATTGCAAATACAGTTCGTCCCATGACCTCATTTTCTTACTCCGTCCAAAAAACGCCGATGAATTACATAAAATTCAAGTCAGTGGTTTTATAGCGTACTTTATTAGATAGCTGATGTGCCTAATGTACAAAACTAATGTTGTTTGCGCACACCACCGTACTTTATTAGGAAAATAACTACGAGTAATAAATAAAAGTAATTTATCACACCTCCCCTGCGTCACCCAGCCTTTCAACCTTTATTATTAAAAGAAACGTACTAAATAAGACTAAAGGAGAAAAACATTCGTTCAATGTACATCGGACTTTCTTATTGATTTTATATCAATTTGTGGAAGAGTGTTCATTTACCGAGAGGAGGAGTTCTCGTTACGACAAGGTTGCTCGCCAAATTTCTTCGTTTTTATTTGGCTCTGAAAATATTAATTCCTGTGAAGTTTGATACTGTTGAAACTTGAAAGTAAAAGAAGGCTGGTAGTTAATTAAAGGACGGAGTAAGGACTACATTTTTTATACCTAGTCAGTATAAAAGTAAATAAAGATCCATCTTTTTCTTTGTCTTAACAATTTGGAAATTAGAGGACAGTTTTAATTAATCCTTTTTGTTGTCCTTACCTTACCTACTTCAGTTGATAATTGTTCTGTAATAGTTAGTTAGTTTGTTTGTTCTAAATACATAATTAAGATTTTACTTAAATATAATTTCAAGTGTTTACCAATCTTAATATTGCAGACGAAATGTCCCACATTTTTTGTTTGCCATTACTTGTAGTAGTAACGTCAAATGAACTAACTGCAGTAGAACAACAAACCGATAATGATGGGTTTGTTGTTCTACGCCAGTTCTGCTATAACTGTATTAATACCTAAACGAATAACCGTCATGTTTCTTTGTCTGGAAATTTGTCCCCACTAACGGTCTTGTTTTCACAAAAAGAAAGAGATTAGTAATAATTGATAAACATAGTATAATACTTTTGCAACATTTTGTTACAGTCGTGCGACAATTTGCGTTCGTTGTAACTGCAGGCGCTCGTGCCAGTGGTAAACGAGTACGACTGTGCGCCAGTCGAGTGCTGCCGACCAGGGTGCTCAATCTTAGTACAAAAAACTGGGGACAGAATGGGGTACAATGATACTAAATCACGAAGTATGTGTAGTCCCTGTACTGAATGAGTTTAAGTGTGTTTTTTAATTTTGTCGGATTATAATCGCTCAATTTATACCAAATACAAATAAGAGATGGCAGCTCTGTAGCTCATTATTACTAAAAAAATATTTTAAACTAACTTATTGTTTATTTTAACCAAAGAATAGCATCATTATCATAAATTTGAATTGCATTAAACTCACAGAATTATTTGCACTAACGTTCATTGGGGTGTTGGTAGAGTTTTCTTGATGGTTTTAATTACTAATAAACTGGTAACCCCAATACAAATGTCTGCAAAAATCTGACGCGTGCGCCGGTGTTTTGCGATATTTTGTTTACTTTTTTATTCTTTCTGTGTTATTTTGTGTATTGTTGTTGTTGAGCGAAAACTCCTCCGGCAAATCCCTACCTGTGACCAGAAAGGATTTGTGAGTGATTGTGTCACAACTGAGATAGGACTCCAGTGTTGTGATAACTGCAACAAAATTGTAATTTTCGAAATATGTATCCACTCCTCCAGCCATACAAAAAATACCATACAATGTTAAAACTTTAATTTGATAATAAAAACATGATTTCCTAAATTGTATTTCATTTATCAATCCTTGAAATCAACACTATAAAGTACTAATAAAAATAAATATATCTGCATAGCTATACATTTATGTAGGTATCCATCCAAGGGTGTAGTTCTAAATAGAAATATCAGATGGCGCTAGTTTCTTCACGAACGCAAGTGACCCTGTTTCACAGCACAAGATTGGTCTCTATTTCAATATAGTCTAATGTACTCTGTGCTGCCGACTCGCCGAGCGCACTCGCCAATGCATTTGTTTGACGCTACACAAAGGGTGCACTCCACTAACTCGCTGGGCTACCAAGCAGTAGAAACTCGTCACAAACTCGTTCCAGTTTTTCATCTCCCTGGACAATCAAATTGTTTGTCGCCTTCTGTGTTTCTAGAGCACTTATCAGTTTTAACACCTTCTACTTCTTTCATATTTATAGGTAAGGCTTGTTTCTTGGGCTCAGCAGGGGGCCACGTTAATCACGGCGTCTACTGCATTTTCTAGTTCTCTAAAGGACCGTGTAGGAGGGGCCACTAGGATATTCTAGCTAGTGGGCCCACATTCTTATTGGGTATCGGAAGGATCTGAGTATACCTAAGCCTAAATAATTTTTCAATTTAAAGACAAATAGAAAGTCTATCGACTGCACCTGCAACTTGAAAATATGGTAGTCCACCAGAAGCTAAAACAGCGCGTCGCTGCACTCACGTTTGTTTCACATTTCACACGTTTTAGCTTCGAATGGCGAACTGTTCACATTAGGCGACCTCGTCTCTCTGTGAACCTCTTCACGTATTCCTTTTAACGTTTGTACGACAAATGTAACACACCTTTACGACTCTACGAGCTACATGCAAACACTTGAATAAACAAATCTGAATGCATTCAACCGTACCCAATGCTCAGTACCTCACGACAATGAATTAACCATTGCTTCGCACAGCTGAGGTGTCCGAGTGGTTAAGGAGTTGGACTTGAAATCCAATGGGTTCTACCCGCGCAGGTTCGAATCCTGTCCTCAGCGATTCTTTTTTTAATTTTTGTCTTGATTTTGTCGTCACTTAAATACATAATGACTCGAGACCACGTCTTAATACGAATTTCGATGTAAAGTCCATTTCACGAAAGAAGTCCCGTAGACGCAGCGTTGTATGTCGCGCGACATAATGTTGTTTCACAACTTTTGGCATCGTAAATAAACCTTATAACGCACTAATCCAATAATAAACTCACAAAATATCTACCACAACAAACGCACCTTGATAACATCGACAAACGACAACATGGCCGATCTGTTAAATTTAGTTCCACAATTGTCCGCGGGACTTCTTTCGTGAAATGGACTTTAGGTGCTGGGGCGTGTTATGTAGGTAGGTACTATTGGTAAATAAGTCGAGTTTTAAAACCGGTTCATAGTTTTTAATGATATGACACATTCCGTTGATGAACATTGACACCCGGGCCAAAGGGTCAAAGGGTCATCGTCAAGACGATTTATCATTAGAAAGGTATTAAAGCCCTACACTTCATGGCATATTTTTTTGCTGCATTACTTTTTTATTATTCATTATGGCTTTTAAAGTTAAAAGATAAACTTAGGTATATACAAAATTACAATATAATATAGATTTTGTAGTAATTTTATAAGTATATCTTTACATTTTATGTAAGTAGCTTATGTACAACGGCGAACTTTACCCATAATTGGATTTTCTTACAGCAAATGATATATGTGTGAAATTTTCATAAAATAATTCCCACCAGCAAGTCCCTGGGCCACGAACTTGATTGTCTTAGTAATTGAAAGATCTCGTCTTTAACGACGATAATTTTAGTTTGTATACACTTAAGATCCAGAGAACTCTGGATCTTGACAACATTCCTCGAACCAGTAATGAGTTCATCAGAAAAGTAGCGGAACCTGTCTCACTTCGGTCGAACCAAAATAGTAAGACTGTTTTTGTTTCACTACTTTTAAAAGAAGCTCGGGGCATGATAAGTAAGTGCAGACTCACTACATAAAACGTTATCAAATCAATAATGATAACAGTTTGAGCAGTGGGGATTCTTGCGTGTTGCGTGTTTTAGACTGTATAATCTTTCATCTCTGCGTCACACAAGGAATGTTAAAAAAAAAGAAAATGTAAACACTTCTTTACAAGAATGGTCGGTTGAACAAAAAATTTTGATTACATTTATACATTTTTATTAAAAATAGCCTAATAAATTTTCTGATTATCTTGCAAACACTTTTAATGACTTATAGTAGAAAAATATGTTTTAAGCTAATACGCAAACAAAATTTTGTAAGAATGTGTCCACTTTGATTTTATTTAGATTGCGTGCATAGGAACGTGGTTTTCATGATGGCAGGTTTGTCATTCATAATTTCATATGTTTTGATTTTTTACATAAATATTACGTTATAAAAATATCAAATGCCTGATAAGCTTTATAAAAAAATATATAAATACAGTAGAGTACTCGTGACTGTTATGTGTATGTGACGCATCTGGAGCAGTGCAGTGCGAGGCGCGGAGTATGTTAGACGGTAGTGGAGGGACGCGGGTGCTGTAAGATGCCTTGCGAGAGCTGCGCGGTGCAGTTCAGCATGTTCAAGCGCAAGCGGGCATGCAGCGAGTGTGAGCGTTACTACTGCAGCGGCTGCCTGCGGCGCGGTGGTGGCAGCATGTGTGCGCCGTGCCGGGTGCTGTCCACCCGCCCGCTCACGCGGCAGACCATCGCCCACCTGAAGGTGCGCGACCTGCAGTGCTTCCTGCAGCGACAGAACGTCTCTACTAGGGGATGCGTTGGTATGTCCCGTTCTTCCTGTATGACTACCGCAAGTCTAGTTTCCTATTCAAAACAAACTCTATTTGAGCTAGCAAATCATAAATATGCAGCCCTATTTACATTTTGTCGAATACATTCACATGACTGGACTACAGCCAAAGTTGAAAAACTTATTTGTTGACTCACCACACAATCATTGATACTTTCCGAATCATTGCCAATATAGTGTTTACACTGATGATTAGTATTTTATTAGTGAATGTGACATATTTCAGATTCCACATGAAACTGTTTGCTTGTTAATAGGTTCTCCAAGGTATTGTCAAAGATATTTACACCTGGGTAGGACATTCGGCATAATATTATTCACAAAAGATTTAACGTTATTCTGGTTTTCTATGTTTTGAAACTTCAGTCTTGCTGTTGGATTTTTGTAATGAAATTGCACGCTTTTCCCTAAAGTGAGAAATAAAATGTAATAACTTCTAAGAGATAAAACTTCAGATAGCAAAGATAAGAAAACAATATGTGTAGAAAGTACTTTCTTTTTTCCATATCAATGTCCTTGACTTCTTTTGCTAATAAACTTAAGAACCACATAAATGGCTTCCTAAATACTTACAAAACATGTCTACTGTATTATCAAGTGAATAGCCAGTCATTTGCCCTTGAATATAATTTGTCATGGTAATTCCCCTGCTGTCGGGCCCGATTTTCAATGGCACCTTTAGTTTATCTTTTATTATGAATACATTTATAAATCAAACTTGTTTTTGAGGCCATGATTGATATAGTAATAAATAATAATCATAAAACGGGGTGAATAGAGATTCCAGAGTGTAATGAGAGCAAACAGTTTTGTATTATTTATTATACAACTTATTTGACCACCACAAAAATGATTTGACCTTCATTCAATATCATCATCTGACAGCATTAGTTTTATTGTGTGTCCACTTTAATTGATGCATGTATGAGTGAGTTTCTTGACTGAGTTTATGGTGACTAACAGCCTTGGAAGCCAAGGCCCTTGTTTTTTTTATTAGTCAAAATCTTGATTTCAAACTCCATATCCGTATACATTGTATAAAAATTTAAATCTTACAAACACACTACCTATCATAGTTTTAAGATTTCAAAAATATGAATCTTCCTTTTGTTTCTAGGAGTTATCATAGCTCTGTGCTAGGATCATCCCAATCTACGATCATTCCAATAATGTACCCATGTTTATGATGAGTAAGCATAATAATAGCATGATGGTTTGGCCATTGTTACCACAATCATATCAGAAACATTAATTTACTTTAATCATGACCAGTTTCCTTTAGATAACAACCTTTGGGGAAATCAACCAATATAATGAACTTTTGATACCTACTATGGTGTGACAAATTTGTATAGTACCTAATATCCTTGGGATTTGCGTTGCTAGGCGTCCAGGTAAAGACAGATATAGTTAGGCTTTTTGATTGTGTGTCCGGCCAAAGTAAACGGTGTCTGACTTGTCCGGCTTTTACATTTCGCGAATGAGCGCGCACTGAGTGTGGTCAAGCGCAGGCGATCATTAGAATTAAACAAGCTTTATGATATCTTTATCAAAAAAGCTTGATTTTAAAAAGCTTGACATAGAAAAGCTAAACAAAGCTAAAACTTCACATTATGTAAGGGAACAGCGGAGCTTTCAACTACAGGCATTTTTTATGCCTAAATGAAAGCTCCACGATAAGCAATTTGAGCTAAAATGATACGTAATAAATATATTTTTTTTTTGTCGTACCTATTAATACTTAGACACAAAATCTTAAATAATGTAGGCTGTCCGGCTTTTTTACCCAAACGTTGGGCCAAACTGGCTGATCTATCCGGCTATTAGATTTGGCAACCTGGCAACCCTACTTGGGATGATAAGGCATAGGTACTCTGTAATAAATTTGTTGTAACTATTATATTATTATGTCTTGACCAGGATCCAAAAATAACAAAATTTGAGTTACATCAACAGTATGTCTAGTTATAGTAAAACATATGGTGTGCCCGATGGGGTTTCTCATTGTAAACATTTTGAACTGCCATCAAAACATCCCCTTCCCTGGTGCCCACTGTCAGGCTTGTTACAATATCATGCCTAAACATAAGGGTTGAGGCTGTGGGCTGTCTGCCAGACAGTGATTGAAATCAGATATTATAACGAGTAGATAGTTATTATTTATACTTAAAACGGGATATTTACCATGTTTACTTATTGTTTCGAGTTCCCGAATAATAGTGTTAGTGACCATGTTAGTTTAAAATCTTAAGTAGATAGTTGTTGGCACACTGATAATTAATTAATTAGTGATGACCAAAATAGATAAGGAAACCAAAATGTACATGATAGCTTTAATGTGTGTGAATGTCAATTTGCAGAGAAGGAGGAACTGCTGAGCCTGTGTGTGTCCCACGTGAACAGCGCGGCGTACCGGCGGCGGGGCTCCCGCGCCGGCGCCAGTCCCTTCAGCTCGCTCAAGGGCTTCACCAACAACATCAACGACTTCATCAACTCGGCCTTCGACATCCGCAACGGCGCGCAACCAGCGCCGCCGCCACCCGCCCGAGGATGCGGAAGTAATATTACAATACTACTGTTTTTAATAAGTTATTAACTTAATCATGGTGTCCTTGACTGGAGGCCGCGAATCGGTAAACGTAAGATAGGACGTCCTCAGGCTTGGTAGAACAGCCCTTTCCATGGTGGAATGGCGTGCGATCTTAGCGGGATATGTCTAGGGAACTACTGTAGGGTGATATTATCAACAATAATAGACAGACCTCTAGTCGCACGCCATATTAATAATCCATCCTCACCTCTATCATAAAGCTGCACTAGCCAACCCAAAAGATTATAACTCCACCTAGCCCCAGAGCGCCGTCTACACTTCTAGGTGCGTTCGCGGTCGCCATTGAACACGTTTACCCCTACAGTTATCAGTTCCAAGCAGGTTCGCACGGCGCGCGGCGCATTGCCACTTCAGACACTTGACTATGCGGTGCTTTGTCATAGTCACGTCACCTTTTTACAAATTCGACCACTCGGAAAGATTCAGTCCTTTCCTAAGTTCGATAAGCGAGTTTTGATTTGTGAACCTGATCATAAGTCATTTTAGGATTAAAGAGTTTATTCTTTCGGCTCTGTAGAAGAAGAGCTGAAGACTCCACGAGTTTCTCGAAGTAATTTATCTTAATCTTATCTATTTTACACATGTCATACTGTGTGTATTTGATGTTTAGTATCATTATGATTCTGATTCAACAATAGTATTGCAATGACTAATCAATCAAGTACAACTAATTATAGGATAAACGGTGTATCAGTATATTGATATGATTGTTTTATCAATGTTATCCACTCTTGAAAGAGCAAAGAATGCATATATATGTACATACTTTGGACGCCGTTATCCTAAGTCTGCTATTCTTTCGTAGATATTCTACTGAGTCATAGTGCATTACAGCACACGTGCACGTTTTCGCGCGTGAATGCACTAAAATTAATAACAACACCACTTACTGCCGCACTCAGAGAGCTTTAATGATTACTTAGGCCATCACTAAGTAAAGGTTTTGACAGTTTTGTCATACAAAAATATGTCAAATCTTTACTAAGTGATGACTTAAGTAATCATTAAATATCTCTGAGTACCGCAGTTAATTAAGTTAATTGGTCCCACATTCTCGTCACCATCATGATGTGCAGTGTCAGTGGGAATCTTTGTTATCTATTCATTTTAATTCAGACAATTATAACATACAATACATAAAATGTATTGGCCATAAAGGGCGTCTTTACGGCTATCAGCACGGAAGGAAAGAACCTAAAATATTGTATACGGGAAGTGTTACTAAAAGAAGACTTCATTTAAAAAAAAAAAAATCAAATAACATGACTGAAACGGGAATCGAACCCGCCAAGTGTAAAACACAATGTATCATTTACAGTACATTATTTTTTCCTAAATAAGATAGCATCTTAAATAAATAATGTAATAATATGCGTTCGATTCCCGGTTCAGGGAGGCGATTATTTAAAAATCTCTGTACGCAGTTCATACCAATTATTAAAATCAAAATGAAGTCTTCTTTCAGTATACATTAAGTATTTAATACTTGCATTTTCGAGTTATTAGTTAGTAAGGTGTGAGGTCATTACAAAAAATGATAAAAACAATCGTTTTATTCGCCAACAGTTTATTTTTTTTTTCGCATGTTGCCTACTAAAGGCGTCAATAAGTTTCCCGTAGCCTTCACATTTACGTTTAATAAAATATGCCGAAAACAATGATACAATAGGATGCACTTCATGGGTATATCCGGCTATATTGGTTGTATAATATTATCCTTGTACATGTTACAATAAGTCTGTATGCATTTTGGAATATTCTGTTAATCTGTATTATTGTGAATTTTTCAGGCAATTGCTTTAACTCGGCCCACGTTCACACAGGCGACAACGATGTCCCGAGCGGTCGGCCGTGGCCTCAGGCAGAACGATTTACAACCACACCAGGTGAGCACACACGTCATTAACATACAATATGAAAAATTAATTGACAATGAGCCTAGTATACTTTGGAATGTAAAATTATAACTATTTATGCAAACATAGACTGAGTTAAAACATTCAGCGGTCTCAACGGGAAAGTAAAATGCAGAAAATTGACAACAATGAAATTAAATATCAATTTAATTTTGTTGCGTATGCTTGTGTAGACGTTTGATAGAATAATGGTCGGCATCGGCAGAAATATAATTAATGTCACTCGGAAAGATGCCACGGTAATATATGGGTGCACACATCTGCCGCATGTGAGACGAAAAATGGGCCAATCTCACGACTCACCGCAGCAAACCCCGGCGGAGATGAGTGGAAGGAGAGTAGGGAGACTGACTTGCGGTGGGTAGTAAAAGTAACGGGCATTGCGTGGTCGCAGGCGGCGAGCCGGACATCACAGTACCCGTGCCCGAGACGTCCTCGTCCGTGTCGCGCTCAGCGTCAGCAGAGAGTGCGCGCGTCGACACCGCCGACTGCTACGAGATCGAGGACCTGGACGACACCGGCTGGGAGTTCGTCACCCGCCCAGCTGACCCGCTGCCCAACGGTAACCACTGCTCCCATAGCTATGTCAGCCTACTGCTGGAGCTACAGTTAGCGCGTCCACACCGCCGACTGCTACGAGATCGAGGACCTGGACGACACCGGCTGGGTGTTCAAGTTAACGCGTACACATTTGTCATGGGTTAAACCTTCGAGTTCCGTAGTGAACAACTGTTCGGCTTTGATAAGGGTCTTTTTACACCCTTTATATAAATCGGGGGGAAATCCGAATCCCCTCTGAATTCGGCATGATACCCTGAATAAGTGGTAACCGTTTGTGCTTCGACAATTATCAGCAACACCACTCTCTTGATACAATTCAAGCGGCAAAAGATCGTGTCGCACTGTATTAGACGTACCCAAGCAAAAGTTGACTCGGCTAAGCACCTTTAACTAAGGAATATGATCGATTTGATGACGTAGACTCCGGTTGCTATAGCACACCATCTCCCCACGTCATAACTAACCTATTCCTCCCCTCCCCAGACTCAGACGTGCTCATCAGCACCTCGCTACCGTTCGCGCGCCGCGCCGCGTCCACACTGGAGCTGCGGCGCTCGCCCTCGCCGTCCGCGTCACCTGCGCGTGCGCCGGACAGCGCCAGCCTGCAGGACGTCGACGTCGACACTGGGACCGACGACGGCACAGATGACAACGGGACCGACAATGATACTGGTGCGCATACTACATTATTTATCACTTAGCTAATAGGCGATCGAACTCACTCAAAAACATATGATTCTGTTTAATCCGTCAGTTAGATTATCGAAAAATATTGGATACGTATTTCTGTTTTATCAAATTAATAAAAATCGACGAAGTTATAACGCGTCAAAGATCATGAGTGGGGGCTTGCGACGTCACTTGTAGGTAAAGGTAAAATGTACTGACATGTGAAGTCACACGAGTTTTCGAAGCACTGTATCGTCTTCATTTTTTGTTTACGTGAAAAAATATGTGTTCAATATTTATTGGAAATCTACCTATAAAAAGCAATAGGTACACATACAACACAACAAATACAAGAAAGGAAAATAAAACGAAAGTTGCACGTCGTGACTGCGACTAGCAGGTTACCACTCAGCATGGTGCTGTGCCATGGGGACCCACAGAACAGCGGTGGTTTTCAGTGGTCACCGGTGAAAAAAAACTTACGAAAGTCAAGACAGCATTAATATTAAGTATAGAGGTATATAAATAAGAAAATAAAATAAACAGTGCTTGAAATCTAAAGTACTACAATTATTATGACTTATGAGATAAAAATATAAAAAAAACTAAAGGTATGATTTGCACGCTAAACAGAACAAACATTTTACAAACAATATCAATGATGTGATGAGTTTAAATCTGTTTTTAGTCTCCGACCGATGGTCGATTTTTGACCGAAACCTAAGTCTCAGGACCTAACACTAAGAAATGTCACTGACCATCCGGTGACCGCACAGGTACCCCGCGACAGATCCGGCTGGAGCAGTTCTCTAGCGCGTGCGAGCTGGAGGCGCTGAACGTGAAGCAGCTGAAGGAGCTGCTGCTGCGCAACCGCGTGGAGTACCGCGGATGTCTGGAGCGCGCCGACCTGCTGGAGCGCGCCAAGACGCTGTGGCGGAACCACGAGCAGTACAAAGATGGTAAGACCACCTAACTATTATGATAGACTACAAAATCAGTCAAATCAGTTTCATGGTTATCATTAGTCCGGTCACTTTTTACATTCAATCATTCAATGGTCATTCCCATAGAGCTAAAAATTTATATGAATGTTCGGAACACCGTTATAAATGAATGCTGAAAAGTCCCCATCGATCCCGTACCGCCAAAAAAATTCAAGGTTCTCAAAACAGAGTTTTTCGCGTTTTTCAGCAAAATAGTACGTTTTATCACAAAATTAGATCAGACAAAAATTGTAGATCATATAATTAGTTCGCGCGGTTTACGTCAAATGACCAGCGACGGGTCCCACTCGCTGATGCAGCGTCAGGCAACCACTCCTCCATAGTTCCACATGTCTTTGTGTACTCCATTCATATTGCACACATTCTTTCAGATTATTTTTGTGAGTAAAATTGAAAAAAATTACAGATAAATCTGAAGTATTCTGACGGATAACATAACTTCAAAATGACGAAATAATAATAGCCAGGTACGACTAATGTAGTAAACATTTTTATAGTTTTAGGTGAACATAAAGTTTTAACATAGTTGGGAAAAGTCATTTTGGAAAAGTAGGCGATTCTAAATTGCATCGATCACGTTGATGAATACAATTACTGTAAGTAGCGACATACGGCAAGAGTGGTGTACAACAGCTGTTACTTGTTTGCAGACATAGACAACCTGCCTCCCGAGGAGTGCTGCAAGATCTGCATGGCGGCGCCGCTGGAGTGCGTGCTGCTGGAGTGCGGCCACATCGCCGCGTGCACCGCGTGCGCCAAGCAGCTGGCCGAGTGCCCCATCTGCCGCCAGTACGTCGTCAGAGCCGTCAGGTTCTTCCGCTCCTGAACCCTTGGTACTTGGGAACCAGTTTTTTCAAGGAGAACATTGTTTTTACAGCTTTAAGACTCTTGTTCACGGCCGGTTTTTACTCGAACTGTCAACGGCCCGGTCGACAGTCATGTATGAAGCTCTATGGAGGTTTTTTCACGACACTGGCGTTAACCCCGCTTCCACTACGCGCCGTGTCCGGTTTAACCTTAACTAGTCCGGTGCATACCCAAGTATGATAACTACGAGCGTTTGTTCTCAAGGCCGGACGTACAGATTAAAACCGTGTGTACAAGGTCACCCCGACGCTGACCCGGCTAAAACCCGGTCGTGTCAAGAGCACTTATTTCTTATGAAACTATGATAGCAACGAATATTTATGCTGTCATGTAATATGACGCAATCGGCTAATAGAATAGGAGACAGCAATAATCCTTCCGTGAAATCAAGTATCGTGTATATTTAGAATATGGTGAGCATTCGTTGTGTATCATTGAGGTCCAGATGATCTGCATGTGCTACTTTATATTCCTAACACGATCGCTTAGCTTTAAACTAAGAAGTGATGGCTGCACAAGTGGCGATGGTAATGCCCACGTTACTTCGTGTGTAAGTGTGGGCGCATACTGCGATTGGGTCGTCTTGCGTAGTGGTGCGATAGTTTGCTTTCTCGAACGGTTTCGCGCCGATTGATCAAGCCGAATGGCCGCTTAGACGAGTATATACAATGTTATTCCCTTCCTAATATTGTTCACTCGTATTCGCACAGCCACCACGTACGCACGTACTGTGGATGACCCCTTAATCTCGTAGCAATAGAAGTGTTTTTAATACAATATAAATGTTGTCGACGTGCGGTTGACTTTAGTCGCAAAAAGCGCGAACAAAACGTCTGGTCGCAGTATGCGCTGACCTACGAGAGAGCTCACGGCATGTTGTGACCTGAATTCGACAATACATCCGGTGACCACGTCACACAGTCTACGCCAAAAGTACAGAACTGATCGTGTAAATATTATATCTGTTAATATTTTTACCAGTTTTTATATTAACCTGAACTGTTGTTGTATTTCAATTGTTGCTCTCCAGCCATCATTACCGTAGACTATAATCATGTATTCGGATCCGTCGTGTTCTCCAATATTATGTGAATTTATCATACAAGGTAAGCTCCGAACGTACTGAGACTATCTTAGGTCTATTTGATGTTTTAGGGTGAATGATTGTCCTAGAATGATAGAGAAAAGTTGTGCCTACACAAGTTGTCAGAGTACCTACTCATTACTTAATAAAATAACTGCCTATATTTCTGCTGCTTGTGTATCAAATAAAATGTAAATTGGCTATTTGACTACTGTTAAAAATTCACGAAAATGTTATGTCATTTTAAAGAACTAACAGGAATAACACGTTTTATCAGGATAGACTGGCCTGACAATAAGCGGACATTAGTAGTGAAACTAGGCAAGGTCATATCATTTACAGTGCGTTCGCAGCTGGTATTAGGTGTAAAAATTATATCATTGGTTAGAATTAGCTCAAAATTGTATGTTATACACTCGAGTGTAGTCGGTCGCATAGTGGAATCAGCATTGTTATCATTTCTGCATAGCTATTCACAAACAATCGAATCGAAGTCGAATCGATCTTGACACTTTTTCGAGTATCAAGATCGAGTACGATTGGCAAATGCTATTCACAGATTGGATCGACATGGTGGTACATTAACTCGTAGAGAAAAATTATATGTAGCCAATTAATTATTTTTAATGAGTATTTCTGATAAACTGATAAGTTTTACTATAGCTTGTACTGAATCATATCTGTTGAGTAACTAAAAATATAATTAAAAATGATTTTAATTTTAAATGGGTATCCATTTAAAATTAAAATCATTTTTAATTATATTGCAACGACTCTTTCTTATGGTATAGTCCAAAATGGCGTCGTAATTCTGATTGGATTGCACTTCCGAAAGCAAATAGCTGTCGGCAGGATTGATATCTGATCGACGGACAATCGAGTGGTTGTGAACAGCTATGGTGTACGAGTACGTACGGCATGTACTTTGCTGTTAATACCGGTTTTAGTGGATTTCGGTGGTTTTGTTGTCATTTGGTCAAGCTAGTAAATACTTTCAGCGCGCACGCAATCTTGATTTCGCTATTAGTCTTCCGAATGTGTCACTATGCGGCCGTCTATATCCGCGGTGCGGTGTATTTTTTTATTTATTATAAAATTGTTGTTAGTATGCTAGCAAGCAGGCTGTGTAATGTTTCAATTGTTATTTAGTGTGACGTACTTGTAAAGATGAGGCAACAAAACGTGTGACTGGTGTTAGTGCTATATTATGAACTCTCTTAGTTAAACAACACGAACAATTAATGTTGCTGTTCGTGTATTATTTAATTAATTCATGAGTTATCTATAAATATGTCATTTTGGAAGATATTGGTCCTTATATAACGCTTATGTTTTTTTATTATTCTGCCATTTTCTGTTTATATTCTTGAAAAATCTTGTATGAATTTGTGTAAATCACCTAAATGGTTTGAAAAATGAATTATTTACGCATATGTATCATGATATTTAAGTAATTGTATAGTTACCTGTTAAGCAGCGTCACCCGTATTTAAAGGTTCTCCTATTTCCAATCAAACTTAATAGTTTGTATAAACAAATATGAACAAAGCCGGTCTCAGACGTTTTTACGATTTGTCGTTTAATATAAATATTTCCTATACATAGATATAGAACCTCCGGCCGCCGCGCGCCGGTTACTATAATGTGACGTGGTGAAATAATCCCGCCGTGTGGATCGCGGCCGTCATATAACTGTATATAACATATTATGTACTTTATTTTTGTATGTAGCTGAGGGTCTGTGAATGTATGCCCACAAACGAGGGCGAGGAACCGTCTTCCCTCGTATGGTACAACGCGCGTCTGTTTGTAAAGCCGCTGAGATTATGTAGATGGCGCCACTTACTTCTGGCAGACACGTGTCCACGACGAGCGAGCGAGCGGATTTGAATTATATTGACATGTCATACGACTGTTAGGTGGCGGTACCGTTTGCTAAGGAAACCCATGTTTTAGCATCCAAGATTTGAGACAACTTGTCTGTTCTTCGTAAACGTACAAACGTTCTTCGAAGAAGCACACTCATGAATGTCAGGACAACAAAACAAAGACGTTACTTGCTGTCACTTTGATGGATGGAGGAATTTGGTTGTGAGAAGCAATATGTACGAAAGCGGAAACAACCAGAGACGACAAGAGATTTCCAAGATTCGACCAATCACAGAAGACACGCGATGTGGATGTCAACCAATTTGATTGGTTGATTCCCGGAAGTCTCTTCACCTCCACTAGTCACTGCTTTGGTGGAATTAAGGGAGTTCCTAAAGAAACTAAAACAAAAACGTACTGCATACGAACCACACAAATTAGACGCCAACGTAAATAGCCAATCAATTTCTGTAGTTTTATATTCCTTTAATGACTTTGTTGAATGATTTCTGCTAATCATTTGTTTGTTTTTCATGAGAATTTTGGCGAGCTTAGAAAATATACGTGATGAAATTTTTGTGGCTTGCGTTGCTACTATTTTGTGCATAATATCGACGGGGTTTGTACCATACGAGTCAATTTTCGTATATAATTAAAATAAAAAAGTCCCGTGTAAATAAAACAAGAAATATTGCAATAATTTCAATAAAATTGTAACATAGATAAATTGAATACACGGTAAAGCCTTTGTTGTCATTTTATTTACTACACATACCATAGTAAACCTTACCAGGAAAAACACAGCCTTCAATGACCAGGGTGCCGAGGCAAATGAGATGGGCGACTGAGTGTGCTCATAGCTTTTATACGAACACTTTTGAACGTCAAAAGTATTTTTTTATGGTTAAATATGGCCCAAGCCCACAATGCTCGACATTGTTGAATGCCTTCTCATAATCGACAAAAGCTAAACACAGGGGCCGATTGTACCCCGTCGGGGCTGCAGGTTGTTCGAAAGAGATACCGCGGCCTCGACATGAAGGGCTAAGAAGGAACATGGGTGGCTTTTAGTCAGTAGAAGTCTGACACTCCCTTCCGCTCTGCTCAAGAGCGGGAGGGGTTATTTGATGATTTTCCACCGGCCAAAAAAAAAAAGGGGCCGATTGTATTCTCAACTCTTCTCAATCATCAGCTTCACTGTATGAATGTGGTCACTCATGGAGAAACCAATGTATAAGAGTGGCGTGTTATGTTTAGACGCGCCGTTATGCATGGTTGATGATGAGGGAATGTTTTGCAATGAAATATATAATTTTCACAACGATAATGATACACCTTCATAGCCTTAAAAGTTATTTATTTTATAAAAAAAGTTTAACATGTAAGTAAACAAGGCCCCATTTGTTCTTCAAAACATCAATAAATAAGTAGGTACAATCCAGCATGGAAATGAGGTCGTCGCTCAATCAGTCTTCGCGACCTGTTTATCAATTGAGCAATATGTAAATGGATAAAGTGCCGATGTCTTCAGAGGATAGATACTGAATATGTTTATTTTAGATTGCTTTTTTTGTTGAAATCGGCAATTTATCTTTAAGGGTTGGTATAGACTAGTCTCGGCCAACGACGTGAGTCTCCTCAGGCGCGTCCACGCGTATGATGGAGGAGGCGAGCGCGAAGTACCCCTCGTAGTGCACCTCTTGCGGCGTAGTGTCGTAGTGGTAGTGCCCGCCGTCGCCGTGCTCGCTGAACCCGTGGAAGTGCTGCACGCGCAGGTCCAGACCCTGCGGAGAAGATGGCTCATGTTGTAATAAATGGAGACTGGATTGATGAAAGTTCCGATAATTTGGTCTTAGAATACTTGTTTCGTTATTAGTATCTTAGAACAGGACTCTTGGGACACCCCACAGGAACTGAACTATTTTCCAGGTTTAAAGTAGCTTAGGCATGTCTCTTTCCGACCCGCTAACTATCAATACAGAAAATCACATCGTAGTCGAACTGCTCCAGTGCTACGCGATGAAAGGTAAAACTAACACACTTTTACGTTTATAAAATTGACTTTGAATTGCCTCGGAACACAAAAGTCTAAGAAGAAACATGGGTGGGTTTTAGTCAGTATGAGTCTGACACACCCTTCCACTCCGCCCAGAGCGGGAGTCATTTGATGATGATTTCCCATCCACAAAAAAAAGGAAGCCCGGCCACCGCCTGCAATAAATGCTAGGTATACTAACATGGTCTCCAGTGACGAGCGTGCCAACGTGTGTGATGGGCGCGCGCATCTCGAAGTAGTGCAGCCACCCATCCACGTCCTCGTCCGTGCAAAGCCGCGTGCTGGAGAAGTCGGGCATCACGTGGAACTTCACCTTGCCGGCGCGCAGCATGAACATGCCTCCAAGACCTGGAACATGGACAAATATGGAAAATTCATACATCATATTTCAACACGTATTTAATTCATCTTCTATTTCAGCCTTAGTTAAACGCATGCTGGCTACAAAATCGGAAATAATAATAACAAAGTCCAAAAGATCGTGATTATTCTCGTTTTTTAGTTTCTTCATGCAATTTTTTACGATAATGTGTAAAATACCAAAGGCCTAGGTATTGTGGTGTGTTAAACAAGTAATTAATAGACAAGACAGGTAATATTATTATTACTCACCGACAACTTTATCCCCGTAATGGTTTTTGAGGGTCTCTCTGATGGCCGTGATGAAGTTTGATGGACCGATGCGTTTCTTAGCTACTACTTTGATCACCTGAAATGACAATACATGACATACACATTTTATCATAGGGTACAGACGATTTAGAAAACCGTTTAGGTAACGATCTGTTTGTTGGCATCAAGCAGCAAACTATTTATTCTGGTTAACTAAGCAAAGGCTTCTCTGGAAACACTGTTTTTTGAAACCCATACGTGAAAAAGTGTAATAATCTTGATATTTTTAAACAGGAAGTCACAAACCTTGCCAGGTTTCCCTTCACTAAGCAGGTAGTTCCCCAGCAGCGCTGTCCTGGTCTCAGTGTTGGGTAGTCTCTGCTGCAGGTAGCCGTCCTTGCCCTTGGCGGCGCCAACCGGCTCGATGGACACTATCCGGGTACCCTGCTCCACTGTGCCGTTGCGAATGCTCAGGTTTATTATACCCTGGAAATATTCAACATATTCTGTCATTGATTTATCTTCTTCCTAGTGTTAATGATGATGATGAACTTAAATTACAATATTGACAGCGTTCGCAGTGGCTTCCAACTGGTCCACGGGTCCCCCACAGGAGGAGGGTCGTAGTCCCTTATCTTTTTAATTAATTATAAAATATATATTTATGTTGACCAGGTTACGTGGTCTTATTTGATTACCTGCGCCACGTAAACCCTGTCCGTCACATTAGTCAAACTTGTATTCGATCTATCTATGTATTTATCGTAACATAAATTTAGTCATCAGCGTTGTCGATTTTAAAATTATGTAGTGAATTTGATCTACTTTACCAGAGCCATTCCCTTCACTCAATATTCAATGACACTTATATCAGATATGGCTTATTGCACATATAGTTATTTTGTGTGTTAAGTGTTGTTGTTTTTTTACAGTAGGTACGCATTATTAATGTAGTCAAACGTAACTAACCTCGCAGTTGACCCCGAGATGCGGCCAGGGCCCTGCGCCGGCGCCGGCCACTAGCGCGGGGTCGCTGTTCAGGTGGCGCGCCAGAGCCGCCAGGTCGTAGATCTTGTCTCGCTGCACCAGCGGCAGCAAGTATGGTGGACCTCCGATCTCGATGAGCTTAGCATTGCCAGTCAGACCTGGTTAAATATGTCTAGTTAAACGGACAAATATTGGTGTTATCAACAGTGGAATATAACATTTCTAACATAACATCACACCTGGAATCTTCGAAGATTTAGGCAGAGTTTTTCCCATTAGTACACCCACATTTCAGCAGTAATGTTTAAATCCCGTGTAATAGTGGGTGAGCCTATTGCTAACATAACATTGCCTACAAAATAAACATTTTGTTTATTTAACTTCATGCTTGATGCTGTAACAACTGTAATATTCAGTAGGTAAGTCATCTGATAGATAATGAAGCAAAATATTGTCTCATTTTATCACTTATTTACTTTAGATAGCGTGAGATTTGTAGCAACAACTATTAGGTCAAATGATGATTATATAATTGTTTCGTAACCGGCATCAGCTCATACAACATGTAATATTGTATTAACTGCTTATGAGAAGTAGTGTAGAGAATAAATCGCGTCTTATGTTGTACAGGAAAACATGAATTAAAATTATGATGTGGTGGCAATTAAAATCAAGAATTGCAGATATTTTACCTCAATTACAATTTCACGCCAATTCTTGGGTGAGGTTTCTTATTCGTAAATAAGATAAACATCATTTTTGTGACAATAAGTAGTTCAGTTGTTCTATCATACCTGGTGATGTGAGGTTGTAGGGCGACTTGGTGAGGTCCGGAGAGTCAACAGCAGACACGTCCACTGACTCGAATGTGCTGGTCAGTCCCACAGACAGCACTGCACAAACCAATGTTTTTAATTAATAACATTATATTGTGGGGGTACTACTGCTACCCTGGCCAAGTCATGACTGAAAAGACATCGAGGAAGAGATAGGCCAGGGTTTGTGGTTAGTGACCAGATACTTCTAAGTAGATAATATGTCGGTAGTTCAATAGCTCAAATCTCAAAGTTAAAAAGCGAATTAACCAGTAGTAGTATGTACTTATTTAGTATGGTAATAACATGTATGTAGATATTAGGTAAGCATGGAAATGTTGTGACCTGACTGAATATAATAAGTATTACTGACCATCCACAATTTCCTGCAGCGGTGGCTGGTACAAAGATTTTTCCTGTATCGGAACTTTTGTGTAGTCGACAGACGCCATGCTGAAACAATAACCGAGTCGTTTATGTTTAGATTGCCTGATAATAAAATATTTTTAGTTTCAGCTCAATTCACTGTGGTATTTTATCACAACGCTCATTATTATTTGTGTAGCTGGATTCGAGTGGCACAAAACAGTTTCTTACAATAGCAAATAATTAAGTAATAAGTAGGTAAGTGGAGTACCGAAGTTTTCCAATTTTTGTTAGTTAAAAACTTACTTTGAAATATTTTTTTCTGCTCCCGCAGTGAGTAGTTTAGGGCCAGGGGGCCTAATAAACAAGTTTCGTATTGACAGTAAACAATAACTTCGCCGGTTACAAGTCATTGCTTTCACTCACCTCGGTGCGTTCAAGGTCGCCGCGTCCAGCGCCACAACAAACGAACACGCTAACAAAATATTAGCATACATCCTAACCTAACTTATGGACTATAGTATTACGTACATTAGTGTGTAGCGTGGGGGTTCAACTGGGGAGCTGTTGGTTTGTGTTGACCTCTGGTGACCTCAGTAGGTAGTTGTGTGTGAGATGAGCGGGTGAGCGGTCCGGCGAGCGGCGTGCGACTTGTGCGAGCTGTACGTGTGAATGTCGCCGAGATTGCGCGCTATCTGCGGTGCGCTTTATCATTGTTTGAGAGCTTCCAGTTAATTGCTGCTTGTTTAGAGGTCGCCAAACATCTCATTGTAATGATAAATTGTTGCTTGTTATCAACTTATTAAGAATTAGAAGTGGTGGTGCTTGTTTTGTTATTTCCTTGTTGTTGTATGTGTTATATTTCCACGTGTGGCAGATATCATTCGCGAGTGTCGAGAGATTGAGAGTTCGAAAACATTCATGACAAAAATAAGAAATAGTCTTGTATCACCGCACACAGCTGGACATAGGCCTCACCTGTTTGTGTTTTATCATAATTTGTTACTTCTTATTTTCATAACAAACAACAAAATATAACTGGCGAAATGTGGGTGTACTATTAGGTATACCTCTGCCTAACCCTTCGGGGATTACGAGGTGTAATGTTTTGTGTGTGTAATTTCATAATTCTCTATCAGTATATTTGCCATCCTTATGAAAGTATTTTATTTTGATTAGATAGCAGAAAACATTGAATGATATCTGGAATCTGGCTTGCCTAAGTTGGTACGTGAATGGGTGAACACCCATTATATACCGAGTTCCGTTCGTGCTACGGAAAGCACATTGAAGCTGTTGGTCCTGGCTGAAGATCTTGGACAGTAGTACAGGCACTCAATGGCCTGAAAGTCTGCCAACCAGTATTACCAAAGGGTATAAAGAAAATACTGGTATTAAATTGCATTCATCATAGTTAGGAAAAGGCTAGGATTATGATGATCTAGAATCTTGTAATACAATAAAACAAAGCATAGTTTGAAGAGTTTTTATTTCTATAAAACTAAACCACAACAGTTAGTATTAAATAAATAAGTGTTTACTTCTATCACTGTCATACTTGTAATAAATAAATGAATACAAACAGAAATCTTCACCACTTATAGTTTAAGCCGAACTTTGGTAATGTTGGGTTAACTAAACTAAAAACTACTTAAATTAACTCTGACGTCACATTACAAATCAATCGTACATTTACTGCCGTACTCAGAGATATTAAATGATTACTTCAACCGTCACTTAATAAAGATTTAACATACAAATTCTTCATTAAAGTGTCAAAATCTTTACTAAGTGATAGCTTAAGTAATCAATAAATATCTCTGAGTAAGGCAGTTAATATTTAAAATAAAATAAAATTGCATTGTCTAATGACACAATAATTACCATCCCATTCGAGTTACTCTAAGCTTGAAGCATTACTTATGTACAATACAGCGTGCAGTTTCACAAAGCTATTGCACTTTTTTATAAACCAAATCAAGAACTATTTTACGCGTAACTGAAGACCATTTTACACTTTGAGTATCATAAAAGATCAGTTATTGAGAAGTATTTAAGTAAATATATTGCATTACATTAAGTACTTGCAGTCCGGTCGAACTAATCAAAGTGTAATCGAGCCTACGGTAAGCTGCTTACTGTTATGTAACGTCAGAATTAAACGACTTCACTTACAAAATAATGAGCAATCTCTAACAAACTCATTGCCTGCAGACACTTAAGATACGCAAACAGACAGACAAACGAAATAATTATAAACAGAATACCTTTTACCTGCCGTTTTTTATCAAAGCTTTTGTCCAAATTAAATTACTGGCATCTTCTCTGCCAACGTTCCGTTAACGGCTGGCGCTATACGGAACGATTAATATTGTTTCCATCTCAATTTAGGCATCATTATATTTCTTTAAATTATTAAGACGTTCACCATAATTAAACTCAATCTTAAAAAAATGTCGTTTTCCACGACACTAAAGTAAAGCAGCCGATTTACTGCAGAACTGGCAACACTTCACAGGGGAAACGCGGTCTAACCCGTAATGTAGTGCAACCTCCATTACATTGCTCTATCACTGCGAAGTCATGGAATCGACACGTCAAGGAACCCGCAATGGAATGTATGCGAAACGGAAGTGTTACCCGGTTCCGAAGTCTGGCTCATATGTAGACTTGTCATAGATTTATATCACAGCCTAAGATAATTTTGATCATTCTAGACTCATCAATTCTCTCCCATGCGTACACAAAATATATTAATCTGGAGTTATATTAGATTATATTGGAGGAATGTTTTAACGCGTTCTACCCCGACCGCCTACAAGTTACACTTGACTTTGACCTTACATTTGTTAAAGGTTTCCTTTTTCTTTACTGTCTTAGTTTGGGATAGTGCCGTTAACAGCCCATCATTCTCTGCTAGAACGCGTTAAAAAGTGCCTCTCATCATATACTAAATCAAAGCCACATAGTCACCCAAACAGACTCATACAAGTATCACACATGAAGTAGTTTGACACGGCAGCGTCACGACTGCGTCATAAAGTTATACATAACAACTGCGGACATCGTCCGAGTACTTTTAATTATTAGGTTTTCACAGAAACTATTTCACTTATCAAACTAGAAAATAACAACATGGTTGTAGCGTTATTATGAATTATCTTAGAACTAAGCAGGTAATGTGGGAAGCATATGTGCTGTGGGCAGTGTATTCATCTCGCTTCCAATATTGAAGCTTCATAGTGTACAGTTTAAGTATTATATGCTGCACATCACCTGCTCAATTCTAAGTTATAAAGTCAATAAATAGAATAAATTGGAATATTAATCCTAAGTACTATGATATATTTGATAGTCTATGATTACATATATCACCATTAAGAGTTTTCTTTTAAATCCAGTATATGTTAATAAAGTTCTAGGTACATTTAGAAAGTTGATATAAAACGACTATTATACTGTCGGTGTAATTATACTGATTCGGTAAAATAGGATTACAAACTTGTTTGAATATAAAAATTATCAGGGTATGCCTGCATAGTACAGATAATATTGTTACACAGAAACATATTAATTACCAAAATTGACCAAGAAACAGTTCGGTTAGTCATGAATGGTATTTTGGTAAATATATTGTGATGTATGTGTAAAGAAGGGTGTTATAATATCATAACTAGATTCGCAGTTATTACAAGAGTATCACAAAACGTAAACGTAACAATAGTTGCCTCGCAGTGTCTTTTACAAATAATACTTACGAATACTTACCGATATCTCTACTACGTAATAATATGTTAACTTCAGAAAGTCGTCAGTCTAATAGGGTTTTGGGAGGTCTTCGGTCCAAATGGAATTTCAATTACATGGAATATTAAAGAAGGGGAGAACACACACACATTCTTTTTTTTATATTTGTGCATGTATTTTTTTTATTTTAGTCATGGTTTCATGAACCATATTTTGCTGGAATAAGCTCATTTTTCGAATGACAACATTTATTTTCATTTTAATGAAATATAGTCGTCCGCGTCGTATTATAAATCTTAGTCAAGATGTCATATATGTTAGCATTTCGTTATGTTATTCAATGTCAATCAATTAGTCGTCGTATATTTCTCATCATCCCATGATGGGTTTTAAATGAAGATCGGTTCGTTCGCGAATAGTTTGATTGCTAGATGTACATTGTAGCAAATTTTGCTAGTTTTCTTCCTCGTGAATAAATTTGAGAATAATCAAATCAAGATTATAATTTATTTTTGTAATTGACATAATATCGTAAGGACGACATTAAAGGTTTTTAAATACAGTCCATGCGGCTGCATGAGGCATTATTTGAATAATAGAACATATAGTGGTCAAAAATAGGTCTGGTCTCCTGAACAAGGACTTTTAACCCATTGTTAACTCCTGGATGCTGTATGAGATGTGCGCGTACCCTAGAGGTCGCTGGGCAGCAGCGTGTGCACGTGCTCGTGGTAGAGCTGGCGCGCGTAGGCAGCGCGCCGCGCCACCCACGCGGCCAGCTCGGCGCTGTCGCACTGCACGCGCGGCCGCCGCACGCCCTCCGCGCCGCCCCCGCCCCGCACGCCCAGCTCCACGAAGTACGCGCCGTCCACCGACACCACTATGCACGACACCAGGTTGCTGCAGAACAACCAGATCATGAGACAAAACATTCGTTAGCTACTAGAACGACAGGGATGCTAAAAGATTCACGAAACTAAACACAGTTTTACGTCCGTGAATAGTGTTGTAACCGAGGCGAAATTACCGTCGACTAAGCTAGGATGGCCGATAGGGCCGAAAAAATCTAGAGTGGCGACCGTGAACCGGAAGACGTTTCGTTGGAATGCCTCCCACTAGGTGGACCGATGATCTGGTGACGGTTGTCAGGGCCCGCTGGTTGTGAGACGTACGGGACCGGTTATTGTAGCGACACCTGGGGGTGGCCTACGTCCAGCAGTGAACATCTTTTGGCTGAAACGATGACGTAGCTAGGGTATACCTGAGATGCGTCTCCATGACGACCTGCGGCGCGTGGTGCTTGCAGGTGATGATGCGCAGGTAGGTGTCGGACAGCAGCGCGCGGATGTCGTGCGGCGTGTCGCGCACGGCGCGGTAGGCCAGGAAGTGCTCGGAGTAGTCGGTGTGGTTGAGCGCGTACAGCAGCGCCGCGCCCGCTGCCTGCGCGCCGCAGTAGCGCGGCAGCAGCCCGCCGCAGCCCGCCACGCAGCGCGGGCCGCGCACGCGGGACGGCACCCACTTGTCTGATCTACCAACGTTGTACAAATATTTGAAGGATGGTGAACGAAATGTCCTAATTTCCAATAATTTAAAATTTCCACATGGAAAAAAAACGGAACCCTTATACATAGATTCGTCCATTCGGTCTGTTTCTGAGACTGTTGACAGTATGATTTCCAAAAGTATGAGTACCAAAAGACGTTGTACGACTGATGTCGGTGTCACCCTATTAAATTAAAACACATATTTACTGCATGGGAAGAGGCCCCAAGATGCCATAGGAATCTTTTGTAACCTATCGAAAGCATTTGATTGTGTTAACCACGAAACCTTTCACTTAAAACTTAAACATTACAGTTTAGAGAAACTTGCGCTCAGTTTACTGAAATCGTATTTAAACGATAGACATCAGCAAGTATAAATAAATGGCGTCAATTCAATGGACTTACAATTTAGTGTGGGTGTACCACAGGGTTCGATATTAAGTCTTTTCCTCTTTTCAGTTTAAATAAATGATCTACCCCATTTATTTAAAAACCAACCTGAAATGGTATTGTTTGAGTGCGATACTTCTTTAATATTTAAGACTAGCGGACGTCACGCGGTTTCACCCGCGTAATTCCCGTTCCCGTGGGAATACAGGGATAAAAAGTAGCCTATGTCACCCGGGAATAGTGTAGTAAACAGACGTGCCACAAATCTTGATAACGTAAATAACGCGCTACTGCAGGTTCATAATTGATTCACTGTTGTTAGGGCTTCTTAATGGGTTTCTTCAATAAAAATCACGAGAACATTCTTCAACCCGTTTACTCCCATCAGTCATAAAATGGTACAGATAAACAATAAATCAAGAAACAGAAATACAGATAAAAAAGTAACACAGATTGGAACCACGGAAGTTGATAGTTTATAATATCTGTGATCGCGACGACGTCTGTATCTACGAGTATTGACCGGTCGGCGAGTTGGTAAACACGATGCAATAGATGGCGCTAGGTGTACTAAACATGCCGGCCGCCTTGGAGTCCTCTGGATTCAACACTCATTAGCTGTCTCGCCGGCTGCGTTGACTTCGTTGTCATCATTCGTCGCCGATGGCACCGGAAGTGGGCAAATCTTTGAAAACGCTCGCTGCACAGTGCCAGTCGCTGTTTGGAGTACAGCTACCCGGCTGACACCATCGCTGCCTGTGAACAACTTCACAATTCTGCCCATGCGCCATTTTAGAGGTGGTAAATTGTCCTCTTTAATGACGGCAAGGGTGTTGAGAGCCAAGTCCTGGTTAGGGGTCTTCCACTTGGTCCTTATCTGGAGCTCCGAAATGTAGTCGGTCGACCAACGCTTCCAAAACTGCTGTCTAATTTGTTCAACCCTCTGAAACCGCGTCAGGCGATTCATGGGCGCCTCTGTCAGGTCCTTGCAGGCTGGTGAGAGGAGTGGCCGGCCAATCAGGAAGTGTGCTGGACTAAGTGGAAGGAGATCATGTGGGTCTGCGGACATAGGACACATTGGACGGGAATTCAGGACGGCTTCGATCTGTGATAACACCGTGCTGAATTCCTCGTATGTAAGATTAGCGGTGCCCATAACACGCCTAAGATGGTGTTTACAGGATTTAACTCCTGCTTCCCATAATCCCCCAAAATGAGGAGCATAAGGCGGGATAAATTTAAACTCTATATTATCGTTAGATAAATCATCAATAATTTGATGTGAGTGCTCATTAAACATTAGTTGAACCTCCTTCATGGCTCCGACAAAATTTGTCCCATTATCAGAGAAAATTTGAGCCGGTTTACCACGCCGGGATATGAATCTTTTAAGCGCTAATAGGTACTCTTGTGAAGAAAGAGTACTGACTAGTTCGAGGTGGATAGCTCGAGTTATAAAACAAACAAATAGGCATATATATCCTTTTTCAAGCTTAGCTCCCCTACCTTTGCGGTTTAGTACAGATACGGGTCCAGCATAGTCAACCCCACAACGAATGAAAGGAAAACCCGGTTCCAACCGCTCTGCAGGTAGATTACCCATGATTGGGGAAACGGTCCCTCCTCTCAGTCGCGTGCAGCGGACGCACTGACGGACCACTTTTCTGGCCAGATTTCTCCCCCCCAATGGCCACCAACTCTCACGCATAGTAGCCAACAGCAGTTGGGGCCCACCATGGAGAAGTTTATTATGTAAGTGCTGAAACAACAACAATGTTAACCGATGTTTACAGCAAAGTAGGGTCGGGTGTTTTTTATCATACTCAAAGTCAGGTGAATTACCCAAGCGCCCGCCTACTCTTATTATATCATTTTTATCTAAGAAAATGTTAAGGCTATGAATTGCACTTGTAGTTTTCAATGGTAAGTTTCCTTTCAATTTATTATATTCATCAGGAAAAGATTCCCGTTGTACAAGTCTTGTCAACATCTGTGTGGACGCACACAACTCATTCACAGATAACGGCCCTACAGTGCGATCGTGTCGTGGTGTGCGTGAGTTACGAATGAAGCGCAATACATAAGCACCTGTACGACGTATTCGGTTATAGGAAGAAAACCTATCAAAACTAATTACTATATTTTTATTTTGTGTAACATCACAAACCATAGCAGTTGTCTGTGATTTTAATTCTGGTAGGTCGGTAGCAGCGTAGTCACACTGTGAAATTATGCCTTGTTGCGACCACATCGACTCAGGATTCTGTAAGAACAGTGGGCCGTTCCACCATAGGCTACTATCACTGAGTGAGTCAAGACTGAGCCCGCGTGAGACTAAGTCCGCGGGATTATTTTTAGTACCTACATGCGACCATATAGTATTACTGGTAAGTTCATTTATTTCTACTACTCTATTCTGAACAAAGGTTTTCAACGAATGAGGCGACATTCGAAGCCACCCAAGGACAATGGTTGAATCTGTCCAAAAGAAAGTTTTATAAAAAGTCAACCGTAGTGAATTAATAATTTTTCTATACAATCGCGCGCTAACCAAAGCCCCGCATAACTCTAGTCTCGGTATACTAGTCGGCTTTAATGGCGCGACCTTGCTTTTGGCACAGAGTAACCTAGTTGTAACAGGCGAGTTATCTGAGTATGTACGCACATAAGCGCATGCGCCATATGCACATTGCGACGCGTCACTAAAAATGTGTAATTCTATGTATTGTGTGTGAGAGCTCATTACATGACGCGGGATGCGCAATAACCGTAAACATTGTAACGTACTAATAAACTTTTCCCAATGTAACATTACATCACTAGGAACTGGATCGTCCCAATTTATTTTACAGAGCCATAACTTTTGCATAACAATTTTTGCTATTATTATTGCCGGCGCTAACATACCCAAAGGGTCATACACCTGTGCTATCACTGACAACATGGTACGCTTGGTAAGCGGGTCCGTACTATCAATTACGCGTGTAGTGAAGTGTAATTCATCATCTTTATTAAACCATCCCATACCTAAAGTTTTATTTTGACACTGATCTCCTAATGCCAATCTTTTTGATATGTCATGGGCACTAATATCCAGATTAAATATCCATTTACGTAATGGAAGACATGCCGATTTTAAAGTATTAGTTACCTTATCGCACATATGTAATAAACTATTTAAATCATCATTTCCTAATAACACGTCATCCACGTAAAAGTCGTCCTTAATCACGGTAGCTACCTGCTCATCCTCACATTCACGCGCGAGTTGGTTCAGGCACCTCATGCTTAGATAAGGCGCTGACGCCGTGCCATACGTCACGGTGTTAAGACGATATATACCTATTGGGTCCGATGGATTTTTACGCCATAGAATTAATTGTAACTCCCGCTGATCTGGTTGTATTAAAATTTGTCGGTACATTTTCTCCACATCGGCACATGCTACGTGTTTATACTGCCTAAAGCGTAATAATATGGAGAAAATGTCGTTTTGAAGCGGCGGCCCAATAAACTGTATACTGTTCAACGACTTGCCTGTAGATGTCGCTGCGCTAGCATCGAACACAGTGCGCAACTTAGTGGTACTACTATTTTCATTCATAACACCGTGATGCGGTAAGAAATAGTGCGGTGACCCGTATGTATCTATGCGACTCATGTGACCGAGCTTTTCATACTCATCCATGAAATTTATATATTTTTCCCTAAATTCGGGCAAACGATTTAATTTTCTTTCGAGTGACAACAAACGTTTCTCAGCGGTATTATAGCTTTCACCTAACACCGTAGGCGATTCTTTAAGAGGGATACGCACAGAGAATTTACCTTCTTGAGTACGTGTTGTTGTTTCCATAAAAATATTTTCACACGTTTGTTCGTCGGCACTGAGGACATTCCCCACGTTGGGAACCTCCTCGAGTTCCCAAAACTGTTTTAACTGTTCATCTAATTTTTGTGTGTAATAACAATGAACCTGATTAATTTTTAGGCCGTTATTATGATTATACAAGGGTCCAGACATTATCCACCCTAGTTTTGTATTCTGTAAATAGGGCCCATTTTTCAACCTAAATTTACCGTTAATTAACAAGTCCCAGAACTTATCCGCCCCTATCAGGATATCTATGTCCGACGGCGAATAAAAGCTCGGGTCAGCTAGTTGAATATTGTCTGGGATAATAGAGTTATCAAAATCGAGATTACATGCCGGTAACCTATTGGTGATACACGGCAACACTAAGCAATTAAGGTTAGTTTGATAATCGTTAACCTTTGATCTAATTAATATTTTACAAGTGTGGGTCGACTTCGCGATAGAATGACCCACACCGTTAATTTGGCAAGTGGACTGTACTATAGGTGCGTTTAACTTATCGCACAAGGATTTCGTGATAAAACACTGTTGGCTACCATTATCAAGGAGCACGCGTGCAGTGTGATACTCGTTATTATTATCTGCAATATCCACTAGCGCGGTGGACAGCAGGACCGTAGGTAACACGGAACATATTTGTTTATTACACGAATCAGAACTATCAGCTGACGTATGTAACGAGGTAGAGATATTGGTGTCGTTAGTGGTTACTGGTTGCGACTGTGTATTACTCGCACCTACCACGTTTTCTACACAATCTATATGAATTAAACTGTTATGTTTTTCACGATTACACAGCCTACACGGACCGAATTTGCAGTCTTGGACCGAGTGACCTGACCGTAAACAATTTTTACAAATATTTGTTGTGTTAACTAAGTTAATCCTCTCTTGCATAGGTAAATTAATAAACTTAGAACACGTATATAGTGAATGATTACCTTTGCACATTACACATACGCGCGGACCACGCTTAGTTGTTTTCGAGCTGTTATTATTATTAACTCCAGTAGCAACGTAACTTTGAGTCGATTGTTTTTTATTTTGACTTTGTTCACTACTTTTGCTGTCGTGTGAATGTTTACTGTGGTTTACTTTAATCATATCTAACATGTCCGCCCTGTCCTTGAGAAACTTAAGTAAATCATCTAACTTCACGAATGGCGGCTTGGTATTAGCATTATAAAGTGTACCTTGAAACTGTTCCCATTCACGTTCGGTACTGGGATCTAACTTCGAAACAACCAAATAAATAATTAACGTGTCCCACGCATGCGTTTGTTCCCCCAGTGAGGCAAGTGCACGTAGGTTTCTTGACACCGTGTCAATAACTTTCCTTAATTGTGAAGCAGATTCTTTATGTAAAGAAGGAATCATATGAAGGGATCTGACGTGGTTATGTTGCAATAGCCGTAAATTATTATAACGATTCTCGAGCAGCTCCCATGCGTGAGAGTAATTGTCGGCCGTAAATTCCAATGCACTAATAACTTGCGACGCACTATTTGTTAGTGACGATCGTAAATAATGGAATTTTTGAATACAATCTAAATCCTCACGCTCATGGATCATACTACAATATGAATTCTTAAACTCTAACCAGCTATCGAACGAACCGTCAAAGGTAGGTATTTTGATGTCCGGTAACTTTACACTGAACATCTTACTTTTATTGACTACATTACTATTATTTTCAGGTACCTCTTTCTGCAGCAAGAGCTTGGCGGAAGCTACAACCGAATAGTACTGACCTTCAAAACGATCTCGGTCTTCCAGTTGTTTTGGAATATCGAGCTCATCTGAGCTTTCCTCAATAATATTTTGTAACTCGGTGTAACTATGTAACAAACTAGAACTGTTTTCTACGCGTAACTTTATCTCTAATAATTGTTGTTCGCTTAACGGGCACACACATCGTTTAATGTAATTTTCCAAAATAGTTAACCGTCCTTTGATCACTGCTCTTTTCTTAACGAATTCCGACATCTTAGCTTCACTCATTTTTAAGGGAAAATAAGAACACAAGAGTACTCACTGTAATCCTTCCTGTATGATACGGACGTGCGTGCGACTCGTACCGCCCGCACAGACCCGCGAGATTAGGTAGGTATAACTCACGGCGACGGGTTATCACGTTACCAGCCGGGCACCGCCGCTCAATAACTACGAACACAGCACAAATATTAACACAGAACGAAAGATGGGATGGGAAATGGATAGGAAACTCGACACCTGCCACTCCTCTTATGTCCTCTTGAATCTTCAGTCTTGTTGGCGCGTGTTCGTAGGTACATAAGTACATACAATGGGGCCGGGCGGCCGGGTGACTTCTTCTTCAATAATTATATTCGTATATGTAATGCGACGAATGCTCGAAGATTTAGTTCTTAATTTGGCTCGGAGGGACCATTATGTTAGGGCTTCTTAATGGGTTTCTTCAATAAAAATCACGAGAACATTCTTCAACCCGTTTACTCCCATCAGTCATAAAATGGTACAGATAAACAATAAATCAAGAAACAGAAATACAGATAAAAAAGTAACACAGATTGGAACCACGGAAGTTGATAGTTTATAATATCTGTGATCGCGACGACGTCTGTATCTACGAGTATTGACCGGTCGGCGAGTTGGTAAACACGATGCAATAGATGGCGCTAGGTGTACTAAACAACTGTTAATAATTTAATGTTAAATGGAAAAAAAACTAAGTACATACATAAGATTTGCTCTACCAAATGTCAAAAGTAGTGATTGTGACATAGTATTGAATCAAGAGAAACTAGAATTTGTTAATAAAACTGTGTTCTTGGGGTTACGCTTGACTCAAGACTCCAGTGGGGTCCGCATTTAACAACAACACGTCTTGCAGCATATGCTGTTAGAAAAATCCGGAGCCAATACTAACACTGTATAATAGCAGGGTTGCGGTCGAAGCTCACTTGGAACCACAAGTTGGTAAATGAATTTCTGATGCAATATGGTCATCATCGACACGATGAAGAAGACAAAGAATATCAGAGCTTCCATGTTTTCCGCTGTTACTGTCACTGACCTGCGACTGGTGTCCCGGAGCGCGGACGCTGTCTCCGCGGCGAGGTCCAGCACGCCGATGACGGGCTTGGTGACGGTGCCCACCAGCCCCTTGCCCACGCCCGCCAGGAACCCGCCCAGCCCCTCCGACGTGGCGCCCTCGTAGCTGTGCTTCACCAGCGACGTCATGCCACCTGAACATCACAACTGTCAGCTACACCACTTCGAGGAGTCGTTAAATAGAACGAGTTCATAATATCATAATTTTTTTAAGGTTCCGTACGAAAAAAGGGAACCTTTATTTACCTTTATAATTTGCTCCGAATCTAATGAACCGATTAAGTTGCTTGGTACACATATATATTTCTATGACCTTAACACGGACGTATAACGTAAATGAATGAATTTTGAACATGGGGGTCACTTTTATCCCTTACAACTATCATTACAGGTGTTCACCTAATTAGATAGCGCGGTTTTAAAACTAACTTATTTAAAATATAAAAAACAACATGCAAAACTAACCGAGTATCCCAAGGCCGAGCCCGCGGAAGCCGGCGGCGAGATGTGCGCCGGGCGCGGCGGAGCGGATGCGGCGTCGTGTCTCCTCGTGCGCCTCGTCACCTACCACGCGCTCCAGGCCGTCGCCTAGGGACTCTGCAATGTTGGATTGTCGGTTCAAAACACGTTCATGTATTATTGTCTTCATATTTTCAGACCGGTTTCTATCAAAGTGGAAACGAGCGGACGGACATGCAGAAATCGACCCATCACATTGGTCGAAATCCTAGATGGATCCACAACGCAGCGAACGTCTCCACTTTGGTGAAGGCCTGGTCTCATTCAGGGATATCGTAATCTTAACGTTATAAAGCCATAAAAATGCTGTGGTTTCAAATATATCGGACATTTTAACCGATCCAGATTACAAACAGGAATACAATAAGTAACGTAGCTGGGATTAAGTTAGATTTCGATCGGCTTTAAAAGTATAAAATACATAAAAAAGTATGCTAACAGCACGGATAGGATCGAATACCGAGTAGAAGTTAATTTTTTATATTATTTTTAAATGTTGGCGATTTACCTGTAACTTTAGCAGCGGAGTTGGATATGCCGTGCGTGACGTTCTTGAGCAGCGCGCCCACGTTGCCCTCCAGCAGCAGACCGGACACTCCCTCCGACACGTCGGCCACGAAGCCCAGCGGGTTACCCAAGAAGTCTACTGAACCCAGGATCTTGGCTGCTTGCCATTTTAACTCCTATAGGGGGGAACGTTGGATCGATCGATGAATCAGCCATAAAAATAATACTGATTTCCAGGAGGCAACCTCAAATAATGCAGGTTAGTTATATAATAGGACTGGCCAGTCGCCACATTCGGCAACTCAAATATGATGAATATCATTTACCTAAAAGAGTCCAGTCGAAAGAGTTGATGATAGCGGATTATCTTAACCTTTTCTTTAAAATAAATGTTTACAAGTTTCTGAAAAGCTTTTCTTGAAAAAGAGGTTATGTAGATGACAATATCATAAAATATGTCGATAACTGCGTAACTTTTGACATGTTGACGAAAATTTCATATTCATTATCAAAACACCATTAATAAAATCATGGACTTACATCCTTGAAGTGCGCTAACATCTGTCTGCCAAGATATGAAGCTGTATCGAACACGTGCGCTCTCACGAAGGGCTCGAGCTCGACTGCCGCGTCCTCGAACTTGATGAACGTCAGCCCCAACCGTCGCTTTAGCGCGCTCAGCGAACCTTCCAACTTGTTCGCTGTACACATCGACAGCCGTATCTGCGGACGTGGAAGGAAGAATAAAGCGCTGCAGCGAAATATTTTCACGTGGCAGATTTATAAAACGTATGGATGGATGCTATAATGTACACAAAACATGATATTATATTCAGATTCGAAATAATAAAGGGAAAGGTTTTAAAATAGACGGTGAAGAGTCTAGCGATAGCTCAATATCTGTCTAAAACAAAATATCTATCTAATCTGGGGGGGGACTTTCACCTTCGGGTTACAGTTCAAATACCAACTACCTTTAGGTGTAATAGCTTGCTAACAACTTTTCATTTGTAACGCTATTAATAAAAATAATAACCAAAAACAATACGGGATTACCAGTGTTTACCGACACATCAAATCTGACCTTGTTAGACGTCATTAGCTGAGCGCGATGAAAACAAAACAAATCATTTCAAAGTGAAAACAGAATAAAGAAAATCTTTTTTTTTTTGGCGCTGTGTTTAACGGAGGCATAAATGGTGCGTTGACACCACGTAGGCAACCACGTACGCAAGGTTTAAAACGTCAATAAAATGAACAGGCATACTTAATTTTACGGCGTCTATCTGCCGGTTTCTGATTTGAGAAAAGTACCAAATCTCAACTGAGTATTCTCAAATAGATAAGTATATGCTTAAGTTTTTTACGTTTCACAAGTTAAAATCGATTGTCGTCAAACCCTAATCAACTGATCATTTACTTAAGTATTCCTGATCAAATCTAACACGTTCCAATTCCCATTAAAAAACCGGTGCTTTTCCAAAACTCATAATATTAAATTATTTTATTCTTATAAATTTAAAACAGACTCATAAAGTAAACTAATTTTAAATAACAGCGTTAACATTAACTAATTTATGTTATTAAAACTGCATTAAGGACATTTTTAGCAATTTCATATTTGACGTCTTTGCATGAACCGAATCGTGAATCGGTGAATGTCATTGTCAATTTGTCAAGGAACTGCTAGAGTGCTAGTGAGTAAATAGACACAAGTTTTATTGGAATTCTGATAATATTTTTATTTAAACTTCCCATTGTACCTACTCATTAAAATGGATAAAGATAAGAAAAAGAGATCGCCAAACTATACTTTAGAGGAGAAAGAAAATCTTCTTTCAATAATAGCAAAGTAAACAGTACCTACTAGCTTATAATGTCTACCTTATTTTATAATTTTATGCTTATCATTGGATACACTTACACATTATATAAGTATTCAGATGTTTATGATTATTATTGCTTCAGATACCAAAATGTAATAGAGTGCAAAAGGACAGGGGCTTACTATATTCAAAAGAAACAGGAAGCCTGGAAGTCCATTGCTAAAGATTATAATAGCCTCTGCATGACTGGGCCTAGGGATAAAACAATGCTTAAACATTTTTATAATAATATTAAGCATCGTGCAAGAAAAGGTTCTGCAAATGAGAATGTGAGCATAAAACTTATAGATCACGATTTATAAACTATAAACGACAACACACGCCACAATCACCTTCAACACTTTTCGAAGTTTCAGTTGCATTCCTGAATGTAGGCATGGAAATCTTCTTTTCAGAACACCAAAACCCCGTTCAATTGTGTTCCGTGTTGATATCTGGGCTCTGTTGTAGGCTTCTTGAGATGGAGAGGCAGGGTTCAAAAAGGGTGTCAGTAGATATCTGAGGCATGGGTAACCACTATCTCCGAGAGTAAGGTATGACCCAAATCTGCCAGCTTCAAATTGAGCTGCAAGCGGTGAGTCATTCCAAATCGTAGTGTCGTGCACGGAGCCTGGCCAACGTGCAATGACACTAGTTATTTGTAAGTTGGCATCACAGATGGCTTGAACATTAACAGAAAAATAACCTTTCCTGTTCCTATACAGTTCAGCTCTATTCCCTCCTGGTGAATTTATTTTCACATGTGTGCAGTCAACAGCACCTATGACTCTCGGGAATCCAGCAATGTCAAAAAATCGTGCCGCTACTGATGGTCTCTCCTGTGCAGTGGGCATTCGAACATATTGCCGTCTCAATAACGCTATCGCAGTAGTTACCCTCTCTACCACGTGGCACATCGTCGCCTTGCTCACATTCACAGTGTCCCCCACAACAGCTTGAAAGCTACCAGTCGCGTAAAATCTGAGAGCTATTAACAACTGCAACATGGGAGAAATGCAGTCTCGCCGTTGAATACGACAGGTCAGTTTAGGCTTTATTTTGTTAAAAATAAACCTAACCGACCCCTTCGTGAAGCGGAACCGACTCTTAAATTGTTCATCGCTTAGCGTGATGAACAAGTTAAGCCGATGTCTTATGCTAGCGAAGGAGGTGGCGGAACGTGAGAGGGAGAGAACCTCTCGTCCCAGCCGCCGCGGGAGGCGATCCGGGCGTCGGGGGCCACGTGATGGCTTCCGGCCACCGTAGACGCGGGCCTGTGGACGGTGAGTGATGGGTAAGCTCGCCGTCCGTCCGTCTTATAACGACGACAGGCCGTGTCGACGGCGCGTTCGTGTTCCACGCGCGCCTCAAAGAGATGTCAGCAACATGGAAGGGGCCCGCAAGGGCCAACGCCTGTCGAGGCTGCGGGTTGTTCGCAAGGGATACCGCGGCCTCGACATGAAGGGCTAAGAAGGAACATGGGTGGTTTTTAGTCAGTAGAAGTCTGACACTCCCTTTCGCTCTGCCCAAGAGCGGGAGGGGTTATTTGATGATTTCCCACCCCCAAAAAAAAAAAAAGGCCGATGTCTTGCTATTCTTCTTAGGCGCGGTTGTCTGCGTTGAGGCATCTCCAGAGATGACAGGGAAGTATCGTCGTAACTCATTTGGATCAAAATCACTTACAAAATCACTAGATAATAATACTGAGCACAGTTTGAGTAGCCGAAATTGGTGTGTCAACGTTCAACTACTTATCTTGACGTTGATAATGGTTTGAGTATAGTCAAACACGTTTTTCTCATTTCAGAAACGCAAGTGTTGGTCTTAAGCATGAGTTAAGCATGCTTTCTGTCAAATTTGAATAAATGATGATAGATTACTCAAATCTTGATCAGAGTTTAAAAAAACTCAATTCAGAAACGGAAAAATGTTTAAGTAGTACTTAAGTATAGATTGAGACGTATTCAACTTCAAAGACTCAATTCAGAAACCGGCAGTTAGCCTTTCAACAAAGCAGAGACGAGCAGATCAGGCCCCTTATTCAGAAAAAGTTTGATTCGATTTCGATTCGGAAAATTGTATGTCCATCTCGCTCATTTACATAATGACAAAAAAAGATAGACATGCGACTTGTCGAATCGAAATCGAATCGAAGTATTTGTGAATAAGGGGCCAGAGCGGAACGGAGAAGAGTCATTGGTCTTTGTAATTATGAGTATGTTCCAAATCTCGTGTTCGCTCCTCTCGTCGCCACTGTTGTGGAAACCGCGCCTAAACGCCGCACCACTGTCGAGCTTGCACAGCCTCTTCGCTGTTAATATGAAGCCTCGGCTTATCTGCCACTGTCGAAAGTTTGTTTTTCAGCTTCTTAGTGTATTGATACAATTTTCTTTTTGAGGTTAACTATTTGTTTGACCCAGAACTCTTACAGCATTTACTGACGCAGACATGTGGTCGTTTTTCTTGAGACATGTTCAGACAAGGCATGGTTCTGCTTACCTGGCTGGGTATGATCTTGATGAGCGCGAAGTAATATCTAGTGCTGTGCAGCGCGGTGAGCTCGGACAGCATGCGGCGCGTCTCGTAGTCCACCTCGTCTGGTTGTTCCCGAGCGCTCTCTTCGTCGTCGCGCCACGCCCACGCCCACAGTTGGAGGATCAGTCTACGAAGAATACAACGCGGATTGTTTAGTAGAGCCGCCATTTCAACGTGGATAATAGAATAAGCGATTCAAAACAAATAGCAAATACATTTATGGAAGGAAATAATTTAAAAATATCAACACTTCCTAAGACGGCTCCAGGTGGAACGATATACCTATCTTTAAAAAAAAAATATTTAAAAACTTTGTTAATGACGTAGTGTGAGGTTCAGAACAATTAATTGTACCCTGTAACTTTACACTGCTGAGACATAAACTTCCTCACAGAGGGAGTGCGCAATATCCATCACTACATGTCTCCGAGTGTTAGGTTCTAGCACATGTTGGTTTCCTCGACCTTTTTGAGAACAAGTGGTCACTAAAAATCAACTCATTTGTCTAGAAAGGTGATCCCGGTAGTTATTAATCATTGTCTCATGTTACCTCTCCTCCAGTCTGACAGCGAGCGGGCGCAGCGCCACGACGAGGTGTCGGAAGAAGTACGCGTTGTAGCGCTTGGCTGGCGCCTTCTGCAGCTCTACTGCTGCGTGCAGCGCTGGCAGCGGGCCTGGACTGCTGCCGCGCTCTGGTAGGCAGTACAGCAGCACCGGGCTCGGGGTGCCTAGTAACTGTGGCGTTGGGAAAACCATCGTAAAGAGTTTGCTGACAAATTATGAGTACCTACATAATTTTTTGTATTTTTTTTTAATCATAATTAAGACATTCAATGCCAAACTACATTATTACTAATAATGGTAAAGATATAATAGTTAGTTGAAGAAGAACCTCTTTAATACGCAATAATCGTGTTGGATAAATCCCGAGAGAGTAGGTTAAAATGACTACCAATAATAATGATTTGTGACCAGTTGATGGCAATAAACTCACTCTCTTGTTATAAGGGACTCAAACATTGATGAAATTATAATAATAATAATATAAAAACAAATAATAAACATATAATTATGTCATACAGTTCTGTCTAACTCTTCAGGGTTTGCAGGCCTGGTAGTACTGACCTGGTTGTCCCACTGCATGTGCGTGACCTGCAGCGCTAGCGCCAGGCTGGCGGGTGCTAGTGCCAGCTCCAGCAGCACGTTGTCCAGCAGCGCGTGCACTAACTCCTGCGGCGACACCAGCGACACTGGTAGTACTGACCTGGTTGTCCCACTGCATGTGCGTGACCTGCAGCGCTAGCGCCAGGCTGGCGGGTGCTAGTGCCAGCTCCAGCAGCACGTTGTCCAGCAGCGCGTGCACTAACTCCTGCGGCGACACCAGCGACACTGGTAGTACTGACCTGGTTGTCCCACTGCATGTGCGTGACCTGCAGCGCTAGCGCCAGGCTGGCGGGTGCTAGTGCCAGCTCCAGCAGCACGTTGTCCAGCAGCGCGTGCACTAACTCCTGCGGCGACACCAGCGACACTGGTAGTACTGACCTGGTTGTCCCACTGCATGTGCGTGACCTGCAGCGCTAGCGCCAGGCTGGCGGGTGCTAGTGCCAGCTCCAGCAGCACGTTGTCCAGCAGCGCGTGCACTAACTCCTGCGGCGACACCAGCGACACTGGTAGTACTGACCTGGTTGTCCCACTGCATGTGCGTGACCTGCAGCGCTAGCGCCAGGCTGGCGGGTGCTAGTGCCAGCTCCAGCAGCACGTTGTCCAGCAGCGCGTGCACTAACTCCTGCGGCGGCGCGCGCGACACTAGCGACACCGACACGCCAGCCAGCGACACCCGCACGCCCCACTCACGGCGGCGGGATGTGGACTCTTCGGCTGCTATCTCTTCGTCGGTGCCCTCGATCCAGCCTGAGTCCTAGAAAGTGATGATCATCATCTGCCTAGCCTTTTCCCAACTATGTTAGGGTCGGCTTCCAGTCCAGCCAGATTCAGCTGAATACCAGTATTTTATATGGAGCGACTGTCTATCTGACCTCCACAACCCAGTTAATACTAGGTAATACGATACTCTTTAGTAAGACTGGATGTCAGAATTTCAGATCACTGACTACCTGTAACGACTGCCAAAGATCTATATATGGCAGCCGGGACCAACAGCTTAACGTGCTTTCCGAGGCACGGAGGAAACTCGGTATGTGGGGCGGTCACCCATCCACAGACCGACCTAGGTGAGCACAGCTTTACCTAAAGATCGGCCCGAGTGGCAGTTCTTATTAAGCCACGAGCTCCTCCTAGAAAGTGATGATACAATGTGAAAAACTGAAAAATATTTTCATGTTAAAATTAACCAGACCGGTGATTGTGGCGGAAGCTGCCGCGCTTACGCAGGGCACCACCTAGCTGACTAACTGATATCGCGCCCGTTCAGAACGGAAAGAATCACAGCTTGTTTCCGAACGGAACGTTCAGAAACAAGCTGTGATGGCGTTGCTCATACTAAGTATCCAGTTTGTGTTCCTTTTGCAGCCTACATCGTCCTTGGATCTCTAACGACTCATCAGTGTCATTCAGACCTCAAACACGAGATGCAAATGACGTAAAGTTCATCAGATAAAGTTTGAAGTAAGCTTATTGAATAAAATTTGTAGTAACATACAGGTTCCTTATGATCGTGTATGCGCACGACGCGCGTGGGCCCGTCGGCGCACAGCGTGACGTCGAGCCGGCCGGAGCCGGGCCGCAGCGTGTGCCACGACACCGCCTGCTCAGCAGGGACCGGCGACGTCGGCGACCAGCCCACGCGACCCGACAGCGGCAGACCCAGCACTACGCGGGTGCCTGAGGTGAAGAGCATTCATATACGAAACAATTTAATTGACATGTCAGAAGAACTGTGCGAGTACAATAGGTATGTTTTCTGATTTAAAAAAATATGATTCTGTTTTGTCCGTCTCTTAAATTATCAAAAAATATTGCAAAACGTGTTTTTTGTTTTATCAAATTAATAAAAATTGACGAAAATAAAACTTGTCAAAGATCATGAGTAGGGGCTTGTGACGTCACTTTCTGGTAAAAAATGTACCAAACTGTGACGTCACACGATGTTTCGAAGCACGTATCGTCTTAATTTTTTGTTTACGTGAAAAAAGAAAAGATATGTATTCAATATTTTTCGGAAATCTATCTGACGGACTAATTAGATTTTTTTTGTCAACTACCATATTCATGAAATTTTAATGTTGTTTGCTTTTTTATTTAACTGTGTTTTTTTGTAAATGAGTTTTTTTTTAATCTGAAATATTTATTTTAGGTTGTTACCGGGTGTGAGCGCCATGAGCGACAGTCCGTCGGGCTGCACGCACAGGTTGGAGTGCGCGCACGCCATGCGGCCGGGCGGCAGCACGCGCCACGCCTGCGTGGACGCGCGGCGCGGGTCTGCGCGGCGCAGCAGCAGCGCCGACGCGCGCCCCGGCCGCGGAGCCGCGTCCTCGATGTCTAGGACCTGCGATCAATTATAATCATTACCGCTTTTATCCTCTCAATAAGACGATAAATGTCCCACTTGTAGTTACACCAGAAAAGGTAACATTACACCCTTCATGAGGCCGTCAACCAAGAATGATGTATATCAAACTAAGTACTTGCTTGGTTCAGAATCAGAATCATTTATTCGTAAACATAGGTAATAATTACATAAGCTGTTAAAAATTAGGTAGTGTGCTATACTACCTAATTTTTAACAGCTTATATGTAATTATTACCTATGTTTACGAATGTTGTATGAATGTTTTGCCAATTGACATACAAATTACAAAAAGGACGATCATATAGACTATTAAATTAAAATATAAATGTCTTACAATACAATTACTTTTATATTTGAACTTCTGAAGATAGACGATGATTACCGAAGTGCAGATATTCCTGTGAGACTTGTACTATGTTACGTTTTCAATGATACTATGGCTTACCATAGCATAAGGTGAGAGCGGTGCATCGTCAGACAGCAGCGCGTCTGTGGGCTGCGGCGGGGAGCTGCCTTCGTGGATCAGCTGGTCGTTGGGCCCGCGCCGCCACAGCTGAGATCTGGACAACATTCATCAAACATTATACAACGCTGACTTAAGATTACCAAGAGTATATTACTCAATGAAATCCACAGCCTCAACCAGCTGGTAAAGCAGCTTCCAATGTAGCACACATGAGTTTCTTGTGAGATGAAAGAGAACAGTAAGGTTTTAATAATTCACCTCTTAAAGAGACTAAATGGGATGTAAATATATAATTTTTGCTGATAGGTCGCCGGGAGCACCCTCCTACCGGGCGTATGGCTTGTTAACATAATAAATACACAATAAGAAGCATGCAGAAATCTAGTTTACATTTTAGAAATAAATGATCAATATGAAAGCTTTTTTGACGATGAGTTACCTATCTCCGTATCGTTTCCTGGCGAGCACGACGCGCGTGGTACCGAGCGGCACCTCCAGCACCAGCACGTGGTCGTCAGGCGTGGCGGCCGACTGCTTGCCTGCGCTCGCCGCGCCTGCGTCTCTGCTGCACACATTTATAATTAACTTACTGCTGCACTTAGCGGAATTACCATCAACTTATCAAGTATACAAACTTGGGAGACAAAATTACCACAAGGTTGTGGTGATTTACGCGTGGACAATAACAGCAGATAATTTGTTACGAAGGCATTTCGTTTTGATTTCGTTGAGTTTGAGACAACGACCATACAGCCACTAGACGCCTAATACTTGATCTAATGCACGTAACAAATTCTGTCAACTTGCTGAGGTGCGGGGGAACGGGGTACTGCGTTCTGATTGGCCCTTTCAAAGTCATTGCATTTCACTAGGGATGGGACAGGTTTAAATCAAATAAGAAAGTATCGATATTTTTTTTACTGTATTTAATGAAACATAACTTGCATTTAAGTACCTTCTTTATTCTGAATATTATGATTGAATCATGTAGGTACATTCAAAAATAATTAAAACAATATTTTAAAATTATTTCCGTAATTATTCCAAGCTATGTTCGAAGTCTTTGGTGAGCGAGGACTAACTTAATTGAATGCAATGCGCAATGTGATAGAGTTGTGATCTGAGTTGTGTTCGGGAGTCTCGGAACTCACGTGGCTTATTTTTTAGGTATTATTCAATTTTAGATGAGAAACAAGCCGAAATGTTTTGTTCACCAAAATATCTTGTTCACAATCACAAGCATTAGCAGATTATATAAATTCCGAAATAAGGTAGTGTGTGGTGTGGGGTGCATAGTTATCGCACACACAGCATATTTATAAGAGATAATATATTTTCATGAGCAAAAAATAAGTGAGAAGAAAGTAAAAAATGGCAAGACTGTCAAAAAACAATCTTCGGTAAAATGACGTGAACATTTTTTTTTTTTTTTTTTTTTTTTTTTCTCTCTTTCTATCTGCAATCGGCTCATCAGCCATAATCAGATGTGTTCTGGGGGATGAGACTTAGGAGCAGTTCCATTGAGTTGCCCTAATTACTGTTGATGAACTTCTTAGTTCCTCTGGTCAAGCGAGAGGATATCCCATCTCTTAAGGCGTTTTATTGTGCTTTGGTTATTTAGTAAATTTTTAGCCAAATCGTTAGTGTGCTTGTTGAGTCTTTCCTTATATTTTGTGCAGTAGTTATTAACTTCTTCTTTGACTGTTGGCATCTCGAGGTAGTCGTGGATTTCAGAGTTTCTTACAAACCAATGTGCACTGGAAACTGTTCTTAAGGCAATATTCTGAAATCTTTGGAGGATCTCCAGGTTGGAGTTGCTAGCTGACCCCCAGAGCTCTATGCCATAGGTCCAGATTGGTTTTATGATTGCCTTGTAGATCAGCAGTTTGTTGCTGAGTGAGAGACGGGACTGTCGTCCTAGTAGCCAGGAGAGACCTCTGAGTTGCAAGTTTGCTTCTGTTCTTTTAGCCTTGATGTGGTTTGCCCAGGTGAGTCTTCTGTCCAAATGCAGACCAAGATATTTTACGGTCTTGCTGGTTGGTAATATATTGCCACCCATGCTGACAGGTTCGCAGTCTCCTTTCCGGAGAGTAAAAGTTACTTGCGTTGATTTGGTGACGTTCGGTTTAATTCTCCATTTTTGCAACCACGTGTCTACTTTGTCTAGCTGGGCCTGCAGTCTAGTAGAAGCCTTTTGTGGGTCCACATCGCTTGAGAGGCACGCAGTGTCATCCGCATAGGTTGCTGTTATAACATCTGCTGTTTCAGGCAAGTCTGCCGTATATATGGAGTACAGTACTGGGCCAAGTACTGATCCTTGTGGTACTGATGCCTTGATATCATATAGTTTGGAGTAGTCTTGTTCATATTTTACTTGGAAGCTTCTGTGTGCTAGATATGATTTAAGGATCATGTAGAATGAGTTCGGTAGCAATGTTTTAAGTTTGTACAATAGGCCATTGTGCCAAACTTTATCGAACGCTTGTTTTATGTCCAAGAACACAGCAGAGCAATACTCCTTTTTTTCCAATGTTTGTCTGATTGAGTGAACTACTCTATGCACCTGTTCTACTGTAGCGTGTTTCTCCCGAAATCCAAATTGGTGATCGGGTATGATTTTATTGGTTTCAAGTATTGGTTTTAGTCTGCATAGGAAGAGTTTCTCGAACAACTTTGATAGGACAGGGAGCAAACTTATTGGTCTGTATGAGCTTGGGTCAGTTGGTGGTTTTCCCGGTTTTGCTATCATGCATATTTGTGAGATTTTCCACAACTTGGGGTAGTAGTGCAATCTGAAGATAGCGTTGATAAGCATTGTTAAAAATACTATTATTTTTTTAGGTAATTGCTTAAGTACCTCTCCCGTTATCAGGTCGAAGCCCGGTGCTTTTTTGTTTGCTAAGTTGCGGATCATTTTTACAAGTTCCTTCGGAGTAGCAGGTGATAGAGGCAACGATAGTTGTTGATCACTGTTGACGATTCTATCAACTTCCTCTTCAAACTCCGTCAATGGAGACTCGTTAGGGGTGAAAACTCCACTTAGATATTTGGCGAAGAGCTCTGCTTTTTCGCTTCCGGTCTTGGCCCATGGGTCATTAGGGATTGTTCTCAATGGCGGAGTATGAATATGAGGTCTTTTAAACTGCTTTGTTATTTTCCACAGCGAGTAATTGTCTCTTTTATGAGTGGAAAGAGTTGACAACTTACTCTGAAAAGTCTCATTTTCGTTCTCTTTTATTAGGTCTTTCAGATCTCTTGATATTTTGTTGTATCTTGCTCTGTCTGTAGCTGATCTACTTAGGTGTAATTCTCTTCGTATTTTTCTTTTTTCCTCCAGCTTGTTGCGTATTTCTAGTGGAATGTTGTTTTTTGAAGTAATGCCATTCAATTCTGGGGTAGCACGCCAAGCTGCAACTTGAATGAGGTTTGTTATGTAGAATGTCGCCTCGTCTATGTCTTCTTCTGTTTTAAGTTTGAGTTTCAGATCGACTTCCCTCTCCAGGTAATTGGCGAATGATTCCCAATCTGTTTTGTGGTTATATAAAGTTGGTGTTGGTTCTTTGTATATTGCAGTGGCACTAAATGTTGCTATGATTGGTGTATGGTCAGAGACTGAGTCGAGTGACGATTTTACTTCAAAGTGCAGGTCGGACAAGCCTTTGATAATGAGGAAGTCTACGAGATCAGGTGTCTTGTTTATATCAGTTGGCCAGTAGGTGGGTTCGCCTGTTCCTAGTGCTGAAAGTTTGAGTTTGTCCATACTCTTTTTCAGTTCTCGACCTTTTGTAGTGGTCAGTCTCGATCCCCAATACGTATGCTTGCAGTTCCAGTCCCCTCCGCTAATGAATCTGTTCCCAAGAGTCTGGAAGTAGCGGTCAAACATGAGCTGTTTTGGATTGTGTTTCGGGGGGCAGTAGATGGCGCTTACATTAATAGGGCCCATTTTCTCTTCTACGGTGATGGTTATAGCTTGCATCCAGTCTTCTTCGAACGCGCTATGAAGATGATGCTTTATATTATTTTTAATAATAATTGCTGCTCCACCGTGTGATGTGGTGTCGGGGTGATTGGTGCAGTATACATTGAAGTTATCAATTTTAAAACTTCAATGTATACTGCACCAATCACCGTGAACATATTACACTATATGTAGATGGAATCCAGTTCTCTCGCTTGGTTGCAATTACCCATTTATTTTTTTATACAGGATCGTTTGGGTATCTAAAATTAATCGTTAAAGTTTCACAATAATTATTTATTAGCTGTATCTGTTGTAATTTTTAATTATTAACAATATACACATACACATACATAAACTCACGCCCTTTTCCCATGGGGGTAGGCAGAAACCACAGAACGCCACTTGCTACGATCCTTACATACTCCTTTTGCCTCGTCCACATTCATACATCTGGTCATACACGCACGCCGGTTACGAGTACTACGCACCTGTCCTTTCAGAAGAACGGCACCAATATGATCAGTGTATGTCTTTCTAGGGCGTCCCCTCCCGGCATACAACAAACAACAACAACAACAACAACAAACACAGCAACAACAGCAGCAGCAACAATATATTTTTTGCTTAAATAAATTTAGTTATAGGTTTTTGTTGCTTTATCGATAACAGAGGTAGTCATACGATTTGGAACATCACTAATTATGTTTGCTTAAAATCGAGGAAAAGAGATGGCGAAAAAAATACTTTTGTAGCGGCACATACTTACGTATCACAATAACATACTGATTAGAGGAGCGCACGCAGCCGTTCGCCGCCGCGCGCCCGCGCATACTGAATAACTGAACTGAGCTAGCCGAAGTAGCCGAGGCGAAAGGAATGCGGACCGGCCGGCTGTACAACCTCACGCTCGTATAAGGCTGCCTGTCCACAGAAGCGGAGCGAGGCTGCGGAGCAGGGAAACGGAAAAATATTAACCAATAGGATTGCATACTGGGACCGGAGCGAAGATTTTGTGCAATCCTATTGGTTAATTTTTCTCCGTTTCTCCGCTCCGCACTCTCGCTCCGCTTCTGTGGACAGGCAGCCTAACGTAGGGAGCGCGGCACACAAATTATTGTTCTACCGACATTACCAAATTGTGTTAGTCCTAAGATTTATTAATGTACCTTATTTATTTTGATATTTGTTAACCGTAACTGTATATAAGGAGCTTTCCTAATTATATGACACAGATCGTTATTCGCCTTCTTATTCGCAACAAGCTCCTCTCACGTATCCTCCTAAACTTTCAAAAGAAAGAGACGCAATCATAAAAGACATCAACTATGACCAGTATACGATGAACTCCGAAAAATAATGTCAGAAAATTAATATTATTTAGATTATGGAACTACTAGCTGTTGCCAGCGGCTTCGCCCGCTACAACTCGAAAATTATCCCACGGGAAGAGAAAATCGGGATAAAAAGTAGCCTATATGTTAATCCAGGGTATAACCTATCTACATACCAAATTTCAACCAAATCGGTCCAGCCGTTTATGCGTGAAAGAGTAACAAACATCCACACATCCATTCTCACAAACTTTCACATTTATAATATTAGTAGGATTAACTTACCAATGAAATGTGATACCGTCTTTCAGGAAAATTGAAGCCAGGCTTTCTTTATCACACCAACGTACTGTGTACACGGGGCGATACTATGTCTATTTTCTGTGTGCAGAAGTGTTTACGGCTCACAGAAGTGGTCGATACTAATTCGAACTTTGTGAGTGACGACATGCATAAGATTTTTACCCTAATGTGTTGACAGACATTTGTCGCCTGTTATTAGGCGTCTAGTGGCCGTATGGTCGTTGGTTTGAGAGAACAGGGAATGTTGAGTTCTGCGTGAACTAAGTTGCGAGTAGAAGGTAATATTGATCTACTGATTAGCCTGTATGTTGTAGAAAAATGTATTTATAGCAATGGAACCCTAGACAGAATCGTTAAGAAATTCTTCTCTGTTGCTAAGTACCGACCGCTCCCTTCGGAAAGAGTCAAGTTAGTGGTTAGTTAGTAAATAGTAATGCGTACACGTACGCCTGGTGCGTGGCGGTGAAGGCGACGTAGATGAAGTTCTGGTACAGCAGCTGGTGGTGCGCCGGCAGCGTGGCCAGCGGCAGCGTGGTGCGCGGCCCGCCCGGCGCGCGCAGCGCTAGGGCTCCCGCGCCCTCGGGCTCCGGCAGCGCCCAGCGCGCGCGCCCGTGAGCGCCCACCACGCACTCCTCGCCGCAACCCACCTATGGGAGACAAACATTAAGCTTCAATACTACACATAGGCTATCATTTTCAAATATTTACAATCTATGGTGTTCTTATGTGTCTTCCTTCTTCTCGTAAATTTTCGCCCAATATTGAACAATATGTCACTTGAGAGCACTTGAAACAATAACACAACCAACCTTCAACCCAATGGTAAAAAGTAGTTGCAGCTCGATGTTGAGTAGTTACTCCCCGATGATAAGTGGTTACTGGGTGATGGTAAGGGCTGACAATGGCACATACCTGGTGGAACATGATGGAGACGGGCGAGTAGTTGTCGATGCGCAGCGGCGGCGGCGCGCAGTCGGCGTCCGACAGCACCACGAACAGACTCGCTCCCTGCGACACCACCTCCGCCCGCACGAACTGGTAGCCTCCGCCTGACTCTCTGTGGGCATACAACATCACTATGAACTAATAACTTTCATTGCACCACAGACTTGTCTAAAGCAATGGTCTCGTAGAATAGTGGAACCACCATGAATCAGCTGTAAAGATAGGCGACATATGCAGCAATACTGCGGATGTATGGTAAATGTGTCACCTGCAGGCGATGTGCAGCGTCCGGGCAGCATCCACCCGGAACCCGCCGGACCACAGCGTCAGTGGCTGCGGCGCGGCGCTGGGCGTGCCGCCAGCCAGCAGGCGCACGCACAGCAGCTGCGAGCGCTCCCAGCGCGCCCAGTGCCACGGCAGGTAGCAGCCCGACACCGCCGACACGTGGGTCGCCATCGCGCCCGGGTCGTTCTAACACAAACAAACTCAATTTATTCGCTCGTCTCTTCTGCGTTTTGGTGGAAATTTGGCCTTACTGACTAAACCGACATAGTGTCAATCCAATTTTAACTAAATATGCAATTAATACAGCTGAACCGGAAAACGTTGCGTTGCGTTGCGCGGCCTCCCACTAGGTGTACCGATGACCTGGTGAAGGTTGCTGGGACTCGTTGGATGCGAGACACACGGGACCGGTCAATGTGGCGATACCTAAGGGAAGCCTATGTCCAGCAGTGGACGTTTTTTGACTGAAATCATGATGATTACAGGTGTACTCACGAGGGTGGTTGCGCAGCACTTCTGCGCGAACTGCAGATGGTGCGAGGTGTTGTTGTGCAGCTGGTAGCGCGGCGTGAAGGTGGCGATGTTGGTGTGGCGGTAGCGGCCGCGCCCGCAGCGCACGCGCACGCCCACTGCGTACACGCGCTCGCATGCGCCGCCCTCGCCCTCGCCGCGCACTTCCAGCTTCTTCACGCCTACGCCCACGCCCAGGCCGAATGGCGAGCACCACTGGGAACATGACAATAATATTATGTAAGCGGCCTTGACTTTAATCATTTCTTGCCTAATCAATACTCATATACGAAAGTATAGGCAAGAAGAATCTTTATTTTCGCGTGAAACTGGTATCAAAATCGGGTTAGCTCACGTCAGGTTCCCCAGGCAGGCCGCGGCCGAGCCTGGCAGCAAGCGTGGGCCCGCCGTCGGCCTCAGCGAAGGAGAACAGCAGCGGCGCCACCATGCGGCCCAGCTCGTGCTCCTCGAACTGCCCCGCCGCCTCCGTGGCGCCGCCCTCCGCGCGGAACACCAGCGGCAGCCCCGTGCGGTTCACCAGCCAGTACGCTGCTGATATTGATACCTGGACAGAGGAAACCATTTATACTCATACGTCGGTCAACTTAATGCTGTAAAAATTAATCAGTGAAGTTCTAAAAATACATAATTGGTATAGAGCGTAGCCTGAATTTTAGGCGTGTTTGAGTTTTCTAATAGACACAAATGATGCCAAGTTATTCCAGGAACTAAACGATGATTGTGATATTTGTTTCAATTACTTTAAAACACTTTTACATGTCACGGTTTGTGATAGATATAATCTTGGGGTAGTATGAGAACCATTCAAACCAGTTTCTACTGTCTAATATGGTATTTCGAGGAAACAACCTGCCAGATTAGAGTGTACTTGTCCAGTCATTACCTTAATGCCATCAGTCTTTTTGATGGTGACCCTAGCGTTAAGGTAGAGCCTCCTCCCCCTGGTGTCCCGCAGCTTGAGCCTGGCGCTGAAGGAGCCGTTCCCGCTGCTCCCCACTGCGGTACTGCTGCTGCTGCCGCCGCCAGACCCGCACACGCTGAGCGCGGTCGACCAGCCGAAACCTTCCAGTTTCACGCTCAGTTCTACACCTTCTTCGACGTTCACCTGGATAGGATACAAATTTATGTTCTCTACATTCCGGCTTTTAAGACTTCGATAGCGAATCAGTCGGTGGGACAACGACGCTAATTAGATGCAACTGGGATTCTTGAGGGTAACTCAAAGTACCTTACAAAAGAAAACCATTGCATCAATGAAAAAGATTCTTACTTTCCTGCATTTCTTCAAAACAGATTATATAAACGTGACTTTAAAAAAATAACGGGGTTACACTCATGTAGGCTGGAAGGCAGTTTGTGCCGAATCAGGTTGACCAAAATACAGAGTGTAACACGAAGCTGTCAACCAAGCCTTTTTTTGGGGTGAAAAATCACATTTTACGGTAAAACTCAATGTAACACTATTAAAACATTGTGTGGATGCTATGGATATTAAACGGGTCATGGAGGTAATTTAAGTGAAGTTATAACCTGAAAAACTAGTATTAACAAAAAACAGCTGTGACATTTGGAACTTTAACCCCCAATATCTCCGTAACTAAAGGTTTCCTAGGTATGGTCTAAAACAAAAAAACCATCGCAGTGGCGGGGAGAACAAGTTCCCTTCGGCTTAGGTAATGGTACTTTTACAGCCTTTATACGGTATCACGAGTAAGTATTTGTTAGACATACCTCATGGAATGGCATGGTGTCTCCGGGCGGCACATTGCCAGCCACACTGGTGGTCGAGGAGCCAGGTGCTGCGGGGTTGGTCTTGTACTGCAGCTCCAGCGGCAACAAGTTCTCCAGCCGTAGCGCAGGTACCAATGTGAGCGTGTGGCCCGCTATGGGCGTGCCTCTGTCCGGGGGGAAGCGCTCCCGGATTATGACGCAGCAGAATCTAGAATAAAGAGCGAAGATCATTCATGTAATTGTGGTGAAAGTTGAAGGATTTTTAAAAAAAAACGAGCATTTTTAACAACAGTGAGTTTCTAAAATTATTTGGATACAAATTCATAGATCAGGTTGCTGGTCACGAATTTAAAAAAAATCTGGCCGAAATGGGGGCTAGAACTGTTCTTGTTCAGTAGTTGAGTTCGCGATTGCCAATGAGGTGGTGGAATTACTGTGTATTATTGGAACTTGTTAAAAATTGTTAACAAAATTCGATTTAAAGAGAAGTCATAGTTTTTAATAATCGGGGCGCTTACATAGTATCACACTAATATTATAAAGGCGAAAGTTTGTGAGTGTGTATGTTTCACGCAAAAACTACTCAACGGATTTGGATAAAATTTGGTATACAGATAGTTTATAACCTGGATTAACATATAGAATAGTTTTGATGCCGATGTTATCTTCCCGTGGGATAATTTTCGAGTTGTAGCGGGCAAAGCCGCTCGCAGCACCTAGTGAAAACATAGTTTACCTATAAATATGATCGGGCGGAGCTCTACACTCGTAATGCAGCAGCGCGCGGGAGGCCGGCGCAGCTCGCCAGTCGATGGGCGCGGGGGAGGGGGGCGGCGCGGCGCGCAGCAGCGGGCGCGTCCACAGCGCGGCGGGGTGCGCGCTCAGCGGCGCCGCCCACAGCGCGCCCGCGGCCACGGTCGCGCAACGCACGCCACCGCCGCCGCTGCTCCACTGGGCTACAGGGGATAGCATATCGGTATTACTTAAGTTTTCGAGTAAACCAAATAGGAATATACAACTGCAATTTCCATTAGCTTTGCGACATATTTATACAAGGAAAACGAACCAACACAATTTCTTAGGAGGCATATCCTAGTTTTTACCTACAGAACCTGTCTTTAAGTGTGACATATATTTTTTTATTTCACAAAATAATACTTCCAAGTAATTAAATCTTCGTTGTTTGAAGGTTCCTATTAACAGTATCAGCAATCCGAGTTAGCGAATCACACCCCTAGTACCTAAAAAAAATTTCGATCCTTCTGCCAAATATCATCTGTAGATACAAGTGTACAACACAGGATGTTTGGTAAAAAAGGTTTTAGCATTAAAATACAAATATAATACAAAACCAAATAATATACAAATAGAAATACACTATGTCTGCCTGGAAGCAAAGTTTATTTATTTATTTAGGGAAAACAAACAATTGTAAAATATATTATGTTACAGTAAATAATTACCGCAAAAAGCTTTTTCAACACACTTGCTCATGAAATGGCATCTAATTTCACCGCAATTAGGCACATAATGACACCTGTAATCGAACTGTGACTTTTTCATTGCTATTATTCACAAGTGAGTTATAGGGCTTTTTTTATTTTATTGGTTGAGTTGCTTTGTTCTTAAAAAAGTTTCGATACAAAAAAGATCGTGTCGTTCAATAGTACAAATAAATTAATGTACCTATTGCTTGCTCATTTGATGCAAATTCGAATTTAAATAATTTCAACTTGTACGTTTTTAATAAATAAAACTTTCACTCAAATATAAGTTTTGTTCTTTCTGTAATACAGAAAACTTTGAATTCCCCATTTTGTACGTGGCTAAAACGCTATCCGCGAAAAATAAAAAAAAAATAAACCTATGGCCGATCGCCATTGTTAGATGTGCGCGCATAGGAAAACTGGTTAATTTTCCCAATTTTTTCACAACTCGTTTTAACTGTTGAAAATTATTTTTTAGTATTATTTTCTTCACAAGTGTGTTGAAAAACGTCGTATGATACACGTGTGTATTGATGATTACCGTCCTCGGCTCTCTTAAGACCCTCACCTAATGGCTCGGGTCTCAATGGCGCCTCAGCGGTAATCACTAACATTACACACATGTACCATAATGTACTGTTAACTATTCAAATTAATATGAATATTATTGAAATTTTTAAGCAAAATTTTTCTATCACAGTAATATTATAGGATACAAGAGTAATTTATATTTGTACACTAACTTTATAAAAATAAAATACAATAAATAACCAATTTAATCTACTGCTACAAGTTATTACACTAAACCCAACAAAGTATTTAATTTGTAAACACTGTATCACATAGATGTCGTACAGCTACAGTACTTAGTAAGGGTGGGAGGGGTACCGCAGTTGACAAGTATAGGGTGTAGCGGGTAGCAGGGCGGGGGCACTCGCGGCGCGTGCGACGTGCGCGGCACGTGCCCGCGTGCCAGCGCCGTGCACCACGCGCGCACCGACAGCTGCGCGCGTGCCATGGCGTACACGCGCTCTGTACGCGCCCAACACAACACATCTCTGTTAACGTACAACTATGACACACCTTATCGTTGTCAAGTGCGGTAACGACACACTACCTAATGTATTAGGTCTTTACATATTATGAAATTAGCGTTTTGTCGTACTGACCACTTTGATCTGAAATATCTCCTCTTTGGTTAAGAATTCCATATTCAAATTTATAAATTCATTTAGCTGGTTCATTTCAGTTTTCAAAACAGTCATTCTTTTGTTTTTTCCTCATTACTTTTTTCTTTGGCGTCGCTTATTACCGCACAAAGGAAAACATGAAATATCGGTATATTTACGAGTACGAGTTCTACCGTGGCACCAGTGCTGCAGAAACAGCTCGAAAGATTAATGATGTGTACGGCCCTGGTGTCGCAAAAGAAAGTACGGTACGTTTTTGGTTTCAATGTTTTCGTTCTGGAAATTTCGACTTTCAGAACCAACCCCGTGGACGGCCGGAGACCAAAGTGGAAAATTAAGAATTAAAGGCTATTGTGGAAGCGGATCCAAATCGGGAAAGCAAAAAAACTTGAACGATGGGTACCTCATGAATTGAGTGAATCGAACTTGCAAACACGCGTCGACTGCTGTGTTACTTTGCTCAACCGACAAAATAATGAAGGGATTTTAAATCGAATCATTACTTGTGATTTAGAGTGAATACTGTACAATAATCGGAAGCGCCCATAGCAATGGCTGAACCCTGGAGACCCAGCCAAATCCTGCCCTAAACGAATATTTACTCAGAAAAAGTTACTTGTGAGTATTTGGTTGACTAACGCCGGTGTCGTTCACTACAGCTTTCTAAAATCTGGCCAAACGATTACGGCAGATATCGATTGTTAGCAACTGCAAACCATCAAGGAAGAACTAGCTGCTAAACAACCAAGATTGGTCAATCGCTCTAGGCCATTGCTGCTTCACGACAACGCAAAACCACACACTGCACAACAAACAATCACTAAGTTAGGTGACCTACATTTGGAATGTCTGCGACATCCACCGTACTCCCCGACCTTTCTCCAACAGATTACCATTTTTTATGAATTTGGACACTATCTTACACGGAAAAAAATTCAACTGCCATGCGGCAGTCCAAACCGCCTTCAAAGAGTTTATTGATTCTCGCCCCCATGGTTTTTTTAGTAAAGGGATCAATGAACTACCTATGAGATGGCAAAAGCGCATAGATAACAACGGTGCATACTTTGATTAATTAAAAATAACTTACAAAAAAAAATAACTTTATATTTCTCCCGTACAAAACGCCAATTTCATATGTACTAACTAACCTAACCTAATATATTCCACGACAAAACATTTTAGCCGCTGAGTAAAATTACAAGTGACAGTAAAAATAGTATATTATGCAACTAGTGAATAAAGGACGGATTTAAAGCGAGGGCCGTAGATGAGCCACGAGCAAGTGAAGGATTCTAATGATTGAATCACGAACGCAGCGAGTGATTCAACTGTTAGAATCCTGAACGACGCGAGTGATTCATGGCCCTCGATATAAATTTGTACTTTATTCAGGAGTTGCATACTATACTTTATATCATGACTACGAGAAAAGACATAATTTAAGCGAAAATAGAAATTTAATCAAGAAATAAGAATTGTTACATTAATTGAAATGGACATTAAAATTAGAGCAATGACTGAAATTAAGCGTAATTTTCTTATTATTATCATTAGGGTGGTCAACTTGTGAAACAATATTTATTAATCTAATGCCAAACTCCTTGTCGCAAATATCGACCAATCAAATCTCGAGAATTTATTTGCACCAAAGAGTTTTGAATTTCGAATCTTAGCGCAAGGAGTTTGTGTAAGCATTGAAATAGAGACCGGATAATTATATTTTTGTGTTCCAAATTCAAACACCAAAATAGTGAATAAAAACAAAACAGTGAATAAAAGGCCTTTTTATTCACTGTTTTGCGTGAATAAAATAAGCTTTTTAGAGTAGGTATGGTATAATAGTATATTATGCAACTAGTGAATAAAGGACGGATTTAAAGCGAGGGCCGTAGATGAGTCACGAGCAAGTGAAGGATTCTAATGATTGAATCACGAACGCAGCGAGTGATTCAACTGTTTGAATCCTGAACGACGCGAGTGATTCATGGCCCTCGATATAAATTCGTACTTTATTCAGGAGTTGCATACTATACTTTATATCATGACTACGAGAAAAGACATAATTTAAGCGAAAATAGAAATTTAATCAAGAAATAAGAATTGTTACATTAATTGAAATGGACATTAAAATTAGAGCAATGACTGAAATTAAGCGTAATTTTCTTATTATTATCATTAGGGTGGTCAACTTGTGAAACAATATTTATTAATCTAATGCCAAACTCCTTGTCGCAAATATCGACCAATCAAATCTCGAGAATTTATTTGCACCAAAGAGTTTTGAATTTCGAATCTTAGCGCAAGGAGTTTGTGTAAGCATTGAAATAGAGACCGGATATATTTTTGTGTTCCAAATTCAAACACCAAAATAGTGAATAAAAACAAAACAGTGAATAAAAGGCCTTTTTATTCACTGTTTTGCGTGAATAAAATAAGCTTTTTAGAGTAGGTATGGTATAAAAACTATTTTATGGTGGAATAAAGCGCTAAGCAGTCGTAGGCCAGAATTGACGGACCCTGTTTGACCGCGCCATTGCCTGCCAAGTTGTTTTTTCATTCATTAATGGTTGCAAAGTGCCAGCAGACAAGTTTTCACCTACTGGTCAGTGCGTAAAAACGTCGTAATATATCTGTCCGTAGGAATTATCGGTATGTATTCCGATTGACATTATCTGCATGCTTTGTACCAGCTACAAATGTACAGTAAACCCTGAAACATGACGGATATTCTCACCTGCTGACGGTGCATGGTCCACCCTGACTTCCACAGGATGCGGCAACTTGTTGATGAGCTGCAGTGCCGACCGCACCGTTACCAACTTGCGAGCTGATCCCTCAAGAGATACCTCGAAAACTATTCGAGCTTCGGCGCCAGATTTCTAAAATAGACAACGAATTGGATAATATTTATTCCAGAAGTAGTAAATAAAACACTCTTAGAGTTAGAGAGAGAAAATCATTTAGGCTGAGGATAGTGATGGGCGGAGGATAAATTCTCGGAGGATAAAAACTCGAGTATTTATCAGAAATGGATAAATACTCGTTATTACTCGTTTTTATCGGATATTTACTTAAAATGATGGATAAATATTATTTTTGCGCATGGGTTGGTTTTTCGTATTGAATGGCTAGTAGATTTCGATGCTAATGGTCTTTGGGGGGGTGTGAGGAACAGGGTGTAAAGTTCCTCATCCACAATAGAAAAGGGAGGATCCTCCGACCAGACGGGTGTTGTATCTGGTGAGCTAACTGCCCGACAACTGTAAGTCGGGATTTTCTATATAGGCTAATGTCGCGGATAACTTTGATAGCGCGATGCAGGATTTGTCATTTTAGTTCTCATGTGTTGCGATAGATGTGGTTGTCCATCACTCCCCTCCGAGACCGAAGGTCGATAGCAGGTTGAGTCTTGATGCTTGCCAGCCCAGTGGAAGGTTCCAGTGAGTCGGAACCGAATGCCGCATAGTTCACGGTGAGTCGGAACTGTCTGCGGTGATGCCCCAGTGAGTCGGGGTGATGCTGCATTATGTTCCAGTGAGTCGGAGTGATGCAGTGCTACGTAGTGGCTGGCTGCTGCGTCGACCAGGAGAGAAGTGAGTCTCTGCTTGCTGACCGGCCGAAGTGCAGTGTGCTGTGCCAAGGTCGCTGATGTGGCTGAGGGTGATGACCAGGTATGCTCTTCCGCTGCATGTTGGTGGTCAGGATACCCGTTGAAGCCGTGGTTGCTTATATTATTACTTTAGTAATTTTCTTTGTGTATGTGGCGACAGCGACATCTATCGCAACACATGCGAACCAGTTGGCTAATACAACATCGCGCTATCAACTTTATCAGCGACATTAGCGTATATAGAAAAGCCCGACTTATATATGTCGGGCAGTTAGCCCACCAGTCAACACCCGTCTGGTCGGAGGATCCTCCCTTTTCTATGGGGGATGAGGAACTTTACACCCATTTCCTTATACCCCCCAAATTGGTGGCCCCGAGCACGAACGTCAGCGCAGCCTTCGTGCAGCTACTTCAAACGTCATCATCACTTCCTCAACCTTCGAGCAGCGAGTCATACCGCCACCCAGCAACCACGGCTTCATTTGGTATCCTGACCACCAGCTTGTAGCGGAAGCGCATTCCTGGTCCTCAGCCTCATCAGCGACCTTGGCACAGCACACCGCACTTCGGCCGGTCAGCAAGCAGCGACGCACTTCTCTCCTGGTCAACGCAGCAGCCAGCCACTACGCAGCACTGCATCACTCCGCGCCCTCTGTACATACTATGCAGCATCACCCCGACACACTGGAGCATCACCGCAGTCAGTTTCGACTCACCGAAAACTATGCGGCATTCGGTTCCAACTCACTAAAACCTCCCACTGGCTTGGCAAGAATCAAGACTCAACCTGCTATCGACCTCCAGTCTTGGACGGGAGCGATGTGGAGACAGTGACATCTATCGCAACACATGCGAACTAATTGGCTAATCCTACATCACGCTATCAACATAAACCGCGACATTAGCCAATATAGAAAATCCGGACTTACATATGTCGGGCAGTTAGCCCACCAGACACAACACACGTCTGGTCGGAGGATCCTTCCTTTTCTATGGAGGATGAGGAACTTTACCCCCCGTTCCTCATACCCCCCAAATATATAACAATTATTTAAGTATCTCACAAAATACGTATAGTTTTTTCTGATTTGGATAGTGATTGGTGAACATTTTCATGATTGGGTGAAATCATTGTTAATAAAGGCTTTTCATAATTGTTAAAGTGATTAATAAAGTACGATACATATCAATTTATCAGGATTTCATTTATTTCAATTCTTTTGTTTGTAAATTGATAAAATTTACGTTACAAAAAATGGAGATAGTATTTATCCGCTGTTTTGGATAAATACTCAAGTAAAAACGGACATTTATGAGTATTTATCCATTTTGAGTATTTATCCGGATACAATCCCAACACTAGCTGAGGATATATGTTGAAGACATCGTTGTGCCCATGTGCCGTTGTGAAAGAGGGTCAGATATCAGTGATCTGGCATTGATCCCTTTCACACTGAAACAATGAAGGCCTAGACAAACGGTTGCGTACTTACAGCATGAGTAAGATTTCTAAAGAACACGCCAACTCTGTCCACACACACGGGGTCGGGCGGCGACCAGCCGTCCAGGCGCAGCGCGAGCTGGTTGAGCGCGGCGTTGTGTCCGGCGGGCGCGGGAGCCCGGCCGCGCCGCCGCCCGCGCCGCAGCCCGAACGAGAACGGCTCCGTGTCGCCCGCGCGCACCATCATCCATGAGTCGTCGGGGCCCGACCATGTCGGCTGTTCCAGCAACCTTCGTGTACCACAACATTACATTAATTTTCACTGCAAGAGGAACATTTTCACAAGCTTTTCATGTATGTGTATTGCTTGTTGTTTTCTGTGAGTTTCGGCAGTTCTCAGTTTTTTTTATTATCATTCAACTAAAACACATGCACTGCTGAACATAAATGTCTCTCTCAAGCATCATCACATCGAAATGCAAAGAAATCCAGTGAAAAGCAAACAATTAAAATTTACACAACAGAAGATCAGTGGCATGCAGAATGTGTTATAAGACTGCAATTTTTGGAATTTAAAAAAAAATGCTGTTCCAGCTTTATATAAGCTGAAGCTGTCACAATATTGAACGAAATACTCACACATCGGAGGTAGTAACGAGCGTGGTGAACCAGAGGCGGTGGCCGGTGTGGTTGCGCAGCGCGTAGGGAACGAACGGCGAGCGCCGTCGGTGGCCGGCCGGGCTGCCCTTGGGCGACTGCTCCTGTGTGCCGGATGACTACGTAACAGAGCACAGCCTTTATGTCCGGCTAGCTGGTACTGAGGGACTAGTGCGCTGGTATGGCGGGACTGGGTGCCATGGACGGATGTAAACGGGTGAAACGAGCGATGGCAATAGAAGAGAGTCTGACAAACTAGCATGTTTGGTTGTGCAAGCTGACAAAAATGGAGCAAGAGAAATTCTTATAGCCAGATTTGGTCACTTTGACTTTTACCTGAAACTAATTTCAGTAGCATTGTTTGCATAATTTTAATGTTCATATTCCTATGAAATAGGGTAGTTAACTAAAAAAATCTAATTAGTCCGTCAGATAATTTCCATCTTTGACGCGTTTTATCTTCGTAATTTTTTATTGATTTGATAAAACAAAAAATACGCATCCAATATTTTTCGATAATCTAACAGACGGACTAATTAGAATCATATTTATTTTAGTTAGTAAACATCCCTATTCTAAATCACAGTGGCTTATATCAATTAAGAATGTGTACCTATATTATTTTTACTCATTTCTAATTAACACTGCTGATATTTTTACTACACAATTCTTCATAATGCAAACTATCACTACTATATGGTGTTGTATACGAAATGCTCATGATGTGTAGGCTATGTAGGTTACCTGCGGCGCGTAGTAGTCGGCGGTCCAGTTGGCGCGCACGAGCTGCCACAGCTCGATGAGCGACGAGGTGACGTTGGTGTTGAGCACCTCGCTGGACGTCACCTGCATCTGCACGCGGCCCAGCGACAGCGACGACGTCAGCGTGTACTCCCACGACGTCTCGAACCTAACACAAGAGATAACTATTGCAGGGAATGCCAGCTCGTCTCAATTGAGTTTCAATTGTTCTCTGGATTGCATTTGAGCAGTTTGTTTTGCCCTGTATAATCTTATCCAGTTTGAATTACGTGTGCAAAGTCGAGAATCAATTCTCTCAGACCGGTTCGAAAAAGAGAGCCGATTTCTTATCACTTCTTTCGTTATTAAGAGCAAACCAAACGCGTAGTGGCATGTAAAAATTAATCTTATTACAATGATTCAAAACTCTGTTTTAAAAGTAATAAGATCTGGTCTCTTCTCCGAGCCGGTCTGTGTGAACAGTCCCTTAGTTAATTAGACATTGCACCAGAGGGGCGTATCATTGCATGTTGCGTTGTCGACCCGTGATCTGAATTAGCTCTAATAATTATAACTAGGTACCTCCAGGGCTCGACGACGGGTTCCCAGCCCGACAGCGTGCGGTTGTAGTAGTCGATGGTGAGCAGCGAGCCCAGCCGGCCACCGCCAGCGCCCGCCGCGCGCGGCAGCAGCCCGCCCGGGCCCGCCGGGGTGCATACCAGCATGGGGTCCTCGAACGACTCCTCCACTTTGCGCAGATCCTGGACAAGACCAACTATATTTATTTCACGGCAAAGCGTAATGCGCAATCAGGATTTATGCTCGAATAAGAAATGGGCGTATCTTTGATTGCATGCGACTTACTTGTAACTGGCAAAATGAAGAGGTTCATCAACTCAAATCATCAAAAAAATAAAAAATAAACTGCCTAACCCTTCAAGTATTTCAAGAATGTTATGTTTCATGAATATGGAGGATGCCGAGGCAGGGAACGGGGCAGTGTAATATTGAACAGCAAATAAAATTGATTCGAAAAACAAAGATAGAAAAATAATGATAGATATAAAATTTAGACGTTACCTGATCAACTTGCAGGTCACTGAGCGACACTTCAAGCAGAGGCACGTCGGAGTCCAGGCAGTCGTCGATCACACACAGCGTGATACAGTCAGCTGCCACCTGCAGGAATAACACAATGTTGAAGGTTTTGATGCGAAAACTTAAAAACAAAAATAAATGCTGAGCTAAAATTCTCTCAACGATAGCCCATTTTTTTGGAGTGTATGGAATCATCAAATGACTCCTCCCGCTCTGGGCGGAGCGGAAGGGAGTGTCAGACTTCTACCGACTAAAACCACCCATGTTCCTTCTTAGCCCTTTGTGTCAAGGGCCACGGTATCTCTTTCGAACAACCCGCAGCCCCGACAGGTCATCGATATCCTGCGCTTGTCAAAGATCATGAGTTTGTGTCGTCACTCGCCGGTAAAAAATGTACTGCAATGTGACGTTAAACGAGTTTTCGAAGCACTCGAGTATCGTCTTCATTTTTCGTTTGCACGAGAAAAGAAAAAATATAAAAATACGGCCTAATTAGATTGTTTTTTGTCAACTACCCTACCTGCACAGCTTTGAGCGGGAATATGGAGGTGTTAGGCTTGGGCATGGGTGGCGGCGGCGCGGGCTGTTGCGAGCGCAGCCAGCGCGGCCGGTACATCCAGCCGCCGCTGCTGCTGACGTTGGTGGTGACGCCAGCTCGCATGTGCACGCTGTTGGCAGGCTCGTCGTCGTCGCCATCGGATAGGAGGGATTTACCTAAAACGAATTAGGATTGAAATATCGGATCTACAACGCGACTAGATTAAGAAACATGTATTGGATATGTCGCCAGCGGTATCACACTGCTGAACGTCACAAGTAAACACAAGAATTCTTTCAGTTACGTTACTAAATGAAGATCAGATATTTTGAAAATGATCCCAGATCTAAGGTGATTATTGACTTACCAGATAAAGCTGCTCTCGCTTGCACCGGGAGAGACTGCAGCATCGCCGCAAACATCCGCATATCGTGGTAAGAAAGTCGTAAGTTCAGCGTGCTCATCAAGATCTGAAAGAAAACCACCAATATATTTTTAGCAACCTACTTTTAGCTGCTGTAAGGCATGTGTAGTCGTATGCGTCATTGTACCTGTATAAGCATTGACATAAGGTTTACATTACAACGTTACACTTACATGCAGCACCCTGTCGGCATCAATAGCGACATGCACGGCGGCCGGCTCCACAATAGAGAGCGCGGTCTCCTCTTCCAAGCCGAGCACACAAGAGAACACCTCCAGTTCGTTGACATAAGGTTTACATTACAACGTTACACTTACATGCAGCACCCTGTCGGCATCAATAGCGACATGCACGGCGGCCGGCTCCACAATAGAGAGCGCGGTCTCCTCTTCCAAGCCGAGCACACAAGAGAACACCTCCAGTTCGTTGACATAAGGTTTACATTACAACGTTACACTTACATGCAGCACCCTGTCGGCATCAATAGCGACATGCACGGCGGCCGGCTCCACAATAGAGAGCGCGGTCTCCTCTTCCAAGCCGAGCACACAAGAGAACACCTCCAGTTCGTTGACATAAGGTTTACATTACAACGTTACACTTACATGCAGCACCCTGTCGGCATCAATAGCGACATGCACGGCGGCCGGCTCCACAATAGAGAGCGCGGTCTCCTCTTCCAAGCCGAGCACACAAGAGAACACCTCCAGTTCGTTGACATAAGGTTTACATTACAACGTTACACTTACATGCAGCACCCTGTCGGCATCAATAGCGACATGCACGGCGGCCGGCTCCACAATAGAGAGCGCGGTCTCCTCTTCCAAGCCGAGCACACAAGAGAACACCTCCAGTTCGTTGACATAAGGTTTACATTACAACGTTACACTTACATGCAGCACCCTGTCGGCATCAATAGCGACATGCACGGCGGCCGGCTCCACAATAGAGAGCGCGGTCTCCTCTTCCAAGCCGAGCACACAAGAGAACACCTCCAGTTCGTTGACATAAGGTTTACATTACAACGTTACACTTACATGCAGCACCCTGTCGGCATCAATAGCGACATGCACGGCGGCCGGCTCCACAATAGAGAGCGCGGTCTCCTCTTCCAAGCCGAGCACACAAGAGAACACCTCCAGTTCGTTGACATAAGGTTTACATTACAACGTTACACTTACATGCAGCACCCTGTCGGCATCAATAGCGACATGCACGGCGGCCGGCTCCACAATAGAGAGCGCGGTCTCCTCTTCCAAGCCGAGCACACAAGAGAACACCTCCAGTTCGTTGACATAAGGTTTACATTACAACGTTACACTTACATGCAGCACCCTGTCGGCATCAATAGCGACATGCACGGCGGCCGGCTCCACAATAGAGAGCGCGGTCTCCTCTTCCAAGCCGAGCACACAAGAGAACACCTCCAGTTCGTTGACATAAGGTTTACATTACAACGTTACACTTACATGCAGCACCCTGTCGGCATCAATAGCGACATGCACGGCGGCCGGCTCCACAATAGAGAGCGCGGTCTCCTCTTCCAAGCCGAGCACACAAGAGAACACCTCCAGTTCGTTGACATAAGGTTTACATTACAACGTTACACTTACATGCAGCACCCTGTCGGCATCAATAGCGACATGCACGGCGGCCGGCTCCACAATAGAGAGCGCGGTCTCCTCTTCCAAGCCGAGCACACAAGAGAACACCTCCAGTTCGTTGACATAAGGTTTACATTACAACGTTACACTTACATGCAGCACCCTGTCGGCATCAATAGCGACATGCACGGCGGCCGGCTCCACAATAGAGAGCGCGGTCTCCTCTTCCAAGCCGAGCACACAAGAGAACACCTCCAGTTCGTTGACATAAGGTTTACATTACAACGTTACACTTACATGCAGCACCCTGTCGGCATCAATAGCGACATGCACGGCGGCCGGCTCCACAATAGAGAGCGCGGTCTCCTCTTCCAAGCCGAGCACACAAGAGAACACCTCCAGTTCGTTGACATAAGGTTTACATTACAACGTTACACTTACATGCAGCACCCTGTCGGCATCAATAGCGACATGCACGGCGGCCGGCTCCACAATAGAGAGCGCGGTCTCCTCTTCCAAGCCGAGCACACAAGAGAACACCTCCAGTTCGTTGACATAAGGTTTACATTACAACGTTACACTTACATGCAGCACCCTGTCGGCATCAATAGCGACATGCACGGCGGCCGGCTCCACAATAGAGAGCGCGGTCTCCTCTTCCAAGCCGAGCACACAAGAGAACACCTCCAGTTCGTTGACATAAGGTTTACATTACAACGTTACACTTACATGCAGCACCCTGTCGGCATCAATAGCGACATGCACGGCGGCCGGCTCCACAATAGAGAGCGCGGTCTCCTCTTCCAAGCCGAGCACACAAGAGAACACCTCCAGTTCGTTGACATAAGGTTTACATTACAACGTTACACTTACATGCAGCACCCTGTCGGCATCAATAGCGACATGCACGGCGGCCGGCTCCACAATAGAGAGCGCGGTCTCCTCTTCCAAGCCGAGCACACAAGAGAACACCTCCAGTTCGTTGACATAAGGTTTACATTACAACGTTACACTTACATGCAGCACCCTGTCGGCATCAATAGCGACATGCACGGCGGCCGGCTCCACAATAGAGAGCGCGGTCTCCTCTTCCAAGCCGAGCACACAAGAGAACACCTCCAGTTCGTTGACATAAGGTTTACATTACAACGTTACACTTACATGCAGCACCCTGTCGGCATCAATAGCGACATGCACGGCGGCCGGCTCCACAATAGAGAGCGCGGTCTCCTCTTCCAAGCCGAGCACACAAGAGAACACCTCCAGTTCGTTGACATAAGGTTTACATTACAACGTTACACTTACATGCAGCACCCTGTCGGCATCAATAGCGACATGCACGGCGGCCGGCTCCACAATAGAGAGCGCGGTCTCCTCTTCCAAGCCGAGCACACAAGAGAACACCTCCAGTTCGTTGACATAAGGTTTACATTACAACGTTACACTTACATGCAGCACCCTGTCGGCATCAATAGCGACATGCACGGCGGCCGGCTCCACAATAGAGAGCGCGGTCTCCTCTTCCAAGCCGAGCACACAAGAGAACACCTCCAGTTCGTTGACATAAGGTTTACATTACAACGTTACACTTACATGCAGCACCCTGTCGGCATCAATAGCGACATGCACGGCGGCCGGCTCCACAATAGAGAGCGCGGTCTCCTCTTCCAAGCCGAGCACACAAGAGAACACCTCCAGTTCGTTGACATAAGGTTTACATTACAACGTTACACTTACATGCAGCACCCTGTCGGCATCAATAGCGACATGCACGGCGGCCGGCTCCACAATAGAGAGCGCGGTCTCCTCTTCCAAGCCGAGCACACAAGAGAACACCTCCAGTTCGTTGACATAAGGTTTACATTACAACGTTACACTTACATGCAGCACCCTGTCGGCATCAATAGCGACATGCACGGCGGCCGGCTCCACAATAGAGAGCGCGGTCTCCTCTTCCAAGCCGAGCACACAAGAGAACACCTCCAGTTCGTTGACATAAGGTTTACATTACAACGTTACACTTACATGCAGCACCCTGTCGGCATCAATAGCGACATGCACGGCGGCCGGCTCCACAATAGAGAGCGCGGTCTCCTCTTCCAAGCCGAGCACACAAGAGAACACCTCCAGTTCGTTGACATAAGGTTTACATTACAACGTTACACTTACATGCAGCACCCTGTCGGCATCAATAGCGACATGCACGGCGGCCGGCTCCACAATAGAGAGCGCGGTCTCCTCTTCCAAGCCGAGCACACAAGAGAACACCTCCAGTTCGTTGACATAAGGTTTACATTACAACGTTACACTTACATGCAGCACCCTGTCGGCATCAATAGCGACATGCACGGCGGCCGGCTCCACAATAGAGAGCGCGGTCTCCTCTTCCAAGCCGAGCACACAAGAGAACACCTCCAGTTCGTTCAGTTCACACGACACCGGCTTCTGTGCGTCTGCGCAGCGGTAAGTTATTACTGTTGTACTCTGTAACAACAAATAGAGGTGATATCGCTTATACCGCACAACGGTCAAGTACGTAACAAGTTTCCACCGCGAAAGAGTAATGAGCCGAAAATGGCTAAGCGATGCGGACTTCGTTTTCATTGCGTTTTTACCAAGAAAGAGTTGAGTTGTCTGATTCCCATCGCAAAAAGGAAATGAAAGATGAAGAGCATAGAGCTCTTTTGGCCCGCTGAATCATTTCCGTCACACACATCAAGATTAAAAGAAGTTAATAATGTGTTCGCTCCGCTTGGGGTGGAAATTTGTTTACGCGTCATGCGTTTGATGTAATACTTATTTAATCGTAGGTAGATTTGATCACGTATAGCAATTCTTACCCGTAGTATGACAGCGTTAGTATCCCAGACGGACGGGTCTTCAACGAGTACGAGTTGCGAGTCTGTGATGTTGAGTTTGAGTTCCATCTGCGGCTCCTCGTGCGGCTGCGGCGGCTGCGGGCTGGCGGCCGAGCGCAACTGGCACAGCGCCTCCTCGCTGTCAGGGGGACATGGCTTTATATTACTGTCGCGATACTACTTACACTCACAAAAGATGGATGGACTGTGTGAAGGGTGATGTGGGTAGAAAGGAGGTGACTGCTGAGATGACGAGTTATAGAGGAATATTGAAGACATGCTGCGCCAACTGTAATTAAATTGGGATAAGGGCAGGAGAATATTGATGATGACTTACATTCACACTTGTTTTTATCGCCAGCTAATGGCAGGCGTGGTTATGAAATGTGTGAGCGAGACAACGTACTGTCTCGCTCGTTTTAAAACCATCTTGTTGTTGTTATTGCGTTCATTGATTGCGACTGCGCTTAGTATATTAATCGCATGTTTGCTTCAAAAAGATGTGTATGTCAAAATTACTAAAAACTTTTGTTACATTCATGAGAATGTAACAATAGTACATTATGGTATAAGTGTGTAACGTTGGTGATTACCGCTGAGGCGCCTTTGAGACCCGAGCCGTTAGGTGAGGGTCTTAAGAGAGCCGAGGACGGTAATCATCAATACACACGTGTATCATACGACGTTTTTCAACACACTTGTGAAGAAAATAACACAAAAAAATCATTTTTAACATGTTTTCAACAGTTAAAATGACGCATCTAACAATGGCGATCGGCCATAGACTAAAAGGATGAGGTTTCTTTTTTTTTTGCTTTTTGCGGATAGTGTTTTAGCCACGTAAAAAATGAGGATTTCAAAGTTTTTTTATTACAGAGAAAACAAAAGTTTTATTTATTGAAAACGTATACACAAGTTGAAATTATCTATTTAAATTAATAAATTATCCTGAGTGCGCATCTAACAATGGCGATCGGCTATAGACTAAAAGATTAAGTTTTTTTTTTGGCTTTCCGCGGATAGTGTTGCAGTCACGTACAAAATGGGGAATTCAAAGTTTTTTTTTATTACAGAGAAAACAAAAGTTTTATTTATTAAAAACGTATGTATAAGTTGAAATTATCTATTTAAATTCGAAGTTGCATGAAATGAGCAAGGAATAGGTACATTAATTTATTTGTAGTATTGAACACAATCTTTTTAGTATCGAAACTTTTTTAAGAACAGAGCAACTCAACCAAAAAATTTAAAAAAAAACCTATAACTCACTTGTGAATAATGGTAATGGAAAATTCAGTTTGATTACAGGTGTCATTATATGCCTGATTGCGGTGAAACTAGAGCCACTTTATGAGCAAGTGTGTTGAAAAAGTATATATTGGCGATACATACAGATGCTGTTGGTCAGGGTCAGCGGGCGGCGGCGGCGGCTGCATGATGAACTGGTTGGCGCTCTCCCACCAGTCCAGTACGGCCATCAGACGCATGTTGTTCACCAGGATCGTGTATGCCGAGGAGTCGCGACGCTTTCTGATAACACACACAAATAGCAAAATAAATACATGTATTTATTTGAGAAAAAACATGTACATTTTGACAGGAACATCCAAATTGGCTATTCGACTACTGTTCAAAATTCACGAAAATGTTATGTTATTTCAAAGAACTAACAGAAATAACACGATGTGTGAAAGAAGTAATAAAATCGATCCATAAAAGGCTTAATTTTAACTGATTTTAAATGACGTGTTAGACAAAGACAGCGCTTCAGAAACGTGACGTCAAATTTCATACCGCCATAGTAACGTAGTACAAATGGCCGTTTCGCGCGACAAGGACAGAAAGTGCCCCCACCAAAAGCTTCTAAAGCATGTAGCTACTCCATTTTTTGATCGATTTTATTACTTTTGCACACATCGTGTTATGTCTGTTAGTTCTTTGAAATAACATAACATTTTCATGAATTTTTAACAGTAGTCAAATAGCCAATTATTGTACAGAAATAATATTAAAAAAAAAACAATTAAATGAAATAAGTAAGTACTTAAAAATAACAAGTAAAAGTTACCTTTCGTGCATCTTCACATTTCACAGAAACTTAAACATACACGACATACTTCTGCCCACTTCTAGGCAAACCAATCACGTTCCGGTGTCGATGCCAGTAGAGTATTCATGTATGTTTGTGTGATATCAATTAAAGGAGTAATTGTCCACGTACCTGGCATGCACCTCAGCCTGCACGCTATGTCGTTGCTCAGGCATCGGCTGTACAATATTGCTGAATACATTCCCGCGACGATTCGCTGGCTCCTTGACGTACCGAGTGTCACTTACTAAGATTTCCTGAGGCAGACAGAACAAGACATGTAGTAATATAGAACTAGTCGTATTATACGCCTTTAAAGATAAAAGCTTAATGTTTGTTACTTTCAATGCGTCACCATGTTCTTTCCAGAAAACTTTCGTACAACGTGGCGCCACTAATTTTGTCATGTCACTAATTGGTCGCTTTTCATTCAAAATAACTCAAGTGAAAACACTTGGCCAAGTCCCAAATACTTGGCACTCTCTAGTGCGGAAGTTTTCAGCAAATAAGTCCCAGTCCTTACTATAGTAATGATTATCCCATGAATATGTAAAAATTCAAATTTAATGTTATGTTTTCTGTTCTGTTTTCCTGTTATGTTTTCTGTTATGTTTACGGCTGCTTTCTGTTCTGTTACAAATTTACCTAGCTGTGAAAGAGCGGAGTCTCCTAATACAAGCTTTTTGTTGCTTAGAAGGAGGCTCCAATCATCAACTTGTTGTTACTATGTGGTTAATAAATAAACAATTTTTAATTTAATTTTAATTAATTTATGACCTATCACCTTATTAAGTAGGGTACCTGTGACACGAGGTCTATGTCCTGGCTGAGGTCGGAGTAGGTCTCCACGACGAGTCGCGACTTGATGAAGTTGATGCAGGCCAGAGAGGACACGCCGTGTTCTGGCTCCAGCTTCACTGTCACGTCGTGTAGGTCCAGCTTTAGGGAGTTTGTGGTCCACACCTAAGGAATAACACGCTTGTAGAAGGTGCAGGACAAGTAACACACTCTAGTGAAAATGTTGGTGGCGTTCAATTTGAACTTTATCCTTTTTAGGCATCAAATTTCCCAAAAATATCTGTGAGCTGTGGTGGTTGTGTTACGGTCAACATGCCAAAAAGTGGGAGTTTGAGGTGGCTCGTGTCCAAGAAGTGGGAACGTAATATATTACTTGTGCTATTCTCCCAAAAACTATGAAAATGACAAAAAAATGTCCACGACAGAAATGAACGATATAAGTAGCCAAGTACTGATAGCAGCAGCTCGTCCACGCTCTACTGTGTAGTACTTTTTGAGGGTAGGTAATCATCAAATAAGTGACAGACTACTGAATAAAAACCTCCCTTGGTGTCCTGGGCCACGGTATCTCTTACGAACAACCCGTAGCGGATAGGGTGCCGTACTGGCTGAGCAGCACTTACGTCCTGCTGCTGCTGGTGCAGGCAGTGCGGTGGGTGGAGCGGCTCGCGCGGCAGCAGCTCGTCCACGTTCTCAGCCAGGTTGTGTGCCAGCACACCGCGCACCAGCTTGTACTGCGACGGGTCTAGCGCGCACTGCAGTGTGCTCAGCGAACCCTGGATCGTCATGTCCGCAACTGACAGAGATAAACAATAAATTCATATAGTACAAAGTACAATAAAAGGGCTAGTACGTCTAAGTAAGGAGAGAGGCTTACCATTGTGTGTGTGGTCGATGTTGTGCTCAATCTGCAAGTCCAGGTCGGCGGGCGCGTGCAGCAGCGGCGCGCCCACGCGGCGCACGCGCAGGCCACGCCCACCGCGCGCGCACCACAGCGACACGCCCGACAGACGGACCACGCGCACGTCTAGCAGTTCGCGCGATGCTGCTCAGTACAAACACAGCATAAGTATATTCGGCCTATTATGTTACCACTAACAGACACACTTGTGATTTTCTCCGAGAAAGGGAGTGAGCCAGTGTCTTTGATAAGGATCTTAGAAAAATCAAAGATTCGCTCTTTGAATTTTCTAGAATCTTTATCGTCAAGCAGAAGTGAGCAGACCCAAGTGTATTTAGCAGGATACTTGAGATCGATTTAAGTACAGGAGAATATTATAAATTCTATGCAATACACATACCGGCGTCAGGATCAGTCATAGTGCTGACGGTGCCCTCGTCTCCCGCATACTTGAAGCTGTTGTCCAACGTCAGCAGGTCCAGGTGCGCAGCCAGCGCGTTCCTGGCGCGGCCCGACACGGGCAGCACGATGACGGGCGCGGAGCAGCGCAGGCGCAGCTTCATGCGGCTGGCGCGCGCGCCGTCCGCGCCTGACCCGCCTGATACTACCGATACCTGCCGAATTATACGTCACTCTACATTTGGATATTTAATACATAGATATTTTAGTGCGTAACAAAGAGGAGGAGCTTTACTAAAATGCTCTAAACATGAACAACAAAAAAAAAACAGATGACGATTATTCAGACGGCAATGTCCTGTAAAGTAGTCTAGTTTAGTGAAACGACAGCGTATACGATGGTAGAAATAGAAAATATTATGTTTTAGATCGTTGGGCGTTAGTTGTGCATATGTCGTGTTAGGGAGTCACCACAGTTATCAATTCTATTGCTTGGAAATAACGCTCTTTTTACCGATAAGTGTGGTGACTCCGTCATTAATAAGTCATGCAGTGTTGTACCAGGTCTACCTTCAGCCGTGCCTGCAGTATGACCCTGCGCAGCAGACTGAAGTCGCGCGCGAAGGCCTGCAGCTCCTGCACGAAGCGCTTGGTGTGCACGTACGTCACGGGACCCATTTCGATGCTCAGGCTCGTCTCGTGGCCTGCTGATGCGGCCTCGGATGTGCTCAGTCTGGGTGGGAATTTATCATTTTAATTAGGTTTTTTGGGTTTGTTGTTTGTTATAAATCAATGTTAGAGGCAGGCACAATTATAGCCATAAAATTAAAAGATTTTCAAAGGGTTCGTTGTTTTTACTTTACTCGCACACAAAGTAATTTTGAAAGCTGCGTTTAGATCAAAATTATTGGAGCTAATCCCGTAAAATACTTAAAAATTATGATAATAAAAAGTATGCTTTATCCTATGGGTGCTTCGAAGTAGTAGAAAATTATGCATAATAGTGTTACAATATTGGCAAATGAAAGTTACCTTTGATACTGGAATGTAAGCGCATGGTCGCCGTGGGTCCGGAACCGGTCGCGCCACAGCACGGAGTGCGGCGTGAGGTCCGTGAGCGAGATGGCGCCCAGCCGGCCCGTGAGGCGGCGCGTGTGCGCTCGCGCGTCCGCGCGGCACACCGTGCGCGCGCGCGACACCAGCGCGCGACACGCCTCCCCGCGCCCCGCCACCACCACCACGCTCAGCGCCCGCACCGACAGCTCCGTCTGCGTCACGCCGCCCTCCGCACTCACGCTGGCAGACGCTGGAGTACATCACACACTATATTTTGATATCACTATATTTGAAGTTAATGATACAGTGACTACAGTATGCAATGATGATTTTACTACTTCACCATTCTGGCCTCCTGGTAGTATGTTGGACTTTACCATCCTTGTTTCTCATCTCCTACTTGTTCTTGCACATTTTAGTAGTTGCATAAATCAACTTTATAAATTAAATAATAATAACCGATGTACTTATTTCACCTGGGCGATATCACCTAGCTAGGAGAAATGAAGACACCACTTTAGTCCACTATGTTCACCTAGGTGATACTACTCAGGTGAATACAGGCGACTAAACCTGCACAGGATATTGAAAAACATGGGTTGAGCCTCTCTTGTGTAACGTGGCATGGAAGATCCTAGGTTCGCCCTAACTTGCTACAAAGAGTTATTATAACTGTATCAATAGTTACCAGTGTGTTGCGGCTCGGGTCCATGCTCACTGTCGGGCACGTCATCGCCAGCGATGCCGAAGAAGTCGAGCACGGCCACCCAGCTGTCGATACTCACCACCAGGTTCAGGCAGTTGAAGTCTATTTTTGTCAGCTTCGATATCTGCACAATTAAATAACTTATATGAAAGTAACATAATAAATATTATAAGGCAAGAAGAGCGAAAGCAAGATTATCATAAAACACGTTGAATTTCATTACTCGCTTTATCCTTTAGTTTTCTTATTGGAATCTTTCATGAACAACATGAAAAATATAATCAATTCCCTGCATAAAACTGATGGTATGCTTAAACATTTGTTTATCAACTTTATGATAGTTTAGATTATGTTGTGAAGTCGTTGTATTTTCGGTTTCAATAAAAGTAAGTGTCTTTCGACATAATTATATATAATGTTGTGTATTACCTTATCATATTTGTCAGCGAAGTGCGGATGGTGCGGGTCGCGCGTATGCACAGACAGCCACACCAGGTTGTCATCCTGTGCTGCGGCGCCGCTGTTGTCCTCCTGCGGCACCGCGCCGCACTCCGGCGAGCACGGCGGCGTCACACCGCACTTGCTGTCGCGCTTGTTGCGACGCGACGCGCTCTGCCGTTGCACAAATACTGATTACACTTTGCACTACATTATGTTAAGTGATCATCGTAGTCGTAATCACACAACCACAATTGCAAATCTGACGACTCAACCACATTAAATTCGTTTTTTTACTAATTTTTTGAAAAATTGTAAAAAAGATGAGATTTTTCTTCTAAATTCATTGGTTAATACCAATTAAGTGTATTTCGGTATTATCAGAAAAGGTGACCCTTCAAAAATGGATCACGGATGAAAGATCGTAGAGTGTATTGTCAACCTTACATCCGTGTGTGAAAATATGAAAATCACTCTTACTGCTACAAATTACGTTGGCGTATAAACTCTTGCGCATAATTTCATGCTTCTAGATCTAGACTCACTGATTTAGGTTATGCATTTTGTGTCTGCGATTGTTTTTTTTCATGTGTGGAAATGAGAGTGGAACAATACAAAACTGTAAAAACAGAAGTGCAATATACAGTCAAAATGTATTTTTTTTTTATTTTAGTACAAATATTTGATGTTGAGGGGGGGAGGGGGTTCGGAATGATGTACTTGTGTGTCGGTATCCCTTCCACTGCCCGTACCATTAGTATGTCAGTTACCTCTGACTTGACGTTGAGCTGGCTGGGCAGCGAGCAGGACCAGCACTTCATGTACTGCAGCGAGCTGACGCTGGACATGTCGTCCGCGAACTCTGTCACGAAGTCCGGACACGACTTGGACACGAACACGGCCTTGGGCGGCACTTGCGGAGTGTGAGACACCATCAGCATGCGGTGCTTCGAGTCCGGATCCTTGGTTAGGTCTTCCATTGTTATCGAGTGGAGGGAAACCTGATGGCATGAAAAAAGATTTTGAAAATGGCTTCGTTCAATTGTTTGTTAAAAATCGCAGTTTCATATGCCGCAAAGGACAATAAAAAAGTAAAATAGTTTAGACTTGTTGCCAATTTCGCTTGATAGTAAGGTTGATTTTGGCCATTGACAAATACTCAGCGGTCTCTGGAGGTGAATCTCTCAGCAAGCATCTTCAATGGTGTTGAAATACGATGAGTTACTAACCTGTAGCATATTTTCGTAAGGATGTGTCTTCTGGTAGTTCAGTTTGAACTCTCTGAAGGATAACTCCACTAGACTTCGTTCACCCTCGCCTAAATCTACGCGTAGTTCCACACTGAATGTAGGTAACTCGAAGTGCACTGTAATAATAATTACGGTAATGAATACAAATTATACAGAAGAACAAATGACGTTTTCTAGGGACCGCCAAAACGGCCGATCGTCAACTGAGTCATGAAAAAGACATAATTTTGAAAGTGGGGGTGCTGGTAAGTTTCATAAAACTTTATTTATTAACAATCGTTATAGGATACTTATATCTTTGTTTTAGGAAACTCCAGTTTAAACAATTCAAGTAACAGACTACAATTTAGTTTGTATAAGTGTTGAGAAAATAAGCTGAGCAGAGTCATTTTTAGCATATTTTTTTTGTTTGCTTTGTGAAATAGCAAGACACATACCAATGAGCGGCGCGACGGAGTGCTGTGCGGGCGGGTGTGCGGGCGCGGGCGGCGGCGGCACCGCCAGCACGGCGGCGCGCACCGCGGGGTCCAGGCGCAGCGTGGGCACCGCGCACGACAGCGGCGCCGGCTGCCCATAGGGATACCACATTATACACCACTAACTAATGAGCTGCGTGCCGAACTCTACACTGACTAACTAAATATCCGGCGAAATCAAAAACTTTACAGGCAATACGTTAGTCTGATAGTCGCAAACTCGACTGCTGAGCCCGAGGTTCTGAATTAGATTAGCCAAATTAAACATCTACAAAATTGTCCAAAATTTAATGTCAATTTTGAGCTGTACAATTTACACTGACCAATTGCTATCAGACAGACATTTCGATGCGATAATATATCGCATTTGGATTTAAAATTATTATATACAGTTTAGAAGTACAAAAGTTCCCCAACCTCTATAAAAAGAGGCTCCTTCCACGAGACGGATATCTGGCGGGCTATTATTAGGTTTCCATAATTATTATGTCAATGGCGCTGATAACTTTAGTATCACATTTGTTGGATGTTTCAATTTAGTTGGTTTGTGGTAAAGGTGTCGCGACAATAGACTTACCTCAGGCATTGGGGAAGGTATACTATGCGGTCCAGAGTCCACCACATCGGCAGGTGTGTCAGTAGATATCCAGCGCAGAGTTTCTAGCAGCTGCTCGTATTGTTCGCGTCGAGCCGATACGTGCAGCCCGCCCACTATCTTGCCACGTACTTCGCACTGTAATATAACACAATTATATAGACTAGGTATTTTCATCTGCCTAGCTTTTTCCTCAATTTTTGTTGAGGTCGGCTTCCAACCTAACCGGAAGCAATTGAATATCTGTGTTCTATAAAGACTAATTATAACAAAACAATATTTCGAGCGTATCTTGAAAAATAAAAGAACTTTTCCAAGTATCGATTTCATTTTCTTTCCTCTTGTTTAATATAGCGCTTAGACCGCACTGTTCGCGTCGAACCCCATGACGTCATTCAAATAGTAAGGGGCTAGGGGGATCGGGGATACCTTACGAAGTTGGCTCGGATTGGTGTAGGTGTTTAAAAGAATTTTAAAAGAATTTCACAAGATTTCGAAAAAGATATCATTAGGCGTAAAGATAAGAAGATAAGATAATTGTAAAGGATGTACGTACATCTATTCATAGATGTACGTACATCCTTTACGATTAGAGTGTAAAAGGTTGAGCATACCTGATAGTCGGCATCCGCACTGGCCTGCGTGTCGCAGTAGTTGACGGTGAGGCTCAGCGCCGTGTTGTGCAGCACGGGCTTGCCCAGCGACACGTCGTAGATGTGCGCCATGTTCTCCCACGACAGCTGGTGCAGCTTCAACTTGTCGCACACGTCCACCTAACAGACAACACAACACAATTACCAGATGACCTATTCCGAAATTGGTTCACACACACACGTGTTTGCACGAATTCTTTTTAATGAAATCATTATAAAGGAGTATCCATGGAGTTCCTTGTCGGTCATAGGAAACGATCAACCCGAACCGTGCACCTTTTTCGATGTTTTATAAGTGCTATGAACGCCTATTATTGTCCTGTCGAGGCTGCGGGTTGTTCGCAAGGGATACCGCGGCCTCGACATGAAGGGCTAAGAAGGAACATGGGTGGTTTTTAGTCAGTAGAAGTCTGACACTCCCTTTCGCTCTGCCCAAGAGCGAGAGGGGTTATTTGATGATTTCCAACCCCCCAAAAAAAAAAAAAAAAAAGGCCTATTATTGTTATATTATTATAATAGCTAGCCTATATTGTCCCACTGCTGAGCAACGGTTTATGTGAAATAAAATATTTTGTTTTCAAGTAACACCCTAGGTTACCAGACATCCGACATAGCGACTTCCACGACTTACTCACAAGTCAAGGATGTCGCATCGAAACAATCGATTACCTTTTATATGACTGTGTAGTACAATAAAGATTGATGTTTGGTTGCTGATATCTGTGGTAAAATAATAGTTGTAGTAGTATAGAGTACTGACCGCAGCGAGTGAGATGTCCCTTACGCGCACTTTGTAGGTGGTGTGGTGCGGCGGGCCGGGCCGGTTGGCCAGCGACATCCGCCCCAGGTGCGCCACGAACACCTGCGAGCTGTGCGCGCTGCGGGGTACCACCACCACCGGGGACTCCAGCTCGATGTTCACGCTAAGGGTTACATACAGTAGGTAGCTAACACGACTAATTATTCATTTACAAGCTGAGAGACCAATGTGAAATTCCATCAGCAAAAATCGAGCTCACTGAACCCATGTTAAATAGGGTATCAAAGTTTGTGTTGGAGCTTAGCTAATTAAATCTCACATACGTTAACTAAAGAAAATATTGTACAAGGTTTATATGCTTTTAGATTCAGCGGTTTTGGCTATGTGTTGACTGACAGTAAATTCAAAAATTTCATCAAGAAGATGTAAATCAATGCTCAGTGGTTGTAATAAACTCACTCTCACTCATTGAAATCGTTCAAACCTCTTTGTAGATAAACGTGCATGTAATAAGTACAAGGCTCGTTACCTGAGCACGATGTTGTCAGACTTGAGCGAGGCGGGCTCGTCCAGCGAGGCACCCATGCTGACGGTGCGGCGACGTGGGGACACGCCCTCCATCGACGCTGACAGCTTCGGGTTCGCGTACAGAGACTCGCCCCTGGGACCATAGTATACACGTTAACACACCAGACAGAAATGACACTGTCTTCACAGCCAGGCTTTTGCAAAGTCGACGCCATGTTGTTTTTCCACATCCAAGCTGTCACTTGTTTTTGGTTATCCTATACTTGACACGTTTTTAGCTGCTTCACAAGGTATCCTCAAGAGATGTCGTCGACCGATCGGTCGTGAATTGGTTTGGGTTGCACTTGTACGTTGCATATTATCACACCTTCTATACAAGTATGTGCAGCAAGAAGAATTGTATGCCGGAGGCTCGTGCTGCATTGTGTATCTAAGCCTGGTTCTTGTTGGAATTCGCGGAACAAAACCTAAATATTTAGCATTACAATTTGAAGTCATGGATTACCGCAAAGTAAGGGCTGAATATAACATCGGGGCTGCGGGTTTTTCGAAATAAATACCGCGGCCGGATAACATGAATGGTTTTTAGTCAGTACAAGTCTGAAACTCCTTTCCACTCCGACCATAGCGGGAGGAATCATTTGATGATTTCTCACCAACAAAAATAAAACCTGAATCCATAGTGTGGCAAGTTACCTGGGGTGCACGAGTCCGATGGCCATGTCAGCGGCGGCGGCGCGGATGGAGCGCGCCAGGTTGGCGAGGTACTGCTTGAACTCCGTGAGGCAGGAGCGCAGCTCGCGCAGCAACGGGCCCGAGTGCGTGTACCACACGCTGGCCACGTGCAGCGACACCGTCGCCTCCACCACTAACGGAAACAGGACAATCACACTCTATGCCTGACTTTCAAAATGTAACAATTTCTGCTGAAGAATTTAAAATAAACCTTTCATCTTTTGATAAAAGGTTTTTATGCTACAACATATTGAAATATAATGAAAATATTTATAATGTAACTTAAAAAAAAAAACACTTTTTATATAAGAGTTATGACGTATCATTATTGTCGCAAACAAGCGATTAGGTAATTAGATCAAGTGATTACCTGGCGCCTCATCATCAGTCCTTGTGGCTACCTTGCGGTGTATAGTAAACAGCAACGCCTTGGCATCGTCTCCGTCATGCGAGCGCGCATCGTGCGCGTTATGTGCGTCGTGTGCGTTGTGCGCGTCGTGCGCACGTGCCCGGCCCGCGCTAAGCACGCGCGTGTGCAGGCCTCCACCCTCGCACAGCGACACCACGCCCACGCCGCCCAGCGACCCGCCCACCTCCACGCGGCTGCCGTCTGCGGGACACGACCATGCATGTAACAATCTTCACATCGTTTGGAAAGATAGCAGAGCTTTTGGAGTCGTCATAACACAGATATAATCTGGCCAAATTTGGTATCCTCGCTCCATCTCAAACAAACTGCCAGTGTGGAGCCCCTCTGCAGAAAATGCGCTATTTCCTATCCTGCCCATCCTGCACAACCACTTGTACCTTTCAGGACTTACTAGAAGCAAATGATAGAGCTGTGTAGGTGGCTACATACTGGTCTAATACGATTTGAGCTCATCGACACGTAAAGAAGAACACTGACATTTTATATGTAAAGGCAAACTGTCAGATGTTGAAGTACAAGTCATACTTTTTATTTTTGACATAAATAAGATAACGTTTCTCCCTTGATCCTCAAAGTGTTAGACAGGTGTACCTATAGAACATCCAATGTTGGCCAGTTGTTTAGGTCATAAGTAATAGAGACCAAACCTATTGACCCGAAACGTCTCGCTTGCCTGCTGAGCCAACTAAGTGAGTACATACCGACGGTGGCCTGTATCTTGGCCTCGCTGATGGTGGCGGTGGCGATCTTGCGCGCGACCACGGTACCCTCGTGCACGGCCGCGCGCAGCAGCAGCACGCCCAGCCGGTGGAAGTCGAACGTGATCTCCGTGCGGACCTCCTTCTACACATACATCAAATTTCTATCAATATACGATGTAAAATAACTACATAAACTAAGCAATATTGAGCACAAGTTATTGCTGGGAAACAACTTTTTAATGCTGGTGAGAAACATCTCTGTATACAGTAGCGGTCAACGAAACGCACACAAGATTGTGCTTATGGGTACACGAATTGGTTCAAGGTCACACAATTATGAGTTAATAAACAAGACACATTAATAAAAGTTCCCAAAAAGACTCTCCTAGCGAGGCATAGCATTGTATATTAATTTGATATAGAATTCATCATTCATTTTCATTGGACGCTCATCAAAACTACATCATATCTGTGTACCCACATTATTGGCAAATAAATGATTCTATTCTATTCACACCATCTTACCTTGGGCTCATCTTCAGGAATCGGATATGAGAAGTTGGTGGCCGCAGCAGGTTCGGACTGCCCCATATCAGTGGGAGGTTTCTTGGCTGTGGTCTTAGGACCGAGCACGCGGTGAGCAAAGCCTATCAACTCCACGATCGTCTCTTGATTGGCTGCAGAACAAACGATAGGTCGTTAGGTACTTCTTCTTCACAGTACAGGGATAACCAATTACAATACCATTGTGAACAAACGGCCTTGTTAGATATCTAATAAACTTTTTCTTATCTGACACTATACACAATTTGCGACACCGATCTGAAGCATGCTTGGATTCTGTGTAGACGCTTTACATCTGTGAGTAAATCAATTTCGACCTTGTGTTCCTAGTTAATAATGCTAATGCTAGCTAATACAGTTACAGGTACTTTCAATGAATAATAAGGGCAATTTATGTAAAAAGCAACGTATCTTCAACTTACCAATAATATCAAGATTATTAAACAAAATATTGGCTATCCTCAGATCTTCATTGTCCCCGTCTCCTTTAACGAGGCACAGGTCCACAGCGATGAGGGCCTCCGAGTCGACGAGCCCCGTGGCGCCCCACGTGGTGGGCGCGGGCCCCGTGGCGCCCCACGTGGTGGACGCGGGCCCCCAGCTGACGCCGCTCCAGGCGGCACCCCAGGCGGAGCCCCAGCCGGCGCCGAACATGCCGCTGCCGTTCCAGTTGAAGCCCGTGCCTGACACCCAGCTTGGAGCCGGGCTGGCGCGCCCGTCTAACGGCTCTGCGGGGTACAAGGGCTCATCTGGAAATGTGTACTCGATCATTTCAACAACTTATTATTAACTAATTATTTGGGAAAAACATGCACGTCAGACAACGACCATACAGCCACTAGACGCCTAATGACAGGCGACAAATGTCTGTCAACACATTAGGGTAAAAATCTTATACGTGTCGTCACTCACAATGTTCGAATTAGTATCAACCACTCCTGTGAGCTGTAAACACTTCCGCACTACACCTTTGAAAATTCGAGAAAATAGACATAATACACGTGTACAGTACGTTGATGTGAAAAAGAAAGCCGGACTTCAAGTTTCCTGAAAGACGGTATCACATTTCATCGATAAGTTCCATAATCTAAATAAGATTATTATTTTCTGACATTATTTTTCGGAGTTCATGTTATACTGGTCAAAGTTGTATGCAGTGCACATTCGTAGAGCGCGCGTTGATGTCTTTTATGATTGCATCTCTTTCTTTTGAAAGTATTTTTTTCGCCATCTCTTTTCTTCGATTTTAAGCAAACATAATTAGTGATGTTCCAAATCGTATGACTACCTCTGTTATCGATAAAACAACAAAAACCTATAACTATTTATTTAAGCAAAAAATATATTGTTAATAATTAAAAATTACAACAGATACAGCTAATAAATTATTATTGTGAAACTTTAACGATTAATTTTAGATACCCAAACGATCCTGATTTAAAAAAATAAATGGGCAATTGCAACCAAGCGAGAGAACTGGATTCCATCTACGTATAGTGTGATATGTTCACGTCATTTTACCGAAGATTGTTTTTTTACAGTCCCCATGACTGCCATTTTTTACTTTCTTCTCACTTATTTTTTACTCGTGAAAATATATTATCTATATATATAAAAATGAAACCCGTTTTCCGTTGTCACGACTTGGCATGAAAACGGCTTGACCGATTTGGCTGATTTTTTTTTTAAATGTTCGTTGAAGTTCAAGGATGGTTCTTACGGCGAGAAAAATTCGAATAATGACCGGAAAAGCCCTAAAAACAGCCCTTTTCTTTTTCCCATACAAACGTTTTCTAACTAAAACGTAAAATCAATTTGAGCTTTAATACCGTACCCATAAAGTTCAAGTGTTAGTGGAGAGGTTCCGGGAAGGCAAAACAATTGAGTGACGTTCAGTTGTTCAGTCAACGAATGACAACTTCAAACAGACCATACGACATTATCACAATAATCACAAATAATTACTGTTTCTTTCCCAATAGAAAAACGATTTTTCAAATGGTGTTTGCGTATAATAAAAATTAATTGCTGTTAGTTAGTCGCGCTAAAACTAGAGAACGGCTAGACCGATTTGTCTAATTTTGGTTTTGAAACATTTGTGGCAGTCCAGAGAAGGTGAGAAATTAGTAGTATGTAGGTAGGTAGGTAATAGGTAGGTGGTAGGTAGTTGGTACGTAGCCAGGTAAAAGGGCATTGCAACGCACGCGGGGAACAGCTATATTATATAAAAATGAATAGCTGTTCGTTAGTCTCGCTAAAACTCGAGAACGGCTGGACCGATTTGGCTAATTATAGTGTTGAATTATTCGTGGAAGTCCAGGGAAGGTTTAAAAGGTGAGAAAGTTTTAGGTAGATAAGCAGGGTAGTAGGTAGAGTAGTAGGTAGAGTAGTAGGTAGGGTAGTAAGTAGGATAGTAGAGTAGGTAGGGTAGTCGGTAGAGTAGTAGGTAGGGTAGTAAGTAGGTAAGGTAGTAGGTAGGGTAGTAGGTAGGTAGGTAGGGTAGTAGGTAGGTAGGGTAGTAGGTAGGTAGGGTAGTAGGTAGGTAGGGTAGTAGGTAGGTAGGGTAGTAGGTAGGTAGGGTAGGAGGTAGTAGGTAGGTAGGTAGTTGGTACAGAGGCAGGTAGTAGGTAGGAAAAAGGGCATTGCAACGCATGCCGGGAACAGCTAGTCTCTTATAAATATGCTGTGTGTGCGATAACTGTGCACCCCATACCACACACTACCTTATTTCGGAATTTATAAAATCTGCTAATGCTTGTGATTGTGAACAAAATATTTTGGTGAACAAAACGTTTCGGCTTGTTTCTTATCTAAAATTTAATAATACCTAAAAAAATAAGCCACGTGAGTCCCGAGAGTCCCGAGTTAGCTCACAACTCTATCACATTGCGCACGGCATTCAATTTAGTTAGTCCTCCCTCACCAAACACTTCGCTAGCTATTATTCCAATAATTACGGAAATAATTTTAAAATATTGTTTTATTTATTTTTGAATGTACCTATATGATTCAATCATATTCAGAATAAAGAAGGTACTTAAATGCAAGTTATGTTTTATAAAATACAATAAAAAAATATCGATACTTTCTAGTTTGATTTAAACCTGCCCCATCCCTAGTGAAATGCAATGACCTTGAAAGGGCCAATCAGAACGCAGTAGGTACCCCGTTCCCCCGCACCTCAACAAGTTGGCAGAATTTGTTTCGTGCGTTAGATCGAGTATTAGGCGTCTAGTGGCTGTATGGTCGTTGACGTCAGACCTGAATACAAGCTTTAGCACAGATCAATTAAAAAAACACATGTTTACAACAAAGGAATACACTCCGAGACTTAAAAATGACAAAGTAAATAATATCGGCACAAACAACTAATCTATAATCTAACAGGTTTTCTACATAAATCTATCTACCTCGGGTTAAAAACCAATATCAAAGTAAATGAACAGATTAACTTATCTTCTTCGTCACCACGTGGCACTATTACTAAGCGACCAATAGTGTTACAGCGCGGCACGGTTCGTTTGGCGCATACCCGTAGTCGGAACTACCGACGCCATCTTGCTATCTACAGGATGGAAGTTTTCAACCTCACCTGGAGGGAAAGTACTTGAATACTAGAGATTCGAGTGAATCCAACCAAAAGCTCATTTCAAGCAACTTATTACAATTAAAATAAGTTAAAATTTTATGATTTTCGTTTCATCTAACTTACCACGTTTTTATATAATTTTGATCGTCATTCTTGGCCCTATCGATTGATGCAATAAAAATACAGAGTGTTTTGGGTTTTAGTTGGTTCGATTTCCGAGTGTGGCAAACGAAGTTTTGGAGCATAAAGAACGTTTACTTCGATTAAAATTTGCTCCCTTCTTTAGAGTACTTTCTCTCCAGGTGAGGTTAAAAAATTCCACCTTGTTTACTAATATTATAAACATACAGATCGATTTGTGGGTGGCTGCTATTTGAAAATTCTTTCACCATTTAAAAGGTACATTATTCAGGATGGTCATAGAGTATATAACACGTTTATAAACATATTGAGATATGATAATATTCTTCAACGAAGTTCGGAAAAGCCTTGCCGACATGGTATCACTTACTGTTGCAGTGCAGCGAGTTGAGCGCTTGGTGCAGCGCGTGCGGGTGCGCGAGCGCGTGCGTGGAGCGCGCGTCGGGCGACGACGGGCACATGGGCGACGTGGGGGACGTGGGGGACGTGGGCGAACATGGCTCCGAGCCGCGGATACTGCCTGATAGCGTGTCCATGCTGCAACAAGGGGAATGTGAGAACAACGACAATATGAAACAACACGACACCTGAAATCGCAGAAGGGTTGGGCAAAGGTGATGCAATACGATTTTTGACGTAGAACTCCAGTTGAATACGTACCCCACGTGTTTATGACTAGCCACAAGCAGCTCGAAGTCAGGCCCGTAGGTCTGCAGCGCGTCCACCAGCAGCAGCGAGTGCACTGACAGCGACAGCGATAGGTCGCGCGGCCGAGCTGTGGCCGCCGCCTTCACGCCGCACACCTGCACCTCCGCGATGCTGCGGCCCATCGATTGCACCTGGATCATCACGGGAATTATTCTACTTTTTGAATCTCGTCGATTCTCAAGAAGATTTGTTGGTGAGGAGTGTGTTTCGCCACTTTTTCTATGCAGCGAATTACTAGGTAGTGTCGAAGAGCTGCGAATTATTTTGCCGTTCAAAAGGTGCCGATTCGCAGCCTAATTTTAATTAATGATTTTCAATTTGTTTTTTTTTATCAATCGCGAAAAACTATTTTATTTTTCACCTGTGATTGGTCGAATTTGGCCCATCTCTCCACTCTGCTCGTCTCCGGTTTGGTGGATACCGGGCCTCACAGGCGTGCTATGACCACTTTTTAATATGTCATAGCTGTATAATCCCTGACGGTACCAAGCTTATTGTTCTGGATCTGCTACAAATGTACGTACCTCCAGCGACATCTGCTCGATGGCGAACTGCAGCATGAACAGCGTGGAGTTGTGGTGCTGAGAGAAGTCAGAGCGCTCCGTCTCCGAGCTCACGCTGTTCTCTTCTACGTCATCGGGGTCAGCCTGCATAGGACTCGCAGATTCGCGACTACTGCACACAGAAACAATATTTAGTAAACCAAAAAGTGGTATAATATAAAAGGGAGTTGGGGGACTCCTTGCATACCACTTTAGTCAAACTTCTTTTATAAAGTTACTCTACTCCGCCTAATCTTTTAATAATAATCTAATCTTTTTTCACTATTTCAGGGGTTGTACTACAATAAGAGAACAGAAATCACCATTTCGAGTTTATCTACTCACGTGTTGCTTCCAAGAAGTGCAGAATTAGCGAAGACTGCCCTCACGGCGAACAGTTTCTGTTCACTCAGATGTACCACCAGGGAAGGTAGCGATCCACAGACTGTGGCCGTGGGGTACTGCGGGTCACTAGTGTGGACCACGCGTCGCTCCGCCTGGGGACATGAGTCAAATGGTAAGATGTCACCTACGTTGGAAATTAGATCGTATGCCGTTAAAATAAGGCTTAACTATCAATTAGCCTTTACCACCTAAATTGGCATGGAACTTCAGATTCTAGAATACTAAAAATAAAAAATAGAACAAAATAAAATAAATAAGGTTGAATTTTCGACAAATACAAAACCCGGAGTAATTAAAACGTAAAAGTTTACCTGCAGCAAGATGCTGAACCTGTCCAGCAGGTGCAGCGATGACGTGCTCTTAGTGTGCGCGTACTTCCAGTTGTCTCGCGCGCGACCTACCAGGATCTGCAGGTCACTCAGCTCTATCTTGTATCTGTAGAGGTACATGTGGGTTTTAGTCAGTGTCGAATTGATCTGATCTCCTAGTAGGTGTTCTAAAAGAGGGGGTGGAGGACACGTTGCATGATTTTTAAAATCGACTGTTTGAAAAAAAGTTTAATTTAAACACCACTAAGGTTAAACTATTTAAAATCATCTTAAAACAAACCCCGGCGACAACAAGCTGCCATTGCATTACATACCGGTCGTACAGCCTGTTGTGTAAGTTAGCGGCGTCCAGCGCGGGCTGCGCCAGCTGCGGCGTCGGCTCGGGTGGCGAGCCCGGCGACAGCAAGCTGCCATTGCATTACATACCGGTACAGCCTGTTGGGTAAGTTAGCGGCGTCCAGCGCGGGCTGCGCCAGCTGCGGCGCCGGCTCGGGTGGCGAGCCCGGCGACAGCAAGCTGCCATTGCATTACATACCGGTCGTACAGCCTGTTGGGTAAGTTAGCGGCGTCCAGCGCGGGCTGCGCCAGCTGCGGCGCCGGCTCGGGTGGCGAGCCCGGCGACAGCAAGCTGCCATTGCATTACATACCGGTCGTACAGCCTGTTGGGTAAGTTAGCGGCGTCCAGCGCGGGCTGCGCCAGCTGCGGCGCCGGCTCGGGTGGCGAGCCCGGCGACAGCAAGCTTCCATTGCATTACATACCGGTCGTACAGCCTGTTGGGTAAGTTAGCGGCGTCCAGCGCGGGCTGCGCCAGCTGCGGCGCCGGCTCGGGTGGCGAGCCCGGCGACAGCAAGCTGCCATTGCATTACATACCGGTCGTACAGCCTGTTGGGTAAGTTAGCGGCGTCCAGCGCGGGCTGCGCCAGCTGCGGCGCCGGCTCGGGTGGCGAGCCCGGCGACAGCAAGCTGCCATTGCATTACATACCGGTCGTACAGCCTGTTGTGTAAGTTAGCGGCGTCCAGCGCGGGCTGCGCCAGCTGCGGCGCCGGCTCGGGTGGCGAGCCCGGCGACAGCAAGCTGCCATTGCATTACATACCGGTCGTACAGCCTGTTGTGTAAGTTAGCGGCGTCCAGCGCGGGCTGCGCCAGCTGCGGCGCCGGCTCGGGTGGCGAGCCCGGCGACAGCAAGCTGCCATTGCATTACATACCGGTCGTACAGCCTGTTGTGTAAGTTAGCGGCGTCCAGCGCGGGCTGCGCCAGCTGCGGCGCCGGCTCGGGTGGCGAGCCCGGCGACAGCAAGCTGCCCGGGGGCGTGGAGCAAGGAGTCATGAACATTTCTGAAAAAAAAAAACAATATTAAAATACTGTGATTGCAATTCAATTTCTAAAAATGAAAACAGAAATGTGTTTATGGAAACGTAGCAAGACTTGTTCAAATTGTTCCAAGTGATACTGAAATCAAGACTTGCAAGGTTACAATAATTTACGGCAGTGTATTTAACCGATTTGAACAGGAAATAAGGAACATTTGATCAAAAAAATAATTCCATTAATTGTCACCTTCGTCGTCAGGTGGTGTGTGCGGCGCAAAGTCCGCCAGGTTGGCATTAGCGAGCCGAAGTCTTCCGAAGTCGACGACGAGCACGGCCGAGTCGCGCGAGCACAGCTGCTCCACGAACAGGATCTGCGGCGCTGAGATGTCCAGCTCCACTTGCCATGTGCGACGCTCGCCCTACGTAAACATAATAAAAACAAACAAATATAAAGAAGTACAATATTGTGGATCACAAGCAAGGCCATGAAGTGTGAGATTTGTGAAAACTACAGTGATAGTTTAATATAGGCTACAAACTTAAGTTGATGGAATGATCGTAAAAAATCAATTAAATTTATGCGTATACGTACGGGATGCGCGTGCGCATGCATCATGTGCTCCCACTGCGTGATGAGGCGCGCGCGCGTGCTGTCGCGCACGTGCGCGTACGCGTGCGACCACGGCGCGCACACCCACTGCTGGGCCCAGCGCGCTGCTTCTGCGTTGTACACCACCTCCAGCGATGCCGACTTCACCCACAACCTGGGGGTAACACACAACCATCATAAAGAATGCCGAAAGTGCCCGATTGCTACCGAATTTAAACGAGCCATGTGCTTGACAAGACACTGTCTTACACCTGTTGACTATACACTGCAGTCGAATTGGGTACTTGACTACTGTTTAAAATTTACGAAAATGTTATGTTATTTCAAAGAACTAACAAAAGTAATACGATGTATAAAAAATAAATAAAATCGATAAAAAAATGGAATAGCTACACGACTTAGAAGTTTTTAGAGTAGGCATTTTCTATCCTTGGGGCGCGAAAGGGCCATTTGTAATTTTGTACTACGTAACTTATATGGTGGTATGAGTTATGACGTCTCATCTTCATAGCGCTGTCTTTGTCTAGCAAGTCATTTTACATCGGTTAAAACAAAGCCATTTTTAAGATATTACATTAGTTTTTTATTTACTTTTGACTATCTTTTTATTTACCGTTTCGAGATCACTAGTAAAAAAATAGTCAATTAACAAAAAATTAAGACGATACAGTGCTTCGAAAATTCGTGAACTTCTCCAAAACGTCACATGTCAGTACATTTTTTACCTACAAATGACGTCACAACCCCCCACTCATGATCTTTGACGCGTTTTACCTTCGTCAATTTTGATTCATTTGATAAGACAAAAAACACGTATCCAATATTTTTCAATAATCTAACTGACGATGACGGACTAATTAGAATCATATTTTTTTACCACGCGACCTTCGCGGGTTTTTCCCGTTGAACAGATCGACTAGGAGAGGGTGGTTAATTGAAACACTGTGGATAAATATATGTATTATACGCGCTTAATATAAAGTCCAGTGTTTCAATTAACCACCCTCTCCTAGTCGATCTGTTCTATTTTTCTTGTTCTCTAAAGGCTTATTATTTCTTAAATTCACCCGTAGTGAATATAGCATGCTTACTTGTAGTCACAGTTGATGCCGAAGGGCTTCTTCTCGTAGGTGAGCTGAAACAGCGGCTCCTGCTGCGGCTGCGCGCTGTTGATGCCGGTCTGCGAGTGTGAGCGGCACCACGACATGGCCGCGCCTGAAGCACTCAGCGCGCTCAGACCCTCGCGGATTACTCCCTGGTGGACCAGACAGTTGTGACAATAAAGGATAAAGACGAACTTTGCCCATGTTTGGTCACTTGCGATAGCGCAAGTGTACTTGCTTACAACACTTCGTTTTAAAATAACATAGCCTTTTTACCCGACTGCAAGGAAAGGGTTGTATTTTTCGAATATGTTTGTTTATAATGAAAAAACTGAAAAGCAAAAAACCACACTTTTTAAATTTAAAAAAAACTTGGAAACAGGCAGGGTTCATACTATTTTCATAATTTTAATATGTAGGTATTCAAGTGGACCCTGCCGGCTTCTAAGTTTTTAAACAACTAGTATACCTGCGGCGCGATAAGTATAGGGAAGAGTGTATTCGGCGTGATGCGCTCGCGCAGACACACGGAGCCCAGCGACACGTGCAGCGCGTGCGAGGCCGCGCGCGGGCGCGACTCGATGCCCACGCGCACGCACGAGAACTGCAGCTCCACGCCACTCGCGCTCTCCGCGCTGTCTGCCTGCGGGGCGCTGCTGACAAACATGAACATCCCGTTACAATTAACCTGGCTTGAAGTCTAATACGGGTCTGGGCCCAATACTTATGTGTGCGTTACTCCAGCTGGAAAGTGGTGGTGGAACGTATAATTCACACTTTTTTATGTGGTACATATTCATGTACCAAATGAAAAAAATGTGCAATTCCTACTGGAGTAACGTTGTTTCACCAGGCAAATTCTAAACGAATGAAATAGAAATGACTGCAGTTCTCGGCTCCATAACCACCTCGCCTGCGGCTTAGTTGTGAAATCCGCCTCGGAGCTTTCAAACCCAACTATTTTTCTGGAGCACTTTCAGATCAGATTGACGGAGTAAATACCAACGTGACAGGGAAGAATGGAAGAAAAAAAACGTGTTGCGCCGACCCCAAATATAAGGGCAGGAAGATGATGACTTTCAGATCAGATTAAACACTAATTATACATTCCACTCATAAAATCTAGATGCCACTTTCCTGCTGGGGTAACGAACACAATACTTATTTACGTTTTGCTCTATATTCACGCGTAGCAATTGGGTAAAAGTTGAGAATTTACGGTGTTAAATTAAATCTGGTCAAGCTACTCACTTGTTTTCATCAGCTTCAGTCTCCATACACAGACTCAACGACCCCTTATTCAGTATAAACTCGAACTTTCCGAACACAGTATCTCTCTTCAGCATCGTATTATTGTCCAAGGAGTCTGCAATCACATCCAGGATCTCTTCTTCTAGGTCAGCGGGTTCGTGCGGTGCGGGGGCTGGGGCCGGGGCGGGGGCGGGGGCTGCCGGGGCGGGGTCCTGTGCGGGCGCGCCGTACCAGCCCCACCACTGCGGGAACCAGTGCACCAGCATACTGCGCCCTGAACTTGCTGGCTTGTCAGGGGTCGCCACGGGAGTCGATTTTGGCACTTTTCGCATTGCTACCTGTGAATAAAATAAATATTTTTTAAGTATATTCGCTCCGTTGGTTTCACAGTTGCCATTTTCATTAGTGTTCCCCTGTTTTTTTTTTGTGATTTATGAAAAAGATTTTGGCATGATAATAGCATCATGTAGGAATGATAAAGGTAATCTGGCAAGCATACTTCTCTAAGCGCCTTCAGGAGGTGCAGCGGCGTCCTCCACTCGAACTCGTCCTTGGCGGCTTTCCGGTCTGCGGGCAGAGTCGCCGCCGGGTTGCTCAGCGTCAGCAGGCAGGCCTCCACGTAGGCGCGCGTCGCCCGGGCCTGCGCCAGGCACGACTCCCATGTTGGCTTGGACTCGGTCCCTACAAGCAACCAACATATCACCATATGCTGGATCAGCCTATAACTCTGGGACCTATAACCTTCTCTCGGTGAGAGAGTGGAAGAAGGAGGGTTAGGTTAAACTGCCTGCTTGGGTTCAAACCCATGACCTACAGCTCGTTAATCAGCGTCAAAGTAGCAGCACACAACTACTAATATTTCAATCTAAACATCAAACCAACTGTTACCCATCTGTTCTTCAATTTTATAATAAAAAAGAAATACTAGATGCAAAAGCTTGATTGATAGTTTGCAGCAACAGGACGACACGATTTTCTGAGCAAAGTCTAACGATTCCTAAGCAGGTTTTTTTTCTTTTCACTGTCGTTTTGAAGAAAGTCGGCACCAAAAGCAGTAACAAAAAGAATAGTATAACTCACAGCAATGATCGGGCACGTGACATGAGAGTGCGTAGAGCCACCACTCCCGGGCGTGGCCCCGCAGCGGCGCGGCCGGGCGACGCGCGCGCACCTCGCGCACGCGCGCCAGACGCTCCAGCCCCGCCGCGCAGCACACCGCCTCGTAGTACTGGCGCTGAAGGACAGAGGATTCATTCAACTTTTGAAAAAAAAACTTGGTCTATATAACATTCTTTCTAATAATTTTACAAAAAAATTACATCGGATCATATTTACAGATGGTGTTTTAAGGAATAATTTTCTTTAAAAACTTTTTAAATTATTTTCATTAGTTAAGGTTTTAGAGCGCTGCAAAACGAATACTATTTTTCGCTTATAACTTTTTTTATTTTTGGTTCTATGATTAAAAGTTACTAAACAGTAGTTACTAAACAATCTTATTTGCAACAACAAATGTTTTAATTTTTTTTTTTGTATAACTTATACGAGTAGTTCGTCAGATAGACCATAAATACCATTTAAACCACCCTTTTCTAAGATGGCGGCCGTGGAACAAGGGTTGCAATATCCCTTGTACCTAAAAAAATAAAATGCGCCCTCTAACAAATGCACGCTAAAAATAACATTTCAATGGACTAGTGTGCGCCATACTCACGCTGGTGAGGTTGAGTGTGACCGTGTCGAGCGTGAGGTGCGCGGCGAGGCGCGGGCGTGCGCGCGAACGTAGCGGCTGCTCGGTACGCTCCCGCCGCACGCGCGCGCGCGCTGACGCCGGACGGACCAGGTACCGGTGCGGCTGGCGCCATGTTTCGGACATACGAGTCTGTAACCAAACCAAAACATCATTTTCATCCTCAGAAGGTCTAAGTTTCCCTGCGAAATTCAAATTTTCATGGATTTTTTTGTCAGGTAGCTAATGAAAAGTTTATAATTTTAGAGGCTGCTATTCCACCTTAAAAAATCTTAGTTTCAATAACATTTTTAATAATACTCACGGTGAGCTCTGTTATCGTACAGCTCGCGAACATGCCAGCGGGGACCGGCATGGGATCCCAGTACACGGCGAGGTGCTGCAGCTCCAGAAGTTTGAAGCTGCATCCGTCGGGGTCCGCCAGCAGCGTGAAGCCGCGCTTCCACTCGCTGTCGCATGACTCCGCGCACAGCGACTCTGCCGTCAGGCCGCAGGCGAATGGTCGCGCGGCTGTAACTGCGTCCTCGTACCGGATGTGCACGTCGTTCAATGTCAACTGGGAGTAAACATCAATGAACATTGCCTTACACTGGTAAATATTAAATCCAGAAGCAAAAAAATAGGCCGTCACCGAACATCCATGTTTATATTAGAATTCGTAATTAATAAAAATCTATAATGATGGATTTAAATAAAGAAGAAGTCCCAACGAGGTACGATGTATCATGTGCCTATGTGTTTTGACTTTCTTCCTGGTTACCTGCAAATTCTCGACGATGTTGGCCAGTAGTCCAGTACCGTAGCTGAGCCACGAGGAGTATGATGTGGCGTAATATCCGGCGTCTGCCGCCTCGTGCTCCGCCCGCCACTGCGCCTCCAGCGCGTCCAGAAGCGCCGTCTTCCGCTCGTGCGCGATCGACGCTTCCACGGAGCAGTCCCACTACCGGAATTACATTTGTTAATAGTCTCCCTGTGTCTTCCATGACAATTTCGATCACGGTGTGTAACTCGTCCATCATCCTAGTCTAGCGTTGTCCGCACTATGTTAGGTTAGAAGCTCAATCTGATTAGATTCAGCAGAATGAGGCTCATAGTCTATGTACAATGCATTTAAATGGTGTACAAACTGTTCAAGAGCGAGTAGGTATACCTACTAATAAATCGCGCAACGTTTAACCAATAAAACACCATGACGTATTTTTATCCCCCCATGTCATTTATTTAAAAAAATCTTTATATATATATTTTTTTTTCTCTACGAAAATTAAGATTCTGTTGTCGTATTGGTGTACTATACATACATATACATCTCATGAGTTCTGTATATTCCTTTTGCGGAAATACAGGCGTGATGTTATGTTTTATGAGATATTGTAATTACAACAAGGTTGACGCAAGCAATAGTTAACCTTGCATGTGTCGACAACCAGTTTCAAGCGATGATTTATCGTTAGAATCTTTTGGATAGCGTCGTCTAGTTAATATTAAAATACATTATTTATATTCCATTGAGATTACACATTCATTGTATGGTTTATTTGTCTAATCAGCAATGGTTTGTGTTCAACCGTGAACATACTATAGTTGCACGCGCCAACAATAGCATCACAGCGTCAGCGACACACATACGGTCCACGCGCCGGCAACACCAGCACACCGTCAGCACTAAGATGTGGCCTACTGAGATCTTCTAGCTAGGGTGCTGGCGAACAAAAAATCTATATGATTTGCTCGTGTGGCAGACTTTATTAATAGCGTTAATTATACGATAAGAAATATTAAGAGCCGCGTCTGCCACCATGGTAGCGCTGCGTTGTCAATTGCCAGCCCTTTAAAAATGTAAAAAAAAATAGGTGTCCTATATCATTTGCTCGTGTCTGCCTCTAAGGCTGATGCTTAGGAACCTTGTCAAAATGAAAAAAATCGAAAAGGCAGACCTCTAGGACTCTGACTTTTGAAGTTATGAATTTTTAAAGATTTTTTTATGATTTAAAAAAAATATATGAAATGCACGCTTGGCAGACTTGCAGTGTTCGTTTAAAAACCCTGTGAACAACCTCAGAAAAATAGTCTGCCACCATCGTAGCGCTGCGTTTTCAATTAACAGCGCTTCAAAAATGTCGTCAAAAAAAACTGTGCTATATCATTTGCTCGTGTCTGCCTCTTTGACCGTTGTTCATCTATCTATATATATAAAAATGAAACCCGTTTTCCGTTGTCACGACTTGGCATGAAAACGGCTTGACCGATTTGGCTGATTTTTTTTTTTAAATGTTCGTTGAAGTTCAAGGATGGTTCTTACGGCGAGAAAAAATCGAATAATGGCCGGAAAAGCCCTAAAAATAGCCCTTTTCTTTTTCCCATACAAACGTTTTCTAACTAAAACGTAAAATCAATTTGAGCTTTAATACCGTACCCATAAAGTTCAAGTGTTAGTGGAGAGGTTCCGGGAAGGCAAAACAATTGAGTGACGTTCAGTTGTTCAGTCAACGAATGACAACTTCAAACAGACCATACGAAATTATCACAATAATCACAAATAATTACTGTTTCTTTCCCAATAGAAAAACGATTTTTCAAATGGTGTTTGCGTATAATATAAAAATTAATTGCTGTTCGTTAGTCTCGCTAAAACTCGAGAACGGCTGGACCGATTTGGCTAATTATAGTGTTGAATTATTCGTGGAAGTCCAGGGAAGGTTTTAAAGGTGTTTTAAAGGTGAGAAAGTGGTAGGTAGGTAGGCAGGGTAGTAGGTAGAGTAGTAGGTAGAGTAGTAGGTAGGGTAGTAAGTAGGATAGTAGAGTAGGTAGGGTAGTCGGTAGAGTAGTAGGTAGGTCGGGTAGTAGGTAGGTAGGTAGGGTAGTAGGTAGGTAGGTAGGGTAGTAGGTAGGTAGGTAGGGTAGTAGGTAGGTAGGTAGGGTAGTAGGTAGGTAGGGTAGTAGGTAGGTAGGGTAGGAGGTAGTAGGTAGGTAGGTAGTTGGTACACAGGCAGGTAGTAGGTAGGAAAAAGGGCATTGCAACGCATGCCGGGAACAGCTAGTATTGCTTATAAAAAAGAGAACATGAATGAGGCAGACACCCAGGCCACTGATATTCCGAAGGCAGACCATTTGAATATTTTTTTTTTTAATCTTTGTTTAATGATTCGAGTGTGTAAGCGCTGGTTTAATACCTTGAAAAGCGAAATGCGCGTTAGCAAAACGTGCGCTTCAAAGTACCCTGTGTGTACTATGCCCAAGGCTTTGAAACCACGGGTTTTTTGTACGTTCGCACAAGTAACTAAAGATGACACTACCATCGAAACATAAGACGCTAGTGTAGGGCGGTCGGTCTCGTCGCAGCTGCACACATGCATACATACGTATTTGTATTATGTACACTGATTTTTAAAGATGTTTGGGAACACCTCTTAGCTGCCTCGGCTTGTTTGAATTATTATTTTGTTTTTGAATCATCGTTTTTGACGTTACTGTGGACACTTTTATTGTGCACATCTTGCTACATCGTTCTCACATAATATACCATCTCAACATGAATGATGTAACCAAGGTTTTGTAACAATATTCTGATTTAAAAGAGTGTCCATGGAGTCTCTTGCCCGTTCTTCTCCATAGAGATCTCCGCTAGGGAATGGGCAACTACAGTACATTCTAGTGGTGGGTCGTTGTCGAATTTTTGACGGACGAAACCCAAATGTTTTCCCGACGACGAAAACGGTTGCAGAAAACGGTCGTCGTTGCAACTGGTGTCGTTCGTCAAACGACAGCATTGACAACTGGTAATACAGTCGCTATTGTACCTACACGACGAACGCGCAACCGACTACAATTTAGCGCGGAACGTTATGGATAAGGACAACGCACGACGACGCGACAACGACGAGTGACTTTATCAAGAAAGATAGTTGAATCATTGCGTTCTCGACTTTAATTTAAAAGGCGTATAATAAAAAACCGTCAGTGACATTTGTTTGTTTGTCTCGTTTTTTTTTTGCTACCGACTTCAGAAGTTGATTTTTCATCTGAAGTTTATTTTACATTTTTTTTTGTGTTTTTGAAGTCGGTTTTTAAAAAAAAATGGTTTTTTATTTTTCCATTTTAAGTTATAATAGGTATCCTATACAAATATTTACAATGCATTTAACATTCAACCAAGAAACCAAACCCTCAACCTTCAAGATTCCCCTAATATTGCTTTTATCTCCTAACTATTGAGGAGTAGTTGTACCTTTCATCATCAGCGCATCCACATGAGATTATGATTATCAGACGCAAATAAATGAACAGCTTTGGAAAATATATGGAAAACGTAACAAGTGCCTATAAAATTTGAGAGTTGTCCTCAATTTCCCTGGGATCCCATTATCAGATCCTGACTTGGTGACAGTGGGACCATTTCGGGAGTATACTCTTTTGAATACAAAAAAAAATTGAAAATCGGTTCATTAATGACGGAGATATCTGCATTAATTAGCCGTAATACCCGCTTTTCCTCAAATTCGCATATTTCAACGAGCTTTAATGGTTAAAGTCAGTAAGTAAAATGTCTGCCAATTTTTTTTTTGTATTCAAGGGGTTCTAATAAATCGATTTGACCTAATTAAAGCTACGAGCAAATGATTTAGTAGAGCTTTTTTATTTTACATTTTTATATCTACCTCCTGTGATAATGCAGAGCCCTGGATGTCTGCCTCATAGATTTTCTTCGTTATCAAAATGGTATTGACCACCAACCCCAGAGGCAGACACGAGCAAATGATTTAGTACAGATTTTTTTTTTGACAGATTCAAAGCCCTGTAGCTAAAAAACGCAGCAACATAGGACCTTAATTCCTTAAGAAAATTTTGTCGTATTGATCCGAACTTTAATGCCTATCAATACGAAGTACGAGCAAATCATATACTTAAATGCTCGCCAGCTCCCTAGCTATTCGCTTCATCGGCTCGATACACACACGACACACATGTAAATAGCCATCAATGTGTATTTACCACAAAAATTGTATATAATTAAGTTCATTATTGTAATAAAATTAGTCATCAAGCTGGAGTCGAGTGTGATTTATCTCCTTACTTCCTCTTACTGTGGCCAAGACACCTTTAGCCATCATCGGTCCTATGAGTCTGTGGGATCGGCAGTAAGAAAACCATTTCCTGTGTACATTGCACGACGTACACAAAACCCTCTTCCTACCCAAATTCCGTCTGTCACCGTAGGTCTCCTTGTGACAGACTTCCCTCTCGTACAACCAACGTAACCTACGTTTGGTGTGGTTTGTATATGGTAGGCTAGGGCTAGGATAACTGGGGTGCTAGTTAGTTACTGTAGGGCTAGGTTTGGCGTCAGTTGGGCTTTAGGTATTGATCCAGGTTCAATTATCTCAAACGTAGTCACATCGTACACACTTGGAATACCGGCCGTACTAAGCTGTAAGTCCCGGTGTGTACATTTGGTCCTTCGAGCAATTTTAGGAAACCAGGGAGTTTGTGTTATCGGTATTTTAACATAGTAACGTTTATATACATAAAATTAAATAAATATAAAACGTTCTTCTTTCTGTCCCTCACCAATATTGGCTGAATAACGTATAGACGTACTTAGAACTAGCGTACTCAACAGGCGCGAGTAAAGGGACTTATACGATTAATACTAATACGCCATTAGAACGACAGCGGATCGGAATTCGGTTCCAACAAACGGGGTCACCGATATTTTGAGAAGTAACGCATAGTATCAAGGGCAGTAAAGATGGACATACAAGGGATAAACGAAATTATAAGAAGCCAAGAAGCAGATTACAACGAACTAAGACAAATATTCACCAACATCAAGAAAGACTCAGCATCAAGGAAGACTCTAAAATATATAACGGAGAGGAAAACTCGACTCACAGAAGTATTTACTAGAACATCCGAGAACCATTCACTACTACAAGACCAAGATGTGTTGTGTGATCACAAATACATCACTACCAACTACTTTGGGTCTATCAACGCACTGTATACGCAGGCAATTGAATACCTGTTAAAGTGTGAGAAAAGACTACAGGTAGTAAACCAACTATATGAGCCAGAAGATTTACAACCCGAGGAGGAAGAAGGGAGTAGCTCACCCAAACTATTTATTCAACTATTTCGGATTAATCAGATGCAGAAAAAGTTACAGTCGGCAACTCAATTAATTACTGAAGGGAAAGCAAGTTGGTACTTAGAATCTGTAATGACTACTTTGCAAAAACAATGGCAAGAAATTGAAGAAACACATGTACTCATTCTAATGGAAGATAGTACGTTAGAACACAGCTATTTTCACGAGAATATGTTTGAGAGAACGCAAACGGAATTCGACCTTGTGATGGGAAAATTATTTGAGATGATAGATCAAAAATCAACATACAACCATAAAACCTCGGTTAAGTTACCACAAATAATAATTCCAACATTCAGTGGAAGTTATGAGTCATGGAATTCCTTTTATGATTTATTCTTGAAAATAGTCCACGAAGATAAATCGTTGAGTGACACAGAAAAGATGCAGTATTTAAAAACGCATGTACGAGGTGACGCCGCTAAGCTGATCAAGCATTTAACAGTATGTGACGCAAATTACATAACTGCATGGAATTTGTTGACAAGACGATACAAAAATGAAAGACTAATCATTACTAAGCATATTGATAATATTCTAAGTATGTCGAAAATAAAGAAAAGTAATGCCGCGAACTTAAAAAATCTCCATGACACATTAAACGAAAACCTAGAAGCACTAAAAAATCAAAACATCGACATTTCAACTTGGGACCCTATTTTGACAAGAATACTAAGTAGAATATGGGACTCAGAAACTGATGAAAAATACGAACATCAACTATTAGAGCCTAACAAAGTACAAGAGTTTTCGGCAATGATGCAATTCTTAGAAAAAAGGTTTAAGTGTCTGGAAACTTCAAGCACTCTGAGAGAAGAAGCGTTTGCTCACAAATCGCGCCATGAGTCTTCAAATTCAACTACCAAACAAGTAGATCAACGTGTATGCTGGTTTTGCCAAAGTCGCGAACACAGCATTTACCAATGTACTGGTTTTAAAACGCTATCAGTACAAGAACGCAATGACATCGTAAACGAAAAACAGAAGTGCAAAAACTGTTTGACTCATGAAACGTCGGTAAAGTGTCACAGTGATAAAAGTTGTGGATACTGTGGAAAAAGAGGTCATCATTCCTATTTACACCATCATAACAATAATGTTACTACCAGAAACGCAAAAACAGAGCCAAACAAGGAAAGTTTATCGACCCCGTCTACAAGTAAATTCATGAAAAAAACTGTGTCCAACATGTCTACTATTAACAAAACGAATATACCAAAAACCACACTACTAGCGACGGCCTTAACCTCTTGAACGTCCGCTAACATTGCTTGAATGTCTTATGATCCACCGGGTGATCATAAGGACGCTCGAAGACTTAATAAAAGCTCACTCGTTGGACGGGACATCGCATGTACTGAGGGCTCTATGTGATCAAGGTTCAGAGGCATCATTTTGTACAGAAGAGGTTGCCCAACTATTGGCATACCCACGTATTCAGATACATACTGAAGTGATCGGGATTGCTGACGAAAAACCTAAAACATCGAAAAACTCTATCAATGTCATGCTACAGCCAAGATTTCCGAGCGAATATAGGTTACCAGTCACACTTATAATACTACCAAAACTAACTGGCTGTTTACCAGAGAAAAATGTACTAGAACTAAAATCGGATTGTTTACAAAACAAACTATTTGCCGATCCTACATATTACAGAAGAGGACCAATAGATATAATATTGGGGGCTCAAGAATATAGCCACTTACTACTAAACGGATTACACAAGATGCAAGACGGAATCATCGCTCAAAATACCGAATTTGGGTGGATTTTATCCGGCATTTGCGGCGATACCACTAATACTAATACAGTTATCAGTATGATGACACGGACTACAGAAGTTCAGCAACTAAACAAGTTTTGGGAATTAGAAGAAATTCCTGAAAAATACCAAGTAACTAACGAGGATCAGGCTTGTGAAAACTATTACCAAAAAACAACCATAAGAAATCCAGATGGGACATACACAGTGAAACTTCCATTCAAAAATCAAAGCGTAGATTATGGGAGTTCGCGCAAAAAAGCTATTGCAAGATTAGAACGGAAGTTCGACAAGGATGAAAACTTACGGAAAAAATACCAAGAGTTTCTCAATGAGTACTTAGAAATGGGCCACATGAGGAAAGTATCGAGTACTGACTATTACCAAGGTAAATACTATATACCACATCAACCAGTCATTAGAGAAGATTCACTAACTACTAAGCTACGAGTAGTATTTGATGCGTCGAGCAAATCAAGTACTAACATAAGTCTAAACGATAATATGTTTACGGGACCAAGACTACAGCAAGAATTAGCAGTAATACTGTTACGTTGGCGTAAACACAAGATAGCATTTATGGCGGACATCGAAAAAATGTACCGATACATAAATATTAACAAAGAAGACTATACCTACCAACGAATAGTATGGAGGAATTCACCGAAACATATGATCGACGAATACGAATTAACGTCTGTGACGTATGGAACTGCAGCTGCCCCATACTTAGCGATTAAGACGCTACAACAACTCGCTGCTGATGAAGAAGCGAACTACCCAATAGCCAGCCAAAGAACTCTCCAGGACTTCTACGTGGACGATATTTTGTCAGGAGATACGAATGTTGAGGCAGCAAAAAATTTACAAGGAAACTTAATAGATATGCTACGAAAAGGCGGATTCAGGCTACGCAAATGGTCGTCTAACAGTGCTCAATTGTTGGAAAATATACCTAACGAAAGCAAAGACGACAAAGTGATGAAAATACCGCTAGATGAAACTAGAAAATCCTTAGGGGTGTTATGGTCACCATTAGAGGATAGTTTCTGTTTTCAGATTACCATTAATCAAAATGAAAAACCAACAAAACGATTTATTTTATCAGAAATAGCTAAGATATTTGATCCTCTGGGATGGTTAGCACCTGTCGTCATAAATATGAAACTCATGATTCAGGAACTTTGGACAAATGGCACAGAGTGGGATCAGCCCGTCGAGGAAACTATTAAAACAAGGTGGATTGAATTACAAAAACAACTTAAGACTATTGAGAAGATATCCATACCAAGATGGTGTCATTTTTCAGATAAATCGAGGGTCGAGCTGCATGGATTCAGTGATGCTTCTGAAAAAGCGTACGGTGCAGCAATATACTGTCGGATACAAAATAACAACACATTTAACGTAACCCTTTTGCAAGCTAAGTCAAAGGTAGCGCCAAAAAAGCAGAAAACTACATTACCAAAGTTGGAGTTATGTGCAGCTTTATTGTTAACCCAACTGATGGAAAAAGTGATTACTGGAATGGAAATGCAAATCGCGAATATTTACTGTTGGACGGACTCCATGATTACTCTCGGTTGGATCAAGGGTGAAGCGGAGCGATGGAAGACGTTCGTAGCTAATAGGGTATCAGAAATACAAAGAATATTACCAGAAGCAAAATGGAATTATGTAAATACATTACAAAATCCAGCTGACCTAATTACAAGAGGCATTGCACCAAATAAATTACAAAACTTATCACAATGGTGGAATGGACCAGAGTGGTTAAAAAGTGATAACATGCCTAGTACGAAAACTGTACCAGAGATATGTGAGGAGATTAAACGATGTTATCACATAACTATTATACCAAAAAACAAAATCTGGATAAGATTTTCAAGTTTCAAAAGGATGATACGAGTACTATCATATTGCTACAGACTCGTGAATAAACAAGAATACAAAAAACCATTAAGCTGTGAGGAAATTAATTCAACAACTAAAAAACTCCTCCGCTTAGTGCAACAAGAAGTATTTGCTGAGGAGTACAAAACAATTAAAGCCGGACAATCATTGAAGAAAGGAAACAGGTTGTCATGCCTAGATCCATTTATTGATAATGAGGGCTTACTGCGAGTAGGAGGAAGACTTCAAAACTCCAGTCTACCATACGATCAAAAACACCCAACTCTGTTATCTCATGACCATCATGTAACATTAATCATAATTCATGATGCTCATTTAACTACATTACATGGAGGTAATAGTATGACCTTAGCGTATATAAGACAGAAATATTGGATACTTGGAGGAAAGCGAGCAGTGAAAAGTAGCATTAGAAAATGTGTAAAGTGTACTAGATACAGATCATCTACCGCCTCACAAAAAATGGGTTCATTACCAAAACCAAGAGTGACGGAATCGTACCCATTCAGTCACACAGGTGTGGATTATGCTGGACCAATATCAGTGAGAACAATGAAAGGAAGGGGACATAAATCTTACAAAGGCTACATTGCGATATTTGTTTGCCTATCCACGAAAGCGGTACATTTGGAGCTGGTAGGCGACTTATCAGCAGAAACGTTTATAGCAGCACTACGGAGGTTTATGGCACGCAGAGGTCCAGTATCACACATGTATAGTGCTAACGCGACGAATTTCGTAGGCACTGCCAATTACTTGTATAAAGAAATGTTAGACATAACCCAGTCTGACGACTTTCAAAACACGTTGACCAATATTGGAATACATTGGCACTTTATTCCTCCATCATCCCCCCACTTCGGAGGGATTTGGGAAGCAGGAGTAAAATCTATGAAACACCATTTGCGTAGAGTGATAGGAGAGCAGACACTAACTTATGAAGAAATGAGCACGTTCTTACACCAAACTGAAGCATGTTTAAACTCAAGACCATTATGTGCACTAAGTGAAGATATAAACGATAACATAGTGTTAACACCAAGTCACTTTCTAATAGGCAGAGAAGCGGTAGGGGTACCAGACCCGCTATCGGAAACTAATACAGATCATTTAAACAGATGGAAACAAATCCAAAAAATGAAAAAAGATTTCTGGAAAAGCTGGACTAAAGACTATTTACACCAACTTCAACAAAGGTACAAATGGAAAACTAATCAAGGAAACTTGTCGGTTGGAACTCTAGTAATTATAAAAGATGAAAAAGTTTCGCCTAGCAAATGGCCACTTGCAAAAATAAAGGAAATACATACGGGCAACGACGACCTATCCCGAGTAGTGACACTTCAAAAGTCGTCAGGAACAACTCAAAAACGATCAATTCACACATTAATACCATTGCCAATTGATACAAATACGTGTAGTAGTAGCAATGAACCTAAACAGTCAATACAAACAAATACCATTACAATCCTAAGAAAAAACAAAACTAATCAACCCAAACAATGTAATAAAATATCTAAATGGTTCACGTTGCTGTTCATCATGTTACAAATATTGGGATCAGCAAAATCGACTACAACGACATACTCTGTAAAAACAGTACCACCAGGATTTTATGTTGAAAAAATAGGAACGGCAAGCATTGATAGAGGAATGTTTAGGATAGAAATAAACTATGAAAAACAACACCTAGAGCAAGACCTTGTCAAAATAAAAACAATGACGTCACAATTCAGTCAACTATGTACAAATGCTGAACAAATAACAGCTTCCGGATTTTGCAAACAATTGCACCATCATTTGTTAGAAGAAGCATCAAAATTAGAGCGAACTAAAGAGTATATGACAGAAGTGAACCAGATTAGGAAGAAAAGGGGAATATGGGGAGAGTTACTAACTGCTATCTTCGGAGTGAATGATGAGGCATACCGAGATATAGACACATTAAATTTAAACCAAAAAAAGTTAATTGAAGCTGCCAACCATCAAACCAAATTCATGATATCAACAATCTCACAAGTAAACAAAACTGAAGAAAGAATAAAACAGAAACTTATAGGATTTCAAACTAAATTAAACCAAGTCATAGGTTACATCGAGAGTAACAACCATTGGTTCAGTACAGTCGACCACAACAGTGTAAACATACGTATTATGCAGACTTACCAGTTAGCATATAATTACATGGAAGAAATCATGGATTATTACAACGGACTATTAGAGATATACTTAACCAAGGCGACAGTATATAGTGTTTTAACACCAAAGAACGTCACTGACCTAATATCATCAGCAAACAAAAAATTACCATCTAAACTAAGAATCGTTCAACAACAGTTACTAGACACCAAGATATATGAGAACAAGACTCATTTAAAAGTATACGCCTATTTTCCTATACAAGAGATAACTAAATATACTTTAATGTATGTTACACCAGTCCCAAAGATAAATTCTGACAAGTCAGCCCAAAGTATAGAAGTACATAAAGCTTACATAGGGTTAGATTACAACAACGAAATGTATTTTGACTTGGACTATGAGGAGTTCAAACGTTGTTTAGAATGGACTAACCATTTTATTTGCTTTCCTGGGGCCGTGAAAAACATGCAATTAAAAGAAAATTGCATTGTAAATCAACTATTCAAAAACCAAACACAGACGAAATGTCCTACTAAAACATACTATTTATCCAATAAAATAATATGGAAACAACTTTACATGCCAAACACTTGGTTATTCATTGTACGAGATCGAGTTACGACGTCAATACTTTGTGATGGACAAAGAGAAGAATTCGAGCTTCAAAATGTTGGTGTAATACGAATCGCAGATAACTGCATTATTAAAACAACTAATAATATATTAACTGCCAAAAGAATTGTTTCAGTACCGATAGTAACATCATACTCAAAACAAATAGACTTTCCCATAACAACGCACATGGTGACTAAATCCATGCTAAACATTACCAAAGAGGAAGAAGTCGTAGATAACTCAAAGGAGATTTTTCAGAATCTAGTTACTCAAGAAAATGCTTTACAAACCGAATTAGATAGCACTATTTGGAGTCAAATCAGTTCTCACGCATACTTAACTAGTGCGATATCGTGTATAATCATGTTTTTAATCTTTTTGGTTTTAGTTTGCTACGGCCCAGCCATACTGAGATGGATTGGAGTCACATTGCAGCACAAGACCAGAAGAACAAGTCCCGAGCCAGAAAACCAACCAGCAAGAGAACCAAACTCGCTTGCTGCCAACAAGACAACTACCAAACCGACAACAGGCCAACCAACTATCACAACGGAACCTGTGTACAGTTTATCACGTCAACACGAAACTATCGAATTATACCAACTGGAGCCTAGGTCCTGAGAGGCGCCAGAATGTTCAACCGTGAACATACTATAGTTGCACGCGCCAACAATAGCATCACAGCGTCAGCGACACACATACGGTCCACGCGCCGGCAACACCAGCACACCGTCAGCACTAAGATGTGGCCTACTGAGATCTTCGCTTCATCGGCTCGATACACACACGACACACATGTAAATAGCCATCAATGTGTATTTACCACAAAAAATGTATATAATTAAGTTCATTATTGTAATAAAATTAGTCATCAAGCTGGAGTCGAGTGTGATTTATCTCCTTACTTCCTCTTACTGTGGCCAAGACACCTTTAGCCATCATCGGTCCTATGAGTCTGTGGGATCGGCAGTAAGAAAACCATTTCCTGTGTACATTGCACGACGTACACAAAACCCTCTTCCTACCCAAATTCCGTCTGTCACCGTAGGTCTCCTTGTGACAGACTTCCCTCTCGTACAACCAACGTAACCTACGTTTGGTGTGGTTTGTATATGGTAGGCTAGGGCTAGGATAACTGGGGTGCTAGTTAGTTACTGTAGGGCTAGGTTTGGCGTCAGTTGGGCTTTAGGTATTGATCCAGGTTCAATTATCTCAAACGTAGTCACATCGTACACACTTGGAATACCGGCCGTACTAAGCTGTAAGTCCCGGTGTGTACAGTTTGTAATTGTTTCATTTCAATAACGTAAAGTTGTACTCTTAAGATAAGTGCCGATAAAATCTAAGAAATCTTACATAATACGACAAGTCCTTTATGTATATCTTTGTTATCTGATCTATTATGTCATGAATTCATAAGTAGGTGCAAAGAGACGACTTTGTACTTGAACAGAAGTTTATTTGATACAGAGTATACTTTTTCACATACCGCCGCCGCCGTAATAGCGGAACCATCTTAGACAGGGTTGATTGATTTAAAAAAAAATAAAAACATACAGACGAATTGACAACCTCCTTCTTTTTGGAAGTCAGTTAAAAATCTTTAAAATTAAATAAATAAATAAATAAAAACGGGATATTTATGTTGTGTTTACTATTTCTTTCAAGTTCCTGATATTTCAAAACCAAAACAAATATTAAGCATGGTAAATGATAATTAAACCAATATGTTTTTTAAACAGTTTTATTTATAAATGCAACAAAATTGGACATGGATGGGCTTCCAAATGGAAAATGATTGGAATATTTGAAAAAAAAAAAAATAACCCTCCTTTTGGGCTTCACCACAGTCGGGTAAAAAAACAGATTTAAATTAATTAAACCCGATTTATTAAATTAATCATGATTTTTATCAACCTGCGGTAAGATCCTAGTATGTCCTTAAAAAACTTGAGTGAGTCATACTTGTATGCAATATTTTAACACATTATTATTTTTTCAGGCGCAAGTTCACCTTCAGGATCGAGTCCAAGAAAAAAATCTTTGGCAGTGATTAGATATGAAGTTAAAATGTCATTGATTATCTAACAAGATGATGGATATAACATTTTAATGCTTCTTCCCTTGGTGTGCATTACATTGTACTGTTGATATTACTCTAATTGTAATACTAATAGACCATGCGAATGAAAGGTTGCCGTAAAATATTAAACCCAGCCTCAAAAAAAAACCGAGTCCAAAAAAAAATCCTGTAAGTACAGTGGTTTTTTAGGGTCGGTTTATTTTAGAAAAGCAATTGAATAATTGTTTTCAACTATTACGTTTGTTTTAGAGCTGTATCCACTAACTTTGCGTGGGTTGAGCGACTACACACGGGGAACGCAAATTCGGCCGCAGAGAAAGATAACCAATACAATTAGGTTTAATCTCAATGACAACAAATTAATAAATTACGTAGCTCTGTCTGCTCCAGATTAAACTGATAAGGTGTATTTATTAGTTTTCATTATCAACATATATTTAAGGATTTAGAATATTCTCACACTATGCAGAGTAAAATTGCTGTACAGTGTAGACTAATAAATTAAGTTAGTAGGATTTTGTTGATATAGGGAGCGTTGATTTAAGAATGTAAAGGATTTTATGGTATTTACAGATACCTTGTCAAAAATATTATAAGAACTGACTACTACTATTTATGACTGCCTCATCGGTCTAGTGATCGCGACCGCGTCTGATGAGTATGAGGTCCTGGGTTAGATTCCTGGGCCTGGTAAAGAGTTTTTGACTTTTTCTATCAAGAATTTCTCAGTAACCACGGAGTCTCGATTTGTGCCCGGTTGGATGGCAGTAGACTCGTCGCCTATTACACAGGACTAAAACATCACTGGCGAAATGTGGGTGAACTATTAGGTACACCTCTGCCTAACCCTTCGGGCATTATAGGCGTGATCCTAGCCTTTTCTCAACTATGTTGGGGTCGGTTTCCAATATAACTGGACGCAGCTGAATATCATTATTTTACATGGAGCGACTGCCTGTCTGACCTCCAAAACCCAGTTTATATGCCAAAGCTATATTTATATGGCAGCCGGGTCCAACAGCTTAACGTGCTTTCCGGGGCACGGAGCAAACTCTCTGTGTAATGTAATGGGTGGTCACTCATCCACAGACCAACCTAGGCAAGCGTGGCTTAACCTAAAGATCGACCCAAGTGGCAGTCATTATTAAGCCACGTGATCCTCATGCGTGATGTTGTGTATGTTACAGTTAAAATACTGGGTGTTTGAAAATGAATCAATAAAACAATCATCTATAGATGGAGTTTCACACACCGAGTTAGATCATGCTTAGGATAAAAAACCTTATTCCAGTAACCTTACACGTTTCGGTTTTCAACAGTCTTAATTTAGTGCTTGTTTTCTTCACAAACCTCATCCAAATTGATTGGTGCGGCGACTAAGTAGAGCTTCTCGATGGCGATCAGCCAGGGAGCCGAACGGATCTGCCGCACTGGTACTTGGAGTTGGACTTTCCCGATGAAGCCCGACTTGATCTCCACTGGAAGGCCCAGGTGTCGGAGGGCATCTTTCTTCAGGGGGAGATTCTCTAGCTCCACCTTCCCTGTTAAGAATTTTTTGAGAATTATAATACTAAGCCTGTTACATCCCTTTTTTATTTTTTTTTTAAAGGGAGTTTCGGACTTCTACTGACTAAAAACCACCCATGTTCCTCCTTAGCCCTTTATGTCCAGGCCGCGGTATCTCTTGCGAACAACCCGCAGCCCTGACGGGCTGTTACATCTCCTTCATCTTATTTAGAGGGTCTTTTTGAAATAAGTAATCATTTTAATCTTTAATACTTATCCAAATCAGTTTTCCAAGTTTAGTTTGTTTCTAAAGAACTTAAAAATTTAATCCACAGACCACCCTAGGCAATCGCTGCTTAACCTTGAAGATCAACCAATGCAGCTGTTATTACTAATTATGAGCTCCTGTAAGATTTTTTTTTGTTTTGGGGTTTGGGAAATCATCAAATGACTCCTCCCACTGGGCAGAGCAGTAGAGAGTGTCAGACTTCTACTGACTAAGAACCGCCCATGTTCCTTCTTAGCCCTTAGTGCAGAGGCCGCAGTATCTCTTTCAGACAACCCGCAGCCCCCACGGGAGCTCCTGTAAGCTTTATTTTTTAATTTTTTTGTCAATAAACAAAACCATTATTTCCAATTCATGAATGACACTACAAGTTGATTAAGTGGTTATATTCACTCAGTGTCAATATTGATCACATAGAAGTAGAATTTTATTTTGGAATATTATTTGAACATAAAGAGCAAAACACCTTAGAGAAAAATTGAGTTTTAATCAATGTAACTGAAATATTGAACTACAAAATGAAATGTGAATGTCTGAACTGCCACTGTGACTCTTCTTCAATACAGCATTGTGCAAATCGGTGTCCCCTTGTGTTGCAGACAGAAATATCATAGAATTCTGTAGCCCAGTTTTTTTTTTAATTTTTATTTGGTCCTTGTATTTTTATTTTGATTATTATATTTTACAGAAACACAATTCAATGAATTTACAATACTACGCTTATTGTATGTGTGGTGTATTATTGATAAATTTTATTTCAATAAAGAATAGATGTTATGTTATCCATAATCTTATAACAGCAGAGAAGCTAAGATGCAATTGTGAATTCAGTAACAACACTACTTGAGCGGCTTCTGAGGGCAAGGTATCTACAACTGTTAGGAATAAATCACTTTGGTAGGATGTTACAATTAATTACCACTATCAATGATATGAAAGAGAAAGGTGTAAATGCCACTATAACATCTAACAAGCAAGAATGGAAAAAGAAAACATGTTGTGCCAACCCCAAATAGAATGGGATAAGGGCAGGAAGATGATGATGAATGAAATGCAGAAATTTCAACAGCCGTGTTCACCCCTAAGACGCCCTTTTTTTAAAATTACATCAGTTCTCTCTCCTTTTATTAAGCTGCTTGAAGAGTATTTATTTTGATTTCTTTTAATAAGAAGTATATTTCTATTAGGGCTGTAATTTGAATTAGTCATTCCCAAAAGCAAAAAAAATTCAAACATTTTAATTTAAAAACGAAATTGTGTTTCATGATGCAACACTAACATAATGTTTATGATGTCAAAATGTCTCCTGCTATAAATCATTTGTGTCATTGCAATAGCGTAAGATCTAAATATATACAAAGCAAACATTTACGCAGCGGTCGCGGTATGCTATAGGAACGTACCTGACAGGAGTGCTACGCTCAGCTGGTCCGTGTTCAGGTTCTCCACGTACTTCCCCAGATAGTTGTTCAGAACCCATGCCACTAGACCCTCCAACATCATGCATCGTGCTCTCTGCTATTTGCTGCACTAGTTCACAAGCTCGCGCGGTACACTTTCGCCTACAGACACACACAACTACTACTGTTTGTCATTGACCTAACACCTCTGTTGTTGTTGTCGTCCTTTATCACTGATATTATGTCACGAATAGCCGCTTTGAACTTTGTCCAACAATTTATCCGTTTAATGCGCAATTTACTCATACATCTAGCAAACAATTTTTGGCTATTGTATATTTTTTCTAGCGCTATGATCGAAGAAAAATCGGTAGATAGATGATAATTTCCACGATATTAGTTTGATGGCAAAATTATAAGTGCTGCCAGAGCTAATGTATGAATTTGCACAATTTTTACTTTAAATCTTATTGTTTAATATGCCGCTGGTTAACCCGTTTTCAGATCAAACCAGCTGTTTGTCTTGACATCCTGAGCCAAAGAACTCATCGCAAAAATTCAGCAACATTACGATGATAGCTCACAATGGGTTAAGTTAGAATTACTATGACCGCAGTGACCAAACATGCCCAGGAACAGCAACTCTAATTTATTTATTTTCAAGATAGTTGCTTTCTTTCTTTCTTTCCACCAGGAACGGCAGGTACAACTAGATGATTGGCCAGCAAAACGGTGCGGCTTATGTTTTAAGCTATTGCATAGCTTCTATCGCGGGCCTTGAGCGTGGGGACCGAATCCAGAAATTCCGTAACGAAAAAAACCTAACACTCATTTATTTAATAAAAGAAAAAAAAATGTTTTTTTATCGGTCACCACGCTCAAAGTGTAACTTGAATTAATATCAAAGAAACTTGAAATAAAATACTGCATTAATAAAATAAATAAATAATTATAATTGCATAAGTTGATAAAACATGCTATGCAATAGCTTTACCGCGGCAGTCTCCAGTGCCACACGTCTTTTTTTTAATGCCAAACATTTTTTCAACTGAAGAAATAAAAAGTCAAAACGTTAGGTATTTATATGCCTGGTTCAAAATATTACAGATACCCCAACTATTTGTTTTGAATAATAATTGCTCTAATAAAAATCTGAGTAAGAAAAGCATGATTTACCAACACTGTTTAAAGTTAACAGTACTGAAAAGAAGAACACTGTTTACAACAGTTACTGAAAAGTTGTGTCGAATGAAGTTTAATCGGAAATGTTGAGTATTCATTTAGATAAATATGGATGTGTAAGAAGAGGACCTGCTGTAGTTACCCCATATAAATTGAGATAAATACCAAGTGATTGAAGATGATTGTTTTCATGAGTAATTAAATTAAATTACCTGTATCTAAGGAAAATTTAACTATTATGGCAACTTTCTAAGCTGTCAGCTTTGTAAACTTTTTACATTACAACAGCTGTCAATGACAACTGCAATAGTCTACAGATAATAACCATAAATCTTTAAATGTCTCTACTCATTAATGTGTTTTTATTTATTTCATTGATAATCACCAAGCATCACTGCTTAGCGATTGCTTGCTCCAGTTTATTTCAAGAAACAGAATCCTAAACCATACTTTAAAGTTGTAATTCCTTTTGTTCCTTTAATTTTAGCTACACATGTTGAGTTTTGACATTAGCGTTTGACAGTAGTTTACGTGAAACAGAACGTAGAACGTATCGTAATTCCGAAATAGAATTTGTTATTGTATTTTGCATAATTTCTTTGGGTTCCTAAAAAAAACAATAAAACATGAAGGCAGCACAGGCTGTATGTAGGTTTCGTGCCTCACCTCTGAATAGATTTAATACAGGTTGCCTGGATATTTCAACCAAACTACAGGTTCGACACAGTGCCAGTTTATTAAATTCACAGTTCCAATTAATAGCGCCCGTTGCAGTAAAAATAAGGAGTTTGGGACTTGGACCGACTTCAAAAGACTTCGAAGATTCACCTCAGACTCAATTCACTAGTCCTCTCACGAAACTACACGCAAACGAGCTGGTGCTACACCTAACTGATGAAGAAAGAAAAGTCATGCTCCAGGCCTTACAACAGTATGAATCTAAGAGAATCAAAGAGGATTTTGAGGGTAAGTTATTTGATTATAATAATAACTATATCATGTTTCGTCTGACATAGAGTTTTAACAACCACTTAAAATAATTCCAGATATGTTAGCTGGTCCTAGATGGAGGACTAAATTGGGCAGACCCAGCAAAGTGCCGACACTTGGTGATGTCGATCCTACAGGCTCGTACTGTGAGGTGCCGGAGGACTGGCTGAAGAAAAAGTATGGTAAGTCCCTTTAAATCCAGTTCAAACTGGTTGTCAAGATGATGTCATTGACTGTTTGTCTATAATTATGTATACTTACTCATTTGCAGTTTTTACATTCCTTTACTCTTATGTATGTTCTTGTCTGTTAGAGCCATCAGCTGTCATTAAACTTACTTTACTATTTCCTTTATTTCTCAAAATTCCTATGCCTATGTATGACTAATGTACTAGATTCATACATATTTTAAGTTTGCTATTTATGATTCATTTTTCATTACAAGCAGCGTATGATTCGTATTGTAAGTATGATATAGTTTTTACAGTATTTTTTGAGCTATTTAATCAAGCTAAGTCTGCAATACATATCAATATGAGATAGCAGATATGATAAGTACAAACAATAATTGATGTCTGTTACAGCGGCGAAGGTACCGGTTCCCAGCACGCGGGAGCTACTGCACTGTAAGTGTTATCTCAATCTGTAAGGCTACCTACGTACCATCATCATCATTCTCATCATTCTCCTGCCCTTATCCCAATTTATTTGGGGTCGGCGCAACATGTCTTCTTCTTCCATACTTCTCTATTTCTCGTCTTATCAGCAGTCACCTCCTTTCTAGCCATATCATCCTTCACACAGTCCATCCATCGTTTCTTTGGTCTTCCTCTACTCTTATAGCCATCTACGTTCATACTCAACATTTTTCTCACAACATTTTCTTCATTCCTTCGCATCACATGTCCTTACCACGACAATCGATTACCGCACAACTTTTCATTTACCGGCGCCACTTTCAGACTTCCTCTTATGTACTCATTCCTTATTTTATCCATTCGCGTCACACCACACATCCCCCTTAGCATTCTCATCTCAGCCACATGCAATTGCCTTTCATTTATCCCTTTTGTGGCCCAACATTCTGATCCATACACGACAGTAGGTCTAACCATGGTTTTATAAATCTTCCCCTTGAGTTTAAGGGGAATGCGGGGAATACCATATCTAATCTTATTCTTACCTAAGCAAAACAGCTACTCAAAAGGAGAAATTACAATAGGGATGTTGATTGACTAAAAAAAATATGATTCTAGTCCGTCTGTTAGTATCGAAAAATATTGGATACGTATTTTTTGTTTTATCAAATCAATAAATATTGACAAAGATAAAACGCCTCAAAGATTTGAGTGGGGGGTTGTGACGTCACTCACCTTTAAAAAATGTCATACTAATGTCTTAGAATATGACGTCTTCATTGTTTGTTTACGTGAAAAAAGAAAAATATGTGTCCAATATTTTTTGGAAATCTATCTGACGGACTAATTAGATTTTTTTTGAAAACTACCCTATTATTGTTGAAAAGAACTTGAAAAACTTTTTGGTTGTTGTGTGGCTTATAATCATCATCATAATATTCCAAGGATTTCCCTAAGTATATAATTGTTGACTTCCAGTTTCTCCATAAAAACATTACACTGTAATATGTTTACCTTATAATGAGATTATAGGAATTATGTAAACAAAGTAAAAAAATAAAATGTAAATCAATAATTGGCTGTGGGATAAATTTATATTTTTAAGATAAAATTTCAAAGAGCTGTGAATTTTCTGAATAATAAATAGAAAAATAAAATAAAATGTCTGTAATTAATATAATAATATGTTTATTATTTACAGTGTCACTGGCGAATTCAATCCCATTTATTGGTTTTGGTTTCTTAGACAACTTCATCATGATCATTGCTGTAAGTATTACTCCTATTTGATGTATTCAATGTACCTATATCAATTATTATACATATATCATAATTATTGTATATCAAGTCCATACAATTACAATTGTCCATGTTACCAACGTTGTTGTTATTGAACAATATCTTCATGGCTTGCTCGCAATGAAATGATTCGAAAGCTTGAGCACTTAATTTCTCTCTAAATCGTTTTCGTTCATGTTTGACAGGGTGACAGAATCGAGTCGTCGATGAGCGCGTACATAACGCTGACGACGATGGCTGCGGCCGCGCTAGGCAACACGCTCAGTGACATCATCGGCATAGGCTCCGCCTACTACGTGGAGCGCGCCGCCACGTGGGTGGGGCTGGGCGCGCCCAAGTTGTCGCCCGTGCAGCTCGACATGACCATCTCCAGGCAGTTCTCCAACATGGTGGGTATATGAATACTGTAGAGCTCCGCCTTCGGGCAGTGGTGGCCCAGTGACATTGCCCTTGACTTAGAAGCTGTAGGTCGTGGTGCGACCCTGAGGCTCCGGTGCTAAGACTCCGGGACCAAATTATTCCCCTCGCTTACATTGCCCATTATCACCCATACCTAGTCGATGTTCCACACATTCGAACGAAGCGCTTTGCTAAGTCCTTTATTATGCGCACAGTCAAGGAGTGGAACTCCCTGCCTGCGTCGGTTTTCCCGAGTTCATATAACCCCAATCTATTTAAGTCGCGAGTAAATAGGCTTCTTCTGGGTAAGCTCGTACCATCGTCGACCTCATCTTTGCCCTTAGGGTAAGATTGAGGTCAAGAGCAAGCCCATTCCAAAAAAAAAAAAAAATCCTTCTCACAGAGGTGACCTGTGTCCGTCTAGGCTCTAGGCTGATTAAGGTCCAAAAGAGTGTTATGTGTGGTAATGTACAACAAGACACGACCAACAACACGACCCGCACGCAAGGAAACAACCGAGGTGCGCAGGTGCACCTTGTCGCAATACGCATTACCTGAGGCCGTGGAGGGCCACCTCGTATTATCTTCTAGCTAGTTTATACACTGAGAATCAGGGATTTCGAAATGACACTTTACGTTACGCAATGTTGTTTCCAGGGCCGCGTGATAGGCATCACAATAGGCTGCATCCTGGGCATGACGCCCCTGCTCTTCATAGAAGACGAATCGAAATCCGACCAGAAAGGCGCCGACAAGAAAGCTAAATAGGTATCCGACACATATCTCCGAAACTTTAACTTGTAAGAAGCTATCGTGTCCTGCCCACTGACTTAGTTCCTGTGTCTCGTTATAGGAGAGTTGTACTTATGTACATGGTTATAAAGTGCAATATCTAGTGAAGCATACAAACGTCCGATGCTATACAAATTATAACACTTATTTTTTTTCCTTATTTCGTGCATAGTTTTGCCGATGTGAATTTAAGTGTGTGATTTTAGGGGTTGATAGGTTTTTTATTTATTTTTTCTAGCTTATGTACGCTCTTAGTATATAATCTTTTAGAGGAATTTACTACTTTACCTCTTGACAATGTAATTAATTAATGAAGAAAGTATACATAATTTACAACTCACGATATATACCTAGGTATAATATATTTACGCGCTGAGTGAGTCCAAGTTATAATTGAAAACTTGTTATGAAAGTTTTCTCCTGCAGCAATTGTATAAGAATTAAAGTCTAAATACCTTATGAATATTACATGTAAAATTATGAATTAATAACGAATTCAAATTTAAGCAATAATATGGCAGTATTTTTCTTATAGTGATATATAAGATACATTTTATCATATAAAAAACTAAATAATAGTACTATTCTGGAGTTACTTAATATTGCACTATTCTACGCACAAAACTCGTCTATCACCATTTGACTTCCACTTATAATGTAATTTATTTAACTAATAAATAATATATAATTAACATACAAAGGGTTCACAATAAAATGAATTATACTCGAATAAATATGAATACGTCTGTAAAATACAAAATGCCTACCAAGCCCGTGTTGTCGGTTAAAAACACCTACTTTCTCTACAAAATATCATCCACAGTCAAATTCTCGCTACACCCAGGGCCATGTTTTCCACTAGGCACACTTTTCACGTGCCAAGGGCCCCACAATGTAAGGGAACCCTAAGTTCCTGGAACTGCCACAGAAAATACCACAGGCGAGGTGCAAAAAATTTCGAGCTCGCTTCGCTCGCTCTTGCATCGTACAGGGGCCCCATTATTGTCAAGTACCGCTAAATGGTTAAAGATGGTCCTGGCTATACTCCCGCCACGCCTACTTTTGGCACGATAGCACTTTGATTAGTTTGATTTGACTTTGCTTAGTGAAATTAGGCTGTATTTTGAATAGGTATCCTATCACAATTTTGGCTTAAATATTTATTAGTGGTAAGTATAGTGTATATGGGCACAGCATAACTTGATATTCTATTGTACCAATTTTTGAATGTTATATAGCTAAGTACATAGTTTTATGTATTCGAGTCTTTGGTATCCACAACTTACGTTTATCTATACCTTCGATGTGTATTGAAAGTGTTTCTAAATGAAAAATAATATTTTTATTCATAATTATGTGAAATGTATAACAAATTGTTACTATTTTATGTAGATAAGTCAAGTACTGTTCTAAATGGAAGTAAGAATGCAGATATATTGTTATTGAATGTAGATATTTTTTTGTAAGTTAATTTATTTCTAAGATATGTTCGTATTTTATTTAACTGGTGTTGTTTTTACAAAATATGTTTAACCGAGCTTTGACGTAATGAACCTTTCTTGCCATGAGTAGCTCTCTGGCAATTATTTTAATATTATAATAGAAAGTGTTTGTCCAGCGAAACTGAAGTTTCAAAGGTCAAAGAACTCTGCTTGCTCTTGGCAGCAAAAGTCCGCTTTGAATGCTTTAATATTACTTTAGTAGTATGGCTAGTGTGCAATATGATGTTCATGATCATAGTATGACTACCGATGCCTCTGCATAAGCGGATGTATTGTAACATCATAACTGTCTACTGGCAGTACGGACGTACAGTTCCTACAACAATTAATTTCAGTTGGTTCCCCCTGTTTGGGAACACTTTCAAGTTGCAAGTTTAATATTTTCCGCAATAATAACTATGGATCTAATTAAATCGTTGTGAGTAGGTACTTACAGGGTATGGTTAAACCCCAGCTTATCATTCTTATAGAAGTGATGTAGTAACGTATTGGTAGCTCAATATAAAGCACTATAGTTGTATCTAGTCAATGCACAGTGAAATTGTACATACTTATATTGTGTATTAATTATATTAGTACAAAGTTGGCACTGGTTGAAACCCCGCGCAAGTTCCTTTGTGAGTAAAAACAATAATTTGAGGTATCATGTATAATTTTAAAATATTTGTATTTTATTTATTAGTGTTAATAAAACGTATTATTGGATGGTTAAAATACTGCTTACATAATCAGATATTCTTCTTGTATATGCGATAACTAGAAATAGTTTTCAATTTTCTCGCTCGTTTCCAATGTCCTCATCGCATTCAAATCATAAATCTTATTGTACCAGTCTGTGGGACTGGTTCCCTTTGCGTTGAGTCTGAGAGTCTATTGTTCTTGCAAAATGTTGCTGTTTACCCAACTGCAAGGAAAGGGTAATGTTTTTCGCGACTATCTTTGTTTGTAATATTCTTTATTTCACCATATCTTCCAAACCACTCAATGGATTTCTATAATTAAGATATCGTTAGATTCGTGTGATTGTGACGTAAGAAAAGAAAAATATGGGGGCTGCTAGATTTCATTGTATAAGGTAAAAAAAAATACGTTTCCTATTACCGTTACGTCGAGTTTGGTTAAAAAGTAAAAAGCCAGTGTCATTTTGTGTTTTATTAAATTTAGTATCAAGATAGCTTATATTTTTTTTTTTTTTTTATTTTCCTTTATTGGCCAACCAACAATTGTTTACACTGATAAAATTTTAAGTAAGTATATAATAATTATCTAAAGTTAGTGTAACAATTAATTACAGGTTAGCACCACATGCCCCACAAACAGATAAGATGTGCCACAAGCACTGAAATAAAATTAAAGATTAATATTGGAATACTTAACTAAAATTAATAGGTTTAACAATCCGAATTATAAGTCTAATTAAAATCAAAATTACAATCAAAATTTAAAATCGAAATTAAAAGTTAGATTAAAATCACAATTAAAATTAAAATCAAAATTAATTAAAATCCAAATCAAATGTAAAATTAAAATCACAATTAATATTAAAATCAAAATTACAATCAAAAATTAAGATCGAAATCAAAATCACAATTAATATTAAAATCAAAATTACAATAAAAAATTAAGATCGAAATCAAAATCACAATTAATATTAAAATCAAAATTAATTAAAATCCGAGTCAAAAGTCAAATTAAAATAACCATTAATATTAAAATCAAAATTACAATCAAAATTAAAATCAGAAACAAAATCAAAATGAAAATCAAAAATTAAGTAAAAAAATTAAGTAAAAGAAAAAGACAAGCAAAAACAAACAAAATTAAATTAAAATCAAAATCAAAATTAAACAATTGATAAAGTTGTTCTATGAAACTTGGCATATGAGTCAAAATGCACGTCAATAAGATCACTGCAGCTATTTAACAATTTGCAAAGACGAGGAACGACAGAGTTCGCACCAAGTATAGTTCTGCGGAGTGGAGGGTGTAGAGGAGTTATAGGAGCACGAGGGATTCTAACAGGAGCACGAAACCGAAACTTTGATAGTAGTAATGGACAATCAATTTTGCATCGGAGTGGCTTATAAACAAAGGAAGAGTCAATGATTGTTCTACGTTTCTCAAGTGAGACCATCTTAAAATAAGATAGTCGGGATTCATAGGATCGTATCCTTTTAGCATTTCCGCTAGCATAGGCTAAATGCCAAAGGAATCTCTTTTGTATTCGCTCCAGTCGAAGAATGTGCGTAGAGTAATGAGGTCTCCAAATCGTACTGCAGTATTCTAAGATACTACGAACGATGCAGTTGTACAATAAGATCTTCGTCCGATTACGCTTAAAACCAGCAACATTCCTTATGACAAAACCTAGCATTCTAGAAGCCTTTTTGATGACGCCCTCGACATGAGGTACAAATGTCAAGGCGCTGTCGAAAACAACTCCCAAGTCCCTTGTTTGATCTACCTCTTGGATAACGTTAGGGCCCACGCGATATACACTAGCAGTTGCTTTCTTTTTTCGGGTGTATTTCATGTGGTAGCACTTTTTTACGTTTAAGCTCATTTCATTATCATTACACCATTTAGCCAACGAGTCTACGTCCCTCTGAAGTAATGTACAATCGTTTTCAGATTCAATTATCCGTGAGAATTTAAGATCGTCTGCATACATAAAACATTCTGAGAATCTTAGGCAGTACGGGATATCATTAACGAAAATAATAAATAGAACCGGTCCAACATGTGAGCCCTGGGGGACCCCTGATGATGTTTTGTAGGTTCCCGATTGGAAACCATTAACTGCGACAAAGAAGGAACGATTTTCGAGATAAGACTTAAGCCAGTCGTAAAGTGTACCGGTGATTCCATACGCAGATAACTTCGATAGAAGTATATGGTGAGGCACGCGGTCAAAGGCTTTGCTGAAGTCTGTGTAAATCACGTCAATCTGCTTGCCGCAGTCAATGGCATCCGATAGCATTTCTGTGAAAGTCGCCAGGTTAGTGCAAGTAGACCTAGACCCTACGAAACCATGCTGAGAAAAGCTCAAATACAATTTGAAGTGTGCCTGAATGTATGGACAAACTAAAGATTCGAAAACCTTGGCAAGGGTTGATAAGATAGAGATAGGTCTATAATTTTTAATGTTGTCCTTTTGATCACTCTTATAAATTGGAATAACCTTTGCTTTTTTCCATAAGTCAGGGAAAACACCTGAGCTAAGAGACTTGTTAAATATTAGTGTTAGAGGGGAAACCAAAGCGGGAGCACATTTATAAATAAATATTGGCGGAATACCATCAGGGCCAGCGCCTTTACGAATATCCAATAATTTGAGCTTGTTCAATAGGCTATCGTGATCAATCACAGGTGCTGTTAATGGTAGACTGTTATTCTTCATATTATGAAGAAAATCGGACTCGGGTTCACTATGGGTCACTGTCGCACTACTAAAAGCGGAGGAAAAATTTGACGCGAACATTTCACAAATTTCTGGACCATCTGATGTTAATACGGTTCCATCAGTCATTGTGGCTGGATAAGAGCTACAGCCACCTTTTTTATCTTTAATGATTGCCCAGAAGCGGTTCGGATTTTTTGGTATTTCATTTTCAATGTCTCTAATATACTCATTATAACTATCAGTAGCTAATTTGGAACACCGTTTGCCTAATAATTTGAGCTCGATTTCATCCCTAGGGTTCTTATAGACTTTGAAGCGAGATCTTATTTTTTCCTTTTCTTTTAAAGCTTTTATTAAGCTTTTATTAAACCAAGGAGGATATTTTTTATGTTTAAAAGTAGATTTAGAGGGTTCGTGCATATGTATAATATGCAGGAGCCTGTCATAAAAAATACGAAGCATTTCGTTAACATCAGTCATTTTTTCAAATAGTTGTTCCCAGTTTATATCGTTTAGATTCTCGCAAATTTTCTTGTAATCAAGTTTATTATAATTCGTTTTTATAGTCTGAGGATTGTATGGAAGTCGGGTTTCTTCACTTGCTGTAATCAGGATTTCGATTGGGGGGTGATGGACATCAATAGTGCTGAGGGAGTTTAGGGCCGCATTAACGCTACCGGCAGGTACATTAGTTAATACAAGGTCTAATATTCGGCCAGACACATTCAGGATGCCATTAAGTTGTGACAATTTATGCATGTGAATAAAGTCAGTTAGTACATTAGCAATGCCAGAAGGAGTATAATTATTATCTGCGTCATATACCAAATTCCATTGTATATTACCTAAATTAAAGTCACCGACAATACAGGTGCATAAGTTTGTCTGTTCAAGAACCACGTTACAATGATCCAAAAAATTGTCCAAGCTACTACGTAACACAGGGGGTGGTAAATAAACTGCGCACAGAGCTATTCGACGAATAGATTTTAAAAACGGCACCTCTATAGTTATCCAGAGATCCTCACATTGACTTTCCCACTGAACCATACGTTTTGAGTTAATTGCTTTTGAAACAGCGATCAATACGCCACCCCCGTCCTTTTTCCTACCATCTCTATCTCTTCTATATACTATGTATCGATCGTCAAAAAGCTCCGTACTCAGAACACTATTATTCAGCCATGTTTCAGTTAAAATCACAATATCATAGTTCTCTAAAGACAATTGACGACAAAAATTATGAGTCTTCGTGCGTAGACCTCTTGTGTTTTGGTAATAAATATTAATATTATGAGCTGAGAATTTTAACTATAATTAATACCAAAGCTGCGACTATAATAAATGTAAATGAAAGTCAAAAATTATTTCAACTTATTCAAAGTGTCCATGTTTCTAACCATGATATGATCAGAGTCTTCTACTTTACGCATAAAAATCTTACCACCTCGAATCCACACAAATTTATAACCAAGTTCTTTGGCTTTGATCCTCGCGGCAGCGTGCAGAGCTCTGTATGTGGGGGACAGATGTTCAGTCACGAAGATTGGTGTTTTTGGCCCAGAATAGCCGAGATGCACGCTGTTCAGTTTATTATCCTTATTGTTTTTATTAAAATTAACAATAGCCGCTAGGAATTGATCACGAAGTCGGGGGGACGCCAGCTGTACAACTATTGAACGTGGTCTAGTATTATTAGGGTTTAGTTTGGCAACCCTAGTACAATGCAAAATATCTCTGTTTTCCACAACACAAGCAGCCACTTTAGAAATTTCTGTCACAATATCAAAGAGATTTTCTTGTTTCTTCTCAGGTACGCATTGAATTTCAATGTTATTAGATCGAGTTTGTTGCTCCAGCTGATCTACACGAATATTTAGCGACTTCATAATATTGCTCATTTCAAGGTTCTCCTTCCGTAGTTCCATAATGGTCTCCTGAGATGAAGCATGGTCTTTTAGTAGGTCCTCATACTGACTGTTCATGAATTTCATCGAGTCATCCATTGCAGAAATTTTCGCATTGATGGGCTGCAACTCTCTATGTAGTATGGTATTGATGGTTTCATTTAGTTTAGACAACATCATCGATAATTCAGTCTTCATAACTTCCTGGATAATTTCACGAACATCATCTCGCGATAGTACATTTTCAGTAGTCGCCTTTTTTTTTTTTTTTTTTGGGGGGTGGGAAATCATCAAATAACCCCTCCCGCTCTTGGGCAGAGCGAGAGGGAGTGTCAGACTTCTACTGACTAAAAACCACCCATGTTCCTTCTTCGCCCTTCATGTCGAGGCCTCGGTATCCCTTGCGGACATCCCGCAGCCTCGACAGGCGTCGGCCCCTGTGGGCCCCTTCCGTGTTGCTGACATCTCTTTGAGGCGCGCGTGGAACACGAACGCGCCGTCGACACGGCCTGTTGTCGTCATAAGACGGACGGACGGCGAGCTTACCCATCACTCACCGTCTACAGGCCCGCGTCTACGGTGGCCGGAAGCCATCACGTGGCCCCCGACGCCCGGAGCCTTTTGTTCCCTCTGGTGGTCGAAACATTACGCAGAGGAGCTTTTTCGTGCTTATTTGTCGGAGATGTGTCATCAGCCATGTTTAATTGTTATTAGTGAAAATTGCAAAATTAATTCCAAAATATGCTTATAATGGCAAAAACTAAGCAGTTGCTTCTAAAAAAAGAAGCACATCAACAAAAAAGGCAAGCATCAATAAAATAAAAATGCAAAAAGAAAAGCTGGTCCTCGGATTCGAACTTGCGTTCTCTTTAATGAGGTGTCGCACCAAATTTCTGTTAGCTATCTCGACACATAGAGAAATGGCGAAATAAGCGATCACTATTTCGTACCTATGTATTGGTGGGCGGAGCAATTGTAGCAATTGTGGATTTGTAACCATATAATTATGGTAGCGCACCGAGCCGCTTCGTGTGTTCTGACTCACCGCCGACCGACGAATAGGAGCAGCGCGCGTAGTGTGACTCACTGTTGTTTGGTGCTTTGTTTCTTTCGTTCAAGTTTAAAACTGCTTATATCTTCTAAATTAATGAAGAATTCGCGGATATTATTTCACCACAACGTGTAGTAACCAGTGCACTATTCTATTGGCGTAAAACTGTACTGATAAAGCTAATAAATAAACAGAAAATATTTATTATTAGCGGAGCGACTCGCAACACGTCTTACTGCTAACGCGCGATGACTAGACATAGATACAATTTTGGATTAACACATAGGCTACTTTTGATCCCGGAAAAATGCGGTGTTCCGTCTAGGGCTTTCAAATACCGGATGTTTTCAATACCGGTATTGGAGGTCAATACCGTGATCACGGTATTAATACCGGTATCACCTGCTAACCTTTATAGTACGTGTTTTTATTTTTAAAACTGTCTTTATTGTTCTTATTTATTATAAATACCTTTTATAAATAGCTACCGGATTTATCAATTTGGTATTGGTTGATTGTCTAATTAAAAAGGACTAATATTTAGGGACATATTCAAAACCTAAACTATATCAAGTCTTTTTGTAGGAAGGCATTTCAGATAGAGTTTGAAAAGTACAAATATCAAAAAAGTATACGTTTTTATTATTATTGAAATGTCTCATGTAATCAACATAGGTATCAATATTTGTAGAAACGTAAGTGCTTAATTAGCTATTATCCATCATTCACAATAGCCTACTGAAAAAAGCACGCTCTGCTTCAATAGTCGTAGGTACCACATACAGTAAATATCTCTAAGCTGCCGATAGGAATGGATGGATGTGTCTTCATTTTTACTCATCATCATTAATGATCGACAAAAGACGTCCATTGCTGGACATAGGCCTTCCTCAGGTGTCGCTACATTGACCGGTCCCATACGCGCATCCAGCGGGTCCCCGTAACCTTCACCAGGTCATCGGTCCACCTTGTTGGAGGCCTTCCAACACAACGTCTTTCATTTCGCAGTGCTACTCCAAAACTTTCGACACCATCGACCATCTGTTCTGCGAGCAATGTGCCCTGCCCACTACCTAAGTTTGGCATTTTTTCGGGATATGTCGGTAACCTTGGTGCTCTTGCTGGATGTTTCTGATCCCGCAAGAAAACTCTGACCATAGCCCTCTCCATTGCCCTTTGGGTGACTTTGAACTTTCTGATGAGGCCCATTGTGTGTGAGCGGCCACATATCGGTACCGTATTTAATCATTGGCAACACACACTGGTCATGACTTTCGTCTTGAGACACTGCGGTTATTTGGACGAGAAGATATCGCGCAACTGCCCGGATGCTACCCAGCCAAGTCGGATTCGACGATTACCACTCTTCCTCGAAGTTACACCTACCTAACTGGACCATTTACACCATTTGTCTCAGGTAGACATAATCGTCCACAACTTCGAGTGTATAGAGTCTCCGATTTTGAAAGGTGTGGGTGTTACTAATGTCCACACATTCAACATGATCTTGGTTTTGTCCATGTTTATTTTAAGACCTACTGAGGTCATCGAGCATTTTACTGAGGTCCTCCATGGTCTCAGCCATGACCACTATTTCGTCGGCAAACCGAAGGTGAGGGATGTACTCGCCATTGACGTTGATGCCAAGTCCCCTCCAATCCAGAACCTCGAAGACATCCTCCAGTGCAGATGTGAACAGTTTCGGAGATATGACGTCTCCCTGTCACACAAAAATAGGTTCCGACATCAGCAGGGCTATTGCGTATCTTTTTAAATGTCAGTGGCTATCATAGTGTCCATCGATTAACTGACAAATGGTTATGGTTTGGTACAAAAAAGAACCGTTTGACAAATAATCGATGGACATTATGATAGCCACCGACATTTAAAAAGATACGCAATAGCCCTGCTGGTCCTGAAGTCAGACTGACATGGTGGCGTTTATGTACACACACTTCAACGCCTCGATGTACCTGTAGTCGATTTGGGACCGTTGGAGACACTGCAGTACAGCCTAAGTCTGGATCGAAGCACAGGGTTTCTCGTAGGCCACAAACGCTAAGCAGAGAGGCAGGTTATACTCTTCGGTCTTTTGTATAACCTGACGCAGCGTATGTATGCTGTCTATGTTATAAAGTCTTTTAGGAATCCAGCTTGTTTCCCAAACAAGCCGGATTGAATCGAAGGCTGGAAATCGTCAAACCTGCGTGCGATATCATTTCCACTGCTCGTATTCAATGAAGTAGAAGGTTCTTCTATGTTCATATCGTGTTTAAGATCAGTCATTGTCTCACTGTCTCTTTGAACGTTTCGTGTGTCATTATTATATTTTAAACATGCAATTAAATTAACGATAAGACATGTAATGTTTGCAATACCGTGATCACGGTATTGAGGCGTCAATACCGGTATTGAAAAAAGCCCATATTTAATCCGGGATCACGGTATTACGGGATCCCGTAATACCGGTATTGAAAGCCCTAGTTCCGTCGGATGAGCAAATAACTTTTGAGTTATTATGCTTTTAACCCAATTACGCTCAAACGGCATAACCGAAAATTTTGTTAATTCAAACAAACTTTTGCACCTCATGTTATCACCTCAACACCGTGGACGCAGCCAATAAGCAATATAACTTCTTCATGATTCTAGGCTCCTGGTAGTCTGTGAGCCTTTACTATCTATCCTTCTTGCTCATCTCCTATTTTTGTCCTTACCAATTTTGATATAGGGATTTTTTTTCACAAACTACAAGCAGACCAGAATTATGAAGAAGTAAGCCGTTGACTGTACTTCAAAATATAATATTATTAACCCTTCGAGGATGTGGAGGGGTCATTCTGACCCTGTCAATTTTAAATCGTGTGTAGTTTTTTATTCTGCGATCGAAGAGTTTTGAACGTCACAATAGCTATTGCTAAGGGACCGGCGCGCGCGCCCCGCACCCCTGTTCAGTTAACCGCCGCCTGCGACGGGAGCAACACGTGCGTGCAGTCAAATAGGGTAAATATGACCCCGCGACAACCGCGATGTAACATTTTTATGTAAGGTTTCAATTATATTTTTTACTTAATATTATTATAATTTTAGGTTTTTTCGTACACAATGAATAGCCAGGAGCTTGAGGATGAACGCATACGTCTTGTTTTAATGCAGTCTGACAGTGAAGATGACTTGTTATCCATTCTGCCAGGGTTGTGCTGCAGTCACAGACAATGATGATTTGTAATTCATAATTTGATGATGACTGTAAGTGCAACTAATTGACCTCTACGTATGTACCAAATTAAAAGTTAATCGTCTAAGAAGTTAGTTATTTTTTGTTGTTTTTAGTGTAAGTTTAGAAAGTTTATGCAAAAGTTAATTATTTTGTAGTACTTTGTTAAAAGTGATTTAATTATATTATTTTATACTCTTATCTGCGTTTTATTTCGATAAAACCGTAAAAATAACATGTAATATAAATAATATTGCTTAATATTTGGTACATTAATATAAATTTAGGTATTTTAAACCCAATTATATACAGGGTCAATAAGACCCTCCACAACCTCCACGTTACTATTTTCACCACATCCTCGCCGGGTTAAACTCGACGTAGCGGGAATACAATCGGAACAAAAATCGTAGACTCGGCGTAGGAGTTATAGAAGCGAAACAAGGTTTCTCGCCTCGACGTATAGAGAACCAATCGTCTATTGGTGATTCGAGGAAACAGGTACACACGCTCGTTCAGGTAAATGTAGACTTACGGTGGCGCATGTGCAGCTCTCGCTAGAATCTTGTAGCTAAGTTTCTGTCAGTTGGGTGCATCATGCATGCTTCGCCGTTCTGTCAGCCTTTTGAAATCCCTTCATCTTGTAATTATGTTGGCAAACGACCCACCCCGTCCATTTGAAGTATACGTTAATGTGCGTAGTATTTTAACCACGAATGTAAGTTCTAAATGAATTGTATTAATGTTATGTAAACTTGTTAAATATGCGTGTTTTATTCTATGACTTTGTCATTTCTGGATGAAATTAATAAAAAGTTGTAATTCTAACGACTTGTTTTTCTTTTACGAGATGCTGATGATCCTCGGGGTAAGCAAATTGTTCTTATTTCACTGTCGTTATACGCCTCTAGGTTGAACCTATGGGTAGCAGAGATGCACCTGTTGTAAGGGGTTATACACACATGCACATTTGTGTGTACACAAAAAAGTCGGCAAGCGGTACCAAGGGGCTCCATGCTGGCCTGGCGGTTAGCATGAAGTATAATTTAAAAAAAAATGAAACAAAAAAATACTGTCGTAATCATCATTTAATAAATAATTATCACTTGTCGATAAAGATATGCGTATGTAAAAGCTGCATTTGTTTAAAAAATACGCTAAACAAGATGAGAGGTCATGCAGAGGGGCACGTTACACTAGGCATGCGCGCGCGCACGCACACGACCGCGCCGCACTAGACATTACAGCCGTGGCGCCACATCGCGCAACTGTTGCGGGCGACATCTTTGTGCTAAGAGAGTATCACATAGATTATCTAAAAACTATATGATTTAATTAGGCGTCCTTATGTTGATGATTCATAAATAATTAATTTTTCGTGGTAAACACACATAAATTGTTTCATTTGGCTCGTTAATTAAATTATAATATGAACTTGGTACCCACAAAATTTAATTATTTTTACATATCTCTTGCTCTGTAAGTACACCCTTACACCCCTGAATGCCGGGGTGTATGACTATCATTACAGCATAGGTTTTGCAATTTGAAAAAAGAACTGTCATACTCATACTGCACGAAGAATATTTTTAAAAAGTTAATTTTTTTTTCTCGGTATCGATTAATTACTCGAATCGGAATCTAGACAATTTATTTTATAAAGATTTTATTTTAAATATGGAACTATTTGTTTCCACATCGTATGTTAGATGGAATCGATTTAAAAATCAAACTGGCCAGCAAGATTTGACGCGCTTGCGTGCGTGAAATTTGTTAATGAAGAAAATAGTACCAGTCAACTGCCGCCATTTACGATGCAAGAACCTCAAGTCACTCAAACTCAAGTCTTATCATCACAAACTCATATTCAAACTATAAATATACCTAAAAAGAACGTGACCATATCTCTTACAAATTGTAATAATTTTACTATTAATTTTAATTAAATACACATTTTTTTCTTCTTAATAAATGTTCATTGAAACCTGCTGTCTTGTTGTTTACTTACCTCACAATCGATATGTAAAGCAGAGTATTTATCTCGGGCGTAAGCATCAATTGCATACTCGGGTTAATTAGCGCCTTCGCTTCGCTCAGGCGCCAAAAACCTCGTATGCAATTGATGTCATACAGCCCTTGGTTAATAATCTACTATTACTTTCCTTCCGTGTACAATAATGTTTCCTCTTATATATTATTACTGGACATAATTTGTACCTACATAGCCAGTAAGTGTACTGGCACGGTGTGGTAACGCCAGCTATTGTTACACCATGCGGTTACATTCTCGTCATATTTGTCTTAAATGCACAGTTTAATACAGGCAAGAAAACATGAAGTTAGGCAGATTAAATGAGATGAGCATACACAATGAGTTTATGTAGTCGCCGGGTCCCCCGCAACAGTTGCGTTTCGTATAATTTTACAATTAAACCTAACTAGAGTGCGAGGAAATGATACAAATACTCCGTTTAGCAACAACGCCACATAACTGCGAGACTCCATATCAGTATCATTCACTAATGTTATCTACTCAGAAATACTTACAGCTAACATTTTCTTTAATGTTTTTTTTTTATCACAATGTGATGCATTTGGCAAAACACTAAATTTCAAACGTGGTCGTATTTTTTGATAAAATTGTATAAATTCAATACGTATCCTATCCATTAGGAGTTATAAACGTCAAAAGGGTTTTTAAGCAGTATAGTATAATAATTATTTATCATGTATTACTTATAATGCGTTGTACGTTACTGAGCCAACATTACACCATAGCCAATGTCTGGCTGACCTCTCCGTCCCCGGGAGGAGCACTCCACAAGATGTTGTGCCACCCGTACATTATCTTATAATTTACTTAAAATCAATGAAACAGCTCCAACGCTCGTGTAAAGCATCAAAATATATGTAAACGTATCATAAATCACAACATAATTATATCTTAATTAATAGCATTCAACGCTAAGTTGGCTCAGGTGGTACAGGTCGCACCGCGTTGCGTGCGCGATGCGTACTAAGCGCATTATTTACAAAGTTACTTGAATTTTAACCAACTCTTATTTACTATTACCATAAGGACTAGATCTCATATTAACTAACGTGATACGATGTTATGCGCGACTAGCAAGCGCCGACTACCCAACCAGTCGGTGTGTACTATGCGTAGTATCGCAAGTACACGGTCTAGTTGTGTAGAGGGCTCTTACGCTAACTATTACATATAGGGAAGTACTGTCGGGTTCATACATAGCTGCAATACGTGGCTATCTAATCTTTGATCGTTCATACGTTTACACTAGAAAATATTTCATGTTTTCTAATTCTAAGGTTCGCATTTAATTACATGGCAGACGCTTCACAAAACTGAATATAAATTATTAATTTAGCTAAAATGTACTTAAGTGTTTACAAACTGCGATATGATTTTAATGGAATAATAATGACGATAAAATATCAAAGGGATATACAATTTAAGTTCGAGATAGTTTAACTTAAAGTAGAAACGTTATAAACTTATGTACAGCTTGGTCATGATTACAGATACACTTAATTTAAGCTGCGTTAAGTAACGATGAGATCCTTAAATGTAGAGGCTATATACGCGATCATTCACAAAATAAATATGTATAGGTCTTTACAAAGTGGTACAGCTATGATCATTGCTTTTGTAGATTTATAATGTTATACTCATATTATTATGTGGGTTCAAAGTATTTTTTTTTTTCGATATTACTTGCCTGTAAGCGATTTTTTTACATTCAGATACTATTCGAGTCGTAAATGTAGACATTTTTATATATGAGCTAAAATATTAAAATGCTCAACACGTTTTATTTCATAGGAAAAATATTGCGGAAGGAAATTCAATGTTTAATAAAATTAAATGGTCCATATATTCAAATCAAAACTGTCATTCTTTGACAGTTTTATGAAACAGATAAAACACGGAGTGTGCCAATTTGGTAAACAATAATTTTCCCTGACTGTACAACACATGTAGATAAGTTAGAAGACGCTCAGACACACATGTTACTACAAAATACTTAAGTATATCACATTGGACGCGGGGAACTAAGTAGGTCGTGCATACAGCTAGTTTGATAACAGTTTCACAACCAAACCTGAAGTTAGTAAATAAATACACAAAAATAAACACCGATATGCACCGTTCGTTATAGTCCCTTCTTACACATTGACGCATTTCACGTGTTTGCTGAAGTTTAAATAACTGGTTCAGTCAACGATATACGCTTTCATAGGGAAGAGGAGCTGGATATCATTTGTTGTAACAAGCAAAGCATACTTAGTAGGGTCCGCAACATACAGCGAGTTTGGAAACGTTGTATCAAAATTATATCAGTAATCAGACGTGACCAATTCCTGTATTCACATATTTGGCAGTAAAAATATTTATTTTCCATATTCCTGGTGGATATTCAAATAATCCCACTCTGTTATCGGACTTTGTTTTTCAATATCAACTTTCCTATAAAAGAACATGGTTTGATAAAATTTCGACGAAAAAACTGGAAGTAGCAAGGCAGAATGCGTCATTTCGTGTACTTAATGTAAAGTATAATATTGCTCGATAAAAGGCTCGTATATAAAATTATGACTAATGAGTATCGATGCACTAATCGCTAAACGTAGCAATAAAAATGCCATTCACGTCGACCGTCACACGGCTGACACACCATAGCAACTAAAACTAACAATTATTACGAAAAATGTAGCACTACATATACATACTAATGTCTAATGTACAAGTGAATATTCATAAAAGTAGGTATGTTCCTAATACAAAATGTCGCAGCTTGCGACAAGTTGGAAACAATCTCGATAGTTTGTGTTGCGGTTCGTGTGGACAGTCGGTGCAAACTCACGCAAACACTAGCGACGTTGGGAACGAGGAGAGCGTCAACTTTATTTGTACTTTTAGTGTTTCACGTCATTCACGCTAGTCTGCGGCGAGCTGCACGCCGCGTGACACGCGCTGACGTCACAGCGTTGTACCACATCGCTATATTAATGGATATTCTGAAATGCCACCGTTCACGCAAATGTTGGTGTCGTCAGAAGCGATGCCAAGCCGTGCCCACGTCTCCCGTTCGTATTCCTTGTAAACCAATAAATACTACAACTACATAATAAATGGTAATCGATTACTAATCTCGTAGAGACGCATACTCCGCACCTTTTAAAGGCAGCAAACATATGTAATTGTTCTAATAAAACAAGAGTAACAAATAATACTGTTATAAACATTTAGAATTTAGACGTCAACGTAAACAATTGACTTAGGTAACATACATATCGCGTCATCGAAATATACTAAACATAAAACAATGTTACTTTGTACCCAGTATGGCAAATAAGTAGTCGCTTATAATATTACTTGTTGTATCATTCACCTAGGATTGCTATTAACTTTCAAATATACTTCTTGTACTTATTACACTAATAATTATTTAACTAATGTCTAACACTCCACGAATTTTCAAAATTCAAACAACGAAATCTCTACTTTTTGGCGTAATTTCAACAAATGGAATGATATTAAATAATGAAAAATTTTGGTCTCACTAACACATCGAATTATTATCTAAATCTTAATTGTCGTCTCAAAGTTTTACAAATCAATAAATATATTAGATAGAACTAATGTCCGTTCGTCACTCACTAGCCGCGTGTCTGACTGAGTGACTGAGCTGCCGTCGATCGTTTGTAAGTGTATATAGGGGCCCGCGCACGTGCCGCAGCGCTCAGGTGTTGGCGTGCGCGGTCAGCGGCTCGGCGCTGTGCTCCGTGCGACTGTCGGGCTCCGAGCTGTTGCGCTGCAGCGCCTGCAGCTCGGCGCGCGCCGCCGCGTCCGGCACGCTGCGCCAGCGCTGACGACGCGCGCGCACGCCATAGGCCGCCTCTTCGAAGCCCGAGCGCAGCCCCAGCACGATGCTCAGCGCCGAGGCGTCCTGTCCGTGGCAGCCCGAGTACCGGTACTGAGGCTTCTTGTCGAACCGGCACCCCACCGACTGTGCACCTGAATACGACCAATACACTTTCATTAGTCGACGTTCAATACAAAATGTATTACTACTACACCGTGGAAAATAAAATGTCAGCCATCAATGTACACTGTCTCACCTATGGGCATGATGCAGTCGAGCGTGAGCGCACACTGGATCCAGGGGCGCATGATGTCGAGCACGGCGGGCTTGTTGGCCACGATGAGGCGCGTGACGTCCATCATCTGCACGAAGAGGAAGTCGTCGATGGTGGCGTGGAAGTAGTGGAACATGCGCGGGTGCGTGAGCGAGGTGACGGCGGCGCGGCGCGGCCAGGCCAGCACGCCGCCGCCGGCCGCCGCGCGCGCCCACAGTGCTGCCAGCTCGGCTGCCGAGCCCGTCCAGCGCTGCGACGCTTCGCAGAACACCACGCCACCCACGCGACTCAGCGCGTGCTGCCAACATCACATAACGTACATCAGTATGTGCAATAATAAATCTATCTACTATATTATTCGCTAATCGATTCTGTGTTACCTGGTCATCTAACTGATGTAACTTTACAAGGGCTTTTGTGGATATGGTCGAATTTTGTCCTGTTGCATGAGATCCTTGCACTCAATGAAGGAAACATTTTTATACAGTAGTATAATATTAAAGCTGTTAATAACCAGTAAACAACGTATGTGTATGCTGTCACAAGGGAGCACACTGCTCCTAACTAAACTAGGTCACAATTAAAAAATGCAGGCAATTAGTTTGAAAGCCTGGGTTTAGCGCAGGTTCGCGCCGCGGTTTGTTACTCTTTGTTCTTCAAAGTAAAGTTGTGCCGTTTCATTTATACACGTCAGTAGTCGGGAGAAGCGTACCACATTTATTATCTCAGGCTACAAAAACAATCTAGCTCAGGGCCTATACAAGTATTTCTGAACATCCAATTATCATAATTCACGCTAAATCTGACAAGAGACATTTTGTAGACAGAGATTAGTCAAAATCTATCTTTCATCAAACGCCTAGCCTGACCGATATAAGCCTATCCATCACCTTGTGCCCAAAAAATAGCTAAATATTAAACAACAAAGGATCTACGAGGTAAGCACTAACGAGGAAGTGACACGGCCATTTAATCAGAAACTGACCCACAAAGCTTTCCACTTCTTTTGTAACGATGAAATATTGTGAATACAATAAATATTATACCACTGTCACTTCAAACAGCTTACCTGACTGACATAAAACATTAATTTACATATTTAATAAACATTACGAATTATATCGATCATCACTTTTATCCACGACCGGGGCAAGCCAGACGCAAAATCTGCGGTTATTTCGAGAGCACTTACAACTAGACAAAAACTCAGTTAGCTTCCTTGTATCACAAATCATAAAGCTAATGAGTCGGAATATGTGTGCCGAATACACGAATAATCACGTCGACGGGTTTAGAGTAATGAAATCGTTGAGATTCCCGGATTCCTGTATTTACGACAAACAGACGGTGAAGCCCCTGCACGTGCGTCAGGAATGGAGACAGAATAGTTGTACCTGGAATGGAATGCTATGCCACAGAAGTTTATGTGTAGAGATTGTGAATTTATTAGCAATCTGAACTGGCCATGATCAAAACACGATTTAGTTTCCTATGTAGGTTTTAAATAAACCAGGGAAAATGGATGCAATTAGTTTTATGGAGCGCACGCAGTTAGCTAATATAAACAACGGTCTAATTATGTTCAAGCGCAATACTTTTATGTAGTAATATTGGCTCAAGTGTTACAATATTGTCAGTTCGTTGTACATGCACCAAGGAAACAAACTGACCAATCTGAGGTCGTACGAAATATTTTGAGAGCAACAATTAAGCGGAAGCGCTGGTCGACGTACGACTACCAACCGTTTACCGATTAATTTATACGCCTCCGTAGTACCTAATTAAATTAAAAAAGGTAAACCCGACGGTGGCAATGGAAATGGAAAAGTGACACAAAATCTACATTCAATGAGTGAACACGGCGAGAACCAACGTATCGTATTCTGTTTTCCGATCTCAGATAGTAATTCAATCTCCTCGTAGGGACATAGTTGGCTGCCAACTAATTAATGCACGAGCAGATTTCCTGTGTGCCCTTTACAAGTCCATTCACTGAACACAAGTAATTACCATGTTTCCGTGTTCAATAAAATGCGGTTAAACAAAAGCAGCAGAACATAAATAATGTAAGCACAATTCTAAACGTCTAGTAGAGCGTCATAAAATCTAGGAATGTAGACCTTGATTTTCATTTAGCGCAGTCTGCTCTCGATTTGACAAAACCACTTTAATAAATAGAACTCCCAAAATATGGGTGATTACAACTATTTGCGTGCAGTGACCCAGACACGCAGACGACACATCGCAGACGGAACGTCACGGTCGCGCCCATCACCAGGGGCCCTGGGCTCCGGCGCTGACCCGCTCGTTGGATCCACTAATCGGTTACTGCGTGCCATTGCGTGACGGGATACGCTTTATGTCGATAATGAGGTAACAAACACGCCTTGTTCGAGATCTATCGTGATAACTCGACGAATTGAAAACACCGTTGATATTTGCTAACCAAAAACATCCATTTGAAAAGATAGTCCTAGAATTATCATAAGCTAACGCTCGGGGATCGCAACTACAGTCACCGAACAGCCCTATACTCCCTCAATAGACGCTTAATTTTTATTACTTTTAGGGTTACACGAGGACCGCAGCCATTTGAGCCAATGAGGCCGCGGGGCTTTAGGAAACGTCCGATGGACGTCCACTTTCCTAAACATATACGTAGGAGTAAGTAATCCGACCAAATGAGTTTACACGACAACCATTAGGAATTCCTACACATTCTAGCATCACCTAGTTTCAGCTCAAAATACAGCAGAAATACTTTTTGGCACCCAACATCATTTAATGTAATGCAGAATGCTTTTATTTCTACGGAGTCCCAAAGTTCCAATCAGTCAGCTGAGCAAATAATCAAATCCGACGAGTGGTGTGTGGTGTAGGACTGTAACATCAGTTGGGATGAGTTTCGTATGATTCACGTGTCCTCGCTGACTCGAGTCGCGGTAGATAACGTGCCAGCATTTTAACAGCTCGCAGACAATAGACCGATTAGCAATTACATATTAATACATACATATCTATGCCCAAATGTATGTCGCGACATTACTTATGCGTTGTACGTTATGTTTGGGAAGGTGATACACATCGGTGATAACTGATAACAATAAGTCGGTGAATAATTTCAAGGTGCATTATATCTTGCGAATAAGATCGACAGTAATAAAAAGAGCTTGGAGACAATCAGCATAATTATTAATGTATTCACCAAAATAACAACGCGGAATCAAATTCGACGACGGCGACGCATGAAGACCGCAGGAAGCAGGAAGTCATATTATAGAAAGTCTAGGGCGGTGCGGCGGAGTCGGCCCCTAAAACTGTATTTAAAAAAACTAGCCTTCACACGCGGGACATAAAAGCTTATGTTCTACCCTAGCTGCTGGTCTATACGTGTACCAAATTTCAGACAAATCCGTTTAGCCATTGAGAAAGCCGGCGTAAAAAAGTAACAGACGTTACTTTCGAATTTGTAATATGGATGGATATGGATTTATGGCTGTTAAAATTCCATTTGACAGCGATCAGCGTAAAACAGATGCAGTACTTCGCCAAAATCGGTAAAGCGCTGTTCCACATCCGCGCGTCACGCAACCTTATCTTATTGACATGAAGTTTATGACCGATATCAAAAATTTCGCGGCGGTGAGTGTGGGCTCTCATAGGTATAGCCTCAGCCCTTTTTATGGAACCATAAATGTAGCAATATAGATCTGTATGCTTTTCCCAATATTAACATATTGAGTCATCACGACACTCGTCAAATTAGGTACATAATCAAAAGTGCCCATGAAATTCTGACTTCGGGTAGAAAATGTCGTAGGCTCATATAAGGCTAGGTCGAGAGGTGCCGAACTGCCGACACATCATTTGACATTTGTCAAATTCTGTCTAGCGGTTCACATTCGACGCACCGCAAACAATGGACTCCTAACGAACTAGAACTAGACCTCGAGGTTCTAGACTTAAGCACCACTACAACTATGAAGGGTTTTTAGAGATATTAGCTGAACCTAGATTACTATATCTGTACATCATACAGTAAGTAGCTTGTAGGATGTAAGAGAGCTAGAATCTTAGTCCTTTCTTGGCGATTGACCAAGCAATTCATTTCGCGGTTTGGGCTTTTGTGTCTGCAGGAAAAGAAGCTTCTAAATAAAAGAGGTAGACAGCCTATATAACGTCAGTTTGGTGTGGTTCCATAATAATAGTCGCGCCTAACGTCAAGGACGGGTATGCGGCCCCGCGCCACACCGCGCACCGCACTCGTCTATCGACAGAACACGACATTTGTAAATTAATATTTGCTAAACCGTATTGTATAAACTATGGAAACTCACGCTCACGACTACTTCAGCCCGAGTTTCAGGAACTTATTAATGTTGGTAGTAAACAGAAATAGCGCCAAATTGTTGGGAAACTACTATAATTTCGGCTTACAGTATTATGAGCCAAAAGTTAGTAAGTAGAAGGTAGTATTAGTAGTCGAAGTATATATTCTGTGATGCTCATTTAAGGAAGAAGAAAATGTTATACTGCGCCGATCCCAAGTGCCAACCAAAGTGGATGGTGATCAAAAGTTTCCCAGTAAATACACCAAAGGAGTTCCTGTTTGTCAAAAATGTATGTCTTCAATACTACATGGAATTCATAGAAGCCATTACTTATCAATCAAATGACATTATTATTGCAAAAAGCAATACAGTTAGCGTTGATAAAATCTTACATTTTGTAATTTGAATAAAATATGAATTTCAATAGTGCAACAATGAAGTTTTCGTAAGCTTTTTTTACGTGTCGTCCTGCGACCGTGTGTCCTTTTGTAACTTGTCTCAAAATTGCAGTCTAATTAATTGATGCAATGATCATGATGCTGCAGAGCGCAGTAGACAAGACGTATCGTGTGATGAGAAGTACCGGAAGTTTCTTGACTGCTGTGACCTGCAGAGATTCATAATTGCGCAGAATAACGCTTCTTACACCTTACTTGCACTTCGAACAAGTGTAACATTGTTACAAATTCGCAAGATAGCGAATAGCCGTCACACACATAACGGGGTGTTGTTCCGAGGGCAGTATTGCGCTGTAGTCATCGATAGTACCTAATTACGGAGTGTTGCGAGCCGGTGAATATGTGCGTATCTTATCTGGTAGAGTGTTGACACAAGTAATACCCACACCTCCGCACATCGTGCCCCCGACGTGTATTCACGTTCCTCGAAGCTGGGTGCGCAATATTGCCAAAATAGGGCGTTATCTACTTCCTTCACCGATGAATAATCATCTCAGAACTAGACTGCCCCAGCCTGTCTAGTCATGCTAAACTCAAATGCAACAGGAGTAATCTCTCACCTAGTCTATATTTCGTACTTTGGTTTCCAATTCTTCTCATTACTTTAAAACTGGAATACACAAAGTTATCGAGTCGTCTCCACAAAGGCATCTCATTTTGACAGCTAAAGGCGACTTAATACGAAACAACTCAGATACATCCCATTGCACAACACCAGCCGTTCCCAGATCATCTCGAATGCGCAGCGACCTTTTAAATGGGTTCATAGCAAAAGTACGTGTATCTACACTAATCTAACCCTTAACCTCATCTAATATACTCTCAATTTAACAAAAACGTTTGTTCTAATACAATTGACCTACAGGTTAACTCGTGGTTGTTTTTCTGCTAGATAGGGTTACATTTTATCTCATTACCTACGCTGTCCCTGATAAATTAATTCGGCCACTTACGTTGTTTAGCTCTCGGCAGTAAGTACCAGTAAAGAGCAAGGATCCCATTTCGAGGAAATCACATAAATATGGTAGTTTCGCCAAGAAGTGCTTCAATTCGAATATGCAGATGAAACAGCATTCAGTAAGGGTCGTTAAATCTGTTGTCCCGTCCCAACTAACACAGCTGGCTCACTGGCTGCCAAATGGTCTATGCATTGTCTAATTGAGTATTCAGTGAAGCTACCGGTGTTATTTTCACATTAGCTATTCAACAGCTTGAGTAAGTAAAGCAAGGGGATGATCAAATGCGTCTCCGACTAAATCGTGCGATGCGGTGTAAGTCTGTAACAGTAAAGTGGGCGGTAGACGGCCAGCAGACTGATACGCCTGTTGGTAAGTAACGAGATAGACTGCGGCGGCTGCCACTCGCGTTGAGCCTAAGTGGCTAACGTGCCGCCTCCAATGCCGCAGTGCTGCTAATTACTACACAACACTTCTTATTATGGGGGCTTTGATTCAAATTCAAATCGATTATTGCAATCCATAATGTACATTTTCAGGTAATAGGTAAAATAATTCTAGACACAATTATGGACCCTGTCGGGCACAGCAAAATATGTTTATACAAGTAGAGAGAGGAAGAGCCCGTGTCATGTGAAGTTACATGGAAAACTCGAAGTTGAACTATTGCTTAGAATGCGACAAAACTATTCGAATTTGCTTTAAAGCCCTGATGGTGTTGACCACAGAACAGATCTGTGGTGTTGACTGATCTAACTGGCGATCTAAAACTTGCTTAACTAAATAATGCCTTCTTTTGTTACCGGCCCTTTTTGCGTGATGATGTCTAATTCGTAGTAGAGCTCATGCTCAGAACAAAGCAGTGACCGGTGACGTAGAGATGGTAGCCTTCAGATACGCAGTAAGCTCATAAGGATAAGAAGCGTAAACATAATAATGTCATTATCTTTACGTATCTCAGTGAAGGATAAGAAGATTTCCAGGTGTGTTTCGGATAAATTAACAAACAAATACATGACAAATATGTTGTAGATATTACACATAGTGTTAAGGTCAAGTCGACGAAGTTCAAGGTCAAAAACCTGAAATCAATAACTAAGGCCTTAATCCGATAGGTACCTATCTAATTATGTTATTAGATAGGTAAGTAGGTAGTACTTCTTTACAGGAATGGAATAAGCCTCAAATGAAATAGAAACCTCGCCACGTGTGATGAACTGATGATTAATGATAGGTGCGAATGTACGATGTAATTACATGAACTTGAAGCGACCGTGGACCGCGGAGAATAAAAATATTCAACTATTTGACGTAAAACTGTTATTGCTGTGACGGAAATTATGCAAATTTGCTTGTAAACTGCGTACAAATCCACTGATCCTATAGCCACTCTACCTGTCGTCGATGTTCAAGTCGTTGATCAAGAACATGAGAACTCTACAAAGTTTTGTCGAAACTCGTAAAACCGCCGTTCGCCGCACTGGATAAAGGTATGCGTAAGAGACTTATATTTCGTGTAAGCCAAACATCATCTAAAAAGTAAGGCTACACTAAGTTTACCTTCGTGATTTTCGTAGTACGTATTCCAACAGGGGAGCGTAAAGGTAAATAAATTGGAATATTTGACTTCTCCTGAGATTTCGTGGAACCTTTAGGAGAGATTCCTATTGTTACATTATTCGCTAGGACTAGAAAGGAGCAGTGACCTAAAAGAGTTTATAGTAAGGCCTGACAAGACAGTTTTTTACACAAAATAGCAAAAAACTGAAGTGGTTCGAGATAGTCGCAATCATTCATTGCGCCATTCCATGACCACTGCTACAGGGTGGATAAAAAACAGCAGAATAAGTTTTATTATTATTTTGCTCCATTGGCGTAATTGCGGCGCTGATATGTGGCGATCCACTGAGAGGATAAACGAATAAATATATTGCAGCTAGCTACCATAGCGACCAGAACACTACCGCGTAGCTCCTTAATTAGGCGTGGGTAGCAAGTGGGCCTCCTTTGTATCAGTTCAGTGTTAAGCCACTGTAGCACCTAATATCAGGTTTAATCAGTCTATTGTATCATCTGACTACTGACGGGCTAAGTGCGTTTAGCAAAAAACTGCAAGGCCACAGCAAAACTATTTCTGTTGCCCATTACGAGTCGGTATTTTTGGCGCCAACAGTAACATTCAGTTATTAACGAAGTAAAGGAAAACGATGGCTGATTTCAATCAAAACCGTTCAATCTATCCTACTATTAGATATTGTTTTGAGGTGCTATTGGAAGCAGTCTAGACTTTTTTGCGGGGCATAAGATTTGTGAACTAGATGTTTACGGCCGTAAAAAAACGACTGAAAACCTCATCAAGTAGGGCATAATTTTATTATTCGGCTCAAGAATCCAGTGTTTGTAACTCACCTGTATGACGATCGGGCGCACAGCGTGTATGCTCTCGTCGCTGACGTGTGACGGAAACACATCCAGGTCCAGGTCGATGATGGCACATTTCGAAGAGTTGCAGTAGTTCGATACCTGTGACAGACACACCGGTCACTGATGGCTTGCGTACACGAAATATGAATGGCGAGAAGTGAAGCAATGGGATCATTTGGCCGCATTTGTGTACTTGTGCTGAAAGGCGACAGTTGTTGACGGATATTTAAACAGTTTAAAGGCCATTTTCGGCGCAGTTGCGAAGACGCAGACAGCTCATGTGAAGCCTTTGGAAAGCAAAGTCAAGCTAATTATAATAATATTTAAATCAAGGTAAGAAAATTAGGAACACCGAAAGGACGGAAGGAAGGTTTGCGGCAAAAACTCCCTCTATCTATACTCATATTATAAAGAATAAAGATGAAGATGGATTGGATGTAGGCGGTATACTTAGAACAACTGATCCGATTCCGACACTTCTTTCACTAATGGGAAGCTACATTATCCCCAAGTGGCATAGGCAACAGACCAGATTCCCGCGAGATTATTTCCGACAATAACGCCACCGTAGACGCGACCCAAAGCTTATAATAATATGAGATCCTACTTAACTCACCACAGCCAGAGAATAGGGCTTTAAACCTAGATTGTAGAGCAGCACGGTATAGGGCAGCTTGGCGGCAGCGCGCACGAAGCTGACGGCCTGCGCGTGCGTGTCGCCACGCGCGTACGTCACGAGCGCGGGCGTGGTGGTGTTGTGCCACAGCTCCTGGCGCCCGTCCAGCCCCAGCAGTCGTGCGAACTGCTCCTCCGCAACCAGGTGGTTTTCCTCCACATCGCGCAGGTTCTCCTGCTGGGACAACGACGCCTGTTGCGTGGTAAATCACATTTTAATGTTTGATAATGAAAACAATAGTTAAAAATGTTTATTATTCGAATTGCAGTTAAAAGGTGGGTAATCAAGACGGGCGTCGGCGCCGAGAGAGGCCTAGAAAACGGTGGCGAGATGACTTAGCTTGCTATAATAGAATACATCAATTATCATAACTTGAAAACATTTACTTTATCACGATGTGCCAGACACATCCAACAATAATAAATAAATATTAATTGGCATTGTTCAATAAATTAAATTTATTGCTATTCTTGTATTTTTTTTTTTAAGTACAGGATCACCAACAGCTATCACAGGAAGATAACAATTGTAAAAGTACACAGAGACAGTTACAGACCCTCACGGGTACAAATTAAAACAGGACAAGGATACTCCACTATAGTTCATATAATGATACTACAATATACCCGTATGAAACAGGCTATTTTTATCAGATGCCATAAATGGCTTATGTTACAAGTAGTGGTGTTGGGATTATTAAAGTGAATATACTGTTATGAATGCAGTATGTTAACGTTTATCCAGCAGTGAGAGGTTCCAGGTTGTTACGATAATGTATATTTTGACCTTATAGACGAGCTGAAGAATTTGATTTAGATATTGAACCTACAAACAAGAGTTATTTAAAAATCACATGAGTTCTTAAACCGCAAATTCATTGAAATCTTATAATATTATTTTCGGTACCCAAGGTTAAAGAAAACTACTTCAATGATGTTATATTTCAATCTGATTTAAAGGATTTGAGGTGGGTGGGTAATAATATGTTATAACCACAACATATTATTCAAACAAAATGTAACAGTGGACTGGAATAGTCATATTATTGATTAAAAAGTAGTAGTTGGTACAAATCTTTGTTGAAGCAGTATTAAGATTACAATATAAAGGCTTTGTTTACATTTTAATATCCACTTCAGTAGTTAGTCATTGAACTCCATTGTTTGCAAAAAACATATTTAATTGTAAACAATGCTTAACAGGCTAAAGGTAAGTGAGCTAGATTTTACAAGATTTTAATAAATGAATACTAAAATAAACTTTATAACCACATTATTCTATGAGAAGCTAGCTTTTTTTAATAAAAATAATATTAAAAAAATTATTACTATTTATTTGAAAAATGTGTTGATATTTTACAAACCTGAAAATCTTTTATGTGCTGGTGTGTTTGCGTAACAATGCTCTGGATGGACTGTGGCGGCTGCGAGTGGAATACTATCAGAAATATACTTATTGCAAACACCGACGTCGAAAACAGCAAAAAACTCTTAGTTTTCATTTTGTCCGCACATTATCACACACTGCATTCGACTCCAAACATTGTCTCCACCACTCTCACGCTTAACAAATGGTCCGAAGCTCCCAAAGTTCCGGCTAAATCATTTTCAAAATTGTTCTCTCACAAAATAAAAGAAATCAATATCAATGACACGAGTCACCGCAAACCCACACGCGCTGACTCTAAATTACAGGTACGCACATACTAACTTTAACACAATGTTATGCCGCACACACGATAAATTATTTACGCGGATGCCGCTATATAATTATTTCATGTTGTCGTATATTTGTATTCGAAAAACCAATCGCTCTGAACGAAAAAGCGTTCGATTGTCTTCCTTGCCTTTGTTTGACAGCTGTCAATAGAGCTATTTAGTGTTGCCTTTTGAAATTTTACAATTATTTCCTTTCTGAGGAAGAGTGCAGATTTTGGTCCCTTTGGTCGATTTAAATCAAAAGACTCGTGTCTACAACGTAAAATTAAAACTAGATCTAATATGGGATTGCCAGTTTTGAGGATTTTCCTATAAATAACGAGACAGTTTTCTAAAAGTAACACAAAAAAGTAAAAAATATATGCATTTGGAAAAATTTGTAGAATATAATGTATAATTATATTATTCCTTTTAGTGTGGGACACAACATGTGTCGATACTCTTGCGCCATCACATCTCCCAAGTTCATCGTGCTGCACAGGAACCTCAAGCGGCGTAAATATAGTAACCTTTGTGGAAACTATATTGTCGAGCCGCTTGGGGTTTTAACTCTGGGGCCGTGGGGTCCGAGTGCTCATAGCCTGTTTAAGGAAATTTCAAAACGCTTAGTTGACGCTTCTCGTGACCCAAGGGCTGGCTTTTATCTTGGCCAGAGGCTAAGTGTTGCCATACAACGTGGCAATGCCGCCATCGCCAGTCTTTTGGGCACATTACAGGCTGACAGCGTTGAGGAGTTTCTTGTTAGTTTATTTATATATTAGTTTTTAATTAATGTACATAGTTAGTTTACTCTCATAATCAATAAATAATTATAAAGACACACCAAATAATGTTTTACCCGACTGCAGCGAAGCCCAAAAAGAGGGTTATGTGTTTAACGTGTATGTATGTCCGTAAAAAAATAAAGAAACAAAGAAAAATTACGAATTCTGGGCACCATTTCGCGAAGCTCAAAAAACTATGTTTTCCATAACCATCGAGTAGGGTATCAAAATGAAGGGTTTTAAAAGGAGATTACAAAAAAATTCAAAGTCACAAATCCTATAAACAAACACAAAAGTTATATTAAAAAAAAATATTATTATTATCTATTATTATTTGAATATTAAATTATGAAATGAAAATAGAATAGATTTATTTATTTTTGTTTATCAGGTGGGTCTTTACTGTTTTTATTAAATAATATTGTAGTAGACACAAGCTCATAGATAAAAGTAAAGACCATGTGTTTTGGTTGGATAGTTAATAACTTCGTGTACAAGAATGTTGGGGTATTTTTTCCTATGACTGGGTAACCCTTCACCTCTAAATGTCACCAAACTGCGTTCCAGATAAAAAAATATTGTGCCTAAAAACGCTTGAATATTATGTTTATGATGTATTCATAACGTCTCTGGAACACCAAACAAAATAAAAAGGGTTCTTCGTTGAAGAATCCGGTATTATTTTATGTTAAATTGTCGTTATAATACTTGTATTTGATATCTAAAATAGTCTAGTAACCGATTAGAATTACCGGGAATATGTCGAACATATCAAAAAGGAGAAGAGAGGGTTCGAGGACCAAGATCAAGGTACGGAAAGAGGTCATGTCGTGGCCTACTCAATCACAGAGCATATCGCCGCTTACGAGGCATGATTTCTGTTCTTAGTGTTCTTGTTTTTACAAGAACTGCTCACAAATTGCGCTCATTCAGTTGTCTTTTGCATGAGAAGCAGTTCCCGCTATGATTAATGTTCCAAACACCTGACCAGCTAATCAGTTCCGCATGACGTATTCATCAAAATAATCATGTTTTTGTCATTTACAAGTGAATAAAAATAGCGCAATCTGTGCACGTGCTGATAACAAATACGTTGTCGGTTCAACTTAGCCCATAATTATGTTTATGCACTCTCCTTACATTATTCAAAATTACATATTTATATTGAAACAAAATATAATGTACCTTAGAAAATTATCTCTTTAGCATCATGAATAACATCACAGACTGGCCGCCAAGGTCATTATTTGTAAGCGTCTTGATAACAATTATCTAGCGTGAATTTATGCCACTATGCTACAAAGTGCAATAACTGATAAAAAGTTTGAAATTGAGATTTTCTAAACAAAGGGCAATGACATTATGAAAAACATCATTGTTTAGGTAAAATACAGATATTCCACTGTGTTAACATATCTATTGTTTTACAGGAAAACACATTTAATTAAATACTTAATGTACTATTTATGATGCATAATAATATTATAACGGGTCATTCAAATTATTTTATTTGTTTACTTGTTAATAAAAATAGTTTTAAGTTTTAAAGAAAAAGAATGATAATAATTATAAAAATTATACTTTTCAAACCTTTTAATTTGGTTTATACGAGAGATAAGTCTTTAGGAAACACGTTAGCAATAATATGTCTAGCTAAGATGTAATTATTTTGAACATAGAGCATGGGTGACCACAAAGAGTTCCTGAAACGTATCACCAAGACGCTGTACTACGGGCAGCTGCCAATGCTGCCCTGTCTGAGCCTGCCTGTCACTGGTATGAAATAAAACTCATAATACAACTGAATTTCAAAGCGAAATAGTTTCCATACAAACAAGACTTTGTGACCCTTTGCAAACTTTTTAACTCTGCAAGAAGGCCATATTATTTCTGCAAACAGTGATTATTTCACAGTATAATGACTACACACACAACAACAGTACAACAATACAGTAGTAGTAGTAGTTTATTGTTACAGTATAACAATAAAGTCTGATGATGTTCAAATGTTGTAATTTATGATGTTAATTTGCAGAGATCTCGTGTGAGCTGTGGTCGGTGTCGCAGCGAGGGCGCTCCCTGCGGCGGCTGCACGCGGACGCGGCGGCCGGCATCGCGCGCAGCGCCTGCGTGTCGCCGTGCGCGCTCGTGCTGGCTATCCTCTACCTCGAGCGACTCAACGCCTGCAACCCCGACTACATCCACAACGCCTCACCTGCTGATCTCTTCCTTGTTTCACTGGTCAGTATAACACTGGGAAGGAACTCTAACTGCTTCGCTGTCGGCTACATGCTGGCAGCATGGCGAGCTTATGAAAAATTTATTTGTCAAACCACCCACAACATCGCGATTTGCAAAGGTATTAAGAAAGGCGTAAAACAGTTTATTATTTCAGATGGTGGGTAACAAGTTCTTGCAAGACGATGGAGAAGATGACGACGTGATATGTTCCGAGTGGGCCGCCTCCGGTGGATTAGAGCTCAACCAGCTTAAAAAGCTGGAAATTGAATTCCTCAGCGCAATAGTAAGTAATCTGTACAGCTAGTCTAAAACAGAAATATATCTTTTGCACCATTCCAGTCCAGGCTCAATGTCAAAGAAATGCTAACTTCTAAGTAACTTGTTTGTTTATGAACAGGACTGGAATGTGTTTGTGAGCGATAAATCGTTTGAGGCCGGGCTGCTGTGGCTAGAGCGGCAGGTGGCACTGAAGCAGGCGCAGCTGCGCGGGTTCTTCACGTACGCCGACCTGGCGGCTGCGGCCGACGTCGACCTGCTGCCGCCGCTGGCGCGCGGGCTCAGTGCTGCCGCCGCCGCGCTGGCGCTCACCTACCTCACCAGCTTCGTCACCCTGCTCACGTCCACGCTGCTGGTGTCGCACGCCTGGCTCCCCGCGCTGCACCACGTCGCCTCCCGTCCGCCGCTCTCCCCGCTCACTCCGCTCTCCTCACTCGACGAGCTCAATACAAATATTATAACGCACAGTTTGCCACCGGAACTGACCCCCTACACAAACAATGCAACTCTAGACCAGTCCACTTTAGATATACTCACTGAAGAGAGGGTCCCGGACAGCTTGAAGTGTTGCACAAAGTGGACTAAGTACCAAGACAGCACGGTCACCAAGAGGAACTGGTACGATGCAATCGTGGTGTACGACTGGAAGTCGCTGGAGCCGTGGTGGTCCACGACTTCGGTGCTCAACTGGCTGTACCAGAGCTCACTGGTGAACCCTATGCAGCGCTGGCTGGACAAGCTCGGCGAGTACGCGGAGCTAGTGTCGCGGGACGTGGGCGGCGACAGCGCGGAGCTGCACTGCTCGGCCGGGCTGGCGGGCAGGCGGGGAGCGCCGCCCAGCTGCGTGCGCCAGTGGCTGAACCTCAGCAAGCTGGGCGCGCTCGTGGGCTCCGTGTCGGACCGGTAGAGCGCTCGAGCGCACGCGAACAAGGCTGGTAATACGGATAACGAGTGATGCCGGTTCACAGGGCAATTTACAACACCTACAATATTATATGATTAGGAACTATCCACTCCTTGATATTAAGAGTAAATCATAACTTTTGTTAGCATTTAACTCTCTAAGATGGTTCTGTTTTTACAAACTTATTTTCGTAAGTGTTGAGGTGTTAAAATAAATAACTGGTTGTTACTTAATTATTATTTTCAGTACACAGTTAAGTTTGCTGCACTGTATATTTTGTAATGACGATATGAATGCGTTGTAAAATGTCTCGTGAGCGATGTTTATTTAAAATACTTAATATGACTCAAGCTTCCATCCTTCAGCAACTACTAATATCTAGTGTGACTAACTGAGATACTCCATACATTCGTCTGTGCTATATATTGGATGATACAAGTACTATTAGAAAACCTAAATCCATATTTTAAAATAGTTTTAATAAAAACATAAATAATGTTAACAGTGAGCTGGTTGTGTCTGTTGCACAGCGGCAATAATCTTGTGGATTGTGGTTACAGAACTGTCAATGTGTACAATGTGCTAACTATTTGAAGGCCATAGTGTATGTGATTGAAACTATTAATACGGGCTAAATAATTTCTCAAATAACAAATGGAACTGTACTGCAGGTAGATCCACTGCAAGATTGTCGTCGCACTGTATTTCTGTAAATCCGTGAACATTGTATAATAAATAACACTTGTTATATATTTTTTATAAAACTTGTCGCGACTTAATTAAATTAGCGCGGCGTTCAGACAGTATCGCTCTAGTGCTATCAATATTTCTATCTATTTTTGTATGTGATGTGGTGTATTAAAACTATGAGCATTGAAAATATACGTTTTATTTGGTAAAAAATATAGAATACAATATTTATTTAAAATAATGAGTACTTAGTTAATTACGTACCTACTTTGTAAAACATTACCGTTTTCCAAAGAACTTGCATTGGCTCACACTTATCACAATTTGTCATTTATACGATACATTACATAGAACGAACAAACACATGTACATCAACTTCATAATTATATTTTATTATTAATATAAAATATACAGCACTTACATCCTATTACTATCATACAAGTGGCACGTTATGAAGCACCTTCAGGGCGTCACGCAGACAACCTACCCTCCTGCTGCATGACGTTGATGATTCCAATATTAATTGCAGATCACAATATCGCGTAAACATAAATCCCTATATTACATGGTTAGGGTAGTTGACTGACTAAAAAAATATGATTCTGTTTAGTCCGTCTGTTAGATTATCGAAAAATATTCGAAACTTGTTTTTTGTTTTATCAAATTAATAAAAATTTACGAAAATAAAACGTGTCAAAAATCGTGAGTGGGGGCTGGTGACGTCAGTTCCTGGTAAAAAATGTACCAAACTGTGACGTCGCGCGACTTTTCGAAGCACTGTATTGTCTTCATTTATTGTGTACGTGAAAAAAGAAAAAATACGTGTCCAATACTTTTTAGAAATCTCTCTCGACGGACTAATTAGATTTTTTTGTCAACTACCCTAACTGTTAAAAATAATTCGATTTGATAATAGCCGGGAACAAAACAGTTAATAAATGCAATCATGGAACATTGAGACATGAGAATGAGATGCACATTTACACACATAAGCACAATAAATTATTTTTTACATCATTCAAATAAAAAGCTTTAATAAACAACCCTTCCTTGGCAGTCAGCTGTTGTAAATTACAACTGAATCTATATTTTTAAAGTGACGTAAAATATCTAGGCCTCCAAAATAGTTTACAAAATATCAAAGATTTATGGTATAAAACGTAAAACTATAGTATTATATAAATTCTACAATCGTACAGTATTGACTACGTAATATCAAAGATTTATGGTATAAAACGTAAAACTATAGTATTATATAAATTCTACAATCGTACAGTATTGACTACGTATGTTGGCACTGGTCTTCATCATCAGCCTACACTAGTGCCCTCTGCTGCACGCCACACAAATCGATTCTCAGTTACCCTGCGAAAATCGTCGCTCTACGGAACCGATTCAAGGTCTCTACTCAAGAACTCGTCTACCCCAACAACGGTCATCGGTTCTGCGGCTAATATGGCCGGCCCGTTGCCACTTCAACTCTGTTGCTCTGTTGGATCGCCTCGTTCCGGATGCGATCCCTCAGAGAGATTCTAAGTATAACCCGTTCCATAGCTCGCTGTGCGTCCTTGAATTTATGTACCAACCGTACCATGAGTGTCCTCGTTTCGGCCCTGTAACACATACCAGGCAGAACGCACTGGTGGTGGGGCACTATTCACAGATGAAGGCCTAATAATTGTGTGCATTGATATGTAACACATCCGACCCTACCCTAGACTACCAATAAAAGCATGGCATCGAGTAGGTACACTTATTGCTTACTTATTATTTGATTGAACTAATATACCGCTAAATACATTGCATGTAGTACTATTACGTAAGAAGTTCCGACAGATTCCACCTGTTTCGAGTCTATGTTCCATAGACAAATTTTATTAGGGCTTTATTTTATTACTAGCTGACCCACACAACTTCGTCTGCGTCACATAATATAGCTTATAACCTTTTTCGATAAATCGACTATCTAACATATTAAATTGAGTTAAATCGTACTCGTAACAAACAAAAAATCTTACCTTTCCTCTTTATAATACCTATTAGTTTAGATTGGCTTCGATTATATTATTAAAGTAACAATTACTATAGGTATCTCTTACTGTTTAATATACAGTAACACCTTGTACTTGTAAACATTTTGTAGTAAATATTTTGAATTTGAATTTCTCCGGAGCCCCCAGAGGCCAGAATCCCCACGTACCTCTACCTACCTACCGCACCGAACCGAATGACTGCCACGCGCTTAATTATTTTGTCGCCCGTATATTTTTACATTGCGATATCTTCTAAGATATTTGTTTAAACTGTATAAAGTAAAGGGCACAAATATTCTATATTAAATTTCCGTGCTAACAAACACATTTATTTAGATATAAATTAACACCATATGGGTTAAATAAGCTTCGCAAAATATCATTCTTTTAAACCTAACATTTTAATATTAAAAAATGGTTACAGTGAGTCAATCTTAAAAGATAAACATATGCTGTCGCGGACTTTTTTTTAGAACTTTTAAAGAGGAACAATTCCGTCATACATGATATTTACGTAACTTAAACCGTTTTCGCAGCGCACGCAACGGAAGCTCTCAAAAAGGAATATCTTTTCCCGTTTTTGCAACATTTTTTATTTATGCTCCGCTCCTATTGATCGTAGCGTGATGTTATGTACCCTAAAGCCTTCCTCGATAAATGGACTATCCAGCACTAAAAGATTTTTTCAATTCCAACCAGTAGTCCCAGAGTTTACCGCGTTCAAACAAACAAACAAACAAACAAACTCTTCAGCTTTATAATATTAGTATAGATTAGTATCTTAATCTCACTCATATAAAAAATGCAAAAATTTTGGCAGTGAAATACAAGCCATCACGGCTAAACTTAATGGATACAGAGTGTATCTTGAGCAATTAAAGGTATTACAACTAAATTAATATACAATGGACTACAAAGAAACTGTTACTTGTATGTAAGTATCCATCCGCAATCATTACAATATTTAACTAACCCCAAAGGTTACATTGCGCTAACTTCCTTTTTACCCGACTGCGGCGAAGCCCAAAAGGAGGGTTATTAAAACTTCTTAGGCAATACTGGAAAGACATTAAATCTTCATCACGGCTCATAGAGGCCGGGGTGCAGGTAGAGCCGCTTGTTGAAGCCCCAGCGGTCCACGGAGGACGTCTGCCGGTGGAACTTGGTCTGCATGCGCTTGTCCACGAGCGTGAACAGCTTCTCGACGTGACAGTCGTGTGCCCGCTCCGCGAACACCTCGCATAGCGCCTGGATGTACCAGGAGCCGCGCTTGCCGTCGCGGTGGGCCACCAGACCTGGGGAATTACAATATATTCATTTATTTGTAATAGTAGCTGATAATGTGGGGCTTAGAATCACTTAAAACACAGTGAAGGGTGATGCTCGTGGTTGTGGTTGTTGCTGGGTACGCAAATCATTTAGAGTCTGGCCCAGCATTCTAATTACTGTTACGTTGGTATGATAATTGAAGGTGTATTTTTTTGCCGAGGGACCGATGGCCTATGGAGCAAACGAATCCTGGAGTGGAATTATCAGCAAGAGCAGAATGTGATCAAGCTAGGTGGCCTGAATAGGGTGAAAAGGGTGGTGTGGTAAAGTGCTTATTTCCTGCAGTTTACTGCCCTAGGATAAGCTTATGGTAGCAATGACTGACCCGGCAACGTGGAGTGCGCGATGAGTATGTCGGAGAAGAGCGGCGTCTCCTGCAGTGAGAGGCCGGGGCGCGGGGCGGGCTGCAGTACCGCCACGTCGGGCGCCATGGGCTGCCCGTCGAACTGCACGGAGCCGCTGTCGGCCGGCATGGGCATATGGGGCGGAGCGCGCAGGGCCGGCTCGGGCGCCACGCGACGCGTGTAGTCGTCGCTGCTGCCTCTGTTTGTGATATGCAATTTAGTCGTAACGTTTAAGTGCTTGTCGGGAAAATAAAGCTGGGCTTTACAAGTATAGCATGGCCTTGGAATAATCTAATTAGCCTATAATTGACCCACGGATGGGTTACGGGTTTCCTGTTTCCCACAGGCTTGGTGCAGGTTGGAGGATTGTATGTCTTCGAATTTTTGGTTCTAAGAAATCCTGAGTTTTCACGAGATTATTGTTTTGGGAGCAGCGGTGATGAAGTAATATACACAAAATAAAGTTCGTGCTCGTGGCCCCTACCACTGGGACAGTACTGCTGGGCCGTACTTGGTATATTTGAAAGATACTGACCTGCACATCTGGAAAATGAAGACCTTGGGCACGCCGATGAGCGCGGGCATGTTGCGGTTGTTGAAGTAGTCCATGATCTCGTAGAGCGAGATGAGCTGGCCATCCTTGCAGCGCACGTCCAGGTCAGAGGAGCGCGCGCGTTCGTGGCCGTGCGACGACACCACGATGAACACGCTCTCGATGTCCACCAGCACGTTGTTGAGATTCTTCAAGGTGTCCAGTGTTTCCTGTATCAACCGTGCACCTTTTTGTCGACGTTTTACAAGTGCCCATGTAGGCCTATGTGAAATAAAATATTTTGATTTTGAACTAGGTTGCGAATATCAGCAAAGGAAACACAGAAGGAAGAAATGGCTCGGAATGAGCAGTTTTTCACTTTTTACCCATTCACAACTTCCTATTGTTTATATAACCTGGGGAGAGGTTTCGCAACAAGCAATCATCAATGTTGCTATCTCAACTAAAAGCACACTAGAAACAAATTGATACCTACTACTGCTAATTTACACACAGTTTAAAAATATTCAATAGCTGAAACTAAACCACAAGCTATAGAATAGGGTAGTAGGCTGACTAAAAAAATATGATTCTGTTTAGTCTGTCTGTTAGATTATCGAAAAATATTGGATACTTACGCGTTTCTTGTTTTATCAAATTAATAAAAATTGGCGAAAATAAAACGTGTCAAAGATCGTGGGTGGAGGCTGGTGACGTCACTTTCTGGTAAAAAATGTACCAAACTGTGACGTCGCGCGACTTTTCGAAGCACTGTATAATCTTCATTTATTGTTTACGTGAAAAAAGAAAAAATGCGTGTCCAATATTTTTTGGAAATCTCTGATGGACTAATTACATTTTTTTTGTCAACTACCCTATTAAGGTTCCTATTGAAAAGAAGCTGATGTAAACTTACAGTTCTAGTTAGGTTGAGGTACCCGAGCCGCCGGAAGCCGAGCTCATAGAACAGGTACTTGAGGTGGTTGCTGTCCACGTCACTACCGTTGCGTTTCGTCTCGATTTCATTTTTAAACTCTGAGTACGTGAAGTCCAGCAGTACGCCCCGGTTACGCCCACGAGTCCGGTACAGCTTTAAGTCTGTAACAAGATAACTGTGCAGACTGAAGAATGAACATACGTAGCACATAACGCTGGTACCTACATGAGTACTTTACCAATAAAAATATGTCATTTTTTGTTAATATTGGTCAATCTGGAAACTACGATGACACACTATAGTAGACAAACACATATAACACTTGCCCATTTTCGACGGGGGCTAAAATCTAGAGTAGACTTAGCAGTCGATTTATTGCAAAAATTGTTGCGCTGAGTGTATTCCGAATCTAAGGCATCAATATCCGGCCACCCATATGCTCTCAGTTCATACATAATTATCCAATCTACATGATAAAAAGAGTTTGTAAGTGCAGGTGCTGACGCATGCGTGAGGTATGCATGCGAGGGGAAAACCCTTGTAACAGGAAAAAACCTCTAGAAAATACCCAAAACTACTAAAAGTCAAAGTTTCATTTCATGACATTTATAGCCCATTATAAAATATGTAGATATACACATAAAACTTTCTCTCTTTCTCTTTCACTAGACTTTTTGTCAGGGACTGAAAATGGCCTAAGACTGTCTATGGAAGAAAGTGGTGTTAACTGCTAGCTAGAGCTACTCAGTAAATATTTCTGAGCTGATATAATGTTGCGTCACAATTTCACAAACCTCTACTGTCATCATCTTCCATGAACTGTTTGCTCTTGATGACAGCAAACGGGGGCACCATTGACTCATCACACTCAGCATTGTCGTTCTCGGAGACAGCTAATGGTGGTGGTGGTAGTGGGGGTGACGTCTGGGTGCTGTCTGTAAGACAGACTGTAGCTTTATGCTTTGTTGTAAACTTACTAATTATGTTCTATTCAACAAGTGGAATATTATTGAATCCGAGGCACAGCTGAAAATAATTTTAGGCACTAGTGGATAGTCTAAGGTGAAACTCAGTTTTACCAGCAGCATATCATTGTTTGAGCCCCCAGAATAAAGATGTTACAACTGAACTCTTAACGTTCCAATTAGCAATAGGTGTTTTCTGATTGATTAAATCAATTATCCTGAGACATATTACTTACTTTTATTTGCATCAACTTTCTGTCTATTTAATGTGAGACTGTGGAAATCATCATTGTCTGTAGGATTAGCCTTTTTTTCTGAAAAGTAGGAATAGGGGTACAATATTCATTATTCTGTCTACGGTATTATCATTTACACAGTTCTTGTAGATAATCACACTAACACTCAAAAAGAACAAAGCACATCATGTGAAATTATTAAACATTTAGTACAACTTACTTGGGAGTGGAACAAAACTCCGTTGCATTGGAACAAATGGGTTGTCAGGGTCTAGATCCCGCACCAAGTCCCAGTAGCCCAACTCTCCAAGGGCATCTACAAGATGGCCAAATGCAAGAGGTCCACGCATCGGGATTTGGATGTAGAGCTTACGTTTACGATCCCTTTCTGATTCAGCATTATTCTGTAAACAAGTGAATGTTTTCTTTTTGTCACTTTTCTTGCATGTTCCAATTATTTCAGGGCATAACTTAATTCATCTTTTTAAATAATTATTTACATGTTGCTATTAGTTGCGTAAGCACATCAGGTAAAGACAAATCATAAAGAGCAGAGGCCCAAAGAAAGTTAATAATAAATGAGTGAATCCTACGTTCCCAAATATCTATGACTCACTGCAGCTGGGGTCATAGTTATTTGATGACATAAAACTTATTAATACATTGACTTACCCTGTACTGTTCGATCATTTGATCAGAGAGTACGTTCTTTTCATAAAGAGCTGTAACGACTGAGTCTAGATCCGTCCGCTCCACCAACGAAGTAAAGTTACTTTGAATCGCATCTCTGTGTGCTTGCTGCATGGTAACTGCGAGTTCTTGTTGCGAACCACTGATTATTTTGAGCTTGATTATTTTGAATGTTGCTTTGTTGACTTACAAATTATTATTATAGTATAGAATCTAACATAAGGACTCGTTGGTATGAATTTACAAACAACAAACAAGCAATAATTGCTTGAATGAAATCGAAATAAACCAATGACATCCAATAGGCTGGTGCGAAAATGAATGACTAATGAATAAGTTGTCAAACACAAAAATTGACACAAAATTTCTGTTATGACAGCAAATGCTTTTTTAACATTGATGTTGCTATTTTAAAATAACACTGTTGGTACATTTTTATTTTTAAGATGCTGATTTTAATCGACTTATATCGACTGTGGTTTTTTCCTACAATGGAGAAATAAACTCTAGAGACGGCTTAGCTGGGCCCACGCCACTGACAAACCAAAACTACATAAGGTTGAGGCGACATAGTAGCCCGCGAATTTTCCAGTCAGTGTCAAGTTGTATGGTAAATAAAATCGGATTCGCGGAAATAACAAATGTTTATTTAATGAGTAATAATGATTAAAATCACCAGTCCAACCGTCTCAGTTCATAAAGGTCTCAAGAATGCCGTATTCATCAAATAGTCACTCAAGAGAACTTTATGAACTGAGACGGTTGTATTACCTTGACTTGGCTACCTTGTCGCCTTCACCATAACATACAACATTGGCCTTTTGACCTTAGACCGTAGACGTTATACAAAACTAGTCCATTCGCCGCGCCGTTCGTGTGCGTGAAGATTGAAGTTTACAAACCAAAAACTTGTCGTAGTAGAACTATAGAAGTTATAGCTCGTATTGTATAAAAAAATACTGTTTTTTGTGTCTCATAGCATCGTATTGGATGTCCCTATCTGTAATATTGCTATAACTATTCGTAATCGCAATGATCAACATACGACAGACAGTTGTTATTTGCAATATGAACCACATAGATGATACACTATTAATACAAGATAAACCAGACGAATGATCTTTAATGATATACTTAGAGTCTTAGTTCCCGTTAAAAAATACAGATGGCGTTTCGTATCTATCTGATGCTCCGAAATGGCACAAGAGGGCTCTCTTCTCCCTTACTAAATTAGGCACTGATTTTACGAGTCTGTGCACAGAGGTATATTATTATTTTTTTATTACGAGTCTGTGTGACGTCAACGTCAAACGTCCATCAAAATCAATGCATTTGCCTTTCTAAACAACCACTTCAATCCTATCTGAAATTCAGTTTATTTCTTGCCTGATTCAGTAACAGTCAGAAGTAAACTTATTCCATAATGAAGCTGTTATTATTGGCTATTTGTGCTATCGTAGCCACAGCCGCGGCTTATGAGAGCTCCGATATTAAATCGGCAAGAATTGAGGTTAGTTAAGCGACACCCACTTGCCGATACCTAACAGTGTTTAATTGTAAGTGTATAATAAATGCCTGTTTTCAGACTTGCAGAGGATGTTCATTGAACCGGCTCCCGGAAGTAAAGAAATTTGTAATGGAAGATGCTCCTTTTTACAATGACTTGACAGTGACTTTTATCTCGGGAGCGCCCCCAGAGGTGGTGTTCCTCGGCGAAAACGACAATGAGCTGGACCGGCACGCGTTGTCTCAGCTGACCCGCGAGGAGTGCAACGAACTTATCCAGGAAAGAGGTTTCACAAAGAAAAATAAAGATAAGGAACTGTAATTTAGTTCTTTGTAGTACTTAAAAAAACATTGGTTTAGGTGAAGCCCCTATGTAACATTCCATTTCATACGTATTTAAGAGATCAAAGCATTCGTGATTTTTTGCGTATTGTAAAACTAGTTTCTGAGATTATTCATTGTGTTGTAGATTTATGCTGAATCATGTGATATTTTGATAACACTAGTTTATCATAAGATAAAAAAATTCAAACACTCGCATATTAAGTTTTGTTTATTCAGTTTCATATATTCATGTTCTGTTACACGTTACAGAGATAACACAATGACATGTGTGGTATATTTGGATATCAAATCCTGTTCTGACTGTAGATAATTATGGAATGCTATTATTGATTATAACCATCATTCAGACAATCGTGACGAAAAACAAATGTATCTTGTAATTAGTTTTATTGTACTTTACCAGACAAAAGTAGTTTAATGCCATTTAAAAAGTAAAATATTTGTAACAGATATAATTTACATTGTTTCATTTCTCTTGATTTTTCTTTTTTGACAACAAGTAAAAATAGGAAAAACCAGCAATATTGCATGATATTTTCAATAAAATATAGTATTAATTAGTACACAAGAGTTCACAAGACATGCATGTTCTGTACATCAATTTTGTTGCAAGTATTGTATCTATCCTAAACATTAATAATTGTAATTTTAAAATTAATATTTCCAGTCTAGTAACATTATTTATAAACCATTCATTCCATTTTTTATAAAAAATAACAGCACATAGAAGTGTTAGACAGATATTTACAAGGGTGTGAACAGAGAGTGTATAACAAGTAGAGGGTGGTATCGTCGCGTGTGGGAGGTCTCAGGTGAGCAGCGTGCAGTCCAGGTCCTCGTCGCGGCCGTCAGCCACATTGCGGCGCAACACGCGCGCCACCACGTCGCCCAGCGCCTCTCGCGCGCCTTCCTCCAACAACGCCATGCATTGCTAAACATAATATACATAGTATCAATACAATTGAAACACTGCCTACACACAATAAGTGAAAAAAGAAAAGGAGAATGTGACAGCAGTGCGATTTTGTGCTTACTGCCTACCCCCATTGGATAATGGCGTAAGTTTATGAATATTAACAATAAAATGGGCTTTTCTGCCTTTACTCTGATTATTAGCAGGCACAAATCTTCTAGGACTTAAAAATAGTTGGCATACATCATGTTTATATGCGAACACGTAAAAATACATTTTATGAGGTAGGAAACGATAAACTACAATGCAGGCGGGGTATGTTGGCAGGGCAGTTAAAAAAAACTGGCCAAGTGCAACTTGGACTTGCACATAAAGGTTTCCGTACCATTGTAATAGATACTGGAGGAGATTTTCCATGATATTTTAGCACCATAGACTTCTTATAGGTTTTCCTGTAATCTAAGTGTTGAAATGATTTTTTGTATTTTTTTAATATTTTAGGCTCAGTAGTTTCGGTGATAAAGGGGGGGAGGAATGGTCGGACATATAGACAGACAGACACACGAGTGATCCTATAAGGGTTCCGTTTTTTCCTTTGAGGAACAGACCCATAGAAAACATATAGCTAAAGAAACTGAATTTCATTAGTGTTAACATTTTCTAACAGTTCATGAAATGGGAATATAAATAATGTTATCGTGTATTGGGATTGATTATTATCAACATGTGCCAATATTGTTTCCTGTTATCATTCTACATCTTATTAAGTTGGTGGATTATCAAATGAAGGTGCAAAGAAGCTATTAGACCCGCCCGTTATCAAATAGATCACTCTTGATAAGTGAAATGATAACGATCTGTGTTTACGTCAGTATTTCCTCGAAATGCGGCTTGTTTGTTTGTTCTGGCAACATTCGGCGTTGTTATAATAATTTTTGGTTGTTGTGATACCTGATTATTCGCACGTCCGTCGATTAGATAATGTAAGCCATAATTCGGGGAATGCGAATTGGACATGCTTCTTGAGTTTACATCAAAATCGGGTTTCGAGATATTTTTGGCTATTCCTCATAGCATTTCCGATTTGGTTATACAGTCTGACTTGAAAAATTTACACTATTTGCTAGTCATTTTGAAAAGTCATAGTTCGTTCGTTCGTCGTATAGAAGTATGAACGTGGGCGAAGCAAAGAGTATGTAAGTGCGGGTTGTTCGAAAGAGATACCGCGGCCCCGGACACAAAGGGCTAAGAAGGAACATGGGTGGTTTTCAGTCAGTAGAAGTCTGACACTGCCTTCCGCTCCGCCCAGAGCGGGAGGAGTCATTTAATGATTTCCCCAACTAAAAAGAAAAGGGTCGTAATAGGTGGCGTTCGTCAGTTTCTGGCCACGCCACCTACAGTTCCGTTTGGCGTTACATATGTATGAATTAGTTACCAAGTGGAACTGCTCGTCCTGAGGCAGCCTGAGCACAGCCCGCAGCGCAGTCTCCGCGTTGGCGCGCACGTAGGTGTTCTTCTCCTTGGTGCCGTTGACGAGCGCCGGCAGCAGCGCGTGCAGCAGCTCGGCGGCCGGACCCGACGGCGACAGCGGCGCCTCGCGACCCAGCATCGTGGCCGCGCGCGCCATCAGCTGCTTCACCTCGTTGCTTTGGTGGTTCATACTCTGTGGACCAACACATTGTGTCAAATCGAAAGTAGCAGGACACGGAAAACATTAATAAAGTCACGGTGAATCTCAAAAACTTGTAAATTCATTCAAATATTTAAACGAAATCAACATAACATAATTGGTCGCCTGTTATCCCGAAGATTAGGCAGAAGTGTTACTTTATAATTTAATAAATTTCAATTAAATAAGGCGAGCCTATGAGAAATCTCACAGACAATCCCAACAAATATCACTTTGTCCAACCTGGGAATCGGATCCAGGGTACAACCAGCGCTTGCAAGCAAACCAATGTGGCAAAATAAGAATAAGAGTATTTTATAAAATCTACAATTGAACTCACTCTAACAAAGGCTGTCAGAATAGCGGGCGGTATAGACCGTCCTTCCTTCAGCAGGTACCGCATGAGGTAGCCCATGGCGCGGATACCGTTGCAGGCGATGGGGATCTTGTCGCTGGCCAGCAGCGCCAGCAGCGCCTTGTCCACCTTGTCCTCGTCACGGTAGAGCACGGCGGGCGTCTCCTTGAGCGCGACCACGAGCGCGGTGGAGCGGCCGTGCGCCAGCGCGTCGTCGGCGCTGGGCGCCAGGATGTGGTGCGTCAGCGCGGCGTCGCGCTGCGGGCCGGGCAGGCAGTGCAGCATGGCGCCCAGGCAGCCCGCGGCCTGCGAGCGCGGCGGGTCGTCCGCGTGCGCCAGCAGCCCCGCGCCCGTCAGTGTGGGCAGGATGGCCAGAGCTGTGGTCGGCGTCATCTTATCACCGCCAGCCGTTATAACGCCGCGCAGCGCCTGCAGCATGGTCTCCTTGATGAGCGGGTCCTCGATGTTCTTCATGGTGTTGTGCATCTCCAGGAACAGCGGGTCTGCGCGCGAGTGGATGACGACGAGCTGTGAGAGCGCGAGACACGCCTTGATGCGCACGGGACGGTTCGGGTCGTTCAGCGCTTTGAGGAACGTCGTCTGCAGTTGTGGGAGGAACTGCTTCAGCATGACGCCGACCTGGAAACAAGGATGACATTTAATTTTGTATTCGTCATTCACTGTATTACAAGTAAATAATTGCTTCTCTTCTCATACTTATGTTGAGCTTGTTATAACTATATAAATAAATACCTTAGTTAATAAAGTAGCTAATGTTTCGAGCACGGCCGCTTTAACGCTGGAGTTGAACCGGTCGCCCAGGATCCTGATGAGCGGACCGGTGATGTGCACGACGGAGGGCTGGATGGCGGCTGCTGACGTCAGCTTGATGATCTCGCCCAGCATCAGCGCCGCGTTCTCTTTGTCTTCGGGGAGCCCGTTGAGGATCGATTCACGGAATAGAGGCAGGATTGGGGCTAGACCCTGCGGAATAAAAATTGTGTTTAGTGTTGTAACGACAAGTTGGCTTATCAATGGAGGAGAAATGTTGAAGGAGAATATTCAGCGTGTTGATGGAATTTAACTTTCAAGCTTTTGCGACAATGCACTGATATCCACATTGACTAATGTCCGGTGGTGGTGATGGTGTGATTTGTTGTTGGTTTACGATAACAATTAATACGACCCTGCTTTCGTCTGAATGTTCAAATCATATTTTTCATTATAAAATGAATTAAAAGAAAAATCCTCACCTTAGGCAAACAGAAGCCAGGCAGCAGTTCATCGGGCTTCAAATCCGCCGTCGCATACCTCACAGCTTGCCGTACATCGGACACGTGCGCGATCTGTCTTTCAGGGTCTAGAGACTTGGCGAGTGAGCCCAGAGCCTCCCAGGCCATGAGGAGTACGTCCCGGTCCTGGTCTCCGAACAGCAGGATGAGGCCGCGGATGAGCTGCGGCACGTGGGGGGAGAGGTCTGCGCGAGTGTGCGACACGAACGCGCACAGGAGGGACGCGGCCGCGCAGTGCTTCTCGCCTTCTGTTGTGCGGACTGTTTCTAGCAGGGTGTCGATTATGCTGTGGGGTGATAGGTTAGTTAGGGGCGGCTTGATGGACATTTGTCTGTTACTCCTAAACCCACACAGTTTACGAGTAACGAGAATTAGCATTGTAAGATTTCTACGAGAGAACAAGAACTCGATGTGTATTTAAATCTATGGTGGAAATAGAGCCGAAGACATTGATGTCTCAGTTTTATGACATGTATATCTAATCGATTAGTTGGTCGTTTAGTTATTTACCAAACTACTCGTGTTACACTTACTATTACAGTAAATAAAAATGTATGAAGAAAAAAGTCTGAAAAAACTTGAACCATGTGAACTAACCTCCTAACGCCAGGCGGGTCTACAACTGGCAGTAACGCATCCCGACAGTGGTCCAGCTCCTTAGCCTCGTCCGGCTGCCCGCGTGCGGCCACGAGCGCGTTGAGCAGCGCGGGCAGCACCCTGGGCAGATGGCGCGCCAGGGCTCCGCCCGCGGCCGCCGCCAGCGCCGACAGCGCGCGCGTGTCCACTGCGCCGCCGCCGCCCGTGAGGACGGGCACTAGGTACGGGAGCACTGCGCGGGACTTTATTGCCATTATCTGCGAGAGAGACGAACATATTTAATAATAATACCTACATGACATAACATCACGCCTGTAATTCCTGAAGGGTTCGGCAGAGGTGGTGGAGTGCACCCATTAGTACATCCACATTTTACTGTTGGCAGGACACCTAGCAAGGCCCAGTAGTGTCAGGTAAACTAAGGCTGTCACCGAATGACGGCTAAGAACGAGAAAAAGAAATGCAGTTGGGTTGGTACATCACAGTGAACTACACATTCACTTGACATTTAGAAATGTAATATTATTAGTAATCAATGTTTAAATTTGGTCATCTGGCGGCGAAACGGGCAGACATTTGCTATTGGGGGAAAATCCTGGATGAGATGCACAGGAACGTGAATTTTGGCACAAGAAAAGAGAGGCCCATACCCAGTATAAGATGAATTCAGGCTGTGGGTGATGAAAACTAGATTTCAAAATGGACTCATGTAATGGTAAAAACAACGTACTACATGACAAAACTTCGTACGCATCAGTCACAAATATGGCTGACATACCTGTTTGAGTCCATCGAGCGTGGCATCAGCGATGTCGGGGTCGGGGTCCTTGAGTCCGTCCAGCATCTGCGGCAGGATATCGTCCAGCGCCTTGTTGCCGATGGTGGCGTGCAGACTGTCGAACGTGCGCGCGGCCGCCATGCGCACCTCGGGCAGCGGGTCGCACAGCGCCGTGCGCACTGTGGGCACCTAAGGGGATATTGTCATGTCTGAGTTCATTGATTTTATTTAATGACTTTACAAAATTACCTAATATGAAAACAAAAAAATAAGCAGCTAATAGTCCCATATACGGGAAAATAGGGTAGTTGACAAAAAAAAACTAAGTAATTTTTTCTCTTTTCACGTAAACAAAAAATGAAGACGTGTGACGTCACAGTTTGGTACTTTTTTTTAACCAGAAAGTGACGTCACAAGCGGACTCATGATTTTTTGACACGTTTTATTTTCGTCCCTTTTTATTAATTTGATAAAGCAAATACAGACGGACTAAACAGAACCAGTTTTTACACAAGTGATCCATCACTCTAATGGGGTTCTTTCCCTATTAGAGTGATGGATCACTTGTGTCTAAAATGTACTTGTGCTAAAACTTATTCAGAAACGCCCAAGTGCACTGTCGGAGCGAAAAAATCTGTTTAAGCCTTCTTCACCAAGCACTAACGTATAGTAAGTAAGTAAGCTTCTCAAGCAGAAATCAGTTGTAAATCAAGTGCATTCTCACCAGTCCATCTGCGAAGCTAAGCACGGCATCCCTGGAGGTGGAGGCGAGGATCTCTCCCAGCCCGATGCACACACCCTGGCGCTGGTCTGCGCGCTCCGAGCGTAGGCCTCGCTCTAGGATGGGCACGATCTCTGGCAGGACGCGCTCACCCAGCTAGAAGGTACAGAGAACATGTACAATATTTTAGTGTAGGTAACAGAAACAGTATAGCAAAAACAAGAGAAAAAGAATAATACTGCAGTTTTATGCTTTAATAATGTTACAGGTCAGGAGGTATAAATAAACCCAGAACCATATTAGGTCAAAAATAGATACTTCACAAATATAGACTTCTTTGTATTCAGGGCATCTTAGAGAACAGTACAATATATGACTGTATGTTCTACAACCAATAGAACACTTACTATCGCGTTCCACCTTTCCTGTTGTCTGCACAAAATAGTAACTGATAGACGCTACTGTGGGTGTGAAACTCATCGCCTGACGACTTCTGGCTATTCTACTGGGAATCCTAAAACAAAGTATTGGTTACCTTGCGCACGAGGTCCCCAAGTGTCCTGGCGGCGACCTGGCGCTTGTCGTAGCTGGTGGAAGCCAGGCAACCCAGCAGTAACCCGAACAACGTCGGCAGGATCTCGCGGAGGGTCTTCGGAGTGTTCGTCACTACCACCTGTGGAACACATGGTGCGTGAAGACTGGATTAGAAAGGAAGTTGACAAGGTTTGGTTGATATAGGACCTTCAGATAATTAAAGTATTGTTTTTTCATGGTAAAGTTACAATTAAACTGAAAGCCTTACTCCTAAAATAATTAAATAATCTTCAACACAATTGCATCTGTTATGCAACTATGTTGGAGTCCAAAAACCAGATCTGCATATAGTTTGATTGACTGTACTCTAAAACTTACTAGGGAGAAATTACCCAAAACAGTTGTTGTATTACAACAGCTTTTATATAGTTTACATAGTAACACCCTGAATAAAGAAAATTATAGTTACCTTCCACACATGCAGCGCGGCCTGGCGCACCATGAGGGCCACATCACTCCTGCCCATGTACAGTCCCGCCAGCACTCTGTTCCTCCTCTCCGGTCCCAGCGCGTTGATGATAGCCTTGTGCGAGTGCTCCGTGCCGAAGTTATCGTCCTCCGACGCCGTCTCCGTGCTCATCTTACCCGACACGCCGGATATCCGGTATAAAAGGTCACCTAGTAGCTGTACTGAGCTGTATCTGATACGCCAGTTATCATCAAAAAGTCCTCTTTCTAATTCTGGTAGGAGTAGGGTTATGGCTGATTCAGCGTATAAGTTGACGATTCTCTGTCCGGCTTTGAGGGCGGTTTCCCTGACGTATTCGTTCTCGTCGGCGAGTGCTTTGAGGATGGGGTTGATGATCTGACCGATGTAGGGGAGGAACTCGTCGGTGAAGGCTCCCGGCATGTAGATGAACATCATTATGTAACCGTCTTTGACGTGCGGCGCGATGTCTGTGCGTTCGGCGGTCGCGATTATGTCTGTGAGTGGAAAATATGGTTAAATGATGGTTAATAGATACGTCAGTAAAATATTATTATTCTTTATTGCACACAAATTAAAAAAATTATACACCAAATTGCAAATTATGAACAACAACGGCGAGCTTAACCCAGAATGTGAAATGTAGGTCCAATATAGACAAAAATCTCAAATAATTTTGCATCAAGTTTCGTGATAAATAATTTAATGGGACTTCAAGAATGATGGAACTCGTGGTAATTTTGTTATAAATTATTTTATATTTTTGATATAGTAAAAGATAAATTGTGTAAGTTGCTATTTAAGGTATACTTCAATGTCTTGCGTGCGTGACTCACCAGGCATAATCTTATGTAGCTTGTGCACGCCCAAGCCGGCCACGACCTCGGACAGTCCCTGCGCGGCACCCGAGCGGTCCACGGAGGAGGACTCAGACGTGAGGGTGTGCATGAGCCAGGGCAGCAGCTCCTCGAAGCTGGTCTCGCCCATACCCTTCACCATGGCGCCCAGAGCGCGGGCCGATACTGAACGCACCTGTTACGTCATGAAAAGGTTTAGTAAAATTAGACTCGCTTCACATTAAACATTATCACCAGTATAATGAACCTAAGAAGCGAATCAAATAAAAAAAAAAATTGGATGAGGCAAAAAAAGCTTCAACCAAGAGAAGAGAAATAGAGAATTTAACATGATTCATGTGAATGTCATGGAAACACACAACAGAAATTGTGTAGTGTTCTCTAAAAAATGTTTTAAAAAAAAAATAAACACTACACAATTTCGGTCTACACTCATGGGAAAGGCGCGAGTTCATGTACGTTTACACTTACAGACAACTATGATCAGAAGTATCAAGTTTATATAAGCAGAATTTTAATTAAAAAGAAACCACATCAACATAATATGGACTTGGACCAAACCATCAACACCAACATACTAAAAAGTGTAAAAAAACATAATAATCGTAAAAATGAGTACGTACCTCAGGCACAGGATCAAGCAGCGAGCTCTTGAGCCCCGGAATAATATTAGGCAGATACGGCATGAGATCCTTCTGGTCAGTCAGCGAGTACATGTTGCCGATGATCTGCGCCGCCATCTTGCGCGTCTCGGTGGAGCGGTCCAGGAAGGCGCGCTGCACGACCGGCATTATGAGCGCGAGCGACGGCGCGTCGATGAAGTGCACGAACTTCGTGTCCAGCAGGGTCTGCAGGCACGCGGATGTCCGGTTTGAGGGGTCCTGCAGCGCTTCGAGGAGGACTGGTACGATTGCTGGACAAAAACAAATGTGATTTGTTTTTTGCAAAATAAAAGGATTTAGACAACATAGATACCTACAACATAATATATTGATGGTTCAACAGTTTTCCACTTTGTTGAATACGCTTACGTTTAGTTAGGAATTAATTTTATCGCGATGTTATCACAAGTTCAAGATAGACGTAGACGACAACAACCAAGTATCTTAGACGTAGATCTAGCTGGAGACTTAGAATTTCAATCATACAGATACAGCCCCTGTGGCCTAATGGATAAGGCATCGGCCTCCTAAGCCGGGGATTGTGGGTTCGAGTCCCACCAGGGGTACAACTCTTTTTGGTCCCTGAACAATTTTAGGGTTTTTTTCCATATCTTAGGATGTTTCATAACAATTTCTGTAGCTATAATTATGTGAATATTGTAAATAACTATTGCTTGATATCTTACTCCCTTCATTAGGGTAAACTGTTTCATGGATCTTGATATTAAACACCTAAGAATATGGGATTTAAAGGTCATTGCATTCGATTAGATTTGAGGAAAGGTCAAGCAGACTGATGCATCTACTTACATAAAGACTTTATTTACTTTTAGTATAGTTTTAAAGTATAAGCCCGGTATTAAGATTGATACCTAATTGATGTTATAGGCTCGCCTTTTTGCATGGGACTTAAACCATAACTAGCAAAGGGTGGCTGAATATAATGCGTTTACCACCTCCGCCTACACTTCAGAGAAATAAAAGTGTGATGTTCGCAGTCCTCTACTCCAGTTGTTGATCTCTCAGATATAGCAGCGTCAGTGGCGTTCATAAGGTATTCAACACTGGTAAAATAAACAGGATATTCCAGTAAGTGGTAACACCATACCTTGAATCTCAGGGTTCCTGATGACGGACCCGATGACGCCCAAGGCCTCAGCGCCAGCCTCCTGCACACGCATGTGAGAGTCGCTCAGCACTTCTATGAGCTTGGGCACGATGGACGGCAGGCAGGAAGACAGCTGCTTTGGAGCGCAGTACGCCATGGCACCCAGGAGCTCGATGGAACCTGTGTGTGGAAAGGACGGAACATATTCATGATGATCTCAGTAATTGAGTGATGAGATCTTTGGAATATAGACATATTAGATTTTTTTGTTTGAAAAAGGGTCTTGGGTAAATACAAAATTTTAACATTATATTGGGATATGGATAAGGATTTTTACGTCATAATAGGACATCGGAATAGCTACCTAGTTTAAGTGCCTAAATTGTAATGAAGTTTCTTTTGGGTTACCTCGTTTCATCGTTAACCTCATCTCTGCGCCCTCAGGACAAGATTGAGGTCAAGAGAATATTAAATGGGCCTTATTTCATATTAACAAAAAAGTAGGCGATTTGCCAAGATAGTGTTACAAAGACTAACCAGCCTTAGTTCTCCAGTTATCATCCTGCAGCGCCTGCAAGAGCGAGGGCAGCACCAGCTTGACGCCGTGCGCGCTGAGCTTGCTCATGATGAGCTTGGCGGTGTCGTCGGCGGCCGCGCGCACGTACTGCGACGTGTCGCCGAAGCACAGCAGCAGGTGCGGCAGCACGTGCACGATGTACGGCTCGAACAGCCGGCCCAGCTTGTAGCACAGCATCTCGAAGCCGAATAACGCGCCTGGAATAATACATTTATTATTTTTAGCGTGTCGATGGTGATCTTGTGTCAGCCCAGAATTGAGCTACTATGTAGTTTGGCGCTTCCGGTAGCGTCCATCAGTTTCTGTAGTGAACAAGCTCACAATATTAAGTGCCCCATTGTTTGAGGAACAGCACCACATTTATTTATAAACGTGTAAACGGGTCCTTCGCGAACTTCTACCAATAAGTTGTCGGTTAAAAAGCTTACCTTCACGGTATTTGAAGTTCTTCTTCTCCTGAATAGCCTCAGTGAGTTTGCCCATCACGTCGAGCTGCTTCAGCGATAAGATGCCCAGACCCTTGATGATACCGGCGATACCGTATGCTGCACCCTGAAAAGAAAGAATACAACAATAACTTTCATGATCTTGGGAGTATTTTTCTACTATCACAAAATCAAGTTGTAATCGATCTAATGGAAAAATCATTTCTATCGCATTTTTTTTGCTTCAATGGTTTGACGATTATGATGCTAAATAATAGATTTCGGCCACAGCGCCTGCATTCGATGACTTTTTGGGTTGTTGTCGAAAGATCTGGTAGTGTTGCTAAAAAGTGTCCTAAGGGATAGTTTGAGTTGGCCTTCAGCCCTAGGTTAATATATTATACTCACTTTCCTGTCTCCGTATTTCTCGGCTGTGAGGAGTTGCTTCATGAGTTTGTTCATGATGGCCGGGATCTCGTCTTCTAGGGCTGGAGACCCTACCAGGTGGGGGAGGCAGTTGCTTACTGCTTCTTGTACCTGGAAACAAGAGATAGACCAAAAATATGAGCTAGGTCCAGACAAAACGTAGAAGATTACCAAACAAGTGAAGGGAGGGGAGACTTTTTAACAAAGGTACATATTTTTTATTGTCACTTGTGGACATCAGCGTTTAGGGTTTAGCTACATAGCGTTTAGGGCTTAGCTATTGGAAGATTTCTCGCTTACTTTTATTCAGCTAAAGCACTAGGAATGAATGAAGGGCGGGCATTTTAGGGGACTGGCTTTATGTAATTGTGACGTTCAAAAAGGAAGTTGAAAGAGTGCCGAGTCTCAGTCAAATTTGGATGAATTACTAATTAATTCATTTTTAAATATCGTTACTTCAATAACAAAATGCACGTAGCCTAAGCTACATTAACACAGTAAAATTAAAACACTTTGTTAGGCTAGCAATTTGCCTTTCAAAGCTAGAGATACTGCATTTTAGTTCTGTTGGTATTTCAGTAGCTATTCATATTTTAAAGATATCTAGTACTCGTTATCTGCTTATTACCTGTTGGCTAGGCGTAGACAGCGCAGCCACAAGTCTGAGTGTGATAGGCTTGATGCGTGCATCCTTGGGCTCCAGATGCCGCGCCAGCGACCCTACCAGCAGTACCACGCACTGCCGCACCGCGTCGTATCCGCCAGACTTGGGGGCCTTGTCTAAGAAGTTCTCGAACACTGGTAACTGGCTGCTTAGGGTTTCCTGAAATAATTAAACACGGAATTCAATGTAGGTTTTGAAATTGGTTTACTAAATAGCTAGCCAATAGGCTATAACAGCAGATGCTCGGGTCGATTGAAGGTTAAGTTGTTGCCGAGGTGGTTTCGTTGATGAGTGAATGTTCATTATTGATATGATCCCCTCTGTACTTTAGTCATTTGTATCTTTAGAAATAACAGGTAGTCAGAAGTCTTAAGTTCTTAACACACGTATCTATAGACAAGTCACAGTGACTTGAGTAAAAGTAGTTTAGATATTGCTATTCTTAGCTCTGTTTTCTTTGACGGTTTTTACTTCGTTCAAATTCTTGTCTATTGTAATAAAATGGTTGCATAAGTAATTAATTTAACTTGACTATATATAAGAGTGTAAAAGTGAAAGTTTTGAACATATTACAAGATTATTTAGGCTCTTATTATTATTTCATGAGAAAGTTTGGGATTTTCTAGATATGAAGTTCTTCAGAAGTGTATCTTACCTTTCCATGCAGGTCCACAATAGCCATGGCTGCATTGAGCATCTCCCCGCGCACCACGTCGTTCCTGTCAGCCAGACCGCGCTCCACAAAGAACCGCATGGCGGGCGGCACGGACGCCGCCAGCAGGCGCGGCGCTAGCTCGCGGAGCGCTAGGGCTACGCCCCGACGTGCGCCCCACGAGTCGACAGCTTCTGATACTACGTGACCGAACTGGTCAAGCTTTGCTGGGATCAACTGTGAACAATGTAATAGTTTGTATTGTTGTCTCATTAAAGCAAGAACGGCTTGGCTGAAGAGGGTTTTGTAACGTATTACGACATATGGGGCAGAACTGTCACGTATTGGGTGCCTAAGAGAAGCTGTTGTGATGACATGGCGGTGTTTCGGGCAGATTGGTCAGAGAGAAATTTTTGAGGCATCATTCAAGAATTTATTAAATTGAAAAAGACATAACACCAAAGAGTGAATATAACGGACTCGATTTGTTCCATCTCCTAAGGCTGAGGCCTCGCTAGTACATTGCGCTGCGTCGTTTCAACCGTATTGTATACCACATCTGTGTTACTTATGTATGACGATGCACGACATCGCAGCGTATAGATTCAGTCTTCATTCGACAATTGATCTGAATCAATGTATTCTATTGTTGCCTTTTTTACGCCATCCCCGCAGAAATAAAGTTGTTGCCCTTTTAGCAGTGGAACACTGAACGTCGTCGCACCGGAGCTCCGACAGTGCAGCGAGTCACCCTTCCCCCGCTTAATCTCTCGAAGTCGACCCGTTGTAACGTTGCGTGCGACGACGCAACGCAACATAACCCCCTCCCCTCCCAACATAGCCCCCTCTGAGCCCCAAAATATATACTGCTACAGCAACTTCCGCCCTGGCGCCGACAACGATGTGCAAGTGGCGAGAATTGCGGTTACAAATTTCATGCTGTCGTACCAGCGACATGAAACAAAATACTCACAGGCAATTTATGTGAATAGATATCCTGTAACCTCTCCAGCACATGTTCCGCAGCCCTAGGGTCGGCACTGCGCTCCACGAGGTGCGCCAGCGCTGCGGCGGCGGCGCGCTGCACGGGCTCGGCGGGGTGCTGCGCCTCCTGCAGCAACAGCTCCACCAGCGCCGGCTCGCGGGACCACTGCAGCGCCAGCGGCAGCTGGGCCCACAGCTCGCCACCCAACTTCCTATGCAATCACATGACCATCATTAAATGTTTCACAAAAACAAATTCGATTCAAACTTGCTCCCTGGCCGAGTCACAGAATAAGCAATACAATACGCTCAAAAGCCGGAATCACTGATGTGGGCAACAAAACAGGTTAAAGGTTAAAGTGAGATTGGGCGGGTCATGTCTGTAGTATGTACCAGGACCGATGGGCCAAAGTCGTCGTCGACGTATTGGCCGGAGAGGAGTGATAGGCTATGGGGAAGACCTTTGCCCAGCAGTGGGACAATATACCTCGTTGGTGTAGTGGTCGCTAGCGCAACTATTGAACATGAGGTCCTAGTTTCGATTTACAAGTCGGGCGAAGTGCTATTGGATTGTAATTTCTCAATTCTCATATAATCAATAGCAGCCTGTGTGATCTCTCCCATTAATGGCAATTAAGGTCAATCATACAGGCTGCTCCCAGCCATTTTCCCGCTAGATGGCGTTGAAGTCAACATTTTTAGTTTATTTGTGTTTTTGTGTAATTGGAAAACTATTAAGTCGTAGGAGTAGCAATTGCGGTTATCGGACATTACGTCTTATCGAACTGGGTCACATCATTGTCATAATATCCACCTAATTCGACACAAAGGTGTAATTTAAAATCTGCCATTGAATATAGCGTCGTTTACACATACAGACGTAGACGTGAGCGAGTACATTTACGAAGATTGAACACTAGATGGCGTGAATGAAAAAAAATGTTTTTCATTTTTCTTTATGGGTAGATTGGGTTGGCAGAACTACAGAACGCCACCTGCTACGGTATATCATCATCAGCCTATAATGTTCCCACTGCTGGGACACGGCCACCACGCGGGCCCAGTGGGGTAGATGTCACGTCTTCAAATTTTTGGTTCTAGGACATCTCACCATGATTTGCTTCATATTTATTGAGAGCATGTGGTGATGCAATACATTCAACAAAGTAATGCGCCTGTCTGGATTTGAACCCACGACTTACTGTTCGTGAGTCGGTATATTTCATTATGTACGATTGTTAAAAAATAAAAGGTATATTTGTTGGTGTAAACTATTTAATTTTGGGAAATAAATTATGTCAACAATAATTACAATAAAACGCAGTTTTATTTTACTCAAAAAAATCTAAATCAAAACTCATTTATTCAAACTAGGCTGATAATCAGAACTTTTCGAACGTCAAAATTTACTTTACTTTACTTATTTACAAGTGACAGTCCCCCAAAACGCCCACCCTTCGACACTTCCTAGTGTTTTTGCTGGAAAGAAGAAGTGGCGGAACAAACTCTCCAGCAACACATCTGTCTGTTTGGTTAGAAGAACCAGACTCGATACAATACTATGGTGTAAGTTAATATTACGATTGACTACAATCAATAATAAAAGGTATATAAAAATAAAACATAAAAAAGACAACATATTATCAGTAAACTAATTTAGGAGAAAGAACATAAATTACAAACATTGTCTTGTGTTCAACTCAACGACCAGCTATTCTTATCATTTTAGTAGTTGTTAATGGAATAGTAAGCTTTTGAACAAACTACATTAGGTACACTATTGATTTTTTTATCAAACCAGAAGAATTTGAAGTAACATAATTAAATGCTGATACATGCATAATCACTCAAAACTAATAACACTTATGATTAGTAACAGTACCAATTATTACAATAATTATACATTTCATAACACGTAAGAAACTATAATTCCTAGACAAGAGCTACAAATCTAAAACGATTTATTATGAGATAATAACAAGGAAGGTGAAAAAAATATTTCCTAATTTGGAAGCACTCAACAAAAGCATATAATAAAACGAAAATATAAAGCTCTTTATATGAAGTAAGTATACCTAAGAAGTATTATTTCACCTTTTGATACAAAATAAAAAGAAATATACAATGATAATGTAGATTCTAAACAAACTACTACCATAATACAATTAGAACAAAAATCATTTGATTTGTTGATTTCGCCCTCTGCCTTGAAACTTTCTTTGAACCAACTGCTACACTGCTGCTGCAACAAAGAAAACATACTTAGCATATAATTCTTACTTTTTGACCAATATTATTTACCATTCACTTCAAAATATTATTTACCGTCAATCTCCAAAGCTGCTCTGAAATAAAACTTTACTTCTCTTATTTGCTTGAATTTCTAACTGATGTTGATGTTGCAGAAGGATTTGAAGCCTTCAAAGCAATTTTTTCATTGGCTGCATAAATGAGAGCCCACACTTCTGGAGCAGTATTTTTCAAACTTTCTACGAGATCTTCTTCCTTCTTTTCAGTTCCATCTGTCTATGTTTTATTTACATTGCAGTAATAATCTTTAGCTTCAAAATATTTCGCGAAGAAAGAAGGAGCTTAGTGTTGGCCAAGATCTAAAAAGAACAAAATATAAATACAGAATAATAATATGCTTCACTGATCCTGGGATGACTTACAAATTTGATTTATTCATTTACCTTGTAGAGTGCACTGGTATAGTTTTTGATTACGTCATTCTTGCATTAATTTTTGTTTATGATGTTCCCATATGACACTTTCTCTATCAATTTTGCAAACACAGAGGAGTCTCCGTCACCAATAAAACTCAAATAGCGAAGTTGATGTATTTCTTCACTCTTTTGAAAGCCTTCCACAATAATTTCCGATTCCATTGCTGTAGATGGTCCAGTAAAATTTTTGCAGCAATTATGTGCTTTCATATCCATGTTTCTCCTCCCATAATATTGACATGTATAACAATATTTGTTTCTAACACCAAGAAGCAGGCCTGGAAATGAAAAGCAACACTTGTAAATAATGCACATAATAACATACATACATAAACTCACGCCCTTTTCCCATGGGGGTAGGCAGAAACCACAGAATGCCACTTGCTACGATCCTTACATACTCCTTTTGCCTCGTCCACATTCATACATCTGGTCATACACGCACGCCGGTTACCAGTACTACGCACCTGTCCTTTCAGAAGAACGGCACCAATATGATCAGTGTATGTCTTTCTAGGGCGTCCCCTCCCGGCATTACCACTCACATAATAAAAAAGTCATAAAGAACCAAATTTGTTTTTAGTAAAATATTAACTTACCATACCGTTGATGAGTCAAAGTTATGCCCGTATGACCTTTTTGAATAGCAATTGATCTTTCTTGTTCACCAGCAATTTTAATTTCCTCTGTCATATGTTCTAACCACACACTGCCTTATTTTCTTTCAACTCGACGAAATTTATTGGCTGACATTGTTGGAATATCCATAAGACTTGTTATGTGAGCTGCTTGAGTGTAAAAGCTACCAGAAGTCACAGTTGCCCACAAAAATGCAGTTTTTATTTTATTACTGCTACCAATGTTTCCACGCTCGATCACAGCACTTGAAAATTAATTCACTTCGAAATCCATCATGTCTTTCACTAACAAATTCAATTTGTGAAGATTCACACATATTTCAATGTCTTTCCAGAAGAAATGCCCACTCTATTACATGCTTCAAGTCCACTATGCGATACCCAGATATCTCAGATAAGCCTTTATTTGGACCAGCTTCCACAATCAATTGAAAATGATCGCAAGTGCAGGAGAAGTGCAGACGGATTTTCCTTCAACTCTCAATGTCAATTGGGTTGCGTTCAAAAGATGTACTATAGTCGGGATGGGTCAGTTCTTAAAATAAAGCCTTGTTCACGGTTTAAACTTTAATTAAAACTCAGGAATAAACACATTACACAAATTAAAACTCTGCCATCTCAAAAGTATCTCTCTCTCTTACCCAGTGCCAACATTATAATTCAAAACAACATTATCATAAGAACTTAAAACTATAACGCTACGAAAGCCAATCAGCGGCCGAGTAGCGGCGTGACGACAGATCAGTGATTGGTCGGCGCGACGCGCGGGAGCAAACATGCTAGCGCGTTGGTGAATATCTTTGAGGCGGCTGTCCTCTATTGGCCCTCTTACGGCCAGGGAAATGGGAGCGTTCGGAAACGTTTTCCGCTATAGTACGTAATAAAATTTTACTTATCTTTATATTTCAATGTTACCTTTAGATTCCTCGTAGAACTGGTCAACGAATAAGAAAAAAAAAACAGATTATAATAACTTGTTCAAAATAAAGCACGGAACAGAAAAAAAACAGATTGTAACTGAATTATATTTGTTTCTGAACGCACCATAACAAATTTCGACGTGAAAAAGCTTGGTAGGTATCTACTACAAAATAAAACAAACTATATAGATTTAAATATGTGTGTCTGTTTGAAACTGTTTGCAAAATGCGTAAAAGGTGACGTAATCCGGCAAAACCATATTTTGCAAATGTTTGCAAGTTTCATTTTATGATCACCTACTTTGGTAGTTTACCGATTTAAAATAATTTTATTTATTGTTGACCAAAAACATATTATTCAAATAATACTAAGAAACACTGACTTTGTACTCATCACTGACACGTATGACGTAGGTAATTAGTATTGTGACGAGATTTCATAAAAATCACGGGCCAACTTGATGTTTCTAATACCACCGAAAATAGAATTGTGTTTTTAGAATTTTTAACTATTATACCTACGATAAATTAGAATTACAATAATACAGTATAATAGATAATATGAATCAAATGTATACTGAAGAAATATTGCAATTAAATCAATGAAAATGCATAGCATACAAAATAATAAGTACGCAAGAACTTCCGCGCGCAAATCATATAGCGCGGGACAACCGAGCTAGGAATGTATTTTCTAAGTTTCTAACAGTCAAACAAGTGAACTGTTATATCCTGGATATGTTGGTAAAAGAGCTGATGATAATGACACTCATACAATTCTGTCTATTCAGCATTAACGCCTAAAATAGAGCAGACACTACTGTCTGTCGGTTCGGGAGCCAGTCCAGCTTGATACTCGGTACGGGTCGGAGGTCCCAAAACGATTGTTCTCCTTAAACTACTATTTCAATTTAATACTGAATTAAAGTGTTTCTTTCTAGTTTAGTATTTAATTCTTTTTTAAAAACCTCCTCACGGACTCCCGTATAATATTTGGTGGCAGCGGTGGGATACGAAAATCCCCTACCCGAATACGCTTTCCGAAAAAACTTACTATATCCTACCAGAAACCAGTGAAACTAAAAAGTATTCTGAAAAGTGTTGAAGGTCAAGTGCTAGAATTAAAGTGTACAGTGTTGTGAAAGTGCAAAAAATCTAAAGTGCTTGATCGAATTCATCGATATCTGTTCCTGTGTGTTGCACCTTGCAACCGAATCCAGCTTCCATCCTCTGTTCACACGGAGGTCTTCGGCAGCAACTGTTCCACAGTCCACGGTCCTGAGTCCACGGTAACCTGCGGAAATGATGCTGATCATCGTCATAGTGACTACGTTCCTGTGAGTGAAAACTACTATTTCCTTGTGAGAATACCAGAATTAACTCAGAGCCTTTGTTTCTACATTCATATTTAATTTCTATATGGACATTTAATCTCATCGTGCATACATTGTAATTACTGATAAGACTCGCTGCAAATTTGTTTAGACTACGCGCTACAGCTACGCATCTATGTATAATAAGCTAGCATAAAGAGGATACGACTTCTTGTAAAATATTTTATTTCGTTTACACTTTGTTATTGAATCTACATTATGACTTCTAAATCTGAGGCTAAAGAAGAAGGTTCCAGTGGCTCTAAGGGCTCTAAACTAGAAATAGACGAAAAAATAGAACTAGGTATTCTTTTTAAGTTCATAAAACCATTCGATGGATCTAGGGAAAAATTAAATCCCTTTATTACTAACTGCCAGAGCGCCTTTGATATTGCCACGAAAAATCAGAAACCTATTCTGTTCAAATTTATCTTAAGTCAATTAATTGATAAGGCCGAATCTACATGCACTGTCAAGGATTTCGACTCCTTCGAACAATTTATTGATTTCCTTAAACAGCAATTTGGAGAAAGAAAACACTATGCTCATCTGCTCACCGAGCTTCAGGACTGCAGACAGAGTTCCACTGAAACAGTTAACCAGTTCGCGCTTAAAATCGAAACATGTCTAGCAAAACTACTCACAGAGATAAATATTTCTATTCCAACAAAGAAGAAGATGGAGCTTGCAGGACGTGTCGCTGCAATACAAGATCTTTCTCTTCACACGTTTGTAATAGGACTCCATCCGCGTATTTCACAAGTCGTTAGATGTCGTAACCCAGACTCTTTAAATTCTGCCGTAAATTTTGCAGTAGAAGAAGAGAAAATTATCTCCAGTATTCACAAAAAATCGATCACAACTTCCAACACACCTTCCTATAATGAGAGATTCAAAAATATAAACTCTCGCCGTGAGTCCCAACCGCCACACTTTACAGGCTCACGAAATTACCGTCCCGATTATTCTAAAGCAGTAAACACTAATGATATGATTTGCCGTTACTGCAAAAACATTGGACACACCATCGAAAATTGTCGCAAGAGACAATACAATAATAGTAGGAATCAATCCACTGCTTCTACTTCATACGGTCGCCAACCTAACCCTACACAAACTCCTAATTCTAACCCAATGCGCAAAGTTCTTAACATAAACCAGTACAACGAAGAGGGAGTTGACGAAGTTGATCGTAATGATTTAAACGAGTAAAATTTCCCGATCGGCGTCGCCCGGGAAATTACCCCTACTACCTCAAAGACGATGCCTCTATCCCCACTGTATCCCCTGAATCACGTACTAAATCCACTGCCTCTACTAAACCATTTACCAAATCTACTAAATCCACTGTTTCCCCTGAATCACGTACTAAATCCACTGCCTCTACTAAACCATTTACCAAATCTACTAAATCCACTGTTTCCCCTGAATCACGTACTAAATCCACTGCCTCTACTAAACCATTTACCAAATCTACTAAATCCACTGTTTCCCCTGAATCACGTACTAAATCCACTGTTTCCACTGCTCCTGCTAAATCAGTTGCTAAATCTACTGAATCCACTACTTCTACCAACCCATGTAGCAAGCCTTGCCAACTCACTGAATCTATTCTAGTGCCAAATCCGGGCGTTTCATCTTCAAATATCCTACAAAACCTGAAAAAAAATAATAGTATGAAAATTTATAAAATAAATAAAAACACAGAAAAAAAGTACTTACCTTATGTAATAATCCAAACTTCAGTCGCTGATAGACCTCTATCCTTCCTAGTTGACACTGGTTCTTGTGTAAGTCTCCTGAAAGTAGATTCGATGACCAAAGTCCCAGAATTGAGTGATGAAATTATACTGCTTAAAGGAATTGATCCTGGAAGTGAAACAACTTCAACGCTAGGTAGTTTCAAATTACAAATATTCAAAAAGTCTAATAAACCCTACAGTCACGAATTCCACGTTGTAAAAGATATTAGCCTCAGTTACGATGGTATTATAGGCACCGATCTCCTAAAGGATCTAGGTTGTCAAATAGACTATCATCAAGGAGTACTACAAATAGATGAAGAGTTTATTAAATTAAAATTCGCTGAACCATTATACAATATTCCGCCTCGCTCAGAAACCGTTATTGAATGCACAGTCAATAATCCAGATATAAAAGAAGGTATAATACTAGACCAATATGTTTCTGCCTCATTGCTCATTGCGAATTGTATCGTTAAAGTAAAAGATAATAACCGTGTCAATATTACAGTTGTTAACATCTCTGAAGAACCCGTCATACTTCAATCCAACCTAAACCTTGCAATAGAGCCTTTAAATACCCAAAATTGGCCGAATTTCAATAACTCAACACCTCTTTCTAACGTCTCTACACGAACTAATAAAGTTCTCGAACAACTTAGAATTTCCCACCTCAATGAAGAAGAATCTAATGCCTTGTTACAAATTTGTACAAACTTTTCCGACATCTTCCACCTCCCAGACGAACAGCTCACATATACTAAAGCCCTTGAACATAACATCAGAACCAACACAGATATTCCTATTCAAACCAAATCCTATAGATTCCCTGAATGCCACAAAAAGGAAGTAGAAAGTCAACTAAATAAGATGTTAGAACAAAAAATAGTGATACCTTCAAATTCACCCTGGTCCTCACCCATTTGGGTCGTGCCCAAAAAGCTCGATGCTTCAGGAAAACGAAAATGGAGAGTCGTTATAGACTACAGGAAACTCAACGATATCACTATTGGAGAAACTTATCCTATTCCGCAGATTACAGAAATTCTAGATCAATTAGGGAAAAGTCAATATTTCACAACTTTAGATTTGGCTTCAGGCTTCCATCAAATTCCAGTATCTGAGCGAGATGCTCCTAAAACCGCCTTTTCAGTACCTCAAGGCCATTTCCAATTCACAAGAATGCCATTCGGGCTAAAAAATGCCCCCTCAACCTTTCAAAAACTTATGAACACATGTTTATGTGGACTCCAAGGCTCACGTTGCTTTGTTTATTTAGATGACATTGTTGTGTATTCACCAGACCTCCCAAGTCACATCCAAAACCTAACCTCTGTTTTCAATAGACTCAGAGATTATAACCTAAAACTCCAACCAGATAAGTGCGAGTTTCTATGCAAAGAAGTCGCTTATCTTGGTCACGTTATAAACAAAGACGGTGTACAAGCAGATCCAAAAAAGATTAAAGCCATCACTGAATTTCCCATACCAAAATGTCCCAAGGACGTGAAATCTTTCCTCGGACTCACATCCTACTACAGACGTTTCATACCAGACTTTTCTAAACTAGCAAAACCGCTAACTTGCCTTCTAAAAAAGGATACACCATTCAATTGGAAAAACGAACAACAACTGGCTTTCGAAGAGTTACAGAAAAAACTAGTAACGTCACCCGTCCTTGCTTACCCTGACTTCACCAAACCCTTCATCCTCACTTGTGACGCTTCAAACTTCGCTGTTTCTGCTATTTTATCACAAGGTCTTATAGGAAAAGACCGTCCCATTGCCTATGCATCACGAACACTTAACAAAGCTGAATGTAACTACAGCGTTACTGAAAAAGAATGCTTGGCTATTGTCTTCGGAACCAAAGCCTTTCGTCCCTACCTTTACGGAAATCGATTCACAATTGTCACAGATCATAAACCTTTACAATGGCTATTCAACTGTAAGGACCCTGGATCTAGATTAATTCGCTGGCGACTCAAATTAGAAGAGTTTGATTATGAGATTATACATAAGAAAGGGAAAATAAATACTAATGCTGACGCACTATCCCGATTTCCAGTTAACCCCATTCAAGGTGAACCTTCACCAACTCCTGACCCTCTTCTACAAAATCTTGACACCGAATTAGATAATCTCTTAGAAGACCCTCTTGTAAACCTACCTTCCCCTATACCATTTTCCTTTGAAAATGACGACCTGCTCAATCAGGATCTTAACACTGATTCTAATATGATACCTAATATTCCACTGAATCTTCCACAACCCATTCCACAGAACAAGCCAACGTTGTCTCCAGAACTCCAAGATCTAGAACCCAACTTACCTTACCTTGACCTTAGTCCTGACAGTGCAGACCTCAACCTTGACTTTGACTCACTTCAAATCCCTTCGCCGGACACGCAACCAGACCTAAATAATGACAACTACACGCGATTCCTGAAATCAAACCCAAACAAGAGAAATAATAATACAATCTTAAAAGAACATAACGAAAATCTCTTGAAAACAACTTGCAAAATAATACTAATTCCTACATCCATAGATCTAGACGAGTCCAATCCCTATGTTTCTGAAATTCTCCCCTACTCTGAAAACGTAGACGAAATCTTTAATTCTGAAAAAGAACTATACCGTTTTCTAAAAACTAACTACGAAAACAAGACAGTTTACTTAATTTTTACTAAAGTTCACCATTTCGATGAATCATCCTATCCTACTATTTATGACACTCTGAAACAGGTCAGAGACGAAATCTTGAAATCTGAACAAACAACAGAGATTGCCATTTCCGATTTCAGAAATCCGTTTGATCATCATTCCTACACTAAAATCTATAATATTCTAACTCATATTTTTAATAATACAAAAATCCAAATCCACGTTTACCTAAATAAAATAATATTTCCTACCTTGAGTGAAAGACCTAAAATAATGCGTGAAAATCATGACATTCCTACATCCGGACATTTAGGATCAGTACGGATGTACAACAGAATCCGAGAACAGTTTTATTGGAAGGGCATGAGAAGTGACATAGAAGACTATATCAAGAAATGTAAACTGTGTCAAGAAAATAAAGTACTAAGAAAATTAAACAAAGCTCCTATGGAAATCACCACTACATCCACAGCCCCGTTTCAAAGGGTGGCACTAGATGTAGTAGGACCCTTACCTGAATCCGGTACTGCCAAACTTAAATATATCCTAACCTTACAAGACGACCTAACAAAATACTCAACTGCCTACCCTATACGAAGTACAACCGCCGAAGAATCTAGTGACTGTCTTATTCACTTCATATCCCTTTTCGGGATTCCTAAATCTATTCTTACCGATCAAGGCACTAACTTCACATCCGATCTATTCAAAACAACTTGCCAATTTCTGAAGGTAAAACAACTCTGGTCATCACCTTATCATCCTCAGACACAAGGAGCCCTAGAACGCAGTCACTCAACTCTTAAGGAATATTTAAAATCATTTGTTAATCAAAACCAAGATAATTGGCCTACCTATGTATATACAGCTATGCTAACATATAACATAACAACACACTCTACCACGAAGTTCACACCTTATGAACTTGTTTTCGGTCACAAACCTTTTATTCCTAATTCTATATACGAAGGCGAACCTAATGCAACATATTCGGACTACCTAAGAATGCTACAGCACAAATTCAAATACACCAGAGAAAAAGCTCTGGAGAACATACTAAAATCCAAGGAATCTTCTAAATCCTACTATGACTCTCACACTAAGTCACCACCACAATACAAGGCCGGTGACTACGTCTACCTTAAAAACCATCTGAGGCTCAAGAAAGCATTATCCCCTATCTGGAAGGGGCCGTACAAAATTATAAAAGTTCATGATAATAATACTGCCACACTCTTAATTAATAGACGCCATGTAACTCATCATTTCGATCAAATGAAACCGGCAGAAGTAAATGATATTGTATTATAGTTAGTTATATTAGTTAGTAGTCATGTTACTCTGTTATCGTAGTCACTAACCTTATTCATTCTATTTCAGCACACTGAACAATGCACATCAGGACTTTATCAAGCCATTTCCTTCTAGTTCCGGCATATACTTCGATAGTATAGGAAAACTTAAAATAGTCAAAGGAAAATTGAGTATTATCAGCCATGTAAACATTTCGTTTGTAAATCCTCATCTTACTAATCTTAACGATATCTTAAATATAGTTAAAACCACATGCCAAAAATCAAACAACCTTCAATGTGAAAATATAATATCCCCACTCACAGTCCGATACAACGATATCAAACGTGAGTTCGACTCCATTTCACATTTAATATCAAAACGTAATAAACGTTCAGCATGGTTCGGAGGAATCGGCACCGTTTTCAAGCATGTTTTCGGTACGCTAGACGAAGACGACGCACTTAAATACGAATCCGCAATAGAATCTATCCAAAACCATGAGAAAAAGCTGGCAGAGTATATGAAAGAAAATATCTTAATTACCACTACTACCATGGAATCTTATAAACAAACAATTAATAAATTAAAAAGTAACGAAGATTCTCTTAACCAAGTGTTAGGTCAACTTGTACTACAGGTAAATAATATCACTGAAACTAATGAAATCCTAATATCCGAAACGAAGGTCCATTCCATAATTGCTAGCCTCGAAAGCTCACTGTTAGCATTATCATTTCAGCTCGAAGACATAACAAACGCTATCATGTTAAGTAGCCAAAACACCCTGCATCCGAACATACTGAGTCCGGCTCAGTTATACAAAGAACTAGTTGATAACGATAGGTACTTACCTAGAGACACTGGAATCCCGATAACTCTAAGTCTAGATAATATTCATTTAATATTAAGCATTTCTGATGTCGCATGTTACTATTTTAAAAACAAACTCGTGTTCGTTTTACAAATTCCACTAGTTACTAATGATGAATTTAATCTGTACCACAACTTAGCATTACCTACTCCCCACGGATCAGATAATCCGAATATTTTTAGTTTAATTTTACCTTCTAGTTTGTATACGGCTATTTCTAAGGATAAGTTAAATTACTGTAATTTAGATAGCTTAGATAAGTGTAAAACGATAAGCTCTGAGTTCTTTCTGTGTGAGATACCTACGGTATTGCTGACGAGCGGAAATCCTACGTGTGAAAGTGAACTATTAACGAAATCGGTAAATACTATTCCTGTACAGTGTGAGACAAAAACGATAGTCGGTGAACTAGACATTTGGAAACCGCTTCTGAATAATCAGTGGATTTTTGTGCAATCGCGTTCGAGCAAAATATCTATTGACTGTAACAACTCCGAATTACGCGATATCATAGTGTCCGGTACAGGAATATTACAAATTCCGAAACAGTGTACAGTTTACACCAAAAGTGCAAGACTAATCTCATCCGGTGACGAAATCAACATAAACGTTCCTATTCCTAGTTTAGATTTTAATATCATCAATGACTCGTGTTGTAAGATAGACATTAAGACTACTAGTTTAAGTAATAACATATCCCCTATTTTACTAAAAAATATTGACCTGGATGATCTAACTACAAATAAACAAAATAATCAAATACTTGCAAATTTAAACAAGATTATTAAGGATGAACCTATCATAGTAAGATATGGGACCCATTATTCTATATTAACCGTGTGTATTTTAGTAATTGTAATTTCTTTTATAATGTTTAAACTTTATACTATTATTTCTAAATATAAGTCCAAATTCTACATATCTTGTGTAAGGCCGACGACCCATACCGATAACGATCTCCACAATAATAATGAAGATACCGAACCCGAAAGTCATTCAATTCCACTACCAAGATTGAGAGAAATTGTTTAAGTTTCTGAATTTCGGACTTTTATCCCCGAACTTCAGTCTTCTGGGGGGGGCTGTTATATCCTGGATATGTTGGTAAAAGAGCTGATGATAATGACACTCATACAATTCTGTCTATTCAGCATTAACGCCTAAAATAGAGCAGACACTACTGTCTGTCGGTTCGGGAGCCAGTCCAGCTTGATACTCGGTACGGGTCGGAGGTCCCAAAACGATTGTTCTCCTTAAACTACTATTTCAATTTAATACTGAATTAAAGTGTTTCTTTCTAGTTTAGTATTTAATTCTTTTTTAAAAACCTCCTCACGGACTCCCGTATAATAGAACGAAGTTTGGCAACGCCTTTTATTCGTCCACATATTGCATGTAGGTCAAGGTTACGAAGAACGGCATCGTTGCATAAAACCTTCCTACGACTACTGGTATTTATGTTGCCATACAACAATAAAATTGTTTACATTAAAAAAAAAACATAACATTGATGTCATCAGTTTTATGTTATTTTATATTGTTATTTTTTTGAACGGTTGGAAAGGAAATAATTAAAACTAATTATTGATTTAACAGAATTATTATAAGATCGTCTGCACCTGCACGCCATCTAGCGTGCCATAGTCTAAACAAGTTTACTTGTCATTATTTGTCAAAAGTCACGCACACTACTAAAGAAGTGTCAAATTTTGCCGGGATTTCACTATTGTTTTTCTCGCTAAATAATGTAAGATAATGCCCAAAAAGGTCGATTGCGGACACTTTCCATTGTTGAGAAGTGATAAAATGATAAATTTTAAAGAAAAAGTCTCTGTGTGTCGTGTAAAGGTGTATTTCAAATATGTATGGAGGGTCGGTTGACACATCCACCTTAAATAAATAACTACTCAAATGTAGACGTACTATAGGATAGTTGGTAGACCTCTACATTTCTCCTAAGAGTTACAGAAATTTATTTTCAAGTAAATGCTAAAATAAAAAGGTCTCTCACTTGTTATCATCGGAGACGTCGAAGGTGGCCACGAGCAGTCTCTTGGTGAGCGTGAGCGCGTACTCCGGATCCTCTAACAGAGGAGGTAAGCATTCCACCACGCACAGCAAGGCACGGAGCGCGGCGTCGCGGACGACCTGGGTAGCACATCATTTGGTGATATATCTTATTTATATAAGAATCTATATGTACTACATATACTATAACAAAACAAATCATTTTATTTTCAGGCTACTTTGGCCCATAGATAAATACCTAACAGACTAACATACATAATTATGATAATTATAATACAGCTCGGGTTAGTAAACAAAACCTTAAAACTATATTAGTATCTCTACACTTGTGCACTATAAGAAAACTATAACTCTTGTTACAAGTTGGTACAGCATTGACAGTCAAAAATCAAAAGTCATTTATTCAAACTAGGCTGATAAGCAACACTTTTCGAACGACAGTTTTAAAGTTTATACTCTATTCAACTGTGTGCAAAGTTCACAATGTTTTGGCAGTGATTTTCACTTACTACTGCATGTACCTTCACAAAGTTATTTACATTACAAGAGAATCGTGCGTTTATTTGAAGTAATATTTTGACATAATTATGGGTCACAGTCACAGTGTAAACCACGTTTTAGTATTAAAATGATGGATCCGTCGATGATCGGGTAAACACGTACCTCCATAGGGTTCTGCAGACCAGCCAGCAGGCACGTGACGTCATCGAGCGACAGCGTGGCGCGCGCGACGCACTGCGCGGTCTCCAGCAGCGCCACCGTGCACGCAGCCTGCACGCGGCCGCTCGTGCTACCTGCGGGTACAAATCGTGTAGTGGATGTCATCATGGATGAAAACGTTAGAGCGGTTTAGGACTGATGTATAAGTTCTGCGAGTATAAGCTCGTACTTTCTTACTCGTGTGTACGCGTGCCTCATTTTTGTATTTTGAGGTAATCGTATTCCCGGGCCGCAGGTTGTTTGAAAGAGATACCGCGGCCTCGGACACAAAGGGCTAAGAAGGAACATGGGTGGTTTTTAGTCAGCAGAAGTGTGACACACCCTTCCGATCCGCCTAGAGCGGGTAGAGTCATTTGATGATTTCTATCCCTCCCAAAAAAAGGTAATCGTATTCAGTGACTTCTAGTGCAAAATTCATGCTTGCATCATCATCACCATTCTCTTGCCTTTATCCTAATTCATTTAGGATCGACGCAGCATGTCTTCCTCTTCCATACTTCTCTATTACACGTCATCTCACCAGACACCTCATTTCTTGGCATGACATCCTTTATACCTTTTTTTTTTTGGGGGAAGGGAAATCATCAAATGACCCCTCCCGCTCCAGCCCCGACGGGGACACATACCTTCCACACTTTTCTTCGGTCTAGTCCTATTATTTAGTAAAGCTATTAAACAGGTACTTACTGATAAGGTCGATGAGTAGACGGAACATGTGGTCGATAGGGAAGAGCGCGGGATGCATCATGTCGGTGTCAACTCGCAGCGCGGCGTGCGTCTCTATCACTGACAGACCGTTCAGCATCGTCTGCTCGTCCGCACGGAGCGCTGAGCTTGATAGACCTGGTGAAGAAGACATTCGTTAGAGAACGAGGGAGTCGCAGTAGGAGAGCTCTTTGAAATAAAACTTTTTTTGGTGTCGATTATAAAGGTCAAATAAAATTAGCTAGGGATACTACACACTACACAGACGTGCATTGAAAAATTAAAATCATTTTTTTTTGGTTTCTATGACTGCTGGAAGTTACTGAAATATGTTTGGGAAAATTAGTAATGTTTTGCTTTATCATTATATTACAATTTTGATACCGATTACTCCTACGCATAGTTTGAAACTTATTTTATTCAAACCTGTACAAAGGAAGAAAAAAAACGTTTTAGTTTTCAAGTTGTACCAAAATGGATGATAAAATCCATACGGGGCACTCCATAGTGTCCAGTATGGATTTTATCATGGACCAGTTTTGATAGTCATCATCTTAAAAAAACTTTTACCAAATACACTCACCCAGTTTCAACAAGGGGAAGGCATAGCAGAACCCTGGTGCTGTGAAATGGTTAACCTTGTGCACAGTTTCCCCGTCATCATCCCCGGCGACCTTGCTGCAGGTGATCATGTACATGAGGTTGATGGTGCGCGCGGTCGCGGACTCCAGCTCGTCGTCTTCCCAGCTCGGCTCTAAGTCGCATTGTGGTTTGTGGAGCCTGTGTGGTGGAGAAGAGGAATTTCGTTTGTAGTTACAAAATTGTCGAGAGAACGGTAAAACTGGCCGGCCATTTTCACCCGACTACGGCGAAGACAAAAGACAGAGTATTGATGTTTTGATAATGCGTTAGAAAGCTGCTCAAGAATAGCAGATAAAAAATAAGTACGGCACGGTTTGCACAGTGGCTGAGCGATCGACTGCTGTAAAGCGTTTCGTGGGTTCGATCACCGCACGGAACAAATATTTGTATGACCTACAGATAGTTGTTCCAGGTCAGGCTGTTTGTATATGTGAATTTAAATGTTTGTACACGCACCCAGGCTGCGAGAGAAATTGTGAGGCACCAGTTTTTTTTTAATTAAAAAAAATATTGTGTCAATAATACGTGCAACCGAAGCAAGACATCGTATTATCTAAGTCACACAGAAAACTCACTTACCGCAATGTTAGCCTGGCTAAAATATCTCCCAAAGCCAAGTGGTTTGGCAAGAGCGCAAACCGAAAGTGTCCGTAGGTGTCCGCCAGGCGCGGCGCGGCCAAGGGGCTGCGTAGGGCTCCCAGCACGGCCGACACGATGCGGCGCGCTCCGCGACACAGCGCGGTCGCGGAGCCGCGCTGCACTGCCTCTAGCAGCCGCACTGCTATCACTACGCGCAAGTTGAGCTGGAACAAACATATTATTATACAATCTTGGGTTTGATTTTCTTTATGAAGGGTGGGAAATCATCGAATGACTCCTCCCGCTCGGGAGGTAGGGAGTGTCAGACGTCTACTGACTAAAAACCACCCATGTTCCTTCTTAGCCCTTTATGCCGAGGCCGCGTGATCTCTTTCGAACATCCCGCAGCCCCGACAAGACCCGCAGCCCCGACGGGACCTTGGGTTTGCCTTGAACACAGCTTGAGATAAGCTAGATAAAGCCGCTAAAGGCATAATAACGTTTTTTTTTCGTTTAGCTGGTTCTGACTTATACAAATAAACACATTTCTGGAACCGACTAACTCGATTTGACGTTTCTTAAATGTGACAGTCCAGTAACATTTCTTTTGTTATTCACGTTGTGAAGCAGACGAATTTATCGAACATTAGAATTTAATTTCAAAATCTTTCAGATTAATATTGAAAGCATGCTACGTAATAGGGTAGTTAACAAAAAAAATCTAATTAGTCCGTCAGATCGATTACCAAAAAATATTGGACACATAGTTTTTCTTTTTTCACGTAAACAAACAATGAAGACGATACAGGGCTTTGAAAACTCGTGTGACGTCATATTCTAAGACATTAGTATGACATTTTTTACCGGTGAGTGACGTCACAACACAACCCCCCACTCAAATGTTTAAAGCGTTTTATCTTCGTCAATTTTTATTGATTTGAAAATCAAAAAATACGTATCCAATATTTTTCGATAATCTAACAGACGGACTAATTAGAATCATATTTTTTTTAGTCAGGAAACATCCCTATTGGAGTCTTAGTAAAACTAAGTTTGTTACGACTTTTAGGGTGTAAAAATGAAGAATGTATAACAAACTCACCGCATTTAGTCTTTGACGTATCGCGCTCTCCTTGGCTAGCTGGACCTTGATAGCCTCCTTCTGCTTAGCTGATAGGGGCACCTGACATAAACAAACATCTATTTAGAAAGTTGGACACACATCTAAGACACACACACTCACTCACATCTATTTATTCATAAGATTTTTGAGTTTATTTTTACTTTATGCCCTTTTATACAGGGTGGTGTCGACAATACGACATTTAAATGAAACCACTGGTAGTTCTAGTGCCTATGAACATTATTAAACTATCAAATAAATCTTTACACCAAAATAAAAAAGTTAAAAAAATACAATAAAACTAAGTAGCATAAAACTGTAAACGAAATACATTACAATTTACAAACAAATATTGGTTTACTAACCTTAGGAATAATTTGCACCGATTAACGTGAGGAAATAAAATGTAACAAACGAATTTTACAAAGATATTTAGGTAGATTAGTGTCGTATCGTCGGCATCACGACGGTGTTAGGATTTATTTGATAGTTTAAAAATGTTCCTATGAACTAGAACTACCAGTGGTTTCATTTATTGTCGTATTGTCGGCACCACTCTGTATAGTTTTGATGAGGGTTCTGATGGAGATATGTACTGACCTCCTTAACCTTCCCCTGTCGCTTGTTCTTCTCCTCCAGCTCGCGCCGCAGCTGCAGCTCTTCCAGCTGATCCTTGTAGCTGTAGGCTTTGCTCTCGCGCTTTAGATTCATCTCCTTGCTATCTTCATTACTACACATACAAAATGAATACTATATATTTTTGTTGTTTGTTGACGTGATCGATGCCAGTACTTACGGGGGGTGGTTTTATTAGTTGATCATTGGACAAAATAATTGCTAAACATAAGTTTTTAAATGATGAATGTTAGATAGTAATTACATAACGTCGAAATACGCACGCCGTCTGGTGTGTACTACGCGTCTAACCTATCCGATGAACCACTATTCAATAACGTTAAGCTACATCCTATAGGGCGTCGGGGACCTGGCGGCTCCACTTCTATCTGTCTCAAACCTTTGTTACATTTACTTTTGAGTTATCACCTCAACATGACCAAACGATCTCAGCATACTCTTTGCAATTTTCATCAACAAACTCAGGCACAAAAGAGTAGAGTAAGACCAACGAAACGATGGACAGACTGTGTGAAAGATATAGCTAGAAAGGAGGTGACTGCTGAGAAGACGATTAATACAGAAGTAAGAAACATGACATACTACTTTTTTTTATGGTGGGTGGAAAATCATCAAATAACCCCTCCCGCTCTTGGGCAGAGCGAAAGGGAGTGTCAGACTTCTACTGAGTCAAAACCACCCATGTTCCTTCTTAGCCCTTCATGTCGAGGCCGCGGTATCTCTTGCGAACAATCCGCAGCCCCGACGGACAACCCGCAGACATGACATACTACTTAATTGTGATAAGACCCGGAGAACAATAATGATGTAACTCACCCAGGCACGGAACTCTTGTCATACAGGTCTCCCTCAGGCATGAGGTACGTGAAGTACTCGTCCCTCGTGACCCGCAGCAGCTCGGGCTCCTGCAGCGTATCCAGCGCGCACTGCACGGCGCTGCCCGCCAGCACCTCCGGGTTCGTGCCCACCAGCGTCGCTACCACGTTGGATAGCGTCTGTGGGGGGAATGGCCTTTTGAAATTGAAGTTGCTGATAAACTTAAGTTAATTAATAAAATGTTGTAGGTGTGGATGGATGCTATAAACTGCTCTAAAGAACACAGACCAGCAGCAAATCATAAACCTATTGGTTTCGTACACTTATGTCCACCACTTCCACCTTTATCTTTTACCCTTACTTTACTTACCATCAGAATGTAATTGAATAAATATGCTACATCTGGTTAGACTGGAAACTGTCCCAACATAACAATTATTGTTGGGTCTCCCCCAACAATAATTGTTATGTTGGGGGAGTTTCCTTTGACCTACTTTACCTTATCTTGTGAAGTACCTTACAATAAGTAAGAACATTTGGATATTATGAAAAGTGGATTTTGCAGATATCTGGTAACAAAGGTGTGCTAAATAGCTGCAACGTCATGCCATAAAGCGTAACTTTTTGATATAACTTAAGGGCTTGATAGTATGATGATTCACCTCCTCCACTTCCAGACACTTATGTGTGTCAGAGAACCCCACCAGGCACCACATGTAGCATGGTTCAAACTATGCTACATGAATTCCTAATTTCCCTAACTTCGTATTTTGTATAATTTCCCTTGAACGAACCTCACTAGGTGAATAGCCCACGATGTACTTGTTCTTGAGGTTGTTGGAGTAGAGCCCGACCAGCTTCTTGGGGTCGTGGCGCAGGTAGCCCAGCAGCTTGACCCACGTGCGGGAGTTCACGGCGGCCGCCAGCGGGTGGTGGCAGCTGGGAAGGATCGCTATGGCTAGCTCTTGAGAGTCCTTTTCTGGGTAATCTGTTGGTAGGATTAAGAGTCTGTTCAAACGATGGGACATTTCATATTGTGACCTGTTTGTCCTGATGCTTGCACATCACAGGAGCTGATGAACGCTACTGAAAGTGCCAAACTCGTTGCCTAATGGGTCGACTCAATTTTAATTGTCATTGACACACTAAGATGAAGGATTCTGTACTACAATGGTTCCTTTTCATATTATCTTGTGTTTATTTGACTGGTGTTTCAGAAGGCAGATAATTAAATTTTGTGCACTTCGCCCATTTAGCGGAGGAAATCAAACAAAAATATAGAGACAGTCAGAATTACTACTGTGTGATAGTCATCATGACTCATGAGCTGCAAACGTACTTCATCTTGGGACATCAGTCTCATTTATAAGCTCCTTGCTAAACTTCTTAAAATAAGATATGTTAATGAAATAATTCTGATAGAAACTTACCTCTAAACGAGCACAACGCATGAATACAATCCAGGATCATCTTCCCCGTCACTTCCCCGCCTCCCTTCTCTTCGGTGGGCGACTTCTCCTTGCCACTGAACACTTTGCCTTCCTCCAGCACTTCATTCAACTTCAGCGCTAAATGCCTTGCCAATAATACCCGGTCTTCCTTGGCAAGTAGAGCCTTAACTTCCTCTATAGCAGTAGTACGGACAGCCTTGATTGGTGAAAGTAGAACGAGGATGAATGCTTTATAAACCGGCGAGTTTTGCTCGCTGGCAACACTTTGGTAGTTTTCCAACACTGTTCTGCATAGCAACACCACCTGTATTAGGACTATAAAGGGGTAAATGCTATAGTGATGCTCAGTAAGTTTATTAAATATACATAGTTACATTTATGTACAGTGTGTGAATGATTGACAAGGATTGTGCAAAGTAAAGTTAATTGTATTTATTTTAATGCAACAAAGCAAGTTCTCAAAGGGCTCAAGCATTTTGAATTACATGGATCTCACTACTTTTTACAGTAGAAGAACTGAGTTGTGCGACTTGGCTTTTTTTACAAGTTTTGTTTTTAGTGGGATTTATTTGAATGCAACAGATTAGCAAGTTCTCAAAGAGCTCTAACATTTTGAATGCATAAATGGTGCAAGAGAGAGCAGCGGTGGCCTGTGGTGGCGGCCCCGACTTACGAACAGTAAGTCGTAGTTTCCAATCCAGGCAGGCGCATTACTTTGTGTAATTTATTTCATCACCACTGCTCTCAAAACGGTGAAGGAAAACATTGTGAGGAAACCGGCATATCTTAGAAAAAAAAAATTCGAAGACATGTGACATCTACCAACCCGCACTGGGCCCGCGTGGTGGATTATAGCCCATCCCTCTTCTAGAGAGGAGGCCTGAGTCCCTGCAGTGGGAACATTATAAGCTGATGATGAAGAAATGGTGCAAGTTTTGATATGTAATGTGTACCTGTACATTCCGGTCTATTCAGGTTCTTCGATATAATGGTTTGTAAGATGACTACTACCATTTAAATAATCCATACCCTAGCAGAAATAAAGCTCCCTATTTCTGCTATAAACAACAAGAACTAAACCTACAAATAAAGCATTCAGATAGATAGTTACCGTCATCGCTAGCGCTGGTGAGCACCCGGTCATGCAATAGCACGTGTTTATCCGGATGTGTCAGCGCGGCCCACACACTCGTCTTGCTGGGCAGCTCGCGTGACGTGTCCAGCAGCGTCAGGCCCAGCATTGCGCAGATACCCTCGCTAACTACCAGGTGCTGGGGACAATCATATTACAATATTATACAAAACCAGCGGCCCATCCAGGCTTTGCACGGGTAGATATTTATTTTTTGATACCAGTTCAGTAGTTTTTGTGTTTCTTCGTTACAAACATAGATGATAAATCAGTCTAAAATGCTGCCACTGTTGAAAGGTTTCCTGTCTCTTTAAGAAGATACACTACAAGAAAGAAAAAAGCTATTAAAATGAACATTTATATGCCCAATTACCGGGATTTGTGGCGCAATTTGGAACAGCCCTAAGTTCAGCAGTGGACTATGACAACTGTAGAACTTTGAAGGTGACATAAGAACTGCAAGAAGATGGTAATGGTGAAACACCAGTGTTGAGTATTCACCTGTAAGGGCTGCTGCGTGGCCTTCTCCACGGCCTTGAGCAGCACGGGCTGCAGCGCGGCGGCGTGCGGGCCCGGGCCCGCCGCGCGCACGCACGCCGCCACCATGCTCACGTACGACGTGCGCACGTTCTGCGTCGTGCTCTTCGCTGATAGGTTCTTCTGTACAGAAACAATATTACTCGATATTATACACTCATTCATACCTTGCACACGGCTCTGTGCGGTTCGACCCAGACTGGTCACCTCCCCACCGACTAAGAGAACTGAAATTCAAATCACACTATACGATTTTTATATGTGTTTTTTCTTGATGAAAAGCAATGAGACCTATTAACAACTTATTTAAAATTATCTTAAAATACACTGGATTCAATATTAAAATCTCACCTTAAATATGTCAAGTATTATATCGGGCATGGGCCCCTCGAGCCCCGAGGTCCACTTCTGCAGCGTGTCCAACGCGACGCACAAGGTTTTCTCATGAGACTCGCTGTCCAGCACACGGGACAGCTGCGTGGCCGCCTCGTCGAACAGCACCTGGCGGTCCGCGCCGCGCTGCGGCAGCGCGCGGAGTGTGCTCACACCCTGCGGGACAAATGGGTTAGTGGTCCCAGTTACTACACTACTTATCAATGCGGAGTCTGCTGCGACTGCAGCTATTTCATTGAAAGTACAACATCAGCAGGTAGAACTAGTGGGAATGATCCGTTTAGAAGGGCTATTTCTTCAAAAAATAAGGATTTTTCGACATAAGCTTTTTCTGAATTCCTTCTGGAAAGATCTTTGGCATGACAAGTAAATGATGGATGCTGACAGTTTACTATAAGAGTAGAGCAAGATCAAAGAAACGATAGATGAACTGAGTGAGTGATGATATGGCTAGAAAGAGGAACTATGGTAGAAGAAGAAATGCTGCGCCGAAAATACGCTCAAATGAATTACAATGAGGTCAGAAGAATAATGTAAGTGTACTTACAAGAAGAACGGCAATCTTATCTTCACTTGAGGTCAGTTTACCACTAGCGCCGTTGTACTCGGCGAAAGCATGCGTTAGTAGCGCACGCGCAGCCGTCACTTGCGAGCAACGCGCCGCTAGCCTCTCCAGTGCGGTTAGGGCTTCGCCTCGTACCCATTCGTCTTTAGAGTGTAGGTTGACTGCAAAAAGAAAGAAAAATATATAATACTTAGTTTATTGACTTTTGTAGAGAGAGAATACTACGATGATTGATAATTTTCTTCTGATTAAAATGTTTTCTCAACTGTCATTGAACCTGCTCACTTGAGACTTGGTTACCACTTGAATTAAAAAAAAATGAGAAGTATACATTCAACCAAGTTCTTACCAATCAAACTCTTCCCGATATCAACAGCCAATCCATCCAGCTCCACATTGAGATTGGCGAAGACTTCGCCCACCGCCTGCACGATGGTCTCAGGGCTCCGTAGCATGGCCTTGTGGAGGGCTGGTAACAATGCGTCGCGGACCTCCACGGGGCCGAGCTGCCGTAGCAGGTCGTGGCAACCCTTGATGTAGTTCGCGTTCGGTCGAGCTTTGACACTGATCACGCTTTTGGTGAAGCTTTCCAGCATTTTTGTCTGTGGTATAAAAGGTTGAACTTGTTAAAAAAACCTCAAAAACAATACCTGCAGTTGTTGCGTAAAACTTGGATACATTGTTTCAATAAATATGCTTCTTTATTACCACATCCCTTGATTTAAAACCACAACTTTTAGTCATTTTGTTATCAGTAAGTATCCATGTCATTGGTCACTTGTGTGTTAATTCTAAGTGAGGTTGTTTTGCTACCGTCGCCTCCTTCTGCGAAGCAGTGATGCTAGCGAAGGAGGTGGCGGAACGTGAGAGGGAGAGAACCTCTCATCCCAGCCGCCGCGGGAGGCGATCCGGGCGTCGGGGGCCACGTGATGGCTTCCGGCCACCGTAGACGCGGGCCTGTGGACGGTGAGTGATGGGTAAGCTCGCCGTCCGTCCGTCTAATGACGACGACAGGCCGTGTCGACGGCGCGTTCGTGTTCCACGCGCGCCTCAAAGAGATGTCAGCAACACGGAAGGGGCCCACAAGGGCCGACGCCTGTCGAGGCTGCGGGATGTCCGCAAGGGATACCGAGGCCTCGACATGAAGGGCGAAGAAGGAACATGGGTGGTTTTTCACTCCCTCTCGCTCTGCCCAAGAGCGGGAGGGGTTATTTGATGATTTCCCACCCCCCAAAAAAAAAAAAAAAAAAAAAAGGTTGTTTTGCTAGGGGTCTAATTGCAAGCTCATGCCATGATTTATTCAATGTATAGCAAAATATTTAATGCTTCAAATCTGCATAGTTTTGATAAGTTCCTTTTCATTCCTTACCTTATGTTGTTCAATGGTGCTACCATCCCCAATCTGCTGGAAATGTCGGCAGAGAGTAGAGAAAGTGACGCAGATGTGTGGTCCGGAATCAGGTGGGATTGCCAGCAATACTTCCAGCCATTTGGACAACTTCTCTTTGCCGATTGATACCCAAGATGTGTGTAGCTGGAAAGAAAATGTACATAGAATGCCTAATATTGGAAACTGCCATTATCATCTGCCTAGGCTTTTCCGAAGTATGTTGGGGTTGGCTCTCAGTGCAACCAGAAGCAACTGAATACCAGTATTTTACATAAAGCAAACGGTAAAACTGGTAGTCAGACTTTCAAAGCACTGACTACCTATTACGACTGCCAAAGATCAACCAATGACAGCCCAGGCCAATGGCTTAACTTGTTTACTGATGCCCGGAGGAAGCTCAGCATGTAATGGATGGTCACTTGTTCACGGACTAACTAACTTATGAAGATCGACCCCTGCGGCTGTTTTTATTTAGCCATAAGCTCCTTGAGCTCACGGATACTATGAGAAGCCAAAAATAAAGGCTTTGATCACATAATATTATTTGATCAATACTACTATTTTAGTAAATCTATATAGGTGGAGTGGTTACTTACCATGGAGAAAGCCTTGTCATTCTTCCTATGGTCCCCATATGCACTGATGGCAGCAAGCAAGTTTGCTTGAGATAGTACAAGTGCATTGTAGTCCACTCCACTCTCTTCTGTAGACTTAAGGGTGCCATCAACAAGGACTGTAGACCAGCGGAGTGCATACAGCCCACTTTGGCATATGCTTTTCCTGTAGAATTAACTTATTATTCAGATTCAAAAGTATCTACTGTTACTGTAACCCTGGCTCTAGATTATCATAATGCTGCGCAGAGGACTTTTTCCACAAATTCTAAAATATTTTTACTTACGATGAAGCTGTATTCTTCAGCTGCTCTGACACTTCTAGCAGGACAGGCAGCAGGGCTTTCAGGGTCCATTCTCTGTGGGTGGCAGCGAGGTGGGCGACTAGGCCCTTAACATATGACTGGGAGGTGGAATCCCGGTACCGGTGTAGTGTGAGCACCAGCAGGCGACACACAAATCGCACTGCTGGCTCTGTTATACCTAGTGATAGTAATATATTTTGTTAAAACTGCACAGGTGGGATTTTTTAAAGTTATCTTGATTTATTTACTTATACAAAGTAGCAACACATTTGTATATCATTTTGGCTATCCTAAAGCGGGGTTGATTGCTGCATGTTATTGTGTAATAATAACACATTACATGGTTTGCTAACATAAAAGGGGTGTGGCCTAAATTGTAGCTACAAATGGATAACATGTTTTGTTATAAATGCACAGCTGACACAGTATAAAATAAATCCAAAATCTTGTTTACTGTTTATTATTAGTAAATCAACTCTGTACTATCTTTAATCTTAAACGAAATCCCATGTGTTTCTACATTATTGCTCAATATTTTTTCATTAAACTATTACACCATCAAAACACAATAACTTTAGTGAAAAAGCTGCACATTTCCTAAAATTATGAATGTATCACAAAAAGACCTGTTGCATTTCAGCTTAGACTAAATACATTTCTAACTTCAATCACAAACAACCGCCTAAAACTGCATTAAAAAGTTACTTTTACAGAATTGTTCATACAACCTGTTACTAGAGTGCGCTCTGCACAGGTTTTGATGAATTGAATTCTCAGAATTTATATATAGAAGATGCAGTATATTGCACAAAGCGTCCTCTGATTGGCACATTCAAAACTCGAGCACAATACTGAGCTATATCCAGGGGTCTATGGATCAATACAGCTGGAAATCCAACCTATAAATACTCTACAGTTGTAAGCAAATAGCACACAAATATCACACTTTTAAAGTAAATTATGAATAAACATAGTACTAATTGTTACTTACCAGGTGTAGATAATACATTCCGAATTTCTTCTACAACCTCACGTCTTCCTTTCAAACTTGCGGTCTGGATTTTAAATGGTATATCCTTCAATTTTTTTAATACCTGCCGATAGAATAATTAGTAATGAATGTGGTCACATTTTGGTAGCAATAGAATGTTAATAGGTGGTGAATTTACCTCGGAATCTGCCATTTTTCACACATTTATTGAGAAAATTCTATTGAAAAAAGCACACACGTCTCCTCGCTAAACGAGCCACAGATTAAAAAGGATTATTGGACCGCTCAGCTGTCAAAACCAAAGTTGCCAAATCAAATCAACTCAAAAATGTTTATTTGCAAGAAAAAAAGGAAAATACATAAAAATAAGGAAAGTCGCTGTATTGTTATCAGAACCAGACATATTTTCTCTTCGGCTACATGACGACGTATATGTAACAGCAAGTATTATATGTCTAGATTTATTGATAATCGACTAAATCTAGGGACACAACACTAGAAGTTGAACAAGTGTCACTGTCAACGTCAAGTTGTCAATAGTGTCAATATTATTGATACAAAAATCGTGGGTTCGAAATTTATTGCAAAAATATTTAAAAATGGATAAAAGACTACAAGAACTACATAAATTGAAGTCTTACACCGAGGGAATTGATAAGCAACTAGCGATGATCTTACAAACCCTTCAATGGGATAGAAAACATTTGTTACAGGTCAGTTAAAATATTTACAATGAATCAAGTTAATTTATCGTCTTTGCTTTAGCCAATGGAACCCTGAAGGAAGTCGGGAAGTAAGATGATCATCTGACCAGCTAATCTAAAGTGATTCGTCATCATGAGCTAACTTGGCACTGGCTTCTACCAGTGCTAAATTAGTTTAGTAACTTCTATTTGCCTGCGCAAGTTTAACCTGTACTGCTGAATTGTTCATCCATTTCTAATCTAAGTTTTATTTCCAGAGCCCTGTGCTGGTGACATGTAGATATGATTCCAACCACAAAGTCCCCCCTGATAAGGCTGAAGAACATGAGAAAGAATGCTTCCTGCGACAGAATGGCTACTCCAAAGATGACCAGCTATTGCCAGATCCAATTGACTTGGAATCTGAAACACTTGTCAAACTTAGTAAATATTGATTACCTAAAACAAGTAAAGTATTTTATTATTGACCGAAACAAAGTAATTAAAATTTTCATTATTTATCCACAGAGAAAGAAGATATTCAGCAAATCATTGCTAATGCTTCAAGAACAGATCCATTATTTAAAAAAGGTATGCTACAAACATTATTAATAAAATTATATCATACATAAACTTATCCAAAGGCTCGCCTTGCTTCAATGTATGATGTTAATGGATATAACATTTACTTTTTCAGTTTAAAGAAAATTATTCAATGGGGTGAACCACCTCATCTGATTTGTATTGTATCCTTTATAATGTGCTATACATTTAAATCATATCATTTTAAATGTCTAGTTAGCAGGTTGCACAGGATCATATAAAATTGAAATCATGATTTAAGGCCATTTATTCAACTAAGTAGTGTGTCATCTATATTAAAAAAATGAGGTCATAATATCAAAACCTATTTATTCAAATTAGGTTGGTAATCAGCACTTTTTGAATGTCAAATTTTGCAAGAGGCAGTAGCCAAAATGCCCACACTTTCTGGTGTTAAGCTGGGAAGAAGAAGTGGCAGAACAAACTACCTAGCAACACATCACTCTGTTGTGATAAGCAACTTGTTACAGTTGCAAAAAGACAAATAAACTGTGTTACTGTTCAGCTACATCAGCCCACTGCTGGGCCAAGGTTGTAGTAACATACTTAAACTACAATGCTTTTATACCAACACCTATTTTTGTATGAACCACATCTATAACCAATAAGTTTCCTCAACCAAGGCGTGGGTTGTCGCGACGCAGAGCCGATGTCACTGGAGCGCCTACAGACGTCGTACTCGGCCGACGAGCGCCGCGTGATACATGACGCGGTGGTCAACGCCGTCCCTTCCTGCCATGACCTGACCGACTTGGCCTTACTTAGGTATGTTCACGTTTTAAGAGCCAGATTTTTGAGTAGATACATGTTTAACATAGAAACGGTTATGGCTCTACGATGTGCATTGGAAAAAAATACGTAACAGTGCATGGCACATCACAGAATGAGATGTTAATTTATGGCAATGGATGGATGTGAAATGTATGGGCCCATTGATGAATGGGCCCATACATTTCGCAATTCAGCGCCAATGATGGAAACACATTTCTTTCGTCGACAATTTTCACGACACGACGTCTTGTTGCGATTATATAATACGTGCGTCGTAAATTTTCACGACATAATACAACACCGTATCGTGTTTGTGTTTCCAGTATTAGACCCTGTTGATCCCTCTGAAAGTTGACATAACTGCTAAGGGGATCCCTGTTCAATATCTCGCTCTGTACCACTGCGCACTGCTCGAATTTGGTGGCTACACATATACCGCATACATTACATCATAAAAATCATCATTCTCATGCCCCCTTTTTTTTTTGGGACTCCTCCCGGTCTGGGCGGAGCCATAAGTCATTTATTCATAAACAATAAATTGTATTTGAAATTACAATTTATTGTTTATGGAGCGGTAGGGAGTATAAGACTTCTACTGACTAAAAACCACCCATATTCCTTCTTAGCCCTTTGTGTCCAAGGCCGCGGTATCTCTTTCGAACAACCCGCGGGCATCATTCTCTTGCCCTTATCCCAATTCATTTGGGGTCGGCGCAGCATGTCTTCTTCTTCCTCCATACTTCTCTGTTTCTTCTTACCATATCATTCTAAACGCAGTCCATCCATCGTTTCTTTCGTCTTCCTCTACTTAATAGTAGAGAGTGAGAGTGAGTATGAATGTGGATGGGTAATTATACACGACATTTTCCTCATTCCTCTGCATCACATGCCCATACCATATAGTATTTATTGAGATTTATACTTACACTTTTACTAATCATCCTCATCTTTCATAAAATGTCCTTTTTACGTCTCATTTCGCGCCTTGGCGACAACTATTCTTGTTGGCAGTCTTATAATCGATCTTATTCGATTTATTAACGTTGTTTTTACTGTTTTAAAATGTTAAATCTTATAATTTTTCATTGTTTACTTTTCATGTGACATAACGTCAGTTGTCAATATGTCATTTACTTTTTCTTTTAATTTGTGTCATAGTTTTTCTTAGTGGTTAGAACTATGAAGGTTACATTTGATTTATATAATTTAATTTAATTTTATTAATATATTAGCTCAAATAATGTAATTTATTGATAATTTCTATTTACTGTAACTTATCTCACGCTTATAAAATTAATTAACACGCTCACAGAAATTCTTTGAGGAAGTTTTTGACTGAATAATACAGGCCGTTTTAAATACAGGCAACTCACAATTTTTGATTTCAAGAACTTAAATTCTGGAAAGAATTAAAAGACAATTGGGTGAAGAAAACGGAGAGATGGTTTTATAAAAAGGGATTTCTGAAGGATGCCCTCCAGTTGAGATCTGGTTTTTAAAGAAGAATGAACACGTCTACAAGTTATTATCTGAGTTCTTAAGAAGAACCATCCCGAAGTACCTCCAAAGTATCCTCCGGGCCTCCCTAAAGGAGTCGCCCGTGATCCTCGCGACGCGAAGTACCTCCAACGTATCCTCCGGGCCTCCCTAAAGGAGTCGCCCGTGATCCTCGCGACGCGAAGTACCTCCAACGTATTCTCCGGGCCTCCCTAAAGGACTTGCCCGTAATCTGCTGGCCAGCCTTCGAGATTTACCTACCCTGGAGCTGTTTTATTCTGTGCAAAGCGTGAGTTAGGAAGGTTCGTGTTTTTATAGATTTATTTGTATTTTTTACCTCTTACCTCTAAATTAAATTCAATTGTTAAATTACTTACCCTCTTTTACTTGTTAGGGGTAAGTAACACGACAGTTTGGCGCCCAACGTAAAATCAAGACTAGATCTCACTCATTCCCTCTCTAAATTCTAAAAAAAAACTTACACAAGCAATCAAATTTGGTATATAATTATTTTTCATCATTCATCACTTCATCAATCTTTACTACTTTACTTAATACTAAACATACATTTATACTACACCCCCACACACATTCCTTTTACCTCTGGTAATTGGCATCCTTTCGGCCTCTTGGATGTGTTAATCCACTTCTGGACACTGCCAAGGTTGGAGATTGGTTACTATACGACGACTATTGGACAATATCTCGTAGTCGTTTCTCATTATACTTAATACTTTACCAAAACATCACTACACTGCATCCCACAGACTTGCACACATTCCATTATCGAAAGATAATGTGCATCCTTTCGGCCTCTTGGATGTGATAACCACTTGTGGGCACTGCCAAGGTTGGAGATTGGATACTTTACGACAGCCGCAGGACAATATCCTGTGGTCGTTTATACAAATCTATATATATTTATGTAATACTTATTACAAATAATTATCATTATATCGGATCCTCTAGTCCTCTTAAACTCTCTTTCTTTAACTTGTGAGTCCTCCTCTTAAACAATTATATCGAACTACGTTTAGTGTCGTGGGCTCGTTTAACTTTTATCGATACTGAGTTCTCAATACAAAGTATAGAGACTGCTAGTAGGATATTTTAGAATCCTCCTTCAGAACTTATCTCCTACTCTTTGTCCCTCCTCAGCCCTCCCTTACCCTCTTAAACTCTTTCACTCCCTTACCCTCTTAAACTCTTTCACTCCCTTACCCTCTTAAACTCTTTCACTCCCTTACCCTCTTAAACTCTTTAACTCCCTTACCCTCTTAAACTCTTTCACTCTCTTACCCTCTTAAACTCTTTCACTCTCTTACCCTCTTAAACTCTTTCACTCCCTTACCCTCTTAAACTCTTTCACTCTCTTACCCTCTTAAACTTGTTCACTCCCTTACCCTCTTAAACTCTTTCACTCTCTTACCCTCTTAAACTCTTTCACTCCCTTACCCTCTTAAACTCTTTCACTCTCTTACCCTCTTAAACTCTTTCACTCCCTTACCCTCTTAAACTCTTTCACTCTCTTACCCTCTTAAATTCCTTCACTCCCTTACCCTTTTAAACTCCTTCACTCCCTTACCCTCTTAAACTCTTTCTCACTCTTGAGTCCTCACTTTTGAGTTTTCAATACAAAGTATAGAGACTGCTAGTAGGATATTTTAGAATCCTCCTTCAGAAATTATCTCTTACTCTTTGTCCCTCCTCAGCCCTCCCTTACCCTCTTTTGGAACCTTTATATTTTTTTCTAAATATTTTTTTTTTTTTTCATATATACACATGACTCATCTCTTTCTTCTTTCCCTCTTCTAAAATAGAGTTCCTTTTCGGCTTATTAAAACTCTATTTATTTTCTAATTCATTCATCGGTTCTTAAACCATTATAAGATTATTTTTTATCTTTCTTTATATATTACCTAACCTTCGTTTCAACTAACTCTACACAAGTTAGTATGAATCTTGTTTCTATCTATTAACTCTAAAAGTTGATAGGAGCTGCCCTTGACGGTTTACTCGGAGCATACCGACTACTATTGCGGGAGCTGCCCTGACGTTAACTCGGAGTTTACCGAGTGCGGTGTTGTTATTTATCAACTAAAGTTGACTAGGAGCGGATTACAACTCCTTTAAAAATAAGCCTTTGTTAAAATTTTTTTTACTTCATGTTATTAATGGGTTTTAGACGAGAGCGGATTACAACTCCGAAAATAAGCCTTAAAGTTATTACCTTAACAGGTTGCGTAGTGATCATTGAATGTGAATCCTACCTGACCTAACTTCGTAAGATGTCGGTGTGTTTGAATGAAGTATGTACGTTTTGTGAATGCTGTTATACTTTAACCTTACAAAATTTTTGTTCTAGACCAAAAATTTTCTCGGGGTCGTTGGGGAAATATAGTATTTATTGAGATTTATACTTACACTTTTACTAATCATCCTCATCTTTCATAAAATGTCCTTTTTACGTCTCATTTCGCGCCTTGGCGACAACTATTCTTGTTGGCAGTCTTATAATCGATCTTATTCGATTTATTAACGTTGTTTTTACTGTTTTAAAATGTTAAATCTTATAATTTTTCATTGTTTACTTTTCATGTGACATAACGTCAGTTGTCAATATGTCATTTACTTTTTCTTTTAATTTGTGTCATAGTTTTTCTTAGTGGTTAGAACTATGAAGGTTACATTTGATTTATATAATTTAATTTAATTTTATTAATATATTAGCTCAAATAATGTAATTTATTGATAATTTCTATTTACTGTAACTTATCTCACGCTTATAAAATTAATTAACACGCTCACAGAAATTCTTTGAGGAAGTTTTTGACTGAATAATACAGGCCGTTTTAAATACAGGCAACTCACAATTTTTGATTTCAAGAACTTAAATTCTGGAAAGAATTAAAAGACAATTGGGTGAAGAAAACGGAGAGATGGTTTTATAAAAAGGGATTTCTGAAGGATGCCCTCCAGTTGAGATCTGGTTTTTAAAGAAGAATGAACACGTCTACAAGTTATTATCTGAGTTCTTAAGAAGAACCATCCCGAAGTACCTCCAAAGTATCCTCCGGGCCTCCCTAAAGGAGTCGCCCGTGATCCTCGCGACGCGAAGTACCTCCAACGTATCCTCCGGGCCTCCCTAAAGGAGTCGCCCGTGATCCTCGCGACGCGAAGTACCTCCAACGTATTCTCCGGGCCTCCCTAAAGGACTTGCCCGTAATCTGCTGGCCAGCCTTCGAGATTTACCTACCCTGGAGCTGTTTTATTCTGTGCAAAGCGTGAGTTAGGAAGGTTCGTGTTTTTATAGATTTATTTGTATTTTTTACCTCTTACCTCTAAATTAAATTCAATTGTTAAATTACTTACCCTCTTTTACTTGTTAGGGGTAAGTAACACGACAACCACTACAACCGATTTTATCCATTTGCGTAACACCGCACAGTCATATAGTCAGTATAGTCACATTATAAACAGATATTTTTTAATTTTACCTTTTCTTAGTGGTGGAGATGAGAAAAGCTCGGCGGTGATTCTGTCGCGCCACGAGATCCTGGCGGAGCTGCGCAACATGCGCCGGCGCCGCACCAAGTACCGCGTCGCCGCCAAGTCTCGCAACTACTCCGATGTGCTGCGCGATGTCATCAAGACTCAGGTACGAGACTATGGTTTTTAGAACCCGATATTTAACGAAACTATCGAGTAGTAAAAATAAATCATGAATCAAAAGAGTCATCATGTACTCTTCTTATTTATAAACACGGAATAAAATTGTGCCCAACAAAGGGGTTTGAACTTTTTTGTATGGAAACTGGCATATCGACCCACCGCCATTTTGTTTTTTTTTTTGTTAGAAATCACGGCCCACGATGAAATTGGTATGATGTATGGGTAGAGGAAACCTAGACGAACAAAAAATGTCACGTTATCGAGATATTTGAAGGTAAAGATCGACATATGAGTGCAATGACCACATAAAAAATAGACCTTTCGTAAAAGCACGTATGTCTATAGGCGTTGATTATTATTATTACTGTTTATTGAAAGAGAGTAGGTACATTACATACTACTAGGAGCACGAGAAAACTATTCTTTGACATAATATAGCGTTTCATAGCGATACAAAGCGATTTTCTCGTGCACATAATAATAATCCATTTGGGAACGATTATTTGGAGACAATTTAACGCCTATACACGTTATAAGTCTATTTTTAATGATTGTCGTTGTACTCATTTATCGATGTTTACCTTCAAATATCTCGGTAACGTGACACTTTGGGGTACCGTGTTACTGGACATTTTTTGTTCCTCTATATGTCCTCTATACATACATACCACTTTCACCGTGGGCCGCGATTTCGAAAAAAAATCAAAATGGCGGGCAGGTTGATATTCTGTCCCCTTTAATCCTTGAAAAAATGTAAAGTTAGACTGAAGGTTAAACTCGTTGTAACTTTACAAATAGGTACGCGTTTACATTTTTGAATTTTTAATAATGTATTTATTAAAAATTATTATTATTTATTTATTTATTTATTTTATTTTTATTTTCATTATATGAATGCAATGTCAGGAATGCATTGAACTTCACATTCTTTATTATTTGTGACGACATTTATGTACTGCCGTTTATTTGAACAACTGCTACGCTTTGTCTTTCGTAAAAGACAAAGCGTCAATTCCGATAAGTGTAAGACATTATTGATTTATATTATTTTAACAGATGGAACACTACAATGATGATAAAACCGAGACAGAACCAAAAAAAACTGTGGATAGAGACAATAGTCAACGAGACAAACACGATGATTGGAGACATTCTAGACCAATGTCAAAAGACAATGAAAAAGATAGACACAGATATGATAGCAAAATTGTGCCTAGGCCAATTCAAATTAAAACTGAAAGAGAAGATTCTACTGAGAGAAATTATAGAGTCAGTCAAAGGGATTTTGGTGGAGAAAGATCGGATAGATATGAAAAGGGAAGTAGGGATAGACGTGACAGAGATAATGATAGACGAGACCATCATGACAGATCTAGAGAAAGAAGAAATTACGAAGATTTAGAGAGAACTCAAAAGTACGGGGAACATTCCAGAAAGAGAAGATACGATGACGATCCTCGAGAGGCGCGGTATTATCATGAAGGATCTAAAGACAAAAGAAAGCATGATGAACAAGACAAAGAAGATAAAACTGATAAAAGATTAAGAAATGATCACAGACATAAAGACTACAATCCTAATAATCAAGTTAAGATTGAACCGGGACTAGAAGACGAATCAAATAACCACCAAGGAGAAACATCTAGAGACAGAAGACACGATGAAAAAAGAGATAAAACTCATAAACATAAGGACAAAAAAGAGAAACGGAGAGATAGGGAGAGATCTAAGGAGAAAAGGAAAGACACTCGATATGAAGAGAGATCTAGTGAAAGGATACACATTAAGCAAGAAAGAGAAGATAGTGCTTCAAGACATGATACAGTTAAATATAAGAAGGAGAAGGATAGGAAACAAACGAGTAAAAGACATGATAGATCACATAGAGAGGAACACTATGATAGCCACGGTTTAGAAAACGGTGAACCTTCCGAAGAGATTTACGATCCTAATAAGAAAATTAAAGTAGAGAAATAAACTTTTTTTTATTAAAACGAAGTTTCCTTTCGATTTACATTGACTCCTAATTTAAAGAATATCATGCAATACTTTTCTCAATTCACTGCTAAACGTAAAACTGTAATTCTTGTTGGAGAGCTGTGCTATTACGAAATCTCTTCACCAACCGAATATAATTATTTAAATTGGAATAATATCTAAGAATTTGTATTAAATCTACGCGTAGGTCGTAGATAACTGCGTTAATTGCTTATTATTATGAGGGAAGTAAAATGGGAACGTTTTAATATTATATGTTAGGTAAATACTTATGCCATGTCAATTTATAAAGTTTCTTCATTATTTTTGCATGGATCTATAACACTGACAACAGTCCACTTGTCATAGAGAATAGGGATTGCTAGTTTAGATTTAGTAGTTTTAGTTTAGTTGTACCTTTGATTAGCATACATCACAAGCTAAATTACATTTGAGACAAAGATGGAAGTTCATTACTCTCATAAAATATTCTTTATATTCCAACAATAAATGGCCGGCACACTGAGCGAGATCTTGTCTCGTCTAGTGCAGCGGAGCGGAGATTAGCGAAAATAATAACATGACGAGTACGCCACGGGTTGCGGAGCATGCTTTATATTGTACATAACGTTAATTCATGAAACGTGTATGGAGATTCAAGCTGTAAGTAAGTGACATCGCCATGATAAAGCATAGTGGGGGGGGGGGGGCAAGATCGAGTATACTATGTAGAATAGGTATACATGTTCGCAAAAGTGCCGTTTGGCTTAGGTCGAGTAGAACCCCTAACAACATGTCACGCGTGTGATCGTCATCCTATTAATGTCACAGGCCTCTTCTCTTCGAGAGGGAATGGGCCACGTGGGCCCAGTGCGGATGGATAGATGCCACAAGTCTTCGAATTTTTGGTTCTAGGTCATGCCGGCCGATACGATGTCTAAAAGTAAAGGCACCGAACGCAAGCACTCTTGCATACAGTCTTCCTTGCACGCCATGCATTAAACTCTCTCTCTTGCAACTAAAGTTTTTCTTTCACAATCACACAACCAAGGAATTTACGACAGCAGTAAAAAAATATCTACAGCTCCCGTATGTATGAATGAACGAGAAAGTTAATCATGCAGATATTTGTGATTTCTGATCGATCGCTATCAATATGTATCGGTCCGCGCATCTCGCAACGATTTACATTTTACTTATAAAAAGGTGATTCAATTACACACAGTTGAGTGTCGGAAATACTTTGTCTCAATTAAGTGATAACGTTGTAGATATCTCATTGTAAACCTTTTGGAGAACACCTGAAAAAACGCCTGCCAAAATAAAATACCTGACTACAGCTACTTTGCCTAGGAACCCTAGGATACAATACTGTCTACGTTGTATCTCTGTCTTGCACCTCTTATGCACGTCCGAAGGAGCTTCTGTGAAAATTAAGGGGATTCAGAGAATCTAAGTAAGGCAAGTATAATAGCTAAATCAAAATAAACCGATCTAAACACGAATTACAATCTAAATAAAGACGCAGCAAGTTTCTGGAATGTATACGCAAATACAGCTACAAAAAATAATCTACATCTTTGAATAAAATTCACCAAACTGAACACAAATGTAATTAAAAGGCACTATACGATATGAAAATTCATAAACGTAGGTACCTACGCTTGACCGCTCAAAAGAATCATGAAACAATGAGTCAGATTATTAATTAAGACTTCTCCAAAGAGCTGCGCATACGCTTCTGATTCAACTAACCAATAATAAGTAGTTAGGTAAATTAACACAGAAGGCCTGATCAAGAATAAGCTTGGAAAATAAAATCGGCAGGACCGGTGTAATGGTCCTATAGGGCACCAGGGACACACGAGCTCAGTTCAGTACTGAACGACAATTAGCTTTCTACCTCAACATGACCGAGTCCCAAGGTTTCCCGGTAATTAGTGATGGTCCTTTGCGAATTGTGGAGTTCGTCTAGTACTTTGCAGTTTTCATTTTACCTATTTCTAATAAGTGGGTCTGGGACTAATTATTATCTGCAGTCAAATTATTTTTCCTTCTGCCTTCAATAGATAACTTTTTACTACAAGATTTTTCTCCTGGTTATTTTGTGAGCCTGATAAAAAGCATAATTCCAGCGCATTTCCAAGTAGCCGTGTGTTTACCGACGGAATGAGTGCGCGTACGCAATGGGAGTGTGACGGTCGGCCGCGATGCTCACGCGTCGCTATCACAGACGATATCGTGTTACTCACAGAATTCATTAGCCACATCTAAGTAGGAATCTGCTTTAATATTTATATGTGGTCTGGGGGCTAAAGAAATGAATGTCTTTCCAGTTATTTTAAAGACAAGAATGATTGATCTGTGGAATCGTAACGTGGTTTTGCAAAAAAAAAGCCTAGGATGACCACACGTCAGTCACCCAGCATGATACCAGAAACGAATTCAGTCAGCTTGACAAGAAGAAATCGTTGGATTTGATTGTAAGAGAAGCCGCCTCTAGTATAAAATCTCGAATAAGTAGGTAAAACAGGTAAGTTCTAGATACTAGTTGTTGTTGCTCTCTGAGATGCGATTTGCTGCAATAAGTATAATGCAGTTTCTTGCTTTTACATTGCGTTGTTTTCAATTGTATTAAGTGGGTAATTTAAATTGAATGGAACCTATTTCAACTGCATACAAAGAGATTTACTAGTAATATTTGAATGTCTTTGACTGCATTCGAAATTTAATGAAAATTGCAAGTTGGTAGATGTGACCTAGTAAACCTACAGCGTTCTTTGGTATCTTATAGTATAAAAGTACACCCCTTCCAACCATTGACTTGGATTTTATTTATATTCAGTTGTTACGAATCCTATCTACCTACTTAGTTATGGCCCAAAGTCTGACTGCGACGTTGCTCGTTTACACATATAAGAGTTTAAAAACCCTGCGCTGCACATCAATGACCTCCTTGTTCCTGGTATTGTTGGGTACGCAGATGACAGCACTGTCATGGAGAGCTATACATCTAGCGCAAAAGCCGGCGGTGATGAAGTACGTTTATTGAGAGAGGCCATGGTAGAGCGCACGAATTCAGCCTTAATTGTCTCAAAGTGTGGTAACGAGAATCTGGTTGATTTCAACGACACCAAAACCTGTGTCTGTTCACTGCCAAAAGGAGTCCGTTCAATCTGGCCCCTACTTTCCTGTTACTGACAGTCGAGCTTCTTGGAACGAAGTTGAGCGCTAATCTGAACTTCGGCGCCTACAAAGTCGAAGGCTCAAACTGCGGCAAAAAAGCTGGGTATTCTAAACAAGGTCAAGCGGTACTTCAAGCATGGACACCTTCAATATTATATAACGCTCAAGTCCGGTCCAGCATGGAGTATTGCTGTCACCTTTGGGATGGCTCAGCCAAATACAAGCTTGCCACACTTGACTCTGTAGAGCGCATATCCAGGAGGCTAATTATTGTCGATAAGCTGGTTGCCAAGCTACATAGTCTGGCCCACCGACGCAAAGTTGCATGTCTGTCGGTCTTCTACAGTCTGTACTTCGGAGAGTGTGCGCAGGAGCTTTACGGGCTGATTCCACCATCTCCCTTCTTCCACCGAGAGACTAGACGTACTGCAGGTTATCACCCATATCTTGTCGATGTTCCACACATTCGTACGAAGCGCTTTGCTAAATCATTTATTATGCGCATAGCCAAGGAGTGGAACTCCCTGCCTGCGTCGGTTTTCCTGAGTTCATATAATCCAAATCTATTTAAGTCGCGAGTAAATAGGCTTCTTCTGGGTAAGCTCGTTTCATCGTCGACCTCATCTCTGCCCTTAGGGCAAGATTAAGCCGGTCAAGAGTAAGCCCATGTCAAATAAAATAAAAACCCCCAAAGTCTTGTCCGGTACGCTATTTTCTTCTTTTATGTTTAACAGTCAATATAATTGTTGTAATAACTACATAAACGGTTCTCTATTTACCTAATAGGTGCAGTAAATCGTTCCCGTGCGGGGCGGATCGATATAAACGATAACAGCCAGTCAATTAAAAGTGAGCGTCTTCATTAGCCCACTTATGAGCCAATCACTAGGTACCTACCTACCTGGCTACCTTCATAACGGGCCTGCAAGCACAATGATAGAAATCAGTGTACCATTCGATGCAAAGGATTTAGAAATCTTCGTGTCAATTCTACAAACAGACAGAGCGCGGTATTGATCAGCTAATTAACTATTTATATTGGCTTTGATGTTTTGGAGTTCAGTGGTGCATTGTTATTCATGATAAAACAAACGTTTATAAGTTTTGTTACGCACTACCTTCTCGTTGAAAAGATGGGCAGCAGACACAATGGAAAATAGTAAACGCTGTATTGTGTTTTTACTATATAGCCAAAACCCTTAGGTAACTGTGGCAAGTCACAATTACGCCATTTTTACCTTCTTCTACCATTATATAATATGCCTTAAACTGCTAAATACTGCTGTTTTGAAAAAAAAAATAATCCGGCCAGCTCCGACTGTTCATTAACTATCCGTCTAGAGCTGCTAAAGCAAGTTTCTCAAGATAACTGTTGGCTCGGGGCTCCTATAAGTAAATCAAAAGTTAATTTTAGCCAATCATTCCTCCTGGGACTTCATTAGACTTCTCAAGTACGGGACCAATATAATTTTCCAAGTGATATTCTGCCACGAACCGGTTACAAGGAAATAATTACACTCAATAAAACTTCAGTCGGAAGCTATTCCGTAGACTCTTTTACATAAGTATACCATTACAGTTTATATTACGGAAATATTAAGTCTCAATAAAATAAATTATGGAACTTAGTTCATCATTTCCAGAAAGGGAGCTGTAATAACTTTTGTACATAAGTAGGTAAGTAATATTCTATGTATTTTTTAATATCGCTGAGGAGGTGAGAAAGCATTCTAATTTTAGCAGAATCTGATAACACTGGAAATTGACTTCACAAGACGTGAAAATAGGTCAGACCGATGAGGACAGATGAATCTAATTTCCGCCCTTCTCCGATGCAAATGTTTCTTGAAATAACTTTCTCCTTAGAACTCCCTTCAGGTTAACGTTTAAATATACATAGAATATCTTCAACAATATTATAATACGTATTCTATTTAAATAAGTTATGTATCTTGTTATTTCCAAGTCCCATGAGTCACGTCGTGGCAATGATTGGTGGAGTCATTTCACGCGTTCTGAGCACTAAGCGTTACTTATTATCTCTTTATAGGTGAAATAAAATCAAAATCAAAAGTCATTTATTCAAACTAGGCTGATAATCAGCACTTTTCGAACGTCAAAATTTACTTTACTTTACTTTACTCATTTACAAGTGACAGTCCCCCAAAACGCCCACCCTTCGACACTTCCTAGTGTTTTTTGCTGGAAAGAAGAAGTGGCGGAACAAACTCCCCAGCAACACATCTGTCTGTTTGGTTAGAAGAACCAGACTCGATACAATTGAAAGGTGTAACTTAATATTACGATTGATTACAGACACAAGTCAAAAATAAAAATGTATATAATAATAAAAACATAAAAAAGACATAACATGTCAGTAAACTAATTTTGGAGAAAGAACATAAATAACAAACAAACAAACATTGTCTTGTGTTCAACTCAGCGACCAACTATTCCTATCATTTAAGTAGTCGTTAATAGAATAGTAAGCTTTTAAACAAAGATTAGATTTTACTTTGGCTTTAAATGCATTAAATGGCAAGTCTAGAAAAGAAGATGGCAATTTGTTATAAAATGTTATACCGAGCCCTACGAATGAATTATGAACTTTGTGAAGCCGGTGAAAAGGAGCGCGTAGTTTATGCTTATTTCTAGTGTTAAAATTGTGAATATCACTGTTTTTAGTGTACAGGTGAATATTTTGTCTAATATATAAAATGTTGGCAAAGATGAACTGAGAAGCAACCGTGAGAATACCAATCTCCTTAAAAATATCTCTAAGAGAAACTCGGGCACCCAGCTGATAAATTGCACGAACCGCTCGCTTCTGCAGAACAAATATATTTTGAATATCAGCAGCTTTGCCCCACAGCAGAATACCGTAGGACATAACGCTGTGAAAATAACTAAAGTAGACTAACCGTGCTGTATCAACGTCAGTGAATTGTCTTACTTTTCTGACGGCGTATGCGGCCGAACTTAGCCTTCCCGCTAGGCTTGATATGTGTAAGCCCCATTGTAATTTTGAATCTACTGTTATGCCCAGAAATACAGCAGAGTCGGCAGTTTCCAGCTCTTGATTGGCGAGGATAATATTGGGACCTAGATTTCTAACATTGGGTAAAGCGAACTTAATTATTTTAGTTTTCTTAGCATTAAGAACAAGGTTGTTTGTTGTGAACCAATCCGTGACCATTGACAGCGTGCTGTTTACGTCGTCAAAATCGTGTCTATTCCTATCTACTTTAAAGATAAGAGAGGTATCATCTGCAAATAGCACAACGTCACAAAAACCTTTTAAATAATATGGTAGGTCATTAATATAAACCAAGAATAAAAACGGACCCAGTATTGAACCTTGAGGTACACCAAGCCGAACCGGTAGTCCGGAAGATTTGGCGCCATTTACGTCTACACATTGGAATCTATTTTGTAAATACGAATCTATCACATTTAGGGCCTCATTTTGAACACCGTAATGTCGCAGTTTCCGTAAAAGCGTGTAGCCGAAAAGCGTAAAATAGGTATAGTTACTATGTTCTGCGACAATTCAGTAAACTTGATTCATGTTAAACGTATTATTGCCTATAATTGATGTAATTATTGTTGCTTTAAGCTACTAAGTTTGAGCCTTAGCTATGTTTATTAGTGATCTTAATCATGATTCAGATAATAAATTGTATTGGTTTGTAACCTTGGTCTAGTCAGGTCTGAAGGTTGATTGAATTTAGATAAATTGTGAGTCATCATTTATTTACCAGGAATTCTTCAGAAAAGCATAGATATAGGTGCTTCAACAGATTGTGTTCAATTTCGTTGAACGAACTATGAATATTCTATTTGAGAGTAGGTGCACCTGGATCCGTTTGGATCTGAAAAAGATTTTAGTGCATTGGGCCAAACGCTTTCTGGATCACAGAAAGTGATTTAGAATAATCTAAGTACATGTACGCAAGTTATTCTCATGTGTGAAAATCGCTTCAGACAACTCTTGCTCTCTTCTTTGATGCAATTTATTGTTGTGTAATTTTTGAAATGCCATTCCTTGGAAGCGGGAACCGAAGACAGGCGAAGGAGGGCGAAGGGCGACGGCGCGCGAAGAAACACGCGGCGCGCGCGCAACAGACCGACACGCGGACGGGACGTTGGGACTGGCCCTGGCGGGGTCACTTAGTAGGTTATTAGATAGGGTGCGCAAAGAGGCACCCATGAAAAATAAAACCTTTCTGCAAGCTATTAAAATAAAGAAAAATAAGTCCAGAAAACAAGGACGGTGCACTTAACAACACTTTTTTAAGTGAGTTTAATTGGACTGCATCTCATATACTTATGAAAATGATTTCAAATGCAGATGGAACTGAAATTTATCCTTTTTCTTCTTCTAGAAGAAATGTTGATGGGAACGAACATTTCACTATTGGAAAAAGTAATAAAAACATTGTTACCTACCAATAATCTACATTATAAATTGGCTGATTTCCGCCAAACTTTCACTTTAGAATTTGATGGTTATTAAAAGAAAACAAAACAAAGGCCGATAGGAATGCATCTTCTACTACAATATGAGGTCCCTATCTCCCCACGAATGATGGCGCGAGATGCCCCCATGCCCCCACGGGTACAACCCGCCAGTCGCGCCGCGTCCGTGCGTCGTAGTTTACGTCTCGTGACTCGAACGTCCGACTTCACGGCCCGTAGTTCGCCGTACATCGCAGTTGTTGTCTCCAAACTCGTGTTGACTTACATTGTTTGTGTTTTGTGTGTGACAATGTGTGTGTTTGTGTTTACCTCTCATTGAACACGGATTGGGTTTCCTTTTGTTTTTTTTGGTGAGTTTTTTTTGTTAAATTATGTATAATATTTGAAATTAATTTAAGACTAGTTTTACATTGCTTATTTTTTTATATTTAATAATATTTATTCAAGTTACATATTAATTAAAAAGATAACTATAATTACTTTTCTGACGCATTTACGTGCGAATACAGGAAGTAAAAAATATTATACAGAAAAAAACTGACTCTACGCCTACTTATAACTTCCACTACGCGAGAATATTTACAATTTATGATTTCTGCTTCCTATTCATAATTATTACTCAATTTGACAGCTATTATAATAACCATACATACAACCATTTATTAAAAAAGCAGTTAAAGCAATCTTCCTCCTAATGAACTGACATAGTCGAGGAGTTTCGTCGATATTAATTGAGTAACGGTTGTCGAACGATCGACATTCACATTATATAGTAAAGTCGTTTAATAAACGTTTTACATGTTGTATACGTCTCTAGGTATGGGTAGAGTTTTAAATTCGAATAAATTCGTAGGTTTTAAGATTATCTCGAAAGAGAGGTTCTGGGTTGGTCTTAAAAAAGTTTATAGTGTCTTTCATGGCTGATGATGCCCACCGGGGTGGTATTGGTGAAGCATCCTACACTCCCGGTGATATCTCCAGCTACTAGGCACCTTTCCCTCCGTAAACAGAACAAACACACGAAGCAAAACTATGCTATAACATACTGATGTTTGTTGTAGTGTTAGTTTGTAACCGATGAAGAGATCGTGGAGGGTTTGGTTATTGTGCAATTTGAAATAATAAGCAAAGAACTGGAAGTCTTCGACCGACTGAATTAGTTCAGTCATGTTCGTAGAAATTGCAATATACTATTCCGAAAAACAATTCCATTTGTATTTGGGAATCCTGAAAGAGCACATATCCCGTTACTTCCACCGACCACTAAGACCATAAAGCAGACAGCTTACTTCCATATAGTAGTGAAGAATTGGGACGTAGTAACTAACAGTTTGCACAACAGTTCAACAGGATAGGATTGCACGTCTCACGACCTCTCGACCAGCAACGCCTTCACTGTTCTGATACTGTTTCAACAACAAGCTACCTTTGTTAAGCAGTAAAGCATTCATTTCATGAGCTTATTGTTATGAAAACATCGGGTTACCAATGATGATACTTCTTCTACCTATTTCTTTGACGTCCTTGTTGGTCTCGTGGTCACATGCGCGACTGGTGAGCGTGAGGTCATGAGTTTGATTCCTGCGTTGGGTAAAGTGTTACTGTGCTTTCCCATTAGGAATTTCTCAGTAGCAGCTACGGAGTCTAGCTTTGTGCCCAGTTGATGGTGTACTATAAGGAACACTTCTGCCTAACTCTTCGAAGATTACTGGCGTGATGATGTGATAATGAATTTCTTCGAATAATCTTTAGGCAGAATTCCATGAAAAGATTGACAAGTCTCTAACCACCCATAGTTGCATTTAAAAGTCAGCTGAGCTTTACAGACTGGTGACTTTCCACTAGCACGGCTTGTTCCCGAACACTCACTACCGTGTGAAAACAGTAATCTCTAAACAGTTAACCGTTAATCCATCCATCTCTGTCAACCACTCTTACCAAAACCGGAAAATTGAATGTTTTCTTTACTAAAAGTGTTTATTGGGCAGTGAGACCGGCCCTACATCTCACTTATCCCACACCTTGTCGTACAAATATGCATAACACCTTCATCTTAGCGTTGTTGGTTCGAATAAATAGATATTAGGTACTTGAGTGTGATCGTAAGTGGCCTGTTAGAGTGTTGACACAACTCATCAAATGTGAGAACAGCTTCCGATTCAGAGTTTTTTTTTTTCTAGCGCTATTATAGAGAGAGAGTCCATATTTTAAAACTGGATACTTCTGTAACTGCCGCAGATTTGACATACTTTTGTATGACAAAACTGTCAAAACATTTACTAAGTGATGACCTAAGTAATCATTAAATATCTCTGAGTACCGCAGTAAGTGTTTTATTTAAGGGAGACCTTAAATTCTCAATTTTATTAAATCAAACAAATGTACATTGAGGGTTTTGTCAGCCTTTATTCTAATAATTTTAGGGGTCAGGTGCAAGAAACAGAATATTTATATGCAATTATTTAAATGAAAGGCACGCGAAGAAACACTTGTACACATAAAACATGTGAACCGGAAGAATACTTATCCCCCTAACGTATCTGCTATGTAAAATATAAGATACCATCTCGGGTCGGACGGACAAGTCCGGACTACGGACAGACGCGAAGATAATTAGTATTATTAATTGATAATGCATTTTATTTATTTTTGTCTGCCTTGTGACATAGTTCTTAGACGAGTTCTTAATAAGTGTGAAGTTTTGTAATGAAAGTATTGCACCGGAGAACGGTTTCATTATGAGGAAATACTGAAACAGAAATAAACTTCCGTTCTTCTTTCGATTTTGTTTAACTCCCATATACTAATGAGGCTATTGCCAAACCGCCACCACCAGTCTTACCAAGGCGTATCGTATTCCCTAGTAGGTACTAACTGGGATGTGGAGGCCAGATAAGCAGTCGCTCCATGTAAAATACTGGTATTCAGCTGCATTCGATAAGACTGGATGCCGACCCCAACCAGAAGGAAAAGGATGATGACTAAGGGGGTTTTGCCACAAACCTAAACCGGGATGCTTCTGATAAATTCCTAATAATATTGACTGAATCGAACCCAGGTCCTCATGCTCAGCAGTTGCGTTAGCAACCGCTACATTAACAACATTAATATTTGTGGGAAGAGTCTAATATTCTTTAACGAGCTTTAAAAACTCGCTTATGCAAATACAAAAGCACAAAAATGTCGTTAAGATGTGCACACACGTAATGATGGCTGACAGGTCATATCGTCATATCGTCATGTGGTCATGCACCATAAACTCGTTTCTCTCAGTTATTATTAGTTGTAACATTGTTATGCTAATAAACCCGTTCGGAGAGATTGATGAAGATAATAAATGCGAGAACATTATTTAATAAATTACATGTTTCTGTAAGTTATGCGCTGTGGATGCTTATTTATTAGATGTTGTAGTGAAAGATGCGACAGTAGCGCTGGTAACATATTAAATTCTGTAGTGATCGGGTCACGAGTTCAAATTCCTGCTAAGCCAATTGTAACGACTGAAAACCCATTCCGTCACAATATATAACTTATTATGTAGTCGTCACGCATACATCGTCGTATAGTTTTTAGTTTATTCGAAAAAATCACAGAAACCATCAACAGTGTTGCTTAATGTATATTGTATGCTAGGCAGATTGAGCAGCGAGGCCGCTGCTCAATCTGGCTAAGGATATGCATAAGCTGAAGGTTGGTTCTGTTTTGGGTTGATAAATACTAACTTCTCGCACATATATTATATAGTTAATACATCCACAATCTCAAGATTAACAAGAATGCAACGAATGCAAATAGAACTCCATTTTATTTTAATAATTGCTAATAATCTTGTTCACGCATCGTTTGTAGAAAACGTCCATAATTGTGCAGAACTGCAGATGGAGATAGGCAGACGTATTCAAATGAGAGCGAGGGAAAGTGCGCACGCGCAGCCTCGCTGAGCATTACGCTGACGTCGCTTTAATTAGATTGTTGTGGTCGGGAGCATGAAAATACTGTAATAACCAGGGTATATTAAACATAAGTGATAAGTATGTCCTGAGAAGTTAAGTATGAAATCTATCTTGTGTCTATCTATATGTTTGGCTTAGAAGTTTGGCTATTACTGTCATAGGTTATCATTAACAATGCTGTTTCGTGCATATTATTATGTTATCAGTAATTGCACAACTCAGCAACTCAGTACAATATAATTTATAATACAATAGTTTCATAATATAATCTATAGTGCCTCAATTTAATTCCACATTATATTGTTGAGGGCCAATTCCACCAACCAAACCGAACGCTAATAAGACAACTTAACCGCGAGTTTTCTTTTGACAACCACGACAGATTATTTTTTAGACTGGCTGTGATATTTTAAAAGTTGTGTAATTTTTTATATCGTAGTGATATAAAAAGTATTGAAACTCAGATGGAAACATCCAAAACATTTTACATATCTAGTTTCTGAGCTCGAGCCTAAATGTGCCCTGCTAAAATTTGTAATTTTTGTCTAGTTTTGAATGTAGCATTTACGATGAAAAAAATGTCATTATATTACATTTGTTAGACGGATAGTGCACAAAAAAGACAAAATGATTGCAGTCTTGGTTTCAAACCAGAAATGAAACGTGACTGACTAACTACAACCAGTCTGTTATTATTAAATTACTGTAATTTAACTTTTTGTAAACAAAGACACGAATAAAATTATTTCATACTTTTTGGCCATGAGCACTATATGGCTCTCGAATAGTCTCGAATGATGTTTTTTTGTGTTTGCTGTAATAAGATGGTTAATATTTGAACAAAATGATGTCTGAGCAAATGTTAGCGCATCGTTGCACAAAGAACAGCCGCCAAGTGCATTTAAGTGCTTATTTTAAGTACTAATAGGGTCATGGCTCATTTTTCAGAACACTTCAAGATACGAGTAGGGTATGTTTCGCCTTATTATTTGGAAAATGCAGCCAAATGGATTTTATTTAAATAAAAATATCAGTGGTCTTTACACAGACTATCTATAACGTCGTATAAACGAGGTATTCCATCCAGCGCGCAAATATTTGGGATCCTTTTTTGCGAAGTTAACTCTGCTCACTTTTGTGTGCGCTGGATGGAATACCTCGAAAACGTTTCATGGATTCGGGCAGGTTAGGCTATCCAGTTGCTTGATAGTAATAAAGGAAACTACGAAACTAAAAAGCCATACAAGTTTCTGAATACTGAAACAGCCTGTAACTTATCTTTCACAACTTTAACACCCTAAACACATGTAATCAGGTTTAATTATGCGTGTGTGAGTACTGGGTGTGGTGACCGAGCCCAGTACTTAAAAGTTTATGCGGGGAATTGATCCAGCTTGCATAATGAAGCCTTAGATCGCACCGAGATAGAGGTTGCGTCTGAACTAATGAGTTTTGTTAGCGTGGGCCGCAATCGCTTTGTTTCTTAACTTGCATGTACTATTAATGCATCTACTTTATGTTTAATTTTGTTAATAACACAAAACTTATATCGAAACCTCTATAAGTTAAGCTTGTATACAATAATAATTTAGAGGTTGGCAGATTCGTCTCAGAATGAAGTTAGTAGTTTTTCTTGTTTAACTGGGGCATAACTTTATATTATTTTGTTTTCTGTTTTGCACCTACTGTGTATTGTGTCAGCATCACGCTAAGTTAGACTGGTAGAAAATGCGCAAGGCATTAGTCCGCTTTTGTACAGTTTTTACTTGTGCGTTCAGTCTAAATAAACAATTATTTATCTACTGACTGCGTCTGATCTGTCCGTTGTTAAACGTTGCGGGAACAAGAAGGTACGATGAAATGTATAGCTTTTCAGATAATCATGGCAATTCAAATTGTGTTGCTTAATAATCTACCCATCTTTTCATGGCATGGCAACATGAACCTATTATCTGGAAACATTATTAATGTAATTTAAAGGTTTACGAGAACACTAAACTTACTTCTCCGCGTCGTTATGTAAGAGTCATAAAAAGGGCAGTTCAGCCATAAAAGAAGCATTTCTCGCAAATGAACTCTTGCCGAATTCCATGATCGACACATGTTACTTCTCAAAGTTACTCACACATTTACTTGAACTTTGTATACAAAGTACGCGTTTCGCACATATTTATGGTAAACTTTTAAATTTTCTAAATTGTTTAGTTTGACTTGGCTTTTTACGTTTGACTGCCTCGTTAGTCTAGTGGTCGCAAGCGCGACTGCTGAGCATGAGGTTTGATTTCCGGGTCGGGCAATGTCTTATTGAGTTTTTCTATCAATTTTTCAGTAGCAGCTACGGCGTCTGAATATGTGCCTGGTTGATGGCAATAGGCTCACTCCCTATTACATGGGACTTAAACATAACTGGCGAAATGTGGGTGTACTATTAGGTACACCTCTGCCTAACCCTTCAGGGATTACAGGCGTGATGTTATGTTATATGTTTACAATTTTCAAGTTTGACAGACTACAATCTTGTTAAAATAAGATTGTAGTCTATCAAATTTGAAAATTGTCTCGTACTCTTGATCAATATGACAGCATTTCACTTTTTGCTCTTCCAATGGGAAAATGTCGTAATCTAACAAGGAAAGTGATATAACTTAAAGCTTTTATCTTTGATCACCAATAAACAATAGCCATTTTTTGCGACTACGATTAATAGTCGCGAGACACAGTCGCAGTCGCATGTGGGTCCTTCCTTACCTTACGTAAGGCTATGGGAAGAGCAGAACTCGGGGAACCTGATCGACGTAATTACGCTAATTATATAATTATACGTAACATGTAATCTTTCTCGTCATTTGAATCAATAGACAAACTATTAAAGACACGCTTTATGGAGGATACATGTTGGATAAATACTTGGTTGTCACAGAACTGTAGTGTAGATGTACTTACAGCAATGCATAGTATAACACGAGCCTTTTTTTTTTTTGGGGGGTGGGAAATCATCAAATAACCCCTCCCGCTCTTGGGCAGAGCGAAAGGGAGTGTCAGACTTCTACTGACTAAAAACCACCCATGTTCCTTCTTGGCTCTTCATGTCGAGGCCGCGGTATCCTTTGCGAACAACTCGCAGCCTCGACAGCCTTGCTCGGCAGCCTTGTGTTACTACAAGCTTTAAAATGTTGGTTCAAAAAAATCATCATCCGATTCTTTGTAGATTTACAAAAAATCGGATGATGATTTTTTTACACGTTCTTTGATGAACATCCAGTTTAATTTTGAAACTTATTACTTTTGTGATGTTCCGCAAATTACGTGAAACACCCACTCAATCATCTCATCGACTGCTCCCCTGCCTTAGACAACACCTTATTACTCAAACATCGCAAACACAAAGGCTGTGTTAAATCATTAAATCATAGCAAATACAGCGATAGCGGTACAAATCGCGAATAACTCGCACAAAAACCCAGCGTGATTTGAACTGTGAAATATTTCCCTAACAAACACTTGAAGATAAAAACCGCGATTAGTTCAGTTATTTAGTATATCGTACTCCGCACGCCACATTCCTTATTTTTTCCTTGATAGCAATAGTATGGGAATAGCATTTGTTCTTTTGTGTGATTGCGATCAAATCGTTTGTTCGGTTGAACAATCCGCTGCTAATTACAACGAGATCGAAATGCTGTTTTTAATAGCTTTCTAGAGTTCAACGTGATGCTAATTGATTTTTGAAGTTCTTGCGTTGGTTGCTGGGAAGGTTTGCAGCTGCATACTTAACACCTTTGAAAACATTTATTTAAACAGTCACCTGGAGTTTTTTGGCAGTTCTTCTCCAAAAGGCAACAATTTCGAACTATCCATCTAGTTTCTGACGTTTTGTACGTGTCGAAGTAAGTTTGTGTGAAATATTATATCATCCGAGATCCCATCTTACCCATTACTAGATAAACGCCTTCCTCCACTCCTACCATTTAAATACAAAATAAATTCATGAGATCTCTAAACAAAACGCATTTTCGCCATTTAAAGATCATAATCCCAGTAAGATTAATCTGTGTAGTCAAATAAGTTTGTTTCACTCGGTACATAATTACTATAGCGGTATACATAATAGGGCAAGGGTTATGTGCTAATCAACACAAAAGTTGCGTAAACATTGAAACAGAGAACGCATGTACAATGTACTCTTGTACAGTGTGTACAGAACACAGTAGTAGGCGGCGCGTTGAAGTCTTTTGTTCTAACAGTTACATCGTGCGTAATGCGCAAGCGTTTTGTTAATCTGAGACAATCCTGTGAATAATTAATACATGATCAAAGGTATTAATTAATTTTACGAACAATCGTGATATTAATATTTCCAAATGAACGTTGGTCAAATTGTAAAAAATGCAATATAGACCTACTGTAATAATAATAAAATCAGCCATATTGCCTTTTTTTTTTTTGGGGTGGGGGTGGGAAATCATCAAATAACCCCTCCCGCTCTGGGCAGACCGAAAGGGAGTGTCAGACTTCTACTGACTAAAAACCACCCATGTTCCTTCTTAGCCTTTGCGCCGAGGCCGCGGTATCTCTTGCGAACAACCCGCAGCCCTGACGGGAATGCCATATTGCCCTTGATCCAAATAAGTCTATCAATTCAATACACTCAATAAAAATGTGTAAAAATATTACTATAAACATTTCTTTACAAATAATTAAAATGAAAATATCAGAACCCTAACATAAGGGAAAGAATGGGAACAAATTCATCCCTGTAGGGTTGCCCTCGAGCCCTCTACACGCCCCTCGTAACGGATGCTCCGAAACCGTTGATCATATCAAAGAATGGCCTACCTTTATTTTTTATCATGTTTTACAAATTACCTTCGTATCTTCCAATCTAAACCATGGCTCTATTATTTAAGGTTCCAAATTGCATGATGAGAGGTTTATTAAAAAATGCTCTTAAAGATTTGTTTGGAGGTTTAGCCGCAGGGCGTACAGGCATCGAGTTACAAAAAGTAATTTGAGCGTATTAGTATTTAATGACAATGAACTGTACAGAATAGCGTCGGGTAATCCGGTTACACACACTGGGTAATCAAATACACTTGGTGAGGAATGTGTTATTCGACGTTTATGTGTGTGCTACATCATTATATGATTTCATTTAGGTTCGATACTAAAAATAACAGATTTTTGCAACTCAAAATTTTTCCGCTAGTGCGCATACAAATGGTAAAAAGTTCACTTTTTCACGGGTTAAGAAACTGCAATAGGCTAAAATAACTTGCTCATAGTTTCATAATGTTACTCTGCTCAAACAGATCTTGAAAATAAATTTGACCAAAATATTGGACAATTTCAAGACATCTATTCTTTAAAAGCAGTAAAAGTCGAGCGCAACAAAGTTATACCCATTTAATTAACAGCAGATGGTATCTAAGAATATTCAAATTGGCAACACAGACAATCCTCTCAGTGAGAAGACATTCAAGGAATCGTTTCATGACCTTATCACTGAACAACTTGTACAGAAGGTACACTGTCTAAAATTTTGTATATGACTATAATATTATAACTTAGATTTGTTCTTCACTTGAAAACACCAACCATCATCATCATCATTCTCTTGCCCTTCATCATCTGCCTAGCCTTTTCCCAACTATGTTAGGGTCGGCTTCCAGTCTAACTGGATGTAGCTGAATACCAGTATTTTACATGCGAGCGACTGCCTATCTGACCTCCACAACCTAGTTAATACTAGGTGATACGATACTCATCACATCATTCTCTTGCCCTTATCCCAATTAATTTGTGGTCGGCGCAGCATGTCTTCGAAAACGCCAACCACTATGGACATATTGGACATAGTATGGCTTGTCGTTTCCTAGTTCATTATTTATACTGTTTGGGAACTATGTCCTGGTACCACGACGCGCCGTCTTAAAGTAGTCAAGACTACTTTATTCTTATTCTTAAATAAAGGAGCGCCTAGACACTTTGTACCTATACCTTTGTTGCTTTTCCCCTTGACGTCTGACCTTTTTGTTTTCCATACAGTACTGGTAGGTACATCTTATTTCAGGCAGAGTGTAAAATAGCCGCGATTTACATGTAGACCTTCTTTCCATATTTATGTAGTGATCCTTCTACGGCGGTCGAAGGAACAATGGCACTGTTAATGGGCGAGCTCGGTAGCTGCGCCGGCGCACCGCACAATGCCCGTGACGCTGCCGACGCTACCCAGGGTTGACAACGAACAAAAAAGAAGACATAAAAAAATGTGTATTGTTCAGAAGAGGATTATACTAAGTGAACTTTTACGTAAGCTTTGAAGCTGCGGTTTTGTATTCAATGGTAATTTTAATGGTGTTTTGGTAATGGACGCAGAGACCGTGTTTGTCGTCAATTTCATTCTTAAGTATTGCTTGTGGGGGAATACTGATTCAATTTCTCGTAACGGTAGAACAAGGCAGTGATGCTAAACAACCCATTTCATTGAACCACTCTTCTTTGAAAGTTTTGCCACCCCAACATTCGAGGTTAGAATTTGAAGTGGTGTTACCTCACAGAGAGTCCTCTTTAGAGATTTAATCGAGACTACAAAACTTCCTGTAGCTGGTAATTAGCCTGATAGCCCTATTAGCAGGAGTTTCACTGTCGTCGTTGGTATGGTAACCCACCAGTGCGCGGCAACAATAGAACAGTCCTGCGCACGCGCTTACACAAGATCCGATTACTTTCGGCCGATTTCCTCAATTCTGGTCGATTGTTTGTTTGTTTGCACAACGGGAGCCATACAGCAATATACCACAGGTTACTCAATAGGCAATACAACAACAATGGGGCTTTCTTCCAATCACTGAATTGTGTTCGAATTTGTGCCGGAAATAATTGTTGCTTGGTTTCCTTTGTCTAGAATAGTTAGTTCAGCCAGCTTTTACCCGACTGCGCTACTGCTTTTAGCTGATTTTGGTTTGTATTGCCATTTGCCGTAGCTTCATATCAAACTATAGGAGGAAGAGATCTGAATACTAAAACGAAATATTGCACTATAGTACATCTTGAAAGTTTGATGATTTCGAAAATAGTGTTCCACAATCAGCCCCTTGCTCGACATTGAAAGATATGAAATAACTAACAATAAAATGATTGATTCATCGACATTATTGTTCAAGTATCAACACTCTACAGCCCCACTACAGCGCGACACAATTATAACGACGAAATAATCGCAAATCATTGTCTAACTTATCGAATAGCGTGCGCTGGGCTCTGGGGTATGGGGTGCAGGGGGGCTACAGACAATGCGACTGTAACGCACCTCCGTGCGACAATCGCAGCAGATTGACGTTTACTACCGTTATAAACGTAACAAACGTATTGTGGAGATGCAGTTGTTTGTTGTGGCGTATGGCATAAGAGACAGCGTAATTCAAACCATTAAGATGCATTTGAACATGAAAATTTGCAGACACACTTTCAGAAAAGTCCCTACAGTTGAGTAAATACCTCGTTAAATAATATGTTTCTTATCCGTGGATGTGACTTTAGAATTGTGCCATTAGGATCTACAGCATCATGAACAGTCAAAATTGTTAGTGCTGCGACCTGCCAAAAAACCAGGGTCATATATGAAAACTGGAGCAAAAGTCCTCGAGAGAAAAGGCACTCGTTCTTCTATTAAGTACATTTCCCAAAGCAACCGTTGCCAACTACATTGGAATGACAACTACATTCTCATCCCAAAACCACTTACCAAACTCCACTTACACTTTACACCACACCCCACTTTCATTCAATGCTCCCTCGAACTAAGCATTGATTGAAGTATACACATGTTATTGAGAGCACCCTGTTACATGCTCCCGCGCATGCACGCTCCATCATTTCGTACGCTATGACATTGACTATACAACTCGATCGCTCTTGATCGTCATGTCAAACGCATGACGTTGAGTTATGACGAGTTTACGATTATTGCGTCTGAGTTTAGAATTGTAAGGATTGTAAGCGAATTTTTGGAATTAATTGTTAGGGGAGTTTGTGATTTAAATGTTAGGGGTTGTGTGAGAACAATGTTTGTGAGCGAATTATTTGCGAGTAGTGAAGTGTGCTTCTGTTTTGAGTACACAAACATTGTGAGGGATTGAGGGCTAGGGCGTGTTGATTTCAAAGAGCACTTTGTTAAATGGGAGAGTCTGTTAAACAAAGTTTGTGATGGGTATTTCTCTAAACACTAGTCTATTACGCTTACGGTTTGTTACTAACATAACACAAACAACTGACGACATCCGCATCAATAACATCTCGAAGAGTCAATTATTCCATGGTGTGACTAAACACCTACATACAGTGGCGGTACTCCCATAGAAGCTGAAAAGCACAGCTTGCCTTAATAAAACACGAATTAAAAAAAACAGTCAATGCAAAAACAAAATATTATAATTTATCTTCAAACTGCATGCCACGCGTTAAACGGAACGTATTGATACAACGTCAGGTTTACGTACTCAATAACTGTCATTCTCTCGTCGTTGCCTAACTTCATATTAGTTCATGTCTCCCGAGCTCCCGACTCCGGCCGATCGGTCAAACACGTCGATCGGGCATAGTCGGGCTAGGCTAGCCCTTTCTCTGTCACACCCACTACAATAGCAGCGGTAGAGCCGCTGCTTTTCCGACCTCTCTATTTTACCAACATTTCTAGGTGGTTTTGTTTCGAACTTTTTGCCGGTTTTACGACAGAATGTATAGGATTTTAAGCATAGCTTCTGGTTGAATGAATGAAGATTGCGAGAAATTGTGAATATGTGAGTGAATGCAGGCTCGCGACGCGATTGAATGGAATTTCGATTTAGTTCAAATTTGTCTTGATCATTGAGCATTTTTTTATTGTGATTTGATATTTTCCATTTGTTGTTAGTAATTTAAAGTTTTGTGAATAGTTTTTGCTGTAATTAGCTTTGTTTTGAAGTGATTAATTAATTTAAAGTTTTTTGATTCGTCTTTGCTGTACTTACCTAATTAGCTTTGTTTTGAAGTGATTAAAGTTTCTTAATATCTACTAAAATGAATTCGAAAACGCATACAATTGTTCCTTGTGATGGATTAAAGTGTGTGAAAGCGTTACTGTGCAAGGTAAATACTTTGAATTTTACAGATAAATATAACCTCGTTACTTCACCTAAACCTACTCCAGATTTATTTAGGTTTTTGCGTCAACCAAATTAAAGTTTTTGAGTCATGGTTGCGTAATGAATTCCTTGCGCAATTCAATGCAATATACGAAAATGCCTTGCTAAATAATTCTGCTCCTCGTTTAAGGTTGATGTGTCAACCGACCCTCCATACATATTTGAAATACACCTTTACACGACACACAGAGACTTTTTCTTTAAAATTTATCATTTTATCACTTCTCAACAATGGAAAGTGTCCGCAATCGACCTTTTTGGGCATTATCTTACATTATTTAGCGAGAAAAACAATAGTGAAATCCCGGCAAAATTTGACACTTCTTTAGTAGTGTGCGTGACTTTTGACAAATAATGACAAGTAAACTTGTTTAGACTATGGCACGCTAGATGGCGTGCAGGTGCAGACGATCTTATAATAATTCTGTTAAATCAATAATTAGTTTTAATTATTTCCTTTCCAACCGTTCAAAAAAATAACAATATAAAATAACATAAAACTGATGACATCAATGTTATGTTTTTTTTTTAATGTAAACAATTGTATTGTTGTATGGCAACATAAATACCAGTAGTCGTATCAAGGTTTTATGCAACGATGCCGTTCTTCGTAACCTTGACCTACATGCAATATGTGGACGAAAAAACGGCGTTGCCAAACTTCGTTCACTTGTTTGACTGTTAGAAACTTAGAAAATACATTCCTAGCTCGGTTGTCCCGCGCTATATGATTTGCGCGCGGAAGTTCTTGCGTACTTATTATTTTGTATGCTATGCATTTTCATTGATTTAATTGCAATATTTCTCCAGTATACATTTGATTCATATCATCTATTATACTGTATTATTGTAATTCTAATTTATCGTAGGTATAATAGTTAAATATTCTAAAAACACAATTCTATTTTCGGTGGTATTAGAAACATCAAGTTGGCCCGTGATTTTTATGAAATCTCGTCACAATACTAATTACCTACGTCATACGTGTCAGTGATGAGTACAAAGTCAGTGTTTCTTAGTATTATTTGAATAATATGTTTTTGGTCAACAATAAATAAAATTATTTTAAATCGGTAAACTACCAAAGTAGGTAATCACAAAATTAAACTTGCAAACATTTGCAAAATATGGTTTTGCCGGATTACGTCACCTTTTACGCATTTTGCAAACAGTTTCAAACAGACACACATATTTAAATATATATAGTTTGTTTTATTTTGTAGTAGATACCTACCAAGCTTTTTCACGTCGAAATTTGTTATGGTGCGTTCAGAAACAAATATAATTCAGTTACAATCTGTTTTTTTTCTGTTCCGTGCTTTATTTTGAACAAGTTATTATAATCTGTTTTTTTTTTTCTTATTCGTTGACCAGTTCTACGAGGAATCTAAAGGTAACATTGAAATATAAAGATAAGTAAAATTTTATTACGTACTATAGCGGAAAACGTTTCCGAACGCTCCCATTTCCCTGGCCGTAAGAGGGCCAATAGAGGACAGCCGCCTCAAAGATATTCACCAACGCGCTAGCATGTTTGCTCCCGCGCGTCGCGCCGACCAATCACTGATCTGTCGTCGCGCCGCTACTCGGCCGCTGATTGGCTTTCGTAGCGTTATAGTTTTAAGTTCTTATGATAATGTTGGCACTGGGTAAGAGAGATACTTTTGAGATGGCAGAGTTTTATTTTGTGTAATGTGTTTATTCCTGAGTTTTAATTATAGTTTAAACCGTGAACAAGGCTATAATTTAAGAACTGACCCATCCCGACTATAGTACATCTTTTGAACGCAACCCAATTGACATTGAGAGTTGAAGGAAAATCCGTCTGCACTTCTCCTGCACTTGCGATCATTTTCAATTGATTGTGGAAGCTGGTCCAAATAAAGGCTTATCTGAGATATCTGGGTATCGCATAGTGGACTTGAAGCATGTAATAGAGTGGGCATTTCTTCTGGAAAGACATTGAAATATGTGTGAATCTTCACAAATTGAATTTGTTAGTGAAAGACATGATGGATTTCGAAGTGAATTAATTTTCAAGTGCTGTAATCGAGCGTGGAAACATTGGTAGCAGTAATAAAATAAAAACTGCATTTTTGTGGGCAACTGTGACTTCTGGTAGCTTTTACACTCAAGCAGCTCACTTAACAAGTCTTATGGATATTCCAACAATGTCAGCCAATAAATTTCGTCGAGTTGAAAGAAAATAAGGCAGTGTGTGGTTAGAACATTTGACAGAGGAAATTAAAATTGCTGGTGAACAAGAAAGATCAATTGCTATTCAAAAAGGTCATACGGGCATAACTTTGACTCGTCATCTGGTATGGTAAGTTAATATTTTACTAAAAACAAATTTGGTTCTTTATGACTTTTTTATTATGTGAGTGGTAATGCCGGGAGGGGACGCCCTAGAAAGACATACACTGATCATATTGGTGCCGTTCTTCTGAAAGGACAGGTGCGTAGTACTGGTAACCGGCGTGCGTGTATGACCAGATGTATGAATGTGGACGAGGCAAAAGGAGTATGTAAGGATCGTAGCAAGTGGCGTTCTGTGGTTTCTGCCTACCCCCATGGGAAAAGGGCGTGAGTTTATGTATGTATGTTATTATGTGCATTATTTACAAGTGTTGCTTTTCATTTCCAGGCCTGCTTCTTGGTGTTAGAAACAAATATTGTTATACATGTCAATATTATGGGAGGAGAAACATGGATATGAAAGCACATAATTGCTGCAAAAATTTTACTGGACCATCTACAGCAATGGAATCGGAAATTATTGTGGAAGGCTTTCAAAAGAGTGAAGAAATACATCAACTTCGCTATTTGAGTTTTATTGGTGACGGAGACTCCTCTGTGTTTGCAAAATTGATAGAGAAAGTGTCATATGGGAACATCATAAACAAAAATTAATGCAAGAATGACGTAATCAAAAACTATACCAGTGCACTCTACAAGGTAAATGAATAAATCAAATTTGTAAGTCATTCCAGGATCAGTGAAGCATATTATTATTCTGTATTTATATTTTGTTCTTTTTAGATCTTGGCCAACACTAAGCTCCTTCTTTCTTCGCGAAATATTTTGAAGCCAAAGATTATTACTGCAATGTAAATAAAACATAGACAGATGGAACTGAAAAGAAGGAAGAAGATCTCGTAGAAAGTTTGAAAAATACTGCTCCAGAAGTGTGGGCTCTCATTTAAGCAGCCAATGAAAAAATTGCTTTGAAGGCTTCAAATCCTTCTGCAACATCAACATCAGTTAGAAATTCAAGCAAATAAGAGAAGTAAAGTTTTATTTCAGAGCAGCTTTGGAGATTGACGGTAAATAATATTTTGAAGTGAATGGTAAATAATATTGGTCAAAAAGTAAGAATTATATGCTAAGTATGTTTTCTTTGTTGCAGCAGCAGTGTAGCAGTTGGTTCAAAGAAAGTTTCAAGGCAGAGGGCGAAATCAACAAATCAAATGATTTTTGTTCTAATTGTATTATGGTAGTAGTTTGTTTAGAATCTACATTATCATTGTATATTTCTTTTTATTTTGTATCAAAAGGTGAAATAATACTTCTTAGGTATACTTACTTCATATAAAGAGCTTTATATTTTCGTTTTATTATATGCTTTTGTTGAGTGCTTCCAAATTAGGAAATATTTTTTTCACCTTCCTTGTTATTATCTCATAATAAATCGTTTTAGATTTGTAGCTCTTGTCTAGGAATTATAGTTTCTTACGTGTTATGAAATGTATAATTATTGTAATAATTGGTACTGTTACTAATCATAAGTGTTATTAGTTTTGAGTGATTATGCATGTATCAGCATTTAATTATGTTACTTCAAATTCTTCTGGTTTGATAAAAAAATCAATAGTGTACCTAATGTAGTTTGTTCAAAAGCTTACTATTCCATTAACAACTACTAAAATGATAAGAATAGCTGGTCGTTGAGTTGAACACAAGACAATGTTTGTAATTTATGTTCTTTCTCCTAAATTAGTTTACTGATAATATGTTATGTCTTTTTTATGTTTTATTTTTATATAGCTTTTATTATTGATTGTAGTCAATCGTAATATTAACTTACACCATAGTATTGTATCGAGTCTGGTTCTTCTAACCAAACAGACAGATGTGTTGCTGGAGAGTTTGTTCCGCCACTTCTTCTTTCCAGCAAAAACACTAGGAAGTGTCGAAGGGTGGGCGTTTTGGGGGACTGTCACTTGTAAATAAGTAAAGTAAAGTAAATTTTGACGTTCGAAAAGTTCTGATTATCAGCCTAGTTTGAATAAATGAGTTTTGATTTAGATTTTTTTGAGTAAAATAAAACTGCGTTTTATTGTAATTATTGTTGACATAATTTATTTCCCAAAATTAAATAGTTTACACCAACAAATATACCTTTTATTTTTTAACAATCGTACATAATGAAATATACCGACTCACGAACAGTAAGTCGTGGGTTCAAATCCAGACAGGCGCATTACTTTGTTGAATGTATTGCATCACCACATGCTCTCAATAAATATGAAGCAAATCATGGTGAGATGTCCTAGAACCAAAAATTTGAAGACGTGACATCTACCCCACTGGGCCCGCGTGGTGGCCGTGTCCCAGCAGTGGGAACATTATAGGCTGATGATGATATACCGTAGCAGGTGGCGTTCTGTAGTTCTGCCAACCCAATCTACCCATAAAGAAAAATGAAAAACATATTTTTTCATTCACGCCATCTAGTGTTCAATCTTCGTAAATGTACTCGCTCACGTCTACGTCTGTATGTGTAAACGACGCTATATTCAATGGCAGATTTTAAATTACACCTTTGTGTCGAATTAGGTGGATATTATGACAATGATGTGACCCAGTTCGATAAGACGTAATGTCCGATAACCGCAATTGCTACTCCTACGACTTAATAGTTTTCCAATTACACAAAAACACAAATAAACTAAAAATGTTGACTTCAACGCCATCTAGCGGGAAAATGGCTGGGAGCAGCCTGTATCTTTCACCTTAAGACGTAACGTTACTTGCGTTCGTACAGGGTATAAACGAATCTTTGTTCAAGTAATTGATAACATATCGTCTGAAATTAAAGACAGATATTCAGAAATGTTTAAATTAGAGTTTTTCCAATTGCTTAAGCCTTCAGTGTGTTTTGTTGTTTGTCATATTCTGTAAACATTGTGAGTAATTACATTTTTTTTCAATTAAGTGTAGTTAGAAACTAATTTATTATTTTGTGCGCCATCTAGCGGTAATTTAAATATTTTGCCCATAGCGACTGTACGTATACGAGACGACGACTCGAATAGTTCAGTTGTTACGTTAAAGTCAATAGATGGCTCTTATTAATATATTATTTTACTTGATACTGACAAGACAACTTGATCATTATATTAAAATAGTTGTAAATTTTGTGACAGGATGTAAAATACGAAAACTGTTGGTCATATATAAATAATAGAAAATAAAACCAGTGTTATTAAAACCAGTGTCAGAACACGGAACAAAAAGTGCAACTTTTTTTTTTTTTTGTAAATTGGGCTTTACCCCCATATCATTGCTGGCACGCCACTGCCTACATAGGTTTACGTTACAAAACAGTTTGTTCTCTAAATAATCTAAAATCATTTGACAATAGGTGTTGTTAAATGTACAAAAATAAAATAAAACTTCCGAGTTCAGCTTGATACAGTCATCATAATATAAACCGAATCTCTCCTAACAATACATTTCTGAGTCTGACATAAATAAATGATGTTACTTCAATAAAAAATAGCATTTCCCGGCGCTTGCGTTAGAAATGTTTAATTCAGAACAGGTTTAGTACAAAGCCGGTCACGGGCCCCAACAGTAGTGTGTTATTGGGGGTTCTGCATCACTTCACTTGCTCTCGCTTCGCTCGAAGCGCGTGATGCAGAACGCCCCAATAACACACTAATCTGATTCTGGTCTGATTTACAATACAGGTTGAATATTTTTTTTGTTTCATTCAACTACTATTGTATTGAAAGTGAATAAAATTCACTGTTGATGCTGCGATGCAGAGCGCTCAAAATGCTTAAATAATTATGTAGGATTTTTGCATTGATTCAAGCGCCTGGTGATTTTTTTTATCACTTGCTCTCGCATGCGCTCGTGAGCGCGTTAAGCAGAACGCTCTAATAATAATAAAATTTTGTCTCAAACCAGACATTAATCTACACACAACGTCTAGCGTCTTGCTGGTGTGCGGGAATTCTGGTTTCATCGTTTTCTCTAAAGCTGTTCAGTAATCTGTAGCATATTCATTTCATACTGGGCTTTAAGAGAATCTTTATTTGCTTTAGTTAAGTTTATAACTTTTTCACAGCCATCAAATGAAAACATAATAACATTGAAGAAATTATAATCATGCATCAGCGGTCCGCGGAAACGTGTAATGACATCCATCCGTTTGTCTCTTTCCATGTGTGGAGCGCACTACAGCGCTCAATACATATATTAGCAATCGCACAAGTTAATGTCATCGGTGCTTAGATACGAGTACGCATTGCATCGCTCTATGTATTGAGCGCTACAGCGTGCAATATATTAGCAACCATGCAAGTTAATGTCATCGGTGCCTTGTATACGGATAGAAATCCAGAAAAAGGATTGAACCCAAGATCTAGTACTTAACAGATATTATTGAGACAGAGTTGTTGATTATAATATAAAATAATGTAAAAAATCATAAAAATCAAAAGGAACAAATATTCATTTTTGTTCTGTGCGGGAATCGAACCCGCAAAAACACTTTTGACGCATTCGTTAAGGCATCTATTAAACCTACTATTTACATTGTGATGTAGCACTCTTAGCCAATGCACCAAATGTGTCTCTATAGATGTGGCAAAATATTGGACCACTTTGCCCGATGGTTACTAAACTTAATATTTAATTTATTAAGTTTTTTTTGGGACTACAAACATAATGTAACACAGCAATTTTCTAATTCCAGTGCAACAAAAAATTATAGATAAGACCTTTTGCTATGCACTTCAATAGTTCCAGTTGTTCTAAAATAGATCTAATTTTTACAAGCTTAAAGTTCATATTGCTTACGAAACAACGAAACGGCGATCGCGAGTAGACAGTGTGGCGGCAAGACGCTTCGTAAAATAACATTAGATAAACATATTTGAGAGTTATAGCGGGAACAGTGGTGGTCTAGTGGTAACGATTGCGACTCACAAGTTGCAGGTCGCGGGTTCGAACCTAGGCTAGCGCTTTACTTTGTGTGAATTATTTCACCACCACTGTTCTCTGTGAGAGAAACCTATGTGCCAGTAGTGGGAAAAAAAAATGATAAATTGAAATCTAATAGTTAATTATAAATCATATTAGCCTATTTGACCTATGGATCTGGATCAACCATGATCCGCTCATGTTAGCATGTGGGCGTATTGATATAACCACATTTTTTATGACGACCAGACGGTTCTTTTACAGTCTTAAGACGCGGAAAACTTTGCTTGCGAGATGTAGGATTTCATGTTTTTAGTTCATCCGACGTGTCATAGATGGTGGAGCTTATACTTTTTGTAATTACACTAAATTCTGAATGTTTAATTTCCCAACGCTCTTGCCATCTCTTTCCATTAATATTAAAAATGAGCAGGATAGCTATATCTAACACAGCCTTTATTTTTTCTAAAAGGAGGAGCTTTTATGCTCTCCTGTTATTTTATTTGTTTTCATTAGTTTCATGTGATTTGGTTACAAGTATGAAAACTATTTTTGGTATCTATTAAAACAGCCATAATAATGCTAATTTGTATTAAAAATAGAAAAAAAATAATCACCTTATTTATTCAGATTTATTATTTTCTCTGTTCACGATTACTTTTCAAATTTCCAAAATGTGGATGTTTCAAAATTTTTATTAATATCGTTGTCGTAATATGAAAGTCAATTTATAATGGCAATTAATTAGGTTAGTACTATAAACCATTTTAAATTAAGCTGCTTCAAGCATTTAGTGTTACTTGCGAGTACATATCATTACCTTATAAAAATTTCGTCTCGAATATCAGCGACAGAGCGTCGTCGAGATAGTATTGCTCCCAAATTGGTCTGGTAAGACTATGTTTACATTGAAGTGTCTAATTTTAACATACGATAATTAAAACTAAGTCCTACACTAGATGGCTATAGAGCTTAATTTAAAACAAATAAATTCATCGTCCTAGCTTGAAAATTAAAATCAATATAAAAAGTAATACTCTGATCGCGACTTTATAATCTCGGTCTATAAATATAGGTGCTTGAGGTGTTTTGCAACACATCATAGACATCATTTAGTGTGCAAATATCTTCCACAACAAGTATGTAAGTATAACATTTTTTTTTTTACAACTTACTACCCTTTCAATGAATTGATGGTAAATTGTAGTAATCGAAAGTTAAGTCTAGAGTTCGAGTCCCAATTTTAAGTATTGTTTATTTACGGGTTTAATTACCTACTAATAACTCAAGGACGTAAAATCTTCGGTTCGACTCCAAGATAATATAATTTAATGTGTTAATTGTTTTCTTTCTTAAGTTCCCTGTAGCCCATCGACATCAGTGTGACTGTCGAATACAAAGTTTTGGCTTCGATTCCCCAGATGTAATTAAAATGCATTATTGAGTTATTTTACTTGCTTCTCCTCGTGCAGTGGTTTAATAATCGTTACTACTATTGCACAATATGAAGTATTAATATCGACTCATCGTCGACGTCGTTCTAAACCCAAATAACGACTTATTCAATTTACGTTTTCTATAGCCCAGTCAACATCATCGTAACTGTAGAAAGCAAAGTTTTTGGGATCACTTCCAGATCTAATTAAAACGTGTTATTGAGCTATTTAACTTGCTATGCTACTAATAATGTACAACATGAAACATTGATTAAATTTTATAAGCATCGATAATAATTCAAGGATTGATTTCTAGTAAGAGAAAATTCTTATAGAGGTTCTTCTATTTCTTTGTCTATCCTTTTAGGAATCGCTCATTTTATTATTTCTTACCCGCTATTTCTTTTTATTTTAGGGCGACATTTGTGAATCCATTTGAATCCGATGTAGAGTCGCATCCTAGCGAGCCCTCTACATCGTTTAAATCAAAGAAAAAATCTTCAAAGCCAAAAATCAAAGTGGCTAAAGGCAAATCGAAGAAAGTAGCTGTTCCATCTGTAAAAGAGTTATTTGCTAGTGACTCGGATTCCGAAACAGATACTTCGCCAAAAGAGCCTAAAAAATTGAAGCGCAATCGTGTGGCTGATTCCTCGGTGAGTACACACACACACACACACACACACACACACACACACACACACACGGGTTTGGTCCTAGGACATGTCGGCTTCCTTCACCGTTTTAAAAGCAGTGGCAACGAAATAATTTACACAAAGTAAAGTGGCACCTGGGTTCGAAACAGGTCGCGCTCGTTACCATGGAGTCACCACTGCTCTCCTCTCCTCCTCTCAAATATGTTTATGTATCTAATGTTATTTAATGAAATAATTTAGACAAAGTAAAGCGCAGGCGCCTGGGTTCGAACCCCATGACCTACAACTTGTAAGACGCCGTCATTACCACGGGACCACCACTGCACTCCTCGCCTCCTCTCAAGTATGTTTATCTAATATTATTATATAACAATGTTTACAGGAGGAAGAGGGAGATCTTGAACCGGTGAGGGCAACTGCACTGCGATCGTCCCTGTCCAGAAGAACAGCTTCTGGAAACTCCTACCAACAGGACTTAACACGGAGCGGTGATTATTATATCGAGCTTCGCATTTATAACCATAAGGACGCTGCAAAATTCGGAAAGGATCGATGGAAGCAAGCGCTCCTCACGTATAGGGCCTTTGTATACTCCGATTCAGCGACTTGGCGGGCCACTAATAATCTTGTATCTGCAGCGAAAGCAGAATTTAAGGGTGTGCAGCCTGTCCTATATCCAAATAATGTTATTTGAAGGAATAAAATAATATTATTGGGATACCTATTTTACTCTTATACTCTTCTTTTTTACTTGCATTAAAATATTAAGTACATAATATTAAATGTAACCCATAAAATTATGATATACTCGTAGGTGCTTATTACATATTATTTTCATTATAATAACTTGTGATTTACTTACAGGAAGCTCAAATATATGAAAATTTCATATATTTGAGAAATTTTTAATATTTAATATTAAAAATTTAAATACTCGATACTAAGAAAACTCGATACTAAAAAACTCGATACTAAGAAAACTCGATACTAAGAATACTCGATACTAAGAAAACTCGATACTAAGAAAACTCGATACTAAGAATACTCGATACTAAGAAAACTCGATACTAAGAAAACTCGATACTAAGAATACTCGATACTAAGAAAACTCCTTATTACATATTATTTTCATTATATTAACTTGTGATTTACTTACAGGAAGCTCAAATATATGAAAATTTCATATATTTGAGAAATTTTTAATATTTAATATTAAAAATTTAAATACTCGATACTAAGAAAAACTCGATACTAAGAAAACTCGATACAAAGAATACTCGATACTAAGAAAACTCGATACTAAGAAAACTCGATACTAAGAATACTCGATACAAAGAATACTCGATTCTGAGAAAATTCAACACTGATAATACTCGATACTTTTTAATAATAATAAAATTCAACATATTGGTCATAATTCGTTTACATTTCATCCACTTTAAAATTCGAATTTAATAATAAATTTACAGGAAATTAATATCAGAAATCTGCAATATTTAGATAAGTACTTTAAGATAGTTTTTTTTGTAATTATAAATATTTAAATATGTTTTTCTGTGAAGTCTGTAACGTTTCAGTACCGAAATATTCTACACACAAAAAAACTAATATACACAAATCGAATTGCTTATTACAGACACGTTTTGATAATGTTTATTTAATAGCAACGGCTTTTAGAAATCGGATTATCAGTTATAGAGTGAATCCTAGAATAGCTAACATTTCACTTGAATTATTTTTAACGCAAATTTCTGAAACGGTTTGCTACCTTATCAAAGACCAGGTGAAAAAACATAAGTCGGTAAAAGTTAATTTTGAACTATTTGTTTGGTATATATTACCAAAAAATTATGAAAAATCTTTAAAGTCATTTAACACAAAGTATAATGTAGTATTGCAAAACACAGATATTTTGTTCCTATATAAATCATTTTGTGATAAACTTATTTGTAAATGTTCCGAATTTGAACTGTCCGAGTCAGGCTGGACAATTGAGTCTATCAGTCATTTAGAAATTAACATCGTAAAATATAATCCTTTGCGAGGTGGTTCTTATTTACCATTGCCTAAACGTATAGCCAATACTAAATCGTGCCTAAACATACAAAATAAAGACCGGCATTGTTTTCTTTGGTGTATTGTAGCTGATATGTTTCCGTCAAAGACCAATCCAAACAGAACTTCTTCATATCCACATTATTCCGACTTATTTAATATTTCTGACATGAGTTTTCCCCCCAGTTTCAATGACATTAAGCGCTTTGAAATAAACAATTCTAATATCAGCATTAATATATATGGTTTAGATAATAATGGTGCAGTTACAGGTCCATTATATAAAACAACATCACATCGTTTATACCATGTCAATTTGCTTTACATTACCAACAATAGAAAGAGTCATTTCTGTTTAATTAAAAGCTTTGCAAAACTTGTGCACAACCAACTGACTCAACATAAAAGTAAAATATTTTTATGTGATGAATGTTTTATTTACTTTCACACTGAAGAGAAATTGTCTTGTCACGAATGTGCTGGAATACAAACCATATTACCTGAGAGGGGTACTGAAATAAGTTTCACAAATTATGAAAGAACTCAAACAGTACCAATAGTGATATATGGTGATTTTGAAAGTTTATTGCGTGAATATTCTGACAAACATAAATCCACATATGTAGAAAATATTCAAGTTCATGAGGCTACCTGTTTTGCGTACTATATTTGTTGTAATTCAAATCCCGAATTAAATGATTTTGTATCTTACCGAGGGCCTGATTGTGCCAAAAAATTTGTCAAATCTTTGACTAATGATGTAAAACGATTATCTGAAGTATTATTAGAGAGTAAAAATATGATAACACTAACTGAGGATGAGCAAATATCTTTTATTAACAGCACTGAGTGCCATATTTGTAAAAATACGTTTTCGGGTAATGATAATATTGTTAAAGACCATGATCACTTTACTGGAAAATACAGAGGACCTGCGCATGACTCATGCAATTTAAATGCAAAGCAATGCACTTTTATACCAATAGTGTTTCATAACTTGTCCGGTTATGACAGTCATTTATTTATAAATGAACTTTCAAAGATAAACGGTCGAATTCATCTCATACCGAGAACTAAAGAGAAATATATTTCATTCACTAAATTCATAAACATCAACGCAACAAATGTTGTACAATTGAAATTTATTGACTCGTTTAGTTTTTTAAGCTCAAGTATGGAAAAATTGGTTAAGACTATGAACCCCGGAGATTTCATACATTTAAAATCTTTTTATAACAATAATACTTTATTTGAAATCGTTCGAAGAAAAGGCGTATATTGTTACGATTACATAGATTCCAGGGCAAGATATGATGAGGATAAATTACCAGAACCATCAAAATTTTTTAACAAACTTACATCTGAATCTATATCTGATGAAGACTATGAGCATGCTTTAAATGTTTGGAAAACTTTTGGTATAAAAAATTTGGGTGAATATACCGATTTGTATCTTAAATGCGATGTTTTACTTCTGTGCGATGTTTTTGAAAAATTTAGGAAAATGAGTTTAAATAACTATGGTCTGGATCCTTGCTATTACGTTTCATCACCATCCTTAAGTTGGGATGCCATGTTATTGTATACTAAAATCAAGTTAGAACTAGTGTCTGACGTAGAAATATATCAAATGATAGAGAAAGGTATAAGAGGAGGACTTGCTCAATGTTCGCTCAGATATGCTAAGGCAAATAATGAATATCTTACCGACTATAATAGTGAAGAACCTGATAGTTTTCTAATTTACCTGGATTGTGTTAATTTATATGGATATGCTATGATGCAAAAGCTTCCAGTAGGAGGATTTAGGTTTCTCCTTGAGAATGAAATATTAAATTTTGATGTTATGAGCTTATCATCTGATTCTGATATTGGATTTATATTAGAAGTAGATCTTCATTACCCTGACAACTTGCATGATAACCATTCCGATTTACCATTTGCGCCTGAAAAATTTGTCCCGTTCTTTAGTCGAAATGCTAAACTTATTGCTAATCTTTTCGATAAACATAGATATGTTATTCACTATATTCATTTAAAGGAATGCTTAAATAATGGTTTGCAACTGTTAAAAATATATCGAATATTAGCATTTAACCAAAATAATTTCTTAGAATCATATATTTCCTTAAATACTAGGTTGAGGCAAAATGCAACTTCTGATTTTGAAAGAGATTTTTTTAAAAAACAAAATAATTCTATATTTGGAAAAACCATAGAGAATAAAAGAAAACAAGTTGATGTTAAGCTCGTAAATATATGGAGAGACAATTCTAATCAAACTAAAAAGTTTTACGGGGCTGAAAAATATGTTAGCGCGCCTAATTTCAATAACTTTTCTGTTATTTCAGAATCTCTTGTGTCAATTCAAATGAATCAAACAAAAATTGTTTTAGATCGCCCAATCTATGTTGGATTCAGTATTTTAGAAATTGCAAAATGTCACTTATATAAATTCCACTATTCAGTCATGAAAAAAATTTATGAAAATAAATTAAAGCTTTGTTATACAGACACCGACAGTCTGCTATATTTAATACAGACAAAGGATTTTTACGAAGACTTAAAAGTACATTTAAAATATTTTGATACTAGCAACTTTGAAAAAGATAATATATTTAATATACCAAAGGTAAATGTGAAAAAACCAGGCTACTTCAAAGATGAGATGGGTGGCAAAATTATTTCAGAATTTGTAGGTTTAGGAGCAAAATTATACTGTATAGATTCTAAAATTTCCACGTTAAAGAAAGCTAAAGGTGTTAAGAAATGCATTACCAAAAAACTGAATATAGAAAAATATAAAAAGGTTTTACTGAACAATGAAATACTCAGAGATGATATGTGTATTATTAAGTCTAAGCATCATAGAATATTTACTCAAAAGATAAATAAAGTAATTTTGTCAAACAGAGATGATAAACGACAAATAATGGATGATAAGATAACAACTTTACCATGGGGTCATTTTAAAACAATATTTTAAATGAAAACAAATTATTGATGTATAAGGATACTATTTAGTGCATATGTTTGAGCATTTGTTATAATTTTATGTTCCTAACTTGAATTGTTAGTTTGTAGTTTACTTATAATTATATTTAAGTGACATAAATAATTGTTGTACTAATACATGATAATAAAATAAATATAATTATAGAAATAATGTTTGTTTAACTTTACCCTTACTCTTTACAAATCGCAGTCAAAAGGTCCAGACGCCTGCACATCAAGCTATCCGAATCCGAAACTGTCAAATTTTCCCAATCAACCTTGAGCCTTATGCTTTAGCGATAAAGTTGAAAATCTACTAAAGTAATTTGGCAGATTTTAGTAGCTTGATATGGTAACGTCTGCGCCTATATCCCAAAAAGGAAAAGTAATAAAACAGCTATATTGATATTATTAAGAGTTAGTTTTTTATTTTTTTTAAACATTTCCACATCATTTAAATTACTACAATTTTTTTGCTTAAATATTACAATTATAATTAACCCAATAATCTAAGTATTAAAGTTACATATTAAAAGTATTTAACTCATAAACACACACTTCCATGTTCACAATCTCAAAACAAACTTCATATTACACATTAATTACAGCTTGTTACTTATTTTTTTCACTATTTTACCGACTAGATGCTCAGTTTCATCTAAAATATCATCATAATCATCATTCACAAGGTACTGGATGCTTACGTCAGCACTATCAGCAACATTATCGTCAATTTCACAATATTGTTTAGTGTCTTTATCACATCTGGTTAGATCATATATTTGTATTTTTATTAAATGATGAGGTTTTCCTGTCTCCTTCCGAATGACATAAGATGAAGGCTGTTTATGATACTTTCTTATGGTCTTCTTATTAATAATACATTTCTTTCTTTTAAGGTCTTTAGTTTCCACTTTCTCCTCTTCCTTTTTTTTATTTAAATACTCCTGATGTGCTAGTTCTGCTTCAGTGGTGTAAAAAGTTTCCCTGTCTTCCGCATAAAGAAATGGATTTCCAAGAGCGTAGGGGTCATCTGAACAAAGATTATTCGTTTCCTGTAATAAATTAAAATAATTATAACATAAAGTAAATTCAAGATGCTTTAAATAACGATAAATTAAAATGAATACGCACCGCAAAAAAAGCACTCTCCACAGGAGTGTACGATGGGGAGGTAGACATAATTCTGTAAAAAGGAAAAATAAAGGTTATACATAAATTCTAATCACTAAGTATTGGAACATCATAATTATAGGAATACCTACTTACCTTGAAAATATAATTAAATTGTAATTCAGTTGTATAGGTCCTACTTATTGGAACAATAGTAGTAAACTGAACTATGTGCCTGTTTTGGTTTAAGTCGTGGGTGAAGTGCTAGTTAAACATACAAAAATTATTAAATGCACGATGTGTAACACGAGTCATTACCTAGTTCATTTTTATACATACGTATCTTTAATCTCCTGCGGTGACATGTTTAGACTTGTCACTGCAGGAACGTTTAGGATAGCTCAAGATAAAGTATACATGTATATAAATGTTACGTAATAATTAAATTTACTTATTGCAAACCTACTCAAAAAAAAAATATTTTAATCAATTTACTATCTGATTTTAGGCATATCACCTCTTGTTTCACTTGCTGGCGTCTATAAAAGGATCTGAACTATTCAGTTAACGATAGTGGTAGACTAGGAGCCAATCTGGCTGTTTGGTTGGTCCCCAGCTACCACTGATAAATCTTATTATGCACCAGTATATAATATATATTTAGAAGGATGGTAGTTTTCGGAAGTAGTAGGCAAGATGAAGTTGATCAAACAACCCATATCCCTGAATGTGAAAAATATAAATTATAATGACTTTAGTTGTCAGATCAGACACAGCGCTTTATTGCCTAATACGATTCGTTGTATAATATGTGGACCTTCGAATTGTGGTAAAACAAACGTTATGATCAGTTTACTGCTGCATGAAAATGGGCTTAAATTTAAAAATCTTTATCTTTACTCGAAAACTACTTTCCAGCCAAAATATCGTTTTTTAAGTGAAGTATTAAAAAGAGTACCTCAGATACAGTTCAATGAGTTCAATGACGACAAAGCTGTTATAGCTCCGAATGAAGCTTTATCAAATTCTGTATTTATTTTTGATGATGTTGTGTGTGAAAATCAAATAAACATTCGGAATTATTTTTCTATGGGAAGACATAAGCAAATTGACTGCTTTTACTTATCGCAAACCTACTCGAAAATTCCGAAACAGTTGTTGCGTGATAATGCTAATTTTCTTATAATATTTAAACAAGATGATGTGAACTTAAAACATATCTATGAAGAACATGTAAATTCTGATCTACTGTGGAATAAGTTTAAAGAAATTTGCAAAACTGTTTGGAGTAACCCTTATAATTTTCTACTTATTAACAAAGAGTCGCCATTAAACAATGGACGGTATAGACAGAATTTTGATATTTTTTTAAACTTTGAATGAAGGTTCATACTTAAATATGAATTACACACATAAATGTTATTAGTATTAATTCTTTCTTAGCTGAATACAGTTGTTATTTTTATTGAAAGATGGAGAAAAATATTAAAATCGAATTAGTGAAGTCTGCCGAGTCCATAAAAAACAAAATAAAACAAATGAAAAATCAGGAACATGTAATGAACTTGTCACTTGATAAAATGCTAAAATCTGTCACAGATCCTCTAAAAACTCTAGTTCATTCTAATAGATCTGCAGAAAAAATGAATAAAATTGAAAATACAACTTTAAATAACTCTGAAGGAATCGAATCCGATGAAAATAATACTAGCTCATCTACAAAGATCGAAGACTATTACGATGCAAATCTAAATTCTGCCCAATTCGTTGAAGAAAATGCTAAAAAGGAATTAATAGATAATTTAGAAATATCGTTAGAGGGTGATGATATCTTTGGTATTTATGATGGTGTTAGTATACCATTTGGAATTAGAAGTGAAAACAAAACTTTATTGATGGGTAATTCGGTGGTATCATTTTCTAAAATCGATAGTTTGAATAACGATACTATCATTTTAATTAAAATCGGCAACAAAGCTTACAATTTAACGGCTGGTCTAAAAGAACTTTTACTTCGAAGAAAACCTGATTTAAAGTTAATATCGAACGAAGATAAACTTGTCTATAAGGATATGTTACATTATACAAATGCACATAAAAGAGATTTTAATCCTAAAGGTCAAATAAGAGGTGACAAAGGTATAAAATATTGTAAAATAATCAAACCCCTATTTTCTGAATCGTCAAACGATGATAAACTTCCTCACACTAAACTTGGTGGAAACTTGCCAACCCTAAAAAAATACAAAAACAACACCGACTTGGTATATTGGGATGATCCTAACGAATTAGTCGAGAGATTGAAACTATTAGTAGCTTCAAGAGATGCTGGCAATACGAACCATGATAATGAAATTTTATCAATAATTGAAGAATTAAAAGAAGCCGGCATAATTAAAGAATAAATAGTCGTAATAATATGCTTTACATTCAGTATTATACATGAATTCAAGACAAATGTACTGAATTCTGAACATGGGCAAAGCCGATGTGGTAAACGAAATTCATAAAAATGTAAGGATAAACTTTCCTCGAAGACATGTTATTTTGAAAGATATAGACGACCTGTGGCAAGCAGATTTAATTGATGTGCAATCAATTTCAAAAGAAAATAAAAATTGTAGATTTATTCTTGCTGTTATTGATACATTTTCAAAGTACGCTTGGGCCTTTCCTCTGAAAACTAAAACCAAAGATGATGTGTGCAACTGTTTCAAAATTTTCCTAGCTATAGGACGTGTTCCTAAAAATCTGCAAACAGATAATGGGACAGAATTTTATAATAATAAATTCCAAAAGCTTATGAAGACTAATCAAATTAATCACTATTCAACATTCTCAACAAAAAAGGCTTCGATAGTTGAACGATTTATCAGAACATTGAAATCTAAACTTTATAAGGAATTCAGTTTAAAAGGCAACTATAATTGGGTAGATAATACCCTTAATGATGTTATTTACAAATACAATCACACTTACCATCGGACAATTGATGAAATCCCCGCTAACGTGGATAACAGTAATAAACAACGAATATTAGAAAGATACTTAAGGTTGGTAAAAAATGATAGTATAAGAAGCAAGTTTAAAGTAGATGATTATGTACGTATCAGTAAGTACAAAGGAACATTTGAAAAAGGATATACCCCTAACTGGTCAACGGAAATATTTAAAATTAGAAAAATACAAAATACAACTCCTATCACCTACTTAATTGAAGATACAATCAGAGGTCAGCCTATTTTAGGAGCATTTTATGCGCAAGAGCTTCAAAAGACAAAACATCATAATGTTTATCTAGTCGAGAAAGTTCTTAAAAGAAAAGGAAACAGGGTTTTAGTAAAATAGCTGGGTTGGTCTTCTGCCGAAAACAGTTGGATTGATAAATCGAATATAGTATTATAAATAAAAAAAAAAAAACTCAGAAGTTAGTCATTTGATTGATGAAGCGTGTAAGTATTTATTATAGCGCTCGATTCAGTTTTATTAGTCTTATGATGTGTATTGGAGAGAGTAGTCTTCTCAATTGGCTTATAAACAATTTACCATTTGAATTACACTTACCCGGATACAATTATTGCGGCCCTGGTACAAAATTAATTAAAAGGCTTGCAAATAGAGATAAAGGTATTAATAAATTAGACGAATATTGCAAAGAACACGATATTGCCTATCACAAATCATCAAACTTAAAGGATCGTCACAAAGCTGATTTAATTTTGTTAAAAAGGGCAAAAGAGCGAGCAGTTGCCTCGGATGCGAGTGTATGCGAAAAAATCATGGCACGTTTAGTAAGCAAGGCAATGTCTGCCAAAATTAAAACTGGCTGTGGCATAAAAATAAGCAACAAAAAGCGCTCTCGGAAAGTTACATCGGGAAAAGGGTTAAAAAAATAAATTTAAAAATATTGTTAGTACAACGAAAAGACGCTTTAAAAAATTAAAGCCAAAATGCAAAAAGGTGGCGATAGAATTAGCTATGGCGGCCGCCAGAGAATTAGCTGACGATTCATCCATTAAACTTCCTCGGGTTATTCCTATACCGAAAAGTGGTGGTGTATTACCTTTGATTCCTATTTTTGCTGGATTATCGGCGGTGGGAGCATTAGCAGGCGGTGCAGCTGGTATTGCCAAAACTATAAATGAATTCAAGATAGCTAAAAAGCAATTGACTGAATCGAAGAGACACAATGAAAAAATGGAAGCTCTTTGCATTGGAAAAGGTTTACACCTTAAACCGCATAAACATGGGCTTGGAATTTTTATATCAAAAGAAAAAAACTAAGATATCGGCTACCCAAACGAGCCTTAACTAACTTTGACATTTTGAAGTATGGAAATAATATTCCTTATTTTCGAGGTGTATTTATGAGAGATGAGCTCCCTAAACAACCTTTTAAAAAAGAGTGTGGAGTTGTTAATTTAGATAGTTCTAAAAATCCAGGTTCTCATTGGGTAGCCTATGCAAAAAACAACGATTACATTGAATATTTTGATAGTTATGGAAATCTTAAACCATCGAAGGAGTTTATAAAATACTTAGGTGCTAAAGTACACTATAATTATGATAATATACAGCGCGACCATCCTTACAATTGCGGACACCTATGTTTACATTTTTTAAAGAATTTTTGGTGTAGTCAAGGAATAAAATGAACAGGATGTCTTAAAAGTGTTCAGTCTACTAACATGTCTATAACGGTAACCATCTCTGGAAATAAATCAGAATTGGAGACATTCTTTCAACCACCTCTGTATTTATCTGGTCAATATGAGTGTGGTTTGTTATATTTTTCAGTATTAAATTCAATACCAAATGAGCGTATTAATAACGACATTATTCCGGTGATCAGAATCGAATGTGATCTTGTACACGGCTCATACTCTAACGGGTTACCAACTCATATAATTCATGAATTTGTAACTAATACTGCTACAGGTCATCGAATCATAGAAATACCGCGAAACCCTATTTACTTTCCAGTGAACAAAAATACTATTACATCGATATCTATTAAGATAGTTGATCAATTTGGGTTCTGTATTAACTTTAGAGAAGAACATAAAAATATTGAACTTCGCCTTCATATAAGAAAAATAAAATGATATTATATTATAAAAACCCCGCAGTTAACAAAAATCGTCCTATTTCTTGTACAACCACTAAGGTACAAAGACGTGAGAAAAAAGTTATAAAATTAACTAGAGCAAATAAAGATTTTCTTAAAGCTCTAGGTTTAAAAGTATGAATATGCTACAGATTACTGAATTACCGCACTTCGATACTTCGATTGAAAGTTATGAAATCCATTCATACAATCCCTACAACAACAGCTTTAGAGAAAACGACGAAATCAGAATTCCCATACACCAGCAAGACGTATATGTGTTGCCATCAGCCAGCTCAATTTACGTTGAAGGGCAAGCAAAGTTCTTCGGTAAAGATGGAAACCCTGTTAAGAAAGCTATTACGTTCAGTAACAACCCTGTTATGTTTTTGTTCCAAGATATCAGATACGAAATAAATGGTATAGAAATAGATCGCATTAAAAATTCGGGAATAACATCGACAATAAAGTCATACGTTTCAATGAATGATGGAGAAAATAAAGTCGCTGCCTTATGGGGTTGGAACATGGATGGATTTAAAAGCGATGGTTATTTTAGTGCTATTGTTCCTCTTAATAAGATTTTAGGATTTGCTGAGGATTACAATAAAATTGTAATAAATTGTAAACATGAACTTATTCTGAATAGAAGTAACTCTAACTTAAATAGTTTTATAGTAACTGACGATGTTGCACATTTTCAAATAGATATGCAAAAAGTGCAATGGCGGGTGCCCCATATAAAAGTATCAGATCGGGAACGGCTGACGCTTCTTAAACATTTAGAAAGAGACAAGCCTATTCAGATAGCCTTTCGAAATTGGGATTTATACGAGTATCCTTTGCTCCCTAAAACTACAAAACATTGCTGGTCTGTTAAGACTGCCTCACAATTAGAGAAACCTCGGTATGTAATTTTTTGCTTGCAAACCAGTAGAAAAAATAGTAAAACCAAAGACAGTTCTCTTTTCGATCACTGTGGGGTTACTAACGTAACTTTGTTTTTGAATTCACAATATTATCCTTACGAGCCTCTATGCTTAAATTTTTCCGAGAACAAATACAGTATATTATATGAAATGTATGTGAAATTTCGTCAGTCGTATTACAACTGTCCTGCAGATCCCTTGCTTGACTTAACCGGTTTCAAGGAGAAGGCTCCTCTCTTTATCATAGACTGTTCAAGGCAAAACGATAGTTTGAAAACAGGTCCTGTAGATGTGCGTTTGGAGATTGAATGTTCAGCACCAATACCAGATAACACGACTGGATATTGTTTAATTATTAACGATCGACTTGTGGAATACAAACCTTTGAGTAACATAGTGCGCAGGTTATCATGAATGCCATTGTAGATGTTCAAGGTTTCAAAACAGAATCAAATGTATTTGTCACTAAAGAAATTGCTATATTATGTAAAAATAAAATTCAGGTGTTTTTAATTAAACCGCCATTTCCATTTTGCGGTTTGACGGAGCCAGAAAAACGACAAGTTCGTTGGATTGAACGTAATAGGAAGATATACTGGGGTGAAGGATTTATGTCTTATGCAAATTATCAGAATTTGATTGAAAATATTTTAAAAGATAAATGTGTTTACACCAAAGGTATAGAAAAAGTATTATGGTTAAAAGATATTTCAAATAATAATAATGTAAATAATTTAGAAGATAAAGATTGTCCTAGTTTGTTAAGCTTGTACAAAAAATATGAAGATTGCCATGATTTGTATAGTTGTATTTATCATGATTCAATATGTGCTTTAAAAAATGTTTTATGTTTAAATAGATGGTGCATAGATAATACAATTTTGGTATAAATCTTTTCTTGTTTAATTTTATGATTACAGTTTCCTATCCCTCCCCAAACCCCTAAATGTTAATCTTTATAAGTTGCTAGCAACAACTATGACAGACTCATTATGCTTTTATAATTATCTGCAGCAAGAAGTAGAGAGTGAGTAAACCGAACATGTCTCAAAATAAATACAATCCGCGCTATGACATGTATAACACGTATAAAATGCGTGAATTTTCATTTAATCATTATTGGGCAACGGTTGATTCGAGGAGAAGATTAGTGATGGAAATGGCTGACGCTGGATTTTTTTATTGTGGAAATAGTGTAAATGATAAAGCAGCTTGTTTCTCATGTGGGGGTGTTATAGAAGATTGGGAGATTTACGATGATCCTTGGTTGCAGCATGTTCAAAACTTTCCTGATTGCTTTTATTTAAATGCTGTGAAAGGAAAATATTACATCGACAAATCAAGATGTCTTTATAGAAAAGAAACAAAAATATAAAACTATTAGTTAAAATTGATACATCTACAAAAAAACCATAAAATAAAAAAAAACAAAAAAAAAGAGACTCGTGAAGGATTTGAACCTCCGACCTCCGTTTCTCCGAACGTATTCGACGACGCTCTTACCAAACTGAGCTAACGAGTCTCATTGATACCCCTCTAAAACAATGATCGCTATCGCCAATATGACGTCATGATTATTCACCCTTTAAACAGCATCAGCAAATGCGAGTGAAGAGCTAATATTTACTCAAGATATGACTGGTCAGAAAAATATTGAACACTAGTTCACCAAACCATCAAAAATATTCAACCTGTATTGTAAATCAGACCATGGACGTATTAGTGTGTTATTGGGGCGTTCTGCATCACGCGCTTCGAGCGAAGCGAGAGCAAGTGAAGTGATGCAGAACCCCCAATAACACACTACTCCCAACCGGCCCGGCTCACAATGCCGTACACTCATTTATATCACTCACGCCGAACAAATGGGGATAAGCACAATACAGGGCTGCCAGGGCTATTTCTAAAACAACCCTTTGTGACACAAACTTTTTCTAATACGAGTATATTCAAAGCAGGGTCAGTAACCCGATATATGGATGCTAGCAATTTATTTGCAACAAATCTTTTTTTATGAAAACAAATTATGTGTGCTCTTTTTTGTCTATGATATAACTTCGTCGTAGAGGTGTGAATGTTTCGGTTGTTATTTTTTTTACGGTTTCTGTTACATATTTATGTCGGCAATATTTATCGATATGAAACTGTCTGGACGATTATTCCCACGCTCGCGGTCACGACTCGCAATTACCCTTTGCTACGCTAGGAGGGGCTCGAAATTATGGAGAAAAACAATAAAAACACTATCGAGAAACACTTTACTACACTTACCTTAACTGTTAACTAATATTATTTTGCTCACTTTACAAGCTGACCTTTTCCACAACTCTACTAAGAATGTAAGAGTATTTTATTACAAAATATTGGACCACTTATTTTGATTGTTTTCAATTAGACTTAAGTTAGTAAATCGATTGAAAAGCTGCTAAATAATAGTATTCCAGTGTAAGGCCCACTTACACCATAATTTGAAACCAGGTAGACCTAAGTTCAAGTTCAGTCACGGCCACGGCTTCACAAACCGTAACAAATAAGCCGACATGAAACCAGTCATCATCATATTACATAGTGTGGAGTGCGAATGTCTTTGAGACGGAAACGAGCGGCATTAATCCTATGATAGCTCGGTGCAGACGGGCAATGCAATGGTATGAGTACGACCTTAGTACGTATACAGGATGGATTTTTGACGGGGTGGTTGGTATCGTAGGTACATCCAATCTTATGCTTTTGATGTCGGGTCGGGAGTACCTTAGTTACCTGTACTTGAATATCGCTTTCAGAGAATTTGTTCTATTAGAAAAGTGGAAATATTTTATTGATGCCTTTCGAAGCAGTTTTTACAAGAATTAGAAAGCTCTCCTAGACCAATAAGGGTAGTAGAATGTACCAGAGAAGCCAAAAATGGTATCAAACTTTTCCCATTCCGACTAAAATCCATCCTGTATAAGTGTATATCCTATGGCAACTGTCCGTGTTTGCAGATTAACTCGTACTCATTTTATAGCTACGAGATTACTGTGCGATTAACTTAAAGTAAATTAATTATTGTAAATGATCTTGTTTCTTTTACTGTACTTTAATCGAATCAGTCCATTAATACGTATCTGAACCCACGGTACATATACTTACTGAGGGTTAATTAGAAACGTCTACTGTAACCCTAAATAGGCTTTTGAAATCTGTTTTCGTTCAATATATAATGCACTAACATATAAAACTTGGTTGCACCTCCTATTTTTATGATTGTTTTCAAAAGTACCGTATTAAAATGATTAGGTGTTTGACTCCAGACTCCACGGTACTAAAACTGAACGTTAATGATCAATAAAAACCTAATGAAACTTCCGTTATACTGAAAGATAAGTATATATTCTTTCGAGCGGATTCAGCGGACTTACCCGCGCTGTATGCGTGTTAATTTGCGTAAAGAGGTATTGCTTTTAAAACGCCATCCCTCAGCTCTCTCTCGCATATCTTCACCATGGTTTTCAGGAGAAAGGAGGTCAGCTGTGATCCAAGCAGGAGGCCTCTTTCAAGACCTGCCACCCGGTCGTGATGGCCGCTGCGCCCTTCGATGCCAGAGTTAGATCTATAATCTTTCGGCTGCGTCTGGTGACGACGGTTGGTTCGGAACCAGGGTTAGGTTTGTCGTAAACAAATAGTCAACTAAAGCCTTTCCTCTTTCGTTCTGCGTGTTCATGCCCCACGGAGGGTGATGAGGGTTTGCGTCGGCCCCTTTGACCACCTCTATCCGTGTGCACTCACAGTGCCTTAAGAGGCGGGCGAGGTCATGCGGGGGTGGCTCCTCAGCCTCAGGCATATATGCCGAGAGGAAAGCCACCTCTACTTCCGTGTCCCCGCGCTGTAATAGCAGCCTAGCTGCAGAGATATCCCTGCAACAGAATTCCGTGCTAAGCTTTTATGTTACGCGTCGTATAGATGCACGATCTTGGATTATCGTGCTCTAAGCTAAATAGAAGCTTACCCTCAAAATTGGAAAATCCTTGTATTCGTCCCGCCCTGATCCACGGCTCTTGGATCAAGACTATGGCCGTATGTTGAACCTCCAGCCACTTCCGTAGCTGAGCCGTTGCCGTCTCACTCTGGTGGAGGTTTGCCTGCAGGACTTTACAGGTCACCGAAAGGGGACGCCATCACTGGCCGATCCTTCCTCGTCTTCCTCGAGCCGTAGCCCGGCAAACAGAGTACTGCAAGGTACAGAAAACTCGTGATTCAATTATAACATCAGCGCAATTGAATAGTCTTTACCGCCGATTTATGGCATAAATATAGAAAACAATTCAATTTGACAGCACTATTATAATATTACCAAGAAATACTAATCGACATAAAAACTATCGATTCTACCGAATAAGGTAAGCGGTAACTTAATGGCGGTCATTGAGCCAATCCTATGGGATTTCTTGAACAAAGTAATAAGGTTTAAGGGAATACTTATCAAAATTAGGTAAATTGGGTCGCCCCAAAATTACAGCACATGAAAGCTATCTTTAATCATCATCATCATTTCAGTCAAAAGACGTCCACTGCTGGACACAGACCTTTTCCAAGTGTATTTAATAATCATGGGTAATGTAATGTCGCCAAAATCGACAGTTAGGTTATGTAGGAGGATGAGGCGGAGGGCGTCCATTAGTCAACCGATATGGAAATATTCAAATACTTCTGTTCAAACTTTTATGGCGGCTCGGAAGTTAGCTGCAAGTGACGGTTGGCGCAGATATAACGGTTCGAAAATTATTGTGGCTTGAAACACCTGAACCTAAAGTATAATGTACTCTGTGATCTGAACGTTGTGCAGAACACCTTTTTTAGAAATCAGTGGGCGCAGCTGATGACGCATGGTCTTGACTGTACATTACGCAGACCGTCGCTCGCAGTCGCAGCTAACTTCCAAACCGCCACAAATGAATAAAACCTATTACATTATGACCGTTAGTACAAGAAGAAGAAGTAGCAGACTAGTGTCTGCGGACTTTAGACGTAAACACACAGTGCGACGTGAGAGCGGTGCGCACGCGCGGCATCCCGCGCTCATTAGCGTGCGTGACGTCATCCGCTCCTAATGCCGCGCCGCTGCAGCGCTGCACCGCTTACATCAAGCGCTTCAGCTTTATGCCGCGCTTGCAGCTAACGATGAAGATAACCAGCTAAGTAGCTCCTATTATAGGTTTCACTGAGAAAAAAGGAAAAAGTTACTAACCTACTCGTAATTGGTAGTAGAAAATTGCCGAGCCTTATAGAGCCGTTAATTAGGTACAAACATTTAACTGGCACATAAAAAATATTGATAGAACTGTTATAACATTTTATTGCAAAGGAAATGACAATTATGAGTAAGATTTATCGACCGTTTATGGAAGACTAGTTTTTGTTTACATTTTGAACCGCTGTTTGGTGATAGATACTGTTATAGATTACGAAAATCATTCTCGAAATATCTACTGGATCAAAATCTTAAATTCACTGACTGACAGACAATACACAGTCTAAATCGCAAGTCAAGAAGCTTGAGGGAGGCTCCGATGCATGACACCGAAAACAGCATTAAGGTTATTTTAGTGCCCGTCGGGGCTGCGGGTTGTTCGAAAGAGATACCGCGGACTCGGCGCAAGTGCTAAGAAGGATCATGGGTGGTTATTAGTCAGTAGAAGTCTGACACTCCGTTTCGCTCTGCCCAACAGCGGGAGGGGTCAATTGATGATTTTCCACCCGCCAAAAAATAAACCAAAAAAGGTTATTTTAGTGTCAGTATTATAATCTAAGGAAAGGAATTTTGGGCAATTCATTCCCTACTGCTAAAGGTCTTATCGAGTTCCATGTTCGTTATTTTTGCCCATAAACAGTCTCATCGGCCACACGGATTGTTTTGTTGATAAAACCTCATACAATAGGTAATAATCGCCTGGTTTCACTAACCAGGTGACCCAAAGTGGTCACATTATCTTGCTCAGCCAGTAGAGCGGATGATGGCGGCAGCTGGAGGAAAGTGGTGGAACGTTCACAAACGAAAGTTTAGCCACATTCCGCTGTTAAAGTGTATCTGACTGTTTCGTTATACTGTACTAGTGATGAGCATTCACCCGGAAATCTAGATGAAATGAAAGTCGATTGGAGTTCCAACAGTTTTTGTTCTAATTGTCAATCAATTTTTTTTGTCAACTGTTCTTATTGTCTGCTATTGCGAGTAGAATAGTACATTGGAAGAATAGCATTTTTATGTTTGGTTATTTGTCCCACTCCTGGGCAAATGCCTCCTCCATTCCTTCAACTTCTTACGATGGTGTGCTTCTTAAAGTCATCCTAGACGTCCCGCCTTTTTCTCTTCGGTCTGCCTCGACCCCGTCTAGCTGTGTCAGGGTTTCAGTGTCTCGATATTCGGGCCCATAGCTCGCATCCGGCAGGTATTGCTCGCCCAGCAAAACATTTGTCCTGAAAAAAAACCGTGTTACTGGTAAAATGAGCAACGAAGAGGAACCAGCAAATATCAAGAATTGTCTTTTTTTAAATATCCTAAACCGAGTGGTATAATTATGTGTGTGTATGAGTAAGACATGGTTCTACATTTTAGGATTAGAAGTATTCAGGTGTTGCTTTCTCAATTGGTATTCATTGTTTACTTTTATGCAGCTGTTTAAAGTTTCCAATTGACACGTGGAGTTGAACGCACGTGCATTTGGAATATCGCCAAAATACTTGACTATTTTATAGAAATTCCTTTCTGCTGTAAGACTTGGTTAATAAGTAAGTTGTTAACCTCCTAATAAAAAAGTATAACATATTCGTAGCAGGTTTAGTTTTGCTAGCCTATTGTTGGATTAAGGCCCCTTACTTCTTCCAAACCTTTCTCACTTTTGCAGTTTCTAGCCATGTTTGCCTCGCGAACATATGAAAAAGTCTATAACAGGTAGCCACTTCCGCCTAGCCGTTTTTACATAAACAATTCATAGTCAAAAATAAATAAGTCGATTTTCAAAAGTGCTTAGAAGCCGGTTTCGATAAATTTTCTATCGTAATTTGCCGTAATACGTACGTTAAACGGTAAATTCATCACGGAATCACACCTAATAGTTTCGTAGAAAAATAGAAACAACGATCACTGAGCGCTCTCAAGTTCATTAAAAACCAATCAAAGAGGCTCGTAACGTAATAATAACAACTCAATCACAAAAACTCATTCACCTGTCTGAACGGATGAATGATGAATGACTCATCAGTTCTATCGAGCGCCTTCACGCTTACGCACAACCGTTGGTTGGATTAGCTGGGTGACAAGCTGCGCCTGACCACACTGGCCACACCCTCGTGGGATTCAGGGCATCTTGAGGCGTATCTGTAATGTTGTGGGAACGGTTTGTAACCATGTGAATGTTGTTACGGAAATAGACTGTGGTTATGTTGTTACACAGTTCTGGTACAAATTGCAAAATGTTTTTAGGTTTCGGCACCATGCGATTATTTTTGTGCAAGAGGCAAACACCTCTCACCAAGTTCTCCAGTTACTAGGATGCAATCAAAATAATTAAGGCTTTTAACGGTCCTCTCATTAATATTATTAAAAGTTCTAAGTGGCATTATAATTGTCACATAATTTGATCCACCAGATATGTTATGTTCCTATGTTTTCTGAACGTATTGGAATTCCTCACTGTCCCCGTATTATAGCCTCTATTTTAGGTTCCTCTTTACCCTGCTCACACATTTCTCGTCGTGTATCGGTGGGTGCCTGCGACCTCGGCGTCACGGCGCATGCGCGCGCCCTCCGCCCTGAGCGACCGGCGGCGGCGCGGGCGCACCTGTCCGTTACGCTCCGCGAGCGAACCGCGCAGCCGCACGCCACCAATAATGTGGACCTTAGCTACAAGTGCAATGACTTCACCTCGGCCGAGACATTTAATAATAATGCTTATGTAACGGACAATTAGTGTGAGGATTCATCAAAGTTTGTTTAAGTTATAATTGAAGAAATTTATGATCTACAAATAAGTTAACTTTTGCATCAAAGAATATTTTCGCAGTGACAAATGTGTTCTTTTGAGCTTTTGGAATCTTTGACTCATGTTTAAAGTAATTGTTAACTGTTGCAGCGTATATAAAGATATCGAGAATCGGCAAACGTAAGGTGCTGACGAAGTGGCGATCGTCACATTGTAGCTGGTAGAGCTTCAAGTTGTGTTTAATGGCGTGCGAGTGGCGAGGCTTATATCCACAAGTAGACTGATTATGGATATATGTAGTTAAAGGTTGTACCAAGTTATCATAAAAAGATTCAAGCATCATATCTGGTATCCGTAAAAGTGTGGTACCCGTTTCATCAACAACTAGGTGAAATCGCGTCAACCGCTCCTATCTAATCACTATGTGATGAAGTGTTTACGGGATTATTAGCAAGATTTCTGTCGGTAGTATTTTATTTTATTTTATTTTATTTTATTATTTTCGGAAAACTTACAGCTAGGTAGACACAATAGTTAGGTTCATAAAAACAATATGGCCAATTACAAGTTTTCACAAGTAGTCACACAAGATTTAAATAAAGTAAAAACAAAAAGACAGTGAAAAGGATTAGTAAACCTTATATAAAACAAAAAAAAAAAAATTAAAAAGAACACAGATTGGCAAAATACAATCGTTATGGGTTGTCGAAGAACTTATTACAGAGTGTCTTCTTCAACTTCGACACGCTTGTATTAAAAATGTCGATCTCAACCTCCTGGCAAGTCGCATTGAACACACGACTCGTCCTAATTATGTACGAGTTTTGTCTATAATTGGTCCTTGTCGTTGGTATGTGCAACAATCGAGGTCTACGCAGAAACGAACAAGGTACACGCAGTCCAATCTTGCTCAGCAACTCAGGGACATCACTAGATCCGTTTGCAATTTTAATTAGAAAGGACAAGTCGGCGATTTTTCTTCGTTCAAACAAAGGAAGAATATGAAACCTTTTGCATCGTTTAAAATAATTTGATAGATATATCTTGGAACGAAATTGAATGTACCTTAGGAATTTTCTCTGTATGCCCTCTAATCGTGCGATGTAGATATTGTATTTAGGGTTCCAGACCTGAGAGGCATACTCGAGGAGACTACGAACAAATGAGCAATATAAAATTTTGATAGTCTTAATACTCCTGAACTCAGATGAGACTCTGCAGACGAAACCTAGTGCTTTCGATGCCTTGCTGACAATATTACTTATGTGTGTATCGAAACTAAGTTTCGAGTCAAAAGTAACCCCAAGGTCCCTGATAACACTGACCCTTTCTATTGGAGTATCCAAAAGTTTGTAGGAAAAGTATAAGGGGTGTGGTTTGCGGGTGAAAGTACACACATAGCATTTGGAGACGTTTAGGTCCAACTTATTTAATTTGCAGTAGGTTTGAAAAGCGTCTAGATCCGCCTGCAGTAGGAGAGCGTCTGCCTGGGTAGTGACCTGTTTCATGATTTTCATGTCATCTGCATATAATAATATTTTACAGTGTTGAAAACAGGAAATAACATCATTAATGAAAATATTGAATAAGAGGGGCCCCAATAACGATCCTTGGGGAACTCCCGAGGGAATACGCATAGCTCTAGACGAGTAACCATTCAGCACTACGGTCTGGCATCTACCCTCAACATAGGACATGAACCACCTATAAAGATTACCCCTAATACCCATTGACAGAAGTTTACGCATTAAAATTACATGATCTATTCTGTCAAAACATTTACTATAATCGGTATAAATAACATCGACCTGGGACCGATGTGACATAGACTCCGACAGAAATTCATTGCAAACAATTAGATTCGATGTGGTAGACCGACCTCTTAAGAAACCGTGCTGATGTTCGCTAAAACTATGTTGAAGAGCCGAATAAACTTGTTTATGGACTAGTTTCTCCAGTATCTTTGCAAACACGCACAATTTAGAAATCGGTCTATAGTTGTCAACCGAAGTTTTCGGTCCTTTTTTGTGTATCGGTGTTATGTATGCCGACTTCCAGATCGTGGGTACCACACCAATGTCAAGTGATCTTTTGAACAGGATCGAGAGCGGGACAGATAGACTCATAGCGCAGTTCATTATAAATAACGGTGGAATATTGTCTCTTGTTTAATTAATTAGGAACAAGTGTAGTAGTGAGTACCAGTAGTGAAGTGTGCGGAGAAAATGTTGGCTTTCTATGGAACCTGTTGGGTTTGTGAGTCATCTCCGCTAGTGTTACTGGAATGCAGTAATTAAGGAGAGGTTGAAGTTTAATTACCTCAGATAATTTACGTGTTAACGTGGGTCTTCAATAATAGTTTACACCTACGAGTGAAGTGACTATTAACTTATTAAGTGCTTGTTTGTGTGCCTCGTTAGTCTAGTGGTTCGGGAATCGATCAGGAAAAGTGTCATTGGGTTTTTTCAAAAGGAATTTCTCAGTAGCAGGCGCGGAGTCTGGATTTATACCCGTATGGTGACAATTAGCTAGCCGTTTTCGAGTTTGAGAGCACAGTTTTTTTACTTAGCTGAGCAAGCTTTATCTTTACGAAAGAAGTGGCTAAGGTAACATATAATTTATCAAGGTGAGAGCAGCGGTGGCGCCCCCGACTTACGAACAGTAAATCGTGGGTTAGAACCCAGGCAGGCGCATTACTTTGAGTAATTTATTTCATCACTACTGCTCCCAAAACGGTGAAGGAAAACATCGTGAGGAAACCGGCATGTCTTAGAACCAAAAATCCAAGACATGTGACAACTACCAACCCGCACTGGGCCCGCGTGGTGGATTATTATAGCCCGTCCCTCTCCTAGAGAGAAGGCCTGAGTCCCTGCAGTGAGAACATTATAGGCTGATGATGATGACTTTATCATTACTCATCCGATGTTATCATCTTCAGAATACAGATTTATGAGATAATCAACGTTTCCAAAATGAATTGAATCCAAAGTTCTCTGCTTTTCTTTGTTCGCAAACCTTACCACAAACGGAATGACATCACAACTCCGATTCAATTGAACTCGAAGTATAAGCGTAACAACAGTTCATTGGTATCAAACGTGCGTGCCTCATCGATCGGGTGCGCAAGCGCAGACACCCCGCTGCGAGAGTAAGCGCTGTACGCACTTGAGATCGACTGATATTGCGCTATTGCTTCAGAAACCGATGGAAATGTGCGTAAGATATGGCAATAGGCCGCTTTTAATATTATTATGTTGCTGTTTATAAATATGTATGGTATTTTAAAGGCTTGTGTAAAAATAACATTGGATATAAAGAGCTGAGATATTTACTATCATTCCCTTGCTCTTATACCTAAATCTTTGGTGTGAGTACAGCATTCTCTCTCTTCTCTTTCTCTTTTTATAAAAACGTTGCCCCACACTAGGATTTTCTCCTGTATCGTGGGTGCGTTTACAAACATACAAAGTCACATACACAAATACCCAGACCCGAAACAACTATCTGCAGGCCATACAAATATTTGTTCCGTGCGGGGATCGAACCCGCTACACGCAGCGCAGCAGTCCAATCGCTTAGCCACTGCGCCAATTCTTTCATACTTCTTTATTACTCTTCATCTCATCGGTAATCTTCTTTCTAGACATATATAGGGTGTAAAAGCACCCTTTATGCAAACGAAGGGCACTTATTCTCCCCACCACTGCGATATTTTTTTGTTCTAGACCATACCTGGGAACCTCCTAGTGACGGAGATATTGGGGGTCAAAGTTCCAAATTTTTCACAGCTGTTTTTGTAAATACTAGTTTTTCGGGTTATAACTTTACTTAAATTACCTCCATAACCCGTTAAATATTCAAAGCATCCACTAGCACAATGTTTTATCAGTGATATATTGAGTTTTACCGTAAAATGTAATTTTTGACCCAAAAAAAATTTCGTTTCCCAGCAAAAACTTTTGCGTAGGGGTAGGTACTTAGTTTGATGTACAGAATGCTTGGTTGACGGCTGCGTGATGGGTTGATTTACACCCTGTATATTCGTGTGACACTCCACACAGTTCCACATGTTAGAGACATCATCATCATCATCATCCACCGCCAGACTTCACCTACTGCTGGGTACATGCCTCTCTTTGTTAGTGCCAAGTACTGCCAAGCTCCACGCTCTCTTGTGCCAGCCTCATCTAGGTTAGAGACTTGCCAATGATAAAAAATATACTTATTTATATGCTAAAATGGCTGCAAAAAGTTTAATAACTCGTCATGTCCAAATAAGGCGATACATAACGATGTTCGTATTAATCTTTAATAAAAAATCCGTTTTTTTGGACTAATTATATTTTAAGCTTCGTTTAACACGCGTTAGTAAAACGGTTTCTTACCGTTTGTTTTTCTATAGCTTCTAAATAGTTTTTGGCAGGAGCGCCAAACACGGTGGCATTCTATCGGCGGTAACAAAGATGGGGAACTCAAAAATGTACTGGATTGACAAATATAGATTGATATAAAGATTATGGCAAGTTCGTAGTAGAAATACAAAGCACTTTGAAAGTTAGTAACAATAAAATTATTTGTTAAAATATTGTATGTTGTAATGTAGTGACAACATTGTTACAGACATCTTATCTATATCTTAACCTAATCCTAAATGAATAATGTGTCTACATAATTTATATGATGTAATGAATGAATGAATGAATATTATCACGGTCTACGCACCATCTCTTCCTACCGATTTGTACGCCGCGATATGTGGCTGAACATGTTCGAACTTTCTGTATCTCATTATTATCCTGCATGCAATGTATCATGTACACCATGTTTAAACAAATAAATATTACTTACTTACTTACTTAAGATACAACATAGAAGCATTATGTTCGCTTGGCTCCTAAACTAGGTTTCCACCCGTGACTTGGAAGACAATGTTTCTCTATGGATGTTTCGCGCAATTACCACTTGGCGAAGCCAAAAATATTCATCTCCGTTGTCCAGTCCATCCGCATTGCGTAAGTATGGTGACAGCAGAAAGCATAGTTAATCCTATGTTACACTACAGGATACAGTTATGTTTATGTACGTTTGGAGTTGTCCAGCGGAGTCCCGTTCACACACAACGATAAACTACACACATCAAAAGTGTCTAGGGATCAACATATATTTTTGCAATAACTTTTCTCCTGATTGATATTAATTAAAATTTTCTAAGTCTAAGTCGCCAGACTTGAACCCGATTGAGCATGCATGGGATATGCTACAGAGAAGAGCTCTGCCGAATATGGAGGGTATCCAGTCGCAAGAAGACCTTTTTTTGTTGTTGCAACGAACATGGGCGGCCATTCCACAGCGTGATTTGGATGAACTCATTTTGAGTATGCCAAACCGATGTTCTTGTGTTGTTAGTGTTCGCGGTAGAAACACGGATTATTAATTGTTTAAGTTACCCAATAAAATTTTAAAGAAAACTGTTATTTCAGTCTTTTTTTCGAACTTTAATGTTAGTGGTTCAAATGTCAAAAATCCCTTTATTATGAAAATGGCAAATTTCTTTATTAATGCATAGGTGACTTGGTTTATCGTTACTGTGACAAACGAAAACACTTTATTTGATGAATCCTTAAAGAAAATTTTAATTAATATCAATCAGGAGAAAAGTTATTGCAAAAATATATGTTGATCCCTAGACACTTTTGATGTGTGTATATTGTTTACTATGCTTTAATATTTCCTAAGGTGGTATTGTTTGAAATATCTTGCTTTTAACAGAATAATGTTATGATTATTATCGTTTAACCGACAACTAACCCGTAGGTATTAATGTTAAGTAGGTCTAATGTATTTTGAGTTTGACAATAAATCAATTTTCAATAAAATGTATAAATGATTTAGATTTAGCCGTGGCTTCTATTAGATACCTATTTCATTTTAGAATGATTGATTTTCATTCATTTGTTCTAGTTTTCGCAAACGCTACAGCTGAGGATAAAGCATTGGCTTCAATTACCAGGTCGAGCAAAGTCTTGTTGAGTTTCTTCATCAGGATTTTTTTAGTAACATCCTGGAGTTCTTCCCGGTTGATGGCAATAGGGTCATCCCTATCACATGTTTTATATGTGACTTAAAAATAAATGGCAAAATGTGGATGTACTCGCCAGATTCCTATAGGTACACCTCTGCCAAACCCTTTGGGAAATAAAAGGACAGGCGTGTTATTATGTTATGGATTTAAAGCAGTAAAATACAAATACTACTATTCCTACTAGCACGTCTATTGTCCATATGAAACATTGTTAGTTTTCCCCATTCACATCATTACAACGGTCAGTCATGCATCAATGTCAATGAGGAACACCGTTTATGGAGGAAACGTAAAGAGGAAACGATTCGGAGGAGCATTATGGTCGCTGAGGCGTCACCAATGTCCCTCCGGTTGCGGCGTGGCGACGTCGCTGGTCATCGGTAATTAACTACTGCATGGTCTGGGGGCTTCGCTTCCGTTCATTATGATATCATTGGATGTTTAGTCTTGAAGGGCATTCATTCATTAAATATTAGGTTGAAGAGCAACGTGGGGCTTATATGTATATGTGACGATATTCAGACAATGACTTTGAAAACAATTGTGCGTGCGCCCAAATCTTTTTATTTTTGATTACTTTAATATCAACATCATCTTTCAAGGCAAGGTTGCCATTCTCGGCATAAAATTCTTAGACCAGGGTATGCACTAACCACACGGAAAGAAAATTCTGTTATTTCCAAAAGGTAAATTGGTATAATGGGGACAGATTGTTAGGTTGTCAACAGCATATTTATAAAGTGTAGTGATTAGATATTAGAAGTGGCGAAGGAAATGTTCACTTGCGAGATGTCACAATTATTTGTAGGGTTTCATGGCTGGACGTTGACAGACGGATGTACAGTCAGCATCAGAAGTAGATTAACACTACTCAAAGTTTCAAAGCAGGTTTTTCAATAAAAACTATTCAGATATTACTCGTTATTGTAGAGTAAGGAATACTTTTAAGAATAATCTTCTGAAACATTAAAAATAATAGAGTGAGTCCCGTACATCAAATAATTGAAATTTCAAAATGTGAAGCTACTTCTGATGCTGACCGTACAAGTTGCTAAGTTACTAAGTTTTAATAGCGTTCTTTCTGTACATTTTCTATACAAAATAAACGATTCTCTGGTTTTGAATGTCAAGTTATTCCAGTACAACACCATCTGTTCGAAGTCAACTCTCCTCATATCCTAGCAATCCTCCCGCAAGTCAGCGGAAGATACACCTACGAAAAAAGTCTTGCTCATTATTATTCGATTAGGGACCACACAAGTTAATCTCCCTAGTTAATCTCTCAACATTTCAACATAATACAAGTAAATCAGCGAGTCTTACTAAATCACAATCGATATCACAGTCGATTAAATTATCGTTGAAAACACCCACGGCTCGTAACTCCTAAGGGAAATAAATACAAATGTTCTGTAGTTATCAGTAGACGCTTGGCCACGAACTACGCGCTCAAGCGGCACGCTTGTTGTGATAGAGTGAAGAATAAATGAAGAAAATTGCGTAGAGCATCACTCACCGCGACGCGGAGGGAAACAAGTCGCGTCGCAAATCGCATCGCCTGATGGCATGGACGGGACACAAAATGTGTAACGCTTGGCCATGAGCCTTGCGCTCAAGTAACACGCGCGACGGGATGCCACGTTGATTAAAAAAAAGAAAAGGGTTGACGTAAGTCGTATCACCCATGGTCGTGTTCGCGACGTTAAGGGAATAAACACAAATGTTTTGTAGTTATCAGTTAGTTTCAAGTAGTTGGTGCTGCATTGCCAACTGTTCTATGTTTATTTTATGTGAATTATTCATGAGTTTTAAAACTAATTAAATTCAACGGAGATAATGGTCGTTCAGTGAGCTATGGTAACAGGTAAGCGCTGCGCTGCCGCGCTGTAAAGAGCAAGTTGGATAACTTCGTTTGATGAGGAGCATGCGAGAAGAAATGCGTTAAATGAGACAATCTATGAACATGGATGACTATAAGAAAAAACGGTAAAAAGTAGTAACAAGTACTTTTCACCGTTTTTCACATATTTTTATTTTAGATGCCCCGAATGTGAGCTGTTGATCAACTGGTAAAATAGGTGATAGAATTACAGGGTATCAAAAAATTCGTATACATTACATTAGTACCTAGGCAAAGTGCTACGTTGGATGGCAATGCTGATTTTTTGGTCATAAATCGTTGGGTAGATTTTGTGAGAGATGATATGAATAGGAGGGAAGTCAGCCTTAATATGGTGGAGATCTAAAGCAAAAAAAAATTTCACTGAAAAGGATTTGACGAAAATCTAGACTGGCAGGTTTCAGACTGTGACGGAAAGGGTGTACGTGGCGCAGGTTAAAAAAATAAGACCACGTAACCTCGTCAACATAAAATATATTTTAACAATAAAAGAGGTGTGGGCAAGTTTGTGGTTCACAAACCCAAAGATTGTCTTGTAGGGGAGCACAGTACTGCCCTGATAGCCGGCGTGGCGATGCCCGCAGCGAGGTGCCACGCCGGAAGACACCAGGGCTCAGGTGTCGGTGTCGACCCGATGTAGCTCGACGCGGCCCACGTGGCAGGTATGCCCAACGGTGGGATGCCGGAACAGGCGACGGAACCAAAATGGGTTCCAGTAGCCACACACAGTGGACATTTATCTGATGTGTTTTGAACATGAAAGCCAGGAAACTATGCTAACGCCCATGACTCGATATCTGTAATCATTAAATTAAATTAACTGAATAGCCTCTTAAAAGTATTATTGGCGTAATCATTTCGAAACTACACATGCCGCAGTCTCAGCCTAACTGAGGGCCCCAGAATTACTCACGAAAAAGATTAAAAAAATACGTTTCTGGTCTGCGGCCGCTTTGCCGACCGGTTTGCGCCGGCGCACTTTTGAATAATTTCTCTTGATACCATTGACTGGATACCGTACGAAATTATTCCGTTTCGATAGCCCGGGCTGCTATCTAGAGCGCCCGCGCGCCTTACTCCAGAATGTTACAGAAAACACTTTTTATGTGTGTTTTAGTACATTTAGGTTTAACAAACTGTACTGATAGCTCTTGTTTTATGTTGGATGCTAATTAATGTTGGATAGTTAGCAATTTGTAAAGCAGAACGGTGTGATAGCCAGCCTTAGAGTCGAGCTCTGTAATTTAGAATCGTGGTTAATGTGCAATCAATAGATATCACAAACTAATTCTCTGATTCCAAGTGTTCTATGAATGTGCCATGTAAAGACGGGTGTTAATCACTTACTCTTGTGGGTATTAATTCGGTGTAAAATCAACACTTTGTAAATCGTAGATAAACAAGCCTGTCACTATCACGTCAATATGAATATCAAGTTTTTTCTTCTAAGTTTATTGCGTTTTCTTAGGGATGGAGTTTCTTCAATGTGTCAACACACAACGCGTCATTTCTCGACTTATCGTTGGCGCCATTCATCCATATGTCTCCCATATTTTAGTGAGAACAAAACCGATACATCACGCGGACGTCCGCGACGCGACGAAGAAGTTAATCGACAGTTATCGCGCGTTCCATGCAATAAACATGGCGGCCGTCGCGGAGTGATTTACGAGAGTCGCGCAAGCGCAGCCCCACGCTTGCACACTATCAATAACACATAAGAAAATAACTGTTTCTAGGCTTTGTTTTATAGAGGTGGATATTGGGTGGCCTTTGGTAGATCTAATTTCAAGGGTTAGCCGGTACCGCGGCCTCGGCGCAAGGGCTAAGAAGGAACATGGGTGGTTTTTAGTCAGTAGACACTCCCTTCCGCTCTGCCCAAGAGCGGGAGAGGTCATTTGATGATTTTCCACCCACCATAAAAAAGGGGTTATTTGATGATTTCCCACACCCCATAAAAAAAAGGGTTAGTCGGATCAATGGTTTGAAGTACCTCCAGAAGTGTACTGTATAGTACAGTTCTGAGTTAATTAAACGTATCCACGAACTTTTATTAAACTATCTGTCGAAGCATAACCCATTTAACGCCCCCCCCTACTTAAATCGAAATTGCTCAAACACGTCGATTTAGTCAAGTTTTCCTGTGTTCTTCAATCTTATTGCAAGTGACGAAGATTTGGTTTGAATAGGCCACCAAATCATGGCAAACACATGCTCGGGTGTGAAATAGTAGGCCCACGAGCGTAACATAGCGAGGGTATCTATACTTTGTTCCCACCAAAGGCTGAATGTTGCTTCATTTATTGAATGATCAATATCGACAGTGAATCTACCCACAAAAAAATTTCACATATAAAGCAGTGTTTTATTTTATAGGAAAGGATATGTTTCACAGTAGCGATAACATTTATAAAGTAACTCATTTCAAGTATTCATAATTTGCGGAAAATCCGGTTCGACTGGAAGCCGAACCCAAAATAGTTGGGAAAAGGCTAGGCAGATGATGAGTCGAAAACTTTTTAAAGGACATCAAAGTATGGAGGATGAGAATTTTGCTTAAGTATATTAAAACTAACATGTATTATCGATATAATAACAATAATAATTTATTTAACTCAGACAACATTGATCCATAATTTGGTTAGTAGTAAGACTAATAAAAAATAATGTTAGTAGGTAAGCAAAATATTCGGAGCAATACAATTATCGGCACAACACATAACACACTACTATTGCAATTAAAAATAAAATTCAATTAATAAAATAAATAGGTACTCAAGTCAAAAATATAAAAAGTCAATGTCAAAATGTAAAAATTTAAATCAAAAATAAGTTAGAATTTAATAATAAATAGGGTTATTTGAGTGAATAGAATTACCTATGTCAATAAAAAGTAATAATCTATTACAGTATAGTTATAATTTACCTGCCCCACGCCCCATTCTATATCACGATGTTTAAGCATTAATATAATATAAAATATGCCAGTGTAAGTAGGTGTTAATATAATCTTTAAGATTTAAGACGAGCATTAATTCTAATAAATTCATAGAAAAATGCTCGTATGCTGTACATAATTATATAATTTACTGCCCGCCACTATATAAATAAAACACGGCCTTTTTTACGACTATTTATGCATATAAGAAGTTTAAATTGTTTATTTATGCAAATATCGCGTTAGAATATGTTTTAGTGATAAATAACTATCATTGGCATGCGTGTGAAACCAGTAGTACATAAACATGACGTGCACTGAAGAAATTTACATAATATAAAAATACTTATCTTGGGGATCTAAATCTAAGATAGTGTGACATTGCACCACTCTATGGCTAAACTACGCACGAAACAAACTCTAGCCAGCAAATGTACTGTGTGTGAGAGATCCATGAACCGGAGAGGTTCCTGACATTTTGGCATTTTCAATAGACGTGTGAGAATGTTATAGGTAAACTGTGGGAAACCTGGAACATCAAAAACGGATGTTATTCAAACCAGTATTCCTAATTTTGCTGCGGAAGTGAAACAGTTGAATCTTTGTATGATTGATACACTAAGCCGGATCTGACCGCAATGTGTTGGAATCATAATACATTAGTATTTGAAACGCGCCTCACACGATTGCTAGACGACTTGAGTTTCATATTGTTTTATGATGAATTGTGTAATAAAATAAATCAGATTTTAGTCCAAACAATGCAGTATTAAATTATACTGCACCGTTCGAACTTTCGATGTGTTCTTCAAATATTGGGAACTAGCTGATGCCCGCGATTTCATCTGCGTGGATGTCGGTTATCGTGATTAAAAGTAATCTTTTCATCCCCTTTCAACCCCTTACAACCCTTTTTTCGCATTAATCAGTAGCTTAGGTCCTTTTTCAGACTCTAGACTCTACTATCTGTGTACCAAATTATATTTTAAAACAGACAGGCAGAATTACTTTCGCATTTATAATATTAGTAAGGAAATATAGATTCCATTTTATCCAAAAATCTGGCTGGATCTGGAAACCCTATTTCGTGCGTCACTTACTCTGGGCAGAATAGAATTATGAACATATGTATTTGCATTTGGAGCGGCAGATGTGAACTCAAATATTGCCATACTTGGCCACACCATCATTTACATTGCCTACTTATGCCTTATATAAAACTCGTTTATAGCCAGGTATTGTTTTACTAGATTCTTGCGTCGTGTGTCTCATCTTGCTTGAAGTCATGACATTTATGTCTGTCTTGATTAAGTGCGAGGAGTGTGTTGTGTCAGAACAAAGCCAGTTCAAAAGTGGCATGTGTTCGATGCAATAATTGCAATTGATATAATACAGTGCGCTGCGAATTCAGTGCATTATGTACAGCCACCGGATACATTTCCATTATTTTAGCGATAGCTTAGCCTAAACGTTAGCCCCTATCTTTTATTGGTTTTTTAATGTGTTTGACTATTTGAATGAGTTTACTATGTTTATTGATTCCTAATTATGTATATTTTAATGATGTATGTGCCATTTTTATTATTCTTGCTTTATATGGGTATTTGCCTGAAATAAAACATTTTTTTTTAATAAAGCCGCTAAAGTTGTTCGAGTGCTTAACTTGTAGCGTAGCAAATCTCACCATGTACCACTTAATCGCATCCCCGAACTTTTGGTCCTTCGAGCCGGATTTTTCATAGATACTGGTTGCGTATACATATCAAAGCCTTTACAGTCGTCGTCCCGGTACATAAAGTTACTAGTACTCAAGCTTGATATTATGGTTTGTCTTGAGCAGGTATTGTAAACTGAAATCTGGATTTTAAAACAATCATTATTAAAAACCGAAGGACAGGCGTTGTATATATTATACGTTACATTAGCTACAAGAGCGATTCCTTTATCAAGTATTTTATAGTAATTTAATATGGCGTCGATAGTTATCGATACCTATAATCGTTAACGTACCTAAACGACTATTTAAACGAGTCGGTACGAAACAGTCGCATGAAGTTATTTCCATACAGGGCATTAAATACTGAGGGTGTATCTGATATTTATAATTGTGTAAATTGCAGGACATGTCCAACTGGTTGTTATGATACTAATGGGTAGTAAGTTGTTGAGGGTTCTTACGATTATCTTCGTTTTATTCCCTGCACTAGGCAAGTAGGTACTAATAAAGTGATTAAAAGACATGGTTGATGCAGTACCGTATAAAGGGGTAAAGTTAACCACTCATCCATGGTAACAATTACACTTCGACATCGCCTTTCTGCACAGTAATAATGTTGATTTTGTGAAATTGTGTCACACCTGGGGTGATCATTGACCAAACTTCAGGGTTGCTAGGTCAACTAAAATAAAATTTTGCGTAACGCCCTATGCTTAAACCGCCTGAACTGATTTTATTTTATAGTAATTTTAGCCTGCAGCTCCACCCGAGAGGAGTTCGAAAATTATACCATTGCTACTTTAGATGAAAAGTGTCCTGTGTCTTGTATTCTGCTGAGGCAGTTTATGGTCTTCCTTAGCATAAATATTTCCCGCTTTTAATATTGCTGCGGATATTCGCTAAAAGTAACTCACCAGAAATGGTTTACTCGTATATTTATGCCCATATAAGATCGGCATTTATAAATAATGTAAATAATCTGCATTATTAAGTGGTCAATTAAGAAAGAAGTCGATGCGGACGGCTCAATTAAGAAGTGCGCTAATTAATTGATTCATTTAAGAATACCATTCCATTCCGGACTGTAGAATTGCAAATATGTAAAATAGTTACACTTTTAAATTAGGATGCCTTTGTCTCTTTATGTCTTAGGAGTATTTCACACCTGGTTACAATTTTATTGACATGTCACTTTTGCTACGCATAACGTTTGTGTAAGTTTGCTAATTTATCATTGAAATATGTTCGATTTCGACTTTCAACTTAGGGCTTGTCAGAAAGATACTTCAGAAACAGCCAAGCGCGACCGAACGCGTATGTGCTTACGGTGTAGAAGTTAAAAAACTGTCACAATTTTTGAAATCAGGTTATCAATTGCCTTAAGGGTATTGAATCTGGAGCCCATATGGTATTTACGTTACTTTCATTTAATGTCATCACTGTCATACTAAAATATAAGATCATCATAATCAATTACTTGTTCTCATCGGCACAGTTGTCAGCATTTCTCGCATTTCATTATATACTCCTATTAATCGCCATTTCATGAGTCAACCGACACTTAAAAATAACAAATAAAAGGTATAAACGAATGCGCGCGCGCTGGCCATTGTCCAATTTTTTGTTTGCCTTCTTACTTTTTTTTTATGCCAGGTGTTACCATTTTATATGTTTTTCTATCGAGACAGAAGAACTTGACTCACAGCCACAATCTAAATACCTACATAACTTTATTTCCCGAGAACAGAAACGTTTGAAAAGAAACGATTGGTTGTTTAGGAATATTTTTTGCTATATTAGCAATTGTTTATTAGGATTTATTGTATGAGCTCATGATATATTTACTGTTGGAATGGATATTCAATTCAATTCAATTCATTTATTTATCTCAGACACAAAGATTCATACATTGTTAGTAAAAGTACACCTTAAAATTATGTTAGTAGGCAGTTAATTTATCAAAAACACATACAGACAAATACACACTCACAATACCAAATTATGACATCAGAATTAAAATAAAATAATAGAAATTAAATTAATAAGTATTTTTCATGTCAAGTAAAATATAAAATGTCCACAACCCAATATTAAAATGAAATTAAAATAAGTAAAATGAATTAGAAAATAATGTCTTAATTGAATTAATTAAAATGTCATGAATAAAACAATTAAGATAATTAAAAAGAATAATAATACAATTATGGGGCAAATGAGGCATATCAAAAGTGAAGCTCACTGCATGTTGTGCTAACTACTTAATTATCTTTGACATGTAACTGTGCACAATGCCACAGTATTGGACAGTCGAAACGGCCAGCCACAACATTGAGAATGCTGTTGCTACTGCCGCAGGCACGTCTAAGCATGGATGCTGCTCTCTTATTGATACTCGACCTTACTTTACTTAAGCATCTAGTGACTAAAATTTTTGGAATTTGATTTACAAGCCATAGTGAGAACTGTCGTAGCAGTCTGTCGAATAATCTTACCTACGTCTTATTATATCTATACACACCAGCACCAGGCTTAATATGTCCAAGTCTTTGAAAAGTGCATAATAAACTGTTTCAGTCTAAATCATAGGCCCATTAAAAAGGGACACATATCTTATCGGGCTGAATAGCCGCGGTCCCGCGGAGCTCCATTAAGTGCTTCCTATTTATTATAACTTTACAAAGACAGAACTTACAGCGTCATCTGGCTGACATTAGGGCTGTCCAAATATTAAAGTGGTATTTATTAGCTTTAAACTAAACGGAGGTAGTATTTAACTCTGTAAAAGTTCTCCTTTAGAAGTTGAGAAAATGCTATATAATTTTGAGAATTAGGCATTTTGCGCCTAAACCTATAGGTATAAGTTTTACAAAATTTTAACAGAGGACGATCGAATCATGACCTCTTACATTTGTGAGTTCATAAAATAAATTCAACTCAGACGATGTATTTTCCATATGCTCCTATCGAGCTAAAAATGCATTTTTAGTATTTTTAATCCTTTACTACGAGTATAAAGGTGACAACGTTGAACGTGGAAACGTTAAAACTAGGAGCTATTATATTGATGAGATACCTACCATTAGCTTGATACAAACACCGTACTTTGCTTCTATTAGCGCTTGTCCCAAGATCTTATCTGCTACTCAATCTATCAAGATTTTTTGTTCCATACCATGTGCAACAAAAAGTCTTGATATGATACTCTGTGAGTGACAGGAAAGCAGGCTGGCAACCCTGCCGGTGACGTATAATTACGTGGTGCCTGTGGCTGGTGGGGCCGCGAGCCATCAATCTGCCGTCTGTCCGCACATGACGCCATTACTTGCGTTTTCATTATTACCACCCCTAGCGAATATCGTAATATTCGAGATTTCGATATATTGGAAGAGGTTGATAAATAAAATATAGTTTAAGTTATGACAGTCTATAATTAATATAATTACTGTCTCAGTTTCTTTTTTCAAATATTACAGTAATTCGTAGCACATGAATGAACCACCATTTTGACCCGGTTCCTCTGATGAAATATTTCGCTCTTGGTCATAATCTTTAACAACCTTTTTCAACTTTCTCCTGTCTTTTATCTCTTGAGATGCTATCAAAATGTTTAACTGCTAATCAAACAGCAGGCCGTGTTTGAGCCCATATGTCGCTCTATTTTATTTCATCATCCGACATAACCATGTTAGTGTTCTACTCAATTAAGTTAATAATGGACGACGTAACCAATTTAGATCGGATGTTATTGATAAGTAAGTTATTGAGATAAATATGATATTGAGAAAAGGCTAACTAGATGAAATTACTATTTTCTTGATAATACTCGGGCGCGCTCTAAAGTCACGGCCGCAGTAAACAAAGCTACAAAGATATAATAAACTGAATTCAAAGCTAGCCCTGACCTAAGTGTAGAGTTTAATGTAATATCATGTAACACAGTTTACACAGTGGCGGAGCAAGGTCCTAGAATGTTAACTACCTTATTACAGTCGTGTGTCACACTTTTTACGCACAAAATGTAATAGAGAGCGTACATAGAGAGTTTAAATGAGAAGGTACATAGTATAGTGGGAATGGTAGATGTATTTTTATTGAAGTTTAGGTCGACATTCACAGTCCTTGGTCAGTACCAAGGACTGTGAATGTCGACCTAAACTTCTTGCCTGTCTTGGCTTGGTCACCAAAGAGGACAATGTAGTTCATACTATTGGCACATTTCTCCAAACCCTTCTGCGACATCCATTGCACGAGAGTTGAGGATTGCAATGATTTTATTGATGTTTACCAAGTCAGCTGAAAAACGACTTTTCGTGCATTTCACTAGACTTGACTAGGCTATCCGCATTGACATTACTTCCATATAAGGCTTTATACTTGGCATTGTCTTCCCTTCATACATCACATAGTTACCGCTAAACCTTGACACTGCTAAACTTGACTGACATATTCCCAACAATAACAAACAGCGCACGCCACAAAATTCCAAGTATTTTTACAGCCTGTTCTTCACAGTATTATTCCACGTGTAAACTAAACGAGTTCTATCAGCAGACTACTAACCAACGGGAATCAGGCTAATGTGTTTCTCAAGCCATTTATAGCCCGCGCTCCGAATGAGAAAACTTTTACAAAAACCATAGAGTTTCGACAGATTATGAGTTGTACATAGATAATGAGGGGCTAAGAGGCCGCGGTTTAGAAATTCATAGAAAAACGAGATTTGCTTTAGAAAAGTTAATTCCAGACTGATCTTAATAATGATCCGTCGGAAACTCGGAACTATACAGTTTCATACGCAACAAAACAAAGCTATGTCATACTAACTATATAGCTAAGCACAATTTACTGCTGTAAGAAGGCATGATCGCTATTGCATATTCACCTTCCAGATGCATTTTAGCTGAACGCCTTTGTGGTAGGTATTTTGGAACGATTAGGCACCTTAGCCTAATTGCTGTGTTTTTGGGGTATGCAACTTAAAAACACATCTATTTCAACCCCTACCAGTCCATCAACAAACAAGTTCACCCCTTAGCCATTCCACTTCCTTTTAGCATTCACGTACAAATGCAGCATGCTCCTGAGACCTAACATTACCTGAAGCGGGATACCACCATGCCGGCGTAATGCCGAGTAAGTCACGGTCCTAACCTGCACGCGATACGGTTGGCATTATGCGCACAAGCCTTGCGCGCGCCCAGCTCACGACCTCAGCGACGCGACATGCGACACATATAAATATAATAGTGCATGTTACACAGATGCGTGAGTATCACTGTCACAAGTCGCATTCCAGCCTGGAATCACCCAGTGCTGGCAGCTAGCATCCCCTTTTTTCTGACAAACCCATATGACCCTTTAATGACAACCATGCTACGCAAGTAGAGTTATGCCGAGCATGACTCACTTTTTGCCTCTTTGTGCATCAAGTGCTTATTCAGTGGATAATCTCCTTTGAGAGCGTCCATGTCTCGAAACCGTAGGTCATGCACTCATGGATGAGTCGGGGCGTGCTCTTTGCAATTTGTTTTCTCCGCATCTTCTATCTAGTAAATCGTAATACGCGTGACGTCTGATCGTGTAGCTCGTGGCCATGCCATTAGTCCGGCCAGGGCCATGGCCCGTCATTACCAAGCCAGGGGCGACAGCTAAGACATACGGAACTTACAGTGTATTTGAGACATGTAATTACGATGTACAGCAGTCATCTGGATGTCTAGGATTTTCTCTTCAATCTTTTAAGTATTTTTAAAAAAAATATTTATTATTGAGCTCATAAGTATTATTTTATAGTAGGGATCATTATTGATCTAAATTATTACATTAGTGTAAAACGATTATTTCTCATAAATAAAAGTATATAAATATTGTAGTGCATTAAAAGTTTACCAGTTAAGTAAAAGCATGCTATTATTATGTTATGTCATTTTAAACTAAATACGATAATTTCATCAGCTTTAATAACCAAGTCCTCACCTTATACACCAATATTTTAATTGACACTACCTGATAGCTTCTATAACACCTAGTGATCAGTGAAGGCAGTTTTAATTAATACGATCATCAGTCATGTCTCGGTCTGACGCGCGCCATTGCACGTTACGCACACTATTAAGGTTGCCAATCTAAAAATCAATTTGAGTACCCAATCATTATGTTATCGTTCAAATGACGGAGAATTATGTTGTGCTGGTGTCAGGGTTGTAAACACTGGTGTTTTATTGAGATAGAAGTGGCAGCCACTAGGTTTACGGGTGTTATTTCAAGTAATAAATGTGTTGATTATGTAACATTTGATTCGTACCAAATTCTTATTATCCAACATGAATGGTAGTCAGCAGGGATTGAATTATGACTGAACTTGAACAAAGGGAAAAATTAGAGATTTCTTGTGTGTCTTGTTTACTTTATTATTAATTTACCACTTTAGACAACTTCACTTATATGGCAACAATAATTAAGTCGTCAATTACTTCCTTCTCAAATGTAAAATAAATAAAATAATTCAAAGTAAGAATGATTTTTCTTACAAAATATGTATTCTAATGTGACGCACATCCACATAAATTTCTTCACGAAACCGGCAAACCATAATGACTTAATCTTATTCGTACTTAATATTCAGTCGCCTTACCCCATACTTGTCTGTGCAGCATCCCCGGTATATTCTGATAAAGTCATAAAACTCTGTGTTTATAATAAATGCACTTCCAACTTCCAATAATTGAACATCATAACATCGCGTCTAGCGGAGAAGCGATCTGTCCGTAATTACTGATGACTTGCGCAAGAGCATCCCACGGCGATGCGCGTGTTTTAGGAACTAATTCCAATAACTAATGGTAGATGATAACGTTACTGATAAGCTGGTTATTTTGACGGCACGGTTGGTGCAGTGGCTGAGCGATTGGACTGCTGCGCTGCGTGTCGCGGGTTCGATCCCCGCAGGGAACAAATATTTGTATGGCCTACAAATAGTTGTTTCGGGTCTGAGTATTTGTGTATGTGAGTTAAAATGTTCGTGAACGCACCCACAATACAGGAGAAATCCCAAGTTCGGGGCAACGTTTAAAAAAAATTAGAATTCGGACAATCTGGTAGCTATACAACTCCGGATCTCATTATCGCATACTCAACAAGTACGGATTTCAGATTAAAACCAAAATAAAAGAATACACATTGCAACTTGGCGTTTTCATTTAGAAATTCCGAAGGTCAGTAGGCATTCGTTTTGTGCAAATTCGTCTCAGTGTCTTGACAAAGAATCGATTGGAAGTAGCCGCTCCATGGGTGGTCCCTATCGAATTCTAAGTAACTCTACTAAAATAATAAATTGCTCGCAAAATACAAGCGGAAAACACACATTGGAACGTGTCAAAAAGACATTGCCGCATAGAATTATTAAAAAATAATTCGTATTATTTAGATTCACGATTATTAGATACTTATGTTTAAATACGACTCTTCGTTTCATCATCTAAAATCAATAACAAAACCTAGAACCGTCTTAAATCGATGCAAATATGATTCTAGTTCAGAATCATCCGCATCCGCAACACTTGCCAAATCAAGTGCAAACATTTGGCAAGTCGCCGACACAAGCGTTTTATTGTTCATTGAGTAAGTCATTAGACGCGCCCCTTCACGCTAGTAAATATTCAGGCATGAGCAGAGCCGTGGTCAATTGTGCACGATCATAACAAACGAACTATTGCAATGTGGTAACAACAAGTCTTTGTTTTTCATCAATGTCTTTCGGCTTCTTATATTTTAATAAACCGTCTGTCTGTATTTGATCGCATAGTTTTTGGTACGCTTTATCTACATAAAATGTGAGAGAATTAAAACTATTATGCACTATTAAATTTTCAGAAAATGTATACGTATATAAATACTCGTTTCACCGTTTTACAAAATTAAGATAAATTAAGTACATTATATTATATCACAGTTTATGATGTAGCTTCTCTAGTGAAAAAACTCATTATGATTTTATTAGAGCTATTTTACTTTCAAATCACCATTTAATTTCCCTATAATTTTTTTTTATCGACGAATCGACGCACATTTCATGTAATAAATATTGATGCGAAAAGTTAACGACAAGTTTATGCATTCATTGATATAATTAAAAAATAATAAAAACAAATTGCTGTCATCAACATTCACATGCATAAATAATAATAATTTTAAATTATTTAAGAGAATAAAACAAGGTAAAATTGTTGTTGTGTTGTGATTGTCTTCTACGGAAATCATCTCCAAGAAACCAACATGCCATAAATAATTATTGATGGCATGCAAAGCTAAATCAGAGGCCCACGGGGGGTATAAAAGCAGACATCAAATTAGGAGTGCCATATGGTAGCCAGTATGGTATGTAGAAAGAAAGTGATATTAGTAGGACCCGACTTGAAGATGACAATAACCAGAAGTGTTATAAAATAAATAAGTAGAATAAAAAACAAGACATTGTTGGTTACTACAGGCCCACAAATTCTTCACTCAAAATAACTTTATATTTTTCTCATTCCAATTATACACAAAAAAGCGTGCAAATATAATAAAATAAATTGGGAGCGGATAATATAAACGGCTTCATTACACGCGCCGTAGGATCGAGTGCGCGACAAAAACGTCGCACGACGCGCATGCGCCTGAAACCACCGCCCGCGCCGCGGAGGTGGCCACGCTGTGCAGAAACCGTGACTTTTTGTCAACTGTCGCAGAGTATGTGGAGAGCAGACAAGCCATTATTTCTGGTATGAGACAGGAAAAAGAGCGACAGAAAAAGTGGTAAATTCTACCAAAATGCATAACGAAATCTTCTCCTTCTTTAAAGTTTAATCAACTATCAACTCTAGGGTCCAAAGTGTTGGCAATTCGCTTTAAAGAAAAAAATCTTAGGTAGGTATATCATACACTGAATTCGGTAGAATTGACAAACAGCCTCTATTTGGAAGCTTATAACTTCCAAAAGTTATTTAATAAACTTCTAGGCTTTACATAATTTGAATAGACTTTACAGCAAGAAACCATTACTTTACAAAAACAGATGAAATCTCTACGGTGTTACTACGCCTTGTGCAGCTCCTTATCCTCGCCTCATCTCCATTCAAGTGTACCGGCTACCGGCGCGCGCGCACTTTTTGCGGCGTCTCGTTAGGCGCGACATCAGTTCTCAATTTGTCACCATGAGTCGTGGACGACGGGCGTCCCACTTGTCCGATAGATTTGCATTCATTTATGGACACACACCGGTTGTACATAACTACAACTTATGTGTTGAACTGGACATGGATTAGGTATGTGAATTTAGATTGGTCTTCCTGGTAGTTGATATGGGAGAGATTTTTCTGGTTAGCAGTTTCCTATCCTTGTCTAAAGTTTTGGTCACATCAGGAGTAATCCTTGCCGCTTGTCCAGCAGTAAATGGCTTTTGACAGAACTGTGCTAATACATTTTACATTTCTATTCCCGAAATCCGTTTCGTTACAAAACATTAAAACAATTTTAACCTTCGTTTAAAGCATACACTGGATTTTAGAAACTTAAGGAGTTTTTTTCTATTTAGGCTCATGGAATATTTGTGTTTGTCCTCAGATCACATGCCAACACCAGCCGCGCGCCATGTCTGCGGTGATGAGCACGCTGTCCATGATCAGTGGCACCAGGCGCGCTCATCGCAAGCTCGGCTGCAGGTAATATCATTGTGACCACTTTCAGCGGAGTCTAGCCAACGCAGAAATTATTATTGTACACAAGTGTGTGAGCGAACACACGAAGAGAGAGTGCACCTTTAAAACAGTTTTCATGGATGTTCTTGCCTCTTATTCTGCATAGAGATCTACGCTTTGGAATGGGTAACTACAGTACCTCCACAAGTTATTTTGCCTTGTGACTATGGCTGTTCGCTTTTTTTCTTATTCTTCAACGGTACCTGTAATGGTCTAATTGAAATAAATGGTTTGAGGTTGAGTTTGACCTGGCACTCTCTCTTCCCTCACTCTCTTAGACCGACGAGACGGCTGTCCTGCCGGAAGGAGATCAGGCGCCGGACCAACGGTAATGTAGTGAGAGGATGAACACTCGTATTACCACACGTGCCCATCGATGGTGCCATCGTTAAAAGCCAAGTGTGGTTTAAACTTTTGAACATGGTTGACCAAGAGTATTTTATTTTGTTCAATAACTTTATGATTAACCCAACCCTAAATATTTCCGAGTAGAATATAAAAAAAAACTTTATTTCAGACCTAGATCCATATGATGTTAGTAATACACACTACTTATAAACTATGTTAGTAACAAATGGAATGAAATAAATGACATCAGGTATTTAGTTCATATACCGGCCGCACTCATCTGACGCACCGGGTTTATGTACATGGACACATACTCAATGCGCCAAAAAAAATTGTTGTAAATATGAACGTTTAGTATTTTTTATATTTCAGGAAAGATACCTCCTTCGTTAAAAGTCGAATTGAATTTCACTTTAGTTCCTCGCTAAAGCTCAATTTATAGCTACAAAATTCAGCATACCTCTGATATGGGTGGCGAACCGTCTTGGAATGCAGAGTATCGAGCAATTCAATTACCATACCCGAACGGGCATCGTCCACAACTCGGCTCGGCTCGGCTTAGCTCTGCGTGGGCGCAGCGCAAGCTCATAACCAACACGCTAAGGGCCTTATTACACTACCGATTTGTATGCGCGTTTCCAACGAGGCGGTTGTTTAACACACTCACTGCGTGGAGTAATGTTTCGCCGCGTTTTCATGACAAGAGCGATTGACGTGAGTGTATAGGAGAGAGAGAGAGAGAAATGATTGTACAATACTGTAGAAATTGCGGCGTGATCGTGGCGAGCTCGCTTCTCACCCAAGGAGACCACGTTCATCAATCACCTCGCTGGAAATACGCTAGAAAATCGTCAGTGTGATAACATAAAATCACGCCTGCAATCACTGAAGGGTTAAGCAGAGGTACGTAATAGTTCACCCACATTTCGCCAGTAATGTTTAAGTCCCATGTAATAGGGGGCGAGCCTATGCCATCACCGGGAGGCAGTCAATGTGATAACGCACTTATAATTGAGAACCATTTGTTACACTGCCACAACTCATGTATTTGTTAGACTACGGCCATGTTGTACTCCCAATGCGGGCAACGTTTGATTAATTAGATAATAATCTGATTTGAGATGCTCAGAAAAAGTTGTTTTTAACCTTAAGGTGTTTTTCTCCGGTAATGGTGAGTTTCGGAGAATTTTAATGACCGAGGCTTATAAGAAACTTTAAATGTCATCATCTTCTTGATTAATCTTTAGATAAATTAGTTAGCTTGTTGCGTAAGCCAAACCAAATTGAGAGAGGTACTTAAGCTCATTTCTACTCGTTTTAAAGTTAAGTCAGGGTTTTTGTTAAGCAAATTGATTACCAACTTAAAGCTTGGTCCATACATTCAAATAAAAATTTATCTATAATTTAATTTTTTAATCTTTTTGGCAGTTGACAGTGACATGGAAAATCACTGTGGTAGTCAAGAACTCAAGGTTTATTTCAGCAATTCATTTTTTTTACATGTACATAATGTAAAGTTTGTGTAAAAGCTATCAACGCTACATCTTATCTTTAACGTAAAGTAGGTTTAGTAGTAGTTGTCAGAAATCAAGCATTAAACTAAACGCCTATTTACAACTTGCAACACAATCGTAGCTTTAAATCAACCAAGTGTTAGCAATAATTAAACATTCGAATCAAATATGTCTGTCTGTTTGTACAATAATCGCACACTTCTACGGGATATGCGCAATGTTAAATTAATGTTATTGTTATAATTACGACTGAATTACATTTGATTCCCTTCCAAATGTCTTAATTCGAAGTCTGAGTGATTAATTGATTATTAAATGAAATCCAGACGCTTGTTAAACTTTTTATAATTTCCTTGTTGTTATTAAAAGCAATTGATCTGTTTAATAATGCATAAAATCAATTTTATTTTGTAATAAATTATGAAACATGGTAATTAGCTCGTTATACTTTGATGTTTTAAAAATTGTTTTATGATGAATTTGTTCTCATCTTTTGCCCACAACGTAATAATTATGGCACAGGCAGAGGTAGATTACTCTTTAAATTAAATTAAACTCAAAGGCAAGCGATAAATGCCAACTTAACAAATGCTAATAAAACGAATGTTAACTATGAGAATAAACGAGAAATCCCAGAGTTGACAAAGTGCTTAATTATTCTTTCATAAAACACAGGATTTTCTCATAAAATGAGCTAGAGGGAACATAACATTAGGTAACACAGTTATTTATTTACTGACAGTAGAAATATAAAACAATGTCACATAAATAAGCAGTATTGCATAATGTATTGTTAGGAAAATTTTGTTTATTTTTTAAATATATTTTCATGGCCTTGGTTCTCATAATAATATAACTAAACAATGAAATGTTAAACCTGACGGTCATAAACTTAAATTAAACAAACAAATAAAATCCTAAACAACGCAATTATATTAATCAAGTTAGCTATTAAGTCATGGAATCAGGCGTTAATCTGCGAATAACCATATCAAAACCCCACCGACGACGTCACCTGAAAATAGATTTTTTTAATCACCTAAAAAGCAAAGAGGGTCTGCCTAGACTGCCTACAAGGTAACCATGGTAACCATTTGTCCGTGAATGTCCCTTCTACCCTGTATAATCTTACCACTAAACCAAAACTTGTAAAAAGAGCCAAGTCGCGCAACTCTTTTCTTCTACCGTAAAAAGTAGTGAAATCCATGTAATACCAAGTCAGTTAATTTATTCAGTCCCTTAAGGGACCTTCTATCTTAAGTTATTACGTAATTAGCTAACCTATCAATATCTTATAGTAACCGTTTCAATATTAAAAATCTTTGATGTTTTTAATAAAAGATTGACTTGGCCACCTCAGGCTTCTAGTTTTATCCACAACGAAGTTATAGAAGGTCGAAAATGGCCTGAACTGTTTCGAGAAAAGGAAAGTACGGCCGTGCTGCTTTATTGCTCGACTTGGCGGGGGCACTATCGTGCCCCCAGATAGGGGACGTAGGTTTTCAATAGCAATAGAGTCACCCCCATGACATGTAACTTAAAAATAACTGGCGAAATGTGGCACTCAAGTGTACCTAACACCTCTTCGGAGAACACAAGGCGTGATGTTATGTTTTAGCAGCACATTTTAAAGTTACACAATATTTTTTTTTTTAATAATTATTCATTACATAACATTTTGTGATATTGGACACCGTCTTTGTCTCTGTATGACATTAATCACACTTTTGTTACTGAGGTCCCATTTCAAGGTTCTCAACCGGATTATGAGCAAAATGTGATACTTTACGTCACCTTTGTTTAGTGGCATGTTAAATTTTATAATATTTTATTCACTTAACTGTATGAACATACTTGCATTGTCTATTTTGTAGGTAGGTGGGAGACAAATAATGTATATCGTTTCTTTCTGATATAATGAATCTGAAAGTAACTCTTGCCTGTCGGTGACCTCTTCACGCTTCAACGGAACAATTTTGTTTGACGGATAGAACATTAAACCGAGGAAAAACTTAAACGATTAATACTTAGAACAGTTTTCACCCCGGGGGTAAGGTCTCAACCTCCACACGAGCGAAGTCGCGGGCATAAAGTAGTCCTCTACAAGTATAACATGAAAAATTCTCTCTAGAACAAATATAACTGAGTAAACAAGAAACCAATTAAGACAATGAAACCAAATAATTACAGAAGAACAAAGAAATCAAGAAAATTGAATCCGGAACAAAAATACTGTTATTATAAATGATTCGGCCTTCAATAATATGCGTTCGTGAGACCAAATTATACAAACAAAGTACGTTTGTGTATTTTATACAAAGTGGTACGGTCGACAGCATCAAGCACTGAAATCCAAACTAAACAAAGCCGGAAGTGTTAAAGCTTTTCATGAGTTACTAGTTCACTTTAAGCTCTTGTCAAGTTGTTAATCTTTTCTATAAAAGGATTCATAATCATCATCATCCACAGCCCGCCTTCACCCACGACTGGGTGAAGACCTTTCTTTGCTTGTGCCAAGCTCCACTTTCTGGTGCCAGGCTCATCCAGAAAATTTCCGCAATGACAACAATGTCGTCAAAGAATTTGTTAAAAAAACTCTGAAATCAAATCAACCGCCATCGATCATCATTCTCCTGCCCTCATCCCTTTTGATTTGGGGTTGGCGCAGCATCTTTTCTTCTTCCATACTTCTCTATAACTCGCTATCCCAGCAGTCACCTCTGTTCTAGCCATAACCCTTAACACAATCCATCCATCGTTTCTTTTGTCTCTACTCTTGAAATAATGTTGAACAATTCTTACAGAGATCAGCGTTATTTATTTTTATGATCCGTTGCTCCTGATTATGTATGTAACGTACTACACTCGTCTGAAGGTCTCTACTTCCCCCATTAACGATATATTACGTACAGCTAACTAATGAGTATGTTTGTCTTCAGCCGCAAGTCTGGGCAGTTCTCGGACGCGGGGGAGGAGCGCTCGCGCAGCCAACATGACCTCAACAAGCAGCAGCGGTCGGCCTCGCTGGTGAGTACCACGGTCTACACGTCTACATATATACACAGGGACTTACTGGTCACGCACGAGTACCAACATCACGAGGCAAACCTCATCAATGGCCATAAGTGTGGAGAAGACTAATTAGAATTGACTAAAAATTACTTCTAATGTATTTATTTATTTAGGCATTTAAGTGAATGCGTATTAGCTAATGATCTATTTCTTGTGTTCCCGCCAACTAAGCCTCGCAGAATAAGGCACCGTGCTTGAGGTTCCCTATAATTTGTGCCACGACCAAGGATCAGTTCCGTTAGCCTAATGAACATTGTGACACATCAAAATGTAGAAGCAGTAAATCCAGAGTAAAGAGGAATTCTGATCAAATACAACCCACAAGGCTTCCTCCAAAACCTAAAGGATGCAAGACACAGTATAGCTTTCATAAACGTCGACTCACCTTGGTCATTGTAAACTCACAGGACGAAAGCTCTAACTGACTGCAAGCTAGACACTGCACAGTCGTGAGTATTGAGGAAATATGGACAGAGTGAAAAGCCGATACATTACCAACTTCTTTATTGATATTTTATGAAGTAGTTATTCTAACAGTAAGAATAGCCAGGCTTTATACTCCAAATAATGAATCTTCTATTCTTAGCTGCGCAGTGTTCTATTGTAGTGGTGGTGCGTAGGCGCATGGAGCACGCCCCAGGCGCGCGCGCACCTCGATCGCATCGACGTAATTGACGGCTTGGAGTTGTACCGTGTATTGACCGAGGGCTTTGTGCCGTTCCGTGGGCTTTCATTTTGTAAATGAAGGAATGGGTATTGCGATGATGATAAACAATTTCTTCTTAAAACGGGGATGACTATGCAGACAGAGATTTGTGAAAAGTTCTTCATTACCTACCACCTGTACCACTCCAGATTATCCTAAGTTACAAGACAGAGCTGTAATGCCAGATGCTAGTCAGATTCAAACATTCAGAATGCGGTCTTAAAACGAAGACAGTTACTGAATTAGAGTGGCCCGGAGTTCAGTTGACGGGCATTTGTCTAGCAATGGGCTTATAGGTCTTATAGATGTCAATCTTTTAAAGCCTTGTTGCATCATTCGTTTCTTTACAAAACAAGTAAACTTTTGATCTAGTTTCAAACTCTACTTTTTGCTTTGATCAAATCAACGTACATTCAAGCAAGAAATTCAATACCCCTCAATCCTCGATACAGAAACTACCTACTTCAAATAATAGCTGTCAATATAATCAAGATCGTGCGTCACTCCTATCAATAATACACTACTATTATCCGTCGGTTCTGTCCATCAAATGAAAGTGGAACAATTCCCTTTAGTATTACGAGCGGTTACTAAACTCCGTTGCTATTGATGGCGCGTGCGGCTGCGCGCATAATCGACGCGTTAGGGACCCGAGACAAAGTGTTTGGTAATGTGAATGTAATATATTGGGTGTTCAAGTGATGTGGTAATTTGGTCGGCTGATTTGTACCTAGCCTAGGTGCTATTACTGTGATGTAAACAAAAACTCTTTGTGCAAAGCTTGTGTTATTTTCTACTTATGAATATAAATGACGAATTATTTACCTGTATATTGCTACTTAAGGCACCTTAAGGTGGGTAAGCTCGCCGTCCGTCCGTCTTATGACGACGACAGGCCGTGTCGACGGCGCGTTCGTGTTCCACGCGCGCCTCAAAAAGATGTCAGCAACATGGAAGGGGCCCGCAAGGGGCGACGCCTGTCGAGGCTGCGGGTTGTTCGCAAGGGATACCGCGGCCTCGACATGAAGGGCTAAGAAGGAACATGGGTGGTTTTTAGTCAGTAGAAGTCTGACACTCCCTTTCGCTCTGCCCAAGAGCGGGAGGGGTTATTTGATGATTTCCCACCGTCCAAAAAAAATATGTGCTTGTGAAACGGGTGCATACCTATCCTATTGCTAATCCGACTTCTCTGAGAAGTATAACTGTCTTAAAGTCAACTTAATTTCATTCTTCAATTATTGCTCCTCTGGGTAACGATAGGAGTTCAGAAATTGCTATGATCTTATTATACTTGGCATTACCACCGTGCCGTGGTCGTTCTACCACCACTAACCTCATGACCTTTGTGAACTATCTCTTTGAAAACATGGACCGCCGGGTACAGGTTGACGCTGTTTACACGGATTTTCAGAAGGCCTTTGACAAAGTGGACCACACCCTTCTAATGGAAAAAATTGCCTTTAATGGTATACGCGGCAATTTACTCAGATGGTTTGCTTCATATGTTTTCAATAGGACTCAAAAGATCATCGTTAATGGGCATGAATCTGACTCTATAGTTGTTAAATCCGGGGTTCCTCAGGGTTCAGTATTAGGTCCTTTTCTCTTTGTATTGTTTATTAATGACATTAAACATTGTTTTGTCAACTCACATTTCTTGATGTATGCAGACGATATGAAAATTTATACCACCTGTAAAAATATACGCGACTGTCATTATTTACAACAGGACCTTGATAGACTTTATGAATACTGTCTCAAAAATAAAATTTTTCTTAGCCTTCCCAAATGCTACACAATTTCTTTCACTAAGAATAAAAATCAGATCAAATTTAATTATACAGTAAACAATAGAAGTCTTAAAAAAGTTCCATCTGTTCGTGACTTGGGTGTTACGCTTGATTCTAGTCTGCATTTTGATACTCATATTGACAATATAGTAAAAAAGGCCTTTCAGATGTATGGAATGGTGATGAGATTTTCAAGTAGCTTTGTGCGACCCTCTACATTCTTAATATTATATAAAACACTAATTCGGTCTCAATTAGAATACGCCGTCCAAATTTGGGATCCTCTATATGATAAGTACAAAGATAGGCTAGAAATTGTTCAGAAAAAGTATTTACGTACTATGAATTACAGATGTTATCATTCTAAAGTTTCCTATGAACAATTACTGAAACGATATAATGTTCTTAGTTTGGAGTCTAGACGATTTCTTCTGGGAGTAATGACGCTGCATGGAATATGCAATAATAGATTCGACTGCATTCCTCTGTCAAATAGTCTACATTATATAGTACCTAGATCTGTCATGCTTCGTGGGGTACGTGTGCCTCGACTATTCCACACGAACTCGTGCAGGACTAACGCTGGGGAGCGCGTACCTCTTCGGCGCCTTGTTGATGCGTACAACGCTCACTTTATGGAGCTTGACTTATTTACTCTATCCAAAGATCGCTTCAAGGCAAGAGCAATAGAATTACTAAATTCATAAGTTTCATTTCCTTTTATTTCTTTCTTTTTAATATTCTTTTACGATGCACACGATTTGTCTGTTTTCTTTAACTATTTTTTTCTTGTGAATCCGTGGACAATGTTGTTGGTTACATGTGTAATAACATAAATATGTGAGATTGTGTATAAATGTATTTCTAAGTTGTTCTAATTTAAGAATCTTTAGTTAAGCTTAGCATGTAACTGTTTTTTGTCCCTAATAAATAAAATAAAATAAAATAAAATAAAATTACTTCTTCTGACCCATATTATCACTTCAACTTTTAATGAAGTTCCAGTCATTCTTCCTGCCCCTGTCCCATGTTACTTAAGGTCGTATACATATTTCTTCCATTTTCCTCTGTCGACCGTCACGCTATTATTTACTCCTTTTCCTTCCAAATCAATTCTCACACAATCCATCCATCGTTTCCTTGGTCTTCCTCTACCTCTCCATCCATTATGACTTTCAGTAACATCATTGTTTAGTACACCTAGCGCCATCTATTGCATCGTGTTTACCAACTCGCCGACCGGTCAATACTCGTAGATACAGACGTCGTCGCGATCACAGATATTATAAACTATCAACTTCCGTGGTTCCAATCTGTGTTACTTTTTTATCTGTATTTCTGTTTCTTGATTTATTGTTTATCTGTACCATTTTATGACTGATGGGAGTAAACGGGTTGAAGAATGTTCTCGAGATTTTTATTGAAGAAACCCATTATGAAGCCCTAACATAATGGTCCCTCCGAGCCAAATTAAGAACTAAATCTTCGAGCATTCGTCGCATTACATATACGAATATAATTATTGAAGAAGAAGTCACCCGGCCGCCCGGCCCCATTGTATGTACTTATGTACCTACGAACACGCGCCAACAAGACTGAAGATTCAAGAGGACATAAGAGGAGTGGCAGGTGTCGAGTTTCCTATCCATTTCCCATCCCATCTTTCGTTCTGTGTTAATATTTGTGCTGTGTTCGTAGTTATTGAGCGGCGGTGCCCGGCTGGTAACGTGATAACCCGTCGCCGTGAGTTATACCTACCTAATCTCGCGGGTCTGTGCGGGCGGTACGAGTCGCACGCACGTCCGTATCATACAGGAAGGATTACAGTGAGTACTCTTGTGTTCTTATTTTCCCTTAAAAATGAGTGAAGCTAAGATGTCGGAATTCGTTAAGAAAAGAGCAGTGATCAAAGGACGGTTAACTATTTTGGAAAATTACATTAAACGATGTGTGTGCCCGTTAAGCGAACAACAATTATTAGAGATAAAGTTACGCGTAGAAAACAGTTCTAGTTTGTTACATAGTTACACCGAGTTACAAAATATTATTGAGGAAAGCTCAGATGAGCTCGATATTCCAAAACAACTGGAAGACCGAGATCGTTTTGAAGGTCAGTACTATTCGGTTGTAGCTTCCGCCAAGCTCTTGCTGCAGAAAGAGGTACCTGAAAATAATAGTAATGTAGTCAATAAAAGTAAGATGTTCAGTGTAAAGTTACCGGACATCAAAATACCTACCTTTGACGGTTCGTTCGATAGCTGGTTAGAGTTTAAGAATTCATATTGTAGTATGATCCATGAGCGTGAGGATTTAGATTGTATTCAAAAATTCCATTATTTACGATCGTCACTAACAAATAGTGCGTCGCAAGTTATTAGTGCATTGGAATTTACGGCCGACAATTACTCTCACGCATGGGAGCTGCTCGAGAATCGTTATAATAATTTACGGCTATTGCAACATAACCACGTCAGATCCCTTCATATGATTCCTTCTTTACATAAAGAATCTGCTTCACAATTAAGGAAAGTTATTGACACGGTGTCAAGAAACCTACGTGCACTTGCCTCACTGGGGGAACAAACGCATGCGTGGGACACGTTAATTATTTATTTGGTTGTTTCGAAGTTAGATCCCAGTACCGAACGTGAATGGGAACAGTTTCAAGGTACACTTTATAATGCTAATACCAAGCCGCCATTCGTGAAGTTAGATGATTTACTTAAGTTTCTCAAGGACAGGGCGGACATGTTAGATATGATTAAAGTAAACCACAGTAAACATTCACACGACAGCAAAAGTAGTGAACAAAGTCAAAATAAAAAACAATCGACTCAAAGTTACGTTGCTACTGGAGTTAATAATAATAACAGCTCGAAAACAACTAAGCGTGGTCCGCGCGTATGTGTAATGTGCAAAGGTAATCATTCACTATATACGTGTTCTAAGTTTATTAATTTACCTATGCAAGAGAGGATTAACTTAGTTAACACAACAAATATTTGTAAAAATTGTTTACGGTCAGGTCACTCGGTCCAAGACTGCAAATTCGGTCCGTGTAGGCTGTGTAATCGTGAAAAACATAACAGTTTAATTCATATAGATTGTGTAGAAAACGTGGTAGGTGCGAGTAATACACAGTCGCAACCAGTAACCACTAACGACACCAATATCTCTACCTCGTTACATACGTCAGCTGATAGTTCTGATTCGTGTAATAAACAAATATGTTCCGTGTTACCTACGGTCCTGCTGTCCACCGCGCTAGTGGATATTGCAGATAATAATAACGAGTATCACACTGCACGCGTGCTCCTTGATAATGGTAGCCAACAGTGTTTTATCACGAAATCCTTGTGCGATAAGTTAAACGCACCTATAGTACAGTCCACTTGCCAAATTAACGGTGTGGGTCATTCTATCGCGAAGTCGACCCACACTTGTAAAATATTAATTAGATCAAAGGTTAACGATTATCAAACTAACCTTAATTGCTTAGTGTTGCCGTGTATCACCAATAGGTTACCGGCATGTAATCTCGATTTTGATAACTCTATTATCCCAGACAATATTCAACTAGCTGACCCGAGCTTTTATTCGCCGTCGGACATAGATATCCTGATAGGGGCGGATAAGTTCTGGGACTTGTTAATTAACGGTAAATTTAGGTTGAAAAATGGGCCCTATTTACAGAATACAAAACTAGGGTGGATAATGTCTGGACCCTTGTATAATCATAATAACGGCCTAAAAATTAATCAGGTTCATTGTTATTACACACAAAAATTAGATGAACAGTTAAAACAGTTTTGGGAACTCGAGGAGGTTCCCAACGTGGGGAATGTCCTCAGTGCCGACGAACAAACGTGTGAAAATATTTTTATGGAAACAACAACACGTACTCAAGAAGGTAAATTCTCTGTGCGTATCCCTCTTAAAGAATCGCCTACGGTGTTAGGTGAAAGCTATAATACCGCTGAGAAACGTTTGTTGTCACTCGAAAGAAAATTAAATCGTTTGCCCGAATTTAGGGAAAAATATATAAATTTCATGGATGAGTATGAAAAGCTCGGTCACATGAGTCGCATAGATACATACGGGTCACCGCACTATTTCTTACCGCATCACGGTGTTATGAATGAAAATAGTAGTACCACTAAGTTGCGCACTGTGTTCGATGCTAGCGCAGCGACATCTACAGGCAAGTCGTTGAACAGTATACAGTTTATTGGGCCGCCGCTTCAAAACGACATTTTCTCCATATTATTACGCTTTAGGCAGTATAAACACGTAGCATGTGCCGATGTGGAGAAAATGTACCGACAAATTTTAATACAACCAGATCAGCGGGAGTTACAATTAATTCTATGGCGTAAAAATCCATCGGACCCAATAGGTATATATCGTCTTAACACCGTGACGTATGGCACGGCGTCAGCGCCTTATCTAAGCATGAGGTGCCTGAACCAACTCGCGCGTGAATGTGAGGATGAGCAGGTAGCTACCGTGATTAAGGACGACTTTTACGTGGATGACGTGTTATTAGGAAATGATGATTTAAATAGTTTATTACATATGTGCGATAAGGTAACTAATACTTTAAAATCGGCATGTCTTCCATTACGTAAATGGATATTTAATCTGGATATTAGTGCCCATGACATATCAAAAAGATTGGCATTAGGAGATCAGTGTCAAAATAAAACTTTAGGTATGGGATGGTTTAATAAAGATGATGAATTACACTTCACTACACGCGTAATTGATAGTACGGACCCGCTTACCAAGCGTACCATGTTGTCAGTGATAGCACAGGTGTATGACCCTTTGGGTATGTTAGCGCCGGCAATAATAATAGCAAAAATTGTTATGCAGAAGTTATGGCTCTGTAAAATAAATTGGGACGATCCAGTTCCTAGTGATGTAATGTTACATTGGGAAAAGTTTATTAGTACGTTACAATGTTTACGGTTATTGCGCATCCCGCGTCATGTAATGAGCTCTCACACACAATACATAGAATTACACATTTTTAGTGACGCGTCGCAATGTGCATATGGCGCATGCGCTTATGTGCGTACATACTCAGATAACTCGCCTGTTACAACTAGGTTACTCTGTGCCAAAAGCAAGGTCGCGCCATTAAAGCCGACTAGTATACCGAGACTAGAGTTATGCGGGGCTTTGGTTAGCGCGCGATTGTATAGAAAAATTATTAATTCACTACGGTTGACTTTTTATAAAACTTTCTTTTGGACAGATTCAACCATTGTCCTTGGGTGGCTTCGAATGTCGCCTCATTCGTTGAAAACCTTTGTTCAGAATAGAGTAGTAGAAATAAATGAACTTACCAGTAATACTATATGGTCGCATGTAGGTACTAAAAATAATCCCGCGGACTTAGTCTCACGCGGGCTCAGTCTTGACTCACTCAGTGATAGTAGCCTATGGTGGAACGGCCCACTGTTCTTACAGAATCCTGAGTCGATGTGGTCGCAACAAGGCATAATTTCACAGTGTGACTACGCTGCTACCGACCTACCAGAATTAAAATCACAGACAACTGCTATGGTTTGTGATGTTACACAAAATAAAAATATAGTAATTAGTTTTGATAGGTTTTCTTCCTATAACCGAATACGTCGTACAGGTGCTTATGTATTGCGCTTCATTCGTAACTCACGCACACCACGACACGATCGCACTGTAGGGCCGTTATCTGTGAATGAGTTGTGTGCGTCCACACAGATGTTGACAAGACTTGTACAACGGGAATCTTTTCCTGATGAATATAATAAATTGAAAGGAAACTTACCATTGAAAACTACAAGTGCAATTCATAGCCTTAACATTTTCTTAGATAAAAATGATATAATAAGAGTAGGCGGGCGCTTGGGTAATTCACCTGACTTTGAGTATGATAAAAAACACCCGACCCTACTTTGCTGTAAACATCGGTTAACATTGTTGTTGTTTCAGCACTTACATAATAAACTTCTCCATGGTGGGCCCCAACTGCTGTTGGCTACTATGCGTGAGAGTTGGTGGCCATTGGGGGGGAGAAATCTGGCCAGAAAAGTGGTCCGTCAGTGCGTCCGCTGCACGCGACTGAGAGGAAGGACCGTTTCCCCAATCATGGGTAATCTACCTGCAGAGCGGTTGGAACCGGGTTTTCCTTTCATTCGTTGTGGGGTTGACTATGCTGGACCCGTATCTGTACTAAACCGCAAAGGTAGGGGAGCTAAGCTTGAAAAAGGATATATATGCCTATTTGTTTGTTTTATAACTCGAGCTATCCACCTCGAACTAGTCAGTACTCTTTCTTCACAAGAGTACCTATTAGCGCTTAAAAGATTCATATCCCGGCGTGGTAAACCGGCTCAAATTTTCTCTGATAATGGGACAAATTTTGTCGGAGCCATGAAGGAGGTTCAACTAATGTTTAATGAGCACTCACATCAAATTATTGATGATTTATCTAACGATAATATAGAGTTTAAATTTATCCCGCCTTATGCTCCTCATTTTGGGGGATTATGGGAAGCAGGAGTTAAATCCTGTAAGCACCATCTTAGGCGTGTTATGGGCACCGCTAATCTTACATACGAGGAATTCAGCACGGTGTTATCACAGATCGAAGCCGTCCTGAATTCCCGTCCAATGTGTCCTATGTCCGCAGACCCACATGATCTCCTTCCACTTAGTCCAGCACACTTCCTGATTGGCCGGCCACTCCTCTCACCAGCCTGCAAGGACCTGACAGAGGCGCCCATGAATCGCCTGACGCGGTTTCAGAGGGTTGAACAAATTAGACAGCAGTTTTGGAAGCGTTGGTCGACCGACTACATTTCGGAGCTCCAGATAAGGACCAAGTGGAAGACCCCTAACCAGGACTTGGCTCTCAACACCCTTGCCGTCATTAAAGAGGACAATTTACCACCTCTAAAATGGCGCATGGGCAGAATTGTGAAGTTGTTCACAGGCAGCGATGGTGTCAGCCGGGTAGCTGTACTCCAAACAGCGACTGGCACTGTGCAGCGAGCGTTTTCAAAGATTTGCCCACTTCCGGTGCCATCGGCGACGAATGATGACAACGAAGTCAACGCAGCCGGCGAGACAGCTAATGAGTGTTGAATCCAGAGGACTCCAAGGCGGCCGGCATGTTTAGTACACCTAGCGCCATCTATTGCATCGTGTTTACCAACTCGCCGACCGGTCAATACTCGTAGATACAGACGTCGTCGCGATCACAGATATTATAAACTATCAACTTCCGTGGTTCCAATCTGTGTTACTTTTTTATCTGTATTTCTGTTTCTTGATTTATTGTTTATCTGTACCATTTTATGACTGATGGGAGTAAACGGGTTGAAGAATGTTCTCGAGATTTTTATTGAAGAAACCCATTAAGAAGCCCTAACAATCATTAAATATCAAGACGATATAATACACACGACAGCTAACAGACATTCGTGTCAACATAACAACAGCGAGCAGTGAACAACAACACAACAGTAACAACAGTGTGAATGACAACAATGACAAGTGGCCGACAATCGTACACGTTCGAGTACGTGATGACGCGCGACTTGCGTACGCGCATCGTTGTTTACACTTTCGTTACTTTTACTTTCAGCTGGTAATTATTGTTCTTTTATAGTTAGTTGTAAGCACTAGTAGGTAGATTGTGACAATTGGTCATAGTTTTAATGGTTTTACACCAAATTAAATTAGGAGGAACTTCCAGTACCACTTCTTTATTTGACAAAATTAAATATTTGGTTAAATAAAGAAGTGGAATGAATAATGGCAGGACACGCTAAATAATAAGAAGAATAAGGAATAATTTATCGTTTAAGAAAATACAATCATTGCTTGATTCCTGAAACTCACACTACTCTCACACCTGTGTCGTGAGTTCCAAGCTCCTCCGTTCCATTTACATTATTGCACCATAAATCTTGGAGCTCATTCAGAAAAACTTAGCACGCACACATTTCACTAAGACCCATTTCTTCGAGAACACAATATAATCTATTGAAATCAAATTCGCTATAAACATTTAAATGCTCTTCTCATTACAACTGGTGCAATGAGGTTCCAACCAAAGGCCTCCGGCAAACGCTAATAAATCCATTCTGATTAGTACTTCAGAAACGCAATGGAAACCCTCGAGCCATTCTCACGCAGCAATGTACTGGGTACATTCGTGTAATATTAATGGTATCCGTTGCAATAGTGTATTTGTAATTAACCTTTCGGCGGTTGACAGGGGATGCAATATTGCCAATTGGCACTCGAAAGCATAGTACTATTGGGAGTTGGCCAACTACGTTGAAAATTATGAAAGTAACACTGTTTACTCGTTAAACGCCTCTAAATAGTGAGTTCTTAGTGACAGTAAATAAAATACAACAGTAGTAGGGACCGACCCAGTAGTGTAGGCACCGAAACGATCAGCTGTAAGTCGCGAGTTCGAATCTCAGTAGGCATTTAACTTTGTCTTATTTCATTGTAAGGAAGCAATAAAGCAGGCGTGTATCTATACTACCAAGTAAAGCATGTCTTCGAGCAACCGCAAAGCCATAACTACGAACCTTAATGTAATGAAAACGGCCAAACTTAAAATGGAAATGATAAACTTCCTCATTTATTAGATAAAATAAATGTGTACCCAGGTGGAGTTTTACGACTTGAACAATTATTTAACTTCTGAAACAATTACTTTATTCCTATCTACAAATGCTCTCCCACAAAGCCGTTGATAGGCCATAAAACACATAGATTTGCGGCGCTATATCACAGGCTGTACTGCGAATAGTAATTAAAGATATCGGCCTTCGTACTGCAGCAGCTTAACAGCTCTAATAGCTTGTTTACACCACGTAATCATAGAACGATTGCAGCTGATGCTGACTCAAATGAATAGGGCTGTCACTAGACTCGAGATCCTTAGGCACGAGGTAAAACCAACCATGCATTTATATAATCGACATTGCAATGCCCGTATGCTTTACTTATTAAATGAAGCGTGTTATGTCAGTGGCAACTTTATTTTAATGCTGCAGTGTTACGAAGATTTTCGATATCGTGTCGTCATTTACTTATTACATCTGGTTTTGCTTCCATTTAAAACGTCTGTCTACATCTGTACGTACCATCACCTATATATATTTATTTCGTAATGTTCTGTCTGTGACAGTGGAAGGATAATATGAGTGCCCCGTCTTTTAAAAAACTGCCTTTTTACTTACCCATATATTTGGACCTGTCACTGTCTGATTTCTAGAGAGGCCTAGTCTGTCATCCTTTATTAAAAAAGTTTAAAAAGAAAGGTTAATTTTTTGTCAAGGTGTTACTGAGGTACCCTTGGATTGGTGTAATGTTAAAGAACCCAAAGGATAAACTAAAAATACGCAGCCCTAAAAAAGATGTGCTAGTCAGATCATAATATCGCTAAGTGCATGTAACAGCACCCACACCGCCACACAACACAAGCACAGTACTAGGTAGACCGGCGCAGGCGCATTGTCGTAATCATGTCAAGATCATACATCATGTCAGTGTGGTGATTAATTGTGTATGTGCTAGACATAGATAGCGGCGATAATATGAATGGACCACCCCTTATTCATAGCCTCGTGGGAGTACAATGAATATGCACATACATACTTACTTACATGCATTGTACTTGTTATGAATGGACGCTACATAAACATAGGAAAAATATAATCAGTGGTTCCTGAATGCTTGTGATTTACTGACAAACTAAAAACTCTTTTTGACAAATTATCTTTTTTTCGAATAATGTTGATAACCGAATATCCAGTGATGTGATTTTTGAGACAAACGATTAATTTAAAACATTTGCCGCACAATTCACTACGATATTCAAAATTCATTTATCATCATCATTTCAGCCTGGAATCACTCACTGTATGTTGTTGGTCTGTTGTTGCCTCCCCTTTTCTCTGCTACTCCTTTTTGATCTGTGCGTCCCTCATCTTACTCCATCGGCCAGCTCCGCGTCTAGCCAGATAACCTGCCCAACTCCACTTTAGGTGTATCGCCCTGACCCCGACGTGGAACTCATTCATACGACGATGGATTTCAGTATTGCGCACGCGGTCTATTATTGAAAAAAATACTAGTTAAAAATCCATTTGCACTGAACCCCGAACTGTTGGATAGCATTAACTGCCCCTTCTGACACACGCGAGCAGGAGGCGTGGTCATCGGATCATTATAGCTGGGTAATGCATGTATTTGCCTTAGATCGCCGCATCCTCCGTTATTACCAGACTATTAAATGGGCTAACAGCCAGTACTGCTGGCGGGCATCGGTGACTGACTAACTAGTCTCCAGTCTGGTACCTATATTTAATAGAAAACGCATCCGGAATTACATGTTATCATATTGGCCATAGACAGTTTAATAACAAACAATCAATTATTTCTCCTAGTTAGATAGTGATCTTTTACTGAACATTTTCAATTCACACAATGGGCGTCGTCATGTCACTCAATCAAGAAGAACTATTCCAGTCTATTGCAGGACATAGGCCTCTCCCAAGTCCCACGACAACTAGTCCCCCGCCTTCCGCATCCAGACCTGTGTTAAAAACAGATGCCCGCGTCCGTTAAATTGGGTGCAATACTTTGTTAATTACAAATTTGCTATAAAAATCCTTGAGTCGCATTAAATTCATCCGCCGAACTTATCCACACTAGAACGAATGCTATTCTTTGATTGATCGTTAACTACAAACTAAACAGACATCGTTAGGCATTTCCCCTGCTCGTGCAGATTTCTAAACTCATTAGCTAAGAAAAAATCTCATTACGGAATTAAAAAACAGTCCATAATGGTCCAAGTATCGTTAAGATCCGGAAGCAGCTGCCATTCTTCAAATATTTCGAAGAATATCAGGGAAACTGCTACATTACTGCGCTGGACTGCCAATTAACATTCCTTGTGATCTGGTGAAAAAATATTTATATAGAATGTGTCAATCTCTCGTACTACGCTAGCCTTATAGAATCTACTGTGGGAGTGACTGGTGTTTTTAGTATACAGGTAAAGAATTTGCTCAGTCCCTACATGTCTCTCTAGCATTTTTGATATAGTGTAACTTACGTGTACATCAACCATGCATTTAGGTTGACAAATTCCAAGTTGCCAACACACGAACAACATGAACAGCGTGCACCGAAAATGCTTCGTAATTCGAGGAGGCTCTGCAAATGCACATCTACAAAGAACGAGGGGGTGATTTTATAGTTTACCATAAACACGGTAACAGGAGAATAACGATCTACCAAGCATTGTGATCATCTCAAAGTTCCTTCATAGAAAGGATGTAGCTACCTTCGTAACATCCAAGAACAGAAAAAAAACATTCACGCGCTAGCGAAATGCATACGACACAAGTTCGCAAATGCAAAATCTTTAAACTATCTACAACTAAGTTGACAAGATACAAAGTTGCGGTTTACGACACTATAAAAGGTTAATGGAAGTGCAGACCACACCTGCAGTTAGTCTGTTGTAACACATAACAGGTAAATTGCCCGCATTAGTCGTTGTCCGCACAAGTGGCGGTGTCCTACTGACTACAGTGTAAAGCTGTAATTATCGCACGTGTTTACTGAAGCAAGTGTAACGTGAAACTAATTGTTAGTATCGCGCTCCGCTGCTTACATGTGTAGGTAGGAACTGTTCGTAGTTCTAAATGATTATGAGGATACAGGAAAACATACAGACAGACAGATGCCGAAATCGAAGTCCACAAAGTGCTTGACCACGAGCTTCACTAAAGAGACACGCGTGTTACGACTGCTCAAAAAGAACTAAACTTGGGTTGCACCTTATTTAGAAACTGAGCGGGGGTGATTATTATAACCGGGGCATTAGGTTTTCATTTTTACCATGTGATGAACGGAACCCTAAAAATAAATAAAAATAATGTTACTACCAATAAATTGTTTCGGAATACAAGTTTTCGTGATTAACACCGCTCATAAACGTTTAAAGCTAAACACCTCGAATAACCCGTTATAATAAACACTCAATAAATCCATTATCACAGTTATCATTATCACTTATCACGCGGCTAGATTTATTGCATTGAATCTGATTTCAATTTCAAACAGATAAGATGCTTATCGGTATTCAGAGCAACAAGTTTAATGGCGTTTAATAAACAAACTACTACCACGTTACCTTGTTTCCGAAATGTACGGATCAATGAATGTGACTTTGACCACTTTACTTCCCATAGTTTAGCGGTGATGAGCTAATGTAAAAATTACCCTATAAAAGTTTAACAATATTACTCTTGTTATGTTATATTCTCATTAAAGTGCCCGTAGTCACCGACGAAAAAAATAAAAGCCGACCATTTTTGTCATTAGCTTTACAATAAAAAACTTAACATGTGGTCCGGCAAAGAGTTATTTTTGTCCAACAGGGAATTATCAGTAGTAGCTACGGAGTTTAGATTTGTCAAGTGTCCGGTTGATAACAATAAGCTCGCCTCACACCTCGGCCTCACCCTTCGGGAATTACATGTGTGATGCTATGTTATCTGAAAACACACACAAATTAATTAATTAACATTAAATAAACCCATCAATTAAAAAAATAACAAAATTACCGAAAAAGTATTTAAAAGGAATACCCGTAGTAGATAGTGCTGATTACATGACCACTACAAAAATGCGTGAACTCCTTACGAACAATAATTTGGCAGCACAGCAGTGAATCAAAGCTTTCTAATTATTTACGTAAGCAAACAAAATGTGAACTATGTTCGCAATGAGCTTCGTTAGTGTGTCTTATTAATCTGCACTGTAATTAAATAAGAGAGAGCGCATTATTTCGGAATAACCTTAAAACTTATTCAACCGATAGTTTGATATTCATTTGGTAGAAAGTCTGAGAAGATGTAAGAAACTTCCAATTTAAAGTGATTGGTGATTTATGGAGATTTGAATTTTCCGAGATTATGTCATCACTTCGCACAAGTTTCCCCTTGAGGGTTAGGTAAAAGTGTACCTTTCAGTTGTCCTTGAAGTCTCATGTAATAGGGAGCAAAGCTTTGCTATGGTTTAGTTGGCATTATAATCTGGAACCATTCATTTAAGATACTCGTTGTCATCATCATCATCATCTCAGCCAAAAGACGTCCACTGCTGGACATAGGCCTCCCCCAGAACGGGGGATTTGCCATAATCGCCACGTTTGGCAGGCGGGTTGGCGATCGCAGTATGGTGGTTACAAAGGCACAGAGAACGCTGCTGCCCATTCTCTGGTAAGTCCCTTAGTCGCCTCTTACCACACACACAGGAAAATATGGGATGGTGCTATTCTTTACGTCCGACACCATACGGAACTCGTAGTGGTAAAAAAATGGTAAATGGTATTTTACGTAGAACAATATTTCAATAACATTGTGGTATAGTAGAATAAAAAAACAATATGCGTAGAAAACAATACCTATGCGCAGAACACATCTAACTTTTACACAACTCCAAAAAAAAGTGTGTTACTAAATTAACATGTTTCTAAATGGTTTAGTTAATCGGTTACTTTACAAATCACAGAAGTGTTTTTTTTCAAATCCTCACACCGAATCTCCTTCTTCAAATTCTAAACAAAAATCACAAATAAAATCCATCCATCTGAGTATAAATAAACAAGAGGCATTATAACCGCTGAGTGAAGAATGAAGCCGCTGGCAGTAAGAGCCGGTACGTTAGCATTCAAGTGCGTCTATAAAAGGACTGCCAATAAATAGGATTCCCTGACGGCAGGCAGTCAGGCCCGTCAGGCAGCCAGGCTCGTAGGCAGCCAGGCTCGTCATGGCCGAACAATGGGACGCGGCTGCTATTCCGCTAATAACGTGAAATCTGACGGCGATGTGAAATAGAAAGCCGTGGTATGGCATGCGCGTGCGCTGACGATGGGCTGGCCGTGGTCTTAACGAGATCGGGTAGCGAAGTCTTTTAATAAATAAATGCCACATAATCAAGTTGGTTATTTTTACTCGTATTCTATTGTTTTTCGTGGCTCAAAGAGATTTCGGTAATCTCTTTTGATTCGGCACCTTATTGCTTTTGGTACTAGTTTTTTTACCAGTTGCTCAAATGTCATGTATCAACAACTAGAAAAAGCTTTACCCATTTATGTTGAGGTCCACTTCCAGTGTAACTGGATGCCCCCGAAAACGTAAAATACTCCTAACTGATAATATTTCACACGGTGCGAATAGAAAGAGCGTGAACTCTTTTCCAAAGAAAATCTGACCAAAAACGTATGCCCGCTTTCCGCTGTCACTATAGCTACATCCTGTATCGGCTGTCAGCAATCCGGGCTGATAATCTTTATAATGAAGCGCGTGCACAGCGGCAGTTTAACATTGATCCAGTTTGCCTGAAACTGGGCCTCGATAGTAATTGTGTTAACTACTTAGTAGCAGGTGTAAGTAGTGTACGATGAAGGTCAATTAGTAAACAGAAAATATAGTTAACAATATGGTTATAGTATGGTACCAAATTAAATACCGTATCTACTATATACTGTTTTTTGTTGTTGAAGAAAACGGGAGTGTATTTCGCATTTTTAAACCTTTATCTATATCGGAAGATATAGAGGAGCTCGTGGCTTAATAAGAACTGCCACTCGGATCGATCTTTAGGTAAAGCTGTGCTTGCCTAGGTCGGTCTGTGGATGGGTGACCGCCCGACATACCGAGTTTCCTCCGTGCCTCGGAAAGCACGTTAAGCTGTTGGTCCCGGCTACCATATATAGATCTTTGGTAGTCGTTACAGGTAGTCAGTGACCTGAAATTCTGACATCCAGCCTTACCAAAGAATATCGTATTACCTAGTATTAACTGGGTTGTGGAGGTCAGATAGGCAGTCGCTCCATGTAAAATACTGATACTCAGCTGCATCCGGTTAGACTAGAAGCCGACCCTAACATAGTTGGGAAAAGGCTAGGCAGATGATGATCTATATCGGAAGATATAGTAGTAGAAGACATGCTGCGCCGACCCCAAATATATTAGGATAATGGCAGGAGAATGATGACGATGATGACCATCCGGTTTCATGTACTTTGTCATCTTCATTTTCGAGACACGGAGGTAACTCGATATGTAATGGATAGACCATCCACGGGTTCACCTCGGCAAGCGTTGCTTAACCTTGACGATCGAAGCTTTCAATCACACTTTGTGTTAACGGTACTTGCCATTAGCAATTTAAATAATTCATGTAAACGAACGATTACCACACTATTACTACTATTTTAAAGCTCAACTTATCTTCACATTAAAATTAACTTCCTCAAGTTTCTTTAAACCATTAAAATCCTTAACAACCCTGCTCCAGCTTGATCCAGCAACATCATAAACTCAGCTTAACGAGTTTCATCTCGTGGTGCATATATTATAATCATTCGGCCTCACGCCCTCCTCCCGCACCCCGCACCCCTCTCTCTCAGGGCTATATTATGCAGATTATCACCGTTAAAGCTCTGAACATACCGAAATATAAATGCCGAAAGTCTGTTTTGAACAATGTGTCAAGTTTTCGTGTAATAACGTTCTGATTGACTGATCCTCTACAGAACTATTGGCAATGAAATCCTTCTTGATCATTAAAACTATTTATCCAGTATGGCATTATACATTTTCATAATTTTCTGCTCCTAATAAATATATTCACACTCGACGTACTCGTATTATAAGGTTTTATTAGACTGTTCAAGATCTAACTATGCCCTTCGCAGTCTGGGTGACGGCTTGTCAGGATCTCCAAAATATGCCTTTTTTGGTGGGTGGAAAATCGTCAAATGACTCCTCCCGCTCTAGGTGGAGCGAAAGGGAGTGTCAGACTGCTACTGACTAAAAACCACCCATGTTCCTTCTTAGCCCTTTGTATCTGGGGTCGCGGTATCTCTTTCGAACAACCAGCAGCCTCGGACGTGATGAAGCCTTATGAACAACGTCTGTGAAGTCTCAGTCTCAACAATTGTATAATGTTGGTCTTCTGTATTTATTATACTCAAGCTGCGCCGTTTTAGGGCACACGTGCGCCCGCGCATCGATCGTGATCAGCAGAGCGGCGTGGCGGCATCATACATTATACATTTGTGTACCTGTACTAACTATATACATAGGTGTATACATACATTATATATCGGTCTTATCAGCCAGCTGTGTGGGGCGCACGACGATGCATGTTATAAATGAAGGTTCAGATTTTCAAGTAACTGTATTTTTGAAGAATCTGTAGCTTTTCAATCTTAATAGAACGATTTATCATAGACTAGCTGATGGCCCGCGTCAAATTAAATACTATAAGCTATCTCGAGATCCACTCTATTCATTGGTGAAAACAGTATGAAAATTGGTGCAGAAGTTTTTGAGTTTACCGCGAACAGACAGACAGACGCGGCGGAGGACTTTGTTCGTAACCGACTTCCAAAAAGGAGGAGGTTCTCAATTTGTCTGTATATTTTTTTTTTGTTATAATAATAAGTGATGATACGACATCCAAGTGAGCTATGAGATAAAATACAGATCGTCGTACCGGTGGTTTCAAGGAGGTAATGGAGAGGAACCATTCGCAACAAAACCCATCTGTACCAGCTACTAAATCTCTTTATAAGTGGCGACGAGTATGTTGAATAGTTGATAATCTAGTGACGTGATTTAAACTAATAAAATAATATTAATTGAAAATCAATAATCTTAATAGTAGGTGTGACCTTTTGGTAAACACTGAAACCTATAATTACTTTAACCCCCAATGAAGCCTTACAAACGTAACCTCAGCAGTTCAAGGGCACCCGATACAACAACCTAATTAAATAATAATTTATGTTTGTTTCAGCAAACTCTGGAGGCGGGCGGTGGGGGCGGGGGTGGGGTCAGCAACCTCGAGAGCCTGGAGGCCAAGGTCAGTGACCTTTATATTGAAACGCCCGAAGTTCGTATGTAGAGCAACTGATGAGTAGGATTACGTCATTGAAGGTAACATTTAGAAGGCGGTGGGATTACACTAATTCTTTAAAGGTTCGTTCAAACGGCTTCGGCCGTCTACGAAACCGTAGTTTCGTAACTGGTTTCGATGAAGGAATATGGTCAGACTGTCAATAATGAACTGAAACATTTTGACGGCACGGTTGACGCAGTGGCTGAGAGATTGGACTGCTGCGCTGCGTGTCGCGGGTTCGATCCCCGCACGGAACAAATATTTGTATGCCCTACAGATAGTTGTTTCGGGTCTGGGTGTTTGTGTATGTGACTTTGAATGTTTGTAAACGCATCCACGATACAGGAGAAATTCCTAGTGTGCAGCGTTTTTATTAAAAAAAAAAACATCAAGGGTCTAAAATGGCCACTTCAGCAGATCATAATAGGAAAACAATATGAATTGAGTTAAAATTCTTAAAATGGTCACTTATGGGTATGTAACTATTATGAATGGTCCATTTTACTTATTTTATCGCAATTCGTATATATCTGCTAAAGTTGCCATTTTAGACCCCCTTTTTTTTTGAAGTGTGGGAAATTATCAAATAACCCCTCCCGCTCTGAACAGAGCGGAAGGGAGTGTCAGACTTCTACTAACTAAAAACCACCCACGTTCCTTCTTAGCCCTTTGTGTCGAGGCTGCGGTATCTCTTTCGAACAACCCATAGCCCCGACGCGATTTTAGTGTCCGTAAGTCGGTGTTCATTTCGCTTGCGGATAATTGTAAAGTCAAGTTACTGTCAATAGACATTTACTATTATTATCTAATAAAAAAACAATAACTAACTCATTTTCTCAAGCATTTATCGCTGCGTTAACATCTCTTTTATAAGAGAACGAATAATTAATCTTCCTTTATTAATTTACAGTAGTTATCACTAAGAGTTGCTGTAATATACACAAATATTCTCATAAAAACCCATAACACAAGTAGAAGAGAAACTATGCTCCATGACTCTATGAAATATAGTAATTACAGCGCCTACTGGACTGAATCAATACCGTGAACACTTTCACACATTTCTTAGAAAGCTAAATATACATATACAAGTCAAACGTATCTTATACATAACGATTAAAACTGAATAACTTGAAAAGCCGTTCAAACTTTCATTCAATTTCCGTTTGTGGTACAAAAGACATCAACGCGCACGCTTTGACCTCCCGGGAGTAACGTAGTGATTAAATAGTTGTACGAAGCCATAAATATTATTGAAACTAGATTAAACATGTCAAAATGTCAATATTACCAAGAGTTCGTTGCATCTTAAATTTAGAAAGGAATCATTTTGCATGCGTGACGTAAAGGACCTTACACATTGGAAAACCGAATGAGCCATCTTCGACTTTGGATTGAATTTACTTTAACATTAACAATCAGGAAGTTACAGCTCATACAGGGAGAAATCAGTCTGATATACTCGTACCAACAAATACTTCGGTGAATTTAAAAGGTAACTAACTAACTATGTCCTTTAAAGATCGATCAACCAAGATCTTCTTGTGTCACAAATTATGTGCCTTTTAAAATTAATGAATTTTATTATATTGTGTTTTGTGTTATTTTTGCCGCCGGCTTGGCCTACGTAGACGTCAAAATATGAACAAAGAGTGTCCTATAACCTAACTTAAATTTTTATGCGTATGTCAAATATTATGAACGAGCCGCTAATTGTTTAAAAGATACTTCCGGGCTGAAATGATGATGTCTGCACCAGATCAATGTGTTGATTCCTCTACAAATAATTAAATCCGCAGCTAGATAAGGTTATATGTTGCGTGCGCAACATCCTGAAGATAAATGTAAATATATTTATATTAACTGCGTCTATTTATCTAGTGTCAGGCTTTCGCGGCCATTTCAATTTGATTAGCATCTGGCTTCCTTGTAAGGGAGCAATGATACTGTGATTCATTTAATATTATGATTAAGTGTTTGTGCATGGACGTCTTAATTTATATACTAGGTTATTAAAACCAGGATATGTCTTTATCAACGGTATGTGTTGATTAGGAAATTGACACCCAAGCCAGAAAATGCCTTAAGGTTGGTCATCGACTAATGAGATGATATTTTTGAAAATTGTGTGTCCTGTGTTTAGAACTACTTGTGCTATTGGTCTGTGCCGGTTTGATTTCAGAATTTAAATTCATACAAATGTTTCTCAATTACAACAAAAAAGAAATTTACGAAAAGTATTCAGATTAAATTAAAATAGATGTCACAAAAGGAATCTTCCATTTCCCAGCTTCCATTTGATAATGAAACAAAACATTGGGATCTTCCCAATGTTTTATTTAATTAACAAACAAATCCAAACACTCCTACACTTTTACTAACATAAACTAACATCAGAACATTATCTGTCGACACTACAAGTAGTCTGGCGACAATTTGTCGTGTCGCGCGACAGGGCAGCGACACGCGCGGCAACACGACACGGGATTTATAGCGATGTTGCGATACCGGACTGTTTGCACTCGTCCAGAACTTATTAGTGCGTGCTAATTAAGGGGTAATTAACACGCGGTTACGTATTGTGGGGAAGTTGGCCTTTCTTATTGGTTCGTTTTTTATTTATTTCATTAGTCTAGTAGTTGTCAAAGCGACTCTACCGGACTACGGATACGAATACTGGAATTTGGGAGATAATGTAGCCAGTTGTCAGTGTCCGGCATCAAGATGGGATCCAAAATATGTCCGTAAAAGTATGAAAAAAAATTCTTTCTTTAATGAAATAATGGCTTGGGAGAGATGACATATTTTTAAGGTTTTGTAGAACATATTTATCTGACAAGTTTTTTTACTTTAAACATAATGATTTTGGTTTTGATAGCAACACCTTCAAAATTTCCTCAAACTGATATGCTCTATATATGTTTCAAAAGCAAGGCGCACAGACCTATTTGCTATTCCTACTTTACTCCACATAAACATTCGTTCAATCAACAATATAATACTAGAAAACCTGCCCCAGGGAGTCAAACAGCAACCTATCACGATGATAGAACCTGTAGCATCCACACAGCCTACAGGCGCGGGCGGCGCAGGCGCAGGTCTACATAATGATGGGGCATTTACGAAACGAAAGCGAAGCCAGAGTGTTGAGTTGATAGCTCACGGCGATTCCTTCATAAAACTTATGGATCAGAGTTGTAAGAATTGTATTAGAGGATAAGTAAGCGACCATATTTATCGACGTGGAAGCTTGAACAGCTCAGAAAAAGGTTTATGTCTGTGCGATAAAGACACCATTCGTCTCGTCTCGAAATATGTGACTCGTCACTTCCCCTAACTAAATGCGAAAAATTTGATTAAACGTGATCAACTCTAGTTTTTTCGATAAGTGTGGTCGGTCCTTAATGCTGGTCCTTTGATTCTCACGATAAAACATGATGTCATCTATGACCTGGGCGACAATATTGACCTTTAGGAGATCGTTAACTGATTTAATAATAAATCCTCTACACAAAATTGCAACTTGAATAATAGTATATTCGTTAGTTACAATATCCTCTATCTTAAAGTTAAAAATAAAGTCATATTTAGAACAAACATAAAAACAAACACCTGCATATAATTTAGCATAATGTTAGTGACAATTAAACACGGGTTTATCGTCACAACGACAACATCTTTACAACCATCAATATAACAACACTACTTTAAAAAATCCACAGCAAGTCTACAGCAATACAATCTGTCTACATATCATAGCAATCTCACATTACTAAGGGAGCTAAGTCTCGCATGCATATGCAATCACAAGCCCGCATATGCAATTACTCGCCAATTTATTGCCAGCAATAGTTTTTGCATTTTATCGCTGCATCTGGCTGTCAGTGAGATGCAGATGTCCCATCCCTTTCTCTCTATAGAAATTAGCGTAGGTAGGAATGAGAGAGATAGATGAGATTTTTGCTGGGAGATGTTCGATATTTTAGTGTGAAATTATAAACAGTGCAGTTATACAAATGATCTTTGGGAATGTGGAACTATTTGAGGTCATCAATGCAGGGCGAGCGATGAACTGGCTACTAGGGCCCAGTTGTGACTCTACAGAGACTGGAGAAGGCTCTAGTTTCAGTGCCCAGTATTGAATAGGTACTTATTATCGTTCTAGGGAAATATATTTCCTTTTGATCAGGGCCCTTTAAATTAATATGAATGTTTGTAAACGCACCCACGTTACAAGAGAAATTACTAGAGTGGGGAAAGGTTAGAAAAAAAATTGATTCGAATAATCGACTCGTCAAAAGCTCGCACAATGTCTGTTTGCAAAACTATTTCGTGACGCGAATGCTAGTAATGAGTTCTCACAATAATACAAATCCTACCGTCTCATACAGATTTTTAGCTGAGGAACCGCATAAGTTCAGAGTTTATTGTGTATTCGACTGATCGGCGGTTTTGTAGGAATAAAGAAGTAAAGGAAGTAGTTAGAACGTGCGAGTGTTTGTCCCCACGACGACCAATTAAACTATACCAAACCAGTTTATGCGAATCTCTCATTTTGAGGGAAATCTATACAAAGCGAGGCCATGTTATACTGGGAATTTATGACTTGATGTGCCACCAACACCATGTGTCCATGTGAACCACGCATCTCTGACAATCCAGTTGAATCCAGTTCCCTTATCTCTCTGGTCGGTTCACAGTGGCATCAGATGGAATCGCTTTCAATTATACAATTTGTTATGCGACGCGGCGCAAGCGCAGCCGGCGGCTTTTTGTTCTCAATCGATTATACTCGATTCATTATATTCCAGTATCGATTTCGCGCCCGACATTTATTGAATTAGTATTCTTTTATTTATTTTTCAATGTTCATCATTTCATTTTGTGTGGTTTCTTCATGTGTAAGTTATGAAGCGTATGGCTTGGATTATAAAAGCATTTATATTTTTCCAGTTAAGATAACGCGTATTTATTTATTAGGTACACCAACAGCAATACATACAAAAAAATTACACATAAAATTTAACAACTTAAAAGTGCTGGTGTGTAATCTTATAATAGGTATACACAGCATTCACCATATATGACAACAAAATTAAAACTTAATAATAAAACACAACAATACAATTCGTATACACATAAATTTTTCTTAAAACTAAACGAAATTATATGAATAATAACTCTTAAGACCCAAATTCTAATACAATTATAAACCGAAGCCACTAGAGATATTACTGTCACGATAATACCACTAACGCATCGCACTCATGGTTTTAAAAATATTTTTAAAAGAGTTGAGAGCTGTAACAGTTTGCAATAATAAAAGTTCTACCTATCTAGTGATATAAAAGTTTGCGCCAAACAATATTATGTCCTGTGTTGACGTCACTGTTCCACCTATCAAAACTGCAAACACACATAAATATCACTAAGCACTTTACCTTGAAAACAATTCACAGGCTCTCACAATCAACCCCTCCCAAGTGCATTAGCCTACATAAAAACAATAGTACATATATCCCAACCACATATTATTCAATCAACGCATAAAATCTCGTTGTTATCGAAGGCTGTGTATCGTATGAGCCGGTAATTTGTGAGAAAAAAGGGCGGCGATACACTTACGGTACTCCAGCACAATGAGTGGGAACCCAGTGATAACTGCTATAAATATAACTTGTATGTACTTGGCTGTAAATATAGACACGCATGTAAGGAAGTTGGTGCAGTGTGCGGGGGGAATAAGCACGTGGACGTAACGCAAGAGTTTTGTCCAACGTATGTCTAATTGCGTAGTATAATGACAGGACGGAAGCGATTTGGGGCCAGAAATATTAAAGCTACAAGAATGTATGCATCACATTCGACAACCAGTTGTTGTTCATTATTATTGTTATGACAACAGAGCTGGTTTCACAATGTTCTAGTCTATAAAAAAAGGCGAGTGAAAATGATCTTAGACTCTTAATTGGTATTGGACTAAGTAATGGTGGCCAATATACCTATCTACAAACTTAGTGGCTATCAGAATGCCCTCTATTTGTAAAAGCTTATTATTAATTGTTTCAAACTTCAAACTTAATCATTAATATTTGTTACATTAACTTGGTGTGCGCAACCCCTAACTTTAATCGGTGCGAGATCGTTTTGCGCATGCGTAGCCATAAACCCAAAGCTGCGCCAATCTCACGCGTGATCTGCGCACATTCCCACCACGAGATCTTTCGCATCTCATCGCTCGCTATCATATGTAGCTAGGGTGCTGGCGAACAAAAAATCTATATGATTTGCTCGTGTGGCAGACTTTATTAATAGCGTTAATTATACGATAAGAAATATTAAGAGCCGCGTCTGCCACCATGGTAGCGCTGCGTTATCAATTGACAGCCTTTTAAAAATGTTAAAAAAAATAGGTATACTATATCATTTGCTCGTGTCTGCCTCTAACGCTGATGTTTAGGAACCTCGTCAAAATGAAAAAAATCGAAAAGGCAGACATCTAGGACTCTGACTTTTGAAGTTATGAATTTTTAAAGATTTTTTTATGATTTAAAAAAAATATATGATTTGCACGCTTGGCAGACTTGCAGTGTTCGTTTAAAAACCCTGTGAATAACCGCAAAAAAATAGTCTGCCACCATCGTAGCGCTGCGTTTTCAATTAACAGCGCTTCAGAAATGTCGTCAAAAAAAACTGTGCTATATCATTTGCTCGTGTCTGCCTCTTTGACCGTTGTTCATACTGCTTATAAAAAAGAGAACATAAATGAGGCAGACGCCCAGGCCACTGATATTCCGAAGGCAGACCATTTGAATTATATTTTCATTTAAATCTTTTTTTAATGATTCCAGTGTGTAAGCGCTGGTATAATACCTTGAAAAGCGAAATGCGCGTTAGCAAAACGTGCGATTCAAAGTACCCTGTATGTACTATGCCCAAGGCTTTGAAACCACGGGTATTTTGTACGTTCGCACACAGTAACTAAAGATGACACTACCATCGAAACATAAGACACTAGTGTATGGCGGTCGGTCTCGTCGCAGCTGCACACATACATACATACGTATTTGTATTATATACACAGATTTGTAAAGATGTTTGGGAACACCTCTTAGCTGCCTCCGCTTGTTTGAATTATTATTTTGTTTTTGAATCGTCGTTTTTGACGTTACTGTGGACACTTTTATTGTGCACATAAATGCTATATCGTTCTCACTTAATATACCATCTCAACATGAATAATGTAACCAAGGTTTTGTAACAATATTTTGATTTAAAAGAGTGTCCATGGAGTTTTTTGCCCGTTCTTCTCCATAGAGATCTCCGCTAGGGAATGGGCAACTATAGTACATTACACCACTAGTGGTGGGTCGTTGTCGAATTTTTGACGGACGAAACCCAAATGTTTTCCCGACGACGAAAACGGTTGCAGAAAACGGTCGTCGTTGCAACTGGTGTCGTTCGTCAAACGACAGCATTGACAACTGGTAATACAGTCGCTATTGTACCTACACGATGAACGCACAACCGACTACAATTTAACGTGGAATGGATAAGGACAACGCACGACAACGCGACGACGACGAGTGACTTTTTCAAGAAAGATAGTTGAATCATTGCGTTCTCGAGTTTATTTTCATAGGCGTATAATAAAAAATCGCCAGTGACATTGATTTGTTTGTTTCGTTTTTTTTGCTACCGACTTCAGAAATAGATTTTTCATCTGAAGTTTATTTTTCACTTTTTTTTGTGTTGTTGAAGTCGGTTTTTTTGAAAAAAGGTTTTTTTATTTTTCCATTTAAAGTTGTAATAGGTATCCTATACAAATATTTACTATGCATTTAACATTCAACCAAGAAACCAAAACCTCAACCTTCAAGATTCCCTTATTATTGCTTTTAACTCCTAACTATTGAGGAGTAGTTGTACCTTCCATCATCAGCGCATCCACATGAGATTATGATTATCAGACGCAAATAAATGAACAGATTTGGAAAATATATGGAAAACGTAACAAGTGCCTATAAAATTTGAGAGTTGTCCTCGATTTCCCTGGGATCCCATCATCAGATCCTGACTTGGTGACAATGGGACCATTTCGAGAGTATACTCTTTTGAATACAAAAAAAAATTTGAAAATCGGTTCATTAGTGACGGAGATATCCGCATTAATTAGCCGTAATACCCGCTTTTCCTCAAATTCGCAGACTTCAACGAGCTGTAATGGTTAAAGTCAGTAAGTAAAATGTCTGCCATTTTTTTTTTTGTATTCAGGGGGTTCTAATAAATCGATTTGACATAATTAAAGCAACGAGCAAATGATTTAGTAGAGCTTTTTTATTTTACATTTTAATATCTACCTCCTGTGATAATGCAAAGCCCTGGATGTCTGCCTCATAGATTTTGTTCGTTATCAAAATGGTATTGACCACTAACCCCAGAGGCAGACACGAGCAAATGATTTAGTACAGATTTTTTTTTTGACAGATTCAAAGCCCTGTAGCTAAAAAACGCAGCAACATAGGACCTTAATTCCTTAAGAAAATTTTATCGTATTGATCCGAACTTAAATGCCTATCAATACGAAGTACGAGCAAATCATATACTTAAATGCTCGCCAGCTCCCTAGCTAATGTAAGTACTTGCTTGTAATTATACTCTAGTATACGGATCTAATTCTAAGGAAGGGTTAATTCATACAATGATGCAGTGCGACAAAACAACACAACATTACAGTAATACTTATACGCAAGTAATGCGTGACACATAATTTTTGTAATTTTTTGGAAGGAGGTACTTGCTTTCGGACAACGATGAACTCTAAAAAGCTTTACCATCCGAATTGAAGCCTATTGAGTTACTGACTAAACAACTATTAAACGAGATTCTTACAAATAATCTTGCTTTATGGTCAAGTATAAGATACCAAATCATACTAATATTATAAATGCGAAAGTAAATCTGTCTGTCAGTGTGTCTGTGGTCTAAATCTAGGACATGGGATACTTTTCTTTCGTGGGGATAATTTCCGAAGCTAAAGCTATTCTCGTATAAAGTAAATGCACAAAGCTCTGTGCGCCATGCAATACCTTTAAATGGTTTTAAGTTTATCTGCAATGTCATGTGCGTTTATAAAACATACGATAATTATATGATTATAGTGGTTGACCATAACGGAAACATTCATTTAACTAAATAACCGTGGTAAATCCCATTATAATTCTTGGTTAATATAGGTATTAAATTATTTATACTATTTAACATTTCCACACAAAACGTTCTCACAGATTAACTATTTTTTAAAGGTTAATGTAAAATACCGAATCGCTTGTAATCAAATAATCGAAAGTTGGTTTTGTGTAATGGAAAATTAGTTAAGTAACAAAATATTTTAATTAATAACTCGAGTTAAGACAGCAGTTAATCTATTACTTTTAAGACTAAGCTACTGCACTCACTAAGTTTAAACAAAACTACACCCAATATACTTCCAGAGTAATCTTAATAACTATTATCAGTTTAAATTACACCGTCAAGTAGGGTCTTTGTCTGTAGAGTTGCACCAAGCGCCGCCGTGTGGAACGAGGCGTGCGCAGGCGCAGGAAGTCGCGCGAACAAACGACTTCAACGCGCATCACCTTATAGTACAGTCAAACACAAGTCGTTGGGGACACCTTACCTTACCTAACCTAGCCAAGACCTCTTTAAACGACTGTGGCGAAGCCCAAAAAAAGGTTATCCTACTTTTGGGCTTTTTAAAATCGGGATATATACGACTAAGTTCCAATATTTTTTCGTAGAGTTGCTTATTTTGATAGACTTATAGAAAGCTTGGTTGACGTTTCGTGAAGGGTTTGTTTACACCTTTTATACTTATTGCAGCTGATGTCCCATAAAAGTTTTATGAACAGAAAACCAGCAATAGCTATTTGTAGTTTTGTTAGTAATATAACGACAGCATACTAAAACTTTAGTTATATTGCGACGACATAATAGCCTTGCTTTTCCACTTCACATTAAAATGATCTTTATCTCTCCTTTTATTTTGAATAACATGGTATAACATAGCATTAATAACGTTTTAGTTATGTTCGTTAAGATTTAACATACAAATGGCTGTGTGTGTTTAATTTACTATCAAAATAAACGATCTGGAACGGTCAAGCCGCCATTACAGTACGTAACGACTAAGGAAATTAAGGTAACTTAGATTCTTTGTTAACAAAATGCTACGAAAACCTTGAACACCGAGAAAATTAATTAACATTCTGTTCCTCGATTGCGTAAAACTCTTTCTATCACGAGTGACTAATGTGAACCATTATAATATTTATTTTGTTGTCGTTGAATTGTGGAAATGAGTGGCATTGCCATTACAAGTATACCTCGCAATAATCACGCTTATCTCAGATTACTAAGCTCTGATTTTGAAAATAAATTAAACTTTAAGCTCTGAAACCTCTCAATTAGCATAGACGTACGACTTCCAACTGAAACGTAACTTAGACATTCAAGTTGAACATAACTTAGCAAGTCTCCTAATTAAGTTAGTAAAGCCGAATGACGTGAAGCAAGAACATAAAGTGTAGAGTGAATGACTGAATGGATGAACGAATGGCTATATACATCCGCGAGACATTTGTTTGGCTGCATGTCGTACCATCGAGTTATGGCTTTTGGGAGGCTCGCAGGTTTATTATGGTAAAGGCTTTTCAGGCTTCGGTTGTTTAGTTGGAGATAAAATACACCTGTTTATTCTAAGAAAATAACAGAGTGTGTGATTTACGATTTAGCACAACATCGTCAACTGTCTGAAAAACATACACTGTAATTTGTAAAATGAAGATTGATTCAGTGATACTTACAAACTGAAAACAGCTGAACAGACGACAGGACGACTACCTACTCTAATCGAATTTAAGCTTAAATTTCATCAATATGTTTGCTTGTTCAGATGGCAAGTATCGAGGTGTCGCTGGCAGGGTCCCGGCGGCGCAGCGCGGGCGCACGTGACGTCACGCGCGAATTGGACGCGTTACGCACTGCACTCACCGATAAAGATACGCTCATACAAAGGTACTGTAGTAATCATACAAGTTTAGTTTCTGTTTGACATATAGCTCTGACCATTATAATCAGTTGTGCCATTCATTTGAGGTCACATAAAACAGCAAAACGTAGGCAAAAGGTATGAGTAAGCCCGTCAGGGCTGCGGGTTATTCGCAAGAGATACCGCGGCCTCGACATGAAGGGCTAAGAAGTAACATGGGTGGTTTTTAGTCAGTAGAAGTCTGACACTCCCTTTCGCTCTGCCCAAGGGCGAGAGTGGTTATTCGATGATTTTCCACCCGCCAAAAAAAAAGAGTAAAAGATCCGAGGTATGAGTAATACGGTTCTTCATAATGAAACAGTGATTATAGTCTAGCTGTGGGTTTTTGCCTCCTACATAAGATCTAATTTTAAGTTGTACATCTTCTTTTAAATTCTTAATATTTAACCATCATATTTCCTCAACAGTCTAAAGAAGCAATTAAGCGCCTCCCTAAGCGCAGCCCTACTGGCGTCCCCCACGGCCTCCCGCGCCAGCTCCCACGAGGACCACGCCGCAGCCCTGTCAGCTGACGAGAGACGAGCCCTGGAAGAGAGAGCCAACGCTGTGAGGAACGATCTGGACATGAGGAAGTCTAATATACAGGAGCTGAGGAGGCGGCTTGAGAAGACGCATGTTACTGAGTAAGTCATTCAAAGATTGTCTTGACCCTATTTAGAATTTTAATCATTGAAAAACCAAAAGGGATTTGTCAGTCTTTCAGTCATTACATGTCTGGAAAGAATCATGGTGGATGGCAGCCAGAAGGGCTGCTTCTTTATGAGTACTGTATCTTTTTATGAGAATCTGGAACTGTTATTTATGTATCCATTACTTACTCTTCAAAAGATTAATCTAGGTTGTCGTGACTTGTTTTTTGTTAGTCCACGTTGTTCCACTTCTGGCCAAAGGCCTCCCCCTATTCCTCCCACTTCTCACGATGGTATACTTCTTCTCTTCTCCTGATAAAATTAATTATTAAAAATAATTCCTTCTACTTCTCACGACGCACTATGGAACCAAACGGTATTTTCCATCTCAAAAATGGTTCGGACAAAAGTCGTGTTACTGAAACCCTCTTGATTGTTTTATGTTCTAAGATGATAGAGCTTTCCGACACAGTAGTAAATAAAAAAGTTTTAGGTATATAAAAAAAATTGGTGTAGATGCTTCCAATTTTGACTTGTCCTCGTTTTCTGCCAGTAACATCGACACGCGGATACAACAAGCAGAGCTGCAGTACAAACTGGGTCGCGAGGAGTTGGAGCTGTTGACCCTGAGCGAGCAGGCGCGTGCGCTGACGCAGCTCATCGAGCAAGCTGACGCTGCCGCCAATAGGAACCACCGCGCCACCCTGTACAGGTAAGCAAGTCATGCAGAATGACCCTCTAACTAAAAACATAGTAACTTCAGTTAGCACTGCAGAGAGGTTTCTGTGCGTCCAGTTAAGAGGGCATCATCACATTTTTGTGCATTGAAACAATGCTTGGACGAGCTAAACTGTTTGTTTATGATATGGATAGGGATACACCGCTTCTTCACGGTAATTTTTAAACATGTTGCACTGTCTAGCGAATCAAGTAATAAATATCAGTGTCTTTTTCAACTTCAGTAACAGCTTAGGTGACGCCAACGTCCTAGCAACGTTCGCAAAAATCCTGAATGTAAACTCATGAATAGTACCGCGGGCCATTTGGCCTTTTTGATAACGTTCCGGTTCACGATATCCACTAATAACTTAGGTAACTTCTTTTGTCTCGATGTTATGATTGTTCTTCTATGAAAATCAATTCCGGTAAACCATTAATCACCCGTAAGAAGAAAGCTCGGGAACCTTTTTGTTTGTTATCTCATTGCCGGATCGCGTGCGCACGCGCCCCAGATGACATTATATTGTCAGTAGGAACGCGATCTTTTTAACATACAAGACTTATTTTTTTCCTCCTAGACTACTAGAATGAAAAAAACTTAAAAACATAACTACGTTGGTAGGTACTAAAAAGAAAATGCATTTATTTGTTTACTATTTTGATTAAGAGATCTGAGATACCTGTTGAATGCATTTAAAATTAACGACAGGAAACACATAACTAACTGAACATAAAAATAACCCATATTTTAAGTCCATAAGCATAATTAGCCTATTATGTCCCCACTGCTGGGACTATATAATGGGCTATATAATCCAACACACGGGCCCAATTTTTCAAGTTCAATTTTACGTTTATAAAACTTTCTGCCCGTAACGATGGGAACCTGTAAACAAATTACCGGATCTTCAGAACATCAGGTTTTTACGTGTCTATTGAAAACTGACAGCTTGATCGACACAACCGCGTCGCTCAGATCGGGCACGTGTAAATTATGTCGCACGCAACCAAACATGGAAGAAAATCGATGAAATGTACCGAGGTTTCAAGCTTGGGACCGACACAGAAAATAATATGTCACGAGCAATAATATGTAAACACTTGGCAAAGTTCAAACGCGGATTTGACGTGAAATTACGATTTTAATTTTGAGATATTACCTATTTTATGATAATAGTAGTTCCAAAATATTATTTTCATTACGTAACCGAAAATGAAATCAATACCTTTACTTAGGCGAAAACTGCCTTTAAACATTACATGATAAGTAAATCAGTAGTCTCTTTAAGATCGAATTGGGGTAGGACATAGTAATTTGGCTCGAACTTATAATAATATTTTTGATCTCACCATTTGAATAGTATTAGAAACCTTACTATTACTGTTAGCCTATTCTCAACAAACGTCTCTTCCCAAGATTTTCATAGTTCTTCAAGGGTTTATCAAGGGATAACGTAATATGAAACTTTAGCACTTGCCACTTATGTACGCTAAGCTAGCAAAGTTGTTATGTTGAAAATGTTAATCAACCACATCCAGTAGCTCTCAAAGAATGCAAGTGTTAACGAGTTTCATCGCAATTAATGCTAATTCGCATTAAGTTAATTTACACCGTAGAAGGGTGAAGTAATTGCAAGCTCTAAACACTCACACACACAGATAGGATCTATTCAAATTAACCAACCAACGCAACGCGCCTGCGCAGACCGTTTCCTGTGTTTCCACACTAAACGGAAAACTAGCCATCCAATCTGACTGTTACAATCATTACGCCATCCATTGTTCGTCGGGGCGTGTCATTAGAACATACTTTCTATACTCGGCGTTCAATGTACTGCAATCGGTGGGAACTATCGCCGAATGTGGTTAATAGGGAAAGTTCAGGATGCTCTGATTTAGTTATTTGCATGTAGTAATTAGAGAGGCGTTGTAACGCGTGCGAACTTGTTGAATTAAAAGGTGATAGAATTCGCCGGACGATGAGAGGTTACTTATAGATTTGTTATCTGCTCGAAAAAGTAAATAAAAAATTCGGCTATCCGACGTGGATCTTAATGGACATATAAATCGAATGTATGGAAGGATAGATTATACGGGAAAGTGTGTCTATCTGCGGAATTGTAAACTATTTGAAAATCCACGCACAAACCACAGTTGAGTCACACAGCAACTAAAAGACGGTATTTGATGCAAATCCTTACATCAATAGCCAATAAATCAATTGAGGCACATACGGCGCTATCTATAAGATACAATCGTATTAACATAAAACAATTAGCCAACAAATTGAACCTACTCAACACCTGCACCTCCCACTGTAACAATCTCGATTGTATTGCTAACAGCAGTACAATCAAAGTACAATCGAGTAGGTAAGCACAACTGCTCAGGTAGATAGATACACTTAACAAAAACGTTAAGTGAGCAGGAAAAATCTTTAACTCTTTCGCTAAAGTCAAATATTAATTGTGAGTAAATCTTGTGACTGTTCCTACCTAGGGAAGGACGATCAAACAAAACATTGCTTTTACCTAAACCAAGAAAATTAGATTCTATCAGCGATAACCATCTAATCTAACCTAATGAAAAGTAAATCCCACCGAATAGAAATACAAAACGCATTTATAACGCTATTTGTTTTGTCCCTCCATAATCATCGACTTTTCTACACGCTCAGAATAGTCACGTCGATGTGTCCAAGACTTGAAGACTAACAACCCACGGTAACTTGGATCTAGAACAGCCGGTATACCTTTCCTATTTCTGGCTGTACGTCGGCTCTCCCACGAGCGGTCGAGCGCGCACAAACAATACCGCATTAGGACACAATCATACGTGAAATATTATCGGTATTGGTTTCCCACGCCGCGTAACACTGCGGCAACTAGCCACACTTGCGGTTGAGCGACGTTCAATCTCCTGAGGAAAGTGTTGTATTAGTTTACGCAGGGTTAAAGGTACTGGATCATCGATGTTAATATATTTCGTGCAGCTTGGAATTTTTATTTAAAAAAGCGTATGATGATAAAACAACCAATACTGGATGTAGTCGAGCTTCTTAAATGATTGTACATCTTATGTCTGAGTAATTCATTCAAAAAGAGTCTATATAATCACATAAGGTTGCTTTTCTAAGACTTTTGTTTTACCATCATTATTGCTGATTGAGCGACAATTAAGGCTAGGCGCTCTGGGCAGAAAAACGTTAAAAAGATGGGTATAGTTTCACACAAGTCCAAAGACCCACATAACTTTTTAACACCTAATAATGGTTGGTAACCAAGCTATCCTCTGAACCAGCGAGCCGTGACAGTAATGTAATGTTTCCCACGGCTGTGAAGACTGCGGTGAAGTGTGGTGTGAGGTGTCGGGGCCTCGGTGAGGCTGCGGTCAGCTCGGTTGTGTCCTGGTCGCTGCGACACTGACCTACATACGGCTTCGACTCGAGTTACACGGTTTAGAAGAGGCTTTTGGAGTTTGTGCGAATATGGAATGGGTTTTGTATGGCTTTTTGTTGTTACATTCATGGGATACACTGAGTTCTTTTTTTAAAATATCAAAACACGCGGTGAGGCAGGATTTATATAAGTGTCGATTGTAGTAAGACCTACGATTAACACAATAGTCACTCAATTTAAATCTCAGAACTTCACTGATATGTATGAGATCAGCTCACCATCATCGTCCCTCCGTTAACATAATTCATTTTCGTGTGGTTAATTGCCTTAATTCCTTACTTATTTGGGATCCGCGCAGCATGTCTATACTTCTTGCATACGTCTACCATGCCGCGCCACGCCTGTGGTAAAGTTTTACAAAATCCATGATTAGGATCCCTTTAAGGGCCTATTAGGGCCTTTTCCCTCGGGGATCACAGGCGTGTTATTAAAAACATCTACAAATATATCAAATTCCATCTCATCTTCCTGAAATAATAACAAAACTTGGTGGAAAGCATCGTTTCATGCAATAACTTATATCCCTCCATCCTATCTTTTACAAGCAGCTTGTACTAATAAATAGTCAAGAAATAAACCACCGCTTATGTACACTATTTAATATGGCTCTCACGTAGCACATAGAACAACTTCCTTCTATAGTCAGGCGAGTTTTTGTAAATAAAAATCAATTTAATATACTGGGCGACACGCATCGTAGCAATAAGAGAGATGTGAGATGCGAGCTTGCAATAAAAATGAGAAAAACCTTCATCCGTAATTCCTAAACTGCACTACATTTTGTTAGTATAGCTACTTCATTTTGGAGCTCGTGGTTTAATAATAACTACCACTCGGGTCGATCTTTAGGTTAAGCCGCGGTTGTCTAGGTTGGTCTGTGGATGGGTGACCGCCCATTATATGCCGAGTTTCCTCCGTACCTCGGAAAGCACGTTAAGCTGTTGGTCCCGGCTGCCATATGCCACCGAATGCCACCCTGGGAAATACGACAGTAAAGCAGCACACTTAAATTGCTCAATCGTGGCTGTAAATGGCGATAAAATGGCACTTTTATACGAATGAGTGCCGTATGAATTGATCAGTATTGACAAGCTGGTTCCATTACCTTTAATGTGAGTCAATACTATTTTTACGACTTACCGCAATTTCTTTTATGGATTTATTTTACGCTCTTTATACGTACAAATGTTTACGAAAATATATGTCAGCAATACAATAGTTACAGCAATACTTCTATGGTGGCTATCTCTCCTTTCCTTGGGTCGAGGAGTTAAATGGTACTGTACTGTATGGAACCTTTCAAAACACTCGAGAGGTCTGCAGCTAATAACATATAATTTGAGATACTTGGAATTACGCAAATTGCTCAGACCTTCGTTTAAAAGCAGCAAATTAGGCACCCTTATACGTTTCCTGGAAAACGAGTGGAACTGTAACTGTTAACATAGCTTGGAGGAACTTGCACAAGTAGAGAGTAGTGGAGAACAAGTAAATAAGACATGTGACACAGTAACGAAGACGTTATTTTTTGTTACTAAACTTCTGTGTCTATTTATCTTGTTAGCCTTTTCCCAGCTGCGTTGGGGTCTCCTTTCACTCAAACTGAATGTGGCTAAATACCAGTGTTTTAATTGGAGTGACGCCGTATCTACCCTCCATAACCTAGTCAGATACTGTGAAATACGATACACTTGGTGAGGCTAGTCTTCTTTGAAACAAGTGAAAATATTATAAGACCTATTTAATACTGAGTTTTTCAATCTATAGTCACTAACTAACGTGGTTTAGGAATAGTGTGGCTTGTCCCAATAAAAACGAAAAAAAGAACTAGCTAAAACAGCACTAAATTGTAAATCAGCAGTACCAAAGCTTTTCAAACCCGATACCTTTTGAAAAAAAAACGTGTTACTGATCACCACAGCCTAGCAAACCACTAAATAGGTACACGCTTCGCCTCAAACATACCCAGAGGCAAAATGAGACCGTTTTGACGGATACACAGATAAAACACATCATCCGACGTGTCTTGTACCGTTTGATGAACGTAAAAACAGACACACAGTCACTGGGAGCCCGTATAAACGTCCTCTCCTGAACAAAAAGTGCGCGCGCGGCTAATTGGTTCACACCTTTGTCAAACATCACACGCTGTATGAGTTTATTATGATTTCCGCGAACGTCGGGCTGTCGGCCATAAGTACTGTAACTGTCTGCTGATATGTGGTAATACTTTTGGGCCCTTCTTTTCAGAGGAAAATAGCTTTTTCATCTGAGATTTGTTGATTCTCCCTGATACGCTGTGAACGTTTATCTTCCGTCGGTTGATGATAAAATACGTATATGTAATAGTGGTGTTGCCCCACAAACAAAGTGACCCTTGATATCGTTAGCACCATGTCCTGTTATTTGCAAATTACAGGATGCACATCAGCGGCTGATGGACGCTACCGAAAATTCCAAACTAGTCGCCAAATTTTGCGCTGAGTCAATTTGAATGGTCATCGACACACTAAGAAGAAAATTTGTATTCTTGTTATTGCTAGAATATTCAACAAATCATGAATGTATATTAAACGTTCCTTACATAATATTGTAACAAATTGTATTAATTTCTCAAATCAGATGAAGCGGTAACAAACAAACGACTCTCCATTACTATGAAAGCTCGTAAACTCACAATGAAATATGTAATCCCCAGCTTACCACGTGTAGTATGTAACCATAATCATAATACATAATGACTATATTAAATTCCCAGTCTTCTTAAACGAAAGTAAATACGACAATGCCTAATAACGGCCTCAGATCTTACGTTATCTTGTCAGAAATCATGCAAGCACGATGACTTAATGAAAAGCAACAAAGAAATAAACGTCATCATATATCATATATAACAAGCCTTTATTTAACATAATATAATTTTACATTACTTGTGATTTCTCTCGTGGGAACATTCACAATAGTGTACGAAATTTCGGCTGATTTATGAGTGTGAACATGAATTTGAGTGAAAGTGCTCAGAAATGGTTTGTGGGTGAGTCGTAGATTACACGAAACCACTGCACATTAGCGATTTAATGCGCTGCATTAACACATTACGAGATCTAAGTAAATACACTCACATCAAGAAAAACTAAACACCATCTGAATCAAATAGAAGAATCATAGGAAAAGTGTACAAAACGAAAGCGGGAATAAATAACGCTAGCGTATCTGATCTACATGCAGTCATCACTCGTCTCACTGCCTTTTCCAAAGCGTGTTGGGGTCGGCTTCTAGACTAACCTGATGCAGCGGAATATCAATATTGTACATGAAACGACTACCGACCAGACGCAGTTATTACAGGGTAACATCCCTTATGGTAAGACTGGTTGTCAGACTGTCAGGTTGTCAGACTGTCAGGTTGTCTCACCCTTCCTCCTATTGGAAGTTGTTAATAGACTGATAATACACAGGTAGTCAGTGACCTGAAAGTCTGTCAACCAGTCTTACCAAAGGGTATCGTATTACCCAGTATACAGGGTGTAAATCAACCCATCACACACCCGTAAACCAAGCATTCTGTACATCAAACTAAGTAGCCCTACGCAAAAATTTTTGCTGGGAAACGATATTTTTTTTTGGGGTCAAAAATTACATTTTACGGCAAAACTCAATGTAGCACTCTTAAAACATTATGCTATTGGATGCTTTGAATAGTGAACGGGTCATAAGTAGGTATAAATTGGGGGTTCTGGATCACTTGCTCTCGCGTCGCTCGAGCGCGTGATCCAGAACTCCCCAATTTATACCTACTATCATGATGGGAGTTCTGGATCATTGTACTATCATTAACTAATCGATGTCTTTTTATCCACGGCGGTTTTTAACTGATGAGCGAATGTTGCTACCGGTACGTTGTATTTTCGACATAGTATTTTCCTTTCACAGCATTTAAATAAAAGCAATCAGGAAAGTTTTGAACATGCTGCAACCAAGGATCATCGTAAATCTCCCAATCTTCTATAACACCTCCACATGAGAAACAAGCTGCTTTATCATTTACACCATTTCCACAATAAAAAAATCCTGCGTCAGCCATTTCCATCACTAATCTTCTCCTCGAATCAACCGTTGCCCAATAATGATTAAATGATAATTCGCGCATTTTATACGTGTTATACATGTCATAGCGCGGATTGTATTTATTTTGCGACATGTTCTGTTTACTTATTTTCTACTTCTTACTGTAGATAATTATAAAAGCATAATGGGGTTGTAAAGTTGTTGCTATCAACTTATATAGATTAACATTTATGGGTTTGGGAGGGATAAGAAAAATTAAACAAGGAATTATTTATATCAAAATTTTATTATCTATACACCATCTATTTAAACATAAAACATTTTTTAAAGCACATACTGAATCATGATAAATACAACTATACAAATCATGACAATCTTCATATTTTTTGTACAAGCTTATCAAACTAGGACAATATTTATCTTCTAAATTATTTACATTATTATTATTTGAAATATCTTTTAACCATAATACTTTTTCTATACCTTTGGTGTAAACACATTTATCTTTTAAAATATTTTCAATCAAATTCTGATAATTTACGTAAGACACAAATCCTTCATCCCAGTATATCTTCCTATTGCATTCAATCCAAGTAACTTGACGTTTTTCTGCCTCCGTCAAACCGCGAAATGGAAATGGGGGCTTAATTAAAAACACCTGAATTTTATTATTACATAATATAGAAATTTCTTTAATGATAAATAAATTTGATTCTGTTTTGAACCCTTGAACATCTACAATGGCAGTCATGATAACCTGCGCACTATGTTACTCAAAGGTTTGTATTCCACAAGTCGATCGTTAATAATTAAACAATAACCAGTTGTGTTGTCTGGTATTGGTGCTGAACATTCAATCTCCAAGCGCACATCGACGGGACCTTTTTTTAAACTATCGTTTTGCCTTGAACAGTCTATAATAAAGAGAGGAGCCTTCTCCTTGAAACCGGTTAAGTCAAGCAAGGGGTCTGCAGGACAGTTGTAATATGACTGACGAAATTTCACATACATTTCATATAATATACTGTATTTGTTCTCGGAAAAATTTAAGCATAGAGGCTCGTAAGGATAATATTGTGAATTCAAAAACAAAGTTACGTTAGTAACCCCACAGTGATCGAAAAGAGAACTGTCTTTCGTTTTACTATTTTTTCTACTGGTTTGCAAGCAAAATATTACATACCGAGGTTTCTCTAATTGTGAGGCAGTCTTAACAGACCAGCAATGTTTTGTAGTTTTAGGGAGCAAAGGATACTCGTATAAATCCCAATTTCTAAAGGCTATCTGAATAGATTTATCTCTTTCTAAATGTTTAAGTAGTGTCAGTCGTTCCCGATCTGATACTTTTATATGCGGCACCCGCCATTGCACTTTTTGCATATCTATTTGAAAATGCGCAACATCGTCAGTTAATATAAAACTGTTTAAGTTAGAGTTACTTCTATTCAGAATAAGTTCATGTTTACAATTTATTACAATTTTATTGTAATCCTCAGCAAATCCTAAAATCTTATTAAGAGGAACAATAGCACTAAAATAACCATCGCTTTTAAATCCAACCATGTTCCAACCCCACAAGGCAGCGACTTTATTTTCTCCATCATTCATTGAAACGTATGACTTTATTGTTGATGTTATTCCAGAATTTTTAATTCGATCTATTTCTATACCATTTATTTCGTATCTGATATCTTGAAACAAAAACATAACAGGGTTGTTACTGAACGTAATAGTTTTCTTAATAGGATTTCCATCTTTACCGAAGAACCTTGCTTGCCCTTCGACGTAAATTGAGCTGGCTGATGGCAACACATAAACGTCTTGCTGGTGTATGGGAATTCTGATTTCATCGTTTTCTCGAAAGCTGTTGTTGTAGGGATTGTACGAATGGACTTCATAACTTTCAATCGAAGTATCGAAGTGTGGTAATTCAGTAATCTGTAGCATATTCATACTTTTAAACCTAGGGCTTTAAGAAAATCTTTATTTGCTTTAGTTAAATTTATAACTTTTTTCTTACGTCTTTGCACCTTAGTGGTTGTATAAGAAATAGGACGCTTTTTGTTAACTACAGGGTTTTTATAATATAATATCATTTTATTTTTCTTATATGAAGGCGTAGTTCAATATTTTTGTGTTCTTCTCTAAAGTTAATACAGAACCCAAATTGATCAACTATCTTAATAGATATCGATGTAATAGTATTTTTGTTCACTGGAAAGTAAATAAGGTTTTGCGGTATTTCTATGATTTGCTGACCTGTAGCAGCATTAGATACAAATTCATGAATTATATGAGTTGGTAACCCGTTAGAGTATGAGCCGTGTATAAGATCGCATTCGATTCTGATCACCGGAATAATGTCGTGATTAATACGCACATTTGGTATTGAATTTAATACTGAAAAGTATAACAAACCACACTCATATTGACCAGATAAATACAGAGGTGGTTGAAAAAATGTATCCAATTCTGATTTATTTCCAGAGATGGTTACCGTTATAGACATGCTAGTAGACTGAACACTTTTAGGAGATCCTGATCATTTTATTCCTGGACTACACCAAAAATTATTTAAAAAATGTAAACATAGGTGTCCGCAATTGTAAGGGTGATCGCGCTGTATATTATCAAAATTATAGTGTACTTTAGCACCGATGTATTTTATAAACTCCTTTGGTGGTTTAAGATTTCCATAACTATCAAAATATTCAATATAATCATTGTTTTTTGCATAGGCTACCCAATGAGAACCTGGATTTTTAGAACTATCTAAATTAACAACTCCACACTCTTTTTTAAAAGGTTTTTTAGGGAGCTCATCTCTCATAAATACACCTCGAAAATAAGGAATATTATTTCCATACTTCAAAATGTCAAAGTTAGTTAAGGCTCGTTTGGGTAGCCGATATCTTAGTTTTTTTCTTTTGATATAAAGATTCCAAGCCCATGTTTATGCGGTTTAAGGTGTAAACCTTTTCCAATGCAAAGAGCTTCCATTTTTTCATTGTGTCTCTTCGATTCAGTCAATTGCTTTTTAGCTATCTTGAATTCATTTATAGTTTTGGCAATACCAGCTGCACCGCCTGCTAATGCTCCCACCGCCGATAATCCAGCAAAAATAGGAATCAAAGGTAATACACCACCACTTTTCGGTATTGGAATAACCCGAGGAAGTTTAATGGATGAATCGTCAGCTAATTCTCTGGCGGCCGCCATAGCTAATTCTATCGCCACTTTTTTGCATTTTGGCTTTAATTTTTTAAAGCGTCTTTTCGTTTTACTAACAATATTTTTAAATTTATTTTTTAACCCTTTTCCCGATGTAACTTTCCGAGAGCGCTTTTTGTTGCATATTTTTATGCCACAGCCAGTTTTAATTTTGGCAGACATTGCCTTGCTTACTAAACGTGCCATGATTTTTTCGCATACACTCGCATCCGAGGCAACTGCTCGCTCTTTTGCCCTTTTTAACAAAATTAAATCAGCTTTGTGACGATCCTTTAAGTTTGATGATTTGTGATAGGCAATATCGTGTTCTTTGCAATATTCGTCTAATTTATTAATACCTTTATCTCTATTTGCAAGCCTTTTAATTAATTTTGTACCAGGGCCGCAATAATTGTATCCGGGTAAGTGTAATTCAAATGGTAAATTGTTTATAAGCCAATTGAGAAGACTACTCTCTCCAATACACATCATAAGACTAATAAAACTGAATCGAGCGCTATAATAAATACTTACACACTTCATCAATCAAATGACTAACTTCTGAGTTAATTTTTTTTTATTTATAATACTATATTCGATTTATCAATCCAACTGTTTTCAGCAGAAGACAAACCCAGCCATTTTACTAAAACCCTGTTTCCTTTTCTTTTAAGAACTTTCTCGACTAGATAAACATTATGATGTTTTGTCTTTTGAAGCTCTTGCGCATAAAATGCCCCTAAAATAGGCTGACCTCTGATTGTATCTTCAATTAAGTAGGTGATAGGAGTTGTATTTTGTATTTTTCTAATTTTAAATATTTCCGTTGACCAGTTAGGGGTATATCCTTTTTCAAATGTTCCTTTGTACTTACTGATACGTACATAATCATCTACTTTAAACTTGCTTCTTATACTATCATTTTTTACCAACCTTATGTATCTTTCTAATATTCGTTGTTTATTACTGTTATCCACGTTAGCGGGGATTTCATCAATTGTCCGATGGTAAGTGTGATTGTATTTGTAAATAACGTCATTAAGGGTATTATCTACCCAATTATAGTTGCCTTTTAAACTAAATTCCTTATAAAGTTTAGATTTCAATGTTCTGATAAATCGTTCAACTATCGAAGCTTTTTTTGTTGAGAATGTTGAATAGTGATTAATTTGATTTGACTTCATAAGCTTTTGGAATTTATTATTATAAAATTCTGTCCCATTATCTGTTTGCAGATTTTTAGGAACACGTCCTTTAACTAGGAAAATTTTGAAACAGTTACACACATCATCTTTGGTTTTAGTTTTCAGAGGAAAGGCCCAAGCGTACTTTGAAAATGTATCAATAACAGCAAGAATAAATCTACAATTTTTATTTTCTTTTGAAATTGATTGCATATCAATTAAATCTGCTTGCCACAGGTCGTCTATATCTTTCAAAATAACATGTCTTCGAGGAAAGTTTACCCTTACATTTTTATGAATTTCGTTTACCACATCGGCTTTGCTCATGTTCAGAATTTAGTACATTTGTCTTGAATTCATGTATAATACTGAATGTAAAGCATATTGTTACGACTATTTATTCTTGAATTATGCCGGCTTCTTTTAATTCTTCAATTATTGATAAAATTTCATTATCATGGTTCGTATTGCCAGCATCTCTTGAAGCTACTAATAATTTCAATCTCTCGACTAATTCGTTAGGATCATCCCAATATACCAAGTCGGTGTTGTTTTTGTATTTTTTTAGCGTTGGCAAGTTTCCACCAAGTTTAGTGTGAGAAAGTTTATCATCGTTTGACGATTCAGAAAATAGGGGTTTAATTATTTTACAATATTTTATACCTTTGTCACCTCTTATTTGACCTTTAGGATTAAAATCTCTTTTATGCGCATTTGTATAATGTAACATATCTTTATAGACAATTTTATCTTCGCTCGATATTACCTTTAAATCAGGTTTTCTTCGAAGTAAAAGTTCTTTTAGACCAGTTGTTAAATTGTAAGCTTTGTCGCCAATTTTGATCAAAATGATAGTATCGTTATTCAAACTATCAATTTTAGAAAATGATACCGCTGAGTTACCCATCATTAATGTTTTGTTTTCACTTCTAATTCCAAATGGTATACTAACACCATCATAAATACCAAAGATATCATCACCCTCTAACGACATTTCTAAATGATCTATAGATTCCTTTTTATCATTTTCTTCAATGAATTGGGCCGAATTTAGATTTGCATCGTAATAGTCATCGATCTTTGTAGATGAACTAGTATTATTTTCATCGGATTCGATTCCTTCAGAGTTATTTAGAGTTGTATTTTCAATTTGATTCATTTTTTCTTTAGATCTATTGGAATCAACTAGAGTTTTTAGAGGATCTGTGACAGGTTTTAGCATTTTATCAAGTGACAAGTTCATTGTATGTTCCTGATTTTTCATTTGTTTTATTTTGTTCTTTATGGAGTCGACAGACTTCACTAATTCCATTTTAATATTTGTCTCCATCTTTCAATAAAAATAACAACTGTATTCAGCTAAGAAAGAAATAATACTAACGGCATTCATGCATGTAATTCATATTTAAGTATGAACCTTCATTCAAAGTTTAAAAAAATATCAAAATTCTGTCTATACCTTCCATTGTTTAATGGTGACTCTTTGTTAATAAGAAGAAAGTTAAAAGGGTTACTCCAAACAGATTTACAAATGTTTTTAAACTGATGCCATAGTAGATCAGAATTTACATGTTCTTCATAGATATGCTTTAAGTTCACATCATCTTGTTTAAATATTATAAGAAAGTTGGCATTATCGCGTAACAACTGTTTCGGAATTTTTGAGTAGGTTTGCGATAAGTAAAAGCAATCAATTTGCTTATGTCTACCCATACAGAAATAATTCCGGATGTTTATTTGATTTTCACACACGACATCATCAAATATAAACACAGAATTTGGTAAAGCTTCACTCGGAGATATGACATCTTTATCGTCATTGAACTCATTGAATTTTATCTGAGGTACTCTTCTTATTACTTCTCGTAAAAAACAATATTTTGGCTGAAAATTAGTCTTCGAGTAAAGGTAAAGGTTTTGAAATTTGAGCCCATTTTCATGCAATAACAAACTGATCACAACGTTTGTTTTACCGCAATTAGAGGGACCGCAAATAATACAACGAATCGTATTTGGCAACAAAGCACTATGTCTAATCTCTTGAGGAGACTCGCCAAAATGTATATTCTTAACGTTTAGTGATATGGGTTGTCTGATCAACTTCATCTTGTCAATTAATTTAATTATTACCTAACATATACATATATAGTTCATTTTGCACTATCTTTAGACTTGTCACTACAGGAACGGTTCTAGTCTCATCTTGTTTACACATCGCGTGCCAAATAACTTATGTATGCACCTATCATAAAATAAGCGATCACTTCGCAGGCGTTCTTTGCATTAGCAGGTCATTTTGTTTACGATTTTATATTTTCAAGGTAAGTTTTTTTTTTTTAATTTGTTAAATTAATTATTTAAAGTAATAGTAATAATTAAGTATTGCATCTTTTTTTTTGTTATGCAGAATCATGTCACACTCGCCATCCTACAGCCCCGTCGACCCGCAACATTTAAGGGTATGTAATTTTTAGGATTATCTTAAATCAAACATTAAATCCATAGTTAATGCTGTTTAGTTATAATATTCTTGGTATTCTTTCAGAATTTGATAGACGACTCAGACCCAGTTACCAATCCATTTTATTATGCTCAAGATAGGGAGACTTGGTACTCTGAAGTAGCAGCAAAGGCCTGTGAGGAGAGTCGGATAAATAAACAAAAGGAACAAACTTTAAAGAAAAAAAACAAGTCAAAGTCTCTGCAAAATACATCTTATATCATGAAGAGAGATACAGGACGCATTCGTCACATAGTCAAAATTATAATACATGATTTGGATGATAACAGTGAAATAAACTGCAGTGATCCCGATAGTGCAAGTGTAAATGTGCAATATTTAGTAAGAAGTGACTATGATGATATCATGCAAGAGACTGAACATTTAGTTGGTAAGATAGTTAAAAAATTAAGTGTACCTAATTCTTTGTAAGTCTTGACAATTAGAAACTTAATGAGAAACTCCTATCAGCCTAATTATTGAAAGAGCATTATAATATAACTATTATTAATAAATCCTTAATATGAACTATTTGTAGTTTGATTTCTATTCCCAGTTTATATAAAATAAAAAAAGGCATAAGCTAGTTATGACAAGCTTAGTCTTAGATATAAAAGTAATCTTTCGGAAAGGAAGAAAAAAAAAAAACAAATAAATATTGATTGTATATTTATTAATTTTATGTAGTTACATTCATTTATTACATATTTTTTTATTCGATTATACACTTATTACACATTTAATTCAATTGTTATTAGCTTTTGTAACTTACAACATAGTTTCAGCTCAGTAGAACAAATAGAATAACCCTACAAGTACTAAAGTATTGAACTATAATGTCCCCAAGGTAAAGTGTGAAAATTACGTTCAATTCTCTGCCTTTTATCGTCATCACTATTAAGGATGAGCTTATTTAATTTTTGTGTAAATACTTGATGATTTTTAGATCTTATAACATACATATCATCTCGCAGGTTATCATTAAACATTAATGCCCTTTTATATTTTTCAATATCCAATTTTTTCGTTATCGGCTTTGTTACTCCCTTTGCTTTCTTTATAGTTTTTTTTTCAGTGCGTACACAATACAACTTAGCTCGTAAACCTACAAATTCTGAAATAATCTCTCCACCCAATTCGTCTTTGAAATAGCCGGGCATTTTCATGTTGGTTTTAGGTAACCCATATATATTGTTATCCTCAAAATTGCTTGTGTCAAAATAACGAATATTGTTTTTCATATCCTCATAAAAATCATCAGTTTTTACAAAATAAAGTAAACTGTCAGTATCAGTATAACATAAAATTACATTATTTCCATACATTTGCTTAATTACAGAATAATGAAAATGATATAAATGTGTTTTAGAAATTTCAAGAATAGAAAATCCGATATAAATAGGACGATCTAATATAACTTTTGTCTTATTTAATTGAATAGCTACTAAATTTTCGGATATAATTGACAAGTCTTTAAAATGCGGTGCACTAATATACCTTTCAGCGCCATACAATTTGTTGGTTGTATTTAACTTATCTTTCCATAATTTTACGAGCCTTACATCAACTTGTTTCCGCTTGTTTTCAATTGTTTTTCCAAAAATAGAATTGTTTTGTTTCTTAAAAAAATCTTTTTCAAAATCCGATTTAGCTTTTTGCCTAAGAGAAGTATTTAATAAAATGTATGGTTCTAAAAACTTATCTTGATAGAATGATAATATTCTATATATTTTTAACAATATTAAACCATTTTTTAAGCACTCTTGTAAATGTATATAATGGATAACAAAACGATGTTTGCTGTGTAAATTTGCAATTAATTTTTTACATTTGTTTTGCATAGGAGAATATTTTTCGGCAGCAAATGGCAGATCCGAATGAGCATTATGAATGTTAGGTGGGTAATATAAATCTACCTCTAAAATGTATCCTATATCATCGTTTTTGTCAACATCATTTATATTGAAGTTATTTATTTCATTATCATTAAGAAATCGGAAGTTACGCATTGGAAGTTTCTGCATCATTGCAAAGCCGTATAAATTCACACAGTCCAGATAAATAAGGTATGTGCTTGCCTTGTCCTTATTATACGATGATTGATATTTGTTATTAGCTTTGGCATATCTTAATGAGCATTGGGCAAGACCTCCTCGAATTCCATTTTCTAACATTTGGTACATTTCTACATCAGATATTAAATCAAGCTCTACTTTAGTATACATTAGCATAGCATCCCAACTTAACGATGGTGATGAAACATAATAGCATGGGTCTAAATTATAATAAAGTAAACTCATTTCTCGAAACTTTTCGAAAATATCGCATAATAACAGCACATCACATTTTAAATAAAGGTCTGTATACTCTCCTAAATTTTTTATTTTAAAAGTTTGCCATACTTTTAAAGCGTGCTGATAATTTTCAGCTGAAATATTTTCTCCCGTTAGTTTATTGAAAAATTTTGACTGTTCTGGCAGTTGGGTTTCATCATATTTTTCCCATTTGTCTACATAATCATAACAATATACGCCTTTTCTACACGCTAAATTAAATAAACGATCCTGATTAAAAAACAAGCGCATGTGTTGAAAATCATCCGAGTGTAACATTATTACCAATTTATCTAAACTAGTACTTAAAAAGTTAAACGAATCAATAAATTTCATCTGAACTATATTTTTATTATCAATAGTAAAAGTACATATCGTTCACTAAAATCATGCATTTTAGTGAACGATATGTACTTTTCTTTCGATTTCGGAATTAAAGTTATTTTGCCAATTATATCCGACAGCTCTTTTATAAATAAATGAGAATCATATCCAGATAGATTGTGAAAAACTATAGGTATGAACTGGCATTGTTTCAAATTTAAATTACAAGCATTGTGGGCAGGACCTCTATATTTACCTGTAAAATGATCATGATCTTTAACTTTTATATCATTTTGTGCAAACTTGGTTTTACATATGTGGCAGAATTGAACTTTTTTGAATGATTTTAACTCATCAGAAGTAAGAGGTAGCATTGGTACTTTATTTTGTAAAATTTTATACAGCCTTTTTATGTCATTTGTAATGGTTTTAACAAATTTTTGTGCGCAGTTTGGACCTCTATAACTAACAAAACCATTTAATTCAGGTTTAGATTTGCAACAAATATAATAAGCATACGACGATGCTTGATGTGACTGTACAGATTCAGTAAAAAGTGATTTATTTTTGTCTGAGTAATTGCAAAGCAAACTTTCAAAATCTCCATATATAACAATTGGAATTCTTTGGGTTTTTTCAAAGTTTGAAAATTTTAATTTGCTATGTTCATCAGGCAAAACTGTTTTTATTCTACTACAATTGTGATTTAATAATTTATCTTCATTGTCATAATACAAAAAACACTCATCACACAAAAATACTTTAGATTTATGTTTGGTTAATTGTCTATGCACAAGGCGACTAAAGTTTTTTATTAAACAAAAATGGGCTTTATCGTCTTTCGTTATGTACAACAAATTGACATGTGTAAGCTTTCGTTTGCGTGTCAAATATAGAGGACCCGTTACATGATTATTAGCTTCAAGACCATACACATTCACACTTATAGAAGGATTATTTTTCTCAAAGATTTTAATATCATCGAAACTTGGTGGAAAAGACATATCATTTATGTTTAAAAGCAACGTATAGTGTGGGTACGATTGCATTCTATTAGCATTTAGTCTTTTTGGGAACATATGGGCAATAATACACCACAAAAAACAATGATTGTCATTGTTGCGTATAATCAAACATGACTTTGTGTTTTTTATAACCTTAGGCAATTCTAAGTATGTTCCAGCTCTTAAAGGATTGTACTTATTTATGTTTATTTCCAAATGGTTTATACAAACAATAGTCCAGCCAGATTCGGCAAGTTCAAACTCTAAACATTTAGATATTAAGTTTTCAGAGCATTTAAAATACATGTTATAAATATTTGTATTCGGAACTGCTATCATATATTTGGTATTGAAAGATTTCATAGAGCTTTCATTATTTTTTGGCAAAACATATGACACAAATAATTCAAAATTGACTTTAATTGCTTTATGTTTTTGAATCATAAGATTGATAATATCACATACAGATTTGGAAATTTGATTTAAAAACGTTTCTGGAGTTATTGTTACTTCACTAGATTTAGGTGGATTCACTTTGTAACTTATGATTCTATTTTTAAACGCTGTAGCAATAATTTGAATATTTTCGAATTCGGAGCAGAGCAATCGATTAGATTTATGAATATTTGTTCTACTGTGTGCTGATAATTTTGAAACATAAATATTACAGTCTTTACAAAAAAACATGTTTAAAATTTATCTTAAAAAAAAAAACTATTTTTTCAGAATTTCTTATTTTGTGTTTTTTTAAAATTTCTCAGTTTTTAATTTCAGAATTTCTTATTTAGGGTTTTTTAAAATTTTTCAAGTTTCAATTTCGAAATTTCTTATTTCAGGTTTTTTTAAACTTCTCAGTTTTTATTTTCAGAATTTCTTATTTCGTGTTTTCAAATTTCGAAGTTTTTAATTTCATAGTTCGAGCCTCTGAAAAAGTACATGTAAAATAAAAGTTTCAATTTCGAAATTTCTTATTTCAGGTTTTTAAACTTTTCAGTTTTTAATTTCAGAATTTCTTATTTTGTGTTTTTTTCAAATTTCGAAGTTTCGAAGTTTCGAAGTTTCAAATTTCATAGTCCGAGACTGAAAAAAGTACATGTAAAATATAAACTTCTCAGTTTTTAATTTCAGAATTTCTTATTTCGTGTTTTTCAAATTTCGAAGTTTCGAAGTTTCAAATTTCAGAGTTCGAGCCTCTGAAAAAAGTACATGTAAAATATAAACTTCTCAGTTTTTAATTTCAGAATTTCTTATTTCGTGTTTTCAAATTTCGAAGTTTCATAGTTTCGAAGTTTCGAAGTTTCAAATTTCATAGTTCGAGCCTCTGAAAAAAGTACATGTAAAATATAAACTTCTCAGTTTTTTTTAATTTCAGAATTTCTTATTTCGTGTTTTTCAAATTTCAAAGTTTCGAAGTTTCAAATTTCATAGTTCGAGCCTCTGAAAGAGTACATGTAAAATAATTATTTTTTAATCCAAAAAAAAACTCTCACATTTCTTTGTATAGATTATTATAAAATATTTCAGTTTGTTTACTACTTATAAAAAAAAAAGATTAAACAGACTTATATTAAAGTTATTAGCAAATTACAAAAACTTGCACAAAAGAAGTGTGGTTACAAAAACTGAATAAAATGAAATTTAATTTAAGAAGGTTTACTGTATAGAATAGGCTGAATTTCTATAAATTCAGCTTTTCCAGTATTCACAAGGTGTGTTAAAGCCTTCCACACAACATTATCTTTATCAGTTGATAATTTTAACGTTGCAAGCGATTGTTTCCAACGCTCGTTTGGAGCAAGTTTTTCCACTTCATTCGTGTTATAAACTTTTAATTCAAAATAATATTTTCCAACCCTGCCCGGGTCTGATTGGTAGGTATAGCCATCAGCGACTCGTTGAGTGAAGCAGTTCTTCAGAGTGGCAGCACGGATCAGCGGTCGAGATGATTCATCCTGAAATACATAAGATATCTAGTTTTAATTAAAAATAATAAGCGCGAGAGCAAGTAATTAAAAACAAATTTAAAATAAGGGTTTGACGCAGTATGTGCACAACGCAAAATGTGCACTTCTCAAAAATGAGCACTTATTAAAATGAGCACTACCGACAAACGACTAAAAACGTTTCTATAAATGTTGCCTATGCAAATTTCGAGACTTTTACATTGTTTTATCTACCGTTACCATTACTATAAATAATCTAAGTATTAGAAAAGTCTATTTAAACTTATGTCTGCAAAAATAAGTATACTGATAGTTTATGAATGTTTTATAATGAAATGAAAATTTGATATGTTTATAAAAAAAAATCTTACCTCAGAATCTGAAACGATGGTATTTCGTTTTCTTTTTGGAACCGGTGTTGTAACAACTGGTGGGGTGTCGCTATCTGACGATTCTGAAGCGAAAGGGTTTTTAGAAACCAAAGCCTTCTTCTTCTGAGTCACTTTTGTAGCTCTCTTCACAGGTTTTTTTTTATTTTGAGCCGCCGAGGGCTTTTCTTTTGTTGCTCGAGACGTTGAAGGCTCGATGTCCTCTTCTTCAAACCAAAAAGGATTATTCATCGACTGAGCCCTGAAAACATTATTAAAAATGCAATAAATATTTTTGTTACCAAAGTTCGTAGCAACATGAAACAACAGCACCCGTATTCTTCAAAGGCTAGGTAGAGGTATACTGTTCGCCCCCGTTGTGAAATCTCATCGAATAGGGAATAATATATTTACAGTATCAGAAAAATAAAATACTTTGAATAACTTAGGAATCGAACCCCAGGTCTTATGTTTATTGCATGATATAGCAACGAAGCAAGAGTTATTACGTTTGTAATAAAAATATTAATATGAAACAACAAATACAGTACAAGTACCAACCTATAATAGTTTTTGAAATATTAAACGAATAAAATACATATTATCTAAACTTAATTAATTTCAGTCGTAAAACAATTAACTATTACAGTCGTATATATTGCTGAAAAAAAAAATGAATAAATAAAATAGAATACTCACATACTTTGTTTCAACTGCAACACTTATGAACAACCACAAACAAATTTAAACTCACTGTCCAGTGAAATGCACTTCAGCACAACAATGTCAAGATGTAAGGAATGATATCTTAGATGCTTATTTTATAGACGTAAATCCTAAAGCCTTAGTCATAAGTGAGTTTACAACAATAATTACTTCGAAATTTTATTTAAAACAATACTTGTTATTAGAATTTCATCTCTAACACCTGAGCACTTAAAGTAGATTTTATTTTATTCATTTCTCGTACTGAAATCGCAATGTGAATGCATCCGAATACTCTAGTTAAGGAAAGTGTTTTCACAGCACTTTATCCTTATTAGAGTTTTTGGAGGCGACTTGAGACGAACATCGTAAAAGGAATGAGGTGTCCATTAACTCTGGCGGAATACATACAAACATATAAGAAACCAATAAAATGAGGTCTCTGGTAGTTATTTGTCATGTATAAAGAAACGCTACCTTATTCTACGACTGGCTTCGACTGGCCTGTTGGTCTAGTGGTTCACCCTAACTGCTATGCCGGAGGTCGTGGGTTCGATTCCCACCCAGGACAAATGTTTGTGTGATGAGCACGATCATTTGTTCTGTGTCTGGGTGTAATTTATCTATAATATGTATGTATTTAGAAATATATAAGTATGTTTATCAGTTGTCTAGTACCCAAAACACAAGCTCTGCTTAGCTTGGGACTAGATGGCGTTGTGTGATAGTTGTGGAATATTATTATATATTATTATTATTCTTTAAACTCTCAAGTCGTAAAGGCTGTGTTAGATATAGCTATCCTGCTCATTTTTAATATTAATGGAAAGAGATTGCAAGAGCGTTGGGAAATTAAACATTCAGAATTTAGTGTAATTACAAAAAGTATAAGCTCCGCCATCTATGACACATCGGATGAACTAAAAACCTCAAATCCTACATCTCACAAGCAAAGTTTTCCGCGTCGTAAGACTATAAAAGAACCATCTGGTCGTCATAAAAAATGTGTTTATATCAATATGCTCACAAGCTTGCATGAGCGGATCCTGGTTGATCCAGAGGACCAAGGCGGTCAGATAGGCTAATATGATTACATTAATTTATGATTACGTATAAGATTTCAATTTCTCTTTTTTTTTCCCCCCACTACTGGCACAAAGGCTTCTCTCACAGAGAACAGTGGTGGTGAAATAATTCACACAAAGTAAAGCGCTAGCCTAGGTTCGAACCCACGACCTGCAACTTGTAAGTCGCAATCGTTACCACTAGGCCACCACTGTTCCCGCTATAACTCTCAAATATGTTTATCTAATGTTATTTTACGAAGCGTCTTGCCGCCACACTGTCTACTTCGCGATCGCCGTTTCGTTGTTTCGTAAGCAATATGAACTATAAGCTTGTAAAAATTAGATCTATTTTAGAACAACTGGAACAATTGAAGTCCAAAGCAAAAGGTCTTATCTATAATTTTTTGTTGCACTGGAATTAGAAAATTGCTGTGTTACATTATGTTTGTAGTCCCAAAAAAAAAACTTAATAAATTAAATATTAAGTTTGTTGACATCATTTCACATTGCTGATGAATACATTTATTGGATGCAATATGCTGCTAACGTTTTGTTATTAATGTTTTTATTTGAACGCGACGTACTTTTACACACGGCTTTGCACACCAAGTTATAATTTCCAGTAAACAGTCCTTAACTTCTCATTAACGGAAAAAAAAGCCTAATACATTATGTGTGCCAGGTGCACCACATCGTTTCGATTCAACGCGGTGCAGTTATCGACCCATGATATTGTTGTTTATAAATTACACGCGATAATTTTGCTCCACTGTAGTTCGACGCCGCGCCAGTGATCGAAACACATTATTCAATCATTCAGCTGTATCGTAGACCGAATCACAGATCACGATGGTACACGACGGTATAAATTGAGGAGTTCTGGGTCATCCGTTCGAGCGAACTGCCGTGAACTGTTGAGGCAATTACAACGAACCGGTAGCAACATTCGCTCATCAGTTAAAAAACCGCCGTGGATAAAAAAGACATCGATTAGTTAATAGTACAATGATCTAGAACTCCCATCATGATAGTAGGTATAAATTGGGGAGTTCTAGATCACTTGCTCGAGCGACGCGAGAGCAAGTTTATAAACAACATGATATTGTTGTTTATAAATTACACGCGATAATTTTGCTCCACTGTAGTTCGACGCCGCGCCAGTGATCGAAACACATTATTCAATCATTCAGCTGTATCGTAGACCGAATCACAGATCACGATGGTACACGACGGTATAAATTGAGGAGTTCTGGGTCATCCGTTCGAGCGAACTGCCGTGAACTGTTGAGGCAATTACAACGAACCGGTAGCAACATTCGCTCATCAGTTAAAAAACCGCCGTGGATAAAAAAGACATCGATTAGTTAATAGTACAATGATCTAGAACTCCCATCATGATAGTAGGTATAAATTGGGGAGTTCTAGATCACTTGCTCGAGCGACGCGAGAGCAAGTGATCCAGAACCCCCAATTTATACCTACTGTCATAGAGCTAATTTAAGTAAAATTATAACCTGACAAACTAGTCTTTACAAAAAAAGCTGTGAAAAATTTGGAACTTTGACACCCAATATCTCCGTAACTAGGGGGTTCCCAGGTATGGTCTAGAACAAAATTAAATATCGCAGTGGTGGGAAGAACAAGTGCCCTTAGTTTGCGTTAAGGGTACTTTTACACCCTATATTAACTGGGTTGTGGAGGTCAAATAGGCAGTCGCTCCATGTAAAATACTGGTACTCAGCTGCATCCGGTTAGACTGGAAGCCATCCCCAACATAGTTGGGAAAAGGCTAGGCAGATGCTGATGATGAGACTAGGTTGTTACGTCTATCACTTCATCGGAACTAGATAGCTCAGAAGAGAAAAGTTCAGTTGTTAGTTGGGCACCGTCGACGCGGTACAAACCTTATACAGTATCAAATACCTCGGAACAATACAACTTGAATTGTTTATGTGAAGTTCTGCTCTGATATACAACAAGCGAAGACTGTATGACAATGCTCATGTAACCGACTGGTTGTAAGACTACCCTGCGATTAATGTGACACCTTCTCATACATTATGTGCATAAATGTATATAACCGGCATTAACACCGCGTCTATGAATAAAACTTACACCTAAATAACATGCGTAAGTAATGAGGATAAGTTTGATTAATAGCTGGCTTTATAAAGCCATAATTTAATATTTTACAGCAGTTCTTTCTTGTAGAAGCCGGTGTAAGTAGAATTCCCGTTATTGTTAAACTTCTATAAACACACAGTATACTGTCTTGCGTGATTGACAAAAATAATATATCATCACGCTTGTAATTTCCGAAGGGTTAGGCAGAGGTGTACCCGGTAGCACACCCAAATGTTGCTAGTCATCAAATCACATGCACCTAATACGGAGCAAGCCTATTGCCACCAACCAGCGACAAGTCCACTCCGTGGCTGCTACTGAGAAATTCCTAATGGAAGAACCCAATAACACTTTGCCCGACCTGGGAATCGAACCCAGGTTCTGATGCACAGCTGGCAAGCTTGTGACCACTAGACCAAGGAGGCAAAAAAAAAAAATTGATTAATTGAAAGCACTGAAACCTACAAGTAATCATTATGTATTATAGTAAAAAAAAAAACACCAATCGAATTGAGAACCTCCTCTTTTTTGGGAAGTCGGTTAAAAAAGCTTCAACCTACAATTTATTTTTAGATTTATAGTTATTTGAACTATGTTTAACTTTATTTAGGGTAAAATATTATGTCCACTATAGCACGTGCTACGATTTCAAGCAAACATTCCATATTTACAGACCAAGCTACGTGTCGAAAGCCAAATGACACTGACAAACCAAACCGCCCAGTTATGTACGTTGCGGGGACATAATCTGGTGATTATGCCCCCCCCGCCCCGCAACGCAATGGCTGTAATTTTCTTTACGTTCTTGATAGCTATCATGAAGCAGTCGTCTAATTCGATAAACTGGGGGACACAGATAGCGTCTTGTCGTGCGTGCTAGCTAATGCACGCAGCGACCACGCAGACGGCGCGTAATGTGACAATGATTGCTGGACGCCCACGCCAACTGATTGTTAGTCTGTTCGTTCAGTTTGTTGCACGATAATGTCGTTAAGAATTTGTTGTATCTTTTTGTATGGTTTTTGACAGTTTTACGTTAAAAGTTGAAAAGTACCTACTCTTTGTATTTGGTTTTGCTTTGTATATGCTGAAACCCTGAAACCTCTACAGTCTGGCTGTGAAATTGACAGTACCATGTTCTGTGGTTTCTGCTTATCCCCATTGGAAAAAGGCCTGAGTTAATGTGTTCTGGGGAAAATAATTACATTTGATTTGAGAAACGAGTCCGACCTGCAAATGCAATTACCCAGATGTTATTCCGACGATGTATCATAATTCATAAGATACGGCTGAACACAATAATGAAGACAAAGCAATAAAACGTAATAGTTTAAATTAAGACATTTACTTTTATTACTAATTAACATGGTTCATCAAATCGCGAATTAAACGACTCATTTCACTCGACGCGCGGCGTGGCTTGTGGGAAATGTCTCAGACTTTTATTTTTAGACTGAAACAAACATATTAATGTATTATGAGTGGAAGCATCTTCCACTGAATGCTATAAATAACCACCATAATAATTACCTACAGTGTTACTTAACGGTTATTTACCTACGCTTAATAGAATTCATTCAAAGACTAATTAGGTTCCCTTCCTCTAGCCATAGCCTGCATTTAGCGCATGTTAAGGATACCATACTTAGACAATGATTTGAAGATGAATTCGAGGATACCTGTTTACCTATATATGTTGGTGTGGTACTAATACGAAGTTACTTGTGCTATTTATAAAAGGAAGTAAATATGAACAGTAGCAGTACAAACATTGGTAATGCGCGTGTCAGACGCGCATTAGCCGCACGCATCAACGTTGTAAACTTGTAATGCTGTGAGCTCGCGTCCTGGAATGCGTACTCAACCGCCGCGTGTCACTTATTGTTTCACTCAACTTTTCTGAATTCAATTAACGTGTGATTAGGCAGTGTTTGGGTGCAGTAAGCTGGACTAAAAGTCACCCCGCATTAATACGTATTTTCAACAATTTACATATAGGTAACCCTATGAATGTAAACAACGTCTTTGATCGATCAAATCCAATCCAAAACATCCACCGTTCATCATCTTTGGCGATAGGTACTTCAGTTCACGAGAAGTGCATTTTATATTTCATGCGAGATGCTCGCTTTATCCCTAAGCGAAGACCCCATGCTATAAATCTTCCACTTTCTATTTAAATATTATATGTACCTCACCAGTCACCACACGTTAAAAAGACGCCTTCTCGCTCGTTTGCTTAAGTTATAGTACTTATAATTTATATATTTTTATGGTTGTGTTAACCTGTGCTTACGACAACGTTAAGCATCTTTGTGATGTTGCCATAAATATTGAGAGAACTAACTTTTATTATGTTGGGTTACAGGCATCGGAAAGAGTGGTTTCCTTAGGTTAAAATACTGTTTTTAGTAACGTATAATTTTTAATATATCTAGCTGTACTTAACAAATGGTTTTGTAAGCGTTTGGGTGCCTCTCCACAGCTGCCGTCAGCTCAGCTATAAGCTTGTACACCTAGAGCTACGCTTAGTTTGAAAATGCCAGAACTGTTCATTAACACCCACAATAACACGCGTTTGTACCTAAAGAAGCTTCGTTCGAATCCACTTTATGATCAGTATATCGCTGTATTCCTTTTATAAGTAAGTAATTAGATATCACAAAACTGGCCAAGTTCGAGTCGGATTCGCACATTTAGATTATTCACTCTGTTAGTTTAAAAGTTAGAGGGGGGAGGACACATTTTACCACTTTGGAAGTGTCTATCTTTCAAACGATTGACTTTGAGAGAAATGGTTTTAGAAATATCCATATAATTTTTAAAGACCTATCTATAAACACCCCTCACAAATAGACTTGATATTTTTTATATATTTTTATTAAAGTTGTAAAGCGGTTCACAGAATTCATCTACCTACCAAACCAAGTTTCAACTGTGTGTGTAGTCTTAATGGTTTCCGAATAAAGTGGCTGTGACATACGGACGGACAGTCGGACAGACAGAAAGACATGACGAATCTATAAGGGTTCCATTTTAAAACTATACCCTTTATGTCCCAAAACCAAAGCCAAAGGGCCCATCTCTTGTGTAGCTGCAAAAAACTCTTACTTCCATAAGGCTTCCAATTTCTTTGATCACGTCTATGTGCGACCATTAACGCGGAATGCCAATAACTCCGTACTTGGCTGAAATAGAGTCTGTAATAAATTCTGCGCGGCTGCCATACGAGTGCGTCACGTGCTGGCCGGTGTTGGCCAGGCTAGCCGTACGATAACGGACGATATTTTATTTATTTGCACCCTATAAGGTGCGCAATCTTACGCTACGCGTTTCTTAACGGATTGATTGCAATCACCTTTTATATAGCAGTCTGTACAACGTGGAGAAATAGGTGAAATGTGGCTAGAAACTGTAAATCAGAAGTTGAAGTTAGTTACTTAGGAACCTGTTGGGAGACACGATTGGGTGGGTTAAATGTCAATCCCTATTAAGGATCAATCCAGGGGGTCCCGCTCACGGAACGGGCCCGCAAGGGCCGACGTCCGTCGGGGCTGCAGGTTGTTCGCAAGAGATACCGCGGCCTCGACGTAAAGGGCTAAGAAGGAACATGGGTGGTTTTTAGTCAGTAGAAGTCTGACACTCCCTTTCACTCTGCCCAAGAGTGGGAGGGGTTTTTTGATGATTTTCCACCCGCCAAAAAACAAGATCAATCCAACGGAGAAATTGCGGCCACCTCACCACTGCCTTGCCTGCAATATCTCTACGCAATGCAATGCATGAATGACAAAAAATGAATGAGTAACTGGTAAAGTGGCAATTGCTTTCAAAGTGGAGTGGAGTGAAGTGGAGTGAGTGGAGTGAGTGGGTGAAGTGGTGTGGATAATATGTCCATATAATCGTGAAAAATTGTGAAATTTGTTACATAGTACTACAATCTGTTTTTATATAAATAAAGATTATTATTATTATTATAATCACATCGACTTTCATAATGTTCATATAAAACCAAGAAATTTTCCTTCGGGCCTTTTCCAGGCGCTCAGGTGCCTGTAAATTAAAGTAATGTAACTTTATACCAGTAGATATTTGATAACAATTAAATTTCTATTAAAAACGTCGCGTTTTCCAGTACCCAGTTAAAATACGGAAATGAGATTGATATATAATCGATATGTAATGAAATACTGTAGGTTCATTTTATGAGCACATTGTTACACGCACTATCACGTGACGAGACCACAATATTTTCTCTATGTGGTGTCATGATACAATTCATTCAAATACAAAATTAACAAAAAACCGACTTCAAAAACACTACAAAAGTGAAAAAAAAGCAAAATCATAAAAAGAGAAGAATAAACTTCAGAAGAAAAATCAGCTTCTGAAGTCGTTGGCATTTGTTTGTTTGATTTCGTTTGTTTTGCCACCGAGTTCAGAAGCAGTTTTTTTTTTGCAAGAAAGTTTTTTTTATTTTTAGTTGTAATAGGTATCCTATACAATGTATTTACTATGCATTTAACATTCAACCAAGAAACCAAACCTTCAAGATTCCCTTATTATTGTATTATTTATATTATCCCTTAATTAGGAGTAGTACCTTCTATAATCAGCTCAACTAGATAACCTGAAGAATACAACCATATATACGTCCCCATAATATTTTATTAAAGAATTATCCTCCAACTCCTAACCGTTAAGAAGTTGTACCTTCCATCATCAGCTCATCAACATGAAGTGACAACTGCTAGAAGCGAATACTTGAAAAGCTTTAGAAAAAGCACGAAATACGTGCCTATTTTGAGGGTTGCCCTAGATTTCTCTGGGATGCCATCATCATCAGGTTAACATAATAGCCTGAAAGAATACAACTATCGGTTCATAAGTACGTATAATTTTAAAAGAATTTTCTTTCAACTCCTTACCATTGAGGAGTTGTACCTTCCATCATCAGTGCATCCACATGAGATTATGATTATCAGACGCAAATACATGAACAGCTTTAAAAAATATATGGAAAACGTAACAAGTGCCTACAAATTTGGGAGTTGCCCTCGATTTCCCTGGGATCTCATCATCAGATCCTGAGTTGATGACAATGGGACCACTTCGGAAGTATACCTAGTCTTTTGAATACAAAAGGATTTTGAAAATCGGTTCATTAATGACGGAGATATCCGATAACAAAAAAAATATATACATACGAATTGAGAACCTCCTCCTTTTTGGAAGTCGGTTAAAAATAGTACCTATATAGTGGTCCATGTGGGTGGTTTTATTTCGGCTTTTTTATGGTTTTCTCAACCATATTTTGTAAAATTTGTACACAAGGGTGTAAAATATTTTGATTCTTGTTGAAAACCACCCCACAGTTATTTGCGCAATAAAAAAACTAAAGAAACGTGTCTTGTGTACTGTAAGCTCACTGACCGATGTCTGGCCTTGTCCGTGACTCCAGGTCATATGGCATTATGCATTCAATATAGCACAACATATAAATACATCAACAACATTCATTGCATTTGCACCTACAGACTCTTCCTACGACTCGTTACATCGTCTATGGTACAGTCGTGCAGAAAATTCAAGCAAGTGCAGTGCAGTACCAATTATAGTAAAACAGCGTCCACGAAACAAGATTCTCGAGATACCTATTTGTACCCAGTAGTCATAAAAAATAAATGAACCTCAAGTTAATGGGACATATAGGCTAGGGTTTTCAACACTAGATGTGTCCCATTAGCTTAGGATTGGCCCTTGTCTTGCTCTTCCACTGTGCATGGTTTTGTACGAAGTCAGCGTCGACTTAAGCTTTTCACATGGCTTTTTGGTTTCCCACTCACACACATTGATCAATTAAATAAACAAACTCTTGGCTCTCCGTCTCTCTCTCTCTCTTTCTCCAACATCGCAATCCCGCAAAGCTAAAGAAGCAAAAATTACTGATGTTTAATCAAAATACCTACTGGGTTCTCAAATAATATTTCCTTCGTGTATTTCCACTTGTCTAGCGGCCTGTCTCAAGCTCAATGCTCGTGAGCGTTCGATATGTTAGTTTTTTTACAACCAGTTCGACCAGTGATTTTATGGGTTTCATATTTCACCTCCTCGCGAGTAGGTGTAGTACTGCGAGACTAAAAACAGGTAAAATGGGAGTAACAACTGCTAAGGTTTTTTAAATTGTATATAGACTGGCAATAAACGGACTTATTAATTTACTTAGGTACGGGAAATGAGATCTGCACCTAGCAGACAGTAGAATTCATCAGTAACAACTGCGGAGGCTAGCTTGGTGCCCGGTTGATGTCAGCTGGCAAAAGTTCGACCCCTATTTCAAGTTACTAAAACATAACTGACCAGAACTGAAGGTCTTCCTTGACAATATGCCAGCCAGCTAAAGTAATTTAATAAACTAAAGAAACATTTAACGGCATCTTCTTTACCTAAAAGAAGCTGAAGAAAGCTCTACTTATGAGAAAAACGATCAAAAAACTTTAAATTACATTTTAGATTGACAAAACAATAGCGATATTCATTGCATTTCTCCATAACAATAATGTCACAAAAACTTGGAGCATCGTGAAAATGCACTCAAGTGAGATCCGTATCTCTTTACGATGTCGATCTTTTAATTAATTAGGTATAAGTATGGTTTTCGTCGATAAATCAGTCTTGCTTGTGTGTGATCTTGTGTCGTACTGCGAATCTTTAAGTTTTATATCAGAACGTGTTGTAATTTCCATACGGACCTGCGTGCTCACGGTAAAAGTCTGCCAAATGATGCACGAACAGAAGAGTTTCTTTATAGAGATAGAATCTGCTCCAAGTTCAATCTTAAGAGCAACTGAGCAACATATTCTCTCTCTGTCCAAAACAGGATGGTATGGGATAGAGCAATAATAGTTCGGACCCCAAATTCTTAGTAACACAAGCATTTAAGCTGGATTCAGTGTCAGGGTTGTGCGCTGCTTTCTTATTCTTAGAACTGACCAAGTAACTTCTTTTAATATTCTAGCATTTCTTTATATTACTACATGACAACTCCTCAATAAAGCATATTAAATCTCCAAAATGTAAAAGAATGTGTTGTCCACAGTGCGGTGCGAGAGTGCGGCGGTTGTGCGTCCGTGTTGACGACGGAGGCGCGCGAGGGCACGTGGGGCGCAGTCCCGCGCGGCGCCGGGATGCTAGTGGAGTGGCCCGGGGACAACGTCGGCCTGAAGGCTGGAGACAGGTACGTACATAGTGTATTGCCGATACATTTTGTCAGTTTAGTTGATTTGGCTAAACAGCGTAAGTCAGGAGTAACTTCCTGAAATTGTAGGAATAGAAAAAATATAGTCAATTTTCATTCCGTCCACAATATAAATTCCAAGAAAGTCACACAGGAAAAAGACGAGACTTCCGTGTCGTCTTACACGTGAACTGTAGCCGCCGCGCGATGCCACATGAAAACATTGAACTCTGAGAAATAGTCATAACATCCATTCACGAACCACCAAAACGCGCATAAAACGCCTTTACGATGCAATCTCCGCACTCACCACTTTATTGCGCGCAATAACTACGCAAATGCGGACGCGTATCTGTGCAGACGCAGCGCAGTGCGCCGCGGGTCACCGGCCCGCAATCACGACCATCGCGATGTTATCTATGCCCATAGATGGCCAGCGATGGGCCTCGGACTGTGGGCAAACACTGTCGAAGTCATTTACATTAGTGCATGGAATTTCTCGGCATTTGTGACGGCCACACACCGCGCCAAATAACTGGTTGCTTCGCTAGATATGCGGTCTCTGGTTTCGCTTTATCTCTTTATTTTGTTTTAGCATAGTACAATTTTTGAATATATTTCATAATTTTACATATTTCAAAGGGATAAGAATCTTTTGAGGCTAAATAATGATCTACTATAAGCTACAAGACACAAATCCGAAGTCGGAGTACCTCCGCTCTACGTTTATTGTAGATATCTTTAGTTAGTAAGTACTTACTCGTACAATACAACAAACCATTAAAATAAATAACAGTTGAATACTGTGGTGTTTGCTACCTAAAAATAAAATACAGTAGCAAAACAAAAATAAGAAATTGTTACTTATGTTATGTAAGACGTTAGAGGCATGTGCATAACTAGTACCCTGTAAGACCCTGCGCGGGCGCCGGCAAAGGGCCATCAATACACGTCCGTTTAGAATGCTCACAGATAGAGAATGTGCAAAATATTCTAAGGCTTTACTATACTCACGAGCTTTATTTTTGTACTAGCTTTATGCAGGGCTCAGTCTAGGCGGGCGACCGCCTAGACTGAGGGTTTCTACAGCTTTTTCATTTGGGTTAATCTAATTTGGATGTCGCCTTTTCCATAATAGGTAAATTTTGCATTTGTAGTGAATCTCCTTACGAGAATGGCTGTTCTATGAAATCCGCTGTACGTTGGAATTATTTAATGATGTTTAAGTCATGGTAAACTCTTGGTAATGAGTTCAATACTAGTTCCAATGAGGGGAAAAAAAACAGTGTAAACCTGAATGAATCACTTATCGATATAATCGAAGATCTGTAAATCATTATCATCTTAGTATGTGAAGTAGTAGCTCCACCTACTATGTTAATTAGTGTTGTCGAGCTATCGATAACTAGTTCTGATATTCATTATTTAATAGTTATTATGAGATATTATAATGTTCCAACTTACAGGCTGACATGGTACCTAATTAAATGAAACGCATTTGAGTGAAGATCAGGGTGTTGTGTTCTGTTGTGTAAACACCCTTTCCTTCTGAATCCAGTAGTAGTTTGTTTAAAACATACGCATAAATACATTTTTCTTCTTTACGACACCCGAGATCAATATAATCAATCAAGTTTTACTTCTCAGCATCTAACAGCGTTTTCATTCCTAGGAAAGCCCTCGGAGAATGTACCCTGGGGCAATAATAATAAATATTTATATATGTGAATTGCTCTAGAGTGACGTATAAGGACTCGAACGATTAATTCTACACGATTTATCGATCCTAACAACCGTCCACTCTTGCGCATTTGTCAATCGAACATTATTCTTGTAGATGCCATACTAGATCTTATTAATGTTTCGCTTAAAGGCTTTTAAAGTTTTAGATTGATAGATAAGTTGTGTAAGAGCATAACAATTATTCAGGAACGTTGTGATTAGTTGTCACAAAGAGTAGAAATCGAGAGACATGCTCAACTCCCTATTTGGCATTGACAAGCATATTACGATGCGTATGAGGGACAACATATTATTATATGTTCGGATCGGTAATGCCGGGCGGCTCAATCGAATAAAATGTAGATAGCTTTCGAATTCTAATCGAATGTGCCGACCGAAACACAGGCGCACAGACTCACATACGTTTTTAGGGAAAAGGTATGACTTTATCAAGCATTACTCTCCTGGCCCCTCATTCATTATGCAGCTCCACGGCTAGGAATATCATAGAAGTTCTTCGGTAAGCCAGATAGAACTTCCGACATTATAGGTGTGATACGAGTACCTTATCAAATGCCCAAAGTGGTGTAGTCTACCATTTAATGAAAATGTTAATCCAAATATAAACTTGGTCGAGCGTTGGACTAATTCCGAAGCCGTGTAAAACCCGGACAACATATGCAATTAGAAAGCATTCATTAAAAAATTGCCTACAAACATAACATACCTAAGCACGGGGAAATTGGCGATAGTTTGCAATTTAAGTATACAATTAACCAATTATATTAAATCAAATGTGTAAATTCGGTGCATATCACGCTACTGAGTTTGTTTGCAGTTACCGCGAAAGTAATTTTCATGGAAACATAATGAATGTGCGTGTTTTAACAGTAGTGTAGTGATGACATTAATTTATTTTAACCAATTCGTAATACTTTCCGATGGTAGGTAAGATGCAAGCCTTTTTTTTTTGGGGGGGTGGGAAATCATCAAATAACCCCTCCCGCTCTTGGGCAGAGCGAAAGGGAGTGTCAGACTTCTACTGACTAAAAACCACCCATGTTCCTTCTTAGCCCTTCATGTCGAGGCCGCGGTATCTCTTGCGAACAACCCGCAACCCCGACGGGGAAGATGCAAGCCTCATGACACATGCCAGTCTACATCGGATGGTTGTGCTACTGTAAAACTTTGACAACAAATAAAATAAGCCATATTGGTATTGCTTGGCAGATGCAAATCCTCACAAATAGGTATTTCTAAGGAGGAAAAATGAGAGACCTCTAAAATAATGTGTCAGACAGAAAATTTCATCCATTCGAGGTTTCTGCATGACAGTATCTGAAACTAAAGAACTTCATTCCAGAATTAATAAAATTCTATTTCTATTATATACTAAGTAAACATTTGTTTTTTCTATAGATTAATAGAAGTGAACGGCACCTCAGTGTTGGCATGCCGAAGCCAGGAAGACCTGCAGCGTGCCACGAGCACGGCGAACCCCGCGCGTCTCGTACTCCTGCGCAGCTCCGGGCCCGCCCAGGCGCCGCAACCACCCAACGGCTTCACACAGGTGCGTAAAACTATGTAGTTCGTATTTAACAAAAAAAAAACAAGGTTCGTTTTTTCTGGAATAGGTATGTCCTAACTCGAAACTTTGACAAAGGGCATTCTGAACGAGCAGTTAGAACAGAGCAGCACCTTATCGCAACGAGAATAAGGATCACTGCCATGCAAAATCAGAGGTGAAATGAAGAGACTAATACTAGTCGTTTTCGCTGTTACATAATGGAGTGCTGATCTCGCTTATTACCATTACACTTTATTTATTTGTCAAAGTTCATTAGATATATCTCTCAGATTCGCTCAGATTATAAGGCCACTTTACTCAGACACATAATTTATTCCTGTTTATTATTTTAGAACGAAGCAGCATCACTGCGAGCGGAGTTAGGTGCCCTGAGGTCTGCAGCAGATGACGCCGAGAAGGCGAAGGAAGGTCTTCGTTCCGACAACACCAGACTCACGCATCGGATTTCATACCTCGAGGAACAGGTCGCCGAATTGCTCAGCAGACATACACAGGTGAGTGTGGAGAGGATTTCAACTTTTTGTTAACATTTCGTTTACATTTTGGTCCTTATTTCTATGCTTGCAATATGAATACCAGCTCATTTGTATTCTTTCTTTTCCAGCTACATTCAGTGAGCAGTAACGACAGCTGCATAACAGTGAACAAGACGAAGAAGAACGTCACCAACATCAACATCACGACGGAACCGCACCAGAAGCCCAGCCCCAAGTCCGAAGTGCAGGTGTTCCAGAAAGGACCCGACATTACCGCCATCGTCGCCAAACTACCGGGGCTGGACGGCGTGGAGAACAATCTACCAATGATCAGACCGAGGTCTAACGCTTCAGGAGCATCTTCAAGAGCGGCTGTCTCGCCCAGAGAATCCCCACCACTGAACCATAGATCGCACAGCTCCCACAGCCTAGAACACAAAGCCGAACGTATGCGTCACTCTCTCTCCCATCACTGCATACACGGAGCGATTGACTACAGCGCCGAGACCGACGCAGCGATACGCATGATCGAGAGGAACCAAAGACACATAGAAAAACAACGAATGAAAAACGAGAGATTGAGCAGATCCAAGTGCGAGGACTACTTCCGCTCAGACAGCGACCTGGATATGCGAGACACCCACTCCACCGCCAGTGTTGACCCAAGACATTACGAAATTAAGAAAGCAGCAGACAGAATAGAAGAAAGTATCAAGAAGACCAACTGGGCCGAGAGGAAAACCCTTTCGATCATTGAGCAGCTGAAGCGGTCTCAACGCCTAAGAAAATTGAAAAAGAATGACAGCTCAGAAGAAATTCAGCTGGAATCTGAGAGACATTACATGTATTCTAGGATAGACGGGAAGGTGTTGGAGAACGCTCACAAATCCAGTAGAAGAACATCAAAACTGCTCTCCCGAAGTGCCAAGTCTTCAGAATTTGAATCAGAGTCAGACTTTCCGAACGGCGACATGTACAGCAGCTCGCCGAGGATAGACTACGGTTCCGAGACTTGCTCCAGGATGAGTCATTACAAGAAGAACGAAGACAGGAAAGAAAATGACGTGAAGTCACGACCAACACCTCCGCGGAAACCTTTGCGACTATCCCTTCACAAAGCGAGAAGCGCTCACTCTTTGATAAACGGCAGTGAGTCAGAGACGCCGAGTAGACCGGCTTCTGAGGCGAAGCATACGGACACTGAGTGTAGTAAGAGGCCGGTGAAGAGGACACATGCGGCCGATAAATGGGCGCGGGAGAGGATCCGCGACGCGGGCCGAGCCACGCCACGGCCACAGAGAAAGCACCTCAACGGCCTGAGTGCCTGCGAAGCCCCTGCGGCTGATGACCTGTACCCTGAGAACACACACATGCCTGTCAGGATAAACGGCAGAACTGGCAAGTGGTGTTAGCACGTACCCAGTGAGGGGTCTAAATAGGCTACTTATTAAAATAGATGGCAAAAACGAGGCTGAAAGTAAATTAGTCTTGTATTTTCATTAATCAACCTTGAGTTTAGATGTTTTTATATGTTCTATATAGTTACAAACTATTAGCCAAAATTGCCACAAATGAGACCATTACAGTCTTACAGACACTTGATCATCAATGTACAGAATATGAATAAAATAGAGGATAATGTAAATACACGTATGTAAGCACCCACCGCGCAATACTCACCTACTGTAACCTATTTATTTAAGACTTAGTTATTAGTTAGCAGGCTACGATAAGTAAATGACAATAAACGTATTATGCCTTTACTTTGTGTGTTCATTTAAATAACAACCTTACAAAACCGACCCCGAAATAATTCTACACAGGTATTCGGTTGTCATTTGGCTCGCGCTGTTTGGAATCTACCACCACTGGTACATGTTCGGGTTGGCTCGGCACTATCAACTTTTCTTTCTTTCTTTCTCAACCGAGGGGGATAATAACGAACGAATATCTTTATAATATTCCATATTTCCCTCTAACTATGCTGCATCATGCCGACCTGAACATTTGTGTGTGGAACCTATACAGACAACCCTGAGTCCAACAACAAAAGGGAAACTTATACAACTCCGAAATAAAAAACACGCTTCATAATAAATCATTATATTATTACTAGCAACAAAAACAAAAGACAATATTATTTACACCAAATTAATATCGTATAAACATTTATCATAATTCTCCCGAAGCTGGGAACACACTACTGACGACACTTTATTTCAAACAACTTATAATCCTATGATACCTCTTTGCTTACATCGGCATATTGAGACTTGACCCTTTTCACCTGTAACAATTGAGTGTGCACCCAGCTTAGGTCGATGTAAACAATCAACTTTGGTTGAATAAGGCATTTTTAAAGAGATTTCAATACCACGCCGAAAAACTGATTATTATAATAAAATAAATCAGATACACTCGATATCGGCAATCATTGGTCAACGGGCCGGCCGCCAATCAAATTCGCAGCTTAAAAGTGGAAAAAACAAAAGCACCTCAAGTCTAGTTTCGTTTAAGTATTCATTAAAAAAAACATACCAAACGAAACAACAAATGATTTAAATTTAATTTTAACACCATTATAAATATAAATTATACTTATTTTTAGATCTTGAGCACAAGTAAATCACTTATTACTGAATAATATAATTCATACCCAATTTTAACAATCCTACACAAAAGTGTCTAAATTGGTTTTATTTATCTATGACACGCTTGTCTCGATAAAATCATTGTGAGCCATCATCGCTACTCATCAGCTGAACGGGTAAAACCGAAATAGCTCTACACTCTCTTCTAAACTTTAAAAAACAAAATGAACCTTCTGTACATAACAAAGAATTCCCAACAAAAACCACTATCTGTAAAAATATTTGATAGTGAAACACAGCGCTGTATCCAACCAAAGTTGAAATATTTATTATGACACAGTATATTATGCGCTGCGTTCAAATGGTCTCGCCGACAACAAAGTGAAGGTACTACACACTGACTAGCTCCGACTTGTCGGATGAAATAACACCCGACAATAAATAATTCTCGACTTCAGAAGCATAAGGTCGGATGTACAAATACAGAGAGTTTTGTACATCCGACCTTGTGGTTTAGCATAGCTATTCACAATGAATGAGACACAGCTGATGTTGATAAATAATATTTGAGTTTGTGTTTCTATCTGTTATGTTCGTTCACTTCTATACTAGTAGAGAAACTTGCACACAGTAAAAGCGTAAAACCCAATCAAATACTCAAAACTCAGTGGATGCGCGAAGCGCAGTAGGCTGGCGAATAAGCGTAAAACTTAGATCGACAATATGGTATTTTCAAATGAGACCCAAAAGCACACATTGGGTAACTCATGATCACTCGATCGCGTCAGTAACATACTCCTTCGTACGTACGTTTACATTATTGTCTTTTATATCGATATCAAAAATAAACTCAAATTTCAAGCGGTTCTGCGGCGTTCTCCGACCATTTGAACGACAGCGCACCGAAAATCATACTTAATAATAAAGTAATCTACTATTTACTGCAGTACTCGCACCGGAACGGCGTGGAAAATGTTTGATTAAGTCTATATTTCATTGCACACGGCAGAGACTAGTACGTTCCTACATACGAGCAATGCAACTCGATTAAAATGGTTTTCTTACATTATTTAATTATTTTAGGGAAATAGTACCTACTTTTCCATTTTTTTTTTCAACTTAGTTGTTTGTTGAATGGTGATTTTCTATACAGCATGACAGATGGCAGTCTTGGTGAATCGCTTTTACTTGAGAAGTGATAGCCAACTGAGCAGATTTAGATGTGATCGTCTCCAGTCTCGGCCGCGTCCAACAAAATGGCGGCTATTTTAAAAATCGAAGCTGACATTACACCCAGATCTATGAAAGTGGCCGAACTTAGCCTACATGAAGGTTATTTATATTTACATTAATAAAAAAAGTTACACTCTGAAAGAGATCGAGCAACTGGCTTGTAATTTTTAATATTACTCATATTCCTTTTTAACGATGGTAACACTATGTCGTACAGTCAGAGTGATTAATATAGCCTAAGGCTTAAGGTAACTTACGTGTACAAGTGCTAATATTAAATTGTATATGGCTCTACAACATTTATGACTTTATAGATAGATAAATAGATCGATAAGATACGGTATACATGAGAAGTTCAATTACTGGCCAATGTAGTACTGTGATGTGAGCCGTGTTACTGATGGTCTGTTATGTGAACTGTGTAATAGTTAGGTAAAATCTCGACATCAGATGCATAAGGTCGGATGTACAAATACATATAATTTTGTACATACGACCTTGTGCTTCAGATGTCGAGCGATAAAGCTGGAAAATTATCATTTAACGCAAATTATCATTTTTTAGAAAACGCAGATAAAATTCAATTACTTTATTATTGAGTTGTTTGAAGCACATCACACGGTTTTAATACAAATGGCCAGTTATTAAAGTTAATCAAATTTAATTCTACCCGACTGTATAGTTCACAGATTCAGTAAATTGTGAAATTAAATATTCTTGTACATCTACTTGCTTTAGATTGAAATGAGACACCGCCTAGTCGCCCTGTCTAAAAGGGTTTATATTCAACCAGCAGTGTTCATTGATATTACCTCGACTAATATAATTTACGCAGGTTTTTCGAAATAAATATTAGCCATCTTATTCTGACGACTATTCTCGCGTTGTGTGTTATGACCGGAGAGTTGTTTGCAAGACGAACACGAGCGATAACAGTGCTTGCATATTATTCGCTCCAAATATATATTTATGACAATTTATATTATACTTTAACACCGTGTGCATAAAACTCACATTTCAATCAAATAAGTACTCTTTCAGTCATTTCAAAAAGTCATTTTTGACATTAAAGTTTTATAAACACGCATGTTATATAGAGAGTTAAATAAAATAAACTCTCGTTTAAAACAATATTCAGTATTTGCCGGCACAGGGCAGCTGGTTGGTGTACGAAGTGCTCCCTTGAAGGCACCGGCTCGCAAGAGGTCCTCGCTCAGAACTCGAAGCAGCGACCGAGGTTCACGTACTTCTTCAGTGCGTAGGGTAATGGTAGCTCCTTAACGAAACAGAGAATATATCATAAAGATTTCAGCACATTTACTAGATACGGGTAATCATTTCTTTTACACGTTTTAATTAGTTTCTGCCTGTGACTTCGTCCGCGTGGAATATAGCCTAAAGCCTTCCTCGATAAAAGGACTATCCAACACAGTTTTTTGTTTTTGGAACGAAGTTCCTTATCGCGCGTTGTTTACGCCGTTTGGCTATAAATTTAAATTCACACTCTCTCTGTGGAATTTGTATCCCTTCCTGTCCTTCTCCCACTCACACGCACCACCAAACGCCGAGCGAGAAAAGGACAGAGCTCGCCGTCACCGTGCGACTGCAGCGCCAACAACGCACCTTTAAAAAGGAAGAAGAAAAAAGAACTCAGTGCGAGTCTGTGACCATCGCTGCGCGCGCGTCTTGACTATTACAGCGTTAAACTGTTCGGGTTCTGAGTGCTCAATTCTAGTGTAAACATACTAACATAGCCGGCCGGCAGTTAAAACAAACCAAAGTGAGAATTAGAAGCAAGGTCACAGGAAGCAAGCTCCGAAGACTGGTGAGTGCATGAACATCCTCATCTTTCTCCCGCTCCACCCGCTCCGCAGATTACAGTCCACACCACCCCGCTAGGTTAGAAAATAATTTTCTGACCATTTATGGTCCGTTCGAACCGGATAACCTCCCTTTCGCGTTCTCATCCTAATTGGTGTTAACTCTGATAGTTTACACGTATTCAAACCGCTTATTTCATACCGCTTAGGTGCTAAGTTCCGATAGCTTAGTACGTAATCTAACCGCCATTTTTTATTTACCTACACGTGTCGATCTCCCGCGCCGCAAAATAATATTAGGTACTAAATTGTTCTATTTCGCTATTTAGGTAGTTACTCAAGCCAGTTTATCTAAATACTTACTTATTCTGTTGTTTTCACACGCCAATCGTGATAGAAAACGTAGAATTTTACCGCTACAAAAGTACCTATACCTACTTACCTAGCTTACGTCGTATTCTACCTACCATACTTACTTAGTTAAACCTACCTACGTGTATTTACTCGAATATTCAGGTATTTACCTATCTAGACAAACTTATATCCGTATTAGTAGGCATAATATACGTCTCGCTAGTGTATACCCACATAATCATAACCGCTCTCTGGCCGCTTAGTAGGTACCTACCTAACCTTGGTAAAGTTACTTATTTAACTATCTTTTCCTACCTACGCATCATTTGCTCACCATGGCAGCTAAAATAGCAACATTACAGGCTAAAAACAATGCAATATTCGCGCGTTTAACTAGTCTCAATGACTTATCGAAGAAAATAAGTTTATCCACCGCAGATCTCCGTTCCTCGGAATCATTTATGGCGGAGACCGAAACATTAGCGGTCATACGTCAGGAATTCATTTCTAATCTAGACTCCATGAATGAGCTAGGCTTTGAAGTTAATCCTAAGTTTACACCTAATTACGAACCTCTCAATGCATTTGAAGATGTTTATACTAGAATACAGAGGGTTCGTTCCCGTATCAGTGAGAATTCGCCTCATCAAAACTTGCACTCGTGCGAAAATAAAGGTGCTTTTCCACCGATCAAATTACCGCCGATAAACATTCCTTCGTTTGATGGAAATATGGATAGTTGGCCCATATTTTATGAATCGTTTAAAGCTAATATACATTCAAACGAGTCGTTAAATGATTCTCAGAGAATTCAATATTTAACAGGAAAATTGACTGGTTCCGCATTAAAAATAATTGCGGGCATCATTCCATCAGGCGAAAATTATTCTTCTGTTTGGGAAAGTTTAGTAGAAAAATACCAAGATAAGAGAGCTTTAGGGTGTCATTACATGTCTATACTTTTTAATATCAAACCCGCGACGAATAATTCCTCGTCTTTAAATACATTCGTTGAAACTTTCGACGCCGCTGTTTCAGCATTGGTGCAATTAAAATTCGACGATTTAAAAGATTTTATGTTATTAAATATTGCAATGCGTAAAATCGATTCTGCCACCGCACATGCCTTTGAATCTTATGTCAGAGACAAAGAAATTCCTTCTTATAAGAACTTCATAGAGTTTACAAAGAGTCAAGTTAAAATACTAGATCGTACTTCGTCGTCGTCACAATCAAACCGCGGTCCTGCCTCGGCAGTGGAACCGCACCCTAATAGCAAACACAATCGCCCGCGCAATACCTACCAAGCACAGACGTTTATAACGAGTGACGGCAAGGGTGTTGAGTCTTGTTTAATGTGTAACAAGTCTGATCATCAGCAGTTATACAAATGTCCCACATTTAAGTTGCTTCCCGCCAAAGGTCGTTTCGATTTCGTTAAATCCAAACGAGGATGTATAAACTGTCTAAGTTTATCGCATACCGCTTCGCATTGTAACTCCACTTACACATGCAAATCCTGTAAAAAGGCCCATCATACCTTGTTACATTTAGATAGTAATAATAATAATAACGCGTCGTCATTGCAACAACCGCCTAATCCGCCCGCGCCCGCGGCCGTGCATTTTGCGCAGTCGCTCGGCGCTCGCGCCGCCGCCGTCGCCGCGCTCGCGCCGTTGCCGTCCTGCTCGCACTCGCAGGCTTCGGATATGAACAACACCGCTCCCGCGAACGTGTCGTTATGCGCGCGCTCTGATGATACTCCTTTGTTTCATAGTACAAATTCGCCGCGTAATACTGTACTTCTTTCAACCGCTCAAGTAAATATTTTAAATAATGATAAACAAAATATTTCGGTTAGGTGTTTAATTGACAATGCTTCGCAAAATAATTTGATTACGTCCGCATGTTGTGAACAGCTCAAACTAAAACCTATTTCGCTTTCAAATTCGTTTATTAAAGGCATCGGGTCCGCTTCACAAACGGTTCATGGATACATCCCGCTACTTGTTACCACGAAAGATAAAAAATATTCTTATAACGTTACCGCGTTGGTAGTTGATAATATTACCGACCGCATGCCTTCCGAATATGTTGACACTTCGGTAGTGCAACATTTGGTTGACTTACCGCTTGCTGATCCGTATTGGCACATTCCGGGCGAGGTTGAGTTAATACTCGGCGCTCAGCTGTTTCCGTACTTGTTATTAGGTGGTAGGGTTGTCGCGCCCCCCGCACCGTCCGCTATTGAAACCGTGTTTGGTTATATTTTAATGGGAGATGCTCCTACTAGTAATTATAATAAAAATAATACCGCTTGCACGTTGCAAAATATAAACACCGCTACCTTCTTCACGTGTTCTAGTGGCGTGAAGATGTGTGATCGCTTCGATGAACTTCATCTTGATAAAACATTGACCAAGTTTTGGGAAATGGAGGAAATGCCTGTCAAGGGGTTTCTTAGTCCAGAGGATAGTCAATGTGAAGACATTTACACCTCTACCGTATCACGTGACGCGACTGGCCGTTACTGCACCGCTTTACCTTTTTGCCGAGATCCATCCGAGTTAGGGGACTCTCGCTCCGTCGCTGTTCGCCGACTGCTCGCATTAGAGCGCAAGCTTCATGATCCTGAGCTGCGAGCCAGTTATAATGAGGTAGTACAGGACTACATAGAGAACGATTATTTGTCCGAGGTCCCGCCTGACAGCGAGGATTATTCGCAAGGATATTTCATTCCGCATCATGCCGTTGTTCGCCGCGATAAAGAGACTACTAAGGTTCGTATTGTTCTCGACGCTAGTGCTAAATGTCATAACGACATTTCACTCAATGATATTCTTCATACAGGACCGAATCTCCAGGCTGACATTTTTGTTTTGCTACTTAATTTCCGCTTGTTTGCGATAGCGCTAGCTGCAGACATAAAACAAATGTATCTCAGAATTCTTCTTCAAACTGAGCACCGCAAATATCAAAAGATTTTATTCCGCTTTGACCCCGCGCAACCAATACGCGAATTTCATTTCAATCGAGTCGCGTTCGGTTTAAAATGCAGCCCTTTCTTAGCTATGCGCACTGTGCGACAGCTAGCGATCGACGAACGCAATCGTTTTCCGCGAGCCGCTGAGGTGGCGTCTCATGAGCTGTACATGGACGACTTAACCACTTCTGTCCCTACAGTGGACGAAGGAAAATCTCTTTCCCGCGAACTCATTGACTTATTTAAGTCTGGTGGGTTTCATTTGACTAAATGGGCCAGTAACTCACCTGAGTTATTAGACGCTGTGCCGCAGTCTAACCGCGCCGCAATAGAATTTACAGATAATGAAAACCTGAAGGTGTTAGGCCTTAAATGGTTACCCGCGCAGGATATATTTACATTTTCAACCGCTCCTATAAAGGAAACATATACCAAACGGACAATTCTTTCAAGCATCGCCCGCTTATGGGACGTACTTGGGTTCGCCGCTCCAGTGATATTATTCGCGAAACTCTTAATTAAAGAGCTGTGGCTACTTAAAGTCGGTTGGGATGATCCCTTACCCGACGATATACTTTCTTTATTTCAAAGGTTTAATGAGCAATTGCCGCTGCTTTCCGCGTGTAAAATCCCACGTCATCTAGGTGTAACCATCGGTCGCTCTACCAACATTGTCGCGTTCGCTGACGCAAGTCTGAGGGCATACGGTTGCGTCGTGTATCTCCACGTCACTGACGGCGAGGGAAATGTGCATGTCAATTTAATATGCGCCAAATCCAAAGTCGCCCCTGTCAAAGTCGTTTCGTTGGCAAGATTAGAATTATGCGCCGCAGTCCTTATGTCGAAACTAGTCCGTCTGATTTATGAAACGTACAGTGCTCGTACAAAAATTGATAATATATTCGCATTTTCAGACTCAAAAATAGCTCTTTCATGGATTAATTCCTTACCGCATAGATGGGATATTTACGTTAGCAACCGCGTCGCGAAGTGTCAAGAAAATCTCGATTCGCGTCATTTCTATCATGTCAGTGGGATAGAGAATCCCAGTGATTGCCTCTCTCGAGGTCTCTTGCCAGAACAATTACTTTCTCATCCGCTATGGTGGCATGGCCCCCCTTGGCTTTGCGCTCCTGTATCAATCTGGCCGATCACACCTTTCCTTCCAGAGGCATGTGAGACCTTACCTGAATATAAAAGTAAAACATTCGTTTGCTCGACTCCCAAGTCCGCTCCTGGTTTTCTCTATGACCTGACGCAAAAGTTTTCATCCTGGAATAAAATTATACGTATTATTGCATATATTTTGATATTTGTTAAAATATTACCTCGGAAGAATCGAATATCCGCTTCTCAGCTCATAATAGCTGAAAGGTATTTAATCCGCGCTGTTCAGGGTTTTCACTTTACTCAATTAATTCATGACTTAAAAACTAATAAAGTTATTTCCTCACCGCTCAGAAAATTAGACTTATTCATCGATGAACACGGAACTGTACGAGTAGGAGGTAGACTTTCAAATAGTAACTTACCATACGAAGCTCAACATCCCGCATTATTGCCTAAACATGACCATGTTACTCACCTTCTAATTGACTACTATCACCGCATGCATTGTCACACTGGTGCCAATGTTTTGAGTTCTTTATTGCGCCAAAAATATTGGATTTTAGCGTCAAGGAATGTGATTAGGCAACGTGTTCACGTTTGTAATTTTTGTTTTAAAAATTCTCCATCTCACCTTAATACTAAAATGGCTGACTTACCAGCATATCGCGTTCAAGAAAACAAAGCCTTCGTTCATACGGGCGTGGATTACGCCGGTCCCATAAATATTACTCTATGTAGACGTCGAGGTCAAAGAAGCCAGAAGGCTTACATTTGTTTGTTTATCTGCTTAGTAACCAAAGCAGTTCACATCGAACTAGCTTCCGATCTGTCATCTGAAGTTTTCATTTCCGCGTTTAAGCGCTTCATTTCGAGGCGTGGTCCGGTTTCTCATATGTATTCCGATAATGGAACGAATTTTGTTGGTGCTAAGTCTCAGATAAACGAATTACTTACCGACCATCGCATCGAATGGCATATGATCCCGCCCCGCGCTCCTCACTTCGGAGGACTCTGGGAGTCTAATATTAAAAGCATGAAGCTTCATTTATACCGCGTTATTGGATCTCAGTTACTTACCTATGAAGAACTGTTAACTGTTTTGACTCAGGTCGAAACCATTTTAAATTCCAGACCGCTTTGTATTTTATCAGAGGACCCACATCCTGAGCCTCTTACTCCCGCTCATTTTATAATGGCTTCTCCCTTGACATACCTACCAGCCGCGCCTGTTTCTGAGGAAACTAAGACTCTACGTCATCGGAAAGAACTGCTAGATCAAATGGTGCAGAGTTATTGGAAAAGATGGCGTTTAGAGTATCTCAATTCATTACAAGTGAGACAAAAATGGCTTACTAATTCGGATAACGTTAAACCCGGTCTTATTGTATTGATACATCAAGATGATGTTCCCGCGCTTCGCTGGCCTTTGGGCATTATACAGGAGGTTTACCCGGGTAAGGATGGTAGAGTACGCGTTGTCTTAGTCAAAACTGCTTCGGGCACGTTTAAACGACCTATCGTCAAACTTTGTCCACTGCCCTCTCAATAGATTAATAATAATTAAATTTCATAGTTTAGGTAGGTAATTATAATTTAGGTATTTCATAAACTTTATTTCTTTCAATTTGACCGCTTTTTTTCGATAATACTATGTATTATCAAAGCCGGGAAGATGTTTACGCCGTTTGGCTATAAATTTAAATTCACACTCTCTCTGTGGAATTTGTATCCCTTCCTGTCCTTCTCCCACTCACACGCACCACCAAACGCCGAGCGAGAAAAGGACAGAGCTCGCCGTCACCGTGCGACTGCAGCGCCAACAACGCACCTTTAAAAAGGAAGAAGAAAAAAGAACTCAGTGCGAGTCTGTGACCATCGCTGCGCGCGCGTCTTGACTATTACAGCGTTAAACTGTTCGGGTTCTGAGTGCTCAATTCTAGTGTAAACATACTAACATAGCCGGCCGGCAGTTAAAACAAACCAAAGTGAGAATTAGAAGCAAGGTCACAGGAAGCAAGCTCCGAAGACTGGTGAGTGCATGAACATCCTCATCTTTCTCCCGCTCCACCCGCTCCGCAGATTACAGTCCACACCACCCCGCTAGGTTAGAAAATAATTTTCTGACCACGCGTTGTGAAAGGGGGCTAGACGGAAAAAAATCTTACGAAAAGTTGTCACGACACTTTTTGCTATAGTAAGCTATTGTAAGCTGTGCAGCGTCGCATGTTTCTCTGTCTGTCTCTCTCTCTCTTATAGAAAGCAAGCCAGATATTTTCATTTCTACATTTTTTTTTTTTTTTAATCTTTTTTTTTTTTTTTTACATAATAAAAAATAATAACAATAACTTCGTTCCATCCAGGTGTTCCTTGACACCTCTCAAGTTTTGTTTTAATTCCAACCAGTAGTTTCTGTTCAAACAAACAAACAAACTTTTCAGCTTTATAATATTAGTATAGATTTGAGGTAAGGTCAGTTTCTTTTCTGACTACTCTGTAAAGAAACACCGAAATAAACTTCCAGGTCACACTAAAAGATAAGCCCCGCCTTTGTGTTGGTCACAAATCATGTGATCAGGCTGATCAGTATCTGAGATATCGTTTTATAAGTAGCCCATGTATGAGGACAGAGTTGAGATTGTACCTGTCTAGTGTCCAGTCAGTGCAAGCATGCGTCAGCTTAGGCCCCTATCACACGGCGTATTTTAAACGCGCGTAAAACACGAAAGAAAAGGGCGTGTGAACCGCGTTCAAAACTCGTTTGAAGCGCGTACAAAGGGTCGGTTTGGGAGCGCTGTATCTGCGCGTATACGCGCTGACACGCGCGTTTCTCGATCGCCCCGTGTGCTTAGGTTATTAGGTTGCGTTCAAATCTCGTTTGAAGCGTGTATACGCGCGTCATCATTTCAGTCGTCCGCGCGTTTAAAATACGCCGTGTGCTAGGGGCCTTTAAGGACATGTAAGTAGGTCGCATAATATACTCTTACAATATTATCACTAACTACACTACAGTACTTATACAGTTAATAACTGCTTTGTGAATGTGCCTGTTATCTCTGTCTTTTTCTTTTTAATGATATTTTTTCAAAAGTTTTTTCAACTCTTTAGATAAAACAAGGAAGTATAATATAATTATAATAGTTCCATGCGGACGAAGTTCACGGGCAACAGCTACTTTGAAATAAATGCTTCTAGTTACTTTATAAACATAGCCAAAACTCTGGTGTTCAGAAAAATACAAAAAAGAGTATATAGAATAATATCAACTTTATAATAAAAGAACTAAAGCGCTCTTCCTCTCTCTACTTATATAAAAATTTGTGGTGTTCGACAGGGTCCATAATTGTGTCTAAAATAATTTTACTTATCACCTGAAAGTGTACATCTATACTAATATTATAAAGCTGAAGAGTTTGTTTGTTTGTTTGTTTGTTTGAACGCGGTAAACTCAGGGACTACTGGTTGGAATTGAAAAAATCTTTTAGTGCTGGATAGTCCATTTATCGAGGAAGGCTTTAGGCTACATAACATCACGCTACGATCAATAGGAGCGGAGCATAAATGAAAAATGTTGCAAAAACGGAAAAGATATTCCTTTTTGAGATCTTCCGTTGCGTGCGCTGCGAAAACGGTTTAAGTTACGTAAATATCATGTATAACGGAATTGTTCCTCTTTAAAAGTTCTAAAAACAGTCCGCGACAGCATATGTTTATCTTTTAAGATTGACTCACTGTAACCATTTTTTATATTAAAATGTTAGGTTTAAAAGAATGATATTTTGCGAAGCTTATTTAACCCATATGGTATTAATCTATATCTAAATAAATGTGTTTGTTAGCACGGAAATTTAATCTATACTAATATTATAAAGCTGAAGAGTTTGTTTGTTTGAACGGGGTAAACTCTGGAACTACTGGTTGGAATTGAAAAACTCTTATAGTGTTGGATAGTCCATTTATCGAGGAAGGCTTTAGGCTATATAACATCACGCTAATTCCAATAGGAGCGGAGCATAAACGAAAAATGTTGCAAAAACGGGAAAAGGTATTCCTTTTTTAAAGCTTCCGTTGCGTGCGCTGGGAAAACGGTTTAAGTTAGGAAAATATCATGTATGAAAGAATTGTTCCTCTTTAAATGTTCTAAAAAAAAGGCCGCGACAGCATATATATATCTTTTAAGATTGACTCACTGTAACCATTTTTTACTATTAAAATGTTAGATTAAAAAGTATGATATTTTGCGATGCTTATTTAACCCATATGATATTAATTTATATTTAAATAAATATATTTGTTAGCACGGAAATTTAATATAGAATATTTGGGCCCTTTACTCTATACAGTTTAAACAAATTATCTTAGAAGATATCGCAATATCAAAATATCCGCGCGACAAAATGATTACGCGCGCGGCAGTCATTCGGTCCGGTGCGGTAGGTAAGTGGGGATTCTGGTCTCCGAGGGCTCCGGAGAAATTCAAATTCAAAATATTTACTGCACCATAATGTTTACAAGTACAATGGATTGCTGTATATTAAACAGTAAGAGATACCTATAGTAATTGTCACTTTAATAATATAATCGAAGAAAATCTAAACTAATAGGAATTATAAAGAGGAAAGGTAAATTTTTTTGTTTGATACGAGTACGATTTAATTCAAGTTAATATGTTGAATAGTCGGTTTATCGAGAAAGGCTAAAAGCTATATTATGTGATGCAGACGAAGTTGCGTGGGTCAGCTAGTATAGAATATTTGTGCCCTTTACTCTATACAGTTTAAACAAATATCTTAGAAGATATCGCAATGTAAAAATATACGGGCGACAAAATAATTAAGCGCGTGGCAGTCTTTCGGTCCGGTGCGGTAGGTACGTGGGGATTCTGGCCTCTGGGGGCTCCGGAGAAATTCAAATTCAAAATATTTACTGCACCATAATGTTTACAAGTACAAGGTGTTACTGTATATTAAACAGTAAGAGATAGGTACCTATAGTAATTGTTACTTGAATAATATAATCGAAGCCAATCTACACTAATAGGTATTATAAAGAGGAAAGGTAAGATTTTTTGTTTGTTACGAGTACGATTTAACTCAATATAATATGTTAGATAGTCGATTTATCGAGAAAGGTTATAAGCTATATTATGTGACGCAGACGAAGTTGTGTGGGTCAGCTAGTTATGGATAAATGATTTGAATGAGAGTAGTAGTGGCTTACCCTGACGCCGCGCTTCATGAGCACGCTGAGCCGCACGCGGCGCGCGTCCCGGCCGCCGCCCGCGTTGGGGCGCAGGCCCGCCGCCGCGCGCGCGTGCCGCTCCGCGCGCCGCTTGCGCCGGCGCACTCCGCTGGACGAGTCGCTGCCGTCCGACGAAGGCTGCGAGCCCACTGAGCGCGAGCGCTTCCTGGGCCGACCTGCGCACACGGGAGACTTAGTAACCCTGCACTGGAATGGGATTACAACTAAACCTTGACTTTAATTAAACCTTTATTGACTTTTGCGTCATGCGTCATGCTCGTGAACGGGTGCTGCCAGTTGTGACTGGTCACCTCTTAGCTGCCACAGCTTGTTTGAATTATTATTTTATCTTTGAATCGTCGTTTTTTACTTTACTGTGGACACTTGTCGTGCACATCTTGCTACATCGTTCTCACATAACATACCATCTCAATATGAATGATGTAACCAAAGTTTTGCAACGATATTATGATTTAAAAGAGTGTCCATGGAGTTTCTTGTCGTTCTTCTCATGAGACCAACGCTTTGGAATGAGCAACTACAGTACACTCACAGTTATTATGCCTTGTGACTGGGACTGTAGCTTAGTTTATTTAGTATTTGTTCGACTATTCAAAAGTGCCTGTAACTGGCCTACTTGAAATAAATGTTTTGATTTAGATTTTTTTACAGTAAAAAATAGAAGAAAGTTCCTTAAAAATAAGAGAAAGGCTATTGCCCATTTTTGGCCAAAGAATGCACACGCAAAAGATTTGTGTAAAAAAAACTTCATAATTAAATATCAGTTTTCAACTTATGCATGCTATCAACAAAGTTTGCTATGTTTTTGCGTAATTAATAAGTTTTGAAATCATTCTATTAAAGAACTAACAAAACTCTGACAGGTAAGAGTTGCCATTTTAAAACTAGAAGCCAATTAAATCCACCATTGCGAGGATCGGCCGGAGGACACGGTGGAGCACACTGTGGAGGTGTGTCCCGCTTGCGCCGTGTTCTCGTAGCGGCGATCGGCGGCGGCGACCTCTCGCGTCCGGCCCGCCCGCAAGCCATGGTCCGGGGCGAGGAGGAATGGGACGCCGTCGCCTCCTTCTGCGAAGCAGTGATGCTAGCGAAGGAGGTGGCGGAACGTGAGAGGGAGAGAACCTCTCGTCCCAGCCGCCGCGGGAGGCGCTCCGGGCGTCGGGGGCCACGTGATGGCTTCCGGCCACCGTAGACGCGGGCCTGTGGACGGTGAGTGATGGGTAAGCTCGCCGTCCGTCCGTCTTATGACGACGACAGGCCGTGTCGACGGCGCGTTCGTGTTCCACGCGCGCCTCAAAGAGATGTCAGCAACATGGAGCGGGCCCCCCGCAGGAGCCGACGCCCGTCGGGGCTGCGGGTTGTTCGAAAGAGATACCGGGGCCTCGACATGAAGGGCGAAGAAGGAACATGGGTGGTTTTTAGTCAGTAGAAGTCTGACACTCCCTTTCGCTCTGCCCAAGAGCGGGAGGGGTTATTTGATGATTTCCCACCCCTCAAAAAAAAAAAAAAAAAAGCCAATTAAATCGATAATCGATAAGACTTTTAGTTAAGTGACAGGAATCGATTCAAAAACAGACTTTGTTTCTGACATACCTACATATTATTTTCAAAAAACCAGATGGTGGGATATACTTTGTTAATACTTACAGAATATACTCGCACAACATGACATTACCAGCAAGTGAAATCAATATAATATTTTTTTTAATCAATATCGATTGGGAATCGATTTTTATTTAATTGCACTGGCAAGCTCTCCCTGATTTAAAAAAGTAATTGTCAAGTAGTCTGTTGGTTGTCATTGTTGTCAAACAAAAACCGACACAAACTCTCCGCTCTCGTTTTTGTTGTTTTTCCTCTGAATTTACATAAAACCGACGAATTGGCATTAAAATGGACTCCGATAATTCTTCTAACCTTAACGACCTTGGCATGAATATGGATTCTGCTTCCGCTTCATCTGAAACACTTCGCGCGAACATGGACGTTTTTCCAGAATTTACGAAGTTTTATTTAACCGAATCTTATTTTTTTTAAATATTGATATTTTTTATAACATTTAACACATAATTTCATAAGTGTGCACCCATGGCCAAAATCACTATGGAACTTGGGCATGTCCCTTTACGTTTCATCTACAACCGAAATTATTACAAATGGAGCAAGTCTTACCTTCCCCGGGATTGGGGTCGCTCTCAAGGTCGCTGAGAGAGATGACGTCACCGTCGGACTCGCACGGCACCACCGGCGGAGACGAGCTGCTGGACGCGGTGGTACCCTCGCCGATGCCGCTGTCCAGCTTCTTCCTCTTCTGATCCTTGGACGTTTCTGTGGTGTCGTTGGTGTCGTCCTCCTCCTCCTCCTCGCTGGAAGACACCTCCCTGTGGAGCATCTCCCACTCCATATCGTGCGTCGTGCCGTCTCTGCCTAGATATATCTCCACCTCGGTCGGCCCTTTTACCTCCCGACCATTTTCGTCGATCACGGTTTCGGCGGGTTTGGTCACGACGAACGAGGGACCCGCGCGAGCTTCGTCGTTGTGGTGGTGCTGGTGCTGCGGGCATAGACTGGCGTGGTCGTCTTGGAACTCGAAGGTGAGCAAGCCGCGGCAGCGCGACTTGGACGTAGCGTCCGGCTGGTGCTCCGCCACGTTGCCGGCGGGGTTGGCGAAGGCGGCGGGGTTGGCTAAGGCGGCGGGGTTGGCGAAGGCGGCGGGGTTGGCGAAAGCGGCGCGGTTGACGAAGGCGGTAGGGTTGGCGAAGACGGCAGGGTTTAAGGCGGCAGCGCGGTCCAAGCGGATGAGGCGCGCGGGCCGCTGCAGGCACGGGCCGGCGGAGCGCGGGGGCTCCACGCGCGCACTCGGCACGTTCGGCACGTGCGGCACGTTCGGCACGTGCGGCACGCGCGGCACGCGTGGCACGCGCGCCCCGCCAGCGGGCCGGTCTTCGCCTCCGTCGCCGTCGTCATCGTCGTCGTCACCGCCGTCACCACCATCCCCACCATCTTCATCATCCCTTCCCCCTCCTCTCCCGCTGCCAGCCCCGCGCCCACCAGCGTCCCCGCCGTCGCCGCCTTCGTCATCGTCATCCTCAGAGTCTGTCGGTGAGTCGAGCGAGTCGAACCGCAGCGCGCCGGCGACGCGGTTCTGTCCCATGCTGAGCACGAGGCTGAGCAGCGCGTTCATCTCGTTGGCGCCGTTCACGTGGTCCAGGTCGTGCAGTGCGTTCAGTCCCTCTGTAAGTACACGTGGCTTCTGTCATTATGTCGGAGTAGCATTTACCTAATATAAGGCCCCTATCGTTTTAGTTACGTATTCCCAAATCTATACTAATATTATAAAGCTGAAGAGTTTGTTTGTTTGTTTGTTTGTTTGTTTGTTTGTTTGTTTGTTTGAACGCGGTAAACTCTGGGACTACAGGTTGGAATAGAAAAACTCTTTTTGTGTTGGATAGTTCATTTATCGAGGAAGGCTTTAGGTTATATAACATCACGCTACGACCAATAGGAGCGGAGCATAAATGAAAAATGTTGCAAAAACGGGAAAAGATATTCCTTTTTGAGAGCTTCCGTTGCGTGCGCTGCGAAAACGGTTTAAGTTACGCAAATATCATGTATCAAAGAATTGTTCCTCTTTAAAAGTTCTAAAAAAAAGGCCGCGACAGCATATGTCTATCTTTTAAGATTGACTCACTGTAACCATTTTTAACTATTAAAGTGTTAGGTTAAAAAGATTGATATTTTGCGAAGCTTATTTAACCCATATGGTATTAATCTATATCTAAATAAATATGTGTGTTAGCACAGAAATTTAATATAGAATATTTGTGCCTTTTACTCTATACAGTTTAAATAAATATCTTAGAAGATATCGCAATGTAAAAATATCCGCGCGACAAAATAATTACGCGCGCGGCAGTCATTCGGTCCGGTGCGGTAGGTTAGTGGGGATTCTGGCCTCCGGGGACTCCGGAGAAATTCAAATTCAAAAGATTTACTGCACCATAATGTTTACAAGGTACAAGGTGTTACTGTATATTTAACAGTAAGAGATACCTATAGTAATTCACACTTTAATATAATCTAAACTAATATTATAAAGAGGAAAGATACGATTTTTTGTTTGTTACGATTTAACTCAATTTATGTTGACATTATTTGTTATAAGCTATGTTATGTGACGCAGACGAAGTTGCATGGGTCAGCTAGTTGTCAATAAAGATATTACTTGAACAACACAACTAGAAAAACTTGATCCACCGATGTAGTTCTAAATTGGACCGCGTCTCTTGATAAAGCTACGTACCGACGTCGCTCTCGTCCTCAATGGGGATGCAGATGCGGCGCGGGCAGGTGTTCTGCTGCTGCGGGCGGGGCGCGGGGGGCGGGCGCAGGTGCGGGTGGCGCGACAGCAGCGACAGACGCATGTGCCGGCGCACCACGCCGCGCGCCAGCGCCTGCAGCCGCGGCGGACACTGCTCCTCCAGGAAGACTGGCGGGAAGACAGGCTCTCATGTTACTTGTGACGCATGGCTCGGAACCAACGCCGCCATCTTGTCAATAAAATTTTGATGAATAAAAACGACTGCATGCAGACAATGTCAAATGCCTAAAAACTGTTTTAAGCACTAATGTATACAGTCCTGTCAACCTCATCTCGGATGGGTGGCTACCACCGACTGCTCTGTTAAATTAGTGTTTATCTCGTTACAATAAGGCTGCTGTAAGCTTATAGTGGCGAGTTATAGATTAATAACTGTATTGAGGTCAATCTCCCTGACTACGTTTAAATTTTACCATATTTTCAAATTGAGATGCATAGAATATAGAAGGATAAAAGTGTATGGAAGAAGAGAAGACATTACGCGCTGACCACAAATAAAATGAGCAGGATGACAATATTATTATGTCGGTATCTATCTACTTCTCCGCCTTGAAACGGCTAAACGAACCAATACAAAATGAACAAATCCTCGATCCTCACTTGGTCTGGAGTATTCCATCAAGTCGTTGGGGTGCGGCACCCTGAGCGTGGCGAAGGACACGTTGAGCAGACTGCGGCAGACCCACGTGTCCACTGACGTGCGCTTGATCTGCACCAGGTTGTCGTTCAGCGGCATCACTAGTATGCCTCCCACCTAAAGAGAAAAATATACCTATATTAACCCTTGTATTGGTATTTTTTTAGAATACCTTACAAACCAAGTCCACGATGATTTGAATCGACTAGTGACCACAATACCGACAGGGAATCGGCTTAAAGCGATAGAAAGAGCTTAAGAGGACGTCGTTCGTCTAGTTTCGGTTAAGACGGTGCGACTCGACACCACTCAGGGTCCGAACTAAATGCGACAAATGTCGCTTTTAGCGTGATTTGACGCGGTTCAGGTCGATAAAAGTGTTCCCTAACGTAGACAGAAACTGTTACTCCAAATTAAAAGCTTAATGATAGATATGCTAAGATGAAGATCTGACTAATAGAAGACACTTCCCAAGCAAAATTATGCTTTTAAATACATACCCATATCATTTACACCCTTAAATCCGACTGTGACCTTTAAATTATAGTGAAAGCAATCATTCTGTGTTACCGACAGAACATACGCAAGGGCGCGTTTGTCGCTTTCAGAGCCCGTTGCACCCGCAGTGACCTTACCTATGAGTTACACAGCCCTGCTAACATGAATAAACAAATGAAAAACAACAAACAAACAACAAATGAAATATAATAAGAACTTGAATTAAGCCATAATATTTCCTTTGTACAAATAAACCTTGTTTCAAAACTAAGTCATTTATTCAAACTAGTCTAAGAAACAAGTCTTATTGAACGACCAAATTAAATGAAACAGTCTCTAAAACACCCGCACCGCGCAAAAAAAAAAGCACGAAAATTGATTAATAATCCAATCATATCACTATTCTGTGTACAATAAAAACGTAGTTCTGTGTTAGCAAGTACCAGGGTTTCATGGCTGTATAGGGCCTACCTTGATGAGTTGTTTGAAGTAGTTCTGATACTGCTCGGGGCAGCCGGCGCCGCAGTACAGGCGGTCGTACGGCGTCGTCAGAGGAGGGATGCTCAAACCGTTACCTGGATAAGAAAGACTTCATTAACTTTCATTCGAATAAGTGTTCAAAACGAACACCTGAAGGGTGCCTCTAAAACATGGGAGGTTCAAGCGAAGACGGCGAGATCAGATAGATCGCTTCGTGAAATACTAGACCACGGTTGTGGTGGCCGAGAGCAGAAGTAATGGAGCCAGGTCTTTGCCTAGCAGTGGGACACCATGGATCAATATAATAATTATATTTAAGTGAATTGCAGGCAACTTGGCTAGATTCGATCGAAGAGAGCCCAACGGGAAGGTTGCCGAGAGATGGTAGAAGGTGCGGAGCGCTGCCAGACCAACAAGCAGATATGTAGACGTGGAACTATATAAGATCAGAATGAGAATCGAATAGACCAAGAAAAAAGCACAAAAGGAGAAGAAACCCCACTTAGCACAGGAAGCAAATAGCATGGTGCTTACTGATTTATTAAGAACGTGTCCGGATGTTGGTCCGGCTGCGACCCAAGTTGGGTTCCTGATGATTTTTTATTCATTGGTCCTTCTAGTATTGACGGGTGTCCGAATAACGAGTAGCGAGTCTCATGTACAAATAGTCAATTTACCACTTACCACCATAATACTTAGGTTCACAGAATTCAAACTCGTCCAAAGTCGGCGAGTTCTCCATGAACTGCCCGGCTTTCTTGATGGCGTACTCCAATACATAGGGGTGGACCTCGATGCCGTGGCTGATTCCCGAGGGTCCGATGATCAGCCCCACCAGCGTGCTTAAGTAACCCGTGCCGGAACCGACGTTCAGGAATGAGAGCCCCGGCCGTAGCTCTAATCCTTCTAACACTTCACTGGAACAAAGAGGGATTTTTGACATTGCAAGCTTTCAAGAAAGATGGTACATTCATCATCATCATCATCATTTCAGCCATAAGACGTCCACTGCTGGACATAGGCCTCCCGCAAAAGGAGGGATTTGCCATAATCGCCACGCTTGGCAGGCGGGTACATTGTACATAGGTACTTAACAATACATTATCGTTTAAGCTTTTGCCACACCCAGGCGAATCTTGCTCATTGCGAGAAGCCCGTGGCTGACTGGAAAAAGTAAAGTTCAAATACTGCTGTAGCCTGCAATAAGAAAACTCAAAAGCTTTATGCTTCGCGCTTTAGGCCATGTCATGAAACTTACGATTATTGGAAACCTATGCCGTTTGTAACAACCTTCCAAAAGGAGGAGGCTATTTTTTAGGGTTCCGTAGCCGAATGGCAAAACACGGAACGTCAAATAATTGTTTGACATTTCAGTCATGACCAGCATTAGAAGTACGCCTATTTTAATCAAGTGTCGACAGGAGTAAACAGCATAGTGTGTATGTAACTGCTCTGTATGCTATTGGTTGCAAGTTCTAACCGTTTCATTTTTGTGATTTTTTTGAATATTTTTTTATGTACCTACTGAATTTGTTTTTTTTTGTATTGAAATTCTTTGCATTTTTTTTTCTAATTTTGCTCTTTAAATATTTCTCAAATTATTAATCACGCATATTATTATGTAAAGATGAACCAGTAGATACCTACTTACTGTTTTGTGGACGTCAGATAAGCAGTCGCTTCATTCATCAGACTGGAGCTGATTCCAACATAGTTAAGAAAAAGACTAGGCTGATGAAGATGACTATCTGTACCAATACTATCCGTACAAAAATAGTATTTCTCTTTAACTGTTACTTTTTTTACGCCATGATAGATTAGGATAGAATACTTTTAGGGTATAACTTTAATTTCATGATAGCAAAACCATTCACTCACTGACTAATCACGAAATCTATTACTATTATACTTTGTTGCATTGTCCTCGATGATTAGGATTATTAATGTAGTCACGGCTTTAGTCTGTGGCGCCAACACATAAGTTTAAAGAAAAAAGTTTATCTGTGCTAGCTTCCTGTCACCGGGTTCTGTAAATATCTTCATTCGGATTTTATGTCTTAATGGCGTCACTCTTTTCGATTATTTTTAGATTTCTTTTAGGTTTTTAAACTTCATTTTAAAGTTAAAATGGAAAAATAAGGTTAATATTGACAAAGTCGAGGCCAATGAAGAAATCAAAGAGATTACGAAAAGCGCATTAAACATAATTAGCTCTGATTCGAGTGTTAAGTGTTTTTATTAGTGTGTTGTTCTATGTAAGAAAACAAAATGGCTTACCTTGTGTGTGCCTTGATTCGTTTTTTGCCTACTGCTGAAGAATTGGAATCAAAAGCCTAAAGCTCTGTTGTGTGGCAATAATCGCTACATCGAAAACATGGTATGTTCCATATGCCTTGCGCTTTGCACGTGTTTGCAACTAACTGCATGCCTGCCACGTGGGCACTACATCGAAGTTCAGAGAGTACCTATTAAAATGTTTGCCTCTATTGGCTGCTAGCATGACCTGAGACCGCTCTGTTGGAGCTTGCAACGGAACTATGAAGCCCAAAATGGATACATTATGTACGACTTGCCTGGCCTGGGGACATCCTGCGGGGGTGTACATGGCCTGAAACGGCAGTGTCGTGAACTCAGCAAAACTAAAGGGGTGTCCTGGGGGGGCACACACGGTTGACTGCTATTATAACCTTCATGGATACATTATGAACGACTTGCCTGGCCTGAGGTCATCCTGCGGGGGTGTACATGGCCTGAAACGGCAGTGTCGTGAACTCAGCAACCCTAAAGGGGTGTCCTGTGGGGGCACACACGGTTGACTGTTCTATTATAACCTTCATGGGAAGTTCTGCGGGAGCTTACTTGGTTATATAAGTGTAATGTTGTTCTACAACATGCATTGTGTTTTATCCTCGAGAAGTTGATACCTATAACATTTTTAAGGAGGTTACCTTATAGAAGACAATAAAATTGTCCCTTCACAGTCATTAGAAAATATCCTCCCGTTATCGGTTGAGAAGTTGAAAATGCAGATCAAGATAAATGAAAGTGAATTAAGGTGGTAAGTACCATATAAAGAATTATTATATAATCAAGTTTCTTGAAATACTTGGTGTGGATCTATACCCGGAGAAAGAAAGAGAAGATTCATATAAAAAATATTAAATAAGCAAGTAAAACCCGCCATTCTCTATTTATAAACAAATGTTTTATTAATTCTGAAGATCATACAGTGGTGAATGAGGTATCCAAAAGGCATAAATAGACATAGTTAAGAAGTTGTATCTACCAACCCACACTGGGCTGGCGTGGTGGATTCCTCGCCTAGAGAGGAGGCTTGAGTCCTTACAGTAGGAACATTACAGGCAGATGATGATGATGAAGAAGCTGAATGATGCTTCTGTTTTGTGTGTATACATATATATACAAGCAGGGGGACGTAGATCTCTTATTGTTGGTAACCAACAAAGACAAAAGAGTTTGTTACAATCAAAGACGGAAACATAAGATCAGCAAAATCTATAAATAAATCTGGTTAAGGATTAAATATGAGTGTACCATAAAAGTTCACTCATAGAGTGAGCACATGGGAGCCGTATGTGCTTCAACAATAAATTTTTAAACTGGCGGGGCCCTCCTCCATAAGTGGAAAGAAAGGGGGGGCTGTCATCAAAAGTACTAGTGCAGCAGACAGAATGCGGATGGCCAGGAGAAATCATTCCCTTCAGAAATAAATTCACAGGTTGGTGGACTTAAATATAATTTATGTGATTGGAAACCAATCACTCAAACAACCCAGTTATTCTTAATTGGATGGTGGTGATGGAGTTATAGGTACTCCTCTAGATGATAAATTCTATACTTGAATTTATTCAGATAGTATCTGAAATGAAGAAGTGAATTGCTTTCATAGCAATTAAAGTTTGTTACCTACCCTTTACAATAACAACTTTGTTTACCATTTTTTCCTTGTCAAAGAGACAGAAATAAATTAAACTTACTGTCTTTTATATAAAAGACATTACATTATGTTTAGTTTGGTTGGAGATAATCTTGTATACAACAGTATACCAATTTTTTACAGAATAATGGTTTTTTCTTAGCACATTGGATTGGATGCTTATTACATAATAGACATAGGCAAGGATATAGGAAGCTTTATTTTTTCAAGGCAAATGTTATGTTTTCAATATGTCTTACCTTCTGGTTTATTTTCAGCCCCATAAACATAAATTACAAAAACATTGAAACCCATTACAGGTTTCAAAGCTTCCTTAGAGACAGAGAGGCTGTATAATGTTTAGAAAACATGAAATCATCAGTACCAAAGAGAAATGTGATTTCATACCTAAACAACACAGTAAACTTCTAGGTTTACTTTTTTTAATACTATTCACTAAGCTTTAACATCACTGAAGAGAAATGAAATATAAGAATTTATTGATAAAAGGCTATTAGAACTTTAATATGCTTGCCCAGTTATTAACTAAAGGACTCTATTCACTAAGAAACTCAAGTGGCACAAAAACCTTGTTCTAAGTGATAACAATGATAAAATAACATCATGCCTGTAATCCCGAAGGATTAGACAGAGAGGTACCTACCTAATAGTACACCCACACTTTTGCCAGTTCGTTTTTTATGATAATTATGATATAAACACTATGTTGTATATATTGTATCATTTGCTGTGGTCCATAGACATAGCCAGTTATTTTGAGTTAATAATTAAAATACACACATATAAATATGCTTCATCTGCATGGTACGGAATATTGTGTGGCTCATAGATTGCTAACAGACTATGGACTGTAGATTCAGCTCAGTTTTTTAATACCAAAATTGAGTGCTGCCCCTTTTTTCTGGGCTAAAGTGTTCTGTCAGTCATTTATGAGATAGTGAATTTTTTTTGCCAAGAATTGAAAATATAACATCAGAATCAGAATTTTTATTTGTTAAACATAGGTATGGTACATAATGGATACAGTATCATACTCATTTAAATAAGGAGCAGTTAAATAAATTTCTAAAATCCTTGGCAATAGTGTGAATCTAGGTATATATGGTTACTCGATATTACTTACATTAATACCAAAGGTAATAATATGATATCAGCATATTTTGAATGTGGAAGGGAATCTTAGGTGTTTTAAATTATTAAAATATTATATCCGTATTGGTGAACTTACAATTGATTAATTGTATCATGGAATAACACTAAGTATCACAGTTATGTATCGTGGCCCCGCTATCTCCAGGGGTTGTAGCGGTGATAAGTGGTGGATGCTCCTTGCCAATACAAGGTGGCATTGGAAGGAATGGTATTTAGACCAATATCATTTATTCTATACTTTTTCCACTATTCTCTACTGGGATTGATGGCAGGAGTATTATCAGGAACATTTTTTTTTTTTTTTTTTTTTTTAAGATTTTGGAATTAGTATTGAAGCTGTTGATATTATTAGGAATTCAATAACTAAAAGTACACAATACCAATGCTTGCTTCATTGCCTGCAATTGTAAAGACAAGATACTGTAATTAAAATATTATAAGCATTAGCAAACCATCACTGAAGTTATTCAGTTTTTTCGCTTTAAGGATTAATGAAGGTTTCTTCCTCTATTTTCATATTCTGTTAGTTCAGTTCTATCTCTAATTATAAGACCACATATAGGTACAGATGATAGTATCAAAATACGGTTCAGAGACTTGTCCTCCAAGATCCGGAGAATTCTTGGGAATTGGGATGTTTTTCAGTTTTTTATTTTCTCTCTACTGGATCACATTCAACAAAGTGATTTACAAATAATTACCAAAAAAGCGATAACTATATTACTGCTAGCCACAGAAAGAGTGCAAACAATACCTATCTCTATTTTATACTTATGATATAGTGATTAAACAAAATCGTATTACTTTAAGGGTTGATACGCTAATTAAATTTGTGGGCCAAACGAATACCAACCTTTTATAACTGTTTCTTTCTTTAGCAATAGAATAGGAGTATGTAAACCCAGCTATAGGGGTGGTTAAATATTTAAAATTAACGCATGGCCTGTGGGACTGTACTAATTCATGAATAATATCCACAAGAGGCCTTAAAGATGTGTGAACTCAATTACAATAACGTGTTGGAAGATATGGAATTGACATTAGTACATGCTCAATAAACAGTACACCCGCCATGCAACAACATTGGCAGCCTCCAGCAGTTCAATATAGACGATATTAGACGAGCAAATGTTTAAATTAATCCTACTTATAATATTATAAATGTGAAAGTTTGTGAGAATGGATGTGTGGATGTTTGTTACTCTTTCACGCATAAACGGCTGGACCGATTTGGTTGAAATTTGGTATGTAGATAGGTTATACCCTGGATTAACACATAGGATAGTTTTTATCCCGATTTTATCTTCCCATGGGATAATTTTCGAGTTGTAGCGGGCGAAGCCGCTGGCACAAGCTAGTGATTTATAACTAAAACTTTAAAATGAAACCTTTAGTGAACAATAGAAGGTTCCCTGAAGCAATTTTTTAATAACACTGGTAACGATTAAACCTGAATTGTAAAAATACTACCTTTAGGTAACTAAAGTGGCCTTAACAAAATTCTAAAAAATGACATATGACTTATAAGTTATATAATATTCATCTGAATGATTTTAGATGGATGTTAATGGATTTTATATAAATTTTTATTGATTTTGTATAAATGTTTATCGATTTTATATGAATGCTTATTGATCTTGTATAAATGTTTATTGATTTTATATAAATGTTTATTGATTTTACAACTAGTCTTTAAACATCTACATTAATAATCCTAATCATCGAGGACAATGCAACAAAGTATAATTGAATAGTCAAACGAACTTACCTGTAAGTGAAGTTCGACGGTAATTATACTTTGTTGCATTGTCCGAAGATGATTAGTCCCACCCGACCCAAAATCTCCATGCTATTTATTCATATGAGCATGAACCCTATGTTGTAAAACCAATAAATTGCTATGAACTTAATGAAGATATTTACAGAACCCGGTGACAGGAAGCTAGCACAGATAAACTTTTTTCTTTAAACTTATGTGTTGGCGCCACAGACTAAAGCCGTGACTACATTAATAATCCTAATCATCTTCGGACAATGCAACAAAGTATAATTACCGTCGAACTTCACTTACAGGTAAGTTCGTTTGACTATTCAATTAAACTGAGAAACTTGAATTCTGACAATTAAGTCAATATGAGTACGAAAAATTTCTTCTTCAACCTAAGTGCGGGTTTGATGGGGGTTAAAGTTAGTATGGGCATTCGTGAAATTTCAAAAAGAGGTATGAATGATTGAAAATAACATCATCATCATCCTTGCCTTTCCCAATCAACTGCCTAGCCTTTTCACAGCTATGTTGGGATCGGTTTCCAGGTTAACTGGATGCAGCTGAATACCAGTATTTTACATGGGGCGACTACCTATCTGACCTCTTCAACCCAGTTAGGACCGAGTAGGTAATACGATAACCTTTGGTAAGACTGGTTGTCAGACTTTTGCCCACTGACTAGGTACCAGCTACGACTGCCAAAGAAAAACAATATCACAGTCGGGACCAACGTCTTAGCGTGCTTTCCGAGTCACGAACCATTAATTTTGGTGACAACTCTAACGATAATAGTGACTAGGTCAGTATTAATGATACGAGCTTAGTGCCATTATTACAAGTAGATCGTATGACATCACAAAACCTGATATGCACATGATAAATACATCAAAACCAGTTAATAATAATTAAATCCTTATCGCATATTTGCACTTCGTCGCAGTTAGCTTGCCACGCCTAGTAACCGGGAATGATGGAAAACTGTGTGGACCCATGTTTAAGGTGAATGCTCCAACCACCCCGCGATATTCAAATGTTCTTACGTTTTTTGCAATTTGCAGGCCAGTGCTAGTTTGTATGTTAATTAAAATATAAATTGCGGCTGTAAGACTTGAAAAAGACAAAGGAACTTGAAAAAGTCATTTTTGCACCTTTATGAACTTGGAGGCTTATATTGATGATTTTGATGATTATATTTCTGTAACTACATACGTCTTACAGCCGCAATTTATATTTTAATTAACATACAAACTAGCACTGGCCTGCAAATTGCAAAAAACGTAAGAAGATTTGAATTTCGCGGGCTAGTTGGAGCATTCACCTTAAGCAAAATTGGTAGCCTTGCGAGCAGGCCACAGTGTCCAAATTTCAGACAGGATCGGGAGAATATTATTATTATCTTCGATATTAATGTTCTATACAGTGGGCTTTCTATACACTTAAAAAATGTTGACACTCAGCTATCAGCCACTTCTGTGGTTTATAGGTCGCTCAAACCACTAGAACAACAAGTGTATTCTCATTACACCTCATAGATAAATAACAAAATGCAATTATGCTTTGGCCGTGGCTTCTGAAAGTCACTGTATTGTGCCATTTGGCTTGTGTGTAAAGGTACTTATGATTCATCAATCACTTTGGATTGTGTAGAATTTAATATTTTAGATTCAAGTCAAATAAGTCATCAACTCAATAAATTGTATAATCATTACGATGTGAAGTGATGGGTTGATTTAGACCAGGGCTGCACAGACCGCGGCCCGCCAGCAAAAATATTCCCTCGTACATTTGAAGGAAAATATGGCTGAGGTTTACAAATAATATTAGGCACATAATTTGAATCACGCGCGTTATTAAGTGGGCTCACTGAGCAGGTGCATGATGCGTACTCGGAAATGTTCGTGCAACTCAAAAATTCTGATTGGTTGTGTGATTTGGCGTTTTTAGAAGGCCTAACAGATCATTTGAATGTTTTGAATGCACGGCTTCAAGGCAAACATCAACTGCTATCCCAGCTATACCTACACTCATGTTTCATCCTTCTTTCCAGTGCAAGCTGGGTCTTTTTAGATTTTTATTATCCGAGATTTTCCAATTACAAGAAAAAAAACTGAAAAAATCGTTTATCTTAGCTTTGTCGAAAAGTTGGATATTTTGATACAAAGTCGAAAACTTTGTATCAAAATATCCAACTTAAAACATTTTCTGAGTTTCAGAAACTTAAACCTCTATTCGACATAATTAGCAATCCTTTCACCATTTTAGCCAAAAATGCTCCAGAGTCAATCAAAATAATCAAGATTTTTGCATCAAATTCAATTAAGGGGAATTGCAGAACTTTTACAGCTGCATTCATAAAACTAAATACGAAGAGTCACTAGCGTAGCGTCGTGAGGGCCGGGGAGGCCCTGGGCCCCTTCGGCACATTTCAGGGGGCCGCAGAGAGCGGAGCCAGGCAGTGTCAGGTCAAGGTTATCAGATCATAGTATAATGACTATTGTAATCGGGACCATGTTGCAAAAATAAAGGACCACCAAGCAGTGGTGAATTTTCCTTAATTCAAGCCGCTGCCCTGGGGCGGCTTTTCGAACTAGCCCTATGTAAATATTTCGGTCAGCCACATGTCACTAAAATTTTCTATTGCAATTCGCATGTGATACAGGGTTTAATCTAATAAATAATAGAATCTAAGTAAATTAGGCGTAAATGTAAATTAACCAATTGTTTTAGTATAATAGTACATTATGGTATAAGTGTGTAACGTTGGTGATTACCGCTGAAGCGCCATTGAGACCCGAGCCGTTAGGTAAGGGTCTTAAGAGAGCCGAGGACGGTAATCATCAATACACACGTGTATCATACGACGTTTTTCAACACACTTATGAAGAAAATAACACAAAAAAATCATTTTCAACAGTTAAAATGAGTTGTGTAAAAAATTTCGCCATGGCGGAAAAAATTAATCAGTTTTCCTGCGCGCGCATCTAACAATGGCGATCGGCCATAGACTAAAAGGATGAGGTTTCTTTTTTTTGTTTTTTGCGGAAAGCGTTTCAGCCACGTACAAAATGAAAATTTCAAAGTTTTTTTACTACAGAGAAAACAAAAGTTTTATTTATTGAAAACGTATATACAAGTTGAAATTATCTATTTATATTAATAAGTTTTCCTGAGCGCGCATCTAACAATGGCGATCGGCTATAGACTAAAAGATTAAGTTTTTTTTTTTTGCTTTTCGTGGATAGTGTTGCAGTCACGTACAAAATGGGGAATTCAATTTTTTTTTTATTTCAGAGAAAACGAAAGTTTTATTTATTAAAAAGGTATATACAAGTTAAAATTATCTATTTAAATTCGAAGTTGCATGAAATGAGCAAGGAATAGGTACATTAATTTATTTGTAGTATTGAACACAATCTTTTTAGTATCGAAACTTTTTTAAGTACAAAGCAACTCAACCAAAAAATTAAAAAAAAAACCTATAACTCACTTGTGAATAATGGTAATGAAAAATTCACAGTTTGATTACAGGTGTCATTACATGCCTAATTGCGGTGAAATTAGAGCCACTTTATGAGCAAGTGTGTTGAAAAATATAAAATATTGTTTAGAAATCTAGTGTTCTAATAGTTATAGTATTAGAAGCCATATCGCATGTGATACAGGGTTTACCCTAGTACAGGCATAGAACTTTGTGGTACCTAAATTATTTCTAAGATTTATATTGTATTTTACCAATTTTAATTTTGAATAAATTTATTATTATCCTTTATTCATTTCTTTTTTTAATTCATAATAATAAATTAACACTCCTAAGGTTTGCTGATGACATTGCTCTTTTCAGCGAATCCGCGACAGATTTAGAGGAAACGTTACAAAGACTAAACTTTTAAAAGCAAAAAAGTCGGCACTCACATGAACGCATCCAAAACTAAGATAATGTCAAACAGCAAAAACAAAACAATCGAAGTGGAGGAAAAACCCATAGAATATACTAATGAATATGTGTACCTTGGCAAATTGGTGTCCTTTGATGCAAATAGCAACACCAACAAGATAGACAGACATATAAGTACAGCTTGGAAGAAATATTGGGCCCAAAAAGAAATTCTCAAAGGGACCTATAGCCTTAATACAAAAAAGATTATAATGGATTCTTGCATTCTCCCAAGCTAAAGCTTTTACCTATAGAGGGGCCACTTAGCAAAAATGAAATGGAAAGAAAATAGTTATAATTTAATCTGATATTTAATTTAATTTGGAATTTAATTTTATGTCTAATAAATAATATTTGTGTAATTTGTTAAATGGAAAATAAAGCTGTAATAATAATAATAAAAGGTTCAATCACTTCACCTGCATGTACTATGTCAGTTGTTGCAAGGTCTTGCATAGTTCTGTACATAGTGTGACCAATTTGGCTTTTTATAATTGGGTTGATTTGCTATCACCAGTGAGTCGGTGAGCAGATGTCTAGGCAAAGCCATTCAAAAATGTACAGGCTGGCGCCAACAATAAAAAAAAACTGCAAATATATGCATAACATTCCCAGTCTGCATACAAAAATTCAATGGAGCATACCCGGTAGTTTAGTGAATGGACAATGTTTTAGATTTTCTTAATAACATAACATGGCAGCTGTAATCCCCAGACCAGTCCCCGCCAGTTAGGCCACCTTGTTTACAATAATAATTATAACATATTAAGTCTATTATAACATATTATCGGCAAGATGGGCAGACGACATAGTTGCCATCGGGGGCAAAACCTGGATGAGGCTTGCACAAGACCGTGGAGATTGGCACAAGAAAAGAGAGGCCTATACCCAGCAGTGGGTGATTTCGGGCTGTGGATGATGATGATGATGATGAAGTCTATTAAACAAAGGTATTTAAATCTGAGAAAGGCAGTTCCATGCATGAAATTTCATGTTATTATAATCATCTAGAGATCTAGATGTACGTTACTTCTCATTCAATGTTACACTTCATCAAAATACAGACATTTTAGTATGGACCGTACCCATGCCATGAAGAGGCGGCACCACCCTAAAAAGCCTCTTGCACTAGTGGATGCAGCTACCTTTACAAAACTGGAGTGGCAGCGCAAGTTCAACTGTTGATTCTACATTGTTCACACCTAGTTTCTTAACTGGAGCAGTACAGTCACCCACCTGTAAATACACGGAGCGGACATGTGAAGCGGCCCGTTCCGCCAGGCCAGGTCCTTGTAGGCCTCGTTGCGCGACTCGGGCGTCATGTAGTCCGCGCGGTCCAGTGAACGGAACACCCGCTCCACCGATCGAGTGCGGATGTAGTTGCCGCCCATCAGGTTGTCTATCAGCTCATTGTTGTCGCGCCCCGAGCTCACTGCACCACCCATCTTGTGTGTTTTGCTGCACTTATGGTCTTCAACCCTCCCTCTCCACACACCACCTCAGCTGATTGGAAATGTGACGTCACAATTGTTTTTCAACATATTTTAGGACCAGCACTTGCAGTTGGTGATTCGAATCAATCACAATTAACACAAAACCACCAGAATATCGTAATTTAATACGCACATACACGAATCGATTTATATAAAAAAAAAATCATACAATTTACGGTTCACACAGGGTGGTTGAAACTTGACATTTGTTTTCCTTGTACAAGTTTATCGACAGAGTGAATTATCAAATAACGATTAGAGACGACCAGACAAAGAACGGCCAATCACAATGCCGTACTGGGTGAGTAATAATGTAAAAGAGAACGTAGGTAAGAGTTGTATAAAAACAAATGAAATCGATACGCTCTTTGTTCTTTTTGCATTAAGTTTGAGGCTTTGATTATGATTTAAATGATTTTCCTGATAAATTATGCAAATCACGTTAGAAATAGCAAAAGAGAGGCCGTCGAATTTCAAAACTTTTTTTTTAGCCACGTCTTCATTTCTGATCAGTCATAAAGTAAAGATGCAGTGACAGTGTTCATAGTCTATGACAAAAAAATGACAGATCATCAAACCACGGGATTGGGGATGTGATTTATTTATTTTTATAATTTTCTGTGTGAATAAGCTGGATATTATTTCAAATTTAACAGTGTCAGGTGATTTTTCTTGCTATTGTTTCTAATAAAATATGTCTTGAATAGTGTAAGCGAAACCCAGTGAAGTTTTGTCGTGTCACAGTGGGAACGTCATTGATAGTGATAAGGTTTTTAAGTTGAATATTTATGTGTAATTGACGTGATCAGTAAAGTTGTGGAGTGTTTTGTCGGACAGAGCGATGGCAGAGACTAGTGAAGCGCGGGCGAGCGCCTCGGCGCCAGGCGGCGACGCTGGTGGAGAGGAGGACAAACATGACGAGCGTATGTTGGAGTGCAACATCTGCCTGGACACGGCTCGCGACGCCGTGGTCAGCATGTGCGGACATCTGTTCTGGTATGACACCCTCATGCCCTCCATACATTGTAGAAATAAAATTAACTGTTACACTTATGTATGCTAATTATATTCGAAATGTAATTGTTATATGTTTGGTGTTTATTCACTTCGCTGTATCTGAATTGTATTAAAAACTCGTCAAAATTCACCTAGTATTTCAAGAGCATTATTGACTTGGTGAAAGTAATTGAAATCTTTCATGAGGCATGTCAGACAATATGACCTATTTTTAAATTGAAACAAATATTATTCGGATAATGTTATTTAAGATTTAGTTGGATTGACAACCCAATTAATTTGTTGTTGTGCTTATTTCTGAAATACATACACAAGGTACATACCTTATCTCTTAAAACATTGTGTCAAACAACATAAAACACACAGCTTACAACTACAGGATACATGAAAAGTATAAAAACCTGTCACCAAGCATCTGCAATGGTATACCTTAAATTGTTTTTGTTTTCTTGTATTTTGTTCATGACCTCATTGCCTCCATTTCTAAAGACAATCACTGCCATGCACTGTTATTCATATTAGTCTTGCCTTCATTGACCCTAAATTCTGTTTAAAATAATATTTTAATATATATATAAGATACAACATGAACATGAATTTACATAAAAATAATCACAACAACAACTAATACAACAATTAAAATAATCCTAAAAGAAAGATTAGAAAGAATTATGTTTTCAGCAAAGCAACCGAGTGGTGGCCAAGGTTAGGCCAAAGAAACCAGTACTGTCCTAAAGCTACATGTGGATAAGGTTCGCATGGAACTGGGAAATGTGGCAGAAAAAGAGAAGGCCTATATTCAGCAGCGGGTGACTCCGGACTGATATCATGTATTGCCACCATTCCATTTCTTTGTGAAAAGAAGGCATTGACATTAGCCCACCAGTGGGAATTAATAAGCAAAAATATATGCGGACAATTTGATTTTCTTTCAAATACTTATTTGGTTTTGGTTTAAATCGTTATTTTATTTATTATTATTATTTGGTTTGGTTGACGGCACGGTAGGCGCAGTGGCTAAGCGATTGGACTGCTGCGCTGCGTGTCGCGGGTTCGATCCCCGCACGGAACAACTATTTGTATGGCCTGCAGATAGTTTTTTCGGGTCTGGGTATTTGTGTATGTGACTTTATATGTTTGTAAACGCACCCACGATACAGGAGAAATTCCTAGTGTGGGGAGACGTTTAAAAAAAAAAAAAAAAAAAAAAACAAAGTGTACTGAACTTATCTATATATATAAAAATGAAACCCGTTTTTCGTTGTCACGACTTGGCATGAAAACGGCTTGACCGATTTGGCTGATTTTTTTTTTTAAATGTTCGTTGAAGTTCAAGGATGGTTTTTACGGCGAGAAAAACTCGAATAATGGCCGGAAAAGCCCTAAAAACAGCCCTTTTCTTTTTCCCATACAAACGTTTTCTAACTAAAACGTCAAATCAATTTGAGCTTTAATACCGTACTATAAAGTTCAAGTGTTAGTGGAGAGGTTCCGGGAAGGCAAAACAATTGAGTGACGTTCAGTTGTTCAGTCAACGAATGACAACTTCAAACAGACCATACGACATTATCACAATAATCACAAATAATTACTGTTTCTTTCCCAATAGAAATACGATTTTTCAAATGGTGTTTGCGTATAATATAAAAATTAATTGCTGTTAGTTAGTCGCGCTAAAACTCGAGAACGGCTGGACCGATTTGGCTAATTATAGTGTTGAATTATTCGTGGAAGTCCAGGGAAGGTTTAAAAGGTGAGAAAGTGGTAGGTAGGTAGGCAGGGTAGTAGGTAGAGTTGTAGGTAGTGTAGTAGGTAGGGTAGTAGAGTAGGTAGGGTAGTCGGTAGAGTAGTAGGTAGGGTAGTAAGTAGGTAGGGTAGTAGGTAGGTCGGGTAGTAGATAGGTAGGGTAGTAGGTAGGTAGGTAGGGTAGTAGGTAGGTAGGTAGGGTAGTAGGTAAGTAGGTAGAGTAGTCGGTAGGTAGGGTAGTAGGTAGGTAGGGTAGGAGGTAGTAGGTAGGTAGGTAGTTGGTACACACACAGGCAGGTAGTAGGTAGGAAAAAGGGCATTGCAACGCATGCCGGGAACAGCTAGTTAATACATAAATATGTAAAAACAGCTATTTGAATTTCAAGGTACAGGCCACGAGTTTATAAGTATATAAACCACAGTTGAAATGAGTTCCATATGTACAATAATACAATGGTGTGATACAATAAAAGTATGATGAGACACTATTATAAAAATCTTGCTTGAAGGTTGAAAATGATTATGAATTTTAGAGATTGTTTTGACTATGTGGGTTATAAAGGTTATAATTATTTTAAAACTTTTTACCTTGGAAGAAACTTTTGTTCTTCAAAATCAAATCAAATCAAAATATTTTATTTGCTAGAATATGGTACATAAAGGTGTTACAGTAGATTTGTTTCGGCATATCCTTCTTATCGTATCCCTATCTTATAGGACCAATGGCCTTTGCGAGTTTATTGTTCCTGTCTCTGGTATTTCAGGCATTATTCAAAATTCAATCCTTACCCACACTAGCAGTATCATCTGCGTAGCCTTTTTTTTTAGCCAACTATGTTGTGGTCGGCTTCCAGTCTAACCGGATTCAGCTGAATACCAGTATTTTACATGGAGCGACTGCCTATCTGACCTCCACGACCCAGTTAACACTAGGTAATACGATACCCTTTGGTAAGACTGGATGTCAGACTTTCAGGTCACTGACTACCTGTAACAACTGTCAAAGATCTATATATGGCAGCCGGGACCAACAGCTTAACGTGCTTTCCGAGGCACGAGGGAAACTCGGTATGTAATGCGCGGTCACCCATCCACAGACCAACCTAGGCAAGCGCAGCTTAACATAAACATTGATCCGAGTCCCAATTCTTATTAAGCCACAAGGTCCTACCCACCCACACTAGCAGTATGTGCAACAATATTGTGTGCTGTTTTAACTAAACAGGTTAGGTTAACCTGCCTTGGTCAAAAGACTCAATAGAAGAAGATCCTATTGTTTTATTCTCCTTCAAAATCCAGGTCATGGTTCCTTTGCTCTACTGGCCACCTTTCTGTAAAACTGTAGAAACTAATCTAACTTCGTCTGGAGTAGTCTGGACTGAGTTTTGAAATTTTCGTTTCTTGTGTTATTTCCTTCTAAATCATTTTTGTTAGTGGCTACAGAAAAATAATAAAGCATTTCGACCTTTTTTTCCAATCAATTAATGAAGTGACACATCCTGCTGATGTTGAATAATATCTTTATATTATTCACTCACTGACAGACAATGGGCCGGCAGACTAAACAGCTTGGTCTAAGGAAACTGAACATTACGGCAGGGAATCTTTGTTTAATGGAAATCCGACATTTTTACCTATGGGAATATAGGTAAAAAATACGAATTTCCATTGCTAGTCTCAATATGCACTTCTCAATTAATATCAGTTTATTCATTCAGTAATTAATTTATAAGTAATGATGTCCACAGTTGGCCATGTTTGCACCAGTGGCTAGAGACGCGGCCGAGCCGGCAAGTGTGCCCCGTGTGCAAGGCGGCCATCAGCCGAGACAAAGTTATCCCGCTTTATGGCAGGGGAAACACCAAACAAGAGGACCCTAGGAATAAGGTACGACACTAAACTACACAAATTCCACTTTTCTAGAAATTCAATAAAATATTAGGCGGCTCACGTCAGCCGCATGCACGATGACTGCTAGGCAAAAGCCTCCACACGGCGTCCAGATAGTGTGACGGCACAGGAAAAGAGCTCTTTGAAAGAATCGGGGGAAGCCTTTGATCAGCAGTGGAGCAGTCCAGGCTAATAAAAAAAATAAAAAATCATCAAAGAAACGGGTTTGAACTACCAGAATGTAGGGCATGGGACCCTGCATCTTCTTGAAGTCCTTCACCAACTCCAAGAAGTTCCCACCTCTTTACTTCAACTTTTGTACTGTGGACAAACTGGATGTGCCAAAGAAATCGACATCTCACGCAGTTAGTAAGACTAACAAAATCTTCTTTGTGTTGATGGTCTTTAATTTAGTCTGACCAGTATTAAGTCACCTACACTGCTCTATCATTAGCTTCAAATCTTGTAAGGTGCAGCAGAAGCATAATGTAAATAAACCGTGATTGTAGGTACCACCGCGGCCGGCGGGGCAGCGCACGGAGCCCGAGAACACGAGCGGCTTCCCCGGCTTCGGGTTTGGCGAGGGCTTCCATATGTCTTTCGGGATCGGCGCCTTCCCCTTCGGCGTGTTTACTTCCACATTCAACTTTGGAGACCCAAGACCAAGTGCCGGTACGTATTAGCTACTAAGTATTTGTGTACACGAATTCATCCAGCATTCCACACAGGCTAGGCGCAGTAGTTCTTTGGCTAGAAGCAGGGAGAATGTTGAGATGAGATGCTAAAACATACGGAAGAAGTCGTGTTGTGATGTTGCGCTGACCAATGGTGTAGAGTCGAAAAACACTTTCAAATCTTTTTCCAAAACGGGATCACTACCAACCTAAATAAATACAAAATCTGCAATATTTTCGACAAGTCCATAAATAATAAGTCGATATGTGTGTGCAGCCCCCCGCGGCACGGCGCAGTACGAGGAGGAACAGTTCCTGTCGAAGATATTCCTGTGGGTGGCCATCTTGTTCGTGCTGTGGCTGATCTTCGCATGACCGCCGGAAACCACCCCGCAGCTCCTAGGCCGCGTCCTGCATCCCTACTGACTTGCCTCCGACTCGCTTCGGTATGTTTACACTTGGTCGCGATCCTTACCAAATTCTCCCCATTTCCTTTCAACGTAGTCTTAAGAAATTTTCGGTGGATAGGTTTTCGCTTTGAAAAGGTGCGAATGTATAGAAATTACAAGTATTGTGAGGGATCTGGGATGTATGTGGATGTTTCAATTAAGATGTCGGTTATAAGCATTACACAGGATCACGTCGCTTCCCGTCGGGGCTGCGGGTTGTTCCCGTCGGGGCTGCGGGTTGTTCGCAGATACCGTGGCCTCGACATGAAGGGCTAAGAAGGAATATGGGTGGTTTTTAGTCAGTAGAAGTCATTTGATGATTTTCCACCCACCATAAAAAAAAAAAAAAGGATCACGTCGCTTTATGAAGTTGCATAGGCAGGATCCCAAGCAGCTCAAGTCGAGGCGTTGCTGATCCCGTGCAATGCTTATAACTATGCTTTGATCTTGAAGCTGTACTTTACGACGTTGTTGTTGGTCGTTCTGTCAAGTCCTTATTGTACAAAATGTGCGAGTTGTGAAGGTCGTAAGGGACACTTAACGTTTAGTGGTGTATCTTAACTGACACATTGGTGTTACGTACACGTAGGTCGAGTTTGGTAACCAATGATGAAATCTATTATGATTTATACATACCTATGATATTCTGACGACGATCAATGGCTGCTCATAAGATATTGAAGTTAATGTTTTGATTAACCAACATAAACCAAATTTGGTGGATTCCATGAACTGAACATTAACTAAAGTATCTTAGGATCAGCCTCGCCTTGGTGCATTGTGCTCGAATTATCTAAGTCCCTAATATATATTATTATAACTTTAAAGATTCCTGTTATTTTAAATGATTTATTTAACAAATCTGTTACATACTGATAAACTATACTAATATTATCATTGCGAAAGTAACCCTGGCCATCTGTGTACCTCGACCTGGGTAAGGACATCGATAAAAAGATTGACAAATTAGTCAAATTATATCAATGCTCGTTCAGGTGCGATATATGTTAAGACATCTGAACTACTTTCGCATTTATATATATTAGTATGGTGTTGCCCTTGTAAGACTAAGAGGGTAGTAAAAAAACAGTCTTAAATATTGCAACGGTAGCTAAAACTGCCACAAATCCCGGGAAAAATCAGGTAAAACAACAGCAATATAAAATACGAACGGTATTTTAAATAACAAAACATGTAAAATAAAAATACTTAACTGCTCTCCCTTCTGCAAAAATATTTAAAAAAAAATTATGTTACAATAAGAACTTAAGTTCAAAAGATCTAAGTTTTCTTTCAGACGTTTTTAACCTTTATGTAGAATGCAAAAAAAAATAATAAAGGGCTGATTTTTCAATGCTAAACTTATATTATTAACTCATATTTATTCCTCAGATAAAAGTTATCTGACCATTGAAAAATCAGATACCCATTGAATTTACACTCCACTGAAAACTAAAAACATTGAATTTACACTCCACTGAAAACTAAAAACATTGAATGACCATTAATTTAGACCTTGTAGTTTTTTTTTTTATTAGCTGGCGAATCATCACGCCTTTAAATCTTCTAGCCCTTGAAAAGAGAGGTAAAAATGGCACAAAAAGCCCACACAACATTTAAAATTAAATCGATGATTTGAATCTATATCCTTTTTTTATCAATTGTTCGGAAGTGTAAACATACCGGCACCATAATACTTTATATTTTTATCTTGTTTACAAGTTACAATATCACACTGCCTATTATGTCGATCGATAGAAAATGTACTGTACAGTCCTGCCACACACTTTTTTTCACATTTGGCAACCAAACAGCAACATTATGCACACGAGAATGAAGATCACTGTCTGTGATACAAAATACGAGGAAAAATAACTGTGAAAGGACTGTAGGCCTCTTTGGGAAAGGATTAAGTCAGAAAGGAAGAAAAGGGATGGCGCTATCCGTTTTCTACATCTGTCTTTTTCTTGTACTAAAACAAATGATGGTTTGAACACTTTCATAAACAAACCTAGAGGATCATTGCCATGACGTTATCCCAATAACTACAACAGGCTTACTGCACTTTAAACTACTTATTTATGAATCTTGGTGTTTATCGAATGTCGATATTTAACATGTTTTAGTATATTATATTCTTCTAATTATATGTATCTTTATTTAAGTTTGTACTGTAATACTATTGAGCTGATGGAATATTGTACACTAAAATATGTATAACACATTCAATAAATAGTATGATAAAAACTATTTTAACTGAAACATGCACTTAGTTGTTTATGTGTGATGAGTCAATAATGCCCATTATTGGACAAACAGCTAATAGGTAGAAATATTACCAATTTCCACATCTTTTACCGACTTCAAAAAAAGGAGGAGGTTCTCAATTCGTCTGTACGTTCTTTTTTGTATTTTTTTTACATAGGGTTGTTGTATCGACTTATTGTGAACATATATCGATAATTTAATTTAACATCTCTATTTATATAACCTTTCGATACATGTTTTTGTCGATAGTTACATTTATCGAAGTCATTTTATGGCTGAACTCAATATATCGTGTTTTGTAGCAGTAAATTAAGATGCCGTTGCTATAAAATGACTTTTATAAACAGAAATGATAATCTTTAGACAATATTCATAGCTTCTAAAAACCAATCGCTTCGTTACACGTTGCATTGAGACGTGCGACCGGTGGATTGTTTAACAAATGTTATCTCATCTAGTAATAGTGAGCGCTTTGTAAGCTACTGTACTGTATATAAACCCATGTTACCGTTACAGGGGCCTTCATTTGTACTACGTTCGCTCGTAGGTTATTAAAAGCTAGGCTGCAAGGTTCAGTTATGCAACGATACTTGCGGCATATGGACGGTCTGAAGCCGCCTCGGCGCGATAGTGGTGTGAACTGCTTTCGATACGGACTTGTATGAGACTGCCAACACTTTACGCGCCGCTTTCAGTTATACTCATCCAAATTAACTGTTACTCTGAAACCGTTGCTGCGAAATCAAGTTGATAAATATAGCGACAACTTGTACGAACACAACTATTCACAAACCATTGAAATCTCATGTTGCACAAGTTTCCCATATTCGCTACATACCAGTTACATGTATTTATTTGTGTGGTGTCTACATAACCTCGTACATATTATATTCGTAATATAACTGTTAACTGTTCACAAAACTATAGGTTTTGATTGTCTTGAATTTAAATTATATTTTATTTTGATATGGAGGTGTGACCACGTATTGTATGATAGTTGTTTGCAGAGGCGATTCGATACTCGGAACACGTATATTATATGAATTGGTAGAGTTTATGTTAATATTCCTGTAATGATAAGTGTATATATAATTATTATTGTATCTAACTAATTATGTTGTGATGGGAGGGTTTGTTTTAATTGTAAATTTGAAAATAAAGATACTTGATGCTAAAGGAGTGTTCATTTAAGAAAAACCCACCTTTGATGCACCAAGAGTAAAATGGGATCAAATAAAATAAGTTATAAATTCATTCGCTTTATTAATAAAGAAATGAAATACTTCCACAATTCGTCAGGTCTTCTCAAGTTCTTACAAAACGATAACCACTCATATTTAGGCCTGAAACTGCGTTAAGCGGGCGCCCGTGACGGGCAACCGTCGCGTATCTACGCGCGTGGACACGCGGGTGGGCTCCGTGGGAACGCGACGGCTCCGTCGCGGGTACCCGTCGCGGAGACTGGATTATTTCATTTACGCACTGCGTAATACGCAGTGTCACTAGTTCAATTTTAACGGTGTGCATGTATAGTCGTGTCGATGGAGAACTTAATATGTTATTTTATTACGTAGCAAAACGACGACAAGCCCGTACGTACTACCGCTGGCGGGCACCGCGCGTGGCCCCGCGACGGTTTCCGTCGCACGGATGCGGGCCCCGTTGCGTAGGTGCGGGGCGTGCCTCCCCGTGATGGACGCCCGCGCAGGTCCCCGCAACGGAGCACTTTTGTATGAAACCGCGCGGGTGCCCGCTTAACGCAGTTTCAGGCCTTAGGAATATACTTATAATAACATTTATCAGCTAAAACCTAACCTAATGTAAACATAAGGAAAACATACTCTTCAATATTAATTGTGTTTATGATATTATTCAACATAGATGCTGGTCAACTACATATTTTGAATGTCAAAAATGCTTATAAAATTTCTTTAATACCACCAAATAAGTGACAAAACAGGCCAGCATCTGTTACTGGCTTGATGGTATAATCTGGGACCACCTGATAGCTTATAGTAGTAACCTTCTATTGTTTATTTATTTAACAACATGTTAAAGAAAAGAAAGATATGAATATTAAAAATAGAAACAGAACTTAATTTATGTTTTCTTTGTAAATAAAATATTACTGTTCAGAGGGATATAGCATACATTACGACAATTGACAGATTGTTAAGAGTTACTTGCAACAACTCTACCTTATAATGTTTGCTTGCATTCAATGTAGCAAAATGGTTAACCACCCATTTTTGTGGACAAAATGAAAATGATTGATGAAATATAAAAATGGCACTGTACATTCATCAATCTTCGTAGAGTTGGAAATCATAAATGTAGTCAACAGTAATGAACAAAACTATCCTCTTAATTTGCGTCGATAATGCTACCTTTGAGCCACCCTTTTTTTTACAGTCGTTCATCGTTATCTATTGATACCAAACATGAAATAACATGGACTAGTGCTACCTTGCTGTTTATTCTATCCCGTACAGTTTGAGCGTTCTATCCATACTTGTGGAGGCGATGTATTGCGCGTTCTTACCGAAGCGCACACCTGTGGCCGACGCCGTGTGGTCGTTGAACACCTTGAGCTCCTGCCACTGTCTGCACAAGTACACCCTCACGTCCGTACCAGCGATAGCCAAGTAAGTACCGCTCTGGTCGAAGCACAACTCCTTGATGGCATACCCTTCTTCAAGCTGAATAGTCTTGAAGTTCTTCAGCTTTCTCAAATCCCAAAGCTTAACGCACGAGTCCTCAGCCGCCGTAGCAAGATAGTAACCGTTCTCAGAGAACGAGATGGAGGTGACTGGTCCTACGTGTCCAGGGAAGTTGGCCACGTTGCTCTGCTCTTTCAAGTCCCAGATCTTAACTTGGGAGTTCTCTGTACCAGTACCGAAGATTAGACCGTCAGGATGGAACTGCGCAGTGGTGAGGCTGACGCCGGAGAAGTCGCTGACCTTCGTGAGCAGTGTGCCCGTACGGATGTCGGAGAAGGCCCAGTGCTGGTCAGTGGACGTGGACAGCACGTAGTCGCCGGTCGGGTGGAGCGACAGCCCAGTTACTGGGCCGTCGTGCGAGCGCAGAATCACTGACGTCTGAGACCTGCCAAATTAATTAAATCATAATAAAAATTGTATGTAAAATAAAGGTGTGGCGACAACGACATCTATCGCAACACAAAGGAATAAAAGATAGCGTGACGACTGATAGGGCAGAATGGAAGAAAAAAAACGTGTTGCGCCGACCCCAAATGACATGGGATAAGGGCAGGAAGATGATGATGATGATGTAAGAAAACAGTTTGTTAAAGCTACATTCTCTAGCTAGGTTAAATAAAACAAAGCAGCTTTAGTGTTAGAAGAAATTTCAATGAAAGGCTTCAGATTACTCACGTAGGCACATTCCAAACACGAATAGTAGCATCTGGGGACGCAGTGATGACGGTGTCCTCATCTGGATGGTAGATGACACGGGTAACCTTCTTGCTGTGACCCTTGAGGATAGCCACCACCTGCTCCGTGTCCTTGTTGAACACTGTGGCGTTGCGGTCGTTGCCTCCAGTCAGCAGCTTGCTGTGATCTGATGGGTTGATGTCCAGAGCCAGGATGCCGGGCACACTGGCTGAGTGAAGACCCTGGGGGATTGAAATAGGAATTTGAGGAAACTATCTAAACATTGGGCTGTTGTGTGTCCATTTGTGCCAAATTTAGAAATGCTTCATTCTCTCCTAATGAGAAGCCAGTTATTGTCCTGTTAAGAGGCTCTATCTACCCTTTTACAAGTAGACTATAATCAGGAAGTATAATGGTCTTGGTTTTCGACCCACAACGCCATTAGACACTTCACTGGTTGATGACAGAAAAATCTCGACTTAATACTCACGGGATGGGAAGCCAAGGTAATGAAGGCTCGTATCTGATCAGGCGCGACCAGTCCCTCGGGCACGGTGCGACCGCGGCGCTTGCGTTCCTGTGTGAGCGCGGTGGCGCGCTCCTGCAGACGTGACACCACCTCGCTGGACATGCCCACCGCGGCTGCGCCTCCGCCCGCTGCTCCGGCTTCCACCTGTGTACGAGAAACGCAGGTAATTGCAAGAACACCTCAATGCTGTATGCTGCTGGTACATGGTGTTAATCATAATAGCTGTTTTATGTTGCCACTTGACAGAGCACAAGCATAGTTAAGTGGCATTAAATAGACACAAACCTTTCTGCAGCTGCTTTACAAAGCATTGGAATCTGTTCATATAGTTAATTGATATTCTTAGGCCCCTCGCCCATGGCGACTTTTTGTAGCGATGCTGTCGCGCATCCGCATCGATACGGTTGCGATGCAGTCGCTAGCTGTTTGCCCTCGCCCACAAAAGTCGCCGTTGGCTTTAGGCACCCCGCTCCTGTACCCCCCACGCCCAGGACCTTCGTGAGTTGCCATCTCTTTCATTCATCATGCGCAGTCTCTTACAAGCACTTGACTACAGTAGGCATACATACAGCTGATAATAATCGATAAAACATTTGTATCAAAACATACCTGGTGCGTCGGCTGAGGCGCGACGATGCCGGCTTGCGGCTTGAGCGTGGCGAGGGCCTCTCGGGCGGCTGTCACCTCCTTCGTGAGACGAGCGATCACACGGCACGCTGCGTCGTGTTGGTACAGAGCGTGGCTTAGTTCCTGTATGACAAGGTAATGTAACTTTTATCTGAATGGCAATGTAGGTGGGATTATTACATGAAGGGCCACCACCTTCACCAGTTCTTTTATCGTTTTGAGTGGCTAGCCAGGATATGGCTGGAGGTGGATCACTATTGCCCAATTTCTCACAGGTCATGATGGCAACTTTAAGAGTAGCCTTTCATGTCTTACTACGTTGTTTGCATGACTTTTGACACCATTTCCACAAACTTTTTGAAAATTTGCAAATAATATGAGGGAAAGAAAATCTGTGTTTTGTCATAAATCATGAAGCCCTGTAAAGCAGGGGCGAAAAGTTACTGTGAAAATAAAAAACGGGCATGGCAATGGGTGAAAAAGTCATTGATAAAGAATGGTTTTGAAAAAGTTATATTTTGTTATCTTCATCTCTTTTGTCTGCCTCTGCAGTACTTCAAAACTAGAATCTCTAGCTTTTCTTTGACAGAAAACAAGGATTAAGTTACTGACCTGTCGAGCAGTCTGCAGCTGCTGGCGCTGCGTAAAGGCATGCAGCATGAGAGCATCCCACTCATCCTGCATGCTCTTCAGGGTGGCCGGGATAGATGTGGCACTTGGTGGCTTTGGCTTCACTATTGATGGAGCTGTGGAGTACTGACATGTTAAATAACTCCTTTTATTTGATCCAAATGGTTTCAAATTTAAGATAGGTCACATAAGGATCTGTTCTCTAACATACCAGTTTGTTAAAAAATAAACATAATATTATATTAGAGACGGATAAGAATATGAGTTCTATTTTCCTAGTTAAGAAATCATGTTCAAAATACTTAGTTCAGATACATCCTGTTACTGTAAAACACCGAGCAGTAGTACTGTACTCTAATGTTTAGATTGTTTTTCCACTGAGTATAACAATACAACATAGGGTCGCTGAATGGCAAGATCACAGCTGCTATATTGTTTAAACTCAAAGACAAACAGTTCAGACAGAAGTAAAAGTCATTCTACTATAAACTATTTATTTATTATAAACAGTCATGTTTCAATAATTATTAAGTTCCTACTAAACCTCTCTGTACAACTCTATTGTAATACTCACTTTTTATCTCAATGAGATCTTCAACTCTCAGCTCCTTGCCATTGATAGGGTCCACCCCGTTCTCTATGATATATTTCTCGATAACACGCTTTTCAAATACGGCGCCCGATGAGGGGGACACCACAGGCTGCTCGGGGACCTCATTAGATACTACAATCACAAAGTTAGGTTATAAACAAATTTACGCATATTTCGTTCATATCACGACGACGAATTGGAAAATACCGAGTTATCAATAACATCGCTAAACACTGTTTCCAACATGGAGACATTATTGTAAAGCTAATGCTCGCATTATTTTAGTCCACCGGTAGACAGAGGATACGCGCCTTTCGAAAATGTAGGTTTCAGTATAGCTAGATATTTAAATTAAAGAACATTAGATACTCACTTGCACAATATAGAGCCATTTTATAAAAATATTTCTTATAATATTCCCAGAAAACTCATGAAAATCACCAATCAAACAAAATTTCAGATTTCACCACTGATCCAAATCCAAAATTCCAAACTGCTACAGACAAACCATGAAACCATAGATCTCGCTCGCTAAAACCAAAGAGTGTGTAATTTTCATAGACATATAAAAAGTATGGACTGGACATACATACAAAAAAAGGTGCATACCTACAACCTAGAACGGTACTCAAAATGGCTGCCAATGCTAGGGTTGTGTCAATCATGGAACAGAGTATTACTGTAACGAGTATCGATACTGGTACTACTTAATAGTAATACGAGTTTTAGTATATATCACGGTTGAATTATAATTAACAGTCCGTTGTAACAGAAAACCATGAGTAAATTTACTTTCATTCTGATACCCGCGAATATAATTAATTTAAAGTGGTTTTCTGAACAAAATTAAAGAATGCTTTTTACGTTTGCGCTTTCGGTTATAAGAGGAGCTCGTGGCTTAATAAGAACTGCCACTCGGGTCGATCTTTAGGTTAAGCTGTGCTTGCCTAGGTCGGTCTGTGGATGGGTGACCGCCCGACATACCGAGTTTCCTCCGTGCCTCGGAAAGCACGTTAAGCTGTTGGTCCCGGCTGCCATATATAGATCTTTGGCAGTCGTTACAGGTAGTCAGTGACCTGAAATTCTGACATCCAGTCTTACCAAAGAGTATCGTATTACCTAGTATTAACTGGGTTGTGGAGGTCAGATAGGCGGTCGCTCCATGTAAAATACTGGTATTCAGCTGCATCCGGTTAGACTGGAAGCCGACTCCAACATAGTTGGGAAAAGGCTAAGTAGATGATGATGATATCTTTTTTTTTTTTTTTCGGTTATTTATATCTGCAGTTATGGTTTGGTACAAAATGGAATCATTTGACAGTTAATCCATGGACACTATGATAGCCACTGACATATTTTAAAAAGATACGCAATAGCCCTGCTGGTCTGTAGATTCTGGTAGGTATGCAGATCCTAGTGAAAAACAAATTCTTCTAATAGGAAGACGATTATGTTTCTATAATGATTACTGACTGGTGGAGTAAAATAAAATAAGAATGATTTTTTTTAAATCGTTTATTGGTGTGATAATTATGATGAATGATGTTTATTTTGCAAATAGGTTTTTACATACACTTTTACAAGTCACTTTTTATTAAAACTAGATGGGGCCGGTGTTTCGTTTCTGACTACTCTGAGAAGAAACTTCAAAAAAAAACTCAGAAGTCATGGTCTCTTTTAAAGTCCAGACATAATCTTGGTATACACACATGAAGACTATGCAGATTAGTGTCTGAGATGGTCATTTGAAGAAAGCACCACACCGATTTTAGTGGACCCGTCCAGTGGGTGCAAGCATGCTGGTGTCTTATTTTCAGATCACGTATAACAATCTTATAAGTCTGTGGGACGGTATCTCGGTTCTGTGAACCACGGGCCAGAGCTAGCACGGTTACTCGAACAGATATCGTTTCAGCGCAGCGAAGGGACTAATACGGCAACGGTACAACACTATTCATGTTTGTAAACAAACGAATGAAATTACGAATTAACAAAAAGGTCTCTGGGACGGAAATAAACCCAAACATTAACACTTAAGCGATAAATTAGTGATCGGTTAGCATTTTTTTCATCGAAAGTACTATTGCATGAAAACCGGCTTCTAACCTGTGCACCGTCAATTGAGGTTGATTTTCCTTCTTTCTTGCACTACACTTCACAATACAACACGCTATTTGAATATTGAATTACTGTTTTCTAACATGTACATGCAGTTTTAAAGGTAAACTCTTCGTAATTTTCTCGCAAATCTCAATAAAACAAAAAGTAAACAACCATTTGACAGCAGAACTACCACGAAACTCGCCGCCTATCATCATGGCGGAAACGGCACCTACCTACTATTGTGTGACTCGTAACACCAAATGTTGCCATTATGAGTTTATGAGCAACAACTGAAATATTGTTGTCTCTTTCATGAAATACGATTATTGCATTAGAAAGAACGAAACAAAACGTGTATACAATAACAAATTCTGTATCTTTTTTCTATCATATTTGTATAAGCAAATGTATCAATAGAATATCGCGGCGTCTCCATGTTTTTTCTATCTCAATGGTAATTTTAGCTAAAACGTTGACGTTATTAATTTTATTTTCTATGGACAATAGAGCTGGGAAAATAAAATCGCCTAATTGATTTTTTCACGCATGTGACCACTATAGTGGAATAAGCTATGGAGCACACAAGCAAAGAATCTTTTGTATCAACTACGTACACAATATGATACGTGAGTAATGAGTGCAAAATCTACGATAGCGATTCTATTTATTTTATGAAACATTCTTTTCTTAATTAAAATATGCCTCATTGCTGAGCCTATACGTTTCCTATTAGAATACGCTAGTAGAATATAATAGTAATAACTATAAGCCAGCCTCACACGGGATCGAAACATGGTCGCTCTCAATATGCCTCATCAGAAAGCTCAAAGTCACCCAAAGGGAGGAGGACTATGCTCGGAGTTTCCTTGCGTGATCGAATCAGAAATGAGTACATCCGCATGAGAACCAAGGTTACCGACATAGCCCGAAAATTTGCCAAACTTAAGTGGCAGTGAGCAGGGCACATGGCTCGCAGAACGGATGGCCGATGGGGCCGGAAAGTACTGGAGTGGCGACCGCGAACCGGAAGACATTGCGTTAGAAGGCCTCCCACTTGGCGGACCGATGACCTGTGGTGAAGGTTGCGGGGAACCGCTGGATGCGAGACGCACGGGACCGGTCAATGTGGCGACACCTGGGGGAGGCCTATGTCCAGCAGTGAACGTGTTTTTGCTGAAATGATGAAGCCAGCCTCAGGTTAATCAAAATAAATGGCGTATACTCAATGACCAAACCAAAATCCGTGTTTTAAAACTCGTTTCTTTGAAACGGTTTAATCCGCGACTGCGCTTGCGTATTTAATATCCGTAACGCCGCATTTTTATTTTGGACTGCCTTCCGAAGCACGAAATCATCTTTTTATCAGACAATCAGGTAATTTAAGCCGTGTCCGTTACCTCAGCCAGATGTGGTCGAAAATGGTCATTTGAATCTTATAGATAATTAGTTTTGCGGCTTCTGTAATTGTTGCGCACATTTTTAAATTTGTTGCGCTTATAGTTTTTTAATTATTTCACAAAAACATTTCCTGCTGGGATAACGTTACCCCAGCCAGACCTTTCTCTTTCTAATGGGAATATTTAAATAAATACTAGCTATAAAATTAGTTGTCTAGATGAAGTAAATGTTGTGCCTTATTTTGTATTTGTTCTTTCTTCGGTTGCGAAGTTATTCGAGATTTTGCTGGGGTAACGTTTTTGGTTTTGCTAGATCTTTGAAACGGTTAAGCGGATTCTTATCATATTTTGTACAAGACTTCTTTGGAATTAATTTTAATTTGTTCTGCAATAAAAATACCAAAATAATACATAGCTTAAAGGTTATTTCATTAAATAGAAAAACACTTCAATTGGTCCCAGCACTCTCAATAAGAGGTCTAAAGACTTACTTTAAACATTATTTTGAAGTTTGTAACTGCCTTCAAATGTATGTGAAGTTTCATTAGTATTCTGTAAGTATTTAACAAGTTATGATGATATTCAGTTCTTCACGAGCACGGCCATGATGCGCGCGGTGTTATTTGGCAACTGATAAGGCTGTATATGGATATATGAACTGAATGTTATGTCAATTATTAGTTGTGTAGTTCAGTTGTATATCAGTAAAATTTCAACGAAGTACATTGGATAATTAATGAGATAATACGATTAAAGTCATTAGGAAGTGAAAGACCGTGGTAACCCGACCAAGTTTAGGTGGTTATGAAAAAGCGAAAACGTAGAACATTATGCTATCTTTTGAAATGTTTAGTATAATACACCTTACAATTTCGGTACAGACGCGTACACTGTTAAATACATAATAATATAATAATATCTGTACTATGAAAACATTATTATTATCTTCCAGTTGCACATCAGTGTAAACTCTTTATAACGAAACTCAAAGGACTGAGCATTTTTTGTCGTTATAGAGAGTTATCGTTATATGGAGTGAACAAAAAAACAACCAAATTAACAAGATTTTTTTCTGGCCATGTTAACAGTTTCAAAGTAGGTTTACGACTGATAATACGATAGGTACCCAGTATGCTTGGTCGAAGACCATCACTTCCGAGAAAACAATGCGTCATACTGCACGTGTTCAAGGCAATTAAGGATAACAAAAGCTAGACCGACCTCATGTTTCGGAGCTTCAAAGTCTTTTGTTACCTGATAACATAACATAAACAATAATACCGATAATAAATATTTACTGTCTACAAATATGAACACATTTCTTCGTAATAGAGAATGGTGTATCGCTATAAAGAGTGTTTCAATATGTGGGTTTTAACGCAAACCAACCAAGTTGGGCTCACTTCAACGTTACAGGGAGTTTATTGTTATAAAGGATAACGTTATAAAGAGTTTACACTGTACTTATCAAAAATCACCGATAACACGTCGTTCGGCGGGACGCGGGAGGGGCGGGGTGAAGGGGTAATTCATTGTTTGCATAACGCACTAAACATGCTCTATAATTACATAATTCATCTTGTAGAGTGCGCGTGCGCTTCGGCAGTTCCGTTTCCTGTTTTTGAAAATATTTATCGAGTGCGTGAGAGCTATTATTATAATAATAAGTGTTGCAAATTACTGTTAATGTGGAGTGCTTCTATTGATGATCATAATTATGGTGCGTGCTGCTTGATGAATTCACGAACAAGGTAAGCTTGCATAATGTAACTACAGAAATAGTAGCAAAATTATTATTAATATGTACATGTTGTTAGGTACTTATCTAAAACTGTATTTTTTTAAGGCTTAAATATTTGAATTTAGGAACTTACTTATTATTTTATTTTTTTTCGTACTTAGTTATTACCTGGACTGGAATTCTCTATATAAGTGGGTATTAGTAGACATACGTAAGTTTAGTGTTAATTAACTGAAAAAAAGCATTGTATAATTATTTATTGTCTGTGATCATTACACATTCCAATATTGTGTATACCTATTTAAATAAAAACTGTAACTGTGTACTGTGTTTACTGAAATCTATCATTTAAATAAAAAGTAATAGTAAATTCAAAAAAGCAAAATTACTATCTGTAATTTTAATCTGTGATTGTTTTTAAGTATAAGTTTATTGATACTTTAAAAGTTCAATTGAAATGATTATTTTACCTGTTAATAAAAATAAAAATTCGTTAATAAACATGTAGTTTTTTTTTAACACTTGTGTAAATGTCTGTACTAAATTTGTAACACTATCCTACATATTTTAGAAGGTAGCGCTTTTTCGTAACCACCTAAACTTGGTCGGGTTACCACGGTCTTTCACTTCCTAATGACTTTAATCGTATTATCTCATTAATTATCCAATGTACTACGTTGAAATTTTACTGATATACAACTGAACTACACAACTAATAATTGACATAACATTCAGTTCATATATCCATCCATATACAGGCTTATCAGTTGCCAAATAACACCGCGCGCATCATGGCCGTGCTCGTGAAGAACTGAATATCATCATAACTTGTTAAATACTTACAGGATACTAATGAAACTTCACATACATTTGAAGGCAGTTACAAGCTTCAAAATAATGTTTAAAGTAAGTCTTTAGACCTCTTATTGAGAGTGCTGGGACCAATTGAAGTGTTTTTCTATTTAATGAAATAACCTTTAAGCTATGTATTATTTTGGTATTTTTATTGCAGAACAAATTAAAATTAATTCCAAAGAAGTCTTGTACAAAATATGATAAGAATCCGCTTAACCGTTTCAAAGATCTAGCAAAACCAAAAACGTTACCCCAGCAAAATCTCGAATAACTTCGCAACCGAAGAAAGAACAAATACAAAATAAGGCACAACATTTACTTCATCTAGACAACTAATTTTATAGCTAGTATTTATTTAAATATTCCCATTAGAAAGAGAAAGGTCTGGCTGGGGTAACGTTACCCCAGCAGGAAATGTTTTTGTGAAATAATTAAAAAACTATAAGCGCAACAAATTTAAAAATGTGCGCAACAATTACAGAAGCCGCAAAACTAATTATCTATAAGATTCAAATGACCATTTTCGACCACATCTGGCTGAGGTAACGGACACATTTAAGCCTGCTATGTCCTAGCCAACCTGGAAACAACTTAACAAAGTATGCCTCCCGTAGGAATCGAACCCACGACTGGGTCACAAGGCAAACGCCTAAACAATTCGACGACCACAGAGGCAAAAACAAAATTATGTTACCAAGCAAATACTCTTTAATGCCATTTAGCCGTTTCACAGGTTTTTTCACCTTATAAATAGCACCTTTACTTTTCCGACTCGTTTTTTTTTGTAGTTGCACTTTTTTTTTTTTTTATGGTGGGTGGAAAATCATCAAATAACGGGGTCCCGCTCTTGGGCAGAGCGGAAGGGAGTGTCAGACTTCTACTGACTAAAAACCACCCATGTTCCTTCTTAGCCCTTCATGTCGAGGCCGCGGTATCTCTTGTGAACACCCGCAGCCCCGACGGGTGTCGGCCCTTGCATGTTGCATGTAACACGAACGCGCCGTCGACACGGCCTGTCGTCGTCATGAGACGGACGGACGGCGAGCTTACCCATCACTCACCGTCCACAGGCCCGCGTCTACGGTGGTTGTAGTTGCACCACATGTTAGTAGCCCGGAATCGCATTTGCCTTTACTCTCTGTTATGAACGGTCATTACATTATGTTTGTGTAATATATTATATATGTTTAAATGTTTGTGAACCGACCCACGATACAGGAGAAATTCCTAGTGTGGGGAGAAATGTTTATAAAAAAAAAAAGACGTGTGGCCGCGGTAAAGCTATTGCATAGCATTTTTTATCAACTTATGCAATTATAATTATTTATTTATTGTATTAATGCAGTATTTTTTTCCTTTGTTTTTTTTTTCTTTAATATTAATTCAAGTTACACTTTGAGCGTGGTGATGGTGACCGATAAAAAAACATTTTTTTTTCTTTTATTAAATAAATGAGTGTCAGGTTTTTTTCGTTACGGAATTTCTGGATTCGGTCCCCACGCTCAAGGCCCGCGATAGAAGCTATGCAATAGCTTAAAATCTAAACCATGAAACAAAGCGTGCTGCCGAGCACAACAAAAAGTTTTGCTATGTATTTACAAGGATATCTACACTAATATTATAAAGCTGAAGAGTTTGTTTGTTTGTTTGAACGGGGTAAACTCTGGAACTACTGGTTGGAATTGAAAAATTCTTTTAGTGTTAGATAGTCCATTTATCGAGGAAGGCTTTAGGCTATATAACATTACGCTACAATCAATAGGAGCGGAGCATAAATGAAAAATGTTGCAAAAACGGGAAAAGATATTCCTTTTTGAGAGCTTCCGTTGCGTGCGCTGCGAAAACATGTACGTTTGCCCAGCACGGCCCCTCAGAATTTGCATTTATGGTGTACACCATTGCAATGTACTCGCCTCTAGCAGTATATGTACCGATTTCTTTTTCAATGTACCTCTATACTTTTGAAGAAATATGCAAAAAAAGGTGGCCGTGCCAGCCAAACGCTTTCAGCACGGCCCCCCATGTAACTTGAATAATACATACCGTATTAACAAATGTCTATAACTCAAGAAATGTACTCTATTAATACGTTATATGTGCCGCAACAGTTATTGTGAATTCATAATAACAAATAATATATAGATGTGGATAAGGGGCCGTGCTGGAAAAAATCATTTTAAGAAATATCTAAAAAAGACAAAACATACTTAGCCAAAAACTATTAAAAAATAATTGATGTTTAGCAAGTAACATATGTACCGCATTGATTTCTCATACAACTTGTTATATTGTGAAAAATAAATCTATTTTAGTTCATTCAGCACGGCCCTCTATAGTTGCCTATATCTTTTTAAATAAGCCGTGTATGTTTACAAAATTCGACTTCCTGAATAATATATAGGAGTACATTCCTTTCAACTAAATTGCAATTCTGCTGTATCAATACTTTAGAAGATAAATTCAATCTAAAATATACATACATTAAAACTGATGGGGTGACCATGATTCTACATGAAAATAGGATAAAAAATACTGCTTAAATTGAGTAAATCTTTAATAAAATAAACAAATCAACAATATGGTAAACTATATAAACGATAACTAGGTACTTATACATAATAGGTCGATAATCGTACAAGTGTCAAGTTAGTGTCGCTAAGACTACATAGCTCAAAGTCTTAAAAATCATACATTACAATAAAATCACAGATTCATTACATTTCACAGATTAGTTCGTTTACATGGAATAACAACCTATGTCTCAATAACACTACAGAGCTTAAAAATCTTAAAAAATCACAGATACGCGTTCAATAAATCATATTGATTGAACCTTACATTACACTAATATTAATTTGCATGAATCGCTTTAATTATTTGGTATAATCACAGGCAATTAATTAAATCCACGTAATCACAGATGTTTTTCAACGACTATAACAATTAGAATATTGTTCGTTTATGTTACTAATATTATGTTACCTATGGAATAATCATAGAAAAACTAGTACATAAATTAACTTATTAAAAGTAATCACAGATGACATTACAACAGTATTGACTTCTTATTAAACAGTTCACAGTTTCATATGCATATTTTTAGCAACTAGTCTTTACCAGATTCTTAAATAGTGTAAAATTAACTTTAAATTATTACAAAATACATGTATTTAAAAACCATGGCTCAAAAACATATTCTGGTTTCACTGTAATTACCAGAGCCGTCACTCATAGGATCATATTCAGCAAACCCTGAGCTCCGCTCCGACGTGAAAGCGGAATATTCGTAAAAGTTATTATTTTTAGTTGTATAAAATATCACATATCACTCACTAAAACGTAAGTAAGAGTGTGTAAAAATATCGACTCCACTGTACTGTTGTTAATTTTCAAGGCCAAATCATCATAACATAGCCACAGATCATGGCTAAGCGTATGGCACTTATAATGGCCCAGAGTTCCCTCTGAATTCCCTACATATTCAATGGCACCAACGACACCATAAATTTGATTTTGAATATTAATAGTGACCGGGATATTACACAAAACTATTGCATCTGTTCCATTTAAATCAAAGGTTATAATCCTTTGTAATTTATAACTTGAAATGACAGTTCCACCGCAATTATCGCTTACATAGTTTACCATATTGTTGATTTGTTTATTTTATTAAAGATTTACTCAATTTAAGCAGTATTTTTTATCCTATTTTCATGTAGAATCATGGTCACCCCATCAGTTTTAATGTATGTATATTTTAGATTGAATTTATCTTCTAAAGTATTGATACAGCAGAATTGCAATTTAGTTGAAAGGAATGTACTCCTATATATTATTCAGGAAGTCGAATTTTGTAAACATACACGGCTTATTTAAAAAGATATAGGCAACTATAGAGGGCCGTGCTGAATGAACTAAAATAGATTTATTTTTCACAATATAACAAGTTGTATGAGAAATCAATGCGGTACATATGTTACTTGCTAAACATCAATTATTTTTTAATAGTTTTTGGCTAAGTATGTTTTGTCTTTTTTAGATATTTCTTAAAATGATTTTTTCCAGCACGGCCCCTTATCCACATCTATATATTATTTGTTATTATGAATTCACAATAACTGTTGCGGCACATATAACGTATTAATAGAGTACATTTCTTGAGTTATAGACATTTGTTAATACGGTATGTATTATTCAAGTTACATGGGGGGCCGTGCTGAAAGCGTTTGGCTGGCACGGCCACCTTTTTTTGCATATTTCTTCAAAAGTATAGAGGTACATTGAAAAAGAAATCGGTACATATACTGCTAGAGGCGAGTACATTGCAATGGTGTACACCATAAATGCAAATTCTGAGGGGCCGTGCTGGGCAAACGTACATGCGAAAACGGTTTGAGTTACGCAAATATCATGGAATTGTTCCTCTTTAAAAGTTCTAAAAAAAAGTTCGCGACATATGTCTATCTTTTAAGATTGACTTACTGTAACCATTTTTTACTATTAAAATGTTAGGTTAAAAAGAATGATATTTTGCGAAGCTTATTTAACCCATATGGTATTAATCTATATCTAAATAAATATGTTTGTTAGCACGGAAATTTAATATAGAATTTTTGTGCCCTTTACTCTATCCAGTTTAAACAAATATCTTAGAAGATATCGCAATGTAAAAATATCCGCGCGACAAAATAATTACGCGTGCGGCAGTCATTCGGTCCGGTGCGGTAGGTTAGTGGGGATTCTGGCCTCCGGGGACTCCGGAGAAATGCAAATTCAAAATATTTACTGCACCATAATGTTTACAAGTACAAGGTGTTACTGTATATCTAACAGTAAGATATACCTATAGTAATTGTCACTTTAATAATATAATCGAAGCCAATCTAAACTAATAGGTATTATAAAGAGGAAAGGTAAGATTTTTGTTTGATATGAGTACAATTTAACTCAATTTAATATGTTGAATAGTCGATTTATCGAGAAAGGCTAAAAGCTATATTATGTGACGCAGACGAAGTCGCGTGGGTCAGCTAGTAATAAATAAGAATCTTAGAGTTTCTCAATTTTTATTAAATTACAGAGTAACAATAAAATATTTGGTGCCAATCGAAATGGCACTATCATACTAACTAGTCGCCGTGTAAAAACTTACATCGTACATAGCATTATGTACAAATGTGACCGCTGTAAAAATGCTCCAACAGCCTAATACAATATATTTACATCAGAAATAAGTAATAAAATCATAACAACTTAATTTATGATTTTCATTGAAACTTGGGGACATTGGGTGAAAATCATAAATTTATTCCAATGAAATCAAATATCTTTACTTAATTTTAAAATATATTGGAACTTAAAAATATTTTCAACATTTCTAGTGTTTACACATTTCCATTTTGAAAGATTTTACATTATTTCTTTATGATCTAGAGATCATCCAAGAGGATTAAATTTTAACTAAACAAATATTCTAATATCTTTGTTGATTAACTCATGTATTATTTAGCTTTTCTAATTTCAGAAATAACCCATAAACACTTACAAAAAATAAAATTCCATTCTTACCTTACAACTAATCAAAGAAAACGTAATCTATTCTGCTTATAAGAAGATTTCATAAATAAAAATACTTTCTATTGCCACTTGACTGTTGAACATTATTATTTGAACTAATAATATTCAAAAAAGTATGGGCTTTATAAAAGAAAAGAGACAATTATTGGTTATTTTAATAAAATAAACTAGATTGCACAAAATATTTAGCTATCTATGTACATGGTCTTGATAGCTACTAAACTACTAATACAACACAATGTTGTTTCAAGTCTCAATGTTTTGAAACAAAAGAACACAAATGTTAGGCATGTGTTAGTCCATCGCAGCACTTGCACTTGCGAGTACAAATCAACAAGTAACTATTGATATGCAGACTAAAGACAATGTCACCGAGGTAAATGGTTAAAATGCCAGTAAGTTCAGTGCAAGGGTATGTGACTAACATAACACTTGTGTAAAGTCACATAATAGTTTAAAATTGACAGCCTCCATGAGAAGTAGCTTACATGATCATAAGTAGCAGAATCATATGCTTGTATTTGTTTTCCAATATCTGGGTCAAGATTCTTCTTTATGTAATATCATTTTATTTAAATAGTAATTGAATACAGATTTATAAATTACACACAACAAATTTGAAATCACACCAATATTAAAAGTATACTGTGATGTAAAACCTCATCTATGATTTTGAATAAACCTTGATTGATTTGAAAAAAGTCACGTTCTTGCTATTATTTTTGATTTCCTAAATATTCCCTAGTCACGTCACTAAGATTGCAACAATCACAACCACCTCATTTAAAGCCTTATTTAAATCATAGTGCGTTTTGTGCTTATAGAAGGTATTGCTTGATGCAAACAATAATTACTAGCTTAGTGTATATTATATTGCCCGATTTCTTTATCCCGGTGTTTACTATTTCGTTGAGAACACTATAAAATATATTAGCTTTACTCAATAAAACCCTAATTACAACAGTCACGAAAATATACAAACATCAAGCTGTAACTAATACATAATCTAATTTGGCCGTTATAATCAACATCTATGATTGTCAATAAAGTCAAAATCCATTATTTTCCAGTTTAGAAACACAACACATCAGACAATGCACAAAAAGTTCATAATAAGCACATTGTAATAATCCCGATTCACTAGTGGTAATGAAAATAATACCCACAAGGTAAATACATCAACAGTTTCAACACATAGAAGTTCAATACGAAAAATAAAGTTGTGAAAGCATGTCACTGACATCTCTGTCGAGGTCCGTTTTCACTTGATGTTTAAACACAATAATGAGCATGAGTTTGGCTTTGGAAACACTTGTGGAACACAGTAGTTTGGTATACACTGGAGGGCTCAGGGCACGTCACTAGAGTCGTCTTCTTCTGTTCATATGAGCATGAGGATGGCTCTAGCGATGGCGCGCGATCACGAGTAGTTGAGGCGCAGCTGCCGGATGGCGCTGTACACCTTGACGGCCGGGCCCACGCGCAGGCGCACGCACTGCACCAGCTCGTCGCGCGACGCCATCACCAGCTCGGCGCCCGACAGACGCGCAGTGGCGGCGGCTGCACCGGCCGCTGAGCCTGCTATCCGACTTACTAATGCTGCTACGTCGTCCTGAAATAAAAGTTTTATTGGTTAATAACACTTTCAACAAAAGTAGAGATTTTTTTAAAGTTATGTGCTTCATTGCATGAAGTATATTATGGTAATTCCGTAGAGTGGTTTCAGACAAGCGTATTTTTTTGCGCGTACAAGCGGAGCGTGTCAGATTTTAGGTTTGAAACAATCGAACGCGCATCTAGACGCGTGTCCGTACGGACGGAGTGAGTGAGCGTGTCCGTACGGACGGAGTGAGTGAGCGTGTCCGTACGGAGTGGGCGCGCGGGGAGGCAGCTCTCCAGGTTTGCGTCTATAAGTGTGTTAACGCGCGTACGGTAAACGCCCCGTAAATACACTATTCTCAAACCACCTTTAATCAATACACTCGGTAACAGCTGTCTACTTCTACCAAGAGATGGACATAGAATTTTTTTGAGAAAACCTTAACCGTTTATGCGTCATTTCGACGTGTATTTGTATAATTCTCTCTCCAAATTACACTTTCTTACTAACAAGATCAGCGGAATCGTAGTAGGTGACATACTGTGGTATCCACCTGCCGCGTGAAGAAAAGGCTCGAGTTTATGTATGAATAATAAGACGGCACGGTTGGCGCAGTGGCTAAGCGATTGGACTGCTGCGCTGCGTGTCGCGGGTTCGATCCCCGCACGGAACAAATATTTGTATGGCCTGCAGATAGTTGTTTCGGGTCTGGGTATTTGTGTATGTGACTATATATGTTTGTGAACGCACCCACGATACAGGAGAAATTCCTAGTGTGGGGCAACGTTTTTTTAAAAAAAAAAAAAAAAAAAAAAAAAAATAATAATATCAGTATAGTGTAGTGACCTGCGACCAAGCCGTAGGGTCGTGCGGCAGCTGCAGCGCGGCGAGGTGCGCGGCGAGGTGCGTGGCGAGATGGTCGCGCAGCGGCGCGGGCTCGCGCACGGGGCGCTGGTGCGGCAGGTGCAGCGCGGTGTCGGGCGCGGCCAGCGACGCGCGCGAGTATGTGCGCAGCGTGCGCGTGTCCGAGCGCGTCGAGCGCCAGCGCTTGCCGCCGCCGCTTGATAACGAGTCGTCGTCCGACGCCTGAGGAGAATACATCTTGGTTATAAAATAAGATGATGAATCCCCTGTCGGGGCTGCAGATTGTTCCAAAGAGATACCGCGGCCTCGGCCACAAAAGGCTAAGAAGGAACATGGGTGGTTTATAGTCAGTAGAAGTCTGACACTCCCTACTGCTCCGCCCAAAGTGGGAGCAGTTATTTGATGATTTCCCACTCTTTATAAAATAGATGATGAAACCTGCATGTTCCCACTGCTGGGATACTGGGCTGTAAGAGGGCAGCATGGCGATGATTGTAAAATAAACTGCAAGTCTGAATCAAGTTTACATACCGGGTCATTTTTGACGACTTCTTCAACTCGCTTGTGTTTAGGAGGCCTGCCTCGAGGTCTGTAAAACAAATAATTTTAGGTTTAAAAAGTTCAGACAATCGAATACTTTAAAGAGCCCCAATAAAATTACTGTATGTACTTTCAAACTTCAAATTAAATTAGCTTGAGAAACTCCGTGTATCACGATTGAAATACTACCAAACATAACGATTAGATTTTTTGGATGTAATCGTCGCTAATAGTATATTTACTTAAAATATATATTTTTCTGTGTGACGTTTCATCACGTCTAAGTTCCGCTAGCTAATTCAATTTGATCTTGTATGAACACTTGTCTCACCTCTCCTTAGGCTCGCTGGTAGGCGTACTCGCGTGAATTGAGTTCGACTTGGGCTGTTTGCTGAGCACTCTGAAACAGAAATTATCATGTATGATTAATTACAGTATTTTTAAACTGACGTGCTTGTAATGTAGTGACATGAATAAGGCCTAATGATACGACTACATATAAATTCGGAGACTAGGTGGGTACTACAATGGTGAGCAAGTTTGAGCGCAGATACAAATCCACTTTCTCTTCTCTCCAAACAATCAGACAGAAATCAAAGGCAGGTTCAACGCCATTAGGCTGCGGGTTGTTCGCAAGGGATACCGCGGCCTCGACATGAAGGGCTAAGAAGGAACATGGGTGGTTTTTAGTCAGTAGAAGTCTGACACTCCCTTTCGCTCTGCCCAAGAGCGAGAGGGGTTATTTGATGATTTCCCACCCCCCCCCAAAAAAAAAAAGGTTCAACGGCATAACATATTTTCCGGCGCACAGGAGTATCATATGGACTTTAAAACTCCGGACTGTTACTGCTGAGCAAATCCTAAAGGGAAAATGTAATAAAATTTTGTGGGGTTTATATGACACTATTTGGGGTTTATATACCTGCGTTCTCGGGGCAGCACCTGGTCGGAATCGCTGGGTGGAATCAGACGGTCGGGGGCTCGCGGCGGCAGCGAGCGGTAGGGACAGGCCGACGCTGCCGAGTGGTGCTTGTGGGCTCCACCGCGGACGGAACCCAGTCCGCGGCACCCGCCCACGCCGCAAGGACCCACCACACGAAGTTCTTCGGCTGCTGAATAGACAAGACAAGATTGAGAAAAGAAGGCAAAAATAATATTCTAAATATACCGAATCTTGCGAATGTCACGTTTTGTTAACACAAACTCAATATCATACGTGACAAAGATCGAATTTCCTAAGAACAGTATTCTAAAGACAAAACGAGTTAAAATGCGTGAAGAAGCTTAATAAATCAAGGGCATTATTGAGAATTTGCAGCTTGGCCTGAACACAATCAATTTCGTAAACTGAATTCCTGAACATATTATTATGATGTTCAGTTTCCACAACCATTTCAATGCATCATTCTGAAATAGACTTTATTTACATTAACTTCAAGTTGATTATTATTATTATTATTTGTTTAATTATACTGATACTATTTAACTAAGAAATTGAAAAAAAAAAATACCAATCGAATTGAGAACCTTCTGCTTTTGGGAAGTCGGCATAAAGATATGTAAAAAGCATCATCATCACCTCATCAAAGTCCAATTTACATCTAAAACAACTTACTAAGTGGAGGCTCCAGTGGATGTCCTGTCTTCAGGCACCAGCCGACGGGGTGCAGGTCTGGGGAGTCGTCGTCGAACCAGCAGGCCAGGTCCTCCGGCCAGCCGTCGAACGACACCTGCACTTGGTGGCCCTTCACCGCGATTATTGTGGCCACGCGTATCAGGAATGGTACCTGATGGAAAAGGAGGTATGAGTTATACAGTCCAATTTTAAAACTGTTAAAAGTAATCAAAAAGAGGTAAATAATAAATAATGCCCAATGCTGTATTACTGGAAAACATAATGTTTACTGTGGTCAAGTTTCTTGAAAGTCACTTACGACCCCTTTACCCGCAGGTGCATAATAGCACTCGCAACATATTTGGGTGTATGACCAGATATATGAACGAAGAGTCAAGGACGACGAAAAAGGTATAAGCATCGTAGCAGGGGCCGCTCTGTATTTTCTGCCTCATGAACCTTTCTGCTCATTTAACTTTTATTTTATGAATGTGTATGGTAGACCCCCCCCCCCCCAAATCCTCTGTACCCCAAATGCGTATTTATCAGTTGGTACAACTTACCCTTTTATCAACGACCTCGAGCTTCATGCCAGGCTTGAATCCCTGCGGCGGACGCGGCTTGAAGGCTCGCGGAGGTGCCGGCGACGCTCCTGTCTCAGCTAGGTAGTTCTCCCATGAAAACGTATCGGGGTCCTTGTAAACTGCGAACAACAAGTTACAGTCAAAACCGTGTCGGCCATGGTAACAAGTGGATAGCGTCTTTATTTCGTAGCGGTAAACGCGCATTTTGGACTGCAAGTAACGACTGTCAAGCCGTTGCCAAATATTGCAACCTATTTTCCAAGGTTCTGGCTTTATTTGTAACTTTGGTAGAGTTGAGTCGGTTCATTCGATACCGTGCAATATTGGCTCGGCAGTTTGCATTATTTCCCGTCGGGGCTGCGGGTTGTTCGCAAGAGATATCGCGGCCTCGACATAAAGGGCTAAGAAGGAACATGGGTAGTTTATAGTCAGTAGAAGTCTGACACTCCCTTTCGCTCTGCCCAAGAGCGGGAGGGGTTATTTGATGATTTTCCACCCGGTAAAAAAAAAAACAAAAAAGTTTGCATTATTTATTTATGTTACTGGTATCCAGCTGCATTTGGTAAGACTGCAATCCTACCCCCTATATAGTTGGGAAAAGGTTGCGCAGATGAAGAAATGAAATGTGCCGATGCCTAAATCAACAAGTTTCACGTAAGCATTGATTGTTTTCTATTAATTTATGTCTGATATTGTAAATTACGAACTGTGGTACTTATGCCGCCGGAACACTAGTAAAGTTTTAAAAGCATGCAACGTCAATCTTGCTGAACATCTATTCCCGTCAATTCGTGCCGATATGAGAGAAAGACATTTTCGCATTTTGGAAAGACGACGACAGCAGCGCTCAAACGAAACCTATAATAATGTTGGGACATGCAACTTACAGATGTCAGATTTGTGCCTGGAAGTGTTTGTATTGGCACCAAGGACATCGGGTGGTGCTCTGAAGAGTTCACCCTTACGTTGGTCTGAGGATTAACAAACACACGAGCTTTAGACTTGCCTCCTCTTTGCCCAGGTTATGACCAACACCAATACGAGTTAGTATTTTGAAGATGGAGCAGATATTAATTAGTAATTATGTTGGTATGTTAGTATACTGGTGGTCGCGCTCCCGGCTTTTATTACTGTCTGTGCCCTACGACCTTCGTCCGCATGAAATTATTATAAAAATATTACTTCCCTATTTAAATCGGATTTTGTTAATAATTTCAGGGTTTTTTTTTGCACGGAACCCTAATCTTTTTCCTACAGCAGCGTAATTTATAACTTATAACATCAGCTATCTGCCAGTAAAAACCTTGTTAAAATAGGTCCAGCCGTTTCGGAGATTAGCCGGAACAAACAGACCGACACAAAAATTTAAAAAAAATGTCATAACTACCGTAAATACTTTCTAATGAATTCAGTAAAAAAGCTAAAAAATCAGGTAAAGATTCTGACATTACTAACTGACGATTTTATTTACATATTTTTATAGATTAAGCGGCACAGGTCTACTGAAGGTTAAGTTACGCTTGCCGGGTTCGCTCCATAGATTGCTGACCATCGGTGACCACTCATTAAATATCAGGAGCACGTTAAGCGTTGGTCCGAGCTGAGAGTCGTAACGATTACGCGGAAGCCCGAAAGACTGATAACCAGTTACGGTTTCGGAGGTCAAATTTGCAGTTGTTCCAAGTAAAATATTTGTTTTAACTGCCACCGCAACATAGTTGGGTGGAGGCTAGGCAGATGATAATGGTAGTACGAAATGGAAGTCTGATCAGGGATAGCGAATAAATGGAAGAACCTCTTCCGAAGAGTTTGCATTAAGAATCGTGTGATAAAAAGGCTTATACCCAACACCGAGATAGTGTAAATAAATAGATAACTTGCTTATCAAGTTCGCAACAAGACTGTCAGACACTACTTATGTTGTTGTCAATGAACTGAAAAGTTGACGTAAACCATAACCTGTCAATAACACTAGAGGTATTTGGGCTTCCTCAATTGACGTTAAATGTTGATCGACAGACGCAGAGTAAATATGTGACTTCGATAAGAGGTATGCATTACAATGAGGGGATATAGCTCTTATGTAGTACCAATTGACTGCCAAGCGGGATTCATGTTTCGAGTATTTATTGGAAAAATATTTTTACTTTGTATTTTATGCTCTTGTAAACTAGTTAGATATGGTAAAACTAAAAATTTTCCTCGCAGTTAATTACGTAAATCTGGCAACAAAATACAGAGATTTTTTCCTGATTCATTAATGTCAATTTATTTACAAAAATGCAATTAAAAACTTAATCGGACAAAGTAATGCGTGGAATTACTTTTATTGCTACTAAATAGTACATTAATACGTCAATTAAAATACGAAAAAAACTTACGTGTGTTTCCTAAGGCACGTATCGAAGTATTTGACATTTGTATGTGAACTAAATAAGCGATTTGTCCGTCATATATTGGAAAGAGAACAATAGCCACGACATACACACACAAACTATGTAACATGACTAATTCGTGAAGTTAAAAGAGAACAGATAACGACCCGGTTATCCTTGTGGCTTGCTGCTCAAGTCTCTACTACATTTGAATTTTTAATTATTACTATTAAGAATAATGACTGAATTCATTTGTGATGGTCAGATATGAATATCTTATTATCCTATTAAGATTTTAAGCTTCATAAATCTGATCACATAATATAGAGACCATCTTTGCATGTAAACTGTACAGGAACAAAAATTTATTTACTTTTTCATCTCAACGAAGGCAAATTTTTAATATATAGCAATTTAAATTTTGTGTATACTTTTAGTTATCATTCTTATCTTTTTTATTGATATTGCAGAGCCGAACATGATTTCTACACCATCCATTAGACAGAGGTTGTGCAGTATATTTTGCACAGAGCAATGATTTGTCAGCAAGAGATTGTATATTCCTAAATATATATTTTTTTTAATACAATACATACAACGCAGGCTGCTGTGTTGCGGCCTATCGTCCTTTTATTTTATTAAATTTTTCGATAAATAATATTTAAGATAGTATTTAAAATCATTATAATTTTCAAAAAAAGTAAGTAAAAAAAAAGAATTTCTCATGATTTTTAATAATTGATTCTCGTTCTCCGAGACACTTTATTACATTGATACTTTGTTAAAACATTGCTGTGCTACAATTTAAAACAAGACATTTATTCATGCAGCATAATCACAACATAATATATTTAATGTTTGTCTCTCAATATTGCATTTTATTTTATGTTTTATAAATTATTATAATGTACTTACAATATCTCTTCTTTGTTTAAGTTAATTTATAGGTTGTCAATAGATTGTGCGATAAAATGGTTCATTGCTCCCTAGTATTAAATATTTTTGGTTTTGTTTTTGTTATTAAAGTGATTAACGACTTAATGATATATTTCAATTTCAGTTTAATCAGTTGATAATACTGAGGACTGTAGATTAACACTTAATATTATGAGAGAAACAATGTCAGCGGGATTATCTGAAAGTTATTATTTTTTACATTATGAGACCAAGGATATTTTAAGGGTGATGTGAATGTATTTTTAGATGGTATAAGAAACAGCGATAAAGCCATGTTACTTTTCTTTACTATTTAAATGACATTGATACCTTTGCTTCTAAAATGAACTTTGCAAGTCGTTGTCAAACTGCAATATTGATTACTATATGTATTTAATGAGAAAATATTAGAAACAGTTTCATATATTTAATGATATATGATGGGACCTGCTTTTGGTGGAACTTCAGTTAGGGCAGCTTCAGCTAGAGCTTCATCAACCAGAGCTTGTATTTTCGTTTTCAAAGCACTCTTTCTCTCCGGGACCGGTGCTGGCTGCAACTTATCTTCCTCCTGACACTGGAATATATATGGTACTACTCCTTTTTTTAATTGAAGTGTCACTTTTTGTCCCTGTTCTAATGCCATTATTTTGTATTGCATATAATTTACTGTTTCCTTTCCAATCTAAAACCCAGTAATAATAGAAAGATATAAAATGATATTATAGTTTCGAATTTCCCTCTTACACTAATAAGTAACATGTTTTCATTCATATTTAATATACATTATAAAACTATTATTATATTTATTACATATTGAGAATATAATTAAGAATTTTTCCTAAACTAGGTTATGTTTATGTGCACAGTGCAGGTAATTAAGTAAAAAAATAATCTTTTATATACTTATTTTATCACTTTTATAATGTCCTTACTTACGTTAAAATGATCTTCACAGCAGTATAAACTGCTCAAACACGATACATTTTCTCTTCTCATCGCCTTGCACCACTTTTTCCTTACACTTGCATATTTCGGCATAAGGAAATATACTTTGTCAGGTGCAGTTTTGGTGTTATTTTGGCACATAGGAACGACACAATATTTATAATAAGCTATTCTGCGTTTTTCCATGTTAATTAATTGATTTATCATATCACTCCCTTTTTTACTTTCAAACTTGATGAACCAAACACTTCGTTATTGACATCGATCTTGTGTAATCTGACGTCACAAAATAACCACCCTAAAATGGCCGCGTCATCAGAGATGTGCGAGGCGGAGCGAGGATGCGAAGCGAGGATGCGAAGCGAGGATGCGGAGCGAGGATGCGGAGCGAGGATGCGGAGCGAGGATGCGTAGCGACGTTGTGCGGTGCGAAGATGGGTAGCGGGCTCGTTTCAGATGCGAGTTGAACGAGGGGTGGTGAGTCTACGTCGGTATACGTTTGTGAGACACAATGCGTGCCCATCCCTCGTAACACATATTTCCCTGATTTTGAATGCACAAAAATCTTGCTCCGCGGAGCCGTCTCCACTAGAGCTGCGCTGTGCGAGGATAGGTAAATGAAATGATTCTATTGGTTCTTAACAAACACATTACCCGCAATGCATCTTCACACATCTCTGGTGAAAACACAGTGTAGTCGCCCGAAAATGATAGCGACTTTTTTTTTAGCTTCTATATTTATATTTTGGATGTGTTATATTTATTTTTGTTAGCGTATAGTATATAAACGTTTAAAAAATACATACAATCATATTCCCTATAATATGAATAGCAATTCTTTGTTAGTTGAAAAATAAAAAAATGTTTTTATTAATTTCTTTCATTTTGTTTTTGATATTCCTACCACCCCCTTGATTTATGGACAGTGTTTCAAAATTGAACACAACAGTAGGTATCTCTCTCTATATTCTTTGGTTTACAATACAACATTTAAGAAAGTAAAATCTTATTAACTAATTAATTGATAATAATATTAGGACAGGATTTCATTTTTTCTGGCAAAACCACAAAGACATGGTAAATATAATATATGAATTTGTGGTTTGATTCTGCACTCAACCTTGTCTTTTTATTTTGACCCAACTTCCCACAGTTGGGTAATAAGGAGTTCCATAAGGATCATGGTTATGTTTTGAATTGAATAACATTTATGTTCACCTCCACAACAAATATCGTAACAGAATAATATGTACTCACAGTTAGGCGGCGTCAAAGGCACGCCATTTTCTTCAGCCCAGCCAACAGGGTGGATATATGGTGAGGTGGAGTCCACCCAGAAGTCGTACATCTCGTCCCAGGAGTCGAAGTTGATCAGCATCCGGTTATCCAACACATCGGATATGGAAGCCACGCACACATAGTCATTCTTCCGGTCTTCAGCTTCTAACTTCATGCCAATGCGGAAACAGCTTGGTTTGAAGATCTAGGCAGAAATTGAAGTACGTTGAATTTTTTACAGAATGTAATGTGGGATGTTGAGAAGAATCTTATGAATATGTCCATCTGTTTCATAGCCAAATTGATCCGATTCAGCATTTGATCAGCAACTTTGAATGAGCCTTTAAGTAATTTTAGTCCCTTTATCATTGCAAACTCAAAAAGTCAAATTTATTATAAATATTTTTCCTTTCTTTTTTAAAAAACGTTGCCTCACACTAGGAATTTCTCCTGTATTGTGGGTGCGTTCACAAACATTTAAACTCACATACACAAATACCTAGACCCGGAACAACTATCTGTAGGTCATACAAATAATTGTTCCGTGCGGGGATCTTTACAACTTTTTAAAATAATTATCTTTTGTACAGAACTATAAAATGATTTTTTTCCTGTTGAGTCACACCATTTTGGTTCACTCTTATTTGGAGAGAAAAAAAATGTTCAAATAGCAGGGGGCCAGAAACATGAAGAAGGATATTGGTTATAGGAATCTCATAAGTAAAGTCGCATAAAACACCAGGAGGCCAGAAACATGAAGTAGGTATTGTTAATAGGTAATCAAATCTATATGCCATAATATGCCTTTCTAATACCATGCAGTTTTTTTTTGTTGGAGATAAGAAACAAGTATAGCCGAGTCGCAGAATGGTGAAGTAGAAGTGTACAATACCTACTTCACGTTTTTCACCCAATGGGTAACAGTGTAACACAAAATGGTGTGTGGTATGACTCAACAGGAACAAACATAAAAAAATACATTCTTAAATAGTATTAGAAACTTACCGCAGCAGTAACATGTGAGAACAAGTTCCTGGGAGCAGCGACGGCTCTCATTTGCTTCAAGTACAGCGGCCACGAGAAACTCGACGAGGACATTTTGCCGGGCGGCTTGAGCACGCGCCCGTTCTTCTCGCACCAGCCCGGCGGGTAGATCTCGCACGAGTCCGCGTTCAACCAGTAATCGTACACGTCCGGGTACTCGTCGAAGTGCAGCCGCATCCGGTAGCCCTGCACCTCGGCCACAGACACCACACAGAATATCGAAGGATGCTGAGGATCTATCGCCTCTAACCGCATCCCTACTTTAAATCCATTCCTATTGTAAGGAAACGAATTCTTGAACAGCTTAACAGGCGCATCCTTCGCTTTACAAAAGTCAAGGTACCGCATCCACGAGAATCCATTCTTTCCACACATCCATGGGTATTTCTCATTCTCTATTAGATCTTCGTTGATTTTCAATAAAGCTGCCTCTGATAACTGGTCAGATGGCAATGAATCGTAATGCTTGAGCAGAACTTTGTCCTTTCCTTCAGATGTAACATCAGCCTCGGACAATTGCTTCCTCATCAACAGCTTCTTTATCTTATTCTTCTTCTTTACAAAATCCATGCGTTCTTTGTCCTTCCTCTTTTGTAAAGCTTTCTGTACTTCGGTCTGACACGCGGCGCTGCAGAAGTTGGGTGTTATGAACTCGGCCGCCATGCCGTGACATCCGCAACATTCGCACCGATACAGGTCTTCTGGAGAGCTAATTTTCTTATTTCTGTCGTTGCGTTGCTTCACAGGCGTGTGGTACTTCGCATTGTTCTCCCTTTCTTCCGGGTCACTGCCATCTAACACATCTATGAGACCAAACTCGTTGGTCTGGAATTGCAAGTGGCTACCTTGTAATCTAGCTACCCCGTTATTCCATATTAATCCGGGAGGATCTTCTTCTAACACGCCTTCCTTGATGTCGTTTTTACTGAAATCTTCTATGTTGGTAAAGTATATCTCGTGAGGGCCCCTCTCGCAATGTGTCTCAGGCTTGGAATCCTTATAATCCTCAGTATCTGAATCCAAGTGCTTAGCCTCTAAGTCTTTGTCCAACTTCTCGTCACAGAACAGTGAGGGCACGCGATGGTCATCATTGATGTCGGTCTCCTGCGGATCTTCAACTCTATCGATCTTATGTGGCAGTGCAAGCCTTGCGTTCCTGGTTGATAAGTTTTCTGCGCATAAAGAGATGCGCCTCTTCATACTGGCGTTAGCTATTTTTCTCTCACTGTTATCGGAGTTGGAACGCCTCAAAATAGCGGGCGCAGCGATGGTAACTGATGCTACATCGTGTCTTTCAATCATATTCCTGTTCAATAAGCTTTTCCCTGTCTCTGGTATAGCTAGAGTAAAGTTCTCCCTATGGCCGCCATCCTCGTCTGATATCGACACGGTGTAGATATCGTCGTTCATAGCCTGGTTAGTTTCAGGTATCGAGAGCGTGTATTCTCCTTGCTCGCCCGTCGGTTCTGCTCTTGACCCAGGTATGGATAACGTAAAGGCTTTTTCACCTTTAGGGCTTTGTGGTAGATCTCTGCCATTTAAAATTCTATTTCCAAATGGCTGTAAAGGAGGCATATCTTGGGATTCCATCATGGTGTCTCTCATGACTGTAATGTTACCTTGGGGATCATTCTGTATTTGTCCATTAGCAATTTGTAGATTGATGATAGGGCCTTTTGAAGCCATGGTAGCAGGCAAAGTTACAGGTAAAATGAACTTTGTATTTTGCATTTTAGGCATATTCATTGGAGTTATGAATAGCTTCTGATTGTTGGCATTCGCAGTGGACTGGTTGTTTGATATGAGAATGGACTGGTTCTCGGATACATTCTTCTGGTTGGGTTTTTTCATTGAGTTGAGGTATGCTATAGCCTGTTTGTTTGGGTTGACAGGTGCAATGCTGACTGGGACAACCATCTTGTCATTGGACTTTGGTTTCTGTATGACTATTGGCTGACTAGAGTTGACTGGTGCAAGGATGGAAGACTTGTTATGAGCAGGCCCCTTTGGAGCTATGTTGGGTTTGGTGTTTACATTTGGTATTAAATGTAAATTTGAATTGGTGGTTACCTGCAAGGAGTAGAAATAAACTTATTAAAAAACCGAAGTTCTGATGTAGCTAATAGATTGTAAAAATAAATATTAAATAAAGTATCAAAAAAGAACATAATAAATCCTAATACACTGTAGAACTTGTTTTAGTTTTATGCTTAACTGTTCAATAACAGTTGCCAGTCAACTATCAAATTAATCTTATATTGTTTGTTGCATCAAAAACTATAAATAATATTTTGTATCATGTGCCTAGCCTTTCCCAACTACATTGGAGGGAAATACTAGTACCAGAATTTTATACAATTTTTAAATGATTGTGCAGGCTCTAAATATTTTTTTTCATACTAAAAGTTTGACTTTTATTTTAAATGTATTTTATTTACTACGAAACTGGCGAAATGTGGGTGTACTATTAGGTACACCTCTGCCTAACCCTTCGGGGATTACAGGCGTGATGTTATGTTATGTATTTTATTTAAAAAAAAAATTTGATACATTTTTTCATTTGAATCTCTAACTTCCTGTTTCAGCTTTTTTTTTTATAAAAGCGTGTATTCAATAATACTTCTGTTGAATGTTTACAAAGAATTTAACCAAACGAAAGTACCTACTATTTTTTTTTCTACCACTGATAACATTTATTTACAAATTATTATGCTTAGCTCCTGTCATACTTATTAATTAACTTATTACAATGTGATATTTAGCCTTGCTAATAATCACAATGAAGGCTATCCTCAAAGAAACAAGTAACATAACATTACATAATAATTTTAAACCAAAACATGCCATAAATATAGAATGATTTCTGATTAAACCACCACCATTATGTTTGTTTTAGTGTGAGTGAAAGTGCATTCATTGAACATATTGACATTAAATGTTTGATTACCTTTTATCTTTTGAGCAAATCAATTTTGATTAATATAAACTTGGTTAGCCAATTCATAATCACATTGATATTTTTTCACAACATAATTAATTATTTGATTCACTATTTACTTTTATTTCACAACTTGGCAGTTGTAAAATGTTTTAATAAAAAAAGTCTCACTGTTCCAATTTGACATGAATGCAGGTTAATGGTGATGATTCACTTACGGGTCTCCTTACTATGATTTGTGGTGGGTTTCCACTTGTACTTGCTTGGGCGATGACGTCGGTGCTCGTTACTGGCTTCAGTCCCGTTGGGGTCTGTATGTAGACCACATGCGGCACATGAGGCACCTGTCTTGGAGCTCCTCGTAAGTGAATAGAGTTAGCAGCATTCTGCATTTGTAGCATGGCATTGTTGTGAGCAACTTGGTGGACTTGTGGAAGGGGACTGTTCACTTTAACTTGTGATATTGATGTTTCGGTCAGTTGCAGGTGAGATGAACTAGACACTGTCATTTCAGAGGTGCAATCCATGCTGCCGGATCTTTGATTGGAACTCATGTGGACTTGAAATATTGAACTGTGGATGGACTGAGAATGATTTTGTAAAACTGGCATAGAGGGTAACGTAGGTACGTGGATGTTCTGATTGGCAGTTGGGATTTGCAGAGGAACGTTTATTGTCTCTCCAGCTGGTAACTGTACTGGTACGCTAGTTGTCCCGGTGACTTGAAGGGGGAGACTAACAGGTGTAATCTGCAGTGGAAGAGTGTTAGCAGGCCCTGATATTTGAACAGGGACATTAATATTAGAGTTGGAGCCTGGTATTTGAACTGGCACATGTACAGTTGACAGTTGCAAGGGGTATGGAGAGTTGCCTGAATGTATTTTAACAGGTGCTATTGAATGGGTTAATAAATTGTGAGTGATAGGTAAGGAGCTCTGTGAGGCCTGCATCGAGGACACGATCATGCTGCTCGATATTGGCGCCTGAAATTTGACAAATGTGTGTCAATGATGTCAAAAATATAACACAACATCACAAAAAAAAAATAACAATCTCTTGTGAAACTCACGCGTAATGCATTCAGTAATACATTCTGCTGGGGATTATTTTGTGTTATATTCGTGCAGACTGACGTGTTCACTGATTTTAATAATCTTTTTTTCAATATTTCCGTTTTAGGTTCATCAAAGTTTTGAAGTGAATTACACTGCTGTCTCTCCATTTCTCAGTGTCGAGAACGTGAGCGAGTTCATTACAGACACTCGATTATCTTTTACAATCCATTATTGATGACCTGCAATGCATTTAAAAATAAAATATCGCGAAATGAAATATCATTCAGACGCACCACTCGCTTATTGTTGCTTGTTGGTGGTAAAGTTTTTGTTTCAAAATAATAAAATAAACATTTAAAAGCACAATAAAACACATTATTTATTTAATAAATACAAAATACGTTACATACATTTTTCTTTTGCTAGTATCGCACTCTATCAATTTGTGCAGCTACTTTTGCTAAACCACAACCTTCTACAAAAAAGTTCAAGAAACAGTGGAACAAAAACTTATTACTTACATTTCAGTGTTTCAACAGAGAGATAAGTTCTTCGTGTATCTTTTCAACCATTACAACATCGTTATCGTATTGAAAACCATTAAAGAAAAATAAAATATACTCAATAAAGCGACGATATTTACCTGCCTAGCACAACTGGTAATAAATCTGACAACATTGCCAAAATGTTATAGCGTTTGTTACGTTGGTACAGACAAAATTTCCCACCAATCGCAGCCACCCAATTTCATGACGAAGCTTTCGCGCCCGATTATTCAGCCAAAAAAAGTCAACAGATAAGTTTATATTTATACAGTTCGGTATGCAAGGATATGCGATGATTATGTGAATAGTCAGACTTTTCAATATTTTGGAAAGTCTAATATTGACTGTTGATATTGTGGACAATACACGATTACTTTGATTTTGTTATGTTATTTATAGTTTATCTTTGACATTGTTGTTGCTACGCAAGCATGTACAAAACATAGAGTACATCAGTCATAATATGCAGTCAACATAGCTTATTTCCATTCCAATAAAGCATATTTTTGAATGTTTTCGAATGTTATGGATAACCTAGTGTTTTGTAACGTACTTTTGAATTGAACATAGAATAGAAGTAAGCTATTCTAGAAATCCATGAAATATTCCATGAAGTTTTTCTAGCACTTGCTTGACTAGATCTTTCTAAATATAATATATATATATTTTGGAGATTTTTGTGTTTGCTGGAAGCGGACAACGAATTTTCACGTAATATTTCCTCCGAGAGTCACGAAAAAAATAAAGTTGAAGGAGGATGATTGGACTGTAGTATAATAATAAAGTGTGGGTGGTCGGGTCATTCTCAAAATAATAAAGGAAAGAAGACAAATAATTAGCTCATTTTCGAAGAACGATTGTTTGTATTATAATAATTTGTCATTTCAATGTTAGGAGATGCTAAAATAAGAAAGGCACAGCAATTAAAATATAAAATTGTTGGTCTAATTTATGTGTTGTTAACTTTTGTGCCTGTGTGTCTTGTCTTTCTTGCAGTCTTGCTTGAAGTTCTAAATATAGTATAATTCCCTCGGCTGACCCTAATAATAAGGTTTTTTTACCAAGTATGTATTCAAATCCATTATTTTTTTTACAATAAAGTGTAAAAATACGAATGCCACAAAATATTTCAATACAGTATTACTCCAAATATATAAATAAACAAATGGCTCTCGTGCAACATATTTGCGTCTTTTACTATTTTCTCAAAAGACTTGGTTCCTCAAACCGTAGATTGCGTAGACTCACTCAGAAAAAAAAGAATTCCGAATGAATGTTGTTGTCAAAATATTGTCAAAATAAATTTTCCCATTACCAATCATTGAATCTCGAAAAAGTTTTTAGTTTTATAATCGAAATAAAAATACAAAAAACAGGAGTATCTTATTATTATTCGTCCAAGGCTGAACTGTTAGCAATATTTGTAGGCGTGGATTATCTTTTAATGCGTATGTATACAAGGATTTATTAAAAAAAATATATATCCTAAGACATAATTACGTATCACCTTAGGTTTACCAATTAAATTGTAAATAAAAGTAATATTATTTTTTTGAAGTGCATGTTGTCATTTTTAATGCTACTTAGGTGATCATAGAATATAATTAAGTACCTATAGGTTCTAGATATTTCTTTGTTTTGATATTTGTAATAATAGTAAAGTTTAAGTAAATTCTCAAAAAAACAACTTTGAAAGATGAAATACAGCGTCTTTTGGAGACAATATAAGCATTCAGTTTGTTTAAAAGTAAATAAATTGATGATGCAAGTGCAGTGTTGTTTTGGTTTGTAATCTACAACAATCTAGCTGTCAATTTTATCAACATGTATGCACACTGTGAGTTGTTTTTGTTTAGGGGACTCCCCTGAGTAAATAAAAAAACCACTTCATAATATTAGGTACCTACTGGAATATTGTATTTATTTTTGATATGTCTGATAAAGATGAGTTGAAATTAGTTTTAAGTGGTAAACTTGAAGGTGTCACAAAGTATGTACCATAGTCACTTGTATGTAATACATAAACATTAACGGTAATCTTTTCATTTGTTAAAGATTAATTTAAGATTAACTATTATCTGAAATCTAAATGTATGCCCTCCATAAAGCATTGGATAGCGGAACACATGTGAGATATATATCTATCTAACAAATGATACAAATGCAAGATCTATACCTAAATCCGAGCAAACTTGATACGGATGATTGTATAGATTCTGAACCTAACTCAATATGTAAGTACCTATGAACAGCACAAATCATTTAAAGCAGAATATTATGTTGAAAAGCTTCAGTAGTCTGTAGTAATATATTCCAAAGTCATGCAAAACGTAGAAAAATCGAAATGTTAGCATTTGCATGTTCCAGTGGAAGAGTATAATCAGCCTAAATAAACAGGCCTTCTATTATTCATTTCTATTATTCATACATTTTTGATAACTGATAATAAACCAATTTCAAAAATCGACTAGGCAAACATATAAAGATGAAAATCTAGTGGGAAACAACAGGATTACAGGACACAGGCAGACATCAGTTGTAAAAGTAATAAAATGGGTTTTTAGGGTTCCATTCAATTAATTAAAGAGGAATCTCTTACCCTGTTAATTTGTATTAATGTATAATCCAACTCTAGTTTTTTTCAGTGCTGTTCAACATCAGAAAAAATATCATATCATTTCATATAGAATTGTCCAAATTACTGTACAGTCACAAGTAAATACTTTAACTTATAAATGTGATTTTTTGTGTGACTAGGAATTTCTCCTGTATCGTGGGTGCATTTACAAACATTTAAACTCACATACACAAACACCTACACACTTTTGTTTGTAATTTAATGTATAATTTTAGAAACTGTAGCACTTCAAAGTTGAGAACATTATTCCATGAGAAAGTTTATTTTGAATTTTGCTAATCTATGTTTATACTAATATTTTAAAGAGGTATAGTTTGTCTGTAAGTTTGTATGTAGGGAGGGGGATCTGTGAACCTAATGATCTAATTAAAAAGAAAATCTGATAGAAAGTTACATTATTTGTGGGTGCTCTATTATAAGCTAAATTATATTTACATTATGCATATTATCAAAGCTATCACATTTTTTGCAGACAAAGTACTAGTATAATTATAATAAGTGCTTGTAAGTGTACAGCTTGTATTGTAAATTTGCAGCAGACTTGATGCGAACCCGGGACAATGAGTAGCCAGCACCAGTACATGAGCGTCAACAACACACCCAGTGCACGCATTGGCGACATTGAACACATTAGTAAGATCAATCATTTTTATTTTCTAGATTTTAAGACAGCTATTTAGATTATAGTTAGCCGTATCATTCCGCTTAGACTTCATAATGGCTCCATATTTGTATTTGTTACTGTTTTCATGTTCAAAATAATATATTTTTTAAATTTTATTTTTTTATAAAACATTGGCCCCACACTAAGAATTTCTCCTGTATCGTGGGTGCGTTTACAAACATTTAAACTCACATACACAGAACACCCAGACTCGAAACAACTATCTGTAGGCCATACAAATATTTGTTTCGTGCGGGGATCGAACCCGCGACACGCAGCGCAGCAGCCCAATCGCTCAGCCACTGCGCTAACCGTGCCGTCCAATATGTTCTTTTAATGTTGAAGTAGTTCTGATACTTAGCCTTATTTGAATGGGTAAATGGGCCTTAAAAACCTTTTTATAATTCTATAAAATAATTAATTTCCTGTAGGTAAGTTAAACCTTTTTTTTTTTTTGGGAGTGGGAAATCATCAAATGACTCCTCCTGCTCCGGGCAGAGCGGTACGTAGTGTCAGACTTATACTGACTAAAAACCACCCATGTTCCTTCTTAGCCATTGTGCCGAAGCCGCGGTATCCCTTTCGAACAACCCGCAGCCCCGAAGGGAGGCAAGATAAGCCTGGATCCACGACAGCCAGGCCTTCAGAACGAATTGGGCGATTATAATTTATAATGTCGTCGATTTTACAACTTTGAACTTGTCATGGCTTGACCCACATTTTACAAGAACCATTTTACTTTCATAATACCCTGAAATCATGAATTGATACTTGTCACGATGCTTGAAATCATTGTTTAAAAATAAGTTTAGCGAACACGCAAAATGTGGCAGTTGCGTGCCATTTTACATTTATGAATGTCTGTTCTGTTCACGAACAGGCTCACCAACTTAATCATTGTACTTATTCAATTTTATGCATGAACGATAAATATTCGCAATCATAAAATATTGGAATTGAGTAAAGAGTTATGCGAATTGTTAAGTAGGTAGGTACTCTCTTGATATACCATCTAATAGGTTAGTTGACTGACTAAAAAAAAATATGATTCTGTCTAGTCCGTGTTTTTTGTTTTACCAAATTAATAAATGTTGTTCTGTTCTGTCTCCTGCTGATATGGAGGGAAGTGGAAATTATGTTTTTCCTACTCCTCCGCCATTCTTTTCTGATTAATTTCGTTGCGGGATCCAAGACAGTTCAATCGTTTCCCAGGGACTTCGTCGAGCTTCATTGTCTTGGCGCTTTTCTTGTGGTCGCCACTGTTGATCCTGGCTAACAGGAGTTACAGTGGTTTGGAAATAGTGTGGCTGGCTTGTCCCATACAAAAAAAAAAAAAAAAAATTGACGAAAATAAAATGTGTCAAAGATAGTCACTTTCTGGTAAAAAGTGAACCAAACTATGACGTCGCGCGACTTTTCAAAGCACTGTATCGTCTTCATTTATTGATTACGTGAAAAAAAAAACAATATTTTTTGGAAATCTATCTGACGGACTAATTAGATTTTTTTTTGTCAACTACCCTATTCTAGATATCATAACCTATGTTTCTTCCCAAACGTTATTGCTGGGAAACGACTTTTTTTTTGTTTGAAAAATGTCTGTTTACGGTATCACACAATGTAACGCATTCACGACATTACTCTGATAGAATTGTATAGTACAACCTTAGAAGGAATTTCAAGTAAAGTTATAACATTTATCAAGCAGTGATGGATGACGGCTGGTGTGTCGCCTTAGAGCCGTTTATGACATATTAGACGGTCAAAACCACACAGAGAGGAGAGTGGAAGGCTATGGAGGAGGCCTTTGCCCATTGCAGTAGTGCGACAATATAGGGTTAGAAAAAAAGGACAGGAAGTCTAGTGGCTGGCTCTCAGTTGACACCGCTGCATCTCTGAGCGATGCCCACAACATCACCCTTAATGACTGTGAGGTGCGAAAACTGTCTTCTTCGACAAGAGAGAGCTCCAGTGAATATGCGGCTTAACACTATTTGGCAAACCCGCTATAGCGCAGTCGAGTCTAGGCATTATGTAGTATGTATCGGGAGCGGATATGCGTCAATTTGTTTCCTGTCTCCACTGACCACTTGCATTGTATGCCTTTAAATTACTAGATTGCTGGAACCTTTGTACAGAAATGGAGCGAGGGAAGTAAATGGTACCTAGATGTTTGCCAACCGGCCTGCGTGTAGAATTAGCTCTAGCATTAGCAATACATTGAATATAAATAGTTTGATTTGCTACCATCCGGCCAGCAACGTATTACGGACGCAGTTTCATTTACCACCGACTTACTAACACCTTTGTTATTTGAGGAAGGAAAAAAACAAAGCTTAGTAATACGATGGGAATTTTGAAAGACGGTACTTTTTGTGAACATTTCTAATTGCTTCGCTGCATTTGGAACAGAAACATTATCATCACGAGTAGAAGCTTTGTATCGAACCTGGGATAACCATTCCTATAACCATTACTCTAAGAGTGATATTCCCCCCAGGCCACCTTTCGGAACACATAGGGTCACTGTGCCTGTCCTCCGAGTACTCAGATGTGACGCTCGTGGTGGAGGGGCAGCGGATACCGGCGCACAAGGTCATCCTGGCTGCCAGCAGTGACTACTTCAGAGCGCTGCTCTATGGCGGCATGAGGGAAACTAACCAGGTGAGGTTTTTATTTAGTTAACTGCTTATGTATATGTTACGGCTAAACATGGGTGTCAACATAAACTTAAAATAATCCTGCTATACTAAGGTTTATCTTCGAGGACTAGCTCTAGTTATAAATGTATTCGAAAGAGCCGTCGGCAATGTCTTGTTATTGTTGCCCGAAAGCAATGTTAGAGAAACAGGCAGATTTAGGATGCAAGAGCGAGCGAAGCGAGCTCGGGACTTGGGGCACCCCGACCCGGAAACGTTAGGTTCGAACTTCGAAGGAGATGGCGGGGTCCAGTGAGCGTCGTTCACACTTTCATATTTTTCAGGCGGAGGTGGAGTTGCAAGCGCCACTGCATGCCTTCAAGGCGCTCTTGCGATATGTTTACTCAGGTAATTATCGAGGTGATTACTGATCCGTTATTATGATTACAGATTCAGCTAATCCTTATTTTATTCTTTGAAATTAGTCCTCATTTGGCTTTACTAAGGGTGATATCCCATTAAAACGCACAGACCAGGTTTTTCTTGGATCTTTCCTTTTTCGTCTTTTTTTTCGTTCAAATGACACGATAGAAATACACGAAATCGATGATCAGTGCGTGAAAATGTGATTTCACCATAAATGGCTAAAAATACTGTGTTATGTAAATTGATTAGTTCAGGAAAAAGACTTTGTCAAAGCTTTGTTTAAACCAGACAAAGCAAAGCCTCGTTCTACTCCTTACAGCGTTATCGCGTTATACTTACCATCGGCTTCTGAAAAGATAATCAAATTAGTCTGTTTGTGATCAAGACTCATGTCAAGCAAAAGGCTGTGCAGCCGTAACACCTGGCATTAAACCAGACATTAGATTTATTACTGCCTAGTTAGTGTAGTGGTCGCAGGCACGACTGCTGTGCAAGAGCAGAGTCCTGGGTTCGATTCCCACGTTAGGCAAAGTGTTATTGGGTTTTTCCATCAGGAATTTATCAGTAGCTGCCACTGAGTCTGGATTGTCTGGATTTGTAGCCGATTGATGGCAAGGCTCGCCCCATATAACATGGGACTTGAAACACACTGTCAAAATGTGGGTGAACTAATCAGTATACTTCTGCATAAACTTTCGGAGTTTACAGTCGTGATGTTATGTGTTGCTTTAATATTCAGAATTTAATTTCAGAAGCCGGGAGTTAGCTTTTTACAACAATTTCCCATGTTCCAGGTCACATGGGTCTATCCCTGCTGCGCGAAGACACAGTACTGGACATGCTAGGCCTGGCGCATCAGTTCAACTTCCAGGAGTTGGAGACAGCCATTTCTGACTACCTGAGGCAGGTGCTCGCGCTCAGGAATGTCTGTTCTGTGCTTGATGCGGCCAGGTATGGAGTATTGTCTAAGTTTCTTTTAAAAGTTTCTGAGTTTACTACTCGGATGATGTTTTTGCTAGTTTGAGTAGACAGCTGAAACTGAATTGGGTAACATCCAATGGATTTTTTTCAATTATAGATAATAATATTTTGCGTTGTCTAACCATCGAATATTTCAAATATGTAAAGCAGAGTTTTATGAATTTCCTTCAAAACCTCTCGGAAAGTTATTGATTCACAGGTAAACAAATAGCTAAGTGCATTTAACACTAAACGTATTTAAACCATCATTCTAACTTTGTCATCTTCAAACAATATCTAATTAGCTGAGGTACATACAAGTCGGCCTAAGTTCGCTTCACAATTAGGGTGCTGGACTGCTGGTTTCCATACCAGGATCAAAGGCAATAGACTCTTCGAATGATGTTTTGGACTTGGTAACCTACCTCTTGATTGTTCCAGGTTGTACGGCCTGAAGGCGCTCATGGACTACTGCTACAACTTCCTTGATAAGAATGCCATCGAAGTGCTGCAGCATGACACTTTCCTGCAACTGTCCGTGGTAAGTTCACTCTGGACATTTGGGGCCTATTTCACGTTATCGGAATTAAAAAATGGAACAGAATTTGTATGAAATTATCTGGCAAGACAACAGGAACTAAATCATGCCCTTAGGCTGACCGTGTTTAGCTCACCGTCCGTCCGTCTCATGACGACGACAGGCCGTTTCGACGGCGCGTTCGTGTTCCACGCGCGCCTCAAAGAGATTTATGCAACATTGAAGGCGCCTATAAGGACCGGCGCCCGTCGATGCTGTGGGTTGTTCGAAAGAGACAGCGCGGCCTCAACACCAAGGGCTAAGAAGGAACATGGGTAGTTTTTAGTCAGTAGAAGTCGATTGCGTTGTGCGATGTCGCATTATAATTCCCAAATGCGATTCATAGCTAAAAAATGCTAAACAGAGTTAGCTGATCGAAAATAATCGTGTGAAAGCCGAGTCTTTATGAGCAGTGATTGATTCGAGTCGCAAAATTCGCGCTTTAGATGTAAAGTTGGGCTGCGGGACTGTTCGAAAGAGATTCCGCGGCTCCGGAATACAAAGGGCTAAAAAGGAACATGGGTAGGGAACTACCTTTTGCTCCGTCCAAAAAAAAAGATGTGGAGTTGCGAAATCGGCTTGGTTTCATTAAATTTCCAGTTCACAGCGTGCTAATCCTCAGGCATATATGATTTTTTATTTCGATTGTAGGAAGCCCTACAAGGTCTCCTAGAACGCGATTCTTTCTTCGCGCCCGAAGCAGACATCTTCAAGGCCGTGTGCAACTGGTTCAACGCCAACCAGATGTGGGTCAAGTCCGAGCCGGGGCAGGCGCAAGTCGTGAGTAAAGTGTACCTATTGAATAATATCAGGCACTATTGAGATTTCTTGTAAACTGTCTTTTGTTGTGTTTCGACAAAAGCGAAGACGATCGGAGCGGACAGGAGGTTTGTGGAAATGGACCAATCAATTTGGTTATAATTAGCTATTTGACTACCGTTAAAAATTCCCAAAAATGCTATGTTATTTCAAAGAACTAACAGAAATAACACGATGTGTGAAAAAAGTAATAAAATCGATAAAAAAATTACTTACTTTTAACTGATTGTAAATGATGTGCTAGACAAAGACATGTGACGTCATATTTCATACCGCCGTAGTTACGTAGTACAAATGGCCGTTTCGCGCGACAAGGATAGAAAGTGCTCCAACCAAAAACTTCCATAGCATGTAGCTACTCCATTTTTATCGATTTTATTACTTTTTTCATACATCGTGTTATTTCTGTTAGTTCTTTGAAATAACATCGCATTTTCGTGATTTTTAACAGTAGTCAAATAGCCAATTTTGCGTATTTCATTTCACCTGTGATTCGTTAGAAACTTACACGTCTACGCATCGCCCCGCTCGTCTCCATTTCGTTGCAAACAGGGCTTCAGTGGTACTAATCCACGAAAATGATCCTTCATTCATTTGATTAATCTTCGTGAGGGATATACGAACACAGAAATTATTTAACGTGTTTCCAACAGGAAAAAATCTTGAAATGCGTGCGTCTAACGCTGATGACTCTGGAGGAGCTACTGACGGTGGTGCGTCCGTTCTCGCTGGTGACGCCCGACATGCTGCTGGACGCCATCCAGGAGAAGACGCAGACCAAGAGCACAGAGCTCAGGCATAGAGGCATGCTGGGTAAGTAAAGACTGGGTCTACAACTCTTTTTATCTACTCTCCTTTCGAAGTTATGCGGGAAGAGTTTTTTTTAGAAATAAGCATCACTTTTGTACCTGTTTCTCAGTTCCTTTCTTCTTTTATGTAGTTGTAAACTGTTAAATCACTACATAGTATAAAACACAAAGTCGTTTTCTCTGTCCCTATATCCCTATGTATGCTTAAATCTTTAAAACTACGCAACGGATTTTGAAGCGGTTTTTTTAAATAGATAGAGTGATTCAAGCTAGTAAGTAATAAAATAATGTGCCGAGAACAAGTTTGGGATATGCTTAGAGCCCCAGGGATCCACAGAAATATGGATGGTAAACTCCGGTTTAAATGAAGAAGCTATTGAATACTACAATTAAATTTTGTCCAACCCGTACGCAACGACCTGGACATCTCTGTCGTTTGCTTCGTACAAGTCCTGAAGGGTGCAACTTTTGTTCACGACACGAAGTAGAGACTATGCATATATTTTGAAAGGGCTTCATCATCATCATTTCCCAGAACACGTCCATTGTTGAACAAATGCCTCCCCCATGGAACGCCATAACGAACGGCAACCTCCCTCCTGCTTGCATCATGCCTGCGACTCGCACGATGTCGTCGGTCCACCTCGTGGGACGCCTACCAGCGCTGCATCTTCCGGTTCATAGTCGCCAGGGCCAACTTGAGCGCTCATTTTATACATAGATTCCCATTATTGGCTACTTCAACTGGTAACCAGATAATGATAATGCAGAGTTTTATTGCCAAACTTAAGTGGCAGTGGGCAGGGCACATTGCTCGCAGAAAGGATGGCCGATGGGGCCGAAAAGTTCTGGAGTGGCGACCGCGAACCGGAAGACGTTGCGTTGGAAGGCCTCCCACTAGGTGGACCGATGACCTGGTGAAGGTAGCGGGGACCCGCTGGATGCGAGACGCACGGGACCGGTCAATGTGGCGACACCTGGGGGAGGCCTATGTCCAGCACTGGACGTCTTTTGGCTGAAATGTGTCATTTCCATTCATTTTTTGTGTTCATTCGTCGGTACGGTTAGCGCAGTGGCTCAAGCAATGGACTGCTGCGCTGCGTGTCGCGGGTTGAATCCACGCACGGAACAAATATATGTATGGCCTACAGATAGTTGTTTCGGGTCTGGGTGTTTGTGTGTATGTGAGTTTAAATGTTTGTAAACGCACCCACGATACAGGAGAAATTCCTAGTGTGGGGCAACGTTTAAAAAAAAGTGATGATGATGATGAGTTTTATTGAGTACATTTTTATTTGTAACACCCAGTACCAGAAGAGAACGTGGCGACGCCAAAGCGCGGTGCTCGTGTGATCTCCGGCGACATGCGCTCGGCGCTGCTGGACGGCGACACGGACGCGTACGACATGGAGCGCGGCTACACGCGCCACACCATCAGCGACGCGGCCGACAACCCCGGCATCATCGTGCGACTGCCCACCTCTACCATCATCAACCACATCCGACTGCTGCTGTGGGACAGAGACAACAGGTACGCAAGTATGCTCCTTTTAGGGTACGGCCAAAATCAGAACTAAATCCGCCATTTTGTGTTTTACATTACAACAACAAAAAAAATAAAAAATGTTTTTGATGTTTGGACAGATGTTTGCTACTTGCACCTACTTGTCAGGGTCATTTGAGCGCCAATTTGAATTACTGTATTTTTTCTGACGATAGCACACTCTTTTTACCGTTATGTAACGGTTTTACATCATTGTCAAAACCACAATGATCTTTATTTATGTTTCAATAGAGTTGATGTTTCATTGACGCCTCTCCGTCAAAAGTAGTTTTTTTTTTGTTTTCATTGCGATACGGTGGCTGTTCGATTTCTGCTGTCAAAGATTAAATTGAGAAAAGACTGTACAAATATTTTAATAATGTTTGACGGCACGGTTGGCGCAGTGGCTCAAGCAGTTGACTACGTGCCGCGGGTTCGATCCCCGCACGTAACAAATATTTGTATGACCTACAGATAGTTGTTTCGGGTCTGGGTATTTGTGTATGTGAGTTTATATGTCTGAACGCACCCACGATACAGGAGAATTTTTTAGTGTGGGGCAACGTTATTAAATATGTATATATATTTTTATTTTTAATCTTCTCGGATCTGCTTAAGGAAAACACGGCCATGATATCCTATAACCGTGCCGTTATCTCGCTAACGTCTGTATGTTGTTCACAGATCGTACGCGTACTACATCGAGGTGTCAGTAGACCAGAAGGACTGGGTGCGTGTGATCGACCACAGCAACTACTTCTGCCGCTCGTGGCAGAACCTGTACTTCGAGCCCAGGGTCGTGCAGTACATCAAGTTGGTCGGCACCAGCAATACTGTCAACAAGGTACACTATAGGGTAGACGACAAAGCAAAACTGATTAGTCCGTCAGATAGATTTCCAAAAAATATTGGACACAAATTTTATCTTTTTTCACGTCAAAAAAAAAAAATTAAGACATCAAAATCAGATTTCAGTACATTTTTTTACCTAATAGTGACGTCACAAGCCCCAACTCAAGATCTTTGACGCGTTTTATATTCGTAATTTTTATTAATTTGATAAAACAAAAAAACACGTATCCAATATTTTTCGATAATCTTACTGACGGACTAAACAGAATCATATTTTTTTAGTCAGTCGACATCCCTATTACATAATAATATTTGCCTTCATTTTCGGATGTGAACCTACGATTTCTGGTCTCACATCACCCAAAGTTTGAAAGTGGCGCCTGTTACAGATAAATTAAAAGAAAGTCGTCTATCTTGGTATGGAATTGTAATGAGGAGGGATGAAACGCATGTGAGTAAAAAGTGATGGATATTAATGTTGATGAATGGAGAGGGAGAGGAAGGCAAATGAAAAGATGGATGGATTGTGTGAGGAATGATATGAATGGAGTAAATGATACCGTGCGACAGACAGGAGAAAATGGAAGAAGAAAACTTGTTGCGTCTACCCTTATTAGAATGGTATAAGGGCAGGAAATTGATGCGTCCTGCCCTGTTACAAGCCATGGTCCGGGGCGAGGAGGAATGGGACGCCGTCGCCTCCTCCTGCGAAGCAGTGATGCTAGCGAAGGAGGTGACGGAACGTGAGAGGGAAAGAACCTCTCGTCCCAGCCGCCGCGGGAGGCGCTCCGGGCGTCGGGGGCCACGTGATGGCTTCCGGCCACCGTAGACGCGGGCCTGTGGACGGTGAGTGATGGGTAAGCTCGCCGTCCGTCCGTCTTATGACGACGACAGGCCGTGTCGACGGCGCGTTCGTGTTCCACGCGCGCCTCAAAGAGATGTCAGCAACATGGAACCGCCCGTCGGGGCTGCGGGTTGTTCGAAAGAGATACCGCGGTATCGACATGAAGGGCTAAGAAGGATCATGGGTGGTTTTTAGTCAGTAGAAGTCTGACACTCCCTATCGCTCTGCCCAAGAGCGGGAGGGGATATTTGATAATTATCCACCCGCCAAAAAAAAAAGGGCAGGAAATTGATGATCACCCAAACATTGACTAGTAATATTAAATAAATCGTTTTTTAAATCTAATAATGTGTGTAGGTATTCCACGCCGTCGCTCTAGAGGCTCGTCACACGAGCCGCGTGCCGCCACTGAAGAACGGCCTCGTGGAGCCGCTGCACAACGTCGCCACTGTCGAACTGTCCGCTGTTGTCATTGAAGGCATAAGGTACGTACCTTACTGACTACTGGTTCAGTCACAACTATCAATATTTATAAATTTATCAACGTTTGGAAGAAATTTTCGCCTTCTGTATGTTTTGGAAACTATTTTTTAAAACATTCCCCACACTAGGAATTTCTCCTGTATCGTGGGTGCGTTTACAAACATTTAAACTCACGTACACAAATACAGCCAGACCCGAAACAACTATCTGTAGGCCATACAAATATTTGTTCCGTGCGGGGATGGAACCCGCGACACTCAGCGCAGTAGTCCAATCGCTCAGCCGCTGCGGCAACCGTGCCGTCAAATTTTGGAACCCATATTATCATAAAGTTGAACTTATCTTAAAGTTGCAGTCCATATTTCACGAGAAATTCGCGATTCAACTTTGCCAAGTGTACAGATATTGGTAAATCTCAGTAGGTTAAGGTTTACGCCTCATCTAGCAGTACTAAATCGCATTTTTGCAGCACGCTCTGTTTCTCGGTATAACCAGTGACGGTACTTAGCGACAGAAAATTATAGGAGCATGGAAAAATGCTATTCATGATGAGGCGGGAGCCTAAACCAGGCGCTAATACAACCACGCCATGTCCCCAGCCGCTCCCGCAACGCGCTCATCAACGGCGACACGGAGCACTACGACTGGGACGCGGGCTACACGTGCCACCAGCTGGGCTCGGGCGCCATCGTGGTGCAGCTGGCGCAGCCCTACCTGCTGTCGTGTCTGCGCCTGCTGTTGTGGGACTGCGACTACCGCCACTACTCCTACTACGTCGAGACCTCGCTCAACTACTGGGACTGGGAGATGGTCTGCGACCGGACTAGGGAGTCGTGCAGGTAACTGGTGAAAAGTCCTACCGGCTCAAAACCCAAGGGTCTTCCCACTACCATGATATACAGTACCCGGCGATCAATATTGCACATCGACTTTTAGAAAGAGACAATCGTCTAATTTCGGCTTCGTAGAGCGTTATCTCTGTCGCACGAAATACAAACAGTCCGGTACCTGTTAAAACAATTATGATTTGCTTCTTTTGATAATTATTTTTATTCTTTGTATAAAATACACCAATTTCCAAAGGTCGATGTGCAATATTTATCGCCGGGTACTGTACTTGGGGTACTACACTCGCTCGCATCCCCGTCTGGTATCAGACCGCTGTGCATTATAGGCAAAAAAGCTGTACAGTGACTTTGTTTCATTGACTTTTTTGCCACCGACGACGTCCGAAAATAAAGTTATTTTTTTGTGTGTTTTGGAAATCGTTTTTTTTTTTTAAATATGTGTTTTCTAGGTCTTGGCAAGTGATATACTTCAAGCCGCGGCCGGTCTCCATCATACGTATCGTCGGCACCAATAATTCTGTCAACGAGGTACAGTACTATTTTATTTATTTTTTGCTCACAATGCCAACTCCGATCCTACTGAGTGGTACTAATAGTAATCTGCCCTGTTTTGCATTCTGAAAATTGGCAACATTGTAAATATTTGTGAAATGTTTTTCTGAACTGATGAAAGGATGGTACGTATCCCGCGATATTCAAATCCTATGTTTTTGTAATATGCAGGTCAGTGTCAGGCTGTTTGTTGATCAGAATATGATTTATAGTCTAGTCTTCATAGTAGTCTCCATGCATTAATATTTTAGTGCAACACAGCAATATTCCATACTTTCAAAACGGCGAAATATTTGCGACGTCGCCATATTCCAGCACGCATAGTATGGCGATTCTATCTCTATTCTACCAAGAATAGACAAAGCTTTTTCCATACAATTTGACATTAAATTTTGCGACTATCTGTCATTTTGTCGATTCTTCCGTCGACAAAACCCGTTTCTTCGGTGGTCATGCTAAGCCGGCAGAACGCACTCTCTCCCCTCTCTCGCATAACGTGTACGAGCTGTCCGCAGGTGTTCCACCTGGTGCACCTGGAGTGTCCCGCGCAGGTGGACGAGGCACGCGACGACCCCGCCGCCAAGAAACAACGACCTGCGCACGACAACCTACTCAACCCCGCTGGGAACGGTAAACAACAACATTCATTTATTTTCACTCAACTTTAGCCCATAGATATATACCTTACAGACTAACATAATTATCTATCTATATATATAAAAATGAAACCCGTTTTCCGTTGTCACGACATAGCATGAAAACGGCTTGACCGATTTGCCTGATTTTTTTTTTAAATGTTCGTTGAAGTTCAAGGATGAATTCGAATAATAGCCGGAAAAGCCCTAAAAACAGCCCTTTTCTTTTTCCCATACAAACGTTTTCTAACTAAAACGTAAAATCAATTTGAGCTTTAATACCGTACTATAAAGTTCAAGTGTTAGTGGAGAGGTTCCGGGAAGGCAAAACAATTGAGTGACGTTCAGTTGTTCAGTCAACGAATGACAACTTCAAACAGACCATACGACATTATCACAATAATCACAAATAATTACTGTTTCTTTCCCAATAGAAAAACGATTTTTCAAATGGTGTTTGCGTATAATATAAAAATTAATTGCTGTTCGTTAGTCTCGCTAAAACTCGAGAACGGCTGGACCGATTTGGCTAATTATAGTGTTGAATTATTCGTGGAAGTCCAGGGAAGGTTTAAAAGGTGAGAAAGTGGTAGGTAGGTAGGCAGGGTAGAAGGTAGAGTAGTAGGTAGGATAGTAGAGTAGGTAGGGTAGTCGGTAGAGTAGTAGGTAGGGTAGTAACTAGGTGGGGTAGTAGGTAGGTCGGGTAGTAAGTAGGTAGGGTAGTAGGGTAGGTAGGGTAGTAGGGTAGGTAGGGTAGTAGGGTAGGTAGGGTAGTAGGTAGGTAGGTAGGGTAGTAGGTAGGTAGGGTAGTCGGTAGGTAGGGTAGTAGGTAGGTAGGGTAGTAGGTAGGTAGGGTAGGAGGTAGTAGGTAGGTAGGCAGTTGGTACACAGGCAGGTAGTAGGTAGGAAAAAGGGGATTGCATTGCAACGCATGTCGGGAACAGCTAGTGATATAATACAGTTTGTGTTAGTAAATAGAACTTTAAAACTAGGTTAGTAACACTTCACTTGAGCAAGTAAAGGCCACAACCCCTTTATTACCCACTACCACTACTTTACTCACGTGATACCCGGCTAAAAATTAGCTTTTAATGTAGCTTTCAAATAATGAAATAAATTTTTAAATAGGTTACATGGTTCTGCAAATTAGGCTCCACACACAAACTTTTCACAAAATCTTTACAATATTAATTAGACTGGCTATGGCGATGCGACTAGTTTAACCCTAGAAAGATAACCATACCACGGCATACGTTAAAGATAACCATATGCTTCAGAGGCGCACCCTTTTATAATACGTGTTTTTTAATTGATTTAATAACAAATATTTATGATTTATGGTATTGTGTTAAAAGGTATAATATAAACTATCAATTTTAAATGCATTTTTATTTAATTTGTTTATTTAAAATAATTTTAAACCAAATGAGTAGACCTCTAACATAAATCAACAGCCTTATGCTTCAGGAACAAAAACACTTATAATCATCTAAAAAAATTGAGTTATTTCTTACAAGCTATTATGACTACAATATAATAAGTATAAAAGAAAAATCTGTCATCAAAAAAAAAAATTTCAAATTAATTAATTCTTAAATGTTTCACAAAAAATAACCATACGCCTCGTGAGACTCGTCATATAAACAAAACTATAGAACTTACAGCATGGAAACAGCTATCCCGTGAAAGGGCTAACCGACGACTGAGTTGGCTCAGAAGGACAAACAAATACACGCGTCGGATAAAAAACTACAGTAATATGTTTCCCGCGCAGGCGCCTCTGCGACGTAGGTTATCTTTCTAGGGTTAATAATAATAATATATTTATTTCACCACAAAAATTATACAATAACATATTGTATGACTTGACAGGCTTAGTATAAGTACATGTTTTTAAAATGAAATCCTCTGTTGCCGAACTAGGACGGATCCTGTATCTCGGCAAACAGCGCCATCCCCTAACAGATTTCACTACAATGATTAAGCCAAACTAGTATCGTATTACCTAGTATTAACTGGGTTGTGGAGGTCAGATAGGCAGTCGCTCCATGTAAAATACTGGTATTCAGCTGCATCCGGTTAGACTGGAAGCCGACCCCAACATAGTTGGGAAAAGGCTAGGCAGATGATGATGATTAAGGCAAACTAGACATACAAGTTGCATCTATATGTTCATCATCGACTAGTTTAATATTCTAACTAATGCAGTTTCCACCTCGCCAGGATCAACATCAGACTCCCCTCCCCCTTGCGCGCCGTCCCCAGGCTCCGCCGACGGCAGCAGCATCACGTCCGACACGTCCTCCCGCCCGCGCTCGCTGCCGCCCGCGGAGACCGCCACGGAGGCCGAGGAGAGGTACGAGGACTGAACGGGCTCACTGCGTACCTTACTATAGCTGTCTGCGTCTCTACAGGTATCTTGTTAAAATCGTGGTCAGTTTTGGAGTTCAGCATATTTAATGAGTAGTCAACGGATATTACTTGTGTATTAAGTCGTTGACCTTCCAGTTTTATTGTTATAATGTTCCAAGTTAGGTTTTCACAGATGGCCAATGATAATTCAGCAAGCTGCCGACTACGATACGGGGAAAGATTCGTGGTCATTAAGCGTGTCTAGGACGGTAAATATTTGATTCGGGATTTTTAAAGACTCTTCTCTGAGACTCGTGTCAACTCGGCCCCACGTTTCATGACCACGAAAACTTTTGAGTTTTAGAGTAGAGTACATACAAAGTTATAGAACTGTTTGAAGTTCATTCTGAAGGAGTTATGCGACAGCTATAAAAGCATATTTTAAAGGATTGTAACGATATGATAATGCATATCATGCCCCACAGGCAATATAAGGTGATTGGAAAGGCAGTTAAAGTATATATTAACTCTGCCATTTCGTAGTTGTGATGTATCCATTTTAATCATTCTACACAGTATAATTGATTCTTTGTATGGACTGCTCGCAATGTTAGTAATATTATAGAGTCTCTGCACCATTGGGTTACTAAGTTTTCTTTATTCAACGAATTAATTTACTGAAATTAGTTTGATTTGAGGATGTTCTTACAACGATTATTTATTTATACACTGTCTTAATCTTAATTGGGAAATATATGTGTATTGATTGATCGATAATTTTAAAAGTATTGTGTTATAATCTAATAACAAAGAAAAAAGTGTTAAACATTGTGTTGCTGGTTTTGGGATATATTTTTAAGAGAAATTCTTGCAACCTTTTTTATATCAAACAACTTGAAGGTTTCTTCGGTAATATTGTTACTAGCGTAGCCAGAATTATACATTGTGAAGTATACAGGCAGATGTTTCGTAACGTAGGTTTAAAACTAAAGTTTAATGCATGATTTTTTTCATAATACCACGTAAGTTAATTTTATTCTTATGTATAACATGAATAAATAAGATCCAACGCGAACTATTGGAATTTGGACCAAGATCATTATAATAATGTTATCTAGAGTTTGACTAATTGCCTGAAGAATCTCAGGATCGATAAAGTCTACAAATTTGTGTAGGCTATCTCCTAAAAGGGTTTTACGGAGTGAAAATGTGGATTGAAAGTTTGTATGAAGCCCTAAATTTTAAAGATCCATGTATTAAAATCGGTTTTAAGTAAATAGGCCTAACGATTGAGTGTTATTAATTTGATTAACTCGATTTTTGACAAAAATAATATAGGTTGAAGTCAAATGGAGAAACATACACTATACTCAACGTAAAAGTGTATGCTAAAAAGCTATCGAATTATGCGCTTCGTCTTCATTCCTATGGTCCGCGTTGGTTAAGTCTATTTTGGCATAATTATAGTTTGTAAGTTGGAACCTCCTCCATTTAAGAACCTGTGTAGTTATTTAGTGTGTAAGCTTATATTTCTAGTCTGTTCTCTGTCATCGCTCTATGGGTACGGCTGATGCAAATATCAATATAATTACATTAGAAAAAAGTTGATAATTATTTGCACGAATCCATTTGGCGTAGTTAATGTAGGGATAAAATCGCACGTTTGTATATGTTTTAAGTGCACTTTTTCATGCAGCAGGGAAGATCTTGAGTCACACACTGTTTTCGGTTATTTTTGTGCTTATTTGCGAATTGCCAATACGCGTATCAAAGAAATCGAAAAGAGCTGGATTAAGGCTAGGCTAGCTTAGAGTCCCCAATTACCCTGTTTAGGAACTTTATTTTTTCTTAGGGATTTTTTTTTAAATTGTGCAGTACATTTTTTTTACTTTATTTTGTTGTAATCCTAAAAATATTTAATTATACTATCATCGTCGTTTTCTGAAAATTGCGGACGAAAATTACGGTCCGTTCCGGAACATTCCGAACGTATGGCTACTATAAGCTAGCTACTCTCACGTCGCAAGCTAAAACTTATGTTAGATTCTCTATGGTAGAAGTGTGTAAGTATTTCACGAATGTGTAGGTACTAAAACACTTTCTTTACATAACTTAACGCGAACAAAAGTCTATGCTATAGTCTAATTCGACAGGTGTATTCGTTGTTGAAACGATAACATAAACTCTTAGCATCCCCCCTGCCATGTTTTTAACTTTCTTACATATTTTATTTTTTATACAGTAAATTATAAGGCGTCTAGATTTTCACAAAAGATAAGGTGACTTGTTAGTTTTGTGGCTAGAATAAATTGATAATAAGCAAATATGTATTTAGCCCAAATTATATTGATAGTATAGCGGTAATCCTCTTTGTGTATTGTAGTATTGTTCGAGCCATGTCCTTTGTCTTCCTTATAACTTTTTCAAATTATATTTGCTAGTGTCACGACATGGCATTATCATAAGTTGCACACGTAGATAGTAAGGGAATAAATCGTACTCTATGTTTGCCGATTGCGCTGACGGTTAATAAAGTGTCGCGCGGAGTGGGCAAATATTTTGAAAGGTCAAAAATAAATATTTCAGTTCTAGCGTATGTTGGCTGTAGCCATTACGTTAAAACGTAACACTGTTGCCCATCCATGTTATTTTTCGTGCGAGTAGGACAGTGAATATACAAATACTGGGTCGCAGGTCTTCCTTCTCGTTCCTACGTTTTAAGACCGCGCCTGCCACGAATGTTGGCGTTTAGAATAAAAAAATAATATCTAAGCCCATTATACAAATGTATATTTTGTGTACTTTTCGTAACAATTTTATCCACATGTAAGGAGTTGGATAATTTTGTAATCTGTAAATGATCATAGTGAATTGTTTATTGTATTTTAAATGTAGGAGTAATGTCAGTGTAATATGATATGGTTCGGATGTTGTTACTGGCTAACCAAGTGGGGATGAGAATTATATATCTGATGATGTGTAAAAGCAACAATTAATCCTGTTTATCCTTTTACTAAGATTATTACATCACCTTTATTGGTGCTCTGGTGATTTTTCCTAAACAGGCAATCTCTCATTTGCAGGTAGAAATCTGAAGTTTTTTTTAATAATTGAATTAAATTCTATCCCTAGTTTGTTAGATAAAGTAACTAATGAATCACTGTGATAAAGGTTTGAACCAATTGGTTTAAAAGTTTGTATACTAAGGTGGATTGGCAAGTTAGTTAAGTAATAACTTTGATAGTGGTTGAAGATTGTAAGGCAGAGAACACATAATAATATGGAGCTTATCATGTGTTTAATAAAAATATCAAATATATTTTGGGTTTTATTGTTTTTAGATTAAGCAAACTATGTAATAACAGTTTATGTTCAACACTAGCAATGTATTAATTTAAGGCTGTTTACAATAAAGTGAGACAACAAATTATATCACAGAACTGTTTATTATTCACTTAGACTTATTAAGTAACTTTAGATCCCCTTTCTCTTACAAGAGCTTTTGACTGCTTCAATAATTTACTTGGGTGAACTATGTTAGGGTCTGTCTCTTCTGCTAAGTCATCCAATCTCTTCCTCAACAGCTGCTTCAACTCATCTATACTTGGACCTCTTTTCAGCGCAGATATACCAATTATATCTTCAAAGCTTATAACATTTTCTGGCCTGACTTCTTCTGGCATTGTGTCCAGCACTGAATTTATATCTCTGTATGCTTCTTTTATGCTCTTTAGAGTCTCTTCAGTGCCAGGCAAGTCCATCTTGTTTACTGCCAGTATGGCAGGCTTTTGTAGCAGTTCAGGATCATAGAGTTCTAACTCCTTGTTCAGCAATAGCACAGTCTCCAGACATGTCCTCTTGGGATGTTTAGGACTGAGCTGGAAACCTTCCACATCAGCTATGAACAGCAATATCTTTGTTCTCTCCACATGTTTCAAAAAGCTATGGCCAAGTCCAACATTGATATGAGCACCTTCAATAAGTCCAGGTAGGTCAGCTATTGATATCTGCCGCAGATCCTTGTAAGCTATGATTCCTTTGTTAGGCTTTATTGTAGTGAATGGGTAGTTTGCAATTTTAGGTTGAGCCCTTGATATGGCTTTCAATAATGAGCTTTTGCCAGCATTAGGGAAGCCAACAAGTCCAATATCAGCAATTAATTTTAAGTCCAATCTTATGTGATGTGTTTGTCCAAAGTGGCCCAGAAAATTTGTTTCTGGTGTGCCTCCAGGCCCGCCCCTGGCTAATATAACTGTTTCGCCTTCTTTGTCAACAGATCCTAGAACTTTTCCATCTTCCCTGTACACAGTTACGCCAAGAGGAACTTCCAGTTTTATATCTGATCCTGGATTACCGACTATTTTTGTTTTCCGACTGTCTTCTCCGTGACCTGCACTGAGAGTCTTCCCGCGATGTTTGCCCATTATTTTCCTTAGATTTGAATCCTCTTTTCCGATACAGTAAACACAACCACCCTGGCCTCCTAAGCCGCCAAACTTCGGAAGGCCAGTTCCACCTGTACCGCCTTTTACATGAAGCCTGACAGAATCCATAAATTTACTGCGAAGATAACTCCGTGGTCTCTTTAGTTCTTTTGCAGCGAACAAGGTTCTAAATATGAACACCATTTTTACAAGCACTATTTAATTCATAAAGTGTTCCATAAACATCAATTATTTGTAGGTTATGCCTTTGCCTGATTGTTTTCGTTTCGTCTGACAGATAAGTTCCATTTTCTTGTGCATAATTTGCAGTGATTTTGTTAAATGCTCGAAAAACAGTGTATGTTATAAAAAATTAAATCTTATTCATTCATTTAGAAGATAGAAACAACTATCAGAGACGTAATTTCGTATATATAAATAAATGTGTAGTTTAAATTCATTAATTTAACAAAGTCATATATTTTTAAATAAATGTGAATGGAATGTGTCGATGTCGATGTTGTGTTGTGTCAACTGTCAAAATATTGACGGCTTGCTTGTTTTGAAACTATTATTCCTGCTCAAACCTCTGATCATATCATTGGGCAACAGGGCAAGTGATAAAAATTTATGTTTTTTCTAGACCTAGGTTATCAGTTCAGGGTAGATTTAGTAAACGCGAGCCGAGATGTAAGGCCCTAGCAATATCCATCGTTTTTTATCCCTTTAGGTAGAGAATCCTTTACACATAGAAATTAGACTTAGTAAACAAAAGTCCTAAATATGCAACTAGTCTTTAAAGTAATCACACTGATGTGTGGAATATTTACTCCCATATCATGCAGCATTGGAGACAACTCTGGAATATATAGAAACTGCTTGAATAAAATTGAAAGAGAAAATTGTATCAATAGTAAGTATTAATTTTGATACATTTTGCCTTGTCTTATTATTAGAGATTGCACATGATAGAGAGGTATGGAAGGAGAAAGGGGAGGCCTTTGCTCAGCAGTGGGACACAATGTAGGCTAGTAAAAAAAATATTATATCTGACTATAGAATGCAACGGAATGAAGACATGCTGCGCCAACCCCAAATTAATTGGGATAAGGGCAAGAGAATAATGATGACGATGAGAATGCAACGGAATAGATTCCTGTGCACAGCCAGTAGTTTAACAAAAAACATTTTAGAAAAGATACAGTTTTCAAGTCCAAAAAAACCACCTGTATGCAAGAGAAAAATGTCCAAAAGTACCTAATCAACCATTTACAGATGGTGAAACATTCAAGCCTGAATCAGGGCTGCAACAAGACTTCTGGAGCAGCCTGTTACGATGGTCCTGCAGGGAAGAGTGTCGCTACCATTGCATGTGGATCACTGTCAGAAAGTTTAAGGCTGCTCACCAGGAAACCCCAAAGTTCCATGGCCGGGTAAGTTGCCATTGTATTTAAAAGATTATGGCACAAGCGCAAAGCGGCAACCCAACATAAAACGGAGAATTAGTAATAGTTGTCTCATTTAGTGGTTTTATAATATTCCAATAAACATATGGTTATTTTTATTAATGTACATCTGATCTGAGAGAAACATCCATTGATTTTGATGCTTGTGGCATTATGATGAAGTGTTTGAAGTCCGTTTGTATACACTAGTCATAATTGGCAACAAATCAAAGTACAATGAATGGCGAGTAGCTTCTGGGGTTAACAATATTTTTCTCTTCAGTGGCCATTCATCAAAATCTTCGGCATGCAAGAGCCGGCATCGGCTTTCGCTTCTGTGCTGAACTTTGCAGCCAATGCATATATGTACCAGCACATACGGTGGATGCGTGTGTCGAAAGGACCGTCCGCGCCTCTTATTAAGTTCTGGAGTGGGTTTGCTATGGTAAGTTGTTTTGTATCTTAAAAGGTTGTTGTTAAGGGTTGTTGTTAAGACTTCAGGTTCCTATATTATTATTGTAGTTTACTCTTTCATGCCAAAAGAATGCACCGTCACGTGAGCAAAATCGCAGATAGCTAATAATGTTGTGTATAATATTTATGTCTCTTGCACGAGATGACCAGATGATCTGATTTATAAAAAAAAAAAGATTACCACGGTAATTTCTCCCCCAGGTGTGCATGAACGCGTGGGTGTGGTCCACTATATTCCACATGCGAGACACGTGGTTCACCGAGTTTATGGACTATGCGTGTGCGCTGTCTATGGTCATGGGACTGTTCGTCGCTGCTATAGTCAGGTACAAACTGTACTTCCCATATAAATGTAGTCACTCCACTATGCTACACTACGTTAGAGTTTTTTTAAGTATCTCCGAAATCCATGACAGCTGATTACCTGAGTTCCTGTTATGTTCTCACTTCTTATTTATCTATTCTTTTTTTCTAAGACTATTGAATTGTATTTTCGCCGAACGATATTCGGATCTTTGTCAACTTCTGTATGGTCATAATTGTTTGTCTGTCTTACAGAGTATCCTACCAGAGGTCGAGGCTACTGACTTACTTCCTACTCTCGGTACCGCTGTTCTACTTCGTGACGCACGTGCGCTATCTGTACTCCGGCTACATCAACTATGACTATAACATGAAGGTCAACGTTGTCTTCGGTAAGTTACGGCGAGTTTAGTGTACAAAGAATATGAATCTTGTCACCTGGAGATAAAGTCCTCAAGGGCTCTGAATGTACCGCGAAGTCTGTCAGAAAGACCTCTGTGTACAGTCAGCAGCACCAATGTGTATACACCTCGCAACGTTTAGAAGCAATTTTGGACTTACTTATGTAGGTATTGAGTTCATTTTCAAGTTTGTAACGAAACTATTATTTTGGAACCCATATAATTATAAAGTAGGTCATATCTCAAAGCTGCAATCGTTATTTTATGAGAAATTCGCGTTTGAACTTTGCGAAGTGTACCTATACACACTGTGACTGTGTGTTTGGGTGTGTGTGTGTGTGTGTTCACTCGTGACTGTACATGCAATAAAAGCGAAAATGACATCGTTCGCCTCATTCCACTTGAGTAGTTTTTTCGGAGTATTCTGACGACCCGACTTGCAGGGTTACATGACTAGAGCCACGGTAATTCCGCGTCAATAGCAATTTCATTTGTCTGTACCTATAAGCTCGTATCATTATGTGGAAGTGCGCCAACAAAAGACACACTTATATTGTCTGAAAATATGCTATTATAAAACCAAAAAGTGTAGTCACTCCTTAAGATGAAGTGTTGGCATTTAAAAAGGTTATTTTGGCCGATGGAATAAAGTTCAAACCAAAAGCGCGTTGGGTTGACGATATCGTCAGAAGCGCGAGAAACGGATTGATGAGAGACACACAGAACGGAGAAGAGTGGCAGAAGAAAGAGGAGGGTATACCCGACAGAGGGTGATTCCGAGTTGTTCTCGACTATCTTTGAATTCTAAACCCAGAAATCTGTCTCCCCAGGCGTGTTAGGCTCGTTGATCTGGCTGGGCGTGGCTGGGTTCCAGTGGATACTGGGCCGGCGCTACGCGTGGCGCATGCTGGCTTTCACACTACTGTCGGGCATGGCCCTCACTTTGGAGCTGTTCGATTTCCCACCGAAGATGAATATCTTGGACGCGCACGCACTCTGGCATTTAAGTACTGCGCCTTTGCCTCTGTTGTTTTATAGGTAAGGATTAATTATGAATTAGTAGCGTGAGTGGTGGGTTATGGCCACTAAGCCATCCCAAACTGTGTCTGTGTCCCAGCAGTGGGAGTATTGGCTGAAAACAATTGTGGTGTGAGTGTAAATGTATGTGTGTATGCACGTTTTCTTTGCCAGCGAAGTGATTTGCTGTTCAAAACATAGTCCAACATCATTTTCGCAGCCTTTAATAGCCCCACTGCCTACAACAACAGGGCGTTCATTATAGTCCATTCAAAGTATCTAACGGGCCTCAGCGAGTTGGTTAAGATTTTTGTCCTCGTCAATTTCCCAAAGGTCTTCCGTAGGACTTTCAGCAGGGTCTCGAGATATAAAAATACATAAATAATTATACTTATAGATTGCATTATAATTGTTTCCAGGTACGTACTAGATGACCTCCGATACCTAGGCTCCAAGGAAATGGACAAACTCCCACTCAAGCTGACCTGAGTTGAGAAAACTGTACAAGTTTCGATCATCACGGGCTACGATGACAATTGCGCTGTTTATGCTGCTGGATGAGACGAGACCCTCAATATTTACTCCCGAACTGACTCCACGGGATTCAGCACTAATTAAAAAAAACTTAATTAATAACTTTAATTTTAAGAAGATTTTGTCAATGAAAAAATTAAATTGTATTAAAAGACCGGAGTGCGCCTGTACAAGTTACTGACAGTCTCGAGCGTCTTGGCACGAAGTTGAGCGCGAATCTGAACTTCGGCGCCTACAAAGTTGAAGGCTCAAACTGCGCCAAAAAAGCTGGGTATCCTAAACAAGGTTAAGCGGTACTTCAAGCATGGACAGCTTTCAATCTATACTAATATTATAAAGCTGAAGAGTTTGTTTGTTTGTTTGTTTGTTTGTTTGAACGCGGTAAACTTTGGGACTACTGGTTGGAATAGAAAAACTCTTTTTGTGTTAGATAGTCCATTTATCGAGGAAGGCTTTAGGCTATATAACATCACGCTACGACCAATAGGAGCGGAGCATAAATGAAAAATGTTGCAAAAACGGGAAAAGATATTCCTTTTTGAGAGCTTCCGTTGCGTGCGCTGCGAAAACGGGTTAAGTTACGCAAATATCATGTATCAAGGAATTGTTCCTCTTTAAAAGTTCTAAAAAAAAGTCCGCGACAGCATATGTCTATCTTTTAAGATTGACTCACTGTAACCATTTTTTACTATTAAAATGTTAGGTTAAAAAGAATGATATTTTGCGAAGCTTATTTAACGCATATGGTATTAATCTATATCTAAATAAATGTGTTTATTAGCACAGAAATTTAATATAGAATATTTGTGCCCTTTACTCTATACAGTTTAAACAAATATCTTAGAAGATATCGCAATGTAAAAATATCCGCGCGACAAAATAATTACGCGTGCGGCAGTCATTCGGTCCGGTGCGGTAGGTTAGTGGGGATTCTGGCCTCCGGGGACTCCGGAGAAATTCAAATTCAAAATATTTACTGTTTACAAGGTACAAGGTGTTACTGTATATTTAACAGTAAGAGATACCAATAGTAATTCGCACTTTAATATAATCTATACTAATATTATAAAGAGGAAAGATACGATTTTTTGTTTGTTACGATTTAACTCAATTTATGTTGACATTATTTGTTATAAGCTATATTATGTGACGCAGACGAAGTTGCATGGGTCAGCTAGTATTATATAAAGCTCAAGTCCGGTCCGGCATGGAGTATTGCTGTCACCCTTGGGATGGCTCAGCCAAATACCAGCTTGCCACACTTGACTCTGTAGCGCAGAGCCACGAGGCTAATTGGTGACGATAAGCTAAGCCAAGCTACATAGCCTGGCCCACGGCTGCAAAGTTGCATGTCTGTCGGTCTTCTACAGACTGTATATCGGAGAGTGTGCGCAGGAGCTCCACGAGCTGATTCCACCATCTCCCTTCTTCCATCGGGAGACAAGACGTACTGGAGATACCACCCATCATACCCATACCTTGTCGTGTTGTCCATGTTCCACACATTCGAACGAGGCGGTTTGCTAAATCTTTTAATATGCGCACAGCCCAGGAGTGGAACTCCCTGCCTGCGTCGGTTTTCCCGAGTTCATATAACCCCAATCTATTTAAGTCGCGAGTAAATAGGCTTCTTCTGGGGTAAGCTCGTTCTATCGTCGACCTCATCTCTGCCCTTAGGGCAAGATTGAGGTCAAGAGTAAGCCCATTTCAAATAAAAAAAAAGACAATCTAAGAAAATGTCGACGCCATTTGGGTTGAGCCGATCACATATCACCACAAGCTACAGTTTCGGATAGTTTGATGTGCGGGCGTCTGTACAGATAGTTGTATTTTGAGAATACTTATATTTATTTAGGTACTTAATAGTATGTCCTAATGTAAATAGGGATGCTTCCTGACTAAACCAAATATGATTCTGTTTAGTCAGTCAGTTAGAAAATTATCGAAAAATATTGGTTACGTGTTTTTTGTATTATCAAATTAATAAACATTGGCGAAGATAAAACGCGTCAAAGATCATGGGTTAGGGCTTGTGACGTCACTTTCTGATAAATAAAAATATGTCATGCAATATGACGTCACACGAGCTTTCAAAGCACTGTATCGTCTCCAATGTTTGTTTACGAGAAAAAAGAAAAAATATGTGTCCAAAATTTTTTGAAAATCTATCCGACGGACTAATTAGATTTTTTTTTTGTCAAGCACACTATTACTATCAAGTACAAATCGTGTTAGCTTTTTCACACAATCTCGACTGAAATGAAAAAAAGGAATTTCTTATAAAATCTATGTGCATTAGTTTTATTTTTATATGCTGTTGTTAATTGTTAAATTGAATGTCCAAAGTAATTGGGTTCTTGCACATTATGGGCCTTCATACACCAGTACCTACACCAAGGTGCAAGCGTTGTTCCTAAGTCAATAAGAGTATTTTACTGGTTGTTCTACATTAATAAAGGGTTTGGAATATTTTTGTAAGAAGCGTGGACTTCCTAACATTCGCTATTTATATTTATTTTCTAAATGACGGCCAAGCATAAAACATATTTATCAATGCAAACAAGGTTTGAATGTGACAAAGTCTTCTACAGGATCACGTTCCCGCAAAAAGAGTTACCAAAGTTAAATATTTTCACTGATGCACCATCAGTACAATTTTGATTTTATTAGCCACGAGTAAAGTCTGTATCAATCAATAGCCAACATAAAATACAAACAAGTATTGTATGAGACAATCTTCTAAAATCTCACATTTCCGAAACATAAGCTACAAAAGTTGTGTTGATGGTGAAAGATTAAAAGACTTTGTTTGATCTTGAAAACTTATTCTTATCAATCTTGAAAACTTGACGCTTTCGAAGATTTTGACTCATTAAAAACTTGTTTGTATTAATGCCAGTTATTGATTAATATAATTGTTTAGTGCGTGTCAGATGTTTCGAAAATAAATTAAAACGTTAGGTAGGTCAAATAATTTAAAGCCCTTATACTAAGTTAAGTTGTAACCTAGCTTAACTGTTAATTATTTTAGTTACTTAGTTTTAGACAAACTCACGCATGTAGTGAGAGAACAAAGACATGACAATATTATTTATAAACTTTCTATAAAACTGTCTGTTAAAATGGCCCAATAAAAAGATTAACATTTGGACTGAAAATTTTATTAAACATTTTCCACACAATGTATACACACTCACAAAGACAGATCACAAACGACAAAACGACAATGAATGTCCTAATTAACCTTCAAGTATAAGCTGCTTCCACTGCGGGCCGCACCGGATGCCCATCTTGTGTTTCTTCAGCCACGCCATCCCCTTGGAGGGAGGCTTGCGGGGTGACTGGCTCTTGTTATTGGCGCTATTGCCTGTTCTGTTGCTTCTCGGCGCAATTGCCGGTACGTGCGCGCCAGGTTCCACGAGCACAGTTCTAGCCTCATAAGCTTTGTAGTAAGCAGGATTGTAAGCATGATTTTGAACAGGACTTAGAGAACTTGACTGCTCGGAATAGTGCCTCTCTGAGGAGTACCGATTGTTGTTCTGGAACATAAGCTTCTCGTCCCAGTACCTGCGGTTCTCTTGCTCCATGTACGGAGACCTCCTTTTCTCGGGGCTTTTCTCTCTCTGATATGTTTGTTTATAGGATATCTTCGAATGAGTCTTACGCTTCGGCAGGTTGTTCGGTCGGCTCCTTTGCCTCAGGTTTTTCTCTATTTTCTGGCTGTATACTGTCTGATAATCATCGGAGTCGCTGGTGGTTTCTTCCTCGCTCTCATCGTCTTTTTTTTCAACCCGTTTTGAAAAGTTTTTTGGTTTTTCTTTCGTCTTAAACAGCTTTACGGATTTGAACATCTTCGTTAACAAGCCTTCTTTTCCTTTTTTCTGCAACTATATTAAAATATTATTGAAATCATAAAAATAAGACTGTTTTAAAGGTACCTTCGTAGAGTGCGTGTATACTTACAGGCTTATGTTCGAGTTGTTCCGAAGCGTCCTTTTGCACCCGCTTTGGGCTTATGATGGTGGTGTCAGTGTCGGTCTCGCTGCTCGATGACTCCGACTCGGTGATGCTGTTGGCGTTCTGTGCCATCGTTCCACGTAACGTTTTTTTGTCTACTTCCGGCTCTGCAGGCTGTTTGTGTTTAGCGTGCATATATTTCTCCAGCCTATCCTTCCTCGTCCTCAGCTCTGTTTCAGTACTGGTGACCGCGTGAGAACGTGCGCTTGCTTCATGAGTTGTTGCTTTGCTGTCACTAGTTGAGTTAAAGGTATCCGACGTGTCTACCATGTCTTTCTTCATAAATAATTCTGATACAGCCTGCATTACGTTCTTTATCATTTTTGGTTGTTTTTTTTGCTCTGTCTTCAAAATGATTGGTGATGTGAAACCATCCAGAGGTTTCATCGGCTCATATTCGCTCAGCGAAGTATCTTTTTGTGGAAAGTCTATAGTAAGCGCCATGGACTTGTATATTTCTTTAATTAATTTATCAGTTTCCCTACTGTGATTTGGTTTCCCTTGTTCAGTGTTAGTAGCAATCGTGGTTGCCTGTCTCATGAGACCAGGTTTTAGCTGAGAGCTGCGGTAACAACTGGAGCACATATTCCGCCCCCCCGAGGTCTGTATGAAAACTGGAAAGTTGTGGAAACATTTCATTCGTCCATGAGGGTTATAGCAGAACTGGTTGGGGCTAATCTGTCGCGAACACGAGGTGACATAAGGGTTCATAGCGTAAGGGCTGTACGTAATGCTATTCATCAAACTAGATGCCTGCAAGTTGGTACGAGATGGCCCATTTTGAACGACTGCATCTTTTTGTGGTTTATTCTGGATAACTTGACTTTTTGTTTGACTTGAGACTTTAACTTCTGCTAGAACAGATTGTAAGATACTTTTAATTTGATTTAATGTTACTTCTGTTTTATTATTATCGACAGGTGGCACCTCCATTTTGCTAATTTCTGTTTGACATTCATGATTATCTATAACAGTAGTCAAACATTCGGCATTTTTCTTGGGCACTGGAATCGGTTGTGACCTTTCTATTTTCTGGGGTGTCCTCCTATTTTTTTTAGGATAGATAGTTCCAAAGTCCATACTACAGCTTTTTGATGTCTCAATGTTAATTGATCGCTCTCTTCTACACATTCTCCGCTTTGGCAATATTCTTGCAACTGGTTCTGTCCTATTGAAAGTAGCGGGCATTTTTCGCCCATAACTACTTAGTTTGTCACTCATATCTCTTGTTTGCTTTCTTTGCCTCTGATCGGTGTAATCAGCTCGTGATCGCGCAGTGTAGTGCTTGCTCATGGGCAGAGGGAATGATTCGTATCGATACTTTGTGCGGACATTTTCTGGCCAACATTTCATGTCAATAAAAGGATAAGGCCGATAGGAATATTTTAATAGTTCTTTTTTTCTTGGGGTATCAGAGTCTTTTTTATTCTTTACCGCATTTTCCTTTACCGGTACTAGGTCGTATTGATCGGTGTTATAGAAAGCACTGCCAGTGTTCATCTGACGGACCATATAAGTTTGAAAAGTATTCTGTTTATTGAGGTGTTCGTCGATGTTTTGAAATGGGCCGTGGCAACAGGAACACACGTCAGATAAAACATGGCAGGTGCCATCGCAGCGTGGCTGCTCGTCCCTACAGATAGGCGATGAGAATTCAGTGTTTATTGATAAGTTATCTTCCAATATTTCCGGTTTGTATTGCCTGCTGACCATTGCAGCTAGATACTTACGAGTCATAACGTCTGGCTCCTCATGTTTAGGAACCTCTTCTGTTAAATTCGATTTAATGAACGGAGAACTATAAGTTTGCGTGTAGTACACACATGGTGAACACTTCTCTTTATTTTTAAAAAGCTTATTTTTCTTTTTGGGGTAGTTCTGTCGTTGGTAGCTTGGTTTGCATATTTTAGGTGCATGGTAGTAATGATTCGTGTTGTAAGACTTGGCTTGCTGGCCGTAGTAGTTTTCCTTATTGTAAGGCGGGATAGGCTGACTGGCTTCGTTTTCCATGTTGTACGGCCTAACAGTCTGGTTGCAGCCGTGGTCCATGTCGCACCCATGCGCTGGTTGCGCACCGTAATGCTCCATACTGTTAACTTTTTTGATTCTGTTCTCCACTGGACATGCTTCTAAAGCAGCGTTAGCGTGTTCCAGTTCTTTTTCTAAACCGATTATTTTTTGTTGCAAGTCTGTCACGTCTATCGGTATACAGGATATAATTTTAACTTCAGTTTGCGATGGTGTGTTGCCTAAAACATAAACGAATATCTTTAGTTTTATTCTTCTCATAGAAGGGTTTATTTGCTTGTAACTCTTAGCAGCGATAAATGAGCTGCAGAGGTACAGACTTACTTACTTACGACATTCAAGCGGGTAGGCATCAGTGTGTGTGTTACTATGAAAGGCGATAATATGCTAACCCCATGTCTGGGGTTGAGGCGGCCCCAGCAAAAAAATTGGTGGTGCAAAATGTTATGTTACGGCCTGCCACTACCCCTTTAGCACAAAATAAGCACCGCAGTCACCATAGTATATAAGTCAACCGTTAAGGTTTTACATTTTATGATTTGCCGGTCGTCATTTTGTCGAGGGTGAGCGAAGCGAGCTTGTGTATTTTTCCACCACGGTTAATTATGTTGTATTGTTTTATTATTCATTCAGATGGTTTCCAAATTTCCTGAATGATTCCGATAGTTTCAATTCCTAATGAATTCGAAAGCGAGCTAAGCGAGCTCGAAATTTACTACCCACGCCTCAGAGATGTAACTTTTTCTTGTTACTAAATATATTTAAACAAAATATTATAGAGTTTATTAAATTATGCACAAATTTTAAAGATGAATGTAAGAACAGAGCCTAGGCGCTCAAAATTTTTGAGCTCGCTTATGCGCGCTATGTTAGATTTTGTTCATTTGTGTCTGTAGGTACGGTACCTATACGAATCACGCAAATACCACTTTTTTATTTTTTTTGTGGGGTGGGAAATCATCAAATAACCCCTCCCGCTCTGGGCAGAGCGAAAGGGAGTGTCAGACTTCTACTGACTAAAAACCACCCATGTTCCTTCTTAGCCCTTGCGCCGAGGTCGCGGTATCTCTTTCGAACAACCCGCAGCCCCGACGGGACGCAAATACCACTTCATAGGGCATTATGTGTCTAATCAGCAGAGTAAATCGTAACATAGGTATTATATAAGTATCTCAATAAAGTCATGGCACATGGAGCGTAACTATGATTTTATTAGTTTCCTTAAGGCCACTTCTGTGGGTGTAATGTGAAAGTAGATACATACTTTACCTAAATTAAAAGCGATCCTTTTCAGGAAGTTTTCGATGCCCTTGAAGCGTTTCTTACACAATGGCCTAGATAATTCTTCTGTGCTCATGTTGTCAGTACGCTGCAAATTGTTTTTTTTCGTTGAAACAAAGTGGTCCCCAGCGAATATTTGAAAAACCGCAATTAGGTTTCTCTTTTACCTTTTAAATTTTTAATCGGTATCTTTCACTCAATTAGACAAAATATATTAAAAGTAAAAAACTAATTCCTTTAGTGAACTCATACAACTATGTTGAACTGTGGCACTCTAACTACTTTTTCTGATAGCCCACCGAAAGTTCAGAAAATGATAATTATTGAAAGGAGCAGAAAAACGTTAAATCCTCATGTAAAGCCGGTGTCATGTGAACATGGAATAAAACATAAGTACCTAAATAACATAAAAGTACTCAGTGAAGCTCTGAAAAGTCGTCTTAGCGTGTCGATGATAATTTAAACTGAGCGAGCACAAATGGCGACGAGATGGGCGCTTTCAGTAACGGTTCACTTATGAATTCGTTTGTGCTTATTCGTTTCACTTCCATGTGATGGATGCCGAAAAAAAGGCAACAACTAACAGTAGGTTAAGCGTCTGAAATCGTTTTTAGGCACAACATCATCATCCACAGCCCGAATTCACCCACTGCTGGGTATAGGCCTCTCTTTTCTTGTGCCAGTCTCCAAAGTTCTGTGCCAGCCTCATCCAGGTTTTGCCCCTGATGGCAACTATGTCGTCTGTCCATTTCGCCGCCGGAAAAGGAATAAATGGATGTCTAATAGTTAGAGCAGTTTATAACCGCGGACGGGTTTAAGCAAAAAGCCAACAGTGACTTACCTCCGGAAAAGGACAGGCTCAGTTCACCTGTAACCTGATAAAAGGTGGCTTTCCAACAAATAATTTCATTTTGAGCAGTTCCAGATGTATTGTAACAATAAAACTTAAAACTTAGAAGAGCCGGCAATTTCGGCCGCTCACATTTGGCTCTTTGACGTTCAATCAATGGATGGTGCATTCGATGGTGTCAAATGTTTGAATTCAACAAGAATTTTATCGGCCAGCTTGACTGTCATAAATATATTTAGAGGTTTTTTTCTGTTACGTGTAGGAACAAAGAATTTTGTCGAAACAAGCAGGTAGCCTAGAAAGGCTGGTTTAGATGGCCACCCTCGTGAAACCTACACACTATGATTCTTGGCGAAAGTCTTAGACCTTGGCCTCCTCAAGGGTATATAAATAGGACACCCTCGAAACCCTTATCAAGGGTATCCTATTGTCTCCCATAACGTTTATCATCTTAGAGTTGGTAAATGACACGGAACCGAAATAACAGACATGATCATATAATAATATATCATGGTGTTTTATTCAGTTCTCCTTACTTTAGGATAACCCCATACTTCTGCAGGTATGGCCGTAATGAGTAAACAAGCGTTATTAAACAAGATTCTGGAGTGAGTTTACAACAAGTCACACCAAATCGTGTCATAACATAAGTCATAGGTACTCATTGGTCGACTATTACTCGTAAACTTGTAATGTCTACTGAGCTGTGATAGTTTTCCTTTTAATTTCTTTATTTATTCTACCATCGTCAATTTTTTCACACTACCAAGGGAGGGCACTTGAGTCATATCACTTTAAAGCTTAATATTTTACAAACGAACTAGTAACGAACGACGAACGGAAAAGTATTTCAACAAACTCGCAATAGTTTTAAAGACCTACTGGTATAAACGACACACCAGACAATGAGCTAAGCGAGAAAAAAAAATCATCCCCACTGTTATGCGTACCGGAGATACCTTAAAAAAAACGAGATTTATTTTACCACTTTGTTGGCGTAACTCATTAGAATATTCATGCCACATTACACCGTCCTAGTACAGTTTACAGTCTATGAGCTATAGTGTGGACAGGCGGACAGACATGGCGAAGCTATAAGGGTTCCTTGTTGACTACGGGATCATGAAACAAAACACCATAAAATAACTGGGCAAAGACCATTCCAATTATTCTTGTGTTATGCTTTCTCCGTCCAATAAGTAATAGAAATAAAACAAATAAAATCCTTTTTACCAATTTTCTTAGAACAAAGGAAAAACGCAACAATTTTCACTGACTTCACGCACAATTACAAAAACATTCGTGGTCTAAGATTTTTTGCGTTTGGTTCGCCGTAACTCGACTTGTCTTTCCCCATCAACGTCCGTACTATGAGGTTCCTCGGAGAGAAAGGATTCCTTTTGTAAAACATTTTCTTTAGCATCGCATTTCTTAACTTTAAATCACCGTCAGCTAAATCCTTCTCAGTCTTCCAAGAGAACTTCATGGGATCCGTATCTATCTTTCCGTGTTCTTCCAAGGCTTTAGCTTGCAGTTTCTTCCAGGTAGATAACGGCTTCGGTTTCCGTGGCGGCATGCTTTGTGACGCCTGTGTCTGCGTGGAGCAAGTGTTTTGGTATTCGACACTGTCTTCGGTCTTCGGTGCTTGGATCTTCTTTTTGATCTTACGGAAGATTGACATCTTTCTATCGCTCTGAGTGGCAGTAGTTTTCACTTCTATTTCCTTCAAACAAAGAGGTACTTGTGGCTGTTGCATAGGCTTGTAGGGATTATCATAGCCCGTGTGTAACGGTGGAGCTGTAGGTCGCTGTTTAGAAGGGTAGGGAGGTGCACTGGCTTGTTCTGGCATCCTCGAGTGCTGCACTCTCGGCGGCGCGTACAAGTCGTGCAGTGGCGGTGGTTGCGCGTAGTCCGGTAAGCCAGGGTTGTATGGAGGATTGTATGGTGGGTTGTACGGTAAATTGTACGCTGGATTGTATTCTGATTGATATTCGTGAGGTCTTGGATAGTTTGACGGCATAGGCGGAGGCTGGTAGTACTCTTGTCCATGCATCATATAATTCGTTATCTCTTGTCTGTATGGTCTTTCTCTGTATGATGCTATTGGTGGCCTTAAATTTACTTCTTGATCAATAGCACTTTCACTTTCGCTAAGTTCTTCAATAACATCTTTTTTCTTCTTCTTTAAAAGACCAATAGACCGCAGAACATTTGAAAACGCATTCCGTTTAGTCTAAAAAATAAAAGGGAAATTATTTTTAATTTTTCATAAGTAAGTCTTTTACAGAGCTAATGTCTCGAAATCGAAATCAAAAGTCATTCATTCAAACTAGGCTGATAATCAGCACTTTTCGAACGACAATATTTACTTTACTAATTTACAAGAGACAGTCCCCCAAAACGCCCTTCGACACTTCCTAGTGTTTGAGCTGGAAAGAAGAAGTGGCGGAACAAACTCCCCAACAATACATCTGTCTGTTAGGTCAGTAAGAAGAACCAGACTCAATACAATAGTAAAGTGTAAGTTAATATTACGATTGACTACAGACACAAATCAATACTAAAAAAGTAACATATCAGGAAAAATACATAACATATCAGGAAACTAATTTTGGAGAAAGAACATAAAAACCAAACATTGTCTTGTGTTGAACTCAGCGACCATTCCTATTATTTAAGTAGTCGTTAATGGAATAGTTAGCTTTTAAACAAAGATTGGATTTTACTTTGGGTTTAAACGCATTGAATGGCAAGCCTAGAAAAGAAAATGGCAGTTTGGTGTAAAATATTATGTCTGTAGTGCTTAGTGCTTACCTAGCGAATGAGGTTAATATAGGAATTAAATTGTTCGTTCTTACCTTATCCTCAGTGGTCGTTGTTTCAATTTCAGTTTCAGATAAAGACTGCGTAACTTGTAAACTTAGCTTCTCTAAAATAGTATCTGAATAACTAGCGTTGGTTCCGCTGATATATGGTTCAGAACTTATTCGGGATCCTATCGCTTCACAACTCTTTGAATAACACTTGAGTGGAGGTGTTCCCACTTTGGCATCTTGTTTAGAATTTACTTGTCTAGAACTTTCGCCAACACTTCTCGATGTTAAAAGTTTGGCTTCGGCTCTTCTAGCTTCATGTCTTCCATGATCTTTTTTAATTGATCCTTGTGCTACGTATTTGTAGATTTCTTTAATAAGATCTTCGGTTTCTGTAGGACACGTTTCAGATTGACAGATTGTGGTGGTGTTTTTATGACAACAATGTTCATTGTACCCTGGTTCCTTGGCCGTATTAACGCAGTTTGTACATGTATAACTTGGACTGGGCATCATATAGCCGTTCTGCATGGTTATTGGATAGGTCATTGGGCATACTGGCATCATAGGATAGCAACAAGGATTTTGAAACGACGACATATATGGAGAAGCGCTGCACCCCGTACCCAAATTGTGAATACTATTTTGCCTACTGTTAGGCATTGCGCTGCCATTTAACTTAGCACTATTTTCGTTCTTCACCTGCATTCCTTTGTCCCCGGTTTTAGAGCAGTCATCAGGTTTCTCGTCTTGTGACGCAATTGTTTCTTTCTTTATTTCATGTAAAAAACTTTGCAGGATATCCTTTATTTCGCATAGTGCTTTGTCTGTTTTATCAACAGGTATTTCTTCACCTCTAATTTCTTCTGTTTTATGAATCGTAGTATCAACAGTAATATTTGCTTGGTTTTTTGGTGGATAATGTATACTGCTCATAGTGGCGTTGTCTTGTTGACAAAGGTTTTGTTTCTCGACCTGACAAGTCATGTGCTTGTGTGATTTGCGTGGTCGCCCCATAATAAAATTTGGCACTTGTGCAGATGTTACATCGCTGTCCATCGGCACGCGCTCTCGTTGAAACCTTCGCCTGTGTGGTGAGTCTCTCTTATATGAATGCTGGACATGAGCCATGTAATCTTCGAACTCTGAGTTATATTGTGATTTCAGATTAAGCCGGGGTCTTAAAGTCCTAGGTGACGGAGGAACTTCCCTATAATATTCATATGGTAACATATTATCTTCACTGAATTTTCGTCGAGTCTTTGGGCTGGACTTTTCTTTGACAGGAATATAGTCGTAAACATCAGAATTATTCAACATGTCAACGTGAACCCTGCGATGTTTTCCTCGAGTATGTTTCTTAGAACTGTAAAGGCGAGTGTCGCAAATACTTCTCATCTCACTGACGTCTCTGTGTCTTCTCCTATGCTTGTGTCCGTCGTGGCAACATGAACACAAGTCGGGACCCTCCAGTATCTCTTCACGAATTGAAAACTCTTGATCCCGGCAAACAGGTGCTGAAATCTGGCTAAGACCTGATTCTTTTCTTCCAAACATTTTTACCGGCTTGTATTGTCGTTTTATAATATCAGCTATAAAATCTTGATCAAGTTCTCTATTGTGATGTTCCTCCTTACGAATTTTGTTTGGTTTCTGTTTGTTAGATTCTTTATAAAAGTCATTCTTACTCCTTTTCGCGCGCGCTCGCTCTTTATATTTCTTCTCTTTGGGATAATGCGGAAGCATGGGCTCCACATATTCTTGTTTTACATACCTTTTATCATGAGGATGACCAGAATAACCAGGATTTGAATGATGCATTCGTGGATTTATGAGTGAACGGAAACTGCTGCTAGAATTAGCAGAACCGAAGTTCTCGTAAACAGACCTCGTTCTATATTTTTGCAATTTTGAGCCGTAATCAGATAATCTATGCAGTTTGCTCTTTTTAAGTTTTGGTTTAGAAACATGGTCTTCGCAATTGTCGAGCATCCCCTGAGGAGTATGGGTTGCATCGATAATATTTTGGGGTTTCGAATGTTGTCCGCTCTCTTCAGATTTTTCGTATTGACGACGATTGTCGATTGAGTTTGAAGATTTTGTGAATTGACCGTTAGAAGACTTGTATAGAAGTTGTGTCTCGTTGCTTTTTTTTCTCCGAGCAGACGTATCACTTTGTTCTCGGATCGGCTCTATCTCGTGTCTCTTGTATGTCGGGATGCAGCAGTTGGATTCCTGCAGTTGGCTCTCGTCGACCTGGAGACAGCTATCGGACTCCCTCCTGGAGCAGTCGAGACACGCGATGTTCTGACAGTGCTTATTGACTTCGTCCAACTGTTGTTCGAGGCCAATTATTTTGCGTTTTAAATCGGTAACATTGATGGCAATACTGGAACTTATTTTAACATCGGGTTGCGATGAGCTACCTGCAAGGAGAGCAGGGTGGTTAGCAGCTGAGGATATTGTTATTGCTGGATACTTGTTATGATTGGGTGGTTACCTAGCGCCCGGCGGAAGAACTCTCGAATGGCCCGGTACCTGCGCTTGGTTCGGGGCGAGATGCGGCGTCGTGGGGTGCGTATGTTCATCACCGATCCTCACACCGACGACGTCTGAGAACAATGGCTAGTGAAGTTACTGGATTGTTTAATTAGCTATATTTGTTGAACTAAAAAAATATGAATGTCTAAAGATAGATCTGAACGTTACTAGACCGCGTTAATAGAGTATTGTAAAGATAAGCTGTCTGCGTATACCTTGTAGTGAGATAGCGAGTGACTGTCATTTGTAAACTATACTATAATGTAGCCAGAAAATACTTTACAAAGAAATCATACCGTGACAGTTGATGATAGCCGTTTTGTTGGACTTCAGTCGATAGCTGCCTCTATCTTGCATGCGAGGAGATAGAGGTAGTAGATATATTTGTCTCATTTACTCTTACTGCTGTATTTTAATGTGTATTTTTGTCTCCTTATAATTTTTTGTGACATATCTACTACTGTGCTATGACTACGCCACACTTTTGTGCCGATATACCAAGAAAACTGTGTGAGAATAACAAAAACAAAAGTTGACAATACCTACCTGTTCTCTTAAACAGTAATTCATGAATCGCACAATTGTAGTCCATTGTACAAAAATTCCATATTTGCCTGAAAATGTAAATCGAAGTGACAATGATTACGCTTATTATTAAATTTAATCTTGTTACAATTACATATACGTTTGACTTTTGAATTTCATCTGACTTTTGCGGCAATATATTTTTATTCATTGATAGTGCATGTATGGCCAGTGATGGTCATCTAAGATAAAAAATGAATCCGATAGTGATGTTGAGCGCAGTGTTGCCGTGAACAGGAGCTGTCACTCGTCGAAATAATTAAACAAGTGCTGGCTGAATGTTCTGACATTGATATAATATTGTAGATTAAGGAACAGTCAGGAACCCACAATACTGAATAAATAACTATAGATGGGCACAGGGACACAAAAACCGTGCGTCTGGTTCTCGGTTTGCTTAAAATACTTTGTCAAATCTTTTTGGACATAACAAACTCTTTATCTAATATTTGATTATAGAATGTTTTGACGTTGTCATTTACGTCATTCACATTTTGTATATATTAGGAAAATAAATAATTGAAGTTAATGCTTCAATTTGCATTAAAATGCTTTCAAAATTCTTACGAAGTACGTATAGATCTCGTGCCGACCTGCTACTGACGAGGAGAGTCACTCCAAAAGTACATAATGTGCGATATGCAGACATGATACCGCCCACTCAATACGACATACCGTACCCAAGGAAGCTGAAATTAGGATATACTCTTAAAACATATTGGGAAGTTATCCCTCTGTTTCTCTCCACATGCACAGCTCTGTCTTTAATGGTCGGTTTTATTATATGGTCCTGTAAAAATAAGGTAAATATGTCATTTAAAATCTGATCAGTGAATTATCTTAGCCATCTAGTTGTCAATCGTGAATAGTGAACCGTTTTATGCGTCCACCTCTGCCAGGAGTGTTACCGGCTCACCGGTGGTAAAGGTCATAATTATCAATCTGTGGTACTTCACTGTTAGTAGGGTGGTGATTGTCGCGTTCTGCTTGGTCAACCTACAGTAACGGTTTCTGAATTAAACGCCTTTTTTGTATGAAGGAAACGTGGCAGTAGTGAGCAGTGACGTTTCCTCTGTTGGTCAATAAGAAAATGTATATTTTTAATGTTAAATCTATGAGCTAATTTACGGAGAAGCGGTGCGTCCTCCCTTATTATTATTATACTCTTTAAGTGCGTCGTTTGGCGTCGCATACGCGGTGTATTGTTATGCCGTTTACGGGCAGAAGACGCGTGTCGTGGACTAACGCCCCACGTTATCATATAAATATTGTTGTAATATTGTTCTTGTCAGGTGCTATGGAACAGTTTGGGCTTGAGGCCGTCTCTTGCTTGACTGGTTTCTTTAATTTACTGTGTGTCGCGTCGCATAAAGTAAACTTTAGGAAATCAAAACATTTGGAAAAACTTGCAACGTTTTTTGTTAAAGGTCGACGTTGTATTTACAAGCCGTAGCCGTGAGAACATATCTCGTACGATGGACTTACGGAACCCTTCGATTCACAAGTTATTAATCATCAACCAAAGATACGAGCCCTGGTGTGAGATGGCGGATGTACTGGATAAATTGAAAGACGCGGAGAAGCGGGCCCTGATGCGTGCACAGTCCTGCTCGCATTCATAGGCCTGGCTCGACGAGCATAGAACAAGTTTAGTATGTTAGTAGTGCAGACATGTGAAGATCAGACGCTAAGGTGTAACAAGCAGTCAAACCCCGTTATTATAGCAGTCTAGCACATAATCCTTGTTGTTCTTGATTGGCGGAAACTTAGAAACGGCGTAAAGATAAATTAATAAGAGTGTGTTTATGAAAATGTAGTTTCAGTTACCATGAACGCTGGAAATATACTTATGTATAACTTATAAACCACAAGACAGGCCTGTAATGACGGAAACAGAAGAAACAACGCAAAGTTTGAAAAATAATTTTCAGATTTCGCAGTCGTCAACATCCACCATGTAAACGTTTATATTATGAACATGTTGATATGTTTTCAATATACATTGTTGATGTAAAATTCTATCTTCTCTCATTTTCTTGTATATTCTTCATTTTATTTTCGTATCCTTTCCAGCAGAGGTGTGCGAGGAAGCTAAGCTGTGCGAGGATGTGTGGCAGTGCTGTGAAACGGTGTGAGGGTATACTCTTAGAGCTTTAGCTCCTTTCTCGCGTGTATCTCACACACTCGGGTTTCATGTTCACAACTACCTAGCTAGCTCTTTCTCGACACATTATAGCTGTATGCAAGGGTAAGAAAATGCGGTTAATCTATTAATGGATTTATTACTCGCGGCCCGCTTCTACTATTTATTACCTACTTACACGAAAAATATTATGAGCAGCGCTAACTGGCGGTAGCGCGTTAGGAACATGGGTTTTAGTCACTACAAGTCTGACACTCCCGTCCACTCCGCCCAGAGCGGAAGGGTGATGATTTCACATCCACAAAAAAGGGTCTAACAGTCCGAAAAATAAAACCACAGTAGTTCGTTTCCAATATTTTTATTTTTAAATTAGTGGCAGTGAAGTTTTTGGGTAATAATCGAGTGTGTAACAGAAGCCGGTATCTGCCTCACGTTAGTCGAGTGAATACAAAAATAAATGTTCTCGGGTACGTATGAAACGAGTGAACGATGCCATTACGTGTTGCAATCGGTGAGGATACTCTATTTTGAAGTATGGGCGGCTATATCAAACTTTCGTCTTTTTTATGGAAATAGAGCGTTTGTCAAAGATGTAACTTTCGATTGAAATGCTTTTCAAGAATGGACAGTCTCTCCGTTCAATAATGTTAAATGAGTATCTGTCTCAAGCTGTTTTACACAGAAAGGTCCATAGCCTAATGAGCCTATAATGTTCCCACTGTTGGGACATACGCCTCCACTCTGTGAGAGGTAATGGGCTGTAATCCACCACGCAGGCTCAGTACGGGTTGGCAGCTCTATAGTATTTCGTGCAATTTTACACTTTTTTAATACAATTTTCCTCTCTTAGCCCTTGTTATTATGATCCATACTTCAAAATACAGTCATAGGTTTAATGTTTATAAACATGTTTAAAAAAGGTTCATACGTGCCATATCTAACTTAATTAATATTACTTACAACTCATAAATTGGCACTTTATAAATCAATTCTTATGGCATTTCCTAGGGCACCCTTGAGGCTGTCCTTAGTAGCCTATCATTGAAATACGCTACATTAAGTTTTATTCACGTTTTATGTAAAACTCCACGTATCTCTAACGTCACGTTGTAGAAGACAACTTTGAAATAATTCCGTTAATATAAGCAGTTAATCTCCAACATTATTTTCTACAACGCAACGTCGAAGTTAGAGTTCTACAATGGAATTGTAAAATAAGAACGATTTGGCACGTAACTTTAAAACGAGTCCCCTAAGTGCTATATAGTGTATGAATAACTAACATTCAATATTTTACGTATTTGTATTTTCAAGACTGCTCACTGCACGTTAAGTTGCGTACTGAATTGTAACAGTTGCTCGTAAGTCCAGGAAACAGACTAAAGCATTCACTGCTAAATATCAATTCCATGTTTGGATTTCACAGGATCAATATGCGAGGAATATTAATTTTAAAATTTGACGTTAAATAGTATAATTTCCAACGCCATTACATACACAACGTCGATTCTACGATGATCCTAAAAGATCATTTTTATTATATTTCTTAATGTCCGTATAAATTGGATTACAAGTAAATGCTACAAATCAATACCCATCTCAAAGACTGACTTTAAAAAAACATTGACGTAACTATTTATTCGCCTATAAAAACGAGGTTCGAAAACGAAAGTGTTTTTCGAAAAATTCTGATACCGTTTATATATTATTAGTTATCTAATCATTATTCAGGTATGTATATTTTGAATGAAATACAATTTGGGAAGGTATTACTGAGGACAAGTGGGCTGATCTTGTTTTACAGTAAATTCTTGCTTTAAATATATGAACAACATCAATATTAATTACTTAATTCGTGTTGATGGGATTTAAATTCTTTATTCGTTCTACAAAACGTAGTATTTGTCCCAAATGAGCAAGAACCGCCCTGTGAGTCCCCAGCTACAATATTGTTACACGCGAGTCCAACAGTTAGAGATACTTAATATTATTTCAGTCATGGAACTATTAACTGCACCACGAGGCAACGAGTGCTCTACAGGCATGGAAGTCTATAATTCAATTACTATCAAGGCTTTGTTAACAAACTTTCTACAGTAACAATTATTCGCCGACGTGAATACCATTTTGCTTATTTATTTAAAAAAAATGTATGTATGTTAATCTTACAAATTTTTCAATTGCTCCAAGAATTTGATGACAATTACCAATTGAAAGCTGTACATTTCTTTGATTTTACCAAGTCTATAGAATTAATTCCATATCAGATATAAATAACTCACGAATAGAATGTTTCTCAACCACAGTCTGATAGTAATTAAATTATAATGATTTAAATGCCACTGTTGAATAGACAATGCAACAATATCATTGTACACAACGATCGAAGTTTGAAGCAATGCAACAGATGTCCACAGTATCTTCCGTCTTTAAAAACATCTCCTTCGTTAAAGTAAAGGCCTCAACCCGTTGCATTGCTTGACCCTCGCCTCCCAAATTACAACCGCGGATCATACGCGTCACAAACCAATTTTTACAATTTATCATTACTCCTATACACGTAAAAATATTAAAACGGAACGTTTTAACTAGATATAATATGTGCGTAACGGTCTGTACCTCCATAGACTCACCATTCGCTGTACAAACGAATGTAGAAATGGTTAACTTAACATACATACGTAGGACGCACACTTGCGCGACTCTCACACTTCGAGGCAGACAGCACGCTAAGCTAGTCTAGGTAACCAGCATTATTCAAGTCTGGCAAAAGTTAAGGAGTATGCCCTTTTGTATATCTTGGAACAGGTCTTATAAAATAATTGATCTCTCAGCGTGCAGCCTGCTTTGAATGCGCCGACAGTCATCTTCGGACAGAACCAACATAAATATCGCAGTCATTTGACATTGAAGATCCAACTCTCAGTATTACGTTACAAAACTTCAAGAGATATTCCATCGAAACCAGTTCTCGACATCACATTGCCGAAAGTGTTCGACGTCAGAATGTATAACATTTGACGTCATAATCTACAATGTGACGTCAGTAACATGCACAAAATTACAGAATATGACTCGTGTCTTTCTTCTCTGTCGCTCGTACGTACAAAATGTAAGTGCGACAGAGACCAAAAACGCATTGGAACAATTTGACACCTCGAAAACCGGCCACTTACTTTATGGAACCTTTTTATAACGAAACTTACAGCTTCCCCTAAACTTTAATAGCGATAGTAAATTGAAAATTAAGTAACTTTAGGACAAGTCACAATATCAAACTTTTAAATCAAATTCTATCCAATAATGTATCAAAAAATTCAAAATTTAAATTTTCGGTTCACGAAAATAGGTTCATAATACAATTATATCGAATGTTTATAAATTGATCGCTGAGAAATAGTGAAATTAGGAATGAATCTCAAACGGGACATTAATGACCCGTTCAGAAAAAAGACAATGGTAAATAATATTCAAGTATTATGTTCGGACAGTGGGCCCACGAGCGATTTGGGACACGATGAGAGTACTATTATCTAATTAAACGTTTATGTATAAGACTGTAATCACAGTTTGTTCACTTACTTCTTCCATACGACAGAGATTCGTTTCGTTCCAAAAAGCTCGCGCATCCGCGATCCCTCACATCAGCATAAACAAAGTCACGCAAACAATCACGACACGCCCGACGTCGACGTCACCGACACGCGACGTCAACTAAACGGAACCTCATTACAAACAATGTATTCACGTACTCCTTCAATAATATCCAATAATAATCGTTAATATTACACCTTAAATAACTATACAATATATTGAGAGTCACCCGGCTGTAAAACTTATGAAAACCACATTGTCTTGTTATATTATACATTAATGCGTGACCACCACGACCTCCGTACTATACAAAAATTAAAAACATTTTACAGTAATACTACGATACCATATAGCTAATAAATACAAGAATCAACTTACCGACTACCAATACCCATTAGCAAGATGTCTGATGCATGACGGTAGGTATATTCGTATTTTAGATACAACCATTTTTATCTTTAACACTCAATTTTATTAATTATAATAATTTTTATATATCTATTAATGTTACGACTCTCTCTGAAACATCGTCATAGATATTGGAACTGTCGCTCTGCGGCGAGGCACGAGGCACCGCCCGACAGATGTCCCGACGGGCGTGCGCGGTGCCACTGTGCCCTACAACGACTCCTCAACACTAACATATTAACTGAATACATGAGCAAGTAGTTCCCTCCGAGTGCGAGTGACATGCAACGGTCTCGAGCCGCCCTCTCACACTACAACCTTTCTCACACATTTATTGATTTTGAGTCTCACGCTTTGCTGTTTTCATTTTAGACTTCGTCGACTACGGGATGCATCGATGATGATGATGATGAGTTTATTCAGAAACTTATTCCCCAATATTAGGCCAACTTTGAGTGAACTGTGGTGCCGCGCAGCCCTACATGCGACGCGAGCGACGCGGTGCGGCGCCGCGCGGCGAACAAAACAAACGGTATGCACGGGGAGCGGCGGCGGCGAGCGCACGCCTACAATTTATTATTTACCTAAGAACATTGACAATTACCTCGATGATAAACATTTGTGCGGGTGTTGTGTTCCGGTGACACATAATATAATACACAGGACGCTACGCGAGCGAGGCGGCGGCCCTCGCCACACGACCGGCTTACACTAAGTAATCACCTTAGAAATCGATAGGAAGTCAGTTTTACTTACAATAATTCCGCTATTTATTAACTAGGGTACGACCCCGCACCGTCGACCGATACGACCTGGTCGCGGCGCGAGGCGGGGCCGCGACAAATTTCATATATAAGTCTCTAATGATTCACTTCGGCGGGCGAGCTGTCTGAGCGTCGCCGGCGCAGCGCCACGGCCACCGGGCAGCGCGCGCCGGCGTGCCCGGCTGCGCCCGCAGCCCGGGGGCATCCCAAGCGGGCCGGTTCGGTCGTTTCGCGCTGATCTACGACGAAACCTTAGTAACGAATATTGCTTTCACGCTCGTGGCGCTCGGCTCTGGCGTGGTGCGGGCGTGCGGCGCCGGCCGGTCAACGCGCGGCGACGCGGCACAACACGGTGCGCACGGCGGCGGCGGCGGCAGGCATGGCGGCGCCGCACAGGCCCGATCAGAGCCGATCTTCCTCTTCTTCCTCCTCACCCTCGTCTCCAGCCTCCTCGTTCTCCTCCCGATAGCCCGGGTGTTCGCTGATCGCATAGTAGTTTCCATTGTAGATGACACCCAGTTCCCGCAGCGCATCCCCTCTGATCGTCGCCTTGATCGTCCAGTTGTAACAGTCGTCGGACTCGGACTCGCGGTCCAGGCGCTCCACGTCTAGGATCTTGGAGCTGAGCCGCTCGAGGATGATACCTATGTCCTTGATGGTGAGGTGCCGTTTCTGGTCGACACTGAGCTGGTCGATCAGAAGGAGAAACTTCTCGGAGGTGACGGCCTCGTCCTCGACGAGGGTGTTCTCTGTTTCGCTCTCGGATGAGTCCCGGTCGCCGCGGCGCGCCGACTCTGCGTCGAGGAAGCGCACGTGTCCCTTGGGGCGGCCCTGCGGCGAGGCGCGCGGCTGTGCGTCCTGGATGGGCGAGGTGGCGACGCTTTTGTGTACGGCAATGCGGCGACCCTCCTCGTGCAAAGCGCAGCAGTGGAAGTCGCACTCGTCGGGCGGCGGGCGCGCGAGGGGCGCGTGTGGCGCGGGGGAGGCGGCGGCGCGGCAGTCGACCGTGTGCACGTGCACACCGCCCGGCTGCTCCAGCGAGCCTGGCGCGCGCGACAGGCGGCGCGGCGCCGGGCCGGGTTCGTCGTGGTTCACGACTGTGATGTGCGGCGGCGCGGGCGCCGGCCGGTCGAGTGACGTCTGGATAACGAGGGAGGGCCGCCGGTCGGGCTTGGGCTGACGCGAGGGAGAGCGCGCGGCCGGGGATGCCTGCGGTCGCTGGTCCCAGTGAAGCACCACTGTGACGCGCCCCTTGTTGTCCATAATCTTCCATGAAGGCGTCTCATCGTGCAGCTCTAGCGCGTGAATTGTTTCGCATACTATTTTTGGTATCGCCGATATTGCTGGAACAGAACAAGATGACAGTTTGAACACCTGCCCAGATATTGCGTTTCTATGATGTACTGAGCTATTTGCTAAACAAAAGTTCAAGAATCAGCTGCACTATGACAGTAATTCCACCAGCCTGCAGAGTGTACTCACCAGCCTTGATGACGTCGACTCCCGTGGGGTACCAGCGCTCGCCGGGCCGCAGTAGCAGCAGCACCGTGTTGGGCGGGAGCGTGCGCCAGTACTCGCCGTCCTCGACCTGAGTGCCGTCGCTCTCGAGCACCAGCCGCACCGGCTCACTCGCCGCTACCGATAGCTTCTCCTTGCCTGGTTATGGGCAAACTTATATTCACAAATTGTGTTTGGAAACATCAGCACTTCCTGGTGGAAAGAAGGGTGCAGTGGCGAAATATTCTCTAAATCGTAATAATAGCTTCACCACCTCCTAAACTAAAGTACTACGGTAGGATGTCAGAAATGAAGAAAATAAACGTTATGTGTGTCTTCGTAAAGCAGAGATAGAAGTGGTCTTGTCGCGGTGTAAAAAGTGAAGAATCTTGTTCAAAGGTGGTCCCTCACCGGACGGCATGCTCATGTAATGTAAAAAGTATTTGTTTTAGATTTCTTTTTTTCAAACTTTAAAAAATTTGCGTCCCTATTTCCAGGCAGAATGTACAATGTACATGCCTCACTCTTTTCTACTACGCTTGTATTTAATGTAACCTACATTCATTGCAAATAAATGATTTGATTAATTGAAACCGTATTGGAATCCAATATTTGATTAATCGAGAAACAAGTGATTGTTACAGATTTTATCGTTACAGGCACAGAATTTTTTACTTTCTGTTCTGTGGTTACAGGTTCCACAATGATCGATTCTCTTCACTCACTGACAGTTTCTGATGTACTCGTTATGCTCAGATCTATGTCATAACAAGTGAGTGCTCCCGATGAGGGAGTGCCTGCAGACCACGACTTGCAATATTATAAAATTCTGTTGCAGTTTTTAGAAACAATTTTGTGAAGTACGATCAGACGTAAGTAGGTCAGTAGGGCAATGTAATAGCCCGACATAGATGAATGCCATCAAAATGGTTTTGAATAAGTTGCATGAACAGTAAATAGTTTAGTTGTACGACCTCCTTGTGACATATATATCCCTTTTTTATGCGATAGCAAATCGATGCAGATCCGTGCGTTGTTAATAAATCCTGAAGTGTATTTAGAGTATATGAAACAGTTTGACCGCTCTAGCAATATAATAAAATGCTGAATGTTAACGCAAGTCTAAAATGTACAACGTATAGAGTATAGATGCATCGGGCTAGAGTCCGCAACTCCACGCCTTGAGCGCAAATGTACAACGTATTACAAAAGCTACATTTTTGTTACAGTACATAGTTTATTAGTAAAACAATCTGTATTTGTTCAACACCAAGAACCTTTATGGATGAACAACGATAGACTGAAACCGAGATTCTCGTGGCGGAACTCTAAAAAAAATATCTCAGCACATTTCATTTATACCAAAAAAACAACACTTGCATGCACAGACAATAAAAATCCAGCACATTATCCGAACACTAGAAACTGTAAAATTTACAATTAAAGCCTTGAACAATCTAGCCCTGAACTCGTAGCTAAATTCTAGCCCGACTCACATGAATATAAGAATTTCTAAAACATAAGAAGAAGAATCTAAGAAACATGGTCAAATAGCCTACTTACTTACTTACTTCACCTACCGTGATAAAAAAGTAATATATAATATATCCCAGTACAGAGACACAACCTATCCGTACGACTTCCAGACCAGACTAGCGCTAATCGCTAGGGTACGTAGGGTAGGCAGAAAACAGGTCAGTCGGGTGCAGTCGGCCGGCTAACTCGGTTGACCTGACCAACGGGATGCTGCGCTCAGCCGCTAATTGACGATTAAACCAGATCATTCGGTTTCATTATGTGCTTTTTTTTTATTTGGGACAAGCCTGCCACACTATTCCCAAACCACTGCAACTCCCTAAAGCCAGAATTAACAGTGGCGACTACCAGAAGAGCGCCGAGACAATGAAGCTCGACGAAGTTCCAAAGAAACGATTGAACTGTCTTGGATCCCGAAACGAAATTAATCAGAAAAGAATGGCGGAGGAGTAGGAAAAACATAATTTCCACTCCTCTATATCAGCAGGAGACAGAACAAGGCACACATATGGTCATTATGTACTCGTCCCACCATAGACTAGACGCTGTCTGTCTGTTATTTCTTGCTTCAAAACGTACATACTCGTAGAATCGTATAGGTACTAGCTGACCCAACCAACGTTGTCCTGTCCTTTCAAGATACCGACAACAGCGCCACCTACCGGGTCTAACTATAGCTAGAAACGTTTAGGGAACTTTGATGTTTTTTTAATTTATACACTGTCTAGCTGTTACCCGTGAACTTCGTTTTTAACCGACTTCCCAAAAAGGAGGAGGTTCTCAATTCGATCGGTATGTTTTTTTTTTCTATGTATGTACACCGAGATTGATGATCCGATTTACGTGATTTTTTTTCAGTTTGATGCGTAATAGTTGCCATTTGGTCCCATAAAAATTTGACATTATTTGACCCAGTACTTTTCATTTTAAGAACATTTCAATCATCTTCTGAAGTCGGTGACATTTGTTTGTTTGATTTCGTTTTTTTGCCACCGACTTCAGAAGCTGATTTTTCTTCTGAAGTTTATTTTTCACTTTTTGGTGTTTTTGAAGTCGGTCGTTTTTTGCAAAAAAGTTTTGTTGTTATAAATATATGACGTCTATATTTTAATCGAATTTTGTTACCAATTTCAAGGATTTCATTTTTTTACACCGAACCTATTTTTTTTTCTAAAACAAAAGCATCCTTAGTTACTTCTTCTTATAAGAGCAGTGATCTACCAGTTCCAGCCGTTTCGAAGTTCATCCGGAACAAGCATACAGTTTTTTTGTGTCTTTTGTTATAATAAGTATATACTCGAACTTTTTATGGATTCAATAAAAAGCTGTTATTTTGAAACTACAAACAAACATATCAATCCTTAGAAGATACTTAATCGCTGGCTGTTCACACTGCTGGCGAGAACTCCATCAAAGAAACATTTTAGTTGCAAGGTGTACTCGCCACTCGCTAACCGCTGGCGGCGGAACCAGCACCCTAGTCCAGTACAGTATTCTAACTTTGTTTTTTGGTTTAAATTGGTTCCCGAGAGTGTTAATTAACTAGATCTCGCTCGTGATTGGGACGAAATAGATTATTTATTTTTGAACTAAACGTGATAGTTCTATGAATTTAAATTGAGTTCGTACTTCGTATTTAACGAAGATATAATCTACTGTACAGTCATCCAATACAGGAATATAGAAGAGTGTGGAAGTTTGTATGGTAAATCGGCATTTACCACCTGGAAATCACATTGGCCGTACGGCTTTTTGTTTGAAAATATCAACTAGGGAAAAAAAAATTGTGACATGAGGAGTTTTAACCTGATCGGAAAATGTAAGATATCAAACATTATAAATGCGAAAGTTTGTAAGTATGGATAGATGGATGTTTGTTACTCTTTCACGCAAAAGCTATACTGAACGGATTTGGATAAAATTTGGAACACAGTAGTTTATAACCTGGATTGACACATAGGATAATTATCCCGATTTGATCTTCCTGTGGGATAATTTTCGAGTTGTAGCGGGCGAAGCCGCTGGCTAGAAAGGAGGTGACCAGCTGTTGCAGCATGACGAGTAATAAAGAAGCATGGAGGAAAAGACATCCTCCCAAATAAATTAGGATAAAGCAGAAGAGTGATGAGGGTCCGTTAGTCCCGCGGTAGCTAACGCAACTTTGAGGGAATTGTCACGGTCCTGGGTGCAATTCCCGGATCGGGCAAAAACTGTCCTTTAGGAGTTTCTCAGACGCTTGGGGTTTGGAAGTTGGTAGTATGAAATATGCCTCAGAAAACACTAAGCTGTTCGTCCTGCGCCTGATCTCTCCCCAGTCAAGTCTGCCGTCCGATCGGAGTATCAGAGGGACGAGGAAGTCCACCTGTGTCTGCCCACACACTTGTGCTCCTCCACCGAAGGCTAATACACTGAGATTGGCCGTCGTCTTCGAAATGGGTCAGTATGACTATAGTTCATGCAATTTTAACCGACTCCACTGTATAGTTAAGAAGGCCAAAGGACAGAGTCACCAACCAAAATCGATTAGAACGAAGAGTATGCTGGTATGAGATGCAAACAAGATTATCAGCGAGGGCTGGGTTCATAATGGAATACCTGGCGAGGGGTATCAATACTATCTCTCCGTGATGAATTCAATTTCAGAACTACACAATATTCCAATCCCCCTATAATCGTGATTACAGATGAAACAATTAAATCATTCATTAATTGATGTAGGTACGATATAAAAAAACGTTGTTAACTTGGATAAAGTGTTAAAAAAACTGATTGGCAAAACCTACGCAAGTTGAGGTAACAATAGCTCAACGATTAGTAAAGGCCAAGTTCGATACACCGTCGTACAACAAACATGATTTGACGGAACACAATGCACGTAAAGAACACATAAACACGCGTCATCATATCGTAATGTAATAAGCTTTGATTCAGTCTGTAGGAGTTATTACAGAATGGCTAAACTTAAATTACCTAATTAAGTAAGTCCACAAATTTGAAAAAAAAAACAAGTGAGACTCCCTTGCATGGTAGGGTTTTACGATTTGAATAAAATGTCGAACTTTTCTTACAGATAGCGTACTTAGTAGTTCAAGGTGCTTATTGTCATCAACCGGGCACAAATTCAGATTCCGTGTCTGCTAATGACAACTCACTGATGGCAAAACCTTTGCTCGACCTGAGAATCGAAACGTTCTCAGGTTCAGTAGTCGGGCTTGCTTTCTTATTGCATGTAAGATTTTAATTAATGCTGTTTACACACGAAGGTTTCAGATTCAATTCGCTAAATTATGACCCAAAACGGTAATTTATAAGAGAAGCGCGGTTACAAAGACACACGGAAGAATTTGGTTACTCAGGTCTTTCGACGTGAGATGAGTTTCATAAAAGAGCATCTTTAGACTGCGTTCACATACAAAATTTAGTATAACGTTGTATTCTATGTATAGTTATAATATTTAATTACAATCGTGATAAGACAAAATATTGTTGTCATTATTAATATGACATTTTATAAAAAAAAGGTAAAATTTTAATCATGACCAATCGGGCATAAACAAGTGCATGAATAATTAACCTTAAAACTGGGAAAATAGGAATATAATTTAAGTACACTGCTGTCTAACCCTCCGGGAATTACAGGTGTAATGTTATATTTAAACCGTGAAACACAGCAAAACAATCTGTGTGAAGGTTCATCAAAGGTGCAATAAATCCTAATCAATCAATTTCACGTAAAACATAAAAGCTTATCTTATCTAATACTAGTATAAAGTAGGCGAGGTTCTTCCCCCGTCCCCTGCCAGTCCCCTGTAGGTCACTGGGGTGAACCAGCGCGCCAGGGTACTCACACAGGGGACACGGTGAACCCGCGCAGGGTACTGAAAGGTTGTCTACCTTTGAAGCAACCTTAGATCTTTCTGCCTCAAAATTTTACTGAGCATATTCGACACCTAAAACTGAAGTTTAAAGTATATATGTTAACATTTTATGTCTATATTCTACTATATTTGATTAATATACTCCAAGCGATGGCTTTTGGGACTTACACTAATTATTAAAACTATAAATGACTACTTTACTTAACTTACTTTATAAAATAGAGGTAAGTTACTGAAAATAATTATTATCCTTCAAAGCAAAATAAACCTCAAACTTTTAAATAGATGCTTTTATCGTTTATTCTATTTCGAGACAGATCCGATATTGTAACATGATGACGTGATAAATTTTATCAAAAACAAATCGATAAATTTCACTAAAAATAAAACTAGTCTACAACTGTTTCACTGCTAACCAAATCAAATGAAAAATCTTAAATATTAAAGAACGATCGTATCTTCTCATACACAAAATAATGAACAGATGATGGCTGTCTATGTACCACGTTTGTAAATTAATTTTAAATAAATAAAGGCAACAGTACTGACCTCTGTGTAATAACTCCTCGAAGCTAGTGACCACCAGTCCCTTCCTCACGTTCCTTGAACTGTCCCATATCTTGAAAGGCCTCTTTCCTCTGACCTCCTGGAAATTAGAAAATGCTACATCACGATCTGGACACTAGAGAATCTATAAATCGGGTTCGGAGTTTCAAAAACTGTTGGATGCTAGTTATTTTACAATTGTTAGAGTTTTTGGGAAAAAGGATTATTAAATCAAATTTATTTTTACGTTTGAATAATTACGAGATTTCTATACATACCATTCCATTATTTTTTTTTCCATACCCATAATTTATTTGTCATGAGCTCATTATGTACCATTGATTTATAAGCAATTCTTAAAATTAATTTGCAATTGAATAAATCAATCATTTTCATGTAACTCATCAATATTTTTTCCATCATAATTGTCTCGTGATAATTAATAACAGCACTAAACTTGTCATCCGTTAGAAACTAAATTAATATCATCATACAGTAAAATAGTAAAAACTATGCTACGCCCCAGGGGCTACGGCGTAGTCCGTCTACGGCGTAGCGGTCGTCCGTAGCGCCTGCACTGGCTGCAGCGGTGCAACGCCCGAGCGACCTCCGTGCCGCCCCCCCTCCGTGCCCCGCCATGCCCCGCGCCCCTCTGACACGCCCCGCGCACCCCGCGCCCCGCACGCACTGAGCGTTGACCCACTGACATCACCGCCCTGCACGATCTTTAATCTAGACTGGGACTTGCAAAGTTGCGAGCCATTAAAAAAGTTTCGTCTCAAGTATTCGCACGATATTACCATCGAACTCTTGGCTTGCTAACTATTAAACTAATTGTGAATATAATTTTTCGGTTATTATCAAATTGTTGCGATAAATTGTGTTAAAAACAGTAAACGGCCTGCCCCCAATGCACCGCACTATCTACGTGTTTGTGTTGGTGACAGCGGGCACCGCGTGGAACCCTAGCCCCCAACGCAGCGCGGCGGAGCCCTACGAGTGGCACACGGCACACGAAACACGAGCCGCGAGAGCTCCAGCGATTCCTCGAAACATACCTCTGGTATTTCAACAATCATGTTTCCTTCACTCACTCACTGGTCGGTAAAAACTACACGCGTCACGTCCCGTCACAAATATGGCTATTAAAAATAAAGTGTGTAAAGGTGATGAGCACTCGAGTGTTGGTACTTTAGGTTATCGTAGGTTTTGGTGCAAATAGAGGTTATATATGTGAGGAGCGGGCGGCGCGGTGCGCGCCGGCGGAGCGCCGCGGCCGCACTGGGCGCCGTGACCGGGTCGCGCACACCCCCACCCCCCCGCACACCCCGCCACACCCCCCGCCACCCTCACACCCCGCCGCGCCACCCCGCCCCGCCCGGGCCCCGCACTGCAGCGCTCACCCGTAATCTCTTGATGCCGTAAGATGTTGAAATTAGCGATGCCGATGATGCACTTTTGTAAGGAATAAGAGTTTACGAACGAAAGCCTTTCAAACATACAATTTATAGTGAAGGCTTTAACTGGGTTACGTGTATCGGGGGTGCAGTGCCCCTGCTTGCGGAATTGGAAGTTAAAACACCAGTACATATAATATAGTACATAGCTAGTAGTAAATGGAATAGATACGTAACTCATAACGTGTAGGTTCGAGTTACATCGACAGAAAGTGATCATGTTATAGCCTTTTCTATTCAATAATCGTAGAGAATGTACTTATCTGTCAGTTTATCGCATTCAAGTAGATAACTTAAACACTAATGTAGAAGTTAGTTTCAATAAAAAACTATTATTTTCCTCCTTTTGAATTAAAATAAGAGGAAAACGGCAGACTACTTCTTTGGTCTAGTGGTCGCAAGCGCGACTTAGGATGAGGTCGTGGCTTCTATACCTGGATAGTGAAAAGTGCATAATTTTGCTGTTTAAATGAATGAGTTTAATTATAACAACAATGTAGCCGCAGTTGCTATTACAGTGTGCTACGAAGACTGGGCTACGGTGCTACGAAAACCGTAGCGACTGTACTACGAGAGTTGTAGCACACGTGCTACGCTTTTCGTAGCAAACTTGAAATAAATCCCCATCGTTACGTGTTCGGCAACTCCATTTTGTAGAAAGCTCTAATAATGAGAACTGAGTCCTGCCAATTTGGAAATATTACCTTCCTATGTCTTTACCTAGCATTTCATTGGGAAAATTTTAGTAACTAAGTGTAAATCTTAGGAAACAATACTCGAAATTATAGATTCTTAAGTCGAGCGCTGGTGTTCTGTAGTGGTGTAGTGGTTACGGACCTGACTCATGTATCGCAGGTCGCGGGTTCGAACTCATCACTGAGGAATTTTTCTTAGTGTAATTTATTTATTTTAATCACCACTGATTTCAAACCGGATACCAAATTCCTCTGGTAGTCGATTACGACCATTCTTCTCAAAAAAGGTAGCCTGTTTTCCAGTTTTAGGAATATTAGGCGAAGCTAACGCGTTTAAGATTATTTATTACTTTCGTTTGGATTCGTATGGCAAACAACAATATTTTTTTTAATCCTTTTTTAAATTTACGTTGTCACTTGCATTTGTACACAAAATCAAATCGTATGTTTTATGCACTGAGGCTAAAACCTATTTCCACAAAATGACACATATATCACGCCTGTAATCGCCGTACAGTAAGGCCCTCTGCCTTACTGTACGGCGATTACAGGCGAAACATAACTGGCGAAACATGGATGTACTACCTATTAGTACATCCATGTTTCGCCAGTTATCTTTGCAGTCCCACGTAATAGAGAGCGAGCCTATTGCCACCTACTACTGATAAAAAAACATACATATATTCCTAATGGACAAACCCAGCAACACTTTGCCGGGTATCGAACCCAGGACCTCATGCTCAGCAGTCTGGCTTGCGACCACTCGACCAACGAAGCCCACAAAAAGGCCGAAAACCTAAATTCCCGACTGTTACTGAGAATTTCCTAAAAAACCTCAAAACACATTTTCCCCGAATCAGGTGAACAACGAGACGACACAAATATTAATTTTTCATAATTATTTCATATTGCCTTACACTTTAATATCTACCAACTACATAGTAGAAATATCGATATCCTAACGTTACGTTTATTAGAAAGTGACCAATATCACACGTCTACGAGAGTGCTACGCCGCTACGCTGCTACGCGGCTACGGTGTTGCGTAATGTGCTCGTAGCTTTACTGTGATTGATTGCATTGCTTGAGTTACCTCAAGGAATACAAGGTGTATAGATATGTATGGTAAATGTAGTTTATGGTTTATCAGTTATTGCATATATTATGAATAGGTACTTTTTTATCTATTTATTTATCTAAAAAAAAAACGTTGCAATCCAATTTAAATAATCAACCGGTGATTTATGACAACAATGCTCAAACGTTAGACAAAAATTAACAATTATGTATTAACACTATGAAAACACAGCCTTTTCCCCAAATTTTACGACTCGCCCTAGATATTAACCCCACCTTCACCATTTTTCCTCACATTCAGCCAGAATTTATCGTTTTTGAATACTTCTTTAATATAACGAAGGCGTTACAATAACGTGACGTGCACGCGTTACATGCGTTAATAACGGCGGATTAACCGTAATTACGGTGGAGTTACGGCCTTACGGCCCACGTGAGCTGTCACGTTAACGTGAATGTCATATCGTGACTTTGCGTCTTCTAATTTTTAAGCTTTTTGGCTTTCTCACTTCACTTTAAACTGTTGTTCGAAAGAGATAACGCGGCCTCGACACAAAGGACTAAGAAGGAAAATGGGTGGTTTTTAGTCAGTAGAAGCCTGACACTCCCTACCGCTCTGTCCAGAGCGGGAGGAGTCATTTGATGATTTCCCACACTCCAAAAAAAAGGCATAATTGTGATGGCTACCTAAGAGAGTAAAAACCGTTTGAAAATTAAAAAAGCTTATCCTGGTATTTTGTGACGATGAACAAAGTTTATTAAAATTCTACGAAGTAAAATGTCATATCTGTATTCACTTTATTTCTTGTTCCAGGTTTAGCACGGAAGCGCTTAGGTAAACGTAAATTAAATTTGAACGACTCTAAGATTGAAAATAATTGTTTGGACGTAGGACTTAAGTCTTGGATGTCGGATAATTGCAGGTAGATACAGTAAAGTTCCGATTATCCTAAATAAAACCAGGGGTATTCCGGATAATCGATTACTAAGTAAAATCAAACAATAGTTTTAATTTTTTATTATCGATAGTGTTTCACATACGCTGTTTAGACAATAGGATATAGAAATGCGGTAAATATAGCCGTGAACAGAGACCGGATTATCAGATATCCGGATAATCGAGGTTCGGATAATCGGGATTCTACTGTAAGTCCAGCTACACTATAACTGACAAACTGACTGACAGAACCTCACTTAAACCTGTGTGTTTCTTTCTTCAAAAGACGATCTCAGACACTAATGTAAGCCTTCATGTGAGGTGACTAAGATTATGGCTGGACCTTAAAAGATACTACGACATCTGAGTTTGTTTCGGCTGTTCTTTCACAGAGTATTCAGGTATGAAACACCGGCTAAAAAAACGAAATGAAACAAACAAAGTCACCGACTTCAGAAGCTGATTTCTCTTCTGAACTTCATTTTTCACTTGTTTGTGTTTATTACTTTTTTGTGTTTTTGAATTCGGTTTTCTTTTTGGCAAAAAAGTTTGTTTAAATGACGTATAAAAGTGTTTGTAAAAACCTATTCGCAAAATGAACATCACTTATCATTTAATGGCTCTAAAGTGGAGCTGGGCAGGACATTTGGCAAGCCGTGACGATGTCAGGTTGAGTAGAACCCTCATTGAATGGCGACCGAGAGAAGGCAGAAGAAGTATTATTGGCAGACCAACAACCAGATGGCTGATATAGATGATATTCAGAAGATTGCGAGCAATACCCTGGTTGGGACTTGTGCAAGCCAGGGAAGAGCGGTTCGGGCTGCGGGTTGTATGAAAAAGAAACCGCGGCCCCGGACACAGGGCTAAGAAGGACCATGAGTGGTTTTTAGTCAGTAGAAGTCTGACACTCCTTTCCACCCTCCAAAAAAAAGGGAAGAGTGGTACAAAAGAGAGGAAGCTTGTACTCAGCATTGCGTGAACTACGTAACTTAATTTTGAAGACTTCACTAATTTTAAAATTATGTTTATTGTGTAAATATAAACCGAAATGCCAGTCTTTTGGGCACATAATCAACTGACAGCGTTAAAGAGGAGTTTTAGTTAGTTTATTTATTTCAGTTTATTTAGTAGTTATTAATTAATAATTTATAATAATATAGATATTTTAAAAGTGCCAAATGTACTTTCAATTCAAAAATCGTTCGCATTTACATTTACGTTTACGACGCCGCGTTCCTATTAGGGTCCTTATCATGAATCAAATTGTGATTTTAAATCGTTACATTGTCTGTTCGGAGACCGTAAGCTCATAAATTAAACTACCCGTTTAAAAATCCATTTTAACAAATTATCAATTGCCTACCAACATTGATACGGCGAAATATGTCCAGACGTGTTTCAGTGACAGAAACAGACCAAGGCCGCACTTTTAAAATAGAATGGGTCTGAGTTGAGACCACTTCTGTTAGTGCAAGGCTAACTCTCACGTCTGCTGTGTTTTGTCAAGCAGTTTATAAATTCAAGTTATTTTATTAACACTAGGCTAAGTGTTGCCATACAACGCGGCAATGTACAATGCCGCCAAACTTTTGGGCACATTACCGACTGACAGCGTTGAGGAGCAGTTTTTTTTATGCCTTTTTATAGTTTATTGTTAGTTTATTTAATAGTTTTTAATTCATGTACATAGTTAGTTTACTCTTATACATAATAATTAAAAATCCCTATCTTGAAAGACACTAGCTATTGCTCGCGGCTTTAGGAGAAATATTCCACATAAACATGTTAAATAGCCTATGATACGGGGATAATGTGGATTCCCTTTAGTGATAGAATCAAATATTTGTATGGCCTGCAGATAGTTGTTTCGGGTCTGGGTATTTGTGTATGTGACTTTATATGTTAGTGAACGCACCCACGATACAGGAGAAAATCCTAGTGTGGGGCAACGTTTTTTTTTTTAAAAAAAAAAAAAAGACAAAAGAAAAGAATTTCTGGACACGAATCACTAATAAACATATTAAACATAACATAAGACCTTTAATCCCCTAAGGGTTAGGCAGAGGTGTACCTAATACCACACCCACATTTCGCCAGTTATGTTTAAGTCCCATGTAATCACGGATCACTAGTTGCGAAAATTATCCCCTACATCCTAACTAACAAAAGTTTAACTCTTTGAAATATTAATATAGATTACACATGGATAGTGATGAAACGTCAAAAGGCAGTGAATTTTTTTTCTTATGTAGAAGTAACTAGCAAGACACTCAACCAAACAAACTTTAAACATGCACGGTTCTAACAATGTGTTATGTTGCAGTGAAATGATTCTGTACATAAAAAAACGTAGTACCAGCATCACATTTTGAACGAAAATCTACGACTTCCTAGTGTTTCGGCTGTGGAGAAGAAGTGGCCGAACACACTAACATTTCTTCTATGAGAAATCGAGCAGCATAACATTGTAGAATTTATGGCACCAGAAGTCTACATTAACGTTATAATTTTGTCTCATCAAATAATACAAAAATAATCCATAAAGAAAACTTATTTATCAGAGTACAACTTATTGGCAAGGATGACAAACGATCTCATTCATACTAAAGACTGTAAACAAAAAGTAGATACGATTGGAACATCTCTTAAATTAACTAACAGATCATAAGACAAGAGTGTAGATTAAGTCACGAAACGAGATATAAACACAAAAGTTCATTATATAACGAAAGTGCGGTTTCTTTAGTGCCTGCCGTCGTTAAATAGGATTTATATTTAAGATCGTCATTTTTGCACATCCGGTTTCTAGGTAACACACACACAAATAAATGATAGGTGTCATGGCTTCATTCGATAAAGTGGATAGACAAGTCTATCCTGAGCTTTGACTGGTAACATATTAAGATTATTTTCTATTCGAAAAATAAAATAAAATAGTACCATAACAAATAGCTGAAGAAGGAAACATGGAATTCGGAAGAATGTTCCAAGACATGACAGTATAGAAGTGCACTCAGAAAGGCTTTTTGAAATTTTAACCTGATTGTGCTGGGCCGGGCATTTATGTCGAAATACATTTCTTAACCTTGTTGCCCAACAAGGTTAAGAAATATTTTTTTTTACATACATACCTCGAGACAAACACAGCGAAGATTGAATGTATTATTAGATCGAAGATCCGGGTAGTGGTAAGACGTAAACAAATTAATTATTACACTAAAGTATTTTATAATAATCTGTGTTATATTAACGCCTACTGCCACCCACTGCCGGTCATGCTTGATTGATCACTGAAGTTACCACAACAAGTGTAACTTTTGACCTTAAATGTGTTACATACTTGACATTTACCTACCGACATTACCTACCAATAATTTGTGGGTTTTCGTGGTAATCTGTGTAACTGAGTCGCTATGGACGGAAGATGGGTTTACCTGAGATTTTACACACTGACAGTCTAATAGCGATTTCGTTGATAAAAAAATTAAAATTATTTGATTAATTCTATTGCCTATAAAGCTACGTAATACCTCCTGCTAGAAGTCTATTAACTAATACTTTGAGAGTTCCCGCAAACTGCAGATTTTCTATCTCTCGATAGTTTAGTCGAACTCCTAATCAGCCTGAACATGTATGCCAGTGTACATATTACAACGTTTTGGTATCGGTCGCTAAATACTGCTACAAGATGGGCTCCAAAATATACTATCGGCCAACTGCTAAATCAGTATGTCGCTCTTATCCTGCAGTCTGCAGTCTGCGGGGGCTCTAATGTACTTTGAGAGCGATTCTTATTTCTTTAGGCTATCTTTACACTTGCATGGACTTAAACTGTAATAAAAAGCAATGTTGTCGGTATCGTGTCTCAATGTCTTGTATCCAATCATTTCGTGAAAGAACATAGCTTGACGCTTTCGAAGACTTTGTTTCATAAAATATTTGGTTGCATACTCGTCCGCCATGTTTATATCTAAACAAGTTATAAAATAGTTATATTTAGACTCCGTTTGAGGAAACAAAAATTTCTCTTTCAGACCGAATTTTATAAAACAAAAACATCAGGAAACGACAACCCAGGTCTACCCAAGGTAAACTTCATTGAAGTTAATTCAATGCAATCACGCGTTTAATAATACATATACAGTGTTGTTATTTTTTTTTAATGAAAGGGAGAACGCAAGCATTATTTCTACGATTCCATAATTGCTCAACGTATTGTGTTCAATAGCCGATCGCCCGTGAACTACAGCACTTTTATACTAAAGGTAAAAGAATCGGATTTTAAAAGTGAAACGTAAAACGTTCATTGGAAATATTGAAATACAGAATTCAAGGAAATAATAGCCGTGAACTTGTTGAATAGATCTGTGTTGTTTTTATTTTAAAAAACGTTTTACGTATTTGTATGTTATAATAACCTGTTTGCGAATTGTTGATGTTTTTAGTAAACATTACATAAAAGCGGACGGTACAAGACGGCACGGTTGGCGCAGTGGCTCAAGCAGTTGACTGCTGCGCTACGTGTCGCGGGTTCGATCCCCGCACGGAACAAATATTTGTATGGCCTACAGATAGTTGTTCCGAGTCTGGGTATTTGTGTATGTGAGTTTAAATGTTTGTGAACGCACCCACGATACAGGAGAAATTCCTAGTGTGCGACAAAGTTTTTTTTTTTTTTTTAAAAGGCGCATTTGCACTTGAGTTTTACTTGCGCATCATCTACAGGATTTACGTTATACCTACCATAGGTTTATAGTAATACCTAAATATTTTATTTTTATTTCGTCATTTATTCAGGTGTTACAAAGTCTTGTTTAAAACCGGCAATGAAACCATTACGAAAGAGCAACAAAAGGATTATATTTAAGATACAAGTTCGAAACAACGTGACACTGCTGACTATGACCTGTCATACGTTCTTCCCGTCATCGTATCTCTTTTTTGTAGTTATTACCTCGGAACCTTCCGGTTACGGACATTTATTGAAGGTCGAAGTTTCCAGTTTTAAACAAGTTTTAGTTTCAAAATATTTGTTCTAAAAGTTTTAACTTTACTTTAAATACCTACATGACCACACCATGACAATGTTCGGAGCGAGTTACATTGAACGCTACCGTAAACCGTGATTTCACAAAAAAAGTCTTTGCCCAGCAATTAATTTAGCATAGTGTACTTAGTTAGTGTACAGAACGGTCCGATGAACATGGGTGGTTTTTTGTCAGTAGAAGTCTGACACTCCCTTTCGCTCTGCCCAAGAGCGGGAGGGGTTATTCGATGATTTACCACACGCCAAAAAAAAAAAGCGGTAATAAACAACAACATATTATAAAGTAATACATTAGGTTAACAAAACTTTAGGTAGTAATTAACGTTGGTACTTTCCATTACATTCAAATCCGCTGGTAAGACTTAAAGATGAGTCGTTGTCACTAGACGAGCATTACATGCATGTGACCTTAAACATCTTGGAAAACCCTATTACATAATAATATGCAACTTTAACGGATCATTAATATTTCTGAACATTCATTTCATTTCACTTGCATTTCGTAAATACCATCACGATATAAGAACTTTCCTCTGATTTCTTTTGTAATTAGACAAATTAGGGCGTCGGGGGGTGGGTGACATAAACTGCAACAGTTTATGACTACCCCTCCCCAACACCCCATGGGGTGAGGGGGTACAAATGAGCAGCGAGGTGGTACCGGCCGACGCGTGTGAAGCATTTATTTTTACAAGATCTGCTCTTATTGGACTGCGAATGGCTTGAAGGTATGCAGACAGGTATGCGGAGCTGTAAGTGGAAAACTAGTGGAGGTGAAATGAAAATTGTTTGGAGGGAAGTGTTTTTTGGGAGTCCTGTTTAGATTGGAGTTCCTTCACAAGATATTTTGAACGTTTTATGAATCTTTACACAAAAGAAACATTAGTATAACTACTTAACTATAGAGCTTTTATAATCTGATAAGACATACTTTTTTATGCCAGAAGTAAAAAAGGGATAAAGGAAAAAAAGACTCAGTTAATAAATGATCAAACTGCTACGATATACTCGTAAGAAGTGGAAGTTGGTTAAAGTTATTTAAACCCGAAGTTGACATCTTACAGCTGACTGAAACGAACAAAATCGTCGTAAGTCTACCTTATAAACCCACTTCAAGAACGAAACCACAAAGTAGAAGTGCTAATTAATTATAAAATCGCTTCTCTTCAATCGGCCAGAGAATAGACAGGCAGGCTAAATGTATTCAGCAGTCAAATAATACCAGCCGACTATCGATCAGATAGAAAATTGGGACAAGTTTGATTAAATTATACTTCTAAGCTCACTGAAAGTGGGTTAGCTGCAGTTTTTAGACCCACACCCACCTGACGCCCAACCTACATACATGAATAATGAGACCAGTCGGATATACACTTTGGATTCAACCAAATTAGTTTTCATAAATTGGTTTAGGATTTGATTGTGGATTGATTCGGGATAGGCTGTCTGACACCGGGGTAGTTGTAACTTAATATTAATTTTAATTGGTAAAAGTACATAAAGTAATAAGCACGAGAACTGGCCAAGCTCGTGCTTATTTTTACATTGGATATTTGTTACAACAACCATTGAAATCTTGATCAAAGTTTGTGTCACTACATCTCCTACGCGTGCGTCACTCTTGGGATGCTTTTATATTTTTCCTGTATTCTAAATACACAGCCTAATAAACTCTTAAAATAACATTGGAAATAATCCCTTTTTCTCTCAATGTTCCAACAGTTTAAATCCAACTCTTGCTCTCAGACAAATATCTTTAGAAAGACAGCACCGACAGATCACGTCTTAAATTAAAATACTTTCAGAAGTCCGTTTAATAACGTTTCGCGATCACCCGCTGACATAAACCTGATAATAATCATCGATTTCCCATCATTTTAATTTAAAGCAACGTTGGTTCCTCTTCCCTCCTCAAAAATCCTCCGGGAGAGGACTTTATGAGGAGATTAATGCTTAAACGAAGGAATTAAAAGGATCTCCATTGAGCGTCGCCGCCTTCGAATCGATATTTAGAGGATTTCCGAAAGGCCTCTGTTAGTTATACATATTAGAATTTGAAGATTATTGTGTTCTGGCCAATGGACTTGACAATAAATAAATTGAAGAGATAAATTCAAAATTGTTATCTTATGAATCTATCGACTCACTACGGATTTCTTATTATGAAGGGTTACCTCCAGTAGGGTGGTTTTAATACTTTATGGGACATACGTAGGTGTGTACCTACTTAATACAAACAAAATAACATAATAGAAAATTATCAAAAGCACTGATGTCATAAAAAAAATATGTCATAATATTCTCATTTTTTAACTATGCAGGTCCAAATTGACTATTTACATAATGCTAAATCGAATAGTAAATAATAATAGGTAATAGAAAAGTTACACGTAGAAAAAGATACTAACGGCAGGTATCGAAATATGTAGAAAAGATAAAGATCACCTTATTTCACTGTCTTTGAAACAAAACATTCACAAAATTTCAAAACGACGAAAGTACTAAATTGTAGCTAAATATATAACAACATCCGAAAACGAATTAATATAGATACCAGCGAAAAATAATATTGTATTTACGGACAAATTTTTCAACGGAAAACGAGCGATAAAATATTATTTAGCTAAGATCGTGATAAGAAAAATTAAATCCATCCTGCGGCCGACTTTAAATGGAGATGAACAGAGATTGTTCTTATCTTGCGGGCGAGCTTTGTGCGCTAAATATAGCGATATTATATATTTATTTTTGACTACTGGCCTTTCTAGGTAAAACTTGTAGTTGTGTAAACTTGTTCTAACTTACTTACACTAGGGTAGGGTACTCTAGGTACTGTAGGGTAGGTCTACTTAAATCTGACATGGGTTTAAGTAGATCTACACACAGGGTTCCATTTTTTTATCGATGCTGAACAACTTATAAATGATGTTTATTTTACTTTTACACGTTATTTTTTTTTAAATAGACGAGCCTGTGTTTCGTAAGTCAGTTCTATTTTCGTTCATACTTCCAAACAATACTTCGTACGGTATTTTAAATTGAAATAATCACAATTGATAAAAGTGTGTGGATGCACCAATAGCCAATGGACTTCTAATCTTGAGAATATTGACTACAGATGTGAGGAAGCTGTAATTTCTTTTAATCGATCGCAAGGCAACAATATTTCCCGTCGGGGCTGCGGGTTGTTTGAAAGAGATACCGCGGCCTCGACATGAAGGGCTAAGATGGAACATGGGTGGCGGGAGGGGTTATTTGATGATTTTACACCCTCCAAAAAAAAAAAGGCAACAATATCTGATTGGACTCACCAGCTTTCCAAGTACTCCCAGTTAATGGTTGGCGGCTTATGTTCAGACAGAAGTTTTAAGAGTTACGAATCTTTTGGGAACCTATAACCCAGCAGTGAGTTAATTAGGCGGTGGATGGGGTGGTATGGTGATTCTTTTGGTATACCCTACCGTCTGCCCAACAGGCAGATGATGTTTCGGTTCGGGTTGGTCGATTCCTATGGAGAAGAACCGGCAAGAAACTCCATGGTTACTCTTTTAAAATGGTTTGGTTTTACAATAGGTATTTGTATGTTACAGCATTTGTACTTAGATATGGGGATTCTTAGTTCGAGCAGGAAGAAAGTTTGGTCACACGACCGGGCGTCCGACCAGCTTGCTCAAGATAGCGGCCAGTCCGGCCAAAGGTCGTGGTCAGCCAGCGTTAGGGTGTGCCTTGCCTGTCACTAACAACAGATACTCTCAAAGAAGTTTGAAACTTACTTGAACACTGAAGAAAAAGTTTAATTCTCAACATAACTTCACGCCTGTGTTCCTCGAAGGGTAAGGCAGAGAGGTACCTAATAGTGCACCCGCATTATGCCAGTAAAGTGCAATGTAATATAATGTTAAATTCTCATGTTTATTAAAAAAAATATTTGTTTTTACCTGGCCTGGTAATAAATGATTTATAACTCAATTAGGGCAATTAGCAAAAGAACTTGGAAAGCCATAGGGGAGGCCTTTGCCCAGCAGTGGGAAAGCGTGGGCTGATAAAAAAAAACTTAATTAGGTTTTGCCCACGGCGCTTAGAACAAACGTAAATCGAAGATTATCCTACGAGAACGTAAAGGTAGGTTAAAAAATATTCTTAACCTGTATGCCACTTGTCACCAAATTTCGTTCAGTGGCAAAACCGATAGAGACAACAGTTACTTTTTTGTGATATTTAATTTGATAATATTGGTTTACCGAAGTACCTATAGAAAAGTTGAAACTTCTCTAACGTGACTGTATTTTATTAGTCATTCCTCTAATGTAAGTTTTGCACGATTAAATTGATTACATGTTCTCTGTTTAAAACATTGGCCTTGTCTTATTACTATAAAAAATATTGTCACGTGGAACAGAGTGCTCCATAGTCACTGAATTAAACGAGGATCATGTTTTTTGGTTTCGAAGTGATACCCAAATTAAATCCTATGTAATAGGTATGCATATATATGCGTAAGATAAACATACGATCATTTGAAGTAAGATACACAAGTATACATATAAAGGTACAAATGGGGGAAAATCATAAGTGGACGTTACATAAATATATATACACATATGTGTATAGAATATGACATGCATATCATAGTATATACCTACTTGTAGAACTGAAGAAATAACGTTTTCTACCATACATCTATAAACAACATCTCTAGCTACGGTCTACGCAATGCTACAGTAATATGCTACGAGCCGCTACGACCTGCTACGAGTGTGCTACGCATGTGCTACACCAATGGGCACGTCGTTGTTGGCACCAATTACTATTTATTTAACACTTTTAAAACAAAATCCATCTACCATGTCCCCGCAGGTACGAGCAGAGTGCATGTAGGTACACTATCACATAGGTAACAGGCATGTAGCTGGTATTACACGAACATATTGATTTCATGTAATGTTCGTGTTAGAGGATTCCTCGATAGGACACTGTAAGTTGGCACAGATTGTGAATAATGCAGACTGCATGTGCAGGCCTGCTGTACGGCAGAGCGAGCGAGACGGACGTATGGACAGCGCGCACGAGCGAGCGGGACGCCGGCTGCGGCACTACCGTACGCTGACGTGCCATCAGCGTGGACTTGGGGCAGATCCCCCGCCGGACATAACTATACACATGTTCACCACTAGGTACCACTGCGATGCACTGGACGGAGGCTCTATGCTATGATCTCTAGGGGACGGATACGGTTCCTGTAACGGTAACTAGCAGGTCGCGCCGAGGGAACGGTATCGTGGGGTAAAGCGAGGCACGATGCGGCGGCTATGCGGGTCAGAGAGCGCGGGGCGTGCGGCGAGCGGTGATAGTCACCATGTCTCCGGGCGTGTCGGCGATCACCAGTTACATAAGAGGGCGGAGGCGGCGGAGGGCGCCGGTCGCGTCGCGGTTACCTCTCTGGCCATCGCGGCATGTCCGCCGGAGGCCGCGGGCGGCGCGCGCTCACGCCGCCATCGTTGAGGGCCAAGCCCGGGACTCGCGTCGCGACTCGCGGAGCACTTGAGCGGCGCTGCGCCGCGTGGGCGGCGATCGATGGGGGCCGCGCGCATGCGTCGCCGGAGCCGGCCGAGCGGCCCCGAGGGGGACCGAGTGAGGCCGAACGGGCCCGAGCGCGGTCGCGGTGGTGCATCCGCCCTGACCCACTTGCCGCGCACACTGACCCGTTTCCGCGCTTCCCTCGCCGCCGCCGAGCTCGCGTGCCCGCCTGCCCGCCTGCCCGAAACACTCCACATACGTGCACTGATTGCACTATTTAGATAACATGCACAGATAACGCGCCATATTTATTGTAGTGTACTACACAGCACACAGTACACTAGCATCTTGTAACGAACCGTAAAGGCAAACATCTTCCTAGAAATGTTGCTGTTTTATGGAGCGAATTTGTTTCCATATTAAAGTTTCATGTACCTAAATTGTATTATTTCTATCTGCATTTGAACGTAATTCAATTACTTGACTGCAAGCCAGTCACTTTAATTGCCCTCAATCTTTCAATCAAGTTACCTCCGCGCCTCAAATTAGATTAGAACTAGGCTTGTCCCAATTCCCCCAGAATAGAAGTCTAGTATTAAACATTCAATCTCTAAAAAAAATTACCAGTATCATGCGTATATCTCACGATATTCCCTTGTCCAGGATATCGTGTATGCTGGCAACCAATCAAGGAATAGGTGGCTGTCACGCGACCACGGTAATCCGATTAGTCGCGTCTAGTCGGAGGAGCGAAATCGTATTAGGGATAAACCCATTTGCGGCCAGAAGCCGTATTAGTGCCCCGAAGTTCGGCTGCCATGAAATCGTGTCAAAAGTCGGGCGCCTGACTCTAATACAGTTATGCATGATTTGTGATTTTGTTACAGTTTCCATTGAATTAAAGACATAAGTTCGTTATGTCTGTCTATTGTATTACCTACTGGCATTGGAAATTCGTTATAGGATTTTGGAGAACTTGTTTTGAGCATCCGAATAATTTAATAGTTGCATTCTATATTTTCTGGTTTATTAATTTTAATTTTGATTGTATAATTATTAAATTAAGTAGGTACTATCTGCACGGTGCTCGCAAACTGCAAGTCATTGTGTAGGAAATGATGACCATCTTTCACGGGTTCTTAAACATTATTTTATTTATTCATAAAAAAAGAATTCAATTTCATTAGATAATATTGTAGGCTTAAAGTAGTAGCCGGTTAATGCACGTCTCGAAACCGTGGTTATAGTGGTCTAAATGGCCTTGCCAAACAATCACATGGCCGTATAGATTAGTGACCGACTATTGGTTGGTCAAGAAGTTGGGCTACATTTTATTTAACCTTTTTTTACTAACTGCAATTAATAAGACAATAGCAGCTTTGTATCAAATATTTTTTGCTCAGTGCTCACAAGTAATAATAAAGTATTCAGGCGGTTGATAAACTAAGAGTGTACTTGTAAAGAAACGTTAAGCGTGTTATTCTCGCAAATTTAGTGATTCACTTTTTAATTTAAAAATTATAAGCTGCTGTATAATGAACTTTATTTCGTCAAAAATACATATTTATCATCAATACGTATTGTTTTATTATTTAACATTTCGATAGAAGGAAATATGTTAAAATAATAATACACAGAGGTGGAAAGTTTCTGAACGATTCGATAAATATTGTCATCTGTCAAAAACCAACTGTCAAAAGTCAGCTGCAATCCGAGGCGAGCCGTGTCTCGGCCGATTTATTACTTCTCAAAATAATCATTCCAGTGTAAATATTTAGAAAAGTTATATTTACATAAACCTGAAATTCTGCGCCGTTATTATTTGATATGTGACAGTTCTTATGAGAAATATCCGTGTGATTCGCTTCACGTATCTAAAGAACGGATGGAATGTTACTGCTGTGTACAGAGTAAGTATTTGTATAAAAATACTGTTTACTTTGTATGTAGACCACATGATAATGCAGCATGGAATTTATAAAATGAGTAATAAAAGAGTTTTTTCGTTTTGTTGTTGTTAGAAGTAGTTTGCATATGAAATTGGTACGCCCACGCGAATTCCGGAGCGTAGGGCCGCTAAGTACTTCGAAGTTATATTTAGCTACCTGTTTGGTGTCTTCGTTTTGCATAGCTTCGCTTTTTTACTTTCTTTTTCATGCCGTATTCGCGTGTCACTGCACATACAATTTAGTATCCAGTTTGGTAGCATTTTACCTGTGTTTGGAGAACTAAGATGATTTAATACATGTTGTATTAATTTATACAAAATAAATTACAACGTTTTCTGTGATAGAAATGACATCATCAGCCTGATTATTGACTGTTTGTAAACTGTATCACAGGGTTATCAGTAATATCAGTCAATTACTTATTAAATTAACTTGTAAGAACATACTAATTGCTCAAGTACGTAATATATAAATATCTTTATATGTATTGAAGTTTATAGTCATCTTTATGAAAACAAAGCAAATTGGAAAACTTGTTACAATTTATTTTGTGTTTATTAAGAAGTAGACAATATATTATAATATGAAAGGTAGTTGATGTTTATAGAACAAGTCAAGTTTTTTCTCAAAGCCTGATAAAACTATCAAAGTGTAAATTAAATTATGTAATTTTCTGAAATCTCGTCATCATCTGCCTAGCCTTTTTCCCAACTATGTTAGGGTCGGCTTCCAGTCTAACCAGATGCAGCTGAATACCACTATTTTACATGGAGCGACTGCCTATCTGACCTCCACAACCCAGTTAATACTAGGTAACACGTTGCTCTTTGGTAAGACTGGATGTCAGAATTTCAGGTCACTGACTACCTGTAACAGTTCTTATTAAGCCACAAGCTCCTTTGAATTTTCTGAAATCTGCAAGCACTAATAACTATAAAAGCTCTTAACTTTTGACCTCTTGCTGTCTAGTATAAAAATGTTGGTATTACCGGCCTATAATGCTCCCATCACATGAGCACAGGTCTATGAGAGTGATTGGGCTGTAATGTAATACACCACACGGGCTTGGTGCAGGTTGGTAGATGTCACATGTTTTGTGCCAATGGTTTTGGTTCTATGACATGGTGGATTCCACAATATGAATCTCTTGGTGGTTTCAACAACAAAATTACCCAATTCAATTTATTTCATTCAAATACAACAATCCATAGTTTTGTTTGTAGATATACCTACTTAAAAATAATATAAGTAATCAAATAATAGCAGGTCTAGACACATCACACAATACTATTATAACTAAATTTACCTAATTTAACACCAAAATGAAATACATATAAAAGTTAAATTAGAACAATAACTTTTCATGTCAAACTAAATATAAAATGTTCAAAATTAAATTAAGAAAAAAGATAAAATTAAATAATAAGTAAGGTCATTTGATATCTACATTAACAATAATGCACCTAACAAAGTTTGTATGAGTCTTACAACATTAAAACTCATAACTCAGCGCCATTACCACAAAAAGAAACCAACATTAAAAGTTATAAAAACTTTACTCTATGATACTGATAAGCCCCGCCTGGTGGACTATAGCCCATCACTCTCCTAGAGAGGACGCCTGAGTCCATGCAGTGGGAACATTATAGCCTGATGCTGATGATGATTGGTCTTATCCTGCAGGTGGCCGGAATGATGCTGGTACGGATGAACATGCGCGTGGCGCTGGGCGCGCTTTGTGCCGCCGTGCTCGTATTCACACTGTTCTGGGGACACTGCGGGGAGTTCTCGCGGAGACCCAGTAAGTTCTTTAAACTACTGAATAGCAGGAGCGTAGCAGGTCATCGGGCACAAACACTACGATCCCTATTACGTCTCCCAGAAGCCTGCAGCAGTCTGGAAAGTTTGCTACAGTTCTGGGACGACCTATGATGGTTGGAGTAGGTATTATTTGAACATCACGCACAATGGCCCAATCAAGAGGCTAAGTGCAGATAAAAGCCCAGTTAAATAAACTAAAGTTCTGAATAGTTGTAATAATAAAAAAAAAGAGTGTGTGAGATGAGAAGAGAGTGAGATGAATGAAATTAAACTGGGTGGTGTGCTCCAAATAAAAATAAGTAAAAGTGAAAATTCGGGCGCCTGGAGTACACACAAAACTATGCCAAGGATAGACTTACCTGCGGGAGCTTGAGACTTTTAATCTTCAAGCGGGAAGGCATCAATAAAAATCAATCATGAAAAGTAAGAACGACTTTATTACCCGAAGGCTGCTGGTTTGAAAATTCCTTTCTAATTCTAAAGCTAACAGCTCTAATGTGTAAAATTAAGATGACATCGCTGTTATTCTAAGACCTGTCATTATTGCACTTTTTAAAATAAATTGATGTTATGTATCATAAACCATACCAAACTCCGTCGACTAAATTAGGAACCTGATGGATTATCCAAGCGCATCTTGGTGATATTCGCCGAGATTGCCAACGGCGGTCCAAGATATTATATGCATTTTGGTAGGGGCGTGCGTTCAAAAATTTAAGTAATATGGAAAAAAAACGCCTTGTGGCTGAAAACAAACATGAATAATCGTTAGCGGATAAAAAATGGCGATCGATTTAGAAATCGTTGCAGAAATCGTTACGAGCAATATACAATTAAACTCACCGTTTCTTCCAAAAATCAAAATGTGGTCATCAGTAGATGAATGAATCCAAGCAAATAATTATAAAATGAAGATAAGAGATCCTGAAACAATTAAATATCGGAAACTATTAGCGTCTGCTATCAAAATAGCCATGACAACACGGAACGGACCGAAATCACAAAGAATTCGCTTACCTTAAAAAATAAAGGCTATCCAATTAGGATCATGACAAGGGCAATCGGCTACCACATAATTAGGGACTAGATGCCGCCCATCTCAAGTTATATTTTGAGATTTTATTGGAGCGCTCAAAAATCACTCCATTGATTCAAGGCTGTAGGTCGAAAAGCAAGAGATGTCAAAGTCAATTTGACAGCATCGAAAATAAAACTCAGTGTGACCACTTCACGAATCCAAGTCAACCAAAAAATGAATTTTCATAAGGCAACACCACCATTAGAGCCTACAAATCAAAGCAAAGAATTCAATAGTATGTAACAGGCTTAAAAGACTCGTTACATTACATCCCTCCCCGAAAATAAAAGAAAGGAACTTTCTTTTATTAGAAAGAAATCTTCAACACAATAGACCAGTCTTAACAACTTTCTAATTCCCAAAAAAAGAAAAGAATCATAAAAGATTCAAAGTGTAAATGAATTCTGAACATGTCAAACGACAAGGTCTCAAGAATTTAATAAAAGTAAAAACATGCAAATGACAAAAAGTCAAAAATGAAATATGTGAAAAACAGAAAAAAATATAAGTTATAAAAACTAGTTAAATGAAACGAAGAGAGAAATCTCTTAGCGCTTCTAAACTCCAAAACAGTGCAGTTAGGCACTATAGCCACTGACTAAAAATTTCAAACGAATTCCGACAATTTACCAATACAAACTACAATTTTTAGTGCAGTTAGGCACCATCGCCACCGACTAAAAATTTCAAACCACTTGGAACAGTACAACTTTCGAGTGCAGTTAGGCACTATCGCCACTGACTACTATGTCAACTGCTTCCAACTCTACCATCTCTATGAGTGCAGTTAGGCTCTTTTGCCACTGACTAACTCCGTATCCAACAATCCAAAAAAATTTGAAACTCCAAACAAAAGTTTTTAAATAAAGCTGAAAGACCTTATTTAAAATATTGTTACAGGCACAACCTGCAACGAAACAAAGGAAAGCGTACTGTGATCGGCTCATCACCACCGAATTCCCGAGCACAATAGCTGTAAAAGAATGTTGCTGTCAAAATCAAAATCAAAATCAAAATCAAAAGTCATTTATTCAAACTAGGCTGATAATCAGCACTTTTCGAACGTCAAAATTTACTTTACTTTACTTTACTCATTTACAAGTGACAGTCCCCCAAAACGCCCACCCTTCGACACTTCCTAGTGTTTTTTGCTGGAAAGAAGAAGTGGCGGAACAAACTCCCCAGCAACACATCTGTCTGTTTGGTTAGAAGAACCAGACTCGATACAATAGAAAGGTGTAACTTAATATTACGATTGATTACAGACACAAGTCAAAAATAAAAATGTATATAATAATAAAAACAAAAAAAAGACATAACATGTCAGTAAACTAATTTTGGAGAAAGAACATAAATAACAAACAAACAAACATTGTCTTGTGTTCAACTCAGCGACCAACTATTCCTATCATTTAAGTAGTCGTTAATGGAATAGTAAGCTTTTAAACAAAGATTAGATTTTACTTTGGCTTTAAATGCATTAAATGGCAAGTCTAGAAAAGAAGATGGCAATTTGTTATAAAATGTTATACCGAGCCCTACGAATGAATTATGAACTTTGTGAAGCCGGTGAAAAGGAGCGCGTAGTTTATGCTTATTTCTAGTGTTAAAATTGTGAATATCACTGTTTTTAGTATACAGGTGAATATTTTGTCTAATATATAAAATGTTGGCAAAGATGAACTGAGAAGCAACCGTGAGAATACCAATCTCCTTAAAAATATCTCTAAGAGAAACTCGGGCACCCAGCTGATAAATTGCACGAACCGCTCGCTTCTGCAGAACAAATATATTTTGAATATCAGCAGCTTTGCCCCACAGCAGAATACCGTAGGACATAACGCTGTGAAAATAACTAAAGTAGACTAACCGTGCTGTATCAACGTCAGTGAATTGTCTTACTTTTCTGACGGCGTATGCGGCCGAACTTAGCCTTCCCGCTAGGCTTGATATGTGTAAACCCCATTGTAATTTTGAATCTACTGTTATGCCCAGAAATACAGCAGAGTCGGCAGTTTCCAGCTCTTGATTGGCGATGATAATATTGGGACCTAGATTTCTAACATTGGGTAAAGCGAACTTAATTATTTTAGTTTTCTTAGCATTAAGAACAAGGTTGTTTGTTGTGAACCAATCCGTGACCATTGACAGCGTGCTGTTTACGTCGTCAAAATCGTGTCTATGTGACTGGCTCAACACTACCAATCTCCCAAACACAGACAAACACAAAAAATCATTGAGATCTCCAATGAGAAATCTCAATAACGAAAAGGCGAAAGCCAAGGTTTCACAATGCGATCGGCACATCACCACCGAACTTCCGAACGCAAAGAAAAAGAATGACGAAAGTCAAAAAAAAAAAATCCCGCATTGTGATTGGAACAACAATGTCCAACACAATGGAAAAAGGAAAAAATATGGCCGGGGCCGAAATCCCACATTGTGATCGGCACAACACCACCGACTTTCCGAGCACAATGGAAAAAAGAGTCGAAATCGAGGTCAAATCCGATCATTAAAGAGAATGAAACTCTAGTAAAAATGAGAAACAATTCTGTCAATGAACAGCACAAAATAGATTTAAAAATCGATTACTATTTATGACGAAGAGAAAATAGAATGATTTCAAACTATGAAAAAAAAGATTACAAAAACTTGAAATTGAGTTCAAGTTTTTGATCTCAAGGTAAAAATAACCTGAAGTGTAGGGTTACATAAGATCCTAATAAAATGTAAACAGGTAAAAGGTTACCCTTAAAAAATAAGATCTTATACAATCCAACAAAAACGAACAAAACATAAAATAAGATCCTTCGGTGTGAAAAACATTTAGTGTGGAAAAAAAATTGTATTTAATTAACAAAAATGGCCTAAGTTTTATTTTTAGAATGTTAAGAATTCAAATTCAATAAATTTATAAGAAGTTACCTAACATACATCTTTCAAATCACCGATAACCTATCATCCATCCACACGTACATCACACTGTCAAAAGTGACCTTCAAACAGAATTTATCAAAATCAAGACTAACACTTGGAAACCAAATTAAAATTTAATAATATCTTTAACATGATAACGTCCCACTGAACCTTTATTTAAATCTTTCAAAACATAAACGTTATCCGAAACCTTTTCAGTTATTTTACACTTTACAAACTTAGGTGCAAGCTTAGCTGAAAAATATGCTGGAGCATGAGATTGAACAAAACTTCTTCTCCACACCATATCACCCACACCAAAAGAAATGACTTTCCGACCTTTATTATAATAAGCGGCATTTCGCTTATACCCCTTTAACAAGTAAGCTTGAACTTTAACAAAAATATCACTAAGTGAATTAAGAGAAACTGCATAAGCATTCCTATTTGAAATTTCTAGTTGAGATAAGTTATCAACAGAACTACTAAAGTGATGTAATGACGCATCAAGAATAAGCTCCCTACCAAACATCAGAAAGTTAGGAGTTAACTCAGTAGCAAGGTTTACACTATTATTTAAAGCTAATTGAACATTGGGCAAAAAAACTTGACCAAGTTCTATGATCATCTTTAACAAAACACGATATGCAGGTTTCGACCGTTTTATTATATCTCTCAACAGGGTTATTTTGAGGTGTATACAAAGTATTATAAAATATTTTGGTTATATTAAAACCTTTCAAAAAATCTACAAAATGTTTTGAAGTAAATTGAGTTCCATTGTCACAAACTACTATTTTTGGACAACCAAATTTGAGAAATATTTCCTTTTCAAAATGTTTACAAATTACTCTAGTGGTAGCATTGATCATTGGAAAGAACCAGCAATATTTAGTAAAAACGTCTACAACCGAAAGTATGTATCTATGACCAGAATAAGTTTTTTCGAATATTTTCATTCACAAGCGCATTCAAGGAGTTAAATGAAGGCAACGCTTGAGCTGTAAGAGCCGAAGAAGAGTGAGCGATTCTTGAGTCAAAGGGATTGTTAACATCTGTGGCATTAACCATCTCATGGACTTTCTCAATAGCATCAGCATCAACAGCAGTACAGGTATCGACATCACCCGAATCCTGAAGCGGCGGAAACTGAACTCCCTTGTCCATGACTAACAAACAGCAAGGCGAATAGCAAACGAAAAGCAAAAACTAAATTTCAAAAAGTTAAAAGTTTGAAAATAAATTCTCAAGTTTGAGGTTAAGTATTGAAGTCAATGTGGTATTCCCATGAAAAATTACTAAGTTAATTTTATCGTTTTAAAAGTGCAATAATCACTTACAAGCAGCTTAAATCTAGATAAATTAAATGTACAATATTGTACTTACAATTAGATTAAATTATTTTCTTTAAAAGTTAAACTTAGTTTTTAAAATAACTTTACTGTTGAGAACAACAAAACACGGTTAATGCTATACATTTCTGTTGGTTTTGCTAAGAAAAAAACATTAAAACAAACAGGTCAATAAACAAAATTATCAATAAGTAAACACCAAACATTGTTTACAAAGATTCGCCAAATTAGGTTAAGTACTACTTATGAGTCAAAAATTAAAATAAACACAAAGTTATTGAAGTAACAATGTAGAACAAACTAATGCAAACAATAGACTCATAAGTTAATTAATAATTGTGCAATAATGACAGTATATAGGTACCAGACAAACCTACTTCAAGTCCCTGTTCGCTGAGCGACAATTGTAATAATAAAAAAAAAGAGTGTGTGAGATGAGAAGAGAGTGAGATGAATGAAATTAAACTGGGTGGTGTGCTCCAAATAAAAATAAGTAAAAGTGAAAATTCGGGCGCCTGGAGTACACACAAAACTATGCCAAGGATAGACTTACCTGCGGGAGCTTGAGACTTTTAATCTTCAAGCGGGAAGGCATCAATAAAAATCAATCATGAAAAGTAAGAACGACTTTATTACCCGAAGGCTGCTGGTTTGAAAATTCCTTTCTAATTCTAAAGCTAACAGCTCTAATGTGTAAAATTAAGATGACATCGCTGTTATTCTAAGACCTGTCATTATTGCACTTTTTAAAATAAATTGATGTTATGTATCATAAACCATACCAAACTCCGTCGACTAAATTAGGAACCTGATGGATTATCCAAGCGCATCTTGGTGATATTCGCCGAGATTGCCAACGGCGGTCCAAGATATTATATGCATTTTGGTAGGGGCGTGCGTTCAAAAATTTAAGTAATATGGAAAAAAAACGCCTTGTGGCTGAAAACAAACATGAATAATCGTTAGCGGATAAAAAATGGCGATCGATTTAGAAATCGTTGCAGAAATCGTTACGAGCAATATACAATTAAACTCACCGTTTCTTCCAAAAATCAAAATGTGGTCATCAGTAGATGAATGAATCCAAGCAAATAATTATAAAATGAAGATAAGAGATCCTGAAACAATTAAATATCGGAAACTATTAGCGTCTGCTATCAAAATAGCCATGACAACGCGGAACGGACCGAAATCACAAAGAATTCGCTTACCTTAAAAAATAAAGGCTATCCAATTAGGATCATGACAAGGGCAATCGGCTACCACATAATTAGGGACTAGATGCCGCCCATCTCAAGTTATATTTTGAGATTTTATTGGAGCGCTCAAAAATCACTCCATTGATTCAAGGCTGTAGGTCGAAAAGCAAGAGATGTCAAAGTCAATTTGACAGCATCGAAAATAAAACTCAGTGTGACCACTTCACGAATCCAAGTCAACCAAAAAATGAATTTTCATAAGGCAACACCACCATTAGAGCCTACAAATCAAAGCAAAGAATTCAATAGTATGTAACAGGCTTAAAAGACTCGTTACATAGTGCTGGTGCAGATGAGCATGTGTGTGCGCTGGGAGATGGTGTTTCTAACTTATTGAAGACACATTGGCATGAGATGACGTTTTAATAATGCTTAGCAGAGAAAATTCAGTGGGCAACGTGCTGTCAACTTTGGTCTGTTAGCAATTCGGTATGCCAGCTTTTGCTCACAGCTTCACCTGCATGGAGTTCGGAAACCATCCTATGGGAACATGCTACCAGGCTAAAAAGTATAGTGTGTATTAACTCAGGTCATGATTGCCATAGACCAAATTGAGCTACATAGTACCTAAATTGACCTCATCCATAGCTTTTGATCAGGTGTGATTGAGGTCAAGGCCCAATTTAAAATAAATAAATAAAAAACTTCAAAATTTCAGTCATTAAGATGAGAAATGGTAACAGACAGTTATTTAAGCATTTATAATATTAGTATGTATGATGAATAAACTGCATTCCATCTCAAAGAATGTTGTTTAGTTCAACAAGCAGGTCACTAGGCAAATTAATCCTAGATATGTTTTTAATAATAATTCTGCATTCTCACATTAATTTATACGCAACAACATTCTTGATCTGTTTTTAAGTAATTCTGCATTCACAAATGACATTTATTTATGCAAATGATATTCGTTATCTTCATTATTACTTTATTTATTAACCATTTATGACAACCATAAATAAAAGATTTTGCCCTGGTGTTCGTTGGTGTGGTGTGGTATAGTGGCCCTGGATTGCCCTGGCCAGTCAGAGGGTTATTCGGTTTTCCATCAGAAATTCTCAGAAGCAGCCACGGACTCTGCATTGTTGGCTGTTTGATGCCAATGTGTTCCCCCCATATATCATGGGACTTAAATCTTAATTGGGGAAATGCCCTCTCCCTTCAGGGATTGAAGGCCTGATACTATGTTATCTAAACTATAAAATTATAAAGAGGAAAGATTCGATTTTTTGTTTGTTTATTACGATTTAACTCAAAAACTACTCGGCCGATTTAAAAAATTCTTTCACCATTAGAAAGCTACATCTTTACCGAGTAACATAGGCTATCTTATATGGATATAAATGTTGATGGATGGAGAGGGAGAGGAAGGCCAAAGAAAATATGGATGGATTGTGTGAGGAATGATATGAAAGAGAAAGGAGTAAATGCCACCTTGACGTGTAACAGGGAAGAATGGAAGAAGAAAACGTGTTGCGCCGACCCCAAATAGAATGGGATAAGGGCAGGAAGATGATGTTGAAGGCTATATCATATTTTCAAAATAGCTTTTTATATTCTATTGGAGCTCGTAGCTTAATAAGAACTGCCACCCGAGTCGATTTTTAGTTAAAGCTGTGCTTGCCTAGGTCGGTCTGTGGATGGGTGACCGCCCGACATACCGAGTTTCCTCCGTGCCTCGGAAAGCACGTTAAGCTGTTGGTCTCGGCTGCCATATATAGATCTTTGGCAGTCGTTACAGGTAGTCAGTGACCTGAAATTCTGACATCCAGTCTTACCAAAGAGTATCGCATTACCTAGTATTAACTGGGTTGTGGAGGTCAGATAGGCAGCCGCTCCATGTAAAATACTGGTATTCAGCTGCATCCAGTAAGACTGGAAACCGACCGCAACAAAGTTGGGAAAAGGCTAGGCAGATGATGATGAGTTTTTTATATTCTATTAATTCGTCTTGCAGTCGGCTCGGTGCTGTCCAACGCGCTGTCGGAGCGCGGCGGGTTCGACGAGATCGAGTGCGTCATCAACGGGGAGTACTCGGTGTCCTGTCGCCGGGACCACGACCGGGACGAGGTCTACGTACCTTTCTCGCTGGTACACAAGTACTTCGAGGTAGGTGTTCATGTGGAGACCACACTAAACAAATCAGCGGATAGAGCTTTAGGTCCATGCAATAAAAACGTGAAGAAGACTTCATTCGTCTCGTGGCTGGAGGCCTGTTCTTTTTTTGGATGGTGGGAAATCATAAAATGACTCTTCCCGCTCTGGGCAGAGCGGTAGGGAGTGTCAGACTTCTACTGACTAAAAACCACCCATGTTCCTTCTTAGTCCTTTGTGCCGAGGCTGGTATCTCTTTCGAATGACCCGTAGCCCGGACGGGGTGGCTGGAGGCCTTACACTCAAATCATCCACAGGATTGTCCGGTTAAGCAAAAGCCAGCTTTATAAGTTTACCTGCGAGATGCCATACAGAATAAAAAAAGAAATTATTCCGGTCGTTTCGGTTCGGACGACGCGACTCGACGTGATAAGCTAAGGACGATATTGTGATGTCTCTGTTAATCTCTTTTTGAAGGAATTATCTACCGTTTTTTTTGCTGTTTTCTTAGCGATATTGTTCATGCAAACAGAAAATGACATTAAATCCACCTCGGTAAATTCACGTAAATTAGTGCACTATACCTTTAATCTTTAATAAGTATTAATAAAAAAAATATGCGCAAAAAATAATTAATTCATTAGAAGACAGGTTATGGGAGACGACGTATTTGGAGAGTGAATCATGCAGTTTATAATGTCGAGATTTACATATAATTAACATATTGTGTATAATCTTATAAAATCCACTATAATTATGATGAGTATTTCCTGAGATCTTAATAAAACATAAGTTCTTCGATGTTTGACATGAGTCTGTGAGTTTTGGAAATTTAAAAATTCTTAAGTAGGTACCTAGGTAAACAAAAACCATAATTACAGAAACAGGTTCGTTAACCGCAAATCAACCTATAGGCCCGACCTTGTTGATAATCCTTATCTATGGACACTCATTTCGGGGCCAGCGCAGATAACTAACTATTAGGTACACATAGGTAACTAATTTATGTAATAAAACACTATTGCCGCGTGCCCTTCTGATTGCTTCTTGTTTATTTAATTACCCCATTTCACTTCTTTAAGGTTTCCTTATTAAAAGTAAAATTACACAATAAATATGGGTATACCAGACGAACATAATATACGTCGTGTACAAACATAGCCTACCAAGACAATAATCCGTTTATTGGTTTATCCTGCTCTGGTAAAAAGCAAATAACTTCACTCTACTTTGTGAGATATTCCGAACAACTATCTCTTTCAAAAGTCATGTCGATCTGTTGCTCTATTCCTGCGTGTAAGAAGGATTAATCACTTACACAGTTATGCATTGATCAGATGGCACACAAAAATCAACTAGCCTAAATTCCACAGATCTACGGCAAAATATCAACAGCGGACGGCATAGAAAAATTCGAATGGTCCCACAGCTACGGTAAGATCTACCATCCAAAGAAGAAGTATGACCCTCGAGGGACCTTCACCACCTTTGAAAACTACAACGTCGAGGTCCGAGACAGGGTCAAATGCATCAGCGGGATCGAAGGAGTCCCCGTCAGCACGCAATGGGAGCCCCGAGGGTTCTTCTACCCTACCCAGATCGCACAATTTGGGCTAGCCCATTATAGCAAGCATATAACAGAAAATGAGCCAAAGAGACGAATTATCGACGATGGAGAGAAGCATTTAGAAAACTGGATCATTAGTAAGGATGCGTATATGGCCAGAGAATTTGATACTTCGGTCCAATCGAACGTGCTTAGGTTTTCGACGTCAGACCATGCGTCAAGTCAGGTGTGGTTGAAGGTCAACCTGACGCAAGACTTTGTGCTGAGTGTGGATCTACAGATGAAGGCCAACTCTTCGATGACGGTGGTGTTACAGAATAAGGATAAGAAGGAGACAGTGTATCTGCATTATGTTACGACTACGCAGTTGATTTCGGCTCAGGTGAGTTCAACGTCATACCCTCATTGAAATAATTTTTTTACGTTCACCCAGGATCTATGTTGACTGGAAACATTTAACGTTTTCGTTTTGATCGTAAATGTTCCTAGCAAAACCAAAAAAGGTTTAATTTTAATTTTAATCAGTATGACATAAATCATGTTTCCACTTTGCATATGACAAGGATTTGCAGCAATATCCAAGAATAGACTGAACACAACATACAGCTAATAACTGCTGACGCACTTCAAAGAATTGATCTATCCCATCTGTATTCTGATAACTTCACAGGAAGACCACATATACTACGGCATAGGCGTAGAACAGCCGTGGAGACGCATCACCAGGGACCTGATTATCGATATGCAGAAGGGCTGGGCGCTGCAGGACAGGCCCAAGAGAAGATCGCCTAGGAATAAGTTCAAGGTAATTTATTCAGGGTTTCAAAGTTTGTTTACCTACAGTTTATAGTAAATTCATAGGCTTACAGATAGCAAACACAATACATATTAAAATAATGCATACGCCATTAGTTTAATTTTGATGAAAATATAACTTTAGTACTCTAAATACACGTTTTGGACATCGAGTTGAATACATCTGTTATACAATACAAAAACATTTTTTAAACAAAGTTTTTACACAAGTTTGCAGTGATGCTGGTGATACATACTACACACTACAGGAATTGATGTAAACTAGTACCTTTGTAACTACATAATTATGTGCGTCGATTTATGACTGATTGCCATCGACATGCAAAGAAGAAGGGATTCCCGGTGAACGCACATTTGTTGAACCAAGAATGTAATATGCGAATATTTTACTCTGTATACAAAGCTAACCTTCTCCAGATATCAAGCATCATCCTCAGCGGCAGTGGCTCCCTGGACAACGTGACGGTGTCGGCCAGCGAGCACATGTGGCAGTTCTACGCGGCGGCGCGCTGGCTGGTGCGAGCGCAGCGAGCGCGCAGTGGCGGCTGGCCCATACCTGTGCGCAGGCGCATGGCGGCCGGCGTCGCTGAGCTCAAGCCGGGCTGGTGAGTCATTAGACACTATGATTATTCGGAACTTGCTTAGGAATTTGAAAACAACGATGTATGGCGGTTAGACAAACTTGGTCAACTTATTGCTATTTCTGCAAGGTGTTTTTAAAGGTAAGAACAAGGTGTAAAGTTCCTCATCGCTTCACCTAGTGAGAAACCTTCCACCGGAACGTCTTGCAGTCGCCACTCTAGAACTTCTCGGCGCCTATCGGCCATCAATCTTCTTTATCTACATCTACTCCTCCGTTCTCTGCACCCCAATTTTATCAACATCATCCACAGCTAGAATGCACCTACTGCTGAGTATAGGCCTCTCTTTTCTGGTCCAATCGCCACATTCTTGTGCCAGTCTCATCCAGGTTTTTCCCTCGATGGCAATTATATCGTCTGCCCCCCTATTTACACCTTTCTAATACATAAACCCGTGTTTTAACTCCAGGCACTCGGCAATGAGCCAAGGGCACGCGATATCGCTGCTGTCTCGCGCGTACCACCGCAGCGGCGACGCGACGTACCTGCAAGCCGCCAAGCGCGCGCTGTACCTGCTGGACGTGCCCAGCCACGCCGGCGGGGTCAAGGCCTTGTGGATGGACAAGTTTGTGTGGTGAGTACACGTTCTAGTTAAAGCTTTCATAGGGGGCCGAGCCCATCATATTTGACCTCAACTTTATGTTCCCATTAAGATCTGCAGCTGATCCGGCTCGCCGTTACAAGGCTCTTCATACTGGCTCCGATCTGTACCTGTCCTACTTCAGATTACGTTCTTGGAAGCATCATAACACGATCTCTGTTAGCGAAAACAGAGATCGCACTGTCAATATTTCCAATAAAAAATTCCCTAATTATAATTCCAGGTACGAAGAATACCCAACAAAACCGCCCCTGTTCGTTCTAAACGGCTTCATCTACACGCTCCTAGGCCTCTACGACCTCCACATCATCGAGGGAGAGAACTCCATCTCTCTCGCGAAGAAAATGTTCGATGACGGTATGACCTCTTTGAAGAACCTCCTCCCACTATTTGATACGGGCAGCGGGAGTTTCTACGACCTCAGACATTTTACCTTGGGTGTTAGTCCTAACATTGCCAGATGGGATTACCACGCGACACATGTGAACCAGTTGTACCTACTTGCAGGGTTGGATAATGATCCTATACTTATAAACACGGCTAAAAGATGGGAGGGGTATATGCAAGGGAAGAAGGCAGCACATAACTGAGACAAGTCTCGGCAGGGAGACCTGTGTTGTTATTCTTCTACTCTATTGAGATTCGGAGTGAAGCCGCGTTTTCACTTTGTGTGAAAAATAAACCAGAAAAAATATTGAATACAACCTGAAGTAGCATCATTTGACGTTGATTGAATGTTTTAGGTTAGTTCATTTTGTCATTCTCGTAGGGAATGAGAGCGGTTTGGGTGAGCGAACATGTTCGTTCGTACGATATGTCGAGCGGATTCAGCAAACGAATGGTCGCTCGCATTCAACAGTGTCATTATGTTTTCAATATATTATTCTTCGGAATATTAGTTTCCTACCAATTATCTATATATAACCGAAAACCAGTAGAAGAGAAAAAAAGAAAAAAAAAAAAGAAAAAAAGAGAAAATCAGATGAAATATCGAAATATTTCATCTGATTTTATTGGTGGAAACAAGAAAACGCGGCTAAAAGGTGCAATGGTAAAACGTTATTCAATAACGTTTTTGGTGTGTTAATTCGAATTTTGAAGTGTATTCGGTTTACACGAAAGAGTTGTTATTGATTCGAATTTTGAATCGATATGGCTATATTTTCAAACTCTGTCCGTTCTAATAAAATGAACGTACCGAAGTTTGTCGAAAATTCGCAAATCGAGTGGTCTCCAAAATTGAATTCAAATGATTGAGTTCGGTGTAACGAATTTAGCCGAAGGTTTGCCGATGTTACTTTTCAAATGTAGAACTGTAACTGACTGAATGGGTTTTCGAGAAATGGAGCTAAAATGCTCTTTGACTGTCTGACTATAAGGTATACAAAAAGATGTTGGCTAGTTTAGGAAACCGATACAAATGGATGTACATAATCTCTCTGAGGAAATAAAAATATTTTTCTACGACAAAAAAGACACCAAGATCTAAGTACCTCCTTTAGTAATCTACTTAAAAATAACATTGTACAGTTAAATAACTATTTAGGTATCAACTAGATATTAGCAGTAACCTCGTTTAGAAAAGTTTTCAATTTATAAAATGAGTTTATTTAAAATCTTAGGTACTTAGCAGAATAGCAGGTAGTTGATAATACCACATATCGTAAAGTATAAAGGCTTCATTGTATGTTTACATACTTATCCACTTATCCAAACGAATGGTACAGTCAACCAGATTTCAGTGTGAACACTCGGTAAGAATGTCACCCTGGCTACTACGTCATGGCACAAAATTGGGTATTTATTCATTACATTTTATTACATCACATATTATTACATTTAGTACCTACACCTTAAGCCATTTTACGCTGTCTTCTCCAAAACCACAAATATTCCTAAATTGTTGTTTGTAAATTACTACCACTGATGTGTTGGTTGACTGTGGCTGTTTAAAATACTTTAACTTTCAAAAGGCTCACGTTTTTCAAAAAGTTTCATTCGACAATTTATTCACTGAACCTTCATTGGCCTCCAGTACTTAATATATTCGAATATTAATTTTAGTCAGTCGCGCGGCTAATAACTAAACTGTTATTAAGTCTTCGTGACTAACTGAACTTACTGAAATCCTGGCGGAGTCTTAAAGTATCAATAGGGATGTTTCCTGACTAAAAAATATGATTATGTTTAGTTAATTTAATATAACTGACGCGTCAGTTAGATTAAATTATCGAAAAATATTGGTTACGTGTTTTTTTGTTTTTATCAAATTAATAAAAAATTACGAAGATAGAACGCGTCAAAGAGAGAGAAGTGTGGCGTTTGTGACGTCACTTTCTTTCTGGTAAAAAATGCCATGCCATATGACGTCACACGAGTTTTCAAAGCACTGTACCGTCTTTATTATTTCTTTACGTGAAAAAAGAAAAAATATGTTTCCAATATTTTCGGAAATCTATCTGACGGACTACTTAGATTTTTTTGTTAACTACCCTATTATGTTGATCATTAAAGGCAAAAAAAAACGGTAAATAATTCAGATCTGTTTCCGCTAAATCTAGATCACAACAAAAATAATGCCCAAATAAAAGCGTGCTGTACTAATTTCAAACTTCGGTGCTCAAACAAACAGCACACATGCAGCGTGGAAAATAATAATTATAGCACGCTTTTATTGAAGCATAAATTCTGGTGCCACCAGAGCTAGTAATAGCAAATCAACTCAAAATCTCACTTTAACAGCTCCTATTGTTAAGTTTTTATTATTAAATGCAATACTAATACTACAGTAAGGTCTAACGTTTGAAAGTTATTATAAGTATTATTATTTCTTAAGTTCTTTAAGGCTGCGCATTCTGAAAGTTGGCAACATTGCAAGATAAGGTGTAGGTATGTAAAGGAACTTTAAAAATGCATTTTTTTTCACTTAAACCTCCATGTAGATGGCGTGGCCATAGCTAGATCTGACCAATGAGGTCAAGCTATTTTGACATAAATTAACATTAACAGACTGCCTCGTTAGTCGTGTGGTCAAGAGCGCGACTGCTGAGCATAAGATCAGTCATCAGAGGTTCGATCTGGTCGTCCGACCCTGGTGCAAGCCATGGTCCGGGGCGAGGAAGAATGGGACGCCGTCGCCTCCTTCTGCGAAGCAGTGATGCTAGCGAAGGAGGTGGCGGAACGTGAGAGGGAAAGAACCTCTCGTCCCAGCCGCCGCGAGAGACGCGCGGGCGTCGGGGGCCACGTGATGGCTCCCGGCCACCGTAGACGCGGGCCTGTGGTCGGTGAGCAATGGGCTAGCTCGCCGTCCGTCCGTCTTATGACGACGACAGGCCGTGGCGACAGTGCGTTCGTGTTCCACGCGCGCCTGTAAGAGATGTCTGCAACATGGAAGGGTTTCCCTTCCATGTTGCAGACATCTCTTGCTCTCAAGGGCCGACGCCCGTCGGGGCTGCAGGTTTTTCGAAAGAGATACCGGGACCTCGGCGCAAGGGCTAAGAAGAAACATGGGTGGTTTTTAGTCAGTAGACGTCTGACATTCCCTTTCGCTCTGCCCAAGAGCGGGAGGGGTTATTTGATGACTTCTCACCCCCGAAAAAAGAAATAAAAGGGGTTCAGTTTGGTCAGTTGGGCGAAGTGTTATTGGGTTTTTCCATCAGGAATTTCTCAGTAGCAGCTACGGAGTCTGGATTTGAGCCCGGTTTACGGAATAGGTTCGCCTCCTATTACACGGGACTTAAACATAACTGGTGAAATGTGGGTGTTCTATTAGGTACACCTCTGGCTATACCTTTGGGAATTGCAAGACTCATGTTATGTTTTTGACAAATTATAACTAAAGACGATGCTTGCAACTAGCTATGGTATCTCCATTAGTTCCACATTCATCATATCAGCGAACTATGTGACACATATTTGCGAGTTGCAAGGTTTCAGAATGCGCCCTCTTTAAAGGTTATCCTCGATTACTATTTCCTCGACTTTTAATCCAAAGACATTTTTTATGAAGTAATTTTGTGTTGTTTATGTCGCTTTTTGATCAAAATCAAAGATATACCGCTGAAGACTGATGACAAAACAATTTGTAATATTTACAAATAAAACGTACTGATGCAAGAAGTAGGCTATGATATTTTTAATTCTTGCATTTTTATAAGCTCGAGTAATTCAAAATTAAATGTAATTTATCATTATTTTGTCCTTATTCCAATTTATTTGGAGCATTGACCTTTATTATTTTACAGGGTGAAAATTTAATCACCCGCATCTATCCGTGAATGAGATGACAGCTGTCACCGTTCGGACATAGTTTTTTTTTAAATTGCTGAAAAAAATATGTGGGGGTTCAGAATGATGTAGGTACTCAATACGTATATGTGACGGTATCCTTCCCACTCTGTATAGATAACTCGTTACCACCCTGTATCATCTATAAATCTTTCATTATATCATAGTTCACTTTCTTACAATTCATATTATTAATTATTAATAATCATTTCGACAATCTATTCATCATTTCTATGTTGTTTATTTAATAATTATTATTTACTTTTGTATGGACTAATTCCTAAAAATTACAGTAGGATATAGTACCTAACAACTTTTATAGAATTAGAAGTAATAAAACTCATATCAAAATGTATATAGATTGACACTGTTATAGATTTTATGTGTTTTGTAAGTGAATAACGTGTTTCACGTTCAGTTTGTTTTCTTATTAATACTTGCCTAACAGTTTTAATTGTTATTGATAATCTCTAAAATTATGCTGATATATTTATTGACTTAATTAAGGAGAACTCTGAGGGCTACGCATAGCGCGGCTGCTAGTGTAAAAAAGTAATTTAGTAGGGCCCTTAGCGTTTCTCCTGTCTCTTTCATGTTTTGTCTGTTATAAAGATAATATAATTATACCACTGTCTACTGTATATTTAGTTAGTATGGTGCCAAACAGGTTTAGCACCATACAACAAGTTTCATTTCTTCTTTTAGTGATTTTCTAACGTCTTGCCATAAAGATTTTATTTTCAAATTATTTATTTCTATTTACCGTTACTTGTAAGTATGATTATATTTTAACTTGATCGCAAAAACGCCTCAAATCTAGAATAAAAATGGTAACACATCACTGGGACATATCACACTAATATTAAAACTTTTCTACATTAATTAATCTTTTTCAGTATTATGCGACTATTTCTTTGGCGATATGTATCAGTGATGTAACGCTTGGAATCCAAAATGTCTTATTATAAACGACAAATAACTTAGTATAATCCTTAAATTATAGATTGCATACAATATATTGTACATATAATTAGTCGCAGCTAATTACGTATGTAGAAACTTAGATGTAGTATTTTGGCCGTAGAAGTTCTAGTACGAACAAAAAGCGGTTCTAGTACGAACAAAAAGCGGGCGCGGCTCCTGTCACGGACATCTTCGCCCGGTTTTATGAGCCGGTCAGCAATTTGTCCGTACTAGTGTGAGGTCAGGATCATTAATAGAATTCGATTTTGTAAGAGATATATATACGTAATATCTTGCCGCGTTACTTGTATAAAATAGTCTAGACTCAGTTGACTCTGTATTTATTATTCAAGCTATTTTATCCACGAGGTAACATTTTTATATTGCACAATAATTTATGTATCAAGAGTCAATAACGGAGGAAGTAGTTTAGCAACCCGGCAGCTAACTGTATTAACTCCTTTTTAGTGGTGTTGGCTAGAAAAACTAGTGTTTTTTGAGCTGGTAACTTAATTGTTGATTCTACAGCCCATAGAGCTTGATCGAGTCTACTATTATAGGACCATGGGCAATTTGGTATGAAATCTGGGCGTAAGACCAACATAGTTGATATATATCTCAAATAGTAGCTTATACTTCACTTAAGTACACTTCAAAGTTATCTAACAATGAGACACTTACTGCGGTACCCAGAGATATTTAATGATTACTTAAGCCGTCACTTAGTAAAGGTTTGACATACTTTTGTATGATATTAATCATTAAAGCTCTCTGAGTGCGGCAGTTTGTGTCGTGCCCTGCGAATCCTGTTGGTTGTTCACTACAAAAGCGCCGAACTCGAAGCTTAATTATCCTGGACCGACCAATTTAGATTGCCAACGACACGAAAAAGAATAAGTATCTAAGTCGACGGAGAACAGAAATAGAAGCACCTGAAATATGTTACCTTTATGTATCTTGCTGTAGCACCAAATATTCAAACTTATAATACACCTAGTTATACAAGAGAGTTTCCTGCATACTTTAAAAACAAATGACTATCGTAGTCAAATCTTCTACAAATTAGAAGAAATTATAACATTTTCAATTGGCCCTACCTCTGTTCTCCAGCGACTTTCGTAGTTATTTATAATTGGAGATAAATATTTCAACTCTGTTAGACTTACTCTCAGTTTGACCAAGACCCTTTATTGTCGAGTCTATATTATATTGAGTGAAATATCAGCCAGTCACAAGACAAGATTTGTAGACAGATGATTCAAAAACTGCTGATCACACATTTTATAAGTACTTAGGCATGCAGGTTTCAAATAAAATAGACTGTTACATTTTCAAAGGGTAGCTCGTTATTCTTACAAAGAATTCTGTAAGTTATTAAAGAGTATACTTAGATATCTACATATCAAATCAATGTTGTAAATAATAAGTATCTGAATTGTGAAACAACTTTCCTTTTTAGAGACAATACGATGTAAAGTAGTTACCTGTTATTGCATAGTAATGTTTCTTATTAATTAAACTAACTTAGATTGTCGACCGGCTGTGAATCGAAGCACAAATTTTATACGCAATACAAATTTTTGGATGTCGATTTGGCAATGGAAACTAAATTTATAAAAAAAATCCAGTTGAATGTAATTTTCGTAATTTCTATTGGTCATTTGAATCATGGTTGTAACTTATAGCCTCCATGCGCGTCTTGGTAATTATGCTAAAAAATAAAAAAAAAGACTAACTGCGGTACTCAGAGAGCTTTAATGATTACTTAGGCAGTAATCATTAAAGCTCTCTGAGTGCGGCAGTAACTAAAGAAGAGTAGTGACAATGTACCTGTAGAACAAGTTTTACCGTTTTTATTATTGCTGTTTATTAACATTTTTTTTATTTAGATTATATATTTGTTACTATTTGAATGTAATCATGAAAATAATTAATTATTTCTTTTTTTCTGAAATCAAAAAATAATATTTTTACTTTTTGTGTCTGTGGGAAAACATGCGTGGTGCTTTGCCCGCTTTTTATTTTCAAAGTCAAAATTAAACATTCCATTTTAAAAGAGCTTAAAATCTAGTAGTAATTATGTAAAATAATGTTTGTAGATCTACGTGTTTTTGTTTAAACATAACTGGCGAAATGTGGGTGTAGGTACTTTATGGTAAACCACTGCCTAACCCTTCGGGGATTACATACAGGGCGTGATGTTATGTTATGTGTTTTTGTTACTTACTGAATTTATCTTAAAAGAAAATGTTTTTGATTATGTGTTACAATGTCGTTTGGATCCTTTAGTGCACGAACTTGATTTGTGGAAACTTTTAAAATAACAAAATGGCTGCGGTTTTAGTTCAGAATACGTCCACGCGCTAAAAGAACCATACGGCACTGCATACAAAACTTGTAAAAACATTATCGATAGTTTTAAGTTATTTATTTAACCGAGAATACCGTATTGCTTTATTTTATCATGTTTTTACCAATCAATTTTTTTTTGCCTTTTCGTTCCTATAACATATTTTATATGAATAAATGTAACTTACAATAAAAATAACTTATTCTGCATTTTTATAGACATTAGTGTAGTGGGATAGTGAATGCACTTGTGAATGACAATAAAGCGTCTCAAATTGTATTTATTTGTTTCATTATTGGTACCTATTTATTAAGAAGTTCTCAGGGACACCTCCAAATACCGTCGTTGCTATTAGACTTTACATCTCATATACCAGTACATGAAGAGGCGGGCCTAGCAAAAAAATTAGGAGGTTCAAATTTTATTAGAACGGTATTTAGATTATCTCCAAGAAGACATTACTTATCACAATAATAATCAAGGTATATAGAAACTATCTCACATATTGTATTGGACATTGGTGCATAATTATTATTATAAGAAAAATGTGAAGTTGATAAAAGTGTTCTATTACTACGCTATATTTATGAAGGTGACTATTATTGCGATATCTATCATCTGCACGATCTCTCTAGTTCTCGTTATGTGGGATAGTGGACCCGATGGAACTCTACCATACTGTTCTCTGCGGGTGCATTGAGCATTGTTTTCTCAGCTGTAGTGCAAATTCTCGTGCTATCAGTAAGGAGAGAGATTTTCAAACTCAGAAGCAACTGCCCATACAGATTTGTGACGACAGCGACATCTATCGTAACACATAAGAACTAATGACAAATCCTACATCGCGCTATCAAAGTTATCCGCGACTTTGGCTCATATAAGAAATCCCGACTTACATATGTTGGGCAGTTAGCCCACCAGATACAACACCTGTCTGGTCGGAGGATCCTCCCTTTTCTACGGGGGATGAGGATCTTTACACCCTGTTCCTCATACCCTCCAAAGTTTTGTACAGAATGATAACGATCCTGAAGGCACTATCAATTCTGTGAATGATGAAGAAGAATGCTAATAATGGTACAGTTCGCATATTGTGAGAAAGCAAAGATGATTGATTTAAAGTAATGGATGGAATAAAGCATGGATAGAGGGAACGAGACAGCTTTTTGTCATATTTCGTCACTCTAGGGTCTAGCTAGGTCAACGGGTACCATAATTACAGGTTTCCTACCCTAAAAATAAATTGATTATTTATTTACATATTTAAAAAACCATCAACGTTTCTCACTAGTCCCTCATTCACTGGTTTATTTTAGAGCAAACCACTAAAGTCATTCCTCAGTCTTCCAAAGTAACCCTTTCACCTATCGCCTTTCTCTCTCTAGCAAGCCGGTATAGGTGTTTCTAGCCTGGCTACTGGCTGACTGGTTAGTTCAGCATTCAGTGTGCCATTAGGCACGGTCATAGATGATACACTATATAATGGTCCCAGCCAACGATTTGGGGGGGGGGGGTCACACAGGGCGTAGCCAGGATTTAGACAGATTAATTTGGGGGGTTGTATTTTTAGTTTCCTGAAAACATTTGAGTCGATTTCAGAGGTTTTCTTACTGTCTTTGCAAAAACTGTGTAAAATTATAAAGAAAAACTGAAAAGCCGACCCAAATATTACCAGTACACGAGGACCATCGGGTATTTAGGTTACATTTTCTTTTAACCTTTCATAGACATTTGACAGCCAATGCGAAAAAGCCCTTTTTTTTTTTTTGGGGGATGGGAAGTCATCAAATAACCCCTCCCGCTCTTGGGCAGAGCGAAAGGAAGTGTCAGACTTCTACTGACTAAAAACCACCCATGTTCCTTCTTAGCCCTTCATGTCGAGGCCGCGGTATCTGCGAACAACCCGCAGCCCCGACGGGCGTCGGCCCTTGCGGGCCCCTTCCATGTTGCTGACATCTCTGACTTGGTAGCTTCAAAGTTTAAACATCCCGCCTCCGACCCATAATATTGGGTTGTTCATTCATACAAAGGTGGCCATCCTTTTATTTGCAAAGAACTTAAAAAAGGCTAAAATGGAATGCTGAGCGAAGCGAGCTTAAAAATTTTGTAATCTGCTTTGGAACGGTTAGTTTTTTAAAGTTCTGGAGTGGTTACCGTGAACCGGAAGACGTTACGTTGGAAGGCCTCCCACTAGGTGGACCGATGACCTGATGAAGGTTGCGGGTACCCGCTGGATGCGAGACGCACGGGACCGGTCAATGTGGGGACACCTGGGGGAGGCCCATATCCAGCAGTGGACGTCTTTTGGCTGAAATGATGATGATGAATAAGTAAAATTTCCGAAATATAGCTATTTTCTGAAGTTCTTGACCCCTGTGTGCCATAGCCTGAGAACCACACCTGTGTGCCATAGAGCTTATTCTGGGCGTTATTCATTTATCTTCTTTCACGCCAATGTGACGGAAAGGGTTTGCGTGGCGCCGGTTATACAAATAAAACCACGCAACCTTGTCAACATGGAATATATTATTCAATTATTATCTTCAAGGTACGTGTGGATCAGTATAAGGTCACATACAATTCATAAAGCTCTGGGATGCACTGTACTGCCCTGATAGCACCTCGCTGCGATGCGATGCTTGTGAAATTTTCGTGCAAAGCGATTTCGTGGACGGGAGTTATTTATTATGTCACTTTGCAACATTGTGCCAACATAACAAAAATAAATCGGTCTACCAAAATTGCACAACAAAATATTTGTTATCTGTTCTCCTTTCTTTCAATTTTGTGCGTGATGTATTTTGTCAATTTTTGATTTGCTAATTTGCGATTTTCTCGAGGAAATTGGATTAAAAAATACACTGTGATAAGTTTAAGTGCCCTTTTTAGCAGAAATGAACGTTTGTTAAATAAGAAATTGGTATAAAAATGGTAGACGACACTGATATTATACAGTCTTTGCCATTGTCATGTCTTCCATTAAAAACTCGGGAATTGTTATCATGTTTGTTGGATACGCCAAAAATTATTCCAAACGATGGACCTGATAAGCTGCCCAGGTAATTAATTGTTCGTTTATATAACTTAGATTTAAGTAACCAGTGCAAAATGCCAACAACTGCTAATAAAAACACCTGGTTTACAAAACCTGTCATATTTTTTTTTGTGTGCAAACATGAATAATTAACTGTACTAATCATATTTTCGACATAATGTTGACATAACGACAAATTCTTTTTTCTTTTCGATTCGACAAATTTATAAGCTTGAACATAGACTACAAACATCTTGGGAGAGAACGAAACTCTTTTCCTGTTAATAGTTGCACTTTTTGTACTGAAGATTTTGACTTAGATTAATATCTGGCCACAAAAGGCAGACCACTTACAAATCCATAACGAGCCAATGAGCAATATGTGACAATTTACCAAATGAATATTATGAGAGATCCAAACTCAAAGAATGATAACAGTGACTCATTGACCTGTAAGCACTGCGTACCTATTATTGTAATATGTTATATTTTGCTCTTTTGATTGGTTTAAGTAATTGTCCGGAGGTTTATAGCTCATATTAACTGCAAATAACGTTAATTAATTGAGCTGTTGATTTTAAGATTGCTTTGCTTGCTTGCTTGCTTGCTAAAGCTGACCAATTGACCACTTTACTGCCAGATGCCTGTAGTATTATGAATTTTGATGTGGTTGACAATAATGCTGAGCAGGAGAACAAACTGAATTTTACAATTGAAACATAATCACCATAACTATAACATTTTTTTAAAAAAAAAAAAAAAAAACGTTGCCCCACACTAGGAATTTCTCCTGTATTGTGGGTGCGTTCACAAACATATAAAGTCACATACCCAAATACCCAGACCCGAAACAACTATCTGCAGGCCATACAAATATTTGTTCGGTGCGGGGATCGAAACCGCGACACGCAGCGCAGCAGTCCAATCGCTTAGCCACAGCACCAACAGTGCCGTCATTCCTCATAATATAAAAAACACGCCTCTTCTGTAGGTCCTACACATAAAAAGAAACAAAATCAAGACACAAACTGAAACACACATACAATTTTATTTTAGAGATTGGCGAGGCCTGGCCTACCTAGTCAACATATCATCAGAAAAGGCTGCATACATCCAAATGCGTTCTCAAAAGACTACCGAAGTGCTGGAAATATGGCAAAGGGACCAGACAGCAACAGTTGGTCAGCTGCTGTGCCATTTGGAACGCTTAGATCGTTACGATGTATATGACGATCTGTACGATGATCTCAGAGAAGCAATTAAGAGAGGAGAAGTTATAGGTAAGTAACAGCATAACTGGGTGATATCTAACAGCGTAATAAAAGCTTTTATCAGTATTTAACAAGTAATGTTAGTTAATAAGCTTTCATTCTTAATGCGGAATGCAATTATTAATGATGAGTAAATGGGTGAAATTAGTTGTTTGAGAAATAATAAAAAAAACAAGCAATGTGACAGTCCAATTGAATATACTTTTGGACAACAGCTTCAACACACTATGGTCAGTGACTAAGGGTGAGGCCAACCGAGCGTAATTTTGTGAGTTGTGAGTAGCAGAAATTCTATTCGGATCCAGAAGAGCGCAGAAGAAGTCATTTTCCGTCGCCGTGTGAATCAAATAGGACTTTTTATGAAATCTCAAATTCAAATTCTGCGACTCACGACTCGCAAAGTCACACTTGTTTGGCCCCGCCTGACCCTATCATAAAATAAACTGATACATTCCTCCTCCACAGATACATCATTCCTCATTCCATTGATACAACTCAAATATTATTATATTACTTCCTTGATTGTGCTATTGCTGAGCGCGAGGACATGGGGTTTGATTCCCTGTTTGGGAAATAAAAAAAAAGAAAGTTTTATCAAAAATATCTCAACAGCAGCTTAGAGTCAGGAGTTTTACTTTGTTGATGGCAAAAGGCTTACCCACTATTACATGAGACTCAAACAATGTGGGTGTACAGTCGGTACTCCTCTTCCTAACCTTTCATACAGGCATAATTTTATATCATGTTAAAACTCTCTTTCAGTAAGACATAATAGACAAGACCAAATAGCAATACACAACAACAACAACAACAATATCAATCACAACAATGGCGAACAGAGAGAGTTCAGTCCGATTACCTATGATGACGTCCCAGGCTACGAGCAGCATTATGATGCATTCGTCTTGTATGCCAAGGAGGACAAGAAGTTTGTTGACGAGTTGCTGGCGAGGATGACTGCTGCTGGGTTCCAGGTATAATACATAGAAACTTACATTATTTCCATAATTTATTAAAAGTAAGATGTTGAAAGAATTCTGACGTCAGCATACTTGTCAGAGATTCAGTGAGTTTCAGGTATGTGTAAAAAAAAGGTTATTAAAACTATGTTGGTGACACTATTATTAAAATAGGTTTCTATAAAAGAATATAATAAATGAATTGTTTTGTTGTTGAGTATTAAAACTTTCGAAATTACACATCAACAAGGTTATAGGTAAAAATCTAGATTTAAATAATACATACACTGTTATAAAATGTAGCATTTAAGAATCTTTATTTAGACAAATTATAGAGATTGCTGATTAAAAAAAAAACTTAAATTGTGAGTACATTTCAGCCCACACAGAGTGATTACATATTTATACCAACAAATAAGAGAAGTGACTCATAGGTTTATCCCGCAATGCTTCTGATAACTGTAAAATAAAGTAGTATTGTTATTGTCAAAGAAAAACTATCATCATGTTGAGAGTTATTAATTCATTCATAAATTATAAATCTTAGTCAAGGAAAATAAATTGTTAATTAAAATGTTAAACAACTTGTTCTTGTAAAAATGTAAGGAAATAACCGATAAAAATTATAAAATAAAATGACTAAAAGTAGGCACAAGACTTTTTGTGACTGGAGTGCAATTAGTGTCATGAGTTCATTCATGTTGTAATAGATAACATATTTTGAATACAGCGTAGTGGTAGTAGTTACCTACTTCCAATACCTAATATTATAAATGCGACAGTAACTGTCTGTTATCTTTCAAGCTTTAACAGTTGAACTGATTTTGATATGAAACTAGCCATATGAATACACCATGTCCGGGATTAGGATATAAAGCACTTTTTATCCGTGGCGAATGTCTGATAACCAGTCTAACCAAAGCATTTTGTGTTACCCAGAAGAAACTTGAACCTCCACGCGAGCGAAGCCTTGGGTAAAAGTTAGCATGAAAAGTAATTAGGTATGCTAATTATATTTCATTAGCAACCTATGTTAAGCTGTAACATGCTCAATCAAAATATTTAGCAATAAATACTAAGCCCCGATTTGATTTGTATATGTTCAGATTAAATTATTTTTATACATTTTATACCTTATCTAGCAACTGATATGACACACAGATAGATTAAAATTCACGCCGCAAAAAGATCTATATTCAAGGGCAAACATTTATATTTTAGCCCGTTTATGTAAAACTCTTTTGGTCTTTAAATATATTACACATAACAGTATTTTACCAATACGTAATACTCGTAATTGCGAATGGGACATCATTTGAATTTAATCAAATGTACGGCGCATATTCGTGCGTTTGACAGCATACCGCCGACTAGGAAGCGACAATTTTTGCGCTCTTGAAACGCATAAAAGATGTAAATCTTTTTTCAATAAAACAACTTCATAATAATATAGTTGATGGCTGATTGTTCACTAAAAGATAATATTAATTCATATGAATTCTGAAAAAAATATAATGCTAGCTTTAAACTTTACTTCTCGCTAATGACTAATTTTGCGAAGTTTTCCATAAATTCTTGGACTAGATTGAGGTCAAAAGTAGGCCCATTTAATAATAAAAAAAAACTCGTCAGTTTCACGGTTTTACCTCCTACACTTGTATCTCCAGTTATGTACCGAGGACAGACTGCAAGCAGGTCACATGACGCCGTACGCACCGGTCGCGCAGCTGATCTCAGAACGATGCAAGCGCATCATACTCATCTGCTCGCCCGAGTTCCTCAGCAGCTCAGCCAACTCATTCTACAGGGACTACGCTCAAGCTGTCAGCATTGGTAAATAACTGTCTTTTTTCTTTATTAAAACCATCCCACACTAGGAATTTTTCTTGTATCGGGAGTGCGTTTACAAACATTTATACTCACATATACCCAGATCCGGAACAACTATGTAGTCCATGCAAGTGTTTGTTCCGTGTGGGGATCGAACCCGTGACATGCAGCGCATCAGTCAATCGTTCAGCCACTGCGCCAACCAGGCACGGTTGGCGCAGTGGCTCAACTGCTTATTTATGAAATTTCTCTCACTAGAGATACAAGCTATTTCATTATATCTACTATGGGTTTTGATTAGGTAGGTAATTATGTTAGTAACAACAACATACAAATTAGCAACCCCGACGCGTGTATTATGTATTTTGTAAATGATCTAGTTCATCATATTTCTGATATTTTTTTAAAGGGTATTCTGGCAGATATACCTTTGAGTGATATGAATGTCCTTTGCACGGTCAACACATTCGGCAAAGATAATGTTTTCTGGAGCCTTTTGACATTATAAATTTTCTTCATGTTTTCCCACTTTTTTGTTTTTATGCCAATAAATCACACATCTCTTTCTCTCTTTCATCAAACATCAACAACGATAACTTTTTACTTCGCAATAAAAGCATCAAGTTTTAGAATCCTCTTCCATGTCCTTCTCCTGTTTCAGAATCGAGCTTCCACAAGATAATCCCCATAATGTTCCGCGAATGCCAGCTGCCGTCGCACCTCGCGTTCTACCACAAGTTGTATTACAACGAGGATGAACGCGGCATCGTGGACTTCTGGCTGAAGCTGAAGCAGTCTCTGGAGCTCGCTCGCCACACCCCGCGCCCGCAGCACAACAATAGGCCAGTACACCTTCTCTTCAGAATGCTTGTGCTTGAGGTGGGGGGTTCTCGGCAGGTTCGGAGGCCGCCGCGCTAGTTCACACTGGGTTATATGTGTTATCATTTAACTGCCAAAGCTATCTTTAATTTTTGTATTTAGTTGTAGTTTTGTGATGTGTTATTTTTTTGCGTTATTCCACTTTGTGCCACTAGTGGGACAAATCCACGTGTTTTCATTCGTCTCGTCATTTTTTGTCGCAATGGTCAGACATCATGGTGGTGCAGAGTGAAATAATTCTTTTTTTTTAATACTATGCTAACATATATGGTAGACACACTAAGAATATTGTAGTTATATTTTGTAATTACTAACATATTTTATTAACTTACTGTAATAACAACTACTAACTTAATTAAGTGTTCCTGGAGGTTCTTCTTCAACTGTCTGAGTAAATGACCAATTCCTTGATGGTTGAAAAATGGCTGTAAATGGTTTCCTTGAAATAAATATTTTTTAAAGTTTGAGTGTTTACATGTTAAACATAAATATGACATTTTTATTGTGTGCCTAGAAAGAGTTATGTTAAGGTCTTGTGGATAAGTGGTCGAGCCTATATTAACCAGGTACAAATCCGGGCTCTAAGCTAAATATCCAAATAGATAATCTTTATCCCAATCTTGGGATCAAACAACAACAACTTTTTTTTGTGATATTAAATCTTGAATTATCCTTTTACATATTTTGATAATCAGTCTAAATGGGATGATTATTGATCGAGATTAGTGATGGGAATTATCACAATAAAATTACAATTCATGGTTAACCTGATACATGCGTTTATCAAAGTATTGATTATAAATTGAAGATGAATCAGAATTATCAGTCCTAAAAAATTCTTTGTTATTATCACCAAGCTCAAGAGTAGGTTATTTGTTGAAAAGAGGCATTTTATAGACTTAACCTTCCTATACTCGCGCATTAGTCTGCGAGACTGATAAAATACACTCGTGATTTTATCTTTTATCATCAGTGATGCCATTTTGAACTTCCTCTTAGTTAAATTGTTTGTACGCTCATTTTAGTTCAGAACGAAAAAAATTATTGGTAGCATATATGGCCGTTTTTGACGACAATACAAGGCGTTAAAAGTACCAGAAAATTCTGTATTTAGACTTTCTACGTTAGCTTGTTTCAAGCGGCGCCACGTGTAGCGACTTGTAGATTTTTTTTCAATCAATCCTAATTTTAACATAAACAATTACAGAATCACCAACCACACGACAATGAACACCTCCCTGCCACAAATCAAGATAGTGGAGCTGCCATCAAGCAAGAACATCAACGATTACATCACAGACGACAATCACCTGTTCCTGCCCTCCCCGGCTAAGAGCATCTCAATGAACGACCTGGATTCCCTCAACGTGCACACCATCACCGCTGACTGCAACTCCTTAAGCAGCATGAGCCAGAAAAGTGTCTCCAGTGGCAAAAAGAAGAAGAAACCCAGAATTATAAGACGCTTGATGAAGATACTAAGGATCGACAAACCCGAGGAAGCTATCATGATAGCTCATTAACCGTTTTATCATTGATGACGACTGTGTTATTTTTAAATAGGAATTTAAAAGTAATTACCCATGTAAGGAAATTTTGAAACTTCGAAGCTGAAGAAAACATGTTATTAGTGTTAAAAAATTGGTGATAAATGATGTGTAGGAGTCCATAAAATTGTTTCGAAAATAATGGGAATGAAAATTGTCATCGCAGCACAAAAATATTATGTTTTGGTGTCATTGTTTAGAGTTTACGGTTTTTATATCCATTTCTTTTAATTTCTTTGCTTTGAAGTTCAAAGAGCTTAAAGATTTGGCTTAACTTCGATCTAACTCTAATATTGTCTCTGTGTAAGCTTACTCAAACGAACGACATTTTAAAGAAGTATGACTCTTCTCATATATTTGGAGTTAACGTAATACCTCCAAGCGTAATCAAGTAACATTCTTATGGGTATTTTATAAGAAAATAATTAAGTTTTAATAAATGAAGTCTAACTTGTAGTAACGGTCTCAGATTAGCATTACTGCTGAATAAGTCATTTTAGATATCTCTCATATACATAGACAATCATATTCTACTCAAACACTTTAAAAGTGAATAGAAATATGTATGTATAAATAAATATACAACAAAAATATAGTCACCCTACAAATGGAGAGATATTTTACCATTTATAAGAGCGTATTTTTGTAACGTTGTTATTACAAAAAATTGTTTATATTTTTAGAAATTTTATTATGAGACCAATAGAACGATAAGTTAAGTGAAGAGAATCGTGTTAGATATCGTAGTTTTAATTATTCATTCTATATGAATTATGTAATAATTGAAGCATAGTCTTGCTAAGAGTACACCATATAGCGCATCTGATGGTTTCTATATAAGATTTAAAAAATAACAAATTTGCATTCTCTTCGGATACTAATACTTTTTAGTCATAATAAATACAAATATTCTTGTAAATAATAAATTCGAAGAACTTTGAAATTGTAATAGACGAAATTCTTTTACCATTGATTGTTAAAAAATGTGATTTTATACAAATAATATACACGTGTTCACCGTTTGCCTTTTTGTAAATTTTACTGATGAATCAATTTGTCAAATTCTCTGTAAATATATTGATACGTTAGATATAATGGTATTTTATTTCTAAATAAGTAAATAATCGTTATCCTTTGATAAAGCGGTATTAGAGAATAAAAAAATCCAGATAATTATCATAAGTTTTTATTAAGAGGTTATATCTACACTGTATATTCGGACAAGGTGATCATTCCCGCAACTCGCTAAAATCATTTTATTTCCCTCAGTAGGCTTGAATGTCAACCTTTTTACCGCCAAATGGTGGGCCGCGCTGGAAATAAACAAAAAAAAATTACAAAAATGCAAAAAGATTTGGGCTCGTCCGGGATTTGAACCCGGGACCTCTCGCACCCTAAGCGAAAATCATACCCCTAGACCAACGAGCCGCTTGAATTACTAGCCGAAATTTTAGATTGAATGATCCTCTCGTTGTGTCACGTAATACACGTGAAAGAAAGTAGGAAAGGGACCTTGTACCTTGAAGAGAAAGCTTAGGTCGCATAATGAAGATAAAAATTGCACCCAAACACGAGACAAGGTCAATTAGTAATTGTTAAAAATTAAAAGAATTTTCTTCGAAGTTCAAACTATTTTTTTCATCTTGCAAATATTTACTAAGCTGAGCTGATCATTGCAAATACATCAGTATTTTTCCAAGAGCTAATTGTAAGGGCAACGGTAAATCTTCAATTTTGTATTAAGAACGAATTCAGGCAGAATATGTATAGTGTAAAATACGAAACATAAACTCGTTTTGTAAAAAGAAGATACTTTTAACTCTTACCTATTATCTAACTCCTTCAACAAATTCCATCCATCAGTCCCAAAATGGTATATCCTGACGACCCCACTTTCGAAGCCCGCGGCCAGCACCGAGCCCTCCCCGGAGTAGGGCGCGAAGTCCAGAGCCGTGACGGACGCGCCGGGTATCTCTAGCGGCGCGCCTAGGAGCCCGTAGTCGCCGAGCGAGGAGTCTGATGGACCAGTTTCTGACCAGATGCATACCTGGAAAAGTTAGAATGGGGTTATAGTTTTCGAAGCCAATTGATGCATGGTGTTTGAGCTAGAAATTATAACTGTTGTCAGTTATAATTTCTACCTGAAAAATATTGTTTAAAAAAATATAAATTAGATAATATATTGTAGAAACAAAAAAAAAATAGTGTCAGTACCCTTTGTTCCGTATGGTGTCGGACGTAAAGAATAGCACCATCCCATATCTTCCCGTGGGTGTCGTAAGAGGCGATTATGGGACTTACCAGAGAATGGGCAGCAGCGTTCTCTGTGCCTTCGTAACAACCATACTGCGATCGCCAACCCGCCTGCCAAGCGTGGCGATTATGGTAAATCCCCTCCTTCTGGGGGAAGCCTATGTTCAGCAGAGGACGTCTTTTGGCTGAGATGACGACCCTTTGTTCTCCACAATTAATAATACTGCTTTCTAAGCATTTAAAAAAATATAGTTTAAATGAAGATTCTCAGTGATCGACCGGGTATAAAAGTAGATGAAGACCAAGAAAACGACGGTACGTATGGACTGTGTAAAGATGTCTTGGCAAGAAAGGAGGTGTCTAATTAGGTGACGAATGAAAGAGAAGTATGGAAGAAGAAGACATGCTGTGCCGACCCCAAAACAACAGTACACTCACAGTTATTATGCCTTGTGAGTGGGACTGTAGCTTAGTTTATTTAGTATTTGTTCGACTATTCAAAAGTGCCTGTAACTGGCTTACTTGAAATAAATATTTTGATTTTGAATGAATATTGGCTACTTGACTACTGTTAAAAATTATAAGTATGAGTTTCGTGCGACAAGGATAGAAAGTGCCCTCACCAAAAACTTCTAAAACATGTAGCTACTCCATTTTTTTATCGATATTATTACTTTTTTCACACATCGTGTTATTTCTGTTAGTTCTTTGAAATAACATAACATTCTCGTGATTTTTTAATAGTAGTTAAGTAGCCAATTGGGATTTGGGCAAGATAATGATGATGAGTGACCGCGCTAACCGTGACGCGGATTCGAACGTTTTTCTTTTTGCTTCTTGCTGATGGTCTGGTGCACCTTTAGGTTTTCAGTATTCAAGGGGTAGTTGCAATTCTTATATTTTAAAGATAAAGATCATTTTATTTGTCTAAACATGCGTATACATGCAAAAAGCATGCACGATGTTACAGGAAAAAAATTCGTACGGTACATGTTTTACCCGTAAGGCGTACAAATTTATAAAATTTACAACAAACAAAAAAGTTAAGTACATAATAAACATTGATAAGTCGGTAAAAATCATAAAATGTCACAGAAATTTAGGAAAAAAAAATGTCAGTAATGTACAAAATAAAGCTAAGTTGAAGGCGTAGACAATCCTAGAACGTTATAGTCTAAAATAAATATTGATAAGTCAGTAAAATAAATTAATCATAAAATGTTTAAACTTATGGGTAATTAAATATATGAAAAAATAGAAAATGTCAAATAGTGTTACTCAAAAAGTCATTAATATTATAATAACACTTGTCTATTAATAAATCTCGAAATTTTTTTCTTAAATCTTACCTTCCCATCTCTAGAGCCAGTTCCAAACGCCAGACTATCCTGCGTCCACGCACAACACCAGATAATCCTTGTATGTACTCCATTGGTTTTGTCCGTGCAAGCGACCATGTCAAACGAGTCTGAGCTCTGTCGCCTTCGGTATAAGGTCCACCGTCGGTCGCGGGATACTGACAGGAGTCGTTGGCTGTCCGGTGAGAATGCTAGTTGGGTGACTGTCAGCTGGTGAGAGACGAGCTTCTGGCTTTGTTGCCAGGTTGAGGTATCCCTGGAAAAATAATAAAGGACTATTATAATAGTCTAGTCTAGTGCTCGCAAGCGTGACTAGGGAGCATGAGGTCCTGGATTCGATTTCCAGGTCGGATAAAGTGTTTTTGAGTTTTTCACTATAAAACTTATGTCAATCGTAGGGACTTAGTTATCTTATATCATTTTATTGTATGACAGCGAAACTAAAATGCGCATCTGAAAATGTTAAGTTAAATCGAAATCAGGTACAATAATAATAGGGTAGTTCACAAAAAAAACTAATTAGTCCATCAGGTAGATTTCCAAAAAATAATGACACATATTTTTTCTTTTTTCACGTAAACAAAAGATGAAGACGATACAGTGCTTCGAAAAGTCGTGTGACGTCACAAGGTTAGTACTTTTTTACCCAGAAAGTGACGCCACTCATGATCTTTGACACGTCTTATTTTCGTAAATATTTATTAATTTGATAAAACAAAAAACACGTATCCAATATTTTTTGATAATCTAACAGAGACGGACTAATTAGATTTTTTTGGTGAAATACCCTAATATGTTACCGAACCCGATGCTTGTCTTTTTTTAATTATTACTGTGGAATAATATCGTTCGTAGAGTTCACACCTGGGAACCTCGGATAACATATGGAGCGACCGCTGCAAAAGGTACGTCAAATCTCACCAGATCAGCACGGCGGCATGTTCAGCAGTGGTTGCTTTACACGCGGAGGCGAGTACCTCGCCGTCAGCACTGGCGGCCAGCGCGAACACCTCGTAGCCGTGACCGTACAGCTTCTGTACCTCGGGCCACAGCGTGTTCTGCATCAGAGTCTCTTCTGTTGGGGGTTCTGGAATGTAAGGTTTGTGTGTTAGCACATGGTAAACGTTTCTTAGTATGGAGTTCAATATTTGGAGGTGCCTAACTGCTTGGACTCAGAAGAGGAACAAATGTACCTCTTCAGAGTTCAGTTTTTTTTTAAATTATTGTCTTATTCGAGCCAATATTTTACTTTTCTTTCTTTCTTTAACCTCTCTAATCCTGGGCGTATACGGTACGGCGGGTGCAGGCTAACTTAAACCTTACTTTACAAAATAATGTTTAAATTACCTTGTCAGAGAGGTTAAAACTAGAATGGATATGCGTTTTTTCTGAATGCAACAAAAAGAAGACAGTTGTGTTTAGTAAAAACTTGTAAAATCGTGGAAATGCTCGTTATCGCTATAAGTATAAAAAAATCAAAATCAAAAGTCAGTTATTCAAAAAAACGCCCACTTTTCGTCATTTCATAGTGTTTTAGCTGGGAAGAAGACGTGGCAGAAAAAACTCCCCAGCAACACATCTGTCTGTTAGTTTAGAAGAACCAGATTAGGCCGCGTCACTCTCCGCACTGCGAGAGCCGGGCTTTGTAAACGATCGCTCGGCGTGGAGGGGACCATTCTTGTCGCAGGCTTGGCCCGGTGCACATGCTGTAGCGCTTAGAGTTATAATATTATATTTGAATTATATAGTGTGTATGTGATTTTAAGTAACGTGCTATTGCAGTAAAAGCAGTTTTTTTATGTCTTTTGGAAAATCATCGAATAACCCCTCCCGCTCTTGGGCGAAAGGGGGTGTCAGAATTCTACTGACTGAAACCCACCCATGTTTCTTCTTAGCCCTTTATGGCGAGGTCGCGGTATCCCTTGCGAACAACCCGCAGCCCCGACGGGCAGATGTCGGACCCTCTGCCTTCATATACAATTTTTTTCGAATCAATCAATTCTACTATTATCACATGTCAGCTAGCACACATCAATAATAAAAAAAACTCAAGCATACATTTTATACTACCAAGTATTTGTGTAAAGTATAAATGTCATTATGTGAGTTGATTTTTTTTTTTACCTGTCATATCGATCGGCACAAAGTACCCGTCGTTATCGTCTTCACCGTCTTCTTGGCCATCCTCTCCAATGAACACCGCTTTGTTTGATAGTCCCAGCGATGGCACTGATGCGCCTTCGGGTCCTGAAACATTCAAACGTATGGGGTTTGTAATAAAGAAGCACTTTTTATTTTAATTTTCATAATTAAGACTACTTCCATACTACCAGTCAGGCGCATAACTTTGTTTAATTTATTTCATCACCACTGCTCTCAAAACGGTGAAAGAAAACATCTTGAGGAAACCGGCATGTCTTAGAACCAAAAAATTCGAAGACATGTGACATCTGCCAACCCGCACTGGGCCCGCGTTGTGGATTATAGCCCATCCCTCTCCTAGAGAGGAGGCCTGAGTCCCTGCAGTGGGAACATTATAGGCTGATGATGAGACTAGTTTCGAAGTCACGGTTCGAATTGAAACTGTTTTAGAGGAAATTCACTGTTTCTTTCTGTATTTTTTTGGGGTTCGCTCTATGTGAAATGCTGGTAATCAGCTAGGTACGAAGACAACCGCAACATAATTGGCATAAGGTTTAATTTTCGATCCAGACGTCTCTTTTCTCTGCTAAGAAAAGGCCTTTTGACCTGGGCCCTACTTTCTAAAATGTATCCGTCTCGGTTATTGACCATCTCGAGCTTCTTCGTATTACTTAAGGCTCAACCCTAAACTTAGGGTAATGTGATGATTATAATTAATCTATTCAAAATTCCGAGTGAATTCTTCTAGGCAAGCGTGGCGCATCATCGCTTCATACCAAACGAGTAGCGGCTAAACGCAAGCATAAAAAAAAAATCTCCAGCAAGCCCCCGACCAGGGTATACGATTCTGGATATAGATACTCCTATAAAAGCTCAAATATTTCCATACCTTTACCATCTCCTTCAATAACCTCCCCGGTGATATTCTTAAAGTTGTGTACAAAGTTGTGCGGCGCGCTGAACACTCTGATAACTTTCTCCTCAGCGGCTGACGCGAACGTCGTGCTGTTGATGAGCGCGAGAGAGGACAGGTCGTACCCGTGGACTTGCGGGCGAGCTATCTCGTGCCATTCGCTGCCTGGGAAACAGAATAGAGAGGATTGAAGTTTGTTGAAACGATTTTATGAAAGTATACAACCGGATTACGAGTACATAAGAGTTCCATAAATGCGCAAAACATAAGGTTTAATATTATTATTCACTAGTTGTTACCCGCGACTTATCTGCGTGGAATTAAATTCAAAATATTTGTTTCAATTGCAGAGATTATTTAGAACGTATTAACTTTATAGAAAAATCTCTATAAATAAGTACAATGTTAGCTATACTTTCTAAAGTGAGAAAAAGAAACAAATTTTTATTTCAGTTACCGATGAAAAATTTAGATGTTGGTGCAGAACGATGTAAGTACTGAATATGTGGTAACCGTTTCACGTTTGTACATCGGTGACTCTTCCTCTTGCATATGCATCATATTTATTTAGTAAAAAACTGTTTTTGAGATCAAATCAGACTCATTTGTATTGGATTTTGTGTAAATGGTCTAATATTGGCAAGTCAGTACTAAGCATTTATATTGTAATGGGCACAAACGATCATGCACGTTGCTATGGTATAGTCTAGATCTGGTATACCGTGACTAGTCTTCCACGGTGCGTGTACCCTAGTGGTCTGATCAGCGGACACACTCATGAGGTATCTCCCCTCTCGCTCCCACCTCACGTCTTCCACCGCGCTGAAGTGACCCCCGCGTACTACTGATGACTGCCACTGGCCAGTCTCCTGAAAAAATGGCGGTTTAGATAGGAAACATACTCATCATCATCTGCCTAGCCTTTTCCCTACTATGTTGGGGTCGGCTTCCAGTCTAACCAGATGCAGCTGAATACCAGTATTTTACATGGAGCGACTGCCTATCTGACATCCACAACCCAGTTAATACTGGGTAATACGACACCCTTTGGTAAGACTGGTTGCCAGACTTTCAGGTCACTGACTACCTGTAACGACTGCCAAAGATCTTTATGTGGCAGCCGGGACCAACAGTTTAACATGCTTTCCGAGGCACGGAGGAAACTCGGTATGTAATGGGCGGTCACCCATCCACAGACCAACTTAGGCAAGCGTGGTTTAACATAAAGATCGACCCGAGTGGCAGTTATTATTAAGCCACGAGCTTCTCCCGAGATAGGAAAAATACTAAACATAATTATTATTGTCGACAAGAAAAGCGAGTTTTGAGTTAAACATAGTAATCTTCTTCTTTTGCGTGTGGTAGAGTTATGCCGCCGATGAGCCTCTGATTTAACTTTACATGCTGTCGAGAAATATCTTTCAAGCATGCTGGTTTGATATCAAAATCAAAATGAAAAGTCACTTATTCAAATTAGGCTGATAATCAGCACTTTTCGAACGTCAAAATTTACTATACTTATTTACAAGAGACAGTCCCCCAAAACGCCTACCCTTCGACACTTCCTAGTGTTTTTGCTGGAAAGAAGAAGTGGCTGGAACAAAATCCCCAGCAACACATCTGTCTGTTTGGTTAGAAGAACCAGACTCGATACAATAGTAAGGTGTAAGTTAATATTACGATTGACTACAATCAATAATAAAAAAGTATATAATAATAAAACATAAAAAAGACAACATATCAGTAAACTAATTTTGGAGAAAGAACATAAATAACCAACATTGTCTTGTGTTCAACTCAACGACCAGCTATTCTTATCATTTAAGTAGTCGTTAAACAAAGATTAGATTTAACTTTGACTTTAAATGCATTAAAGTTAAATCTTGAAAAGAAGATTTCCTCATGTTTTCCTTCAGTGAAGCAAGTGATAGTTAAGCAATGGGCACATGAATCCTCAAAATCAGAGGTGTTTTGGTTCTTGGGATAATAGTCAAAATAGCATATCATCTCATCTTTAGTGCCAAGTAATATGTTGTACTAAGTACAATTAACCTCTCGTCCCGCCGCCGCGGGAAACGCTACGAACGTCTGGGGCCACGTGATGGCTTCCAGCTACTGTAGCCGCGGGCCTGTGGACGGTGAGTAATGGGCTAACTCGCCGGCAAGGGCCGACGCCTGTCCGGGCTGCGTGTTGTTCGAAAGAGATACCGCGGCCTCGGACACAAAGAGCTAAGAAGGAACATGGGTGGTTTTTAGTCAGTAGAAGTCTGACACTCCCTATCGCTCTGCCCAGAGCAGGAGGAGTCATTTGATGATTTCACACCCTCAAAAAAAAAAAAAAATTACAAATCATAAAGTGAATTAAGGACATCCGAGGAATCTTTTTAACTAGATATTTAATTAAAGCATCTAACACCATCTAGCATCTAGCTTTTTCCATCAGGAATTTATCAGTAACAGTCTGGATTTGTGCCCGGTTGATGGCAATAGGCTCGCCCCCTATTACATGGAACTTAAACAAAACTGGCGAAATGTGGGTGTACTATTAGGTACACCTCTGCCTAACCCTGCGGGGATTACAGGCGTGATGTTATATTACGCTAACACAAGAACAAAAGACTCACATTAAACTTACCTTACACTGTGTCCAAATATGAAAGGACCCATTATACCCGTGTGCTAGAAACGAGTTCCCTTCAGGTCCGAACCTGCTGCCATAGAACCCCAGGCCATTACCCCCGACTTCTCCCACTCTGACTCGTTCCACCCACGCGCCCTCTCCTTCTCCCTTCTCTGGGGAGGATTCTGGTTCCCAAATGATGACTGTCTTATCTAGGGATGATGATAGGAGACGGTAGATTGGCTTTTTGTTGGTTTCTGAAAAAAAAAATAGTTTTTAGTCCCATTTCGTTAATTTTTGCTGTATATCGCACAAGATCGCGAAAAGTGGTTATAATAATTAGTCTTATTTTCAGCACAAACAAGCCGTATTTCCCTAACTTTCATTTCACCGATACAAAGTAACTAGACTTACTGCGGTACTCAGAGATATTTAATGATTGCTTAAGATTTGACATACTTTTGTATGCCTAAACTGTCAAAACCTTTACTAAGTGATGGCCTAAACAATCATTAAAGCTCTCTGAGTGCGGCAATGAGACTGAGAGCAGTGGTGGCTCAGTGGTGGCGGCCCCGACTTACGAACAGTGAAACGTGGGTTCGAACCCAGTCAGGCGCTTTACTTTGTGTAATTTATTTCATTACCACTGCTCTCAAAACGGTGAAGGAAAACATCGTGAGGAACTAAAAAATTAGAAGACATGTGAGATCTACCAATCCGCACTGGGCCCGCGTGGTGGATCATAGCCCATCCCTCTCCTAGAGAGGAGGCCTTAGTCACTGTAGTGGGAACATTATAGGCTGATGATGATGAAAGTAACTAGGGTTCTAGATTTACTTCTACATAATTTTTGCAAACTAAGTTTTTTTTTATGTTGTATTTATTTTACATAAGGCGTTTTTTGTTTTGTCCTCACACCAAAATTCATTTTGATTATAAGTCTATACGTGAGGACTTGTAATTGGCTTTCCGGTGACTATGGTTTCCTCTTTTTTTTTGTTTTTATTAGCTGTAAGTCTTCCAAGTACTAAATAAATAAATAATCTAAAAGCATATCCACAAAATGTTCTGGTATGAGATTGTGATCAAGAACTTACTAATTTACTTTTGGCTAACAGAAACTGGGGGACTTACGAGTAACTAATTCATTTATAGTTTCAGCCGTATAGATAGTACATCGCGTTTTAATCTATGGGCAACACTCGAGCTACACACTTGTTGCGGAGTGCCCATGGAGAAACAAAATTGATTAGCCAAGCCACAAGTCATCAAGACGCAACTTTCGGAGGGTCTGTTTCTAAAGCTTTATTAGTCACATTAATACCCAAGTTCCCACAACCTACCTCCAACACTCCCCGGCTGCCACTGCACACCATACACCCATCCCTCATGTCCAGCGAGCACAGCTTCTAGCTTCACGGACCAGTCCTCTCCATACGCTGGGAACACTTTCTGTTCCACCTTGATACCCTTAGCTACCTGCTGGTCTAGGTGTTTCTCGATGCGCCACAGACGGATGTAGCTGTCTTGGGAGGCTGATGCTAGGAGTATTGTTGAGTTATCTGAAAATTGAGGCAACAGCATAGATGCTAGGTAATAGGGCTGGCAACAAAACAAAAACATATCAATAGGGTAGTGTAGCGCGTAGGCATATTATACATCTTTATTCTTAGGCATTGTATGACGTAGCTCGTAAGTTAGATTTAAGTCCTCTCCACCTCTGTACACGACCAGTCGTTCAGTACACCTTCAACTGAGAACACGCCTTTCATTTGCCCAACCTTCTGATACACACGCACATATAACTCCCATTTCCAATTAGGGCAAAGTAGTTAACTAAAAAAATGTAATTAGTCCGTCAGATAGATTTCCAAAAAATTTTGGACACGCATTTTTTCTTTTTTCACGTAAACAAACAATGAAAACGATACAGTGCTTTGAAAACTCGTGTGACGTCATATTCTAAGACATTAGTATGACATTTTTTACCGGTGAGTGACGTCACGCCCCCTCACTCAAAACATTGACGCGTTTTATCTTCGTAATTTTTTATTGATTTGATAAAACAAAAAATACGTATCCATTTTTTTTCGATAATCTAACAGACGGACTAATTAGAATCACATTTTTTTTGTCAGTAAACATCCCTATTATGTTTGAACTTGATGTTTTATCTATTTACTTATGTACACAGAAACTCAATCATCATCTCCTGCTTGGCCTTTTCCCAACTATGTAGGGGTCGGCTTCCAGTCTACACAAAAACTCGGTAAGACAAACAATTACATAAAGTTAGGAGAGCAAAAAGGTGCTGCTTATGTTACAGGATATTTTAAATTTTTAAGGAAATCTTAGAAAATATTTGTTGATGCATAACAGACTGATTGATTTGGTCCTTTCTGATTCTATGATTCTACCCTTTTTGAGTCGCTAGCTGTTGATAGTATACGAAATAGGGTCAAATTAAGAAAATAATGATGTTACGAGTAATATTAATTTTATTTAAAAAATATTAATGATAATTTTTATAGATTTTTTTTTGTAGGTACTTGCACTGAATTTGTGACGTGGTGTGGGCGTGGTGTGGGGGGAATGGCCGGTGTGTTAACACTCTGGGGTTCCAACGCTTAAACTATGTCCATTGTAAATAATTTAATTTCATAACTCACCAACATCTTGAACATCGAACCCCCTCACCCAGTCCTCGTGTCCAGTCAACGTATGCACCCGGTGGTACTCGTCACCAACAAACACGTGTATCTTATGGTCATCTAGTGCACAAAACAATATGGGCTTGTGTGACGTTGGTAAGAGGTGTGAGTGCATCGTGAGGCAGAGACCGGAGTTCAAGTTAATGGTCTGTTTGTGGGTTGTTACACCTGAAATGTAGAATAATAGTTATTTGTTAGATGTTTTAATATTAATTGGAATCTTTGGAGGAATCAAATTGGGTTCTTGTAGGTTTAACTACAGGTGTACGGCTCAGCAGCAATTTTGAGGTACCATCTAAGCCCAAATATTATGCACCCGGTCCTAAATACCTGGAAAAAATCAGATTGTACAAAGGATACAGGATTCTTTATTATGGCTGACCACAGGCCCGCACATCAGTCAGCTGCAGCACAGCTGCGCCTTTGCATTTTTAAACCATACATGGGAATTTATGTCAGTCGATATTTCATTACAATAGTCAAATATTTACCATCTTTCCTCTCCCAAACTCGAACAGTAGAATCAATAGACCCTGTATACACCAGCAGATCATCTCCATTATAAACACCATGTATACACGTAACACCATCCGTATGTCCTGCAAGACTGTTTGTTACTTTCCACACTCCGTCTTCCAAGGTCCATATAGCAGCTGTCTTGTCCGCTGAACCGGATATCAGTTCTGTACAAGTACCATCTGGTTTGCGGAGCCATTTTACTGTGTTCACTTGGGAACGATGGTGGCTGAGTACTGTAAGTGGGTCTTTACCTTTGAGATTCTAGAGTGAGAGAAAGAAATGATTCATTGAAGAGAATCTTTGAAGTTTCAAGTAAGTAAATAATTACAATATATTGTGCAGTACTTGTTATAGCATTGTGTTACCTATGACTAGATCCGAACAGCACAATTGGTTATAGACGAAAGTATAATTGCAGATTTAACAAAAATAACTGCAACAACTAAATTAAATTTCAAGTATGTTTACAAAGTGATCCTAATTGACGTCGTTTTTTTTTTTTATTTGTTTAAGATATTAGAGGCACTTTTTATACAATGTGATTTCATACCCATACATTGGGAGGTCACAGATACTTACAAAAACACATATTAATTATAAAAAAACAAATATTCTTACCGTATCATTAATAACAACAGAGTTGGTCGCACCAAAACAAATGAGTCCCTGGCCATTCCAGTCAATTATCTCCGGAGTGCGATTACACCCGACCGATGTATACACTTGCTCCACGCTAACTTTCATTGTATTATCATTTATTGCAGTAAATAAACAGCAATTATTACTTTGTTATACCTCAAACAATGAATCAACACAAATTTTGAGGTTATGATAAACATATGGTTGACAGGCGTTGACACATAGGTAATGCGATGCGTTCGTAGTCTAATTATTGAAATGGGAATTTGATCTTTATTGTATGACTAATAGTTTTTCTAGTTTATAATCTAAATTTGTGAGTAAAATTCAAGTTACTTGTTAATTAGAGCCCTTACATAAACATTCAGTGAAAGCAGGCTTTTTAAGAGTTATTTTAATATTGTCAATAGATATTGATCTCGAATGCACCCATAACTTTATTGGCGGCAAAAATGACATAAGGCCCGATCACTAGAGATGAGTCGTCGACGTATTTTGCGTCAACGAAACTAGACCGTCTAATTTCGTTCATCAACTAGTCGATAAACTAGTTGAATTCGTCGACTAGTTTACGCGTTAACTTGGTAAACTTTACGGCGTCGACACGACGCGCGACGGCGACGTAGGCGGTAGATTTTAGACTAGTCTCCCGCGTGCCATAAGTACCTATTAACTTGAACTTCCCTTCATACTTTTCCAGGCTTAGGACTGGCTGAATACCTACTGAATAGAGTTAAACTATTTATTTACAATTTTACAAATATTTACATTAATTAAATATATACAAAACCAGTTAATCATTGAACTCGCAAACATTCGAAAACGGTTGAACTCTGACCTTGAGCGCGAGTAGTCACACAATGAATTTTATAAATCAAAACTAGATGAACTACGTAAACAACAACAAACAAGTAAAAACTGGTTTGTCTCGCACCGTTCGACCAGTCCATCGCCTTTCTCTTTCGCACACGCGAAACTACCATACACCGCATCCTTTTCTTCACAATGTCATTCGACCCGTACAAATATGAACTCCTTTTGAATAGATTAAGATCACAAATTTGTTTGCACGATAGTTCAACGGACGAATGAATTTGTACGCGCATCGTCGATCGTCGCGTAAGTCGCGTTGCGAGTTTCAGTTTAGCCGTCTGAGGCGTCTACGGATTCGACTAGTCGATCGTTTATCGGTGAACCGTCGATTCGTTCACAGTACGTGGACGGTCGAATCAACTAGTTCGTTCATTCAACGACCATCACTACCGATCACCCGATGTCAATTTTTATTGTGAGAAAATCTCTGGGACTTGTTTACACTTGTTTAGTTACAATAAATGAGAGTAGATACAATCAATAACAATATTAACAATGCCTGAAGTAATGATATGTGGTATACCGGTCACATTTCCATTTGAACCTTATGAGGTTCAGAAAGTCTACATGGAGCGAGTGATAGAAAGCCTGCAGAACAATACCAACGCTTTGCTGGAATCCCCTACAGGTACTGGAAAGACTTTAAGCCTACTATGTTCGTCATTAGCTTGGTTATTAGTTAAAAAGGCTCAGTTGCAAATTAATGCACAAGTAGGCAATTTTTCGGAGCACAGCAATTTCAGTGCAGGTCTCAAAGACACTTTAAAGTCAGGAGCTGGAAAATCAAAAGATAGCACCTCATGGGGAATGCCGAAAATAATTTATTCATCAAGAACACACTCACAGTTGACTCAAGCCATGCAAGAGTTGAAGAGGTCCAGTTACAAGCATGTGAAAGCTACTGTTTTAGGTTCAAGAGACCAGATGTGCATTCACCCAGAAGTTTCCAAGGAAACCAATAATTTGAACAAAGTCCACATGTGCCAGTTGAGAGTAAAATCAAGAACATGTCACTTTTATAATAATGTTGAATCAAAGAAAGACGACAGAGCCGTGAAAGGTGATGAAATTTTAGACATAGAAGATTTAGTAACAGTAGGAAAAAAGCTCAAGTGCTGTCCATATTACTTATCAAAAGAATTAAAACAGGAAGCTGATATAATATTTATGCCTTACAATTATATCCTAGATCCGAAATCAAGGAGAGCTAATGGAGTAGAACTCCTGAATAATATTATAATTTTAGATGAAGCACACAATGTAGAAAAGATGTGTGAAGAGTCAGCCTCATTGCAGATTCGGACAACAGATGTTGCTTTATGTATTGATGAGATTACACATGTAATGAGATCTTTTGGGGAAACAGCGGGCAATGAAGATCTAATGGACATGACAGTTGACGCTCAGCCAAAAGATTTCACCTGTGATGACTTGTGTGTGTTAAAAGAAATGATGCTGGCATTAGAGAAAGCCATTGATGAGATTTCTGTGGGCAGTGAAGGAAGTACCTTCCCTGGTGGTTACATATTTGAGTTGCTATCAAAAGCTGAGATCAGAGATCATAACCAAATGGCAGTTATCACTATGATTGAGAATCTCATACAATACTTGTCAACAGCCAGTGCCTCACCTTTCCAGCGCAAAGGTGTTGGTTTGCAGAAGATAGTAGATTTACTTAATGTGGTGTTCAGTGGAACAACACATGCATACAAAGAGAGAGTTAAGATGTGCTACAAAGTTCATATTCAAATAGAAGATAAGAAGAACAAAAAGACAGATAGTTGGGGAGCTCTAAAAACTGCCAACAACAAATCTGCTGAAAGAGTGTTAAGCTATTGGTGCTTCAGTCCAGGTTTTGGAATGAAGCAGCTAATGGAACAAAATGTGAGAAGTATCATATTAACCAGTGGAACTCTGGCCCCACTAAAACCTTTAATTTCTGAACTGGGTATCCCAATAGGAGTCCAGTTAGAAAACCCCCACATAGTGAAGTCCAACCAAATATGTGTTAAAATAATAAGTCAAGGTCCTGACGGTGTGCAGCTAAATTCCAACTATCAGAATAGAGATAATCCTAAATATCTTTCATCCTTGGGTAGAACAATACTTAGCTTCTGCCGTGTAGTGCCAGATGGTCTACTAGTATTTTTCCCATCATACCCTATAATGTCCAAGTGTCAAGAAGCATGGCAGAATGAAGGCATCTGGTCAAGTATAAATAATATAAAACCCATATTTGTTGAGCCTCAACGCAAGGACACTTTTAATGCAATTATAAGTGACTATTACAGTAAAATAAGTGATCCTAGTACAAGAGGAGCATGTTTCATGGCTGTGTGCAGAGGCAAAGTATCTGAAGGTCTTGACTTTGCAGACATGAATGGCAGAGCAGTTATCATAACAGGTTTACCATTTCCACCATTAAAGGACCCAAGAATCATTCTGAAGAAGAAATATTTGGAAGAGCTGAGGATTAAAGATAAGCAGTTCTTATCAGGGGATGAATGGTACTCCTTAGAAGCAACGAGAGCTGTGAACCAAGCTATTGGCAGAGTCATAAGACATCAAAATGATTATGGTGCAATTTTACTCTGTGACACTAGGTTTAATAGTCCTAAATTGAAGAACCAGTTATCTGCATGGTTAAGAGATTACATCAATGTTTCAAATAAGTTTGGGGAGACAGTGAGTGAAATATGCAGATTTTTCAAAAATGCTGAATCCACATTACCACCTCCCAGGCTTAGACCACTGCTCCCAAATGAATCTGCAGGTCGAGATAGAGATTCTGGGCCAATCCATGTCAGTGGTGTTGCATTTCCAGTTTCAAATACCAGAGTTGTATCAAAATCTTCAAACAAAAAGTCAGTAAGTCAATATCCTAACTCAAATGAGGTTTATGCAGATTTTTCAATGGATTTCTATAAAAATGCTAAAGCATCTACTTATGTCAATGAATTTAAGCCAAACACTAACAAAGATCTCTTCAGTGCTATAGATCAAGATGAAACTCAGCAGTCTCAGTCACAGGCTTTAGTAACCATCCACAAGAGAGCTGCAGATGTCAGTGTAGCAAATAATATAGTCAAAAAGAAAAAGTTGAAGATAAAACCTTTTGGGTTTGAAGAGAATTTGAATGGTGAGAAATCAGGTGAAGATCATTCAAGAACAGAAAAAGTACCTCCTGCTTCACTGATAGATTTTGTGAAAGAAATAAAAGTGCTTTTACAAGCTGAGGAATATAAGGAGTTCCAATTATCCATTTCAGCTTACAAGAAAAGTGGCGAGTATGAAGTGTTTATAAAGAGTTTAACTAGTTTATTTGAAAATAGTAAAATGTTGTATTTATTTAAAGGTATGAAAAGGTTTCTGAAAGAGGAACACAAGGCTGCATTCCAGGAATATTGTGATAATGTTAAATTAAGTACTTAATAAGTTGATTATGTAAAAATCTTAATATATTTAATCACTATTTATGTGGACATCTGATCAGAAATAAATAAAGCTTATAAAAATGTGTTTGATTGAATAAAATACCACTTTTAAATACACTAACATTTATTATCTACTTAAAACATACAATTAAAAGACATTCTTAGGTGCTTCATTGATCTTACTGGCGATCTCCACAGAGTTTATTCTCAAAAAAGTTTGTGGTGACCTTACAAAGTTGATCCTCATATATTGCTTCCTCCTCTTCTTTTTAAAATGGGCTTTTGTGTGAGATAGGCCCTTAGATATGACTGTTGCAGTCACATCCACTAGTCCAGGTTGTACTAAAGGTCGGCCAACCAGAGATAAATCCTTGTTGCCTGCTAGGAGAACTTTGTCAAGTTTAATTTTGTCCCCAATGGTTGGAGGCCAGACACCTTCGATGACGAGGAGGTCCCCATCAGTGACGCGCCATTGTTTTCCCAGTAAGTGGACGATGGCAAAGTTTCTTGATGAATTCTTCTCGACAAGGTTATTGCATTCTGCAATTACATCTTTTGTCGTTTCTGGTACTGGTTTCGACTCTATAGGAGCTAGGTTGGTTATGAATCTTGACAAAACGCCTGCTGTAAGTTAAAAACAATTTATTTGACAAAAATAAAATAAAAATATAAGCTTATTCTTTTCCATTTCATAAAATTGTTTGGGGTTAATTACCTTGTCCTCCATTAAATACATTGGCGAGTCTTTGCAAGCCTGCTCTTATAAGAGCCATAATTGCAGTGTTATTGTTCCTTTTAAAAGTTATTAAATCACTAAATTTTTTTAACAAAACATTCCAACATAACCTGAAAATCGTGACCACAGATAAAATAAAATCTGCACTGTTTTGACACTGACACTACACATTTCGTCCGGAAATTCATTTACCAAAGGAGTCTTTCCATAATTTTATTCAGTTCGTCTGAACAATGAGTTAAATCACATGATTTCACCACGCTGCACAAGCATAGCAGTTTCAAATAAAAATACCATGTAAGGAAAATAGCTACATTTTTCAAAACAACGAAATGTCAAGGTCTTTGTGAAAAGAAAGATGGCGTTACTATAAGTAACTTACATGTACTGGCGCCGATGCAATACTTACAAGAAACGGAAGATGGCAGATATTTAAAATACTAATTTAATGTTTAGGGTCCATGACGTCGCGCATCGTCTTGAGAATATTTGTATGGAAATAGTTCTCAACAGAAAACAGGCATCGAATAGACTTATCCAGTAGTGCTGTGTTTAGGGCATTTAACTTCCCTCATCCATAGAAAATCTGCGAGCAGTGCCAAGTCAACGAGTTTTGCAGTAAATTCGTTTTGTTTTCTATCCGACTTCAAAAAGGAAAGGAGGTTATCAATTCGTTGGATCTTTTTTTTTTATGTACCTACCAATGTTCCCCAATTACTCGAAGATGGCTGGACCGATTTGGATTTTCTATTTGGTTTTTAGTTTTACCATCATCGTGAACTAAAATGTAATGAAATACTTTATATGTACCTACATATGGTGGACTTTGGACTATTTTTAGCAGCTTTTCTTTGTTTGATATGGATTTATGCAATTAAGGATTTGCTGAACCGGTACAGACAGTTGGGAACGAGGTTCCGGACATGGACAAGACCTTACAAAAATATCTGTCTGTGTCCGCAATTTGTCCGGATGTTGACATAGACAGATTCAGATTATGGGTACCTACATATTAAGACCTTGAGTTTTACAACCCGGGACCTGCTATGCACGTGGTCTAGTAACGCGCACCGGGTGAGTGACCTCTTGTCACTAGAAGATAAAAAGTATTTCTGGAAAATAGCTGAGACCATAGACATATAATTATAATTGTTTAATAATTCTAAGGCTAAACATTTTAGATCTACACTTAAATACGATGCGGTTAGGGTTCAGACAATACGTGTTCATTAAAATGTCGAAAAAAGTAATATTTATTCCGTACGTGCGACGAGCGCGAAAGTATATTGAAGCTGTCAGGGCAAAGTTCGCGGTAATGCGCTCAATGACATCCCCGGCTTAGTCTCATCCCCCAGCAGAACACTTTATTTATTATTCTAGGTTCAGACTCGCCACAGCCCTCCGCTGATGGATTACACTAAAGTCTCCGTAAATTCACGTCGGTCCACATTCAAAAATCCAGCTCTATTCGTATGCCAGTTACTTGATACTTCAGCTCTACGGTCGTGTCGTTCCGCCGCGCTTCGGGAGGCTTCGGCGGCGTCTGGGGCGCGTTGCCATGGCAACGGGCGGGCACGCGGCGCTCTCGGCACAGCGGCCGCAGCCGAAAATAAACACGAGAGCGACGCCTCGCGGACTTGTTGTGGAGCAAGGGGACACGCCACTGGGGCGCTACGGGGGTGTGCGTCGGGTGACGTATGTAATTATCGTTTCAGGTTTCACCGGAGACGTATTGGATTATTCTTATGGGCTCTGCGTATTCCTATAGGACGTATTTCAGCGTTTGGAATTTATAGGACGGCTTTATTGCAGGTTTGAAGAATGAGCGCAAAGATTTGAAAATTCGCTAGCAGGCAAAAGTGATTAGGTACTAACCACAGGAGTTGTTTGCTCTATGTCGACGGAAACAGTTAAAATCGAGTTCTAACGCGGGATTTTCCAAGAAGCGTACAAAGTTGCCGGGGAAGGCTCGCCCGCTCGCACAGAGCGCGGCCTGGGGCGGGGGTGTGCGAGGCACGGGCGGTAAAGGCCGGTGCGCGCGCACGGCTCCCGCGTCAGTCGCTGGGCGGCGCGCGGCCGGCTCGCGGTCGATAGCTGCACGCTGGCACGAGCACGGCCATGTTGCGCGACGCGTGCACGCGCGGGCGGGCTCGACGCGCTGCCGCGTGAGTGAAGTGTTGTGCTGTGGACACCGGCCCCTTCTCCCCGCGCCGCCACGCGCGGCGCTGCCGCCTGAGCTTTCGGTCAGTATCTGCGACCAGTGCTAGTGAGTGGCCAACTGGCCAGCGAGCCGGGGACACCAGCACCACCTGCGGCAGCCAGCCGTGCGCTGCCGACGCCTCACTCAGAACAGTTCGTTCACACGGTGCGATTCAATTCGTGAATATTTACGGGTGAATGTGCGTGACGTTTAGGTACGGTGTACACACGTCCTCAATTTGAGCTGGGTTTCATCGCCCTTACAGCGAGGATATACATGCTACAGTCGCTGATAAAAATGTTAGGTTAGGATGGAGGGCAGTGATAACGCGCCAAGGAATCCAATATCGTCGAAAGTACAATGTGAAAGTGTAGGGCAAGGTGTGTGCTCCGGAATATAAAGCAAACAGTTTCTAATTAATTTTGAGATAGCATGTTGAATTAAAGGCGATATTGGTAAAGTTTGGCGGCAGCCAGTAGCACCGGTGAGCGTGGGGAGCCTAATATCTTCATTTACATTTATAGCTACGATGTACTTCGTAGAGAATAAGTACGTAGACCTTCGTAGCACTATGTAGCATTTCGTAGCACTTCGTAGCGCGGCGTAGCACTGTCGACGAGTTTCATGTCACTCGTAGCGGTCGTAGCTAATGAAAGCTGTCGGTTACACGACGGGTTGTTCAGAAGATGGGAAAATATGAAAATGACTTGCTTGTCATCACGTGTCTAACCTCAGGATGTTGTTTAAGACGTATATGCTATCTTACTTCGGAAATCTTTGCCCGGACATCAATCTCGTCGATACAAATCTGTTACATGTTGTGAATAGTACATTTTTCAAAACACGTGTCCAATTTATGAAGAATCTATTTACTCCCAAAACTGCACCCATTTGATTTGATTCTAATGTAAGCAGATCAGTCCCAAAACCCTTTAGTAAATAAAAGTTTTATGGTTTTAATTCAGACTTTCTACTTTGGGGCTCACTGTCCGATAATACTCTGTAACCTAATTGTAGGTAATATCTTAACATATTGATGAAGTTTTAACTTCTGTTAACTTATGTACCTGCTAACTGCATTCATCATCATGATCATTTCAGCCGAAAGACGTCCACTGCTGGACATAGGCCTCCCCTAAGTGTCGCCACATTGACCGGTCCCGGTCCCGGTGCTAACTGCATTACCTGGACTATATTCCAGTTACATATTCACTAAATTTTAGTTATTATTGCACAGGTACATTCTATCTAAATAAAATTGATAATAAATGTGTTAACCCAATTCGCATTATCTTACTTCTAACTGCTATTATAAATGCGAAAGTTAGTGTGGATGGATTTATGTATGAATGGACACGGCACGTCACAGATATTCTATGACCTGGATTAACACATAATATAATATTTAAGGTTCTATCTCTTGGAACAGGTATCGAACACCACGCGGGGAAGCCTCAGGAATTGGGTAGTAACAAATATTGCTATGGATTCTACTCACGGACGAAATAATCACTATATATATTATAAAATAAAGTCCTCCGCCCCGTCTATCTGTCTGTTCGCGTTAAACTCAAAAACTACTACACCGGTTTTCATGCTGTTTTCACCAATGAATAGAGTGGTTCTCGAGGAAGGGTTTAGTATATAATTTGTCGCAACAACCGACATCCACGCGGGCGAAGCTGCGGGCATCAGCTAGTTCATGCATAAATTGATCATTAATTCAAATATTAATCATTAATATTCGTCATGACAATCTATAGAGTCGCTTCAGTTACAGACGTGGGTAGGGTTTCGTTCAATTATTTATTGATATAAATAAATATCAATCTCCTTTGGAATGTTAATGATGGCTTAAATACGAATAAATTTCAGTAAAAACGGAGATTTACTGAATCCTGAATCTAGAAAGATGTTTTTCAGATGTTTCCTTTTTATCTTAATTGATAGCAGCGTTGCAGAGGTATAACTCGAATTCAAAATATACAAGATTTATACAGATGTTAGAGCTGTTCAAACTTCACGTACTTGTCTATGTACGACTTAACGCCATAAGGCATTCTCTAACATCCAACCTGCATCCATTGGGTGCCTACCTCCTAACTCAATCACTCATCAAACCATCTTGGAAAAGGGGGTCATCATCATCATCATCATGATTTCAGCCAAATGGCATCAACTGCTGGACATAGGCCTCCTCCAGGAGGCGCCACATTGACCGGTTCCGTGCCTCGTGCATCCTGGGGATATTATAAATCATTTTAAGACTTCTGTAATATCACGACTGTACTTATGGTTATTCGCTGTATTCAATACCACGTGACAAGAGATGCATACGGTGATGAATATGGTGTAACCACCAATTTGAACCCAATGGCCTGATTCTTCAAAAGTTAGATTCAAGATTCAGAACGTCTGCCGTCTGTTTGATTGTTTTTTTTAATGGAATACTGGAGAGAAACACAAAAAAATATATATCTGATCTTGGAAAAACATATCCTCCACCTTTAGGTTTTTTTACCAATAATTGGTGGATATGGAACAGTAGCAGCACTGCCTACCTACATCAATATCTCGAGTTTTCAGTAAAATTGATGCCCCAGTTACTCAGAATCTAATATTTTCGCTTCTTCTTTCTTCAACATTTGGTTAGTGCTTAATGTTTTCTCTTAATATCTACGATGAAAGTTATATATTACACTACAAAATATCAAATAACTCTTTATACTAAATCTCGATGCAAACGCACAAAGTAGTATGTAGGAGAAATTTATTAAACGTATCATTTTGACATTACGCTTGGTGTATTTCTCATAGCACGCTAACATTACGCTTGGTGTATTTCTCGTAGCTCGTAGAGTTATTGCTACGAAGCTACGACAAGCTACGAAATATTAGCTACGAGCGGGCGTTATTTGAAATAAATATTATTAGTACTCCCACAGGATTTAGAGTTGTCGTACATTGTAGATTTATTTTTGTGGGTAGTAAAATATACTCTTGAGGTTGCCATTTGAAAAATATGTATACGTATGTATACGTTAACTTAATACGTTACAGTCAAAACTGTTGTTCGGTCTGTTTGGCCTGCTTTTAGTTAATACGCGTTTTCTAAAATAAAAACGTTCGTATGGATAGTTATAAATACATATTTAGAATGATCATAAATGTATTTTAATAAGTTTACAAAATATATTATGATCAAATAGATTCCATTACAAATATTTCGAGCAACAAAACGCCAAATTGCATTTTTATATTGACTTCGTATGTGACGTGATAGCCATCAAGTTATTTTATTTATTCATCACTTTTTATATGGAGGATTGAAACTAAAACGATTTCAGTTTTTAACAATACGAATTCGTCGTACCGAATATATTTCTCGTAAAATTGTATGACTTCGCTATTGGCTGGCTGGTTATAAACCAGGTTTTCATATGCTGTTTTCAAAGTTACTAAACATATTTTTGTAGCACAAAAATACATACATAAACTTACACCTTTTTTCCTCGGCATAAAGCAGAACCTTGCGAACACCTGCTACGATCCTTTGCTTCGTCGACTTCATAAATCTGGTCATAGACGCACGCCCGCCGCTCGCGGATACTACGCACCTGACCTTTTTTGAAGAACGTCACATTATCATATTATTAGTATATTGGTTGTTCGACGTACATCCAAGTCTTGTCAACATTATTTTTTTTCTGTAAAAAATGTATAATGTGTAGTACAATGACACATTTCGCCATAACAATGGCAAACATGAATTAATAAGATGATACGAGTAGAATTGCGTGCGTGTATGACCAGATGTATGAACGTGGACGAGACAAAAGGAGTGTGCAAGGATCGTAGCAGATGGCGTTCTGTAGTTTCTGCCTATCCCTAAGGGAAAAAGGGCGTGAGTTTATGTTTGTACGAATGCTGGTTTAATACACAATGCCTGAGCGTCGCTTGGTGCAGACATTGATACATAAAAATCACACACACAATTTTATATGTTGCACCACCATTTTGTGAAAGCCCCAACAAAATTATATTGAATAAACAGTTTTTTTAATTATTTCATTTAAAAAAACTAATTTACCGATATTTTCTTCGTCAAAACGGTCAAAGATCATTGAACTGATACAGTAAATATCCAATTTAAAGTCAAATCAATCTACATTTTATTTTACAAACTCATTTTGAGTTAATCAAACTTTTGGTCTGCCTTGGTTATTCACCTACCGTAGACACAGTTGACGGCACATCAGTGGTAACACTTTGACATTAACGTAGCTGTAACAGTGAATTTTGGACTGCTAGTAATACATTTGAGATGCAGATGCTTGTATGTAATAAACAGCTTTTATAGTGGTGGTAAAACTGTATGCTGACTGTATTCTATCATCATCTAGCTTACCGTTTCCCAACTATGTTGGGATCAACCTCCATTCTACCCAGATGCAAATGAACAAGGAGCGACTGCCTATCTGACCTCCACAACCCAGTAACCGGCTATTATTCTATACCAATTTATAAAGTTGTATCTTGTGACTGTCTGACAGACAATGCTCAGCCATAATGAAAGGATTTTTGGGGGCTCCACCCCTCAGTGGGTCAAACTGGGGTGAAGTTTGTATGCGGACGTCGGAGCAACTGCTAGATAAGCAATTATGATTATGGAATCAATTTAAAGCGCACAGTAGCAATATATTTTTTTTTGGCATTCGTATCTTCAAAAAACGTTGCCCTTCCTATACTGTCATTCTCCATGGTATGTTTCCTTTTTGATGGAAAGGGGAATTCATATTAAAAAAATCCTCGTTTTAGTTCTCACTTTCATTACATGCGGGGCTTTTAGAATATAATAGAATATATTTATTTTCAGGTAACAAAGACCCATAGATAACCTTAACCTAAATATACATACTAATAATACAGTTTGTGTTAGTAAATATAAACTTAAAACTATATTAGTATCACTTCACTTGTGCACTATGTCACTGAGCGCACTTTTGTGCGAACCAGCATGCTTCTGGATTCAGTGGTTTAGGTATTGCATTAGTTGTCTGTAAAAAGAAGACAAAGTGAATGGATTAAAGATCTAGCTAAGGATGTACATACAAGAAAATACTTAACTGAACATTACGATAGAAGAGCACAAAGGTACTGCTTTTTTCATAAGATATTTCTTACAGCAGAACTGAGACAGCAAAGTTGAACTAGAAATGTAGATGTGTGTAAATAATTGTAAAAAGGACGTACAGTAAAATTTAAATGAGATCTTAAAACAACAAACAGGAGATATGATATTGGTCATATTAAATCCCTCCCGTGTTTAGGTATGTCTCTAAGTCTCTACCCACCAATCCACGCAAAATCTTTTTCTACACTCGTACCGCGCCTAAGGTATGCAAATAGCCGACACATTGACACTCAGCATCGGACACATAAAACACATCCCCGACAGCCCCACTATAAACAGTGAGTGAGTTGTAAAAATTGTCACACCCGCCACAGCCCGCTTCTGATTTATTGCCCGATAATGTGAAAGTATTGACGAAATAGCTCGGTAATTCGCTGTCATTTGTTTTATGTATAATTTTTAATGTGTAAGCTATTTATTTGGGTGTTTCAGAGATCAATTGGAATGATTTATTGATTTAAGATTTATGTTGTGAAGTTTAAATCATTTTTGAGGTGGTAGTGGAAATGTGGGTTAATAATTAAAATTATTTACGATTTGTTTAGTCGTGTGCACAATGGGATTTTCTATGGACAAACAACCTCATTTAGGGTAGTTTTTTTCAAAAATTCCTTTCTTAGTGCTCACTGTTATTTGTGTCCAGAATAAACACATACACACATACATAAACTCACGCCCCTTTCCCATGGGGGTAGGCAGAAACCACAGAACGCCACCTGCAACGATCCTTACATACTCCTTTTGCCTCGTCCACATTCATACATCTGGTCATACACGTACGCCGGTTGCGAGAATAAAATAGAATAAAATACCACATACAGACCAAGTGGTTTATTATAGCTGTCTGAAAATGGAGTTTTATTTTAAAATGTTACGTCTAATAACATACAATTCGCTTCAAAATCCGTTTAACAATAAAATATTACAGTCGATTGCATTTTCAATCATAAAAAAAACATTATTATTTTATACCCTGCATATTTTCTTTAGCAGAATGGCCAACGACCCGGCCGGTGGCTCGGCAAATCTATGCCGATTTCTTGCCAAGCGGAATAGCTATTCTTTGCTGACCATTCAGTTATGGCTCACTTCGGACACATTTAAAATAAAAACGGGCTTATATGTTTTTACCATAGCGTCAGGCAGGTGCATTTTCATACGTAGTTTGGTAGCTTTAAACTACCGATTCTAGTGAATTATGAAAATATTATAGGTTATTAGTTTCATAATTCCCCTTCACCATTTTAAGGCTAAACTTACCTACTAGCGTATGTTTTAAAAAAAATGTCTGTATGTCTGTCTGTGTATTCCGACTAATCTTCGTAACGGCTGGATTGAATTTGACGGAAAATACTGGCAGATAGCTGATGTTATAAGGAGTAATCCGATTCAAAAAGGGAAGTATTATTTTATAATAATTTTAAGCGGATGAAGGTCGCAGGCAACAGCTAGTTTGCAAAATAAAAATGTTAAACAACTTCTGAACAAAACAATATCACCAAATCTAACCCAAAATAGCCGTTAATTTAAACATCGGCAATCATCGGCACACATCGGCTACTTTCGGGCCTCTAACTATACCATTTGCGACGTGAAGCGATCTTTTATGTAAGGTTTTATGTTTAGTTAATTTGTTTATAGGGATACCGGTTCTCGCGGGGCTCATGTACTGCTCAATGGTTATCCGTACCAAGGGATTAGCCTAAACACTGTTAATGATAATTAACATCTGACTTTATGAACTGCAGGTGGCCGAAAACAATTATAGATTTGTTTTGTCAACTTTGTTGCGTGAAGGTAATTGCTATTTTAGATTGGGGTATGTTTCTGTGGGGGTTAAAGTACCCTTGTGTGTTGTTTTGACCCTTATATTGGTGGGGTCGGCTGTCCGTGAATGTAATGGTCTAGCAATATGAGTTTCTTGGTTTGCGTGGTGGTTTTGGCTTTCACAGCGATTATCCTTCGAGTCCTATTTGGCAGTAGCCTATGACATATTTTTTTAACAGCTTAGGGAGGGGCGAAAGCGTTTCAAGGGTAAGTATTACGCCCGTCGGGGCTGCGGGTTGTTCGCAAGAGATACCGCGGCCTCAACATGAAGGGCTAAGAAGGAACATGGGTGGTTTTTAGTCAGTAGAAGTCTGACACTCCTTTTCGCTCTGCCCAAGAGCGGGAGGGGTTATTTGATGATTTCCCCCCCCCCACCCCAAAAAAAAGGGTAAGTCATCAAGGGTAGGGTAGGGGTGTCAAGGGTAGGGCATCCGGGGCGCGTATTGTCAAACTGTATGCTGACCCCGACCGTGGTTGCTCTGAGTTCGATCGCAGTTTGCCTTTGTAGTTGAAGAGCAAACTGTATACGTATTCAGAGAGTGTCTGAATCAAAATACATTTTGCTTTAAAATACTAGAGCAAAATACATACGAGTCCAGACGTCCAGCGTGATTGCGTGATTGAAAGATTGATAAAGACTCGATGAGTCCCTATAATGCACGTCACAGTAATGCACGTCAAGAAACTGCCGAATTAAATTGTACTCCATGACGCGCGCTCGCTTCGCTCGCATATTAAATAACACTAATATCTTCTGTCCCCGAAGTGCCGGGCCTCCGCCGGCCTCCTTCGTCGGCCTACGGCCCGGTGCCCATGCCGCCCTGAAACACGTTGTATAGTCAGTTACTGATATTCGCGTATCACAGTTTGCTTTACATACAAGAGAGCAAAGTGCATACAATCTCAGAGTGCTCTGAGCTCGTATGTACTTTGCTCCAATTTGTTTGTGATTTCAATGAGCACGACGTAGTTCAGTACAGACTATGGGTGTCTGGGTCAGCATACAGTTTGGCAATACGCATCCGGGGCTGCGGGTTGTTCAAAAGAGATACAGCGGCCCCGGACACAAAGGGGTAAGAAGGAACATGGGTGGTTTTTAGTCAGTAGAAGTCTGACACTCCCTTTCCCCTCCACCCAGAGCCGGAGGAGTCATTTGATGAATTCCCCTCTTTCAAAAATAAAAAAAAAGTATTACATGCACACTTATTTTCGCTTACAACTGCATCGTTATTCATTATGTCCTTTTCACATGAGATAATTTAAACTTTATTGGATTCCTTTAGTAAATACGATCGTTAAGCTTTCAATAGGTAATCAATACTGCCAATTTCATATTTCACTCAAATAATGTTCGTCAGCACTAACGCTTTACTTACTTTAATAGTACATAGGCAACTAAACCTTTCAAATTCACTCCAACCTAAAAGAAAATCACAATTATCTTTAGCCCAAGTACATAACCAATGTACCAGGGCTTCATTAACTACTAAGTGTAGTTTCTTACAAATGCAATGGACAGTGAAGTATCCAGAATAGGCTTTAGAGGTCTAAGTGCTCTTTGCCATAGCCACGCCCTCTGACTAAGGTAAACGGTTATTTTTGTACACCCTAATGGGTTATTTCGCATAGTCGAAATGTTTATATGGACTTATGTATGTAAGAAGGAAATAAATAGCTTTTGGAGGAGTAATGGCCGACCTTTGAAGGAATTGTACGATTATTTCTACTTATGTACCTGGAACGTTTGAGAGGTTTTTGTAATAGGTGCTGTTTTGAACTCTCTTGTATTGTCTTGCTGCCAGCAAAGACGTATAAATATACATATGATTAACGGGTCAACAACAACATCGGGTGAAAAACATCGTAATCTTCTTGCAGTAACAACGGGTTAGTGTCGGCAAGAGCGTTGCTAAGTGTCCTTTTTTTTTTTTTTTTTGGCGGGTGGAAAATCATCAAATAACCCCTCCCGCTCTTGGGCAGAGCGAAAGGTGTCAGACTTCTACTGACTGAAAACCACCCATGTTCCTTCTTAGCCTTTGATGTCGAGGCCGCGGTATCTCTTGCGAACAACCCGCAGCCCCGACGGGTTGCTATGTGTCCTCACTGAGACAATGGCAGGCTAGTTGTTCCATGGCGTTTCTTGACAATCATACTGATTTCTTGTGTTACTCTCTCGGCGTCATAAAAAAATTGTAGATAAGAAGTTAGTATCTTTAACCTCTTTGCATGTAAAAATTTAACATAACTGGAACTGAAATCCCCGATGGTTTGAAGTTGGAAGTGCCATGTAATAGACGCCTTTTTTTTTAATTTTTTTAAAAGTTTAAATTATTCCTTAGGTCCCTGTAAAAAGGACATAATGAATAACGATGCAGTTGTCAGCGAAAATAAGTGTGTATGTAATACTTACCCTTTTTTTTTGGGTGGTGGGAAATCATCAAATAACCCCTCCCGCTCTGGGCAGAGCGAAAGGGAGTGTCAGACTTCTACTGACTAAAAACCACCTAATGGAAAAACCCAATAACACTTTGCTCGGGAATTGAACCCAAAACCTCATGCTCACACGTAGTTTTGAGAATACCAGAAAAATTGGTTGTATATTTAAAAGAGCAGTAGAATTTCATCGTATTCACATTTATAGCATTACAGACTTCTAATCAGACTAATACCAGCCAGAAAGTGTTCATTTCGTGAGTCCAGAAGCCACTCCCTAAATAAAAAAACTGTCTGTGTGTTTGCAAATGAATGGACAACCGGTTCTTTTAATCAGAGCTACCTGCAATTCTACCGGAAAATATAAGAAGAAAACATCCCCGTTTGTTTGTGGGTCAGATTTATGCGGTACTCTGTAGTTTCTTTATGAATACTTTAATATTTAGAAGTGCATTGAAATAGACGTTCTGTGTGACGAAACTTAGTAAAACTGATATGTTTATACGTTGAATGTAGGAACGCGGAGATAATGAAACGAGTGCGGTCCTTGATAACTTGTTTATTACTGATTTTGGGAAGCGGTTACAATGACATATTGGCACCGTATAACTATGTGTGGGTGCATACTCACACATACACATCAAATACATATATGGTCCTTAACAATGCATGTATTCTTAATTTTTGGCTTTAAATATGTTGGACAGATTGGACGGAGAAGGCAATTAGCAAACGAACTTGGAAACATACGAGGGAGGCCTTTGCCCAGCAGTGGGACAGCGTGGACTGATAAAAAAAAAGTATGTTGTGAACTCTGCTAGTGCCAACACAAAAATACAAATATGTATCACCACGCCTGTAATCCCCGAAGGAAACTACAAAACCAAACTACACTCACATTTCGTCTGTAACGTTTAAGTCCCATGTAATAGGGGTCGGGGTCATCAACCGGAGCATACATCCAAACTGCTGATAAAATCCTGAAGAATATTACCATTCTGCTAAGTTTAAAATATTTTTTTTTGTATGTCCTACATTGCCAAGTCATCTATAGCTACGCACAGCTACAACTCCGGGTTGTGGGCACACAAAACAAAATTTTTGTGGGGTCGGAAATCATCAAATGTCTCCTCCCGTAGCGGAAGGGAGTGTCAGACTTCTACTGACTAAAAACCACACATATTCCTTCTTAGCCCTTTGTGCCCGAGGCCGCGGTACCTCTTTCGATCAACCCGCAGCCCCGAGCACTAACGAATTGTTTTCCGACCCATATCTTTCTTTCTTTTCTTTTTTCTTTTTTAAAAAAAACGGTTCCCCACGCTAGGAATTTCTCCTGTATCGTAGGTACGTTCACAAACATATAAAGTCACAAATACCCAGACCAGAAACAGCTATCTGCAAGCCATACAAATATTTGTTCCGTGCGGGAATCGAACCCGTGACACGCAGCGCAGCAGTCCAATCGCTTAGCCACTACGCCAACCGTGCCGACAGATATGTTGGGCGCTTGGCACGGAAATTATTAAAACAAAATCTTGCTTCAACTTTCTTACTGAACATAAAAGAAAACTAGAAATCAACCATATTATTATATCAAAACGTTATCAAACTCAGAAACTATCAAGTGAAACGTCAAGCGATGTAGGCTACGTATCAGTAGAACCTTACGACCGCATCACAGCACGCCAATGCCAGACGCGTTTGAAAAAAAAAAGAAAAAATTAAAAAGTTTCAGTTCGCTTGCGTCACAGGGGGTGTGGAGATGACGTCACTACCGGAAATAGACCGCGGCCGTAGTGCACGCCCGCTTCTATTACGGTTAGAGTTACGTGGTCAGGTCTGACATCGGATTGTTATACGTCATGTTGGATTGCGTAAATAGTACTTTGGTTTATGTAGTGTGTGGGTTCGTTTTTTGAGATACGAGTCAAGTATCAGGGTATTCGAGCGGACCTGAGTAGGGACTTTGATATATATGTATTATGTACTGAAATAGTCCAGTACATCCAGCGGTGGCGGCCCCGACTTATGAACAGTAAATCGTAGATTCGAACCCTCGCTGGCGCATTACTTTGTGTAATTTATTTCATCACAGCTGCTCTCAAAACGGTGAAGGAAAATATCGTGAGGAATCCGATATGTCTCTGAACCAAAAAATTTGCATGGCCCCGCGTGGTGGTTTATAGCCTATCCCTCTCCGAGAGAGGAGGCTTGAGTCCCTGCAGTGGGATCATTATGATGATGAAGGCATCTAATGATGGTCTGTATGATTGCATACACAATTTAGTTTTCACAACTGTAGCTATAAGCATATATTCTGATTAGGATTCGTACTACTTGCCCCCTTTTTTTTTTCGTTTTGGCGGGTGGAAAATCATCAAATAACCGCTATTGGGCAGAGCGAAAGGGAGTGCCAGACTTCTACTGACTAAAGACCACCCATGTTCCTTCTTAGCCCTTCATATCGAGGCCACGGTATCTCTTGCGAACAACCCGCAGCCCCGACGGGAGATTACTTGCCCCTGGATTTGCCAACTAGTCAGTAAATGTCGCTCCATCTTTCAACTTATTTGGTTTTGTTAAATACAGGGTGTAAACGTACCCTTTACGAAGCCGTGAACCAAGCATTATGTACATCAAACCTAGGTACCTACCCCTACGCAAAAATAAAACTTTTTTTTTGGTGTGAAAATTCACATTTTAGGGTAAAACTCAATGTAGCACTTTTAAAACATTGTGCTAGTGGATGATTTGAATAGTAAACGGGTCATGTAGGTAGGTAATTTAATTAAAAACTAGTATAAAAAAACAGCTGTGAAAAATTTGGAACTTTGACCCCCAATATCTTCGTAACTAGGGATCCCCAGGCAAGGTCTAGAACAAAAAAATATCGCAGTGATATCCAATTCAATTCAATTTATTCAGGTAACAATTCACATTGTGTTTGAAATCATACACATAATTATAAGTATATCAATAAATAACAAAATCCTTTCGGCTCGTTAAGGGTACTTTTACGTCCTTTATGTTATGTAAAACTATTCCACCACATTTACAGAATATTATTTATTCTGTAAATATGGTGGAATAGTTTTATTTGTTTTCATTTCCCTATTGAATTAAATACAGAATTTACCACATAATATTAATAAGGCGACCTCTGGAAATTGAAAACATTCAATAACGTAATTAGTGACATATTAATTGCTCAAACATATGATATTGACACTGTAATGGATAAATTACTCAGTTAGAGGTAATAATTAATTAATATTAGACTGCCGCGTTGGTCTAGTGGCCGCAAGCCCGACTGCTGAGCGAGGTCATGGGATTCGATTTCCGGATGATATTTGATGCCTCCTGATCAGAAGGTCTAAGTAGCTAAATTTAATAAACCAAAATAATAATAATAAATAAAAAATATAAATAAATAATAATAATATAATATTTTTCTTTCTTTCTTTTCTTTTTTTCTTTAAATGTCCAACAGCGCAAAATGTCTAATGAGCAGTAAGTCTACTTAGCAAAATGTCCATGTAGCAAAACGTCCAAATATCAGATGGTCTGTATAGCAGAATAATATCTATTTAGCAAAAAGTTATTTTTAAAATGTGTACACTCATGATAGAAACTAAAAGTCATTTGTAGGAATGTCTAAGTAGCAGCAACGGATCCTGGATTTGTGCCCGGTTGATGGCAATAAGCTCGCCCCCTATTACACGGGACTTAAAGATAATGGCGTTATAATAATAATAATAATCATTTAATCGCAGACGTTAAAGTCCATAGAATTAGACAAGCGAAATTAACAACAAAACATAATCAATCAAATCATAAGAAATACAAATAAGCAATACAAAATAACATAATCAAAAAACATCACAAATTACATAAATTAACATGTTATGTTATGTAGTAAATTATTACCACAATACACTGTTTTAAACTTTCACGGTTTGTCAATGTCACTTATACATATAATACTAGCGGATGCCCACGATTTCGCCCGCGTGGATGTCGGAACTTGACAAATAATATACTAAAACTTTTCTCAAAAACCACTCTATACATTAGTGGAAACAACATGAAAATCGGTGCAGTAGTTTTGAGTTTATCGTGAATAGACGTACCTGGCGGGGGACTTTGTTTTATAATAATTATGTAGTACATACGATCCAAGATTATACATTAATATGATTACCGATATTTCGACTCTGTGTTTAATATATAAACACGGAAGATATCCCGTAAGAAAAAGTATACGTTTTTATTATTAGTCCTCCTATCTAATTTCATGCCATTGACCATAACTCTTTCGCAATGATGTCGATGAACTCCTGAAACCCTTAAACCATTAGAAACCAGTTCAAAACTAAAAATACACTTGAAACTTTCAAATGCCGACTCGAATGTTTGTAAATGACTCTGTTTGGTTTTATAAATAGCCTGCAGTTCACGGCTACTTTCACTGAAAGCCGACGGATTTAGTGTTGCCGATTATAGCCTGCCTCACCTTCACCTGGGAACTGATGTTACGGTCATTGGCGGCCATGTTTGGAAGTACTAGAGGCTATTTATGCGATTGAAGTTTGGATTGTGTTGTATGATTTGTGTGGGCACGTGGTTTTAGGGTTAAACTTTTAACACAAAACATAACATCACGCCTGTAATTCCGGAGGCTAGGAGAGAGGAGTAGCTAATAGTAGGCCTACATTTGGATAGTTATGTTTAAGTATCATTTAATACAAGGCGAGGATATTGCCATCAAGTCGAGCTCCATGATAAATGACAAATGACTGGACGGGTCCACTCAATTCTGTGTGGTGCTTTCTTCAAAAGACCATCTCAGACACTAATCTGCATAGTCTTCATGTGTGTATAACAAGTTTATGTCTGGACCTTAAAAGAGACTATGACCTCTGAGTTTGCTTCGGTTGTTTCTTTTCGGAGTAGTCAGGTACGAAACACCAAACCCATCTAGTTTTAAAAAAAGTGACTTGTAAAAGTGTTTGTAAAAACCTATTTGCGAAATAAACATCATTTATCATTTTATGAATCGGGCATACATTCAAACTCCGTGGCTGCTCTGGAGAGATTCTTGATGGAAAATTGCAATAGCACTTTGACCGACCTAGGACTGCTTGCGACGCCAAGACCAACGCGGTGGTTGCAGTACTTTTACCAAGGATGTTATATACTACTGTATAATGGGTGTAACAACCCCTAATGAAGCCAAAAGTCATTATTTTGTTCATTACAATATTTGTTTTGTTCTGGGATGGTTCTGGGCCATACCTAAGGGCTGACATGTTATGTCTTTTTTGTTTTTATTATTATATACATTTTTATTATTGATTTGTGTCTGCAGTCAATCGTAATATTAACTTACACCTTTCTATTGTTTCGAGTCTGGTTCTTCTAACCAAACAGACAGATGTGTTGCTGGGGATTTTGTTCCAGCCACTTCTTCTTTCCAGCAAAAACACGAAGTGTCGAAGGGTGGGCGTTTTGAGGGACTGTAAAGTAAAGTAAATTGTGACGTTCGAAAAGTGCTGACTATCAGCGTAGTTTGAATAAATGACTAAAGTTGTGATAATGTTATAACTTTGCTTTATATGCCTTCATGACCTCTCAATGTATAAGTTTAATTCTGGTTTATACTGTGTTTGATAATTAGGTAGATAGTTATCTAGACATCATCAGCCATAAGGCATCCACTGCTGGACAAAGGCCTCCCCCATAGAACGCCATAATGATCGGCAACCTGCCGTTTGCATCCACTCCTTGCTCGTGATTCTCACGATGTCGTCGGTCCACCAAGTAAGAGGAATATCAATCAATAATTATAAGCCATGGTGTGCATGTGTTGTAAAGCTCAGATATATAGTCACCCGATGTAAAATACTGGTATTCAGCTGCATCCAGTTAGACTGGAAGCCTTGGGGTCGTCTTTTTTTATTGGAAATTGGCTTACTCCTGACCTCAATCTTGCCTTTTTTTGGCGGGTAGAAAATCATCAAATAACCCCTCCCACTCTTGGGCAGAGCGAAAGGGAGTGTCAGACTTCTACTGACTAAAAACCACCAATGTTCCCTCTTAACCCTTGCGGCGAGGCCGCGGTATCTCTTTCGAACAACCCGCAGCCCCGACGGGCGGCCGGCCCTTGCGCGTGGAACACGAACGCGCCATCGTCGACACGGCCTGTCGTCGTCATAAGACGGACGGACGGCGAGCTAGAGCTAGGTCAATCTTGCCCTAAGGGCAGAGATGAGGTCGACGATAGAACGAGCTTACCCAGAAAAAGCCTATTTACCCGCGACTTAAATAGATTGGGGTTATATGAACTCGGGAAAACCGACGTATACGTAGGTGAAGAATTTAGTTTATACGGGGTTAACGTGTTTATATTGCCGGTATAAAACGCTTTCTCGATAGCGGAACGTAAAGTATCTTTATTATTAGTCTGCAGTTCACACCTTCACTTTCGTTGCATACCGCGAGTGTTTCCTCTGAATATAGTTATTTTGTGAAGCTAATTTTAGAGGTTCAGTTTCTACACTTTGCAGTTAAGGTATATAACTATGGGTCTATGTTACCTGAATATAAATGGATTCTATTCTATTTTACACTTGGAGATATTTTCCGCTAATTTGTTACATTATCAAGCGATCGTCATGAATTTAAGAAAGTACGTACTTTTGGCATAATATCAATAGCGAATTATTTTTTTAACACACCATAACATCATACCTGAAATTCCCGAAGGCTTAGGCAGAGGTATACCAATAGTACAGCCACATTCCAACAGTTATGTTTAAGTCCCATGTATTAGGGGCGAGCCTATTACCATTAACCAGGCACAAATCCAGATCTTGTGGTTGCTAAATACAGTCAAACAAGCTAATAAGTTTAGTATTTTTATATATTTTTTATTGTTTGTTGTGTGCACTTGTGGCATGTGCTAAATAAATATGTTTTCTTTCTTTCTTTCTTTACAGCCAGCTGACTTGCATTTACTTTTAAGTTTATACAGGTATCTGTATAAACTTAAAAGGAATTGCTCTTATATAATAAGTCTCAAGCATCTCTTATTTAATAAGTCTCAAGCATCTCTTATGTAATAAGTCTCAAGCATCTCTTATATAATAAGTCGTAAGCTTAATAAGTCTCTAAATGTATATTTAGAGACTGATGTGAAATGATACAGTGTTTGACATCAGTCGCTTAATGTGAAACGCTTTATAAAACAAAATTACAATCAATATTTTCAGTGTACTAGAATTATAAAGATCTCCTGTATGCTTATTAGCTTGTTCGACAAAAAAAAAAAGAAAAGAAATAAAGAAGAAGAAGAAATTCCTAAAATGGTCTGACCTGGGAATTGAACCCAGGACCTCATACCCAGCAGTCACGATTATGGCCACGAGGCAGTCTGGCAGGCAAACAGGCATTCGTTATATTTTTATGTTGCCATATCGTTCAGTAATTTGAAAATACGAGATTTGGGGCCCACTATGCGCTGATACTCACATTCCAATATATCTCCATAGTCCAATAGAGTTCAATAGGGTAGTTAGCTAAAAAAATCTATATAGTCCATCAGATAGATTTCCAAAAAATATTGGACACGTATTTTTTCTTTTTTCACGTAAACAAACAATGAAGACGATACAGTGCTTTGAAAACTCGTGTGACGTCATATTCTAAGACATTAGTATGACATTTTATACCGGTGAGTGACGTCACGACCCCCCACTCAAATCTTTGACGCGTTTTATCTTCGTCAGTTTTTATTGATTTGATAAAACAAAAAATACGTCTCCAATATTTTTCGATAATCTAACAGACGGACTAATTAGAATCATATTTTTTTTTGTCAGTATACATCCCTATTCTAGGGTTTGTTTGGGTGTCGCAGTTAAAAAGTCATTGAATGACTGGTTTTCACACTGAGGCTAATAATAACCTGTAACTGTTTCTGTGAGTATTTCTGGCAGTTAACGGATTGTTTACACACCGGGCGTGTTGTAGCTACATCGATTAAAAGGGACCCCTGGGGAGGGGGCTGGTCTTATCGCGATTGGTCTGAATTTGATGAGAGGATAAATGAGAGCCCGTCGGGACTGCGGGTTATTCGCAAGAGATACCGCGGCGTCGACATAAAGGACTAAGAAGGAATATGGGTGGTTTTTAGTCAGTAGAAGTATGACACTCCCTTTCGCTCTGCCCAAGAGCGGGAGGGAGGGTTATTCGATGACTTTCATCCCGCCAAAAAAAAAGGATGAATGACAGAGATGTAGTGACGGTAAGACTGACAACCATCTTTATTATATTTATAATTCTACTGTACGCGTGTATGTCACTAAACTCCTCCTAAACGGCTGGACCGATTTGGATGAACCTTTCTGGGGATATTTCAATGGGCTCTTCGGTGGTTTGAAAACACAATTGGACTCTGTAGGTGGCGCTGTTGCCCGGGCAGGACAACGTCTACCAGGTCCGCTAGTTAAATATTTTTTTTTAAGAGACTTGAAATTATGTTCTATCGAAAAGTCACTGTCGTTAATAAACTTCATTTTACCTTGACCCATCTGCAGAAAAATATGCAGATCGGTTGTAGTTGAACTTTACTAGACAATCAAATAAAAGTAAATAAATGAATGAATTCTCAGCCAAGGTCACGCTACGAATGTCGTAGCACGCGTAGCTATTAAACGGATTATTTCGTAGCAATCATGTAGCACGCTACAAAATGCCTACGGTGCTACGCCGTAGCTCGTAGCTACGACAATTCCCTTGCGATGAAAAAGTGAGTGTCAACTATTGTTTATTTGTGTCTAACATGCAAACTTGTGTGTGGAACATTGAAATAAAGTGATTATGATTTCAATTATATTGTCTTTCTTTTTATGCCTTGTGTCACGCGATTTTTGTAGCAGTTAAATAGATTATGTGCCGTGCAAAATATGTTGATATTTTGGCGAAATTTATTATAATAGATTTAGTTGCTAGTACAATAAATTAGTACGAATGACAAAATAAATATATAAGCTAAGCCAGAATGGTTAAGATTATTAAGTCTTGAAATTCACTAATTGTAAACCTTATCCAACCATGCAATTTTTAGCTTTTTCAACAAAATCCCACACTATATTCAAATCAGAAAAGTCAAAACCACCATAAAATCCTATTTTATAAAATTAACAAGTCTAGCAAACATTCACAGCAGCTTAAACAAATTAAGATATGGCTTAATTAACGCGAATACCCGGTTTTACGATGTCCCCAACCCGCAACCCCCTCGGCTGAAATATAGCCTTTCGAGGAATATTTTATAGTTAAATATCATTGTTTATTGCACTAAATTATGGTATTTAGTTTCGTTCATTTGAATAATTATTATTCATCGTTTAATTTACGCGTTTAATAAGGAAATGGGTACGAAGTGAGGAGAATCTGAATGAGGGGACGAGGACAAAGTTATGATAAGTTTATTGCTGTGTGATTGTAGGAGGGACTGCTGAGCATGAGGTCCAGGGTTCGATTTCTAGGTCAAACAAAGTGTTTTTGAGCTATATGTAGCTTATTATTGTATGATTGCGATTGTGGTAGCAATAGGTTCTGGGTCCGATTCCAGGAATTTCACAGTGTCTGGATTTTGCCCCGTTAATGGCAATAAGCTCGCCCCCTATTACATACGACCTAAACATAACTGGCGAAGTTTGGGTGTACTTCTTTATGTAACAATGTTTACGATATTAAAACTTTTATGATGACACAAAATCACGAGGAACTATGCCTTCAAATTAGAAAAATGGGTGACAAAAAAATCTAGAGAACATCGTTTCACTGAAAACATGGCTAGAACTGATCTCAGTATCCCAAGACATTCCAACAACTTGACCTCACTTTTACAAACCCTAAAAAGCGACATTAAAGTTTACAACAAAATCGTAACAGAGTTTACACTTTAAAGCATTTCTCTATAAAGTGTTTGTAAAATTTCCCCCGATAGTTCTAAACGTGTTTCGTAATGGGTCGTGAATCTGAGACGTAGCGGTATCAGCAGTAATAGAGGTCATGAATTTGGAATGGCAATCGTTGGGATTGCGGCTTTGAGCAGGATTGTGATGCCGCAAGTTTTGAGGTTTGAGGGACGGTGTGGGAAGTTTCTCATTCTCTGTTGTGGAAAATCTCCATTTTCCCAACCAGATCTATGGGTGTTGTGTAGTGGTGAGGCGTGAAATATATGTAAGGGTAAGCCGATGACCGTCGGGGCTGCGGGTTGTTTGCAAGAGATACCGCGGTCACGACATAAATGGCTAAGAAATAACATGGGTGATTTTTAGTCAGTAGACGTCTGATACTCCCTTTCGCTCTGCCTAAGAGCGGGAGGGGTTATTTGATTATTATCCAACCGCCCAAAAAAAAGGTAATCCGATGAAAAAAATGTTTTCTTTTTCTGTGTTTTGTTTTAACCTTTTTTTTGAGTAATTTACCCGAAGGAAAGCCGGTGGGTATCACTTGCTTGTTTGCTTATTGGGAATTGTTTATAGGCACGCTTCGTCACTGGTGTTGTAACCTATAAAGGGGGTTAATAGGCCCTTTACGAATTCAAAAGGCACTTGTATTCTCTGTAATTGTAGTTTTTGTCTGCCTGCAACGTCTATCAATGAGTTACGAATAACACTCCAAAACACGTATTGTGTTTTATTATTTAGAGTAAGTTGTTGTGATTTTATCATTTGTTTGGACTCAACTATTTATAGACGTTAATGGTAAATAAACGGCTCAATTAAAAAGTAATTAACGTTATAAAAAGGTACAAAATCTGGCGTTTAACGACTTAGTTTTTAGTACTGCTTTTACTTAAATAACAACACGCTATGCGTTGTATAGGGTAACGTGCGTTAATGAGCACAAATCTCGCATATGGTTTTCTTACCCATTTGTTAAAATATTAAATGACTGGTAAAGTCATAAATCTGCTACACGTAAAAACTAGAATTATGCGTCTTGATTTATTTAGCACGACGGAATGAAATCCTTTCGGCACTCTTTGGGTATGAACCCCTAAAAATAACTACATTTAACTAACAGCTCGGGACGTACTGAGCCCAAAAACTTTAGTAATTTATCATTATACTAACAATATTAAGGCGCAGTTCGATCGCGAGTAAAATACTAATTAATACCTAAACAGTTACCGCCCGGCCACGAACTTTACGCTCAAACGACAAGATTATTGCGACTGTGTCTATGTAGAAAACGAAAGAAAGATATTTCTTCGAGCTTGCCTACAATTGCAGTTATTCATGTTCAGTATTACCTTCCTACAGGTACTGCCAAACTGTGCAGGCATGCATGAAAGTGTGTAGGAGAGAACTATACGATTAGTTTGGCCTGAACATGCAATATAGAGAATATAAAAAAATAGAAATATGTATATTTCCTCTTGGTTTCAGGTTGCATGTTCACCTGTCAGTACTCAGTTCTTTTCTATTTTTTACCAGTTAATTAACCAGCTAAAGCAACCATATTGTCGGGTGATGGCTTGCTTACAAATGAGTCAACCAAGAGAGTTGCAGTTATCAGTTATGTGTCCTTTACGGAACTCTGTTTTTCGTGTAGATTCAAAACTGTCATGCATAATCTATCGTCTATGGCCAGCTTAACAAGACCAAAAGGTATCTTAATACGTAGTATGTGGAGCTCTGATAGCCAGTCGCTCTATGTTACATACTGGTACTCAGCTGCATCTGGTTAGACTGGAAGCTGACCGCAACATAGTTGGGAAAAAACAGAATATGAAGACAAAGGTAACAAATGAAGCACACGAATGCCGCTTGTCGCAAGTCGTGAGGTTGTGGCTCGACCGCTAGTAAACACTAATCAATAAGCAGTTACGTTCTCTAGTTTGGGAATCAAATAAATCATAGTAACTGGTAATTGAGAAGTCATTGGCGAACGGTTTAACCTGCGATCGCTATCGTTATGGCATCTAAATGGTTGAATTAGTGATGAGGTGGAGTTGAGTAAGTTTAATTAATTAATGTTTATAGAGACAGGTGATTGGGTTTATGATCTTATAGTGATGTTAGGTGAAAGATCATTTATCGTTAAATATAGGTTATATAATATAATCATTCAATCAATCATTTATTTTGTCAAACATAGGTATTTACAGAGAGTATTTTTTAAATATCGACGCTGGAAAGCGATTTTGTCGTATCTCGAAAAATGACTTTTTCTTTTTACTGCATCATTCAAACCAGAAAAAAATACTGCGTCGGACGGTCTGATCAACGTTTTCCTACGATGTTTTTTTTTTATGATACGACGTTTACTTTTTCTAAACTTTTTTCACAAAAGATACTTCAAAATGCTGTAAATACCATAAAATCAACTATTTTTAAATGATACATAGATACAACAAAAACGCTATAAGTATTTTTTTTCGCAGTCAAGATACACGGTCCTCGTTTGTATGCTACGAAACACTTACAGCAGTATGTACTTGTCACAAAATAATGTTCTACTGAGATACAGCAATTTCGCCGCCTGATTATTTTATACTAGCTAGAGATACTACAATTCTATCGCTCGGATTTTGAATGTGCTTTAGACTTACTACTTTTTATTCTACCCATTTTATCATAAATTTTATCCATAAATCATTTATAATAGAGTTTAATTTGCACAAAATTATAATTACGCTAAAGAAGCATACCCCCACCCCCGTGTCTTCCCTTGGATACACCGTTTCCCGATCGTATCGCAGTCGATGCGCGAGCGCGCAAGCAAGAAAGCGAGTACGTAGTCTGCGAAATTCGGGTGTGTTTTACGTGTTCAACTGAAGTGAATCCCAAGTAAGTCATGGTATTTAACTATTTTAATTACTTTATGTTAATGATAAATTGATTCTAGTCATTTCATTGTTGAACATAGGTACAATATAACTAGTAGTTTGCTCCGAACTGAGATCTCGCGATGTTTCGTTTTGTAGTACCTACAGTAATGAGATAATAGGGAGCTAAGCTAATTAGCTTCCTTCACACTTAGTTCTTGTTATCCGGGACCGACTGGCTTATCGTGCCTTGCGAACCACGGATATAAAAGATAACCAAAGCACTTCTTATTTTATTACACTCGCAAATTGGCGGTTATCTCTAAACCTAACCTAATATAAAACAATTATTTTAGAAAATAAATTATCCTAATAAATCAACAATCCTGTTAATAAGTATTCCTATTAAATCAACAATCGATTGAGACGTAAGATCAGAACTATCTGTCCTGTTTTCACGTCTCACGATATCTCAAGTTTGTTTTCGTGTTTCATGACTTTGTTTGCATACCCTACTTTTTTAATGTAACTGCCCCGTTGGTCTCGTGGTCGCAAGCACGTCTGCTGAGCTTGGGGTCCTGGGTTCGATTCCCGGTCGCGAATTATTATTATACAGCCTGGAGTTTGGAAGTCAGCGGTGTGATACCCCCGTAGCTCGGAAAGCACGTTAAGCCGTTGGTACTGCGCCTGATCTCTCTCCGGTCGCGTCGGATTGCCGCCCCAACGGAGTATGAGAGTCAGGGAAGAGGGGGTGAACCTGTGTCTGCGCGCACACTTGTGCACTATAATGCTATCTCCCACGAGTCACGACGAAGGCTAGTCTTCGTTGAGATTGGCCACCGTGGCTGAAATGCGGTATGAAGGACTTAATTTTTTTTAATTACTCATTTTGTTTTTATTTTATTTTTCAGTTATTAATTTCATCTAAGATCGAATGATCGCTTACCTAGTATCGTGAAGACTTAAAGATGGCGAAACGTCGACAATGGAAGTGATTGTTACTAGGTCAAACATTATTTCCAAAATAACATTGCTAAATAAATATACAGCATGTTTAATTAAACATAATTTTTGTTTTATTTATATTTAACACAAAAGTTAAAGATGTACTCCTAAAAAGTATATTAGGTACATCGAAATGCAAGGACTTACAAATTTACTTCATTTTAGATACATCATAACCGTTGCCTAAAATTTTAAAGCTATTTCGTTGTGCCTTATGTTACAACTACCAACATACAGCAATATTGCTGCTTCAAATTGAAATTCCAATTGCTGTAACTAATATAAAACACATGTTAGACTAACTTTAGAATGCTATTATTATTGCAATCTGATAAATTTCAATATAGGCAATATGTGTTCCAAAAATGACCACTCTGATTCAGCTAATTTACGAGTTATGAATTTTTGAAATAGTTTTTTGGCTCTGGTGTAAAGTTCAAATTTTCGAGATACTACAAGATTGCTTTCTTGCGTCGATATGTTCACTATGTTTTGCCAAATGGCTACAACATTACATTAACATAATAATTCAATTATAATCAGTCAATAGCGTTAGTACTGCTGAGACACAGGTCTTGTCTCTGTAAGATAGAGTGGGTCGACAAGAGAAATTAGAGAAAGGCAAGGTTTTTCTGAACAAACAAAGTAGATTATGTTGATATTTATTAAATAAAAAATATTTCTTTCATGCCTGTATTTCTCTTGTATTGTTGAAGCATTTACAAACATTTAAACTCACATACGCAAACAGGCAAACTCGTACAACTACTTACCTGACAATTATTTGTTCCGTGCGGTGATTGAACCCGCGACACGTAACGTAGCATACAAGCGCTAATCCATACCACCGACCTTGCAGTCAAAGGTTATTTTTTACTTGATATTTTCATAGCAAACAACAAAATAAATGAAAAATTTCAACGCATTGCCTGCTCACCCCACAGACTGCATTCTATCACGGATAGCACGTCTCCAAATATTGTGTATGAGAAGAATATTTTTGAAAGCGACGCGTTTGTCGATGTCGGAGTGAATAAATACAAGTTGTGCTACTTGAAAGGAAGATTTTGGAGTATTTCTAGTCTCTTTAAATATTAATAGTTTTAGATACACACATTTTATTAAAACATATAAAAATCATAACCCATGAGCCCCCGAGAGCAGTGGTGGCTCAGTGGTAGCGGCCCCGAATTACGAACAGTAGGTCATGAGTTTGAACCCAGACAGGCGCATTACTTTGTGTAATTTATTTCATCACCACTGCTCTCAAAACGATGAAGGAAAACATCGTGAGGAAACCGGCATGTATTAGAACCAAAAAATTCGAAGTCATGTGACATCTACCAACCCGCACTGGCCCCGCGTGGTAGATTATAGCCCATCCCTCTCCTAGAAAGGAGGCCTGAGTCCCTGCAGTGGGAACATTACACGCTGATGATGATGATGTACTACTTGAACTGAAGATTTTAGGCTATTTCTAGTTTTCGAGGTTCTTTAAATATTAGTTTTAGATGGACACATTTTATTAAAACATACACATATCATAACCATTTTTTTTTTTTTTTTGGGGGGTGGGAAATTACAAATAACCCCTCCCGCTCTTGGGCAGAGCGAAAGGGAGTGTCAGACTTCTACTGACTAAAAACCACCCATGTTCCTTCTTCGCCCTTCATGTCGAGGCCGCGGTATCCCTTGCGAACAACCCGCAGCCTACATATCATAACCCTCCCGAAGTATTACAAAGAGGTGTTCCTAATAATACACCCATATTTTGCCAGTTAAGTCCCATGTAACAGGGGGCAAGCCTATTGGTATCAACTGGACACAAATTCAGACTCCGTGACTGCTACTAAGAAACTATTGAATGAAAAACCCGATAACAGTTTGCCCATCCTAAGACTCAAACCCACGACCTCATGCTTAGTGGTCGGGCTTGCGGACACTAGACCAACGAGGCAGTATCCCATATCCCAGCTACACGAAGCACGCTCACTTCGATGCTGTCAAAAGGGCACCTTAGTGCAATGGTGATTGGGCATAATACGGTTTAACTAATCGGAAATAACTTGTGCCATGATCGTAGTAGCCGTATGACCCATATAAACGAACCCATTACAAAACCAAATGAAGTATGACTGCGCAAAATTATTGCTGCGAAACGACTTTTTTATTTTGGTGTGAAACTGTAGCGTTCAATTTTAAGCACTCAAAACAATGTACTTATGGATGCATTGAGTACACCCATACAGCGCTTTTTGGTAGCCGTTACGAAATAACTCGACACTATTGTGTCGACACTGATTCATTCTAGAAACATTTTTGGTCGGTGAGTCGTCCTAGTTCCGTCGCCACGACTAAAAATGGGGAACAGTCGACACAGTAACATTTGGTTTTAAAGTTCTGTTGCAGTGTGTTAACATTGTTCTTAGTCTGCAACCACTTTTCAGAAATCATTCGTTCGTTCATTCATTCTCTTTTTGTGCTGTGACAAGCTGCGACCGAACGGCGACGTAAATTTAAAAAATAATACAAAGATAACATTATCAGCCATCACTGTTTACCAAGGTAATTTTTTATTCTTATTTTAATTCGTTTCTATTGGACAAATCTATGTGGGAAAAGAATTTCATTGTATAATTTGTACAAATAGTTTGAAATTTATCAATGCGCCACCATAAAATTGTGATTTAACCTGTGTAGTATAATATAAACAATAGTAAAAACTATTGTTTACACTCTAACAAGTCTTTACATTCCCAGAGTTTGGAAGTTTTTGCTATACCTAATGTATTTAATACTCAGTGTGTATATATGGAACCAAAAATGAACCACAAAATTGGTAAAAATTAAAAATATGTATTTTTATTTAGAGAAAATATTCTAGTCACAACTGGTCAGGAAGTTACTAGACTGTGTCGACATATGTCGACGTGAAACCAGAAGTAGTTATAAAGTTACCGAATTCACAAAATGGTTTATTGCTTCCAGCGATTCTCAAACATTTGGACAGGCCAAATCAGAATAACAAATAGTGGTGGCACAGAATAATGTTAAAAAATGTTGATATACTTCACATGCTAGGTGTTCTTTTAGCACTACTGGACCAAAGTATAACAAAAAGTTTTTAAATTCAGCACCTTTCCAAAAGTGAAGGGTATCTAATTCTCTCAGTCTTCCTTGTTGTATTTCAGATGGAGTAGTTGATTTTATTTCCATTAGTTTTCTTGAAATATCCTGAATTTCCCTTGCCGACCACTTTGTTTGGAAATTAAAACTACCATTAGTCCATCCCAGTAAACATCTCTTCATTACACCCAAATCTAACAAATGAAGAGCATCTGCAATAGTAAAATCGTTAACAAGATCTATGGGTAAATCTTCGATTGGACTTTTTTCTTTGTGATGATCAGGATCTAATCGATTTCTAAATGAATGGTCAGTACGCAAAGGCATGTCCGTTCTGGGAAAACTCATTTGCCGACCTTTTCTATCGTATTCTCCGATTACTGTACATTTCATGCATCCGTGATAACTGTTAAACCCCACAGTACCTGAAATGATAAATATCACGAAATAAGAAACATTATACATATTTGAAATGCACGGAGGTAAGGTAAACTACTTATGTACATTACCTGCAGCGAATTACGAAGTATTATAATATCTGTGCCTGCAGCAACCAAAATCCATAGTATAAATGCGAAAGTAACTCGGTCTGTCTTTTTTTTGGCAAGAAGATAAATTGCATCCTGAAGAAGGACATACTCTACATTTTACCGCGAGAAAAAATAGCCACGGCCAGACAGCAGGTTATGAGTATATGAAAAGACATGCTCAATTTTCTGACATGCTGAGAATACCCGTGGGTCTAGCTACAGCAGTTACTTGGCATTATACAGCAGAAGAAAATCATGAAGGCAGTAAATTAAATACAACTAACTACTAACTAGGTACCTAGTTTTATTAAATATATATTATTTATTATTGTAGGTATATTTAATTTTGCACTCACCTTTTATAAAGCACCTTGCAGGTGTATCACATATGAAGCAACGAATTTTGATAGGAATGATTTGCCTTTGAAAGAGTAATCCTGCACCTTGAAGTAACTTTAGCTCGTTTACAAATGGTCGCAAAAATAATTCCAAACACGGTTTTGTGCTCCCGAAAAATATTGCTATAACTAATGGAGCAACATCCATGCCGTCTATTTTACACAAAATTGGCCAAAATTCATTTTTTGTGCTTTTGGCTATTGGCAAGCCGTCTATGTTGAAAGACAAAAATATGCATGTCGGCAACTCTGAGATCATTTGAGACAAAACTTCTTTTAAACAATTCTCTATGCCATTATACCAATATTTTCCATTTCCCATTGGGACTATGTTATTAAATTTTGGCGTTTTTAATAGACTTCTACTGTCTTTTGGTAAGAAATTTTTGAAATCCGTGTTTGAATTGTCTCTCAATATAGTAAGTAATTCGTTTAAGGCATTTTGAGGAATCTGGTACTTTAATGCCCATTGCTGAATTTGGTCTCTTTTATTTATAGAATGTATTTCGCTGTCAGAATCAGACGATTCATAGCCAAGTGTATTTGCGTCACATTCTTCAGCTTCTGCTGCGGAACTGCTGGTAACCAGTCCCTCACTGACATCACATATGTTATGAGAGGTCATAACTGCATCTAATTGCACGTTTGACACTTCGGAAGTTGATCCACTGGCACTAGGCAGTTTGGAACTAAACTGTTCGACACCTGGCATTTCAGAACTGTTTTCTTGAATTTTAAATGATGAAGACGATGCATTTGGCATGTGGCCTGGAAGATATTAATTCTGAATTTTAATGCTGACCTAAACTTAAGTTATTAATTGAAATACCCACCAAAATTTAATTTCAAACAATTTAATTTTAAAACCAATTTTAAAAGCTTAGACACATGCGCTCTATTAATTGGCTTCTATTATTTAATATATATAAATTGATAGTCCGGGTGCCACGCCCACGGTACATTTTTTTAATTTGATTACTATCAAGCTAGTTAGCTATATCGTCTCTTCAAAATGAAGCTTCTCACGAAAAACTAGCTTGATAGTAATCAAATTAAAAAATTTACCGTGGCACCCGGACTCATTAGACAACAACAAATACCTATTTGATCTTATAGGCTGCGATTAAAAATTTATTTTAGGTGGGTAACCACTCAGTAACACTTTCTTACATGAAAAAAATAATGGAAATAGTTAATTTTGATAGGATTTCAAGTAGGTACACAGTATAAGATTTCGGATAACAAACACAATTTATACCGAATATATTTATTATCTGAAAAATTATGTAAGTACTTACTTGGAGATAGATTTTGTGGAACCAATAATTTGTTTACTTTTCTGTAGTAAGTCGATGTGAGACGGAATCTTTTTGGTTCTTTACTCATTTTCAGCTCCAATCATTTGATCACTTGTCGATAAAGTTTGAGAAACATACGTCTTAGGTTGACTTTTTTATTCACATTACAGTAATATATTGTTCAGTAATAATGTCGTAACATTACGACACCTCGTGTAAATATAAATTTTAAGTTATTATTCTAGTAACATGGTGACCACACCGCTACTACGCATTTTTACTCGATTGTACGCATGATACAAACTGAACACTAAGTGTTTAAAAATAAGTCTACACAAACAATTACGTTACGTGTGAACACAAAGACGACTTAAAGTTACTGAAACGTTTTCCGGTCAAATTATGTGCGAACTATTACCACACATAGAAACCAAACCCCACACAGTCACCATGTTTCGTAGCAGTTACGAAACTGGGGCAACTTGTTACTGCTTAGAAAATTCTGTGACCGAAAAGTGCTGTATGGGCAGGAAGATAGACGTATTTAAAGAAAAGCGCAACATAAAAAAAACCACTTGTATTTTTTCTGAATAAGTTAAAAATGTTACCTTCACGGTTCCGGTATTATGATCCAGTACAAAAAAAGATCGCAATGACCAAAAGAACGTGTGCCTGTCGGCTTCCTTAAGGGTATTTCTACATACGTTTTCTTTCTTAATTTATTATTAAAAAAAAATCAAATACTAACAAACCAGACCTACCTTCATAACAAACTGCCCTTCATCTCAACAGAACAGCGGCCATTTTTCTAAACTCCAAACTTGATAAGAGCGGAACGAGTGGTCGCGTGGCCCAGCGCCACCGTTCTGCCTTTTACACGACACTTTCTCTTCAATCCCTCGCTCGGGATACTACCGACGAAGAATCCACTCGACAACCGACCAATTTAAACAGGCCTTCGAAAAACCGCGGTCCCCTTCTATCGTCAAACTTCTGATCTGTGTTACGCGGGGCGGGGGAGCTCCATTGATTCTGGCTTCGTCGAAGAGGTTGTCTGATAAGGCGGCCCTCCAGCGATGCTCGCCTTGAAGTAGTAACGTACTGTCTTTGATAATGGATCTGGAAGGTTGCGGTACAATTGAGTTAGGCGCCGTGCACACTGTTGTAGGCTGCCTACTACGGTATCTGTGTCTGGATATAAAATGGCGGCGGTTGTATTATGGATGGCCCCGATGTCGAGATTTGTGGGTCGTCAAGATATTTTATGGGTCTAACACGCTTTCACTACGTTCGGTTAGTAGATAACGGTTTATTCTCTCTTACAAAGTGGAGTTTGAGTAGGGACATTAAGTATGATTTACTTGATACAAATCATAAATTCACTGAGTAACCACACACGTCCTAAACCTGGGTCTTGATTCTAGAACCTTGAAACTTTGCATATCCCTTTTTAAGTAGAGGTGAGCTAGAGAGGAAAGATTTTTGAAAATTCGACCCTTACAGAACACAAATAGAGCTGAAAGTTTATACGGAAGTTTGTCATTAGAACAGATTGGTTATTTCATAAGGCACTTACAAGTATTAGTTATTTTGCAATGTGTTTTAATAATAGTTTTGTTTTAATAATAAATTGGCTTTGGAGGATTATATGATAGCGTGACGGTGGACAGAGAAGAATGGAGGAATAAATCCAGGTAACAAGGGAACTGAGCAGGAAGATGATGATTAAATGGGCCTACTCTTGACCAGGGACTGAAAGCGGTTATGGTTAAATATTAAGGTACCTCAAAAATATACCGGTACCGGTTTAAAATAAAGCTTGAGCTATACCGGTACCTTTATAAATAAAGGTTGGGTTGAACCGCTATTTAACCCTTACACGATTTCGGTACCGAAATGCAGGCGAGACGGGACGCGGCGGAAAACGTTAGAACTTGTGTATTTTGTACATTTTGATTGCTACTCTTTTACTTATCTTCTTGTTGTGTTTGTGAGTGGCGAGGCGGTGCGTCAAAGAAACCCCCATTTGAAATTTATTAAGGTTTAGGTACCGCTACCGATACATTTATAATGGTTACGGTACTTCTATCGAAATATACTGGTATGCATTTCCAACCTCAGTAAAAAAATCGGTCGGTCCGAAATAACGGTATCGAAATATTGCGGTAACCCTTATTTAACGGTATGACGTCATACCAAAATTTAAAGGCACCGTAATTTTTGGGTAATTCAGTCCCTGCTCTTGGCTTCCATCTTGTCTGAGGGACAGAGTTGATTTAACTCTAAAGAGATGCTTCAAATGTCTGTATTCTCTGTTGCTCAAATACACATCAAAACCATGTTTGCATCCCCTATTATTTTAACAGCTCATCATTCAATTTAACACTCTAACAGCCAAGAAATAAAGCTGCCATTTATTTGTTGTTATCAGAAGTCGCATCGCGTTTTACTGTTCGTCGTAATCGTTAACGACGAGTGATATAAAAGACGTTTCTCGTTCAGATTTGAGATGCTGTGTTCAAGTTATTGAGAGGAGGCAGTGTGGCTCTCTATTACGAGTAATTATTGTCGTAAAATACTAAGTTTGACAACCAGTTTTACAAAAAGGTATCTTATAACCCGGTACTAACTGAGTTGTGGAGGTCAGATAGGCAGTCGCTCCATGTCAAATACTGGTATTCAGCTACATCAGGTTAGACTGGAGGGTGAACTCATCATAGGTGGATAGGCTAGGCAGATGATGATGGTATACCATCATGGATGGAATACTAAGAGTCGGTTAAAGATCAACCGCCACTAGGTAAGTTTATCAAGCGTTGACAAGACCGATAAAACATGACATCACGACTCTAATCCCCGAAGAGTTAGACAGAGATGTACCTTTTGGGGAGTTGTGCACCCATAAAGCGCTAGTTATGCTTAAGTTGGCATGTAAGAGGGGCAAGCCTATTGCCATCATCCGGGTACAAAGCTATACTCCGTGTATTTTCTGTTGTAATAACCCAAAAACACTTTACTCGGGAATCGAACTGTCATTTTTCTCACCCCTTGTGATTATTAGACAGAGCAGGGCAGTTTTTCGTGTTCCGAGTCCCCACTGTCCGTCCCTCTGTCTGTCAGCGGGGCATATCTCATGTTCCGTAATAGGGTGACTGTTGAAATTTTGCTATAACAACAAATAATAAAAATAAAATGAAAGAGGCTCCCCTACCTGGCGGGGCTGCGGGGTGTTCGAAAGAGATACCGCGGCCTCGACACAAAGGGCTAAGAAGGAACATGTGTGGTTTTTAGTCAGTAGAAGCAGACTTCTACTGACTAAAAACACACATGAAAGCGAAAAGGAGTGTCAGAACTCCTTTTCGCTCTGCCCAAGAGCGGGAGGTTATTTGATGATTTTCCACCCGCCAAAAAAAAAAAAGGAACATGGGTGGTTTTTAGTCAGTAGAAGTCTGACACTCCCTAGCGGGAGGAGTCATTTGATGATGCCCTCCGCCCTTCATAAAAAAGGGAGCCCCTTTTTTTACCCCCCCTACTACGATGGTTCAGAACATACATACTCGAGTTGGACTCGCACTTGACCGGTTTTATTATTTAATTAGCAATACGGTGTGGCACAAAGTTAATTACCTGCCGTCCAGCTAACTAAAACTACACAATATTTAACAACAAACAAGCTACTCGTGGACTCGTGGCACTAGACCTCGGTTAGGAGCCATTAAATATGCAACACGGCACACAGACATTCAATTTATAATTAATCGCATTCCTGCTCAAGATCTCGATGTCTCGCTTTGATTGTCCACCACCGAATGCTATGTGCTGCTGACGAGTTTAACAATGTTGAATATTCAAATTGGAAGTTGTATAATTATGGTAAGTCTTTTTTGAAACGTTGGATGGGAATGATGATTGCACTGGCAAATATTTTAAGTCTACCAAAATTGAGAGCCAAAGTTTCCCAAGAAATTTATAGTTCGGATTTCATGATTTGTCACAGTCATATAATCACATAGTATAATTCAACCTATAATATCCCCACTTCTGGGACACACACTGGTTTCATTATATGTGGGAAGGAGTGAGCTATAATCCACCAAGCTGACCCTGTGCACTGTCCAGGTTGTTAGATATCACATGCCTTATTGTTTTGGTTTTTGGAAATGCCTCACGATATTTTCGACGTTTGAATGATTAAATAAATTGCACAAGTAAAACCTCTGATGTAAGCCACTGGGGCACCATTGCTCTATCTCTATAAGTAGTGATGTTCAAGGCGACTGTACGGTGCAAGTAATACTATGTGCTGCTTGTGGCTTTCGCGCGAGTGCCGAAATTTATTTATAAATTTATTATTATTATTTATTTATTTTTTAATTTATTTATTTTATAACGGGGTATTTTAAAACGTCCGTATTTAGGTATATATACTAAATCAATTTTTCTGAGTTTTGGTATTTAGGCATGCTCCTAATTGTCTTTATTCCTTTATGTATTCATGTGTTGATTACGGCCTCGTTGGTCGAGTAGTCACAAACGCGACTACTATATCTAGGACGGACAGTGTGTTATTGGGTTTACCAGATTTCGTTTTAGGAAACACGGAGTCTGGATCTGTGCCTAGTTGATGTAAATAGGCTCGCCCCCTATGTAACGCATTATAAACATAACTGGAGAAATGTGGGTATCCTATTAGGTACACCTCTGCCTAAACTTTCGGACATAACAGGTGTAATGTTATGTTATGTCATGTCAAAAACACGTAGTAGAGAAAAATCCACAAGGTACCACTTATTTTATTAGTTAATTCTTCCAGCAGACTTACGACAGGAGTTTGTGGGTGGATATGAGAAATGAAGGATGAAGCAGTTTGTGAAAACTCACACACAAACTCCAAACCCTGAAAATATAACGGTGTTTTTTGTGCCATCTTGTAAAAAGACAACACAGTGAAACTTAAATTGCTTACAACAGAAGTCCTGCTGTGAACGAGCGGATGTTGAACTCGTGACTCAAAGGAAATCATTCCGGCGATGCATCAATTGGAAATATCGAATCAATAGTTTATTTACAGTAAACAGGTCATCTCCCGTCGCTCCTTTCTACAAAATATAACGTTCATTTTTCATTCACAATCACATTTCTGTTCATTCAATACGTAATAATTTCTCCCGACAGTTATCGCTCAACGATTTGACTGCGATTCTAAATCGTGCAATGAATCGTTGAAGATCGCGATTGATCGCAACGATTTGTCGAGCGTCCTGAGACGGCTTTACATAAAATTCGCCCTCACTCGGGGAGGATACAATTTTGTACGAAAAATTGATTCAATTTGCGTATATGCAAAACGATTTTAGTTTCGTTCGCTCTTCGTGATATTGTCTCCTGCATCTATTTTGTGTTAGGAATTTCCTTTCGAAGGTGAGCTTTAGTTTTGATTTTTTGGGTCACCCAATTCTTTTTTGGGTGGCAGGGATCGCTGGGTATATCGTGACCACAAATGGTGTCCGTGCAAGTTATCATTTTGAACATAGTAAGAGTAATTTTTGAAATTAAGGAAGTAGTCGCATTAAATGTAAAAGAACAAAAACCAAGCACTGTTTTGCTAAAACAGCTGAAGATTTTTCAAGCAAGACGTTTGGAAGAAATGAATAATTTTATTAATGTAAATGTAGCAATTGAATTATTTATTTGCAGATTGTTTAGTGGGGAGTAACGTGGCGGAGTTTTGTAAAGAAATGCCTGATTTTTAATGACGGTTAATGAAACTACAGGAAATGCTACTACATGTTTCAAAATTATGTGCAATAATTACGGTAGCGTGGATAATTGGGAAACAGTACGTGACCGTACTGTTTCCTAATTATATGCTACAAACACAAAAGTTTTCTTCATCACGTTTAAAAATAAAAAGTAAAAGACTTAACACAATCCCAGGACATGCGACAAAGGGGACGCTCCATAGAGAGAGTCCAACATTTTTCCGAAAATTAGATAGCGGCGGACGATACAAATAACTAAGCCAAAGTACGGAGAAGTCTAAAGCTATTTTAGCCAGCTCCCAAATCCGGGCGTTGACACCTAAAAGCGTAAAAAAACGTCAGGAAACGAAGAAAAACGTCAGAAAAGGTAAAAACAGTCCCAAAATGCCCCAATGTTCCTTCTCGTTTGTTCATAACAGGCGGGTTTACAGGGGACTGTGACTTTTTACAGTGCCCTTACCGTACACGTCACTCCGGCTTTTTTTGCGTCCGTATTAGGCTTTAAAGCTTGTTCTCTTTTGTACATACGTACGTCCTGTGTACTACATATTTGGTATTTGTTAGCTGAAAATTCTGTATGGAAGATAGGGTTTTTCTCTTTGAACTTCGGGAGATTGTGTTACGGTTCCCGGTAGTTGTGTAAAGTTAATATTTTCGTTGAAACGTTTGTTTGTTAAGTTTTAATGAACAAACTCATCTCGGAAAATATCGGGCACTATCGAAAGGATTGCATTTTATGTGGACGATGAAATAACATTTTTAATATTTTTCTGAACTCAAAAGGGAGGATGTCGTAGAAAATACAAGTATGGTCCTACCATGGTGATTTATAGTCTTAGATTTGGTTCCTAAGCCGGTCAAAGTGCGTTTGTATTTTTCTATCTGGATAATTTGCTTAGTAGCAGCCTCGATCTTAGATTTGTATACAATTTACGGCGATTGGTGAGTCTATTGACTCACTCCATATCCTTCTTCTTCTTCAACCTTGGACACCAATGCTGTGTGTGACCTACACTCTCTCCTTAATCTGTCCACTTTTGGCGGTTTTGTATCATGGGTAGACATTACTGGCAAAATATGGGTTTAATATATAATTTAATAGGTCTGCCCGGTTGCTAGTTGTGTACACCTCAGCCAAACCCATTTTTTTTTGTTAGTGGTGGGAAATCATCAAATGACTCCTCCCGCTCTGGGCAGAGCGGCAGGGAGTTCCCTCTTAGCCCTTTGTGTCGAGGCCGCGGTAACTCTTTCGAACAACCCGCAGCCTCTGCCAAACCCATCAAAAAACATCGGCGTAACATTATGTTACATGATATTCAAAATCAAATTCCTCTTTCATAACGTAACACACTCATACAGTTTGCTCGTAACAAATAATCTTAACCCAATTAATTTGAAAAGCGCAATCTATCTTGTGTCGTTATCAATTAGATTACGATCACGTGTTTGTGAGGTAGCACAGTCCTTTCACCATTGGCTTATCTCTGACGTCTGCAATGCAATAGCAAGCTTACTGTTAAGGGAATAAAGATCAGTGTCATTTAGACTTACTGACAGTAACATAATAGCAATTTTATTGCTGAAAAAATACAGATTACTGTAGTTTTGATAGTGCTGTAGTCATCATCATCTGCCTAGCCTTTTTCCAACTTTGTTGGATCGACTTTTAGTCTACAGGAGGCATGGAGCGACTGCCTATCTGACTTCCAGAAATCAGTTACTGCGTAATACAATACCCGTTGGTAAGACTGGTTGACCAGATTACCGAGGCACTGACTTATTGTAACAACTGTCAAACTTCTTGAACTTGTCAAAATGACAACTCGAACCACCGGTCACCCATCCACGGGTCGACTTTGCCAGCGCTGCTTGACTTTGAAGGTGGCCGTTATTATATAGCCACGAGGTTCGATCAGAATTAGGTAATATAATTGTGTTAGTACTATATAATGTTTGTAAAGGAGCCGCGCGTCCTATGGGCGGATCAATAAAGCGGGTCGGCGGCATGTGCTGTAGATAAACAGAGGATGCCGCTGAGGCGCCTGCCTTCTTGTGGCTAGATGTGAGAAACGTGGAGGTGACATGCTAGACTGGCTGTGGCAGATATTTCATTGAGAAATGATAAAGGCCCATGGCATGATCAGTACCTTTAAATTGGAGGATTTTATCATCTGCTTAGCCTTTTCCCAACTAGGAACTGCTGGGGTTGGCTTCCAGTCTAACCGGATGCAGCTGAATACCAGTATTTTACATGGAGCGACTGCCTATCTGACCTCCACAACCCAATACTAGGTAATACGATACTATTTGGTAAGATCGGATGTCAGAATTTCAGGTCACTGACTACCTGTAACGACTGCCAAAGATCTATATAAATACCAGCCGGGAAATTGAGGATTAAATAATACAAATAGTTTTTATAAGTAACCAAAGAAATAAACTTTGTACATCTAAGTGGGGAATGTCTTGGAGTTTTATAAATAATTCCTTTAATGGAACTAGTTTTGCAGATTTAAAAATAGTTTAAGAATGATTTTTGGTAATTAAATTTGAACATTAAAAATGTAAAACTACTGACTTGAGTTATAGAAGAGCTGTCCATGTTTTTTCATGGGAAGTACAAATATAAATACGCAACAAACATCAACTGGCCTACCCATAATTATGTCCAATTTTTAAATAATGATGGATTTATTCAAAAGAACATTTTACAGTAGATTTTTATTCTATCAAAAGTTTCACATGATTAAATCACCGCATCCACTTCTCCTAGCTCCATGGAACCACGGAACCGATCAATCAAGCAAGCAGTCACAGCTGAAAACAATATAGGGGCCGCGTTACAACTGACACCGTGTTTGTTTTATACACCCCGCTTGCGGTCGTGGGTTGTGTCTATACTCTATCTATAAGAAATTATACCAAGTTAAGACCTTTCTTGGGATACACACGTACGTTACATACATAAACTCACGCCCTTTTCCCATGGGGCAGAAACCACAGAACGCCACTTGCTACGATCCTTACATACTCCTTTTGCCTCGTCCACATTCATACATCTGGTCATACACGCACGCCGGTTACGAGTACTACGCACTTGTTTTTTCTGAAGAACGGCACCAATAAGATCAGTGTATGTCTTTCTAGGGCGTCCCCTCCCGGCGTTACCACTCACATCTGCCTTGTAATTATCTTTTGTTAATCGACTTTCATTCATTCTTTCCACATGACCGAACCACCTTACCATACTCTTTTCAATGTTTGTCACTACATCTTGGGATGATTTTCGCAATTCAAAACTTGTAACCTAGGTTACGTTCAACGAGGATTTATCATCAACGTCATCCTATAATGTTCCCACTGCAGGGACTCAGGTCCCCTCTCTAGGAGAGGGAAGGGCTTCGAATTTTTTTAGTTTTAAGACATACCGGTTTCCTGACGATGTTTTCACAAAGCAATGCGCCTGCCTGGGTTCGAACCCACCTTACCGTTCGTAAGTCGGGGCCGCAACCACTGGGCCACCACTGCTCCCTGAGGAGCTCCTGCTTAGAATATCCCCATAAAAATAATCACAGTGCAATCTGAGTCACACGGCACTTTCTTGAACGTCTTATCTCTTTGAGGAGTGATCTTGAGCACCCTGTGATTCTTTTATGGAAATATCCTAAATCCTTGGTGTACCCAATCCCCAATCATCTAAAAACCCTGGATGAGCTGGAGCTGATATTTGTGCTGCTGCGGACAAAAGGGCAAAGCACTATGTATTTGTGACTAATTGATCAGAGGAAGATTTACTTATATATTTATTCAAACGTACACACATTTATTTTTAGGAAAGCCAGTCTTATCATATTAAATATTGAATTAATATATTCTAAAAATACAGATACGAGGACTGCCTATTTACTGTATTTAAATAGAAGAATCTGAAATAGTAAGTTTTTCTTAAAATATTACTTATGTACATCCATAAATAATGGTCTATGAATAACCTTATAAGAATCTAAATATAACGTAATAAGATATTTGGGAGTAAACAGAAATATAACATCACGCCTGTAATCCCGAAGGGTGAGGTGATAAATATAACTAATAGTACACCTACGCTAGTTATGTTGGAATTTTACCACCAACCGGGTACAAATCCAGCCTCCGTGGCTGCCACTGACGAATAGGGTAGTTGACAAAAAAAATTAATTAGTCCGGCAGATAGATTTCCAAAAAATATTGGACACGTATTTTTTCTTTTTTCACGAAAACAAACAATGAAGACGATACAGTGCTTCGAAAAGTCGCGCGACGTCACAGTTTGATACATTTTTTACCAGAAGTGACGTCACCAGCCCCCACTCAAGATCTTTGACACATTTTATTTTCGTCAATCTTTATATGAATTTGACAAAACTAAAAACACGTATCCAATATTTTTCGATACAGACAGACTAAACAGAATCATATTTTTTTTGTCAGTCTATTCGTGGTGGAAAAAGCTAAAAACGAAATACTTGAACCGGGAATCCAATCCTCATGATTAGCAGTAAACACAGAAACTAATATTATATTTTGAATCTGCAGTACTTTTTCCTCTTTGTTTAATGTTCAGCGCTCTAAAAAGTAACCATGTGCAGTTGGGTAAACTCAAAGTAGCCATCCCTTAGGTAAAATCATCATCATCATCAGCCTATAATGTTCCCACTGCAGGGAATCAGGCCTCCTCCCTAGGAGAGGGATGGGCTATAATAATCCACCACGCGGGTCCAGTGCGGGTTGGTATCTACCAACCACAAATTTTTTTTTGTCTTGCTGGTTTCCTCACGATGTTTTCCTTCACCGTTTTGAGAGCAGTGGTGATGAAATAAATTACACAAAGTAATGCTCCCGACTGCGTTCGAACCCACGACTACCACTGGGCCACCACTGTTCTCTCACTTACTTTTTACTTTTTTGGTAAAATAGACAGCTGCTTTCATAGTAATTAACTACAAAAGAAGATGAATAGACCGGAGAAGATAGCAGTAGACTTATTAGTCAATTTAAACAATTTTATAACCTCTTTTATAAACTTCCGTACCCAAAGGTTGCCAAAGGAGGCCTATTACAAAAGTTCCGCTGTCTGTTCGTTTGTCTACCTGTCTCAGCAAGCCTGTATCTTTTTAACCGTTTGTGTGTGGTTGCTATAATAACAAATAAAGGGTGTAAAATATCGTCGGGGCTGCGGGTTGTTCGCAAGAGATACCGCAGGCTCGGCATGAAGGGCTAAGAAGGAACATAGCCACCTATGTTCCTTTTTAATCAGTAGAAGTCTGACACTCCCTTTCGCTCTGCCCGAGCGGGAGGGGATATTTGATGATTTTCCCTTAGGACCCTTCTTGTTACGGAGATATTGTAGGTCAAGTTCCTAAATTATCCATCAGCAGAATGTTTTATATGTGTTACGTTAATTTACCGTATAATACGACGTTTCTCCTCAAAAAATAAAATCGTTTTCTAGCAATAGTTTTTGTGTAGGGTTACTTAGTTTGATAAACATAATGCATGGTTGCATGGCTTTGTGAAGGGTCTGTTTACGCCCTGTAAATTAATCATCATCATCATAATCATTTTCCTGCCCTTATCCCAATTTATTTGAGGTCGGCGCAACATGTCATCTTCTTCCATACTTCTATATTCCTCGTAATGTCAGCAGTAGTGGTAATTAACATAAAATTAAAAAGTACAACACAAGAAACGTATTATTTCGGCATTTTTTTTCGATATGGTATAAACTCTTCGTGTGTGAGTATAATTCGCACAAGACTAGTTTTTAATGGTAAACTAAGGAGCTAATAACTTTACTAGCGTGTCTTCCTCGACCGTTCAAAATGTACGTTTTCACTGGAAACTGAATTGCTGTCGACATCGTAAAATGCAGCGATGATAATGCACTCCTTCGATGTTTTATTGCGTCATAAAATTATGGGGGATCAAATGTGTGTGTCAAAGTGGTTTTCTATGAGATGTACCAATCGAATATTCTGATAATATTATAGCATTTAATATACTTTGATAGTATTGGTATAAGGTTCTTAAAATAAAATTGTTGCCTATGTTTGTATTTATTTACGAAGAGAATTGTTTAATGTAACACTTTAGCTCTGCTCGCTTAAGGTGACAACAAAACAGCTCTGTTGTATATTCGTAGGGTTCGGCAAAGGTGTGCAGATAGTACACCAGATTTCACCATCCTATTAATATTATAAATGCGAAAGTTTGTGAGGATGTATGGTTGGATGTTTGTTACACTTTCACGCAAAAACTACAGAACGGATGTGGATGAAATTTAGAATACAGATAGTTTATAACCTGGATTAACACATAGGATACTTCTTATCCCGGTAGTATGATCCCGTGGGACAATTATCGAACTCCACGCGGGCGAAGCCGCTGGTTATGTTATAATAAGTCAGATCTAATAGGTGTCACTGCCACAGAGATATTAGTGATAGAAAACTATTTTTTTTTGGCGGGTGGAAAATCATCGAATAACCCCTCCCGCTCTTGAGCAAAGCGAAAGGGAGTGTCAGACTTCTACTAAGAAGGAACAAGGGTAGTTTTTTGGTGGTGGTAAGAGATACCGCGGCCTCGACATGAAGATGTCGAGGCCGCGGTATCTCTTGCGAACAACCCGCAGCCGTGATAAAAAACTTTGAAACACTTCTTAAATTTGCACTTCCATACTCAACAGTAGCGCCAGCGATCGCTACCCTAATGAGTCAATGTTATTTAGTACATTTCGAAACGATTTCAAGCGACTGTATTACTTTCTGTCCTGTCTCATCATAATAAAAATAAATATTTTATCGATAAAATATGTATTTTACCACCAAGCTATTTTATTTAGTCTCTCTCTCAATACAAAATGCATCGCCGCTAGAAGTCGAGTCCACCACTAAAGTGCTGAGTTTAAAGACCGTAAGTTGTCACAAATGGCAGCAGGTGGTCATCGCTGCTCAATATGTTACCATTTTTATTCTTTCTGCTGTAAAGAGCTGATGAATATTAAGTAGTTCTCATTTTACTGGGCAGGAAAATGAAAAATATACGTGTTTAACCGTTTTATTGGTCTTGCAGCTTATATTATTTGGTAGGTACTCTATTTTCAACTGTATAAAAATAAATTAGAATGAAGCCCCCTTTACCGCGGCCCGGCAAGACAATGGGCTCAGGAGAAACGTGGGTAGTTTTAAGTCAGCAGATGTCTTTTTTTTTTTTTGGGGGGTGGGAAATCATCAAATAACCCCTCCCGCTCTTGGGCAGAGCGAAAGGGAGTGTCAGACTTCTACTGACTAAAAACCACCAATGTTCCTTCTTAGCCCTTCATGTCAAGACCGCGGTATCTCTTGCGAACAACCCGCAGCCCCGACGGGCGTAGGCCCTTGCGGGCCCCTTCCATGTTGCTGACATCTCTTTGAGGCGCGCGTGGAACACGAACGCGCCGTCGCGCGTCGGCACGGCCTGTCGTCGTCATAAGACGGACGGACGGCGAGCTTACCCATCACTCACCGTCCACAGGCCCGCGTCTACGGTGGCCGGAAGCCATCACGTGGCCCCCGACGCCCCGAGTGCCTGCCGCGGCGAAGTCAGCAGATGTATGACAATCCCTTTTGCTTTCCCCAGAGCGGGAGGAAGGAGGATGATTTCCAACACACAAAAAAACCCTTTCTTAATCAACAATTATATATGTTTCATCTGCATGAGTAAGAATGGGGACAAAGTGCCAATTTTCGGTGAGTTTTTTAAGTACTCCGCGTTTATTAATAAGGAGGTAGAAATATCATTATCATCATCCACAGCCCAAATAAATCCACTTCTAGGTATAAGCCTCTCTTTGCTTATACCAAGCTTCAGGTTCTTGTTCCAACTTTATCCAGCATGTTTTCGTAACAACGTCGTCTGCCCACCTCGCCGGCGGACGTCCAACATTTCTTTTACCATTTCTTGGATGCCACTTGATCAGAGGTTAACTTCACCTGCCATCACCTCTCCTGTCCTGCCCAATTTCGTTTAATATCGATATCCAATACCTTGGTGGTAGAAATTTAGCCAAGTTCAAAGTTTCAAATCAAACCAGATCATGTGTAATCCAGAAACCTATAGAAACATTTGTCTCACATAAAATACTTTCCCACAAGTAAAACATAAATAAACAAGCCAAACTTTATGACATACACGTACGAAAACATGCAAAAATTGTCTGTACGAGCTACGTTCGGGTCTGTAGGTAGGACAACATTTTTACGTCCACTAAAACGGCCGTCAGTTCGATGTTAACTGACGCTTACGTGGAGACTGTCGTAAAAAGAGGGTAGTCGATCATAATGTTCTCAGTGTTCACACTGCACCTGTTTACGAAGTTTGTTTTGATGTTAGGATAAAAGAAGGATGCCTGTTGGGGCTGCGGGTTGTTAGAAAGAGATTCCGCGGCCTCGACACAAAGGGCTAAGAAGGAACATGGGTGGTTTTTAGTCAGTAGAAGTCTCACTCCCTTCCGCTTCGTCCAGAGCAGAAGGAGTCATTTGATGATTTCTCACCCTCCAAAAAAAAAAGGTTAAGGATGTTTTTCCAGCAGGAATTCTCATTAATCTTTCGTATTCTTTTTTTATAAAAACGTTGCCCCACACTAGGAATTTCTCCTGTATCGTGGGTGCGTTTACAAACATTTAAACTCACATACACAAACACATCCAGACCCGAAACAACTATCTGTAGGCCTTACAAATATTTGTTCCGTGCGGGGATCGAACCCGCGACACGCAGCACAGCAGTCCAATCTCTCAGCCACTGCGCCAACCATGCCGTGCCGTCGTTAGTAGCCATGGAGTCTGGATTTGTGTCAATAAGCTCGTACCCTTTTACATGGAACTTAAACATAACTGGCGAGATAAGGGTGTGCTATTAGGTACACCTCTGCCTAATCCTGCTGGGATTACAGTCGTGATGTTATGATATTAGCCACTAAACGTCAAAAACTAATATTGGACTGCGTCCGGTTAAAACTAAATTTAATATAATAAAATATATACCTCGTTGGTTTAGTGGTTGCAAGCGCAACTGCTGAACATGAGGTATTGGGTTTGATTCCGGGGCCGGGAAAAGTATTATTGGGTTTTTTCCATCAGGGATTTCTCAACAGCTTTTTTTATAAGATTTTAAACTGACATGGTCACTAGCACTATTATTTATATTATATCGGGATATTTACCATAAACAACAAAACATGGTAAATAACCCGTTTTCAGTATAAGTAATGGCTTTTCTTTCTTTATATCTGTTGCGCTTAGTCTTGATTTGCACCCATTTGATGGCAATAGGCTCACCCCCTATTACATATACTTAAATATTATGTAACTGGCGAGATGTGGGTATAGGTACTATTAGGTACACCTCTGCCTAACCCTTTGGGGATTACAGGCGTGATGTTATATTTATTAGTATTCCCATTGACACAAAAAAACAAAATCGGTAAAGAACGATCCACTTTAATACTCCTCATCATCTGCCTAGCGTTTTCCCAACTATTTTGGGGTCGGCTTCCAGTCTAACCGGATGCAGCTGAATACCAGTATTTTACATGGAGCGACTGCCTATCTGACCTCCACAACCCAGTTAATCTAGGTAATGCGATACTCTTTGGTAAGACTGGATGTCAGAATTTCAGGTCACTGACTACCTGTAACGACTGCCAAAGATCTATATATGGCAGCCGAGACCAACAGCTTAACGTGCTTTCCGAGGCACGGAGGAAACTCGGTATGTCGGGCGGTCACCCATCCACAGACCGACCTAGGCAAGCACAGCTTTACCTAAAGATCGACCCGAGTGGCAGTTCTTATTAAGCCACGAGCTCCTCTTTAATACTCCTCATTTATATAAAACCTAATCATCGCCTGTCACACACTTATTATCCAATTTTTCCGCGTCATATCGTTCAATCGCCCTACCTACCTACCTACGTGTGACGTCACATGTTTAATGAGCTTTGACGTTGTATGTTATCTCCTGTGTATAGATTGTGCTCGCAATCGGCTTAACTGCAGCATCTCTGTGAAGCTCAACCGCTGAGTCAAGACGGTTATTACGTTAGGTATCTGTAGGATTTGTTTCAGAGCTTCGTAAGAGTATTGAAGTGGATGGACAATGATACGCGATGATGTATGTATTTTGGAGTTTCAATCTTGTGAAGAGCTCGTGCCTAAATAATAACTGCCACTCGAGTTGATCTTTAGGTTAAGTCGCGCTTGCCTAGGTTGGTCTGTGGATGGGTGACCACCTATTACATACCGAGTTTCCTCCGTGCCTCGGAAAGCACGTTAAGCTGTTGGTCCCGGCTGCCATATATAGATCTTTGGCAGTCGTTACAGGTAGCCAGTGACCTGAAAGTCTGAGAATCAGTCTTACAAGGGTATCGTTTTACCCAGTATTAACTGGGTTGTGGAGGTCAGATAGGCAGTCGTTCCATGTAAAATACTGATATTCAACTTCATTCGGATAGGCTGGAAGCTGACTCCAATATAATTGGGAAAAGGCTAGGCAGATGAATCTTGTGGGCTTCACTTGAACATTCTTAGTCTTCTTCTATATCGTGTAGTTATTGCCTACCTGCTGCTGACAAGTTAGATACCAGATCAGACTTTAAGTCAGAGTTTTTATGCCGCCGATGGTCTTGCCTTTACGTGCCGTCGAGAAATATCTCTTAGGTTACTGGTTTTCTTACGATGTTTTAATAGAGTTATTCACAAGATAAAACTCTTGGTTCAAGCGTTTACTTTGTAAACTTTGACGGCACGGTTGGCGCAGTGGCTAAGCGATTAGACTGCTGCGCTGCGTGTCGCGGGTTCGATCCCCGCACGGAACAAATATTTGTATGACCTACAGATAGTTGTTTCGAGTCTGGGTATTTGTGTATGTGACTTTATATGTTTGTGAACGCACCCACGATACAGGAGAAATTCCTAGTGTGGGGCAACGTTTAAAAAAAAAAAAAAAAACTCCTGATAAGTGAAAAAAAGGTTAGATTTGGTATGTACGACGCAAATACAAACTTTTAAGCTATATTTTCTATGAATAATTTCTCTACTAGCAATAGCTCCCGTTCTCAATGCCACGTCTTTCCAGTGATTACCGCTTAGGATATAATATCTATGCTCGGAGAACTAGAGGTTGCTTTGTCTTGTTTCCCAAGCATGAACGGATATTCAATCAGCTTAAGAACGTAACCGTCTTAGACGCCAAATGACCTAGAGTTGTCCACTTTGAAGTCTTTGCCGAAATTGTTTAGTGGGTAGTAGTAACCTTTTAGTATAGTGTGAACATTGATATAAAAACTAAAGATACGGTCGTCCGAACATTTGCTCGACCCGTTCGCCATACAGAGAATCGGTGTAGTCTGCTCCTTGTATAAGCGTCGTGGTATTTTCGAGGTATAAAGAACATAAATAAAGCTTTTAATAAAATTTACGACCGCATCCGAAGAGAGCCGATCGTGGACTAGTTCACTTCGGCTTAGGAAAGACCGTTTTAGAACCAAGTTCGAGGCGTCATTGTAACATGCAGTCCGCCCAGTCCTTACGCAGTAATATATAAGTCAATGAGTGTGAAATAGATAATTACTTTTATGAAGTCCAACATAACGTAACATGACGCTTGTAGTCTCGCAGGGTTAGGCTGTACCTAATACTCCACCCTTATTTCGCCAGTTCTGCTTTAAGTTCCTTGTTGTGGGGGCGCGCCTATGACGCTTTTCCCGACCCGGTAATCAAACACAGGAACTGATGCTAAACAGTTTGCGACTATTCGACCACACGACAAATATGTAGAATCTATCTAGGTCGAGTGGTTTACATTGCAGATGATTAAATTGGACCAAAATTCGAAGTGATATGAGACTTACAAACTGGCACTTGGTGACGGTATCCGCGTAGATCCACTACGCGGATTCCATCACCCAGTGTATATCCCACTTCGTATCACGATGAGGTTTATGCGCCAGCAGATTAAGCTATAATGGTCTGGTGCTTTAGAGATCAAAATATCATGCCAAAGATACCTACGCCCTATACACTGGTATAAAGGGTGTAAAAGAACCCTTAACACAAACGAAGGGCTACTTGTTCTCCCCACCACTGCGATATTTTTTTGTTCTAGATCATACCTAGGAACCTAGTTACGGAGATATTAGGGGTCAAAGTTCCAAATTGTTCACAGCTGTTTTTGTTAATACTAGTTTTTCAGGTCATAGCTTTACTTAAATTACCTCCATGACCCGTTTACTATTCAAAGCATCTACTAGCACAATATTTTAAGAGTGCTACATTGAATTTTACTGTAAAATGTGATTTTTGACCCCAAACAAAAAAGTCGTTTCCCAGCAAAAAATTTTGCATAGGGTTACTTAGTTTGATGTACAGAATGCATGGTTGACGGCTGTGTGATGGGTTAATTTACACCCTGTATATCTCACCACCCACCTCTGTTTGAAGCTCGTCGCCTTAGCCCTAGTTTCCTCGTCGCCGGCTCCAATTAGTGATGTAACCCATATCTCTGTGTAACCCAATATCGCTCAGTTGTCAATCAAATGATGCAGCCCAACGCGCTGCAACACATATATGATGAAATGACACTTGTATATGCTAAATTAAGGAGGATGCGCTAAGGTAGTCCGTGAAATTCAATTTTTTTTACGTTTTTAGCCATTTATAGGTCAGCTACTACTAGTAATACTGGCTGGTGCTGAATACCGAATACCTCAAACATGTTTTTTTTTAAAACGTCAAATTATTGTGACTAATGAATATTTTTCTATTGTTTCAGGATTTTTTTTTCAATAATGCGGCAGTCTAATGGAGTCTAGCTTAGGCATCACGGAAGCCGGTAAGTAATTTTTTATATGTTTTTCTACTAAACTGTGTTCGCGTGCTTTTCTTGTAATGTATGTACTACACCGATCTCTTTGTGATAACTGATTCGATTTCGAAGGAGGTGTCTCATGAGATGACAAAAAACAGAGAGGTATGGAAGAGGAAGACATGCTGCGCCGACCACAAATGAATTGGGATAAGGGCAAGAGAATGGTGATGATGATGAACTGATTCGATTTACGTGTTTTTTTTGGCAGAGAAAGATTGCCCGGTGATCCCATATATTTATTAACTCTACTTGGTGGACTATCTTCGATTTTAATGACTTCTAGTTTTAAATATAGAAAAAGAAAATATACTGGAGAAAAAATTGTATGAATTACCGTCATCACTTTTAAGGTTGTAATAAAAAACTATAACCGAACTTTCAAAAAAAAAAACACAGAACCGTGGAAAATAATAAAAAAGTCGGACTTTTGTTTACGTTATCGTTATTATGACTTTTTGCCACCGTAATTTATTTAGCAAAAAAGCTGGCCAAGTGCAAGTCGGACTTGCACATGAAGGGTTCCGTACCATGGCTGCGGGTTGTTCGCAAGAGATACCGCGGCCTCGAGATGATGGGCCAAGAAGGAACATGGGTGGTTTTTAGCCAGTAGAAGTCTGACACTCCCTTCCGCTCGGCCCAAGAGCGGGAGGGGGTTATTTGATGATTTTCCACCCACCAAAAAAAAGGGTTCCGTACCATTGTAGTAGATATTGAGAGATTTTCCATGATGTTTTAGCACCATAGACTTCTTATAGGTTTTTCCTGTAATCTATGAGTGTTGAACTTATCTATGAATTTTTTTAAAAATTTTAGGCTCAGTAGTTTCAGAGACAAAGGGGGGGGGGAATGGTCGGGAAGACAGACAGACACACGAGTGATCTTATAAGAGTTCCGATTTTTCCTTTTGAGGTACGGAACCCTCAAAACGTTTTGAATAGGTATTATCTGCGGAACGGTGACCATGTTGTAAAACTAAAGGATACCTTATAAGACGAGCAGCACTGATTTATTTTATGAAAATCGCCTTAACATTGACCCACATCTTATTGGTTTACAAATCGGGATTTTCTCCCGAATTTTACTTTCTTACGATTTTCCCACCGAATCCATAGCCTCACTTCGCGGCTATTTTTTCTCGTCAAGCATAGCCTGGCGGCAGGGGGGCTGGCAGGGCTCCAGCTATCAATACAATGGCTTCCCGACGTTGATCGATGGCCCATTGTGGGTGCATGTAGGACCCACTAATGTGTTGCCAGCATTATTTTCCTTTCATTTGTATTATTTGATGTGTAATCATTATTGATTTTTGGTTTGATTGGACTGTTTTTATTCTTGATTTTTGTGTTTTTTTATTCAGAAGCGGTCTCATTGGAACGAAGTTCCTTATCGCGCGTTGTGAAAGAGGGCTAGACGGAAAAAATTCTTACGAAAAGTTGTCACGACACTTTTTGCTATAGTAAGCTATTGTAAGCTGTGCGGCGTCGCATGTTTCTCTGTCTGTCTCTCTCTCTCTCTCTTATAGAAAGCAAGCCAGATATTTTTATGTCTACATTTCTTTTTTTTTTACATAATAAAAAATAATAACAATAACTTCGTTCCATCCGGGTGTTCCTTGACACCTCTCAAGTTTTTTTTTTTTTTAAGCCCATGGACAAAATGTCTTGTTATACAGTTTTACTTCATAAAGTGCTACATCGGGGTCTTCATTCCCTAAGGCTTGGTAATTCTTAGAAGTGTAAGTAAGCCATGACATTATTTGAACTTTTAAAACAAACTAACTAATAGCGGGATTTTTTATGGAGGGGGAGAACTTTTAATTGAAATATAACACAGAAAACTTTTTTTTGCAGGAAACCACTGCAGATTACTAGTAAGATTTTCAGTTAAGAACTCGCGAAATTAACTTATTTCTAACTATGATGCTCGTTTATGAAAGCTTTGGCACATATGTGCGATCGGAAGTTCGAACTTGAAACCCTTAGCTCAAAACTCAACTGGCCAACCACTGGCCCAAGTCAGCTGGATATATTTCTTCCAAATATCTTCTCACCAGCGGGCAGAAGTCCAAGTCTTACAAAATACAGCCTACACAGAACCACGCCCCCTCTTTACACTGACCAGGGCTGCCAACATTCAGAGAATTACTGTTATTATCAATCGTTCTCGTTATCGAAGACTTATTGAAGTTGTAGATGTATAGAACATTGTAAGACTGGGTTTTAATAGGACATAGCTTTGATATCTCGTCTGGATGACCTTTACTAGGTTTTGATGTCAGTGAACTACTATTCAGTTAGGATTAAACTAACAAAGCATGGCCTTTTTTTTTTTGGGGGGTGGGAAATCATCAAATAACCCCTCCCGCTCTTGGGCAGAGCGAAAGGGAGTGTCAGACTTCTACTGACTAAAAACCACCCATGTTCCTTCTTAGCCCTTCATGTCGAGTCCGCGGTATCTCTTGCGAACAACCCCCAGCCCCGACGGGACAAAGCATGGCCTGCTATCCAGTAGTGCCTGGGTGACCGAGCTCTGCTCGCGTGAAAATAAGGAAGACGGTTAATCCCAAAAATATAGACTTAGCTAAATCGAGTTTTCATGCCCGTAAACCCCTATACTGCAACTTTCAGAGAAATCGTTATCATGCTCTGTGTTACCTTTTCCCAATTATTTTGCATGGAGCGGCTGCCTATCTGACCTCCACCACTTAGTTAGTACTGGCCCTGGGTATACCCTTGGTAAGACTTTCGGCCCACTGACTACCAGTAACGACTGTCAAAGATGTAATGAGTGGTAAACCATCCTCAGTCCAATCTAGGATTACAAATACAATGTCTACATTACATAACTACATTGTACAATTATTAGTATATGATAGCCTATAATGTTCCTACTGCTGGGACACAAGCTTCCTGTGTATGAAGGGGAGGCCGTAATCTATCACGCGTACCCAGTGTGGGTCAGTTAATTTTGCCATAAACATTACAAAAGTGTCATTATTTTTTTATTACAAAAGTTTAGTAGTTGTTTGTAAACAAAACAAACCATTCGAAATTAATTTGATACGATGTTTACGAGTATTTATGACAAGTTTCTTTAGTGAATTGAGATATAAACTACACACTTACCTCAAAACTTTTTCTCTACTTATATTTCACACATTTTGTTCCGTTCACCAAAAAGTAGTGATTTTAAACACATCTTTATTATCACCTCTTCAATACAAAAACAAATGGAGCCTCTTCAAAACAAGCCGAAGCTTATCGTCCACTGATCCAAGCCCCCGAAACAATAGATGACACATCAGCCTTCATGTCACAGTGTAGGTTAATTGCAACCAATGACATACTATTAATTCAGTTAGTTAATGTTGTCAGCACCAACATTGTGCTGTTAAGCCTGCTCTGTGTATATCAAGGTGGACAATGGTGCCGGATTAGTGGGACATGCAGCGCGGTGATAAAACTCGTGAATTAATAGTGTGGAGGACGGGACGGACGCTATTGTGAGCGCGTTGCGTTGCCTCAAATGTTTTGACACTAGATTCTGGTGTGGTGTTGCCGTTATCTCTGTGGGTGTTTCGAATGCAAGTCAACAACAGTTTTAAAATAGCAGTTTTGATGCAATCATTCAAAATGCAACCACAAAAAAAAAGTATTTTATCAGACGTCTTTTGTCACTTATTTAGAACTAGTTTTTGCCTGTGGTATCGCTCGCATGGAATCCAGAAATGATGACACGATAACTGGAATAAAAAGCATCCTACGCTCGTCTTCAGTACGTCCATCCCAGTTTGCCTACATCACTGAACTGATCTTTTCTATTTTCAGATAAAAAAGACAGAAATAGTGTTTTTTGTATCACACTAAACTGATCTTACAAGATCAGGATAGTGTGGATGGAGTAACTAACAAGTATAGCAAATTAGTCATAGTTAACGCTTCCACTTTCATTCAAAATTAGGCTTATTTTTGGAAGGTGTACTCGAGTTAGTAACGTATGCAGCGCCACGCCGCGCTTGGCTGAAGCTTCGAAAAAAGCAACTTTACTTTCGCTATATTTTAATTTTGCAGGTCAAGGTAAAAATACTTGTTAACTTATTTTTGGTTTGACAAAAGCTGTTACATGTTACAGCAATGGATCTGTCTACAGATAGTGAAACATGGTGCATATAATATCATAATTGTAATCCCTTAAAGGTTACGCAGAGGTGCACCTGATAGTACACCCACATTTCTCATTATATTTAGCAGTTGCACATGCGATCACTTCAAAGGGTGTAAAAGTACCCTTACCGAAGTCGAAAGACACTTGCTCTCGCCATCACTGCGATATTTTATTTGTGTTAGACCAATTCTGGGAACAAAAAACCATTATTAAAAAAAAAAACAGCTGTGAAAAATTTGGTACTTTGACCAGTCAAGGTACAGAATTCAAAAGAGCTGTTTTTTTTAATACTAGTTTTTCAGGTTATAACTTTACTTAAGTTATAACATGACCCGTTTACTTCTCAAATGATCCACTAGCACAATATTTTAACAGTGCTACATTGAGTTTTACGGCAAAATGTGATTTTCGACCCAAAAAAAAAAATGGTTTTCCAGTAAAAATTTATGCGTAGGGGTACTTAGTTGAATGTACATAATGCTTGCTTGACAGGTTCGTGTAGTGCAGTTTTACCAAACTCATCTGTCAACTGTGCATTTATTTCAACACACGTATACTCGGTCATCCATACACCTCGCAGCACAATAACTGGCAATTTCACCAAGGCTTTAGGCCGGTCACACATGGCCGACTTATTGGCGCAATTAGGCGGTGCGACTAGCGTGCTAAATCGCACTAGTGTGTTGACAGCCCAAAATGTACCTACAGTTAGGTAGCCTGAAGGTTGAAGTTGATAGATTGGGGATATTGACAACGTTGTGTAAGTGGCTAGCGATATAGACAGTATCCATACTAGTGTGGTTACTGACTAGATAAGGGACACATCATTCATATATCATCATCTGCCTAGCCTTTTCCCTACTATGTTGGGGTCGGCTTCCAGTCTAACCCAGTTCATCATCATCATCATCATTCTCCTGCCCTTATCCCAATTTACTTGGGGTCGGCGCAACATGTCTTCTTCTTCCATACTTCTCTATTTCTCGTCATGTCAGCAGTCACTTCCTTTCTAGTCATGTCATCCTTCACACAGTCCATCCATCGTTTCTTTGGTCTTCCTCTACTCTTATAGCCATCCACATTTATATTCAACATTTTCCTCACAACATTTTCTTCATTCCTTCATTCCATACCACGACAATCGATTACCACACAACTTTTCATTTACCGGCGCCACTTTCAGACTTCCTCTTATGTACTCCACAACCCAGCTAATACGATACTCTTTGGTAAGACTGGATGTCAGAATTTCAGGTCACTGACTACCTGTAACGACTGCCAAAGATCTATATATGGCAGCTGGGCCCAACAGCTTAACGTGCTTTCCGAGGCACGGAGGAAAGTCAGTATGTCGGGCGGTCACCCATCCACAGCAAGCACAGCTTTACCTGAAGATCGACCCGAGTGGCAGTTCTTATTAAGCCACGAGCTGCTCCACGAGATCCATTCATATGTATTAACATATAATAAGTCAATTAGCAACAACATCACGCCTGTAATCCCCGAAGGGTTAGGCAGAGGTGTACTTAATAGTACACATTTTCCTAGTTATGTTTAAGTCTAGACTAGGCTAGACTATTGCCAACAACCTTAGCCCGAACCGAGAATCAAACCAAGGTTCATGCTCTCTGCTGGGGCTGCGGGACTGTTCGAAAGAGATACCGCGGCCCCGGAACAGAAAGGGCTAAGATGGAACATAAGTGGTTTTTCGTCAGTAGAAGTCTGAGAGTCCCTTCCGCTCCGCCCAGAGCGGGAGGCGTCTCTTTACCCCGACTTATCAAGGGTTAGCGCAACTTGTCTCTTTATTTCATACGTCTCTGTAACATCAAGAAGTTGTGTGGTCTTAACCTTCAACATACAGAGATTCTGGCTCCTGTGACTTTGTGCAACACTGGTTCGGGATAGGATTATTAATGGTTCAGTGTAGTTCGGACTAGCGTTACATCGTGTTACGGGATTGGAATCGGGATGGTTTACTCCCGTATTTGCAACTAAAAACCTAGCACAATTTTTTTTTTTTTTTAAAGTTGCCCCACACTAGGAATTTCTCCTGTATCGTGGGTGCGTTTACAAACATTAAACTCACATACACAAACACACCCAGACCTGAAACAACTATCTGTAGGCCATACAAATATTTGTTTCGTGCGGGGATCGAACCCGCGACACGCAGCGCAGCAGTCCAATCGCTCAGCCACTGCGCCAACCGTGCTGTCGCAACAATGTCATAACAAATCAATTAATCAACTCAGCCTATGGTCTACAGCAAGGCTGACATCACCCAAGTTGCAACACTTTATCCGGTTATCTAAGACTTGAAAGCACTGGTAGAACAAGATACCAGTTTTTTTTTTAGGGGTGGGAAATCATCAAATAACCCGCTCTTGGGCAGAGCGAAAGGGAGTGTCAGACTTCTACTGACTAAAAACCACCCATATTCCTTCTTAGCTCTTTATGTCGAGGCCGCGGTATCTCATGCGAACAACCCGCAGCCCCGACGGGGGAACAGGACACCATGGTGGTGGTATCGTACACACAAAATGGCCGACCATGTTTATATTCATAAAACATGGATGCAAGCATCATTTGTCAGTAACATCAATCGTATGCGATGGCATCTTGCCGAGCAAACATAGCTGACTCACTATTCTGATATGCATGTTTACATTAATATTTATATATTATGTAAGTCATATCTGGCTGTTTGCATGTATCGATGACGTGTTTTGTTTGGTAGTGAGTTGTGTCATTTTTTTACCTCAGATATCATCATCATCTTCTTGTCCTTGTTCTTTTCTCCTTGAAGTCGGCCCAAGGCGTTTCTTCTCCCATTCTTCCTTGTCAGATGTCAAGGCATCTTTTACTCATTTCTCTTTCATAATATCACTCCTCACAAAATTCTTTATACCAGTTAATTTACTACAAATTGGTGGCTACATGTTTTACGGGACAAAGAAACATAATATACAACATATTTCACTATGTCTGATCAGTTTTCACATAACATCACGCCTATAGCCCCGAAGGATTTGAGGCAAGGGCAAAGGTGTTTACCCACATTACGCTGATATTTAAGTCCAATATAATAGGGGATGACCGTATGGTTATCAAAATCATCATTACTTTTCATGTTCTTGTGTTTTTTGGATGGGTTTTTTTTGTTTTTATCAAATTAATAAAAATTGACGAAAATAAAACGTGTCAAAGATCGTGAGTGGGGGCTTGTGACGTCACTTCGTGGTAAAAAATGTATCACGTTGTGACGTCACACGACTTCTCGAAGCACTGTATAGTCTTCATTTTTTGTTTACGTGAAAAAATGTGTCCATTATTTTTTGGAAATCTATCTGACCGACTAATTAGATATTTTTTGTCAACTACCTTATTTCGCTCCGTATCACAAGACCCTTTTAATGCACCATCTATGCCAGATTTACCACTTCTGCATAATTATAATTCCAGTCCGTACCAGCATTCTCGTTCAGAGCGACCGTAGCTAAGTTGGTAGCTACACCTACCTCCGTGGAAGAACCGTTAATCAGACAAAGGGTCGCTGTTCAAGCAGAAAGCGCTTCAAGCTGCAGGAATCACTGCAGTTTCTAGTACTGGGTTTATTGTACTGAAATCGTGAGTCTAAGGATGCGCTGATGCAACGTTGTAAAGTCTTCTAGAAAAGGAATTGGCAATTTGTGGTTTTCTTGTATTTTGCAGTTATCGAGGTTTCTTAGAATTCAAAATATGTTATTCCTCGGATTAAGATCAGTCTTTCTTAGCTGCTTATAATAAAAATAAAAAGAGTATTATTGCTTTTATTTCGAACAACCAGGTCCATATAGGTTAGTTGGATCATATTGAAGAAGTTCAAGTACTAGTTAACATTTCATCTAAAAATTGGTATAAATTATTTCTCCGAGATCAACATGGCGACTACCATTTCAACTGCTACGACAACCTGACAAATTACACATCGACAGTAAACCACGGAAACTCATCTCCGATACAGTGCCGAAACGCCACCCAGTCGAGATTTAAATTTCACAACAAACATTTCAGTTGGCGAGATCGTAAGCAACTCCCCGCTAACTTGTTTCAACCGCGGGAATGAGGTGTTAAATACCGCCCCGGGCCGGCCCGTACCGGATGGAACCGGATAAATCTGGCGTAAACTGGAACTGTGCACCTTTAATGTACATAAATTCGGTTGCTTGACGAACTGGCTTGCGTTGTTGCAGTCTGGTTTAAAGCGGAGTTAATATATTTTAGATGTAATTATGTTGGGGTTGTGTTTGGTTTAGAATAGGGATGTTTTGTGGCACCTAGGTACACTTTTATTGGGTAGAACTCGGCATCATCTTTGTACAATGTCTGCTTCTCTTTTGTTTCAATTGATTTGACAAGCCGTGTGACCTGATGGGATTTCCCACTATACATACTTTTAACTAGTTTTAACCCCTACTTAACATCTTTAGGGTATGAGTTTAAAAAACCCTTCCTTGTCATCGTCGTTATTTATTTATTGTTTTATATATGAAACTGTGTTAGGCTCTGCGGTGTAAGCCAATGAATTAAAGATTTTATAAAGCAGACAAATACTAAGTTTTTCGAAAAGCATCACGTCATACTATCTTACAAGATCATAACTACAGTGTGTAGTATAAATTTTAAGTCCGAACTTAGGTCAATAGGTCAGCAGTAAAATTAACTAATTAACCTAAGTACTGCGGCTTGCAGTCGTTTCACATACGTAACCCTCTAAAACATCGTTTAATCTGAATCTAAAATGTCCACCTCTGTAATATAAGTCTTACATAAGGTACTTTTAGAAAGCTGAATGGTTTCTAAAAGATGACCAGCCAGTCCTCTTGGCATAGTGGCTTTTGTGGCATCGCGCTCAAAGTTCAAAATGTAACTTATAGCATTTTAGTCTCTGCGGTCGACGGCCACCTTTGTACGAGTATGTGTAATTTAAGAAAATTTATTTTTAGTGAAATAATACTTGGGTCAGTTTGCATTTGACCCTCGTGGTGAGTTATTTTTGCGCTGTTCTTCGAATTTTTGAGAGAAAATTTGTTTATTTGGTACTCCATACAATAATAATGTATGGCTAAGATTGTTACTCGGCTTGAAGGTTTTTTGTTGCGCGTAACTATAGTCGAAATTAGCGGAGTCGTTTAGTTTTTTCAATTCAACTGACAATTATGCATTGCATTAATTACTTATCAATAGAAAGAAAGAAAAAATATTTATTTGTCGTAGAAACATAACGAGCAATAGCATACCTGAGTATGTCAATGAAGCCCCGAAATATCCTGCAGCAGTTTTACACTTTCAAAATGATATGATCAATATTATTCCATATCCACCGTATATAGCACCGTATATATCCACCGTATAAAATACTAGTATTCAGCTGCATCCGGTTAGACTGGAAGCTGACCCCAACATAGTTGGGAAAAGGCTAGGCAGATGATGATCCACCGTATATAAGCTCTACTAAAAGTAAATATCTTAGCATCTCCATCAGAAAAAACGTTACATAATGTTAAAAAAACCCAGTTTCTCAAACTCGGATTATGGATGCCATGAATCCACTCGAACTATGATCAATCGTGAGCCGATGAGGGGGGAACCAGAAGGGAGGGGGGAGAGGGGGAAGTAAGGCATAAAACTTGGAAAATCGGACGGCATCCGATCCGTGTACTGTCAATAATTGATAATGGATGACGTCATTATGTCAGCTGGTGATTGATTGGCTGTTCCGGCCCCGCTTCGAGATGCCACAGTGCAGAACAGTAGGTCAAGTTTATTTAGGTTGGATTGACACGTTCTTTTTGTCTGGCGATTGTGCCCTAGTTCGTCTTGTGTAAGTGCGTAACTGGAATCAATACTATTTCTTTGTAAATAAATGGTTTGCTTTGACTTTAGTGGTCAGGATAAAGCTGCACTCATTAATGTTCCCACTGGTTACGCAGTTTGAGGTTCTCATTGGTTTTAGCCATCTTAGTCTTATATAAAGTCAAAAAGCTGCTGTTGGCAATCAGTCATTACGTATAAACGACTTTGTTTTCTGGTTCTAATCCTCTTCTAATATAAGTAGCCTGTTTAGTCCCGCTGCTAGTCAAACGCCTTCTCTTCCTTTTCCACACAATTCTGTGGTTTATAGTCCTTTCGGTAAGAGTCGAATTTCTTCCCTTACTATCGGTTTAGTCTTCTGCATGTCTCCTAGTATCGAATAGGACCCACTCAGAGGTTCCGTTAGTCACCTATAATTCATATATCTTTTAATGGAACCATTTGACAGTTAATCGATAGACACTGTGATAGCCACTGACATTTAAAAAGATACGCAATCGCCCTGCTAAGCACAATCCTCATAGAACAACAATTTCAATGACTGACCCAACTTATCCTACTGCTCCAATCCGCACTACGCGATTTAAAACATGATGTCTTCAAAGCTCTTTTAACTTACATTGTTCACGATGGGATATTGACTCCATAAATTTCACCATGGCGGAGTATTTCCCCCATAATGGATGGAGGCACCATGAACTATAATGGCTCAACGGTTAAAGGAAAGTGCTTTAAAAAGGGCGATTGATCGAATGTTATTGATGGTGTATGCTTGGTAAAAAATCTTTGTTCATTGTAATTTATGCCCTCTTAGGATGCCAAGGTCATATTTTATTGTTTACGTCATAGTTTTTAGTAGTACTGAAGTTCTAGGATGAGCGCATAGTGTAAACGTAACGTACGTCAATTTTACAATAAGGATTTCTTAAGTGAAAACTTCTTTAGCGGCGTTGTGCACTTTTTTTGGGATGGGTAAAAATTTTTTAACTCGCATCAGGTGGTCACGTGGCTTGACCGTAACACGGCGCAGGACGCTTGTACGAATGTGCGTGTGTCAAATGTCAAAAAAATTAAATGCCAAGTTGATTTAATTTAAATGTTAATTTTTAATGTAAGTAATATAAATTGTCATGTTTGTGTACGAGAGCGCAATAAATGAATATTGTATTTAACCACATAAATAATGCAATACAATACTTTTATGCTGATAAATAAAGCAATTCGTGCGAAATGATTGCCTAACCATTCCAAAATATTCAAAACTGCACAACTATTTATATTCCAGTTTTCACTTCTGCGGGCACTCAAATGTGCAACCCGTTTTTTTTATTATGCACATTATGTTCAAACTACAAATAGAACAAAAATAATACGGGATTTTTTTTTAAATTAAAAATACCTTTCACACGAATGTATTCATATTTTGCATGGATGTTACTGATTGTGATTGTTGCAAACAATCAAACTAAAACGCTGTAGGTTAATAGTCTTTTGAAGAAATCACCGTATTTACATTATGATTTCTCCACGCACCCGTGGTTGGATCTCGGGCAACCTCTTTGAAAAATTGTCGTAATTGAAGCCTGTCAGGATTAGAAATGATGTGAATAGAAGCTCAGGGAGTTTTTACCGCAGTGGTTACGCCACTTCTTCTACCCAGTAGAAAATAACTGGTGAAATGTATGTGTATATAGGCTAACTCTTTTAGGATTACCGGCCGAGTTGTGAAGTTCTTTACTCCATTTTACTTAAATACAGTCTCCCAACGATTACTTTTCCAAAAACCGATTTTGTAATCGAGCCATAATCTAACTAGAGCTTTTAATAAAGAAAGCAGGAATGTGGCTCAACAGAGTACAACCAGTCTCTTTTTTTTTTTGGGTGGTGGGAAATTATCAAATAACCCCTCCCGCTCTTGGGCAGAGCGGAAGGGAGTGTCAGACTTCTACTAACTAAAAACCTCCCATGTTCCTTCTTAGTCCTTGCGCCGAGGGCGCGGTATCTCTTTCGAACAACCCGCAGCCCCGACGGGGTACAACCAGTCCCTTACGTTACCTTTACTATATATCTCGAGATTTCGACGTAGATAAAATACATTTCAAATGGCCCGATCATGGGGGTAAGGCGAGGTGCCGTTGAAAGATGAGCTTAGCTATTTTTTGATTTAAAGTTTTCTTATTGTATATTGGTTGATTGATTTTATTTGTAAATCATTATTTAGGTGGTGTGACGATCTCATCGTGTTTGCGGGGTCCACGTGGTTATATATTGGTCAAAATAGAGAGGTTTGGAAGGAAAAAAGGGAGCCCAGCCTTTGCCCAGCAGTGGGATACAAGACGGGCTAAAAAAATCTTAGTACTGAACATTTGTATTGTTGTGTTTCATTCTTACTTATTTTGAATATAAAGTACACACCGAAATGCATTTTTACATTATAAACTGTACATACCTATCCGATGTGGAAATTCGTGTCATGCAATGTGGCTTGCCTATAATTATTTGCAAGTCCAGAACAGTCCTCAAAGGAAACTCCGCACCAATATTATCGTGATATGTGAAACATGATAATCAAACGCGTCCATCAAAGTGTTTCGGATTAATTATTGAGGTCCTCTACAAAGGACTGCATGGTAGTGGCCGGGGGCGGCTTTGTAAACCAATATTATTATACACCTGTTTCTGTGATATGGCGTCACAGGTGTCAGTTTGCACAGGAATGACGTCATTAGTTTATTGTTTTGTAATCCTCTTCGGTGTTCATTGTCAAAATTGTGCTCCTAAAAGTACCTACTAATATTTGAAACACCTTTTTTGAGATGCAATCGAAAAATTACTGAAGTATGGAAAAAAGCCTGTTTCCATCAATCAGGCAAATCTCTGGGCTGGTACAGAGAAATTCATGACATCACACCTGTAATCCCCAAAGGTTTAGGCAGAAGTGTAATAATACACTCACATTTTATGGAAAGATAGAAAATGTTATGGAAATCATACTAACCTAGCATTGAAGTATTTACACTTCACTCAGGCCACTGAGTCTACACTTGTCACCATTTCAAGGCACTTGATGGATACTGGTCGCTAGTTATGTTTATACATACATAACTAGCGACCAGTATCCATCCAGGTTAGTATGATTTCCATAACATTTTCTATCTTATCATAGACGAAACAGCTCTAAATTTTTTTTCGTATTCTGGATTTGAAGTCCTAGCCCAACGCCAGTCACTGACAGAAAAGAGCCCGTCAACCTCGCTCATCTCACATCGAAGCCTCGCCTTACCTCACATAAATAATTCTGCCCGTATCTGATTAAATATGCTTTTTTACGAATCGTAGACATAATTCCCTTACTGCGGTATATCATTTATTCCCTGTATTGCTTGGATGCAAAGGGATGAAAGCTTCCTCATCTTGGTTCTATCCCCAAGTGTCATCTCGTCAATTCATTTTGATGTTCATGGGATAATGGCCCTTTTTGTCTTTGCGTTTCTGTGACTCTTTTCCGTTTGTGGTTTGCATGAGACTTTGTGGTTTGGGGAGTACCTATCAATTTTGGTTTGCATCTTATATTGAAGGTTGGCATGGGAGAATGTAAAAAAAACGTGTTGCACCGACCTCTAATAACTTGGGACAAGGACAGGGAGATCATTATTGAAGGTAGGCATATCATCACTGTCAGCTCTTACAATTGTTTTTTGAAGCATAATGGCCAAAAAATTCAGCTTTAATCTCCGAAACGACTGGACAGATCTTAACTTTACTTTCAATTACAAGGAGTAGCCAAGGTTAATTTAGAAAAACGATAAGCTTTCCGTGCAAAAACACCAATAAAATTGTTAACAAAATCCGATTCAAATCATCATCTGCCTAGCCTTTTCCCAACTATGTTGGGGTCGGCTTCCAGTCTAACCGGATGCAGCTGAGTACCAGTATTTTACTTGGAGCGACTGCCTATCTGACCTCCACAACCCAGTTAATACTAGGTAATACGATACTCTTTGGTAAGACTGGATGTCAGAATTTCAGGTCCCTGACTACCTGTTACGACTGCCAAAGATCTATATGTGGCCGCCGGGACCAACAGCTTAACGTGCTTTCCGAGGCACGGAGGAAACTCGGTATATCGGGCGGTCACCCATCCACAGACCGACCCAGGCAAGCACAGCTTTACCTAAAGATCGACCCGAGTGGCAGTTCTTATTAAGCCACGAGCTAAAATCCGATTCAAATAAGGCGTAAATTTCACGCGGACAAAAAGGTTGCGTGCAACATAAGTATATATAATAAACGCTTTCATTTCTAGATTTTAAACGTAGCTACCAACGGGACACAAATCTGAAATCTTGACAATCATACTACTAAATATAATACAGCGTCCATCTAAATGTTGTAGCTAAGGGCACTGCCGATAGTCTCAGCTAAACTGCCAATAAATAACAAGGACGGGTTGTAACCGACGCAGTTTGGTGCACACAACATTATGTTCTGCGGTTAGTTCAACACTTACCGTATCTTAGTGGTTATAGACTGGGCTAGAACTGGACTTGGCAAGTGTGGACGATTATGAATCATTATCCGATATATAATATCGGCCTCGTCATTAATGAAGGGTACTATATTCATGTCCGTGATGGCACATTCGATTTCGCAGTATTATTTGAACAACAACACCGACCCAAGGTAATTTATAATTTTTTTTTATTCAAAGTTCAATTGGTACAAAAATAACAATAATTACTGCTATATTTATTTAAACTTTATGTACAATAGTAGTAGGTACATAGGTGTACTTAATCACATCTTCTTTCATTCGTTTCAAAAGCATTTTGGCCAACTGACTTTCAACATATGCCTACAGCTTAAACATTGGTTTTTTGGTCGTTTTTGTCAATCTTATACATTTAAGGTTTATTCATCATCGCTACAGCTTATAAAATGTTGTCTTGTAGTCTCCATGAACTCCCAAAACACAGTACCAACTTTGCATGGACATAAACTAGGATAATAGTATCCTAGTTTATGCTGACGTAGCAGAAGAGGAACATCAATAAATACGCTGCTCGGTTTAACCAACACTAAGTGTTACCTAAATGAAAGCTTTTTTTTTTGGCGAGTGGAAAATCATCACATAACCTCTCCCGCTCTTGGGCAAATCGAAAGGGAGTGTCAGACTTCTACTGGCTAAAAACCACAACCACCCATGTCCCTTCTTAGCCCTTCATGTCGAAGCCGCAGTATCTCTTGCGAACAACCCGCAGCCCCGATGGGACCTAAATGAAAACCTAACGGTGGAATTATATTGAGAGATTTGTTAACGTATCTGACAAGTAATAGAGAAGCTTGAAAGAAGACATACCCCAAATAAATTAAGTTAGGAGCAGGAAAATGATAATTGTCGTGTCGCAACATACATTCCAAAATGTCACCCTATTTTAAAATTCCATAAATTCTTCACTAATTATCAAACTTAGTTGTCACGTGCAAGAAAAGCGATTTTCTGTCTCACACAGTATACCTAACAATACGCGCTCAAACTCGTTACAGCTCCAATGACTCTCAGTTTTAGCCGATAGCCCGCCTCCATTAAAAGTTGGCCCTTTATTTAGCCGACAGCGGCTGAAAAAATGAAGATCCCGTCTAGTGTGGGTACGTGGTTGTAATCGCGGGATTAGTGGCTATAAATGCGGGATATGTTACATTTTATTTGGTGGGAATGCTTTTTGTGTATTTGCCATTACTTGGAAAATTGTGTGTTTTATCATTTAGTCCTTCTTATCCCTTCTGCCTGGTTAAGTGTCATAGCAAGTAGTGTTCTGTAGTTTCTGCCTCCCCACGAAAAGCAGGTGTGAGTTTGAGTTTATGGAACTTTAATAATTAAGATTCTAATCATCATTATCATTCCCCTTATCCAAATGCATTTGGGGTCAGCGCAGCATGTCTTCTTCTTCCATAGTTCTCAGCCCAGCCATCAAAAGATTCTAATAAACTGACATAATTATGTTGTTATTCAATACGAATCGATTTCAGTTTGTCGAGTTTGTCACGAGGCAAACTGAAAAACATAGTTTTAATAAAATGTGTTATGTAATTTTTTTTTACTTATTCATTTGTGCATTGTTTATGAAAGCTTAAAAATTCGCAAACGCATAAACATGCCATGACATTGCCTTAATCTTCACTCATCGCGTAACAGAAAATCCCGTACTTTTTAAATCCCGGTCCCGGGATTTATATGATCGTCCCAACACTAATTCCAACGAACAAGTTTAAGCCACCGCAGAGGAAACTTGGCGTCGCGACGAACGACTGCTTTTTGTTGAAATTTGCGTTTTTATATATTCCGTGAGTAGGCCGGGATATTGTGTGGGGATGAGACGCCATGTACTAGTGTTGTATTTAATAGTTTGGGACGGCTGAGATTGAATGTTTTGTTCGGATGTAAGAAATAGTAAGAATGTTGTGAGTTATAACGTACGTGATGCGGAAATCGTGTGTTGGTGAGGTACGGGAGGAAATAAATGGTGCAGTAGGCATTTGTTGTCAGTATGTCAAAGCAAGTTTCAGTAGTCATACTGAATGGCTCTGGAATTTCCCTTTAACTGGATTTCAAAGGTCAGATAGTTGGCCATTCCATGTAAAATACTAGACTAGTTTTTAGCTGCATACGAGGACATTGGAAGCCAATCCAAACAGTTGGAAAAGGCTATTCAGATATCTAGGAAAAGCTAGTTTTCATTGAAATCCCGCCCGTCGTATTTAAACTCGAAGTCAAAGCATTTATTAGACCATCAGAGGCACATTTAAATGCCAGAAAAACAAAGATAGCGAAGCTACAGTCACAAAGAAAGAAAGAAAGAAAAAAAAAATTATTCACAAGGTCTAACAACTTGTGTAAGTACTGTAGTTGTCCATGAATGGGCAAGAAAAACCATGGACACATATTTTTTTAAAATCTTGCTATAAAATCTTAGTTACATCAATCATGTTCAGATTATAATGTGTGAGAACGATGTAGAAAGACGTGCAAGTTAAGAGCAATCTGAATAAAAAAGATTTAATCAACGATTCAAACAGTAAATAAACCAAGACATCTAAGAGATGACCAGTAGACAAACGTTGACGCTAGTAGAAAACGACTCAAATGTATGGGGATTACGTCATCTCAACGCTAAGTCACGTGGTCAGAACAAACGAATAGAAAATTCGTAGCCATGTTTACAACTTATCGAATCATTCAAAATGATAGAATGAAATGTGATCCTTTCTACAACGTTGATCGCTACATTCCTACTGACAGCGCTCGTTCACGAACATAACGTACGATTCAGCTCAACTATTTTGAAGGGAACTAAATGAAATTTCCTCAACCACCCGGGAAAATGTAAATGGTAGCTTTTTTTTTTACCTAGTACTCACATAATAAGAGCAGTGGTGGCCCAGTGGTAGCGGCCACGACTTACGAACAGGGAGTTGTGGGTGCGAACCCAGTGAGGCGCATTACTTTGTGTAGTTTATTTCATCATCACTGCTCTCAAAACGGTGAAGAGAAACATTGTGAGGAAACCGGCATGTCTTAAAACCACAAAATTCGAAGACATGTGACATCTACCAATCAGCACTGGGCCCGCGTGGTGGATTATAGCCCATCCATCTCCTAGAGAGGAGGCCTGAGTCCCTGCAGTGGGAACATTATAGGCTGGTGATGATGACTCAAATAATTATGTGCTACACAAATCAACATTCTACACAAGGCAAATATATTTATACAATCTTCTGCAGCTTCTACAGTAACTTCATATGGCAATCAAATAGTTTGCCTCTATGGTTGTGGAGCAGGACCATTACCATACCAGGAGCAGGAGCATTGTAGTATTTTGGAGTATACTTTGTATCCTCATGAAAAAGTAGCAGATTTTAAAAACAAGAACTCTTCTTCTTGTCTTCATGTCGCTGTCACGACAATTTTATATGTTGCTAACCCAGAAGTTCGCCACATCCATCGCGTCATCGGTGGCGGCGCAAAAGTCACTTCGGCTGAATGTTTGTGTCAAGAATACTGTAGTGTAAACTATGTTCTTTCACCCAAATATTTGTCAAAACATTATCCTTTGACACCAGCTGAACGTGTACAGTTGGAAAATAAAATACATTCCTTACGAAACACAGACATTACAAGGACGTGGTGTTCTGCACTACCCGGGTAATATCCGAATCGACCGAGTATGCAGTATACAGCTGATACTCTTCTAGGTTCCACTGCATTATTGAGTAATGGCCCACTGCGCTATCACCTGCTCTGGTATAGTATGCAAATTTTATTTTTCACTTTGCACTATACAAAATATTTTATTTAATACTAGGCTGCGTTTACACAGACACGTATTACCGCGGTCATATAGTAAAGGATGCTCGGAATCCGTTGGGAGTTTTAAAGGAGAGTGACCAAAAGTAGGGGGCAATTTTATGATGCTGTTTCAGAAGGATTTATTGGTCAAATTTAACTTATTGGTTGGTTCTAACATTGGAGAATATAATAAAATATTAATATAGCGTAATATCACACCTGTAACTTTTTTTTTAAAACGTTGCCCACACTAGGAATTTCTACTGTACTGTGGGTGCGGTGAATTTTCAAAGGGTTAGACAGAGGTGGGCCTAAAGAACACAGATATTTCGCCAGTTATGTTTTAGTCCCATGGACCAAGGAGCGAGCCTGTTGCCATCTACTGGCCACAAATCCACACTTCATGGCCGTTGCTGAGAAATTCTTAATGGTAATAACCCAGTTATACTTTGCCTTACTTGTATGAGGGAATCGAACCCAAGGCAGTTTGCTCACCCGTCGGGGCTGCGGGTTGTTCACAAGAGATACTGCGGCCTCGACATGAAGGGCTAAGAAGGAACATGGGTGGTTTTTAGTCAGTCGAAGTCTGACACTCCCTTTCGCTCTTCCCAAGAGCGGGAGGGGTTATTTGATGATTTTCACCCACCATAAAAAAGGTAGTTTGCTCAGCAGTCCTGCTTGGGACCACTAGAGGGAATTTAAGTAGTTTCAAATGCTATTGGTCTCATTATGTAATTATCATTTTAAACTTGAATATTTTTTTAATGCTAGGCTGTGTATCACACAGTAACGTACTACCGCGGTAATATGGAAAGGTGGAATTAAAAAATATATAGTAAATATTTGAACCTTTATAATGAATACAAAAGTAGTTTTGGTGTCTTGTTTACTGCTCATTTTGTATGTACCCGTAAAACGTGCTTGTTAACTCGGAGTAGTAGTAATGTGTCATTTTATTTCAAAAGTTTTCGTTAGCAGCTATAAAGGAACTGGTTATTAAGAGTTTGAGTGGTAATTACAATGTGTGGAACTGATAACTTCTAAATAACGTCGGAATATATTTTCCCTATAATATTAAAAATGGCAGTGATAGGTAAGTAGATTAGCACAGGTAATATAATATACAGATGACATTACCTTTTTTTTGGGGGGTTGGGAAATCATCAAATAACCCCTCCCGCTCTTGACCAGAGCGGAAGGGAGTGTCAGACTTCTACTGACTTAAAACCACCCATGTTCCTTCTTAGCCCTTGCGCCGGGGCCGCGGTATTTCTTTCGAACAACCCGCAGCCCCGACAGGATATGACATTACCTTACAGCTATTTTGATATCCGTTCTAACACATACCTGTAGTTATAATCAATAAAAAATGCTGAAAATAAAAGTCCTGTGACCGTTCTACTAAATATATTTGAATGAATTTTTGATCAAAGAGATCAAATTCACTACGATGTCTAACAGTTTGATGCCAGTTGCATCAAAGAAAATAAAATGTAGGTGCTCTAGCATTTTGTATTATGCCAAGAATAATTTTGACAGTTTTGTCATACAAAAGTATGTCAAATGTTTACTAAGTGACGGCTTAAGTAATCACTAAATATCTCTGAGTACCGCAGTTACTGTGTTTGTTTCATGTTTTGATTTAAATATGAATTCCTACTAAACTTAAAAGCATTGCTTTGAATATGAACAGCTTGTTCGTTTCATGTCTCACTTTCAAAAGATTATTATTACAGCTGCTAAAATAAACGCTGTTAATACAACTTTACAGACGTAGACCTGTCCAAAACAAAATGTGGTTATGATGCTGTGCAGGATGTACTTCTGCAGTCAGATCAGAAGCAATTTTCGACTATAGTATTGATTTAATTTTCATGTTACGTAACAAAACTAATACTTTGGAACCCATATTATCATAAAGTAGGTCACATCTCAAAGTTGCAATTGTTATTTCACGAGTAATTCGCATTTGAACTTTCCCATACTTATTATTGCTTGTGTATCATCACTACTCACTACATAGTATAAAACAAAGTCGCTTTCTCTGTCCCTATATCCCTATGTATACTTAAATCTTTAAAACTACGCAACGGATTTTGAAGCGGTTTTTTAATAGATAGAGTGATTCAAGAGGAAGGTTTTAGTATATAATTTGACCAACATCCACGCGGGTGAAGCCGCGGGCATCAGCTAGTATTCTATATTATAAACTAGAAACCTCAAGACGCTCTATCTCTTTCCTTAACTCCCTCTCCCTCTAACGTTGTCGTCTTCAATACATTCGCAGTTGACAAAGTGTCGGCACTCGGGATCAACAACAAGATATATTCGCCAGTACTTAGCGCAAGAGAGTCGGCTATAAAACTCAATGATACAATAAATCTCAATGAATTATCTGGAAGGAATAGTCCGCAGTAGAATAACATATTCTTTGGTACAGTCAGGCAAGTTTTACAAGTGATTTTCTGCTACTACGTTGATTCTTTCTTGTTGTTACAACCGTAGTGTTTTAGAACGTATCTTACATAACATAACATGACGCTTGTAGTCCCCGAAGGGTAAAGCAGACCCGTCGGGGCTGCAGGTTGTTCGTAAGAGATACTGTAGCCTCGACATGAAGGGCTAAGAAGGAACATGGGTGGTTTTTAGTCAGTAGAAGTCTGACACTCCCTTTCGCTCTTCCCAAGAGCAGGAGTTATTTGATGAAAGGGTAAAACAGACCCGTGGTGGTCTCCGGGCATAAACCCAGATTCTATGGCTGCTACTGAGAAATTCCTGATGGAAAAACTCAATAACATTTGGCCCAACCCGGGAATTGAACCTAGGAAGTCACATTCGCGCTTTGCGATAACGACCACCGAGGCAGTGGAGAACCCATTCTTTAGCATAATAATACTTGTGTGCGTGTATTCTTAATTATAGATACACCTATCCTTTTTTTTTCTTTTGGTGGTTTGAAATCATCGAAAGACTCCTCCCGCTCTGGGCAAAGCGGAAGTGAGTGTCAGACTTCTACTGACTAAAAACCACCCATGTTCCTTCTTAGCTTTTTCGCTCACCAAATTGGGACAGTTGTGACAGGACTATTGTGAGGTTAGCTAATCATCATCATCTTCATCAGCTTACAGTTTTCCCACTGCAAAACTCAGGCCTCCTCTCTAGGAGAGGGATGGGCTGTAATCCACCACGCGGGCCCTGTGCGGGTTGGCAGACGTCACATGTCTTCGAATTTTTTGGTTCTAGGACATTCCTCACGATGTTGATGTTTGATAAGCTAATCTGATTATGAAATTTTACTTATCACAAAGACGTAAGCCGTTTAAAAGAAATGGGTTTTGCATTTACGTAAGTGGATACATATTGATGCATGTCACTGTACTTCTACTTGCTGAAACAAAACGGTATCTAATGCTTTTGTGTAGTATTTATGTAGTTAACAATGTATTAGGAAATGGCCTAGTTTTATCTTCTTCTGGGAGAAACATTTTAGTTTTTATGAAGAATGAACGGGTCTTCTTCATGGTTAAAGGTTTTATGTGGATTGAACGGAAATGATGGCATGAGAAATATTGATAATGAGTTGTTAAGAAGATTTATCTTTGTTAGTGTTACCAGAGGGTCTGGACAAGAGTCGGAATCGTTTATCTACATAACCTGGTTTCGGGCAGGACCACCTTAAGAGATATTTTCCTAGTCTGAGATCCTTCTGCGGTTCTTAATAAATCTTTGGTTTTTTATTAGAAAATAATTAATTAGGTTACAAAAGAGGTGCCTCCACTCATCGCTTAAAGGGAAGCGCCGGGGTAGCCCGCGAAATAAAAATAAAATGTATATTGATTTAAATAATATAATATGATTACAATATGGATAACATATATGGTTTTACTGAGTTATAATCATTAAAATTATCAATACAACCTCTTTGAGACTATTAGATTGGGATTAAATAAGCATAGTCTAATAGTCATATTTCAAATCGATGGGATTCATATTTTGAATGACATCAATTCATTAAAATTTATTTCAGACTACATCGTCCATAATTTGGTTTTTGTATTTAGGGTTATATTGATGATTTTAATAATTAAAATTCTAGAAATAGATGCGTACTTTGTTCAACATACAGCCTGACACAACAAATTTGAACAAATACTACGCTAAAATACATTCAACTCACTAACTTTAGCAAGTCGTCTACTACGAACCTTACATACAAATTCTAAAGAACATTGCCAATATTTTCGTTCGGCTAGTGGTCGCGCAAATTGGGTTTTCCCTCCCGCTCTGGGTAGAGCGGAAGGGAGTGTCAGACTTCTACTGACTAAAAACCACCTATGTTCCTTCTTAGCCCTTGTGCCGAGGCCGCGGTATCTCTTTCGAACAACCCGCAGCCCCGACGAGATCAGGAATGCTTTTTTTTTTTTTTGAGTGGGTGGAAAATCATCAAATAACCCCTCCCGCTCTTGGGCAGAGCGAAAGGGAGTATCAGACTTTTACTGACTAAAAACCACCCATGTTTCTTCTTAGCTCTTCATGTCGAGGCAGCGGTATCTCTTTTTTGATGTTCGAAAAGTGCTGATTATCAGCCTAGTTTGAATAAATGACTTTTGATTTTGATTTCTTGCGAACAACCCGCAGCCCCGACGGGATCAGGAACGCCTTTTTTTTTTTTTTTTGGGGGGTGGGAAATCATCAAATAACCCCTCCCGCTCTTGGGCAGAGCGAAAGGAAGTGTCAGACTTCTACTGACTAAAAACCACCCATGTTCCTTCTTCGCCCTTCATGTTGAGGCCTCGGTATCCCTTGCGGACAACCCGCAGCCTCGACAGGCGTCGGTCCTTGCGGGCCCCTTCCATGTTGCTGACATCTCTTTGAGGCACGCGTGGAACACGAACGCGCCGTCGACACGGCCTGTCGTCGTCATAGGACGGACGGACGGCGAGCTTACCCATCACTCACCGTCCACAGGCCCGCGTCTACGGTGGCCGGAAGCCATAATCAGGAATGCCTTAGGTAGCATCCACGGAGTTTGACGGTGTTGACGACAAAGAAGGAGTCTCTGTCGCTATTACATGGAATGCAAAAACAAAACTATTAAAACAAAAAACTAAAACACAACAAAACTATTAAGTAAGATAAAGGAATCTGGTACAAAACGATCCAGCCGCATCCCTTGTACTCACCGTGGATAGATAACCAGTTGTTGAATAGACGTGACACTGTTATTGCCTTAAGACTTCGTTCCGGACACATACCGTGTAATAAGTTCTTATTCCTTATGGCAAAATCAATAACAGATAAGTGTGATTTTTGTAATAATTCCGTTGATGATGTTCATCACATATTGACTGAGTGTGTCCGCAACGAAGAATTTAGATTTAGATTAGATTATAGACTTAGGGAAATAGGTTACTGCAACAGTGTTCTGGCTGCGCCACTGCCTGACGCAGCCAGAGCACTTTACAGACTAGCTATGCTAAGATTTAGTTAAATAATAGATTGTAATTAGTTTTAGTACCATTTGTTAAAAATTGTAAAACCAACCAGGGCGGCATAATCGCATGTGCGACAAAGCCCTTTTTCTGAAAAAAAAAAAAAAAAAAAAAAAACTATTAAGTACACGTCTGCTTTACCCTTCGGGGATTACGGGTGTTATGTTGTTGCTTATTGACTTATGTATATCAATACAAAGGCATGATGCATCCCTTATCTTGTCAGTCAGTGACCACACTAGTATGGATGTCTATGTCGCTAGCCACTTACACAGCGTTGTCAATATCCCCAATCTATCAACTTCAACCTTCAGGCTTCCTAACTGTAGGTACATTTTGGGCTGTCAACACACTAGTGCGATTTAGCACGCTAGTCGCACCGCCTAATTGCGCCAGTAAGTCGGCCATGTGTGACCGGCCTAAAGCCTTGATGAAATTGCCAGTTATTGTGCTGCGAGGCGAATGGATGACCGAGTATACGTGTGTCCAAATAAATGCGTAGTTGACAGATGAGTTTGGTAAAACTGCACTACGGTTATTTGTGAACGTCATTATTTTTAGACTGGTTCGTTAGTCTGCTGATCCCAATAGTGAACGCTTAGCATGAGGACTCGAGTACAGTTTGATTTTTTTTGGACATGTGCCCGCTTGATGGCAATCGGCTCACCTCCTATTACATGGGACTAAAATACAAAACTGGCGAAATTTGGGTGTACTATTAGGGTAACTCTTTCCCTAAACCTTTGCAACCCCGATGGTAGGTTATAGTCTGAAATAGCGCACACACACCGTCACAGTCACATCACTATCTCAGGTTCAGTTGAAAACCAGCGTCAGGCACTAGCTGCTCGGCAGTTTGCTGAACTGCACGCGTAGCATGCCACAGTAGAAACGGGTTTTGTCGACGAAAGAATCGACAAAATGACAGATTGTAGCAAAATTTCATGTCAAATTGTATGGTAAAAGCTTTGTCTATTCTTGGAAGACTAGAGATATAATCGCCATACTACGCGGGCTGGGCCTATTTGGCGCTGCCGTGAGACACACAATGTTATCTCTTTTGGTTCCCTGTTTAGTTTTTTATATTTTTGTGTTGTGTATATAATATGTTTTCTTTATTTCTTTTCTTTTTTTTCACAAAGAATATATATATTTTCTCTAGCTAGACATCATCATTTCCATGCGAACGAAGTCATCGGCAACATCTAGATTATTTTAAGAACATCCTATGATTAGTAACTTATCTAATGTATCATACATCTACTATCTAAAGATGTGGTCGCGAGATAAATATTATATTATCGCAATACGATAGCTTATATTGCGATAACTAGCCAATGGAAACTGTTTTACGCACCTATCATATAGTAAAGTGTAGATATGGCTTTAGATAAACTACTCGTTTGTATATTAAACTCTTTTATCAATAGTTATAGTGGTACTGTGATAAAGCAATTTTTAGATATAGCGGAAATTGGCGTGATACTTCCTGGCCGCGCCACAATCGAATTTTTAAATCGGGGTTAATACGAATAAATGTTCGTAATATGTTCATTATTGTTCATAATATTTAAAAAAAAGTACTATAAAGGGTCGCGAGATATTTAACAAAATCGGTGGCGCGGCCAGAAAGCATGCTTCCTAGCCGCGCCACCGCGTACACAGCAATAAATAGAATATTTATATACAAACTCAATGGTAAATAATTGTACGTCTATTGTTTATTCTATTGAAGACGAGAAATACTGCAAATGTGTGTTTGTTAAATGAGAAATAATTAATATAACCTTATAATGTACTACGTGCTAGAGAAGCTATTTCAAGCAAAATAATGTGCGCGCACTTGATGACAGTGGAGCAGGCGGCGGGTGTCATGTTCTCATAGGTTACTACAACATTCTCCAAAAGTTTACAATTTTCGCTATATCTAGACATAGAATTCACGACTGATTGCCATCAACCTCATGACCAGCAGTCGTGGTATATCCTATCATAATATAAATATTGTAAGTATGGATGGATGTTTGTTACTCTTTCACGCAAAAACTACTGAACGGATTTGGATAAAATTTGGTACACAGATAGTTTATAACTTGGATTAACCAGAAAATAGTTTTTATCCCGATTGTATCTTCCCAGGCGAAGCCGCTGGCAACAGCTAGTGCTAAATAATGAAATATATTGTCTTAAATTAGAAAAAATCTATTGTTTACCTGTCACAGGGCACTGGCTGACTAGTCTAGATTCTTATACTATCATGCAGAGAAGAAGATGTATCAAATACTATCAGCTCAGGAGAGCATCCCTAGACAATAATACCCCTCACAACCCCGGTCCCAACAAAGCAATGGCCACGCAAACGACCCAAGTTTTTCTATTACAACACCGACCTTCTGACGTACCACATATCGTGATGGCCAACGAATTGCCATACGTCATCATTAAGTGTTTGAGTTGCGAACACTTTCACATAGTTTGTTGGCAGAGATTCCTTTTTGTTTGCCCCCATTCAGTTACGGAATTTATGACGTTCAAGCTTTGAAATTTTATGGTCTCTTTCTAGGAATGTTATTGCGTTGAGTTCCGTTTGGATGGGGAATATGTAGTGTAGGTATTGTGGGGTAAAGTGGAATTTTGTAATTCCTGTAGTCAACATCTTCATCGCCAGCTTCTTCGATTGCACGTTTCTTAGCTTCCTCATCATCATCATTTCAGCCCAAAGACGTCCACTGCTGGACATAGGCTTCCCCTAAGTGTCGCCACATTGACCGGTCCCGTACCTCTTGCATCCATCGGGTCCCCACAACCTTTACAAGGTCATCGGTTCGCCTAGTGGGAGGCCTTCCAATGCAACGTCTTCCGGTTCGCGGTTCACTCCAAAACTTTTCGGCCCCTTCGGCGATCCGTTCTGCGAGCAATGTGTCCTGCCTACTGCCACTTAAGTTTGTGTCTCTTAACTTGATTCTCCGCAATTCTTATTATCCAACTGTTAACCTGCGGAGATCCTCACTCGTCGTTGCATGTCGCCTCGGGCACTTGTAGATCGAATTGTGTCACATCTATTGTCGGAGGAATGTTTAAAGCTCTGGTCAAAATAATAAAACTATCAAAAGAGAGATGAGGTAAAGCTCCTGGATTCTTGCCTGGCTGATGGGAATGGGCTTACGTGTTAGATAGAATTTTCTATACATGATAGATAGATTTTTTTTTTATTTGTGTTGGGCTTACTCTTGACCTCAATCTTGCCCTAGGGGCAGAGATCACACAACACACATACTCTAACACAACTGGCTATTTGTTACTGCACTATAGATATGTACAGCTCTGCCGAATCCTTTGGAGATTACGGGCATGCTGTTATAATTATTACGATAACTATTTTACATAAACATGAACATTAATGTAAATATGCTATTAACAAGTAGGTGCATTTGTCAATGTGTTAGCAAATGACATCTGGAAACTTTTCATAACGTAATTACGTAAAACTTATTTAATCAAACAAAAACAAATTCAATTCCAAATTATAAACTTTGTTTGACTTGCATTTACAATTAATTGCTATTCCATATATTAAATGCGTGTTGATGGAGATTACATCTGTCAAATTCAATAATGCCTACTAGCATAATTATTATGTAATTACGTATATGCGGTGTGATTGTCCGAGTTACATGATTTTTAAACAGTATATTATTGTGTTAATGATTGTTTAATTGAATTTTGAGGAGCTCGTGGCTTAATAACAACTGCCACTCGGGTCAATCTTTAGGTTAAGCCGAGCTTGCCAAGGTTGGTCTGTGGCTGGGCGACCACCCATTTCATACCAGAGTTTTCTCCGTGCCTCTGAAAGCACGTTAAGCTGTTGGTCCCGGCTGCCATATATAGAGCTTTGGCAGTCGTTACAGGTAGTCAGTGACCTGAAAGTCTGACAACCAGTATTACCAAAGATCGAGTATCATATTACCCAGTATTAACTGGGCTGTGGAGGTCAGCTAATTTACAAACAATTCATTCAATTAATTCACAAATACCCAGACCCGGAACAACTATCTGTAGGCCATACAAATATTTGTACAGTGCGGGGATCGAACCCGCGACACGCAGCGCAGCAGTCCAATCGCTCAGCCACTGCGCCAACCGTGCCGTCAATGTAACGAATACAAGTTTAAACAAAAGGCATGAGACATCTTTAATAAATTTTAATTCACTTTTCCTTCCATCCAAGCAACATGATCACCCAATGCACTCTCTGGGAGTAGGCTCTAGGTAACACCCGCCATTTCGCAAATATACCGATCAAAATGCACAGTGCACTTCAGTGCAGAATATGCACTGTGCATCGCAGCCCAGGGGAGAGGATTGCGCCATCGAATGAATTCTGCATGAACAGACACCACTTTGTTTTGAACATGGAATTTTTAAGTCCCTACGGGAATTTAGGTTGGCGGGGGCCTTTGAGTCTGTGTTAACTGTAATTATTTGGTTTTGTTAGGTCAAAGGAAAGGCAAATAATTTGTGATTAGCAAGGAAACATAAAACATAACTTCACGCTTGTAATCCCAGAAGGGTAAGGCAGAGGCCCATTAGTACGCACACACCCAGCCCACATTTCGCCAGTTATGTTAAACTCCCATGTAATAGGGGGCCTATTTCCATCCACCTGGTACAAATTCAGATTTCATGGTTTCTACTGAGAAATTCCTGATGGAAGAACCCAATAACACTTTGCCTTACCTAGGAATAGAACCCAGAGGACCTCATGCACCCCGTCGGGGTTGCGGGTTGTTCGAAAGAGATACCGCGGCTTCGGCGCAAGGGCTTAGAAGGAACATGGGTGGTTTTTAGTCAGTAGAAGTCTGACACTCCCTTTCGCTCTGCCCAGAGCGGGGGCACTAGACCAACGAGAGTCCAGTGATTAGTCAAGGTTGGTCACAACTACTGTTCTCAAGAAGCAGAGATTGTCCGAAGAGACTTTGTTGCTTCGAATAGTATGTTGTGTGTGGTTGGAATTCCAAAAAAGTCAGAACTAATAACATCTGTCTTGCTTTAGCTACTTTAATACTTATTAGCTAGTGACTGGAGCTCTGTATACAATTTAACCATAATTGAATGGGATACTTCGTAATGGGATAATTAATAACTTAATCTTGATTTGGTTAACGTTATTCTCAACTTTCGACGGTTCTAAAACCAACCGTCACAAGTTAATTTCAAGAAAAGGTACAGAATTGTCTAGAACTCTCCACATTTCCAGATAATCTCGAAAACAACAATCTAGGTACTTTAATGAACTTATTAACAAGTTCCAACTTAGCCGAAAATTGATTGTTGTTTGTCACTCTCGAACAGTTCGCAAAGAGTTTACAATCGTGAAGTTTTCAGACTTTTCGGCTGTGTGTAATTAAAATTAAACACTTTGGTAAAAAGCTGCTCGATGGTTTTTTGACGAGGCGCGTGTAATAAGGGAGTTAATTGCTTTTTTGTACATTTTAATTTGGTTTGTTTTTTTAAACGGTTTATGTGGCAGGAAGTCTGGCATACACTTGGTTTATCATTATCACTGAAAAGTTTAGTTTATTTTTATATAGTTTTTATTGTTTGTTGTGTGCACTTGTGGCGTGCTAAATAAATATGTTTTCTTTCTTTCTTTCTTTGAAAACGCGATATTTACCATTGTGAGTATTTGTTTTCCGATATTTCGGCGCTGTTGCAAGCACCATGATCACGGATAAACTGAAGTTATAGCGGGTAGGTGTTTAAGAGTAGACAAATCGGTCTGCCCTCATTTTGCTTTTGGTTTATACTAAGTGGTATTTATGCTTTGTTGATGTTTGAATGATTTAAGGATGATTATGAGCAGCTCGTCTTCATTCCGACATGATCCTTGATATGTCTCACTTTGACAGTTCATAAACCAGTCACAAATCATATTTTTTTTGGAGATTGGAAAATTTTCAAACGACTCCTCCCGCTCTGGGCGGAACGGAAAGGGGTGGTCAGACTTCTACTGACAAAAAAGCATACATTTTGTAGTTAACCCTTTGTGTCTAGGGTGGCGGTATCTCTTTCGAACGACCCGCAGCTCCGGGAAACCATTCATCAATTTAATCGCTTGTCTGGTGGTCACCACTGTAGGTTCTGGCTTTCAGAAATTGCAGTGGTTTGTAAATAGTGTGGCGGGCTTGTTCCATTAAAAATGTCGGTCTGTTTAGCGGCATCTCTTACTTAACAGCACAAATGAGGTTTTGTAACAACTAGTATTTTCTAACAACATTGTGAGATCTAAAAGAGTGTCTATGATGTTTCTTGCCCCATCTTCCACAAAGAAACTTGAAAAAAAGCTAGTTGCAAGTAGCTTATGTTTTTTGGAGGTTTGGAAATCATCAAATGACTCCTCCCGCTTTGTGCGGAGCGGAAGGGAGTGTCAGACTTCTACTGACTAAATACTTTGTGTCCGGGGCCGCGGTAACTCTTTCGAATAACCCGCAGCCCCAAGAGGACCCGCAGCTAGAGCTCATTCTGATTGACCAACTGATCATTCAAAAGAGCTTGTTATAAAAGAAGTTTGATCCAGTAAAGTGTAATAAAATTTGAATCATAAAAAGTACTGCATCCTTGTTACTAGTCTTCGATCTCAGCTACCAATTACCGTTGCCATGAACAAAATCGCCCGGCTAAGGAAAAAGGTAGACTTCAATTAATTAACTGTTCCGACAAAAAGTTAAGACAGTCGCGCAGATAGCTTTGGATACAATCACTTATCTAAGCTACTTTGTGTACTTTATTTAGTAGTTTTAAAGAAATGTGTTTTATCAAGATCATGTAAAATACTGGTATTCAGCTGCATTAGGTTAGATTGGAACCCGACCCTAGCATACTTAAGAAAACGCTAACCAGATGATGATGTATCACTATCACAGTTGTGCTTTCGTATCTAGTCTATGCTTAATATTGCTGTTAAGTCGTACTGGTCGATTTTCAAGGTTAGCAGTACTTGCCTAAGTCACACTGTTGATGGGTGACCATAATTATGATCCAACAAAATATACAGAGTGTAAATCAACCCATCACACAGCCGTCAACCAAGCATTCAACTAAGTACCTCTACGCAATAATTTTTGCTGCGAAACGACTATTTTTTTTGGGTCAAAAATCACATTTTACGGTATAACTCAATGTAGCACTGTTAAAACATTGTGCTAGTGGATGCTTTGAAATAGTAAACGGGTCATGGAGATAATTTAAGTAAAGTTGTAACCTGAAAAACTAGTATTTACAAAAACAGCTGTGAAAAATTTGGAACTTTGACCCCCAATATCTTCGTAACTAGGAGGTTTCCAGGTATGGTCTAGAACAAAAAAAATATCGCAGTGGTGGGGAGAACAAGTGCCCTTCGTTTGCGTTAAGGGTACTTTTACACCCTATATTTTCTTATTGTAAATAATTTAGTAATTATGCACTGCAAAATCCGACTCCATAATAACCCCTTATTTAATAATAAACAAAAGTTATTTTCCGATCCAGACTTTCGTTGGCATAGTGGCGTAGCGGGCGCAGTGGCGTTGTCGCACTACGCCGCGTAGCAGCGTGTTGTTGACGCGTCATTACTGCCTTTGTGTCTAACGTCGCCTTGTCGCCTGCCTGTTGCTTTTGTAATATTTAGAAACACTTGGTCGCTTTTTGCACTTTGTAATATGATTAAAAAGGCTGTTGAGGTTTTGTGTATTTAATTGCATTTTTTTCCGGAGATTTTTTTGGTTGTTGTTTTTAACAATGTCTTTTGTGTAATCTTTTGTCATATTCGTTCAGTTTGTGGAGTTTGTCTGTGTTTTTGAAAATATCTTTAAAGAAACGACATACTATCAATATTTAGAAACTGACAACTGTATAATTATCTTATCAATACGTATATAAGCAGACATTCAATAACTCATACAGTATCGTGAAAGTTACTCTTTTGTCGGTCACCTCTTCATATCTTTAACGTTCCTGAACAGATGTCGACACGATTGAGACAATGTTGATCTGCGTTAGGACATAGCTAAAAATTATAAAATCACACTAATATTATAAAGGCGAAAGCTTGTGTGTGAGTGTGAATGTTTGTTACTCTTTCACGCAAAAACTACTGAACGGATTTGGATAAAATTTGTTACACAGATAGTTTATAATCTGGATTAATACATAGGATAATTTTTATCCCGATTTTATCTTCATGTGGGATAATTTTCGAGTTGTAGCGGGCGAAGCCGCTGACAACAGCTAGTAAAATATAATCCTGAATCATCATCTGCCTGGCCTTTTCCCAACTATGTTGGAACTGTGCTGGGGTCTGCTTCTAGTCTAATCAGATGCAGCTGAAAGTTAGTATTTTACATAGAACATGGAGCGACTGCCTACCTTTTTTTTGGCGGGTGGAAAACCATCAAATAACCCCTCCTGCTCTTGGGCAGAGCGAAAGGGAGTGTTAGACTTCTACTAACTAAAAACGACTCATGTTCTTTCTTAGCCCTTTCGCCGAGGGATATAATAGGATAGGAAACTAAATGATCACGTACTTGAAAAAATGTTATATTTAAATAAACTTTATACCTATCCGTACTAAAACAAAATCAGTTACAAACCTCGCTCAAGAGGAGACTTCTTAAAATTGCAATTTCAACATTAATCCTAAGATTCGTAATTCTTAACGAAATTTTCCCTAATTAAAAGGAGGTACTGTTGTGCCCACAAAAGAAATGTTTATTAAAATATAAAGAAACAATTATCTTTCTTACCTTTTTGGTGCCTACAGTTTTTTTTTCAGAGATTTAATTTACTCACAAAAGTAATAAATCTTGTTTATTTTGTGACTTAACCTAATGAGGGTGAGTCAAACTTGACTACTAAGTTAAAAATAGTATTTATACGAAAATTAACCTTATTCGTAAAACATTAACATTGAAAACGGGATGTTTATCATGTTGAGTTCCTTATATCATGGTGCTGGTGGTGAATTTCATGGTGGAACAGCGTCGAAATACCGTGAACTCGAAACAAAAAGTTCCTACACATGATAAATATCCCGTTTTCAGTGTTAAGTAGGTATATAAATGTAAGTGACCATGCCAGCTTAAAAACTTTTATTGTTTATTTGCATATTTATTAAATGTAGTAAGTAGGAGGTAGAGGTAGGAGTAAGGAGATCGTGGTCCTAATAATAACTGCCACTCGGGTCGATTTTTAGGTTAAGCCACGCTTGCCTAGGTTGGTCTGTAGATGGGAGACCACCATTACATACCAACTTTCCTCCGTGCCTCGGAAAGTACGTTAAGCTGTTGGTCCCGGCTGCAATATTATAAATATTTTAAAGTACCCTTAACGCAAACGGAGGGCACTTGATCTCCCCAGCACTGCGATAATTTTTTTGTTCTAGACCATACCTGGGAACCTCCTAGTTACGCAGATATTAAGGGTTAAAGTTCCAAATTTTTCACAGCTGTTTTTGTAAATACTAGTTTTTCAGGTTATAACATTACTTAAATTACCTCCATGACCCGTTTACTATTCAAAGCATCCACTAGCACAATGGTTTAAGAGTGCTTCGTTGAGTTTTACCGTAAAATGTGATTTTTGACCCCAAAAAGAAAATCGTTTCCCAGCATTTCATATTTATTTAGTTTGATGTACAGAATGCTTGGTTAACGGCTGTGTGATGGGTTAATTAACACCCTGTATAGATCTTTGGCAGTCGTTATAGGTAGTCAGGGACCTAAAAGTCTGACAACCAGTCTCACCAAAAGGACTCAGTACATGATGTAAAATACTGGTATTTTAGCTGCATCCGGTTAGACTGAAAGCCGACCCCAACGTAGTTGAGAAAAGCACCGCACGATCTACCGCGAGGCGGCGAACCTCCTTGCCGGATTGCCACCATGGGATCTGGAGGCGATAGTCCTCGCGCGCCTGCATGAATGGCGCGCGGAGGCGCTGCACCGGTGGGTCACTCCGTTGCCGCGGCAAATTGCTGCGCAGCGGACAGACCTCCGGTGCGATCTCATGGCAGCATGGAGAGAGCGACTGTCGCAACCCCGTGCAGGGCACGCCACGATAGTGGCGGTAAGTCCCCTCTTTGAGGAGTGGCTGGAGAGGCGCCACGGCGCCCTCACCTTCCGTCTGACGCAGGTACTCACCGGACACGGTTGTTTCGGGAGGTACCTGCACCGAATCAGGCAGGAGGAAACGCCCCGATGTCACCATTGTGAGGATCGGCCGGAGGACACGGTGGAGCACACCGTGGAGGTGTGTCCCGCTTGGGCGGAGCCCCGCCGTGTTCTCGTAGCGGCGATCGGCACACGGGCTAAGAAGGAACATAGGTGGTTTATAGTCAGTAGAAGTCTGACACTCCCTACCGCTCTGCCCAGAACGGGAGGAGTCTTTTGATGATTTCCCGCCACCCAAAAAAAAGGGTATCTATTGGAATGAACTCTCCAGGAACAGAAAATTAAGGACACAACTTGACTGAAGAAATAAGCCCATTCTAGAAGCGTGCCATACTAAATACACCTTTAACACCTCGTATTAAGGTTCTAGCTTTAGCAAACCGTGACATTTGAGGACAATCTGCACTTCTACGAAACGATCAGCGAAATTACCGTCGTCGTTGATAGTAAAAAGTGATTTTACGAGAGCTTAGGTACCTCAGTGTACTTCGATCTACAATAAAATGGCCATCGCACTGTGCATTGACGCCTATCTACAGTTAACACTACTGTAAACACGTAGACAACGCGCAATGATTGTAGAACGTACTATACAGTCCAATCTCGACGAGACATTGACACAGTTTTGGTACGGAGATTATAGACATGTGACTCTCTGTTAATGCCGACTAGATTGTTTGGCGATTTCTGTCCATTTTGTTGATCTTTGGGTTGTTTTTGACCTTCTCTCTGTCTCCTTTTCTGATCTTAGTTAAACGGTATATAAAATATTGTGTGTTAATTCCATATACCTATCGAGTATTGGTTTGGCTATCCTACAACTGCATATTTTTGCTTATAGACCTGCATCCTTCTGCAAGCCTGGAATTTTTTCACGGAATGAACACTTCATATTTGTAGTTCCATAGCTTTATCGTTCATATTTTTTATATAAGACCGGAGCTTTATATTGTTACAATTGAACAGGGCCACACTTTGTAGTTGTAAATGTCAACTGCGCTGATTTTCTGAGACCGGGAAAAGTGTCAAAATGGTGGTATGATAGCTCCGCGTCATTAATCTTGCGCCTAATCTGCCTCTACTCGTGTTTTATCCACTGTTGGACATAGGTCTCCTCAAGTGTCACCACGTCGACCGGTCCCGTGCGTATCGCATTCAGCGGATCCCCACAACCTTCACCAGGAGATGTAAATTTCTTGAGGAAAAACAAGTATACCGTTCGGAGGGACATATATACAAAACACTACACATCAGATGGTTATCAACTCGTTGAGATATTGTGACAGATTATTCAACACCCAAACAAGAGTGGATAAAGTTTGACATCACCGCAAACAAGGCTATTTCAGTACTTTTTACAGACACACATATAAAATGTAATGTTTTAATATTTATTTAGGCTTTAGGCCTCGCTATAAAGGCCTGAAAATGTAAATATTGTGGCTTTTATAAAAACAATGAGTAAATACCACTTCAAAGTAAATATAGAAATATTTTGAGTAAAAAGATAAAGTTACAGGATATAACATACATAACATTACGCCTGTATGTCCCGAAGGGTTAGGCAGAGGTGTACCTAATTGTACGCCCACCTTTTGCCAGTTATGTTTCTCCAATTTCAACCAGGCACACAAAACATGGAGACTCCGTGGCAGCTACTGAGAAATTCCTGATGAAAAAAATTAATAACAGTTTGCCTGACCCGGGAATCGGAACAGAACCCAGGACTAGGTATGGAGAGATACTACGACGAACGAGATACTGAGGATGTTCAGCAGTCGTGTTTGCGAATACTGTACCTAATAGATAATTACAGGTTATATTTAGTTTTTTTTTTTTTTTAAATTGTTTATTATATTACAATCTAGCCTAGTAAGGCTAATAAGCAATTTTAATCTAACTTAATTTGCTAAAAGTAAAAGTATATCTAAGAGCACGTCCATTGCGTTTACTTAGCGTCTATTAAGGTGAAGTCACTTTGTTCTTGTGTCCATATAAATAACTCGTATATTACACTCGCGGTAAAGTCACAGATATGTTACACTACATTACACTACACTAACTCAAAAGGTTTAGTCCTTTTGAGCCTTCTTACTATGTCCGTGTTATCGAGGAGCTGGATGGCCTCAACATTAACATGATGATTAAACCGATGTTCATGAGCTTCTGCATATTTTTGGATGTCGTCAATTCGTATATTTAGTATATAGTATAGTTATATTTAGTTGATACTGAAAAGACTGTATTCGGTCGTAACAAGCAACATTTATGATAATTTTGTTTATGTATGAAGCTAGATATATTAATTGTGAAAGTTCTTAATTTACGTGATATAAATTATTATAGATACTGTAATGCAATATTATTAGTTTAAGTTATCTTGTTGCGCCTTAACAGGGTCATGTACTCACTAGTTTTAAGCCTAGCGTGTAACTATGCTGTGTACATTGTGCATTAAAATAAATAAAATAGTGCACACATTTCCAGTTAAAATTCTGAGCTCTTATGAGAATCATTTAGGAGTATCCCAATTATTCAGCCGAGAATCGAATCCGAACTACTACTGAAACTGCTGCAATCCAACGTTTTACTAAGTGTAATTAATTCACTTAAAACGAAAACATGATTGAAATGGAATCCAATACTTTTATTAATTAACATATATTTTTGCAGAACAAGATTTATATTTTACGAAGCACTTGTTCCACTTCACTTCTTCATTGATAATTTCAGTGGAACTAATTGTACTCGCAATATTCTGATGAAACGGTTAACGAGAAATAATTGAATACAGTCTAAGTAAGTGCTTCATCTTATTGTTTATTAGTGAACGTTGCATTTAAAACAGTATTTTATAAGCATCTTAGTTTTCTTTTCGTGTCGACGTTACATCCATACTGTGCTGAAAATATTGTGATAAAATCATTTGAAAAGAGGAACCGTAGAATTTCTTGCCGGGTCTCCTCCGTAGGCTAACCGTGCATCTTCTGTCGACGGTTTATAAGTGCTCATGTAGGTCTATGTGAAATCAAATTTTGACTGCCTAGATGGTCTACTAATCGTAATCGCAATAGCTGAACATGAGGGCCGGGGTTTGATTCTCTGGTCGGAAAATTCTAATTTTTTTTTCGGTTGCAGAAACGGAGTCCGGATTTATGCCCGATTGATGGCAATAGGCTAGCCCCCTATTATATTAGACTATAATGCGGGAATCTAAATGTCCTACTTCCCGCGAGTAAAACTTTATACTACAGCAGATTTTATCAGTGTTTTAGTTATAATCTAACAAAGCGATTAGATATAATCAGTTATGGTAATGACTTTGATTTTTCATAAATTAATGCTTTGGTTTGATTCTAATAAAAAATACATTATTTCTGGAGTAATCTCGTATTTATTTAACCTAGATATTATATTTAAAGTACTATTCAACATTCTTAAATTATGCACTTCACCGTGACTATATCGAGTCCTTTTGATGGCCACACTTAACACTTTTAGCACTAATTACGATATATTGTCACTAATTAATATCTACAGGGTGGAAGAGATATTGACGAACAAACGATGAACTTGTATTTAGTACATAATTCTGAATCCCTTCACATAGAAAATTCATTCATTCATTGGTAATAAAAAAAACTGATGATTCCTACAAAAGTGCAATACCAACACGGTTAAACGTATGACAGCTGATTTGTTCGGAATGAAGGGAAGATGTGTACTGACATACGTGATGTCTCTTCCACCTTGTTACATATTAACACTAATTTAAACCGTAGTGACCTCCACATACGGGTCAGAATTCCACTCAATCACAGAATAGTTGCTCCAAACAAAATTACCCTTTAACGACAAGGGGGCTTCAAAAGCCAAGTACAAAATCGCTTTAGCTCCTTCTTCGTACATCTTAGCCGTCTTCCTCCCTTCTCTGCTGCTTAAGTTTCCTGGATTCACACAGTTTATCACTACTCCTCTATCTGCCCACTCTCTGTGTTGCACGAAGGTTACAGCGTTTAAAGCAACCTTGCTGACAGAATGGACGCTCATTCCCCAACCTTCCGTCTTCTCTGTGCCTCGTCTCGCAGCCTGTTCGTACTCCTGCATGATAGCAACCAGTTCGTCTTCAGTTAAATGAGAATCACTGATCCTTTTTCTGATGTCATCGTTCTCTATTGTTGCTAGTAAACCAGCTGGACCGGACACGTTGATAACTCTTGCATCCTCACTGAGTATAGGATAGACTAATTTACCGAAGTTGATGTACCCGTAGAAATTAACACTGAGCGTTCTTCTTACGATTTCTGCATGTGATATCTTCTTCTCTGGAACGTAGTCAGTTGCATTGATGATTAGGTCTATTCTCTCATCCAAATCCTGGATGTAGTGTCTCACTTTTATAATACTTCTCGTGTAGGTCACGTCCATTTGTAGGAAGTTCAGATCTAAGTTTTCTCGCTCCAGGTTTTTGAGTATATTGAATCCTGTTGATTCGTCTTCGGCCGTAAAATATATTTTTCCATTGTAGTTTTCTGTTAGTTTCTTGAGTACTTGGTAGCCGAGGTTACTGGCGGCGCCAACGACGAGGGCCACGTCATACATGGCTCGCGATACTATATAATGTGGCTTTATCACGTTATCACGCGATCAGTTATGTGCGTTATCACCTCTGACAATGTAATGTGCGAGATAAAGTTTCAGTTCTAGATAAGAGTGACACAGTTTTGGATGCAGATGCTGTATATTATGTGCTAGAGTTTTAAAGATTGGAAAACATTTTTGGGTTTTTTTTAAGAAGTGTTACTGTTACTGTTAGCCTGTCTCATCCCACTGCTGGGCAAAGGGCTCCCCCATGTTTTCCAAATATTGCGATCCAGAGCCAATGTGGTCGTTGGTTCTGTCCAGCTCGTCCTGCCATCTCCTACGAGGTCTACCACGTCGCCTTCTGGCTGTGTCAGGGTTCCACAACGTGGTTGTTTTGGCCCAGATCTCGTTGGGCATACGGCAGACATGGCCAGCCCAGTCCCATTTCAGCTTAGCGGCTTTTTGAGCAATGTCAGTGATCTGTGTTTTGGAGCGCAGTGTTAGTTTAAAGCCTAGGATACTACGCTCCATTGCACGTTGGCAAACCTTGAGATTGGACTTTTGAATGTTTGTCAAAGACCAAGTCTGAGATCCATATCCATAAGCCTGTGATCATAAGAAGTGTGTTTCATGTTTTACAATACTTGTTACCCATGAACAGCATTTAAGCGGGGCAAAAATAGTACTTTAAAGATTTTTTTCTTGGTACATCATGATTTCTTATGAGAGCAATGTTCAAAATAATAAGATTATTATCCGTGAGTGTATACTAAAAGACAATACATGTTTAAAAGAACCTTTTAACGAGTATTTCGCGGAACCCTGATCGAGTTTAAAAGGAAAATAATCCCGTACATAATATATTATGGCTCGCACGTTTCCGCTCAGCTCCGCTCCACTCACCTTCGTTTAGGTGAAAACAGGATCGTAATACTGCTAAATCTCTAGAATCATACATAACTTCACACCTGTAATCCCCGAAGGGTTAGGCTAGAGGTGTACCTAATACTATACCCACATTTCGCCAATTATTTTTAAGTCCCATGTAATAGGACTTGAGCATATTGCTATAAACTGGGCATGAATCCAGGGCTCCGTGGCTGGTACTCACAAATTCCTGATGGAAAATCCAATAAATTTTGCCCAGGAATTGAACCCAGAATCTCACGCTCAGCAGTCACGCTTGCGACCATTAAAACAAACAAGGCAGTCTCTAGAATCGATTCATCATCATCTGCCTAGCCTTTTCCCAGCTATGTTGAGGTCGGCTCCCAGTCTGACCGAATGCAGCAGAATATTAGTCTTGAATTACGTTGTGCGACTGCCTATTTGATTCACAACCTAGCTAGTACTGGGTAATACGATACCCTTTGGTAAGACCGGTGACTGTAAAATCGATTCATATATTAAACTAGCTGATGCCCGCGGCTTCACCCGCGTGGATGTCGGTTAAATTATATACTGAAACCTTCCTCAAGAACCACTCTATCCATTGGTGAGAACAACATGAAAATCGGTGCAGTGGTTTTTGAGTTAATCGCGAACAGACAGCCAGGCAGAGGACTTTGGTTTATAATATGTGTAGTGATTATTCATCGATCTCTTTTGGCCTTTTATACCGATGTCGTTAAAATCCGTGTCTATCGTCCAAGACCAAGGCGTGTTAGATAAGAAGATAAACACACAACAATTAAATTCCTTATTAATCACTGGTAGTAAATTATTGCGTGATTCTGATAACAAGTTTGGATCTTTACTGATAATAGCGTAAAAATAATATCGTTAATCTTTGCGGTTTTAGAGTTAAGATATTCAAATGCTGCCGTAGGTCATAGTAGGTTGGGTATGTCCGTATGGTGAAAGAAAGAAAAAAGAAAATATATTATAATATTTATTTGCCGCCGATATATGATGTGCTTACAAAATGACGACAAAAAGAAAACAATTAACATACGACGCATAACTAATATTTAAAATACAACAGACAGGACGGAACAACAAAATAAATGTAAAGTATGGCTTGAGGCCCTAGCACGAGGGCGCGATGGAACATAAAAACGTGGATTGAATTTGTAATCAAAAATACAATTATGCTATAGAATTTTATTTGAATTGTTTGCAACATTGCATTGGTGTAATTCTTTGCTATCAGTAAATTCTTAAAATTATTAAAACGGTAAATCAAAAACGAGTATTTTTAATTTTAAATTCGGCGTATTTTTTCGGTATGCTTACACCACGCGCTCGTGCTAGGGCTTCTGTTATGCGCTCGACGCACTTTGTTTAAACAGGGTAGGCTTACGTTGACCACAACTAGCGATGACGCGGCCAAGGGTAGAATATGCTTTCTTCGACGAAACCAATTCCTAGGAATTGCTCTTGACTCAAAGCCATCATCATCATTATTTCAGCCGAAAGACGACTCTAACAAGTGTTGCCACATTAACCGGTCCCGTACGTCTCGCATCCAACGGATCCCCGCAACCTTCACCAGGTCATCGGTGCACCCAGTGGGAGGCCTTCTAACGCAAGGTCTTCCGGTTCGCGGTCGCCACTCCAGAACTTTTCAGCCCCATCGGCCATCCGTTCTGCGAGCAATGTACCCTGCCCACTGCCACTTAAGTTTGGCAATTCTTCGGGCTACGTCGGTAACCTTGGTTCTCATCCAGATGTCTTTTTTTTTTTTTTGGTTGGGTGGAAAATCATCAAATAAGCCCTCTCGCTCTTGGGCAGAGCGAAAGGGAGTGTCAGACTTCTACTGACTAAAAACCACCCATGTTTCTTCTTGGCCCTTCATGTCGAGGCCGCGGTATCTCTTGCGGACAACCCGCAGCCCCGACGGGCTCATGCAGATGTCTTCATTTCTGATTCGATCACGCAAAGAAACTCCGAGCATAGCCGTTTCCCAAAGGTGCTTAAAATATTATATCAAAGTAGAAACAGTTATTTCATGAGAAAATCATTTTTAAATATTACTAAGTGTTGAAATTTCATTGCTCGTGGCTAGACATATGTCAGAATATTGTTAAAGGGAGATCAAACGGCGAACAGCCGTGAGTGCTATCGCGACACGTATATAACCTGTCTATATGTATGTAACACAATCATGTGAACAGGCAGGTTCATCTAATGTCCTTGCCGTCGCTATATCGACTGTCAGCGATTGCATTTTATTGTTATTAGAAAACCCCTTGAGATAAATAAACCTTTATATATTATACCTGACCTTACTTAACATAACATCACGCTTGTAATTTCCGAAGGGCTAGACAGAGGTGTACCAGGTATTACCACGAGTAGTATTTCGCCAGTTTTGTTTTAGGCTTTTGAAAGGCACATAACCCAGACTCCTGCTGGCTGCTCCTGGGAAATTTAAACAACACATTGGTTGAACTAGGAATCGATAGCAATGAGGCGGGGTGAATAGTTGGAAACAAAGGAAACACTACTAGGTTTAATTTTTCTTATGGTGTCGGACGTAAAGAATAGCACCATCCCATATCTTCCCGTGGGTGTCGTAAGAGGCGACTAAGGACTTACCAGAGAATGGGCAGCAGGGTTCTCTGTGCCTTCGTAACAATACTGCGATCGCCAACTGGCCTGACAAGCGTGGCGATTATGGCAAATCCCTCCCTTCTGGGGGAGGCCTATGTCTAGCAGTGGACGTCTTATGGCTGAAATGATGATGAATTTTTCAGTAAATTATCCAGTGTTATCTTCGATTGATATCCCGAGCAAAAGCCTCAACGTTTAAAGAATAATGGCGAAAACAGTAGTTTAATTCAATACGTTATCGTTTTCATAATATCTATTCGATTTGTGAATTAATGTAGGAAATCGACCAGAAATTATGTAAGTGATAAGAAGTGATTAAATAAAATACGACAATAATAGTAGTACTCGTAGTAGGTACCTATTGTTAACGCTGCCACCTGCGTAGTATGACGTAGATTCTTGAGTATTGTGATTTGCTGATGACTGCCTCGTTTTTGTAGTGGTCGCGAGCCCGACTGCTGTAAATGAGGTCTTTTTTTTTTTGGGGTGTGGGAATTCATAAAATAACTTCCGCTCTTGGGCAGAGCGAAAGGGAGTGTCAGACTTCTATTGACTAAAAACCACCCATGTTCCTTCTTAGCCCTTGTGCCGAGGCCGCGGTATCTCTTTCGAACAACCCGCAGCCCCGATGGGCGTCGGCCCTTGCGAAACCCTTCCATGTTGCACACGTGGAACACGAACGCGCCGTCGACACGGCCTGTCGTCGTCATAAGACGGACGGACGGCGAGCTAGCCCATTACTCACCGTCCACAGGCCCGCGTCTACGGTGGCCGGAAGCCGTCACGTAGCCCCCGACGCCTGGAGCGTCTCCCGCGGCGGCTGGTGCATGAGGTCTTGGGTTCGATTTGCAGGTCGGGCAAAGTGTTATTGGGTGTTTCAATCAAGAATTTCTCACGAGCAGCCACGGAGTCTTGATTTGGGGTAATTGGCTCGCCTCCTATTACTAACTAGCAAAATGTTGGTGCATTAATGGGTACACGATACACCTTTGCTAAACCCTTCGGCGTTTATATGCGTGATGATATGTTATGACAGGATTCGTGTTGTAACACAAAAACAAAACTAATAAAATGTGGGTGTATTATTAGCTAGACCTCTGCCTAACTTTCTAGGATTACAGGCGTGATGATATGTTTTTCAAAAAGCTGAAAAATCGTGCTATTGCCAAATGCAATTTATTTATGCAAATCTTTATGAAATGTTTCATTATTCGAGTTTTTATTCAGAGAGCAATCTTGCACTTATCTTTTATACGAATTTTATTTGAAACAACAATACTTTCACAACGCAAAACTCTAACAATAAAATAACAATTTCACCCCTTAACGACTAAAAAGATCCCCAAGTAATAGTTTAAACTACAAATAAAATTTTAAAACGCCGCAATTTCATGATACAATGCATTGGTTCGTTCTCATTCATACGAATCCAGTTTCATCCCCCTACATCCCCTTTCATCCCGTTTCATCCCCACGCGGGATGTGGTTCAAAGACTTCAATAAATATTTATTGGTTCTCATAAATTTGTCTTTGGCCACCTACAACTAGTTTTGTGTTATTTTTCAATCACTTTTTTACATGGAGAATGTTATTTTTAGTTTGTTTTTAGAATGTGGAGCTCGTGTCTGAATGATAATGTGTCGATCTTCAGGTTAAGACACGCTTGCCTAGGTTGGTTCGTGGATGGGAGACCCATAACATAGTATTACCGAGTTTCCTCTGCGCCTCAGAAAGCACGTTAAGCTGTTGGTCCCGGATACCATTTGTAAGTCTTTGACAGTTGTCACTGGCCTGAAAGTCTGGCCAATCTTACCGAGGGGTATTATTTTACCCAGTTCTAACTGGGCTGTGGAGGTCAGATAGGCAGTCACTTTCAGTAAAATGCTGGTATCCAGCTGCATCCAGATAGGCTGGGAGCCGACACCAACGTTGTTGCGAAAAGGCTAGGTAGGTGATGAATGTTGTTTTCAGAATCTTCGAACAATAGGCTAGTTAAGTAAAAAAATCTAATTAGTCCGTCAGATAGATTTCCAAAAAAATATTGGATACGTATTTTTCTTTTTTCACGTAAACAAACAATGAAGATGATACAGTGCTTTGAAAACTCGTGTGACGTCATATTCTAGGGCATTAGTGATATTTTTTTACTGGTGAGTGACGTTACAAACCCCCACTCAAATCTTTGACGCGTTTTATCTTCGTCAATTTTTATTGATTTGATAAAACAAAAAATACGTATCCAATATTTCTCGATAATCTAGCAGACGGACTAATTAGAATCATATTTTTTTTAGTTAGTAAACATCCCTATTGTTTATTTTGGTGTGTGGTTTAATTTTTGGGTTAGCCTAACCCTTCTGGGATTACAGGCGTCAAGTTATGAGTCGTTCAACTTCAGCTCTATCTTCTCACCCAGATGTGACATTAAAGTAATACTGTTTTAGGAGTTTGAGGAACAGGCGATGAATATTTATTTTTATGTGTGGGAATGTCTCCCACTAAGTGGACCGATGACCTGGTGAAGGTTACGGTGATCCGCTGGATACGAGACGCACGCGACTGGTCTTTGTGCGACACTTAGGAGTCGTTCGGCTGAGTTGATGATGATAAAGCGTAAAAGCCCTCAAAACGGTGAAGGAAAACATCGTGAGGAAACCGGCATGTCTTAGAACCAAAAAAATCGAAGACATGTGACATCTACCAATCCACACTGGGTGTCCATCCATGCGTGGTGTATCATAGCCCATCCCTTTCTAAGAGAGCAGGCCTGAGTCAATGCAGTTTGAACATTATAGACTGATGATGATGTTATGGCGTAAAATGCATTTGGGAACTTGCGAATATGAAATACATGTTCTAAGTTTTGATGATGGTTGCACCGTTCTACCAACAGGTACATGTTAAGATGAAGCTATCAATCTCAACCCTGAGCTTGCTGGTTTCAGCAAAATTGCCGCAGAGCTTCTCTTTATAGGTGCTGGTGTTTATGACGTCGTCAAAAGTTATTGTCGCAGAATTCAGGTACTTATAGTGTCCGGAAATGACCATTAAAACAAAACTAAATCCTTCCTCTGAGGTGTGGGTTTATTACCACTGCTTACTCCCTTAAATATCACAAAGGGGGATACTAGAAGTTTTTGATAGTCAAATTATATTTGATGTGTTATTAATTAGCGATTCATCTCTGTTTCGCATGGCTTAGAAATAAACACGGTTTCTTTTTAACCGACTTCCCAAAATGGAGGAGGTTCGCAATTCGATTGGTATGTTTTTATTTTAAGAAAATGTAAGTTAAATACTGTTAAGACTGCCTTATTGGTCTAGTGGTTGCAACTACGTCTGCTGAGGAGATGTCATATAGAAGGTAAAATGTCCACCTGGTTTTTAATTTAATTTAACCTTAAATAGGTACCTTTTTTGGAACGAAGTTCCTTATCGCGCGTTGTGAAAGGGGGCTAGACGGAAAAAATCTTACGAAAAGTTGTCACGACACTTTTTGCTATAGTAAGCTATCGTAAGCTGTGCGGGGCGTCGCATGTTTCTCTGTCTGTCTCTCTCTCTCTTATAGAAAGCAAGCCAGATATTTTCATTTCTAAATTTTTTTTTTTTTTTTTTACATAATACAAAATAATACCCATCCGGGTGTTCCTTGACACCTCTCAAGTTTTTTTTTTGGCGCGTGGAAAATCATCAAATAACCCCTCCCGCTTTTAGGCAGAGCGAAAGGGAGTGTCAGACTGCTACTGACTAAAAACCACCCATGTTTCTTCTTAGCCCTTCATGTGGAGGCCGCAGTATCTCTTGCGAACAACCCGCAATAGGTACCTGAAATAATAATTTAATTTAACTTTAAATACTTTACATGCCCGTACCGACTGTCGTGGTATGGGCATGTAATGAGGAGGGATGATTCGCATGTGACTAAAAGAGTGTTGAATATAAACGTAGATGGATGCTGAAGGAGAGGAAGACCAAAGAAAAGATGGATGGAGTGTGTGAGGAATGATAGAAGGAATAAATGATAGCGTGACGACTGACAGAACAGAATGGATGAAAAATACGTGTTGCGACGACCCCAATTAACATGGGCTAAGGGCAGGAAGATGATAGTGATGATGATGATATCTGTTATATAATATTTAATGCATCGAACATCATATTAATGTTATACTAAGCGCTACAACAGTTTAACAGTGTTTTCACACCAAAAAAAGTTGATATTTTCGAAATAGTTTGATGTACTGAGGCCCAAGTATACGCCCGTCGGGGCTGCGGGTTGTCCGAAAGAGATACCGCGGGCTCGGCACAAGGGCTAAGAAGGAACATGGGTGGTTTTTAGTCAGTACAAGTCTGACACTCCCGTCCGCTCTGCCCAGGGCGGGTGGGGTTTTTTGTTGATTTCCCAATGCACTAAAAAAGGCCCAAGCATGTAGTGCGCACGTTCCAAAAGTAACGTCATTTGTAGATATTTTAAATTGAAAAATACTCGTTTCTCATATAATATTTTTGTAATTAAAAGAATTTATTCATATAAATCGAGGATACTGACTGTGTTTGTTGCAAACAATTTCACTAAAATGCTACGGGATTGTTATACTTTCGATCAAAAAATCGTCGTGTTTATGTTACGTTTCCTTTCTTGCTCACAATGATTGATGTACGGCTTTGGTCTTTTTACTGCGTTCACATCATCATCATCATCATCATCCTCTTGCCCTTAGTCCCGTAATCGTTTTGGGTCGGCGCACATGTCTTCTTCCTCCATATTTCTCCACTACCTTGTGCCAGCGGCTTCGCCCGCGTGGAGTTCGATAATTGTCCCACGGGATCATACTACAGGGCTAAGAAGTATCCTATGTGTTAATCTAGGTTATAAACTATCTGTGTTCTAAATTTCATCCACATCCGTTCAGTAGTTTTTGCGAGAAAGAGTAACAAACATCGATCCATCCATCTATACATCCTCACAAACTTTCGCATTTATAATATTACTAGCTGATGCCCGCGGCTTCACCCGCGTGGATGTCTGTCAAATTATATACTAAAACCTTCCTCTTGAATCACTCTATCTATTAAAAAAACCGATTCAAAATCCGTTGCGTAGTTTTAAAGATTTAAGCATATATAGGGACGGACAGGCTGCGACAGCGACTTTGTTTTATACTATGTAGTGATAGTGATAGTGAAGTAGCATTACACGTCATCTCATCACACACCTCCTTTCTTGTCATATTATCCTATACACAGTCCATCCATCATTTCATTGGAGTTCCTCTACTCTTATACACCACCAGCACCACATTCATACTTAAAACTTTTCTCACGACAGTTTCCTCTTGCCTCCGCATCACATACCCATACCATGACAATCGACCATACCACTGCATCGTACCACCGTATAGAATGTTTACGTATGGGTTAAATATTTAAATCATTCCCCGTCCGTGGATTTATGACATATGCCATCTAATATCCATTAAGGTAATCTCGTTACTAATCATGCATATTGCCGCCAATTACAGATTATGATTAGCGGCCTAATTAGTGACCAGCGGTTATCAGATGAAAACCAGATAAATCTATATTTAGAATTTAGGGCGATTCAATTGAGATGAATATAGTTAAATTGAAAATCTAGAATGTTCCCTATAGTGTCGGACGTAAAGAATAGCACCATCCCATATCTTCCCGTGGGTGTCGTAAGATGCGACTAAGGGACTTACCAGAGAATGGGCAGCAGCGTTCTCTGTGCATTTAACCGTACTGCGATCGTCAATCCGCCTGCCAAGCGTGGCGATTATGGCAAATCCCCCCCTTCTGGGGGAGGCCTATGTCCAGCAGTGGACGTCTTATGGCTGAAATGATGATGAATGATGAAAATATAAAAAGTTAATTAGTCTATCTCGTTGGTCGAGCAAGCGGGACTACTGAGCATGAGCTCCTGGGTTCGTTTCCCAGGTCAGGCAAAATGTTGGTTTTGCCATCAGCAATCTCTTAGTCGCGGTCACGAAATCTGGATTCGTACCCTGTTGATGGCAGAAGGCTCGCCTTCTATATAGGTACATGGGACTTAAACGACCACGAGGTTGGCTTAAACCAAAATTACATATCTCCGCTCTTCTCTGCTCAAACGTTTCCACTAAAGTTAAGCGGAGATGAGAAGTATAAGTTACGAAATTGAATTAATGATTTACAACACATATCCGCTCCCGTTGGGGTCGGCATCCAGTCTAACCGAATGCAGCTGGGTATCAGTATTTTACGTGGAGCGACTGCGTATTTGACTTCCATAACCCAGTTAATACTGGGTAATACGATACTCTTTGGTAAGACTTGGTTGTCAGACTTTCGGGTCACTGACTACCTACAACAACTATTAAACAGCGGCTTCACCCGCGTGAAGTTCAATAATTGTCCCACGGGATCATACTACCGGAATAAGAAGTATCCTATGTGTTAATCCAGGTTATAAACTATCTGTGTTCTAAATTGCATCTACATCCGTTCAGTAGTTTTTGTGTGAAAGAGTAACAAACATTCATCCACCCATCCATTCATTCATACATCCTCACAAACTTTCGCATTTTTAATATTAGTAGGCTATACAAATGACAACGGCTTAACGTACTTTCCAAAGCACGGAGGAAACTCGGGATGTAATGGGTGATCATACATCCACGGACTAACCCAGCCTAGCGCAGCTTTACCTGAAGATTTTTTATTAGCACCAGCTCTTTACTCTCATACTCCAAATCACTGCATCAGAAAACCAATAATTCTACAAAAGGTCGTTCACCCACCATTTCTCAACATAGAGTCTGAACTAAGATGACAACGTAGAGACGTTTTCAGTGTTTATTATACAATAAAGCGTTTAGCTATGAGCGCGAGAGTCCAAGTCAACTCGTAAACACTTCGATAGAGCGGCTACAGACACCAGATTTACTACCAGAGGTCATAGCTCTACTGGGGGCCGTATGTTTGTGGCGAAATAAGGACAGGTTCTCTGAAGTTTTAAAAGGTTTTTTTTAATATCAATATTGCTTTATTTGAGACCTGTGGTGGCCACGCCTTACGATCAGTAAGTAGTGGGTTCGCACCCAGGCAGGTGCATTACGTTGTGTAATTTATTTCATCACCACTGCTTAAAAAACGGCGAAAGAAAACATCGTGAGGAAACCGGCATGTCCTAGAACTAAAAATTCGAAGATTTGTGACATCTACCAATACGTACTGGGCCCGTGGTAGATTATAGCCCATTCCCTCTCGAAGAGAGGAGGCCTGTTTCTGTAGTGGGAACATTAATAGTCTGATGATGATGATGATTGCTTTATGGTTGTGTGTAGATTTTGTGTATGAGAATACTTAATCAATCTGTTAATTTCTGCCTATTATACTATCTTCCGTCTTGCGGACCTGACACCTGCGCACTTGATGACCTTATGGCTGCAGCAGCTGAACGGACTTCGCATAGCAAATTTTTGGGCAAAAAATATGTTTTTTTGCCATAACGCTAAGAAGAAGACCTGTGTAAAGAAAGCTGCACATAATGTTAATAGGGTAGTTGACAAAAAAACCTAATTAGTCCGTCAGATAAATTTCCAACAAAAAATATTGGACACATATTTTTTCTTTTTACACGTTAACAAAAAGTTTGAAAGTAGCACCTGTTACAGAAAAATTGAAAGGAAGTCGTTTATCTTGGTATGGTCATGTAATGAGGAGGGATGAAACGCATGTGACAAAAAAAGTGATGGATATAAATATTGATGGATGGAGAGGGAGAGGAAGGCCAAAGAAAAGATGGATGGATTGTGTGAGGAATGATTTGAATGAGAAAGGAATAAATGCCACCTTGACGTGTAACAGGGAAGAATGGAAGAAGAAAACGTGTTGCGCCGACCTCAAATAGAATGGGATAAGGGCAGGAAGATGATGACACGTTAACAAAAAGTTAAGACGATACAGTGTTTCGAAAAGTGAAGTCACGGTTTGGTACATTTTTTAACAGAAAGTGACGTCACAACCCCCCACTCATGATCTTTGACACGTTTTATTTTCGTCAATTTTTATTCATTTGATTAAACGAGAGACATATCCAATATTTTTCGATAATCTAACCAACGGACAAAACAGAATCATATTTTTTTCAATCAGGAAACATTCTTATTCTAGAGTGAATTTTATTTAAGTGTTTTTTTTTCAGACAATTAAAGTCTAGTAAAGTTTATATTCTACAGTATACAGTTTTCCCATGTAATATTTAATGAGAATCAAAATAGCATGGAGAACTTTAAACCAGAAAATTGAAAACTCGAGTAAACTCACGGGTTCTGCTAATAGCAATTCAAAGCTAGTTAACAACAACATCCAATTATCCCTTAACTTGCGACAACATGGTGCCCCTACTCACTTGTTATAAAGTTTTATTGTTTAAAAAACTGTCCCCTTTAGTTGCGTTCTAATTTGTCATGTTTTAGTAACTTTTTCGATGCTTAACTATATATTTTGTTAGTTAAATAAACCGTATTAGTAAGGTGCCTTTCTTAACGGATCAGCGCGTTTTTGTTTCTATACCGAATCCTACAGATTCTGATTAACAATATAATCCGTGTCTCAATGCATTTATTGAATAAGAGATTTCAGAAAATAAAATGAAACGAAAACGCGAAGATCCGGCGACGAAGGCACCTAATAATGTTGAGCATTTTTGAATTTTCTTTTTAGTTTATTTAAAACTAGCTGATGCCCGCGGCTTCACCCGCGTGGATGTCGGTCAAATTATATACTAAAACCTTCCTCTTGAATCACTCTATCTATTTAAAGAAACCGCTTCAAAATCCGTTGCGCAGTTTTAAAGATTTAAGCATACATAGGGATATAGGGACAGAGAAAGCGACTTTGATGTTACAATGTATGGATTGTCTTAGATTCGTTTCTTAGGTCTGGATTTTTGCCCGGTTAATGGCAATAGGATCGCCCATATAATTAATTATGACTTAAACATAACTAGTGGTGTACTATTAGGTATACTTGTTCCTTACCTTTTGGGGATTACAGGCAGGACGTTATGTAAACAATAGATACCTCAATCTGTGTAAACAAATAACACATAATAAGAAAATATTGAATCTTTAGCACCCTTGGAGTAGAAAAAATTTCAATGATGTACTTTCAATGTTGGTGATATTTTTTTTCTTTATGGAGATAAAGAAAAAAAATATCACCAACATGTGTGGTGTGGTGTGTTAACCTTTTTTTTTAAATATTTATCTCAACAAAAGTTACATGAGTTGGTAACATGCAAATCGTCTGCCAAACTGCAGAACAGTTTGCATGCATTTCCAATCGCACGCACTCAGCTCGATTCTAGTAACACTTATACAGCTGCGTCTAGCCACCCTGCGGAGCTCATAGCCACTCCACTCCACCAAGCCCGAGGTCATCAGACCTAACGCTGCATGCGTTACGTGGGATGATAAAATAAAAACAACTGCAAATACAGAAGCGTTATGCTTTGCACACATTATAAAAAATACTGTTACTGTTAGCCTGTGTCATACCACTGCTGGACAAAGGCCTCCCCCCATGATTTCCAAATTTCTTGATTCAGGTCCAATGTAGTCCACTGGTCGTTAGTTCTGTCCAGCTCGTCATGCCATCTCCTACGAGGTCTACCGCGTCGCCTTCTGGCTGTAGGGCTCCATAACGTAGTTATTTTGTTATTTATTTTACAAAATCCCTACCTGTTACATTTTATGCGCACAAAACAACCAGACAACTCCATCGAACCCCAACAGACACACAAATAATTAATATTCAAACATTCTAAACCAACGAAATTAATAACCGTTCGGAAACGTGCGTTCATAAACTGAAGATTACGTCCAAAGCAAACAGGTAACACTCAATACAACTTCATCCGGGAAAAAAACCGGAGAGGTAATATTGAAAAGGTGAAAAAATAACGTGTCATCGAAATGTTAGAATTGATTTGGGATCGCTCCCCTATTGGCTGGTACTGTTGTGTGTGAAAGAGCGAGTATTTTGCGAGTATTGCACTTTATGGGTCATATTTGAGCAATTTTGAGATATTATGAATGTTGAAAGGGTACATTTTTTGGAGATTTGGGTAACGTAGTATTTTTTTTTTTAGAAAGAAAGAAAAGAAAAAATATTTATTTGTCGCAGAAACATAACGAGCATACAAAGAGACATACAAAAAAAAATACACATACAACGCATAACAGATATAAAAAAATACAAAAAGCAGGGATAATATAAAGACAGTTGCACGTCGTGACTGCGACAACTAGGTTGCCACTCAGCATGATGCTGTGCTATGGGCACCCACAGGACAGCGCTGGTTTTTCTTGTTGGTCTAGATGTCGTAAGCGTTCCTGTTGTATATGAGGTTCTTAGTGCTATTTTAATTAGAGCACAAGATATAATACATAACATTACGTCTGGTATACCGCAAAGTATTAGGCAGAGGTGTATTCAATTCGCCAGAGATCAATGGATTAAAATCCAGACTCCATTGCTGCTACTGACAAATCCCTGATGGATAAATCCAATAACAATTTACCCCACCCGGGTATCGAACCCAGGACCTCACGCTAAGCAGTTGCGATTGTGATCACTGGACCTTATCAAACAACACTCATAAATATATTTTTTTTTTTTGGCGGATGGAAAATCATCAAATAACCCCTCCCGCTCTTGGGCAGAGCGAAAGGGAGTGTCAGAGTTCTACTGACTAAAAACCACCCATGTTCCTTCTTAGGCCTTCATGTCGAGGCCGCGGTATCTCTTGCGAACAACCCGTAGCCCCGACGGGACACTCATAAAGCCTTGTATCCTAAAAAGCAAAATTACGTCCAAACTCATTCAAAACTCCACCTCACAAAATTTATTCACATTTCCGCACAAGTGCCATAATTTAGACAGCTACAACATTGTAACAGCGTTCGTTACAATTTTAAAACAAGCCTGCATCCAAAGTATAGCCGTGGAGTGGCTGTATTTATTGATTTATGTAAATACGTTGCTCAGCGCGATGCCGATGGAAGGAAAACATGTGAGCATCGCTGGTAGCCGCTTATCGCGTTGTAAGCTAACTAGGGTTGCAGTGGAGGGTTCGTAGTTCTCAATATTGGTTTACACCTGGTGATCTTTTGTATTTGTTTGTCGATGCATTGTTGGTTGGTTGTATTTTATTTTTAATGTTTGCCATTTAGTTTGTATAATGGATTTTTTTTCTGTGGAAGTTGTTAGTTCAGAGGGTTTCTCTCCGTATTTATAGGCGTTTGTTGTTCATTAAATATCGTACATAAAACTAATAATATGGAGCCGAATCTGAAACAACAATCTATCACATTCTCTGCTTTAGCTCGGGATATCGAGTTGAATTGGGATAATGTTAAGAAAATTTTGATTGTTAAAGACAAACATGGATTTCAATTTGATTTGTTCAAACCTACACATTTCTTTAAGGATTGCTATCTTAGAACTACACATACACACATAAACATAACGGTGAGGCCGAGGTATATTTCAGAAATAGTACACATAATATTATATCAGAATTCTTATCATTTATTTACTCAATAATTCTAATGCTGACCTAATTAGCAAAACTACAACTTGAAGCTCCTCGTTGAGGAAAAGCGTGTAGATAAATACCTCAGCCATAGAATAAGAAGCTTACAGAAGCGAAAGCTCTTTGTGCATCGATGCTGCCGAGATAATTACCTACCCACCCCACACCTCTCTTCCCCTTTCCTCCGTGCTTCATTTGAAGATCTTTTGAAGTCGTTACGAGTAGTCGGAAACCAGAAAGTCTGACAAGCAGTCTTATTAAAGGGTATCGTATTTATTTATTTGCTAACATGTGAAACTCTGGTTATTAGGCATGCATAAAAGTTTCATGATAGTTTTATGATATGCACCCTGTATGGGCACTGCAAATTTAACTAGTTACTGGGTTGTGGGCGTATGACAGGCAGTCTTTTTATGTAAAATACTGGTATTCAGCTGCATCCAGTTAGACTGGAAGCCAACGCCCACGAAGTTTGGGTCAAGACATAGAGAAAAAAAATATTCTACACTTGCCACTGTTAGGAGTTTTTATTATTACAACGCTTCGTTCCCTAGATTATCCTATCAGTAATGTAGCTTCCCGTTAGTGAAATAATTTTCTTTTTTTACCTCTTTATAATGTTAGTATAAATAACAATAAAAAATTATGAAATAAACTTAAATTATTAAACCACAAACTTTAGAAGGCATCCAATAATTCCTTAACGCTACTAGTTGCTAATGTGCCCAAGAAACTACCGGCGTTGCCATATTGTATTGTTGTTTCGAGCAAGAGCGTTCAACATTTCTTATGCTCCAAAGAAAGCTCAGTATGTAAGCGCTCCAGGGAAACGGGGCTTAACCTGAACATCTAACCGAGCGTCTGTTATTATTTAGCCACAAGTCCACAGTTCCACATAAGGTATATAATATCACCAGTAAGAGAGTGTCGCTTCTTTACACTTTTTTACTTATTCTATGCCCCAGGAAGTATTTGTGTGTTCGTCGTATTTGCAAGGGATGTGCGTAACCCCGTAGTACACTCCACCCGGGACTGAGTAGATATTGAGCGAGAGATTATTCTTTAATTAGCTATTAGCTCATAACTCTCTGGAATATGGATATTTATAGAACTGTTATGTTATTATGGTTTGTAAGTTGAATGGTTTTGTTTTGTTTATTGGTCAGAGACGTTTTATCCACGAAGTAAATGAAATGACTTATTTTCACTGTGAAAACTGCAATATTTGCAAAACACAATATAACCTGGTATCCCCGAAGGGTTAATCAGAGGTGTATCTTATAGAACACTCACGCTCAAAGTTATATATTGGCGCCATGTAATAAAGATCAAAAGAGTGCGACTTTGTATTGAACAGTGTGGGACTCATTTTGAGCATTTGATACATTGATTAATTTTGTATTAAAAATGTTAAAATTCATGGTCTTCCTTTAAAAAAATAATCCTTATGATGAAGCCTTTCGATCGGTATGATAAAGCTACAGGGTATTTTATTTTCTCGTGTAGCGGGTTCGATTCCCGGTTCAACCATGTAATTATTTAAAAATCTATGAATGCAATTTAAATTGTTTATAAAATTAAAATAATGTCTTCTTTTAGTTAAATGTTCCATCTACAATATTCAAAGTACTTAACCTCCATGTGGCATAGCCGTGGGACGCCCTGTATAAAAAGGTAGTAAGTATCAAAGTTATCGAAACAAAAACAGAGAAATAAGATTTCAAATAAAAATCTGAGAGACGTCAACAACCAATTAAGAAATAAATGTCCACTTCCAATTATAGAATAATATAATTGCTACCCATTTCTTGCCGATAACTCAGCGGAAACTTCCCTATGTACTTCCTGGAGTGACGTATTAAAACAAAACAGGTAAGGAAAGAATATTCAGTTTCCTGTCCGAAAAGTTTTTTCATAGAAATCTGAAGAAAATTGACCCACTTCGGGATCAAGCAATTTTTCGAGTTTTTGCTAAAAATGTGTGTTATGTACGTACATTGTGAGTGTTAGTGTTGTATTGACTCTATTGGGGTTACTTTTAAGGTTTAAGTACCTTTTTTTATTAATTTTTGGCGGGTTGACAATCATCAAATAACTTCTACTGACTAAAAACCACCCATGTTCCTTCTTAGCCCTTCATGTCGAGGACGCGGTATCTCTTGCGAACAACCCGCAGCCCCGACGGGAGGTTTTCGTACCTCAGACAGCAAACACGTAAATGAAATGGAAACACGGAAACATGCATATCATAATAAATTTCATTATCGTTAGTGTCTTCAGATATCATCAGTGGTTGTGACATCAGCCTACCACCATTATTATACATACTAAAAAAATCCTTAACCTTCAATCTCGGATCAAATTTAGGTCTGGTTACTTATAACATTTCCCCATAAGCCCCAATACACAGTACAAGTCCCAGATCACGTGGGTTCAGGCTTACAATTGTTTGCACCACCAAACATTCGCTTACAACCCCATTTTTTGCCTCAATTTGTACATACTAGGTATATGTACAAATCGTGCCTTCCTCGTATGTATTTTTATTTGCAGGCTTCCTTCCTTATCGTACAAATTAAGCGCTACCAAGATATTTTGGCAGCGCTCGAAACTACGTGTAGGTTAAACGTGATTGGCGTAAAAAGCGCTCTTTTGTGTATATTGCTCGCTTACCGTTTAAATACATTTTTGAACTTTGAATTTGGAAGATGGTGGCTAAACATAGTCGCTAAGCCGTTAGCCTTTTTTTTTTTGGGGGGTGGGAAATCATCAAATAACCCCTCCCGCTCTTGGGCAGAGCGAAAGGGAGTGTCAGACATCTACTGACTAAAAACCACCCATGTTCCTTCTTAGCCCTTCATGTCGAGCCGTTAGCCTGAGATGTCATTTGTAGCTCTATGACAGTAGTTACAGGTAGTCAGTGGTCTGAAAGATTCAAAATACCGAAAGTGAAAATACAGAATATTTTGGTGTTTTAGTACTAATTGAAATCCGCTAAAAGGATGATGGAAAACTCATAAATGTATTGGGTCAGACATAAGTTGCCGAAAATATATTTTTTAAAAATTTGTAGGCATACCAAATATTTTGAAAGAAATAACTACGTAAAATATGTTTCGAACAAAAATGTATCAAATCAGATGTTCTAAAATCTCTACATAACATCAATTCTGTCAGGTTACGTAGAAGTATACCTAATGGAACACCCAACGACAGTTATATTTAAAGTTCCATGTAATGGGGGGTGAGCTTTTTGCTATAATCACTCAGCCATAAGACATCCACTGCTGGACATAGGCCTCCCTCAGAAGGGGAGGGATTTGCCATAATCACCACGCTTGGCAGGCGGATTGGCGATCGCAGTATGGTTTACGAAGGCACAGAGGACGCTGCTGCCCATTCTCTGGTAAGTCCCTTAGTCGCCTCTTACGACACCCACGGGAAGATATGGGATGGTGCTATTCTTTACGTCCGACACCATACGGAACTATCAATTTTGCTATCAATCGGGCACAAATCCAGTTCTCAAAGCTGCCGGGAAATCCGTGATGGAAAAACCCAATAATAATAAAAGAGCGTTCTAAAATATACAATTTAAACAACATTCTTATAATTATTTCCCCGCAAGTTGGCGTACAACCGGGCAATTTGAAGAGGGCCCGGCTTATTATACGTCAGATGCAAGTTTGATTCGCCGACAGCGCAAGTTTGACGACTTGTCGGAGTTTGGACAGGCCCGCAACATCCCGCGATATTTTAGGGTTAAACTTCGCTGTTTAAGTTGTTTTTCAAATTACGGTTTTGACTTTTTGTAACTTTTATGGTTAATTAGAAAGTAATCATTTATTGAATATGTATCCGGGAAGAATTATATAATAGCTTTGTTATGGATACCCCAATTTGAAATGCAAGGATTGACCATAAAGTGATTAATTACCAAGTTGCTTTGGAATGGGCAACTACAGTACACTCACAGTTATTATGCCTTGTGACTGGGACTGTAGCTTAGGTTATTTAGTATTTGTTCGACTATTCAAAACTGCCTGTAACTGGCCTACTTGAAATAAATATTTTGATTTAGATTGTTGCTTTTGTCGAAATTAGTTTAAATGATTCTGCAGTGAACCAAATTCAATGTAATATTATCCAAAGGTTCCATTCCGAATGCAACTGCAACAACAGACCACACCAGAGTGTGATGGAAAAAGACAATAACACATTGCTCGACCCGGAAATTGAACTAAGGACCTTTTGCTTAGCAGGCTCGCTTGAAAGACTAACGAAGCAGTCAGATTATATGACACTATAAAAGTACATACCTACAAACCTATATTTAATATCTACGACAAGTAAAAGCGTGAGCATCGCTTCAGATCTTTGAGAAGGAATATTGCACCGATCTTTCCTTCCGCACCGTTTCTGGGAATCATTTGACTCTTCGAACTTAATATTTTCGCAGAACGAGATGAGATGATATTTCCTTCTTGGGCCTTTGAGAAAGAAGGGTTTAATGTCGACGAGCACGTGAATATTGCGTCGTATTTAAACGTTATCAGTTATTTATTTAAAGTTTTTCTTAAAAAACATGTAGTTTAACTTCTGTGAAAGTATGTAGGGAAGGCGTATAGTATACATTAGCCGCGTTTTATTGTATACATTAGGCGTATATTATACATAGTAACATTAGCCGGTTACAAATTACAGATGAATAATATGACAAATTAAAAACAATATGGCTGCCAATACTGTCAAAAAAAAAAGTTTTCCAAAAAAAGAAAGCCAAAACAACAGAAGAAACCTTAATACCAGAAGTCGGTGACTTTTGTTTGTTTCATTTACTTTTTTGCCATGTTAGCTGGCATGATAGTCTTACAAATTCTTGTCGAATTTTCATTTTCTATTGTTACAAAAAGTTATTAGCAAATCATCCACATAATTATATCTACATACATATAATACATAATAATATATAGAATAAAATGAAAAAAAAAACATGGAAGTCGGACCAGTAACCGTGGAGTTATGAGATAACAAACCTATAGCCAGAACGCCTTGTACGAGCAAACCCGTACAATACCAATTGTATCAATTTTATGCTGACATCGACGCGCAGCGAATGAATATAATATGCAATTTTACGTAAACGATCAGTAGTCGCTTAATTAGCACCGTTGTTGGGCTAATATCAAAAAGACTCATTCGCCGCAAGTCGAATATTCATCAGTTTTTGGGTGTTCTCTGAATACACTCTTTCTATAATTTATCAGTCTGTCATTTAAATGTACCTTACCCGTACACTCCTCCTTTTAAAACGTCGGTTAAAAACAAGAATCATTTAAATGAAGTCATTTCGTTCTAAATCAAGCAGTAAAGCCCGTCAACTTAATAGGAAAAAGTAACAAACTTTAGATAACAAAAAACTAGTTTCAAATAAAGGACTAAATCTAGCCGTTTTCTGAGCACAATAACTTGGCGACGGCGAAACTAATAGAGAATTTATTGCTGAGGAGTGACATCACAGACAAACGGTTTAAGTAGCTGTTTCTCTGAAACTTGTTGTAGCTGTTTACTTTAGGTACAATCGCTCAATGAAAACGTTAAGCAGCTCAGGATTTTTTGAGTTTTACATTATGAAAGAAAATGTGCACAGCACTAATGAATATACACTAAGCTCAATACAAAAGCGATTTTCTCGTGAAATAATGGTTCTTACTTTGATACAAGATCTGTTTCGTAATAGTATGGCTTCCTAAATACCTACCATGTTAGTGAAAATATAATAGTACATTTTGATACAAGTGCGGAAAGTTTGTTATGGCATTCGAGGCGGATTGAACATCCGAGCCGTATGGTGAGGGTGTTCATGGGGTCGCGAAATGCAATAACAAATTCCCACGTGTATCAAACGACGTTTTTCAATACACTTTCGAAGAAATTAACTAATAACGATACTTAAGTATTTTTGTCAACAATTTTTGGGAGAATTTTATTTCATTTGCTTTTTTTCCGCGGTTTGATTTCGCCAGATTGAAGAAGAAGCAAAGGTAGCCGGTAAGGCGCTAAACAGCCTCATAGGAAAAATATAAAATTTAAATATTTTTTAATTAAGAACACAAATAAATGTTTCCATGTTCATAAAAGTAAATAATTAATTAAAATAATTATGTTTATTAATAGTATTCTTTTTACAAACGCAATTTAATATTCAAAAAATATTTACATGCTGTAAAGACGCAAATCAAAATGACAAAATTAAAAAAAAAACACTGCCGACTCTATAGTCTGTGGTAATTTTCTTTCCCGCCCTTGGTTGCGGAAAAATAAGATTACCGCACGCGTGCGAAATATGTTGCATTTCGAACTTAATCGTAGTGCAATAAGAGCTAGTTTTCGAGGAAGTGTATTGAAAAATGGTAATCAATATTAGTAGGTGAAAATCACTTTAAAAAGTTGCTGTGTGAATAAATATTGGTACACATAACTGGTACAACTCTACGTGCGCTATGGACAGAAGTTATTTTATACCCCGTCGGGGCTGCGGGTTGTTCGAAAGAGATACCGCGGCCTCGGTGCAAGGGCTAAGAAGGAACATGGGTGGTTTTTAGTCAGTAGAAGTCTTACACTCTCTTCCACTCTGCCCAAGAGCGGGAGAGGTTATATGATGATTTCCCAACCCCAAAAAAAAAAAAATATTATACCATGGTGTAATGGATATTGTGACAATATTTTTATCATGGGTTTTTTCAGGATTGGTGGTTGGACGCTTGGTTGCTCTAGCTTAGATCAAAGTTGAAATATCTCAAGTCTCTGTAATTTCAAGATTTAAAACCATAGATAACAATTAAAAAACAATTTTAACCTTCAAAACTGAAAATGGCTTACCAAACACAAAAAAATAACTTATTAATTGACTACGAGGAAAATATAACCAGCTGTTACTGTCAATATTTCAATTCCCTATACACCTTCAAAACACCAACATCCAAGTTAAATTTTAACTTAACCGTCATAATTTAACCGAGCCGTTAACTTAACGTGAGTTCGTAACTGGCTACAAGATTGTCACTTTAATTAACTAATAAATAACTGAAGCCGCGTACAGAATTTAGTATCAAACCTTAAACAATAATTAATAAATTCCGGTTCAGGTAGATCTCACACTGGAGAGGCGAAGCGATAATATTTTGTAGATATAAAAATAATTTAATTTATTTATTAAGGTACTATTATTTTGTAGTACAGTCAGTGCCTAGCATTATCTGACACCTCGTATAAAGAAGAAGACGGCAAGTTGTGTGAGAAGAGGGCTCAGGTAATGCTAGGTACTGACTGTACATGAGGGGCTTACAAAGTATGCATTAATAATTACATGTTATAGGTACAATCAATTGCTGGGTGAATGACTGCTCTCCTAGCCAGATTACTGAGCAAACTGTATTTAAGAAAGAAAAATGTTTATAAACATTATTATTTGGTACTGGAGTACCTCATCTAATGGTCGCAAACACCACTGCTGCAAATGAGGTCGTACTACTTGGGACTTAAACATAACTGGCAAAATATAGGTGTACTTTTAGGTGCGTCTCTGCTGACTAACTTTTTTACAGGCGCGTTGTTATGTTATAATTTGGTAAGCAAAACAAGACCATTATACACATACAACAAATTTATTTAACGATCGCTCTTAAATTAATAATTCATCATGTTTTTCTGAAAATTAACAATATCACGAATATTATATCTCATCTAAAAGAAAATCACTCATAAATATGAATGAGGTATCCAAAAAGCATACATCAGTTCGTGATGAATTTGGACAAAGCAAATGTTTATTCAAAAACTGTTATATTAAAATATAATTCTGGCTGTATTAATTACTTGTATATTTCAATGTGTCTTTGATGAGGATTGAACCCAAATTTTTTTTTTTGAAAATCTGACTTACAGTTGTGTGAAACTGATTTCAAAACCCGACTTCAAAAACACAAAATAAGTAAAAAATAACTTTAGCTTTAGCGGTGCCAAAAAAACTGAATCAAATCAAGCAAAAATAACAGACTTCAGAAACTAAAGTTATTTTTTACTTTTTTGTGTTTTGAAGTTGGTTTACACGGCTGCATAATAATCATGCAAAATGTCTGTCTAATTAAAAGCAACGAAAGCGACAAAAGTATTGCTGGTAGTGTAGGCACGCCCTTACGACGTTGGCGATAAGCCCTTGCTTAAGAAACACTTAGGAACTTTTGTACGTACCTGGATGAATGAATTATGAGCCTTTGCTTTAAGTTCGCGTTCTGATTAATTTTGTATTGAATATTATGTACGAAGAAATATTTTTATTATGACAGTATTTAAGAACGTTGTTGTTGTCTGAATTTTGGATTTAATGACAAATCTGGACTACTTAGTAATAATATAATATCTTGACTTGGCTCGCGAGGTTGTCGACATGTGGGGTGTGGACTCAGCGATCATTGTGCCGATAGTCATTACAGCCAATGGCTTAATTGCCAAGAGCCTCGACCAACACTGAGGAGGCTCTCGTTAGGCGGCTGGATAAAGGGCTTGATGCAGAAAGCGGTACTCCTGGACACGGCTCGTATTGTTAAGAGGTTCCTTTCTCTGGAGCCCTGACCGCCGGTAGCTTGGACCCTGTTCCCGATACCGGTGGGCTACAATTTTTTATATTTTTAAATATTTTTTTATTGTTTTTATAAGAAATATTTAAAAATGCATAAAGTTTGTTTACCAATAAATAAAGGGAATATACATAGTAGAAGTACAGTATATAGAGAATACAATCCCGAGCATGTTTTTCAACCTTGCGGGATTTATAGTAATTCTAATTAGTATAGTATAACGAACTGGGGTCAAAACTTTTTTTTTTTTAATAATAAATGTTGCCCAACACTAGGAATTTCTCCTGTATCGTGGGTGCGTTTACAAACATTTAAACTCACACACAACAACAAACAACTTTATGTAGGTCATACAAATATTTGTTTCGTGCGGGAATCGAAGCCGCGACACGCGGCGCAGCAGTTCAATCGCTCAGCCACTGCGCCAACCGTGCCGTCAAACAACTCCATGCAACTCCATGTCTAATACGCGTATTATCCGAAAAGAAAAAAAAAGAAGAAAAAAACACGAAATCAAGTCATGCCCTTTTCCATGGAGGTAGGCAGAAATCACAATACGCCACCAGCTACAATACTACTTCCCATCATCATCTGCCTAGCCTTTTCCCAACTATGTTGGGGTCGGCTTCCAGTCTAACCGGATGCAGCTGAGTACCAGTATTTTACATGGAGCGACTGCCTATCTGACCTCCACAACCCAGTTAATACTAGGTAATACGATACTCTTTGGTAAGACTGGATGTCAGAATTTCAGGTCACTGACTACCTGTAACGACTGCCAAAGCTCTATATATGGCAGCCGGGACCAAGAGCTTAACGTGCTTTCCGAGGCACGGAGGAAACTCGGTATGTCGGGCGGTCACCCATCCACCGACCGACCTAGGCAAACACAGCTTTACCTACAGATCGACCCGAGTGGCAGTTCGAAGTGGAAGCCACGAGCTCCTTCTACTACCCAATAAATAAAAATAATTACGAAATATATAGATACGGACGGTATATGACGAATTCCTTCGGGTGTAAAGGATTAATGGAATTAATAATTCTCTTTTTTAGGTTTTTGTCTTTTTTAATGACATCTGCCATACTGGACTTAAGTAAAAAACTATAATTAGAATTTTCATTAACTACACATATTATGTGTAAATTAAATACACATATTATGTGTTAATTTTGATTAATTAACAAAATTCTAATTATAGTTTTTTACTTAAGTCCAGTATGGCAGATGTCATTAAAAAAGACATAAAACTAAAAAAGAGAATTCTTCGTTCAGAGAAAACGTATTAAAACATGAAAAGGAATTAAGAAAACATGTAATACTAACGTATTCAGAATTAAAGGTTTTAGTTTCGCAATTCCAAATTGTAATAAAAAAGTAATTAGAAAGAAATAATTAAGTTGTCACATTTGTTTCAGTTCAAAGAATGAATTAACATTAATTCACTGACTGAGAAACAGAATTTAACGAGATTAAAATAAAATAAAATAATCAGCCTTACTTGATAAAAATACTATTTAAGTAATGAGCTGCTTACTTACTTACTTTACTGTGTTGATAATAAGATATACCACCACATAGATGACCTGAGTAAAAAAATAAATAAATCAGCTTACGCACTTTTCCAAATTGCTAGGAAAATAAATATGGATGCGCTACTAGTTGCATATCACGGCCTAGTAGCCTCAATATTGCGTTATGGTATTGTTTTTTGGGGCCATTCTACTGACAAGGATATTGTTTTTAAGGCACAAAAAAGATGCATAAGATCGATGTGTGGTCTTAAAACTGATGATAGCTGTGTACCATTCTTTAGATCGCTCAAAATACTTACCTTACCATCATTATATATATTTGAAATTAGTGTTTTCGTCAAAACAAACATGAGCTTGTTCGAAAGAGTGTCAACCTTGCGAGATGTTGCGATTCGTAGCCAATACGCAAACTCTTTAAGCAATCAGCGTTGTAAGACAGCCTTATTAAGAAAGAGTGTTTTAGGTATGGCGCCTCGCATTTACAACAAGATACCAGATGTAATAAAACATTTAAATGTTACACAATTTAAAAATAAATTAAAACTGGTATTAATTGAAAAATGTTATTATACCATTGATGAATTTCTGAATGATAAATTAATGTAGACTTATTTACTTATTTTGACTGGAGAATACACACAATTTCTAGCTGAATATTGAGGCTAATGGTAATTTATTCGAGATTTATTATTATTATTATTTTTTTGACTGTAGAAATTACTTTATATTGTGACATTTTATAATACTTTTTATCATAATTCTGTTAATTTTGACATACCTTCCAAAAAATTTGTACGCCTCTTGGCATAACATAGCGACCTATATAATTAATTTAAGAACTGTATTTACTACCTATGTTACACAAATAAATTGACTTTGACTTTGACTTTGACTTTGATCTAAGAAAAAAAATGCGCGGCTTAACCTAAATAAACCCGAGTGGCAGTTATTATTACGACACGAGCTCCCTACACCCTGCTCTATAAATACATAATATATAAAGTTTTAAGTCTATCTGAAATATAAATTAAATTAAACCAATAACAAACCCGGTCCAATCATAATAACTATGCTTAGCGGAATCTTTTGATCCTCCACACACTCGATTTCTGCTGACAACCGGTAACAACCGGTTATAATCCGGATAATATCCGTTCCGGATGACGAGTCCCCGCAAGTTTCAAACTGATTTGTCTTTAAGACAGCTTAGATTTGTCGAATTAATTGTCTATTTAAGGTTCCGTACCTTTGTGCTTGTTAGACATACCTATTATGTGGTTTATTAAGGTATTCGGAAGAGGAGCTCGTGGTTTAATAAGAACTGCCACTCGGGTCAATCTTAAGGTGTGCTGTGCTTGCCTAGGTCGGTCTGTGGATGGGTGACCGTCCGACATATCGAGTTTCCTCCGTACCTCGGAAAGCATGTTAAGCTGTTGGCCCCGGCTGCCATATATATCTTTGGCAATCGTTACAGGTAGTCAGTGACCTGAAATTCTGACATCCAGTCTTACCAAAGAGTATCGTATTACCTAGTATTAACTGGGTTGTGGAGGACAGATAGGCAGTCGCTCCATGTAAAATACTGGTATTCAACTGCATCCGGTTAGACTGGAAGCCGACCCTAACATAGTTGGGAAAAGGCTAGGCAGATGATGATGACTAAGGTATTCGGGTGGAGGGGTAAGATGTATGTTGTTGTTTTAAATATTTTAACTGAATATCTCAGAAGGGGTTATTGTATTCTTCATTATGAAAAACTATTAATATGGGTTCAATATAGTTATAACATCAACAATAGCTGCCGCGTCCTTCATTGAAATAATATTAAAATAAACGCAATAATGTAGTAATGGTAATTACTTGCGATTTTTTCTATTTTATTGTTGCTCTCTTAGTATAAATGATTCTGTTTTTCAAATCTAAAGTGTTGGAACTAATCTGTTATAAATAACTAATATGAGAAGAGGTTTCAGGGGATATTTAACAGAAACTAGTCTGATAATTAATATTGACAGTTTATTCGTCAGTTACACACACTTTTACATTAAAATAGTTCGGAAAGAATGATGTATTTCGCGGACAATATCGGCGCAGGGCGTCACACGACTTGCGCGGGAGAATGGCAGAATCACGTTCGTGTACCTTGCGCGTAAGCAGCGGACTAGCGAGGCGACGCCACGCGCCGCGCGCCTCGGTCACACGCTTGCAACCGTCGCGCGGGAAAAAGAGAAAAGCAGTCATTGGTTGTATCGGGGCGGCACGCGACCGCGGGACGCTCTGATTGGCCGACTTGTAGGAGTCGTAGGTCTCTGGGTTGCTACACTAATTATTAATTATTAACCTAATTGAAAAAAAAAACACTATAAAATCCTAGTTGTAACTGAGTGTATTTTCCAGCACAATCTTGGATAAATAGTTTTGATCTAGGACTGTGATGCTGTGTGGGACGTTAGCTACAACGTGAAATGTTTTACGATTGCACAGTCATAAAATTTGAGTTTTAATCGAAATGTACACTCGGCCACAAAAGTTGGTTGATAGTATTGAAAGTGGGCTATAAAATAATAGTTTACGACTGAATTGTATCATTGTAGTTTAAAATCCTATAAAATTTACTATTAAATTATTTATTGAACCTACAGTTCATGACATACAATCAGACTACGGACACTCATGAAATGCAATAGGGTAGTTAACCAAAAAGTCCGTCAGATAAATTTCCAAAAAATATTGAACACGTATTTTTTCTTTTTTCACGTAAACAAACAATGAAGACGATACAGTGCTTTGAAAACTCGTGTGACGTCATATTCTGAGACATTAGTATGACATTTTTTACCGGTAAGTGACGTCACGATCCCCCACTCAAATCTTTGACGCGTTTTATCTTCGTCAATTTTTATTGATTTGATAAAACAAAAAATACGTATCCAATATTTAATCGATAATCTAACAGACAGACTGATTAGAATTATATTTTTTTTAGTCAGTAAACATCCCTATTTGTTATCACTTTTATTTATGTTTAATAATAAAATCATTCACGTCACTCATACAAAGCATCCGATGGGATGTTCTCAATCTGGCCAGAGCTTGTGCTATTCATACTGTCATACATAATATATCATCACGCCTGTTTCTGTTCCTTTGATGGATTAAGCAGGGTTGTATCTGTGGTACACAGATTTTACCATTTATGTTTAAGTCCTATGTTAAAAGAAGTGAGCCAGTTTCCATCAACTGGCCACAAATCCAGACGCTGTTGGTTTCTTTAAGTTGCCTCATTTTATCCAAAAACTGTGTCAATTTAGATTTTTCGAAACAACGTTAGTGTCAATGAATGGATGTACGAACGTGGACGAGGCAAAGGTGGCATACTGTAGTGTGTTTCTGCCTACCCCCATGGGAAAAGAGCGTGAGTTTATGTGTATATAATAATGTGTGTTAGAATACAAAACGTTACTTTTTCTTCAAGAAAACCAGAATAAAATTATATCTGCGTAATTTTTACTCAGACTAAAATCTTAGAACGGCCACGTGTTTGTTTATAGCCATAAATCTGAGCCAATCTTATGCCATTTGATGGCACACAGCACAGCGTTGAGTAAATGTTTGGAATCTTGATGTATCCACGGCATTTTATCGCCTTCGTAGATGCCTTTGACACGATAACATAATGCTACGAACGTGTGAGATTCTTCCTGATTTTCATTCCTCGTTTTAAAGGTGAAAATGTGAAACTAGAAATGATGTGGTAAATATATGTTGAAGAGAAAAGCAGGGTTTACCGAGCCACCAAGTTTAATGGAAGTAAACTTATTTTTCTGCGCACAAAAAACGTAAATAATGTTTACAAATATTCTGAAAGAGATACCGCGGCTTCAACACAAAGGGCTAAGAAGGAACATGGGTGGTTTTTAGTCAGTAGAAGTCTGAAACTCCCTACTGCTCTGCCCAGAGTGGGAGGAGTCATTTCATGATTTCCCACTCTCCAAAATAACCCTCCTTTTTGGCTACGCCGCAGTTGGGTAAAAACAAAAAAAGTAATGAGGAAATTATCATTTAACTCATTATTATTCTCGTGGCTTATCCTCATTTATTTCGGGTCAGCGTTGCATATCTCCTGCTTCCAAACTTCTTCTTTATTGCTAGTTATCTCAGTGGTCACTGTCTTTCTAGCCTTACCAACATAACATAACATCACGCCAGTAATCCCCGAAGGGTTAGGCAGAGGTGCACCTAATAGTACACCCACATTTCGCCAGTTATGTTTAAGTCCCATGTAATAGGGGGCGAGCCTATTGCCAACAACCGGGCACAAATCCAAACTCCGTTCCGGCTGTTACTGACAAATTCCTGATGGAAAAAGCCAATAACACTTTGCCCAACCCGGGAATCGAAACCAGGACCTCATGCTCAGCAGTCGCGCTTGTGACCACTCGACCAACAAGGCAACGAGCCTTATCAACTCGATGAATTTTTCCTACTTTTAAAGAAATCATCACAAACAATTACTACCATAACCTCAAATACCATTTATTTTTCCAAACCATCCCCCACACCCATTCTCTTATGAAGTGCACCCGGACCGGATAAGCTAAAGAACCTCAAGGCGGTTATAACCGGATATCCGCTTTGTAATATTCGATTTAAATGCATGCTGCGACAGCCACCTGGCGGCATGTGTATACTAAATACTGGTATACACTTGGGTACGTATAGACTGGTATACATGTGGGTACGTACATACTGGTATACATGTGGGTACGTACGTACGGGTCAATTGAGTTACCTCGCCGGCAGATATTTCGTCTTGACGGCGGAAATCTTTGGTTGACGTGAAAATTCAAAGGTGATTTTGTGAGGATTTAGATGTGAATTTTTAATGTTAGGACGTTTTGTGGTGTATGAATAAGTCTCATTCTACCTGCATAAGCGTATACAGGAATGTTTAAAGATGTTTAGATATTTGAGTTTTTAACTTACTTTGACCACCATGCTCTTAATCTTTTTTCTTTATTTCAGCATTTTATTAGTAATCTACAGTAACTACTAATAACTAAGAAACCTTATATTTACTACGTGTCCTCATCATCATGATTAACATCATCATGTCGAACTGACAAATCATATTTATGTCTCGAGTTTGAACCCAAGACCGCTGATTTTCCGTCGGGGCTGCGGGTTGTTCGAAAGATATACCGCGGCTTCGGCACAAGGGCTAAGAAGGAACATGGGTGGTTTTTAGTCAGTAGAAGTCTGACACTCCCTTCCACTCTGCCCAAGAGCGGGAGGGGTTATATCAGAGTGCAGTGCTATGCGTATACGGACGTGTTTCCACTGTGCACGGCACGTATTTCGTTCGCGAGTTGCGCGGCCATAGCCGCTGCCCGTAATCACTATGAGTTCTAAACCACTCATAGTGAATGAGTTGCGGGCTTTCCTAGTCCATGCTATTGACTACATGGACGAGGTGAGCATTCTGCAGATATGCCGGTCCAATTTCAAGGAGGACGACATCAGCAGTGGGAAACTGCTACTGTTCCAGTCACTTGGAAAGTTGGACCAGATGCCGTCTCGCCGCAGGGATGGAACTGAGAAGAGCCTTCAAGATGTCATTGATATGTTGAAGAGGACTGACCCGGACGACGTCCAGATTTCGTAGCGAAGGAGCTAAGCAAACTGCCCCCCGTCACGTTCGATCACGTCGATGTTACGAGGCTGCTAAAGGACATCATTACCCTGAAAGCGAAGGTGACCAAGATGCAGTCCAGAATGGAGGTATCAGAAAAAACCAACGCTGAACTACGTGCAGAAATAGAAATATTGCGCAAACTTGGCTCAGTAACTGGGTCACCTGAGGCCTCTAAGGTGAACACACGTCGAACGGCGCAAAATGCATCTGTCGGCAGTTTTGAATCGGCGAACACTAGTGCGTCACAAGCTGCTGATAGTGCTGAGCAAGCGCCACCCGCCGCCGCCGCCCGCACCACAACACCGATTGCGGAAACGTCACATGTAGGTACGTCGACCCCAAGACGTGCCTACGCTGCTACTGTCGTTAACGGCAAATCGGATGCGTCGCAACATAAGCGACAAACCAATATTAAGGAAAAAAAGGGTACTCAACCTGCCCCGCCTGCGGTCAGTAACTGCATGCCAAGTACGGGCCAAGTTGATGATGAGGGCTTTACTAAGGTGGTGAAGAAGAAGAAGAAGAAGCCCTGTTCCCGGAACTTGTGCGGTACCGCAAAGACTGGACCCAACATGCTGCTGCGCCCTGTGCCTACGACGCAGCTGTACATTTCGCGTCTACATCACTCCACAAAGATTGAGGAAGTGGTGCAGTACCTGAAACTGAAGACTAACTGGACTCTGAGGGTCGAAAGGTTGGAATCGCGCCACAACATCAACTTTAAGTCATTTGTGGTACGTGTGCCAACCCAACATCTCCAGACCTGTTTGCAGGAAGACTTTTGGCCGAAAGGTGTCGTTTTCCGGCGTTTCCGATGACGGTTACGCGACACCTCGCAGCGAAACACGACGCCGACGTTACGTGTTTAGTTAAAGTTTTTAGTTATGGTTTACAGTTTTATATGTATTAGTTTGTTATTATTGTTTTATATTATTGTGTGTATTTTACCTATAGGGTTTAGTTGCCTGAAAAAAATGATTATTATTATTATATGATGATTTCCCACCACCCAAAAAAAAGGCCAAGTCGGATGGCCAAGGGCAGCATAAATACTCTAACAACAGGTTAGGTACTCACCACAGAAGGAAGAAAAGAATCATCATGATTCAGTTTTCAGTCTTAGCCCGTATCACAATTTTGCACGTTATCATTATATAACATGATTGTATCCTCCACAATGCTTGGTCTACTGTACAAGTCAGAAATATTAATTTAAAACCACGAGTAACTGCTCTAAGCTTTTAACAATTCTTTGTGTTCAAATAAGTAAACTCTAATGCATATTTCCCCGTCTTATCCTCAGCCCCTAAGGCTATTTGTACTCACTGAATTTCATTCGCCAACAAAACATATGTGCTTGGCCACATTCTACACGTTTAAGTGACACGCGTGTAGCGCAGTGACTGCGATGAAACAAATGTAAGAAATTGGTAAATTGCCGTTTTCTGATTCGAATAGTGAACTAGTCACGTCATGCGTCATAATAATGAATTATATTTATATTTTTAAGTGATTCAAATCTCATAAATACCATTTTTTTCTGATAAACGTTTGCTAGTCTTTGGATAGTGGGCTGCCGTTGTAAGACGACTAAATAGTCACGGTGTAAAGATAAGATTGGTCTTATCTTTCGTAAACTTAAACACATCAGCTAACGGTTTTTTATAGTTATTAAAAAAAATACTTTAATCAGAAACGTCCTTGCACGAGTCTCCACGGTTCGTCTTGCGTACTCACGCGAAGGAAGCAAGTGGCACACGCGCGGTTACCACAACACAAGTCTAATCGCGTGAGGTTGTGTATGCGGCGTAAACAGGCAACACACATAACTTTCCCATTTCCTTATTCGCCATCTCTTTAAACGTCAAACTCAGAAGGAAATCATGGTCCATGCTTCAGACTCCATTGAACATCTGACGCTATAAACCAAGCCACCGTTTTATAACCTATATCTTATTTGAAAGGGTCAGCACTGATGTGGCATGATCGATTACTCTGTGTGATAAACTTTATTGTGATTATGTTAACACTTTTTCGGTTTTATATTAAGTTTTAAGGGTTGGGGTGCTACTGGTTTGTTTGCAGTTTGGACGTTTTGTTGTTCTAAGGTGTAGTCGTAAAGTCACTTGTATTAGGACAGCGTGCCGGAATATATTTTCAGCAGTTGTCATCATTATTTTTGTCATTTTTCAACTACATGTGGGTCGGCTTTCAGTCTTACCGGGTGTATTTATGTATTAATTTTAATTTTTATGATTGACACTATTTTCTACATTTTTTATTTATATTATTAAATTTTTTCCTGACATTTTTATTTTTGTTATTTCTTAAATTTTATTGTTGACAATTTGAAAATATTTATGTATCGCTTACACTTTAGCATTCTTGTTTTTTATAATTTAAATTGATTAAAGTATTTGTTGCACGTCGATAATTAATAATTATATGTAAAATTGATCATTATATTTGTACGCCAAATGGCAAAACAAAGAGCGCATATGAAAATGTAACACCTGTTTGTAACTACCTATGTTGACAAATAAACAATCTGAATCTGACTCTGTAGTTTAATATCAATAAGGAGCGACTACGCGTCTGACCTCCACAACTCAGACAGTGGGTTGGAAAATAAGATACCCCTCGGTAAGATTTGACCTTTGGCAGGTCATGGAATCGTGCTGGTTTAAGAAGGGGTTTTGTTCTACTAAAAACTTAGTTTTGCTCTACGTGAAGTACTGTCTGTTAATAAATAATATTCGGAAGCCTTTTTTCTTTTTTTTTTGGCGGGTGGAAAATCATCGAATAATCAATAATAATAATCCCTCCCGCTCTTGGGCAGAGCGAAAGGGATTGTCAGACTTCTACTGACTAAAAACCACCCATGTTCGTTCTTAGCCCTTCATGTCGTGGCCGCGGTATCTCTTGCGAACAACCCACAGCCCCGACGGGTAATTGATATAGCCTTTACTTAACTTTAATGACGATCAACTTATACAGTTTTTTGAATTTTTATAGGTAATTTGTTCTTGTATCGAATCAGTAATCCTTTACATCTTGCGCAGGTAATTATGAAAGAGTAACATAGTTGTTATTCTGTCATTATTAACTTTACTTAGTAAGAATATTTTCTGCCAACAATCAGCCACAGGAGAGAGGTTCAGACATTTTTAATAGATTGGATTTTTACTCTCCATGAATTAAAACAAAGAACATATAATTATAACTGAACTAGCTATTTCGCATTGCATCCAATTTTCTCTTATTAAATATTTATCACAGAGACCAGTTCCCTTTGCGAGACTTTAAATCCACCACAAAAGAAAATGTTGTTCAACAAAAACATGAAATAATTCAGAATGGTCGCGCAGTCAGTTTTCTTTGAAATGCTTTCAGTATAATAGTTTTAATTTAGCATCCTCGCTTACGACTTACTTTTGTATTTTTTTGGTTCCCTGAGGAGATATGTCTGGGATAAACTCTTTCAGACTAAATGTGATCTGGGTAACTGAAAACTTGAGTACGTCAACAAATAATGTGTTTTTTTGTATTTGTTTACGTTTGAGTACTATCATTTTCAGTTTTCATTTTCTCGTCTATTTAATTTGTTTGTATTTATTTAATTTGGCTCATCAACGACGAGTATTATTTATATTTTACATACATAAAAAAAAAATTAAGTCTATTGAATGAAGTACAGCATAATTATGAGAAAAGCATGTTTGAATTATTTGCTACGCTGTTGTGCTACGGCGTAGCTCAAACTTAGCTACGAAACCATAATTTCCAAGCCAAGTGAGTAGCGGGAATCTTTCTGTGGCATAAAATAAATAAACAGTTATCAGTAATATTAAACGTTTATAACATATCCTTGGCTACTAAACAAACGTTCTTAGTAATTATAAATAGGCCTGAGGCCAGACTGAAAATATATGTTTCTGCATCAGTTCCTAAACATTATATTTATACCGCAATTCTAATACAACATACTCACATCAAAAAAGGATCAAGAGGCTGTACGTTCGCTGTATCGTTAATAATGCTAAACTAAAAGTGATTGCCAATAGGTCGGTCCCTTGGGTACTTATATCTACTTTGAGTACTCAAAAAACATGTAAAAAACTGGAGGTATCCAAGTTTCTCTTTGAAATACCGACTGTGGCAAGCCGCCCGGAAAATTAATATGGAGTCACTCGATGGTACTACAAATTTTGTTTCTTGCATTGATGTTTTGTGTGCGACTGTACTTTTATGTTTTTGGTTATGTTTGGAATACGTGGGACAGTTTATAAGTGATCTTTGTAATATATTTTTTGTTCGAGTATTGTTGTTATGTTAAAACTACAACTGAATATACAACGTTTTACTGGCTCCACATAAGTCTCGCAAAGGACAAATAGTTGATTTTGCACAGTATGCAGAAATGAGTATTTCTTTTTCGATTAAACAAAAACTATCGTTAAAAATGCTGGTGACCGTGGTTTCGTATTATTAACTGCTTACCATCATTATCAATTAATCGCAGCCTCATGCCATAGATAATAAAATTATCCTTAATATGCCATCTACCACCTTACTCGATGTGTGGTTCCTCTCATCCAGCTGCTACCCGAGGAGCTGAACAGTTAACAAAAAGTAGAAAAGCGCCATCTATGCCACAAATAAAGAACTAACATCCACATTTCATTTCCCACTAAATTATGTTAGTAGCCCACTAGACACAACACCCGTCTGGTTGGAGGATCCTCCATTTTCTATAGAGTATTGAGGAACTTCATACGCTGATCCTCATACCCGTAAAAGAATGTCATTCGACCTGCACTCAGTCTTCTGTAAATATTCAGCATAATCTGCATATAGTGTTCCCACTGCTGGGACACGATCTCCCTCTCTGTGAGAGCGACTCGCTCATAATTTATCAAACGGGTCCAGTGCGGTCTGTAGACAAATGATAATCCATCCATGATGTACTGGTTATACAACCAGTATTCGAACATGCAGTACACAGCCGTACGAACTGCAAACTGGTCAGCGTTATTACGGGCGCGTCCAACTTCCACCGCAGCCGATAATCTGCAAGTTTTTCTCTGCAGCCCTATGTGGGTCAAGTGAAACTCGGAAGGCGCGCTTTAGGCCTGCTGCATACTTGCGCATGCTATCACAACGTGAATGAGTGTATACTGGTTTTGGTTGGGTTTTGCACATAATGTCATAATTATGTCTGTATTAAATGAGTACATAATTTATAATTTATGATCAGATAACTTTGCTTAAAATTTTATTTCATGTGGCACTTATAAAATGTCGACAAAAGGGTCACGGTTCAGCTTGGTCATTTTATAAGGGGAAGAACCGGCAAGAAACTTCATGGTTCCTTTTTCGAATGATTTCATGGTAGTCCTTTATTTTGTTATATGCTTTTTCATAAGGATATAAAGGGTGTAAAAGTACCCTTAACGCAAACGAAGGTCACTTGTTCTCCACACCACTGCAATCATTTTCTTGTTCTAGGCCATACCTGGGAACCCCCTAGTTACGGAGATATTGGGGATCAAAGTTCCAAATTTTTCACATCTGTTTTAGGAAATACTAGTTTTTCAGGTTATAACTTTACTTAAATTACCTCCATGACCCGTTTACCATTAAAAGCGTCCACTAGCACAATGTTTTAAGAGTGCTACATTGAGTTCTACCGTAAAAACCCAAAAAAAAATCGTTTCCCAGCAAAAAAAAATGGCTTGGGGTACTTAGTTTGATGTACATAATGCTTGCTTGAGTTTTGTTTAAGCCCCATGTAATAAGGGACTAGCTTATTGCTATCTATCGAAATAGAAATCATTAAGCCCGACCTGGGAATTGAACCTTAGACTTCGGGTTCAGTAGTAGCGCTGCACCGCCTAACATGAAAAAACAGCAAGAAAAGAAAGACTTTTGTTTACCGCAGACTAATTTATAGGCACACAACAAAATTTATGGGTAATGTTAAACTTTTGTTGCCAGTTGTTCTCTTCCTGTAGGAAGTTTCCCATGAAATTGGTAGTTACCAATTCAAGCCACGAAACCAGCATCTGTCGTTTCATAAAAGCCAATCATTATATGAATTATTTTGAACATACGTACAGAAAATCACATTTTTCTTCTAGAAACCACAAAACACCACCAGCTACACAATTGGCGGCACAGTTGGCGCAGTGGCTGAGTGATCAGCAGCTGTGCTGCGTGTCGCGGGTTCGAATCGAACAGCTAGGTGTTCCGGGACTGGATGCATATGCTTGTGGAGTTTACGAGTCCACCCACGATTTCTACGAAATTCCTAGTGTGCAACGTTAAAAAAACGTAACTCAACAAAAATGTCAGACAACTGGTACCTGACAGTCCTGACACTGATTCATCATCATCATCATCATTTCAGCCAAAAGACGTCCACTGCTGGACAGAAGCCTCCCCCAGGTGTCGCCACATTGTCCGGACACTGATTTGGTGTTTTGTATTTCATTTAAGTTGTAAAAATTATTTGAAGTATTTTGATTTCGTCGCAATTTATTCTACAAAACAGTTTCCAAGAATGCACTATTTGATTGATGTCAATTAAGGAACAAATATTTTACCAAAAAAATATGGTTATACCGAACCCTGACTGCACTCGCGGGAAATGAATAATATTTAAAGAATACGTATTGTATATGTTAGAATATTATCAAAATATAACTCGCATATTAAATTAGCTCCTTCTTATATGTTTTATGTTAACTAGAATAACTACCTACTTTACTTTTAACTATGGATTGATTCTCTATGTTTTTGTCTATGGGCTGTAAAGAAACATAATAAACGTTTAGTCTTGTCGCTACAGCTATCGTGTTTTAATAGGTTATGGGCCCAGTCCCGTTTTTTTTAAAAAGTATAAAAAAAGTTTTATAAGTGTTTTTCGGTAACAATGTCGTCTGGTTACATAATTAATGTCCCGAAATTGAAAGGGCGAGAGAATTACGACGATTGGGCGTTCGCGGTGAAAAACTTCATGGTGTTAGAAGGCATTGATTTGGACAATATATCAACGGAGTTAAGTGGCAGTGAGCAAGCTAAAGCCAAAGCCAAGCTAGTTATGACCATCGAACCTGCGTTATTCGTACATATCAAAACTGAGAAAACGGTTGGCGCGTTGTGGAAAAAATTGAAGAAACTTTTTGATGACACCGGATTCACAAGGAGAATCAGTTTACTCCGAAAATTAATTACCATCCGCTTAGAAACCAGTGAATCTATGACTAGTTACGTGTCTCAAGTAGTAGAAACAGCGCAGAGATTGAAGGGAACGGGCTTTGAAATTAGTGAGGAATGGATTGCATCATTACTTTTAGCCGGTCTACCCGAAAAGTTCGAGCCAATGATCATGGCGATTGAACACTCTGGTTTGGCGGTAAATGCTGACGTCATTAAAACGAAACTTCTAGATATGTCCTCTGATGTTGGCAGCAGTGGACAAGAAACAGCCTTTTGGATGAGTCGTCGACCGAAATCTGGCAACACTGCGCACTCCAAGCAAAGACAAACGTCAAAATCAAATCAAAATACGTCAACGTCATCGGGAAATAAACAAATAAAATGTTATAGATGCAAGAAAATCGGACACTATAAAAGCCAATGTCCTGAATTAAAAGTTAAGGAAGCAGGTGCCTTCAGTGTGGCTTTTCTTCACGGAGAATTCAGTACAGAAGATTGGTATATCGATTCAGGTGCAAGTGCCCATATGACGTCGAACAAAGAAAGTTTATCGAAAATACGAAAACACACGATAAGTAAAATAGTTGTGGCGAATAAAACATCTATGCCAGTTATGTGTGCCGGCGATACACGAATAACTACATGTGTAAATAAACATCAGTTTGACATTCCTGTAAGAAACGTGTTATACATTCCTAACCTCACAACTAATCTGCTATCTGTTAGCCAGCTAATAGCTAACGGAAATACAGTGTCATTTGAGAAGAATTGCTGCAATATCCGCAATAAACAGAATAAAATTATTGGAGTAGCAAGTTTAAATAATGGAGTGTACAAACTAAATACAGTAAAGTCAGAGGGGTTCGCAGCTTCGGCAGTACACACATCAGATGCAAGACTGTGGCATAGGCGACTTGGCCATATCAATAGTGTTGATTTAGAAAAAATGAAGAATGGTGCAGTGGAGGGTGTTTCGTATAAAGATAAAGCAAACATCCAGAAATCCAACTGTGAAGTATGTTGCGAAGGAAAGCAGACTCGCTTACCTTTTCCATCAGGTAATCAAAGAAGTGAGACATTGTTAATGGTTGTTCACTCAGATTTGTGTGGGCCTATGGAGACCAGATCTATCGGTCAGGCAAAATACTTTCTTCTTTTTGTGGATGATGCTAGTCGAATGTCAAGTGTATATTTTTTAAAAGAGAAGAATCAAGCATTGCAGTACTTTAAGGAGTATAAAAAGTTGGTTGAAAATCAAACTGGAAACAAAATTAAAGTACTGAGAACAGATAATGGGGGTGAATTTTGTTCTAAGGAGATGGAGAATTATCTGAAGTCTGAAGGGATAGTTCATCAAAAGACTAATCCCTACACCCCGGAACAAAATGGTCTCTCTGAGCGCCTCAACAGAACACTGGTTGAGCGTGCTAAATGCTTACTCTTTGAGGCTAAACTAGGCAAACAGTTTTGGGCAGAAGCTATAAATGCAGCAGCTTACCTAAGAAATAGGTCACCAGCCTCAGGACTAGGAAATATGACACCGTTTGAAAAATGGACAGGCAGAAAGCCTGACCTGAGCCATGTTAGAGTGTTTGGGAGTTCTGTCATGATGCATGTGCCTAAAGAAAAAAGACTAAAGTGGGATAAAAAGGCAGTCAAATATATCTTAGTTGGTTATCCAGATAACATTAAAGGATACAGATTATACAACTTAGAAACAAGGCAACTAACTATGGAAAAAGAAGACATCTCAGATAACACTCAGATAGTAGTGCAGGAAATGACTGATGCACAGGAAGATTCACAATCAGTGGAGGAAGAATCACAAGATGACAGTAAAGTCTTAGGACCGAACGACAGTACCTATGTTCCTGATATTTCTAATTTGAGCTCAACGTCAGACTCAGAAGACTCATACCATACACTGTGTGAAGAAGATGATGATTCAAGGGCAGTTGAAGTTTTTGAGGCTTTTGAAGAGAACCAGGCTTGGGAACCAGTGGATGAAAATCAAGCAGACCGAGTAGTTCAGTGCAAGTGGGTTTTTAAAAAGAAATTAGAAAGTGATAACAAAGTGAGATATAGGGCTCGTTTGGTGGCAAAGGGTTTCACCCAAAAAGAAGGAGTGGACTTTAACGAAACTTACTCTCCCGTTCTAAGATACTCTACTTTAAGATTGTTGTTTGCAATAAGTGTTAAATTAAATTTTAAAGTATCACATCTTGATGTAACAACTGCGTTCCTAAATGGTTGTCTTAATGAAAATGTTTATATGCAAGTTCCACCTAACTTAAATTGTAAAAGCAATACTGTTCTTAAATTAAAACGTGCTATATATGGATTAAAGCAATCAGCCAGAGCCTGGAACCAAAGACTTAATGATTGTTTACTAGCATTAGGATATGTAAAGTCGAAATTAGAACCATGCTTGTACAGTAAAAGGGAAAATAAGGAACGAATTTTTGTCACAGTGTTTGTTGATGATTTTTTTATTTTCTCAAATAGTAGCACTATGACAGATAAATTAAAGAAAGATTTAATGTCAAATTTCAAGATAAAGGATTTAGGGCAAGTAAAAAACTGTTTGGGCATGAGGGTTAGAACATATACAGACGGTAGTATATCATTGGATCAGGAACAGTTTGTTAATAATATTTTAATGAAATTCAATATGTCAGATTGCAATGGTATTGATACACCAATAGAATGTAACTTAAAATTGGATGTGTCTGATAATGTTGAGAAACAGTTCCCTTATCAGCAGCTCTTGGGAAGCCTGATGTATTTGTCAGTTTTAACCCTTAATTTGGCAAAGCAAACAATGCAATAGTAACAGATTTTTTTAATTGGAAATGTAATTGGCACATATAAAGCTTTATTAGAAAAATAATAAAAAAAATCTGAAAAGTTTAGTTTTCCTGAAAACTTATGTATGCCACTACATACATTGCCAACTCCTCAAGACTACATCTTGTAAATGTGTTGTACGTATGGACGTACATTACCAGTGACTTTAGGGACTAAGTATAAAAAAGATAATTATTTTACTTAGTATTTTTTATTAGTAAGATTACAAAAAATAAGCGAATCACTTCTAGAAGTTAAAAAAAAAAAATTACGCTCGTAAATGGTACTGAAATTGACAATTTCTAGAACTTTTTCCTGTCACAAAACAAAGGCGAACTTGGCATTTCATGCATTGCACAACCGTCAGTTTAGAGCACAGTCGACGTCGACCTTGAGTGGTCATTGTCATGAAATGACCAACGTTGTCAAAACGTGACGATTCGACTGGGCTGGCCTGTGGTATTCTTTTTTTTGTTTTTGACGTCATTTTCAGTGCGTTCGTATTTTCTGAGACCTTCATACAGCTCAAATCGGAAGTCCTTCAAAGGGATTGATGGTTTTCCTGATTTTGAATTATCTTTCCTGTGTAAAAGCTACGCGTTGTTTACACATGTCCAGGAGTTGGGCAAATATACCAATATACCATCTCCGGGTTTTGAATGGGGTTCTATATAATGAAATAAGCATATCGGCTAAGTCAACTCCTCCCATATGCTTATTGTATTCCTTGACTATTTGCGGACATTGTACATCGACTTTAGTTCTAGAGTCCTTGCAGTATCTTTTTATCGTATCCACTGGTTCCACGCCTACAAAGGAACTTATCAACGTCACAGCTTTGTTGTCATTCCACCGCACTACGACCAAACGATTTTTATCACAGGTAACTTGAGCATAAGTACCCCGGGGTTTCTTTTTCAATATTTTCTCTGAAGGCAGAATTTTTTCTGCACCTCTCAATCTGTTATTTCTGATAGTTCCTAATCCAAAGGAAGATATATACTCCAGTAATAATCTCCAGTGGAGATAGAACTTGAACGTCGTCAGTGGGATCCGATTCCTCTTCAACAGTTGCCATATAACGAAACATAGCTTTTTTCCAGCGGTAACTGATAGTGAACTTTTGAATTCGCCTCGGTCGTTTAGCAACATGAACAGTGGGACGCTGTGACCTTGTTTGTCTGGAAAAACTTGATTTGGAAGAGGTATTTGCCATTATGCATTGTGTTACCAAGCCAGGGGGTGCATGGGGTGCAGGAGTTGCAGGATTTGCGGGAGTTGCAGGTGTTGCATGAAATGACGGAATGTCACTCAATATTGCTACTTTACTGCAATTCGGTTCTAGAGATGGGCTAGAATAAACCGTTTGGAAAATGGGTGTAAGGCAAACATTTTCGCTGGTGGGGTCTTGTTCGTCATCTAGTAGGTTTAGTCTTTCTAAGGAGCTATCAACTGAGGGTACAGATGAACTAGACACAGAAAGCGGAGTGTGCACACGTATCTCGTCTTCAATATCTGAACGTTTACCATCGTCAGAAGGTGCATTTTGAGTAGGGACAAGCGCTAAAATTCTACCACCACGAGTTTGAAGTTTTTGCTGCCGACAAAGAAAAAACATGCTAAAACACAAAATAAGCAAAGCAAAACCCCTAATTTGGCAATGTATGGCATGACATACAAATAAACTGAAGGGTCTTTAACTATGAACTTGGCAATGTATGTCACAGCATACAAATAAACTGAAGAGTATTTTATTATGAACTTGGCAATGTATGTCACAGCATACATCGTGTAAGTATCCAAAATATAGTCATTTTATCTAGGAAAAAGTTCAAAGTTATTACCAAAAGTATATTATCATAAAATCAAGTATAAAAATTTGTCATTGCACTTGTCCTAAACCACGAAATAATGAATATAATAATATAAATACCTTGGATAGCGCTGCTGACTGACGCCGTGACGCCATTTTCATCGACTTATGTCAAAACTAGTGTTGTCAGACGTCTGATTTACATTTTCTTCTAAAAATTGTTAGTATTGCAAGATGATAAAAATGTAAATCCACGTTATTTTTTTACTTTTCGGTAAAAAAATTTTTTCAAAGTTTATGTATGTCAGGGCATACATTATCAAATTAAGGGTTAACACGCCCAGACATTAGTTTCAGTATCAGTTATTTGAGCCAATTCAATAATTGTTTTACAGCAGTCCATTGGAGACATGCAAAGCGTATATTAAAATATTTAAAGAAAACCAAGTCTTATGGATTGATGTATACTAGAGATGATAATAATTTGGTAGGCTTTGTAGATGCTGACTGGGGCTCTAATAATATTGATAGAAAATCCTATACAGGTTTCTGTTTTATATTGTCAGGAGCTGTAGTATCTTATGAGTGTAAAAAACAGCAAACAGTAGCATTGTCAAGCACAGAAAGTGAGTATATGGCAATATCGGAGGCCTGTAAGGAAGCTATCTACTTGAAGAATTTGTTGTCAGAAATTAATAGCTGTAATTATACTATAACTCTGTACAATGACAATCAGGGTGCTCAGAAATTGACAGAGAATCCTTTGTTCCACAGGAGAACAAAACATATTGACATCCGTCATCATTTTGTGAGAGAGACTGTTGCCAATAACATTGTCAAAATTGTATATCTGTCAACTTCTGAAATGCCAGCTGATCTCTTGACAAAAGGTTTATGCAGTATTAAGCACAATAATTTTGTCAAAGATTTAGGTCTTGTAAAGAAACTTAATAAACGTTTAGTCTTGTCGCTACAGCTATCGTGTTTTAATAGTATATCTATAATTAAGTTTTTAACTACATATATATATTAACGCCCAGCAAACATAACATCACGCCTGTAATCCCCGAAGGGTTAGACAGAGGTGTTCCTAATACTACACACACATTTCGCCGGTTATGTAAAAGTCCCATATAAGCCTTTTGCTGTTCATTTTTTATACGTCCAGTTAGCCTTTCCTCATCTATCCAATTATACGTTAAAATGCAGAATCTGGCATTTGCAACCACCTTTATGACACACACATTTGTATTCCAACTGAGTATTGTGTTCCGTCTGTGTGCCACATTGAGATGCAATGTGTGTCGATACACTGTGTGTGTGTGAGTGCTGCCTACATTTTTGAGTGTACGTTTTGCTCATGTAGGGAAATGTGTACGTGTGTGTTTTTTCATGTTGTGTATGTATATGTGTGTGTTCTGCGGTGTATGGAGTACCGTTTGAGGGACCCAACAACTGATGGATTGTTTTTCCCTCCAGAGACGTGATTCGCTTTATGTATGAACCGTTGTGTGAATCTGGTGACGGTGGCTCCCCCGTGTTATTAATTATTTAGTGTTTGTGTGAGAGTGGAACGAGTTTGTTCGTCGTGTGATTAAAATTTGTCGCGTGGCGAAAATGGGTGACGGTTGAAAATGGTTATTCAGCGTTTAGCGTATTTTTTATTGTAGACTACAGAACATACTTAGTATGGGAAAAGTTTTCATGGATTTACAAGTTCCACGTATTTTGGTTGGTAGGAAAAACAGGGACTTTTTTTTTCAGGAAATTACAGTCTTATAAATTATAATTTCTCTCTTTTGTTTTCGTTCTTTTTTCATCCAGTCTTACCAAATAGTATCGTATTACCTAGTATTAACTGGGTTGTGAAGGTCAGATAAGGAGTTGCTCCATGTAAAATACTGGTATTCAGCTGCATCCGGTAAGACTGGAAGCCGACCCCAACATAGTTGGGGAAAGGCTAGGCAGATGATGATTTTCGTTCTTTTTTCTTAAGTCAAAGTTGTCCGATTGAAAATTCTCCTATTGTATTTTAATATGTTTAACTGTTTCTCCTGTACTAACCTTTATTTCTTTTTCTTTTCAGATTCATGTCTGCTTACACCAACATCATCAATGCTAGCACAGTCAAGTGAGTCAATTTACCATTTGAATAATTACCGTTACTTTTAGCCTATTTTATTCTACTGGGTAATGGGTGCAAACGGGGGGCACAAAATCAAAATCAAAATATTTATTTCAAGTAAGCCAGTTACAGGCACTTTTGAATAGTCGAAAAAATACTAAATAAACTAATCAACTAAGCTACAGTCCCACTCACAAGGCATAATAACTGTGAGTGTACTGTAGTTGCCCATTCCACAGCGTTGGTCTCATGAGAAGAACGGCAAGAAACTCCATGGACACTCTTTTAAATCGTAATATTTTTACGAAACTTTGGTTACATCATTCATGTTATGATGGTATAGTATATGAGAACGATAAGTGTCCACAGTAAAGTCAAAAACGACGAGTCAAAGGTAAAATAATAAGCGGCACAAGGGCTAAGAAGGAACATGGGTGGTTTTTAGTCAGTAGAAGTCTGACACTCCCTTCCGCTCTGCCCAGAGTAGGAGGGGTTATTTGATGATTTCCCACCTCGCAAAAAAAAAAGTTTACAAAGTTACACTTTTGTGCAGCAGTAACGGTATAGAAAATATTTTGAAAACTATTTTTCAAAGGAAACCATGAACTGTACAAGTTGCAGGTGTTTCGTTTGATCTCAAGTTTGGTCTAGGTGGTAGGTATACAAATAGTTTCGATTGTGAAGCCTTAGTAGTTTTTCTTTTTATTTCACGAGGACATTGCTTTAGAATTTTGCAGTTTCCATTTTATTGCAAGTGACTATTCGACTGTATGTCGTGTAGTCAATCGTAATATTAACTTACACCTTACTATTGTATAGAGTCTGGTTCTTCTAACCAAACAGACAGATGTGTTGCTGGGGAGTTTGTTCCGCCACTTCTTCTTTCCAGCAAAAACACTAGGAAGTGTCGAAGGGTGGGCGTTTTGGGGGACTGTTACTTGTAAATAAGTAAAGTAAATTTTGACGTTCGAAAAGTGCTGATTATAAATTATCAGCCTAGTTTGAATAAATGACTTTTGATTATGACTGTACACATTTCCGAGAACGTTTCAGGTGGCGCCGAATGACCAATTACGGCGTCACTTTGGAGAGTAATATATTTCACTGTCATTCGAGAAGCTGCAATACAGAGCCACTCCCACCTTCTCCCGTATATCCGCAACAGTTTACGCCTAATCACGTAATCAATGAGGCATCAGAACTAACCCACTTCCCCTCCCCTACCAACTAGCTTCGATTAACCGCAAGATAATTTATTCAGGGGTATCTATCATCATGCCAGGAATCTATCCGCCGGGACAGATCTACTTATACTTGCGTGAAACGATTAACGAACAACTTGCTGAGAAACGGCTTAAATTAACTAAAACACTTGACCCCTTAGTTTGGTTGTTGTGTGGGTTGGTAGCATGCTAGAACTATTTTGAATAATTCTGCAAATAACAACAATAGTTTTTTAAAAGGGCGTAGCGGGGTACACTTTCTTATCTAGCATACATCTTATTTTAATACTGTCTAAATTATCATTCATTCGAATTATTACCGATGACCTCGTGAAGGTTACAGGGACCCGCTGGATGCGAGACGCACGCGACCGGTCAATGTGGAGACACCTGGGTGAGGTCTTTGATGAAATGATGATGATGATGATATATTAAAACTGCCTCGGTGGTCGAGTTATTGCAAACTCGACTGTTGAACAAAAAATCTTGTAGTCGATTCATAGATAGACCGCCCATTACATACCGAGTTTCCTCCGTGCCTCAGAAAGCACGTTAAGCTGTTGGTCCCGGCTGCCATATATAGATCTTTGGCAGTCGTTAAGGTAGTCAGTGACCTGAAAGTCTGACATCCAGTCTTATCAATGAGTTTCGTATTACCTAGTATTAACTGGGTTGTGGAGGTCAGATAGGCAGTCGCTCCATGTAAAATACTGGTACTCAGCTGCATCCGGTTAGACTGGAAGCCGACCCCAACATAGTTGGGAAAAGGCTAGGCAGATGATGATGATGATGTTATTGATTTTACATCAGGAATTTCTCAGAAGCTGCCACGGAGTCTGGTTTGTGCCCGCTTGATGGCAATCGGCTCGCCCTTATCAGCTGAAACATAACAGAAGAAATGTGGGTGTAATACTAGGCACGCCTCTGCCTTACCTTTCGGCGACTACAGGCAAGATATTGTTATGTTACTATATATCTGTGAGTTCACAACGTCTTCTCAGATACGTAAACAGTTTACTGGACTCGGATAACATAAACAATAGTTTTCCGAGAATCTGCAACTAACAGTATATACAGGGTGGTGCCGACCATACGACAATAAATGAAACCACTGGCAGTTCTAGTTCATAGGAACATTTTTAAACTATCAAATAAATCCTAACACCGTCTTGGTGCCGACGATACGACAATAACCTACCTAAATATATTTGCCAAATTCGTTTGTTACATTTTATTTCCACACGTTAATCGGTGCAAATTATTCCTAAGGTTAGTAAACCAATTTTTGTATGTAAATTGTAATGTATTTCGTTTACAGTTTTATGCTACTTAGTTTTATTGTTTTATTTTATTTTGGTGTTAAGATTTATTTGATAGTTTAATAATGTTTCTATGGACTAGAACTACCAGTGGTTTCATTTATTGTCGTATTGTCGGCACCGCCCTGTATACCTGATATTGAAGCGAGATATCAATATCAAGCGGATACTGTAACTATAGCTGGCCGTTGTACAGGAAATTGTACAGTTGTACAGTTAAATTCATATGCAATTTTCTCGTAAACTAAAGGTTTTGACTTTGAACAAAGACCAATTTAGTAATAGTATGGCCTTAAAAAGACTATGTTTGTGAAAACGTTACGTCTATACTGCAAAAGAAATCACATTTAAAAGTTACTGCGTTTATACATATCCAAATCAAAAGATTTTTTTTCACATAGGCCTACATGGACACTTAAAAACGTTGACTAAAAGGTGCAAGGTTCGGGTTGGTGGTTTCGTATGGAGAAGAACCAGCAAGAAACTTCATGATTACTCTTTTAAAATTGTTTGGTCATACAATATTTCCATGTTAAAGCATAAGTACTTAGATATGGGTCCGGGACAAGGTGACTGTAAACACCCGGGTTGATAAGAAGAGGTTATCTGTTGAGTTTTCTACACTAATATTATAGAATAGAATAGAATAGAATATTTAATTGCATAAAACATGGTATAAAAGATGGTACAAAAATTAGATACAGAGCATACATGTTTTTGCTTAACATTATAAGCGTGCAAATTTTTCGTGCATACCTTAAATTTAATTAAATAAAACATTACATTCACAGTCACTTAAATTTCTTGTTAAAAAATTCTTTAATACTATAAAAACTATTAGTGGACAGCCAATCATACAATTTTCTTTTAAATAATCTTGTATTTAGAATTTTTAGGTCGTTCGGTATCTTATTAAATATTTCTACACACATATACAAACAGCTTTTATTATATTTAGCTAGCCTTGGCATGACATCCAGTACGAGCCTGTGAGGGTCGCGCCGGTTTCGAGGATGTACATCGTCTGCTTTTGTAAATAATTCCTTATGCCTCCACACAAACATACATATCTCATATATATAAAGAGACGGTAACGGTAACAGACCAAGTTTTTGAAATACAGGCCGACAAGTATCATCGGATTGAAGCCCGTAGATTGCTCGAATGCATTTTTTTTGTGCAACAAATGCTCTATTTTGATCGGTGCTATTGCCCCACATAATCAATCCATATCGTAACACCGATTCGACATAAGCATGGTATGATGTTATTGCCGCATGGACGTTTGTTATATTCCTAATTTTTTTTAGCGCGTATACGAACTGATTTATTCGTTTTGAGACATTATCGACATGGGATTTCCAGTTCATGTCTTGATCCAAAGTAACGCCTAGAAACTTAGTTTGCGTTACTTCATTAATTTTATTTACATTCATTTTTTTGTTATATTTAGAATTATTCGAATGGTGAAATTGAATATATACAGATTTTGCAAGATTTAATGATAAATTATTTTTATTTAGCCATTCAATCAGTATGTCAATTGTGTTATTAATGTCAGTTTCATGATCGTCAATTGTATTATTCTTTTTATCAGATGTCACAATAATGGAAATGTCATCAGCAAATAATATACATCTATGATTAGTAATATTAGTAATAAAATTAATATAAAGAATGAATAAAATTGGGCCTAATACACTTCCTTGTGGGACGCCATATTTGTTACATTTGAGTTCCGAAGAGTGAGGTGTCAAGTCGTTATATCCATTCACTTTTGTAATTATAACACGCTGTTGTCTGTTACTCAGGTATGTCGATATCCATTGAAGTGCAATGCCTCTAATGCCAATTGCCTCTAATTTCTGTAGTAACAGGTCGTGAGATACTCGATCAAAGGCTTTAGATAAGTCAAAAAACAAACCTGTAGTTAGGTGGTTTTGGTTGATATTAGTCAATATGGTTTTTACAAGAGTGAAGATGGCTAGTGTAGTGGATTTGTTTTTTTGGAAGCCAAATTGATCTTTTTTAATAATGTTAAATTTATCACAGTAGTCAATCAATCTCTTACACATACACTTCTCGAAAATTTTAGATATAATAGGTATTAAAGTTATTGGTCGATAATTATTAATGTCAGATTTATCACCTTTTTTAAAAAGTGGCTTAACTATTGAGACTTTTAATGATTCCGGAAAAGTGCCAAGTATAAATGATAGATTTATTAAATATGTCATTATATTAATAAGTTCATCAGTGCATGCTTTTATAATCTTCGTATTAATTTCGTCATAACCTGCCGAGCTTGTGTTTCTTAAAGATGTCATCACCCCTCTGACTTCTTTTTCAGACACAGGTTTCAGAAACATCGAATGAACTTGTGAACTTTCGTCACAGTTCGACTTTGTACTTGTGCTAGAAGAATGTGCTGTATCAATATAGTGGTTATTAAACGCAGTTGCTATTTCTACGGGGTCTGTGAGTACTTTATTGTCAATTAGGATATTTTCTATGTCGTTCTTATAGTTATTGCCCATAATTTCATCTTTAATTACATTCCATACCGCTTTGCATTTGTTTTCACTTTTGTTAATAAACTTGATATTTGCGTTCTTCTTTGAATTATAAATGCATTTCTGCAAAAGTTTTGAGTATTGATTATAATAAATTTTATTTTTTATATTTTTATTTTTATAATATTGATAACGTAAGAACCGTTTTGTTTTACAACTTTTTTTAAGTCCTTTACTTATCCAGTTCTGTTTTTTTTTATTTTTGGTGTTTATCTTTACTTTTATTTTTGGGAAGCATAAATTAAAGAACAGGCACAGTGTGTCATGGAAAGTACCAAATGCTTTGTTTATGTCCTTCTCTGCGTAAGTTTCGGACCAAGACAAATTTTGTAAGCATTCTTTAAACTTCTTAATGTTATTTGAGCTGAAAACTCTTTTGTAGGCATAGTACGTTGCTTGATTTTGTGTATTATGTCTCACAGGGAAGCTCAACATTTGCGCTGTATCGTGGTCGGATAAATGGAGTGGCATAACTTTACCAATAGCATCAGGAATGTTACTGAGAATGTGGTCGATACAAGAGGACTTACGAGTTGGTTCATTAATGTGCAGTTTAAGATTATAATTGTATGCTAGATCTAGTAACTGATTTGTAATGTTGCCTTGTTTAAGAGTGTTAATGTTAAAGTCACCTGTTATAACCACTTTTGTTTTCGAGTTATATTTCTGAAATACCTGGTACAAAAAACTATTTAACTTGATTAAAAATTGGTTGGGGTCGGATTGAGGGGTTCTATAGATACATATAATTATCAACTTGTGACAGGTAAGTTCTATGCCACATACTTCGAACGTATTTTGTATTGCATGGTTATATAAAAACGGTAGCTCCTTGTAGACAAGGTCACGCTTAACGAGAATGCAAGTTCCGCCTCTTTGTTTGTCCCTGGAGAAACTGGCAGCCATTTCGTAATCATGAATATGAATAAAATTTTCATTGCCTTTCTTTATAAAGGTTTCAGAAAGGCATATTACATCTGGGGCATTCTGTTCTTCGCGTAGTTCCTGTAAGGTTAATTCAAGGATTTCTTTTTTGGATGAAATACTAGCGATATTTTGATGAATTATTTTAAAATTATATGTCACCAATGGTGGAGTCTTATGCCCGAAAAAATGTCAAGTTCTTTTGTGTCACTGGAAAATAATAAGGAATAGTTCCTTTTTGTGCTTTTTCTGTAGGACTAATAAGGTCATTACTTTTTTGCGTTTTTAATTTCATGCGATCAAAATAGAAGGGAATTGTGCCTCTCTTGGGTTCATTAATATTGTTAGGAAGCTTAAAACTTGATCTGTTACTCGCTATTCGCTTTACAAGTTCTCTTGGGTTCAAATAGTTCTCGTTATAATCATTACAGTCAATTAAATAATTTATTTTAGTGCATAGTTCAGATATTTTCAATGTATCGCATTCTAAAAATTTACATTTTTTATAACTTATACACACATTTTTGATACTATGATTAAGTTTATTAACATCCAAGTAATAATTTTTGGGCACATTTAATACAATTATCATATTATTGTAAAATGTATCTAGAACAATTTGTAACTGAGATAAAACATATTTTGAATTATGATCATTCTCTCCTATACAAATCACTAGTTTATCGTTCAAGTTTAACTTAGCATGACAGCAACTCGATATTATTTGGCTACTGAGAGCATTTGGTTTAGTATACGCGACAATCTTATACTTTTCATACGTTGTATTTCGTCTTGAATCTATCATGGCTGCTGCTAGGCCGACACATTGTTGAGAGCCGAAAATAAGTATCCTATTTGTCGGTTCATGTTTTTGCTCCTCTGTACAAATAGGCGTTTGTGTGCAGATTTTTGGTACCGGTGAATGTTTAGGTAAACTGTAATCGCGATTTAAAGTATCTATTTTCTTTGTAAAAGCTTCAATCTTCTGTTGGGCGTCTTTCAGTTCATGTTGCAAATCCTCAATTTTTTGTTGAAGGCATATTATTTCGATGTTTTGAACACTGTTGACAATCGACTTACTCACCAGAGGAGTAGAAGGCGTGGAGAATGCAGTTTGGTCAAGAAGAGAATGTCTTTTCCTTTTATATTTATTTGCTGGACTGTTTCCTAAGGTTGCTGGAGAATGACACAATGATTTTAACATTTTTAATTCTGTATTTAACTTATTTATTTGATGATTGAGATTATTATTTTCCAGTATCATATTCTCTAACTCATTTTCTGTACTTTCCAGCTTATGTGTGAGCTCTTTTATGGTCTCTTTCATTTCTAGTACTGTCAATGTTTCAGATATTGTGCCGTCTACACTCTGAGACAGTTTACTGGGAGTATTATACGATTCATCTGAATTTCCGTATTCGGATAATATGTGAGAGTCCAAGATATCAGAAGATTTTTGAATGGCGGGCGTCACAGTTTCATGTTCTTTCAGGATATTTCCACTTGGTTCTGGAGAGGAGCAGTTTCGATGTAGGTTTGCTTTTCTTTTATAAAGAGGAAAGATTTGTTTGTTTGTTTGTTTGTAACGAATAGGCTCCGATACTGCTGGACCGATTTCAAAAATTCTTTCACCGTTGGGAAGCTACACTATCCGCGGGTGACATAGGCTACTTTTTATCCCTGTATTCCCAGGGGAACGGGAACTACGCGGGTGAAACCGCGTGACGTCCGCTAGTATAAAATAAGTAAGTATTATTACTATTATTATTTATTTATAATAAGTTCACTAAGTCTTAACCTAGTCTTTCCGGATATCGCCAAGCGGTTGGTCGACTCTCGACCTTAGTGACACAGTCCTAGAGACCTAGTCGTATCGTTAAAAACTACAATGTCAAATAAATTAGGGTATCTGCTGAACACAATTTAATTGAATTCTAGCATCAGCTACGTCAGTGATTTATTGTGACAATCTAAAGTTGACGCTCCTTGACTGAAGTTGACTTGAATTTGGTGATATTTTTATTTGTGTTGTGTTTGCAACTGGATTGGTGATGATTACGATATTCCGTAATACAGGTATGTAATTAAATATTTACACGTTATATGTCTGAAACTGTTTGTTTGTAAAAAAACTGAATTTACAGAAATTAGTTATGTACTAGTGTATTTCTGAGTCATTTCCTTGTACTAAATCCATAAAAAAGTTAACTCCTAAATGCTACTTCGTCTGTTAACTCACTGTTAATTAATGTTGTATGTTGAAATTTTTGTATTTTCTGAAATTCTAAATAATTTTCCTCGATAAGTCCGTCGTTTAACCTAACATACTGTAGAGCTCACTCCGTGCCTTGGAAAGGACGTTAAGGCGTTGGTCTAGGCCAGAGACCTTTATATTTATTTTACTATTTATGTACACACAGTAGATAGCACAGCAAAATATGATAAAATAACATGTGAGTACAGAGGTACTGCTTATATACTGCTTTATAGATCAACGTGCCATTTTTTCTAGAGCAATGTTTATTGAGACCTTGCACGTGCCGTCCAATAATATTGCTTAGTCTCTAAATATTTTCAACTGAAAACTCTTTACACTAACAAAAAAAAATTACTTGACCTATATCGTAATGTTTCAATTTTACATGTAATTCAAATTAAAGTAACATTAGTGTAACTTCTGTTGTTGATGATTAGATGATAAGATTTACCAAACAGTTTCTAATCGAATCTTATGTTATTCATCTCTGAAAATAATTATTCGTAGGCATAGATGAAAATATGGTTAAGAAATCGGTGGTGTGCCTAAAATATTGTGAAACGTGCCATTGGTTCACCATCTCTTGTCTAGAGTGTCCATTGGCAATTGTAGATCTTTAACAATCGTTACGGGTAGTCAGTGTCCAGAAAGTTTGACAATCAGTCTTACCTAGATTGTGTTAATTGTTAGCAGTCGCTTCCTCCAGTCAGACTGGAAACCGATCCCAAGATAGTTGAGAAAAGACTAGGCATATTATGATGATACACATATTTGTTTACTCTCTGGGACTTCGTCGGGCTTCATTGTCTCGGCGCTTTTCTTGTGGTCGCCACTGTTGATTCTGGCTTACAGGAGTCACAGTGGTTCAGGAATAGTGTGGCGGGCTTGGCCCAAATAAAAAAAAAATATTTGTTTACATTTGAATGAACATCGGGAACAATAGGTTTTAATTCAAATACGTAAACATAAAACCACCCTCCTTACGCAAACCTAGAAACGCCTATTACTATTTCTAGTTCCATTACCTACCCTTAGAGTACAGCAGCCCGTAAAATCACAAAGAGAATCATAATATACAGGGCGATATGAAAAATATGAATATGCGAGATGTACGCGGCCGGGCGAGGAATTTAATATATTCCGCGCAACTAATAAGTATTGGAGGAAACAAGGTTTTTTTATTGAACGATATGAGAATGGTTTAGACGATGACACGGGAAGGAACTGGGTTTGAGCCTTTGTGTGAGGACAGAATTTGTAGGCTCTGGTGTCATTTTTTACTATAGTCTTTTAGTTTTGTACAACCTGAATAAAAACAAATTGGCTCTCACGGGACGCCCGGTAGATGTGAAACAATTTTTTTTTTAACTCTTTTTTTTTAATTTCGAGAACGGAATATTTCAATCAACAATAAAATTGTTTCAAAACAAGCTTTATTTTAATGAGAAAAAAGGTTGATTTTAAGTGACATCACGCCATGACAGTATCATGCCAATTTACGTCACGGCATATCAGTTGATTTTACTGTTACTTTTTAATCGGCCCACATCTGCTCCTATGAATGTGGGCTGCGGTTACGCTTTTTGGGGGACATCTGTTTACTTCTTCATCGAATAAAAAAAAAAGCCTAAAAAATACCGTCACCCATAAACTCCAATCAAATTGCACGCTCAAACTCCAACAAAAAAAAAATTCGTAAAGAAATCACAGTCAAAAATAAGCGGGCAATATTGCCCATAATAGCTTTGAATTCAGTTAAATATTGCCTTAAAGAACATTTATATGAGGAGGACAAACACCTAATGAGGGTGTGTAGACAAGTTTGAACGTTCACGGATCGTCGCGTTTTGAGCGGGATTGCGCGAAACGACCGAATTCCGCCTGATTGCTGCATACACGGGGAATTTTTAGTATTTACTCGCTGTGTCTCTGTAGATGTAAATTGTGGAAAAAAGATGGATGGCTCAAATTGTGTGGTTTGTAGTTCTTCTTACGTATATTTAATTTATTCTTTTGTCTACACTAATAATATTATAAAGAGGAAAGATTTGTTTGTTTGTTTGTAACGAATATGCTCCGAAACTACTGGACCGATTTAAAAAATTCTTTCACCGTTGGGAAGCTAAACTATCCCCGGGTGACATAGGCTATCTTTTATCCCTGTATTCCCACGGGAACGGGAATTACGCGGGTGAAACCGCGTGACGTCCGCTAGTTCTAAATAAACTAGTAAAATCACACATGATACACATTTTTTGTGCCCGGAGTGTCAGACTTACCAAGGGGTTTCATATTATTCAATACTACTTCTGGGTTGTGGACTGTGGAGGTTAGATAGGGAGTCGCGTTATTTGAAATACTAGTATTCAGCTGCATCCGAATAGACTGGGGCTGACTTTAATATAGTTTGGAAAAGGCTAGGCAGAGCCTTCATCACGCTGCCCTGCTACGCGACCGGCGTCTCGTAGCAAGGTGCTACGCCGTAGTGTAACGGTAACCGCTACAATATTCTTCTCATTGAATTTTTTACTAGTCAGAATACACGTAGATCTCCATACCATTTTGAATCACCAATTTCCGTCAACGGTGTATTATCAAATCCCAATACAAAACACAATGTAACATAAAACACATAACAAAAAGTATTCATTCAAATAAAACGTATTGTGTCCGTATTAAATGTGCCACTATTCCTCCTGGACATTTATCAGTAACATCGTCTGTCAGCCATTCATCACGGCACGCGTGACATGTTCTGACCTGTTTAATAAGAGTTGAACAACACGGACGTTGCGTTGTCGCAATTTTGACAGACTGAGAAACGGAACATATTGATTTCACTACCTTGTCACAGCATTCTATAAATCCATCGATATTGACCCAACAATTATCTTATGAGATAGTGAATAAAACAAATGTACAGACGTCAGCGCACCAAGCTGCAATCTGTCAAATTTCTTTAATAGATTTTCAACTTTATCTCTAAAACGTTAGGTTCAAAGTTGATTAGAAACAAATGTCTATACTTTGAAATCACAAAATATAACCGTTTAAACCAAAGAGTTTTTACTAGAAGAGGGTGGAATGTTGGCAATCGCTTGAGGAGTTAACACAATACTGCGCCGCGCTGCGTTGCGGCTCCCACGTCGCAATGCATCACCCCTCACCGTTTCGCCTCTCTAAGTCTAAACCCTTGTCTGACACATCACTGTCCTTCCGATTTATTTGCAACTGATTTGTTTGATTTAGGCACAATTTAATCAATTCAACAATCAATATTACACCATATCATAAAAAATAAGTAGTTAATTTATATGTAGAAACGACAGACGCAGTGTCACCGCTCAGTCGTCGCAAAGTGCAAGTACCGTGTGGCGTCACTCTAACTCAGCGAGTACCAGAATGCCTGTGAATTGGCATAAATGGCACAAAATCAACGTCCGATACGTCTATACATCATTTCGTCTATTGTCATCATCACCGTCCATTGCGACTCGACTATCGACGGTATTAAAATGGACTCGATAGACAGACATACATGTATGTGAAACTTATATTGCTCACTGTTTATGTAGATGGATACACGCCCTGTTCCCTACACACCTGTTTAGATATACTTTCAAATACAGTAAATTAATATGAAGTAACCATCTCGACACTTAAAGCTTAATAGTTGGTGGATATTAATACATACACATAATAATATTTTACTGCCACACTCAGAGAGGTTTAATGATTACTTAAGCCATCACTTAGTAAAGATTTTGACACTTTAGTAAAGGTTTTTATGTCAGATCTTTAGTAAGTGACGGCTTAAGTAATCATTAAATATATCTGAGTACGTCAGTTACTTCCATTATTTTACACATGCTTTTGGAACTTCGACTATGTTTAATAATGTCCGTTGGCACAAAAGCAGTTGCTCTTAACCTGGTTTCCACATACCCTTCATTGGTACCATATTACAGGGCAAATAAAATTCCTCTGTGCAGCGTTACCATTGTTTCAATTCAATTTCCCCGATATTTAAATATTATTTTTCATTCTGAATTGTAAAGGTGGGAGATGCATACCTTTTTTACATTCGGCGGGCAGTTTGGGCTATTTTAATTTTACATTTCAATTCAGGAAATGGACAGACAATTTAACATTCGGTTTTAAATTTAATTAATTCGGTAAAGGTAGGTTTTTCATTTATTAGAGTTTTTTCGAGATCATGTAACCATTATTTTAAACAGTTTTTTTTTATATGTCCTAACGATCGTAACAGCATTACGTAATGCGAATCAATTACTGAGTTTGAGCATAGTTCCAGTCGGGGCTAAAGAGATACCGCGGCCTCGGCGCAAAGGCTAAGAAGGAACATGGGTAGTTTTTAGTCAGTAGAAGTCTAACACTCCCTTTCGCTCTGCCCAAGAGCGGGAAGGGTTATTTGATGATATTCCACCGGCCAAAAAAAAAAGTCTGAGCATAGTTCATCCTCAACATTCACCTGCCCTTATCCAAATTCACTTGGGATCAGCGCATCATATCCCCATATTCCATGTTTTCCCATATTTCTTTATCAGTAGTCGGCCCTTTCTAGTCATATAGTATTTCAATTGTTTCTATCTATCTACACTATTTCAGGTCGGTTTCGGTTTCGGTTCCGGTTATGGTGTCGGACGTAAAGAATAGCACCATCCCATATCTTCCCGTGGGTATCGTAAGAGTTGACTAAGGGACTTACCAGAGAATGGGCAGCAGCATTCTCTGTGCCTTCGTAACAACCATACTGCGATCGCCAACCCACCTGCCAAGCGTGGCGATTATGGCAAATTCTCCCCTTATGGGGGAGGCCTATGTCCAGCAGTGGACGTCTTATGGCTGAAATGATGATGATGGCACTATTTCAATTCATATCATAGTAGTCCAACTAAATGCCTTGGTTGTCACATCAATCATTATATATATAAAATATTGTCACTCGCGGAGGCTCTTTAAATGCACTCACTCTTCCATACGGCTCTAAAACATTTTTGTTACACTTCTGTTACTATCCCGCACTTCAATAATATCGAAACTATGTGCCGATTGCAGATAGAAAAAATATTTCAGATACCTCATATTTGTTATGCAATATGTGAAACTGGCAGAAAATAGAATATTTTTACATACAAACGTTCACGGTATTTTCCTATAGAGCATAAGTTGCAATATGGCTATATGGAACTTAAAAAACAGAACTGGCACAATGTGCATATTATTAGATACATCTCTGCCCTACCTTTTGAGGATTACAGGCGTGATGTTATGGTATGTGTGTTATTTCAGATTTCAGGCTCATCATCTGCCTAGCCTTTTTCCCAACTATGTTGGGGTCGGCTTCCAGTCTAACCGGATGCAGCTGAATACCAGTATTTTTACATGGAGCGACTGCCTATCTGACCTCCACAACCCAGTTAATATGTACTAGGTAATACGATACCCTTTGGTAAGACTGGTCGTCAGACTTTCAGGTCACTGACTACCTGTAACGACTGCCAAAGATCTATATAGGGCAGCAGCTTTCCGAGGCACGGAGGAAACTCGGTATGTCGGGCGGTCACCCATCCACAGACCGACCTAGGCAAGCACAGCTTTACCTAAAGATCGACCCGAGTGGCAGTTCTTATTAAGCCACGAGCTCCTCAGATTTCAGGCTACTGCTGAAAAAATAGAAGACCTAACAACCTAATTTCACTTTGCCTGATCTCGAAATCGGAAACAACCGTCATACCGCCATACTCAGCAGGATCGCTAACAACCATTACACAAACGAGCCTAAATATAATACTACATGTTCTTAATTTAATTACATTACGCCATCTTGATCAACTTCCTTTAAGAACGCCAACCAATTTTATTATCCATCGTTCTTTATAATCTATACACCGGCTATATGTCCGACCTAAGAGCCCATACTTCAACCAGCTATTGTTGCTTATTTCCCGTACATTGTCAGCGCCCACTTGATTTGAGCTCCCTTCCTTATGTCGCCGAAATAGCCCGCCTTTGTGTGGCCGAGGTGTTATGGCTCAGGTATATTATAGACCTTTTGATACAACGCCTGTTTGTAGCTAGCAATTTTTGGGTGGGTGAGTAAATTGGGTGGAGGTGATGGCATAAACTGGTACCAAAACCATGATGTACATGAATGCTGTACAATCGGAAATACGGCTTATTTTTCTTTCTGTTTTCTTTGTAGTGTGTTTCGTGTCTAACCTTGTGTCAGAGTTTTACTGGCCTCTGATTTGGCTTTACCTGCCGTCGAGAAAATTTTTCAGGCATGTTTGATATCCTTTTTTTTTTGGCGGGTAGAAAATCATCAAATAACCCTTCCCGCTCTTGGGCAGAGCGAAAGGGAGTGTCAGACTTCTACTGACTAAAAACCACCCATGTTCCTTCTTAGCCCTTCATGTTGAGGCCGCGGTATCTCTTGCGAACAACCCGCAGCCCCGACGGGATGTTTGATATCCTCACGATGATTTTCCTTCACCGAAGCAAGTGATAAATTATACAATACGCACAAGCATTCGAAAAATCAGACACGCGCCTGGTTTGGGTTCGAACTCGGCTGAGTAAGTTTCTATTGCTGCTCCTTCATAGCTCACTTGTTAGTGTTTATATCTCGTCAAGGCGTTGCTAATGAAACGTATTTAGTTTTATTAGATACATATTATATTTTAATGATGTACATTTAAAAAAATAATCGTTTCCCATTAAGTTACATTAAGACCCAGCATGTTTTTTTAGGAACCGAGTTTACAGAAGGTAAACAGTTCAGATACCTACAATATATTGTTTCAATATCAACCTGCAGGCAGCCGATAATTTTTCTATTACCTGCCCAATAACATGCCATAAATGGAGGGGGTGTTAAAATTTTAAATTAAACCCCATTTGATATCGCAATAAAGCTTGTCGTAAACTGGAGGGTTCTAACGCTGGGGTGACTTTACACGATAAATTCACTTCATCTCAAAAGTCGGGGCAGCTTTGTGGTGGGAAGTACTGAAGAATGTGGGGTTATTGAATTTTTATTTGTTGTTTTTGGAGCTTAGAAAATTAGAAAAGGTTTTATTTAAGATTGTGTGCTGATGACTCCGAAATAGTTAAACATGGTACGATTTTATGTGGTATTTAGCTCTCTGTTTAAACATCAGAAACTGAAGTTTTATTCGCCACAAGTCGAAGTTAGAATGATCTAGTTTTTATCACTCTGATATACCTGTATCATAAGCGAAAACAGATTTGCTGCGCTTGACTAGGTTGGTCTGTGGATGGGTGACCGCCCATTGTATACCGAGTTTCCTCCGTGCCTCGGAAAGCACGTTAAGCTGTTGGTCCCGGCTGTCATATATAGATCTTTGACAGTCGTTACAGGTAGTCAGTGACCTGAAATTCTGACATCCAGTCTTACCAAAGGGTATCGTATTACCTAGTCTTAACTGACCCTAACATAGCTGGGAAAAGGCTAGGCAGATGATGATGATTCCTCTTATGACGTAGGCATCCACTAAGAAAGAATTTTTGAAAAATCAACCCCCAAAGGGGTGAAAAAGGGGGGCAAAGTTTGTATGCAAAATTATTTTCACGCGAGCGAAGCCGGGGTCAAAAACTAGTCTTAACTATATGCAATAGACAAAGACCCCTCCCACTAAACAATTCACAGACATCTAGTCTAAAAAAAGTTAAAAAAAGTCTTTAAAGTTGCTCAAAGACTAAGGTGATATTAACACTTCTTAAGTTGCGAAGATAAATTTACTTCGTTTAAAATCAGGAGCGCCTTGAGGTTAGAGTTTCCTCCGACGCGGTTAATATTAACTCTCATGGAACTTCGATGGGGAGCGGCGTTTTCAAAGAAATATGGCTTTTACGTACTTACTTTATGTCTTTAATAACGTATTTGGGATAAAGAAACTGGGTAGGTAACTTATGTGTTGTGAATTTCATAATATCACGGCTGTGTAACTTTTAGAAATATAATAGACAACCATCGTATTTCCAGTTAGTCTAAGTCGACCCCAACATAGTTGAGAAAAGGCAGATGATGACAATGGTGTAGGTGCTAGTATTTTACAACAAATTAGAGAAGGAAACCACATTTTTTTCCTTGTTTAGGGTTCCGTACCTCAAAAGAAAAAAACGGAACCCTTTTTTTTATTTTGGGGGGTGGGAAATCATCAAATAACCCCTCCCGCTCTTGGGCAGAGCGAAAGGGAGTGTCAGACTTCTACTGACTAAAAACCACCCATGTTCCTTCTTCGCCCTTCATGTCGACAAAAACGGAACCCTTATAGGATCACTCGTGTGTCTGTCCGTCTGTCATAGCCAATTTGCTCCGAATCTAATGGACGAAAGTTTTGAGTTGAAGTGAGTTTTGAGTCTTATTGTGAGGATCTCAAATATATATAGTTTCTTAATCATTTTAGATATTTAAGAAAGTCGATGAAAATTGACCAAACCCTCTTATGTCCGAAACTACTGAGGCTAACATTTTGAAAAAAATACAGAAATTAGTTCAATACTTATAGATTACAGAAAAACCTATAAGAAGTCAATGGTGCTAAAATAACATGGAAAATCTCTCAATATCTACTACAATGGTGCGGAACCCTTCATGTGCATGTCTGACTTGCACTTAACCAATTTTTTTTTTACAAAACCTTTCTGTGGGGAAACGTTTTTCCTCGATGAAGGGTAATTGGGTAGTTAACTGAAAAAACACACGTACACGTATTTCTAAGACATTAGTATGACATTTTTTACCGGTGAGTGACGTCACAACCCCCCACTCAAATCTTTGACGCGTTTTATCTTCGTCAATTTTTATTGATTTGATAAAACAAAAAATACGTATCCAATATTTTTCGATAATCTAACAGATGGACTATTTGGAATCATATTTTTTGAAGTCAGTAAACATCCCTATTGTAAAGTCTCTTGGTATCTAGTTATACACCTAGGTTTATAGTTCGTTCCTAACCTAAAAACAGCGAAAACTGCGTCTATATTCTTAGTTTTTGCGCGAGACGCTGAATAAACAGATAATTATAGTGTTCCAAAAGGTTGATACTTTCTGTTTTATTTTTAGTTCATAGTGCGCAGTTCTTTTGTTTTGTGATTATTCCTTTCTAAATTGTAATTGATAACTTGTTTTTGGGATAATCTTAGTTATTTATAGTTTTATTATTTACTGTATGCTAATGACATAAAAAATTGTCTTATAAATAATGCTCTTTCGAAAAAAAATTTGATCTGTAAGCACAGAGCATATTTTTATAGTAAATACATCACACTATTATGAAAACGAAAGTTTGTTGAATCCTTCACGTTGAAAAAGATTGACGGATTTAGACGAAATTTTGAACACAGATAGACTACTACACAGAATAATAATATATGCCAATAAAATTTAAGACGCCCAAACCCACGGGCAAAAGCAAGCCAATCCATAAAACATATACGACAGTCACAATATTACAGATTTATCTAAAATAGACATATATAAGAGTCCGTATCTACGAAAACGACAATGCCCAAGGATGCTACAAGTATCTTGTAACACAAATAGTCTGATATTATTAGAAACTCCTTACAGATATGTTATTACGATACAAAAACGTATTCTGAGAAATAAGTATTGCAAATAGAAAGGGGGAATTCGATCTAGGATATTTTCGTACTGGATTTATAAATGGAATTGTATTCTTATTAGGTATGACGCAATTAAAAATAAAGACTTTGTATTTATTTAGACGTTATTTTTTTAATGCAATGATGTGGTCTAGGGTGGAGTAGGCTTTCTGTTAAGGATTGTAAGCCTTTTTTTTTGGACATTGGGAAATCATCAAATGACTCCTCCCGCTCGGGCGGAGCGGTAGCGAGTGTGGCAGACTTCTACTGACTAAAAACCACCCATGTTCCTTCTTTGCCCTTTGTGTCCGAGGCCGCGGTATCTCTTTTAAACAACCCGCAGCCCCAACAGGGTTGTAAGCCTGTGATGACAGTGGTATGTGTTTTAAATAAATAAAGTAGCGGATGGACTACAACCCAAGAATTTTAATGACGCAATTACAATTGGTCGTCAGCCCGTATTCGGGTATTCGAAAGACTTTACTAGAATTGGGTAGTTAACAAAAAATATATAATTAGTCCGTCAGATAGATTTCCAAAAAATATTGGACACGTATTTTTTCTTTTTTCTCGTAAACAAAACAATGAAGACGATACAGTGCTTTGAAAACTCGTGTGACGTCATTTTCCAAGACATAAGTATGACATTTTTTACCGGTGAGTGACGACACAACCCCCCATTCAAATCTTTAACGCGTTTTATCTTCGTCAATTTTTATTGATTTGATAAAACAAAAAATACTTATCCAATATTTTTCGATAATCTAACAGAGGGACTAATCAGAATCATATTTTTTTAAGTCAGTTAACATCCCTATTCGGGCACCAGGTCCTCTGCCTAACCCTTTGAGAATCATAAGCTTGAAGTTATGTTATTCGTGAGATTGATGGTATCTTCAAAGTTTACAGAACGACACGGGCATGCACTTAAAGCAGTTTCACCTTAAAACGTGTGGCCGTTCTTATTATAGCAAAGTTATCCCGGAAGGTGTAAAAATATATATGGACATAATAAAGGATCATACATGTGTACATTCGAATGTACAAATATACACGGCTATTTACGTTTGTGTAGTTACACGTGCAACTCGTCAGGGCTAAAATAGGACGGGGTGTCGTATGGGGATTCTTGTTCCACACAATTGTAAATATAGAGCCTTAATACGGGATGGATTCAAGGATTATCGAATCATGTCTTTTGTAGCTAAGTCGTATGTGGTAAAATTGATTGTCATCCTGAGATGAATCCAGTCTTTAAAAATAGCTGAGGATATAACTAACACGTACATTTTTGATAAAATCTATAATTTTTATTGGTGATAGAATTCTTTTTTGTTGGCGATTATAGGCCCTTTTAAAGTTCACAGACCTTATTTTCTGTTCCTATACAGGGTGGTGCCGACCATACGACAGTAAATGAAACCACTGGTAGTTCTAGTTCATTAGGAACCTTAATAAACTATCAAATAAATCTTAACACCAAAATAAGAATAAAAAAAAAAAAACAATAAAACTAAGTAGCATAAAACTGTAAACGAAATACATTACAATTTACAAACAAATATTGGTTTTAAATTATTCCTAAGGTTAGTACCCTAGGAATAATTTACATTGATTAACGTGGGGAAATAAAATGTAACAAACGAATTTGGCAAGGACATTTAGGTAGGTTATTGTCGTATCGTCAGCACCACGACGGTGTTAGGATTTATTTGATAGTTTAAACTAGAACTACCAGCGGTTTCATTTATTGTCGTATTGTCGGCACCAACCTGTATACGACGTCAAAAATAGACAGCATATCAATCCATACTAATTGAATCAATTCTGACGCTATCAAGTAGGTTTTATCAGTGATAAAAATTCGCAATAGACCCACAATAACATCCTAAGTTTCTGTTGTGCTTACACATAGAAATGTCCTGTAACTGTTTAGCTTTACTATGAAATCAGTCACAGAACACTATGAACAGAATTAATTTAACGAATAAATACATTATAAGTATAGCAAAACATATTTGCATATTAAATAAGAAAGAATAATACAATACAGGTAAGACTTTTACAGAACGAAAAGCATACTTAACCATTTTCCTTCTCCAGCATAAACCGTCCCAGTTCGTAAAATTTGAATGAAAATAATAACGTGTATAGGTGCCGTCTTAGGGGAATAGTGCACGTTCAGGAACTATCCGTGTATAAATGGAGGGGATACACTGGGGTATGGCTGTGCGGTACAAGGAGGTTTAAACACTATTCAGTAAGGGTAGAATTCGTATTGGGGGGAACAATGAGGTACTCGTATCTGTTGGTTTTCGGGGGGTTTGGATGAATAAGGGGCAGTATTAACTGTAAAAGTGTTCAGTTCTTATGATTATAACAGTGTATTTTTTAAATCTTTATAGGAAATACGAGATACTCGTAAAATAAGATTTTAGATACAAAGTGTAAATGGAAGCCGTTGACCAAGCATTCTGTACAGGTAACTAAGTGAAATCTCATCATCGGATAACTTTAAGGTTGCACTAGTCGACGGCTCGAACTCGTTGCCGGGCGTGGCTAATATGCATGTTATTTTTTAATGTTTTTAATTTATCTGGTTTTATTCATTTAGTATTCATTAATCTAGTTTTTCTCTATATATTTACATATTTATTTATTTATTTAGTGAACTATACGACGATTTATAACAAAAATGAGCGCGTGAAATTTCATAAATTGACCTTTGGGCGTATAGATATTATGGAAAAACTACTAAATGTATCCACTTAAAACAATTTATTTGAACTTTTGAATAAATTATCTATCCCTTTATGGTTTCACTTTTTCCATTTTCATACTACATAAGTTATTTATTTACGCTGAAAGATGAGTTCAAATAAGTGTTAAAATATGGGAGTTTCGACGCTCATAACTTCTAAACCAATGATTTTTTTCCAATTCTGCTTCCATACAGGGCTAGATAATGACAAGACCAGTTGATACAATTTTTAGTTCTGAATCTTCACCGTCAAACAGACGAGTAATCACCATACTACGTTTGTATGAAAGAATGACCGGCTAGTTCAACCTTAACTGCGTAATTTAGAAATTCGATGTTAGTTTTTCATTTGTCTACAGATGTCGCTGTAGTACTTTTTATACTATATTGCTGTAATACTATTAGTAGTATCGCTGTAATACTCTGGCATGTATTTAAATCGATATCTTAATATTCCCTTTTTTTGGAACAAAATATTACAAAGTTAATCCAAAAAACTGATTTGCACACAAATTATGCACACTAAATAAATCAAATTCACTATACTGTTTAATGGTATTTGCAGAACTGTTTTACTGAACTGATAACAACCTAACCTAACATTATACCTAACCAAAAAATAAAATTATGGACTCTCATATCTGTGGAAATGTACTCAGGATAAGCAAAAAAGAAACCTAACATAACCTAACCTAAGCTGAACGATTTCGAGTACAAGTTAGTATTTTTGATAAACAATTCGTATTTTTCCGATGTACGAACCGTTTCGTGTGCTTTTTTAGTTTTTTTTTTTTGACATGTTTAGTTAATCAATTGGTTTTTTTGCACAGCATTTTTTTTTTTTTTTTTATTCCTTTTAGAATAGTCCACAGTTATCTGCTTTAAGCACATGTTTCTATCAGTTTTGAACTGATTTAACTAAATATTAAAGCTAAAAGTTATTTATTATTCATTAATTAGTGGAGTTACCTAGTGTGCTGATAAAATATACAGATGTACATTTAAGAATATCCCTAATACTTTTCTGTCAGTCGTGATCTCATGAACCAAATAGGTACCTAGCCATATCAACATATACACAAACCATCCATGCATCGTTACCTCCTATTCCAGTAGTATTGTGCGGTACTTAGAATTGAAGGCAGTACATACTCCCTTTATATATATGTACGTAACTGTCCACACGTGTGTATACGTGGGGGATTGCAGTTTGTGCTTCACCACCTGCGTGAAATCGTGAGCAGATAGGCTAAGGACACAACGAGGATTGGCTGGGGGAAACTAAGTGAGAATTATGCGGGTGACAGTATGGTGAAATAATTGTGGTAGAATTTTACAATACGGACAATTAAAAATGCAGCAAAAATGTATTCGTGTCTCAGAAAGCATGTAAAGCGTAGGTTTCACAAGTCCAACAGATTGACAACCAGTCTGTCAGTCAGAGGGTATCGTATTACCCAGTACTAACTGGGTTGTAGAGGTCAATTAGGCAGTCACTCCATGTAAAATACTGGTATTTATTTACATCACATATGTTGAGGTTATCTCGTCATTGACCGGACACCACGGTAGTTGTTGTAGGAAGATAGTTAGTTTACACCAAACCACTGTTATTTCCAAAAGTTTAATAATTAATTACGTATTATAAGTTACGTTTGTTTGATTATCTGAGCCGCACTTGATACAATGTTATTATTGATCGACCCGCCTGTGGCTAAGTTTTAGTGACGACTGACAATATTAGAATATAATTAATAAAGTACGTTTAGCGTTATTCATTACGTGCGCATAAACGTACTTTTGCTGTGTGAGCAATATTGGCTCGAACAACATACATACACAATAAACTAGGCAGATGATAAATTGAAGAACAGTGTATCTTATTTATTCAATACTAGCGGATGTCACGCGGTTTCACCCGCGTAGTTCCCGTTCCCGTGGGAATACAGGGATACAAAGTAGCCTATGTCACTCGGGGATAGTGTAGCTTTAGTCTAGCTGGTGAAAGAATTTTTTAAATCGGTCCAGTAGTTTCGGAGCCTATTCGTTACAAACAAATAAACAAATCTTTCCTCTTTATAATATTATTATAGCGTAGATATTACAGTAGTTTTACTCCGATTGTTCGATTGTTTTACTCCGAATCTTTAAACTGCAAACAGTTCGAAGATTTGGAGTAAAACAGTCGGTTATATTGTAACCAAATCATGGAATTACCACTAGAAACAGTAGTCCTGGTGCGTTCACTATTTACACAAGCATAATAAAATTGTTTAGTTAATTATAGGTTTATGATTTGATTTTATAAATTATTATTTCTCAGAAATTTTGTTCGACTGGTTGTATTTTGAGAAACTTTAATCATTTTAATAACTACCGTTCCCGGTAAGTTCCCGTTTCTAGTGTTTATTATGAAAGCTTTGTAACTCGTTAATACAATTCACACTAAAACTCGTTATTATTTACCGAGTACTTTTACGCTTTAATGGGATTATGCCAGCATTAACACCATATAAAATAAAAACATCATTTAAACTGTCATAATTAAAATATTCGCAAAATAACACAGATGTATTGGTTTATCATCAATAAAATGAAATAGACAGATTTATATAGACATTTATTTACAAATGTATTATACAAATTAATTCTATGGTATTAATGACGGTGAAATACTAACATGACATGATGCTTGCAAATCTCGAAGGGTTAGGCAGATGAGTCCCTTGTGTTAAGTCTCGTCATTCGAGCACGAATTCTGACACCGCGGCTACAGCAAAACATTGTCCCACCTTAGAGTCGAACCAAAACGTCAATAATAAAAGAACAAACATAATAATACAAAATTAAGACAAAACTTAAGTAATTTCATATACAACGACGACTTTAGGACACTTACCCATAACAGTTCGAGTATCTATTTGATAATTAATAGATACTCGAACTGATATGGGTTGAAAATTAAAAAGATTGATGCTATTTAAGAAAAAAAAGGGGTTATCTTTTATAAACAAAAAGCAATATTTTTTTCAGAATTTTGAGACCGAAATGTTCGAAAGAGAAGGGCTAAGAAGGAACATGGGTAGTTTTTAGTCAGTAGAAGTCTGACACTCCCTTCCGCTCTGCCCAAAAACGGGAGGGGTTATTTGATGATTTCCCACCCCAACAAAAACAGACCTCATACAATATAAGTACAGTTATGGGACATCATCTAAAAACGTATCCTAAAAACAATACCCCCAAGGTAGCAAGGGGGAGTATGTCATAGAGGCATGTAGCCTGTCACATTCAGTATTCCTCTAACCTCCTCATAAATTTTGTGGGCTATAAGATATTTTCCACGTGCTTACTAAAAAGAGAAAACAAGTTTATGCTTTGTTCTTGAATATTAGATGTCTTTCATACATTATTGAAAGTTGGTTGTCGTTCTTAAATAAATTATGTGTTAATTTAAATATGAGTTCTTAAAGCGGTGTTGGAAGGTGTACAGTCAGCTGCACCGATATGTATACACTTAATAAACAATAGAAGATATTTTCGCCTGCTGTAATGATTTTATTTTCATGTTACGAGACGAAAGTAATATTTTGGAATCCAATGTCATCATAAAGTAGTTCATATTTCAAAGTTGCAATCGTTATTTCACCAGAAATTCGCGGTTTGAACTTGGCCACGTGTATACATATTATTGCTCGTGATTGTACTTAGCCGTCTTCGCATACTGTTGTTTATTTAGCTAGTAAATTTATTTTATAAAAACGTAGTCCTTATTTTCTAAATATTTAATCTAATTATTCTATAAGTATCTTTAATCCATTTATATATTTATTTATTGAAATTGATTGTCCCATTATTTATTGAACTTGGTCAGACACAGTTGGTCGCAGGGGTACTGCAGAATTGAGGTCCTCGTTATTATTTCCAGGTGAGGCATTCGTCCATCTAGAATTTCTCAGTAGCAGCTGATATCTGGAATTGTGCCTGGCTCACCTTTTTTTTTGGCGGGTGGAAAATCATCAAATAACCCCTCCCACTCTTGGGCAGAGCGAAAGGGATTGTCAGACTTCTACTGACTAAAAACCACCCATGTTCCTTCTTAGCCCTTACACCGAGACCGCGGTATCTCTTTCGAACAACCCACAGCCCCGACAGGATGCCTGGCTCACCTCCTATTACAAGGGTGTTAAACATGTGAAATAAAACGTGAGTGCAGTACAAGTTTGCCTAACTCTCTTATGAAAATGTACTGCCTTTATGACATTATATAGATCACAAATATGTACCAACAATTTTATAGTTTAAATACCTATTCACTTTCAAAACTATCCGAACTAAACTAGGTCTGCACATAAGAGACATGTACTAAATATAAATAAAAGCATTCACATCCGAGTGTGCCCCCGCCGTACCGTCAGACGGTCGGTTGGACCGACGTGCGGAAATTGCTGGCTCTTAAATTATACACGTGTACCTACAGAGATGGTTCACTCAAATATAGCACCTTCCACAATGTTCAGGAATATTCGGGAAAAATTCTGAGAATGGCAAAAATTCCGGGTTCGCACCTAAAATGCGAAAATGTTTCGGCTATTTAAATTTTGTGGGTACAATGCAGTTTGTGGTGGGGTTAGGTGCGTCAGAGGGTTAAATACGGGTTTGACGTGCGAAATAGGGGGAGGAGGGTGAAAGTGTGAGTTTTGTAACCATATTGGTTTCAGTAAATAATTAATAACGGAGAATTCGCACAGCATTGAATAACGGCCACGTATATAGTATTGTCTAATAATTTTTATATACTTACGCAAAAGTTTCACAACTTTAAAAGCAAATGTGGTTAGTTTGACTGGCCTGTTGGTCTAGTGGTTAGTGACCCTAACTGCTATGCCGGAGGTCGTGGGTTCGATTCCCACCCAGGACAAATGTTTGTGTGATGAGCACGATCATTTGTTCTGTGTCTGGGTGTAATTTATCTATAATATGTATGTATTTAGAAATATATAAGTATGTTTATCAGTTGTCTAGTACCCAAAACACAAGCTCTGCTTAGCTTGGGACTAGATGGCGTTGTGTGATAGTTGTGGAATATTATTATTATTATTATTATTATATAAACAATAATTACTAATTTAACTACATTAATTTGTTTGAAAGAATCATCGAAATTGTGTTTATTTTCTCCCAAGAAACCTCTAAAAATAGCCTTAAAAGACACACAAATAGAAATCACGACCACACAAACCAAGTAAACCAAAACCTCTGACATTTTCTTTCCCAATAAGAAGGCCCAACCTTCGTTTTCAATTCCCAAATCACTATACACACTACTAATTACATTTAAGGCAGCTACACACTGTCGGACGAAACTCGTAGATATCACTTCGGAGCAACGACCCAGCGAAAGGTAAACAGGCAATAAAAAACTGGGCAAGTGCGAGTCGGTCTTGCACACCAAGTGTTCTGTACCACCGTACAAGATTAACATTACAAAACATACTTTATGGGAAAGTCCTCTATCAACCTCGTGGTTTACTAATAACTGCCGCTTCGGCTGATCTTTAGGAAAACCCGTGCTTGCGCAAGTTGGACCGTGGATCACGCCTGACATACCGAGGTTTCCATGCCTCGGAAAGCACGTTAAGCCGTTGGTCCCGGCTGCAACTTATAGAACTTTGGCAGTGGTCACAGTTAGTCAGTGGCCTGAAAATCCAACAACAAATATTACCTAATACTAACTGGGTTGTAAAGGTCAGATAGGCAGTCGCTCCATGTGAAATGCTGCAAACGGTTAGACTGGAAGTCTACGTAACCGTTTGCAGCTGAACACAACATAGTTGGGACAAGGTTAGGTTGATGATGAATTCTATTAACACATTTTTTTTTAATTCTTTATTGTGTCCCAGTGCTGGGCAAAGGCTCTTTCCAGCTCTCCTGGTGTTGTGTCTTCTCTGGCCAATCTATTAACATAGGGTAAAAAAAAGCTTCTTGTATAAGGGGGACCCACATTTATTTATTACATAATTTTATTTTCTTTTGTGTTTTAACAGCGGTCAAAGCACACATACTCGTACTATATGGAAATGTCCACTGTCTTATTCCGGTTCAAAATATGAGTGTTAGTAACAGGTTCCCGTCGGTACTCCATTGCGTACGGAACCCTAAAGAGAAAACGATTACCCGAACTTAACGATCGGTTAGCGTGCGTTTCAGTAACAGGATTAAACGATGGTCCTGGGATGTGTAGGACTACGGTGTTTTAGTTAATGTGCATGTCATTATCTGCCGTGTGAATTGAGAGAGGATAGCTTTTGTCCTGATTGCTTCATATTGAAAATGCCAGGGATTGATATAATCATCATCATCCACAGCCCGACTTCTATGCCTTTAGGCTTTTATTAGGCTTTATTTTTGGAGTGTGGGAAATCATCAAATGAGTCTTCCCGCTCTGGGTGGAGCGAAAGGGAGTGTTAGACTTCTACTGACTAAAAACCACCCATGTTCCTTCTTAGCCCTTTGTGTCCGGGGCCGCGGTATCTCTTTCGAACAACCCGCAGACCTTGGGTATAGACCTCACTTTGCTTGTGCCGAGGTCAACATTTTCGTGCCAGCCTCATCCAAGATAATAATTATGTATTGTATAAAGATGCCAAAAATCTTTATAAGTCTAACTTTTTGTCAAGTACGGGGCCGGCTTTCAGTCTAACCTAGCAGTTTAATACAACTATTTTACATGGAATTAATTCCAAATCATTACCTGAAATCTATATTTTTAGAAGTCAGTGGCAAAAAAGTCAATAAATAAATAAAACTTACCGACGCGACGTCCGAAAGTAAAGTTGTGTTTTTAAGGTTCCGTACCTCAAAAGGAAAAAACAAAACCCTTATAGCATCACTCGTGTGTCTGTCTGTCTGTCCGAGCATTTCCGTCCCCCCTTATTTCCGAAACTACTGACCCTAAAATTTTGAAAAAAATAAAGAAATTGGTTCAACGCTTATAGGTTACAGGAAAACCTATAAGAAATCTATGGTGCTAAAATAACATGGAAAGTCTCTCAATATTCACTACATTCATGGTATGGAACCCTTCATGTGCAAGTCCGACTTACACTTGGCCAGTTTTTTTTTTGTGCCAGCTTTTTTGTAAAAAAAATATCCATTGGGTTTATTAGTATCATTTAATAAACGTGGAATAAGACACATCGCACAAATTGTCCTTTTAAAAATAGCCCCGGATGTCTGCACAGATAAATAAAAGTAATTAATACTGAGCCATCCTGTTCACATTACACGTGAACTACAGGATGTTGTTAGACAATATTATTATTAATTAATAGAACCAAAACCATGTACATGGGAAAATAAACAAATATGGTGTCGTGTAATTAGTTTCGTGTAATTCGGTATTTAGGATATTGTCAGCTTTGTAGATAATTTCGATATTGTATATCATGTACTTCTAGATAGGTTCCGGCTTTTGGAAGTCATCATGTTCATCTGTCGAGCCTTTTCCCAACTATGTTGGGGTCGGCTTCCAGTCTAACTGGATGCAGCTGAATACCAGTATTTTACATGTAGCGACTGCCTATATGACCCGCATAACCCAGTTAATACTGGGTAATACGATACCCTTTGTTAACACTTGTTGGCAGACTTTCAGGTCACTGACTACCTGTCACGACTCCCAAAGATCTATATGTGGCAGCCGGAACCAACAGCTTAACGTACTTTCCAAGGCAGGGAGAAAACTCGGTATGTAACGGGTAGTTACCCATCCACAGACCAACCTAGGCAAGCGCGGCTTAACTTAAAGGTCAACATGAGTCCGACTTCCACAACCAAGTTTGTACTGGGTAATACGATACCCTTTGGTAAGACTGATTGTCAGACATATAATTATGTATAATAGTATTCGTCTGCAATAATATTATAAAGAGGAAAGATTTGTTTGTTTGTTTGTTTGTTTGTAACGAATAGGTTCCGAAACTACTGGACCGATTTCTAAAATTCTTTCACCGTTGGGAAGCTACACTATCCGCGGGTGACATAGGCTACTTTTTATCCCTGTATTGGATATAGCCTGGGGATTGTGCGACCGCTCTTCAAAAATTCCTGTATTTCTACGGGAATGGGAACAACGCGGGTGAAACCGCGTGACGTCCGCTAGTATCTAAATAAATTCCGTGAACACCACAAGGTCGTTACTATTTAACATTTGACCTTTTAATATTTGACAAAAGGTCTTGAGTTCAGATTTGCATAGTTTTGAAAGAAAGAAAGAAAAGAAAAAGTATTTATTGGTCTCACACAGGACAAGAAATCAATAATAAAAGATTAACAACAAAAAAAAAAAAAACAAGAGGAACACTTAAAAAAATAAAACAGAATTAATTAAAAAATAAGTCCCGTACGAGGCCAAAAGGCCACTATCTCAGCACGATGCTGCAACATTTTTAAATGTCACAGCGCTGGTATTCTGATAGGGCCTCAGGTGACGCCACGTTCACAGAAATAAAAAAAAAAATATGACAGAAAAAATATGGTATGCGAGGATAAATATCTACAGCTAATGTATCATAATTTATAAATATCAAAATAACATGTCACATCCAACGAACTACCGTATTTGTCTATGCCAAGAGTGTAAATGGCAACACTGACAAACGAACGGACGCCGCCGGCGCAGCATATTCGCACATATTCGAGATGGTTACAATTTGTAGGAGCTTTTACATGCCTGAAACACATTTATGTACTTAGATAAAGTTTTAAGTCTTTGTTTATACATATTTGTTACAAATAATTATTTCTGGTATTTTAAGGTTCAAACGAATGGAGTAGTAGAATAGTATGGTATAGTGTGACATTAATTTTAAAAAGTTTATAGTTTATTTTTTTTCCTAATGGGGGCGAGCCTACTGTCATCAACTGGGCACAAATTCAGACTCCATGGCTTCTACTGAAAAAATTCTATTGGAAAACCCAATAACACTTGGCCCAACCTGGGAATTAAATCCAGGCTCTTATGCACAGCAGCTTGCAACCACTACACCAAAGAAACAGTCAACCATTTATCATTTAGTGAGATATTTTCTGTGTATTTACCACAGCTGTTTGTGTTTAGACGAAATAGGTACTTAGTTCAAAGCACACGGGATATTGAAGCCTCTGTCATAGGAAATAAAACAAAATATTAAAACTCGTGAGGAGTACAGTTAAAGCGATAAAGCAGGAACAAAAAACGTGGAAAAAATGCATTTTCGTGCTCTATCTCAGGTACGAAACGACTAAGGCTGGTTAAAATTTAGGTTTACGACACGTCTAAATCAGGTTTTTAAATGGTTCAAAAACTCTACGTAAAAAATGACCTTTAAATCTCCCTATTTTACGTTCTAATCGCTCCCAATTTCCCGTTTATGAATGTGCAGTGAAGCCTCGAGGCTAGTTGGCTGTTACACCATATGCCGTCAGAGGTACAATGGCTGACGGGGGCAGTCGCCGGCCGCCTCATGGGTGATTTGCTCGCAAGTCAACTGGAAATCAGACAGGCACTGCCAGGGAGCTAATTGTTGAGGGCGTTTTAAATGCAGGTAAAATAGAGGATAGTGTATTAACTGAAGGAGCTGCTGCTGAACTGGGGCATTCATTTTTGGTAGTAAGTTGTCATTTAAATTAATTTAAAAGATAAGCTGTTTATCTTAATAAAAAAAAAATGTTTATTTCAATTTCAATTGGCATTTTGATACATAAATTGGAGATCACCTTTTTAAGCAAGGATTTGCTTAATCATTGTTTTGTAATCCAAAATACGTGTGATCACTCGAAAAAAACGCATGAAAATCAAAATAGTATATTATAAATATTTGGAATACATAAATAAGAAAATAAAAAAAACAGTTCTTGGATACATAAAACAATTGTTAGAAATTAAATAAACACTTCGAAAATATAAAAGTAAGTAGTGAAAAAGTAAGCAAGTAGGCGAAACATAAATACAGCATGAAGACAAACATTGTGTTTTTTGTGTTGTTAATGCATACCTATTATTCTCAGCCTTGTAAGAACATGAAGTTTTCTTTAAGAAATGGCTTGTAAACTAAAAAGTGTGATGATAAATAGCCTACTCTCACAAAATCGCTCCTTGAGGACCTTAGGAACAGTTTACCCAGAACTACAAACTTATTTATTTAAACTTCATGTACAATAGTGGTACAGAGGGACTTAATACATTAAAACGTTTGCTACCAGTCCACCTTTGGGTTAAATCCGACAACATTGTGATACGGTCAAGAATAATAACTATCAAAAAATAACCTCTTGTTTATTTTTCTCGATAATTTACAATATTAGAGACATAAAAACAATTAACCTTTTCTTTTCAATCTACTCACTTAAGTCTTTTTTGCTTTATTATTTTAAGGGGGTTTTTATTCACAAAAATACGTCAACTCCATTTACCTTAAAGTCTTAGCCTTTGTTTTTTTTTGTTGGGTGGAAAATCATCAAATAACCCCTCCCGTCTCTTGGGCGGAGTGTCAGACTTCTACTGACTAAAAAGCACCCATGTTCCTTCTTAGCCCTTCATGTCGAGGCCGCGGTATATCTTGCGAACAACCCGCAGCTAAAGTCACATTGCTATCCCGACATGATACACAACATAACTTTTGATCACAACACGACCTACCTATACATCACTATATTTATTGGTGGAACGAGAATTTGCGTCTCGCGCAGGTGTCCATCAGGTAGCGGATTCGATTTCCGACTGTACCAATGCCCTCCGGTCGTGTCGAGGCACAATCAATTTGTGCTTCTGCTCGCAAAATATTGCTTCGGTGCCTTTTGGTGATTTGAGATTGGAAGTAAATGTGTCTGGCTGTGAATTAGTGACGGATTTGTGTTTAGATGTGTGGGCGGGGTTGTTGATCGCCATGTAGCTCGAGAGTGTAGTTATACCTACGTATGTAGAGGGTCTAGTTTAGGAAGCTCAAATTATAGAGGTGTAATAATAATAATCAAGGGATTGATACAGAGAGCGGTACCGGGCTCTTATTGTTAGGAGGTTACTTTCTCTGGAGCTCTGACCTCCGGTAGCTTGGACCCTGTTCCCGAAAACGGTGGGCTACAATTTTTTTATATTTTGAAATGTTTTTTATTGTTTTTGTAAGGAATATTTAAAAATGTACAAAAATTGTTAAAAAGCAAATAAAGTAGTAAATAGGCTTGCAGGCTTTTTTTATGGTAGTGTTTTAAGAATAGGTAGTTTCTTATAATTCATGTTGCTAGAGTTTAAAAATGCTTCTTTGAAAATTTAGGTTTATTTCCCTATTAATTTGTTTTATTTTCCCAAACGGGAAAGAACTTTATGCAAAACACAATTTTTAAACATAAAAACAGATTTATTAGGTTGAAGTTTTGGTGCTTCTAAGCTTCACCATAATGTCAGTATGAGTACCCAACTAAAAGACAAAGACCTCTTTATTAATTACTAGCGGATGTCACGCGGTTTCACCCGCGTAGTTCCCGTTCCCGTGGGAATACAGGGATAAAAAGTAGCCTATGTCACCCGGGGATAGTGTAGCTTCCCAACGTTGAAAGAATTTTTGAAATCGGTTCAGTAGATCCCGAGATTACCCCTTACAATTTAACAAATATACAAACACACAAACTTTACTTCTTTATAATATTAGTATAGATGTATCTATTTTTTTTTACTTATCTTTGATGATATGATATTAAAATACTTTCCTAAATTTGTACACATCGTTGACTCCAGTTCACACATCATCAAAAATACACAGCTGAAAGAAATCCTTCCACTTAATATTTAATGGTCGTGCATTACTTCAAACATACAAGTAAAACAATAAAAAAACTTAAAAAATAAATTACAATCACAGCTCCACCCCTTCCTTACCCCAGGAATCGTTCATAACAATCCCGAACGTGTTCAAAATTGTTCGCATCTCACGTTTTTTGTGCCTCAATCAGAGAGCTATCATTAAAACATTTGGCGCTAGATATTCGGATCGCGTATGAAACACCCCCTCACTTCACCCCCAACGGGGTGGGAGGAATTCCGCGTTACACACAATTTTAAGTACATTTTTCTTTGTACTTCTTGAGGTTATGATTTGTTGCTTCAAGTGTTTTATTGTTGGATTTAGGTTTTGCTGATTGTTTTTTTATTCTTTTGGGTTTTGTGCCTAATGGATTTCAATGGGACTGTATTAGGTACAGTCAGTATCAAAAGTAGATGAACATTACTCAAAGTTTCAAAGCAGGTTATTTAATATAAACTCATTAAATAGTAGTAGTTATTAAATGTTATCGAAGAGTTAGGAATATTTTAAAGAATAATGTTCTGAAACATTAAAAATAATAGCTGGAGTCCTGTAGATCAATTAAAATTTGAACTGTTAAGCTACCTCTGTTGCTGACCGTACTACGTCTACTGCCAGTACATTGGCCTCTACGTTTTGAGAAGAATTGGGTCATAATCCATCACGTATCCTCAGTGCGGGATGCTAGATGTCACATATCATACCAGTTTTCTCATAATGATTACGTTTCGGTGGTGATTAAATAAATTACATTAAACTTTAAAAAACGCAAGCTATTATTAAAATGAAAAGCAGAACAAATAGGTTTATCTGCCAACATTTTATGCGTGTACAAAGTATCGTGAATGTGCTATTAACCGTTGAGGAGTTTACTTGTGAGGGGACTAGTCTGATTGTTAGATCATGTTTGTCAAAAATAAATTTTCACCAGAGCCTGAGGTGTGTGGAAAATTTCAGCTCGATTGGTCGGTGGAAAGTAGTCTGAAAGTCCGTTACAATATTTGATCAATAGATACTAAATTCCTAACTAACAAGGCAAGTTATCTGTTACCGTTATCCTGTATCATCCTACTGCTGGGCAAACGCTTTCCCCCATGACTTCCAAATGTTGCGATCCAGAGCCAATTTGGTCCACTGGTCGTCGATTCTGTCCAGCTCGTCCCGCCATCTCCAAGCTAAAATCTCTATCTAAAAGCTTTTTTTTTTCGGGGGGTGGGAAATCATCAAATAACCCCTCCCACTCTTGGGCAGAGCGAAAGGGAGTGTCAGACTTCTACTGACTAAAAACCACCCATGTTTCTTCTTAGCCCTTCATGTCGAGGCCGCGGTATCTCTTGCGAACAACCCGCAGCCCCGACGGGACCATCTAAAAGCTTATAATGAAAAGCTTCAACGTCAAGTTTACACCGTCACACCTGAGCCACCACACCTCCCATATTTGATTTCGGTGGTAAATTACATGTAGCTCAGTCTTAGTCATAAACAGGTCATAACGATCCCGCTACCGGACTTAGCCCCCCTTTTCTGATACAGCGAGCATTTATCCACCACACTGGCCCAGTGCAGGTGAGTTTGCACTAGTATATAATTCCTAGTATTCCTGCCAATTCCAATTAAACTAAATTTGCTTAAGGCAGGTAAACGTTATTAGTGCCAGTATTTCGGGAAACTGAGGGAAGGTACTTCTGAAATTATAGGAACATGAGTCCTCTGGTGACGGACATTTACACTAACCTAAGAGGTAAACACGATTCAAAGAGAAGATAATTGTTACCGAGAACTCAGAATATGAAGTACTTAATATTAGAGTTCTTAGTACCTAATCTCTGTTTGCATTAACAATAATTGTTTCAATTATGTCAAATGATTGGATAGAGTAGCTATTTAGAAAATGAAAATCGAACGTGGACGAGGCAAAAGGAGTATGTAAGGATCGTAGCAGGTGGCGTTCTGTGATGTCTGCCTACCCCCATGGGAAAAGAGCGTGAGTTTATGTATGCATGTGTGTGTAAAAATAAAAAAAAATGTGAAAAATGAGTGAAAAGCACTCTGACTGGCTATCATACCATATAATTCTGTTTTAACTGTTGATTCTCGTAAACTAAAATAAATAATAACAAACGATGAAAACAAATAACTCCAATCATTACAGCTAAATAAAACATTAAGTTGGTCAAAGTGGATTGGTCTCGAAACGATAAAAGCTAGCAAAAAAAAATAAACCTCTAGCCAAAAATAATTTCGCTATCCAAAGATATGAAAAGAAATTATTCCGGTACATATTTATGTATGCCTACCTACTGACAAAGCTAACAGATTTTTCGTATAGACAAGTTAGTAGAATCAAGTAAAATAAAGGTTGTTGACAATATTCGAAGATGTTGCTTACAGTATCATAACAAGCAAACTAATGGTATTCTAATTTACTTCGACAAATATTTGTTGAATACCGATCGAGTTTCCAACGAAATACACTTGTAGTTAGTATTTAGGTTTACTTTGTTAATAGGTACTGATAATTCGAGCGTATTTCTGTATTAACAATTTGGGTAAAATAAACTAATAGTGGTAGAATTCCTATGTTAGTTTTCACTAACACTACGCAACAACGAAACGTACCAAGAAGACTTTTTTTTTAATGTTTGTTCTTTTTGAGAACTAAAAATACTTCTTCTTTCTTTGTATCCTTTGCAGTATAAGTAACTGCTCAATATAGAGAAAAATATATCACCACTAAAGCTGTACCGATTCTGCGATGTTTGATGCTTAGACAACCCTTGCGGTTTGCCGACCAACAGAGTTTTTCACAAAATTGGGTAGCACAGGATTTGACAACAAAAAAACACATAATCTTGTCAAAAGTGTCTAAAATCGTAGAGTAAAGATTTAATACTGGACTCTTGCAGATATTTCAGCACATTATTTGACATCGTCTAACTGCCTTTGTCCCATGTTCCTTTTTTTGTAGGGTGGGAAATCATCAATGACTCCTCCCGTTCTGGACGAAGCGGAAGGGAGTGTCAGACTTTTACTGACTAAAAACTACCCTGTACCTTCTTAGCCCTTTTTGTCTTTGGCCGCGGTGTCTCTTTTGTATTCAAAAGAGACACCGCGGTCACCTGCAACCCCGGATCAACTCGCAGTCCCGGGTTCCATGTTACTAGAGGTCGGGACAACACTGTATTTTCTTCCATTCATCTCTTTCAATCAACACGGTTTCATTTAGTCAATTTTCTTTTATTTCATTCCTCACATAATCCATCTTGAATCCAATTCTCCGATCCTCTTTATGCAACAACATTTATATTCATTACTTTATTAGTCACATGCGATTCGTCCTTCCTCATCACTTGCCCTTACCAAAACAGTCAATTTCCTTTCTTCTTCTTTCAAGTCAATTTAAATAAACCTAGACTGACTGACCCTAAAAAACACTGAACGTAATGGATACATCTATGAAACTCCACAGAGTTTTTCCAAAAGTTTAGATTCAGTGTTCGTACTAAGCCGAGAAGTACTTCTCCGTACTAAAGCTTAAAGTTTTCGGTACATAATACCCCTTCCTAAAGTTTCGTATACATTATACAGTAGCCGTATATATTATACAGTAGCTATGACGTCACACAAATTGTAAGGTGCATCTCTAGCAGTACGCTCTAATAATTTTAGAACGATTTGGACGACAAATTGTTTTGTTAGATCTCACTGCAGGATATTGCAGATTGCTTGGTTTAATGTGATATTTATCTTATTCTAATTGCGTTTCGTTTACTCTGAAAGACAAAACAGAAATATTCAAAATCGTATCTTGAAATATTGTAGGTTAAAAATTGCGTTGATAACTCGCAAAGCTTTGAATCTTATATGTTACCTTTTGAAAAAAAAAAATACAGTTACTACGGTAACAATTTTATGTTTAAAATAAAGAATGTTCATAGCTGCAATAAAAAAAAACTCTCAGAACTAAGTATAAAAGTGTCAAATATTTAAGTTACCTACAAAAAAAAACTTTTATTTCAGCCAATAGTAGTAACTTCAGTAGTCCAATCCCAATAACCTCATTTAAAACATATTCAGCGAAAACGTAACCCACTTCAGGCATACGTAAGATATAAGTACGTCCAAACAAACAGCATCATAAAACACGTCACGATGACGTCACGATGCGCTACCGGGGTACCGAACCCCGACCCGCCGACCAACTCGACTCGTAGGCGAAACTTCCCCGAGTAAACCCGGCCAGGGCGGGGCTCCGTCGCGCATGCGCACCGAGCTACCATGTATTCCCCACTGAAATACGATTTCCCCATAATTCCGGGAACAATTACTTGTTGAGAATTTAATTTTAAAGTACTTGGCAAATGTATTTTGACGTCGAGCACCTTTGAGGACGGAGTAATGATATGATTCGGGTTTTTTTTCTTGTTTGTTTGGATGTGTTGGTGTGTTTTTTTATTTATTTGAAAACATAAGTAATTGATAGACTGAGAACCAACGCTTTTGGAACGCAAAACAAAAAAACAAAAACAGTCTCCCAAAAAGACCGCCTGCCTCCTTTATTTTTTAAGAATTTTTGTATCGTTTATTTTTTATATTTTATTATAGAAAAATTTTAAAGAGACTAAGAAAAGAGACTAGTTTTGCTGAGCTGAAACAAAAATTTTATGTAGAAAAGGTCTCATAAAAAAAGGAAATTCTACCAAACCAAAAGAAAAAATGGTAGAAATTTTCTAGTAGCGCTTGCGGGCGGAGGGGGGTAACACAGTCAGTCCGCGGCAGTCGGCGGCCGACTTCGGCGCGAGACGCACGCGTCATGCTCGGCCGATTATGACGAGAACTGACACTCGCGCGAAATGACTGTGCCCACGTCGTGATGTTTGGATAGAAACGAAATACAGTGGAAGTGTGTGTCGCCTTAACTAACAAATTGTTGAGAATTTACAAAGTAGTTTTGTGAACGAAAATGTCTTGTAATGAGGTATCTGTGGTTTTATAGTGATCATCGGTGAGTAATGCGGTTTTTTAACTTAGTTATTAAAATAGAAGTAAGTTTATTTCAATTTAATTTTTCTTTTGCAATGTTAATTATTTTTAAAGGTGGTTAGGATTTTTATTAGATAAGTTCAAATTAGTTGTAGTTAGAATTGTAAGATACATTTTTCGTCTGAAAATATTAATGTGATTATTTTAATTTTTTTTCTATAATAGATTTAAGTTAAAACTAGAGTCCCGACTCTTCAGCAATTTTATAAAATATGTCGTAAAAGAGGTATTTAATTTTGAACTTTCACAAATTAAGCTTTTAGTTTAAAATTCGGTGAGCTGGGAGTTTTATTTTAAACGAAGATAAGAAATAACAAAAAAAAGTTAATGCATTAATAAAATTCTACAGAAATTCCTGAAACTCTCGCAGAAATATTTCCTAGTTTCCAGCCTTATACTGAATATTATCGCCAACCGCACAGGGTTGAGCAGAAAAGCGGCGTAGCAATTAACCTACGCTCTTTAGCGTAACCGTAGCGGTCTACGAGTTGCGTAGCAATTAGTGCTACGCCGTAGCAACATAGACGCTACGTTACGTAATTATGGGCGTTTAGAACGATGGTGGGATGATGAGGAAAAATTGTTAAACTATTTACTGAATTACGGTTTTCAGGATAATTTTTTAAATATATTTTTTTAGAAATATTGAGAGTTTTTCTGAGTCTTTGGCAGCGGAAAAGACTGATGAACAAAGTAGTATGGTTTTTTAAATAGTTTGAATCCGATTAATCACATCCGATAAATCTGCGATGATAATTTGTGTTGTCTGTGATGATAACTTAGTTAAAGAAAAACTGGAACTTAAAAGTATAAATTTTTTCGAAAAAAGATCCTTATCAAAACCATCAGGTACATAGAAAAATTCAAATTCAAACTGAATCCGAAAATGAAATGAACTCATTACAATAAAGAGCAAGTAATTAGTTAGCTGAAAGTGAAATTTCAGCTGAAAATCTTTGCCACGAAATACATACGGACAAAACAATCCGTGCCTCCCCAGGAACTAATCTCCGTAGCGATTAGTGCTACGATGCTACGGGGCTACGGCGTAGCGGCGCTATGGCGTAGCGCTACGTTAATCGCATACGGTGTAATTGCGCTAGATTTTACCGTGTTAGTGAAATTGTTACATGTCGTTTTAGTTGTTTTCTTCTTAAGGCTTTGTTCGACTTTCATAGTGTGAATTACCTGGTTTATCTTGAGTTTAAGTTTTTGCGATTGTGTTTTCCGGATATTGCTACCAGTGTCCTAATACATCAATTTTATTGCAGGGTAATTTCGAATCTTATATTATCTGTAAAATGTAGAAAGTACAAGAAATCGATTTTTAGACTTAGTGTCATCTACAACTCTGACTTAAAATAGTAGAAGTGAATAAACGAAAACTCCTTTGTTAATTTGAACCTGACTTTTGTAATGTGTGTTCACTTACAAAGTTTAAAGGCTTTTTAAGTCAAAACCATAATTAAAAAAATTAACTTTAAAAAAAGTGCCTCGTTTTAGTAAAAGTCTTTATTTTATCCAAACACCTAACATTTCACAGCAACTACAAACTATCATATAATTACCTAAACGTCTATTTCCACAGCTTACAGACAGGTCTTAACATAACGATAGCATTAACATCGTTCCGACGCAGTTAGACTCAACATTAGGCGTTGCCTAGGCAGGTGCTTTGGTACAGAAGCACTTAAAACACAATTGACGATAAAAGAATTGTGTGTTGGCAGGCTTAGGGTTTATGGCGGTGTAAGTTAGGTTTATTTTGTTTTGTGTGAATGTTAGTGTTGGAATACAAAATTGAGTTTTTAATGTGAGGTAGTTTAGTACTGTAAGCCTGGGGTATCTCACGGCTGGGCAAAAACCTCTGCCCATAACTTCCAGTTTTTATGGACTAGTGCAAATGTAGACAAGTGACGATACTATCAGCGAGCGGAGTTCACATAGCTGAATTTTGGGCCAAATTTATTTAATGAAAATTGGCCATCGACACTTTAAGAAGATGAATAAAATGTTGGACTACTGGTTGGAGTACCATTGATTTTGTTCAGTCAATTTGTTCTCATCATTTATTTTGTAGCTGCGGCTTCTACGACTCAGTTTAATGTAAAGGAATATTTCAAAAATGTAGTCTGTTTTCGTGAAAAATATTATCATAGATTTTTAAAACAGTGTGAAATGCGATTATATATTCGATTTTGAGCTTATGTTGTTCAGTTTTTGCTTCAATTTAATCAGTTCTTCATAAAATATCTATTTTAATCGCTTTCTGAAATATTTCCAACATTCAAGACAAGTAATACACCATACTTGATTCCAGTATCTTCATTACTGAACAATGTCATATATTCCATACAAAAATGTATTCAATAATCTTGCTTTCATTTTATGCGTACGCAAAATCGTCGTGAAAAATTCTTGCTCCCGTCTTTGACAGCTAAAGTGTTCACAAAATCATGGTGGCAAGAGAATCTGCCGTATTTTCATAACAGCATTACGCTGGTAATAAAATTTTGAGGGTTGCCAATACCAGGGGAACATAAATTGTCATTCGATAGCACTGAAATTTCTCCACCTTGATGTTGTAAAAAATAAATAAGTGAATTTGTTACGTTTTGCTCTCGTGTGGGATGTTTTATAGGCTATAGTTATGTAAGGATTGCAATTTGAGAAGATAATCTCGTCCTTCTCTATACGATAATTATGTTCTATCTCTTTTCATCTACCTTATTTATTCCATCCCACTTTTCATCGATTTGATTCAGTAAAGGTCATATCTCGCTCATTATGGTGCAGATTTTTATTATTGTGAGTGTGTTAAGCCACTCTTTGATTTTCTCTTAAATGGTGTATTTTTTATTTGAATTAGTTATGTAGCGAGTTTAGATCAAATAGCAAGACAATTGTGATAATAATAAGAATTAATGAATGAATGAATGAATGAATGTCACTCCGAAAGTGTTTTTTCATAATTTTGAAGTATTTACTCGACAAGTGATTTCACTGGCTTTTTCTTCGTGCTGCAGAAAATCACTGGCTTTTGAACTTGTGGTCATTTAAATCAGCTTCTAGGGCATGGAAATAAAGTTACTATTCGTTTTTCTTAAATATAAAGAAAAAGAAGAGTATACAAAAATTGCTGAGAAAGAACCAATTCAGTACAAGCCAAGTATTGATTTGTTGGATCTGATACAACCGTAGTGACATACATCCACAGTTCGCTAACAGATAGATTAGTTTCTAAAGCAATCATCTTTTGCCTTGTGATAAGTATAAATAGAAGCATAAATAGTTACTAGTGGACAGCGCTGGCTTCGCACGAAACAAGCTACTAATATCGTGACATGTCTCAATATTGAGATTTCTAAACCTTCTGGAATGAATAATTCCAAATCTCAATAAAGTCCATTGTATATTTTGTACTAAACTATAGTAGAATAAAGTAGTCTTACACAATTTAAATAGAATATTTCTCGTGTAAGAAATAGTATCGAATATTAGCATAACATAATCTAATATACTTCCAGCTTTATGCTCAATTTTGTTCATGCTAGCTATAAATTATCTGTACCTCGTAAATCCAGCTAAACCATCATAGATATTTACAACACATAAATGGTTTAAATGTAATCTTCAAGAAATATGAAAAAATATCCCACACATCTTACCTGAGTCATAAATATGATTCATAATTTAAATAACATAAATGTTACAGAGTAGGGTTCGCAAAAACATAGACGTGTTATACCGTGGGCCCGTCAAGTTAGAATTTACGATGTGATTTTACTGCGCGCCGTACATTATACTGCAGGACTATAGTAGACTTATTGCTTCTGTGTCTGACATTGTGACGGTGACATTACTTTTATGTCTTATTTGTTAATACAAATAGGAGGTACTCTGGATATGAGAGTAAAGCGAGTTACACACGGTTTTCGGCCGATTGCCGACATTATACTTGCAATTCTGTTGTGCTAGAAAACCGATTTTTGGCTTTCATTCGTGTCTTGACAATTGTATAACTCCGTTGAGCATGTTTCACCACTGAATCATGTTTCGGTATACTTAAAGTTAAATCATTCTTTCTTTGCATACCTTATTTTGTAAATATTTAATTTTACGTATCATACCGTCCCGTACATGTGTTTAGCACCCCGACATTTTTTTTGTGTTATTTATTAAGACAAAATAATAGAGGATAGGTACTCTACTGTAAAGTGACTCTCAATATTGTTTTGTTGCGTGATTTACATTTCATGTACTGTGTTATGTAATTTGTGTATTACGTATGAAGTGGATGTAATTTCCACACTATTTTGGACAAAGTGTTGTTTTTTGTAAAAAAAAGTTTTGGAATTGTGCCCATAAACGGGTTTTAGCTCGCTCACATGGGACTTATTACCGCCAGTGGTAAAATGTGTTTTACAGTTTATCTCTGCTTGTAACTTTGTGTATAAGTATTTAATTTATCTGCAAACTGACTTCTACGGCCCAGTAATTTGGTACCAACTCTCAAAGAGAAGGTTATACCAATTACCTTTTTTTTTCTTGTCCATGTCAAAGTGAAATAAAACCTTAAAATTGAGATCTCGAAATCCAATGCTTGATCTTTTACAACTTTTCGTATCTGACCTTTACAAATAAAAGGCCCCATGTCCCAAGAAAGGATCCAAACGTGTCCTAATGATAACAAGTCTCCTTTCCCATTGTAAAAGCGGGCACTATCCTACACACTGTCAAGCAGAACCACCTTACAGCAATAAAATATTTTTACAAGTCTTCCTCGATCGTGTGGGAAGTCTCTGTGTAATAAAAGGGCGAGGGTAATGCCTTTGGCCTCTGAGGGCCGTAAATTACCTCGGAACATGGCCCTCTGTCATGATTGTCTTACAGTACAGAATATTGGTTACTATTTCTTTGCGCTTCGTTAGCTGTTGTAGTTTTGATAATAAATTGTCTTGTGTTTTGGGAGATGAGGAAAATGTGGACGTTTGTTTTTTCTTGTTTGAGTGTCTTTTTGGGAAATTTGATTAGTTTTTGTTTGGTGACGTTTTGGGCGAATTTCATCAATAGTCACATTAATATTCCATAGCATTGGCGCTGGCAGCTATTGAACGCAGATTAGATTAGCTAAACGTGTTCCGTTGCATTTGTGAAATTCTTTTTGAGGATGTCCATGTAGTTGTCTTGAAGTAACCAGCTAACCCAATCGCTGGGTTGTGCAAGTGCAATGTAAAATACTGCTATTAAAAAGCATTCAATAAGACTGGAAGCCAAGCATAAACATATAACTGAGTAGGTATTTGTAAGACAAAGTTTTTGTCTATATTGTAGATTATAACAATATGAGTAATGTTTTGTAATAACGCAATAAATCACAACAATAAAACTAATGTAGAGCTACTTAATCTTGGCATTAAGGTATCCTTTGTTTGTCTCAAGTAAAATAATTTAAAATGACTTTGACGCAATGTCAGACGAAGAACTAACAACAATGCTAAATGTATAAGCTATTACACGTATCGTATAACACGTTTCACTGTTTTACGATTTCTAGTCATAATATCACATCTCAACTAAGTTCTTAAGAGCATATTGTGATGTTTATAATTAATAGATGTGATTTGAATGTTGCGTTATAATTCATATCGCGCTTTCTGCGTTTACGTATTATGTGTACTAGCTTATGCTCAAGGTTTCGCGTGCGCCGAGTTCGGTAAGTGTCCATCGGGATCGTATTATCGGCATAAAAAGTCCAGTATTAATCCAGGTTTTATACTTATCTGTGTCAAATTTAACCGTTTTATGTGATTTACGAACAAATATCTATAAGTCCTCACAAACCTTCGCATTTATAATACTAGGAAGTTTTCGCATCTGTGTCTGATCTGCTTTCGGAAGAATGAGAACTTTGTAATAAAATTGCGTCCAAAAAATCTACCATGAACTGTCGCAAAGTAAAGCCTGATTCGACATTGCCAAAAACTACGAACGAAATCAACTGCTCGAAAATCTTTACAATAATTTCTAGCACACTTGGCCAAGGGATAACGTCCAGCTGTTGCAAAAACAAAAAATGAAAACAACGAAAAATACGAGCTCAGTGTGAAAATTTTGCTTTACGAGCCTGTCAGACTCATGCCCAGTTTAGCTTTGCTTTAGCACTCTTCTCTAAGCGTCATTTTTCAGAATCAGAATCAGAATTTTTTATTTGTTAAACATAGGTATGTTATATAATGGTGTTAGGTTAACATATTTGAGCGCTATGTTTTGCCGCAAAGGCATACACATTTTAAATAAAATATAATTAAAAAAACTAAAATTCGAAACTTTTAAAACTCGAAAGGTGAATTGTAAAATTTGATTGTGTTACTGGCTGTGTTATAGCAGAAAGATGCTCGTAATATATTTGATTCTCAGTCTAAATAGGTTTTGAGTGTATAAAATCTATTTAATTACGGACGCGTCTGTTTCATGAATGGTTCCTTGTCTATGTTGCTCACTTCACTGACTTTAGCTGATCTGGGTCTATTTGGCGCAGCAACAGATATAAGTTTTTTTTTCTAATATTATGTTTGTTTTATATTGTGTGCATTTGTAGCATGTGATAAATAAATGTATTTTCTTTCTTTCTTTTCGGATGTACTAATTAATAGAAAGAGATGGATTTGTATTTATTGATCAGTTTTATTTTAGTGGGTTCATTTTTATGTATTTTAAGACGATGAAATTTGATTAATTATTTTGGAATTCAAAATAAATACTATCCTTATCGAATTTTAATTTTCCACGAAAAGCGAAGCCGTATAAAAAATTCAGGTGAAGGTACACCTTTCTATCATGACCAATGGTCAATATGGTCAATTTAATGAAATGCATACACCATATGATATGAGTAAAATGCGATGTACGAGCTGATAGCTGCACTGTCGCGTGTCGTGTCACACGCTATGCGATGACCTTCGGAAAATAGAATGCATTCATATATCTGAGCTATTTTCGGCCGCAAGTACGAAGCTTGTTTTTTTTTATCATTTGACCGTATCTCATGTTGCAATCCACAACGCACGCTTATTTAGAAGCAGTATTTTGAATTTCTCGATTGACCTAGATTATTTATTATAGAAAAATTTACTACTTCTTCTTAGCATGTCGATGGCAAATTGTGTCGGCCCAGAACTGAACTTTTAGTTTGGCGCTTTCTGTAGCGTCTCAGTTCCTATAGTGAACAAAAACAGAACACGCAGGACACGATATTAGGTGCCTCATCGTTTGTGAAACATCACCACATTTATACTCCAGGGCACAGTCATTAATTAATTAACACCTTTTTTTTTTTCGTTTTTGGGGTGTGGGGGAAATCATCAAATAACCCCTCCCGCTCTTGGGCAGAGTGAAAGGGAGTATCAGACTTCTACTGACTAAAAACCATCCATGTTCCTTTTTACCCCTTCATGTTGAGGCCGCGGTATCTCTTGCGAACAACCCGCAGCCCCGAGGGGCGTCGGCCCTTGCCTTGCCTTGTCGTAGTCTTGCCAGCAACATGGAAGGCGCCCCTTCCATGTTGCTGACATCTCTTTAAGGCGCGCGTGGAACACGAACGCGCCGTCGACACGGCCTGTCGACGTCATAAGACGGACAGACGGCGAGCTAGCCCATCATTCACCGTCCATACGCCCGCGTCTACGGTGGCCGGAAGCCATCACGTGGCCCCCGACGCCCGGAGCGCCTCCCGCGGCGGCTGGGACGAGAGGTTCTCTCTCTCAATTTATCTTACCTTAGAAGGCTTTTCTAGCTGCGTCCGGAGTCAATTTAAAGACTTCCAGGTCGGCCATGGCAACTCATGTTCAGGTGGGGTAGGTGTGAAATGCACGTGTAAGTGATTTTCAAAGTGTGTAATGATAAGGTGATGACCTTTATAATGTAGTATAAGGATGTTTCCTGACTAAAAATAATATGATTCTATTTAGTCCGTCAGTTAGATTATCGTGATTTTTGTTTTATCAAATTAATAAAAAATACGAAGAAAAAACGCGTCAAAGATCATGAGTGCTTCTGACGTTACTTTCTGGTAAAAAATGTCATGCAATATGACGTTACACGAGTTTTCAAAGCACTGTATCGTCTTCATTTTTTATTTACGTGAAAAAAGAAAAAATATGTGTCCAATTTTTTTTTGGTTTTTTTTTTCTGACAGACTAATTAGATTTTTTTGTCAACTACCATGTTGTAAAGAGTTTAAAGTTCATACAAAAAGTAGTAGAGCATTGATCGCCTCGCTTGTTTTCTGTGTGTTGCCGATATCATGTTTACTAGCAGTTTTTCAATAGTAATAATAGAGTAATGAGTAAAGTTTGAATGCAAACTATCGATTAGTAAGACCGATATCAAAACCCGTCAATTATTTTAGTTTATAATGTATTTGGCGCTGCAGTACAAGGAGACCATGGCCATCATACGCAGCCATTTTTTTTTTTTGGCGGGTGGAAAATCAAAGCAAAAGCAAAGCAAAAGCAAAGCGAAAGGGAATGTCAGACTTCTACTGACTAAAAACCACCCATGTTCCTTCTTAGCCCTTCATGCCGAGGCCGTGGTATCTCTTGCGAACAACCCGCAGCCCCAACGGGACCCGCAGCTCCGACGGGACCCGCAGCCCCGACGGGATCATACGCAGCCTTATCGACAAGATGGCTGACGTTGATAAAATCAGGGGGTCTAAAATAGCCACATTAGCAGATCATACTATGAATTGCGTTAAAAAGCGTAAAATGATCATTTTAAATAAAAAATGGACCTTTTATAATATTATTATATATTTACATGAAACATAAATAACTACATTACCTAATCCTTTTTACCCGACTGCAAGGAAAGGGTTATGTTTTTCGCGACTATCTTTTTACTTTACATCACACAAATCCGAACATCATCATCTGCCTAGCCTTTTCCCAACTATGTTGGGGTCGGCTTCCAGTCTAACCGGATGCAGCTGAATACCAGTATTTTACATGGAGCGACTGCCTATCTGACCTCCACAACCCAGTTAATACCTACTAGGTAATACGATACTCTTTGGTAAGACTGGATGTCAGAATTTCAGGTCACTGACTACCTGTAACGACTGCCAAAACATCACACAAATCCGAACACAGGATTAAAATAAATCTATAATCCAACATCCACAGTATATTATAAAAAACTACTTTTCACAATGTTATTACGCGCGCTGTAAAAAATTACATCAGCTAAAAGCCGGCTGCGACGTAGTTACTACTTACATATTCGTATTATAATAAACTGATTTGGATAACATGGAGCATTACGCCTGTAATTTTCGAAGACTTAGGCAGAAGTGTACTTTATAATACCTACACCCATATTACGCCAGTTATGTTTATGTCTCATGTAATGGATGACGAGCCTATTGCTAGCAACTGGGCACATATTCTGCCTCTGGGACTGCTACTGGGAACTTCCCAATGAGAACCCAGTAACAGTTTGCCCAACCAGTGACTTCATCGAGCTGCACTATGACAGCACTTTTTTGGTTGGTGCCACTTCTTCTTTTCGAGTCGAATGACTAAATTTTGATCGACCAGCAGTGCTATTGCGTATCTTTTTAAATGCCAGTGGCTATCATAGTGTCCATCGATTAACTGTCAAATGGTTAAGGTTTTGGTACAAAATGGAACCATTTGACAGTTAATCGATGGACACTATGATAGCCACTGACATTTAAAAAGATACGCAATAGCCCTGCAGTACGTAGCAACCTGGATAGCTCTGTCGTTTGTTTCATATAAGTCTTTAAGCGTGCAGTTAGTTGTGCAAGACGAGCACGAGAGGAGGTTAGAGGTTGCCACTGATTTTGTTGATTCTGGCTTTCTTCACATCCTCAGCATACACATACACGTACCCTTCCCACACACACACACATACTGACGCGCGCACTTTCACACACTTCCGTAACACACACACACTCACTTACTCTCTCACACACACTTACTCACTCACACACTTCTTTATATTGCTACAAGTATCATTAACTTGTTTAGTTTTAGTTTTATTATTATTAAATGTTTAACTAGTTTCTACCTACTTATAAGCACCAAAATTATTGTTAAGGAACTTCTGTTGCCCTTCGCTCCAGGGGTGGGCGCTAATAACTGCGACACAGTTACTAAACTAACGCAGTATTAACGTACACAAAAATTGTTATAATGTTTTTTCGTTCCAATAAAATATTTGTAAAAATAAAATATTTCAGAAGTTGCAGGCTTGCTTAACCTGGGAATCAAACCCAAGCCCTCATTACGAGGCAGTCACACAATGTTCTTCCATAAACTTAGTGCCATCTAATCACAGCACAGCTCATATTTTACATTAGGAGCCGACAGACACGTATCCCACCTACGTATATTATAATAAAATGATCGAGACACTTCCATAATAAAAACGGGCCTTGTCGCAAGCGAGTGGCAGTGTACGAAATTAAATTATTGTCACAACTCCTTGTACCTGTGAGTGTAATATTAAATTAAATTGGCATATAAAGGGCAGTAGAAGCGTTGTGTACGTAGGTGGGTAGGCAGATAGGTAGGTACAGTCAGTCATTTTGATGGGAAGAGATATTCAAAGTGAGTCAGTGAGTTTGGTTTTTAGGGATTTATTGAGTACAGGCATTTGGAAAATGCTTTTTTTTGTGAAGAAATGATTTTTGAATAATAACACTTATTGGTGAATAGTAAACATCCGCCTCGACTGTCTGGCGTGATTGCCTCTTTGTTCAAGCGTGTCTGCTGAGCATGAGGTCGTGGGTTTGATTTCCTGGTCGGGCAAAGTCAGACGTGGTTTTTTTCATCAGGAATTTTTCAGTAGCAGACTCGGAGTCTGGATATAGGACTTTAATATTACTGGCGAATTGTGTCTATCCTTAGATCCACCTCTGCCTAAATGGGGATTACAAAAATCAGCAATATACTCATTTGTTGTGAAAATTGGGTTGCAGAGTAATGAGACAATTCGTCATTGCGTCTTCAGCATTGATGTTCTCAGTTTAATGAAATGCCTTTGGAATTGGTATTTTAGTTGTAGATGTATCATTCTCTACGAAATGTGTGGGACTATATTTTTATCTTATAAGAAATAATGTTTCGATAACACATCGGTATTGGCACAACAGCACAGTTTCATACTGACAAATAGCCAAATATATATACCTTTTTAAAGCAACGCATTACTTGCGTAAATACGCCCTCTATTTGTTTGTCTTTTTCGCAACAGAAACCGTTATGTCACCGGTGACTAGCACCATTTCAGACACTTTGGATACTTTCCAAATGTAGCCACCATCCAATTTGTATTGAACTCTCCGATCGCGTTGATTATCGATGCTGTAGAACAATTTGTACTGATTAAGATATGGGCGGGGTTCAAGTTATGTTGGTCGGTATTCAGATGCGTAAGGCGTGACGCATTGCCCGTTTCCTTTTTCGTAAATAAGGGTTGCAGAATGTCGAGATAAGAGGTTTTGTTTGTTGCTATCGAATTTTGCTTTTCTCTCCGCTGTAATTAGAAGCGAAAAATAACAGTGATTAAGGTTCTTTTGGGGTAACAATATTCGTGGAATAACTGTGTGGGCGGTAAGTAAATTCTATTCCTGAAATAGGTTTCTTAATCCATGCTCGAGTTAAAAATAAATACTCTTAAGATATTAAATTGATTGCCATTTATTTTATGTAGGTAAATGATTTATTTTTATAACTCCCTTGGCTATTTTTGGAATTATTTTATTACTTTCAAAATCCTTCTGATACTGGTTTGTGTTTTAAGTACTTTGCTGTATCATTTCTCATAACCGCTCTTAACCTTTTACCTTCAAGTAGACTTCGCTTTACAACCTGTTTTTGGCAAGCAATATTTTCTTACAATTTCCACGAAACCTACAAATATATATTACTTGATATTCTACAAACAGTCTCCACAAACAAACTCCTCGCATTGAATAGAAAATAATCAACGAACATCTACCGTAGATAGCTCAAAGAGGCGACAATTCTCAGAAAAATGATTAAATAAACCAACAAAAGTTTTAATATTGAGAAACATCCAGCGTTTAAATGTAAAAATGTATAATATTTGTGTGCGATACAAAGTGAAGGAGTAAAGGAAGTAAGTCTATTATTTGTGGCACAAAGACGACCTCTTTGGTACAATGGGGAAAAACTTGTTTTTATTACGTACTGCAACTGATGGCCGACGGACGGACAATGTTGGGGAGAGAGCTGAGTGACAGGCGGGGGCGAGAGCGTGCTAGTGCAGAAGCGATTGAGTACATGGAGCAAGGAAACAAATCAAAGGCATACACTACGTTCATCCCAATTCAATTCAGCGAATGGATTGGAAAAATTAGAAACGAAGAATATTATCATTGCTGTTAGATATATGAATGCTTAAGAAAATAATTGGACAAGCCCAGAAAGATTTGACTTTTAGAAAGACAACATTGCTGGCTTAAACTTTTTTCTATGTCAAAATTCTGTTAAAATTTTGATGAAGTCTTCTAGGTGCGATAAATAACGGGCTGTCGGACTATTCAAAAGAGATACCGCGGCCCTGGAACAAAAATGGCTTAAAAGGATCATGCCTAGGTTTTAGTCAGTACAAGTCTAGCACTCTCTACCGCTTCGCATAGAGCGGGAGGTGTGACATATTATAAAACGGCTAGAAATTCGCGCCTGTTTTAGAATAACTTTCTTAATACCCGCTGTCGCTTACTCCGTGTAACCTGCGGTTAAGCGAGTCAGCGGTTGATTGCATTTGTTGTAGAATTTTAAGACGAACACAGCGGCGTTGTGTCGCTGATAGATGCATTTGCATCCCACTGCCTTGATTAATTGTTCTGCTCAACAACAATCTGATTTGAATAATAAAATACACTCCGTGCTAACGAGACTCCTATTAAGTAATTATGGGGAGCTGCATTAAATAATTATTTGCTTGAGATTGAGACTTTTAATACATTTTTTTTGTTCTTGGTTATTGGTAGCGAAGTGCTTTTGCGTGTGTGTGGCGATTTAATATTGAATAATTTTGGGAGTTCGTGTGTCTCCAGTCACTTGTTTGAAATATGAAAAAAAAAAATTAAAATGAAAAAGTGTTTATTTGGAACATTAAGCCAAATTCAGTACATTTTACTTCTGCCAAACTACAGAGCAGTTTGTTGGTAGACGTAGTTCCCACAATACTCTCAATAATAACGTATGTACGTTCACTTTTCCATCAACATAATAAAATTACAAAAATAATTTGACCGCAACTGGCAACCAAATTACTGCAAAATACTTTTACAAAACAAAACATGTTAAACTATTAATATTTTATTTTAAATTACAAAATAGTTGCTATTGTTATTGTGATCCCAGTTGTCATTCGTAGAATTTTGGCAGTCGTAAGGGGTGATTCTGGGTTAGTTAGAAGTTCGTAATTCTGACAGATAGTCCAAGAGGTATCGTGTCACTTCAGTTAGGGTTTTATGTAAGCCAAGTAGGCAGACACTCCTAGCTAAATACTGGAATTCAGCTGCAGCTAGTTAGACTGGAAACCGACTCTAAGATAAGGGGAAACTATGTGTGATATTCGTGACTTGATAATCATGGCACATGCAAATAATCAAAAGAGTCAATGAGCAGTTTGTAGAGCAGTGTCATTTCACGACGGCGACGCCCAAATCGTTAACACAATACGTGGTTCTGAGCTTCTCATATTTGGCAGAGTCCCACGATCTTGCAAGAATGAGACTTCTTCTTTTTTTTTTTTTTAATAAAAATGTTGCCCCACACTAGGAATTTCTCCTGTATCGTGGGTGCGTTCACAAACATTAAAACTCACAGACACAAATACCCAGACCCGGAACAATTATCTGTAGGTCATACAAATATTTGATCCGTGCGGGATCGAACCCGTGACACGTAGCGCAGCAGTCCATTGCTTGAGCCACTGCGCCAACCGTGCCGTCAAATCGACCTATGAGCAACATTGTCTTGCCCAGTGCCACTTAAGTTTGGCAATTCTTCAAACCATGTCTCAAACAAACAATCGTACCACAGAAAACCTTCCCAAACAACCATCCCCTGTCACCAACCCACAGGTTTCCCACTCACGCTCCACGGCACATAGTCGAAAACGTTCGTCGCTACTGAATGTTTATTATTCATTCACCGACAACATAATCAAAGGAGTCAATCAACGGTGTGTAGCCGTCAGTGGAGCGAGCCCGCGGGGAAACAAACGAATTGATTAATCACCTAGGGTCGACTACGTAATCAGGACGTATTTGTGCTTCTGCATCGATGGCGGATCATGGCTGATTGAAATACAAGTTCCTTGGATATTAAGATTTGCGTAGTTTCGTTGGAGTGGGGCGTAGTTTATAGTCGACGGTTTCTGAATGGCTGATTGAGGTTTTTGACTGCTATCAATTTATCGCTAGCCTTTTCATAACTATGTTGGTATCAGTTTCCTGTCTGCTTCTACCTGAGCTCCAGAACCCAGTCAGAACTGGGGAATACGATACCCCTTGGTAAAACGTGGTTGTCCAACACAAAAATAAATTAAAACTATTGTTGTATTACTAATTGCATTACGTAAAAACATGGAATTGGAATCCTGAAGTTTCATGCGACTCTCTTGATTCAGTTGTCTTGAAAAACCATAATTATCATCTGTCTAACTTTTTACCTACTATTTTGGGGTCGGCTTTCAGTGTAACCAAATGCCGCTGTTTACCAGTATTTTACACAGAGCGACTGATTATCTGATCTAAACAACCCATTTAGTACTAGGGAATATTAAACCACGATTATATTCCTTGCTAAAACCGGTTGTAAGACTTTTAGGCCACCAGCTACGGCAGCCAGGACCAACGGCTTAACTTGCTTGTCGAGGCACGAAGAAAAATCAGTACGTAGTGGGACCCCATCCACGAACCAACCAAGGCAAACGCGGCTTAACCTAAAGATTGATCTGACATGCTGTTACTGTGTTGTAGAAATCCTAAGAATCCATACGACATTGTTTAAGTTGTCTGCTTGAAACCATTAACTAACGTGATTTATATTTAAACAAAATATCTATTATACATAGTTTCAAAACTTAATTTCGATCTAAAAGATAAAGAGTTAGAATCTCAATTTGGAATAAGATTTTCTCAAGTATTACCTATAACCCAAACTTCGTTAGATCAGAACTGTTTGATCAAACCTTTTGTTCAATAAAAGAGGCCTCCGAAGTTAACCTAGACGATGTTCTGAAACCTTTTAAATTGCCTCGAGGGTCCTACTAAAGTCTTTGAGAGGAGGTCGAAAATCTATTTTTTTGAAGAGTCCCTAGGTGACTGTCGGACAAGCTTGATCCTTGGTTTAATGAGAGGGTAATCATTTGAGGATAAAATTCTGATGGCTGTCTTAGATATTTTGTGCAGGTAGATTGTATTCTGCAGGTAGAATGATAAAATTGATATGTTTTTACATTGATGAGTATGTAAGGATCGTAGCAAGTGGCGTTCTGTGGTTTCTGCCTACTCCCATGGGAAAAGGGCGTGACTTTATGTATGTGTGTGTATCTACCCAGATTTTTATTCAGGTAAATACTGACTCAATAATGATGTGGTTCTTTTTATACAACGTAACTACCACATTGGTCACGGTTATCGGCTGTTGTTGGCAAAGTTGGGAGCCATACACGGCGATAACGTGGTCACCACACAATCGTGGTAACAGGTGTCTGTACCACATTATATACCGTGTTATAAGTATCATATCACGTATCCAATTTACATTATAATGTTATGTTTGCATTGCCCGTACGTAGGCAGAGCTGTACCTATATTACAGGCACATTTTGCTAGTAATGTTTAAGACTCATGTGATGGGTGGTGAACCTATTGTAACCAACTGAGCGTTTAGACTTCCTGATTAGAAATTCCTGATTGTAAAATCCAGTAAAACATTGCCGGACTTGGATATCGATGCCAGGATTTCAAGATCAGCAGTAGCAGTTTTTAGTTAATCCATTTAGGCAAAGTCAGGGAAAATTGTTTTATAACAAATTGACCAAACATATTTGTTGCCATTTGTTTGCAGTTGACTCTTCGTCTACCTTCTGGTGCTCTATACAACTCGGGTTTCTAGTCATCCTTATCTTTATGTTGCACTAGCAGACGTCACGCGGTTTCACCCGCGTAGTACCCGTATCCGAAAGAATACAGGGATATAAAATAGCCTATGCCACCCAGTGATAGTGTAGCTTCCTAACGGTGAAAGAATTTTTCAAATTGGACTGGACCGATTTTTATGTTTATTACGTACAAAAATACAAATCTTTCCTCTTCACGTATAATATTAAGTATAGAAGATTATTGTTACGTTATCATTCATTGATATTTGTTTGAAGTTGGGACTCTATCTGCCTTCTGGTGTTCCATATAACTCAGTTTATTAATCATCGCTATCTTCATGTTACGTGAAAATAGCAATTTCTTTCACAGGAACCAACTCAAAAGAAAACCTACGAGTACATATTAGTTCAGTCTAACCCAAGCTGTAAAGAAAATCCATGCTTTCTATTCAATCGAAGTCGGAATAGATAGCCTCACTCAATCACAGAAATGTCAGCGCAACGCTACTGATAATCCACACTATTCTAGACCGGTTCCAGTACTGATTACTGACTGAATCGGTCGCGGGGTTGTGGGGTTGAAGGGGGTCGACGGGAGGGCGTCCTACAAACACGGATTGAGATGACTGGGCCTGACGCCCGCGGCGGTGACGGGGGTCCAAGATAAGAGTGATGGGCGATGAAGGGAAGAAATAGATTACTAGCAAAGATATTTAAGATATTATAGAGAAGTTATCAAAAGAAATGTCAAACAAGAAATGAAAGACCATGACATATACTGCGGTACTCAGAGATATTTAATGATTACTTAAGCCGTCACTTAGTAAAGATTTGACATACTTTTGTATGACAAAACTCTCAAAACCTTTACTAAGTGATGACCTAAGTAATCATTAAAGCTTTCTGAGTGCGGCAGGTAGTCTTTCAATACTTGTTTAAAGTATCACTGACACATTGTGAAAAGACACTTTAAAGTATAATGACACAATTTTTGCCATGCTTGAAATTTTAGTCTTGTCTCAGCATCCATTTGGCTCTTGCTAGTAGATTACGATTGTTTGCCTTGCACTGTCTTTTGCAAGTATTATAAGTTTTGGATTTGAAAAGGTGAGATTTTCCCTCGTAAAGACATTGATCTATATTTACAACCAATTGAGTAAGTAGGGCTGGCTTGCCAGGTTACACTTATCGAATATCGAAGAACTTCGTCTAAAGGCACCTCGTACAATCGGTTTTTTCTCTCTCTTCTAGAAGAAGAACATATAATAATATTTGTAATCTATTTATTTGTCACTAAACTAACAGCAGTGTTGGCCCAGTGGTGGTGGCCCCGACTTACGAACAGAAAATCGTGGGTTCGAACCCAGGCAGGTGCATTACTTTGTGTAATTTATTTGATCACCACAGCTCTCAAAACGGTGAAGGAAAACATCGTGAGGAAACCGTCATGTCTTAGAACCCAAAAAATCGAAGCAATGTGAAATCTGCCAACCCGCACTGGGCCCACGTGGTAGATTATAGCCCATCCCTTTCCTAGAGAGGAGGCCTGAGTCCTTGCAGTGGGAACATTATAGGCTGATGATTATGACGATGAAACTACCATTTTTCAAGTCTTTGCCATATGAAAATCCTTCTTAACCGAACTATGAGCAGAACCCCTTAATAAAATACAGGTAAATCAATCGCTAGTTTAACTACGTAAATCCATTTAACCGATTACAATTAAGCCCTCCTTATCATATAACAACATTAACTTTCAGTGAGGTTTGTTTTCACTTGCCCCAAGTTATAATCTTCGACCGGGAACGCACGTGATTGGTCCACGTGACTGCGTTATGCCTGGAGGCACACTACTTGCCTACAGGAGGAACTACAAATATACGGCCGTAATTTGTTTTTGGTTACTAGACAGTTTGTGTACCTTTTGTAACCCGTCGGGGCCGCGGGTTGTTCGAAAGAGATACCGCGGCCGCGATTTGGCGGATAGAAAATCATCAAATAACCCCTCCCGCTCCTGGGCAGAGCGAAAGGGAGTGTCAGACTTCTACTGACTAAAAACCACCCATGTTCCTTCTTAGCCCTTCATGTCGAGGCCGCGGTATCTCTTGCGAACAACCCGCAGCCCCGACGGGCGTCGGCCCTTGCGGGCCCCTTCCATGTTGCTGACATCTCTTTGAGGCGCGCGTGGAACACGAACGCGCCTCCTCTCGCTTAAATCTCATCGCTTGCACCGCTAAACGGAGCGGTCTGCTCTCACTTGAGACGGCTTGATTATGTGGGGTCACGTGCGCTCGGATCACTGTGTGCGCTGATTATTATTACTATTTTTATATACACACTGTTTCACTTACCTACTCCCAAGAAGTTTTCGAAGATATCGCCTGTGGTAACGGTAGTAATTACTATCTGTAATTCGAAAGTAACGCTCGTTTTATTTTTTCACAAATAATTTATAATTATATAATTACTAACAGTCCCCCTTGTCTAGCATTCAAGCACTGAAAGATCCGTGCAGTACTGTATTTATATTTTTTTTAAAGTAATTTTCAGTACACGAAAATAGTTTTTGAAAGTCACAGTAAGAAATTACAGTACCAATGGGACTGATTTCTGGCAATTTATTTAGAAAATAACAAACGAATATCTTTGGTGGGATTTAGTTTCAAGGGACTCATTTATAAAAGTTATCAGAAAAATAAGCATTAATTCATCATCATTCTCTTGCCCTTATCCCAATTCATTTGTGGTCGGCGCAGCATGTCTTCCTCTTCCATACTTCTGTGTTTCTCGTCATCTCATGAGACACCTCCTTTTTTACCATATCATTTTTAACACAGTTCATCCATCGTTTCTTTGGTCTTCCTCTACTCGTATATCCTTCCACATTCATATTTAAAACCTTAATAAAAATAAGCACAAAAATGAACGACTGAGTATTGCGAATTAGCACATTTAAATAAACAGTACCGGCCCACTTCTCCGCGTCAACTTAGCTTCGTTTTACATAAGTCAGAAATGCGAGAAATTCTGTCTAAGATGTTTATCCTGAATCTAGATATTTCCAGAACTGAATAGCGCTATTGCGCTTTTTCTGTTTGAAGAATTTAATCCTCGAGTAAAGGTCTGTTTGTTAGTTTTAACTTGTTTATCAGTCTTCATGTTTTCATGCAAATAGAGGTATTTGTAAGAAAGATTGAAGGATAAAGAATCTATTTTGGTACTATCAAGGATGAATGCCGTTGAATGTTTGCACACTTGCACAGACCACCTCTAGTGTTTTTCATATCATCTTATATAATCTAGCTATGGGCACTGACACTATGACGCATTTTATAACTATTACTAAAACCTTTTAATGCTGCCATTAGTTAGTTATGTTTGCATAAATATGGCTTATTACACCATCACTACACATTGTAAAACAAAATCCTCCCCCGCGTCTATCTGTCTATTTGCGATAAACTCAAAAACTACTGCACTGATTTTCATGTTGTTTGCACCAATGGATAGAGTGATTCTCGAGGAAGGTTTTAAGTATATAATTTGTCAAGTTTTTGTAGCGATAACTGACATCCACGCGGGCGAAGCCGCGGGCATCAGCTAGTGTTTTATAACCTGCAAAAATTGTTCTGATTTTTAAGCAAATATATTTCTAGCAACATTTATGTGTCCAAAACAAGAACAATGTGTTTTTCCTTATTACCATAGTACTTACGAGGTCCTCAGAATACTTATGAAATCTTCCTTTATCATTATTTTCAGACAAGAATCTGTTTTCTACGTTGCTACTTTTTACGACCTTGCCTTAAGACTTTCCTACGACACCCACGAGAAATTATAAGATTTCCAGTAACCATACCACGAAGGTTTTTGGATATTGTAGTAAAAGTATTATTGGTTTTATTACCTATTTGATATCTAGGTCAGAAAAACTATAAAAATGTTGTGTAGCGGTCGCAAGCTGTACTCCTGGGTTCAATTTTGTAGTCAAGCAAATTGTTGTTGGATTGTAGGCACCGTCTTCTTTTTCTATAAGAAAGTTATTGGGGATTCTCGAAACGAGGCACCAGTGTCACTGCATTTTTTGTAGAGTTATGAGGTAACGGTAGAGAAATCATGTTCTATTTTGACTCACATGGGTTTTTCTCCTTAGAAAATGACCATCACGAACCATCCAAACTATTATTTTTTTTGGGGGCTGGGAAATCATCAAATAACCCCCTCCCAGTCTTGGGCAGAGCGAAAGGGAGTGTCAGACTTCTACTGATTAAAAACCACCCATGTTCCTTCTTAGCCCTTTATGTCGAGGCCGCGGTATCTCTTGCGAACGACCCGCAGCCCCGACGGGCGAACCATACACCCTTGTTCGACATTTTATAAGTGCCCATGATGAAACGAAATATCTTGATTTTTGAAAATTTTATCGAAAACATTTCACCTAACAAAACAATTCAATTCTCCGCAAAACCGCCACTTTTCATAAGTTATTCTTTGTCCAATAAGAGAAGACGGTACGTAAAGTACCCATGTCAACGGTTAGACGGGTCAGGTACCAACGTTGGGTTGATTTTGGTACTTCTACGATATTGATTCAATTGTGTGGAACGGCTTGATTGATTATATTATTAATCTAATTGGGTTTCAATTCAATGGCTTCGTGTGGGAGGCGTCATATTTTGTGTTTGATATTTCTGACGTCAGATGATTTTATATGAGAGTTATCTGTGTCAAGGGTTTTGTCTGACAACAAGTCTTATCAAGAGAATATGGTATTCATTACTCAAAACTAACTGGGTTATGACGGTAAAGTAATGATATTCAGCTGCGTCCGGTTAGACTTGAAGCTAAACCTTTTTTATAGCCTACTAGCTGTACCCGCATGCGTTGCTATGCCCTTTTTCCTACACACTACCTGCCTACTTACCAACTATCTACCCTACCTACTACCCATTCTATTACCCTATCTATTACACTACCTACTACCCTACCCACTACCCTACCCTACCCACTACCCTACCCACTACCCTACCCACTACCCTACCTACTACCCTATCCACTACCCTACCTACTACCCTACCTACTACCCTACCTACTACCCTACCTATTACCCTACCTACTACCCTACCCACTACCCTACCTACTATCCTACCTACTACCCTACCTACTACCCTACCTACTACCCTACCTACTACCCTACCTACTACCCTACCTACTACCCTACCTACTACCCTACCTACTACCCTACCTACTACCCTACCTACTACCCTACCTACTACCCTACCTACTACCCTACCTACTACCCTACCTACTACCCTACCTACTTCCCTACCTAGTCCTTCTCCTGGTTCTTAGCTACCTCCCTACCAATTTTCAGCCAAATCGGTTGTTTAGTAATGTTTAATTCTGTAACTTATTGAAGAGATTTAAACTGTAACCCACCAAAACTTTAATCCATCAAACCAACCCTGCAACAACGCATCCTAGTTAGAGTACCACGCTATCCTGCGACCGCGGTACAAATATTCACCTGGCATTTAGCGAAGGCTTTGTAACGCCAAATAGTTGGGTCCAGCGTACGTTTTAATCCGACGGATAAACCGATGGAATTTCACCTACAGCCTACCGACAATCGATAGCGCTGGAGTTTAAAATACGGGGTGTTTCGTAGAAATATTCACACATTTTTTTGGGTGTTATTTGCTAACACATAAATTATGTTTATTTTGCAAATAGGTTTTTTCAAACACTTTTACTAGTAAATTTTTTAAAACTACACTTGTATATGGGGCCGTCGTTTCGTAACCATGCAGATACAAGCATTTGTCAGTTATCTTGCAGCTCGACTAAGGAGCTCAACTTAAAATCTTGAATCTTAATCCAGTTTGAAGAAATGCTGAAACAATATCGTACGTAACACTAAATTATTGCGTGTGTTATAAAAAGGTTGTAGATATATATGTATATGTATTAATATCCACCAATTAATTAACTTTAAGTGTCGAGATGATTGCTCGTTATTTGTTGTGTTTGAAAGTATCTATAGGCAGTTGTATAGGGAACAGGGTTTTTATAAAGTAAAAGCACAAAAGACAAGACTATTCATTTTATTTCTTTTGGTCTTGTCAACAAATCAACTCGATTCCATTCACTAGGTCCCTAGGTCTTCGTGGAGAAGAATGGACAAGAAACTCCACGGGAACATCTTTTAAAGTATTATGCAAGGACAACCTGACATTGTCCTGGACTGTCTCTCAAGTTATAGCAATTTATCAGTATACATAAACAACAAGCAATATAAACCATATCATAGTACATATTTCTAACACATAGTAATCAGTAATAATCGTAGCATAATATCAAATAACTTACATCAACATTGTGGATCCTTAGAGTAACACAAATAGGTTTCAGCTTTTAAACATTTCATAAATATCTTCACAACTAGGTTCCATGTAAACTTAATTCTTTCTATCTTTCTATACACAATAATACACAAATGGAATACACAATATACTACTCTGGGTCTGTCCTAATCCTTTAACAGTTGCAGCGTAACTGCCCCTGAATTGGCGGTACTTCTACTTTTATAACCGTCAAATCTTATGAAGTAAACCAACGATTGCCGCCATAATAAACCAATGGCAAATGGACATTATTGCTAAATAACTAATAACACAACCATTTTAAAACTTCATTAGATAATTTAGCAATCCAGTATGTATTTATTTGTAATCTTTACGTTTAATCGGATAAAATATGAACATCAATAGATAGTTTCGGTATTGATAGAAACAACTTAATACATTGAAATTGCAAAATAAAATCTAGGAAACATTATAAGTATCATTTAATAATTACTAATTAATTTACTGGCAATTTATATTAAACAAACATTTAACTTGACTTAACTATTTAAATAGCACAATTACCATCTTTGGTTCGGAAACCAAGTCTTTTAAGCCACAATAAAAGCCACTTCTATAAAATACGACAAGCTATAACATATCATTAGAATAATGTAAATTAGGTTTATTCGAATTATGAACCTTTGTTTCCAAGATATTTACAATGATTATTTAATCAACAATATACTTGACGCAACATCGCCATACGTCAATGTTATTTGACATCTGGCAGCTGACGTTGCTACGTCAGTTAAAACTTATGTTACAAACGTATTTTGTAATAGTATCTAAAAGAGGTTTTTAAATGAGACACACACTTATTTAAGCAATATTTGGACAAGATATTTTGAATAATCTATCACGTGCATTAGACAAACAATCAAAAATTTTAAATTACTTGTAGGTGGTATAAAGATAAAAATATTTCAATACCAGACGCAAAATATATTATAGAGACATTATCCAATTAGTAAAAAAATAAAAAATTAAATTATGTAGGTAAATCTTCCAAACAACCTGTATAACTTTGAGGTGGGAAAAGTATTTGTTTTGGTCAAAGGTGTGAATTATTGGTTACGTTATGTTGAATTGTGTTTTGTTTTGGGATCTAAATCATCCGTCTTTAGCCCCGTATCGTCCCTTTTAGGGTTCTAGCTTAACCCTCATTTGCCTTTGCCATCCTGTATTTTTGTTACATGTGCGCAAGTTTCTTTTGGCGATTGCTTCTATGTTGAATAAATGACTAAAATTCAACTTGTAAATCCGTCTTATTTGTGTTTGCCTTTTTAAATGATTGCATTTTGACTGGGTCTGTCTTCCTTAACAACTAGGCATTTTCGGTTAAGAGAGAGATTGAAATCTGGGAAGGACTTACAAATAAAATTAAAGCAAAATATAATACTTTTAATTGAGATGAATGAATTTTTATACGCATGACCTTTATTTTTTACTAACTATAGAAATTACACCTATTTAATAATAGAGGTATTTATAATTATACACCTATTTAATAATAGATGTATTTTTAAATTACAACTAAAACATCTATTATTAAATAATAATAGATGTTTTTATAAATAACACCTATTTAATGAAAGGTGTGGTCGTTAGACCTTACTGTCCACACGATAAGAAGAAAAATGAAAGGTGTAAGTTATTAGGTCTAATAATATATTTTTAGACCTAGAAATCTTAATAAAAACACACAGGACAGGTCGCCGGTAGGAACAGGAATAAACAAGTTATTAAAAATTACAGCGTTTACAAGCCTGGACGTGTTCCAAGGCAAATAAAACTTTATGGGAGACGGAAAATAAATTCCGTGAAGGATTATAACCCCATTACTCAAATGAAGCGGTAATCCCATTGTTTTTCCCGTTTTTTGTTATATTTTATTTTTATAATTCATTTTGTTTTTTGACGTTTTTATTTTGGTAAAAATGTTACGTCAGCGGATTTAAATGTGTTTGAATTATTATTTTTGAGGTGACGTGTTTCATGGTAATTCGGGTTTAATCCGTTTTACAATGGGACTTGTTCACCAAAGAAATCTACTAACAGATGGATGATGAATGAGTAATTGGAAAAAATACCACTCAGTGCATCCCAAAAATCTAAAAAAGAGATGCCCAGGAAGAAATGACAGAACGGGCTAGACGCATTTGAAGACTGGTGCAAAATTAAAGACGCCCGAGAAAGACACGTCTTTCTCGGGAAAAAAATAATTAAAAAAAATCACATGTAGGTATCAAAATCAAAATAAAAAGTCATTTATTCAAACTAGGCTGATAATCAGCACTTTTCGAATGTCAAAATTTACTATACTTATTTATAAGTGACAGTCCCCCAAAACGCCCACCCTTCGACACCCTCACTTCTCCCTTTATGTTCGTCCGACCGGTCCAGCTTGAGATATATAATAGCTTTGGGCTCCATAGATGGCACATAAATTTATTTAATTATTACAAAAATTCATAAAAATTGTACGCAGAAATACATAACAAAGACATAATTACACCAAAAGTCGATTTCTTTATCACTACCATTGAAAATACACAAAACACTCGACGAAATTAGATTGCGCATTTCAAACGCTCACATTTCTCATTACTATCGACATATAATTTGGTCCTCGGAGTCAAATTAGAGGCGTCTTAAGTTACCCTTAGCGATAACACGAAGTCTTTTGATCTCAAAGTATTTGATGTTGGTAATTATACCGCTTGCAACCATTACTGTCACCGTTTCGTATAAGTATGTTTTGAAGAATGATATATGAATATTGTGAGCATGAGATACAGGGGCTCAAAAGTCTTACTGCCAGTCTTACCAGAGGGTATTGTATTACCTTTCCTTTTATACCCTAAGTTATCGTGCCTGTGATGTGCATTATTATTTTTTACGTAGCGGAAGTCAATAAATTGGAAAGTTCCTCTGAGTTGAGGTACATTCTTTGTTTGTATGAAAATAAAAATGCATTTCTTAGCTGCCGTTTTTATAATACATAAAACAGAGCATCTGGCTAATCTTAATTCTCTTTTTGATTTGTAAAATAATAAGTGGTACGGCCCTTTTAAATTGCAAAGAATATTTAAAATGGTTTTAAAACTAATGCACCATCCCCGTAATTTACAACCATTGCTAAATATCGCTTAAATGAAATTCGGTTTCGTAGCCGTTTGCCAGGAATTGCAAAATTTTAATTGCCCGTTTAACCGCACCTCTTTCTTCGCATCACAAATATTTTACGTTACCGCTCCTCCAAAACAGATTTTTTTTTTATCGGACAAGCCCGACACACTATTCCCAAACCACTGTAACTCCTGTAAGCCAGAATCAACAGTGGCGACCATATGAAAAGCGCCGAGACAATCCAAAACAGAATATTATATAGCAACAAAAAAAATCTAATTAGTCCGTCAGTGAATTTCCAATAAATATTGGACACGTATTTTTTCTTTTTTCACGTAAACAATCAATCCAAAACAGAATATCACTTATATAGCACCTCCAACTCACGAACTCCAATATCACCCTGAACTCCTAGTACCTATCATTAACAACAACGCGAACAAAGCCTCGATATTCAAACGTCGGTTTAATTAAAACTCATACGCTTAACTCAGCCACAACAAATGAGCATTATTGAGCATTCCTACATACATACGTAGAAGCAGTCAAATGTTCCTGTGTAGCGTCAAATATATACGGGAACATCCTTGAGTTGTGTAAGGAATGGAACTGTTACTGATATACTCGTAACTGTTATGTAGAACGGGGCACAATCACTGTTATTTGGTTGAATTGTCACAGTATTTTAGTGACTTCTGCTGTGTGTCAAGAAAATAAAATGTGTTCTTTATAACTTTAACTTCGGTATAAAGGGTGTCCAAGAAGTTTCCTATCTGGTTTTCCTCACAGAGATCTAGGAACGTCTTGAAACGGGTAACTAAAGAGTACAGTGTTCCATGGATGTCCACTAATTTTCGTCACGGACAAAATTTTGCACAGCTTTATCTTGCTGACTATCGGATTTGACTGTTTGGGTGTTAAAAATCAATTCTTGAAGCTTTTTTTTTCATTTAAAACCTGTTGATAAAAAATCACTAAAGTATGACAAATCACAGTTACTTTAAAACTCTGCCTTACTCCACTTTGATGTGTCATCGTACGTATATACAAAATTTGCGGTGTTGCCAAACTCGTAATGAACCGGGTAAAATTAACCCCTACATCTTGTTACCCAGCTGGAATTTCTTGTATTGAATTCCATATATTGGATTAGGAATTTCTCAGTTTCGCCTTTGTGTCCTCGTTAACTTCGGTATGTCTGTAATTTCGGCTATTGAGCCCATAGCTAATCATAAATCTGTTCTAATTTACATGAAAATTATGGTGTAATGCTGGTTAAGAATAGATTAGAGTGACTTTTGAATTTGTAGTTAATGAACTGATGCTCAGATTCTTATAGATCTTTTATAAATTATAAATCATACTTAAATCCTCACTTTGCCAGGATTTTTCAATGGAACTCAAGCAGTATGTCTAAGATTAAATTCAAAAGCAAAGATCAAAGAAAAATAACTTCCAAAAACGTAAAAAGAATTGAAACAATATACCTACTTAAAGCACTTAAAAAAAATCCACACATCCTTCCCCACATGGCAACGGAAAATACAAAATCAAAATTCTTTGCAAAGCAAAGTATGAACAAGCAAAACTCTGGTAAGAAAAATATGACTTTCTGGAATAAAACAACCTTCATATTATCTTAAAGCAGGAACGTTACACACGTGTGGGTAATTAGTAAGAAATACAAGAAATGTCGAGAAATGGAGAAATGGTGGGAGGTGTTTCTTTGAAGATGGAAGATGAGATATTATGTTTTTAAGGGAAGTGTCGCTGTGTGCCGCGGTTGGGGGATATTTTAAAGGCGTTTAATGTGTGGTTATTTATGGAACGGGAAGTGCTTTGTGATTTTTAACCGACTTCCCAAAAAGGAGGAGGTTCTTAATTCGATTGGTTTTGTATAATCTAAGATAGTCTTTTTATTTTATTATATGAGATGGGTGTAGTCTTGACCTCAATCTTACCCCAGGGGCGGAGATGAGGTCGACAATGGAACGAGCCAGAGTCCAATCCAGTCAAGAAGAAATAATTAAATATAAACATATTTTTTAATGAGAGCAGAGGAAGACCAAATAATCGATTAATGGACTGTTTAAAGGATGATGTGGTAAAAGAGGTGTCTTTCTTTTTCTTTTTTGGATGTTGGGAAATCATCAAAATTAATGACTCCTCTCGCTCTGGGCAGACTGGTAAGGAGTAGCAGACTTCTACTGACTAAAATCCATCACCCATGTTCCTTCGTAGCCCTTTGTGCCGAAGCCGCGGTATCTCTTTCGAACAACCCGCAGCCCCGACGGGCGTCGGCCCGTGCGGGGGGCCCCGTCCATGTTGCAGACATCTCTTTGAGGCGCGCGTGGAACACGAACGCACCATCGACACGGCCTGTCGTCGTCATAAGACGGACGGACGGTGATGACGGATGATGATGACTTAAGTGGAAAAAACTAGCTTTTGGTTTTGTCAAGCCACATACCGTAGTAAAAAGTATTCATTCAGGGCATGGTCTACTTGTGCGCCAATTCTGTTGATTCATATAGGTTGTTGATAAAAAGATAACATACCGAAACCTACATAGACTTTTTAAAGTCATTGCACAAAATGTGTAACACATTGCAGGTGTATAAAATGGGTGTGTCGTTAAAAAAACATCAGGTTTTGAATAAAATAAGGTAGTGAAGTTTTACCATTAGAAAATGTCGCCTCGTGAAATTCACACGTATATTTAAATTAAATGTGTAAGGGTGTGGGCTTAGCCGTGGAGGCGGTGAGCGGAGCGATTTTACTTACTGACATAGATTTTTTGCGGTCATTTTATTAACCTTTCATGCAGGTCTTTTCCGAGACTTTCCTCAACTATTTTGGGATCAGCTGCCATTCTTGTCAACACAAATATTTTGTATGCAGGTCACATCGTGTCCAATTCAAGCATTGGTTTATATAGGTCCTTAAAACGGCATTGATTTTTATCAAAATAATGTTTCTTTGTTTCCTAAATGTGTGTCTAAAATTGATGAAAAACAACATTCACAACAGCTTAACAATAATTACGGGTTAGCATCGCTCGATGACATCAACTTTAAAAGCCACATCCGCTCCTACCCACACACAACTTCCTCCCGTAATCACACACCAGTAAATCAACACTGCACCTAGCAAACGTAACTCGCGAGAAATTCGGGCGCTACTTAATTAGAATGCAGCTCGCTATTTTAACTCCATACACTTCTAATAAAACAAGTTTCCAAGGGATGGTGCAAACTGGTTCGGGTCGGTATTTGCGAGCGGCCAAGACTAGTAATTATATATGTACTTATATTCGTAAAAAATGTTGTTCAGGTTAGTTTGACTTATATCGTTTTAACAAAAGTATAATGTGGAAGCAGGTGGGGCATATTATTACTTGCGCTGGGCTGGTTGGAATATTGGGTAAGGAAGTGCTGGAGTGGAGTCTACGGACGGGATGGAGGAATGCGGGCCAACAACCGACAAGGTGGACAGGCAATCTTATTAAAGCGAATAACCATAACACAAAACCGCCCAAAATGGATAGATTTGGAAGACACCTACACTCAATGTTGGGTGGCCAAATGTTGAAGAAGATTATGCTCTGCGACCCGAACATGTCTCTCTGCGGGTAAAAGAAAAAATGTGACTGCCAAACCTGGTTTCATTCGGCTCGGGCTGAATTATAAACTCAGAAGTTTATAATTCAGCCCGAGCCGAATGAAACCCGTACGTTGTGTAAAAAATAATTACCTCGACTCGTCTTTGTTCTTCATCAAAATTCTACCGAACCGAAAGTTACCGACCCGAACGATCGTGTAGCATCGCCTTAATTTCACATCTCCAGTGCAAGAAGGTGGAAAGTGTTTTGTTCAGTATAAAAGTAAAAACGTTCTTCAAGCGGTTTATTTCAACTAGGTTCTGTTTCGTGTTTTTATTTTGTTTCAGGTGTAGCGTTTTTGTGATAACCTCTTTCGTTTAGTCGCTGACTCTCTTTGGTCTTTGTTTTTTAGTTTATATGCTTTTGTACTGCAATTTGTTTTCAACTTTGCAGAATCTTGTTTTTATTCGTTTTGAATGTTGGGTGTTATATCATCGTCGAGTTTCTTTGGTATATCTGCTACAAGAATTCTACGTCACTACATAGTATAAAACAAAGTCGCTGTCGCTGTCTGTCTGTCCCTATGTATGTTTAAATCTTTAATACTACGTAACGGATTTTGAAGCGGTTTTTTTTAATAGATAGAGTGATTCTAGAGGAAGGTTTAAGTATATAATTTGACCGATATCCACGCGGGTGAAGCCGCGGGCATCAGCTAGTATCTGTATATAATTATAGTCCTCTTTTGGAGCAGAATGGGACTCGTAAGAAAATCTCGCTTGGAGTCTTTTCTGTGCAAAAATATAAAATACTAGCTGATGCCCGCGACTTCGTTCCCGGTAACTTTGATGGGTGACTAAAAAAATGTTTGGTGTGGACAACCCTTAATACTTAGGGGTATGAAAAATAGATGTTGGCCGATTCTCATAGATACCAGATAAGCACAAAAAATTTCATCAAAATCGGTCAAGCCGTTTCGGAGGAGTATGGCAACGAAAACTGTGACACGAGAATTTTATATATTAGATAAATCTAGAATCTAAAGTTGAAATTACGTTATATTTCATAACAGCCTAGTACTTTTAACCTACAAGAAAATAACTGGGACACACGACTGTCAAAGATTTATCTACAAAATGACAGCCGGGACCAACCAATGGCTCAGCGTGCTTTTCGAAGAACGGAGGAAACTCTGCATGTACTGGGTTATCACCGATTCAAAGACCAACCTAGGCAAACAAGACTTTACCCAGAAATCGACCGAGTGAATGTTATTATTAATACGCCTACCACAAGCTCATGCTTCACCACAGCCTTGCCTGCGCAAACTGGCTTGTACACTGAGCACCGTGAGTGTGGTTGGTAAAACTGTATCACGCGCAATCCCCACGGCGCGGCCTGCGGATTATTCATCTTGCTAAAAATTTCACCTGCGCATGCCCTTTCGCGGGTACTTGTCTGTGCGTGTGGTTGTGCGTTCAGTGTTCACACCGCAGTCGAGGCTAGTCGTCGGTCGATGAGGTACGTTTTGTCGCACGTGGTCGTCCGTCATAAAAAATGACAGACTTTCGTATGTATGATCGCAACTTTTTGACTGAATTTTCAAGTCTATATAAATATCTGCCCGCAATTTGGAAAATCAAATCGAAGGATTAAAGAAATAGGTCGTCACTGGGAAGCATTGTTTGCACGTCGACGATTTCGACAAAAGTGAGGCCTGCGCGTACTTAACTGAGCGTGTGGTAGCGCCGTCCATGTTCAGTTTTTTTGTGGGAGAAGCTTGCGCAGGCCAAAACTGTAGTGAAGTATGACCGTGTGGTAGGCCCATAAGCCACAAAATAAAATTTTCACTGCAAAAACCTACCTTACACCACAAAAATGTCTAACCTAACAGATTGATAGATACCCGTATTTATTTAGAAGTTCTATCGTGCTCTTTCTGAGCACCTGAGCTCCGTAATTAATGCCCCCTCCGACATTTATTGATGGTGGGTGGAAAGTTACCCACCAGCTTGAGCTATGAGTTATCAAATAGGGGTAAATAGGGGTACGAATGGGTATAAATGATAATGGCGCGGTTTGGCGCTAAGGGATGTTTGGGGGTATCTTGTAAACTATGCAACGATCGGTTAATAAGTCGTTGTATGTTTATTGAAATGGCTTTTTCGACGATTTTGATGTTAGCATGTGATTTGACGATGATAGGGCTCGGGAGTTAAGTAGATTGTTTAGAGATAAACAATATTCCAATAATAAAAAGGGTGTGCTCATAATGTTTATTTTCCAATAAAATAGAGCATACCATTTAATTTTATTCCATTGATGTTCATACCTCCAAATTTAGCCTCTGTGACACAGATTTATTTAATAATTGTAGCTTTTGCCCGCGGCTACGCCCTACGGCTGATGATGGTCTAAAATAATCTTACTAAAACATATTGTAGGTAAAAACTATCCTTCGATTAGTTTTTAGTCTACTTCCGTGCGTTAATTTCGCATTTCTAGCATAGGATGTTACCCACTTCAATTACTCATCATCTGCCTAGCCTTTTCTCAACTATATTGTGGTATTGGATTGGAAACCTCCAATCCAACCAGATGCATCTGAATACCAGTATTTTATATGAAGCGACTGCCTATCTGACCTCCACAACCCAGTATGGGATTAACTGGAACTAACCGAGTAATACGATATCCCTCGGTAAGGCTGATTTTCGAGCCAGCGGTTATTATCGACTTAATTAGGACAAGCCCGCCATACTATTCCCAAACCACTGTAACTCCTTTAAGCCAGAATCAACATTGTCGACCACAAGAAAAGCGCCGAGACAATCCAAAACAGAATATCACTTATATAGCACCTCCAACTCACGAACTCCAATATCACCCTGAACTCCTAGTACCTATCATTAACAACAACACTAACAAAGCCTCGATATTCAAACGTCGGTTTAATTAATGACCAATGAAGCCTGACGAAGTCCCAGAGAAACGATTTAACTGTCTTAGATCCCGCAACGAAATTAATCAGAAAATAATAGCGGAAGAGTAGGAAAAACATAATTTCCATTTCCCTCCATATCAGCAGGAGACAGAACAGAACAAGGCCAATAGGCACACAGGGACGTATACAATTGGGATAAGCCCAGTTGCCTAGCACCACGGATATTATCGACTGTCAAAGTTCTTTACAACACTAAAGTGGTATAAATATGTATAAACAATGAGTTATACAAGTTAATAATATATCATTAAATTTCTGTTTCCGGGAACATTAAACATTAATGATGTTGCAAGTACTAAAGACGAACGGTCTGATTATTATTTTACAGTACCTACAAGATGTTGCAGTCTTTGATCTCGAACGTAGTTGATGTTCCTGAGGATAACTGACGCGTGATTATGAGCTTCTGTCTTATCACCTCGCTATTAAATTTACGGGGTACTGCGAAACCGTGGGTCTATTGTTGTTTCGCGAGATGGTCTGATAAATACTGTTGCTAGAATTATGGTTTGTTATGGGCACCGTCAGTAAGGATACGTGTTGAGAAAACAATCATGGTAAAGCTTTTGCTTTACTATAAATGTTGATGATTGATGAATGATTGTAATCCCCTCCCCACGCCACTGACTCCTACTCCTCTGTGTATATATTATGTGCTGTGCGGTTCTGGAATTCATTTTTGTTGCAATTTTCAAAAGAAGATCGAAGTAACTTTATCTTTCCATTACGCCATAGTGGCATAGGTATCTAAGATATTGTACGTCATATTTAAATTTATTATTGTATGCTGTATGTATTTTTTTCTTCTTTTGCACACAGACTAAATCTTTTAAACAATTTTTTTTTTTAAATATTGGTCTTACTCCTGACCTCGATCTTGCCCTAAGGGCAGCCCGTCAGGGCTGCGGGTTGTTCGAAATAGATACCGTAGCCCCGGCGCAAGAGCTAGGAAGGAACATGGGTGGTTTTTAGTCAGTAGAAGTCTGACACTCCCTTCCGCTCTGCCCAAGAGCGGGAGGGGTTATTTGATGATTACCCAGCCCCCCCCAAAAAAAAAAGGGGCAGAGATGAGGTCGACGATGGAACAAGTTTATTCACTTATTCATTATCTCTTTTTACCTACTCTCCTTTCCTTTTTTCTCTTTTTCCTTTTTTTAAGAAATTTCTTTAGAAATCAGCATCATCATCATCTGCCTAGCCTTTTCCCAACTATGTTGGGGTCGGCTTCCAGTCTAACCGGATGCAGCTGAATACTAGTATTTTTATATGGAGCGACTGCCTATCTGACCTCCACAACCCAGTTAATACTAGGTAATACAATACTCTTTGGTAAGACTGGATGTCAGAATTTCAGGTGACTGACTACCGGTAACGACTGCCAAAGATCTATATATGGCAGCCGGGACCAACAGCTTAAGTGCTTTCCGAGGCACGGAGGAAACTCGGTATGCCGGGCGGTCACCCATCCACAGACCGACCTAGGCAAGCACAGCTTTACCCAAAGATCGACCCGAGTGGCAGTTCTTATTAAGCCACGAGCTCCTAGAAATAAGCATGACCTTTGCAATATGTTTTCATATTTTAACAGTTGACTATTGTAGGTACGCATCCTAATGCTCGTGTAATAATAAAAATAGTTGTCTGAGAATTGAGAGTGACACATCCTGATTACATCAGATGTTGATGTAGTGTCGCGCTATTGTCGTGTCGAGCGAGTCTCTAAGATTACTTGTAGATCAATCTAGCTCTCTTTAACTAGTTGCGATGTATGCTATCACTTGCCGGTAGTTAAAGTCTATGTTAGTTTGGCTTCATGTTGTCTAAAAGTAGACAAGGTTATTCTCGGTAGAAAAAAAACGTGTTGTTAACATGGGACAAGGACAGGACTATGATGCGATACGTAGAAGCAATATCAGTGTTCTTTAGATCATGAAATATGGAGGCGCAGGCACAAAGAAACTTTCGCAAACAAGACATGGTCTGATCCGAAGCACCACACTGGCACTCATAACCAATCCATACACGTGAGGAATGCCACTCTTGGTAGCTTCTGTTATGGACCATTTTTTTATAGTACCTATGTCCCCACATTTGGAATTTCTTCTGTATCGTAGGTGCATTTACAAACTTTTAAATTAACATACATGAACACCCCAACCTGGAACAACTATCAGTAGGTTATTAAGATTGAACCCGTGACACGTAGCGCAGTAGTCAATCGCTCAGCCACTGCGCCAACCACGCCGTCGTAATGAAGTTCTTCCACCACCAATTCCTGCTATCTCCAATCTTCATAGCATGGACACCCACCTACTCCCTAATCCTCGGAATCGTTTAGCTCACCAAACGGCACTGAGGAATAATAATGACGCTCGTTTGTTGAGTTAAGACAGTCTTTGTGGAGACATCTTTAATAAGCTTACAGCTCTCAAGGGATGTGGGGCTGCGAAAAGAGCGAATTTATTATTAGGCAGGCAGTTGGGACAACTGATAGCTGCTTGTGTCCTCCTGTTGTGTCCATTAGATTTTGTTATTGCAATATGATATTTCTTATTGCAGTATAATATATATATGCCTAGTATGTTTTTAAATTGGTTAATATTTTGGGATGACACTATAAATATCTTCTAGGAGCTTATTCGAGTTGTCAGACACAGCTAAAACGCTGTGCTCATGGCCACATAGTAATTATACAATCAAAAGGAGTATTTAAATCGCATTATTAAGACAAATAGGTGTGACGTAGATCGGAGCTGAACATTATAGCCTGGATCATTTGATACACGCTGTCTTAAACAATAGTGTTTCGTAATAAACCTCTTGAAGACGGTATAAAATAGCTTTATAGCAGCGAAATTTTTATTTGACTGTTCCAAACTTTGTTAGACTGTTAATTCTTTCAATACTGTTTTGGTGTTGGTAGTTGTTCCTTTTTCACGCAAAACGGTTGAAGAATTAAGTGAAATTTGGCACATAGATACTTTTAACCCCGACAGTAGGTACAATCCTGGAGGATAATTATGGAACTTAGCGCGGATTTACAGATAGTATACTTTCCATCTCGGTCCTACGATGCCGTGTGATAACTCCCGAACTTGCCGTGGGCGAAGCCGCGTATTTAAGCTAGTACAAAATAAAATCTCATACCAACAACATCAACCATGCACAAACAAGTATTCCTCGAAAATCTCGAACTTTCGAGAACGAAACAAAACTTCTGAAGCCACATTTCTTCCGCAACAGTTGTTTCATTCTCGAGAAATTTGCGTAATTCTTCGTTCAGACTCGCAAGGTTACAATAGACATGTTACAGTATGAAACTGTAACTACGTTACAGTGTTACAACGCTTGCTACGTTACAAATAAGATTTGTACTTGTTACAACAAGTTTTCCAAGTCATTATAATGTTTTATTTATGTATTCTTGTTTCTTTGGCAAGTTGTATAGTGTTAGGAAGTTGGTCGTGTTTGAGGTCTTATGTTTGGGGTGACAGGTTTTTGGGCTCCATTTTAGTGAATTATAGGAGTTCATTGGCCCGGTTTCTTGTGATCAAGTTATTTGGGGTCTAGATAGTTATATTTAATTGTGAAGCCTACACATCAAAGCGGGCGGGTATATCATATTATCTGTGTATCATATATCGTCGGCATATCAACTGAACACAGGTTCTCACAGGTCATGGTAACTTTAAGAGTAAATTATTTTCCTTCAAGCTTGTTGACTCGCCTTTTTGTCAATGTTCTACATCTGACTGCGAATTTGAACAATCTGCACATCACATTTTATGGGAGTGTAGTCTTTGGCAGAATTAACGTAATATTATGTTAAATAGTGTACGGGTTACATCCGGAGTTATTTACTATACGGACCTTGTAGAAACTAGAACAAATTTCCGTGCGTTCAAGCATTTTTGTCATACCTATTATTGGAATCAAATATAACAGCTCACAACTTAGGACCCAGTAATATTAATGACAATCCGTGGTGCTAGGCAACTGGGCCTATCCCAGTTGTATACGTCCCTGTATGCCTATTGGCCTTGTTCTGTTCTGTCTCCTGCTGATATGGAGGGAAGTGGAAATTATGTTTTTCCTACTCCTCCGCTATTCTTTTCTGATTAATTTCGTTGCGGGATCCAAGACAGTTAAATCGTTTCCCTGGGACTTCGTCGAGCTTCATTGTCTCGGCGCTTTTCTTGTGGTCGCCACTGTTGATTCTGGCTAACAGGAGTTACAGTGGTTTGGGAATAGTGTGGCGGGCTTGTCCCAATAAAAAAAAAAAAAAAAAAAAAAAAAATATCAACTGAACGCGTACGTAAGTTGCACACACTGTTTCAGTTTAGTTCTTTAGTTTATTTTTATATATTTTTTATTGTTTGTTGTGTGCACTTGTGGCATGTGCTAAATAAATATGTTTTTTTTCTTTCTTTCTTTCTAAGTTGCCAACATGCCCCGGTTATGGTGTGTAGGCTTCATTAGCGCAGGCGGTAATGGAAAATTCTAAAATGAAAGGGGCATTTAATATGTATATCACTGGCCGCTCTTATAGGTCTATGGTTGTGCTGCGGGTTGTTCGAAAGAAATGCCGGAAAGTTCTGGGTTGGCGACCGCGAACCGGAAGACGTTGCGTTGGAAGGCCTCCCACTAGGTGGACCGATGACCTGGTATTGCGGGGATCCGAGATGCGAGATGCACGGGACTGGTCAATGTGGCGACACTTAGGGGAGACCTATGTCCAGCAGTGGACGTCTTTCGGCTGAAATGATGATGATGATGATAGTCACATAATTATTTCTATTATTACCTTTATCCATCCTTTGCTTCCACAATCCCTGTAGGTACAAGTAGTGGGTGTACCCACTGTGATGTCACGCTCAATCCGCTAATGGTAGTCTGTCTATCGGCTGCTGAATAATACCCTCTTTGTGAAGCGCTGTGGATTTTTAATTTGTGTTGTATATTTGTAGATATGCCATTTTAATGTATGATAACATGTTGTTGTAGTAACTGAGCTTCATCAACTGCTAGCCATATTGGGATTGGTGTCTATCCTAGGATGCAGTTGATAGCCAGTATTTTACATGAAGCGGCTGCCTATTTGACCTGAAGCGGCTGCCTAAGACTACTTGTCAGACTTTCGTTGAACTGAGCTTAATGTGGGCAATAACAATGTTTCTACTTAAAAAGAGGAACTAAGCATTAAAATTTATTCAGGGAATCCTGAAAATAAAATTATTCTTTTAACCTTCGAGAATTCAACTGCAAGATTGTGGATAATTGGATCGCGTATTGCCAAACTGTATGCTGACCCAGACACCCATAGTCTGTACTGAACTACGTCGTGCTCATTGAAATCACAAACAAATTGGAGCAAAGTACATACGAGCTCAAAGCATTCTGAGATTGTATGCACTTTGCTCGCTTGTATGTAAAGCAAACTGTGACACGCGAATATCAGTAACTGACTATACAACGTGTTTGAGGGCGGCATGGGCACCGGGCCGTAGGCCGATGAAGGAGGCCGGCGGAGGCCCGGCTCTTAGGGGACAGAAGATATTAGTGTTATTTCATATGCGAGCGAAGCGAGCGCGCGTCATGGAGTACAATTTAATTCGGCAGTTTCTTGACGTGCATAACTGTGACGTGCATTATAGGGACTCATCGAGTCCTTATCAATCTTTCAATCACGCAATCACGCTGGACGTCTGGACTCGTATGTATTTTGCTCTAGTATTTTAAAGCAAAATGTATTTTGATTCAGACACTCTCTGAATAGGTATACAGTCTGCTCTTCAACTACAAAGGCAAAACTGCGATCGAACTCAGAGCAACCCCGGTCTAGGTCAGCATACAGTTTGGCAATACGCGAACGGATCTTAATAAAATTTGGCGCAGATATAGATTATATTATTCGGAAATGGCACATAACCTACTTTCTTTTCTCACCTATGCATTCTTTCCAAGCGAACAAAGACGCGGGCGACAGCTAGTTTCATTACAAGTATATTAAACTCATCTAAGATTGTTGTGACATGATGACATTCTCTTAATTTGCCTTAACGACACCCGCAGGGAAACACTCAAGAAACAAAAAAGATGTAACTTTGAAAAGTCCCAGGTAGCCGCTAGCCGCGTACCAAAGTACGGGAAGAAGTTAAAACAACTACACGAAAAAAAATGTACCTATCATTTAAAATATCAGTTACATTTCCGAACGACAAAAATGTTGAGAGCCCCAGTTTTTGTTAAAAAAAAAAAACAAAGTAAATGTTATTGAGATGTCCGCAGCCACAAGTTTCTTTGTTGGCAGAATTATAAAAGAAATCTTTTATTTTCACTAAAATAATGAAAAATTTCTTTCAGCGAACGGCAGCAGATGCTTTTCGTGTTATTTCAACTGTAAATTTTAAAGCATTTTTAATAACAATAAGTATTATTTTAGTACTTGACTGTTTGGTGTGGGATGAACGATGTTTTTTCGTGTGGGCGTGAGTGATGACAAATTACACTCGTTATTATGAGCTCTTTGTCAAATGTTTTTCTTTTGTTTGTGGTGAAAGAAAGTGTCAGCGCCAGACTTAGTTTAGTTACCAGGCAACATTAGGTACTGTATTTTATAGGTTCATAAAGTGTTACTAATTAATTCTTACCAGGTTTTTTAACAGGGTTTGTCAAGTCTATGAGTAGAAAGTGTACATGACCATTGAACATTTATAAAAGTTAAGAATACAGCTCATAGTCAAAGTGACAAACAAAGATAAAGGCGATGATAAAGTGAAAAATTACATGTGTGTGGGAATGACTATTAAGCTTAGCTATTAAAAAGCTTATGTTAACATTACAACAACATAACATCACGCCTATATTTTCTCAATAGGCTAGGCACCGGCACTTCTAGAGATGCTCTCAAAACGGTAAAGGAAAACATCGTAAGGAAACCGGCATGTCTTAGAAACAAAAATTCGAAGTTTTGTGACATCTACCAACCCGCACTGGGCCCGCGTGGTAGATTATAGCCCATTCCCTCTCAAAGAGAGGAGACCTGTGACCTAGCAGCGAGGACATTAATAGGATAATGATGATTATAATGTTATTAAATCGGTCTTGTTTGTATGGCCCTCCAACTCTTGTGTGAATAGCAGGGATAGATTGTCATACAATCAGGTATATTATTGCTTGCCAATTTCGTTTTGTGCAGTTGATTGGGTATGACCTATTTCCAGAAATAGTATGGAACACTCCTAGTAATTCTTTCTTGCCCATTATTTTCCATAGAGATCTACGCTACGATCTACGCCATCCCTCTCCTAGAGAGGAGGCCTGAGTCCCTGCAGTGGGAACATTATAGGCTGATGATGATGATGACTTGTAAGTACTATCACTCACTGTCAGTCGACCACTTTTCAACCTAATAAGGTCAGGGCATAAGACGGTAACTAAACGCGGAACAACAATCGCTTCTCCATGCACTACATCTACAAATATTTGTTTTGTGCGGGAATCAAACCCGTAACACGCAGCGCTTCAGCCAATCGCCGACTATTTTTTTGTTTGGATGGTGGGAAATCATTAAATGACTCCTCGGGAGCTCTGGGCGGAGCGGAAGGGAGTGTCAGATTTCTACTGACTTAAAACCACCCATGTTCCTTCTTAGCCCTTTGCGTCCGGGGCCGTGGCCCTTAACATTGTCAAGTAAGTACGTTCACTAACCACCATAATCTCCAAAACCAAACTATATCCAGAACGTGTGAATGAACACTTAGTAGTTCAAGTTCCGTCTCACCAGCATTACCATAAGCAAGCACGCTTCGAACAATTTCAATTAAACCAACTTGAAGGCATCAGGGTAATGTATTTGCGATTACATTAGACTCGGGTCCAAGACCAACACGAGAACTCGTGCTCGCACCTGACTCGTGTTTGAGTTGCGAAACGGATGCGGATGTAAGCTCTTCGGTAATTGAGATTTTATTTTTGTTGTGTTTTGGATTTGGAATGTACTTGTGTGTTAATTAAGAGGTTTTGCTTATTGTGTTTGCTTGACTTTTGTGGGTGTTTGTAGTTTAAAAGTGTGTGTTTTTGTTGAAATTGGTTGAAGACAGATTGAAGACAGATATAATAAGTTTGGAGATACTATGGTTCCCTTTTTCCGAGATGCTCGGTGCATAACACAAATAACATCTACGAATAGGGAAAATCTATCTTTTAAAAATATAAACGAGGTTTTTGACAAACGCCAGGGTTGTCAAGGTTGTTACGTACAGGTTGGACAAAATCATTCAAGACAAATCATTCATTCGAGAAAAAGAAGAAGCTATTGGATGCAGTAGTTAGAGATAATATTATTATTATAAAAAATTGCCTGGTCCTGGGTTCGATTCCCGGGTCGGGCAAAAGTGTTATTGGCTTTTTCAATTAGGAATTCATCAGTAACAGCCACGGAGTCTGTATTTGTGCCCGGTTGATGGCAATAGGCTCGCCCCCTATTACATGGGACTTAAACATAACTGGCGAAAAGTGGGTGTACCATTAGGTACACCTCTGTCTAACCCTTCGGGGGTTACAGTCGTGATGTTATGTTATGTTTATAAAAAATTGCATAATCATCACATAATGTTCCCAATACTGGAACACAAACCTCCTCTCTATAAGAGGAAAACAGCACATTTATTTTTATCCGATATTTCTGTCAGAAATGGACTTGTATAATTACGTACGACTCATCCGCCATAAATCAAAGATAATGTATGCAACGTCACGCGCCCCCATCACGAGATAAATAAAACGCCATTATAATAAGAAGATGAAGTGCCTTGATAGTGGCCAGTCTCTTTTATTATTGAAATACTATTTATGTTTCTTTTTTTGATTGTTTGTTTGAAGATAGATTGTTGACTTCAAGACCTAAAGTTTTCCCGTCGAGGCTGCGGGTTGTTCGCAAGAGCTACCGCGGCTTCAACATGAAGGGCTAAGAAGGAACATGTGTGGTTTTTAGTCAGTAGAAGTCTGGCACTCCCTTTCGCTCTGCCCAAGAGCGGGAGGGGTTATTTGATGATTTTCCACCCACCATAAAAAAAAAGACCTAAAGTTTTACCGATCATCATCATCAGCCTATAATGTTCCCACTGCAGGGACTCAGGCCTCCTCCCATTTTTTTTTTTTTTGGGGGGTGGGAAATCATCAAATAACCCCTCCCGCTCTTGGGCAGTGCGAAAGGGAGTGTCAGACTTCTACTGACTAAAAACCACCCATGTTCCTTCTTCGCCCTTCATGTCAAGGCCGCGGTATCCCTTGCGAACAACCCGCAGCCTAGGCCTCCTCCCTAGGAGAGGGATGGGCTATATATAATCCACCACGTGTGGCCAGTACGGATTGGCAGATGTCACATATCTTCGAATTTTTTGGTTCAAAGACATGTCGGTTTCCTCACGATGTTTTCCTCCACCGATACATAGTATTAAATAGCCTCGTTAACTGCCTCGTCGGTCTTGTGTTCGCAAGTGCGGCCTAGCAGTGGGTTCAATTCCAGGTCGGGCAAAGTGTTATTGGGTTTTTTCGTCAGGTATGGCTGAGTCTGAATTTATTGATGGCAATAGACTCGCCCCCTATTAAATTGGCCTTAAACTAAGCATAACTGCCGAAAAGTGTGTGTGTGTGTGGTATTACAGACGTGTTGACGTTGAGTATAAAGCAAAGTAGCTTTTCGTAGTCGAAGGGTGGGCGTTTTCCCGTCGGGGCTGCAGGATGTTCGAAAGAAATACCAGGGCCTCGGCGCAAGGGCTAAGAAAGAACATGGGTGGTGTTTAGTCAGTAGAAGTCTGACACACCCTTCCGCTCTGCCCAAGAGCGGTATTTGATGTTTTCCCACCCCCCAAAAAAAAAGGGTGGTCGTTTTGGGGGACTGTCTTTTGTAAGTAAATTTTGACGTTCGAAAAGTGCTGATTATCACCCTAGTTTAAATAAATGACTTTTGATTTTGATTCTTGTCTGTCTTAGATCTTCAAGGACTTCCTAAATTAAACCATTAATAATTTTAGGTGGTTTTCAATCATCTAGAGTACTTATCCCGAAATATTAATTTCTACCATTATTATAAGAATCTTCATCTTAGATAATATAGCACCAAGATCTCAATTATTTGAGAGGCCATCGTTGTATCCATGCATAACAGGGGCGGATTGTCAAAATAAAATAAAATGTGTCCCAGTAAGAGTAGAATAATTTGATAATCAATATTTGACTGTGACGGAGCTTTACCAACTACCGTGGAAAAGAGTTAAAAACTGATTTTTCCTTACTATCATCATTCATGATTTCCTCACACACATATTCATGTCCACTGCTGGACATAGGCCTCCCCATCATTGCTATATATTAATATTGTAAATGTGAAAGTAACTTTGTCTGTCTGTCGCACTTTGACGCCAAAACTACTGAAACGATTTAAATGAAATTTGGTACACCGATAGTCTTGAACCTGAGAAAGGAAAAAGGGTACTTTTTTATTGCGAAAAGGGGGATGAAAAGATTACTTTTGGTCGTGATAACCGATATACACGGAGGCGAAGCCGCGGACACCAACTAGTGTGTTCTAATTAGCATTAAAATTAAATTTAGCTCATCGATTAACTTAATCATAACTTGCTTGATAGCCGGCAATAACTTCCAAAAGGAGTGCTGTGACAGCTTCCTAGCAGTTTTCAGGTTAGCAGTCTTTGAACACACTCCGGAGTTAAAGTCGTAATTAAGTCCAGCCCTGGCATCTTGCCATATGAGAGTTATAAAGATGAACGATGTTTCGGAAAAGTATTTAGGAGAAAAACACATAATTCTGGATATTAACATTTTCTCTTAAATACTTTTGGATGAATGAAAATGGCACTATTTCAAAGGTAGTGTGTTTAGATGTCATTGTAATGGTATATGGCAGATGTGAGCAGCGCCGGCAGGGGACGCCTTAGAAGAACATACATTGACTTTATTAATGAGGTTCTTTATAAAGGACTGGTCCGTAGTACTTACAACCGGCGAGCGTGTATGTCTAAATGTGTGAACGCGGCAAGGATCGTGGCAGGTGGCGTTCTATGGTTTCTGCCTACCGCCATGAGAAAAATGCGTTGGTTTGTGTATGCATTCTAAGTAAAAGTTTTAGCATAATAATACAGACCATTAAAACAGGACATTTAACAATTCGTTAACTTGACTTATTTGACAAAATAATCCCAAATTGAAATCAAAATTTTAGCTAGCACACAAAGACGAAACTTAACACATGTCAATCCGCCACTTCAACATCTTAAAGATAGAAAAAGGGCCAGAAACATGAAAAATATCATGTCAAACGCAAGATGCCGAAAAATCAAAGAATTCGCTCTTCACCTAGTACCTAGACTTGGAAAAACTAAAGTGCTAGACAATTTGGCGGGCCGGGCCTGGCAAAAAGTTCTAGACTAGTACTTAGGCTGAAACGAGAGGCGATAAAATGGTTGGACTGACAGCAGATCTGTGAGCGAAGCCTAACTTTTGGGCTTATATCTGTAATCTTGTTACGGAATTGATATTTTCTCTTTTCATGTTTTGATTGTTTTTAGGAGAAAGGTGTAATTGGAAATCCTATCCTTCCTAATTATTAGCCTAGCTACCTATTAATTATTTCCTTCCTAGTTATTATAAACGCGAAAGTATGTAAGTATGGATGGATGTTTGTTACTCTTTCACGCAGAGAATACTGAACGGATTTGGATAAAATTTGGTACGCAGATAGTTTATAACCTGGATTAACACATATGATAGTTTTTATCCCGATTTTATTTTCCTGTGGGATAATTTTCGAGTTGTAGCGGGTGAAGTCGCTGGCAACAGCTAGTGTGATTAAATTGGTAGTGTTGTGGTGCACTTAAATTATTGTTTATTCGTGACTATCGTGACGAGCGATGTGATTGACTTACTTACATTCTATAGGGTTTAAAAGGGACAAAAAACTTGTGTTTGAAAACGTCATAGTTTTTTTACCAGAAAGTGACGTCACCAGCCCCCACTCACGATCTCTGACACGTTTTATTTTCGTATTTTTTTATTCATTTGATAAATTAAAAAACACGTTGGATACGTGTTTTTTAATTTATCAAGTGTCCATGGAGTTTCTTGCCCGTTCTTCTCCATAGAGATCTACGCTAGGGAGGGGGGCAACTACAGTACTTTCACAAGTTATTATGCCTTGTGACTGTGACTGTAGCTTAGGAGTGCAATGCGTCGTCCCGGGGGTTACTGCGTCGGGTTGCGCGTCGCCGGATGTCTGCGGCGGCGAGTGCTGTGGGTGCGGGGGCGCGCGGCGGCTCGTGCCGTGGCGGTGGGTGCGCGGGGCTCCGGGTCGCGGGGTGGCGGTTGCGCGTTGCGGCGTGCATTCGTTGTTCCGTGATTTGGAGTCTCGTGCATTCGTTGTTGCGGTGTGCGTCGCTGCGTGCTTTCGTGCTCGCAGTGTTCGTTGTTGCGGGCATTCGGCGGCGTGTGGTTCGGCGTGGTGGCTTTCGGGATGACGTATTGCACTCGTAGTTTAGTTTTATGAATTGTTCTTCTGACATTCAAAAGTACCAGTAATGGTTTAATTGAAATAAATGCTTTGACTTTGACTTTGACTTTGATCAAATGTAATAAATAATTTTAAATCTAACAGACGCGGACGGGCTAAACGGAATCATGTTTTTTTTAGTCAGTCAACTACCCTATTTGACGGACTATTTTATACCTTTTCTCTGTTAGAGGAATAGGGCCACCACCCAAAATATCAAATTTATTCCCTACCAAACAATAATCATAAACAACTCGTATTAGTCGTCTGCTACTGAAAGTCAAAGGCACATAATACACCTACTTGCAAGGCGTTATTAGCCAACTTCTCTCCTTTGTTCCACTATTATAGCAATAATGTGTCTTCACTACACTAAATAACTTTGTTGCTCAAATTTTATTGTTGTTTTTATTGCTTTATAGTTTACCGTATAAGAAATTACTGTTTAATGCAGGCTCTGTTAGTTTGGCTTCAAATTGATTGTCTTAAAGAACTGATGGAATGATCTAGCAAGAAATAAAACGCTTTTCAAATTATGAAAAAATTATGCTAAACTAAATTGTTCGGACAATATTCTTTACGTTGAGCTATTTTTTTAAAAATCAAATATTACGGGGCTGTCTCAATGGGACAGCAGTAATACTTAAACAAAATAAATATTTATTAACACTGAAAATGGTTTACTAACTGGTAAATATACCGTTTGCAGTATAAATGATAATGTTAGTGGCCATGTCAGTTTAAAAACTTACTATGTAGTAAGTAGTACCTAAAGTATGCATTAACGAATTCTCCGGGATTTGATTGAATTACCCAAACGTGATTTCTTCTTTCTGTAACAATGTTCGTTATTTCATTAGTTTAAAGATCATTCTTCCAAAAACCATTTAATTAAAATTCCCTCAATTTAAATCAGTACCTAGAAAACTCATCAAAATTCCCCAATCAAACAAAAGGCATATCACTGACTGGCCCGAAAATTCTTAGTCCTTCGATACGTACGTCTTGGTCCTTTCAAAATATATCCTTCATTTCCACATAGATGGGCTCTTTGGCCGAATATGATTAATTCATCAGCCATACGTCAGGTTTCGAGTCAAGTCAGCTTCGACTGGAAGAGGTGATTTGCCTAATAACGTGTGGAGCCTTGATCGTCTTTTCTTTTTTATTCGAAAAGAATAGGAGCGTTTGTATGCAGTTTAAGTTTTAAGGAAGATCTTCGATTATCATGCGGTTTGTTTTTGGTACAGAATTTTGTTTTGTATATGGGTGAAATTTGGAGGAGTACCAACAGTTTCTATGGTTTCGGACGAGGTCGTTATTTTTTAGCCGTAGCATGCTATTGCTATTACAAACTAAACTGGCTTACAATCACACTAGATTGCGAAAAGTGGAAGGAGGGAAGGGAGGCTTATATTATAGAATTTAAAACTAATATAGTCCATTAATGTTATTTAAAAATATCTCCTGCCGGTTCTAATTAATGTTTTAACTAGAAAGAAAGAAAGAAAGAAAAAATATTTATTTGTCGCAGAAACATAACGAGCACACAAAGAGACATACAGGAAAAAAGGAATACACATACAACGCATAACAAATATTAAAAAATACAACAAGCAGGGATAATAAAAAGAAAATTGCACGTCGTGACTGCGTCAAATAGGTGCAACTAATGTTTTTTTTTTTTTGGATTGTGGGAAATCATCAAATAACCCCTCCCGCTCTTGGGCAGAGCGAAAGGGAGTGTCAGACTTCTACTGACTAAAAACCACCCATGTTCCATCTTAGCCCTTCATGTCGAGGCCGCGGTATCTCTTGCGAACAACCCGCAGCCCCTTTCTACCTACCCTTATGGGAAAATGATGTAGGTTTATTTATTTTTATTTATTTAGTACTTGGAGAACTTACAGCTGATAAAAACAAACAAAAGAAGAAAGAAACCATAGTCACCAGAAAGCCGATTACAAATCCTCACGTATAGAAATGTAATAAAATTATTTATAGTGTAACAAAAACGCCTTATTTTAATTAATATATACAATGTAAAAACTGAGTTTGCAATTTAAAATATGAAAGAAGAAATAAAATAACCGACCGCTACTTAAAAAATTTGAGGCTTAAGCACCTTCTAGCCGAATTCACACTAGTTGTGAATGTATCTAAATCGCACTCCTTGCATATATCATTAAAATGTCTGCTTGCACGCACAATATAACTATTCTGTATATAATTCGAAGATGAATGAGGTTGAATGGGTGTATGTTTTGCATAGAAATCATAAAACTGACGTGGACTTGCGTGGGTGCATGTTCAAGTAAACAGTAAGTACCTACTAACCTATATCAATTCATATCGAGGTTAACCGAACACCGATAATTTCTATGTTTTCATTCAATTTCATAGACAGATAGAAAAATATGACTCCAATTGATAATATTATATTATCGTTCCATTATTATTTGGTTTTTCCATCAGGAATTTCGCAGTAGCAGCCGGAGTCTGAATAAAATGTGTGCCAGGTTAATGGGAATAAGCTCGCCCCCTACTACTAGAGACATTTTTTTTAAATTTATTTATTTAGGGACATTTATAATCGCAATGCGTATGTCAGTCCCATCGTATCCTAAATATACATGTGTCATATGTGGGCCATGACTCTTCGCATCATCACCATTTAGTTGAGTCAGGATTTTGTGGAATGTGCCTACTTCATGTATGTTCAACCTCATTGCCCTGAACAGTTAATTTCTCCCAGACTCATATCGGATCACAGTCCATCAATAATAGTGATGTAAGTCTTCAACACCTCCACACAATTAGGCGAGTTCTTTTTTTTCATCAAGTGCGCGAACTTATTACAGAGATAATTATTATTGGTACAGAGGTGTACCTAAGTCCACCTCTGCACAACCTTTCGAGCATTGCAGACGAGATGTTATGCTATGTTTTTTTATTATTATTTGCTGAAACAATTCCACAGACATGAACAATTTTTCTTCTTCATCATAAATTGTCTTAAAACAATTTCTTTTTATATTAGTTTATTTGGGCGAAGACGTTTAGTGTCATTACTCACATTAGTCATAAAAGTCAAATGTAATGAAGATTGATCGCGTTTTTTATAACTTTTTATAGTTCTACTTTATAAGTTATTTTCTCAACTTTTGTAATTATGTGAGAGTTTCGGAAAAGATTCAATGTCGGCGCTGTCATCTTTTTTCTTTCGATAACTCTGATTAAATTATAGGGCTATTAGGTGTCAATATTTTCGCCTCTAGGATTCGTTTTGCTTATTCAGAAAATGAGCTAAGAAAACTTAAGTATTTATCGTCCAACAAAATTCAAATTCATCCTTAGATACTTTTAGCAGTGTACTGACTAAATATTTACAGGGCTTTCAGTATTACGAACGAATAGTTGTTTATTTAGTCCATCTCGTCCCATTTCCAACAAAAGAAAAACATACAACCAAAGATTTTATCAAAACAATTTTGCCGTCTTCAGCCTACAAATCTGTGGCCATTGATTCTGTGTTGGACAAAATATTATGGAAATATTTTCGGTTGGGTCTCTGTGAAAGTGTGTTAAACAGTTATACAACAATGTCTTAGAGCCCCTAGGAGCGGGACCTTTTCGCAGAATCTCTTCTTTTATCTGAAGGTGATTTTCGCCAAGGGGTCGCGTGTCGGGGCAAGTTTTGAGAGGGGTGCGACTTTCAATCGGAATGGAAGATATTGATTTTGCTTTTTGATATGACAACTCTATTTCTAGGTGGGTTAGGATAATATTGAGTATTTATGTTTTACAATAGTCAGGTTCATAGACACCTGTCGCTAAAACGCTGATTGTTCGATGTTTTTTTGTTCAATTGCAAGGTTGTTCGTTGGTCAAATTTAAATGTGCTGAGGAATTGTTGCTTGCTTAACCAGAGCATGTTTTTTTTTAATATTGACGTACCTATTTGTAATGATCACCGATTTTTCTTTTACAGCAAAAATAAGATCTTACGTACCTATATATCTTTCGTATACTAAACTATGTACATCAAACAAGATGCTATCAACAAAAAACTTTGACAAAACTCCCCGCTGCCGCTCCTAGCTCAATTCCTGAAGTCCGATCTCCGTCCAGGGTCCAATAAACTGACAATTCAATTACAAACAACCGGCTGTACTCCAGTCCGATATTGAGCCCACGCGATTGATTCAGACAATGTACCACTTCTGTACCGAGTCTTTTTTTCTTTTTTTTTTTCGCTCTATCTGCAACAAACTCGATTTGACGTTCCATATAGCGTTTGATTTGGACAAACATGTTTGGGTTTATCTTGATAAAAAGAAAATATGGGGTGTGCGAGTTTCGAAGGGGTCCTATCTCTGTTGTTGCAAAGGATTGATTTGTTTTTGAATCAGTTTGGGCAGAATATTTTTAGAATGTATTGTTTTGAAATGCCATAAGACACCATGGGTACACGGTTCCATTTGGAACGTTCAGTTTAACACCGAAAGTTGAAAATGCTAAAGCATATTCAATGCCCATAAAGTTACTTCATATTTTAACTATCCATATGCGTAGTTATTTTTGTATGACCGGAGCAGAAGTTGCGTATTTTTAGGGGATGTAATAGTGATGCATTTTCAAAGTTAAAGAATAGGCTTGTAGCGACATAGCCGAAAATAAGAAAATATCTGCAGCGACATCTATGACATAAGGTGAAAACTAAAAATCATTCATCGTGCAATCTATATTTATAAAAATGAATTGCTGTTCGTTAGTCTCGCTAAAACTCGAGAACGGCTGGACCGATTTGGCTAATTTTAGTCTTGAAATATTTGTGGAAGTCCAGGAAAGGTTTAAAAGGTAAGAAAGTGGTAGGTAGGAAGGCAGGGTAGTAGGTAGAGTAGTAGGTAGGTATGGTTGGTAGGTAGGGTAGTCGGTAGAGTAGTAGGTAGGGTAGTAGGTAGGTAGGGTAGAAGGTAGGTAGGGTAGTAGGTAGGTAGGGTTGTAGGTACGGTAGTTGGTAGGTAGGGTAGTAGGTAGGTAGGTAGGGTAGTAGGTAGGTACGTAGATAGTTTGTACGTACGCAGGTAATATGTAGGAAAAAGGGCATAGCAACGCATGCGGGTACAGCTAGTCAAAACTATCAATTTACTTTCGAGTTAAGCATAAATAGTTACAAGAATCTGACAATAACTGTCGGACAGTATCCAATCAGACCCATCACCCATCAGGTCGATAGGATTCGTGAGGATGTATAATTGATGAGTTACAATGTGATACTTAGACCTCTCAAGTTTATTTATGTATTAATATTTTATTTAATTTGGCTCCTCAACAATGAGTAAGCTGTTACATTTACATTTAAACATTTCAAACTTAAGTCTAACTGCGGTACTCAGAGATATTTAATGATTACTTAAGTCGTCCCTTAGTAAAGATTTGACATACTTTTGTATGACAAAACTGTCAAAACCTTCACTAAGTGATGGCCTAAGTAATCATTAAAGCTCTCTGAGTGCGGCAGTAAGTGCCCCATCACTTAAAGAAGAGCACTACATGTGCATTAACATAATATGCGCCTTGACAGTCAAAACACGATATAAAAAAAATATAAAAACAACATAATGAAAACGACAAAAGAATAATCAATCAAATATTCACTGAAATAATCAATAAAACAATCAATAAAATAATTAATTAAGTGCAGCCCTAGAGATAAGTAAAAATGATAATCGAAATGTATGTACCTATTTGTGGATCACTGATAAGAAAATAATACTGTACGTATATAGACTTCCACGTGTAGGCGAAAACACGTGGATTATTCTACTTACATTATTTGTTGGTCTTCGTTCAGCACATTTCTCGCATGTTTTGTTAACATAAACCTACCAATTTGTATCCTAAACATTTTGAATAATATTCAACCATTTATCAAACCGCTGAATTATATTCTTAGTATCATATTTTTCATACTTACTTGAATGAGAAATAGCACAATGGAACATTCTTAGAAATTAGAAAAAAATATCTTGGTATATATATAGCTCGCCCTAGTTATAAAATGATGGCAGACATGTTAAAAACGGATATAGCTATTAATATTGTGTTCTATTAATACACGTATTAGTCTATTTTGTTATCAGCGCGGATCGTTCCTTACATATTATACTGAAGGCTGAAATAGACCGACGACAGGCCGTGTCGACGGCGCGTTCGTGTTCCACGCGCGCCTCAAAGAGATGTCAGCAACACGGAAGGGGCCCGCAAGGGCCGGCGCCCGTCGGGGCTGCGGGTTGTTCGCAAGAGATACCTCGGCCTCGACATGAAGGGCTAAGAAGGAACATGGGTGGTTTTTAGTCAGTAGAAGTCTGACACTCTCTTTCGCTCTGCCCAAGAGCGGGAGGGGTTATTTGATGATTGTGAATATAATGATTTTAAATATTGATAAAAAAAGGCTGAAATTGATTTAATTATTATTTAAAGGTTTTGGATCTAATAGTTAGTAAGAAAATAATGGTACTCTTAAAAGTATAGGTCGTTGTGTATGAATTTACAGTGAAATATTACATCGTTCAGTAACAAGGTTTATCAAAGTTTACAAATGTGGCTATGGAATAAAATGTCAAATAAATGAGACCAAAATCTTGCTGCCACACTCAGAGAGCTTTAATGATTACTTAGGTCATCACTTAGTAAAGGTTTTTACAGTTTTGTCATACAAAAGTGTGTCAAATCTTTACTAAGTTACGGCTCAAGTAATAATTAAATATCTCTGAGTACCGCAGTTAGTATATTAGTTAAAACCAACTTTGTAGCAACCGGCAGTCTCTTTCAAACTGTTTCAACCTGTGAATTATTCCGCATAAGGTTTACAGTATATGTCAATCCGTATCGTTAACTTTTTCATCGATTTTATCGGTTACTAGCTGTTCCCGGCATGCGTTGCAATGCCCTTTTTCCTACCTACTACCTGCCTGTGTACCAACTACCTACCTACCTACTACCCTACCTACCTACTACCCTACCTACCTACTACCCTACCTACCTACTACCCTACCTACCTACCTACTACCCTACCTACCTACCTACTACCCGACCTACCTACTACCCTACCTACTACTCTACCGACTACCCTACCTACTCTACTATCCTACTTACTACCCTACCTACTACTCTACCTACTACCCTGCCTACCTACCTACCACTTTCTCACCTTTTAAACCTTCCGTGGACTTCCACGAATAATTCAACACTATAATTAGCCAAATCGGTCCAGCCGTTCTCGAGTTTTAGCGAGACTAACGAACAGCTATTCATTTTTATATAATATAGCTGTGTGCGCGTTGCAATGCCCTTTTACCTGCCTACGTACCAACTACCTACCACCTACCTACATACTACTAATTTCTCACCTTCTCTGGACTGCCACAAATGTTTCAAAACCAAAATTAGACAAATCGGTCTAGCCGTTCTCTAGTTTTAGCGCGACTAACTAACAGCAATTAATTTTTATATTATACGCAAACACCATTTGAAAAATCGTTTTTCTATTGGGAAAGAAACAGTAATTATTTGTGATTATTGTCATAATGTCGTATGGTCTGTTTGAAGTTGTCATTCGTTGGCTGAACAACTGAACGTCACTCAATTGTTTTGCCTTCCCGGAACCTCTCCACTAACACTTGAACTTTATGGGTACGGTATTAAAGCTCAAATTGATTTTACGTTTTAGTTAGAAAACGTTTGTATGGGAAAAAGAAAAGGGCTGTTTTTAGGGCTTTTCCGGCAATTATTCGAATTTTTCTCGCCGTAAGAACCATCCTTGAACTTCAACGAACATTTAAGAAAAAAAAACAGCCAAATCGGTCAAGCCGTTTTCATGCCAAGTCGTGACAACGGAAAACGGGTTTCATTTTTATATATATAGAAGATAGAATATAAGTTTGTCGATCATGAATTTTATTTAAATACACTTTAAATGCTATGTATTCATACACACTAGCCAGGACCGCCTCCGCCTATCCAGAAGCCATACCCGTACCGTTTGAGACCGAACAGGATATTTCAGAAATTCTTTTCCGAGATCCCTTGACAAAAAATATTTAATGGAATTCATCGAATTTCCAATCTAAAGTAATACTCGTGCATACCTACTTTGATAGAATTGAGCAGATATTTCCATGTGAATAGTATTGAACAAGGATATTGTAATGATTTTTTTTTGTGGGCTCTATTGTTGGCCTGAAGTGTATTTCGAGAAGAATCGAAGTGTTAATAATGGAATCTTTGTTGCGTCGTATATTTTTGTTGTGCTTTAATTAAAGGTTACTTTCTCTAAAATATGTTAAAGGTAGTATATGGTTTTTCATTATTATGTGCTCAGAAACGTGTATCTTTGGGTATAGAATACTCTTTATTTTGCACACCATACAGTTCTATTCTATTTCTGTATAATTTGACATTCAAAAGTACCGTTTTGATGGTCTAGTCTAGGATGGTGGTCTAGGTCTAGACTTTGTAAAAAAAACTCCAAACAGGATAAGGCGTTCCAAATGGCAAATAGAATCGTTTTCCGGTATCTATTCAAGAATACGTCTGCCTTGTCACCACGTCAATACGTCTGATCATCGGTTTTGAGTCTAAATATGGTCGGTCTAGATCGTCTCACTACCTACGCAGGTACTACGAGGTCTACCACGCCTTCAGATTGTGTCAGGGCTTCAGAAAGTGAGTCACATACGGTATATACTTACTCAATAACTGTTTAACGATATAATTGTCTACATAAAGCATAATTCACCGTTTAACGTTAATACAAAAAAACTATTATCCGATAGCATTATTTAGCGAAAGCACGTTTCTACAAAAAAATAATGGTTGGATGATACCAGATTTGGCTCACAGTCCATTGGTCAAGATTACTAACGTGTTGTTCTCGTTGTTCCCTAGGTGAGGGCGACCGCGGGGGCGAGCGGCGACGCGGCGCGGGCGCAGCGGTGTCGCGCGGCATGCGGCGCCGCCCGCTTCTGCCGCTGCTGCTGCTGGCGCTACTGCGCGCGCACGGCCTGCTCGCCGCATCCGGAGGTAAGTGTCATCTGTAGTGCAGGTCGGTACTTGAACCTGCGTGCGACCACCTGCAACGTGGTATCAGCTTGAGCTGATACTTGGCTCGTCTAGTTTGAAGCTGCTACGTCTAGTCGCGACGAGCGTCGAAACGATTTGAATGACGGAACATTTATTAATATCATGTTTTATTATGTAACATAGGCACTCACAGGACTAAGAGATAAGTCTTATGAGTGCGTTATATACGTTGAAAATACTTTGATATAAGTCTAAAGACTTCTTAATATTGAACTAGCTCGATATTACCGCCGACTTGGGTGGTGGAGCCCAAATATTAATTTTTCTACCACCTTCCTTATCAACGTTCTCTAACTTCATAATTATATCAATAACAAAATTTTAAATAATTTAAGCAACATTTCGAATTTTAATCTTTCTTACGACAATTGATCGTCTTTAGTATCCTCGATATCTTTCTTAATCCTAACCATACTTCTATCACAAAAATACACGAGATCGTCTGTCCCTTTCACTCCCACTACACTCACCGCTAGTTGGACGGTGATAAATGATAGAACGCCACCCCATCACCGTGACTGGCTGCTTCTGTTGCATTAACGTAATTCTCTGCATGACACAGCTACAGATCGCAGATAAAATAATAGATTAGTCTGAGAGCCATTTCTTTTATATTATATTTGGAGGTTTGTTGGTAACATTGACGTTGATTCTAATAAATACACAGTGAAGAAATGAAACTGATTCGTATAAAAAAAAACGCGCTTTGCTATGACGTAGCATCATGCTACGCCGTAGTGCACTGTGAGCTACGCCGTAGCATGCACTAAGTTTCATAGAAGATGCTGTACATAATACATTGCTGTTTTTCACTGCGGTCCTTTTTCGTTTAATTTTTTAATAAAAATATGCAAAGCTTGATTTACACAGCAAAAAACAAAATGTGGTCACATCTTCTGAAAATAATTCTTAAATTAATTACTTTTCTCATTTTCAGTGTAGCTTCGGCACCAAAAAAAAGATGGAATAACTTTAGAACTGTCAATCTAGATAACAAGCTAAACTAGACGTTTTTGTGATAACATCTAAATCTCCTCGAAAGTTTTACTTGAATTTAATTTCACATCTATAAGTTTCTACTAAATCATGAAAACTACGTTACGAAGTTTTAAGTTATTACGATGGATAAAATTGATTATTGAAATCAATCATAAGTGACGTAATTGTATTTGCTTACAGCAATTATTGATAATTTATTACATCGGTATATCATTGATGTATTTATGTCGAATTAGTATTAATTATAGACAATTTGACGTTGCCATATTGGGTTCTGCGTAATTTATAGCTCTGGATGAGCCAGAACTGAATCCAACCAAATAGGATTGTGAGTGCGAGGAGAAAAGACGAACGCCAAAGATCTTAGCCTGAATCGAACTAGATGTAGAAAAAGCAACTCCACGTATCAGTTTCCTGCCACGTGTATACTCCGAAAGTCGATAGACCTAGGTGCCTTTTTTTTGTGAAAGGGGGCTAGACGGAAACAATTCTTACGAAAAGTTGTCACGACACTTTTTGCTATAGTAAGCTATTGTAAGCTGTGCGGCGTCGCATGTTTCTCTGTCTGTCTCTCTCTCTCTCTTATAGAAAGCAAGCCAGATATTTTCATTTCTACATTTTTTTTTTTTTTTCTTTTTTTTTTTTACATAATAAAAAATAATAACCTGTTCCTTGACACCTCTCAAGTTTTTTTTTTTGGGTGTGGGAAATCATCAAATAACCCCTCCCGCTCTTGGGCAGAGCGGAAGGGAGTGTCAGACTTCCACTGACTAAAAACCACCCATGTTCCTTCTTAGCCCTTGCGCCGAGGCCGCGGTATCGCTTTCGAACAACCCACAACCCCGACGGGATGAATATGAACTTACGTTACATTTCACATAAAACTACACCCTTTCACTATCACCCAATTAAAAACGAACTTTCGCCTCTAAAATGGCGCACAACTATTAAACTAATCGACGATCCCAAATAAAGAATTCACCGAATTTGTTTAGCACAAACACTGGTGTCCCAATCAAACTAATGGCCGGTGTCGCTGCAGCGCTGAGCTAAACTGTGGCGCTTCACCGCTTGCGCTGTAAACGCTTTGCGGTACGAGTCGGTGACAAATTGAGTGCGGGATGGCGCACGGCTAAGCTTCAGTCTTGGGAGTGAAACACGGCGTTTTAGGGCTCCATTGGGTGAATGGTGTTCTGGCATTTCAATTGAATGTTATTGTTGTCTTGTAGGTGTTGGACGAATATATTTGTGTGGGGAAATTGAGCTTTTGACAGTTTGTAGCAGAGCAAAGGATCTTTGTATGTTGTACTAGCTTTCTGTGCTTCAATGCATGCAGTTTTCAGAGATTTTTGCTATACATATTTTATGCACCTCCTGAAGCTCTCGATCTATACAGCTGATGGTATTAACCTGCTTTCACTGATTCTTCCAATTAAAGCATCATCCAACCATTTACCAATATACATTATTAATTTCCCAACTATGTTAGGGTCGGCTTCTAATATAACCGAATGCAGTTGGAGTATTGTATCAGAAGTGACTGCTTAACTGACCTCCATAACAAAGTTTCTAGCTAAAACGTTAACTCGATAAAAAAGGTTGTCGCACTGGTTGACACATTTTCAGGGTACAATCAAAAATCTTTAAATAACAGCTGGTACCAAAAGCTTGACAGGCTTTCTGAGGCACAGAGGTATCTCATAATGTTAAGGATAATCGTCTAAAATCCATTAATTTGCAAATAAATCTCAAGAGTTTGATACAGTTTGAAATTCTTGTGCACTCTATATGAAACACTCAATTACATAGAACAAAACATAGCTCTTAACCAGTCAATATACCTACAATCACTTCCCTAGAACTACCGACAATTCTCACTTCGCTCAGCAACGCTCTAACATCAACAGTCAGCTGCGAAGTCATGTCGTTTGACGCTGACAAATGAGCCGGGAGCTTGCCAGTCTCCTAGACTAGCTGGTCAGTAACAAAACAAAGAGGTTACGTATCGATTCGTATATGGAAGGTGATGTTAGTTTCCTTTGTTTGTGGACTTGGCTAGGTATGGAATCAGCCTTACACTTAAAGCTTATAGTAAGTATAACAAAATTAAAATATGGATTATTTGTTTGGTTTATGCATAATTGGCCTGTAACGTTGCTAGTGGGTATGTTACAGACCCAGAATGTCTTCAAATCTTTAGTAGGTAGTAGAATAGTAGTTGAACATGAGTTTAACCTTTTTGGCATTATTTTTTTGTATAAATCGTTTCATTGGTTTGGAAATGAAATGAAGAAGTACGGGGCTAAGTGAATTGGGGGCTATAGTTACCATTAGGGAACTAGCCCCCAATTCATTCCAATGCTAATGCATTTGTCATGAACTTAAGTGTTCAGTGGAATCACTCATGGATATTCATTTTTTATGGTGGGTGGAAAATCATCAAATAACCCCTCCCGCTCTTGGGCAGAGCGTCAGACTTCTACTGACTAAAAACCACCCATGTGTGTGTGTGTGTGTGTGTTCTTAGCCCTTCATGTCGAGGCCGCGGTATCTCTTGCGAACAACCCGCAGCCCCGACGGGCGTCGGCCCTTGCGGGCCCCTTCCATGTTGCTGACAGATGTCAGAGATCTGAGGCGCGCGTGGAACATGAACGCGCCGTCGACACGGCCTGTCGTCGTCATAAGACGGACGGACGGCGAGCTAGCCCATCACTCACCGTTCACAGGCCCGCATCTACGGTGGCCGGAAGCCGTCACGTGGCCCCTGACGCCCGGAGCGCTCATGGATATCCTAATGTTATGTCACATGTCAGGAGTTGTAGTGATTTGGGAATAGTGTGACAATCTTGTCATATAATATATTAAATACTTGCAAACACATAATATAACTCTCTTACGTTATACATAGCTACTAGTTAAATAAGAGGCGTCACCTGATACATAATATAAATTTTTACACCAACAGATTAAAGTTTTCCCACGCAGCCAAATAAGCCCAATTTTTTCGAACTCCTAGGGGTGGTTCTCAAGCCCAATTTTTCAGCAGCAATAGCACCGAATCATCAATATCAAGTGTTCGGTACGTGTAAATTGTGGTGGTTCGACGTTCACGTCGTATAAATACGGCGCGTGACAAATGGAGTGTCACGCCATTGCGAAGTCTAAGCGTATTGGATGTGGGAGAGCGGTGTCGATGCGTGTTTGTTTTTGTGGTACTGGCAGGAGTTGTGGCTTCGTGCGCCTGTATGCGAATGATTTTAATGAGTCTCAGTGAGGATTAATCTTTAGGAACAGATACACACACTCTCTTACACACATTCTATGATATTTTATGTGTTTTGTGTATACAAAAAAATATATTTTGAATGATATAGATTAGGTTTTTCCTAATATCATTGCGTGATGACGACATTGAAATTGTATCCCTACGACTACATCGGGTTTCATCATCTGGACGCTTCGCTGATGTTCGCCACTGTTGACTCTGGTTTTTCAGGAGTTACAGTTATTGGGAAATAGTGTAGCAGGCTTGCCCTTAAAAATACGTACATAAAGCCACGGCTTCTTCACGTGGGGGTAGGCCGAAACTCAAAAACGCCGCTAGCTACGATCCTTACACACTTTCTTCTTCCGTAGTCTTTTTACCCGACTGCAAGGAAAGGGTAATGTTTTTTTCTGAAAAAGTTTTCAATTTCGATAGAATTGCCATAGTAGTTTTTGCTGAAAATGGAGCCAGATTAAAAAAAATAAAACAGACGAATTGAGAACCTCATCCTTTTGGAAGTCGGTTGAAAATACACAGTAACTTCCTTTATCTCTCTTAGTTCTTTTTCAGTACTTTGAGGTATTTTTATTTAAAAGACGAAAATTTTATTTGAATAAAGCAATGAGAAAAAAACTCTACCAAAAAATTGTACCAAACCCATTTACTTACAGCCCCGGCGCTTGTTACTTAACCACATAATTAACTCTCAGTCCATTGAACGCCCTTCCTCTCCATGTAACACATTCTCACTGACCACCCCCTCCCCACCCCATTTCAAGGTCACTTCTATCAAACTAACTCCCCACACAAGGATATTAAGCGTCAGAGCGTGCACTGGATAAATCTTGTTGGAAGCTGCACTAATATACGGGTGCAGGAAGTAAACTTAATTTGAAGAAACGTAACAGTATACCTAAGTATATAACTGTGTGTTTTCTTTAAGGAGATGAGCTGAGCATAGTGAAAACGTCTTTTCTCCATTAGCGATAACAATGACGGAATGGTTACAAATGTAAGAGAATGTATGTCTGCTTCGTTTGTCACTAGCGCGATTGCTGAGTATGAGGTTCGGGTTTGATTGCCAAGTCAGGCTAAGTGTATGCGTCGAGGCTGCGGGTTGTCCGCAAGGGATACCGAGGCCTCGACATGAAGGGCGAAAAAGGAACATGGGTGGTTTTTAGTCAGTAGAAGTTCTGACACTCCCTTTCGCTCTGCCCAAGAGCGGGAGGGGTTATTTGATGATTTCCCACCCCCCAAAAAAAAAAAAAAAAGGCTAAGTGTTATCCCGTCGGGGCTGCGGGTTGTTCGCAAGAGATATACATTGGTGGTTTTTAGTCAGTAGAAGTCTGACACTCCTTTCTCCTTTCTCTCTGCCCAAGAGCGGGAGGGGTTATTCGATGATTTTCTACCCCCCAAAATAAAAAAAAAGGCTAGGTGTTATGAGATACCGGATAAAGGGCTAAGAAGGAACATGGGTGATTTTTAATCAGTAGAAGCCTGACACTCCCTTACAGTCCACCCAGAGCGGGAAGAGTCAATATTGATGATTTCCCAAAAAAAAAGGCAATGTTATTAGACTTTGCCGTCAGAGAATTTTCAGTAGCAGCCACGTAGTCTGGATGTGTGCCCAGTTGATGACATTAGGCTCGCCCCTTTATTACCTGGGACTGAAATATAACTTGTAGATTGTGGGTGAACTAATTAGGTACTCTGTACCAAACCCTTAACGACTCTCTCTTTATATAAATAAGAACCACTTTAAAAGTCATTCACACCTTGTCAATACAGGCCTTAAAGTCTATAAAGATAAGACAAGGTTATTAAGCGTCAGAGCGTGCAGAGTATAAATCTCGGAGCTTGGAGGAGGCTGCACTGATATATGGGGTGCAGGAGTTAGACCTAAGTGCTTGATAACGAGAGCTCCCGGTCTTGGCACATCGACACGCTATCAATTATGGCGAAAGGATGGCTAGTGGCTAGTTTGGAACAAAGAGGATAAAATGGGGGACTAGTTTTCTTAGTAGTTTTGAAGTAGCTAAATTTAGGAGTACCGAATACTGTCTCAGGGTTTAGTATATTACTTCTGGATCATGTGATAAAAATTGTAGTAATTTTGAGTAAGGGGAAAACCCGATGGAAATGGTAAAGATTCCCTTTATTAAAACCTATTTCAAGATTAGAAATGGCTAAAATTCTTCAATCATTTCTACCAGAGCCTTTCTGATTTGTATGTACAGCGAATAACTTGTATGTGTGGTGTAAACTGTAAATGTAAGGTGATTTAAATTAATGAATATTTACGTAAAAGGTCATCATTCTAGTTTTAATGCTGAACGCTGAAATCTGACAGAATGGGCACTTCAGGATCTGACTCTATCCGGTGCTAGCAACTGGTCTAAGTGTATCCGTGCCAGCGGTTAGTCTGTTGGATCGAACCAGTGCCAGACTGGGACCCGTAACCGGCCCGGGCATTTTAAAGACGGTCGGCCCTCAAATCTCGAAAGATTCAACCCTTACACAAACGTTACTGGGTCGACAAACAAAGTCAAGAGAAGCTCGATAAAATTTTCAGCCAGCCTCGAATAAATTAATGATATGTAATTTGAGATCAAAATATCCTATATTCATATATCATATATTCTATTTTTGCAACCTTGTCTTTGAATATTAAAATTACCTATTAAGACCTCGGGTAACGGGGCTCCTAATTAGTTCGACTTCTGCCAATATTGGTCGATCATGCAAAACTCCAGAGGCAGAAAAAATGAGCCTTAGTGTAATTTCTCGCAGGGTCCAAGGTACGGACCGGGCGCATTGGTTTAAAGAAAATGTGTAAGTCTCTAGCGGTAGTAAGAATTCTCAGAGGCTCATTTTTAGCCTCCAAAATATTTAAGATTTAGAGTGAGAGTCATTTATTAAATAAGCAAAAGAAAGTTGGCCGCCAATCGGTCACACTGGCCCGTCGAGCATTAGTCCCATCGAGCATTTGCCAGATTTGCCCTATGGCCAGTCCTTCAGATCAGAATCCAGATTATTTAGATCGAACCTTACAGCAAAACTAGCTTCAAAAGTGGAGCTCACAAAACATGCTCTGACAACAAACACATGTCCTCATTTAACCCAAACAATAGAAGATAATTAGAATCGATCGAACAAACTCCACTCGTACTGTGAAAAGCGTTCAATTAATACGTAAAGCAACGAAATATGTTAGCGTGCGCTCACATGGGCGACTAAAATGGATCATTTCTCTGGGCTGAGGAAGAATTAAAGCTTTTACAGACCATACAGACAAGTAAACTAGAGAAATTATCCCGTGTAGCGTGACTACGCCTATACACTATGCCTTTGTTTGGAGTCATTTGTGTTAATGAGTTAGCAAAATATAAAATATTCGGTAATAAAATCATATTTAGATAGGGTTTTAATTATGGTGATTATTTGTCACTATAAAAATATCTGTTGTTTGTTTTGTTTATTGTTTTTGTGTGTGTACTTCTGGCTGTTTACAAGTGTCCATGTAAGTTTGTACGAAATAAAATATTATGAATTTAAATTTTACGAGCAAAATAACTAGAGTAACAACCGAAACTATAAAAAAACTTGGTTGCCACTACCTACAAATCTAGCACAGAAATAATTGCCCATCTATCCACAGCTTTAGAGCACGCAATACGTCCGAAGCCGCGCTTTAATACGCGAACAAATGTTCTATTACACGAGTGATTGGAATTAATTCACGGAAATCGCGTGTAAGCTGACGCGATTACGTGAAATTACCTCGATTTGATATTATGACATCTGCCAAGTTGACGTATTGTTGAGGAAGTCTGGTTGGAGTGGGGCGGTTTCCGTGGCCTTTGTTATTTTTCCAGCGACTCGTTACATTGAACGAAAGGTGCCAATTATGGAAAGAGAGACCTGATACCTCAGTACCTACACTAACTTTACCGGTCAACTCTACTGCTTTAACTGTGACCGGGTATTTAAGAACAAATCCGGCCTGGCCAGGCATATAACAGCACACGCTAGGCAATAGCTGCAAAGGATCGCCGTTACCGAAATCGGTAAGAAGGACTATATATTTTTTCATTTAGTCTAGTTTATCCCACTGTTGAACAAAGGCCTTCGATATACCTTTCTAATTATCTAGTCGACGACTGTAACGTCCAAATTGTTGTCATTATGGTTTTCTTTATGTTTAATATGTTTATTAGTTGTAAATATATTAGCAGTGTGCTTGTGGCTCACGACGCAGAACGTCAATGTGTAGTGATATTTTTACAGCACTATTAACGCGTTTTTAAAATGCTTATGATTGTTCTTCAATTACTTGTTCCGTTACTCAAAAGATACAATCACAAAATCAGTCTTAAAAAACTGTACCCGGTTACTTTTGAGCTTCGTGGACGATAGGCTAACCTAAATCAGAATATGCCTGGAAAATCTCAACAGTTGCTACTTGAAACCTTTCTTAAAGAAAGGCCCTCTCAGATTTTGACCTACATCAGCCCTACTTACTCCATTACTCATGAGTTTTACGAAACACAAAGTCACGACCTAAGAAAAAAAGTAAAGATTTAATAAAAAAACCTTACAAAAGAGCTCATTCAATCCTTAAATCTTAGTCATCGAAACTTTTACTGCTGCAGATGAAAAAAAAATACGATCCCGGATCATTCTAAGAGTAAGGGGTTATAAAAAAATCTGCCAAGTGCGTGGGTCATGCACAGTGAACGGTTCCGTAGTCGAGATGAATATTTACGCAAGCATTGTTTCGTAATTTGTCGCTGCACTTGATTTTTATTTATTTTTGTACTAAACATAATCTCCGTTTCATTCTCAATGTGTTGATATTTTTTTTTTGTAAGATTCGAACTAGAAACAATTTGAACCAATTCCATTTATGCATTAATAATTTTGTACGTAATTTTACTCAACCAGTGTTTAGCGGTGTACAGATGATACATATTTCCTAATTCTCATTGACATAGTCTTCAAGTAATATGGCTTTGTGCAATCTGAACAGACAGACATGGCGAGATTTAAAAGGTCTTTGCAATTTGACTACGGAACCCTAAAAACGAAAAAGGGATGATTTAATGTTATTGTCTCTGATATTCGTTATTACTTAGGTTTGAACAAAAGATTTTTTCGGATTTATTTCAAGTCATTATTATATATGGGAATTTTTGCATGCCAATGTGTAACGGAAAGCATAGATTTGCTGGCAACGGGATTTATGAGTTGGTTCGGCTTTCGGATCGAAATGTCCATAGCTGAATATGGAGTTTTTTTCTGTTGAGTTTACATTACGATATTGTCGATGAATGTTTTTGTAATGTTTATGTTTCAAAGAGATTTTTGTAGACATGCTTATGAGGTTTGGAATATACTTTAGTTTGATTTTAAAGTGTCCCTATTAAACAAGTTTTTAAAAGGTAGAGTTTTTTCAATCTTCTTCAAACTTCAAAGAAGCAAAGGTTTGGAAAATGTTGATAAAATGGGGTAATACTTTTACATCCATTGTATCATGAACAAGTGCCGTATGGAACTATTCGCCGAAGCTAAAAGGCACTAGTTCTGCTCATCATTCCAATGTTTTCTTTGCAAAAGGATTCCTAGGTACCTTCTAATTACGAACATATTAAGGGTCAAAGTACTAAATTATTCACAAGTTTTTAATGTTATAGGTTTACTTTAACACCTCCTCGAACACCGTAAAGCGTTACATTGAGTTTTACTGTAAAACGTGATATTTCATCTCTCAAGAGTACTTCATAATTTTTGCGTTTTACTTGATTTGATGTACAGAAAGCTCTGTTGTGTCGGAAAAGGTCCGTTTACATCGTGTATAAAAGTGTATTTTAATGAAATAATTGTCACGTATCGTTTGACTTTGACCTCTCAGCTTTTTTACAAAAGAAAAAGAAAAGGAATTTGTAACAATTAAAACTCAACTTTTTTATTTCTTTATCACTCCATTACACTTCAAAAGACAGACTATTCAAACCCTTTATTAAAACTCCAACTAAAACATTTTCACAGCCTTTGTCCATCCATCCATGCGAATACCTAACTATTTCACAATAAACCGTTTAACGAAAAGTTCATATGATAAGTACGAAACAAGTCTATTACAAAACTATAATTAAATTCCATCGAACCCGCTATTATATTGGGTCGCCATTTTAACGGGAAGGTACCTATCCTTTGTCCACACATACGTCCATGTGGATGGAATTTAAACGGACAACTAGTGATGTGCTATTAGTCGAACATCGATAGACCGATATAGATCGGTGTGTTATATATGAAGTGATGACTGAGGGAACTGTGCATTATTTTATGAGTGGTAATATTGCAGTTGTGATTTAGAGTGCATTAAAAGAGAATAATAATTATACGTAGTTATGATGAAATTGTAATTCTATACACACATGATATAAAATCACGCCTGTAATTCCCGAAGGGTTAGCCAGAGGTGTACCCATAGTACACCTACATTTCGCCAGTTATGTTTAAGTCCCATGTAACAGGGGGCGAGCCTATTGCCATCAACTGGGCACAAATCCAGACTCCGTAGCTGTTACTGATAAATTCCTGATGGAAAAAGCCAATAACACTTTGCCCGACCCGGGAATCGAACCCAGGACCTCGTGCTCAGCAGTCGCGCTTCCGACCACTAGACCAACGAGGCCAATCCTATACACACAACCTAAAAGATTGAGACGTACAATCTCGCCGTAAAAAAAATAAATAAGAAGGTATTTAAACAAACAACCGCCTTTTTTTTGGGGGATGGAAATCATCAAATAACCCCTCCCGCTCTGGGCAGAGCAAAAAGGAGTGTCAGACTTCTACTCACTAAAAACCACCCATGTTCCTTCTTAGCCTTTGCGCCGAGGCCGCCGTATCTCTTTCGAACAACCCTAGCCCCGACGGGACAGACAACCACTTGACACTGGAAAAGCCATAGTTTTAGAAAGACCTATCACTTAGATTTCTAATAAGTTGACACCCAAAAATAACCCATACACTTACACCACAATTTAACAATCCCTTTAACTATTGAGTATCTAATTCTACTTATATTAAAAGCGTGGTTATTAAAGATTATGCTAATGCTTGTGAAACCTTTCAAACATCTTTCTACGAAGTTTTTACTAAACGCAGCACCGGTCACCCGACCTCTCATGTCAAATGACAAGCTTCCTGTGAAACTAGAAGCTTGTGACGTCATAGATGAAAGAGTTACTTGTCAAACTACCTAATGAGTGTTTTTAAGTTCGACGAGCGAGTAGGAAAGCAAATTTTACGATGAAGTAAATTGAGGAAAAGTATTTTGTGGTGGGAGAAGGTGGTTTTAACCATTTGGTCATTAAGTTTAATTAAGTAAATCTATTCTCGCCTTTTTCCATGAGATTATATAGAGAAAACGACTCTTTATTCATCATAAATCTTTATTGATGTCGACATCAGAAAATACAGGCAGTTCAGATTTATGCACTATTTTATTTAGAGAAAGATGTTTGATGTAGGAATGTTCTGAAGTACAGTTGGTCACCTCTAATATATGTATAACAAAGATATAATATAATACGTAACAAAGGTATGTAAAACAGATTTGGCCTAATATCACCGGTAATGATTATCGACAAAACGGACACAACACTATCCTTTCCTCCAAAACCACATTACGTTTAAAACCCGCCACCTCTCAACCCATATATCCAGCTTAACTAAAAAGAATAAACACCTGCCACCACCATTCCTTCCAAATCCGTGCAGAAATTAATCACACCCCACAAACACCATAAATTACATAAGAAACACTGTATTACACCGCAGCAAATTTATATATCCCAACGGTGGGTTTCGGAATCGTCCCTGTAGCCTCACAGAGCCCTATAAATCCCTCTCCACATATTTTATATTTCCCTGGTACAGTGAACGTGCTAAATTGATATTTACACGCAGCCTTGTATCAATAAGAATAATTTAAGGCAGAAATTGATGATAATAGAGGGAGGATAAAATGCTTAGGAGTGTTGGACACGCTTCTCTGGTATTGCTGTCCCAAATGCCATGGATTTGGTGTGAAAATGCAGGTGATCTAGTTTGAATACCACTTTTTTTATTTTGATTGGCGGCTGGAAAATCATCAAATAACCCCTCCCGCTCTTGGGCAGAGCGAAAGGGAATGTCAGACTTCTACTGACTAAAAACCTCCCATGTTCCTTCTTAGCCCTTCATGTCGAGGCCGTGGTATCTCTTGCGAACAACCCGTAGCCCCGACGGGACCCGCAGCCCCGAAGGGACCCGCAGCCCCGACGGGAGTTTGAATATTCCTCTACTGACACTGTTAAGAATGATTTTTGGCTGTCTGTTATACGTTGGTGTTTCATAATTTTATATCATGAAGTTTCATCCAAGTGTTGCTTCGATGAAGGAAAACATTGTGAGTAAACCAGCATGCCTGCCTGAGATATTTCTTGACGGCATGTAAAGACTAGGCTTTGGCGGCATAAAAACTTCGGACACTTGGTTAGGCGGTAACCACACGTTAAAGAAATAAGCCAAGTGTTTGGCATATTAACATTTTCCTTTCAAAAACATTGAGTTATTTTAAACCTGTGTTTTTTCAGATAATTTAGACAGTCACAGACAAGAAAGTTTATTTCTTTCTTTTTAATAAACGTTGCCCCACACTAGGAATGTATCCTGTATCGTGGGTGCCTTTACAAACATTTAAACTCACATACACAAATACCCAGACCCGGAACAACTATCTGTAGGCCTTACAAATATTTGTTCCGTGCGGGGATCGAACCCGCGACACGCAGCGCAGCAGCCACTGCGCCAACCGTGTCGTCAAACAAGTGAGACAAGAAAGTGTATCTTAAGTGAAACAATCATGTCAGAATAGAAACACATATTTTAATAAAAAAATGCTTTAACTTACACTTTTTGCCAAAAAAATATGGCACAGCTAATGAAGCCTCACCGTCATCTTTTGCTTTCTTTCTTACTTTAAAACTCAACCTTAAGATCTCTGAGCAACTAATTAAAAGATAATGAAAAAATGTAAAGCGGTAAAGTATGTAAATTAGTAGCGAAGTGCTTGCGGCCGGACTAAGTTAACAAGTTATTGTGGCCAGCTTTGAGATGGCCAGTTCATTTGGATCATCGAGTGCTTTTTTACTTTTTTTTAACCAGGGGTGTTGTAAAGTTGGTTAAGAATTTTTTTGGTATTTTTTAATATTTTAATGGTATGGTCGGCGCAGTGGATTAGCGATTGGTGCCTGCGTTGAGTGTCGTGGTTTCGATTTCCACGTGAAACAAATATTTATATATACATTTACATATAATGTACTTCTGGGCCATATAAAATACACTCTATATGCCCTAAAATGAATTACTTATATTGTCGTGAAATTTCAGTATTCGCAATGTTAATTGTAAAATTTGGTAATATAAATACAGCTTGCTAAAACGACAGACATCGCGTCACAACCAACAAAAATCTATTTTGTTCTCACTGACATGCTGAGTGAAACTCATGACTTCTGCTCTGTGGTTTTATGGCATACTATCTGATGCCCGCGGCTTCGTCCACGTCAAAATATATACTAACACCTTTGTAGAGAACCACTCTATTCATTGGTAAAAACAGCATGAAAATCGGTGCGGTAGTTTTTGAGTTTATCGAGCACAGACAGACAGATAGACAAACATGGCAGAGGATTTTGTTTTATAATATGTAGTGATAGTGACAAGTCACGGTGGTTCGGTGGTGGCCAAGGAGTCATAAAGTTAATGCGTGGCGCTACAATAGTTAGCAATAATAATGTAAAATGTATTTGTTTTAGCGTGTATGTGTAAATTAACGGCATGTTTTGTTGGGGCGAACAATCTCTCTATATGTTAATGAGAACATGAATTGTGAATTAGTCGAACGAGTTTTTGGACTATAAATCTGTTTTACATGAGCCTATCTTTGTTTGTGTTTTATAAAGGTTTCGTTGAAATTCATTAAGACAAGTTTTGGTGAAGTAATTATGATTTGCGCTTGAAGACAGGTGAACCAGTCGTGAGGTTAATTGAAATAATATAACATCATGCCTGTAATCCCCAAAGAGGTAGACAGGGGTGTACCTATATATACATTATAAATCCCATGTACAAACCGACAGACCTGGTACAAATCCATAACTGCTACTGAGAAATTCCTAATGGAAAAACCCAATATCATTTTACCCAACTTGGGAATCGAAACCAGGACCTTATTCTCAGCAGCTGTGCTTGGAACCACTAAACCAACGAAGCAGTCTAGGTAATTGAAATCTCCCGCTGAAATTCTGTTTCATTTCACCTTTTCTTCATGGGTCAATGTCGTACTGTTTCTACTTTGCACGTTTACCCATACCCCGACTGCTTAGCTCGCCGTCCGTCCGTCTTATGACGACGACAGGCCGTGTCGACGGCGCGTTCGTGTTCCACGCGCGCTTCAAAGAGATGTCAGCAACATGGAAGGGGCCCGCAAGGCCGACGCCCGGCGGGGCTGCGGGTTGTTTGAAAGAGATACAGCGGCCTCGGCGCAAGGGCTAAGTAGGAACATGGGTGGTTTTTAGTCAGTAGAAGTCTGACACTCCCTTTCGCTCTGCCCAGAGCGGGAAGAGCGGAAAAACAAAACGGTATAGGACTGCTTCAAAGGTGAGGTATGGCATGTAGTAGTCAATAATAATCTACAAATATACAGAATCTGAAGTACACATAAAGGAGAAGTACTTCTTGTTTCAATCACATTTAAAATCATCATATTTAAAACCTTCCTTTTGTAACAACAAACTAAACGTCCTTTAACGGCCATTTACCTGAAAGCACAATGATTTACATACATTATAAGAATGGGAGAAATAATTTGAGCAGCGTCCGCGGCGAGTACGACCGTCCGTCTGTCCGCATGCGTCGAGTTGTGCTGAGTGGGACTTAAGTTTTAAGCTAGTAGCAAGTTTGAATTGTATTTTGTTAGCTGTTATTGGCCCACTGCTGGGCATAGGTCTTTCAAGTACTCTTGTCTAGCACCACCTTCTTAAACCTATTTAATTGTTTACTTGGTGTAATATTGTGTCTAACAAACTTTTTTTAATTAATTTTTATAATATTCTTTGCTGCTGCTACTGAAAACACAAGCCGAACGAAGGATAAAGAATTGATCATTCTTTTAAGCCTTTTTTTTTTGCTGGTGGAAGATCATCAAATAACCCCTCCCGCTCTTGGGCGTAGCGAAAGGGAGTGTCAGACTTCTACTGACTAAAAACCACCCATGTTCCTTCTTAGCCCTTGCGCTGAGGCCGCGGTATCTCTTTCGAACAACCCGCAGCCCCGACGGGATTATTTTAAGCCCTAGCTTGTTTTATTTGAAACTGTATCTGATGTGTTCTGACTATTCCGCAAAGTCATTAAGCTGTTTGCTCTTGTTTCTTTGATGATCTATAGCCGCGGGTAAAACCGATTGTTGGCGTGGCGATACATACCTTGGCGACGCGTCGCCACGCTACGCGGTGATATATATATATATACATTCTATATGTAAATAAGGGTGTGTTTAATATTTTTAAAAAGGTATCCCACTCTTTCGCACAAACATGTAACATTTTGCCACACATGGTCACTACATTATTTTACATACATACTAAAACTCACATCTTATTCCCACGGGGGTAGACAGACACTACAAACCTCCTCTTGCTACGGTCGTAACATACTATATAACCTTTTCCTCGTCCACGGACAAATAAAAATATATTATCAATACCGCACTCTCAAAAATATGATACACGACCCAGATACATTACACCCTCCCCACAGATTAAAAGCTAACTTAATATTCCATTCAGTCCACCGCTATGCTCGCACCTTGCGGCATACAAGAATACCTAGAAGACGTGCCTGGAGCTTTGCCAACGGGAGAGTGCGAGCTTGCATGCCAAAATGGAATCCCAGGCATGTTTGCCATGATAACAAAAAAAAAGGAAAAAAAGATCGATGTGAAAATTTTAAAATGTACGTTTAGTTATATTCAAATTTATGATTTTTCGCGCCTATTTTTTTGGTGTTTTGAATTTGTTTAAGAGAGGTTGTTTTGCTTTTAGCTGAATTTATGTTTTTTTGGTATTAGGGTTGTCTTTCTCTCTATTCTCTCTTTTTGAAAAAAACATTGCCCCACACTAGGAATTTCTCCTGTATCGTGGGTGCATTTACAAACATTTAAACTCACATACACAAACCAAACACCCGGACCCGAAACAACCATCTGTAGGCCATACAAATATTTGTTCCGTGCGGGGATCAAACCCGCGATACGCAGCGCAGCAGTCCAATGTCTCAGTCACTGCGCCAACCGTGCCGTCTTTGCTAGTTGTACGGTGTCTTTGGACAAGATTACTGAATTAAATTGACGTATGAATAAAAACCAAATAACTGGTCATTTATTTGGTTTTTAATTTAAATACGGATACATTAGGCCTCAATACATCACGCACCATATCTAAATGCAACCCCGCGCTGACAAAGACCGCGGGGAATCTACAATGAGAAAAAATATGAGCTCCTTGCTGGCACTATTAATGAACTTCGCACCAGAACCGAAGATTTATCTCAAAGGGAGATCGGACGTACGAATAACGTGCAAGGCCAGGGAATGTTAATAGGGCTAGGGAGGAGCGCATTATCTACGATGAAGTCCCTCGGAAGGCCAGGAAAGTGGCCTGGAAAGTTGGAGGGAAAAACTAAAGGTTTATTAAGGATTGATTGAGAATTATTTTGTAAGTTAAATTAGGTTAAAGAGCAGCGGTGGGCCAGTGGTGGCGGCCCCGACTTACGAACAGTAAGTCGTGGGTTCGAACCTAGGCAGGCGCATTACTTTGTGTAATTTATTTCATCACCGCTGCTCTCAAAACGTTGAAGAAAAACATTTTGAGGATACCGGTGTCTTAGAACCAAAAAAGACGAAGACATGTGACACCTAGCAACCCGAACTAGGCACGCATGGGGGATTGTAGCCCATGACCCATCCCTCACCTAGAGACGAGGCTTGAGTACCTGCAGTGGGAACATTATAGGCTGATGATGATGAGGTTGCTGCTGTAAAAAAAACACATTTTAGAAAAAGTTTGGGTTTTCATGATGGACGTTTATGTCCTCCGTAAAGACTATTAATATGATTACCTTATATTACTAAAAGCAAATAAAACAATATTCAATTAACAAATTAAAACTTTATAGCATTGATTATTGATTTTTGGTATTCTTACACAAAATAATATACTTTTTTTTTTTTTTTTTTTTTTTTAAACGTTGCCCCACACTATACTACACACTACTATATATTTTTATATGATACGTAAATTATGTGCCCGTCCGCAGAGCTGTCTCTAACAAAAATCATTTGATCTGGCAGTTGATTTTGACAGATGGGCTGCTTAAAGTCTTCTCCTCCAGTCTTCACATTATGGAGGTTTTCTTCACAGCATGAAGGTTTCCTTACATTATAAATACCGCCATTATCCGTGGATTATTTTCAGTTTTGATTCTCGTTCCCATTAGGAAGATAATCTTTCTGTGTTGGCATACTTATCTTCCTTCGTTTGATATTTACTAGGTCTTATAATATCGCAAAAAAAGATCAGTCGTAAGATTTAGATTCCGATAAGTCTTTGTTCGGAACCGAAATTTTGTTTGTGTCATGTTTATTGAAATGTTATTTCTTCTTATAAATAAAAAACCTCTATCCAATTCACAAAAACAAAACCTAAAAAACTAGGTTAAGAAAATGTAGATTACTCAGCAAGTTCACTGCTGACTTCACGCTCACCATATATCAGCTTCAACCGAGCCAATCTCAAATTATCGTATCGACCGACGGCCCCGCTGCGATCCATTAATCAGCTGATGGGTTGTAGCGCGCAATGTAAAGCGCCCATTACTTTATTGTCTGCCAGGTGCACTGAGCTTCACCAACACATTTATCAAAGTTTTAAGGTAAGTAATGATATTGAGAACTGTTATCATCGTCTATTATGATAATACTTAAGAAGAAAAATCTTCTAAATGATCACTGGGAACTGGGGACTGGTGAATTTTTCAGTTCTAAGAGAAGAAATGAAATCGACAAGTCTTATCAACATTTATTATGTTAATACTTTTGAATGAAAAATCTCGTGAATTGTCACTGGGAACTGGGAACTGGGAATTTGAATGTCATCGGTTTCTTTGTAAATGAGTAGATTTATCTTGGAAGCTTCTTTTCTTTAATGGAATTTACTGTTATTTATTTACTCTTTGGCTTTTCTATTAATGTCCTGTCTCCGCTTTTCAAGATTAGTTTATGCCAAACCAAAATATTTTTCAGTTAACAAAGTTGAAAGCTAGGTTTTATTTCCGTGTGGCGTACGTCCCTACTAAAGAAAGATTCTGTTTTATTTCATTTTAACAACGGAAAAATCTCGTAGACCGTCATCGGTAAACATGTATCTCTGACAGTTGACCTTTTTCAGATCCTTTATCATGTCAGATTATGTTTGGAGTAGACTGATTTCAAGACTAAATATATTTTTCATAAATATGTAATAATGTCATGTCTGCGTTTTAAAAGGGTAGGCAAGGCGGTCTTATTGTAACCGTATTAAGTCCGGTAGGTCCGGCAGGGATAGATTACGAACTGGCGGACACAGTACAGTGATAAATATTTAAGTATTAGCAAATTGTCCCTAACGGTTCCAAATAGGATCTAGGTCATAGTTCCAAACTGTTTCTAAGAATTCCGCTCTACAGCCCACAACAGATAAAGTAGGCGTGTATTTAGCTTCGTATTACATGTACAGGTTCCTCGAAATATCGGCATATTATGCAGTTACTGTGGGTAGCAGGTAAACGAACAGCTCCGCTAACCTATCCATGCATATTCTACGTCACAGTGGACGGTCGATTTCACTTAAAATCTTGACACCTTTTTGTGGAATCCAGGAATTGTATTTTCTGAAACCTTCTGTTATTTTCCGTCAGATATCTTTTTCATACGAGAAAGTTGCGGTTTAAAAGATATGTAGTGACAAAAATTGAAAAGAGTATGCTACGGTGGTTCGGTCATGTGGAGAGGATGAGTGAAAGTCGATTAACAAAAGGTTTTTACAAGGCAGATGTGAGTGGCAACGCCGCCCCTCCCGGCGCCCTAGAAAGACATACACTGATCTTATTGGTGCCGTTCTTCAGAAAGGACAGGTGCGTAGTACTTGCAACCGGCGTGCGTGTATGACCAGATGTATGAATGGGGACGAGGCAAATGGAGTATGTAAGGATCGTAGCAAGTTGCGTTCTGTGGTTTCTGCCTACCCCCATGGGAAAAAGGCGTGAGTTTATGTATGTATGTGTGTAAATCTTTTTCATCTTATAGGTACCATAATTAACAAGTTTTCATAAATATGGATGCTAAAAAACCCTCTGATTTCCCGTACCAATACATAAAAACCTGAAAAATACCTCGAATAGGCCCGGTGTTTGTTTTGCCACCTTAAGTCTTGTATCATCATCATCTGCCTAGCCTTTTCCCAACTACGTTGGGGTTGGCTTCCAGTCTAACCGGATGCAACTGAATACCAGTATTTTACATGGAGCGACTGCCTATCTGACCTCCACAACCCAGTTAATACTAGGTAATACGATACTCTTTGGTACTCGTAAGACTGGATGTCAGAATTTCAGGTCACTGACTGCCTGTAACGACTGCCAAAGATCTACATATGGCAGCCGGGACCAACAGCTTTACGTGCTTTCCGAGGCACGGAGGAAACTCGGTATGTCGGGCGGCCACCAATCTACAGACCGACCTAGGCAAGCACAGCTTTACCCAAAGATCGGCCCGAATGGCAGTTCTTATTAAGCCACGAGCTCCTCTTAAGTCTTGTATATGCACAGAAAATGTCGCTGCTAACCATACATTTTATTTTAACACGTAAACGGCGCGTGTTTTTGACGTCAAATAAGTCGATATGGCGACAAAACGCTCCGAGCCTGAAGTTTTTGTCAAAAGGTGGGAAATTAAATTTAATATTAATTAATTTACCAAGACAATATGATTTACTTTTCGCTTTTACTTTAATGTCTTAATTATTTACAGAGCTAGGTTTTAAAAGATATTTTGATAAAGTTGCCTGTTTGATTTTTATGGTATAGTTTCTGTTTAATTGAATTGGTAGGACATCGAATTCGAATAAAATATATACTTAAAACCATTATTGTAATACTTGTGTTCATAATTAATATTTGATTGATAACGCATTTCTGTATTAAAGAGAGTGTAACCTCTTACCTCCGATATAATTTATCATTTGTTCTCTATTTAGACATTTTCTGCCTAATTTTGCATGACTTCACTTAAGTTTAACTTGGCTATGAAAACCAAAGTTCTCCTTATTAGCATTCACCCATATTCCTGCACCACAACTCACAAGTAACGTCGGCAAAGTACAGAGATACAAAATAATCTGTAATTACGTTATCTGAGCACACGACGTCTCATTAAACTGCGTAAGAGCCTCCCTGCACGGTAGGGGTGGCACTTGTAAGTAATTATAATTAACATTCAAACCGTTTCTTGTAATTAAAGTGTTCAGTTTCAAATGGAGTGATTGGTTGGTTGTGTGTGTACCTACGAGATTGTTTTCCAGTTGATTGATGAGGTCGACAATTGAAATTGATTCCTTTTACCATGTCGATGGGATTCTAAATTGAGTTGTCCCAGAAGTTGGTGACGAAAGCATTTTCTATGCAAACAATAGGACACGATATTAAGATATGAATTTATTTATACTCTCAAAACTAGGAAGGGAAACATCGCGAGGAAACCGGCATGTCTTAGAACCAAACAAATTGGAGACATGTGACATCTACCAACCCGTACTGGGCCCGCGTGGTGGATTAAAGCCCATCCCTCTCCTAGAGAGAAGGCGTGAGTCCCTGCAGTGGGAACATTATAGGCTGATGATGATGATGATACTTAACATTGGTGAACTGCCTTGTTGATCTAGTGGTTGCAAGAGTGAGCGCATGAGTTTAATTTTGAAAAGTTACTTACAAATGGTAGTCGTATTTAAAGTTTGCAAGGACTCTTTGATCAAGTAATAAAAATGTGATTGCTCATTTTGTCAACCCTGTTAATAGCCGTATAATACGATTAACGTATGATGTACATATAATATATGTTATACATTATATATATAACATATGGAACCCTAAAGTGGGTAAGCAGAACACTGCATTTCGCGACATAATTACGTGTAGAAAATTACTTTCTTTATCCCCTGGGAGGATAGCTTCTTATAGAAAGGAGGATAAATGTGGAGGGTGGCTGTAATAGGATGAATCATAATGTGAAGATAGAACGTGATTAATAGGTTTGTAAGAGTCAAGTAAATGCATTCTTATGATGAAGGAGAGAACCTCTCGTCCCAGCCACCGCGGGAGGTGCTCCGGGCGTCGGGGGCCACGTGATGGCTTCCGGCCACCGTAGACGCGGGCCTGTTGACGGTGAGTGATGGGCTAGCTCGCCGTCCGTCCGTCTCATGACGACGACAGGCCGTGTCGACGGCGCGTTCGTATTCCACGCCCGCCTCAAAGATATGTCAGCAACAAGGAAGAGGCCCACAAGGGCCGAGGGTCGGGGCTGCGGGTTGTTCGAAAGAGATACCGCGGCCTCCACATAAAGGGCTAAGAAGGAACAACAACACATTTTGTTACCTGAAAATAAAAGTATTCTATTCTATTCTATATATCAAATTCATTTTTTTACTATTTCAAATATAATTTACCTTCTAGCTACCAATCATTATTATCTGCCTAGATGCCTGATCAACGGCCTGTTTCAGAAAGTAGTACTCTTTGATACGGCCCGTATTGTGAGGAGGTTCTTATCTCTGGAGCCCTAACTTCCGGTAGCTTAAACCCTGCTTCTGACACTTTTTTATATTTTCACGAAATATTTTTTTTTACGAAATATGTAAAAATGTGAATACAAAATAAGAATAATATGTATCACTTTAGACATGCAGGCCCGACCCCAAATACATTAAGGGAATGATGACAATTGAAAATGATGATCTTTCAAAGCATCACTGAAATCGTCTCAAACAGCAAAGTTTTTCTTACAACAATAAGTCTATTTATTTAACGAGTATCTTCAAGGTTTCACCAAAATGGAATTTTTAAAAAGCAGATCGACGCAAACACACAATGTGTCGCGAACGTCGGTGGGAAGGTAATAATTTTTGCTACCGCTAATGCCATCTATCGGCAAGTTGAGAGAACCCAAGAAAGTTTCGATAATTGGGCATGGCTGCGGCAACAAATATTGGTGCGGGGATTCATCAATTGAGAAACAAACCATTTAATTTGAAATAATAACCTCTTATATTCTAAATCGTGGCTTAATAAGAACTGCCACTCGGGTCGATCTTTAGGTAAAGCTGTGCTTGCCTAGGTCGGTCTGTGGATGGGAGACCGCCCGACATACCGAGTTTCCTCCGTGCCTCGGAAAGCACGTTAAACTGTTGGTCCCAGCTGCCATATATAGATCTTTGGCAGTCGTTACAGGTAGTCAGTGACCTGAAATTCTGACATCCAGTCTTACCAAAGAGTATCGTATTACCTAGTATTAACTGGGTTGTGGAAATCAGATAGGCAGTCGCTCCATGTAAAATACTGGTATCCAGCTGCATCCGGTTAGACTGGAAGCCGAGCCCAACATAGTTGGGAAAAGGCTAGGCAGATGTTGGATCTCTTATATTCTATGGGAGAATCCTAAAATATTATTATTTAATTTTTATATTGATAAAAGCATTGACGCTTCACCAGGCCATAATCATTACACGAGTTGTCTTGTAAAGCTGGCAATGAAAGTTCTATTTTTATTTTCAGACCTAGAAGAGTGCTCCGTTTATTCAATAACACGGCTTTTCCTTTGTACAAATTGACATCCGACCTCTCGCCGTTTACCTAGCGGGTTTTCTAGATGTTGCTATCCAGATAAATCTCTATACGCCTTCAGTTACAGCGGGGAACTGGGGGAAGCTGGGTGTTTTGTGTTCTTAACATCACGCCTGTATTCCCCGAAAGGTTAGGCAGAGGTATACGTAATAGTACACTGACATTTTGCCGGTTATGTTTCAGTACCTTGAAATAGAAGCTCGTGGTTTAATAATAACTGCCACTCGGGTCGATCTTTAGGTTAAGCCGAGCTTGCCTAGGTTGGTCTGTGGATGGGTGACCGCCCATTACATACCGAGTTTCCTCCGTGCCTCGGAAAGCACGTTAAGCTGTTGGTTCCGGCTGCCACATAAAGATCTTCGGCAGTCGTTGCAGGTAGTCAGTGACCTGAAAATTTGCCAACCAGTCTTACCAAAGGGTATCGTAATTACCCAATGTTAACTCGGTTGTGGAGGTCAGATAGGCAGTTGCTCCAGGCAAAATACTGGTATTCAGCTGCATGTGGTTAGACTGGAAAAGGCTAGATGATGACATTGTAATAGGAGGCGAACCATTAACCGGGCACAAATCCAAACACACGAGTGTCTCAATGGATCTCATGTGGATTAATTAACTTTTTGTTTACATGTATTTCACATGTGTTTTGTACCTTGAGTGCTATGCTTACCTGAAAAGAAATTCCAGCACAATCTCATGTCAGAGGCAACCACAATTTTAATTCTTGTCAAAAATGTAATTTAACGTATTTTGTCCTAAATTTTTTGATTCACATTCAATTTAAAAATCTTTGAAATTCGTGCCTCGCCTCTGTGATCAGCGATGTTTTTCTGTATTTTTACATGACTCTACCCTGGAGTGTAAATGTGATGCTGTTCAACAAAAGATGGGGTATTTAGGAGTACTATCGTATCCCTTTGTTGGTTCACTACAGGAACTGATGGACGCTACCGTGAGCGCCAAACTAGTAGCTCATTTCTAGGCCGACACAATTTAGATTGCCATCAACACGCTTGGAAAAAGACGTGACGTTTTCTATTATAATAATACACAATATAAAATAATATTAAGTTATTGACCAATTAATGTCAAACAGCCTTTATTAGGTAGAAAAGCGTAAGGGCAAAGAACTATTCATAGCATGAAAACGATTTTAGATAAATAAAATGTTTATTTCCTCATTGATTAATATTGTCAACTAGTCTATGCAAATAACTACGTAAATAAATGTAGTTCTTATGGCAACAAATTTGATCATGACACTTTCATACGGAAATTGCTATTAAAATGTATGACTTGTATGTAGTGAGCGTAGTGAGCTATAAAAATACTGACGGTGCTATCATGCTTGCGTGTGACACTAACGGTGTAAAAGCTCTGAGGTGGTAGCACAAATAGTATGTTTGTTGAAACATAATATTCAATAGCTAACTTTATTGTGTGGCTTCGCTCACCGGGGCACACAGGAGTTGGCCAAATTGAGGAGTGAAAGTGAGACAAATATACAAACTTTCACCTATTGTGGTGTGCTTAGGACCACGATTTTAGAATATAATTCATTTCAGAGCATTGTTTTTGTTTTCGGTGGACATCCTCAATTAATACCCTGCTGGAGGTATCTGTCAGTCTCCTACTTACTAAAGCCACACGTTATTACTCCTCGTCACTTCTGACTGGGGTGCTGAGACACGATTGCATTCTCCACAATTACCCCAGCTGTGTATTTAAGAGTCCTAAGTCACACTAAGAGCCAAGACAAGCGAAATTGCTTTCAGTAGGTACGTCGTATTTCTACAACACTACAACGCGGTTGGCAAAAGTTTTAGGTAACTTATGTCAACCACACCCCAACAAAATCCAATATGTGTTTGAGTTCATAATTGCTTATGGAATGTCTCTCTGTCTTGGCTCTCTGGTATCTCCACGATGTACAAATTACTGCGTAATAAAGATCAGCCTCAGGCAGTACCAGAATTAAAAGGTAAAGTCAGCAATTTAATTTAATTTGAGAAAAACATTTGGAACTTTTTAATTACTTAAAGAAACGTTAAAAACTTTTTAGTAATTGAAAACGGTCATCTTACTGTTCTCTGAGCTCAGCTTACCTCCCCAAATAAGCAGCGAGATGACACTTAAAATATCCTTATACCCTCTGCAAACACCTTAACGAGAACATCCCAATAATGTTTAATTAATTACAAGTGCCCCATTTTCCAAACCATATTTCGTACCCTAGTTTTAGCGAGGTAGAGTACAAATTTGCCAAACAATTTGAAATTAAAATTTAATTGCTATTTGCCTTGTAATCTCTCCAAGGCTCTGTTAAGACGCAATCTTTAAAATATTAATTGAATCTGTTAATTTATGAAAATATTTACTTTGGTCATTGTATGAATTTTAAGGCAATTGTGGGAAGATTCCAATTCTGGGTATCAGTCTATTGGATATAGATCTATTTGTTTGTCTTCCAAGCGCGATTTCATCCATGTAGCCTAACCTACCGACGAAATATTCTATGTGGGGACGTACAAAATGATGCACTGAAAATTATACATTGTTACCGTTTTTCCGTCGGTGTCTCTCCCATTCTGTACAGGACCTCTACTTTCGTATTTACGATATTATATGCAGATGATGATGATAAATTTCTTTAAAATGTCAATTTAGCAGACAGTGTCTTTTAGTTGAGTGATACAAAATTACAAAATACATCTTCCCTTCAAATAGTTGAATTCAAAGTTATCCAAATGCAAAGATACTTTGTACAATTGTTACTTAGTTCAGAACTCAGTATCACTTTCAAACTAACACCTTAACCCTACTCCTGCAGCACAGTTTCGCAATCTAACAATCAAACTTGTGCCGCAGATCAAATGGACCCCGATTGTTAAGGAAGCGGGCGCAGAGTTAACTGATAACGTTCTGTGATATAACTGGCAAGTTACTGTGAACTGCATCGATAGGGTTAACAGATGTTGTAGTTAACGGTTAAAACAGAATGACTTCTAGTTAGTTGATTTTGTGACGCATCACTTGATTGTCCTGTTATACGAGTATAAACAAGCAATTATTAAACTCTTCATCTAATATTATTTAGATTCTTGAAATTGTACGGCTTGGAAAATCAATAATACATACGACTGTATTCGATTTTTATGAGTATATTTTATTATTTGTCATTTATTTATTTTTGTGCATACAAAACGTTGGCTTATTGCAAGAACTCATTAACTGTAAAAAATCACTAAATACGTTTTTATCTACAAAATGCAAAAACTCACTAATTTAAAATTGACTGGATAGAAATTAGTGAGTTTTTGCATTTTGTAAAATGTGTCAAAAGGAGTCCATTATAGATAAAAACGTATTTAGTGATTTTTTGCAGTTAATGAGTTCTTGCAATAAGCCGACGAAAATACAAAAAAAAAAACATAAAAAAATGGAAAAAATTCGCACATTCATTCCCGAAATTGCTATTATACAGGGTGTAAATGAGCCCTTCACGAAGCCATCAACCAAGCATTATGTACATCAAACTAAGTATGTACCTCTACGCAAAAATGATTGCTGGGAAACAACTTTTTTTTGGGGTGAAAAATCACATTTTACGGTAAAAATAGTAAACGGGTCATGGAGGTAATTTAAGTAAAATTATAACCTGAAAAACTAGTTTAAAAAAAAACAATTGGTATCACTCACATAACAAACAGTAAACATCATAAAAAATATCCCGTATTCAATGAGAGTTACTGACCATGTCTGTTTGAAAACTTATAACATCATTATATATTCATACTACCGTTCAATATTTCACAATATTCTCGGACCTTATTAAATTCCCAGCACGAAAAGGGGATCACAAAAGAAACTAAGAGTGACTAACACTTAAAACCATTAAGTGTTCGAGAGTAAAAGTAAAAACAAAACGTATCGCTAAAGAGGGCGAGAGAAAACAATTTTACAACATCATAAACAGTAGCTGTTCGCAAAAAGTGGACGTGAAGGCTACTGTGGACATCTCGTTCGGTTTTTTCGTAGGACATTTTCTTTGGCAGATTTTTTATTACAGTTTTTTGCCAACTTTTGTGTGCGTTGTTGTATCATGTACATATTTATTTGGTAGAATGCTATTAATTTTAAACTGTGGTATTAGCTTAAGGTAGAAAGGTAAATAAACGGTTAACCTTAATGTAGTAATTCTGTTCTTCTTCTCTCAGCAAAAAAATCTAGTTAAAGAGGAATGTTATTGAAATAACAACGGATAAAACAATAGTAATTTATAACGATCAATGTTTGTCGTTGTGTTAATTACATGGTTTAGGACGTTTTGGTTGTAAGCTTTCGACTTATATCCCTTTTAAGTTTCAAACTGTTTGAGTTGCTGTTGTTTATTTGAATACCAAAACAAGGACACAGGTTTAATGATTCAAGTCAAATATAAATATACGTCAAAGAAAAATACAAAAGTGAATCTAATAATGAAAATCCCTTTACGCAAACAAAATCATGCGCCACTTAGTGTAAATATTTCCCCATAATTTTAGGATAAACAAAAATGGCCGCCAGGAAACCATTTTAACGTACTTGTTTGCATTTTTCTTTGATCATGGCCTGTCAAAGACAAATTACCGGTACGAATTTTGACATACTCTTTGATGTGTTGTTGTTACCTAATATTGGTCTTTATTTTGATATGAAGTGGGTAAAATTAAATTTACCGGTAAAAGCGAATGCTACAAGTATTTGTAAAGGGGAGTGGAATGGCTTGTTTAAAAGCTTTTTTCTGTTCCGTTTTAGACGTTATTGATTTAATTATACCTTCATTTTTTTGTGTCAATAAAGGATTTAGAGGAATTTGACAGGATCGGTCCGTTACTAATTAAGAAACACTTCACTTTAAATCAGAGATTTGAATGTATTTTTAGAATTCAATGATCCTAAAGGGTCAACGGTAAGCTACATATTGGGGACCTTTTTACGCCTACACGACTGTCACAATGCCAGGAAAGCTTTACTTTTAATTTGGTTTACTGGGCTACTGATAAATTGCCTATAATATTCCCACTGCTGGGCCACAGGCCTCCTTTCTATGAGAGTGAAAGGTCAAAGAATCAAAGGTCTATGTTCTGTATTAAATTACCAAGATATTACTTAATAGGTAACCATTATTGACACTTACTAATTGAATAGACACTTTTATCAAACATATAGGTTACTATTCATTTTTTATGGACACAGCAGTCAACGAAGGCACCCAGATCCATCAAACACCCAATTTCTACTACCTAACATTATTCGATGGCCTTACCCGGACTGTCCCGACCTTAATAATGGTCACTCCACAATAGTTTGCGCTCGTTAACACGGTATTATTATAGTCCTTTGTTTTCTAGTAAGAATTGTTGTCACAGTAGTAAACACTGAATTATTCGGGAAACGGTTTTCCGGTGACGTTTTGTTTTTATAGTTTTTTTGAAGGTAATGTTTTCAAATGCCTGTTTGTGTATCTTTTCTTTTGTCCTAGTTATCTTTAGCTCACTATTTTATGATGTTATTAATACAATAGTATTCTCAAAATGTTCCCAATTTCTTGTCTCAGATAGGAAGGAACTATACACTGAGTTAGGTGCATACATCATGACGGGGTTCAATATTATGCCGCGGCTAGTCAATGGAGAAAATATCATAGTAGTAGGTAGATGGGTATGGTTTTACCCCATATTACATGGGAGTTACAGACAACTGGCCAAATCTGGGTGTAGTGTTGGGTACATCTCTGTCTTCAGAGATTACAGGCGTGATGTTATATAAAATATTTGAATTTTTAAATGGTTTTACAGTCGTTTTTTTGCCAGTTCTCCAAAATAATTCCCAATAGGTATCCGGGACTCATTCGTAGCCAAGTAAAGGGAGCCCTTTCATTCTTCGGGAACGTTTAAGGTTAAATTGCTTTCAGACTACATTCAAAGGACCAGTTAGGTATTTACCAAATTCTACGATTGGTTAGCAAGTGGTGCTTTGAATGTAATATAAAGGTATTGGTTTATATTTAGCCTCAGGAGCTTGAGGCTTAATAAATACAGTCGCTTGGGTCAATATTTTGGTTAAGTCATGCTTGCCTAGGTTGGTTCGTGGATGGGTTACCACCCGGTACATACCGAGTTTCCTCCGTACCTCGGAAGGACGTTAAACCGTTTGTCATGTGCGTCATTATTAGATCCATGACAGTTTTTACAGCAGCATTCAATGGCCTGAAAGTATAACAACCAGTCTTACCGAGGGCTGTGGGTTTTTCGAAAGAGATTCCGCGGCCCCGGACACTAAGGGTTAGGAAGGAACAGGGTTGGTTTTTAGTCAGTAGAAGCCTTAAACTCCCTTCCACTTCGCGCAGAGCGGGAGGAGTCATTTGATGATTTCCGATCCTCCAAAAAAAAGGGGTATCAACCAGTACTACCCATTACTAACTGGGTTGTGGAGGTCAGATAGGCAGTCGCTCTACGTAAAATACTGGTATTCAATTGCATCTGCTTAGACTGGAAGCTGATCCCAACAATGCTGGGAAAAGGCTACGCAGATGATGGTGATAATGCATTCAGTAACGAGGTTTCTTTAAAAAAATACAAATAGACAATTTAATTTTATTTATTTGTAAAGATTAAACCGTTTCAAAGCTCGTAATTGCCGAAATCCTCGACCGTATAAGATAACTTCACAAAACGTTACAGTTCCGAAGATATTGCTATAATCGTCGGCCGTGATGGTCCCATCGGAAGGGTCAACACCAGTTTACGTTACTTAACTATATATTACCCTTTATTGCGACGTTAATGCGAAGGGTATAAGCAGTTTAGCAGGTAGTTAGTTCTCGTCGATGTTTCTTTGTTAAAAGATTAATGATGTGATAAATTCTTTAGTAGGCTGTGTGGTTAAGTATCTTTTGTGTTCTGTTTTGGGATGGGTAGGACTGTTAGTAATGAATTAGAAATGTTTTTTTTTTGTTTATGACGGAACTATGTAATTTAATATTAGGCCTGTAGTCCTCATAAAGAAAAGCAGAAGTTTAGATACCTACTTACAGAACGTCAACGTTTCGATAAATATGATTAAGTTTCATGTAACAGTGTTTCATGTATTTTTTTTTTCTATCAGTAATAATACGCCAGTAAAATCCATTTCACGAAAGAAGTCCCGCGGACAATTGTAGAACTAAATTTAACAGATCGGCCATGTTGTCGATTGTCGATGTTATCAAGGTGCGTTTGTTGTGGTAGATATTTTGTGAGTTTATTATTGGATTAGTGCGTTATAAGGTTTATTTACGATGCCAAAAGTTGTGAAACAACATTATGTCGCGCGACATACAGCGACTTTACATAGGATTTTATCATAACTACGAAACTCTGGGTGTAGGTAGATTCACTCCAGTCGATACAATTGATAAAATACAGGTATGATAATAAGTTGTATGTTGGAATGTTGTAGATGCGTGAAGTCGAAAAATTAACATTTCAGAATTTGAACCTTAAGAATTTCATAAGAAGTTTTGAAGTGAACAAAGTCGCGGGAAATAGCCAGTTATCTTCCGTCTAGAACAGAATTCAAGATATCTAAAACTAAGATAGAATTTACTGCGTCTCCAATATTATTTTATGATGATGAGAATCCGAAGAAAACGGATTTGTCTTTATTACAATTGCAGAGGGCAAAGTTCGAACAAAGATTTTCATTTATTAAAATTCTTAATCAATATTCATTTTATGGGGCACAACTCCCAGTTGTTATGCATGCGTTCTTCACATATATTAGAAGGGTGAAAGACCCAATCTTCGGGCAACCAATTATTTATTATTCTCGAAACTTATAAAACGTTCTTGATTAAAAATATTAGTCTTCCCAATCAACGTTGTAACTCCATTCATTAACTACAGCGTCAATCAACACAATTTATAAAGACAAAACGCTGCAATTGAAACGGGCAAAATAAACTGTAAGAAGAATCTCTCGGGGGACAAAAGAAACTGTTACATTCTACCCGATGAAACGGACCAAGAAGGTAGAACCCCCGTTCTTTAGGCTTCTCTTATTGGTCGGTTGTAGGGGAGAGATCTTTCTATAGTGGTGGCAGTCAGAAATGTAGACAATGGGTACAGACATTAATAACTTTCTTTGTTTCCGTACTCCGTCCAAGTGATGAGTGTTCAAATTAGGGTACCGAGGGGTTTTGTTAGAAATATTTTATGTTTTTCGTCATTATTTTTTGGATATATCTCCTAGTTGTTTGTATATCAGGTGCTTCGAGATTCATGATTGAGGAAAAGGTGGGTTGTAGTGATTTGTCGTTTGTTTGCGCTTTTGGTCGGCTTCGAGTGGATTCTTTGTTTGTTCTTCGAGTTACCGAGATGAGAGTACTTCCTGAAACAACATAAGAATGTAACATGGCGGTTCCTGAGGGGTTCCGTAGAGTGGCGATAATAATAAGGTTCAAACAAAAGTTGCCGTCTAAATATTTTCATTTCTATTTTCCTGCCAAAGGTTCGAACAAACGGACATGGCTCCGGACATCTGATTCTGACAGATAATGTAGTATTTGATTGAAACTTTAAGTCGACCAATTACGGTCGTAAGAACTCGAACAAATAGTTAGACAGATCAAAATTCTAATTCTCAAAATTCTGACAGACTAATTATTTTACATGTAAGATTCGTAATCTGCTAACTATAATAGCTGCTGTAATCCCATATACTCACTTCTAAGAAACGTAATCATCATAATCATTATCATGCCCTTATCCCAATTCATTTGGGGTCGGCGCAGCATGTCTTCTTCTTCTTCCATACCTCTCTATTACTCGTCATCTCATTAGACAACTCCTTTTTTGCAATTATTATCATTGTTTACACGGTCTTATTATCATTGTTTACACGGTCCATCCCGCCCATATTCATACTCAAAACTTATCCAACGATATTTTCCTATTTCCTCTGCATCACATGCCCATTATTGCCTATACCATGACTGGAAACGAATTGATAAATTATTCCTAACACAATGTAAACATCACAATCATACGTGTCTCATATTAGCCGCCGACCGCACGGCCAATGAACTCGCATAAATCCACCTCCCCATGAAAGAAGAATGCAGCAAAAAGGATGCATGGAAACAAATCATTCCACCATACACTCATTCATTTTTATACCCAATGAATGAACGTACGAAGACAATGAACGAAAAAAAGAATGGTTCAGCGAACAGGAGTCACAGTTACTCTTCCATAAATAAAATTAAAATTCGTTCCAGAGGGAAAATTAAATAAGCCGGTCGCGAAAGTTTTTCTTTGTGAGTACTGAGTTTGGGAATAAGCAAGCGCATGTGTGTTGAAGACTGTGCAGGAGGTATGTGGGACATGTATTTTTTGCTAATAAGGGCTATTTTGGAGTATTTTTTTGGGTTCGAGGCGTTTTACCTTATTTTTGATTTTTGACTAAATTTTCAGTGTGATTTTACCTTTAAGTTTTTCATAAGGTTTGGTTTTTAATGGGGTATTTTAAGCAGTACAATTGTACAGAAAAAAAAGTTGATGTTGTAGGAAAATTAGATCAAAAGAAAATCTTTAAGGAAAATATTAAAAGACAGCTTGATAGATGTCACATATCTCAGAATTTTTGGTTTTAGGACGTGCCCATTTTAATACGGTATTTTTCCTCGCCGTTAGGAAAAAATCATCAACATTTTCAGCCTATAATGTTCCCATTGCAGGGACTCAGGCCTCCTCTGTAGGACCAAGTGGGCCCAGTACTGGTTGGTAGATGTCACATGTCTTCGAATTTTTTGGTTCTAAGACATGCCAGTTTCCTCACGATGTTTTCAATGCATCAAAGCAAAACCAAGCCCGTACATTACATTATGTTTATTTTCCGCAACAATAAACCTCACAAATCCAGTAGAAATATACGCGAAGGGAGGTTTCTTAGTACACGATTACATGAATAAGTGAGCAGGTATCATTGGGTAGCACTTAGGGTAAATAAAATATTATTTTTTTATAGGGCAACCCCTTAATAGTGGGCTTGTTTGCTGAAGGATAGGGAAAGAAAATGTGAATAAAGGAGAGTTTATTTAAAAAAAAAATAATGTCACTCGTTAATACATAGGGCTTTTGTAAACCCGTCGGGGCTGCGGGTTGATCGAAAGAGATACCGCGGCCTCGGCACAAGGGCTAAGAAGGAAGAACATGGGTGGTTTTAAGTCAGTAGAAGTCTGACACTCGCTTTCGCTCTGCCCAAGAGCGGGAGGGGTTATTTGATGATCCCCCCCCAAAAAAAAGGTTCTTGTAAAAGAGATAAAACCTAAGCATACGCTTTTATTAACTGTATAGCCTTATCCCAATTATGTTGGGGTCAGCTTCCAGATTACCTGGATCCAACTGAATACCAGTATTTTACATGGAGCGACTGCCTGTCTGACCTCCACAAAATGATACCCTTGGTAAGACTGGTTGTAAGACTTGTTTTAGCATTCGCTTTCGTTTAGGAAAATTGAGAGTTTTAAAAGTTGATAATTTGTCTTAGCTGAATACTTTAATAAATGTGATTTTGTATTATTCCCATGAAAATTTACCTGCGTAACGATGAAACCTTGTCTTGCAATTTATAAAAGATGTCCTATAAAAGGACACAAGTTAGTGTTGAGTTGTCCTAAGTACTATTTTACTTATTTATTTTCAGTGAAAGATCAATTTTATTTGGCGTCTTCAAAGTTCTGAACTGTTATGAGAACTCGGTCCCATTTCTCCAATAACGAATGTTTTCCAACTCTATGGAACAGTTGATAATAGGCTTTTCCAATAGTTTCCAGTTTCGTCCCCAGTTAACTACAATAGACTCGCCCCTAATTATATGGGACTCAAACATATTTCTCGAAATATTTGTGTGTTAAGATACACCTCCGCCTAATCCTTTGGGAATTACGTTAAGTTATGTTATCCGCACTGGATTTACGTCGCCAGAGACAGAGACAAATGGAAATCTTTGGAGGAGGCCTTCACCTGAGAGGGACCATGCATGTAAAAATTAAAATAATAACTTGAATAATAATATCTTAAAAATAATAATAATTTACCCATATTATGAATTTATGATGTTTATTGTTTGTTGCAATTTTTATTTTTTTAATAGATATATAATTTATAATATAACTGAATTGATTTAAGTAATAATAATCAACACAAGCATGTGATTTAAAATTCAATACTTATTGTAAAATTATTATGTAAATGCATGGAATAAAAGGCTTCTTTATTTTATTATGTTATCCACGTGAAGAACTAAACTGCTTTGTCATTTACGACAGCAACAGAAACAAAATAACTACCCTCTCTTTTTTATTTAGTGGCCAACATTACCTCCATTGCGTAAATGCTCACGAACATGAGCGAAAAGAGAATAATGAACGAGTTAAAATATTTTATGGCCCCGGTAAACAGGTTGGCCCCGGTAAACAGGTTGGCCCCGGCAAACAAGTTGGCCCCTGCAATAATACTCTGGGGTGCAATAAGAACTTACTATATTGTACCTTCTGCCATTTTGCGTGATAATTTCGTGAGATGGAGAAAAAATATGGAATTGTGTTGACTGAGGGATGGGTTTTCCTGGAGTGGGAAACGAAGGTCGGAAATAAAAAGGTGGTAGACTATGTGGGTTCTTCTTTTTCTTCGTGTCGATGATTCCCATTGTTATTAAATTAGTTTTGACCAGAATTCAGCCACATTGACGGCGTTTGTTGTAGGCACTTTACGGATTTTTTTTTGTCAAAGTTTTCATTGCTATTGTTACGTCGGTTGCTTTACGAGAATATTCTAGATTTCGTTCGAATCGAGATCTTTTTACTATGGAACTTTCAGAAGATTCAAGAGTAAAGCAGTCGTGCTTGTGGGAGTAGTCAGCTTGATTTAGGCGATACAATGAATCGAAATTTATTTTTTATTGTTTTAAGTATTTTGTACTTAATGAAGATATTTGACGTTAATCGGTAGTGTTTTAATTTATCCTAGACCGTGCTCGTAACACTATTTTATGAGAGCGTTAAAGAAGTTACATTAATAGTTTATTGAACACCAAAACTGTAATGCAGTTAAGCTGTTTTGTCTGTAGTTACCAATAGGGTAGTTAACTAAAAAAATCTAATTAGTCCATCAGATAGATTTCCAAAAAATATTGGACACGTATTTTTTCTTTTTTAACGTAAACAAACAATGAAGACGATACAGTGCTTTGAAAACTCGTATTCTAAGACATTAGTATGACATTTTTTACCGGTGAGTGATATCACAACCCCCTACTCAAATCTTTGACGCGTTTTGTCTTCGTCAATTTTTATTGATTTGATTAAACAAAAAATACGTATCCAATATTTTTCGATAATCTAACTAATTAGATTCATATTTTTTTTAGTTAGTAAACATCCCTATTTTTTTGTTGATACAATAAATGTATTATCTAACAAAATATAAAATTAAAAAGATAGGTTAATATTTTAATGTTACTTTCGCAACAAAAACAATCAAAACCACCCAAAAATCGAACTAAATCACTTAATCTCATGAAATTATGTGTTCTAGCCCAAAGTATCATAAAGGAAGATATTTTCCATTTATCTTAAGTAAGTTTAATCCTAACGACAAACTAACAGCGACCACACAACCGCTTGTTACCTGTTTGGGGTTGCCATAACCATTCCGTAATGTTCCGGCTTCAAAATTAACGTAATCACGGTGTTAGTTACAAAATTAGAAGTCATTATGTAATGGGAAATGTAATTATCACTTGTTGTAACATTACAGGATATAGGAAATTACGAGAGCCGTACTTACTTTCATCGCTTACTTAGCCATAACGGCTGGATGATTTTCGATGAAATTGGCACAGGTAGGCCATAACCTAAATTATATAGGATACTTTTATCCCGGTAGAACAATCTCGTATGATATTATGCATCAACCATGTGCGCAAAAGTTGGTCTGCTAATAAAGTGTGGAATAGTTTAATTCTAATGAAACAGTTATATTTGTGTTCGACGTGATTATGTGTATGTCTTGATAGATCCTCCCTTTCCTGTATTTCAGATGGCGTCGCACAAAAATGTCGAATCCGTGGAGATATCGCGGTCTTAAGTTTACCGTCGTAGCTGCCTGCTACGTCGTAGCTGTCTGCTACGTTGCAGCTCTTTGTTGATTTGCTAGCTATGGAAACATATCAGGCCGCATGATTTTTACACGACTGCCCCAAAAAAAAGAGTGTTATGTTTTTAGCGTTCATGTATGTATGTATGTATGTATGTATGTATGTATGTATGTATGTTTGTTTGTGAGTTTCTTTATTCCACCATAACTTCTAAACGCCTGAACCGATTTTGATGTATGTGGTATCGTTAGATTCATTGCGTCACCCCGGGTAACATAGGCTAGATAAAATATCAAAAAACATAATAGGGTGGCCATGGTTTAGAAATAAAAAGAACTTTTTTTTTTTTTTTATTGAAATTTCAATGAAAAATATAATCATCGTCTAGAACTTATTAAGTAGATTACAAAAATATACCACAGTAGTATTCAATATCTATTGTTTACTTAGTAATACTACTCAACAAATGATATGGTGACATTTTAAACCCGGGATCCGATACGAATAAGCTACATATCAATAGATTCTCTGTAATGAAAGAAATAAAACTGGCTAGGTTACAACTCCCAAATCCATCTACGACGGCACCTAAATGGTTTTTAAGTTTGGTTTTGGTACCTACTATACTTAAAACTGTTTGGCACTACACTTGAATTTCTTAGAATGTTAACAAAATATTCAAAGTTCTTATCATTGTATGTAAATTGCATGTATATATTAAATTCGGCGTAAATTGTTTACAAATAGATACCTACATGAAATGAAAAATGTTTGTAGGTATTACGCAATTAAGTCATTCAGATCATTTCACACGTTCCTGAGGAACAGGGTCTTGATTGACGGATAGGCATACGGACAGACAGACGGAAAACAAAATGTACATATTATTAGGGTTCCGATTTTGCCGACCGGAATCCTGAGAAATGAATAAAAACACATTTTCCCCCTTCTGGGGGAGGCCTATGTCCAGCAGTGGACGTCTTATGGCTTAAATGATTGATCAAAATACCGATATATCACTAAAAGATATGAAATAAAAAATAAATAATTAAAAAAATTAAAAAACACGCCTGCCATGACAAAAAGTACCTAAACTAAAAAATAAAAAAACAAGTCAAACGAATTCAGCGATGAATGGGAGCAAGGTCCCGTAAATGTATTCGAAAATGGAAAACTGAAAACTAAAACTTTTATTGCAGTCGGGGGACCTGTAAAGAATTGTTCCACCGAACTGTCCCCCGACTGCAATAAAAGTTTTAGTTTTCAGTTTTCCATTTTCGAACACATTTACGGGACCTTGCTCCCATTCATCGCTGAATTCGTTTGACTTGTTTTTTTATTTTTTAGTTTAGGTACTTTTTGTCATGGCAGGCGTGTTTTTTAATTTTTTTTTGCCTTTTGTGTCTACACAATAAAGTAATGGTTATCTAATGTTAAGTATGCAATAGAGACAGTCAGAATGAATAAGTACGATAATGAATAACATCACCTCTGTTAAATTCAAAATTAAATACGCTATTCATTCAAATATTTAAAATTAAATGTTTAAATACTCATTACAAAAGTTTAATGTTACACAATTTACTGAATTGAGCTCTTAAAGCCGAGCAGCTTAATACTTAAATTATCACTATTTTACTGTGGCATACACAGATAAATAAAATCATTATCATGGCATCCATTTTTATTCCATCCTCTTTACTACAACGAAACTCATTAATACGAAAAAGGGAACAAATAATAATAATATTCTCCCTGGCAACACCATGTTTTCCGATTTTCCCGGTTCACGGAAATTATTGGCAATACTCCCGTACAATACGTTTTCTCGGAATATTTTTGTTAACATAATAATGCTTTTTCCAAATTTATTGTTCTCTTATAAATTTCTGTAGAGGTACTGTCATGGTTGATTGATAGGTTTATTTTATCGATAGCTTTGGAAGGAAAGTCGAATTTACAAAGTTTTCTGTAATAATGTAAATTATTAAAGTTTCCATCAGTGTTTGGTAATGACTTGTTTGTTTAAGAAATAATTCATTTGTCTGATGTCAGTGGCTCGAAAGTCCGAAAAAAAATGAATGTTTACCAGAAAGACTGCGCTGCGTGTCGCGGGTCGATCCCCACACGGAACAAATATTTGTATGGCCTGCCGATAGTTGTTTTGGGTATGGGTATTTGTGTATGTTACTTTATATGTTATAAAGTACAAACGGACCTTGTAGGGATTAATAAAAAACAGTATAAATAAATAAATATATTATAATAAATATTTTTTCTTTCTTTCTTTGTATAACTGAACCGTTTGGACCCTTTATATCTGTTCACATTCGAAAACGAGGAATAGTTTTTTTTTGCAAAAGCTGTAAGTTTTTGTAATTTTGTACATTAAGCTGTTATTGTACGTTAAATTTAGAGGTTTAAGGTAAAGCTAGAAGTGAAAATAAAAAATGTAAAAGACATTGTTGAAAAGAGGGTCTTGTTGTAAAGGTTTAGTTAATTTAAGTATTGGTTTTAACGTGTCTTTTTACATTGAACGTGCAATCTTCACAAATAACTTACTTTTGCACTACCTAAGTCAATAAATAACCCTATTTTTTTTATATTATGTTTTTTCATTGAGTCGCGAACTCGCGATGGTATGTCTAAGAATACATAAAATTAACGTGAAAATATATTATAGATATGGTTATAGCACGACAAGATCCCACGAAACTAAAACTCAAAACTTTTATCGAAGCAAAAATAAAAACATTTTCTTTTCACTGAACACCTAACCTCCTCAACTCCAACCCATACAAAACGAAATAAAATTCCACCTCCCATATAACGTTTAAACTCGTTTTGAAATCCCACAAGTGCTGTGTAACGAATAAAAATTTCAAAAGCGACGCACCGCCCGGGTCGGGGGTCTTAGTACAAATCCGGGGTTACCGTCGTGTGAGCCTCGGCCTGAAACTTCAGGCATAGCAAATGAGTTGCTGAAATGTCTTGCTACACTGTGATCTGTGTCTCAGGCTTTATCTTTGAGAAAAACTGAATTGGTAATTTGTTTTCGTTTATTTTGTGTTTTTTTTTTGTGAGAAATTGGTACATAGTTTGATATCGATTACTAAACAAGTCTTGCTTTAAGATTCACTGGTTTTTTTTAAGAAAATCATTAAGAACTACTGTTTTTTCGGTCGAACTACTTTGCTCCGAGTATGTTAAGATCAAACAGTTTTTAAAATGAAAGTTTGTGAGAACTAATGAAGGGATGGATGTATAAATGTTTGTTAACCTTTCACGCAAAAACTGAACAACGGATTTTTACAAAATTCCCACATAGATGGTTTATAACCTGGATTAACACATGGGTTACTTTTTATCCCGGTAGCATGATTCTATGGAACAATTACCTAACTACACGCGGGAAAAGCTGTGAGCTTAAGCTAGTACAAAAAAAACACTGTTTTGTTGAAAAGCGAACAAAACTATTTCCTTTTCTCACAGCTTTATACCTGTGACATTGGAGAGGCCCGGTCACAAGCTTGCAGATAACCCCTTTATATGAAGGGTGCTTGACCAAGTGGCTACTTTTGATACTTGCAGCTTTATATTGGCTACGAATTTTATTGGAAAACGCTGGTTTTTGTCACGGTTTTTTTTCAGATTATTGTTTGAGTTACTTATATGCAGTTTCAAAGTCTACAACGCTGCCAAAATATTTTTTTTTCGAACTGAGTTTTATTCCCCAGTTTAATATAATAGTTCAGTACTCAATTTTTACTTTTTATTTTGAAGGTTTAATATATGGCACTAACATATTTGTTCAATGAAACAATTAGTAATATTTTAAAATAACAGCAAGCTGTCCGCCATAAACATTGGCTGTTTCAGTCGTTTAAATGTAAAAACGTTTCAAATACGATGATACTTTCATCAGTAAATTGACATATAACTCAATGTAGAAAAAGCTATAGACTATTTCATTTATTCTCATTCAGAACAAAACGTGGCCATTTTATTTTTAACGATATATAAAAAATTACATATTGAACGGAAAACATAAATTCTCAATTTATTTCCCTTTACATCCCGTCAACATCGTTTGTTGTCAATAAATTTATTTTTGTACAAAATTTTTACATTCTCGTTAATTAGAGAGAGAAAAAGGCGTAAAATAAATGAATTGCGTAATTCATTTATTTTACGCCTTTTCAGTTTTCGTCTATTAAATTGTTTTTTTTTTAATTTTTTTTTATTAACTTTATGCCTGCCCTTTAAGTATCTTACACTCTAGACCACACTTTAAAATGAATGTACGTTAAAACATGTTAAAACATGCTTTGCAATTATACACTTTAATGATACGTACATTTTAAAACTAATTCACATTTTACCAGTCCTTTTTACCGGAACAGGTAGCCAAACTCTTTATCATCATAATTAGTGCATAAACCACGTTGGCTCCTAATTCGGGCGCGGTAACACCGCGGTAGGATCCGGTACGACGCGGTGATTAGTGGAATCGCCGATAATTTGCCGACCGGTATCAATTTACCTGTGCGACCAATTTGTGAGTTTAAGTTTATACGCTGTAAAGTACTGGTTAACGGTCATTTGTATCGGGATACGGGAATATTTGGTTTTAAGTGAATTTAAAAGATAAGTTACTGTTGCAGAGATTTTGTGTCAATTATAACTTTCAACTTGCTCATACTTGAACATATTTTATTTAGCAACCAAAATGCGGTACTCAGAGATATTTAATGATTACTTAAGCCGTCACTTAGTAAACATTTGACATACTTTTGTATGACAAAACTGTCAAAACCTTTACTTAGTGATGGCCTAAGTAATCATTAAAGCTCTCTGAGTGCGGCAGAAAAAGTCTGCTTGTAATTTTAAAATTATTGTATTTGTAGTTTTTTGTCTGTCAGTCTGTATGCTGTTTGTTCTGGCTAATCTCTGAAACGTTGAATCGATGTTGACGGGACTTCTAGTGCCCGGTAGCTGATGTCCTCTCGCGTGTCAAAAGTACAGCATATGTACATGAAATAATGGCTTTTTAATTGTGTCTATAAACTAGACATGCGATGGGGTAATATGAGTTTTTCTCTTTTTTACAACAGTAATTACACCCTTTTTTTTTTTTGGGCGGGTGGAAAAACATCAAATAACCCCTCCCGCTCTTGGGCAGAGCGGGAGGGAGTGTCAGACTTCTACTGACTAAAAACCACCCATGTTCCTTCTTAGCCCTTCATGTCGAGGCCGCGGCATCTACGGCAACAACCCGCAGCCCCGACGGGTAAGTAATTACACCCTTGAAATTGGTAACATAACCTAATTCTAAGGAAGTAACATTATAATAATAATTTCACGCGTAGGAAGGCCGCGGGCAACAGCTAGTTTTCAATAAATTCTGCTCCTTTCTACTAACTAAAACTAACGACACTGAAAGTAATCGTTCCTGTTAAAATTGTATGTTCTAAAAACACGTTAAGTAATCCACAATATATTCCTTGCAAGCCCGTTTTATATCTGACACGAGAGAATGGTGTGAGCCACTTAATCCAAGCCGTGTGGCGTTACTTTATCCTGGAGCTGCGACGTGGACTAAGATATGCATTATATCCGGGAAACTGTTTTAAAGACGAGAAGAATATGTGCTGTACTGCTGCTACTTTAAATTCGAAAAATATCTGTGTAATGTATCGTAGATGATCTGCACCTTAAGATGGAGACAGATCGGTGAGATGTGACATGAAAATTTTGCGCACGTTGAAGCAAATTCGTCTAGTTGCTGTAATCATATGTATTTCACGTTTCATAAGTTTTAACTACTCATTTGTGTTAAGGGTAAAGCCTGTGTGACATAACATTACATCACGCCTGTAATTCCTGAAGGGCTGGGCAGAGGTATACCTAATAGTCCACACACATTTCACACAGTTATGTTTAAGACCCATTTACTGTTTTGCCATCTACCAAAACAACTTCAGACAAATCGACGACATGGTTGGCGCAGTGGCTGAGCGATTGGACTGCTGCGCTGCGTGTCGCGGGTTCGATTCCCGCACGGATCAAATATTTGTATGACCTACAGGTAGTTGTTTCGGGTCTTGGCATTTGTGTATGTGAGTTTATATGTTTGTAAACGCACCCACGATACAGGAGAAATTCCTAGTGTGGGGCAACGTTTTTAAAAAAGAAAGAAGAAAGAATCCCCTCTCCGTGGCTGCTATTAAAAAAATCATGAAATAGAATACCCACTAACAATTCACCTGATCCAGGAATCGAACCCAAGACTTGAAGCTCAGCAGTCGCGTTTACAACCATTTGATTAGAACGAGGCAGAAAATGTTATTATTATGATAAAATTTAATTTAACCTGACTCAAGGAACGAACTTAACACAGCACACACGAACCTAGACTAACGAAGCAGTAAATAAACTACCCACCACAAAATAAATTAGGTGTATCCGGGAACCTTAGTTTTTGCAACGATAGGTAGCTTCTTTAAGTAAAAGAAGCTATTATTTCGCCTCCTTACGGAACTGAGATAAGCAGTACGTACACATTTACCTGCGCGGCTATCTCTGAGTTAAACGAATCGTTCTATTTCACGCGATTGTGCACTTAACTTTGCAATCACAGTTTTTCTTCAAGTTAATGAAAGAACAAATAGAAATACAGAATGAGAGAAAGTCTGTTTTGAATCACACTGGCCCATTCTCCTGACCGACATAGCCCGAAGAATTGCCAAACTTAAGTGGCACTGGGCAGGGCACATTGCTCGCAGAACGGACGGCCGATGGGGCCGGAAAGTTCTGGAGAGGCGACCGCGAACCTAAAGACGTTGCGTTGGAAGGCCTCCCACTAGGTGGACCGATGACCTGGTGAAGGTTGCGGGTACCCGCTGGATGCGAGACGCACGGGACCGGTCAATGTGGTGATACCTGGGGGAGGCCTGTGTCCAGCAGTGGACGTCTTTTGGCTGAAACGATGATGATGATGATGTTTTTCCATAAACTTGTTATCACAGATCTGCCTCTATGGTCTAGTAGATGCGCGATTGCTTACGATGCGATCCTAAGTCGGTCAAAGTGTTTTCGGGTTTTCTTTGAGAAATTTCTCAGTAGCTGCCTTGGAGTCAGAACTTGTACCAGGTTGATGGCAATAGGCCACTATAACATGAGACTTAAACAACACTGGCGAATTATGAGTGTACCATTAGAAATACCTCTGCCAAACTCTTTGGGGAATACAGATTGTTATACCCTGCAGAAATAACAATCTTGATGGAATAACCTAAAAACACTTTGCCCAAACTAAACTTTTTCTAAACCAAGACCTCGAGCATTAAAAACCGTTGTCACTAAACCATTATATAAATACTAGGTGTTGCCAGCGGCTTCGCCTGCTACAACTCGAAAATTATCCCACGGGAAGATAAAATTGGGATAAAAACTATCCTTTATGTTAATCCAGGTTATCAACTATCTGTGTACTAAATTTTATCCAAATCAGTTCAGTAGTTTTTGCGTGAAAGAGTAACAAACACACACACTCACACACAAACTTTCGCCTTTATAATATTACTAGCTGTTGCCAGCGGCTTCGCCCGCTACAACTCGAAAATTATCCCACGGGAAGATAAAATCGGGATAAAAACTATCCTATGTGTTAATACAGGTTATAAACTATCTGTGTACCAAATTTTATCCAAATCCGTTCAGTAGTTTTTGCGTGAAAGAGTAACAAACATCCACACATCCATTCTCACAAACTTTCACATTTATAATATTAGTAGGATAGTGTCATTGTGATTTTCAAAATAGGTCTAAAATTATGAAATAATCTGTGCACCTTTGCTGTTAATTATACTAGTACTTCGTAGTAACCGCCTATTTACTAAATAATCAGACTGTAATTAATACGGAAATTGCGTAGTCTAACAATCAATAGGTAATTGTACGACTGTATTACTGTCATATGTATACAAAACCACCTTATTACGCATATCGACTGTAGAAACTACAAATGTCGTAAGCGACAAAAATGTTGCTATTGGATTTTCGACATTAATTGCTAAGGTAATGGTCGTAAATTCAATAGCACGTGCAATGTCGCTTATGACATTTGATATGTTAGGTTCCTACGTTTGATGATCTAGTAAGCTGGGATTAACTGATTGATGGAAAAACATTGTTTACCAGTGTATTGGCTATCAATCAATTACTGATTGCATTAATGTCGTGTGTGTTTGTACGTCTAAATTAAAATAGGCTATAACATGATGGAGTAGAACTATCATGTGAGAAATATTTTTGGTGAAATTCGGGAGTCGTTTCCTATAGTATTAATTTTTTTGAAAACTAGCAATCGTGACTTTGTCCGTAAAAATTGCGATAGCACAGTTTTTTTTTCTCAGCCTATATTGTCCCACGGCTAAAAGCCTCCCCATAGCTTTTTTTATGGTGGGTGGAAAATCATCCAATAACCCCTCCTGCTCTTGGGCAGAGCGAAAGGGAGTGACAGACTCCTACTGACTAAAAACCACCCATGTTCCTTCTTAGTCCTTCATGTCGAGGCCGCGGTATCTCTTGCGAACAACCCGCAGCCCCGTCGGGCTCCCCCATAGCCTTCCACTCAGTTAAAAGGCATTATATAAATAATTATAATCTTAAGCCTAAAACACTCACAATTAATGTGGAAAAAAAATTGAATTCTCCCACTTGCATTTTAGAAAAATATAGCATAAAAATGAAACTAAACCCCACGAAAATATTAACAAAATCCAATTCAAGTATGGAAATAATATTTTTATAATAATTTCAAGATCAACAGCCAAAGAGAAAAGAGTATTTTCATGAAAATAAGATAAATATATGGGTTATATTTTTATCTTCAACAATCAATAAGGCTTTACAATAAAAACCAAAAATAACATTACAATTTATTTAACCACTCAAAGTTACTGAAAGCTTAAATAGTAATTCTTTATAGCTTAAACAGTATAAAGGTGAAAAATGATATCTATTGTCTCCTTTAGAATAGTTTCAGGTTTAAATTTCAGGACAATTTCAAATGTGCCGTACGTTGAAAGGCAGTGGAACAGAAAATCACATTGTGTCGAATCTCCATGCGGACACTGCTTTGTAGAGATATGGAGTTCGCTACGTTTTGTGTTATTTCATTTTATTTGAAATTGAACTGTATGGAAATATGGACTGGATTTGGAATAGTGTGTGCAGTGGTTGAGTTTTAAATGTGTAAACTTTTTTGGGAATATTTTTTTTGTCTTTATTTCGATTGACGTATGTGTGGAATGTAAAATGTGTGTTCTGATTTTGAAGAGAACACAACGCATTTTTTTATTAGGGGTGAAAAATCACATTTTATTGTAGAACTCAATGTAACGCGCTCAAAACATTTTACATGTGCATTGAATAGTACGGGGAGTCGGGGATCGTGAAGGTATTGGATATTTTATTTATGATTTTTTTTTGACATTGTTTTTATCACCATTTTATTTTGCTTTGTGTATTGAATTTTTATGTATCCCGTGTCTTGTAATTCGTCATTTTAATATGGGGGAACCTGAAATAAATGGATTTTATTTTTTATTGAAAGTAAAGTTAAAACAATAAAACTTGTGTAAAAGTTGAAACTGACTCCCAGTATCACTGTTACTTGGGCTAGTTCACCATCCGTCTGTCCTATGACGATGACAGGCCGTGTCAACGACGCGTTCGTGTTCCATACGCGCCTCAAAGAAATGTCAGCAACATTGCAGGGGTCCGCAAGGGCCGACGCCTGTCGGGGCTGCAGGTTGTTCGAAAGATATACCACGGTCTCGGACACGGCTAAGAAGGAACATGGGTGGTTTTTAGTCAGTAGAAGTCTGACACTCCTTACCGGCCTGGTCAAAGCAGGAGGAGTCATTTGATGATTTAACACCTTCCAAAAAAAAAGTGTCACTGTAACTACATATATGGTTCCCATGTAAAGTCTAGAGTATGTTCTAGGCCATCATTTCTTATGAAAAATGATCACAATGATGATGGGAACAACAAGTGCCTTTCAGCTTCGTTATGTGTATTTTTACACCCGTTGATTTACTTATGTACACACACAATACAATATAATACATAACATTAAAATAGGAACACACAGGTACTGCTTATTACCCATTATGTATTAAGATAAATTAAAATTTACCATTTACGATATGCCTTACTGATATAAAATTTCCTACGCCTACTTTGTTTTCATTCCCATAAATAAATAACTAAGATAGGCTTACACATTCCCGTCGGGGCTTTTTTATATGGGACAAGCCCGCCACACTATTCCCAAACCACTGTAACTTCTGTAAACCAGAATCAACAGTGGCGACCACAAGAAAAGCGCCGAGACAATGAAGCCCGACGAAGTCCCAGAGAAACGATTAAACTGTCTTGGATCCCGCAACGAAATTAATCAGAAAATAATAGCAGAGGAGTAGGAAACGTCCCCGTCCGTACGTTCCCGTCGGGGCTGCGGGTTGTTCGCAGATACCGCGGCCTCGACATGAAGGGCTAAGAAGGAACATGGGTGGTTTTTAGTCAGTAGAAGTCTGACACTCCCTTTCGCTCTGCCCAAGAGCGGGAGGGGTTATTTGATGATTTCCCAACCCCCAAAAAAAAAAAAGATAGGCTTACACAAAGACCTAAAACAAGAAAAAACATTACTCAAAATATTACCAACAAAATAAACTCATAAATAAAAAGGCAAAAGGTTTAAATATGTTCCTTGAAAATAACAACAACATACAAAATTCATTCATTTTACCGTTCGTGTGTAATATGGCTTAAACTCTGAAGCCCCCATCAAAGTCTTTCGAACACATAGATTTAAAACGTAATGTATTAGAAATTCTCCTTTTGATCGTGTAAGACAGCTAAAATCCTTCGTGTGCGCTTTTGTGTACGTCTATGAGACCCCGAATAGGGTTGCCAGCTTAGATTTTAGTAAGAGATGATTAAATGCTCCGAAATTATTAGGTTTTACACACTATGAACAGTGAAAGTCTACCACTCTATGAAAGGTTATGGTATTTCCTCAGTGACCGATTTGTGGAGGTCAGAAAGGCAGTCATTTTTTTGTAGAACTGTATTCAACTACATCCAGTCAAGCTGGCCCCAACATAGTCGACAAATAGGTAAGGTGATAATGTTTATTTTATCATGAAGGAACAACACATAGCAAAGACACTGCTATGCCCTAAAACTGAATATTAGAACACTTGTGTCATTCGCAAACCCTCAATCGGTCCGTGTGGTGGATTACGGTTCATTCCCGCTCAGGAGGCCTTCGTCCCAGCAGTGAAACTGGTGGCTGTTTATTAGAGACCGTATGCTCGACGAGCTGTGGGCCACAATCATCACCCTGACTCAGCCAGAAGTCCACGCTGAAGACCTCGCAGGGGATGGTGGGATCAGCTGTATAGTATTAAAGATCAGTGAATCACTTGTTGGAATTTGGCGGTCTTTGCCCAGCAGTGGGAAGGCACAGGCTAATAGTGACAGTATTGGAACCTACTTACTTAGTGATTTCTTTAGCTGAACACTTAATATTTAAATTTATTTTAACGTTATAATGATTCTTATAATTAAGCCATGAGGAAACCACCAAAGGAAAACGAATAAAAAACGCTCTGGTATTATGTATAATGATTTTTCCAAGTAACTTGAAACCGATTTAAGGAAAAACGTGGCGTTTCATCTAAGTACTTCCCTTATTTGCCAAGTTATTAAAATTAAGAAAAATACGTCATTTTAGCGAACCCGGGAGTTGGGCGTTGGGGGACATTTTTCATTACTTATCAAAAGTCAAATTAATAAACTCATTTTATTTTTTGTACCCACGCAAATCGCTTGCGAAACATTTTTATGTTATCACTAACTTATCACACTATTTGGTTACAAACACGCATGATTACATAAGCTGTGAACTGTCGAGAAACTGAATTGAAAAACAATATATATGACCATTCGTTTCAATTTTGGTCACGCTTCAAAACAACATTCTACTTTAATACATATTATTATCACAATTAAAACAAACATGCGCCTAAAAATAGCCCCATAACATAAGTTATATTTAAGTTGTGAATTGACTAGACAGGTTTGGCTAGAGGTATTTCTCAACAGTATGTAAAGCCAAGTTGATGAATGGAGAGGGAGAGGAAGGCCAAAGAAAAAATATTTTTTTTTTTTGTTATTTGGAATGGGCTTGCTCTTGACCTCAATCTTGCCCTAAGGGCAGAGATGAAGTCGACGATGGAACGAGCTTACCCAGAAGAAGCCTATTTACTCGCGACTTAAATAGATTGGGGTTATATGAATTCGGGAAAACCGACGCAGGCAGGGAGTTCCACTCCTTGGCTGTGCGCATAATAAAGGACTTAGCAAAGCGCTTCGTTCGAATGTGTGGAACATCGACTAGGTATGGGTGATAACCTGCAGTACGTCTAGTCTCCCGATGGAAGAAGGGAGATGGTGGAATCAGCCTGTGGAGCTCCTGCGCACACTCTCCGAAGTACAGTCTGTAGAAGATCGACAGACATGCGACTTTGCGGCGGTGGGCCAGCCTATGTAGCTAGGATTATGTGAGGAATGGAAAGAGATAGGAGTAAATGATGGCATGATGACTGACAGGAGAGAATACAAGAGGAAAACGTGTTGCTTCGACCCCAAGTAGAATGGGACAAGGGTAGGAAGATGATGATGTAGAGCCAATGGCAGAGCGGAAGGGAGTGTCAGACTTCTACTGACTAAAAACCACCCTTCCTTCTTAGCCCTTGTGCCGAGGCCGCCGTATCTCTTTCGAACAACCCGCAGCCCCGACGGGAAATCAAAGGCCCTTGGTTGGCTTAAAAAAACTCTAACACCACGTTAGTTACTAACCGATACGAACGATAAAGATGAAGGTACGCAAACACAAACTTTAAATACTTCACGACACTAAAATCGCACTTTCAATTCAACAAGAAGGTATTAGCATACAAAATGCAGGACAATCCATTGACTCGTTACAGCGTGGTCCGCTCGCGCTAGCTGTGATGCGGGTATGGTTTGCGGGCGCTTCCACCGTCTTTGTAACTGGCGTTTGATGGCAACTCGTGTTTGTACGATTAAGTATTCGTGAGCTTAGATTTATTTATGTGTTTTCTATGCTTCTGTAGTATGTACGTGTGGTTTAGTTGGTTCTGTTCAGTAGTTCTTATGGGTTGTAGAAAAACAAATATATCCTCATCATTCTCCTGTCCTCATTTCAATTTATTTGGGTTCCGCGCTACACGTCTTCTTTTTCTTCTAGGTATACTTATATATCCATATCATCCTTCACACAGTTCATTCATCGTTTCTTTGGTCATTCTCTACTCATATGGGTATATGAGTAAAGAAAGCCATGACTAATATAGGGAATGCATAGATTTAGTGTGTTTCACCATCATAACGGCTTAACTGATTTCGAACGAATTTGACACAGTGTTAGACCATGTCCTGGGTTAGGACGTAGAAAACTCGGCCCGGCAAAACGTTCCCGTAAAAAAGTTTCCGAAATTCACGCGGGCAAACACGCAGGCAAAACGTAGTTTAAGCTAATTCGTTTTTACTAAAAATATTATAACAAATAAAAAAAATCTGTTCGGATCCGAGCGACATAATTGCTCACTAAATCATTGTAACGAGATATTTACAATAAATATCAATTGGTTTGCGCAATTCTGTTCCTCTTAATTACTATTTTCGACGTAAAAATGGCCGCTGGATTAGTAGAACGACTGAGGAACGAATAAAATTATAATTCTGGTTTTATGTCGATAAAAGTATTTATTTCTGAAATTAATTATTGTTATTATCAATGTTTTCTTTGAATAGAATAAAATAACTATGTTTGTCCATGGAGAAAGTCTAAATTTCACCCTGAAATATAACCACATCTTTTAGGTATACGCCGTAAATGTGCATTGAATAAAATAAAACTGGCCAAGTGCAAGTCGGACTTACACATGAAGCGTTCCGTACCATTGTAGTAGATTTTCCATGTTATTTTAGCACCATAGACTTCTTAAAAGTTTTCCTGTAATCTATAAGTGTTTAAATAATTTCTGTACTTTTTTCAAAATTTTAGTCTCATTAGTTTCGGAGATAAGGGTCGGACCCGTCGGGGCTGCGGGTTGTTCGCAAGAGATACCGCGGACTCGACATGAAGGGCTAAAAAGGAACATGGGTGGTTTTTAGTCAGTAGAAGTCTGACACTCCCTTTCGCTCTGCCCAAGAGCGGGAGGGGTTATTTGATGATTTTCCACCCACCAAAAAAAAAAGGGGTATGGTCGGACAGACAGACAGACAGACACACGAGTGACCGTTTTTTTCTTTTTGGGATACTATACAATAACATAAAAAAAGGTAATTACTTAGTAATACTACCAAGAAATATATTCCCAATTTCTATCATGATAGACACCAATTATACACGTTTTTTTCCCCATCTATTTCAACAAGAAACACTATACATTTGATTAGTTCAAGGTAATAGATATTTTCCACGCAATGTACTGAAAGGAACTGAGTTATTATACCAATATTATATCATTTGCTAAGTTCTGTATTCAATTAGAACTAATGACGGACTTTCTTGTTTCAGGTACGTTTCTTCAGAACTATATATATTTCTTTCATCGGTTTGGGAAAATGCGGTAAGTGTTTATTAAGAAATGTCGTAAAATGTCATGTTTTGGTATGAATAGTTAAGAATTTTCAATTAATATTTGTTGAAGGAAAACCTACGGAGCCATCTAACAACAGTTGAATAGGAGTGGGCTAACCACGTAGTAGGAATGCACCCGGAGATGTGGGCAATAGTCGTCACTCACTGGACGCCTGTCGAGGTCTAAGACCGCGGCGATGGTGGTGTGACGATGTGATCTTATTTGTGGAGCGGCCATTTATTGCATAGGCTAGAGAGGTTTGGAAGAAGAATGAGGAGGCATTCGCCCAGCAGTGGAACACTCAAAAGTCAAAGAATAAAATAAAAAGAAGTAAATAGTCAATATAGATATCCAGTCAGATTATTACAAGATGTCAATTATCAAACTGGTATTGTAACATCTGATACAAACTAAATTGAAACACAGATATAACAGAATAATCATATAGAACAGAACGTGCACCCCGCCTCAGCATCACTTCCGAACGATAAACAATCACAGCACTCTGTGTATCTTGTATCCGAATGCATCACTAAAAGATACGGGTGTACGTTGCTACGTTTCTATTCCATTCCACTGGATCCAAGATAAATGGTCCGTCTTAGATGAAAGCACCCTATATCTCCGTCTGCCAGCAGTTTGCCAATAAATTCAAAATCAATCTAAATGGTTGCCAGTCCTCAGATGCCATGAGTATTCTAACGTTTATAAATCACACTGCTACAGTCAATGTCCTTTTTGGAACATTTTTGAATTTGAATTTTTGGAACGCCATTAGTTTGGACGTGTATCCGAATGCAATTCTATTTGATTTATTTGAATAGAGTTGTGATACTCTTTGGTCGTTTTTTTTAAACTATTACGTCACGAAGCAGTATTGAACTTTCATTCGAGTGTGAACCATTTTTATTTACTTTTTGTTTATTAGGGAAAACAAACAATCACACACATAAATGGTTAACAAATAATTGTGGAGACTACATCCGTGTGCAAGTAACCACGTTATCCACATCTCACATAATTAGAATTGGAAGATACACTCACAAGTGCAATACTATTAAGCCTTGGCTCTATTAAATACTATAATTTTAAAAACCTATTTGTAAATTATTTAATTTAAAAACAAAGCCGTTACTGCCATTTATTTATCAAGCTAAGTGCTAAAATTTATTCAATCAATTACAAAAAACAATACTGTTTAAAATAAAATGGTAATCGAGAGGACAGACTGGAGGTGACACCAAAAAATTATAAATTATTTTAACACTTACTGAAAACTCAATTTAAAAACAAAACGGAAAAACATATTTTAATCCAATTTGTTGAGGATTCGTTCCAAATATTACTATGGAAATATATACAATTAGTTTTCGAAGATATCATTGTGAGCTACAAAAACGAAGTGTAGCAAGCTCTTTAATTGTTTCTCTTAAATTGGAGCGATGCCAGCATAGAGCCGAGATCTACGGTCCAAAGTGAAGAATGAAATTGTTTTCCTTTTCGCTTGTAAAAATAAATTATTTTTGAGAAACTTGTATTGACGACTCAACCTTAGATCAAGAGTGCAATATGTGTTCGATATTTCTCTCTTTACCTGGCTGCGGCAATGGGTTATTATATATATATATACATATAAATATGATCCCGACCGATTTCAGCCACAGCGACTTGAGTCTGCCTATTAAGAGCATCGCTGGTGTGCCCTCTGGTGACTGACATAGCCAATTTTTGGGTTATTATAAAATAGCATTGACTGCAATATACTGAAGCAAATGATAATCGTTTTATTACGTTGTGACATTTATACATTTCTATCAAATAAGCATCGTATAAAGGCATAGATGAAAAATTTGTATACTGTACCAAAACCAGCTTAATCATAATCCACGATTATAAGCCGAGTGTTTTTAGATAGAAGTCTTGGAAGGTAAAAGCGTCTAATATTATGAGAAGAACAGGGACCAATGTTATTGTTTAGTATTGTTGTCGACAGAAATTGGAACGAATGTTATTATTGAAACTCTAATTCGTATTTGGCACAAAATGCGTCCAATCAAAAACATTACAAAAATATCAAGTTACATAAATTCAAATTGGATAGACAAAAACTTTAATGTATATTTTAACCATTTCTGTTTTTTTCTAATATGCGAGTAATTTGACGCCATAGAACGTCACAACGTCAACATATTTACCGTCAGCCAAGTTATTTTTTTTTAATATTCCAAAAAGACTTCAGAATATTACAACTCATTACTAAAACAGACTAGCTGGACCCTGGCTTTGGACCCTTTAAGACCCTCTTTACCTTACATTATGGCTCCGGAAGCATATTTTTCTGTACATAATTTTATTTTCAACCCTTCCCGTGTTCAGGTTATCAATTACGGTAACCCTTTTCTCTCAAAACAATATAACGCACCGAGCCTTTTTTATGCCAATTGGCATAAAAACTTGGCATAGAAATTATGTTATTATGCGAATTTTATATGAGTGTGCTTTTCGTGTTAAAAATATTTTAAATATTTTTCTTTTAAATGTAATTTAGGGACGGCGGCGGTGATTTAAATTTTCTTTCTTATTTTGCATTTATTTAACCCTTAAATCTGTTAAGCTGGCTTATTGTGAAAAAAACATTTTTGTATTTTAACATACCTAATTAAAATTTAATTAGACATCAGAAAGTTAACCGTTGATGTCTTTTATTTATTTATTTATGTTATGTCCTACTCAACAGACATCATTCCAAACCCAAAGCTAAAGCTCCACCCGATTTCCTTTAAGTTGTAGTGGCCCACAATATTTAAACAATTTTCTAAACTACCAACAAACGTATATAGATGTTTTGAAAACCCATTAGGTTCACTCCATATCAGTGTTGCTCAATCCGTCACAATTAAAACGACCTCATACTTAAATCTTCTACAAAATGTAGTCTTATTTAATATGTATTACATTGGCTCACTGCTTATCCCCCTAAGCCGTGGTCGCCACGCTAAATCCAGTCCACCGTCGCCGGCTATCCCTTTGTAATCCACTTCTTTATAATGTTTCCTAGAAAAATCTAGCTTTGAGCTTCGAGTAATAACTGGAAGTAGTAACGCTAGTAATTTTAAAAGTAGTATACTTTAGGATTGGTATTAATGCTAGGGCGAAAGGCTAGAAGATTTCACTCTTATATGGGGCTATAGGGAGGCCTTTTCCCAGTAGTGGGACGCTATAAGCAAAGAAAAAAATAATAGTGGTTAAGATTTATACAAACGTTCTTCCTCGTTTCATATCAATGACTTATATAGGGTGTAAAAGTACCCTTAACGCATACGAAGGGCATTTATTCTCCCCACCACTGCGATCATTTTTTTGTTCTAGACCATACCTGGGAACCTCCTAGTTACGGAGATATTGGGGGTCAAAGTTCCAAGTTTTTCACAGCTGTTTTTGTAAATACTAGTATTTCAGGTTTTAACTTTACTTAAATTATCTCCATGACCCGTTTACTATTCAAAGCATCTACTAGTACCATGTTTTAAGAGTGCTACTTTGAGTTTTACCGTAAAATGTGATTTTTTGACCCAAAAAAAAAAAAGTCATTTCCCGGCAAAAATTTTTGCATAGGGGTACTTAGTTTGATGTACAGAATGTTTGGTTGACGGATGCGTGAAGGGTTCGTTTACACCCTGTATTGTTATTTATTATCGTTGTCTAAAGGGCCCAATCCGGGACATAGCCTCTCGCAAGGCTTTATCACTTTAGCTGGTCCTGCGGTTTTTGCAATTAGCGGATTCCCGTGGGCTTTTTTTTTTTCTTGTGGAAAGCCTTCCAATAATGTGCCTTTTGGTGTGTGTAGTGGCTACAGAACCTTTCGGTAAAAAAGGTAAGTTGTTTAGCGAATAATGTGCCCTGTCCACTTCAACTAATGTTTAGTTTTATCTAACATCTGCAGATTTATTAATTTACTCCTTTGCTAACAATATTTTAATTATGTTGAAAACTCGGAAGTATGTTCTCTTCTTGACGTTTCCACTCTAGTTTAAATTTTTTTTGATAGATCTAGAACTCAGTATTGCTTTCTTAGTTTTGTGAAAATCATAGAATCTAATAACGGAAATATAAAGCTTCTTCATTTTAAATTTTGTTATTCTTGAGTAACAATAATCTCGTAGTTTTCCGCTCTTTAGAAACTTTACAGGATGAAGTCTACTACAAAAATTGTAACGGCATGTTTTAGTACTTGTTTTGCAAAGTATTTACATTTTTTATCAAACTTATCATATTCCACCAACAAAATGGAAATTCATTATATTATAATTATAATGTTTCCATTGCTGGGATACAAGCCTTCTCTATTTGAGAAGGACTTGATTGTTTTCTACTATGAGAACCCAATGCGATTAAGCAGATGTCAGAAATATATTCACTTCTTTTTTGTGCATTCCGGTTTCCTCGCGGTGTTTTATTTTGCCGTTTTGAGAGCAATGTTGATTGTAAATTTCACTTAAATAATGTGCCTAGATACTAACCTACATGTATGTAAATCAAAGCCTACTTGGCCGTCACTAGTAGGACTAGACATAATAATATAAAAAAAGAATTCCCGAATCGATAGCACTTTCGCGAGTGAGCGAGATAGCATGCATCACTCAGACCACCCTTTAAACGATCTTGATGGCCCCCATTAACGGGAGAGTTATCGTAAGTGACACTTGGTACATTAACGGGCGAGTTGTCGTAAGCGACACTTGGAACAAATTGGGCGAGAGAGGAGAGGATCTTGAGGCACGTGTCCTGTTGCCACAATCAATTATAGGAGCGGCACTGTATTATGTTATGGTGAAGGAAATTATTTCCGGGTGACCTTTTTATAAGGATGTAGTGAACGGCGATCGAGCATCGTTTGTTTGTTGATATTCGGCCAAATAGTATATGGCAGTTTTCTTTTATATTTCTTAGGGTTAGTGCCTAACCTCGTTAGCTCGTTCAAATCAAATCAAAATCAAATCGTTGGTCGACCTCATCTATGCCCTTTTTTTTTGTCAGGTGGAAAATCATCAAATAACCCCTCCCGCTCTGAACAGAGCGAAAGAGAATGTCAGACTACTACTGACTAAAAACCACTCATGTGCCTTCTTAGCCCTTCATGTCGAGGCCGCAGTATCTCTTGCGAATAACCCGCAGCCCCGACGGGCTCACCTCAGCCCTTAGGACAAGATCAAGGTCAAGAGTAGGTACACCTCATACCTCATCATCATATCACACCTCATACAAAATAAAAACCTGGTGTCATAGTTTTTGTACCACCCAGGGGCTGATTTAGCTTAACACGTAGCATGCTGGTAGTTGGATGATGGTCTTAACGTATCTTAATAAACTGTTTTTAAATCCGAAATTTCCTCTACCTACTCATAATTCTATTCAACATCTTTGATTAATATTTCTGACAGACTTCTAAAGAGACAAATATTTTTGCCAATTAATTTACTGTTTAATAAAAGCAAAAATGCTGAATTTTCTTGAAAGTAATTTCTTAAATTTTTGACTATTTGTATATTCATTCACTGAAACGATATTATTGAATTTTACGGAATTAATTCAATATTGTTAATGTATGTTGATTATGTAATGTAATGTATGTCGGTAATGGAACGTTGATAATATGATTTAATAATGTAATATTGACAATGTAAACTCGCTAATGTTATGTTAATAATGTAAAATTTATGGTAGAATTAAAGGCTTTTTTATTTTAATTTTTTATTTATTTACTAGTTGCTGCGCAATTTTTCGCATTTAAAAGTAGCTTTATGTCCTTTCTCAGGCTCTAGAATATCTGTGTACCAAATTTCATTTAAATCGGTTCAGTCGTTTAGGCGTGAAAGCGCGACAGGCAGTTAGAGTTACTTTCGCATTTGTAATATTAGTAAGGATTATGTACATAAATAAACGAATACCTAGGTACTCAAATTATACCTCGTCATTACCATTAAGATGCTATGATAATAGATTATGGTAATATTATGATAGCAGCTAATATGTGGTTTCTGTGGTTGTAACACTTTACCTATTCAGACTGGGTGGTAATCTATAGTGTCGGGCAGGGATGTAACGGAGGTAGTTTTATCGGAACCGAAGGTGGAGTCGGAGTTTTTAAATTTGCTTTATCGGAGTCGGAATCGGAGTCGGAGGCAGGGCCAGAAGTGGTGGTGGTGCGTAACAAATTAACAACAAGTGAAAAAATAATTGACGATTCATGCGCGACATGTATGAACCTGTTCATAACAGTCGACACAGGCCGCCGCCGCCGCCGCTACGTTATGCTTCGACCTCCGATTAAAACCTTCGATTTAAAAGTGTCGGAGCCGAAGTCGGAACCGAAGGTGTAATAATAATGAGGCTGCGGGTTGTTCGCAAGGGATACCGCGGCCTCGACATGAAGGGCGAAGAAGGAACATGGGTGGTTTTTAGTCAGTAGAAGTCTGACACTCCCTTTCGCTCTGCCCAAGAGCGGGAGGGGTTATTTGATGATTTCCCACCCCCCAAAAAAAAAAAAAAAAAAAGGTGTAATAATAATCGGAAGTTCCGACTTAACGGAACCGGAGTCGAAGCTCCGTAACATCCCTGGTGTCACACATTAATTTGGGATATACTTGATCTTGTAGGTAAGTACTATATAAAGTGCTGGTATTAATACTATATTCCGAAGTGATTGGTAAGCAATAGTCATCTATAGCAATATAGTTGCTATAATTTCATATAACTCTGTTAGCCTTAAAAGCTTAAGATCAAATGAGCTCAAACCAAAAGAATTTTCATCATCAGCCTATAATGTTCCCACTGCAGGGACTCAGGACTCCTCCCTAGGAGAGGGATGGGCTATAATCCACCACGCGGGCACAGTGCGGGTTGGTAGATGTCACATATCTTCGAAATTTTTGGTTCTAAGACATGTTCGGTATCCTCACGATGTTTTCCGTCACCGTTTTGAGAGCAATGGTGATGAAATAAATTACACAAAGTAATGCGCCTGCCTGGATTCGAACCAACGACTTACTGTTCGTTTGTCTGGGTCGGAACCCCTGGGTCAAGCTATAAAAATAAATGTAATAAAAAAACAAAAATTTACTAAAGTCCTCGCCTAGCATCATAGCATTGTCTGCATAGGCTTTTTTACATATTATAAATAAAGCAACAAGACGTATATGCCAAGTCTGAGCATGTATATATTTTTCTAAACAACTATGGTAAGGTAAAAATGTAACGTAAGTCGAACTTGACCTTAACTATACAACTAGATTATGTAATTGTTCGCTTTGTCCCGTTTGTCGTAAGTATTTATATATCTTATTAAGTAAATGCAGTTAATCCAGAAGGAAATCTATTTATTATATTAAAACCCAACTTTATAATAACCAGAAGTTTTTAAACTAGAACACTTACCCCAAAAATTCTGGCATATTTTCAAAATTACTTCCACGAAAACTTAACAGGTTAAAACTTAACTTCGCCACTTAAAAAAATAACTTTAAGATTCACTAAACCAAGAAGAATAAAGTTAAACTTTATTTTTAAAACTGGCGTATTCTGTTGCGGAGTTTAGTGCTAAACTTTGTCTGAATATAAACCTAACTGCAACAAAACTCACCTGGATTTTAAGTGCATCTGAATTTTTAATGCCTGGAGTTGGTCAACAACAAATTTATAGAACAGTGAACGTTTTATTAGATTTAAAACGCTAGCTTTTAGTGCCGTGGATCTGTGTTAGTCGGGGAAGAAGTATGAAAGTGTGGGGAATTAAATTAGTGTTTGAGAGAGAAAAATCTTTATATTCTTCCATTTAGTTCCGAGTCAGCGGTTCTATTATGTGCTGTCAGCGTAACGCGTAAGTCTTAAATATACTTATCTACTCACATAACTTTGTAGTCTTTAGAACAATTAGGTATAATTATTAAGTAAGTCATTTTGTCAGAGCATTCGCTCCATGTAATATTCCTACTAAGTATTCTGGAAGCTGTCCCCAACATAGTTGGGAACCCGACTTGCCTTTAAGTCGGGTCAATGATTAAGATTAATTTACTGATGATAATCTAATTAATAACCTGCAGTGGAAAATGAAAATATGTCATCTACCAAACTCCCAAATTCCTTTAAAAACCAAAATATTTAATCTCCAAGTTAATCCGAAACCGGAATGACGTTGCAAAAAAAAATCAAATTAGCAGTCTGTACGGAGTCTGTCAATATAGCCATTTTCTCTTTTAGCGCCCGCCGAAATTAGAGCAGGCTCTCGAACATTCTCCAATATACCAATTTTTATCAGTATAAAAGCTTGTGAAAATTCAATTATGGATCCAATAAAGTTGTCAAATATCAACACGGGGGGCGCGGTACGTCACGATTAGGGCCTCCATCCGCTCTTCGTGTCTCGGATTTGTCCTGAGGCGTGGAGGACGAATTATTTTTCGTTCGGACTGTGGGTGACTTGGAGGTGACGGTTCTGATTCGGTGAGGGCGATGACGCGATGTCTGGAAGCTGTCCTGTATAAAATTAAGTTGGACCCAACGGGCATAGACGTAAACTAGACGAGATTAGATAATTGGAATTAAAGTCTTGCCATAAGGAATCCAAAACCAACCCGCACTGGGCCTGCGTGGTGGATTATAGCCCATCCCCTCTCCTATAGGGAGGAGGCCTGAGACTCATCCCACGCACTTTCTGCTTGTTATACTGAACTTAAGTCCACCGTCTTGCTTGTTTTTATACAATACTAGCTGATGCCCGCGGCTTCACCCGCGTGGATGTCGGTCGAATTATATACTAAAACCTTCCTCTTGAATCATTCTCTCAACTTTGTTGAACATCTTCTAACAGACAAAATGCTCAGCTTTTATAACGTTACCAAATTAATTTATACTTTTTATCCAAACTTGTCTCAAATATTAATTACACACATCAACACCCTACTCATAGGCGCCCGTGCGGGCATTTTTAAAAGAAACATTTTTTCACCAACTTCGGCAAAGTTCGGAACTTTTCGTATTTTATCCACTGATTGCGTCGTCACTGGCCAATCATTTTGGTTTGAAACATTTTGATAAGTTGATGTATCATCATTGAGGTCTTAACTTTTAAACTCAGTTGATAGGTGTTGGTGAGTCGCAAAGTTATTTTGTGTGAAAAAAATTGTGGGTATTTTGAGAGCAACTTTATGTTTTTTTACGAAGAAATTTTGATATGTTTTTGTAAGAGTAATACCAAAGATTGAACTAGACGTGTTCTTCTTCAGCGACATTTATGGCAAACTCAAAAAATTGTTGGATTGTCATATGCTACAGAAAAGCATAATATGCCAATCTTGTTAAACTAAACGTTATTTTTGTCAGGAACTTTTTTTATCAAACGATCTCCACAGGCACCCTTTTTTTGTATGGTGGGAAGTCATCAAAATCACTCCTCCGGCTCTGGGCAGAGCGGTAGGGAGTGTCAGACTTCTACTGACTAAAAACCGCCCATGTTCCTTCTTAACTCTTTGTGTCGAGGCCGCGGTATCTCTTTCGAACAACCCGCAGCACCGACGGGTCAACAAGCAACCTGTCTTTTAAGATTTAAGAGGCTTATCTATGTCCAACAGTGGATTCCTTTAAGCTGATGATAATTTTGTTATCATCGTATATTTCGTGCTGAAATGGAATAAGAAGGTCAGAAATGACCCATGAAACAAAGAACCTCCAAAAATATGTGAAAACGACAAAATCTAAGCGATACATATTCTGATACCCGATGAACAACCCATGCGCCTTCATAAGCAAATTCGCCGACGATCCCATATATAAATGAAGGCTCCCAAGCAACACCTGATTCAATAAAGCAAGACAGGTAGGCCCTTGGATAACAAGATTCCTGACATCCCCGTCCCTTGCCTCATAATAAAATTCCAAATCCCACTCAATAAGGCCCCGGAATTGGACGAAAGGACTCAAAACTTGCCCCAATTAGACAAACAGAGAATAGAAAAAAAATGTTTCAAACATTAATTCTCTTTTGATGTATAAAGGATTTTTATTCGCCTTTGAATTTTTTATTAGCTCTCGAGTATTCTTTGTTTTTTTTTTCAAATTGAAAAGGTCCGTATTAAAATTAATAATGCTATGGATTGAGTGCTTGCTTTGATTTCATGTCAGTCAATTGAGAGGCATGGAACGCTTTATAAAACTAGTTTTTGATATGATGAAATCGGTACTTATACTAGTTCTTGATTTGTGTAGAAATATGTCATAGCTTAGCATACTTGTATGAAGCTTAAGGTGTTTTGTTACTAAAAAAAGTGGCATTTCTAAGAAAAACTAAAAAACCAACCAAAATACTCAAGAAATATGAAGTTAATCTCAAAGATGACTTCTTTGTTCTTCCTCTATTTTAGCAAATTTTATTATTCCACATATCTCAGCCAAAAAGCCATGTATTCAAACATCTAAATTCAAATAGCCGCACTTGATTTAAAACTGCAAACGACGTGAAAGACTGCAAAAGTTTCAGGAGTGTATGAGAATTTCTGAAAAATCTCTATGTAACGTTACAGAGTAGTAACTTCGTGAATTGGCTAGCAGATGCTTTGGGGAGTTTTTGATCTAACTTACAATCTTCATGTTCGTCGAGTTTGTGACAATATTTTGTTTGAACATGATCGTGTGGTAAGCTGTGAATTTTTCGGTTAGTTTTGTAGGAAAAAGAATAGATATATTTTTGGTGTTTCAGTATGTGGAAAATATTCCTTTAGTTTTTACGTAGTGTGTGACTTAAATTTTTGCTGTACTTTATTAGGTACTTCACAAGTATAGAAGAGTCTGTAAATAAAGGTTGTTAGATTAAGAGATTTGATAATGTCAGTTTATCGACCTTTACTGAAGTAAAATTAGTGTGAATTTTACTTGTAGAACTAAATGCAATCAACACATTTTATTCACATTTTATAGTTGCTAACGTCAATATTTCATTGATCGCGTTCAAGATGCTCTGATCACGTTCAAAATTGATAAAATTTACTACAATTTATTTGAACATAATAACGATATCATCAAGAAAATAATACGCCAGCAAATAATAAGTAGACAATTTATAGCAATAAGTAGGTAATTATAATTACGATCGCGGTAAAGTGCCTGTAATGAGCGAGCGGCGCTTGGTGCGTAATCATAGCTATAAATATTAGTAATTAACTTATTTCCCAACGCGCATGTAAGTATATTTCAGAAAGCGTATTATTTCTGGATTATTAAGAATTACTGTTTCACCAATTACGATATGAAACTTGGCTTTCAAAAGAACTGTGCGGAAGCACTTTTTAAAATCGGACTGTATCACTCTTAATGTGTGGTGGTCATGGTAATTATTGTTTGGATTCTCGTTTTTTTAAATTATTTGTATGTATTATAACATATATTAGTTTTTTTAATTCCATCTTAATATATACGTATTAGTATGTACCATTAATGTAGGTATATTGATTTATGTTAACAAAATAGTATTCTCCTAATTTATTTATATTTGTACTCTACCACAGTGCTGTCCTATTTGATCCTAAGGTTGACTGGTAGAGAATGCCTTGTGGCATTAAGTCCGCCTATGTACCACGTTTGTGCATGAAGTTTAAATAAATAAATAAATATGATAATTTTAAAACGTGCACTGACTAGATATTCAAATTTGAGTCGGCCTTTCCTCAAAATCATCTAAGATAATCAACACGATCTGATCAAGAAAATTTCTAGAGTTTTAAAGAATCTATGATAATTTTTCTTGCTAAAATAAATATGCCTACTTAACCTAACATACTGAATAACTTATACAAGGAAATGGCAAACAATCTAGAATAACGAAAAAAATATTTTAAAGCCTACTTTCATGTTGATAAGTTTTGGTTGAGCGGCCTACGCGTGGGTCCACTACCCAACAAAAATTGTGATTGAATAAAACTCAAATCGGTAGCACACATAATCTTACCAAAAAGGTTTAGCATGATTTTGATGTAATGATTTATGATTGAATGAGGAGCTCGTGGCTTAATAAGAACTGCCACTCGGGTCGACCTTTAGGTAAAGCTGTGCTTGCCTAGGTCGGTATGTGGGTGGGTGACTGCCCGATATACCGAGTGTCCTCCGTGCCTCGGAAAGCACGTTAAGCTGTTGGTCCCGGCTGCCATATATAAATCTTCGGCAGTCGTTACAGGTAGTCAGTGACCTGAAATTCTGACATCCAGTCTTACCAAAGAGTATCGGATTACCTAGTAATAACTGGGTTGTGGAGGTCAGATAGGCAGTCGCTCCATGTAAAATACTGGTATTCAGCTGCATCCGGTTAGACTGGAAGCCAACCCTAACATAGTTGGGAAAAGGCTAGGCAGATGATGATGATTGATTTCTGAACTAATGCTAAATGGTATCACTATGTAACAGACATCATCTCAAGTAACTAACCACATAATTAATTTAACTACACTACAGAACACTGTTACCATCTAAACGTTACACTAACCTTGCATAACAACAAGGTAAACTCAAAGCTAATACGATAGATACTTAAGGCCAGGTAGACCAAGCGAAATAGGCATTTAACGCTACCAAGAGTTGCCCGCGATTGCCGCAAAGCGAGCCGTGCGCTTACGTCGCGAGGAGTGTCACCTGTGTCACATTACAGATAAGCAGGCAGTAGGTCAACTTGTCTTATTGATTTATTTTTAAATTAAAATAAGAGATTTGATTAATTAAAAACTCGTTTTATTATAATTTGTAGTAATAGCGAAGTCTTTCGTTTTTTTGTAATAAATTAATTTGAGTAGATATTTTAAATGGAATAAACTCTGAACTATACTTATTACATTAATGGATGTTTTAGTTTCTAGGTCGGGTGTTCCAAATGCAATAGGTAACGCAAGGACGACAATGCCGCAAAGATCGCGTCATTATTATCATTTACGGAACAGATCAGGGTGATCATCGTAGCTTTTTAGTCGACCTTGTTTAGGGTTCCGTACCCGAAGGGTAACCAACGGGAACCGGGGGGGTACCCTATTAATAAGCCTTCGTTGTCCGTCCGTCCGTCTGTCAGCGGTCTGTATCTCATGATCTATAATAAGTAGACGATTGAATTTTTCACAGAATGTGTATCTCTGTTGCCTCTAAAAGAACAAATACGAAAAATTAAAAAAAAATATATTAAAAAAGAACTCGATATTTGAATGGAAAATCGTATATTTTTTAATACAACAACAATAATATTATCAACTCTGTATCTCACGCATATGATAATCACCAAATGTGTCAAAATTATTATTCATGTCTTCGGGGGGGTATGAGGAACAGGGTGTATAGTTCCTCATCCCCCATAGAAAAGGGAGGATCCTCCGACCAGACGGGTGTTGTGTCCGACATATGTAAGTCGGGATTTTCTATATAGGCTAATGTCGCGGATAATGTTGATAGCGCGATGTAGGAATTGCCAATTTAGTTCGCATGTGTTGCGATAGATGTCGCTGTCGCCACATCACTCCTCTCCGAGACCGGAGGTCGATAGCAGACTGAGTCTTGATGCTTGCCAGGCCAGTGGAAGGTTCCAGTGAGTCGGAACCGGATGCCGCGTAGTTCTCGGTGAGTCGGAACTGTCTGCGGTGATGCCCCAGTGAGTCGGGGTGATGCTGCATTATGCTCCAGTGAGTCGGAGTGATGCTGTGCTGCGTAGTGGCTGGCTGCTGCGTCGACCAGGAGAGAAGTGCGTCTCTGCTTGCTGACCGGCCGAAGTGCAGTGTGCTGTGCCAAGGTCGCTGATGAGGCTGAGGGTGATGACCAGGTATGCGCTTTTGCTGCATGCTGGTGGTCAGGATACCCTTTGAAGCCGTGGTTGGAATTCATCTTTGAGTACTTTTTCTACGATGAAGGAGTCTTCTGTGTCTTCAGTTTCTCTAAAAAAGAGAAATATGGTAAGTCTCACAAGTTTGTCTTACACATCCGAGTAAAAGCATTGTATGTAAAATGCGGTAAAAACATAAAATGTGGTACTTACGTTAATGTTACAGTTTTTTGTGTATCAACAGGATCCAATCCAATAAAAGAGGTTTTGGATACATCAGCCGTGTTTCTACATGATGCATTATCCATGTAGTACCTGAAAACCCACCCACATTATGTTAGTTAATGTACATTATGAGTATCCAGGACTTTAATACAGTAGAGCATCGATTATCCGAACGTCGTTCAACCGAATGACAGACTCCTTTTTCCGTTTGAGGTACGGAACCCTAATCTTGATCTATGGTAATTAAATGACGCGGGCTAGCGGACTGCGAGTAAGGGTAACTCGCCGTCCGATCAAGGACCAAGCCCGGGTCCGCGGCGCGTCGTGTTCCACGCGCGCCTCAAAGAGCTGTCAGCAAACTGACGGGGCCCAAATAGAGATGCCTGCCGGGGCCACGAATATGTCTTACCAGGATACCGTGGCCCTGGAACGCAAAGGGCAACCGAAGGAACAGGGTGGATTTTAATTAGTACAAGTCTGACAGTCCCTTCCGCTCCACTCAGAGCGGCAGGACTCATTTGATGATTTTACCACACGATAAAAAAAAAAGATAATTACATACCTATTTTCGTTTGAATCCTCAGGTATCAGATTTGTTGCTGCGGCAGTGTTCATGTTAGTTTCTTCAGGCTGCCCAACTAACCTATAACAAAAAGTAAATGGAGTACCTATTTCACAAATGAAATTGATAGGTAGATATAGTAATTTACTGTTCGTTAGCAAACGCCAGGTTGAGATATCGAAATAGACAAAATATGATTTAATTTTATAAAAATCTTAGCGTTCTCTAGTAGTACTGATATTTTTATATTGTGGCTCGCCACTCGCCAGGCAGGATACCGAACGAAAAGACAAAATATGAATTATCAAAAATCGTAGCGATCCTCGGTACTAATATTCATAAACTATAGTACGATGATCGTAAGTTTTAGACATTTACCAATCAGAGACTGAAGTAAAATAAAAATTAATTTTGAGACCAAATTACATTACAATACAAATAAAACATTTACGTAGGTACTTACTTCTTCACATATCTTTGGAGTGCATTCTTTCTATTTGTGTCTTTTATTGCTTTACACGACTTTTTTCGCCTGCGTTGTTTGTTGCCCATTATAATTTATAACTAACAAGCAACAAATTCTCAAAAAGAGATAGTATGGTGCGCGTAGTTGTCAAACTGACACAGGTCCGTCGTCCATAAGCGCCAACACGCGACTGAACAGACCTGTCCGAGCCGCCGCGATCGCTTTTAATTCTTATTTAAACATAGTAATTGAGAAAATCATTTTATCAATTCAAACTCTGCGAATTTGTCTTAAACTAATTAGTTTCTTAATTATAGTACAAAAATTAAATGTAAAAAATCAGTAATATAGTCATAATATTGAAAAAACGATCTAAAAAGGGGTAACTTTGCGATTTTTTTCTATCGAGTGAAGTTCATCAGGTCTTGCAACTGAATGCGATTTTGACTAGATAAGATCCTTAACTAACACATATATTTTTTATTAAATTTAAAACACTGCATTTTTTGTCTCAGATTGTTTTAAAAAACTTAAATTCGGGTCCACCCAGCCTTAATTATTCTCAATCAATAATGTAACCTATGTGAAATTAATTAGTTGTATTACTGCTAAGCCTCGACTGAGCCAATTTGCTTGCAGTTCACTATTAGAGGCTCATTAGCTCATTGGATCTTTGGGATTGAATATTAATCTTGGTATTATAATTGAGTTTTGGAATAGGATTTGGAGAAGAAGAATTTGAGGTCAGTAAGTACCAATTTGGATTCGTTTTGATGTACGTATGAGGATGAAACGAAATTAATGTGTTGGCGTTATGTTAATTTAAATCATTTATGAAACAGATCATACTATCCAATTAATAAATGGTACGAGGTGACATTCTAAAATTTCTGCTTAACTTCATGGGGATAAAAGTTTTTAGAAATGGTGATGATAATTTACAGTTTCACCAATCAGAAATAACGATTAATTTGATACTAGTTTATATTTTGATTATGCAAAAATGCCCATTGAACACGGTTCTCTTATTATTTTAAATGTATTGCGAGTTTTGTCATTTAATGGATATGATAATCTTAATTATATTTAAAGACTACACTTATACGATTGCTTCTAAATTGAACCCTGTGACACTTCACCAAAGTACAATCGCACACTCAAAGCAAATCTCGATCGCAATATACTCGCAATAAAATCATTTGTAGAAGCACTTCACAGTAAATCAGACGTCAATTTTACAATTTTATGCGATAGAGCGTGGAAGTCTTACGCAAACAAGAAAATATTGCAATAACCAACGAGGTACACACGTGTATACTTGTACAGTCGCACACATGACTAGTGTCCGTGTAAAAATCGAGAAATGTTACATAAAACTTTTCTGCAACGGTGGGTACAGTCGTGAGGTGCAGTTCGAATAAGATGAAACAGTTTTTCATGATTGAATGGCACAATATAATAAATGCATCTACATTTATGAAATATATAATGATCCCGACCGATATCGGCCACAGCGACTTGGGTCTGCCTATTAAGAGCATCACTGGTGTGCCCTCTGGTGACTGACATAGCCAATTTTTGCCGTGAAAGTGCGTCCACCACCCACGGAGCTGCCAAATTGCACTGTTAACCCAATGCTGTGCAAAACGACCATCTTCCCTGAGCCGCCTGCATTCTAGATTCATAAATGTATACTTTGATGACCAAAGGAAAATAACGAAATTCGGAAAGTAGAAAAATACACTGACTTGTATTCAGTTTGTGCATTAGTCAGATACCTTTTTTTTTTTTTTTGGTGGTGGGAAATCATCAAATAACCCCTCCCGCTCTTGGGCAGAGCGAAAGGGAGTGTCACACTTCTACTGACTAAAAACCACCCATGTTCCTTCTTAGCCTTTTATGTCGAGGCCGCGGTATCTCTTGCGAACAACCCGCAGCCCCGACGGGATTAGTCAGACACCTTACATTCTTACTCTTGCTGCATTTACAGAAATATATCTATCTCTCACTTTCCTTTTGTTTTGTCCAACTGGTACTGACAAATTGCAGACGGGCTGAGGACACCGGACACTGAAGGAAAAAAAAAAAAAAAAAAACCTGATGATAGGCAACAAGTTCTATTGCAGTAGACCAAAATGTAAAAAGTTCTATTGCAGTAGACCAAAATGCAAAAACCTCAAGAAAAATTGTATTTCACGGGCTACCCGGATGCTTCCCTCTTAAAAAGCACACCAAATAAAACCACATCAAACAGTTCACGACGGTACCATGAATAAAGAAACTCATCCAATAGAAGAAACTATTATAACAACCTATGAGTTCCTCGTACAGTCGCGCACACGAGTGCAGTCGTCGCGATAAAAGCGACGCGGAAGCGCGGAGTGCGCGGTAAACGACAGCCGGTGTCCGCTTCCGGTACAGTGCGCGAGGTGACGCTGTGTGCGACTGTACTTTTGTCAGACTCCTGAGTTAGTTGTGGTGTGCGCGATTGTACGGCAGGATGTTTATGGTCGTCTTTTTGTGTCAAGTTTTAGGAGTTATTGCCCTCATCATATAACAAAATAATGTTTTTTTTTGAGAGTACAATGACATAATTTTAAGTAAACTAAGTATTCTTTACAAAAGATCTTCTAATGTGCGAGTTCAAAACATGACTATTCTGTAGTAGACAATTTAAAAAAATTGTAACATATTGACTATTGAACAAAGAAAAAGAAATCAATGTCTTCGCACACGCTTTTAGGCGCCAATGACTCTTAAAGAAATAGTTATAAGGCACAAACTCGCAGTGAGTAACCCTGACTGATATTGCTATCATCAAAATTAATGTAAACCTTATGACTCAGATTTTCAACAACAGGCAAGAAAAACCGGTACTGTACCATTAAGCAAAAAAAGCGCTACAAAAAGCGGAACAGTTATCCCGAAATCAATGTCTTTGCACACGCTTTTAGGCGCCAGTAGAAAACTATTGAAAGCTCTTAAATAAATAGTCATAAGGCACAAACTCGCAGTGAGTAACCCTGATTGATATAATAGAGATGTTTACTGACTAAAAAATATATGATTCTAATTAGTCCGTCTGTTAGATTATCGAAAAATATTGGATACGTATTTTTTGTTTTATGAAATCAATAAAAATTTACGAAGATAAAACGCATCAAAGATTTGAGTGGGGGGTTGTGACGTCACTCACTGATAAAAAATGTCATACGAATGTCTTAGAATATGACGTCACACGAGTTTTCAAAGCACTGTATCGTCTTCATTGTTTCTTTACGTAAAAAAGGAAAAAATACGTGTCCAATATTTTTTGGAAATCTATCTGACGGACTAATAACACTTTTTTAGTTAACTACCATATTATTGCACTCATCAAAATTATATATATAAACGTTTTGACTCAGATTTTCAACAACAGCCAACAAAAACCAGCACCATACTTATCCCTTGTCCTTATCCCAATTAATTTGGGGTCGGCCCAACATTTCTTCTTCCATAATTCTCTATTATTCGTCATATCATCAGATGCCTCCTTCCTTTCTTGCCATTTCATCCTTTACACAACCTTTCTTTGGTCATTCTCTACTCAACGTTGTTTTGTGAAATAAATACTTATTATTATATTCTCTTTATTCATTTTTCTTACATACTAATTTACATTTTTAAATATTTCTTAAAAAAAAATATCAAAAAATATTTAAAAATAGTAGTCCGCCGGTGTCGGGAGCAGGGTCCAAGCTACCTGTGGTTAGGGCTCCAGAGACAGGAACCTCCTCACAATACGGGCCGTATCGAGAAGTACTGCCTTCTGATTATTTATTATTATTATTACATACCTACCCATCCACATTTTACCGGCAACATACTATTAAGCAAAAAAAGCGGAACACTTATCTCAGCTCAGCAGCATCTCATATCAAATTCTCAACAAAACACATAACGTTTATTAGCGATACTAAGCGCTTCAACACGTTGACCGTATTTCGGGCCCGTCCGTATCAAGACTTTAGATTTCCCCAAAGACGAGTTGCGAACTTGTCTCGCTTACCCAACAAAGTTACTACTAACTATATATGTGTGTCTCTGTTTATGTGTGGAAAAGTGTAAAGTGCTTAAAACTTTAGCTGGACGCGGATAGATGGGGTGGCACCGCTGCACCGGGGGTTTTGACGCATTTTAGATGGTTAATTGGGTTTTGAGTCGTCAGGCCTTTGGGTAGAGTTGAAGTTTGATTGTTTAATGAATTAGGAAGTGATAACAAGAATGACTGGCAATATTATTCAGTTGATATCGATGATTTAATCCGTTTGTCAGCTTGTGGATAGTAAAATGAAAATACAGCCATATAAATTGAAGATGTCAGTACTAGCCAGACGAGACAATATTGTATGCCATTGCTACTTGTCACCTGCAAGCAATGACAGGTAGCTAGAATATTATTTATTAATTACACGATATGAATGTACAGATATCTCTCTATCGCTATATCAGTGTCAGGATTTAGATTGCTAAATGCTATGAAGTTACAGAATGCGATAAAGTGACAGATACACTTTTAACCATAAACATTCACACTAAGTATCTCATTCACTCCACCATAAAAAATGTAAGCACCTCCTTACGCTAACACAGTCCTACTAATCATGTTGAATCATCCACCGTTTGATCCACAAATCCGCCTCACAACAGCCAGTAATCATCCGTAAGCATTCGTAATCCAAAGTAATTATATCACAAAGCCGTGGTCTTTAATAGACAATCAAAGGGAATAATTTTGGACGGCGATTATTTCAAGTGAAGGCACGAGGGCCGACTGCCCTTAAGAACGGAACGTCAAGCACCACAGTTTAATTAATGAAACCCTGTGATGGTGCTGGCGGATTTAATTGAAGTTTAGCTGGTTGAAACATGCGCGGGGCGGTGCCTTGCAGCAAAAAGAGGGTTTCGGGTGTAATATGGCCGTCTTAATCTTCGTTTAGAGACGTTTTTCTGGGGGGTTTTAAAATGGTTCCTGAAATGACGACTAGTTTTAGAAATTAACTTTTGTGTGGGATAAAGTACTTAGATCTCTTTATTTAAAAAAATACTTTCATCAAAATAAAATATTAATGAAAAGCTCTGTTATATGTACAAGTTATATGACACATCAACATTTATTTTTTAACCAATTCACAAAATAAATACCGATCTACGCGTATTAAAATGTGCAAAAATAGTTGTCGACAATATTATTTACTGAACGAAATATACATTTTACAAGGAAATTAAATTGCCATTTCAGATCGAGACCGAGCGTGCAAAATATAAAATAAACTAAAATGATACATTGGTGTTTATTTCGCCAACCAACTTTGGTATCTGCTGCTGTCCTCATAAATTGTAACCAGCTTAGCACCGAGTCGTGTTAGCACGATTAAATATATTTATTATGTTTAAAGAATTTATAAAAACATTAATGTTTGTGGTTCAATTTTTAATCTTTGCTGATGTTGCGTCCATTTTTGCATTAAATAAAATGTTGGTCGGCGGCATAAATTTCATCAGTTAATTTATTTATATGTCGCGTTAATGTGTCCAATGACATAAGACTAAGTTTAATTAATGTGATGAGTAATTTTAAAAATGCTATAAAGTGTTATGATGTTATTTTTCTAACAGGCAACTACACTTTCGTGAAATTGTCTTTTAGCAGCAAAGTCAAGTCGTAACGTCAGATCGAAGTGACACGACTGGCTTCAAACCATCTGCTGAAGCGTAGAGGTTCTACGCTTCAGCAGATGGTGAAACTGTTGCCCACGTGCGGCTGACGATATGTGATAATTTTCGAAATTGTACCTTAAGGCTAGGGATTAAGATCTACATAATTTCAATCTCATCAAGATTTGTACACTTAATACCTACAAATCCATTCTCAAAAAACCTTATCTTAAAAATCAAGTCATATTTCGTATTCATGAAAAATTTTGTTTAGCCGTTATTTTTCAAGCTCTGCCGATGACACAAAACATAATATTTTTACACCGAAGCTAAAATAACAGAGGCACATAAGAAGATCCTGTTTTTATGCGGTTTAAGTTACGAGCGGGCGCGTTATAAAGTTATGTCGATACAAGTGGTGCCGTAAATTATTATTTACGTTTGTTATAATAAGCTCTTAAAATTTTACAAAACATTTTTATGTGTGTAGAGAAGCTCATGAGAATTATGATATGGGTATTATAATTAAAAGAGTTATTGCTATAATCTCCGGATGATTTTGTGATAGCGATAAATAGTAAATTCGATCGTATACTGTTATTGAATAACAGCTGTACCTGATACGTCTCAATATCGAGGTACAACGGTTTGTCATTGCTACGGCGTAGCTCCTTGCTGCTACGCCGCTACGCTCGTAGCCATCTCGAAGTCAACAACTTCTTGTCAAATATTTTTACTCTTATTACTGTTAATGTTAGTCTGTGTCATCCCACTGCTGAGTAAAGGCTTACCCCAGGCCTTTCAAATTTTCCGATCCAGGGCCAATGTGGACTTGTCTCTGGTTCAGTCCAGGTCTTCCCGCTATCTCATACGAGCTTTACCGCCTCGCCTTCTGACTGTGTCAGATCTCCAGAAAATGGTTATTTTGACCAGCAGTACAAATTTTTTAACCATAAATTAAAACTACATAAAAATAAACAAAATAGAACCTTAAAACTTTGAATTAATAATAATATTATTATGTATTTATTTTCTCAAAACAAGTCATTGTAGTACACGTTAAAAATACAGTTTTACAAAATAGGTAAGTATTATTTCTACAATCGTTTGGGTGAGCACTGCTCTCCTAGCTAGGTTATGAAAACCTGTGATAAGGAGTATTAAAACGCCTTTTAATTTAAAACCGCTCCCTCTGCTCCCTCGCACTAGCAGGTCAGCCGTGGACCTCAGACGTGGATTCAGCGCATTATGGCGTTGACACGGGTCTCGCAGCTTACTCGACGTTATATAAATGTAGCCTCTTACTTCTCATTATTGTCACTTTTTGCAAGCAAGCCGAATATTTTTATGACGGCTGACAGTTTATAAGTTGGCTGTTGATGAAGATTTTTCGTGAATATATTAGTTTGTGTTGCCTCGTTTAGGTATTTAAGGTTTTTTCGTAATCAGATGTTTTATATTTTTCACAGGCCTTCTTCGGAGGGTATCATATCATCGAATGAATTGATCTAGGGCAGGCCCGTTTCCTATCTTAAGGAAAAGCTTTTGCTGATAATTTTGAGACATTAAAATTTGCTGATTAATGGAATATAATAAAAAAACATGATTCAATATTCCGTACTATTCTTTACTAGTGTTAGAACCTACCAAACTTAGTTTCTTAAAACCAACCTAATTCCAATGTTTTCAAAAAAAGGTTTATCACAATTCATACATAACTAACTACAGGAGAAATAACAAGTTCAAACGCGAATTTCTCGTAACATGAAAATGACATCAATAGTAATAGGCGAAAATTGCTTTTGCAGACTGTATTTTCAAACCAACATAATGTAACATGCATTTAAAAAAAAAAGATACATATTAAGAACGTGTAAAAATATTTTCACCGTTCCTAGTTTCATACTAGCTTGACATGCAGCAGTTATTTTATAGATACGTCTCTTTTACTTTAGTTTTACTGCTGCTCCTTAGCGTTTTATCTCTCCGTCACTTTTTACGATGTTTTTACTACTTTAAATGTAAACTATTCACTTGGGACATACGCTGTAGGTATGTTATATAGTGCTAAGTTTACAAAAGTCGTTGGGTTAGTGGTTGTGAGCGCTGCTAGTGAGCATGAGTTCCTGAATTCGATTCCTAGGTCGGTTAAAATTTTATGGGGCTTTTTGATCGGGAAGGTTTTAGTAGTAGCTCGGAATTCGGACTTGTTCCCGGTTAATGGCAATAGGCTTGGCCCTATTTACATAAGACTTAAATACAACTAGCAAAGTGTGTGTGAGTTATTGCTCATGCATTCTCCTGTCCATATCCCAATTTATTTGGAGTCGGCGCAGCATAATTATTTTCTTCTTCCGTACTTCTCAATTACTTGTCATCACAGAAGCTACCCTAAATAAATAAAGACATCTAAAATTATATTTATTTGTCAATTTTCTCATCCAAAAGTGATTTTTAATATCCAAATAGATTTTATTTTGACTTTGATTTAGATCACCTCTGCCAAATCCTTCAAGGATAAAATGCATAATTTTATGTAAAACAGTGTTAGGTAAAATCTATGCTGCAAAAGGTTAAGTTTTGGGGTCAGACTCCAATCTAACAAAATGTTGTCGAATATCATATTTTAAACGGAGCGGCTGCACTCCAGCCCCGGCAATCCAATTATCTTCTATTTTTTATTCCGAAGGCTATGCTGACGTTTACGGGGTACAATTTTTAGCGATATTTTTCAAGTAAAAAATATGCGGTCACTTGATATTATAAATTGACACTTATTTTTTTGGTTGCAGGTAAATAAGTGTTATGTTAAAAATCTATAAATATTTGTATGACCTACAGATAATCGTTCCGGGTTTGGGTATTTGTGTATGCGAGTTTAAATTTTTGTGAACGCACCCACGATACAGGAGAAATGCCTAGTGTGGGGCAACGTTTTTTTTTTTTAAATAGATTAGCAAAATAGCACGTTGCTCACCGTTCACGTTTCTCTCTCCACAGGTCTGAACAATTACGAGACATCTTCTTTCGTCTCTGCTCATCAGTTTCCACTAAACTTCACGCGGACACGAGAATTGTAAATAACGAAATTCTATTGATAGGTTATAATTTATCTTCTCCCATCTTAGCTCCACTGGCTGAAGCACTCAAATTATTCCTCTATTCAGCCAGAACCTTTATAATACAACAATACAAGTAAAAAATAAAACAATAAAAACCATTTCTATGAAAAATAACCATTTGTCTATAGCGTAAAATGTCCGGCTGCTGATGAATAACAGTTTCCTAAAAGCCATTAGATTTAGCATAAATCTGTCTAGACTGATTTGTTATATTTGTCTGGAAAACAATATTAAAATTATTCTTCATAGAACTAACTGCGTAAACGAAACGCCATTTGCGTTCGTCATTTTATTTTATGTAGCTAGAAAAATCTCCTGGTTTTATAAATTGATCGATTGATCAATAAAAACTAAGCTATTTTGAGATAACGAATACAGAATTCTAGGAACAGATAAATGAATGATAAAAAAAGTTACCTTTTTTGCAATGATGGTTTTATCAAATATTAGTGACGCGCCCTGGCTTCGCACGGGTGCTATTTTTTTGGGGGGGGTGGGAAATCATCAAATAACCCCTCCCGCTCTTGGGCAGAGCGAAGGGAGTGTTAGACTTCTACTGACTAAAAACCACCCATGTTCCTTCTTAGCCCTTCATGTCGAGGCCGCGGCATCTGCGAACAACCCGCAGCCCCGACGGTAGATGTAAACTCTTCTCTTGAATCACTCTATCTATTGCTGAAAACTGCATTAAAATCCGTTCCGCACTTTAAAAGATCTCAACGTACAAACAGCGGGATTGACTTCGTTTAATCTTATCTTATCTTACTTCTTATCTTATCTTACTTCTTACTAATCTTACTTCTTACTAATCTTACTTCTTACTATCAGTCTTACTTCTTACTAAAATTATAAACGTGAAAGTTTGTTTGGATGAATGGATGTTTGTCACTCTTTCAGGCAAAAACTACTGAACGGATTTGGATAAAATTTGGTACACAGATAGTTTATAACCTGGATTAACACATAGGTTTAGTTTTTATCCCGATTTTATCTTCCCGTGGGATAATTTTCGAGTTGTAGCGGGCGAAGCCGCTGGCAACAGCTAGTACTATTTAAAGATTCTACAAGGCATCGGTAAAACCTACCTCCGGACAAATTGTGGACGCGACTCCAAACACGGACACCTCATAGACATGATCATGTATATGTCAGTGTTGGTATTCAGAGGCACGTCTGGTCTTTGTCTGCACTGGTCTATCTCAACCGGCCAGTGCAAGAACACAAGCAAACAAAAAAATATAAAAACATTTCTCGTATCTAATTACTTACATAATTTTGCTTCTATAATAGGGTGTAAAAGTACCCTTAACGCAAACTAATGGCACTTTTTCTTCCCACCACTGCGATCATTTTTTTGTTCTAGATCATACCTGGGAACCCCCTAGTTACGGAGATATTGGAGGTCAAAGTTACAAATGTTTCCCAGCCGTTTTAGTAAATACTAGTTTTTGAGGTTATAACTTTACTTAAATTACCTCCATGACCCGTTTACTATTCAAAGCATCCAATAGCACAATTTTTAAGAGTGCTACATTGAGTTTCACCGTAAAATGTGATTTTTGACCCCAAAAAAAAAAGTCGTTTCCCAGCAAAAATTTTTGCGTAGGGGTACTTAGTTTGATGTACAGAATGCTTGGTTAACGGCTGTGTGATGGGTTGATTTACACCCTGTATAATATCGACTAGTTCTCCAACACAAAGAACAAAAATGTTCATAAAATTACAGGAAAATAGAGCTTGTCATTATTAACGTTTGACTTCTCGCTGTATAGTCACGGTAGAGTTGCACAGTCTATAGAGCGTAGAGCTCACTGCGCTAACCCGCGTTACTGCCGCCTGATGGCACATAGCGTTGTCTTTGCCTTTATATCCTTCACCAGAATCAGTGAAAAACTGATTTTATGCCTGTCGGTAATGGTTAAGAGGTAGAAGCTGTGATTGAGGTATATTTGAAGAAAATAAAACGCGGAAAACGTAAAAGGATTTTACAGATACAGATTGCTACCATTTTTTTTTTCAATCGTCAAATAAACCCTTCCGCTCTTGGGCAGAGCGAAAGGGAGTGTAAGACTTCTACTGACTAAAAACCACCCATATTCCTTCTTAGCCCTTGCGCCGAGGCCGCGATATCTCTTTCGAACAACCCACAGCCCCGACGGGCGTCTTCGGCCCTTGCGGGCCCCTTCCATGTTGCTGACATCTCTTTCAGGCGCGCATGGAACACGAACGCGCCGTCGACATGGCCTGTCGTCGTCATAAGATGGACGTACGGCGAGCTAGCCCATTACTCACCGTCCACAGGCCCGCGTCTTCGGTCGCCGGAAGCCGTCACGTGGCCCCCGACGCCCGGAGCGTCTCTCGCGAACAGATCGCTACCATAAACATACAAATCTAAAGCAAATATCAGTAATCTTGAATGCAACAAACATACGCAAAATACTATCAAACAAAAGGGGATAATAACTTAAATATGTTTTGTTTTTTTTTTATAAAAAAACGTTGCCCCACACTAGGAATTTCTCCTGTATCGTGGGTGCGTCCACAAACATTTAAACTCACATACACAAATAACGGTATATAACCGGCTACCAGATAAAATTTTAAGTGCGACATCTGAAAATGCTTTCAAAGCTAAACTGAAAGACTGGTTAATCGACCAGGCATTATATGACCTAAAAGAATGGTTTTAGATACTTACTTCATGAAGTTAAATGTTACTGTCTTATTTCTATTTTCAAATTATTTATTTTTGTATTCTGAATTATTATTATGACCTGGGTAATTTTATTATTATTAATTTTCTTTAATGTATGATTATTTTGTGTATGTTTGTTGAAATGGATTATGTTTTGTGTTCTTATTTTTTATTCAAAACCTGACATGTAATTTTTTATAATTATTAATAAATTAACTAAACTAACTAAACTAACCAGACCTGAAACTACCACCTGTAGGCCATACAAATATTTGTTACGTGCGGGGATCGAACCCGCGACACGTAGCGCAGCAGTCAACTGCTTGAGTCACTGCGCCAACCGTGCCGTTATATCGAATGTTGATGTAAAACAAAATCGAAATTCGAAACACAGCATTGCAGAGAGCTACCTACACCAATTATTGCTCTTCAAACATTGGTATAAGGGATTGTTATAATAAGAAATCAATAATTGTTTTACCCTTGTTCTTAGAACGTTATCTGACCCCGGTTTAAGGTGCGGTCAACAGACCGGTCCGAACACCGGACAACGAACCTTGACAACTAAGGTACCCACAGAAATATCTATGGAGTTTGCACTTCACGGGAGCCGATGAACGCTTATTGAAACGCGCTACGTAGCGTAGCGTTACGTTTGTTTGTTGAATTCCTACTCCTCCGTTTCTCTGGGACTTCGTCGGGCTTCATTGTCTCGGCACGAAAAGCGCCGGTGTGGTCGCCACTGTTGATTCTGGCTAACAGGAGTTACAGTGGCTTGGAAATAGTGTGGCAGGCTTGTTCAAATTTTTATATTGCAATTGCCAAACTCTTCGCCCAATTCAGGGCTGACTGAATTTAAAGTGTCACTGACAAGCTAAATAGAATATCTATTAAAATCCAGTATCCAGAGTCCGGTCGGTTTTGACCACACCTTAAAAAGTGTCAATGAGTCAGTACTGCCTCAAACATTAGTTGTTTTTTCACAACTTCTGCCACATACAACCTCAACATCTGCCTAGCTTTTCCCCAACTATTTTGGGGTCAGCTCCCAGTCTAACCTGATACGGGTGAATACCAGTATTTAACATGAAGCGACTACTTTCTGACGGGTGGTAAGACTGGTTGCAAGCATATCGGGCCACTGACTACCTTTTTATTTTTTGGCTAGTGGAAAATCATCAAATAACCCCTCCCCCCGCTCTTGGGCAGAGCAAAAGGGAGTGTCAGACTTCTACTGACTAAAAACCACCCATATTCCTTCTTAGCCCTTCATGTCGAGGCCGCGGTATCTCTTGCGACAACCCGCAGCCCCGACGGGCCCACTGACTACCCGTAACGCTTGTCAAAGATCTAAAAATGATAGATAGTGACCAACAGCTTTCTGAGGCATAGAGGAAACTTGGTACGTAATGAATGGACACCCATACGCGGGGCAACCAAGGCAAGTGCGACTTATACTAAAGATCGACTTTAGCGATAATTAACTATCAACATGTACAAAGAAATTCCCATAGTGGCCTGTGTCGGTGAGCTGAGTGATGGAAGCGCGTTCAGCGACGATCGGCGGCCCGCGCTTGGCACGCCGCGCCCCGCGCCCTCCCCCGCTGTTGGCCGCACGTAGGCGATGCGCCGACAACTAACATACATCCATAACAAGAGAAAAACCCATCCAGTACTCACCACTGAGACCCAAACACACCAGTAATGAGAGGAACACAAGAAACACATAAAAAAATCAACGCATGTTCGAATCCTAACGAGTTTGACGTAGGTCGGCCATGACAGCGCGTGACGTCACAAAAACCTTTAAGAACCAGGATTTCAGCCGACTTTTGGACGCGGAGTGACGGGTTGCATGCTAGTTGGAGACTTAATGGTATGTAATGGAATATTCTTGTTGTTGTTGGTCGTAAGATTAACACCTGTTGTTGGGATGACAGAGGGTAACATCTTAAGGACCCTCTATTTTGGAGGTGGTCCTGAGCATATATATTGTAAGACCGGGACACATAATATTTTAGTGATAAGAATGTATTCACTTCTCAAACTTTACCAACTACTGCAACTTCTGAAATCCAGAATCAACAGTGCCAACCACCAGAAAACCACCCAGACAATGAAACTCGGTAAAGTTCTAAAGAAATAATAAAACTACGAAAAACAAATTGAAAAGACTAGCGGAGGATTACGAAAAATAGAGCACAGAGTAGAACAAGGCCAGTAGATACATCGGGCCTGTGCACGGTGAGTAAAGGGCTAGCTCGCCGTCCGTCCGTCTTATGACGAAGACAGGCCGTGTCGACGGCGCGTTCGTGTTCCACGCGCGCCGAGGGCAAGCGCAAGGGCCGACGCCCGTCGGGGTTGCGGGTTGTTCGCAAGAGATACCGCGGCCTCGACATGAAGGGCTAAGAAGGAACATGGGTGGTTTTTAGTCAGTAGAAATTTGACATTCCCTTGCCCAAGAGCAGGAGTGGTTAATTGATGATTTTTCACCCGCCAAAAAAAAAAGGCCAGTAGACACACCAGGACGTTTACAAATTAATAAGCCTAGTTGCCTAGTGCTACGAAGAAATATCATTAATATTAAGGGGTCCTAAAGTGCGACATGGGTATTTCAATAACAAAACCTTCAAAATTAACTGCCGTGTCTTAATTTTTCTTCCCAACCACATCATCATCTGCCTAGCCTTTTTCCCAACTATGTTTGGGTCGGCTTCCAGTCTAACCAGATGCAGCTGAATACCAGTATTTTACATGAAGCGACTGCCTATCTGACCTCCACAACCCAGTAAATACTAGGTAATACGATACCCTTTGGTAAGACTGGTTGTCAGACTTTCAGGTTTACTGACTACCTGTAACGACTGCCAAAGATCTATACATGGCAGCCAGGACCAACAGCTTAACGTGCTTTCCAAGGCACGGAGGAAACTCGGTATGTCGGGCGGTCACCCATCCAGAGCGACCTAGGCAAGCACAGCTTTATCTAAAGATCGACCCGAGTGGCAGTTCTTATTAAGCCACGAGCTCCCAACCACAAACGTTTCTAACTCCCAAACTTTCACACCTTTAAATTTTAACGTTTCCGAAAATAGTCGAAAGAACGGCCATTAAAGAAACAAACTAAACCATTACTGGAGTTAAGGGCAGTACGTTTTCATTACCACCCTTGAGAACGAAGGGAGAATTCGATTCTGCCTGTTATTGGCTCTTAATGGTTAATGAAGCTTCTTTTAATGTATGTGCAGGTTGTGCCAGGTTGGTGTGTTTAATGAAGGTGTAAAGTAGGTTTATCTACATCATAACATCAGGCCTGATATCTCCCCGTCGGGGCTGCGGGTTGTTCCCGTCAGGGCTGCGGGTTGTTCGCAAGAGATACCGCGGCCTCGACATAAAGTGCTAAGAAGGAACATGTGTGGTTTTTAGTCAGTAGAAGTCTGATACTCCCTTTCGCTCTGCCCAAGAGCGGGAGGGGTTATTCGATGATTTTCCACCCGCCAAAAAAAAAGGCCTGTTATCTCCAAAGAGTAACTTGAAGATGTACGAGTACCTAAGAGTACACCCACATTTCCATGCAAGTAATGTTTTGAAGTCCCATGTAATGAGGGTCAAGTCTTTGTCCATCGATCGGGCACAAATCCAGACTCATCGGTTCCCCCAAAACCCGATAACACGTTGCCTGATCTTGGAGTTGAACCCGGGACCTCAAACTCAGTAGTCGGGTTTTCGATCACTAGATCGATCAAATTTTGCACTAGAAAAATGCAGAACAATAAATTTAAAGTATATAAAAAAAAAAAAAACGTACACACACTAGGAATTACTACGCACCCGCGTTCACAAACATTTAAACTCACATACACAAATACCCAGACCCGAAACAATTATCTGTAGGCCATACAAATATTTGTTTCGTGCGGGGATCGACCCGCGACACGTAGCGCAGCAGTCAACTGCTTGAACCACTACGCCAACCGTGCCGTCAATTTTACTGTCAAAACAGGACCAAAAACTTATTTTTTCAACTAACGCCGCAGTTTTACATAAACCCTTAACAGTATACAGCAATCACATCCCTCTCCACAAAATACCACAATAATTGCAGCACACAAATATGCTAGATTGCCTTCAATTACGGCGGCAATCAAAACAGACGTTATTTAACAACAAACTCCTAATAACCAGCGGCATTTGTTTACGAAATTAGACCATAATAACGTGTGAAATATCATTGTTTGCGCACCTGGCCGTTATTTGGAGCAAATTGAGCGAGAAGCGTTGGGGATTAGCGTTGCAACTTACTGAGCTTGTTTTGGATAGTTTGGCTGATATTACCTGCCTTTCTGCTAATTATAATTTGAAATTTAGGGCTAACTACTAAATACTCGACTGGCCTTATTTTACTATCACAGTCTAGCTACTACGAGTTGACGCAGCATAATAATATCCTCGTGACAACCTTACAGTCGTGTAAAGCCAAGTCAGACGCTTATGGGCGGAATAAAAACTCTGGTACTAGGAAGCACTAATCACACGAAGAAAGAACTTTTCTTTCTGCTTAAAATTTTAACAAAACAAATAAGTTTGAAATTGATGCGAATTGACAAATGCTGTGCTGTAAACACACTGATGGATCCATAGTGTTATTTATTGTAAGTTAATCTGAAGGCTTATTATATTGACACGAGATTTTCCATATCGACGTAAGTTACAACAATATCAATTTCTTTCCAGTAGGACCAGCTACTTTACTGGCCATCACAATCGTACAAATCACTGTGCAGGCAATAAAATCAAAATTCATCATATCATACACCTCTTCTTCACAAATTCTTTCGATCATTTCCGTCATAAAACACCCCAGACTTACCTCGAATATTGACGTATCATACGTCGTCCGCCCCACGCAAATAAAATTATTCACGTACCCTCCAATATTCGGTGATAATGTGTAATTTTCAATAATACGAAAATCAATACGAGCTACGTAGGCTATTGCGTCACTAATTGAGTCCCGCGCGCCCATTGGCTGGATGCCAACAGTTCAGCTTTTCACTTCAACGGGATTATGCGGTTCTCTATATTGAATTCGATTGGTGTTTTGTTTCCCAGTTTTCGAGTTAGAAGTGAATTTTGTTGGCTCTTGTCGACTTTGGATCCGGAATAGGCGTTTTAAGAGTTTTGTCATTTGCAGGTTTTTATGGAGGCTGTGTCGGCTTGATTGTAATTGACTTTGTTTTCACCCGACTGCGGCGAAGCCCAAAAGGAGGGTTATTTAGGTTGATTAGTTGATCATCAGTTAGAATAGTCAGACCAAACCATCAGTGTTTATGCTGTTTGGCGTTGTCCCTTGTTACTTAGAGTCAGCGCGACACTTTATTTTTTCTACCATTCTTCCCTTTAAACCGTTATTATTTATTCCTTGTTCTTTAATAGGATTAAATATTCTATACCCATTCCATCCATGTTTTATTTTCTTATCTAATAGAAACCACACTCAATATTTCCTTGAAGCAGTAATCCTAGAAGAACCAATGTGTTATGATCGTAATAAAAATAATTGATATCAATGTAATTGCAAAAAAAAAACAACTAATACTGCTATCATCTTTGACGTCAGGGGATAAAAAATATGCAAGACCAAATCCGTCAACGACATTACCCAAGAATTCAGCACCAGCCGTCCAGAGCGACAAGTCAGCGTTTATAAATTCACGGGCCTACCTCGGATTAAGCTGCAGACGAGATATCTTCATTGTGTTTTATTGTAGCCTTCGCTGAGGTTTTGACGGCATATAATTTAAATTATTCCATTATGAAGACGACCATTCCTCTTTGGATGAGCTTCGGGTAATATCGTCGTTTGCTTTATCTTTTCTGGTTGGCTTCTGGTAGTAAATTTACTAGAAAAATGCCTACGTGGACTTCAGAATTTAAATTATGCAGAATTTATAGTGAACTATAAATTCTGCCTAATTTATCGTGTGGTGTGCCTAATCTGGTGTCAGAAATTTTATGCCTTTGACTTCGCCTTATATGCTGTTGAGAAATATCTCAGGCATGCTAGTTTCTTAAAGCTGTTTTCCTTCACCGAAGCAAAAGAATTTAAAAAATTAGAGGTGTTGGCTTGGGCTCGAAGTCGACAGCTATGACTTGGCGGGCTTTATAGTATCCGTTAAACAAATTAAGTGTCTCAAAATCGTTCAGTGTTTGGTTATTGCTTGTCACAGTTCCTTAATAGTCGCCATTATCTATAGCCCAACGTCACCCACGGTTGACCATGTTTTTTGTAGTTAGGAAGTTACTTAAAACCATTCTCCATTATTTGGAACATCTTATACCGTTTTTTCGTAGCCAAGATTTAGAATCCTAAATCGATTGTTTCCATAACCACTTCGCTCATAAAGCATATTTCCCGCTGTACTGCAACTACTGCAAGTAACTAACCAAACAAAGATTTTGAAGGCAATTATTTTCGCACGTTTAATTTTTATTAGAGCCAACGGAATTTTCTGCTCCATAAATTGGGTTTTAAAAATAAAACCTAGACTTTGCTCTCATCGTGGCTGACTTTTTGTCATAAAAAAATAAATCTGGAGCTTTGTTGGAGGAAAATGAGTGGTGTACCGCAGGGTACTATTTTTGGTCCGGTAGTATTTTTGTCATATGACATCATCATGCTATTTTTTACATGTTTCGAAGCTGTTTCATATAATTATATTAATAGGAAAGTGCCTAAACACTTTATAAAGCATCATTAGAAGAAATAGAAGCTCAAAAATAAACCTCAGATACCGAATTCAACCATCAACTTTTAAATAAAAATCACAGTTCCATTGCAGCTATAAAAGAAGAGTTATTCATGCGAGTTCCCAATGCAGCAATTTGTCCCAATCCTATTACGTTTCCCAAATCAAGTCAAGTGTCAGCTTCAATTTTGAAATTGTGTTTATTATTCTCAGTTTTAACAATAACTAGTTTTGATTGGAGGCGTGTTGCGATACTCCGTTAATTGCCGTCGACTGGCATCCTGCCAGCCCTGCATTGTAGCAGCGTAAAGATACAGAGCAATATTTTTATTGTTTTCGGTTTTTAAATGCTGTTTTACTAATATGGTTTTGGCTGTCTCTATCTGTAGTTTAGCCATTCTTTTATTTTTCGTCGTTTGGTCTTTGAATATGTTTGACTTTATTTTCTTTTATTTTGTTGTTGAATAAGAATTAGCATTAACACATTACTTTACACACACAACCACACAGGCAATCACTATGTGAGACCGCACCGTGACGACTGGTATCTCCCGGCTGCCATATTACAGTTAGTCAGTGGTCTGAAAATCTGACCACCAGCCTTATTAAGCCTTGATCAACTGGGTTGTGTGGTATTCGGCTGCATCTAGTTAGACTGGGCCGACCAGTACCGTATTTGGGAAATTCTAGGAAGATGATTATTTATCGATGGATCAATAGGCGAGTGTTATAAATGAGACTGTAAAAGGAAATAATGATCTAGTCGGAAATTGTAATCAGCCTACACACAACCTACCTCCTACACAAGCCTATTCTCAATTGGAAACAACAAACTCCTAAACACCATTAATGTTAATATACCTTAATGTATGTTGGTCGCAATGATATTCTCAGAGGGTGGAACAGAACTCGAACTCATTGATTACCGTATGAGTAAAGTAGAACTGCTATTAGCTTGTTAATTGAATCTGTTACTGTTAATACTTTAACTTTCTATGAAACCGTGAAGGATAATACAGTAAAATGAGATTTCTAGATAAAGGATTATGGAGATCAGTTGGCTTAAATCCAAACTCCGTTGTTACTACTGTGATATTCCTGACTCTGGTATCTTGGGCTTGACTGTAAGGTCAGGCAAAGTAATTATTTATTTTATTTTATTAATTTTAAGAAAACTTACAGGTAAAACATTTGAGTAATCGAATTAATACGAGTATGTAGAAGAAGGCCAATTACAAAGTTTATTGGGGTTTTTCGTCAATATTTTTTCAGTAGCAGACACGGAGTCCGGATTTGTGCCTGGCTGCTGGCTATAGACTCACTCCCAACAGGGATGTTTACTGACTAAAAAAAATATGATTCTAATTAGTCCGTCTGTTAGATTATCTAAAAATATTGTGTACGTATTTTTTGTTTTATCAAATCAATAAAAATTGCCGAAGTTAAAACGCGTCAAAGATTTGAGTGGGATCTGAGAGGTTGTGACGTCCCTCACCGGTAAAAAATGTCAAACTAATGTCTTAGAATATGACGTCACACGAGTTTTCAAAGCACTGTATCGTCTTCATTGTTTGTTTACGTGAAAAAATAAAAAAATACGTGTCCTATATTTTTTGGAAATCTATCTGACGGTCTAATTAGATTTTTTTTGTTAACTACCCTATTACATGGGGCTTAAACTTAGCTGGCAAAATGTAGATGTACTATTAGATACCCCTCTGTCTAACCCTTCGGGAATTATGGGCGTGTTATGTTTTTTCATTTCTATCTTCAGTGGAAAATAGAGACAATAACCCGTATGGCATTCGCCGCAGTCGGATAAAAAGACTTGCTTTAAAAAAAATGTGTTCGGTTTAGACTAACACAATATTGCTAAATTGGTTCTTCTTCTAACCTAACAGATAGATGTGTTACTGTGGAATTTGCAACACTTTTTCTTCCCCGCTAAAACACTAGGAAGTGTCGAAGGGTGGCATATTAGGGGACTGTCTCTTGTAAATAAATTTTGACGTTCGAAAAGTGCTGATTATCAGCCTAGTTTGAATAAATAACTTTTGATTTTGATTTTAAAGCAACAAAATCACTAGGTTATCACGACAAATATCTCATGCTAAAACACTACGAACCTCACCTCTCCCCCTTCACCTAACGTCAGAAAATTACCCTCAATTCCCAGCCACGCATGCTTTACCCCGAAAACGTTCCTCACTTTAACTCACCTTACCCTACTACGACTTTTATAGCTTCTCCTTGCTAACTTTTGATAGCGGTTATAAACGTTACGATAACGTTATATAACGTTATACACGGCACACTCAGCGATACGATGCTGGATGAGCGCACCTTTTTATTTGGCAGTTTGTCTTAAAAACGTATTATTTTAGTATAGAGGTGTAATCATTTCTAGTATTTAATGGTGATGGTCCGTGGTACAGGTTTATGGTGGTAACTCCGTCGATAATGTTTGCGTTTTTTTGTTTGGATCGTTAGTGCTTTTATGTTTCGGTTTTCTAGTGTTTTTCCGCTATGTTGATTTTTGTTTTGGTTTTAGGGTAAAAATTGCGTGTAGTGTCGTTGGAAATATTATATAGGCGTTTGGAATAAAAACAATGAAGATTTTTGTGTTCTGTTGGCCTATGTTTAAACTGAATTATGCTGTTTTTGTAATAGCTGGCAATATAAGATAATCGTCATCATTCTCTTGCCTTTGTCTCAATTGATTTGAGGTCGACGCAGTATGTCTTTTGTTTCCATAGTTCTATATTACACCGCATCTTGTCAGATACCTCCAATTTATTGACCACAAAAATTCGTAGCACTGACGGCAAAGAAAACCATTCATTCGAAAATATAGAACAAAATGCTGTCTGGTGTACAACTCTCGTCTAAATTCCAGTTGCCTAATGCAAAGGCACTTTGATTTAATTTCCAATTAACATCTAGAACACAGAATACGCTAAAATCGTTTTAAAACAAAGTTCTCATCCACATAAACAAATCTTGTTAATTCAAAACTCGTTGAAACCGCCAGATCTGCTCACCTCGCTTTCATTTCAAACAAAAGACCGGAATTTTAACACCAACGGATATACTGAACCCCAGAAATTAATTTAGAAGTCATTTCAATGGCTTAATTATTTTCAGAGAACTTTCTCGTAATTATTTTGTTCGTTACCTGCTGCCCTCTGGTGGGAAAGTTGCGGAATTAATCTGAAACATTACTCTGCGTAAAAAGTAAATTATTATGCAGTTACAATTGATAGGATAACTGACTCATGTGGTATTAGGAACAGTTTTAATAAAAACTGAATATATTTTCGGGTAAGGTGCTAATGGGATTTTCCAAAAAAAATATCAAAGTTCGTTTGGATTACCGGTTGACGGTAATAAGCCCGACCCCTATAACTTGGGATTTACACATAAGTAGCGAATTGTGGGTATTAATTATATAATTATTATTTAACTACTACAGTTTTCATTGAAACAGAAACATATCCTCAGATTCGTCCTCCGAATCGAGCTTGCCATTAATCATAAATATTTTATTTACTATGTTCCATTTTTGACATGACTTAATAAAATATTATATTATTAATATTTTATTATTCACTATATTTGTTTGTCTTATCAAGTATTCATATACAACATCTAGACGCCGAACATAATCTTTCTCTTTTATAGATGCCTTCCAGCAACAATAGCACAGTAATTTTCCCAAAGACTCGAGTAACATGACCTAGATCGCACAAAAACATCGTAGCGAGCCAAAATCACAACAACATCCAATCACTAACTACGGCTAATATCGCCAATCGATATGAGAACCGGATATAAAAGCACTTTCGGATAAATAAACAACGGATATTGGGTTTTATCAACTTTGCCCGGGTGGAGTGGGCGAAGATAAACACGGTACGGATAAATTTGAATCTCCAAATGTTTTGTATTAGCCTGTTTTTGAAGAAATTTTGGTTTACGTTCGTGGCCCAGGTGAGTAAGGATAATAGCCCTTTCAGGGGTATAATAATCCGCGGAAGGCGCTTCGGGCGTCGGAGGCCACGTGACGGATTCCGGCCACAGTAGACGCGGGCCTGTGGACGGTGAGTAATGGCCTAGCTCGACGTCCGTCCGTCTTATGACGACGACAGGCCGTATCGACGGCGCGTTCGTGTTCCACGCGCGCAAGGGCCGACGCCCGACTGGGCTGCGGGTTTGTTCGAAAGAGATACCGCGGCCTCGGCACAAAGGCTAAAAAGGAACATGGGTGGTTTTTAGTCAGTAGAAGTCTGACATTCCCTTCCGCTCTGCCCAAGAGCAGGAGGGGTTATTTGATGATTTCCCATCCCAAAGAAAAAAAGGGGTATAATAATCCTACAATGTTTGGCGACCTTTATTGTTAAATGACAAACAAACAAACCAAGTAAAGACGACTTATTTTAATTGTTACACTTAAATAAAGTATTTTCTTACTTACTGTTTACTACTGGACAAAGGAATCCTCCTTTGACCACAAAATCTTTCGACCCAGGGCCAATGTGGAGCACTTGTCGTTGATTCTGTCCAGCCCATTCTGCGAGGTTTACCGCCTCACCTTCTGGCTGTGTCAGTGTTACACATAAATACCTAACAGTGGTCCACAAAGGCTAAAATCCCTTGCACCTGACTACCTAAATCAGTAGCAGCAATACAACTAATAATATAATGAGATTAACTTGATCGATGACACGACCTGTCATGAGCAGTAATTATGTTAATACGTCGCAAAAACGAGTTTCATGTACCAAATATACAACACAATTTACAACGTTTCCAGTTCTGAAAACCAAATGCTTTTCATTTGAACTTCAGCAACCCGAAATACCCTTTGATATGAAGGAGCGTTTCGCAGAACCCACTAAATGAAATGCACGTGTAGCTCAAACAAATGTCACAAAACATCAAACATGACATTTGACATCACCTCTCAACTTTGAACATGAGTCAGAAACAGAATACATTACAAACAAACAAGTTGCAAACATGCAACGAACATAAATAAAAACACAATATTACGCGCGCAAATCCTCCATGATTACTGAGCATATGTTTGCATACAGCAATTGTAACACAAGTTTAACAAACAATGCTTGATCCCCATTTAAACTGTGTTTTGCGTGCAAATATCGAAAGTTCGAGATTTCATTTCCTCTTGGAACGATGGGAGCGTTTCATAACTCATTATATCGTCCGGTATTGTCCGTGCGTGTTCGGGAAACATCGGGGAGGTTCGGGGAAGTTCGCTGTATTGCGTGGGATTGGAAGCTTGATTAGAAAAATGTTGTTTTGTATTTAGTTTTTCACTGGAAATAATGATGGGTTTTGTAAATGGTTACTTTATAGTTAAATAAAATTGAGTTCTGTTTGCCGAATTTGATGAACATATTAATGGTTAGTTATAACAAATAAGAACTCGTGGCTAAATAATAACTGCCACGCGGGTCAGGTCGTAGGTTGGTCCGTGGATGGGTGACCGCCCATTATATACATCGTTTCCTCCGTGACTCGGAAAGCATGTTAAGCTGTTGGTCCCGGCTGCCATATAAAGATCTTTGGCAGTCGTTACAGGTAGTCAGTGACCTGAAAGTCTGACAACCAGTCTTACCCCCTTTGGTAAGACTGGTTACTAACTGGGTTGTGGAGGTAAAATACTGGTATTCAGCTGAATCTGGTTAGACTGGAAGCTGGGAAAAGGTTAGCCAAATGATGATTTAGTCTAAAAAACAAATATTGAAGTCCGTTTATAATGGTTTTCATCTATAACCCTCAATCTATCAATTTCATTTAAAAACTCAACAAAAACCTTTCAAATAAAATACTTTCCGTTTACATTCCGATCAAAATTAATTGAAGTAATAAAAGTGTTAAAAAACTAATTAAATATTTTAATGAAACGATTCCATCGCTAAGTAAACGTTTTCTCTCTTATTACAATTGTTCGGTAAATTCCCGATTATGCCGCCCGCCCTGCCAAACCGGAAACTGCCGAAGGGCGGGCGGGAAGTTATCATCTACAGAGTAACACCTCGACAGATGTATAATGTAAATTATTAATTCACTTTTTTCGTAGCTTTTCATAATTTCGAGAGTCCATTTTTTTTTCATTTCTTCATTGGTGTGTAACGTTGAGATAAATGGAATGGTATTTTTTGGAAAAAGCTCTTTTGAATGTAAATTGGTTTACTTTTAAGCTTCTTATATTGAAGAATACGCCATGACTAAGCAGGGCTATCGTTTAAGGACTTGTAAAGAGTAAATCATTTTTTGTTTTCACTCCCTCGATGGTCTAGTGATTGCAAGCGCGACTGTTGAACATGCGGTTCTGGGTTCAATCCAGGATCGGGCTAATTGGGTTCAAAATTATATTAAGATTTTCCATCAAGAATTTCTCAGTACCACGGAGTTTGTTTTTGTGCCCGGTTTATGGCAAAAGGCTTTCCCCCTATTACATCGGACTTAAACATAACTAGTTGCACCCGTTTAGACTGGAAGCCGACCCCATTATAACTAGAAAAAGGTTAGGAAAATGATGATATCCCCTCTTTTTATAAAATAACTAGATCTCTAGAATTGTCTAACTAATTAAGAGTCTATGTTTAGTAATCAATATATTTTAGTGTTTTAGTTTGTTAAAGGAAAACCGACAATCATTAGTTTCTCCGTCAAACCACAAACGTTCAAGTAAATGAACACACACCGAAGCAAGACTTATTTACCTTTACTTAACTATCTCTACGGATACGATTAAGTAATACACCCCGCGTCATTACCATAGCACTCAGAAACACACGCAAAAATATCCTTTAACACTTCCCTTTAAAGACCATTTTCTTCTACAACCTCTTTGAAGTTCCTCAGAATCCAAGAAACAGCCTTAGGCGAATAATCTGAACTGTTGGTTTACCCCCTTTTACGTCAAAAATAAGTTCCCGTCAAAGATAGGAAGCTGAGTTGGACCGTTATTTGTCAGATGCAAGGTACTAATTTCCTATTGTTCTGATGACCTTATTTCCCTAAGCTGTTGGCGTCGGACGAATAATAGATAATTTGTCGTAATTAGGTCATCCTGTGTTTCGTTAACCATGTTTCTTGGGGTATTGTGTGCCTTGTTGAAGGGTATTGTAACATTAATGATTGTGTTTCATGTAACGTTTTCCCGGAAAAATCGGAACTAATAATGGATATGTATGTACCAAGTTATGCCTGCGACTTCGCTCGCGTGGTATTCGATAACTGTCCCATGGAATCAGACCACTGGGATAAAATGTATCCTATGTGTTAATCCAAGTTATAAACTATATGTGTGATAAATTTCATTTAAATATGATCAGTAGTTTTTGCGTAAAAGAGTAGCAAACATCCATCCATCCTCACAAATTTTCGCATTTATAACATTAAGTAGGACAGGTAACTATTTACTATATTAGTTTATTTTTTTGCACTAAGTGTACTTTATTGTACTTAGGTAAATTTCTTTTATATAGATTTATTTTTGTTTTATATTCTACTTTTAATTTTTCAGTCAGTCTTTTCTACGCACTGTTTCTTCATTTCTTCCAATTTTTCTTTCCAATTTTCCTGTCGCAAGTGTGCTGAAAAAAAAATCTTATAAACAAAACAGTACATTTGTGCTCTTCTATCATAATGTAATTTCCTGTTAAGTATTTTGTGTGTACCTAAATAAAAAATAATAAATGAATAAGCTAAACATGTTCGTGACCATAAGTGACCTTCAGGACTTTGTTTTGAAATTATCTTCCTTAGGGTTATAGCAGGACTATTATGATATTTGCAGAACAATACCGTTACACTTACTTACGTGAACTAACAACCCATTGCTAGCATTAATTAATCATAACAGAACAAAGAAGTTTCAATGTAATTTTCTTTAAGTTATTCCTGTAGCTCTGGAGCCAACTTTCCTTTAACATAAATCAAATCTTGTAATATTAACACCCAAAAGAAAAACGTCACCAGTATCCTCGCCCGTGTTTCTACGTCAGTGGCTGTAACGACACGTATACGGAACGTGTACGACTCGTAATGTATTTTGGCGCATCGCCAGGATTCCTGCAATGCCTATGCGATCGGCTTTCCATCCGATTTGCGGGGCGATTCAACCTCGCAGGTCTATTCCGAAAGCTCCACGATTGGTTTCACTCTGTGTTAGACGTGACCTAAATCTATTTTGAGTTTAATTATAAAATGTCTCTTCCTTGCATCGCAGGGGTTCTTAGAATTTATTTCTTAAAGGTTTAGATACTTTTATATTTTATGCGCTCAATCTTTTAAGCCGATATTATGTGTCCTGAGTCTTTCTGTATTGAAACTTTCATATTATTTTTAACACTTTGGGACGTGTATTTATCGTCGTAAATTGTCCTAAATTTATTTTAATCAAACATAAAAAAGTGCCCGGTTGATGGCAATAGGCTCGCCCCCTATTACATGGGACTTAAACATAACTGGCGAAATGTGGGTGTACTTATAGGTACACCTCTGCCTAACCCTTCGGGGATTACAGGCGTGATGTTATGTTATGTGTTCTGTTATATAAAAAAGTTTTAAAACGCGCTCGACTAACTTACAAAAAACACTTAGCTGTAATCATGTCTAGCAACTTAAACAAGTTATGATCCACTGAAGCAAAAACTTAAAAAGATGCACAAACAAATAAATGTTGCCAAGAAATGCATTTAAAACTTATTCTGCAATGTTTCGCTAATGACCATTTTCCAACTATGTCGTCCAGATAGTTGAAAAACTTGGTTTTATAAAATGTCACACAAGAAGTTATAGTGAGGTCGTTTCGAAGCAATATGCGCCAAGGGAAATCATAAGGATCGACCTTCTGATATAAGGATCCATTTATAAGAAGACATGCTTGCTTGCTTACATAAACAGGTACTTGATGGTATCCATACGCTGTATCCAGGACTAAGTTTGTATTCAGTAAAATGTTCCATTGTTCGTGACACTAAACAATTCTGTTATGATGAAGTGGACACAATATGGAGATTATGTACGGATTTTGCGTAACTAAGAGATCCTATTTAGGACAAGATGGTCTTATTATGATGGAGCGTATTGTTGAATGTAATATTAGTGAGTCTGGCTGGAAGATTAATTTTGTTTGGATTCCGTGTCTTTGATTGAAAAATATTACTGAGAAACTCTATACAGATGGAATAGAGTAACGAATTTGTTGTTACTGCTGCTTTATAGCTCAATAAAATATTATAGTAATGTTGCTTAGTCGTTTGCGTGTAAATAAGTTGGCAGACCTAAAAAGCCGCCATGAAATGGACGCAACTGTAAATACATGGTTTCCTTGCAAAGTCGTAAGCACCCGAAATATGGGAGGCATACAAAGTGATTTTTATGTTGAAAGGGGAGCCTCATAGTCTTATGGTAAGTACTATGCACAGTCATCCAAATTGAGGGAGTTACGCAAGTGTTGGCAATCTTCTAAATAAACCCAGTACCCGAATATTGTGTGCTATAAGCTACGATATTAGGCGACATACTTTAATAGGAGAGTTGCCAAAGAAAATTCAATGTAGGGTTAGGGCAAACAAAAACCTATCCAAACATATTTTTTTCAAGTTGTTTGATTTGCAACAGGTTTTGGGTCTGTTTTGAGTTATAAGTTTGCTTGTGACTATTAGGATTTGCAAGGGATATATTTACGAAGATAAACTGTTTGCTGAAAAAACAAACAATGTAAAAGCATTAAATAACGAGACAAAAAAAGACGATCAAGGATTAGGATTATGTGCACTCTGCGCATCACAATTTGCGAAATTCAACATAAAAGTATAACAAGCTGAAGATAAGCCAGGTTTAAATACATTTAAAGAAAAATCTGAAATGCGCAGTAACTTATATTAAAATGTTGGTTTTATACGTTTCAATAACATTTTAAAGGATAATCTGTTTAGTTTTTCCTTCAAAGGAAAATACTTATCAGTGTATCTGACAGAATAATCCGTGACAGTAGCAAAATATATAGCCACTTTCCGGGTCTATTTCTTGTACAATTTATAACTACTAACATAAAAGCTAACGACGGCAGTTAAAATAATAAAGAAACGATATTACTGAGATAAGCAGAGTAATGATAGAATCGGCTTTAGTACGAGGTTTATGGTCCTCTTAATTGAGCTCAAGAACCATTCTCGACCCCAACTCAAATTCTTAATACATTATAATGGAAGTTTCAATGTTAATGGTGGAAAAAAAGTTGCCGCGCCGATCAAAATGGTAATTGTCGTAAAAACTGCCGGCAAAGCTGAGTGAATCATTCGGCACTCCACGGCAATTTAACAAAAAGCCGAAACAGATATGTAAGTGGATGATAAAAATTGGATGCGATTCACTTCCCGTAATCGTCGGCATGCTCCGGGGAAATCACCAAGTATAGCTTCAATGTATATTGCACAGCGTAAACTTTCAACTGATGTAAATGGGTAAGGGATTCGAAGGCCTTAGTAGAATCCTTTTGAGAAGCTCCAATTGTATTAATAAATACAAGCTCGTCTCATTGAGTGCTATTGTCGTCATGGCGAAAATCTTATTCGTATAGCTGTAAGAAATTACTACCTATATTATATTTATTTCGTTTTTCCTCTTAGGTGGGCTCAGTAGCCGGTGTATTAATATTTTACGATATAACACTTATCCTGTGCTCGTTTTCCTTATCGGACTCGGATATTCTTGTCTTGTTTATTGATCTTATTGACAAGTACGTATCGAAAGCTTAAGTATTCGAATTAAATTGCCAAATTGATGCTGCAGTCCCCTAACTTGCTGTCATGAAACGCTTCGAAGGATTTAGTTGTCATAAATGTATGTACCTTTAACAATCATTTCATTTTGGGAAATCGTGTTAAAAAGCGTTTATTGTTGGTTTCTAGTTTTCCATATAGTAGTTTATGTGTGCCTAAAACTAATTTATATTTTTAAACTGATATGGTATCTAATACTATTACACTAGTATTAATAATTTATATTGACTACTGACTGTGGCCCAAATATGTCTAAAAGGGTTATGATACCTGAAATAAATGAATTTTATTTTTATTTTTTATAAATCAACGCCCAGCCCAAACGCTTGCACCTAGAAAGCTGAAATTTTGCTTTATTCACGCGGGTAAAGCCGCGGGCAAAAAACTATTCACTTGATGCCACAATTCATTTTCATCACACCCATTTCATAATATTCACTTCACTAGCATTCGTTGACGGTTAAATCTCTTTAATGTAACGCGACACTTTCCGCGCGGGTGCCAATTCTGGTTGTTATTTCCACGGCACGTTGACACTGTCATCTGACCGGTCGCAGACAGTTTTAGCTGAGCTGCCTCCAGTAGGATTTTTCTGCCAACAAAAACAATTTTGGCGTGTCTATTGATTGAATTTAGATTTTTTTTTCATATTAGTTTTTAGTCTCTGACCTGTAAGTTTTGATTTTTATACAAGACTGATGGTTTACATAGTTATAGCCAATCAAGATTTTTAATATTTGTTAAGCTTGTCAGAGATTTTTTAACCGACTTCCCAAAAAAGAGGAGGTTCTCAATTCGATTGGTATTTTTTTATGTATGTACACCGATTATTTGTGAATCGATTACTAGGAATTTAAAATTTCTTCAACAATTTTCAACATAATTCACATAAACCTTTCAGTAGTTAGGTTAATCCAATATATAAACTTTCTATAGGATCCAATCAATATTCTTGACACAAAAGCGGTAAAAACACCTATCTTTAGTAAGTATAGATGTAATCATCGTCTACCTAGTCTTTTCCTAATTATGTTGTGGTCGACGGAAACTCGGGTTACATACCGAGTTTCCAAGGACCAACCTAGGCAAGAGTCGCTTAACCTAGGGATAATCCCAACCAGCTGTTATATTTTATTTTTTTAACTTTGCTCCACACTAGGAATTTCACTTGTATTGTGGGTGCGTTCACAAACATATAAACTCGCATACACAAGTACCCAGACCCGAAACATCTATCTGTAGGCCATACAAGTATTTATAAGATTTTAAACTGACATGGTCACTAGCACTATTATTTATACTGAAAACGGGATATTTACCATGTCTACTGATTGTTTCGAGTTCCCGATATTTCGGCGCTGTTACAAGCACCATGATCACGGATAAACTGAAGTCATTGCCAGTAAACATGGCATGGTCATTGTTTAGTCAGTAAACATGGTAAATATCCCGTTTTCAGTATAAATAATCATACAAGTATTTGTTCCGTGCGGGGATCGAACGCAGCGCAGCAGTGAATTGCTCGAGCCACTGCGCCAACCGTGCTGTCGTATTTATTCACGAGTTCTAAGCATAAGTGTAATAAACACTTTAAAGAACTAGTTTCTTACCTAACTTACATTTACCTATCTCACCAAACATCTTCGTAGAAACCGTTTCCCCAAACAATACAACATTGTTTCTGGAACCGTTTATGTTGTAATAATAATTAAGTATCACTGCAGTCCGTGAGCACAAAAGAGAAGTCGTTAATTGTGTACAAAGGTGAAGTTTAATTTGAACTCCGACGGCCAATGTATTGGTTAGCACCTTGAGCAAGGCGTGGCTGTAGTCTTAGCGATTTTAGTCAGTTGAGTTTTATACAAAACGGGGGTTCGAACATGTGATTGTGCTTGTGATGTCAATCGTTGGACCATCATCATTTTCTTGCGACGTTTTAAGAGTCAACGATGTTATGGTGAAAAACAAAATATCTGAAACAACGTTTTTTTTTAAGTATGGAAGGTTGTTCTTATACGAATCAAGATGTATGGACACATAATATTGTGTATAATGACTATTTATTCGACTCTTCACGTAGCTGGCCGTTTTTTAACCAAACAATCAGCATTGCCATCGAACGCTGCAACGATGCGTACCTTCTGGGCACTTTTATTATTGCAAGTGATGTGGACGAACTTTTGACGTCAAATCAAATCAAATGAAATCATTTATTTGCTTGAAATATGGGTAGACATAAAGATGAAAAAATACAAACAAAAGAGCTTTAGACCATATCCTACTCTAAGGAGCGTGCAAAATTGGAATATACTTACATTATAATTAAAATTGAAGACAAAACACGGTTAATTAGAAATTCTTTTCCCATTTTGATACTTTTACATAATTTTTTGTACTTATAGTTTGTAAATAAGGTGCTGAAACTGTTTAATTTTCCCAGTCAACCTTGAGCATACGTAATGTTGACGGCACGGTTGGCGCAGTGGCCGAGAGATTGGATTGCTGCGCTGCGTGTCGCGGTTTCGATCCCCGCACGGAACAAATATTTTATGGCCTACAGATAGTTGTTTCGAGTCTGGGTGTGTTTGTATATGTGAGTTCAAATGTTTGTACACGCACCTACGATATAGGAGAAATTCCTAGTGTGTGGCAACGTTTTTATCAAAAAAAAAAAAAAAAGCTTTAGCGATTAAGCATACGCTTACGCTGATCATACGCAAAATTTGTGATTAATAAAAATAAGTTATCTTTTTGGTTTGTTTTTACTAACTAAGTACTTCCACCCATCAAAACTTCATCAAAATCACCTATTCCTTGTTTCACTTCACACTTATCATCAGTAATAACCTAATTATATCCAACAGCACCGCTATCTAGCACACCTCACCCATTCCGTTCGTTAGCGTGTATCAGGGCCCCCTCATTGGGAGCTACCGTCTTTGTTACAGCATCAATTTGACCGGATATCCGGAAACTGATCGCAGCCTCCCTTTGATGCTGGCGTTACCTAGAGTTGACCTTTAGTCTCTGGATGTAATGATGATGCTGGAGCTTGATTAAAGGGATATAAATAGACACATTATGGGCTACGGTGATCAAAACTGAGGGGTAGACAATTCCCATCGGGGCTGCGGGTTATTCGAAAGAGATACCGCGGCCTCGGTGCAAGGGCTAAGAAGGAACATGGGTGGTTTATAGTTAGTAGAAGTCTGACACTCCCTTTCGCTCTGCCCAAGAGCGGGAGGGGTTATTTTATGATTTTGCATCCGCAAAAAAAAGGGGGTAGACAATTGGGTACTTCTCTAACAAAAAAATTATTCTGTTTAGTCCGTCAGTTAACTTATCGAAAAATGTTGGATACGTGTTTTTTGTTTTATCAAATTAATAAAAAATTACGAATATAAAACGCGTCAAAGATCATGAGTGGGATCTTGTGACGTCACTTTTCAATAAAAAATGTACTGAAATGTGACATCACACGAGTTTTCGAAGCACTGTATCGTCTTTATTTTTTGTTTACAGGAAAAAATATATGTGTTCAATATTTTTTGGAAATCTATCGGACGGAATAATTAGATATTTTTTGGCAAGTACCTACCCAATTATAGATGTAAGCACGTGTAAGTACGTGGCAGAAATGAAGGGACTTTAGATCATTTCATGTTCTTAACTTATTAATTGAGTTGCCTCGTTGGTCTAGTGGTTGCAAACACGAATGCCGAACATGAGTCCTGGGTTCAAATCCCAGGTCGGCCAAATTGTTTCTGGGATTTTTTCATCAGGAATTATAAACATCGGCCACGTAGTTTAGATTTCTGCCCGGTTTGATAGGAATAGGCTCGCCTCCTATTACGTGGGACTTAAACATAACTATTAGGTCGATCTCTAATCCTTTGGGGTTTACATGCGTGTATGTATAGGCTACAGTGATCAGATGATGTGTGATGAGGCTCTTGCTGTGTTAACGGCGCGTTCGTGCTCCACGCGCACCTCAAAAAGATGTCAGCAACATTGCAGGGGCCCGCAAGGGCCGACGCCTGTCGGGGCTGCGGGTTCTTCGAAAGAGATCGCCTCAGACACAAAGGACTAAGAAGGAACATGGGTGGTTTTTAGTCAGTAGAAGTCTGACACTCCCTTCCGTTTACGTTCTTTTCTAATTAATTTAGTTAAGGGTTTAAAAACAAGTTAATTGTTTTTTCCGGGATTCGTCGAGCTTGATTGGCTCACTGATTTTGTCGGGAATGTTGACTTGCTCTCGAAATCTGCAGTGGTAGGAAGTAGAGTAGTGTGCTTTTCCCAGAATACAATATAAAAGGTACCACGTGGCGTTCTTTAGTTCTTTAGTTAAGTGCTGTGGGTGCGGGGGCGCGCGACGGCGCGTGCCGTGGCGGTGGGTGCGCGGGGCTCCGGGTCGCGGAGCGGTGGTTGCGCGTTGCGGCGTGCATTCGTTGTTCCGTGATTTGGAGTCTCGTACATTCGTTGTTGCGATGTGCGTCGCTGCGTGCTTTCGTGCTCGCAGTGTTCGTTGTTGCGGGCATTCGGCGGCGTGTGATTCGGCGTGGTGGCTTTCGGGATGACGTATTGCACTCGTAGTTTAGTTTTATGAATTGTTCTTCTGACATTCAAAAGTACCTGGTAATGGTTTAATTGAAATAAATGCTTTGACTTTGACTTTTAGTTTCTAGCTATACTTATAATTTTATCTTACTGTGATTCTGCGGATAATGGATTTTAAGATGAAGTATCGAAGTGAGGTATTTTACCACCCCGTCGGGGCTGCGGGTTGTTCGCAAGAGATACCGCGGCCTCGACATGAAGGGCTTAGAAGGAACATGGGTGGTTTTTAGTCAGTAGAAGTCTGACACTCCCTTTCGCTCTGCCCAAGAGCAGGAGGGGTTATTTGATGATTTTACACCCGCCAAAAAAAAAGGTATTTTACCACTGGTTTAAAATTTACTTGTTTTTACTTTCTAAAGGACTCAAATTATGACCGGTAAATCTTATAGGTACAATTTGTTACCGAAGCAGATTACTTAAAAGACCTGCCACATTATATTTTTAGGGGTTCCTACCCAAATCGTAACCAACGGCACCCTATTTCCAAGTCTCCGCTGTCCGTCCATCTGTCTGTCTGTCAGCAGGCTGTATCTCATGATCCGTAATAGGTAGACAGTTCAAATGATCACAAAGTGTGTTTTTCTGTTGTCGCTATAATAAAAATGGATGCGAAAAAATTAAAAGATTAAGGAACCTTTCTTCTAATCTTTTAATTTTTTGGGGGCTAAACCTTTTTGGGGGCAAAAAAAAACTTTTTTCGAAATGAAACATATTCGTGTCTGTAGATATGTCTTTAAAAATGACACAGGTTCCTAAAACCATTTTTTCTCAAAGTCAATCGTTTGAAAGATAGACAGACACTTCCGAATTGGTAAAATCCCCCCCCCCCCGTCTAACTTTTAAACTGAGAGAGTGAAAAATCTAAAGAAAATACATGCTGTAGATCACAATGAAATTAAAGGGGGATTCTCTACTATGATGGTACATGTCCTTCATGTGCAAGTCCAACTAGCACTTGGCCAGCTTTTTTTTAATTAGGTACATTATTTTCCCCCCAGAAACCCTTAACACCAAATTAAAGCGCCCCAAAATTTCCTTGTCTACTACTAAGCCTGCTATCTCTTCTACCACTCTTCGCAAAATATTTATCCTTAAAGAGTGTTAGCCAATCCACCCTGATTATTTCATCCCCCCAAGGCGAGTAGATAAATTGTGGCACCCTTAGCTCCCCTACGATTATGTTCCTGGTACCTCTTAATATTGATGAGCCAAAATAACCATTACTGGGCTGGAATAACTGGGTTAATTTATTATTACGCTCGTTTCCAATTTGGATTATTTAAGATGTCTAATGCTGGTTAAAGATAAAGTAATGTTATAAAGTGTTTGCGAACTGATTGTTGTGTTAGTTCTCTGAACAAAATTATCTAAAGGTTAACCGGTGGAAAATGTCTATGGCATTAAGTCCGCTTCTGTAAAGTAAGTTTGAAGTATTTAAAGTTAAGTTCGCTTTGGTCTCTCTGCGGATAATACCTTTTTTTTTGGAGGTTGGGAAATCATCAAATAACCCCTCCCGCTCTTGGGCAGAGCGGAAGGGAGTGTCAGACTTCTACAGACTAAAAACCACCCATGTTCCTTCATAGCTCTTGCGCCGAGGCCGCGGTTACTCTCTCGAACAACCCGCGGCCCCGATGGGTGCGGATAATAACATAGTCACCAAACCACACTCTACTACTGTCATGTCATCATCATCATTCTTCTGCCCTGCATGTCAATCCTTTCTTCTTCCAGAAGACGAGTACTAGAGAACTAGTACTCGTCTAGTACCTTCTTACGTATCATATCATCCTTCACATAGTCCATCCATCGTTTACTACTATGGTCTAATAATTGATTTATTTATTACTAGCTGTTGCCAGCGGCTTAGCCCGCTACAATTCGAAAATTATCCCACGGGAAAATAAAATTGGGATAAAAACTATCCTATGTGTTAATCTAGGTTACAAACTATCTGTGCACCAAATTTTATTCAAATCGGTTTAGTAGTTTTTGCGTGAAAGAGTAACAATCATACACACTCACACACAAAATGTCGCCTTTTTATTATATTGTATTATTAGTGTGATTAATTTTTGGTTTCGTACACCTCAAATTTAGACGACGGCACGAGTTAAATCAATCTGATTCAAATTGTAAAGATTAAACTTTAAATTCAGAGCCCTAGTAAGTTACAACAGTTAAACAGACCATCTTCAGCTAAAACACCCCATAATGCCATTATAACTACCACAGAGTTTACCACTCCATCATTTTCAGATCATCATAACTAAAACTCCACCCGACTATCTCAAAAGTAAATCTTTTGACCAGCATCTGTACACAATGGCCCACTATCTCTCCACGGAACTGACAAAGTTCGGTTTAACGCTACAAATGATTTTCAGGCAAATAACTCAAGTCCGTGGTCACAAACGGATAAGAGCCTGATAAACCATTCGAGCAAAGTTTAGTAGAACTTCAGATGCAGTGGCACGTTTTAATAGACTAATGATCTTTCGGTGAGATGCAGAATTTAGTTTGGTAACGGTAAAGTTTAAGAAGTGAAGAAATTCAATGAAAGTAAACTTAAAAGTGTGGTGTCGGACGTAAAAAATAGCACCATCCCATATCTTCCCGTGGGTGTCGTAAGAGGCGACTAAGGGACTTACCCGAGAATGGGCAGCAGCGTTCTCTGTGCTTTCGTAATAACCACACTGCGATCGCCAACCCGCCTGCCAAGCGTGGCCATTATGGCAAATCCCCCCCTTCTGTGGGAGGCATATGTCCAGCAGTGGACGTTTTACGGCTGAAATGATGATGATGATGATGAAACTTAAAAGTAAACCTGACACTTATCTTTCAGTCTGAACAGTTTTGACATTTGCCGCTTTCAAGTGCTGTGGGGTGCAGTAAGTTTTAAGTATGTATAAATATATTGAAATGGTTGAAAATAAAGCAAAGATTTAAAACAAAGGGTTTGCTGAAGAAAAACATGAAAGAAATATTAAGTTCTTGCTTAAACCAAAAATGTTTAAGCAAAGCGCTCCTAAAGCACAGCTGATATAAAAGCTAGGTGCACGTGAAAATACAGAAACTTTAATATTTGAACCCGCCCGACACGTCGTTCAACTAAATTCACATTGAATAACACAGATCGTAAACTTCACAATACTTTTTGGACTAAAATCAGATCCAACTGACTCCAATATCTACGTAGCCTACTCCGTAACTTTAAACATGTCTGCTACGTTTAGCTATTGAATAATAAACGTAGTGCCAGCCTGCCTACGTGATGTACCCGACACGGAACGTGAGTGGCCTTCGGAGACCTCCCTACCCAAACAAAACCATCTCACGTCACAAACGACCCCAAACGAAAATGCACTTTATCATCCAGAGAATTGAGCCCATTCTCATCCAAAACTAATTCGGACTTCCATCCTTTTGTTAGCTCTAAAAAGTTTTTTCAAAGCCGTGGTTTTCCCAATTTTCTGGGTAATTTTCTGTACGCTACGTCCATTGTCATTTTGAAATGTGTGGTGGAAATAGTCAAATGGGAGTCGTAATGTTAATTTATTACAATTTTAAGGGAAAATACTTAAAGTTTAGTGTGGTAGGAAGTTTTGGAAAAAAGGACGGATTTCCTTGTTGTTGAGTTTTGTCGTATAAACCAACTTTGTGTTTAGATTTACGATGTACTTAGGTAGCCAAGTAAGACAGTGGACCTTTATCACCGGACATAAAGTAACGCTTCAGTCATAATTATTCTACACTAGTATGGCAAAATATTGTATCACATTAGTTAAAAAAATATATATACATTTATTAAAAAAAAAAAAACATATGCCTTCAGAATAAAGCTGATATTTTGAAATTAAGACCATATCGCCAAAAAACCAATTCACCTTACAGTCATAAGAAACTTCAGTCTCGTCTTACCCGTCTATATGAAGACCCGGCTATTTGTTCAGAGCCGGATATAGGCTTTACTATAGGCCGATATAATGAGGTGAGGTTGAACGATCCCACGTGACCTTTTCTTTTTGTACTGACCTTTAAAAATGACTATGTTCACTAAGATTCCAATAGGATCTCAAAGAGTAGAGAAGGATTTCAGTATATTGAGCTCTGGTTTAAAAGTTATGAGACTTATCGTATTCCTCTAACTTCTTCAACATTTTGGCCGTAAGCGCGACTGTTGTGTTTTTATTTTTGGCGGGTGGAAAATCATTAAATAACCCCTCCCGCTCTAGGGCAGAGCGAAAGGGAGTGTCAGCCTTCTACCGACTTAAAACCACCCATGTTCCTTCTTAGCCCTTCATGTCGAGGCCGCGGTATCTCTTGCGAACAACCCGCAGCCCCGACGGGTTGGGCAAGAGGCTTCAGATTTGACTCCCAGATCAAGCAGTAAATTAGGTTTTGCAACAGGTTTTTTTCAGTATCGACCCGTAATTTGCAATTATGCCCAGTTGCTATATACATCTAATTGTTGCCATTTTTTTTATGCCTGTGCGAGGCTAATAAACATTTTTTTTTTCTTTAAATTGGCTCGCCTCATAAATATTACAGGCGATATATTGGTATTCGCGTCCTCCTATCTCTTATTGAAACACTTCTACCCAACCTTTGGGAAAAACACGTCCGATGTTACGTCTTTTAACCACACTAAGAAATAAATTAATATAACTGCCGAAACTTATTTAATTTCCCAGCACCTTTCGAAAACAATACCTGTCAATGTATGAGAGTTTAAATTAATTTATTGAACAAAACACAGGCAATATGTAAGTTTCTGGTTTAATTAGATGCTCTAGTTATCATGAATATTGAACGGGCTTTGCTGACTATGTTTTTGGTATAAGATTATCTGGAATTTGGATGGAAGTTTCCATCTGTGATATACGTTAACAAACAGATGTTAAAATGAGTCACTCGCGCATCAAATTGCTTAGAGATTAATTAAGTGAAGGAGTGAATATAATTATATACATAGACAGACTTAACATCACTCCTGTAATCCCCAAAAGATAAGGCAGACGTGTACGTAATAGTACACACACATTTTGTTATTTCTGTTTGAAGTCCCATGTACGGTCAGCAGCAGAAGTAGCTTAACATTTCGGAATTTTAATTATTTGATGTACAGGACTCCAGTTATTATTTTTAATGTTTCAGAAGATTATTCTTTAAAATATTCGTTACCCTTTAATAACTTGTTAGTAACGAGTAATAACTAAAAATACTTTATTAAAACACCTGCTTTGAAACTGTGTGTAGTGATAAAAGAAAAATAGTTTTATTTTAAAAACATGAGTACCTAAGTCATCATCATCTGCCTAGCCTTTTCCCAACTATGTTAGGGTCGGCTTCCAGTCTAACCAGATGCAGCTGAATACCAGTATTTTACATGAAGCGACTGCCTATCTGACCTCCACAACCCAGTTAAAACTGGGAATACGATACCCTTTGGTAAGACTGGTTGTCAGACTTTCAGGTCACTGACTACCTGTAACGACTTCCAAAGATCTGTATATGGCAGCCGGGACCAACAGCTTAACGTGCTTTCCGAGGCACGGAGGAAACTCGGTATGTCGGGCGGTCACCCATCCACAGACCGACCTAGGCAAGCACACAAGCACTTTACCTAAAGATCGACCCAAGTGGCAGTTCTTATTAAGCCACGAGCTCCTCGAGGTACCTAAGTATACAGGTCTTATAAATAAATAAAAGTAGCTACATGTTTTGCCATTTACTTTTTTAAAGGTTTAGTATTCTAGCACTTAGAAGTTTTTTATTGAAACAAGGTGGCTGTTCGTTGAGCGAGGGCGGCTAACATCAGGTTACACGTGTTGCGAGAACTTTGTTTTCCTTCCTAACTTTGCGCTATGGACTTTGATGCGTCGGGAAGTGAATTGATGGAAGGTTTGATCAGGCTAGAAGGACACCCACGGACAAGGTTACCACAAATTCGGGGCATCATACCCAGTGATTCTATATAACAGTTCCCGATGCAAAATATATTATATATACGAGGGTTTTCCTACTCCTCCGCTATTTTTTTTTTCTGATTAATTTCGTTGCGGGATCCAAGACAGTTAAACCGTATCTCAGGGACTTCGTCGAGCTTCATTGTCTCGGCGCTTTTCTTGTGGTCGCCACTATTGATTCTGGCTGACAGAAGTTACAGTGGTTTGGGAATAGTGTGGCGGGTTTGTCCCATCTAAAAAAATGGTCGTCAAAAAAGTGTAGGTAATAAACTTTTGTAGGAAACAGGCGATTAAAAAAAAAACTTACGAAAAATTTCGTTAAGTTAACTTTTAGTATGATGAGTGTTGGTTTATCTCTCTCTCCTGGTTGTATGTATAATACTACAACTTCAAATAAAGAAAACCTTCAATCATATCTCATACATCGGAAATAGCTAATCCATTTAAAACTTGACTCGACCTATACTCAGTCTTGTTAAAGGTTGATGCCTTCACCTTAAGTGAATTCAGAAAAGGTGTGTGGGCTTGATCTAGGTACCCATCTAGAAATAACAATGACAGTTCGATAGATACTCATACAGTTAATGTCAAACAACTCGTATGTAGAACTCCTGATTTCCCTACGGATTGCAGAGGTTAGACCGCAAGGAGCACTCGGTATAAAAACTAACTCACATCGGTGTAATAGATAAAGGTACCTACTATCTTCGTAGAATGTGTTCTGGGACTATTGAGTATAGATATGTATGAATATTGAAAACGGAACAAAATGTTGATTGTTTGTAGTTTTAGATAAATAGACAGGTACAAATAAATGCGGAAAATGTCGTAAGAAAAGTTATGAATATGAACGTGGAGGTATAAGAGTACCTGTCGAGGCTGCGGGTTGTTCGCAAGGGATACCGCGGCCTCGACATGAAGGGCTAAGAAGGAACATGGGTGGTTTTTAGTCAGTAGAAGTCTGACACTCCCTTTCGCTCTGCCCAAGAGCGGGAGGGGTTATTTGATGATTTCCCACCCCCCAAAAAGAAAAAAGAAAAAAGGGGTATAAGAGTAGAGGTGCCGTATGGTGTCGGACGTAAAGAATAGCACCATCCCATATCTTCCCGTGGGTGTCGTAAGAGGCGACTAAGGGACTTACCAGAGAATGGGCAGCAGCGTTCTCTGTGCCTTTGTAACAACCATACTGCGATCGTCAACCCGCCTGCCAAGCGTGGCGATTATGGCAAATCCCCCTCCTGGGGGAGGCCTATGTCCAGCAGTAGACGTCTTATGGCTGAAATGATGATAAGAGTAGAGGAAGATCAAAGAAACGATGGATGGATTGTGTAAAGGATGATATGACAAAATGGCGAAAAATAGAGAAGCTTGAAAGAAGAAGTCATGCTCCGCCGACTCTAAATAAATTTGGATAAGGGCAAGATGAAGGTAATGTGACAATTACATACAGGGTGGTGCCGACAATACCACAATAAATGAAACCACTGGTAGTTCTGGTTCATAGGAACATTAAAAAACTATCAAATAAATCTAAACATCAAAATTAAAAGGTGAAAAAAAACAATAAAATTAAGTAGCATAAAACTGTATACGAAATACATTACAATTTACAAACAAATATTGGTTTACTAACCTTAGGAATAATTTGCACCGATTAACGTGTGGATATAAAATGTAACAAACGAATTTGGCAAAGATATTTAGGTAGATTAGTGTCGTATCGTCGGCACCACGACCGTGTTAGGATTTATTTGATAGTTTAAAAATGTTCCTATGAACTAGAACTACCAGTGGTTTCATTTATTGTCGTGTTGTCGGCACCACCCTGTATATTATTGTTCTGGATTCAAAGAAATGAAAGTTTAGCGGAAAGATTATTAACAGATAGAATACTATATGAATCACAGACATATTTGTATTTAACTCGGCCATATAAGTGAGGTAACCGGGAGGACATGACTTTGAAATTCTGCTCATATTGGTAGTAATACTTGGAAAGATGATCAGAAATACCTTGGTAACTTATCTAAATGATGGATGGTAATACTAAGATAAAATTCAGTGTTATTTCGATTACCGTGGAATAATAATTTACGAAGAACGAGCCCTATTATCTGATGTTTTATAGTATGCCCCAAATTAGGTGTTTCCAAGAATTTCGACAGTTTATGTAAGCGATATATTTTAATTGGAATATCCAGACAGCCCAGAGACAGCTATAACGATAAAAAATAACCCTACTTCTCTACCCTGGTCCGGACATCAAAATCAGTTTGTTTTTCACAATATAAAAACAAATGGGTATATAAAAAATGTTAGTCATATCGTAATCTAGTTAAATGAGGTTGTAAAACTTGTTTACGCAGCCGACGAGGTTTCATGGCTACTATTGACTATTTTACTATCTAATCACTAGGTTTTTTGACGTCGAAATGTGCGTTTACGAGTTTATGAACGAAGCATTGTTGGCGAGATAGTGAAGTATTTTAGTCAGGGGCTCTCTTTTTGTGACTTTTATGTTAGGCTAGTATGTGGTCTCATTTTATGTAGGTACTAGATAAGATCTGCAAAAAAAATGTTAGATTTTTTGGCATTATCATGTCATTGAAGAAATAAAACTACAGTCAAGAACACTTAATTTTAATACACTCTACAAATTGTGAACGTTGTTGTCTCTTACATCACTGGTTATAATGTTGTATCGTTTCGAACATAATATTTTGAAATACAACATAATAATTATGAAATAAATCGGATCTCAAAGTTAAAATCGTTTTTCCAAGAAATAATCTCTTTTGAATTTTGTTAAGCGTATACATATTCAAATTGATGCTCGTTACTGTATATAATTACTACCCCAAAAAGTAACATGACCCATTAAATTCGAACCCACAATCTTGTTAGAATCGAATCTGTAAATCTACCATTATATCTCTTTCACACAAGATCAAACACGTTTAAACATAAAAAGACGCCTCATATTTACTGAACAATCAAAATACACCTTTAAACAGTCTAAGAGACACAACAAAGACTGCGATTTCGAAGCAGACGAAGAAATAACGTTATAATAACGCGTTAAAACACAAACAATTCGGGGAACATGATGGGCTTTCAGTTAAACAAATATTTGGCCAAGTAATGGCTGCTACCCAAAAGAAAATAAAATATAAATAAAACAGGAGCATGTTTTCAAATATCTGTATACGATATACAAACATTGGGATGGAATGACGGGGATGAAATAATTTTGTCTTTGTTTTAAATTGATATAGTATTGTTTTTCGGTATTGGTGATCGGAATTGGAAGTTTAAGCTGAAAAGCTAACAGGGTATAACATTTCCCAAAGGGTTTGGTTGGAATTGTAAATTTACTGGACAGTTATGTCACTGTAACAATATTTTGAAACCTTGCTTTCTGAAGCCTTTTTTTTTTGTTGGCGACTGAGAAATCATCAAATAACCCCTCCCGCTCTTGGGCAGAGCGAAAGAGAGTCAGACTTCTACTGACTAAAAACCACCCATGTTCCTTCTTAGCCCTTTCCGCCGCGGTATCTCTTTCGAACAGCCCGCAGCCCCGACAGGACACCGCAGCCCCGAAGCCTTACTCGACAATAACATGATTCGTCATCATCACCATTCTTATGCCCAATTTATTTAGGGTCGGCGCAGCGTTTCTTCAGCCTCCATACATAAAGAAAGAAAGAAAGAAAGAAAAATACACACACATACATCGCTATTACACGTCGTCTCAGCAGTCACTTTCTAGCCACATCTTCCTTTACACAGTGAATCTCTTCTCTCAGCCATCTACATTCTTACCCAACATATAATATTACTCATGATTTTATTTAAAGCTTTTTTCAACTGCTGGACGAAGGCGTCCCTAAAAACCTTCCACTCGTCTTTCTGTGCGGATTTATTTAGCCAATCGTTTAAAAAGACGTCTATGTCATCACGCCAGCGTCCAGGCTCCATCAGGGATACCGTAGGCGGTATCCCTGATGGAGCTGATGGCCCAGAGTCGTCATGTAGTGGGTGCCAGAAGATAGGTCTTCTGGCACCCACTACATGACGAGTCCTAATAAAAAACCTATTAACAATCTTTAAAAAGAAAAAATTGTACCTACCTTAATTTACGTTTATTTACTTTGAATTTAAACATATATTATACACTTTGTAAATGTTTAAATTAATTAAGAGACTCTCACATACGCGTTTCATACCTGATTTTAAATTAAACGAGCCGTGTTCGCAGTTACGTTACATTTTATTTTACGATTTCGAACAAAGGACTGGTAATTAAATACAATACTGTAAACTTGATATTTTATTCCGGGTTTGTAAAGGAGGTAAAAATGAGTGCCGTTATTAATTTAAACAGCCGTAAAAAAACTGCTGAACCTTGAAAAATTATGGGGTTTATTTCTGTTCATCATTAGCCTACCCTTTTCTCAAACTATGTTCAGTACATCTTCCAATCTAGCCGGAGGTAGCTGAATATCAGTATTTTTATGGATAAATTGCTGTCTAACCTCCACAACTGGATAATGCAAATGTGGTGACGTGAACTGTCGCCAATTACAAGCTATATACGTTCGAACCCTTTGTGTAAATGATGCACCAGTGCTCTCATAAGTGAGGAGGTTCCTCACGTTGTTTTCTTTTATTGTTTTGAGACATGTCAATAACCAGAAAATCGAGGATAGGTGATAATCATCACCTATTTATTTGTCCGTTTCTATTTGGCTTCATTTGAACTATCCATTCGGAACCAATACTTTAGCCCTATTTCCATAGAAAGATGGCAACAAACTTCCATTGAATCTATCCATAAATAACACAACCGGATCGTTATCCTGTCACTCTGATGTCTTAATATGCCAATCGACAAGCTGTTTCAAAATGCCTACACCTTGAACCAGCACTTCGGGGATTATTGCCAAGACCGAAACGCTAGACAAATAGTGAGGTGAAGACGTTAGGGATGGCCAGAGCTTTAGCCTAATGGATACGCGTTAGTGCTTCTGGGTCTGGTGTGACAGAGTGTCATTTACTTTGACACAGTTGTTCTACATGGAGGTCATTAGTTTACGTATGCTCACCTTTATTTATATGTAGTGGAATTTTATCTATTTCAGTTGTGTTTCAAGTTATTTTGAGTATTGATTCGATCTTAACGTAGAAAAATTAACCGCCGAGATGGATTAAATACTTTGGGCATTTAAAAAAAAATAAAAAAAAAATCTATTTATTTCAGGTTCCCCCATATTTAAATGACAAGCTGCGAGACACAAAAAACATTCAATAAATAACCGTTTCAAAACAAAAACAAAAGCAAAATAACATGATAAAAACAATGTCAAAAAAAGAAAAAGAAAAATACAATGTCCCTAAAATCAAATCAATGTCAATGTCATTTGCTATCATTCAGTGATTCAGTATTCCTTATGCAAAGAAAAAATAATAAACTTTACTTATTGTTTGGTATTTTTACGTTTTAGTGTTTTATATTTTTTCTTTACCTGCAAAGTCTGCAGGTTCTTCTCTCTGGAGCCCTGAACACGACAGACTGGATTTAGTTTTTTGTTTGAACTCCAGCGATACATGTTAACAAATATTGAATAAACAGTTCAAGCCGGTCTCAGGACGTGTTGTAGGGAAGTAAAGTTATGCTAACAGTGGCTCTGCCGGGCTTACATTACTGTAAGCCTCTTACAGCGAGCCGAGTCGGGCCATGCAAATGATTCCCGTGCATTATCAAATGCGTTTGCAGTTGGCTCAATTTCAGCTTTGTTTTCTATTTTGTGGTTGTTTTTAAAGGATATATCGCTGAACCTTGTAAATTTGCAACAACCTTTATTTAGGAGAAACCAAATACGATTTTAAATAACAACCAACATGCAGTATGAAGGAAAAATACGTGTGGTACCGACTTCAAGTAAGATGAGACAAGGCCAGAAAGATGTCATCATCTTGATGATGATGATGATGTGATGAAATATTAACCAACAAGTATGTCGAAGGTGCGAATCTAGCAAGATATTGTGTTAGTAGTACTGATCGTGCGTGCTGTTTCTAAATTTTTCAATTATGGTGAAAAAATGTATTTCGCCAAAAAATGTTTACGATTTTTTTTCTGCCGAAAATAATGCAGCAAATCACTTTGCGGCAGATCGGTGGAAGTGCTTCATAGCAGCAAGGAAAACGGGATAGGAAAGCCCATGGCTAAAGATTTGTGGAATTATTTATTTATGGAATTATTTTTAGGCTACCAAACTAAATGAATGTATGGCCTGTAACTGAATTGCTAGCCAATAGTAAAATACTATTTGAAAAATCATTCCATCTTAAGATTTAGATGCCTTGATTAAATTAATTCAAAATAGTCCTAGTTATTTTGTTCAAAGTTACTCGTCTATAGTAGGCATTTTGAGTGCTTGTAAAATATTTAAAGCATTTCGACTACAAGTTTTTTGATCCAATTTAAACGGCAATATCTGCTGAAATTGTTCGTTTCAGATATTTATATTAAGGTCCGAATTGTATAGTGGACATTTTGTAAACTGCGATAATCACTTTTGTCTATATTGAACTGGCTTGTTGGTATAGTGGTTGCAAGCGCGACTGCCGTGCATAAGGACCTGGGTTCGATTCTCAGGTAGGGCAAAGTGTTATTGGGCGTTTCCCTCAGGAATTTCTCAAAGAAACCACTGGATTTGAGCACAGTTGATGGCAATAGACTATATAGAAAAAAATACTGGTTAAATATGGGTGTACTATTAGGTACACCTCTGCCTAACACTTCAGGGATTACAGGCGTGATGTTATGTTATTATGAAGTTATAGGTTCAGCGAGGTTCAGAAGGTTGGAGTTTAACTTACTGATCGTATAAGGGTTCCGAAACTCAAATTGTCGATGTAGGTCACACGGCTGTCAACCTCAAATGGAACTGGACTGACCACATCTGTCGTATGCCGGAGGAGTTTTGGGCTAACTAACCACATCATCATCATCTGCCTAGCCTTTTCCCAACTATGTTGGGGTCGGCTTCCAGTCTAACCGGATGCAGCTGAATACCAGTATTTTACATGGAGCGACTGCCTATCTGACCTCCACAACCCAGTTAATACTAGGTAATACGATACTCTTTGGTAAGACTGGATGTTAGAATTTCAGGTCACTGACTATCTGTAACGACTGCCAAAGATCTATCTATATATGGCAGTCGGGACCAACAGCTTTACGTGCTTTCCGAGGCACGGAGGAAACTCGGTATGTCGGGCGGTCACCCATCTACAGGCACTGCTTTACCTAAAGATCGACCCGAGTGGCAGTTCTTATTAAGCCACGAGCTCCTCTAAGTAACTAACCACATACTAGGTCCTAAACCACAGCAAACGGCAACGCGGCAGGCCCAGAAGGAGATGGCGAACTCGACTCTTTTCATAAGCTGGTCGGACTACAGCTATTAAAATCAATTGTTTATTGAAATAATTTAATTCCAAAAATTGTTACAATATAGCCTTTGAAACTTTAAGTTTAAAATAATTGGCTATGAATGAAACAAGTGGTAGGAGGGAAAAGGGGTCTTTGTCCTGCAGTGGGACAGTAATGGCTTATAATATGTAGTATAGGTTTCGGTAAAGGGTGGGCCACATCTAAAGTAATGGGTGGTAACCTACAGACCAACCTAGGCTAGTGCAGTTAAACCTAAAGATTGACCAGAGTGGGTACAAGCTCCTCCTGGCATGACCATGATGAAGATAGTAATTAAGTTGTAAATTCTAGAAAAGTAGACAAACAACTCCACAACAAATATTATTCCTGTATCTTGGTAACGTTACCAATAAGAAAGTCCACGAGGACAAAAACTTTCGCAAGACTATATTAGTATCTAGCAAAAATAACAGTGATTTTGAACCAAGACTATCCAAACTAAAACTTAATAAAAATATACTCGTGTCCTACGTTTGCTAGTCTATTACGTTTGTGAAGTTTACCTTCGAAAAGTTCTCTTTAACAGTATAGTGAAAAGTTTAGAACTTTCCAGAATCTTCCGTATGTATGTAGAGAAAGTTGTTCTGTATCGTGTGGACTGAGGAAATATTAGCTTGCTTGCTTTTTAATTGATTCTTAGCTCGCTGCGTTTCCTAAGAAATCAGAAACTTAGAAGTTATGTTAAAAGAAATTATTTTAACTGCGGTACTCATAGAGCTTTAATGATTACTTAGGCCATCACTAAGTAAAGGTTTTGACAGTTTTGTCATACAAAAGTATGTCAAACCTTTACTAAATGACGGCTTAAGTAATCATTAAATATCTCTGAGTACCGCAGTAAGAGTAATATAATACAGAGTAGTTTAGTGAGAGGTATGATAATAAAGTGTACTCAAAGCCAAAGAAAATTTCAGATGTTTATATGCATACATATTATAACTCGATTAAATGCAGATATTTTCCACATGTCAGACTTGTTGTAATAGTAAAAGAAGATTTTTTTTTATTCTACCTCTTAAAGTGTCGCCGTCTCAACCTAACGCACCATGCAAATATCTAAACCTTTATTTTCAAAAGATTCTGGAGTATTGTTTGTTAAATGGTTCTAAGGTCGTTTAAATAAAGCCTTTTTGTAACTAATAAAATACCGGTAATCAGCTGAATCCAGTAAGATGGAAAATTACCCCAAAATAGTTACCGTCGGGAAAAGGCTAGGCAAATGATGATGTTGAGTGCCTTTTTGTTACTATTAGATTTGTATTCATCGTCATTCTCCTGTCCACATCCCAATTTATTTATGTCTTCTTTTTCCATACTTTTCTATTACTTGACATCTCAGCAGTCTTTTCCTTTCTAGCAATACCATCCCTCACACAGTCCATCCATCGTTTCTTCATATTTAACTAGCAAAATAACCAAAAGCCGTATTCAAAACCCAGACACCTTTTTTTTGGTAGGTTGGCAAATCATCGAATAACCCCCCCTCTAGGCAGATCGAAAGGGAGTGTCTGACTTCTACTGACTAAAAACCACCCATGTTCCTTCTTAGCCCTTTGTGTCGAGGCCGCGATATCTCTTTCGAACAACCCGCAGCCCGAAAGGGGAAACCCAGACACCTTGGGGACATTTTCAAACCAACAACAAGCATTACATTACACCTCAAACTCTTACGCCTAATCTAAGATCAAAAGAGACTTAACTCACATAATCACCAAAATACAATCTACTAATAAAACATAACAATTTAGTTAAACTACGTTTCGCTAACACAACAATGTTTTTAACAGCCGTTCAAGATATTACATCGTAAAGCGCGACGGTGGCATTATGGCGGCAAATTGAAATTTCGTGACAACTTCAGATACATCACATGTTTGGGCGGTCGTAAAATACATAGTTGTTGGAGTGTTGGCTGGAATGCTGGTTGTTTTCATGTTGAAGATGTTGTTAGCGACTTTTTAAAGGACTTTCAATAGGAAGAGCTTATCATATCACCATTAATATGTGTCGGCGCAGTATGTCTTTTCCATACATAAGTAAGATTTATCCCACTAAAACCAAAACTTGTAAAAAAAGCCAAGTCGCACAACTCAGTTCTGCTACCGTAAAAAGTAGTGACATCCATGTAATACTAACTGCCGCACTCAGAGAGCTTTAATGATTACTTAGGCCATGACTTAGTAAAGGTTTTGACAGTTTTGTCATACAAAAGTATGTCAAATCTTTACTAAGTGACGGCTTAAGAAATCATTAAATATCTCTGAGTACCGCAGTAAGTCAGTTAATTTATTCAGGCCCTACTTGATACTTAAGGGACCTCATATCCTAAGTTATTACGTAATAAGCTAACCTAACTACATGTTAAAGTAACCATCAACATTAAAAATATTTGATGTTTAAAATAAATAGATTGACTTGATCACCGCATCCCATGCGCACCAAATGGCCTGAACTGTTTCGAGAAAAGGATTGTACGGCCGTGACGCTTTATTGCTCGACTTGGCGGGGGCACTGCCGCGAGATCTTATAAAATATGACTATACTAACATAAACTAAACTAAAATTTATTTTATTTATTTAATGCAAACTAACTTATCATACTTCTGTATTACACACCATCTCAGCAGTCATGTCCTTTCTAGCCATATCATCACTTACGCATTCCATTCATCGTATCTTTGGTCTTCCTGTTTTTTATGATTATCTACATTCTTACTCAACATCCTTACTACATTTGCCTCGATATCATATCGTCTGTAAAAAACTGTTTTTTTACAAAATAAAACCGACTACAAAAACACTAAAAAGTAAAAATATCTTAAGCTAAGCTTCAGACGTCGGTGGCAAAAAAACTAAATCAAATAAACATTCGCTGCTGCATTACGTCTTGGTGCCGTTTGCTGCTCTCCCCATCGCTGTCAATGTGATGAAGCTGTCAACAGCCTCGGACATCATGGCCTGTCCTGCAATCGAAGTGCGAGAAATTAAAAAAAAAACAAAAAAAAAAATTAAGAAAAAAATATACAGGGTGTAAACGAACCCTTCACGCATCCGTCAACCAAGCATTCTGTACATCAAACTAAGTACCCCTACGCAAAAATTGTTGCTGGGAAATGACTTTTTTTTTGGGGTCAAAAATCACATTTTACGTTAAAACTCAAAGTAGCACTCTTAAAACATTGTGCTAGTGGATGCTTTGATTAGTAAACGGGTAATGGAGGTAATTTAAGTAAAGTAATAACCTGAAACACTAGATTTACAAAAACAGCTGTGAAAAATTTGTAACTTTGACCCCCAATATCTCCGTAACTAGGAAGTTCCCAGGTATGGTCTAGAACAAAAAAATGATCGCAGTGGTGGGGAGAATAAGTGCCCTTCGTTTGCGTTAAGGGTACTTTTACACCCTATATATGACAGAACTCTGATGAAAACCTACTACTACCTACTTATGTATAACCCATATTTGCAAATAAATGACATTCTATTCTATTCTTACTTTGTCTTGAACTGCCTCGCTGTTCTAGTGGTCTATAGTAGGACTACTGAGCATGAGCTATGGTTCGAATCACACATCAAGAAAAGTTCTAATGGGTTTTCCTTCAGGAATTTCTCAGTAACAGCAATGGAGTTTGGATTTGTGCCCAGTTGATGGCAATAGCCTTCCTCGTTCGGGGATTACAGGCGATACAATTTTGGTGTAAAATCATCATCTGCCTAGCCTTTTCCCAACTATGTTAGGATCGGCTTCCAGTCTAACCGGATGTAGCTAAATACCAGTATTTTACATGGAACGACTGCCTATCTGACCTCCACAACCCAGTTAATACTAGCTAATACGATACTCTTTGGCAAGACTGGATGGCAGAATTTCAGGTCACTGACTACCTGTAACGACTGCCAAAGAATTTTGGTGTAAAATTTAAAACAAAAACAATACGATTTAAAATGACCAGAATATTAAACGTAAGAACGTTTCTGGCTATTAAGAAGATTTAAGAACTTCGCTGAAAATACAAAATTCACCCCTTTCGAACCTAACCCGTGTCAGAACGACCTAAATTCGAGGAACTGAAGTTTTTAGTGATAGGGTTCATCAGTAAAGAGTGATTTGGGTTAATTTTACTTCAAGATGGACTTATTCTGCAGTTCAGTGATTTGTGATTTGGTTTTTTACGTGTATGGATTATAAACGCCTGCTTAAATCTTAACTAAACATAGATAAACAATACCCTGAAAATGAATTATAAAAAAAAAATAAACGACTTTTAAAAAAAAAAGCGCTACAACGCGAAACGTAACTTTGTTTTTGAAAGTGAGTGTGTGGTGACTTTTTTGCCACGCAAATCCTTACCATATGTTCATTTTATATTGTAACTAGGCTATATTAGGAAATCGTCAAGATAGGCGAAGAAAAACAAAATTAGAATATGTCTCCTCCTGTTTTGAAGTCTGTTAAATATAAGCTAAATAATCTTATACAACGCATTTCAGATTTCTTCAAAGAAAAGAAGGAGAAGAATCATCTGAGGTCAAACGTTTTAAACTCGTGACAACGACAAACACATTGTACATTCTGAGGGCAGTAAAATACTTTGTTGGAAAGTACGAGTCGTCACTTTAGGGTTAAGTGGTGATACGACTACGCGTAAGTGCTTCTGTTAGGTTTATGTTTGAATTTTAGTATTGCGGAACTAATGACAAAAATATTTATCGAAGACTTGATATAGAAACGATATATCAAGTCAAGTAGATTCATTATAACCATGATAAAATGATATATTGTGTTAGTTTGTGCAGGTACAAAATATAAAAACTTTTACGTAACGTTTATGTATTACACTACATTATAAAATCTTTTCCAAATGTAAATTATTAATTGTAGTATCCAATAGCCTTCCATGAATAATTGAGGGCACATTTCATGACACATTCCGATACAATTGGTTTCTCCGTCCAAAGTATCAAGTATCAATTTTTAATTGATTTTTTTAAAATACAGAACAGCACAATACAACTAATGTTATCGTCACAATAAAACAATACTTAATTAATCCACCACTGAACCCATTATAAAGGTAACTCGGGTTACAACGGCTACAATTGGGTTCACACAACTGTGGCTTGGACGTGACTGCAATGCGGGATAGATCTCACGTTCGCATCGCAGGATATGTCTCATGATCTTTCGCTCGTTTAACTAACGAGATGATTTCAACGAAATGGTATTGGATGCATTGTTATGAATCATAATATGGAATGGTACAAATTATTGGGTGGGTTATTGGTGGTAGGGTGGGTGGGTTATTGGTGGTAGGGTACGTGGGTTCAAACCACATGCAACTTGGTGTATGCGAGTTGGTTTCATGATCTATTTAGTTTACTAACATAGTGATAAGTTAACCTTTTGAACGCCAGAAGCGTAAACGCATCACGCCCCTCCCACGCCAAGGCACACAAATCTACAAAATTGTTAGTTTATCATTTTGTATAAAACAGCAGATACAGAGTTTTAAAAAATTACGTTTTTTTTCGACGGTGACGTGTTGAGCACGTATTCATTTGTGTGCTATACCCGACCGCGGCGTTCAAAAGGTTAAGATTAACAATATTGTACTACGTTTAGTCCGTCAAATAGATTTCCAAAAATTATTGCACAAATGCACACGTATATTTTCTTTCTTCACGAAAATAAACAATGAAGATGATACAGTGCTTTGAAAACTCGTGTGACATCATAATAAATAAATAAGGGGGTCGTACTAACGGGATAAAAAGTATTTATGTGTTAATCGAGATTATAAATTAGATTTAGTTTTATAATGGCGTAACGTTGAGGCAATTTTCGAGCAATGGTTGGTCTATCTGCTGAATATTTAAGTAGTTTGTGAGGTTCCTGATAAGAATATCTTATAAGTACTCTTTGTTTTCAGTTCATCGGCTTCTCTTTTTCCTCAGGATCTCTTCAAGTTCAAGTAAATTAGTTTCTTCTAGGCAAGAGTGCTTCATCCTAGGTCACATCATCGCTTCATACCAGATGAATAGGGATGTTTGCTGACCTAAAAAAATATGATTCTAATTAGTCCGTCTGTTAGATTATCGAAAAACATTGGAAACGTATTTTTTGTTTTATCAAATCAATAAAAATTGACGAAGATAAAACGCGTCAAAGATTTGAGTGGGTCGTGACGTCACTCACTGGTAAAAAATTTCTCCAATGTCTTAGAATATGACGTCACACGAGTTTTCAAAGCACGTATCGTCTTCATTGTTTGTTTAGGTGAAAAAAGAAAAAAATCGTATCCAATATTTTTTGGAAATCTGTTTGACGGACTAATTAGATTTTTTTAGTTAACTACCCTATTGTGGCCAAACGCAAGCCATTATAGTAATAAAAAAAAAACAACATCGCTATTCACCATGGCTACATTTATCCTTGTCTATAGCATCCAACGAAAAACAGGGTATGTTTTTCGTTTCCCTCAAAAAATCAAACGACCCTTGGCAAAACCATAAAAATACCCCTAAAAGTCCAATTATAAGGCACATAAACTCGTGGGTACATTAACAATACATTCAGAGGTATAACAGTAAGTTTATGAACTTACAAGAGGCCCGCATAACTGCGGCGGTACGTGCGCCCACTACTAATGGTGGGGAGTTTACCGATCTGTGTGGTGCGGTCTATGGTTCACTTTAATTGTTGCTTATGAGGTTGGGAGACGGTTTTTTTTAAGGAGGCTATTTTACTATAATTTAACTTAACATAACGGAGGTGTCTCATGAGATGACGAGAAACAGAGAAGTATGGCATACCATACTTCTATAACACATAATACCCTAGAACCCTCCTGGTTCCCCCCCCCCCTAGTTTCCCTGGTTCTCCTGGTTTCCTGGTGCCTCCTGGTCCTGGTTTTGTCTGGTGGTTGGTTGGTTGGTTGGTGGTTGGTCCTCCTGGTTTTTCCTGCTCATTCGCTATTCTTTTCTGATTAATTTCGTTGCGGGATCCAAGACAGTTAAATCGTTTCCCTGGGACATCGTCGGGCTTCATTGTCTCGGCGCTTTTCTTGTGGTCGCCACTGTTGATTCTGGCTAACAGGAGTTACAGTGGTTTGGGAATAATATGGCGGGCTTGTCCCAACAAGAAAAAAAAATTTGGAAGAAGAAGACATGCTGCGCTGACCTTAAATGAATTGGGATAAGGGCAAGAAAATGATGATGATTATGAACATCACCCCTGTAATCTCTTTTTTTTTTTGGGGGGTGGGAACTCATCAAATAACCCCTCGCGCTCTTGGGCAGAGCGAAAGGGAGTGTCAAACTTCTACTGACTAAAAACCACCCATGTTCCTTCTTAGCCATTGTGCCGAGGCCGCGGTATCTCTTTCGAACAACCCGCAGTCCCGACGTGACACCTGTAATCCCTTGAGGTGTGTCTAATAGTGCACCTACATTCCTACATTTTTTACATTTTGCTTAAGTCGCAAAGGGGTCGAGCCTATTGCCATCAACCGAGCACTAATCCAGGCTCAGTAGCAGCTACTGAAAAGTACCTGGTGGCAAAAATATGGCAGGAGAAGAGCCTAGAGAAATAAATTATTTCTCGTGTCAAAGTGTTTTAAATTCTATTTTACTATGCCATTTTAAGCAGATATAGATATTACTAGAAAGAAATTTAGAAAAAAAAACATATTAATTCAGCACATGCCACAAATGTACACAACAAGCAATAAAAAGAAACTAAAAAATAACAGAAAAAAAGAGTGTGTGCATCTCACGGCTGCGCCAAATAGGACCAGATCAGCAAACAGCCGAGGAGCTAGTGCCCGACGCTGGTTTTCAACTGGCCCTGACCAATACTTAAAAGGGACAAGCCCGCCACACTATTCCCAAACCACTGTAACTCCTGTTAGCCAGAATCAACAGTGGCGACCACAAGAAAAGCACCAAGACAATGAAGCCCGACGAAGTCCCAGGGAAACGATTTAACTGTCTTGGATCCCGCAACGAAATTAATCAGAAAAGAATAGCGGAGGAGTAGGAAATAAAACATAATTTCCACTTGACCAATACTGTCTAATGCTTTATATTTTACCAATTTAATTGTCACAACACAAAAATGGCTTCATTACCCATTAAACAATTTCTCAAACACGTAAACACTTTAAAAAAAAATAATATCAACAAAATCATTATATCAGACACAGAGAGTGGTAATAAGGAAGAAGTCGTCGCAAAAAATTGAGGATAAAATTTCGCATCTTGGAACGTCTACAAGCCTATCTTGAACTTTTTCAAGCCCGGAGCGGTCCAGCGGAGGCAATTTGAGCAAGATTAAATCCCGAATCCTCCCGACCGTAGCCGAATGAGCCCGAGACTACCCGAGCTCAGTCGACCGTTTTGCTTCTGTCTTTAAATTCCACCACTTACCTTTATTCATAACGTGATATTGGTTCGGCACGGAATGCGGTATCTGTTTGGGAATAATTTGAATTTGGAATAAGAATTTTTGAAATTGGAATCTTGGGAGGTTTTCGGTTGGGATTTTATGGCGTGTTTCGATTTTCTGGTTGTAAGCAGGACTTTTTTGAATAGAAAAGTGCATGTAGATACGTTTGTTCCTAACTCTATTTGCAATTTGATCTGAAATTGGATTTTGGTGCATGTGCATAGTTGTATATAGGCACAGAAGATTATCAGATAAGGTAGCTTGTAATATAAGCTGGTTTCTTATTAAAATGGCTAAAGAAACGACAAGGATTTGAGTCTTGACTATGTTCATCCGTATTATCATAATTTCGAAAAACTCTGTTATTTCTATTATATTATTGTTTTGAAAAATTCCGTCCATCGGTTAGTTATCCACGCCTTTAACGCTGAACAAATTTAAATGGGCATATAAATAGATCTGGGTTCCGCCAACTACTCTCAAGACGGGTGAAGTCGAGTGCAAAAGTTAGTCTAAACACAATGGACAATTACTCTATATTAAGTGACGGCCAGTCCACTCCAGTAAACCTTCAATTTGCACCCACATAGTTAATCTTAACCAAAACTTCCCTTTCCAAATTGTCCCATCAGAAACTTCTTAAACCCCCAAAATGGACCCTTTTCTCAACATTCAAATGACCACCGACTACGTAACACCCAAGTTTCAAACTCTATCATCCTTTACTATATCCTAGGACATTTATAATCCGCCGCAGTTTGGGCAGGGCTTTATTAAGGCCCTCGTGGTATGTAGAGCGTGTACAAAGGAACCTTTGAGTGGCAACTCTACAATGTAGAGGTAGACTCTACATGTAGAGCGAAGGTTTGTAAGAATTTGTGTTGGTATGCGGTTTTATGGTTGAAATGTGATTTTTGAATACGTTTCTTTTGTGATGTTATAATCCAGGGCATAATTGAACTAAGATAATATGTATTATTTTTCATAAATTAGGATTTATTAAATGGTTTTCCTGAGGTTGCACTTTCTAGACGTTGAAAATAAAAAAAAACCTGGGTTAGAAGATTCATGCAAAAATTAAACGAATCAATCCCTTTTCACTGAGTTTACCTTATGTAAAATACAGAATTATTGTAAACAGGCGAAATGTGGATTATGTTATTACGTGCACCTATGTTACACCCAACGGGATTTATAGGCGTGATGTTATGTATTTACCACTACAATAAAACACAACTCACAATAAAACACCACTCACAATAAAACACCAGTCCACCAGTACATTAACAAAAAAACTCCCAAAAGGCACAAAACACGCCCTGTACAAAAATAACCGTTTACGAAGCCCGTTACTCAAGTCGCGATGTTATCAGCGTCCACAATAAATACCTTTTTGTATAAAATTATAATTTCATTTAAACGCAGGTTTGTAATTGGCGAGCTCCGTAAACGCTCCCCTTTTTATTATCTGTGCCACTGAATATTATCTGTCCACGTAAAAATTTGACAGGATGCTACTGTCATAACTGTTTATTTTATTATTTACAGGCCTTTCACAGTTACATTCCTTTCACAGTTATTTTAGCTCTAATTTAAACCTTATGTCTGTAATAATAAAGGTAACTGTATTGCAAAATAAGAGGTAAGATATCATTGACAGGACAGTATTTTATTTCTGACAGCTGTGACCTTACAGCAACCTTATCGTAACGTTAATAAAAATCATTATCACCATCATCATCATCATTTTATCATCATCAAGATCATTATTATTATCTGACTGGAAATCTAGGAGCCTAAACATATAATTATGTTTGTTCCTTTGTGGCTCTCTAGAGACCAAACTCATAGGCCGATTTTGATGATTCTTACGTTACTCGATTTTTTTAATCTATCGAGTATCACTAAAGTCATGATATCGATCAGAATTCAATATGGCTACAATCAGACGCTATTCAGGGTGTAAATCAACCCATCACACAGCCGTCAACCATGCATTCTGTACATCAAACTAAGTTCCCCTACGCACATTTTTTTTCTGGGAAACGACATTTTTTTGTGTCAAAAATCACATTATACGGAAAACTCAATGTGGCACTGGTAAAACATTGTGCTAGTTGATGTTTGGAATAGTAAACGGGTCATGGAGGTAATTTAAGTAAAGTTAAAACCTGAAAAACTAGTATTTACAAAAACAGCTGTGAAAAATTTGGAACATGACCCCCAAAATCTCCGTAACTAGGAGATTCCCAGGTATGGTCTAGAACAAAAAAATATCGCAGTGGTGGGGAGAACAAGTGCCCTTCGTTTGCGTTAAGGGTACTTTTACACCCTATATTGTGTAAAATAAGGTTGATGAACTGTGTTAAGTGTGATAAATGATACTCTCATTAAATAACCATATAAAACTAAAAAAATAGTTTTTCGAAATGAGAATCATAAAAAATTTAAAAGTTAATTGGTTATTAGTTTCAAATAGTATTTTGCTTAAAATGTAAAAAGATAAACTCACTGGGTGCGATATACTGTTTTTATTAAACTAACGAAGTACTTGAAAATACAACTTTTTTTTTTTTTGGGGGGTGGGAAATCATCAAATAACCCCTCCCGCTCTTGGGCAGAGCGAAAGGGAGTGTCAGACTTCTACTGACTAAAAACCACCCATGTTCCTTCTTAGCCCTTCATGTCGAGGCCGCGGTATCTGCGAACAACCCGCAGCCCCGACGGGCGTCGGCCCTTGCGGGCCCCTTCCATGTTGCTGACATCTCTTTGAGGCGCGCGTGGAACACGAACGCGCCGTCGACACGGCCTGTCATCGTCATGAGACGGACGGACGGCGAGCTTACCCATCACTCACCGTCCACAGGCCCGGGTCTACGGTGGCCGGAAGCCATCACGTGGGCCCCGACGCCCGGAGCGCCTCCCGCGGCGGCAGCGTCTCCCGCGGCGGCAACGTCTCCCGCGGCGGCTTGAAATTACAACTTATCACAATAACCGACATTAACAGGATAAAACAATTAGAAACACTTTGACGTTTCCCCAAAATACCTTAAAACAACACTCAACAATCAAACAACCTTTCTTATCAACAAGTCTTAAAACTCGATTAAAATCTATTGTTTCTTCGTTTCAGGTAAGAACGGGCATTGACCCCGACACCCGTCACCCCTAGCAACAAGAATCCAATATCCTAGAATTATCTTATCTCTCAACTGAAGAAGATAAGAATAAGATGGGGAAGAATCACAGTATTTTGGTTTTAGAATTCCTACGCTTTACCGTTGCCAAGTATTTGGGCAAAGCGTTTGGATTCTAAAACTAAATAGCTGTATACTCATCTGAAGATGCTACGGGCTACGGTGCTACGGGCTACGGTGCTACGCTGCCACGGTGCTACGAAGTACGGATAGTGGTGAGTTCTTTAGATTTATAAGGTGCTATGATAAATTATTATAATAACTTACTACTGGTTTCTGAATTTACACTTTGTCTTATGATCAATACCATTTTTAATTTTTTGTCAATTTGTTTTGTCCTGTGAAACCAATAAATATTTTTTCTTTCTTTTTTTCTTTATAAGTAAAATATTTTCTAAATATAACGGAATAAAATATTTTTCGTTCAAAATGAAATCCTGCACTGAAATCCAAAGCCAAAACGCATAATAAAATCCTTTTCTACTCCACTCAACAGAAAGGAATTTACATACAGAACCGAATCACCAAACAAACAGTAAATCTTTAGAACGCAGCTCATAAAACGGCGTATCGGTCTAACGACACATAAACTCGCTTGCAGGCGAAGACGACGAAATTCTGAGATTTACCGCAGAAAAGCCAGTGTACGGATTTTGGGGTAGAATTAGAAATAACTTAGATAAAATAAAATTTTAAAAAAATCACTAAAACGGTAAAACCGGTTTCGGCATAACCGGATATTGGTATTCGGTTTTACCGAATCTTTAGCGTCCACGGCCCATGGATAAAACCTCTTATACCAGGCTAGGTACTATTTGCACGAAAAAGAAGTAATAAAAGAAGTTAGTCGTAAATCGAAATCCATAGTGAATTTGTAGTAAATTCAACAGTCATTATCAAGATTTGGACAGTCAGTGCATATCAGGCAGCATAGTTGGCACAGTGGCTCAGTGATACACTGCTGTGTTGTGTGACACTAGTTCGATTCCCGCCCGGAAAACTGATATGTTATTCAGGTAGTTGTTCAGGTTCTGACTCTTTATGTATGTGAGTTTAAATACCAAAATAGAAGAGACAATATTTCAAGTGTAGGGCAACTTAAAAAAAACAAAATGTGACTTTGCCACTTCACTGCTGACTGGTCCTTTCCCAAGCAAGTTACGAAGCACAGCCTTCGGTCAGTGCCCTTCTCCACAATAGTTAGAAGTTAACCCCCCTCCTCAAAAAGCGATAAAACAGTGAGAGTTCCCACGAATAATCGGCTAGGTTTCAACTTAATGCATTTAAATTTCTCTTAGAGAGCTCGCTCGAACATTTTCGATAAAAACTCTTTGGTTATAAAACGAGGCTGTTTATTTCTATGTAGTGTTTTCGAGTGTTTTAAATGACTTTCTATTCTGTTGTTGTTATTGCTTCGCTGGTAATGGGCACATGGCTTTTTATTGCAATAGGCTGTGGTTTTGTGTGTGACCTTTATAGTATGTACCTAGGTATATAAGTACCTATGTATTTAATGTTTTGGAATGGTATGGAGAGTGCAGATCTTTGAGATTAGTTTGAAATGGATTCTTATAATGGTGGTATATACGCACTTAAAGAAAAGGGGTTTCTGGTTGAAATACTATCCAATTTCCAGTTATTTTCACTTTATTTTGTTGTGTTTTCTGTTGGCGTTATGTAATAGACACTTCTTTGTAAAAGAATTGTTTGAAAAGTGGATAGTTGGTTGTTTATTTAATTTATTTGTTCTTTACAAGACGGATCGAATGTTCTATCTTGTTTGAAAATTCTGAGAAAAACGGGCAAGAAAGAAAGATTAAAATGGTTCCGTTTTTTATTTTTATTGGAACCGGGATAAACTCACGATGATTTTTAGAAATGTAGATGTTTTTCTTTACTTCTCTATTTGATAATCAGTCTGAGAGAAAATTGGTATGAAGTATCATTTTCAAGCACAGATGCAATCACATAAAGCTACTACAATCTATCAAATAATATCTTTAAGATTTTCAACTTTAACGCTAAAGCGTTAGGTTCAAAATTAATTGGGAAAATTTGACAGTTTTGTACTGTACACTAATAGTGACCATTACACGGCTTCTTAACTTCATGAGGCAAAAAATGAACAACAGAAACTAGCTCCTCCATAACTCAATTACAATCGTCGCAGTGCACTTAATTCATGAATACAAAAGAAATCGTCGAAAACTTCCAGAAGGTTCCAGAGAGTTCTCATTAACGTCGCGAAATGGTCCTTCAACAGTATAATAATTCATTTAATTCCAGCTTGAAACACTGCCTCTTATCTCAGATGAAAGGATAGGATTTTGAGCGTCTGTGGTCGCTTTAAAATTTTATGGTTTTAGTTGAAGTTGTACTTTTGAATTTTGATGGATCGCTGTTTATCAAAATTCATGAGGTTTTCTGCTTGTGGAGGGAAGATAGTATTGTTTGTGTTTTAGCTTTGAGAGAAACGGGGATTCGCTGTGATATAGCGCGCATCAAAGTATACAGTTTGAAGTTTACTGTTCTCTTACTTCAATAAATCTTTAAAATTATTTAAGTGCTCCAAAACTTACTTTGAAACTTATAGATACACTGAACTAATACATATGTGAAGTTTTTACAAATAAACAATTCTAAAAAGTATTAAATAGACAATCATAAACATTGAATAAAGTGCAAATCACTCGAACATTCGTGGCTAGTGTACGGGAATATCGCAGTTACGCGGACCGCCCAAGAGCGATAACAGCGCATCTCGTCGGCCAGTGACATTTCGTTGATGTGTTGGAAGCAACTGGTTTTTGACATTTGACGACTCGTTTATGAAGCACGTCTAAGCTCCAGTATTTACACTCGTCGCATATTGGATCAACATAATATTACAAGCTAAGTGGTGACAAGTATATCATAACATCTTAAATAAACATGTTAGGTTCACCAGATACTAAAATCAAAAGTTCTTCAGACACTCATTTGAATAAAGCGCCTACAGCGAGTGACGAGCAATATAACCGTAAGCGCAAACAGCCTGAGTCAGAATTTTCTGAGGCGATTAGTGCATTATCACTTGATCTGAAAAATACTTTGAGCGAGTGGCGACGCGACATGGATGGCAGATTATCGATAATTTCCGAGAGCGTTGCTAGTATAACAACAGAATTAGCCGCTCTAACGCTAGTCACCACTACAATCAAAAGTGATGTAAGTTTTCTCCGCTCGGAACAGCTATCTATCAAAGAAAGTATTAAAATACAAGAAGGGAAACATGGTGCACTGTCACAAGAACTAGCCGAAATACGAGGGTCGGTTCAATACACCATGGACGAGCAAACTGACTTACAAAAACAGGTCGCTGAATTGAAAAGTCATAGTATAAGTATGGCGGACATGCAATTGACTATGGCGGGTCTAGTTGCTAAGATAGACTCCATGGAACAAAACGCTCGAAGTTGCAATATTGAATTATGTAACATACCCGAAAGGCGAGGTGAAAACCTGGTAACCCTAATAGAAAACATCGGATCCAAAATAAATTTTAAAATAACCCAGAAAGACGTAGTAGCCGTACATCGCGTCCCCCATGCTCATGAACAAAGCGATAAACCCAAAAATATTATTGTGAAGTTTACTTCCCGAATACTCAGAGACAACATGCTCAGCGCCTGCAGATTATTTAAGAACCTGAACGCAGATTTAATAGGTTTCTCCAACTCGAAATTGCCTATTTACGTTCATGAGCACTTGACCCTGAAAAATAAGCAGTTGTTTCGGGAATGTCGTAATGCAGCCACCAAGCATAACTTCAAGTTCGTGTGGGTTAAGAACGGCACTATTCTTGCTAGAGAAAAGGAAGGAGCACGAGTATTCGCCATCAAATCTACGCAAGACATTGGTAAAATTAAGCCTGCCTCGCCAGCAGCTGGCAGCCGATCTTCAATTGCTTCTCATTGACTCAGTCAACACTCAGAATTTCAAACCGTACCCACCGATTCTCTTATCTTTGGTTTGCCAAATCCAGCTATTTATTATTTCATTACTGTATAATGTCTATGTCATTGAGTGCTTTGCTTACGCTTACTTTTTTCACTTAATGCTTATCAAACTGCAACTGCCTTTTAAGTTATTCTTAGTATTAGTTTATGTCTGTAAGAATAAGAATAAGAATAAGAAACTTTTATTTGTAATGTCAGTCTGTATGCTCAAGTTTTTGTTTTATGTGCCACTATGTTGCTTATATTGCGTCGCTGTCGTGTTGCGCACTTCACTCGTAGTCGTGAAGATTTTGTTTATATTTTATATTGTCATACTTACTAGTAGTAGGTTTTTCAATAATGGATGATCAGTCTCTTACTATTTACTATCAGAACTGTAGGGGGGTCCGCACCAAGCTGCATACTTTATACGTAAATATTTTGGCTAACTGCTACGACGTTATTGTCCTAACGGAAACCTGGCTTACTCCGGAGATATCTGACGCCGAGTTCATTGATGATCGCTATGCTGTTCATAGGTGCGACCGCGACCGAGAAGCCACTGGTAAAAAAGAAGGAGGAGGAACCCTAATAGCGATTCTGAAATCACTACGTGCGGTTAGAATCAATCCTGTCGCAACTCTATACTCCGACATTGAATACGTTATTATTCAGATCATCAATAGAGGTAAATTGCATATAGTTGGTGCAGCTTATGTACCACCAAAAACTCCGGAATCTGTCTATAATGCCTACTTTCAAATGTTAGATGCCCACCTTGACAATACTGACGTTGAACGCTTCTATATCATCGGTGATTTCAATTTACCTGCTCTTGATTGGGATACCAACATAGGTAACCACTCCACCTTTGGTCAGATCTGCGGTAATAACACCCCTGTGGGTGGAATTGTCAATAATTTCCTAAACATACATAGTGCTATCCAGCACAACACACTTAAAAACATCCGTAGTAATATTCTCGATCTCTTTATCAGTAACGTTGACTGCACTGTGTTCGAAACTAATGACCTTTTATTACCTCCTGATCAATATCACCCCCCTTTTTATGTATTAATTCCCTTCCATACACGAAACAGTAATATGACGCGTAAATCAATTAAAAGATTTAACTATTATAAAGCTAATTATGACGATATTAACCAAGATTTAGCGGAAATAAACTGGGAGTCTGCTCTATCAGGCTGCTCTGTAGAAGAATCACTGGAGGCTTTCTACAACATAATGTTTAATGTTATTAAAACACATGTTCCTCTCACATCAGTAAAGTCTTCGAGGTTCCCGAATTGGTTCTCCCCGGCTCTCATACATATATTTAGGAACAAGTGTAGAGCTTGGGTAAAGTGGAAACAATATAGCAATTTGTCAGATTATGAACAGTTTTCGCTTTACAGATCCCGATTTCACATTGAGTGCAAAAATTGTTATGACCGGTATATCAATACTGTTGAGGACAGTATTAAACTAAATGTTAATTATTTTTGGAAATTTGTCTCTAACCGTAAGTCATCTAAAGGAATTCCATCTACTGTGCATTTCAAAGATCAGTCCTCGAATAATCCTAATAAAATCTGCAATCTATTCTCTGTTTATTTTAAATCTGTATATGAACCTTCTACTTTGTCAAATGATTTTTGCTTAAACGCAGATTGTTCTGAAAGCTGCACCGCTGTAGATAATATTCAATTCTCAGTTCAGCAGGTATTGAGGCACCTGGAAACCTTAGATATCTCAAAGGGGCCCGGTCCCGATGCGCTTCCTGCAATATTTCTCAGAAATACTGCAAAGAATACATGCGTTCCTCTACAAATTATATTTAATCAATCCATGTCACAAGGAATCTTTCCTGATGCGTGGAAGCGAGCTAACGTTACACCGGTACACAAGTCAGGCCCTGCAGATGACGTCGAGAACTATCGCCCAATATCAATTTTGTCGGCCTTATCGAAAGTCTTTGAAAGGCTTGTACATAGTGTACTTTATCCGTTGCTTCATAATGTTATTGCTCCACAACAACACGGATTTGTTAAAAGAAGATCTACGGTAACAAATCTCTTAGGTTACGCGGAATATATTTTTAATGACTTGGATGCTGGTACACAAGTAGATTCAGTTTACACCGATTTTCAGAAGGCGTTTGATAAGGTCGACCACGAGCTGCTTTTGCGCAAAATTGCCTTTAACGGCATACGGGGGAACCTGTTGAGGTGGTTTTCGTCGTACGTTTCCAATAGGACGCAACGAGTTGTAATTAATGGGTTCCAATCATCTTCTATAGCTGTGACATCAGGTGTTCCACAAGGATCAATTCTAGGGCCCCTTTTATTTATTTTATTTATTAACGACATAGGCAAATGTTTTAAAAATTCCAAATTTCTTTTATACGCAGATGACTTAAAAATATTTAGGCCCATTAGAAATTCTAGTGATTGTCTTGCTTTGCAAAGTGACTTAAATAGACTGTCTGAATACTGCATGTGTAATAAACTTAAACTTAGCGTGCCTAAATGTTGTTACTTGAGCATCACCAAAAACAAAAACATCCTTAGATACCAGTACTCTCTAAATAATGTCACTTTAAGTAGAGTTACCATGGTTCGTGATCTGGGTGTCATTTTTGATGACAAGCTGCATCTTGATGTACACATTAACACAATTGTTAACAGGGCTTGGCGCATGTACGGATTTGTTATGCGATCAGCCACTGAATTCGTGCGTCCTCAGACCTACCTCTATCTATACAAGACCTTGATTAGATCTCAATTAGAGTATGCAGTAGCGGTGTGGAATCCCCTTTACATTAAATATGCGAACTACCTGGAAATGGTACAAAAAAAATTTTTACGGTCTATGACTTACAAGTGCTTTCGCTCTTCTGCGTCTTATGTCGATTTACTAGGGAAGTATAATCTGCTAAGCCTTTCCGGCCGGCGGATGTTTCTGGAGACAGTGCTCCTGTACGATTTCTGCAGAAACACGTACGACTGTACCGAAATTTGTAACAGAATCTGTTATTTAGTTCCCAGAAAGACACAGTTGCGTGCAGTGCGCAAGCAACCGTTGTTTGCGGTAAGGGCATGTCGAACAAATGCTGGTGTTCGAGCACCGTTGCGACGTCTTGTTGACAATTATAATAAACACTTTCTAGACATTGATGTATTCTGTGCAACACGGGCAAGATTCCGAAACTTGACTCATAATACAATCAAGGAATTAGACATCATATCCTTCTCTTAGATTATCGCACGTCTCATAAAATCAATGCACTTACTTATTATTTTAAATTAAAATCATTGTTTGTTTTTTGGCTATTAATATTTTTGGTACTTTTAACTTCTCTTTGAAACGTGTTAAATTAATATTTTGCTAGTATGTATGCTGTGAATAACGCTGTTGTTTACGTAATTGTTAATTTTAAGTTTTGTGTCTGTATGCTTTATTATGTAATTGTTTGTTGTTCCAAATAAAATAAAATAAAATAAAATAAAATAGTGCAGTTTGAGATTAACAGATCGGTTTGTTTTTTTGAGTGATTTTACCAGTCCAAGCAAAATGTAATTATTTTTGTCAAAGCCAAAGATAGTAAAGAGACCTCTTAATACTATAGCTTTTGTGGGTTTTAAGATCAGAAACTCGAACATAACTGGCGAAATATAAGTGTACTAGCGGACGTCACGTGATTTCACCCGCGTAGTTCCCGTTCCCGTGGGAATACAACGATAAAAAGTAGCCTATGTCACCCGGGAGTAGTGTAGCTTCCCAACGGTGAAAGATTTTTTGAAATCGGTCCAGTAGTTTCGGAGCCTATTCGTTACAAAGAAACAAACAAAACTTTCCTCTTTATAATATTAGTGTAGACTAATGAGAACACCTCTGTCTGATACTTCGGGGATTACGCGATGTTTCGTAATGTTAAATTATTAGGTACCTAAATAACGAATATATAAGGAAATTTACAAGTGATACCATTTGCTCGCATCTGTTCCTGCTTCAATATCCAAAATTATCTCACGGAATCATACTACCGAGTTCAAAGGTACCTATTGCTACTAAGGTTCCAAGCTTCCTACCTGTCTTATGTTAAATATTACCATCAGTGCTTTATAAATAAAATCATAACAGACGGACAGGCAGTGTTACTTTTGCATTTATTATATTACATCTTTCAATAGCCGTGGAAGTGGCGAAGTTTCGAGCCAATATTTATAAAGTCGTGCCGGGGGTACGTATTTGAATATCGAAGATTAAAATACCTACGCTTAAAATATCGATGTTCAAAACATCGAAAATGGAAAAATCGAACGACCATAAAACCGAAACATAAAATTTCGAAAGTTTATATTATCGAATGGTTAAATAACCTACGTCCAATACATCTAAAATCTAAATATCTACAAAAGTTACATCGAAATACAGATTATCGAATGTCTTAAATATCGAAGTACAAACTATCGAACGTCCTAAATATCGATGGGTACATATATTATTTGAACATCGAAAATTAATTTTTGATGTAAGTAGTATGAGTGGAAAAAGGTTGCTTCTGCAACGTCTCCGGCGCTACGGGAAGTGCAACCCCTTCGCCCTTGCGTAACAAAGGATAGGCACCCATGATCACCTCCGCAGCTTCGGCTTGCTGGTCGCCTCGGGCGACCAGCCTCAGCCGCTACGGCTCCCACGGGTGCCTATGCTTTGTTACAGCGAGCGGGGGTTGCCCTCCCTTCGCGCCTCCGGATTTTTATATACACTCTAGGGGTAACAGCCAAAAGACTACGTAAATTCGGGGTACCCTAATTCGGTTTTGGAACAATTTCGACCTATTTTATCCATGAAAGTCAGTGTCCAGTGTACAAGCATAGGTCAATCGTGAAGGTATTATTTAGGTCTTTAAATTAAAATATATTTTTGAAAGTCAATATGTTATGCTACTAAAGTTAGTGACAGAAACGTATCGCTGCAAAATCGACTCCACGTAGTCTTGTATGCCCTACCCCTAGAGTGTAATTTAGAATCGCGTAGGCGCGGAGGGGCGCGGCAGCCCGCGAGCTGAGGAGCAGGTGGTTTTAACGCCCGCCGCCGCAGCTGAGGCTGGCCGGCGAAGCCGGCCAACAAGCCGAAGCTGCTGTGGTGAGCGTTTATATCATCTGCGACGTTAAGCTCGCGTGGGACTGCCGGAGCCCTGCAGCGCCGGAGCCGTGACAGAAACCATGCTTGCTTGCATGTTGCATGATTGCTGCAAGCTTGTTTGCTAGATGGTAATCAGTTACTAGGTGGGTTACAAAAAAAAAACAAGGAAAACCTCATGTAATGTAGGTACCTACTTTAATTATTTTTACATAATAAAAACCCAAAATAAAACACATTTGTACGCAAATGTACAATATAACCACTGCGGTCATTTTTTTGTTCTAGACCATACCTGGGAACCCCCTAGTTACGGAGATATTGGGGGTCAAAGTTACAAATTTTTCCCCAAAAAAAAAAACGTTTTCCAGCAAAAAATTTTGCGTAGGGGTACTTAGTTTGATGTACAGAATGCTTGGTTAACGGCTGTGTGATGGGTTGATTTACACCCTGTATAAATTTTTTTTTCGTTATTTTAACTAGTAGGTATTTTGAACGTAGATATTATGAACTTAGGCATAATGTCATTCGATATTTTGAATCATTCGAAATTTTAATCATTCGGAATTTTAATTTTCGATGTTTTAAACGTAGGTATAACAATTTTCGACATTTTGATACAATCGATATTTAAATTTTCGATGTTTTGAACATCGATATTTTAAGCGTAGGTATTTTAATCTTCGATATTTAAATACGTACCCCGTGCCGGCGCGGCTTCCTATCTAAACAAGGCGCAAATGAACCCATCGTGAAGCCGTCAAAAAATCATTCTGTACATCAAAGTAAGTAGCTCGTCAAATATTATTGCTAAGAATCGACTTTTTGAAATATGAAATATATCATGATTTATGACTCATTGTAACGCACTTAAAGCATGGTGCTGAAGGGGGCATTAAATAGTTTGGGGATCAAGGTCTGTACACCTGGCGTCGACGCGGACCTGTAGACGGTGAGTGATGGGTAAGCTCGCCGTCCGTCCGTCTTATGACGACGACAGGCCGTGTCGACGGCGCGTTCGTGTTCCACGCGCGCCTCAAAGAGATGGCCGGGCCGACGCCCGTCGGGGCTGCGGGTTGTTCGCAGATACCGTGGCCTCGACATGAAGGGCTAAGAAGGGACATGGGTGGTTTTTAGTTAGTAGAAGTCTAACACTCCCTTTCGCTCTGCCCAAGAGCGGGAGGGGTCATTCGATGATTTTCCACCCACCATAAAAAAAAAGGTCTGTACACCTTATTTCATAAGAAAATTCTTTCACCTGCTAGATTAGACATGTAGTACATGAAAAGTGTAGAAAAGACAAACAGGATATTTAAATAAAAATTTAAAACAAAAATATCTTCTATTTTAACCAAACACAAATCTATTATTCTTCTTTAAACAAATAATATTTTCATAGAGAAACTTGAACATTCAAACAATATTGTCTATTCATAGAATTGAGCAAAACAATTGCACTACGATGTTGAAGCCACGCTCGGTATGGTTATAATCCTTCCTGATTGAAGGATCACGGAGCTTATACGGATAAAATCGGATGATGGCAGATAACGAATATTATTTTGAAAATGTTACTCTAGTGTTGTTTATTTTTATTGGTGTGGTTGGGACTTATTTATAAGGGAAATTTCTTTTATTCTTGTCAACAGAGAGACAATTTGTTCTTTGTTGCAATATAAAATTTTTAGACCTAAATTACCCGGCTAAGAATAAGATTAAGAATAATTAATTTAAGAAAAAGTAATACAAAAGGTGTACTAGTCTTGTTTCTCATACAAAGGTATAATTAGTGCTTAAAGTTTAAGATAGACTTTTAGAAAATACTGTGGAAAGATTTGTATAAGCATATAAAAGGCGCAATTATGCAGAGATATGGGTTATTGCTTTTATAACTGTGCGAAACAGTTACGTTTGATTCTCGCTGAAGTAAGTGGGTTCAATTTTGGATACAAATATACCCTAATAATAGAAAAAAAAACATTTTTATTTATTATGACAATTAATGTACACACTTAATATAGAAAAGAACACAGGAACAAAAAATAATACTAAAGTGATGCTTATTTCTAAAGAAATCTCTTCCAGCACACTATAGCTACTTAGCATCAGCATAGCTTCATTTATAAAGCAATTCGTTTAAATAACCGCTGTCTATAAAACCGTAAAAATATCATACATCAACCACTACCATAAACCGCCATCATCAGAGAAATTGCATTTCTAATCTTAATCATTTATCAATTTATTACACCGAAATGACGTTATTGCTAATAAAATGGCGAATACCGTTCCAGCTATCTCTCGATCGTAAAGTTTAAAACAGATATTAAATGCGAGAGTCAGTTAAGTTTATTTGATGTTATTTGGAGTTGGAGGGGGTCTCACCAGTATTTTTTTACGTTTGCCTATCATCGATGTTTATGGAGTTTCATTTATTTATCATGATGTGACAGCTGCTTGTCCAGTAGTAATGACTATGGGTAACGAGATGTAGAACATTGATTTCAAACCAGGCAAATACTGCTCTTATGTCAGTAAACAGTGTGTATACACTTGATTAAATGATTTATATACATGTATGATTAGTACGATGTGTTTCTTGTTTGTGAGATATGGGCTTGTAAACAGACCCATAATTAAGAAACCTAGCACATTGATATTATGTTGCAAAATGAAGTCTGTTCATCTGTTATGACGTTAACGCTCTAATGACTGAACAAATAACGATGTAATTCCAAACCTAGGTTCAGACATACTTGCATTCCAATGGTACCTACGTCACGTGGGATCACTTCCGATCTCGGGCGAAGCCATGAAGCAAAAGCTAGTTTAAAATAAATTCCCAAGTCAACATTAAAATTTACTCGGTCGAACCCACTGACCTATCCATCTATACTTATATAGGTAGATATCTACTTCGTGTCCATAAATCCACAAACTTAACCCAAGTTATGATACATTAGTTAAATGGTATAAAAACATGAACCGTTCTTCCCTCCGAAGGGTTAGAGAGGGCTTAGGCACTCCTTCCCTCACTGTCAGATTCATTGTAATGCTCTTAGTGAGAATTTAGACACGAGTGGTACGTTTTAGTGACGTAGAGTACCATTACGGCGTTGTTTAGGGGGTAGGTAGGGCCTTGATTGGGTGTCAATTGGTGGGAATTTTGGGGTAAGTAGGTAGGTGGGTATGATGATGGATCTTGGTTTTGTGAACTGAGATGTTTTATTGTTTGACTTATTTTTCCAAAATAAAAGCACCTATACTTTGAATTAAATTCGTGAATCTATTTTGATATGGTTTTCACTATTTTTTACTGCTTTTCGAAATAAATTCAGTTTAAAATAGTGAACTTCATAGCTATGTATTGCATCAAGTTAAATCGCGTTATAGGAGTATAAATAAACACTAAATGGACCCAAAATAAGAACCGTGCCAATCAGGGGAGAGACGTAACTTATTGAGTAAAGTATGAGTTTGATTACTGAGGTAAGAAAATGTCGTGCACTTTTTAATGTAACGACATAATATCTTATAGCTTAAAAGCTATTAACAAAGCAAGAAACACAAAAAGAATATAAAATTATGCCCCCATCAAAATTAAGACGGTTCAAAATAATTGAAAGTTAAGAACAGTGTACACGAGCGATTTAAGGCTATAAACACAAAAAGTAACAAAGCTAGTTGGCACAGTCGTTTCGTTGCAGGCGTTTGGCGCATATTAACTGGTGTTTACGACCGTGTTATACGCTATTTTAATGTTTTTACGAGTTTCGACTCCGCTGGTGTGTACCGCCTTAATGACTTTTGGAGGTTTGTCCTCAGTTTTGTTTGGAATTTTGATTTTTATTGCATTTGGCAATAGAATGAAAAGTGAAATGGGGTGATAGTTTTTGAAATAGTTTTATATTTTTGAAATCTGTACGCGCATAGACTGAAGCAATTTTTAGCTAAAATACATGCTCTGTTATTGAAAATTCGAAGGCATGTGTGTGACATCGAAAATATCTCGAGTTTTAAGGAAAGAAACCTCTGATTTTTCGGGTTTAATTTGCGTAGTTTATCATTATCACATGCTTCGGTGAAGGAAAATATCTTGAGGAACGCTTTAGAGATATATCTGGATGTAAGAGGCCCATGAGCGGTGTTAAAATTCTTACACTAAGGTTAGTGCGTAACCTGGCACTAACCACACGTTGAAGAAAGAAAGTACCACAACCCGCCTTGCGGATTATTATGCTATGCACTCCTTTTTATAGAGCCGAGGTCTACGACTCAGCAATGAAAACCTTATAGGCTGATTATGTTAACTCGCAAATTCTGGCACTTTGCTATCTCTATATTTTTTACTGTAGATTTTTTTGCCTTTGCCATTTAGGTGTAGTAAAACAAACAACTGTCAGCGTTCTAGTATATTTTTTGCCACATACCACAGCAAGTCCTAAAAACCTGAAACGACTAGACCCGTAATAAAACATTGTGCCTCTCAATAAAAACTTTTTTTTTCGGGGCACAGATATGCATACATTCTGCCATCAATCTTTGCTGGCTCCGAGCCAAAATTCTTCGTTGATAATAATATGTTAATGATCCTCATGTTAGATATGGATCACCGTGTATTTTTTAAGTTATTTTTCTAAGAACACATTTACATGGGAATATGGTAATTTTTTGTTACAAATAATATGTGGAGATGAATAATTTATGAGGTTTTTTTTTTGAGAATTTGTGCGGAAAATGAGTCACTTTTGCTATTACTTCCTAAATTAATTGTGATATGAAAAGAGTAGGCAATACATAGGTATGCTAAATACCTGAAGGACTTGTGTCTGTTCTGTCTAGAAGCGGCAACAAATTCAAAATTCTTCATGTTTTTTTATGTATTCTTCAATACCACCTTCGTCACGGTCTAACTTAACTTGTCTGCGATTTCCTCCAACAGTCGTCCAGTGAGTGAAGATTTTTGTCCACCTCTCTAGGTGCTCACGCTACGATGACTTGTTCTGATCTTCTTTGCGGGGCGAACATGGCCAGATATTGCACAAGATGTAGAGATTTCGAACGAGAAAAAGGACGCCTTTGCCCTGCAGTAGGACATTAACGTGGCTAGCAAAAAAAAAATCTATTTCTGCAGCATCTCAATCATCATTCATCATCATCATTTCAGCCATAAAACGTCCACGTCCCCCAGAAGGCGGGGATTTGCCGTAATCGCCACGCTTGGCAGGGGGGTTGGTGATCGCAGTATGGTTGTTACGAAGGCACAGATAACGCTGCTGCCCATTCTCTGGTAAGTCCCTTAGTCGCCTCTTACGACACCCACGGGAAGATATGGGATGGTGCTATTCTTTACTTCCGACACCATATGGGCATCTCAATCATGCATCTCTTATTGAACGGAAAAAGCATAATCATTGAAAATGAATCACTACACTTGCTCAAGATTGATGTAGTGATTATGTAAGATTTGTAATGTTCACATGACACCATTCCCACACGTAAATCACGTAACCTATACCGTTCCAAATAAATCCATTCCAAATGAATAAAAACGGTCGACAAAAATTCTTATGACAGGAGATTTCATTCTCAGTTTCCGAACACATTTTTAACACAGTTTACAGAACCTAGTCAGCTGATTGGTGGTTTCTGGCGTCCTGCCAACCCTCTTTGTCGTAGTGGATTGAAAGTTTTCACTAACCACCCGGCTACCGATGGTATCAACTTGCTCTTTTTAGACTTAGGAGGTGTGAATGCTTGAAATATTATTGCTATTATTCATTTGGAAACTTAGATTGGAAATTTTGCATTTTACTGTAGTTTTTGGTTCACCAAGTTTACGTTTCTTTAAAAAATTTTAGAAGAAGCTGGGGAAAGGTGATTCAGAATATGAATGTATGAGAATTCAATTCTCATTTCATATTTCGGTCTCTTTCAAGTTAAATGTTTCTTCAAATTCAGAGGTGAATGTAGTTATTACTTATGTACTCTAATTGGGGTGCTGTCAAAATATATAGCCTGGGATTCCTTGAAACGATTTGCTTCAATGTTAGTCTAAATGTTATTTCAAATCTCAACAATTTAATTAATTTACTCTTGCCTTGTTATATCTTTTATATTTCCAAATATGGCATACATACAGTCTTGCTAAGGGTTACCGATACTAACTGGGTTGTAGAGGTCAGATAGGCAGTCGCTTCTCATCATCATCATCAAAGACGACATAGGCTTCCCCCAAGTGTCGCCACATTGACCGGTCCCGGGCGTCTCTCATCCAGCGGGTACCCGCAACCTTCACCAGGTCATCGGTCCACCTAGAAACCGAACTGGAAGACGTTGCGTTGGACGGCCTCCCACTAGGTGGACCGATGACCAGTCGCTTCTAGTTAAATACTAATATTAAGTTGTATCTAGTTAGACTGGAAAATTACTCCAACATAGCTGGGTAAAGGCTAGGCAAATGATGATTTATATATTTTATGACAATTTCCTGAATTTTAACGAGTCTGTAAAATGCATATGGACGGCTTAATATACGATACGGTTTCTTTCGTTGGAGAAATATTTAATACTAAACTATCAAATTAATGAAAACATTTTGAGTTATTTTTTAGATGTCAAGTTAACAACGAGAGACGAGACAACTATATATAGTTATTACAACTTTATATAGTTCGGAAAAGGCAGATGATGATTTCAGAATATAACATAATTTAATCTAGAATCAAAATGGATCCTGACTACTCAGAACTTCATTAAAAAGACTTTTCAGATAAAAAAACATGGGGTCAAAAACATAAATATTAAAATCGTAGTTAATGGACCTAAAAATCTACCTTTCTTATTATAAGAATAAATAAAAAAGTACCTCAAAGGCGGAGCTCCAGTTACATTGCCCATTAAAATCTAAAAAGGGGTATTGAAATATTCCATATTTTTAAGGTTTCAAACATTTGATCATTATGGATCGTATTGCGAAGCCGTAGGAAATGTTTTTGCTCATGCGTCTGTTTAATTAATTTGTTTTTGGTCTTAAATGCTTGTAAGGTTTATCGGGTCAGTAGGATTGTTATGGTTAGCTTTGATGTGTGATCAGGGCCCCGAGTCTGCTATTCAATAGTGTCAGAATGGTCTATCAGTGATCTCATAATTGTTGATTTTGACAAGTTTGGTGTTGTCAAAATCAACAATTACCCATGGAATTCTTGCAACGAGCTGGGCCCCGAGTCTGCTATTCAATAGTGTCAGAATGGTCTATCAGTGATCTCATAATTGTTGATTTTGACAAGTTTGGTGTTGTCAAAATCAACAATTACCCATGGAATTCTTGCAACGAGCTGGGCCCCGAGTCTGCTATTCAATAGTGTCAGAATGGTCTATCAGTGATCTCATAATTGTTGATTTTGAAAAGTTTGGTGTTGTCAAAATCAACAATTACCCATGGAATTCTTGCAACGAGCTGGGCCCCGAGTCTGCTATTCAATAGTGTCAGAATGGTCTATCAGTGATCTCATAATTGTTGATTTTGACAAGTTTGTTGTTGTCAAAATCAACAATTATGAGACCACTGATAGACCATTCTGACACTATTGAATAGCAGACTCGGGGCCCTGGTTATGGTTTAAGACATTTATTTCTCAAAAACAGAATACAATAATTCACTTGGATGAGAAACACAGGTTACAAAATTAATTGTTCATTGGAACGAGTATCGGAACGGTATTACAATATTGTTAATCATTAACTTATCACTATGTTAATAAAGTAAAATTAACTAAGCTAAAAGAGAACGAGATTTAAAGGTAGGTTTTTTAATATTTTTTTTCTTGATGTAGGGTAATCTGAGAAAATATTGAGGCTATGAGTCCATATTACGTGTCGAAACCATTGACTTATATATTACTGCGTAAGGACTGGGCGGACGGCATTTTAAAATGACGCCACAAACGTGGTCCCAAAAAGGTCTTTCCTAAGCCGAAGTGAACTAGTCCACGATCGGATCTCTTCGGGTGCGGTCGTAAATTTTATTTAAAGCTTTATTTATGTTCTTTATACCTCGAAAATGGCACGCCGCTTATACAAGTTTACGTTAACGAGCAGACTACACCAATTCTCTGTATGGCGAACGCGTCGAGCAAATGTTCGGACGACCGTATCTTTAGTTTTTATATCAATGGTCGAAACACACTTTCTATCGTGGTTGCTATTGAAAGTATACGAGTAATTACTTTTTATTGTTTTATTGTTATTATTATTTTTGTTTATACTAAGGTTTTATTTTGGTTTGACTATAGAGTGTTGTAGGATAGACACTCTTGAACAATATTCGAGATTTCGACATGACAATGGCATGTTGAAATCGTCAGCCATTTCCCTGACATCAATTTATCTAAATCATAAGCAAAAGTATTTTTTTGAGAATATACGTAAACTGGCATCTATAGGCAGCTACATACTCCAAAAAGTTCAGTTACAACAAAAGCAATATCTCGGAAATTTTGACTCGTAAGATAATGACATTTCATTTATAATACTCGTAGTTTCGTTTTGTTTTATGAATTGTTCTTCTGACATTCAAAAGTGCATGTAATGGTTTAATTAAAATAAATGCTTTGAGTTTGAATTTGAGTTGAATAGTGTATTCAATACCTCCACCAATTTTTAGCTCTAAGCAAACTATTGTTATTTCAAATGACTATTTTGGCTGGGTTAACACTAATTTGCTTTGATTATGTTAGTTTAAATTTAACCTGGAGAGCAGTGGTGACCCAGTGGTGGCGGCCCCGACTTACAATTAGTGAGTAGTGGGTTCAAACCCAGTCAGGCGCATTACTTTGTGTAATTTATTTCATCACCACTGCTCTCAAAACGGTAAAGAAATACATCGTGAGGAAACTGGCATGTCTCAGAACCAAAAAATTCGAAGACATGTGACATCTACCAACCCGCACTGGGCCCGCGTGGTGGATTATTGCCCATCCCTCTCCTAGAGAGGAGGCCTGAGTCCCTGCAGTGGGAACATTATAGGCTGATGATGATGATAATGAAATTTAACTTTAACCAAAATTAGTACCTACGAGTATCATATGTTAGACATACAACACCGATAAACACACATAGGATATCTCGAGTTGAAACGCTAAATACACTACCAAACATAATCTTCAAACAAGCAACTTGCTTAGCAACAGAATCTTGCCATAACTACATGTACCTAATACATAATATTCATCACATATTATATATCACTCACGCCATCTTTGTTAAGCCTATAGTCTCTTCCCCACAGCAAATTGGGCGAAGTAACTCAATTTCGATGCGTCTTTGAAATTATTTGAGGTAGTATCGATAGGGGAGGTATAAGTACCTCCTGTGCGTCTGAGGTATCAATCAGGGTATTTGGGTCGATCGTGGATGAATATTTTCTGTGTAGTTGACCCTTTTAATGTGATATTGATTGCAGTTAAGTAGGCATGTTCTTGTTTGATATTAAAAATCCTTTTTTCGGTTCTTACAAAACAGCTTGGTTTCCGTATTGCCTTATTTCGTCATTTCAAAACATCTGAGGAAAATTGTTCATTCTATAGAAAATTTAATTTGAACCAAATCAATGGGTTTGTAGAATGATAAAATACTTCATGTGTAAAGGCAATAAATTAATTCTTCAAAGGCCCACGAAACGAAAACAGCTTCAGATAATTACAACAGAAAAAAAACAATCGACATTTTTAAACGTTAATCGGCCGATCGAGTTGAATTACTGTTTCGTTTGTACTATGACGTAACAACCGATGACGTCATCTATTTAATGCCTCTCTATCTCTCATTTGCGAGCACATTAACTGTATAAAAAATATATCGTACACGCAGGAGCAAATGTACTCGTAGCGTGTACGTATACGGTCTATTTTCCTTTGAATATAATATAAACAAGAGACGGTAAGGGAAAATCTATGAACCCTTTTTTTGTATGGCACATGTATGTAGGTTCATCCATTAGGTACCCATGGGAAAGTAATGGGGAATTGATTCGGTATGTTATGATCCTTCTTTGCATGTTTAAATTATTTTCGGGACGGGATATAAAAAATAAAGGGTTTTTTTTTTTTAATTTGCATGTGTTTGCGTTCGGGATCGGATCCTTCATATGTTGGAGATTATTTATATCGCGTTCAAGTTGTTTCTTTTTCTGTGTATATTTTAATAGTTCTTGTAAATTTATTGAGTACAACCTGAACGTAAACCAATTACGATAACTATTCTCTGAAACAGTTTACTGATCAAAGAACATAAAGGAATATTTGTGCTTTGACGAAAATAAATAGTTATTATTGCAAAAGAACTGAAAACACAAAGAAAAAATATAATATAGATTTTTCCTAGATCCATATTTGTCTCTGTTTAGTGTCATACGTTACTATTTTATTCAATACATTTTCTTCATGTACTACAATCACAGCGGTGTACCTCGACGATGATTTCCTCCAACAGTCATCCAGCTCGTGGTTTAATAATAACTGCCACTCGGATCGATCTTTAGGTTAAACCGCGCTTGCCTAGGTTGGTCTGTTCAAAAAAATATAGTAGACCCACATTTCGCCGGGTTTTGTTTTAGTCCAAAGTAATGTCAAGTAATTAGTCACATTATCCAAAAGTCTTGTTCCTCAAACAACCCAATAACCCTCTAATAGCTCCACACCCCAACGGACATTTTAGTATTTAAAATAATATTTTCTTCTTTCACCCCAGGCTGCAAAACCCGTTGTACAGTTTCAACATTTTTCAATTATGGCGGACGAAAAGACAAAAAATATTTGGCCATTATAACGCACAGTCTCCTCGCCTAATGAGTCTCGTTAACATTTGCCACTAATTCCAAGTTTTTCTAAAAAGTCTTTAGTACACAATACGTACTTAGGGATTTAAGACTTCTTTACAACAAGGTAAGGTTGAAATTGCTGCTTTGTAGTAATTTCACGCCATGATTCGCAATTTGCATTGTTGAAAAAAGTGACATCTAGTGAATTTGTGATGAACTAATTAGGGGAACAAAAGAGGTTTGTTGTTTTCTCGTATGTGCTGGGAAAATTCTTACTTCTATGAAAATATATTTTTGCTTCCCGAAAAGAGTATAATCTTTATTATATTTCTGCATCCCCGTAGTACACTACGTCACTAGATGAGAGTGCTTCTCTACAATGTATATTTGATGAGATAACCAGATCTCCCTTGTTCTATATTTTCCGCATTTGCTCGGTAAAGACCTTCTCAAAATTCACACAAAATCGTCAACATTGGAACAACTTATTTCTAGTTATTACAAATGATTAAATTATTGTTACACTCTTTCACCACGTCAAACTATTCTCAATTGCCCAATCTAGATTAAAAAAAACACGACGGTTACATTATAAACAGTAAATTATAAATGATGTTTATTTTAGAAATAGTTTTCCAAGACTTTTTTGTAACTAGATGAAATGATGAAAAAACAGCCGAAACAATTCAGAGGTCAATTCATAGTCTTCTCAAAGTTCAGACCTAGTGTTGGTCAACTTACATGAGAACTATTGTAACTATGAGCACAATACACATTCAAATTAATAAACTCAAACAATATCATCCAACCTCAAGTTATAAGGCTACCTAAACACTCACTACTACAAACAAAAATATCGTATGAATAAACATACCTACCTTAGAACAATATCAGCCAAAAAATTCATACTATAAGCCCCCGCCTTTCACAGCCCGGTCAGACACATAAAGCCACCGACTATTCCAGGCTGTTCACCAGCATTTTCAGTTCTTGAGGCTGCAAGCACGTTGTGGGTAGGTCTACAAAAGCCCACTCCAAGCGAAACGGGGCCTGGCAGAGAGCCAGCAACGCTTTTCTTGTATCAATTTGAAATTTTCCCATGCATAGTTGTTTGTTTTGAGTAACTGTGTCCGATATGTGTTGAAGTGTGAATTCCGGGTTCCGAGTTTTGTGAAGTGATTGTGCGAGATGTTGAGGTGTCACGATGTGATACAGAAATTTATTTATTTGCTTTGCAAGTTTGTAAGTTGTACGATCTAGATACCAACTTATCGTAAGATTTACTGCTGGATATACAAAAATCCTACTCAAATGCTCTCACTATGCATCTATCATGATAATTGAACTCTGCCCAGGAGAGTAAGCATGTTGCTGTTCTGCAAACGAACAATCATGTAATGTCCACGAGTCCTGTAGTTTGTTCTTTACATGCACTGATGCACGCTACTGAAAGCCTCGTTGCCAAACTCGTAGCCTAGTTTCGGGTCCACTCAATTTAGATTTCCATCTAAACGTTAGAAACAGAAGATGATAATTCAATAGAAACACACGGTCAGCGAGTCGTCTTAGCACACTTTTTACCAGTGCGTGGAATTCCCGATCATTATAATCTGGATTTATTATAGTTCGAATGAATCCTTTCTTCCAGATAAGTGAACTCCACTCTACACCACATCAGCATATTTAGTATAAAAACTTTAGTATTTAATCAGTCTAAATAATAATATTATAAACTGCCTTCACAAAGTTTCTCTAAATTTTAGATTTTGCTCTGAATAGTTTTCTTACTAAGGATACATTGTATGAAGTATAAGGCCCGGTTTCCACCGAAGCGGAGAAGAGCGGAGACGAGAGGAGATGTGCGGAAAGCGACCAGTCACATTAGTTAAAACTTACATCAGGTCTGTCGCCCTTCCTGTGATTGGTCGAATTTGGCACATCTCCTCTCCGCTCTGCTCGTCTCCGCTTTGGTGGAAACCGGACTTAACTGTAGGAAACGTTTTGCTATATCAAGTATTGAATGTAGAATTACGAGTTCCGAGTAGTTAAGTGATTTAGTGAGGGATTGACGTGTCGGACCGCCATATAGTGATTTATACGGTGCGGAGCTTGAGTTTTCTTTAAATTGTGCAAGCTGTACTTACGTTTGAATAGCGGAGGAAATTCTCTTCAGAAATTCAAATGGGAAAAGTGCTAAGCTAAACTTAGTGCGAGATTACATACAGAATATTTAAGGGAATATTTATGTCGTTTTGTTTTAACTAAAATCTATGAAAGTTTATTATAATGTGTACCAGACATACATTCGCTTTTTGAAAACGTTAAAACACGTATTCTCGAAACAAAATCGTGTCATTGCTAAAGTTGCTTAATTAATCAACAAAAAAACTATCTAATTTACAGTTTAAAACAGCACCCGCAATAACTTCAGTTTATGCGTGATCATGTATTTTGCAACATCGCCGAAATTTCGGTAACTCGAAACAAACAGTAAACACAAATATCCCGTGTTCAGTGTTAATGATAGTTTAGAAACAGGAAATAATAGGATTTAGTAGCACCTAGCCTAAGTTACGCTATCGCAATATTAAAACCTCCGCACAGCATTTAAAAACAAAACCACCTCACGGACAGTATTAAATTCGATGTAGCATATAAACAAAATTAACGCTGACATTCAAGGCAACTTGTTCACACCGAACACAATAAATTTCACACAAGCATTGGCTCAATAAAGTGTGTCACTAGTGTTGTGTTCATTTCCCGGGACGTCCCGGAATTTCGGAGTCAACTGTTTTGCGATACAAGGTTTGTCTGTGTGATGTTAGTGAAAATGTCGAGCAGCTTGGTAGCTTTCATTTAAACAGTTAAGGAGTAACAGTAAACAGGTTAATCCCAGGATAAACGAGCGCGTGGTAAGAAACATAACAAAATTGTTACAGTAAACATTCGAAGCCAGGTGAGATACTGCAGGTAACAGGTTAAAAATCGCTATTCATAAAACCGAAGAAGATTATCAATCTTGCTATCGGAAGTGCAATCGAATCAGAATTATGACGCCATTTTGTACTATACGATACACAAGATTCGTTGCATATCCATTTAAAACAAAAATCATTTATAAATTGTTTTTAATTATATTTTTTGTTACTCGACGGATATTCAGTACAATCTACAGTAAAACTTATAGAAATACTCATTAAAAATAATGTATTGGCTACATACATTTTTCACCACTAGTGTTTTGCGTGTCGATCGAATCTGTGAATAGCATTTGCCAATCGTTCGATCCAAAAACCTAATACTCGAAAAAGTGTCACGATCGATTCGACTTCGATTCGATTGTTTGTGAATAGCTATGCTGCTCTTTGTGCAACTCCACCGACGCTTTATGGGAAGCCTTACCTATCCGAAGCCTTTACCAACGCTGTCAATTTGACTGACTCTTTAAATACAATCAGCCATAAAACTCACTCGTTTTTCCATGGGGGTAGGGCGAAACATTTACAAATGTGATCATTTGCCATTTCAATCTGTTACTCGAGATTTTTAATCCCGGTATTTTCCCGTACCTGCTACCATCACTAAATTCCCCAAGTATACGTTTCACACAACTTATTTAGGATTCTTGTGGGAGCACACCCCTGGAATACTCCAGGGCGTTATTCTTCAGGCGATCGATGCCACGGTACAAATTGTTTGTGATAAATCGTATCCTTTCCCCTTTAAGTGAAAACCGTTTTAGCCAATGCTGTAATCAGTTGGTTGATGTTGTTTTTGTAGGAAGTGGTCGGTTCCGTGTGTTACAAATTACTGGTTGGTTTTATCGTGCTTTTAAAGGTTCTTTTAATCTCTTAGTTTAAGATCGTTTGCTTTCGATTTTAGCTTTAGAAATGAAATCTTAGCTAATTTATGTTTGATTGAATAAAGATTTTTATGTGTTTATTATAGGTACTAGAAACATCAATGTAATATTTTGGCATTAAAAACCTTAAAACCCGGAGTTTAAAAATGTGTGTAGAATTGTTGACTTATGAGGTTAAATAGGCAGTCGCCCCGTCGGGGCTGCGGATTGTCCCGTCGTTGCTGCTGGTTGTTCGCAAGAGATACCGCGGCCTCGACATGAAGGGCTAAGAATTAACATGGGTGGTTTTTAGTCAGTAGAAGTCAGACACTCCCTTTCGCTCTGCCCAAGAGTGGGAGGGGTTATTTGATGATTTTACACCCACCTTAAAAAAAAAAAGATAGGCAGTCTCTCCATGTCAAAAACTTTTATTCCGCTGCATTCAGTTAGACTGGAAGCCGACTTCATTGGGAGTAGGCTAGGCAGATGATGATGTAACTTTATCATAACAGACGAAATGTATGTCATTGTGTATACCTACACCTCAGAAATAGGTTTAATATTATACCATGAAAGATACAAGCCCTCAATGATACAGCATTTCATAAAGTGCAGTTGCACGGGTCAGCACAAATGCTGTTAGCGTCCGATATTTATCTAGCATTTGTAGAACTGCCGAGATGTAAGAAATTGTATCGTCGCCGTCCCTAGGCCGAACTGGCTTGCTTCCAGTGTGCATTTAAGATTTTAGCTTTGGTGTAGATCCGTGTAACATTGCTAGAATCTTGTTTTGAATTGTTTATTGAGATTTGGAGGATGGAAAGACACAAAACATTTACCAGTTTAGATCAAGTACTAGAAATGTGTAAGTATATAAACTCCTTCGAATAGTTGAAAGGTTTACCTTTTAAGTAATTCAAGTAGCGATATATTTATTATACGAGTACCTCGTGCTATGAACCAAAACCAAGTAAAAATGTTGTTAACATAAGAGCAAAGTATCACTTGTCCATGTCTATGCATTAACAATTTTTTCAGACGTGTTATTTATGACAATATAATACTTTTTTTGTTGTTAGGTAGTCTCACTCCTGGGCGAAAGCCTCACCACGAGGTGGGTGGAAGGAATGATCCTACCACTTCGTATGATGGTGTGCCTCATATAAAAATACATAAAACACTTAATAATATAACCCAGTCTTAAACAACAATTATACCGGCCACAAATACACAATTTCAGAGCATTAAGACCGTCTTTACTACAAAATCATATCTCATGTGCCGTAATGAAGAAACCGATGGGACGTAGCACCAGTTTAACCAGGCCTCGCGAACAATGTAGAAGAGCTCCTTAGCCTCACATATATCTTGGGGTAAAGAGGGACGAGGGAGGTCCAAGTCCCTGGTCATCAAACACAATACATTCAGTATAAAAGTATGATATGATATATCTGGAGCAGTTGGGCAGCCTACCCATTTTTTTTCTCTTTCCCCTCGGTAAAATGTCCGCTATTAATACGAATGAGATATGATCCGACGAAATGGGATTTTTTTACCTTTCTAGGTAGTTTAGTTTTGCACCTTAGCGGGTCGTATGAGAACAATGGAAAAAAACGCATTTCGTTTATTGTAGTGCATTCTTTTAAAAGGTGAAAAAAGATGCTAAAAGGAAAGGAAAGGGGCAAAATCTTATTGGAATTTTTCATCAGGAATTTATCAGTAACAGCCACGGAGTTTGGATTTGTGCCCGGTTGATGGCAATAGGCTCGCCCCTATTACATGGGACTTAAACATAACTGGCGAAATGTGGGTGTACTGTACACCTCTGCCTAACCCTTCGGGGATTACAGGGGTGATGTTATGTTTTTGTGTGAAAAAAGATTCCCTTAACGAAGACAAAAGGTACTCGTTGTTCCATTACCATACCTGGGAACCCTCTAAATATGGAGATAGATATCCGAGGCCGAAGTTTCAATCTAGCACAAATTTAATTGGTACCTAATACTAGTTTTTAAGGTTTAAGGACTTGTCCGTCGGGGCTGCGGGTTATTCGCAAGAGATACCGTGGCCTCGACATAAAGGGCTAAGAAGAAACACGGGTGGTTTTTAGTCAGTAGAAGTCTGACACTCCCTTTCGCTCTGCCCAAGAGCGCGAGGGGTTATTTGATGATTTTCCACCCGCCTAAAAAAGGTCTAAGGACTTTAATTATTTCCATGACTCGTTCACAAAAAAGCACCCATCAGTAATTCAGTACAATGTTTTGAGTATGCTAAAAACTGTTATTTAAAATCGCACACAATAAGCAAAATATTAACCAAACAAAACGCTAATTTTACTGCCACAGTAAATCACATATCCACGAGATTACATCGAATTATCCTCTCCATGTAATCAATGCATATCAAGATCATGGTAATCGAAAATTAAGTTAATTAACTAAAGCAAACCTGCTCTTTCTGCCCGATGGTGTTATTTTCATGGTACCCTCGTCAGGGGTAACATGGGTAGGTACGTAATGGTTTTATTCCCCATTGGCTAAGATGTTATCTAGTTGTTAAATTTTATACGTCGGGTAACGTGTCAAGAGAGGTTTGTACGTCACTTGTTTGAGTAAGCATCGGGAAGCAAATTGATCAAATCACTTTTAGTAAAAGGTTAAGCCGTTCAATTTAATTCATTTATTCACTTACAATTTTAACATTGTGTCTGAATTTCTTTAACTACACTAAAATCATACATGCAATCCGTATTTAAATCATAACAATTTACCAAATATAGATAATATACCACATTGAATGTCGACTCATATTTAAGCATCATCATTATCCAAATTAAATTAAAATCAGAAAAATACAAAAAACAACAAAAAACTAATAAAATATAAAAGCTATAAAATTAATGTCAAATGTCAATTCATAAAATACAATAAAATGTCCATTTCTATTAAATTATAATTCATCAGCAGAATAAAGACACCATTCCGTATGGTGTCGGACGTAAAGGTTCCGTGTGGTGTCGGACGTAAAGAATAGCACCATCCCATATCTGCTCCTGGGTGTCGTAAGAGGCGACTAAGGGAGTTACCAGAGAATGGACAGCAGCGTTCTCTGTGCCTTCGTAACAACCATACTGCGATCGCCAACCCGCTAAGCGTGGCCATTATGGCAAATCCCCGCCATCTGGGGGAGACGTATGTCCAGCAGTGGACGTCTTATGGCTGAAATGATGAAAAGGCCAAGAAGAAGGAGGAAGAAGAAGAGGAGAAGGGAGAAGGGAGAGGAGAGGAGAAGTCATTGTTTTATTTGCTATTTTTGCGAATGTCTTTCAAAATCAAAATAGATAGATAGATAAAATGATGATTATTATGAAAGATAGTTGAACAATCTTCAGCAGCTCCAACACTACTTTGCAGCCTGAAAGCCAGACAATCGGTCTTAGCATGGGGTGTTTCCTAGTAACGGGGTTGGAGAAGCTAGATTGGCATCCCCTTCACGGGAAATATCCGTACTCCGCTATATTCTGCTTAGACTGTAAGCTGGGGAGTTACCATGACAACTGAAAGCAGTATTGTTTTATTGTCGTTCCAGTGTGGGAAGGAGACAGAGCTATACAGAATGGTTAGCGCCATCTCTTTTGCCACACCAAGAGTGAATAAGATGAAAATAATAAGTACTGCTTTGAGCGGCCATAGAAAAACCTATTCAAATGATGTTGTTCTGAGACGACATAACTGTACTCAATAAACGATAATCATAAGTCTTCAACAAGTGTAAACAATATCTAAAGCGAGAAGAAAAAACCATAAAAACGACACCACACGGATATCAACCCGTTAAACCTCAATACATGACAGTTTGATATCGATATTTCCAACCCTACAAATGTCATACACCACCGTGACGTCACAAGAACACGGATTTTATTATTTATTCTCTTATGTGAAGTCGCGCATTGCCTATTCGATTTGTCGGTCTCGATTCACCCTATTCGATTCTAGAATCGATATGTTATTCAATATCGAGAACTCAATCGTTTTATTCGACGCACCGTGAATACGATAATTGAATATGAAATAATTGGCTCTGATTTGTATAAATTGTAGTTTTTGCTTATGGCCGAATTTGTTTTTTGTGTCGCAGAGAAAAATAATATGAGTGGCTGTTCACGATTCTGAATAAGTGGATTAGTCAATTAGTTTTGTCATTGATTCTTTCTATATGAGAGGCACAATTATCTTATTACCTATTTAGAGAATAAACACAAAGGTAATGTTTGAAAGCATATAAAAGTGTTTAGAATTTTGCTTGATACTTTAGGAATCGAATTTTAAACACTATTACTGAAGTTTTTTGGTCGTAATTTGATCAGAATCATTATTAGTTAGAGAGCAATAAAATGAAAGTCCAACATTTTAAAGCGTAGAATTCAGCCAACTATATTGTACTTGGTTTCCAATCTAACTGGTGTCTAAACTAATCTGGTGTGGTGAAAAAGCTTAAGTCAATTCATTATGCCCTTCAATCAAAAAAATTAAGAATTGTGACGTCTACCAACCCGCACCCCGTGTGGTGGATTATAGCTCATTCCTTTTCATAGACAAGAAGCCTGTGCCTCATCAGTGGGCTCGTGGTCGAATGATGATGATGATGATAATCCTATTTTTTTTTAAACGTTGCCCCACACTAGGTATTTCTCCTGTATCGTGGGTGCGTTCACAAACATTTAAACTCACACTTTCACAAATAGCCAGACCCGAGTCAACTGTCTGTAAGCCATACAAATATTTGTTCCGTGCGGGGATCGAAGCCGCGACATGCAGCGCAGCAGTCCAATCGCTCAGCCACTGCACCAACCGTGCCGTCAATGTATGACGTATATGACAGTCGTTCTAAATTATAAACCACTTAAATCGATTGCCTAGTCCTTAAAAAAAATTGTTCTCCCAAATGATATAAAACAGCGTCCATATAAAAATTCGGTGACCAGAGACCCAATGCAACTAAGACGAAGCTAGAGAGACAAACAGAGAAGGACAATACCCGCCGGTTCTAAATGAAATCTGGCCGAGATTCTGTCCATTGTTTGAGCTTCAGGACGAGGCGACTTTATTGTGCCTGTAATGAGACGTCTGGCGAAATTGTGAGCTGTTTTCTACTGTATCATTGCAGTTGGAGCTGGATTAGGGTGGGTAGGGATTTTGGCCGTCGCTGTCGGTGGTGACAACGCAGAATTGTGAATTTTGTGCAGGTGACTAGAAGATTTTGAGTTGAATACACCAAATATTCTGTAAAATGCAGTAGTTTAAAGCCCATTGCTAGTAATGGATCAAGACATGAAATAACATCTGATTAGAGTAAAAAATACCCTTACCTAATCAAAGTTAGACCTCGTTGGTCCAGTGGTTGTAAGCGCAACTGCTGAGCAAGAGATCTTGGTTTCGATTCCCGTGTCGGGTAAATTGGTACTGGGTTTTATAGGAATTTCTCGGTAGCAGCCACGGAGTCTGAATTTCTGTCCCGTTAATGGCAATAAAATTGGCTTAAATATGTCTACACTAATGTTATAGAGAGGAAAGATTTGTTTGTTTGTAACGAATAGGCTCCGAAACTACTGGACTCATTTAAAAAATTCTTACAACGTTGGGAAGCTACACTATCCGCGGGTGACATAGGCTACTTTTTATCCCTGTATTCCCACGGGAACAGGAACTACTCGGGTGAAACTGCGTGACGTCCGCTAGTCTTTAATATTTATAAATGATTCTAGCACAATTCTAAATAAGTTTAAATAATTCTACTCCGTTTAGCTTCAAGCTACTGTGACAAATATCTCTCACAAGTCCCACACGCAAGACTACCTAACATGCAAATATTCTAAATAGTTCCAACTAAGCTGGAGATAGTTTAGTCCTTTCTTGTTAATCTTCAGGCATGACCTCGAGACGGTTTCAGTCTAGTCTAGATCGTCCAGGGGGTCTAAAATGGCCTCTTTAGCAGATCATAATATGGATCAAAATATGAATTGCGTTAAAATTCGTAAAATGGACTGTAACTGCGTCTGTGATCATTTCACGAGTAGCGCAATTCATTTTATATCTGCTAAAGTCATTGACTTATATATTACTGCGAAAGGACTGGGCGGACGGCATGGTAAAATGACGCCTGAAACGTGGTCCCAAAACGGTCTTTCCTAAGCCGAAGTGAACTAGTCCACGATCGGCTCTCTTCGGGTGCGGTCTTAAATTTTATTAAAAGCTTTATTTATGTTCTTTATACCTCGAAAATACCACGCCGCTTATACAAGGTTACGTTAACGAGCAGACTACACCGATTCTCTGTATGGCGAACGCGTCGAGCAAGTGTTCGGACGACCGTATCTTTAGTTTTTATATCAATGGCTAAAGTTGACATTTTAGACCCCCAGCTGGCACAGCAATGCTAACTAATACTGGACATGATAAATGACCCCATGCGTCTTCATTCTAAGAGGTGGGGCGTCAACACTTGCTTAGCATATCTTGGTATGGAAATGTAGTCTGCATGTATTTAAAGTTTATTATGTGTGAGCTGGTTTACTTGTTTAATAAAGTAGTTAATGTAGGAGGTATTATTCATATAATTTACTTGCGTTGAGAAACTATGACATAAAATTGTTCTACGGTATTTACGCGCAGTAGGGTCGCAAGAACAGGCAATGAATTGTTTTTTTGAAAAGGTGATTCTTACATAAGTATACAAACATACATAAACTGCAGCCTTTTTCTAAAAGGGGGTAGGCAGAAACCACAGCACGCCACCTACTGCGATCCTTACATTGCCTCGTTAACGTTTATACAGTTGGGACAACTACACACCTGACCTTTCTGAGGTATTATCTACAGTATTACAAGCTCTCTTTGTGTATAAGTTTCCTTCCAGAATCCGGTCTGAAGAGAGAAAATCTTATTCTCATAATAAAATAAAACAAAAGCTTTAATAGAGAAACCAAAAACGTTGACTCTCAAGTCAAAACCAAAAGTTAAGTGCCCAACCATAACTTAGAGCCAACTTATCCTTAATAAAAGCTGATATACAGCAAAAACTTTAAACCACTGAAGTCTGCAGCGAACTATTCCAAACTGCATCCCCTTTATTAATTTACCGCCCGCAACTAACTTCGCCAAACAATTTCTTAAAGCCTGCATTATTATCAGACACCACAAACTCTTAATTTTAAAAACCTCTAAAAGTGCAGAAATCCCGGGAAAGCAAAACTGCGACCATATGCCGAGAATCGCGGGGTAAACACTTTTAAGAAAATAACATCCCGGACTTTCGCTGTGTACATTTTTATATCGTTGAGGTACGGCGATGCGGACTGGCGGGCGAAGGGTTCCGTATATATTTTGTTAGCAGTTTTAGATGTTTTACTTTTCTTGTGTTGGTTTTGGGAATTGTGGTAGTGAAGATTTAAAGATTTAAAATAGAGTTGAAAATTGTTTTTGGGATTTTATTTCTTTGGATTCGAGATGTATTTTGTAATGAATAGTATGATTATTCTGGTTAAGTATTATAATTGTTTGTAGGTCCTGGTTTGTTATAATAGAGTCTTGAGACACATTGAAGGTAGAAATGAAGTTCGCATCCAATGTTAATACTGTGAACGTTAATAACTGCGTATCAAAACATTTCTAACATTACTAAATTGGCAAAGAAAGAGCTACACAATTTTACATAAAAAGAATTATTACCAACAATAAATTCAATGAATTTGCAACATACGGCGTTTAATGGTAAAAGTTCTTTTATTTCAGCCATTTTTCTTTAAGGAAAAATATTATTTGATTTATTGTGAGCCAAAATTAATGTTACAGTACGTGATTCCAACGATTTGACAACCCCAGTGTTGGTTTTACTGAAGGCTTGGATTCAAGGAAATAATGTGTTCAAAGTTTTGTTTTTGAATAAAATTCAACTGAACTAAGGTAGTTGTTTATAAATTCTATATTTTGAGAGTTTCATAAAGTTTAATTTTTCCATTATTTTTCCCCTTTTCTCATTTGAGTCAGTGGGCACAAATTACAAAAGAGTATTAAGCAGAAACATATAGGATGGATTTAAAGTGTCTGCCTACTACGTCTTAGGTACTTGTCACCATCATCCATGAAATTAACTATTGTTCGATAGAAATGAAAGGAAACCATATAGTTAGTATGAATAACTACGTTTAGCAGTACTCAACAATTTATCATCCACCCCGGTTTTAGCTTCCCACACTTTCACCTACCCGTATCATACCACAACTAACGGATCTCTAAAAATCTACAATACAGTACAATGACAGAAAACAATCGGTAACAAACAAAGGGAGCGTTTTGGGGTAAATCGGGACTGTCTTCACTTCACTAGCCCTTCATAATACCAATACATAAGGTCCAATTTCGTCCGTTTCTTTGTAAGGTCTGTAATCGACGCTGAAGGTTGGTTTATTATGTTTTATCCTCATAAATATGTAGTCCTAGTCTGGATACTGTTTAGTTTACGATTTCGTTCGCGTAATGGCTCGAAAATATTGACTGCATATTTATATTATAGTTAGGGTTTGCAAGGAGCTATCTTGGGGCTACTTAGGTTTCAATTTTGGTTTTGGGAAGAAAATAATTTTGTTTGTAACAGTTTCTTGGAATTGTAGCAGATTTTGAGTGGGGTTGGAAGCGTTTTGGTTTTGTAATTGGTCATCAGTTTCCTGCCTTTGTCCTATTGCAACTGGGCTTTGTGAAACACGTTTTCTTGTGCGATTTGCCCCTGTGAGACATCACGCCATCATTTGCTGCTTTCTCATTCATAATATTTGTAACTATAGACGTGCTAAAACATGTACGTTACTATGAATAAAGTTGATAATTATAATCTTGATATTTAAAAACTGGCAAAAATTCTTATTAAAAATACGGTCGTTGAAACTAGAAACGAAATATTAATACAGGCATGTCTGTAGGTACATTGTTGCGCACATCGATTTGAATGGAATCTTTCTGAATAGCGTCCGCCACGCGTTCAAATGGACTTCCGAACTGAACATTCATATCCCTGTATTATGTAAGTATTAAATATTTTCGTCATAATACGTTTTCAGTTTGGAAATATTTCTGAATTCTGGCGGTATTGGTACAAATATAATAGAATTATAGCAGCCATGTAATAAATAAAAGTTAACTGTGTGTGAATGGATGTGTCGGAATGCATTTTTTTTTTAATTTGTCTGTCTGTCTGTTCGTTTGTTCCGGCTAATGTTCGAAAGGCCTAAACCAATGTAAGGGTCGTCGTAGTTCCCCCACTCTTATCGCCATCTACATTCATACTCAACATATTCCTTACTATATTTTCTTCTAACTCTATTGTCAACAATTCATAAAGATGATGTAATTAATTGATAAATAGTTCGATTCCCGAATGTTATAAAAGTGCAAAACTACTCGTAACAATACCTTTTCGTCGCCATTCCAAAACATCTAAAGAAACGAAACTCCGATCGAATCCAAATTCTTTTCTTTCAATCGTCGCCCGAAAACGAGCGATCTTTACCGAACTTTCCCGAAGCCGTCAACTGCAGTTGAACGATAAAAGTTTTTCCGAAACGCTTCGCCTACGCTAGGAATGTTACAAATGTGATTTGAATTTGTCATACTCGAAGCGATATTTTTTATTGCTAGCACGCGTCTGATTTGAAAGCGTGTGTCGAATAGCTGGCTTTTTCTGATCGAGGCCTTTTGTATTTTTTCGATGTCTTTGGTGTTCTATTTCTGACGATATTACTGCGATTTAAGCGCCCCTTCGCGTAATCTTTTTATTATTACAGATTTTGTTTGTACCGTAAGTGGTGCACCACTTTGTTTTGCGTTAAACTTCTGTATACTGTATGTTATAACTTGATTACCACAGACCATACCCTTTTAGACTTTTGGGCAAATCATTTAGTCCTCCTTGTCCTTGCGATATCTAAAACAACAAAGTCTTCTTCTTCTTCTCCACGCATTCATCGGGTCATCGGCAGCAGCGCTAATCACTCCGGCTCCGGGGATAGGATATCCCGTCGGGGCTGCGGGTTGTTCGCAAGAGATACCGCGCCTCGACATGAAGGGCTAAGAAGGAACATGGGTGGTTTTTAGTCAGTAGAAGCCTGACACTCCTTTTCGCTCTGCCCAAGAGCGGGAGGGGTTATTTGATGATTTTCCACCCGGAAAAAAAGGGGGATAGGATATAGAAAGTGGAGCATAGATCGTGACAGCTCCACAACCAAACCTCTCAGCTGTTTCATTGTAGTAGCCCCACATAACGAAATTGGAGTAACATCTTCCCATTTTCAAAGACTCAAACAAGAAAATACCTTTTCAGAGCCACTAAATCTGCCGTATGATAAAAAAGCAAAAAGCTAGCACACAAATGACACCCCAACCTGCCCCCGTGTAAAACTTTTAGCATAAAAATTGATTCAACATAATTAGGTTACGTTCCCACAGTATAAAAAGGTACACTGACATTTAAAGCCCGGTTAAAACGCCTGGAAATTCGTCCGGGCGTAACCAGTCACAACCGGTAATCCGGGCGAAGCGGTCGAATTAAAAAGTTGGAGAAATGACCGGGTATTACAAGCGACCCGTTCTGCAGCTGGCTTATTGAGAGAATCGGGGTTTTTGGACATATTATTAAGTAAAGTGATGGGTTTTATATATGTTGCAGTCAGGTAATACGGATAATATGACTGCAATTATGATCAGTATTGGTTTTACCATGTTATATCTTCACTGTACTTATTATTTTTGCCATCTGTGGAGGCTTGTAAATGGCTTGTCGTTGAACAACTCATTATTAATTTATGTATTGTTAGCTGTAAGCCACCCGAGTAAAATAAAATAAAATTATAATTAATGGGTATTGCGGTTAAATTGTTCCTGTCGGGGCTGCGGGATGTTCGAAAGAGATACCGTAGGGTGGCCTCGACACAAAGGGCTAAGAAGAAACATGGGTGGTTTTTAGTCAGTAGAAGTCTGACACTCCCTACCTCTCCGAACACAGACCCTACCCTTCTACCTCTCCGGAGTCATTTGATGATTTCCCAAACTACAAAAACAAGGGGTTAAATTATTGAATTCGTATTGATTTGGCATAATATTGTATATAGTCTACCCTGATTCATTTTCACATAAATATCTAAAAGCCCAAGAGTGAGTATTTCAAGCGTAACTGCAAGAATCGAAAAAGGCCAAAGCTGTGACATACACTCTTTCGGGGTATCGATTTCGATACTGGTTGGACGTAGCGTAATAACAAAGAGCCCTGTTGGAAGCAGTGAATATTTATAAGCTGAGTTGATTGATAATATAAAATTAAACAATAGTACATAATAATAAAGCCATGTTTTATTCTTAAATAACAAAAAATAACACAATTTGACATTAAATGTAATTCGAGATTTTAAAATAAAATAAATTTGAATTATAATAATAAAAAAAACAACACGAATTAAAATTAAAATAAAGATTCAAATTAAAACCACAATCAAATATAAATAAAAATCAAATTAAGAAAACAAAATCAAAATTTAGATTAAATTTAAAATAAGAATAAAAGAATAATTTAAAAATAACGTTTTAAAGCACTCTCCGTGACTCTCGTAATGGAAACCTCAAATCTTAAAAGGTAAAACGACCGCCATGATTACGAAACTCAACCAAAACAACACCGTTTTTCATAATTAACTTTAAAAAAACGCGCTGCATGGAGTTTTACGTCCCTTAATTCCATCGAGGCCATTAAATCGTCATCAGGTGGATCCGAGGCCATTTTTCTTAATTACCTGAACTGGTTTAGGAAAGTAACATTTGAGTACTCGAAATGGTATTTATCTAATGCAAAAATGATTAATGAATGAGTAAGGGACTTGATTATTAATTAATTTCGGAGTTAAAAGTAATCAGTTTCGCAGTATTGTTTTGGAGGACTTAGCTAGCAGAATGTGGGTGTATCTGTGCCCGTCGAGGATTACGAAAACACGTTTAACCTCTGTGTGGACATTAAGCTTTTTGGTATTACACCCAGTCTACGTGCCATAGAAAGTAGAAGACAATCCAAATTATAACACCTTCAGCTGATGCCCGCGGCTTTGCCCGCGACAAATTTAATACTAAAACCTTCTTCGAGAACCACTCTATCCATTGGTGTAAACAGCATGAAAATCGGTGCATTAGTTTGTGAGTTTATCGCGAACAGACAGACAGAGCTGAGGATTTTGTTTTGTAATGTAGTGATTAGAAATAGTCGTGGTCATAATTTTTCACTTTTTATTTTTTCCGCGTTGGTCTAGTGGTGGCAAGCGCGACTGCTGTGCATGGGGTTCAGGGTTCAATTTTCAGGTTAGGCAAAGTGTTATTAAGTTTTTCCATCAGGAATTTGTCAGTAACAGCCACAGAGCCTTTTTTTTTTGGCGGGTGGAAAATCATCGAATAACCCCTCTCGCTCTTGGGCAGAGCGAAATGGAGTGTCAGTTTCCACTGACTAAAAACCACCCATGTTCCTTTTTAGCCCTTCATGTCGAGGTCGCGGTATCTCTTGCTAACAACCCGTAGCCCCGACGGGCGTCGGCCCTTGCGGGCCCCTTCCGTGTTGCTGACATCTCTTTGAGGCGCGCGTGGAACACGAACGCGCCGTCGACACGGCCTGTCGTCGTCACAAGACGGACGGACGGCGAGCTAGAGCCACGGAGCCTGGATTTGTGTCCAGTTGATGGCAATAGGCTTGCCATCAACTATTACATGGGACTTAAACATAACTGGTTATTTGCCCATTTTAGTACTAAACATTCGTGGAAACAAACAATAAGGGCGACAAATGTTACCAACACCCACAGGGTTGGAAAATCCAGATTTCAAGTTAAAATCAGTTAAAAAAGAAAAATTAAATTATTCTTTTCTTGCACGAGTAGTTTCAATTGAAAACAAGTATGAGGAAGCTAAATCAGAGAGTGTTTTCATAAAAATGCCAACAATAACAAAACGATGAAAATAGCGCAATAAAACACACCCAGTGTAATGATTGCGTGAACAATACCATTCGTTCTTTCATTCATTTTATTCGTTCAACTTGTGTGCTCGCTTCGTTTTATTTTTTTGTTAAGATGCTGGCGAGGCCCTTACTGTGGCAGGTTTTGATCGTTCTGTTGTCCTTATCTGATTTGCTTTTTAATTTATGAGGTTCGTTTTCTTTATAATCTGTTGGAGGATAAATATTGTGGCCAGGATTTTGTTTCGTATTATTTGTTGTACTTAGTCCTCGAGATAACTGGACAATTTAGCTTTGAAGGAGATTAATTATGTTTTTTTAGTTCTTACTGTTATTTTGACATTACACCTATGTGCCCTGAAACGTTACGTAGGGATGTCAAATTTTACTCAATAATCCAAAAAAGTTTGAGGTTAAATATGCTTCTATTTCGGCGTGTTTCTTTTAGAATTTGATTGACGTAGTCTACATTTGTGTCCGATTGATAACTGTAAGCTCACTCTTAGTACACGGGACTTATAACTGTCGAAATGTGGGTGAACTATTAGGCACACCTCTACCTAACCGTTCGGGAATTACAACATGTTTAATGAGTAATAAAATAAACTCTTGTTAATTTCTCTCTTTTAATTTTTATCCAGTTACTCATACTACTCAAACGCTCCTGCCAATAACTTGTAGCGCAAATACGTGTCGTGTCGTCCTCTTGTTAGCGCGCATCGTTATAGGTTGCGTCACGGCAGATCGCGTGACGCAGCGTTTGATTAGCGTAACGTGATTGTGTCTGACGCTCGGATAGTGTTTGTTTTTGTTGTTTTAGGTTTAGTAGCCGTATATTGAGGAGGAAAGGGGACTTAGATTTGGAGAATTAGATCTTTTATTTATTTAGTTTCTATTTAGGGACATTAAACAGCTACAATATGTGTGAAAGATATAAAAAATAATTTTAAAAATTAACAATATTGCAGCCCACTACATTATCCGCATATTAACAATTAAGAATATGAATATGAGTGTCACTAGATAGGCAAATACAATAATAATAATTACATCACATTAATAACAAAAACAAAAAAACAATTTAAAAATAAATTAAATATTAATAACATCATGCAAATTAATAAAAGTTCAAATTGATTCACGATCTATCTTTAACTTATCATACTTTAGGCAAGCCTTTTCTTAAGTATGTTAGGGTCGACCTCAAGTGTCCAGCGGCCTCCAGTCCGGGTGTGGCTTAATATCAGAACTTTATAAAGGGTGTAAAAGTACCCTTAACGCAAACGAAGGGCATTTGTTCTCCCCACCACTGCGATCATTTTCTTGTTCTAGACCATACCTGGGAACCTCCTAGTTACAGAGATATTGGGGGTCAAAGTTCCAAATTTTTCACAGCTGTTTTTGTAAATACTAGTATTTCAGGTTTTAACTTTACTTAAATTACCTCCATGACCCGTTTACTATTCAAAGCATCCACTAGCACAATGTTTTAAGAGTGCTACTTTGAGTTTTACCATAAAATGTGATTTTTGACCCCAAAAAAAAAGTCATTTCCCAGCAAAAAAAATTGCGTAGGGGTACTTGGTTTGATGTACAGAATGCTTGGTTTTCGGATGCGTGAAGGGTTAGTTTACACCCTGTATAGCGACTGCCTATCTGGCCTCCAAAACTCAATACTACCCAGTATTGAGTTTTGGAGATCGATACCCCTCGGTAAGACTGGTTGTCAAACTTTCAGACCACTGATTACCAGTAATATTGGGTTTTCCATTAGGATTTTTTCTGAAGCACACACGCAGTTCGGATTTGTGCGCAATTGATGGCAATAGGCTCGCGCCCTCTTACATGAGACTTGAATATAATTGACAAAATGTGGGTGTATTATGGGGTGCACCTCTGTCTTACCAATTGGGAATAACAGGCGTGATATCACTATCACTACATAGTATAAAACAAAGTCGCTTTCTCTGTCCCTATATCCCTATGTATGCTTAAATACACACATCAAAAGTGTCTAGGGATCAAGCATTTTTATGCGGATTTCTTGAGATTGAGATGTGGCTTTGTAATAAATTTATGATTTTATAAATTTATATGGATCCTTTTTGGTGCATTTCATAATTTGAATCAGGAACTGTGAATTAAATTCGAGTAAAAGATGAAAATCAGCTGTCAATATTTTCCCTATAAAAACATACAACGCATTGAAGACATTATTAGTGCTACTGTTTCCCTACTACTGATTAAAACCAACGTTATTATGGAGCGGCGACGTCATTTAAGCAGGGAAGAAATGCTCAGAGCCGTGGGAATGATAGAAGCTGGTTCCCGGCAACGTACTGTGGCTTTAGCTCTGAATACAAGTCAGAGTGTTATCAGTCGACTTTGGACACGTTACCGAAGCACTGGTACCGTGGCTGAGCGCCATGGAGGACGGTATCGCTGCACCACACGGAGACAAGACCGATACATTCAAATCTTAACTCGAAGAGCTCCAACAATAACCGCCATGATGTTAGCCGTGAGGCTTCATCAGCCTTCAGGGAACTTAATTAGCGACCAAACAGTCAGAAACCGCTTGCATGAAGTGAACCTTCATTCCCGAAGACCGCTACGGGTACTACCTATAGCAATGCACAATCGTAGGATTCGATATCAATGGGCTCTTGAACACAGAAATTGGGCAGAAGAACAATGGCGTTTCGTGTGCTTTTCTGATGAGTCTCGTTTTGGTATGAGACCGGATACAAGACGTATACGACACTGGAGAACCCCTGGACGCCAACAGCGATTAAAATCCTGCCAGGAAGTCCATCCTTATAGTGGTGGAACCATCATGGTATGGGCGGGTATTTGGATCGGCGGAAGAACTGAGTTGATTTGGATCAGAGGCAACCTCAACGCTCAAATTTATGCTGAGACGATTGTATCAGACGTCATCGTTCCTCTACAAGTGCAAATCGGTCCCTTATTTCAGTTAATGCATGATAATGCACGACCGCACACCGCAAGAGTTGTAAGACAGACTCTCGCCGCAGCTAACATCAATGTCCTGCCCTGGCCTGCTCAGTCGCCAGACTTGAACCCGATTGAGCATGCATGGGATATGCTACAGAGAAGAGCTCTGCCGAATATGGAGGGTATCCAGTCGCAAGAAGACCTTTTTTTGTTGTTGCAACGAACATGGGCGGCCATTCCACAGCGTGATTTGGATGAACTCATTTTGAGTATGCCAAACCGATGTTCTTGTGTTGTTAGTGTTCGCGGTAGAAACACGGATTATTAATTGTTTAAGTTACCCAATAAAATTTTAAAGAAAACTGTTATTTCAGTCTTTTTTTCGAACTTTAATGTTAGTGGTTCAAATGTCAAAAATCCCTTTATTAGGAAAATGGCAAATTTCTTTATTAATGCAAAGGTGACTTGGTTTATCGTTACTGTGACAAACGAAAACACTTTATTTGATGAATCCTTAAAGAAAATTTTAATTAATATCAATCAGGAGAAAAGTTATTGCAAAAATATATGTTGATCCCTAGACACTTTTGATGTGTGTATTTAAAACTACGCAACGGATTTTTATGCGGTTTTATTTAAAAGATGGAGTGATTCAAGAGGAAGGTTTTAGTATATAATTTGACCGACATCCAACCGGGTGAAGCCGCGGGCATCAGCTAGTTATGTTATAATTACATAAAATATAGTACTTAAGCCTCAGGCAGAACAAAAATTCTCAACTTAGCGCCAATCAAGTGATTTGCACCCTGCACTTACTAAAATAAAAACTATTGGAGAAAAAGTAAGTACATAAAAATCATTAGTTAATTGAAGGTCGCAAAAAATCCAGACGTCGCCAGTAAAGTACTGGCATAACTGCTTGAATTCAGCCATTCTGTCACTTTCGGTCTCTCGATAGTAATTCCACTAATTGAGCTTACTAATTAAGAGTTTTAATCGAATTAATGTAAGAAAAACTGCTCCTATCTGCCTCATTACGCGATGTCATCATGGAGCTGATTATGTCTTGAGTAATTGTAATCTATGGGATAAGAGTTTGGATGTAGTTAGTAATTTATTTTTTGTATGAGTTTGCCTAAAAAAAAAAAAAAAAAAAAAAAAACCTAAAAAAAAAAAAAAAACCGGTTGGTTTTTGTATAAAAAAAAAAAATTATTTATTTATTTAAGCAGGTACTTGCTACACTTACAGTTTGCACCAACGCGTGCAGCAAGTCAACATCACACACTAACTTAAAAATCGTATGCAATAATTAAGCATAGCTTTATTGCTACTCATAAACAGATCTAGATCCGGTTCCTGAGCAATTAGGGCGTTCAGCAGATTCATCGCCTTGGTTGTGGGCGCATATCGAGCAGTTGCAGCAGAGCAGTTGTTGGGTTTGAGCAGCCTTTTGTTTCGATTGATAAAATAATGTATTAAATAATTTATGTAATCTTGGCCATTTTTTGCCTTGTTTAGCATATACATATGATTGAGACTCGGTGAATAACAAGTTGCTTTTGTTTTATTGAAATATTGATCATACTAGGGATATTAATTTTTATTATGAGTACTTTGTGTCCAGGGCAAGCGCTTTTCTTTCACTCTCTTTAGGAACTCCAACCTAATTATTAAAAAAAAAAAGTTGCCCCACAATAGGAATTTCTCCTGAATCGCGGGTGCTTCACAAACATTTAAAACTCACATTTTTTCCGTGCTGGGATCGAACTCACGACACGCAGCACAGCAGTCCAATCGCTCAGCCACTGCGCCAACCATGCCGTCATATTAACAAAATTTATTTACTAATATTATAACCGGGCACAAATCCAGAATCTGTGGCTGCTACTGACAAATTTCTGATGGAAAAACCCAATAACACTTTGCCCGACCTTATAAGGTTTGTATGCAGGGGATTACTCTTCAGAACTATTCATTCAATTCTTAAAACTTCTTTCTGTTGTAGAGAGCTACATTGTTTGTGGGTGCTATATGTTATAACTTATATTACATTACATTATGAACATTAGCCGCGCTAACACTTTTTAACTTTTTTGACATTTTTGGTTTATTTATGTGATTTTAAATTGGTATGGATTTTGATATCAGAATAAAGAAATATTATTATTATTATGCAAACGAAGTCGCGGGCGAAGAACTAGGTTTATATTTTCACTAGCTGATGCCCGCGGCTTTGCCCGCGTGAATGTCGGTCAAATTATATACTAAAACCTTCCTCTTGAATCACTCTATCTATTAAAAAAAACCGCTTCAAAATCCGTTGCTTAGTTTTAAAGATTTGAGCAAACATAGGGACGGACAGACAGCGACAGCGACTTTGTTTTATACTGTGTAGTGAAGTGATAGTGATGTAGTGATGAGAAGTCACTCAAAGTAGGTGAAGGACCTTCTTTGAGTGAATCTGTCAAGTCACCGCGGTCGACCCCACTTTTACATTAAATTGCTCACTAAACTATAATTCAATTTATAATTACCAACTAATAATTGCTAGAACCACATCACAGGGCCCGTTACGCGCTGAAGTCACAAGTTTTAATGAAACATCGCGTTTGCCCCGGGTACGTTTACCCTAACAAAATCCAATTTGGAAATTGCTTACGACCGGCCAAATCATCCTCCATACATACGAAATTGAACCTGCAATCAAAAGTATACTTTATGTGAAACAGTGTACGATTCGGTTTGGTTTATCTCTATAGTGTGGTTGCTACCTGATTTAGGGGCCCTATTCTGAGAGCTATAACGTTGATAATGGTCATAATTTCAAGATGCGAGCGTTCGATAGTAGAAGAACTTTGGTTTTGCGTGAAGGAAAATGGTGTAATTTGTGGGTGAGCGAGGTCGTAGACATAATTAGTAAGAAGTCCTCATTAGTTGCGGTAATTTTAGCATTTTAAGTGGTTAATTACAAGATGTTTAATTTGGTCCTAAGGTCCTTTGGTAGGGAAACGCTAACTGCTCCATTTTCTCTGTTAAAGATAGCTATTATTTACAATGAAAACGACGAGACTTATGTACACTGTTAATATCGCAGAGCAAGTTCCCAGAACATTTTAATTGCCAATAAGACCAATTAGTAGTTGCAGAGAGTCCTTATAAAAGCAAATATCGTACAAAAAGACTGACTCAAGTATTTAGGTTTCTACCTACCTTAAGACACAGACAAAAGCATGAATAACCATGAAAGAATTATACTAAAAATTTATCTTCGTGTTCGATATCAGAATATGACCGTAAAGGTCAGCGAATCCAAAATGGCGGGGAATGTGACCTCCAGCGGTAATACCAAGATGTATGGAGATATAATGTGCCGATTTTGGAGTTAAGGAGGTTTTATACGTTATTATATTGTCCGTAACACTGTACAAGATGATACTTTTTGGGTAGTCTGAACTGTCCCACACCTGAGCAAAGGTCTCCTCCCGTATTTTTTAATTTTCTCGGTGTTGCGACTCATCTCGCCGATTAACGAGAAAGCCACCCAAAGCGTCCTGCGATCTTTTTTTCGGTCTACTGCAATACCGTCTAGCTGTTTCAGGGATCTAGTTTTATGATATGTGGGAACATTCGGAAAATATGGCCTGCCCAGTCTTTCAGTCCACCTAAAACAAAGACCGTATGGTGAAGGACGTAAAGAATAGCACCATCCCATATCTTCCCATGGGTGTCGTAAGAGGCGACTAAGGGACTTATCAGAGAATGGACAGCAGCGTTCTCTGTGCCTTCGTAACAACCATACTGCGATCTCCAACCCGCCTGCCAAGCGTGGCGATTATGGCAAATCCCCCCCTTCTGGGGCAGGTCTATGTCCAGCAGTGGACGTCTTTTGGCTGAGATGATGATGATGAAAACAAAGACACGTACCTCCTCCCTTCATAAAAGTTGGTTAAAATCTCACTTCCACCCTAACATACATTCATTAGCATTACAAATCAAAGTTATTAATTAAATAAACGTAGAACAAAGTTTTATAAAACCGTCTCCAAAATTCTCTCCCAAAATGGATTTCCGAAAACGACCTCGATAGATAACTTTCGGACCTCAAAAGTTTGATTAATTGTTATGTAAGCGTGCTGACTAATTAGGGTCCACCTCGACTTCTGCTTACACCCTAACTTTTTAACAACCACCGCCGAGTTTTTACAGTCTATTGAGGACTTCGGAACTTTTTCCGGTTAAGGATTTTTGGATGTGGGACGGCAGAATAGAAATCTTGAGGTGTATTTATGGGTATGTGAACCCAAAGTTGTAGTGTTTGACTTTTTGAATTTTTGTTCATCGAAGTCTTTTATGCTATACGTTAAATCATTGGTTATACAGTGCAGCAAATATTGTATGGTAGCTCCCCATCTTTTGTATTACATTATTCTTTGGTAACCTTTTGAGAAAAGAGGGAGGAATAGGAGGAGGCTTTGCTCAGGAGTGGGAAAGATTAGGCTAACTCGACGTCTTGAGAAGACATCGATAGACAAGCATTGCACGTCATGGCACAGTGCATTGCACTACTTCCAAATTCCAATTAGTCCTTTTACTGCTATAAACTCCGTGCCTCGGAAAGCACGTTAAGCTGTTGGTCACGGCTGCCATATGTAGAGCTTTGGTAGTCGTCACAGGTTGTCAGTGACCTAAAATTCTGACACCCAGTCTTACCAAAGTGTTTCGTATTGCCTAGTATTAACTGGGTTGTGGAGGTCAGATAGGCAGTCGCTCCATATAAAATACTGGTAGGTATTCAGCTGCATCCGGTTAGACTGGAAGCCGACCCCAACATAGTTGGGAAAAGGCTAGGCAGATGATGAAACTGCTATAAACCTCATTTAATTTCAGGAACTACTACTGGTTGGTTTTGATTATTTTTTATGCTGCGGAGGAAGACTGTAGGTTATTCCACGCGGATGAAGTCGTGGCAGAAGCTAGCTGATTTTCTTATGAGAATAGCTAACCATATAATAGCTATTAACCAATGCGTCAGATCATGATAATCTTAATCACAAAGCTAGCCCTATCTCCAATAACCCGCCATAACCGATTCAAACTCAAAGGTATAAAGGATCAAGTCAGGTTCTAATTATCCGACAGTTCGCCCACCTAACAATTACAGAAAGTTCTGAGGTCTGAAAGTTAATCTGGATACCCGTTTGTTAAATCCGTTTATAGAATGAGAAGTTTCATAAAGGGCGGTTTTGTAACCCAGCTCTAGATCTAGCTACGTTTAGTTTTGTGGCAAGTTGAGCATTTGAGCAATGCTGTTTGAAGGTTGATTGTTCTAATTAGCACAGGAGTCAGGGTTTCAAATAGAAATGTATAACTTTTTTTTGTCAATAAAAAATATTATTATATTCAAAATCAAAAGTCATTTATTCAAACTAGGCTTATAATCAGCACTTTTCGAACGTCAAAATTTACTTTACTTATTTACAAGAAACAGTCCACCAAAACTTCCTATTATTATAATTATGGGTTTTGAGATAAAAAAATGTTAGAAATATTTATTCTGGCTCCTGAAATACAGGTACTATAACCTAGCTCTGGAGCCAGGGTCTCACATTTTTGTAAACTGGCATTAAATAATTTATTATTATTGTTAACATAAACTCACACCCTTTTCCCCGTGGGTAAACAGAAACCACAGAAAGCTACCTACTACGATCCTACATACCCCTTTTGCCTCGTCCAAATTCATACATCTGGTACTACGCAGGTGCGTAGTACCTTCTGAAGTACCATTAAATAACATCTGAATGATCAATCCGAAAAGTTTTCACTGCTTTATTACATAAGTAGTAACCAATCCGAAAGTGAGCATCGAAAATGATTTGAAGTGGTTTAACGGAAAAAACAAAAAAGAGAAACGGAGAACGTGAGCGCTTTATTCAGAAGTGGAATTTTCTATCGGATATCCCTCAATCTCCCTACCGATGGTACATTCGAAACTGCACTAAAACAACTTCCATATTCAATAACCCTCCCACGGCTCACCGAAATTCGGTACCAAACAAATACCAGTCCAGGCCTTCAATCCCAAAACCGTTCCCAAAAACGAAGCAAAAACCAACCGATTTATCGTTTCGAACAAAAAATCGGTAGAAATATTGACACATCTCGTACGATAACGGAGAAAAACCGGTCGCAGTACCGGTATTCTATCACAGTGATATCCAATACGTCTTTTGTCATTTCATATCCGCCCCCTCTACCCCCCTGTGACATAATTACGGACTTTGGGTTCCCTAAGGAATAACCGAATATCGGATTTGAGGTAATTCTGGTTACTTGGGTACACAGTTTATTCTAATAGCCCGCATTGGGTATCGTTTGATAGAGTGATTCATTGGGCAATGTTCGTTAAGATTGTTTAGACGGGTTTGTTGAAAGAGGGTAGTTGAGAAAATATATTACACGGAGTGATGAAGTGCTTGCAATTTAAATACGACGAAGGAAAATGTTTTCAGAGCAGCGGATTTTATTTTTGTGATAAAATCGAATGAACAGAACCGCCATCTGTTGTGTTGGATATGTGTGAACTAGTTGAGTGGACAGGGCGTCAAGTGCACTTCACTTGAGTGATGGTCGAGCGTCAAGCAGTACAATATGTAGTCAATTAAGCAATTTCAGGATCGGTTGCACGCTCTTGTACATTATCCTTTGTTGCAGGAATAAAAATAGAAACTTTTCATATTCGTAAAAAATCCCATTTCCACGCTATTATTCAATTTCAAATACCTAAAAACCAGTTTCATACGCTCGAAATATAAAACACGCGCGCCATTTTTATTTGCACTGACTTTTAGTTCCCGGTTCATATTACCAAACTTTTCGCAAGTAAAATAAGAGTGGTTATAAAACAATTGTATTTCAAGTCACACATGATGTGGACTGTAACGGAATTCAAACTCGTTTTTGTAATTATACAGCGGGTTTCGTGGACGTGACACGATTTTGAGCTAAATGAGTAGCGTTGGGGGTTGTGACGTAAGAGGGGTGTTCAGGGAAGGCGGAGGGGGTGTACCGTCCAGTGATTTGTTACCTGATCCGCGTCGAGGCGTTGTGAATTGAGCGGATTTCGCGGGAAATGTATTGTTCGGTCTTTTTGACACCTAAGCGGCAGCGATAGGGTTAGGGTTTATCGGTTAGGTTTAAGGGATTGGATCGGGTGTATCCGGATAAATTGAATGGCTTAGCGGCGTTCACACTTAGTATTAATTGTTGTACTGTGCGGGAATGGATGGCTGTATTGAGCGGACACGGGAGGAATACCTGAATATATTAAGTGTTGGGGCTTACCTAATTGGGTTTGAGTAAGTGTGTATAGTTTCGTAATATAATAAATTATTGTCATCAATACGGTATTCATCATTTGTTTCATGTTATTTAGGGTTGGGTGCAACACGTTTGTTACTTTCCATCTGTCAATCGTCACGCTAGAACTCCTTTCTCTTTCATATCATTCCTCACACAGTCCATTCATCCTTTTTTTGGTCTTCCTCTCCCTCTCCATCCATCACTATTTATATTCATCACACATCGTCACTATCATCATCATTTATAGTCACATAATTATGTCTTCAACAGAGTATTTGGATTGATTAATAAAACCATTCGCATTTTTTTTTCAAGTATTTGACCCGTAAAAGACTATAAGTCAAATCAAAAGACAATTTTTGAAACACATCAATTATTTCCTAAATAAGTATTCAGTGTTGGATTTTCAATGTTCAGTTCAGCTCTGAAAGTTGACAATCCAATTAGTAGAAAATTATTTTATAAATATTCGTTTAGGTAGGCCTTGCTTAGTGTTCGTGAAAACCGGTATTTGTAAATGTTATTACACACCCAACTCCATTTACCCGTACTTAATATTTTATAGCCAAAATAAAGTTAAACACACTTTAAATCTGATCCGAATAAAATTGTATCACAGAAATTAAGTTACAATTTCGTTGGGACACGTTAAAATAATTAAAAGCAGATGTGACGTACGAGGCGTAACCACGAGGGATGTACCATTACCGGTAACTAGACGTTTAGGGATGTACCGTTACCAGTTACTTTACATAGAATCAATTCTATTTCCTACATTTTAAAGTTTGACGATCAACACTGCCTAAACATTGAAATAAATGGTTTGATTTTGACTTTGAACTATATGTATCATAAGCACTTAGAGTAACCGGTAACTAGGTATATGACAATGAGAAGTTGTCACGGTGCGAATCTGTGACTCTTTAATCAACAGACGAATTCAGAAACCCAGTCTGTTTTAATTTTATTCGAGACTGTTTGTTGCAATGACGAAAAAGATGTATGCCAATCAATAGGTTGAATGCAACTGCCGCCGTTTATACAAATGCTCAGCACTGTCCCTCACAGATAGACAGAACGTTAGTAAAGTCCATTTCACGAAAGAAGTCCACAATTGTACAATTGACAATTGTGGAACTAAATTTAACAGATCGGCCATGTTGTCGTTTGTCGATGTTATCAAGGTGTGTTTGTTGTGGTAGATATTTTGTGAGTTTATTATTGGATTAGTGCGTTATAAGGTTTATTTACGATGCCAAAAGTTGTGAAACAACATTATGCCGCGCGACATACAGCGCTGCGTCTGCGGGACTTCTTTCGTGAAATGGACTTTATCTTTCTTTTTACTATTAAATTATTTTAACTCTGCCTACCACATTCCAAAACTGACGATGGGTCACTCCAACGTTCGGTACGACCTTCCGTATCAAGTCAGACTTAGGCCACCACACTTATCCACGCGAAATTCACGTGATGCCTCACTGAACCACCATTTTCATCTGTCTTAGCTGGGGGCCATCCCACGCTACGTCACCCAGTTTATTGTAAATAACAATAACAAAATGTCCTCCATTGAAACCGTACCCTACCGTCCGCCATTTCGGTGACGTCAGCTGTCACTTGACGGCACTCCGTTCAGAAATCGAGTTACGATGTCCAATATTGATACAATTGTGCCAACAAAACGAACTCGACATAACTACAGGACGGACTATAACTCGATTTGTTGTGAATGCTTCTTGATGCGGGGAGAGATTTCAATTTTAGAATATTTTTTAGTGTTCTGAAGAATTTGCATAATTTTTTAAACTATCACTTTTTCCCGATTAAGTGTCGCTTTGATTGGCATCGTAATTTTATTGGTAAATGGTATTTCTTACAAACCATATTAAAAATTGAAGAACCTGACTAATAAAGTCCTTTTTGACATTTAATAGCAATAATTAAATTATAAAACATTGCTTTGTTATTTATATTAACACTGAGTGACAGGCGAGATTTAAGATATCAAGAGCCAGGTAATCTTCTTCAAAGAATAAATAGGAGGTACCTACTCACAAAAAAATATCACCAACCATCAAATTACTTTCGCAATAAGTGGCGACATTTCTCAAAACATTCTCTTCACAATATTTCATCAAGAAATGAAGAACGAGGGTATTATTCGAAATATCATTCTACCCTCAAAATCACGCAAAGATTTTCATTTTTATCCACAACGCGGCTCCCGCCAACAATTCTTTTAGAATAATCTCCGTTTGGAGGGCGCGTCAAAATATATAAGATATTGCTTGAAACGCGGGAACCCGGAAAAGATCTGTTGCTCCCATCACCGGGATTGTTCCTAGTGTATTGTGTTTTGTGAATTTAAATTCTTTATGTCTTGCTGATTTGAGTTTGAATGAAGAACGGATCGTATCAGGTGTTGTGTGAGAGATACTGAATCTACAAAGGAATCTCGCTCCAAGTACAATGTTTTTTCTGAATAAAATAGCTTGTGAAATATTTTTCCGACGGATATATTTCGATGTGCAAAGTCGATTTCGATTCGATGACCTAAAGTGGTTGGTAAAATAGTGTATCAAACGAGAGTCAACAGCAAAAAATATCAAAGGCCTGTGAGTCTCCGAATTTTTTTCAAAGTCCACTCTACGCGTGATATAAAGTATTTTTTTTTTATGAAAAAGTATGCCTACGCATTTTGCAGTTTATTAATAGAACTCAAAATGTTTTCGATGATTATTTTCGATGCAGAAAATAATTGTTATTTTGTTAAGTTGATGACACTAAAACAATTGTTTTTGTGTCCCATTTCAAACTGCTCGTTCCAAATTTAACAACCTAATTACCATAACATTTAAAACACAATGACGTCGAAAATTATTCATAACAACAATACTTAAATTCGTAATCAACAGTTTCATTGTAAAATAACAATGTTACCGCTTAATTATTGGACAAACTGCAACAGATTGTGCTAAAATTTTGCATATTCAGCTCACGTAGACGTGCAATGGGCATCATGACACCGAATTATGTACGTATTAGATTAGTAATTGTGGCGTAAACGCAAAACCTCATCTGTATTCACAGTTGACGGCTCAAAATCTAGGGTTTTGCCGTTACAGTACTTTCACGGTAATTTTATATCTCCGACAACAAGGCAACAGCGACCTTACTGCAACGACATAGAGATAACTTTGGTGCAAAATCTATGGTAAAATATTCGTGAAAGGACTTTACTCCTAACTGTGTAATTATAGTTTGACACGGACGTTTGTTTTAATTAGGGAAATTAATGAGCTTTCTTTTTGTATGTAATTAGGTTCAGAGGGGTAATAAAAGGGATTGGTTACACATGTTAATGAGTTCTCTTTCAACTATGATGAAGAAAATAATTATTTTGATGTGTTGCTTTTAGCAATAAAATCTCATGTATTATATAAGTAAATTATCATCGTCATCATTCTCTTGCCCTTGCTCCAATTCAGTAGAGGTCGGCGCTTCAACAAGTAATCACACTAAAATTGTTCAGTAGTAACAAAAAAAATACCCTATTAATTACATTTAATTATTACAAATCAAATGCAATACAATAACAATACAATTATAATTTGATACTGATGTATTCATTACACAGTACTGACACTGTAAACAAAATACACATTATGTCAATAACCAATCGAATTAACCCATCCAAACCGTTAATCCCACATTCTAAATAACCGTTTTACAATCAAACTCAACCCTCTTCCACTGAACCAAAATGAACAAATTAAATTCACGAACAGTATTGAGCTGTACAAACACAGGTTTTCCAAATCCTTTGAAGTGCAATTTATCAGGTCACAATCTACCCCCATTTCAGATTTATTAACTCGATGGTAGCATAACAAATTATAGGGTGAACTAACAAATAACGGTCTACTGCGTCTCCATTTGTTACTCAATTTATGTTCAAATGTTCATTCCCCGCTACAATTAACTTCTTGGAACGCAATTAATTTTAATCAGAAACACTTGGGGGGGGAAGAAAAAAGAGAAAAAGCAACCTTTAAAGGAAATGGGAACGCGTACCAAACTGTTGTTGAAAACAGTGTACAGGAAATTAGGTTTTGGGTAAATTTTTGAGGGTAGTTGTTATTTTTGGACAGTACCGTTTACGTTGAGTAGAGTAGTTATTCATAGATGTAATCTAAAGTGAATTCCTAATATTGATCGAAGGCTAGCGATAAAAAACCTCCTGTTTTCTTTGATTGTTTGTTGTTTGGCTTTTAAATACTATTTAAGTGGTCCCACGCGGGCGCCAACAACATAAAATCATGTTTTTTCAACAGATCTATTTTTAATAGCTCTATTAAACAATGATAAATAGTGCAATAAATATTACTTCGCACCAATCACATCACCAACAATGCAATGAGCCATAGATAAGGTCCCACGTTGGGCGCCAACACCACCTACCGCTCTAAATCACTTCCGGTGTCCTGCAATAATGGCCACCGCACTTCCGGTCTGACCCGCTGTCTGGCCTGGGCATTATAGGTCTATTAATTGAGTTTCAACCACCCATTGGCTATATTATTTTGACATTAATAACGATGTCAGTGGCTGTAGGACAGTGTAGGTACTTAAGATATGTGAGGAGTGATGATAGTTCTATGGATACCATATTCTTACGGTCGTCAATCAGTTTTCCAGGCCAGTGCTTTCGAATCCATGTTTTTAAAGCTCACCGCTTTTTGAATCCTTTTTTGTGCTACACAGTAACAGGCACTCACTTTTAGTTACGTATTCCTTTGTAGATTTTAAAATACAACAAAAAAGCGAGAGTCAATCAGGCTTGTTCAACTTTTCTCTTTGGAGTAGTGTTAAAAAATATGGATTTGTAAAAATACTCCACGTGAGCGTTTAGCTTTATTCAGCTAAAGGTTTTCGTTGAATATTTTTTATAAATGCCTTTGCCGTTCATTATGTATTTAAATTGCCAGTGATCGAAACTGTGCGTATTTGTCTGCTTTGTTTCAATCAGCACCAGAATTGCTTATTACACTTGTAATCTTCACTATAAAAAACACAAACACAAAGATTTTCAAAACACAATACAATATAATTTTTAATAAATCGTTTACACTTTTATATGAAAACGCAACGAATTCACAAAATTGAAGTGCGTTTCCTATACAGTTTTAAAAATTATAGAAAATTTGCTATCTGATTTTTTTTACCAACGAATCCAAAACGACAAGAACTAATTTCCTCGAACATTTAACTACCTACAACATTTCCGTGAATTTCTCGTATCCTTTATTAAACTCCAAACGCGAAGTATTTATAGCTAGTGCAGCTCCTGAGTTAGTCCGCCATGCTTGTTGATGCATAAGCTGTTGTCGAGTAAAAGTTTCAGAAATATATCTCAACAAATACGTAACGAGATGTCGTTAGAAGTTTAAAAGTGCATCTTAGATCATATTTTCATAGATGTCATGTTTGTTTGCTGTTTTGTGTGCAGTAAAATGTGAGGAGTAAGTAAGATGTGTGTGTTTATGTATTTGTTGTCTGGCGTTGGCTAGAGTTGCTAGTATTTCCTGTGAATTTTATTGGGTGGACATAGTCTAAATTTTTGAATGACAATTTAAATTCCTTTGAAAATCGTAGCCAAATAAAAACAGCCGCTCGGGTCGATCTTTGGATTAAGCCGCGCTTGCCTACAATGGCAGGGGATGGGTGGCCACCGAACTCATGCACAGATTTCTGCGTGCCTTGGAAAGCATGTTAAGCCATTTGGTTCCAGCTGTCGTTTGTAGAGTCACCCAAAATTCTGACAACTTGTCTTTCCAAGAAGTATTGTATAACTAAGTTAAGTGGGTTATGAAGGTCAGATAAGCAGTCACTCCATGAAATAACTGATTTTCAGCTGCATCCGGTTAGACTGGAAGCCGACTCTAACATAATTGGGTAACTGCTATGCAGATGATGTATGGCTATCTTCCTCATTGCAATGATGTAGGCCACAAGAGTCACATTATTTTGAAGAATGACTCATCTCATCATTGTCATGCCCCTAACCCAATTTATTTGGGGTGCCGACCCCAGCATGGCAGCATGTCTTCTTCTTCCATACTTCTTTGAAGAATGACTCATCTCCTATCTTGAAATTGAAAGTACCTTCATCATATTTACTTAAGACAAAGATACCACTCTCTAAAACAACACAACATAAAATAATCCGACTTGAACATTAAACAAAAGCCTAAACATCCAAACTTAATGCTCTTTACTTCGCAAACGATACAAAATTAGAAAAATGTTTTCATAACACAATTTCAAATTCAGGATGTAATCTACTTACTTGGGCCGCAATGTTTGTGGAGCAGACTCGCCTCCCTTACTCCCTTATAGTATCGTAAAAGCTAATGGGAGCGTTCCCTGTATCATTGTTTAAGTCCCTTTATATTGCTAGGGACCGTTATGTATGATAGCTCACTTATTTTGATGCTGTTTTTCTCTTAAATGGTCGTGAGGAATTTGGGTCTGGGTGTGGATGCAGCAGCTGTTTTTAAGTTGGCGGTAATGGTTGCTGTTTTGTTACATTTGGTTTTTTTTTGTAAATATTAAATGAAAAGTATTACTGTTTGTTATATTTGGGAATGTCAAATAAAAAGTTGCTTATTTAAACATTTTTTCTTTATTTTCGTGAAAATGCTTTCTTCTCTATGTCTTTCTCACTGTGAGTGATTAGGATATTGTGTGAACTTAACATAATCTAGTTATTAAAATTCTTAAATTCACGAACTTACAGACTAATCAAAACCGTTGTATATAGAAGTTTATAATTTTTTAGAAGAATTCCTTTTCTAACCAAAGTGAGCACTAAGTAATGGTTTTAGAAAAAATCATCTTAAATAGGGATTATTTATATATTACATCACGCGCAAGGCTTGTTATGAATTAATAATGAAATAGTGTTTTGTAGCTGTTTTTCCAATATTTCTTCTAGTTGTTACATCATCTTATTCTTACTAAATCTGTTAATTATTATGAAACTTAAGTTCTCATTAACAATCGAGCAGACCCCATTGTTTTCAAAATCAATATCTTCTACGCCCTTCACTGTGTTTACAATAAACAAGGGACCAGTATACACTGTTCTATGACACTAACAGTAGGATATCCAACATAAACTGAACTCCACCTCCACTAATCGTCCCACGCAGTACGCTACTTGCTTAGGGCTATCTGACAACATATTTTTATTTGCATTTTAACGTTTATGTTATAACTTTACTTTAAATATCTCCATGACCTCTTTTTTTTGGCGGGTGGAAAATCATCAAATAACCCCAGCCTCTCGCTCTTGGGCAGAGTGAAAGGGAGTGTCAGACTTCTACTGACTAAAAACCACGCATCTTAGCCCTTCATGTCGAGGCCACGATATCTCTTGCGAACAACCCGCAGCCCCGACGGGCATCTCCATGAGCTCTGTACTATGCAAAGTATCGATCAGCATAATGTTTTGAGTGCATTGAGTCCTACCGTAAAACGTGATTTTCAACCCAAAATAAATCGTTACCCAACAATTTTTTTTTTGCGGTTAGTTACGTTTGGTGTACAGATTGTTTGGTTGACTGCTTCATGAAGGATCCGTTTATACTATGTATAATAATATCGAGAATATGACATGGTTTTTATTGTTACTCTGATCCATATAGTATTTATACTTACACTTTTACTAATCATCCTCATCTTTTATAAAATGTCCTTTTACGTCTTATGTCGCGCCTTGGCGGCAACTATTTTTGTTGGCAGTCTTATAATCGATCTTATTCGATTTATTAACTCTTTTAGAGTCAATAGTTAGAAACAAGAGTCATACTAACTTTTATAGAGTTAGTTGAAACGAAGGTTAGGTAATTTGAACCTAAAAACGTTGTTTCCGCCAAGGCGCGACATAAGACGTAAAAGGACATTTTATAAAAGATGAGGATGATTAGTAAAAGTGTAAGTATAAATACTATATCCACACAATGCTTTTTGGAATTTTGGGAGTGCTAAACGATCCTATCGTTTAGCGCTCCCACGTCCCAATCCTGGGCAAAGGCTTCCCTCTACTCTTTCCACTTCTCGCAAACCCGCGCGTCCTTTTTTTTTTTGAGGGTTGGGAAATCATCAAATTACCCCTCCCGCTCTTGGGCAGAGCAGATGGGAGTGTCTGACTTCTACTGACTAAAAACCACCCATGTCCCTTCTTAGCCCTTGCGCCGAGGCCGCGGTATCTCTTTCAAACAACCCGCAGCCCCGACGGGACCCACAGCCCCGACCAGAACCCGCGCGTCCTCGTTCCAGTTTCGAGGGAACCGATCTAGTTCATCCGTATTTACCGTATTTACTTACAATAACATATTGAAAAAACAAGATGACTCCTGTAGTTCGATTTAAGCCAAGCACCAAAAGATCCTTTTGTTACTACAAAGATACTTTAATTTAAATATATATCCATAAAAGATTACAGTCTTTTATTACTGGCACTAATAGAATATCTTCCGTGATTACTTTATGAGCTTCCGATATTTCGACGCTGTTGCAAGCGCCATGACCGCGGGCATAAGCACCGACGCGTTACATTATAGTTTAGTTATAAACCGTGAAAGCTTAAAACAGTATTTTATTACTGTTTCAGCATGTATTTTTAAAGTATTGTATTCAGTCTGTTAGCTACTACTATTTCCAGTCCAGTTTTCAATTTCAGTACTAGCAGCCCTAAACACCATGTACATTTTTTCCCAGCGTACCTTTTGTTTGAACTTCAGCCGCGAAAAACGAGTTAATTACAATAACAATGGATGTATCCGCGATGAATGGGCGAAAAAACCGCCCCTTGAAACAAGCCCATTGTATAATTTATATTTTTGTGGCGATGTCACTACCGGTAATTATTTATTTTTGTGTTTGCGTATTTTTCGCTGCTGCTTCGTTTGATTTATGGTGTTCGTTTCGTTCTGATCTGTTAAGGGAATGGTGCCAGATGTTTTTTAAGGCTGTGTTTTAAAAGGCATAACCTGGAAGTGTAGGTGTTGTTGCTATTTTCAACCGACTTCCAAAAAGGAAGAGGTTCTCAACTCGTCAGTATGTTTTTTTTTGTGTTCAATTTTTATTTTTCTGTCGGAACCAGTCTTGACGTAAGGCAATGTAAGCATTTAATTATTAATATTTCTTTTAAATTAGCATTCGTTTTAATTCTCTTAACCGACTGCGAGCCCAGGTTGTCCACTGTAGATATAATCTGGCTAAATGGGGTATCCTCGATCCATCCCAACCAAATTGCCAGTGTGGAGCCCCTCTGCAGGGTATGCGCTATCTCCTATCCTGCCCATCCTGCACAACCACTTGCACCTTTCAGGACTTACTAGAAGCAAATGATAGAGCTGTACAGGTGGCTAAATACTGGTCTAATACGATTTGAGCTCATCGACACGTAAAGAAGAAGAATGTTTTAAGAAACTGTACTCTTCGATTTTCAAAGCTTTGTTCGGCCAGAGTTGAAAACCGATCATGTGTTAGTTAAAATGGGTATAAATGTCAATTAATGAATTAAGTCTTGGACGAAACAGAAAATGCCAAACTCATCGTTAAATTTTGGGCTGACTCAGTTTAAATATTGTCATCGACATGCTAAGAAGAAATCTCAAGTTTACTCATGTTTGTTTCCTGTTGTGTCACAAGAATACGTACCGATGTCATTGAATCCTTAGTTTATTCAATACACCTCTACAAGAACGCAGAACAGCTCTCGCAGAACGCATGGCCGATTGGGCCGGGAAGTTCTGGAGTGGCGACCGCGAACCGGAAGACGTTGCGTTGGAAGGCCTCCCACTAGGTGGACCGATGACCTGGTGAAGGTTGCGGGGACCCGCTGGATGCAAGACGCAAGGGACGGGTCAATGTGGCGACACCTGGGGAAGGCCTATGTCCAGCAGTGGACGTCTTTTGACTGAAATGATGATGATGACCTATACAAAATTATTGTTACGAAAAATTTGCTGTAATACTTTTTTCCCCAAAACTGCCTCTTTTATATAAAAAAAAAACCCAAACAATCTACTCCCGCCATCCCTTTAAAACCTATGAACCATCCATAATCACTACTTACACAACCAATGATTTAACTTCAATAACGTCAATTTTATAGATCGTCAGAATTGCGTAATCGCTTAGAGGCAGATTATTTCGCGTCGAGCGCAAATTTGACAAACTCCGTAACAAGGGCAGATAGCGTCAAAACTTGTAAAATTATTACTTGAAGTGTCACGCTAGCACGCTGCCGGGAGTGAAACACGCTCGTTATAATAGATTTTTAATGTGAATATTCGCTAGTTTAGATAAGTAGTATGTCTTGTATTGTTTGTGTAATGTTTTGTTGTTGTGTTAGTTTTAGTTCGAGTGTCACGCTGTCTCGTTAACACGCTCTGTTTATTTTCGAGAATTTGCGTAGTTGATGTTTCTGTATTTATGTGTGTGTGGGTATACTACTGTTGTTTCTTTTTTGGATGAAAATGAAATGTGATTATTATAATGAATTTAATAGGTTGTTGTTTTTATTGAATTTTATTATGTAATAATAAAAAAGTGGTAATTTAATTGATAAGATAATTATTAATGGACTGATATGATTTCTCATGTAGTTTTAAGTGTTTTAATTTTAAATAACTGTGTTTTAATCAGGTTTATTCCCTTTGAGAATAAATTAAATATTGTGTCAGGGCTAAAGCTTATTTGTCGTATTTATATAAATTGTGTGATTTCTTTCTCAATTCTCAAATCTCTTTATTATATTATGTTCCATGTATTTACTGTTCTACTTATTTTATCTCAATCAATCAATCAATCAATATTCTTTATTTGTCAATTGCTGTAAGTCACTTTCATTACGTATCTGATGTGTGTGTGTGTGTGTAGTTACAGAATTCAAGCATTACTTTTACCATATAATACTCTGTTTATCACGCTGCTATAGTTGCTGCCAGTTAAGATGTCAATAGCGGTCATTGCTCTTTCCCTAATATCTCTTCGTACGAACCAAAACAAATGAACCATGTATCGTTAAAAAAAAATTTGAAGATCACAATAAATGACGATTCAAGACATGAACGGGCTCCCGTCGGGTTGTTCCAAAGAGATACCGCGGCCTCGACAAAGGGCTAAGAAGGAACATGGGTGGTTTTAAGTCAGTAGAAGTCTGACACTCCCTTTCGCTCTGCCCAGAGCGGGAGGGGTTTTTTGATAATTTTCCATCCGCCAAAAAAATGAAAAGACATGAACGGCCTTATTTTTGGATTACAAAGTTAAGAACTATAATAAATGTAGGTGGGTTAATAACCGATATTGACATCTTAATTGGCAGCAACTATAGCAGATAACGTGACAGTCTTAGAATACGTTACCCTTCGAAAGTTACAGGTATGATTTTATGTTTATTTCATTATTATTGTCACTGATTATGTATACTAATAATTTAGTTGTAATATATGTGTGTTTTTTTTTAATTTTTCTAATAATAATCCAGCGGTTTAAATAATTGTATACTTTACTGAAAGTCGTTTCTTTCGTTGCAGAAGGCGATTACACACTTGACGATTCGTTTTGGAATGAGGAAAGCCCAGTTGGTAAGTCTAACGATATTACATTTCAATTTTAAATAAGAGATTCTGTAAAACTTCATCCAAAAGCATTTCGATAGATTTTGGTATTTTGTTCCCTATATTATTAAACTAGCTGACCCACGCAACTTCGTCTGCAACACATAATATAGCTTAAAACCTTTCTAGATAAATCGACTATCCAACTTATTAAATTGAGCTATATCGTACTCGTAACAAACAAAAAATCTTACCTTTCCTCTATAAAATACCTATTAGTTTAGATTGACTTCGATTATATTATTAAAGTAACAATTACTATAGGTATCTCTTACTGTTTAATATACAGTAACACCTTGTACTTGTAAACATTATGGTGCAGTAATTTTTTTGAATTTGAATTTCTCCGGAGCCCCCAGAGGCCAGAATCCCCACATACCTACCGCACCGGACCGAATGACTGCCACGCGCTAATTATTATGTCGCCCGTATATTTTTACATTGCGATATCTTCTAAGATATTTGTACTAATATATTGATACTGTATAGAGTAAAGGGCACAAATATTCTATATTAAATTTCCGTGCTAGCAAACACATTTATTTAGATATAGATTAATACTATATGGGTTAAATAAGCTTCGCAAAATATAATTCTTTTTAACCTAACATTTTAATATAAAAAAATGGTTACAGTGAGTCAATCGTAAAAGATAAACATATGCTGTCGCGGACTTTTTTTTAGAACTTTTAAAGAGGAACAATTCCTTCATACATGATATTTACGTAACTTAAACCGTTTTCGCAGCGCACGCAACGGAAGCTTTCAAAAAGGAATATCTTTTCCCGTTTTTGCAACATTTTTCATTTATGCTCCGCTCCTATTGATTGTGGCGTGATGTTATATAACCTAAAGCCTTCCTCGATAAATGGACTATCCAACACTAAAAGAATTTTTCAATTCCAACCAGTAGTTCCAGAGTTTACCCCGTTCAAACAAACAAACAAACTCTTCAGCTTTATAATATTAGTATAGATAGATAAATTCAAATGTTATTGGATTTTTTTAATCATTTGGCCTGAATTTGCCTTTAAAAATATACATATTATTTTAGCTAAATCGACATTAACTTTACCATTCAATGTTGTTACTTTAGCATTGAATTCTGGGTACATTATCTGTTAACAGCAATGCAGATAATTTTTTGATGCCCTTTCCTTACATATGTGTAACTATTTGATATTATGATATTATTATCAAATTATTTGCACAAATTCTTTCAACATAACCTCAAAAAACTAAACTCCATCGACATCAGTAGGACCGAACTTTTGTCGCCATGTTTGTCACTAGCAGCGAGATGTAAAAACGCTCGTCAGCCGGATATCCGGCGGCGGGCGTACATCACAGCCTCGCCCGACCGGGCCATAACCATTCCAGTTTTCGACTATACAATGTTTTTGACGGTTTTTATGGCATTTTTTGCGTTTACTGCACCGGTTAAGTGATTTCTGTTTGTCGTTCATTAATTTTGTGACTGCAGAAATATTTTGATTTAGTTAAGTGTTTTGGTTATGTGTTTCTTGTTTTCGATTGTACAGTGAGCAGCATCAATATGTGTGTAATTTTCGCTAACTGATTTATCTTATGAAACAATGTTTTGTAACCATTTTTATGATAAAGTAGGCCATATAAGTTGTAATAGTTGAACTTTGCAAAGTGTAGAAATATTAACACTCGTGACTGTACATCAATTTATCGCTGATTTTTAAATACATCACAATATTAGTCAAACGTTTCTTCTTTTAAGCATCTGAAGAAAATCGATTGTTTATCACTACAAAGATCTTCTAACAGTTAACCGAAATAAAAAAAAAAACATTGCACCTGTTTTTCAATACATTTCTCAAATAAAATTTCCTAAATGTTAAACTAGCGCATGTCAGTAATTCATGCGCTAAAATATCCTTGCACCGCTGTAAAACAAAGTTATAAAGTCCAACACAGATTTTCTCATCTAGACAAGATATCTTCTACCGTAACTTCACAAAAAAGTTTTCCAGTTACCATTGACACTCGTAATATAATATCTACATGACTCTTTGACATTTAGATTTGAAATAGCGAAACAATATTGTGTGTTTACGAAATTCGACGTCGCCAAGTCGGGGTCTAGCTTAGCTGGACCCACGAGTACATTCGTACGCTTGTGTTTGATCATTCTATTATTCATCTCGTATGTAACCGACAGAGGCACACCCAACATAGTTTAATAACTCATTCCCTACAAACTAAAATTTCTGTCACCACATCAAAGAGTATCGGAGCATTTTCGCGAATGCGCAAAACTAGTTTCAACTGGTTTGAAGCGGTAACGATTCCGGCTTCCACCGGTTACAAACATGTGGTTATATGTTCTGGGAAATTTTATTTCGCTTAGAAATTGTTTGTTTTGAGTTTCTCCTCGTATTATGTAAAAGCTTGGCTTCAGGGAGAAGTCTTACTTCAAATACGCAGTTGTTTATCGTGGAATGTTCTCGACGTTCTATGCGTCTGTCGAAGGAATCCTTAGAATGTCAGTTGCCAAGAGAATTGATCTGCGTATCAGTTTATGTTCAGTGGCTTGGAGAAAGTGCAAAGGTATGAAAGTTATGATAAAGTTGCGAGAGCGATCAATTTTCTGTTGTGTTCAGCTGTATTTGTAATCCACTATTATTAAGAAATCTATAAAGTTTATCATCCATTGCAGTAAATGAAAATGTATGAGGTGTTAAATAATAAATTTAAGTTTTATGGAAATCAGTCATTTATGACCACTTTCTTGGTCTAACGGTCGCAATCGCGACTGCTGAGCATGAGGTTCCGGGTTCGATTTCCGGGTCGGGCATGGTGTTTTTAGGTTCTGCAATCAGGAATTTCTCGGTAGCAGCCACGAAATCTGAGAGCCTATCGACATCGAATTTATGCTCATTTGATGGCAATAGGCTCGCTGTGGGTGTACTATTAATTTCACCTCTGTGTAACCATTTGGGAATTAGAGCTGTAATGCAGTATTTTTTGCTGATGGAAAATCCCCTAGGGTACGGCTTGTAAAATAAATAAAAGAACCTCATTATAATATTATTGTGAAATCAAAATTCTCTTTACAATTCTCAGTATCTCACAAATTCTATTATTGTGACATGAACCAGCTCATGTACGAAGAAATCATATGAAATATTCATAAAACATCGGGTGAAGCAGAACACAATAGTATTCCGGTCATATGGAGCAGGGACATAGAAATGACAACCATAACAAAACAACGTTATTTACTATGTCCTAAAAGTTACAAAGGTAATTAATTCATAATGATCGCTTGGTGTAAAATTGTACGTATAAATGAAGCAAGTAATAAGTCATTCATTTTGTCATCATCATCATCTCAGCCAAAAGATGTGGGGGGATTTGCCATAATCGCCACGCTTGGCAGGCGGGTTGGCGATCGCAGTATGGTTGTTACAAAGGCACACAGAACGCTGCTGCCCATTCTCTGGTAAGTCCCTTAGTCGCCTCTTACGACACCCACGGGAAGATATGGCATGGTGCTATTCTTTACGTCCGACACCAATCACCATACGGATTCATTTTGTAATAATATTATATTAAAAATAAAAAGTAAATTATTTACTTTAACAATAAACGAAAAAGTGCAGCATAACCTCCCCAGTACTGACAATGGTGAGACTGGGGGTGTTGTTAAATATAGCATATTAATAAATAAAATGGAAAACCATTAACGCGCAGACGTTACAGTAGTCAAAAAAATTTAAAAACAAATTTGACGACACGGTTGGCGCAGTGGCTGAGCGATTGGACTGCTGCGCTGCGTGTCGCGGGTTCGATCCCCGCACGGAACAATTATTTGTATGGCCTACAGATAGTTGTTCCGGGTCTGGGTATTTGTGTGAGTTTAAATGTTTGTAAACGCACCCACGATACAGGAGAAATTCGTAGTGTGGGGCAACGTTAAAAAAAATTCAAGTTCAAGTTTTAAGTTTCTAAGATAAAGATAAAGATAAAGATAAAGATAAAGATCAATTTGTTTGTCCAAACATGCGTATACATGCTAGTTTAGCATGCAGGATGTTACATTAAAAACAATATTTCGTACGTACATGTTTCACCCGCAAGGCGTACAAATTTATAAAATTAACAACAGACAAAAATTAAAGTATAAAATAAACAAGTCAGTAGAAGTCATAAAATGTCACAAAAATTTGAGAGAAATACAAAAATGTCAAATAATGTACAAAATAAAATGTCACAGAAATTAAATAAAATATATGAAAAATACAAAATGTCAAAAAGTGTCAGTCAAAAAGTCATATATATTATAATAACACTTGTCTGTTAATAAATTTCGAATCTTTTTTTTAAATAAATTAATTAAATTTAATTTATTTAAAAAAAAGATTCGAATTATTAAGATAAACATTTTTATTTATTCAAACTTGCATATAATGATAAATTCTAAATGTTTTATCAAGTCATAAAACAGATCGAAACAGATACGACTCAGTGGTATAAAATAATAAAAAAAACCAACAGCCATGTGTACAGGTTCATAGCGTACCTATCCATCAAAATAAAATCTGTTCTAGACACCGACGACGGCCCACGCCATTCGGACAAACTGACCGTTTGATGGACAGCCAGACAGACACCCAGATTTTCAGACAAGTGTTACTTTTGGGCGTCGAGCAATTTGCCTCATTATTTTTACACTTAATGCTAGGAAAATATTTATTAAGATTTACTGAACTGTAGTTACTGAAAAGCTTAGCATTATTTAAACAGTGTTGATGATCAAAATTTGTAGCTCTATGCAAAATACTTGGATTCAGCTGCATCCAGATTGAGTGGATACCGACCCCAACATAGTTGCAAAAAGTCTAGGCTACATTCCATCATACCTGTTGATTGATGATCCAAATCCATTTAATATAACAAGTCGTGCATCGCATTGAATTTCCATGAAAAAACCAGCCTTCGTAAAAGATATACAATGAGTCAGACGCTTCAAAACAGATAGTGCCTTTCTGAAATAGTCAAGACAAGGAACACATAACTTTACGTGTGTAATCTCCGAGGGGTTAGGTAGAGCTGTACATAATAGTACACACACATTTCGCCAGTTATGGTTAAGTGCCAATGCAATAGGCCAATCTCAGTGTAATAGGGCCAGCCATGCCAACCATAAACCAGACACAAATCCAGACTTCGTGGCTACTGAGACATTGCTGATAGAAATCCAATATCACTTCACAAAACAGGACAAGGAAGCAAATGATTAAATACATCATCATCATTTTAGCCTTAAGACGTCCAGTGCTGGACATAGGCCTCCAGCAGAAGGCATTTGCCATAATCGCCACGCTTGGCAGGCGGGTTGGCGATCGCAGTACCTATGGTTTTTTTTTTTTTTTAAACGGTTGTTACGAAGGTACAGAGAACGCTGCTGCCCATTCTTGAAATCTAAAGATTAAATACACAAATAAATAATGTAAAAATAATACTAAATGTCGTACAACACCATATCTCAAACGAGATGTTTGTCGAATTACGATTGCGTCGCTGTGAGGCCCTCGCGAGTCGTACAACAGTAGGAACCGGGCGAGCTGGTGAGAGGTGAATCAAGTCGTTTGCATGCGCGCGACAGTTTCTCGATAGGACATTCCAATACACGGCGCAGCGCAAACATGGGACGGGCGTGGTGCAAGTTACACGATGAAGTGGTTTAGATTCTAGATGGTTGGTTGATATAATATTTAATACTAGGTGATGCCCGCTGATTGGCCTGCGTGAATGTCGGTTTTCGCGAACAAAAGTAATCTTTTCATCCCCGCCTTTAAACCCCTTACAACCCTTTTTTGCAATAAAAAGTATGTCCCTTCTCAGGCTCTACTACTATCTGTTTATCAAATTTCATTGAAATCGCTTCAGTAGTTTTGGCGTGAAAGCGCGACAGACAGACAGAGTTACTTTCGCATTTATAATATTAGTAAGGATGATTTTAGTAATTTCTATTTCGAAATACAGGCACAACATGCAACAGCAGTAAGGGCATGAGATTTTGTCGAATAAGGAATTAAAATTAATTGAGTTTGAACTTTTTACCTATAAAAACTTTAGTTTGGCCGTAACACGCCTGATGTGAAGCGATGATACGGCCTAATGCTGCACACGATTGCCTAGAAGACGTAACTTCATTTTATTCACGTATCTACTATCCACGTTTCTTTATCATATTTTTTCCTGTACGTCTTGAAAATCATTATCATGTCTGCCTTTTGGTGGTAATTTAAGTTTTCATCGTGATCCATAAATCGTAAACTCCATTTAAAAGTTATCAGTACAGTATTTTATTATTAGAGTAAGCCTATTTCAAATAAAAAAACCTATTATTTTAATAATTAATTTCAATCAAACATAATATTATATGTATAAAATGCAAAACATTTTTATTTGTATCTCTAAAGACTAGTATACTGGTTTGCCATGCATTACAATGGATATAAAGCGGTTTCTGTAGCCCTCCAAAATGCATTTCAAGCATTTACCTAAAATACAAAATACCTTACATTTAATTCAATTAGTATTCGAGCACGTAGCTTTGCAGATGCTACGAAATGCATGTCCGCTACGCCGTAGCGCGTAGGTGAGTATTGCTACGCCGTAGAGGCAGCTTAGCACACGTTGTGCAATATGCATTCATTTCATGCTTAGCTTACAAAAATGCGACTCTTTGAACTTATTACCATTTAGTTTTTTGTACTTTTGTACGTAATTATTGAATGTGTACTACATAATGACAATTGAGTCATAAATGTGTGTGTTCGATGGCATTCTCATCGGCAAAAAAGATAAATTTTACCCAAATTTTCATTCCATATTTTCAAAAATCTTTCCTAAGTGACATTTTTGGTCATTTTGTTAGGTTTTTTGTACAGACTATGTAGACTGATTTGGCAGTTATTCTAGACCTTGCATTTTAGACTGCGTGTTGTCAGTGAATTTTAATTAAATAAAAAGAAAATCTCTTTAACCTTCTAAATCGCTTCTTTCCTCAATTTAAGACAGCAGTACATATTATGAAAACTGAAAACAGCACGAGTTTATCGTAGCTATTACGTATCGCATTACCTACGAGATTGTCTCGGAATCGGATCCACTTCACGCACACATAATATGTAACAATATACAATTTCATTCAGAATGAAATTGTATATTATTTAGAAATCTTATTAAAATTCCGACTTGGTTTTTCGAATGGTTGTTAAGTACAAATATGATGGAAATGCGAGTGTTTTTTATTTGTTCTCGTATCGTTAATGATGGGTTAGTCAGGAAGAGTGGGACTGGGGAAGCTGCTTTGACCCCTTTTTTTGGAGGGTGGGAAATCATCAAATGACTCCTCTTGGTGGAGCGGAAGGGAGAGTCAGACTTCTACTGACTAAAAACCACCCATGTTCCTTCTTAGCCCTTTGTGTCCGGGGCCACGGTATCGCTTTTGAACAACCCTCAGATCCAACAGGCATCGGCCCATGCGGGCTCCTGCAATGTTGCTGACATTTCTTTGAGGCGCGTGTGGAACATGAACGCGCCGTCGACATGGCCTGTCGTCGTCATAAGATGGACGGACGGTGAGTTACCGTCTACAAGTCATTGGGCACAAATAACCCATTAATTTAAAATATAGTTATTCTCATAGCATTAGGTAAGTCTACCAAACACAAAACCTACACACTACTTAATTCTATTTCTAAAAAAATGCTCACAGAAAAACCCCAATTGATCTAGTACGGGAAGGGTCAGGCCCTTCCAGTAGATCAATGAAGCAACTCGTAACACAATTACAAAAAAATCGCTTACACATAATATGTCCTTATTCCGTTCTATCCGATTCGAAATCGATTAGGGATCGGGTCACGTCCATCGGCGCGTGGCAGCGTGTATGAATGTTTGAATTTCCATGCGGAACGCATTGACATGTAAATTTTCGTTCAAGATGGGGAACGATGTCGCTAGGTGATGTTGTGCGTTCTGCTATAGAATACCGATGTTTTTTAAAAATGGAAGCGTCTGGGATACTGTTTCTAATTTGTACTTTTTGTCGTGGAATCGGAAAATTATAAGTTGAAGGGGATTTAAGTAGAGGGCTCATTATGTTCCAAATGAAATTATATTGGTTAAAGGGGATCTGTTGACACCTCTGACCTATATATATAGGGAAAAGGTGAAAAGGTTATCAATATACTTATTTAAATTCATTATCATAGGGCCGACACTTCCAAAATGAATATATATGTTATTTAATTTTCTTTAGCCCGCAATAAAGACTTCACAAACTATAACATTTTGACGAACTTTAATATAAAAATAAGATATCTATAAAAGTATCAAAAAATAATACCATAATTTATTTAACGTTAGATTTGTATCACAACAAAATAAAAAGTCACACATTCGACTTCACACTTTTTCACGTCAAATTTAGAACCTTATTTACCTCGTTAAACACAATATCCTTATCAAATCTGATCCGTAAATTGCCTTAAACCGTCAACAGTCCTATTTGAAGACTTAATTCGTCCTTTTTGCTAACGTAACCTGAAAATTACCGGAGACGTAGAAATGTGGAGTGGTGGAAAATCGCGTAAAGCGACGGCCACGCTCGGCTGGGTTTCACGCATTTTGGTTCAGCTCTGTCTTTACGCCAACCTGTATACGTGTGTATATAGGATGTTCGTTAAACGGGTGTATGTGCAAATATGTTATGTGTGAGCAGTGAGCGGAGTCTGTTCACGTTTTCGGTATTTCTGTAAAGGTATGTTTGTGAAGAGGTTGGCTTGTTGGTAATTTGAGGGTGTTTAGGTTGTGGGAAGATTGTTGTAGCCTCTATTGTTAGTTTTGAGTCATTTTAATTATGATTATTATAACCTGAGTCTATTCTAAGTTTGAGTGATTCGGTTTCTTCTAGGCAAACGTGTTCACCCTAGGCGCATCATCTCTTCACGTCAGGCGAGTTGTGGTTAAATGTAAGCCTATTAAGTATTAAAAATCGTAATTATTTCTATTTATACTGTTACAACAAGGACTAAAAACCTCCACAGCTGTTAACGTACATAAAACTCTTGAAAATATGAAATGTTAATGCCCCTGGTAGAAAACTGAAGGCAGCCACAGGTATTGCCCGGATGAGCAGTGGCCAGTCTCCTAGACTGAACTGCGAGAGTACGAGTAACAACTTTTATTTGAACTTTAGTATAAATAATAATATAAGCGCTTTTAGTTACTTAGCTATATATTCAGCACCGCAAAAGCAGGCATATACCCATATCAACATCAACTATCAATATTTTCCGACAATTCTGCCAATTTCATCGGCCATCACGTGTCCGATACTTGAAACCTTTCAAACTGAAACAAACGCTATTCAACCAAAACATGGAACAAAATCCTTCAGCTTGTCAATTTATCTAAAATTTATGCTGTAAGATATCAGTACAAACACATAATACATTACAGACCACAGACTATGAACTAGTGATGTACGACCCGAACCTTTAGCATATCGGTACAAAATGTTGCGATACTCTGAAATGTTTAAATCGATAAAATCGAATACAATACTTGAATCGATACAAAAGTACATGAATCGGTTGTAATACATTTTCACTTCAGAGAATATACAAGGAGTTCAAAAGAACTGCCTTGTCTCTTAGAGAGATTATTAAGAAAGTTTTTTTTTTTATACTTGCGTTAAAATGTTGTAATATTGAATCGTTCTAAAGTATCAGGCAAGCGCATTAATTTGTGTCATTTATTTCATCATCTCTGATCTCAAAACGGTGAAGGAAAACACGGAGAGGGAACTTAAGAAAATGTCTTAAAACCAACCCGCAGTGGGCCCGCGTGGTGTATAATAGCTCAATTTCTCTCATAGAGAGGAGGCCTGTGTCCCAGCAGCGCGAAAATTATAGGCTGATTAGACTACGTAGTAAGTGTCTGCAAGGACAGTGCATCCCAGAGTACATTTTCATATTTGGAAGATTCAATCTTAAACATTCGATATGATCCTAGAATTGTATCGTACAGTTGCGATTCATATCGTTCAAAAGTATCGATACAACAATATCGATTTATACCATACATCCCTAAATAAGACCACACTATGCCAATTCCTGGCTATCTATTTCCGAAAATGTAGATCCGATGTGCGGAGGTTTTAGGTGCCATTGATAGCGATAAATGGGTTCTGTCCACGGTTTAGTGGGTAGTGTGGGTACCCTATCTTATCGGACGAAAGAATTATGGTAGTTTTAGGTAGATGAGAAGATTTTTTGGATTTTCTTTGCTGATAAAATTGGATTATATGGTGTGGGGTTTGGTAATAATGATATAAATCTGAAAGTGGTATAACCTGGCCTTTATTTTTTTGCCGGCGGGAAAATCATCAAATAACCCCTCCCGCTCTTGGGCAGAGCAAAATGGAGTGTCAGACTTCTACTGACTAAAAACCACCCATGTTCCTTCTTAGCCCTTTATGTCGAGGCCGCGGTATCTCTTGCGAACCACCCGCAGCCCCGACGAGGTATAACCTGGTCTTAGATACACTAATTTGTAAATGGTTTAGTTTTGTGTCGTATATTTCATAAGAAAGGAGGTGTCTCATGAGATGACGAGAAACAGAGAAGAATAAAAGAAAGAGACATGTTGCGCCGACCCCAAAATGAATTGGGCAGAGAATGATGGTTATTTTCTGTTTTGTATTGCAAATCTGTACAAAGAACGCAATCGAGACCACTTAAATTAAATAGATTTGGAGGCCTGGTGCGCCAATGTAACTTAAGTAAAAACCCTGCCAGTAGTTTAAAGCGTCGTTACCTAGAAACATATTTTTTTATAAGTGACCCACATGTTTTTTTACAGAATTTTCAATCTGGCTACTTAAATCCATAAAAACAACTTCTTTAAAATAACCTGAATTTCCACGACACTAACCTATGAATCTTTAATTAAGCGTTATGATTTTTAAGTTCCACTGTGAGTAACATTCCAAAAACATAAACTAATTTAAATTAAATGCAATTTTATCTTAACCTATGACATAGTTTGTTGTTCCAAAACATGATAATTATCTCCTATTTGAATTCAAACATAACCTAAGCTCTAAGCCCGCTTACAGTCCCACCACAAACTATTCACCGTTGAAATCACGAAGCGTTTGAATTTATTGATTTCGTACGCCCCGCTATTGAGATGCTAATACCCCCGTCGTGTACACACACACGATTAACGACTTTAGCTCCATAACAGTAAGGTTCTGATTTACACGCCACACTGGGTGGTTGGTGAAAATCCTGGTTGTTTGTTGAACATGACAGGGTCTTATTACGGTGGTTTTTAATCGTCATCGCTGGCTGTTGATTGGTATTTGAAAATGTAGGTTAAAGTTAATAAGTTGTGAGGTTGCGTGATTGGGAGTAAACATTTTGAAACGTTTATCTTTAATATAGTTAAGATGTCAATAGCGGTCATTGACCCACCTACATTTATTAACGTTCTCAACTTTGAAATCCAAAAATAAATTGTCATCTTAACTGGCAAATAGGCGAAATTTTTGTAATAAATTATAGGGATGTTTACTGACTAAAAAAATATGATTCTAATTAGTCCGTCTGTTAGATTATCGAAAAATATTGCATACGTATTTTTTGTTTTATCAAATCAATAAAAATTGACGAAGATAAAACGCGTCAAAGATTTGAGTGGGGGTTGTGACGTCACTCACCGGTAAAAAATGTCATACTAATGTCTTAGAATATGATGTCACACGAGTTTTCAAAGCACTGTATCGTCTTCATTGTTTGTTTACGTGAAAAAAGAAAAAATACTCGTACGTGTATTATGCAATATTTTTTGGAAATCTATCTGACGGACTAATAATTTTTGTTTAGTTAACTACCCTATTGTCAATGCTACCTTTGTTGTTTGTTTGTTGCATCGTTGGTCGAATAGTTGCAAGCGCGACAGTTGAGAATGAGGTCGTGAGTTTGATTCCCCGTTCGGCACAGTTTTATTGGGTTTTTCAATCAAGAATTTTCCAATAGTCACCCATGGAGTTAGGATTCGTGTCTGGTTGATAATAAGCTCGCCCCTACTAGATGGGACTTGGAAAACATTACTGGCAATATACACAAACACAAAATCACGCCTGTAATCCCCGAAGGGTTAGGCATAGGTGTACCTAATAGTACACCCACATTTCGCCAGTTATGTTTAAGTCCCGTGTAATAGGGGGCTAGTATATTGCCATCAACCGGGCACAAATCCAGACTCCGTGGCTGCTACTGATAAATTCCTGATGAAAAATTCCAATAACATTTTGACCCGGGAATCGAACCCAGGACCTCATGCTCAGCGTACACCTAGCCACACCTCTGCCTAACCCATCGGGATTATAGGCGTGATTTATGTAATTTTTACACCTCTTGGTATCCTTGGGTATCTAAAAATCTATCGTAGAAAGGTAAAGCACAATTCAAACAACAGAAGTCTTACAACCTTATTCAATAATTACAAGATGAAGGTCTCTCAATCATCAAAAGAATTTCTCCATCGAAACTCGTTACGTACAAGGACAAATCATTCCTTCATCGAAACCTTAACAGTAAATTCTTTGTACGTAACCATGGTACATTAATGGGTTTCGTACAAAGAGAAATAATTCCTCCATTGAAACTAGTAACGTACAAGGACAAATCATTCCTTCATCGAAACCTTAACAGTAAATTCTTTGTACGTAACCATGGTACATTACCGTGGTTTCGGACAAAGAGAAATAATTCCTCCATTGAAACTAGTTACGTACAAGGACAAATCATTCCTTCATCGAAACCTTAACAGTAAATTCTTTGTACGTAACCATGGTACATTACCGTGGTTTCGGACAAAGAGAAATAATTCCTCCATTGAAACTAGTTACCTGCAAGGACAAATCATTCCTTCACTGAAACCAGTTACGAAACTACGGTTTCATAGACGGCTGAAGCCGTGTATTGAGCCCGTATCATACTATCCACAATCACAAGTCACCCAGAATTATTACACTAACCACAAGGAGCTTAGTCGTTAAAATTTATTCGTAACATAACCGATTCCGACGTCGTAATTCGCAGCACATCGTCTCATCCCGCATATAAATCGACGCTTAACGCGAACGCGCGCGTTACGCGGAACGCAATGCTTTACGTTACGTAAACGTTTTCTTTGTTAAGCTCTAATTGGTATATTTCCATTGTTTTCGTATGTGCATATGTTGGGGAATTATTTTTGCTGACGTGAAATGTTATGTTGACCTCCTTTTCTGTTTTTACTCGACTGCGCCAGAAGGAGAGTTATGTTGACCTCGTGGCTAAATATTTACAGCTGGTCAGGTCGTTCTTTTGGTTAAGCCACGCTTGCTTAGGTTGGTCGATGAATGAAACCACTCATTACATACCAAGTTTCACCCAACGTTGTGGAGGTCAGATGTAAGTCGCTTTATGTAAAACTAGCTGATGCCCGCGGCTTCACCCGCGTGGATGTCGGTCAAATTATATACTAAAACCTTCCTCTTGAATCACTCTATCCATTAAAAAAAACCGCTTCAAAATCTGTTGCGTAGTTTTAAAGATTTAAGCATACATAGGGATATAGGGACAGAGAAAGCGACTTTGTTTTATACTATGTAGTGATAGTGATAGTGATGTAGTGATACTGGTATTCAATTGCATACTAATATAGTATTCAATTGTATTAACTTAGGCAGGTCTCAAACGCGATTGAGATGTTGTGTTGATCGAATTCACTTGCATTGACAAATTACACTCTAAGTACATTACCAATAACACTATTTTCCCGTAAACTAGCGATAAATACGTACAATTTTTATAGGCACACCGTAAATAGTCTTTAAATTAAACCCTCATTGTTAGAGAAAAATTTAAATGAAAAAAGTAACTCGTAAAGAATCTATCCACTTAATATTGAGTGGTTTACAAGAGGAAAGGGTACAGCTCCATCCCCTGCTATAAATCTTTGAGCCCAAAAAATGCCCTATATTCCTGTCCTTTAAAACTTTTAGGTACAGTCATGGGGATAAATACCTTACACATACATAAGATTCAAAACCAATGTTCTTCTAAAGTATCGGAAGAAATTTTATGGTTTATTCAAACATACTATTCTCGGAATCATACTAAAATCAAAATATTTTTTTTTACATAGTGCATAATATGTAAGAAATTACCTATCTTTTCTCCAAATTACCTATCTTTTCTACAAATTACCTATCTTTTCTCCAAATTACCTATCTTTTCTCCATATTACCTATCTTTTCTCCAAACTGCAATACTTATTTACAAAAAAGCTTTTTTTTAATGTTGCCTAGTCTTTTCCCAACTATCTTGGAGTCGTCTTTCACTTTAACCAGATGCAGCTGTTGTGTAAGTAAAATAAATGTATGCTTGCGACTGTACATATTAGAAAACCACTCAATTTGCCCCACATAACTTGGCAATACAAGGGGGGGCTCACAAAGGGTTGCAAAGGAAGCAAGCCTCTTGACCGATCACTTTGTTACTGGCCTGAAAGCGACTGAAACTCCTGAAGAGATCCTGACTTAGATGGTACTTTCATAAAGGGTTTTTGATGTATTGTTCTATTAATTATAATGGAATATGGATACTCTGTTATTTTATATACATAAGTTGTGTTTGGATTCTCAGATTTAATATGTTAAAAATAATAACACTTTTGACTTCACAAAATAGGTACTGAAATCTTTGTGGTTTTTTCTTCAAAAGACTATCTCAAATTCATATTTTCATAGTCCTTATGTTGAGTTGTCTCATATAATTATGTCTCTTATACATATAAATCTCTTATACATGTAAACACGTGTATGTAACAGGCCCGATGCCGGTCGCACGCCGAACTGTTATGTTTTCTGCCATTTATTTTATATCTGCCGAATGCACAATGAATCTTTAATAAAAGGTCTTTGGTTTTGTGTTTTATTTATTTCATGGACTTATTTTTAAACCTTTATAGCCCGAAGTGGTATTCCAGACATAATCCTGGTAAGGTAACCAAAATTATGTCTGGAATTTAAGAGACTATGATCGTTTTGTTTTTTTTTTGGAGTGTGGGAAATTATCAAATGACTATGACTCCTCCAGCTTTGGGCAGCGCGGTAGGGAGTGTCAGACTTCTACTGACTGAAAACCACCCATGTTCCTTCTTGGTTCTTTGTGTCGAGGCCGCGGTATCTCTTTCGAACAACCCGCAGCCCCTACGGGCATTTGTTTCGACTGTTTCTTCTCAGAGCAGTCAAGTACGAAATGCGACTCAAGTATTTTAAGAAAAATGAAGTGTATAAGTTGTGTTTGTAAAAAACCTATTTGCAAATAAGCATCTTTTGGATGAACTAAAACAGAATACGTACGTACTTTCACTGTTTTGCTCATTTCCACAAGTTTCTCTATCGTACTAAATCCGGTTTTAGTATTTGTTTGTCTCTGACTGACAATTTTCACTCAAACTATTCGAACTGTGAAATGCAGGAGTGCGATGACCCGATTTTACGTTGCCTACCACGCCCTATGGGTTCTGCGAAATATAGCAATCTAAATTTCTCAGAAATTCACCAACAATTCTTGCCCGGTCGTAGCGGTAATCGTTTCGGACGGACGCGTACGGTGTAATAGTACTCATTAGCTAGCGAGCTTATTGTTAATATTGACCGCCGGCTGACGTTACAAACCGACCGGCGGTTTGTTTGTGAGAATGTCGACCATTAACGACGACATGGATAATACTAATGATGTGGAGATATTGACTAGTTGTGAAAATAATCACCAAGATCTGGAAGGAGACAATTTACGAGAAAAAACAAGCAGCGAATGTACTGGTAGGAAGGTTGAGAAGAGAAAAGAAAGAGAAGATGATAATAGTGAAGATAATGAATTTATAACAGTGAATAGAAGAAGATCGAAACGTCTGATTAGAAGTGAATCAGTAGAAATAACCAGAAATGCGGGGGTAGATGAAGAACAAAACGGTGTCTCGCGAGCGGAGCACGAAGTGTGTGTCACCTCCGTCGATGTTTTACCTAAGCAAATAGCTATGGCCAAATTACTAAGGTCAGAGAATATCACAGGTATTTTAAATATCAAATATAAGACCCCTTTCAAAGTAATAATTCAGTTTAAGAATAAAGAAGATGCGATTAAATTACTGGAATGTCACAAAATTAAAGAAAAAGGTTTGCGGTGCCAACTGACTCTAGAGTTGACCATGACGTATGGTTTGGTGAGGGGGGTTGATTTGGAATTAAAAGAAAATGAACTTATCGAAATCTTTGAGTCATCTGCGGAAATCTTATCGGTCAAGAGATTAAAACGAATAAACTCTGATGGGAAATGGGTTGATAGTGAGTCGATAAGGGTGTGTTTCAAAAACAATGTCATGCCTCCCTTTATTTACGCGTACGACTATCGTTTCAAAGTTGAGCCGTATGTGTTTCCAGTGACACAATGTAATGGTTGTTGGCAGTTTGGACATTTTCTTAAGTATTGTCCCACAAAAAAAATAATATGTCCTAAATGTGGGGGTGACCACGTTAACTGTGATACACAAAATATTAAGTGTCTTAACTGTAAAGGCGATCACTTTGTTCTAAACAAAAATTGTCCGTTTTACGTGAAAGAAAAGTCTATACGAAGCATCATGAGCAAAGAACAAGTAACATATCGCAGAGCTTTACAGTTATTCTATGAAAATAAACAAAGAGAAAAGGCCAATAATGAGTATTCAAATGAGCCCATCATTATATATCCCCATTCTCAGTCTAATAATCTACAGAATAACGGTGGATCATACCGAGACAAACTTGTTATGGGATTAGAATCCAGTCAGGAAAACAGAGAAGAAGAGTCGGAAAGAAGTTCAGGTGAAATGTCTACTATTCTTCAAGAAACAAGACCAAAACGCAGAAATATCAAGAAAAAGGGTAAACATCAGGATTCTACTCAACTACCAATGGAAACTGTAAGAGAACAGAATGAAGAAGAACGCGGTGGAAGGGATGGTAACTTGACCAGTCTATTTGAGTTTAAGAAATTTTGGTTCAAAATTAAAAATATAATAGTGTCAGAGGGTACTTTTGAAGAAAAAATTATTCTGGCTTTGAAAATGGTTTCTGAGGAACTTAAGATTTTTTTTACTAACATATTATTGAATGGGAGATTGTTTGAACGATTCATAAAATTTGTTAATGGATAGTCCTCCTAAACATATTAAGTTAAACATACTTCAATGGAATGCTCAAAGTTTATGTCCTAAATTGATTAGTTTTGGAGATTTATTAGCACGACAAAGTATTCACATTGCCATTATTAGCGAAACATGGTTAAACATCGATACCACGATGCATATAAGCGGCTACAATGTTTATCGATCGGATAGGGACGACTCGTATGGAGGAGTAGCAATATTAATACATAAATCTATACATTCTCATATTCATTCTTTTAGCATTAATAATTCTGGTATTGAAGTGTTATGTGTAAAACTTCTTAACTGCAGGGATTTAGAATATGTTCTGTCTATTTATTGCCCATCTTCCGTACATACGCAATTGTCTGACTGGGATACACTTTTTTCAACTTTTTCGGTCAAAACATTAATTGCCGGCGACTTCAATGGCCACCACACTAACTGGTCAACCAAATCTGATACGAGGGGTATGCATATTATGGACTCGTCACTTGATAACGATTTTATTTCTCTTAATAATGGTATGGCCACTCGAGTAAAGTTAGTCAACGGAAACTTACAACAAACTTCGCCTGACATTACCTTTGCTACCTCAGACATAGCTATCAAATTTATGTGGCAGGTCTACAATGAAAACTTAGGAAGTGATCACCTGATAATTAAAATGTCGATTAATATTGTAAATGATTTTAGATTGATTAAAAAACGGAATTTTAAAAATGCGGATTGGCCTGGATATAATCAAACTATTACAAAAAATCTTGGTGTATATAGTGACGGTCCAGATCGGATTCAAAATATGTATGATACTTTCGTTAATCAGATTAATAATGCGGCGGATAAGCATATACCCTATGTAAAATATTCGAATAAACCTAGTGAAAAGTTTACCCCAAAACAGTATTGGAACCCTCAATTATCGAAAATAGTGGCACAGCGTAGACTAGCTTTGTCCACCTTCCGTGGTAACCCTACACCCGATAATTTGACAACTTTGGAGAAATTAACTAAAGAATCCCAAGACCTTATACGTAAAGCAAGATTTCTTAGTTTTCAAAAGTTCTGTAACTCTATTGATGAGGTGACTTCAGCTTCTGAGCTTTGGCGTCGTATGAGATGGATAAAAGGTTTTAGACAAAATAAAATGTATTGTTCTCTTGAAAACCAAAGCAAGTTGTTGTATTCACTCACTCCGGATTACGTCACAAATGTGATGCCGACATTTCAATCTAGAAATGTTACTTTAGAGGCTGATTTCTCCATGCACGAACTTAAAAGTTGTTTGAAAAAAAAGGACACAGCTCCAGGGGAAGATGGTATAACTTACTCTATGATTTATCACTTACCTGACTCAGCAAAATATTTCTTGCTTAGATTGTTTAATAATATTTTTAAATTTGTTGTTATACCTAGTGATTGGCGAAACATACAGGTAATTCCCATCCCGAAAGTTAATTCCACTCCTAACAGTGAACCTAAGTTAAGACCTATATCCTTACTTTCTTGTTTGTGTAAAATTTTTCATTTATTAATATTTAAACGCCTAGAGTGGTATATTGAAAAGACGAAAGTCCTGTCATCCCATACGGTTGGCTTTAGAAAGTCACAATCTTGCTTAGATTCTTTAACTCGTTTAGTCTCTTATGTACAAATAGGTTTCTCAAAAAATAGTCCAACTTTAGCTTGTTTCCTAGATATTGACAGTGCCTACAATAACGTATCTATTGATGTAGCGATGAAGATATTAGACAGCCTCCAAATAGGAAAAAAATATTGTACATACCTTTGGTCCTTTTTAAGCGAGAGATACCTTAATTTAAAATCAGAAACAGGTGAGACCACACTTTCTAGATGGACTAATAAAGGCCTGGCACAAGGGGACCCCCTATCCCCATTGCTTTTCAATTTAATTACACACAAAATATGTAACCAAACACAAAATATTTTTATATCGCAGTATGCAGACGATTTTGTACTGTTTGTTAGTGACAAGGACATCACAAGTTGTGAAACACGCATTCAACAAGCGCTTGATGATATCATTGTTTTGTTTGATGAGTTGGGTTTAGGTTTATCCGCCAGTAAATCTAGCTACTGTCTTTTTAGTAAAGGCCATAGGAGACTTTTTCCCACCCTAAAAGCGAACGGCCAATTGTTGACTAGAGTGGATTGTGTTAAGTATTTGGGGATTTGGTTGGACGGGAATTTACGTTGGGGAAAACATATAAAAGAAACTATAGATAAATGCTCTAAATTTCTTAACATCTTGAAAATGTTAGCTGGCAGTACTTGGGGTGTACATACTAAACATTTACGTAGGTTATATATATCTTTAATAAGAAGTAGAATGGACTACGGTAGCTATATTTATGGTTCTGGAGCCAGGACCCACATTACCAGACTGGATAGAATACAAAATCAAGCGCTGCGAATTGTGGGAGGATTTATTAAAAGTACCCCAATTCACGTCATGGAGTGTGAGCTAAATATAATGCCATTATTTTTAAGAAGACAATACCTAGCGTATAAGTTTATGTTGAAAAGTGTGTCCTGGTCTAGCAATACAACTGTTGAAATGATATCGACTTTAGGTAATTTTTGCCAAAATAGATACTGGGAGGGGAAAAAAATACCATTACTTGTTTCAGCTGCCAATGATATAAGACCACTTCAAGTCTCGTCATCAAATACACTTAGGATGTTTAGTTTGGAAATCTGGATATCAGCCATTGACTTGCAGCAGAGTATTAAAACTGATATTGAATGCGTAACGGGCTGCAAGACTTCATTTGAACCCAATACCCTATTGAATATTGTCTTAAAAGAATTCAGCACAATGTACAATGGTTGGCATAAATTCTACACTGATGGGTCGAAGAGTGCACATGGACAAGGGGTTGGTTATTACTATCAGAACTTGAATGTTAAATATGGTAGTAAAATAAATACTTATGTATCTATCATGACGCTGGAACTAATTGCAATCTTTCAAGCCATAACATACGCAGATCAACAAAAATTAAATAAGATTGTTATCTTTTCAGATAGCAAAAGCGCTTTGCAACACGTGGCTCGATGCGCCTCTGGTATCAGAGGTGCATCGATAGCCTACGATATTATAAGTATCATTAATAAATTTAATAAAAATGGCATTGAATTTAGATTGCAATGGGTACCAGCTCATATTGGGGTGAAGGGTAACGAGGAGGCTGATCAATTATCTAAATTAGCAGCAGTAGAGGGAAATGACACAGATTTTCTGCCGGATTACTCTGATTTGATCCCTAAATTCAAAATTAAATGTTATGAGTTGTGGAAAAAATATTTTAATGAAAAATCGGAAACAAAAGGAATTTGGTATAAAACCATTCAGCATCAGCCTCCTCGTTACCTTTGGTTTGATGATGGCAGAGTGAGTAGAAAATTTGTAAAGCTAGCTTTAAGACTTCGATCTGGGCACTATCCATCGGCGAAGTTTGCGTTCTTAATGAAGAAAGTCGAATCACCAAATTGTATTACTTGTAACAAAATTGAGGACGTCCAACATTTGCTGATGGAATGTGTTAGAAATAAGAAAGAGAGAGAAGAATTGGAAAGAGAGCACTCCTTGAACATATTGGACATAGGTTTAATTCAAACAATTTTGTCAAGTCCTAAATCGAAATTAGCAAAACAACTCTGTAGTTTGGCTGTAGTGAATACCTAATTATTTTTATAGTAGTGTATTTTTCTGTATTCGATTTAGTAATTTAGTGCATGATAAATAGTTTAAGATACAATGGGGTTGACGTATCCATGTGGATAAAAACCCCCTTATAATAATAAAGAGAAAAAAAAAAAATAAAAAAAATTCTTGCCCAAAACCAAAACCTCCCCCAATTTTAGTTAGTAATAAATAGGTAGAACTCTGTATAAAGTTAAATTCACCGACAATTCCGCATTGCATGACTTACCGTAATACCGATGTATTTACGTAGATATTTCTGTTTATTTCGCTCAAAATATGAACTGAACACACAAAGTCGTACTTCAACAGGGATTAAATGTTTCGCGGGGAGGTCAGTCAAGTTTGAGTTTCGGACCATATCGTCAAACTTTTAATCGTTGTTTCGGGATCAACTCAATTTTTGGTAAACAAAACTTTCATGGTCGTTTTCTAGTAAGTTAAGAGTTTTTTATTTGTTATTTATGATCATTATTCCCTTACGTTTCTCTTAACAAGTTTCGTACATTTTTAAATATTAATTTATTTAATAAAAGACAATATAATTATCATTATAACTAGCAAGAGACAGTTTTTTTCTTGAAAAAAAATTGCAATCTCTGATCTTTTACTTACCGTCTTATTTTGCTAGAATATAGCACTATTTAAGTCATTTTGATCAGGTCGACTTGCGTGTATAACCGAAAAGAAGTGCGTAAGGATCGTAATCGTTATATAATAACATGTCGCTTTGTAGTTCCACGGAAAATAGACGTGAATTTATGTCAGTATGTATTTATAGTCATTGAATACCATCGCACCTAATGGTAGTAGCTATACTAACAGCTGCCCTTAACAACACTGTGTCATCATCATCATAAGCCTATAATGTTCCCACTGCAGGGACTCAGGCCTCTTCTCTAGGAGAGGGATGAGCTATAATAATCCACCGCGCGGGCACAGTTCGAATTTCTTAGATCTAAGACATGGCGTTTCCACACGATTTTTTCCTTCACCGTTTTGAGAGCAGTGGTGATAAAATAAATTACACAAAGTAATGCGCCTGACTTGGTTCGAACCCACAACTCGCTGTTCTTAAGTCGAGGCCGCCACCACTGGGACATCACTACTCTCAACACTGTGTGCTCAGCTATAATTAACGTATTCTTAACATCCTCACGTCTAGAAGATCCCCTGACAGTTTACAGAGAAACAAGGGGTCGTTTCTCCGTAAATTGTAACCTTTCTCAAATTCTCAACAATCAGAACAGGAATTCAACATATTCTGCGTACAAACATAATATTAACTTAACCTTTGCACCGGCTACGTCAATGCCACGTAACAATTTCAACTGTAAATAGACTAAAAGCAACTTTGGGGACCATACAATGTCTCGTACGAACTTACACGAAGTCACACGAACTTCAACGAAGTTAGAACTTGGTTTTTAATCTTTACGTTGGGAACAGACGTTCGCTTGGCATGCTTTTTATGTAAGTGTAAAGCATTTGAAGTTTCCTTGCGATAGTTAAGGGTTTAAAAGTATGATTGTGTGTCGAGATATAAATTTTCGTTTTTTATTTATCTTCAAGAGTTTTTTGTTTCAAATATAGATTGCCATTATATTTTTGGCATATTTTAATATTCATTAAAATACTTCTTTGCTAATTACGAAATATTTAGTAGAACACGCCAAAACTTTATCAGACTAGTCTTTTCCGGAGGTGTTTTGAGCTAACTGAATGCAGCCGAACCACCCATATTCCTTCTTAGCCCTTTGTGTCGAGGCCACGGTATCTCTTTCGAACAACCCGCAGCTCAGCCCCGACGGGTATTACATAAGACTTAAACAGAACTGACAAAATCTTTTAAAGATCTGCGTCACCCAAAACATAATAATGAAATAATGGTTGTGAAATTACTATGTAACTTGATTTTCCTAAGCAATATTGAAGTTTTCTCAAGTTCTAAACTGTGTCCCACTTCATAATTATCTAAAAAAGACCAGCTAACCCCATAACCCTATACAACTCACACATTCCAAACTCCAGCACAAAATTCCTCACACCGTACAATGCTTCGAACGCAGCACGCTCCATGAATAACAATATACGTACATACATACATATGTAGGTAGGACCACAGGCCCTATCGCTAAATGCAGCCTTATGCATAATGCACGCGTCATCTGCGCCGTGCTTCGGGCATTGCAGGGTTGAGTGCGCGTTCAAGCGGGAAACGGGAGCGGGGTGAAGGGGGAATGATAGTACTGGCATGTGAGAATGTAATTGAGCTAGTACTGGAGCGATCGCCGTCGTCAAATCTCGTCAACGATCATTGCCGTGCGTTCAAGCATTTTTGTCATACCTATTATTAGAATCAAGTATAACAGTTCACAACTTTGGACCCAGTAATATTAATGACAATAATATCCGTGGTTCTAGGCAACTGGGCTTATCCCAGTTGTGTACGTCCCTATGTACCTATTGGCCTTGTTGTGTTCTGTCTCCTGCTGATATGGAGAGAAGTGGAAATTATGTTAAAATATCGGGAATTTATAACAAATAGCAAACACGGTAAATAATATCCCGATTTTAGTGTTAATGTGTGTATACCTTAAAAGAGACTATGACCTCTGAGTTTGTTTCGGATGTTTCTTCTCGGAGAAAGTCAGGTACGAAACACCTGCCTCATCTAGTTTAAAAAAAAAGTGACTTGTAAAAGTGTTTGTGAAAACCTATTTGCAAAATAAACATCGTTTATCATTATCATTAATGATAGTGTTAGAGAAAATCTCAGTTTAATAATCTTTAATAACTTGCATTCCCAGTATTTCTACCATTTACAAATGCAATAAAAATCCATTGCATCTTAACCCATTCACATTCTATCGTCTCTTTCAGTTACCGAATTCCCAGCCCATACAGAAATCCCACAAAACCTGACATTTCCAGTTGAGACATAAAATGTAACTGGTTAGGAATGCATTTGTTTTATAGTACTCAATGGCATTCGACTATCGGCCATAAAAATAGATGCATAACGTTTATGTCGCTGTAACTCAGGCCAGACCCCGACGATTCATGCGCTTAGCTTTTGTGTGGAACGTTTGGTTCAATCTAGTGGTTTTACGGCTGCCTTACTGGTTTAATACTACAGTAGATGTCGTCAAACTGTCCTGTAACTCTTAGAGATTAGGTTTACGTGAAATCGTGAAACTGTTGCGGTTTCTCAAATGGTTTAGAAGTGGAAGCTTGAAATAGGGGATCGGACAAAAAGAAACTAATTAGTCCGTCAGATACATTTTCAAAAAATATTGAACACATTTATTTTCTTTTTTTACGTAAACAAAAAATTCAGACGAAACAGTGCTTTGAAAATTCGTGTGACGTCACATGTCAGTACATTTTTACCTACAAGTGTCGTCACAAGGACCCCCCACTCATGATCTTTGACGCGTTCTATCTTCGTCAATTTTTATTTATTTGATAAAACAAAAAAAAAACACGTATCCAATATTTTTCGATAATCTAACTGACGGACTAGACATAATCATATTTTTTTGATTCTTTCCGATCCCCTATTGTTTGTTCAACAATGGCAATTAAAATATTTTTGGAATGTAATATCATGCGGTGCATTATGGTATTCTTAGTTGCACTTGCTGGTTTAAACTCCTCTATCATTCTCGATAATTAAACATCACAGGTCACAGATTAAAAGTATTAGAGCCTATTCAGTTAAGAAAATAGGAACGCAATTATCAATAATAATGTCACGTCACGTAGATCTACACGATTTTATAATCACTACATAAATCGTGGCAACACCGTCAAGTAGTGATGGCGATATTTATTTTTAGAAAAAATATTAATGTAAATGTGAATGAAGAATATTTGGGTTGCTTCAGTACGACTGGATTATTAAAACAATTGCATTTGAATAGTCACATGTTCACCATTCACCATCTTTTAAAAACACCCTAAAAAAAAAACGAAAAACTGAACTTTCTCATTTCTTTGTATTTTCTCTTTCTTCACCGCATGAAAAACATAAGTTTCATTCAAACAAACCATATACGAACATATAATCTGTACATTTAAAATCATTACCCCATTCCGGCCCGCCATAGACTAAGTAAAACTCTTTGTCGTTTTCAAAAGCTGTAGAAGCGGGCGATGATAATGGAAAACCATGAAAGTATGTCAGAAGTATGGTAATGTGTTCGGTTTGAAGCTGCCGTGGTATACAATGTTGATGTTACTATATATTGCAGTTTGTATGGGTTTATAAGTCGAGGGAGCAGAGTTGGCCCGTCGGGGCTGCGGGTTGTTCGCAAGAGATACGTGGTCTCGACATGAAGGGCTACGAAGGAACATGGGTGGTTTTTAGTCAGTAGAAGTCTGAAATTCCCTTTCGCTCTCCCCAAGAGCGGGAGGGGTTATTTGATGATTTCCCACCTACCCAAAAAAAAAGGGAGCAGATTTGGAAATGAATGTTTTACAAAAGCTGTTGATTTTGATGAAATTCCGCTGCTTACTATGGAGATAAGATGCTGTATTTATCCTATCGGGGTGAGCAGAATTTATTGAACATATACGTGAACCGATTGTTTTTATTATTATGGAACGTAACGCGAGAAATAAAACAATAGGACCAAAATGTCAATGCCTAGATTGGGTTCCGAACAACAGAACCCTGTGGCATGGTAAGGCCCAGAACGAGATGGTGTGACGAGCTGGACTCCTATCAAAAGGAATAGGCTCAAATCACCAAAGAAAAATAAATGAAAGGAGCGAGGGAAGGTAGGTCTCTGACCTTAAGTTCACATCATGTGTAGTGTAGATGCCAAAAAATTAAATACGTTCGGTTCAAAATATACGGCACGGTTGGCGCAGTGGCTCAAGCAATGGACTACTGCGCTGCGTGTCGCGGGTTCGATCCCCGCACGGAACAAATATTTGTATGACCTTCAGATAATTGTTCCGGGTCTGGGTATTTGTGTATGTGAGTTTAAATGTTTGTGAACGCACCCACGATACAGGAGAAATTCCTAGTGTGGGGCAACGTTATTTAAAAAAAAAAAAACTAGGCACGAGAACTCCGCAGACGTAGTCAGAATGTCATCAAATACCTAGTCAGTGTCAAGGCAAGGACATGAATCATAATCTTTATTGAAATTGACACCATATACTCGTATTCCCGTTTTCCGACCAGTGTTGCGACTATTCATAACCACATACACCATTACCAACCGAAAATTACAACCCGCACAGAAAAACCACTGACTCAACAGTTTTCCACAAACCAGGTCACAGGCAACTCATTATAATTAATTAAAATTACAGCAACTAAGCACTTCAGCACAAAACAGTCGTTACATTGTTCAAGTGCGGTGATTATGTGACGTCATACAGGCAGAGTGATTAAGCGGTGACGTCAGAGCATAAACTTGGATACTATTGTTAGTGAGTGCACGGTTTTAGTTGGTAATAAGCAGGTTAGTAATAAGGAGTGAAATTGCGTGAATGATAGACAGAACAGTTGAATGGTTTTTGTCACATTATTTAACATCACATAATTGTTGGCGCCACTACTTCCGGCGACCAAACATAATGCCAATAGCACGAGTCTAGCGAGCCGTGGGCCCAGTGCTGCCACCTGCACCGAGCCGGACGTTAGAACGTTGCTGTCGAGTAACTCGCTAAAGTCCATTTCACGAATGAAGTCCCGCAGACGCAGCGCTGTATGTCGCGCGACATAATGTTGTTTCACAATTTTTGGCATCGTAAATAAACCTTATAACGCACTAATCCAATAATAAACTCACAAAATATCTACCACAACAAACGCACCTTGATAACATCGACAAACGACAACATGGCCGATCTGTTAAATTTAGTTCCACAATTGTCCGCGGGACTTCTTTCGTGAAATGGACTTTACCCGCGCATCAGACGTCACTTCGGTGGGGGAAGGCAGAGTCTTTAAAAACCCCGAGCTCAGTGGGCTGAGCTCACTTGTCGCTCGCGCTTCGTCCTATCAACAACATTCATACTGTTCCTTATTGTATTTAATTAGTGGTGAATTATAAGTGATTAAGTATTAATCTATCTATTTATTTGTGCTTAAAGTAGACACAACTTACATAATATACACCTGCATTCTCCAAAGACTAAGGCGATATATTTGTTATTTTATTTAATAAATGGGAGAGGGCGCTGACTCCTGACATACAGGTTCACCTATTTTAGGAGTCAGAGGCATCAAACCAGTTTCTGTAACATATTATGTCAATAAATAATAATTATTATTATTTTCCTTTTCTTTATTTGTGAATAAGCTTTATACATTTTTTAATATTTCTTATAAAAACAATAAAAAAATTGTAATAATAATAATTATTATCAATATTTTTATCATTCCTGTATACACTTGGATTTTTCTACATGTTTTTCTGAAATAAATCCCACAGGATACATTCGCTAGATATTTTGAAATCCCATGTAATTGGAGGCGAGTCCTTTGCTATCAACCAATCACAAATCAAATAGGTCTAGAATAAATAGATCTAGGCTCGACTCTAGACTGTCACTGTGAAATTCCTGATGGAAAAACTAAATTTCAGTATTCCCGAGATGGGAATCAAAAACAGGACCTCGTACTCAGCACTCTGTAGCACTTGCAACCACTAGACCAAGGGGGACTCAGTTGAGGTTCTAGGAGTATAATTACATACGTATTCTGAAAATAATGGTTTCGACATTTTACCACATCAACATCAAATAACCCCCCGCTCTTGGGCAGAGCGAAAGGGAGTGTCAGACTTCTACTGACTAAAAACCACCCATGTTCCTTCTTAGCCCTTCATGTCGAGGCCGCGGTATCTCTTGCGAACAACCCCCAGCCCGACATTTTACCCCTTAATAAACAAACAACCGATTAATCAACCAAAAACCGTAACAAAGCGCAAATTATTCTAACAATGTCATCAACACAACGTTTTAAAATAAACTTGCAACACAATGCATGGAACATCATACAATGGCGTCAAATTTCTATTCTGTCATGTCGGCCTGGTTTTCATTAGTGGATATTGTTAACATGGCGGTTGAAATTAATATGTGATTAATTATGGTGGTGTGTAGGTGCATGTTTTATTTATAGGTAAGCATTGAAAGGCACTAACCACATCGTCATCACCTGCTTAGCCTTTTCCTAGCTATGTTAAGGTCGCCTTCCAGTCTGACCTGAAGCTGAAAAACAGTATTTTACACAGAGTGACTGCATATTTGACCTTTAAAAACCAGTTAGTACTGGGTATTACGACACCCCTTTTTTTTTTACGGTGGGTGGTTATCATCCAATAACCCCTCCTGCTCTTGGGCAGAGCGAAAGGGAGTGCCAGACTTCTACGGACTAAAAACCACCCATGTTCCTTCTTAGCCCTTCATGTCGAGGCCGCGGTATCTCTTGCGAACAACCCGCAGCCCCGACGGTCGTCGGCCCTTGCCCCCTTCCATGTTGCTGACATCTCTTTGAGGCGCGCGTGGAACACGAACGCGCCGTCGACACGGCCTGTCGTCGTCATAAGACGGACGGACGGCGAGCTTACTTATCACTCACCGTCCACAGGCCCGCGTCTACGGTGGCCGGAAGCCATCACGTGGCCCCCGACGCCAGGAACGCCTTCCACGGCGATTACGATACCCTTGTTAAGACTTCAGTCAGACTTTCGGGCAACTGACTACTTGTTACGAATGTCAGAGATCTAGAAATGGCAGCTCTGGAACCAACGCCATAATGTGCTTTCCGAGGCATGGAGGAAATTTGGTATGTTATGGGTGGTCGCCCATCCATAGGCAAACGGCACTTAACACATATGGTTAGAAATAAGAGCAGTAAAGTTTTTATAGACATTTCACTATTACATTCTGCGTCCACTCACTGCTGGTCACAATCTTATCTTCTGGTGTTATTCATGTATTGTTGTGTTATTTAAATAATTAATATTGAGTAATACGGATTAAGTTTTTTACAAAACAATTGAACAAAAATGCTATAAGATTATTATATTGTCGATTCAAATATGGACGTTTACATCGCGCGCTCGTGTTTAGATTCTCAGAACTTATAATATTACCATCAATCGACTAACTTCTCTATGCCCAACGAACTGCCATCACCTCAGCTCACCCCCAAACCGCATCGATACAGCGCCGGCACCGCAATAACATTTGTTCCGCCGCTTATCTTTAATTAAGCAATACATCATATCCAAGCAACACCCGTTTTAAGTTCCGAAACACACCAACCAACCCACCAACTTAACTAGAACTTCAACCCTCCCCTTACTTACATAAAAACTCTACGAAAATCACGAACGCACTGCGGTTGAAGAGGCCTGCGTAATCTGGTCGTTGTTACATTGCAAAGATTTAGGGTAAATGTACATGTTTTCGGCTCCATCTGTTTAAAGTTAATTAAGTCGCGTAAGGGGTTTTTGTTGTACGCTGACTTGTTAGTTTTTAGACACTTTTCGTGTTATAAGGGGTTTTGTTAAATGTGGAAATTATGTTTTCCATTAACGTGTGTTGTTGTATGAAAAAATGGGTCATTTTGTTTGTTGAGGGAAGTCGCATTTGAATCAGGTTTTAGGAACAGCAGCGATTTATAAATACACTTAAATTACAAATAACTTGTTATTTTTAAACCGGCTAAATGTGGGTGTCCGTCTAACTGTTTAGGGAAAACGTTATGTTGTATTATTTTCATTGTTTTTATAAAACGATCACTTCTGATGTTAAACTTAAGTTGAAGTTTACCACACAATACCAAAATCAATATACACGAACATTTCCAATCACCATTTTCGTTTTAATTTAAAACTAATATACGTAAAGTTCACACCCCGCCTCGCTGTCGCCTCGCCTTCGTCTTTCTGACGCCTCGCGCCGGTGTACCACTGAAAAGAAAGTAGGTACAGAAGGACAGGTCCACACAATGCAAGTTGCAAATAAGTATGCAAGTTACTTGCATGCCATTACAACAGTATACCATCAATTGGGAGATTTTGGTACCTATATCCTTGAAAGGCGTCAAAAAAACGGCAATTTTATTTTTTATTTATTAACGCGCGGCTATAATTAAAACTACAGCCGCCATCTAGCTTTTTCATTATATTCAAAATATTTAATTGGACTATCTTATATCCGGGTACTGGGTGAGTAAGGTCTCCAGCCAGGCCATAAAAACTTATGAACTATGTGACAATACGCCAAGGGCACTATGACCCTGTGGGGTTTCTGCTCCAGCTTAAGGCATCACTGGGGAGAGCAGGAAAGGGACAGACTGAATCTCAGTGAAACAGTACCTACGTAGACAAGCATTTATGAACGCACATTAGGTTAGTTGACAAAAAAAAACTAATTTGTCCGTCAGATAGATTTCCAGCAAATATTAGACACTTTTTTTCACGTAAACAAAAAATGAAGACGTTACAATGCTTGAAAACTCGTGTGTCGTCACATTGCAGTACATTTTTTACCGCAAAGTTACGTCACAAGCCGGGGACTCATTATCTTTGACATGTTTTATCTACGTCAATTATTATTAATTTGATAAAACATAAAAAACACGTATCCAATATTTTTCGATAATCTAACTGACGAACTAATTAGAATCATATTTTTTTTAGTCAGGAAACTACACATTTCCTCTTATTGTGTGAACCTTCTGTAACTTTCTCCTCTGTGGCGGCACACTGTCTTCACTAATTATTTCCATACGAAGCTAATTGGTTCAGTTTAGTTTCAATTATGATATTACTTCTTTAGCTATGAGCGTGAAGTTTCGATGAGAATATCATTTAGTTGGGGCGCTTAATTTCATCTTTGCACTGATTATGTATGAATATGTACAATTTGGAATATTTGCATTTAGAATGTTCGGTTGGTTGGTGGCTTTATCAGCCTGAAGACAATTTTTTTATAGAAGAGTCCATCTTGTTCCAATGTTTTGTCAACTTTAATTCTACTTATTGCCTTTTCATTTATTCCTATTCATTCTTGCTTTTCACAGTAGATTTTCTCTAGATACTTAAAATATTTTTTAACTACATGTTTTTCTGTAAAATTCTTACGACATACATAATCCTTTTAGCCTAAACGCTCGTAACAGCTTTAGTCACTAACCAGATAATTTTACATGTCGTTCATAATATTATTTTATTGCCATTCCAACGTTGCCAACGTAAAGCAACGAGTGAAACAATAAATTGGTTAAAATTCAGATTCCCCAATTCTAACATTTCTATGGTAATTTTTGTGACTGCAAACAAGACAAGATCTTATTAATTCTTCACCAAATAAAACCAAAAAGTTTCTTATTACCTATTTCCACATAAACCTAAATAAAATCTGCTATTCATCTATTGTAGCAAAGACGCCGACGACACGTGTTTGAGAAGCCGCCGACGCGACGCGACGATGCGTTCATATCACAAAAGATTTAGCCGCCTGTTCGAGCATTCAAACTTTAATTAAATCCTATGAGAACTTAATTGATTATCCTCATTGACATTTAGAACTTAATATTGAAGTTACACGTGGAAGCTTGTTGATTTTTGAATTAAATACCTATTTTAAGGGATTAAGATTGAGCTTTAGATAGTTGTAGTTTAACTGTGTTTACCGTTCAAACCTCGTTGGTTAGGAATTTTAGCTCGAATTGTATTTGTGAAGGGCTTTTAATTCGATCGAGCTGGTTGATACTGAAATTGGTACCGAATTGTCATAATAAAGAGAAAAACGTGTGGGCCCAACCCCAAGAAACGTGAGACAAAGGCAGGAAGATGATGTGTTTCAGCGTTGTAATATGCGTCTTGAAAGCATTCACATTGAAATCAGATTTAATTGGTAAGATTCAGGAGAACAACCAGCCGCAACAGAAGAAGACGCCCCGGGCACCGCAGGCGCGGGCCTGCGGATGGTGAGCCTTTGGTGGCTCACCGTCCGATCAGAACCAGGCCAGGATGGTTATGGTTTGGTACAAAATGGAACCATTTGACAGTTAATCGATGGACGCAATGATAGCCACTGACATTTAAAAAGATACGCAATAGTCCTTCAGGTCGGCGGCACGTTGGTCCACACACGCCTCAAAGAGATCTCAGCACAATAGATACCTCAGGGGCCATGCAGTGCCTGTCTGGGTTGCGGGATTTATGTGAAAGAGTTACCGTGGACCTGGTAGCGGAAGGGAGAGTCTGACACTCCTTTCCGCTCCGCCCAGAGTGGGAGGAGTCATTTGATGATTTCCTATCGATAAAAAAGGCAGAAAAGTTGGCCATCTTATCAATCAAAATCGATCGTTTACTAAAAACACTAGCCCAAATTAGCCGCCCCCCCTCCACACGAAACCATTCGATAACACAAACACGTTACCAGGCACTCGCTTTAACCGCAGTTTGTTCCAAATTAAGTTACGGATTACCCGACTTTACTATTAGTTCGGACTTAATGTAAAAGGGTGTTGTGTTTACGAATTTCGTTTGTTTTACACCCCTTTAATCCAGGGCCTGATTTCGTATTCGAGGTGGTCCAAATTGCGTATCAATATGCCGGTTTCGTTTTTAGGTCACATGGCTAAATTAGAAGGAGGGCTGTTTGAGACCTGCGGCGGAAATTGAGTGATTTCGGTGAAATCTATTTAGGACGAAAGATTTTTCGTTCAATCCCCGTCCATTTTTTTCGATCTGTGTTTTCCTTTTTTTGAAAAACACAGTGTTATTGATATTAAGGACCTCGTAACTTAATAGTAACTGCCACTCGGGGCGATCTTTAGGTTAAGCCGCGCTTGCCTAGGTTGGTATGCGGATGGGTGACCACCCATTACATACTGACTTTTCTCCGTGCCTCGGAAAGCACGTTAAGCTGTTGGTCCCGGCTGCCATATATAGCTATATATGGCAGCCGGGACCAACTACTTAGTCTCGTCGTCGTCTTATCGTATTACCTAGTATTAACTGGGTTGTGGAGGTCAGACAGACAGTCGCCCCATGTAAAATACTGGTATTCAGCTGCATCTGGTCAGACTGGAAGTCGACCCCAACATAGTTGGGAAAAGGCTAAGCAGATGATGAAGACAGTGTTGTACTGATATCTGATGCTTTCAAGGATTGTAGTTTTTATCAAGTTTCTTTTTACTTCTAGAATGACAGAAGAACATAGTGTTATGTTTTGTTGCAAGAATACAAGAAGATTGACATTAATTAGACTGCGTTTTTGGTGGTCCTGGGCCCGACTCAAGCAGTGTTATTGGGTTTTTGTCAATGTCTTGGCAAAGTCTAGATTTGTGCCCGGTTAATGGTAATAAGCTCGCCCCTTATTACATAAGACTTAATTTTAAACTGACAAAATCTGTGGGTACTTATTAGGTACACCTCTGCCTAACCTTTCGGATATTACAAGGCGCATGGTGGTGATGTTAATACCGTTCCCTAATAGTACCTCAAGTTTCTAAAAATAGTGATAAATGAAAACATGAAAACAGTCAACCATCTTAGTTTTCGTCACCAGCCGAATCACATCAGCTTAAGACATCCACTACTGTATAAAGCCTTCCTCAAGCATTGGCACAGCGCCCGGTCAACATAACCCCTCCATAACCGTAAAATAAAACTTACAAACAGCAAAATTCCACCACTTAACAATCCCCTCCACATTTTGTAAACCAACTATGAAACAACCTCATCCTCTTCACAATATGATACAGAATACAGATAATCCTCACAATATGGAACATACTCCATGAGTCTCCATGCTAACACGAGTGCAGCATACAGCGTCAATTTAATTACACATCAAAACATCAAGATCGCGTATTCTGGCGTAGTCAGGGATGTTATGGGTATGAAATTTCGGTTTTGGATACGGATATAGGAATAATATTATACCGGTTCGGATACGGTTACTGAAATGAAGTTATTTCAGATTATCCGCTAGATTCTAATAGTTTCGGTTAGATATTAGAATCTCAGATCATAATCTGAAAAGTGACGGTTTACGGCCTGCCAAAACAAAGTGTTAAAACTCAAAAATTTAATTAAATTATAAACCCCTAGAATTCCGTCAATTACTTGAAAATGCCACTAATATAGATCTTTGGCAGTCGTTACAGGTAGTCAGTAAACCTGAAAGTCTGACAACCAGTCTTACCAAAGGGTATCGTATTACCCAGTATTAATTGGGTTGTGGAGGTCAGATAGGCAGTCGCTTCATGTAAAATACTGGTATTCAGCTGCATCTGGTTAGACTGGAAGTCGACCCTAACCTAGTTGGGAAAAGGCTAGGCAGATGATGACTTGAAAATGCCACTAAAAAGTATATTGTAAAAATAATGTAAATGTATTATTTTGACTCCGCCTTTATACGAAACTATCCGAGACTGTTAAATCGGTTTCGGTTACGGACACTCTTTATTTCGGATATCCGATAGTTTCGGTTACGAAGCTCCATAACATCCCTGCTCGTAGTACCCCGCGTTTGCGTACGCCCCAATTCGCGTATGACAATGTCGGCGTATTCCAGTCACTACGAAATAGGGATACGAGAGACTCACGCCCTGATTATTGTGGGCATAACGTGCTTTTTGTTTTGTTCTGTCATGTCGAGGTTTCGTGTTTTGAGTTCAGCTGTGCTCAGGTGGGCTGGAATTGCGTTTTTTGATAATGAACTGTTGGGATGGTTTAGTTTAAAGTTTTTGTTGATTTAATAATGTTTAATGTTACTTAAAGCAGCAATACTACTAGTTATGTGACCGTCGGACTGCCTCGAAGTCATAGGTCTATATTTTTTTTTTGGCGGGTGGAAAATCATCGAAAGGGAGTGTCAGACTTCTACTGACTAAAAACCACCCATGTTCCTTCTTAGCCCTTTATGTCGAGGCCGCGGTATATCTTTCGAACAACCCGCAGCCCCAAGACCTCGATTTCGAACCCAAGACACACACTGCTAATAATCAATACGCCACCGTTTTATTTATTTCAATTAGACCATTACAAGCACTTTTGAATGTCAGAAAAACAAATAAATCGGAGCTGTAGTCACAGTCACAAGGCATAATAACTTGTTTAAGCACTGTAGTTGTCTCTTTCCTAGTGCAAATCTCTATGGAAAAAAATGGGCAAACTCCATAGATGGATCGACACTCTTTTAAATCAATATCTTGTTACAAAATCTTGGTTACATCATTTATGTTGAGATCATACATATACTTATGTAAAAATCATCATCAGCATATTATAATGTTCCCACTGCAGGGACTCAGGCCTCCTCTCTAGAAGAGGGATGGGCTATAATCCACCACGCGTGCCCAGTGCGGATTGCTAGATGTCACAGTCTTCGATTTTCTGGTTCCAAGACATGCCAGTTTCTTCACGATGTTTTCCTTCACCGTTTTGAGAGCAGTGGTGATGAAATAAATTACACAAAGTAATGCGCCTGACTGGGTTCGAACCGCGACTCACTGTTCGTAAGTCGGGGCCGCTACCATTGGGCCACCACTGCTCTCTCATGTAAAAATACGTACAAATTAAGAGCGTCCAGAGTAAAACGATATAATTAACAAATCAACAATAAAATTAACCATGGCAACTAAGCGATGACCAGGCTCTACTTACAGCGCCCGTTCACGAACATGACGCATCGATCAGTACCATTCCTACTTTGATGTACATACATATAAATGTTTATATGAGTTAATAAATATAGTTATTATTTCATCACATAAGGAAAAGTCAGGACTACAACACTGAAGTGGGTGTTGTGATGAGATATGAGCGGGAAAAATATTAATTACTAGAACATTGTCGCTTTTCTCTTTATCAGAAGCCTATAAATAATAATATATTGTTAGGGAAAAGGAAATTGTACTCACCTCTACGTTATACTTACCTAATAAAAGCGATTTGTTCCGATCTAACCCCACCGGTGTGTCCACTGGTGGCAGTTGAAACTATCTATCACAATTATCATCATCATCATTCTCTTGCCCTTATCCCAATTCATTTGGGATCGGCGCAGCATGTCTCCTTCTTCCATACTTCTCTGTTTCTCGTCATCTCATGAGACACCTCTTTTTTTGCCATGTCATTCTTAACACAGTCCATCCATCGTTTCTTTGGTCTTCCTCTACTCTCATACCCATCCACATTCATATCCATTCAATTACCACCACTGGCGGTTTATCAAATTGGGATTTTATACAAAAAACCTTTTGGTAACAAGTCAATGTAGGTCAGGCTGTGATATTTCCTTTTAGTAAATATTCATGTCATGAACTAATATTTTATAAACCTGAAACAATTTTTCTAGATTTAATAAGCCAACGTCAAGAGATCCTACAGTTGTGATTTTCATTGTGAAGACAATTAATTCTTCGAAAATCTCTGTTCAGATTCAGAGAAAATTATAAACAACAATGGATATAAACAAACTAAGGCACTATAAACAAACCATGAAACTGCCCAACAATCGATCCTTCATTGTGAGTGCCGTACTCTGATTCATAACAATCAGATCCTAACTCAAACATTACCCTATACATACAGATGTATGTATGGCAGCTCTCAATAGAACCAAATGAAAGGCCCGCCCCAGAACTGCCAATCATATATTAATAATTAATTATGGTGGATGCCGCGACATGTTATATTAATTAAGTGAGTGATGGGTTTTGTTCGACATAGACACACTCCCAAGCACTGATATTAAATTTACACGAAGAAATTTTTTAAAGTGGCTTTCTTTTACGTTATTGGTATTTTTTTACGTTTTCCTGAACATATTATTTTGGAAGCCAAACTGTTACAAAATAGATCCTGTCTTAAAGTAGTTCGAATTATAATCGAGTTACCAGAAAATGGTTGTACGTTAAGATGCGTGAATTGGATAACAAGTCTTAGACCACGACTAAAAAAATCACTTCCAATTCTAAACTACAAATTACTTTTATTACATAGTTCTGTAAATTGTAGTTTGGAATATGAAGTGATCTGTTTTTAGTATTAGTCTAAGATTTTTTATCAAATTCGCGCATCTCAAAATCGAATCCCTTATTTGTACAAAAATTAAAATCGCTTTTGAATATTGCTAACTACATACATATGAGTGCTCTTGTACAAAGAAGTATAGGTAAGAGGTAATAAAGTTAAAAACACTTTGAAATAGAGGAGAAGCATAATTGGATTGAAATGAAGACGGATAAGTTTAATAAGAAGCGGGAGATTGTAAGTGTTCTTTTGTTAGATGGGCTGTGGAGATTAGAGTGCGCTGGTTTGTTTTCAGTGCCAAGTTAGTACCTATTAAATTTTCTTTATAATGCAATGATGCAAAATGAAGGGGAAAAGTTAAAAATATATTGAGTAATGTTGAATAACAACGGCTGTCTGATGAAAAATTATTCACTTCGACATAACAAGCAAATATTGATAGGAAAAGTTATCATTATAAACCATAAGTATGTTATGGTTTATGATGATAACATACTTATGGTTTATAATGATAACTTTTCCTAGTCAAAAGCAAAAAATAAGTAAATAAAAGTAGTGGTAGCAATTTTTTAGTCTGCTCGCCACTGTGTCTATGTAAGCTATAATATATTTTTTTTATGAATACTTTGTGTGCAATAAAGAACAAGAATCAGCCAATATCATTCGCTCTACTGGATCACAGGCTTTTTATATATATTAGAGACAGTGGGCCACCAGTAGGACTTAGTTTGGGGGTGGGGTTTCTACGGTTTTTGAATTTTCTAACCACATCTACTAAAGAAAATGTTGTGAGAAAAATGTTGAGTATGAATGTAGATGGCTATAAGAGTAGAGGAAGACCAAAGAAACGATAGATGGACTGTGTGAAAGATGATATGGCTAGAAAGGAGGTGACTGCTGACATGACGAGAAACAGAGAAGTATGGAAGAAGATGACATGTTGCGCCGACCCCAAATAAATTGGGATAAGGGCAGGAGAATGATGATCTACTTTTCAAAATATTTATCCCTTATCATTACGTTCGCCTAGTTTAATCTCAGTGCTTTTTAGTGACAATGTGTTCCTCAAAATAATCCCTCAAATAAATAAACGAAACTAAAATTGATCCCTTAAAAGGTGCGACCATGACCGATGCCATTGAGCTGTTCCTCCATTATCACGGGGCACATTATCCGTACGCTGTGAACCAAAACGTCTTTACAAAAGTGCCTAGAGGACCATTCAGTGACTGTGCAAATGACAGCGAATACAAATGATGGATGATTCCTTCCGTGGCTCGTGGCTCGTGGAGTTGAGGAAACTATGCTTTATATTATATTTAAAGGTACGCCAGTTATTATTGATGAAGGTGGATTTAATATAGGAGTTGATAAATTCGTTGGATATCTTTTGAAGTGGATTGACAATAAGGTCACGCTTGCAACAAAAGCCATAAATCGTGTTAAGTGTATTTAAAATATCGTTCTGTTTCAGTCAATCGTTTGAGGTTGATAAAGATAGTTTTGCAGTCTTATTTAGCACTTATTTGTGGTGCAAGGGTGGCTTTTTAATAATCTGGTTATGAACATATAGATATATGTTCACCGTGTAGGAAACTAACTGGGTATGTGACGTATATTGAATATTTTCATTTAATTATTACAAAGTTCAGGTTTCGATTTGGACAGTTGATGAAAATAATGAAAATTATACGAAGCTGAATTTTTTATTTATCAAAAATGTTTGCCCGGCAGGAGGAATGTCTCCAAGTAATATTCGTTCCGTGAGGCATCGAACTCGCCACACACAGCGTAGCAGCCAATCGCTCAGCCATTTGGCCATATAGATAGAAGATATCGAAATGACAGAGGGATGTATCCTGACAAAAAAAATATGATTCTAATTAGTCCGTCTGTTAGAGTATCGAAAAATATTGGATACTTATTTTTTGTTTTATCAAATCAATAAAAATTTAGGAAGATAAAACGCGTCAAAGATTTTATTTGTTGTGACGTCACTCACCGGTAAAAAATTTCATACAAATGTCTTAGAATATGACGTCACACGAGTTTTCAAAGCACTGTATCGTCTTCATTGTTTGTTTACGTGAAAAAAAAAAATACGTATCCAATTTTTTTTGGATATCTATCTGACGGACTAATTAGATTTTTTTTGTTAACTACCCTATTGCTTTTCTAGATGTTATCTTCGTCACTATGTAAGCATTTTCAACTGATTCTAATCGTGCCCACCTCCTTGGGACTTCCTTCTCGATTCTGTTTTACGAGTATTCACCAATGTGTCTACTTTTACACCCGATTCACCTACCAATTCCACCTCACAAAACCTCAGCCCACCGTTCACAACAAAAAATCTCCAGCTCCATATGAAATGTCAAGTTGAACCGAGTTGGCAAGTAGCACTCATGAGCTAAACGAGTTCCAATCTAGCCAGCCGTTGTTGGGTTTAAGGCCATCATAAAATCTGAGCTGTGGCGTTTATGGCCACCGATCTTTAACTTAGAATGCAGGTGGACGGTTCCTTTTATTTTTGCCCGGGAATTGAGTTTTGAGGTTACGGCGTTGAGTTTACTTTCTTTTGCTTTTTATACGATTTTTGTTGTTTTGTTGTTAAAATTAGAAGAAAATAATGGTGTAATTAGATGGTGAATAGCTAGTTTTTAAGATAATATAGTAACATTATATTTGTCAAGATGTTTACGCAGTGATATAGTTATGTAGGTACTAAATTATTTGTCACACAGGAAATTAAAATGTTATTGCTCTCTTTACCTCATTAACTTTACACGGATAGGCATTATGTTAAGAACCAAACCTTTCTGAAAATACCTACCTACTTCTTTATAATTAAGTCATTACTACATAGTATAAAAGAAAGTCGCTTTCTCTGTACCTATATCCCTACTCGTATGTATGCTTAAATCTTTAAAACTACGCAACGGATTTTGATGCGTTTTTTTTTTAAAGATAGAGTGATTCAAGAGGAAGGTTTTAGTATATAATTTGACCGATATCCACGCGGGTGAAGCCGCGGGCATCAGCTAGTATAATACATATGACCCATAACTTTTCCCGACTATGTAGGGTCTGGCTTTTTGAATACCAGTATATTATACATGGAGCGACTGTTCTGGCCTTAAGAATCCAGTTACTGAGTAATAAGATATCCCTTTTTTTTGGCGGGTGGAAAATTTTCGAATAACCCCTCCCGCTATTGGGCAGAGCGAAAGGGAGTGTCAGACTTGTACTGACTAAAAACCACCCATGTTCCTTCTTAGCCCTTTATGTCGAGGCCGCGCTATCTCTTGCGAACAACCCGCACCAATATGGTAAAACTGCATCAAGATACTCGTAGTTCAATCAAATAAATAATTCAGCTCTCTCATTGTCTCCAGGTGAGGTCGAGCGTCTGTTACGCGAGTACCGACAGAACCAGGAACTGGTGCGAAACATCGGAGCACACTACTACCAGATCATTTATCCAGTGCAGCTGCGTCACCACGAAAAGATGGGCATCTCTACGCGCGAGGTCAACACTCCTAAGGTAAGGGTGATACTAAAATATTTATGAATTTCTTTCGTGTAATTTTTCAAGAAACAGATATAATTATCTTCTTCTTTTTTTCTTCTACTTCTTCTTATTTTGTTGATCTGTGGATTGGTGACCGCCCATTACATACCGAGTTTCCTCCGTGCCTCGGAAAGCATGTTACGCTGTTGGTCCCGTCTGATATAGATCTTTGGCAGTCGTTAGTGGTCAGTGACCTGAAAGTCTGACAACCAGTCTTACCAAACGGTATCGTATTACCCAGTATTAACTGGGTTGTCGAGATCAGATAGGCAATCGCTCCATGTACAATACTGGTACTCAGTTGCATCCGGTTAGACTGGAAGCCGACCCCAACATAGTTGGGAAAAGGCTAGGCAGATGATGATGATGAGATACAATTATAATAATCATCGTATTAGCCGAAACACGCCAGTCACTGTTTTACTTGTAGGCCACCTCTACGTCATCACGTTGACCTGTTCTGTAGGGCGTGTCCAGTGTGGAAAAGAGTCGCTTTTCCACACTAGAATAAGATTAAACAATCCTGATTTAAGACGTCATATGGTAAGTTACCTGTGCTTCTTAAATGTAGCGGATTCCCACAGCCCCCACCACATATTCATATTTATTTATTTGCAATCCACAAGGTAAAGCATGGTGTTTACAAACAAGGCTTAGAGCTAAGAGCCATTGTAGACCCTGTCAGGGCACAGCAAAACACAGGTACACCTTTCTTTTTTTTTTTGGGAGGTGAGTCATCAAATAACCCCCTCCCACTCTTGGGCAGAATGGAAGGGAGTGTCAGACTCAGACTTCTACTGACTAAAAACCACCCATGTTCCTTCTTAGTCCTTTATGTCGAGATCGCGGTATCCCTAGCGAACAACACGCAGCACCGACGGATCATTGGTACACCTTATTGGATTTTCAGTACTTGGTTATCACTACAGAACTTTCGTACCTAAATTCTAATCAAATCCATAGGACATCTAATAATATATTTTTATCTTTGATCGCGCAGATGCGCTTTCATGGAAAAAATATAATCATTTTAGACATTTCAATGCAGTCGTTCAGTATTAGCGGTATTTTTCTAATTCAGATCTGAGCTTTGTATAATAAAAGAAAACTCATATCTTTTTCTTAATTAAAGTTATTGCAATCTTTTGAATCCAATCAAGAATTCCACGTTCAATTCCCACGTCTTGCGTTTCAAATGAAGACAGAAAGCAAATCAAGACGATCTGACTTTCGATAAGTTTCTTTCTGTTCCCATCACGGGTCGGCTTCCAGTATAAGCTGATGCACCGGAATTCCAGCATTTGACATGGATCGCTTGCTTATGTACCGGTTCATACTTACGAATACTCATTCTAATTAGAGGAGCGCACGCAGCCGTCCGAATGCGGACCGGCCGGCTGTACAACCTCACGCTTGTAACGTTGTACAAGCATGAGGTTGTACAGCCGGCCGTAGGGAGCGCAGCACACATATTATTATACTACCGACATTACCAAATTGTGTGAGTCCTAAGTTTTATTCATTCACTCACATACATAAACTCACGCCTTTTTTCCATGGGGGTAGGCAGAAACCACAGAACGCCACTTGTTACGATCCTTACATGTTCCTTTTGCCTCGTCCACATTTATACATCTGGTCATACACGCACGCCGGTTACGAGTACTACGCACCTGTCCTACCTGTTTTATTCATGTACCTTATTTATTTTGATATATGTTAACTGGTAACTGTATATAAGCAGCTTTCCTATATAAAAGGACACAGATCGTTATTCCCCTTCTTATTCGCAAGAAGCTCCCCTAAACTTATCTAACCTCTTATCTCTACTTATTTATTTTTATTGTAATTGTTTATGCTGCTTTTTTGTGTACCTACTGTGTAAATATTTCGACACAAATGTATTTTTGTTGTGAAATAAATAACTTGAACTTAAACTTAAACTTAACAATCACAATCCATTTTACGTATTTCGGGTTATTGACTGCCTATAGTGACTGCCAAATAACTTCAAATGATAGCCGGGACCAACGGCTTAACGTGCGTTCCGAGGCACGGAGGAAATGCGGGACATAATGGATGGTTACCATGGGTGGATCCACGAGCCAACCTAGGCAAACGTGGCTTTACCTCAAGATCAACCCAACCGGTTGTTATTATGTAGTCACAAGCTCTTTATATTTATGTCTGTCCCCGGATATCATAAAACACATTAAGCAAATAAATCAATTGTATAAAGCTGTTGCGCAAATCAATAAAGTATTTTCATTTGTCTGTTCATAAACTTCATATTCTTCAACTTCCACCACCATCCACAATTCTGTCAGCGCCATCTCCTCAGTAAATCAGTGTTAAATTAATTCGAAAATAGGTCTAGATTTTTTAGGAACTAGCCTGGTCCAGACTTAGCCCCCGGGTGATTTCAGCAGACTTTTAATCTACTTACAAAGTTTAGTCAGGCTGTCCCGAATTCTTGCGCAGTAAACTTTTGTATACGTAAACTTGTTTCATGTATTTAAAGTGATTTGGGATAAGAAAGTAATTTTAGATAGATGTGTGTATTTTACTTGAGAATTTCGTTTTATCTTTTAAACGAATAACTAAAATGGCAGAGTTTCGTATAATGGGGGATTAAGGTGACATAGTATTTGGAGGCGATCAAAAAAGGCAATTCAAATTCAGAAATAAAAATGTTGGAAGATGAAGCTACTGTCTTCGTTTTATCAAAGCAGTCAATCTCGAGACGAAGAGTTTAATACAAGTATTTAAAAGAAATGACCCTGTAGATTAGAAAAAATACAACAGATAAGTACAAACTTAAACCCATAATCATCGATATTACTTTTTATCATGAGCCTCATTCGCGGCGTAAACCAAGACACTTTGAGCATCTTGAAGGCCTGCTGTATCACAACACACTCCCATTTAACGGCGTCCCTCGTTCTTCGAGCTCTAAGGCGAGAAGGCCTAAAGTATCTGGGGTTCAATTACTCGCCTTTACGACGATATAAAGATCATCCGACGAACATTCCGCCCCCATACGGTTGAGCACACAAAATATCCGTTCTAGAGCCAATTTAACTTCGCTTCGAACTTGTTTGAAGTTGTGAAAGATTGTTCGATCCGTTCCTCTGCCTTTTAAAGGTCCCAAGTAATTATATAAACATTCTCCTCGACTATATTGGGAGCTGGTAGATGGGTGGATTAATAAGGAAATTGGGGAGATTGGAAGTAAGTAATTATGCTTTGTTTACGACAGTTGCTGATAGAAAATTCGGAGCATGTGATTTAAAAAGTAAAAATTGGTAAAGTTTACAATCATGACTGGTCCTGGTTATAAATTTTGTTGAACTCAAGGAATAACATCGTTGAAGTTGGTTCGGAAATGGTTTAATTATTAATTTTGGATCTATTTTTGACTTGTTAACGCGTGGGGAGGAACTTTAGGGTTGTTTGTTAATTGTGATTGCTTTATACAAGTTGGGTGTTTGGACTCATTTGGTGTGTTGTTAAAACCGGCTGAACTGAGCGTATTTGTTAAATATTGACTGCTGGGAAAATATTGTGGATATTTTAAAATATAGCAGCCATTTTAACGTTATGCAATATTGTAAAACAAATGTGTTTCAATTTTGGTTAACAACATTTACGAACTACAATTATTTACACATCTATAATAAAATATGTACAAGTATGAGAAGGGGAAGAATTACAGGGCGTCTAAAAATGTGTCCACTTCGCTATCATTATGAAGTCCAAAAGGCTGGCAGCATTGCCACGATAGATAGCAATGCTGATTCAGTGGTCAAAACAGGGGCCTGCACTCTACAGGGCTATTGCGTATCTTTTTAAATGTCAGTGGCTATCATAGTGTCCATCGATTAACTGTCAGTTTGGTACAAAATGGAACTATTTGTTAAAATGGCTGCTATATTTTAAAATATCCACAACATTTTCCCAGCAGTCAATATTTACTTGCTGGTCGTGTGAAGAGTCGCCCAATATTTTGGTTTATAATAAAGTACATTCTATTGTAGACTAGGTCTGCTTAGTTGTTATAAGTTGGTATAAGGAATTAAATTCTAATAATTTTCAAAACAATACATAATTCTACAAATAAAAAATCTAAACTAACAATATTGCAAAACGAGAACGTTCACCTACACAATCTACTAGATATCTCATACATAAAGTCGAACCACTATGTACTTTTCGATGAATGCTAACATTCAACCTAATAGAATGTGTTCGACAATGCAGGGAAATAAAATAGTCTAGGAAAGGAATGTCTCAAGAATTCCCTCGAGTTAAAATGCAATCTAGAGAATGAACGACGCTAAAAGTGTACGATTCGCTTCCTGACGCAAGATTAGACCAGTTCTAACCTATCTCAAGTTAGAACTTTGAAGATCTTTAATTTATATAAGAAAAGTTGGATTCTGTCGCATGATTTTGAGATAATGAAGTCGGAGCGAAAACTTGAAAAAGGCATTTTTTATATCATAATATTATTGTGAGTTTTTACGAAAAATGGTCGTTGTTGCTATTGTGAAAATTTATAATTGAGTTAGGTTTAAAGCTGGGCTTTCTAATTCAGTAAAATATTATTTTGCACTTTTGTCACTACCTAAAGATATTTATAACGAGACGTATAACAGTCGCATTTCGCGTGCTTTAATTAATAAATTAAATGTTCCTTTATTAGTTCCAAATTTGTGAGATGACAGGAATTACTCTTAGGGCCTGTTTCACCACCTGCGATTAACTTACTTGGTAGATAATTTTCATACAAATTCTGGTCCACTTTTGAGCTTCGGTAAGTATTGGCAAAAGGGCTAAATGCCTATTCCACGATATCCAAATACTTACTGCATGTTTTTATGCAGTAAGTAAAGTTAATAAATTTCAGCGTACACGCTATATAACAATTCAGTATCCCTAGAAACCTAATAACCAAATCCAAAACACCAAAAACTAACTGTTTGCACCATCAAAATTGTAAAACAAAACAAATAACAGAATTACCACCGTCCACTCGCGAATATTTGACTATCAACAATTTTGACAACTTCACTGCTGGAAGTTCTAATTTCCAACCCAAGTATTTTGCGGATTATACTAAAACTTTAATGTATACGGCCAAACGGCCTGGATAATGGCCGATTTAATTTGTCTTTTTGTCATATAGCCCCGGGTAGAGGCCCAAAACTTTTCTGCACATTATAAGACCTAGAAATTTATGAGCATATTGTATTAGGCTTAAGCAGATTTGGGTTCGTGTAGGTGCTGGGAGAATTTTGGGTTTTAGTGCTTTCGGAGTGTTGGCAATGTAAGATAAATATATTTAGAATAAGGTGTAATTTATCAAGGGAATATAGTTAAAAATAGTTTTGTACACGTTTTTGTACTTAGGTCCCTGTCATCGGCTCATCAAGTGTTTTTTTAAGTTAATTGTACTGAATATATTTAATAACGTTCTTTTTAAATTGTGATTAGCGTCAACCTTTAATGGTCCCAGTACTGGCACATCGGTTTCCTTTCTCCGCAAAAGTGTTGGTCATAATACATGACTCTGGTCTAATGCGGGTTGGTAGGTAAATTATCATCACCATTCTCTTGCCCTTATCCCAATTCATTTGGGGTCGGCGCAGCATGTCTTCGTCTTCCATACTTCTCTATTTTTCGTCATCTCATGAGACACCTCCTTTCTTACCATATCATTCTTAACACAGTCCATCCATCGTTTCTTTGGTCTTCCTCTACTCGTATATCGTTCTACATTCATATAAAAAAAAATGTCCGACATTTTTTTTTCATTTTTTGTCTTCGAAAATGAAGTGTATTATAATTCTTCCCTTTTTAGATATCACGCTTAGCATCCAAAATTCGTTTGAAAACAATCACGGTCTATATAAAAATAACATAACAATGTTTGGTAGAAAAATATAGGTCACTAACCTAAAATATCAATGGAATACAGAATAAATCATTTTTAAGCATCACAAAATAACAAGAAACCTCGGAATCTTCTAGAAGTACACTTACAAGGTAGGGCTTGACTTTAATTATCATTATTGTTCTCCAAAACACGAGATCGACATTGTCAAGCAAAAGTAAACCTTAGACAATTCAGATATGGTTCAAAATGATTCTATTCTCCTCCAATCACTGCTTATAGAAAGTCAAACGAACTTACCTGTAAGTGACGTTCGATGACTATTAAACGATGTGATTCGCCCGAGAGATTACACTTATTACTTGTAGTAGCACGGATATGTGCTGCCATCTTACACGATTTTAGAGCAACAAAAATAAAACAATTTGATGCGCCCTAATGTGGGTATCTCATACACGTTTTCCCCCTATAGCCATCGTTAGCCACTATTTCGTGCAAGTCAGGGGAGGATCTAGATGTATCTTGATCAGGGTCAGGGAGGGAGTGTAATCTCTCGGGCGAATCACATCGTTTAATAGTCATCGAACGTCACTTACAGGTAAGTTCGTTTGACTTTCTATTAAACTTCAGTGATTCGCCCTTCGAGATTACACTTATTACTTGTAGATGTTTAGAGTCTCACGAAATAGTGAAGAGGGAACTATATTATTTAGGGAAAAAAGATAAACTACAATATATGTAATATACCTTACAAATATAATCAATAACACAAGCTTTGAAAATCAAATAGGTTCATACATGTAACAAAGATAAAGTAATCATTATCATTCGTTGATTGGAGCCATCCTACAAATGGACCGGGCAAAGGCATCTGAGGTGTCTGCAGCTACTTCTCTATTGTAAAATTTTGCAAAAGTTTCTGATTTGCCGGTCCAACCCGCAGTTCTTTTAATAATATCTATGCTAACCCCGAGCTTATTGGCGGCAGAAGTAGCTGCATGCCTTGTGCTGTGGGCGCTAAAGACAGATGTGTTTATACCGCTTTCAGTCAGGATGTCCTTGATCCAACGGCTTAAAGATTGTGAGCTTACATTATTGAAAGGCTTCTTAAAACTAATTAATAAGGAGTTACATTCAGGTTTTCTCTTATCTGCTGATACAGTTAAATATTGTTCTAAAGTTCTAGCAGGACAAATGGAAGGTCTTTCGTTGAAATAAGGAAGTATCAATATTGGTGTGGTACGATTCACGGCCGAGGTTTTGATTAAATCCGTGATGTTAATTACGAACTTTTCGTTATTATATTTTTTAATGTTAGACACCTTAATCAACGACAATGTTTGCACTCGGTGTGCAGTAACTAAAGCTAAAAGTGTAGTTAATTTTTTCGATAGTTTGTCAAAGGAAAGACTTTCATTAGGGAACCAATTACTCAAGTAATCTAGAACAATAGACGGGTCCCAAGTAAAATTATATCTTGGGAGTGGAGTTCGCAACTTGAAGACCCCCTTCATAAACCTCGTGACCCGTGGGTCATTCATGGTTACCGAGTTTAAAAGAAGCGATAGTGCTGCTTTAGTACAATTAATTGAGCCATACTTTTGACCCTGGTTAAAAAGGGTAACTAAGAAATTTAACACATTAGCAACTGATGCTTGAAATAAATTTAAGTTTTTATCCTGGCAGAAGGTAAACCATCGTTTAAAACATGTATTATATTGTTTTAAAGTACTACCAGCTAAAGACGCCAACATCACATCCGCAGCATCTGGAGGGGAGCCCTGCATCAGAAATGCCTGCCTGACAATACTCCGGCAACCAGGATAAGGCTCTCTTGAAACTTGTGTTCCACACTGTAAGGGGATGAAACTAAAGTTTTATCAGGTGTAAATTCAATTGGACTAGTAATTAGCAACTTCCTAAAAAGTGGATACCAAGGCTGTGTTGGCCAGAGAGGGACCACAACAATACCTTCCGCCTTATCAAGAATTATTTTCTGTAAAACCTTTAAAACTAAGCAAAATGGAGGAAATGCGTAGAAAAAATAGGTAGACCACTTCAAGGTGAATGCATCTACCCTAAATGCTTCTGGATCATTATGCCAAGAAACAAATTTTGAACATTTCTTATTTAAACGACTCGCAAATAAATCAATATCCGGCCGATTGAATTTTTTACATATAACTTGAAAGGCATCGTCAGCGAGCTCCCATTCAACATCAGCATGTATGCGGCGTGATTCCGCGTCTGCGATATAGTTATCCTTAGAACTAATATAGGAAGCGAAGACAAACAAACATCGCTCTTCGCACCACTTCCAAATGTCACGACCAACAGAACTAAGATGGGGAAATTGTATGCCGCCCATCCTATTTATATAAGAGATAGCAGTGGAATTGTCAATTCGTAAAAGTATTTCACAGTTACGATAATCATTGGCGAAGATTTTCAACCCAAAGAATGCTGCCGTCAGCTCTAAGAAATTAATGTGCTGAGTTAATTCCTTGCTAGACCATTGTCCGCTGGCCGTCTGGCCTGAGCAGCTGACACCCCAACCGGTTCGAGACGCATCTGAGTATATTTCCAGCTTATAATCGCTGGAACGAATAGGACTGGCGCAATTGTCAATATTACTAAGCCACCAGTCAAAGTCTTCGCGTAAAGAAACAGGTAAATTAATATATTGATTGTAATCATCTTTTTGTTTTAAACTAAGATACTTAGTTCTCTCAAATTTTTTTGTGTATAGCCAACCGTACTGCATTGCTGGGCAAATTGATATCAGTAATCCTATCAAATGAGCAAAATTGCGTAACTTACATCTTTTTAAGTTAGAGAAGTGTAAAAGTTCATCTTTGATTCTACGTTTCTTTTCTACTGGAATGCTAATCGTAAGATTCTCGGAATTGAAAACGAAACCTAAAAATGTTGCAGTTCGGCTAGGTATACCAACACTCTTCTTTAGGTTTACTGTAAAACCTAATGATTGAAGTAATTCTTGTGTGGTTTCAAAATTATGTTTACAATCCATATAAGTATTTCCAAATAACAATAGATCATCTAAATAAATGACGGACAATAAGCCTTGATTACGTAGAAATTGCATTACTGGACGCATAATTTTTGTAAATACATAAGGTGCTATATTAAGACCAAATGGCAAAACTTGAAATTCATACAGCTTCCCCAACCAACTAAATCGCAGAAACTTTCTAGATTCGCTGTGAATATTGATAGCGAAATATGCATCCTTAAGGTCAATAGAACACATGTAACTATGTTTTGACATGAGTCTCATAGCAGTTCTGTAATCTTCAAGCTTAAAGTGTGGCGCAATGATGAATCTATTTAAGGATTTTAAATTTAAAATAAATCTATTTGTCCCATTACTTTTCTTAACAAGGAAAATATTTGATAAAAATTGACCATCACATGGTTCACACACGCTTATTGCACCAATACTAAGAAGATTTTTGATTTCTTTAGTAATGAGCAGTTTATCCACATCAGACTTAAGACCATTATGTGGATAAGATAAAAGCTGAGATATATCGTTTGAAATTGGAATTTGCAAACCGTTAACCCAAGTTAACACTACAGGATCATTTGTGATTTGCGACCAATTATGGTGAAAAAACTTTAATTTACCCGCCTGAGTGTTGGTATGGTCCACTTCAGCTAACGCCGTGAAGTCTGGTTGTACTGGCGCGGAGCACGGCGATCCGTCACACGGCGTATCGGGAGTTGCTTGCGCCCACCAGCCGTCGCGGTCTGCCTCGGTGGCATGCGACGCGGCTGCGACTGCGGCGGTGGCGGGCCCCTCCAGTTTAAAGTCCTCAACGTGTGTTCCTTTGGTTGAAGGTTTTTGGGTGGCAATTTTGGCTTGGCAGCTGTAGGTTTTAACTCATTTAGCTGATTAGGAAGAACAGGAAAAGTCTGAGTGTGGGTACTATAGAGTGTAAGTTATATAGTTTGCTGTCTCTGGTCTTGAAGACCTTGAGGAACTCGGGGCTAAATATTAAGGTCGATCTTCAGGTTAAGCCGCATTTGCCTAGGTTGGTCTGTGGATGGGTGACTGCCCATTACATAAATCAAGTTTCCTCCGGAAAAGTAGTTTCTTCAAATACCATTTTTAAACAAAAACAAAAATACGAGTTAAATTTTTTGGTCAATGTCCATTGCTCAAATTCCTAAAAAAAAAAAAAAATTGCTAACACATTCTTTGACGACCCACGCCATGCCATATTAAGATCAAAAGGTACTCGTATCACTATCAAAATACCTAAAAAAAACCAATAAATACGTATTTTCCATATAAACACAGGACCCTCGATTCCTTTGTATTTGTACGAGGCATCGTTTGTGCGAACTATATTTAAAGCAAAATAGCTTTCGGGTTACACACGAGCGCTCGTTTGAGGCGAAAACATAACGGAACACGGTAAATAGTCTTCTTTTGATGTGCGAAATCGAACAAACTGTAGGTAAATATGGCCTCTTTTGCGAACGAAGTATTTTGCCTCGTTTATACCTGGTTGTTGATTGAAGAGTGATATGGATATATTTATTTAGTAGTTAAATTACAAATTCCCTGAATATCAATTTTCAAACAAAAAAAAAACATCTGCTACTGATATATCCCCCATGGGAATACCTGCTCGACTCGGAAATCAAACCCATGCCAAAGGCTGTTGGTCGAATGGCCGCAAGTGTGACTGCTGAGCTCATGCTCAATTAGATAATAATCAGACAAAAGTAGATAAATTTCCACATATCCAGGCTACTGAAACCGCAGCACTATTACGTTACGTCGATCCACAGTACACAATTTTCTTTCTTTTCTTTCTTTCATTATTTTTTTATTTCTTACTTTCTTTCTTACTTTCTTTCTTACTTTCTTTCTTACTTTCTTTCTTACTTTCTTTCTTTCTTACTTTCTTTCTATCCATATCCCCATGCTAGGAACACAAACCAAGCACTAGCTATTACTCTTCTGCTAACCAAGGCCTTTAAAGCTTTATATATCCGTTCATACATTTTAACGATCCCATTCAAGATTTTTCATAGTAGGAACATAGCCACAGAAACCCGCGAACAAATAATTTCAGCTGACAGCAATAAAATGCAGCGAATAATATCATACTTTGTTCGTAGATGCAGTAATGGCGGTCTACTAAAAGATTTACGTCCATGTGCTAGCATTGCATTGGTTGCATTAGAAGATTTAGTAGATCACATTAAATGTTAGTTTTAAAAGTTGCCGTTTTTCATGTTTATGGGTGGAATGGTCTTAAGAGCCGTCCGTCGTGTGGTGTTGTTAATATCAAATGTAAAAATCTACTTTTTAACACTACAGTGAAAATTTAAGTAGCTTTTGCGGAACTTTTTACTCTACGCATGAGCTATTCCAAATCGTAACAGGGAAGAAATATAATTTTTACTTTTAGTATTTTATATTGTCGGGGCTGCGGATTGTTCAAAAGAGATACCGCGGCCTCGACACAAAGGGCTAAGAAGGAACATGGGTGGTTTTTAGTCAGTAGAAGTCTGACACTCTCTACCACTCTGCCCAGGATGCCACTCTGCCCAATTGGAAAAAAAATATTTTACAGAAGCTTCATGTATACATATTCGTAATCGCAACTGTACTAGGTACGTTTATGTTTGACGAATGCAAATCTTCCACCTCCCTAATTTATTATAACGAGAGATCCTACTTCAATATACTGCACCTATTAGTCGACTCGACTCCATGCACACAAATAAAACTAAATAAATACATTATATATAAACATATATACATACGTATCTATATACTATACCATTTTCTCCTAAATCCCAGTTCAGAGGCTTCAGTAATTACACTGGTAAGATAAACAAGGCAAGGAGGGATTCGTTTACTAACGACTAATTTTGTTTACCTAACGTCTGGATCACTAATGCGTCGATTTTTTCTTGGGTACCAAGTTTCAAGAGGGAGCGGATTCGTGGATTTAATTTTATAGGTCAAGTTTTTGACTAGAGAAAGTGGAGGTCATTCTAAAACACAATACAATATTAATTTGTGTATCTTAGGTATTTTTTTTTTAATATCTGGGAAAATGAAACCAAGCGATTATAAAAATATATACTGCTTTGCTTAAAATCAGAGGACCCAGTCAAATTACAATCGGTTTCAAAGTGATTTGTGAAGCTAGAAACTTAAACTCTTGTTCTCGATTTATTAAGAATTTACTTAAGCAGAAGTGACGCTTCAAAATAATGTGGAAGTCCCAAATACGTTGGGGTCTACTTCCATTCTAACCGAATGCAGCTGAATACCAGTATTTTACATGGAGCGACTGTCTATTTGATCTTCAGAACCGAGTTAGTACGCGGTGACACGATACCCCTTGGTTGGTAAGACTGGAAAAAAATGCTAAAATTAGATGCGACCTTTAAATAACCTGACAACAGCTGTACTGAACCTCCACAGAAGACTACCAATACAATACGCTTAAATATAAGCACTGTTCCCTCTTATAACTTGTACCACACTTTCCTCAGGGGAGGAATAAATTGTGCCACCAAAGACAATTTTCATGGATTTACAATCATTTCTTTTTCTAACACAAAGAACGACTTGTTTGCTAATTTTTACATAAAAACCGTGGAGACGTGTTTTTACGAAAAGTCCCCGCAAATAGATTTGATCAAAGTTTTCTGAATATTTTTGTGTACGATTTTCTTTTAAATCTTTTTGTTACGGACGTTTTTTTTTGGAATAAGCTTCGTTGTCAGCTTTAAGATTGGTTTAAAAATAGTAAGAAAGCTAGATTATCGTTTTGAAGCAATTTATAACACTACACCTGTAATACTCAAAGGGCTTGGCAGAGGTGTACCTACCTAGAAGTACACCTACATTTCGTCAGATATGTTTTTTTTTTTTTTTTTTTTTTGGGACAAGCCCGCCACACTATTCCCAAACCACTGTAACTTCTGTAAGCCAGAATCAACAGTGGCGACCAAAAGAAAAGCGCCGAGACAATGAAGCCCGACGAAGTCCCAGAGAAACGATTAAACTGTCTTGGATCCCGCAACGAAATTAATCAGAAAATAATAGCAGAGGAGTAGGAAAAAACATAATTTCCACTTCCCTCCGTATCAGCAGGAGACAGAACAGAACAAGGCCAATAGGCACACAGGGACGTATACAACTGGGATAAGCCCAGTTGCCTAGCACCACGGATATTATTGTCATTAATATTACTGGGTCCTAAGTTGTGAGCTGTTATATTTGATTCCAATAATAGGTATGACAAAAATGCTTGAACGCACGGAAATTTGTTCTAGTTTCTACAAGGTCCGTATAGTAAATAACTCCGGATGTAACCTGTACATTATCCAACATAATATTACGTTCATTCTTCCAAAGACTACACTCCCATAAAATATGATGTGCGGATTGTTCATTTTCGCAGTCAGATGTAGAACATTGACAAAAAGGCGAGGCAACAAACTTGAAGGAAAATAATTTACTTTTAAAGTTACCATGACCTGTGAGAAATTGGGCAACACAGTGATCCACCTCCAGCCATGTCCTGGCCAGCCGCTCACGAACGGATGGAAAGAACTGGTGGAGGTGTCGGCCTTTGATGGAATTATCCCACCTACATTGCCATTCAGACAAAAGTTCCTCCCAGACGTCAGTCTGTGGTTTTAGTAATCTAGCTATTTTAGCACGGTCACGTTGCATTAAAAAGTCTGCGTCCGCGGTCTCTCGTGCGCAGTAGTACATTGAAGCACGGCGCTGCACTTCAAGATCGACTGGAAGTACCCCTGCCAGTACCGGTAAGGCTTCAGTACTAACCGTCCTATACGCTTTACACAAGAAAATCAAGGCCAACCGCTGGCTTTGAAGTAATTTACGTCGTACCGCTCCTATAGTGGCCCTATCGGCCCATACTGGTGCCCCGTAGCACATACACCCCAAGTAAGTAGCCCCATAGATAGTCAGATATGTTTAAGTAAGTCTATTGCCATTAACCGGTAACAAATCCAGGCTTCGTGTCTGCTACTAAGAAACTTCTAAAAACCCAATAGCTCTTTGCCCAACCGAGTCGGTTAAAAATAAGCTTAACAGCTGTACTGTCTAAAACATTGATTAAACATAACTTCCTCCCTTCCTTTTCATCAAAGTTAACTGTTCCATCTGAAACGTTCAAAGTTACCGGTTTCTAAGATTCTAAAACAAAAAGGAAACTGTAAAATACAGAATCAATTTAAAGTTTATAAAACACGTTAAGGCTTGCGGTGAGAACCCCCTGTTTACGTCTAAAAGTTGCCGACTCCATGCAAATTGCATTAGGCCACCGTCTCACAAGGACAGTAACTGGTACAGCCACCACAATCTTAACTTGTTTATATTTTACATTTTAACCGGGGTTTTATGAAGTTTTTAACTGAGCAATCTTGGGTGTTGAGGTTGAGCAACTGGTATTCCGGTCCAATGCTGGATGGGTTTTTGAAAGTGTTTTAATTAATATTTTAGTGTTAAACGGGTGAATAAGTTTGGAAGTTACTTGACTTTTAATTTTCTTTCATTATCCACCTTTCTCGCTTATGAATATTTAAAGGCAATAATTCCGCAACAATTGGTCGAATTTTATGGTGACTGAATTTTTTACGTAAAAAGTAATCTAGAAACCAGTTGTGAGTTAATACTAGCAGTAGTGGTGATAGCGTAGGAAAGGTTAGCACAATTTTTTTTTCAAAAGTTATACCTCTAACATAGTTTGTAAGTACCTATTGTTTACTAACCCATATGGACCTGATTGTTCGAAGTAAAAAATAGTATTATTATTAAGGCTCAATAGCTATCACTTACCCATCTTCCAACACGTCTAAAGACAAACAGATCCCAGCATATCTCGCGGTCACGCATCTCAGTAGACTCGGTTACGGATTATCAGGCTTCCAAGAGAGTTACAAGTTTGTACAGTATTACCTTACCAAAGTACGGAGTACTTCGAGAGTTCCAATTATGTGTGTTTACATATGGGTTTGGATTTAGCTGCGTTGTAATTTGTTGTGTTAAGGCTCAGAATGGTATCGAGTTTCTGGCTTGAAGTCGAAAGATGTGTGGAAATCTTTGTAATGGAATATTCTTGAGGCACTGGATCTTAATGTCGAGGGCTGTGTTAATAATTTATGTGTATGTTAAGTGAAAAATAGTAGTCGTTTTGTTTTCTTGGAAAACCAGTTCTTCTGAAAGCTACTATGTAAAGATATCAAGTTACCGCAATCTGTTTAATTTCATGAAAAGATTTTCAAGTTTATCGCTAAAACATTAAGAAAATTTGACAGTTTCGTAAAAGTACACCGTGTACCATTGTTATGACCTGGGCCCCGAGTCTGCTATTCAATAGTGTCAGAATGGTCTATCATTGATCTCATAATTGTTGATTTTGACAACACCAAACTTGTCAAAATCAAAAATTATGAGATCAATGATAGACCATCCTGACACTATTGAATAGCAGACTCGGGGCCCTGAATGTCGGTGTAATGTTAAGCACACGTCTTTTTTTTTTAATGTTGCGAAATCATCAAATGACTCCTCCCGCTCTGGGCGGACTGGAAGGGAGTGTCAGACTTCTACTGACTAAAAACCTAACCCAAATGTTCCTTTTTAGCCCTTTTGTGTCCGGGGCCACGGTATCTCTTTCGAATAACCCGCAGCCCCGTAAGTACCTACACCTTTGACGGACCCTCCGAGTATTATACGTGAATAAAAGGGATGTTTCCTGACTAAAACAAATATGATTCTAATTAATCCGTCTGTTAGATTATCGAGAAATATTGGATACGTATTTTTTGTTTTATCAAATCAATAAAAATTGACGAAGATAAAACGCATCAAAGATTTGAGTCGGTTGTAACGTCACTCACCGGTAAAAAATGTCATACATAATGTCAATTATATAATGTCTTAGAATATGACGTCACACGAGTTTTCAAAGCACTGTATCGTCTTCAATGTTTGTTTACGTGAAAAAATAATGTGTCCAATATTTTTTGGAAATCTATCTGACGGACTAATATATATTTTTTTAAGAACCGTATTAGGCGTGATGTTTTGTATCTGTACAATAGTAAAATGGTTCAATTTTTATTGTTACAGGGCAGAGGATATGACTATCAACAAGGCACGAGGTCACGCGCAAGGGTAAGTTTTAGTAATCTAATTTTAACTTTATGTATAGACCGTTACAATTTGTTTTAGGTTTTATTTTTCGATTGCGGGAGCGCCCAACAGCGGGGGGTCTCGTTTTTAAGAAATGGGATTGAGTTTGATAATGCGTTTAATAGAAATGATGTCGCTATTTAACGTTGCATTGCTGCATTTTGAGGTTGTTTTAATGTATATTTTCATCAAATAATAAATAAAATAGCAATTTGCGGCTGACCAACTTTTCAACATCTAACAGCTTACTTTACCAGCCATCTAAACCGCGTTCAAAAGATAAGAAAGAAAGAAACAATATTAATATAGTTAATATTGAAAAAAAAATTGAAAACGTACAAAATCTTACTTAATATTAGAAATGTGAAAGTTTGTTTGGATGGATGGATGTTTGTTACTCTTTCACGCAAAAACCACTGAACGGATTTGAATAAAATTTTGTGCACAGATAGTTTATAATCTGGATCAACATATAGGATAGTTTTATCCCTATTTTATCTTTCCGTGGGATAACTTTCGAATTGTAGCGGGTGAAGCCGCTGGCAACAGCTAGTACCAAATATTTAGAAATATAACAGGACGGAAGACTAGTAGCCGACCCCAACATAGTTGGGAATAGGCTAGGCAGAATATGATGATAATAGGACGGAACAAAAAAAAAGTCGACAGCTTGCACGTCGTGACTGCAAAATACTGGTTAGGTTAGTTATGGACTTAGGTTGGTTATGGGTGTGCAAGAGCGATAGTAGTAATATATAAGTCTATATATATTTTTAGAGGAATGAAAACACTTACAGCTCATGAACGCCGTTTAAACATGCTGATCGCGTTCAAATTCACTGCTGAAAACAATTGTTTCATCATAATATTGTAAGCAGCTATTAAGACAACAATAATAATTATGGCAACATAATGGATGCGCGAAGCCAAATAAATAAGCCACGAAAAGACAAGTATTTCCCTCAGGAGCCATTCGAAGTAATTACGAAGATCCCCGTATTCTTCTAACATATTTCTAACTTGTTATCATAAAATAGATAAACTATATTTTATTATTATTAACTTTTGTTCTAACCGCATAGAGAAATGTGACAAAATTTGCTATTAACCGCAGATGCGCGTGCGTGGATGTCGGAAATCTGTCTTCTTTATACCTATATTCTATTTTTATCTATATACAGGGTGTAAATCAACCCATCACACAGCCTTCAACCAAGCATTCTGTACATCAAACTAAGTACCCCTACGCAAAAAATTTTGATGGGAAACAACTTTTTTTTTTGGGGTCAAAAATCACATTTTACGGTAAAACTCAAAGTAGCACTCTTAAAACATTGTGCTAGTGGATGCTTTGAATAGTAAACGGGTCATGGAGGTAATTTAAGTAAAGTTATAACCTGAATAAATAGTATTTACAAAAACAGCTGTGAAAAATTTGGAACTTTGACCCCCAATATCTCCATAACTAGGAGGTTCCCAGGTATGGTTTAGAACAAAAAAATGATCGCGGTGGTGGGGAGAACAAGTGCCCTTCGTTTGCGTTAAGGGTACTTTTACACCCTATATATAAAAGGCAAAGATGACTGACTGAGGATCAACGCACATGCCAAACCCTTAGGACTAGAAACCAAATAAATAAATAAAAATTATTTAAAAAAATACACACACGTACACGCATTTCGCACAAGTTTTTTCTCTTAAGACGTAGGCATCCATTAAGAAAGGATTTTTCTAAATTCAAACCCCAAGGGGGTGAAAAAGGGGTGGCCTAGTTTGTATGGAAAATCTTCATTTCGCCAGCTAGTATCCTATAAGAACATACTGCCAGGATAGATAGTGGCCTTATAAGTAATAACTCGTCTTATTTATTTTTCTGCACGTCTCATCTTTTGATCACAATTGCAGTGACCTTAAACAATAAAGTTTAAACAATAGAGCTTGATTTCCTCAGCATCCAAGTTTTATAACGCAAGCCTGGTAAATTGGTATGTCACATTAACTCAGTCAACAAAAGAGTAACCAAAATATTCTTTAACAGCCAGTTTCAGTCATGCCTTTAGCACAGAAAACGCTAATTTTCAAAGAGAACTCACTCACACACACACATACTTGAGCTTGTATTTTGCATGCTGCACTGTCACAGATTATTCTGACAACGTTTTGGTTCACACATTAGCAGTGGGTTTGTGAAAGGTTTAAATTAAACACTGGGCTAGATTGTTGGAGATATAGGGGTTGCAGTTCAGTTTTGTATTGTTCATTTTGTGGAGTCTTGTTTATGAAGAGAGTTAATGAAGGAGAATTCACCGATATTGTCACACATATGTAAATTTCCCTTTCAAATAATTTTAAATGAAATAATTAGATTAGTTCCCGGATGACAGGGATGCGGTGGAGTAATATGACGTCTAAGTGTATTATTGTCGTCGTTGTTTATATGACTTTATTTGTGATATTCAGACAAATTGTGACTTAGAAATTGTATATAGATTAACTCACTAATTGTTATTGGGAAACGGATGAGGTCACCGAATTTCTTTTCCATTTTCTCAAAAATAAAGAAATCTTTGTCAAACCATTGTGTTTTCTATTTTACTACACTCCTATTAAAGTAAGTTCAGCTTAGTTGGAAGTGTTAACAGGAAACCAGAAATTGTTAACCTACATTGCTAAATCAAAGGAATATAAAAAGTCTAGGATACAACATGTAATCGATGCAAAATTTTAATAATTAATTAACCGCAAAAACTCGTTAGCCCATCCACGTAATCACTCAACATGGTATTATGATAGATATTCCATGTAATACCCGGCTAAAGTAATAAATTACACCTGCTGCGTCAAAACGCGTGTATTTAGTTTCAACCTCATTATGGCGCCACAAATTAATTTCAACTTTGAGGTTGTGTTGTTAGAGTGTACAATTGTTTGGAATGACTTCTTGGTTGGATGCTGATGGGGGAAGAAGCGGGAAACGATTAGTTATGACATTAAATCATGATTAAACTTTTGGTTCAAAGTTACGATAGTTTTCGCTAAGAATACGTAGCTATGTCTATCGTATATTTAAAGGAAATTTGGAGAGTATATTCCATGTAGCCACAGAATAGGGCAGTTGCACAAACAGACAAATTAGTCCGTCAGATAGATTTCTAAAAAATATTGGACATATTTTCACGTAAACAAAAAATGAAGACGATACCGTGCTTCGAAAACTCGTGTGACATCACATTGCAGTACATTTTTTACCACGTATAAAGGCAGAATAAGACCAAAGACACGATGGATAGACTGTGTTAAGGAAGATTATGGCAAGAATGAGGAGGTGTCTGATGAGGTAAAAAGTAATAGAGAAGTATGAAAGAAGAAGCCATGCAATAAATTAGAATAAGGGCAAGAAAATGATGATGATTCGATATAACCAGTAAGTACTACTTTATTGTTGTAGATATTCAGGTGCTCTGCTATGACATCTTAAAACAGTCCTAACTTAATCATATTCCAGTGCGGAAACGTGACAGAACTATACAAGGTGTCTATCGCCATCTTTTTTCCACAATGGATTAAGAATAAGTTAGGACAGTTTTATGACGTTATGGTAGGTCTTCAGTTCTTTTTGTCACAAATCATAATCAGTTTTGTATTTGTGCTAAGAAAACGTACACATCTACCGACACAGACCTTTGTAGTAAACGAAAATTGTTTCAGGTTGTATTTGTTGTTTCTTCACATTTGTAACACATGAACACGTATCCAAATTCCACCCAGTACGGCCACGTCTTCAGCCAACGATCATCTTACAAACAAAACTTCAGCCATGCTTTCCAACTTCAAGCCTTAAACAGAATTAATGCGCCTAGTTCCAGACTGGCGTTCATTAGGCATTCAAGCTGGTGCCTAGGTACAGGCTTTCATTAGACAAGTGTATGCTTGGTTTGAACGTATTAATGGAGCATTGTAGTTGGGAGTTTTAGGATTTAATTAGTGATGAAATGGTTGGACGTATTAGAATTGATGGTGTTATAATGTGTGATATTAGAGATCAGATTCTCAGATGCATATTTACCTATAGTTAAACGGAGCGCAATACTACTTTGAATACACAGTGAAGAATTAAGAAACTCATCGACTGGGCCGATTTTGATGATTTTTTTTCTGTGTGTGTGGTGTGATTGGATTCGAGAATGGTTTAGATACTCGTGCAGAGCCGAGACAGACCGCTAGTTTCATAATTATAAAATCATTTTCAGTTTTTTTGTTTTGTAAAAGTAGTGGCCCTTCATAGGATATTAATTATGACGAAACTTATAATAATTCAGCACTAACACACTAGCGTAGAAGCGACTGTATTTTTTAATGTTTGTTCCTATTTTTTGAGTCAGGAATTGAATCTCTTCAAACTGACATAATTACAATTCTACAACACACATTTAGCTTCCTACCATAATTACGAATAAGCCCAAAATATAACGCAGCCTCCCGAAAATGGCTGTACCAGTGTACTTATCTACAAATTCTCTCCACATCTCAGTATATTACTCTGGCTAATAACTTCTCTCCCACATACAAAGCGAATTCATCTAGTTCAACACAGCACCCTCCTTTTAGCTGTATAGTCGGTTATGTACAATGCGATACGATACATATATCACTAGAGTAGAGGGAGTCCTTGTTCGTCGTTAGGGTTGCTAGATTGGAAATATGTGAGTGGGTTGCTAGATTTAAACTGAAAATATTCAAGAAGCTTGAAATTCTGAGTTCTCTTTTTTTTTTTAACACCTCTTATAACATTCCTATACTTATAGGTACTACCTACATTGTTAGTAAAACCATAAAATAGACTCGATTTAATATTCTATAATTTATAATTTCAATGAAGATTTTTTATACGGCGAAGAAACGGTGAAGGAAAACATCGTGAGGAAACCGGCATGTTCTAGAACCAAAAATTCGAAGACATGTGACATCTACCAATCCACACTGGGCCCGCGTGGTAGATTAAAGACCACTCCCTCTTAATTAAAAAAAGAGTAGGCCTGTGTCCCAGCAGTGGGAACAATTAGGCTGATGATGATGATGATGAATGATCATTAGTAAACGGGATATTTACCGTGTTTGCTATTTTCTTTGACATGATAAATATACCGTTTTCAATTTTAATAATAACGTTAGTGACCATGACAATTTACAACATAAATAAAATATAAGAAACTATTCTGTGCCTCTTTTTGAAAAATAAGACCAGTCTCTACAGTTTGTTTTTGATGTAAAAATAAACGAACCTAGTAGACACAACACATGTAGAAAAAATACATAAGTTAGTGTTTAGAAATTGTATAGTTCGCCAACCCTATTTGTATCACATGGTTAGTAGGTATATTCTAAGCGTTTAGTATTTCCCCACACGTCCCAGTAAGGCGCGGCGCAATTTCTTCGTTTTTATTCAAGAATACTCATATTTGTATAGAAATAACTTTTCATTTATTTTTTATAGAACCCAGTGGGTCTTTTGTTACATTATTTCTAAACAATGTTCTATTCTTCTCTGTACTAGATTAGGTTTTGCTGCAGTTACATTGTAGCAATCAAATGTAATTTTTCTAATGTTACTAGAGACTCTATTTACGCTTTTGACGTGTCCTATTTTATCATTCAAATTTTAACCATCAAATCAAATCAAATCATTTATTTTTTTGCAAACACGGGTTTGCACATAGATGTTATTTTTTTTTATAAAGAAGTTCTCCATATTTTACCGTCACATAGGCATGCAAATATTAGGTTTACATGTAAATTATACCTAGATTCAAAAGAAGTGGCCTGGCATTGAAATAATATACACTAAAAATATAAAAATGTCAACATGGCCAAAGTAATAAAAATTAAAAATATTTCATGTCAAATGGAATAAAAATGTGCCAACTAGAATAATAAATATGTCATGTCAAAACAGTAGCGTAACAGTAAGTTTATCAAACAGTCAGTCAAAATCAAACACCATTAGTAAAATCTTTTTCATCATCAATCATTAACGCAGAAAACGTGGCATTTACTATTTTTAGGAACTATTTATTTTGAGTTCCCGATATTTCGGTGCTGTTATAAGCTCCATGATCACGGACAAACTAAAGTTATTGCGAGTAAGGTGAAAATATCTAACGATTTTAGTTAGATATTTTAACAAAAACGGTTTTTTTTCAAACACATCAAATTAAGACGTTTGGTGAATTTGTATTCGGGTACGTCAAACAAGCTAAAAAGTATACAGCCGGCTAATTTGTATTTACTTTTGAGATCATACAGATACAGTTAGAGACTGATCTCAGACGCCACAGCATTTGTCATCAGTCGCCTAATGCCAAACGCTTTATAAAACAAAATTGTAATCAATATTTTCAGTGTAATAGAATTATAAAAAACTAAACTTGAGAGGTGTCAAGAAACACCCGGATGGAACGAAGTTATTGTTATTATTTTTTATTACGTAAAAAATTTGCGAATAAACAATTTTTATTCTTTCTTTCTCAATATTTGTCACCAACTTAAATTCAGAGGTAGGATTGGAACCTCTCAGAAAAACCCTTCTTTTTTTTTGGCGGGTGGAAAATCTTCAAATAACCCCTCCCGCTCTTGGGCAGAGCGAAAGGGAGTGTCAGACTTCTACTGACTAAAAACCACCCATGTTCCTTCTTAGCCCTTTATGTCGAGGCCGCGGTATCTCTTGCGAACAACCCGCAGCCCGGACAGGCAACCCGCAGCCCCGACGGGTAGCTTACTATTGCAGTTTCCTTCACCTACCTCATCAGCCCACAATTTCAATCTATAACATAAAATGCAACAAACAAAACAGTCTTATCGACACCTCACCACACACTCCCTCCCCTACATTAAGGCGTATCTCCACAAGCCGTGCAACATTCTCAACTATGTACACAGGGGTCGTAAGTCCCGCGTCTTGTCTATATCCAACTTTACCGATGGTCTGGGTCTTAGACAACACGGTTTCACGTTCCACGGGTTTACGTAAATGTTACCTGTATAGGTTCATAAGTTACCTATGCTATATATTATATTGGTGTTAGATTGAATTTCGTAAAGTGCATTCGGAAACTTTACTATGTACAGCTTTTACACATGGTTAGCTCGCGTTTTGGTCCGAAATTACTCCACTGGAACGTTTTATATATTATTATGTGCATGACACTCCAAATAGTGTAGTTTTTTTTGGAATCAGATTAGTATATCCGAAGATTAACCAACTTTACATTTTCAAAAAAAAAATTACACACTGACAAGCATTGAGTAGCCACCGTAAACCATTCAATTATGAGAAAAATTACATAATTATTGTGTCCAACCCTTTCCGCCATATTGAATTCTACATTATAAGGTTATAATCATAATAATTTTGTTGCTCATACGAAGAATACTGTACCTTTTCCAGTTTATACATTACCTCAAATTAAAATAACGAGAAGCCAAACACAGCCTGAGGGAATAATCCATTAATATGAGCAAACAGCAATATTAATGAAGATATCTCTTAATTGTGGGCTCGTGAGCTGCGTGTGAGGCAATATCGTATGACTTATTTTAACCTGGAATTATATTGTATTTTCATAAAGGAGTTTTAATACATAGAAAGAATTGTGCTTTTTTGGCTAAATATCTTTGTTTAAGATGTGGTAAAATGACAAAAACTGGAAGAGCGAAACATGAATAACATTCTAGTTTTTCATTTCTTTTATTTTTGTTTTAAAAGAACTTCTATTTTGACTTCTATAATTCATCTTACCCTTTTTATACTAAATTTAAAAGTACACGTATAGTACATACTCGTAGTAAACTAATTATTGTAATAGAACAGAGATATTATCAATTCACATCAGTTTCAGCAATTTTCAAATCCTGGATTTTGATATGAAATCGAACCGCGCGCGGTCTGGCTTCATAATTGACGTTAATAACCACAAAATGATATAACATCACAAAAACAATTTTTTTCGCAAAATATAATTAATTTTCTTTCATAGCCGAAACCTTTTTAGTAAAACTTCCTGTACTGATATTAATTAGAATTTAATTTTCTTCAGAAAATGGTTTCCCTAACGTTGGCAGTAAAGGAGTTGTTTTTTTTAATCATTTTGTTATTTTGTCTTTGGTACGTACTCGTGTAGAAGTTTCGACTAATACCTCCAGCGAAGTTTGTTTTTTATTACAAGAAATTTGGGAGCATTTAAACATAATAGATTGCCATAGTTATGACAGGACGTTACTTTTGGGATTTATTGTCTTTCTCAGACAGGAGAATAAAAAACTTGGGGTTTTTGTCTTGTCATAAACGGAAGGAATTCACTGGGGTCTGTAATTCCAGTGTAAGTTTCTGAAAACTTTAATTTGGACACAAATATAACCACACAAAAATCAAGCAAGAATTACGTAATTACGAAATTTTTGTAAAATATAGAAATATACCCTGTACCTTATTGTAAACGAAATCGTCATAAAAATAGAAAACAAAAACTAATGAGAATGACAATCCAAACAAAAAAAAAATAAAATAAACACCTCATTCCTAAAATCACTAAGCCAGAAATTCACAAAAACGAAAAGCAAAGGCGCAAACATTTCGGCCTAGCATATTTTTAGCCAACACACTCGGCACAAAAGCACACCTAAGAGAAAATGATCCTGCCTCCTCCCTCCTTAATTACGCCCCCCTCTGGGGTCAAAGCCCCTCGGCCGTAATTATTCCAACCCCCCCATTTCTACCCCTTATTTCAACCCCCAGTTATTTTGCTCAGACAGGAAAAAAGACTTTCAATCATAGATGTCTTCAGTAGATGAATCATTGATGATTGTGTGAGAGAAACGTTCAAAGTGAATATGTTGACGCTCTTTCCCTCGGGGGCTAAGCAGGGATTAATCAGGGGTGAATTCGTGGTGTATGGTTGAAACTCATCTATTCGTTGACCAGATAATCCATGTATTATGCCTTAATTTCATGCTTTAGTGGTGCAAAAGATTATGTTGTAGAGCCTAATTACTGTTTTTTGTAGGGGAAAGATATTGAGATAGCTGTTTCTTATAAATTATCTTTTGCAATAATTCATCAGCAACAAAACGAATGCTTATTACTGCCTTTACACTTGAATGTTTATGACTGATATAATTAAGTTGTGATTAGAAGTAACAAAGCTATTGCGACCTCTCAATCAACGTGACAATAATTAGAAGCGTCAATGTTTAATCTTATTTTACTGATACAGCCACAGAGTAGCCTTTTTCCATTTCAACGAGATATGATACCCCAGGTAAACACACATTTCTGAATACAAGTTCAGTTCCAGTATCATACTTTCCAGACGGTTCGAATGACACCTGTTTCAAATAATGTTGGAGGGTAGGGACGTTTTTTCTCAATGTATTTTATTGTGCTTGGCTTAAAAGTATGAAAACCTGCTCTTTGCCTAGTTTTGGGACAGTTCACACAGGTAGAAATTGATCACCGATTGCATCACAAACATTACATTACCAAAAACAATCCTATGACCTAAATTCAAAATAATGGTAACAGGCAATCTATCTCCAAACTACCCACCTTTTTACAAAAAAAAAAATACCGTCTAAAGTAGGCTACCACACGAAATGTCTGACTAGAAGCGACGACTCAACTCGCAGCTGATATAGCGCAGTGCTTCAACAATTTACTTAACATTTCTTGGCGAGGTAGCACACTTTACACAGGTTTTAAAAGAAAATTTAAATTATGTCTCCCGACGGATTTTCTAACGATGTAAATTCTTGTTAATGTAGGATTAAGTGGATGTTTAAGTAGAAAGGATGGGTTGTGATCGTGTGGAGCTTAAAGTTTCTGAAGATATATGGTAATAAAAATGTATAATAGTATCGGCGTTGTGATAATGACTGCCTCGCTGGTCTAGTACTGGAAACTGCAACTGTTGAGCATGTGGTCCGGGGTTCAATTTCTGGGTGGGGCAAAGTATTATTGAATTTTTCCTCCATGAACTTTTCAGTAGCATCTATGTCCCTATTACATGGAACTCAAAAATAACTGGCGTAATGTGGGTGTGCTATGAGACACATAATTTGATATATTACATATTTAATAACGTTTTATAACTTGATATTTTTCAATTATTATTGCTATTTCAAGAAGCCCACTAATTACACTAATTACATTGCTATTTTGGTCTGACATAACAATTCAAGATTATGACTACCTTCATAGTATCGTATTTCCAAGCCTACACGTAGTCTATCTTCATAGCAAGATAATAATAGACATATTATTACGATATGAAAGCCGAAATAAAGATAATTACATGACAGATTGCCTTGGGGATTTGCCGACTCGCTCGGATGATACTACACAGATTATAATCTAAGATCAGAGTAAATAGACAAATATATATTGAGAAGACAGTAGTACCAAACGGAGGAGCTCGTGACTTAATAAATCTGCCACTCCGGTCGATCTTTAGGCTTAGCCGCGTTTGGCTAGGTTGGTCTATGGATGGGTGACCGCCCATTACATACCAAGTTTCTTCCGTGCCTCGGAAAGCACGTTAAGCTGTTGGTTCCGGCTACCATATATAGATCTTTGGCAGTCGTTCTAGGTAGTCAGTGACCTGAAAGTCTGACGACAAGTCTTACCAGAGGGTAAGACCAGAGAGAGGGAGAGAGAGAAGAGAGAGGAGAGAGAGAGAGGAGAGAGGGTATCGTGTTACCTAGTATTAACTGGGTTGTGGAGGTCATATAGGCAGTCGCTCCATGTAAAATACTTTTATACAGCTGTATCTGGTTAGACTGGAAGCCGACCCAAACATAGTTGGGAAAAGGCTAGGCAGATGATGAGTAGTACCAAAATATCTTTTAAACATTAAAAGGAAATATGAATTTCAATTTATAAATTTTTTGTTAACGTTTTTACAATGGCGGTGACTGCTGAGATGAGAAGTAATAGAGAAGTATGGAAGAAGAAGAGATACTGTGCCGACGCTAAATAAATTTAGAATGCAGGAAAATGTAAAAAAAACATCCACATACATAAAAAAAAAAAAATTAAAAGGGGAACCAAACCTAGAAATTCAGTATATAATTGAAATAATAGTGGGAGAAGACCAAAATGGAGTAATACAATGTCACTCTGTCTCAATTTGCTCAGCACTTAGCAATACAGTCAATTATAAAACTACAAAGAACTCGTAAAAAACTTACCAAGCTACATTTTACTAAACTTCAGCCTTTTTTGTCTGCAAAACTCAAGCGAACCAGGCGAGTAGTGTATAATATAATATATATTTTCTTACAGCGTACAAGAAAATCTTATATAACTGAGGTGTAGGACATAAATTACAAGCATGACAAGTTAATTTATTGCCTTCTCCTATAAATTAGTAGGTTGTTATTTTACGTAATAATGTGGTAATAATAACGTTCTGTTGAGAACGGTCTACGTGGCTACGGCGTAGTCCCCGCCTACGACAGCTACGGCGTAGCGCCACTTACGACAGCTACGCGGTTCGTAGCAAGATTGTTTTTGCTCTTGTTATTCTTTGTTCTAAATGTCTCCTTTACGTTGTTTAGTCTAGACCGAACCACTGAAGTAAAGTAATTGCTTTACTTAAGCATGTTAAATTCAGAAGGGTTTCTGAAATCTGATAATTTATTAAAATAATTTTTTCCCCCGCATTATTAGTATTTCAACTACGCCTACTCTGATATAAGCCAAAGTATTATACTTTCAAATAATTTTAATTGAACCGTTATACTTGCAACTGCTTTATCGGGTCCGATGATGAAGTTTTGATTAAGATTTATTCATGTTATTTCGCATTTGCCCCGTTAAAAATTCCAGTTAATCGAAAATACCATGCACGCCTTCCGAGAATACACATAAAATATTAATAATTTTACGTATAAAATAATAGTAAGTTAAATTCTGTTTAGTGATTTTTCCGACAAACACTAACAGAAAGAAACAACAGCAACTAACAGAAGAGAATATTACTGAATTAATTAATAAATGAAGCAAAAAAATAATGAAAAATTGAATTGATTGATTGATGTTTTGATTGACTGATTTTTAATGATGTAAATTTTGTGTTATTTACCTGAAATAAAGATAAAAAATATTTTTTTTTTATATATTGAAATGTTTTTATATGGCTTTGTAAGAAATATTTTAAAATGTAATGTATATGTATATTACTGAATAAAGATATAATAATACAGTACAGTATTATTCAAAGAACAAGTACCCCTTTCCACAATGCTGACAAAATTATTTACAATTTCAAATTCTCCAGAAAAAGATCTCTTATTCGTATGGATGCTGCGATCGTCTCGAAAGCCGGCAACACGTACCGGTGATGCGTTGAATTTAAACATTAGTTTAGTGCAATATATTTCTATTGCCACCGGTTCTGCCAGACTTGTTAACTTGCTAGTTGCTACCGGTTTGTTGAGAAAGTTTTGTTTCGGTAAATCGGGAATGTAGATATCGTGATGTTATAGGGATGTTTACTGACTAAAAAAAAAGCGTCAAAGATTTGAGGGGGTTGTGACGTCACTCACCGGTAAAAAATGTCATACTAATGTCTTAGAATATGACGACACACGAGTTTTCAAAGCACTGTACCGTCTTCATTGTTTGTTTACGTGAAAAAAAAAATACGTGTCCAATATTTTTTGGAAATCTCTCTGACGGACTAATTAGATTTTTTAGTTAAATACCCTACTGTTAGGTGTTTGTGTGAAGTGCTAAATAAAGCTAAAGATATTGTTGAAGCATAGTCTTTACATAAAAAAGTACTTCCGCTTTTTGATTTCTTGATTTTATATTGGAATATGTAATAGCTTTCACCATGACGGTGAGGAAAAAAAACGGTGGCATGTAATTTTTTATATTCAAGCCTTTTATAAATTGGGTGGTATTCACAACTTTATGAACTGGGCCAACCCGATAAACTATTTCCAAACCACTGTAACTGCTGAAAGCCAGAATCAACAATATCGACCACCAGAAAAGCGCTGGAACAATGATGCTCGGCGAAGTCCCGTAGAAATAATTTAACTAAAATTTACAATTCTATTGTTCGTTTAAAATAATTAATGCAATAGTAAACTTTGAAATATAACAGTAACTCTTAGCCCAAAAAACAAATATTACGATCCAAACCAACACTTCCTTTGTGGATAAGCATTAACATCCCATTTCAAAATTCAAATATTCATTTATGTTCCGTAAATACCATTAAGAAAAACCCAATTCTTTCCTCCATCTCTGATTGCCTATAATCGAATGAAAACATCAGAATTCCGTATCCTATCTCAACATTCATGGTCCCATCTTATATACGTATACGTACAATCTTGAATACTCATATGTACTTATATGCTTTGCAGAATACAAGAGCTGATTTCTCGTGGAATATATATTGCAACTTTGACTAGATTATTTTTCTTTTTTGAATGTAAGTTTTTAAACTGACAAACGCCAAAATATCGGGAACTCGAGAAAAACAGTAGTCATGGTAAATATCCCAAATTCAGTGTTAATGATGTATGTATGTATATTTTATACCAACGATAATTATGTATGCCCTTGTTAACGTTACTCTAACGCTAACTAAAGTTTTCCTCTGTTGTATTTTACACTGGTTGTCAAAGTCTTACCAAAGTCTTACCAAAGGGTATCGTATTACCTAGTGTTAACTGGGTTGTGGAGGTCAGATAGGCAGTCGCTCCATGTAAAATACTGGTATTCAGCTGCATCCGGTTAGACTGGAAGCCGACCCCAACATAGTTGGGAAAAGGCTAGGCAGATGATGATGTATTTTACACTGGTTGACGGTTACTTCTCTCATTGAACACTACAGTCGCAGCTCCGTCTTCGTAAAAATGAAGTTAGTGTCATAAGCAATACCTTTGTGGTCTTCTATTTTAATGTAATGTTTATTATTTTTTGTCTTGTGAGTACATATGGATACATAAGTGAATTAAAACTTGTATTGTATAAAGATCTCTCGAACAGTACTTAGGTTACCGAAGTACTTTGACCTGTTTTAAAGAGATAAGACTTAAAATAGTAGGAGGTCCATAATACTATATTTGTAACAACATAAAATTCCGATCAACATATTTCTGTTAACATGTAAGTATTTGTGACTGTTCCATCATATCTTGACTATTCCTCGAAAATATTTAAAAGGCAAAATATCAAACAAAAGACGAGCGGTATCAGTTTTCAATACCCATTGTGTCGGGGAATGAAGTCCCGACCTTATCTCAGATATCGGATCGCTGATTGAAATCGACTAGTTCGATGTTCACTGCGGTGTTTTTTCAATATTTCCTGAGATTGAAATTTGTTGGGCAAGCAGTGAAATGCAAATATTTTATGTGCTCGTGAGTTTTTTTAAGATGAGATCCGGGGTGGTTTAATTGTTTTTTTTTTCCATTTATGTTTTCTTAGGATGTCTTCGATAGGTTGGTTTGTACCACTTTTATCCTTAGGAAGCGTATTGATTTATACTTCTTTTATTTTTTTAATTCAACTTATTGATGATTCGATAACATAAACAGAACCTATAAAAGTAACAGTTAAAATATTGTTAGTATTAGTTCCTTAGTTACGTTTGCAATACATTTTATACGTATAAATTGGTTTGTTCTGAATATAATATACTTTGATTACTTTACAATTTCGATTGAAAAAATTTCAACGTTCCATTGCCACAGCATTATCTTTCGGTACTCCATTAATTTAGATGACAACCAATCTGCAATCGTTGCGGCATGCGTGTATATAGCACGCGAAGCATACCATCGTAGAAACGGCTTTTGTCGACGGAAGAATTGACAAAATGACAGATTGTAGCAAAATTTCATGTCAAATTGTATGGAAAAAGCTTTGTCTATTCTTGGTAGAATAGAGATAGAATCGCCATACTAAGCGTGCTGATGTGTGAATGTGGACGAGGCAAATCGTAGCAGGTGGCGTTCTGTGGTTTTTGCCAAACCCCATGGGAAAAAGGCCTGAATTTATGGATATAAACATACGTATGTATGTTCGCAATCTGCATTGAATAAATAATAAAAAATATATATAATAAGTGGCATTTTCTAGAAACACGTGAAAAAAGCGTGTAAGTAATATGTAGGTCTATTAAGTGATGAATTATGATAATGTAACGTGACGTTGCCCATGCACTACAGTACATAAACTGCATCTAAACGCCAACAAACACTTCGGACCGTCCGTCACGTCACGTCAAAGTTGTCACATCACGTCAACGTCATTTTCTGCAAGATTACACTTGAGGACACCGCGAGCGGTTGCCTAATGAAGCCGGGGCGGTTCACACTCGCTCCGTTAGCCCATGTAATTGGATGTGTTAACTGGCATGTGTGGTCCCGGCTTTAGAATTTCTACGTGTTGTGTGTAATGGGATTTAAAGATTTGTAGGAATTGCTCGTTTTATTTTTTGGGCTTGATTATTTTTTAATGCCATTTATGTTTACCTATTACGACTAGATAGAGACGAGAGGGGCGTTGTAAGCAGTATACACGCACGCCTGTAATCCCCAAAAGGTTATGCAGAGGTGTTCCCATTAAAACAGCAACATTTTGTCAGTTATGTTTTTGTAGCCAGTAATACTGTTGTGTTTAAGCAGTATAGTAAAGAGAAGTACATTACATTTTGTAGAAAAGAGTACTCTTTATAATGTCTTAATTTTTTTAGTTCTGAGTCCAATCACGACATTTTCCGTCCCCTTTTAAAGTTAACTTAAAACAAACTAGAACCACAATCAATTACAATCCTTCAACATAAAATACAGCTTCCATCTTCCACTACAGCTGAGCAAAGAGCCTCAAATCAGCTTGAGAGCTGTTCCAATTAATGTCCTATTGTGATGCAGCTCCTAAGCTTGCCATTGACGTTGCGAGACTTCTGTAATCTTCAAGAAAAGCCATCTCTTTATATAGCCTTGTGGTAATAAAATATGAGCTTGGATAGCTTGTAATAGAAGTATTTTTTTATTATCTGTGACAGCGGGTTAGACTGTGAGAAAACATGATATTTGATTTTAATATTCGGGATGCAAAGTTACTCACAAATTAATGCCCGAGTAAAAACACTTGTTAAACTTTGTTGTCTATGAAATCTTATCAAATTGGTTATACAGCCATATTCATAAACATAACATCACACCTCCCAAAGGGTTAGGCAGAGTTCTACTTCACCAGTTCTCTTTAAGTCCCATGTAATAGGTGGCCAGGTTATTGCCTTCAACCAGGCACAAATTGAGCCTGCGTGGCCGCTACTGAGATGATATATATAGATAAAATACCTGATCGAAAAACTCAATTAAATTTCTTCCGACCCGGGAATCGACCTCATGCTCAGCAGATGGGCTGGCAATAACTAGACCAACGAAACAGTCAAAAATTATAGTTGCACTTTATTCACAGATTTTTGTGAAATATTGCATCAATATAACATCGGCCCGGTGTTAACATTAATTATGGAGGTTTCTCCGTACAAAATGCTGCGAATCATCATTTCACGAAATAGTAATTACGAATAGTTTAATTGCAGCAAATATTATAATAATATATTCTGGATGATTTCAGTTATGTGTGAAATTATTGGAATTTAGTAGTTATTTTATGATTGTAGCTGCACATTGCGCATCTACATATAACTTTAGACACTCACGTATAGACGTATGCAATGTATAATTATATGTGTTAAAGTGTGTGTGTGTGTTTGCGAACGAACATTGAAATATAAAACACTGGTCTATTATGTATATATGAATGAAAGCCCCACAAGTGTATCTAGTCACATCGATAGATGTAGCTAAGTACATTTATTCAAATCCACATTCATAATTTAATGTAAGTTAATGTTAATTATTGTGTAGTTTTAGAGGTAAAATTATTCATTTTGCTTTTAGCATGACACATTTTGCTATGAATGAGCGGCACCGTTTCAAAATTCAGTTCTTGGTTTAAGTGTGTAATTATTTATAGTTTCTTAGTGATCACGTTAAGGGTCTTGAAACCCCCCCCCCCCACCCCCAAAATCACAGCTTAATCTTTTTTGAAAATTTAGACCGAAGTATTCTGAATTTTGTCAACCAAATCTAAATCGTCTTTACAAAAACTAGTTACTTTTAAACGTTTATTAGTTACCGGTCATAATTAATCAAAGTTTACTTTATCTAGCCTCATAGTGTAATGTGTGATAGTGAGTGATGAGCCGCAACTGACCTCATCACGTCATAGCTCGCTAGTATGATGAATGGGTACGGTTGGCAAAAACGACTGGTTAGATTAATTGTTATTAGGCGTTGGAGTCACGCGTCTGTGCCTGGCTTTGTGATTTTGTCGATGATTGAGAATTAGTGGGCTGTGGCCTAGATAATGGATATTGAAATAGGATATAGTTATTTCTAGTTACTATTTTATCTCATAATCATTATTAACTTAAAGAAGTAGTATTTTAACAACAAATTATTAGTTATTGTTATATAGTCTCATCATCTGCCTAGCCTTTTCCCAATTATGTTGGGGTCGGCTTCCAGTCTAACCGGATTCAGCTGAATACCAGTATTTTACATGGAGCGACTGCCTATCTGACCTCCACAACCCAGTTAATACTAGGTAATACGATACCCTTTGGTAAGACTGGTTGTCAGACTTTCAGGTCACTGACTACCTGTAACGACTCCCAAAGATCTATATATGGCAGCCGGGACCAACAGCTTAACGTGCTTTCCGAGGCACGGAGGAAACTCGGTATGTCGGGCGGTCACCCATCCACAGACCGACCTAGGCAAGCACAGCTTTACCTAAAGATCGACCCGAGTGGCAGTTCTTATTAAGCCACGAGCTCCTTATTGTTATATAGTCTGTGCGCCATAAAAAGGAACTTTCAATTATAACAGTATTAAATTAATATCAATACCTAGAAAATACTCTTCTCTTCTTATTCTTTTGTTACCATTGTATTCTACTAGCCCTACAATTCAGATTCTAGAATTTATATAAATCATTTCCAGTCTCTGGCTATAACTCAGAAACTGTTTCACACAAAGCTCAAAACATTACAGGCACTAATTTATATGATTAATTTAGTGAGTATGATTTTGCTAGTTATAATCCATTCGTCATTGCGTGGTTGATGCGGTGGGTTAATCAGAATATTAAGAGAGCGGTCAATGACAACCCTAGATCAGTAGTTAAATTAATGGCAATAAATATTTATTTATTTTTACTGACATACATTACAGTAATCCTAATTCTCACTAACCCATTGTCAGCCGTATTTATCTCCACAAAAACAAAAGAAAAACTAAAGCCAATATTGATATTGATGGATATTGCCCAAAATTAAAGCAAATTGCGGCCATTACTTACAAACTGCATTCAGCACTGCACTGTAAAAGATTTATTTAACACTTAGCAAAAAATTTGCATGCAATTATTTTTGCTGACTGTCCTTTTTTCTATGGAACTTCTTTGATCATCATCTGCTTAGCCTTTTTCCAACTATAATGTTAGCAGTGATTATGTTACCCGTTACCCGGATAAAGCGAAATATTAATTTGGTTATTGATACCCTTTGGTAGAAAGACGCAGCGTTGGTAGGCCTCCCACCAGGTGGACCGACGACATCGTGAGAGTCGCGGGCTACCGGTGGATGCAAGCGGCAGGTTGCCGTTCGTTATGGTGTTCTATGGGAGAGGTCTTTGTCCAGCAGTGGACGTTTTATGGCTGATGATGATGATGACCCTTTAGTAAGACTGGTTGTCAGACTTTTGTCACAAGATCTTCAGATAACCCCCAGGACCAACAGCTTTACGTGCTTTCCAACGTACTGTCTCCGTAGTCAACCATCCAAGGACTGACCTCGTCAAGCCTTGCTTAACCAACCGAGCCCCTCGTTCGTCTTAATAAACATTATTATTATACCCTTATAAGTGGACAGGGGTATGTCTGACGCACCTCCATCCTTTTGGCAATTATGATTAATACGGATGGGTCTTTTATACCTGATATAAATGAGGTTGTTTGGATAGAAAATGTTTTATTGGAGATATTATGATTTTTCACTATAATTTATTTTCGTTTGAAAAATCAGAAGAACAGAAAATCACTTTATAAAAATATTTTATTCCTTGTCTTTAAACATCTTAATGAGTCTTGAAATATAATACTATACTTTTTCTTGCATGCACAGATACCGTAATAAGCGCATAAAAGCATTAAATAATTTCAGGAAAATGTTTCACGGTATTCGTGAATGCTACTCGTTGTGATCCGTGGCAAATTAAATCTGTGATCGCGATCGGTGGAGACAACCACTAAAAACACATCATACTGCGGTACTCAGAGATATTTAATGATTATTTAAGCCGTCCGTTAGTAAAGATTTGACATACTTTTGTATGACAAAACTGTCAAAACCTTTACTTAGTGATGGCCTAAGTAATCATTAAAGCTCTCTGAGTGAGGCAGTTAGTTTTAATAAACCCGTAATAAATGTTCTCTCACATCATTTTTAACAAGACAAAAGGAACAAACGCAACCTGTAATAACTCACACAGATTTTATTATACGTCGGTAAACAAATATCAAATATAAGGAGCCGACCTTTCGGTACTTTACCCTAAAACGTTACACTTGAAAATTGAACCTTACAACTTAAACGATACGATACAAATTCGCGGAAAAAATCTGATAGTTCAGACGCCCAAAGTTGTCAGCGTGATTTAGTAGAGGCAGGGTGGATGAAAAATTGTCCGCCAAGCGCACAAATCATCGGCGCGCCTATACCGATAGACGGACGGACAATAATTTAGAGTTTGCCGATATTTATCCCCTGTCCGACGTTAGATTGGGACGATAATTGGTGTTGCTACACTTTCGTTTAGGATCGTGCCGATTACTTGGGCTTTCGGATATTTATTAGACTTTTTCTTTACATTACGAGGAGGTAATAGCAATTATTTTGTGTTATTCTGGCAAGACTGGGAGCTTTGTCTTCTTGAGAGTGACGAGGGATAATTCTAGATAGATATTTAGCCTGACTTATTAGTAACAGATAAAGAAGACGTCTTGTATATTTAGAGATTTTTTTTATTTTTATAAGAACTGAATGATAATGACTACCTCGTTGGTTAAGTAGTCGCAAGGGCGACTACTGGACATGAAGTACAGTGTTCGATTCGCGGATTGGGCAATGGGTTATTGGGTTTTTCTATCAAGAATTTCTCAGTAGCAGCTGATGATGGCAAATAGGGGCCCGTTATTCACGCCTGTGATCCCCGAAGGGTTAGGCAGAGGTGTACCCATTATTGCACCCATTTTTGGCCAATTATGTTTTAGTCCCATGTAAAAGGGGGGCGAGCCGATTGCGAAATATCTTTACTTACAAATACTTTTAACTAGGTGTAGGTGTAGGCGTCTTGGGCAGAGCGAAAGGGAGTGTCAGACTTCTGCTGACTAAAAACCAACCATGTTTCTTCTTAGCCCTTCATGTCGAGGCCGCGGTATCTCTTCTTATCACGGGACCCGCAGCCCCGCCGGGGTGTATTGATATCTTATCTAAACTTACACCATTACGTCATTATCATCATCGTGTATAGCCCAAATTCACCCACTGCTGGGTGTCCTACATAGCCCTCTCTTTTCTTGTGCGTCCACGGTCTTGTACTACCTTCGATCAGGTTTTTCCCCCGGTGGCAACTATGTTTTCTGTCCATCTCGTCACGGTGCGTCCCACATTTCGTACGTCGTGTACTTGGCCAGAACATACTGCACTGCTCACCAAAATAACAGTTCATACTAGTATAAACTAAGCCATGCACATCTGCTCCAAGTTTACATTGCACACGTTCTCAAGATGTTGCTTCAGCCCAGTTGCCGAGTGCCCTGTGTTTTTACTATAAACACAGTGTCTTGTGTTATAATGCCCTGTTACAGGCAAACTATGGGTCTAGCCTGAACTTGTATTACACGTGTGTGTTAGATGTAAAACAAAGTTTGAGATCTTTGAGTTTTGTGTTAAAGGAGGTTGTCAATTTGCCTGTTTTTAGTCAAATGATGTAACACTGAAAGAAAGAAAGAAAGAAAGTAAACATATTTGTTTGGCACATCGGTACCACAAGTACACAGAACAAAAAAGAAATTAAAAACAAAAACTAAACAGGGAACAAAAAGAGATAATGTTGCACTGATGTAAAGCTTACATATCATAACATCATGCTTGTTACCTCTAAAGGATAAGGCTGAGGTGTACCTAATACTTGCACATTGCATTTGAAATGACACAGGAATTTGTTTTTTTTTTTTCATTTCATTTCCATGAAGGTAATAGCTGTAGGTGTCTGTGTGCTCCAACTGAAGGCACTTTGTTTTTGCCGATCCACCCCAAACAAGAATACAATAGCCGATGATGGACTGGCAAAGTGCAATGTAAACCATTTTCAGGGTCTCTAAGTTCATTGACGGCTCAGACCTCAAGTGTGTATGCGGCGTATCTCCACAGATAATGTCCCACCTTCCATCTTGCGCTGCATGCCCTGACACCTGCACACTTGACGACCTTATGACAGCATCAGCGAGTGGAGTCCGCATAGCTGAATTTTGGGCCAAAACGATTTGATCGTATAGAAATTTGCCATCGACACGCTAAGAAGAAGGGACTCTAAGTCACCAGAATGACTCAATGACTTAAATACGAGTGTGCGCAGGAACTCCACGGGCTGATTCCACCATCTCCCTTCTTCCATCGGGAGACTAGGCGTACTGCAGGTTATCACCCATACCTAGTCGATGTTCCACACATTCTAACGAAGCGCTTTGCTAAGTCCTTTATTATGCGCACAGCCAAGGAGTGGAACTCCCTGCCTGCGTCGGTTTTCCCGAGTTCATATAACCCCAATCTATTTAAGTCGCGAGTAAATAGGCTTCTTCTGGGTAAGCTCGTTCTATCGTCGACCTCATCTTTGCCCTTAGGGTAAGATTGAGGTCAAGAGCAAGCCCATTCCAAATAAAAAAAATACATGGATTGTTTTCCTGACTCTGCTGGCAGTAGACTCAATATGCTTGGTCCATTTCAACCCATCATCGAATATTGAAGGTTGACGGTAATAGAGGTCCTAGGCGAACCGATTGTCAACCTGGCATTAATCTAGACTCCCGTGTCTGCTACTGCAAAAACCCTGATGGAAAAACCCAATAGCACTTTGCTTTTTTTTTGGGGGGGGGGGGGGGTGTTAAATTATCAAATAACCCCTCCCGCTCTTGGGCAGAGCAAAAGGGAGTGTCAGACTTCTACTAACTAAAAACCACCCATGTTCCTTCTTAGCCCATTGCGTCGAGGCCGCGGTATCTCTTGCGAACAACCCGCACCCCCGACGGGTTAGCACTTTGCCTTTTTTTTATGGCGGGTGGAAAATCATCAAATAACCCCTCCCGCTCTTGGGCAGAGCGAAAGGTAGTGTCAGACTTCTACTGACTAAAAACCACCTATGTTCCTTCTTAGCCCTTTGCGTCGAGGCCGCGGTATCTCTTGCGAACAACCCGCAGCCCCAACGGGTTAGCACTTTGCCTTTTTTTTTGGCGGGTGGAAAATCATCGAATAACCCCTCCCACTCTTGGGCAGAGCGAAAGGGAGTGTCAGACTTCTATTGCCTAAAAACCACCCATATTCCTTCTTAGCCCTTTGCGTCGAGGCCGCGGTATCTCTTTCAAACAACCCGCAGCCGGCATAGCACTTTGCCTGACTCGGGAATCTAAGGCAGAACTCCATGCTCAGCAATTGCGCTAGTGACCACTCGAGCAAGGAGTCGTATCAAAAAAAGGATCCTCAACTTTAGTAAAACGATACCCACTCGTCAATACTTTCTATGGGCTATTAAAATCCGTTCTCCTTATTGCCCCGTATACGAGCAATATGTTTGCAGTGTCCTGTGCAAACTGTGTGTCATGCAAACAGGCTTTATAGCTTGGAATGTGCCCCTGTTACTTGTTTGAGAGGAATTTCTTAGTTCTTTTGGTTCTGTTGGCTGATTTGAAACTTGTTTTCATGTTCTGGGAAGACTTGTGAGGTAGTACCTTGATCCCGACTAAATTTTTTGAAGTGGAAACTTCTTTAGCGGCGTTGTGCACTTTTTTGGATGGGTAAAAATGTTAAACTCGCGTCAGGACACGTGACCTGATCGAACATTCGTAAGACGGCGCAGGGTAATTGCGCGTGCGTGTGTGTCAAATGTCAAAATGTCATGATGAATAAATAAATGTCATGTCAATTTTTTTTATGTAACATAAATTGTCACGTTTGTGTACGATAGCGCAATAAATGAATATTGTATTTAACCACGTGAATGATAGTACTTTTATGCTGATAAATATCACAATTCGTTTCGCGAAATTATTCCCTAACCATTCCAAAATATTGAAAAATGCACAACGTTAATGTTCAAGTTTTCACTTCTGCCGTCACTCCCGGAGTGCAACCCGTTGTTTTGAGGTGAGCGCGATGTTATGTGTTGTAAGTGGTTATGTCTTTTTAAAAAAAAAAACATTGCCCTACACTAGGAATTTCTCCTGTATCGTGGGTGGATTCACAAACATATAAAGTCACATACACAAACACACCTAGACCCGAAACAACTATCTGCAGGCCATACAAATATTTGTTCCATGCGGGGATCGAAACGGGCCGCGACACTGCAGCACAGCAGTTCAATCGCTCAGCCACTGCGCCAACCATGCCGTCATTATAATTTGGGGTAACTCAGTAGATTTTGACAGAGTTTTTAAAGCTCAAAAAAAATGTATACGAGCAATTTGTGGAGCTCACTTTCTAGACAGCTGTAAACCACTATTTGAAAAACTTAATTCTCCCAATTTCAATCTCAATTCCAGTTTAAAAAAAAACCTCACGAAAACGCTCTTCGCTAACCTAACTAAGTAAAGCCGAAAGTTTCAGTATACTCAACATGAAGTTTGCATACGAAGAACTCGTGAAATGTGAACCCCGGCCGCCCCGAATGTGCTCTTATTAAAACTTGATACTTCCTCCTCCGTTGTATGTACTAGGTTAGTACCTCGATCATCTTTGTGCTTAAACTTGGGTCGGTTTTAGTCTTTGTTTAAAGGTATACTGTGTTCTCTAATATTTGAGGAGGATTTTGTCTCGATATTTATCGCATAGTCAAACTAAGGCCCTCTCTGGTGTCTGTGTTTACGGCAATCTAAATTGAGGTTACCCATTTGGCTACAAGTTTGAAAGAAAGAATGAAAAAAATCTCTATTTGTCACACAAAATGATACAAAAGAAACAATAAACAAAAAAAGAGTTAACAGCTTGCATGTCGGTTACCACACAGCATGATGCTGTGACCGACAGCACCAGTGCTTTGGTTTGTCACATTCGGTAGCTCAGTCAGTTCCTATAACGTGTATGTTCCTGCAGCAGGATACTAAACTAAGATACCCATTGTTTGTGGAACAGCACCACATTTATAATCCAAGTTATCGGCGACGTTATCCAGTAATCATTAATCGCAACCTTATCTACATAGTTAACACCTCGCTTCGGTTAACCTTGCTGCAAACTCATCATATTCGTCTATTTTTAATAGTAAACATACTAATTACCCTACAAAGTAAACCAACCGAATCCAACAGAAACTCACATTTAATGACGTCATATACAAAAATGGCGGCCTGTATTCGTGCGGACGACCCGCACGACCGCAGCAACCACTGGTTAATGAATTTAAAATTAAATACACATTAAATTGCGGCCGTCTGTCCATGCCCACTGCATTGCTTTAAATTGTGACTTCGCTGAACGGTGTAGTTTTGTTTCATTCGGTTGTATTTACATTTTCTATCTCTATCTTGCTTTAATGTTCGAAAAAATTGAATAGAGTGAGAGGCAATTTAGTTATTCCTGTAATCTTCTACGGAGAGGACTATGCTTTGAGTAGCCCAGAATCAAGAAATTCACAGGAAAACTAAGGTAACCGGTATAGCCAAAACAATAGGGATGTTTACTGACTAAACAAAATATGATTCTAATTAGTCCGTCTGTTAGATTATCGAAAAACATTGGATACCTATTTTTATTTTTATCAAATCAATAAAAAATAACGAAGATAAAACGCGTCAAAGATTTGAGTGAGGGGTTTGACGTCACTCACCGGTAAAAGATGTCATACTAATGTCTTGGAATATGACGTCACACGAGTTTTCAAAGCACTGTATCGTCTTCATTGTTTGTTTACGTAAAAAAAGAAAAAATACGTGTCCAATATTTTTTGGAAATCTATCTGACGGACTAATTAGATTTTTTAGTTAACTACCCTATTGCAAAATTGAAGTTGTATTGGGTAAGACACATTGATCGTAGAATAACCTATTGTGGAAGGCCGTCAGAACAGTGGATGTCTTTCAAACAGAAATCATAATGTTGAATCCTCCTACTGGGGTCTCAATTCGTTTGGGGTCGACTCAACATGTATTTTTCTTTCATACTTCTCTATTACTCGTCATCACACGAGAAACTTCCTCTTACCATCATCATCATCATCATCATGATCATTATTTTAGAAGTGAAAACTTTTTATAATATTAAGTATCGAACTATATTTTTATTTACAATATTTACAAATTACAATTTACAGAACTAAAATTCTAATAGAATATATAGAAGTATCAAACAAGGAAGGAATCTTCCACACCACTGTCAACAGGAAAAGTGCCCAGAAAACTGGCAGCATTCCCACGTTGGATGGCAATGCTGATTCATTGCCCAAAAAATATTCCAGCCCTCTGGTCACGTGAAGAGTCGACCAACCGCTTGGCAATTTCCTGAAATATTAAGTGGGCACTCGGACCCTATGGCCCCAGTGTGAAAACTTTTGTATATTCTAAAATATTCTAAACCAACCAAACCAAATACAACCTAAATATAGCATATCAAATAATACTCATATCTTTTGTGAAACCTTTCCAAAGCTCCTAAAAGTCTGTCAATCTCAATATTCCAGGTTATTCCTAAACGATGATTGATGAAAATCCAATTGTATAAACAAAACAAAATCGCCTTTAATATTCGCCATTTTGTACAGCCAAACAAAAAATCAATAAGCGACCGGTTAGAGATTTAAATTAAAAAGTTTTGTGAGCCAAGTAACTTGGAAGCTTAAGATTTGTTTTACGTCAATCATTTCCGTTTTATTACATCGTTATGTAGTAATCTATGTATAGACGTATTGGTTTTACAATGAAAAGTTGTGAAAAGGGGAACATTCTCTTTTGTTTTTCTTTTGATGAAATATTTTGAAGGCATTCAGCCATTTCTTGTACCAATATTTCTGCAGAAAAGGGACTTAAGAAATATTTTTTCTGTTGGTAGAATTAATTTCTTGGAATGTATTACTATTATCATAAATTGTATGAAAACTGTATTATTATGTTTTTGCAAAATACAATTATGTGGTAACTTATTGGAAATTACCAAGAAGTATTTCGTGGTAATGCCCGCGAAATTAATAATGTATTTCTGTCACCTTTTCAAAAGCAATTCAATGGAAAAATACGAAATAATATAATAATATGTAACCCACGATACCGAGAAATAATTGTCGACATCTACGCGGGCGTAACTGTGAGCATAAACTCGTTTTTATATCAGTAAATTCAACAAATCGATCATTAACTTTTATATGAACTAAAATACACTCCCTCCCAGTTTTCCTATAACACAGCATTTCTTCCCAACTCTCATTCGCCCAGCGTTTTACAAAACACATTCGAATGCCATCCACGAAACGAAATGCATCGATAATCGCAACCGCATTCGGAAAGCGCATCCCTATTTGGTAAATCGGTAACGATGTTCGGTTCGAGCTATCGAATAGGTACGACGCGACCGATGAAACTGCTCGTACAGTCGCGAGCATCAATATGTAAAAACTAACATAAATTCAACTTTCAATTCAATTTTTAATTGACCCTGTCGACTAGCAGTCGCAAGCGCGACTTCTAAGCGTGAGGTCTTTTGTGGTTAATTCTGGTTCGGACACAATGTTGATGAATTTCTCGGCAAGCCTTCGAGAATTACAGGCGAGGTATTTTGTTAGTTAGTGTGTCGATGGGCAATCTACGAATTGACTAGGTGGTTTCTAGTCAGTAGAAGTCTGACACTCCCTTAAGTTCGGCCCAGAACGGGAGGAGTCATTTGATGATATATCCTACCGTCCAAAAAAAATAATAAGCTATGACAGTGGGAGAAATCACTTTTAAAAGTTGCTAGGTATGTACATATTGCTCCTCGTAACTGTACGATGCGACGCTCGCACTCGAATCGAAATCCCTGATTGGTATCGAAGTTCTTAGGATACTGTCGTTTATTTTTATGTTGATCTGAAGAGGGAGGTATTTAGATTCGGTTTATGGGTGTGGGGTTCGCCTGCCAAGCTGTGGTCACTGTGGTCAGCATATTTAACGATAAAAATGAAAAGTTAGACATGTAAATATAATATAGTAGCTACTTCATTGTGCGCAAAAATGAAGTTCGAAAACTGAAAAAAGGCGAAAAGGAGAGACAAAGCCGAAAGTCTGACAACCAGACTTACTAAGGGGTATCATATTAACCAACACTAATAGGGTAGTTAACAAAAAAATCTAATAAGTCCGTCAGTTAGATTTCCAAAAAATATTGGACACGTATTTTTTCTTTTTTCACGTAAACAAACAATGAAGACGATACAGTGCTTTGAAAACTCTTGTGACGTCATATTCTACGACATTAGTATGACATTTTTTACCGGTGAGTCACGTAACAAACCCCCACTCAAATCTTTGACGCGTTATATCTTCGTCAATTTTTATTGATTTGATAAAACAAAAAATAAGTATCCAATATTTTTCGATAATCTAACAGTCGGACTAATTAGAATCATATTTTTTTTAGTCAGTAAACATCCCTATTAGCTTGTGGAGGCCAGATAGGCAGTTGCTCCATGTAAATATACCGCAGATTCTTCAAAATAGCGGTAAATCAATGAGTACAACGATGAAATTATGTCGAAGGGATATTCTTTCTGTCTTACGGCTTGCTAGTGAATAATTTATAATTCATGCAAACATGACGACACTACCAAGGTTCCTAGTTTCACTAAGAAGTTCTACCGTATAATACCAGTCAAGCAATTTTAATTCTAAACCCTACTACCCTTATTAGAAACAGGGTGGAGAATTGTCTAAACAAACAAATCCCCAATTTCTAGGGAACCGCCATGAACGAGTCAGCTCATTCCAAAACAATGCACTATCACGTTCCGAACCAATTAATCTTCTGCTCCCAGTACTAAAACCTCTACGGCTAAAAACGTATTGTTTCCAACATGTTCCATATCGTTATCAACTGCTATTCCAACTTACATAATAATATAGTTACAGGTATGTAAATATAAACTTGTTACCGATATTTTATTACGGTAACCGTCAGGGGTTACTTTGAAAAGCATAAAATTGGTTAATAGCTTATTGTTTGGGAAATAGAGTAATCTTTCATCAATAAAATAATATCTTTACTATGCTTGTGATAATTAAAATGATGATTTTTTTTCTAGAGTTTATGGTTTTAGCCAAAAATAAATGGTAAAATTACCGCTTTAACAAAATCATAATAGGGTATTCATTTGAATTGCGTTACAATTCGTAAAATATAAGTTTATAAACTAACATGGTCACTAACATCATCACTATCACTATCACTACATAGTATAAAACAATGTCGCTGTCTGTCCGTCCAAATGTATACATAAATCTTTAAAACTACGCAACAGATTTTGAAGCGGTTTTCTTTAATAGATAGAGTGATTCAATTTGTTTTGAATTACCAATATTTCGCCATTTGTGGTTTTCGGGAACTAGAAAACTACAAACATGTAATCATGGTAAATATCCCGTTTAGAATTTTAGGGAAAATTCGTTAAATGGACACAAAGTGATAATTCGTAATAATATCTTCATCATTTATAAAATAAGAAGAGTCATATTATAACCCTATTGTATGTCTTAATGGATGTCGCATGTTTTAATCGTTTTGGATTGAAAGCAAGAAAGTAAAGAAGACAATTTTAAAGACATATTAAACCTTTTACATTGTCTTCGACACGGCACTGAAAAATAATAATTATGTTAATACATTGTGCAAAATACAAATCCGGTACTAAAATTCGGAACCGCAAACCTCAAATGACACAACAATTTTAATTGCACGAACGTTGATAGCAAATTATTGAAACTATTTGTGGGTAGTTGTGCTCCCATAAATAAGCCGTCACAGGATTACATTAAACCCACTTTATATAGCGCATAAGCTTAATACTTTAAGTTACGCTGACAATCGGGAGTGTTATTTCGCAATGAGTTTTAATTGTAAAGTTTTTAAATAAAATTGAGGATTTTTGGAGCATTTTTTTATTTTATTTTTTACACTTTTCCAAACCACTGCAACTTCTGAAAACCAAAAGCAACAGTGGCGATCACCAGAATAGCGCCGGAAAAGTCCGTAATTTCCAGAGAAAAAGAAAAGTTTTAGTGCATGTGCTAGAAACTAATAAGTATTATTCGAAAGTATGGTGGACTATGGCCTATTCGCCCTAATAGTGACGGGGCCCGTGTCCCAGCAGTGGGTAAATTATAGGGTCATCATAAGATTTTTTGTGGAACAACGAATGCACCGATCTGCATAAATGTGCCCAAACAAAATTAAAAAATGCAAAACAAACACCAAAAATATTTAATCAAAATTTTATCCTGCGGGGAACACAGAAAATTTACCCAAAAATACCTAAATTCAACCGCACAGTAAAAAAATAAAAACACACAGCTCCCCAAAGATGCATTATTCGGACGGTCCGGGCACGAATCTCACCCAAGATGGACATTCAACCCATTTTGGGTAAAACACGTAAACCGTTTTGGGTTACACTTGAGGCCACCGAAAAATACCTAGCGACCTGACGTGGATTGTGGTTTCGGTTTCAGTATCCTTTTTCTTTAAAATTATTTGATTTTAGGGAAGATCATGGTATTAGTTAAAAACGAATGTCAAAAGCGCAAAATGAATAAAGAAAGATAAGATTAAGAGAGGTAAGATTTTTAACATAATATAACACCACGCCTGTAATCCCTGAAGACCTTGTTAGGCAGAGGTGTACCTAATGAATGAATGATGAATCGAATCCATGACCACTAGACGAATGAGGACTACTTCATTCATTATTCTCATTCATTCAATTCAATGTGTAAACATTATTTGTATGCCTTGCATGGCAGCTGATACCTTACTACTTTTTGATAAAACCATGTAGGTACTCTTTTATTTACCTATGTATCACAAATAAATATTTTTGAATTTGAATTTAAACGTTTATTTATTGGGAGAATGCTAGAGAAATCGTGGATCTATTACAATGAAAATACGATCTATACTTACAATAATTATGTATTTATTTTAGACAAAACCAGTCTACATTTCTCACTGTAACATAGTCAAACGTCACATTACACATCAGACCGCCACATCTCAAACTAGAACAGCGGTACCAATTACAGTAGGTACCGGTCTCGGAATTCATCCTAAAATTGGTACCACATTTCTGGTACCGTGACAACACTACGTGGGCACGTTTATTGTTTCTGTTCTCGCACGATATCTTGATGATTTATCACTTGAAGATATTGCATTTTAGTTGCAATGTTGAAATATTGTGGCTGCGACGCGCGACGTCGACAAATTGTTTTTGCGTTACTTTTTTTTCTAGTGAGGAAATTAGTTTTATGCCACCGCCATTGATTAGCGGAAAGGGAGCTAGTTATTTCAAACAGGATTACCTAGCGACAAGAAGCGAGTGTATCGTCCGGATAGTTTTGTTCCTGGGCTATGAACTAGTACACACGTGCGACGGGTAATTTCTCGCACCCAGTTACTTACAGGTCATCTACGCATATTTACCAAGTGCGAGTGTCTCACTGAGTCACAGTAAATAGTCTTAATTTAAAATCTTAGATAAAGAGAGCGGGAGACCGTTACTAAAATCGCATTTTATGAATTAAATTTTTTTGAAAATCATACACAAGTTTAATAATACGCCAGCATCATAGGTAGCATCTTGCAAAAATATTTCTAACCATCACAAACGAAGAAAATATTTTCTCATTTATGTTATTTTTATCACAATCACGAACCAACATTATAACGATTCTCTGTATTTCTTTTTATTGTTCATGTTATCGAAGGAAGTACACTCCAGTAATTTTGTCGCATTACGAAGATACGTTTAAAAATAGTAACGTATCTTAGTAATTGATAGGTTTGTGGAAAAAATATTCTGTGATTATTTCTCGTGTTGCACAGAATATTTCCTTGCTTTAGATTTTTTGACTTATTTAGGAAAACAAATGGAATCTTTTTTACCCGGCTGCGCCACAAGGAAGGTTATGATATTCGTGTGTATGTATGTATTTATATTTCTTTGACACTCTCTGTAGCCTTAACGGCTTGATAGATATTAGCTTGTGGGGTCTCGTTAAATTCGTCTTGATAGGTGTATCAAAATTATAAAAAATAAAATTGTTAATTTTGGCGCCACATTACATGTTTTAATTTTTTTTGACCCGTCCCATTTTCATAGTTTTATATTAAAATGAGCCTCATCTGCATCCAACTTTTTTTAAATAAAATTTTAAATGTACATACTTATTTTTAGCTTAGTATTTTCGGTCGGGTTTTTTAGTTAATTATGTACTTCTTTTTCAACTAACTGCTGATTTATTAGGCAAGAGTAAAGTAACTGAAACGGACCTACCCCACCAAAAACTTTAAAACAACAAACAGATAAGTAAAATTCTATTCTCCAACAAAGTGTGCTACATTATCTCGGCCGCCACTACACTATGCATTAGCACGGGCAATATTTTATCGCTAAGTGTTTGTTACATTGCCGACTCCACTCTCGTAGGATTTCGCTATTTACCGCCAGCTCGAACAACACACGCAATGTATGCTTCTCATTCGGAAATTGTTTTCGTGCTTACGAAAGATTTATTTTCAAGCACTTTTAGTTTATTTGCTCGCTTGTTGGTGATTAATTTCGCCTGAAACTGGGTATGATAATCACGTGGATTTTGTGGTAGCAGAAAATATATTTTGTATTGTGTTTGAGAGTTTAATAATGTTAAGTAGAGCGGTAAAATAATATTATTTTCTGTTTAATTTGAAAAGGTAGAATAAAGAATAATGAAATCTATACTCGTACAACTTACGCTTTTTTTTTTCTTTGCGTACAACGGCACTAATTAGTCTGTATAATTATATATAATTCTAAGTAAAAAATCTTTTCTGTGAGCATAATCAGCATATAATGTTAGGTTTAAAAATAAACTATTAATTTAATTTATTTATTTTCTATACTTATTTTTTATAGAATACACCGTGACTTATTAATTGTCTTATAATGGCAACTCATTTTATGTATACAACGACTAGACAACCTTCGTAAAAAATAGGATTTTATAAGATTTCAATCATCATCATCATTTCAGCCAAAAGACGTCCACTACTGGACATAAGCCTCTCCAGGTGTCGCCACATTGACCGGTCCCGTGCGTCTCGCATCCTGCGAGTCCCGCAACCTTCACCAGGTCATCGGTCCACCTAGTGGCAGGTCTTCCAACGCAACGTCTTCCGGTTCGCGGTCGCCACTCCGGAAATTTCCGGCCCCATCGGCCATCCGTTCTGCGAGCAATGTGCCCTGCCCATTGCCACTTAAGTTTGGCAATTCTTCGGGTTATGTCGGTAACCTTGGCTCTCATGCGGATGTCCTCATTTGTGATTCGATCACGCAAGGAAACTTCGAGCATAGTCCTCACCATTGCCCTTTGGGTGACTTTGAGCTTTCTGATGAGGCCCATTGTGAGCGACCACGTTTCGGTCCCGTATGTAATCACTGGCTGATCTCAATCATATAAAATGAAAATATTAATTGTTATTATGACGCATGACGTAGTAAGAAATGGAAAATCAATGGAATCATTGATTGATTGTTTACATAAAAAAACTAAAAACGTTTTTTTTTACGTATAATAATGATGATCAAAAATAAAAGCGCCATATTAAAACAAACTCACAAAACTCAGCGCGCCAAAACTCCACCAAGATTTACCTTCAAAACAAACAAGAGGAAAGTTCTAAAGTCATACTTCACTCGTACAGTAATACCCTCAACACATAGGTAGCTAAAAACAAAGACTTGATACATAGGCTCTTTGCTAATTAAAAAGATTGTAGACAGACCCTACTTAAATCAGCGTGGTTCCCGATTGTCCTGACCCCAACTGGGATGCGTATGTAGAAATGCTACTTGAGCACATTGTGGAGTTATGAGGGGTTGAGTTTGTGTGCGTTGTAAGTGCAAAGTTTTGTAATATTGTAACATTATTATGAGTTCATTATTTATTTCTTTAAACTTCGTCTACAATAGTGGTACATAGGCGGCCTTAATGCCACAATGCATTCTCCATTAGTCGACCTTTGAGCTAAATAGGACAATACTGGATATGGGTACAAAACAACAGTTAAAAAATAACTTCTTGGTTTATGTATAAACTGCTAGTTAGATTATAATGAGTGATCGACGGATCGACGGATCTACACAGTTTTTTGATGCTTTTATTGCACACTCTAGAGAATAAGAAATAATTTCAAATATTTTTTTTTCATGTACGAAAATAATTTTCCTACTGACTTAGTCTCAAGTGACTTTCGTAAATACGCCGCGCGGACCCAAAGTTTGAATAGATGCGGATATTTCATTATGTTTTGTGTTAAATGTGCTTGCAAATTTTTTGGTTTAGGGTCGGGTCCGATTTGGGTTGACCGCTGAGTTAAGGATGCGTTCAGAAGGGACACGTGGACCTAAGTACGCAAATATTTAATTCAAGTGGAAGAAGTTATGCTACTCGTATTATTAGCATTTGTAATAGGAAACTAAGAGCTTTGTAAAGAGGATTTACTCGTGCATCTGCAGTTAATCAATAGCTTAGTATAACTTTCATATTGTTTGTTGTTAGGGTTCCTTAACTCAAAAGGAAAAAACAAAACACTTATAAGATCACTCGTGTGTGTCTGTCTGTCTGTCCAACCACTCCCCCTTTATCTCCGAAACAACTGAGCCTAAAATTTTGAAAAAATACAGAAGTTATTTCAAGCAAGTCCGACTTGAACTTTTTAACCGACTTCAAAAAAGGAGGAGGTTCTATGTTCGTGTGTATGTATTTTTTTTTTTTTTTTTTTATGTATGTTACCTGATTTCTCCTCCATTTGTGAACCGATTCTCAAAATTCTTTTTTTTACACTGGTACAGTCATGTTGTCTCTATCTAGACCTATAGAGTACTAGTACAGTCATAATTAATTGAATAATGTAAAAAAGAGAGAAAGGAAGAAAGAAAAGTATTTACTGGTTTCACACAGGACAAAACAAATAGGGATGTTTACTGTATAACAAAAAAATAGTATTCTAATTAGTCCGTCTGTTAGATTATCCAAAAATATTGGAAACGTTTTTTTGTTTTATGAAATCAATAAAAATGGACGAAGATAAAACGCGTCAAAGATTTGAGTAGGGGGTTGTGACATCACTCATCGGTAAAAAATGTCATACTAATGTCTTAGAATATGACGTCACACGAGTTTTCAATACACTGTATCGTCTTCATTGTTTGTTTACGTGAAAAAAGAAAAAAAATGTGTCCATTTTTTTTGGAAATATATCTTTTTTTTTTTTTTGGGGGTGGGAAATCATCAAATAACCCCTCCCGCTCTTGGGCAGGCGAAAGGGAGTGTCAGACTTCTACTGACTAAAAACCACCCATGTTCCTTCTTCGCCCTTCATGTCGAGGCCTCGGTATCCCTTGCGGACAACCCGCAGCCTCGACAGGCGTCGGCCCTTGCGGGCCCCTTCCATGTTGCTGACATCTCTTTGAGGCGCGCGTGGAACACGAACGCGCCATCGCCACGGCCTGTCGTCGTCATAAGACGGACGGACGGCGAGCTTACCCATCACTCACCGTCCACAGGCCCGCGTCTACGGTGGCCGGAAGCCATCACGTGGCCCCCGACGCCCGTAGCGCCTCCCGCGGCGGCTGGGACGAGAGGTTCTCTCCCTCTCACGTTCCTTCACCTCCTTCGCTAGCATCACTGATTCGCAGAAGGAGGCGACGGCGTCCCATTCCTCCTCGCCCCGGACCATAGCTTGCACCAGGGCCAGACGCGAGAGGTCGCCGCCGCCGATCGCCGCTACGAGAACACGGCGGGGCTCCGCCCAAGCGGGACACACCTCCACAGTGTGCTCCACCGTGTCCTCCGGCCGATCCTCGCAATGGTGGCATCCGGGCGTTTCCTCCAGCCTGATTCAGTGCAGGTACCTCCCGAAACAACCGTGTCCAGTGAGTACCTGCGTCAGACGGAAGGTGAGGGCGCCGTGGCACCTCTCCAGCCACTCCTCAAAGAGGGGACTTACCGCCACTATCGTGGCGTGCCCTTTGGAAATATATCTGACGGAGTAATTAGTTTTTTTTTTGCTAACTACCCCATTGAAATGTGTTCAATCACCATGAATAATAAACTATATCTAAGAACAAATCACCAGTCTTAAAAAGCAAAGCATAAATCCGCGATTAGTTTATGAGCTCAAAGCAAACTTTCTTACCGCATTATAGTTTAATTTCATGCTTAATTAAGCAACAAATCTATTAAAAATAACTATTGCAAAACTTATCTAAACTAAAAAACTTATTGACTACGCTTAAGCTCGAGAAGAAGAGAGAAAAGTAATAAGTTTTTTTTGTAAATTACTGGTTATTGGTGAAAAAAAATCAAGCAAGGAAGAAAGGAAATAACTTATTCATCTAATACTAGCTATTGCCCGCGGCTTCGCCTGCGTGGATGTCGAAAAATATCCCAACAAACTTTCATCCCCTATTCAACTCTATTAGGGGTAGAATTTAGAGAAAAACGTATACTAAAACCACTCTATCTATTGGTGAAAACAGCATGAAAATCGGTGTAGTAGTTTTTGAGTTTAACGCGAACAGACAGCCAAACAGACGCGGCGGAGGACTTTGTTTTGTAATATGAGTGAAAAAAAATATATACTAAAACCTTCCTCGAAAACCGCCCTATCCCTTAGTGATAACAGCTTGAAAATCGGTGCAGTAGTTTTTGAGTGTATCGCGAACAGACATACAGACAGACACGGCATTTTGTTTTATAAGCAGTGATAGTGATGTAGTGAAAACTGCATAAAACTCTTCTTTTACTCCATCACTCCAAGCCAGTCCAAGCTATCACCATTCCGCTTTAGCCAGATCTCTTCTCCACTCCACAAACGTGGAAACGCTCTTTTTGTCCCCGCTACACCACTAACTGCGCAGATCTCATTCTCGGTCTCCGTTTTATAACCGGGCCTTATGCCAGCGCAACGTAGGGTGGCGTTAAGCTGTTTCTAATCCTCAGAAAAAGGTCTGGAACCCAAAATCAGTTTATTTCCTCTTGTTTCACATTTTTTCCAAAGCCCGGTTTCGGGTATTGAGTATCTACGAGTATTTGGTACTTTTGTGGTAGAATTGATTTGCGATTTATTGGTGCTTGAATTAAAATTGGTATGGTATAATGGTCTAAAAAAACAGGCTTTTTCTCAACAAGCCAAAGTGTACCGTGTAATCTACCACCAGGACAAAGAGTCTCCTTTGTCGTCGTGACACTTAAATTGAGGCCATTATCGTTCTATTCCACAGACATACACACACATACACAGTCAGACAGACTTTACAGGAAAATCTGTTCCCAACTACTCCTAACAGCTGCACTGCTTCATGGTTTAACTGAATTGTATGTTTATGGACTATTTTGATAATAATAGTCTTATATGGAGTTACAGGTCAAAATTTATCTACATCGCTGTCAACGGAAATCTTTAATACAAAACGTTTTACATGTTTTTATTTATTTATTTAAACTTTATGCACAATAGCGCACTTTATACATAAGCGGACTTACTGCCACAAGGCATTCTCTACCAGTCAACCTTAGGGTTAATCAAGACACACACACACATCACACACCACACACACCTTACACATCTTAAATTTCCTTACTTAATACAAACGGCTTATCCTAGAACCAAATATTCTAAGATTTGTGACACCCACTAACTCGCACTGGGCCCGCACGTTGGATTACAGTTCATTCCCTCTCATAGAAAGGAGGGCTGTGTCCCAGAAGTGGGAACATGGTAGACTGATGCTGACACCATTTCTGTTTCAAACTGTCTTAGTTTTACTATCTACAACAAAGTAATTATCTTGTACCCCTTCAAACCATATCATTCCCATAATTATTTCAACAATATATTGCACCTTGCAAGTCTTGCTGATGCAAGACATGATGGATGGAGTCCTCTCCCTAGAGGAAGGCCAAAGAAAAGATGGATGGATTGTGTGAGGAATGATATGAATGAGAAAGGAGTAAATGCCACCTTGACGTGTAACAGGGAAGAATGGAAGAAGAAAACATGTTGCGCCGACCCCAAATAGAATGGGATAAGGGCAGGAAGATGATGACGAAGTCTTGCTGATGCACCACTTTCAACCAATCTCCCATACAAGTCGAGAAAAACCGAATCATGCAGCTAATTTGTCGCCGACACCCAGATTTCCAACCGAAAGGGTTCCGTTTGCAAAGGACGCCGTTTAAAGAGGTATTTAAAGTAGGCGTACCCACGTAAATAATGGCAGGGATTTTGAACCCTTCGAGTCGCAGACGAAATCTACGCACACTGTACATCGGAGCAAAGAAAATTGAGCAGATGTTGTTGGTTTTTTTGTTTTAATATTATGTCAATCTCTCTTCTTAATAAAAATGTACACACAGCCTAAACTGCTGGGTCTGGAAATATAAAATTTTGACAAAAGTTCCATGCGTACCAAAAATTATAATGTAACATAAAGTCACGCCTGTAATCCCCCAAGGGTTAGGCAGAGGTGTACCTCACGGTACACCTACATTTCACCAGTTATATTTAAGTCCCATGTAATAGGGGGCAAGCCTATTCTCATCAACCGGTCTCAAATCCAGTCCGTAGCAGCAGTAGCAACTGCTATAATATCCTCCCTAGAAAATCGGGATAAGCGATTAAATAAGAAATATAAATTCTTGAGTTTTAACGAGAAGTTCCAACACATGTAGCTTGTCCTTTTATTAAAGAAAGAAATTGATTACGTTATGATTATGTCCGTAACAAATAGGTTTCCCACGACGCTTGCGAGCATGACTCAGTAGACTAAATTCAATCTACGGACCAAGAAAATAACTCCTTATTTCGTTAAGCACGTTTTAAAAGCTATTTTATCAGAACCGGGTAAGCACCCAGGCATGGCACAAGATCCCGGCAAAGATACAAAACGTGATGTATAGTGAAATTATGGCAACGCAAACATTTGAACGTGAACTGTAATTGCTAAATTAATTACTTTGTGTAATAACCTGCGCCCCGTAGTTTGTAGATCGTGGGTACTGGGTAGTTCAGACATGCAATTAAGGGTAGTGTGACCCTGGGGCATAGAGTGTAGCCTAGTTCTACAGTGTGGGTCAAAAAAATTGACCTCGCTATGAATTTTTTGTGCTGAATGAAAGTTTGGCTTTTCATTTTAATGTTTTAAACGTGTTATTTATGAGGGGTTTTGAATTTCAATATACAATTAAATGGAAAAGTACTTAATTGTCTTTGGGATTATTTGAAAATGATAGAGGTAAAAAATGATATTTAATAATTTTATTATATGTATTATGAACGAGACAGGTTTAAGCGGTAGCACTTATGACAGACGTCTCAAAGTCCTTTTTTTTTGGGTGGTGGGAAATCATCAAATAACTCCCCTCCCGCTCTTGGGCAGAGCGGAAGGGAGTGTCAGACTTCTACCGACTAAAAACCACCCATGTTCCTTCTTAGCCCTTGTGCCGAGGCCGCGGTATCTCTTTCGATCAACCCGCAGTCCCGACGGGACGTCTCTAAGTCCTTAAGTTCTTCACCATTAAATTTACATTTATCTTAATCTGACATATCGAAAATCATTAGTAGTTAGAAATAACGCCAAACTAAAAAGGGAATTTAAAACATTTATTGAAAAAAGTCGGTGGCAAAAAAAAACAAAACAAATAAACCAAGTCACTGACTTCAGAAGCCAATATTATTATTCACTTTTTTGTGTATTTAAAGTCTATTTTTTCAATTTCTGGCAAAAAGTTTTTCAATACTTTCAGCTTTGTTGTAGTCGAGCACATTCTTCTACAAAAAAAATAGAACTACAACATCACACTACTTCACTCATGTTCTTAAATTACAATACTAACACACAACAACAATCGTACAACAACAACCAACCAACAACAATCGTACATTAAACCAATGACATATATCTACCAGCAATAGCCGTCAATTGGCTGGTGACAGCACACTCTCATTGACCCTTACTAATTGTGTATTAAAACTGGGACCCTTTTCTCAATACCGTGTGACATACGTATTGACGACTACCCGGTTAACCAGTTACCCGGCCAGTAATAATGTACGGGTTTTTAGGGACCAATATTTGTTTGGGCGAATTTAAAACGATTTTGGCAGCGTTATAGGGTTAAATTGAGGATAATTATTATATAAATTAAACGAAGAGCTACTTCAAAACCCATTTTGTGGAGTGGAGTGTGGAGTATTAAATAAAACCACATGAGGATCAGTTAACACATTGTTTATGATATTGTAAAAAAATATCAAATCGGAATCCGAATCGGAAGTTCATTGACTTTTTTTGCTACCGACTTCCGAAATTGAAGTTATTTGAGTTTGAAATGTGGGCTTGTGGTCTGTCAAACCGTTTAGGTACGTGGGGTTAAGTTACGTTTTGGTTTTGTTATTGTTAAACTTACAAGAACCCGATACAAATTAAAACACATCAATATCCAACTAAGATGCAATATAACCCCGTCGGGGCTGCGGGTTGATCGAAAAAAATACCGCGGCCTCGGCGCAACGGCTAAGAAGGAACATGGGTGGTTTTTAGTGTGAGGGGTTATTGGATGATTTACCACCACCCAAAAAAAAAAACGTGTAATTTAACGAATGCTTTCAACTGGTGCAACTTTTTTTCCCCTTATCCTAGTTTTCATCAAAATTATGGACCTTAATCTTATTACAATCTAGCCTTGTATATAGACTAATAAGTAATTTAATTCTAACTTAAACTGTTAAATTGTCTTAACGTTCTAAGAATGTGTCCATTGGCACTTTTCCCATTGTCTCTATTAAGGCGAATACACTTTTTCTTGTGTTTATTTGGTAGCACTTGTGCTACATTTCACTATTCACTAACACTAGCACTAAACACTAACTCGAACGGTTTTGTTCTTTTTAGTCTTTTCACTATGTTCGGGTGGTCGAGAAGCTGGATCGCCTCGACATTCACATGCTGGTGAAGTCTCTTGTCGTGAGCTTCTGCAGATTTTTGGATCACTTTATCGATGAACTGAACGTTTAGGTCTCGATGGAGGTCATCATTTCGTACGTACCAGGGTGCATTAACAGTCATAATCAAAATCAAAAGTCATTTATTTAAACTAGGCTGATAATCAGCACTTTTCGAACGTCAAAATTTACTTTACTATACTTATTTACAAGTGACAGTCCCCAAAACGCCCACCCTTCGACACTTCCTAGTGTTTTTGCTGGAAAGAAGAAGTGGCGAAACAAACTCCCCAGCAACACATCTGTCTGTTTTGGTCAGAACTCGATACAATAGAAAGGTGTAATTTAATATTACGATTGACTTCAGACACAAATCAATAATAAAAAATGTATATAATGATAAAGACATATCAGTAAACTAATTTTGGAGAAAGAACATAAATAACAAACATTGTCTTGTGTTCAACTCAGTCAATTTCCCGCAGTATTTTGTTCTGGAATCTTTCTGGAATCTTGGTGCAACGTGGGTATACTATTAGGTACACCTCTGCCTAACCGTACCAGAATTACAGGCGTGATTATGTCATGTAAGGTTTGAAAACCAATCCCCTTTAAAAAAGTGTTTTCAGTTTTACAAAGAATAACCCAAAAACCAGATCCCTGAAAATTTTAAAAACCCGTCACTAGATAAATAAAATGTCTACCTCCAGCAAAATGTTGTTCTAGATAGTTTATTTTTCACAAACCTGACACGTTAGCGCATCGCCTCCAGCCAGGGTTTATTAAATTTCTGTGATGGCTTGCAATAATCCGATGCATCGTCCACATACTCCTCTGCCCGCAGGGTTCACCCCCCCCCCCCCCTTCACCCGGTTACACGATACCCGGGTAAAATCATATTTTTGTTGTAACGTGCATTTTGTATCGTGGTTCAACGTTTTGCTTATTAATCAAACATTTTAACCACGTAGTTTAATATCATGAACTATGTTGGGGTCGTCTTCCAGTCTAACCTGATGCAGCTGAATACCAGTATTTTACATGAACCTCCACAGCCACAACAATTTACTACTGGATAATACGATTACCTTGGTAACTAGTGGTCAGATTTTCAGACCACTTGTAACAACCGTTCTGTCAAAGATCTAAAAATGGTAGCCGGGATGGTTTATCTCAAACTTGCAAACAAATTCAACGAACAAAATTTGTTCTCTAACCAATTAAATTGAATTGAACCTCACGATGGTGTATCCAAGATAACCATGAGGACACACCACACTCCCGTCGGGGCTGCGGGTTTTTCGCAAGAGATACCGCGGCGTCGACATGAAGGCCTAAGAAGGAACATGGGTGATTTTTAGTCAGTAGAAGTCTGACACTCCCTTTTGCTCTGCCCAAGAGCGGGAGGAGTTATTGGAACGAAGTTCCTTATCGCGGGTTGTGAAAGGGGGCTAGACGGAAAAAAATCTTACAAAAAGTTGTCACGACACTTTTTGCTATAGTAAGCTATTGTAAGCTGTGCGGCGTCGCATGTTTCTCTGTCTGTCTCTCTCTCTCTCTTATAGAAAGCAAGCCAGATATTTTCATTTCTACATTTCTTTTTTTTTTTTTTTTTTTTTCTTTTTTTTTTTTTTACATAATAAAAAATAATAACAATAACTTCGTTCCATCCGGGTGTTCCTTGACACCTCTCAAGTTTTTTGATGATTTTCCACCCACCAAAACAAAAAAAAAAGAACCTACCACACCAAACAGACTGACTAATGATATAGTCTTACTGAATGCAACTGAATATCAGTATTTTAGATAGAGCGACTGCCTATCTGACCTCCACAACCCAGTTAATACAGGGTAATACGATACTCTTTGGTAAGACTGGTTGTTAGACTTTCAGGTCACTGAAACGACTGCCAAAGATCTATAATGGCAGCCGGGACCAACAGCTTAACGTACGTGCTTTTTGAGGCAAGGAGGAAACTCGGTATGTAATGGGTGGTCACCCATCCACAGACAGAGGCAAGAGCGACTTAACCTAAAGATCGGCCCGAGAGGCAATTTTTTTTTAGTCACGAGCTCCTCGATTATAAAAGTAATAATTGGGTCGCCTCTGCATAACCCTTCGGAGATCACAGGCGTGATGGTATATTATGAAGTACTTGCTTATCTTATCGACATAAAATAAATTAGTTTACAGCATTACAAAAAACTCTCAACAAAAAGTAATATTAAAAATTCTTCTTGTGCCCCAAGCCCGCGGGCCAAAATATAGTCTCAACGAAAAACCTTCATATTAATTATTATATATTTAATAAGCCTAACAAAAATTCAATAATATTCCTTAGCTTCATGAAATAATGTGAGGAAAATATATAAGGAAAAACTTCAGCCATAATAACAATAAATATGTACAAAGCAGTGCAGGAAAAAAGTGAAGAAACGATTATTAAGGAGGCACACTAAGTCTCAACGATGTTTTTTGTTCAGACATTTTTTTTTTGCGTTTATTGTTTTCAATTTAATTTTTAATATTCAAATTAGTGTTAGTTAGAGCAGTGGTGGCCCAGTGTTGGCGGCCCTGGCTTACGAACATTAAGTCGTTGAGTCGAACACAGACAGGCGCATTACTTTATGTAATTTATTTCATCAACGCTGCTCTCAAAACGGTGAAGGAAAATATCGTGAGGAAACCAGCATGTCTTAGAACCAAAAAATTCGAAGACATGTGACATCTACCAACCCGCACTGGGCCCGTGTGGTGGATTATAGCCCATCCCTCCCCTAGAGAGGAGGTCTGAGTCCCTGCAGTGGGAGCATTATAGGCTGATGATGATGATTCAAATTAGCAATGTTAAGTCATGTAGTTTTATTCTGGTCTTACCACTTAGTTCTAGAACAAAACGCTTATAATCCCCGTAGTCAGAGGTGTACCTAGAATACCCACATTTTGCAAGTTATGTTTAAATCCCATGTAAAAGGGGTTGAGCCTATAGCCATCAAACGGGCGAAAATCCAGAATCCCTGGCTGCTACTCATAAAATCTTGATGGAAAAACAAAATAACAATGGCCATCGATAAACTCCTCCTCACGCTGTCAGCAGGTAAAGTGCCAAAGAGACTGGCAGCTGTGCCACGTTGTATGGCAACGCTAGACTCTGGCCAAAGAAAAAACGGCCATTGGGTCAGAGTAAGCGTAAACAAGGCGTTTAGAAATTTCCTTAAAAAGGCCGTGGGGGCACTAGGACCCCACGGCCCTAGAGTTTCAACCCCAAACGGCTCGAAAATATTATAATGTAATATGATTACAAAATTTGTCCTATTTAGTGTAACATCAAACGAAGGACACTTGTTCTCCCCAACACTGCGATATTTATTTTTGTTCTAGACCATACCTGGGAACCTCCTAGACGTCATTATTACCAATAATGGAACGCACTAAATATAAGCTTATAATGTAGTGAGAGGAATCCTGGATCGCACCCTTGACTGAATGTCACCGGTATCGGTAGCGGCAAGCCCAGCTATATGGACACCAACTTGTACTTAATTAGAATAGTAATAAAAGTAATAAATGTGTCGCTCAATCACTTGTTTAATTAACTAACAATACATTTAGAAGCTATGTAGCCAACATTTTTAATATACTTACGATACTCGTAAATAAGGAGCTCGTGGCTAAATAAGAACTGCCACTCGGGTCGAACTTTAGGTAAAGCTGTGCTTGCCTAGGTCGGTCTGTGGATGGGTGACCGCCCGACATACCGAGTTTCCTCCGTGCCTCGGAAAGCACGTTAAGCTGTTGGTCCCGGCTGCCATATATAGATCTTTGGCAGTCGTTACAGGTAGTCAGTGACCTGAAATTCTGACATCCAGTCTTACCAAAGAGTATATTATTACCTAGTATTAACTGGGTTGTGGAGGTCAGATAGGCAGTCGCTCCATGTAAAATACTGGTATTCAGCTGCATCCGGTTAGACTAGAAGCCGACCCTAACATAGTTGGGAAAAGGCTAGGCAGATGATGATGACTCGTAAATAAGTAGGTACCTACGTTACGTTACGTTACGTTCCTACAATATTAAAACTCTTGTCGTGACCTACATGTTTGATAATGAAGAGTTGTTACATGGTTGTTGACCTTCCTTTTGTATCCCTGTAAGCATTCATTGTTTTAGTGTTCCAGTACAAAAGCTTCAACAACACGTGTAAATTCCCTCATTAGGGAACGTTTGTATAATATTCTGTTTGTCACAGTTGTAATTATCATTTGATTGTGGAAGATTTGGGTTACCTGAGATAAATACGAGTAAATACTGCTTTGAGAGATAAATAAACATTTTTTTGGTGAGAAAATGTTCTGGGTATTTCTAGTGGGTGTTTTTTGTTGTCTAAATATTTTGCTTCCTTTGTTACGCTTCTAATACTGTCTGTGAAAATATTTACAGAGTCAGTAAGCAAAATATCAAATGTGTGCTTTGTGTTGTATCTGAGTATGATCTACAATAAACAATGTTTTCTCTGTTAGTAGATTCAGTATTAAAAGATTCTGTTGTTATTTTGTAAGTAAAACTACCAATTTATTTATGTAATTTAATGCTGTGTTCATCATCTGCCTAGCCTTATCCCAACTATGTTAGGGTCGGCTTCCAGTCTAACCGCTAACCGCATGCAGCTGAATACCAGTATTTTACATGGAGCGACTGCCTACCTGACCTCCACAACCCAGTTAAAACTGGGTAATACGATACTCTTTGGTAAGACTGGATGTCAGAATATCAGGTCACTGACTACCTATAACGACAGCCAAAGATCTATATATGGCAGCCAGAACCAACAGCTTAACGTGCTTTCCGATGCACGGAGGAAACTTGCTATGTCGGGCGGTCACCCATCTACAGACGGACCTAGGCAAGCACAGCTTTACCTAAAGATCGACCCGAGTGGCAGTTCTTATTAAGCCACGAGCTCCTCAATTTAATGTTGTGTTATGGAACTTAAATAAATTCAAATTCATTTATTTCATGAACATAAGAAAATAGTAGATGGTATAATATCTAAAATTCAGAAACTATCTACGTCCTTCTTTTAGGTATACAAAATGTTTCTCAAATTAGGCACATGAAATTAAATTGTTTCAAAATAAATTAATAACAATGCAATTTGGTGTAACTTGCGAAGTGTGAGTGTACTATTGGTATCGTCTGCTTAACCTTTTGGGCATTAGAGGCGTGATTTTGTTATAATAAAGGTCCTTTATATAAACTAACAATCGTGGTAAGGGCATGTGATGCGGAGGAATGAGGAAAATGTCGTGAGGAAGGTTTTGAATATGAATGTGGAAGGATATACGAGTAGAGGAAGACCAAAGAAACGAGGGGTCAGGAGGAAAAAACGAGGTGTATCATGAGATGACGAGAAACCGAGAAGTATGGAAGAGAAAGACATGCTGCGCCGACCCCAAATGAATTGGGATACGGGCAAGACAATGATTGTGATATAAACTAACTTGCCTCCACCTAACACTTACAAAACATCGAATATTCTTCATGTTTTAATCCTCATCATTTTAGAAAACACCTCTGAATAAAATCTAGTAAATAATAAAAAAAAAGAAAATGGAAATCATGCCAATTGAACTGGCAAATTCAATCACGAAGCCAACCTTATATAATTATGTTTGCCTCCTTGCTTTTCCTGGCGGAATCGTGACGTCAGAGCCAACTGATATAGCCGTGCGGTTCATTGACCCGTCACAACTTATTTTTCCTAAAGAATGACCTATTTGTTTCACCTCTTTGGTTGATATTCCTGTAAGGAAGTTGTAGGGAACGTTAATATAGTCGTGTACGGATTTTATGGTGTTTTTTTTTTGGATTCGATTTTGTTAAATATCGTTTGTGATTAATCGTTCTGAGGTCCAAAGCAATATGAAAAAAGTGTAAGACTTAAAAAAACTTTGGCTGCCTGTGCTTTTTTACGCCTTTAATTAGTAATCAGGTTAATTCGATTGGAGCAGCTCGTGACTAAGTAATAACAACAACTCAGGTTGATCATCAGGTTAAGCCGCGCTTGTTTAGGTTAGCCCGTGGATTGGTAATGTGATCCATTCCATACAGAGTGTTGTCCGTCGTTCGGAATGACGTACTAAATAACTACATGGCACAAAACATCCTTTACGTGATTAATCACGGCCTTTAACTATTATTTGTTTCCAAAAAAAACAGTAGTAATTTTATGGTGAGAGCAGCGGTGGCCCAATAGTAGCGGCCCCGACTTACGAACAGCAAGTCGTGGGTTCGAACCCAGGCAGGCGTAATTTATTTGATAACCGCTGCTCTCAAAGCGGTAAAGGAAAACATCGTGTGGAAACTGGCATGTGTTAGAACCAACAAAATCGAAGACATGTGACATCTACCAACCTGCACTGACCCGCGTGGTGGATCATCCATCCATCCCATCTGTCTCCTAGAGAGGAGGCCTGAGTCCCTGCAGTGGGAACATTATGGGTTGAGGATGAATTTTATTGTGAAAACTAAAACCAGTGAAATTCATACTGCCCAAGTTACATAACTTACTGAGCTTCCATGAAAGCTAAACGAATAACACAAAGATTTATCGGAGTTCTTAAAAAGCAGAAAAAGAAACGATGGAAGATTCAAAACTTATTTTATTGCTTTAAAACTGAAATTCAAAGTAGAAGGTAAAGCTTACGCATAAGGCTTGTTGCCAAATCGATTGGCAATAATTTTACTTTCGTAGAAGAAAATACTTTTAATAGGGGATCGGACTGAGTCAAAAAAATATGACTCTAATTAGTCCGCCAGTTAGATTATCGAAAAATATTGGATACGTGTTTTTTGATTCATCAAATTAATAAAAATTGACGAAGATAAAACGCGTCAAAGATCATGAGTGGGGGGTTGTGACGTCATTTGTAGGTAAAAAATGTACTGGCATGTGACGTTTTCGAGGAGTTCACGAGTTTTCAAAGCATCGTCTTCATTTTTTGTTTATGTGACAAAAGAGAAAATATTTTTTCAATATTTTTTGGAAATCTATCTGACGGACTAATTAGTTTTTTTTTTTTGGCCGATCCCCTATTGATTGCTTTGATAATGAGTGGTCACAAGCGTGAGTGTGTAGCATGAGGTCCTGTGTTTGATTCTCAGGTCGGGGTAACTCCCGTCGGGGCTGCGAGTTGTTCGAAAGGGATACCGCGGCCTCGGCACAAAGGGATAAGAAGAAACATGGGTGGTTTTTAGTCAGTAGAAGTCTGACACTCCCACCGCTCTCCCCAGAGGGAGGAGTCATTTGATGATTTCCCACCATCCAAATAAAATAAGTTCGGGCTAAGTGTTATTAGGTTTTTCCCTGGCAAACTTAACTGGCAGATTGCGGTTATACCTACTTTAATTACACTTCTGCCTAGCTCTATAAAGATAAAATAAATATAGAAAGAAAGAAAGAAAAAATATTAATGGCGTGTGATGTTATGTTACAACTATTATAATTATGCCAAAAATCCTAGGACTGACGTTTTTGCTTATACACACCAAATTACAACAACCCAAATACTACTTCTGTACGATAAAGAACACACATATTTTCCTCTACCGTCTAAAGTCTGCAATAGATTTATAAAATTTTTCATCTGAACAATATTACTTCTTAACATTAAAAGCCTTCTGAATTTGACACCATCTTACATTAAAATAACAACTCAAGCGAACATGGACTTTATGAAGCAACACACCATTTCCTGCGGTTCCCCGAAGTTTTAAACCGTTAATAACACGATTGCTTCCGCACGGCACATTTGTGACTAGTTCCACCCTTTATCAGGCCCACTGGGGCCGTCGTGGTCCCCCTATTAGCAGGTTGTCTTTGCTTTGACAGATTCCATGGAACGGATTGGCGTGGCACGGTTTTAATGGGTTTTGGCAAAGGTGTGTGTGTGTGCACACAGTTGGGCATGGTGGACTGAATGTACGTCTTTGTTGGACGAAAATTATGCAAAGAGATGTTTTTTTATTAGATTGAAATTACTGTACGTGTGTGTTCTCTTGTTTTGACTTTTTATATTTTTTTGATCAATTTGTTTTGTTTTGTGTGAGTCCAATAAATACTTTACGTTTCTTTTAAAAACCAAAACTGAAATGTCCTTTGGATGTGTATTTTGAACTTGATAATATATTGATTTGGGACTTTTAAATTATTATTTATGCTTCAATTTCTACAGAACTTCAATCAATCTGTAAAATTGATAAGACAAAATATTTTCTTTTCATTCAATTCTTCATGTAATCTATTAACTTTTAAAAGATGTCAACATCACAAATCTCTCTGTTCCACTCGTAGAACAATAAGCATAAAAAGTCAATTGTTTCAAGCAGGCATTTTATGCGAGGTAATCAAAAATACTTCATATGTCTGCCTAAGTGCTTATCAAGACTTCAGAATCACAATTTCATGCCAAGATTTAGGCTTTATATATTCCTAAGCTCTTTATTATTCTAAGCAGTTGTCTTTGAAAATAAATCATTTTGGTTGAAATGAAAATTCTTGCATAATCTGTGACTATTTTATACTCTTGTAATAAAATACAAAAGTTAAATACGTAGTCAAATAATGTAGCGATCAAGTTTCCAGTTTCTGTTTTAGTTACCTAATTACACTTACTTAATTAAAATATACGCCGAACTCGATCCCGTTGCTCGAAAATACCTCATGTTAGCAGAATAAGGCATATTTTGTTTTGTGTTATTATTTTATAAATGTACTTTTTACCTAAATATCAACTTACATTCTTGGTAAGTAAATGAGAACCGCTCTCTTTTTAAACTGGTTTGTAACGTCAGTTTAAGAACAACACAGGAATGTGTAATTACATAATTATATTGTTTATCAATTTATGTTAACAAAATGATTTTTATTATAATCTATCAATTGTGATATTTGACTCAAAAGTTTGACTGGTAGAGAATACCTTGTGTCATTAAGTCCGCCTATGTACCACTATTGTACACGATGTTTATATATATAAATAAATATAATTAATTGAATGAAAGATAATGAAACTGGTACTGATCCTACAACATAAAATACATTCAAACACGGGTTTTTGGAAAACTAGACAAAAAAAAATGAACAAAAATCTTACAGTAAATTTTAACATAAATCTTTTTCCTTTGTTTCAGACTGGCAAACACTTTCATAGGACTTCACTTCTCATCAAAGCTTTCAACCACAAGTTCCGCCTGGATCTTGAGCTTAACACGTAAGTACCTAATAAAATAAATAAGTCACCATTGTTAGATTTTTGTCTACCGTGAATTTTAAGTCTACCCATTGTGTGATGCGTTGGTGACACGTGTGTTTTTGTTAACTATTTCAGGGAAATTAGAGAAGATAATACTTAAAAATGACCATGTATTATAATGTTTTACTAGTAAACCAAACAGCATAACCAACACAACTTCGAAACTACACTATAGCTTTGAAACGTTAACACACAATCCATTGAACCTCAGACTTATTTATACCAAACCCGAAGCAACCTAACAGAGAAATAAAAAAAACTTTTCAATTTGTTGAAAATAAATATACCAATCGGCCAAAAGAATCCTAAATGGTACAAAACGCTAACAAATTGTACCAACAGGGGAGGACTTCAAAAACAGTTTCAACCAACACCATGAATGAAATATACAGGGTTCCCGTGATCAGAACTTATGTCGGTAACGCAGATAGAGATAGACATACAAAAAAGCCCTTTGTTAGAAAAAGAGGGCGGATCTGGAGTTGTTCAAAGGATCGCTATTACGGGGGAATCGTAGGATTTCTTTCGAAGATAAGCTGTTTGTAATTCTGTAAGAGTTCTCGTATTGCAGAATTCATATTATGGTTCGGGCTAGGTAAATGGGGTATTGAGGGCACGGAGGTTGATTTGGGAGTGAAGGGTAATGGACCTTGAAAGGTTTGAAATTCGACTGTATCTACGTATACTCACGCGTTTTATTTCCATGCGGGAGGCAGACACTACTAACCGCCACCGCCGCATTCAATACTCCTTTTGGTATGTCCACGTTTATATCTAGTTTTTGACTAGATATCGTCCCCACTCTGCCTCGAAGAGATTTATTAAACATTTTCTTTCTGACGAGTCTTTGAAACATCTGATCTAAAATACTATATGGCCGGTCAGTTTCCTCACTTTCGTAAGCCTTCAACGTTTTATGACCAGTAGTGATTGAATGCCAGTCTGATTGAGCCCATATTAGCTAGAGATTTCAAATCCAGGCCATAAATCTCGTAAGGAAATCTGCATGTCCTAGAACAAAAGCATGTAAATTGCGGCCGTTACCCACCACGGTATAATCACATACAATTAACAGTATCACTCTCTCCCTCTTTTTTATGTCTCTTTCTTTCTCATACAATAAACAACCAACATTTTTCCTTGTCAATTGATTACCATAGAATTCCGCTTCCATCGAATTTGCTTCGGAAATCAATATGGAAATATGTAAAATATTTACATACGGCCGGCCCTTAGGGATTTCGTTTCGTGGGTATTTTATTTCAGCCTGTTCGTCTGTTGACCCACTTCTCAATTGGGATGGATAGGTATCCTTGTGAGTGGATTGCGCCGAAATGGGTTTCGAACATAATTACCTACTTATTGTTTAATTCTTTAATGCTTCCCTGCTCTAGTGAGGCCAAGTTTGCAGTGCTTTGTAATGTAGTGTTCTAGATGTTTATAAATTCTACTTTATATTACTATTTACTACTATGTATGTACATTAAAAACGACAAATATGTAGTTCTAAAATAGTAATAAAAATATATACGAGTATCAAATTTCAGGTAGTCAACAGATTCGTTCACATCGCTGTCAATAGGATAAGTTTCTATCAGACTGACAGAATTGCCACGTTGGATGGCAATGCTGAATCTTTTATCAATAAAATGGCCAGCCCTCTGGTCACATGAAAAGCTAACCAGCCGCTTGACACGCTTGGCTGCGGCATTGCATGTTTTGGGTTCAATTCCCGCACTAAAAACAATATTTGTATGATCTACTGGTATTTGTTCTGGGTCCGCCTGTTTGTGTTAATGAGTTTAAATATATGTAAACGCACCCACGATACAGGAGGAATCTCTAGTGTAAAGCAATGTAGTTAAAAGAAAAAATAAAGTACTACTAAACGTCGCTTTCCTCCGAATACTGCCACTAGGCTACCTCTTTAGTTCAACATTTAGCTTCATAATAGGGTTGCCTGTTCAAAAGTTCGCAAGCTCGTTAGACGTTAAAACACACCGAACTAGCGAATATTCTTCTTTGTAAGTTAAGGAAATTCTTCCCCGGTCTGAAGAAAATTGTACCTTGAAGAATGAAAGGTGTGCCTTATTAGGCCAGGGGTGCAACGTTGCAGATTGTGACATTCGAAGCTGACTATGCTCATTTTATTTTACGATGTGAAAATTGAGTTGAAATGTGTTTTGAAATGTTAACTGGACTTTTCAAGAAATGTTGTCATGTCGGTAACGCTTCAACTTTTTAAATCTTAATTCATCATCATTACTTGCGTGGTTTTCTTTCTTTATCATGTGGTTAGACATTAACCAGAGTTTATATGTCCTCCATGGGAGGAGCTCGTGCTTATCTAGGTTGGTCTATGGATAGGTGACCGCCCGACATACCGAGTTTCCTCCGTGCCTCGGAAAGCACGTTAAGCTGTTGGTTCCGGCTGCCATGTACAGATCTTTGGCAGTCGTTACAGGTAGTCAGTGACCTAAAATTCTGACATCCAGTCTTACCAAAAAGTATCGTATTACCTAGTATTAACTAGGTTGTGGAGGTCAGATAGGCAGTCGCTCCATGTAAAATATTGGTATTCAGCTGCATCCGGTTAGACTGGAAGCCGACCCCAACATAGTTGGGAAAAGGCTAGGCAGATGATGATATGTCCTCCATGGGCCTCTGACTTGGCTTTATATGCCGTCAAGAAACATCTCTCAGGCATACTAGTTTCCTCGCGAAGTTTTCCTTCACCGAAGCAAGTGAATCCGAAAAATCAGGGGCGGGTCTTTTTTTTTTTGGCGGGTGGAAAATCATCAAATAACCCCTCCCGCTCTTGGGCAGAGCAAAAGGGAGTGTCTTGTCTGACTTCTACTGACTAAAAACCACCCATGTTTCGTCTTAGCCCTTCATGTCGAGGCCGCGACCGCTCTTGCGAACAACCCGCAGCCCCGACGGGCGTCGGCCCTTGCGGGCCCCTTCCATGTTGCTGACATGGAAGAATGACATGACATGGAATGGCATGTTGTTGTGGGTCTTAGATTCGAACTCGAGGCCTATAACTTTGTAGTCTGACGGTCACACTACTTGACTACCACTGCTTATGATCATTATGATCTCAAAATAATTATGATGTGTCCCTAAAAGTAGCAGTGCCCATCAACTTATGACTGCAACCCTACAATCTATAACATGTGTGTGCAACACCCCTGACTCCTCATAACACCCTACGTCTGCATAATGTCCACGGCATCATTTTCCCGCAATTGTTTACACTTTTCAATGTCCCGCTTTGTCCTGTTCTGTTAGATATTCAACATGTCCAGCCAGTGATTAATGCGCACCCGCTTAAACATGTTCGTTTTCCATTTTTACATTTACATTTCGAAATGAAAATGTTTTGCAGACATGTGGAGTGTTATTCTGTTGTTTTTAGTTGTTATTGATGTGTTGTTGTATGATGTAGTGGTCTGGGGTTTATGATGCATGTCTGGTTGTTCAAAGGTGGAATTTTATTGTTTGAATTTATAGGTTAACTGGGTTACTTTTAGGTCGCGGAGTAAAAGACGGATATAATGGAAATATCTTAAAGTCACTTACGACAGATATGACAGATAATGTTATAACTTAGCAACTCGGTCTAGAAGCATGGAATTTGGCACAGGAGTTCTATTTTTGACGAAAGTGAGCACTCACTAAAGAAGAGTTCTTAATAATTCATGCCCTAAAGGTGTTAAAAAGTGGCTGGATGAAGGTTTATCATTTTGTCGATGGGCAAGTTCGCCGTTGTTTTATAAAACGTTAATAATATAATAAAACCATTAGTGTAACTAGGCCAAGCTAGTGATTTTGGCAAAGGATTTTAGCAAAGAAAATCCAAGCATCTTGCCACGGCACGTCGAAAAAATAATTCTGAAGTAAAAAAATCTGATCTTTTGCATGTATCAAATGAACTACACCAAATACACAACACACAGACACATCAAGATAACCTCTACAAAGTACACACGATGCTTAACACGCTGTAAAATCACAGAACAACAACTATTTCTCCGTGTTTGCAACAAAAATGTTGATTGGCACACAAAGAGTGTCGCGGCCGTGTTGCAGCTGCGTTTTGTTTGCGCACCGCTTTTAATGAAGTTGTCGAGCGGAGCGAAACGCGGACGTTTTACTAGCGGGACAAGTTACACGCTGTTAGAACAAAATTGCTTGAAAAACGTGTTTTGATTTGACAATTAAAAATTAAATAGAAAAATAATATATCAGCCAATCTTGTGTGCGTAAGTACAATGTTCATGGTTGTATAAAAAATATGTCACGCTATAGCAGAAAAATCAATATTTATATAATACATATCGATATCCAATGTACGTGACAGGTTGTATAATTTTATAAATTGTCTGATTTCATATATTTAATTGACGTGAAGCAATAACACAAAGCTGATTGGCATGAAGAGTGTCACGAACGTATCGCAACTGCTTTCGCTTGCGCAGCGCTTTTAATTAAGTTGTCGAGCGAAACGACGGGCAGACTGCTCTCGAGCGGGACAAGTTACACGCTACTAGAGATATTTTACGTCATTTAAATGAAAATAATATGCGGGAATAATATGGATTTCGTGATATTTCTCACTTAGTTTAATAATTTTACCGTCACGTTGCCGGATATCTTAAAAAGTGACTAAAACGCACGTGTCACGCTTTTTGAGCAACAAAGGATACTTGACATTTTCAATTTCTTACTACATCAGCTAACTTACAGCTGTTAATGTTGCTATATTAAAACATGTAACGAAAGTAACACTGCGTTTGAAACAAAAATGTTGATTGATACACAAAGAGCCCTTTGCCAACGTGTCACGCTGTCGAGACTTTCCCGCTTTAGCTTTTAATAAAGTTGTTGGAGTCGCGAGACTATCTGGAATATGGAAGTAACGGGATATTTAATTATATGTCACGCTTCGTATTTTTATCAGCGTGAAGAAGAAATTCTACTTTAATAACGTGATACTCGTACCTACCTACTGATGTACCGTGGAGCTACTCCACGGTACATCAGTAGGTTATATAATAATGTTAATCAATATTCCTTGTTCACTTCGCTGGTACAAGTTACCTTTACGAACTGTCAATTTTATTCAAATAGTTGGCAAACACGTAGTTGTATAAAATAACCTCAGTGCGCATTACATCTTAATTTCATGGCTGTACATAATGAACGTAAAGAATTTATATACGTGCTGTTTTAAATTCAAAATTATCAATATATTTATGTTCTAACGAAAACAAACAAATATTAACGAGGTCTTTCCTTAAAAGTCCACAGAAGATTTGTTATACAAAGAGTCACAAGCGTGTAACCTTACATTTTGTAGCTTTAATGAAGTTCAGTTCCCAACTAGAGAGAGTAGAACAAGTTATAAGCGTAAAGCGTGTCACACTAAATATGGAACAGAGTATTTAAAATGTCGTTCCACGGAAACAAAATAGTAATTACACAATATTTAAAGCATGCAAAACGTTGCACGTCACAGGCACTGCAATTTATTTATAGGGCACTTTTAATGAAGTTGTCGTAAGCCGGTGGACGTAGTAATGTGTTTGTGGTACAAGTTATTGGCGGACAGCGGGAATTTTATTGTGGCATTTACGACTATGATAACATTTCTGAGATTGTGTTGTACAAGAATAGATGAAAAGGTTATTATCATATCTGCCGTCGTATAGCAGTCTCTTACGTAATATCCACGATGTAAGTTAGCTTATTGTCGGCATAACCATGAAAATGAACATGATTATCCCACTGCTGGGAAGCAGCACTGACACAGGCCTCCTATCAGTATGATGACCCACGTGGTGGATCGTGGCCCAATCGTTGTTACAGAACGATTTAGATTACTAGGTAGGTAGATCCTAAGTACGTACACGTACTTTTGTACATCGATTTTTTGACAAGAAACGCTCAAGAGTTTTGGCATCCGTTTGTTTCACTTCGCCACTCCCTAGGCGCTATGCAAGCCACAAGTCAGTGCGTTCCTAGCCGAAGTGTGTAAATCATGACCTAAAAATAAATTTCATTATTTTAGTAAATCGCATCGCTTATACCTTGCCCCACAACTATCTAGACGGGTTCGCAACGCGTCTGCTGCTGAAAACGAAGGTCTCAGTATTTGGGACTCAAATTGGAACATGCAAGCAACACAGGCGACACAACCAGGCCGCGCGACACAGGAAATGTTTCTGATTAGAGCCACACTACTGAGAATTACATTCTAATTAGTGCTGGTAGTAAATAGGTTTGGATTTTTGATTAAGTCTTTTTAAATACGACTTTTTTGAGAGTGTATGGATGATATTCTAATTTGACTTTTTAAGATTCAAAATTGGCTTTGAGCCATTTTTCATTTAATTAATTCGCAGACTGAATGACACAAGTTGTTTTATTTTTCATCTGGATTTTCTCAGTAACAGCCGTAACGTAGTTTTGTACCCATAGGAAAGATTTGCCTCCTATTACATGATATTTTAACATATCTGGCGAAATATGGGCGGCAAAAACAATTGTTCCGTATATATGGTATGGGTAATTGCACTTTTGAAGGTGAAGTTTTCTTTAAATTACTGATGAATCATTTTCAATCTCTTCGTCCGTGCACCAATTCAGGAATCCTTACGACGTTTTATGGTAATAATTTATTTATTTATTACAGTCAGGACAGCATAAGTCGTTATTTCTAAATTGAGTAATCCTTTTACTCCGTCTTCTCAGAGAAAAGCAAGTATTGTACTATTATCGTCTTCCATTCATCAGGAAACAAGTCGAATCCAGGTCTGGTCTCCACGAGTGCGTTGAGCAATGTAAACTTATTGGAACTTAGGTCCTGTCTCAAATGAATCAACAACTTCTTACGTAAAAAATTGTAAGTTTCTTCCTTTGTGTGTCCCAGGAAATAAATCGTGAAAATCATGATAAAGCTACTTATAAAGGCTTTCCAAAAGTTTACGCATAATGATGATAGCAGTACTGTTTGCAAATATCTAGAATTGTTCTATTTCATTCTGCAACACAATAGGGATGTTTCCTGACTAAAAAAATATGATTCTAATTAGTCCGTCTATTAGATTATCGAAAAATATTGGATACGTATTTCCTGTTTTATCAAATCAATAAAAGTTGACGAAGATAAAACGCGTCTAAGATTTGAGTTGGGGTTTGTGACGTCACTCACCGGTAACAAATCTCATACTAATGTCTTAGAATATGACGTCACACGAGTTTTCAAAGCACTGTATCGTCTTCATTGTTTGTTTAGGTGAAAAAAGAAAAAATACGTGTCCAATATTTTTGGTAATCTATCTGACGGACTAATTCGATTTTCTTTGTTAACTACCCTATTAGCCTTAGACTTCCGATTGCAATTATTCACTACTAGCTTTTATGTCATTGTAGACTTTATTTTATTCTAGTTCTACTTTCATAAAGGAGAAACAAACAAAATTAAATAGCAGCTTCATTATTTAAATTGCATTCATATACCTGAAAACAAAAAAAAAATATATATTATATTATTATTTACAACGGTACCATGAAACCACTCAATCAGTTTCAAACAAAAACCTCCACAAAATACAAAAAAAAAAACTTAATCTCAATATTTTAAAAAATATCACGAGAAAAAAATCGTTACATCATCCTTCATTTTGGGTTAATCTCCGAAATGTTACCGTGTAAGCGTAATTCTGCGAAAACAGTCTTGGGCGTCAGCCATATTGTTTACGATGACGTCACCTCTCCCCGGGCGACAAGGGGGGAAGGGGGGCCGATTGAAAAACAATACAGCGCTGGTGGCCATGTAAATATCGAAAATGATGGGTTTGTACAAGATTTTATTATGTTTGTCAGTGTAAAGTACGGCAAATGCTTTTCTTTTGTCGTTACCGTATTTACGGCTTTGAGTATTTAGCTGCCATCGAAGTTTAATGGCCTGTTAGTTCTTGGTTTTTTTTATGGTAGTCTTGTTCTTGAATAATATTATTCTTGGTTGTATGTACTTCGTAGTGCGGACTTCTTTAATAGTCTCGATGGCATGGTACATCTTGTCATTCTTGAGCTCATGAGGTGACCACGTTAATTGAGCCATTAGAAGTATTTTGAAGGCTCTGAATTACAGGTGTGGTCATTATTACAACTAGTCACATAAGACGCTAGATTTATGACCTTTTTGACAAAAACGGAAACATTTATTTTTTTATCATAGACTATCATTTTATTATAATTGCCAGCCTCCATAAGCTTCTTAAATCCCAATTTCAACATCAAAACCATAATTCCAATAAAATTTTCATTACCACTACGCAAACAAATTTTAATAGATCCCTTTTAACTAAAAGCAACGCACAAATTACGTAGGGCCCGCAGGAAATTGAATTTGTCAGCCTCTACGACTGACAGTTCTGTTTGATTTAATACTCTTTGGTAGTTAAGGGGTGCTCCCAAAGCTATGACCTCGGCAAATGAACTTGATTAGTTGGCAGTAGTAGTAATAGTGATTATCTTTAGGGCTATGATTGGTTTGTTCAAATCTAGTTCTTGCTTAAATAATTGTAAAAGTTTTGTGAATTTGAATTGTTGAAACATGCTGTATGTTTAGAATCTGTGTGTAAAATAATGCCCTAAATTGAACGCTAGCTTGTAATGGAACAGAGACATTGTTTTAGTTTTAATTAATACGGATGATATCTGTGTTCATTAGCTTGTACAAACAATGCTGATCAAAGTCTCCACAAGTTAATGTTGCACATTTTTTTATATTTGTTTTAATTACAAATCCAAGACCAGCATACCAATCTCATCTGCGACACACAAAAAGGAACAAAAAAAACTGTGGACTCGCCAAAACTACAAAAGCACATACACGCAACATTTGAACGTCTATCCATCTCTTTCTCTTCTATAGAAATCCTTAAAAAAAGAGCAAGAGGGAATGCCAGTAGGGATAATAAACCATTTTCGCGTGTCTTTCATAATTTATTCGGAGCAAGTGGTCGCCGGGAACACCGTAATGAGATGAATTCAAATTAATGCTTCTCCTTATCTTTAACAAGACGGGGATTATGCTTTGCTTAGAAATGAAATTTATTCAAAGGGAAATTTTCTACATCATTTTGTATATTTGTTAGTAACGGTCGCGAGAACTGAGCGAAATTGTAAAAATAAATTTGGATTGTAATGAGGTCGGAGTAAGTTTTGAGCTGGGGATTTAAATTAATAAGGAATTTTGAGGTTTATTCTTAGGAATTAGTGGGTCTGACGGTTTAATCTTATAATTGTAATACTCATTCAGTTACAGACTGACTTTTAATCTAAACAATAACGATTAATTTAATTTATTTTAATTTAATTTGTTGATTACTTATTTTAATTTACAACTTGAATGGTTTATGCTAAATCGCAAATTAAGTTTTTTTATGAATAATTTCTTAACCTTTCAAGGCCCAACTACGAATACCAAGGTTATTTTTTAACCCAGAGTTGTCCCGAAAGTTGCCATATTTTTTGTGTGAAAACCGTAACTGTAACCACAGTAATATACAGGCACAAAAATAACACTAGTTTGCGCAACTGGGCGTAAGGCTTCAAATTATCTTCGTCATGAAAAAGTAAGTAAGTATATCGAAATAACTGGGACAAAAAAGCAATAATTTATAAAAGGAAACTACGTAGTTATTCCTCACAATTAAACAAGTATTTTTGCAAAAAAATAAACCGAATAATAACCAGTTTCACGGTACTTTTATTTATTATTTCCGCAAGTTGACAGAGTGGCCTTCTCTAGGGGGAAGTAAATACCCCACCCTTCTCGACAGGGGTACTGTACTCTTTGGGGTACAAATGAATTACCCCGTATCCTTTGCTGACGTACAATCATGACCAAAATATTTATAATTTTCATTTAATTGTGGACTAAATAGAATCAGTACTGTAGAACTTTTTAATGTTTCAGAAAGACAATTACTGTTGCTTTATTTCACTTTTTTTGTGAGATTTGTACAGACTCAGCACATCAATCCGTCAAATTTAATTTAGAAAATTTTACGACTTCTGGTAAGTTGTTTGATGTGTTGCTGTCTGTACATACACTTCATCATCATCATCAGCCATAATCTGCTGGACAAAGACCTCCCCCATAGAACGCCATAACGAACGGCAACCTGCCGTTTGCATCCACCGGTTGCGGGCGACTCTCACGATGTCGTCGGTCGGTGGGAGGCCTACCAACGCTGCGTCTTCCGGCTCGTGGTCGGCACTCGAGAACCTTTCTTCCCCATCGGTTGTCGGTTCTTTGAGCGATGTGGCCTGCCCATTGCCACTTCAAGTACATAGAACTAAGTTAGGTGAATTTAAGAATCATTTTTTTTTTGGAGTGTGAGAAATCATCAAATGACTCCTCCCGCTCTGGGGGAAGCGGAAGGGAGTGTCAGACTTCCACTGACTAAAAACCACCCATGTTCCTTCTTAGCCCTTTGTGACCGGGGCCGTGGTATCTCTTTCGAACAACCCCCAGCCCAATTCAAGAACCCTTTTTTTTCCGGGTGGAAAATCATCAAATAACCCCTCCCGTTCTTGGGCAGAGCGAAAGGGAGTGACAGACTTCTACTGACTAAAAACCACCCATGTTCCTTTTTAGCCCTTCATGTCGAGGCCGCGGTATCTCTTGCGAACAACCCCCAGCCCAATTCAAGAACCCTAAGCTCTATTTCAATTAAATCCCTACCTTTCATAAGCCTAAAACTAAATCTAAATTACAAAAAAATAAACCTAGCTAAAGTTAATTGAATAGCTAAATTATTTGAGTAAGTAGATAAACAAAAAATAAATAAAATAGTTGCTTTTGTAATTGAGTTTCTCAAAGGACGCTTTCATGATCAATTTAAAAGTAATTAATTTGTCTTTGTAACAGAAAACAGGCCGTCAATAATAATAATATCTATTATCTTCTTAAGGTTTATGTAATTTGCCCGTCGGGGCTGCGGGTTGTTCGCAAGAGATACCGCGGCCTCTACATCAAGGGCTAAGAAGGAACATGGGTCGTTTTTAGTCAGTAGAAGTCTGACTCTCCCTTTCGCTCTGCCCAAGAGTGGGAGGGGTTTTTTGATGATTTTCAACCCGCCAAAAAAAAAGACAAAAGGGTTTATGTAATTTGTGATTTTCTTTTAATTACATCGTCAGTTTTCTTGTGATTAGAGAGACAAAGATACTCGATTTTTCAGACTTTGTTATGGCTGGGACTAGTTTTCCCATTTCTAAAATAGTAAATTGTTTCTTTTGAATCATGCATCATAAAACACTCTATGTAAAATAAAGATACTGACAGCCATCGGACGCGGCTTAGATGTTTAAATCGGGTTTAGTTTAATTAAATTCTTTATGGGACAAAAAGAGAAAAACAGATTATATTAATGACGCGAAGAAAAATATAAACAGCGCAGTTCAAGAAGATGATAACGATTTTAGTTGCCATTCCAGTAAAACCATTCACAGCTAAACAGATTCTACGAATCCATTTATTTATACAGACAATTCTTTTTGAAATCGAATCGGCCAAATACCGAATGGTGGAGAAAGTGAACAGTGACGAAAAAGTCTGGATTAATAAAATGTTTCAATGAAGCTTGGTGTCATGGACATTTTATGTTAGATCTAAAGTTATGCGCCCTGACACACACCCGCGATTTGACCCACGATTTTCTGGGAATAGATGAAGTACTGGGAAACTACTTCTGATAAAAGATTAAAGAAATTTTATTTTCAGAAGTCGGTGACTTTGTTTCATGGGCTTTTTCTGCCACCGACATCCGAAACTAAAGTAATTTATCATCATCTGCCTAGCCTTTTCCCAACTTTGTTGGGGTCGGTTTCCAGTCTAACCAGTTGCAGTTAAATACCAGTATTTTACATGGAGTGACTGCCTATCTGACCTCCACAACCCAGTTAATACTAGGTAATTTAATACTATACGCTTTGGTAAGACTGGATGTCAGAATTTCAGGTTACCGACTACCTGTAACGACTGCCAAAGATCTATATATGGCAGCCGGGACCAACAGCTTAACGTGCTTTCCGAGGCACGGAGTAATCTCGGTATGTCGGGCGGTCACCAATCCACAGACCGACCTAGGCAAGCACAGCTTTACCTAAAGATCGATCCGAGTGGCAGTTCTTATTAAGCCACGAGCTCCTCCGAAACTAAAGTAATTTCAGAATAAAATGTTTATTTTTTGGAAGCAGTTTTTTTATTGCAAAAAAAAGCGTTTTACTATACACTTACTAACACCTGGGAAGAATTAAGAATGATTTTCTCGTGGAAAAGCTATTGCAGCTTTGTTAAAAGATATTTTTCATTATTTTGTGGGCCCCAAAATAGTTTGTAACTACATTAAATTATAACCCAAAGATTAGGAGATAATCAATTTTAGTAGCAGTATATTTGGGCAGAATTACACTCAGTTGCATACCAAATATGCAGAACATTTCCACCATTTCCATACTTAACATTATCATGCACCACATTTGTCCAATCGATCCCTCACCCAGTTTAATGAGCGATTTCATACGATCCTGTAATATCACATTTTGTAACTTAATTACTGTTTCGTGAAATACGTCCCACTCAAATTCGGGTTCCAACTCGAAATTTATGTTAATCGATTCTTATTACGAGTCTCGTTTCGATGTATCGATTCGATGTAATGAGTACGCAATCATTTTTTATTGGTTTTGAATTTAATTTTGAGTTTAATTGTTTGAATTTATTGTTTTTTGTAAATTATTGTAATTTTGTTTTATAAGCTTTGCGCCTCTTGTTAATAACGTTATCGTGAATTTGATCTGTTGCCCCTAGTAAAGTTGTTTCATTATTATATAAGCAAAATTGGGTACTTTTCGTACCGTCATTCAGTTTGGTTGCGTTTGGCGCAATCTGGGTGTACTATTCGGTACACTTCTGCCTATCCCTTCGGAGATTGGAGGAGTGATGTTCTGTTAATGTAATTGTTGTGAAGCTTGAAAATATTCGTCATTATTATTTAATTAAAGGTTTTTGCAGTAAGATATTACCTACCAACGTAATAGCCAGTTAACAAAAAAATCTAATTAGTCCGTCAGATAGATCACCAAAAAATATTACACACGTATTTTTCTTTTTTCACGTTAACAAACAATGAAGACAATAAGTACAGTGCTTTGAAAACTCGTGTGACGTCATATTCTAAGACATTAGTATAACATTTTTTACCGGTGACTGACGTCACGTATCCCCACTCAAATCTTTGATGGGTTTTTTTTTCGTCAATTTTTATTGATTTATCCAATATTTTTCGATAATCTAACAGACGGACTAATTAGAATCATAATATTTTTTTAGTCAGGAAATATCCCTATTGGTAGTTTTAAATGCTAAAAGAATTATGTCATATCCACGTCAGCTCGAGTCGCCATCTTTCACAAAATGCGAAATTAAAAATTCGGAAGCCTCGCCTGCATACTGCATTCCCATTTCCGTTCCGTCACGAGAATTTGAAATGCCTTATTTATTATAATCGGATGACGTAATAAATTGGGAAACAATTACTCATTTTGAGTAATAACGTCACAACGTAGCGAATGGGAAATAACGTTTCAATCATTAATGTGTAGTAAATAAAATGATTTATTGCGGAAGGCTGAGGCGTTGTTGATAAGCGGAGCGATGAGCGGGTTTGTTGTGAAAGTAGCTGGTGTTTTAGGGCTCTAAGGATAGACAGTGTCCCGTCGGGGCTACGGGTTGTTCGTAAGAGATACCGCGGCCTCGACATGAAGGGCTAAGAAGGAACATGGGTGGTTTTTAGTCAGTAGAAGTCTGACATTCCCTTTCGTTCTGCCCAAGAGCGGGAGGGGTTATTTGATGATTTACCTCCCGCCAAAAAAAAAAAGGATAGAGTGTGTGAGGTAATATTACATAACATCACGTCTGTAATCCCCGAAGGGTTAAGCAGAGGTAAAGTTCAATAGTATCCAACTAATTTAATACCTAGGTCCGGGAAATTCGGTAAATTGGTCATAGGTACCCTTTTTATATATTTATACATACGAAACCTTAAAAAGAAGATAATACGTTTTCACAGCCTATCTCGTTGAATATCAGATAAGTAAATCTTAAACACGAATAGTAAATCAAATCAAAAGTCATTTATTCAAACTAGGCTGATAATAATCAGCTCTTTTCGAAGGTCAAAATTTATTTACAAGAGACAGTCAACCAAAAAAAAAAAAGGAAAAAATGCTCACCCTTCGACACTATTCAGTATGCCTGCACCGTAAACGAACCCTGACGCCTCTTGTCCACATGTTCATTTAATTCATTCGCTCATTCGTTCAATTATCGCGCTGACAATTACAAAGCGCAGTGGAAAAATATTGAATGTTGCCACAAATAAAATACGGAATAGTGAATGTGGAACTAGTGGTCTTTACACCTCGAAAAATATTTCCGTTTTGTATTTGTGAAATATAATCGAGTAATTAACTCATATTACAACATCACGCGCAGAGAGCAGTGGTGGCCTAGAATCAAAAACTCGAAGACTTGTGACCTTTATCAATCTGCACTGGGCTCGCGTGGTAGATGAGTGGAGAAAGAGTGGAGGCCTGTGTCCCAGCAGTGGGAACATTAATAGGCTGTTACTGATGATGATTAGAACATCACGCATGTAGTCCCCGAAAGGTAAGGTAGAAGTGTACCTATCTAATAGTAAACCCACATTTTGGCAAGTGACTCGTATCGTTTTGTATTGTAATATTTTTTTTCATCCCACCATCTCGGAAAGAGTATTTTTAATCTTCAATATCTGAGTGGAAAAGCCGTTTTTATTCTCTAGAGGATAAAGTAAATTGAATTTAGAACATCGTGTGCACTAAGTTTGTGAATTAAAAAAAACATTAAACCTATTTACTGCTACCTCTATGGTGCCGAATATATCATACAACTTTTTTTTAATTTGTTAAAAACTCAGACTCGGAACCTTCTTGGTGTTCTTTTTTCAATTTGCTTTGTACGCGGTTCTTTACGCGGCATTTTTTCACGTCATTGTTAAACCTTATATTAAAAACAAGAAACTTGAAAACAAGTGAAAAAACTAAAATGAGTGATTCTAGCGACGAGGAAGTTTGCTTGACGCCAACAGAATTGACTGAAACTGTTAATAATGCGCAAATGAGCTTTCTCCCTCAACAATCACGCGAGAAGTATTTAAAACAGTACGATATGTTCAACACGTGGCGACTAGCAAAAGGAGCCAAAACTTTCTCAGAAAACGTTTTGCTGGCATATTTTATAGAATTATCCGAGAACAAGAAAGCAAGCACTCTATGGAGTACGTATTCGATGCTAAAAGCAACAATAAAGATGAAAAAAGACAAACATATCGATACCTATCCTAAATTAGTGGCATTTTTAAAAAGAGCCTCATCTGGTCATCAACCAAAAAAATCGAAGGTTTTCACAGTATCTGATATTGAAAAGTTTCTTAACGAAGCACCCGATTCCGTATATTTGGCGGCAAAAGTAAGTCAGTTGCACATTCAGTATCTACTTAAGTATATTAATCTCAATTAAATAGTATACTTAATAGATGTTGATAGGCATAATTATGCGTTCATATCAATTTTATTCATTTATCTACTACAATACTCTTTACGTTACAGGTTGTTCTTATTATTGGAATAAACGGAGCATGTCGAACTAATGAACTAACACAACTTAATGTCAAAAACATTGAGAAACATTCAGATGACTTACTATTAATTAATTTACCTAATACAAAGACAAAAAGAGACCGCAACTTCGTCATTCGCAAGGAATACGTAACGATTGTTGAGAAATATCAAGCCTTACGCCCGCCTAACACTCCAATCAATCGATTTTTTCTACAGTATCGCAATGGAAAGTGTGTTAGACAGCCTATGGGTACTAATAAAATTGGCAGTATCCCACGAGAAATAGCAACATTTCTTGAACTTCCAGAACCCCTGTTGTACACGGGTCATTGTTTCCGACGAACTTCAGCCACACTTTTGGCTGATTCCGGAGCTGATCTCCTGTCCCTTAAGCGCCACGGAGGCTGGAAGTCCAATGCAGTTGTAGAGGGATACATAGAGGATTCCATCCAAAATAAGTCTAAAATATGTGAAGGCATCGTAGGAGCCATTACACTGAAAGAGCCTCAATCGGATCCTTGGACTGGCCCTTCTAGATCAAAAATAAGCCGTTATGAAACACCTAACCATCTCCCTCTCTCTCCAACATTCACGCCAAGGGAATCCGATGAATCGGTACAACTATTAAGTATGACAGATAGTTTACCGAAAAACAGTACACAAGTGACTAACACCAATATTACAGTACCAAACAAAAATATTACACTCAATTTAAATAACTGTAGCAACGTTACTTTAAAATTTTCTTAATTATACCTTAGTATTATTTTGTTATAATTTAAAGATTATTCTGTAATACTTACCTGTCATAATGTAGTAATTAATACCTAAACTGAAATAAAAGTGTACCTATCTTGTGATTGTAAACGTTTTTTTTTTGCATTTAGTCATTTCCTCGCTGAGGTGGAATGAAAAGTTACGTGTTGCACTCGAGTGCAAAGATTTTTCACCTCGTGCTCTTTTGATTCCCTCGCTAACGCTCAGGATACCTAACTCCTGTAAGCCAGAATCAACAGTGGCCACCACAAGAAAAGCACCGAGACAATGAAGCCCGGCGAAGTCCCAGAGAAACGAGTTAACTGTCTTGGATCCCGCAACGAAATTAATCAGAAAAGAATAGCGGAGGAGTATGAAAAACATAATTTCCACTTCTATCCATATCAGCAGGAGACAGAACAGAACCAGGCCAATAGGCACACAGGGACGTACACAACTGGGATAAGCACAGTTGCCTAGCTAACCTAACCTTTTATACCTTGTAGTGGTTTAATGCTAGTCACTTTGAGAGTAGGTGCGGTTCATCAAATTGCAAAGGACGGTTATGAACCTGTCCTCCCGTATCGTAGAGAATATTCATTCATTAAGAATGTCCGTTAACCAAAGATAAAAAAATATTTAAAACAATGTCCCCAGATAAGACGTGTTTTTTACTATTGACACAAAAACACTCTCTTTACAAAAACACTAAAGCATCAACAATTCTCAATCGACCCTTAAAACTTACCCATAGAGATTTGCATAAAAACAATTTATAAAAATGTCCAAAACCGGAACTCCCATTGATCCACCAAAAATACCCGACTTCACCCCATAACTCACGGTGAACAACCCCTCGAAACTACCCCTTAAATGTAAATGTGTCCATTAATATCATTTTGCGACAATAAAATCGCGCGATTCGATTGCACGACACCGATACTATCTATTTTTATCGGTGAACATTTACATAATTGCTATAATGGTCTATAATTTTTTTTTGCTATGACGTTTTAAAACCTCTCTGTGATGTATGGATGCGGGACGAGGACTTTTGTTCGAGTTACGAAGTTTTTATGGGACAGGTACTAACTCAAGTGCTAGAGTAAACTTTATGTAGATTGCAGGAATATTTTGAAGCGTAAAAGTTATACGTACTTTATGACTGGGAACAATCTAAAATTCCTAAAAAAAAAGACTATGAATTCTGTAATCGTGAACTGCGCTGACCAAGCGCGGTGATTAATGTTTGCCTTCTATGTGGGCTTTTACAAAACCGATAGTTTCATCATAATTATTACCAAAAAATAACCACAATTCCTCTTTAATTAGAACAAATAACTGTAATTCCTCTCTTATTAAAATAATCATTATTTTTCTTCTATATTGTGTGCTTAGTGTTTAAAATGGTAGCAGAGTTTTTATGCAGCCCGTGGGCCTCTGACTAAACTTTACATGCACTCGAGAAATATCTCTCTAGCTTGCTGGCTTCCTCACAATGTTTCCCTTCACCGAAGCAAGTGATGATTGATAAATTGGACGGCACGGTCGGCGCAGTGGCTCAAGCAGTGGTTCGATCCCTGCATGGAACAAATATTTGTTTGACCTACAGATAGTTGTTCCGGTCTGGGTATTTATGTATGTGAGTTAAAATTTTTGTGAACGCACCCACGATACAGGAGAAATTCCTAGTGTAAAAATAAATAAATATTATACAAAACGCACATGAATCTGAAAAATCAGAGGTACGTGTCTTTAATTTAAGTTTATGTCATTTGTAATAATAGTTATGTCAAATACAAATCACAGGGTAATCACTCAGACACCAACACATCCAACATTAACAATAATAATATTGCAAGAACACGACGCCCTACATTTATAACCGTAAAACAATGTTCCATAGCATTTCAAATAAAATTTGAACAGCCAATTAAAACTTTTCATCAACTTTACCGACCTCGATAGAAAGAGACAACGCATATGAGCTTTTGTACATGAGTAAAGGAGGTGGGTATATGTGGTTGGTTCGCTCAGGTCAACGTGTTGAAGTTCTAATAGCAATTACTTTGAAAATTGAATTTATAAGTTGTATTATAGGTTTGGGTTTGTGAACGTGTTAAGACGTTGACGTGGAACATTTACGTGATAACGTGAATGTTGTATACTTTGGTGGATGTAAGTTATATGTGATATTATGTGATACGTGATCTATAATTAACTTTGATCATATTATGTAATGAACTATTAAGTTAAATGTCCGGTTGGTGGCAATGGGCTTGCCTCCTATGATATGGAAATTAAATAATGTAACGGGATATTTAAATACAAAATTCCCGAAACAAGTGTTCACAATAATGTTAGTGACCATGTCAGTTTAAAAACTTAAATTTAACTTGTGAAATTTAAGTGTACCAATAAGTACACGTTTGCCTAACCTTACGGGGATTACAGTCGTGATGTTATGTTCAGACAGTTCCCCAATCCACGACAAAATAAAATCCAAACGCGTTTCATCTTTTATTATTAACCAAAACAAATACCTAATTTCCTCCGACTTCCCACAAAGTTGGAAACCTCCGCAAAGAAGCAGTAAACATAAAAACAAGGTGTAAACTTGCTAATCAATGTTGTAGCGATTGAAACTGTGAACGGCGATCGATACGCTCCCGGTCGTGTCAAAGGCACGATTCACGGTTGTGTGGCGCGAGGCATAGGCTGTTGCGGGGTGATAAAATGTGGTGTCTTTTGCATTGATATAAAAACTAAAGATACGGTCGTCCGAACATTTGCTCGACGCGTTCGCCATACAGAGAATCGGTGTAGTCTGCTCGTTAACGTAACCTTGTATAAGCGGCGTGGCATTTTCGAGGTATAAAGAACATAAATAAAGCTTTTAATAAAATTTACGACCGCACCCGAAGAGAGCCGATCGTAGACTAGTTCACTTTGGCTTAGGAAAGACCTTATTGGGACCACGTTTGTGGGGTCATTTTAATATGCCGTCCGCCCTGCCCTTACGCAGTAATATATAAGTCAATGGTCTTTTGCTTCTTTCTTCGTTCTTTTTTAAAAAAAACGTTGCCTTACACTAGGAATTTCTCCTGTACCGTGGGTGCGTTCACAAACATTTAAACTCACGTACACAAATACCCAGACCCGAAACAACTATCTGTAGGCCATACAAATATTTGTTCCGTGCGGGGATCGAACCCGCGGCACGTTCTATACATGGTGCAAACTGGCCCTTCACTAAGCTGTCATAAGTTTTCTGTACATCTAAGTAACTCTTCGGCTGCCTAGCATTTTCCCAATTGAGTTGGGGTCGGTTTTAAATCAACCAGGATGCAGCTGAATACCAGTATTTTATATGAAGCGACGGTTCATTTATCTAATTAACTGTACGCAAAATGTTTTGCTGGGAAACGACTTTTGAGGGTGTAAAACCACCCCGTCGGGGCTGTGGGTTGTTCGCAATAGATACCGCTGCCTCAACATAAAGTGCTAAGAAGGAACATGGATGAATTTTAGTCAGTAGAAGTCTGACACTCCCTACCGCTCTGCCCAAGAGCGGGAGGGGTTATTTGATGATTTCCCATACCAAAAAAAAGGGTGTAAAACCACATTACTGCGTACAACTCAAAATAACGCACTCAAAAAATAGTGCTGACCAAAAAAAAGTAAAGTTACATTAGCAAACTTATATTTGCGTAAAGTAACTTGTTGGTTGCCGGAAGACGGACGGCGCGGCGCCACCGAGACCGGCCCAGAAAGAGGTGGCAAGACGAGCTGGACCCGCACTAGGAGGGTTGGTTCGAGGTGGCTCAGGAAAAGAGCGCTTGGAAAGAATTGGAGAAGGCCTTTGCCCAGCAGTGGGACAGAACAGGCTAACAAAAAAAAAAAGGAATTTCGACCTCCAATATCTCTGTCATTAGAAAGTTTCCAGATACGTTCCAATAAAAAACTCAATGACAAAGAAAAAGAATGCCTTTTGGCTTTATTGGCCGCGCTAAGATATTAAAACTATTATCACTATCATCACTACATCATCACTATCACTATCACTACATAGTATAAAACAAAGTCGCTTTCTCTGTCCCTATATCCCTATGTATGCTTAAATCTTTAAAACTACGCAACGGATTTTGAAGCAGTTTTTTTTAATAGATAGAGTGATTCAAGAGGAAGGTTTAAATATAATTTGACCGACATCCACGCGGGTGAAGCCGCGGGCATCAGCTAGTTAAAACATAAAGAAATCAAGACCAAGCACTTTATACCAATGACATCACCATACCCGCTATCCCTTACCACCAACACCACGACCCATTACAAAATTAAATCCGGAGGTCGGATCCGATTTTGTGGGCCAACGGGACGCACCTGGCACACTTCACATCGGCCGGTAGAGGGCGCTGTGGAGCTGTGTGGTTAGACCTCTTTTGATCGTGACGGAGGGCTGCGAGCAATTGGCGGTAACCACACGTCACAATTATGTTGGTTGCCAACATTATGTTGGAGCCAATGTTGGATTTGTTGGATGATGTTATGTAGCGAGAGTAAAGTGTGCATGTACAGGCGACCGATGACCTGATGAAGGTTGCGGGAACCGGCTGGATAAGAGACGCACGGGACCGGTCAATGTGGCGACACCTGGAGTAGGTCTGTGTCAAGCAATGGACGTCTTTTGCCTGAAATGATGATGATGATACAGGCTGAAATAATGCTTAACATCTCCAAGATTTTTGTTATTTTAATACCGTTGTGTGTTCCACTTGGCAAAGACCTACATATCCCTCCAGGTACTCTTCTACCTAGCTACATCGAGCCTGGCATCCCTCTTGCCCACGTCTATAGTTCCCGTTTTTGAGCGCAGCGTAGTGTTCCGTATTTTATCTGCTCTCTTTACATCCAGAATGTGACGCTCCATTGCTCCTTGACAGACTCCAAGATGAGTGACTAGGTCTGATCGCCGACTTTACAGAAAGTCAAATAACTGTCAGGACGGCTACTCTGTAAGTCCGTCAACAAAAATACGGGCCCATTCGAAAGCACTAAGTAACTTTGAAATGAACCCTACTCCCTACAATATTCGGATTCATGAGTTTTGAAAAATAGACTCGGATTATGGACAACTGTCCAATCGTGTTGACGTTCATTTTTTAGTTCGGGTACCTAACTAAATCTATGTTTGTAAGTGATACAGATTAGGAAACGCCCGTAACATCTTTGGCCGAAACTACGGGTTTCGTGCTTAGATAGTAGACCCCCTGGTGTGTGCACAATTTGTCTGTACCCGTTTGACTGGCTCCGAGACCCCAAATACATATCTACGAGCCTAGGCTCGTAGATATGTGTTTTTGTTGCTAGCAACAAAAACACTTATAAAAAGCATTAGCACATCTAAATTTATATTTTCATTACGCGCGCGCACATTGGTACGCACGGCGGCTAAGCCACACAAATTAGATTCGATCCCGCGGTTTGAGCACAAACGGAGCACTCGGCAAATGTTATTGCCAACGATTATTGCCGTAATACCGGTTTTTTAGATGCCAAGCCAACTGGCCTCGCGAAGTGTTTTTGTTTTGCTTTGCTTTGTGGAAAAGAAAAGTTGAATTAATTAGATTTTTAAATAAAGTTCTTTTTTCGTATTCTGTTAAAATTAGAAACTATTTCGTTGATTTGCGTTTAAGTTTACAACCAATTATATATTACAGGCATCTTTTGAGCACACTTGTTCCATCTTAGACATTATTCATCCTTCTCCATCGAGCTACATGGAGGTCAATAGCTGTCCCATAAAGACCAAAAAAAAAATGAAACAGCCGTGCTCATAATTTTATGAGCACGGCTTTTTCATTTTTTTAACCACCGAATAATTTTATTCGGTAGTGATTTCAAAACACACTTCATAGGACACTATACGGTCACCTATATTGTTACAAAAAAACTTTTTCTTTGTTTCTCATTTTTGTCATTTTTTTGGTATTCAGTTTCAGCTTTTTCAGTTGGGTTATGATAGTATCTCACATACGATTTTGTCGATTATTAATTTTTCCATTGTTACTAAATATTATTAGCAGATCATCCTCATAGACGAAAAATTACAGAAAAAATAATTGATTAAATGATGACTTTCTCACAAATAAACATAAAACAAACTTCCTTCTTAAAAATGAACGTACTCTACTCAAACCAAATGAAGTTTTAATGAATAAACACGATCATAACAAATTGTTACTGCTATCATAAAAACTAGCTAAAAGGATAACGCTGTTCCTAATAATAATTATCTTCAATCTCATTATGTTTGGTTTGTAAACAAGATAAGTGCTTTCGGGATCGATCTATTTTTGTTTGCTTGGCTTCAGGGAGGCTTTCCACTCATCTACGGTCTCACCTGATTGAAGACGATGATCTTTTAGACGATGTACGAGTAATAGAGAAGTATGGAAAATGTACGCTTGCTGCGCTTACCCACAAATAGTTTGGGATGAAGGTTAGCGTCATAATGCGTTCTGGAAGTCAGTACTTTACATGCATAGGTAATATACACTCGTTAATTCTCGATTTGGTTCGATATTGTACATAACCTACATTATTGATTTTGATTTTTGAATAAGACATAACTTGAAGGTGTTCCGTAATATCATCTGCCTGGCCTATTCGCAACTATGATAAGATCGGCTTCCACTCCAATCTAATACCCATGGGAAGACTGATTTTTTTCAGATGTCCTGTACCATTTGGTTCAGCCAAAAGACTTCCACTGCTGGACATAGGCCTCCCCCAAGTGTCACCACATTGACCGGTCCCGTGCGTCTCGCATCCAGCGAGTCCCCGCAACCTTCACCAGGTCATCGGTCCACCTAGTAGGAGGCCTTACAACGCTACGTCTTCTGCTTCGCAGTCGCCACTCCAGAACTTTTCGGCCCCATCGGCCATCCGTTCTGCGAGCAATGTGCCCTGCCCATTGTCACTTAAGTCTGGCGATTCTTCGGGCACCTCTACCTAACCGGTGTGATATTTTAATGGTCCTTTTGATACGAGGTTCATTTAGCCACCAAAATTATCTTACATCCCTCAAAAACTTCAAAATAAAATAAATAAACTTCAAATGTGAAACAGAAAGTGGTCGCATACAAATTCGCGCACTCACGGACGAAATCATTTTTCAAACATAACTTTTGTATTACGTTAGGCAAAACTTAGGGTGGGTTGCACCATATTACTATAACGATAACCAAACCGTAACAAGCCATCAAATTATACTTTTTTAATGCTTTTATGGCTTGTTATGGTTTGGTTATCGTTATAGTAATATGGTGCAACCCACCCTAAGTTTGTATCAAATTGATGTTCAATCCAATTTGACCTGATTCTTTGCATTGTGATTGATAATCTTAAGTTGAAAGTGTAATTTGTTGTATCTTTAGGGAAAAGGAAAGTGAAATGAATAGGTATTTTTTTTAAAATACGTATCCATTTTGAGGTACAACTTTAAGTATAACTTTGGCTGTGGTAAAATTGCCAGTTTCGGGTCAATTCCGCTTATTCAGGTTGAATCCGTAATCATGCCCGATTAACGATTACACTCTCACCTTGAAAATATGCTCATACTGGAAAAGCAACAATAAGCATGCCATGCACCCAAATATATAGGTACTAACTTTTCGGTTTTTTCTTTTTGGATATTTTTAGCGAAATTAGAACTAAATATTTAAGACTACTCGTACTATTAACGCAAATTAACGGCTGATTGGGATAAAAGCAAGAAAATGGTGATGGTGGTGATTCAACTTCTTTTTAGGGCTCTGCAATGTACCTAGGAATACAAAAATAGTTATTTGCTAAAAAGACATGCTAAAAGATTCAACTTTTTTTGTTTTGTTTGGCGGGTGGAAAATCATCGAATAACCCCTCCCGCTCTTGGGCAGAGCGAAAGGGAGTGTCAGACTTCTACTGACTAAAACCACCCATGTTCTTTCTTAGCCCTTTATGTGGAGGCCGCGGTATCTCTTGCGAACAACCCGCGGCCCCGACAGGCGTCGGCCCTTGCGGGCCTCTTTTTGAGGCGCGCGTGGAACACGAACGCCCCGTCGACATTGCCTGTCGTCGTCATAAGACGGACGCACGGCGAGCTAACCCATTGTGTGGTAGCCGAAAGCCATCACGTGGCGCCCGACGCCCGGAGCATCTCCCGCGGCGGCTGGGACGAGAGGTTCTCTCCCTCTCACGTTCCGCCACCTCCTTCGCTAGCATCACTGCTTCGCAGAAGGAGGCGACGCGCGACGGTTTCCCATTCCTCCTCGCCCCGGATCATGGCTTGCACCAGGGCCTGACGCGAGAGGTCGCTGCCGTCGATCGCCGCTGCGAGGACACGACGGGGCTCCACCCTAAAAGATTCACCTAACTTTGCAAGTTATCATTACAGCGTGTAACAAACACTACCTGCACTCCCAAACCTTTCAGATAGTACAAACCCATGTTTGAACAATTGATACATCACGCAATACCGTAGTCCCTCAAGGCTCAAAGGTGTTTCAAACCAAGTGGGCTACATTGAATAAAGGTTGGATTGACAACGTTCATAATTTATATTCCTTGTCGACTTACCCTGGGGCTCCATTTTTTCCATCTCACACAACATGGGTTTATCGGCTTCTCAAATAAGCTACGATTACGGATTGAGCGACTTTTTTCTTGTTTATATTTTTTGTATTATCTTTAGAGGGGCTTAATAACAACAGAGGCTGATCTTACAAGATCATATTATCAAGGTTATAAGCAACGCTTGTCGAGGTTGATTCGTTGATTGGTGACCACCCCTAATATACAGAGACACCTCCGTGCGTCAGGAAGGACCTGTTGGTTGTCGTTACCAGTAATCAGATTCCAGGAAGTCTGATAACTTGGTTTGAGGAGTTCAGATTGCAAAATACTTCAGCTATATAAAGGCAGAGTGAAAACTGACCCCGACATACTTGGAAAAAGCTGGGCAGATGATGATTTTGGGTTCTATCTTTAAAGATCAAGTATGGATAGATGGTGATTTCAATAGGGATAAAAAAAAAACTAATTAGTCCGTCAGATAGATTTCCAAAAAATATTGAACACTTAATTTTTCTTTTTTCACATGAACTAAAAATAAAGACGATACAGTGCTTCGAAAACTCGTGAACTCCTCAAATTTAAAACGTCACATTTCTGTAAATTTTTTACCTACAAATGACGTCACAACCCCCCACTCATGATCTTTGACGCGATTTATATTCGTCATTTTTTTTATTAATTTGATAAAACAAAAAACACATATCCAATATTTTTCGATAATCTAACTGACGGACTAATTAGAATCATATTTTTTTGACTCAGACCGATCCCCTATTTATTAATGTTGAAAATATTTTGTAGAGATTATAACAGCATTACGCTTAAATATGTAACATATTGGACTGTCTAAAAAGTAACTTGATGAAATAGTATAACAAAATCAAGCAAACTGATAGCCAGCTTTTTCCAATAATATTATTTGGAATTTAAATACTTCCCCAGCTAAAAAAAGCTAGAACCAAAATATAATTTAAGTTACAGAATAATAAAAATTAAACTCGGTCTCTTTTCCGGATGACAGCGATGTGGAGGAGAGCGCCATGTTGATTAATTATTTAGCTCGTTTATTAGTTCCTTATTTTGTACATATACTTGTAAAATTTTCTATAGAAATAGATATTTCCTGCAATCTACATTTCTATACACTCGGCTTTCTTTTAAAGCTTTTTCAGAACACGACATATAAGAGATCTGAGCATTGAGTACCGAATTCGTGTAAGGTACGTCGATTCAATTTGTCTCAAAGGGTTTACCTGAGTTCACCCCTATCTCATGGGGGTAGAGGGGTGGAGGGGGATGTCAGATTGTGTTTAAGCAATATGGTTTTTCGGATAAAATGGAATCAGAGGCATTGGGGACACGGAAACTCGATTCGTGAAATTCTTGCTTTTCTGGGATTATACATGTAAGTTATCCTTATCAGTTACTAAGCTGAGGAAGTCATGGCTAAATAATGCCATTCGGGTCGATTTTTAGGTTAAGCCGCGCTTGCCTAGGTTGGTCTGTGGATGGGTGACCACCCATTACATATGTACTGAATTTCTTCCGTGCCTCGGTAAGCTCGATATGCCGTTGTCAGCTGTCAATTGTATTATGATCTATGACAGAGGTTTGAAGTAGTTTTCCGAAAGTTTTATAATCAGTCTATTTTTTGGCGGGTGGAAAATCATCAAATAACCCCTCCCGCTCTTGGCCAGAGCGGAAGGGAGTGTCAGACTTCTACTGACTAAAAACCACCCACGTAGGTACCTTCTTAGCCCTTGCACCGAGGCCGCGGTATCTCTTTCGAACAACCCGCAGCCCCGACGGGGTTCTTTATACCCCTTTAAACGCATTCAGATTCGATGGTGAAATTACTTCTACAATAACTACCGGAACGAACACTCTAAATGCTATATTTTCAACTCTTGCAGGATATTTACTGACTTGTAGCTCCGCCCTTCTTGTTATCATTGTCACGGATCTAGTCTGACATAATATATTGCTGCCAGTTGCGAAATTACACTTTTACTCTTTGATATCAACTACGAGTATTTTTGTATTTTATATAGTGAGTCTTTTAATAGGTAATAACTGTATTTGGACCCGGCTATCGTTTATATTTATTCCTCATACTGGTTTTTGGTCGTTGTGTAGTAAACGGTTATCGTGGGCATGTGATGCGGAGTAATGAGGAAAATGTCGTAAGGAAAGTTATAAATATGAATGTGGATGGTTATATTTTTTGTATATATATTTTTTTTTAACAATTTAATTTAATTTTTGTTTAGCCTTTTTTGTCACTTTTCGTTATTATTGTGTTATTAATTATTTTTAAATTGAATGTAAATTGTTATCGTTTTGAGTTAGTTATTGTTTTTTTTTAGTATTTTACAGATGTTTTTGATGTTTTAATTGTACGTTTTTTTATTACTGTTTATTTTACAAATTTTCTACACAATGTATATTATGGTTCTGAAATAAATGACTTATGACTTATAGGAGTAGAGGAAGACCAAATCAACGATTGATGGACTGTGTGAAGGATGATTATGGCTAGAAAAGAGGTGACTGCTGAAATGACGATTTATGGAGAAATATGAAAGAAGAAGACATACTGCGCCGACCCCAAATAAATTTGGATAAATGCAGTAGTGTGATTATGATGACTTATCTTGCATAGATTACCAGTGTCGAAAGTCTAACAACCAGTTTTACCAACTGTTACCCAGTACCTGGGTTCATGGCAGATACTCTATGAAAGAGACTTCGATTCATTTGCATCCGGTTAGACTTGAAGCCGACCCCAATTTAATAGTAAAACGGAAAACAGATGATGATCTTCGATATCGACATACTGTGTTTTGTCAGTTCAGGTTCAAACTGAATATATCGGAATCGTCTATCGACCAACTAAAACTCCATATATTTTGCACATAGCTACAGTGAAGGCTGCAAAATACGCTATTAAAGCCAGGATTCTGTTCAGCTGTCAACACTCAGTTCACTAGTGTACGGGCTTGAAGCTTACCTGTCAATGTGTGATATAAACCGTGCCAGCTTCTGATCAACAAGAATTTTGGTTGGCATAGGATTTACAAAATGGTGAACTGATTTTACGAGAAGCCTTTGATGTTAATTTTGTTAACATTTATTTCTGTTAGTAATTATCTATTTTGGAAATTGGTTTAAAAATACTTTTATTCGGCGTTATAGGTAGTTTTGCTATCCAAGTACACTGTAAAGAAACACTAAACAAACAAATATCTTTAAAGGCCCAGAGTAACTGGTATTATATTATAATTATATACCCAGACTATGTTTGCTGTCGGACGTAAAGAATGGCACCACCCCATATCTTCCCGTAGGTGTCGTAAGAGGCGACTAAGGGACTTACCAGAGAATGGGCAGCAGCGTTCTCTGTGCCTTCGTAACAACCATACTGCGATCGCCAACCCGCCTGCCAGGCGTAGCGATTATGGCAAATCCCCCCCTTCTGGGGGATGTCTATGTCCAGCAGTGGACGTCTTAAATGATGATGATGGTATACCCAGACTAATATTGGTCAAGTCATATGATGACAATGCCGATTAGTATATGAATTGAGACACCGACCATTTAAAAAAATATTAAAAAGGCCTACTCTTAACCTTAACCTTGTCCTAAAGACAGAGATTAGGTCGACGATAGCACGAGCTACCCCAAAAAAGCCTATTAGCTCGCGACTTAGCTATATTGGGGACACACAAAATATTCTAAAAAGATAAATTGCAAATACGCAGAATATATTTTTCCAAAGAAACATAAGTAGGATCCTATTTACATTAAAAAACTTTGGTTCGGTTTCTAGAATGATCGATGAAGATGTTACTAAACTTTCATCTTAACTTTGAACATGAGATGTCAGATCATTTCTCAGAAACTGCTGAACTACAGATGTAGTCCCTTTACAAACTTATGTTATTAAGATATTATTATAAAACGAATATTGCCTTATTTAGTATACACGAATAAATACCATGATATTAGTTTAAAAATATACAAATACCTACTACTTTATAACAGGGAATTCAACATTTAATTCTTTATGCCTATATTTGTCCCACAGAAATATAATATATCTATGATTGGTCCGTTGGCTAAAATTCCAAAGGAATATCGTATAACCCAGTACTAACTAGGCTATAGAAGTCAGATAGGCAATCACTCCATGCATTCTGTCTCTCAAGATACAGGTTATCCTAGTTTGAGAGACAGGGCTCACAATATCTGTATACAGCCTTCTGCAGCGTAGTAAGCATCTTGTTTAAACAGTGTATGCAAATGTACTTATGGTTCTTTGTGACAATAAACTATTTTATTATTTATTATTTTATATATATATATATACCAGTAGGTATTCAGCTGAATCCGGTTAGACTGGAAGCCGTCCCCGACGGTAGTTGGGAAAAGGGTACGCAGATGATGATAAGAAAGTCTTCGCCTTGTTCCTTATACACCTAGAACAATACCCTTTGATAAGACTGGGTGTCTGACTTTCGGCCATTTGACTACTCATGATGTATTTATTTCAAATTGTGGTGTCCTATTTACTGACATATTTTTGATTTAATTTTTATTTCTTATTGTATTTGACATTTTTTTTTTTGTGATCTGTTGACATGCCACTTTAAATTGTAATTAAATATGTTAATGTAATTTTGTACGCCATATATTGGCAAAACATAGTGCTCATATTTTAACAAGACTATCTGTAATACCTATGTTTTACAAAATAAATAATTGATTGATGATCTATTATTATTAAAAAACTCCATGATGGTCACCAGTTCATAGTTCAACCCTGGCAAGCACTGTCTTACTTTGGAGATGAACCCGAGCGGCTGCTATTCATATGCTCAATGTTCCCAGGCATAGAAATAAATTGTTTTCAAATAATGTTTACTGCATATCCATTACTGTGTATAACAAATTACCTGGTGGCTTCAAAACTCTCAGCCTCAGAACATTTAAATATCAATTATTTAACTTTCTTTTAAACAAATGTTATTACTCTACTTAAGATTTTATGAATGATAAATTCACCTGAATACTTGACATTATTTACTTATAAATCACATTTTATACTTTTGACATCATTGAATTTTGACTTTAGTAATTAATCTGTTTTATAACTTGTATTAAATTCATTTATATTATTTTTAATATCTATTGATTGATAACTTAATTTTAATGTAATGATAATCCAAAACTATACAAATTTGTATGCCGGAAACGGCAGAATATTCTGATCATTATCACATACAAAACACCTTCCAGCTTTGTACAATATTCTGACAAATAAATGCATTCTTCCTATCGTTTTCTTCCTAGAACAGGATCAATATTCAAACACATAATTACATACCTTAACTTTACTAATAATAATACCTATAATCATTATCCATGAAACAGTTTGGAAGCCAATCACGACCAACTTCGAGGTACCAAATTTCAGCATAAACAGTTTTAAGCTAAGGACGTGTTTAGACTTGCAAGTATACTTGCCGGTGCTGTGTTAGTATGAGATAAGGGCTTATTGTAGATTAAAATATTTAGAAATAAGATTTTGAAATGTTGTTGACATTGATAGATGCAGTCGCTCTATGTAAAATACTGGTATTCAGCTTCATCCAGCTAAACTGGAAGCTGAATAACTTGGGAAAGGCTAAGCAGAAATTGGTAGAGGGTATAGAGAAAATAGCGTTATTTTAGTTAAATTTTATTTGGCCATGAATGATGTTTCTTGACGTACTTTGTGAACATCAAACACTGGCATATATTACTTGGAATCGCCTGGTCACTATAGGCTGAGATTATGAAATATAACTTTGAAACTCTTTCCAAGACTGACTTAGATGGTGTTATTTTTATATGTGTGTAAACGCCATAAATCTTTGTTTCTTAAAAACACGTATATTCGGGTGATTGACTAGACTGCCTACTTTGTTAGGGTTCCGACTGTCCTCATTAGCTAACCTTCTTAACTTGGTAGCTTCAATATTTCATTTACACTTCAGCTCGTTCCCAAATAATCTCACCATCAAAATATCAAACAATGGCCACCCTAAGGCAAGCAAACATCTTACACAAAGCTACTCTCCATACCTGAACCCGCCCTTACTCCCAACTAAAATAATTAGCCGAGTTGACAAGTTGGTGTCACAACGCACTGTAACAAGTTAATTTACGTTGAAACTGTACAAACGAAGCACCTTGTTTGAACAAGCATCTAGTGCTTGGCCACGACCCATGCGCTTAAGCGACATAAGAAATGATGAAAACATCGGCTACAACTTTGTCTTTCACTTTAGATGAATAGGGTAGTTGACTAAAAAATCTAATTAGTCCGTCAGATAGATTACCAAAAAATATTGGACACGTATTTTTTTTTCACGTAAACAATAAATGAAGACGTTACAGTGCTTCGAAACGTCGCGAGACGTCACAGTTGGGTACATTTTTTACCAGAAAGTGAAGTCACCAGCCCACACTCACTGTGTGATACGTTTTATTTTGGTCAATTTTTATTAATTTGATAAAACAAAAAACACGTATCCTATATTTTTCGATAATGTAACAGACGGACTAAACAGAACCATATTTTTTTTAGTCAGTCAACTAACCTATTAGCATAAAAACAAGAAATGCAGGACACAGTAAGAACGTAGACAATGGTATGTCTAGAATGGCATAATGGACTGAACCAAGATGCGGCGTTAGCGATCCAGCTGTTGTACCAAGTGGTAGCGGAGACGCCATTGCTTAGAGCTTCCCACGCGACCGCGCGATGTGACTTGTGACGTGTCGGTACTCTAGGGTGAGAGTGGTGGTGGCTCGGTGATACCTGCCACTACTTACGATGTAGGTTTTGGGTTCTCATACCAACCCTAGGAACAAAAAAATATTGAATACATGTGTCATCTACCAACCGGGGATGCGTGGTGGATTACAGTCAATTCTAAGAGAGGAGGTATGTCTCTCGGCCGTGGGATTGTTATAGACTTATTATATTACGCGGAGAGAAACCAATTGAGTCATGCGTGTATCGTTTGACGCTAGTCGTATCACCTGAGGTTGTGTACGAGGCATTATAATGAAAGGAGTACCGAACAAGTGTTTAGCGTGACATGTTGAGAATGTTTTAATAACCGTGAGTTCAACATAGATGCAGGTGGATTTTAGATTAGAGAAGTTAGTGAGATAGTATATAGTTGATGTTTAAAAGTGAGGTTGGCGCGGCACGCGAAACAGAATGGGTGAAATTTAAGACTATTTGTAAAGTATAGATTATCTATGGCATAGCCATCTAGAGTTTGTTGTCTATGTACGCCGCCATCACTACTAAACTTGTACTCATGAAGACAAATAAACGCCGCTTACTTATTTCAATTAATAATGTTTTAATCTACAACCCAAACATTACACTATTGTTCGAGAATTTATATTAAGTACGACCTAGGTACCGGTGTGACTTTTAACGTTTTAACTGCCGCACTCAGAGAGCTTTAATGATTACTTAGGCCATCACTTAGTAAAGGTTTTGAGAGTTTTGTCACACAAAAGTATGTCCAACCATTACTTAGTGACGGCTAAAGTAATCATTAAATATCTCTGAGTACCGTAGTAAGTCTGATATATTATATTGGTAATCATGTTGCAAGTTTTTGGAAAGATGATGTGTAAATCGAAAAAGGCCTTTTGATTACCGGAACCATTTCTAGTCGTCATTTTCCGCCGTACCAATTTTTATGAACGATATAGTATAAATGTCATTTTTACCTTCCACGTTTTCAATTATATAGCAATAGCTGACAAAAACACACTTCCTGCTTCTCATAAAATGAAACTGTTAGTAGTAAATCAAAAGTAACGGACGTCTTGAGAGCACATTCATCATGCGAGCACAACCAGCCTAGCACCAATGCGCGAAATAAGCAGTTACACGTACAGTCAGTGCCCAACATTACCTGACCCCTCTTTTCACTCCACTTGCCCTCTTATTCTTAATAGGAGGGGTCAGGTAATGATGGGTACAGACTGTACGTCGAGGTGAATAAAATGAAATTTTAAAATCGTTTTATATTTGTTAAATTAATTCAGTGTTACGACTTTATTTATATTAATGGCTGCAAAATGTTTGTAATGATTTTTAAAAAACAAAAAAAAAAGATTGTTTCACGTTAAGCATAATAATACATAAACGAATTTCTAATGGCTACTTTGTTTTTTGCCTCATTACCTCTATTTTCGTACAATATTTCAAAAACTATTTATATTCTAAATATGCGCGACCTTTTTTTTTTTTGGCGGGTGGAAAATCATCAAATAACCCCTCTGCTCTTAGTGTCAGACTTCTACTGACTAAAAACCACCCATGTTCCTTCTTAGCCCTTTATGTCGAGGCCGTGGTATCTCTTGCGAACAACCCGCAGCCCCGATGGGAATACACGCGACCTCACAACACACTCGACGCATTAATTCTACGCAGCTGAAAGTTTTATGAATAAAACAAGACTTGCATGTTGCTCGCCACATATTCTAACTTCCTTGTTCCGTATTCTTGCAAGGAAGCATCCGGGTTGCATTAAAACAGGAACTTGTATCATACACATGGGCTTTGTAAAGTTTCTCAAGATTTATCAAAATATTTACTAATTGGTAAATATAATATCTAACACTGTAAATAATGAAAGATAGATAATAGGAAGAATTCTGTTTTTTTTTATTGCACAATAACCTTGGTTTTCATCGTTTTCTTTCTTCTCGGACATCACATGGTCAAATAAACAGGTTTTAGCCAATATTGTACGTAGTGAGGTGCTACGGCGTAGCAATGTACGAGTAGCTACGGCGTAGTATCCACTGATGCATGTGTACAATTTGTATGCCTTCAAAATGTCCTTAGCACCCACGAAACAACGCATTTAGCACATCTAAACTACTTTCCGGGGTTATCATTACTGCTATATAATATTGGCACTGACACGTGCTGTTTGCTTATAGTTCAGTAGTGAAATTCGACCTTAGTGATCATAAGCTCAATAAACATTTCGCATTGAATTATTTCCTCCTCAAACCTCAATTTAACATTGCTTTCAAACCCGCTTTAATTATGTAAATTAGTGTCTCTTAGTGTATACTTATGTTTTGATTGCGTCACTGTTTAGCTGTCTGCACTCGAGCGTATCAGACGTAGACTAATCTCTTAGCTAGACCGCAGGAGATAAAGCGATTAGATATCAAAAGGACAAGTGGATATATTACAAATGTCTTAGTGGATATATTATAAATGTCTTAGTGGGTATATTACAAATGTCTTTTAGTATACAAATGTCTAAATGTCAAATGCCGAGCAGTGGTGGCTCAGTGGTAGCGGCCCCGACTTACGAACAGTGAGTCTTGGGTTCGAACCCAGTCAGGCGCATTACTTTGTGTAATTTATTTCATCACCGGTGAAGGAAAACATCGTGAGGAAACCGGCGTGTCTTAGAACCAAAAAATTTGAAGGCATGTGACATCTACCAATCCGCACTAGGCCCTCGTGGTGGATCATAGCCCATCCCTTTCCTAGAGAGGAGGCCTGAGTCCCTGCAGTGGGAACATTATAGCCTGATGATGATGATACAAATGTCTTAGTGGATATATTACGTACTTTTTTGTTAATTGGCGTGCTCTTGGCGTACCTACATAACATCACGCCTGTAATCCCCGAAGAGTTAGGCAGAGGGGTACTTAATAATACACTCAAATTTCACCAGTCCCAGGGTGAGCCCCACCGGTGGCGTACCTATTATGAATAAATAAAAATATAAATGCATCTCTTCAAAAGTTTCGTAAATAACAATGCGGAACCAAATAAATCTGTATGCTACTTTTTCAAATCTTAACGGTTAAACGGATTTCAATCAATTTTACACGTAGGTGGTATCTCGGTTAGGAGATGGCATAATAATTTAGTTTGACAGTACGTTCCCTTGAGATTCGAGCTTCTATTAATTTGTTCTATAACGTTAAAAAAAATACTATTTTCGAACTAAAAACCGACCCATTTCTGTAAAAACGCTATAAGCGGAAAATCCTATCGAAAGTCATTGACTTGTTAGTTTCGTTGACTTATTTTGCCACCAACTTACCAAGGGTTTCGTATTACAGTACAAACTGGGTTGTGGAGGCTAGATAGGCAGTCGCTTCATGTAAAATACTTGTATTCAGTTGCATGCGGTACAATTGGAAGTCCACAAAAGCTAAGCAGATAATCATGATGAATGAAGTAGGTGCCCATCTAAAACTGTTTTTGGTATGCAAAAGAAAATACTTAGACTATTTTGCTAGTCTGCATTCAATTCTCCACACATTCTGCTATATAAAACAAAGGCTTCACAAACAGAATACCTTCAAACATTCGTTTGAACTCAAACGAAATAAAAATAGATTAAATGCGCTAACGGATAAACTGCACGGGTTAACTCTCACTTATTTGCAAGTTCTAAATTCAAGCGATCGTTCTGTTTTATACTCTATTGTTTTGTTTTGCTTCATAACTAGGGTTGGTACATTAATTTGAATAAAACGAGTCAAATAAATTAGAAACAAAGTGATATGTTTCGTGAAACATTTTCCAGGAATTTCTCAGAAAGAGTCTGGTTTTGTACGGTCAGCAACAGAAGTAGCTTAACATTTTGGAATTTTTATTATTTGATGGACAGGACTCCAGCTGTTATTTCAAGTGTTTTTTCCTATATTACTCTTCAATAACTTGTTAGTAGCGAAAATATTTTATATCACATTTTTATTAAAAAACCTGCTTTGAAACTTTAAGTAGTGTTAAGCTACTTCTGTTGCTGACCGTACCCCGTTGATGGTAAAAGGCTTATTCCCTATTACAGGGGATTTAAAAATCTGGCGAATTGAGGCATTTCAGATTTTTCTATCAAAGCTAATAATTGTGAAAGCTTTTTATGCTTTATGATTCTAGACTGCTTAAATTCATAGTTGGCTAAAAACGGTAGTACAAATAGTTTCCTTTCGAAGCTGTTGTCGCCACCCCAACAACATTTCGATTCTTCTTCTAAGTTACAGCTGACGATATAATCAGTCTCTTTTCTTATGGGCAGCATAATATGTCTTCTTCTTCAATACTTCTCTGTTTCTCGTCATCTCAGTTACGGCTCACGATATAACTGTCAATAGTGGTAGAGGACACAATCATCATCATCATCAGCCTATAATTTTCCCACTGCAGGGACTCAGCCCTCCTCTCTAGGAGAGGGATGGGCTATAATCTACCACGCGGGCCCAGTGCGGATTGGTAGATGTCACATGTCTTCGATTTTTTCGTTCTAAGACATGCCAGTTTGAAAAAGGTGAAGGAAAACATCGTGAGGACACATACAAACCGCGCAAAGCGTTATGCAGAGGTGTGCTGAATAGTACAGTTAGTAGCCACATCTCACCAGCTATGTTTATTTATGAATTAAAAACAGGGATGTGTCTGTGTGTGTGAGTGGTCATTCACGGAACACTAAAAGTTATTGAATTACAGCGCCAGGAGTCAGGAACAAAGCCAGAACGCGAATGATGCTCAGTCAGTTCGCCGAACGGCTACACAGACACAATCAAATTAGGTCGGGTTGAGGTTTTGACCGCCACATGGAACGTATTTGAGTGACTTGTAGATCGGTATTTGTTCCCCGTATCCGTTCATATTATGAGATTTGTGAATAACTTTACAATCATGAATTATTATTAACATTGTGATATACTTGAAAAATATGGATGGGGTGTGTGAGGAATGATATGAAGGAAAAAGGAATAAATGTTAGCGTGACAATTCGAACGGCACGGTTGGCGCAGTGGCTAAGCGATTGGGCTGCTGCGCTGCGTGTTGCGGGTTCGATCTCCGCACGGAACAAATATTTGTATGGCCTGCAGATAGTTGTTTCGGGGTTGGGTATTTGTGTATGTGACTTTATATGTTTGTGAACGCACCCACGATACAGGAGAAATTCCTAGTGTGGGGCAACGTTTTAAAAAAAAAAAAATTGACAGGGCAGATTGGAAGAAAAATACGTGTTGCGCAAACCCCAAATAACATGGGCTAAGGGCAGGAAGATGATGATGATGGTGATACTCGTGGATACCTAAATCAGCTTACCAAGTTTACACTTCTGGATCACAGAGCAATAGGGTAGTTAACAAATAAAATCTAATTAGTCCGTCAGATAGATTTCCAAACAATATTAATTCCAAATAATTCTTTTGTTCTGTGGTTTCTGCCTACCCCCATGGGAAAAGGGCGTGAGTTTATGTATGTATGTATAATTCTTTTTTCACGTAAACAAACAATGAAGACGATATAATGCTTTGACAACTCGTGTGACGTCATATTCTAAGACATTAGTATGACATTTTTTACCGGTCAGTGACGTCGCAACCCCCCACTCAAATCTTTGACGCGTTTTATCTTCGTCATTTTTTATTGATTTGTTAAATTTTTATAAATATTCCTATTTTTTTTTTTCGTTTGTATAAAGCTAGATTAATATAATATTTTAATTAAATAATTTTGAAAGTTCCCTAATTTACGTTACATAATATTTATACTACAATATTGTTAGTTTTAAGTTATCTTACTGCGCCCTAACAGGGTTATATACTCACTAGTTTTAAGCCTAGCGTGTAACCATGCTGTGTACATTGTGCATTAAATAAATAAAACAAAAAATACGTATCCAATATTTTTCGATAATCTAACAGACGGACTCATTAGAATCATATTTTTTTTAGTCAGGCAACATCCCTATTTGCTCCGAGGGAGAGTAGGCTATTATCCACGACGCGGGCTTTTTTAGGACCTGTTGGTATTGATGTTTTTGCCATCATTGTAAGAGCAGTGGTGATAAAAAAAACAACGGGTTGCACTCCGGGAGTGCCGGCAGAAGTGAAAACTTGAACACTAGCGTTGTGCATTTTTGAATATTTTGGAATGGCTAGGGAATAATTATGCACGAATTGCTTTATTTATCAGTACAATATTCATTTATTGCGCTATCGTACACAAACATGACAATTTATATTACATAAAAAATTTAACACTTCAGAACTATGTATTACAATTATTTTAAACTAGCTTGTCCCAGCGGCTTCGCCCGCGTGGAGTTCGATAATTGTCCCACGGGATCATACTACCGGAATAAGAAGTATCCTATGTGTTAATCCAGGTTATAAACTATCTTTGTTCTAAATTTCATCCACATCTGTTCAGTAGTTTTGGCGTAACAAACATCCATCCATCCATACATCCTCACAAACATTCGCATTTATAATATTAGTAGAAAGTAAGATTAAAAAGTTTGTCTCTCAGAAAAATCAACTTGACATTTCATTTTTTTGACATTTGACACATACGCACATTCGCGCAAGAGCCCTACGCCGTCTTACGATCAGGTCACGTGTTCTCCTGACGCGAGTTTAACAGTTTTTACCCATCTCAAAAAAGTGCACTGCTAAAGAAGTTTTCGCTTCAAAAAACATACATTTTGGCTGCTTAGTTTTGAAACCATGACTTACGCTAGACTTCATTTCAAGTCGGGACAATTACCAGTGCTCGCAAAGTTACAATACAACACGTTTGTCGTAAACCGGGCGTCGTACTCAAAGTTCCATTATTATGTATCTAGGTTATATGAAGGTTGTTATTGGAAGCACACTGCCATTAATACAACGAATTCGCAATTAACCACTCGCCAACCCTACGGACCACTTGTTAGTTTCGCCTCGGTTATGTCATGGAGTAAGTTTATTCAGAAGGACCACTGATACTGCTTTCATCATTAATGGCAGCTTTGTTTTACTAGTGAATAAAGGTTTTCTATTTCCACGTTAAGCTCCCCGGCTGCCATATTAAGATCTTTGGCAGTTGTTACAGGTAGTCATTGACCTGAAAATCTTACATGCAGTCTTATCGAAGGGTATCGTATCACCCAGTATTAACTGGGTTGGGAGGTCAGATAGGCAGTCGCTCCATGTAAAATTCTGGTATTAAGCTGAATCCGGTTAGATTGGAAGCCGACCCCAACATAGTTGGGAAACGGCTAGGCAGATGATGAAAGGCTTTCTGTTTTGGGGCCTCACTTTCCTGGTCTCTGCGAGTCTTAATCAGGCATCTTCTATGAGTAGTTCATTTATCTGGCTGTTAGTTGGCCACCCCTTCTTCTGCCGTTGACAATTCCATTAAGACTGCTCCTGCCATCTCTACGTCTAGCTACCTCGATGTCCTTTCCCTCCTTTTCAGAGCCAGAATTCGTATACCGACGTCTTGAACCTACGTCAAATCAATTATAGACCCTGTCTCTTAGTAATAGACTTCAAATTGATGATGATACGAGAAAACAAAGTGCTGTCAAATGAAAGAAAAAGTATTTATTGGTCTCACACAGGACAAGAAATTAATAATAAAAAATTGACAAAAAAAGAAAACAAGACGAACACTTAAAAATAAAACAGAATTAAAAATAAGTCCCGTACGAGGCCAAAAGGCCACTATCTCAGCATGGTGCTGCAACATTTTTGACAAATGTCACAGCGCTGGTATTCTGATAGGGCTCCAGGAGACGCCACTTTCACAGAAATAAAGTATATATTACACAGTACTGGCTGTGATAAGCATATTGAAATTTGTTAGTTCACGCTTCATCATCATCTTTCTGCCCATGTTCCATGTTATTTGGGGTCTGCGGCACACGTTTTTTTCTGCCGGTCTCCCCTGTCAGTCGTCACGCTATTGTTTCATCATCACCAGCCATAAAACGTCCACTGCTGGACCAAGTCCTCCCCCATAGAACGCCATAACGAACGGCAACCTGCCGTTTGCATCCGCCAGTTGCCCGCGACTCTCACGATGTCGTCGGGCCTATCAACGCTGCGTCTCGTGGTCGCCACTCGATAATCTTTCTTCCCCATCGGTTGTCGGTTCTTCGAGCAATATGGCCTACCCATTGCCACTCCAACATGCATATTCTGAGCTCTATCTCTGTGACCCTGGTTCCTCATTTCGGATTTTGTCGCACAAAGAAACTCCGAGCACAGCTCTCTCCATGGCTCGTTGCGTGACTCTGAGCTTCTCTAAGAGGCCAGCAGTTAAGGACCATGTCTCTGTGCCATAAGCCATCACTGGCAATACACGCTGGTTAAACTACTATCAATTACTACCGTTTATTTAGTATCATTTACTACTATCAATGATTAAAAGTGGTCCTTCTGTCAGTTGCCTGTACGCTCGCAGTAAACATTATTAAAAACGGACTGCGGTATTCGCGGGTTCTTGCTCTGAGCTCCAAGTACTAGCAGTATTACCTACCTGTCGGTATTACCTAGAGGTATTATGTATGAAGCGGTATGATGACGTACAGAGCTTGCGATTTCAAATGTTCTCTTTTGGTGTGAAAAGTTCTGAATATTCATCACAGGCTTTTCTTTTGGTGCTGTGGTGTTGAGGTTTTTGAATCATTATTCAGGTTCAATATTCGGTAAAGTGTGTTTTTGACTGCTGCGCTCCGTCTTGCGGGTTCGATCCCCGCACGGAACAAATATTTTCTTGGTTTGTTTGGTCGTGTTTGGTTTAACAGTGTGAGTTTAAATGTTTGTTAACGCACCCACAATACAGGAGACTTTTTGCTAGTGTAGTGCAAAGTTTTTAAAAAAGAAAAAGACGAGTCACATTTACTTGTTACCTCTTACTTAATCAATGAAACAAAGAACCTCCTCTTTTTTGAAGTCGGTTAAAAATGGACGCTCAGTTGAGTGAAGCGTTTGATATCAGCCCAAAAAGCCACTTTGGTGTTAGTTAGACTTATTTAAATATATCTCTCAGAAAAAAAAACCTCTGCTGAAAAAAAAAATTGAAAAAAGAACACTTCAAAAAACAAACATGAAATAACCGGAAAAAAAATATTAAGTAATCGTAACAATGAAAACGTTCACAATATTTTTGAGCGTAATCTCAGTACCTTCATAATAAGTTTCAAAACAAAAATCTGCAAAATCTATCTCAATTAACAAACCCTCCTCCCCTCACACTCCTCCTTCCTCACACCATTACAAGCAAGTAATGCATACGTCACTGTGGCTCGTTATTGGCGCAGCCTACATCTCATTCATGTACTTGTGCGGTTTGACGTCATAGAGCCGTGATGACGTGGCTCACAACCACGCCGCTCTCTACGAGGTGCGGTACAAGGCATGGGTGGTAGCGAGAGCGGAAAATGTAAAATATTTTTGACCTTATAGGTGATGTTCTTCAGAGAGTGTGTGGTATTCGCAAACGGCATCTTTTTACGAATAGATTAATTATGAACATGGACAAAATCGAAAGAGAATGATCCACGCAATTATTTTCTTTTCTGTGGAAACCCCTTTTTTTATTGCTGTCTGGAAAATCTTCAAATGACTCCTCCCGCTCTGGGCAAAGCGGAAGGGAGTGTCAGACTTCAACTAACTAAAAACCACCCATGTTCCTTCTTACTTAGCCTTTTGGGTCCGGGGCCGTGGTATCTCTTTTAAACAACCCGCAACCCCGGCTGTGGAAGGTTCCTTACAAATAATTGAATTTTATGAAAAGTCGGTAGGCTGTCCGTTCCAATGTGAACAAATTACCTGTTTGTCTTGAACTTACAGCCTTAATTATTAATATAAAGATAGCGATGCCCAGAAGAAAAATAAGGGACTATTAATAATATAAATAAAACGCATCCAAATACAAACGAATAAAAATAATGAACTTCGCTATGCCTAGATTCATTATCAACATCCAAAAACGCACATAATTGACGGACACATACATAGGCTGTGCGTGTGCGTGAGTGACCTAGCTGCTATAATCTCAAAGTTTCTAATGGTAGTGTGAAATATGACGTCAGCACTGATGACGCTTTAACTCGCAACCACACCGCCCTCAGCGTCAGTGATGTAGTACAAGGTATAGGATATAGCGATTTTCAGGACTAGGCTGGAATAGCGACCTAGATAGGTAGGTACGCTAGATAGATAAGTAGGTATATAACTTTACGCCTGCAATACCTGAAGGGCTAGCAGAGGTGTACCTAATACCACACCCACATTTTTCCAGTTATGTTTAAGTCCCATGTTATAAGGGGCAAGCTTATTGCCATCAACTGGGCAGAAATTCAGACTCCGTGACTGTTCCTAAAAAACTCCTGTTGGAAAACCTAATAACACTTTACGCGACCCGTAAATCGAAAACAGATATTACAAACACTAGACCAAAACAAGGCAGTCAGTATTAAAAAAAAAAAACATTTATAAAAAACGGCATTATTTTCGAATGAAATTGGGTATTTTCATGTCAGAAAAATTAATGGTTTCCACGAAAATATCCAAGCCATTGATACATTGAATTGCAGGAAACAGTTAATATGTGTTACGTGATGTTCCATCATACAAGTAAGGACTGAATAAAATACGTAAGCACAAATATTTCCACTTCACAAGCTTCTGAAGTTCTCCGAATATATTACCTGAATGTTTTCAACAACTACCGGAACCGCAGCACACGTAAATAAGCTTAGTTATTGAGTAAAGTACCAGGAATGCAAGTGATGTGCAGCGCAGGTATTACGTAAATATATGTATGTATAAACAACTCGCTACCGAACTATGTGAAATTTGATGTTGAACTAGCAGCTTCAAATATCTATATCTAGCACTGGAAAGCATTGTTCAACAAATTCATGAGTTAATTTAACATGTAACACGGGCCCCATCTAGATTTAAAATATAACACGATGACAATGTGAAGAGTGGACAGAATGATGTGCGGAGTTCGCATAGCTGAATATTGGGGTTTGAATTTATTTAATTAAGATTTCTCCTCTCAAAACGGTGAAGGAAAACATTTTGAGGAAACTGTAGAATCAAAAATTTCGAAGACATGTGACATCTACCAATCCGCACTGGGCCCGCGTGGTGGATTGTAGCCCATCACTTTCCTAGACAGGAGGCCTGAGACCCTGCATTGGGAACAATATAGGCTGATGATAATGATGAATGAAGATTTGCCATCGACACGCTAAGCAGAAAAAGAAGATTTGACGAGTAGAAGTGTTTTTTAAAACCGATTTACTGAAATAAATATGATTTATGATACATAGCATTAACTGTTTTCTTGTTTTCCATTCAACTTCTATTAAAAAGTCTTGAGAGTATGTAGAAAGCAGCTATCAAAAGTGTTTGTGTTTAGTTTTGAGATTTTTTTGGCGGTGCCGGTGGGAAATCATCAAATGACTCCTCCCGCTCTTTGCGGAGCGGTGGAGAGTGTCAGAATTCTACTGACTAAAAAACCACCCATGTTCCTTCTTAGCCCTTCATGTCGAGGCCGCGGTATCTCTTGCGAACAACCCGCAGCCCCGACGGGAGAAACTACAGCCTTAGATCAAAGATTCTAAGCGGTTGTACCCGCAGTTCTGAGAACTAGCAACAAACAGATGAAGGTACTATCGCATTTCTATTAGGTATTATTTATCCCATTGTATTTCCCAGGACCGACAGCTCACAACGAAACAATTATTTTATTGTAAAAGTACGTTATTGTTTGCTTTCATTATAATTAATTAGTAAGAAGATATCATGCGTGTAAAACACTCGGTCAGTGATCAAATTACACACGGTATTGTAAATACTTGTATGGCTTGTTTGGAACAATGGGTGGTCGTTGAAACAAAATACATTTATTTGTTTTAACTGACTGCCTTGTTGGTCTATTGGTCGCAATTGCGACCGCTGAGAGGTTCTGGATTTGATTCCCGGGTCAAGCAAATTATTATTGGGTTTTCCATCAGAAAATTTTGAAGAGCAGTGACAAAGTCTGGATCGTCCCCGGTTGACAGGAATAGACTCGACTCCTACTACATGGGACTTATACATAACTGGTGATATTTTGTATTATCTACTAGAGATACCTAATCTCTTACTAAGCCTTCGGGGATTCGATCGATCTCGATCTTCAACAGTCGTTACGGTACGGGAGTCAGTAGCCCGAAAGTCAGTTTTTACAAGTATATGTAAAATACTGAAATTCAGCTACATCCGATTAAGTACACGATGATATCCTTTTTTTATTTTGGCGGGTGGAGAATCATCAAATAACCCCTCCCGCTCTTGGGCAGAGCGAAAGGGAGTGTCAGACTTCTACTGACTAAAAACCACCCATGTTCCTTCTTAGCCCTTCATGTCGAGGCCGCGGTATCTCTTGCAAACAACCCGCAGCCCCGACGGGATATCCTTGAACTTTAGTGAACGCTAGTGCCTAGTACTTGTGCTAGGTTACTTTAAAAATTAACCAAAAAGTCAGTTATTCAGAGGTGTTATTGTGAGGTACACGATTGTATGTGGCTAGTTGGACCCACTGGTCGACCTAGTTTCATAAAAATATTACCTATATCAGAGCTACTTTGTCACAGGTATTATAATTGTATTATAAACCAGCACACAATGTATTAAATTCACCATACAGCTACTTACATCATATCCAACCTCGCTCGAAACTATTTCTATTCGTCTCCAAAACATATAATCTCGAGTCGAAGACGGGTACCGACTGCCCTCACCTCGGGCCGAGTTATCCTCGGTCCGGTGGGCTCGAAAGAGGACCGTTGCTATGGCAACAGACTTTGATATCAAACCATGTGAGAGGGAGACCACTATCGAATTAGATGTAAAAGTGTATTGAATTCAGTCGGGCAGTAGGCTTGTTGTCCAGTGTTTACGCTACGCTACGCTTGGCTATGTGTGCTTTCATCTTTTTGCGTGTGTTTTTAAACAAAATAGGTAATAGAGGACCGGACTGGGTCAAAAAAATTTGATACTAATCACTCCGTCTGTTAGATTATCGAAAAATATTGGATACGGGTTTTTTGTTTTATTAAATTAATAAAAATTAGAAGATAAAACGCGTCAAAGATCATGAGTGGGGGGTTGTGACGTCATTTGTAAGTAAAAAATGTACTGACATGTGACGTTTTCGAGAAGTTTACGAGTTTTCGAAGCACTGTATCGTCTTCATTTTTTGTTTTTGTGAAAAAATAAAAAATATGAGTTTAATATTTTTTGGAAATCTATCTGACAGACTAATTAGTTTTTTTTGTCCGATCCCCTATTGTTCTTAGGTTTGAAGTAGTTTCAAAATCAAAATCAAAACACATTTATTCAAACTAGGCTGATAATCAGCACTTTTCGAACGTCAAAATTTACTTTACTTTACTTATTTACAAGTGACAGTCCCCCAAAACGCCCACCCTTCGACACTTCCTAGTGTTTTTGCTGGAAAGAAGAAGTGGCGGAACAAACTCTCCAGCAACACATCTGTCTGTTTGGTTAGAAGAACCAGACTCGATACAATACTATGGTGTAAGTTAATATTACGATTGACTACAATCAATAATAAAAGGTATATAATACGAGTAATAAAACATAAAAAAGACATAACATATTATCAGTAAACTAATTTTGGAGAAAGAACATAAATTACAAACATTGTCTTGTGTTCAACTCAACGACCAGCTATTCTTATCATTTAAGTAGTCGTTAATGGAATAGTAAGCTTTTGAACAAAGATTAGATTTCACTTTGGCTTTAAATGCATTAAATGGCAAGTCTAAAAAAGAAGATGGCAGTTTGTTATAAAATGTTATACTCGTACCATCATCATACGTGTATTGTTCCTTTAAATTGAAAATAGTATCAATAACTGAAATGTGTTTTCAGCTTGCATGTATTACTCCTAAAAGTAACTTCTTCAAAAGGAAATCATTTGATGAAAAGAGGTCGACAACTTGAAAAAACAACTTGTTTTTAAACTGTCTGTTTTATAGTTAAGTAAAAAGTTTTTGTAGAAGACAAAGTTTCGGCAAATTTATATAAACTAAACTATGAAAAAAGTACAAAAGAACATTCCCAGATACCCCCTTCCTATCAAGCTGATTGCTCTTTAATGGCCTATGTAGCACCTTGTATCACCTTTCAGCATATTGCAAACAAGAAACACACCGTAACAATTCCTTACCTCAGAAGATAAGTAAACATAAAGAAAAGTAAACGTTTTATAACTTCTATAATATAATATTTTCAGTACTACGCGTTCAGGGGTTTCAAGTCAAGTAAGCAGTTTGTCAACGGATATAATATTCGCACGTGTCGATACGTTTTTACTCAACTGCAAAAAAGGGTTACGAGTGAGCGTGTTTTGTCACAGAAAGGCTTCATTCAGCGTTCGCTTGGATTGACGTATTCTGATATAAAACTGTTTTGGTTTAGTGAAGGTAAAAGGTCGGTTACTTTTTATAGCTACATTGAAGCTTAGCTTTATATGTGATGTTACAAGGTTATGGTATCAATGAATAATAATTGTATTAGTTGTGGAGTGATTTAAAAGTGGTGTTTTTCTTTCAATGTTGGATTTTGGGTCTATAGATTGCCAGAGGATTTTTTTTCAATTCATTCATCATTATATTTATGTCTTTTGCATTTTGATAGATTATTGCAATATTTGTGTAGGTTCTGTAAGCTTCCCTTTGATGCACAATGATATTTCTTTAAAATCACACGACTGTTTCTTTTAATTTCATTTAGAGCATTGTTGTTTAGTTTTGATATAAAACAATTGGTATTTTAAATACACCATAAATAGAGCAACCTTGTTTTTCTATAAACACTCCCACTGGTATATCTTCAGAGTAACCCTGTCTAAAGATACTATATCTGCGAAAACAACAAAACAAGCTCACGGCAAGATTGTCTAAAAATAGACTCGTCTCAAGAAAGACTCTAATTAAATAACGTCTAAAATGAAGGACACAAAACAAACGCCTTTAGGTAACTAAAAAACTTTCTGCTACTGAAATTTTCTGACAATCGTCACCTAACTAAGTATTTACTTAACTGATTACCTCGCCAAGTCTCGCCAAGTTGCGCCAAGTCGCGCCAAGTCGCGCCAAGTAGGGCCAAGTAACGCCAAGTTTCTCCCATACACATTTAAAGGTGTTTTTAACCAAGTTTTTTACAAAAGTTTCCTTTTTTTCTACTTCCGCGGTGCCTAAGGAAAAGTTTTACAGTTGATCTGATTGGGACCACACTTGGGAATTTTCGGTCGTGATTTCTTTACACCGTCATCTTTTAAGAAAAACTTGGTTACGGAATAAGTATTTTTTGTTTTTTTTGCTTTCTTTTGATTTGTTTCTTTGAGTAATTCTTGCTTTGTGAGCAAAGGCGTACGAGACAGGTGCTTTTGAATATGAGTACTTATGTAATCTTTTGTTAAAGTTGCCAGTCGATAAATCCCTAGATGTTGTTGAATAAATAAAACGGCCTTAAATGAGCACAAAAAACAATTAAATTGCATTGTAACTTTGTCCCGTCAGTAAATTATTGTGTCCTTTTTTTTTGGGTGTGGGAAATCATCAAATAAACCCTCCCGCTCTTGGGCAGAGCGAAAGGGAGTGTCAGACTTCTACTTACTAAAAACCATGTTCCTTCCTTGTAGCCCTTGTGCCGAGGCCGCGGTATCTCTTTCGAACAACCCGCAGTCCTCTTTATGACTCTTGCTTTAATGTTTTTTTTTTCAGCTTGCGTTTAAACAAAACACCGAACACACAGGTTCTGAAAAACCGAGTTTTCCAGTATAAATACGCCTTTCCAGTATAAATACGCCACGGCTTTTCAGTGTTGTATACATTTACCTTGTATCCGTTACTTTGACAACATGACAGCACTGACCGACTGTTTACTGACCTACACTGTGGTTGACTGCGGCGCCACGAGCCATGACGTGTACTGTCATGGCGTCCAATTTGAACGTCAAGCCTCTGCCTCGAACAATACTTGGACTGCGAAATAAACGGTACGAGGTTCCTCTTTAAAAAAATGATGTTACTTCAAATAATTTTTAAAGAGGAACATGAAGTCATGGATTTTTGTTTGAAAACCATTTATCATTTCACGACATTTTATAAGTGCCCATGTCCCCACATGAAGAAACACAATCAAAATATTTTATGTCACATAAAATATTTTTATTTTGTTTTATACTCTTCGTTTAAGGATTTATTAGGTACACATTTTAAAATTGTATACCTAGATAACGCAAGAATCACGATACGAGTACTTATGAAAACCAAGCGTGCCATGTTTTGGTTTCCTACTGTGACGTCAAAGGCACTATTTAGTTACAATACAAACAAGTAACAAAACAAAATAAACTACGTTTTTTAGGGTTCCGTACCTCAAAAGGAAAAAAACGGAACCCTTATAGGATCACTCGTGTGTCTGTCTGTCTATCTGTCCGATCATTACCTCCCGCCCCCTTATCTCCGAAACTACAGAGCATAAATTTTTTAAAAAAATACAGAAGTTAGTTTAACACTTACAGACTACAAGTCTATGGTGCTAAAATAACATGGAAAATCTCTCAATATGTACTCCAATGGTACGAAACCCTTCATGTGCAAGTCCGACTTGCACTTGCCCACTTTTTTTTGTGCTTTAACAAATTAGCTTGCTACGACAGAAGCCGCGTTAAACATAAATGCTTAAGCCGGGCACGCGAAGTAGGTGCCCTGGCGCTTTATCTAGGCGTAAACAAATCTGTGGGTACGCCCCTCCTTAACCATTCAGGTTGTATCTAACTGTCAAACACACTACCACTTAAATATACAGTGTGTTAAGTTAAAGGAGGGATATATTGAAGGAGGGTATTCAATATTCGATTCTCGTCCCAAATATGTAAAAAAAAACTATAACCTTATTTTGTGACGTAATTGTGCCATGGCCCCGCACGCTCTCCAGGATCTAACTTTATTAGACGTTACCTTTTCGCCATTGCTCTACGCCAGTTTAAAAATATCATGGGAAAATGGATTATACCTTTTTTATTTTTTTTTAAAACGTTGCCCCACTCTAGGAATTTCTCCTGTATCGTGGGTGCGTTCACAAACATTTAAACTCACATACACAAATACCCAGACCCGAAACAACTATCTTTAGGCCATACAAAATATATTTGTTCCGTGCGGGGATCGAAACCGCGACACGCAGCGCAGCAGTCCAATCTATCAGCCACTGCGCCAACCGTGCCGTCAAAGTTACCTACCTAAAAGTTATTGACCAGCGCACATTTTCTGTGATAAGCACAAGAGTTGCGAGACTTTTGAGAAACATTTGGTGTGGTTAGTCTGTTATTTATCAGTTTATTTATTTATTTATGAAAGGTAGCTTCACAGCTTACAGTAAAATAACTTAAAATTATTACAAAAACAATACGCCAATTACGAAGTACACAAAAAAGTTAAACAAGGTAAGGTGGCCAAGAGTGACTCTAAATGTATTGTGTGTGCGTGTATGTGTGCGGGTGTTTGTGCGGTGTGGGTGTCTGTGAATGTGTGCGATGATATTGTGTATGTCTATTTGTGACTAACTGCCTAGCTGACACTAGCAGGGGGTTGGAGCAACACGCGTTTGCTCCTGGATTGTAATTATCTCTTTTTTAAGACGGTTCCGTGTGGTATTGAAGGGGTCGAGTGAAGGGAATTTGTCATTATATAGTTACTTTTCTTTGTTCATATTTTTATTAGTATCATGTAAGCATGCCCTATTGCGGGTTTCAATATGTCCCTCGTTTAAACTAACATACTGTATAACTACCGGAGGTCCTCCGGTCCTATCCCTCTTATAATTATTCAAAAGACCGCGAGCGCTGACGGTAGCAAAAATCTGTGGCAGCCAGCCACAGACGTTCGTACATTTCATCAAGGATATATGATACGGCTCGCACTCTCATTTGCTGACACACAAGCTGGGAGACGGCTGAGCGTCGAGTTGAATTTTTGCCGCTAAATTCGATTGTTATTATGTTTTATGATTTTGAGAGAAGCGTGGCTTAGTAGTAACTGCTACTCGGGTCGATATTTAAGTTAAACCACGCTTGCCTAGGTTGCATAACATATCGAGTTTTCTCCTTGCCTCAGAAAGCACGTGTTAAGCTGTTGGTCCCGTCTGCCGTATATGGATCTTTGGCAGGTTGCTACAGGTAGTGACCGGAAAGTCTGACAATCAGTCTTACCCAAAGGGTTTCTTAATACCCAGTACTGAGTTGTGGAGGTCAGATAGGCAGTCGCTTGATGACAAAACACTGGTAATCAGCTGAATACCAGTTTTTTTGTGGAGCGATGCAGATGCATCCGGATAGATTGAAGGCCAACCCCAACCTAAGAAAAAGTTTTTTTATTAACCGACTTCAAAAAAGAAGAGATTTTCAATTCGTCGGAATCTTTTTTAAGCTATTGCATAGCTTCTATCGCGGGCCTTGAGCGTGGGGACCGAATCCAGAAATTCCGTAACGAAAATAAAAACCTAACGAACTGACACTTGACAAATTGACACTTGACAATTTCTTGAAATCAAAAATTGTGAGTTGCCTGTATTTAAAACGGCCTGTATTATTCAGTCAAAAACTTCCTCAAAGAATTTCTGTGAGCGTGTTAATTAATTTTATAAGCGTAAGATAAGATACTATTAATAGAAATTATCAATAAATTACATTATTTGAGCTAACATATTAATAAAAATAAATTAAATTATATAAATCAAATGTAACCTTCATAGCTCTAACCACTAAGAAAAACTATGACACATAATAAAAGAAAAAGTAAATGACATCTTGACAACTGACGTAATGTCAGATGAAAAGTAAACATTGAAAAATATTAGATTTCATATTTTAAAACAGCAAAATCAAAGTTAATAAATCGAATAAGATCGATTATAAGGCTGCCAACAAAAATAGTTGTCGCCAAGGCGCGACATGAGACGTAAAAGGACATTTTATAAAAGATGAGGATGATTAGTAAAAGTGTAAGTATAAATACCAGTGAACGAAATTTCGTTCACTGATAAATACTATATTTAAATACTGCATTAATAAAATAAATAAATAATTATAATTGCATAAGTTGATAAAAAATGCTATGCAATATCTTTACCGCGGCAGTCTCCAGTGCCACACGTCTTTTTTTTTTTTCTTGTAATTTATGCCTTTTTTTTGGGTAGGGAAATCATCGAATAACCCCTCCCGCTCTTGGGCAGAGCGGAAGGGAGTGTCAGACTTCTACACACTAAAAACCACCCATGTTCCTTCTTAGCCCTTGTGCCGAGGCTGCGGTTTCTCTTTCGAACAACCCGCTGCCCCGACGGGACAACCCGCAGCCCCAACGGGTTGTGTAGTCTATCCGGATGCAACTGCATCGCTCCACAAAAAAAACTGGTATTATGTGGCCTATCTGACCTCCACAACTCACTTAGTACTGGGTATTAAGAAACCCTTTGGGTAAGACTGGTTGTCAGACTTTCAGGTTACTGACTACCTGTAACGACTGCCAAAGATCTTTATACGGCAGCCGGGACCAACAGCTTAACGTGCTTTCCGAGGCACGGAGGACACTCGGTATGTAATGAGCGGTCACCCATCCAAAGACCAACCAAGGCAAGCGCGGCTTAACCTAAAGATCGACCCGACTGGCAGTTATTATTAAGCCACGAGCTCCTTTTAATAAATCATCGGTGGATATTTACGACCCAAATATAAAGACATACTTTACGCTTTTCAAAATGAAACAGTTTAAAATTATCATAATTACTCTTACCTCTAAACTTATTTCAGTCTTCCTTTCCGTTAGCCATCCTACTTACCCGTGAGTCACGGCTCCTCGCTTTCTCATTAAAAGCCGTGTATTAGAACTGGTAATGTCTTGATTATCATATTAAGTGGCGCCCTCTACAGAGAATTAACATGGATTCTTGGACAGGTAGCGTAATCTTACTTGATTATACTTTGCTTCAGTAGAATTTTGTCTGTGTGGCGTGATGTTTTCTGTGATAATTAGGTACCTCATTATTACTTCTTTCTGATCATGACATGACCTGAATTAATTGGTGACTATGTAATTCCAAGACATGATCAAAGTGTTTGAGTTGTATACTGAAACGTTATGTTTTAGGTTCATCAACATTTGTGTTGCCTGTTCACAACTACGAGTATGTTAACCACAGATTCTTAGAATGAATGAATTTAAACATGAATGATGTAACATACCAAGTTTTTTTTTTTTTGTAACAATATTCTGATTTAAAAGAGTGTCCATGGAGTTTCTTGCCCGTTCTTCTCCATAGAGTTTTACGCTTTGGAATGGGCAACTACAGTACTTTCACAAGTTATAATGCCTTGTGACTGTAGTTTCGTTTTATTTGTTTTTCTGACATTCAAAATTGCCTGTAATGGTCTAATTGAAATAAATGCTTTGTATTTGAGTGAGAATGTATATGGAGCGAATGCCTATTCGATCTTACCAATCCAAAAACTGAGTATAATGAGACCCCTTTTTTTTGGCGGGTGGAAAATCATCAAATAACGGGGTCCCGCTCATGGGCAGAGCGAAAGGGAGTGTCAGACTTCTACTGACTAAAAACCACCCATGTTCCTTCTTAGCCCTTCATGTCGAGGCCGCGGTATCTCTTGCGAACAACCCGCACGGGGTAATGATACCTCTGAATTTTAAAACAGAAACAAATTTTCAATGATATATTGCAAAGAATGCTAGTGAGGAATGCTTATAATTTACTTACGCTACAAAAAGTCTGAGCATCATCATCTGCCTAGCCTTTCTAGCTGGGTCCTGCTGAAAAGCAGTATTTTACATGGAGCGACTGCTTATCCGACCTACTTAACTAAGTTAGTTATTTAACTGCAAAACTGACCATCTGAACAAAGAAAACAAATAAAAACGAATCATCAAAAAACATACGGGAAAACCTATCCAATTACCAACTCTCTTATGCTCACAAACAAAACCATCTGACATCCCCCTTCCACCTTTAACTCAAAACCTCTGAAGGATGGGTACCTCACATGGATCCCCCCCTCTACCCTTAAAGTCATAGATTTATACTTACCTAAATATATATTATTCTTCGTTACAATCACTCTTTATACTTTTCTTTATTGACATAGCTGTTAGGAAGGCCACACACACGTTCGGGTCGGCCATTTTCAGTTCGGCAATATTTTAAAGCCGATCCGAAGTGACTGACACAGTCATAATATTTAGCGTATATCGTACAGCAAGCCGGCTGGTGTCTCATTCGGTATCTAACAAAACTGAGTTATAAAGGAAAACATAATGAGGAAATTTTTTTAAAGAAATGAAATCCACCAAATGGCTCTGACCCCGCGTCAATATACTCTCACAGAAACGAGATCTATTTGCCAGCAGTTGACTAATTATAAATTGATCCATACGTCACTGAATTATGGTTATAATCAGCAGTACTCGTGCAAAGCCGAGCGAGTTTCTTACGATTTTACCGCCCGGTAGTATCGAATCATGCCGACCCGAACACATGTGTAGCAACCCTTAAGCGTAAAAGGAAATGCACTTCACATTTTTCGTAGCATGACATAAATAGCATTTATTTTGTAAAGGAGGTCGGACTTAATTCTGATGTGTGTTTTGCTTTCTGAGTGCATCAGCGTGAGTGCTTGTTTTAAGTTGATTGGGTTATAACTTCTGATGTATGCAAATTGATATTGTGTAAGATACTGCGCTTTTGAGGAAAAGAGAGTGGAATTATTATGAAGTATGTTGATACAGGCGTATGCGAAGGAGCAACGCTGTTTGTAGAATTATGATGTCTTTAAAATTAATTGTATTAAAAATTGTGCTAATATGGCTGTTTCGTTGGTTTAGTGGTTGTAATCGCGACTGCCGAGCATGAGGTCCTAGGGACGATTCCCAGGACAGGTCTCATATTTCCTTCCGCTCTGCCCAAGAGCGGGAGGGGTTATTTGATGATTTTCCACCCGCCAAAAAAAAAGACTTCTACTGACTAAAAACCACCCATGTTCCATCTTAGCCCTTTATGTCGAGGCCGTGGTATCTCTTTCGAACAACCCGCAGCCCCGACGGGACTAGGTACACCTCTGCCTCACTCTTCGGTAATTACAGGCGTGATGATTTTAAATGATGATACCTACACGATTTACCATAAATATAGAGGTAGGTTTTTCTTCAGAAATGTACAACAGGAAAAAAATATGCTACCTTCAAACCCAGCGTATGGCGTGCCAGTGTGCCAAATAGAAATCCAGCCATCCATTAAGGCGTTAAAAGGTAACATATGGACAGACAGGCAGAGTCACTTTCCCTCTCATGACAAATCTGTACGCCTGACGGGTTTACCCATCGAAAATGACAACCTTCCATTCAAACTTTATGGGGCGAGTTTTCAAAAAGCCTGTTATAAACAAAGATGAACACCGTAGTTATCATCTTCCTGCCCTTATCCTTATCTGTTATATTTAAAAGAAACAATTTAAAGTACCTGGTTCTTTCGTGATGACTTATAGTTAAATTCGTCACAATATGATCTCTTAATCATTCTCACTATTCAAGTGTACTGCAACAATCAAGCAATTGAACCCTCCAAATCAAGATTCATCTCAACACACATGGACACAAACACATGGACGCTCACAACATCTATTTGTTCAATCTTGCACGTCTGATTAATCAGTTTATGTAAACGCATGTTTGACAAATAAATTATTCTATTCTATTCTATTCTATTCTATTCTATTCTATTCTATTCTATTCTATTCTATTCTATTCTATTCTATTCTATTCTATTCTATTCTATTCTATTCTATTCTATTCTATTCTATTCTATTCTATTCTATTCTATTCTATTCTATTCTATTCTATTCTATTCTATTCTATTCTATTCTATTCTATTCTATTCTATTCTATTCTATTCTATTCTATTCTATTCTATTCTATTCTATTCTATTCTATTCTATTCAATGAATCAACTAACCCTTTCACGGTCAACTGCTGCACTTGAGCCCCACCTAAGCCACAGCAGTCAGTCTCCCGCATTCCGCACCCAGTGTAGCCGGTGACGTCATACGCTTCGGTAACCGAAACGTGGTCTATAATACTCCACTCCAAGATTTATCTCACCATCCAATAAATCCAATCATTCTTTAACCTATCAAATATATCAGATAAAAACTGCGTTACAAACAAAATGGTCGTTCCCCGAACACAAATCGAAGACTAACTCGCGGATATGACGCCATAACTTTAAAAAAATCGCCTCGAACCATTTACATCGGGCAACAATTTTGCGATTTCCGTACCTTATGCATCCCTCCGGCGACGAGGGAGGAATACGTGAAATATGTATGACAAGCTTAATGGTACAAGGTGTAAGCGGTAGCGAGTAGTGCAACTACTTAACAAAATCTCTCTTTGTTGCTTTCTTAATTTAGAATGAGCTGCAAAGAACTTCCCGAGGGTCTTGACAAGTGGTACACGATTTCAAAGGATTTTATTTCTGCAAACACGTTCAAGTAGGATGACATACGGTAGCGCATGTAGTCCTCGAGTGCAATAGTGTCATCCAGATACGTGAGGAAACTCTAGGGACACCAAGATCCCTTATGGATACCCTGAGAAGACTGGGAAGATTGATCTGCTTCTGGAGAGAGGTGGACTCGTTGGACTAACTGCCACCATACAATGGGCCACTTTAAAGACTACATGCGGAAACTAAATCTTTAACATAGAACAAAGTAGACACCTTGAATCTCACTAAATAAACTTCAAATCCTACTCCCAATCGCTCATACCTCACGCCCCAACATCAAAAACATCTACATTTTGCTATACACGAAAAATATGTTGTCGAAAATTGTTTACCGCGCCGCATTGGCCGTCGAGTTCGTCGCCTCGCTCGCATGTGTCGTAAACTCCTTGCTTTATTACTTTCTTGTTTTTGCACTGATTTGTGTGTCAAGTTGCTTCGCGCTGTTTAATGGGTTAAAATTATGGCATGGTAAAATGAGGGTGTAATAAGCTGGGACGAGTGTTATAAAGTATGTACGAGTTGTGCTTGGGGAGTGATGGATTATGAGTTTGGAAGAAGTTGCATGGTGTGGTGGTTGTTTTAGAGTGCAGGTCATGTGCGTTATATACCACAGCGACATGCCTGTGATCCCTGAAGGGTTGGGCAAAGGTGTACCTCATAATGGCCTCCACGTTTTGCTTGTTATGTTTAAATCCCTTGTAATAAGGGGCGAGTTTATTGCCATCAACGAGGCACAGTTCCAGAAACCTGCAACTGAGAAGTTCCCAATGGAAAAACCCAATATTGCTTTGGCTGACTTGGGAATCAAATTCTTGTTCATCGGTAACACTAACAAAGAACACCTTTCTTTTTGAGATTAGACTATTTGAAATCTTTCAAATATTTCAAAATTACGTAGTACAAAAATACCCAACTCCAATATCCTAAAAACGAATGAAACACTGAAATTCACAGCTCAAACGCGAGTTTATCATCCGCAAACAGTAGGTACACAGGTAAACATCACCTCGTCACAGACCAACACAGACCGGTCCAATGCGCGCAGTACAACCGTAGTGCTTCATACAGTTGCGTGCACCGAATGATGCACTATGGTTTGGAGCATCTATAATATATGTAGTTATGTGACGGACAATGAACTCGGACTTAATAGAACATGCAGTTTATGATGTTTGTAATTCCTGTATTGATATTACATTTATGCTTCATTGGTATTGCTATTATTTCAATTTTCCATTACGATTCGGATTGTATATTGTGATTGAATGGTCCCAGAAACGGATGTAGGGCCAGAAATTAATTTAGAAACGAGTGTATTTATAAGTCATAATTACAATTGCCGGATTACGAACGTACACGAAAGATTTCCACCATTACCCCGGCAATGGGTAATCTTTAACTTTGAGATAGGTACTCTCAAGTACATTCTCGTAGGTGCAAATGAACTAATTGTAGACACGGCTCCTGACATCGAACTCCAACCAATATTTGAGGTATCAGTCAGTGTCCGCAAAGGTAAATCTTCTAAGAATTCTGTTATCCCGTTTCCGCCCAAACTACAATCACACTCACGAGAAACATAATAACTTTTGAAAGTACTAGGTATAGTTACCCATTTGAAAATGTAAATGTCTATGGAGAACAATGGGAAAGAAACTCCATGGATACTCTTTTAAATCAAAATATTGGTTAAATATATAATATAAATATGGTTACATCATTCTTGTTAAGATTACACATACAAGATGATTTTTAGTCACCGTTCAAATTCTGATATGTTAATCTTTTGCGAAAATCATTGAATACGTGTTTTTTATTTTAGTATCACTCATTACAAAAATATTGAGATATCACATCACAAAGTTTTAACGTTTCACGGAGAGCGTATAATTCTTTCGAGAAAATTATTTAATATGAAAATTTTACGTATCGATTTTTTTTCAAAAATGGTGTTTTTGAATGATACTTATTACCTAGATAAAATTTGGACGGTGATTAAAAAATGTTCTTGTATGTGAGAAGTGTGAGAACGATATAGAAAAAACTGGCCAAGTGTAAGTCGGACTTGCACATGAAGGGTCCCGTACCATTGTAGTAGATATTAAGAGATTTTACATGTATGTATTGTTATTTTAACACCATAGACTTCTAAGTGTTGAACTAACTTCTGTATCTTTTTTCAAAATTTTAGGCTCAGTAGTTTCGGAGATAAGGGTATTTGTGTTTGTAACTTTATAATAATATGTTTGTAAATGCACCCACGATACAGGACAAATCCCTAGTGTGGGGCAACGTTTTAAAAAAAAAAAAAAAAAACTGAGCACAAATCCAGACTCCGTGGCAGCTACTTGGAAATACCTAATAACACTTTGCCCAGCCCGGGAACCCAGGTCCTCATACTCAGCAGACCGCCCTTCCGACCACTAGACCAATGTGGCAGTTTGTGTTTGGTGAATTAAACACTTGATTCTACTCTGTTGAAAATTCACCAATCAAAGAAACATTGTGCCCGTCCATACACAATTTACTGTGAGAACTATAAACTATGATCTCTGCCACATATCCCACATAACAAGCGTGCACGTACACAGAGGTGGTGTTTGCCTCCGGACTCGTGCACTGAGGCGCATCGCCCGGCTCACGACGCGTATTGACAATCACATTTGTTGAACTACGTATTGGTTCAGCTCTGTTTTGGTAGGGAGATGTTTCACATGATTTTTAACGCATTAATAACTTAAAATCACGCCTGCAATCTTCGATGGGTATGTCAGAGGTGTACCTTTGTATCTACACCAACGCCAACGGTGCCTCAATAAAATTTAATGATGAAACATTCAATAGGGATGTTTTCTGGCTAAAAAAAATATGATTCTAATTAGTCCGTCTGTTAGATTATCGAAAAATATTGGATACATATTTTCTGTTTTATCAAATCAATAAAAATTTACGAAGATAAAACGTGTTAAAGGTTTGTGACGTAACTCACCGATAAAAAATGTCATACTAATATCTTAGAATATGACGTCACACGAGTTTTTAAAGCACTGTATCGTCTTCATTGTTTGTTAACGTGAAAAAAGGAAAAATGATGTGTCCAATATATTTTTTGGAAATCTATCTGACGGACTTATTAGATTTTTTTTGTTAACTACCCTATTTAAGATTCAATTGTTGCTTCAATTTTTTAATTTCGTAAATATTTTATTACTAAGACGGTGATAGCTGTCTTTATTACCTATATTCATTTACCTACACCAGTGACTTTGTATGAAGGCCACTTTAATAGTTTACAAACGGTAAAACATGACATAACGCCTGTTTTGAGGGTAAGGCAGCTGTATCCGTCGGGGCTGGGGGTTATTCGAAAGAGATACCGCGGCCTCGACATAATCAGCACTTTTCGAACGTCAAAATTTACTTAACTTATTTACAAGTGACAGTCCCCCAAAACGCCCACCCTTCGACACTTCCTAGTGTTTTTGCTGGAAAGAAAGGGCTGAGAAGGAACATGGGTGGTTTTTAGTCAGTAGAAGAACGGGAGGAGTCATTTTATGATTTCACAACCTCCAAGAAAAAAAAATTATACAAGCAATAGTACTCCCATATTATTATATTATATCAGCAATGTTTAAGTCCTTTGTAATAGGGGCAAGTGACCGAGTCTATTGCAATCAATCGGGCACAAATACAGATCCCGGAATACTATGAAAATTCTCAATTTACTTTACGATTTTCAAGCTAAATGAAATAAATCTCGTATATTCTTGTATTTTTTAGTTCTGAGCCCTCACAACACGGATGCACTCAATTTTCTAAATTAACTTGCTTTTTATCAAATTAATTTACAATCCTCTATCTCTTAAAATAACCTAAAAAGAAAAAATACAAACTTCAGTTTCAAAACAGAAATTACAGAAAATCCTTCACATTTCCAACTAAAACTCATATATATTTTAATGTACGAATAAAAACGAAACTTTTTAATATCCCGCGTCGCGTCGCTACATCATACGTTTTATAAATATTAACTCCAGCCAAAAGCTGTTTACATGTACCTACAAACTTTATATTAATGCTTTTGACGGATAAATTATTACACAATGACTTTGTTCTTTCATGGAAAGTTGGTCGCTTTCGCGGCGTGTATTTACAAAGTAGATTATTATTGTTACCTAGGTACTGGGTTTTAATTATGTTTTCGAGATTGCGCTGTTTAAGGGTTGAACCTTAACTGGTAGCACGAAATCGCACTGGTAGCAGTAGGGAAAATTTAAAGAGAGGAAGAAAAAGTATTTTGCAAATCGAAATGTGTTGTGTCTGAAAGTGGCGGCCGGTGACTGAAAAGTTGTGCGGAAATCGGTTGTCGTGGTATGAGCATGTGATGCGGAGGAATGAGGAAAATGTCGTGAGGAAGGTTTTGAATATGAATGTGGAAGGATATACGAGTAGAGGAAGATCAAAGAAACGATGGATGGACTGTGTTAAAAATGATATGGTAAAAAATGCGGTGTCTCATGAGATGACGAGAAGTATGAAAGAGGAAGACATGTTGCGCCGACCCCAAATTAATTGGGATAAGGGCAAGAGAATGATGATGATGATGAAATGAATCCAGGACCTAACAGCATAGTTTTTTTAATGGTAGAGTTAGTAACAAATATTATTGTGTAGTTTTATGGTAAGCAAAAATTTGTCTAAGGATTTTTTCTTTCCCGTCGGGGCTGCGGGTTGTTCGAAAGAGAAACTGCGGCCTCGGCACAAAGGGAAGGAACATGGGTGGTTTTTAGTTGGTAGAAGTCTGACACTCTCTACCGCTCTGCCCAGAGCGGGAGGAGCCATTTGATGATTTCCCAAACACCAACAACAAAAAAAAAATCTTTATTTTTAGTTGAACTTGCTTATTATGCTGGCGGCTTCGCCTGCGTGTAGTTTAGTATTAATCGTACACAGGAGCACTTTATTTTATTAACACTCTACATGACCCTATAAATACATTAATTAAACGCCTCCCAATAAATTAAAGCCATATTAACATTTTAAACATTACGTCACAACTCAATGAAAACATTTCAACACCATTTTGCTGTAAAACCTATTAACGAGCTGAAAAAGGATATGATTACACAGTTTTGCGAATAAAATGTATAATTACACTTAAGTAGCTTATTAAAGTACGGTCTCATTTATTTTGTACTGCTTTTCAATTAAAATTGTACTACATGTCACGTAAAATACAAGCATAGTTCTCTTGACCGAAGTCCAAACTCAAGGTTTGCCAACGAGCAATGGAGCGCAGTATATTTGGTGTTAAAATGCGTTCCAAAACAAAAATAGCTGACGTGCCCCTAAAGGTTGCAAGACGCGCGGGTTCACGAGAAGTGGAAAGAGTAGAGGGAGGCCTTTGCCCAGAAGTGGGACAGAGCAGGCTAGTAATAAAAAAAAAGTATTTTTATTAAAGATCCTTCATAAAGGAATCAAGAGGTATTTCCATAGTTTAATATTCTCTTCCCTTTTAGAGGCTTTTCAACTTCACAAATGTTACATGAATCTTAAGGTACTTGTGTGACGCTAACAGGGCGCTGTTGGTGGGTACCCTAATTGAAAATAGGTTAATTAATTATTGATGTTTTTCCTAGCAGTCATAATTTTAAGTTTGTAAATATTTAATTATTATTGGGCAGCTCATTTTTATACGCTGTATAGCAGTATATTCTAGATAAGGCTTTAAAAATAGTGACCGCTTTGACGATGAACGGTTAGTCGTCCTCCTGACTGTTTATTAAACTTACGTGTATTAATTATTAATGTGTTTCTCATTATTAATAATCTTAGCGGAGACTCGCCGTATAACATAGTGCAAAACTGTGAAAACACAGGCGATATTTTCTCGCTCTCATAGCCAATTGGAGCCCAATTCGATACGGGAGAGAAATCAGCGCAGGACCGATGGCAGAACTTGCTTCTGAAGAAGCAAAATTATAAATGAAAAATCCCAAGATCACTTTGCCCGACCAGGATTCAATAATCCAGCCTACCTCAACAGCAAAAACCCCTCATAAATCATAGAACATTTTAACTTCAAACCAAAACAATACACCAAAAACGTTTTAACCACACAACAAAATACCCCCTCCGCACAGTCGGTTAGCTGATTACTTTAATTTGTAGGCAAACACTTTTTGTTATAATTTGTTAGCCCCAACGTCAAAGTTTTAGGTTTTTGGCGCTGGTTTTACGGTCCCTCCTAACTGCTTGACTCGGCCCTGTTTCGATTTTTGGGGTCAGTATAGATCGCTATGGCTGTAAAGGAGTTGGTGGGGCAAGTGTTTATACCCTTTGGTCGTAAATAGGGTGAAATATTGAGCCAATTTCCGGGGTATTAAGGAATGCGTACTGGGGCAATTAGTGTTGATATTACAGTTAAAATTGCTAATCGGAGAAAAGCACTTTGCACACAATTTTGCCATTTTGAAGAATCACTCTTTATTAGTGTATTTTGAACTGTAATCATTTAATTGAAAGTTGAATCAACTACACGTAATTGTAACGTGTGAGGCAACGTTGCAATTATGTAACGTATACATTTATATTTCAAAATCTTCATTGAAAAGCAGTTATAATGCAGTCCGAAACGGTTCAGTTTAAATGTAATTATTACGCGCCTTTGTTTTCGCTCCGTGTTGCGATCAGCTGTGATTGTGTGTAGCGGCCATGTTGGATTTAGACGGTCCGTGCAAACCACGCCGCAAGCTGAACGTGTTTGTGACTAGAGCTTAGACTACCAATAGTCAAACTCGACACGTAGAGGTATTGTGATGAGATTGTTCAGTATGCATGGTGAAACCTTCTGTTAGAAAATATCACTGGAAAAGTAATATAATAGCTGCACAAGGATCTTTTTCAAATAACCAAAAACGGAACTGTCATATTGTTTTTTCAATACTCATCATCTGCCTAGCCTTTTCCCAACTATGTTGGGATCGGCTTCCACTCTAACCGGATGCAGCTGAATATCAGTATTTTACATGGAGCGACTGCCTATCTGACCTCCACAACCCAGTTAATACTAGGTAATACGATACCCTTTGATAAGACTGGTTGTCAGACTTTCAGGTCACTGACTACCTGTAACGACTGCCAAAGATCTAAATAGGGCAGCCGGGACCAACAGCTTACCGTGCTTTCCGAGGCACGGAGGAAACTCAGTATGTCGGGCGGTCACCCATCCACAGACCGACCTAGGTTTTTTCATTGTTTTTTCAATACTATAAAATATTATTCCGTTCCGTATGGTGTCGGACGTAAAGAATAGCACCATCCCATATCTTCCCGTGGGTGTCGTAAGAGGCGACTAAGGACTTACCAGAGAATGGGCAGCAGCGTTCTCTGTGCCTTCGTAACAACCATACTGCGATCGCCAACCCGCCTGCCAAGCGTGACGATTATGGCAAATCCCCCCTTCTGGGGGAGGCCTATGTCCAGCAGTGGACGTCTTATGGCTGAAATGATGATGATGATGACAAAATATTAAACATTAACATTTAAGATAACCACACCTATTTACAGGCTTTTTTCGTTACAGACTGTATTTCTTTATCGATGTTTATTTTGTTAGCTAAGCTCCAGTACTTATTTTAATGTTTTCTTTTCTCTTGTCCACAGGCAACTGCTAGCGCCTAACCTTAAACAAACACAATACTTAGCAAATGGTGCCGAGAGCGACATCAGAACTGTAAGTACTTTTAGATATATACCTACACCTAATTTTAACAGAACATCACACCTTGTAATCGCCGATAGGTTTGGCAGAGGTAACCTAACAAGGTACACTTATATTTCGCCTGTTATGTTTAATTCCCATGGAATAGGAGGCGAGTCTTTTGCCATCAACTGGGCACAAATGGGCTAGAAATTCCTGATGAAAAAACCCAATAACACTTTGCCCGACACAGAAATCGAACCAAACACTCATGCTCACCAATCGCGTGTTGTGACCACTAGACCAGTGTAGCAATACACATGGGAAACGACTACTTTTCCATTTTTGCATGGAAATCTCATTTCAGCCGAAAGACGTCCACTGCTGGACATAGGCCTCCCCTAAGTGTCGCCACATTGACCGGTCCCGTGCATCTCGCATCCAGCGGATCCCCGCAAACTTCACCAGGTCATCGGTTCACCTAGTGGGAGGCCTTCCAACGCAACGTCTTCCGGTTTGCGGTCGCCACTCTAGAACTTTCCGGCCCCATCGGCCATCCGTTCTGCGAGCAATGTGCCCTGCCCACTGCCACTTAAGTTTGGCAATTCTTCATGGAAATACTATTCGATATTGACGCACAGTTATTATTAACAACAAATATTTGACTTGATTCCAATTCTAGTTCAGTTCAAAACGTAAAACAAGATGGCTGTGGATGAAAGTAGAGCATGCCAACACAAACTTCATGAAGTACCGTTTATATTTTATGCTGTGATTGTGAATTAGAACCCGATTCGATAATATATATAGTTCAGAATTATATATCAAAAGTGATATAGATGATGTCATGGCAAATTCGATACAACAACTCTGGATACTTAAATTAAATTGCTTTTTGTCTATGGCAATATCTAGCAACCATCAAACGGTATATTGTCATTTGCTTAGCTTTTTTTCGAACTATATTGAGATCGACTTCCAGTCTAACGACATTAAACTGACCACTAAAGTAATAAAGTAGCTTTTTGCCGGAAAAATAATTATTAGAATAAAATGGATGTGGAGATTACCCCGTTTTATTTTTTGGCGTGTGAAAATCATCAAATAAACCCTCCGAGCCCTTGGGCAGAGCGAAAGGGAGTGTCAGACTTCGATTGACTAAAAACCCCCCATGTTTCTTCTTAGCCCTTTATGTCGAGGCCGCGGTATCTCTTGCAAAACAACCCGCAGCCCCGGCGGGGGTGAAGATTACCCCTTACGTAAAAACTAACTAACTAGATATGAAAATGAACGATTTTGTTACTCTGCAGGTCTACAGTATTGCAAAACCAATCTACACATCAACGTTACACGTAACAAAAAAAAATGTCAAACAAAAACCTACATTTATTTCGCACACAGTTAAAAATCTAGCTCAAAAGCCAGCCCATTTCACAGCCAAAACTAGAAACAAGGTTTGGTGAACAAATAAAAAGTAAAAAAACAAAAAATGCCCAGATTTCAATGCTGTCGCGTGTCGGAACCGTGAATGCTGCCAATCTCCCTTCAACACAGAAACACATCTATTTTTGACAGAATGAACGATTTTTTTAACACTGAGTGTTGTTAGGGATGTAAAATGTAACCTGGCGTGTAAATATCCGACGATAGTTGAACATTGTTCTGTTTTAACACAGACTACAGTACAATTTTTAACTCAAGAAGTTTATCGTCGACTTTTAAAGAACAATAATGTTGTCTACTGCTTGATTTGTATACATATTTTGATACTTGAATTCTCAAGTATACCTAAGTATATCTGTGGTTTCAAGTCATCACATCACTACCGGACACCGCGATCCGACACGGCGCCATCATCTCACGGATTTATATCAAAACTTTTTAAACAGCCCGGCGATTCGCAGACAGTTTCAACTTAGAGATTAAGTGAGCAACGAATGAATTGTTTCCCTGGTAAACTTGCAAGAAAACTGCACTTAAGTTAAAATACTGCAGTTTTCTGTAATTGCGAACTTACTACGTTGCAACCGAGCTGGATACAAAGTTGTAAGTGGGCGCTCAATCAAACGATGCTTCTAGGAACGTAACGTATGTTTGCTTCATGGGATTATTTATGTATGTAGTATAAAGCGGTATCTATTAAACGGGAGACGTGTATTGTAGTTGACGTGGAATTGATTACTTTTATCTATATATTATTATATCTTTTATCTTTTACTTGTATACTCGCGTCTAGTGACAAAATGTATCTTTACATTGATGTGATGCATTTTCTCGGAAAAAAAAGTTGTCGATTTTAGAATGTTCTTGCCATTTTCATTAATAAGAAGTTATGATTTAAACAACACTTGAAACTAAAGCATGCAATGTCATGAATGTGCTGGAATTAGGGCATATAATAATAATAGAAATATTATTTTATATAGGGACAACAAAGGATCGATTTTTGTTAGTAAATGACTTATACACTAGGATAAGCAATAAATTTTATAGTATACACATTTAGTGAGTAATGTACTTACATGAGGACAATGATTCCGCATGAGATGCCTCAGCGCAGGAGCTCTCGTGTCCTCAGCCACGACTTTCAGGATACTATTGTCACTCCCCCGAATCCTCCTCACAAGCGAAGCCACCTTTTTCCTGATGATGGCATGGAAACCATCTGGACTAACTACAACTACGTACTTGAACTTGGTCTTACTACATAGGATAATTTCAGTAATATAATTAGGCGACTAACAAAAGGTATTTTACAAGACAAATGTGAGTGGTAACGCCGGGAGGATATATACAGTGACCTTATTAGTGAAGTCCTTCAGAAAGGCCTTAAAGTAATAACAACTGGCGTGCGTGTATGACCAGATGTATGAACGTGGACGAGGCAAAAGGAGTAAGTAAAGATCGTAGCAGGTGGCGTTCGTGCGTGGAAAAAGGCGAGAGTTTAAGTAATTGAAAAGAGTATGCTAAGGTGGTTCGGTCATGTGGAGAGGATGAATGAAAGTTGATTAACAAAAGGTATTTACAAGGCAGATGTGAGTGGTAGCGCCGGGAGGGAACGCCCTAGAAAGACATACACTAATCTTATTGGTGCCGTTCTTCTGAAAGGACAGGTGCGTAGTACTCGTAACCGGCGTGCGTGTATGATCAGATGTATAAATGTGGACGAGGCAAAAGGAATATGTAAGGATCGTAGCAAGTGGCGTTCTGTGGTTTCTGCCTACCCCCATGGGAAAAGGGCGTGAGTTTATGTGTATGTGTGTAAGTCCGTGGGATAGTTAATTTCATTCACATGGGTGGACAGGCGAGTGTAAATGTTATTGGGTTGTACCTACAACCATCCATTGCCAACCTTCACAAGACCGTAACCCCTTCAAAAACCCCCTACACCATACTCTAGGTACTTACACACAAAAGACGAAATTCAAATACATTTCAACGCAAGCCAAACACAAAACAAGAACACAGAAATAAAATAAACATGTAAGCGAAAATTATACTATTTATTTTACAGCGATATAAAAACAGCGTCTCGCACGAAAGATAGGAATATATCGGAGGGAATTCAACAAGATTTGTGCCACAGAAATGCTTGGCTGAATATTTTGCTCTTTCTACAAACAAAATGTACGAGAGAATAGCATCGAGAACTTTGGTGAACGATAACTAAATCGTCGGAATTTGTCCTACACTTGCCTTTCGCTCGCGACTTTGTCTGTATAAAAAGGGAGCTTTTTGGTATCTTTTTGCTCGATTTGTCGTATTTAGTGAAAAGAAAATGTAAGATACCATGAAAAGCTGTCATGTTTTCGAATACTTATATCTATGTAGACTCGAGTTTTCACTGTGCTTCGGAAAGCACGTTTAGGTCCCGACCGTCATTGTCGGTCTTTGACAGTCGCTACATCATCATCTGCCTAGCCTTTTCCCAACTATGTTAGGGTCGGCTTCCAGTCTAACCGGATGCAGCTGTATTTTATATGGAGCGACTGCCTATCTAACCTCCACAACAGAGTTAATACTAAGAAAAAAGAAGAAAGAAAAAATATTTATTTGTCGCAGAAACATAACGAGCATACAAAGAGACATACAAAAAAAAAATACACATACAACGCATAACAGATATTAAAAAATACAACACGCAGGGATAATATAAAGATAGTTGCACGTCGTGACTGCGACAAGTAGGTTGCCACTCAGCATGATGCTGTGCTATGGGCACCCACAGCACAGCACTGGTTTTCAGTGGTCACCCGTGAAAAAACGCACGAAAGCCAAGACAGCTTCAATATTAGGTAATTATATAAAATAAAATAAGCAGTGCTTGAAATCACTTGACTTAAAAGTAAGACTATAATTATTAAGAAGTAAAAATTAATCGTTACAAAAAAAATAAATACAAAATTAGAACCAAAAAGTATGATTTGCACGCTAAACAGAACAAGCATTTAAAATACAATATTGAGTGATGGCGTGTCTTTTGTCTCGCTCCCTCCCCACCCTGCCGTCAACGCTAAGCCTGCCATATGGTTGGGAGAAGGCGCGGCAAATGATGAAGATGTGTGAAACTGGTAAAATTATAACTCTTCGATCACCTTGGCATGGTTAGTGCGATAATATCACTTTATATGGATAACCTTTAACATTTGTCTTGTTTTCCAATCGAAAACACTTAGTTACCACCGTTACAACACATTTGATCTTTCCCAAAGGCTGTCATAATAAACTATACTTCTCACTGAAGACCTGATCCTAAACAAACTATTTAAATAATCTTGTTTTCCTACAATATAACATTTTCTTCCTAAGAGAGCGTGACCTTTTTCTGGATACCGATCTAATCCGTCAGGCGCTTGTACTAACACGTACAAAAAGAGAATATCGAGTATTTTCTACGCCTAGGACTGACCTCATACGTTATATAAAATATCAACACACGTGAATACATAAACACACACTTTTTTGGTAAAGCAGAACGCCAGATGTTACAGTTATTTTGCATCGTTCATTTTCGTATTTGCAATGTACATTACAGAACATTACTTCACGCTTTGTAATACCCGTAGGGTTAGGCAGATGTGTACCTAACAACATATCCATTGCCATCACTGTTATTGAGATATTTCTGATGGAAAAACCCAGTAACACTTTTTGCCCGACCCAGGAATCGAACCAAGGACCTCATACTCGGCAGTCGCGCTTGTGACATCCACCAACAGGGCGGTCATGTAAATTATATGAAGTTTTCCCGTTTGTGCATAAATTTTTTATGAATATTATTTATGTATTTATTTGTCTGTAGTGTCCCACTGCTGGCCAAAGGCCTCCGCCCATTCCATCCATGAGCTCTTTTCTTTAAGAATAATAAAATATTGATTCACAACCTTGAATAATCAGACAATCAAACAGCTAGATTCGGATTTAAAAAACAAAACGATCCAAAGATATTTCTATTCAGATAAAAAAAAAAAACAAAACTATTGCAGTAACCAAAGCGTATATTCACTTTAAACGTCCTAAAACTCGAACCGAGCGCGACAGATACCTAGTATTCTGTTATAATATCAAACGTAAAGCCGCCTATAGAGGTGGACGAAGCTGACAAATCCTTGCATCCTATTCAGAGTTCCCGGAAAAATATTACAGAATCTTTCTCCCTCCTTTATACAACTTTCTTATTGTGGGATCAGCCCCACCCCCGGAGGAAATGCGTGAAATTAGAATTTCGCGATATATTTGCAAAGGAAGGAATATTTTTGGAATGAAATCTTCGTTTTTTTCCGATGTAAAAAGGTCTAATGTTGGAATATTGGTTCTGTTAAGGGCTGTTATTTAAGGATGTTTGTCTATCGCTTTCTTTTATATATCTGAGTTTCAGTTGCTACCTATTAGGTACCTTCCTCTTCTATTTTTGTAATTCAAATTAGTCCCAGAAATGGACATCAGTGATTTGTATCTAATAACATTTATAAAAACTGTTTTACAAGACAAAGACAAAAACTGTTGAACGATATTATAAATTGAAATCAAGTTTTCTATAATAACAATAAAAGTAAACTGCAAAAGCAAAGAGCTTCTTAAAATTCAAATCTAGACGGACTTAATTTCAACACAAAATGCCGAAAAATTATATCACCCAAGTGACTTTTCCTAAACAGAATTTTCAACAAAATAAATGTTGCTTACAATGTCGAGGCCCATCAAATCGTAACGGATTTTCAACTGAAGTAGCACTAGTGGGACTCAAGGCCTTAGTCGAGGCCACAGACTTAGGCCCCGTTCACGTCCTCAAGAGATGCGACTTTCGTCAAGGGACACGCTCGCTTGTCTTTGTTTTCATCGCTTGCGTAGGTACCGCGGCTTGTTTCATCCGCTGTAGCAAGACGCTTGTCGTATAAGCGTGAAAGTCGTGGCCAAGCGGTTAGGAAAAGCGTAGCGACAGCAAAATAATAAGACAGGCATTATTATTGTTGGTCAATTGAATTTTATTCCCTTAATGGTTACATTATTAGTATGTTTTCGGTAAGGCTGTCACGAGACGACTTATGAAATGAGCTTGATTTGCCAAATTCTTACGATGGAACCGCAAAAAATGGGATTGCCAAAAGAATAAAACAGAGCCACAAAATACTATTGCTGTCTCGGCGATATCACTTGTTTTGACAAGGACCATCTACTTAATACAAATCTTCAACATAAACTTGGGTGGCGCTGCGCATACAGAAACCATAGAACGCCACACGCATATACTTACATAATACTATTACTTTATCTAAATTCATACAAATTTGGTCATACATTGTCGTACACTCATTTTTGATAAATCACTATCACTACATAGTATAAAACAAAGTCGCTGTCGCTGTCTGTCCGTCCCTATGTATGCTTAAATCTTTAAAACTACGCAACGGATTTTGAAACGGTTTTTTTTATTAGATAGAGTGATTCAAGTGGAAGGTTTTAGTATATAATTTGACCGACATCCCCGCGGGTGAAGCCGCGGGCATCAGCTAGTTACTGATAAACAGTGCAGATAGGTGTGGAAGCATAAAATGTTCTATATGACGCAGATATGAAAATTCGTCCGTTAAGAAATTTAATATTGGATGAAAGCGTGTATTGACATCATCATCTGCCTATTGGCTAGGCAGATGATGTACTGGGTAAAACGATACCCCTTGATAAGACCGATTATTAGATTGAAGAAGAGAAGCGAAGCTTATGTATGTATTGACCGTCGTCAGTTTTGGCGGTACGGTAGTACACGGCTATTCATAATCATGTCATGTTTATCAGCACGCTCACAGCCGGACATAAGTCTTGCCAATTGTTCGTCATTTAGCTCAATTTCCTCCATCTAGTTTCTACCAGAGACCCTGAAAAGCTGGTCGCTCCACATAGTCCGAGAGCATCCCACATTACACTTGGACCAAGTAATTCTCATGAAACATCGATAACAGAACACTAAATCAGGTTACAAGTTCCAGGTAATGCGTCATAAATTCAAAATTCATTGAACACAATGTAACGAACGCCGCCATTGAGTGGGTAAGGTATATAAGTCAGACTGGAAGTTGCACTGCGACTGCAAAATGACATAAAGGCATTAGTGCCTCGTAAATCCACATTCCGATGCATGTAATAGTGAATGAGCTTAATATACTAACTTTGTAATGAGGTAGAACAAAGGAGGGTATGTACAGGGTATATATGGGTCTTATATGCCAGTCTATTGGAATCGAAATCATGTGTTATATATTTTTCAGTTTAAAAAGTCACAACTGGCTTTTATTTGGTACATTAATATTTTACGAAAGTCAGCACTAAAGTCGAATTTATTTATTTAACGTTGCCCCAAACTAATTTCTTCTGTATCGTGGGTACGTTTACAAACATATAAAGTCACATACACACATACCCAGACCCGAAACAACTATCTGCACTCTGCAGGCCATACAAATATTTGTTCCGTGCGGGGATCGAACCCGCGACACGCAGCGCAGCAGTCCAATCGCTTAGCCACTGCGCCAACCGTGCGTGATATGAATGTTTGATCCCCACAGGTTTAAGCAAACGTGTACCTTATACATGGTACACAAGTTTTGCAAGTTATGTTTACGTCTCATATAATAGGGCGCGAACCTATTGTCATTAACCGGGCACTACCACCACGGATACTGGAGTTAGTGAGAAATTTCTGAAGAAAAATCTTAATAACATTGCTTTACCTGGGAATCATATCCAGGACCTCATGCCCAGTAGTCGTGCTTGCGACCACAAGACCAACGAAGCAGTTCACTTAATCAATCACGTACCTACTTAGTCAGGATTAAGTTTCTTTAAAAATCCATCGGATCGTGATTAAAAGTGTGTTGCTGTATTTAAAGGGGGCTGCGTGTTGTCCGCAAGAGATACCGCGGCCTCGACATGAAGGGCTAAGAAGGAACATACACGTAGAAGTCTGACACTCCTTTTCACTCCTTAAGAAACCCCGATGATGTAAAGCTTTCATATCAATACATAGTATGTAGCGTTCTATTGACCTATACCTCGTATTCATCATTTACCTAAGCAATCACATTATAACAGTTCGGCTTTAAAACTCAAATGTCAAACGTGCACTCTAAAATATTATTTTTGAAAAATTCACACAGCGGAAATGTATTTCCTTTTACAGATACTGTAACAAATAAAATAATCCACAAAAGATGCAATTTTATTTGTCCTCGATGTCTAGTTTTATACCTTTTACCTTGCTAGTTTGTTATTCTGAGCGATTCTCGCGAATCGATGGCCAGTGTTCTTCGTTGAATTTCCTCTATAATATGGCATCAGGAGTTTTCCTTCACTGACAGCTTAGGATCAAAGTAAAGGATAGGATTTCACATTGAGCAAGTCTGTCCAGAATTGTTTGAAGGCTGAGCTGATTGACGAATGCTTTCGATATTTGTACTGAATTAAGTATCACTTAATGTCTATAGAGCAGCGATGGCCCAGTGGCTGGCTTTGTGTTATTTATTTCATCACCACTACTCTCAAAACGGTGAAGGAAATCATCGTGAGGAAACCGGCATGTGTTAGAACCAAAACATTCGAATAAATGTAACAACTACCAACCCGCACTGACCACGCGTGGTGCATTATAGCCCATCCCTCTCCGAAAGAGGAGGCCTGAGTCCCTGCAGTGGGAACATTATAGGCTGATGACGATGATGATGAAAACGTCTATACGTGACACTTCACAATGAAAAAGTGTCGTATTTATAGATCATTGACAGCCGTTACAGGTAGTCAGTGGCCTGAAAATCAAATAACCAGTATCACTTAGGGGTATCGTATTGCCCAGTAGTAACTTAATTGTGGAGCTCAGATAAGCAATCGCTCACAACTTAGAACCCAGTAATATTAATGACAATAATATCCGTGGTGCTAGGCAACTGGGCTTATCCCAGTTGTATACGTCCCTGTGTGCCTATTGGCCTTGTTCTGTTCTGTCTCCTGCTGATATGGAGGGAAGTGGAAATTATGTTTTTCCTACTCCTCCGCTATTATTTTCTGATTAATTTCGTTGCGGGATTCAAGACATTTTAATCGTTTCTCTGGGACTTTGTCGGGCTTCATTGTCTCGGCGCTTTTCTTGTGGTCGCCACTGTTGCTGGCTTACAGAAGTTACAGTGGTTTAGGAATAGTGTGGCGGGCTTGTCCCAATTTAAAAAACAATCGCTCCCGTCGGGGCTGCGGGTTGTTCGAAAGAGATACCGCTGCCTGATTTGGCGCAAGGGCTAAGAAGGAACATGGTTGATTTTTAGTCAGTAGAAGTCTGACACTCCCTTTCGCTCTGCCCAGAGCGGGAGGGGTTATTTGATGATTTCCCAACCCCCCCCCAAAAAAAAAAAGATAAGCAATCACTTCATGTAAAATACTGGTATTTAGCTGCATCTATTTAGACTGGAAGCTGACTCCAACATAGTTGGGAAAAGGCTAGGCAGATGATGTTGAATTAATTTAGATGTAACAAACCCTGATGGTAATGCAAAACTCCCAGTTAACCTCCAAAACACAACCAAGCTCTAGTATGTCTTCAAAAATTTATCGGTTTCCTGCAAGTTAGTAACCGATCGCCTCTGACTCGCCGTCTGTAAGACCAGCGCTTTACCGTCGACTATTCGAGTTAAGTGCCAAGTTATATCCAAGTTGTAACAAGGTCTTTGTTTAACGATTCTAAGTTGAAACAGTGACTGTTTAATTTCAATTGCTCCTCGCCTTTTAGAAGCTTAAGTGCCGATGTGAAAATTTTTAATTATCATGTTCCCGCTCGCTTGTTTGCGAGGAATATTACTGTTAGTGTTGTAAGTTTGTAGTTTTATTGGTCTTGTAGCGATTGGAGTGTTTTGTTCTATTTCTTTTAGAGTAGGATTATGATCATCACTACATATTATAAAACAAAGTGCTCTGACGTGTCTGTCTGTCAGTCTGTTCGCGATAAGCTCAAAAACTCCTGGACCGATTTTCATGCTGTTTTCACCAATAGATAGATTGATTTTTGAGGAAGATTTTAATATATAATTTGACCGACATCTACGCGGGCATCAGCTAGTAGTAAATAAATATAAAGGATGATTGAATGGTTGTGCATTTAGAGCTTTTTTTTTGTTTGTATATTTACCATCCAAAAAAAAAAACCATCTAATACCAATGTGAAACGTTTTATTTTGTGAATTTGACTTGTATGGTTTACACGCTAAAGAATCCATTAATTCCATTTATTCTATAATGGAAGAGTATCGTGGATCTATAAGCTATGTTTTGTAGCTTTTTATAGTATTTACTAAGTTTCCTGAATTGACTTGGACTGAGTAAAAGTTTCATAAGCTTTGTGCACTAGGAACTTCACTTCAAAATCCTGAAAATACAAATATTAACAAGAAACCTTTAAATTTGTGTAGGCTTTGGGGGGTTTACAATTCTGCTGACCTATCTATGTGCAAATTAAAACCAACAGTGCGTAGGTTTATTTGAAATTTACTAAATAACTCTCTTATTTCAATCTGGCATTTACAGATTATTTTTCACTGATAGTAAGACCGACCCAGTATTGCTAGCCTACACGATTAGATGGTTCAAAAGTTTTAAAGGGTTTAAAACAGTTTACTTATGAAATTATGAGAGTCTAACAATGAAGAGTCAAGTCCGGAATGGTTCATCATAAATAAACTACCGCCCTTATCCCATGGGGGAAGGCCGAAACCACAGAACTTCACCTGCTATGATCCTTATATATTATATACTCCTTTTGCTTTGTCCACATTTATAAATCTAGTCATACACGTATGCGTGTCCTTTCAGAAGAGTCTAATTATTAAACACCCTTTATTTTATGTCATCAGAAGTCTAGTATTTATATTTACAAACCTAATTAATTTATCCACCATTCATCATCAGCCTATAATGTTCCCACTGCTGGGACTCAGGCCTCCTCTCTAGGAGAGGGATGGGCTATAATCCACCACGCGTGCCCAGTGCGGATTGGTAGATGTCAGATGTCTTCGAATATTTTTGTTTTCAAAGACATTTGAAAGGTTTCCTCACGATGTTTTCCTTCACCGTTTTGAGAGCAGTGGTGGTGAAATGAATTACACAAAGTATTGCACCTGCCTTGGTTCGAACTCACGACTTACTGTTCGTAAGTCGGGGCCGCAGCCACTGGGCCACCTGCTCCGCCATTAATCCACCATTAATAACTTCGAAACTCTCTTCCAGTTTTCACATTCAGCAGATGGATACTTCAACATAAAACTCTTCATTTAATTTAATTTTACTTATAGAAGGAAAATAGCTACAGCAATCCGTCTTATCAATTAAATTTAGTTTCCTTTCTGAGCCAGACATCTACCTGTCTAGATACTTCAACTTGGTCCATTCATCAGCAAAACAATTAAAATATTGGAGAATCGCTTTTAATTGAGTTTTCAGTAAATTTAAGACTCACTGTGGACTGAGATTGAACGGGCCACGATTGTTTTTCAATAATATTTTAGAATGATTGTTTTCCGTCGAGTGGGCTTTGAGATTGTATTCTTACCAATAGGGTAGTTGATAAAAAAAATGTAATTAGTCCGTCAGATTTCCAAAAAATATTGGACACGTATTTTTTTCTTTTTTCACGTGAACAAAAAATGAAGATAATGCAGTGCTTCGAAAAGTCGTGTGCCGTGTTTCGTTAATTTTTGTTAAAAACAAAATACTCGTATCCAATATTCTTCGATAATCTAACCGACAGATAAACAGCATATAATTTTTTTTTAGTTAATCAACTACCCTAATGTCCACGCCTTGATATATATTACCATTCATATTCCAGGCAAAATCTTATTGATTTTGATTTTTGAATAAGACATAACTTAAAGGTGTTCCTTCAGGTGAATATCAGTATTTTACATGAAGCGATTGCCTGTCTAATGCCCACAACCCAGTTACTGTGTTATACGATTATACTTTGTAAGACTGGTTGCCAGACTTTCAGGCAACTGACTACCTGTAACGACCCGCAAAGATCTACAAATAACAACAACACGTTAAACCAAAACACATAATCCATGACCCCACAAAACGCCCCAAACAAGAGATCAAAAACCAAAAGCGCAACGTTAATATCACATCGCTTAAAAAAATAGAACGCAATCCGGTGTCGCAATTAAACGTAGGCAACGCTATCGCATCGACTTAGTACGGACTTTAATTAAACCCGGGTCCCGGGCCCCGGGCTTCTGGTCCCGGGTAAATAGCCCGCCGTGAGGACAAATCGATTGCATAACAGGAGGATGAACCGAAATGCTCGCTTAGCAGTTTTTCAAAAGGTGGATGATAATGTTCCAGATTAATCAGCGCTTTCGCAATAAGATAATCTTGAACTTGTGAGTTTGAACGGGAATTCGATTCAATTTTATTTTGTTTTGTGCTTAGAGGAATTAATGGGATTTTTAATCAAGATAGTGGAAGTGGTCGGTCACAACCATTGATATAAAAACTAAAGATACGGTCGTCCAAACATTTGCTCGACGCGTTCGCCATACAGAGAATCGGTGTAGTCTGCTCGTTAACGTAACCTTGTATAAGCGGCGTGGTATTTTTGAGGTATAAAGAACATAAATAAAGCTTTTAATAAAATTTACGACCACACCCGAAGAGAGCCGATCGTGGACTAGTTCACTTCGTCATAAGTAAGACCGTATTGGGACCAAGTTCGAGGCGTCATTTTAACATGCGGTCCGCCCAGTCCTTACGCAGTAATATATAAGTCAATGGTCACAACATTGCCTTTTTTCGGGGATTGTCGGTTAAACCTCCAGTCGCGTGGGTTTCTGTTATTGTGTCATGCCCTAAAGTACAAAAGATAATAAATGTGAACTCCCTTTCTTTCACACACATGAAAAAATCCAGCTAGGTGTGAGTCGGGCTCGCGCATAACAGGAAGAATTATTTGATGTCATAGCGGCAACAGAAATCCACATTCCATGAAAATTTCAACTGTCCACCTATTACGGATCATGAGATATAGCCCGCTAACAGACAAACGGACAGACAGACAGTGGAGGCTTATTAATAGACTCCGTTGGTTAACTTTCCAGTACGGAACCCTAAAAAGTACCTCTCCATACAACAAAAAATCCCTGACACACTTTCAATATAATCTTTCAACCCTGGGGAGGTAGCAATGAAATCATTCGCAATAACGTATCATAACCCTCGCTCTAATCTCCGTGGCGAACACATCAGTCTAACCTCAATCGCGCACCGCTCAAAAAATCACGAAGATCTTTGTACACACTGAATATACGAATCTTAAGGAAAAAGCGCCAGAGTAGCGCCCAATAACTATTCTTTAAAATTGACAGAAGGAAAAAGCGCCAGAGTAGCGCCTCATACCTATTCTTTAAAATTGACAGAATGCTGAGCCAGCGATGCCTGTCGTAGTTTATGTTATTATTGGTTCTTTAAAGGGTTTAAGGAGAGTTTGGTCATTAGCATACCGACATTTCGCGTTCATCGGTTATGTTTAAGTCCTATAGAATGGGGGCGAGCCTATTGCCATCAACCGGGCACATTTCCGGACTCTCGTAAATTCCTGATGGAAAACTACTACTTCTTGGCTAGACACGCTGCCGCTTGTCTATATACTTTGTAAAGTTGTTTCCAGTTTGGCTAGGACATTGCAGGCTTGAATCACTTGCTTGTCTGATAAAAAGATGACTCCGTGCTTCGGAAGGCACGTATAAGCCGGTGGTCCCGGCTGCCAAATGACGGTCGTCAAACCATGACAGAGGCCCTTGAAGCGGCTAAGAAACTCTGACACTAAGGTGTGTGGGGTCGTTAGACCTTACTGCCCACACGATAAGAAGAATATTTTTTCAACAATTGAAAACATGTAGCTAAGGGCCTGAAACTGACCAGCAAACACCAAAAACATGGACTACCTCAGCGCATTTACCTTAAAAATCTCTATTCACAGTTTATTATCGATCGGGCGAACATCTAAGAGTACTAACCCTACGTCTGCCGAGGGAAACGGTTCAGAAACTCGTACTTTTCTATGCAAACGTTCGGTAGATAAGGTCGTCGTAAAACTGTATCGCTGAGGCGAGCTCCATCGGTTGGAAGTTATTGTATGGCTGTGGTGGAGTCTTTGGTACTGTTAATGGGGTTTTGTATGAGAAAAAAGGGTCATTCAATTTTGTTTTTGTTTTTTAAAGGTGGTGTATTGATTTGATTGTCATTTGAGTAATTTTAGTTCAGAAAGAAAACTCTCGACTCTCGTTGTATACTATTTTACGTGGATTGACTGCCTATCTGACCTCCAAGACCCAGATAAAACTTGGCAATGCGATAGCCCTTAGTAAGACTGGTTGTCAGATTAAAAAAAAATATAAACAATAATGACAATGATTAATACGATTAATACCGTACTTCACAAAAATAGAACACAAAACAAAAAATACGCATTTGCCCTATCCAGCGAAAAAAGAAATAAAAATTAATACCATCAAACAAAAAGCCATTTAAATAAAATTCCAATTTTAGAAATAACAGCCATAGAGAATTAATATTCTAATGTCAAACGCGATAACCAAACCAATTAAGCCTTTATTAAAAAAAAACAATTGCTCAAAAATATTTGATTCTAAATTGAAAAATAGCGTAGTTTCATATTCCGCATAAATTGAGATTTAACAAATGATGACTGTAATACTATTTCCCGTAGTTTTTTGTTTTATGGGTAAAAAACCAGTTTAGACCGATACTACATATTTGTGTGTATTGTTTTTCACTTGTAACAAAAGTTCTTAAAGTCACATTGAAGTATCTTTTGGCGTTGACAAAGTTGTTGTCGGCTGTTGGTAAACATTTGTGTTGTAAAATGTTTTATGAAACGAGATGGCAAAGTTATTTCGGTAAATGACGCGTGACCAAACACGTCTCAAACCGTCAATTTTTGATTTTGATGTGTCACTTATAGACGACGAGATATTTAACTTTGCCATTTAAGTAAAGCTTATGTAATTCTACCTGTATCATCATTTTCTTAGTTATAAGTAGTCGCTACATGTAAAAACATACAGACGAATTGAGAACCTCCTCATTTTTGGAAGTCGGATAAAAAACTGGTATTCAGCTGCATCCGTTTAGACTGAAAGCCGACCAGGCTTATGGTGGTAGATGGTGATGGTGGTTTGGATTTCGATAACCATAAAATGCTAACGAGTTGATGTTTATAAAAAATATAGAAAACTAAAATTTAATTAAAGTGAAGCTAGAGCTAAAAGGTAGTACTTAAACAGATTCTTATGCAAATGTCAATTCTTCTACGAAGCGCTAATACTGCTGAGTATTAGCGCTAAGGATTAGAAACGTACACAGTGCAGTAAGAAAATAATTCTGATGCAATAGGCAGCTATTGCATCAGCATTTTTACTGCACCGTGTACGTTTTTAAATCCTTTTCTTTCAACATTGAATACGAAGTCTTAGTAAGCATAGCTATAACATTTTATGTTACCCCTTTCCAATGTCTAGACACACAAAAAGTTGTTCAAGGTTAGGAAACAGGATTAAGTTATCCATTTTTATTGTTTTGGGTTCTGAATCTCATGTACTTACGAATATTGTTATCCCGAAATCGGTTCGGTACCTACTTTATTCAAAGCTACTGAACAAAGTTACATTTAACCTTTCGTATGCCGTGTAATTAGACACAATTAAAAAGCCATTGTGTCTCGCGTAGATCTACGTTCTGGCATACGAAGGGTTAAAGCCCAAAAATATGAACCATTTGCTTTAAAATCACAACAAAACAAAAGCCACTGAAACCATAAATAACAGCCATAAAAATATTTTCAATAAAAAGAAACTATGGTAACCGTAAAACTTAAATTGCTTTCTGAGATTAGGGTTCCATAAATTACCTTGACAGACCACCACTAAAGTCGCCACTTTTCACAATACGGAACCCGGAATGCGTTAAACGGCTATATAATTTATGGCCACGTAAAGAGACGTAACTGATAAATCACGTGGTTTGCCCGTGGGAATTGAAATGCCATAGTAAAATGGGTACGCATGAGCTATACGTGTCGATAAGAAAAGTATTGTTGATCCGAGTTTTCTCAAAAGAAGTAAACTTGAGAGATTTTCATACATAATTTGTACTTTTTTTTTAATTTGTACTTTTCATACATTTTTAGTAACTGCGGTACTCATCATCTGCCTAGCCTTTTTCCCAACTATGTTGGGGTCGGCTTCCAGTCTAACCGGATTCAGCTGAATACCAGTATTTTACATGGAGCGACTACCTATCTGACCTCCACAACCCAGTTAACACTAGGTAATACGATACCCTTTGGCAAGACTGGATGTCAGAATGTCAGGTCACTGACTACCTGTAACGACTGCCAAAGATCTATATATGACAGCCGGGACCAACAGCTTAACGTGCTTTCCGAGGCACGGAGGAAACTCGGTATGTAATGGGTGGTCACCCATCCACAGACCAACCTAGGCAAGCGCAGCTTAACCTAAAGATCGATCCGAGTGGCAGTTCTTATTAAGACACGAGCTCCTCCAAGAGCGAGGAAGATCAAGGAAACGATTGATGGATTGTGTGAGAAATGATGCGAAAGAAAAGAGAGTCAATGATAGCGTGATGGAGGGCAGAGGAGAATGGAAGAAAATAACGTATTTGCGCTGATCCCAAAAAAACATAGGACGAAAGCAGAAAGATGATGATGTTTATTTCAAAAGCGATACAATTCAACTTTCTTGATATACTTACACTTCAATACTTTTTTCGATAGTAAAATAAGGAAAAATATGTTTGATTTTCAGTTCCGGAAACTCCATATTATCATGTGCAAAGGTACTATCATTATAACAGACTACAACCAACTCTGTCACAGTATTTCAAACACACATTTCTGTCCATCCTCCAGAATTAATTCCTAATGACATCCCTCAAGAATTTCTATAGAAATTCAAAGAGAAGCACGTATAGCGACAAACTTAATACATTACTGCGAGATATCTAGACAGCATTACGAGTAATACAGCTCAACAAAATACTCAGCTTAACTAAATATAGCTCAACAAAATACTTAGCACATCAAAATATAGCTCAGCAAAATACTTAGCACATCAAAATAGAGCTTAACAAAATACTCGAGACTCATCATTTAGGTTTCATGAGTGGCGACAAAGACTGTGCGTCGACCGTACTTGTAACTAGTGGCTTGTTCGGAATTATTATTTATCTTGTATTTCTTTGAGACTCACTTACATTCAGAATATAATATTGGCACAAGGTCTGAAGCTACAATGTAGGTATACTGTTGGTATATAACGATTTTTTTGGAAAAAACTGGCGTTGTTTATTATGTTATATCATCATCATCAGCCTATAATGTTCCCACTGCAGGGACTCAGGCCTCCTCTCTAGAAAAGGGATGGGCTATAATCCACCACGCGGGCCCAGTGCAGGTTGATGGATGTCATATTATTTTGATTATGTTATATACTGTCTAGGAAACACCCAAATGCCGTATTGATGGTCGTCTTTAGTGGAAATTGACTCGTTAAAAACTTGTTTTTTTCAATTGAGACTCCATTCTCTATTACTCGTTATTTTATCAGACCTCTGTCATCTTTTACACAGTTCATCTATCGATTCTTTGATATTTCTCTACTGTTATACCCATTCACATTCATACTCAAAAATTTCCTCACGACGTTTTCCGCATCTCATGATTTCTTATGAAGCAAAATCGAAGCACAATCTTTTAACGATCCCACAACTAGGACATACACTCTCTGTGAGAGGAATGGATCTCTCTAAGTAAAAACCTCTTTAACAAAAAAATATAAAAACACTATGAAACAGCTGTTCTAATTCCCACCTTCAGTAATAATACAAAACATAATATCAATACCGTGTTGGCACCACAACAATGCGAATTGACACCTTTGCAAGACGACACACGACACAAAGACATGCCACACGACCGTCGACCGCACCGTCGTATATGCATTATAATTCAGATACGTGATCCCACAGTGTGCAGATACATCTCTATGCAGTACGTGTAATATTCTCATGCACTATTGTGCTCAGTTAATGTACTGCATTTCAGTAAACAAGAATAGATGTTGACGGTGACTGTTTTTAAAGTATTATTTTGTTTTGTACTAGCTGGGATGGCAATGGATATCTTTTAGGTGATCGAAAGTTTATTTTGCACATAGAACTGTTTAATACTTGAGGGACACTAATACCCCGTCGGGGCTGCCGGTTGTTCGCAAGAGATACCGCGGCCTCGACATGAAAGGCTAAGAAGGAACATGGGTAGTTTTTAGTCAGTAGAAGTCTGACACTCGCTACCGCTCTGCCCAGAGCGGAAGGAATCATTTGATAAATTCCCATCCTCTAAAACAGGGACACTAATACCAGCTTGTTTTTAATGGTCTTCCTTCCACATGAACCTAAGGACCTGTCCAGACGTGGGGGAACTACGCTGTTACCATATCCATATTTGAACGCAGGCTTAAGCGTATTTCACGATATTCTTTCTTGAGATAACGTCATTGTAAGTTAACGCCATTTCATCAAAAATATGCCTAAATGAATATAAAGTATTTTTTCATTTCAACGAGAAATCAATGATTGGAGACAGTATTCCTCGAGATGGTTTTGCAATGAGCACATTTTTAAAACTATCACCTGTTTGTACCAAGTATACATTCCTAAAGTTAGCGTGCGAATTGACAGCAAATACTAGAATAAATTGCAAGGAGAGGACCAGCGCTTAGGGAGGGAGGTCCACAGCGGAGGGGGGGAGGAAGGTGAGGAAATTCAAATTGGATTGAAGGAAGTTTAGATTAGATTGAATTTTCCCTACACCTTGTTTAATTAAGTATAAGTGCGATACCCTCTGTTTCGAGAAAGAATTTTTTCGTATTTTTTTTTGTAATTGTCAGCCCAATTGATGATGAAGGTAATTTTGGAGGAAATTGCTGAAGATTTTTTTTTGCGTATTGTGTATAATATTTTATGTCGCAACGGAATATATAAATTTAAATAAAACTTTTTGCTGTGTCCTACAGGGTCCGTAATTATATCTTAGCTTTAAAGCTAAGATATAATTACGTTACCTTTTGTAAGATTTGCATACAGATATGTATAGGAAAATGTAGAGATAAAATTAAAGGATTTAATTAAATAAGTATAATCAGCAAATAAACAACAAGCTCATAAAACAACACACATCTTTACCAGTGCTGTCCACCTCTATGAGAAATGAAACATGCACTACTCACAAAATTCACCCCCTCCCTACAACGGACACCAAGGGGAAAGGGGGGGGGGTGATAATTACACCACAGTACATCCAAGATGAAAAATGGAAGCGGTCTCTTCGCAAAATGTTTTCTCAACTAGTAATGATGTCGCAGCGTGAAATTCTTTCTGATAAGTGGATAGAGGACGTGGTTGGAGTATCACCTTCTTGTAGTTCAAAATATGTTTTTGAAAGTTGGCAGTTTTGCATCAATCTGTCAAATATTTTACAAAGAATAGAAAACTTATATCACTCATCCATATTTTTTTAAACAATCATACGTCATCTCTCTAACCCTTTTACAAGTTTGTTTTGGTTCTAATTTAACCGAATACAGTTAAATAGCAATATTTTACATGGAGCAACTGCCTATCCACGCTACACAACCCCATTAGTAATTCAATTCCCTTATTTATTTATTTAACTTGGCTCCTCAACAATGAGTGCACTGTTACATTTACATAAAATCATTTCAAACTTAAGGCTAAGTGCCCCATCACTTAAAGAAGAGCACTACATGCAACATAATATGCGCCAAAACACGAGATAAAAAAAAAATATAAATACAACGTAATGAAAATGTCAATTTAGGACTGCTTGTCAGACTTTCAGGTCACTGATTACATGTAACGACTGCCAAAGATCCAGAAATGACAGCTCCCGCCTGTAAAACAAATCTCGGCCTTTGGCAAGTGTGGCATTACCTCGAAATTCGACCCATGCGGCTATATTTTTAAGACAAGAGCTGCCCAAAAAATCCAATACAACTAACTAATTCCACCAAACACCTTACTGCTTACGACACGCACATCTAAAAAAGGGTTTACATAAATAACACAGTAACTAAACTCCATCCAATATCCAGGCACTCGCTTACAATGACTAGCCACTTTAACAATTGCTCCAAAGAAATATTTTTTACATCTACCCGCGATATTGTGTTAAAAGAAAAACAAGGACTCGCGAGTACTTCTAAATGATTGATGATGCGTTGAAGGAGCTGCGAGAGGGGATTTTGATATAACTAGCAGTCCCAAGTGAGAAGAGTCTTATTACAGTAAGATATGATGTTTTTTAAAGGTATTACTTTGATGTAGAGGAAGATTTAGGGAGGTTTTTACTTTGTTCTTTCGGATCTGGGAGTTGGAGAGGAATTTTATGTTGTATTTAACGAATTATTAAGGAATGTTTCATCTGCTTACCAAATTATTGTTTTGTAGACTTTTCGGGTGTAGTTCCCGAAAGTCTACAAAACAATAATTTGTTTTATTTATTTTATTCACATTTCGTCGGATTTTTTAAATATTTTTAAGTTTTTTTTTATAGTTTCTTCATAAATATTATAGGATATAAGTAAATCTAACACATATAATGAAATTTAATATTTTTTTTTTACGTTGATACACAAGTATGTGTCAAACACCAAAATCATAAAAAATCATAGGTAATAATATGTGTACGACTGTACGTATGGCCTAATTAATAACAACGAGCTTCGGATTTGAATCTCAATTGAACTCCAGGTGAGTTCCAAATAAAGTTCTTATTTCAATGCTGTGTTTACGCAGTTGGTTACATTTGTCTTTCCATTTTCAGGACAACAGAAAATAATTTACTTTAAAAAAATAAACTTACTGTGTTAGAATTATTTAAAAAATAATCATAATAATTAATCACAGGGATATCGGTTGGAAAAATGTACGAAATAAATGTCAAAATAACGTCACTCGAAGTGTACGATTCACATTGAATGAATGAAAACCTTTCCGATTTCTTGTGAGCGTGCGGTCCGGTCTTTCAATCGTTCCATTCGCCGCTGAACGAAAAAAAGAACGCGGTCTAATTGCGACTGAGGCTTTTACGTGATGGCCATTAAATTAGCGGGGTGGGAAATGCTGTAGCGCTTTTAGGATACTACGATTATCATGCCGGTTCTTTCTGACCGTGTAATTTTAAAGTTGAAGAAAAATATTTTATTATTTCTATTGAATTGCAATTAGGATAAGGCAAGTATGGGATGATGATTGCAATTCTATAAAAAACGTGCCAAATTGTCTAAAAAAATTCTTGTTGAACTAATTTTGTACATTAAGTACCTGGTCTACGTCACGTACACGGTTTTTAATGCCAATCTCAATAACAAAGGAAAATAAAAAATACGGCTTTATTTATCTGTCCTTATTGATTAAATTTATATATAATGGATGAAGTTTATCCATAATACCCACATTAAAGGTACTGTGAGAGGTTTGAGGAGTCTCCCGGGGATCGCCGAGCTCTTAGCCAATAAAATGAAACTCCGATAAATAAATTTTATTCGCCCTCTATTTATTACATAGAATGTAAATAAAATGACACACACATGTGGTCATATGCCACAAACATTTAAAACATTCACAAATACCGGTGGCAGTACCTAGCGTTAAAATGATAGCCTGTCGCCTGATTCCACAGCTAAATATCGTTACCAATCGCTGATTTCCTGGCCCACACACTTACATCGCATCTTTTTCCCTTCTGTTAAGGGCCGATACTCGTGAATGACAAATTAGGAGATCTCGCAGCGCACGAAATTGCTCCACAAGAATATTTTATTGAATCCCTACACTTTTTTATATTGCGACCATATTCGATGCTATATTTAGAACGCCTTTTATGGAAATCCCGGCTTTTGTGTACTGATTTTCGATTATATTTTGGATATCGTGCTTAAGAAATATGGTTTCATCGTAAAAATATTGCTATTGCTAGCGCTATTCGATCTTCACAAAAAAAACTAGAAAAAATAATGTTGATTAGGTTCCATTCGCTAATGAAATTTGCGCTCATCAATAAGTTTGATTATCTAACAGGTCATTCGCTTATATCGCTTCACGACCTTTCCAAGTTTCTATTTGCCCGTTCATATCGGATATATGAATATGAACGGGCAAATAGAAGAATGTCCATGATTAAAAATGTGTGGATTTTGTGACGGTCATTCCAAAAACTTAAATCTACGACTTCCGCTGCGACAAATAAATAAATTAATTAATTAAAAAACCTCTTTTTGTCCCCAGGAAATCGAACACTGCTATTACCACGGCACTGTAAAGGACTATCCGGGGGCATCAGCAGCGTTCCACACGTGCAACGGGGTGTCGGGGGTCATCCACATCGGCAACGAGACCTTTGTCATTCATCCCTTCTACGGGGGTGATCTGTCGGTCAGTGCGGCTTTGCTTTTTTACCAACTTATTGTTGTTTTTGTGATTTTTTTCAGATTTATTTGGAATACAGTAAAGTGGCTCCAGATAAAAGGTTTAAAAATATATTGGCTTCCTGTAGTTTTTTTTTGGTTTGCAACAGGAAACAAAATGAACTTACATAGTTCATTTTTTGTAATACATTGAAAATAAGTTGAACATATTGAATTAAACTAATGCGCTTTTTCTGCAACATAATAATATGCGCAGTTCCTTTTTGTATGGAGTCACTCATTCTGTAACTAAATTATGCACTTATACATCTCTCAGGTTTTAACGTTAAATTATGAAGAGTTTGATAGACACGTAATTTCTATTTCTAGCAAGATACTTATTTATTTACGTTTTAATAAGTATTCAATATTGAATTATAAATCTTGTATTACCACTTCGAGAAATTTAAATAATGAGCCCTTTCTTCGAAAATCACTACGACTTTACTGATAGCACTTTATATCTCTATTAATTAAGAAATAATTCATTGAAAATAATACTATTTTCGAACTCCCATAATAAGTGGCATTAAAACATAAATCTTAATGTAATTTTGTCTAAATTAAACTCATAGATTCATATACCTTTTTAGTTATTCAAGGAGAGAACTTTGTTTACATCATTATATAATTATACAATTAATTATACAATTACTGCTGTTTATATTGAAATAAATTACAACGAATTCATTTTAGAAATTATCTTGAACACTGTTATTATGGGAAAGAAACATTCTCAAAACTGATATTTCTATTTTAATAAATAATGAAAATGAACAAATTTTAATAAATACATATTTCCCAAAATAAAGTAGACGTAGCCTTTACGTTGCACACATACATTTTCTTATCTCATTTAAACTTTTATACACCACAGTTTCATTCGTAAAATTGAAACTCAGACGAATTAAATAATTAATCCTACCTCAACCAAACTGATTACAGTTTTAATCATCTCTGCCCGAGTTCTTGTTACTTCACCAAATTACTTATTATAAATGCAGTTTTGTTTTAACCCAAATTGTAATTAAGTTTGAAAACGTAAAATATTTTATGGGAAAACGTTAAAAACTTGTTGAGATCAGAGTTTTTATGCGGATTTGTTACAAATGGGTTAAGTTAATTTAAAATATATTTTAATATCTTAAATGTTTATTATCCATTTCTTTATAACTGGCTCTAATAAGTGTTTCTTTTCATATTTTCGCTTAACACAAACCCTGTTTTATATATGAAAATATCTTATAAGTTCTTTGTATGCAAAATTAATAATTTCTCATTAATTTTATACCGAGAACTGTTTATCCTGCCATTTTAGGGGAATATTGTTAAAAACTTATCGAAAAGGTTGTGAACTCATTACTCTTAAAAATATTTAACGCTTTAAACCATTTTTAATATAATACAGTTTCAACTCAGAATATTCCAAGAAATGTAATATTATTTACTTTTATACATATTTACTACGATTAAGTCATTACACCCCATTCAGTGCTAAGATTAAAATCAAGCTTTAACCTGGCCTAGCCTTAACTTGGCCTCGCCGTAACTTGGCCTCAAGTTGGCCTCAAATAAGCATAATTACGGCCTCACTTAGACGAGGCGAAATTAAAAATACTTTTTATTTGTAATCTCCTTCAGTAATAGTCCACTTGGACTGTAATAGATTAGCTTTTTATTTAGCGGGCGTTTTAATTGAAAAGTTCAAAGTTAGCGGCGAGTTGTGCTAGATTTTTCAATATGGCTGCCTTCTTGGTCTTTTTGTCGCGAACGTTACTCCGAAGCGTAGGTCCTGAGTTTGATTTTCCAGCCACGCAAAGAGTAATTAAGTTTTTTCTTTGATAATGTTTTAGAGTTTAAAATCTAGCTTTGTTGGATGACGTTTAGCTTAACTTCAACTGGGTAGCTGATATGGCGCTTAATTTATATTGACGAACTTTCAAAGCATGTTACACTTCCTATAGGAACATATTTTGTGATTTTAGGTATTATTCACGGGGCTAGGAAGCAAAACATGCAAACATGAAGCAATGCAATTATTTAAAAGAACAAAAGAAAAATAATCATGCGTTACATTCTCCGACTGCATGCTATGACTGAATGCTTGCGCATCTTTATCAGCGAGCGGAGTTTATATAGCTGAATTTCAAGTCAAATATACTTAAGCCATTTTTTTACGCCGTATAAAAAGATCGTAACCAAAAATAATTTATTCGGCTGATATTCAGCTTTCAAAATTACATAACGTAGTCGCCATACCACGCTCTCCTTTTAGTACTTCTGAATGTGTTAGCCTAAGACAGTCGCCCTACAAACTTCCTACCAATATCAGTATTCACGCTGATCCATACGAAGCGACACACACATTCTAAATAACCGATCTAGACCCCACAATATACCAGCTCACATCAATCAGGCAGAATTGCGTGGAATCCACTCGGTCCTCAGTCTGTGCCTCAGTGGGTGATCAATCTTATCCTTCAAGTATTTTGTTGAGCCTTTAAAAGAAACTTCATCTTGAGGATTATTTTGAGGTTGATATGGCATTGGAAGGTTGGGACTTGGGAGTAGGGAGAAAAAAATAGCTGTGGTGGTAACAGTCAGATCTTTTTACGTGTATTGTAGTTTCTTGTTAATAATGGCTTGAAAAGCTATAGTGAATATTACTAAAAATGTATGTGGTCAACTGAAATAGTGATTAGATTAAAATAAGTAGTTCTGTTACAAAATCAGCGTAAGAAATTATTCATTTACTGAAATCCGTCAGTATTCATTTGACATAAAATCATCACACCTTTATTGCGATAAAAGTTACTACACGTATCAAATCAAATCAAATCAAATCACTTTTATTTGTTAACACAGGTATAGAGATACAGATCTTGAGTTTGGTGAAGAGAGCGCTATGTTATGCCAAGAGGCGTACAAATATGGTGTGCATCTAGCTCAAATATTACGAATTTAAATTAATAAAGATTTTGAAAATCATGCATAGATCAAGTTTTAAAAATAAAAATAACAATTATATAATATTATTTAAAAAAAAATGAGTGATGTCAGATATAAACGAGGAATTATTTAGATTTAGATGTCAAAAGAAATTAAAAACAAAAACAGTCAAAGTCAGAATAATTGAAAATGTCGAAAAAAAAAAAAAAAAAATTAAATGTCAATATTAATAATAAATTGTAACTCCAAATTAATTAATCATTTAAGTTGTTTTATTTTTCCTATAACTGAAACAGCATTATATTGAGCCATCATTGAGAAATTCCTCCAGTGTGTAGTAACATTTGTCAATAAGCAAGCTATTAAGAGCCTTTTTGAATTTTATTAATGGCATCATTTTAATGGCATCCGGTATTTTATTATAAATTTTTGGAGCGTTTCCGAAAAGGCTTTTACGCATTAAGGCTGTTTTACATTGAATGTTACATAGTTTGTTACAATATTGAGTACGCAATGGATTTCTTCTGACTGCCGATAAGCTGACAAATAAATGCGGGTTATTTTTTACAAACAATGCAGTTTCCATTATATACATTGCTGGCAGTGTCAATATTTTTAGTTTTTTGAAATATGGAATACAGCTATCTGTCGTTTTTAGACCACACATAGACCTCACACAGCGTTTCTGCATCCTAAATACAACTTCCCTATTAGCCGACTGCCCCCAGAAAATAATTCCGTACCGTAAAACAGAAGCTACGAGTCCGTGGTATGCTACTAGTAATGTCTCAATATTAACCTTTTTTGAGAGTTGGAATAGTGCATAAGCAGATTTACTTAGTCGTTTACATATTATGTCAGTATGAGTGTTCCAAGTCAATTTATTATCAATAGTTATTCCTAAAAATTTAGCACTATCAACTTCCTGAATTTTATGGTCTTTATAATTTATATTAATGTTAATATTTTCCCGACGCTGATGGTATTGCATGATGTTGGTTTTGCTTAGGTTAATTTTCAAATTATTATCATTAAGCCAGTTTATTATTTTAGTTAAAGATTCATTAATATCATTTTCATAATTATTTATGTCATTGCATTTTATTATAGCGGTGCTGTCGTCTGCAAAAAGAACCATCTTATGTTGAATTATTTTTGGGAGATCATTGATGTAAATCAGAAATAGAGGTGGTGCCAACACGCCACCTTGTGGTACGCCATATTTTATGGCTCTTTGTTTTGAGTAATATACAGTTTCTAATTTGGTTTTCGGACATAATCGAGAGACTTCGGTGCATTGAACTCTATCAGATAAATATGATTCTATCAATTTTAGGATATTTCCCCTTACGCCGTAGCCATATAGCTTTTGTAGCAATATCTCATGGTCAACATAATCAAAAGCTTTCGTCATATCAGTAAAAATAGTACAAATTGGATTATTTTTATCAACTGATGTCATAACACTATTTATTAAATCAAACAGTGCCAAGTTAATATTTATGTTTTTGCGAAAACCTTTCTGTTCATTGCAAAATAAGTTATATTTTTCAAAATATGTATACATGGAGTTGTATATAACGTTCTCAAAAATTTTGGACAAGACGGAAATTTTTGCAATGGGTCTATAGTTTTTCATATTCGCTTTGTCACCTTTTTTAAGTAAAGGTTTAATAATAGCTTTTTTTAAGCTGTTTGGAAATATGCCATCAGCAATGCAGAGGTTAATAATGTGAGCTAATGGCTGTGCTATATCTTCCTTTACATACTTTAGGACCTTAGTACAAACGCCATCCCAACCAACAGTATTCGTATTTTTTAGATTACAGATAATTTTTATAATGTCATTTTCCGAAACCGGTGACATAAATAAAGATTGTGATGATAGATTATCAAAAACATTACCATTAATCTTATCAGAATTTATATTATTTTCAATTGTGTCAATAAAGTAATTATTAAATTCATTAGCAATGTCAATAGGGCGTGTAAAAGTCAAATTGTCTCTATTTATAGTCATAATTTGTTCCTGTGGTAAGCACGTTTTAGATTTATTAATAACTTGCCATGCGGCTTTAGATTTATTCTGAGAAGAGCTTATAAAATAATTGTTCTGGGCTTTCTGAGTCAATTTTATAACTTTTTTATAGATAGTGGAGTATTTCTTTAGATTATTCTTATTTGTTGAGCTTGGGTCAAATCGATATTTCCAAAGTAAACGTCTTTGTTTCTGGCTGCATATCTTTATCCCTCGAGATATCCACTTAGTTTTTCTATTTAATTTGATAGTTACTATCTTTTCTGGAAAGCATAATTTATATAATAATAAGAAATCGTCCATGAAGGCTTCAAAAGACACGTTTGCATCTTTAGCATTAAATACTTCTACGAAAGATAAACTGGCTAGGAGATTTTTAAATTTGATCAAATTATCTTCCGGGTAATCTTTCTTTTTACATTTCCAAAGTTGTAATTTGCAAGTTATTTTTATGGGCACCGTCAGTATTTGACATGTGTGATCCGAGAGGGCTAGATCTAAGATTTCAGCTTTACAGCCCCTTTTGTAACTATGTGCAAAATTATCGATGCAGGTATTACTACTAAGTCTTGTTGGTTTGTAAAGTGCTAGTTTTAAATTATATTGTAAGAGAAAATATTCAAATTCAAGAGTAATTTTATTTCTCTTTAATACGTCAATGTTAAAATCACCTGCAAGAATAATGTTTTTATTTGTCCCAGAACTAAGCCTTTTGAGTATGTTGTCCAATTTTTCATAAAATAATACATAATTGCGTTTAGGCACCCTGTATATAGAAATAATAATAATATTATAAGACATAAGTTCGACAGCGCAACATTCAAATAATCCTGAAATCGATTGTTTGACTGCGTCAGTTAGTATTCGATATTGCAGTCCTGCTCTGACAAAGATGCATGAACCTCCTCGTTTCGTATTTCTCGAATAGTAAGCAGCTAGATAGAAGTTGGGTATATACATTAGATCCTCATTGCCCGATTCCATAAAATGTTCTGTAATGCATATAACGTCTATAATAGTTCCCTTATTGAATAATTCCTCTAGTTTAACTAAAAGTATATCAGATTTGTTCGCTAGACCTGCTATATTTTGATGGAGAATATTGAGACACTTATAGAAAAAACTGAGAATCATTTGTTGTCTGTGTGACTGGTAAAACATTCATTTCATTTTTCTGAGAACAATCAACCTCTAAGGGTGCAGCATTCAGGGCACTTATGTCTAAGATAAGATCTTGAAGATCTGATATGACAGTATTTAAGCCTTTATTGTTCAAAGTGCCATAACGATAGCTGTATGTGTCGGAAGTATAGGTCAGATTCAAATTTGAGTCCAAGATATATGCGTAATTATATGTTTCCGCATCCATGCACAGCAGATTATTGAACGTTTCAATTCGGCTATTATACATTATATTCCTGTTTACCATAAATTTAAACGTTGGTAAACATATTATAAAGTTTGTGTGTTTCAAAGTAACTAACTTTTCGCGTATAAGCGATACAAGTTCAATATAATTATACGTTTTCCTAAAATGTACTTCGCCAATATAAATAATACAATGGTCATTACATGTAAAGTTTCGTACTTTTTCGTCAATATTATCTAATAAAAGGTTCAGACTACAGTTAGGCTTGCGATAATGGCATATTTCAAAATTACATAATTGTGTTCTTTGAGTGATCTTGTATATTCTGTTGGAAGTTTCACAACTAAGTAGACATATTTTGTGTTTTAAAGATGAAACAGTTTGATCTCTATGAGGTATTCTTTCTTGAGAAGTGCTTGAGAGACATGGGTTGTTATCTTTGCTTTTGTTCGTCAATATCGCGTCTGTAGGTTTACAGTCTGTGCTCATGTTTTCCACAGTTTGTGTCTGCTTTGTTTTTGTGGAATTATTTGTATTTTTCTTTGGGGTTTGTTTTTTCTGTTTTACTGGACTGTAAGTGATCTTCTTGTAAATATCATTTTTCTTTATTAAGTCACCGTTAGCTTGCCTCAAATTTTTATTTTCTAACGATAATAGTTCAATTTCAATGTGTGCACTATTTAGTTGAGCCGTTAGTTTTTCGATCTCATCCTTTAATTTTGATAGTTGATCACTTCATCCTCGGATATGTCTGGCATGCTATTCGAGGTGGTACAATCCAGTGTTTGTGAAATTATGTCACTGTCATCATTGTTTGGTTCTGATCTAGTGCGGGTACGACGGAAAGTTATGTTCTCTAAGAAATTCATGATACTGATATTTGAAATTCCCAATATAGATCACAAAAACAAATCTCAACCTTAGTCGGAATCGAACTCGGGTCACGATGATTACTCCTTTGAACGGAGAGCGTAGTACCGTTGCGCCAAATGTACAGTACTAAAAGAGTCGAAATTTTCGACCGTATGTTGACGACGTGGTAAGTGTACTCCAAAGTCAACAGATGTCGTTGTTTCGCAGCAATTAACACAACTAATTATTTATTTGTGTTGTTAACACTATTATGGGTGAGGGAACACTAACTGCAGTTAAATTCCTCAGATTTGCGCTAGATGGTGTTGTAATCGCTTGAATAACTTCGTGATTCAAAAAATAAAAAACGGATCCGAGATAAGCAATATTAGAAAACGTCTTTCTAAAAATACAGGTTTCAACAGGTGTTTTATCACTGCACTTAGATATGGTCTATGCGTAAACAAATCACTTGTTATAGTTTGTTTTGTTCTTATATGTCATATTAGTAGTCACCGTTCTGATAGTTTTTATTTTACGTTTTTGTTTATAAATAGTCATCAAACACTGTTAATACCACTGTCACAGCAAGTTTGTGTGTCCAGATTCCCTTTTATGCGCTTTTTATGGTATAAAGACTAATTACACTATTTTTCGGAATACTTTTAACGGGAGCACAACTCAATTTAATGTTTACATGTCAGCTGTCAGCTGTCAGCTCCCTCGTAAAAGTACGATTGCCAAATTTATTCGCAAAAACTAACTGCCGTACTCAGAGAGCTTTAATGATTACTTAGGCCATCACTTAGTAAAGTTTTTGACAGTATTGTCATACAAAAGTATGTCAAATCTTTACTAAGTGACGGCTTAAGTAATCATTAAATATCTCTGAGTACTGCAGTAAGAGGCAAACACTTTAGATTATGAGAAACACCCCTTTTACATAATATTAATTTCTATTATAAACGAAACAAATCATTGACATACACCTTTATCTGGTAACAGTAAAAGCCGACCTAAATATTTTTGGAAAACGACTAGACCTAGATATTTCAAAAATGATAATATAATTTATTAATACTCCAACCTGTCAACAACTTCCTAAACAAAATAGGTTGGCAAAATAACATACATAACTAAGTAAAAACGCGTCAAAAAGAGCTATTTATGTTATTCACGGCGATTTTCTTTAACGACTCGAATTCTTTTCATGTGCCTACTTTCGATAAAAAAATGGTTTACATTTGTAAGCTTCCAAGATTGATTGGTGTGAGTTATAAGAGGAAGCGAGAGCGGGGAACTGAGCGTGTATGTGAATTAAAGCGATTTCAAAAAAGATTAAAACAAGATAACATTATTCTACAAATCATACTTTATAAGAGATTTCGTTCCCTAAAAGAAAATTAATGATACTGTCTTATAACATTATTGTTAGCTTGGGTCATCCCACAGCAGGATAAAGGCCTTTTTCTTCACAAATCTTTTCTCTTGACATATCATTCGAACCAGGGCCGTTGTGGTCCACTGGTCCGATCTAGTTCATCCCGCCATCTCCTGCAAGGTCTACGTCTCCTGTAAGTCGCCTTCTGGCTGTGTCAGGGTTTTATAACGTGGTTAATTTTATTTGGCCCACAGCTCATCGGGCAGATAGTGTATATAGCCAACCTACTCGGACACAAAGACATATCGGAACATAGATGTCAATTATAATATAATGCAGACTGATAACATCTTAGGTAAACACTGCTATCTATGGCTCACTTTTAATTTTATTTGAAACTTTTTGTCAACTATTAATAATACCCTTTCAATACGCCAATCGTTCAGTTTATAACTTGACCCAAAGTGAAATTTATTAAGGGCGCGCAAATTTGTCGTTGACAAGTATAACACATTCACGCTCCGCGGAACCCTGATTGCAGGGTAGCACATAAACACCTACAGGGTACAGACGTACAAGGGGCATACAAATAGAAATTGGCAAAACGTTGCCTCAAAGAAACCACAATTTCGCTCAAAAATTGTGAGAGAAATGGGCTTTTAAATACGTTAGCTTTACACTACCTTACCTACACATGAATTACAGGGAGCAGTGGTGGCCGAGTGGTGGCGGTGACTTCCTAGCAGTCGTGGGTTCAAATCCATGTAGGCGGATAACTTTTTGTAATTTATTTTAACACTACTGCTCTCAAAACGGTGAAGGAAAACATTGTATGTCTTAGAAACAAAAATGTCTAAGATATGTGACATCTTCCAACCCGCACCGGGCTCGCGTGGTTGATTTTAGCTCATTCCCCTTCAGACAGAGGAGGCCTGTGTCCCAGCAGTAGGAACATTATAGGCTGATTATGCACTTAGCTTACATTATGATGTAAGTGCAGTATGCGCAGTTTGATAAATCTATTCTATACCATCGTGGCTTAGGCTTTGATAAAGCTCTTCTCCCATATTGGTTTTGCATTATAGTTGCACATCAAAATATAATGAAATCAACGTTACCATGTGTTAAAAGCAGCCCGCTATTCAAGTCGGTCTTAACATGAATAATACATACATACAGACACATCACGCCTGTAATTCTCAAGGGTTAGGCAGAGGTATACCTAATAGTACACCCACATTTCGGCATTTAGGTATATTTTAAGTGTGATAGCTTATTGCCACCACACAAGTTTAATACTGGTCACTCAGCAACCTTGCAGAATCATCATCACCATTTCACCCGAAAGACGTCCACTACTGGACTTTGCCCGGTTCCCTTCGTCCCGCTTTCAGCAGACCCCCGCAACCTTCACCAGCTCACCGGTCCGAGTAGGAGGCCTTTCAACGTAACGTCCTCCATTTCGCGGTCGCCGTTCTATAATAATTATTATTAATAGCTGACAAAGATTCCTATCACGTAATTACAAATTCATCTGATAAAATATGACAGTAATATTGTAGTACATAGGTAGACTCAATTAAATATAATTGATACTTAATTACGCCGTCGACCTGGTGCGTCGTACATAATTTTATTATAATTAAATTACTGTGACGTTATTAATCGTATTATAATTACTACAAAGGTAGCTTTACTATAATTATTAATACTGATAAGCTGGGTTTGAGGTTATTATTTTCATCTTGAGATGACGATGTGGTTTTGGGTATTTCATTTATGGGTGTTTTTAAGTAGAAAAGTACCTCTTTGGTCAGGATTTTGAAAGCGTTACTGCTAAACGTATCCTGATTTTCATTCATGAGGCAGTTAAAGTGTAATTTGGTTTTTTACACATAAATTTTCAGAAGACAATGTATGAACGTGGATGATTCTGTTTACCCCCGTGGGAAAAGGCGTTAGGTTATGTAAATATCAGTTGCAGCCGTATATAGATTTATATCTTTTAATGGCCGTTACTTTTTGACTCACCCAATTTTTATCAGATTTATTTTATTTTAAAATACTATATTTTAAGAAACTACTTTGAAAATAAATATACAGATTACATTTTTTGGACAATGCCCATTAACGAATCGTTTTGGTCAGGTGTGACACCACCCTAACTCCACAAAATAAAGACGTACCCATCACACCACTAACTTCAATCGCAACGTTCACTCCAATAGATAAATACTCGATCCACTCACACAAACAAAGCATTTGATACACACTTTGACAGCTATAGCTGTAAGGCCGGGCACAGACAATAGCGCCCTTATCTCCTATGACCCGCTAAACAAAAGCGCCTCAGGAGCAAGATTAATAGATCGCCGTTATTGTACCCCAAGCCTTATGATCACCTGCTCGAAGCTTTGATGTCGAGTATCACGCTGAATTTTGTATCAGTTTAAGATTATTTCTGGGGATTTTGGATGGGAAATATGTTTAGGAGAGGCCGTGTTGTCTTTTCTGTACAATGGCTTTTGTGTTTTATGAAGTCCTTAAACAATATTGTTACTATTTTGCTGGCTGGCAGTTGCAAAATTACTCGGAAAATTGCCTCTAACAAATTGTGCAACATAAACTAACGCTAACGCTCTCAAATCTAAACTAAAACCACAATTATGATTTGGGGTTTTACTTGGTAACTTTTTCGGCCTCCGCTTCTCACTGCATGATTCATCTTTTTATATGTGCCTGTACCCACAATGACCTACCAAGCTATACAAAACCAGTTCAAGCAGTCACATGCTTTCTACCACCGTTGTCTTTCATCATCATCATCATCATTTCAGCCATAAAACGTCCACTGATGGACATAGGCCTCCCCCAGAAGGGGGGGATTTGCCATAATCGCCACGCTTGGCAGGCGGGTTGGCGATCGCAGTATGGTCGTTACGAAGGCACAGAGAACGCTCTGCTGCCCATTCTCTGGTAAGTCACTTAGTCGCCTCTTACGACACCCACGGAAAGATATGGGATGGTGCTATTCTTTACGTCCGACACCATACGGGTTGTCTTTAGTAATGTATAATACAGTTTTTAGTGTTATTTTCTACTAAAACATTTTGAAAGCATCTCTCTAACTCGCCGTTGGTTCTTATTTGGCGTCTCAAGACTTCTCAGACATTAAACTAATTTCCTACCAGCATTAAAAGAACCACACGCTCTAAATCCCATAGTTTTTACCTCATCCAACAAACACACGGGGCCAAGAAGAAGATCCACTGATTTATACCATCACTTAAACAGCAACGTTTACTCTCTGTCACTTTAGCCCGTAATAAGTACATATCAAATAAGTAGGTACTAAGTTTGCCTGTCCGTCCCGCAGTCCCGCTATCCCGCCATCCCGCGTCCCGCAGTCCCGCTTGTCACGCGGGACGTGCAAGGGACGTGATAATCCGGACCCTTATCGTGCCGGTGCCATAAATTTGGCACGTTTCGGGACGCTGGTGGATTGTGACACTTGGCAGTGTAGGACTATTTTTTAATAAGAGCTGTAATGTCTGAAGGTTGTGTCTAGGGCTATTTTGTCTTTAGTGTTGTGGCGTGACTGTGTCGGATAGTGGCTTTTACTATTGGCTGGGATAATTATGTTTTAGACTTGAACTTGCCCTTATAGCTAGACATTGACTGTTATAATTTTTAAGTAAAACCAAAAACTTATGTTATTAGTTACTATTAAATATCAGCAAACGGTAGTTTTGTTACAACTTGTCTTCCGACAAAGGTCTCCTCTAAAAATCTCCAATCTTTTCTAATGTTTGCTGTACAAGCCCATGTTGAAACTTCTGCTATCTTCATTGTCATCCTCCCATAATATCTTAGTCTGTTTGCCAATGTACATAATACCCATTTTTTATTAATATATTACACTGTTTTATATTTTGCATAAAAATTTTTCACTACATTAGTTAATATACTGCCCTCATTTTCCCTGCCTGTTAGGTTCTAAGAAAACCGTTGCGATGTTCACGCTATATCTTACAGCAATAACAGTGTAGTTTGCGAGGAATATGACGTAATAATGTAAACTAAAGAGAAAAACTGCAAAACAGCGGTGCATACACAAACAAAAGTGTGTTTATAAACTTTTTTTAGGGATATGAGTACGCAAGACTGTTCTTATGATTTATTTTATCGTGCTTGTAATACATGGAGGGGAAATCATACTTTGTCGTTTTTATTCCATCATAATTTAATGTTTTAAAATAGTTTTCATTATTTTTAACATCCACTTTGGTTATCGATTGTCACGCTGTGTGTAACTGTCACGCTTCTAATATACATGTCAGTATCACTCCAATTGTTGCTGAAATGATGGAAACGATACCTTTAAGGTTTCAATTGACGTGATCACACATGACACGTCACGATATCTAACACGCTGCCAGTAAATATTATCACCAATTACAGTCATATCGACGTAGAAAATGGTACCCTTTACGAACGCTTACCGGCGCCAATAAAACCCCTGTAAAATCAAATATTTGACGAGTACAGCAATAATTTTCGAGCGGCACATGACGTCATCAGCACTTGACCCGTCTCCCGTCACGACGTTTGTCACGCCGGCTGTAATCCGCGATGTAATTGCCGTCACGCTCTCGCCCGCTCGCCGTAATATTCTAACAAATTGTTGGGATCAACCGTTTATTATTTATGACACACTGTCAACCCTGCTAGAGGGACTTTAGGGGACTTTTTGTGTTAAGGGTTTTTTAAGGTAGAATAAATACTTAGTATTTCTTAAAAAAAAACCTCTAGTGTGTTGCACCAAATCACAGTGTTATCTATTTCAACATTGTATACAAGGTGTAAATGGACCCTTCATGAAACTATCAACCAAGTATTTTGTACATGAAACTAAGTTACTATTTATTTTGGGGTGAAAAAAATTGTAAGTTTGTCTAAATTCTAAGTACCTACTCAATGTAACGCACTCAAAACATTGTGCATAATATTGAAAACGTGTATTTAAAAAAAAGTTGAAACTGTGATTCTTAAAATCTCTGTAACTAGGTGTCCAGGTATGGTCTAGAAAATATCGCAATGACAGAGAAAACATGTGCCTTTCGGCTTCATTACGGGCACTTTTACACTCAATATTATATTGAGTACACATTATCGTGCTAACACGGTACATCTAAGTAAATCTCGTACGTACTGTGAAGAAGCATCAATTACAGTGTTCCAACCACATGACACGTTGTACGTAACATATCACCATAGAAACTTCGCTCTTCAAATTTCTGTGATATTAATTATTAACAGTAATTTAACAGAACTGCTAATAAATTATGTATTAAATTAGTTTGACTGATTGAATATCAGTTAAAGTGGTTTAGCTATGAGTATGTATTCTAGCATAAACTAACGCCTTTCTTTCATTGGAGTAGGCAGAAACTACAGAACGCCACTTGCGTTGATCGTTTGTAGTCCCAAAAGGTTTTTTAAAATTGAAATGGTAAAGAAAACTTTATACAAAAAATGGGTCAGATATCTCTTTAGAAGTTATGTCTTTCCTAAACAAGACAATTAACCTTGCAGTATTTGGCGCCAATTCAGCCAGAATATTACTATCTACTAAAACATCAATTTTACAGATAACATAGCATTTAATAAAGATTGATAAACGCGTGCTAGTGGAGTCATGTGTCTCTTTAATATTCCCATTAAGCCAGAGCCATGAAAACATAATCTTTGGGCGCTATTACTTCAGAGTCACCCACAGGCTCGTTATTGCCTATTTATTTAGCAGTTTAAAACTCGTAAATTACAGTAAAGCCGCGACGCGAATTACAGTTAATTACAATGTGCCCAATTGTAATTTAGTCAGTGTTGGGATTTTTTGTTGTTGTAATTTTTTCTTTATTGTTGTTTTCAGATTTGGCTGATGAGAAAATGATTGGGATTTGCATTTTGGGTTTTTTATGGAACAGGTGGTGAACTTTCAATTGATAGGGTGAACTTAGGCAGTTAGTCGTTTTGCCATGTATGTTTCAGAAATAAAAAGAAAGTAGGATTAGTTGATTTTTTCGTTATTGGAAACTTACTATAACCAGCTAAGTCTTCAAAACAACATCTTCGCCTTTGTACATTTCCAACATCTTATCTGAAAATGGTAAAAAAATTTCACTTAAAGTAAAAATTAGGACGATAATCACGCTCTCCGTAAAAGCAAGGGTCTCTTCACATTACCGTTGACCTCCGAAGCGTACGTGCCAGCATAATTGTCGAGATTACTCCTCATTAGGACTGAGCACAAAATATTTAAGTGTCAGCCCCTCTTGTGAAAAGTATTTATCTCCATGTACGAGACAAATTGTACTTGTCACTATGATGTAGGTTGGTAAGTAGTACTAGTGTGTCATTATTATCATTAATTACTTAATTATAATACACTAGCTGATGCCCGCGGCATCGCCCGCGTGGATGTTGGTACTTGACAAATTATATACTAAAACCTTCCTCGGGAACCACCCTATCCATTGGTAAAAATAACATGAAAATCGGTGCAGTAGTTTTTGAGTTTATCGCGAACAGACAGACAGATAGACGTGGCTGAGGACTTTGTTTTATAATATGTAGTGATATTTTAGTATTTTTTCTGTTAAATCAATTTTTGTCGGGTCAGTTAGAAGTGGGTCGGGCAAATATTATATATACGAAATTAATGTAGGTGTAGAAACCTTCTGCGTACAAATTTAGGAATAACATGCTTGATGTTATGTATTATGTTCAAAAGTTGTTTCCATTACATGCATAAAATAAGAATATCTATATTTGTCTAAATATGAGCCACTACATTTTGTCACAAAAAAACAAAATCAAGATCGGTTCATGCGTTAGGGAGCTACGATGGCGCAGACAGACACACACACACCGACAGACACATCTAACTAAATAACACCCCATCGTTCTTGCGTCGGGGGTTAAAAATGTTGTGAATTACAAATAATAATTGCGAAACATGACCATTTTTCAAATCGCAATTAATGCTGTAAACGAGTTTTATAACCACATACTTAATCACCAATGTAATATGCGATTTTCCCAAACGTCGCCAACACATCTGCCTACCCACCAGTTCATTAGGAAAAACGATTTACACATACGAACTATTAACTACTGAATATATTCGAATATTTGTTACAGTCAGTTCGCGGGCGCCCTGTGATTAGCTTAGCGTACAGAAAAGTAATTACTGTGAGCTGAAAACTGGTGCCATTGATGTATTTTTCGACAAAAAGTTTCGGCACAGTTAAATGTTTTTACCATTTATTGGTGAAAGGAAATAGCAGCATATAATTATTTTTTCGTGTTTAATCTAAAATGACAACGTTCTGCGATTATGAAACGTAATTGGAAAATGTTTTTGGGTAAAAGTGGGCATTTTATAATACCTACATAAAGAGCATTGAGTAAATTTGTATGGACTAGTGGCGTCGTTTTTGTTTTTAGCGGCCACCAATAATTTTCAAGTTACTTTGTTGTGCTGTGTTAAATTAGTAAATTATTAAAATGTTATTTCTAATTTTGTAATTAAGTAGTTAAGTAACCCGAGTTCACCCGATCTAGCCTTTCACCTCAGAGCGTGACGGATCAGCCTAACTTACTACTAACCGCACGCAGAAAAACTACTACCTACGGAAAAACGTAGGTAGTAGTTTTTCTGCGTGCGGTGTGGCAAAAGAAGTTTTCACTTCAAAAGAAAACAAAAAAAGAGTAGTTAAAATATTTAGTGTGTGTTAGCGTGTCTGATAAAAGTTTCCAAACAGCGTGATAACCGAAGTGACGTGGCAAGTGTTGATCACGTCAAAAAACACTAAAATTATGGCTGCTATCGTCATTTTAGTATCCATGCGAATGATTCGGAATGTTCTACCGACAGCGTGACATTTACACGTAACGTGATATACGTCGTGTTGACGTAACACTCTGTTATTAAATTATGACGATAGTCGCGAAATATGTGATTTTGATCACCGTTTGGCATCGAACTTTAGCCGTAAGAAAATAGGTATTTACTAAAAAGGCGATAGGTATATCGATTCACAGTAAGAAACGAATTGAGCTTATGATATTTAAAACATGTACAGCGAGAATAGCAGTACATTTTTACTCACAAGATTTTATATAGCCTTGCACCAAAGAGATTTTGGATTCTACACATAGGCTACGGGACAGTATGATTTAGAAAAAAATATGATTTCATGTGTTCCAGAGTGAGGCAAATAGCAAAACTAAATAATTATTATTATTTCCAAGATTCACACAGTACACTGGTACCGACGGAACTCATTGCTAGTATATTACTAATCTCTCCACGTCGTTTTGTCTATCGTTAGTATAATTAAATGTATGCTTTGAACGAAAAAACCTAGTAAATAATTATCGTGCTTCAGAGCAAATTAGGGGTCATTAACGCTTCAGACCCTCGACCTACGCTAGTTAACTAATACCTAAGATAAATACCTAGGTACCACATCCAACACTACCCTCAATGATTAACATTATTCCTTGGCAACAGAATAGAACGTTGGAACATTAATCACTGCGAAGAAACTGACGCTTTCAGTGACTAGCATTTTACCAACTTTTAGATGAGTCCTCGTCTCTCCAGCTTACTATTTGAGTACTTCGTGACTCGACGGATTGGCCCCCAAGTGTCTGTACTTGTGATTTTGAAGGCAGTTTCGCTAAAAATGTTCGGTTAAAAATACATTTTGTGGTTGTATTTGAAGAAAAGCGTGCCTCGATTTTGGCCTTGGCCTTTCTGGGACTAAGGATTGTGTAGTCCAAACACGTTTTGTATAGAGATTCAATTAGACGTGGTATTTAAGGAATTATGTCTCGTTAAACAAGGATAACAGAAATGGGATAGTAACAAGGTTCTGTATTGAATGTGATCAGTAATACTTGAGGAGAATGCTGTGATTACTGAAATAACACAGCAATCGCCTGACCAGTGTACTGAGATACTGATATTGCTATTCCGAAAACGTTCCATCACCTTATTTTTTGTCAATATCCTCCAACTTTTTTTTGATACGTCCTTTCCACGAAAGCGCTAATACTTTACTTTTTGCTATCCAACAATATCACTACGAAAAGTTTATAAACTGACATGGATATTTACCATGTTTTAAATATTTTTTGTTAGCATGGCAAATATCACGTTTTCAGTGTTTTTGATAATATCACATTTAACTTTATCAGATTATTTTGGTACTGTAGACAATGAAAACCACTTTGTATCCGCTTAATCGTTGACATCCATCCATACTAATAAAATGTGAAAGTTACTCTGTCCGTCTGTTACTGTACTTTCACATTTTAACTGCTGAAGAGATTTGAATGTTTGACATACGAAAACACCATGATCTGTGTTAGAAATGGGAAAAACCTTTTTGACCGAGCATCACGTTCTCGCAGTATAATTGTCGTGGGCGAAGATACGGGCAAGAACTAAGTAAAACTGGCCAAAAGCAAGTTGGACTTCACATGAAGGGTTCCGTACCATTGTAGTAGATATTGAGAGATTTTCCATGTTATTTTAGCACCATACACTTCTTATAGGTTTTTCTGTAATCTACAAGTGTTGAACTGATTTCTGTATTTTTTCCAAAATTTTAGGTTAAGTAGTTTTGGAGATAAGGGGAGGGGAGGAATGGTCGGACAGACAGACACACGAGTAATCCTATAAGGGTTCCTTTTTTTTCTTTTGAGGCACAGAACTCTAAAAATCAGAATGATAAATACTCTACTTTCTTGAACTCAGCACTCCCAAGTCGTTCCCCTGTTAGAATAATAACCGTGGAGGCCCAACTATTTTAAACTCGGAATTAACTTAGCTCATACTTACGCCACATGCTTAGGAGCGCATTCAGATGTTCCAGATAAAGTTAGGACGCCTAGCCAAGTTCCAACAAGTTGTACGGACACCCACCATATTAGGCGTTAACTCGATAATGTTAGATCTTTTGTTAGGGTTAGCAGTTTCTGCGGGTTGTTCGCAAGAGATACCGCGGCCTCGACATGAAGGGCTAAGAAGGAACATGGGTGGTTTTTAGTCAGTAGAAGTCTGACACTCCCTTTCGCTGTGCCCAAGAGCGGGAGGGGTTATTTGATGATTTTCTACCCACCATAAAAAAAGGGTTAGCAGTTTGAGTCCTGGAGTGGTTTTGAGGGTAATAAACTACGATGTTAATGGATACTAGTGGTAGTAAATGTGGAAACAAGATATGAATACCTCATAAAATCATAATCAGCCTATAATGTTCCCACTGCTGGGATATTGGGAATAGGCTATAACCCACAACGCGGGCCCAGTGCGGGTTGGTAGATGTCACATGTCATCAAATTTTTGATTCTAGGACATGTCGGTTTACTCACGGTATTTTCCTTCGCCGTTTTGGGAGCAGTGGTGAAAAACTAAGCTAAAACATAACAACTATTGAATGATCACAAGGCCAGTCAATATCTATTAACCATCATGACATTCAGCGCCCTCTCATTACACAAAGTAAGCCTCTCTAGGATTGAACCCACGACTGACTGTTCGTAAGTTGGGTCGCAACCACTGGGCCACCACTGCTCACCACACCTCATGAAATAACACTACGTAACACCACGCTTCTAATCACTGTAGGGTTCCCACAGCGTTGTACCTATAATGCATACACATTTAACTTACCAGTTAGGTTAAAATCCCATCTAATAGGGGGTAAGCTCAAGCTTATGGTCACGAAATGGCCATCAAATGTGTTTTTCAAAACATATAGCTACCTTTCATAAAATAAATAAATATTTAACAAACTCAAAATCAAACGATAGAATTCTCATAAGAGTATTAATGAGAATCTACCCACAGTATCGCCAAATATTTACGCTGTATAATTCTCAATACGAATCTATTGTTAGTTACATAGAAAACAATTAAGTTTTAACTATACAAGGCGCTCAGTAAACTTGTAAACAGCTCTGGGCAATCCAAAACATCTATCGACTTAAACATAAACGATATCGCTAAGCCCTCTCCATTAACCTTTCACGAACACGCAACTATCAATCGAAATTCCTCGGAACATAATCAAAATCCTCGAGAAATCCACTCACAAAAGGAAACCAATTGACAATACGGAAATACAGAGGAAAACTAATTTCACAAATAATATTCTGGGCCCGTCCTCCTGTCCTATGATCCTCTTTCAGTAATCTCCTTGAGAACATTCCAATTGTGTACGGAACCATATCGTATTAGTACTTTACTCTATACGGATTTAGGGAACCCTGTTCCTCTTAATGACTGCCATTTTTTAAGTCCTTCGCAGAACCCAATTGAGTTTTTGAAAAAACAATTCTATTGTTTTTGGGGTAGAGTCTGTTTTACCTTTTTTTGGAGCTTTTGTTTGGGATGGAATTGGAAAAGGCAAGTGTGTTCTGTGTAACAATTGTACCACTCTGATTTGGGTGGAAGAGAACAGATAGATATCAAACGCTTCGAGTCTGTTGTTGTTTTCAACAAAGTTAGGCGACATTTTAGTTGTGTTCCTCCTCGGTATCAAAGTTTCTTTTTTTCCGATAGAATCTTTACCTTTTATTCTCTTTTGTCGAGGTACTTCGTATCTGACTTCGCGTTTATAGTGATTAAATGATTGTAATTACGATCTCGGATACGATTAGGAGTACTCAACTTTATTCATTTAGTGTCAAAATCAGTCTGGTAGCTACAGGGCGTGTCATGCCAGTCTCAGTTCGCAAAAAGGGGTGCATTTGACAGCTCACACGTGTATATAACCTGACAGCAACACATCCCCTTTCTAAAGCAGGTAAACATTGCTCTAAAAACCCTCAAGCATAAAATTAAGCGTCAATCACTCCAAAGAAAATTATAACCCAAAACTGCTACAGAATCGCACGGTGACGTTAACCCTAAAACTGCTCGCGTAATAACGGCGTGACGTATTGTATAACACGTGTTCTTGTCACGCTGGAGCCACATTTGTCACGCTGGCGATAATCTGCCCCGCACAGTTCTGTTTTGCCCAACACATGTATCAGAAAATTATGTGGTCACGCTATCTATAATTTTCTCGCCTTTCTCTATAGCCTTTGTGTTTGAAATGAGATTTTTATCACGCTGTCTCTCTGTATGTAAATTTGTAGTATTTTTCGATAAAAAATTGTCCGATGCACATTTTTTTTTTCATGTTGACTATTTTTTCAACGTGTTTGTTTATTGGTGGTCGTTTATAATGAATATTTATTTTTTGTAGCAAAAATTCAACATTCTATATTCCCTTAAGCAGCTGGGGTCATACATATTGTAATGCCACATGAATGGTGTAGCGACTCGCAAAACCGCATGTTGACATAATTTATGTGCCTACGGAAACCAAACAATCTACGGATCACGTGGACATTAAAAGAATAGGGATGTTTCCTGACCTAAAAAAAATATGATTCTAATTAGTCCGTCTGTTAGATTATAGAAAAATATTGGATACGTATTTTTTATTTTATCAAATCAATAAAAATTGACGAAAATAAAACGCATCAAAGATTTGAGTGGGGATTTGTGACGTCACTCACCGGTAAAAAATGTCATACTAATGTCTTAGAATATGACGTCACACGAGTTTTCAAAGCACTTTATCGTCTTAATTTTTGGTTTACGTGAAAAAAGAAAAAATGAGTGTGCAATATTTTTTGGAAATCTATCTCATGGACTAATTAGATTTTTTTGCTAACTACCCTATTGTTATGTTGAACTAAGTGATGTCTCAACAGTACCTTTATACAATTGCTAATGAAAATCAAACATCCGCACTGCTGGACATCCTGAAAGCATAATCAGTCGTTGACCTGTAAATTAACAATAGTTGGTATAGCCATTGTGAAGGATCACAGTGCTGAGAGTAACAATTAGGGTACTTATCCCTATTCAGTATAAATATAAAATAACAAAAGTAGAACTAACATTTATTTTTACCTCCAGTCGGGTCGGTTATCTTTCCTAGTGTTATCTTTTAGGGTTCCGTACCCAAAGGGTAAAAATGGAACCCTATTACTAAGACTTCACTGTCCGTCCGTCCGTCTGTCTATCACCAGGCTGTATCTCAAGAACCGCGATAGCTAGACAGTTGAAATTTTCACAAATCATGTATTTCTGTTGTCGCTATAACAACAAATACTAAAAACAAAATAAACTAAATATTTAATTGGGGCTCCCATACAACCAACATAATTTTTCGTTTTAGTACGGAACCCTTTTTTTTTTTTGGCGGGTGGAAAATCATCGAATAACCCCTCCCGCACCCTTCATGTGAGAGTTCGACTCGCACTTGGCCCGGGGACCCTCAGTTATTCTAGAATTTCTCTTTTCTATTCAATTTTTAATATGAATCGACTGACACCAGACTTTCAGATAGTTCAGTAAATATCTATACTCAATTTGTCCGTAACGGTTTAACAAAACCTTTACTAATTTACAAGGATAAATGTTACCTCTACAGTACAGCTCTGCACAACTTTCGGGCATAATTATACAAGCGTGACTCGAATGTACGTACGTATGAAAAAGCGTGAAAGTGCGAATCACGCTGTACAGAGTTCCCCTTATTTTCGTGATTAATATCAACGAAGCAACTCTGTCTTTGAGTGTACCGTATTTTTCAAGTCAAAGCATTTATGGTCGTGAAGTGCTCGTACCGCGCGAGTGTACTTTTGTATAGCGCTGTGAAAATGTAGGTAGGTCGTTAGGGTTGTGCTTATTGTACATAAAATGTACCTACTTGTTTGTGTGGAGAAAGTCGATTTTACAAATAAGTAAGTGTATTCTTCACATCTATCGTAATTTCTCTTTTAATCAGTATGATAAAGCATTAAGAAGATGCTAAAAACAATGATAATTTAGTGGCTTGTTGTTTATCAATGACAAGTTTTTAGTTGCACTTAAATTCAATTTTTCCTGTTTCACGAACAAATCGAGTAATCATTTGCCTAACCTTTTCCCAACTTTGTTAGGGCCCTAGTTATTATAAAACACAGTTTCCATTGCTAATAATTGAACTTAAATCATTATCAGATGGCATTTTTGGACATTTTGAAAATTGCATAAAAATAACAAGAGGGCTGTTGGTAAAAAAATGAGAAATTATGTGTGGATATTGTATTGAAATAGGAAGATTGTAGGAATTTCCAATTTTACACTTCTGACGTAATTCCATCAATAACACGTCACAGAGAATAATCCAAGATGGCCGACCTCGTGGTGTAACGTCCGGAGGACAGCTTAATGATGCGCTGAACCAGACAGAGATAGCTGCGGTTGTAATCCAAACATTGATATTTGGTTCACTGTGTTCATTAGCTTGGTCCATTGCTTGTAGCTCTGTTGGCAGAATGTTTATTGATTTCACACATACATCATCTTCCTTCTCTTGTCCCATGTTAAACGGGTCGATTGACGACGATTGAAACGGGTCGGTCATTGAACGCTATAATTTATACTTTTTTCTTTCACATAACTCCTCGCACAAATCAATCCATCTTTTTTTGGTATTTTTTAAACATTACACTTAAACTCAAAAATAATAGTTTAAACTAGGCTCATAACTATTTTTTTATTTATTTGAACTTCATGCACAAGAGTGGTACATAGGCGAACTTAATGCCACAAGGCATTCCCTACCAGTCAACCTTAGGGTCAAAACAAAACACTCTTTTTTTGGGGCAGTCGTGTAATGAGACAGAGCTGTGGTAGAGTACAAAAAAATAATAATAAGGAGATAACCATTTTGTTACATAAATAGGTACATACTAATACATACTAATAAACTAATATATATTATAATACATACAAAACAGTCTGAAACACGAGAAACCTTATAATAATCACTGTGACCAGAGATTCGATTATGAGCAATTTAGTCCGATTAAAATACTACCGAATCGCTCTTTTAAAAAACCATTTTGCTTTAAAAATTACATGAGACATTTTATGACTTGCCAAAACATCTAGATTTTTAAATATAATATGTTGTTGGAGGTACTAACAAGATAATTTTACTTACATTCCTAATTTAATTCTTAAATCTTTGGGTCAAATTTCGCCAGCCTTCTTTCATACAAAAAGTAATAATCTCCATATTGCTCCAAAAACAACCAATACAAGGTCCCAAAGTGTAACATTCCACCAGGCACCAATGACGTCACACAGACATGAATTCCAATTCTTAACAAAGAAATAGAACCTTCACTGATTCCAAGCACCGTCGATTGGTCTCGATAGAGGCACCCCATTCATTACCAAGCGTAGAGGGTTGCTACGGCGTAGCTCGGCGCTACGAAAGTGCTACGCCGAGCTACGAATATAGATGATACCATCGCATAGATTGATTCTATCTGGATAGATGTAAAATTTATTGTACGTTTTCGTTTCTAAGGAAATATTTTGAATATTTTTGCTTAGATTGGTTTCTTTTGTTTTGGGTGTTGAATAAAAGAAAGGGATTACCATTGCGTGAAAGAAGGCCTGGGAGATGTGTGAATCTATTGTGTTTGAAGTTCATAAATATTGTTATTGTGATTTGTTACATATTAGGACTTAATTAAGTAATATAGGAATGACAACTCACTGCCGCACTCAGAGAGCTTTAATGATGACATAATCCATCACTTACAAAACTGTCAAAACCTTTACTAGGTTTTGACAGTTTTGTCATACAAAAGTATGTCAAATCTTTACTAAGTGACAGCTTAAGTAATCATTAAATATCCCTGAGTACCGCAGTTAGTCTCATAACTTTATTCAAATTACTTTAATTTTTACCTGAACTATTGTTTTCAAAGAAACTGATTTTTCTCAGAGTAATCGACTTCAAAACTGACGCGATTGTGCCAATCCTTTGAAACAGAGTCAAATAATTTTTTAAACCATTTCATTTACAACCGTTTTACGTTATCCTCCACAACAATATGATAAGTATCACAAAAAAAATAGAAACTAGAATCGATAGAATTCTAAACCGTGGTCCTTAAATCGAGTAAGCAGCGATTCCACCGAGCTGCATCTAGTTGTTTGCTAAGCAAACTGCATTACCCGTCTCTGCCCGCATCCCAATGTCATTAGAGTAGTCTTGTACCGTCACTAGGATCAATATGTACCGTTAGCACAATTCAGAGGTGGTTCTCTCGTGAAATGATGATTTGATTATTGTGATAAGAATAATTTGATAATTGTATAAGTTGGAATATACTGTGTTCGTAACATTATACAATATTCTTCAGAAAAATCGCTTTATTTTCTCCTGGTACTGACGAAAATCTGCCTTGATTTTGAATAATTAAGTTCTTTTACAAAATTTCTAGGATATTCGCAAAAATAAAACATTTTATAATTATTATCCTGTGGCACATATAAATGCTCTTAACTGTACTCTTACCATCTCTGTCACCGGCCACTATTGTCCCAACCAAGCAAGGGTCACGAATCTCCGAGACAAAAACATTGATTGCCAAGGACTGCTGGGTGAAAATTGTCGACGGTTTGTATTGAGAGTCGAAGGCGCTGTTCCTGTTGATAAACATTTGGTGATAATAATTCAATAAGTTGTTGTGGAATACAAGATGGTTGTTAGTATCAAATTCGACAGCGCGCCCTTAATTGGTTACTTGACTAGTTTTTTTTTACTAATGATCTGAAAACAGTAAATAAAAAAATAGGCAAAAGTAAAAAAAACTAGTGTAATATCTTAAAAAGAGGCTTAGTTTTAACCGATTTCAATTTACTTGCTAGACAAAAATAGCGTTATGGAGATGTGATGTCATAACTCATACCACCATAGTTACGTAGTGCAAATGGCCGTATTGCGCGACAAGGATAGAAAGTCCGCCACCAAAAACTTCTAAAGCGTGTAGCTATTCCATTTTTTGAGCAATTTTATTACTATACATAATATTATTTCTGTTAGTTCTGTGAAATAACATAACATTTTCGTAAATTTTGAACAGTAGTCTAGTACCCAATTGGGTTGTGGAGGTTAGATAGGCAATCAGCTGTTTTCGGTTAGACTGGAAGCCGATCCCAACATGGTTGGGAAAAGGCTAGGCAGATGATGATTCATGATTAACTATGTGTGCCATATGAAAGCAGATATTATATTGTTTTGCGGTTGTGTATAACTTCGCGGAAAATATGTGTTAGTCATAATTTCAGCTTTATCACGTTTATTGTTCCAAACTAAAACGTGGCTCATGATATTACAAAATATTATATTGTGGTAAAAATGAAATATAACGCCTATTTGAATCATTTCAGAAGCACGTAATAAAACCACATTTGAGTCGAAACCGAACAGTTTTAATAAAATTGAAAGTGATTTGAAAATACATTTTCGTAATCCAAACTTTTTGATAACGACTAACTATTTATACGACATTACCATAAACTGGGCGTCTTACAATAACAGACTCCAATAAAAAACTTAGTTATAACTTACGTACTTAAAAGTTACTCTGATAAAAAAACTGTTTATTCCAATGTTCCAACACAACCCGTCCAGCCACCCAAGATCTATATCTATCAATTATCTAGATTCAACGATAGCACCTAACGCCCAACTATCTAGGACTCCCACCCCTCCCGCCGCTAAACTAAAACAGGCATCAGAGGGGGTGGAATAAAGAGAATTTTGAAAGACCAGGATACGCTGGTGATACGGAATCTCGCAGATTCCCGCATCCCTTCTTGAGCAATGAGTAGAGTTTCTTTGTGTGGATGGACTATTGTGTTGGGCTTTTGTTTCTCGTCCGTGATTTGTGGATTCTGATAAGCCGCTCACTGACAGTGTGTTCGCAATTGTCAGTTGAAATTGATTTTAATTAGGATGATTTAAGTCCTAGGCTTCATTTGACGCTCTTTGGGCTCACTTCATTTTTTGAGAGGGTTTATGAGGAGCGCTAGTTAATTAAGCGGCAACTGTTTGAGTGGGACCGCTGGGATTTATGATCGGGAGTTTATTTATGTAACTTGTGAGAATTATTTTCTTGTAGTAATTTGTAGGAGTTCCCGTACCCATAGAATGTAACTTAGATGCATAAACTATTTAGCTGACGATCAGTTTGTCTGTAACCGAGCTTGTCCTTAGAATTGTTATCGACATTTTGTTGTTGTGTAAGTTTATGATTTCTCTGAATATTATATAACACATTTATCATCAATAACTATAATATAAATCCTTATTTATATAGTTACTCATGATTACTGTCATGTAGCTCATGTTCATGAGAGATGCTATAGATTCGGTGTTATGGAACTCTTTAGGCACCAATTTATCAAATTCATGGCTACTATTTAAGTTATTCAGGCATAAGTAAGGATCGCTGCAGACAAAAGGCTTAACTGGATGTCGTCAGCCTAATTATCAGGATTCATAACTCCAAAACGACATTTTTCTGCGCAATCTGTTTTTACGTCATTTTTTAATCCCTAACCATAAAATTCGCACGCAAACTAAAAAAATATTTATTAGATAATATGTAAGTGTAAGTGTAGGTATTAAGAATATGTGTATAGTTTATAGATGTAATTATATGATAGTAAGTTTATTGTAAAAGACTCAGCGATCTCACAGTTAAACTGCGTAAGCAGTTTTGTGGGGCTATGTACTTAGTTTTAAGACCTTTTTTAAGTAAATAAATCATTCATTCATTCATTCATTCAAAAGATTATTAGTTAAATATCAACCTACACCCAATATAAACTTAAATAATATAGAACGCCGTTATAAAAGCCTCTCGAAACTTGTTATATAATCAGTTTTTTGTTGCTCCTGTAAAGTTTGCTCCAATGGCGAATTCTAATAATATAATAAACCGACGATGTATATCTTATGCACCTAAATTATTACAACTATTTCGCTGAAATTCTGATTGATCACAATAAACCCGTCAAGAGCCATCGAGAACTCGGGTTCGAATTTCCATACCTATATATTAAATAATATTGCATAATTGGAGTGGTTAACAGGAATACAGGATAGGTAAATAGAAGCTTGAATATGAATTAAGAGTCCTTTTGCTAATGAACACTTAATGTAAAACCAAATTCATGCTAAAATTACAAGTTTGATACGGAATTTATGATTATTAAATGTTTAAATCAGAACTCACTCGTTGAAGTCGTCTGTCGAGTGCAAGCGCGACTGCTGAGCATGAGGTCCCGGGTTCGATTCTGATGTCGGTCAAAGTGTTATTGGGTTTTTCTATCAAGAGTTCCTCAGCAGCAGTCACAGTGCCAAGATTTTTGCCCGGTAAATAGCAAAAGGCTGACTTCCTATGACATGGGACTTAAACGTATGTAACTGGAAAATGTTGGTATATTATTAGGTGTGATTCTGCCTTATCCTTCGAGGATTATATAGGCATGATGTTTTGTTATGTAAATCAAAACTCATGATGTTTTGTTATGTAAATCAAAACTCATGATGTTTTGTTATGTAAATCAAACTCATTATGTTTAATAATCATAAACTCAGTTTTTGTAGAAACTTATTAGTTACTAGCTGATGCCTGCGGTTTCGTCCGCGTGGTTGCCGGTTATCGCGACCGATGTCGTGCTAACTGACATCGGTCCCCCATCCCCCCATTTCAACCCCTTTTTAGGGTTCCGTAGTCAACTAGGAACCCTTATAGTTTCGCCATGTCTGTCTGTCTGTCTGTCCGTCCTCGCTTAATCTCTGTGACCGTTAGCACTAGAAAGCTGAAATTTGGGACCAATATGTGTATCAATCACGCCGACAAAGTGCTAAAATAAAAATTGGAAAAAAATGTTTTATTAGGGTAGCCCCCCTATATGTAAAGTGGGAAGTGTTTTTTTTTTTAATTTTAACCCTAATGTGTGATATATTGTTGGAAAGGTATTTAAAAATGAATAGGGGTTTACTAAAATCATTTTTTGATAATGTCAATAATTTCGGAAATAATCGCTCCAAAAGTAAAAAACAAAGCGTCCCCCCCCCTCTAACTTTTGAACCATAAGTTTAGAAAATACGAAAAAAATCTGAAAAGTAGAACTTTATAAGGACTTTCTAGGAAAATTATTTTGAACTTGGATGGAAACAACAGATGGAAACTGCAGTTAACCAATATAATTTGGTCCCTGAATCGTATGAGCGCCTATACAATCCAGAGGTCAAGTTTCATTTGCCCATATTTTTTTTTTAACTTCGTTTACATAATATTTTATTATCTACGGAACCCTACACTGAGCGTGGCCCGACACGCTCTTGGCCGGTTTTCTTTTTTTTGGGGGGTGAGAAATCATAAAATGACTCCTCCCGCTCTGGGCAGAGCAGTAGGGAGTGTTAGACTTCTACTGACTAAAACCACCCATGTTCCTTCTTAGCCTTTTCTGCCGAGGCCGCGGCATCTCTTTCGAAAAACTCGCAGTCCCGACGAGCCTTTTCAACCCCTTTTTTTTTTTTTTTTTTTTTTTTTTTTTTTTTTTTTTTTGGGGGGTGGGAAATCATCAAATAACCCCTTCCGCTCTTGGGCAGAGCGAAAGGGAGTGTCAGACTTCTACTGACTAAAAACCACCCATGTTCCTTCTTCGCCCTTCATGTCGAGGCCTCGGTATCCCTTGCGGACATCCCGCAGCCTCGACAGGCGTCGGCCCTTGCGGGCCCCTTCCATGTTGCTGACATCTCTTTGAGGCGCGCGTGGAACACGAACGCGCCGTCGACACGGCCTGTCGTCGTCATTAGACGGACGGACGGCGAGCTTACCCATCACTCACCGTCCACAGGCCCGCGTCTACGGTGGCCGGAAGCCATCACGTGGCCCCCGACGCCCGGATCGCCTACCGCGGCGGCTGGGACGAGAGGTTCTCTCCCTCTCACGTTCCGCCACCTCCTTCGCTAGCATCACTGCTTCGCAGAAGGAGGCGACGGCGTCCCATTCCTCCTCGCCCCGGACCATGGCTTGCACCAGGGCCGGACGCGAGAGGTCGCCGCCGCCGATCGCCGCTACGAGAACACGGCGGGGCTCTGCCCAAGCGGGACACACCTCCACGGTGTGCTCCACCGTGTCCTCCGGAGCCTTTTCAACCCCTCACAACCCGTTTTTAGCATTAAAAACTAGCTTATGTCCTTTTTCAGGGTCTAGACTATCTGTGTACCAAACATCATTTAAATTGGTTCAGTAGTCTTGGCGTGAAAGCACGACAGACAGACACACAGTTACTTTCGCATTTATAATATTAAGTAAGGAGTAAGGATAAAATTATGAAACTGTGTACACCGATAACAGCTTGCCTTGACCTTCGACCCTCTAGCTACAAAAATTCGCAAATTAGTAATAAAATACTGAAAACTGTTTAAAGGTCATCGAAAAATAAAAATAAATTAAGAGAAAAAGCTTGTATTTTTTTAATGATACAACAACTATAGCCAAATTAACTGTGAACAGCCTCTGGCCTTACAAGTTGTGTCTATTGTTACATTCGGCCATTTTGTTTTCTTAAACCACTGGCGAAGGCAAACACCAACTTTAAAAAGTTTGGTGTGGGAAAGAGAGGGAGCAAGACATCCTGCGTGTCTGTATCCCTTTACCATACTAAAGTATGATTAAAGTACATAATATATAACATCACGCCTGTAATCCCCAAAGGGCTAGGCAGAGGTGTACCTAATAGTACACCCATATTTCCCCACTTATGATTTAGTCCCATGTAATAGGGGGCGAGGTTATTGCCATCAACCGGGCACTAATCCAGAATCCGAGGCTGCTACTGGTACATTCCTGATAATTTCAATGCAATCCATTTTCATGGATGGAAAAACCTTTGCCAGACCCGGGAATCGAACTCAGGACCTTATGCTCAGCGGGCACGCTTGTGACCACTACACCAACGAGGTAGTCTTGATAAAAATAATCATGATTAAAATAATACTTATAAAAGAGGTGGGAGTACGCCCGCTGAGCGTTAAGACGAAGCATTTGATACAAATAACTTAGGTATACAATAAAACCTCATAAATATAATATTAAGGATCATTACAGACCTATGACCTTTGACCTGACTTCGCTTGATTTATCTGTATCATTACATTTTATTTATAGCTTTTGAGAGGGCTCGAGGAATCAATCAATTTATGGTATACTAGCGGACGTCACGCGGTTTCACCCGCTTAGTTCCCGTTCCCGTGAGAATACAGGGATAAAAAGTAGCCTATGTCACCCGGGGATAGTGTAGCTTCCCAACGGTGAAAGATTTTTTGAAATCAGTCCAGTAGTTTCGTAGCCTATTCGTTACAAACAAACAAACAAATCTTTCCTCTTTATAATATTAGTGTAGATATACGGTTTCTTGAATTGTCTGTGAATGGTTGTAACCATTCTACAGAGTTCAAATCATAATTTCTGTGCGTCTGAAGAGGCTGTTCAACTCTCGATTGCGAAACCAATAGAAAACCTCTTTTTGGGCTCTCCACTCTGGGCTGAAGGGAAGGGAGTGTCAGACTTGGACTGACTGAAACCCACCCAAGATCCTTCTTAGCCATTTGTGTTCCAGGGTCACGGTATCTCTTACTAGCAGTCCCACAGCCCACCAAAATCATGCCTGGTGATTTAACAATGCTAGCAGTGTCTCGGAATAACAAAGCTCTAGAAATTCTGGTCATCTTTCAAAATACGACATCATTAAGGTGATGATCAAAGTCAATCACGTGGCTAAATCACACGAGCCCCCTATTTTTAGCCACCTTCGTCCATTAAGCATCGGGGCTCCTTTCCCGATAAATTGGAAATGTAATGCGATTCCCCGAAATAATTCAATTTTTTCCCCAAAGTCACCGTTGGCTGATGTAATGAGCGATCTGGCATCTTCAGGAAAAAACGAGGATTATCAACGGCCCACTGAAAACGTAATTGTTTCAAACGGATAATCTTTCCCACGAATGGAAATTCGTATTTTTCCTGACCATTTTGTGCGAGAAACTGTGATGGTGTTTAGGAATCGTATGTATTTGGGAACAGAAGTCACCAGAGAGTGGCTGCGGGTTGTTCGCAAGAGATACCGCGGCCTCAACATGAAGGGCTAAGAAGGAACATGGGTGGTTTTTAGTCAATAGAAGTCCGACACTCCCTTTCGCTCTGCCCAAGAAGGGGAGGGGTTATTCGATGATTTTCCACCCGCCAAAAGAAAAAAGAAAAAACAAGTCACCAGACAGTTCTTGTACAACCGTCTGCGATGTTACTCAAAAGTTCCTGTTAAATTATACCAGTTCCTGGTATGTATATTCAAAATCAAAAACTTTATTTCGAGCAGAGACTCATAATATAGATTTAGTAACATAGTCCTTAAAAACTAAGTGTTGCTAAACAACGCGATACGATGACACATGTAACTGATAGCAGTGAGCCACATATGGAGGGAAGCCACTCTGCAGGTCAGCAATCATTTCTAGAACCCTGTTAGGGTCCTGCAGGGCTATTCCGTATCTTTGATATTTAATATCAGTGGTTATCATAGTGTCCATCGATTCACTGTCAGTTTGGTACAAAATGGAACCATTTGACAGTTAATCGATGGACACTATGATAGCCACTGACATTTAAAAAGATACGCAATAGCCCTGCTGTTTGGGTTTATATAGTCATTAATTTGGTATTTCGATGAAGGTCCTGTGAAATTTTGCCTCATTAGTTTCATCAGTGATTCGAGAATGTCCTAAATTGTCTAGTATCAATGTTGACGTTGGGTATTTCGATATTAATTATGATGTTTGACTGGCATATATTTTCTTCTTACAAAAATGTAAAAACATTTTGTTCAAAGCAAGAAACGACAACACGGCAGGCCCAAAAGGAGATGGCGGGATGAGCTGGACTCTTTCTCTAAGGATTGGCCTACTGTCGCACTAGATCGCAAAAAGTGGAAGGAGGGAAGGGAGGCCTTTGCGCTGCAGTGGGACAGTATAGGCTTATAATAATAAAAATAATAATGTTGTTCAGTTGGCACATTAAAATGGGTGTAAACGCCATTTCCCTGTACCAAAATTAATCGTATTACCCATATTATAAATTTTTCAGATATTTAAATTTCCTCTTACCAACAAAATTATATCGTGTAAATACGTATACACACGATCGCAATTCCATGCGTTACATTTGCCTCCCGTGGTCCCGCAGCAATTTTTGCAAATTCACTCAGTTGACTTTTCATTTTCGAAGTTGCCATTTTTGTCGTGATATTTTTTTTTCGCAAAGCCCGAGTATTCCGAAGGGGCTTCGCTTAACGAACGACGTGATGGCCTGATGGGTTTTTTATTTCGCACTCGCCGTACGAATTAATTTTGACAATATTGTTTGTTGGGTTTCGAAGTTTCCGCGGTTTTTGCGACGCGAATTTTTTCCCGGAGTTCATGACGCGAGTTATTATTAGATTGGTGTTTTGTTATAGAATGTCTGATATGGTTTAGTTATATTTTCTGTTTACAGAAACACACAATTAACATTTCCAACAAAAGCACAAAACTTACCTAATTAAACAAGCAGGACTTAACATCTATCTTCTATTAAGCAAGTTCACTGACCGATCACAAGAACAAAATCTATACCCAAGATTAGAATTACCTTGACAAAGAAGACGTACCTACTAAACCTACATAGGCACCTTCCAATCTTCAGAAACGAACCAAAATCTAATTAAACACAAATCGCTTTGATCAAAAGGACCAATTACAATCTATATCGGATCTTGCCATAATCCTGGAGCCAGCCATCCAGTTCAGCATGGATACCCCTGGAACTGCTATCCGAAGCATTAAACAAATTGATTTGAAACCAAAAAATGGCGGACCGTAAGCCAGCACTTTGAGTAATGAAATGGTGACAGAGATACTCGCGACGGATACTTTTACATTTTTATAGGTTTAAAGTGAATCTTTTTTTTATGTCAAGGAATATCTTCATTTGATAAATGTCAAGAAGCATATTGTTTTATTTTTAGAAAATTCAGATAGGAATTACTTTGGCTTACTAATGGGTTGATGCAAGCAGGTTGGCGGTCGTTATGGCGTTTTATGGGGGAGGCCTTTTGTCCAGCAGTGGACGTCTTATGGCTGATGATGATGATGAGTAACGGGTAATTACAATTTATGAAAACATTAAAAGTGGTCGTGGTACCTACGAGGTTCAGACCCATTTTGAAAATATAGTTATTGACAGCAGATTAGGGCTGTAATTAAAAACATAGTAAACCTTACAGTTTTCCAAATCTTGGAACTTTGGAACGTAACGTCTGTCTGATTTTGTGAGAAGATTCTGTCAAAACTTCGGTTTATTTGGTCATTTCTCTAAAATGTTCAACATTTAATCAAAATTACATCTCAGCGACAATCAACTCTATAGTGGAGGTACAGCCAGCGCATGAAGTTACCACAAAATCTAAAATTTTCTCATTTGATTTTGAACTTTACCATCAACATTTTATGTTTTCAAATCGTTTGGAGAAATTTCACAGTTTGGCGACTGTACCGACACGTTATACCTACAGTTTGTGACACATTGAGAGAGAAAATAGATTGCGAATGTATCGTCCAAAAAAATATAAGAATAGTCTTTACCTAATGCTGAATATATTGACTTTGAATCAGGCTTTTATAACCTAGGCCTTAATTACTTTTACCAAGATCCTAACTATATTCTTTCATCTTCGTCTTTCAACTACCAACACACCCTATTTACATAGCAGGGTAACCGCACCAAATGTTTGCCGTGACGTTAATCCAATCCAGTGAATCGCGACGCTATTTAATTCGAGTGGGAAATTAGATTGGGATCCATGCGGCATGTTTGATTTGAATTACTTGCGCGAGATGCGAACGACACGGCTCCAATTTGTGGTGTCGGCACGGTTTGATGTTATGTTTTGTTTGCGCGTGTGTTTTCGTGTCAATGAGCAGTCTGTGTGCGAGAGAGAGTTTTTGACTAATGTTTCGATGTGGCTGACTTTTTAAAAAACACTTCAAATTGACATTTAATCAAATAGTAACAGTTTTAACACTCACCCTGGGTTATCTAACATAATATTTTCAGTATTTGAGGTCATGCCAATAGTGTTATTTATGAGTTAGAATTTACGAACTAATTACGTTCGGCTGCAGACGAGGCTGCAAATAAAACCGATGTAATTTACTTATGAAATTTAATTGATGTAAAAATTACATTTAAATCTTTAATACTAAGTTGCGTGACAATTGATCGATATGAGATACAAGAGTGAAGCACTAAACCTAAAATTAACACTGATCACTGGCATTGCACAATCTTCGATCCCACGGTCGGATTGCTGAGACGGCGGATCTTACGGTGCACCGCACAGCGCGGTGTTAGTCATCTTCTTAAGAATAAGGGGTGTCGCAAGTAGCAACATAACAAATTCTGTTGCTTGTCCTAAGTATAGCAACGGCTAATGCCAATACCAACTCTCTAACAAATAATGCCGTAGTAGGACTTGTAATTGGCTTTCTGGTGACTATGGTTTCTTTTTTTTGTTTGTTTTTATTAGCTGTAAGTCTTCCAAGTACTAAATAAATAAATAAATAAATTTAAGACTCCCAAACACCGCATGTAAATTAATTTCCAAGCCCATAGATATTCCATTAATACAAATCACAACATAACCAGTCCCCCTCAATTTATTTACAGCACGTTATCAACTCGTTAACAATTAATTTGATTTCAAATTAAAGCTAAAAACAATCTTGTCGCCGAGGTAAAAATGTTTACGGCTCGTTACCCACTCACGTCCACGCGGACAACTTTTGGGCACTCCACCCTGCGCTAAACGGGCGCTAATCACGAGTTTGTGGGGTGAGCGCACCAACTTTCGGACAGTGTTAAGACGTGATCGCGTGCCAGGTGGTGAATTAACATTTTCATTTAAATAATTTTACAGTTCGTTTTGTTTGATTTAGAATTTTGATTTTGTAATTAGGGGTGGGAATAGGCGAGAATTGTTTGAATTTTCTATTTGAATTTGAAAGTCTGGAATTAATGGACTTAGTAACTTGAATTAGGTTCTGTTATGCGTGATAACCGCCAGTTTACATACGAACCTTCTAAGTTTTGGATGGTTTGTACTGAAATCTTAATGTCTAGTTTGGATGTTTCGGGGTTTATCACCCTTTATTCTCACGATTTTCAAATCTAACCTCTTCCTCTTCAAGCCACATAAAGCACATCCCAGATCTATAGTATCAATAAATAACAGAAAAAACGAATACCATATCGTTACTCTAAAACTTATATTCAGTGATAAAAGCTGAGATATAGCAACATTAGACCTCGATAGGGCTCTGTACTAGGGGGGGCCCCATTAAGGCCCATCGTACCGCCGTACTGCTGATCATTGGGGCCCACTTTATCCCATTTGAGCAATAAGTTAGGGATAACGAGTAATTGCTCAATGGTATTCGGTTATTTTCCAATTTTCAGGCAGTTAAGGGTATATAGGGGGTGGTACAAGGGTTATATTATGGTGTTACGATGAGGCGAGATGTAGGTCGTAAAATTTGCACGAGTTTGCACAAAATCACTGTTAAAGGCGACTATTTTACCAGCAGAAGTTGAGAAAGAAAAGCTTGTTAAATCCCAAATAATCTCTGTCTTGATTTTTGCAAAACATTAGAGGAGCTAATGACTTAGGCACGACGGAACATGCCTTTGACGTAGTACTGCTCTGAAATGTGACAATAAGTAAGAAAAAAAGTTATAAAAGGTTCATTTATTTGAAAAGTGAAAATACCATCTGTAAGCAATAAACAGTTAGGGGATCAATTATTTCGTTCTTAAATAGGAAACCGACAAATTATAAAGTATACCAACTTGACTAAAAATTAAGACAAAATCGTAGCAAACACAAACCATCATCATCTGCCTAGCCTTTTCTGTTTGCCTAGGCTTCCAGTCTAACCGGATGCAGCTGAATACCAGTAATTTACATGAAGCGACTGCCTATCTGACCTCCACAACCTTAATACTAGGTAATGCGATACTCTTTGGTAAGACTAGATGTCAGAATTCCAGGTCACTGACTACCTGTAACGACTGCCAAAGATCTATATATGGCAGCCGGGACCAACAGTTTAACGTGCTTTCCGAGGCACGGAGGAATCTCGATATGTCGGGCGGTCACCCATCCACAGACCGACCTAGGCAAGCACAGCTTTACCTAAAGATCGACCCGAGTGGCAGTTCTTATTAAGCCACGAGCTCCTCCAAAACTAACCAATAGCAAAATAAACCAATTTCGCAAAATATAGTTCTTATATATATATGGCCCATCGTAATTATAATAAGGAAGTCACAAACACTTCGAAGTCAAACCACTTTCTTTTTAGTATAATGTTAAACCAATGAAGATTGGCAGTTAAGTTTTATGCAAAATGCCGTCATCAGCAGTCTAAGTAAGCCACTTAGCCTAAATCCCAGTTTTAAGCTTCCGTTTGACGTTAACTTAGACTTCTTAACTGCAGATTATTTAAGGACTTGTCGTTGAAATGTAGATTTTGATATTGAAAAGGATGCTGTAGATATTTTACTGGAATTGAGATTTTGTTATTTAGTTCCTCGTTGGTCTAGTGGTCGCAAGCACGACTGCTGAGCATGAGGTCCTGGGTTCGATTCCCGGGTCGGGCAAAGTGTTATTGGCTTTTTCCATCAGGAATTTATAAGTAACAGCTACGGAGTCTGGATTTGTGCCCGGTTGATGGCAATAGGCTCGCCCCCTGTTACATGGGACTTAAACATAACTGGCGAAATGTGGGTGTACTATTTGGTACTCCTCTGCCTAACCCTTCGGGGATTACAGGCGGCATTGTATGTTATGTGTTGTTATGTTATTTAGTTCTCAATTTTAAGTAGAATCAAGAATAAAACTTTATGGTTTACGTTTATTTATGAACTGCCAAAAGAAACGGAAGAGTGCCAATAGCTTGATACCAAATACCAGACAGACTAGATTAAAACATCTCATCCAATAAATTCAGTAACACGTTGGGTTCTCGAGAAAAACTGTGAAGTCTGTGGTCCGAAAGTCTTATCAAGGGTTATCATATTCCCGTCGGGGCAGCGGGTTGTTCCCGTCGGGGCTGCGGGTTGTTCCCGTCGGGGCTGCGGGTTGTTCCCGTCGGGGCTGCGGGTTGTTCGCAAGAGATACCGCGGCCTCGACATGAAGGGCTAATAAGGAACATAGGTGGTTTTTAGTCAGTAGAAGTCTGACATTCCCTTCCGCTCTGCCCAAGAGAGGTAGGGGTTATTTGATGATTTTCAACCCACCATAAAAAAGGGTTATCGTATTCCCGTCGGGGCTGCGGGTTGTTCGAAAGAGATACCGCGGCCTCGGCGCAAGGGCTAAAAAGGAACATGGGTGGTTTTTAGTCAGTACAAGTCTGACACTCCCTTCCGCTCTGCCCAAGAGCGTTATTTGATGATTTTCCACCCGCCAAAAAAAAATAAAGGGTTATCGTATTACCCACTACTAACTGGGTTGTGGAGATCAGATAGGGAGTAGCTCCATATAAAATACTGGTACTGAGCTGCAGCTTGTTAGGCTGGAAGCCGATCCTAATATAGGGTGTAAAAGTACCCTTAACGCAAACGAAGGGCACTTGTTCTCCCCACCCCTGCGATATTTTTTTTGTTCTAGACCATACCTGGGAACCTCCTATTTACGGAGATATTGGGGGTCAAAGTTCCAAATTTTTCACAGCTGTTTTTGTAAATACTAGTTTTTCAGGTTATAACTTTACTTAAATTACCTCCATGACCCGTTTACTATTCAAAGCATCCACTAGCGCAATGTTTTAAGAGTACTACATTGAGTTTTACTGTAAAATGTGATTTTTGACCCCAAAAAAAAAATCATTTCCCAGCAAAAATTTTTGCGTAGGGTTACTTAGTTTGATGTACAGAATGCTTGGTTAACGGCTGTGTGATGGGTTGATTTACACCCTGTATAGTTGGAAAAACGTTAGGTAGATCTGAAAGAAGAAAGAAAACATATTTATTTGTAGTAATGCTGAAATGATTTTATCTGTGAGTGAATTCGGGATTTTTATTCACTTTAAAATCGACGTGAATAAACCCAAAGACGGCCTACAAAATAAAGCCAGTGACACACTGTCCGCATGTCCATGTCCAGTATGGCAACAGACAATAACAAATGGCCGCCTCGTGTGGTTCGATTGAAAAAGTTTAGGGAAAAGTGTTGGGATGCGATACTTAATGATTGAAGTTGATATCGATGACCCACATATGGAACGGAGAAATGGGTTTTTTGTACGTCTGTGTAGTTTGGTCGCAAGTTTGGTTAGGGAGTAATTAATATTGTATTGGGAACAGTTTTTGTAGACAGAAAATGACATGGCTGGTTATAGACTTCTGAAGACTTTTTCTTCTCGAAGCAACTCAGACTTTGTCCGACCAGTACGTAGCCTGGACAGGTCTGTCGTTTCCTTTTTTTTATGGCGGGTGGAAAATCATCAAATGGGTCCCGCTCTTGGGCAGAGCGAAAGGGAGCATCAAATTTCTACTGACTAAAAACCACCCATGTTCCTTCTTAGCCCTTCATGTCGAGGCCGCGGGATCTCTTGCGAACAACGCGCAGCCAGCTCTGTCGTTTCCTTCATTCACGTTCTAGAGGGTGCAATTAGTAGTGCACGACGGGCAAAAGAGGTGTGGCATATCCTGCGTTGGGGCTCAATACTCGCATTGTATCCGAGAAGGGTTCAGCCAAATTCGGCGATTACGACTGTGGAAACACATGATTGGGTTCTTGATGTATTAGGCTATATATTTTGATCATAATATTTCTTCATAATTTAATCTTCTATAGTAAGCGTTTTTTTCAGACAGCACTTCAATGTACACATATTGTACATTTTATGTGCACTATTTTCATTTTGATACCGTAAATTTAGTTATGTACGGCCTTTACTTTGGTGAATCTTTAAATAACATACTTTTCGTACTATTTTAAACGCTTGAAAGACAACAATTTGACTATTTTATCTAGTGGACTTCATCTCCTGTGTTTGCTTAAAAAAGTTTGAATTTTTTATAAAAAAATTGTGTTAAATTATTAACGTTAAAGTAATCCAGTGGCTATAACCAATTGACATTTTTGGCTCAAAAACTTTGAAATGCTAATCAAATCCATTTACAACGCAAGCAATTGGAACAATACCCAAGTCCACCACAAAACTAGAACTCCGGAACTCCAGATAAACTGCATCTAGCCCTCAACATACCATTATTCCATGTACAAGTATTGTTAACAACTGGTGAGCGAACAAAACTAATTTGCATTAACTCTGCCCGCTCCCTCTTGCCCGCTACCCCCCCCCCCCTGCCCGCTACCCCTTGCCCGGACCAACCGGTCAGTGTGCGAACTTGTTATGTATTATAGAAGCTCACGTAATTGGTGTTGACGTATAGTTTTGTAGTTAGAAGTGAGACTTGTTAATGATCTGTTTCGTTTAGTTGAAGTTTCTGACGAATAAATTACTCCTGTATCGTTTGAGGACTTTTTTGGGATGGATAGGGGTCAATAAAGTGCCTCGTGGAATTAAATTAATATAAGATAAGATAATATTTATTTGCATAAACATGTGTCATACATACATGTGAAAATAATAACGTGTAATATCATGACAAACGTGTTCTTCTGCACCAGTCCAATTTAATATTAATATCATGATCACCCTATAATGTTTTCAAGGCTGGGTTTTCTCTCTATGTCTTAAGAGCTAGCAATGGTTTCCTCACGGTTCATCGCTTTGAGAGCAATAGAAATAAAATAAATGATACTAGTGAAGCGTTTGTCTATGGCTGGTTTGGCTCGACCCAATGTCCTACAAATCACGGTTCATCGCTGTATGAGCAATAGACATAAAATAAATTACACAATTGAAGAGTTTGCCTAGGTTCGTCCCTATGTCCTACACGAGATAGCTTATACTTGTAGCCTACATTTCATACCTAATACAGGGCAAAGTTTTCCCTTTCTGATGCCGTCGAAAAATATTGAGTCAACATGATGAAAACGAGACCAGGGTGCGCCCTTAAACGCATAAATAAAAAATCATTCCCAAATATAAATCAAAATCCGGAAACCGGCTGTAAAATAATCTTTTGCCAATCAGTTTCTCATTCAAACCCAGAATCGGTTCACAAACAGACTACCCTCGCCTAGATTCAAAACTACGGTAGCCCCATTACATGAGGGGGCAATAAACCCAACGGAATCTGAGACAAACAGCCCAAAACTTTCAGTTTAGTCTTAAAAAGAGTAAAGTTTTGCAGTAAAATTTTATCCAAGTTCCTGCCAGGGTGGAGCAATTTGTGAGACTCTCGTAAATACACCATTGCTCGTAAATAATGTTTAATTTAGACATATTTTTCTTCGTGGTTACTTTAGACTTTTGTGTACTGTAAAATTGCTTGGAGAAATATTGTACTTTGGTGTGTCCAAAGGCCGAATAATTGAGGTTTTAAATGCCATTTCCTGCAAGTGTCTTAATGTTATAACTAACTTTAATATTTATAACAACAATAGGGTTTACTGACTAAAAAAAATATGATTCTAATTAGTCCGTCTATTAGATTATCGAAAAATATTGGATACGTTGTTTTATTGGGGGTCGTGACGTCACTCACCGGTAAAAAATGTCTTAGAATATGACGTCACATGAGTTTTCAAAGCATTGTATCGTTTTCATTGTTTGTTTACGTGAAAAAAGAAAAAATACGTGTCCAATATTTTTTGGTAATCTATCCGACGCGGACTAATTAGATATTTTTTGTTAATACCCTATTGTGATTTTAAATGCTGTTTTATGCACGTGACATAATTACACAGTTAGCTTTAATATTTTTGATAACAATTGCCACCAAAATCAACACGTAATTTGGATTAAAATATTTTATGATCTTCTTTATCGTGTTTAGTTTCTAACAAGTTGTCAAACTTTTATGTCGCCCATGGGCCTCTGATGTTACATCCCGTTGACAAGAATCTCTCATTTTATTATGTGCAAGCGACTTTAACATTAGGGTAGTAAACTTAGTACGAATGCCACTAAATAGGTACCTGTAAAAGTAACCCACAGAGGTCCCATCTTACGAGAACATCATTTATTATCATTTTGTATAATTATGTTCCGTCTTCTGGAGTCGAGAAACTCTACTTAAAAAAATAAAAAAACTTTTTTGCAAAAAATAAAACCGACTTCAAAAACACAAAAAAGTGAAAAATAACTTTAGCTTCTGAAGTCGGTGACTTTTGTTTGTTTTATTCAGTTTTTTTGTCACCGACTTCAGAAGCTAAAGTTATTTTTCACTTTTTTGTGTTTTTGAAGTCGGTTTTATTTTTTGCAAAAAAGTTTTTTTATTTTTCCATTTTTAGTTGTAATATCCTTTACAAATATTTGATATTCATTAATTTTACGTTGTTAACAATACATGTCACGGTAATAGGCTTATCCGCAATAAAATGGAACTTAACATACCTAACTCTCGAAATCTGGGCGTCCTGTACACATCTGCGTACCCCGTCAGAGCATACAGGCGTGATGGTAAGTTAAGATGTTGCGTAAACAATAAACATCCAAGCGATTGCAGCAATCACGACAGATTTGCCGTCTATTTTTGAAGAGTTCTATTGTATATCTCCGAAGATCAGGATCAGATCTTCACCAAATTTAAATGGGACCACCTCAGGAGTATACTCTTTCAAAGAAAAAAAGAATTTTGAGAATCGGTTCACAAATGGAGGAGAAATCAGGTAACATACATAAAAAAAAAAAATTAAAAAAAAATACATACACACGAACATATAACCTCCTCCTTTTTTGAAGTCGGTTAAAAACGAAGCCACTGCTAACCTGATTTTTAACAGGTTAAAACTACACAACACATCTTCCCTTAGAAAATAATATCGCGTCAAAATAAGAATTTCAGTATTGAACATCAACCAAATATCAGGAACTCCACTATAATATCAACTTTACCCCGTTCCGTTTTAGTTCTAAATCGCACACAATAAATAAAAAGTACACAATCTACAATACATAGAGAGCATTACATAATGTCCATAAATAAAGAAGTCTGAGTAATTAAAAGCGGCCGGTAGACTCGTTATCAGTTCGGCCGATCACATATTTTTTGTCCCAGCCTAGATAACGCAAAATGTCCCTTATTCCTGTGTTTATTTCTGCAATCGGTCTGGTAATCTTTTCGTGAATTATTGCCTTTTTTTCTTTGCTTTAGTATCTAAATTGTTTCGTTTTTTGATGCTGGAAAGCTGGAATATTGGATAAGCTTTTAGTATCTAAGAGGTACTATTTTCTTTGTCTTTCAATGATTAAAATGCTCTGTATTATAAAAACCGGTTTCTCTTAAATATTTGCGTTATTTGGCAAGAACTATGAAAGTGTGCTTCATGTAACAAACTTGTTTGAGAGTTGTCATATTTATTAATTAGGTAACAGCATTAAATATACGAGGTATATGCGCCATCGTAAACAATTTATGATGCCTTAACTTTCTAATAAACAAAAAATTAAAACACCTTAAGAACTGAAAGCAACTAACCCAAAACTAAAGCAAACTAAATTCAAAACATCAAATATCATACTTTTACCAAACGCAAAATATTTTACACATCGAGCCACGAAAATTCACCCACCCAAAGGAGAAAACTCAGTTATTGTCATCATATTTCCAGCGATACCCCAAAACGTACATAAGGTGAACTTCACGCCAATATCGATATATCATTTGACCTAAAAATGATCTTTACCGAGACCCCTACATTAATTTAACCCGTTCACTGCTCCACCGGGAATTTATTGAGGAAATGAGTTCCGTGGGCTTCCCGTAACAGACGTTGTACGTACGAAAATATGAACTTGTGTTGTAAATAAATAACCGAGTATTTTTTTGGAAAAAATACGCTGCTGAGGTGAAATTTATGGTGGTCGGCCCGTATTTGTGATTTGTATTGCGTGGCATGAAAAAGTTGTTAGTCTTTTTTTTCGCTAACGTTTTCTTGGATGAAAAAATATATTGTTAGCGAGGCAAACTTAAGAGTTAGGGAACTTGTTACGCTTAAACTGCTTGACGGAGAAATAATAATAATTCACTTTAATAGTGAGTTACTGTTTTGCTCTATCCTGTAATATTTAACCAAATTCAAAGGATACGTGACATAATACAGTTAGGCAGAGTTGTACCCTCATATTTTGACAGTTATGTTTAAGCCTCATGTAATAGGAGGTGTACCTATTGCCACCACCTGGGCACACAAGAGATATTGTTGATACTTTTTAATTAAATACATAAGCTATGTTATTTCAGACGGTTTGCCGGCCATTCTTTACTTACCTACTAACAAGTAAATACAGCATAATTAACTTAATATCAATATGTAAGTAGTCAAAAACATAAAAAAATCACGATCGTAAACCTTCAAACGTTAACTTGTGACCATTAACGAAACGAAACAGCCCGCAAGTGGACCGCAATCTCCAAAAAATATATAAAAATAAAACAAAAGTCAACGCGGCGAGAAAAATAAACGAAACTCAATTTGGAGTGGGACATTAACTCAGAAATATAATAGGGACGAAATGTAACATGAAACATAAAGTAAAATATAAAATGTAACAAGGCCATCCAATCATAGCTCGATAAATAACTAGATGGCGCCACGTGTGACTCACGGCTTTCGGCCGGTACGGTTTCGGCCGCATGTCCGTTTTTGCCGAAAGTCCGGCGAAATATTGCCGTGTTTGCGCCTTTTTATGAAGTGGGCCATAACTTTGGGTATCGGTAGGATCCGCGGGTTAGCGGACAAGTAAATGGGATTCTTTTTTCGGTTTGTAAAGGGACATGTTTGTTGATTGCGATTATTTGGTATTGCTTTGTGAGCAACTGGTTTATATCGATATATCTGTTGCGTTTGCTGGAGTTTACTGGGGACGTGTTGAACTATTTTTTGACGTGACAACGTCTAATAAATCGATGAACGCCGGCTGCATGCACGAAAATGTCCCGTTGCGCTCATTGTACGCTTGCGAAGCATCTATCAAATCTATCTATGTCTATGCAATCATTTCATCAATGTTTTGTTATGACGTTGTCACGTTAAACTATCGTCCGTAAACCGACTTTACAGAGAACCGATTATTTTCGTGAAGTTTTTCTTTTATGAAGTTATACAAGCGCTGCATTGCACTGCGTAGTGCTTGTAACCATTATTATTAATGGATTAAAATCTGCATAATTTTTGATGTTCATGTTCATGTTACTGTAACCCGATCAATTTCATAACCTCCTTTAATTTTTCGGTAAACATTTTGTTGGCTAGTACCTTCTCTAAAAATAAAATTAGTAACGAACAGTGTAGCCACATAATTTAAAATGTCACATTACGCTTGATGCAATAATGACCGTACCATATGTACAATTTCAACTTACAATAATTGCACCGCGGTCGGCCGGCCAGCATCGAAAGCCAATAAAGAGAATTAATTCAAATGGCATTAGTTTGATTGGCCGCCAGTGTAATGTAGGGCTGTTCGGAACAAACGCTAGCTCGGCGTTTTGGTAATTTAATTCTGAAAGTTACTGATGTGTGCGATTGCTTCTCATGGGTTTTGATCGCTTTTGAACTCCTGATTATTAAAATAGATAAATTGAGGGCTAGTATTATTATTGTGTCATCGTTGGCAAAGCTTGCCTCCACTCTTTGCATTTCGCTCAGCTGTTGGCTGTTGTTGTGTAATATCTCATTAAACTTAACATAACGCCTGTAATCCACAAAGGCTAATGCATGGGTGAGGCAGAGGGCATGTACCTTAAAGTACACCTTTTGAAGTATACTACCTTACCCACAAAGGAAACTACTTACGTGTCTCCTTTAGAAAAGGAGCCGGATCGAATTTTAACATTAGTATTTTGTCGCCCTAGTTTAAAAAGGTTTTGACCCCGTCAACGCTATTCAATCGTTCTGCTTAGCTGTCTATCTCTTTCCCTCAACAAAATAACATTAAAATAATACTGTTTTGGGTAGGCTTTGTTAAGGCCATTACCGACCTCAACCTCCCATGAATTCCAAACCCGAGAACACACAATTGCAAAAGTCCGAGCACATTATAAATAGAATAAACAATTCCTGTTTTGAACTAAGGGGGCCGCTAAGAGCCCCATTCAGCTGAAGTATTCGCCAATAAATACTGGAAGGCTCGAGATGGCGGTGAGCATTTTTCAAGCAGCTCGTGAGCTCCAGCCTTTATTCTTTAGCCCAAGATATAAAGATCAGGGGATGAACAGCATATTCCGTGTGAAATATTAGTTGTTAGTGCATGTTGTGTTGATAGCCGGGTTGTTGGGGAGCGTCGGGGAAATTGTTCCGCGGTTTTATTGCAGATAAAATGACTATCTAGACATAAATAAACCTAGATCTTCGTTTTAAATAAACTTAAATCAAACAGGTCGCTACAAAACACTTAAATTCAACATTATCGATACTTGCAATAGTTTAATATACTTTTGTTATAGTTTACTTTTAAGCACTAATTATACCATTTCAGAAGAAATAACTCTACTGCACCTAAATGTAATACTTTTTAAAATAAATTATTTTTCTTATGTAAATATCAACACAAGTGAGCTTTCTATTTGAAGGGCGATGAACATGAATGTTCAAAGAAGAAAGAAAGGCGTTTATTTACAATAAAAAATAAATAACAGCCTTCAAAAAATTATAATCAAATTCTCTCTGCATAATAACAGATGAACACTAGATACTACCATCTGATACAATGAATTTCAGCAGATAATTTTCGTTAGGTTCAAAACTAGAATAATGTACAATTTAATGCGAACAAACAAGATTGCTTGTGGTAGACAATTTAGCAAACAAGACACAACATCTTCCAAATTACCATTTCAAACACCTCTCCGCGTTCTATAGAACGAATCAAACCGAATCGAATAATGCGATTCGATAGTCTCCAATTATAATTGGAGACTATCGAATCGCATTATTCGATTATATTCCAAACCCGGACACGAATTCGATTGAGCATTGAATCGTTAAGCTGTATCCTAACCGCATGCGACATTCAAACGCTATCGAACGGTCAGAGACGTCAACGTGGTGGTTTCGTGACGTCACTGTGAGTGGTCAACCAATGGTGTCTTCACTGCTGGGACACAGGGGTCCTCTATAAGAGAGGGAATAGGCTGTAATCCACCACGCGTACTTAGTGCGGTTTGGTGAATGTCACATGCCTTCGATTTTTGGTTTTCGGATATGTCAGTTGATTGAGTCAACTGGTTAGGTCACATTTCCAGAATGGGTCAAGACAGATAGGCCACAAGGATCAGATTGGGTCAAAAACTATGATTCTAATTAGTCCGTCAGTTAGATTTTCGAAAAATATTAGATACGTGTTTTTTGTTTTATCAAATTAATAAAAATTGCCGAAGATAAAACGCGTCAAAGATCATGAGTGGGGGCGTTGTGACGTCATTTGTAGGTAAAAAATGTACTGACATGTGACGTTTTCGAAGAGTTCACGAGTTTTCGAAGCACTGTATCGTTTTCATTTTTTGTTTATGCGAAAAAAGAAAAAGTATGTGTTCAATATTTTTTGGAAATCTATCTGTTGGACTAATTTGTTTTTTTTTTGTCCGATCCCCTTATTGCTACACAGTGGGTGCTTGGCTTGTGCGATTTGGCTTTTTTTTTGGATTTGGGTTTTGGATTTGGACAGAAAGAAAAACTCCGAGAGACTTGGAAAGGATTGGAGGAGGCCATTGCAAAGCAGTGGGACAGAATAGGATAATCAAATCAAGGACCGCGGGTTGTTCGAAAGAGACAAAACACACGACACAAAGGGCTAAGAAGGAACATGGGTGGTTTTTAGTCAGTAAAAGTCTGACACTCTGACACCGCTCTGCCCAGAGCGGGAGGAGTCATTTGATGATTTCCCACTCTCCTAAAAAAAAAAGACCCACTACTTGTAATTCTGGGCCACTATGGCTCTTCGTCGCTCGTCACCATGACAGTGACAATATTTCAAACTGGCTGCATGTACTGCATACGATGCCATGCACAGATGAAATATCCTAAACCGACATTGTTTAATTTTCGTACGTGTTTGAAATCTGTCAGGCACATGTGCATTCCTCTGGAATATTCCATCTCGGCATATTAAAACGAGCTGCAGCGGTTGGAATGTTGCTTAAATGGGTGCAATATATAAGATGATGGCTGTGATAGTGTTGTTTTGAAGACTGTGGGGTTTTCTTTGTATTGTTCAACATTGTAGATGTTTCTATGAGAATCTTCGCAGGTGTTCTAAATCTTAGACATAGAATAGAATTGTTTTGAATAAATTCTCGAACGGGGGGCGTTTTGGGGGACTGTCACTTGTAAATAAGTAAAGTAAAGTAAATTTTGACGTTCGAAAAGTGCTGATTATCAGCCTAGATTAAATAAATGGCTTTTGATTTTTGATATCACTCAACCTCGTCGCCGCGTCTTGGAATCCGTAGATACTTTGTAAATATCCTTATTTTGTTATTTAAAAAACGTTGCCTCACACTAGGATTTTCTCCTGTATCGTAGGTGCGTTCACAAACATTTAAACTCACATACACAAATACCCAGACCCGGAACAACTATCTGTAGGTCATACAAATATTTGTTCCGTGCGGGGATCGAACCCGCGACACGCAGCGCAGCAGTCCATTGCTTGAGCCACTACGCCAACTGTGCCGTTTTGTTGACATAAAACTGACAGGATATTCTCAAACAGTTGTATTTTTGGACTTATCTAAATGTCAATAGACTCTTTAAGAGCCAACTTCAGAAGACAAACAAAATCAGAGGCACTGCCAATATAACCTACTGGCTTAGCTCCCACACTAAATCACGCATACCAATCACTTGCCACTCAAATTAACGTGGTCTTACTACACCAATCACAGCGCCTCCATCCATCTTGACGCATCACCCGTCCTGTCAACCCATCGTCCGAACGCGATCACTCTCTCGAGTCACTTGCCTTGACTTTGACGACGCGTTTGAACTACTTAGCGTGCCAGTAATGCACTCGAACAATCTACCAACGATTTGACGTGTAAAGGAGTTTGGAATTTGCTTCCCGCTGTGCCAATTTGTCCGTGTTCACTCTTTAAGTGGGGATTGAAAAGGGGATGAAATATAGGTTTAATAAAATAGGGGAGAGTTTGAGTTTTGAAAGTTAATATTAAATAGCGTAAAGGGTTAAACAGGGTGTAAAGGCATGTTAATAAGTACTAAATAGCATAACATCACGCCTGCAAACCACGAAGGGTTAGGCAGAGGTGTGCCTAACAGTACACCCACATGTCGACAATTATGTTTTAAGACCCTGTGTAATAGAAGGCGAACCCATGGCCTCGTGTTCAACAGTCGCGATTGCGACTAATAGACCAACAAAGTAACAATGAGCTGATTAACACCGTGATCACGGATTCGATAAACACGAATGATCACGGATCGGTGAGCGGTGGTTGGAACAATGCCGAAATATCGGGATCTCAAAACAATACAATAAAATAGTAAACACGAAAAGTATACCGTTATCCGTGTTAACCTTAACACAAACGAAGGGCACTTGTTCTCCCCACCACTGCAATGATTTTTTTGTTCTAGACCATACCTGGGAACCTCCTAGTTACGGAGGTATTGGGTGTCAAAGTTTTTCAGGTTATAACTTTACTTAAATTACCTCCATAACCCGTTTACTATTAAAAGCATCCACAAGCACAATGTTTTAACAGTGCTACATTGGGTTTTACCGTAAAATGTGATTTTTGACCCAAAAAAAAGAAGTCGTTTCCCAGCAAATTTTTTTGCGTAGGGGTACTTAGTTTGATGTACAGAATGCTTGGTTGACGACTGTGTGATGGGTTGATTTACACCCTGTATATGCCAAATAATTCTACTGACTCCCAACAAAAAATAATCCCACTAAAGCCTTCTGAACTCAAAGTAAAATCACAAAAACATAAAAACATACCTACCTACGCCTAACAGCGAACCAGGAAAGATGAAACTCCAAGCAAATGTTTGTGTAAATTTTCATCGGGATTAGGAGTAGCATCGTTTGTCATAACTTCCCCCATCTCCCCTAAGTTGGGTAAGACCTAGCTCCAACTGTATTTTAGACTTTGTTCCCGGATCGACGCGATTTATGTGCGACAAATTGTTGTTTATTATAACGTTTAAATGTGTTTGTGCAAAAGTTTGAAGCGGATGTTTTAATATTTTTTTAAGTGTTGAAACGGTGAGTGAAATATTATATAAACGCTACTGATAGTAATCGTTGATGGTTTTCTATTCATCATCACCATTTCAGTAGAAATACGTCCACTGCTGGGCATAGCCCTCCCCTAAGTATGCGAGACGCACGGGACCGATCAATATGCATAATACCCAGTGGATCCCCGCAACCTTCACCGTGAACACTTTACTTATGGAGATGATTTACTATAATAATCTTTTCAAACAAATAATTCACCAAAAACCAACATGACACCACAAAAACGTTCAATAACCCTCAAATGTCATTAGAACCCGCCAGCATTCTGTAAAGCCATCGGAACAACTTAGTTCCCGTCAATCGGGCGACGAAGGGTTAATCCCATGGCACAAGAGACATATTAAGACGCATTCATACGTCCAACGCAAATCTTCGACTATAAATCAAGTGGTATACAAATGTATACGTTGTGTTAAATATTTGAGGGTTTGAATTGCATTGTCTCTATTGTGTGTTGAGGGCCGTGGATGGTTTGTAGTTTGATATAGTGGAGAGGTTTCATGTGGATAAGTTTATGTGATAAAGAAACGAATTTGTCATAATTAAAAAATAACTGCTGCTCTATTGTTTATCTAAGGCAAGTTTTTTCCCCCGTCGGGGCTGCGGGTTGTTCGAAAGAGACACCGCGACCTCGGCGCAAGGGCTAAGAAGGAGCATGGGTGGTTTTTAGTCAGTAGAAGTCTGACACTCCCTTCCGCTCTGCCCAAGAGTGGGAGGGGTTATTTGATGATTTTCCACCAGCCAAAAACAAAAAAAAAGGCAAGTTTTCCTTTACTTGTCTCAAGTGCTTGTGGTAGCAAGTGCGATTACTGAGCATCAGGCCCTGGGTTGGATTCCCGGTTCGGGCAAAGTGTTATTGGGTTTTTCCATCAGGAATTTCTGAGTAGCAGCCTCGGAGTCTGGCTTTGTGCCCGGCTGATTGTAATAGGCTCACCCCCTATTGCATGGGACTTAATATTATTATATATATTATAGCTAGCTTATGTTGTCCCACTGTTGAGCATAGCCCTCCCTCCATTCCTTCCAACGGTCACGATTCTGTGCAACGTCTCTCCAATTCTCAAGGAAGACATCCAGTTCGTCCCGCGATCTCCTACGTGGTCTGCCACGACCTCCTGTAACGACGTAGGATTTAAATATAACTGGCGAAATATGACTATAGTATTATTTACACCTCTGCCTAACCCTTAGGAGATTTCATTTGCAACAACCATTTGAAGAAAAAAATTGTTTTTTTTTTTCTTTTTGTGTTCACTGTATTTTTATTTGACTACATTATTTTAAGTCAAGGGCTTATATAAATTAAATCTCCACTTTAAAAAAATGCACACATTTTTTCATACGTTATCTCTATTCCTCCTCTTATGTACTACAATACTCAATAAACACACGAAGTTAATTATCAAAAAATAAACAAACACTTTTTTATTCCACAAAAATAAAACACAACCCATACATTACAAAACCTTTTTCACCTCGAACATTATCAATCACGCTGTCAGCACTCTATCAACGACGTGACACGCGCCGTGTGTCCTCATTGACGTGAATGCGGTGCACACATAAAGGCCTTAACATACTTGCAATAGATAGGCAGGCGATATTTTTGAGGCAGGGTTAGAAGCTAGACGATTTCTTAAGGAGATAAGCTCCAAACGCACCGCGCGCCGATTGCTGGAACTCCTTGCCCGCGTCGGTTTTCCCGAGTTCATTTACCCCGGGCAATCTTTTTAAGTCACGAGTAAATAGGGTTCTTCTGGGTTAGCTCGTTCCATAATCGACCTCATCTCTGCCACTAGGGCAAGATTGAGGTCAAGAGTACGCCCTCTTATATAAAAAAAAATACGCAGAGGCGGGCCAGCACTAGCCGGGGATCGTGGAAGGCGCACTAGTTTCCATGATCCTCGCTGCAAGTGTGGGAACACCGGAGTAGTTTTTAGTCAGTTAGAGTCTGACAGATCCCTCCACTCGCCCCAGGGCGGAGGATGTTCTTGAGGATTGAAAATAAAACGACTTTGAAGATTGGCTAAAACAAAGAGACTCTCATATCCAGTAGTGGGTGAATTCGGGCCGCGGATGGTGATGATGATGATCCAGCGGGGTTCTTAGCTGAGGTCAGTATACCACAGGAAGTCCTTTAGCGTGTAGTCACTTACTTTATCAGTTTTCGAGCTAGATGCTTGGTGAGGCATCCAAAGACTTGCCGCAGACGACGGCCTGCTGTTTGACTTGCAAGATGCCAAAAAAAATAACAAAAAAAAATATTTATGAATACGCCACGTGTTGGCGGCGTCTTTGGTGCGTAGGCGTGAAGAGTATAGTTGACGTAAATGTGTGTACAAGAGAGTTATCGTGAAATCACGCAAAAATCGTCGCGTAGACGCAGTTACCTAGCTTCTCATCCATAGAGAGCCCTTTCACAAATCACCTCGCTGGAAACAGGCTACCAATCTGCCAGTCTGATAACGTTTTAAAACGAAACACAAAATGCTCTGAAATAAATTTTGACAGCACGGGATTGCAGTCGTTTTAATCAAATGGGCGGTGATGGCTGTTTGGACACCGTCCCGTTTTAGGGTTGAATTTTATGTGAAGGAAGAAACATGCTGTTTACTTTTGACGTCCGTTAATTTTAGTCAAAATAAAAAGTAGGTTTTCGTTAGAGTTTAAAAATCGGTGAAAGTAGGGATTTTGGAACTACACAATACTACACATACTCGTACTGAAAGGACAGGTGCGTAGTATTCGTAACCGTCGTGCGTGTATGACCAGATGTATGAATGTGGACGAGGCAAAAGGAGTATGTAAGGATCGTAGCAAGTGGCGTTCTGTGGTTTCTGCCTACCCCCATGGGAAAAGGGCGTGAGTTTATGTATGTATGTACATACTCGTATTCAGTATGCGCACTATTATTGCTGTTTCTTTTCACATCATCGAAATGTGAAAAATTATAGACCATGTATACATTTCTCACTATCACCATGTTTTGCATTTAATTTATCTATCTAATATCATTATTGAATCGCCTTTTCCCAACTATGTTTGAATCGGCTTCTAGTCTTACTTGATGCAGCTGAATACTAACTATTTTAAATGGAACTACTGCCTGTCTGGTCTCCAGAATCTATATTTTTAGGAATTGAAATGAAATCACTTTCCAATACAAAAGTTATCTATTAAAACACAAATATAACCTAATACAACATAAAAGTACTGAGTTTACGTTACAAAACTAAATATGAAGTGAACAAAATAACAAATAACAGAATCAAAGGGAATAATTAGTAAGTGCGCGCGCCGTATTCGGGAATGAGCTGAATGACCCATGAGCCCGCTGCGCATTGGCTTATATAGGCTTGATCACATGCTCCGGGCTTTCTGGAGGGGTTGGAGACGCAGGGGTGTAGGTTTGAGGCGCAGCTAACAATATAGTACTGGCTATTACCCTTGGTAAGACTGGTTGTCAGACTATCAGGCCACTGAATCTTCATCGACATGTAATGGGTGGTGACCCATCCATGGATAAAGCTAAGCAAGCGTGGCTTAATTTGAAAATAGAACCGAGTGGCTATTCTTATTTAGCCATGAGCTCCTCGAACGTTTGTCAATCTATGCGGTTATGAAATTGTAATAAAATCTAGTGAGAAATTATCAGTAATTAATAATTCATATAACTAGACAAATGTCAGAACAATTTAACATGCTAATGAACAATACAATGACATTTAATTTCTAATTAATACGATTCTCAAAGGCCTGTCAAATAAACATAATATTAATTTAGAACTAACGCGAAATATTGATTATTTTAAACGAAATATTTTACACAATAGTTAATAGAATTTCAATTGAATGTCATTGTTTTAAATTAAATGGTTTACCAGGAATGCTAAATAATTTCAGTACATAATCAGATATGATACAATGTTGTGATGTTACTGCTTGCTACTATCCTACTAATATTATAAATGCGAAAGTTTGTGAGGATATATGGATGGATGGATGGATGTTTGTTACTCTTTCACGCAAAAACTACCGAACGGATGTGGATGAAATTTAGAACACAGATAGTTTATAACCTGGATTCACACATAGGATACTTCTTATCCCGGTAGTATGATCCAATGGGACAATTATCGAACTCCACGCGGCCGAACCCGCTAGCACAAGCTAGTTGAACTATATATTTAACGAATAAGTTGTGCATGTTGTGCTTACCTGTAAGAGGTTGATACACTTGTCTGTGACTCTAATGTATTTATCTCATATCTTTGATTTAGTGTATTCAATTGTTGGTGAGCCAAATAAATAAAATAAAATAAAAACAAAATATTTTATTAACCCAAACACAACAGATTTAAATTTTCCGGTTTTATCTTGTCTACACACATTTTCCTCTCGCAGGAAAATTGAATTAGAAATGTGAATTTGAATTTCATGTTCCTAAAAAATCGACTCCAATTTCAAACTTTAAAAAATTCTAAACTCTCAAAGAAAAGCGAACACTAAAAGCGCAACAACTCAACAAATCCATTTCATCAATTGAATTGAACGAACATTTCCATTCCTTCGCGAATGAACACTTCTACAACATTCGTTCATTCCTTTTGTCGAGTCTCACGTGGCTCTAGCAAATCGAAGTCGGAACTATTCAGTTGTGCAAATAGTTTTTGTTAGAAGTGCTGGTAGGCTGCATTTAGCTGTATAGTTTCTTGTGTGCCACGTTATCCTTAACTCTACAAATGTCGTATGAACCGATATTAATGTACTAGAAAAATGTGCTTGTTACTACTTTACTACTTTTAATGTACGACACGGTTGGCTCAGTAGTTCAAGCAATTGACTGCTGCACTGCGTGTCAAGGTCCGATTCCCGCACGGAACAAATATTTGTATGACCTACAGATAGTTGTTCCGGGATATTTGGGTGAACGCACCCACGATACAGGAGAAATTCCTAGAGAGGGGTAATATATAAAAAATGTCAGCATAATCAGCCTATAATGTTCCCACTTCTGACACACGAGTCTCAAGTCTCTGTAATAGAGGGAGATAAGGAAAAGGTAGTTCAGAATAGTGAGCATAGTAATCCACTAAATGCTCTGCAGTCATGTGACATCAAAATATAAATGTCACATTTTCATCTTTGGGAATCAGTGCTAAAAAATACTTATACAAATAATCTGATTGGGTTTTCACCCAAATCCTTCAAACTCGTCGTGGCCGTTAAATTATCTTTCACAATGACTATGATACCTGCCTGTGTATGGGTAAGATCCGCATAAGACCAAGATCTCGTGGCAACAGCCTTGAGATTGCTTAAATCTGTTCTTCTCTATAAGCACTGTTCAATCTTCCTCATATGTTTACATAAACTCTTCCTAAAGAATTATTGGTTGACTTCTCGCTATGGGCTCTTATTGTGGTCAAAATTCTCTTGAGAAAACCTCATATCATGGACGAGGTAAAAGGGGTATGTAAAATTGTAGCAGGTGGCGTTATGTGGTTTCTGCCCAGCTTCATGGGAGAAACGCGTGTGTTTATGATTAATAGCATAAAATGTAAACCTAAACAACAATTCATCATCATCATCTGCCTAGCTTATTTTCAACTATTCCACATATACTTAAATTGGATGCAGCTGAATACCAGTTTTATATGGCACTCAATGTCCGCCCGTATGCCTAAAAAAACTCAACCTAATTAATTAAAGTGATGCGAATAGGGTTCTTTTTGCCTACATAAAAGCCGGATCGTCCAGAATCTCACGTCCAGTTAACAAAATGCTGTGCCAGCTATTTACTTACTCAAATAGTTTTTGCATGCATTGCAGATTAGCCATTCTCACTTAGCGGGACACAGACTAACGAATTGCAGTAAGCCGACGGCATTTTTACGTAGGATACATACTCGTAGAATTTTGTTCTTGGCTACATAATGCCGGCCACTCAGGTCGATTTTCAGGTTAAGCCGCGCCTGCCAGGGTTGGTTCGCAGATGGGTGACCACGTTACATACCGAGATTCCTCCATTCCTCGGAAATAATTCGGATTTCATTTGTAGATTTTTGATTATCAATGCACCAAAAGTCTGGTACCCAGTCTCACAAAGGGGAATCGTATCCAGCACTAACTGGGTTGTGGAGTTCAGATAGGCAGTCAAATAAGGTAATAACGTACATAAGGTAGACACAACTCAAAAAATGAAACTTTAAATGATTGTCTAAAATCGTTAAGTTATATGAATTTATTCATAGAAAATACATAATCTACCGTAATAAACTTATTACGAATAATATTTTTTTATAAAAAATGGCAATAGGGTAGTTAACTAAAAAAATCTAATTAGTCCATCAGATATATTTCCAAAAAAATTTGGACACATATTTTTTCTTTTTTCACGTAAACAAACAATGAAGACGATACAGAGCTTTGAAAACTCGTGTGACGTCATATTCTAAGACATTAGTATGACATTTTTAGCGGTGAGTGACGTCACGACCCCCCCACTCAAATCTTCGACGCGTTTTATCTTCGTCAATGTTTATTGATTTGATGAAACAAAAAATACGTATTCAATATTTTTCGATAATCTAACAGACGGACTAATTAGAATCATATTTTTTTTATTCACTTAACATCCCTTTTCTACGCTACTCTCAAGGCACCATCTATTCTTATCTGTAATCTTACTCTGTGGCTGACTCGTGCAGCACCCTGGCGTTGATTACCGAGGCGGTTCACCCGACGAACTAAACTAATTTACGTGAACCACCGGACACTGGTAGAATAAGTTCTGCACGCTTATTCAGTTCACAATTGAATGCTGAGGTTTACGCTGGTGAAACTGAGCAGAGGTGCAGGTTTTGTGTTCCAGATTTAGGTAGATAGGATTTGTTTTGAAGTGCGGGTGGCGTTGAGGATCATTTGAGCTTTGGAGATTAGCTCGTGGTCGTTCTAATTACGAGACACCTTTGTGGAAATTGACCACTATTGTATACAATAATAATGAATTACTTAGATCTGTGTAGTTTCACCAATATTTGCGAAAACATAAATGATGTTTTCGACTCTGATTTTGACTTCCTTTCAATATAAGTTTTTAAACTAACACGGTCACTAACATTATCATTCAGACGGGAAACGAAATACATATTTACCATGTTTACTGTTTATTTTGAGTTCCCGAAATTTCGAAGCTGTTGCAAGCACTATTATCACGGATAAAATGAATTCATTTTAATAGCTTATTTTAGCTTGTTTTTATTTCAATAGCTTTCATTTTTACATTTCAACATACTTTAATTCATTCAGTCATTGTGGGTGTGAAGTGATTCGCATTAAGGATGGTGCTTAAAAGTAGTTCAAATCAAAATTTTCGGTGTTTCGCTCTTTAACCGATCTATTGTTTCATATTCTTGTATTCCCATTTATTAAGAAAAGGGTGTTAATTCCTAATTATCATCATATAAAAGCTGCTGCTGAAGTTACTATATCTATAAGGTACTCTTATTACGTAATTTATCCGCAATCGTTCCCCGTTTTCGGATATATCCGAAACTTCTCCCCCGCAGCTCATCCATACACGTCGCTCCGCCCAGTCGAAGTCAAAAGTTAACAACAGCCAAGTATCGAAGCCATGGCCAAGATTTATAGCCTGGAGTTACTTGGCCAAGCCATAAGTTTGTGAACGATATGTGTAGTGTATAACCGGTGTAATTTATTGATTGGTTCAGTTTAGATACTCAATGGACAGTTAAAATAATTTTTGACCCTAGTCCTAGTCTAGTGGTCGCAAGCGCGACAGCTGTGCATTGGGTCTTGGGTTCGACTCTCAGGTCGGGAAAAGTGTTTTTAGATTTTGCTATCAGGAATTTCGCAGTATTACCCACGGAATCTGAATTTGTTCCCAGTTGATGGCAATATGGGCTCGCCCCCTATTATATGGGACTTAAACTGAACTGACAAAATGTGGGTGTACCTACTAATGGTTGGACCTCTGCCTAACCCTTCGGGAATTACAAGCGTGTTGTTATTATTAGCTGTAGAAACTTTGTCTTGGTAGGTATGAATTGCGATGAAACTTGGCACTAATTCTTATACTTTTACACCCTATATATGTGCAGCTTTTTTCCAAAATCATATGTACCTGTGTGAAATGTCTTGGTATTGTTTACAAATGTATTTTTATCAATAAACATAAGATTGCTATAACATCAAAAAAACTGGGAATTATGCAATCTCAAAAACCCCCAAAAACTATCTTCACCAGCACGTTTCACCCAGCAAGGATCCCTAATGAAGTCGTGGTTCCGTCCATGCTCCAAGTATTCCGCTTTATCACCGAAGATAGCCGAGTCTGGCCGAAGATTTACGAGACTTTTATCGTGAGTTTAAAGGGCTTAATAATTTAAGTGATGCTTAACTTGTCCAGATTGTATCTTTCCCCTATAATAAAATTTATTGCGAAACCGACCACAGAGTTTGTAAAAAAGAAAAACTTTTGTATTTAACTCGTTCTTTTTTACGGGAGGCAGAGATGTTCTTTTTACCCGACTGAAGAGGCTAATGTGCTAAGCTTCATACTGCTAATGTTACTAAAGACAATATGACAGTAATTGTATGTTTCCATTGACATTATTTATATTTTTAGCCATTATGATGTAATTTTACTACATTTTATTCTATTGTAATTCAGATGATTTGACATTAATTCCTATTTGAAATAATATTAATTAATTAATTATGTTTTGCATGCCCATGTGATGGTAGAACATGGAGAACTTATTACTGTCACAACATCTGTTATTATTTACCCATGTTTGCAAACAAATAAATGATTTGATTTGATTAATCAACATTCAATATGCCGCCGACATTCAGACGCCATATTGTGAAAAATAAAACAAATGAAAGTCGACAACTATTTTAGCTGGGGTTTCATTGAATAAGTACTTCAAAATCATCTTGTTCTTTAACTGTAGGTACCATAACATAACATCACGCCTGTAAACCTCAAAGGGTTAGATAGAGGTGCACTTAATAGTGCACCCACATTTCGCCAGTTATGTTTTAAGGTCGATGAAACAGCCCGTCGGGGCTGCGGGTTGTTCGCAAGAGATACCGCGGCCTCGACATGAAGGGCTAAGAAGGAACATGGGTGGTTTTTACTCGGTAGAAGTTTGACACTCCCTTTCGCTCTGCCCATAAGCAGGAGGGGTTATTCGATGATTTTCCACCCGCCAAAAACAAAAAAAAAGGACGATGGAACAAGGCGCGAGCCTATTTCCATCACCCGAGCAGGTATCCGTATAGGTATTTCATGTGCTGTTACATGCAAGTTTTTATGTAAGAAAGTGTGAGTCAATTTACTGTTGTACCGTCAAGATTACAACGATTATTTATACAAAATAATGCTAAAGAGAACAAGATAATACCTAAGAGAAATAAAAATAAGGATTCTACATATAACGAACAGTGTACAACAAAAGTTAGCATGTACAAGTCTATCGACTATCTTCCCCCGATAACTGCGACCCTAACTTGTTAAACCAACTTAACTTTAAGTTAACCTTAACCGATAGTTTGTTGCGAGTTAGTGGCTACCGTTATTATAGCTTAGAACTGTAGTTCTTGTAGTCACATAATGTAATCTTACTTTACATAAACTCTAAGAGTAACTTATTCTTGTTCATAACGTGCAGATGGCAAATCTCCACTAAATAAATTACTAAATATAAATTTGACCCAATATTCATGCGTACTCCGCTCGCTGATGCAGTCATTAGATCGTCAAGCGTGCAGGTGTGCCCGTCGGGGCTGCGGATTGTTCGCAAGAGATACCGCGGCCTCGACATGAAGGGCTAAGAAGGAACATGGGTGGTTTTTAGTCAGTAGAAGTCTGACACTCCCTTTCGCTCTGCCCAAGAGCGGGAGGGGTTATTCGATGATTAAAAAAAAAAAAAAAACCTTCAGGTTTCAGGGCATGTAGCGCAAGATGGCACTATTAGGAAGAAGTAACTATTATTAAAGTTCAAATGTTGTTCGGTGTCCATTCCTTCATTAATCAAATCAATTAAAAGAGGAACCTTGGAGTTTCCTACTGGTTCTTTCTCATAATAAATTACCAACCCGAACTGTGCACCTTTTTTTATGTGAAATAACATAATAGGGATGTTTACTGACTAAAAAAATATGATTCTAATTAGTACGTCTGTTAGATTATCGAAAAATATTGGATACGTATTTTTTGTTTTATCAAATCAATAAAAATTGACGAAGAGTAAACGCGTCAATGATTTGAGTGGGGGGTCGTGACGTCACTCACCGGTAAAAATTGTCATACTAATGTCTTAGAATATGACGTCACACGAGTTTTCAAAGCACTGTATCGTCTTCATTGTTTGTTTACGTGAAAAAAGAAAAAATACGTGTCCAATATTTTTTGGAAATGTATCTGACGGACTTATTAGATTTTTTTAGTTAACTACCCTATTTTGAAAGACTTAAAATACAGAACGCCACCTTAAAATTATCATACAATCGTATGTCATCAGTTATCCATTCATACAAGCACGCCGGTTGTGAATACGTATTGAATACTCAACCTTTTCCCAACTATGTTAGGGTCGGCTTCCGGTCAAACCGGACACAGCTGAATTCCAGTATTATACATGGAGGTACTGCTTTTCTGACCTCCACAGCCCAGTTAGTACTGAATTGTACGATATCCGTTGGTTAGACTGGTTGTCAGACTTTCAGGCACGAACAACCTGTAACGACAGCTAAAGAATGATATATGGCAGCCGGAACCAACAGCCACGGAGTCTGGATTTGTGCCCGGTTGATGGCAATAGGCTCGCCCCCTATTACATGGGACTTAAATGTGGGTGTACTATTAGGTACACCTCTGCCTAACCCTTCGGGGATTACAGGCGTGATGCTATGTGTTATGTGGAACCAACAGATTAACATACTTTCCGAAACACGGAGGTAAATCGGTATGTACCTAATGGGTAAAATGTCCATCTTCCTTTATCCAATCATCTAAAAAAGCAAAGACTATGTTCATTGTAGCCCTTATTCCTGCAGCAATAGATCCCATAATCACTCAAACAAAACCTTGTCATAGTGTCTACAAGGTAACCAAGCCCATATGCATTACACAACCAAACTCAAAACTCAAAACAAACTTCAAACTCAACCCAGTTTACACGTACTATTAGATCATGATATATCTGTCCCCCGCACGGCTCCCCATAATTTTAATTCCAATTACCATGACAAGCAAGCTTGCGCTCGGCTGAGCTCGGAAACAGTCGGCTAAGTTCGGAAACAGTCGGCTGAGCTCGGAAGCAGTCGGCTAACTTCGGAATCGAAACGATGCTAATTTGCATTCGCATTGTGCCACACTTAGGCGGAGTTAACGGACTGCAGTTTGTTTGAGGTGTACCTCTATAGTCTATACCTTTGAATTTACAGGGTGTTCGGAGCGACACTTTTGTCATAAGGATTGGGGTGGTACAGAAATTTTAATTTAATAAAAGTAAAAAAAAAATACTTCAAAATTTCTAAGAAATATTTGTTACCAAAACATAATTATTGCCTTATTAATAGTCTCAAACAAAAGTGATAACTTGGAGGAGACATTTTGAAAAAATAAGACAGTATACGAACGTAATATCACGCCAGTAATCCCCGAAGGGTGAGGCAGTAGTGTACCATAGTACACCCAAATTTCACCAGTTATGTTTAAGTCCCATGTAATAGGGGGCGAGCGAAAAAAAAAATTATGGCGTGACGACTGACAGGGCAGACTGGAAGAAAAAATGCGCCGACCCTAAATGACATGGGATACGGGCAGGAAAATGATGTAATAGGGAGCGAGCCTATTGCAATCAATCGGGCACAAATCCAGACTCAGTGGCTGAAGCCACTAATAAATCAAAACACCAAATTTTCCATTTATTTAGACTTTAACACTACAAGACCGCCTTACAAACAGCCTGTATACCTCCATACCGTTAGATCTATACTTGAATTGTTTACTCTTAAATCCTCAGTCTGCATCTACCTTTAAAAGCATCTCAAGTAGATGCAGTTTGCTCAGTACTCCGCTTTCTTTTTAATTAAGGCTCCTCTCTCGAAAAAGCTTAAAAACAGCGTGCAGATGAAACAGTTTTTCACCGGCACTTACAGAGAAATTACATCTGAAAAAAATTGTTAGTAATCTACATGATATGACACGTAATTTGGTTTAGCCATAATTTTTGTATCGGTATCACATAATAAGAAAAAAAATCCACAAAATCACCTCCAAATCGTTGAATGGAACCATTTTACTCCTTCATTTTTTAACAAAATAATATAAAAAAAATATCTACTGCTTTGAAATACAAAGGAAAATAATTTGGTTTTGTTACTTTTTAAAAACATGTATTATTTTAATTATAATAAATGAAAAACGCGTCCGTTTAAAGTCCGTATCTACGACTGAGAGGGGTAGTTTGTATGGCGTCATTGGTGTCACAAGGTCATTGGCGTGAATACAAGCCTTATGAGAAAGCTTCGACGCTTTTGCTTTGGCTATCGAAGCGCTTTATATGCTGCAATATTCAATTAACGTTATGTCAGTTCGAATTCTACTTACTGTTCATTCTACAATTATGCTATAATTGTAATTGCTAACGAAAATGTTATGATTTGAAAGAAGATGTAGTGACAAAAATTGAAAAGAGTTTGGTCACGTGGAGAGGATGAGTGAAAGGTGACATACAAAAGATATTTACCAGGCATATGTGAGTGGTAACGCCAGGAGGGCACACCCTAGAAAGATTGTTTAGAAAGGACAGGTGTGTGGTACTCGCAACCGGCGACCAGATGTATGAATGTGGACGAGACAAAAGGAGTATGTAAGGATCGTACCAGTTGTCGTTCTGTGGTTTCTACCTACCGTATAAGAAAAGGGCTTGAGTTTATGCAAGTATGTGATTGCCTGTAATTAAGTCACGGGAATAATCTGCGTATCCCGCATTCCGCTTAAACTTAAGGGAAAGATTTATAAAACAATGGTAAGCCTGGTGTCTAGTTTGGATCAGAATGTTGAACCGCAAAAGGGATAAATGAAAGGTCAGCATGAGGCTGAGATGGGAATGCTAAGGGGAATGTGTGGCGTAACGCGAATACATGAAATAAGAAATGAGTACTTGAAGTCTGTACTTTCAAACTTCCTTATGCACGGTATGCGCCGGTGTCTGAAAAGTTGTGTGGTATTCGTGTTATGGACATGTGATGCCCAGGAATGAGGAAAATGACATGAAGAAAATTTTGGGTATGCATGTAGATGGACATAAGAGCAGAGGAAGACCAAAATAACTATAGATGGACTGTGTAAAGGATAATATGGTGCGAAAAGAGGTGTCTGATGAGTTGACTAGTAAAAATGAAGTACGGAAGAAAAAGACATGGTGTGCCAACCCAAAATGAATTCTGATTTCAATAACATAAGCGACAATACCATAGCATTAATGAAACCCCAAATCTGCACCACCTGACGTCATAAAACAAAAAAATATCAATGAATAATCGGCTTATTCGAGTCGTTTATCATAACAACAGCATACTGATTCCCACTCTCCGCTTACAGTAATAAAGTCCAAACTCCTTCACCAAACACCTCTAGTGAGGTGACAATAACTTGTAAAATTCGGTTCCTAAGACGATAAATCGGGAGAACAATATCTCAAACTATTCAGAATCAGTTCTCATCCTCTTAGAAATGGGATGTAATAAATCTTGGAGAATCGTTTAGAAATTACTAGCTTTCGGACCCGATTTTCTTCGATCAATTTTGTTTTAATGATGTAAGCTCTGGACTTAGTTGGTAGTTTGACAAAATATGCATTAATAATTTCCAATGATTTTTACTACTTTAGGTAATTGGATTAGGATTCCTATCGAAACATGATCGTCATCATCATCAGCCCATAATGTCCCAGTTGCTGGCACACAGGCCTCGCTATGAGAGGGAATGAACTATAATCCATCACGCGGGTCTAGTGCGGGTTGGTAGATAAAACATAACCAATTTCCTATTATGTTAATTTCATTATTTTCTACTGCATAGAAAAATATATCTCTAAATATAATTAGTAAAATTACAGTAGTATTCCATTAGGCACCCCAAAAAAAACAACCAATACAATTTCAGTATTACACACACCCTATAAATAACATCCACGAACCCCCATTAATCCCATTTTCCTTTTAGCAACACATAACCGAACCACTTATTTTCCGATACCTACAAAATACCTCACCCAACATATCCCAAAGTGCCTTAAAATCTAGGCCCTCGGTGTCCTAACAAATGAGTCTATTTCATCATTCTGACAATGATAAAATCGGGACACGGGAATCGAAGGGCCCTCATTGGCCGAACACACACACACACACATAAACATTGTAACATATTACATACTAACACATGCAAAATAACGCATGGTTTTGTGAATTTAAGGGTGGTAGTGATGTGATTGAGGTGTTGGTTTTAATGTCGATGTAAATTTAAAATTGAAGAATGGGAGAGAAAACAGTTTATGTTATTTTCAAACTGAACATGAAAATGTTTTTAATGGGTTTCTCTGGCAACTACAGAAATAATGGGTTTCTCTGGCAACTACAGAAACTGACTTCTGGCGTCCAGAACATGGAAAAGAAATAGTGTATTTATTAGACCTAAGTACTTACATATACTCGTATTATTCAAATAAATACGAATTTGGGAATTTATCCACTGTAAATCTTTGCTTCCAAAATTTACTAATTTTGTATCCAGCCATGTAAAAGTCCTTCGTTCCTCCAGTACTATTTTGCTCTCAAAGTAAAATAGAATATAAATGCCTATAGAGACTTAACGTTAAAATAATTAACGTTAATAAGATTTTAACTAAACGGCTTAAAACAAAAACGATTTAGCTTAACTAGTTGAACATTTTCTAATTTACATTAAACTGGAATTAACTTTTGTTGTACGTAATGACATCGTTTTATTTTAGGCATTTTTAAACAATTACATACACTTTTTTAAGTAAGTAAATTTTTTACAGCCTTTTCTTTTACCCCTGAAACCTAAGCCATTAGCAACGATATTGCAACTAAAATTATCATCGCCTAACAATGTTGGCTTTCCGTCTAACCGATGCAGTTGAATACTGTACTGTAGGTATATCCTTTGGTTAGACTTATTGTAAAACTGGGGACCAGGGCTTAAAGTGCTTTCCGAAGTATTGAAGGACCAACCTAGGCAAGCTTGGCTTAACCTACCGATTAATCTGAGCGGCTGTTATTAGGCACGAGCTTCCAATATTGCAACAAAAAAATGCGATCAACAATTTTGAGAAACTTTCAATCGTTCACATCATCATCATCATTTCAGCCGAAAGACGTCCACTGCTGGACATACTTAGGCCTCCCCTAAGTGTCGCCACATTGACCGGTCCCGTGCATCTCGCATCCAGCGGATCCCCGCAACCTTCACCAGTTCAATCGTTCACGTTCAACTAAAAACCGTAAAACATCGTATTCGCTTAATCCGTGTCAACGTGAGCACATCACTAGTACGATTTTAACATAATCCTTGGTGTTGCAAGAGGCTCGGCAAATAGATGCCTTTGTCTCAGTATCGGTGGGTCGCGCACTTTGCATAATTGTCTCCGGAGGTCCCGGGCTGTGTACCGGGGTCTTTGGCGTATGGTGCAAAGAAAATATCTACTTTTAAGGCTGTTTTCTTGGTGGAGATTAACTTTATAAGGATATTCAGATCAAGTTTTTTACGTAATATTTCTTCATCATAATGATACATTGAAAATGACATACTTTTATTCTGAAGTAAAACTGGCAGATTTTTAGAAATTTTACTTTATATTCCATTATCTGATAGCTCACTGTTTTTGTGATACCCCTTTTTTTGTTGGAGTTTGGGAAATCATCAAATGACTCCTCCCGCTCTGGGCGGAGCGGAAAGTAGTGCCAGTCTTCAACTGACTAAAAACCACCCGTGTTCCTTCTTAGCCCTTTGTATCCAGGGCCGCGGTATCTCTTTCGAACATCCCGCAGCCCTGGCAGTTTTGTGATACCCCTTTTTTTTTTGGCGGGTAGAAAATCATCGAATAACCCCTCTCGCTCTTGTTCAGAGTATCATAGCCTACATTTAAAACATTCCCGTGGGTTAATTTGCATACACAACGGGAGCGAACCCGCGAACAAGAACTAGTGTACAAGAAAAGTGTCTCAAATTAAATTTATAAACAAGAACAAGCTCTACCTTACCATTTTTCTCAGAGTAACAAATATACAACTCACTTCGGATAGAGTGTTCGATTTAGAAGGAGCATCTCGATTTATGCAGCCTCAATATGTTACCGGGAAAAAAAACTAGAAGAGACAATACCCAGAGAATCAGTTTCAATACCAGGGATGGATTAGGACGCTAAAAGGTTCCAGTTGGGACTCAATAAAAATAACTAACGGTGGATTAGAATAGCGCATATAGGTTTTAATTGGCACAAATTTATTAATTACACGTACAATAACTGTCGTCATCGATGTTGTTGTTTCAAATGATGTTAGTGTTTCAAAAGTTATCATCTAGAGATATTTAACGACTGGCGTGCGTGTATGATCAGATGTATGAAGGATGATGAGCAAAAGGATTGTAGCAGGTGGCGTTCTGTGGTTTCTGCCTACCCCCATGGGAAAAGGGCGTGAGTGTATGTAAGTGTATGTGTATTTTTAACGAAAACATCATTTATTTTACATAAGTATTAATCTCTGGAACGCACAATAGTGCACAATAAAGCATTATTTGTATTGTTTTGTAATCCAACCACGATGAACTATTGTTATCAATACGCTTTTGATACCAACACATTCATTCAATAGCTTAAATTGACTGAATATTCGCACTAAATTGGTGGCTGCTGGCATTGTTTAAACATTAAGAATAAATTGCCTTAAAATACATTTAGTTTAACACAAAACTGAATTATAAAACACTTAATATTAATAGCATTATGGGTTAAAAAGCAATTTCATTTTAATTAAAATATAAATTCAGTATCCGAACATGAAAGACAGTTTTATTTAAGACCGAAACTCGGTTTATTTTAAGCACATTTATTTTGCAGTAGGGAAGCCAGAACTGATAAATGCATATTACTACTGAGGCACAAAGAAGCAAATACGATTCCTTTCGATCGATCAATCTAATTATATGATTTATTTTCACAACAAAGCATCAACACTTACACGTTTGGTTCTTACAATACACAATCTGTTCACACCATTGTTGGACCCCCACTGCAGCCCCAGTCCGCCCCTGTTGCACCAGCAGATGTAATTTAGAAAGGAGCAGTGGATTTAAGTGGTGCATTTGCTTCGACCCCACCTGTGACTTATTTATGTTCGCAGATACGGCTATATGGCTGAATAATGCAATCTCTAGCAAATATTCCTTGGTACTGGTTACCGAATAGGTTCTATTCATGCATATGTAAGTGTAAGCGATTCTTTTGTTAAACTAACTTTTTGCTGTAAAGGGTGTTAAAAATTTGACTACTCGCTTTGAAATGTCTCCGTCTAAAGAAGTCGTATCTTCAAGATAAGAACATAATATTATTGCTTGCATTTTACTACTTCAAATCTACTCCGTTCATAATGTGAGAACTACCGGAGTCAGTTCTGTCAGCGAGTAAGTGGCCTTCAGTCAGTGAATGTCATATTATTTGATTTGTCATCACTACATATTATAAAACAAAGTCCTCCCCCGCGTCTGTCTCTCTGTCTGTTCGCGATAAACTCTGAAACTACTGTACCGATTTTCATGCGGTCTTCACCAATAGATAGAGTGTTCTCGAGGACGTAGTATATAATTTGACCGAGACCCACGCCACAATATAAATATGGACAGTACGGAAACTACCTACAAACGCTCGAAACCGCACACTCACACAAACATGCGCATCGACGGGGCACTTAGCAAGTCTTCGCAGTGCGCTCAGTTGTGCGTGCCGCGCCGAGACGAGTGGTCAGTTGGTCACGTATAAGTTCATATCTCCCGATATTTTTTTAAATGCAACGAACGTATTGCGCGGTATACGGCTGTGTCAACTCGGCTTCATCAGCAGAAGAAAGTATTTTTAATCGACTTCCAAAAAGAGGGAGGTTCTGAATTCGTCGGTTTGGTTTTGTTTTTGTATCATATTTGTTTCCGCATAACTCCCTCAATTATGAACCGAATTGAAAAAAAAAAAAATTAATCGAAAAAGTATACTCTCGAGATGGTCCCACTGTTACCATGTCTGGATCTGATGATGGAATCTTAACGAAATCGAGGGCAACCATCAAATTTTATAGGCACGTATTACGTGTTTCGTATTTTTTCTAATGCTATTTTAGTATTTACATCTGGCAGTCATTACCTCATGTTGATGAGCTGATGATGGAAGGAATAACTCCTTAACGGTTAGGAGTTGGAGGATAATTCTTAAATAAAATCTTATGGGGTTGTATTCTTTCAGGTTATCTAGGTGAGCTGATTGTGGAAGGTACAACTCCTCAACGGTTAGGAGTTAAAAGCAATTATAAGAGAATCTTGAAGGTTAAGGGTTAGGTTTCTTGGTTGAATGTTAAATGCATCGTAACTATTAGTATAGGATATTACAACTAAAAATGGAAAAATGAAAAAAAACTATTTTAAAAAAACAGCTTCTGAAGTCGGTGACTTTTGTTTGTTTGATTTCCTTTTTTTTCATGAGCATTGCCCGCGCGCAACCTGTGCCGCAGCCGTGGATAGCGAGCGCGCACTCCAACGAGCGCACTAAACGTTATCGAGTATCGTCCAACCGCGGCTCGCTCCCGCCAAGACTTGTAACAGGTTAAGCCGCGTGCGCCGTTATGACAAAGTTAAAGATCTATAGTTCTACAAGTTGTTGTGTACTAAACTGTTTTCCGTGTTTAAACTACATAAATGTCTTTTGTTGAGATTAACCGACGCCATAAGATAACCTATTTAGATTGTATTTGTAAGCTAGCTTTTTTTAATTCGATTGATTGATCACAACAGAATAAAAATGTTATGTTGAGAAGTTATCTAGGGACTTCAGCAACCGTGCATAAAAGGGACAACCCTATGGCTTCAATGGAGCGTAGGTAGTTATCGCATCAACTAGGCTTAGTTTCGCTACTGTCCATATTTATACTGTGCCCACGCGGGCGAAGCCGCGGGCGTCAGCTAGTTTTACTAATATAACGACAACATCTGTTTGTAAACGCTTGCTATTTTGCAAAATGCTGGAGGCATATTGATAATGCTTTTAATCGTTTTCATTTCTATCTTATTTATGCCGCCCATAGGCCTGTGAGTTGACTTAGAGAGAAAAATATCTCTGTCATGTTGGTTTCCTCACGATATTTTGTCCAGGACAGTGACGTTAAAAAATACAATTTGCCGACGATAATTATACGTACATCTATTATTTAATAAAGACAGGTTTAAGATCATATTGTTAAGATTAACTTCACGTATTGCTAACTTTTTTTTTAGGGGGGGTTGAGAAATCATCAAATAACCCCTCCCACTCTTGGGCAGAGCGGAAGGGAGTGTCCGACTTCTACTGACTAAAAATCACCCATGTTCCTTCTTAGCCCTTGCGCCGAGGCCACGGTTTCTCTTTCGAACAACCCGCATCCCCGACGGGAACGTATTGCTAGCCTTATAAAGTGTTTTAATTTTAGTGTGTTAATGTAGCTTAGGATAAGTGCTTTTGTTATTGATATTTTGGTAAATAAAGAAATTTTAAAATGAAATGAAAATGAACTTCACGTAGTATGCCAATAGTTGAAACGCGTTTGCTTTAAAAATCAAGGAGCTCGTCTATAATTATGAGAAACAAACTCAAGAATTTGTTGCTCTAGAGCTCGTATATTCAGCATATTAAATTCAAACTTGTCTCAAAACTTACAGCCGTATGCAAATTCAGCAGTAGTTTTACAACATCCACGAATTTTAAGACCCAAACACACGCGGCCTAATCTCCTAATACCAGTAAATCACACTTTTAGTGTCAGTAACTATAAAATTAGCATAGTTAACCAAAAGTTTTGGTTAAATTAACTTTCTATTATTCTAACTGGAGTTAGTTTCGAAGTGCGCTTTGAATCGACGCCATGTTGTGTGGGACTTCGAGTTGGAATGACGTCACGGGTTTAGTAGGGACGTTCAATGCAGTGAGTTTGGACGTAGGAATTTAGTAAACTGAGCTTTATTAAAGTTTATTATAATTGGTTTAGTACGAAATCAATCTGGAGATGTTTGCTGGAAGATTGTTTTTGTTTCTTTTAAGTGTTAATTGCGGCAACTCCCATACGATTTATATCGATGATTGTAAGGTTATTATGAGACTCCCGTTTTTAAACATCGTCGTGTCTTTGTAGCTTAGTTTAACTTTGCAAGCAGGCTTAATTGATCATGGAGAGTATTTTCAATTTGACAATTGGTTGATTGAAGATTTTTTGACATTGTACATAATTTTGAATCTTTGGAGGGAATGTGCGATGTGCGATGAGTGAGACAAAAAAGAGAAAGGCGTAAATGATGATATTGTTTAATCTTTTCCATGCTACACTGTAAATATTCACTAAACACGTGCCTCCTCCTCACTTACCATTCCACAATTTCGCCCCAGGTGGCGCCACCATCAATAGTACCATACCGAGCTAACAGAGCCACTCCAACAAAGGTCAACACATATTAGGTTTTACGTATTCCAGGGTCCTTTAAAAAATAATTTCGCAGCTCAAAGCAAAGTGGAACGCTTTATTTTATTTTAAACTTTTTCCCTGTTAACAGGCAAATGGGAATTCAGTGAAAAAAAGGTTACCATTCGACTGGAAGATTTGTGAATTGAATACTATTTTTTTCAGTTCAGTTACTAGGATTGCTTTGATACTACTCGTTCACGGCTTTTGTGAAACTATTTTATTTGGTATTTATGTATTGTTAAGGAATCATTTATGGTCGTTGGTGGGAAATTGATCTAATATCTGATTTCAATAAAATTAGTAATTTCTGTTGTGGTTCCGTATGGTGTCGGACGTAAAGAATAGCACCATACCATATCTTCCCGTGGGTGTCGTAAGAAGCGACTAAGAGACTTACCAGAGAATGGGCAGCAGCGTTCTCTGTGCATTCATAACAACCATACTGCGATCGCCAACCCGCCTGCCAAGCGTGGCGATGATCGCCAACCCGCCTGCCAAGCGTGGCGATTATGGCAAATCCCTCCCTTCTGGGGGAGGCCTATGTCCAGCAGTGGACGTCTTAAGGCTGTAATGATGATGAGTAATTTCTGTGTATAAATTGACAAACTTAGGATCGAAACCAATAGAACAAAATATATAAATTGACGATGCGTTTGTCAGTGGCGGTGAATTCTTAGCGAGAGTAGATGGCACTCTAAATTGTATCGGCCTAGAGCTTTTAAAATTAAAAAATTAAATAAAATTCAAATAAACAATTAAAATTCGGTACATTAGCAAAAGGCAAAAAAAATATCAATAAAAAAGAATCATGTAAACATGTCTTCTACACTATAATAATATTATAAAGAGAAAAGATTTGTTTGTTTGTTTGTAGCGAATAGGCTCCGAAACTACTAGACCGATTTCAAAAATTCTTTCACCGTTGGGAAGCTACACTATCCGCGGGTGACGTAGGCTACTTTTTATCCCTGTATTCCCACGGGAACGGGAACTACTCGGGTGAAACCGCGTGACGTCCGCTAGTGTAAATATAAAAATAAATTTTGCTAATATAAATATGCAAATAATGCGATAATACGGTGCTTTTTGCAGTGAAGTGACTATCCAAATTGCCAGCCCATGCTTGTTACCTACAGGTACACAAACTAATTGTCCAAAGCAAATCACTAACTGCGGTTCTCAGAGATATTCAATGATTACTTAAGCAGTCACTTAGTAAAGATTTGACATGATTTTGTATGACAAATCTGTCAAAACCTTTACTAAGTGACGGCCTAAGTAATCATTAAAGCTCTCTGAGTGCGGCAGTAAGTTTCTTTCCGAGGTTTCGGAAAACCTCAATTCTGTCACTATCCAGGTAGGCCACGTAGCAATCTGAAATACCGCTAGGCTGGTGCACACAACGATTTATTTGCCAATATCAAATTCGTTTCGATATCACAGCGATAAATCGTGCACTGTGTGGCAAGCTTTAAAGCCGCATCCAATATTTTAAACCTAACGCAAAATATTTTAAAGACACCACACAAAACCCCGACACCTTGCAACGATTTATGAAGAAATATCATTCGCTTTAATATTGTATTCCCCATAAAATGCCTGGCTAACCAAACAGCTTATTCACCTTTATCTAACCTTATACTAAACTCACAAGGTTCAAATTCCCTTGTGTCGCATGAAAATGATATTTGCAATGTGCTCCGGCGATACAAATTTGACATGCGGTCGTGTTAGGTCGTCTACCGTTGATATAAGGTTGGGTATTGCTCGTTTTGTGTGAATATATAGGGTCATCTTTTGCCGAGCTGGTAGAAATTTGTGAGTTCTGCGAGGATGTGATTTATTCCAATCCATATTGCTAAGATTTGATTGAAGTGCTATCTGCCGTGTGCCGTTTAATATTTAATGTTAGCTATATATTTTGACTATCAACTTTATATATGCATGTTTATGGTGGGAAGTCTTGAATTTATCCCTTAAGCATCATTAGGTAAATGGGGAGTTACTTTAAGAGCCAATTTTAAATGCCTCGTATTTTTTTCTTGAAAGCCTCTTCATTTAAATATGAAAGCAAGAAAGATAAGCAACGTCATATTAATATACAAATAAGCCCCTGTTTTTTTTGGTATGAGTTAATCTATAAATATCTAATTCTAGAGTACGTGTGTATGTCACTGAATTCCTCCTAAACGGCTGGACCGACTTGGATGAACCTTCCTGGGAAATTTCAATGGGTTATTGGATGGTTTAAATTGGACCCGGTAGGTGGCGCTGCTGTCCGGGCAGGATGACGTCTGCCAGGTCCGTTATTATTGAGAATAAAATATTAAGACAGGCTAGTGTCTAATTTAATTCATTTAATACTTTCGTCCAGTAAAACATTTTGTTTTCAAAAATATTTTCGTCGTAGTCGAAACCGACATTAGAGTAAAAAAAAAACTCATTAAAAATCCAAAATGGCCTAACAGAGTCATGTCAAAAAAAAAGAAATAATATGTTCTGGTCTCATTGGTGAAAGTTTTCTCATTAGAAGAAGTTTGGCGGGCATACTTCTGTAATTGCAACAAACACCCGAACTTTTAGTAAGGGCAATCAGATGGAATGAGTATTATATAGGGGATGGACTATGAAAATTGTCTATTGCTTATATATTGTCGAGTGTTTTGAAGATAAGATTTTTTTCTTAAAATTCTATTATGCTTAATATTGTGTTGTTTATTATTATTATTTTAATTATAAGGTATATTTTGTGTTGTCTTTTTTTTGTTTTGTTCTACTTTATTAGAGTTTAGTTTCATTAGAGTTTATGTTTATTAGAGTGTAATTTAGGGTTAGGTAAATGTGTGTACAAAAAAAAACCAAAATTAATTTTGATATTAATTCATTAAGATTCTAAATCTAAATGTTAATATTTAGTATCAAGTGCTACTAATGTAAATATTCGTATGCCGCGTCTAGCGGCGGATATGTCGTGATCAATACCATTCTTCTGTAACAACCTTGTACCTACCATATCCTACGAATAAATGTCTTTGTCTTTGTCTTTATCGATGAAATGATAAAAGTATAAAATTTTGTATATTTTTTTTATATTTCTGACTCTAATGATAACGATATAATATTTGGAATGCAACGAATCATCTTACGATGCGCTGGATTCTCGATTCTCAATAATTTGTCATTAAAACAAGAAATAAACCCGTTTATCTAAGACAATCAGACAAAAATATCATACACATTAAGGTAGTGTATGCCAGCAGTTTCACCCACGTGAAGTTCAGTAATTGTCCCACAAATATATAAAAAACTATATGTGTGCCAATTTCATCCAAATCCGTTCAGCAGTTACTGCTTGACAAACATTCATAAATCCTCACAAACTTTCGCATCATCAGCTGATGCTTGCGGCTTCGTCTTTCTCGAGAACTATTCTATCCATTGGTGAAAACAACATAAAAATCGGTGCAGTATTTTTTGAGTTTATCGCAAATAGACAGACGGACGCAGCGTAGGCCTTGTTTTATAAAATGTAGTGAAGTGGGATAATCGTATAGGTCGTCGTCGGCAATAATAATGAACTAATCTTTTTCTCCTAAATCTACCGTCTAAAAATGGACCTGGCCTGCCCTGGCCTGGCCGATCTCCTGAAACTAATTACACACTTACAATAATTACGCCGACTTCCATGACCAACTAAAAAGAAAACCCTTACTTTTTAAGTTTCCTAAATTACTTGCCATTTACGAGGCCCTGTAGACCTCGTAGCACAAAAACATCTACTGCTCCTATATTTTGTGCCTTACAAGGCAATATTTCATTTCTCATGATGGATATTTATGGGGCTTCCAGTACAAGAACACATTCACATAATATATTACATACTTTGTTCGTACAAAAAATACTGACCTTCAATGATGCAAACGACCCAAGAAAAGGGGGAATAAGAAACCTTACTTAGACTCGGGTTGACGAATCTTCGTTTTAGTACAATATTTTACTAGTAAACGAGCCAATGCGCGATGAGGTTGTCCATTATCAACAAAAATTACGAACGATCCAGTAATATTAATGACAATAATATCCGTGGTGCTAGGCAACTGGGCCTATCCCAGTTGTATACGTCCCTGTGATATGGAGGGAAGTGGAAATTATGTTTTTCCTACTCCTCCGCTATTCTTTTCTGATTAATTTCGTTGCGGGATCCAAGACAGTTAAATCGTTTCCCTGGGACTTCGTCGAGCTTCATTGTCTCGGCGCTTTTCTTGTGGTCGCCACTGTTGATTCTGGCTAACAGGAGTTACAGTGGTTTGGGAATAGTGTGGCGGGCTTGTCCCAAAAAAAACTTCTGTCCCTTATTTAACCTCGTTGAAGGATATGCATTTTCAATAATTAACTCTAATGCTCTCCTACAATTTTTAGGGGTTATTTTGCCAACATTTTAAGATTTAAGACTCAGCTGTTTAAGCTGTGCGCTGTACTTAGAAAAATACAGCTAAAAAGAGTTTTACTGATCGCTGTTTCAAAATACCGGACTCATTGCATTGTAGATAATTTTCATATTTGACGGCTTTAACAGGCTTACAAATATTTCTGATTGAACATTAATTAACCCCATCAAATACCACAAATAACCTTCGAAAATAATTACACCGAGACAGGAATTTACCGTACACAAGTTCCTGAAACACAACCATAAATTACTAAATGACTACACGCGTATACCTGAAATTCCTACTGAAACCAATAAACCACGGATATATTGAACAAAACAGAGATATTTGGTGCTGAATATTTTGCAACCCCTTTCGCCAAACTGAACAAAAAGCATTTCCCTGTAATTTAACTTTCTAATAATTGTATGCGACTGATAAATTCCTATCTCGCAGTAATAAATAATACGTATTACACCGCCAAGTACAATAGGTAACGAGAAAGACCCAGGTGTATACAAATTGGGAGTCTTGCATTTAGTCGGGTTGGCAGGTGTGAAATGAATTAGGCATCCAATCACGTTCGTGTTCGTTTGGATTTAGAATTAGACAAAATACACGTTGAATGAATGACTTTGTGAGGATAATTTAATAGGTAAATTGATTTTGTTTGTGTATAGATTAATATTGGCAGGACTTTATTTGTCTTGGAAAATACTTAATTAATGTCTTGTGGTCGCAAGGGTCGACTGCTGAGCTTGCTGACCTGGATTCGATTCCAAAAAGTGAATTCCGAAAGTGTTGTTGGGTTTTCCAATAGGAATTTCTCAGGAGCTGCCACGAAGCCCACTATTACATGGAACTTGTTATGAAGGTTATTCTGATAGTTTGGAAAATTTATATGTTTAACAAACCACCGTCAAAACGGGAACATAACAAACTTTTAAATATAACTGAGGAAATAGGGGTATAGCTCTGCCTAACCCATCGGGGATTAGAGACGTGAAGTTATGTAACTATGGAACAGCCACCAACCCGCACTAGGTCCACAGACAGGCGGCCTGGGCCTCATCAATTTATTTATTTACCACTAATTATAACAACATTGCAGATTAATCCATTACGATGCTATAAAACGTCCATGTAACCAATTAAAATACTTTTGTAATTTATTATTTACTAACAATAGGTTAAGTTTACTAACACTTTATGGATCTATGGTCTGAACTAAATAAATAAATAAAATTAAAACACAAAAAAGAGCAAAATGAAAAAGTAAAATTAAATAAAACCACTGTTACGCATAGATATTATTGTACAGGAAAAAAAATCAGTACTTAAATGTCTCAAAACAGGTACAACAAAAATCATCAATGTAAACGTTGTAGGTTAATTAATCAACTAAACTTATGCCTAAATTCTGAACATCACTCTGGCTTATTTCTGGCCAAAACTTCAAAGAAGAAAAATATGTCTAATTATTCTATTCTAACATATTTACATTTAAACGATCCCATTAACAACAATATTGAGCGTATATCACAAAAAAACATTCTCACAAACAAACTAGCACTATTTTCTAAAACATTACTATAATATATTTGTTTAATATTTGAGTAGTAGCGCGGCCATCTTGCACGTCGCCGCTGTACAACATGGCGGCCGGTCTAAATGAAAAATGGCGTCAATTTACAGGGCAAACGCAGCTAAATTGGATATTTCTCACGGCTGAACCTCACGCTACTAAGACTTCGCTGTTTTTACTCCAATTTTTTGTTGGAAAAGGGAAAAACCAAATGATCTTTGGAGTTGAACGTGAGAATAATGTTTGAAAGTTTTACTTTATTATTGTCAAAGTTGTAACTTACTTTTTGGTTTGAATGCAGATCTGGAAATGAAATGTTTTGGGATGCACGGGGGAGAGAAAAGACAGTTAATGTTTATGTATTCCGTGTTTTTTTTTTTAACTCCGTGTCTATTTGTCTCCTGTAAATGGTAATAAGAATTAACATGTGAAGCCTAGCATTACAAAATGAAGCCCAAAGCACTGTTTCTTGTTTACAGCATAAAACATAACATCACGCCTGTAATTCCAAAACGTTACGCAGAGGTGTACCAATTGGTACACCCACATTTCACCAGTTATGTTTAAGTCCCATGTAATAGCGGGTTTGCCATACGGAATTTCTTAATACCACCCACGGAGTCTGGATTTGTGCCCAGTTGATGGCATTAGGCTCGCCCCTACGCACATAAACAAAAGTAAAAAAGATTGGCGTTCTGCTAGGTAAACACTTTTTTCTTTTTTTGAGGTTGGAAAATCATCAAATGACTCCTCCCGCTCTAGGCAGAGCGGTAGGGAGTGTCAGAATACTACTGACAAAAAACCACCCATGTTTCTTCTTAGCCCTTTGTGTCGAGGCCGCGGTATCTCTTTCGAACAACCCGCAGCCCCGACGAGTATTGTCAAAGCCTCGAGTGTTGACAGGCGCGATATAATCTTAAATAACCAGAAAATAACTCATTCGAATCATTCAAAACTTCATAAAACAAACACTATTTTTTCTCCATTTACAAAAGTAATTGTAAAAATAAACAAACACAATACGGTCTCGATAAAACGGTTTTCCAGCTGCCTCCATCAATATTGGTGAGGCGGCTACATCGATCAACTCTGTTCCTTGTCTTAAACTATGACTGTGTGGAACATGGATGTAAGGAACTAGAAACGACGGAGAAATAGTTCAAAGGATATAACTGTTTGAAATGTGAGGATTTTTATTGAGAACTGACACCTATGAATGGTGGGGTGTGTTGTACTTGCAAACTGGTGTGTGTATGGATCGTAGTAGTGTTATGTAATTTGGAAAAAACCAAAAAAGAGGAAATAAAGATAGAAAGAAAAGATATTTTTTCCTTTGAAACTCCCAGTGTTCTTCCTTCGCTCTAATACGTAATCTATGCTGTGCCTGACAGGGCCCATAATTGCGACTAATATTTTCCTTTATGCTATATACATTACTACCTGATGCCCGCGGCATCACCCGCGTGGATGTCGGTTAAATTATATACTAAAACCTTCCTCTTGAATCACTCTATCTATTAAAAAAACGCTTCAAAATCCGTTGCGAAGTTTTAAAGATTTAAGCATAAATAGGGACGGACAGACAGCCACAGCGACTTTGTTTTATACTATGTAGTGATAGTGATGGTACGCAATAAGAAATTGAGACGAGAGTTATACATGTATGTAGACACCAAAATCTTCCTTTAAGTAGACTTCTTAAGCCAGACGAGGAAGTCATTCTGTAAGCAATCACAAGCAAACAAGAAATGATTACTATATGGCGTAGCGATTGCTACGACGTAGGCGTCATCGGTATGCTACGGTGACGTAGCAGCTACGCAAGGAGCAACATAATATTCTTCATTGTAAAATAATTAAAATATCAATGTAGTCGTGTCGCAAACAAATCATATAACATAACGTCACGCTATAATTTCCGAAGAGTTAGGCACAGGTGTACTAATTAGTACGCCCACACTTCACCGTTATGTTAGTTATGTTTAAGTCCCATGTAAAAGGGGGCGATTCTTCTGCCATCAAACGGGCACAAGTTCAGACTCCGTGGTTGCTTCTGTAAAAATAAACGAACCAATTAAATACTTCTAATATCCTCAATACATCAAAATTTACACATCCAATTAACCAACTGATCTTTGAAAATTCAAATCAACCAATTCAATTTTTTCCCGCACTTTACACTCCAGCCTCCACGATTTAAATTACCCACTCGACCGCTTGCCAAGTTGTGCGAAGTGTCAGCCAAGTCCTGTCGCTCTATATCCGCGGAGTACTTGGCTCCCACCTCACGTAGCGTGGACCAGTCGTATTTTATTAGATCATTAAGCTTGGCAACGTGTCTTGGCGCGCTTGGCCGGTCCATCACTACGGCATTCAATAGTCCTTTCTAAGGTATTGACGGCGAAATTAGATTACAGACCGCGGCGAAGCTTTACGTATGTTTTGGTTCGGACTGAATGGTGCTAAAGTGCTGTTGGAAAAAGGGTATTTCTTAGTTGAGTAGTCGGAGTTTATTTTTGGAATAGTTGGTTGTGGTTTTCGGAAGTTATTTTATGGATATTCATGAGAGTATATCATTATTTTTTTTTCTGTATTTAGTTTTAATTCCAGTAAAAACAAGATCATGCATAGAATTTTGTAGGCTATATGTTTACCATTGGAATATAATATATTGGAAAATAATTATAAAATACTACCGATTCTTATATATGCTAAAAATATCTCAACCATTTATGAAAAGGTGGGTCAGCTAATTGCTATAAGTTACGTACATGTTTTATTTATCCCTTTTTAATTTAAAAAACTCAATAAGCTAAAAAAAAAAACATTTATTGGTTTTAATTCGTCAATTTATTACTGAACGATTCAATATAACAATCAATTATTCGGAGCCGTCGTCAAAATCCCGTCCTTTGTCACTTTAAAAACTCAAAAGCACTCAAAACCCTTGTCTATCAAATTAAATTTACATTATTCTCTCATTTTAATTACTCAGTCTTCGCAAGCCTTATCGAAATATGATTACGCTGACTTCAGACAATCTCTTCAGGACTAAGTAGGTGCTGTCAAAGGCGTCTAGGACAACCAAGGTTGGTTTCAGTCTAGACCGAGACCAATAAACTTTAAATTCCCATCTTAAGTCTTTAGCAACAGAAATATTTATGTTTGAATAATTTTGTTGAAGACATTTTGTACTTTGAAATTGTGTGAGTAAAGTTTGATTTGGGCTGAAAAAGTGTTTTTTTTATTATTGTGATTTTAGGGTTTTTTTTGTTCCGTATGGTGTCGGACGTAAAGAATAGCACCATCCCATATCTTCCCGTGGGTGTCGTAAGAGGCGACTAAGGGACTTACCAGAGAATGGCCAGCAGCGTTCTCTGTGCCTTTGTAACAACCATACTGCGATCGCCAACCCGCCTGCCAAGCGTGGCGATTATGGCAAATCCATCTGGGGGAGGCCTATGTCCAGCAGTGGACGTCTTATGGCTGAAATAATGAAATGATGATGTTGAGGGTTTTATGCAGAAATAACAGATATTATTTTGTTATTCGTTCAATTCACTTTATTAATCAAATGACTTTTGACATATTTGAAAAGCACCCCAAAGAAACATAGTCTACCCCTTTTCTGACAAGTTGACTGTTCATCAAATTACTGTCCTATTGAAATAACTGAAGGCACAAAACCCCTTAATGTTTACAAAGTGTAATTTTATTGAACAGCTCGTTGCCTTTTACTGACAAGTTAGTAGAAATTTATATCTGTTGAAATATTGACCTCTATTGTTAAATTTCATTTTCATCTTTGATTAATTTAAATAAGAAGGTTACAGATTCTTTCGTGAAAACATTTATAACGTATAGAAAAACATTATTTATTACTACATTAGCACTGAATTTTGTTTTAATTATTTCATACTATGTAATTAATACTATGTAATTTTAATTTATTTGTGTTGAATATTATTTAATACATTTAAACAATTTACATACAAATACAAAAAAAGAAAACTATGATTTATAAAATTAACATTTCAAGGGAAATTCAAATATAGTATCAACGAATTCCAAACAGTTTTAAAGAAAACGAGACTCTTCACAAAAAAACAGAAGAAAAAATATACCTAATTCCAAAAACATTCCCCAAAAATCCATCATGAAATATCATTACCGTAACAAAAGTCACAAAAGCGATGGCTCTTGACTTCTGTCAGATTACTGTAGATTAGCTTGACCCCCCCCTTTCTATCTGACAGGACCTTTAATCAATGGCACCCGTCAGGACTCCCATTGCTCCTTTCAATTCTAAACGAAGTTAATCTCGCCTAAAGCTGATTGCGCCAAATTGTCAATAGGGAATTCTTGAGTTCATTTTACAATGAATTCTGTCCATTCTATCTGCTTAAGTGAAGTAATTGTTTAAAAGGATCGTTGGGGGATTGGTTGTTCAGTTGTAGTTGCGAATTTTGTGAATAGTTGCGAATTTTGAGAATAGTTGTTCGATAGTGGTTAAATGAATGAACGAATAAAATCATTCGTCTGGCATCTCACTGTTCTAATTTTGCCAGCAAACCCCAGATGTTGAATTTTTGTAGATATTTTTGAAATAACGAAACGCACTATTACGCCACTCTAGCTAATCCTTAATTACATCGTGAGCCATCTTTTACCAGACTTGCGTCAACGTTTATACAATATTTACGGATTTATAACTATTTATGGTTTTGTCAGACCCCAGGGTAGTAATTACGTAGTATTTTCGTCACTTCTTTTTGTAAAAAAAAAAGGTTAAGTTTGATATTTTGATGTAGTTATTATAATAACAGTGGTGTTTCTTTCTTTAGGGATATACGTACGTGGATAAATCAAGCAATTTTGTTGTTTATCAGTGGATTCAATGTTTTGTTTCATGTCTGGTTTAAGTAGAGAGGTAACCTTTTATGACTTTTATAAGGGGCAAGCCCGCCACACTATTCCCAAACCACTGTAACTCCTGTTAGCCAGAATCAACAGTGGCGACCACAACAAAAACACCGAGACAATCAAGCCCGACGACGTCCCAGAGAAACGATTTAATTGTCTTGGATACCGCAACGAAATTAATCAGAAAATACCTTACCTTTATGACTGTGCTTAGATGGTTTGGTCATGTGGAGAGGATGAGTGAAAGGTGACCAATAAATGGAATTTACAAGGCAGGTGTGAGTGGCAACCCCGGTATGGGACACCGTAGAATGACATACACTGATCTTATTGGTGGGGTTCATCAGTAGGGACACGTGCGTAGTACCCGCAACCAGCGTGCGTGTATGACCAGATGTATGAATGTGGATGAGACAAAAGGATCGCAGGAGGTGATAATCTGTCATTTGTAACCTAACCCCATGGGAAAAGAACGTATCTCGAGACAGGTAATGAAATGAATGTCTATCTTTATAGATTGACATTTATTTTACTTTCTTGTTATGTGTATCAGTTGCGCTGCGCATCGCGAGTTCGACCCCGCACAAACCCCCGAAACAAATCCAATTGTTTGTGCTACAGGTAGTTATTTCACGTCTGGCTATTTGTGTATGTTAGTTTAAACGAACAGTAAGTCGTGGGTTCGAACCTAATCAGGCACATTACATTGTCTAATTTATTTCATCACCGTTGCTCTCAAAACGATGAAGGAAAACATCGTGAGAAAACCGGCATGTCTTAGAACCAAAAAATTCGAAGACATGTGACATCTACCAACCCGCACTGAGCTCACGTGGTGGATTATAGCCCATCCCTCTCTCAGAGAGGAGGCTTCAGTCACTGCAGTGGGAACATTATAGGCTGATGATGAAGAAGCGCACCCACGAAACAGGAGAAATTCCTTGTGTAGGACAAAGGTTTTTGAAAAAATAAACTGATTTTGATCTCTATTCACTATGAGCACCATTCTAGCAGGGTTCGTAGATACGGTATTTCACCCCAATCAAATTTTACGACATAAGCCCTTTTCACATTAAGCGACAAGATGTCGACGGTTCCAAAAATCCCTTACATTTATTTAACGACCTCATATTAGCTGAGATCATCGACTTACGTTTATGCTATTTGTATGGCAGTTATACAAATTATACAAAGGTATATTTACTCCCTTGTTGGTCACGTGACTGCTTAGCATGAGGTCCTGAGTTCTATTTCTGGGAAGACGAAGTGTTATTGGGTTTTTCCATCAGAAATTTCTCAGTAGCAGGTTAGGGAGTCTGGATTTGGGCCCGGTTGATGGCAATAGACTCGCCCCCTTTTGTTTGGGACTTAACACATAACTGGCAGAATTTGGGTGTACTATTAGGTACACCTCTGCCTAACCCTTCCGGGATTACAGGCGTGATGTTATGTAATGTTACATAGCTGTTTAGAGCCTCGCCTTTCATCCATAAAGGTAGTAACTACAAATTAAATTGGTTGGAATAATTAAGCCTGCCTTCTTGTCGGCCATTTTAATATTTTTTTCAAAATAGCGAGCACGCTTTTTACCAGTTCCTTTTCGTAACTTTTGTCTCAAACAAAATTTGTTTGTACATACCAAATTATCACGCGTAGATGCTTTTTTGAAGTTAAAATAAAATGCCGAATAATTAGACAGGCCAGGCTCCATAAAAATGTATCCAAACCGTTTTTGTAAATTATTTCATTAAGAAATTAATTTAAGTATTTTATTTTCCAACAATATTCTCGTTCTTGCCCACGGGTATAATAAGGGGCACTGACTGGTTATATTCCCGGATAAGCAAGTGCATCTATTTGTCTGCTGTCAACCTCGTACCAAGGAGGTCGAGTGTCCCTAAGGGTCCGTATCACTTCGTAAAACAAGTTGTTTTATTTTCTCTCCCTATGTTGAGAAATTCAGTCATGCATGTAGGATGGGAGGCAAATAAAAAAAGGAATTAAAATTAAAAAAAGGAATATCATTCGAAGTTTTATTTCACCCGACATTTTACAGCATCGTCATACATGAAGATCTCCGATTACTCTTAATTTAAAAAGAAAAATTAAGACACTAAAAGAAATCTCAAAAAAAGATAAAAGAACTTGCGAACAACAATGTTCAAATCAAATCAAAAATGTTTATTTGCAAGAAAATACAAAAAAGTTACAAGGAAAGATCTTATGTCCTAAAAAAGTCACTGTATTCTGCCTGCAAGCAAGCGTGCAAATTATTCACTGTTATGTCATTATTATCAAATTACCATGCAATTATTTAATTATTATAAAATCAATTATTCATTCGTAATTCATCAATAAAATTAATTTTTAAATTCCATAAATTCCTTAATGCTATAGAAACAACGATTTTGTAACCACTCAGTCAATTTTTTTTTAAATAAAATACCAAAATGTTTGTATGCAAATTCAAATATAAAACACAAATACAAATTTAAATAAGCGTCAACTTTATACCTAGTTTTCTGTTCCTTTCTTGTCTATATTTAGTGTCTATATATTATATTGTTAAATAAATAAAAATAAAAAAAGACGTGTGGCACTCGGAGACTGCCGCGGTAAAGCTATTGCATAGCATTTTTTATCAACTTATGCAATTATAATTATTTATTTATTTTATTAATGCAGTATTTAAATATAGTATTTATACTTACACTTTTACTAATCATCCTCATCTTTTATAAAATGTCCTTTTACGTCTCATGTCGCGCCTTGGCGACAACTATTTTTGTTGGCAGCCTTATAATCGATCTTATTCGATTTATTAACTTTGATTTTGCTGTTTTAAAATATTAAATCTAATACTTTTTCAATGTTTACTTTTCATCTGACATTACGTCAGTTGTCAAGATGTCATTTACTTTTTCTTTTATTTTGTGTCATAGTTTTTCTTAGTGGTTAGAGCTATGAAGGTTACATTTGATTTATATAATTTAATTTATTTTTATTAAAATGTTTGCTCAAATAATGTAATTTATTGATAATTTCTATAAATAGTATCTTATCTTACGCTTATAAAATTAATTAACACGCTCACAGAAATTCTTTGAGGAAGTTTTTGACTGAATAATAAAATTAAATACAGGCAACTCACAATTTTTGATTTCAAGAAATTGTCAAGTGTCAATTCGTTAGGTTTTTTTTTTTTTTTTCGTTACGGAATTTCTGGATTCGGTCCCCACGCTCAAGGCCCGCGATAGAAGCTATGCAATAGCTTAATAAAACTTACTTTTGGAACCAGATAATGCAATTGCTGCCTACATTAATTGACTGATTGGTTGAAATTATTTGAGTATCGATACTTCGAAAATTACTACTCCTCCCAGTCAAAGAAACCACACCAATCGAAATTCGAAGTTTTTAGCACTTTCTTCACGAATCAACTGTAATTCCTTTTAAATTAGTAAGCGTTGAACCGGCAGACATCTGAAATGTGATTAATGAAACTAATTTTAGCGGGAAAAATGTCCCGAAATTTAACAAAATTTCGAGACGTAAGCCGGGAGTTTCCGTGCCGTTGGACGGGAAAACGTAATGCTTATTAGCTAGATATTACTGCTACTTATCTTTGGAAAAGATAGCGTTTCTTTTTTCTTCTTCGTCGGTGTTTTTCTTGAAGTTTTTCTAAGGTTTTTCCTTGAAAGGCGATAGTTGTTCGTGAAGACGTAGGTATGTTGCTTTGAGGATCGTATTATTGTTGGTAATAAGGTTGAAAATGGTTTTGTATTTTAGAAATAAAAATGTATAAGGAGGAATAGAGGCTGAAATATTGCTGATTTGTTTATTTAACTGGGCTCTTCAATGTCTTATAGGAATTTATGTTTTTAATATGAATAACGTGTCTATCAAACAATTTTAATTTTAAATCCTTCATGTTTTGTTCTGTGTGTAATTATATTTTATTTTACACCAATTATTGCAATGTGCATTACAACAATAAAACAATTTTCATCAATATGGCTCATTCGTTTATAATAATTTCGATAAATTATTGACGCAAACAGATTTAATAATAAGATCTTATTGAAACTTTTGTTTTGTTTTCTATCTCTAATTATTATGTTCTACAATTGAATTTGGTGTAACCAATTACCGCTTTTTTTTTTAATGGTTGAAAATGTTCAAATGAGTCTTCCCGCTCTGGGCGAAGCGGAAGGGAGTGACTTCTACTGACTAAAAACCACTCATGTTCCTTCTTAGCCCTTTGTGTCGAGGCCGCGGTATCTCTTTCGAACAACCCGCAGCGCCGACGGGCCCACAAATACCCTGACTTATTAATATTTCCAAGGCCTCTCCTAATCCGAAAACGTTTTACCGATTTGTTTCAGCAGAAGCACCCACATGTTATCTTTGAGGCGCGCACAAAGGCCAACAAGGGGTGCGCCAACAAGCTGGAGTTCAGGCCCAAGAGCCGACGCACCAAGCACGTGTCTTACGTCGAGGAGCCGCTTGCTGATGACCCTGGCAACGCGTGAGTTTAGATAAATATTTATCATATCTTTTTTCTTTTTACGGTTTTTACATGGAACTTATACATAAACATTTCTAGTAAAATGTGGGTACTAATGGGTGCACCTCTGCCTAACCCTTCGCGGCGTACAGGCGTGATATTATGTGTGTATCATCATCTGTCAATCCTTTTCCCAACTAAATTGGGTAGTCTTCCATTCTACCCGAATACAGTGGAATAAACATTACCTTCCCTTGCAGTCGGGTAAAAAAATTTCTCAAATGAGGATGCTTCCTGACTAAGAAAAACATGATTCTGTTTAGTCCGTCTGTTAGATTATCGAAAAATCTTGGAAACGTGTTTTTTGTCATATCAAATTAACAAAAATTAACGAAAATAAAGCGTGTCAAAGATCATGAGTGGGGGCTTGTGACGTCACAGACTGTCAAAAATGGACCAAACTGTGACATCACACGACTTTTCGAAGCACTGTATCGTCTTCATTTTTTGTTTACGTGAAAAAATAAAAAATATGTGTTCAATTTTTTTTGGAAATCTATTTGACGGACTAATTAGAATTATTTTGTCAACTACCCTAGATTCTTATTGTATATGGTTACCAGACCATCAAGACAGTCTCAATCTAATATGAGCCGCTAAACACATTATGATTGGCTACCCCACCAATATAAGCTGCTTATTAACACACCACATTGGTAAGGAGCTCGTGGTTTAATAATAACTGCCATTCGGGTCGATCTTTAGGTTAAACCGCGCTTGCCTAGGTTGGTCTGTGGATGGGTGACCGCCCATAACATACCGAGTTTCCTCCGTGCCTCGGAAAGCACGTTAAGCTGTTGGTCCCGGCTGCCATATATAGATCTTTGGCAGTCGTTACAGGTAGTCAGTGACCTGAAAGTCTGACAACCAGTCTTACCAAAGGGTATCGTACTACCCAGTATTAACTGGGTTGTGGAGGTCAGATAGGCAGTCGCTCCATGTAAAATACTGGTACTCAGTTGCATCCGGTTAAACTGGAAGCCGACCCCAACATAGTTGGGAAAAGGCTAGGCAGATGATGATTAACACACCACATTAAATCTCTAATGAAGCGCCAACAAAATCCGTTCCCAACAATTTAAGCGCAAATCTTAAGTGAAAAGTGCGAAGAATTAACTTGTAACAAGTACTTACCGAATCGATTTATTGCCGGTAGGCGAGAGATTACACGCGGCTACTGTCTACGCTTAATTTAGGAGCTTTAATTATTGAACAAGTTGTCAAAATCAATGTTTTTAAGAACTTTGTCTGAGGAAAAAGATTATGTACGAGTACATGTTTGAATTAAGACTTCGCTTTTGTGTACGAACTTATTATACATAGCAAACAAAAACTTTATTATACAATCAGCTTTTAATTCATTCAATGGCATAATAAAACTTCATTATCAGTAATCTAAATCAATCGACATAATCGGCAATCAGTTAGTTAATGTACGCATCATTGGTTTCTTTTACCCGTGAGGTAGTGACATTTGCCACGAAATCAAAACCTCTTAGGAGACAGAAATATGCAAATCCCGTGTCTGATACATAAGAACTTCATAAGCACTTGGCAAGCCCATTAGTCATAAAATAACTATTTAGTCAAGTAATCTATCTTGAAACAAAATTCTTATCTCCCAAAACATTTGCAAAATAACAGGAAGAGGAACTTGCAAAATAATATCTACCTTATTACAAAATATTTACACAATAATTGGTTGATTACATTTGAGTTGTTCAAGTGTTAAGACGTCCATATCGGACCCTTGGGGGTGGGGGTCGAGTCCCTGAGTTATTGGAGCGTCAACAGGGATACCTTCTTAAGCCAATCATTTGTTTATGAACCACTAGCGACCCGCTCATGCCTCGTGAATGTACTGATGTGATGGCTTTTCAAAAGTTAGATATTTATGTGTCACTAGCTTCATCGCGCGGTATCTATATATATCTTCTATATATATCACTAGCTTTATGGTCGGAAGTTTTTTCAGGAGAACGTATTTAATATAATCAGCCATTAGGACATAGAATAGTTTAGTTTCCAATTATTGAATGAATAGGGTAGGTAAAAAAAATCTAATTAGTCCGTCAGATAGATTTCAGTAAAATATTGAACACGTATTTTTTATTTTTTTACGTATACAAAAAATGAAAACGATACAGTGCTTCGAAAAGTCGTGCGACGACACATTTTTTATCAGACCGTGACGTCAAAAGCCTCCACTCATGATCTTTGACATGCTCTATTTTCGTCATTTTTTATTAATTTGATAAAAACAAAATACACGTATATATACGAGTACACCTATATTTTTCGATAATCTAACAGACGGACTAAACAGAATCATATTTTTTTTTAGTCAGTCAACTACCTACTATATCGTCCGAATCGGATCTAAGTAGTCCTAGATTAACCACAACGTGGAAACTTACAAACTTAACCTCACTTCTTGTGTTCATTATAATATCACCTCTAACTCTATCATCATAACTACCAATATCATCTGTCAGTAGACGAGTAACTACAGTCACAGTTTGCAAGCAGTAGTAATTTTATTAGTCCTTATCAAACCTATACACTTCTACGTTTATGGTTTATTTATTTCGGAAAAAACAATGGCAAAAAATATATTATATACAAAAATATACTATATTATATATGTAGTATATTATAAAATATATATTAAAATATACTATAAATATAATATATATTTTTTATTAGCCTGTACTGTCCCAATGCTGGGCAAAGGCCAACCCAAATTCCTTCCATGTCGTCTTTTTTCATAGCTTATGTCATAACTAAAATAAAACGAAGTTTAAGGATATTAGGGTCACTTTTCTAATACCTAGGCGCACCAAGGATCGAACCTAAAGCCCTATTAATCAGCAATCGCACCAACAACCACGAGACCAACGAAGAAATCATGAAAATGAAACATACATTTTTTGTTATATTTTTCTTGGTCTTAAAATCTTGATAATGAATTTATGGTTCCGACCATCCCTCTAAAGAGTCTCTCGGGTATCGTTAAGTTAACTAAGCGATTATATTCAGAGGTTAGGAGGTGGAAATTCTTCTAATAATGGCTTTGGTTTGTATTAAAGCGTGGCTTTAAAGTATTTATGAGGTGTTATTACCACGTCATAAACATTTGTGGTGTAATGTGGGTTTACTTAAATAGATTGTCAATTTGTCACCTACATCGCTGCTTTATCCTACAAGGAATGCAGGTGTGACCAATATACCGAGAGGTCATCATCAGCCTAGCATTTTACCAACTATGTTAGGGTCGTCTTCTAGTCTAACCGGATGCAGCTAATTACCAATATTTTACATGGTGCGACTGCCTACCTGACCGACTGTCAAAAATCTACAAATGCTTGACCCACAGCTTAGCGTACTTTCCGAAGCTCGAAGGAAACTCGGTATGATATGCTTGAGTCACCACCGACAGACCAACCACGGCAAGCGAGGCTTAACCTAAACATTATCTCCGAGCGCAAAATCGCCAAAGCAGATTGCATTTTCATTTTTATTGGCATTTATTCATATATATGAAACCACATCATTGTAGTTTTAACATAAATGCCTTTTTGGAAATTAACTAATCTTCTACATAGATACAAAGGAAACAAAATCTTGAATCCATAGAATTAAAACTGAGTACTTTACTAGGAAATCTAACTCCAACTTCAAAAAGGAAAAAGTTTAAACTATTAATCATAGGTTTGTCAGCCAAGCCAAGGCCAAGTGAAAAGTGAATAACGCAGCGTGCCAACTTGGCAAAGGAGTTTTTTTCCTCGCCCGACTACACACTGAGTTTCCTTTCTGAATTCTATTTGAATTTGTTTGAGAAATAATTTAAACTTGGATGACAAAGGAAATACTTTGTTATGCAGTACTCTCCATATTTTCGTGGAATAATATTTTGGATTTGTTTAACTGTGACGCTGAGTGGTGTTGGTGGGTGAAACGCTTTGGTAATAGGTAAACAGGTTACGCTTTGTTATTATTTTACTGACGAACTTCGCTACATTTAGGCATACAGCTAGTGAAGTAGGTATTGCATAAGTCTCAGTTAATGTTTTATCAGGTAATAATAATATTTCAATTTGATAATAACAGGGTTTATGTTTTTAAAGTGTAGAAACGATATTATACATTTTTAGCTTATGATAGAAAAAATATATATCATAATATAATTAATTTATTGGTTAAATAATAAAATACTGGTATTCAGCTGCATCCGATTCAAACTCAAAGCAATTATTTTAATTAGACCATTACATGCACTTTTGAATGCCAAAAGTAAGACTAGAAGCCATCCTCCACACAGTTTGGTAAGACTAGGCGGACGATGAAAAAGTAGAACACAATTTACAATCAACAGCAAAACACATGATGCCACCGCAACTTACGCCCCATTTAATTTGCCATGACCAATTGTTGACAGACACAAAATCCCAATATGGCGTCGCCCTCATCTCATCCATATGTAGGGCACACGATCATTGCCACCGCAGCGACCGGTTTGTTAATTCCAATTAATTATTGACACCCACGACTCGCGTTGATGGCAGTACTTTTAGAAATGGGTACGTATTGATATGGGTTCGTGTTGTGGGCTGAAGTTTTTCTGCCGGGGAAAATTACTTTATTACTTTTTAGGAGATTTAATGAGATTGTAGAACTCTAGTATGTATTAAAGTGCAATCACTCTTAGTGTACTGCTACCAGCTAACCTAACCTACCAGACAGATGTGTTGCTGGAGAGTTTGTTCCGCCACTTCTTTCCTGCTAGAACACCAAGAACTGTCGAAAGGTCAGCGTTTTGGGGGGCTGTCTCTTGTAAACTTTAACGTTCAAGAAGGGCTGATTACCAGCCTAATATTTAAATGACTTTTATTTTGGATTTTCATAGATATAGCTATGGCTTACCAATGGATCCTCTCATAAGGAAAAACTCTCGGTACTAGAAAAGTCAGAAATCGCAATAAACTTTTCTCATACATTTTGTAGCTGTCATCCCAAATGGCACGCAGGATATCAAAAAAACAGTTAAAATTACCACCATTTCGCACAATACAAGGTAATCCATATCCCGCGAGACAGCGTGTGTTATAGTCCTTTCACCAGCCGCTGCAAATTGGGTCCCCCTGAATCATTGATCGAGTGTAAGTGCCGGTTTGCACAAAACAATGTCCTCGTATGAAGCGTAAATAAAATATGTATATTTCGGTTCGATTCTGACATAATATATTTTTATGGTGGTTTGTAGGACTGTCTCTTGCAAATAAAGAAAGAAAGAATAAGTGTTAATTAGGTTAGCACAGAACAAAACAAATACACAGAAGAGAAGACACACGAAAATAAACAGAAATAAAACGTACATTAAACTAAGTTGGTCCTGTGCGAAGCATCGAGCTTTAACATTTTAAAATGACACAGCGTGCTGATATTCTGATAGGGCTTAATCAAAATCTGCGAACTATATAAATACAAAGATATTCTTTTTATTACAAACAACATTAAAAGATATACCTACACACAAAATTGCTTAGGAGATACAAGAGAGAGATCCAACAGCTTATGAAGTGAAGGCATTCTCATTTAAGGTCCTAGTACTCAATGGGTCAGATGATTCATCATCATCATCAGCTTATAATGTTCCCACTGCAGGGGAAAACTCTTTAGGAAAGGGATGGGCTATAAATCCAGTCCGGTGCGGGTTGGTAAATGGCACATGTCTTCGAGTTTTTAGTTCTAAGACATGACGTTTCCGCACGATGTTTTCCTTCACCGTTTTGAGAGCAGTGGTGATGAAATAAATTACACAAAGTAATGCGCCTGCCTGGGTTAGAATCCACGATCAGATGATCATTGAATCGCTTTTTCAGTACTACACAACCTGCTGGACTAAACTCATTTTCTCAAATATACAGTAACTTTTTGACTACGAAGGAAATCAGCACATTAATGCACATTTAATTTTCTTCTCCGTATGAAAAGAGTCCTTTGCATTTGTATGTTAAAAGGAGATATTGTAATCATCATTATACCAGCTTACCTTTTAAAGATAACTTTACAAAATAGCTTATCGACAAAGTACCGAAACTCCTATGTAAATGACAAAACCAATTTCCTCAAAGGCTCCCCCTACCACTCCCATTCATTCATTCACTTTGATGTCTCGGCAATATTTTAATGATAGCATTGACATTCAAAAAGTGTCGCTTACCGAATGATTTGATTTCAGAAAGATAATGAACGAACGTTTTGAAGTTTTAATTAATTATGTGAAGGTTTTGTGTTCGATTTTCAAGAATTTGTTACAATGAGAGTCTCGAGAAGGGAGTTTCAATTTCAATGGAAAAAAACTTTTTTCGACGTTGTTATTAATGAAAAGAAAATTCTTAGAATGTAAAATTGAATTTTATCATGGCTGCTAATATGGATGGTATCCGGAATATTCATAATAATCATTAGGATTGGTAGCCGTGTTTTGTTGGTGGTTTATTTTTATGTAGAACTTTTTCTGGACGTATATTGTTGTATTTTGGTTCCGTATCTCAAAAGGAAAAAACGGAACCCCATAGGATCACTCGTGTATCTGTCTGTCCAACCACCCCCCCCCCCCTTATCTCCGAAATACTGAGCCTAAAATTCTGAAAAAAATACAGAAATTAGTTCAACACTTACAGATTACAGAATATAAGATAGATTATAAGAAGTCTAAGTACGGAACCCTTTATGTGCAAGTCCGGCTTGTTTGTTAACTTATGACTGTCGACGCTTGCAATTTACACACATAACATCACGCCTACTGGCAAAGGTGTAAACATTAGTACATCTACATTGCCATGCCAGTTATGTAAGTCCAATGTAATAGAAAAATCCCAATAACGTATTATATATATGTTTGTGTGTGTGTATGTATGTATGTTTAGTATGTATATTTAGGTTAAGGTGTTTAACTATGGGTCTTTGTTACCTGAAAAAAAATATTCTATTCTATTCTAATAACACTTACCGATTTCGGTATGTTTTGTTAACTTTTGTCACTGTATTATTTACACTGAAAACGGGATATTTACCATGTTTACTTATTGTTTCGATAGAACGATAGAAAATAAATATATAATTAATATCCCGTTTCATCATCATCACTACATAGTATAAAACAAAGTCGCTGTCTGTCCGTTCCTAGGTATGCTTAAATCTTTAAAACTTCGCTACGGATTTTGAAGCGGTTTGTTTTAGAAGATAGAGTGATTCAAGAGGAAGGTTTTAGTATATAATTTGACTGACATCCACGCGGGTGAAGCCGCGGGCATCAGCTAGTTCAGTATAAATAATAGTGTTAGTGACCATGTCAGTTTAAAATCTTTTGTCACTGTATCCACAATTAGGGGTTTTTGTTCCAAGTGACAAATCCCCTTAGCTAACTCCCCCCCCCCCTTTTTCACCCCATGTCTACCCCTGGATTCATCCACCGTGAAAGCAATCTAAAAAGGAATTAATCTTAAACATTAAATTGTCTTTAATATATTTAAAGCGAATTTTTGTTTTATATGAATTTAGAGTTATTTTTTTGTCAGTGAGACACAAAATGTTTCGATTTTATTTTAGGTGTAATTTATTAATACAGTACGTTGATGTAAATAAAAATCTGGGTGAAAATCAGGATTTAGCGATTTTTTTTTACCACTGCCACATTGGTCCAGTGGTCGTAAGCGCGACTACTTAGCATGAGGTTCTGGGATCGATACCATAGTCGGGCAAAGTGATACTGAATTTTCCATTGAGAATATCCGAGTTAGAGCCACGGAATCCGGAATCGTGACCAGTTGATAGCAATAGGCTCGCCCCTATTACATGGGACTTAAACATAAGAAGCAAAATTTGGCTGTACTATTACTATTAGGTACCTACACTTTTGCCAAACCCGTCGGGAATTACAGGCGTGATAATAATATCATGTTTTTTTTGGTTTCCATAAAATATAAAACCAGTTTTCGATTCTACAAATACGACTCAACCATAAAACCGCCACCTTCATCTTCTAACGATTACATTCAGACAAACCCCACAAGAAAAACATCCGATCAAACATACTTTTCATCATATCACACATACACACATCCTACATACAGCGAAGAAAAACATTTTCTATTTACAATACTCCAATCGACGATCCGGAAGCAATCTACCCGGGCCGGTCCGGGAAATTTCCCTAGTTCCCAATAATGGGGGCGTGAAGGGACTGATAAACTTGATTAAGCACTCCCCCCCCCACCGAATGGGGGGAAAACACCCCCAACCAACAGCCTTAAAACCGATTTTTAAGGATACGCACTTTATATCATCTGTGGTTGGGTATTATCTGTGGTCGATCATAGAGGCTGTTTTGAAGCGAGTCGGCGGGAGAAACTGGACGTATATTATTTATTCATCTAACATCACGCTTGCTATTCCTAGAGGGTTAGGCAGAAGTGTACCTAATAGTGCACTCATATTTTTCCAGTCCCATGTAATAGGAACTCATTTCAGAAGGGAAAAGATGTTTTAATTTAAACTATAATCCTTAATTTGTTCAGTTTAATATATTTTGATGTCATTCATAGTATAATCTGCCTCGTTGGTCTAGTGGTCGCAAACGCGACTGCTGAGCATGAGGTCCTGGGTTCGATTCCCGGGTCGGGCAAAGTGTTATTGGCTTTTTCCATCAGGAATTTATCAGTAACAGCCACGAGTCTGGATTTGTGCCCGGTTGATGGCAATAGGCTCGCCCCCTATTACATGGGCCTTAAACATAACTGGCGAAATGTGGGTGTACTATTAGGTACACCTCTGCCTAACCCTTCGGGGATTACAGGCGTGATGCTATGTTATGTGTTATGTGTCATAGTATAATCCAGTTCATAAAATTAAAATGGAAAAAAGTCTAATTTTTATTAAAAAAATAAAATTTGACGGCACGGTTGGCGCAGTGGCTCAAGCAATGGACTGCTGCGCTGCGTGCCGCGGGTTCGATCCCTGCACGGAACAAATATTTGTATGACCTACAGATAGTTGTTCCGGGTCTGGGTATTTGTGTATGTTACTTTAATAATGTTTGTGAACGCACCCACGATGCAGGAGAAATTCCTAGTGTAGAAAAATAAATAATAATAATAGTAACACTTTGCCCGATCCGGGAATCAAACCCAAGATGTCGTGCTCAGCAGTCACGCTTGTAACCACTACACTACAGTATTGTAAATTGACAAGTGTTACCTACAGTTATTTTACGCATATTTGGTATGTGGAAAACATTGTGTCGAAGAAATTAAACAACCCAAAGAACTTTGTTGAACAAACATGTTTATGTAAATTCTCTCTAAATATGTTCCTTGAACAAATACTTTATCAAAAATCTTAACTTTTCTTTCCCAAACAAGTATTTACCACCATCTACCACTATGGTACTCCTCCACTTACAGGAGACCACAGCATGAAAAATCAAATGTAAATCTAACTTAACAAAATTATAGTAGTAACTAGCTGATGCCCGCGGCTTCGCCCGCGTGTATGTCGGTATCCGACAAATTATATGCTTAACCTTCCTCGAGAACCATTTTATCCATTATCGCGAACAGACATACGGATTGACGCAGCGGTTTTATAATATACTAGCTTGTGCCAGCGGCTTCGCCCGCGTGAACAGACGGACTAATTAGAATTATATTTTTTTTAGTTAGTAAAAATCCCTATTGTATTATCTAAACAACTAACCATTTACTTTTTCTGTCCCAGGGACACAACAACAACAACAACAACAACGACAACAACAAAAACCAAAGAAGACCGATCTTGGCGCTGGTGGCAGGACGAAGGGCTCCGGGCTCTCAACCGGCGCAGGCGCGACGTGCGGGAGACCACCAAGTACATCGAGACAGCCCTGGTCATAGACAAGGCCATGTTTGACAGGAGGAACGGCAGCACCAGGTCGGAGGTCGTCCATGATGCTATACAAGTCGCTAATATTGCTGATTTGGTGAGTAGATAGCTTTTCTTTTAAGATTTTTTTGTAGAGAGCGTGTAAAAACTATCTAATGTTATGTTAGATTATTCATTTGTGAAGTGCGTGAAACATAACACCACACCTAAAACCCGCGCAGGATTAGGCAGAGGTATTCCAGGCGTTCCGTTCCGTATGGTGTCAGACGTAAAGAATAGCACCATCACATACCTTCCCGTGGGTATCGTAAGAGGCGACTAAGGTACTTACCAGAGAGTGGGCAGCAGCGTTCTCTGTGCCTTCGTAACAACCATGACTGCGATCGCCAACCGGCCTGCCAAGCGTGGCGATTATGGCAAATCCCCCCCTCCTGGGAGAAGCCTATGCCCAGCAGTGGACGTCTTATGGCTTAAATGATGATGATGATGATGAAATGATGATTCCAGGCGTGATGTTATGTTATGTGCCAAGTGCCTGATACAAAACATAATATCGACTTTTGGTTATATGAAGTTTTTGGTTCCCTAACGCGTTGTTGGTGTTCCTATATCTTCCATTAAATAGAGTTATAGCCAATGTAATTTGCGTTCACAGAAAACTTTGTTAGCGCCAAGTTTTTGATAAAAACATTAACGAAAATAGTTAATACACGTATTGGTTAAAAGAAAACTGCACACGATAATATTTCTACTTCAAATAAGTCAGCTGCATCCGGTTAGACAAGAAGCCGACTTCAACATACAATAGGGGATCGGACAAAAAAAAACTAATTAGTCCGTCAGATAGATTTCCAAAAAATATTGAACACATATGTTTTCTTTTTTCGCATAAACAAAAAATGAAGATGATACAGTGCTTCGAAAACTCGTGAACTCCTCGAAAACGTCACATGTCAGTACATTTTTTACCTACAAATGACGTCACATTTTTATTAATTTGACAAAACAAAAAACACGTATCCAATATTTTTCGATAATCTAACTGACGGACTTATTAGAATCATATACATATTTTTGACTCAGACCGATCCCCTATTGGGTAAGGCTAGGTTATAGAGAAGTATATTACATACTCAGGCTAACTAACAAACCAAATTATTGGTAGTAAAATTCGACCAAAGCATAACAAAAACTCCGCCCAACAGTCCATACAAACATTTAATGCCTTCTTAAAAGAGTAAACCAACTTTTTACGACGCACAAGTACTCAAGCCTACATCCTAAGTTTACTACTAACCCAAAACGACCAACCATACTCAGTCCATACAAAAATAAACTAAATACTGTCCTAACAATAAAGTTTAAGAGCAACGGAACCTAATTACAAGAACGGAACAATAAAACCGTGGGTCCCCGGCATATGTCATGAAGCGCGCGACAACGCCTGACATGTGTCACAGTAGGGTAAAACAAATTATGATCTGCGCTCCAGAATTCTGGAGATGGACCTGACAGCCAACACTCGAGGATTAGATCCCTTTTTTTGGATGAAGTGTACTTTTTTGATGAAGATGTATTATTTTTATATAGTGTCTGTTTTAGACTTGTTTTTTTCTTGTTATAAATTGTTTTTAGGCTTTTTTTCTTGTTATAAATTGTTTTTAGGCTGTCTGGTTATAAAAAAGGCCTTTTAAATTAAAAAATACAAGGTGTTTTTCTGACGTAAAATGTGGTTGAATAACGCTGGGTACACATACCGACATAAAAAGTTCCGGCCATTGTTTATCAATGTGCTGAATTTCTTGTAAATTCTTTTAGCCCTTTTAGCGTATGTTTTTTTCCCAGGTTCTTGATCTTTGACAGACGGGCAGACAGAGGTACCACCTTCCACATTCATACTATAAACATAATCGACCCATAATGTCCCCACTAGAACACAGGCGTCCTCTCTGTGAATGTGAACTGGCTCTTCCTTGGCTATTCCTCATTCAAAATATAAAAAAAGAAAAGTCATTCATCTCGAAACATAAAAATAACCCTTTTCAATTAGCAACCTCTCCGGAAGATACCAACCTCTGATACAGCAAGTTCCTTTTACTTCCTCGTTTAAATGAAACGCAAACGACACGAGTGCTTAGAATTTTCTCTATCTATTTACGATTAACAATCCGACAGAAAGAGTCATTTCGACTAAGCGTTGCTTTCAGTAATCGTCTTCATCAATCAAATCAACAGATCCCATTTATTTTCAAACATCCTGGTGAAAATTTAATTTTAAAATTGAATTAGAAATGAATAAACCTCCGAATTGTTTGTTGAATATTCTTTAGAAGTCGGTGTTTTGAGTATTTTATTAGGTGATACTTTTGGGTAGTAAATTGTTGTAATTTAATGTTGTTGAATTACGAATAAGTCTAGAATTGAATGTGGAGAAATGTATTTTATATTTATTGATTTAAGATAAGGCTAAATTATATCTACATGGCCTGTAATTTTTTTTGTAGTTCGTCATCTTACTGTGTGAGATAATAGTGTAAAAGATAGACCACACAGAGCCATCGCAGAAACGCCGACTTTCCTAAAACCTTTTCAAGACATGATTTATTTTAAATCCTTTCTATTACAAAGTATTACAAATAAGTAGTCCTAGACCCAGGGTTTAGACCACATATATAATAATAATAATGTAAGGCTACTGTCGGACCAGGCTTACATTGTTGAAAACAACACCGTTAGGTCAAGAACTTAATTCTGGACATTTAAAGAACAAAAACGCAGTCGAATTTTTGGAGTCATTTGTTTGTATAGTAACTAAAAACTGCTGATGACGTCATAGTTGGCATTAAAAAAACTAAACACACATTAGTTGCGTAATCTTGGTATATCTACATGTATCTATAGTTTAGACTGTGCATTTTTTAGCATCTTACTATACACCTAATATTAATTTATTTGTTTTAAGTAGATATTTATGCACCTTGTAGCCTGAAACACAGGTTCAACCTAGTTCAGGCAAAAAAGCCATTGTGCCCTATTTTAACTTACTGTTATTATTTTATTGTAAATGTGTCCCTTTTTATAAATAAACGATTATTATTATTATTATTATTTCCTGTTAATAAATATTATATTTCCAAGAAGTAGGTTAATCAGAGGATTTGATACAATAATGACAATATAACCTAATCATAAGTAGCACAAACCTTTTCACCGAAGCCCGGGCCACATAAAGCAAACCCGAATAAAAACTCCCGACGCGAACTTTGATAACTCTGTAAAAAGAATTATATTCACACTGTAAAACCGAGATGATAATAATATCCGAAAAACGTTGCGTAAAACTGGAAAAGTTTCAATCATATTCAGCGGGCCCCGTAACTAATCTCATTAAAACTTCCCTCGAAATAAGTAATGCCTGTCCAAAATTCAATTTTTGAGTTAATCAAAACGTTTTGACTGCCTCGGTGGACTGTTGGTTGGAAATACTACTGGTAATCATGCGATTTTGGGTTCAATTAACAGGTCCGGTATTAGAATTTTTCTGACAGGAATATCTCAGCAGTCACAGAGTCTGTATTTGGGCCGATTCATGATGATCATAATCAAAATATTTTATTCCAGGCTACTTCTAGCCCTACATGGGCACTTATAAAAGTTGACAAAATCAAAAGCCAATTATTTATACTAGGCTGATAATCACCACTTTTCGAACGTCAAAATTTACTTTACTTATTTACAAGAGACAGTCCCCCAAAACGCACATCCTTCGATACTTCCTAGTGTTTTAGCTGGAAAGAAGAAGTGGCGGAACAAACTCCCCAGCAAGTAGACGATTCGGATTGGTCGTTTCATATGGAGAAGATTCCATGGGCATAGACTTGCCCCTAAATATTTCAGCACCATTAACGTAGTAATGTGGACATACTATTCTGTACATCTCTGCCTAATATAAAAGACTACTGGCGTGATATTATGTTGCAAAACGTTTAGCTCGATTATAATAGCATGTTCCGGCTTTAAAACAGAGCCGAACAGCCAATTTTGTGCTTAACGAAGTTACCTCCTACACATGGGGGCGCTAGTTTCTGAAAGAGGATCGTTCGGGGAGCAGATGGACGAAAAATTTAGTATTTCAAATTGTTGTTACGAAGTTTATGACTTTTTGTGGAGTTTGGGTAGTAGGCTTTTTGGGAAATTAATGAAGTTTAAAATTCAGAGCCTGTTGTTAGTCACTAAAAAGGTACAGTGCGTAATTGTTTAGAGAGCAGTTTTCCATTTGCATTATCTTTGGCACATTGACTGTTTCATTAGTCTGAGAGTTCATCTACTATCAGAAAAGGTAAATTTTCAGTACCACCCTTTGAGGGATGACAGAGTTGGCGTTATGTTTTTCCACACTAAGCTCGCATTTCGTAACGCAGAAACCTTACTCTATTACCACAGTAGCTGCTCTTAATTCTAAAGCTGACATCCAGTTCTCTGACTACACATACATACATACATAAAATCTAGCTAGTATGTTAAGTCCCATGTATTAGGGGGCCCGTGCCCGACGGCCCAATGTGACGGAAAGGGTTTGCGTGGCGCAGGTTTTATAAATAAAACCACGCAACCTGGTCAACATAAAATATAATATTAAATTTAAAAAGGTGTGGATATGTCTACGGTACACAATACGCTCTTAAGGCTTCCTTGTAGGAAGCACAGTACTGCCGTGATAACCGGCGTTGCGCTGACCGCAGCGAGGTGCCACGCTGGAAGCGTAGGTTTGTAGGTCGGCTGGTGTTCGCGCCCTTTCTGTTTGTTTTCTCTTCGCTGCCCACGTGGCAATATGGCCAACCGTTGGAAGATGCCGGAACTTTATAGGCACGCGCGACGGAACCAGTGTGGGTTCCTGGTAGCCCGCAGATGTGCAGTCGTAATTAGAGGGTTAAACTCCTCCAGCCGTAACTTGGTATATTGTTCCTCCAGCAGGAACCTGGGACATGACGGCCATGGATTCCGTTGATGGCAATCCAATCAAGCCCCCTATTGCCATCAACGGACTCCGTGGGTACTACTTAGAAATTCCTGATAGAAAAACCTAATAACACTTTTCCCGACCCGGAATTAAAACCGAAGCCCTCATACTCAGCAGTCACGCTTGCGACAAACAACTCTTCTCTAACAACTCTTCTTTAACAACTCTTCTTTAACAACTCTTCTTTAACAACTCTTCTTTATTTCCAGTACTTCCGCACCCTGAACACGCGGGTATCCCTGGTCTACATCGAGTCCTGGCAGAGCGCAGACCAGGCGGACATAGACAAGAAGCAGGACATCACACGAGCCATCCACAAGTTCAGCGACTATACTGCCAGGAAGCTGTTCAAGATTGAGAAGGACACTACGCAGCTTCTAACGTAAGTTTGGCTGAAGTAGATGATTCGAGAAGAAGTTTTGATGTTTATTTGTGTCTGGGTAAAGTGATATCAAATCTTGGACTGCCAAGTCATAGGTCTTGAGTTTGGACCCCAGATTTTTCCCTCAGACCTCTGATTTTTCTAATTCAACGTATTGTATAAATTATTCTTTAGCTTCGGTGAAGGGCAACATCGTGAGAAAACCAGTATGCCTAAGAGATATTTCTTGATTGCGGAATAAAAACTCTGACACAGATAAATGTGGTTAGGCCGAGGTTACGATTAACTATCGTGAGAAAATGATTAAATTTGTTGTGAAGCAACATGCGCTGAAAATAGAATATAAATATTCTGTGAATAATCGATGTAAATCATACAAAATAAACATAATTTTTGTAATCCCCAAGAAACGTTCAAGTATAACTCAGATTTAAATCCACCACCTTTTAAAATAATCTCATAAGCCGCTAGATCTTGTTTCAACGTTCAGAAACAACCTCGGATAAACACAGAACGATAACAGTCCTTACATTGCATTTTATTAAAGCGTCCTTGCTCGGCTGCATTTTGTAAAGTAATACAAATATCTCGCAAGAGACGTTTCAACGGCGAGGCTCCACAAATCTGCTTACAACACCCTTTTCACTTTGAAATTGCTAGATAGACAGTTGCCAGTGCGCTAAACAGCTCGAAAATTAATCTCGAAAGCGAACCGGCTCGAGAATTAATTCGAGCGATAAACGAATCGGACGAAAACCGTTACAGAGCGGTCATATTTCCTCAATTTGAACTTTAACATCCTAGTTTCTGGGGCAACATTCGCGTGGTGTTACGACCCGCGAAATATCATCGTCTATTATCGCTCTAATTTTAAAAATTACTGCGAAGCCGCGGTAATGTTTCCGACAGGCGGTATCCTGTCATAATTTAGAATGTCAGCTGCAGATACACTCGTCGATATACTCGAACAGTGTCTCCGATTCGATTTGGGGAGTATTCCTGGATTTGTCGTGTGAATGATTGATGTCTATCAAATATTTACGATTGCTGTAGCCTGAAATGGCTTCGATCCTTCGGGAAAGAATGCCGCCAACGGATTGACAGTCAAACAATGCGGTCTTGGCATTTATTGGCCGTTTTTTTTGGATATCGCTGAATCTACATATTCATTTTGTGTCGATGCGAGCTTTCAGAAGTCTGGCCAAGTAAATCGATGACGTGGCATGACGTAACACAACTATGGGCTTTGTGTTCGTATTTTTGTAATACTTTTGTATTTCTTTGTTCAGTGAGCCGTGGAAATATATTTATGATATGGTATTAAGCGCTATTATAGAGACAGCCATCACTTAGTTGGTAGGAGTCTGACATAACCACGCCTATCTCCGGACAAAGATATGAAGTAGACAACTACAAGTTTTTACGAAGGATTTTTTTTTATGAACAAGATCTCCTACTTGTCTTTTTATACTATTTTTGGCGGGTGAAAAATCATCAAATAACCCCTCCCGCTCTTAGGCAGAGCGAAAGGCAGTGTCAGACATCTACTGACTAAAAACCACCCATGTTCCTTCTTAGCCCTTTATGTCGCGGCCGCGGTATCTCTTGCGAACAACACGCAACCTTGCCCTTCCATGGCCCCTTCCGTGTTGCTGACATCTCTTTGAGGCGCGCGTGGAACACGAACGCGCCGTCGACACGGCCTGTCTTCGTCGTAAGACGGACGGACGGCGACCTAATCATATTCCTGCCCTTGCCCTACGTTACTTAGTGTCGGCACTTCATGTCCGTCCGTCACGCTATCATTTATTCCTTTTTCTTTAATATTATTCCTCATATAATCCAACCACCGTTATCTCGGTCTTCCTCTCCCTGATCATCCACCTAAATTTATACTCATCACTTTTTTAGTCACATAAGATGCGTTCCTCCTCATCACATGTCCATACCAAGTCAGTCGATTCTCTTTTAATATTTCTGTAACTGACGCAACTTTTTTAGACTTTTCCTATAATTCCGTGTTATTTTTTTCTGAAGGATATATATTTTTCCTCACATATACCCACTTATATTAAGACCCTGAATCACACAAACCAAATCAATTTTATTAATTTATGTGTTTCCCGGGTTCAACTCAAACACGACTAACGCAATCACAGTTCGCAGTAAAATTAAATAGTCTGACCGCCGAGCCTTTCGCCCCGGGGCATAGACAAACAGGAATTTTATCTAATTTCCAACGTCTCTTTATGTATGGAGGCGGATGTTTCTATGTAAACTAATTGGGTTCTCTATGGTTCGAAATGAGGAGATGCGTTCGAAAGAGGTCGCGTTGGTTATGTATTTTATGGTTTTATATGATGTTCATGTTTATAGATTATTTGTATATAGGGTGTAAAAGTACCCTTAACGCAAACGAAGGTCACTTGTTCTCCCCACCACTGCGATATTTTTTTTGTTCTAGACTATACCTCCTAGTTACGGAGATATTGGGGGTCAAAGTTCAAATATTTCACAGCTGTTTATGTAAATACTAGTTTCTCCGGTTATAACTTTACTTAAATTACCTCCATGACCCGTTTACTATTCAAAGCATCCACTAGCAAAATATTTTAACAGTGCTACATTGAGTTTTATCGTAAAATGTGATCTTTGACCCAAAAAAAAAGTCATTTCCCAGCAAACATTTTTGCGCTAGGGTATTTTGTTTGATGTACAGAATGCTTGGTTGACGGCTGTGTGATGGGTTGATTTACACCCTGTATATACGAATGTAACGCTATCATTATTAGGCAGACAAGTTATGATGAACAAAGCTTTGTATTAAATTAATTGATTTCGAGGACTTGTCTCAACAGTCTCACCCAAACTTAGGGAAAAACCCAACAACAATTTGCCTTTTTATTTTTTGGCGGGTTGGAAATCATCAAATAACCCCTCCCGCTCTTGGGCAGAGCAAAAGGAAGTGTCAGACTTCTACTGACTAAAAACCACCCATGTTCCTTCTCAGCCCTTCATGTCGAGACCGCGGTATCTCTTGCGAACAACCCGCAGCCCCGACGGGTAATTTCCTGACCTTGACTTGAATCTAACACCAACATTAATAATGTACACCACATAACAAGGCTCAAAAATCTAAGTGATTGGTTTCCAAAGCGCGTTTCCAACGTGCCCCGAATGCCTGGCACAATTGCCAGGATTTTATGACTGGCACCCGGGTACCCGGGTACCCGGGCAGGCGGGCATGGCACCCTCACAGGTTGATTAGATAGATATAAAAAGTAGGCAGTTTTATGCCTGTGCGGTAGACTGGATTTATGGCTATTTCTACAGAAGTTCGGAGGCTTTAGTATCTTATTATGAGTACTTCTTTAATTAGTACTTGGTATTGTCGTTTCCTTTTTTTTAGGGCTTTGTTAATGATGATTTGGGCTGTTTTACGGGTTCTTACTGTGCGCAAGTTTTAAGATTATTGGATGGAGTTTGAGAAATATGGAGGAAGAAGACATGTTGTGCTGACCCCAAATAAATTGGGATAAGATCAGGGCCATGATGATGATGATGATAGATGCATACTTTAATGATAATCGCATTACTTTAAGCTTTGGGTTTAAGCTAGTGAAGATAAAAAACTGATGAGAAGCAATTTCTCCATGTAAAGTTCTCTTTCTAATCTCAGTATAATCTAAGACCATGGTGAAGTCTAGATTTTGAAAATTTGAAAATACAGGAATTGGTATCCTGAATTCTGATTTAACACTCACAACACAAAAAGACAGTTAAAACCCCAATCAAAAATACACCAATTTCAAAATCAATCAAATCAATCGACAAACACCGAGTTCTTTTTTCTAATTATCTCTTAACGTCTGTTACAAAAGGATCCAAGATGGCGGCTGTGACGTCAGCGCTATCGCTTGTTGGCGAAGTAATTCAACTATAATTTCCGATATCCGAGTCGAATCGGTTCCCGAAGCGTGGCTGCTCTTTGAGCGTCGAGTGTACCTTTGAAAGTTGCGTCGCTAGTACTCCACGGGTGGAAACACACAGGAGGAGGAACGTGGTGTGCTCGAATTAGTTTTCCAACTAGTTGTAGTTCTTTTTTTAACACTAGTTGGAAACGTTCAAATTCTGTCGCGTGTGTGTTCGATTCTAGTGTGATTTTGTGAGGTAGATTGAACAGAAGTTTTCAGGATTGTATCAGATTCAGTGTCTGTAAAGAGCGCATTATAAAAGGACGTTTTGTTAAGCCGACTGACGCTATTTCAGTTTTCATTGAGCGTTTAAACTTAAACGTACACTGAGACGACAACATAAAGTTGATAATTAGTTTACCTTTAAAAACTTCTTTCTTTCTTGCTGATGAAGTAAGGCGACCAGTGCTGATGAAATAAAGTGTCTGCTTGGATACTTTCTCACTATCTACTGTGATAAATTAGGAGCGTTACCATTGGGCTTCTAAAGATGTTATTCTTAGAAACGTAGAACTTTAAATGAAAATGAAACCCAAAAAATTGTTTTAATATCCGGACTTATTTGATAGATAATTTTATGCCATTTATATTTGAATGCCAATGCCATAGATTATAAAAACCTGTTTCGCTGTTTTTTTCCTATTTAACGTTCTCCTGTAAAAACAATCGTTACTACTCTACTCACAATTTCACATACCCACCAACAATCTAGAACTTTCTATCAGACCCGCTGGTGCTCCCTGTTCAGTATGTTTCAAGAAGTAATATTTCCACAAGTTTGACGTTATCACGTCTCGTTACGAAGTTTGTCAAATTCGCGTTCGATCACAAACTCGATAAGCGATTGCGAACACTTTCCAAATGATAACTTCTGTCTATTTTACTCAGAAATTTCATTAGTTATTGTAGAAAGTAGTGCCTGCTTGGTTTAGCCCACGCGGATTTTTTATGCTTTTCCTATGTTTATCCTAACTGAAACGGCTAGAAATTAATAACTCAGCAGAACTTAGAACAAATTAATTCTTTGTTTAAAGTCAGATTTATAACAATTTGAAAAACAGTCTCGTTTGTGCAGTAGGGGCCAGCGCTACTACTCAGTATGGGTTTTTGGATTCGATTATTAAATCGTACAAATTGTTATCGAATTGTTCCTTCAGCAATATCGCAGCCCCCAAGTTTAGTTTTATACTGATTGCAATAGGCGTGCTTTACGTTGCATGGGATTTAAACACAAAGAAACTGACAAAATGCGAGTGTTGTTTTTCTTTTCTTTTTTAAACATTGCCCCACACTAGGTATTTCTCCTGTACCGCGGATGCGTTCACAAACATTTAAACTCACATACACTAATACCCAGACCCGAAACAACCATCTGTAGGCCATACAAATATTTGTTCCGTGCGGGGATCGAAGTGAACTGCTCGAGACACTGCGCCATCCTTACCGTTTACTATAGTAACACCTCTGCCTAAGTCCTAGGTAACGATCGGTGATGGTGATGATCATCTATGCCGTGGTGATGATTACAGAAGTCATGGCGTACCTATGTTCGCGACAGAGCGATCAAAATACCGGCATACAAACTAGTTCCTCTAGTGCAACAAAACAAACTCTCTACTATCATATTGTTTTAATTGTCTTTTCGAAAGACAGAGTTCATGTTACACAAGTCGCAAGTTAAATAAGGGTTCGCGTACTAGTTTAAATTTACATACTTTTATCTAGAACCGCAGTCTCCCGCAAAACATCTCTGTTCAAAGTAACTAGAATATATATTAAGGACCTACATACGCTTTCATATATAACCCGTCTACGGATTATATACGTGGTATATACACCCCGAATTTACGTCTGTATACGTAGAACGCTTCAACTTTGTGTACTTGAATCTCTGCTGCAATGAATCTTTGTATGAATAGTTGCACATACCTACGTCTTTGTACAGTTCGCTCAAAGTTCTTTACATAATACACGTTTAATTTCATGTTTAAAGTTTGAGTTACATTTCTGTGATTGTGCTAGTTTTCCTACAGATGATGTTTTGTAGGTTTGTGTTTATGTTTATATGCGTATAAGTAGTAATTTTAACCTTGGAAGAGAATATCATAAATGATATTAACATTAGCGGTAATCAGCCAACAATGTTCCCACTACTGGGAGACAGGCATCCGCTCGTTGAGAGGGAATGGTATTTAATCCACGCGGGACCAATGAGAGTTGGTAGATGTCACATGTTTTAGATTTTTTGGTTCTAGGACATGCCGGGGTCCTCACGATGTTTTCACGATTGATATTACATGGATCTTATATTATTATTAGGTCTGTGCCGTCGCCTGCATGCAGTGTATAACCCACAAGTACTATTGTATAGAATCTGGTTCTTCTAACCTAACAGACAGAATTATGTGTTGCTGGGGAGTTTGTTCCGCCACTTCTTCTTTCCAGCAAAAACACTAGGAAGTCTCGAATGGTGGGCGTTTTGGGGACCTGTCTCTTGTAAATAAGTAAAGTAAATTTTGACGTTCGAAAAGTACTGATTATCAGCCTAGTTTGAATAAATAACTTTTTACTTTGATTACTTAACAAATACAGGGATAAAAGTAATTTTATTTATGTCCTAAGACATATCATGGTATCCGTTGAAGTGTAATGACTTACCAGGCAAAGATGCATACCTAACTTATCATTTATAATACAAGATCGAAGGTAAACTGGCGCGCAAACTGTAACCCTGTGGTCAGTACCTAAAGTCCATTTCACGAAAGAAGTCCCGCGGACAATTGTGGAACTAAATTTAACAGATCGGCCATGTTGTCGTTTGTCGATGTTATCAAGGTGCGTTTGTTGTGGTAGATATTTTGTGAGTTTATTATTGGATTAGTGCGTTATAAGGTTTATTTACGATGCCAAAAGTTGTGAAACAAAATTATGTCGCGCGACATACAGCGCTGCGTCTGCGGGACTTCTTTCGTGAAATGGACTTTACATCATTCTGAATCCCACATTGAACTTTTTCATCTGTAATTGAAATAAATCTGCTGAAAAGTTCCATTCATTCCACTACTGCTATTCAACATGAGATTCTTATGGTTTATGACATCAAAACAATCAGCCCAAACTTAATTAGATCACACCACTAATGCCTAATTAAAAATAAACGCATTTTCACACACAAAGGGCATTATTACCAGACTGGGGCCTCTAAAACAATTAGCTAGGCCTGTTAAGCCATAAAAATTACAATAATCAAGCGTTTCAGGCCATTATACCGTTATAAGGATTAGGGCCAGGCCATATGTGCGTATATTGTCCTTTTTAGTAAATAAATTATGAGGCAGCGACGTTGAGAATGAGTTTAGATGTTTTAATAATTGGCGGGTAATTATATATGAATGAGGTGATAATTATAGGATATATTAATAAATGGGAGTGCGGTTTGTTCACTTCGGATCAAGGACTTGTAGAATCCACGAGAACTGTAGGCTGTCTCTTCTTATCGTGTGGGCAGTAAGGTCTAACGACCCCACACACCCTAGTGTCAGAGTTTCTAAACCGTCTCAAGGGCCTCTGACATAACACTAGCTCGCCGTCTTATGACGAGACAGGCCTTGTCGACGACGCGTTCGTGTTCCACGCGCGCCTTAAAGAGATGTCAGCAACATTGAAGGCAAGGGCCGATGCCCGTCGGGGCTGCGGGTTATTTGAAAGAGAAACCGAGGCCTCAACATAAAGGGCTAAGAAGAAACATGGGTGGTTTTTAGTAAGTAGAAGTCTGATACTCCCGACTGCCCAGGGCGGGAGGAGTCATTTGATGATTTGCCAAGCTCCAAAAAATAAAAATGGCCTCTGACATGATTTGACGACCGCCATTTGGTGACCGGGACCACCGGCTTATACATATACGTGCCTTCCAAAGCGTGGAATCATCTTTTTATCAGATAATCAGGTGATTCAAGCCTGCAATGTCCTAGCCAAACTGGAAACAACTTTACAAAGTACCTGTGCTTCCCGTGGGAATCGAACCCACGACCACCAGCTCACAAAACAAATGCCTAAACCACTCGACCACGGAGGCTGTGCATTATTCTTCTTTATCGTGTGGTTATACAGGGTGTAAATCAACCCATCACACAGCCGTCAAGCAAGCATCAAACTAAGTACCCCTTCGCAAAAATTTTTGCTGGGAAACGACTCTTTTTTTTGGGTTAAAAATCACATTTTACGGTAAAACTCAATGTAGCGCTGTTGAAACATTGTGCTAGTGGATGCTTTGAATAGTGAACGGATCATGGAGGTAATTTAAGAAAAGTTATAACCTGAAAAACTAGTATTTACAAAAACAGCTGTGAAAAATTTGGAACTTTGACCCCCAATATCTCCGTTACTAGGAGGTTCACAGGTTCTAGAACAAAAAAAATATTGCAGTGGTGGGGAGAACAAGTGACCTTCGTTTGCGTTAAGGGTACTTTTACACCCTATATAGTGTCTAACCTCGTGATCTGATTTCACTTATGACTTACACTTACTGATATGCCTGGGCCTGTCTCTCGACAATCTATCTAGCTAGCAATCGTGAATCATCAACACTTATTTAACTTAATACTACGCCAATGTTACAAGGAAGCTAATTCTAATTTTCTCAAATATTTGATAATTTATTTCAATTTGTAAACGTTTTGAGTTCTACTTTAGAGTTTTCGTAAATATAGTTCCATAAATATAAGCTGTATATTGTCTCAGTTTAGGTTACTAGAAAATCAATTTATTTATTGGAACCATGTTCTCCTATTTACCCCATATTCAAGGAGATTTTATAGGTAAAAAAATGTGTATGAAAATGCCGAACCATGAAAGGGTTGCGAAAGCGTACCGATAACGATTGCTAACTACGAGACTTCCCTGAGATAGACAGCTCTTTAACAATATTCGTAACGTAAATCAAACGAATACAATATCTTGTCCCTGATAACCTTACCTTTCAGACAACCTCTAAATAGTAAGATCGAATATAAAAACAGAGATTTTTATTTGAAACTTAAAATAACAAAAAGTCTTGTTTCAGCTTTTAAATTTACCCAGACGCAAATCAATACTCGTATTCGTGTTTCATTTTACATTCAACTATGTTTTAAATCATTCACAATTAACACTGTGTACACAACCACAAAAAAAACTTCATCAAGCCGCCATGTTAATTCGTGACGTCACTTCCAGCGGGCTGACGTTCCCCGGAGGCGAGTCCGGGATATCTGTCCCGGACACGCTGTGCACGCCCAAGTCCGTGGGCATATCCGTGGACACCAACACTTACGAGCCACATCTACTCGCCGGGACCATGGCGCATATGATTGGACATAATATTGGTGAGTTTTTTTTACTTTAAACTTTTTACCCGACTGAAAAGAACGATTTTCTTAGCCTTTATTATAAAAACTTTCTCTATATAATAATACTATTATTTATTCAAGTAATAATCTCGCCCCCTATTACATGGGACTTAAACATAACTGGCGAAATGTGGGTGTACTATTAGGTACACCTCTGCCTAACCCTTCGGGGATTACAGGCGTGATGTTATGTTATGTGTTATGTTATTCAAGTAATAATAACTCATAGTATTAGTAACAATTTAACTTATATATATGTTAGTAAACTAAATTAAACACAAAACAAAAGAAGAAATTAACAAAACAACGGAGCACATCTATGCTACAGGTCCAGCAGAAATTTTGCAGCACCGGTTAACGATCTTGAATCTAGTCGGCCAGAGATCATTTTTAGTACATAGTGATAATATGCGAATGTTTTAAAAATACATACGTGCAAGTTACCACGTACTCAATACAGTCACGACCAAAAATATGCATACCCTTAGATTCAAGAGCTATTTCCTTGGAAAATCACTGTTCCTACTTTGAGATAAGACGTATTTCGTAAAGTTAGGAGTTTCAGAATGCTATATTCGTAAAAACGGTAATCAACACAGTAGGATTAAATCACTTTTACAAGTTGCTTTGTGAACACTTAGTGGCTTGACTGTTCATCATTCTAAATTTTTTATGTTGTTCAAAACATTTTGACCGTGAAGGGAATAGTATTTTTTTTCAATTAACTATTAATTCTACGGGTCTAAGTGGTTCAAAAGAGTACGTGGTAAATGTTTTCGCACCAGTGTCCTTTCCACCACGCACCTATAATAAATATATTCAGGACCCGTACCCCAAGTGCTCGTTCAGAATTTAGTTCACCTTAGTTGGTACCACCAAAGCTAGTGATGGTAATTAGCACATTTTTTGTATGATTTTAGCAACAAAGTAGTTGTAAAAACAATTTCCTTACTTTCGAAAATAAATCTATTATTTTCTGTTCACTTCACCCTTCCAAGTTTTAAAAACTGTTGACAAAAACATTTGTCTGCAAAACTTCGGTTGACATTGTTGGATATTGTTTTCCTTGTTCAATGCAATCGCAATGTAAGCAAAATCGATAACAACCAAATGTTGGCTAACAAAACTTTATTCACAACAGTTTACATGAAAATAACTTGCATAGAAAATATATGAATAAACACACATATGATACACACACACATATGATACACATATGATATGAATGGAATCTTATTTTCTTAGAAATAGATAACATTTTTAATAGTCTAAACGTTAAAGAACGGGTCTGTCAGAGACCGTTATGGTGAGAAATAAAGACTACCCTATTTAGCCCCTTGTGGTGGTTACGTATTTTACGATTGGCAACCAAGACTAATTGCATCTGCTTTTAACCAGCCATTGTGTTTTGTGTTAGCTAGTATTCAAAAAGCAACGTTTTATTTCGTTCATTCATTTTGTTAAATAATTCTTACATTTTTATTATAATTTAAACATTTCTTACTAAAATAATATGTAAACAAAAAAAAACGTTTCAAATATAAAAGATAGTAGCCCACCGATATCGGGACCAGGTTCCAAGCTACTAGCGGTCAGGGCCCCAGAGAGGGAAACCTAAAAATGAGAGCCGTGTCCAGGAGTACCGCTTTCTAGATCAAGCTCTTGATCCAGCTGTCTAACGAGAATCTCCTCAGGTATTGGTCGAGGCTCTGGGTAATTAAGCCATTGCCTGAAACGACCGTACTATCGGCATAATTATCCTTAGGTCACATCCTTTTATTGACCCACAATGTTTTAATTTTTTACCCACATAATATTAATCAATCCTTGAACACTCTGAACTAATAACGCGATTCTTTCCAGGAATGGGCCACGACGACGGCCGCGAGCAGTGTTTCTGCCGGGACTGGCACGGCTGCATCATGGCGCAGTCCATCGTGGGTTCGGACAATGTGCAGCCCTACAAGTTCTCCGACTGCTCCAAGAATGACTACATCAACGAGCTGCGAGTCGGCCAGGGACTGTGCTTGCTGAATAAACCTAATGAGGTAGGTAGAATCGTTACTAAGGTGTAATTATTCGGGTCGGTATGCTTCGGTTCAGCTGGCCGGCAAAATCGAATAATATAATTATGTAGGCCTTCCCTTTCTCCTTCAAAACCTCTCTATCTTTTGCAATCTCACGCCATGTTCGCATCGCAAAATAACTTATATTATAATGAGGTATTTGTATAGAGGTAATCTCCGGAACTACAAATCCGAATCAGAAAATTCTTTAGCTCATGGGAGAGTTTAAATTCCCCGAGTATTGCTTGGGATAAATGATGAATAATTTAATATGCAAGTAGGTTTTTACAGTAACTTTTACACGTTTTACACGTATAATTTCCATCCATAACGTGAGTGAAGCCGCTGGCCGAACCCAGTAACTAGTTCAATAATTCGTTACCTATTGAGACGATGTACAGATTCTATAGTTTTAGCCTAACCCTAAAGAGAAAAGGCCTGATTTTATTTAAGTAGGTGTACGTATATTATAGGCTCTAAAAACGACTTTATTAACATGACATGAGTTGAGCGTAAACCATTTTACAAGCTCAACAAACCTTATTATGTTCAGCCATAACTTACATCAACATAGGATAGCTCTATCAGTTTTCTGCCAACCATAAACATGAGGTTATCGCATAATTTTATTTACAAACCGAACAGGTTTATTCGGATCATAACTTCTGTCGTATTAAAACGAAAATATGCAACCGTACAAATTCACTTATTCAATTTATTTATACAACATTACATGAACTATTCGTAATACCTTGAACACAAACCCACAATATATTTTACACTGAAATTATGTTTATTTATCAAACGACCGCAACAGCTGCTATGGCGGTTTCACTGGTAAAATAGAATCATCCACATTTATGCTGAAATCAATAATTTTATTTATTAAAAATCCCTTACAACTATCATTACAGGTGTTCACCTAATGCGATAGCGCGGTTTTTAAACTAACTTATTTTATTCAAACTAGTAAATGTATCACTTTTAAGTCTTCACCATTTAATCTGATCACAAACTCATTTTAGAAATTCATTTAAAATTAATTAGATTTAAGTCCTCCAACTTACCTATTTAAAGTTTAATTAACTTGAAATCGTAAAATCAAATCCAATCCAATGAGATCTTCGAATGGAATCACTTTAATTCTCGATTTAAAACGTTGGGTTTGTAAGCGAAGTCGACGGACTCCGCCTAGAGAGAAGGGATGACAAAACCTTATAATTTTCTCACTCACTAACTCATACATAGGTATAGAAGATGTAGTGACAAAATTTAAAAGAATATGCTTAGATGGTTTGATCATGTGGAGAGGATGAGCGAAAGCCGACTTTATTGTTAAGGCTATTTATTTATTGTTAAGGTGCGTATTTAGAATTTATTGTTAAGGTGCGTAGTACTCCCAAACGGCGTGCGTATATGACCAGATGTATGAATGTGGATGAAGCAACAGGAGTATGTAAAAGATCGTAGCAGTTGGGAATCTGTGGTTTCTGCCTACCCCCAAGGGAAAAGGCGTAAGTTTATGTATGTAGGTATGGAAAACATACATAGAACACAACGCACCACTGCGTACTAATTCCACGACAAAAGTTTAGCGCGTAAGAGCTCGTCACCACCACACCACTTCCGCACAAGTTCATTCGAATTCAAAACAGATTTTCACGTTGAAAATTAATCAGAGGCTGTCGCATTGTTTGTCGTCACCCGCTAAGGCCCACTCCTTTAATAAAAGTTATGGTAATACAGGCTGCCCTCGCGCTCAGAATCATCTCTTCGTTTGCGAATATATAATAACAGGAACGTCAGCCAGGGCTTATTGGAATAAATTTGCATAGTCAGGAATGATAATGCCGAGCCTTGCTGCTCCCCTTCGATTTCTCACGTTTACATATTTATCGGGGGATGATTCTGAATGCCTTTATTTTCCTGTAGCTTTACGGTTACTCATAGTAATGCGTGATTTGTTGTCGATTCGTATTGGAAGTGGTTCTGATGTTGATACTGTTCTTCTTATCAGTTTTTTGTGTTACGTCACATGATACGATTCTCATTGTATCTTATATGTCAGAAGCACCTATATGTATCTATTATTATTCCTCCTCCTTGCGTCGTTTTTCCTCAATGCTGAGGGTCGTGGCCTCTTTGGATTACTTTCTCCGGGACTGTCTTGCGCCAGCTCACTCTGTCTTCGGCAGCATGTAAGGCATCGCAGAGTGAAGTGTTTAGGGCAGAGCGGAACTGGTCTGACCAGCGCATTAAGCTTCTGTCTCTGGGTCTTCTCCCGCCCACCTTGCCCATTATCAGTAGCTTTTCGAGGTTCTCGCCTCTTTTTCTGGCTATTATTATGATTATTTATTTAATGTCTAAAAAAACTTATTCTATTACAATTTTTGTTTTAGCCACACATCGAAAGCCTCTCAGGGCTTATCTGTGTGCTGGCGAGCCGTTCGTTTAAACTTTAACAAAATTTAACTTACTGTACTAAATAATCTCTATCAATAATAAATAAATACATTATAAAACTTAGTTTTGACGTTGGTGATATTCATAGGTAGTAGATGCATACATTTTTTAGGAGAAGTTTTGTGTAAAAAAAAGCTTTGATTTATATTTATAACTTTTCGAACTTGTTTTATATAACGTATATCTAGCAACGTTTAGAAAAAATGTTTGCCTACTGCAATTGATTTCATTTTCATGTTATGTAACGAAGCTCGAGGAGCTCGTGGCTTAATAAGAACTGCCACTCGGGTCGATCTTTAGGTAAAGCTGTGCTTGCCTAGGTCGGTCTGTGGATGGCTGACCGCCCAAAATACCGAGTTTCCTCCGTGCCTCGGAAAGCACATTAAGCTGTTGGTCCCGGCTGCCATATATAGAGCTTTGGCAGTCGTTACAGGTAGTCAGTGACCTGAAATTCTGACATCCAGTCTCACCAAAGAGTATCGTATTACCTAGTATTAACTGGGTTGTGGAGGTCAGATAGGCAGTCGCTCCATGTAAAATACTGGTACTCAGCTGCATCCGGTTAGACTGGAAGCCGACCCCAACATAGTTGGGAAAAGGCTAGGCAGATGATGATGATGTTATGTAACGAAACTAATATTTTGGAACCCATATTATCATATAGTTGGTCATATCTCAAAGTTACAATCGTAATTTCATCGAAAATCATCGTTTGAACTTTGCCAAGTGTATCCTCTTGCAATCTCCGTAGGGTAGCTTAGAAAGAGGATGGACTTATTCTCTAATTTATTTTTTGAAAAATAAGTTGAGTGTCTTTCAAGCAGAATCGAATGAAATAATGTTTCATGTTTGGTGTTTGTCACATTTTATGAGTTCTAAAACTCGACATACTGAAAGCTACAAATGAATACTTCCTCTAACAATTTAGGTTCTTTGAGTATTCCCTTCGATTATTCTTTTCTTATACGGCAATCACATTCCTTTCCGTATAAGGTAAATTCATGTACCTACTCTTTTACCGAATATACAAACCTCGATTCGCGATGTAAATTCAATACGTGTATGTTCACCACACCCTTTGGGCATTGTGAAATGTTTCTCTTGTACCTCTAATGCTTTTTTGACTGACTCTGACATGACGATCGTGTGTTCAACGATTGCTGTTTCTTTTTCTATTTCGAGGTTTTCTTTAAGATAAGCTTTTTGTTTTTGTTGGATTTATTAAAAGAAATATGGGAGCTAGCATTGTCTCAGCTGATAAAACCTGTTTTATTTTTTGATGGTTGAAATATAAGAAAGTTTTGAATTTGAATGTGGATGGGTGTAAATGTAGAGGAAGGCCAAAGAAACGATGAATGGACTGTGTAAAGGATGATATGGCACGACAGGAGGTGTCTGATGAGATGCCGAGAAATAGAGAAGTACGGAAGAACACGCTGCGCGGGAAATGCTGCCCGTATCCAAATGAATATAGAGATAGGGCAAGCGAATGATGATGATGGTTGAAATGTAGTCAACACAAACGCAGCAAGAGAAAGATGTATTAGCAGCAGCCACAATATATGGAATGGAATGATTGCACCTGTTAGTTGCCCTAGGAAATTTAAGAAAAAGTCTACCATCGTGTGGCTTGCGGTGCGTTTTTTAAAAGCTATTTTAAAATTCGTTTCATATCAGACGTTTTAAATCAAGCAGTATAATCACGTTTAAAACTTAAGGAAGCTCTACACCTCAATATGCCAGCTAAGTAATTAAAACCTCTTGTCCTACAGTTGGTAATTCATCACCAATGCGGCAACGGTCGGCTGGACGAGGGCGAGGAGTGTGACTGCGGCACCATCACGGAGTGCCAGAACACCAATCCCTGCTGCGACCCCTTCACGTGCCGCCTCACCAAGGAGTCGCAGTGTGCCTCCGGGGAGTGCTGCGAGAGGTGTCAGGTAAGGATCAGTGAAGTATTCAATCATCATAATCGTAATTTATAATCATTTTATTTTCAGGCAACTGAGGTCCTTTGATAAAATATTATATAACACTATCTTTAACAATAATGATAAGCCTTACCCCACTCCCACCCCTCTCTCTTTTCCCTTTATTCAAACTTGTCTATCAACTAAATTGGAAGTAGCTGGAAAAGTTACTCCAACAGTGATGCCATTTATTAGGCTTAAAGTGCTCTCCGAGGCACGGAGGAAACTCAGTATATTATGAGTGATCCTGAAAAACCATCCACGGACCAACCAACCTTGGCAAGCACTTAATCTGTCTTTAGGCCAAAACCCAATTCGCAATAGTAGGTCAATACGACAAACAGACTTTCTAAGCTGTATTAATGCATGCAAAGCAACCTTCTAGTCCTATTGTATATTGATAAGACCCACTTCAAAGACGATAAGTAATGCGTTATTTAGCTACAAGTTTCTGCAAAGACACCTAAGCGTCTCACATGTTTGACTCCAACGTACTTTAAACTCTAGGTCTCAAAGTTTCCAACAACAGGCACTTAGTACATTCAAATACAAGTCTTATGAACGAGATACATTTGCATTTTGTTCATAGTGTTCATACAAATGTATTCTGACTAATTTACAATGGTATGTCTGAATTTCATCAGTTTCGGAACTGATTAATGTTCCATTCGGTGTCATTATGTTGAATAATACAAAGTTAATGCCACATAAAGTTTTGGACAACTATGCTAATGCGACGCTCGGAACCGCAAAAAGAGTGATTTAGCTGGGAATTAGGGATGGACCATAATTATGGGTGTGTATATTATGTTTCTGAAATGGTTTGGGATGAGGGATTTGGAAAGCTTCATTGCTAAATCTGGGTGAGGAGATCGTGGCTTCATAATAACTGTCGCATGGGTCTAAGATTAACCCAAGCGGTTGTGGCTGAGTTAAGCCGTGCTTGCCTAGGGTTGTCCGTGGCTCGAAAACAATGTTAAGCCGTTGGTCGGTCCCGGCTGCCGTATAAAGATTTTTGGCAGTTGATACAGGTAGCCAGTGGTCCAAAGTCTGACCAGTCTTACCAAAGATATTTTGGCCATCAGCTCGTCAGGCATACGGGGCCAGCAAAGTCCCAATTTATTTCACCGACTTAATTAATTGTGTTTTGGAGCACAGTGTGGTGTTGCGTGTTATGGTCGTTTAGTTAACGCCTAGGATGCTGCGCTTCATTGCAAGTTGGTAAATTGTATATTCTTACATAATTCCATTTATCTACCTTCACAGTTAAAACCTCGTGGCATAACCTGCCGGGACGCCACAAACGAATGTGACCTTGAAGAGACATGCACGGGAATGTCCGGCATTTGTCCCCCAGATGCCCATCGGAAGAACGGGGATCCCTGTGAGGAAAGCAAGGGATACTGCTTCGCGGGGCAGTGCCCTACGCTGTCACTGCAGTGTGAGAGCATCTGGGGGCAGGGCACGATAGGAGCAGACAAGGAATGCTTTGACCAGTTCAACTCGAAGGGAGCTGTCACGGGCCATTGCGGGAAGGATGACAGCGGGCACTTTATTAAGTGTGAGACTGAGTAAGTATTGTTGTGACCTAGTGTTATATTAATTGTTGTTTGAATTGCGAGGTGAACTAACGAAATGGCCTGCAGTATTTTTTGTAAATAACAGTAGGAAATACTATGCACGAGCATTGGAATTACATATTTATCGAGCTTTATAAAGTGATGTATCAGAAACAGAGCACATACGACGACCAATCAAGCTATATAAAGCCAGTTTATGATGAACTTTCTGATCTTTGGATTGTATAGGAAACCTTTACAAAGCAAGGTAATATTAAACTAGAAATGTGTCGCCATTTGTGTACTCTACAGGCAAAAAATCTGGGTTCTTATGTCCAAAAGTGTATTTCAAATTCAATCTGCTAAAATAGAGTAAGATAATGCAATGAATACTATAATCTTTATCAGGAATGTTCGCTGCGGCTCTCTACAATGCCAGCAAGGGAACCGCTACCCGATAGTGACCGGCATGGACGAGTATTATACCAGAACCGTTATCAGTATCAAGGGTAACGAGTATGAATGCAAGTGAGTATCATCATCAAAATCTATCATTTTAATGGAATTGACATTCTGGGTTTCAGGATGAAGTGTTCTTTAAGAAGTTTTTAATAAACCCTGGCCAACTAATATTCTATTTTGAACTAGTTTCCAAATCGCATCTTACTAACTGTTCATTTGATTAATCGACATAACAGTTTGGTTCACAAATATTTAATAGTTTCTCATGTCCAATTTATTTAATTCTTAATCTGACGAAAGGTTTACTTTTACCCAGGATTCAACATAAGCAGAAGGCTTTTAAGGCCTAGGTTTAACAAAAGTTCGATGCTTCCCGTTTTTCCACCACCTGCTTGTACATAAATAGTGGTAGCGAGTTAGCGACACGATTTTCGAAACAAATTTCTCGTTTTCCATCAGTGGTGGATCTCGAACCATCGTAATATTACACTTAGGTTCAACATCATCAGTCAGTGTTAAGATTTTTTTTTATCACCAAAACCTTCTAACCCTCGTCCTCTCATAATTCCAGAGCCACAACCGGTCTTCCAAAGCACTCGGAGATAGCTCCACTGGGGCTGGTGCGCGACGGAACGCCTTGTGGGGACAACCTGGTGTGCGTCAACCAGACGTGCACCTCCATCTTCCCGTACATCGACCACACGAAGTGCCCCACTGACCATAATAACAACGAGTGCTCTGGGAAAGGGGTAAGTAGTATTCACAGATATTTTGTTTTTGTGAAGACGGTCGAACGCTGAACGCTGTTGGTCCCGGCTGCCATATATAGATCTTTGGCAGTCGTTACAGGTAGTCAGTGTCCTGAAATTCTGACATCCAGTCTTACCAAAGAGTATCGTATTACCTAGTATTAACTGGGTTGTGGAGGTCAGATAGGCAGTCGCTCCATGTAAAATACTGGTATTCAGCTGCATCCGGTTAGACTGGAAGCCGACCCCAATATAGCTGGGAAAAGGCTATGCAGATGATGAAGACGGCCGAACGGAAGAATTGCATAGCAACAATTAGTCCGAGTCCAGACGTTGCGATGTTGTTAAATTTTGCCTTTTACTTGGCATCTTTTACTTAATGTGAAACGTCTGAAAACAAAAAAATTGAAGTGTGAAGTGTGTGATTTGCTTCAGCTGTTATCTTGGATACTATGAGACGTGTTGCTAAAGGTTTGTGTGGTAATTGTAATTAAAGTAACTTCGAAGCTCTATTTAAGACTATAGAAATTGGAACCAGAAGTCGTAGTAGGTAAACATAGGGAAATAATATAATATGTGGTGTACGAATTCATATGCGTGAAAACATTAGGATATATGAACACCACTCCTACTTAAAATCCCCGCACGGAACAAAAATTTGTATGGCCTACAGATCGTTGTTTCGGATCTGGGTGTTTGTGTATGTGTGTTTAAGCAAGTCCTGAATGGGAAAACAACATTTTTTGTTATGAAATATACAAAGATCTAACGATGATAGCATCCTTTTATCTTCAAATGAATAGTAACTATTTCCGCACTCAAAACTGTAAAACAACACACACAACATACTTTCTCAGTTAAAACATTGGTAAAAACCTAATCTTCTACGTTCGTAACCGCGCACATATCATAACTAAACGTATAAAATCTAACAACGCTGTGGCGAAGCAAAAATTGAATAACACGCCACCCGAGGCACCACTCAAACTATTAAAAAGTAACTCCGCGAGTCCCACGTACATATAAAAATATTATACACAGCGTGCCTGCGACATGTAGGTATTATAGCAAGGACACGTCGTGTTGACTGTGTGGTGTAGGTTCTTCGCCCTTCTTCGTTTTTTCGCACGATTTTTTTGGGAACAGCGCATAAATATCATAGACACTATCAGCTTCTTTTTCGTAGGCTAGAACCTAACCTGGTGTCACCGTGTTTATGCCACCATGAGCCTTGATGAATTACGTTTCAGTTTGCTGGTTGCTGGTTTCCTCAGGATGTGTACAGAGGCAAGATAATATTATATAATTCAACAATTATCGTGTGAATTAGCAGTCCACACTACACCATTAGAATATAAGTAGGAACGTCGAACGTTTAAGCGAATACGCTTAAACGTTCCCACTGTTTTCGAGTTCTCGAGTTTTGAAGATTCTACTTGCTATTGGAAATATGGCGGTCCGTATTATCTAGAAAACATAATTTCAGTACATCGTATCGCTGAACTTCCTATATAATAATTGTCATGTATGTTTCCATGAATAAATAGTTGATGCATTTCATATTCCACTGATAATTATTACATCACTAAAGTTACGAACATATTTTCGCTGAAATTACAAATTTCCACGAACGGTTTCGAGTAAAACATTTCATATATATTATAAATGAAATGTAACATTAAGTCGGAGCACATACCTCAAAATGGAGTAATGTTATTCCACGAGGGATTAATAAGTTCCGTTCTGGAGAGTTTTAATTCAATATCATTTAATTGGCCGCTCGTGCTATAGTTTGGACATCGTTAATTATAAGTTGGACTGTGTGCTCCCTAATGATGTGACTGGGTGGGAGGGGAAGTGCTCATATAAAAATAGCTTAACATCATTATCACTCCTGTAATTCCAAATGGGTTAGGCAGAGGTGTTGTTAAAATAGTACAGTCATATTTCACCAGTTATGTGTTAAGTCTCATGTAGAGGTGAGCCTAATACCGGTCATAAATCGAAATGATATTTTAATAGAAAAAAACAATACTGTGCCCGACCCGGTAATCAAAACCTAATGCAGTCATCATCTGCCTAGCCTTTTCCCAACTATGTTGGGGTCGGCTGCCAGTCTAACCGGATGCAACTGAATACCAGTATTTTACATGGAGCGACTGCCTATCTGACCTCCACAACCCAGTTAATACTGGGTAATACGATACCCTTTGGTAAGACTGGTTGTCAGACTTTCAGGTTACTGACTACCTGTAACGACTGCCAAAGATCTTTATATGGCAGCCGGGACCAACAGCTTAACGTGCTTTCCGAGGCACGGAGGAAACTCGGTATGTAATGAGCGGTCACCCATCCACAGACCAACCAAGGCAAGCGCGGCTTAACCTAAAGATCGACCCGACTGGCAGTTTATTAATTATTAAGCCACGAGCTCCTCAACCTAATGCTCAGCAGTCCCGCTTACATTTCACGTACTGAAAACTATTGTAAACAAACTGTTGAAATAACAATCCGCTCGAAATTCAGAAGTGTATCTACATTTTTCCATTTTTATTGAATGTATAAAAATGGAAAAATGTAGATACAGTTTCTTATGACTCGCTCCGCGTTAAGGTCGCTCAGACGCTTTGATAATTAGCAGGGCCCAGTGAATTCTTAACATTGTAATTAGTGACCATCGACGCAACTTGATGACCGAGCCACCACCAATTTGCTAGCCTTGTTAACACATAAACTAAGGGTTAACATGGACTACAGTTCATACGGGAGAGTACGAAAATTATTAATGTTAACACATTTAAAAATCGTGGTGTTTTGTCAAGTCGTTATAATCATCCCGTCGGGTTGTTTGCAAGAGATACCGCGGCCTCGACATAAAGGGCTAAGATGGAATATGGGTGGTTTTTAGTCAATAGAAGTCTGACACTCCCTTTCGCTCTGCCCAAGAGCGGGAGGGGTTATTCGATGATTTACCACCCGCCAAAAAAAGGACGTAATAATCATAGGAGTCCAGGATAAGTTCAGGGAGGTTTAGGGGCTGAGGCAAGTTAGGTAACTTGTAGTATAAACAGGAAAGACGATCCCGAGGCTAACATTTACGTTTTTCATACGGCTCGTGCCGATCGGTAAATAACATCGCTGAATCACGTTCGGTGCGGCTCGTAAGAATTCAACGCATATCCACACATACCTCGTTGCAAACAGGATACAACTATAATTTAGACAGTGCAAAGACACACTGCTAACTCCATCTGGTGGGAGGCCTACCAACGCTGCGTCTTCCGGTTCGTGGTTGCCACTCGAGAACTTTTCTTCCCCATCGGTTTTCGGTTCTTCGAGCGAAAGATGTCGCGTAGTTTCCCGAACGCTGCCCATCGGAGTTGGATTCTTCGGGCGACCTCTTTGTCGAAGTTAGATCTACCTAGTTTAACAGTTTGTCCAAGGTAGACATAACTATCGACAACTTCGAGAGTATCGCTCCCAACAATTACCGGTACGGGTGGAACACGGACATTCGACATAACTTTCGTCTTGTCCATGTTCAAAGTTAAGAACCATAATAAATGTAGGTGGGTCAATGACCGCTATTGACAGCTTAACTGGCAGTAACTATTCTACTATCTAAATATCTTTGGTATATTGTATTATAGGTGATATCGAAGATTCCTGTACATCGAACACCGTCGAGCTATCAAGTTTCTCGTATAATTTGCGTCAGATTTCAAGACTTGTATTTTAACAGCAGGTATTCTGTGATATTGTTAGATAATCTTCCGACATATTGATTACGAGAAAGATTTGTTTGGTATGTCTAACGATTAAGCAGAAGCAAATCTACACTTCTACACTAATAATATTATAAAGAGGAAAGATTTGCATGTTAGTAATGCATAAACTCAAAAACTACTACAAATTTAAATAAAATATAAATTATGGCCACCCGTGCGACCGTTACCGTAACCGTTAGTAATTTGCAAATATAAAAAAAAACTATTGGAAGATGGTTTGTCAATTTGACTATGGTTTTCGACTTTGGGGGGTGTGGAGTGACATGAAGTCAATAGTAATGACCCCTAGGCAGTGACCCCACCCCTACGACCATACCTGACTTTTTATTATTTTTTTTGGGGGGTGGGAAATCACCAAATAACCCCTCCCGCTCTTGGCAGAGCGAAAGGGAGTGTCAGACTTCTACTGACTAAAAACCACCCATGTTCCTTCTTAGCCCTTCATGTCGAGGCCGTGGTATCTCTTGCGAACAACCCGCAGCCCCGGCAAGGACCATACCTGACTGATCCTCAAATCACTTCGCAATTATCTCACGTGACCGCTCCCTATCATTGCACAGTACACAACGTCTACACCACACAAACCGAATTTGTCACACAAATGTTGCACCGAACGCATGGAAATTCTACAATGTCACCTTAACTAAATCTCGGTGTGACGGGTGCGCGGCCCCGAGAAAATCGGATTGGCCGTACGAGCCGGGCCCAAATTCTGTCCCGAGTAGTCCCGACCCCGAATAGTTGGGTGGTTGGACCCGGCTGGCCGAGTTAGCATGTAAATAGTTTAAACAGTAACTCTGTTCGGTTCAGTTAAATGTGTTGTGTGAGTTCATTCGAAGCTAGATTTTGTTTGTCATGTGTGTGAGTGTGTTTAGTTTCAGTGTTTAAAGAGGTGTTTAATAAATACGTTGATAATGTTTTTGTGCGTGTAAGTTTTTTCCGCGGTTTTGCCTGAGTGGCGATCCAAAAGATGAATATGATGATGAATGATGAATCAACAGTACTTCTGAACTAATTCTAACCATGGCCATTATTGGCCATGGTTTAAATACTTGTGCCATCTCTCAGTTAAGTACCGTTAAGAAGTGAAAAGGTACACATTAAGACAGAGTTTAACAAACTAAAAGATCTGATTCAGATAAAAATGTATTTTCGAAGAAGACTTCGATCATAAAACTCCATGAAAAGATAAAAACCACTTATTGACTCATGAAAAAAGCAAAAATCAAAAGTTTCCAACTAGCACGAACGCTCATCGCTCTCAAATCCACCTTCAATTGCGAATCGGTTTGAAATCTGAAATTATAAAAGGACCAAAGTACTTAATAGGACTTTTTGTCATGAATAAATTTCGTATAAAGTTTAATAATTGTCCTCCAATCGTTCCTCACTCCGTTCGAGTGGTGAGGAGAGGAATCCGACACAATTCCGGATAGCCTGCCGAACGATTTGTGCCTAAACTCAATCCGTCGGGAATCGAGTTACTGACACAACTCGCTTCAAAGTCGCTTTTAGTTCGTCCATTTGCATCCTTTGGAACAAGACTTACTAAAGGGATTTGGTTATTGGTGTTTTCGAAGATAATTCGGCAAATATCGATTTTTATTTGGATTTGGATTGCAATGGAATTTGAAAACTTTAAAATAGTTTTTAACTGACATGGTCACTAGCATCATTATGGTGGAGCTCGTGGCTTAATGAGAACTGCCACTCGGGTCTATCTTTAGGTAAAGCTGTGCTTGTCTAAGTCGGTCTGTGGATGGGTGACCGCCCCCCGCTGTCAGTCCCGGCTGCCATATATAGATCTTTGGCAGTCGTTACAGGTAGTCAGTGTCCTGAAATTCTGACATCCAGTCTTACGAAAGAGGTATCGTATTACCTAGTATTAACTGGGTTGTGGAGGTCAGATAGGCAGTCGCTCCATGTAAAATACTGGTATTCAGCTGCATCCGGTTAGACTGGAAGCTGAGCCTAACATAGTTGGGAAAAGGTTAGGCAGATGATGATTATGGTCACTACCAATATTATCATTAATACTGAAAATGGGATATTTACTTATCATGATTACTGTTTGTTTCGTGTTCCCGATATTTTAGCGCTGATACAATGACTAAGATCCCGGATACACTGAAGTTATTGCGGGTGGATGTTGATGAGCAGACAAATCGGTCTACTCTCTTTCTTGTTCGTTTTTTTACCGACTTCCAAAAGGAGAAAGTTCTCAATTAGTCGGATCTCTTTTTTTTTATGTATGTTCCCCGATTACTCGAAGATGGCTGGACCGATTTCGATTTTTTTTTAATTTGTTTGAATACCTCCCAGGTGATCCCAAGATAATCAAGTTAGGATCTGATGATGGGATTCTGGAGAAATAGAGAGAACTCTTCAAATTTTTATAGGCACACTTGAAGTGATTTGAGTAGTTTTTGGAAGAGTACCTTCTCGGAGTGATCCCATTTCAGTTTGGTGAAGATCTCATGAAGAACTTCGGTGATAGACAACGGAACTCCTCAATAAATGATAGTAAATGGACTGGGATTGCTGAAATCTCATGTCTGTCTATTGTTTACACCAGTTCATAACATAACATGATGCTGGTACACTTTGAAGGGGTAAGCACATGTGAACCACTAAAAAGTGAAAAATAAAAACTTTTTTACAAAACATAAAACCAACTTCAACAAAAAATAAAACACAAACAAGTGAAAAATAAACTTTAGAATATAAATCAGTTTCTGAAGTCGGTGGCAAAAAAATGAAATCAAACAAACAAAAATCACCGACTACTGATAAACTGATTTATGTTCTAAAGTTTATTTTTCACTTTTTTGTGTTTTATTTTTTATTGAAGTTGGTTTTATTTTTTTGTCAATAAACATGGTAAATATCCCGTTTTCAGTGTTGACTGTAATGTTAAGAAATAATGAGTTTATGAATGGTGTGGTAGGACCATTGACTTATATATTACTGCGTAAGGACTGTCTAAAATGACGCCTCAAACGTGGTCCCAAAACGGTCTTTCCTAGGCCGAAGTGAACTAGTCCACGATCGGCTCTCTTCGGGTGCGGTCGTAAATTTTATTAAAAGCTTTATTTACGTTCTTTATACCTCGAAAATACCACGCCGCTTATACAAAGTTACATTAACGAGCAGACTACACCGATTCTCTGTACGGCGAACGCGTCGAGCAAATGTTCGGACGACCGTATCTTTAGTTTTTATATCAATGGGTAGGACCTACCCTACCTATGAATACCTATGTATTCGTATGATCCAAAAGTTGCCACAAACATTATTCAACAACTTCACATACCAACGAGTTTCCGATAGATAGTATTACCCGCCGTACTCCAATTTGTGGCAGTTAGGTAATACGAATCGATTCTACAGCCAAATTAATTCCCTTAATATCATTGAAACTTGTTCTAAGTCTAGAATTGATTCGACGGTACTAAGTTAGACTGTAACAGAGCATGTTTGTGGGAGCAAATGGGATAAGTTTGGATTCGTTTTATTTGATGGCTTTAGAAATTGATGTGTAGGGGTTAGGTGGATAGTTTTAAAACCAATTTGTTACTGTGAGATACTCAATATATTGTGAGTACTAAGCAGGAATGATTTAGTAGCAGTGGAACTCGATACTGCACTGCCGTAGAACTTCTGAATATAATGCAGACTTGATAATAGGGAATAAAACCATAGCTGTTCTGTTACTTGAAGTGGTGGTTTCAACGGCACGTTGCCGTTAAAAGTTTACATCAAATGGAATATGACTCGACAAAATCTATGACTGTATACTATACGAGTTTTCCAAAGTGTTAATTTAGTTTCATTGAAGTTAACCTTTAAGAATGTAGACTTTACTATTGTAACTTGAGAACCTTCTTTGGATTGCTGTGACCTTACAGGGTTCCAGGTCAGGCCCTGTAAGGGCACAGGAATTGTAATAACTATGTTCAACCCAATGCCACGATGACGGCACAGTTAGTGCAGTGGCTCAGCAATTGACAGCTGCGCAGCGTGCGCAGGTTCGATTCCCGCATGGAATAATACGAGACAGGAAAAAAAATACCCTAAATTTTTCTTTGCTACCATTTTAACGATCACCTTCTCAAATTCCAGGCATGTTCAAACATGAACAAATGCGTCTGCAAACCCGGTTGGACAGGGCCTGACTGCTCGCACGAGGATACCCTCCCCCCTTCCCCGACCCCCTACGTCCCCGACAACAGCACGAAGGCTGCCTACAACATGACCAAGAAGGAAACACCGTATGGTGAGTCGACCCCAGTTATATAGGCTTTAGATTAGATTTAAGTTAGATATATCTTAGATTTAGGGATTATATATAGTTTAGAGTATTTATATATTCAGGAATATATATCAAAACTTGCTAAAGAATTTTAGCATTTTTATTACGAATATTCATTTATTCATATTTTTATCAAGAAAATATTTTTTTACCATATTTCAGGATTAGTTTTAAGTTTTATTTTAAGATCTTAGTTTTAAGCAAATTTTGAGATACGGAGTATTAATTTGGCCCTGTCTTTTATTTTGTATTTTCTACTGTTTTTTATTTTATTCTATTTCTCTATACTATCTATTACAGCCATGAAAACCAAAACGGTTATTCTTTAAATTACCGCGTTTTTATGCTGATTTACCGAAGAGTCGGAAAAACCAGCACATTTTTTAACTAAATTCATTAAATCATCTCAAACTATTCTCAACTAAATATAATTACGAAAACACTCCTTCGAGTTTTTGTTTTCGAATATTAACCAGCCTTTGCTGGTCAAATTCGAATTTTTGAAGTAATTTTCGTCTTGTACCTCATTTCATACATTTTTTAACATTTAAAAATAAAAGTATTAAAAAACATTTAAGTAATTTTGTTATCCATAGTTTTCAATCGCGATCTTATAATACAATAATACATCGGATTGGCCCTGAAATAAATCTAAATATATTTTGTAACCCCACGAAAAACGGTTTAGACAAAATAAAAATGGCTCAAAGCAATTCCTTCAACTATTTTTCTATGATTTCCAAAACTATTACTACTTCTAACACTAATATAATTTGACTATATTCATGTTTATGTTTTCAGGTGTTTTGTACTGTATTCTATTAATATTCCCCCTACTTTTAACTAAATCAATTGGCCATAAAATCCGAGCACTGCTTTTCAAAATTACGCTAAACCAAGCGTTTTGTCGTCGCATCGAGTCGTGAATTGTTGTTTTTTGGAACTTACAATGTTCATCAATAGTAAAATGTAGAGTTTACCAAGTCTAATGTAAGATGATGATGTAACTTGTAGCTTTTAAAATATTTGCTGTAGATAGAACCCATTTTGGAGTTATTCATAAGTTTACTTTTTGGGGTTGTTTGTAAACCCATTTCAATATCATTTTGGAGCCCATTTTGGGGTCATTTGCAAACCCATTTGGGGGACATCTACCAACCTATATTGGGGTTACTAACACACTATTTAGAGGCTTTCATTTTTGTCATTATTCATCAATTTACGTAAGACTAGTGGTACCCGCGTCGGTGGGGTGTAGGGGCACAGTTGCACTCATACGTACACACGCAAACACTTGGTGTACAAGGAGCATTGCTCGGAGGGCGCGTCGCGGCGGGCGGCGCCGGCGCACTAACGCGCGGGACCCTCTCTTGCAGGTGAGCACGAGGGGAATAAGATGAGCACCATGAACATGGTGATATTGTTGCTCGCGGTCGTGCTGTCCGTGTTCGTGGGGTTCGCCTGGATGGCCTACTGCTTCAGGTAACGGACGGTAACTCGGTGTTGTCGCACTGTGTGTGTCGCTCGTGCCTGTCGTGTCGTGTATGTTGTCGTGTCGTGCTAACGCCGACCGCGAGCTCCCGCGGCGCCGGCGCCGGCCGCCCGCCTCGCTGACGTCACGTCACGTCACGTGACGTCACCGACCGCGCCGGCCGTGACTCACTTCCGTTCTGTTTGGGCGCAGAGAACTACCACGGCTCGAACACGGTTTTCCTCGTGGCGGTGCTCATGTCTGTGGTAGGGGGGGTATTCATAGTATTTGCCCTGAGCGCTCTCTGCTACAGGTCAGTCGTAGTACACAAAAACTTCTCCCTGTGCCTAAGGTTAGTGAGCAGAAAACAGACCAAAGGTAGTCTTTAAGAAGAAATTTAAATCGTCACCTTCGTATACTTGTATGTTTATTTTAGACGTTAGCGTTGGTGTTTCTGTTCGTTTTTACGTCGGCGATTGGTTTCATTTACTTTATTATTTTTCCTTTTGGACATACGTTCTTTATGTCGTTTACTTTGTGGTCGTAGAGTTAGAGTTGGCGGGTGGCGCGTCGGCCTGGCTGGCGCGCCACAACTGCATTTGATCTGTGGTTCTGTGTCCGCGAGCGGCCGGGTCGCGGGGTCGGCGACCTCGCCGTCCGGCTGCCTCGCTGCATGCCGACAAGGCTTTCCTCGTTGTACTCGAGACACCTCGACTCAAACCCTTAAGATTCTGGGCTCTTGGATGTATGCATTGGCTTATGTGAACTGTGACTCGTTTTCGTTTCCTTTCTTGGTCGGAGGCCGCGTCGCCGGGCGCACTACTGCCCGGCGACGCGCTCGCGTCTATATCTTCCGATGTGTCACTCATACGATTGCGCGCGAGTTACAGATCTGAGACCGATACGTTGGGCACACGGTACGTGGTGTTGTGCCACGCCGAGGTATGTACAGTACATTTACTATGAAACCGGAGAAGATATAGATCGCTCGACTCGTCACCAATCACTTACCACTAACACTCAATTCTATTAACTTTTGCACGAGAAGCGAATGTGCGATGCACGGATTCTTCTTTCAAGCAGCTGTCTATCTAGTTAGCAACGCCTAATGTTACATTTAAGACTTGAGGATCTTTCCAGCAAACAATGCTAACCTTTGCTAATCCAAGCAGCAAGTAAATATTTGCTTCTGGAAGTAAACATGTCATGCACCCGATGTCCCCCGCTTTTATTTTACTGGAAGGAGCCTACAATCACTAAGCTAAGATCGATCTCTTGATAATAATTTCCATTTGACATCATTTCCCATGAGGAATGAAACGAAAAGTTGATTCTAAAGTCCAATTCAAAAATTAATAAAGAGAACTTGTTTTTTGTAATATCCAAAAGCGCCAGTCTTTGCTGTCAAATCAATTAATTTTGAGGGATAGAAGGTGACCATTATCACAATTGTCTTTTCTTTCATTAGATCTATAACTTTTGCAAAAATCAATTTGTATCTTTTCACTGTGACAACGATTCTTTATCACCATTTTTGTGTTATCCAGGCAACTGGGTATCTCTAAAAATGTCACTGTATCATCTTCTATCCCTCGCCTTTGGTCCTCGGCGACGCCTTCTTGTTGTGCGTCGCCGGCCTCCGATTTCGTAAACTTTATCGATTGATCTGAGTGTGCGTTCCCCACGCCACGCCTGCCTCAGGAAAAAGAGTACGTCTCGGAAGTATGACCCACCTTACGTCAAGAAGCCGATCGCGAAGAGTTTCGCTGCGGGGTCGACGACCTCCAACAACTCACAGGAAGACATCTCCATGGACGGAGGGAAGATGCACTCCTTCAATAATACGTTTAGGTAGGTTTGGAGGTTCAGAAGGCGTTTGGGAAGAACTTAACGATGACATCTTGAAATATTATTCAGAAAAATGTTCTTCAAGACAAAATACCTTTATGAAAGTTCGAATGACAGCATTAGGTTCAAACCCAAACGTCGACTCTCAAATAAAGTTTCTTTGAATGTCTTGGTGTCTATAAATAACATATTAAATTCCTTTAAAAAGGTACTAATAAAATCCTATTCTTTTGTTTTCTGTAAACTAAACAACTAACTTTTGATTTTGTTAATTATAAGCCCCTTTTATTTTTTCGTCTACGTAGGTACCCATTTCTGAAGTATTATGGAAATTATTGATTCAACCAAATGTGTAAAAATTAATGACTTTTTAATAAAGATAAATGGGTGGCTACACGATATGTATCCTCAAATTAAAATTTTCTTTCCTCTTTTTAACGGATCTCGTCTACTCAAAGAAATCTTTTAAGGTATGTCGAAAGCTTCGCGTGGATTGGAGTCCGCACCGCTGTTTGTTTCCGCTCACACGATTTTCGCTTTTATTACACTGAGCTTAAGTCCCAAACGCTTTGGACTAGAGCAGATCTTTGAGCAAACTTTGCAATTTTTATTTGTGTGTTCACAACATGAGAGAGCACTCACACTAAACACGCTTTTTCCTTATCCGTTTTGGTTGATAGAGAAAAAAAAAATTAGTCCATACTTAGCTACACTTTGCACCTCGATTTTTTTCTTATTTTAAGTACATAAGCATACAGATTTTAAAATAAAATAGCAAACATAATACGTGATTCATTTGCTGAAATACATACCACATAACAATTTTAATTAGAAATGCAAATCACACGAAAAGTACATGCTTTTTGGGTCACTCAAACATTTTTATGATGTGTTCGCGTTGGGATCATGACATAACTTGACATGACGCAGCATCAGACTACTAATCATACAGTACCTAAGGGGAAAGAATATTTTCTAAAAGCAATTTGTATGTACAGTCGCGGAGATTCGACGCGTGTGATCTTCCGGCATGGCAACCACATGCAAGCGTCTGGCAGTAGCGGTAGATATCCGTAAGTGCAATTTATATGTCCAAATGGAAAGGGAATAGAACCGATGTGGCATATCAACCTGCCCGCCATTATGTTTTTTTTTTCGAAATCGTGGCCACGATGAAAGTGGTACGTATGGATAGTGGATATATAGACAAACAAAAAATGTCCAGTAACATGGTACCCCAAAGCGTCACGTTACCGAGATATTTGACAGTAAAGATCGACAAATGAGTGCAACAACAATCATTAAAAATAGACTTATAACGTGTATAGAAGTTAAATTGTATCCAAATAATAGTTCCCAGGTTGATTATTATTATACGCACGAGAAAATCGGTTCGTATCGCAATGAAACGCTATGTTATGTCAAAAAATAGTTTTCTCGTGCCCCTAGTAGTTTGTAATGTACCAACTCTATAAAAAGTAATAATCAACGCCTATAGACACGTAAAAGGTCTATTTTTATGTGGTCATTATACTCATATTACGATCTTTAACTTCAAATATCTCGATAACGTGACACTATGGGGTACCATGTTACATGACATTTTTTGTTCGTCTAGATGTCTTCTACCCATACTTACCACTTTCATCGTGGGCTGCAATTTCGAAAAGAAATCAAAATGGCGGTGGGTCGATATGCCAGCTTCCATACAAAAAAGTTCAAACCCCTTTACTACGAAATTTTAGCAATACCTTCTTAGATTTCCAGGCAAATCCACGATGACGTGTAAGTCAGTGTAATAAAAGCGTGAAATTGCATGGAAACCTCTGAAAGACAAACCCACTGTAATATCATTCTTTTAGTTCGTTTTTGTTTTTCACAATTTAAATTATCCTTTCCGTTAGAAGGTACTTGCGGAGTACCCTAAATCATTTGTATTTTCTTTTATTCCAGGGATCACAAGCAAATGAAACGAGTTCATTCCGGTAGCGAGGATGAACCTACTCATTCAGGTGAGTTCAATTCTTTTGTAATGCTGTATTTTTGTTTCCATACCACTGTTTCTTTGATCACAAGGTCGAAATGGTTCTTAGATTCCTGAACAAGTTTCTTCTTCCTGCAAAGCAAAAGTAAACCTTGCTTTTCAACTAAGATTTTGATCTATTTTCTTGCATAAATATATAGGGTGTAAAAGTACCCTTAACGCAAACAAAGGGCAGTTGTTCCCCCACCACTGCGGTATTTTTTTTATTCTAGGCCACACCTGGGAACCCCCTAGTTACGGAAATATTGGGGGTCAAAGTTCCAAATTTTTCACAGCTGTTTTTGTAAATACTAGTTTTTCAGGTTATAACTTCACTTAAATTACCTCCATGACCTGTTTACTATTCAAAGCATCCACTTGCACAATGTTTTAAGAGTGCTACATTGAGTTTTACTGTAAAATGTGATTTTTGACCCCAAAAAAAAAAGTCGTTGGATGTACAGAATGCTTGGTTGACGGCTATGTGATGGGTTGATTTACACCCCGTATTCTAACAATTAGATTGTATGATCTGTTTAATTAATTATTTATTATTATTTAAGCAAACTTACCAAAAATTCCAGGTGAAGAAGACATAGCATTCATTGACGTGGCCGCCAACTCGATGGCGAAGCTTCCGGAGAAGGGGATCCTCAAGAAGCACGGCTATGGTGCTGTGGACGGGAAGGATAAATGGGGGGATGACTCCCAGTCTGAGCAGCTGGAGGCTGGCTCGCAGTCTGATGGACAGGAACCAGCGGGCGCTGTCGCCGATATGGAGTATAAGTTTAAGGTAGCTACTACTATGATAGCACTGCTATGATGATGAGAAAAGTAATAGAGAAATCATCATTCTCTTGCCCTAATTCTAATTTATTTGGGATCGGCGCAGAATGTCTTCTACTTCCATACTTCTCCTTTCATCCATATTGTGCTTTACACAGTCCATCTATCTTTTCATCGGGTACTTAATATTAGGAAAAATAGGATTTTAGCAATGAAACTAAACGTGATCATATTTCTTTTGAAATACTGGTAGGCACTGAAAAGCCTTAAACGCAGTCTAAGATCAGATCAAGAGACTGTAACGGTGATATTGTAAAGGGAGATCACAAACACTCTATTATAATATGAAATATTACTAACATCCACCTCTACCAATTCCAGGACCTGAACGGCTACCACGAAAACATAATCGTGGCACTAAAGACTGCAGCAGCCCAACGTGCTAACGCCAGCGGCGCGGGTGGATCGGGGGACCTTCGGGCATTACAGGAGTACGAGTATAGGCGCGAACGGGCACCATCAGCCGAGAGATTGCACGAAGCTGAACTGCGCCGACAGCGAGCGGGCGATGATGAAGAGGATGAACCGCCCCAGTGCGGGCCTATTAGAATCAGGAACCTAGAGGACCTCATCAGGCAATTGGAGCATCACTCGAGCAGGCACATGAGCCCCTCGGGCTCTCAAGACATTAGAATGTCGGAGACGGAGACTGACAGACAATTTAGGATTGAATCTGGAGAATCTTCGTAAGTACTTTTATTTTTTATTAGAGTATAGTCGTCAAAGTAATTCCTTGGCATCAATGGTACACTTATCTTAATTGGCTATCTCTATTTTCCTACACCTGTAAAGCAAAAAGGGCACGACTGCTTTCCATAAACAAAGATAACTCTATACTAGTAGCGATTTCTTTAATCATACAAATTAATTTCAGAAATTCTTCTTAGTTTCCGTAAAAAACCAGTTTGATGTAACGATTTGTCTGTAACACGATGATTCATACGTTTCATGCTTGTTTTCAGTCGCTGCCGCCGCGGCGAGGAAGACACGCGTTTTGGCTACCCGCGCTTCCGCGGCTCCGTGCGTCTGCACGGCGCGTTGTACTCGGGCGGCGCCGCGCCGGCCGCCGCTCCGGTCCTGCCGCACGCGCCGCACGCACCCACGCACGCGCCGCACGCCGCGCACGTCCCTCCGCACGTGCCGCACGCCGCGCACTCCCCGCACGCGCGCGCTCCGCCCGATGACGACGCACTGTACGAGACCGCCGACACTGAACGTCTGCGCGACGCACCAGACTCCGAAAGGTGAGCATCGTTTCTAATTCTAATAGGCTTTTTGGCCAGTCTCTTATTCTGAATTCGATATCCGACCGCTATGGTTATTTTTTTTCAAAATCTGTTAGGTTACTGCACAAATATAATTTTAACAGACGTGGAAATGATATTTTATTGTCAAATAATTATGGTCTAACAATTTAACCTTGGCGTACACCAATTTTAACCATGTAAGTATCGTTAAATTTTAAAGAAGCTTACAATAGAAATGTTTTATCTCTTGTTTAAAAAAAAACAAAGAAAAATAAAATTACTACACTTACAACATTAATTCGCTAACGCTTTATTACTGATCAGCACATTATGGTTAGTTCAGTCAAACGCTATTGACAAATCATAAAATTAATAATAATTATTTCAATTTTAAAATTGCAACTGATTGATTAAATCATTTATTTTCGAATTCGTATTGGGATCATTTCCACGTCGTCACCACTTTGTAACTGACACTGACACACCGGCCGAGCGCACGCGCTCTGGACGCCCTGACCCCTGGCCCCTGGGCACTAGGGTACTGGGGTGTCCGGGGCCCCGTGCGGCCGCGCCGCGCCTCGACTCTCCGTTCCTCTTCTCTATCATTTTCTAGTGATGAATTTATTCAAGCTCAACAACAGTTAGCCCGGTGGGCGAGTGAGGAGACGGTGGCCCCGACTGCTGGGGGCCCGGGCCCGCGCGGATACCTGCCGTCGCCCGACAGCTCGGCGTCGCCAGCCCCGCCAGCGGCCCCGGCCGCCTTCCCCGAGTACAAGCACTGACGACTGTGGGGCCCTCTCCGCGCGTCCTAGGCTACTAGATTTCGATGTATGCGGCTATTGCACTTTTAGCATAAGCACGTGGTTAGTTTAACCGTTAGTAAGAAACACGAAAATTCTCTCACGCGTAGTTAATCTAATAAAGGAATAGTGAACGGACGTAGGGCCGGCGTCGGCCACGGCCGGCGCACCGCCGCTTGTGAATACGTAGATAAAGTTAGAAAATCAGTGAATTGTAAATATACATATTAATTGCACATAAAATATATTGACTGACATTGTAAACGTACTTAGGTACTTATAACGATTAAGAGTAAATCGAATGTAAGTCTCGATTGGAAGTGTTGGTTGCCGCACCGCCGGAGGGTGAGATCTGTTATGTTGAAGTATTCATTATTAAATTAGTTCATTCATTCAATCAATACGCTTTATTACACTCACCACCCTGACGGTGGTGCGGCAGAATGTATGTCTAAAGTAAGTTAAGTACATCATTGTATGAAGGTAGTGTTAAGTGAAACTGTACGGTGCCGAGGTCCTCAGACACGTCGAGCTCGATTTCGTTTCACTTCCGGCAGACGAAGCTCAAGTAGCTTGCAAATTAGATAGGCGATTAACAAATTGAGCTAATACTTAAGCGAAGCTTTAATGTAACACAATGTTAGCGGGAGAGGCGAGGGCTGAGCTCGACGTCGCGTCTCGACGTCACGTTGTCCTAGACTCTAGAGTATCATCGCTGGTGGTCGTAGTTAAGTTGTCTGAGTTTGTGTCATCGTGTCAGGAGGTGGGCGACATGCAACCGTCCCCGGAGAGCCAACGACTATCGCTTTCATACTGTTATCACCTCTCCGAATATACGCCCAACTTCGTGTTCCATTTGTTACGATCGCGATATTGACAGGATCATGAACACCAATGAGGTCACTGCCACATCCTTGTGTTATACTTTTAATGTTATAGTTCGTTGTGTTCGCGTCAGAGAGTACCTGCAGACCGTTCAGCGATCTCGAACCACCGTGCACAACGTAAATACATAACATTTAATTAGCAATTAACGTACGCATATTCTAAAACTTAAAATGTGAATACTACAAGTTATTTCGATTTTATCAGAATATCTATTATTATTGTATTAAATTAAACGAATTTATGGCCAATAGCAAAGGACGTATGTTAAAAAAATATGTTATAGTTTTCAAGTTTAGTTTATTGTGACAATTTAGGAAGTTATCGTTTGATTCGCGTTTACGCTAGGCTAGGTGGCCCGGCCACGAATATAAACACTTTAATGTAGTTGACTTATTGAGTAATGAAGTAAAGTGGAGCGGCCGCGTATGGTTGCGTCTCATTGGTATGAAGTTCACTGACGCTGAGAGGCTGCGCGCCCTGTTTTCGTAATTACTCTCCTAGATAATCGTTAAACCTTAAGTAAGTCTAAATAGGAACTATGATCACGTACAGGGTAGATGTTATTGCAATACTCTGTGGCTGGGTGTGGCACTCGCCGGCGGGTGCGGGGTGGGCCGCGACGCGCTGAGGCCACCACGTTGTACCGCGGGCCCACCGCACGCCGGGCCGGCTGCCACCGCCGCGCTCCGGCCCAAGCCGCGTGCCCGCGGCCCGGAGCGGCGCCCAGTAGGCGTCGCGTGCGCGTCCCGTGCGGCGCGGTGAGCGAGGTCGCGCACTGCCGCCTGCACGCGTAGGCCTAACACGTCAATTGCGACCGGCGACCGACGCCGCCATTGCTCACGGTAGTGTTCTGTTCTTTATACGAATTATCGTAACTAATGTATCGGAGTTAGTTTACCGTGCTGTGCTATGACGTCATACCCGCGTCTCACCCACAACACTGTGCAATGATCAACTGTCGAACGCTTGACTTTCCACAGAGCTGTTTTGTGAACCATGGCGTGGGGACTTAACTCAAGAGTGCTATTTAAATGAATAGATCTAGATACTAACTGTTCTTACTTCATAGCGTGCATAGCACAGCCACGGGTAACCAGCAGTAAGCATTGTATGTATTGAACAGTAATTAATCGTGTAACTGAATATTGAATGTTTTGTACTTATTATAAAGCGACGCACAAGCAAAGAGGAATGGCTCAATAATATGAAGTTTCGTATCCTCAATCGCTAAGTTGCGACGATTCGTAGGAACCGTTCACCACTACCGAACTATTGATTTAATAATGTTAAACTTAAGTGATATTATATAATATAAAAATACGAATTTTAAACGAAAAAAAAAACGTTAAGACGTTGTAATTTTTTCCGTTTGATTTGTCCTTGTAAATATATTTGCTATATGATTTACTAAATGAATGTAACATATTATTAATGAAAAAATAGATAACACATTTTGAGTGTTTGTTTTTTTTTGCTTTTATGACCTTATACCACCTTTTTTATGTATCTACCTGCATCCACCTCGTTGAGAAACCTTAAGGAAGGTAAAGATAGCGACTCAGTAATGGGGAAAACAAATATTACTGAGAGGCATTATAAATAACCCTAAATAAATCCAGATTCGAGGGTTGATATACAATTATACAGTGTCACACTACATGAGAGAAGGTGGAAGCTTACCACTTGTCTGCTGTTAGCACACACTGAGACATTGAAATAATTCTGGTTCTTTGTTGGTTTGGGAAGAAGCCTTTGTCCTGCAGTGATAGATATTGTTATTACAAGTTTTTGAATTGACATGGTCACTGAATTACTATTAATACTAGATTTTTATATTCTAAGAACACAAGTCCAAAATTAAAAGCTTGAAACTTGTACAATAAGGTCTAAGGGCCGGAATACGCCGAAGAGGAGAAGGCACGGGAGGTGAATGAGGAGATAATTATGTTGTAAGTCGCCAGTAAAATTTCGTAATTTATACTTCTCGACTCCGCTTAGCTTAAGTGGAAATGGTTGAGCAGAGAGGAGAGAAGGGTCGTAATGGTTTATGCGAGCCTCCGCGTTCGGCGGCCAAGCACACAGTGGGGAGAGGAGAAACGCGAGCGGTGTGCTGTGTGCGGCGAGCGGTGAACGGTGTGCTGTGAGCAGCGTGCAGGGAGCGGTGCACGTCTCCTCTCCACTCCGCTCCGCTCATCTCCACTCGTCTCCGCTTTGGTGGAGTCCGGGCCTTGAACTTGATACACAAATACAGGTGTGCAATTCAGTGGATCTTGAAATGAAACAGTAGCAATTTTAATTTATACTTTTAATATAAGACTATATCATCCGCTGTTGACATAAATAAATCTAACATGTTCCTAAACAAATGTCACTGGCAATAACAGGAAACATGACTTTTAAAGTAAGTTACTAAAGTATGCTAAGAGGGAATCTAAAACGAAATAGTCGTATCAGTACTCTCACTCCTACGTTTAATCAAAAACCTGGCAAAATCATCTTTCTCTGGATCAAACGTGGCGATCCTTTCGCACTGGGCTGCCGTGGCCGCCTGCTGGATCTGCTCACCGTATGCCTTCACATCATCTCTCTTCTGCTCCACTAAGTACTTCCTCGACTCCATGAGCACCACGGCGTCATCACGCGCCATCGACCACACACTCGGCTTCACTCGAGGCAACATGTTATGTCCAACAAACACTCCATGGAACAGACCCTGGAACTGCGGCTTATGTGGGTAATGCTCCAATGCTGATAGAGACAAAAAGTGCACCTTCCCGTAATCCACATTTATGTAAGTATCACGATCTTCACGCAAAAGTAAAGGAGCTTCAGGCCCACTCTCGGATATCTTTGCGTCGATATTAGCTAGCACCACCATTCCTAAATTCTTTTCCGTTTCCAAGTTCAATGCAGCGGCGTCAAATTCTTGACGATGTTCTATTTCATAAAGCATTCTCATCACATTTCTTTCCGCGATATCCGTTGCACGTTTGTAGTTGACACCGTGGGAGGATTTTAACATATCGGCGTCTTCACAATTGAGACCATACCCTATGAATGGAGATGTTACTATGTCGCCTAGGTAGCCCCTGTGGAGGTACCTGTCACCGCACTTATAAACACCTGCCGCAAGGCTCACATTTGGTCGACACACTTCTGTCTCCAGCCATGTAAAGGCTATACCGTGCTCCCGAAAATGTTTGTATTCCGGGAAACAAATCTGGCTTCCGATTTCTTTCATCCTCATGTGATAATCCCAGTCAAACACACCCACTCTGGTGTCGTATCTGACACCAAGACTATGTCTAACACGGTGTTCCCAGAGCTCACAAGCATTGAATTGGTTAGTGTTACCGGTAGTCCAGAAACAGACGAGGTTCTCCATGTAATCTCGTTCACGGTATTTCATCTGCTCGATGGAGACACTTGGTAGAAGGCAATTCATATAGTCAGGGTTAGTAACCATGCCGACTAATTGGCGAGCTTTGGCGATCAAGTACCTTGAAGTGGAAGGTCGCAGTAGCAGATTCCCGTACACCTCCAGATAGCGTCGGGTTTTCTCTAAGAGACCACATCGTGTTGTCTTCTCCAGCGCCAACGATGTGAGGAGGAGTTGTCTTGCCACCAGTTCCGGACACCCATCGATGACAAACAAATTCATATAGCGCCTGTTGTGTCGGTAAGCTTGAGCCAACGTCTTAAGGAGATGTCTTCCATCGCAGCCTCCGATGACGAGGAAGTTGAGCTCGTAGGCATTCTTGTCGCCGTATTTTAGGTACTCTTCTTGCAAATCAATAGCAGGACTGATACCCCAGAACATTTTGTGTGGTCGCCTCGGCTGACAAGTATAGAATGAAAGTCATTGTCATGGCGATGTTCAATGGCGCGTGTTTATTTGGCGAACGGGGCGTTGCTATGGTAACGATCTATTTATGCACTCATAGCAATGGCGCGCGAAGAGCCCGCCGCCGCCGCCACAAAGGTTGAATATTATGTTAGATTAAATCGCTAATTAATAATAACGTGAAGGTCCTAGATAGCCGCTCAAGTGGCAATAAGCTGAAATCGATTTGCAAGCCTGTACCGTGTGTAGGCAGTCTATTTTTAATAAGTAAAGGGTGAGAAAGATGTAAAGAATCGATAAGCTGAGCTAGCTAAGATAAAGACACACAGCTTTAGAGAACAGAATTAATATTAGGTATTGAAGACGAGTAAATTACTATTTAGCAATGTCATAAATATCATGATAGATACTGGACTGGATGGCTTGTTTTGATAATAGAAGCCTTTATTAAAGAATTTACAGTTTTGGCTGACTGTAAGGAACCCACCTAAGTTCCTAACCTAAACCCTTAAATCCACTCTGCATACAATCCATTAAAACTGCATATCTGTAAATTAACCAGCATTTCCTTGAACCTGTGACATCTAACTGGGGCCACGTGCGATTACTGCTCACTCACAAAGAGGAGTTCCGTGACCCAAAAGTGAGAAAATTATAGGTTCATTATGTTATCAGATCTCTTCGTCTGCCTAGCCTTTTCCCAATAATTCTTCCCAATAATTCCCAATAATGCTGGGGATGATTTTCAGTCTAACAAGATGTATATGAATGGAGCGACTTCCTATCTGACCTCCACAGCCTTAAAAGTTTAGGGTAATCCCTTAGTAAGACTAGTTGTCAGACTTATTCACCACTGACTACCTACCATCTACTAGTATTCATAGAATAGAAAATACTGAATAAAATTCTTTCTAACTAAAGGCCACTGAAGTGTATAAGGTCGCCACAACTCGAGCGTGAAAGTTGGTTTATAAAAAGAAAACTAACAATGTGCACGCCCTTGGGGTGCCTTTGTCACATAAAAACAGAAAAAGTAATCCGGGATAAATTATTATTTTGTTCTATCGTACCTCGAGCTATCAATTTATACACCTCACTAGACAAGAACCTATTAGAGAGTCTACCTACGAAGAGTGTCGAAGTCGTAGTAGTAAGTACTGTTTCCGAGTAATACGACAAAAACGTTCTGATGAAAAATAGATCATGACACCACGTGTCTTTTGAATTATATATTTTCAGAAATATTATGTGTTTTTTTATAATAAGTTCACGTGGACGAAAATTACGGGGATCAGCTGCTAGTTAATTATACTTTTATCTTGTTCTTGTTTAACACCACCCGGGTCTACGAATTCCTTGATGTTTTCCAATAATTCAAGATGATGTCGTGAAATGGAAACTTGCAATCCGCTATCTGACTTCAAAAAATGAGGAGGTTCCACTGTATTTTAGTTAAATATTTTCGAGGGGTTGGCCATGGTTTATACGGAATATGAACATGGTGTATATCTTCTTTATTCGTTAAGTCTACGTGGCACAAACGTGATGTCAGAGTCTACCTGCAGATTATGTGAGGTCTCTTGGTTTGTACGTGATGTCTGCCTGGATATATGATAAGTTAACTTGAAGTTTAACTGGTATGGTTTCTACAGTGGTACCTGTCCGGAATTGCGACATTTGACGATTTGTCCGCATTGACGCAGCAGAACGCTGTGAAGTTGTATCAAAACAATAAAACAAATGCGATAACTTAACATATTTTATTAAATAATTTCATAGTATAGTAAATGCCTCTGTGGTTATAAATATGTATCTATCAAAAATAGTACAACAAGCCTAGCCAGAAAGACAGTGCTGTATTCGAGCATTCAAAGTTGCAAAAAGCGAGTTTAATTAAAGGGATACTGAAAAAAAGAAATATGTTTGCGTCTCAACATAACTTCCGAATTGTGATGACATTTTACATTAAGCTGGCTGTTGTATCTGGTAAGTTATTACCAGATGGTTAGTGATCTTAAAGATCGGTTCACCAGGGCTATTGCGTATCTTCTTAAATGTCAGTGGCTATTATAATGTCCATCGATTAACTGTCAAATGGTTATGGTTTGGTACAAAATGGAACCATTTAAAAAGATACGCAATAGCCCTGCATTTCGATCAACTTCAGGGGGTGATGATAACCACTGTGCCAAAAGTTTGTAAACTCCTTCATATAGAATTAAAGAACGCATATTTTCTTTAAATAGTACAGTCGAAAGGTAAGGTGGGACTGCTCAAGCTCGGTGGCGCGACGATTTTGGCAGGGTAGTTGCTGAGAATCGAGTCGAGTGGCTTATGGATATGATTGAGGAGGCCTATGTCCAGCAGTGGACTGTGAAACCAGTTCCAAAAAGCCATAAATGCACAAGTCGTGTCAGTGACAGGCTATTCTGGCACGATTTGGTTAACAGACTTGAACCCCAGATCAAGAGTTGTTGTTTTTGATGTTTTGTAGTTGATGTTTGTTACAAAATAATGGAATAGGCTCTAGGATTTAAATAATAACATAAAAATAGTCTTCTGGTCTTTTCTCTTATCTATTTTGTTCTTTATATACACAATCTACTAATAATATTTACAGTTTTACAAGATTTTACAGTACAGATTAACATTCTATATTATTTAGTTAAAGGATACTGCCCATTGACGTGTATAAGATGACAACACGAGCGTAAAAGTTTCAAAATTAAACGGAGCAACGTCTATGATTAAAAAAAATCTTTATTTTTTTTTATTACTGTGTCTCGTGTTATCAGTTTCATACACTTCATTGGGCAACCTTTGTTTTTATAAACAAAACCATTAGCATCGATGTTATTAATACGAATAATAATTTTATATTTGGTATCAACTATTAAATTTAAACGATTACATAATATAATTGCTTATCTTTAGCATAATGTACGCAAGTAGAAGATAAATATCATTGTTTGTAATCGTATGTTTTCAGCAGATACGACTGCATGGTTAAATCATCTTCTCAGCGTTAAGCTGAACGTTGAAAGTCAATCAAACATTGACTTGCGCTTTAATTTAGGTATTTACTTGTGTAACCTAGTATTGGTGAAAACGGAACGGGGACACATACTAGGATATTACAATTCATTGTGACCTCCTATTAAACTAATATAACATAACAGTACTACATTAATACTTATACAGTACTCAGTACTAAATATCTAAGGTCTAATACAGTATTAGCTCTTCTATATGAAATATCACTCTAGCATAGTTATAAATTAATTATTTGGTAACTATCTTTGATGCTTACCTTCGCGTTCCGTTGCAAGCTAGAAGTTTACAAGTAATCAGTCATTTGACTGACTTATTCTTAATTTAATTAGGTAAGCGTGAAACGGAACGCACTTTTAGACACAGACTAGAAAATGAATTTCATGAAGCCTACCATTGCCACCCTTTATCGTCAGACATAGGAAAAACGAAACTAACTGAACAATAATCTAAAATCTAACGATATATAGGGTCTAATCAGATTTGTCACAACCATAACCACACCACAAAGACACAAATGTGTTCAGACAGTTAAAATTCACGCATAAGACATTTGGGTAGTTTCCTGACTAAAAAAAATATTATTTTGTTTAGTCCGTCAGTTAGATTATCGAAAAGTATTGGATACGTGTTTTTTTTCTTTTATCAAATTAATAAAAATGGTCGACGTTAAAATGCGTCAAAGACCATGAGGCTTGGGACGTCACTTTCCGGTAAAAATGTACTGAAATGTGACGTCATACGAGTTTTCGAAGCACAGTATCGTCTCAATTTGTTGTTTTCGTGAAAAAAAAATGTGTCCAATATTTTTTGGAAAATATCTGACGGATTAATTGTTTTTTTTTTGTCAAGTACCCAATTTACTTGAAATTTTTTGAAATTTTTTCAACTTTAATGAATGTTGTCAACGTGTGGTGGGATTGGCTTCACAACACGCTACGTGCACCTCAACACGACCAATCCACACGAACGCACAAAGCTATCGTTTAAATGAAGTGTTACTTATTCACTTAAGTTTAAGTTTCAGATACACAAATCTATACTTAGGTTAAGGTAAGGTTTAGGTCCAAAGAACTAACGTAACCTAGGTTTGTTCTTTGTACCCTAAAAATAAATGATTAATAATAACGACCACATTGCAACCATATTGCTTTCCCTGTTTTCTTTGTAGAATAGCCGTGACTTTGACACACCTGAACAGACCCATAACTTTGTGTATGGCAAGCTTATAATTGAAACATTATATAAATAAACCATATTCGTATCTAATTTCTTTTGGCTAAGATAACTTGATGATGAATGATAGATGAGTTTTGAAACATATCTGACTATTTGACCACACATCATCATACAATGACAGAATCTGAAAATTGATGAACGATGCTTTCTTATATTAATCTTAACAGTATACATAATAGGATCTTTAGATAGTAAGAATATATTTCAACAAAGATAATATATATTATACTACAAAAATATAATAAATAAACATAGACTATATTAAAGTCATCTAGAAGACGATTAAATTATATAATAGATCTACTACATTACAATCATACTTAATACTTGAAGAAGGTAACATAAGCCTTATATAATAAGAGTATAAATAGTTATATATATTCGTTAAAATAGAATAGGCTGCTGCATATCACTTAAGAAAAAATAAAATGAACTAATGAAACCCCGTAACTATGTAAGTGGAACAAGGATTTGAAGATATCCACGGTAATAAGCGGAACTCTAGGAATGTAAATGCAAAAGTTGAAACACAAAACATCCGTGCTGATCTACAAATCAATTCTAGTAGGACATCTCTACTTATTATTTTGTGGAGAAATGTCAGTAGACCTTTTCCTTAAGTGGTCCGTTTTGGAGGACCTCACTGGATTTTGTCAAGAGAACCTTGAGTCATCAGAATTTGCTAAAGACCTGGGTTTTGATACCTTCGCCTCCACTGAGTTCTGGGGCGTGGCTCGCACGGCCGGAGCCGCCGCCGTACGACTGTTGTTAGTGTAGGTCGAAGAAGTCACTGGAATCTTGCGAGTCTGTTTGATCTTCAGCTTGTTTAACCAAAGATCTCGCGTCTTTTTGTTCCCAATGACAAAGAATATGAACAACACAAAACCTTGGAAAGTAGCAGTCAAAGCAAAAAGGTAAGCCAATACGATGTTATAAGCAAATAAACCAAATATCCACGGAAGACCGAACAAGAATACAAGTAGACAGCTGACGGAGGCACAACGGATGGCTTCGTTGCGGTCGCCGTGCCTCGTTATCCTGCCTTTTTTAACAAACACGGAGTGCACTATCAGAACGAATAGCGTCCAGTTTGCGAGCAGCATGACCGCGATGGGAGCATACACGGCCAGCCAGAGCCCGAGCCCTGAAGGATAGCAGAAAGCTCCCGTCGGGGTCTTGTCTTCGAAGCGTCCCGCGTAAGACTGCGGGTCGACTGAGAGCAGGATACCGACTATAGCACAGGGAACTCCCCAAGAGAAAGCTGAAGCTCGCAACAGTTTGTGAGACGCGTCGCGAGTGAACACCAGCACCAGTCTTCTGTATGAGATCACAGCGGCGATCAACATCCAACAGAAGGACGCTAACACAGAGTAGTGTAACAACACTCCAACCAACATACAGCCTATACCGTAGTGGTCAAACCTAGCAAAGACTATGACTAAGAAACAGATGATGAGCAGTAGTACAGAAATGCAGAGTTGCAACCATATTTTGTTACTGAAATCCCTTCTCCAGGACCTGAAAAGGATGGCAGTGATGCCTATAATGATGAGACCGAACATGGATAAACAGCAGCCTATAACAGAGAGTATTTCGAGCACCTGTTCATCTTTTTCGGAGAACACAGCCCTGGGGACGAGGATCTCGGCGAAGTGCGTGAGATGATCGCAGCGGCAGGTGTCGAGCAAACCGGGGCGGGTGGCGCGGATGAAGGTGCAGCCTTCCTGTGACCAGTACCCCTGGCCGCCCTCCAGGAAGTGCCAGAAGGCGCACGCGCGGCTCTGGTTCCGCTCGGGGCCGCCGCCAGTAGAGCTAAAGTGGATGTCCACCGTCTGTAAAGGTAAAACCATCATGGTTACTTATCTTACATTTATCTTAGCCGTCCTCTTCTTGTATCAAAACTAAGCGCATTTTATGCACATTTTAAAAACATATAATTTCAGTATATAATATATAAACTCACCTCTCCACTTTCAAACTCGGTGATATTCTCCACATTGACACTCAACACACGGCTGTTAACGAAAAACTCATCAGAGTTCTGGGTGTGGAAAGCGCGGTCATTACGGAACACCACGAAGCTAATCCGCCGAGATGATGTGGCTACAGACTCGGGCAGCCTCACTACCGCCTCGCTGTTCTCTAGTTGAAGATTTGATGCGTCGAATTCGTCTGTGGATGAATGGGTTTAAAATGTTAGAGGTAGATGAATTTGTAGATTTTGAAGCTGAAACTAGAATATCATTTTGGTCTTGGTAAGTAACCGTAGACCCTTGATTAAACGCATTGACAATGGGAATAAGTAATTTCCCGAATTAATAGTTAGTAACTATTAGGTTACTTTAAATGGCCAGCCAGTAGTTAATTAAATATCTGGTTAGTATGCAGGTAGGTCTTCTGTTTTACATTCATCAACTGATTATCCCAATGCCAAAAAGTTTTTTGTTTTGTATTACGGCAAATGCGTTTAAAGACATTTTAAAATTAAAAGCCACACTTATATCGTTCGCTTACTTATATAAGTATAGCTAAGAACTGAGTGTGTTACGTGACTAAGAAAAGTGTAACACCTAATATCACGTCCCCGTAAGTTTATGAATACCAAACACTTAACAACGTCTGCTCTATACACGTACATTATTTTTCGTATTTCCTTGAAATGTATCGTTCTCACGTCCATTACATTAACCGGCCAATTACGATACACATGTTGCAACTGATTCAGATTAGGTCGGTGTTGCGATCAATGACGTGCGTCATAAAACGTGGACCAATTTTATTGGTATTGAAAACGTTGGAAATATCGCAAAAATTAAGTAGTACTTTCATATCGCTTAACGCAATGGTAAGTGCGACATTCTAAAGTCTGACCATCATCGATTTAACAATGTTGCACATTAAATTAGCACACTCGTCCTTTTGCATTTTGATTCTTAAGGAACTCGGGCTAGGCTACTGGGTTTCAAACACTTTGGTTTATTTTCATGGCGTCACTGCCCTTCTAGCACAGTTTACTGGGAAACCCCTATTTAACAAAAATACTCTATGATTGCAAGACCAACATATGTTTCGAGAGTATTTTTACCAATGTACTAAAAATGCGAAAACGCAAAAGAAAAATGGTTATTCTTCTTATACAAAATGTTCCCAGTTTCACTGGTTTAAAACAAAATAAATATGAAACCACCACAGCGGTTATACAAACCATGAAGAATCTCAAAGGCATCACTGGTAAAGGTGTCTTGGTCCCTGTTAGCAATCCTGAGGCCCTTCACCGCATGATTAGGATCAGCATTAGTCACCAACAACGCTATGTTTGGTCTGACAGCTGTCGCGTTCTGAGACCCATCCAGGTATAGCCTGGATCCGATCCCGTCTAAGAGGTGAAGCAGTTCCCCAGGTATGGACAGGTCCACATTTTCTGCTAGAAGTCCATCTACCTGCAAAGGCAAACAATTTGGTTGTTGGTTTTGAGGTACATTTTTTTTAACTGGCTCGTTGGTTTCTTGGTCGTAAGCGCTCCTGCTGAGCGAGGATGGTCTTGAGTTCGAATCCTGGCTTAGTAGTAGTGCGGAGTTTGGATGTAGGCGGTATGTTGGCGGTATCGCGGTATGTTAGGGCTAGGAAAGCTGTTGGTTTTCCACCCGAGCTCTCTCCGGATTCGAATCGCCGCAGATTGTCAGATTGCCGTCCCTTTAAACTATGACAGCGAGGGAAGAGAGGGCACCTGTCTGCGCACACACTTGTGCCCTAGGACGAATTTAAATTGCTGTAACAATCTCCGAGTCTTTAATAGCCGCTAGTGGCTAAATATGAATATCTTCTTGCCGAGGTCTCCCTGTGGATGGTACCTTAACCTTTGATTGGGACCGCTCGTTGCCTCAGAAAATATGTTTAAAAACGATGGTCTCAGTTGCAGTTTATAGATATTTTCAGTTGTTAGGAATAATTAGAAGCCCGATAGTCTGATAATCAAATAAAATTAGTTTTGAATTCACACAAATCTTATTCTATAGTTACCTGATCAAATGCTTCATTGATATCGTCAACTAATACGGGTTTTTGGTCATTATCGAGCAGGCCCTGTAGATCCTCCATGACTTGTTGAAGTTGTTGATCGGGCTGAAAACATTTCACAAATTGTTTTTGTAGCGTAACATTTTTAGATCAAATATATTAGATATACATCACTATCACATATTTCTGTTACATAATAAATATTAAATGCTCATGCAAATGCAGTTCATGCAAATGATTCATGCAATGGGTTAAATGACAAACAAGAAGTACACATTCATACCTACATCCTTTGTAATAAACCTCCAATTTCAGATTCTCAAGACATGAAGTATAAGACAACAAGAATTCTACAACCCTTGAAATTTTTCTAGAGAGTTTTTCTACAAGACTAACTAAAGGACATCCACATACAAATTTATGACTTACTGGTGGCGGCGTCGGTGGGGCAGTCCATGCAGGTGTAGTACTAGTACTACTACTAGTAGTGGGTTCTTTGGTAGTAGTTGTTGTTGTAGTAGTTGTTGTTGTAGGAATTGGAATAGTAGGAGGAGTAATTATTATAGGTGTTTCAGTTCTAATAGACTCAGTCGTAGACGTAGTCGTAGGTGGTTCGGTAGTCGTCTCCGTTACAGTAGTTGTATCAGTAGTTGTAACAGTTGTAGAATCAGTAGTTGTAACAGTTGTAGAATCAGTAGTTGTAACAGTTGTAGGATCAACAGTAGATTCAGAAGAAGAGTCAGAAGAAGAATTGGAAGTAGAATCACTAAGAGTACTAGATTGATTTTCTGCCAATGTTGTCGTTGAATTATCCGCAGCAGTACTATTAGTAGTACCGTTTACGGGAGGGTCATATGTGTAAATGCTGTCTCCACCTGAGGAAGACGGAGACGTCGGTGTCTCTTCTGAACTGTTTGATCCTTCGTCGCTCATTTGAAGCTGGCGCATCTAGAATGTTAGCTCGTTAGTTAGTGCTTTTAGGATGAGCTTAGGTGCAGTTATTTAACGGTTTTGATTATTGTTAAACCTTACAACCGCTTTGCAAATATTTTGTTTGTTATGTCATTGATTTATGTTTATCTTAGGAAAAATAGATAATATATTGTTTACCAGATCTCATATGATAGCTTCCACATTGCTGCATGAATATTTTAGCACACGAATGACTATGAGAGAGGAGCGCTGTCGGTAACCATTGTTTCTTTTTTGTGAATGGCATCTCGCAGTTCATTCTAGAGAGGATGGCTACTGCTTAACTGGAGTTTTCTGTGGATGCCTTGAAATTAAGGTCCAGGGCACTGTTGGTAATCATTATTTTGCAAGCTAATTATACATTCTGTCTAGGTTTATTTTCCCGCACAGAGGCAAGTTTCAAATAACTCTCTAACGAGTCTTACTCCTCCGAAGCCATTACTTATATCTGTTTTTTTCAGTGCAATTCAATTGTGAACTATATTTACCTTAGAGAACGTTGGCACTAACTATTACTTGATGAACTAAAGCATAACATAAACAACATATTTTGGGCGATTGTGAGCTATAACAATAAGCAGGTTATTTAATTAACATTTAAATTATTTGTGTTCTAAGCAAAATACTGAAAATATAAGTATCTAAGTTTTGCCATAAGTTTTAATTTTGTTAAGCACGTGAACATTGGAACATGTGTTATTAGTAACGAAACATTGTCTTAGCACGTTATTCAATAATTGCGAAAAAACTAAATGTTTAAACGTAACGCAATTTTTTTTTAAATGTGTAAGTTCGAACATTGCAATTTTAGAACTAAACTTCTGCATTTAAAAACGAAACCTGGTTTCTGATATTTTGAGGATATTTTTTGTCAAAATCTCAGAAAGCAGTTACTATGTATGCGACAAAGGACATCAGTCATTTCGTGGCCGAAAATAAAATTGAAGACCAGAAACTTCGCTCTTGTTAATTTCTGCCATGGTGTAACAAGTTTAGAGCTGCAATCCAGAGATTCAATAATTGTTTGGGTCTTTAAACCTGAATGCTGTCCTTTGATGTACTCTGAATATTAATTTAAATTGTATTCTAATTCTGGGGGGCTACTATGACGTCTATATAATAGTATTGTTTTAATGTAATTCCAGTGTGGAAAAGAGACAGAGTTATACGGAATGTCTAGCGCCATCTCTTTCCCACACCAGAATAAGATTAATATTTTTTTTTATTAATACTACTTTAAGACGTCATGGCAGGCCTCCTGAACTGCAAAGCTGCATCTCTTAGGTAGCAACTGCTAACCCTACAAAATATCAAAGTTTAGGTAGGAGAACTCTGCAGACGTGATGAGTTCGCGTTCTTTATAAAAAGTCAAATACAAAAATAATAATCGACTGAATAGGGTACTTAATTTTCTTAATGTATGTAAACTAAACAATCAGCTAAAGCTTCTGATCCAAAATTATGAAAACTGTACATTTATTGAAACAGACAATATAACGACGGTTGCACATCAAATAATTCATCAACTAAATGTTATTCAGTACAGCAATAAATTCCTCTCTTATAACAACCACAAATTCAAAAAGGGTAATGATATTGCCAAAGCATTGCCTCATTATTTCCGGAAAAATCACGATAACGTAAAACCAAAGAAAGGAACAATTCCTTATTATTTTCCATTAAGTACTAAAACGGGTACGTATTTGAATATCGAAGATTAAAATACCTACGCTTAAAATATCGATGTTCAAAACATCGAAAATTTAAATATCGATTGTATCAAAATGTCGAAAATTGTTATACCTACGTTTAAAACATCGAAAATTAAAATTCCGAATGATTAAAATTTCGAATGATTCAAAATATCGAATGACATTATGCCTAAGTTCATAATATCTACGTTCAAAATACCTACTAGTTAAAATACCGAAAAAAAATTATACAGGGTGTAAATCAACCCATCACACAGCCGTTAACCAAGCATTCTGTACATCAAACTAAGTACCCCTACGCAAAAATTTTTGCTGGGAAACGTTTTTTTTTTTGGGGAAAAATTTGTAACTTTGACCCCCAATATCTCCGTAACTAGGGGGTTCCCAGGTATGGTCTAGAACAAAAAAATGATCGCAGTGGTTATATTGTACATTTGCGTACAAATGTGTTTTATTTTGGGTTTTTATTATGTAAAAATAATTAAAGTACCTACATTACATGAGGTTTCCTTGTTTTTTTTTGTAACCCACCTAGTAACTGATTACCATCTAGCAAACAAGCTTGCAGAAATCATGCAACATGCAAGCAAGCATGGTTTCTGTCACGGCTCCGGCGCTGCAGGGCTCCGGCAGTCCCACGCGAGCTTAACGTCGCAGATGATCTAAACGCTCACCACCGCAGCTTCGGCTTGTTGGCCGGCTTCGCCGGCCAGCCTCAGCTGCGCCGGCGGGCGTTAAAACCACCTGCTCCTCAGCTCGCGCCTACGCGATTCTAAATTACACTCTAGGGGTAGGGCATACAAGACTACGTGGAGTCGATTTTGCAGCGATACGTTTCTGTCACTAACTTTAGTAGCATAACATATTGACTTTCAAAAATATATTTTAATTTAAAGACCTAAATAATACCTTCACGATTGACCTACGCTTGTACACTGGACACTGACTTTCATGGATAAAATAGGTCGAAATTGTTCCAAAACCGAATTAGGGTACCCCGAATTTACGTAGTCTTTTGGCTGTTACCCCTAGAGTGTATATAAAAATCCGGAGGCGCGAAGGGAGGGCAACCCCCGCTCGCTGTAACAAAGCATAGGCACCCGTGGGAGCCGTAGCGGCTGAGGCTGGTCGCCGGAGGCGACCAGCAAGCAGAAGCTCCGGAGGTGATCATGGGTGCCTATCCTTTGTTACGCAAGTGCGAAGGGGTTGCACTTCCCGTAGCGCCGGAGACGTTGCAGAAGCAACCTTTTTCCACTCATACTACTTACATCAAAAATTAATTTTCGATGTTCAAATAATATATGTACCCATCGATATTTAGGACGTTCGATAGTTTGTACTTCGATATTTAAGACATTCGATAATCTGTATTTCGATGTAACTTTTGTAGATATTTAGATTTTAGATGTATTGGACGTAGGTTATTTAACCATTCGATAATATAAACTTTTGATATTTTATGTTTCGGTTTTATGGTCGTTCGATATTTCCATTTTCGATGTTTTGAACATCGATATTTTAAGCGTAGGTATTTTAATCTTCGATATTCAAATACGTACCCACTAAAACATCGCAGGTAAACGTCGATCGGAAAATAACTAATAATATTTATATAGAACCAAGAAAATGCACGAAACCTTATTATTTTAAATTTCATAAAATAAACTCACAGGCGGACTCAAATGATTCTGCAGGGATAAGAAATCATCTTTTTCGTGACTAAAAATGAATTTTCAGTGTTTCACCAAAACATTGCTGGTACATTAAATAAAATGCAACATTTAGAAGTTGCACTAAGTGAGCTGCATGATCTTAATAAAAATGTGGTAGTAGTATGTCTAAGTGAAAATTTCAATAAAAAAGTGAAGAAAAGTATTTGAATATAAATATTTTTTATCTCGGGGCAATCTATTCCAGACTAAAACGACGTGTATTTTGTGTAAGAAAGGTTTCGAATGTGTTAATCTGGACGCAGTAAACGAATTTGCTGTTGATAAATATTTCGAAATATGTGGTGTTGAAATAAAGCAGCTAATTATAATTTGTTTAGGATTTGTTTAGGATACCAAACTCGGACATTAATATTTTCTTTGAACATTTTACGAAAGTTATGACAAGACTGCAACACAAAAAATGCAATATAGTAGTTTGTGGCGACTTTAATATAGACTTGCTTTTATCTGATAAAACTAGTACCAGATTCAAAGAACTGATGCTTAACTATGGACTGAAATATCACATAAATGAACCGAATAGGCTTAATAAGTGCATAGATAACATTATCAGCAATATTCATAATGTCAGTGGTAAGACATATAATTTGTACCTGTCTGATCATAACACAGCTCAACTAGTCAAAATTGAACAGGAAGCTTCAAACAGAATGGAAGTGGATTACTGTTACATGACTATAAATGATTTAAATAAAGAGGACGTAACAAAATTCGTGGATTACATCAGCTGCATACATTTTAATGAAATACTAACGAAACCTTTGACAAGTTCCATGATTTGTTGACCTTACTTTATAAACTTTGTTTTCCATATATTAGAGTTAAAATGAAACACAATAGTAGTAAACCAAAATGGATAACAAAAGGCATAAAGAAATGTTGTAATACTAAGCGGTCATCAAGGTACAAATATTACTTAAATAAAAATAATGAAAATAAGTGTAAGTACAAAGCGTATTCTAAATTATTACGGAAGTACATAAATAACCTATAGTCCGTCCTTGTGTAATGAAAGACACATAACTTCTTCACGTAATAAAATTATGGCCACGTGGGATGTTGTGAAGCGCAACATGGGTAACGAAACGTTTAGGGAATATATAAGTAAAATTATTAATGGTAGTATTACGTTGACATCTGGATCTGACATTGCTAATAAATTTAATAATCACTTTGTTGACATTTCTAATAATAATGATAATTTCTCTACTCTTAACAATAATAAAACTGACATACATAAAATAGAATCTAATTATAAAAGTATATTTATGGAATCCACTAATGACTCTGAAATATATCGTATTATAGTGTCTTTAAAAAACACGAAATCGGCTGGGTATGACAACATCACAAACGAGCTCGTTAAAAAATAGCCAAACATATCGCATCGCCATTGGCTCACATTGTCAATTTATCCTTGGAACAGGGCTGCTTTCCTAATAGGCTAAAACTGTCTCTGATAAAGCTGCTATTCAAAAAAGGCTCAAAATCAGACGTTGACAATACCGACCTATCGCTCTTACTCCAATTATATCAAAAGTTTTTGAAAAAGTTATGTACAGGCGAGTGATAAAGTTTCTTACTAAACACAACATTCTTGTGGACCAGCAATACGGGTTTAGGCAAAACAAATCGACGACTTTGGCAATATTTATGCTAGTGAAAGCAATGATGACGAATATTAACGAATAAATACCCACTTGTGCACTGCTCTTAGATTTAAGTAAGGCGTTCGATCGTGTTGATCATGCGCGGCTTCTAGAAAAACTTGAAAGATACGGTATCAGAGATCCAGCAAAAGAAGGGTTCCAATCTTATCTAACTGACAGAAAACAGGTAACGAGGTTAACAAAATTAAACAAATTACGTAACACTTTGGAATATTTTAATTCTGAAGCACGAATTACTTGCTGTGGTGTACCACGAGGTAGTATCTTGGGGCCATTATTGTTTCTTCTTTAAATAAATGACCTGCCTCAGTCAATAAGACATCAGTGCGTATTGTTTGCCGATGATACCACAATTATTATTAAATATAAAAATGCAAAAAACTTTGACATTGAAATTAAAAAAATACATTAAATGACATTATACAATGGAGAGACATTAATAAATAAAAAAATAAATAAAATATTAAAACGTTATTAATTAATTAAATTAAATATTTCCAAGACTAATGTGCTTTATTGCAAAACATTTAAAAGTAAACCTGTACGTCTGAATGTTGCACTAAACAATAACAATATAGAACAGGTAAGTAATACAAAGTTCCTGGGTGTTACACTTGATGAGCATTTTACTTGGAAGAATCACATCGAAATAATTTCAAAGAAAATCAATCAATTCGTATTTGCTTTAAAGAGAATAAAAATTATTACGTCTTTGGGTACCGCCATAATGGTGTATCACGCTTACGTCTGCTCTGTAATACGATACGATACCGTATCGTACACAACTATACAGTTGTGTGGGGAAATTCTTCCGAAATGGCGAAGATCTTTATCGCCAAAAAAAAATGTATTCGTGCAATGTTCAAAATGCAGTGGTCTGACTCATGCAGGCCTATATTCAAGTCGCACAATCTCTTGACGGTCCCATGCATTTATATTTACGAAGTTGCCAGGTTTGTGAGAATCTTGAATTATTTGAACAGAAAGATTACACAAATAAAAGGAAACCTACACGTTTCGATTTTGAAATGCCCGTTCAAAACTAGAGCTTTTTCGGCGGAGCTGCGTTTATATGGCTCCCCTAATTTACTATGCTTTGCCGAGGTCAATTACTCAAGTACCCTTCAATAAGTTTTGTGTTGCGTTGCGGAAGTGGTTGTTACAAGAGTGTTTTTATTCGATAGATGAGTTTTTTCAAAAGTGTCCCTGTAAATTTTATACATTAAAGCACAGACATATTTAACGGTATCTTGAGTGTAAAAACTTTACTATTGCATGCTATATATTGGCCAAATGTGTGTTACTAAATATTTTATATAATAAGAACTTCATGCACCTACCGTATTTGATGCAATAAATGAATTAAATTGAATTGAGTTTACAAAAACAATCTAATTAGTCCGTCAGATAGATTTTCAAAAAATATTGGACACGTATTTTTTTCTTTTTTCACGTAAACAAACAATAAAGTCGATACAATGCTTTGTAAACTCGTGTGACGTCATATTCTAAGACATTTATGACATTGTTTACCGGTAAGTGACGTCACAACCCCCCACTACAATTTTTGACGAGTTTTATCTTCGTCAATTTTTAATGATTTGATAAAACAAAACATACGTATTCAATATTTTTCGATAATCTAACAGATTTAATTTTAGTCCCTATTGTTTAATCTGAGTGTTATTTGGTTCAATAAATCATAACGTCTGTAGGGTCCTGCTAACTTAGCTACACTTACCAGATTTGTTTTTCCCGCAGGTGAGGTAGAGAAGTTGTAAGACGCGGACAGCTCAGTGGACTGGTAGCAGTGCTCGTCAACTACCTGCATACCGTCGTTGAAGTTGCCGACACACCTATGGATCTGGCATTTTACAGCGTCTGTCTGTGAACCCACTGTCAAAGACAAAATAAACATGTTTTTGAGCTATATTTTTCGTGAAGGCTTTGATTTAGAAGCAATTTATTGTCTTTCGATATTTAATGAGGATCAACGCTAACACTACAAAGATATTAAGACTGTGGGCACAAAGAAGACGAAAGAGAGAAACTAATTATAATTTAGATTCTATAGTAAATAAAGAGTTTCAGAAAAAAACCGTTACTTTGTTTAAATATAAATAAATTGTGCTACAGAACAGATTATATGTAAGGCTAACTAGAAAAACTAGCCAAGTGCAAGTTGGACTTGCACATGAAATGTTCCGTACCAATGTAGTGAAATTGAGAGATTTTCCATGTTATTTTATCACCATAGACTACTTATAGGTTTTCCTGTAAACTATAAGTGTTGAACTAATTTCTATATTTTTTTCAAAATCTTTAGGCTCATTAGTTTCGTAGATAAGGGGAGGGGTAATGGTCGGACAGACAGACAGACACACGAATGATCCTATAAGGGTTCCGTTTTATCCTTTTGAGGTACGGAACCCTGCTGCGGGTTGTTCGCAAGGGATACCGCGGCCTCGACATGAAGGGCTAAGAAGGAACATGGGTGGTTTTTAGTCAGTAGAAGTCTGACACTCCCTTTCGCTCTGCCCAAGAGCGGGAGGGGTTATTTGATGATTTCCCTCCCCAAAAAAAAAAAAAGGTACGGAACCCTAAAAAGGCATAGGTACTTCTACTTATACATAATTAATTAGACCTTTAAAAAGGGCCATAAATTACTTTTATTGTATGGTTGAAGTCATCGGGTACCAAAATGATCATCCCTGTTTGACCCGTTCGGTACAGTTCTACAGCTCAACAAAGAAATATTCATAACCTTTCAATGAATTCCCTCGATCTGACCTTTTAATCATCCCGAGGTTTTTATCTCGACTTTAACAAGACAATAAGAATCTTAATTTACAAGAGCTGCCGTCAACAATGAATGATATTATCCATAATTGATGATTTAATTCCGTCTGATGTGACATTGAGAACAAGATAAGATATTATATAGGTTCATTAAGGTGAAAAAAACAAGAAGTTCTTGATACTAATGATTAATGTCTATTTCCTATAGCTTCTGTAAAACCAAATAATTACAAAAGAGTATTTAACCATATTATTATAGTTTCTTTCCGGTTCTTCTTCATAGAAAACGACTAACCCGAACCGTACACCTTTTCTTAACGTTTTATTGGTGCCCATCTCAAATTAAAATATTTTGATTTTGAGCCAACTAGTCCCAATTTTAAAAATTAACACTCTAATATCGAAGACGTTATAAATCTTTGATATCAGACTGGTAAATGAATAAACAACATAAACCATTTAAAGCACCACAATTGCCAACATTCGCTTAAATAACTTTCGTAAAATTTGTTTAAACCATCACGCACTACAAGCGAATGATGCTTGCTTCGGTGAAGGAAACCATGAGAAAACCAATAGACCTGACAGATATTTCATTATGGCTTGTAAATCCGAGCCAGAGGTTCATGGACGCCATTAAAATAATGACATAAGTTTTGGCATTAACCACACGACAAAGAAAGATGCGAATGATTATGAAAACAAAGAACTCTACTCTAGTCTCTAGTGTATTGCAGCTTGTCTTATTCTTCTTCCTTATCTATAAGGAAGAAGAAGACAAGCTGCGGTTGCAATATTATGCTTAGATTAATACCTACGTCTATGTGGTTCCTATCATGACTAATGCTGCGACCGTCTGCCAGACTGTTTGACCTCTGCACTTGAATACAATGACGCTAATTAGGACAAACACCAATGATGTTTAATCAGATATGATACCGAGCAATATTTCTCTATGGAATGCCGACGATTTGATATGAAAAAAGATAAAATATCAGAGATAAACCTAATAAAAGCAGGATATAAAATAAAAAGCGAAAAATACCTAACAGATGAATTAACCCAGATGAATTAACCCAATCTATACCTACATTGCCTATTAATGTTATAAAAGTAGATGTATCTCTGACTGTCTGTCTGTTATCTTTTGGTGCCTTAACGGCTAATGGATTTAGTTAAATCTGAACACAAGTAGACCCTATCCTGGCAGTAAACAGATATAATAATTATATCAGACTTAGTAAATCAAAAAGAATGTACTCACCAAACGTATGGTTATCAGCCGTACAGTAATACACAGGTTTCATAAAAAGGATTTGAATATCACTCCAATTTCCAGGTTTAACTGGTTTCATTCTAGGATCCAGGTTCAAATGAAGCAACACCGTCTTCTGATCCAGAAACACTTTCTTCAACTTCAGCTCACTTATATCTTTGTCTTTTGGATTCAAATCCGGTCGCGAATCTTGGAAGTTCTTCAAGATACCTTCGAAGGTATTCGAATCTTGTGTCTGTTCTAATCCTCCATTCACTTCGTAATACTTTGTTGAATAGAAAATATATTCTTTTAAGTACTTCTCCCAAACGTTGTCTTTAAGTTTTTCTGCGTTTTCTAATTTATATTCTTTCTTGAGAGCAAGTTTGACAGCGTAGTAATTTTGAAGGGATTGTGTCTCTCTTACCCAAAGAGCTCTGTTAGATTCTGAGACGAGAAACTGCTTAGAATCTGTGTAAACACACCAGTAGTATCCATCGCCCTTGGGTTTGAGGACATAGGTCAATAACTTGTTGTGAATAACATCGGAGATAATGTCGACAGGAGTCGGGTAAAATGTCTTGGAGTCAGTGAAGCAGTAGATGTATTTTTCTTTTACGTTACCTGATCCTACAGTCAATATCAGCTTTTTTTGGCTGTGAAATAGACGTTTTGGAGTTAATATAAAATGAGGTTGTGAATATTTTCAAAATGATCTTTGTTGTCTTATACTGAACGCACAGAAAATGCAGAACCACTCTTCAAACGGGCGTATCAAAAATGAAAGCTCTCGATTAACTTTTTTAATTTTTACGTAATCCTCGTATTAACTCACGCCTTCTCAAAAGGGTTAGGCATAGGTGTGCGCACAGTAGCCCGTATATTTTGCGATAGGCTTAACAACCTATTACATTTTAACGTGTGTCAATTCGTGTTAAATAAAAAGTACTTACTCGTCAGTACTAACGATTAATTCAACTTTTTTTAATTCAACATTCTTCTCACAAACAACATCGAAGAATAAATAGGAACTGTTCACCAGGTCCCATACACCATTTCTTATTGCACCATATGATGTTTCCGTCCCATTCATCAATCCAATATTGTCGCCCAAACCCCATTCTGCTGGTGGTGTCTATAAGGTAATTTACGTATATGAATGGATGGTATAATTATTTTTAATGTATATAGAAGCACATGAACGGGCATTACATTTGTTATCTAGACACATATAAGGTATTTGAAGAATCATTTTTGAAGCTCAATTTTTGATCTGAAATTTTTATCCCTCATCTTAGTTAGTAAACATAGTCGTAAGATATAGAAATAAATAAATAAATATCACAATTTGCATTTTACTGGCTAAATAGTATTCAAAAACTTTTTGTTTTTACAAATTAATACTGAGTCAGGAGATAATTTTAACTGGAAATCATTTTCAAAAACGGAACTTCACAAAATGATAAGCTCACAAAAAAAGCCTATTCATATTTATATTCACGTTCACAATTTGTTAGAAGATAAGCAATGTATTTTTTAAACATATAAATGCTATTTCAAATTTCATTCATGCAAAATTATTAGTGACTATTGATTACATGGAACAAAATTTGAATGAAAAAGTTCGCACCAACACCCACACATCCCGGAATACGGGTTGTGAAACATTTCGCGACGGCAAACTCCTTCTGCATGATTCTGGAGTCTTGGTATCATACCTACAACAGCCCCATGTTTCTAGCTCGAAAGGGCTTCGTTTGATCGAAGGAGACACTAATGGAAACCAGCCACCACAGTCCAAAAGCTATTAAAAACAAAACATTCTAAAACAACGAAAGCAGTTTTGGGTTTGTCACTAACATTAATATAATTAAATACTCAATAACATTTTTGAGACTAGTACACAGACACTACTCTATAGCAAAGATAACAGATATATTAGAAATGTAACGTGATCTAATCTAGTATTAAGGAAAACCATATTCCACACTTCACAAAAATTACAAGTAGAAGATAGTACACAAAGATTTAGAAGAACTATTCTTGGGAATACTTAGGAATGCTTTTATAGACGTTTACATGATCAAAGACAAAGTAACATTGATGGACATGATCTAAATAAGATTGAAAGAAATCGTAACTCACCGTAGCGTTTTCATTCACAATGTGACTGTGACGTAAAGGATCGTACGTAATGCCCAGCGGATAAACAGGAACCGATCCATATAGTTGCAATAGTGGATTATTTGAATATCTCCACCCGTTATAGAGGAGTGTACTTCCTTCCTTCTTCTCACATAGTTCCTGTGCTCGGAACCAAGTTGCTCTCACTGCGCTCTTACCTCCAACAGCAGTGGCAGGCTGTGGCATCAAGCAGGTCGCTTTAGGAGACCAAAATCTCAAAGCGCCTTTATCACAGCCTTCGTCAGACATTTTATCCTTATCAACATAAGGCGATACAAGACAATACCTATAAAACTCATCATCGCACCTCGTAGCCGTGAAATTAGTTACTGGATCCATCACCACACATAATTCTTCTTCAATACCCTTTTGTGGGTTATCTACTTCAAACGATGTTTCTAAAAGAGACCCTGTTGATTTCGTAAATGAGTAATCAATGAAGGGTCCCCCAGGGTACAATGATTTGTACTCTGTCCATAATACTAACTCAGACTTGGTTAGATTCAAACTGTTGTACAGTTTGAATGTGTATAGGTTACCGGTACACCCGACATATTTGTCTGTGAGTTTCTCTGGGCCTTTTAACCGGTAACATATTGGTTTTTCGTCGATGTTGGAGTAAGTTACTTGAAATCCTATGGGGCATATTACTTTCTTGGATTCCTTGGCTTCGAGTGCTGGTTGTAGTAACAATAGGAGTATTAACGTGGCTACGGTTGGTGTTCGATGAGATGAGACCATCTGAAATGAGAACAAAGTAGGGTGTTAAATTACTACTCTTGGTGAGTTGTTTGCAACTGCCAGTGCCCCGTTTGACACATTCAAAACTTTTGAATAATTCGTAAAATGATCATCATCTGCCTAGCCTTTTCCCAACTATGTTGGGGTCGGCATCCAGTCTAACCGGATGATTCGTAAAATGATAAATAAGTATTCCTACTACTTTAATAAAAATAACTAATTCGGATGCTGAACAGATTAGATAATACAGGGTTTTATTTATCACAAATTGACAAAAGAAAGGAAATACCAAAATATTCCAAACAAGTTATTCATTTAACAGCTTTTCCTGTCCGTACATATGATTTAGAGTTTTATCATGGATCAGTTATCTATTATCAATCTTATCTCATTGAGAACCTATCTGGAGATAATTCCGAGCGTGTAGCACTCAACTTTGTTACCGATATATACGGATATTATCACAGCTGATTGTGGTACATTATTTTGTAAACCACTATTTTTCTCATGAACTCACATGGTACTCGTACATTTATAATCGCAATACGTATATCAGTCACATAAAGCTGATTGTTGCTCGACGTCAGAAAGATTTAACAGTAGTAAGTTTTTCTCAAGACTTCTATTTCAAAATGGTAACTCCCACAAACCTTCCGTATCAGCTCCTAACTGTTTTAGTTTTTCTTACTCAATACTGTTGTGAGTTTTAATCGATTATCTAGCTTCAGTAAAAACGTAATCAATTAACCGTTTCAGCAAGCGAGTATAATCGGTCGGTCCAGTCAAGTATCGCGTTAGGCTGAATTGTTCGCGCCCGGCCCTGGTGCAAGCCATGGTACGGGGCGAGGAGGAATGGGACGCCGTCGCCTCCTTCTGCGAAGCAGTGATGCTAGCGAAGGAGGTGGCGGAACGTGAGAGGGAGAGAACCTCTCGTCCCAGCCGCCGCGGGAGGCGCTCCGGGCGTCGGGGGCCACGTGATGGCTTCCGGCCACCGTAGACGCGGGCCTGTAGACGGTGAGTGACGGACTTGCTCACTGTCCGTCCGTCTTACGACGACGACAGGCCGTGTCGTCAGCGCGTTCGTGTTCCACGCGCGCCTCACAGAGATGTCAGCAACATGGAAGGGGCCCGTAAGGGCCGACGCCCGTCGGGGCTGCGGGTTGTTCGCAGAAACCGCGGCCTCGACATGAAGGGCTAAGAAGGAACATGGGTGGTTCAGTAGAAGTCTGACACTCCCTTTCGCTCTGCCCAAGAGCGGGAAGGGTTATTTAATTATTTCCCACCCCCCACAAAAAAAAAAAAAGGCTGAATTGTTCGAGGACAACAAATAGAGTACCTGCTTGTAATACGATTGTCTATGGCATTTTGAGTACTATAAGCGACCTACGCAAATGTCTTTTATTTGGTATTTATTGTTTGTCATGACTTTGAGCTTCTTGAGTTATAAGTCAAGCTACACGATAACTGACAAATGCTTGCACTGACTCGACAGGTCCACTCAAACCTGTGTGGCTTTTTCTTCAAAAGGCAATCTCAGACACTGATCTACATAGTCCTCGAATATGACCTCTGTGTTTGTTTCGACTGTTTCTTGTCAGAAAACCACAAAACACTATCTAGTTTAAAAAAAGTGTTGGTAAAAACTTATTAACAAAATAAACGTTATTTATCATATACCACCGTAGAGCGATAGCTGATGCAGATACTGCTACACTGATAAAGTTTCTCCAGGTGTGACACAGGCCTCCTTTTTCAGAAAGGCAATGAACTAGGTAAAATGCACGACGCGGGCTCAGTGCAGAATTATTTATCTTCAAATTTTTAGTTATGCACATGACACTTTCTTAACGGTTTTGTTTAAATGGCCACTATTCCATCATCTTCCTACGCTGGCTGGGGCCGATACAGCACGTTTTCTGCTTCCATTAACCCTGTCACGACATCATTTGCTCCTTTCTCTTTCATATCATTTCTCACACAATCAATCCATGGTTTCTTTTGCCTTTCTCTCCCTCTTCATGCATCAACATTTTATTTGAAAATATCATGTTTTAGTAAATATCAATTCGTATAGGTCTGTTGTAAAAAATGTATGATCTATTGTAAAAAATAATTCTTTTATCGCTGTATCATGTCATGTCTGATTATATTAAATCCAATACAATTATAATATATTTTAGTTGGAATAAAACAATAACGTTACTATGATTTCAAGTAAATTCAATTGAAATAACAATAAATTATAGCTTTTGCCTATCAGTAATTTATCTTGTCGTGTAAATTATTATGATCTAATAATTGCGAGTTGTTACAATTAACGATTAATTTTGATTTTTGTTATCAACGAATGAGAATGTTATTGATGATGAAGGAGCTCGTGGCTAAATAACAGCCGCTCGGATCAATCCTTAGGTGAAGTCAATGTAACGTCACACTTGAAACTTTTTGCTGATGGATGCATTGAATGGCGAATGGCGGTGGTGGTTGAATGGCGGGGGTCGTGGAGGTGATTAAGGTAAAGTTTTAAATAAAATAAAACGTAAAAAATGTGAAAAAGTTGGAAATTTTACCTCCATTATATCCGTAACTAAAAGGTTTCCAGGCAATGAAGGGGAGAACTAGTGCCTTTCGGCTTGCTCAGTGGTCCACATAAGCCTTTTTTTTTTTTTGGCGGGTGGAAAATCATTGAATAACGCCCGCTCTTGGGCAGAGCGAAAGGGAGTGTCAGACTTCTACTGACTAAAGACCACCCATGTTCCTTCTTAGCCCTTTATATCGAGGCCGCGGTATCTCTTACGAACAACCCGCCTTGCCTTGCCTTTTTTTTTTCACCACATTAGCCTTGGCTCGAAAAATTCGGTCAAGGGGGGAGGCGTTTACCCAGCTATGGAATAGCACAAGCTAACAGTAACAGTATGTAGGGCTGTCAATGCGACATCCTATAAAATAACAGTATCTAGAAGTTACAAGATCATCTGGAAAAGACGTCAGCTAATTAAAAACAACAGGTAATTGATATCAGTAACACCTGATTAGAGCGCCATTGATCGATTTGGGCGGAACTCGTGTCTCACACGTAATGATAATCATAATACTTGTTTATTTTTATCACTGACTCAATTGTGTATCCTTCTTTTGAGCCTGCAATGTTTATTTTGTGTATTCCCTGTGTCCTTGGAGGATTTGCTAATTCATCTTATCATTATCATTATTGAATTTTGTGTAATTAATGTGACTATTACATGAGACTTAAACAAAACTGGCGAAATGTGGGTGTACTACATATTAGGTACACCTCTGCCTAACCCTTCGGGGATTACAGGCGTGATGTTTTGATATTTTTATTTGCGATTTCATGGTCGATCCCATAATAAATACATTTTCATGAGTAGGTACCTACATGGTACCTACTATACATATGGCCGTAAAGTATTGGCCAGCGTTTCAAAATCACCTAATAGGAAGACAGAAGCGGCTATCGAGGTAATTTCAACCCAATCCTTTAGGTATGAGCACTCATTACGCCATCCCCATCTGGGCCTAACGTATAGGTATTTCAACCAAATATTTTACCAAAACAATGCATGGCCCCCATTACCGTAAACGTTACAAATAATCCAGCAAGCATTTATTCCGAGATTGAATTACATTCACAGCGAAACAAAAAATGCCGACGTAATTGTAACTTAATTTCAACGACCTTAATGATGAAAGCGAGGTCCATTTTATATTAATATAGTACAACTGTTTGTTTGTTTATTTTGTTGTTTAAAGAATACTTTTTAGCTTTGCTCGCGTGGCTCTGCTTTTTTTTATGTATTTTTTTTCCCCACACTTCAATTCTTGTATTTCTCTTGTATCGTGGGTGCGTTCACAGACATTTAAACTCACATACACAAATACCCAGACCCGAAACAACTATCTGTAGGCCATACACATATTTGTTCCGTGCGGGGATCGAACCCGCGACACGTAGCGCAGTAGTCAACTGCTTGAGCCACTGCGCCAACCGTGCCGTCAAAATTATCCCACGGGAACGTAATACCAGCCTACTACTGTCCCATTTGGGCAAAATACTCCTCTTATAGAGAACGATTCGGGACAAAAAGGTAGTCGATGTTCTTACCTATCTCATGGTTTGTCCCTATGCCACATGACATATAAATAGTTAGTTTTTTTTTCATTGTCGTCTGTGAAAGGTGACAGCCAGAAAGAGATACTTTCTTAACGATAGTAAACTAAATTTTTCAATACTCAATACTCAAACTTTATTTGCATTCCACAATGTGTACTTAGGTGGTAAATTAAAAAAAAAATGAGATTATTATGGACCCTGTCGGGCACAGCAAAAGACAAAGATGTAGTAGGAGAGAGGAAGCTTTAAAAATACTTAAAACTATATCTTAAATAAATCCATTTTCCCGCGGCTTCACTCGTTAGGAACTCAAATATAGCCTACACTCAGGGCTAATGTAGCTTTCTATTAGTAAAATAATTTTTGGAATCAGATTTCTCTATACTCGCCATCTCAGTAATCACCTCTTTTCTATCCATATCACTACACAACACTTCATACAGTCCATTAGTACAGATACATACTGAAATTGCACTGTTTGATGTTATTTTTAGACCTTCGGAGAATTGAACTGTACACGTGCTAGTATTATCGTCATGTCTACTGAAAAGTGCTTTTTATCAATTTAAACCTTTTTATCTACTGAATGTTAGTAAGTTTTCCAACGCTCACGAATGCTATTGGATGAGCAACAATATTGTATCGTGTTGTAATGAATTTCCGTATGACTAAAGTGACTGACAGATCATTGATAATATATCATCATCTGCCTAGCCTTTTCACAACTATGGTGGGGTCGGCTTCCAGTCTAACTGGATGTAGCTGAATACCAGTATTTTACATGGAGCGACTACCTATCTGACCTCCACAACCCAGTTAATACTAGGTAATACGATACTCTTTGGTAAGACTGGATGTCAGATTTTCAGGTCACTGACTACCTGTAACCACTGCCAAAGATCTATATATGGCAGCCGGGACCAACAGCTTAACGTGCTTTCCGAGGCACGGAAGAAACTCGGTATGTCGGGTGGTCACCCATCCACAGACCGACCTAGGCAAGCACAGCTTTATCTAAAGATCGACCCAAGTGGCAGTTCTTATTAAGCCACGAGCTCCATCATTGATAATATATATAATTGATTATAATAATATATACAGATCATTGATAATATATATAATTGATTATAATAATAAATACAGATCGTTGATAATATATGCAAACCCACATTCATAATCATCATCTTCCTGTCCTTGTACCATGTTACTTGGAGTCGGCGCAACATGTTTTTTTCTTCCATTCTCCACTGTCAACCATCACGCTATCATAAATGTCAACCAAATAATTAGTCGCTAAGGTGACTGACTGATTGTAACTTGTAACCCACGGGCAGTCGGCCAAACAGCTGTTATCATGGCTCGATTTTGATTTAATTTCTCGATTACTCGTTGATAACACGTAATCGACAAATAATGACATATTTTTTCCTTAAAAGATACCTGTAATCGTATATGTAAGTGCAGACACGAACAAACAGTAGTCTGTCTACAAGGTTTAAACGGGCCAACCAAGCGATAAAATATTGAACTCTGCGCAATAATCATTATTGGGAAACGAATTTATCTGGGTAAATAAACTGGCTTTACGGGAGACTCAATATAACACACTCAATGGATGCGTTGAATAGTATAGGAGTCGTGGAATTTCTACAAAAAAACTTGATGAAGCGCTCCAAAAAATATCACAATGAATGACGACGAGAACAAGTGCCCTTTCGATATCGTCATACACGGGATACATCCATCGTACTAATTTTATAAAGCAGTAACGTTTGTAACTTTAAATGTACGAACATACTGATCCGATCTAAATTCTTTCACTAATGGGAAGCTACATTATCGCCGAGTGTCATAAGCTATACAGAGTGGTTCCGACAATACGACAATAAATGAAGTTCTAGTTCATAGGAACATTTTTAAACTATCAAATACATCCTAACACCTTCGTGGTGCCGACGATACGACAACAACCTACATAAATGTCTTTGCCAAATTCTTTTGTTACATTTATTTCCACTCGTTAATCGGTGCAAATTATTCCTAAGGTTAGTAAACCAATATTTGTTTGTTAATTGTAATGTATTTCGTTAACAGTTTTATGCTACTTAGTTTTATAGTTTTTTTTTAATTTTTTTTATTTTGGTGTTAAAACTATTTTGATAGTTTAATAATGTTTCTATGGACTAGAACTACCAGTGTTTTCATTTATTGTCGTATTGTCGACACCACCCTGTATTTAAAAACCTTACCGTGGGTTAATTCCCGATCATAACACGAGCAAAGTCGCGAGCAAAAGCTACTTAAAAATAAATTAACATTTTTTCCCTTACCTTCATTGTTTAAGTGATTTGAGCGCGAATGACGAAGAGTCTTATATGCCAGGTCATCTTACAATCCCATTTAAGACTTTGTTGTTGAAGTACAACGGTTCAAACTTGCTTACACCGTATTTGTAGTTTCTTGTTCCGTCGGTTTCGTCTGAAAAAATGAGATTAAAAAGTGTCATTAATGCGAATATATAACCTTCTTGGGTGTCGGGTGATATGTCAAGGGATCATGATTTAATTGGAACCTTAACTTTTATACCCATAAATCTGCTAGGTGACATTTCACGTCTGATTCTGAAATGTGATAAAGAGTGGACAAACAGGATTGCGACTGGATATCCGGAGTTTTTGCTGCTCAAATGGAGAAGTTGTGGTTACTCATTTTTGGCCACGGTCGAAGTTTCGATTGGCGATGGCGCTTGCAGCAAATATTAGTATAGTTGTATCGATAAGAGCGATTAACACGTGTTGCTTGATTTAATCTACTGGTTATTAACTTATTCGCGATAACGATATTCGTGAAATTTAAATGTCCTTACATTTTTTTGCAATTTGCAGATCAGTATCAGATTGTACCAATTAAATAAGAGTAGAAAGGCACGTTTACTGTAGGATATCAATTTTATTGACAAAGTCTACAACTGCATGCTTCGCGACAACCTCATACTGATCATTCCATTGAATGACCATTGAATGATCATTCCATTGAATGATCAGTCGAATATAGGTTTTGGTTGTCACAGGGGGAAAGTCCCCCTGTGATGCTTTAATGCCCCTCTTTTAATGCACAAGATTAACTTTTATTATCCAATTCTTTAGCCTCCTCCCACCAGGTGGACGGACGACTTCGTGAAAGTCGCGGGCAACCGGTGAATACAAACGGCAGGTTGCCGTTCGTTATGGCGTTCTATGGGGGAGGCCATGTTATTGTGTATTTAACCATGTTTGCAAACAAATAAATGATTTGATTTGATTTGAGGCCTTTGTCCAGCAGTGGACGTCTTACGGCTGATGATGATGATGATGATGAATCCATCAATCCGATGCTATTGTTATTTTATGGAAGATTCTATTGCAGCAAGATCTTTGTGGCTGGAGAGGTAATAAATGTTGGTTTGATATTGATCAGTATGATTACTACACGAGTCCATATTTTAATAAAAATGAGCTCATGGAGCGTACTGATATATAGTCTAGTTCAAGAAAAAGATGCATCTCGGAAATACTGCAAAACCGCAATGGGTCATAAAACACGCTCAAAAAAGAAATTCAGTCATTAACACCCACCATTTCCGCTATCTATGATTTAAATCATAATTTATGAAAACTAATTATTATTTACTGATAACCAATAAAACTACAAGCAAAGAAAACTCAACTCTAGCATGTCGTCTTAAAATTAAAATTTCAATGCTATAGCTCTACTAGCATTAACTACACCTGGAAGTTTCAGTAGCGTGATTAATATCAATTAATTGATAGAAATGATCGGAATACGTCATCGGTTTCCATTAGGACGGTCGTTTGGGAAAAAGAAAAGAAATATTCAAATAGCTAAGGTCAAGAGCGGTGTCTATGATCTCATCATCTGCCTAGCCTTTCAACTATGTTGGGGTCGGCTTTCAGTCTAACCGGATGGGGCCGAATACCAGAATTTTACTTGGAGCGACTGCCTATCTGACCTCCACAACCCAGTTTTAGTATTGGGTAATTATGATACCCTTTGCAAGACTCGACACTCGGGCTTAACGTGCTTTCTGAGGCACAGACGAAACTGGGTGGCCACCCATCCAAGGACCAACCTAGGCAAGCGCTGCTTATCTTGAAGATCACCCAAGCCTCTTGTTATTATTCAGCCATGAGCTCCTCTCTAGTAGTGTCTGTGATCTAAAAGAACTAAATCTGTGTCAAGGGCGATTTTTTGTGGTAAATTCGCGTTTGATGGCGACGTTTTTTTGTGTAAACTCGTGGGTCACTTGAATTATCTGCTGGTGTTGTTTGTTTTTTAAGTAATAAAATACATAAAGCAAACGTAAATTCTTGTTTAGGCTGTTGCCATTCTTCCTTTAAAAAGGTTAACTGAACGTGAACTCTAGCACAGATTCTAGGATTATGTTATTTTTTCATTAGATGGTCATCATCATAGTTTGTCAAAATCAAACGTAGCATTGGTTTGTTAAAATCAGGCTCTTTGGTAAATTGATCCCACTCAGATGGGACCCGCGGGTCCAATCGACCGAAACTATTTTTGAATTAAGTCAACTGGACCCGCTGTCAAATTAAATTATTTGTATAGTCAAGTAGAAAAGTTTATTTACCCACGACGGAACAGAGAAGGTAGATGCGTTTAGGGTGAGCGCTTGTACTCAATTTTGAAATTCGATGCAAATTTTTATTATCTTTAACAGTGGGTCCAATCGACCAAAGAAAAGTAATGTAAATAATGCAATTGGTAGATTCATCCCGCGGGTCCCATCTGAGTGGGATCAATTTACCAAAGAGCCAAAATCATTCATACCTATTAACTGGATTAACACATGGATAGGCGATCGATTTTGTTTCCATTGTTAGTTACTGTGTCATCTAACAAATCCCATTCATCATTATCATCATCATATTCCTGCCCTTGTCCCATGTTAGTTGGGGTCGGCGCAACACGTTTTATCACCTAACATTCTACTACAATAATAAAATACAAACGGCGACACACAAGCTATAGTTAATCAGTATAATCTAACCTCGCAAAATCGCTTTGTATTAGCTTACCGTATAATAGAAGATCAGCGTATTTTGAAAAGTTTTATTGGTCTACGACGTCTTCGTTCATACTTCAAAATCAAAAGTCATTTATTCAAACTAGGCTGACAATCAGCACTTTTCGAACGTCAAAATTTACTTTACTTATTTACAAGAGACAGTCCCCTAAAACGCCCCCCCTTCGACACTTCCTAGTGTTTTAGCTGGAAAGAAGAAGTGGCGGAACAAACTCCCCAGCAACACATCTGTCTGTTAGGTTAGTTAGAAGAACCAGTCCTGATACAATAGTAAGGTGTAGATTTACTACAGACACAAATCAATTAGAAAAAAATAATATAATAATTAAACAATGTAAAAAAAAATCAGTAAACTAATTTTGGAGAAAGAACATAAATAACAAACGTTGTCTTGTGTTCAACTCAGCGACCAGCTTATCATTTAAGTAGTCGTTACTTTGGCTTTAAACGCATTAAATGGCAAGTCTAGAAAAGAAGATGGCAGTTTGTTATAAATCTACTATATCATCTTACCAACCACTGATAGTCCTCAGAAAAACAACGCATCCAGTAAACCACCACAACGTCTATACCAAAGACATTCAAATAATTACGAGCAATTCAAGACACATCTCCAGTAAACAATGTGCAAATGATAACAGATTCATTACGTGCCTTTTCGCCGCATCCTATGAGTCATATCGCCCTGAGATGTATTTACCCGAGATGATATGACGACACAATCTCATCACCTTTGTTTTTGATCAAAGTATTTGCTACAATTTTCTAAGAAACTGTCATAAAGTTTTTCCATACTAAAATAATATTACGGTATTTGTATATTATTATACTCGTAAATGTACAAATATTATCTGTATGTCTGTCACCTTTTGTGCCTGTAACTGCTGAATGGATCTCTTAAAAATTGAACAGAGATCATTTCCTTTATCGTGTTAGCTGGCTTTTTTTTGGCTGTAATGCTAACTTCTTATTTCAGGAGTCCTGTTTATAATCTATATGCGTGTCTTGGCTTCAAACTTTAGACCTATGACTTGAAAGATCGACGGTCACGCCACTACCATACTGTGCTATCACTACTTAAACAACCAAGGCTGCGTTCAGTGTGACCCTTATCCTGTAGTTTTTCGACAACGTTATCGATTGACGATATCATTATATTACAATAAAGTGAAGGTACGAGTATGTAGACATTATTTCAAAAATACACGCGGGCGAAGTCGCGGGTAAACGCGAAGAGAGATAATGTGAACATGAATAATTAAGATATTAATAGTATTTTCCTTTGATGTTTTTCGATGGAGCCCTGAGGTACCTGGTATCTATTTCTATAAACAACTCTCACACACACGCAAGCTTGTATCAAAAATCTGAATAAACGAAGGTAATAATTAATGCTTTGGCTATGTGCCAAATTATTAATTACTTTGTAGACTGTGCGCAAAATTGAACTACGTAGTTCAGTCTCTATTTGCCACCTTCCAAAACATTGACGTACCTACCTAAATGCTTTAATTTTTTAATGACGATAGGATTTAATTGAGTATGGTGGAACTTGGTACTTTCTATTTGGTGACAGCAGTTACAGCATCAAATATGAACCCATACTTGACGTCACACAAATCCTACGCCTTGTAGTCAGAACTGTGGACCTAAAATGGCCGCTTTAACAGAATCATAACATATTATCAAACCCTGTATCCATAATATTAACAGCGTCTGTGAACATTTTAAGAATTTTATCGTGATCAGCCATTTTCAAATTAGGGCTTACAAAAGCAACAGCCCAACAGCAATCGTTAGACAGTTACCCACCAGACACAACGTCCGTCTAGTTGGAATTGACAGGGAGGGCCCATCAATAAAGAATGAGGATCTTTCACCTCTTTGTCTCATACCACAACAGTAATTTTTCCATGGGGTGAGTGTGTACCAGGGTGTTTTACTGAATAAAAACTTGAGAGGTGTCAAGGAACACCCGGATGGAACGAAGTTATTGTTATTATTTTTTATTATGTAAAAAAAAAAAAAAAAAAAAAATGTAGAAATGAAAATATCTGGCTTGCTTTCTATAAGAGAGAGAGAGAGACAGACAGAGAAACATGCGACGCCGCACAGCTTACAATAGCTTACTATAGCAAAAAGTGTCGTGACAACTTTTCGTAAGAATTTTTTCCGTCTAGCCCCCTTTCACAACTCGCGATAAGGAACTTAGTTCCAAAACTTCGTTCCAATAATTAATTATCCCTACCATTTTGATAATCAAGTTAGCAATCATATAATCTAGGTAACATAAAAACTGTACCTACTACTCTCTGTTGCAGCAAAGTAGTACAATCGTTCATGTAAATTAAGATCATTAACAATGGGTGCTAATGAATACGCGTATCCTTACAATTGTGGCAATTAATTAATGTAATTTAACCACATCCATAGAATGACAAATGGACAAAGGACTATACGTAAATGCTGAATGTCATATGTACTTAATTTACACAACTAAACATAGATCATACTAAGTGGCATTAAAAAACGTTATTTCACGCTGTAATACGTACACAACCAAATGACTAAATGTTTCAATTTTAACTCTCAGCGCTGACCGAAGTGTTGAATATCCAAAAATAATCAAAATTCCAGTTTGTATTGGGGCTGATTAAAAACTACTGGCTGAGCATCGCGGGCTGGCGTCAGCAAGGGTCGGGGGATAGCCACATGTTTAGATCTTGTGGTATTTCTTCATTTGTACACCAAATAAAGACAGAAAGCCCACCGAGTCATGGGTCAAGCAACCTATGAAGCCTCCGTCATCTCAAATCTCCTTCCGCAACATTTCTAATGTCTCATAGAGTTCAATGAAGAGAATAGAATTAGAAATATCGAACAAGGATTTCCTTTGATCTATTATAAATAACAAAGACGTCATATAAAAACCTTGCGGAAATTAGAACCTCTGACGTAAAAATATTTGAAACGAATTGTGAGACAGTTTACACACCAGAGTCAAAACATTTTGGTTTATCGTATACAGAACTGTGATTCGTGTCTCTAACAGTCTAAACAGATTTTTTTTTGCTTGGTATCTGAAATGTTGATGATGTTTTGTTTTTTACCTGCCATCATTGTTTTCAGCGGTAACCTGTTCGGCCAGACTTGTATCGAATACTGCGGACTAGCTGTGGGCACCGGACACTTAGGGGCCGTCTCCACGAAGAGTGAGAGAGAAATTGAGAAACTTCCTCCTTTTTTGAAGTCGATTAAAAAAAACTTTTATTCCTTCAAATAGATTAAAATTCAGAACTTTTTGAACGTCAATTTCTACTATTTCTGCTGGGGAATTAACTAATTGCACCCTTCAGGACTTGAATAAAGGAAACGACAGAACTGGTCAGACAGAATCTGAGTCATCATTCGAGAAGAAAACGATGCTGAGAAAAAGAAATGGCGGAACAAACTCACGATCATCTCATTAGCAGAATGCGGTTCCATTATCTGTCAAAGTCCGATATTTCGAACCGCGTCCGCAATTTTTCAGTACCGGTTTGAAGTAACCTTTACTATTATGACGGTATTGCTTGAGTCATTCTAATGAATCTAACTGTAACCACGTCTCAAAAACGTGATTGGCCAAATTTTCGTCAAATTAACATCGGTACGTACAGTCAAGAAAATTATGTTTATCACAGTGACTGCTAACTTAAATTGTCCGTATTTTCAAACCGAAAGGTTCTGGAGGTGCGACCACGAACCGGAAGACCGGAGAACCTCCCACTTAAGACCGATGTTTTGTGAAGGTTGAGGGGATCTGTCAGTTATCTTTCGGCTGATATTATAATTTTTAAACCTCAACTATTATAAATTGTAGCTTTACAGCGGCAAATTGACGTAGTGTGTCAATGAGACGACCAATTAATTTCCTCGACTGTACAGCTACCTATATAGGTCTCATATTTTCGAACATCTTTGCTAATATGCTTATAATAGGCGACGTTTGATGGAATTTCCAAATAGACTGTTCCAATTATTATATTATTCCAGTTACTGTTTAAATGTGTTAATTTAGTACCGTATAGAGTGTGTCATATTTTTGGTGTAACAATAACAATCATTTATTCGAGGTAAAAGTGTAGATGTACCTACTTCCGGGCTCACCGATGGTGGTCGGCCACTTTTCAACCTTATAACTACGGGTACGGATACGGGTGAAAAGTGTTTGACCATCAGCCTATTGCACCCTTTTACTTACAGAAGTTTTGTAAGTAAAAGTATATCAAAGTTAATGGAGTTTCAACAGGTAGTTTAGGGACACTAGAAAAACTATCCTAAGTGACCTAAAGGGACCAAGAACAGCCTGTGCTAACTCTCATTGCACAAGGTAATGCAATAAGAATTTAATTCAATTTACGTGATAACATTATTCTTCATTTAATCATCAGGGAGGGACAAACATCGGTCAATGAAAACACAAGGATAAAAACATTTGAACAAGGCAAAGCCAATGAGCTGTACTAAAGAGTACTCGTGAGGGTGGAGCAAGGGACCAATAGACAGGTAGATCGGCAGAAGAAGAAGGTGCAACGAGTTCCTTAGAGCAGAAATGCAAGAAATAAACACTAGCATGACTGAGAACCTAGTCTAGCGAGATGATAGCGAAAAAATATCTTGACGATGGATATATACAAGGTAAATATAGTAGAGAGACCCTAAAGTTATGAGATATAAAATAAAAATGATGTATTTCCGTAAATAACAATTGGCTCGGCCTCCTATTCATCATCATTTCAGCCTTAAGACGTCCACTGCTGGACATAGGCCTCCCCCAGAAGGGGGGGATTTGCCATAATCGCCACGCTTGGCAGGCGGGTTGGCGATCGCAGTATGGTTGTTACGAAGGCACAGAGAACGCTGCTGCCCATTCTCTGGTAAGTCCTTAGTCGCCTCTTACGACACCCACGGGAAGATATGGGATGGTGCTATTCTTTACGTCCGACACCATACGGAACTCCTATTATATAAAACTTAAACATAACTGGTGACATTTGAGTACACCTCTGCCTAACCCTTTAGGGATTGCAGGCGTGATGTTATGATGATACATTAGTGATCAACGATAGAGTAATTATAGTTTTACCATTAGTTCCCATGTAAAAAAATAACATGGGTACAAATCGGACTTGGAGAAAACAAATCGGTAGTCGTGGGAAAAATGATGTTGCCTTTTCTCATTACAAGCCCGTGTCAACAAGGTGGTATGTGTGTGTTTAGTTTTAAATGGTTGCTGTTATTAAACTAGTTCCACAACATAAGTAGCATATAGTGTAATAAGCCTATAATGTTCCCACCGCTGGGACACAGACCTATCTATCTATGAGAGGGAATGGACTATAACCCATCACGCGAGCCCAGTGCGTGTTGATAGATCTAACATGTCTTAGTTTTTGTGTCGTCTTTTGTTTCTAGGACATGCCGGTTTCCATAGTAAAAGTACCTATTACTTTCAAAAGTGTCGCTTCTGAAGTCTAATAATAAAGTAGTTAACAAAAAAATCTTACTTAGTCCGTCAGAGATAGATTTCCAAAAAATATTGGACACGTATTTTTTCTTTTTTCACGTAAACAAACAATCAAGACGATACAGTGTTTTGAAAACTCGTATGACGTCATATTCTAAGACTTTAGTATGACATTTTTTACCCCCCACTCAAATCTTTGACGCGTTTTATCTTCGTATTTTATTGATTTGATAAAACAAAAAATATGTATCGAACATTTTTCGATAATCGAACAGACGGACTAATTAGAATCATATTGTCGATGCTTCTGCCTTCAAATCAAGCGTGAACAGGCATATTCTGGATACTCTCGTTCCATCATGGACCTCATCTGTCGGTTTCCATCAAGCATGATCGATGTCAAGAGCTGGCCCATATTGCAATAAAAAACATGGTTCTTCTGGGGCGTGGTCTTAATCATCTTTAATTTTGTTTTATCGATACTGTTTCCACAGACAAATTCTCGTTTTTATACCAGCAACCATACAGCACTGGCTCAGGCTCATCTGGCGACCCAGAGCTTGACTAACAACTTAAGTTGACAAGCAACTTTTTTTCACCGGCACAATTGAACTACTCTCTGACAGATTGTGTGTGTACCGGTTTGAAGTAACCTTTACTATTAGTATCTCCGTTTCTTTCGTGTTGTAAGTGGGTTTTCTGCAGTATTATTTGCTATGGAATAGGTGCAGCACATTGCTCGCTAGAACGACGCTTTTATAGCGTACTTTGCTGAACAAATGTTAGCTACGCAACGTCACAGCGGGAATAAACAACATTTACTTACGTTTTTGATAATATTTTATTTTGAAGTACTTCATAAAAATCGCACTTTGTTTTTATCTTTATGGGAAGCCGGTCGTACGCTTTTGATATAATACATTTCGTTATTTTATTACTACCATTCATAGTAAAACATACAGCTCGGAGGTCGTGGCTGAATAAGAACTGCCACTCGGGTCGTCATGCCACATCTTTGGCAGTCGTTACTAGGTAGTCAGTGACCTGAAATTCTGACATCCAGTCTTACCAAAGAGTATGTAGGCAGATGATGATTCATAGTAAAACAAACAATATAAACGCGTTAGTACATCTGTATGTCTATCTGCCTGTTACATTTTCACTCCATAACGCCTGATCGGATTTATACCAAACTAGCTGTTGCAAGCGGCTTCGCCCGCTACAACTCGAAAATTATCCCACGGGAAGATAAAATCGGGATAAAAACTATCCTATGTGTTAATCCAGGTTATAAACTATCTGTGTACCAAATTTTATCCAAATCCGTTCAGTAGTTTTTGCGTGAAAGAGTAACAAACATCCACACATCCATTCTCACAAACTTTCACATTTATAATATTAGTAGGATTCAGCTCACTGGTAGACCATGACAGAGTTTAGGACATAGGGTATATCTCTATTTGTATCCAGGTAGAAAATTCACGGATCTAAAGTCAAAAATTACTATTTTTAATATCCATTTGCCATTCATGGGCACGTTCCCTGATGACAGCGATGCGGAGGAGTAATTTAACGTCTAATTGTCTTATTATCGTCGTGTGATTACTTACGCCGTCATTACTTAGTAAATATTTGACTTACAAAACTTTGAAGTGTCGGTTTAAGTACCTAATCATTAAATAATCTTCTTAATTTTTAATAATTATGTTTGAGCTATTGGTATTTTGAATATAAAGCACCTGAATATACAGAAGATCAGAGTCATCATCGGAAATTACAGTTACAGTTACTTACATCATAATCGTCAATAAACACGTAATTATAACATTGATTAATCTATTATTAGTTGGTCAATAAAAACCCTGACATGTGACTTCTCAATTATCTCATTCTACTAATATACTATTGTAAAGAAAACGTGAACGTTAACGTTACGTTGCGTGTGAAGATTCATAATAGCTGACGAAATGACGAATGGGGACTTAGGCCCAGGACTTACGACCGGGGAATAGACGTGGAATATTCGATCAACGCCTCGTCTGGCGCAGTGGCTGAGCGATTAGACTGCTGTGCTGCGTGTCGCGCGGGGTGATCCCCGCACGGGACAAATATTTGTATGACCTAAAAATAGTTTTAGTGGGTCTGGGTGTTTGTGTATGTGAGTTTAAATATTTGTAAACGCACTTACTTCCTAGTGTCGGACCCCGTTTTAAAAAAACAGAAAAAAATACATGAGAGACAAGACGCGATAGGTCGATACCCACAAGTATCCCCTCTGCTCCACTTGTATCAGCTTAGTTACAGTGCAACTGTTACACCTTGGCACTTTTTTTTGGAGGATGGTAAATTATCAAATGACTGCTCCCGCTCTGGGCGGAGCGGTAGGAAGTGTCAGACTTCTACTGACTAAAAACCACCCATGTTCCTTCTTAGCCCTTGTGCCTGAGGCCACGGTATCTCTTTCGAACAACCCGCAGCCCTACACCCTGGCCCTTAGTCGCAGTTACCAAAACGGTGATCAGCGGAACAGCTAGCAGACGAGTGTGATTCACCCAGTCTCTCATCCAGGCCTTAAAAGATTATGTCAAGAGATTGGGCATCAGCATACTTCATGTTAATGGTCTATTTCTGTGTCTTCACTTTATTCTGCCAAGGTTTTATTTACCAGTGAACTATTCATTATATCTGCTGTCGGCTACGATTCTAAATAGATGGAGTAGAAATGTAATGAACTATGGTCACTTGACGACATGCACACCCATTGTTGCCATACGGTCCCTTCTGACTTGAGGGTCTCCCCTTTCCGGCCCTGGTGCAAGCCATGGTCCGGGGCGAGGAGGAATGGGACGCCGTCGCCTCCTTCTGCGAAGCAGTGATGCTAGCGAAGGAGGTGGCGGAACGTGAGAGGGAGAGAACCTCTCATCCCAGCCGCCGCGGGAGGCGCTCCGGGCGTCGGGGGCCACGTGATGGCTTCCGGCCACCGTAGACGCGGGCCTGTGGACGGTGAGTGATGGGTAAGCTCGCCGTCCGTCCGTCTTATGACGACGACAGGCCGTGTCGACGGCGCGTTCGTGTTCCACGCGCGCCTCAAAGAGATGTCAGCAACATGGAAGGGGCCCGCAAGGGCCGACGCCTGTCGAGGCTGCGGGTTGTCCGCAAGGGATACCGAGGCCTCGACATGAAGGGCGAAGAAGGAACATGGGTGGTTTTTAGTCAGTAGAAGTCTGACACTCCCTTTCGCTCTGCCCAAGAGCGGGAGGGGTTATTTGATGATTTCCCACCCCCCAAAAAAAAAAAAAAAGGGTCTCCCCTTTCCCGTCGGCAATGCGGGTAGTTCGAAAGAGATACCGCGGCCTCGGCACAAGGGCTAAGAAGGAACATGGGTGGTTTTTAGTCAGTAGAAGTCTGACACTCCCTTTCGCTCTGCCCAAGAGCGGGAGGGGTTATTTGATGATTTCCCACCCCCCGTCGTCGTGTACCTCCAGTATATCAATACTCAATACTCAATTCTTTATTGCATTCCACAATGTAGGCTTAGGTGGTAAACATTTTTCATATCTGAAGGACGTTGAACTGAATGTGGTGACTCAATTCAAATACTTGGGTCATGTTGTCACCAGTGACCTACGTGATGATGGGGACGTAGGCGGTGAGGAGCAATATGCTCGCCCGTAGGTTTGCTCGCTGCACGGCAGACGTCAAAGTCCGTGTATTTTAAGCGTTCTGCCAGTCCTTCTACACGAGCGGCCTATGGGTGTCATATATGATGGATGTTGTTGCGGTTGTCGCGACGTTGCAGCCCGTCGGAAATGTTTGCTAAAGCACGTACGGATGGATGGCTTTCACGCCATCATGCGTAAGCAAGCGGCTTCCCTACTGCAACGTTTGCGTAGCACTCGGAACAGCATCCTGAACATGATTGTTGGCCCAGTGGACTGCCCCATCCAAAGGCACTAGGTAAAATTAGGAATAGGTTTATATTAAATAGAATTAAGTACTAACAACACTAACATACTCGTAGCATGTAAGTACAGTCTGTTTATAACCACTAACTACGAATGGACTAAGGTCTGAAATAAAGCTTTTTTTTTTTTTATTTATAGTGAAAGGATAAAACTATAATTATGATTGATGTCATACATATCAAAACGGTGGATGGCATCAAACACTGGCCCACTTTTCACAAGGAGCTGTGACATCAAACAGCGTCATTTCAAATAATTAATAAACTGAACCTACAACTAAAAACGTCGATTGAGTTCAAATAAATATTTGTCCGTTTTATCAAGGACTTTCTTGCTAAATATTTTATTCAGCCAAAATCAACAAAGTATTTTTGGCACGCGACATTAGCGGGATGTTTTTCAGTTGTTTTCTTGGATATCAAAGTGAACGTTCGCCTGAACGCGTTCAAGGTGTCTGTTAGTAACTGGGTCGTAAAGGTGAACCTCGTATCGTGCCGCAAAGAACCCTATTTTTAGCACTGAAATGGTAAAACAAAACGTTAAATTCTCAGGAATTTTGTTGTTTGTTTATTTAATTAGGGATCCTTTTGATCATTGTGTTGTCTGAAAGGTTGTTCAAAGTAAAGATTGTCATAAAATTCGAGATCTTGTGATCATCATCATTTTCATCCTTTCTTTTTTGGCGGGTAGAAAATCATCAAATAACTCCCTCCCGCTCTTGGGCAGAGCGTAAGGGAGTGTCAGACTTCTACTGACTAAAAACTGTTATGTTTTGTAGGCTTGTTGAATAAGACACCGGTGAGGTTGACTTGGTTTATTGATACCATGTTAATTAATACAGACAGACAGCAGTATCACCGACGAGGACAGACATCGTAATCTCTAGCTGGAATGACAGATAGGAACCGGATACATAAATATATCTAGTGATGTGCACACTATTAACATACTAAATAGTGATGTCCCAACAAAAACCACCCATGTTCCTTCTTAGCCCTTGCGCCGAGGCCACAGTATCTCTTTCGAACGACCCGCAGTCCCGACGGGATCATTTTCATCCTGCCCTTCGTCCCATGTTACTCTTGTGGTCTAGCAATACGCTTTTTTTCTTTAATTTTTTCACTATCAGCTATCTCCGCTTGTTCTTTCATATCAATGGCGTTAATGCAAATGTAAATTACTATCGCAAAGTTCTCACATTAATAATTACTACTACACGATCATAATCATTAACCACAAGAAATTTTCAAACAATACAATCTTTTTTCGCCTCACTCCATAACACACGAGAATTCCATGTGAACGTCGCTAACATCGTACATAAGATCTTTAATTAACGAAGAAAAAACTTCGTGCGAGACATATACGGACTTATTACCGAAGATAAGGCAATTACCGGCATTTTGTACGACGACACACAATCACTTATACATACTTGCCGCCTTTCACTTAATTATTGAGGAAGACAGAGTAGTTCTCTGCGGTCACAAACCATAATGCTACGGTTTCTCACGGAAAATTCACTTCCCTGTGAGTTACTAAGCATTGTACACACGCTATTTTTATAGAGGAATTTGCATTAAAAGAGTTTTAGACAACGGTAATGTGGCAGTTAAAAATAATTGTTGTTTTTGGTACTTGAGTTTCATGTGGTGTTTTATAACGAGAGTGGATTGATTTATGTTTTTCAAAGTAGGTTTACGCTAGAGATGGTTTGTTTATTATTAGTTGCATAAACATAATTGTCTTATAATTGTGCGTGTAATTGGACAGGAACTGCAGTTTGTTGATGAAATTATAAATACATTTAGGTATCGAGTGCCAAACCGAAAATTAGGTCATTTAAAATTAATAATTACAACAATGGCGTATTTTGTCTGACCCTAGATTCTTTGTAGTTCGGACAACCTAGATTTGAAAAACATTGAAAGACAACATTCACCGACAAATTGTGATAACAAGGTTTCTTTTTAAAAGTATAGCAATGCAAATTGTGTATGTTATAGAAGTAGATATGTTATGATTATATTGGAGCATAGTTTGACGTATTTTAAATTATTAATATTAACGAAAGCTTCATACTTATTTCGCTTGGCATGTTTTGGCCGAGTGGCAAAATAGAGAATATTATGCAGAAAGATAGCTTCAATGTCAAATGATGCCATTTATGTACTACCGATTTGACAATATTTTACAAAATTAAGATACATTATTACTTTAATAAATTACCTGAAAACCAGAAAAAATATGAAAATCCGGAAAAAGGCCGCTCAGCTTAGCAGAGCCAACCCAAACATTTTTCAGCGATGGTATTTACTGAACGAAGTTGACAGATGTAGTTGTTCAAAATTAACTGCCGAATCTGATGTCCCGATGTGCCGTGACCTTAACAAATGTATGTTACCTCTAAGAGAAAGCATTGCAGTGTAACACCGGAATCCCCTTGAGGCATTATTTCAAGTTCTCACGCGAACACTTTTGAATGTACTAACGCCATAATTATACCGTCAAACCCGTACCTGATCTGCATTACATTTTAATTAAATTATTATCATATAAAATGATAATGTCATTATTTTTACAGCTACATTAAACTTCATATTTTTATGAAGTAGTTATGCAAATCATAAACCTGTACCTTCCTGTAATATCTTCACTCACGCGAAGGTCTAATTTGATAGACTATCATCATCATATTTGCCTGTAAATAAACGCTCCTAGATTTAGGCCTGGCTTAGGAACACTACATATAATAAACAACCCTGGTCTATATTTTTATATAGCCAGTAACTACGAGTACGAGTTTGTATTATTACTCAAACTCGAATTATACTATAGGCCCTTTTTTTATGGTTGGTGGAAAATCATCAAATAACCCCTCACGCTCTTGGGCAGAGCGAGAGGGAGTGTCAGACTTTTACTGACTAAAAACCACCGATGTTCCTTCTTGGCCCTTCATGTCGGGGCCGCGGTATCTCTTAGGAACAACCCGCAGCCCCGACGGGATACTATAGGCCCTTTTTTTTTTTTTTGGGGTGTGGGAAATCATCAAATAACCCCTCCCGCTCTTGGGCAGAGCGAAAGGGAGTATCAGACTTTTACTGACTAAAAACCACCCATGTTCCTTCTTAGCCCTTCATGTCGAGGCCGCGGTATCTCTTGCGAACAACCCGCAGCCCCGACGGGATACTATAGGCCCTTACAGGCACTTTTCAATGACAGGACAGGACAGGAAAACAAAGTAAGCGAAGCTAAGGTCACATTTACAAGGCATAATAACTTATGAAAATACTGTAGTCCCCCATGGAGAAGAATGTGCAAAAAACTCCATGAAGTCTTTGAAATCAAAATACAGGATGTAAACGAACCCTTCACGCATCTGACAACCAAGCCTTCTGTACATCAAACCAAGTACCCCTACGCAAAAATTTTTGCTGGGAAATGACTTTTTTTTTTGGGGTCAAAAATCACATTTTACGGTAAAACTCAAAGTAGCACTCTTAAAACATTGTGCTAGTGAATGCTTTGAATAGTAAACGGGTCATGGAGGTAATTTAAGTAAAGTTAAAACCTGAAATACTAGTATTTACAAAAACAGCTGTGAAAAATTTGGAATTTTGACCCCCAATATCTCCGCAACTAGGAGGAGGAGGTTCCCAGGTATGGTCTAGAACAAAAAAATTATCGCAGTGGTGGGGAGAACAAATGCCCTTCGTTTGCGTTAAGGGAACTTTTACACCCTTTATTGTTATAAAATCTGTACTTGTCTACGGATCAATTTCAATGGGGAAAAAACCAAAACACGAATAGACATTCTTTCATAAGAACGAACTACGAACACTATGAAAATATTACCCGGTTAGATTAGTTAGTAAGTTGCCTCACTGTGCAGGGTGTGCCTGACGATCGCCGTTCATGAAAGCAATTTTAGCGCACCCAAAAGATAAAATACATGGGCAAAGAATACACTTTGGAGAGTAATGTGTACTACGAGGGCAACATTTTGATAAAATATTAGACTAGTAATGACGAATGAAGATTTCTGAGACTGGAAAAACAACACATAATTTTACAAGATAAACTCTTAGCCAAATGCAATGCTCGTAAGTACTTCTTGTTTTTGAGCCCGTAATTAGCGTATTTTTATCGCCATCCACGCAAAAAACAGATGCATTCAACAGAAATGGTAGTAAATCAAAAGATCAAGATCAAGACGCTCGGAGGACATTAATCTCGATTTCGTGGGTTTTCAATGAAAGGAGATTCCCTTTATCATACGTGAATTGCAATACAGTAGGTACGGTGATAGATGAGCGTCCGCATGACTGTACTTTTTGATCAAAGAAAAGTAAACACGTGAATCAAGACAGGAAGTTGACCAATCGCTGGGAGAATTTTGTATCTGATGCACGATAAATAATCATGTACCAATGTTGGGGCTAAAATATTATTGTATGAGTATCGATAGTTATTATTGTATCAAGCTATAAGAATCCTGACATCTTCCGTCAGTAAAAATGCTCTTAATAATCTCTCTCAGATTCGTCCTGTCCTTTTGCTGACACGAGGACAGGGGGTTCCCCTAGCGAGCTTTCACTTAGTCTATAACTTTTACGCCTTGTCTTAAATTCAAGGCATCCATTCAAGGATTGACCGATCAAGCAGAAATCAGCCTCATAGATTGACTTGCCAGGTGCCAGATAGAATAGAAATTAGGATTACTGAAATTCAAAGATTCTTTTTATACGATCTAATAGTTCAAAGCCAATGTACAGACGTTATACGCCCACTTGCACAATTCGATTCGTGTACGACAATAAATTGACTATCGACCGCTTTGTTACCGGAAGACTTATTTAGTAAGAGAACGGAATATAATTTCCTGCATCCTTCAAAGCATCACATTGACCTCCGCCAAATTACTAAGTTTTCATACGATATTATCAGCTAAGATAATAAACCGGTCGATTAGCTAGGCATTCAGGCATTATCTAATCCTTCAATTAGGACATGTTCAGCCGGATTCGCTATTCATGGTTCGATAGTTCGTTCCGGGATCCGTATCTGGTACAATGCAAGATAGTCCAAAGAAACAATGAGTGTTAGATAGTCGGCAATCTTAGATAATTATGATGTTCCAAACTTCCGTAAGCTTTGGATCACATATAGATGCTAGGACAGGCTTAACAGCCAAAGCATGTGTGGTACACCACACATGCTTCCATCATCATTTCATTCCTGAGGAATGAGGTTATATGAGAACGTTGCGGTTTAAAAGAAGATGATGTGACAAAAATTGAAAAGAGTATGCTTATATCGTTTGGTCATGTGGATGATGCGGAGACGATGAGTGAAAGTTGACTAACAAAAGGTAACGCAGATGCGAGTCCCGTCGTGGCTGCGGGTTGTTCGAAAGAGATACCGCGGCCTCTACACAAAGGGCTAAGAAGGAACATGGGTGGTTTTAAGTCAGTAGAAGTCTGACACTCCCTACCACTCTGCCCAGAGCGGGAGGAGCCATTTGATGATATCCCAACCCCCCAAAAAAAAAGGCAGATGTGAGTGGCAACACCGAGAGCGGACGCCCTGGAAAGACATACACTGACCTTATTGGTGAGGTTCTTCAGCAAGAACAGGTGCGCATAACTCGCAACTGGCGTGCGTGTATGCCCAGATGTATGAACGAGAACGAGGCAAAAGGAGTATGCATGTAAGAATCGTAAACGTTCTATGATTTCTGCCCACCCCCATGGAAAAAACCCGTGAGCAACAGCCAAATTACTACCAAGAGCCAAGCTATTTTTAACTATATTGATATTTATCCTCACATTCACAAACAACGTCAGGTATTTACGTGTTGAAAGTTGATTAGAAAAATGTAACAGAAGGAAAGTGCATATTATTGTGACTGCGCATCTCGACGCATGACTGCGCGCAGCGGAGAGCAAAAAATTGTCGCATATCCGACTACGCATATTACATGTCCGTGGCTTTGCTTGTTTGAAAGTACATAATTGAATAATAAATTAATTATTATCATCCTACTGACGGACTGCCTCGTTGGTTTAGTGGTCGCAAACGCGACTGCTGAGCATGAGGTCCTGGGTTCGATTCCCGGATCGAGTAAATTGTTATAGGCTTTTTGTCATCAAGAATTTATCAGTAACAGCAACGGAGTCTAGATTTGTGCTTGCTTTGATGGCAATAGGCTCGCCCCCTATTACATGGGACTTAAACATAACTAGCGAAATGTGGGTGTACTATTTGGTACACCTCTGCCTAACCCTTCGGGGATTACAGGCGTGATATTATGTTATTATCATCCCATCCTATTTCTTAAAAATGAGACTTCTGATTAAACAATATCAGCCACACATGTGTTGATTGAAGATTCGGGCTCCATAACTTTTCGAGGATCCGTATTCGTAAAGTTACAGAATCAGAATCTTCCATCCATGGCATATTGAAATCTTGTCATTTGTAGATCAATGACAGTGAGACTAGTTGTCGGAACTCCGAAAATCTGGCAATTAGGTTTACCAAGGGTTATCATATCCCGTCGGGGCTGCGGGTTGTTCGCAAGAGATACCGCGGCCTCGACATGAAGGGCTAAGAAGGAACATTGGTGGTTTTTAGTCAGTAGAAGTCTGACACTCCCTTTCGCTCTGCCCAAGATCGGGAGTGGTTATTTGATGATTTCACACCCCCCAAAAAAAACAAAAGGGTTGTCATATAACTCAGTACATGGGAAGAGAGCAGAAACTTCGTTTAAAATGCTGGTATACAGCTGTTTCCAATTAGACGCAAGAATGTACTTGGAAATAGGCCAGGAAAATTATCATCTTAACCAACTTTTTCTAGTCTCCTTACAGTAAGTATATTTTATCATGTGGTCAAAAATGTTAAATCAGGAAAAACATATGTAAAATCCAAATTCCATGTTTTAACTAGTGACACATAACGGGAATATGAAAAACAATAGCAGCTGTTTATAATTTCAATTCTTGTAAAAATCGAAAATACTTGAGGATAAATACCGTTTCAGATGACAAACTTAAAAAAACCCTAAGAAATTAGAAGAATATCTGACTAAAGATTCTTGCTCACAAAAAAAGTATCCAAGAAATTTCGAGATTGGATGATACCTGCACAATGAGATGCAAAATTATGACAACATTCTAACGAACCTCAATTATAGGCACGTTTTGTCTCACTAGACCATAACTTTCGATTTCATTAAAATTATTTATAAATGATCATAAAACATTAATATTAATAGCATGCAATAGAACTCGCAACAAGCATGAAGGAGTATGCATAAAACACAATGCAAATGAGAATATTGTACTATTCGATATTTTAAATTAAACGACTTCGTCATCTGCCAAGCCTTTGCCCAATAGGGTTGTTTACTGACTAAAAAAATATTATTCTAATTAGTCCGTCTGTTAGATTATCGAAAAATATTGGATACGTGTTTTTTGTTTTATCGAATCAATAAAAATTGACGAACATAAAACGCATCAAAGGTTGTGACGTCACTTACCGGTAAAAATTGACATACTAATGATAATAATATAATAATAATATATAATATGACGTCACACGAGTTTTCAAAGCTCTGTATCGTCATCATTGTTTGTTTACGTGAAAAAAGAAAAAATACGTGTCCAATATTTTTTGGAAATCTATATCAGACGGACTAATTACATTTTTTTTGTTAACTACCCTATTATTTGTGGTCAGCTACCACTATAACCGAACGCTGAATACCAGTATTTTACAAAAAGCGACTTCAGGGGGGCCATCCGCAACCCAGTTACTGGGGAACCTAGACTTTCAGGTTTCTGCTAATCCGTTCCAACTGTCATAGATCCACTAGAGACAGCCGGAACTAAGAGCCACTGAGCAATCTCTTTTTTGTTGGGACAGGCCCGCCACACTATTCCCTAACCACTGCAACTTCTGAATGCCAGAATTAACAGTATCGACCACCAGAAAAGCGCCGAGACAATGTAATACTCGACGAAGTCCCAGAGCAACATTTTAGCTGTCTTGGATCCCGCAACGAAATTAATAGGAAAAGAATAGCGGAGGAGTAGCCAAAACATAATTTCCACTTGGGAACTCGTAATATACGTATATGATCCTCATCTACGGACAAACCTCTGCTTTACCTTTAAGATCGAGCAGTGCGGATGTTTTAATTTCGTAAGGCCCAAGCTATATTTCGAAAATTAAATAAATATTTTTTTTCATGCCACATGCCCCTTTGTCGTAGACAACTTACCATACGCTGTTAGTAACCACGACAGTTAACTGATGATTATAGTAGCAACTGAACAATGCTTTGCTGCAGATCGTGGCAAAAAATCTTACCATGATTATGTGGCCCTGAGAGTGTAGTGCACGTGTAGGGTTGTCACTGTTCATAAGCGTTCTTCAAAATCGAGAAATTTTTATTTGTTCTACATGCAGTTTGAAATAAAAATACCTACCTCGTTCTGTACTTTTATTTCAGACTGCACGTGTCAATAAAGTAAATATATTTTTGCCAAAGCGTGCTATTATTTCAACTGCAGTTCTTATAAAAGAAGTCATATATTTGTGTAGGTGTTATTCAATACATTATGAAATGAAATTATGCTTGAAGAGAAACAAGTACCCATTCCGACGCTATTAACTGAAACACTTAAATGTATTTCATGCCTACTTATTATTGTTGTGAAACTGAAGATACCTAAAAAGATACCTACTTAAGTACTAAGTAAATATGTAATTTTTGTTTCTTAAAGAAAGTTTAATTAAAGTCGATTCTTTGAAACTTCCAGCTGAACATAATAATGTTCAAGGCTAAATAGGATATTAACAATATAAAATGTAGCATAAGCGTACACGTACAGTCCTACACAGTTCTCTTGACTCTTGAATGTCATAATCAGGAAGGTTCTGATGGCAAATAATTGTAACATTTTGACGGGACAATTTGAAAAACAAGATGGCTGCGTTAGCTCCGATTATGACCACGCGCCAAAAGTTTCATGTAAAACAATAGAGTATAATATTATATATACACAATTAATTCGTGAACTCCTAGTTATATAATATATGTATGTAGCACAAAACATAGATATATATCACACACATTCATGAATCATCAAAGTCAATCCTACATTTGTCAACCCTATCGTGACGAGTCGGGCAAAGGTTAAGTCAGGACAAGTGACTGTGAGAGCGAGGCACTACGACCTCCGCAATCTGTAGCAGCAGTGCGTGAAAAATATACTTGAAACTAATGCATTTTTTGTCGATAAATGTATTGAAATAACGAATGAATTACTTGATTGTTATTTTGCTGACCAATTTGTCCGTTATTAAATCAAGGTTTTCAGTATAGTTCTGGACTCGTTCATTAATTAATTCATTTTTCACAGTTAGCATTACAATTGTAGTTAATAATATGTTCATTATATTTAAGCAAGTGCAAGTATTCTTGGCAAAGTTCAAACACGTATTTCTGATGAAATAATGCAACTTTAAGATATATGGGTTTCTAAAATATTATTTTCGTAACGTAATATGAAAATGAAATCCATACACTTAGTAACTTAGTGTATACATATAGGTGCTGCAAACTGTACCATAGGGTACACGCCTGTCTAATAATCCCTTAAAATATTATTACGTCATGCCTACTGGCATGACGTAATAATATTTTACTACTACCTACCTACTATAGAAATATAATCGTAGGTCACATTGTTCGCAGAACGAATGGCCGATGGGACCGGAAAGTTCTAGAGTGGCGACCGCGAACCAGAAGCCGTTGCGTTGGAAGGCCTCCCACTAGGTGGACCGATGACCTGGTGAAGGTTGCGGGGATCTGTTGGATGCGAGACGCACGGGACCGGTCAATGTGGCGACTTGGGAGAGGTCTATGTCCAGCAGTGGACGTCTTTCAGCTGATATGATGATGATGAACTACTTTCATTAGGTACCCACACGGTAGCCACTCCACATAATAATTAACTTGAAACCATTGAAAACTTTGCGAAATTCGTCATCCATTTTCGTATAGTACCCCCCACGTTCTCCGTTTTACGACACATTACATGCTTCTGATATATTCCGTTCCATTTATATTTTCCAATTCACGTGAAAGCTACTCGTATACACATACTATCAATATATTCATAGAATATTGGTCGAGAAATATGCACATAAGGAATGTAGCAATAATATCGCGTACACGGGTTTTTCAACAAAACAATTTGGATAAACTAGTCAATATGTAGATTTCCGTGCATTTACCAAAATACTCTCAAGAACAGAAATATTATAGAACAGTAATATTATATTACTGTAATATTATAGAACAGTAATATTATATTACTGTAATATTATAGAACAGTAATATTATATTACTGTTCTTAAAAACACATCGAAAATCGTCAGTGGACATGAAAAAAATGAGATGAAGATTTTTGTAGTTTTCTTAGACCTAAGTACATTTTAGGTGAAATCAAATTGAGGATAGCTTAATCCAAAATTGAGGATAAATTAAATCAAGACTGTTAGCCCGCTTCATCCCGCCGCTGGGACTTCTTTTAAAATAAAGAACTTCTTTAGAAAAAAAAATGTGTTTATTTGGCATTATTAAAAAAACACTTAAAAATTTTTACAAAAAAAACAAATTGATATCACCAAAAGGGCCTCAGCTAAACATAATACCAGATGGCAGCACAGTGTGTACAACCATTTTTTTATTTTTTTGGCGGGTGGAAAATCATCAAATAGCCCTCCCACTTTTGGGCAGAGTGGAAGCGAGTGTCAGACTTCTACTGACTAAAAACCACCTATGTTCCTTCTTAGCCCATTATGTCGAGACCGCGGTGTCTCGTTCGAACAGCCCGCAGCCCCGACGGGAGTGCGTACCACCTGACGCTGTTTTCCAGCTGTTGTCCACGAGTGCCATTTTTCCCCCTAGACGTCTAAAATGGCCACTTCAGCAGATCATAATAGGAAAATAATATGAATTGTGTTAAAATTCATAAAATGGTCACAGACGCAGTTACTATTTATTATGATAGGTCCATTTTACGTTTTTTTGACGCAATTCATATTATAATCTGCTAAAGGGCCATTTTAGACCCCCTGTCCAGTCCCAGTACACGTCTCGGGCATACAGCTTATTTTTTACCGTCACTAGTAAACATACCCATATAAGGCAACAGCTGTAATACAAACAGAACACGTAAATAATCATAGATTAGGACTTACTCTCCTGTCCATATGTGGAGCGTAAACTATACAACAGTAAAAGCAGGCATTAAAACCTACGTCTAGCCAACAATACAGAAAGAACTAGAAGGTTTACTCAAAACAGAAGTGTACTGAAACTACAAACTAGTAAGCGATCAAATTATCATTAGGTAACGCCTATTTCTCATACTTTTCGGAAAAAAAAACTATACAGAAATAGGAAACAAAAAAAAACCTTTTTATGTAAAAATTTATATGAATAAACCAAAAACTCATAGCCATACATGACTGACCATAAATTATAAGATATGACGTATCATACATAACACCATGCGTGTCATTACCGAAGGGTTAGGCAGAAGAGAGGGAGACAACCTCTCGTCCCAGCCGCCGCGGGAGGCGCTCCGGGCGTCGGGGGCCACGTGATGGCTTCTCAGATGTCAGCAACATGGAAGGGGCCCGCAAGGGCTGACGCCCGTCGGGGCTGCGGGTTGTTCGCAAGAGATACCGCGGCCTCGACAGCGGTTTCGATCCCCGCACGGAACAAAATGTATGACCTACAGATCGTTGTTTCGGGTCTGAGTATTTGTGTATGTGAGTTTAGATGTTTGTGAGCGCACCCACGATACAGAAATACCTAGTGTGGGGCAAGGATTAAAAAAAAAATATTACAATTTGCCAGTTATGTTTTTTAAGTCCCACATAACAGGGGGCGAACCTATTGCCATCAACCGGGCACAAATGCAGACTCCGTGGCTTCTACGTGAAATTCCTGATGAAAAAACTCAATGACACTTTGCCCGACCGAGGAATCGAAGCCAGGGCCTCACGCATAGCAGTCGCTCTTGCAACCACTAGACACAGAATAACAGAAGTAACCTTCTGTATTTTCTCCTCTATGTCTCCAAACATTACGAACAAGATGATTTATCAGCAGGTAGGTATTCGCTGACGTCATCATTATTTGTGTTCAGTGACGTCACAATCGTAAATTCCACCGGAAGCTGCAGCTACGTTTACAGACGGAAATATAAGATTGTACGAAGACAAATTATTTACAAACATTATTACTGACTTTGATGTTTGAATATAAACGTTGGAGCAATATAGTAGGAATGTTAACATGAGATCTGATACCGTAACTACAGTATAATTAAATTACAGATTTATTGTCTCAAAGAGTTTAACTTTACATAGACAAGGTTTATTAATCTTTATTAATAAACCTTCTTGTCTATGTACTTCTTCTTAGCGTGTCGGTGGCAAAATAGCATAATGTATTTGGCCCAAAATTCAGCTGATGCAGTCATAAAGATCTTCAAGTGCGCAGGTGTCAATAAATACCAACCAAACCTGCGTTATATTCTGATAAGTAAACGTGTACCAGTTAGATTTTCCCATTGGTGCAAAATGGCAACATCCATGCAAAGTTTCAATATCTCAGTTAGAAAATAAATGATGACCATAATTGCATGGAATTGAACCTGAGGAATGTTACAGATAACACCAGTGCTGACGTACCCACATTTAACGACACCTAACATAAGAGAGGAGTTGGCATTATTATCAGAAACCACGCAAAACTTGTAGACGTACCTTTTAGACATAAGTACTCATCATCTTCCTGCCCTCATCCCATTCTATTTGGGGTCGGAGCAACACGTTTTCTACTCCCATTCTTCAATGTTAGACGTCACGGTGGCATTTACTTTATTCCTTTTTTTTTTTTTTTTATTCTCATTTAAATCATTCCGCACGCAATCCATCCTTCTTCTCTTTGGCCTTCCTCTCCCTCTCCATTCATCAATATTTATATCCATCACTTTTTTAGTCATATGCGTTCCATCCCTTCTCACTACACCATATCAAGATAAACGACTTCATTTCAATTTTTCTGTAACAGGTGGCACTTTTAAACTTCACTTTCAAGTTTAGAAATAACTACTATGAAACAATACAATACGCAAAGGAGAAAATACAAATTTCATCATCATCTGCCCAAACTTTTCCTATCTGTGTTGGGGTCGGCTTCCCCCTTACATGGAGCAACTGTCTATCTGACCTCCACAACCCCGTTTATACTGGGTAATACTACGATACCTTTTGGTAAGACTGGTTGTCTTACTATCGAGCCTAACCTACAAATAACAGCCGGGACCAACGACTTGGGACCAACTTAACGTTCGTTCCGAGTCACGGAGGAAACTCTTTCTGTAATGGTCACCCATCCTTGGTCTAACCAAAGTAAGCACGGCTTTACGGATAGGCTGTCAATTATTCAGCCACGAGCTCATCGAAAAATATAACTAATTTAAAGAATGTAAAAATATCACAGCATGCCTAAATGGTAGACACGTTTATGTAATTATCTTGTTTGTTTGACTGATTCATATTCGCATTCACCATTGTTATCAATGGTAAATAGTCATGATAAACTTGTGTAAACAGACATGACGATAGGAATCGGATTGTCGAATTATAGCAGACTGGTAGTTGATGAAACAAACTTTTATCATTCTCCTTCTCAAGTCCCACAAAGCATGGCAAGCTATAGCAAGCCTTTCTAGACACATTCAATACACTGATCTAAGAGATGTAGGTAAATTATCACGTAAGTACCACACATCTATCTATATATATCCACACATATATCACTATCACAATCTTTTCCGTAGGTTCTCTCTCCTAACAACATTTCTGAGTGTTACATTTACTGACATTTACAACATTTCTGAATGTTACTGAAATGGATGTTGTTTGTGAGTTACTTTCACCGAGAACAGTATAAAGCTATTACCAATGGCAATTAACTGACTATTAACTGTCAGCAGCCCCGACTTAACGACCCCGACGACTAAGTTGATGTTATCCCTAAGTTTTAAAAAAACCAGTTTATGCTGATCTCTCATTGTATGGGACATCTTTAAAGCTTGTTGTGTCGCCTTGTTTACTATTGAGGTACCGACTTTTTATACTAATAAAACAGATAAAAAAAATGCTGACTACCTCATTGGTCCAATGGTTGCAACCGCTACTGTGAAGCATGAGGTTTGATTTCCGGGCCGGGCAAAGTTTTATTGGGTTTTCTGTTTATCTGACTATGGGATTCGTCGTTCCCTGGTACATGGAATTTGTGAAATGTTAGTTAGTACTACAGACCTCTGCCAAAACCTTTCAGAATATTACAAGATGGATGTCATGTATGTAAAAAAAAACAATTAGATATCCTAACTTAAGTAAACCTAATCGAGACAAAAAATATGGCGTCGTCAACAAATTCCTCAGCATATCTGTCAACTGATAATGTGCCCAAAAGACAGGCGACAATTAATAGTATTTTAATTTCAATGCATGAGTGTTAAGTCCGTCTAGACATTACATTAGTTATGTCATTGTGTATAATGTCCATATTAGTAACAGTTTATTATCTTTTTAGTTATTATAAAGACTGGGGTTTCTTCAAAGAAAAGGCGAATTCTTTGCACAGGTGTAGTTAATTCCTACTAATTGGCGATAATGTTGAATGTGTGCTGAATATAAAATGCGATCACCGTGTCTCAATTGTTTAACTGAAAACTGGCGTATGGAAACCTGAAATTATCTTTTGTTAAACTGATCATGGTCTCTACCATCAATCATTAATACTGAAAACTGGGTGTTTACCGACCGCGGCGAAGGTGGCGTGACGATCTGATCATGTTTGCGGGGTTAACATGGCCAGAGATCGCACATGATAGAGAGGTATGGAAGGTTACTATTCGATTTGATTTATTTATTTAATATTGGGAATTGACATCAAATGACTCCTAAGATTCATATTTTCTGGCCTCACTCCGAACGAAAATTGTCGAACGTGTTCTCTTTCCTTGAAGATATTAGCTATGAAGAACAACACACATGTTTAGCCAACTCTTCATCATCATCAGCAGCCTATTAATGTTCCCACTGCTGGGACACAGGCCTCCACTCTTTTAGAGGGAATGGGCTATAATCTACCACGCGGGTCCAGTGCGGATTGATAGATTTCACAAGTCTTCAAATTTTGCTTCAAGGACATTCCTCACGATGTTTTCCTTCACCGCCAACTACATAGAAATAATCCTGTATGTAGTTGACTAAACATGGATGTTATTCATAGGAGAGAAAGGCCAAAGAAAATATGGATGGATTATGTAAGGAATGATAATTATGAAAGAGAAAGGACAAAATGACGCCATGACGTCTAACCGGGAGAATGGAAGAAGAAAACGTGTTGCGCCGACCCCAAATAGAATAGTCAGGATTTTAAAAGAAATGATCCTGTATGTACCTAAGAATTTATTGTCAAATTTTCTAAGAACATAACTTCAGCTGTAGACTTTAACGAACCGATAGTTATATCGCGAATCGTTCTAAACTTTAGATATTTACTGTTTACTCTAAATTATAATATCGTAAATTTTCAAACAAATGGGCCGTCTCAAATATGGCTGATCGTAAAATAGTTAATTACGCACACGCTGCCGGACATTGGCACACTCCATTCGCGGTATTACCACAAAATGAATAACTATCTTCCTGACGCACGGAACGTTAATCATTATTATTATCACGCTTATTAAAGAAGCATCATAATTATAATATCGCTTTGCTAAGATAAGGCAATCGAGGAGTCTATGACAGTTTTATTTCAACAAAAACAAATTATTTTTAACATAGTCCATGTTCAGATACTTCGCAGTACTGAGCCAAAGAGATAGTAAAAGAAGTGTGAAGAGACTCCTCTCGTTCTGGGTGAAGAAGAAGGGAGTGTCAGACTCTTAGTGACTAAAACCCATGTGTGTTCCTCTTTATGCCTTTTACCCAACTATGGCGAATCCAAAAGGAAGGATAATGATTCTTGGCTTCGAAGGTCGCGAAAGCTCTTTCGAACAAACTGCGCAACCCTAGCAGAAACAGCTCGATAGTTGTACAACATTCAGTAAATTGAGAGTAAGGTTTCGTTGAGACTCGCGAGTACCAGGTATCGTAGTACAAAAGGGAGGCCTATACTCAACCAAAGTGGAACAAGACTGCTGATGGTGAGATAGAAGACACTGATGAATTCGAAATGATACCTACTGATAACTATTGTACATGACAACATAAATAAACCACACCTTTAAGACACCAATTAATGTGCTGTCAAAATGTAAGGCAACTCCATCTCAAAATTTAAACAAAAAACTATAGAGTCATTCTACAGAGATAAAACCTGGATGAAGCTGACCCAGAAACCAGCAAAGACAGATCATTTAGCTGGGATGAGATGGGTAAAATCGGGCTGTGACAATGTTGATGATACACAAAAATAATTAAATAAAAAGCATGACACAAATACAAAAATAAATCGTTGATTAATATAATTAAACAAAATAGTAAATAACCCTGCATCAGCGTATACTATTGTCGTATCTAAAAACACGTACACAAACTTTTTAAAGAGTATAATGAGACCTCGCCGGTCTCTAATGGCCGAGACGTGCCCGCCGTGGGTAAACGATATATAATTCTGATAAAGCCGTGTTTACCTTACCTTCGGAGAATCTAATAGAAACCAAAGACAAGAGAGTTTAGAAATGATTCTAGTAGATGCATCGTGGGATTATTTCGCAGTATTTGCAGCATATTGGAAAATAAACAAGTACCCAGTACCCCACCATGTATCCGAAGTAAATAAACCCTTACCTATGTACCTAATGAAAATACTGATTTATTATGAAAAATAATTTTATTAATAGATAACATGATAGAAACGATCACAAAGATGAATGAGTTAAAATAGAATAGAAACGAGAAAATTAGAATAATACCTACTCAAAAATAAAGTAAATATAAAAAATTAAAACAATAAATTAATTAATTATTATATTTAGTAAAATAAACTAACCATACACATTATTAATCAAAAACTATTAAATAAACTAATAAAAAACTATAATGGGCATCAAAAGAGTACTCCTCAACGCTGTTAGCTAGCAATGTGCCCAAGAGACCGGCGGCATTGCCACGTTGAATGGCAACACTTAGCCTCTGACCAAGGTAAAAACCGGCCCTTAATTATTTAAACAATAGAACAATTTAATGAAGTATGTAATCGAAGTCCACTTCGATTACCTAGATACTCAGTTGAATGTCTGAAGAACTGATTTCAATAGACAAATTGATGCCTAATCATTGCTAAAGTAACTGTCACTTTCTATGATGTAAATGTACTACAAACTTTAAGAAGAATAAATCTCCTGTCTGTGGAATGTATCAGTACTGATGTTCCAGCGTCATCACTCAGTGGGTGCCAGAAGACAGGCTTCGTCGTCTAGGGAGGCCTAGAATACGGTGACGTGACACTTACAGGCGTTTGTGAGAGATTGGCCGGAGAAAAACTGCATACACAGAAGAGTGGAAGGTTATGAGAGACGTTTGCCCAGCAATGGGCCAAAATAGGTTAATGCAGATTGACTCATCTTCTACTCTACAAAGTACATATCGGCGCGTGAACGCCGTCGTCGTCAGATCTCACAATATATTGGCTTACACCAATATATTACACACTCACACAATTACACAGTAATTAGGTAACAGCTGGAAGTATTAACGCAAGTTTGAATAAAATAACTTACTCCAGATTAGGGTGTTTATTTCACGATAGGTGAATCAAGAATTCCCTTTCTTTCGAAATACAATGTCTTTTATACACAGAAATGGCGGGCTTAACATAGCAATATTTCACTTTGCAAGGCGGGAGAAATCAAAATAAATACTTAATAACCATTATTCTAGCGGTCATATTAAAATAATTCATACTATTAAAATAAACTGATATAACAATATTTTACAAATATCAAACGGGTGTGACAACATAATTCCTTATTATTGAACAAACGGAAATTACAATTAATTCAAAATAGACGGAAATACGAATATTAGTTCAGTGAATCTAAACATGTCAAATACAAAACTAACTACCTTCAAATACGTTAATGAATCTACATGAGTCAAAATAAAATCATAACTACCCTTAAATAATTAATTATAAACTAATTTAAAATCAACATTATGGTTTTGCGCCCATACGGCCGTTCTGATTCAGCGCGTTCTCTGCGCAAAAATATTTTACATACAAAACAACGGCATCAACCACCTAGGGTTTAGCCTTACAACACGGCATCACCTGCATTGGATCTAGCCATACTTCATGGCATCACCCGCCTAGGATATAGCCCCCTAACACGGCATTACCCGCCTTGGATCTAGCCATACCTTATGGCATCACCCGCCTTGGATTTAGCCGTATAGACCAGGTCAAAGGATACGCATGGTGATCAGTCAGCGCAATAGGTGGGAAAGGTGGAGTAGCTAATACAATATTTTCTCGATAATTTCAACCAAGTTGTTTCACTAACTTAAAATAAAACAACATACAATCATTTATACGGCATCACCCGCCTTGGATCTAGCCATACTCATGGCGTCACCCGCCTGGGATATAGCCACCCTAATACGGCATTACCCGCCTTGGATCTAGCCATACCTTATGGCATCACCCGCCTTGGATTTAGCCGTATAGACCAGGAAAAGGATACGCATGGTGGCCAGCCAGCGTAATAGGTGGGAAAGGTGGAGTAGCTAATACAATATTTTCTCGATAATTTCAACCAAGTTGTTTCACTAACTTAAAATAAAACAACATACAATCATTTATACGGCATCACCCGCCTTGGATCTAGCCATACTTATGGCGTCACCCGCCTGGGATATAGCCACCCTAATACGGCATTACCCGCCTTGGATCTAGCCATACCTTATGGCATCACCCGCCTTGGATTTAGCCGTATAGACCAGGAAAAAGGATACGCATGGTGGCCAGCCAGCGTAATAGGTGGGAAAGGTGGACCAGTTAATACAAACATTTTAAGATTATAATTCATCCGCCCATACGGTCGGTTCATTGTCATTGTCATCTAAAATGGATCTTTTTGAGCCAGAGCTGCTGGTCTCAAAAATCGTGACAAGCAATCTTTTCGGAACAACCATTCAAATTATCATGCTAACTTTGTAGCAATTTATTAGGTAACACAAAAACTTCCATAGGACCTTCATGTTTAGGTTAGGACCAAGTTTAGTTGTATGTCTTTCATCCTTATGCAAAAGGACAAAGTCCCTCTTTTCAAATGATTTGATTTGAGTTTTGCTTTTGTCAAGTCTTAATTTATCCCGAAATGATCGCTCGTCCATCCTTAATTTTAAAAATGATCTAACAATATTCAGATCTTAAATTCGTTTACATTAAATGATTTTAAATCCGAGTCAAGCTCCATACTACATAAACACTTATCCATTCAAGTCTCATTCTCGTATTTTGTGAGAATTAAAATGACTAAATATCCAAAATATTAATATTGACAAGAAATTATAAGCCAAGCTTCAATAAAATATTCACATTTGGAATATGTAACAATATTCAACTTTATCATCTCATTAGTGTAATTCAAATACTTTAAATATAAAGTAGTTCAACTTTCAAAGACTAGAATTATGTTCGATCAAACTTTGCAGAACATAACATAGCGCCTGCACTACCCGAAGGGTTAGGCAGAGGTGTATCCATTAGTACAACTTTTTTATGTACCAAAATATTAAAACAGAGCCTCGAAAGGCCTTACCGACATTAACTGTTTCGCACTGCTGCTCAATTTCATCCACAATATGGCTTCAAAGCTGTTTTTCGGTCCCGCTACCAGAATAGTCAGCATGTCGTCAAAGCCCTTGTTGAATCGAGCCGGCGACCCGCAGACGTCAAAGCTTTCAGCATCACACCAATAGCTCCAACATTGATCATGAAAATAACAAAGTGAAAACAATTAGCAATCAAAAGTTAGCGAAAGCACGAAATTTGTATTCCTAAAAGTGTAGTCATATCTAGACAGGGAAAGTAGCACGCTTTACTGTCCTGATCTACCAATCTTATCGGCAGTTAATGGTAATGAAAAGTTATTCTTAAGTATGTTTGAATTTAATTCTCGACATCAACATTTAAGTCGACGCATAGTCGCATAGTCGGTAATAAAATATGACCCCGAAATGAGAGAACGGGAATAAACTATCTCTGAATATACAGTTTTGTTCAAGATCGTTTAAAAGAAATGTTCCAGCGGCGACAGTCTGTAGTGCCAACACTGAACAATTCTGTCTACATCCTTTATTCTAATACTCAACTGACAAGTTTTTACCTCTGAGACGTTAACGGAAGCGGAGGTAAAAATAAAAAGTTTTTATAAAATTTAATTTAATTATTCGAATATAGCAAGATCATCAAGGTCGGTATATAATTTTATTCTCGACTTTGTCAAAGACAAAGATTTTTTAAAAACACCTAAGCGGACAAAAGAAATATTCGGTCCCGAAGAACATGGTCGATTTTCAACAAAGGAAATACGACAAACCGACTTGTTACCAAGTAGTAATAAGTTTTAAATACGATTCTCTTCGTCTTGTCCCGTCTCATCTAGCCTTTTCCAGCTATGTTGGGGTCGGCTTCCAGTCAAACTGGATGCAGCTGAATACCAGTGTTTTACATTTAGCGACGGACTATTTGACCTCCAAAACCCGAATCCACAACCGTTCTCCTAAGACCGATTCGCCACTACCCAGTTAATATTGGGTAATTCGATAATATTTGGTAAGACCGATTGTCAGACCACTTATCAGAAACTCGGGTATGTAATGGGTGGCCAGCCCGTCACATTATTCCTAAACCACTAACTCCTGTAAGCCATAATCAACAGTGACCACCACCAGAAAAGTGCCGAGACAATGAAGCTCGACGAAGTCACAGAGAAACGATGTAACTTTCTTGGATTCCACAACGAAATTAATCAGAAAGTTTCACATGTAGGTAATGTGTGGTGACCCATTCACAGACCAACCTAAGCAAACGCGGCTTAACCTACAGATCGATCAGAGTAACAGTTATTATTAAGCCACGAGCTCAGTCTATTGCTCGTAAATATGTGAATGTCTTGATTAAAGAACACTCATCAATAGTCATATTTCTGGATATAATCAGCTTTTTACCATTAACTAAATCAAATCCAAACAAAATATTAAACCTGGATTTGGTTATCTTCTAACACAAAGTTTCATTTCTACACTGGTTTCAACAATGGTCGAGATACTCTCAGAACACGTGACATTTACGCCGCCTATTTCCATAAAAAAAAACCGTATTGACAGTCTTTTAACCAGTAAAACTTCACTAAACAAAAAAAATATATGCGCCGGTCTTGAATAGACAAGAGGCATTCTTTTCAATTTGAACTGTTGTCATGCAACGATTTACATAGTTTTAATCGGTTACTACAATTTACGTAGTTTTAATCGGTTGACCTGCATTTTTCGTTACGGAAACAGGTTTCTCGGAATGATGGCAATATACAATTTTAGATATAAGGTAAGGTGGTCTGGCGAAACCTGGGAGGTAGGTTTTGCAGAAATACCCGGTTCAAAAGTTATTATTGAATATTCCTTACAATTGCGAAGACTCACATTTAAAACAAATTGGCTATGACCAACTTATAGAATCAGGCGTTTCCGAAATCCGGGATTTTTGTATGTATTATTGGATTTCGGTTGATTACTTCCAAAAGATGGTAAAGTAACACGAAAAGCTAAGAGTCAGGCGTATTACGTGATAATTCACATTTCACTAAATCAGGGTTGATATAGTGACAACAGAATCAATTACCTCGTCATCCGTGGCTTCGGGCTGTATTCCCTTGATGGATAGCGTCCATCCCGTGGTTGAGTAGTCTGCTTAGCTGCTCGTCTGTCCCGGAACTCTTCGCTGAATGTCTGGATCAGGTCTAGCTTGCTTCCAGGTGGTGGTGGATTGCAAACACCGCGTATCCAGCCACGTCTTCGCTCTTCCTTTCAGCTTCAGTATTGTTTTCATTCGATTTTCATGTGGTAATGCCAATAAACGAAACAGTTTAATCGATATTGGCACACCAGTCCCTCACGCTGCAGGAACGCACATCGGGATCGAATGGCCATTGGTAGCGATTGCCACGATCCCGAGATGGCGCCGGTACATCGGTCGGACAGTTCTGCAGTCACGGTGCTTGTTGTAGTTTGCTTCGTGGTTAGCGTCACCAGACACTTGTTCCATGGAAAAACTTGGGTCTGGCTGGGCGGTCCATATATTTATCTATGGGGCGGTCGGCACAGGTTTGCGGACCCAGGATCCAGAAGGCTTCAGAAGGGGCGAGTTGGATCCCACCGCTGCTATCGGCGCGTGAACGCCGTCGTCGTCAGATCTCACAATATATTGGCTTACACCAATATATTACACACTCACACAATTACACAGTAATTAGGTAACAGCTGGAAGTATTAACGCAAGTTTGAATAAAATAACTTACTCCAGATTAGGGTGTTTATTTCACGATAGGTGAATCAAGAATTCCCTTTCTTTCGAAATACAATGTCTTTTATACACAGAAATGGCGGGCTTAACATAGCAATATTTCACTTTGCAAGGCGGGAGAAATCAAAATAAATACTTAATAACCATTATTCTAGCGGTCATATTAAAATAATTCATACTATTAAAATAAACTGATATAACAATATTTTACAAATATCAAACGGGTGTGACAACATAATTCCTTATTATTGAACAAACGGAAATTACAATTAATTCAAAATAGACGGAAATACGAATATTAGTTCAGTGAATCTAAACATGTCAAATACAAAACTAACTACCTTCAAATACGTTAATGAATCTACATGAGTCAAAATAAAATCATAACTACCCTTAAATAATTAATTATAAACTAATTTAAAATCAACATTATGGTTTTGCGCCCATATACACAATGACGAGAATCATTCACAGGCAGACGAAACAAATGGGATTCCCACAGCACAATTGATTGAAAGGTTCCATAAATATGTTAATGCTCTAATTTGTTTACAGTCATGCTTGGCGCACCGAATTATCTCTTAATCAAAGCATTTTTAATGCATTGTTCGTAAAGATTAGATAACGGTATATAACGTAAATACGTGTATGCTTAGACATGTCATTCATCCGTAATTTGAAACAAAGCGATAAATATGGTTAAGCGAGGTTCTTTTGACGATGACATTGCCAGGGCGCTGTTGGTAACATAACATAACATCACGCCTGTAATCCCCGAAGGGTTAGGCAGAGGTGTACCTAATAGTACACCCACATTTCGCCAGTTATGTTTAAGTCGCATGTAATAGGGGGCGAGCCTATTGCCATCAACCGGGCACGAATCCAGACTCCGTGGCTGTTACTGATACATGCCTGATGGAAAAAGCCAATAACACTTTGCCCGACCCGGGAATCGAACCCAGGACCTCATGACCAACCCAACCTTTTGTAATATCTATGAAAATTGTACTCTTTTTTTCTTTGTCATGTGCTATATAGCTGTCGAGAAATATCTCTAAGCCATGCTTGTTTTCTCACAATGTTTTCTTACGCCGAAGCAAGTGATAATTTTACAACACGCTCATGAATTCGAAAAATCTGAGGTACATGTCTTGGGTTTGAACTTGAGACTCATGACTTGGCAGTGTAACGGTCACACCACTAGGCTATCACTGCTAAAACAAAAAACTGGCCAAGTGCAAGTCGGACTTGCTTACGAAGAGTTCCGTACCATGACTTCTTATAGGTTTTCCTGTAATCTAAGAACTAATTTCTGTATTTTTTTTCAGAATTTTTGGCTCAGTAGTTTCGGAGATGAGGGGAGGGGGATGGTCGGCCAGACAGACAGACACACGAGTGATCCTATAAGGGCTCCGTTTTTTTCCTTTTGAGGTACGGAACCCTAAAAAGCAAAATGGTGATGATAGTTTCCACGAAGGCCAAGCGCTAACCATGCAGCACTTTACTATAGAGAAGATAATAATTTCAGATAAAATGTCATAGAACAAATATAACGCCATAAACCAAAATTACATCTCTAATTGCTAATTTTGACACGTAACACTGACACACAAGTGAGTAATAGCCAGTTGGATTTCTTATATCTTTGTTTTGAAAGGATAACCAAACAATTCGTCTTAGCTGAACAATAAACACAAACATTAAATAGCTCCATAGTATTAATATGATCTAATATGAGAAGTATGCGACGATTGGTTGTGGTAATCAAATTTACTCTAGCACAGAATGCATATACAAGTATAGTTTACTTTGTAGTATTATGTGCAATTGTGAGACCATGACCAATGAAATGCCCGACAAAACAGTTTATACTCTCTTGTCTCGGCTGCCATTCAACAATACTTTAGACAGATCACTTTAGCCAGTAAGTCTGGTATAAATCTATTCTCTTTTCCAAAAGAATTTGATGAAAATGTAAACAAATGGGTCAGAAAACGAGTTCAATAATAGTCCCACTCACGAATTGAGTGTTTTGATCCTAGTTTACGAGTAATATCACATTGTTGAGTTACCGTTATTAATGATCATAGCAGGTGGCGTTCGGTGGTTTCTGCTTACCCCCGTGGGTTGCTCCTCAACGCTGTCAGCCGGTAATGTGCCCAAAAGACTGGCGGCATTGCAACGTTGTATGGCAACACTTAGCCTCTGGCCAAGATAAAAGCCAGCCCTTGGGTCACGAGAAGCGTCAACTAAGCGTTTTGAAATTTCCTTAAACAGGCTATGAGCACTCCATTAAAATGGTTAAGAAAGGAAGGTTGAAGGTTTTATCTTTATAAGTATCTAAATGTGTGACTAATTTCCCTTTCCTGCGTGATAGTTGTAAAACCTGGATGAGGCTGACACAACAACGTGGAGATTGGTACAAGACAAGAGAGGTCGATACGCAGCAGTGGGTGAATTCAGGGTGTACATGATGATGATTGATAGTTTAACCTGAACAGGATTTGTTTACACTTTCCTCAAATACTTTTGGAATAGACTATACTTCACGTCATCCATGTCATTCTTTCATACATCTCTATCAAACGTCGTCTCGGTATTCACCAACAAAACATTTCTCAAAGAAAATTGACGTCAGGCAACCGGCCGGTCAAACAACTTTAGCAGACAAACACCTTAGTAATAATTCAATCATTTGCTCTATAAAAACCTGAAGAGAGATCATTGTACTTGTCGTTATGAGGTTTTTTTTCAATGGAACCTGTGCTGAAATAGTGAAAAATACTACGAATTTTATCCTTCTTCTCCATGTATCTAATTAAGATCGCATGATTTGGCAAATTATAAACAAATTGAAAACATTTCTTTTTTAAGTTTTTTGTTTTGGTCCCATACTAAAAGTATGTAAGTAATAGGCGATGATTATAAAGCCCACTTTTAAAGTTTTCAGTTACACATAAACCAAAAACCTATAGTCAAACAAGTTCATTGTTTAGCCTGGGAACCACCAGCTGCAATCAATATGCGGCATCTTTTAACTATTCAACTGTGGAGTTAAACCACGGTCATCAGTTAAACATAGTAAGTCAATTATCAACGCCAGTTTACCGAAGTTTCACGGTACGGTGGCTGGAGGCAGTTCAAATTGATGGGGAACTGTTTTACCAGTGATTTTGCTATGGTAGACAGTTTCCAATGAGCCATGGGAAATCCCATCTCTTGACTTGGGAAACAACCGATCTAGTCAATTTAATTTGATGGTGGGTGATCAATGTTGCGAGATTGTCGGGATTTTTAGTATCTCATTTATTTTTGCTTATTTCAGGATTCATAGAATATTCATTTCCGATTGGTGATACCGTGCGAAGTCTGGTTGTGTGGCTATCTAGTATTTTACACAAGTTTAACATTAAGGCATGTAATAGTGATGAAATGGTGCAAATAAGACTGTAATCACCATAGCATCTTTACACTGAGAAAAAGGGTAGACTAACTGCGGTACTCAGAGATATTTAATGATTACTTAAGCCGTCACTTAGTAACGGTTTGACATACTTTTGTATGACAAAACTGTCAAAACCTTTACTAAGTGATAGCCTAAGTAATAATTAAAGTTTTCTGAGTGCGGCAGTAAGTCATTATGATGATATTACAGTTTATTTATGAGTATGACTAATTAAATTGCCAGCTTGTCCAACTGATAAAAAATTTAATTGATTCCAACTCTCGCTTTTCATTCTATATAACGTTTGTTTCTATTCATACATTCCCTTCATTGCTGGCAAGTAAATATAATTCATACATTTTGTATTCATAAAGGGTGTAAAAGTACCCTTAACGCAAACGAAGAGCACTTGTTCACCCCGTCACTGTGATCATTTTTTTGTTCTAGACCAAACTTGGGAACCCCCTAGTTACGGAGATATTGGGGGTCAAAGTTCCAAATTTTTCACAGCTGTTTTTGTAAATACTAGTTTTCAGGTTATAACTTTACTTAAATTACCTAAATGACCCGTTTACTATTCAAAGCATCCACTAGCACAATGTTTTAACAGTGCTACATTGAGTTTTACCGTAAAATGTGATTTTTGACCCCAAAAAAAAAATTGTTTCCCAGCAAAAAAATTTGCGTAGGGGTACTTAGTTTGATGTACAGAATGCTTGGTTAATGGCTGTGTGATGGGTTAATTTACACCCTGTATATCAAGGTATGAAAAAGACAAACAAGAAACTTAAGTCAGTTATAATATAAACATTATCAGAATAGGAGTGTCCTTACCGATAACTTATTACCGTATTATAAGTAATGAGTATGTCTCAAGTTATGGAGAGATGCGAGACATCCCAGACATTCATAAATATGTATATCGGAATACATACATATAAAAATAGGCCCATATTTGTTTGAACAAACCATTTAAAGGATAATAACTAAGGATGTCAATTGTAATGGCTATAAGAGTAGAGGACAACCAAAGTAACAATGGATGGATTGTGCGAAGGATAATATGGTTAGAAAGGAGGTGACTGCTGAGATGATTAGCAATAGGGAAGTATGGAAGAAAAAGACATGCTGCGAACCCAAATAAATTGGGTTAAGTGCAGGAGAATGTTGATGACGTTGACATTCATTTGTTTATTCTCTTTTAAATGTCTATAGTGGATCGCTATTTGGCCTCTTTTAGCTCCACTTGTTTATTGAGTGAATTATGTTGATTTCAGCATTACTTGCCACAAAACAAATCTTATATATTGTTTAAGTTTAAGTTGTATCGCGAATTGAACCATATTTGTAGGCTTTAAATAAGTATTAACCAATTTGTTTATTACTTTTTTGGAAATTAAAATGCGAGTGTAGAATGGACCTTGCCTTATCGATTACAGTGAACATATTGACATATACTAATGCTGTTATAATTCTGGCCAGTCATCAAAATGATAAACCGGCTAGCTATCCAGACTTTACCGGACGAACATTAAACTTTAATCGCCAATCATAGAGGACATTTCTCTTACCAAAAACAATCGGATATGTAAATAGGTGACTGAAACAGGTTTAATTTATTACCTAGATCTATTTCGATGGCTGGAGCACCGGATGCAACCAATACGCACATATAAACGCTGTTCCGATCAGTCGAGTTCCGAAGGCTAATCTGCATCACCGGTATAATTTAGGGGCGGCACTGCTTTGCATATAATAGCGGCTTACTTTTACAACAAAGGCGAACGGGCTGACAAGCCCACTTGACAGCTAACAGTCATTTGTTGTATGCAACGCTTTCAAATGAATTACAGATAACACATAGCATGTATGTATAGCACAAGAGTTAACGAAAGAAAAGAAGGAATAAAAAATTGATGCCTTAAAGTGGTCAAATGGGGGTTGAAAGTATGTTTCAGAAGATTATACATTTTTGTCGATGGAATGTCACAAGCCATCTTATGAATGCCCCGTTTGATGGGAAGTGTCACATCGCACCATGTGTTCTACCTGTAGGTAGGTACAGTCACCAGTAATAATATATCCACTTGGCAAAGTTCAAACACGAATTTATCTAGAAATAAAGATTGTAAGTTTTAGATATGACCAACTTTATGATAATATGAGTTCCAAAATATTGGTAACGTTACGTAACAGGAAAATAAAATCAGTAGAGTAGGCGAAAATTGCTTCTGAACGTTGCTAAGTGTATACATCTGTGTGCTGCTGACTGTACGTGTCATTAGACTCATTAAATTAGGTTCAATAGTCAGAGCCAAATTAATAAGTTGAGATCACGACTCAAAGCCAAATTAAACGTTTTATGTGCCTAGCAACTACGTATCTTTATATGCATAAAATGTTGTAAATATAAAGGATGTTACAATATTTTTACATGGAGGTCACATTCCACCATAATACAATAGCATACAAATAATTTAGAGCACAGATTTAATTTAGAAATCTTGACGTAAAGTATAAAGAAGCATACTTAACTTACTCTTTCGCTAAGATATCCGTTTCTAGTAACCACCAGCAAGGCAGCAAGATAACTGTATATTTAAGAAATCTAATACGTATTTCAAAAATCACCCTTTCTTGCACGAGTGCCAAAGGGAAGGGCTACCTACACTTTGATATCACAAATATGTGGGACTCAGCGTTCACCAAGGCCGTTTCAGGCACTCATGAGCAATCCCTTATTTACTTACTAATAAATAACAATAGTGTTTATTTACGATAAGCCTGACAAAATTTCCTGCTGTCTGATTTTACGTGTTGCAATATTCGTCATACGAATTTCTTTGTAAGTATTGTGACATTTCTGTAAATTATAAGGATATACATATAATATTCCCACTGATTAATCAAAAAACCTCCTTTTTGTCTGGATGTTCTGTAAATCTGAAACCCACTAAGTAAGCTTAGTGCAAGTTGAAAATAATTAATTTTGTTCGTCGAGTATAAAAGTTTCAAATTGGTTTAATTACTTACTCAGTAGGGATTATGGTCAAGATTTGAAATTAAAATAGCATAAGATTTCAAAGTCATCATCAAGCGTCAACTAAGGCTTTCAACTGATCCCGTTAAGGCAAACAATATTGTTGTAAGTCTACCGAAAGTTTCCGAAACCTTTGCAAATTCAAATAAACTGAAATAAATATCATTCGAGTGAAATAATAATAATAATAAAATCTTTATTGACAAATTCTTACTCTTAAACATCAGTGTAGCTCTGGCTCTTGTACTAGGAGTTCCTGTATCACAAGAGCCAGGCCTCTCAATTTACAGAGAACATAATAAGTAGGCGATAGATAAAATTGTGATACATTATATAGGTTTTATGCATGCATTTAATTAAACAATAAAAAATAAAAGAGAAAGAAAGAAAATAAAAGTTATGATTCTTGTTCGTCACAAATGACGGCGCTACCATGATTTATTTGTTTTTCTGAGAATTCGCGAGCACCGTTCCCAAGTAAAGAAACTAACACATAACAAATTCTGTTGTTCCTGATAAGAAAACCCAAGATAAAGTTTATTGCTCGTTTCACACACAGTACTGTAACTACATTTACGTTTACTTTTGAACTAATGCTACTGCTGTCGTCAATAGTGATATTTTCACTATCTGTTTTCCAGTAACCTTTAAATGCCTCGTTGGTCTAATGGGTGTCATAAGAGGCGACTAAGGGACTTACCAGAGAATGGGCAGCAGCGTTCTCTGTGCCTTTGTAACAACCATACTGCGATCGCCAACCCGCCTGCCAAGCGTGGCGATTATTATTATTATTATTTATTTAGTTTTATTTGGAATGGTCTTGCTCTTGACCTCAATCTTGCCCTAAGGGCAGAGATGAGGTCGACGATGGAACGAGCTTACCCAGAAGAAGCCTATTTACTCGCGACTTAAATAGATTAGGGTTATATGAACTCGGGAAAACCGACGCAGGCAGGGAGTTCCACTCCTTGGCTGATTATGGCAAATTCCCCCTTTTGGGGAAGGCCTATGTCCAGCAGTGATGATGATGATGGTCTAATGGTTGCAAGTGACTGCTGCGGATGTGCTGGGTTCGATTCCCGGGTCGGGCAAAGTGTTATTGGGTTTTTCCATCTGGAATTTCTCAGTAGCAGCCACGTCTGTCTGGATTTACGCCCGGTTGATGGCAATAGACTCGCCACTTTAGGTGGGACTTAAACTTAATATGCTAACACCTCTCCCTAACCCTTCGGGGATTACAGTCGTGATGTTATTATGTAAGTATTCTTCAATTGTAGTCCTCGTTTTTCAGCCATCACGGCCAATCCTAGCGGAGACTTCTAATCGACGCACGAGATATTATAGTGCACATTTGTGTATAAAATAACAGATGTGTGCGCAAATACAGATGTACTCTTTGTGTAGATAGCCTTTCTCATCTATTTTCTTTATCTCTACCTATTTTTTATTATATATTTTTATCTAAGAAATATCTTGAATTCGATGCACTTCATTGAATTATTTTCTTTCTTATTTAGGTACTCTTATTTTTTTTATATATAGACATGTTTAAAATACAAATTATAAGGACAGCTTATGCAGGTACAAAAGCGAGCTGAAAACAGAATTTGGTTTACTGAATAATTTAAATATAAACCAGGCAGATATACGTAAAATAGTCTGCATTACATAAACATAAATACCTACTAAATAATTATTCATGTTTACAGAAAATGTTCCTTTTTTGTAGGTGAAAAATCATCGAATAACCCCTCCCGCTCTTGGACAGAGCGAAAGGGACTGTCAGACTTATACTGACTAAAAACCTCCCGTCATTTCTTAGCCCTTTATGTCGAGCCCGCGGTATCTCTTGCGAACAACCCGCAGCCCCGACGGGCGTCGGTCCTTGCGGGCCTTCCGTGTTGCTGACATCTCTTTGAGGCACAAAATGTTCCCTTAATTAAATTTTAGACCACCCGCAGCAGTAGTATGTGAAGGAGCTCGTCAGAGAATCAGCCTCATCTTAGTACTCCGTCACATTCGATGAGGAAACCGTTAGTTATCAAATCAAAGAGAATTACTGATTAAAGATAAAAGTGGCCACTTTTGGCGGTAATAAGTAATTCTCTTAATTTATCAAGTCTAGAATCATGAAAAGTGATTTTAAAAATACCACAGCATACATACTAGCAAGATAGTGTTTTGGATTTTTCAAATTTGATGTGATTTTAGAGTAAAAGAAATAAGATGTGGGTGGCGCTAGTTTCGGTCCTGTCAGCGTCTTAATAATAACTGCCACTCGGGTCGATCTTTAGGTTAAGCCGCGCTTACCTAGGTTGGTCTGTAGATGGGTGACCGCCCATTACATACCAAGTTTCCTCCATGCCTCGGAAAGCACGTTAAGCTGTTGGTCCCGGCTGCCAAATATAGATCTTTGGCAGTCGTTACAGGTAGTCAGTAACCTGAAAGTCTGACAACCAGTCTTACCAAAGGGGTAATTCGATTATTCTTTATTATGCAATAGGAATTCTCTATCAGACAGAGGTGGCCCGTCATTAAATTTGTCAATAGCTAATAAGAAGTTATATAATACATAGTAATAATAGTCTATGTTAAAATTGTTTAAAAAAAATATGGCACTGTCAGCTTCATAAACATAGCAATGCAATAAAATAACATTGATTAAGGAAACAGGTACATAATATATTATCAGGTGAGTAAACTGATTGTGGTTTAACTGGGATATTTCAAACAATCATTTTTATTTATGGATTCCAGGTAATTTATTGAATAAATATATACATACTTGTGGAAAACATCTCGTCAATAGGACAATCCATGCAACGAGGGCAATGTACTGATTGTCATAATCACGAGATTTTTTTACACAGATTGGCATAGTTTAGCAAAATTAAGTGTAAATAATTAAACAGGTAAGGAAAACAGTGACTGTTATAAATACCTACGTTGTGATAAACAGTAGATTTTTTTTTGGAAAAGAGGAAAATGGATAGAAAAAGAAATATTTTATTTCCCATGCGATCTTGGTCTAAAATACTAAATATTGCATGGAAAATAAAAAATATTTAGTTTTTTGCTAGCTTTTGCTGGTAGATGATGCCATCAAAACAGGCAGAAATCCAACCTCCGAGATGTCCCTGAGCGATTTCTAATATAAGATAATATCAGCCATTTGTGTCCCACTGCAGGGCCTCCCTTTCCTCTTTCCACTTATCCCTATCCAGTGCTCCGGTTTGCCAATCCCTGCGAAAAGAATCCAGTTCGTCCCGCCACCTCCTTCTGGGTCTGCCGCGCTTTCGTTTGCTACTGTTTGGGACCCATTGCGTGGTTGCTTTTGGCCCACAGCTCCTCCGGCATGCGGCAGATGTGGCCAGCCCAGTTCCATTTGAGCTTGGATTTCTAATGTAAAACAAATATAACCCAGAATCCTACGAATGAAAGTAGCCCTACCGACCACTATACTAATAAGGCAAATAAATTAAATTATTTATATGTAATCGGTTTTATTATTACCACCGACAACAATATTGTTTTATCTATTAGTCATTTTATAGGTTAATCTATTTCTACCAAGCATTTCAGGGATAACTTGATGTTTTATTATGTTAATAATAACAAATCTGGTCCATTATCCATTAATAGCTTGACCATTTATTTAATTTCATTGCGGATAGCTATACATATTATGAAAATGCGTTACCAAATTAATATATTATCAAAGAATTTAGAGTATAAATGTTCCACATTCCATTCCTTTCTTCTCTGACGAGTAGGGGAAGACCAACGTAAACGAGGGATGGATTATGTGACAAGTGGTATGGCTTTACCGCTGTATAGAAAACTCGAGAAGAAGAAGACATGTGGTGCCGACCCCAATTAAATTGGGATGATGATGCTATCTAGCCGATTTTGGCTACAGCGACTGCATTCGATGGCTTTCTAGTATTATTGTCAAGAACTTTGATGTGCTGCTCTTTCACAAATTGGGAGAAGAGAAAGAGGAAAAAAAAGTGAAAGTTTACATAGTATCAAAGTATTTTATCGCAGCCTCTGTGTCTTTGATGGGAACAAAGCAGTGTGCCAAAATATTTTTGCATACCATTCTATCACGCCTGTTTCCACCGAAGGGTTGGATATCCCGTCGGGGCTGCGGGTTGTTCGGAAGAGATACCGCAGCCTCGACACAAAGGGCTAAGAAGGAACATGGGTGGTTTTTAGCCAGTAGAAGTCTGACACTCCCTACCGCTCTGCCCAGAGCGGGAGGAGTCATTTGATGATTTCCCTCCCTCCAAAAATAAAAAAAGGGTTTGGGGATGTGTACTGATATGAAGTAAATACAGAGAGCTGGTGATACCGATGGTATATTATATATTTTGCCAGTTATAAAAAGTGTAACCGGACCTTCACAAAGCCTTCAACAAGACTTCTGTACACAAGATTATTGCTCTTAAATTACTTACGTCTTTTATTTGATCTGAAAAATCATGGTTTACAGTTGGGCTTAATGTAACGCACTTAAAACATTGTGATGATGTACCCATGCATTAAATAGAAAAGGGGTCATGCAGGTAATTAAAGTTATATAACATTTAATACGTGCTTTTAAAGCGTTTTTTTACCTTTGACCTCCAACATCTCCGTAACTAGGTGGCTGAAAATGTCAAAAGTATGGGTAGAACGAGCACCTTTCGGCTTCGTTTAGTGACTTTGTACAACCTTTATGTAATAGGGCACTCATTCCACATTTCATGCGTACCTAATGGTTTATTAATATTTTACCTTTTAAGGTAATCTTTTATTTTTCTGGAATTTCAGATTTAAAGTCTAATTAGAGTTAGCGTTAGAGAGAGCAGCGATGGCCCAGTGGTGGCGGTTCCGACTTACGAACAGTAAGTCGTGGGTTCATACCCAGATATGAGCGTACTTTGAGTAATTTATTTCATCACCACTGCTTGCAAGAATAGTCAAGGAAACATCGTGAGGAAACCAGCATGTCCTAAAACCAAAAGTTCGAAAACTTGTGACATCTACCAATCCGCACTGGGCTAGCGTAGTATATTATGCTCCATTCCCTCTGAAAGAGAGGAGGCCTGTGTCCCAGCAGTGGGAAGATTAATAGGTTGATGATGAAGAGTTTTACCTTTTAGCAATCAAAACAGGATAACCTTATTACCATTTTTTTTTATCACGTAAGAGGATAGAATGCGTGCCGTTATTAACATGACACCCCTTACCGATACTCAATAGCACAAAAACCACTTGTTACACCTAATTGGCAATGCATATTAAATCGTCGGTGAAATCATGAGTTTCATTAGTTATCATGATAATTTGTTTGATAATGGATAATCTAGGTATTATAGTGATATTATTGAATCAGTTTTTGGCCAATAATGGCAGTAAGTAAATATACACACATTGCATTCATGATTTATGCTACACGTAAGATAGGATGAAAAGGTTAGCTATAAAAGCGATAAGATTAAAGGATTTATAGTGAAAAGGCAACAGACAATACCTTAAAATGGGAAATACCAGAATCGATCATATTTCCCAGAACTGTTAACCGAATCTGATTATCTTATCCTTTGAATCTAATCATTACGTGTTGACAAAAGTGCTTAATCTATGTATAATGTATTGTATGGATAGGTAGTACCTACCTACATACACTTACTAAATAGTTCGATAATCCACAAAAACCAAATTAGTGAAAAATTTAAAGCCTGAGAATTTTAGAATAGTCAGGTGCGTTGTATTCGCAACCAGGGTGCGTCTTTGATCAAATGTACGTATTTGAACATGGACTTGGCAAAAGGAAGTGGTAAGGATTATAACAGGAGTTATAATAAAAACGCGGGAGTTATGTAATTTACGATTCATTCAGAAAAGTATAACGTTGCTGTAGAATGAAAACCACGAACTTCTCTCTTCTTTTTTTGTGAAAATCGAATGAAAGCCACATATTTTATAACACGGTGAAACCGTGAAGCCAATAAATGACTACTAATGCCAAAAAAAAAATAATATACTACAAAAACATTGAGGAAATGAAACATTTTTTTTGTTTCCTGTAAAGTTTGGATTCTGGACATACAAGGTTATCATTCTGCAGTGACGATAAGCTAGGTACCGTCAACGTACTACGTCAATGTCTGAAAGGAAAACCCTTATCAGTTTCTATGAATGCAAATTGCCGTTAGAAAAAAAGCTATTGAAGGCCAAGCCATAAATTGTTCTCAAGAAATATTGATGACAATGCCCTGAAGTTAAAAACTATGTGATGAATTTTTATTTGAATTCTTAAGTTTTTAACTTGTTATCTTGAGAAATTAGCGCTGTTTTTCTATTCCCTATTTGAGTCCTTGGCCAATATGAAAAATTTTTTGTCATGAAAGAAATCATGGCATGTCTTCGTGATACGTGATATCCAATCAATATCTCATGTTGTAATTACTATAATAATAATCAAGTGCAAGTTTGTAAAACAAGGCGACCAGTTAATTTATTAACTTTCTACTATGTATAACCGCGTGATGAATTCATTAAACAAACACTAATAAACACGGTCATAAAATTAAAAAGAAAATCTATTAAGTCTGCTGAAATTATTTACCTGTAACTTTTTATCAGCAAGTTTTCACGTCACTAAAATCCACGGAACACACAAAAATGCCTAAAATATTCTTTAGAACCACTTAAATATCACTGAATATTAGTAAACAGGCACTCACGGCAATAAATATGATCGATTATAATTACGAATTGTTAATCAATTTTCGCGCCACGCGCGTTCGTTGCAGCGTGCGTTCAACAACAACACTTTCCATAGACTACTTTATTTTTCCCTCCGGCTGTATACAATCCGGCCGAGACAAATACATGTGAGCCGCGGACAAACTCTGTTACATTTATTTACTTTTACAAATCGTTGCGTAACTATGCGTGTGATTACTTCATTTGTTGCGTTTTGTTTGTGAGTGATTCGTCTTAATACGCCAGCACCATTCGGGCGCCATATGTGGGGTTCCAATTGTATTTTTCTTTCAAACTGAGTTAGCGTTTGGGAGCATACGATGGATCAAAATGGAGGAAAGGTGATTAAATGTTCGATAGTAATTCGAAATGACAATTCCATTTTCATAATCTTATATTCAAATGATTCCCGTCTTCTTTCAACTTTTGTTTTATAAGGAAAGTGCTTGTTTTTAGCTTTTCAGTTTTTTTAGGGTTCTGCACCCGAAGATTAACCAACAGGACCCTATTACTAAGCCTCCGCTGTCTGTCAGCAGGACCCATCCCATGATCACCCCATCATGCTCATGATCCGTAATTGACTGTTGAAATTTCCACACAAAGTGTATTTCTGTTACCGGTATAACAAAGAAGAAATAAAGGGAGCACCCCCTACTACAATGGTACGGATCCCTTCATGCGCGAGTCCGACTCGCCTTTGGCCGGTTTATTTATTTATTATTGGCTAAGGTTTAAGCAATCACCAGATATAATGAAATATAACGCCCAAAAAATCGTAAGTACTTACCAGAATTTAATCCCCATTTTAATATGAAATTATCACCAATAAACGTAAAGTCTGCTAAACTAAAAAAGGCAAGTATCTTCAGAATAATCGCTGAGCAAAAAGGCAACGCATGCACCAAATATGTACTTGCATTTTATTAAAAAATTTCATCCAAATATGTTACCCAATTTTATCCTAATAAAGTAAATTATTACCACTCCCATGTAAAGGCAACGCACCGTTCTTGAGAAAACCAAATTATTGGAACCTAACCCCGGTTTCGAAGACTCAGTCAGTCGTGATTTATGTCATTCCTGAAACGGGATTTTTGGGTAAGAATTCCGTAAATACTTGATAATGACAATAATTTTAATTTAAAAATATAATAATAATAAAGACATACACATTCACACACACAAACACATAGATATAAATACAACAATACAAACCCTGCCTAAAAATAAAACCAAGATGCACATTGCACGTACTATACAGCTTCACATAGGCATACCACAACATAATTATACACAAAGAGCTGCAAATTAGTTTATAAGTCATTTATTGTTAATTTTTCATCCTAAATTTATTTTTAGTCACCTTCTGTAATTACTTTTGCAATAGTCTCAATGTTGTTAAATAACTAAGGGAAAGAGGGAGATAGCCCCAACACAAGTATTATCAATTACTTACTGGGGATGTCTCATTTATAATCCATGTAACTGCTTTTTTGGGACAAATAAATATTATTTTTCTTTTTTTTTCCTATGAAATTTGAGGGTTGCCCTCGATTTCTCTGGGATCCTATCAGCAGGTCCTGGTTTTCATATAATGGTACCACCTTGAAATATTTCCTTTCCAATAAGAAAAGAATTATCAAAATTGGTTCAGAAACGACGAAGTTATTCGCGAACACACATAAACGAAAAATGTTCTTACAATGAAAAGTACTGGGCCAAACTGTGTTAAATTTTTATGGGACCAAATTGCAACTATTCCGCATCAAACTAAACTAAAAACTTTCGAACATCCCGCAGCCCCGACGGGAAAGCCTGATCAACCTCAAAGTAATATCATCGGTGTGGTGGTGTATTTCAGGTAACTGTGACACCATTACTTGGTACCTACATTAAAAACGTGAGCGAACAATTAAATGAAACAGCCACTGGAGGGTATGTGTCTGCCACAACAATGCCTGATGTAGGGACAGCCAGACTGCCCAGCGATCATCGCCAGCATTGGAGCTGGCCCTCATCTTGCGCATAGGCCCGGTTTCCACCAAAGCAGAGAGGAGCGGATACGAGAAGAGTAGTGCGGAAATCGGCCAATCACATTAGTTTTTACATCTGTTCTTTCGCCCTTCCTGTGATTGGTCGAATTAGTCTTTCGCCTTTCCTGTGATTGGTCGAATTGGTCTTTCGCCCTTCCTGTGATTGGTCGAATTTGGCACATTTCTTCTCCGCTCTGTTCGTCTCCGCTTTAGTGGAAACTTGGCCTAACGACGTTCATCAATATCCATAATTTTAACTTCAAAACGACTCTCTATCTCTCTTTAGGTAGGTCACATCCAAATCTCCCCACTTTTGGCGGCACTTTTTAAAAAGACTAGTAACTTTAAAAATAAATGCTTTATGTATATGACCACATTTGCTATCATTAATTCACACATCACCGTGTGACTAGAATTACAAATAAAATAGGGCTTGGAATTCGCCTCACGTTGAAATAGAAAAGGGCATTGCGCCACGTTTTATATTATCTACTTTTGCAACGACGGCGACGTTGTCATTGTTATCGTCTCGACACCATCATGATTCAACTGACATCTTTATCTGTTAGATAAAATTGTTATTTCGATGTCTGGAAGAGTTGACTGTCAGATAATATTTGATGAGTGTATTTGGAAGAAAATTCCGATCTCTTGCCAAATCCGGTGTTTCGAAAGAAGAAATTCCATTTTGTTCCCATGCCATGACAATAATTTTAAAGTATAAGTAGCGCCTCTTACGCTTTTATTTATTTACTAGCACTGACATCTTCGTCCTCCTGAAATTATTATTTTAAAAAAATCTTCCCAATTTTAATTGTATTGTGTTAACAATTTCAAGGGATTTTCAAAATCGAATCCTTCTTCTAAAATAAAGATGGTTAACTTACTTGGTACAACGTCAGCTATTTGCCAAAAAAAGTCCCGTTTAAATCGGTCATGCCGTTTCGGAGATCAGCCGGAATAAACAGAAAGACAAACAAACTGACAGACCGATAAAAAATCAAATAACTGTTCTGTTATTATTTAAGTACCGTATATACTTTATATTCATATGCATTCAGTTCAAAAAGCTGTTATATTAACATTACAAACAGACACTTTAATTTTATTCATTTGTATAGATTTAACACTTCAAGTACAAAATACAGAGGCAAACTCAATAGAGGCATGGCTTTTAAGCTGGGAGATCTCAATTTTTCTCGTTTGGCTAGTGGTCCCACGGGTGGACTGCTGTGTATGGGTTCTTGGGTGCGATTCGCAAGTCGGCCATCGAAGTTTGATTGGGTTTTTTTAACATGAATTTCTCAGTGACTGCCTGGTTGTTGACCTATCACATAGAATATAAACATATATGCATTGATACAAAAACTAAAGATACGGTCGTCCGAACATTTGCTCGACGCGTTCGCCATGCAGAGAATCGGTGTAGTCTGCTCGTTAACGTAACCTTGTATAAGCGGAGTGGTATTTTCGAGGTTTATAGAACATAAATAAAGCTTTTAATAAAATTTACGACCGCACCTGAAGAGAGCCGATCGTGGACTAGTTCACTTCGGCTTAGGAAAGACCGTTTTGGGACCACGTTTGAGGCGTCATTTTAACATGCCGTCCGCCCAGTCCTTACGCAGTAATATATAAGTCAATGCATATATGGCAAAATCTGTATGGCATACACCAGTACACCTGTACTTTACACTTCGGGGATTTAAGGCGTGATGTATTATGATCTTATGTTATCTAAAATGCCTGGCTGTCACTCACTGATACCCAGCGCTGTGTCACTCGCCGAATGTACGTGGAAGTGACGCATACTTTCCCCTGTCTTATTCTTTTATGTTTTATGTGCTTTATTTAAGGTTTTTTTATGCGTCACTTAGGTTATAGTTACACGTAAGCTACGAATGTCATTGAATTTTGATCACGACAGCAGATAAGCCAAGTATGTAGGTTAGATGTTCTAGCTCTTACGCTTCCGCAAGTCACAGGTATTCACAACCCGATCTGACTGCAATACCGGAGAGAGATCTGCTGCAGGACTAACTGCGTTATGTGCTTTCCGAGGCACAGGGGTGTCACACAACCATCTTTATACCCCCAATATTTAACACTTTTTTCTACCTAGGAGTCGAATCCAGGATGTTTAGCGATTGCGTTCGCGACCACGAGACTAACGGGGAAATTATATTATTATTTAGGAAGGTACACATGTATACCTAATAGATAAGTAAGATTTATGTAGAAAGAGGTTAAGCATTATCAAGCCATTTAGGTAGGACTAAACGTAAATCCTTACATAATCACAATGTGATGTGTACGACACATCACGTACATATTATGCTCAGACCTAAGTTTGTGTTGTTTTTACCGCTGTTTTAGAATCAATTCTAAGCATTCCCTGTGCAACGATCCCTTATATTCTACTGAGAATTCTGAAGAAAGTGCCATAGTAAATACATAATAATTACTTGTTGTTCCTAACCTAATGACACAGTCAGTTAGTTATCACTTATCTTGAGGGATAAACTAATGAGCCGAACGATTAACGACGACTGGAAATACACAAACAAGGAATTCTTGGACTGAACCCAAACTAGCATCATGTTTGTAGGTATTCTAAAGTTTTCGATTTTGTGCTACTCCCATATTTTATCCGACGCCTGATCAGTTTCGGATTCCTTTCCTTTATCAGGTGATTAGTGACATACTTACCTGGTGTCAGAGCTTTTATACTGCTCATGGGCATATGACTTGACTTTACATGCCGTCGAGAAATATCTCTGAGGCATGCCAGTTTCCGTCGGGGCTGCGGGTGCCCGTCGAGGCTGCGACTTGTTTGAAAGAGAACATGGGTGGTTTATAGACAGTAGAAGGTTTGCTCACGTACAATAGTCCACTTTAAGGACTTAGTGCGGAAACCAAACCCCTGACTAGGAACTAGACAATAGAAGTCTGACACTCCCTGCCACTCTGACCAGAGCGGGAGGAGTATCATTAGGCATGATGGCATCAACTCGGATCAAAGAGACGATCGAGCATAATTGACAATTAAACGATTGCCGAAGAACAAAAAACGACGACTTGTTTAGACTCGAGCGAAGTTGGCAAGAAAACTACACAACTTCATGAGATTCAACACTGTCGGGTCTGTAGGAATGGGACAGTCAGTATAATAGTTTACAAAAGCAGTGTTAATGAATAAATTCTCAAAAGTATCGTGCGTGCTTCCCGGCTTCCGTTACCACCGAGCCAAACCAACACCAAATAGCGCTAAAGATGCCTGTTGCATTGCAAGCTATGTGCACCGCTTTTACAATTTAGTGAAATTTGTTCCTTAGAAACGCGTGTTTGCTACCATTGTTGGCTGGTTGAGATAACAGCGCAATTCGCGACACTTCTTAGAAGTCGCGTGCGTCAAATAGTACAATCCGCTAATATTGTGACGTCAACGGCGGCCCTCCTAGTGGTAATTATGAAAAGCAGGTGCAAAATCGGCTTTCAATGTTCCCATTACTGTGACACCGGCTTCCTCCTGTTAAGAGCAGGAATAATTATGGGTATTAATTATGAAAAACAGGTGTAATTTAGAACAATTGAAAATAGACTAAAAATTTCCAAAACTTCACATGATGTTAAAGTTTTTTTTTCCGCTATATTATTTGGCGCTCTAGGACGAGGGTAGTGAAACCTTATTATTAATCTATGTGTGAAACCTACTAGGTATTTAGGTGACAACTCTAGTAAAGTACCTTCTTAAAGGTGTTTTTGAGTGGAGACTGAGAATCAGCAAGCGTAAGGTCCAGCTAGGAGTTTCGCAGAGCAACTGGTGGCAGATAGCGTACTTGTTTTAATATTTAGGTATGTGTGTGTGTGTGTGTGTGTGTGTGTACCTAGTATGTGTGTGTGTGCCTAGTATGTGTGTGTGTACCTAGTATGTGTGTTTATAGTGAGTAGTTGTAGTAACAAGAATAAAGATCAATGTGATGGATATTCGACACAAAACCAACTGTGAAAGTACTGTATTGGGTGCCATGGGTCACACTAGGCATACTAATAATAATATAATAGTAATACCCACCAATGCAAAACCACACGCAATGTCCAATAAACTGTAATAAAGAGATGAAAGATCAAAAATATACGAAGAAGCTGTCGAATTTTTTTATTCCCATTAATTCTTTTCTCGTTTCTTATATGGACATGTTATTATTATTTTTTTAAGTTTGTTTATAAGTAATTTGCGTAGGTATCTGACTCAAGCGGCCGTACCATCATTTTCTCGAAACAGTTCAGGCTATTTACGACCCCCTATAACTTCGTTTTGGATAAAACTAGAAACCAGAACTATTAGTACTTACCCATTGACTTATATATTACTGCGTAAGGACTGGGCGGACGGCATGTTAAAATGACGCCTCAAACGTGGTCCCAAAACAGTCTTTCCTAAGCCGAAGTGAACTAGTCCACGATCGGCTCTCTTCGGTTTCGGTTGCGGTCGTAAATTTTATTAAAAGCTTTATTTATGTTCTTTATACCTCGAAAATACCACGCCGCTTATACAAGGTTACGTTAACGAGCAGACTACACCGATGCTCTGTATGGCGAACGCCTCGAGAAAATGTTCGGACGACCGTATCTTTAGTTTTTATATCAATGTACTTACCCTTTTTTTTTTGGGGGGTGGTTAATCATCAAATAACCCCTCCCGCTCTTGGGCAGAGCGAAAGGGAGTGTCAGACTTCTACTGACTAAAAACCACCCATGTTCCTTCTTCGCCCTTCATGTCGAGGCCGCGGTATCCCTTGCGAACAACCCGCAGCCTCGAACTAATAGTACCCTTAAGCAGGCATTGTATAAACACGATATATTTCAAATTTCATTCAATTTGAACCAGTACCTAGTTTAAAAATTATAACTAGTCAAAGTTTCTTAATTTTGTCACTTACTGACTGACTGCCTGACCGATCATCAAAACTCCTAGGGCACAAGGCTTCTAGCCGACTAACTCTTGCAATGACAGTTCAATTTGCGGCACTAGTGCCAGTGTGGGTAAATGAGAAATGCATTGCTCGATTTTTATTCGACAGTATCCGCTTTTCTGTCATTTTACTACATTTAGATTAGTGAAACGACATATCACTGACGATGAATTGGTGTTTTGTCATATCATCATCTTCCTGCCCTTATCCCTTTCTATTTGGGGTCGGCGCAACACATTTTCTTCTTTCATTCTTCCCTGTTACACGTCAAGGTGGCATTTATTCCTTTCTCATTCATATCATTCCTCACACAATTCATCCATCTTTTCTTTGGCCTTCATCTCCCTCTCCATCCATCAATATTTATATCCATCACTTTTTTAGTCACATGCGTTTCATCCCTCCTTATTACATGACCATACCAAGATAAAAGACTTCCTTTTAATTTTTCTGTAACAGGTGCCACTTTCAAACTTCCTCTAATAATTATACTCATTCCTAACTTTGTCCATTCTTGTCACTCCGCACATCCATCTCAACATTCAACAGTCATATCACTAGATAATAACAAAAAAATGTTATGTACCTACCTAAATTTTTGAGTTCAGTCCAAAAATGCCTCGTTTCAAGTGTATTATTCGAATTTCGCGGGCTACCTTGGAGATTCCACCCAATTCTACCTTAATGTCGTCGTGTTACCAGTAATCCAGTAACATGATTGTATTGAATGGTAGTTTTCTTTTTCTACCACGTTGCGTAGATAACATAACCGAGAATTTCAGACAAATTCATCAGCTGGTCTTTATGAATGTAAAACTACTCTATGGTGTGACATCATGGTGCTGTCATCATGTCATTTGTGAGTTTTGTTCGATTGGCCGTCATTCATTGGGTTTTACGTCGAATTTAGTCTTTTTGTGATGAACTAGAAAATTCACATTAAATTGATTTTTATTTAAACAAACACAACACAGTAAATATGTATCAAATTATAGGAGTTTGAAACTGGTACTGATTGTATCAGACGCTCCAAGTCTAACTAAGAATAGTTCACTCTAATCACGTCGTATGTACTGAATAACATTGGCCTCAAGAATTGTGATGGAAACTTACTTCACCGCGACCTCTAGGCGGAAAGAATCAGCTGAGGAGGGCTACAAATGATACATCCAGCGGCGAAACTTTTTTGAATCACGGCGAAGACAAGGCGATCGTCGACAGACGGGTTTTATGTGCGCGTGACGGTGACATGAGCACAAACAACAAACGGCGCGGAGCTAGCGGTTCCAGTTGTTCTGTCCCCGGGGTGCCTGCACTGGTGAACGCGCCGACCGCCATGTCTGCTGATCTCGCCTCGCTGTTTGAATGCCCTGTGTGCTTCGACTATGTGTTGCCACCCATCCTGCAGTGCCAGAGCGGGCATCTGGTGTGCTCCAGCTGCCGGCCCAAGCTGTCGTGCTGCCCCACGTGCCGCGGCCCGCTCGGCAACATCCGCAACCTCGCCATGGAGAAAGTCGCCAGCAATGTTATGTTCCCTTGTAAACACTCCAACACCGGCTGTACTGTCACTCTGGTGCACACAGAGAAGGCGGAGCATGAAGAAGCTTGTGAGTTCAGGCCTTACTCATGTCCCTGCCCCGGTGCATCGTGCAAGTGGCAAGGAGGCCTTGACCAAGTTATGCCGCACCTTATGATGTCACACAAAAGTATTACTACTCTCCAGGGCGAGGATATAGTTTTCCTGGCCACGGACATCAACCTCCCTGGAGCTGTAGATTGGGTTATGATGCAGTCATGTTTTAATCACCATTTTATGTTAGTACTTGAGAAACAAGAGAAGTTTGATGGACATCAACAATTCTTTGCCATTGTGCAACTTATAGGATCTCGCAAAGAAGCAGAGAACTTTGCTTACAGACTAGAGCTGAACGGACATCGCAGGAGACTCACATGGGAGGCCATGCCTCGCTCCATCCATGAAGGAGTGTCATCTGCCATCATGAATTCGGATTGTCTTGTGTTTGACACATCTCTTGCACAATTGTTTGCGGATAATGGAAACCTCGGAATAAATGTCACAATATCTATTGCCTAAACATTACCACAATGTTATTATTTATGGCACAGTAAAGTAACCTGAGTGACTTTCATTGGCTGTCAATAATAATGTAATTATTTTTTCAAGTCGATGGAATTTGAACCATTCTATAGAAGATATGAAATATATAATATTATTAAAGAACATAGACATATTGCAATTAAAGTGAATCCATATTTTTGTTACAGTTTGTGGTGTTTATGATGTAATTTAGACTTGACATGTTTTGTATTGAATTTATCAAATAATCAACATCAACGTAAGCCAAAAATAATGTTTTTTTTTAAATCTCATTACTTTGTAAATGTGTGTTCAACTTAGAGTTTAAGTAGTGGAAAGTTTTAAATTCTCAGAGTGAATAATAAAATATTCACTTTAGAATTGCCTTGGCAGCATAGTTTTTAAAGAAATTATGACCTCTCGCATGAGAAAGTGATTATTTTATTCCAAACATTGAACAAATTTGTACTAACATAAAATATAATCATTTGTAAATAGTAGGAGTGTAAACATTTTATGTTAAGAGTGAGATGCTGCTTCATGGAATGCTTCATCTGAGTTATAAGGTCACAACAAGGTGGCTGACTCCCAAGGCACTTATCACATATGCAAAGCTATCTCACATTGTGCAGATAACAGGAAAGATATTTATCACATAAAGCTGTTGTGTAGATGTGCAGCATTTCGTTGCATTTGCGTAAAATATCGTCTCTGCCAGTGCTAATTCAATTTTCAAGTCAACTTAGCACACATGTGCAAACATTGCAACACTATATTCTAACGAACAGTGTTCATATGACCATTTTAAGCTTACCTATGCTGTGAACCAAGGATACTAGAAGTAAAGTCAAATGAAAAACTAACTTGACAAGTATTTTAATTATCAACTTATCATACAATTTATGTAGTTGGAAATAAACTGTCTTCAATAATGCATTTCGGAGTTCAGTTTATTCGGAATATTATATTCTTATCAAGTAATTGAAAATATTTGAAGTGAAGTTGATTCTTACCGAGTAATTGAAGATATTGATGTGAAGTTCTTTTTCTGCCAGTATCTGACTGCCAGGCTGACTGACTGCCATTCTTATGAAGTAATTTTATACCTAGTGCACTTGGGGTTGTAAATGTTTCATTTTCTGTTGAGACAACCATCACACCATCTTTGATTTTATTTATAAGTTGTGTTTAGCATACTTTATGCAGTATCCACAGTGGCTGGCAAATAAATAGCATATCCTTGATAGTGTAAGTTTTTCATTACAAATGTTTATTTTTATATATATGCAGCTTGCGAAAGGATCTTAGGGAGTATTGGATTTGTGTCGTAGTTTGCTATGCGGAGGAAAAATTACATTCCAAAACTCCGGATGCCTTGGAATACTCTTTAAAGAACTACCCAAGTTTCTGTTGAAGATCAAAAGAAAACCTTATAAAATCGACGGCTATTTATTTGCTCCCCAGTGTATGTAGCCTCGTCTTAAGTTTGTCGGAAAACAATAGCTCAAGATTACCAGAAATATAGTATTTTCTATGGCATGACTGTTAATATGGTTAATGAATATTATAGGTATCTGTAATTCGTTAGTCTTAGCGTCATTTATTTATACCAACCGTTACTTAATTGTGTAGTTTTAATTGCCTCATCTATATCACTTCGCATCTGTGTTGCGCTGAGCGACATATGCCGTAACTTTTATTATTTAAATCTCTTCTATATCTATGTAAGAATAAACTGATAAAAGTTTTATGAGAAATTCTAGTTGAAATAAATTTTGTAATGTATCCTGTAGTTTCGATTATGCACCTATTTTCCCATCTGTATGCCATTAGAATGCATTTCATGGCATATTCATAATTTGTTTTCACACAAAATCAAAAGGGATTTCAATAAAAAAATATACAAACTTTTCTGGCATGCCATTTATTACTTCGACAGGAACACATTAAACTATGTTTTAAATAAATAATAATCAAGAACAAATCAATTAAACTTACAACTTTAGCACCAACCAATTTGGTTTTTTTAGATCTATACTTCAACTTTGTTTGAAGACCAACTAAGTTGGTTTCCCGCTGCTTTGTGGTTGCATTGGCGAAGGTAGGAGGCAGCCAGTGGTTGGGGAGTCATTGTCGTCGAGAATAGAGGTCGATTGTTTCTGTGGACTGAAAAACGGGTCTTTTGATAGTTCAACTGGACTGAAAGGATCTTGACCTCTATGTACAACCTCAAACGGATCAGTTTCCTGCTTCCTCTGATCAACAAAACTGAATTCGTCAAACGAGTCTAAAGCTGTCTCGTATCCTCTAGAAGTTTGTGGTGCGAAAGGGTCAAAGGTGGCTGGTTTTCTCAATCCTTCTGGGCTGAATGGGTCCTTAGGGTCGGATTTGGGTGCATCCTCAGCTATGCTGTTATCTCCGCTGAAGTCTGACAGGTCTATGTCGTAGTTTATGTTGCTCAACCCTGGGGGCAGTTGGTCTGCTCCGAAGTCCTCTGGAGTCATAAGTTCGTCTATGGATCGTGAGTCGAAGGGCGTGAATCCTAAAGGCGATGGTGTTAGTAGTTCCAATGAGCTGGTTTGTTTTAATTCCCATGTTTGGTCAAGGTTCTGTGATGGGGAATTTCGGTCGATGACTTCGAATCCTAGTATGTTGAGTTTTGGCTCGCTTTCTGAGGCTTGTATGGTGATGTTTGGTTCTTGGAGAACTGTGGCTACTGGTTGGGGCTCTGGCTGGGTCACTGGCGGTGGCTGGGTCTCTCCGTGCGCGTGACTGGTGCTGAAGTCGATGAGCGGTGCGGTACTAATCTCCTTGAACTTCCCGATGCGGGGCAGCTCTCGACGTGGTTTAATTTCTAATGGAGTCTTCGCTAGGACGTCTTGCACTTTTTTGGCGATTTGCTCCTGTAAATATATAAAATGTTTGAATCATTATTCTATTTTAATTCGTTTTTCTTCTACACTAATATTATAAAGAGGAAAGATTTGTTTGTTTGTTTGTAACGAATAGGCTCCGAAACTACTGGACCGATTTCAAAAATTCTTTCACCGTTGGGAAGCTACACTATCCGCGGGTGACATAGGCTACTTTTTATCCCTGTATTCCTACGGGAACGGGAACTACGCGGGTGAAACCGCGTGACGTCCGCTAGTAAATTATATTCTCATAAAACTCATAACATCCATTTGAAAGGGGAATGTAAGATGTGAAAATAATTCGTCAATTTTCCTTAATAGTTTTCCTGGACACAAAACCCAATTAAAGTAAATTGCACAGTTCGGGTTTTCCCATTGGAAGGATTAACCACAAAACGCAATACGTCATTCCAGAAATACAATTACAAACTGTTACGCCGACTCACTGTCTGTCGCGTTTGGGAGACCCCTATCGACAGCCGGTCAGCGTCATAGAGAATATTCATAGTATTCATTCATTTTGTGAACATAAATAAACAATAGTACTCATTGATCGACTGACGCATGAACTGTAAAACATAACATAGTGGTTGGTATGGTTCCGCTATCATCTATAAGCGCAAATCTGCGTCAGGGTATATCTTTGGGTCCGTGACCACTAAGGGGAAAAATCGTCGTCAGCAATTTCGATGCAATTGAATCGAATTATATCCTTCCACATTAATTTTAAAATCGGTTCATGAACGACTTTGAGTTAACAAACAAAAAAATACAACTGAATTGGGTGTGTGGGGGTGGAATAGATTTTATCATCATAACGCGAGTAAAGCCGCGGACAAGTAAGTAACACATATTTTTATGGATCTATCTTCAGCTAATTACCTCAAAGCTGAGCGCGTTGGCAGCGAGTAGATCAGCGCGCTCGTGCAGTTGCTGCGTGTGCGCGCGCAGTCTGTGCGTCGCCGCGCGCTGCTCGGCCGCCTCGCGCGCCGCGCCGCACAGCGACAGGGCCGCCGCCTGGTGGGAGATACTCTGTTACTAAACTGCCTCTGTGTGTTGTAGTCCAAACTTACCAAGTTAGGGCTCATGACTAAAAGATCGATCTTAGGACACCCTGTACGACCCGGAACACAAAGGGCTAAGTAGGAACATGGATGAGTTTTAGTCAGCGCAAGTCTGACACACCCTTTCGCTCCGGCCAGAGCGGGACGGGTCATTTGATGATTTCCCACCAACCAAAAAACGAGCACCCTGCATTGCATGGGTTAGGTTTTATTAACTGTAACAAATCACGTGAGAGACGATCGATTGAAGTGAGCAGTGGCGAATATATTAGTCAGCATTCATTAGTTCTACCCCAAAAAGTCATGGTGTAATAAAATACGTAATAATTAATCTATACAAACCAAGTGTCTGATTAGTACTTAGTCATTTCAAAATAACAGCTTTTTACTGAATGCATAATTATGAAGAAACATACGGTTATTCTCCGAAATGATTGGACCAATTTCGACGGTTTTTTTTTTGGAAGATATCAAAAAATAGCACGCGGCTGAAGATCACAGGCAACAGCTAGTCCTATATAAAACTCACGCTCCCGTCGAAAGAGACGTTTGCCCAGCAGTGGGACAGTACAGGCTAGCTGTAATAACACCACACTTACCCAAGCACTGCCGCCGATGGTGGCCGGCATGGCCATGTAGCAGTCGAACTCCTTCTTGTCCATATTGAGGGACTCGGCCGTCAAGTTCTCTATGAACGACACTGCGCAACACTAGAAATAATAACAGAAAACATTATAAGTTTAAAAAAAATTGAGTTTTATAGGCAACGAATGAGAAGATCATGACAATACTTTTATGTTCAAATTTTTTTTTAATGCTCTTAACGTAACAACACGCCTGTAATCCCCGAAGGGCTAAAGAAATGTGTATGGGAAATATGGATTGAGTAGACCTTTGCTTGGGCAGAGAGGCCCTTTTCTTTTAACACATATTGCAAGTTATGTTTAATAGCCATGTATAAGAGCTGATTACCATTAACCTCACGCACAAACGGGCACAAATACAGATTACGTAGCTGCTACTGAGAAATTCCTGATAAAAAAGACAATAACACTGCCCCACAATTATTTTGGAGTTAGTTGAAGAACTATATTAGAAAGTTTAGAATACAGGGGTATAAAAGTTCCCGTCGGGGCTGCGGGTTGTTAGAAAGGGCTAAAAAGGAACATGGGTGGTTTTAAGTCAGTAGAAGTCTGACACTACCTTTCGCTCTGCCCAAGAGAGAGGGTTATTTCATGATTTTCCACCCGCCAAAAAAAAAAAAGAAGGGTATAAAAGTTGTAGTTACCAGATTGGTGAAGTAGTACCCTCCCTCGCCGGTCATGAGTCGCTGCGCGTTACAGAAACGCGTCACGAAGTTTATGTTGCTCACCAGCCGGGGCGGGTTCGCTTTCAGCACCTTAACACAATAACAAAGGATTAAGCACTACATATTTAGTTAACCGCGCATATTAGGAGTGAATTTTAAGATAATAAGCAAATAACTTGACTTGTGTAGACTATTTATTATTATAGAAACTTCCAATGGTCAGAATGTACTTAAAATTGCATAGTGTATCGCATTTCATTACATCCCCGAATTAGATCCTTATTATATCCTAATAGCTACTCTATTGAATGGTGCCATAATTTTTTTTTTAATATAAAACTGTTATACCTATTTTTTTCGATTCCTGGCTAGGATTATAGATTTTTCAAAAATCCAATAATACAGTTTGAGTTTCTTTTAAAAATCGACCGCGGGTCGAATGACCTGCAATGAACACCTACTTGAGATTTTTAAAGAATGTACAAAAATGTCTACTGCGATTGATTTTAGAAAATCTTCAGAATTTTGCTTCTGTAATAAATCCGTGATTTTTCAGACCAAAAAAAATATTTTCAATCAAAAATTGCGCAGTGTTATTTTGATTCCTGGTTGACGGCTTCGTAAAAGTTCCATTTAAACCCTGTATTTATATGCTATCGCACTTTAACTTTACCGTGATACAAAGTGACAAATCGTATAAAAAAGTTAAATCGTCTGCGAAGTACTCAAGTTGGGAATAAAAAAGTAGTTAAAAAATCCGACTGCAAAAACTGAAAAGCAAAACACAAGCACATTTTAAATTAAATGAAAGGAAGCAGGCATTTATATTCAAATGGACCCCGCCTGCCCTTTTTTACCAGACTGCGGGGTGCGTTATTGGTTTTCAGTTTTTGCAGTCCGGCTTTTTAATGAAATAATGATATGAAAGAGAAAGGGGGACAATGGAAGAAGAAAACATGTTCCGCCGACCCCAAATAGAATGGAACAAGGCCAGGAAGATGCTGATGGTGTAGTCCAGTTTTTTAACTACTTTTTTTATTTATTTAGGAAAATAAACAGTTATATAAAATGAAATGAATTAGATGTCGCCTCATATGTGGAGAAGTTCTCACCGTAAATATAAGTGCAGGCAGCAAGTCGTCAGCGGACGCGGGCGCGGTGCCGCACAGACGTAACACGTGGCGGCAACAACGTCGCACGCGCGACAACTTGTCGCCCGGCGACAGCGCACTGTCCATACCTAGTAGCTCTGAAACAGAATACGAATATGTTTAAAGAGGCGTAATTTAACACTACTCAAACATTCAAAGTTGGTTTTAAATAAAAACATGATAAATATTACTCGTTTATTACTAACAAGTTATTGAAGAGTAAGGAATCTTTTAAAGAATAATCCTCTGAAACATTAAAAATAATAGCTGAAGTCCTGTATATCTAATAATTAATAGTAGATTATTAACCAAGGGCTGTATGACATCAATTGCATACGAGGTTTTTGGCGCCTGAGCGAAGCGAAGGCGCTAATTAACCCGAGTATGCAATTGATGCTTACGCCCGAGATAAATACTCTGCTTTACATATCGATTGTGAGGTAAGTAAACAACAAGACAGCAGGTTTCAATGAACATTTATTAAGAAGAAAAAAATGTGTATTTAATTAAAATTAATAGTAAAATTATTACAATTTGTAAGAGATATGGTCACGTTCTTTTTAGGTATATTTATAGTTTGAATATGAGTTTGTGATGATAAGACTTGAGTTTGAGTGACTTGAGGTTCTTGCATCGTAAATGGCGGCAGTTGACTGGTACTACTAGACATGTTTAAAACTTTTGAAAAAGAACTCAAACAAGAAAATTAATTATTTTCGCGATGCTTTCGCGCCTACTAGTAGACTGCCTTTTTTTTTTCACGCACGCAAGCGCGTCAAATCTTGCTGGCCAGTTTGATTTTTAAATCGATTCCATCTAACATACGATGTGGAAACAAATAGTTCCATATTTAAAATAAAATCTTTATAAAATAAATTGTCTAGATTCCGATTCGAGTAATTAATCGATACCGAGAAAAAAAAAATAACTTTTTAAAAATATTCTTCGTGCAGTATGAGTATGACAGTTCTTTTTTCAAATTCCAAAACCTATGCTGTAATGATAGTCATACACCCCGGCATTCAGGGGTGTAAGGGTGTACTTACAGAGCAAGAGATATGTAATAGTAGATTATTAACCAAGGGCTGTATGACATCAATTGCATACGAGGTTTTTGGCGCCTGAGCGAAGCGAAGGCGCTAATTAACCCGAGTATGCAATTGATGCTTACGCCCGAGATAAATACTCTGCTTTACATATCGATTGTGAGGTAAGTAAACAACAAGACAGCAGGTTTCAATGAACATTTAAGAACTCAAACAAGAAAATTAATTATTTTCGCGATGCTTTCGCGCCTACTAGTAGACTGCCTTTTTTTTTCACGCACGCAAGCGCGTCAAATCTTGCTGGCCAGTTTGATTTTTAAATCGATTCCATCTAACATACGATGTGGAAACAAATAGTTCCATATTTAAAATAAAATCTTTATAAAATAAATTGTCTAGATTCCGATTCGAGTAATTAATCGATACCGAGAAAAAAAAAATTAACTTTTTAAAAATATTCTTCGTGCAGTATGAGTATGACAGTTCTTTTTTCAAATTCCAAAACCTATGCTGTAATGATAGTCATACACCCCGGCATTCAGGGGTGTAAGGGTGTACTTACAGAGCAAGAGATATGTAAAACTATGAAATGTTAAGCTACTTCTGTTGCTGGCCGTACAATATTTACAAAAACAAAAAAAATGTACACAATGAATAAGTAATAATTATCGCCGGATTACCGTCGTGATGTTATGTAATCTAAATTAAAAGTGTAACGTAACTGAAATTATTTCCAGAACTTCTTGAACTTAGTTCATACAATGGGTAAATGAAGTGATTTTCATAAATGCTAACAATATTCATTTTTGAGCCAACACAAAAATAAACTGAAGCGCACTTCAGGTGCCGCAGCTCAACTGCTCTCGTACATCCGACATGGTGACAGAACACTCACCGCTGATGGCCTTGTAGAGCAGCTGTCGGCACTCGGCGTTGTTCCTATCGAGCCTGCACTCCAGGTGCCGCTCGCCCACCCAGCTCAACTGCTGGATACGTTCTGACATGGCTCGGTCCAGGCGCTCGTCTTCGGTTCCAATCGGAGAGAATACTACTGATGGCAATCTGCGAAAATGAGATTCTTAATTTGAATTCAGTATCTCAGCAAAGGACCACGGGCAATTTCCTATTATATTAATTTTCGTTTGTATGTCCTATCTTTTTGTAAAGAAATCTCCACTTACGTACGAACTTACACAAATATATACAAACATGGTAGGGACAAGATGTTTAGTTCTTGAAAGTGGGGTTTACAGCTATCGGTGACTTCAATATTTACTAAAATCCTAATTAGTTTTTTTTTGTAGGGTACAATAAAGTAAATAGCGTGGTAATCTGGGCGTTAGACGGTTAGACCAACCGAATTGAAATATAACTCAAGGTATTTTGTAAAAGATTTCAGCAAGTAATCAATCGTTTTTTCGTTTAAAGGTCTAGCCGGTTTCCTGATGTCATACCTCGCAAAGTTGCAAATCTATAACAATCAATGAGAAGAGGGATCCTCAACAAAAAATGAACTAAGTACGTACTCGTGTAAATAGGTCATGGCATGTTTCTCCACGTAGTCCATGAGCAGTTCCTTGGTGTCTGCATCCACGTTCGCGAAGTGGTGCGACGTGTCCATGTGCTTCATGAAACGCTGCAAGTTGAGCAGTTGTGTCGTTAGATGAAGAAGTGACAAGGTTATTATAGGGAACAGAAGTAATGGAATTTTAGAAATAAAACCTTCAGAAGTATTTTCGTCCCAAAATGAACTGTGGCATAGAAATTATATTTATTTTGCAAATAGGTTTTTACAAACACTTTTACACGTCTTTTTTTAAATACTATATGTGGTCGGTGTTTCATTCCTGACTACTCTGAGAAGACACAACCGAAACAAACTCAGAGGCCAGTCTCTTTAAAGTGTCTGTCCAGACATAATCTTGGGTATACTCACATGAGAACTACTCTGATTAAAGTCTGACATTGTCTTTTGAAGAAAGAACCACACAGATTTGAGTGATGTTAGGTAAATGAAATAGCCTAGGTAAGCTGAAATAGGGTAGTTTATTGGTTTGCAACAAAGTTTACCCTCACAAACATCACAATGACTTAGGTAAAATAGGTTTCGAGTCGTTAGTCACTATTTCAGTGCTTTTATCTTTGTGTCGAATCTATCTAAAAGTACCGCATAGCGATAAAGGCTTCAAAGCACAGATGTATCGCACAAATAATAATGAAACTGATAAGCCCGTAATGAAAGTGACGCGGATTATTTTTAGGCCGATTCCCTATGCCACCGGTTAACTAATGCATTTCATAACCTTTTTCCATCAGTCTATCGTATAATAAATTAATGTAATTATCCTATTATTCACAGACTCCATCCACTAGACCTATCCACTCAAATTGGACATGATTGAATTTAACGCATCAAGTTTACATCATTTTGGCGCACTAAAAATAAGGTTTGAGATACGATCATAAAAAAGAAATTATGAGTTTTATTTCCATTGCAGATATCTGTTTAAGTTTAAACTATAATTATGGCGGCTCTGAAGAAAAATGCGAGTGACAAACAAAAATCTGCTGCATTTGGATCGAGTATTCGCATAGGACAGTGGAATATTTTTCACGTCACATTCAAAAAGTCGTTTGAACATCGTTTGCGATTGTTGGTTTGGTGATGGTTGGATATAGACTTACATGTTCAAGACCCTCACCTGGTATTGAATCTGGACTCTCTCAGACAGTTCATCCACGCCCAAGACATTGGCGTACTTGATGACATCCATGATAAAGCCGTGCACAAACACGCGCGCGTCTCGGCACACTTCGGGGCCCAGCTGTGGGAAACGGACGCGGTAATCCCGCTTCATACCCTCGTTCACCTGACCCGGGATCTTGAACTCCGGGGGACGTTTCTCAGCACTGTCGTGGTCATCTGGAGAGATTAAATAACAAGAAACATATAAATATAGATAGTTTTGTCAGTCAGGTGTTTTTACTACATCTCCGCTACTCTTTTACGATTCATTTTGTTGCGGGATTCAAGACAGTTAAATTGTTTCTCTGGGACTTCGTCGAGCTTCATTGTCTCGGCGCTTTCCTGGTGGTCGCCACTGTTAACTCTGGCTTTTCCGAAGAGTTGCAGTGGTTTAGAAATAGTGTGACGGACTTGTGACAGGTGACAGCCGATGGCTTAATCGATCAACATCTGAGGCGGCTCTCGTTATGTAGTTGGATTTAGTGCTTTCAGCAAACGAGATTCTATATAGAATCTACTTTTGAACATGGCTGTTGTTATTAGGTTCCCCTCTCTCTGGAGCCCTGACCGGTACCTTAGACCCTGTTTCCGAGTGGCCTCAGTGTCAGGACTTTATAAATGCACAACGCCCTTTCACCGTATGAGCTGACTAGCTATCTCAATATTTTGCCGCTATAGGTAGGATACTTAATTTGTCTATTTTGATGAAAACATTTTTTTTTTTTATCCTATTGTGTCCCACGGCTGGGCAAAGGCCTCCCCCATTTCTTTCCAGCTCTCCCGGTGTTGTGCCTTCTCTGGCCAATCAGTCACGAACGAGTCCAAATCGTCACGCCAACGTTTCTTGGGTCTGCCTCGGTGACGACGACCGTCTTCAGGCACCCAGTGTGTGACGGTTTTGGCCCATCTGTCCTGACCTCTCCTGGAAATGTGACCCGCCCAGTCCCACTTTAATCTCGCAGACTTATCGTCAACATCGGCGATGAAAACAAATATTTCGCCAAAAAATGTAGATCTTACACTCACGACGACGAAATGCATTTTTGACCCTGTATAATTCTAGAATAAAACGTGTACCATCATTGTGTTTTGGACCGATATTTTGATATATCATTATGATTCAGCTAAAGCGGCATTTTTAAGCTTCCAGGTCTATTTGAAATAAATGTTTTAAGTTTGAAAATTCACCTGCTGTATTACTCTTCTTAAACACGCTGAACTTCAACAAGTTAGCTTTCTTGAGGGTCTCGCTCTGCCGATGTCGCTTCTCCTCAAACTTGGAGAAGGAGGAACGGGAGGTGACCTTCAGACCTCGGTTGTCTGGTTTCTTTGTCTCCGGCTTGGGTAACGTCGCTGATGATGCTTTTTCTGCAGACAATTAAACATTTTTAGAATGGAAATCGAAATGGTTTTGCAATCAGCACAATTTTTGGAAACTGGACAATCTCCATTGCATGTATGTGTAATAAATAATATTCCCACTGTTGGGACACAGGCCGACCCCCTGTTAAATGGTGGGCCGTAATCCACCATGCAGGCCCAGTACGAGTTGTAAATGTTAGTACCTATACTGCCGTCCTTACGAAAAGTGCCATAGCTCGAGTTTCGCGCCAAATTGAGTTAAGTATGTAGAGATCTATATTTTCGTTTTAGACAGTTTTGACGTATCTATAAGGTAGTCGGTTTTAATACTAAGTTTAACTGCAAATCTAGGTCGTAACAAAACTAAAATAAATCTATACCCGCGTTTTTCTCGAAATCAGGTTTAACCTAGTTATTGCACTTTTCGTAAGAACGGCAGTATAGCAGTGCTAATTATAGCACATTTATTATTCATATTGATAATGCGAGTAACAATCTTGATAACGAACACAGTGCAGGTGTACTATTTAATTTACATAAATTATGCATTTGCAAAATATTAAAAACCCAAACACTTGTGTATTATCTAAAAATATTTAATTAGAACAAAAGTTAGAGATATGGTCTAACTCACAGAATGATAAAATTAAATGATGATCAGCATAGTTAAGTCATTAATACATAAAATATTTGTATGTAAATATTTCTAGAGTCAATGTTCGCGACACGTGCATCCTATATAAGCCTTATATTATATACACATAAGACTTATATTCAATGTGCGCCGTAAAATGCACTAGGCTAGGATCTATTGACTGCCTCGTTGGTGTAGTAATCGCAAGCGCGACAGCTGTGCAAGAGATCGTCGGTTCGATACCCAGGTCAGGCAAAGTGTTATAAGGTTTTTCCACCAGGAATTTCTCAGTAGCAGCCACGGAGTCTAGATATATGCTCGGTTGATGGCAATAGGCTCGCCCCTTATTACATGGCCCCCATAACTGGCGAAATGTGGGTACACCTCTGCTTACCCCTTTGGGGATAACAGACGTGATGTTATAATTATGAATGTCTGAATTTATTTAAGCCAATACGTCTCAGACGAAAATGAACCTTATTTCCATTCAGTTAATGTGCATATTTTTGTAAGCGACTATTCACTTATAATAAGGTTCATTTCACTGTACTCAGCTACAGTAAAATAGTATCTTCTATAGACGCTGCTTTAGAGCTAATTCAATATTTTTTATCAAATTACAGGGTTTACATAAATAAGCTGCAATTATTTTCGAAGGATAAGCAACATCATCAAATGCAGTTAAAATAGCGTAAATAAATCCAATAACACCGATTTAGAATTAAAAAAATAAATCAAACAAAAAATAAGGTATAACGTTTAACATTAGATGTTATTTTTGTTTTATTTGTTTTTACATGTTTTCTTAAATCTATTTCAAGATCACCCTTGATTTGGGTGACTAAAAATAAATAACTTATATTGTATTGATGTGTTATTCTGAACGTTAGGCGGATCACCTGTGCTCATAACATTGAAAGGTCAAATCGCAGGTAAACAACTTGGTGGCACAAACACCTGACGCAAAATAAACAGATTCAACCAAAAAAAAAATTCCAGATCTACCTACATGGTTTATTTCCACTAGGTACCTAATATTGTGCTTCAGAAAGGAATATAAGTCAAGTTTGTATATGTGCAAGGATTGTATTAATTTTTTTAGCGGGTGGAAAATCATCGAATAACCCAACTCTTGGGCAGAGCGAAAGGGAGTGTCAGACTTCTACTGATTAAAAACCACCCATGTTCCTTCTAAGCCCTTCATGTCGAGGCCGCGGTATCTCTTGCGAACAACCCGCAGCCCCGACGCCTATAAATTAAATTAAAACACCAGCTTATGCCCAAAATCTACATGGGTGAGCTCAAAGAGTTTATGAAAACTACTCTAAAAAGTACTTAAAGGACGCTCACATTCCCTGTGAGCCTATTCCCAACCCCGTAAATATGCCAACTGGCCATAGTTCTACGGACAAATTCCTTTTTTTTGGGGAGTGGGAAATCATCAAATGACTCCTCCCGCTCTGGGCAAAGCAAAAGGGATTGTCAGACTTCTACTGGCTAAAAACCACCCATGTTCCTTCTTAGCCCTTCATGTCGAGGCCGCGGTATCTCTTGCGAACAACCCGCAGCCCAACCTGGGAAAGGAAAGCATGTCCTTTCGCTCCGCAGAAGCACTAAGGAGCATTAAACCAAAGAGATTACACATTATTTATCCCACATTATTTTCTGATATAATACTGTGGCACACCTAACCATTTACCTTGACAACTCAATTACTTACTATCTTACATATTATGTGAAAACCATGATTATCTGTGAGATAACTGCCGGGAAGGTGAAGTTCACATTATCTAACAGTTAAAGTATAAACACCTTTAGTTAAAATACATTATCTTTGATTAATTTGATTTTATATGTATCATGTTACACAATTTTCTTGCGAAAGCATCCTGTTTGTGATAATGATAACTTTGATTTGATTGTTTTTACGTGCGTCAGTAACGTTTTAAGGACAAACTATTTACAAACTGTAGTGAATCTGTTTCAAGGATAAAATGGTAGAGTACTTTATCTCCCGTTAGGGTAATTACCCTCCCTCAGTAGGCTTATCATAAAAATAGTTCCTCACGGGAACCGGGGAATCACTCTTTTCAGGAAGAATACACATAACAAACCTAATCACTTGATAATCTAAGGGAAATCACCCACATTCGAGGAGATTTGGAGTAGACATGTCATATTTCATCAAAATACACTCATCATCTGCCTAGCCTTTTCCCAACTATGTTGGGGTCGGCTTCCAGTCTAACCGGATGCAGCTGAATACCAGTATTTTACATAGAGCGACTGCCTATCTGACCTCCACAATCCAGTTAATACTAGGTAATACAATACTCTTTGGTAAGACTGGATGTCAGAATTTCAGGTCACTGACTACCTGTAACGACTGCCAAAGATCTATATATAGCAGCCGGGACCAACGGTATGTCGGGCGGTCACCCATCCACAGACTGACCTAGGCAAGCACAGCTTTACCTAAAGATCGACCCGAGTGGCATACACTCATGGGGCTAAAATACCCCGTTTATAGCAACTTTGGAACTAAAAACCCAATTTTAAGAACGTAGGGAAATTACCTCATTGGGGCTAAGAATAATATAAATCAGCATTTAACTCTAAAAAAAAAACCAAAAAACCAGATCACTTTTACAAGGCAAAGGACAAAATTGAGAGAAATGTTCAAAGTAGGTAGTTGGTAGAAGAAAGTTAGAAAATTGAACTATAGAAAATACAAATAACCCTTGTATCTGAGAGTTGGAGCGGATCAAATAAATTTCCCACCCATACGTAAAATACATGTTTCGGACATCAAGTTGAGGACACCAGCACGCTATACAATTTGATGGTCCCTAGTACTCACTGGGTTTTGATATTAGATTCCTACCCCAGTTGCTAATATAACAAACTATACAGCATCAAATCAAGGTGGAGATGAGTAAATCAATATTTAATTTATGATTAATATAAGTTTTACGAGGTGTGCATTATTTACTTTATGGAATCATAACTATGATCATAATTTATTTATATTATTATAAGAACAAAAGCATTTATTACGTAAAAGCTTATAAACTTGTTTACTTGTGTATTAATTCCCAAGTATTGCTTGTTTAGACAATTTATCTTGAATTTATAATTATGAAGTAGATCTAATTATTATGAAGAGACCGATATAAAAAAATATATTTATCATAATTTAGACAGATAAGGGAGGGAGAGTTCTTTGTCCAGCAGTGCAACTTTAATGGCCAAAAAAAGCAGTCATTAAAATTGAAATGAAGTTTTACATTTCAACACATTACGAAGTATTGTGCCAGTTGTATGTAAATAAATAAATTGGCTCCTTGTTTGCAGACAGATCATGTTATTTCCAGAAGTCTGATGTCATTTCAAAGCAATAAACAATTTGTTACAGTACATATTATTGTTTGCAGGTTTTCCATGAGTAGTTCTTTCATCAGCAGTAAAAGATTCTCACCATATTTTAATATTATTTTTTTTACCACAGCAAAACAGATAGAAGAGCAAAAACAAATTGACTAAAATATGTTGCACCAACCCCAAATAGAATAGGTCAAGGGTAAAAGGGAAGATGAAGATGAAGATGATGGTGATTTTAATATTAATAAAATCTGAACAAGTGAAAAGTATGTTTTTAAGATTTGGCCACAGTATGCTGAAATATTGTAAAGTGTGAATACTAAATGCATGACTCACCAGCCTTCCTCTGCCGTTGCATTTGTTCCCGGTGACACTTGGAGCAGTACCCCTGCCACTGCGGGTTCCCGAAATAATCACAGCCATTCTTGCACTTCAGGTCACTCTGGTCTATCCGTAGAGACGGCATCTTGGACGCAAACATCATATACTTGTAAGACCTCTGCAGATTTGGACCAAACCACATAGTCACAGTTAAAATTTACAAAACAATATGACTCGGATATAGGTAATTAAATAATTTTGGGTCGATTTCATCAACCATCTATTTCCAAACATTCGCTCGCGGCGTTTAACGGCGGAACAATACTTTGATCAACAATTTAGTCAACTTTTAGCGCTCTGCACTCGAATAATCTCACATTAATTTCGACGACGTTCTTTTCAGCCCATGTTTGGCAATTTACGAGAACGGAGAGCGGTTTTGCGCGAAAAACAGTATTCATTTCAATATGCAGCGCTAACGATGGCCGTTCAACGATTTCCTCCGTTATATAGGCACCTCTTATCATGAAAATGTACATACTCGAGTATCTGATAACCAAATGAATCTATCTATACATATATTTATGTTTACGTGGATGGTGCTACGTATAGCTAATGAATACTAGAAGAAACAGAGACTCACCTTCAATATTGTAACAACAACTGGTATCTTTAATGTCTTATTTATTTATAACAAAAGGAATTCTAACATCGGTACACAACAAATCATTTTATTTCGACTGACTGACAAGTGACAATTGACTTGACATTTGTTTTTTTAACGTCATCGACATTGACATAGATTATACATTACATTGACATAGGAACAATGGCATTCAGCATATGAAAAAATACTTCGACTATCATATTCAGATTTTAATCTTCAGTGTCGTTTAAAACGCATTTTTCTGAATGTTAAATTAATTCTTGCTCCCATCAGCCTTTTTCGTACCGGTAAAGAGTGATACCATATCTCATTAGTCGGTGGATTCATGAGTAGGATGCTGCCGTGCTCCAATTCAATCTTAACTGCAAAAAAACAAGAATCAACACTTAACTTCAGTAAATTGAATAAATTCTTCATTGGAGAAAAAGAGAAACGTAACTAATAAAGTCAACGCTAAGAAAAATTTATGGCATAGTCTGATATCAAAATGTCGCGTGAACGTGGTTGCTATGGTAATGAAACAGTAAACAAGAGGACAATATTGAGTAATAGTTTTGCTTCGCCCCTGAATAATTTAAAGTTTATCTAATAATGGATATGGCAATGCAAATTAAAGATGGACAGTACACGAAAACTATTTATACTATGGTAAGAAAAGTAATACCCGAACTTACTCTAGCTAGCTACCAGCATCAAGCTTACCTAAGCTTATATATATACAATACCTATACGATATTTGTACCTAGTGTACCTATATAACATAATCATCTGCCTAGCCTTTTCCCTACTATCCGGATGCAGCTGAATGGCATTATTATCTAGGTAATTATATTTATCGAGGTACACTTATATTTGAATCGACATCACTTAGCGTCATATTTGTGTTTTAATTTCTACCCTTTTATGCTTTGTGGCCAATGCCTTACTATCCATACATTCTTTAAGTAGGTAGGTACTTTTATGAGATCGACTAACACAATTTTGTTATCTGTAAAGTAGTCCTTATATAGCGGTTTGATGTAGTCTGGATAAACGTAATAAACTGGTGGGTATGTCCAATATTGTAACAGACCATCTATTTAAGTATGTGTGTATCTGGGGGTGCACATGGGGTAGGCAGGATACAATAATTAACAGTAAGTGCTAAAAAAAAAATTTGCAAAAAAAAACTTAAAAAAAACACTAACGTCTACAAAAACTTTACTTTTGAAAGCCGATGGCAAAATAGTCAATGAAACAAACAAAGTCACCGACATTTTATTTGTAGGTATGTACTGTCATGATGGGAACTCTATAACCGGCTAGGGGCGGCACGTGCCCCCGTGCCCCCCTCCCCCCCCTGGATCCGCCCTTGTGTGCAATTGTAGGTAGTCTTACACTCATCATGATCTTAGTTAGTTTATGAATCATGTAATGTATTATGCTTGCATATCTCGCCACATCAAAGCTGTTTACGCAGAATAACCTAGTAAACGGAAACGTGGCAGATATAGGTACTCAAAAACTTCCCCCTAAACCAACCCCTTGAATGCACTCATCTATGGCAATACCGTCGGGGTGTCTAGCGTCCCACTGATATCTTTGAACCAGGGTTAGTTTTTCCAAACCAAGCAGCATATACCTAGCCTTAAAACACTTAAGTGCATAAAGCATTCGAGTGGAGTGGTCAAATAGTCACACTCCAACGTTGATCACGTGTTTAGCATGCCATACAGCATGAGAATGACAAGAAAAACCCCAGACTTCGGCCACTGAAAAAGTTTCTTAAGACTAGAGGCTAATTTTCCAAACTGAAATAAGTAGGTATATGAGTAGGTACACATGTGTAGGCAGAAACTTCAAATCACCATGCTGATGTTATCCTAGGATTCATATAGGCTTACCTAGATACTTATTTCTTTTGCCTTGGCCACGTTCAGTCGAGGGCTACCTACATTAACCTTTCTCAAGAACATCAATTAGTTCTGTGTGTTCCTTCCCGGCGTTACTGGTCCATATCCTCAAGAGATCTTCCGGACCAATAAATACACGAGTTAAACTATCGATACAGTCCCACCTATGACCTTCGTGAAGCATAGTGATTCCGGAAGCAAGCATTTTCCTCGATTAGACCGATAACACCATGTTTCACACAAACAAGAGATTATATAACCCAACCCATTGATATTAACAAGGAAATGCTAGGGTTCCAAGGCTGCATTCGCAAAAAAAATAAAACGAAAATTATCTGCAATACGCGCCGTTAAAAAGATAAGTCTATCGGATTTAGCGCACGGCTGTTCATTTCGTAGGTATAACGACGGAAAGATTAGATTAACGACAGCGAAAGATAATTATAATACTTTCAACCAAAATTAATCAAATTTCTTCAATTCTACAAGTGTTTCTACCAAAGCCATTGGTTAAAGTAGGCTATTAGCACCCACAACGGATAATACTGCGATCCTGGGATGATACCTTGTGACCAAAAATGCCAAAAATGCAGATTCTTCCCTTCATAATTGTGCCAATTTCGTTACGAATTTGATAACGTTAAACCCCTTTATCTTTGAATGTAAATTAATGTGTTAATAAGCCGATAAGAAGAATGATAAATCTACTGTATATCGTTAAACAAAGAGGATTTTCCAATATGATGCAGGGTTATCAGGGGAAACGCATTAATTGAATATTTATAAATGCACTTCAGTCGCGACTTCAATGGATTACATAATAAACTCCGCATTATTACTATTACATATTATTAATAATCATCTTACCTAAAAGGGAACAAACCTTGGTTTGTTTACGTGTTTCACAAATGATTCAATCAGTTCTATCGTATGATAACTCAAGTTCTAGACAAAGGCTTGTGCACGAACAACGAGGATGAGACATATTATACACCTAAGTTAAGGATGTCGAAGTGACGAACACTTTGATAACCTATTTTCAGATTTATAAGGACATTCATGTATTATCAAGGCATGAAGCATTTCAGCCGATAATCGATGAACAGGGACACTTGCATATAGCATGTCCTTTTATGTTCCAGTTATAATTTAAATAATCTAATTAGATAATCGTTATACAAGTCGTTATTGCGTTAGATCCCAATTTACTATCAAGTTTGATAATCGATAATCGTTTTTTCAACAATGACCTTTGAACTGTTACAGATAAAGGAAGCGAGGTACGATGAAGCAATCAAGGCTCTTAATGACGCCATCAACTTTAGCCCGAACCGCGCCGGGCTTTCTCTCCTCGGGTTCTGCTATTTTAGAACACAGTCATTCGTTGAAGCAGCTAATTGCTACGAACAGTTAGCAGCCATGCATCCTGACATACCTGAATATAAACTCTACTTCGCTCAAGCACTACATGAAGCTTCTATGTATGATGAAGCTTACAAAGTAACAGTACAAATAACCGCCCCTCTACTTGAAAGAAAAGTCATCAAATTGCAATCTGCGATCAAATATGGCGAGGAAGACACAATTACCGCAAAAGGACTCGTGGATTCGTATCCACAAGAAGATCCTGACAAAGATATAAATCTTGGATGTTTGCTGTTTAAAGAAAATCAATATGAGGAGGCATTGCAGAAGTTTTCACGAAGTCTCAACGTCGTGGGATTCAATGCGCATCTTCATTACAACATCGCACTTTGTTACTTTAAACTTAAAGAATACCCTCAAGCATTAAAGCATATAACTCTAGTGATTGAAAGAGGAATCCGAGATCATCCCGAGCTTGCAGTAGGCATGCAAGCAGAAACTTCAGAAGTGAAATCTGTTGGAAATACATTGACTCTCCATGAAACAGCACTGACAGAAGTATTTAATCTGAAAGCTGCTATAGAGTTTCAATTGAAGAACATCGAAGCGGCGCGAGAAGCCTTAAACGATATGCCACCCAGACATGAGCACGAGCTGGACGCGGTTACCTTGCACAACCTGGCATTAACTTCTATCGACATCAAGCCAACGGACGGCTTTGAAAAGCTACATTTTTTGCTTCAACAAGACCCTTTCCCAGCAGAAACATTTGCCAACCTACTCCTTCTATATTGCAAGTTTGAATATTTCGACCTAGCAGCTGATGTGTTAGCTGAAAATGCACAGTTCACGTATAAGTATTTAACGCCTTATCTCTATGATTTTTTGGACGCTATAATAACTAGCCAGACATCCCCCGAGGAAGCATTCCAGAAGTATGAGGACATTGCCTCTAAGCACGCAGAACAGCTGAGGAAGCTTACAAAAGTGGTACAGGAAAGTCGTTCTCAAGGAGATAACGATCAAGTGAAGAAAGCTGTTGTCGAATATGAGGAAGCTCTAGAAAGATACATCCCAGTGGTCATGGCTCAAGCTAAGATCTACTGGGATATGGAAAACTATGGACAAGTAGAAAAGATTTTCCGCAAGTCAGTCGAGTTCTGCAACGAGTCAGACGTGTGGCGACTTAACGTGGCACATGTTCTGTTCATGCAAGAAAACAAGTACAAGGAAGCCGCCAGTTTTTACGAGCCTATTGTTAAGAAACAGTACGATAATATTTTAGATGTGAGCGCAGTTGTTTTAGCTAATCTATGTGTGTCTTACATAATGACGTCGCAGAACGAAGAGGCCGAGGACATCATGCGAAAAATTGAAAAGGAAGAAGAGCAGCAGATATTCGAAGACCCCCAAAAGAAGTTCTATCATCTCTGCATCGTGAACTTAGTCATTGGCACTTTGTATTGTGCAAAGGGAAACTATGAATTTGGGATATCAAGAGTTATAAAATCTCTGGAGCCTTTTAACAAACGTCTTGGTACCGACACTTGGTTTTACGCGAAACGTTGTTTTTTATCCTTCCTGGAAAACCTAGCGAAACACTTGATCGTTGTTAAAGATAACACTATAAAGGAATGTCTACAGTTTCTCGAAGGTTGCGAGACATACGGGCGTCGCGTGAGTACTGTTATCGAGAACCCATTTCAAGAAGAAGACGCTCACACGAAGGCTAAGCAGACGGTGACGTACGAAGCGAGACTGCTGAGGTACATGTTTTACAAGCTAAGGAATATCGACGACTCTGTCACTATAAATAAGTATGAAGATTTAAAATAAATGCTTACCTGGAGGTATTGGTTTTTTGTCCCTTCCTGGTTTTCGGGCATCTCTGTGTCTTAGTACAAAAGTGCGTTCTTGACCGAAAGATATAGAAGCAATAGAGCACGTGGGATCTAATTCTGGTTCATTGTCACTGTGCTCGCCCATGTGGTCATTCCCGTTTCTGTATCTATGAGAGGAATGTTCAGATAACAAGACTGCCAACCGAATACTTGGACAGATATCTTGAAGCTGTTTACAACCGAGTCTAGAAATGCTTGCAAAGAAAGCTTTCCCTGATTTCTCACGTTACATACCGCTATCATGATCCTACTCTAAGTTTTTTTGCTGTACGTTAAATATTTTATTCTTAAACTGTGCCCATTATTGCAGGGATTATTTGAGTAATTGAAATAGATAAGTAATCTGGTGACGACTGTGTCGGTCACGTCAATGCATGTCCATTGTTCTATTCGTTACTATGCCTACTAATGATTAAGATATCTTTATATTTAATAACATAACATAACGTCACGTCTGTAATCCCCGAAGGGTTATGCAGAGGAGTATCCATATTAGTACCCCCACATTTCGACTGTTATGTTTAAGTCTCATGTAACAGGGGGCGAGCCAACGGGCCACAAGTATCATTGTTACTCATGGTTTATCGCAGCAGTGATCCGCCATTATAATAACATAGTCGTAAGTTTTATTTACAGTTTTTGAGTCTACACATTTTGACATATGGATCTCAGACTTGGTCTTTGACAAACATTCAAAAGTCCATGCTCAAGGTTTGCCAACGTGCAATGGAGCGTAGTATCCTAGGTGTTAAACTAAAAGGCCGTATACGCAACACCACACTGCGCTCCAAAATACAAATCACTGAAGTTGCTGGGCTGGCCATGTCTGCCGTACAACGAGCTGTGGGCCAAAACAACCACGTTGTGGAACCCTGACACAGCCAGAAGGCGACGTAGTAGACCTCGTAGGAGATGGCGGGACGAGCTGGACAGAACCAACGATCAGTGGTCCACATTGACCCGGGATCGCAAAATTTGGAAATCATGGGGGAGGCCTTTCCCCAGCAGTGGGATGACACAGGCTAACAGTAACAGAGTCTACATACACTAGTCTATTAAGAGTTGTGACTCATATCTATTCAAATGATGATGATGGCGAGAAAGAAAATCAAGTCTCATCACTTTAACAAGAAGTGAGGTCAAAGGCTTAACAAAACAGGATAAACCAAGGCCTATCATAGATCTATAGCTCGTTTTAAACAAGATCTCTTGAACTGGATTAATGATGTCACTTAAACTGGTTGAACAGATAACACAAACGGCTGATAATATTCTTACTACTGGGAAATGGGCTTCCTCCTCTCTGTGGGCCCTAAAGAGAGTGGGCTGTTATCCACCACGCGAGCTGCATGTGGGTTGGTGGAGCCTATATATACCACACAATAATTAAATTTTTACTACGTATGAAAATTTGTAAATCTCTGATGTCGGAACGATGTATTAAAGATAGCCACAGTAGCAAAGGCTCCATCAGGAGTGAGTTTGCCTTCTATAATATTTAAGGAGGTTAATTGGCTTGTTAATTTATGTACAATTTTGGTCTGGAGTTCTGGCCATTAAGAATCATCTAGGTCAAACCTCTCTGAGCATCTACATTGAAAATGCTGAGAACCCTAAGTTTCTTCCAGTTGATAATCGCATGTTTCGATCAGGAGATTCTGCAGTCTGTTTTGCAGTGAAATTGTTGTTTTCTGTTTCGGAAACATCTGGCAATACACTCAAAAGCTCAATAGTACCTGCTTATGTAGTGTTTTCTTTCTTTTACGGTGTATAACTAAACTTACACTGCTTCTTACGCTCCAGTCATCCCGCAATCATGGCGCGTCAAAATATTGGAAACTCACTTACGTTAAAAATCATGGCAGTTATCTCGTAAGTGGCAGTGTAAATTCCTTTAGGTACCCATAAGTACTAATAATTCGTAGAGAGAAAAATAAAACTTACTTGTTAACCAAAACAAAGTCATATTTAATTCCTTTAAGTGATACTAGAAAGTCTCGCAAGGCCAGGACAGGCGCAGGCCAGGGTAAGGCCGGGATTGTCACTCCAGAATATGTGTACGTTATGCCAGGATCGCCGTACGCAACTTGCTGTCGTGGCAAGGGATATATCTTGCCGAACACTCTAAAATAAAAAACTTTGTAGATGTACATGTGAAACATATTAAGTGCAAATGCAGCTAGATTTGCGGGTGTTACCTAATCTATACTCGAAATTAATTTGAGATAGGTGGTACCTTTTATTTTTAACGCGCCTAAGTTACGTAATACCCACCTATTTAAGTACCTACAAGACGTTACATATTTTAAGGAAGGTATTTTGATGTGTGGCGGGAATCGGAAGTAACCACAACAATAGGGCTGTGACAAAAAAAAATCTAAGTCCGTCAGATAGATTTCCAAAAAATATTGGACAGTATTTTTTCTTTTTTCACGTAAATAATAAATGAAGACGATACAGTGCTTCGAAAAGTCGCGCGAGGTCACAGTTTCGTACATTTTTTACCAGAAAGTGACGTCACCAACCCCCACTCACGATCTTTGACAAGTTTTATGTTCGTCCATTTTTATTAATTTGATAAAACAAAATACACGTATCCAATATTTTTCGATAATCTAACAGACGGGCTAAACAGAATAATTTTTTCTTTCAGTCAACTACCCTATTTAAAACACAAAAAAAAAATACAAAATCGATCATAGTTTATAGTTTTAAAGCTTTTGTGTTTTATATTCTTACTTTATTTGAGATAAATCTCCGGTGAAATATTCCAACGTTTCTTCTAGTTCTCGAAATATGTTACTTGCAATAGACTTTGGTATAGGAACAGCATACTCTATATCAAGTCCGCCTTGTTTAATTGATTTCCAACTCACTGCGTTCACGTCGATTTCTTTTAATTTTTCCATCCCTAAAAGCGGTATTTTCTTGTAATTCGAGTATGGCAACATCAGGTATGGTATAAATCAGGGATGCACAGACCGCGGCCCGCCGATAGTATGTCAGTGGGGCCACAAGTAAATGCAAGTAAAATATGTATTTTTAACAATAAAATGATAGGCAAAAATTTTCGAGCTCGCTTCGCTCGCTCTTGCATTTAAGTGCTCTCTTATCTGGAGCTTCATGCATACATGGTAAAAAAAACTTCTCTGTCTCTATGAATTGTTGAAACGGAATGTAATTTTAGCGACGTGCGTATTTCAGACTCCATAATCCATATTTTATTAGTAACAAATTATCTTAAGACTAAGTTAGTGGCATTTTCTGTATTAATAAAACTATGATAAATACTAATGAATTAAAACTTGAGTTAAATAATATAAAACTTGAGTTTGTGCTAGCTTTCTTGACTAATAAATGAAAATAGAGGGGGCGGCCAAATTAGAGTGGGCCTCCGGCGGCAAAAAACCGCGCTACGCTACTTGTGTCTTGTCTTGAAATGCGCCAGCTTATTTGGTTCTACTTATTCGGTATTGAATTTTAAAACAAGCATAAAAGGGAAACCACCTTGCAAATTCAAGTTTGGAAGCAATTTTACGAATGCGTAATACTGTGCCTCGCTTCAGACTAGTAGGTATATTATTATTGTAATTCAATTTTTGGCAATTTTTTGTTTTTTTTTTATTGTGCTGGTGGCCCGCCATTAGTTCATCATTTGCCCAAGTGGCCCATGGTCTCAATAAGTCTGTGCATCCCTGGTATAAATGCATTAAACATAATAAAACATTACATAATGCACGGATTATTAAGAGATCTATGACATATTGAATGTCTTTGGCACGGATATACGAAAATAAGATTTTTCTTATAAAATATAGCTCTGGGAAAAGAAAGATAGTTTTTTTTAACTCTGTACGTACTTACATGCTAAATACGTGCTAAATTAGGTGATGTAGGGTAATCTGAGAGAACACAAGCATACTCTCTGCTCAAACTGAAAACCTGAAAAATTGTACGCGCTACTTGCAGGGTAAGTATTTCGGATAGTTGCGCAAAGTTGGAAACTCCGCTAATCGGACGCTAACCGGCACAGCTACCCTAATAAAAAAAACAATTTTGACGTTAATTTGTTGTTTGTTTAGATCGTACACCTAATCCCGCTTGCCCCCGGAGGTGGCGACTGGGATATTTTTTTAGAATAATTCCCAGTCGCCACCGGAGGGGGCAATACTGGCGGTGGCGAACGGGAATAACCGACCTACATTTACTAAGGTTCAGGTTTCCATTACAGAATAAACAGGCATCTAATAAAAATATTGCTTTGTCTTTACTAACCTTAGTTATGTTCACTCAAGTTCAATTTCTCAGATCATGCGATTGCGAATCACTGAGCCAGGTAGAAGTAATATGTTTACGGCGTTAATGACACATCCACAGACACATCAAATAAAATATTGAGGTTATAATAGAGTTCCGATGTTGCCAAGTTCATAATTATAGAAAATACATTACGTTAGGTAATGCTATAAAGAATTGAACCTTAATCTTAAAAAAGATGCCTAGCCTGCTTCGGTGTTCCCGAGTTCATAATAATACGATCCCAATCTGTTGGTCGCGAGTAAATAGGCTTTTTCTAGGTTGGCTCTTTCCAATGGCGACCTCAGCTCTGTCGTCAGGCCCGCGACCACGCGTAGTGTGGCGATTTTATCTTTATCCTTGGTCATGCTACGCGTCGGTCAAAAGAATATCTCCATATCGTTTAAAAAAAAAAACAATTATTCAAGAAAATAAAAAAATATATTTATTTCTCAAATAAAATCTCATCCAAAGGCAAAACTTCTATAAATCATGCATTCAATAACGTCGGTTCGCGTAACGTGGGTGTTGATTTTGTAAAATTATTATTGTTACTTTTCATAAACTTCTGAAACACTTGCGAGCCGGTTACAATCCTCTGTGTTGTTAGAGGATAGTTAGAATCACACCGGCGAGTGAACTGCCATGGTGGTGTTGTTCTATATTCACTACTTTCAGTATTGATAACCGTTCTCGAACTGAAAATAATACATAGAAATGTAATTTTTTTGGGTGAGTAACAGTATTTTACTGACTCATTGGTCTAGTGGCCCCAAGCGAGACTGTTGATCATGAAGTCCTGGGTTCGATTTTGGGTCGGGCAATGTAGTATTGGGTTTTTCCATCAGGAATTTCTCAGAATAGCAGTAGTTTCACAATACGGTTGGCACTTGGCACTGTGGCTGGGTGATTGGACTGCTGCGCTGCGTGTCGCGAGTTCGATCCCCGCACGGAACAAATATTTGTATGGCCTACAGTTTTCGGGTTTGGGTGTTTGGTTTGTGTATATGAGTATAAATGTTTGTAAACGCAAACACGATACAGGAGAAATTCGTAAGAATATGAATCTCAAAATAAAACCAAAATGCTCAACTGCACTGAAAACCTAGTTCTAACCGAACTTTAAGTAGGATACACCTAGGTTTAACTGCATGTAGCCAGCTACAATTAGTTCTAGCACAGTCTTTATATTAAGGTTCTAGCCGGCTAAACCTAGGTCTAGCTGCACTTCGGCTATTGTATATCCTACGACTTATTGTCAGGCCTACGTTGTCCCCCCATATCTAAATACTAATGCTGTAAAATGAAAATATTTATAAACCAAATCATTTTAAAAGAGTAATCGTGGAGTTTCTTGCTGGTTCTTCTCCATAGGAATCGACCAACCCGAACCGTGCACCTTTTTATCGACGTTTTACAAGTGCCCATGTAGGGCTACTTAAATGAAATATAAAAAAAAAACACTTACTTTATGGAATCTAACAGACAGTCTTTGTCGAAATAAACGGTATACTGTCGGATTCTTCGAATAGTGTCTCGATTATCAAAATCTGATGTATAATCGTATTCGTACAACCTTGCAATAAGACCATCTTTATCTTTGACCGTACAGACGAATTCCCCAGGGAGTCCCTTGAGCTTGGGTGCGTCAGATACAAGAGGTACAAGAATCTCGTCTTTGATGATTTCTCCGAATCGTTTATCACCATCCGACCTGCTGCTGGTGGCATTTACCTTGAGATCTGGACGCTCAGATAACAGCCACTTCGATTCGGTGGCTGCAGGTGTTACAGACTTTTCTAAAAACTTTTCGATCTCCGCGCCTACATCACCATTCAATAAATTATTAGAAGTCTTCACAATAAATCGACTGCAAAAATGTATAAGTTGCTTGTTTTTGGATTTATATACTTCATTCATTATTTCTATGAGACTTTTCCCCGCTTGTTCTTTTTCTAATGTGAGCTTCTTAATCCGAGATTTCAAGAATGAGTTTTCTTGATGTGTTAACAGATATAACTGTTGGAAATTAACATAACTGCACCTGTTTTCTTTAATTTCCTTTTGCGCGTTTTCAATGTGCCGAGCTAGTCTATTTTTTGCCATACTTTCTAACTCATACTGCATTCTAATGTTTTTGTTTTCGTGGATAGCTGCGATCAAAAGCTGACCTAGATTTTTTCTCTCTTTGTCAACATCCTGTAATTTTTGAAGTAGCATCATATTTATTCTTGGCCTTTCTGATTCTTTTCTCACTAAGAAGGCGTATAATTTGTTCCACAATTTGATAGTAGAATTGTTCAAGTGAAACAATACTATTTTACTATATTTTTTGGAGCATTCACACGCCCGTTTAGCGGCAATTTTTGAAGACCCACTTAATCTTTCAAAGGCAGCGCTTGAGTAGAGTTTTGAAATTTCCTTTTTTGTTAACAACACAATTTCATTTTTCCTGTGGTATAAAGACACCGCAAGAGCTCCAGCGAGAAACATGAAAAAGGGCAAACCAGAGGTACTGTAGGGCTTGTCACTAGGATGCTTAAAATATTTATCTCTTCGTAAATCCTCTTTAAGATTTGAAATAGTTGTATTTCTGGTAATTTCTAGCATCTTCTGGTAACCTAAAACAATTTGATATAGGTGATAATAATGCTTTACACATAGTACCTAATAAATTTTAATGCAACTCTCTCTTAATCTCCTTGAAGTCCTACTAACCATCCTGTTTATTTTCAAAACTTCTTCTGACTATAAGATCAATGCCGCACATCGATATCCACATTCCAAGGGTCAAGCCAAGAAGCCATTTGAAAGCTATGTACATTTTAATAGTATGGTAAAGATTTAATCATAAAATAACTAATTAATTCACTTGTGTTATATATACAAAAGCTTAAGCTTTTAATGAATTTGCTTGTGTTATATTTGCTTGTGTCGTCTCACTAAAACCGAAATGTGAATTTATTGAACCTATCGAAACCATATTTTGCAAATAACAAAACTTTTGGTCAACTAAAATATGTCATTTTTGCTGACTATAGCGTTGTCAAATTTATTTTATTTATTGAAGACCAGTAAGATTTTCCGACAAGCGTTTGGAACACATTTTACGCTTCAAAACACAAATCGCCGACTTCCTTAAAAGCAGTTAAACTGAAGCAGGACTAGACCGGATTCCGGATTGATTCCTCTAGGATTGGTCCACACAAGCTCGTAATAGAGGGAATTGGAAAGAGCGAGAGACCTTTGTCCTGGATGTCCAACATGGCCACTTTAGCAGATCATAATAGGAAAATAAGAAGAATTGCGTTAAAATTCGCATAAAAAAAGCATACCTACCGCAACTTACACCAATGGAGCTGTAGGTGCACGGGCGCCTGAAATTCACTAATTGCGGTTAATCTGGAATTTCGGTGTAACAGAATAAGTGGAATAGGTACATACAGTAGAATCCGTTTATTATGACTCCGCCTATATTGACCAACCGGTTATTATGACGTAATTGCACTACGAAGTTTGGTTTTCATATAAAATTCTTTATAAAAAAGTCGGATATAATGACTTCCCTTACAGTGACATGTCGCTTATTATGACCCATTTTTAATAAATTATGTCCGGTTATAATGACACAATAGTATTAGAGACTGTTTTTAGAATAAAATAAAAACAAAAGCAGACAAAAATTACAGATTACTTACAGTAAAAAATACACTTGTGTATGTGTTATTATAATAATGTGCTGATTACGTGCTATTTTGATTTTGATTTAATATGTATTAAAATACTTAAGTACATACATATTTACATAAAAAAGGTTTTTCATTTCACATAACGCTTTGTATGACGTCCGCTTATTATGACGTGTTTGTCAATTCCTTTCGATGTCATTATAAACGGACTCTACTGTACTTCATTTATCACGGTTGACGCCATCATGCGCGTGAGAGCCCACTCGGCGGGTTACAGTAGAGGTCTCTCGGGGCGGTGTGGTTTTAGCGCCTTGGCGGTGTCTCTCGACATCGCCAACGCCTTCAACACCATGCCTCGAGCTGCATTAGTGATTCACTCCGGTATCACCGGGGCCTACCTTCGTCTTTTTTTTTTTTGTTAGTTCGTTGCGCCACACTAGGAATTTCTCCTTATCGTGGGTGCGTTCACAAATATTTAAACTCACATACACAAATACCCAGACCCGGAACAATTAGACAGACAGGGCTGTCATCTACCCCAGTCAAGACGGAGAATGGAATGTCGTGCGGTGTTCCACAGGGATCGGTTCTGGGTCCGCCCCTGTGGAACATTGGTTACGACTGGGTGCTGCGCGCCGACCTCCCTAGCTAATCACATACGAGCCCTAACATCATGCCTGTAATCCTTGAAGGGTTAGGCAGAGGTGTACCCACATTTCGCTCAAATACAGACTCCGTGGCTGCTACTGAGAAATTCCTGATGGACAAACACAATAACACTTAAGAGGTACCTATAGGCGCTTATTTTGCTACTTTCTGTATATTTCAGATGTTTCCGTCCTTCCATGTTAATCATCGTCATAAGTGAGGAGAGCATCATCAAATGACTCCTACCGCTGTGGGCAGAGCGGTAGGCAGTGTCAGACTTACCAACCACCCATAATGTTCCTTCTTAGCCCTTTGTGCCGAGGCTTGGTGTCTTTTTCGAACAACCAGCAGCCGTGACGGGACCCGCAGCCCCGACGGGACAATTTTACAATTAATACTGGGTCAAGAAGCTACCTATCTAATGAAACATAGTAGAACCTTGTAGTTTTTCTAGTTCTTAATAATTCCATGACTGACTTTCGCTGACTGACATTTAGGTACATAAATCATTCACAAACCACTGGTAGAATATGTGTAAATTTTAATGATATGAATAATTTGTTAAAATCACGGTACACAATGATTGCAAAATTTTAATATTGTTGGTGTCTCGTAAAGTTTTGGTTTGGAATATTCGATATTATATTCTGTTTTGTCTAAACATACTAATTATGGCAAAGTTCATAATAGACCCCGATGACAAAAGTGTTGTTACTACATTGCGCATATGCATTCGAGATGCCTGTGTTAAAGGAGGTAAGTACTTTTTTTGTGGATGGGAAATCATCAAATGCCCCTCCTACTCTGGACGGCGCGGAAGAGAGTGTCAGACTTCTACTGACTAAAACCCACCCATGTTCCTTCTTAGCCCTTTGTGTTCCGAGGCTGCGGTATCTCTTTCCTTCGAACAGTCCCGCAGCCCCGGCAAGAAGGAGGTATAAGTACCTGGCATCCACGCGTATGACCAAATGTATAAACGTGATTAAAGTTAACATGCTAACCACCACACAAAAAAGCAGCCCCAATGTAACCATAATGGTTGATGTTCCAGGGTAGCCCGCGAAATTCGAATGTTCTTACGTTTTTTGAATTTCGCGGGCTACCTTGGTGCATCAACCTTAAGTACAGACCCGAGCTTGTGAATACGAATGGGTCCTCCACCCTTGTGTGCGTCACATTCGATTCAGCAGTATTTACATACATAAATGAGAGCAGCGGTGGCCCAGTGGCTGCCCCGACTTACAAGCAGTATAATTTGAACCTAGGCAGGCGCATTACTTTGTGCAATATTTAATAACCGATGAAGAAAAACATCGTTGTGGGATCGAAATGTCAAGTCTTTGAATTCTTGCTTCTGAATTCAAAGACTTGACATTTAACAGCCTGCACTGGGCCCGCGAGAGATGAAGATTGAAGCCTGTGTCTCAACAGTGGGAACATTATAGGCTCATTATGCAGTATACATAAACTCACACCTTCCCATGGGGGTTGGCAGAAATCACTAAACGCCCGCCAGCTGCTTCGATCCTAGGGTTGATGCGACAAAGTAGCCCGCGAAATTCGATTTTTCTTACGTTTTTTGCAATTTGCCGGTCAGTGTCAAGTCGTATGGATGGACCGTCTCAGTTCATATAAGTCTCAAGAATGCCTTTTCTTGACACTTAATGAACTGAGACGGTTCTATTGGTGTTTATTTTAATCATTATTAATTTATTACTTAGTACCTAACTATTTACTGAGTAATAAATTAATAATGTCTATTATTTTATTACTGCCGCGAATCCTATTTTATTTAACATATGACTTGACTGACTAATTGCAAAAAACGTAAGAAAATTGGAATTTCGCGGGCTACCTTGTCGCATTCTCCATAACATTCTCTTTTACCTCGTCCACGTTCCTACATCTGGGTCAGCAGTATTTAAAGAACTTCAAAATCAATCCGAAGCAATTACTGCACATATTCTGCCAACCGTTGTGCCGCTTATCTTCGTCCGACTTCTTGTCCGCGTTGGCGCGCAAATTCGCGCTAAGCCAGGCGGTTTTTTCCCCGAACATAAACATCCTATCCTACTTTCCTACTAATATTATAAATGCGAAAGTTTGTGAGGATGTATGGATGGATGTTTGTTACTCTTTCACGCAAAAACTACTGAACGGATGTGGATGAAATTTAGAACACAGATAGTTTATAACCTGGATTAACACATAGGATACTTCTAATCCCGGTCGTATGATCCCGTGGGACAATTATCGAACTCAACGCGGGCGAAGCCGCTGGCACAAGCTAGTTCATAATATGAGTTCGATTTGGCCGCACAACTCAAGTTTACCCCGTTTCAGTCATGGTTAAAAAACAACGGAAAAATAGCAAAACTTTCAATTAATAAAAAAAACTTGAGAGGTGTCAAGCAACACCCGGATGGAACGAAGTTATTGTTATTATTTTTTATTATGTAAAAAAAAAAAAAAAAAAAATGTAGAAATGAAAATATCTGGCTTGCTTTCTATAAGAGAGAGAGAGAGACAGACAGAGAAACATGCGACGCCGCACAGCTTACAATAGCTTACTATAACAAAAAGTGTCGTGACAACTTTTCGTAAGAATTTTTTCCGTCTAGCCCCCTTACACAACGCGCGATAAGGAACTTCGTTCCAAAAGTAATTTGTAAACATGTCATTAGACATGTTTACAAATTACTTTATAAATGTTACAGGTGCTGGTGTGTTAATGGGTACTACTTTATCGACGTTTATAATGAATCGGCAAAGATGGCCTATCATAGTCGGTTTAGGCATTGGCACTGGATATGCTTGGGCCCATTGCCAGTAAGCTAATAAAATTAATCTTTTAAATAGGGTAGCTGACAAAAAAAAACTAATTAATCCGTCGGATAGATTTCCAAAAAATATTGGACACATATTTTTTTTTTTTCACGTAAACAAAAAATGAAGACGATACAGTCCATCGAAAACTCGTGTGACGTCACATTGCAGTACATCTTTTACCACGTAGTGACGTCATAAGCCCCCACTCATGATCTTTGACGCGTTTTATCTTTCAATTTTATTTTATTTTATTATTTTAGGAAAACTTACAGCTAGGTAGACACAATAGACACATTTTTATTAATTTGATAAAACAAAAAATACGTATCCAATATTTTTCGATAATCTAACTGATGGGCTAAACAGAATCGATTTTTTGTTGTCAGGAAACATTCCTATTGTAGAACCTGATGTTATCAAATACCTAGAAAGTAGAAACCATTTGAGTCTCATTGTAAGTACTATTGCAGCTTAACTGAAGTAATGTTTGAGTAGAGGTACTGCAGTAATAAGCGCTTAGTTTTATCCCAAATGTATTTTAACACCTTCCTAATTTCTTTGTTATGGGCAGTAGGTATCTAGGGTTATTTTTCAGGGGAAGCCTGGTCCCTGAGTCCCCTGAGATGCCATACCTGATGCGATGAAGCAGAGTTATCACCCAATGGAGAGAAGTGAGTAGGTGCAATTGGTATCTTACTAATAAATAACTTTATGGTAGGACATAATATGAACATTATTGTATTGACAAAGTTCAGACCACAGCATATAAAGCTACTGCAATCTGTCAAATTTCTTTAATAGATTTTCAACCTTATCACTAAAGCATTCGGTTTAAGGGTGATTGGGAAAATTTAACAATTTCGGATGGCTTGAGATTGATCTGCTGGCCTCTAATTCCGTTGATCTGCTGGCCTTTCACATATTTGAACAATGAACTGACGATTTAAGCTTGGTGTAATTTGATCATAGATTTTCAGGAAGTAAGTTATTTAACTCTGAAGCTACTAATATCTCATATCTAAATATACAAATAATTAAAATTGAAGTATCTGAATACATAATTATAAAATTTTTCATCTGTCTGTCTGTTCGTTCTAGCTAATCTGTTACTGGTACTGACACTGGTAAATCTCTCAGAATTGTTGTTCATATAAATTTACTGTTGCAGAATCTATAAAAGTATATGGTTTTTTACTATAATGTTTGTTCCGACAAACAAGCACAAAAGTATCACATTTAAAACACAAAATTTCTTTAATCATTTTTTATTTATTGTTTACAAGAGTAGTATTTAACTAACTAGACCAACTTTAATTTACATTCATTCTGTGTGAAACATTTTAAAACTATTTCTGGTTTTGAAATTACAGTCATTAAACCTATGGCTTCAGCTATGTTTGTCTTTATTTTGACATCTTTCCCTGGTGCTGTTCTAAGAGTACAGTTCATATCAAATATTTGAACTCTCATCTAATAATAAAAAAATAAACATTCTTAATTCTCAAACTAGGTATAAAATCTGGTAATACGTCCTAATCTTTTAATCTAAGAAGTCTCTTTACTTTCACTTGTATAGCTAACCCTAAAAGGGCAAAGTTTTTTTTGTACCATTCCTTATTGTAGTTGAGGTGTAGTTTCCAGTTTTTGTCCAAAAAAGCTTTGTAAAAAACACTCATTTCATCCGCTGTGAGGTTCTGGTTATCTGCCGGTACATTATTCTTTACGTATTGTTCTCGTTCCTGTAATTAATATAAAAATAATTAATCATGTAGCACAAATGCCTTTGTAGAGGTGGGCAGCGATTGTCATTCATTGGATGCCTGTCTGAGGAAACTACCGTTGAGGTTGACAGGTGAAGGTTGTGTGAAGATTTGATGGTGTTTGTGGGGTGAACATGGCCAGAAATTGCACAGGATACAGAGGTTTGGAAGGAGAAAAGAGACGCATCTGCCCAGCAGTGGGAAACTCAAATGGGCTAACAAAAAAATATCTATAAATATTAGATAAGTACAAAGAAATTGAATAATTCTAGTTATTTCTGATAACTACTACGGACTACAATAACTTTTATGATATACATATATGTAGACCAGGTAGGTATTTTCAAATAAAAACGAACTCAAAAAATATGTGATAAAATGGTCAATTAACCTAATGAATGTAAATAAAAAATATAAATGTGGCTCCATTGAACATGATTCCTACGAGTATTATAGGAACTCCACAACATACTATTTTTGATAAGAATAAAAATTAAGATGGCAATATGCTTGGTTTTATTGTAAAAAGTACAGTGTTTTATTAAACCATTATTGTTATATTCAGCATTACCAATTAGGCTCATAATATCTAGAAAATTAACAATTACAAATAAATTAATACATGGTAACTGAGAAAAGCAACCACTTGAATATAGTAAGATCTAAAAGAATACCTGATAAAATTGAGAATTATGTTTCTCCCAAAATTTCTGATTCCACTCTTGAACTTCTGATCTCATTTCTCTATATTTCCTTTCCAATTCAGTTTCATTGGGCGGTATTTTAAATATGACCTTCCTTAGATTCGACACGGGATCAGGGGGGCCCACCATATCCGTGCTAATCCTTCTAGGATTAGGAGGTTGCATCGACTTCGTTTCCTGCGTAGTACTTGCATTTCTAATTACAAGTAAGTATGGTTTATGTCTGTGCAGCTTTACAATTCTATTCGATATCATTTTATAATTTTTTAACTTGATTTGATAGTTGCTTATTTAACACATTTTGCAAATACATTTATAGGGAAACCAACTACAACAGGACCAGCACAAAGCAAGCAAGTAGCAACGAAAACGAATTACGAAAACTGCGAACTGTCAGTGTCAAATATTAAACTGTCAAAATCAGCTGTTAACCTTCAAATGTCAGTTAAGGAAAGTTGCCAATACAACTGCTTGTTCTCGATGCCAAACTATTTAAATTGAGACTGTCCTCAGTCACGTCGCGCGTTGTCACCAAGTAGTTTTAAGTTTTTACTATCCTACGAGTAAAGGCTTAAGGTTGGTTGTTCGCAAAAGATACCGCGGCCTCGACACAAAAAAGCTAAGAAGGAACATGGGTGGTTTTTAGTCAGTAGAAGTCTGACACTCCCTTTCGCTCTGCCCAAGAGCGGGAAGGTTAAAAAAAAAAGGTTGATGCGACAAGGTAGCCCGCGAAATTCGAATTTTCTTACCTTTTTTTGCAATTTGCCGGTCAATGTCAAATCGTATGTTAATTAAAATAGGATTCACGGCGGTAACAAATGTATATTTACTGAGGAATAATGATTAAAATCACCAATACAACCGTCCCAGTTCATATGTCTCTCGAGTGACTATTTGATGAAAAAGGCATTCTTCTTCAGCCACTTGTTTGTACAGCCATACGATTGACACGATGCCGCGATGGTCAAAAAGCTATGCCTACCTTTACTTACTTACGTCAATGAAGCAGTAGATCCACGGGCGGCTGCAATACTGGCTGATCTTAAATTGTATTGTACTGTGATTCGGATCATTTAATTTCCCATACAATCTATCCCATCGGCTAACCATTTCCATTTTCCTTGACCCATTCTCCATGGGCTTCCGGAAACAATGGGTAGTTCTGCAGTGTGTTGGTCTGAATCACTACTTAAGCGATATTGTGCTTATTTTGTTGCATTCTGTACATTCATGTTTCTGTCTTTCCATGAAAGTCATACATAAGTGAGGGGAGCACACCTTTACAAATACTATTCAAGAAACTATATGAGTACCACGTACCTAGTTTTTGTAGTTCTTAATAATTCCATAACTGTCTGTCGCTGACTGACATCTATAAAAATCATTCACAAATCATTGGCAGAATTTTATAATTTTAGTATTAAAAATCACGGTACAAACACAATGATTTAAAGTTTTTGGAGTCTGGTAAAGTTTTGGTGGTAGGATTTTTCGAATGATATATTATTATATTTGAACAGAATACAACATGGGTAAAAACCGAATAGACCCTGACGATAGAAGTCCTCTTACTACACTGAAAATATGCGTTACTGATGCAGTTATGAGAGCAAGTAAGTATATAACATCCACCGTATGACCAAATGTATGAATGTGATTACAGCATTATCCCACACAAAACGCAAGCCGGCTGGTTACCCCCAAAGAGCAGCTACACTGTACCATGCCCGTTAAATACAGGGTACAGGGGGTCTATAATGGCCACTTTGACAGATCATGAATTGCGTTATAAAGCGTAAGATGGACCTTTCCTAATAGGAAAATAATATGAATAGACGCAGTTGCTTGCAAATACGAATGGGTGCTTCACACTTGTTTGCGTCGCATTCGATTCAGTATTTCCCATGGGGGTAGGCAGAAGCCACTGAATACGACTAGGTATGGTCCTGGGGCCGTATTTTTGAATCACTCGAAGTGAATCTTAAATTCATGCACGAAAGCAAAACGTATACGAAATGAATTTCGATTGCTCCAAATTATACGTATTTTTGAAGTAATAGAAATGAGTGTTGCCCTAAAACTCGAATCTTATAACATTTTTCATTTCACGCAGAAAAATAAAAACCGGAAAGCCCATAACTCGTTGATTTTAAAAAACCGGTAATGAGTTACGTTGGAACGGAACGTAAATTAAAAAGTTATAATGTCATTGTCTGACGTCTGTCATTGGGATTTCGATATTTTTTTCTCTAGTTTTCACATATTATTTTCTGTCGCTGATGTAATTCATCAGGATATACTCCTCGAGGCTAACCATCGCGAAAGGCGAAAGAAAACACTGATTTATAGGTTAGATAAAGCAACGTAACGTATCTGTCAACAAATCTCCACTTGTCAGTGTCATTCCACGTCATTTCCGTCATTTCTACTTTCTACTGGTAGAATATCGGAAACGAGTGGGTCGGACCACTCGTTGCAAAATTCACGGGTATGAATATTCAAAAATAGCGATTTTAGGGATTCTCATACGAATTCTGCGATTTCGTACACGATTTGGAATTCTATTGATTCAAAAATACGGCCCCTGATCGTAACATACTCCTTTCACCTCGTGCACATTCATACATCTTGGGTCAGCAGTATTTACAGAACTTCAAAGCCCGACTTCTTGTTCGCATCGGCTCAACCCAATTCACGCTAAGCCAGGTGGTTTATTCCACGAACATAATCCATATTCATTCATTAGATATTTTCGATTTACGTTTACTTCGTTTCAGTAATGGTTCAAACTACGGAAGAACTGGCAGAACATTCTCTCTCATGCTATATCTCTTTAAAAATTACTTTATGTTACAGGTGTTGGTGCATTATTAGGTACTGTGACTTCGATGTTATTCTTGGCTCGGAAAAGATGGCCTATCATAATTGGGATAGGCATTAGCATGGGATTTTCTTGGGCCAACTGCCAGTAAGCTTATAAAAACAATATTTGCAAATTTTAGAACCTGATGTTGTCAATTAGAAATCATTTGTGTCATTGTAAGTACTATTGCGGCATTCGCAGCTAAGCTGAAGTATTGTTCTAGTAGCTCAGAGGTACTGCAGTACTTTGCTTTAATATAGGGTGCTACCGTGCTAGTAAGGGCATAATGTTGAATTTACGGTACGTAGTGTTAGAGCCATGGAAAAGTAATAGCAGCTGCTTCTATTAAAATACCATCTCCTACAATTAGGTTCTTAAGGAACCGTGGATGCTTCTGTCAACTTGTTTTAAATACCTATACTAGCTGTTTCCCGCGACCGTTGTCCGCTAAAATTATTATAATAAAAATATTACTAATCAATTTGAATCGGATTTTGTTAACAACATCATGGGTTAATTTTGCACGGAACCCTTATTCTTTTTCTAAAATAAAAGTACCTAAGCCTAAGTTACTCCTTAATATCAAGTCCTGTCAAAATCGGTCAAGCTGTTTCAGAGCTTCGCCGGAAAAAACAGACAGACAAATAAACATTAAAACAAATGGTATCTTCTTGTAAATACTTTAATGTACTTTCTTATGCATTCAGTAAAAAGGTATTATTTTGAAATTACAGACACTTATTTTTAGTTTTTTTTTTTTAAACTTTGCCCCACACTAGGAATTTCTCCTGTATCGTGGGTGCGTTCACAAACATACAACTCACATACACAACCAAACACCCAGACCCGAAACAATTATCTGTAGATCATACAAATATTTGTTCCGTGCGGGGATCGAACCCGCGACACACAGCGCAGCAGTCCAATTGCTCAGCCACTGCGCCAACCGTGTGTGTTTTTTAGTTTTTGACATGCAGAAGACCTTGAGTAGCACAGTAGCTGTATGGGGAAGATACGAAACGCTAGCATAGCCAGTTTCAAACATCGTCATTGGTGGAGACTCAGTTAATTTAATTAAGGTTTGCAAGTGTATCATTTCGTACGTACCCCTGCGGCCCTGGTACGTACAAAATGATACACCTCCATCGAAGCTAAGCGTTGAGTTCATTGAAAAAGTGATTAAAAAATCGGCAAAAGCTCACGAACAGAGACTTGAGACATGAACATGTGAACGTGGCGTCGATTCAGCTCTTGGACCACGGACATAGAAGACTAAAAAGAACAAATCCATTTGAGTTATAGTGTTTAGTGCTCATGACTGTGAATAGTGTAATTTACCACAAGTGTTACCAAATAACACAAGAAATACTTACGAATGGACACATTCTTAATAGGTACTTAAAGACAAGGTTTAGGGTATTAATATATTTAAATGGTTTTTTTTCCGTCTGTCTGTCGGCGAGTTGTATTTCGTCATGTGTAATAAATTAATAATTGTGTGGTGTTTTATTATTTATTGTTACGATCATCATCATCATCATTTCAGCCAAAAGACGTCCACTGCTGGACACAGGCCTCATTGTTAAAATAAATAATAAAAATAAATTAAAAATCAAATCTACCTTCTACAATGTTACGTGTGAAGGGTTCCCTCCACACACGAGTGTAACTCGTGCTTGGCTGGCTTTTTGTCTATCTCGCCTTGTAAATACAAGGCCAGACTCGAATCTTCTTTCGTGGTGTGGACTCTAAACTTCTGAAACCAATCTTTCAAAACCATCATCTGCGTAGCCTTTTCCCAACTATGTTGGGGTCGGCGTCCAGTCTATCTGACCTCCACAACCCAGTTAATACTAGGTAATACTATACTCTTTGGTAAGGCAAGACTGGATGTCAGAATTTCAGGTCACTGACTACCTGTAACGACTGCCAAAGATCTATGAAGTGAAAAAAAACCATAGTTAATCGTACGTAAGAATTTACTTCAGGGAAACTCCCTGGCAGATAGAGCAGAGAGCGACACTAGTGACCACATTAGTGTCGCCTGTGTGTGAGTGTCGCTCTCTGCTCTCACTGTCTTTCTGCTGTCACCAGTCACCAGACTGGTGACATCTTCGATATCAAACTCGTGTAAATACGAGAGATAGCGTGTGCGGTGAAATGATTCCAGAAAAAGGCCGCTATATCAATTTTTTTATAAATAAAGAGCAGACATGAAAAAGGCACTAGAAACAACAACACTGCTATGACGGTTGACATTAGACATGACAAATTCCGAATGTCAGATGTCAGACGTCAGTACTGTCAGTGTCATACCTATCACTTTCGTGTCGTGCAGTCCTATCAATTTTCAATAGGTACGAATTATGTAAAAGCCACAAAATCAGCAATAAACTCAGTTTTCGGTGTACGATCCAAAATAAAAAGCACAGGTCAATTAAAATTCTTTCCTCACATTTCATTTTGTGGTAAAAAAAACAAAGTTCACAATGGCAAAAGATAAAGCTGCAGATGCTGAAGATTCATACAGGAGGAAGTTGGACATGTGTATCACCGATGCCATCGTAAAAGGAGGTAAATATCGAAATACAGATTATTCTTCATACATTTTTCGAAGATCCGGTTCAGCATAGTTCTCATAAGTTCTCCAGTTCTTATTCCATGACTGACGCAAAAAACAGAGGATTTGTAGCATGTAGCGGCTTTTTTGTGTATTTATAATTGTCTCTTGATTTCTATTCCTCGTGTCCCTGGCGTGACTTAGCTTCCAATAATAGAATAGTAGAGGGAGAACCTTTCATTGATCATAAAAATTAACGCCTTTCCTTACCCCTGCAGACGCATTTCAATAGTGAACTTTTATTGGTCAGTCGGTCGTCTTAGGGGCAGATTATTATTTGATGAGTCAAGCACTCTGCTTGCTTCTCTGGTTTGTTCAGGTGTGTGAGTAATTAGGCTCTAATAGCAACAGGAGTACCTATTTGCTGACTTGTATAAAATGATGCTACTGATGAAGCTGTGGAAATGGCAGTCTTGTGTCAATAAAATATGTTATTTTGCCATAGGCACAAAAAATAAAGTTTTTCCTCTCAACTGACTACAACTTTTGTGTTACAGGTGGTGGCCTATTACTGGGCACAATTGCATCAATAGTCATCTTTAAAAGGAGATGGCCCATAACAACAGGCTTAGGCATAGGCATGGGCTTTTCTTTCGCCAACTGCCAGTATGATCTAAATCCTAGAAAGAATACTATTTAAATAATTAGCATATAGGGTCTACAGTTGTCAGGTAGGCATCATTAAACATAGGATTAAGTAAGTATCGTAGAATAAGTTTAGTATTTTAAAGTTATTTATAGGATTACTAGAGGCTGCAATGTGAGTGCGGTTTATTACATCTTGACATGTGATTGTGTGGTGTTGTCATATATAAATATTTCATTGGTCTTTTTTTTTTAATCTTCTGTTCCATACATTTTAATAATTGTGTGGATAACACAGGTAACACTTTTGTAGGAAACAGCAATTTAAAAAAAAAAATATGGGTTCAGAATGATGCACTGAATATGCTATGACTCTTTGTGAGTTAGTTCCACACATTTTGTATTTTAAATACTTGGTTGATGTTGATAAACTGCAGTCTGTTTGCAACTGAATTGAATTATTCTAATTAGATTTTTTTCTTATTTTGAAGTTATATAATTATTTTCATGTAGCTACATTAGTAATTACTGTAGCTGCTTTTTTTCTATCCTAGGAAAAAAATATTCTCATCGAGGGAAGCAAGAGACTTTCCCAGACAACAGATTTACGAAAGAGCTGCTTCAGTTTGCTAATAGCTTTTAAGTATATCTGAATAAAGGTCCCAAAAAAATAAATGATTTTGTGTGATAATATATTGAGTTTTTTGATTCCGTATTTAGTGGTATTAATAAATTACAGGTGGACATGGTGTAACAGACACAAACCTGGCGCACATAAATAGAATGTCTTGAGTAAGGTATGTATCACATCAGATAACACCACCCATCTATACAATATACGCCTAGGATCCCAAGGGTTAGGTTAGGAGACATGTCACCATACTAAATTAAAGTAATAGGGGGCAAGCCTATTGCTATCAACCAGGCACAAATTCAGATACAGTCTCTATTACTGGGAAATACGACAAAGAAAAACCCAATAACACAACCTGATCTAGGATTCAAACTCAGGACCTGGTACCACTCAACAGTTGCAGTTGCTAGTGACCACAAGATGCGTCCACATAGTAAGTTCTGCTAGTGACCCGCCACGGTTTTGCATCAAGGAAACATCTGCTGACATAAGAAATTATTTAAAATCTTACGAGAGCTGCATCCAGATGTAGCTCTTATAATCATTTAAATAAGCTCATAAGAGCCTAAATAACAACTGCATCAAGCTTCATTGTGGAGACGAAAAAACTATTTTAAGAGGACAGTATATAACTATGGGTTGCTCACTATCCCACAATGTTTTTATTTATTTAACTTGCAACATTTTAATTACACGTATTCAAACCTATGACAACCATTTCTTATGAAATGCATGTAAAGTATATTTATTCTTACTTTCTCTTTCAGCTTTCAAATATCCAAGGCTTACCAAGAACAAACATGAACTCTGGGACACCGATTACAGCATTTACTTTATACCATGAACAGCTGACAACTACATAGACTAATCATAACTTTATGAAATAGATGCAGTTACCTTATTAAGCTGTTTTATTTACCTTCCTAAAAGGACCTTTTTTTGTGGGAAATCATCAAATAAACCCCTTTCGCTCTGGGCAGAGCGGAACTGCGACTATTGTAGCCAATAAGCTTCATATAATGGTAGTGGATCGATCAGAGCGGCGCGCAATGGTCATTAGCCGCATACTGTCTTAGCGAGCAGCCTTGGGCGTATGCCGCGCGACACGATCACATTAATTTTTTCATTGTTTTGAGGCACGTCCTGCCTGACCGACCGCATGAATTGCATCGCGAGGCTACGCGCTTAGTCAATACGCGTCACACACTACACACAATGGTCCCGCACGACGAGAACCTTATGAAAGCTGCAAAAAGATAGACCCGCGGATGACCCACATACAAGAAGGGCAACATGAAGGGCTAATAAGGAACAACATGGGTGGTTTTTAGTCAGTAGAAGTCTGACACTCCCTTTCGCTCTGCCCAAGAGTGGGAGGGATTATTTGATGATTTCCCACCCCCCAAAAAAAAAAGGAGGCTCTCGTTAGGCAGTTGGATCAAGGGCTCGAGAAAGCAGTACTGCTGGACATGGGTCGTATTATTAGGTTCCTTCCTCCGAAGTCCTGACAAAACGACGACTGTAAGCTATCGGCGCGCGGCGTAGCTTAGGCGCTTTGCACAGGGAGCAACTTAAGTTGAGGCAACTATCAACATTTTAAGTTTCCTGTAACTAGTTAAAAGTTGCTATAACGTTTACGGTTGCCGCAATTTTATGGCAATCTGTGAGCTACTTTCATAACGGAGTTGCTCAATCTACGCAGCGATCAACGTTCAGTGTGACGATGGATATAGAAGAAGCAGCACTTGCTCTCATTTTATTACCTCGTCGCCGTCGCCGGCGCCAACAAAGACAAAATATTCGCAGCAATCGTCGGTTTTGGATTCTTCCCTTTTTTCTAGATCAATCCCAATTTATTAACGTAAAAGATCTGCTAAATTATGTGTGAAATCGCCCGACGCGTTGCGATTGACGGTCGAGGAAACCGGCAACTTTAACAACCAGTACAATATTTAACAGTTGCAAGTTGCGGCAATTAGGAACTAACTTAGTCATCGATTACAGCAACTGAAAACTGTTGACGATCACCGGAACTCGAAACTCGAGTTTTTTTGTTCACTGTTTTGAGGGTATTGTTGAATAATCAACACAAAATAAAACTCAAAAATAAAGAACAATATTTAATCATTTATTGTACAAATCGATACTGGAATTAAGATAAAGGATAGATTTAGTGTATCTTAACAATAAAAATAATTTAAATACAACAATAATTATATTTTAGTATGAATAGACAAGCTTTACCAACAACCCATATACAGACACCCAACGTGGTGATAATTATAACTATAAAACATGGCAACACAGGTTAACCCTTAAACAAACGCGAGCCCATGTGTAAGTTACAGCACATTTATACAGGTTCGTATTGGGGGAAACGAGACGGCGGCAATCAGAGAGAGATAGAGCATTCATATCTCAAACTTATAGAAGACTGGTTTAGTAATAAATATAACCGTTTCCTCAAAAAGGATACGGCGACTTAAATCAGTGACATTTAAAAATTAAACATTCAACAAGTGCAATCATAACAACAATGATGTATTAAATACAAATATTAATTAATTGTAAACATAACATCACGCCCGTAATACCCGAAGGGTTAGGCTGAGGAGTACACCTACATTTCGCCAGTTATGTTTAATGGTAAAGTTAATCGATTACATCTATTGTATGATCAATCAACAACCAGAATGGATGTTTGACAATGCGCATGCAAAACATAAAAGAACGTTTGAACAAGTCCCACCAATAAACAACGTTAAACAAATACAATGAAAACATTCACATAATTATACATTTTGTTAGATTTATACAAATTTGTCTTTTTTATTTATAAAACAATTTCATTTTGTAATAAAATGCACTTTATTGTTACACAAGGTCGAGAAATAGGAAAACAAAAGAGATTCCTTAATAAATTAAATTGTCATGCAGAAGAACAACTGATATTTTGTTCAATACTATAACTTTACTAGCATAGACAGAATACAAGACAAGAATACTTCAATTGGCAAGAAAAAAAAAAAGATCTTTACAACTACTTAATTATGTAAATAAATACCATATCATTTTTGACTGTCACATTTGAAAACCTGTGACACTCGATATATCATTCCGATTTGAACACAATATTGTAAATACCTTACCTTATTAAATAAACAGTTTTTCGACCATCTGAGCCAACATGCGCTTGCGACATTTTGTTGTAGCAATATCTCGCGTAAAAAAATCAACTAGCGGTTTTTTCAACCCATACTGTCAAAATGACACCAAAAACATTCTCATGTTCCGCAGGAAGTAATTGATTTTAAATATTAATTTATATAAATCTGCTATAATACTGGCTTCACTAAATGAATAAGATATTTTTTGTTACTTTATTATAACAGGGCCCCGAGTCTGCTATTCAATAGTGTCAGAATGGTCTATCATTGATCTCATAATTATTGTTGATTTTGACAAGTTTGGTGTTGTCAAAATCAACAATTATGAGATCAATGATAGACCATTCTGACACTATTGAATAGGAGACTCGGGGCCCAGATTGTGTCTATTTCCATTGATACATTTTCATTGTGGGGTCGTTTTTACATAATTATAGTGTTTTGCTAGCTAGTTACATTTGACCTTGTACAGCTATCTCCTGCCCCACAAGATAATGCAACGACAAAACCATGTCGCACTGCGCATGAAGTATCTCACGGCCGACGCTCAAACTAACTATTGCGACAACTAAAAAATTATTCTAAATTATAACATAGAACATTTGGTAATACATTTGACTAGTACATCGTTCGGGACACCCGACTTCACTCACAGGAACAATAAACAAGATGTTGATCGAAATATAAACAAAGTTTACGCTACAATAACTATCTCAATACTAATACATAATATAATAATTAGCGATTTGTCTAGCAATCAGAGAAAATGTGAGTCGTTATTTGGACCAAGTTTTGCGTGTAAATATACAAGGTGGGAGGGATATCGACGCTCAAACAATAACCAAGTAGTCAGTATATCATACTTCACCGAAGCAAGTGATAATTTTTGTTTAATTATAACTTGCTTCGGTCTGCCTGACAGATATTTCTTGACGGCATGTTAAGCCAAGTCAGAGGACGATGGACGGTATAATACTCTGACACTAGGTTTGGCACTAAGCACACGATAAAGACAGAGTTCATCGAACTCGCGCTTGCCTTTCGCTACGCTACGGTATTAGATTCCCATCACGTTTTTGAAATAAATTCTTGTACTGGTCATCTTAGTATGATAATACGTATATTTTGAAATGATTGATTATTACGTGTATATATATTGACACCCATCAGTGTGCGGAGGGGTATCCCTTACACTCTGTATAATTCGTAATAATCAAGACCTCGTTTTCTCTGCATCATAATAAAATTGTTCTCTATGTTTCAACAGGCAAGTACGAAGCTCAATCAATAGTTACTAGGTAGGTAGAATGTATAAAGATTTAAAAACGTGTAAAGGTGCTATTACATGTCGTGGTAGATACCTATTTCTATTGCTATTTTGAAATTCCATTAAAATATGGCACAAAAAAATTAAAAAGTTAATATGGTGTAATCCCATGTGCTTTAGCACTTATTGTATTCTATTGATCCCACGTTCATATTACAAGAGTGACATGTATGAAGTATAACATAACTTACGCATGTAATCCTTCTAAACCTTCGGGAGTTTAGGCACGTACACCCACGTGTCGCCAGTAATGTTGAGAGAAGTACTGTTTATACATATGAGATTCTAACTTATAAATAATACAAACCAAAACATGTATCAACCTTCTTCGATGTACCTAATCCTAACCATAGCAATAGACATTGGGAGTCTATGACGACATGTAATAAGGTGAAATCATATTTACACACACAGAGCCGCATTTTATTACATCTTTTTCACTGTCACTTAGCATTGTAAATAACTAAAGTAAAGTCCAATCGCCCAGTGCTTCGGATGTTTGCGATCGGACTTCTCGCTCTAATAAATGACGCCTTTACGTGACAGAAAGAGACAGAGAAACTCGACGCTGATCCGTGCATACAAATGTGATGTCACCCATAGTATGGTGTTTGCCATCAATGAGGTGCAGTGCCATAATACTGTCCTTATGATTTATTTTATCGTAGGTACTCTATAATCCTAGTTATTGTGATATCGTGAAGATAAACTGCTAATTTACAGCTAGTTTTATTTATTAATTTATATAAAAGTGTGAATATTTTGTTATTTTTATACTTTATTTAATTTTATTCGAACAGGGCCGGTGTGAGCTGTGGTCAGATATAACGTTAATCACGTCTGTGTTTTCTGAAAGGATATGTAGATGTGCAGATTGAGACCTAGCTATGGACACGCCCTTTACAATATGCTTAGACAGACCTTCCCTACAAAATGTGCTGATTTATTTCATCTAACGTGCAAGGATTTTTGGCATGTGGTCAAAATCAGAAGTAACAATACCATCTTGTTTTTTAATATATTTCACAAAGGTTCGCCATCATAGCTGCTTTGAGAACTTTTATGAAATGTTATTCGACCCCGAAAGATTCTCGAAATTAAGTAAGTTCGTGTAAGTTGCGCATAAATGTTTAGTTTTTTGGCCTCATTTGGAACTAACGCAGCCTTCTTTGCTTTTCAAAACAATTTTACAAATGTTTACCAGCAGCGCTCTTCGGTCAACATCATTCGAGCGATCAAATATCCTTGTTTCATTTTTGTAAAATTGCTTACTTGTCATATATTAAGTTATTCACACCGGCCTCTGAACGGTAAATCTCAACATCTGAGCTACAATAATTAAGCTAATACCTATACATTATATATAGTAGGAGACTCAGTTCGCCTAACTAGTCAACATAGGCATTAATACAATTTGGCCTAGAACTCTGGATACACTTCCATTGACTGAGGGCACTTGGACCATTATGACTGTCAGAAATCTTTAGTACACTTTAGCCGACTTTTTTGTGCAGGTGGAAAAAACAGAACTAAAATAAATGTAACAAGTTTGACATATCGATGGCCTTTTTTCTTGACAAGCACCTTAAACTGCACATTTAAGGTGCAATTTTCACTGCATACGAAGTGACATATTTTGATCTTTTTTGAAGCCCTTGTCAACAGAAGTGTACTCAGAGCGATTGATCAGTATTACACTTGTCCATCCGACTGTATCGATCGAGTCTATCGTACACCATACAGCCCACAACACAACGACAGTACCACGTTACGAGAAAGCAAGATAACCCAATATTTAAGGCCTTTTTCACCTCCTCTAGATTGGCACTAACCAAAAAATAATGAAAAATAAAGGCACCGTTTTTGCCATTTGGTCACGGGACCCCAAAAGATGAGACAGAATTTTTATGAAATTATCTGCGAGATGATGTAACTGGAACTTATCCGGAGGTGGCAAAACAGGCCGTATGTTAAAACAACTGTCTGATTCGTACATCGAAAGGATATCCGAACTTAATTTTAACGTTAATCTACGTCCTTGCTATCTTTTCGAACTACGATTCGGAAATGTTGTCGAAACTATCTCCTTGGGTATCAGCTCTAAGGCATACCGTTACGAATAACTATCACACTTATTTATAATCTATGGTCGAGAACGGCAATAACCGGGCAGTATATTTTCTTAACAACGACGAAAAAAATACAAGAAATCATTTGATTAAAACACTGTCCTGAACCAAGTCCCGTTTTGGCGTAACTAGGAATATTTTTTATAATTAAAATATGCGTAATGACTTAATATTACTTTCAATATAAAGGAAGCCCTACAGGATTATGACAAAGAACAGTCACTAAAATATACAAATTCATTAACTAACAATAACACAACTTTAATAGAATCTTTACCTTTTAATCATTCTAAAACCAACAATTCACCCACTATACCATATGAAAAAAATACAGGCACAATGACATTCCAACTTTCTAAGGCTGGCAACTCTAACTTATCTGTCAAACCGGTCGGTGTGCCAACCTTATAATAAAAACTCTTTCTTCCCTCATTCCCAGTTACGCCAAAGCGTCAACGTGTACAGACTAAACAAAACTGAGTGGCTCACTGTGGCTCGTGGCTACTGTGATCGGCTCGCAGTGGCTCGTGGCTCACTTGGTGGTCATGTCGGGCCAGTAGTTGATGTAGTAGCGGTGGGTACTGCCTTCGAACAAACGATCCAGCCAGTTCTCGAGCCCGTCTAGAAGGTTCTCTGTAAATAGGAGATGGAAGAACTGCGATGAGAGGACTTACTTTTCTATTGACACTAAATTATATTTCTATTTTCACTTTGTAAAGTCGCTTTACCGACATATTAGTAACGTGCTTTATGCCACAATCAAACTTATATTTTTGCGCAAGATTATCCCTTATCGAGAGGAAAAATAAAGTTTTTTTTAAATAGCTCTCAATAAACTACTACATGTGAGATTCATATAAAAAATGTAAGTCTCCAGTCAGTCCTATTACATTTAATTAGCCTCTTATTTTGTACCACTAGCCAAAATAAAAGACCTTATTGAAGTAAGGTGAGCTGGCACAATAGCCCTGACAAAATAACAGTGATTTTTAACTTCTTCGCAAAAAGGTTGCTATTTATTTGCTGGTGTCACAGGTAAAATAATTGCAAAAGGACTGTGTCGAGATCATAGTGTAGTCACTTCTTTTTTTGTTTTTACTTTTCGTAATTAAAAAGTGCCTGTAATGGTCTAATTAAAATAAATGCTTTGAGTTTGAGACAACAGATATGATATCCACGAAGTTTCTCGAACTTGCTTACCTTGCATGAGCACCGGCGGGTCGGAGCCCTCGTCGTTGGAGGAAGAGTCGGGCGAGGTGTGGAAGCCGATGAAGGCGCCGGCCTCCGGGTCGAACGTAGCCTCGCCCAGCGACCGCGTCATGCGGCTCATGCGCTGCGGACATACATGGATACATGACGTCACGTTTGTACTGCCAGGCGGAATAGGCAATGCGAACGTCACGGTTAAGAGAGGCTTTCTTAGGTTTGTAAGTGTCGAACCGCGTACGGGGTGCGAGTGCCGCATGTTCGTGAATTTGGATCCGTGGGTCGTCCTCCACCCCTCGTAAGTGGTACGGCAGGTTCGAATGGCGATAATGCAGACGCATGTGTTACACTGTTTTCTGTTACGATTATAAATGTAGATGTGAGGGGATGGCCAAAGAAACGATGAGATAGATTGATTGAAGAATGATTTGGTAAAGAAGACTGGAAGAAAAAAACGTGTTGCGACGAGGGATGTGCGATAAGGGTTAGATGATAATAATATGTTACCGCGTCGGCTACTCCTACAACTTAATAATTTTCCAATTACACAAGAACTCTAATAAATTAAAAATATTGATTTCACTTCAACGCCATCTCGTGGGAGAATGGCTGGGAACAGATCGTATGTTTCACCTTAAGGTTGGTGCGACAAGGTAGTCTCAAGAATGCCTTTTTCGTGAAATAGTCACTCAAGAGACTTACATGAACTGAGACGGTTGTATTGGTGATTTTAATCATTATTACTTAGTAAATAGACATTTGTTACTGCCGCGAATCCTATTTTATTTAACACTAGCTGATGCCTGCAGCTTCACCCGCGTGGATGTCGGTCAAATTATATACTAAAACCTTCCTCTTGAATCACTCTATCTATTTAAAAAACCGCTTCAAAATACCGTAGCGTAGTTTTAAAGATTTAAGCATATAAAGGGACGGACAGACAGCGACAGCGACTTTGTTTTATACTATGTAGTGATACGACTTGACACTGACCGGCAAATTGCAAAAAACGCAAGAAAATTCGAATTTCACAAGTTACCTTGTCGCATCAACCTTCACTGAAATAATTAGTCGTTGTTTTACCTTGATGAGTAATAGAGAAGTATGGAAGAAGACATGTTGAGCCAAGCCTTGGGATTAAGGCAGGACGATGATGCTGATGATAGTTTACCTTATGCGGCTTGGTGCACTCTGGATGCTTGGCGTGGTAGATACAGAAGTACTTGCGGTGCGGGTTGAGCGCTAACACCGTGCCCACACAGTTGCGTGCGTTGAGCCGCAGCTCGGCGCCGCCCAGCGACAGCTGCAGCACGCGCGCGAACCAGCCCGCGTGGCGCGACACGCACAGGTACGCGAACACCAGCGTCTTGTTCCTGTAGGCAACGCATAATGTCACACTGTTGTCCCGACCTATGCGGGACTCACCGAGCTGGCCCAGGGCGGTTTCCTAGATCCTCTATAGACTTGTTACAAATACGCTATAATTCATCTTTGGCGAGCCTTTTCTAGCCGAATCGCACATGAATGAAGTTTTTTTTAAATTAGTACAAGTATGCACTGGGCAAGCATGGAAGAAGAAGACATGTTGCGCCGACCCCAAATAAATTGGGATAAGGGCAGGAGAATGATGATGATGATGACAATTAGTATGCGCTGGGCGTAACTTATAGTGCACACATTTCAGGTCGGCACTATTTATTTGTTTACTGCAGAGCTGACTGAAAACCGAACATGAGTAGTAATTGCTTCGGGTTAATTTTGTTGTTCAACAAATATTGACGAATCGAATCTAACACCTGAACATGTGTGTAGCCACCCTTTGCAACTTTAAACCTAATTTTTAGACAACTTTTTTAACTGGATAATGCCAAAATTGTACATTATGATTTCAGTTGTGCGTGTGGTGTGAGGGCTACTTTGTTAAAACTCTTTGAAAAAGTGCTTAGGATTTAGTGAACCAAAGAGTTGTGAAAGTTGGAATCAGATTTTGTGAAAGTCAAATAAGCGAGTTATGGACTGTAAAGTTGGGTCCTCAATTCTCACATAGAGGATTGAGGGCCCTCCCGTACCTGATAAACTATGGACACTACAGAAAAAGTAACCAAGCTAATGCCAAACAATATTATTTTGTGCTAACAAGACAATGTTTGGCCGCAACTCGCCTGATCTAAGGGATGATGCGGCCTATGATGAAGTGAATCAACCGCTTCACTCAAGCCTTGAAGAGATCCAAGAACAGAGAAACCTGCAGTGAATTCCAGAGACTGACAGGTTCACACAATAAAGAGAGATAAGGAGTACAATGACCCCTTTTCATATTACCGGTCAACAAGTCTGTCTAAGATTACTTACTTGCGATAAGGCCACACAATCTTATGGAACTTGGAGAGCAGCTGCACGCGACTCTGCATGTCTACCAACAACACGATCGTTCGACATCCAGGTTTTAATAATCTGCAAGAAGAGGGGGCATTTACAATTGGAGAAAAGATTATTGTTTAACAGATTCCTACAAACAGGAATGCTGCAACACAGCCGATCAAAGTAAGAAATAGCAAAATATTTATTTTCATAATTTCTAGGTAATTATGTTGATACTCACACCCACTCACATGCACACACACCCACTCACATATCACACACACACATTTATGCATCTGATTGTATTTTGTTAAAAAAATTAAGACCAAAAGTTGTAACGACACTTTTTGCTATAGTTGTAAGCCGTGCGGCGTGCGCGTGTTTCTCTGTCTGTCTCTCTCTCTCTCTCATAGACAGCAAGCCAGTTATTTTCAGAACTTCGTTCCATCCGGGTGTCTTGATGGATCATTCCCACTAGTTCTACTGCACAGTCCTACGATAGAACTAGTGGGACTTTTTTTTCCTTTTTTTCCCACTAGTTCTACGATTCAAGGTGATACGAAATCGTAGAACTAGTGCAATGGTGACACTACTACTTCGTCATTCTGGCTTCCTGGAAGCTTGTAACACTTCGCTATATACTGGTTTCTCATCTCCAACAATAAAAATTCATGGTATTAGAAAGGAATAATTTAGATTTGATTCAAAGATATACCTCCTTCCTACTTCCGTTCTCCTGGTAGTTTGTGGGACTTTACTACCTATACTTTATTTTTCATCTTAAAAAAAATGTTTTTAATACCTCCTGCCTACTTCTATTCTCCTGGTAGTTTGTGCCGTAGTTGAACCCTTAACTGTGTGAAAAGTCCCAAGAGTTCTACTATAAATGGTTTAATTGGACTAGTAGAACTAGTGGGAATTATTTTTCCCACTAGTTCTACGATTTCGTACCACCTTGAATCGTAGAACTAGTGGGAAAAAAAGGAAAAACAAATCCCACTAGTTCTATCGTAGGACTGTGCAGTAGAACTAGTGGGAATGATCCGTGTTGACACCTCTCAAGTTTTTTTTTTTGCTTTTTGTTTTGCTTATTTGTATCAATATTGTGTAAGGGAAAAGCGGTGCCTTCAACTACAGGCATTTTTATGCCTAAATGAAGACTCCTCGATAAGCAATTTGAGCCAAAATGATACGTAATAAACATATATATATATTTTTTTTATATCAGCCATCAATATCAACGTCTTGGAAAACTTATGACCTCCGAAACGAAACAATGTCCCACTATAATGTAAGAAAATGTTTCTCACACCAAAAACTACCGTTATACACACAATAATTGATATCACCGGGGAGAAGACTTCTGGGGACTGTTTTTTTGGTGGGTAGAAAATCATCAAATAACCCCTCCCGCCCTTGGGCAGAGCGAAAGGGAGTGTCAGACTGACTAAAAACCACCCATGTTCCTTCTTAGCCCTTCATGTCGAGGCCGCGGTATCTCTTGCGACCCGCAGTCCCGACGGGACCCGCAGCCCCGACGGGCTGACCGAGAGCCTGAGTTTTTTGTAAAAAGCTAGGCAGATGTTAATGGAGATGTATACGTACCTAACCAGTCCGTTATATTTTTCGGCTCGTAACTCGTGCAGTCGTAGTTCCGAGCTGGTCTCGTTGATGTTCTTCTTAGCGGCGCTGCTCTGTTTCTTCCTCTCTTCTTTCAGCCGCTGGACAGATTCTTCTTCTACTCGGCTGTGAAAAAAAATAATTATGTGGGGGTTTTGAAGAGATTTGGGTTTAAAGAGAAGTGGGCATGTGTGCGGTATTTATTTGGTACTTCAAGCACACAAAATACAGAGGCGAAACAAGGATTTAGACAAACTATTCACTGTATTGTGTCATACAACTCATACATGACTTATTAAGGTGGATGGGAAACATCGAAGAGGCCTATGTTCAGTTCCGCTCCGAGCGGAGAGGAAACGAGTGTCAGACTTGTGCTGACTAAAAACCATCCATGTTCCTTCTTAGCCCTTTGTGTCCGGGGCCGCAGTGTCTCTTTCGACAACCCGCAGCACCGGCGGGGCTCACCTGGCTTCGTAATCGGTTTAAGGTCTTCCAAGTGGGCCATGGCAGCAGGTATCCCTGGGAGCGTTGTACAGTACTCACATGAGGTAGGCCATGAGGTACCCGGCGGCCAGCACCAGCGCGACGGTGGCCAGCACGGACAGCGCGGACACGGCGCGTTGCGTGCGCAGCGCGGCCGCGGCGCGCTCCGTCCACTCGCACAGCTTCAGCACCGCGCGCCACATTGTGCCTAGCGCTGCCTCGTCTAGCAGCTCCTGATAAACAATATTCTATGGTTAAAACCCTGGAACAGCCCTCCACAGATTGATATTGTCCATTCCACAGACTGGTGTATCGTAACTGTGGCAAAACGCACGTTGCGAACGGCAAGCGCGAACAGCTTTTTTCACGCGTCGTTTCGTTTGTTAGGGTTTTACAACATCCATTGTTGTTTTTTTTTTTTAGACGTATTATTTTTACGTAAATGGATGGTGTTCCCGTGTTTTAATAACAAAAACGAAAAATTTTAAAAATCCGGTGGAATATGATTCAGGATAAGGACCTGAATGTACAATGCGTATAATGTGAATTAGTGTGATATTTTGTTTGTTTTTCCTACGCTGACATTAAAATTCAACTATTGTTCCTTTATGGAGAGCATAGATAATATGCTGCGCCGGCGGCGTCCGTTCGTTTGTCAGCGTTGCCATTTACACTCTTGGCATAGACAAATGCTGTAGCTCGTTGGATGTGACATATTATTTTGATATTTATAATACATTAGTTATGTACATATTTATCCTCGCATACCATATTGTTTTTGTTATATTTTATTTCTGTGAATGTGGCGTCACCTGGGGCCCTATCAGAATACCAGCGCTGTGGCATTTGTCAAAAATGTTGCAGCACCATGCTGAGATACTGGCCTTTTGGCCTCGTTCGGGACTTATTTTTAATTTTGTTTTATTTCTTAAGTGTTCCTCTTGTTTTCTTTTTTGACAATTTATTATTATTAATTTCAAGTCCTGTGTGAGATCAATAAATACTTTTTCTTTCTTTCTTTACCCAGTCAATTTGCAGAGCGCAAAGTCACAAAGTCACGTTTCCATTGCGTGAGTTTGTGTAGTTACAACAACAAAATAAAATTGTACACATTAATTTCACTCACCTGTACATGAGCTTCATACCCCATAACCTCGGTCGGTTTCAACAATCTCTTAATCAGCAGATCTAACGCTCGTTTAGTCTCGTTCAACCTCTCATGGTACTTCAGCAGCTCGTCCCTAACCTCCGGGTCGGCCGGGAAGTGTTCGTTAGTGCAATGCACGTGGGTGCAAACGGGCCACGTCTCGTTGAGCCACTCGTATTGGATGCGGGTGGCTTCGCGACGCCAGATGATGACTATGCGGTGCTCCATCGCTGATATGTCGCTGCCTGTTGGGAGAAAGGTTTTATTGTTTAGGTTTTTATGTGGACATGGATAAAGTGCACTTCCCTATCCCTTTTATATAATGACTAGCTGATGCCCGCGGCTTCACCCGCGTGGATGTCGGTCAAATTATATACTAAAACCTTCCTCTTGAATCACTCTATCTATTAAAAAATCCGCTTCAAAATCCGTTGCGAAGTTTTAAAGATTTAAGCATACATAGGGACGGACAGACAGCGACTTTGTTTTATACTATGTAGTGATTAAAGATGGGGTAGAGCGGTAATCATGGAAGACAAGAAAAACATCTGGATCATTAGACGTCGACTGAACTTGAGTCGGACTTGACATGCCTACATTCCGCCTCATTCATAATCATCTTCCTGCCCTTATCCCATTCTATTTGGGGTCGCCGCAACACGTTTCCTTTTTCCATCCTTCCCTGTTAGACGTCACGGTGGCATTTACTCCTTTCTCTTTCATATCATTCCTCACACACTCCATCCATCTTTTCTTTGGCCTTCCTCTCCCTCTCATTCATATACAGTTTTTAGTTTATAATTTGACATAAATGCTCAGTTTTCAATATAGAATTACATTATTAGTCCATTGAAAAGTTAAAGTAGGACGCAATTCTATTTTTTAGTTTTCAAGGGGGGGTTAGATTAAAGTTAACTCTTGTCCCACGGCCGCCATCTTGGAAAAAGGGGTGGTTCAAATGGTTTATATGATGAACAAAAATGGTGTCACAAAAACAAATAGTTGACATTTTTAGTTGAAAAAAAAGTTGTTCAAGTAAGATTGCAAGAAAGAAGCACTCACCGGATCCGTTAGCCAGCGCGTGTATGAAGGCGGGCTGCTTGTGCGCGTACACGTAGGCGTAGTGCAGCCGCTCGGGCGGCGCGCGCGCCAGCTCGCGCAGTGCACGGCGCGCCGCCCCCGCGCCCGCGCCGCCCGTCACCAGCACGCAGCACAGACGTCGCCGCGCCGCGCGCCACTCCACTGGACACACGCTCTCCAGCACGCTCTGGGACAATAGTGCATCGATTGCTATCTCAAAATGTTTGTATATTAGGACATATCGAAACATCTAAGCAAGCACTGCTTCCAAAGGATTAGGCGGAGGTATAGTTCACTCTGCCATCTCCAGTTTATCTTGTTGAGCTTTATGATCACAACCGTCAATGTCAAGGGAAATTTTAGAACACTGATTTCAATTCTTCTAGCTGGTGAAAAACCAATCGTAGCTGGTGAGAAAGAAATTAAATAAGTTAATCTAAATTAAATTAAAATAAGAAAGTTTGCGTTGATGTATAACGAAGAATAACGCCAGGATCATACCTTATAATTATAAAATCTACGAAAAAATATGATACGTGGCTTTCAAAAGATCAACTGTTAACATACCTGTGAAGACAACCTCGGCAGCGTCAGCATCTGATTAGCCTCGATAAGCTGGTGCAGCGTCTGCGTGGGGATCTCGGTGGTGCTGACGGTGGCTGCGGGCTCCACGCTGTCCTCCTTCAGCAGCACCATGGTGTCGATGTGGCGCTGCACCTTGTAGCGCGCTGTCACGTTTGTGGTGTCGCGGGATCGCATGTCTACGAAACTGGGGAGACGATTTTCAGGTCACCACTGGGTGTTATAAATGTAAACTATCGATTTTTTTTTTTTGAGACAAGCCGTCCGCGCTTTTTCAAGACCACTGTAACTCCTGAAAGCCAGAATCAACAGTGGCGACCATCAAAAAAGCGCCGAGATAATAAAGTTCGACGAGGTCCCAGAGAAACAATTAACTGGCTTGGATCCCGCAACGAAGTGAAGCTTTAGCTAGCAGGTTCAGGCGTAAGCTGGGCGTCACATGAAATAATTGGGGAGAAAAGCCGCTGGGCTTAGTTCGAATTCTGCCGAGCCGACCCGTACATGATTTCGACCAGTAGCTTTCCAATCTTTAGTAAACGGTAACAGACAACAGGTTACAATAATGTCAGTAGTAAGTGACGATATAAAATGAATGTGGTGATTTTCACTTTGGCGGGGAGATGGTCATGATGAGAGAACGCTAAAACTTTATGGGATTCTTACCTTGTTTGAGTTCCTGATATTTCTCGATATTTATACAGTTGGAAAATATCCCCTTTTCAATCTTAATGACAAAGACATGCCTGTTTAAGCTGTGGCTAGACCACGGCGAGTGCAGGCAGGCCAAGGAGGCGCTTCCCGCCATCGACGCCCGCCTCACCAAACAAGCGCTCCGGCTAACTAAGCTGCAGCTACGCACAGTGACGGCCGCCATCACTGGACACGGTACTTTTAACAAGCACCTCTTTGTTATAGGAGTCACAGATAGTCCTGTGTCGAGCCTGCATGGAGGAAGTAGAAACAGCAGCCCACGTGCTCCTGCACTGTACGGGGGTTGCCCCATACAGGGCCAAGTACTTCGGTAACCCAGGTACTCTCCGCGAGATTGCCGGTAACACCAAGGGGTTGCTGGCTTTTCTCGGGGAGCTGGGGTGGATCGAATAAGATTCCCACCCACACGCAAAAAACGCGCTCAAGGCGTGGAGTTGCGGACACTAGCCCGATGCATCTATCTATCTTTCTATCTATGCCTGTTTAAAAGTTTTTAAACACACATGGGCACTAACTCTGAAGAATGTGACGTGTAACAGAGACACAACCTACAGTGTGATAAACAGTAAACAGACTTACCCAAAAGCGACTCTATCTCTATAGTGGAATGCAGTGATGAGGTATCTGAGGCGGATAGTCTGACGCTCTTCAAAGATCAGCGCCTTCACCTTGTTGTCCTCGAAGTCAGACACGAAGCCGTCCACGTTAGCGTCCCCGATCGCGCTCACTAGTTTGTACGGGAACTTCCAGCGCATGAACTCTGTGTACAATAAGATAAGGTTGAAAATCGTTTAGCTTTTTTTTTGCAGTTGTTACCATTGCGGGAACTTCCAGCGCGTGAAATCTGTGTGCAATAAGATAAGGTTGAGAATTGTCTAGCTTTTTTAATTCGTTATCAAGTACTTATTTTAACTGCGTATTAGCACCTACAAGTGTCCAATACATCAGGAGTTTATCTGCATGGAACTGACGGATCAGCATTTGATTCATTTTACAGCTTTAAAGGATAAACGTTCGTAACATCAACTTGAGAGAGCAGTAGTGGCCCAGTGGCGGCGGCCCCGACTTACGAACAGTAAGTCGTGGGTGCGAACTCAGGCAGGCGCATTACTTTGTGAAATTTATTTCATCACCACTGCTCTCAAAAACGATGAAGGAAAACGTCGTGAGGAAACCGGCATGTTTTAGAACCAAAAATTCGATGACTTGTTACATCTACCAATCCGCACTGGACCCGCGTGGTAGATTATGACCCATTCCCTCTCAAAGAGTGGAGGCCTGAGTTCCAGCAGTGGGAACATTAATAGGCTGTTGATGATGATGATGATGAACATCAACTTGCAGAACGCAATGGGTGTGATAAATATTGATAAATTCCTGACGGAAAAACCCAATAACAGTGTGCCCGACCCGGGAATCGAACAGGGTCTCATGCTCAGCAGTCGCGCTTGCGACCAACAAGGCACTGACAATATACTGTTACATTAAAATGCACAAGCTAAAACCAAAACCACCATATCATCATCATCTGCCTAGCCTTTTCCCAACTATGTTGGGGTCGGTTTCCAGTCTAAACGGATGCAGCTGAGTACCAGTATTTTACATGGAGCGACTGCCTATCTGACCTCCACAACCCAGCTGGGTATATACCCTTTGGTAAGACTGGTTGTCAGACTTTCAGGTCACTGACTACCTGTAACGACTGCCAAAGGTCAATTTATAGCAGCAACCATAAAACAAAAAACAACCATATCACATAGTATAAGAAAATCACTCACCCAAAATCTTAGGCAGAGACGCCAATCCCTCCTTATACAAATACACATGCTTATCCAGCACGAAGGTCAGTACAGGTACTCCATGTACCCCGACCCTTCGCGCCAGACTGGCCTCATGGCCCGCGTGGACGGTTGCCATGGTAACGCCGAGCGGCTGCAGAGCTTCCACCAGTCTCCGCCAGGCGGCCGCTGAGCGCACGCAGTCGAAACACCAGTCGGTGTAGAACAGGACTAAGGCTGGAGTGTGGACACTTTTCTCTACTATGTTGTTTTCGAAGTGGCTGGAAGGGAAAACGTAGTTCTTGTTATTGTGTGGGCAGTAAAGTCTAACGACCCTACACACCCTAGTGTCGGAGTTTCTAAACCACCTCAAGGACCTCTGACATGGGTTGACAACCGTCATTTGGCGGCCGGGACCACCGGTTTATACGTGCCTTCCGAAGCACGGAATCATCTTTTTTTGCAAAATTTTGAAGTCATGGGGGAAGGCCTTTGCCCAGCCGTGGGATAACACAGGCTAACAGTAAACGTAACTTACCGTGCGGTCACTGAAAGTTTATGGAATAATGTAATATCTTGGTCCTGTGTTCGGAAATGTGTCCCAAAGAACTCTTCGAAGGGATCATTACTGTAACAAAATAAAACACGACATTTGTTTAGGCTTTGTGTAAGATACACGTTTGCGCAGAAATTGATGTCTATTGGCTAATTGACGATGATGCCTCGATTGCCTCGTTGGTCATATAGAGGTCGCATGCGTGACTGCTATGCAGAAAGTTCCGAGTTCGACTCACAAGTCGGCCAAAGTGTTATTGGGTTTTTCCATCAGGGAAATTCTCAGTAGCAGCCACAGTCTGGATTTGTGCCCTGTTGATGGCAATCGGCTCGCCCCATATCAGTCATAGCTGGCGAAATGTGGGTGTACTTACACCTCTGCCTAACTCTTCGGGGATACAGGCGTGGTGTTATGTTATTCACGGTTTGTATAAGAGACATGTTTGCGCAGAGATTGACGTCTATCGGCTAAATAATGACGATGATATGGCTCGTCCGTGACGCGTGATTTATGTCTGTCTGCTATATATCGAGTATGCGACTACAACAAACGTGTGAGACGTTCTTGACCGTTTCTACTAACACTAGGGTGAACCCAGACGAATGCCTAAAAACGCCAGACGGATTCCTTTAGCGTTACTAAAAAAAACTGTGTCATGTCGTCTGTGTTAGAATAAAGTCTGTTATCTATACTAATTTTAAAGAGGTAAAAAGGGGATAATCTTCGGCACTATTGATCCGATTCCGAAAATTCTTTCACTAACGGGAAGCTACATTTTCCTCGAATATCATAGGTTACATTAAAAAAGTTCCCGTGGGTTAATTTTAGTACATAACGGGAGTGAACCCGCGAACAAATGCTAGTAATTTTATACATACTATCCTTTACACATTGCATGACACACATGTATGTGATGCATCGTACAGCGATGTTTCACATTAAGAAGGTATTTATATCTTCTGTTATTTCCGAAAATCCCGGAAGTAATTTAATTCCGACTGCATGCTTCATATTACAGATTTAAAACAATTTATCTGATTCCAACTGAATCGTAGTGATTTAAAGTAAGTCTATAGGATGATATAACAAGAAAGGAGGTGTCTGATGAAATGGCGAGTTATAGAAAATATGGAAGAAGAACACATGCTGCGCCGACCCCAAAATTAATTGGGATAACGACATGAGAATGATATCTGATAAGGAACGATGCTTTCGTCGAACTGTCTTTTCCAGTGTGGCGTGACAACAGAAAATAACAAGAACGCGAAAGCCTACGTCACTTAACGATACCGTGGCTTATGTTAATTTACTGTTTTCACGACAAAAGCACACGAAACCATCGCGTTTATTGGAAGACACATACTACCAACAGAATACAAATTAACTAGAAAAGATATGCGCTTCGGTAATCTTCGTGTTTCCAAATTAGTACGAAGTTAGTACTACGAAAGTAGCGTCACAGAGTAAACTACCACCACGGAGGCAAAGCTTTTGAGTTTTGTACTGGCGTGCTTTGTCATAATACAGCCTTCATTTATATGTATTGGAAGACGGATAATATCAAACACAGAATACAACCAGAAAAGACATGCGCTCCGGTAATCTTCGGGTTTCCGAATTAGTAAGAATGTGGCGCCACAGTAAATTGCTACAGAGGCAAGTGTTGGCTAGTGCAGTGGCTGAGTGATTGACGGCTGCGACGCAGCGCAGCCGTCAATCACAGTTCAGTCGCGGGTTCGATCCTGGCACAGGTAAAATATTTGTATGGCCTACAGATTCCGGGTCTGCGTGTTTGTGAGTTTAAATGTTTATAAACGCATCGACGATACAGGATAAATTCCTAGTGTGGGGCAACGTTTCTTAAAAATAAAGAAAAGAGAAAGAAAGCTTTTGAGTTTTGTGTCGCGTATTGAAGTGCTTTGCCATATTTATGAAGAGTTCTTTCTGTTTGAAACTCTACTCTGGTTTCACCTTGTCATAATGTTATTTTATTAATCTCTAATATTTATAAGCATAGTAATACGTGAAAATCGTATTAGATCGCATAACCGCGCGTATTTCCAAAGACGTTTGCCGAAACGCATAATTTTGATGGGACTGTAACTTCCGATTCCATATACTATTTCTGGACCCATTACTCTGCACAGCTCAGGTAGTAACACAGATTTTACGCACCATTCAACAACTACCATAAACATTAATGCAGTGACTCATGCCTAAGGATTGTAAATATCATCAGGATTGCACTTTCAATAACATTGTTGTGACTTTCTGATTCATTGGTTTATGTATCAATAATTTAAAGAACACATTTTTAGATTTTTTTCATAGTTCAGTGCAAATGCAAAGCAAGTACAATTCAGTAACATACATAAGATTTTTAAATGTTAAAAATCGCTGAAAAGAATAGGTATGGAATAAGCCAAAACTATCAGAATTTAGAACAACTAGAGCAATATTTTTGAGTATTTTTTTTAATTATTTTATGAGAAATTTTATTAACCAACCTAAGACATGCCAAAACAGAAACCAAACATGGCTCGGAACACTCAACTTGGATTGCACAATTTATTCTCCTATAGAACAAACCTCCGAAAATCCACAATTTATTTAAAGACTGTATCCAAGCAATTTGATTAAATTGTTGTAAAAGTTTACTTTTTATTCTATTATAAACAAATGTATAAAATAGCAAGAGTTATTACTTCAGCTGCTACATTGATCTAGGCAGTGATAAAGCTTTGGATTGTAAACAGCTGCTCTGTATTATTGTCTTAATTTCAAAGAAAAGACTCTGCTTGTTTTTATATCAGTTTTACAAAGTCTATCTCTATAAGATGTAAGGATTTATTTGTTCTTGTCCACCCACTCGTAGCTAGGATTTGTTTTTAATCTGTGACCTGTCTAGAATTGAACCTGATGTTTATTTATACACAGTTGAATAAATCATCAAGCTATGCTAATCTATGTATAACAAGGGATAAGGGACTTCGATGCATATAGTAAAGGATTGTGTATCTGTCACTTACTCCTAAACTTTCATATAAAATCATAAAACTCACCTAAATCTTGCATATTGGCTGTAGTCGTGCCTAGGTTTGTATAGGTGGTCGTCTTCGTTCGTAATGCCATACAAGTCAAACGCTTGTCTCCTTTCCGTGTCTGACAACAGTTCATATGCTTGTTTGATTTCAACAAAACGTGTTTCTGCATTTGGGTCTACATTTTTATCAGGGTGCCTGTAATGTCACATTATTTAAAATACTATGTAGTTATGGTACCTGTAATATTTGTTCTACACCTCAAAATGCCAATTTTAAATGAAGGAATATAGAGAAACTACATTTAGGAAATAATTTTAATAATTATTTTCATCTACATAGATTCTCTGCATTTTCTTTAAACTAAGAGCAAAATGTTATTTAGCCACATCCCTCACCTCATCATATTGACCACAAGATAGGTTTACTAATCAGTGGGTCGTTTTAGACGCAGATAAATATTGTATGCAGCATGCACTATTTATCTATAATGCAACACCAATATAAGAGTAAATACATAGAAATTCAGAGTGAAAATTTGTTTATTTACTACTTGATAAATAGCATGCTTGTGGTTTCAAGAGCATGGATAAACACTTACCATTCTTTAGCCAGTTGCCTGTAAGCCTTGCGAATTTCAGGCAGGCTAGCCTTGCGGTGTATACCCAATATTTTGTAAGGGTCACCGATCTTCTGAGCTAGCACTAGCGGACACAACGCGAGCGCCAGTACCGCCCACAACCATCGCCCTTTCCAACCCTTGCATTTCCATTGCATATTACCAAACAATTTATGTAGCAACCCTTACGAATAAAGTCTTCGTGATTTTCAAGATAACTCTCATAGCAAAATCCCGCACACTGCAATGGAACACATGACTGTTGTATGTGAATTTAATACGGAAAACTCAAAAACTGTTATCAGTCATTTGTCTTAAAATAGAACGGCTGAAAATTCGTGAAATTCTAAAATCTCCTCACAAAAATTACAAAATGTCAATTGGGCCAAACCATAGTGATTTTAGTTGTTTTTCTGCGCAAATATCAAAGACAACAACTAGAACTCACTGAACCAAATCAATAAATATTATTTTTCAATCCAACCAACTTTTAACCAACTTGTAACCAACTTTTTGAAAGATGTGGGAATAGACTAATGAAATCTTAATAACGATTAAAAACATGAACCCTACGAAGTTTTCATGACTTTTGTAATCAAAAATACTTGTTGTTGGTAAAAATTACTATGCGAGAGATGAGCAATTCTTTCAAAGGTTGATTGAAATCGATTTTTCCAATGTATAGATTCTAAACTTAACGATTAATCGTTTTCATTTTCGTTCCTCTTTAGAAAACAAAATATGTGTATTTTTCTTAAGCACGGCAATGAAAAGAAAAGGATGAATTGATTATCCAATACAAGTTTTCTTGTTTACTTTTTTTAGTTGTTATTGCTAACAGTTTGCTAATCGATACTTCGATGGTTTGCTAATGTTGGGAACACTATATTCGGCGAGCATGGCCGGCCCACGTCACGTTCGCCTTATCTCCCGGCTGTCAAGTGTCACTTCTGTCAGTTTTTAGAGGTTCAATTTCAGTTCATCGTTTTTCTTTCCCGTGTTTAGCGGTGTTGTGAATTAGTTCTTAAATAACTATCGTGCTGACAAGCATCTAAGTCATACCTTTATAAAACTTGCAGTTTTACCGGTAAGTTTTAGTAAGTTTCTTAATTTTTAGGTTAGATCATCTGATGTTGAAAATAAAAAAAGCGCAAATAATAGTCTAGATTACACAATGCAAACATCATTTTACAATATATTTACATGAATGATGTTTGCATTGTGTAATCTGAACTGTTATATGAGCTTTTTTTTACTCAAATCCAGGTAGGTTGTGTTTTTTTTATCGTTAACATGTTTTTAATTAAAAAAGCTTAGTTGAGTGAGAAGGGTGCTTAAATTTAATTTATTTTAATTAGCAAAGTTACTGCCGCACTCAGAGAGCTTTAATGATTACTTAGGCCATTACTTAGTAAAGGTTTTGACAGTTTTGTCATACAAAAGTATGTCAAATGTTTACAAAGTGACGGCTTAAGTAATCATTAAATATCTCTGAGTACCGCAGTAAGTAAGAGCCATAAGAGTTGGACATAACATAACTCAAATAACAAATTTTTTTTTGGAAGTTGCATATTCATCAAATGAGTCCTCCCACTCTGGGCAGAGCAGAAAGGAGTGTCAGACTTCTACTGACTAGAAAGAAAGAAAGAATGAATATTCCAATAAGATCTACAATAATTCAAAAGGTTAATCCATTACTAGGGGTTATTTTTGATGTATCATTTACTTATGCTTAATATAGTATTTAACAATAATACTAACATTTGCTACACAACAAAAGCTTTTTCCTTTAAACTTTTAGCTATAGATAAAAATATATTTTCCCATAATAATTCTATAAGTAAATAATCTTTGCTTAAAACCAGGACAACATAGCGCATTGTATATTTTAAAACAATCTGTTTTACTGAGGACATATTATTCTAAATGCTGGTAATGCTATTACCGACTAAACTAAATAAAACTAACTGAACTGCTTATCATAAATATTTTTATGCAAGTGTACTTAAGTTTTAGCTGTAAACGCAACACAATAATTCTTTACATTATTTAAGTTTCTGAAAACTGCTTCAAGTACTTCTTAGTAATTTCTTCGTTAAGTATGTTAAATAGTAACAGTTAAAAATAGCCATATTATTAAATAAGTCAGCATAATGTGGTTGTACATGAGTACACTAAGATTAGATAATTAGGCTTCCTTATCATTCAAGTCTACATGAATGTTACAAATAATCTCTGCCTGGAATTGGACTAATATTTATGTGTAAATATAACTATTGTCAATGCCATGGAGTATACTAGTTTCTGCCAGCGGCTTCGCCTGTCAGTTGGAAACTATCCAAAAGGGTAGTAGACGTAAGATAAAAATGATTCTACATCCTAATCTAGATAAGCCATGTGCCAAATTTCATTGAAATTGATTCAGCCGTAAAAGCCGGAGAAAATAACTCTCCCTATGGGGTTGACCACTGTTAGGTAAGAATGAAGCCCCAGGAATTTCACTATATACATAGTTTCACTATATACTATATAGTGGGTGCATTTACAAACACCCAGACCTGGAAAAACTATCTGTGGGCCACACAAATATTTGTTTTGTAAGGGGATTGAACTCGCAACACACAGCGCAGCAGTCAATCGCTCAGCCACTGCGCCAACTGTGCTGTCAAATTAGTTCTAAGGTTGAGCCAAAATGGCTTCAGACACACGACACCCATTACACCTAAACAGCCTTGTATTGCAAAGGCTGAAAAGCCGAAACAGCTTTCTGAAGTGTGTCACCCCACTCACTGGCGAGCGGTCTACGGAAAGATTGAAGCTGTGGCAAGGTAGTGCATCCTTACCTTACCCATTTGTTCCACCTGCTGAACATCTCCCACCTGGACAAGAGTGGCCGTGGCTGACCTGGAAGTCTTTAAACAGGCTCCGGACCCAGGTTGGTCGCAGCAAAGAAAACTTGCTGAGGTGGGGACACATAAATGACTCTGCACTGGAGTGTAAATGTGGTGCTATTCCTCAAACAATGGGGCACTTAATATCGTGCCCTGCCTGTCCTGCTAGTTGTTCACTACAGGAACTGATGGACGCTGCCGAAAGCGCCAAACTAGTAGCTCAATTCTGGGCCAACACAATTTAGATTGCCATCGATACGCTAAGAAGAAGAAGTTCTAAGGTTGTTAACTCTTTATTGTAATATAATTTAAAAATCATTGTCGCTAGTAACTTACTAGAATTGACCTTGATCAAAAGTTAAGTAGTTGGTCTACTTTTACTCAACCACATTGACCTAGTTGAAGATTGTAGTCTTGAAACAATACAATCTGTTTCATAATATGAATTTCTTTATAAATTGTTCTTTGAGTGTTGATGGACTCAAATTATATCAAACCAGTATGTAGCGACCGGCACAGCTTTATTGTTGGTTTCGTTTTAATCCTGGCACTTGCAAGTGGTTGTAGGATGAGCAGAAAAGATGGTAGGGCAAATCCCGTGGACTTTACATTGGCATTGTTTATGTACAGTCGAACAAGCTAATAAGTATACAGGTAGAGTTTTTTATAATTCTAGTACACTGAAAATATTGATTGCAATTTTGTTTTATAAAGCGTTTCGCATCAAGCGACTGATGTCAAACGCTGTATCATTTCACATCAGTCTCTAAATGGATCTGTATAATCTTAAAAGTAAATGCAAGTTAACTGGCTGTATACTTATTAGCTTGTTCGACTGTACATAGTAAAGAATAGTAATAAGAACTGCCACTCGGGTCGATCTTTAGGTAAAGCTGTGCTTGCCTAGGTCGGCCTGTGGATGGGTGACCGCCCGACATACCGAGTTTCCTCCGTGCCTCGGAAAGCACGTTAAGCTGTTGGTCCCGGCTGCCATATATAGATCTTTGGCAGTCGTTACAGGTAGTCAGTGACCTGAAATTCTGACATCCAGTCTTACCAAATAGTATCGTATTACCTAGTATTAACTGGGTTGTGGAGGTCAGATAGGCAGTCGCTCCATGTAAAATACTGGTATTCAGCTACATCCGGTTAGACTGGAAGCCGACCCCAACATAGTTGGGAAAAGGCTAGGCAGATGATGATGAGTAAAGAATAGCACCATCCCATATCTTCCCGTGGGTGTCGTAAGAATGGGCAGCAGCATTCTCTGTGCCTTCGTAACAACCATACTGCGATCGCCAACCCGCCTGCCAAGCATGGCGATTATGGCAAATCCCCCCTTCTGGGGGAGGCCTATGTCCAGCAGTGGACGTCTTATGGCTGAAATGATGATGATGATGTATGTAGTTAACAAGCAGTGTCTTCTCTATGTATGTGTAATTGATGGCCCGGTGGTCTCGTGTTCGCTAGCGCGAGTGATGAGCGATAGTCCTGCGCCTGATCTCTCCGGTCGCGGCGGATTGCCGTCCCACCGGCCTATGAGAGCTATTGGCCGCCATATCTGTTCTGTGGCCGTGGCCGAAAACAGTCAGGAGGACTAATGTAGTCATCATTTCAGCCGAAAGACGTCCACTGCTGGACATAGGCCTCCCCTAAGTGTCGCCACATTGACCGGTCCCGTGGGTCTCGCATCCAGCGGATCCCCGCAATCTTCAGGTCATCGGTACACCTAGTAGGAGACCTTCCAACGCAACGTCTTCCGGTTCGCGGTCGCCACTCCAGAACTTTTCGGCTCCATCAGCCATCCATTCTGCGAGCAATGTGACCTGCCCATTGCCACTGAAATCTGGCATATCTTCGGGCTACGTCGGTAACCTTGGTTCTCATGCGGATATCTTCATTTCTGATTCGATCACGCAATGAAACTCCGAGCATAGCCCTCTCCATTGCCCTTTGGGTGCCTTTAAGCCTTCTGATGAGGCCCATTGTGAGCGACCACGTATCTGTCCCGTATGTAATCACTGGCAACCCGCAACACACATTGGTCATAGACTTTCGTCTTGAGACACTGTGGTAAGTTGGACGAGAAGATACTAGTCAGCTTCCCAAACGGTGCCCAGCCGAGTCGGATTCGACGATTGACCTCTTTCTCAAAGTTGGACCTACCTAACTGGACCGTTTGTCCCAGGTAGGCATAATCGTCTACAACTTCGAGTGTACAGTCTCCGATTTTGATTGGAGTGGGTGTTACATGGGCATTCAACATGACCTTGGTTTTATCCATGTTCATTTTAAGACCCACTCTTTCGGAAGCTCTACTGAGGTCATCGAGCATTGTACTGAGATCAGACAATTATATCGTCGGCAAACCGAAGGTGAGTGACATCACTCGCCATTGATGTTGATGCCTAGTCCTCTCCAGTCCAGAACCTTGAAAATATCCTCCAGTACAGCGGTGAACAGCTTCGGAGATATGACGTCTCCCTGTCTCACACCTCGCTGCAGAAGGATAGGTTCCGAAGTCTGGTCCCGAAGTCGGACTGACATGGTGGCGTTTTTGTATAAACACTTCAACAACTCAATGTACCGGTAGTCGATTTGGCACCTTTGGAGAGACTGTAGTACAACCCAAGTGTCGATCCAATCGAAGGCTTTCTCGTAGTTCACAAACGCTAAACAGAGAAACAGATTATACTCTTTGTAATATATTAATGTAATTGTAAACTCCTTTTGCCCTGTTGTGTGTGGTTGGGGCCACTGTCACCATTGAAATTGAAGAAATGTCCGTTTTGCTATTTTTTTCTACTTGGCTCGGCTGCTTTTACCGCAGTGCTATACTCATCAAAATTCGTTCAACAGTTTCATCGTAATTTAAATGCAAGTCTCAACTGTTTAATTACCCGTAGAATGAACACTTTCACTCTGCCTATATTCCATGAATGTAGTGCTGTGCCTACCTACACCCACATTCCTATGGTGACATAGATGTCCATGTAACAGTTGGCGAGCATATTGCTAATTACCGGCCTACCTACCGGGCACAATTCCAAAGTCTGACCTTGAATTGAGAATTCCTTAAAAAACAGTAGGTAGTTTTTGACGACGCCATTCTTACGCTAAATACCAATTAAAATAGAAAACATCCATAGCTTCTGTTAATTAAAACAACATTTATTTAGCATTTGGCAGTAGGTATCCTGCACAATGCACATATGGAATGAAAAAAAATAACTTCAAAATTAAAGTCACATTGTGGTCACATTCATTAAAGAAAAACTGACTAAATGGTCTTTGGTTTATTAGGTACTGATATAAAAAAAACAAATGGAAGTCATTTAGAGCTATATAAATTGATTTGCCGCATATTATTTACGAATTATATTTTCTTTTAGATTTTTTCTTTAGGTTTGTGGTAGTATAGCTTGAGAACTGTGCGATAAATCTTAGCTTAGACCCAGTGACTACTGACCCACCGATTTTGTGATGTTCAAACTAGGATGCTCGTGGGTATTTTCGAACAGATGGATATGCCCATGTGTCCTGCTTCCGCCCCAATTTTAGTGTGTTACTATCGATACTAATAATACCTTAATCACGTCTGCTGAGTATGTACAGTGGCGAATCTGTGACGAGACTTGAGAAGACAGAACCCGGCTTGGTGCTAGGAGGTGCACTCAAACGAGTACACTGTTTCCGCCCTGCTTTGCCACCGTACTCGATACGGGACATCGAGGCAATTCTGCGTCAACATATTCAATTCATGCTATAGGTTTTTAGAGGCAGTTTTAACGGCATCTAATTATGCAGAATTATTTGTTGAGAACAAGACTGGCGACCTTGAAACCGTTCACAAATGTATGACCTTTGCCCACTAAATAACCTTTGATTTGTTAAAATAAGGCTATTAATATTTTTGCGTGGTCATTCTCGTTGCTAAATAAAAAAATAGTAGCAGCGGTCAGCCAGTCATCATCATGTTCCTGCCCTTCCCTTAAATAGCACAGGAAAAATCCAGCATTCCTCACACAATCCAGCTTTTCTTTGGTTAGCCAGATTGCTGACTAATAATTATTGACTGGTAAATCCCGTACTCCCGGAGGTATAGAGTACCTATGAGGTAACAGCAGGAACCGTGAGATTTTTGTAGCTTGGAGTCCAACAATGATTGCTACATTCAGCTACATTCTATTCCTGGGTGTTCTGTGTACTTATGTGAGTTTAAATGTTAGTAAACGCACCCATGATACAGGAGAAATTCCAAATGTGAGGCAAGGTTTTTAAAAAAAAAAAAACAAAATTAAAGATGCATTACAATACAATACAATTATACAAGTGGGGTCCTCGTATCTCACACTGTCTCAAATGTATAGGCCGCCTTTGAATTGCCTCCACTTAACGGACGCCGTAATGAGACAATTGGCTATGATAGTGCTGACGTCACAGCTACCGGTGGGTGTGCGCATGACGCTCGACCAATTGAGAAGCAATTTGTTACAATATAGTAACTAGTGAGCGGCTGCGCACTGATTGTTTGTTATTGAGAACTTACGGGCTAGAAGACAAAAGGTTCATGGACTTATTTGAGGCTATGTTCGGTTGGACCGCTTGTTTAGTTGAACTACAATCGATTTGAATTGAGATTTATGAAATTACTAGCTGTTCCCGGCATGCGTTGCAATGCCCTTTTTCCTACCTACTACCTGCCTGTGTACCAACTACCTACCTACCTACTACCCTACCTACCTACTACCCTACCTACCTACTACCCTACCTACCTACTACCGTACCTACCTACTACCGTACCTACCTACCTACTACCCTACCTACCTACTACCCTACCTACCTACTACCCTACCTACCTACCTACAACCCTACCTACCTACTACCCTACCTACCTACTACCCGACCTACCTAATACCCTACCTACTTACTACCCTACCTACTACTCTACCGACTACCCTACCTACTCTACTATCCTACTTACTACCCTACCTACTACCCTGCCTACCTACCTTCCACTTTCTCACCTTTTAAACCTTCCCTGGACTTCCACGAATAATTCAACACTATAATTAGCCAAATCGGTCCAGCCGTTCTCGAGTTAACTAACGAACAGCTATTCATTTTTATATAATATAGCTGTACCCCGCGTGCGTTGCAATGCCCTTTTACCTGCCTACGTACCAACTACCTACCACCTACCTATTACCTACCTACCTACATACTACTAATTTCTCACCTTCTCTGGACTGCCACAAATGTTTCAAAACCAAAATTAGACAAATCGGTCCAGCCGTTCTCTAGTTTTAGCGCGACTAACTAACAGCAATTAATTTATATATAATACGCAAACACCATTTGAAAAATCATTTTTCTATTGGGAAAGAAACAGTAATTATTTGAGATTATTGTGATAATGTCGTATGGTCTGTTTGAAGTTGTCATTCGTTGACTGAACAACTGAACGTCACTCAATTGTTTTGCCTTCCCGGAACCTCTCCACTAACACTTGAACTTTATAGTACGGTATTAAAGCTCAAATTGATTTGACGTTTTAGTTAGAAAACGTTTGTATGGGAAAAAGAAAAGGGCTGTTTTTAGGGCTTTTCCGGCCATTATTCGAATTTTTCTCGCCGTAAAAACCATCCTTGAACTTCAACGAACATTTAAAAAAAAAAATCAGCCAAATCGGTCAAGCCGTTTTCATGCCAAGTCGTGACAACGAAAAACGGGTTTCATTTTTATATATATAGATGACACACTAGCTGTCAGCAGATAATTGATGTACATAATTACTTCCTAGAGCAAAGATGAAGAAACGATGGATGGACCGTGTGTAGGAAGATGTGACTAGAAAGGATGTGAATGCTGAAATTACGAGTAATAGAGACGTATGGAACAAGAAGACATGCTGCACCGACTCTAAATATATTGGGATAAGGGTTCGAGAATCAAGATGAATTACCTACGTCCTAAAGGATCTTATTCATGTTGGTAATATTCCGATGGCAATTATATTATGCTAACTTAGTCCAAGTGTCTCTGAGCGACGAATTTTATAGGTACCGATGCATTCAGCCATGAAAAATCACCATCGTAGCAGGGAAAAAAGTAAATTAGGCAAAATCAATGTACCAATTTCGGGCCTCAGCTGATTCTATCAGTATTTACTTGTCCCTGGAAAACCTGTTTTTAATCAAAACTAACACAATTTATGTAGACGAATACACGAAGGAAGTGCTAGTATCTAATATCTTTTTTATCATTCCAAAGTAAATAATGTTCTCTGTAACCGATTTTTTTTTTGTACCCACTATTGACTAGAATACTAATCAACCAGTTCGAAATCGTCTCTAAATCTAAAACCTACTGTCTGTCTAATCGCTTATCTAATCGATCTGACACGATAACATCTAAATAACATACCTATGTAATAATAATATAACGCAATACCCTGAATAAATGTGTAATAGTAAAGGAATGACAAGAATCATGATTGAATACAAGCTGACGAAATTTATAAAGATGACGTGCCGTCACGTCAGCTTTTATTGTAATGTAATGAGCGCAATGACTTGGCATACAGTCCGCCGAAATGGACACGTAAGTTTTTAACGGTAAAAAACATTACGTGGTTCTTTAAATACAAGGTGGATATTTTATAAGTTGGTCTACTAAAAAAACAACTGCAATTAATTCTAGTATCATCATCTTCGGCTTCCAATTTCGGATGCAACTGAATACCAGTATTATATATACATGAAGCTACTGCCTATCTGACTTTCAAAACCCAGTCAGTACTAGGTAATACCATACCATTTAGTCACTCTTTCAGGAAACTGACTTCTTGAAACGGCTGTCGAGGATCTACAATGACAACCGGGACCAACAGCTTGACGTGCTTTCCGAGGCACTGAGAAAACTCGGCACGTAATGGGTGATCACGTGTCCACGGCCTAACTTAACAAAGCGCGGCGTAATCTAAAGATCAACCCGAGCGGTGGTTATTATTTCGCCACGAGCCTAATAAACACTGTTTTTTGGACGCTTCCAAAACGAACAGGAAGTCTTCTCTGCTTATAACTCTACTTGTAAGCTTGATTCATAGTTTAGTTCAGTCAAGCCATTCACCTGCGGATGCGATCATTACTTCTCTGATTTTTTTTTTGTTTTTAAAGAAAAGTCTTTCAGAAACGTTTCACAATTTATTTAAAAGAACGGACCTCACTTTATCTGTTTTCAGACAGAACTCCCATTATATAGAAAACAACTACCTACCATTTTCCAAAAGATTATTAATAATTCAAAGTGCCGAATATATACTTGGTCAATCTCATGTCAGTCCTATCAGATTACCAGCTTGCGAAGGTTGATTGGAAGGTAGACAACCTTACAATACTACAATTACAATAATAGTTCTCCTAGCTCGCACGCTGGCTGCCAGCAGCTTGTTGGTTATACAATATTTCCACCAGTGAGACCTGCAATAACTTAAGTACTTAATTGAAGTACGAGTAGGTAGACATACACATAGCGTAGCTCTACGTTTGTTTGCCAACAAGTAGTATTACATTCGACCTTGTCCGAATGCTCCTACGAATCGTATAGTAGAGTATATTAGTCTGTTATTGTAATGTCGGTAGTGCCATGTTTCAATTATTGTTAAATCAAAGTTACCATGCACCATGGTCCATGCTCCACCGTGTCTACGATTGACTTTGTCTTGGGATCAATAAAATATGTATTCAGTAACAACTAGCCGTAGCTTTATCTTAGTCAACTACAATATCATAAGCTTAAATAGTTAGGCAATTTGTTCTACTTATTTGCATAGAAGATTGAAAGTAATCACTGTTTTACTGATGATCTGAGTGTAATACAATTCAATTCACTTGACACACACTTGCATTACAATATCTATATGCATCATCGGCAAGTAAAGCGAAACTAAAGATTCGGCGAAACATGCACACTTCTTGCACAGTCACACTAACCTTATTTCGGTTGCTTACACATTCACCCATTATCTTTAACAAGCCATTCTCACGTCTTCGTTCGCGTTGAGTTTCGAAACTGTTCCACGGGATCATACGACTGGGATAAAAGTATCATGTGTTAAATCCAAGTTATGAACTATCAGTATCCAAATTTCATCCAAAATCCGTTGTCTACTTCTTGCGTGAAAGAGTAACAAATATTTTGTCGATCCATACGTCCTCCTTAGCCTCACAAACTTTCACATTTATAACAGTACTAACTGCTTCCCGCGATTTTGTTTGCGTAGAACTTTTATCAGGGATAAAAAGTAGCCTATATCCTCCCCCCGGATATAATATATCTTCTTGGCTTTCATAACGATCCAACCAACCGTTTAGTCCTGAAAAGGTTACAAACTAACAGCTACATTCTCATATTATGGATTAGTATGCTAAGATATAAATAGAAAAAGTAAAGATTAAAGACACTGATCTGTTTTCTAATGAACTGCTTTCTTTTTCTCCAGAAATCATCATGTTGGACGCACTAGCCGACGTTTTGCAGCCCTACAAGGACATCGTGGGCACCACGGCCGCGGTTGTGACCGTGGGGCAGATGTTCTCTGGCTCCTTCATCTGCTGGGACATCTACAAGCAGGGAGGCACCAGGGGCATTGGCATCATGCCCTTCCTTGGTGGTATTATTATGTAAGTATTGAATTATTTAGCCAACTTTGCAAAGGATTCAGGGATGTTAGAACTAACTTTGTTTCTGTATACTTTGTTTTTGTTAAAAACTAAACCAAACTACTCTTTTTACGACCATCTATTTCCGAATAATTTGATGCAGTAACAAAGCACTTATTGACATCATTGTTGCTGCAGAACAGAAATTATCACTGTTATAGTCCTGTCCATTGGTTGTTACAAATTAGCCACAAAATAGTCCATCATCTGCATTCAATATCCGAATCGCAGCGTGTCCTCTGAAATGTAGTAGGTACTAAAATACTGGTGTAGTTTTAAAATGAAAAAGGTTTATTTAATTAGGGATGTGGACATAACGTAAATCATCAACTTTGCCAACGGAAACATTTTTTTTCTTAGCTTATAACGTCCTAACTGTTGGCAAAGGTCTCCCTCATAGCCTTCCACTCTTCTCTCTGTGCGAACACCGAAACATTACTTTCTTCAAAACATACCCTTTTATTTAACTCTAATTTAATAATAACATTGCAGGAGCATCCTCAACTTGAAGTTCGGCTACATTCTCCGCGACGACAAGATGATCCAAGTCAACCTGATCGGTCTAGCCCTCAACATCGTGTACAGCATGGTCTATTTCCAGTATACCCATGAGAAGATGAAGGTCTGGGCACAGCTAGGTATCTCGGGAGCCTTCTCTGCTGCTCTTATTGGTTATGCTAATATGGAAGACCCTGCGCTGGTTGAGAATAGATTCGGAACTATCATTACTGCTTTCATGTTCTATTTGATCGCCTCGCCACTCTTTGGATTGGTAAGTCTGTTTTCTTTAGTATTTTTTATGTTAGCCATGGTTCTCATGTGTCTGTATTTGCTCTGAATACTAAACTGTGTTTACCGGCCCGTTTTTTCCCGTAATTACACTATTTCATTGGAAGCTTGAATAACGATCAAGCTAAAGTAGACACAGGTGCATGGTATTTCGAAATAAATTGACAATAATGTAAATAGTGAAAAATTTACAGTAATGTAACTTAATAATAAATGCACTATATGTACCGTGCACAGACATGCACGTGATTTTGACGAAGCCTTAAAACGCAGATACTGCATAACACTTAGTACGTCCATTAAATACCGTTGTTAACCTTGAATGCAGATTTATTAGCATTCCGAGATTCAGTATGACTTGCAACAATGGGTATCTGATATGTACATATGTATATCTTTACAAAGCTATTATAAATGTAAGTCACCTTTCGTGTCTGTTTGTGTCGCAGCGTCCTTTAAAACAGATTTTGATGATTTTTGGCTTACACCATTAATTATTTAGAATCCCAAGCCCAGCGAACAGAAACGCCTCCTCTGCAAGATGCGAACTCTGGCGGGAGCTGTTCAAGCCCCCCGATGGCTTCATCAAGCCGTCTGAAAGCCTTCCACCTGGACATGCTTTGCCGTGGCCGACTTGGAAATCTCTTAATAGACTCCGAACCCAGGTCGGCCGTAGCAAAGACAATCTCTTCAGATGGGGGTTCATTGACGGCTCAGACCTCAAGTGTGTATGCGGCGTATCTCCACAGATAATGTCCCACCTTCCATCTTGCGCTGCATGCCCTGACACCTGCACACTTGACGACCTTATGACAGCATCAGCGAGTGGAGTCCGCATAGCTGAATTTTGGGCCAAAACGATTTGATCGTAGAGAAATTTGCCATCGACACGCTAAGAAGAAGATTTAGAATTTTAGAGGTATTATTCTAAAAATGCCAACTCAATTTAAATTGACACGCTAAGAAGAAGATTCCAAGAATACAGACATACATACAAAAAACTCACGCCTTTTTCCCATGGGGTAGACAGAAACCGCAGAACGACACTACAATCCTAACATACTCCTTTGGCTTCTTCCACTTTCATACATGTACGGGTCATACACATACGCCAGTTGCGAGTACTAAGCACCTGACTTTCTGAAGAACCCCACCGATATAAAAAGGTTCATGTGAATAATAAATAACAATTAGAATTAATTAGTTAGTTTTCCTCTTTATTAACATTTATTGACCTTATAAAAGTTCTATATGTACTTATGATCAATATTTTAATTATTGTGATATTACGAAATGCAATATGTAAAACTTGTTGTACCTAACTAACCTAACCTAATTGATATCTGTAAGAAATAAATAGTCCACAATTAGACCTACATTATAATAAAGATGTCTGTTCGTTTCGTGAAGTCGAGCGAACCAAGGGCTGGTCGCTAGTATTTTTATAATCAGCTTCTGATTGTGAACAATGAGTAACTGTGATATTGATTGTTGAAACTACTTAAGAATATAATTTAGGTATAGACTTTAATACCTACAAGATATTACACAACGATCATTAAATAACATCACATACAAATTCTTGTAGATATAATACTATTGTGTTATCTCGTAAAGTATTTCTAATTACATAAACTATGAATTCGAACACATAATCACGCACATAATTATGTCATATGATACTGTAATGTACTGATGCATATTTATTTTCTTATCGTCCGAGTACGTCCACTTTCAGACTACTGAAATGTGTGAACCTCGATCCTCGAGGAGAATTCTCTCTGTCAGAGGCTGATGATAATGACGATGTCAGGTATGTCTCGGGCTGCGGGTTGTTCGCAAGAGATGCCGCGGCCTCGACATGAAGGGCTAAGAAGGAACATGGGTGGTTTTTAGTCAGTAGAAGTCTGACACTCCCTTTCGCTCTGCCCAAGAGCGGGAGGGGTTATTTGATGATTTCCCATCCCCCAAAAAAAAAAAAAAAGACATGGACATCTCCAGGTAGAATCCTATCCTGACTCATGCAGTCCTGCTTCCTATATCATAATCGCTCACATACACAAACAGCCAGACCTGGAACAACTACATGTAGCCTATAAAAACATTTGTTCCAACCACTCTATAGGCTTAAACGCTGAAGCGAATCCCGCGCGATTAAATTTTAGGGTTCCGTACCCTAAAAGGAAAAACACGGAACCCTTATAGGATCACTCGTGTGTCTGTCTGTCCCCCCCATCCCCCCCCCCCCCATCTTCGAAACCTAAAATTTTGAAAAAAATACAGAAATTAGTTCAACACTTATAGATTACAGAACCTATAAGAAGTCTATGGTGCTAAAAGAACATGGAAAATCTCTCAATGGTACGGAAACCTTCATGTGCAACTTGCACTTGGACAGTTTTTTTTATATAAGTAAAATGTGCCTACTCCTGACCTCAATCTCGTCCTAAAGGCAGAGATGAGGTCGACGATGGAACGAGCTTACCCAGAAGAAGCCTATTTACTCGCGACTTAAATAGATTGGGGTTATATGAACTCGGGAAAACCGACGCAGGCAGGGAGTTCCACTCTTCTGCCCATGAAATCGCGATTCGATGTACCATGCTATTGTTATCTAAACCTATTGTATTGAAGATCATTCTGGTCATTCGATAGAAGTTAATGGAACAAAATGTTTTACAAATATTGTAAGCTTAATAACCTAACGACCTCGGTATCGGCACGTGTGACCTCATAAATTAATGGGGTCTTATTTGCGGTGAAATCTGATAGATATGCTAAATATGCAAACAAGAACCATTATTATCATAAACTCTGAAAAGGGACATTAACCATGTTTACATTTTGTTTCGGGTCTTGATATTTCACCGCTGTTACAAGCACCATGATCGCGGGGAAACTACCCTCTTTCTTGTTAGTTTTTTGTGCTCGTTTGCCATGCAAGTAAACATGGTAAATATCCCGTTTTCAGTATTTATAAAAGTGTTAGTGACCATGTCAGTTGAATAACTTAAAACCATTATTGTTGTATTACATGAAGAACTTGTAGAAATCCTTTCGTTAAAATTGAGAGGTATAAAACCGACCTAACTTTGTGTTTGAACTGGTGGAATATTCACATGGAACATGTTATAATCTCTATATGTCGATGTTTCGCATATTAAGCAAATTGCATTCATGGCATAGAACGCGCATGTTAGACATTTTACTACATATTGGTCTGACAAAATTTAGTCCAAAGATACGCAAAGAAGTAAAATAAGGACCTGTGTGTGAAATCCAATCCCAGTTTTGTATATTTTTAAAAATGTTAGCAAAAATTATATTCTTCTGAACCCGCAAATTCGAAGAAGCGTCGACCTTCCGTGTTTTCGGCCTTATCGTGTGTTATGTAATCTAAATTGATGTTAGCCGAGAATTAAAGTGATATTAACAAAACTTTTACTATTGTGTTACAGAAAGAAATAATCAAGAACAAGAGCACAGAAGGATTACCGTTCCCCATCATCCTGTCGGGATCCGTGGTGACCTTCGCCTGGCTGCTGTACGGCATCATTCTCAGGAACAAGTTCCTTGTGGTGAGTACCTACTCGCTATCATTACACTTATGGGAGGAATGACCATTTTCATTAGCACTTAATCACGCTATGTTTCTCCGAGTTGACATTCCAATAGTGCCATTCAGATGTAACAAAATGATTTATTTATTTACTATTTTTCATGTCATATTTGTTTGAGTAAGATTAACATTTCTTATCTGACTAGGACTTCCTTTGAGGAGAATACATTTTTATGACGGACATGACTTGATCCTCAAAAGAGAACTTCTTAACGGTTAATACGAAACTGGCTTCTTTTCATTTTAATAAGAGCCTGTTTTTTTTTCAATTTCAATTAATATGCAGGTCCATTTGCCTTTAGAGATTTACCGAACACTATCTAAATTCTTTGTAGGAACAGTAGTACGAGTACATAAGCTAGGTTTTATCGGTAGTAACATACCTAGTATGGCCTCTCATTCTATTGAAACTTCATACTACGCTAGACCCAAGATCAAAGTGTCACCACCTGCTTACCTGTACAATCAATAGTTTTAATTTCGCCACGTGTACTTACCTACTATAAATAAGATAATTATGTTATCCATAAGATTAAAATGACACATAAAATATAAATGACGTGTACTTGTAACATATTTCTAATTATTTAGTAACCTTATATCATAAAATCTTATTGAGATTGACCACATAACATATCAGATTGATTTGATAACGTTATCGGTATCTTACGCCAAACCGCGATATATGAGCCTATTAGCTTATTGTTACTATTACAGTCGTGTGCAATAATGATAATAAAGTAGGAAATACTGTTCCGTGTGTACTATCTCACCAGATGGTACCCAAGGTTAATTCTATGGAATACAGGGTCAAGTTGACTTACCTAGAGAAATTCTGCCGAACGAAAATAATTTGATGAAAAAAAATAAAATTGTAGCCCTTTTTTTTGGGGGAAGTCATCAAATAACTCCTCCCGCTCTGGGCAGAGCAGTAGGGAGTGTCAGACTTCTACTGACTAAAAACCACCCATGTTCCTTCTTAGCCCTTTCTGCCGAGGCCGCGGTATCTCTTTCGAAATTGTAGCCCTAACTCCTTATTATTGGAGCCTCCTTTTAAGCAAATATGCTTTTATGGAAGCTCCGAAATTATGAGTTTGTCATTTGTTTTATAATGTTTAGTAAGATGCTCATTAGGTATGCGGAGTTTCTCTAGATAAATTTGCTATGAATGACTAGTGCTGGCTAGTGTTTTAATTTAAAAACTCTGATATTTTCTTAAACAAACTCATTGTCTTACATGTCTAAGTTCAAATTCTGTTGCAACCAAAGTTGATTAAGAACCTTGTCATTACAAACGGTCGATCAGAAATAACTAGTTTCCTCCGTGCCTAGGAAAGTACGTTAACCGTTGATCCCGGTTGTCATTGCATGTCTGAAAAGCAGTCTTATATTTATGAAGTTTAATCATATTTTCTTCTACAGATCCAAAATATCGTCGCTGTGGTACTTTGCACCTCGCAACTGGCGCTCTTCGTGATCTACCCTTCCAAACCGAAGGGCAATGAGAGGAAGCCCAAGGCCAAAAAGGCTGACTAAACCAAATAGTTAGGACAGAACACATTGTTGCCTCGCTAGTAAATAAGTAAAGTCTAGTTTTGAATTTAGGTCATTGAAGTTTAGAACTTGTCAAACTTTATTTAGGGTCTAAAAACCACCCATGTTCTTTCTTAGCCCTTTGGTTTGTAGGCCGCGGTATGTCTTTCGAACAACCCGCAGACCCGGCAGGCGTTGGCCCTTGCCCCTGTAGTGTTTTTTCCCCTGCAGTGTTGCTGACATCTCTAGGGAGAAGCGCCAGGGTAGACCGTGAAATCAAATTACATTTTCTTACATTTTCGCATTTTGCGTGTCAGTGTCAGCAGGACATTCAAGAGGATTAAATCAATTAGGAGAGTTATATTTATTATAACTCTGTAAACCCATGTTTATTAAATTTGCGAATCATATTTAAATAAATATACAACCGGACACTGACTTGCAAATTGCAAAACACAAGAACATTAGAATTACAATGCTACATTGAAGAAATCAGCTTAATTAGACTTTGACTAGTTCTTAACAAAAACTTCAATCAGACACTGGGTAAAAGTCTATGTTTTCTTAGTTGCCGTTTATGTGACCATTATTTTTTATGAAGTACATCAATAATATAACGTAAAGTTAACAAAATGCACTAAAAAGGTGTATTGGACAGCATTTAGTACACATATTGTGCGTAACAACTTAAAAAACGTTATGTATATTTTTATAAAAAAGGCAACTTAGAAAATGTTGACTATATGTTAGAATTAGTTAAGCATAAGAAATTGTATGGTGTATGAACTTATTGTACTTGGGCCTCACATAATATGACTTTCAGTCATATTGTCTTATGTATTCGAAATATCCGGAAAAGCCACAATGTAACCCCTTATTTTTGGCTTACCGAAAAATCACGATATTGTGATTTCATATGCCCTTAGTATATCAAATAATTGTTTTTAAATGTTGACGGACTATGTATGTATGATAGATTTTTATATTGTTACTAATAAGTATAAATAAACATTGTAGATACTGTAAAATCAAATATGTTATTTACCTTCAATTTTTAATTAATGTTTAGTGGACTTTCAGTTTACATAGAAATTATTTTTTTAAATCGAATTTATTGTAATTTGTTAAAGATTGTTTTTAATAATGTCATGTTTTTTTAATCTTTTATCATATAATGATAACATTCCAAGAGCACTACCATTTAGAATGATAACTTTGCCCCAACATTTAACTTACTAAACTTACTTTTTAAACCTTACTACCTTTATCTGTGGGTTTTTGTTACCTGAAAATAAATAAATTCTATTCTAATCAGACAATAAATATATCTATAACTTACCTAACTAACCAGGAACCGAACCCACCATAACATCACGCCTGTAATCCCCGAAGGATTAGGCAGAGGCGTATCTAATAACCTACCCACTTAGTTGGGAAAATAAGCCAAGCAAAGAATCACAGTTTTTTACCTTATTTTTAAATGCTCAATCTTAAGTATTACTTGTCTGATTCACGTAATAATATAGTTTTAATAGCTCAATATATCAATGAAAGCTGTGAAATATTAACTTGACAAAGATACCCTTTCGGTTTCTGAAAGTTCGAACTTCTTTGGCTACGGCGCGTGGCGGTATATCGTTACAGTCACATTCGGAATTGGCTATTTGACCACTGCTAAAAAATCACGAAAATATTATGTTATTTCAAAGAACTCGCAGAAATAACACGATGTGTGAAAAACGTAATAAAATCGATAAGAAAATGGAGTAGCTACACGCTTTAGAAGTTTTTGGTGGGGGCACTTTCTATACTTGTCGCGCGAAACGGCCATTTGTACTACGTAACTATGAAAATATGACGTCACTTTTTCATAGCGCTGTCTTTGTCTAGCAAGTCAATTAAAATCTGTTAAAACTAAGCCATTTTTTATCGAATTTATTACTTTTTTTCACACATCGTGATCAATCTTATAGAATCCGGGATCGGGGATCGTACTATGTGTGCACGCAAAAATCTTTCATCAAAATCGTTTGCGCCGTTTTATGAACGTGATTTGCTTTTTAATGTTAATAGTTAAAATAAGCAGTTGTTGTATTTAAACTTATCCCAACATTGTGATATCGAACCTGTGAGATTGTGAATTAAAATAAAATAAACTTTTTGAGAACATTTTTTTTTTTTCTTCTTTGTAATATCTTAGAGCACAGTACTGTGTTGTGTAGCTCAGATAGGCAGTCTCCATGTAAAATATTGGTAGTCAGCTGCATCCGGTTAGTCTGAAACCCTAGTCTTTTCAGTTGGGAAAAGACTAGGCAGCTGATAAGTATCATAGAGCGCAGTCAAATGAGAGGTGTGAGAGAGACTACCATAGAGAAGCACTTCAGTAGCCAACTGTGGCGCAGTAGCTGCGCAACGCTTCAGTAAATCTTAGCGATTAAAAATCATCATCAGCCTATAGTGTTCCCCCTGCAGGGACTCAGGCCTCTTCTCTAGGAGAGGGATGGGCTATAATTATTATAATCCACGTGGGTCCTGCAGGACACGCACTTGGCCGGTTTTGTGATATCAGATCACTATGATATACTTAGATTATAATGAAACAATTTTTTTTTCTATGGTTGAAATTATACAAGAGTTTACTTATATCTTTTATTTATTCTATCTTCTAAAGTTTCTGCTTGAACAAAGCGTCAATGGTGAGCTGCAAGATTGGCTCCATGGTGTCAGTGATGGTCAGCGCGATCTCAATGCGGCCCTTTTCAAACGGAAACACGTTGGGAAAGTGCTCGGTTGGGGCTGTTATGTTGGCTATGCCGTGATAACCCTGCGGATTAGGAAAGATATAACCAAAAATATTATTAAAACGCTGTTGGGTGTCACAGAGGTGCTGTCGATAAGGCGCTGCTGACTGGAGCATTCGGAAACCCGTTACCCACTGTAATGCTTTGATAACAAAGCTCACTCACGCCTCACTCTTACGGGCGAATGCTGCCGATGAAGTTAGTTGATCCGATTTGCAATCCGTACTAGTTATCCCCAAAGGGTTAGGCAGAGTTAGGTATACCCACATTTAACTTGCAATGTGGGGGCGGATCCAGACGCCCCCACATTGCAGACGGTTATGGAGTTTCCATCACAGTACATACATTAGCCAAATCGAATTATCAGAGCAATTGCGCGTTTCTTGTTGGAATAGGATTTTTTCTGGGGGAGGGGGGCAGATGTAGTCTACAACAAGCGCTTTTTGGAAAAAATATCTCCGCATCCGAAACATGAATAATATTTTTTTTTTACCAAAAAGGTCTTTTTTTTTTTTTTTTTTGGGACAAGCCCGCCACACTATTCCCAAACCACTGTAACTCCTGTTAGCCAGAATCAACAGTGGCGACCACAAGAAAAGCGCCGAGACAATGAAGCTCGACGAAGTCCCAGGGAAACGATTTAACTGTCTTGGATCCCGCAACGAAATTAATCAGAAAAGAATAGCGGAGGAGTAGGAAAAACATAATTTCCACTTCCCTCCATATCAGCAGGAGACAGAACAGAACAAGGCCAATAGGCATACAGGGACGTATACAACCAAAAAGGTCTTGTTGACAAGAGTTCAGTCTAACCGGATGCAGCTGACTACCAATATTTTACATGGAGCGACTGCCTACATATGCCCCCCCCCCCAGGAAATCCTGGATCCGCCCCTGGCAAGTTATGTTTAAGTCCCGTGTAATAGGTGGCGAGCCTATTTGCCATTAATCGGGCACAAATCCAGACACCGCGGCTGCAACTGAGAAATTCCAAATTGAAAAAAACATAACCTTTTCCTTGCAGTCGGGTAAACATCCATTAACAACATCGAACTCAACGAGGCAGTTTAGGGTAGGCACGTCATAAGACTACTTTACTCACGGGAAGTAAGGGGCACACAATTCCGGCGTTCTTGAGGGCACCGCCTACGAAAGGCTCCTTATTGATGAGGTCACAGAACTTGTGAGTGAACGACACGAAGGAGCGCCGGTACTCGTTGTGTAGGAGCTGACTGATGCTTACTGAAAGCTGCAATTAAGTGCTGTTTTATGCATAGTTGATAACCGTAACCTTTAATTATTTTTAAAATCATAAAAACTTACTTATTACTTACTTATTAACGATAACATAATATTACATCACGCCTGTAATTGCTGAAAGGTTAGGAAGAGGTGTAGGTACCTAATAGGACAACCAATATTTCGCTTGTTCACGATTTATGCCAAAAATAAAAGCACTCTTGCAAAATGCCCTCGGCCTCGCCTTAACTGTAATGGGCTCCCAACTAGGGTCCTTTACGGTTGTTTTAGTTCGGAAATAGGAGGGTGTTATACCTACCTACAGTACCCTAAAATATTACACAATCATAGTTAATCATACATTCCTATCTGGATGGTGTTAAAAATATGATGCAACCAAATTCAAAATCCTTCAAACTCTTTTGTTTATCTCTCTATATTTATAATCTCCTACAACACAACGGTTTCAAATATTGTGCAATAATAAATTACCTAATATTATGCAATATTAGTTAAGGTACCAAAAGCCAACCATGCCACCGCGGCGAGGTTGCTGATATATTTTTTTTTTAAACGTTTCCCCACACTATGAATTTCTCCTGTATCGTGGGTGCGTTCACAAACATATAAACTCACAAACACAAATACCAAGACCTGAACCAACTATCTGTAGGCCATACAAATATTTGTACCGTGCGGGAATCGAATCCGCGACACGCAGTGCAGCAGTCACTTGCTTGAGCCACTGCGCCAACCGTGCCATCAATAGCCGTATTATAGAGCCAAGAACTGCAGTAACAAGTCCACGTGTGTCAAACGACGTTTTTCAATACACTTTCGAAGATACACAATAATAAAACGAAAAGTATTTTTGTCACTAATTATTAGGAAAATAGGACTTAATTTGCTTTTTTTTCCGCGCTTTACTTTCTCCAGGTTGAAAGCGAGTCAAAGGTATGCAGCCGCTAAACAGCCATAGTATATTATGAATTCTAATAGTATACTTTCTTTTTAAGTTAAGTTAAATTAAGAACGCGTTGGTGTAGTAGTCGTAAGAGGTCCTGGGTTCGATTCCCGGGTCGGGCAAAGTGTAATAGGGTTTTTCCATCAAGAATTTCTCAGTAGCAGCCACGGAGTACGGATTTGCGCTCGGTTGAAGGCAATAGGCTCGCCCCCTATTTTACGGGATTTAAACATAACTGGCGAAATGTGGATCTACTATTAGGTACACCTGTCTAACCCGTAAGGGATTACGGCGTAATGTTATGTAATAAAATGTTAATTTATTAAAATGTTTATTAATTATTTTTCAGTTAGTTATGAATAGTGACGATGCATTGACGTCTGTCAGGGGAGAAAGAAGGAAGAAATCGTGTTACTGCAACCACAAGTAAAATGGAACAAGGACAGGAAGATGAAGATTCGATGATGATGATGAATAAAAGTATTAAAATCTAACCGTAACATTATTAGCAAATGTCTGTTTCGACGTGCCCAGCACGTTGATGTAGTACTTAGACTTTCTGGAGTACCGCCGCACGTTCACCGTCCCGTTCGGGTACAAATATTTAGTATTCAGATATGTCAAATTTGCTCTCTCTGGAATCACTTCCATGCACTGAAATATAATTGAGTGAAAGGTGAATCATTCCTAATGATGAAAACTCGTCTTTGGGGCTGTGGATGGTGGTGAGCCCTTGTGAGGCTTTTTTTTTTTGGATTTTGGTAAATCATCAAGTGACTCCTCCCGCTCTGGGCAGAGTGGTAGAGACTGTCAGACTTCTACTGACTAAAAACCACCCATGTTCCTTCTTAGCGCTTTGTGCCGAGGCCGCGGTATCTCTTTCGAACTACCCGCATCCCTGACGGGACCCGCAGCCGCGATGGGGTAGGCCCACACCTACGGTGGCCGAGAATCACCCAGCGACTCCCGACGCCTGTGGCGTCTTCTTCTGTTCTTTCAACTCGCCCTACGCTGCCAACTCGGCTACCAATCTATCTTGCTGAAAAACGCTCTTGATAGCTATACCCTATCAAAAGAAGATGCACGTTGATCATTATTTTATGGGGGATTAAAGACAAATTACATTAGATACTAGCATTGACTTATATATTACTGCGTAAGGACTGGGCGGACGGCATGTTAAAATGACGCCTCAAACATGGTCCCAACATGGTCTTTCCTAAGCCGAAGTGAACTAGTCCACGATCGGCTCTTCGGGTGCGGTCGTAAATTTTATTAAAAGCTTTATTTATGTTATTTATACCTCGAAAATACCACGCCGCTTATAAAAGGTCACGTTAACGAGCAGACTACACCGATTCTCTGTATGGCGAACGCGTCGAGCAAATGTTCGGATGACCGTATCTTTAGTTTTTATATCAATGGATACTAGTGACTTATTTACATAGGTATACTAAGTAAGTAAGTATTTATTAATCGGTTAATAAAATTAAGTATCTTCCGTAGACGCGCGACAGGCCGACCGCGACGAACGCGGCGACCGACGCGCGCCGTAGAGATTAGTTGAGAATACTTACTTCAACAGCATAGATCCAAACCAAAATAGAAAATAAAATATAATGAATACACAACATGGTCCTTGTCTAGGGATGCCTGAATAGGAAACAACACTGTTTGAAAAATAGTAAATATAATAATTACAAAAAACGTTTTCTGAAAATTGGCGATGTCCGAAATCGATAAGATGCATATCATAAGCACATCGATTAATGATAAATTAAATAGTAAATACGCAAAACTGCTCAGTGATTTTCGAAAAAACATGTTTTGTTGCAAACGTAGTTTAAATAAATTGCCCAATTTGCTAAAAAAAATAAGATAGTAAATTACAACAACAACTTTTATCTGGTTAGAAAATCTGTAATGTCATATTGTTTTGTATAAGCTTTTATTTTGTAACTTGCCTTGTTAGTTAGTTCTTTATTTATTGGTCAAATTGCAACTGAATTTCAAACCATTTCCCCGAACTGATTGAGCCGAAATTTGGTAGAAATTTCTGCAGCCGGGATCGCCTCCTTAAAAAAGAACTCTTCAATAGCACGAACACGAAACTTTGTATACGCATTCGAAGCTGATGGATTAACCAAAACTACTTCAAATTTTATAAAAACTGGCCAAGTACGAGTCGGACTCGCACATAGAGGGTTCCGTACCAAAACGGCAAAAAAATCACGTTTGTTGTATGTTATAGCCCCCCTTAAATATTTATTTTATGTTATAGCGGCAACAGAAATACATAATTTGTGAAAATTTCAACTGTCTAGGTTATCGCGGTTTTTGAGATACAGCCTGGTGACAGACAGACGGACAGACAGCGAAGTCTTAATAATAGAGTCCCGTTTTTACGCTTTGGATACGGAACCCTAAAAAGCTGTTTTTTAAACCAGTTAAAAATATTTTATGTTTTTTTATAAGTTTTTGTTTTCTCAGGGATTGCGCAACAGTCTTTTATCAATGAGATCCATCTATTTACGAATGATATTAATTGGTACCTAATATTGAAACAGCACATACTTAGATCTATAGAACATATAGTAGTATGGCGACTGATAATTAGTGACCGATACTTAACACGTGATTTTATTGATGCAATTCGCGTGCTGAAAAAAAATCTGCTGTTCAGCAGATATTTTTTTCAGCTGCTTATTTTTTCGCGATTTCAAGTTTGGTCCCATAGTAAAAGTTGTTTGTTATTTTTTACCATTACATGAGTAACAAGGTAACGAGTTCCCTTCACGGAAACCTATGATCATATTAACACTTCAAAGAGTATTATTTCAAAAAATAAATACTGGCTGGTAGTACATCTGTGACTTGTGATGCCAGTTTATTCTACAGCACAATAATGTCGGCAAAAGTAATTCAGAAGCAGTATTATTTATTTTTTATTTATTTATTATAGTTAGGTTGAAAATCTTGTGATGAAATTCTATGTATTTAAAACATACAAGAACACTTTTTAGAAAATGGTAAGTTTGTTTGTTTAGACTTATCTCCATTGACTTATATATTACTGCGTAAGGACTGGGCGGACCGCATGTTACAATGATGCCTCGAACTTGGTCCCAAAACGGTCTTTCCTAAGCCGAAGTGAACTAGTCCACGATCGGCTCGCTTCGGGTGCGGTCGTAAATTTTATTAAAAGCTTTATTTATGTTCTTTATACCTCGAAAATACGACGCCACTTATTCAAAGTTACGTTAACGAGCAGACTACACCGATTCTCTGTATGGCGAACGCGTCGAGCAAATGTTCGGACGACCGTATCTTTAGTTTTTATATCAATGCTTGTCTCCTTCGTTCGCATTCAGTACCGCTGATTGACCACACGCACCACGCCTAAGAACTTGATATGATGTTCTTGCTTTTTTTTGGCGTAGCGGAAGGGAGTGTCAGACTTTTACTGACTAAAAACCACCTATGTTCCTTCTTAGTCCTTTGTGTCCGGGGCCGCGGTATCTCTTTCGAACAACCTGCAGCCCCGGCAGGAGATAATAATCAGATACTTTGAAAATGAATTAATCTTATTACACGTTGATACTTAATTTCAGTTATCCAAGTCTTTGGCACGATCTTTATTAAGAAACGCCCAACAATATAAGTTTACTTGCAACCCTGTGGTAAGTTGAAAACTTGATTTAATTATTTAAGAGACATTTTGCGTTTGATTTCCAATTAGATCGGGCGCAGGATAATGCATTTCATGATTTTTTAGAAAGACATTAAAGTAGCTAGCAGGAGTATACAATTAAACTGCAAATCTAGTAATTGCCTTTTTTTTTTCTTTGGAGGGTGGGAAATCATCAAATGACTCCTCCCGCTCCTCGTAGCCCTTTGAGTCCGGGGTCGCGGTATCTCTTTCGAACAACCCACAGAGCATAGACACCCTAAGGTGCTAAAGCCTACTGAACTAGAAAGTCTTATGTTCATGTTTCAGTATCAGCTGTTACAACACAAGGACGTATCTTCATCAGCAGAATCGTTCCTTAGCGGCACAAATGCCAATTTTCTCGAAGCCCAGTATTTGGACTGGTCGAAATCTAAAGGATCGGTCGACGCAGTAAGTAAATCAGATGATCTGTGTCTTTTCAACTGCGTTTCATATCCAGCGTTTAGCAGTTCATTTCAATAATTAAACTTTAACCGTTTAAAAATATTATAATGGGTGGTATTTCAATGGCCAATACTATGCACAAAACTTTAAGAACGGATTGTGTGGATTACCTACAGTAAAATGATCAATTGTAAAATTATACTACATTTTATTCCCCAAAAGTCTGGGTATCCGCTAGTTATTTATAATTTAAATAAAGATTTATCGCTTTGTTAGTTTTTGGGAATGTTTGTGTTGCGTAGGCCTAATGGCGATGACACTTGGGGAAGGCCACGAACGTGCACAGCTGGACTTAGGTATACAGCAGTGGACGTCTTTCGACTGAAGTGATGATGATGATGATGATTAATTTTTGCAGTCATGGGACGGCTTCTACGATAGCCTGTGCGGCCCAGCGTTAAAGATTGAGGAAGTTCAGAACGAATTTAGTCCACAAACAGTCAGTATGTTGAAAATAAATTTAATGTTATGAATTGTTATTTTATTGTTGATGTAAGTAATAATTATTTATTGTTTTCTGAGTAAATATTGATTATTTTGTACAGAACCGAAGCCGACTGGTAGTTCCAGCGATAGTGAAGCCGCAATTAAAACCAGGATTAAATTAAATATGGCTGTCGCAAGCTTAATTCGAAGCTACCAGGTACAAATGAGGAAAGAGATGGACGACTGCCCCCGACAGAACTATAAATCTTACTACCATTATGAATGTAAAAGTCTGTAAGGATGATGTTTCTTACTCTTTCACGCAAAAGCTGCAGAACGGATTTTGATGAAACTTTAGATGCATGCATTATAGCTAAAACATAGGACATACTGCCGTACTCAGAGATATTTAATGATTACTTAAGCCGTCACTTAGTAAAGATTTGACATACTTTTGTATGACAAAACTGTCAAAACCTTTACTAAGTGATGGCCTAAGTAATCATTAAAGCTCTCTGAGTGCGGCAGGTAGTGTGTTAAAAAATGTATGCGGGTAAAGCCGCGGGCGGAAGCTTGTCTTAACAATATAATACCTATACGTATGGTTGATTTCAGCTTCTTAGATAGAATAGTTTTCAACCCGAGAGGCTCTACGAATTGAGGAGTAACTTGTGTGTAAATAATTGACGTGTATCAGTTGGCTATTGATGCCTGACAGCCTGACAGATGATGAGGTGAAAGCGAACTGGGGTCCATAATGTCCACTTTAGCAGATCATAATAGTACCTATCATAATATTAATTGCGTTAAAATTCCTAAAATGGTCACAAGCGCAGTGCAGTTACTATTATGAATAGTTCATTTTGGACCCCTGGTATGTGTATGAATTACTCTCTTGAGGCGAGAGTGGTCCACCTTTCAATAACAAGTAAGACCTCATTTGCGGACACGCGGGGAGTCGCGCGGCGCGTTGTGCGTTTTGAATTCAAACACATGGCGACGTATGAAAACGTTAACCATTTCAAACGTCAACTTTACGAGAAGCGTTAGTTTAAAATGCAGCGTTAGTTGCGGTGGACGCGCCTCTCAGTAAATAAATAAAAAAGCTCGAGACGAGCCTTCTGCACGCACCGCGTGACGCCTCGCGTCTCCGTAAACTAGCCCTAAGACTTGACTAGGCTGCTCAACTGTTTTTACAGTTCGGTTTTAAATAAAGCATTATTAAACGTTGTTTCCACAGGCTCGTGGTCACCTGCTCGCAAAGACAGACCCCCTGAACCTGACGCTGCCAGCCAGGCTCCTCGCCGATAACAAGAGTCTGGCGCTCGACACCAAGGGAGTTTCTAGCCATATCGTAGCCCGAGAGTTGTGTTCGGAGTTGTGTAAGAAGATCAATCATCTAATACGTCATACATGTCATTAGACTGTCTCGTTGGTCTAAACTGCTGTCGTGAGGTCCTGGCTTCGATTCCCAGGTCGGGCAAAGTGTTTAATTGCGTTTTCACATCAGGAATGTCTTAGCAGTCAGTAGCAGCCACGGAACTACCACTTTTTTTTATGTGGAAAATCGTCAAATAACTCCTCCCGCTCTTGGGCAGAGCGAAAGGGAGTGTCAGACTTCCACTGACTAAAAACCACCCATGTTCCTTCTTAGCCCTTTATGTCGAGGCCGCCTTATCTCTTGCGAACAACCTGCAGCCCCAACAGGCGTCGGCCCTTGCCCTTCCATGTTGCTGACATCTCTTTGAGGCGCGCGTGGAACACGAGCGCGCCGTCGACACGGCCTGTCGTCGTCATAAGACGGACGGAAGGCGAGCTCGCCCATTACTCACCGTCCACAGGCACGCGTCTACGGTGGCCGGAAGCCATCACGTGGCCCCCGACGCCCGGAGCGTCTCCCGCGGCGGCTGGAACTAGAGGTTCTTTCCCTACGGAACTACTATACTAACTAACTGAAAGGAACTAACTAGCGGAATGTGGTTGTAATAATGAGTACGTCTCTGACTAACCTTTCAGGGATTACAGGCGTGATTTTATAAATGTAGGAATAAATCTAGGCTTCCGTCTCTTATACAAACAAAACTTTTCAGTAACAATAACTGCGGGACCTTATTAATAACTCTTTCTTGACAAAACTAGATAGGTGGCCTGTTTTCCATGGGGTTGGTTATACTTCCTTTACTTTTTGGAAGATTAGATTCTGGTGTCATTATATCAATGTTTCAGTTAATTAAGAAATGTTTATAATAATTGAATTACTGTATTATTTCTTAGCTGAAAAACATATGGACATGAGTTTCACACTGCCTGCCAGAACTAACATCGGCGGCGATGAAACCTCATTAACACTCAGGTAAGATGAGATTAAGATTATAGGTACTTACTATTTCCAATTTAGAGCATTTAATAAAACATCACAGAAACGCGACGAGCTTCATGTGATTGTTCGCATGAAGCCCGTCACGTTTCTGTGATGTTTGTTGGTGGGAGCTTGCACAAACATCTGACGCACTGCAGTGGCGAGACGACAGTCTCAACAAGCTGAAAGCATTATTGTAATAGACGCACAGGATCTTAGGTGCCAAAACCAAAATATTTAATTTCACATAGGTCTACATAGCCAGCCATACGCGCAAGGTTCGGGTTGGTCGTTTCTTATAGAGAAAAACCGCAAGAAACTTCATGGTTACTCTTTTAAAATGATTTGGTGTAGATGTAATTTACCCATAAGATTATCTAACTGATATATTTACTTGATTAGGGAAATAATCCGCCGTCTTGAGAATGTCTACTGCAAGTCCATCGGCATAGAATATATGCACGTGTATGATATCGACGAAGTACAATACCTGAGGGAAATGATGGAGACACCAGGTGTATTCGATCGGACCCACGAGGAGAAAAAAAACATTATGAGGCGGCTTACCAAGGCTGTATTGTAAGTTTATTTTAACCACTAATAAGTAGTATTTACCTACTTACTTTAGTGACGTAAGGTAAGCGAGGCGGATAAGCAGATTATGGCCCATTCACGCTCACGGAAAGCAGTCTTTTATCCCAGCAATGGTAGGAACATTATAAAACTAAAGGGTTCTATGTTGACTACGGACCCCTAAAAGACCGATTTAAATCCTAATATGGCACATGGAAAGACAGATGAGAAAATCTGCTTCGTCGTTTCAATAATTCCCTATATTATAGACTCAATTAAGCTTCGACCAGAACTCGACCACCTCGACATGTTGGTGATGGCTTCGGACAGATCCCATTAAGTGCAAGTGGGATTCCACATAGGGCAACACAGGAGGTGAGTCATGGTTTGTGTTGAGGCACAGTCGCATTGTGCTTCATTGGAATATCCCCACCCGCGCCGAGAGCAGAGAGCCAGGCCAGAATTCCGGAGGAGAAGCATTTAGCCACTGCAATAATTGTTAATTATTGCAAGCGCACCTTTATCTTGGTTTTAATACAATGTTGCTTATATGAGTATATTACAGTCGGGAACTATAATATACATAATTATAATACATACTCGTGATATTTTCAAGACAAAGATAACTGCTAAATCAAAGATTTTTTTTTCATAATAAAATTGTGATGTAGTTTGGAAAAATACTTCGCAACGAAATGGCCTGCTGAGAAGAGGTTTGGGCTGGAAGGTGGCGAGAGCATGATCGTGATGCTGGAGGAGATCGTCGACCACAGCACCAGACTCGGCGTGCATTCAATCGTCATGGCTATGCAGCATCGAGGTTACTTTTACATCATCAGATAATTCTTTAAACACTCTTCGCTCTACCCTCGTAGTCTGAAGGGACTACATTCCAATAGAAGCGGGTAACTTGTACACGTGCATGGCCGGGCCATGTCCTGAATCCGGGTCCGTATTAATTCAATCCTGAAGATTAAAACCAATAAAACTGTCCGATTCGCTACTCAAACCTTACTTTTGTGGTTAACGAGGCAGTTACTAGTGAACATGTGCTTTGCAATCAATCTCAATCAAGGATGTTTTTATACACTATTGCTGTTTGCTGCAAAAAAGCTTTTGCATTCCGATTTAAAGCATACAGCAGGTGGACGGTCTTATTAACAATTGCACAAGGCTATTCGGTTTACTCCTGGGGTGGTAAAGGCCTAACAAGGGCTCTTATCTTACGTACGTACAAAGGCGGCGGAGACCACTTAGGCCCGGTTTCCACCAAAGCGGAGAGTAGAGGAGACGAGAGGAGATGTGCGGAAATCGGCCAATCACATTAGTTAAAATTTATATCTGGTCTTTCGCCCTTCCGGTGATTGGTCGAATTTGACACATGTCCTCTCCGCTCTGCTCGTCTCCGCTTTGGTGAAAACCGGGCTTTACTAGTCCACTGATGCACATATTAGGGTCCAGCTGTTTTTAGAATGTCGTCATTTTTTAAGGATATTTTGGTCATTTCGTTAAGGATATTATTATACTTAAGTTTATATGATCTCTTAGCTTCGAATTTACATATTATTATTTTCAGTGTATTAAGAGAGATTTTCATACAGGTCGTCTAAATATGTTGGTGAATGTGTGCCGCAAGCAGCTGTGTGATGTTTTTGCCCAATTCAAACCGATGGAGCCCAAGGAATCCGTAAGTTTTGATTTATTTATAGGTAGGCAAGTTTTTTGTCTGTCAGTAGCCGAAAACATGATCAATAATATAATTAGATAATGAGATCACTTGCAGATACAAGATTTTGATATATATATGTTTGGGTTACGGTTAAGGATACTCTAAGGACATGTTATATACTCGTTTCTAATGACAAATACGCGTTTATAAATAATCCTAACACAACACCCTTCGGATGGCAGCCATTTTGTTTTGTTTAATCCCAGGTGTCCGGCGACGTGAAGTACCATTTGGGTACTTACGTCCACCGGTTCATCCGGCGGACCAACAAGTACATAAAGGTGTCGATGAGTGCAAACCCGTCCCACTTGGAAGTCGTGACTCCTGTCGTGCTGGGCAAGGCGAGGGCAGAGCAGTTCTGGAGGGGCGATTCTAAAGGAGACAAGGTATTTTTTTTTTTGTTTTCCTTTCCATTACAGGAATAAAAAGTATGTCACCCGGGGATAGAGTAGGCTCTCACGAATGAAGAAATTTTCAAATCGGTCCAGTAGTTTTAAGATTATTCGTAACAACAAAAATATATTCGATCTATCCTCTAATATTAGTATAGTTTGAGACACAAAAAGCGACGTCTTTGTTTCCACTCGCATAATTTGCTTATTTCATTAATCCCAACTTTTTAAGAATCTAAATGTTGGCTTAATCGATTTCTGAATAACACCCACAAATCTGTATACCTTTGCTTTTACAGCAATTCTTACCTAAGTAGGTGTACATTTTATTAGCGGGCCCACTGCAGGATATGCGCCACCTCCTATCCTGCCCATCCTGCACAACCACTTGCACCTTTCAGGACTTACTCGAAGCAAATGATAGAGCTGTGCAGGTGGCTACATACTGGTCTAACACAATTTGAGATCATCGACACAAAGAAGAAGACTCTCATTAAAAGACAATGAGTTGGAATGGATCATGTTATCATTTCATGTCTTAGAACCAAGAAATTCGAAGACATGTGACATCTACCAACCGTGGTGGATTATAGACCATCCCTCTCCTAGAGTGGAGGCCTGAGTCCCTGCAGTGGGAACATTATAGGCTGATGATGATGATCATTTGAAATGAACGTGCAGGTGATGGCGATAGTGATGCACGGGGACGCGGCGATGTGCGGTCAGGGCGTGGTGTACGAGTCGTTCACGCTCAGCAACCTGCCAGCCTTCACCACGCACGGCGCCGTGCACATCATCTGCAACAACCAGATCGGATACACCACCGACCCGCGCTTCTCTAGGAGCACACCTTACTGCTCTGGTATGATGCCATCATCTCACTTGTAAAGGGTAACTCTACATTGCGGTTCAACAATGCAAGTTACGGACCGAAACGAAACACTTTATTTAGCGTTCTCCCTGATCCAGATATAGCAAAAGCCATCGACGCGCCAGTTTTACACGTGAACGGTGACGATGCAGAGGCAGTGGCGTACGTAGCACGCGTGGCCATCAGCTATCGATGCAAGTTCAAGAAGGACGTGGTGCTGGACCTGGTCTGTTACCGGAGACATGGCCACAGTGAGGAGGACGAGCCCATGTTCACGCAGCCCTTCATGTACAAGAAAATTAAGACTATGAAAACTGGTCAGTTCATCAATTGCTGTAGATTTCGGACACTTCGGTTATATTTGGTCTTTTAACGTTCAACAAAGTTCGAATCTGCAATTTTCTTTCGAAGAATGAATGAGTAAGCTTTGAGTTATCTACCTCGACGAAGAACACAAATGTGTCATCATCGTGTAAGTCGCTTTTTGAGAAGTTCAACGACCCGTCGTAAGACGGTAGGTAACATGGCGACTTCCATTCATTAATATGTATTTCGGGTGGGATTGTGAAGCCTGCGCTTCTTCTTCTAAAAATCATTCCAACTCACACTATTAGGCCTCATTTACGGAAACGCGAGGCGTCGCGTCGCGCGGCGCGTTGTGCGTTTTTAATTCAAACACATGGCGATGTATGAAAACGTTAACGATTTCAAACGTCGATTTTACGAGAAACGATATTTCGCTCGTTAGTTGAAAATGCAGCGTTCGTTGCGGTGGACGCGCCTCTCAGTGAATAAATAAAAAAAGCTCGAGACGAGCCTTCTGCACACGTCGCGCGACGACCCGCGTCTCCGTAAACGAGCCCTTGGCTTGCACCCACTTCGCATGAAACAGAAACATGTTATTATTTATAAAACGGGATATTTACCACCTTTTTTTTTTCAGTATAAATAATAGTGTTAGTGACCATGTCAGTTTAAAATCTTAATATCAGAAACATGTTCATCTGAAACTAAATAGCGCTTATGTCGAATTGTAATTACAGTGGACGAAATCTACGCAGACAAGCTAAAAGCGGAAGGCGTCGCCAGTGAAGCTGACATCAAAGCAATCCAGAAGGAGTACACGGACACTCTGAATAGCCACTTTGACCTCTCTAAAAAAATAACCCAGCTTAGTATCGGAGAGTGGATCGATACGCCATGGACTGGATTCTTTGAATCTGTAGACCCGTCCATCGTAAGTGCCCAAGTTCTGTTTAATATAACCGTGCCATAAAACCATATATAAGTATAATTATAAACTATGGTTAAATAAACAATTTACATACTAATAGAGTTGCTGAACTGTTCTTGAAGTATTTGGCAATTTGGCAAATCTTAATACTTAGTTATATATACATTTTTGACTTTCCGATCGAGACTCATCATCTGCCTAGCCTTTTCCCAACTATGTTAGGGTTGGCTTCCGCTAACCGGATTCAACTGAATACCAGTATTTTACTTTCCGATCGAGATCGAGACTATTATAAGACATCAAATATTCTGCTTTTTGCTCACAGTACATTATGAAGAATCAATCCAAATCATCTAACATTTTGGGAACTTTTAATAGTGCTAAGTATTGTTTTCTTCCAAATTCTGCAATTTTTCAGATTAAAGAAACGGGTATAACTCAAGATTCAATAAATACCATAGCGAAACATTTCAGCACGGCACCGGAACCGTGGGCCTTCGAGGTTCACAAAGGCATAACTAGGATGCTGAAACTCCGTGAAAAAATGGTTTGTATGACTGAACCGCTGTTCCGCAGTGGTACATCATTTGGGTGATTTCCAATTTTGGTGGGTGATTTTCAATTTTGGTCACACTTTTGAACTGACATATCCCAAAGAGTTATCGAGATATTCTAAGCCCTCTTAAAGGTTATAGCTACTATTAGCTACGACTATCTATTCTTATAAGTTCTAGGTACTTATTTTTCACGAAAACAAAAGAAAATATTGCGCTACCCAAATTGAAAATTACCCACCGAAATTAAAAATTATTCCAACAAAATTGAAAATCATTCACTAAAATTGGAAATTACCCATTTGACTTGATAATGAGCAATGACTTAAACTGCAAGTATTGTGTAGGTGGCGGATGGCATTGCGGACTGGCCAATGGGCGAGACACTGGCGTACGGCTCTTTGCTGCGTGACAACGTGCACATTCGCTTCACCGGCGAGGATGTGGAGCGCGGCACTATGGCGCATAGGTACTGTACCTCTACCTGTAAAGCCTTCTTTACACGACGACAAATGCGTCCGCGGATGCATCAGCAGATGTATAACCACGAGCCGAATAGTCGACAGACGCAAATTGTATGCACGCAACATTTAAAATTTATTTTTCGGATTCCACAGGCAGTTTTCTGCTTGATATAACTCAAGAAATTTGATGTTTTCATGTCAAGGAGAGTATTACTTACCCCCACACGTTTGACCCCCTCATTAATGATAATAGTCTTTACTATTTTAATGAATGAGACACTATAATGATGCAACGCAACACAAATAACTTGCACTGTCTAATACTCAAGATAGAGGTAGACTCAGCCCCAAAACGATGTCAACACGGACAAGGAACCATTTTATTGTCAAAAACCACGTGTAATACGATGTAATAGCTACAAAACGTAGTAAACTATTTCATTCATCATTTCACAAAACCTCATCCACAAGCCATCATGGCTTTTTAGATCCAAGAGCTTATCAACGTGACATAAGCTGAAGCTCTAAAGCTTTGGGTGTTTTGTGTATATTATGTTTCCGGCCAAACCCGATTTCATGCAAAACAATAGTTTGTCCTAGGACCCTAGGTCAAACCTTTTTATCGTGTCAGGCAGCATACACGATCCCAAACAAAGTAATTACACTGCACCCAAGCCGGATGTAACGCTCGCCGGACGCTGCTGCGGCAGCGCTCGCTGCGCTCGGTCGGCTCGCGCGTGTTTGGTCACAGTTCTAACCTAACCCATTTAAACGGTTTGCTTTATGACCGTTATTTTATGATGAGCCCTACTTTAGCCTAGGTCAAAGCGTGACTTGAAATCACATATACACGCTGAAGTCGCCTGAAGTGGCATTGGCTATGATTGCAGGCACCACGTGTACCACCACCAGGGCGTGGACGGCGCCACGTACCGCGTGTTGGACACGCTGTATGCCGACCAGGCCCAATACTCGCTACACAACAGCTCGCTCTCCGAATTTGGTAACATTACCACTTACTTACGACAACCGACTTGACCGCTCGCATTCCAGCAAGCATGTGACTTTTTTAATATCTTTAACTACACAGGATGTAAGTTGTCACTCAAACCATGAGTAGTTGATTTAATAAAAAAAATATAGGAACGAGTTCACCCACTAGATTGTGTTTGACATGGTACAAACTTGTAATATTATGTATAACTTTGTGTATGCCTCTTGTGCTACAATATTCTTTTATGCAATAAATTTATTTATTATTAATTTAGTTAAAAAATGGAAAACTACTGATGATTACTGCATGAATACGTGGTAACCGTTTTCGCTTCGGTGTCCCTGTCTTTCTGTTTGTTTCTCCATCAGGATGTTCTCAGTACCAATAATTCAAAATCAATAATGTCATAAACACCATCATCATTATTATTAATAAAACAAAAATAATCAACTATTCAATAATTTTTTCATAATTTAATTCTATGTACTATTTTATCCGCAGGCATTTTGGGTTTCGAGACTGGCTATTCTTATTCAAGTCCGAGAGTGCTCTCAATATGGGAGGCACAGTACGGTGACTTTGCGGACACCGCGCAGCCTATGTTTGACACGTTCATCGCGAACGGCGAGAGCAAGTGGGTCAGCCAATCAGGCGTCGTAGTACAACTACCTCACGGCATTGACGGCGCCGTAAGTATTATTGGAAATTGAGAATAGCGTGGAGCCATACGGCTGTATTTCAGGATGTATGATATATGCTTTTTTATTTTTGAGTGATTCCTTTCAAGTGCGTTTACCCGGATTACTCTCCATTTGATTTTTCATGAAAAAGAAAAAAAAGGTTTCTGAGAAAGTAACTAGATCTCTTATAGATTGGGATGGCCCCATACTACCTTATTAAAATATATATAATATATTAACTATTATTATATAAATTTTTAACAAATTAATTTCCGACATTGCCATATTTTTAACTCGATTCTAGACATGATAGTGTAACAATAACCTCTCATATATTAAATAGTAGCTCCTGGCCTCTAGAGTCGTTCCTTGTGCACTACGTTATAGATTGTCCATCAGAATCCAAAGCAATGGTTTCGTTTGTGCACTATCAGGGTCCCGAGCACTCGTCAGGACGCCCAGAAAGATACTTGCAGCAATGTGACGACGACGAAGAATGTGTACCAAATTTGGAAGACCCGCAGTTGGAGTGTAAGTCTTTTAACATCGTACCGGACCGGATTTTTTTTTTTTTTTTTTACAAAAACTTTGCCCCACACTAGGAATTTCTCCTGTATCGTGGGTGCGTTCACAAACATTTAAACTCACATACACAAATACCCAGACCCGGAACAACTATCTGTAGGCCTTACAAATAGTTGTTCTGTGCGGGGATCGAACCCGCGACACGCAAAGCAGCAGTCCATTGCTTGAGCCACTGCGCCAACCGTGCCGTCAATCGATTACGCTCTCGGCGGTCAATCTCATCAGAGACTAGCCACATAATGGGCTTCTGACTTGACTACTGTTAAAAATTCACGAAAATGTAATGTTATTTCAAAGAACTAACAGAAATAACACGATGTGTGAATAAAATAATAAAATCGATCAAAAAATACTCCATTTCTTTATCGATTTAATAACTTTTTTCACACATAGTGTTATTTCTGTTAGTTCTTTGAAATAACATAACATTTTCGTGATTTTTTAACAACTTAGTCAAATAGCCAATGATACAGAAGATCTAGACACAAATGTGAGAGCAAACACGAGGTGCACTCTCTCTTACCTCAATCTCGTCATCTGATGGGACGACAATCCGACACCACCGAAGAGAGATTATAGACACACTGAACCGTTTGATGGTCTCGTGATAGCAACCGCCAATTCTAACCGTGGAATCCTGGCTTCGATTCTCAGTCCCAGGTAGAGCGAAGTGTTTCGGGGGTTTTTCATTGGGAATTTCTCTGTAGAAGCTCGGAATTCGAAGTTTGCTCGTCAGAGAATCCCGTGTCTTGGAAAGTACGTAAACCCATTGGTTTTTATACGAGTACATAATAACAATGATCATCACCCGGATTGTTAATCTGTTAAGTAACTCATTTCGGAAGCTTCACTCCCCTCCGTTTGTTTTTGAGGGTGGAAAATTATCAAATGACTCCTCCCGCTCTGGGCAGAGCGGTAGGGAGTGTCAGGCTTGTACCGACTAAAAACCACCCATGTTCCTTCTTAGCCCTTTATGTCGAGGCCGCGGTATCTCTTGCGAACAACCCGCAGCCCCGACGGTTACATTCTCCCCTTTAATTGAGTTTAAGGTACCGTTTAGAAGAGAGGGGATTCTTACCTCGTAAATCGAAATAATATACTGTTCGTGAATCGTACCAATAACAAAACTGATCACCTTATAAACCTTTGCCTGTTCGTAGTGAAACAGTTGCGGACGGCCAACTGGACCGTGTGCAACGTGACGACCCCTGCAAACTACTTCCACTTGATCAGGAGACAGATCGCCATGCCATTCCGCAAGCCGCTCATCCTCTTCACGCCTAAAGTCGGCCTTAAGCACCCCTACTACCGGTCCAAGTTCAGTGATTTCGTAATTGGAACAAAGTTCAGGAGGTGAGCCCGAAAATAGTATTTCAATAATATTTAGTAGTCGCGAGCAACATTTATTCAGAAACTAAAAAAGTCCTTAATAGTCATCACTGCTTCATACACAAATTAGGTTAATACAGGGTGTAAATCAACCCATCACACAGCCGTCAACCAAGCATTCTGTACATGACATCACTAAGTACTCCTACGCAAAAACTTTTGCTGGGAAAAGACTTCTTTTTTTGGGTCAAAAATCACATTTTACGATAAAACTCAATGTAGCACTGTTAAAACATTGTGCTAGTGGATGCTTTGAATAGTACACGGGTCATGGAGGTAATTTAAGTAAAGTTAAAACCTGGAAAACTAGTATTTACAAAAACAGCTGTGAAAAATTTGGAACTTTGATCCCCAATATCTCCGTAACTAGGAGGTTCCCAGGTATGGTCTAGAACAAAAAAAATATCGCAGTGGTGGACAAGTGCCCTTCGTTTGCGTTAAGGGTACTTTTACACCCTATATAGTTGATATAACGAGTGTTTTTTTTTTTCGTATTTCGACAGAGTGATCCCCGAAGAGGGACCAGCCAGTAAACAACCAGATAAAGTCAAGAAGCTCATCTTCTGTTCTGGCAACGTGGCGATCAAAATTGATGAGGAACGGAAAGCTAAGAAACTAGAAAATAAACTGGCCGTTTGTCGTATTGAACAACTGTACCCATTCCCTTACGACCTAATTCTCAAGGAGTACTCTAAATACGAAAACGCGGAGAAGTGCTGGTGTCAAGAGGAACACAAGAACCAGGGTCCTTGGCCCTTCGTCAAAGTTCGTATGGAGAACCTTTTCGAAACGAAAGTGACGTGAGTACGGTTTATTGTCAACACGTTGAATAGGCTTACTTCGCCATCTCCACTAATATATTGTTATATTAGTGGAGATTTTTTCTCAAAGTCAATCGTTTCAAAGATAGGACTTTGCAAGTGCCAAAGTTGAAAATAGTAAAATGTGTGCCCCCCTCTCTCAAACTTTTAAACTAAGACAGTGAAAAATCTAAAAATAAAATATGCTGTAGATCGCAATAAAAACTTTTAACCAAAATTGGTTCCAACGATATTATTACATAAGTAGTGAATAATTTTTGAGATATAGCACATTTAAAAAACCGCATATTATATCTTGTCGTTCATACAAACACTATGAAAAACAAACTTATCACAAAATAATATGTTACCTATAAGCTTTAGAGCGGCAACAGAAAAACAACAACAGACAACAGAAATAATACAAATTAAAGGGGGCTTCCCTACTACGATGGTTCGGAACCCTTCATGTGCGAGTCCGACTTGCATTTGGCCAATTTTTTTGTTTTACTTATGGTATGAATCCTGAATCCCCTTGTAAATCCGTCATGTCTTAGAACAAAGAAATTCGAAAACATGTGACATCTACCAACCCGCACTGGGCACGGGTGGTGGATTATAGCCCTTCGCTCTCCTAGAGAAGAGGCCGGAGTCCCGGCAGTAGGAACATTAGATATAGGCTGTTGATGATGATGATGACTTAACGGGTGCCCCGTTAAGTGATTCCGATAAAATCCCACCACAAGTATACTTGTCTGCCCGCAGATGCATATCAAGACCAGCAAGTTCAGCGTCGGCGACGGGTATCAAATGGAAGCATAATAAAGAATTAAAAGATCTTAAAGAGAACATTGTAAAAGGCTGCTAATGTTTGAAAAAACGTCTAAAGATCTTTTTACAAATTTACGACTGAATTACAATTGATATTAATTATTTTATTATTTTGGAGGGTTGGACAAACTTGGTTATCAAAGATATACACTTTTAAAGTTTACATTCCTATCTCTAAAATTATTGTACCCTGATATTGTTTTGTTTTGTAATTGTCCGTTTGTAATAAATAAAAAATACCAGTTACTAGGTATTTCATTTATAATTTTGTCCGCATAATTATTATAATAACTAGCTGTTGCCAGCGGCTTCGCCCGCTACAACTCGAAAATTATCCCACGGGAAGAGAAAATCGGGATAAAAAGTAGCCTATATGTTAATCCAGGGTATAACCTATCTACATACCAAATTTCAACCAAATCGGTCCAGCCGTTTATGCGTGAAAGAGTAACAAACATCCACACATCCATTCTCACAGACTTTCACATTTATAATATTAGTAGGATATATGACTTTATGAGTGTCCGCTGAAGTCCGCTCAAATACGCGTTGGTGCAGGGTGCGCACTTGCGTGTTTGTATCGAAAAATAGCACGAGGATTGAGCAGCGCTACTAAATCTTAGGATTTTCATAGCGTATTCCCAATTTGGTCCCTCAGTTCACACGCACATGGCAGGTACTACCCCTCAACGATTAGGAGCTCAATGAAAATTCCTTCAAAATTATACGTACCTACTTATGGACCGATAGTTGTATTCTTTCAGTCCTTAGGTTGACCAGTTAAAGAAGGTAGTGATAGAAGGTAAATCTCATTAACCGACTTTAAAAACGAAGGTTCTAATTCACTGATTACCCGAAGACGCCTGAACCAATATAGAAAAATCTTTTTTGAAGAAAGGAGATATCCCAAGCGTGGTCCCATGATAAGGAAATCAGGATCTGATGATGCATCCCAGAGAAATCGAGCGCAACCCTCACATTTTATAGGCACGTGTTACATAATTCGCATCTAGCGAAAAATTGATTTTTTCATGAGGGTTCCAGATTACACTGTTGGTTTCGTGTGCGTTACCCCAGCAGGAAAGTTGCTCCTAGAGTGACATGAGTGGAACGAATAATTAGTGCCTAATCTGCTGTAAATGTGCGCAACATAAAAAATTTGTGCGCTTTGTCGTTTTGTGAAAAAACGGAAAAAACGATTCCTGCCAGGGTAACGTTGTTCCAGCAGGAAAATTCTAAACGAATGATCGGAGAGAGAAACGTTGTACGTGGGCATGTAGCTTATGCTCGTCTTTAAATGTGCGCCGAATATATAATTAGTGCGTCTTCAGGTCTTCGAGATATTGCATTTCCTGCTGGGGTAACGTTTCGAAGAATCGTGTATCTCGGAAACAATTGGATGTGCGCCTGTAGAACAAACACACACGAGTAGCTCTTAATTTGTGCCAATTTGTGACAGAATTAGATTTAGGGTAATATTTATAGTTTTCAAGTAATCGGGCGTTTATGAAAACCCGAAAAAATATCGTAGCGCCTAAATGAGATTACGTATAAGCTCGCTGAAAACTGTATTCGGTCCTTCTTGACGCTTATAATAACCATAAAAAGTTTCAAAAGTGCACATGCAAGCGTTATTGAATAATATTGCTAAAAGTCGAAACTACAGTGTAATAACTTTGACGCCAAAATAAAAGAAACCGGCTTAACCCAATATGTGTAGGTGTACACCAACAATTAGTGCCTTTAGTCAAAAATATTTAGTGAAAATTTTCAGCTTGGAATGTTTAGCATTCAGTAAATATTAATAAAAAACAAAACATGTAAACAACGACTGGCTATCCGACCAAATTCGAATGAATAAAAAAAGCGGCGGATACATACAAATGGATGACCTTCTCTGTTGGACGTATTACATCTAAGCGTTGTTCGTACAGTCGCGTTCAAATGTTTTAAATGGGCTTATTTTTGGGAGCTTTAAATAATTGAAAGATCTTGTTGATGTGGAAATTATTAATTATTATTCTGTAAATATTGAATGATATTGATTTGTAATAATGATTTAAATCACCAATACAATCCTCTCAGTTCATAATATATAATACTAACTTGAGTGACTATTTGATGAAAAAGGCATTGATTTTAATCAGTAAATTCACATTTGTTACGGTCGCGAATCTTATTTTATTTTACGTACAATCTGACAGTGATCGGCAAATTGCAAAAAACGTAAAAAAAAATCGAATTTTGCGGGCTACAATGAAGGATTCACCTTAAGCACAAAAAATACATTTTCTTGACAATGTATATTCAAATCTAATTTAAGAACAATACATTTACCTAACAATCGTGTAGCACAAAAACACAGTCCAACTAATATTATGTTTAAATCGCAAGAAATATGGGCAAAGTTAAAGGGTTTTACGGTAACTTTTAAATAAATCAATGGCATTGTTTTGTACTATCATTAGAACCCCTTAAAAAAATACTGAATATGCTCAATTATTACGCCACTTTCATACTTTCAACCAACTTAAAAACACATAAAACAAACAGTAAGTAGGTGAACAAACAATAACAGTACAACTGCGTGGCTCAAAACGACAGTGACCTTGGCATCATAACTGCAACAAATTAAGTGAAAACCCAAACGAACATCCTAGTAAAAAAACACTTCGCATGATTGAAGATAGAGAAACGTTTATGTATCTGTCTCTGTTCAACTAATACCGTATGCGTGATAGCTGTCTCTTTCCTGGAGGCTAGACAAAACGATTCCTTGCGAGGCGACGCGGTCAGCGTTCGGAGCGTACGACCGCACCCGAAGAGAGCTGATCGTTGACTAGTTCACTTCGGTTTAGGAAAGACCGTTTTAGGACCAAGTTTGAAGCGTCGCGTCATTTTAACATGTCAATGTCAGCAGACAGTGACAGTGATATTGACCTCTTTGAGAATTAGAATTATTATTATTTTTATTACAATGTCTCATTCTAACAATAGGTATAATGGTGTTTATTATGTACACTCAGCTATAATTTTCCAAAATAATTAAATACGTAAACATAATATGAACATGTTTTTTTAATTAAAAGCTTTATTTAATTTCTTTATACCTTGAAAATACCACGCCGCGCCGCTCATACAAGGTAACGTTTACGAGCAGCCTGTAGTTCTAATAGATGGCGTTAGTGTTTCTCTGTATGGCGAACGCAAATGTTCGGACAACCGTATCTTTAGTTTTTTATATCAATGAGTCTATCAGTGTAATTGTCTAAACCGTGTTGAATGCTTCTATATTCATTCTCACATTTGATTGCATGATCGCAAACCTTCTTCCACTCTTCAGCCCCGATCATGTTTACTTTTTCAATCAATAATGTTTTTACTGTAGTTAAATTCATACCCACATTTCTAGAGGCTACATAGCCTTTCAGTTGAGACCATATATTTTCAATTGGATTAAAATTCGGATGATATGGTGGCAATCGCAACACAGTGTGCCCATGCTCGGCAAGTACTTTGTCCACGGAAAACTCTGTATACCTCTCCTTTTGCTGACATATAATAGCGTAAATCTGGGTTTTTGTTAATTTTGGATCAACTGGAATTTCGTGTCTGTTTAACCAGTTGATCATTTCCTGTTTAATGGTGTTTGAGTTGGGGGGTCTTCCAACATATTTATTGTGATAGGGTGCGTTGTCGATAACTAGAACAGAATCACTGGGTATATTTGGGATTAATTGATTAACCAGCCATTTTTCGTAGTTATCGTTATTCATTTCATTGTGATAGTCACCTGTAGTGTCCGTGGATTTATACGTTAAAAAGGCACCGGGTACAAAGCCTTTTACATTTCCCGCATGAACTGTTTTCAAACGTTGACCTTTTTAAATTGGCTTTTTTACTCCTTTTTTCTTATCATCACTCCAAGATTTCCCTTTGATGTGGAATGACATACATATGTAAGACTCATCCATGTAGACGATATTTTTTCGAGGTATTCCATTCGTTTGAGACTTACATCGTGCTTTTCCATTAGAACTTTTCGATTATTTATTTATTTATTTAAACTTCATGCAGAAACGTGATACATAGCTGGACTTAATGCCACAAGGCATTCTCTACCAGTCAACCTTAGGGTCAAATAGGACAGCACTGTGGTAGAGTACAAATATAAATAAATTAGGAGAATACTATTTATTTATTTATTTTCTATTTATTTGGATTATCTTCCATTTTAGAGAACCGAAATCCCATCTCGTGAAGTATTTTTCTAAACGTCTTTTCAGACCCATTGTAATGAATAGCTTCAGATAATTTAGCTTTTAATGATTTTATTGTTGGCAGTTCATTAAATCGTAAGTGAAAATCATACCTAATTCTTCGAACAACATCATAATCTAAATCGTCCACATCCAAACGAAATTGCTTTTTTGGTCTCCCTTTTTTTGGAGTGCTGAACTTATTTTCAGTAGTATGTGTTTCAGTACTGACTTCGTTTTATACATTGTTCAAAGTTCTTTTTGAAATTCCAGTGGCATTTGCAACTCGCTCTTGAACCTTCTTAAAATAACAACTTATATTTTCATCTTCATTTTTTTTTAATCTGTCAGCTTTGGTTACAAAATATTTATAAACATTGTAGATAATTTCGCGTGACTGACCTCGTAAAGGTTTCCCTCCTTTTCCTAAAGATGCCATAGTACAACTTTAAATTATTTAAATTTGGGGGTGTTAACAACTCTTAATATATATTTTAAACTGGACGCGACCGCACTCTATCGCACTTGAACGACTGACAAGTGACAAAACATCACATAGGCACAAACGTCGCACACTAGTGCAACAGAGATAACGCTCTACGAAGCCGAAATTAGCCGATTGTCTCTTTCCAAAGGTCGATCATCATCATCATCATCATCATTCTCTTGCATCAGTTGTTGTTTACCTAGTATATTGGACGGACGTACGATCGCGCGCGCGCTTGCTCTACTTAAGAGTTGCGAACGCATCACAACACCGTCGCGTCGTCGTGCTCGCGGTGTACCTACGTCGATATATCGGGGTCACTGTCATGACCTAGTTACAAGTGCGGAAATCATGAAGTGTTTTCAATAATTTATTGTGTTGGTGATAAATTCACCTTACAACTAAATAATGGCTACAAAGTCTATTAAGATAAAAACTGACCTGGAAAAGCAGTTGTATGACTGCTACATCCAGGAAAAAACGGATAGAGAAAATCTGCAAGTTATGGTACGTAAACTGAACGTACAGATTAACACCCTGCAGGAACAAGTACAGGCTCTACAAGGGGAATTACACGGCCTCAAAGAAAAAAAAGAGAGCACGGTACCTGCCCCGCGTACTAAAAGTGACGCTGAGTACTGCACAGACGAGGATGAACTCGCTATAGAGACTGAATGGATTAGGGCCAAGAGCAGGAAGAAGAGGAAGCTTAACACCTCCCTCTCTCCAAAACAACAACCCGGAACAAGCGCCCAACAAGATAATAAACAAAAAAATGAGAGAGAGACTTCGGTCAAAAAGGTGCCTCCACCACCGCCAATCATAATAGACGGAGTCAAGAACTACCAAACGTTCTACGACTCGCTAACTGAAACTCAACCAGCTGAATCATTTACAGCAAAAATGATGAATGGGGACTGTGTTAAGGTTAACGCCAAAACCGAAGACTCTTATAGAGTAATTGCCAGGTTTTTGTCTGAAAAAGACTACCACTGGCATTCATACGAGAACAAGCAGGCTAGACCAATAAGAGTTGTGGTAAAGAAATTACATTCTTCTTGCCAACCAGATCGTATTTTGGAAGATTTAACAACCCAAGGATACAATATAGAAAAAGTAGATAACAAATTGAGCTGGAAGAGTAAAGAACCACTCAACATGTTCGTTCTATCATTTAATAACAAAGAAGATGTCAATAAAATCTATGGCATAAAATACATTTTGGGGTGCAAAATTGAAATTCATCCTCTCAAAAACCCAAAACTGATTCCACAATGCAAGAGGTGCCAAGCATATGGGCATACTCATAAATACTGCAAAAAAGAGCCGAGGTGTGTAAAATGCATTGGCAAGCATCTTACAGCTAACTGTACCAAATCTCCGCAAGAGAAACCTAAATGCGTCCACTGTGGTCTACCCCACCCTGCCAATTATAGAGGGTGTGAAGTAGCTAAACAGATACAAATGATGAAAAACAAAAATATTAAAAAGAAGCCTACGGTCCCAAGTGCCCAGCAGTTTCCTTCCATAAAAACCCCGGGCAAGCAGGGTCAGAAAGCAAGTATCCAGTCAACTGCAAACCCCATGCAAGTTACCAACATTGGTTCCTACGCACAAGCTGCTAAACAAGGATCACAATCTTTGAACTTAGAGGACAAGATTAATCAGATCTTAAAGTGCATTACCTCATTTGACAAGAGATTAGAGAAATTAGAATCCAGCACTAAAACAGCTGTTTCAAACATTCAAAAATGAATAACACACTAAAAATAATGGCGTGGAATTCCAATGGGCTCCTTAAACATCAAAATGAGTTGCAGGCGGTCCTAGACACAGAAAATATAGACGTGTGTTTAATCTCTGAAACGCATTTCACTAAGCAATCTTTTGTCAAATTTAGAGGATACAAGATATATAATTCCCTCCACCCTGCCAACTCTGCCAGGGGAGGTAGCGCGGTTATAATCAAAGATAACATTAGTCACTATATGCAGTGTAAATATGAACAAGAAGACATTCAAGCAGTGGCAGTATCTGTTAAAACTAAATTTTGTCAAGTGTCCATTGCAGCCATATACTCTCCTCCAAGACACATGATACGAAAAGAGCGGTATGTACATCTTTTTGAACTATTAGGCCAGCGATTTATCCTAGGCGGCGATTTTAATGCTAAGCATACGCATTGGGGATCAAGACTTACTACAACTAAAGGAAGGCAACTCTTAGGTGCAGTTAAAGAAACACACTGTGAAGTTATGAGCACAGGCAAACCAACGTACTGGCCCACTGACCACCAAAAAATACCGGATCTCATAGATTTCTTCATATGCAAAAATATATCCGCCAATTACGTCAGTTTGGAGGAAAGTTTTCATATGAACTCTGACCACTCTCCGATTATGCTAATGCTAAGTCAAAAAATCCTACTAAAAGAAAACCACTTAACCTTGGTTAACAAGTCCACAGATTGGCACAGTTTTGCTCTTGATCTAGATAATATAATTGACCTTAAAACTTCGATAAAAACGCAAGATCAGCTTGACTTAGAAGTAAACAAATTTATTGGTATTATTCAACAATGTGCGTGGAACAATACACCTCAGTTAAGACGTAAATATAAGGGATTTATCTATCCAAAGGAAATTGTACTTTTACTATCAGAGAAAAGAAAACAAAGAAAGCTCTGGCAGCAAACACGTTGTCCGCGTCATAAAACAACTCTTAATAACCTAACTAAACGATTAAAGAGGAAAATTTTACAGTTTGAGGAGGATTCTCTGAATGCCAATCTTCTTCAGCTTACCAATGACAAATCAACGGACTACTCCCTTTGGAAAGCGACAAGAAATTTAAAAAGGCCTATTTTACAAATACCACCTATCAGAGATAGCAACGGAAAATGGGCAATAAGCAATGACCAAAAGGCGTTAAGATTTGCTCAACACTTGGAAGAAACCTTTCAACCCAATGAAAGCTCTGTAGAAATACCTGAGAGTGAAAATTTACCACAAAACCAAAGAATTAAGCTTGTGACTCCAAAAGAAGTTATGAGAGAAATTCAAAATAATATTAGCTCAAAAAAGTCTCCGGGTTACGACCTCATTACAGGGGAAGTTCTGAAACGCCTCCCGCGCAAAGCCATAGTAAAGCTGACCAAACTGATCAATGCTGCATTTATATTAAAACATGTACCTGGGCCGTGGAAAGTTGCTGAAGTAATTATGATTGCGAAGCCTGGGAAACCACCCCATGAAGCATCATCATACAGACCCATTTCCCTGTTGCCCGTTTTATCAAAACTATTTGAAAAACTGTTATTAAAACGGTTAAAACCAATAATAGAAGAAAAATCCCTTATTCCAAACCATCAATTTGGCTTCAGGGAAAAACACTCAACGTTAGACCAGGTACATAGAATAACCAACATAATTGAAAAAACTCTTGAAAATAAGGAAGTTTGTGCTACCGTGTTTTTAGACGTCGCGCAAGCTTTTGACAAAGTATGGCATGAGGGTCTTATATTTAAGCTCAGACGCATGCTACCAGAATTTTCAGATATCCTAGAGTCGTACATATCTAATAGAATGTTTAGAATACGGCAAGAGGATGCATATTCCGAGCTAAAAACTATAAAAGCTGGGGTGCCTCAAGGAAGTGTGCTTGGCCCAATTCTGTACTTGTTATACACTTGTGACATCCCAGAGCTGGAAAACAACACCATTGCGACCTTCGCAGATGATACTGCTATTATGGCTACCGGGTCAAGCCACAGAGAAGCAGTAGAAAAAGTTCAACTAGCCGTGAACAAAGTTTACGACTGGACACAAAAGTGGAAGATCAAACTGAATGAATCAAAATCAGTTCACATTGACTTCACAAACAAACACTGTAACTACCACCCAGTCTACATAAATGGTATGCAAATACCCTATAATAATACAGCTAAATACCTAGGCATAACTCTCGACGCTAAGTTGCGTTGGAAAGCTCATGTCAAAAAGAAAAGACAGGAACTCGAAATACGTTATAAACGTATGTATTGGTTACTTGGAAGGAAATCCTGTCTATCAATACATAATAAGTTGATAATATACAAGCATATTCTGATGCCAATTTGGACGTATGGTATCCAACTTTGGGGCTGTACTAAACCAACCAACGTCAAAATAATTCAACAGTTCCAAAATAAAGTACTCAGGGCTGCAGTGAATGCACCCTGGTACATAAGAAACGATGACCTCCACCGTGACCTTGACATGGAAGTCGTCACCTCCATCATTCAAAAATTTGCTGAAGCCCACGAACACAGACTCCATCGACACGTGAATGTTGAGGCAATTCAGCTGCTAGACAATACAGACATAGTGCGTAGACTTAAGAGAACTAAACCATTTGAATTAGTGTAGTATAAGTGCAAAGTGAGTGAATAATAGTAACAATGTTGTGCTATTTATATAACACATGAACATGGTGTTTTTATAATTATATCAGACTCTAAGAAAGTGCTAAGGACTTGTGTATATGCGCATAAATATGGACACTATTCTTAGTTTCAACATAATCTATAATGTAACATAATAAGTCAGATTTAAATTACTTATTAGTCTTTTTAGGCTAGATTGTAATTAGTTATTAAGAACTTCGTTCTTATAATAATTAAAAAAAAAAAAAAAAAAAAAATTCTCTTGCCCTTATCCCAATTCATTTGGGGTCGGCGCAGCATGTCTTCCTCTTCCATACTTCTCTGTTTCTCGTCATCTCATGAGACACCTCCTTTTTTACCATATCATTTTTAACACAGTCCATCCATCGTTTCTTTGGTCTTCCTCTACTCGTATATCCTTTTTTTTTTTTTTTTTTTTTTTTTTTTTTTTTTTTTTTTTTTTTGGGGGTGGGAAATCATCAAATAACCCCTCCCGCTCTTGGGCAGAGCGAAAGGGAGTGTCAGACTTCTACTGACTAAAAACCACCCATGTTCTTCGCCCTTCATGTCGAGGCCGCGGTTTCCCTTGCGGACAGCCCGCAGCCTCGACAGGCGTCGGCCCTAGCGGGCCCCTTCCATGTTGCTGACATCTCTTTGAGGCGCGCGTGGAACACGAACGCGCCGTCGACACGGCCTGTCGTCGTCATAAGACGGACGGACGGCGAGCTTACCCATCACTCACCGTCCACAGGCCCGCGTCTACGGTGGCCGGAAGCCATCACGTGGCCCCCGACGCCCGGAGCGCCTCCCGCGGCGGCTGGGACGAGAGGTTCTCTCCCTCTCACGTTCCGCCACCTCCTTCGCTAGCATCACTGCTTCGCAGAAGGAGGCGACGGCGTCCCATTCCTCCTCGCCCCGGACCATGGCTTGCACCAGGGCCGGACGCGAGAGGTCGCCGCCGCCGATCGCCGCTACGAGAACACGGCGGGGCTCCGCCCAAGCGGGGCACACCTCCACAGTGTGCTCCACCGTGTCCTCCGGCCGATCCTCGCAATGGTGGCATCCGGGCGTTTCCTCCCACCTGATTCGGTGCAGGTACCTCCCGAAACAACCGTGTCCGGTGAGTACCTGCGTCAGACGGAAGGTGAGGGCGCCGTGGCGCCTCTCCAGCCACTCCTCAAAGAGGGGACTTACCGCCACTATCGTGGCGTGCCCTGCACGGGGTTGCGACAGTCGCTCTCTCCATGCCGCCATGAGATCGCACCGGAGGTCTGTCCGCTGCGCAGCAATTAGCCGCGGCAACGGAGTGACCCCCCGGTGCAGCGCCTCCGCGCGCCATTCATGCAGGCGCGCGAGGACTATCGCCTCTATCGTCTCTACTCGTATATCCTCGATGTGCAATATTTATCGCCGGGTACTGTACATATATTTTATTAATAAAAATAATCAATCAAATGTTTGGTCTTTATACCTTATTCTACAAATATTATAAATGCCAACGTCTAGATGTACTATCGTGGGCACTCCCGCCTGACCACCACTAAGCTCATATTTGCTTGCACTTACAACATGAAGCGCTCTCTAGCTCCGCCCCGCCTTTGTATAGAAATAATGAATGAAATACAATACCGTTCCATCCACCGCACTGACGAGACCGACGCACGCCGAACGAGAGTTATTGTTATTTTTCAACTGCCATTATTAGAAAAAAAAACTTTAACTGAATTTGACTTTCCTTACTAATGGTGCGTGTCGCGAGGGCGCGTGGATTCTCTCTTCATATTATATTCTGGTTATCTCTAGGTTTATAGTGTGATTGATTTTATAATAATAATATAGGATTGTACTGCTTCGCTTTGATGTGAAGAGAAATCCCCGCCTCACGATATATTAGAGACACTCACCGATACGGATCCCCCTCCGACTTGCAAGCGTCTCCCAATCCAGTCTCTTATCTTCGGTCCGCAAGGGCACCGAAGTGTTAACACTATGCCGACCATCAATCCATCCAACTTCTCAGGTGTAACTAGGATATCTGTAAGTTTAATTACCCATGATTCTTTGGGTTAAGTACTACCTATCTGTTTCCATCAATAAAGCTATCTAAAACAGTTATTCAATTGCAATATCTATGATGAAATTTACTTCAAGTTCTCATCAACAGTCTTTGCGACACCTATGTGCTAATCAGATACTAGGATTCTTTCCACGTCTGCAGAAGCACGCATTCCTGTTCGACTTCGGCCCATCGCCTCCGTCTAGAATGCTCCCCCTTTATATTACCTATATATATATGATATAGTGTAATTTTCCATACGTTCGTCAACGTTTGTGCCCGTCGGCACATTCACTAAGGCCATGGGGGACCAAGAAGATTTATAAGAGAGGTTGGCCCACGACCCTTCCTATAAACTCCCAAGAGCTTTTATGTCCGGACAAGTAGCTCGCGTGCGGTCGCTGTTATGCCCCCAGCCCAACGCTGGAGGCACGACCAACACATTTAAGTTTAGGTGACTCAAACAATTCCGAGTAGGTAAAAGTACCTCCGTATATTTAATTACTAGAACAACAGATAAATAATACTTAGCTTTCCAGGTGGCGCGTATCACGGGTGACAAGAATCTACTTATGATCTTCTTGCACTGAATTTACTTTACAATAAACTTCATTAATTAGTCAGACTGAATATGCTATAATTACCATTCAAACAGAGGCGTCGTTTGGTAGCGTCAAGTTGTCAATACTGATTTAGTGTTGCTATATTACATTAGTTCTGTGCAATTATATATTTACATTTTAAGTTTGGAACATCGCGATTTCATCTTTCGCGACAGTGCGTGTGTGTTGGTTTGGTAATTGTAAATTAAAAACTCAATGATTTCTGTGAGTAATTTTAAATTTATTATAAGTATCTTATAAATTGTAAGCGTGTTCTCTAAATCGGCTTTAACGATTTCGATAAAATTTGAAATAATGGGGCTTTAGGGCGGTGAAACGTTGATCTAGCCAGCGGGCCTAAAATGGCCGCTTTTGCAGAACATAATATGAATGACATTCAAAATTTAAAATTCTTAAAATGGACTTTATGTGTATGACAATAAAGTCCATTTTAAGAATTTAAACATTTTAATGTGATTCATATTGTTTTTTTTTTATTTTGGGAGTCAGCTCAGCGATTTGACTGATGAATCCTTCCATGCAAAATTATAATTTCATTTCGTTCTTCTTGTATGAGATTTCTGGAAGACATTATGCACAAAATGTTCTAGCACAGGTGAGAACCTGTGCTAGAACATTTTGTGCATAATGTCTTAGGAGTCCAATATTATTGCACAGGTTAACGTTTAGTCAATCAAAGGTCAGGTAAGCAGAGCAATGGTCAATGTTCAAAAGGTCCGGGAAGCGCGCCAAAGTTCGTCCGTAAAATTCGCAAAAGGTGTACAGAGGATAAGTCACTAAGCTGCCATGCGCAGTGCAGATTGCAACTGATTACGTTGACGCTTCTCTAATAGGCCTAAACTTTGAGGGGGCGGGGTTTGGCGCCTACGCATGATTTATGCGAAAAAAAATTTAACTGGGCAGGCGGAAAAGCTTTCGACTGTACAGACCTGTGTCCTCCGTCCACACAAAATACCGAATGTTTTCAAATATTTTCAATGAAATTTGGAATTTAAAAGATACTAAGATTATATGTTGCAAAAGCTAATTTTACAATGTACTTATTTATGTAGAAAGTCACGGAAACAGCTTGTAGAATATAATCTAATCACACAAGTTTATTATACATATTACTTCTTTTCTACTTCAGTGTACTCAGGCCCAACACGTTTCAACCGGTTGGTGAGTAAAGTTAAGAAGGTCATCCATTGTACCAATCCGCCGCTTTTTTGTATTCATTCGAATTTGGTCGGATAGCCAGTCGTTGTTTACATGTTTTGTTTTTTATTAATATTTACTGAATGCGAAACATTCCAAGCTGAAAATTTTCACTAAATATTTTTGACTAAAGGCACTAATTGTTGGTGTACACCTACACATCTTGGGTTAAGCCGGTTTCTTTTATTTTGGCGTCAAAGTTATTACACTGTCGTTTCGACTTTTAGCAATATTATTCAATAACGCTTGCATGTGCACTTTTGAAACTTTTTATGGTTATTATAAGCGTCAAGAAGGACCGAATACAGTTTTCAGCGAGCTTATACGTAATCTCATTTAGGCGCTACGATATTTTTTCGGGTTTTCATAAACGCCCGATTACTTGAAAACTATAAATATTACCCTAAATCTAATTCTGTCACAAATTGGCACAAATTAAGAGCTACTCGTGTGTGTTTGTTCTACAGGCGCACATCCAATGGTTTCCGAGATACACGATTCTTCGAAACGTTACCCCAGCAGGAAATGCAATATCTCGAAGACCTGAAGACGCACTAATTATATATTCGGCGCACATTTATAGACGAGCATAAGCTACATGCCCACGTACAACGTTTCTCTCTCCGATCATTCGTTTAGAATTTTCCTGCTGGAACAACGTTACCCTGGCAGGAATCGTTTTTTCCGTTTTTTCACAAAACGACAAAGCGCACAAATTTTTTATGTTGCGCACATTTACAGCAGATTAGGCACTAATTATTCGTTCCACTCATGTCACTCTAGGAGCAACTTTCCTGCTGGGGTAACGCACACGTTGGTTTCGAGTACCTAAACTGCGTACGAAGGAGTTGCAGATTAGGGTTCTAAGGCTTGTCGATTATTAAAAAAATTAACTTGTCGTAAAACAAAATCTAAGTTTTTGCGGGATTTGTTGCATATTTGTATTATATTATGTTGGTTAAATGTAAGGTGTGGGTCAAAGTTAGTACCAAGTGTGATGGATCGAAGACTGAGCTGCTGAGAAGAGGGAGACGCAGGCACCAGCTAATCACACTTTTATCTTCGCAAGTTTCATGATTTTTGTCAAAATAAAATATATGCGTCCATTTTGTGGAAGTCCTTTTATTGCAGTAATTATGACTAGCGAATAGCGATGCGCGATGGCGAGAGGTTTTATTCGATTGTTTCGATTGTTCAAACATCTCGATGGTTCTCGATTGTTTCGACTTGGACTCGAGTCCGACTCGGTCTGTTTAAGCTGTTATTGCGACTGGCGCATGGCGCGTTCATTCGAGAGTTATTCCTCGATGGTTTAGTTTCACGAGTTCTTGACTTGCATTGTGATTGCGAATCTAAACTAATTCTTCCAACAAGAGCAATCGAAAATCATCAATACCGCGACGGGAATAACATGTAAGTAGTTAACTTACGTACGAATAACAAGATAGAAGGAATCGTGAAAATAAATAAAACATCGAGGGTTCTTATTTAATCTGTTTTTTTTTAATTAGATATTTAAGTAGCATAGTTTTTTAATGTTTTTAGTTATCTACCTATTTAAATTTAAAGGTAAAATCAGTCTGGCACGGGATAATTAACAATCTTAATGAAATAACAATCACAAAACCGTTTCAGAAAAGTCTTAATCTCTCATATATTAATAATTTTAATTTCTAGTCTTTGTTATTAACAAATTACAGACATATTACTTATTTAGGCAACTACTTATCTATACGGTTTTATTCTAATATTAATAAACTTGTTACGAGTATATTATAGGAACTGTATCAGTCGGGATTCTTTTATATATATTACAACATTAATAAAATCAACAAAAATATGTACTTGTCAACACTAATAAAAATACAGCTGCGCTAATAATTAAAAGGTACATTCTAAGAGTACTAAGATTATATTTTTATAATCTTACAATTTATATACTTACTTACCTATATAAATCTAAAGGTAAAATCAGTCAGGCACGGAATAATCAACAATCTTAATCAAATAATAATCGTTACAAAAATTAAATCGCTCGACTCGAGTCTGGCACGCTCTCACCTCCAACTAACATGCACCTCGGCTTGATGCATGCAATCGACTGACCTCGGTGACCGAGCGAGACTCGGTGACTGATTCGAACAGTCGAAAAATAGCGGTCGATTCCATTGACTCGAAACAATCGAAAAACATCTCGATTGTTTTGTAGAACGGCGAGTCGATGTTTGACTCGATGGTTTATTTTAACGACTCCGATTCTTTTGATTGTTAAAACATCTCGGAATCGCCCATCGCTAATTATGACAGTGCTGTACACAGTGTTGCAAGCGTTAAAATATATAAATGATACCACAGTACAAAATCTACAACACCAAGGTCGCGTACGGCATTAACTCGTTTCAGGAGCTCATTATTCAGAGTGTAGATATTGAGGATAGGTTGTGTGGCTATAAAGAAGGTCATGATCGCACATTTGCTAATATTAAATTTTTATATATTAAGGTTGTTTGTAGTGCTCCAATGGTGAATGCTGTCTATATCTTGTTGGAGTGTGACTGGATCGCTATACGATTAGATATGGGAAGCGCAACTTTGACGTCATTGTTTTGGTCTATTTATTACTTAAATAATAAATACTGTATTTCAATTAAACTTGGTTTATTATCAGGCAAAGACTTGTTACAGCATAAAGAGTAATAGTCGTTCCGACGCCATGTTGGCAGTATACATACCTATATATATATAACTTATACAGTCGGCATACATCAAACTGTGGAGTGCTTTACATACTTGGGCAGGTCATTTACAACTATTAGAAAAACCAGGGGACCGAGGTTAGTACCTTGGCCTACGCCAGAAGTGACAGAATAGCATTCCGAATTGGCATTAGACATTCCAATCCACTGCAGTACCTAACAACATAATTAAACGTTTAAGGTGAATGCTCCAACTAGCCCGCGAAATTCAATTTTTTTTACGTTTTTTGCAATTTGCAGGTCAGTGTTAGTTTGTATGTTGATTAGAAATATAATCATCAAAATCATCAATACAAGCCTCCAAGTTCATAAAGGTGCAAGAACTTGAAAAAGTCATTTTTGCACCTTTATGAACTTGGAGGCTTGTATTGATGATTTTGATGATTATATTTCTGTAACTACATACGTCTTACAGCCGCAATTAATATTCTAATTAACATACAAACTAACACTGACCTGCAAATTGCAAAAAACGTAAAAAAAATTGAATTTCGCGGGCTAGTTGGAGCATTCACCTTAAAGCCAGGGACTGAAAGCGGTTACGGTTAAAGGTTAAGATACCTCAAAACTATACCGGTACCGGTTAAAAATAAGGATTACCGAAATATACCGTACCGATATGCATTTCTAGCCTCAAAATTCCGCTGCCGAAAAAATAACGGTGTCGAAATATTTCGGTAATCCTTATTTAACGGTATGACGTCATACCGAAATTTAAAGGTACCGTAATTTTTGGTTAATTCAGTCCCTGGACTTTAAACCAAGCCGACCATCAAACCCGGATTATTAGCTTCAGGACTGTAATTATATTTTATTGATATCCTTCGAATTTGCACACTTTTTGGCCCGTCCGGCGACGCCAGTTACCGAACCACTGAAGCCTATCAAAACTGCAGTCAAGAGACGATTTCTAAGGTAAGTATTATCCAAATAAATAAAATATCTACTATCAAATCCTGTCAGTCTGTAATCTATAGTTTTGGCTGGCTCTAGAATGCCTATACACCCTGCACGCTTAGTATGGCGATTCTATCTCTATTCTACTAAGAATAGACAAAGCTTTTTCCATACAATTTGACATGAAATTTTGCTACAATCTGTCATTTTGTCGATTCTTCCGTCGACAAAACCCGTTTCTACGGTGGTCATACTACGCGTGCTGTAGTACCTTGTATTTCCATGCACCAACTTGGTTTTTGATTGTCATTGTCAATTCTGTGTTGACATCGACTTGTCACTGTCAAGTGTCAATTATAAAAACGAACGGAAACTCTTGAAAACTGACTGAAAGAAAAGTGAAAACACGACGAAACCGGCTGGCGGTGCAAGTTAAATCATTCAAAATTTTAACAAACTATAATGACGTCTTCGTATTTTGATTTCTTTTGTAAAAATATTGAAAGTGACGATGTACAGAATGCAGACCGTATTACGGGCACCTGTTATTCTATGTGCCCAGAAGAAGAAGTCAAATTGTACGTGTACACCTGATTTAATACTTTAGTGTTAGAGTGGAGTCGAAACTTATCGAAGGTAGAAAGAAGACTTCGAGAGGAGAGAGAGGGATAGAGCGGAGTGTGTCGTTAAAACGAATTACGTTACGTTATAACGTTACTTGGAGTTTACACTGTTTATACATTATTAATGAAAAACTAAAGTATGTAAAATAAAACTAACTGCACACCCTTATAATATTTCTAAGATCTTCTGATTACCTCTTCTACATAATAAAGAGCACTGACTGTAAATTTACTCAATTTGTTAAGGCGTGAGGAGGAGCGTCTAGTCCATGTTCTTGAAGTGTGGGGCAGTGAGCGGAAGCTGGTGAAGAGCTACAGCCGCTCTGCAGCAGACTCCAACATGACAGTTTCACATCTATTGCGGCCCTACTCCGTGCTCACCAACACTGTACAGTATCTGCTGTTGGAGTAAGACTGTTTGCATCTCAATTTCATTAAATAAGTTTTATTGTTGTGTAATTGTTATCTTGTTATGTTGACTATGGGCAGGACCTCCTAATCTTATTGCTAGCCAGCAGCTTCCTGTATATTTTCATACAAAATTAACTCAAAATATGTATGTTTTTCTTATATTTACTTTTTTTTTCTCAACCAATAATGAAATATTTGCTAAAATGCTTTAGAATGCTAGATTGCCTTCTTGACATGAAACAACTCTCTTGACACAACATATATGTTCCAGTATCACTAGAAGAGTAGATGTCCCCACATCCGTGGTGTACGACTATGTGAATGACCGCCTGAGAGCCGTGAGACAGGAGGCTATCATACAGCGGCTACCACCTGAACAGTGTGCTTGTCTGCTTGAGCCTATGATTAGGTTTTATGTTTACTACGGCTATAGGTAAGTGCTTTATGTATTTTTTTTAATAAACAGTTTTGTAGCTAATTCAGCTCAATGCAATGGTTGGATGATAGATATAGGAAAGGAGATATGGCATGTAGTGAAAGTAAATGTATTGGACCTTCACAAACATGCAGTTCATTAAAAGCAATATTTACAAGTGGACACACCCTACTTTTTTCTTTTTTTTTTTAGCCTGCTCTGTCCCACTCCAGGGCAAAGGCCTCCCTCCACTCTTTCCACTTTTCGCGAGCCCGCGCGTCCTCCTTCCAGTTTTGACGGAACTAATCTAGTTCATCCCGCCATGTCCTTCGTGGCCTGCTTAATATTTCTATGGATGGGGTTATTGTTTTTAGAAGATAAAACTTCTATAAAAGTATCAACTTTCGACTTATGAACAGAGGTCCAGGTTGAACAATGTCGAAATTAAGGGAGTTCCTGTTAAGAAGGATGAGAACCTGTACTCAATCATCGACGCTATTGGCCGCAAAGTCAATTACAGCTGTCCCAAAGCCCAGGTGAACTATATTTCAAGGGTCCCTATTTTTGGATCCAATGAAAAGCTGATCATAGTGAGTTTTTTAAACCGGTATGTAAAAGAAGATTTCATTGCGGCGGCACGTGCCAAGAAGGACTTATCTGCTTGTGACATCGGGTTTCAAGGCTCATCTCATCGTGTGTATGTCAACGATCACCTAAGCGTCGAGTACAAAAAGCTTTTATCCAAAGTTAAAATCATTGCCAAGGATAAACATTATGAGTACGTATGGGTTAAGCATGGTAAAATTCATTTACTTAAAAATAACCATTCGAAAGTTTTTATTATAAGGAAGGAGTCAGATTTAAACAAGATTATCTAATGTGCTTCTTAATTGTTACCCGTACTTTCCTGTTTCGCTATTTTATTTTGCATCAATGGCTCCAAGTATTTAATACCGTTTGTGTTACAATAACTTTTTACAAAATGTTTAACACCTCTGCCGCACTCAGGACTTCGACACCTCTCTTTTGTTTAGCTACTTGTATCCTTTGTGTTCGTTATCGCGCTGTTTACTTTAAAGCTTTGCCGCACTACAATATCTTTTACTCTTTCGCACTTGCACGCACTACGCACTATTGCTTGCTTTTTCGCACAGTTGTTTACTACATAGCATCGCATGATTCTTGCGCTCACGCAAATCTTATTGACGTTTACCTTCATATTAGTTATTTGATTATATTATACCCCATTTTACAATATTATTCAATGAAATGCTTTATTTTAATGAATTATACAGATTTATACACTATTCTTAGTTTTAGTTTTTAATGGCTCTTACGAGTACTAATAGGTTAAATATATTTTATCAAAACGTTCGCGGACTTAGAACTAAAAGTGATACTTTCTATCGTCAAATGTTACTGAACTCGTATGATATTATTGTTCTTACAGAGACGTGGTTATTGGATGGAGTTTTAAATTCCGAATTCTTTGACGAACGGTACATTGTGTGGCGTCGTGATCGAGATTATGTTTTGACCGGGCAGTCGCGGGGTGGGGGTGTACTTATTGCTACACGTAGGGAACTTTCAGTTATATGCCAACCAAACTTCCATTCTACAGCAGAGGATTTATGGCTCAGCATACGACTGAAAAATTCTAATACACGTAAATTTATTACCCTACATATTTGTGTTGTTTATTTATGTCAGCAAAACTTAGGCCTTTCTTTTTCTTTACAACTTCGCAATTACCTCACAAAATTAAACCAAACAGTTATAAGTAACTCTTCTGATACCTTTCTCATCATTGGTGATTTTAATATGAGCGGTATTAACTGGGTCCTATCTGACAATCTATCGCTCGTCCCAACGAACCCTAACGGTTCTGACGAAATTTTACTTAGTGACGAATTATGTACCCTAGATTTTGGTCAATACAATGGTGTTCTAAATAGGTATGGTAAAATTTTAGATTTGGTACTCTCAAACAAATTGGCTAATGTGGTTGAATGTTCAAGTCCGCTGGTTCCCATTGACGCCTACCATCCAGCACTATTAATTAATATGGATTTCGTTGAGGCTCCTCTATTAGAGTGCGCACCACGGACACAATATCTGTTCGACAAAGGCGACTATGAGTCTATCAACAAAGACATTTCCACGACTGACTGGGAATCCGAATTCGCGACACGATCAATTGATGAATCAGTTCACTTTTTCAATCAAGTTGTTCTCAATTTACACACTAAATATATTCCACAAAAATTACAACGTCACAACACGTATCCCACCTGGTACAACTCGGCATTAATAAGAACAATTAAAGAAAAATACAAATATTTCAAAAAATTTAAAACTTACGGCAATATATCTGATGAGTCAACATTTAGGCTTCTCCGTGAAAGGGTAAAGATATTAGAATCAAAATGTTATGAAAACTACTTGAAGTTAACCGAAAAATCTATTAAAGAAAACCCAAAATATTTTTGGACTTTTGTTAAAAAACGACACAACTCGAAAGCAGTTCCGAGCACCTTAAACTATAATAGCGAAGCATTGCGAACCGGAGAAACAATATGCGAAGCGTTTTCTACGTATTTTCATTCTACATTTCTAGATACCAACCCTAGTTGTGGAACTTCTTCGGCCAATATTTTTAGTGAATCTACCAGCCTATCCGATGTATGTAACATTGAAGTGAACGTTGAGGAAGTTTCTAACTTGCTTCGCACGCTGGATACTTCTAAAGCGGCTGGCCCGGATAATATTTCGTCTAAATTTCTTGTTCGGTGTTCGACTCCGATTGCCCAACCTATCTCGCTTCTCTTCAGAAAATCCTTGGACACCTGTATTGTACCTAAACTCTGGAAATCGGCTTTCATAACACCTATTCACAAAAAAGGAGTCAAAACCGAAATCATTAACTACAGGCCGATATCCAAGCTCTGTATTGTGGCAAAAGTCTTTGAAAGAATTATCTATAACCAGGTGTATAGTGCTCTTAAAAACTCGTTTAGTTCCTTTCAACATGGTTTTCTGAAGGGAAGGTCTACCGTCACTAACTTGATTCTGCTCAATGATTTTGTTACTGATGCCATGGATAACGGTAAGCAGGTTGATGTCGTTTATACGGACTACAGTAAGGCTTTTGATCGGATTGATCATGAGATCTTGCTGTCAAAGTTATATGGTATGGGAATACGAGGCGATTTACTAAGATGGTTTTCTTCTTATCTGGAGAACAGGTCCCAAGCAGTAGTATTAAGCAATTACATGTCTAGTTGGGTGCCTGTCCCCAGTGGAGTCCCCCAGGGTTCATTACTCGGGCCATTACTTTTCATTGTGTATATAAATGACATCAACTCTTGCTTGATCTCATCCAAATTGTTGTGCTTTGCAGACGATATGAAAATCTATGCCAAAATATCATCACATGCGGACGTGACTGCACTTCAGGATGATTTGCGTCGTCTGGAGGCATATTGTCGTATGAGTAAGCTTGATCTCAACCCTTCTAAATGTTCGGTTCTAACATATTCTCGAAAGCGCTCAATTATACCTTCATCGTATAGCTTGGGTGATCAATTACTACCTAAAACGAACTGCATCCGTGATCTGGGGGTATATCACGATTCTAAGCTTACGTTTGAACCTCATGTCGATGCCATAGTCGCTAAAGCATATAAAGCACTAGGTTTCATAATGCGGCTCTCCAAGTGCTTCAGTCAAGCCAAAACTTTAAAAATTCTCTACTGTACTTTTGTTAGAAGTCACTTGGAGTACGCGTCTGAAATCTGGAATCCATGTTATCACAAGTACATTGATCGTATAGAAGGCATCCAGAAAAAGTTCATCAAGTATTTGTGTTATCATCAGAATGTGCCCTACCGATCTGAAGATTATCTCAACCTCTGTAAGAAGTATCATATATTACCCTTAATTAATCGACGAGCAATTTCTGATTGTATTTCATTATTAAAAATATTCAATAATTCTATTAATGACTCCGATATTCTATCCAAATTTTATTTTAATGTTCCCGGAAGGTCTAAGCGATGGAACGTGCCGTTGCGTATTCCATTTACCTCTACGAATTACAGGCAAAATTCATTTATAGTGCGTGCAAGCAGAAACTTTAATAACGTGTGTAAACAGCATGATTTTGATGCTTTCGTAACGAGTGTGTCCTCGGCCAGAAAGTGCCTGAGCCTTAGCTTTTTTAATTAAGGTTTTTTTTTTGTTGTGTTCAAGTTTTATTACTGTATTGATTGCGACATATAAAATGTGAATTTAGTTTAAGCTTGAATGTTATCCTGTATTTATTTTTTATTTTTTTGTAGCTGTATTGCGTTCACACTCTTTCTTCAAAATCTGTTTTTTAGAAGTGAGGACTTTTAATTGGCTGTCAGTCTCACATACTGTTTTTTAATCTGTATAACTTAGCTGTAAGTCTTCCAAAGTAAATACATAAATAAATAAATAAAAATAAACAATAACCCCATCCATAGTCATTATCCAATTTAAGTATTTAGGTATGTATAAAATAAACAATATTCTTTATGCCATTGACTGCATTCTTTTCGTATTTAGAATTTGTAACAAATTCTGCAATTTTTCAGATTAAAGAAACGGGTATAACTCAAGATTCAATAAATACCATAGCGAAACATTTCAGCACGGCACCGGAACCGTGGGCCTTCGAGGTTCACAAAGGCATAACTAGGATGCTGAAACTCCGTGAAAAAATGGTTTGTATGACTGAACCGCTGTTCCGCAGTGGTACATCATTTGGGTGATTTCCAATTTTGGTGGGTGATTTTCAATTTTGGTCACACTTTTGAACTGACATATCCCAAAGAGTTATCGAGATATTCTAAGCCCTCTTAAAGGTTATAGCTACTATTAGCTACGACTATCTATTCTTATAAGTTCTAGGTACTTATTTTTCACGAAAACAAAAGAAAATATTGCGCTACCCAAATTGAAAATTACCCACCGAAATTAAAAATTATTCCAACAAAATTGAAAATCATTCACTAAAATTGGAAATTACCCATTTGACTTGATAATGAGCAATGACTTAAACTGCAAGTATTGTGTAGGTGGCGGATGGCATTGCGGACTGGCCAATGGGCGAGACACTGGCGTACGGCTCTTTGCTGCGTGACAACGTGCACATTCGCTTCACCGGCGAGGATGTGGAGCGCGGCACTATGGCGCATAGGTACTGTACCTCTACCTGTAAAGCCTTCTTTACACGACGACAAATGCGTCCGCGGATGCATCAGCAGATGTATAACCACGAGCCGAATAGTCGACAGACGCAAATTGTATGCACGCAACATTTAAAATTTATTTTTCGGATTCCACAGGCAGTTTTCTGCTTGATATAACTCAAGAAATTTGATGTTTTCATGTCAAGGAGAGTATTACTTACCCCCACACGTTTGACCCCCTCATTAATGATAATAGTCTTTACTATTTTAATGAATGAGACACTATAATGATGCAACGCAACACAAATAACTTGCACTGTCTAATACTCAAGATAGAGGTAGACTCAGCCCCAAAACGATGTCAACACGGACAAGGAACCATTTTATTGTCAAAAACCACGTGTAATACGATGTAATAGCTACAAAACGTAGTAAACTATTTCATTCATCATTTCACAAAACCTCATCCACAAGCCATCATGGCTTTTTAGATCCAAGAGCTTATCAACGTGACATAAGCTGAAGCTCTAAAGCTTTGGGTGTTTTGTGTATATTATGTTTCCGGCCAAACCCGATTTCATGCAAAACAATAGTTTGTCCTAGGACCCTAGGTCAAACCTTTTTATCGTGTCAGGCAGCATACACGATCCCAAACAAAGTAATTACACTGCACCCAAGCCGGATGTAACGCTCGCCGGACGCTGCTGCGGCAGCGCTCGCTGCGCTCGGTCGGCTCGCGCGTGTTTGGTCACAGTTCTAACCTAACCCATTTAAACGGTTTGCTTTATGACCGTTATTTTATGATGAGCCCTACTTTAGCCTAGGTCAAAGCGTGACTTGAAATCACATATACACGCTGAAGTCGCCTGAAGTGGCATTGGCTATGATTGCAGGCACCACGTGTACCACCACCAGGGCGTGGACGGCGCCACGTACCGCGTGTTGGACACGCTGTATGCCGACCAGGCCCAATACTCGCTACACAACAGCTCGCTCTCCGAATTTGGTAACATTACCACTTACTTACGACAACCGACTTGACCGCTCGCATTCCAGCAAGCATGTGACTTTTTTAATATCTTTAACTACACAGGATGTAAGTTGTCACTCAAACCATGAGTAGTTGATTTAATAAAAAAAATATAGGAACGAGTTCACCCACTAGATTGTGTTTGACATGGTACAAACTTGTAATATTATGTATAACTTTGTGTATGCCTCTTGTGCTACAATATTCTTTTATGCAATAAATTTATTTATTATTAATTTAGTTAAAAAATGGAAAACTACTGATGATTACTGCATGAATACGTGGTAACCGTTTTCGCTTCGGTGTCCCTGTCTTTCTGTTTGTTTCTCCATCAGGATGTTCTCAGTACCAATAATTCAAAATCAATAATGTCATAAACACCATCATCATTATTATTAATAAAACAAAAATAATCAACTATTCAATAATTTTTTCATAATTTAATTCTATGTACTATTTTATCCGCAGGCATTTTGGGTTTCGAGACTGGCTATTCTTATTCAAGTCCGAGAGTGCTCTCAATATGGGAGGCACAGTACGGTGACTTTGCGGACACCGCGCAGCCTATGTTTGACACGTTCATCGCGAACGGCGAGAGCAAGTGGGTCAGCCAATCAGGCGTCGTAGTACAACTACCTCACGGCATTGACGGCGCCGTAAGTATTATTGGAAATTGAGAATAGCGTGGAGCCATACGGCTGTATTTCAGGATGTATGATATATGCTTTTTTATTTTTGAGTGATTCCTTTCAAGTGCGTTTACCCGGATTACTCTCCATTTGATTTTTCATGAAAAAGAAAAAAAAGGTTTCTGAGAAAGTAACTAGATCTCTTATAGATTGGGATGGCCCCATACTACCTTATTAAAATATATATAATATATTAACTATTATTATATAAATTTTTAACAAATTAATTTCCGACATTGCCATATTTTTAACTCGATTCTAGACATGATAGTGTAACAATAACCTCTCATATATTAAATAGTAGCTCCTGGCCTCTAGAGTCGTTCCTTGTGCACTACGTTATAGATTGTCCATCAGAATCCAAAGCAATGGTTTCGTTTGTGCACTATCAGGGTCCCGAGCACTCGTCAGGACGCCCAGAAAGATACTTGCAGCAATGTGACGACGACGAAGAATGTGTACCAAATTTGGAAGACCCGCAGTTGGAGTGTAAGTCTTTTAACATCGTACCGGACCGGATTTTTTTTTTTTTTTTTTACAAAAACTTTGCCCCACACTAGGAATTTCTCCTGTATCGTGGGTGCGTTCACAAACATTTAAACTCACATACACAAATACCCAGACCCGGAACAACTATCTGTAGGCCTTACAAATAGTTGTTCTGTGCGGGGATCGAACCCGCGACACGCAAAGCAGCAGTCCATTGCTTGAGCCACTGCGCCAACCGTGCCGTCAATCGATTACGCTCTCGGCGGTCAATCTCATCAGAGACTAGCCACATAATGGGCTTCTGACTTGACTACTGTTAAAAATTCACGAAAATGTAATGTTATTTCAAAGAACTAACAGAAATAACACGATGTGTGAATAAAATAATAAAATCGATCAAAAAATACTCCATTTCTTTATCGATTTAATAACTTTTTTCACACATAGTGTTATTTCTGTTAGTTCTTTGAAATAACATAACATTTTCGTGATTTTTTAACAACTTAGTCAAATAGCCAATGATACAGAAGATCTAGACACAAATGTGAGAGCAAACACGAGGTGCACTCTCTCTTACCTCAATCTCGTCATCTGATGGGACGACAATCCGACACCACCGAAGAGAGATTATAGACACACTGAACCGTTTGATGGTCTCGTGATAGCAACCGCCAATTCTAACCGTGGAATCCTGGCTTCGATTCTCAGTCCCAGGTAGAGCGAAGTGTTTCGGGGGTTTTTCATTGGGAATTTCTCTGTAGAAGCTCGGAATTCGAAGTTTGCTCGTCAGAGAATCCCGTGTCTTGGAAAGTACGTAAACCCATTGGTTTTTATACGAGTACATAATAACAATGATCATCACCCGGATTGTTAATCTGTTAAGTAACTCATTTCGGAAGCTTCACTCCCCTCCGTTTGTTTTTGAGGGTGGAAAATTATCAAATGACTCCTCCCGCTCTGGGCAGAGCGGTAGGGAGTGTCAGGCTTGTACCGACTAAAAACCACCCATGTTCCTTCTTAGCCCTTTATGTCGAGGCCGCGGTATCTCTTGCGAACAACCCGCAGCCCCGACGGTTACATTCTCCCCTTTAATTGAGTTTAAGGTACCGTTTAGAAGAGAGGGGATTCTTACCTCGTAAATCGAAATAATATACTGTTCGTGAATCGTACCAATAACAAAACTGATCACCTTATAAACCTTTGCCTGTTCGTAGTGAAACAGTTGCGGACGGCCAACTGGACCGTGTGCAACGTGACGACCCCTGCAAACTACTTCCACTTGATCAGGAGACAGATCGCCATGCCATTCCGCAAGCCGCTCATCCTCTTCACGCCTAAAGTCGGCCTTAAGCACCCCTACTACCGGTCCAAGTTCAGTGATTTCGTAATTGGAACAAAGTTCAGGAGGTGAGCCCGAAAATAGTATTTCAATAATATTTAGTAGTCGCGAGCAACATTTATTCAGAAACTAAAAAAGTCCTTAATAGTCATCACTGCTTCATACACAAATTAGGTTAATACAGGGTGTAAATCAACCCATCACACAGCCGTCAACCAAGCATTCTGTACATGACATCACTAAGTACTCCTACGCAAAAACTTTTGCTGGGAAAAGACTTCTTTTTTTGGGTCAAAAATCACATTTTACGATAAAACTCAATGTAGCACTGTTAAAACATTGTGCTAGTGGATGCTTTGAATAGTACACGGGTCATGGAGGTAATTTAAGTAAAGTTAAAACCTGGAAAACTAGTATTTACAAAAACAGCTGTGAAAAATTTGGAACTTTGATCCCCAATATCTCCGTAACTAGGAGGTTCCCAGGTATGGTCTAGAACAAAAAAAATATCGCAGTGGTGGACAAGTGCCCTTCGTTTGCGTTAAGGGTACTTTTACACCCTATATAGTTGATATAACGAGTGTTTTTTTTTTTCGTATTTCGACAGAGTGATCCCCGAAGAGGGACCAGCCAGTAAACAACCAGATAAAGTCAAGAAGCTCACCTTCTGTTCTGGCAACGTGGCGATCAAAATTGATGAGGAACGGAAAGCTAAGAAACTAGAAAATAAACTGGCCGTTTGTCGTATTGAACAACTGTACCCATTCCCTTACGACCTAATTCTCAAGGAGTACTCTAAATACGAAAACGCGGAGAAGTGCTGGTGTCAAGAGGAACACAAGAACCAGGGTCCTTGGCCCTTCGTCAAAGTTCGTATGGAGAACCTTTTCGAAACGAAAGTGACGTGAGTACGGTTTATTGTCAACACGTTGAATAGGCTTACTTCGCCATCTCCACTAATATATTGTTATATTAGTGGAGATTTTTTCTCAAAGTCAATCGTTTCAAAGATAGGACTTTGCAAGTGCCAAAGTTGAAAATAGTAAAATGTGTGCCCCCCTCTCTCAAACTTTTAAACTAAGACAGTGAAAAATCTAAAAATAAAATATGCTGTAGATCGCAATAAAAACTTTTAACCAAAATTGGTTCCAACGATATTATTACATAAGTAGTGAATAATTTTTGAGATATAGCACATTTAAAAAACCGCATATTATATCTTGTCGTTCATACAAACACTATGAAAAACAAACTTATCACAAAATAATATGTTACCTATAAGCTTTAGAGCGGCAACAGAAAAACAACAACAGACAACAGAAATAATACAAATTAAAGGGGGCTTCCCTACTACGATGGTTCGGAACCCTTCATGTGCGAGTCCGACTTGCATTTGGCCAATTTTTTTGTTTTACTTATGGTATGAATCCTGAATCCCCTTGTAAATCCGTCATGTCTTAGAACAAAGAAATTCGAAAACATGTGACATCTACCAACCCGCACTGGGCACGGGTGGTGGATTATAGCCCTTCGCTCTCCTAGAGAAGAGGCCGGAGTCCCGGCAGTAGGAACATTAGATATAGGCTGTTGATGATGATGATGACTTAACGGGTGCCCCGTTAAGTGATTCCGATAAAATCCCACCACAAGTATACTTGTCTGCCCGCAGATGCATATCAAGACCAGCAAGTTCAGCGTCGGCGACGGGTATCAAATGGAAGCATAATAAAGAATTAAAAGATCTTAAAGAGAACATTGTAAAAGGCTGCTAATGTTTGAAAAAACGTCTAAAGATCTTTTTACAAATTTACGACTGAATTACAATTGATATTAATTATTTTATTATTTTGGAGGGTTGGACAAACTTGGTTATCAAAGATATACACTTTTAAAGTTTACATTCCTATCTCTAAAATTATTGTACCCTGATATTGTTTTGTTTTGTAATTGTCCGTTTGTAATAAATAAAAAATACCAGTTACTAGGTATTTCATTTATAATTTTGTCCGCATAATTATTATAATAACTAGCTGTTGCCAGCGGCTTCGCCCGCTACAACTCGAAAATTATCCCACGGGAAGAGAAAATCGGGATAAAAAGTAGCCTATATGTTAATCCAGGGTATAACCTATCTACATACCAAATTTCAACCAAATCGGTCCAGCCGTTTATGCGTGAAAGAGTAACAAACATCCACACATCCATTCTCACAGACTTTCACATTTATAATATTAGTAGGATATATGACTTTATGAGTGTCCGCTGAAGTCCGCTCAAATACGCGTTGGTGCAGGGTGCGCACTTGCGTGTTTGTATCGAAAAATAGCACGAGGATTGAGCAGCGCTACTAAATCTTAGGATTTTCATAGCGTATTCCCAATTTGGTCCCTCAGTTCACACGCACATGGCAGGTACTACCCCTCAACGATTAGGAGCTCAATGAAAATTCCTTCAAAATTATACGTACCTACTTATGGACCGATAGTTGTATTCTTTCAGTCCTTAGGTTGACCAGTTAAAGAAGGTAGTGATAGAAGGTAAATCTCATTAACCGACTTTAAAAACGAAGGTTCTAATTCACTGATTACCCGAAGACGCCTGAACCAATATAGAAAAATCTTTTTTGAAGAAAGGAGATATCCCAAGCGTGGTCCCATGATAAGGAAATCAGGATCTGATGATGCATCCCAGAGAAATCGAGCGCAACCCTCACATTTTATAGGCACGTGTTACATAATTCGCATCTAGCGAAAAATTGATTTTTTCATGAGGGTTCCAGATTACACTGTTGGTTTCGTGTGCGTTACCCCAGCAGGAAAGTTGCTCCTAGAGTGACATGAGTGGAACGAATAATTAGTGCCTAATCTGCTGTAAATGTGCGCAACATAAAAAATTTGTGCGCTTTGTCGTTTTGTGAAAAAACGGAAAAAACGATTCCTGCCAGGGTAACGTTGTTCCAGCAGGAAAATTCTAAACGAATGATCGGAGAGAGAAACGTTGTACGTGGGCATGTAGCTTATGCTCGTCTATAAATGTGCGCCGAATATATAATTAGTGCGTCTTCAGGTCTTCGAGATATTGCATTTCCTGCTGGGGTAACGTTTCGAAGAATCGTGTATCTCGGAAACAATTGGATGTGCGCCTGTAGAACAAACACACACGAGTAGCTCTTAATTTGTGCCAATTTGTGACAGAATTAGATTTAGGGTAATATTTATAGTTTTCAAGTAATCGGGCGTTTATGAAAACCCGAAAAAATATCGTAGCGCCTAAATGAGATTACGTATAAGCTCGCTGAAAACTGTATTCGGTCCTTCTTGACGCTTATAATAACCATAAAAAGTTTCAAAAGTGCACATGCAAGCGTTATTGAATAATATTGCTAAAAGTCGAAACTACAGTGTAATAACTTTGACGCCAAAATAAAAGAAACCGGCTTAACCCAATATGTGTAGGTGTACACCAACAATTAGTGCCTTTAGTCAAAAATATTTAGTGAAAATTTTCAGCTTGGAATGTTTAGCATTCAGTAAATATTAATAAAAAACAAAACATGTAAACAACGACTGGCTATCCGACCAAATTCGAATGAATAAAAAAAGCGGCGGATACATACAAATGGATGACCTTCTCTGTTGGACGTATTACATCTAAGCGTTGTTCGTACAGTCGCGTTCAAATGTTTTAAATGGGCTTATTTTTGGGAGCTTTAAATAATTGAAAGATCTTGTTGATGTGGAAATTATTAATTATTATTCTGTAAATATTGAATGATATTGATTTGTAATAATGATTTAAATCACCAATACAATCCTCTCAGTTCATAATATATAATACTAACTTGAGTGACTATTTGATGAAAAAGGCATTGATTTTAATCAGTAAATTCACATTTGTTACGGTCGCGAATCTTATTTTATTTTACGTACAATCTGACAGTGATCGGCAAATTGCAAAAAACGTAAAAAAAAATCGAATTTTGCGGGCTACAATGAAGGATTCACCTTAAGCACAAAAAATACATTTTCTTGACAATGTATATTCAAATCTAATTTAAGAACAATACATTTACCTAACAATCGTGTAGCACAAAAACACAGTCCAACTAATATTATGTTTAAATCGCAAGAAATATGGGCAAAGTTAAAGGGTTTTACGGTAACTTTTAAATAAATCAATGGCATTGTTTTGTACTATCATTAGAACCCCTTAAAAAAATACTGAATATGCTCAATTATTACGCCACTTTCATACTTTCAACCAACTTAAAAACACATAAAACAAACAGTAAGTAGGTGAACAAACAATAACAGTACAACTGCGTGGCTCAAAACGACAGTGACCTTGGCATCATAACTGCAACAAATTAAGTGAAAACCCAAACGAACATCCTAGTAAAAAAACACTTCGCATGATTGAAGATAGAGAAACGTTTATGTATCTGTCTCTGTTCAACTAATACCGTATGCGTGATAGCTGTCTCTTTCCTGGAGGCTAGACAAAACGATTCCTTGCGAGGCGACGCGGTCAGCGTTCGGAGCGTACGACCGCACCCGAAGAGAGCTGATCGTTGACTAGTTCACTTCGGTTTAGGAAAGACCGTTTTAGGACCAAGTTTGAAGCGTCGCGTCATTTTAACATGTCAATGTCAGCAGACAGTGACAGTGATATTGACCTCTTTGAGAATTAGAATTATTATTATTTTTATTACAATGTCTCATTCTAACAATAGGTATAATGGTGTTTATTATGTACACTCAGCTATAATTTTCCAAAATAATTAAATACGTAAACATAATATGAACATGTTTTTTTAATTAAAAGCTTTATTTAATTTCTTTATACCTTGAAAATACCACGCCGCGCCGCTCATACAAGGTAACGTTTACGAGCAGCCTGTAGTTCTAATAGATGGCGTTAGTGTTTCTCTGTATGGCGAACGCAAATGTTCGGACAACCGTATCTTTAGTTTTTTATATCAATGAGTCTATCAGTGTAATTGTCTAAACCGTGTTGAATGCTTCTATATTCATTCTCACATTTGATTGCATGATCGCAAACCTTCTTCCACTCTTCAGCCCCGATCATGTTTACTTTTTCAATCAATAATGTTTTTACTGTAGTTAAATTCATACCCACATTTCTAGAGGCTACATAGCCTTTCAGTTGAGACCATATATTTTCAATTGGATTAAAATTCGGATGATATGGTGGCAATCGCAACACAGTGTGCCCATGCTCGGCAAGTACTTTGTCCACGGAAAACTCTGTATACCTCTCCTTTTGCTGACATATAATAGCGTAAATCTGGGTTTTTGTTAATTTTGGATCAACTGGAATTTCGTGTCTGTTTAACCAGTTGATCATTTCCTGTTTAATGGTGTTTGAGTTGGGGGGTCTTCCAACATATTTATTGTGATAGGGTGCGTTGTCGATAACTAGAACAGAATCACTGGGTATATTTGGGATTAATTGATTAACCAGCCATTTTTCGTAGTTATCGTTATTCATTTCATTGTGATAGTCACCTGTAGTGTCCGTGGATTTATACGTTAAAAAGGCACCGGGTACAAAGCCTTTTACATTTCCCGCATGAACTGTTTTCAAACGTTGACCTTTTTAAATTGGCTTTTTTACTCCTTTTTTCTTATCATCACTCCAAGATTTCCCTTTGATGTGGAATGACATACATATGTAAGACTCATCCATGTAGACGATATTTTTTCGAGGTATTCCATTCGTTTGAGACTTACATCGTGCTTTTCCATTAGAACTTTTCGATTATTTATTTATTTATTTAAACTTCATGCAGAAACGTGATACATAGCTGGACTTAATGCCACAAGGCATTCTCTACCAGTCAACCTTAGGGTCAAATAGGACAGCACTGTGGTAGAGTACAAATATAAATAAATTAGGAGAATACTATTTATTTATTTATTTTCTATTTATTTGGATTATCTTCCATTTTAGAGAACCGAAATCCCATCTCGTGAAGTATTTTTCTAAACGTCTTTTCAGACCCATTGTAATGAATAGCTTCAGATAATTTAGCTTTTAATGATTTTATTGTTGGCAGTTCATTAAATCGTAAGTGAAAATCATACCTAATTCTTCGAACAACATCATAATCTAAATCGTCCACATCCAAACGAAATTGCTTTTTTGGTCTCCCTTTTTTTGGAGTGCTGAACTTATTTTCAGTAGTATGTGTTTCAGTACTGACTTCGTTTTATACATTGTTCAAAGTTCTTTTTGAAATTCCAGTGGCATTTGCAACTCGCTCTTGAACCTTCTTAAAATAACAACTTATATTTTCATCTTCATTTTTTTTTAATCTGTCAGCTTTGGTTACAAAATATTTATAAACATTGTAGATAATTTCGCGTGACTGACCTCGTAAAGGTTTCCCTCCTTTTCCTAAAGATGCCATAGTACAACTTTAAATTATTTAAATTTGGGGGTGTTAACAACTCTTAATATATATTTTAAACTGGACGCGACCGCACTCTATCGCACTTGAACGACTGACAAGTGACAAAACATCACATAGGCACAAACGTCGCACACTAGTGCAACAGAGATAACGCTCTACGAAGCCGAAATTAGCCGATTGTCTCTTTCCAAAGGTCGATCATCATCATCATCATCATCATTCTCTTGCCCTTATCCCAATTCATTTGGGGTCGGCGCAGCATGTCTTCCTCTTCCATACTTCTCTGTTTCTCGTCATCTCATGAGACACCTCCTTTTTTACCATATCATTTTTAACACAGTCCATCCATCGTTTCTTTGGTCTTCCTCTACTCGTATATCCTTTTTTTTTTTTTTTTTTTTTTTTTTTTTTTTTTTTTTTTTTTTTTTTTTTTTTTTTGGGGGTGGGAAATCATCAAATAACCCCTCCCGCTCTTGGGCAGAGCGAAAGGGAGTGTCAGACTTCTACTGACTAAAAACCACCCATGTTCTTCGCCCTTCATGTCGAGGCCGCGGTTTCCCTTGCGGACAGCCCGCAGCCTCGACAGGCGTCGGCCCTAGCGGGCCCCTTCCATGTTGCTGACATCTCTTTGAGGCGCGCGTGGAACACGAACGCGCCGTCGACACGGCCTGTCGTCGTCATAAGACGGACGGACGGCGAGCTTACCCATCACTCACCGTCCACAGGCCCGCGTCTACGGTGGCCGGAAGCCATCACGTGGCCCCCGACGCCCGGAGCGCCTCCCGCGGCGGCTGGGACGAGAGGTTCTCTCCCTCTCACGTTCCGCCACCTCCTTCGCTAGCATCACTGCTTCGCAGAAGGAGGCGACGGCGTCCCATTCCTCCTCGCCCCGGACCATGGCTTGCACCAGGGCCGGACGCGAGAGGTCGCCGCCGCCGATCGCCGCTACGAGAACACGGCGGGGCTCCGCCCAAGCGGGGCACACCTCCACAGTGTGCTCCACCGTGTCCTCCGGCCGATCCTCGCAATGGTGGCATCCGGGCGTTTCCTCCCACCTGATTCGGTGCAGGTACCTCCCGAAACAACCGTGTCCGGTGAGTACCTGCGTCAGACGGAAGGTGAGGGCGCCGTGGCGCCTCTCCAGCCACTCCTCAAAGAGGGGACTTACCGCCACTATCGTGGCGTGCCCTGCACGGGGTTGCGACAGTCGCTCTCTCCATGCCGCCATGAGATCGCACCGGAGGTCTGTCCGCTGCGCAGCAATTAGCCGCGGCAACGGAGTGACCCCCCGGTGCAGCGCCTCCGCGCGCCATTCATGCAGGCGCGCGAGGACTATCGCCTCTATCGTCTCTACTCGTATATCCTCGATGTGCAATATTTATCGCCGGGTACTGTACATATATTTTATTAATAAAAATAATCAATCAAATGTTTGGTCTTTATACCTTATTCTACAAATATTATAAATGCCAACGTCTAGATGTACTATCGTGGGCACTCCCGCCTGACCACCACTAAGCTCATATTTGCTTGCACTTACAACATGAAGCGCTCTCTAGCTCCGCCCCGCCTTTGTATAGAAATAATGAATGAAATACAATACCGTTCCATCCACCGCACTGACGAGACCGACGCACGCCGAACGAGAGTTATTGTTATTTTTCAACTGCCATTATTAGAAAAAAAAACTTTAACTGAATTTGACTTTCCTTACTAATGGTGCGTGTCGCGAGGGCGCGTGGATTCTCTCTTCATATTATATTCTGGTTATCTCTAGGTTTATAGTGTGATTGATTTTATAATAATAATATAGGATTGTACTGCTTCGCTTTGATGTGAAGAGAAATCCCCGCCTCACGATATATTAGAGACACTCACCGATACGGATCCCCCTCCGACTTGCAAGCGTCTCCCAATCCAGTCTCTTATCTTCGGTCCGCAAGGGCACCGAAGTGTTAACACTATGCCGACCATCAATCCATCCAACTTCTCAGGTGTAACTAGGATATCTGTAAGTTTAATTACCCATGATTCTTTGGGTTAAGTACTACCTATCTGTTTCCATCAATAAAGCTATCTAAAACAGTTATTCAATTGCAATATCTATGATGAAATTTACTTCAAGTTCTCATCAACAGTCTTTGCGACACCTATGTGCTAATCAGATACTAGGATTCTTTCCACGTCTGCAGAAGCACGCATTCCTGTTCGACTTCGGCCCATCGCCTCCGTCTAGAATGCTCCCCCTTTATATTACCTATATATATATGATATAGTGTAATTTTCCATACGTTCGTCAACGTTTGTGCCCGTCGGCACATTCACTAAGGCCATGGGGGACCAAGAAGATTTATAAGAGAGGTTGGCCCACGACCCTTCCTATAAACTCCCAAGAGCTTTTATGTCCGGACAAGTAGCTCGCGTGCGGTCGCTGTTATGCCCCCAGCCCAACGCTGGAGGCACGACCAACACATTTAAGTTTAGGTGACTCAAACAATTCCGAGTAGGTAAAAGTACCTCCGTATATTTAATTACTAGAACAACAGATAAATAATACTTAGCTTTCCAGGTGGCGCGTATCACGGGTGACAAGAATCTACTTATGATCTTCTTGCACTGAATTTACTTTACAATAAACTTCATTAATTAGTCAGACTGAATATGCTATAATTACCATTCAAACAGAGGCGTCGTTTGGTAGCGTCAAGTTGTCAATACTGATTTAGTGTTGCTATATTACATTAGTTCTGTGCAATTATATATTTACATTTTAAGTTTGGAACATCGCGATTTCATCTTTCGCGACAGTGCGTGTGTGTTGGTTTGGTAATTGTAAATTAAAAACTCAATGATTTCTGTGAGTAATTTTAAATTTATTATAAGTATCTTATAAATTGTAAGCGTGTTCTCTAAATCGGCTTTAACGATTTCGATAAAATTTGAAATAATGGGGCTTTAGGGCGGTGAAACGTTGATCTAGCCAGCGGGCCTAAAATGGCCGCTTTTGCAGAACATAATATGAATGACATTCAAAATTTAAAATTCTTAAAATGGACTTTATGTGTATGACAATAAAGTCCATTTTAAGAATTTAAACATTTTAATGTGATTCATATTGTTTTTTTTTTATTTTGGGAGTCAGCTCAGCGATTTGACTGATGAATCCTTCCATGCAAAATTATAATTTCATTTCGTTCTTCTTGTATGAGATTTCTGGAAGACATTATGCACAAAATGTTCTAGCACAGGTGAGAACCTGTGCTAGAACATTTTGTGCATAATGTCTTAGGAGTCCAATATTATTGCACAGGTTAACGTTTAGTCAATCAAAGGTCAGGTAAGCAGAGCAATGGTCAATGTTCAAAAGGTCCGGGAAGCGCGCCAAAGTTCGTCCGTAAAATTCGCAAAAGGTGTACAGAGGATAAGTCACTAAGCTGCCATGCGCAGTGCAGATTGCAACTGATTACGTTGACGCTTCTCTAATAGGCCTAAACTTTGAGGGGGCGGGGTTTGGCGCCTACGCATGATTTATGCGAAAAAAAATTTAACTGGGCAGGCGGAAAAGCTTTCGACTGTACAGACCTGTGTCCTCCGTCCACACAAAATACCGAATGTTTTCAAATATTTTCAATGAAATTTGGAATTTAAAAGATACTAAGATTATATGTTGCAAAAGCTAATTTTACAATGTACTTATTTATGTAGAAAGTCACGGAAACAGCTTGTAGAATATAATCTAATCACACAAGTTTATTATACATATTACTTCTTTTCTACTTCAGTGTACTCAGGCCCAACACGTTTCAACCGGTTGGTGAGTAAAGTTAAGAAGGTCATCCATTGTACCAATCCGCCGCTTTTTTGTATTCATTCGAATTTGGTCGGATAGCCAGTCGTTGTTTACATGTTTTGTTTTTTATTAATATTTACTGAATGCGAAACATTCCAAGCTGAAAATTTTCACTAAATATTTTTGACTAAAGGCACTAATTGTTGGTGTACACCTACACATCTTGGGTTAAGCCGGTTTCTTTTATTTTGGCGTCAAAGTTATTACACTGTCGTTTCGACTTTTAGCAATATTATTCAATAACGCTTGCATGTGCACTTTTGAAACTTTTTATGGTTATTATAAGCGTCAAGAAGGACCGAATACAGTTTTCAGCGAGCTTATACGTAATCTCATTTAGGCGCTACGATATTTTTTCGGGTTTTCATAAACGCCCGATTACTTGAAAACTATAAATATTACCCTAAATCTAATTCTGTCACAAATTGGCACAAATTAAGAGCTACTCGTGTGTGTTTGTTCTACAGGCGCACATCCAATGGTTTCCGAGATACACGATTCTTCGAAACGTTACCCCAGCAGGAAATGCAATATCTCGAAGACCTGAAGACGCACTAATTATATATTCGGCGCACATTTATAGACGAGCATAAGCTACATGCCCACGTACAACGTTTCTCTCTCCGATCATTCGTTTAGAATTTTCCTGCTGGAACAACGTTACCCTGGCAGGAATCGTTTTTTCCGTTTTTTCACAAAACGACAAAGCGCACAAATTTTTTATGTTGCGCACATTTACAGCAGATTAGGCACTAATTATTCGTTCCACTCATGTCACTCTAGGAGCAACTTTCCTGCTGGGGTAACGCACACGTTGGTTTCGAGTACCTAAACTGCGTACGAAGGAGTTGCAGATTAGGGTTCTAAGGCTTGTCGATTATTAAAAAAATTAACTTGTCGTAAAACAAAATCTAAGTTTTTGCGGGATTTGTTGCATATTTGTATTATATTATGTTGGTTAAATGTAAGGTGTGGGTCAAAGTTAGTACCAAGTGTGATGGATCGAAGACTGAGCTGCTGAGAAGAGGGAGACGCAGGCACCAGCTAATCACACTTTTATCTTCGCAAGTTTCATGATTTTTGTCAAAATAAAATATATGCGTCCATTTTGTGGAAGTCCTTTTATTGCAGTAATTATGACTAGCGAATAGCGATGCGCGATGGCGAGAGGTTTTATTCGATTGTTTCGATTGTTCAAACATCTCGATGGTTCTCGATTGTTTCGACTTGGACTCGAGTCCGACTCGGTCTGTTTAAGCTGTTATTGCGACTGGCGCATGGCGCGTTCATTCGAGAGTTATTCCTCGATGGTTTAGTTTCACGAGTTCTTGACTTGCATTGTGATTGCGAATCTAAACTAATTCTTCCAACAAGAGCAATCGAAAATCATCAATACCGCGACGGGAATAACATGTAAGTAGTTAACTTACGTACGAATAACAAGATAGAAGGAATCGTGAAAATAAATAAAACATCGAGGGTTCTTATTTAATCTGTTTTTTTTAATTAGATATTTAAGTAGCATAGTTTTTTAATGTTTTTAGTTATCTACCTATTTAAATTTAAAGGTAAAATCAGTCTGGCACGGGATAATTAACAATCTTAATGAAATAACAATCACAAAACCGTTTCAGAAAAGTCTTAATCTCTCATATATTAATAATTTTAATTTCTAGTCTTTGTTATTAACAAATTACAGACATATTACTTATTTAGGCAACTACTTATCTATACGGTTTTATTCTAATATTAATAAACTTGTTACGAGTATATTATAGGAACTGTATCAGTCGGGATTCTTTTATAAATATTACAACATTAATAAAATCAACAAAAATATGTACTTGTCAACACTAATAAAAATACAGCTGCGCTAATAATTAAAAGGTACATTCTAAGAGTACTAAGATTATATTTTTATAATCTTACAATTTATATACTTACTTACCTATATAAATCTAAAGGTAAAATCAGTCAGGCACGGAATAATCAACAATCTTAATCAAATAATAATCGTTACAAAAATTAAATCGCTCGACTCGAGTCTGGCACGCTCTCACCTCCAACTAACATGCACCTCGGCTTGATGCATGCAATCGACTGACCTCGGTGACCGAGCGAGACTCGGTGACTGATTCGAACAGTCGAAAAATAGCGGTCGATTCCATTGACTCGAAACAATCGAAAAACATCTCGATTGTTTTGTAGAACGGCGAGTCGATGTTTGACTCGATGGTTTATTTTAACGACTCCGATTCTTTTGATTGTTAAAACATCTCGGAATCGCCCATCGCTAATTATGACAGTGCTGTACACAGTGTTGCAAGCGTTAAAATATATAAATGATACCACAGTACAAAATCTACAACACCAAGGTCGCGTACGGCATTAACTCGTTTCAGGAGCTCATTATTCAGAGTGTAGATATTGAGGATAGGTTGTGTGGCTATAAAGAAGGTCATGATCGCACATTTGCTAATATTAAATTTTTATATATTAAGGTTGTTTGTAGTGCTCCAATGGTGAATGCTGTCTATATCTTGTTGGAGTGTGACTGGATCGCTATACGATTAGATATGGGAAGCGCAACTTTGACGTCATTGTTTTGGTCTATTTATTACTTAAATAATAAATACTGTATTTCAATTAAACTTGGTTTATTATCAGACAAAGACTTGTTACAGCATAAAGAGTAATAGTCGTTCCGACGCCATGTTGGCAGTATACATACCTATATATATATAACTTATACAGTCGGCATACATCAAACTGTGGAGTGCTTTACATACTTGGGCAGGTCATTTACAACTATTAGAAAAACCAGGGGACCGAGGTTAGTACCTTGGCCTACGCCAGAAGTGACAGAATAGCATTCCGAATTGGCATTAGACATTCCAATCCACTGCAGTACCTAACAACATAATTAAACGTTTAAGGTGAATGCTCCAACTAGCCCGCGAAATTCAATTTTTTTTACGTTTTTTGCAATTTGCAGGTCAGTGTTAGTTTGTATGTTGATTAGAAATATAATCATCAAAATCATCAATACAAGCCTCCAAGTTCATAAAGGTGCAAGAACTTGAAAAAGTCATTTTTGCACCTTTATGAACTTGGAGGCTTGTATTGATGATTTTGATGATTATATTTCTGTAACTACATACGTCTTACAGCCGCAATTAATATTCTAATTAACATACAAACTAACACTGACCTGCAAATTGCAAAAAACGTAAAAAAAATTGAATTTCGCGGGCTAGTTGGAGCATTCACCTTAAAGCCAGGGACTGAAAGCGGTTACGGTTAAAGGTTAAGATACCTCAAAACTATACCGGTACCGGTTAAAAATAAGGATTACCGAAATATACCGTACCGATATGCATTTCTAGCCTCAAAATTCCGCTGCCGAAAAAATAACGGTGTCGAAATATTTCGGTAATCCTTATTTAACGGTATGACGTCATACCGAAATTTAAAGGTACCGTAATTTTTGGTTAATTCAGTCCCTGGACTTTAAACCAAGCCGACCATCAAACCCGGATTATTAGCTTCAGGACTGTAATTATATTTTATTGATATCCTTCGAATTTGCACACTTTTTGGCCCGTCCGGCGACGCCAGTTACCGAACCACTGAAGCCTATCAAAACTGCAGTCAAGAGACGATTTCTAAGGTAAGTATTATCCAAATAAATAAAATATCTACTATCAAATCCTGTCAGTCTGTAATCTATAGTTTTGGCTGGCTCTAGAATGCCTATACACCCTGCACGCTTAGTATGGCGATTCTATCTCTATTCTACTAAGAATAGACAAAGCTTTTTCCATACAATTTGACATGAAATTTTGCTACAATCTGTCATTTTGTCGATTCTTCCGTCGACAAAACCCGTTTCTACGGTGGTCATACTACGCGTGCTGTAGTACCTTGTATTTCCATGCACCAACTTGGTTTTTGATTGTCATTGTCAATTCTGTGTTGACATCGACTTGTCACTGTCAAGTGTCAATTATAAAAACGAACGGAAACTCTTGAAAACTGACTGAAAGAAAAGTGAAAACACGACGAAACCGGCTGGCGGTGCAAGTTAAATCATTCAAAATTTTAACAAACTATAATGACGTCTTCGTATTTTGATTTCTTTTGTAAAAATATTGAAAGTGACGATGTACAGAATGCAGACCGTATTACGGGCACCTGTTATTCTATGTGCCCAGAAGAAGAAGTCAAATTGTACGTGTACACCTGATTTAATACTTTAGTGTTAGAGTGGAGTCGAAACTTATCGAAGGTAGAAAGAAGACTTCGAGAGGAGAGAGAGGGATAGAGCGGAGTGTGTCGTTAAAACGAATTACGTTACGTTATAACGTTACTTGGAGTTTACACTGTTTATACATTATTAATGAAAAACTAAAGTATGTAAAATAAAACTAACTGCACACCCTTATAATATTTCTAAGATCTTCTGATTACCTCTTCTACATAATAAAGAGCACTGACTGTAAATTTACTCAATTTGTTAAGGCGTGAGGAGGAGCGTCTAGTCCATGTTCTTGAAGTGTGGGGCAGTGAGCGGAAGCTGGTGAAGAGCTACAGCCGCTCTGCAGCAGACTCCAACATGACAGTTTCACATCTATTGCGGCCCTACTCCGTGCTCACCAACACTGTACAGTATCTGCTGTTGGAGTAAGACTGTTTGCATCTCAATTTCATTAAATAAGTTTTATTGTTGTGTAATTGTTATCTTGTTATGTTGACTATGGGCAGGACCTCCTAATCTTATTGCTAGCCAGCAGCTTCCTGTATATTTTCATACAAAATTAACTCAAAATATGTATGTTTTTCTTATATTTACTTTTTTTTTCTCAACCAATAATGAAATATTTGCTAAAATGCTTTAGAATGCTAGATTGCCTTCTTGACATGAAACAACTCTCTTGACACAACATATATGTTCCAGTATCACTAGAAGAGTAGATGTCCCCACATCCGTGGTGTACGACTATGTGAATGACCGCCTGAGAGCCGTGAGACAGGAGGCTATCATACAGCGGCTACCACCTGAACAGTGTGCTTGTCTGCTTGAGCCTATGATTAGGTTTTATGTTTACTACGGCTATAGGTAAGTGCTTTATGTATTTTTTTTAATAAACAGTTTTGTAGCTAATTCAGCTCAATGTAATGGTTGGATGATAGATATAGGAAAGGAGATATGGCATGTAGTGAAAGTAAATGTATTGGACCTTCACAAACATGCAGTTCATTAAAAGCAATATTTACAAGTGGACACACCCTACTTTTTTCTTTTTTTTTTTAGCCTGCTCTGTCCCACTCCAGGGCAAAGGCCTCCCTCCACTCTTTCCACTTTTCGCGAGCCCGCGCGTCCTCCTTCCAGTTTTGACGGAACTAATCTAGTTCATCCCGCCATGTCCTTCGTGGCCTGCTTAATATTTCTATGGATGGGGTTATTGTTTTTAGAAGATAAAACTTCTATAAAAGTATCAACTTTCGACTTATGAACAGAGGTCCAGGTTGAACAATGTCGAAATTAAGGGAGTTCCTGTTAAGAAGGATGAGAACCTGTACTCAATCATCGACGCTATTGGCCGCAAAGTCAATTACAGCTGTCCCAAAGCCCAGGTGAACTATATTTCAAGGGTCCCTATTTTTGGATCCAATGAAAAGCTGATCATAGTGAGTTTTTTAAACCGGTATGTAAAAGAAGATTTCATTGCGGCGGCACGTGCCAAGAAGGACTTATCTGCTTGTGACATCGGGTTTCAAGGCTCATCTCATCGTGTGTATGTCAACGATCACCTAAGCGTCGAGTACAAAAAGCTTTTATCCAAAGTTAAAATCATTGCCAAGGATAAACATTATGAGTACGTATGGGTTAAGCATGGTAAAATTCATTTACTTAAAAATAACCATTCGAAAGTTTTTATTATAAGGAAGGAGTCAGATTTAAACAAGATTATCTAATGTGCTTCTTAATTGTTACCCGTACTTTCCTGTTTCGCTATTTTATTTTGCATCAATGGCTCCAAGTATTTAATACCGTTTGTGTTACAATAACTTTTTACAAAATGTTTAACACCTCTGCCGCACTCAGGACTTCGACACCTCTCTTTTGTTTAGCTACTTGTATCCTTTGTGTTCGTTATCGCGCTGTTTACTTTAAAGCTTTGCCGCACTACAATATCTTTTACTCTTTCGCACTTGCACGCACTACGCACTATTGCTTGCTTTTTCGCACAGTTGTTTACTACATAGCATCGCATGATTCTTGCGCTCACGCAAATCTTATTGACGTTTACCTTCATATTAGTTATTTGATTATATTATACCCCATTTTACAATATTATTCAATGAAATGCTTTATTTTAATGAATTATACAGATTTATACACTATTCTTAGTTTTAGTTTTTAATGGCTCTTACGAGTACTAATAGGTTAAATATATTTTATCAAAACGTTCGCGGACTTAGAACTAAAAGTGATACTTTCTATCGTCAAATGTTACTGAACTCGTATGATATTATTGTTCTTACAGAGACGTGGTTATTGGATGGAGTTTTAAATTCCGAATTCTTTGACGAACGGTACATTGTGTGGCGTCGTGATCGAGATTATGTTTTGACCGGGCAGTCGCGGGGTGGGGGTGTACTTATTGCTACACGTAGGGAACTTTCAGTTATATGCCAACCAAACTTCCATTCTACAGCAGAGGATTTATGGCTCAGCATACGACTGAAAAATTCTAATACACGTAAATTTATTACCCTACATATTTGTGTTGTTTATTTATGTCAGCAAAACTTAGGCCTTTCTTTTTCTTTACAACTTCGCAATTACCTCACAAAATTAAACCAAACAGTTATAAGTAACTCTTCTGATACCTTTCTCATCATTGGTGATTTTAATATGAGCGGTATTAACTGGGTCCTATCTGACAATCTATCGCTCGTCCCAACGAACCCTAACGGTTCTGACGAAATTTTACTTAGTGACGAATTATGTACCCTAGATTTTGGTCAATACAATGGTGTTCTAAATAGGTATGGTAAAATTTTAGATTTGGTACTCTCAAACAAATTGGCTAATGTGGTTGAATGTTCAAGTCCGCTGGTTCCCATTGACGCCTACCATCCAGCACTATTAATTAATATGGATTTCGTTGAGGCTCCTCTATTAGAGTGCGCACCACGGACACAATATCTGTTCGACAAAGGCGACTATGAGTCTATCAACAAAGACATTTCCACGACTGACTGGGAATCCGAATTCGCGACACGATCAATTGATGAATCAGTTCACTTTTTCAATCAAGTTGTTCTCAATTTACACACTAAATATATTCCACAAAAATTACAACGTCACAACACGTATCCCACCTGGTACAACTCGGCATTAATAAGAACAATTAAAGAAAAATACAAATATTTCAAAAAATTTAAAACTTACGGCAATATATCTGATGAGTCAACATTTAGGCTTCTCCGTGAAAGGGTAAAGATATTAGAATCAAAATGTTATGAAAACTACTTGAAGTTAACCGAAAAATCTATTAAAGAAAACCCAAAATATTTTTGGACTTTTGTTAAAAAACGACACAACTCGAAAGCAGTTCCGAGCACCTTAAACTATAATAGCGAAGCATTGCGAACCGGAGAAACAATATGCGAAGCGTTTTCTACGTATTTTCATTCTACATTTCTAGATACCAACCCTAGTTGTGGAACTTCTTCGGCCAATATTTTTAGTGAATCTACCAGCCTATCCGATGTATGTAACATTGAAGTGAACGTTGAGGAAGTTTCTAACTTGCTTCGCACGCTGGATACTTCTAAAGCGGCTGGCCCGGATAATATTTCGTCTAAATTTCTTGTTCGGTGTTCGACTCCGATTGCCCAACCTATCTCGCTTCTCTTCAGAAAATCCTTGGACACCTGTATTGTACCTAAACTCTGGAAATCGGCTTTCATAACACCTATTCACAAAAAAGGAGTCAAAACCGAAATCATTAACTACAGGCCGATATCCAAGCTCTGTATTGTGGCAAAAGTCTTTGAAAGAATTATCTATAACCAGGTGTATAGTGCTCTTAAAAACTCGTTTAGTTCCTTTCAACATGGTTTTCTGAAGGGAAGGTCTACCGTCACTAACTTGATTCTGCTCAATGATTTTGTTACTGATGCCATGGATAACGGTAAGCAGGTTGATGTCGTTTATACGGACTACAGTAAGGCTTTTGATCGGATTGATCATGAGATCTTGCTGTCAAAGTTATATGGTATGGGAATACGAGGCGATTTACTAAGATGGTTTTCTTCTTATCTGGAGAACAGGTCCCAAGCAGTAGTATTAAGCAATTACATGTCTAGTTGGGTGCCTGTCCCCAGTGGAGTCCCCCAGGGTTCATTACTCGGGCCATTACTTTTCATTGTGTATATAAATGACATCAACTCTTGCTTGATCTCATCCAAATTGTTGTGCTTTGCAGACGATATGAAAATCTATGCCAAAATATCATCACATGCGGACGTGACTGCACTTCAGGATGATTTGCGTCGTCTGGAGGCATATTGTCGTATGAGTAAGCTTGATCTCAACCCTTCTAAATGTTCGGTTCTAACATATTCTCGAAAGCGCTCAATTATACCTTCATCGTATAGCTTGGGTGATCAATTACTACCTAAAACGAACTGCATCCGTGATCTGGGGGTATATCACGATTCTAAGCTTACGTTTGAACCTCATGTCGATGCCATAGTCGCTAAAGCATATAAAGCACTAGGTTTCATAATGCGGCTCTCCAAGTGCTTCAGTCAAGCCAAAACTTTAAAAATTCTCTACTGTACTTTTGTTAGAAGTCACTTGGAGTACGCGTCTGAAATCTGGAATCCATGTTATCACAAGTACATTGATCGTATAGAAGGCATCCAGAAAAAGTTCATCAAGTATTTGTGTTATCATCAGAATGTGCCCTACCGATCTGAAGATTATCTCAACCTCTGTAAGAAGTATCATATATTACCCTTAATTAATCGACGAGCAATTTCTGATTGTATTTCATTATTAAAAATATTCAATAATTCTATTAATGACTCCGATATTCTATCCAAATTTTATTTTAATGTTCCCGGAAGGTCTAAGCGATGGAACGTGCCGTTGCGTATTCCATTTACCTCTACGAATTACAGGCAAAATTCATTTATAGTGCGTGCAAGCAGAAACTTTAATAACGTGTGTAAACAGCATGATTTTGATGCTTTCGTAACGAGTGTGTCCTCGGCCAGAAAGTGCCTGAGCCTTAGCTTTTTTAATTAAGGTTTTTTTTTTGTTGTGTTCAAGTTTTATTACTGTATTGATTGCGACATATAAAATGTGAATTTAGTTTAAGCTTGAATGTTATCCTGTATTTATTTTTTATTTTTTTGTAGCTGTATTGCGTTCACACTCTTTCTTCAAAATCTGTTTTTTAGAAGTGAGGACTTTTAATTGGCTGTCAGTCTCACATACTGTTTTTTAATCTGTATAACTTAGCTGTAAGTCTTCCAAAGTAAATACATAAATAAATAAATAAAAATAAACAATAACCCCATCCATAGTCATTATCCAATTTAAGTATTTAGGTATGTATAAAATAAACAATATTCTTTATGCCATTGACTGCATTCTTTTCGTATTTAGAATTTGTAACAAATTCTGCAATTTTTCAGATTAAAGAAACGGGTATAACTCAAGATTCAATAAATACCATAGCGAAACATTTCAGCACGGCACCGGAACCGTGGGCCTTCGAGGTTCACAAAGGCATAACTAGGATGCTGAAACTCCGTGAAAAAATGGTTTGTATGACTGAACCGCTGTTCCGCAGTGGTACATCATTTGGGTGATTTCCAATTTTGGTGGGTGATTTTCAATTTTGGTCACACTTTTGAACTGACATATCCCAAAGAGTTATCGAGATATTCTAAGCCCTCTTAAAGGTTATAGCTACTATTAGCTACGACTATCTATTCTTATAAGTTCTAGGTACTTATTTTTCACGAAAACAAAAGAAAATATTGCGCTACCCAAATTGAAAATTACCCACCGAAATTAAAAATTATTCCAACAAAATTGAAAATCATTCACTAAAATTGGAAATTACCCATTTGACTTGATAATGAGCAATGACTTAAACTGCAAGTATTGTGTAGGTGGCGGATGGCATTGCGGACTGGCCAATGGGCGAGACACTGGCGTACGGCTCTTTGCTGCGTGACAACGTGCACATTCGCTTCACCGGCGAGGATGTGGAGCGCGGCACTATGGCGCATAGGTACTGTACCTCTACCTGTAAAGCCTTCTTTACACGACGACAAATGCGTCCGCGGATGCATCAGCAGATGTATAACCACGAGCCGAATAGTCGACAGACGCAAATTGTATGCACGCAACATTTAAAATTTATTTTTCGGATTCCACAGGCAGTTTTCTGCTTGATATAACTCAAGAAATTTGATGTTTTCATGTCAAGGAGAGTATTACTTACCCCCACACGTTTGACCCCCTCATTAATGATAATAGTCTTTACTATTTTAATGAATGAGACACTATAATGATGCAACGCAACACAAATAACTTGCACTGTCTAATACTCAAGATAGAGGTAGACTCAGCCCCAAAACGATGTCAACACGGACAAGGAACCATTTTATTGTCAAAAACCACGTGTAATACGATGTAATAGCTACAAAACGTAGTAAACTATTTCATTCATCATTTCACAAAACCTCATCCACAAGCCATCATGGCTTTTTAGATCCAAGAGCTTATCAACGTGACATAAGCTGAAGCTCTAAAGCTTTGGGTGTTTTGTGTATATTATGTTTCCGGCCAAACCCGATTTCATGCAAAACAATAGTTTGTCCTAGGACCCTAGGTCAAACCTTTTTATCGTGTCAGGCAGCATACACGATCCCAAACAAAGTAATTACACTGCACCCAAGCCGGATGTAACGCTCGCCGGACGCTGCTGCGGCAGCGCTCGCTGCGCTCGGTCGGCTCGCGCGTGTTTGGTCACAGTTCTAACCTAACCCATTTAAACGGTTTGCTTTATGACCGTTATTTTATGATGAGCCCTACTTTAGCCTAGGTCAAAGCGTGGCTTGAAATCACATATACACGCTGAAGTCGCCTGAAGTGGCATTGGCTATGATTGCAGGCACCACGTGTACCACCACCAGGGCGTGGACGGCGCCACGTACCGCGTGTTGGACACGCTGTATGCCGACCAGGCCCAATACTCGCTACACAACAGCTCGCTCTCCGAATTTGGTAACATTACCACTTACTTACGACAACCGACTTGACCGCTCGCATTCCAGCAAGCATGTGACTTTTTTAATATCTTTAACTACACAGGATGTAAGTTGTCACTCAAACCATGAGTAGTTGATTTAATAAAAAAAATATAGGAACGAGTTCACCCACTAGATTGTGTTTGACATGGTACAAACTTGTAATATTATGTATAACTTTGTGTATGCCTCTTGTGCTACAATATTCTTTTATGCAATAAATTTATTTATTATTAATTTAGTTAAAAAATGGAAAACTACTGATGATTACTGCATGAATACGTGGTAACCGTTTTCGCTTCGGTGTCCCTGTCTTTCTGTTTGTTTCTCCATCAGGATGTTCTCAGTACCAATAATTCAAAATCAATAATGTCATAAACACCATCATCATTATTATTAATAAAACAAAAATAATCAACTATTCAATAATTTTTTCATAATTTAATTCTATGTACTATTTTATCCGCAGGCATTTTGGGTTTCGAGACTGGCTATTCTTATTCAAGTCCGAGAGTGCTCTCAATATGGGAGGCACAGTACGGTGACTTTGCGGACACCGCGCAGCCTATGTTTGACACGTTCATCGCGAACGGCGAGAGCAAGTGGGTCAGCCAATCAGGCGTCGTAGTACAACTACCTCACGGCATTGACGGCGCCGTAAGTATTATTGGAAATTGAGAATAGCGTGGAGCCATACGGCTGTATTTCAGGATGTATGATATATGCTTTTTTATTTTTGAGTGATTCCTTTCAAGTGCGTTTACCCGGATTACTCTCCATTTGATTTTTCATGAAAAAGAAAAAAAAGGTTTCTGAGAAAGTAACTAGATCTCTTATAGATTGGGATGGCCCCATACTACCTTATTAAAATATATATAATATATTAACTATTATTATATAAATTTTTAACAAATTAATTTCCGACATTGCCATATTTTTAACTCGATTCTAGACATGATAGTGTAACAATAACCTCTCATATATTAAATAGTAGCTCCTGGCCTCTAGAGTCGTTCCTTGTGCACTACGTTATAGATTGTCCATCAGAATCCAAAGCAATGGTTTCGTTTGTGCACTATCAGGGTCCCGAGCACTCGTCAGGACGCCCAGAAAGATACTTGCAGCAATGTGACGACGACGAAGAATGTGTACCAAATTTGGAAGACCCGCAGTTGGAGTGTAAGTCTTTTAACATCGTACCGGACCGGATTTTTTTTTTTTTTTTTTACAAAAACTTTGCCCCACACTAGGAATTTCTCCTGTATCGTGGGTGCGTTCACAAACATTTAAACTCACATACACAAATACCCAGACCCGGAACAACTATCTGTAGGCCTTACAAATAGTTGTTCTGTGCGGGGATCGAACCCGCGACACGCAAAGCAGCAGTCCATTGCTTGAGCCACTGCGCCAACCGTGCCGTCAATCGATTACGCTCTCGGCGGTCAATCTCATCAGAGACTAGCCACATAATGGGCTTCTGACTTGACTACTGTTAAAAATTCACGAAAATGTAATGTTATTTCAAAGAACTAACAGAAATAACACGATGTGTGAATAAAATAATAAAATCGATCAAAAAATACTCCATTTCTTTATCGATTTAATAACTTTTTTCACACATAGTGTTATTTCTGTTAGTTCTTTGAAATAACATAACATTTTCGTGATTTTTTAACAACTTAGTCAAATAGCCAATGATACAGAAGATCTAGACACAAATGTGAGAGCAAACACGAGGTGCACTCTCTCTTACCTCAATCTCGTCATCTGATGGGACGACAATCCGACACCACCGAAGAGAGATTATAGACACACTGAACCGTTTGATGGTCTCGTGATAGCAACCGCCAATTCTAACCGTGGAATCCTGGCTTCGATTCTCAGTCCCAGGTAGAGCGAAGTGTTTCGGGGGTTTTTCATTGGGAATTTCTCTGTAGAAGCTCGGAATTCGAAGTTTGCTCGTCAGAGAATCCCGTGTCTTGGAAAGTACGTAAACCCATTGGTTTTTATACGAGTACATAATAACAATGATCATCACCCGGATTGTTAATCTGTTAAGTAACTCATTTCGGAAGCTTCACTCCCCTCCGTTTGTTTTTGAGGGTGGAAAATTATCAAATGACTCCTCCCGCTCTGGGCAGAGCGGTAGGGAGTGTCAGGCTTGTACCGACTAAAAACCACCCATGTTCCTTCTTAGCCCTTTATGTCGAGGCCGCGGTATCTCTTGCGAACAACCCGCAGCCCCGACGGTTACATTCTCCCCTTTAATTGAGTTTAAGGTACCGTTTAGAAGAGAGGGGATTCTTACCTCGTAAATCGAAATAATATACTGTTCGTGAATCGTACCAATAACAAAACTGATCACCTTATAAACCTTTGCCTGTTCGTAGTGAAACAGTTGCGGACGGCCAACTGGACCGTGTGCAACGTGACGACCCCTGCAAACTACTTCCACTTGATCAGGAGACAGATCGCCATGCCATTCCGCAAGCCGCTCATCCTCTTCACGCCTAAAGTCGGCCTTAAGCACCCCTACTACCGGTCCAAGTTCAGTGATTTCGTAATTGGAACAAAGTTCAGGAGGTGAGCCCGAAAATAGTATTTCAATAATATTTAGTAGTCGCGAGCAACATTTATTCAGAAACTAAAAAAGTCCTTAATAGTCATCACTGCTTCATACACAAATTAGGTTAATACAGGGTGTAAATCAACCCATCACACAGCCGTCAACCAAGCATTCTGTACATGACATCACTAAGTACTCCTACGCAAAAACTTTTGCTGGGAAAAGACTTCTTTTTTTGGGTCAAAAATCACATTTTACGATAAAACTCAATGTAGCACTGTTAAAACATTGTGCTAGTGGATGCTTTGAATAGTACACGGGTCATGGAGGTAATTTAAGTAAAGTTAAAACCTGGAAAACTAGTATTTACAAAAACAGCTGTGAAAAATTTGGAACTTTGATCCCCAATATCTCCGTAACTAGGAGGTTCCCAGGTATGGTCTAGAACAAAAAAAATATCGCAGTGGTGGACAAGTGCCCTTCGTTTGCGTTAAGGGTACTTTTACACCCTATATAGTTGATATAACGAGTGTTTTTTTTTTTCGTATTTCGACAGAGTGATCCCCGAAGAGGGACCAGCCAGTAAACAACCAGATAAAGTCAAGAAGCTCATCTTCTGTTCTGGCAACGTGGCGATCAAAATTGATGAGGAACGGAAAGCTAAGAAACTAGAAAATAAACTGGCCGTTTGTCGTATTGAACAACTGTACCCATTCCCTTACGACCTAATTCTCAAGGAGTACTCTAAATACGAAAACGCGGAGAAGTGCTGGTGTCAAGAGGAACACAAGAACCAGGGTCCTTGGCCCTTCGTCAAAGTTCGTATGGAGAACCTTTTCGAAACGAAAGTGACGTGAGTACGGTTTATTGTCAACACGTTGAATAGGCTTACTTCGCCATCTCCACTAATATATTGTTATATTAGTGGAGATTTTTTCTCAAAGTCAATCGTTTCAAAGATAGGACTTTGCAAGTGCCAAAGTTGAAAATAGTAAAATGTGTGCCCCCCTCTCTCAAACTTTTAAACTAAGACAGTGAAAAATCTAAAAATAAAATATGCTGTAGATCGCAATAAAAACTTTTAACCAAAATTGGTTCCAACGATATTATTACATAAGTAGTGAATAATTTTTGAGATATAGCACATTTAAAAAACCGCATATTATATCTTGTCGTTCATACAAACACTATGAAAAACAAACTTATCACAAAATAATATGTTACCTATAAGCTTTAGAGCGGCAACAGAAAAACAACAACAGACAACAGAAATAATACAAATTAAAGGGGGCTTCCCTACTACGATGGTTCGGAACCCTTCATGTGCGAGTCCGACTTGCATTTGGCCAATTTTTTTGTTTTACTTATGGTATGAATCCTGAATCCCCTTGTAAATCCGTCATGTCTTAGAACAAAGAAATTCGAAAACATGTGACATCTACCAACCCGCACTGGGCACGGGTGGTGGATTATAGCCCTTCGCTCTCCTAGAGAAGAGGCCGGAGTCCCGGCAGTAGGAACATTAGATATAGGCTGTTGATGATGATGATGACTTAACGGGTGCCCCGTTAAGTGATTCCGATAAAATCCCACCACAAGTATACTTGTCTGCCCGCAGATGCATATCAAGACCAGCAAGTTCAGCGTCGGCGACGGGTATCAAATGGAAGCATAATAAAGAATTAAAAGATCTTAAAGAGAACATTGTAAAAGGCTGCTAATGTTTGAAAAAACGTCTAAAGATCTTTTTACAAATTTACGACTGAATTACAATTGATATTAATTATTTTATTATTTTGGAGGGTTGGACAAACTTGGTTATCAAAGATATACACTTTTAAAGTTTACATTCCTATCTCTAAAATTATTGTACCCTGATATTGTTTTGTTTTGTAATTGTCCGTTTGTAATAAATAAAAAATACCAGTTACTAGGTATTTCATTTATAATTTTGTCCGCATAATTATTATAATAACTAGCTGTTGCCAGCGGCTTCGCCCGCTACAACTCGAAAATTATCCCACGGGAAGAGAAAATCGGGATAAAAAGTAGCCTATATGTTAATCCAGGGTATAACCTATCTACATACCAAATTTCAACCAAATCGGTCCAGCCGTTTATGCGTGAAAGAGTAACAAACATCCACACATCCATTCTCACAGACTTTCACATTTATAATATTAGTAGGATATATGACTTTATGAGTGTCCGCTGAAGTCCGCTCAAATACGCGTTGGTGCAGGGTGCGCACTTGCGTGTTTGTATCGAAAAATAGCACGAGGATTGAGCAGCGCTACTAAATCTTAGGATTTTCATAGCGTATTCCCAATTTGGTCCCTCAGTTCACACGCACATGGCAGGTACTACCCCTCAACGATTAGGAGCTCAATGAAAATTCCTTCAAAATTATACGTACCTACTTATGGACCGATAGTTGTATTCTTTCAGTCCTTAGGTTGACCAGTTAAAGAAGGTAGTGATAGAAGGTAAATCTCATTAACCGACTTTAAAAACGAAGGTTCTAATTCACTGATTACCCGAAGACGCCTGAACCAATATAGAAAAATCTTTTTTGAAGAAAGGAGATATCCCAAGCGTGGTCCCATGATAAGGAAATCAGGATCTGATGATGCATCCCAGAGAAATCGAGCGCAACCCTCACATTTTATAGGCACGTGTTACATAATTCGCATCTAGCGAAAAATTGATTTTTTCATGAGGGTTCCAGATTACACTGTTGGTTTCGTGTGCGTTACCCCAGCAGGAAAGTTGCTCCTAGAGTGACATGAGTGGAACGAATAATTAGTGCCTAATCTGCTGTAAATGTGCGCAACATAAAAAATTTGTGCGCTTTGTCGTTTTGTGAAAAAACGGAAAAAACGATTCCTGCCAGGGTAACGTTGTTCCAGCAGGAAAATTCTAAACGAATGATCGGAGAGAGAAACGTTGTACGTGGGCATGTAGCTTATGCTCGTCTATAAATGTGCGCCGAATATATAATTAGTGCGTCTTCAGGTCTTCGAGATATTGCATTTCCTGCTGGGGTAACGTTTCGAAGAATCGTGTATCTCGGAAACAATTGGATGTGCGCCTGTAGAACAAACACACACGAGTAGCTCTTAATTTGTGCCAATTTGTGACAGAATTAGATTTAGGGTAATATTTATAGTTTTCAAGTAATCGGGCGTTTATGAAAACCCGAAAAAATATCGTAGCGCCTAAATGAGATTACGTATAAGCTCGCTGAAAACTGTATTCGGTCCTTCTTGACGCTTATAATAACCATAAAAAGTTTCAAAAGTGCACATGCAAGCGTTATTGAATAATATTGCTAAAAGTCGAAACTACAGTGTAATAACTTTGACGCCAAAATAAAAGAAACCGGCTTAACCCAATATGTGTAGGTGTACACCAACAATTAGTGCCTTTAGTCAAAAATATTTAGTGAAAATTTTCAGCTTGGAATGTTTAGCATTCAGTAAATATTAATAAAAAACAAAACATGTAAACAACGACTGGCTATCCGACCAAATTCGAATGAATAAAAAAAGCGGCGGATACATACAAATGGATGACCTTCTCTGTTGGACGTATTACATCTAAGCGTTGTTCGTACAGTCGCGTTCAAATGTTTTAAATGGGCTTATTTTTGGGAGCTTTAAATAATTGAAAGATCTTGTTGATGTGGAAATTATTAATTATTATTCTGTAAATATTGAATGATATTGATTTGTAATAATGATTTAAATCACCAATACAATCCTCTCAGTTCATAATATATAATACTAACTTGAGTGACTATTTGATGAAAAAGGCATTGATTTTAATCAGTAAATTCACATTTGTTACGGTCGCGAATCTTATTTTATTTTACGTACAATCTGACAGTGATCGGCAAATTGCAAAAAACGTAAAAAAAAATCGAATTTTGCGGGCTACAATGAAGGATTCACCTTAAGCACAAAAAATACATTTTCTTGACAATGTATATTCAAATCTAATTTAAGAACAATACATTTACCTAACAATCGTGTAGCACAAAAACACAGTCCAACTAATATTATGTTTAAATCGCAAGAAATATGGGCAAAGTTAAAGGGTTTTACGGTAACTTTTAAATAAATCAATGGCATTGTTTTGTACTATCATTAGAACCCCTTAAAAAAATACTGAATATGCTCAATTATTACGCCACTTTCATACTTTCAACCAACTTAAAAACACATAAAACAAACAGTAAGTAGGTGAACAAACAATAACAGTACAACTGCGTGGCTCAAAACGACAGTGACCTTGGCATCATAACTGCAACAAATTAAGTGAAAACCCAAACGAACATCCTAGTAAAAAAACACTTCGCATGATTGAAGATAGAGAAACGTTTATGTATCTGTCTCTGTTCAACTAATACCGTATGCGTGATAGCTGTCTCTTTCCTGGAGGCTAGACAAAACGATTCCTTGCGAGGCGACGCGGTCAGCGTTCGGAGCGTACGACCGCACCCGAAGAGAGCTGATCGTTGACTAGTTCACTTCGGTTTAGGAAAGACCGTTTTAGGACCAAGTTTGAAGCGTCGCGTCATTTTAACATGTCAATGTCAGCAGACAGTGACAGTGATATTGACCTCTTTGAGAATTAGAATTATTATTATTTTTATTACAATGTCTCATTCTAACAATAGGTATAATGGTGTTTATTATGTACACTCAGCTATAATTTTCCAAAATAATTAAATACGTAAACATAATATGAACATGTTTTTTTAATTAAAAGCTTTATTTAATTTCTTTATACCTTGAAAATACCACGCCGCGCCGCTCATACAAGGTAACGTTTACGAGCAGCCTGTAGTTCTAATAGATGGCGTTAGTGTTTCTCTGTATGGCGAACGCAAATGTTCGGACAACCGTATCTTTAGTTTTTTATATCAATGAGTCTATCAGTGTAATTGTCTAAACCGTGTTGAATGCTTCTATATTCATTCTCACATTTGATTGCATGATCGCAAACCTTCTTCCACTCTTCAGCCCCGATCATGTTTACTTTTTCAATCAATAATGTTTTTACTGTAGTTAAATTCATACCCACATTTCTAGAGGCTACATAGCCTTTCAGTTGAGACCATATATTTTCAATTGGATTAAAATTCGGATGATATGGTGGCAATCGCAACACAGTGTGCCCATGCTCGGCAAGTACTTTGTCCACGGAAAACTCTGTATACCTCTCCTTTTGCTGACATATAATAGCGTAAATCTGGGTTTTTGTTAATTTTGGATCAACTGGAATTTCGTGTCTGTTTAACCAGTTGATCATTTCCTGTTTAATGGTGTTTGAGTTGGGGGGTCTTCCAACATATTTATTGTGATAGGGTGCGTTGTCGATAACTAGAACAGAATCACTGGGTATATTTGGGATTAATTGATTAACCAGCCATTTTTCGTAGTTATCGTTATTCATTTCATTGTGATAGTCACCTGTAGTGTCCGTGGATTTATACGTTAAAAAGGCACCGGGTACAAAGCCTTTTACATTTCCCGCATGAACTGTTTTCAAACGTTGACCTTTTTAAATTGGCTTTTTTACTCCTTTTTTCTTATCATCACTCCAAGATTTCCCTTTGATGTGGAATGACATACATATGTAAGACTCATCCATGTAGACGATATTTTTTCGAGGTATTCCATTCGTTTGAGACTTACATCGTGCTTTTCCATTAGAACTTTTCGATTATTTATTTATTTATTTAAACTTCATGCAGAAACGTGATACATAGCTGGACTTAATGCCACAAGGCATTCTCTACCAGTCAACCTTAGGGTCAAATAGGACAGCACTGTGGTAGAGTACAAATATAAATAAATTAGGAGAATACTATTTATTTATTTATTTTCTATTTATTTGGATTATCTTCCATTTTAGAGAACCGAAATCCCATCTCGTGAAGTATTTTTCTAAACGTCTTTTCAGACCCATTGTAATGAATAGCTTCAGATAATTTAGCTTTTAATGATTTTATTGTTGGCAGTTCATTAAATCGTAAGTGAAAATCATACCTAATTCTTCGAACAACATCATAATCTAAATCGTCCACATCCAAACGAAATTGCTTTTTTGGTCTCCCTTTTTTTGGAGTGCTGAACTTATTTTCAGTAGTATGTGTTTCAGTACTGACTTCGTTTTATACATTGTTCAAAGTTCTTTTTGAAATTCCAGTGGCATTTGCAACTCGCTCTTGAACCTTCTTAAAATAACAACTTATATTTTCATCTTCATTTTTTTTTAATCTGTCAGCTTTGGTTACAAAATATTTATAAACATTGTAGATAATTTCGCGTGACTGACCTCGTAAAGGTTTCCCTCCTTTTCCTAAAGATGCCATAGTACAACTTTAAATTATTTAAATTTGGGGGTGTTAACAACTCTTAATATATATTTTAAACTGGACGCGACCGCACTCTATCGCACTTGAACGACTGACAAGTGACAAAACATCACATAGGCACAAACGTCGCACACTAGTGCAACAGAGATAACGCTCTACGAAGCCGAAATTAGCCGATTGTCTCTTTCCAAAGGTCGATCATCATCATCATCATCATCATTCTCTTGCCCTTATCCCAATTCATTTGGGGTCGGCGCAGCATGTCTTCCTCTTCCATACTTCTCTGTTTCTCGTCATCTCATGAGACACCTCCTTTTTTACCATATCATTTTTAACACAGTCCATCCATCGTTTCTTTGGTCTTCCTCTACTCGTATATCCTTTTTTTTTTTTTTTTTTTTTTTTTTTTTTTTTTTTTTTTTTTTTTTTGGGGGTGGGAAATCATCAAATAACCCCTCCCGCTCTTGGGCAGAGCGAAAGGGAGTGTCAGACTTCTACTGACTAAAAACCACCCATGTTCTTCGCCCTTCATGTCGAGGCCGCGGTTTCCCTTGCGGACAGCCCGCAGCCTCGACAGGCGTCGGCCCTAGCGGGCCCCTTCCATGTTGCTGACATCTCTTTGAGGCGCGCGTGGAACACGAACGCGCCGTCGACACGGCCTGTCGTCGTCATAAGACGGACGGACGGCGAGCTTACCCATCACTCACCGTCCACAGGCCCGCGTCTACGGTGGCCGGAAGCCATCACGTGGCCCCCGACGCCCGGAGCGCCTCCCGCGGCGGCTGGGACGAGAGGTTCTCTCCCTCTCACGTTCCGCCACCTCCTTCGCTAGCATCACTGCTTCGCAGAAGGAGGCGACGGCGTCCCATTCCTCCTCGCCCCGGACCATGGCTTGCACCAGGGCCGGACGCGAGAGGTCGCCGCCGCCGATCGCCGCTACGAGAACACGGCGGGGCTCCGCCCAAGCGGGGCACACCTCCACAGTGTGCTCCACCGTGTCCTCCGGCCGATCCTCGCAATGGTGGCATCCGGGCGTTTCCTCCCACCTGATTCGGTGCAGGTACCTCCCGAAACAACCGTGTCCGGTGAGTACCTGCGTCAGACGGAAGGTGAGGGCGCCGTGGCGCCTCTCCAGCCACTCCTCAAAGAGGGGACTTACCGCCACTATCGTGGCGTGCCCTGCACGGGGTTGCGACAGTCGCTCTCTCCATGCCGCCATGAGATCGCACCGGAGGTCTGTCCGCTGCGCAGCAATTAGCCGCGGCAACGGAGTGACCCCCCGGTGCAGCGCCTCCGCGCGCCATTCATGCAGGCGCGCGAGGACTATCGCCTCTATCGTCTCTACTCGTATATCCTCGATGTGCAATATTTATCGCCGGGTACTGTACATATATTTTATTAATAAAAATAATCAATCAAATGTTTGGTCTTTATACCTTATTCTACAAATATTATAAATGCCAACGTCTAGATGTACTATCGTGGGCACTCCCGCCTGACCACCACTAAGCTCATATTTGCTTGCACTTACAACATGAAGCGCTCTCTAGCTCCGCCCCGCCTTTGTATAGAAATAATGAATGAAATACAATACCGTTCCATCCACCGCACTGACGAGACCGACGCACGCCGAACGAGAGTTATTGTTATTTTTCAACTGCCATTATTAGAAAAAAAAACTTTAACTGAATTTGACTTTCCTTACTAATGGTGCGTGTCGCGAGGGCGCGTGGATTCTCTCTTCATATTATATTCTGGTTATCTCTAGGTTTATAGTGTGATTGATTTTATAATAATAATATAGGATTGTACTGCTTCGCTTTGATGTGAAGAGAAATCCCCGCCTCACGATATATTAGAGACACTGTACGGGTCAACCACCGTACAGTACGTTTATCTGGGTCATCATTATTGCGCCACCCGCTCAGTATGTGTCCATCATTTATATTATTGCACTTTCACAGCAATAGTTCAGTACGTAATTCGGCGACATACCGTGCGCGTGACTCATAATCCCATATCGTTCACCAATCATCCTAGTATAAATTAATCTTAATCTTATATTTGTGGAAACAGACAATACAGTGAATTTATTAACCTTAAACTGACTTTCATCTCTTATCTCATCCTTTATCTCTATCTTAACCCAACCCCGAGCATTGGTCCTTCGAGCCCTACAAGTAAGGCATTGACCCTTCGAACACGTTGGCGGGACCGAAACGCGTGTGCAGAACTTTGTGCTTTGTTCGTTTGTGTGTGCGTTTTACCGGTTTCGTTATACGCAATCAGTAACATTGGAAACTACAGTGTGTGTTATCTCGTGATCCTGGTCAATCCCGGTGCCTAGGAAGGCGCCAATTTGTTTCATCTCGTGACCCCGGTGCCTACGAAGGCGCCACTTTGCCTCATCTCGTGATCCTGTTCAACCCCGGTGCCTAGGAAGGCGCCAATTTGTTTCATCTTGTGATCCCGGTGCCTACGAAGGTGCCACTTTACCTCATCTCGTGAACCTGGTCAATCCCGGTGCCTAGGAAGGCGCCACTTCGTCTCATCTCGTGATTTTATTTAATCCTAGTGCCTAGGAGGGCGCCACTCATCTCATCTCGCGATCCTGTTCGACCCCGAAGAAACCCTACAAGTAAGGTATCTTTCTTCTCACTTTTACTATGGCTACAATGGAAGACATTTTAGCTACTCAACAGCAAATCATTGAAGGCATAGATAGACTTTACTCCAACTTCAAGAAAGATGGAGCAGAGCGAAAGACCCCCGACTACCTACGTCGACGATTAGAAAGCCTAGAGCAATACTTCACGGAGTTTCATAACAACCATATGAATTTGTTATCCTTTGTTGATCGATCTCATGCGTATTTCACTACCAATCAGTATGATCAAATGAAGGCGAAATACAGCAATATTAAAACAGCCATTCAGAATTATAAGCCTTCCACAGACAGACCTCAAACCCCTGTTTTGAAACCTCCTACTTTTCAACCATCTTCAAAATCTCAAACCCCGGACCTCTCATCTCAAAATAATCCTCCTAAGGATAGCGTAATTATAGAAGACCTCTTGAAGAAACAAGCTACTAATTTTAGGGCATTTTCAAGAGAAGCTGCTGACATTGATCTCAATCTTATCTCGGAAAAGTGGGAGTTTGAAGACATCCTAAAAACTTTAAACACTCGTTGGGCAGCTATTGACACCCTACACTGGGAAATGGACAACGAGCTCAACGGCTCCAACGCCCAGTACGACGAGCAATTCTCGAACTACGAGAAATATTATAAAACTCTGAAAAGGGATATTAACCGAAAGATGTGGTCGGTGGCTCATATTGAGAAATCGACCCCAAGAATGGAAATAGCTACCTTTGAAGGAAGTTATACGTCCTGGATATCCTTCAAAGATCTCTTTACAGAAACTGTACACAATAACCCATCTTTATCAAACGCCCAAAAAATGCAGTTCCTGAAAAGTAAGATCAAGGGCGAGCCGGAAAAATTAATCCAGCATCTTCAAATAAGTTCAGACAATTACCCCGTTTGTTGGAATATCCTTACGCATCGCTATGATAATAAGCGTCGTATCTTTATATCTCATCTCAAAAACCTCCTAAATATCCCGACATCTCAGCAAAAATCAGCGAGTCACCTTAAACGGATTCATGATACAACGTACGAAAGCGTGAACGCTATAAAAAATCTCGGAATCGATGTATCTACTTGGGATCCCTTCCTCGTATGTGTCCTAGCGGAGAAATTAGACTCTGAAACCAACGATGACTATATAGATTCGCTGAAATCACCAAAAGAGTTGCCAGTATTGGACGAATTTCTTCGGTTTCTGGAGAATAGGTTTACGTCGCTGGAAACTTCACGGAAGAAACAAGAACCCTTCAGTCAAAAGTCACCTCAATCCCAACACGCATCTTCTTCATCTAACGGCTATCGTAATAACCAACAATCTCATTCAAAGGGATTTAATTCTCGTTTTAAACAAAATAACAACACCTCAAATCATACCTATTCGACAAACCAGGTCATTTCGCAATCGGCAAAGTCCAATTCGAAAAATAACGAAAGACGTAAACAATGTGGTATTTGCAATACAAGCGATCATCGCATACAAAATTGTCAAAAGTTGGCAAAAATGCATCCATCGGCTCGTAGAAACGCAATCGCAAATTTGAACCTTTGTGTCAACTGTTTACACTATCACGAAGGTAAAAAATGCCTTTCAGAAGTAAAGTGTAAAGAGTGCAATAAAGACCACAATACGATTCTACATGAATGTTTTACGTCAAGAAATGCTAATTCGGATGCGTCGCGATCGGGGCCGAACACGGCCACTGTTACGAAATCTCCACCTCAGCAAGATATTAACACCTTAGTATCTATGCAGAATAACCCTACAGAAATACTCCTCGCGACAGCAATTATCAAGGTACAAGCAGCTGACGGATCTTACGAAAGGATGAGAGCTCTTCTAGATCAGGGATCTCAGACCTCAATCATTACTGAACGAGCAGCACAGCTCCTGAACTTGCGTCGGCAAAAATGCACAGGACTTATCTCTGGAATCGGAAACAATGAAAATAGCTGTAAGGGCATGATCTCTATTAAGTGTATGTCGTTAATTAATGACTTCACTTTTGAATCCGACGTATTTATAATGAAAAGACTAGTCAAAAACTTGCCTAGTTATACCTTCACTAAACCCAACTGGCCAACTCTTAACCAGATAATCCTAGCTGATCCTGAATTCAACAAAAGTAGGCCAGTTGACATCTTATTCGGCGCTGACGTTTATTCTCAAATCCTATTGGATGGTATCTGCCGTTCCGAGGGAATGTTACCCATTGCCCAGCAGACACAGCTGGGATGGATCCTAAGCGGTAACTGTAAAACATTTCAGTGCAATGTGATACTAAACAATCTCACCGATATCCAACAGTTCTGGGAAATAGAGGATATTCGCGAACCCTTATCTATATCTCAAGAAGACCAAGCCTGCATTGACTTCTTTCAATCCTCAACCTCAAGGCGCAAAGACGGCAGCTATGTCGTGAAAATACCTTTTAAAGAAAACTTTGAAGAACAGTTGGGTGAATCTAAAAATAAAGCCATTGCGCAATTCTTTCAAATAGAAAGGAAATTAATTAAGCAACCAGACTTGGCACATGATTATAAATTGTTTATGTCCGAGTATTTAGAGCTCGGACATATGATCCCCGTTGCGACACATGTCAACGAAACCTCAGATTGCTACCTTTCGCATCATGGCGTACTTCGAGCTGAGTCATTAACTACAAAATTACGAGTTGTTTTTAATGCCTCTGCAAAAACCTCAACAGGTCATAGCCTCAACGACCTTATGTGCAGGGGGCCGAACCTACAGCAGGACCTCTTAAGTCTCATACTAAAATGGAGACAGTTTAAATACGCATTCACGGCCGATATTGAAAAGATGTTCCGTAACATTTGGCTACATCCTGATCATCAAAAGTTCCAGAAAATTATTTGGAGACATCATCAATCACAACCTTTGCAAGAATATCAGCTAGCGACTGTCACCTACGGTACAAAGGCCGCACCTTTTCTGGCCATGATGACACTGAAACAACTTGCCATCGATGAAAGGCCAAATTATCCCAATAGCAACGCTCCTGATATCTTAGAAACCTCTTTTTACATGGATGACCTCATGCATGGAGCTCATACCGCGACAGCTGCTAAACATCTCAAAGCAGAGATGACAAACCTTCTTAAGTCAGGCGGCCTCAATCTTAGAAAATGGCGCTCGAACTTGCCGGAACTTTTAGACGATCATATTAATCCTCAAGATGAAGAATTTCATTTTAAACAGCCAGAATCTACAAAGGCTTTAGGTCTTCGCTGGAATCCAAAAGAAGACTATTTTATCTTTCATCCAATAGAAATTACCACAGAGGGCATCCCAACAAAACGACAATTCTTGTCTGAAATCTCAAAAATCTTTGACCCTTTGGGCTGGGTGTCACCAGTCACAATCAAACTCAAAATACTATTTCAAGAGACATGGAAAACGGAATTAGGTTGGGATCAACCGATTCCTCATAATATTGCCCTGGAATGGAATAAAATAAAGGCCGACTTACCTTATATCTCCCAATTTAAAATACCTCGATGGATACAAACCATGGAGAATGATATAATTGAGCTTCATGGGTTTTGTGACGCCAGCACAAAGGCCTACGCCTGCGTTGTTTATTGTAAAATTACAAGAAACCATAAGACATACATAACTCTTGTTGCTGGAAAATCTAAAGTGGTACCTCTGAAAAAATCTCAATCTGTACCTCGCTTGGAACTTAGCGGAGCTCTTTTATTATCAAAACTTATGGCCAAAATAATCTCATCCCTATCTGATCTCAAAATCCAAGCTTATGGCTGGGTAGATTCCATGGCAGTACTAGGATGGATAAGTGGTGAACCAGAAAAATGGAAACCCTTTGTTGCCAATCGAGTAAAAATGATTTGCGAAATTATCCCAAAAAATAGGTGGCGGTATGTGAAATCTCAAGAAAATCCCGCAGATTGCGCCAGCCGTAGTCTGACTGCATCCCATTTAGCAAATCATTCACTTTGGTGGCACGGACCCGATTGGCTACCTCAACACAACCCTGAAAACAACCCTAAACCCATCTTATACAAAACAACTGAAGATCTCAGAAAGAAAAAGCTAGTAAACACTATTACTGCTGACTCTAACAATTCCATTATAAAACAATTATTAGACAAATACAGCAGTTACAATAAAATTATACGAGTTTTAGCTTATGTAAACAAATTCAACGACATCCTGATTTACAAAAAGAAGCGTGAAAACTATCTTACTCTGCATGACCTCAAACGAGCGACGGAAATGTTAATAAAACATGTGCAACAAGAATACTTTTTCAAGGAAATATCTCAGCTTGAAAAAGGTGAACCTTTAAGCAAAAAAAGCCAGATCTTGAATCTCAATCCTATCTTAGACAGCCACGGAGTACTACGTGTCGGTGGACGGCTAAAACATTCGAGTTTAGACCCCGAAATGAAGCATCCCATTATCATCCCAAATCGAACTAAATTAGCTGATCTTATAATAGACGAATCCCATAAAGTAGTATTCCATGGTGGAGTGAAAATGACGAGTGGATTTATACGACAAAAATATTGGTTAATGGGAGGAAACCGCGCTACGAAAAAACGATTAAGAACGTGTGTAAAGTGTAAGAGACACGATCCCATTCTAAAACATCAACTCATGGGTGACTTACCTTCATCCAGATTAAATCCTAGTCGACCCTTTTATCATACCGGTGTAGACTATACTGGGCATGTTTTGGTGAAAGCGAACAAAGGTCGCGGCATCAAAACAGATAAAGGATACGTTGCAGTATTCATATGTATGGTTACAAAGGCCATACATTTAGAACTCGTATCTGATCTCACAGCGTCGGCTTTTATTGCAGCGCTCAGACGTATGTCAGCCAGAAGAGGAACCCCTGGGCACATCTACAGTGATCAAGGAACAAACTTCATTGGAGCCAACAAGATCCTAAAACAAGAAATATCAGAAATCTCAGAAATCTTATCAAGCCAAGAAACATTATCTACCGTCGCAGAAATGAACATTGAGTGGCATTTTAATGCTCCGTCATGGCCTTCCGCTGGCGGACTTTGGGAAGCTGCGGTGAAAAGTTTAAAACATCACCTTAGGCGTGTTGTTGGTGAGCAAAAACTCACCTACGAAGAATATAGCACCCTCCTATCTCAACTCGAGGGTTGTTTAAATTCTCGACCACTTTGTCCTTTGAAGGAAGATCCCGAGGACATCGACTTTTTAACCCCGGCACACTTTCTTGCAAGTGGGCCTACCTTAACGATCGTTGAAACAGAAAATGATCTTAGGACTCGGTGGCACTTGGTACAAAAAATCTATAGACATATTTGGGCCCAGTGGAAAAATGAATATCTCTCACAGTTATCCATTAGAGCTAAATGGAGACAATCTCAAAAGAATCTCAGTCTCAACGATATTGTTATTATCAAAGATGAAAACCTCCCGCCTGGGAAGTGGGCCCTAGGGCGTATAGTAGAACTGCATCCCGGTTCTGACGGACACGTCAGAGTCGTTACCCTTAAAACCAAAAATGGTTTCCTAAAACGGCCTGTTGTTAAGCTATCTCTATTACCAGCGGACAGAGACAATAATCCTTCTAGTGACACGAAGATTAAAGATGAAGCACCTAGGAAGAAAAACCCCAAGCGTATCTCCTTCTCGACTATAGCTCTGTCAGTAACGCTATTCCTATTGTCACTAATAAACTTATCTCAAGCATCTTATAGTTTTACCCCTTTGAGCAACAACAGCGTTTATTTCGATAAAATCTCCAACATGCATCTTATTAGAGACGACTGGCGTTTAATTGTTTATTATGACACATATCCCTACAAAGAAGGCACGTCGGCACTCGAGAAATATATCAATTATCTTGAAACATTGTGCTCCACTATTAAAGAACACGCACCATGCGACGGTATCATCTTTCAACTCGGGCACGAGTTTGAAGAAATAAAACATTATGATAGTATGTTAACAATTAATGAATCATTTGTAACTGGAGACGAGCGGCGGCGCCGGCGCCGTGGTCTAATAGACGGAGTGGGCTACGTCGCAAACAGCTTGTTTGGCGTGCTAGATCAGCGTTTTGCGGAGAAATACGCACAGGACATCGACCTTTTGAAACAAAATGATAAACATTTGTATAACCTCTGGAAAAACCAAACCTCAATCGTGGAAGCCGAATTTAATCTTATGAAAAGAATAGAGAAAGCTGCGAACAAACATCATAAATCGATAAATCAAAAGCTTAATTACCTTAAAGAATCCTTTCAAGACCTTCAACGCAATGTACAGAACATGACTCTAGTTACCGATTTCTTAGCATCTGCTATGACGGCGAATAACTTACTGTATAGCCTCAGGAAAATACAAGACTCTATTCTTGATACGGTAACTAATATTTACAATGGAAAATTGGACTTCCATCTGATATCTCCTAAACAGCTGAGAACGGAATTAAGTTCTATATCAGCACATATCCCCAAAGACATGGCACTTCCGGTCAACCATTTGAATCTCAAAGATCTCTACAACTTGATAAAAGTGCGGACTAAGTACTATAGTAAGTACTTGATCATTGAAATAAGAATACCCCTAATCGAAAGAGACCTTTACGAAATCTTTAACCTCATTCCAGTCCCACGATTATTGAACCACGACATGATACATGTGAAAGTTATATCAAGTTTTGCTGCCATTAACCTCAGAAAAGACTCATACGTAACCCTTACTGATGCTGATCTCCAGTCTTGTATAAGACAAAATCCTGGGATGATTTTATGTCATACAAAAAACCCTATAAATATCTTAAAGGATGATCACAGCTTGTGTGAAACGATCCCACGCACAAGAACCTGTGAAACTATTAGAACCCCTTGTAAAAACATTTGGAAGGAATTAACAGCGGATAATAAATATTATTATTTTTGTTGCAACGAATGCAACTTTAAACTTCTCTGTGACGGCGACATTACCGCCATTAAATTGATGAATGCAGGTCTGTTGAATGTGGAGGAAGGCTGTATCATAAAGACGGACAATTTCGTTGTCCATTCTAATAAAAGGCTGTCTAGTAAAATGAGTATTGGTGCAAGAATTATTGCGCCACAAATATCACCTATTAACCATATATTCAACATCTCTACCCCTGAATCTCCTGAAATTAATCCTAATAATTCTGAAATATTGCGACAATTTGAAGAAATACAGAAAAAGATTGAGATCATGAAACAAACTGAACCACTGAGTGATAAAATATCCTATCACGACGTACATCTTTATAGCGTCTTGTATGCTCTAATCTTTGGAATCCTGATAACTGCGGTGGTATACTGTTGGCGGCGTCACAGGCGGTCAACACGTCGAGAACCCTCGGTGCCTGCTGGAGAGGCATCTACTGCTACTGCGATTTCTTCACATCCCGGAAATAAGAGTGTTATGTTAAGTGAGTGTAGTGCGGTTAGGGAAAAAAGGCAATCTTTAATCAAAGTGAAAAGAGCAGTGAGTGAGTGTTGTGATCTTAGGGAAAAAGGTCAATTTAGTCAATCCGTGAAAAGTGATCCCAAAAATCTTACCAAATCAAACGAGTGTTTACAAACAGAAGATAGGGCCTCGTCCCCTGTTTTTCGTGTATTTTCCCTTCCCGATCTAAGATAATCTTGATTGTAATTGTTCGAAATATTGTTAATCACTCACTACTAATCCTTATCCCTGTCATATAGTTGATAAGTTGAATATTGTTTATCATCTTGTAAATCTCATCACCATCTTTATCCTACTAACCCCTATCTTTGCCCCCGGGAGCATGTACGGGTCAACCACCGTACAGTACGTTTATCTGGGTCATCATTATTGCGCCACCCGCTCAGTATGTGTCCATCATTTATATTATTGCACTTTCACAGCAATAGTTCAGTACGTAATTCGGCGACATACCGTGCGCGTGACTCATAATCCCATATCGTTCACCAATCATCCTAGTATAAATTAATCTTAATCTTATATTTGTGGAAACAGACAATACAGTGAATTTATTAACCTTAAACTGACTTTCATCTCTTATCTCATCCTTTATCTCTATCTTAACCCAACCCCGAACAGACACTCACCGATACGGATCCCCCTCCGACTTGCAAGCGTCTCCCAATCCAGTCTCTTATCTTCGGTCCGCAAGGGCACCGAAGTGTTAACACTATGCCGACCATCAATCCATCCAACTTCTCAGGTGTAACTAGGATATCTGTAAGTTTAATTACCCATGATTCTTTGGGTTAAGTACTACCTATCTGTTTCCATCAATAAAGCTATCTAAAACAGTTATTCAATTGCAATATCTATGATGAAATTTACTTCAAGTTCTCATCAACAGTCTTTGCGACACCTATGTGCTAATCAGATACTAGGATTCTTTCCACGTCTGCAGAAGCACGCATTCCTGTTCGACTTCGGCCCATCGCCTCCGTCTAGAATGCTCCCCCTTTATATTACCTATATATATATGATATAGTGTAATTTTCCATACGTTCGTCAACGTTTGTGCCCGTCGGCACATTCACTAAGGCCATGGGGGACCAAGAAGATTTATAAGAGAGGTTGGCCCACGACCCTTCCTATAAACTCCCAAGAGCTTTTATGTCCGGACAAGTAGCTCGCGTGCGGTCGCTGTTATGCCCCCAGCCCAACGCTGGAGGCACGACCAACACATTTAAGTTTAGGTGACTCAAACAATTCCGAGTAGGTAAAAGTACCTCCGTATATTTAATTACTAGAACAACAGATAAATAATACTTAGCTTTCCAGGTGGCGCGTATCACGGGTGACAAGAATCTACTTATGATCTTCTTGCACTGAATTTACTTTACAATAAACTTCATTAATTAGTCAGACTGAATATGCTATAATTACCATTCAAACAGAGGCGTCGTTTGGTAGCGTCAAGTTGTCAATACTGATTTAGTGTTGCTATATTACATTAGTTCTGTGCAATTATATATTTACATTTTAAGTTTGGAACATCGCGATTTCATCTTTCGCGACAGTGCGTGTGTGTTGGTTTGGTAATTGTAAATTAAAAACTCAATGATTTCTGTGAGTAATTTTAAATTTATTATAAGTATCTTATAAATTGTAAGCGTGTTCTCTAAATCGGCTTTAACGATTTCGATAAAATTTGAAATAATGGGGCTTTAGGGCGGTGAAACGTTGATCTAGCCAGCGGGCCTAAAATGGCCGCTTTTGCAGAACATAATATGAATGACATTCAAAATTTAAAATTCTTAAAATGGACTTTATGTGTATGACAATAAAGTCCATTTTAAGAATTTAAACATTTTAATGTGATTCATATTGTTTTTTTTTTATTTTGGGAGTCAGCTCAGCGATTTGACTGATGAATCCTTCCATGCAAAATTATAATTTCATTTCGTTCTTCTTGTATGAGATTTCTGGAAGACATTATGCACAAAATGTTCTAGCACAGGTGAGAACCTGTGCTAGAACATTTTGTGCATAATGTCTTAGGAGTCCAATATTATTGCACAGGTTAACGTTTAGTCAATCAAAGGTCAGGTAAGCAGAGCAATGGTCAATGTTCAAAAGGTCCGGGAAGCGCGCCAAAGTTCGTCCGTAAAATTCGCAAAAGGTGTACAGAGGATAAGTCACTAAGCTGCCATGCGCAGTGCAGATTGCAACTGATTACGTTGACGCTTCTCTAATAGGCCTAAACTTTGAGGGGGCGGGGTTTGGCGCCTACGCATGATTTATGCGAAAAAAATTTTAACTGGGCAGGCGGAAAAGCTTTCGACTGTACAGACCTGTGTCCTCCGTCCACACAAAATACCGAATGTTTTCAAATATTTTCAATGAAATTTGGAATTTAAAAGATACTAAGATTATATGTTGCAAAAGCTAATTTTACAATGTACTTATTTATGTAGAAAGTCACGGAAACAGCTTGTAGAATATAATCTAATCACACAAGTTTATTATACATATTACTTCTTTTCTACTTCAGTGTACTCAGGCCCAACACGTTTCAACCGGTTGGTGAGTAAAGTTAAGAAGGTCATCCATTGTACCAATCCGCCGCTTTTTTGTATTCATTCGAATTTGGTCGGATAGCCAGTCGTTGTTTACATGTTTTGTTTTTTATTAATATTTACTGAATGCGAAACATTCCAAGCTGAAAATTTTCACTAAATATTTTTGACTAAAGGCACTAATTGTTGGTGTACACCTACACATCTTGGGTTAAGCCGGTTTCTTTTATTTTGGCGTCAAAGTTATTACACTGTCGTTTCGACTTTTAGCAATATTATTCAATAACGCTTGCATGTGCACTTTTGAAACTTTTTATGGTTATTATAAGCGTCAAGAAGGACCGAATACAGTTTTCAGCGAGCTTATACGTAATCTCATTTAGGCGCTACGATATTTTTTCGGGTTTTCATAAACGCCCGATTACTTGAAAACTATAAATATTACCCTAAATCTAATTCTGTCACAAATTGGCACAAATTAAGAGCTACTCGTGTGTGTTTGTTCTACAGGCGCACATCCAATGGTTTCCGAGATACACGATTCTTCGAAACGTTACCCCAGCAGGAAATGCAATATCTCGAAGACCTGAAGACGCACTAATTATATATTCGGCGCACATTTATAGACGAGCATAAGCTACATGCCCACGTACAACGTTTCTCTCTCCGATCATTCGTTTAGAATTTTCCTGCTGGAACAACGTTACCCTGGCAGGAATCGTTTTTTCCGTTTTTTCACAAAACGACAAAGCGCACAAATTTTTTATGTTGCGCACATTTACAGCAGATTAGGCACTAATTATTCGTTCCACTCATGTCACTCTAGGAGCAACTTTCCTGCTGGGGTAACGCACACGTTGGTTTCGAGTACCTAAACTGCGTACGAAGGAGTTGCAGATTAGGGTTCTAAGGCTTGTCGATTATTAAAAAAATTAACTCGTTTCAGGAGCTCATTATTCAGAGTGTAGATATTGAGGATAGGTTGTGTGGCTATAAAGAAGGTCATGATCGCACATTTGCTAATATTAAATTTTTATATATTAAGGTTGTTTGTAGTGCTCCAATGGTGAATGCTGTCTATATCTTGTTGGAGTGTGACTGGATCGCTATACGATTAGATATGGGAAGCGCAACTTTGACGTCATTGTTTTGGTCTATTTATTACTTAAATAATAAATACTGTATTTCAATTAAACTTGGTTTATTATCAGACAAAGACTTGTTACAGCATAAAGAGTAATAGTCGTTCCGACGCCATGTTGGCAGTATACATACCTATATATATATAACTTATACAGTCGGCATACATCAAACTGTGGAGTGCTTTACATACTTGGGCAGGTCATTTACAACTATTAGAAAAACCAGGGGACCGAGGTTAGTACCTTGGCCTACGCCAGAAGTGACAGAATAGCATTCCGAATTGGCATTAGACATTCCAATCCACTGCAGTACCTAACAACATAATTAAACGTTTAAGGTGAATGCTCCAACTAGCCCGCGAAATTCAATTTTTTTTACGTTTTTTGCAATTTGCAGGTCAGTGTTAGTTTGTATGTTGATTAGAAATATAATCATCAAAATCATCAATACAAGCCTCCAAGTTCATAAAGGTGCAAGAACTTGAAAAAGTCATTTTTGCACCTTTATGAACTTGGAGGCTTGTATTGATGATTTTGATGATTATATTTCTGTAACTACATACGTCTTACAGCCGCAATTAATATTCTAATTAACATACAAACTAACACTGACCTGCAAATTGCAAAAAACGTAAAAAAAATTGAATTTCGCGGGCTAGTTGGAGCATTCACCTTAAAGCCAGGGACTGAAAGCGGTTACGGTTAAAGGTTAAGATACCTCAAAACTATACCGGTACCGGTTAAAAATAAGGATTACCGAAATATACCGTACCGATATGCATTTCTAGCCTCAAAATTCCGCTGCCGAAAAAATAACGGTGTCGAAATATTTCGGTAATCCTTATTTAACGGTATGACGTCATACCGAAATTTAAAGGTACCGTAATTTTTGGTTAATTCAGTCCCTGGACTTTAAACCAAGCCGACCATCAAACCCGGATTATTAGCTTCAGGACTGTAATTATATTTTATTGATATCCTTCGAATTTGCACACTTTTTGGCCCGTCCGGCGACGCCAGTTACCGAACCACTGAAGCCTATCAAAACTGCAGTCAAGAGACGATTTCTAAGGTAAGTATTATCCAAATAAATAAAATATCTACTATCAAATCCTGTCAGTCTGTAATCTATAGTTTTGGCTGGCTCTAGAATGCCTATACACCCTGCACGCTTAGTATGGCGATTCTATCTCTATTCTACTAAGAATAGACAAAGCTTTTTCCATACAATTTGACATGAAATTTTGCTACAATCTGTCATTTTGTCGATTCTTCCGTCGACAAAACCCGTTTCTACGGTGGTCATACTACGCGTGCTGTAGTACCTTGTATTTCCATGCACCAACTTGGTTTTTGATTGTCATTGTCAATTCTGTGTTGACATCGACTTGTCACTGTCAAGTGTCAATTATAAAAACGAACGGAAACTCTTGAAAACTGACTGAAAGAAAAGTGAAAACACGACGAAACCGGCTGGCGGTGCAAGTTAAATCATTCAAAATTTTAACAAACTATAATGACGTCTTCGTATTTTGATTTCTTTTGTAAAAATATTGAAAGTGACGATGTACAGAATGCAGACCGTATTACGGGCACCTGTTATTCTATGTGCCCAGAAGAAGAAGTCAAATTGTACGTGTACACCTGATTTAATACTTTAGTGTTAGAGTGGAGTCGAAACTTATCGAAGGTAGAAAGAAGACTTCGAGAGGAGAGAGAGGGATAGAGCGGAGTGTGTCGTTAAAACGAATTACGTTACGTTATAACGTTACTTGGAGTTTACACTGTTTATACATTATTAATGAAAAACTAAAGTATGTAAAATAAAACTAACTGCACACCCTTATAATATTTCTAAGATCTTCTGATTACCTCTTCTACATAATAAAGAGCACTGACTGTAAATTTACTCAATTTGTTAAGGCGTGAGGAGGAGCGTCTAGTCCATGTTCTTGAAGTGTGGGGCAGTGAGCGGAAGCTGGTGAAGAGCTACAGCCGCTCTGCAGCAGACTCCAACATGACAGTTTCACATCTATTGCGGCCCTACTCCGTGCTCACCAACACTGTACAGTATCTGCTGTTGGAGTAAGACTGTTTGCATCTCAATTTCATTAAATAAGTTTTATTGTTGTGTAATTGTTATCTTGTTATGTTGACTATGGGCAGGACCTCCTAATCTTATTGCTAGCCAGCAGCTTCCTGTATATTTTCATACAAAATTAACTCAAAATATGTATGTTTTTCTTATATTTACTTTTTTTTTCTCAACCAATAATGAAATATTTGCTAAAATGCTTTAGAATGCTAGATTGCCTTCTTGACATGAAACAACTCTCTTGACACAACATATATGTTCCAGTATCACTAGAAGAGTAGATGTCCCCACATCCGTGGTGTACGACTATGTGAATGACCGCCTGAGAGCCGTGAGACAGGAGGCTATCATACAGCGGCTACCACCTGAACAGTGTGCTTGTCTGCTTGAGCCTATGATTAGGTTTTATGTTTACTACGGCTATAGGTAAGTGCTTTATGTATTTTTTTTAATAAACAGTTTTGTAGCTAATTCAGCTCAATGCAATGGTTGGATGATAGATATAGGAAAGGAGATATGGCATGTAGTGAAAGTAAATGTATTGGACCTTCACAAACATGCAGTTCATTAAAAGCAATATTTACAAGTGGACACACCCTACTTTTTTCTTTTTTTTTTTAGCCTGCTCTGTCCCACTCCAGGGCAAAGGCCTCCCTCCACTCTTTCCACTTTTCGCGAGCCCGCGCGTCCTCCTTCCAGTTTTGACGGAACTAATCTAGTTCATCCCGCCATGTCCTTCGTGGCCTGCTTAATATTTCTATGGATGGGGTTATTGTTTTTAGAAGATAAAACTTCTATAAAAGTATCAACTTTCGACTTATGAACAGAGGTCCAGGTTGAACAATGTCGAAATTAAGGGAGTTCCTGTTAAGAAGGATGAGAACCTGTACTCAATCATCGACGCTATTGGCCGCAAAGTCAATTACAGCTGTCCCAAAGCCCAGGTGAACTATATTTCAAGGGTCCCTATTTTTGGATCCAATGAAAAGCTGATCATAGTGAGTTTTTTAAACCGGTATGTAAAAGAAGATTTCATTGCGGCGGCACGTGCCAAGAAGGACTTATCTGCTTGTGACATCGGGTTTCAAGGCTCATCTCATCGTGTGTATGTCAACGATCACCTAAGCGTCGAGTACAAAAAGCTTTTATCCAAAGTTAAAATCATTGCCAAGGATAAACATTATGAGTACGTATGGGTTAAGCATGGTAAAATTCATTTACTTAAAAATAACCATTCGAAAGTTTTTATTATAAGGAAGGAGTCAGATTTAAACAAGATTATCTAATGTGCTTCTTAATTGTTACCCGTACTTTCCTGTTTCGCTATTTTATTTTGCATCAATGGCTCCAAGTATTTAATACCGTTTGTGTTACAATAACTTTTTACAAAATGTTTAACACCTCTGCCGCACTCAGGACTTCGACACCTCTCTTTTGTTTAGCTACTTGTATCCTTTGTGTTCGTTATCGCGCTGTTTACTTTAAAGCTTTGCCGCACTACAATATCTTTTACTCTTTCGCACTTGCACGCACTACGCACTATTGCTTGCTTTTTCGCACAGTTGTTTACTACTGTAATAATAAAAAAAAAGGGGGTGTGAGATGAGAGTGAGAGTGAGATGAATGAAATTAAACTGTGTGGTGTGCTCCAAATAAAAATAAGTAAAAGTGAAAATTCGGGCGCCTGGAGTACACACAAAACTATGCCAAGGATAGACTTACCTGCGGGAGCTTGAGACTTTTAATCTTCAAGCGGGAAGGTATCAATAAAAATCGATCATGAAAAGTAAGAACGACTTTATTACCCGAAGGCTGCTGGTTTGAAAATTCCTTTCTAATTCTAAAGCTAACAGCTCTAATGTGTAAAATTAAGATGACATCGCTGTTATTCTAAGACCTGTCATTATTGCACTTTTTTAAAATAAATTGAAGTTATGTATCATAAACCATACCAAACTCCGTCGACTAAATTAGGAACCTGATGGATTATCCAAGAGCATCTTGGTGATATTCGCCGAGATTGCCAACGGCGGTCCAAGATATATGCATTTTGGTAGGGGCGTGCGTTCAAAAATTTAAGTAATATGGAAAAAAAAACGCCTTGTGGCTGAAAACAAACATGAATAATCGTTAGCGGATAAAAAATGGCGATCGATTCAGAAATCGATGCAGAAATCTTTACGAGCAATATGCAATTAAACTCACCGTTTCTTCCAAAAATCAAAATGTGGTCATCAGTAGATGAATTAATCCAAGCAAATAATTATCAAATGAAGATAAGAGATCCTGAAACAATTAAATATCGGAAACTATTAGCGTCTGCTATCAAAATAGCCATGACAACGCGGAACGGACCGAAATCACAAAGAATTCGCTTACCTTAAAAAATAAAGGCTATCCAATTAGGATCATGACAAGGGCAATCGGCTACCACATAATTAGGGACTAGATGCCGCCCATCTCAAGTTATATTTTGAGATTTTATTGGAGCGCTCAAAAATCACTCCATTGATTCCAGGCTGTAGGTCGAAAAGCAAGAAATGTCAAAGTCAATTTGACAGCATCGAAAATAAAAATCAGTGTGACCACTTCACGAATCCAAGTCAACAAAAAATGAATTTTCATAAGGCAACACCAACCAGAGCCTACAAATCAAAGCAAAGAATTCAATAGTATGTAACAGGCTTAAAAGACTCGTTACATTACATCCCTCCCCGAAAATAAAAGAAAGGAACTTTCTTTTATTAGAAAGAAATCTTCAACACAATAGACCAGTCTTAACAACTTTCTAAATCCAAAAAAAGAAAATAATCATAAAAGATTCAAAGTGTAAAATAATGAATTCTGAAAATGTCAAACGACAAGGTCTCAAGAATTTAATAAAAGTAAAAACATGCAAATGACAAAAAGTCAAAAATGAAATCTGTGAAAAACAGAAAAAAATATAAGTTATAAAAACTAGTTAAATGAAACGAAGAGAGAAATCTCTTAGCGCTTCTAAACTCCAAAACAGTGCAGTTAGGCACTATAGCCACTGACTACAAATTTCAAACGAATTCGAACAATTTACCAATACAAACTACAATTTTTAGTGCAGTTAGGCACCATCGCCACTGACTACTATGTCAACTGCTTCCAACTCTACCATCTCTATGAGTGCAGTTAGGCTCTATTGCCACTGACTAACTCCGTATCCAACAATCCAAAAAAAATTGAAACTCCAAACAAAAGTTTTTAAATAAAGCTGAAAGACCTTATTTAAAATATTGTTACAGGCACAACCTGCAACGAAACAAAGGAAAGCGTACTGTGATCGGCTCATCACCACCGAATTCCCGAGCACAATAGCTGTAAAAGAATGTTGCTGTGACTGGCTCAACACTACCAATCTCCCAAACACAGACAAACACAAAAAATCATTGAGATCTCCAATGAGAAATCTCAATAACGAAAAGGCGAAAGCCAAAGTTTCACAATGCGATCGGCACATCACCACCGAACTTCCGAACGCAAAGAAAAAAGAATGACGAAAGTCAAAAAAAAATCCCGCATTGTGATTGGAACAACAATGTCCAACACAATGGAAAAAGGAAAAAATATGGCCGGGGCCGAAATCCCACATTGTGATCGACACAACACCACCGACTTTCCGAGCACAATGGAAAAAAGAGTCGAAATCAAGGTCAAAAGTTACACCAAGATTCAAAAAATAATAAGGCATTTTGTAACAAAGGTTACAGAATGACCCTAAAAAGTAAAGTCCAGGATGAACGCGTTACTAACAAAGTCAAATCCGATCATTAAAGAGAATGAAACTCTAGTAAAAATGAGAAACAATTCTGTCAATGAACAGCACAAAATAGATTTAAAAATCGATTACTATTTATGACGAAGAGAAAATAGAATGATTTCAAACTATGAAAAAAAAAGATTACAAAAACTTGAAATTGAGTTCAAGTTTTTGATCTCAAGGTAAAAATAACCTGAAGTGTAGGGTTATATAAGATCCTAATAAAATGTAAACAGGTAAAAGGTTACCCTTAAAAAATAAGATCTTATACAATCCAACAAAAACGAACAAAACATAAAATAAGATCCTTCGGTGTGAAAAACATTTAGTGTGGAAAAAAATTGTATTTAATTAACAAAAATGGCCTAAGTTTTATTTTTAGAATGTTAAGAATTCAAATTCAATAAATTTATAAGAAGTTACCTAACATACATCTTTCAAACTGCTGATAACCTATCATCCATCCCCTCGTACATCAAACTATCAAAAGCGACCTTCAAACAGAATTTATCAAAATCAAGACTAACACTTGGAAACCAAATTAAAATTTAATAATATCTTTAACATGATAACGTCCCACTGAACCTTTATTTAAATCTTTCAAAACATAAACGTTATCCGAAACCTTTTCAGTTATTTTACACTTTACAAACTTAGGTGCAAGCTTAGCTGAAAAATATGCTGGAGCATGAGATTGAACAAAACTTCTTCTCCACACCATATCACCCACACCAAAAGAAATGACTTTCCGACCTTTATTATAATAAGCGGCATTTCGCTTATACCCCTTTAACAAGTAAGCTTGAACTTTAACAAAAATATCACTAAGTGAATTAAGAGAAACTGCATAAGCATTCCTATTTGAAATTTCTAGTTGAGATAAGTTATCAACAGAACTACTAAAGTGATGTAATGACGCATCAAGAATAAGCTCCCTACCAAACATCAGAAAGTTAGGAGTAAACTCAGTAGCAAGGTTTACACTATTATTTAAAGCCAATTGAACATTGGGCAAAAAACTTGACCAAGTTCTATGATCATCTTTAACAAAACACGATATGCAGGTTTCGACCGTTTTATTATATCTCTCAACAGGGTTATTTTGAGGTGTATACAAAGTATTATAAAATATTTTGGTTATATTAAAACCTTTCAAAAAATCTACAAAATGTTTTGAAGTAAATTGAGTTCCATTGTCACAAACTACTATTTTTGGACAACCAAATTTGAGAAATATTTCTTTTTCAAAATGTTTACAAATTACTCTAGTGGTAGCATTGATCATTGGAAAGAACCAGCAATATTTAGTAAAAACGTCTACAACCGAAAGTATGTATCTATGACCAGAATAAGTTTTAGGTAGAATTCCTATGATATCAACTGAGAGCATAAGCATGGGACGATCAACTTTTTTAGGATTAATCATAATACCAAAAGGTGGAGATGTAGTATGTTTATAAGCTTTACAGGTATCGCAAGACAAAATGTATTGATGAATATCATTAAACATTCCCTTCCAAAAATAATGCTGTTTTAATTTCTTTAAAGTTTTATGTATTCCTAAGTGTCCAGAATTCACATCATCGTGATTTGATCTAATAGTATCTAAAATATGCTCTTTGGGTATAACAATCTTCCAGTCTAAAAGACTGTGAGGATTATATTTATTTCTACAAAATTTATATAAAGTATTATTTTCAACTCTAAAATTCTTATACTTTCTAGGAGATTTTTGACAATGGATAAATATTTTTCTATACCAAGGGTCAGTAATTTCATCGTCAGGTAAGACTAAACTGTCCTGAGCGTTTATAGCGGCGAATAGCAAACGAAAAGCAAAAACTAAATTTCAAAAAGTTAAAAGTTTGAAAATAAATTCTCAAGTTTGAGGTTAAGTATTGAAGTCAATGTGGTATTCCCATGAAAAATTACTAAGTTAATTTTATCGTTTTAAAAGTGCAATAATCACTTACAAGCAGCTTAAATCTAGATAAATTAAATGTACAATATTGTACTTACAATTAGATTAAATTATTTTCTTTAAAAGTTAAACTTAGTTTTTAAAATAACTTTACTGTTGAGAACAACAAAACACGGTCAATGCTATACATTTCTGTTGGTTTTGCTAAGAAAAAAACATGTTATTAAAACAAACAGGTCAATAAACAAAATTATCAATAAGTAAACACCAAATCTTGTTTACAAAGATTCACCAAATTAGGTTAAGTACTACTTATGAGTCAAAAATTAAAATAAACACAAAGTTATTAAAGTAACAATGTAGAACAAACTAATGCAAACAATAGACTCATAAGTTAATTAATAATTGTGCAATAATGACAGTATATAGGTACCAGACAAACCTACTTCAAGTCCCTGTTCGCTGAGCGACAATTGTAATAATAAAAAAAGAAGAGTGTGTGAGATGAGAGTGAGAGTGAGATGAATGAAATTAAACTGTGTGGTGTGCTCCAAATAAAAATAAGTAAAAGTGAAAATTCGGGCGCCTGGAGTACACACAAAACTATGCCAAGGATAGACTTACCTGCGGGAGCTTGAGACTTTTAATCTTCAAGCGGGAAGGTATCAATAAAAATCGATCATGAAAAGTAAGAACGACTTTATTACCCGAAGGCTGCTGGTTTGAAAATTCCTTTCTAATTCTAAAGCTAACAGCTCTAATGTGTAAAATTAAGATGACATCGCTGTTATTCTAAGACCTGTCATTATTGCACTTTTTTAAAATAAATTGAAGTTATGTATCATAAACCATACCAAACTCCGTCGACTAAATTAGGAACCTGATGGATTATCCAAGAGCATCTTGGTGATATTCGCCGAGATTGCCAACGGCGGTCCAAGATATATGCATTTTGGTAGGGGCGTGCGTTCAAAAATTTAAGTAATATGGAAAAAAAAACGCCTTGTGGCTGAAAACAAACATGAATAATCGTTAGCGGATAAAAAATGGCGATCGATTCAGAAATCGATGCAGAAATCTTTACGAGCAATATGCAATTAAACTCACCGTTTCTTCCAAAAATCAAAATGTGGTCATCAGTAGATGAATTAATCCAAGCAAATAATTATCAAATGAAGATAAGAGATCCTGAAACAATTAAATATCGGAAACTATTAGCGTCTGCTATCAAAATAGCCATGACAACGCGGAACGGACCGAAATCACAAAGAATTCGCTTACCTTAAAAAATAAAGGCTATCCAATTAGGATCATGACAAGGGCAATCGGCTACCACATAATTAGGGACTAGATGCCGCCCATCTCAAGTTATATTTTGAGATTTTATTGGAGCGCTCAAAAATCACTCCATTGATTCCAGGCTGTAGGTCGAAAAGCAAGAAATGTCAAAGTCAATTTGACAGCATCGAAAATAAAAATCAGTGTGACCACTTCACGAATCCAAGTCAACAAAAAATGAATTTTCATAAGGCAACACCAACCAGAGCCTACAAATCAAAGCAAAGAATTCAATAGTATGTAACAGGCTTAAAAGACTCGTTACACTACATAGCATCGCATGATTCTTGCGCTCACGCAAATCTTATTGACGTTTACCTTCATATTAGTTATTTGATTATATTATACCCCATTTTACAATATTATTCAATGAAATGCTTTATTTTAATGAATTATACAGATTTATACACTATTCTTAGTTTTAGTTTTTAATGGCTCTTACGAGTACTAATAGGTTAAATATATTTTATCAAAACGTTCGCGGACTTAGAACTAAAAGTGATACTTTCTATCGTCAAATGTTACTGAACTCGTATGATATTATTGTTCTTACAGAGACGTGGTTATTGGATGGAGTTTTAAATTCCGAATTCTTTGACGAACGGTACATTGTGTGGCGTCGTGATCGAGATTATGTTTTGACCGGGCAGTCGCGGGGTGGGGGTGTACTTATTGCTACACGTAGGGAACTTTCAGTTATATGCCAACCAAACTTCCATTCTACAGCAGAGGATTTATGGCTCAGCATACGACTGAAAAATTCTAATACACGTAAATTTATTACCCTACATATTTGTGTTGTTTATTTATGTCAGCAAAACTTAGGCCTTTCTTTTTCTTTACAACTTCGCAATTACCTCACAAAATTAAACCAAACAGTTATAAGTAACTCTTCTGATACCTTTCTCATCATTGGTGATTTTAATATGAGCGGTATTAACTGGGTCCTATCTGACAATCTATCGCTCGTCCCAACGAACCCTAACGGTTCTGACGAAATTTTACTTAGTGACGAATTATGTACCCTAGATTTTGGTCAATACAATGGTGTTCTAAATAGGTATGGTAAAATTTTAGATTTGGTACTCTCAAACAAATTGGCTAATGTGGTTGAATGTTCAAGTCCGCTGGTTCCCATTGACGCCTACCATCCAGCACTATTAATTAATATGGATTTCGTTGAGGCTCCTCTATTAGAGTGCGCACCACGGACACAATATCTGTTCGACAAAGGCGACTATGAGTCTATCAACAAAGACATTTCCACGACTGACTGGGAATCCGAATTCGCGACACGATCAATTGATGAATCAGTTCACTTTTTCAATCAAGTTGTTCTCAATTTACACACTAAATATATTCCACAAAAATTACAACGTCACAACACGTATCCCACCTGGTACAACTCGGCATTAATAAGAACAATTAAAGAAAAATACAAATATTTCAAAAAATTTAAAACTTACGGCAATATATCTGATGAGTCAACATTTAGGCTTCTCCGTGAAAGGGTAAAGATATTAGAATCAAAATGTTATGAAAACTACTTGAAGTTAACCGAAAAATCTATTAAAGAAAACCCAAAATATTTTTGGACTTTTGTTAAAAAACGACACAACTCGAAAGCAGTTCCGAGCACCTTAAACTATAATAGCGAAGCATTGCGAACCGGAGAAACAATATGCGAAGCGTTTTCTACGTATTTTCATTCTACATTTCTAGATACCAACCCTAGTTGTGGAACTTCTTCGGCCAATATTTTTAGTGAATCTACCAGCCTATCCGATGTATGTAACATTGAAGTGAACGTTGAGGAAGTTTCTAACTTGCTTCGCACGCTGGATACTTCTAAAGCGGCTGGCCCGGATAATATTTCGTCTAAATTTCTTGTTCGGTGTTCGACTCCGATTGCCCAACCTATCTCGCTTCTCTTCAGAAAATCCTTGGACACCTGTATTGTACCTAAACTCTGGAAATCGGCTTTCATAACACCTATTCACAAAAAAGGAGTCAAAACCGAAATCATTAACTACAGGCCGATATCCAAGCTCTGTATTGTGGCAAAAGTCTTTGAAAGAATTATCTATAACCAGGTGTATAGTGCTCTTAAAAACTCGTTTAGTTCCTTTCAACATGGTTTTCTGAAGGGAAGGTCTACCGTCACTAACTTGATTCTGCTCAATGATTTTGTTACTGATGCCATGGATAACGGTAAGCAGGTTGATGTCGTTTATACGGACTACAGTAAGGCTTTTGATCGGATTGATCATGAGATCTTGCTGTCAAAGTTATATGGTATGGGAATACGAGGCGATTTACTAAGATGGTTTTCTTCTTATCTGGAGAACAGGTCCCAAGCAGTAGTATTAAGCAATTACATGTCTAGTTGGGTGCCTGTCCCCAGTGGAGTCCCCCAGGGTTCATTACTCGGGCCATTACTTTTCATTGTGTATATAAATGACATCAACTCTTGCTTGATCTCATCCAAATTGTTGTGCTTTGCAGACGATATGAAAATCTATGCCAAAATATCATCACATGCGGACGTGACTGCACTTCAGGATGATTTGCGTCGTCTGGAGGCATATTGTCGTATGAGTAAGCTTGATCTCAACCCTTCTAAATGTTCGGTTCTAACATATTCTCGAAAGCGCTCAATTATACCTTCATCGTATAGCTTGGGTGATCAATTACTACCTAAAACGAACTGCATCCGTGATCTGGGGGTATATCACGATTCTAAGCTTACGTTTGAACCTCATGTCGATGCCATAGTCGCTAAAGCATATAAAGCACTAGGTTTCATAATGCGGCTCTCCAAGTGCTTCAGTCAAGCCAAAACTTTAAAAATTCTCTACTGTACTTTTGTTAGAAGTCACTTGGAGTACGCGTCTGAAATCTGGAATCCATGTTATCACAAGTACATTGATCGTATAGAAGGCATCCAGAAAAAGTTCATCAAGTATTTGTGTTATCATCAGAATGTGCCCTACCGATCTGAAGATTATCTCAACCTCTGTAAGAAGTATCATATATTACCCTTAATTAATCGACGAGCAATTTCTGATTGTATTTCATTATTAAAAATATTCAATAATTCTATTAATGACTCCGATATTCTATCCAAATTTTATTTTAATGTTCCCGGAAGGTCTAAGCGATGGAACGTGCCGTTGCGTATTCCATTTACCTCTACGAATTACAGGCAAAATTCATTTATAGTGCGTGCAAGCAGAAACTTTAATAACGTGTGTAAACAGCATGATTTTGATGCTTTCGTAACGAGTGTGTCCTCGGCCAGAAAGTGCCTGAGCCTTAGCTTTTTTAATTAAGGTTTTTTTTTTGTTGTGTTCAAGTTTTATTACTGTATTGATTGCGACATATAAAATGTGAATTTAGTTTAAGCTTGAATGTTATCCTGTATTTATTTTTTATTTTTTTGTAGCTGTATTGCGTTCACACTCTTTCTTCAAAATCTGTTTTTTAGAAGTGAGGACTTTTAATTGGCTGTCAGTCTCACATACTGTTTTTTAATCTGTATAACTTAGCTGTAAGTCTTCCAAAGTAAATACATAAATAAATAAATAAAAATAAACAATAACCCCATCCATAGTCATTATCCAATTTAAGTATTTAGGTATGTATAAAATAAACAATATTCTTTATGCCATTGACTGCATTCTTTTCGTATTTAGAATTTGTAACAAATTCTGCAATTTTTCAGATTAAAGAAACGGGTATAACTCAAGATTCAATAAATACCATAGCGAAACATTTCAGCACGGCACCGGAACCGTGGGCCTTCGAGGTTCACAAAGGCATAACTAGGATGCTGAAACTCCGTGAAAAAATGGTTTGTATGACTGAACCGCTGTTCCGCAGTGGTACATCATTTGGGTGATTTCCAATTTTGGTGGGTGATTTTCAATTTTGGTCACACTTTTGAACTGACATATCCCAAAGAGTTATCGAGATATTCTAAGCCCTCTTAAAGGTTATAGCTACTATTAGCTACGACTATCTATTCTTATAAGTTCTAGGTACTTATTTTTCACGAAAACAAAAGAAAATATTGCGCTACCCAAATTGAAAATTACCCACCGAAATTAAAAATTATTCCAACAAAATTGAAAATCATTCACTAAAATTGGAAATTACCCATTTGACTTGATAATGAGCAATGACTTAAACTGCAAGTATTGTGTAGGTGGCGGATGGCATTGCGGACTGGCCAATGGGCGAGACACTGGCGTACGGCTCTTTGCTGCGTGACAACGTGCACATTCGCTTCACCGGCGAGGATGTGGAGCGCGGCACTATGGCGCATAGGTACTGTACCTCTACCTGTAAAGCCTTCTTTACACGACGACAAATGCGTCCGCGGATGCATCAGCAGATGTATAACCACGAGCCGAATAGTCGACAGACGCAAATTGTATGCACGCAACATTTAAAATTTATTTTTCGGATTCCACAGGCAGTTTTCTGCTTGATATAACTCAAGAAATTTGATGTTTTCATGTCAAGGAGAGTATTACTTACCCCCACACGTTTGACCCCCTCATTAATGATAATAGTCTTTACTATTTTAATGAATGAGACACTATAATGATGCAACGCAACACAAATAACTTGCACTGTCTAATACTCAAGATAGAGGTAGACTCAGCCCCAAAACGATGTCAACACGGACAAGGAACCATTTTATTGTCAAAAACCACGTGTAATACGATGTAATAGCTACAAAACGTAGTAAACTATTTCATTCATCATTTCACAAAACCTCATCCACAAGCCATCATGGCTTTTTAGATCCAAGAGCTTATCAACGTGACATAAGCTGAAGCTCTAAAGCTTTGGGTGTTTTGTGTATATTATGTTTCCGGCCAAACCCGATTTCATGCAAAACAATAGTTTGTCCTAGGACCCTAGGTCAAACCTTTTTATCGTGTCAGGCAGCATACACGATCCCAAACAAAGTAATTACACTGCACCCAAGCCGGATGTAACGCTCGCCGGACGCTGCTGCGGCAGCGCTCGCTGCGCTCGGTCGGCTCGCGCGTGTTTGGTCACAGTTCTAACCTAACCCATTTAAACGGTTTGCTTTATGACCGTTATTTTATGATGAGCCCTACTTTAGCCTAGGTCAAAGCGTGACTTGAAATCACATATACACGCTGAAGTCGCCTGAAGTGGCATTGGCTATGATTGCAGGCACCACGTGTACCACCACCAGGGCGTGGACGGCGCCACGTACCGCGTGTTGGACACGCTGTATGCCGACCAGGCCCAATACTCGCTACACAACAGCTCGCTCTCCGAATTTGGTAACATTACCACTTACTTACGACAACCGACTTGACCGCTCGCATTCCAGCAAGCATGTGACTTTTTTAATATCTTTAACTACACAGGATGTAAGTTGTCACTCAAACCATGAGTAGTTGATTTAATAAAAAAAATATAGGAACGAGTTCACCCACTAGATTGTGTTTGACATGGTACAAACTTGTAATATTATGTATAACTTTGTGTATGCCTCTTGTGCTACAATATTCTTTTATGCAATAAATTTATTTATTATTAATTTAGTTAAAAAATGGAAAACTACTGATGATTACTGCATGAATACGTGGTAACCGTTTTCGCTTCGGTGTCCCTGTCTTTCTGTTTGTTTCTCCATCAGGATGTTCTCAGTACCAATAATTCAAAATCAATAATGTCATAAACACCATCATCATTATTATTAATAAAACAAAAATAATCAACTATTCAATAATTTTTTCATAATTTAATTCTATGTACTATTTTATCCGCAGGCATTTTGGGTTTCGAGACTGGCTATTCTTATTCAAGTCCGAGAGTGCTCTCAATATGGGAGGCACAGTACGGTGACTTTGCGGACACCGCGCAGCCTATGTTTGACACGTTCATCGCGAACGGCGAGAGCAAGTGGGTCAGCCAATCAGGCGTCGTAGTACAACTACCTCACGGCATTGACGGCGCCGTAAGTATTATTGGAAATTGAGAATAGCGTGGAGCCATACGGCTGTATTTCAGGATGTATGATATATGCTTTTTTATTTTTGAGTGATTCCTTTCAAGTGCGTTTACCCGGATTACTCTCCATTTGATTTTTCATGAAAAAGAAAAAAAAGGTTTCTGAGAAAGTAACTAGATCTCTTATAGATTGGGATGGCCCCATACTACCTTATTAAAATATATATAATATATTAACTATTATTATATAAATTTTTAACAAATTAATTTCCGACATTGCCATATTTTTAACTCGATTCTAGACATGATAGTGTAACAATAACCTCTCATATATTAAATAGTAGCTCCTGGCCTCTAGAGTCGTTCCTTGTGCACTACGTTATAGATTGTCCATCAGAATCCAAAGCAATGGTTTCGTTTGTGCACTATCAGGGTCCCGAGCACTCGTCAGGACGCCCAGAAAGATACTTGCAGCAATGTGACGACGACGAAGAATGTGTACCAAATTTGGAAGACCCGCAGTTGGAGTGTAAGTCTTTTAACATCGTACCGGACCGGATTTTTTTTTTTTTTTTTTACAAAAACTTTGCCCCACACTAGGAATTTCTCCTGTATCGTGGGTGCGTTCACAAACATTTAAACTCACATACACAAATACCCAGACCCGGAACAACTATCTGTAGGCCTTACAAATAGTTGTTCTGTGCGGGGATCGAACCCGCGACACGCAAAGCAGCAGTCCATTGCTTGAGCCACTGCGCCAACCGTGCCGTCAATCGATTACGCTCTCGGCGGTCAATCTCATCAGAGACTAGCCACATAATGGGCTTCTGACTTGACTACTGTTAAAAATTCACGAAAATGTAATGTTATTTCAAAGAACTAACAGAAATAACACGATGTGTGAATAAAATAATAAAATCGATCAAAAAATACTCCATTTCTTTATCGATTTAATAACTTTTTTCACACATAGTGTTATTTCTGTTAGTTCTTTGAAATAACATAACATTTTCGTGATTTTTTAACAACTTAGTCAAATAGCCAATGATACAGAAGATCTAGACACAAATGTGAGAGCAAACACGAGGTGCACTCTCTCTTACCTCAATCTCGTCATCTGATGGGACGACAATCCGACACCACCGAAGAGAGATTATAGACACACTGAACCGTTTGATGGTCTCGTGATAGCAACCGCCAATTCTAACCGTGGAATCCTGGCTTCGATTCTCAGTCCCAGGTAGAGCGAAGTGTTTCGGGGGTTTTTCATTGGGAATTTCTCTGTAGAAGCTCGGAATTCGAAGTTTGCTCGTCAGAGAATCCCGTGTCTTGGAAAGTACGTAAACCCATTGGTTTTTATACGAGTACATAATAACAATGATCATCACCCGGATTGTTAATCTGTTAAGTAACTCATTTCGGAAGCTTCACTCCCCTCCGTTTGTTTTTGAGGGTGGAAAATTATCAAATGACTCCTCCCGCTCTGGGCAGAGCGGTAGGGAGTGTCAGGCTTGTACCGACTAAAAACCACCCATGTTCCTTCTTAGCCCTTTATGTCGAGGCCGCGGTATCTCTTGCGAACAACCCGCAGCCCCGACGGTTACATTCTCCCCTTTAATTGAGTTTAAGGTACCGTTTAGAAGAGAGGGGATTCTTACCTCGTAAATCGAAATAATATACTGTTCGTGAATCGTACCAATAACAAAACTGATCACCTTATAAACCTTTGCCTGTTCGTAGTGAAACAGTTGCGGACGGCCAACTGGACCGTGTGCAACGTGACGACCCCTGCAAACTACTTCCACTTGATCAGGAGACAGATCGCCATGCCATTCCGCAAGCCGCTCATCCTCTTCACGCCTAAAGTCGGCCTTAAGCACCCCTACTACCGGTCCAAGTTCAGTGATTTCGTAATTGGAACAAAGTTCAGGAGGTGAGCCCGAAAATAGTATTTCAATAATATTTAGTAGTCGCGAGCAACATTTATTCAGAAACTAAAAAAGTCCTTAATAGTCATCACTGCTTCATACACAAATTAGGTTAATACAGGGTGTAAATCAACCCATCACACAGCCGTCAACCAAGCATTCTGTACATGACATCACTAAGTACTCCTACGCAAAAACTTTTGCTGGGAAAAGACTTCTTTTTTTGGGTCAAAAATCACATTTTACGATAAAACTCAATGTAGCACTGTTAAAACATTGTGCTAGTGGATGCTTTGAATAGTACACGGGTCATGGAGGTAATTTAAGTAAAGTTAAAACCTGGAAAACTAGTATTTACAAAAACAGCTGTGAAAAATTTGGAACTTTGATCCCCAATATCTCCGTAACTAGGAGGTTCCCAGGTATGGTCTAGAACAAAAAAAATATCGCAGTGGTGGACAAGTGCCCTTCGTTTGCGTTAAGGGTACTTTTACACCCTATATAGTTGATATAACGAGTGTTTTTTTTTTCGTATTTCGACAGAGTGATCCCCGAAGAGGGACCAGCCAGTAAACAACCAGATAAAGTCAAGAAGCTCATCTTCTGTTCTGGCAACGTGGCGATCAAAATTGATGAGGAACGGAAAGCTAAGAAACTAGAAAATAAACTGGCCGTTTGTCGTATTGAACAACTGTACCCATTCCCTTACGACCTAATTCTCAAGGAGTACTCTAAATACGAAAACGCGGAGAAGTGCTGGTGTCAAGAGGAACACAAGAACCAGGGTCCTTGGCCCTTCGTCAAAGTTCGTATGGAGAACCTTTTCGAAACGAAAGTGACGTGAGTACGGTTTATTGTCAACACGTTGAATAGGCTTACTTCGCCATCTCCACTAATATATTGTTATATTAGTGGAGATTTTTTCTCAAAGTCAATCGTTTCAAAGATAGGACTTTGCAAGTGCCAAAGTTGAAAATAGTAAAATGTGTGCCCCCCTCTCTCAAACTTTTAAACTAAGACAGTGAAAAATCTAAAAATAAAATATGCTGTAGATCGCAATAAAAACTTTTAACCAAAATTGGTTCCAACGATATTATTACATAAGTAGTGAATAATTTTTGAGATATAGCACATTTAAAAAACCGCATATTATATCTTGTCGTTCATACAAACACTATGAAAAACAAACTTATCACAAAATAATATGTTACCTATAAGCTTTAGAGCGGCAACAGAAAAACAACAACAGACAACAGAAATAATACAAATTAAAGGGGGCTTCCCTACTACGATGGTTCGGAACCCTTCATGTGCGAGTCCGACTTGCATTTGGCCAATTTTTTTGTTTTACTTATGGTATGAATCCTGAATCCCCTTGTAAATCCGTCATGTCTTAGAACAAAGAAATTCGAAAACATGTGACATCTACCAACCCGCACTGGGCACGGGTGGTGGATTATAGCCCTTCGCTCTCCTAGAGAAGAGGCCGGAGTCCCGGCAGTAGGAACATTAGATATAGGCTGTTGATGATGATGATGACTTAACGGGTGCCCCGTTAAGTGATTCCGATAAAATCCCACCACAAGTATACTTGTCTGCCCGCAGATGCATATCAAGACCAGCAAGTTCAGCGTCGGCGACGGGTATCAAATGGAAGCATAATAAAGAATTAAAAGATCTTAAAGAGAACATTGTAAAAGGCTGCTAATGTTTGAAAAAACGTCTAAAGATCTTTTTACAAATTTACGACTGAATTACAATTGATATTAATTATTTTATTATTTTGGAGGGTTGGACAAACTTGGTTATCAAAGATATACACTTTTAAAGTTTACATTCCTATCTCTAAAATTATTGTACCCTGATATTGTTTTGTTTTGTAATTGTCCGTTTGTAATAAATAAAAAATACCAGTTACTAGGTATTTCATTTATAATTTTGTCCGCATAATTATTATAATAACTAGCTGTTGCCAGCGGCTTCGCCCGCTACAACTCGAAAATTATCCCACGGGAAGAGAAAATCGGGATAAAAAGTAGCCTATATGTTAATCCAGGGTATAACCTATCTACATACCAAATTTCAACCAAATCGGTCCAGCCGTTTATGCGTGAAAGAGTAACAAACATCCACACATCCATTCTCACAGACTTTCACATTTATAATATTAGTAGGATATATGACTTTATGAGTGTCCGCTGAAGTCCGCTCAAATACGCGTTGGTGCAGGGTGCGCACTTGCGTGTTTGTATCGAAAAATAGCACGAGGATTGAGCAGCGCTACTAAATCTTAGGATTTTCATAGCGTATTCCCAATTTGGTCCCTCAGTTCACACGCACATGGCAGGTACTACCCCTCAACGATTAGGAGCTCAATGAAAATTCCTTCAAAATTATACGTACCTACTTATGGACCGATAGTTGTATTCTTTCAGTCCTTAGGTTGACCAGTTAAAGAAGGTAGTGATAGAAGGTAAATCTCATTAACCGACTTTAAAAACGAAGGTTCTAATTCACTGATTACCCGAAGACGCCTGAACCAATATAGAAAAATCTTTTTTGAAGAAAGGAGATATCCCAAGCGTGGTCCCATGATAAGGAAATCAGGATCTGATGATGCATCCCAGAGAAATCGAGCGCAACCCTCACATTTTATAGGCACGTGTTACATAATTCGCATCTAGCGAAAAATTGATTTTTTCATGAGGGTTCCAGATTACACTGTTGGTTTCGTGTGCGTTACCCCAGCAGGAAAGTTGCTCCTAGAGTGACATGAGTGGAACGAATAATTAGTGCCTAATCTGCTGTAAATGTGCGCAACATAAAAAATTTGTGCGCTTTGTCGTTTTGTGAAAAAACGGAAAAAACGATTCCTGCCAGGGTAACGTTGTTCCAGCAGGAAAATTCTAAACGAATGATCGGAGAGAGAAACGTTGTACGTGGGCATGTAGCTTATGCTCGTCTATAAATGTGCGCCGAATATATAATTAGTGCGTCTTCAGGTCTTCGAGATATTGCATTTCCTGCTGGGGTAACGTTTCGAAGAATCGTGTATCTCGGAAACAATTGGATGTGCGCCTGTAGAACAAACACACACGAGTAGCTCTTAATTTGTGCCAATTTGTGACAGAATTAGATTTAGGGTAATATTTATAGTTTTCAAGTAATCGGGCGTTTATGAAAACCCGAAAAAATATCGTAGCGCCTAAATGAGATTACGTATAAGCTCGCTGAAAACTGTATTCGGTCCTTCTTGACGCTTATAATAACCATAAAAAGTTTCAAAAGTGCACATGCAAGCGTTATTGAATAATATTGCTAAAAGTCGAAACTACAGTGTAATAACTTTGACGCCAAAATAAAAGAAACCGGCTTAACCCAATATGTGTAGGTGTACACCAACAATTAGTGCCTTTAGTCAAAAATATTTAGTGAAAATTTTCAGCTTGGAATGTTTAGCATTCAGTAAATATTAATAAAAAACAAAACATGTAAACAACGACTGGCTATCCGACCAAATTCGAATGAATAAAAAAAGCGGCGGATACATACAAATGGATGACCTTCTCTGTTGGACGTATTACATCTAAGCGTTGTTCGTACAGTCGCGTTCAAATGTTTTAAATGGGCTTATTTTTGGGAGCTTTAAATAATTGAAAGATCTTGTTGATGTGGAAATTATTAATTATTATTCTGTAAATATTGAATGATATTGATTTGTAATAATGATTTAAATCACCAATACAATCCTCTCAGTTCATAATATATAATACTAACTTGAGTGACTATTTGATGAAAAAGGCATTGATTTTAATCAGTAAATTCACATTTGTTACGGTCGCGAATCTTATTTTATTTTACGTACAATCTGACAGTGATCGGCAAATTGCAAAAAACGTAAAAAAAAATCGAATTTTGCGGGCTACAATGAAGGATTCACCTTAAGCACAAAAAATACATTTTCTTGACAATGTATATTCAAATCTAATTTAAGAACAATACATTTACCTAACAATCGTGTAGCACAAAAACACAGTCCAACTAATATTATGTTTAAATCGCAAGAAATATGGGCAAAGTTAAAGGGTTTTACGGTAACTTTTAAATAAATCAATGGCATTGTTTTGTACTATCATTAGAACCCCTTAAAAAAATACTGAATATGCTCAATTATTACGCCACTTTCATACTTTCAACCAACTTAAAAACACATAAAACAAACAGTAAGTAGGTGAACAAACAATAACAGTACAACTGCGTGGCTCAAAACGACAGTGACCTTGGCATCATAACTGCAACAAATTAAGTGAAAACCCAAACGAACATCCTAGTAAAAAAACACTTCGCATGATTGAAGATAGAGAAACGTTTATGTATCTGTCTCTGTTCAACTAATACCGTATGCGTGATAGCTGTCTCTTTCCTGGAGGCTAGACAAAACGATTCCTTGCGAGGCGACGCGGTCAGCGTTCGGAGCGTACGACCGCACCCGAAGAGAGCTGATCGTTGACTAGTTCACTTCGGTTTAGGAAAGACCGTTTTAGGACCAAGTTTGAAGCGTCGCGTCATTTTAACATGTCAATGTCAGCAGACAGTGACAGTGATATTGACCTCTTTGAGAATTAGAATTATTATTATTTTTATTACAATGTCTCATTCTAACAATAGGTATAATGGTGTTTATTATGTACACTCAGCTATAATTTTCCAAAATAATTAAATACGTAAACATAATATGAACATGTTTTTTTAATTAAAAGCTTTATTTAATTTCTTTATACCTTGAAAATACCACGCCGCGCCGCTCATACAAGGTAACGTTTACGAGCAGCCTGTAGTTCTAATAGATGGCGTTAGTGTTTCTCTGTATGGCGAACGCAAATGTTCGGACAACCGTATCTTTAGTTTTTTATATCAATGAGTCTATCAGTGTAATTGTCTAAACCGTGTTGAATGCTTCTATATTCATTCTCACATTTGATTGCATGATCGCAAACCTTCTTCCACTCTTCAGCCCCGATCATGTTTACTTTTTCAATCAATAATGTTTTTACTGTAGTTAAATTCATACCCACATTTCTAGAGGCTACATAGCCTTTCAGTTGAGACCATATATTTTCAATTGGATTAAAATTCGGATGATATGGTGGCAATCGCAACACAGTGTGCCCATGCTCGGCAAGTACTTTGTCCACGGAAAACTCTGTATACCTCTCCTTTTGCTGACATATAATAGCGTAAATCTGGGTTTTTGTTAATTTTGGATCAACTGGAATTTCGTGTCTGTTTAACCAGTTGATCATTTCCTGTTTAATGGTGTTTGAGTTGGGGGGTCTTCCAACATATTTATTGTGATAGGGTGCGTTGTCGATAACTAGAACAGAATCACTGGGTATATTTGGGATTAATTGATTAACCAGCCATTTTTCGTAGTTATCGTTATTCATTTCATTGTGATAGTCACCTGTAGTGTCCGTGGATTTATACGTTAAAAAGGCACCGGGTACAAAGCCTTTTACATTTCCCGCATGAACTGTTTTCAAACGTTGACCTTTTTAAATTGGCTTTTTTACTCCTTTTTTCTTATCATCACTCCAAGATTTCCCTTTGATGTGGAATGACATACATATGTAAGACTCATCCATGTAGACGATATTTTTTCGAGGTATTCCATTCGTTTGAGACTTACATCGTGCTTTTCCATTAGAACTTTTCGATTATTTATTTATTTATTTAAACTTCATGCAGAAACGTGATACATAGCTGGACTTAATGCCACAAGGCATTCTCTACCAGTCAACCTTAGGGTCAAATAGGACAGCACTGTGGTAGAGTACAAATATAAATAAATTAGGAGAATACTATTTATTTATTTATTTTCTATTTATTTGGATTATCTTCCATTTTAGAGAACCGAAATCCCATCTCGTGAAGTATTTTTCTAAACGTCTTTTCAGACCCATTGTAATGAATAGCTTCAGATAATTTAGCTTTTAATGATTTTATTGTTGGCAGTTCATTAAATCGTAAGTGAAAATCATACCTAATTCTTCGAACAACATCATAATCTAAATCGTCCACATCCAAACGAAATTGCTTTTTTGGTCTCCCTTTTTTTGGAGTGCTGAACTTATTTTCAGTAGTATGTGTTTCAGTACTGACTTCGTTTTATACATTGTTCAAAGTTCTTTTTGAAATTCCAGTGGCATTTGCAACTCGCTCTTGAACCTTCTTAAAATAACAACTTATATTTTCATCTTCATTTTTTTTTAATCTGTCAGCTTTGGTTACAAAATATTTATAAACATTGTAGATAATTTCGCGTGACTGACCTCGTAAAGGTTTCCCTCCTTTTCCTAAAGATGCCATAGTACAACTTTAAATTATTTAAATTTGGGGGTGTTAACAACTCTTAATATATATTTTAAACTGGACGCGACCGCACTCTATCGCACTTGAACGACTGACAAGTGACAAAACATCACATAGGCACAAACGTCGCACACTAGTGCAACAGAGATAACGCTCTACGAAGCCGAAATTAGCCGATTGTCTCTTTCCAAAGGTCGATCATCATCATCATCATCATCATTCTCTTGCCCTTATCCCAATTCATTTGGGGTCGGCGCAGCATGTCTTCCTCTTCCATACTTCTCTGTTTCTCGTCATCTCATGAGACACCTCCTTTTTTACCATATCATTTTTAACACAGTCCATCCATCGTTTCTTTGGTCTTCCTCTACTCGTATATCCTTTTTTTTTTTTTTTTTTTTTTTTTTTTTTTTTTTTTTTTTTTTTTTTTTTGGGGGTGGGAAATCATCAAATAACCCCTCCCGCTCTTGGGCAGAGCGAAAGGGAGTGTCAGACTTCTACTGACTAAAAACCACCCATGTTCTTCGCCCTTCATGTCGAGGCCGCGGTTTCCCTTGCGGACAGCCCGCAGCCTCGACAGGCGTCGGCCCTAGCGGGCCCCTTCCATGTTGCTGACATCTCTTTGAGGCGCGCGTGGAACACGAACGCGCCGTCGACACGGCCTGTCGTCGTCATAAGACGGACGGACGGCGAGCTTACCCATCACTCACCGTCCACAGGCCCGCGTCTACGGTGGCCGGAAGCCATCACGTGGCCCCCGACGCCCGGAGCGCCTCCCGCGGCGGCTGGGACGAGAGGTTCTCTCCCTCTCACGTTCCGCCACCTCCTTCGCTAGCATCACTGCTTCGCAGAAGGAGGCGACGGCGTCCCATTCCTCCTCGCCCCGGACCATGGCTTGCACCAGGGCCGGACGCGAGAGGTCGCCGCCGCCGATCGCCGCTACGAGAACACGGCGGGGCTCCGCCCAAGCGGGGCACACCTCCACAGTGTGCTCCACCGTGTCCTCCGGCCGATCCTCGCAATGGTGGCATCCGGGCGTTTCCTCCCACCTGATTCGGTGCAGGTACCTCCCGAAACAACCGTGTCCGGTGAGTACCTGCGTCAGACGGAAGGTGAGGGCGCCGTGGCGCCTCTCCAGCCACTCCTCAAAGAGGGGACTTACCGCCACTATCGTGGCGTGCCCTGCACGGGGTTGCGACAGTCGCTCTCTCCATGCCGCCATGAGATCGCACCGGAGGTCTGTCCGCTGCGCAGCAATTAGCCGCGGCAACGGAGTGACCCCCCGGTGCAGCGCCTCCGCGCGCCATTCATGCAGGCGCGCGAGGACTATCGCCTCTATCGTCTCTACTCGTATATCCTCGATGTGCAATATTTATCGCCGGGTACTGTACATATATTTTATTAATAAAAATAATCAATCAAATGTTTGGTCTTTATACCTTATTCTACAAATATTATAAATGCCAACGTCTAGATGTACTATCGTGGGCACTCCCGCCTGACCACCACTAAGCTCATATTTGCTTGCACTTACAACATGAAGCGCTCTCTAGCTCCGCCCCGCCTTTGTATAGAAATAATGAATGAAATACAATACCGTTCCATCCACCGCACTGACGAGACCGACGCACGCCGAACGAGAGTTATTGTTATTTTTCAACTGCCATTATTAGAAAAAAAAACTTTAACTGAATTTGACTTTCCTTACTAATGGTGCGTGTCGCGAGGGCGCGTGGATTCTCTCTTCATATTATATTCTGGTTATCTCTAGGTTTATAGTGTGATTGATTTTATAATAATAATATAGGATTGTACTGCTTCGCTTTGATGTGAAGAGAAATCCCCGCCTCACGATATATTAGAGACACTCACCGATACGGATCCCCCTCCGACTTGCAAGCGTCTCCCAATCCAGTCTCTTATCTTCGGTCCGCAAGGGCACCGAAGTGTTAACACTATGCCGACCATCAATCCATCCAACTTCTCAGGTGTAACTAGGATATCTGTAAGTTTAATTACCCATGATTCTTTGGGTTAAGTACTACCTATCTGTTTCCATCAATAAAGCTATCTAAAACAGTTATTCAATTGCAATATCTATGATGAAATTTACTTCAAGTTCTCATCAACAGTCTTTGCGACACCTATGTGCTAATCAGATACTAGGATTCTTTCCACGTCTGCAGAAGCACGCATTCCTGTTCGACTTCGGCCCATCGCCTCCGTCTAGAATGCTCCCCCTTTATATTACCTATATATATATGATATAGTGTAATTTTCCATACGTTCGTCAACGTTTGTGCCCGTCGGCACATTCACTAAGGCCATGGGGGACCAAGAAGATTTATAAGAGAGGTTGGCCCACGACCCTTCCTATAAACTCCCAAGAGCTTTTATGTCCGGACAAGTAGCTCGCGTGCGGTCGCTGTTATGCCCCCAGCCCAACGCTGGAGGCACGACCAACACATTTAAGTTTAGGTGACTCAAACAATTCCGAGTAGGTAAAAGTACCTCCGTATATTTAATTACTAGAACAACAGATAAATAATACTTAGCTTTCCAGGTGGCGCGTATCACGGGTGACAAGAATCTACTTATGATCTTCTTGCACTGAATTTACTTTACAATAAACTTCATTAATTAGTCAGACTGAATATGCTATAATTACCATTCAAACAGAGGCGTCGTTTGGTAGCGTCAAGTTGTCAATACTGATTTAGTGTTGCTATATTACATTAGTTCTGTGCAATTATATATTTACATTTTAAGTTTGGAACATCGCGATTTCATCTTTCGCGACAGTGCGTGTGTGTTGGTTTGGTAATTGTAAATTAAAAACTCAATGATTTCTGTGAGTAATTTTAAATTTATTATAAGTATCTTATAAATTGTAAGCGTGTTCTCTAAATCGGCTTTAACGATTTCGATAAAATTTGAAATAATGGGGCTTTAGGGCGGTGAAACGTTGATCTAGCCAGCGGGCCTAAAATGGCCGCTTTTGCAGAACATAATATGAATGACATTCAAAATTTAAAATTCTTAAAATGGACTTTATGTGTATGACAATAAAGTCCATTTTAAGAATTTAAACATTTTAATGTGATTCATATTGTTTTTTTTTTATTTTGGGAGTCAGCTCAGCGATTTGACTGATGAATCCTTCCATGCAAAATTATAATTTCATTTCGTTCTTCTTGTATGAGATTTCTGGAAGACATTATGCACAAAATGTTCTAGCACAGGTGAGAACCTGTGCTAGAACATTTTGTGCATAATGTCTTAGGAGTCCAATATTATTGCACAGGTTAACGTTTAGTCAATCAAAGGTCAGGTAAGCAGAGCAATGGTCAATGTTCAAAAGGTCCGGGAAGCGCGCCAAAGTTCGTCCGTAAAATTCGCAAAAGGTGTACAGAGGATAAGTCACTAAGCTGCCATGCGCAGTGCAGATTGCAACTGATTACGTTGACGCTTCTCTAATAGGCCTAAACTTTGAGGGGGCGGGGTTTGGCGCCTACGCATGATTTATGCGAAAAAAATTTTAACTGGGCAGGCGGAAAAGCTTTCGACTGTACAGACCTGTGTCCTCCGTCCACACAAAATACCGAATGTTTTCAAATATTTTCAATGAAATTTGGAATTTAAAAGATACTAAGATTATATGTTGCAAAAGCTAATTTTACAATGTACTTATTTATGTAGAAAGTCACGGAAACAGCTTGTAGAATATAATCTAATCACACAAGTTTATTATACATATTACTTCTTTTCTACTTCAGTGTACTCAGGCCCAACACGTTTCAACCGGTTGGTGAGTAAAGTTAAGAAGGTCATCCATTGTACCAATCCGCCGCTTTTTTGTATTCATTCGAATTTGGTCGGATAGCCAGTCGTTGTTTACATGTTTTGTTTTTTATTAATATTTACTGAATGCGAAACATTCCAAGCTGAAAATTTTCACTAAATATTTTTGACTAAAGGCACTAATTGTTGGTGTACACCTACACATCTTGGGTTAAGCCGGTTTCTTTTATTTTGGCGTCAAAGTTATTACACTGTCGTTTCGACTTTTAGCAATATTATTCAATAACGCTTGCATGTGCACTTTTGAAACTTTTTATGGTTATTATAAGCGTCAAGAAGGACCGAATACAGTTTTCAGCGAGCTTATACGTAATCTCATTTAGGCGCTACGATATTTTTTCGGGTTTTCATAAACGCCCGATTACTTGAAAACTATAAATATTACCCTAAATCTAATTCTGTCACAAATTGGCACAAATTAAGAGCTACTCGTGTGTGTTTGTTCTACAGGCGCACATCCAATGGTTTCCGAGATACACGATTCTTCGAAACGTTACCCCAGCAGGAAATGCAATATCTCGAAGACCTGAAGACGCACTAATTATATATTCGGCGCACATTTATAGACGAGCATAAGCTACATGCCCACGTACAACGTTTCTCTCTCCGATCATTCGTTTAGAATTTTCCTGCTGGAACAACGTTACCCTGGCAGGAATCGTTTTTTCCGTTTTTTCACAAAACGACAAAGCGCACAAATTTTTTATGTTGCGCACATTTACAGCAGATTAGGCACTAATTATTCGTTCCACTCATGTCACTCTAGGAGCAACTTTCCTGCTGGGGTAACGCACACGTTGGTTTCGAGTACCTAAACTGCGTACGAAGGAGTTGCAGATTAGGGTTCTAAGGCTTGTCGATTATTAAAAAAATTAACTTGTCGTAAAACAAAATCTAAGTTTTTGCGGGATTTGTTGCATATTTGTATTATATTATGTTGGTTAAATGTAAGGTGTGGGTCAAAGTTAGTACCAAGTGTGATGGATCGAAGACTGAGCTGCTGAGAAGAGGGAGACGCAGGCACCAGCTAATCACACTTTTATCTTCGCAAGTTTCATGATTTTTGTCAAAATAAAATATATGCGTCCATTTTGTGGAAGTCCTTTTATTGCAGTAATTATGACTAGCGAATAGCGATGCGCGATGGCGAGAGGTTTTATTCGATTGTTTCGATTGTTCAAACATCTCGATGGTTCTCGATTGTTTCGACTTGGACTCGAGTCCGACTCGGTCTGTTTAAGCTGTTATTGCGACTGGCGCATGGCGCGTTCATTCGAGAGTTATTCCTCGATGGTTTAGTTTCACGAGTTCTTGACTTGCATTGTGATTGCGAATCTAAACTAATTCTTCCAACAAGAGCAATCGAAAATCATCAATACCGCGACGGGAATAACATGTAAGTAGTTAACTTACGTACGAATAACAAGATAGAAGGAATCGTGAAAATAAATAAAACATCGAGGGTTCTTATTTAATCTGTTTTTTTTTAATTAGATATTTAAGTAGCATAGTTTTTTAATGTTTTTAGTTATCTACCTATTTAAATTTAAAGGTAAAATCAGTCTGGCACGGGATAATTAACAATCTTAATGAAATAACAATCACAAAACCGTTTCAGAAAAGTCTTAATCTCTCATATATTAATAATTTTAATTTCTAGTCTTTGTTATTAACAAATTACAGACATATTACTTATTTAGGCAACTACTTATCTATACGGTTTTATTCTAATATTAATAAACTTGTTACGAGTATATTATAGGAACTGTATCAGTCGGGATTCTTTTATATATATTACAACATTAATAAAATCAACAAAAATATGTACTTGTCAACACTAATAAAAATACAGCTGCGCTAATAATTAAAAGGTACATTCTAAGAGTACTAAGATTATATTTTTATAATCTTACAATTTATATACTTACTTACCTATATAAATCTAAAGGTAAAATCAGTCAGGCACGGAATAATCAACAATCTTAATCAAATAATAATCGTTACAAAAATTAAATCGCTCGACTCGAGTCTGGCACGCTCTCACCTCCAACTAACATGCACCTCGGCTTGATGCATGCAATCGACTGACCTCGGTGACCGAGCGAGACTCGGTGACTGATTCGAACAGTCGAAAAATAGCGGTCGATTCCATTGACTCGAAACAATCGAAAAACATCTCGATTGTTTTGTAGAACGGCGAGTCGATGTTTGACTCGATGGTTTATTTTAACGACTCCGATTCTTTTGATTGTTAAAACATCTCGGAATCGCCCATCGCTAATTATGACAGTGCTGTACACAGTGTTGCAAGCGTTAAAATATATAAATGATACCACAGTACAAAATCTACAACACCAAGGTCGCGTACGGCATTAACTCGTTTCAGGAGCTCATTATTCAGAGTGTAGATATTGAGGATAGGTTGTGTGGCTATAAAGAAGGTCATGATCGCACATTTGCTAATATTAAATTTTTATATATTAAGGTTGTTTGTAGTGCTCCAATGGTGAATGCTGTCTATATCTTGTTGGAGTGTGACTGGATCGCTATACGATTAGATATGGGAAGCGCAACTTTGACGTCATTGTTTTGGTCTATTTATTACTTAAATAATAAATACTGTATTTCAATTAAACTTGGTTTATTATCAGACAAAGACTTGTTACAGCATAAAGAGTAATAGTCGTTCCGACGCACAGTGTTTTATAAACCCAAAAAAAGTGACATCGTCTTTTTATTGCAGATTCGTATAGATTGATTCAAAAGAAACGCTAGAGTAAAATACCGAAGTTTCTAGTACATCTAGATGATGATATATAAATTTTTGAAAATGCGTAAATTTTTATCCGGATTATTAAAAAAAAAATCATAATAAATTACCAGTTAAAGTTATCAGCAAGCTGATTAAATTCATACGTGAAGATTTTAAAGGCGCAAATTGCAAAGTTATCAAAAAAAAATTAGGTTCATTTAAATCGACGTTATATATTTTTTTTATATTTTCGATTTTATTTTATAACTCGATTACCCCTGAATTTCGCTACTTATTTTTTTTTACATAAAATTGCTTTATATGTGGCCTATACACACAAAAAAATTCAAAGCCCGAATCCGTGGACTAACAAAGTTATAATCATTACAAATTTATTGCTAGGGTTGGCACTTATAAAACCAATGTAAACCCGAGTATAAATTGATTGACGAAAAAACTTATATTTACATATTGTATTTGATTCGAACTGTTGTGTCGTGATGGTCCTGTGGTTCAGGCCCGCTTTTCATACACGAGGTTGCCGGTTCCATACCGAACAAGTACAAATGTGACCTTTTAAATTCATATGTACTGTCCAAATTTATTACAGACTAGCATGTCTATAATAAACTTGGTCAGTACATATGAGCGCCTAGCATGTCTATAATAAACTTGATCAGTACATATGAGCAAAGGAAAATAGAATGAAGATACCTGGACTGTATGCTCCATTAACGTGTCTCCAAGTAGAAACCGCGGTGGATTCCGGGTAGGAATATTACGAAGTATGAAAAAGCAAATTGGGTTAATGTGTAGCTAAGGTGTACTAAGACTATGATAGGTCTATATACACAATTTTTGGGTAACTGGATGTGATTCACACACTCAATACACTCAATAATAAATACCCATAGTGAGTTAGCAAGATGGGGGAATAAATATTATACCGAAGTACTTGAGGAAGTATGTATACTACGGCTATCATGACTGCCGGAAGTACGGTCAATATTCCTATCAGCATCTTACTGATATTCTATCAAGGAAGGCAAGATACCTCTCTCTTGCCTTCGTTGATAGAGTATCAGAGCCTTATTCCTTGTCATCAGTTCCCTGGGATCGCTATTGCCCAACTGCCCTGCGGGTTTATTATTAATAATGGATTCAGCTACATTATTAAATTTTAATATTGATTTTACCCAACCAAACAGTTGCTAAAATTTAAATTTTAAGAAATAATAATAAACAACACTTGATGAATTTAAATGATGAAACTTGTTGACCAAATAGATAACTAATGTAATCTAAACTTAATAAAAAACTTTCATTGCAGATATTTTAAATATCAATATCATCAAAAACCAAAACTAACTCAATCAATCATTAATCATTTTCTGCAGTCAACATTTCGTGGTCGTCTATATCATCAGTAAATTCTTTTTCATTGTGATTTGGTTTAAGTAACGCCACAGCAGCAGCAGGCAATGGACGTTTTTTCAAATGTTTTCTCCTTTGGAGCTGCATTTCAGCAGCAATAATTGGGTCGGAAGACACTAATGCTCTATGAAACAGATCATACATTGTTTGTTTACGATCAAATTTGCGCGCGTGGTGCTCACGATCAGTTCGCCAATATTTTCTCTAAAGAGCTGATTTTGATGTCACATTTGGACATCAAACTAGGAAGAGTTGATTTTATTTCATCTTCAGTACGAGAAATTTGATAGTCAGCCCCAATTGTGTTGACAATCAAATTTACTCGTTCTGAAAGAGATAAATTGCTTTTTCCTTTCATGAGCTGGAAAATATCCAACCTCGATAATATTTTTGAACCTGAAGTTCCTTCACCAGACGCCTCTTTTAGTACTGGAGCGATCACCCTCGGAGGTTGAAGGATGTCGGCTGTGGCGCTATCCACAACTTCACTTGCCACTCGTGGACCAACATGAGGGTTGGCGCCCTCATGCCCTCCTAGCAGTAAGTCCTCTGATCGGAGCTCAGAAGGACATCTCTCAGCAGCATGGGTCAAGTGCTGCTGAGGCAAAGTGGCATCAAGGGTCTGTGACGACTCCACGATGCCTCACTCCCGTTCCTCCAGGCTACGTGTAATGATATGGGGTTTTATAAAATGTGTTACTAATCCTAGTGTATAAGTCTTTTACTAACAAAATTGGATCATATGTTGTCCCAAATAAACCAATTATTATTATTATTTAAAAGCCTATCTAGGGTGGACCTCTTCCCATACCACACGTATCTTTATCTTTATTAAATATTTTTCATATTTCGCAATATAAGTGGAGATTATATTGCAGTGTTATAAATCACAATAATTCAACATTCTTCGTTTTAATTAACAAAACAAACAAAATTAATCACAAATATATTTTTACGAAATTGACAACCCTAACCTCGATTCGATCCGGATAAACATGTTATTCATCATAACTTCGTTAGTCCACGGATTCGGGCTTTGAATTTTTTTGTGTGTATAGGCCACATATAAAGCAATTTTATGTAAAAAAAATAAGTAGCGAAATTCAGGGGTAATCGAGTTCTAAAATAAAATCGAAAATATTTTAAAAAATTATAACGTCGTTTTAAATCAACCTAATTTTTTTTTGATAAATTTGTAATTTGCGCCTTTAAAATCTTCACGTATGAATTTAATTAGCTTGCTGATAATTTTAACTGGTAATTTATTATGATTTTTTTTTTAATAATCCGGATAAAAATTTACGCATTTTCAAAAATTTATATCTCATCATCTAGATGTACTAGAAACTTCGGTATTTTACTCTAGCGTTTCTTTTGAATCAATCTATACGAATCTGCAATAAAAAGACGATGTCACTTTTTTTGGGTTTATAAAACACTGTGCGACGCCATGTTGGCAGTATACATACCTATATATATATAACTTATACAGTCGGCATACATCAAACTGTGGAGTGCTTTACATACTTGGGCAGGTCATTTACAACTATTAGAAAAACCAGGGGACCGAGGTTAGTACCTTGGCCTACGCCAGAAGTGACAGAATAGCATTCCGAATTGGCATTAGACATTCCAATCCACTGCAGTACCTAACAACATAATTAAACGTTTAAGGTGAATGCTCCAACTAGCCCGCGAAATTCAATTTTTTTTACGTTTTTTGCAATTTGCAGGTCAGTGTTAGTTTGTATGTTGATTAGAAATATAATCATCAAAATCATCAATACAAGCCTCCAAGTTCATAAAGGTGCAAGAACTTGAAAAAGTCATTTTTGCACCTTTATGAACTTGGAGGCTTGTATTGATGATTTTGATGATTATATTTCTGTAACTACATACGTCTTACAGCCGCAATTAATATTCTAATTAACATACAAACTAACACTGACCTGCAAATTGCAAAAAACGTAAAAAAAATTGAATTTCGCGGGCTAGTTGGAGCATTCACCTTAAAGCCAGGGACTGAAAGCGGTTACGGTTAAAGGTTAAGATACCTCAAAACTATACCGGTACCGGTTAAAAATAAGGATTACCGAAATATACCGTACCGATATGCATTTCTAGCCTCAAAATTCCGCTGCCGAAAAAATAACGGTGTCGAAATATTTCGGTAATCCTTATTTAACGGTATGACGTCATACCGAAATTTAAAGGTACCGTAATTTTTGGTTAATTCAGTCCCTGGACTTTAAACCAAGCCGACCATCAAACCCGGATTATTAGCTTCAGGACTGTAATTATATTTTATTGATATCCTTCGAATTTGCACACTTTTTGGCCCGTCCGGCGACGCCAGTTACCGAACCACTGAAGCCTATCAAAACTGCAGTCAAGAGACGATTTCTAAGGTAAGTATTATCCAAATAAATAAAATATCTACTATCAAATCCTGTCAGTCTGTAATCTATAGTTTTGGCTGGCTCTAGAATGCCTATACACCCTGCACGCTTAGTATGGCGATTCTATCTCTATTCTACTAAGAATAGACAAAGCTTTTTCCATACAATTTGACATGAAATTTTGCTACAATCTGTCATTTTGTCGATTCTTCCGTCGACAAAACCCGTTTCTACGGTGGTCATACTACGCGTGCTGTAGTACCTTGTATTTCCATGCACCAACTTGGTTTTTGATTGTCATTGTCAATTCTGTGTTGACATCGACTTGTCACTGTCAAGTGTCAATTATAAAAACGAACGGAAACTCTTGAAAACTGACTGAAAGAAAAGTGAAAACACGACGAAACCGGCTGGCGGTGCAAGTTAAATCATTCAAAATTTTAACAAACTATAATGACGTCTTCGTATTTTGATTTCTTTTGTAAAAATATTGAAAGTGACGATGTACAGAATGCAGACCGTATTACGGGCACCTGTTATTCTATGTGCCCAGAAGAAGAAGTCAAATTGTACGTGTACACCTGATTTAATACTTTAGTGTTAGAGTGGAGTCGAAACTTATCGAAGGTAGAAAGAAGACTTCGAGAGGAGAGAGAGGGATAGAGCGGAGTGTGTCGTTAAAACGAATTACGTTACGTTATAACGTTACTTGGAGTTTACACTGTTTATACATTATTAATGAAAAACTAAAGTATGTAAAATAAAACTAACTGCACACCCTTATAATATTTCTAAGATCTTCTGATTACCTCTTCTACATAATAAAGAGCACTGACTGTAAATTTACTCAATTTGTTAAGGCGTGAGGAGGAGCGTCTAGTCCATGTTCTTGAAGTGTGGGGCAGTGAGCGGAAGCTGGTGAAGAGCTACAGCCGCTCTGCAGCAGACTCCAACATGACAGTTTCACATCTATTGCGGCCCTACTCCGTGCTCACCAACACTGTACAGTATCTGCTGTTGGAGTAAGACTGTTTGCATCTCAATTTCATTAAATAAGTTTTATTGTTGTGTAATTGTTATCTTGTTATGTTGACTATGGGCAGGACCTCCTAATCTTATTGCTAGCCAGCAGCTTCCTGTATATTTTCATACAAAATTAACTCAAAATATGTATGTTTTTCTTATATTTACTTTTTTTTTCTCAACCAATAATGAAATATTTGCTAAAATGCTTTAGAATGCTAGATTGCCTTCTTGACATGAAACAACTCTCTTGACACAACATATATGTTCCAGTATCACTAGAAGAGTAGATGTCCCCACATCCGTGGTGTACGACTATGTGAATGACCGCCTGAGAGCCGTGAGACAGGAGGCTATCATACAGCGGCTACCACCTGAACAGTGTGCTTGTCTGCTTGAGCCTATGATTAGGTTTTATGTTTACTACGGCTATAGGTAAGTGCTTTATGTATTTTTTTTAATAAACAGTTTTGTAGCTAATTCAGCTCAATGTAATGGTTGGATGATAGATATAGGAAAGGAGATATGGCATGTAGTGAAAGTAAATGTATTGGACCTTCACAAACATGCAGTTCATTAAAAGCAATATTTACAAGTGGACACACCCTACTTTTTTTTTTTTTTTTTAGCCTGCTCTGTCCCACTCCAGGGCAAAGGCCTCCCTCCACTCTTTCCACTTTTCGCGAGCCCGCGCGTCCTCCTTCCAGTTTTGACGGAACTAATCTAGTTCATCCCGCCATGTCCTTCGTGGCCTGCTTAATATTTCTATGGATGGGGTTATTGTTTTTAGAAGATAAAACTTCTATAAAAGTATCAACTTTCGACTTATGAACAGAGGTCCAGGTTGAACAATGTCGAAATTAAGGGAGTTCCTGTTAAGAAGGATGAGAACCTGTACTCAATCATCGACGCTATTGGCCGCAAAGTCAATTACAGCTGTCCCAAAGCCCAGGTGAACTATATTTCAAGGGTCCCTATTTTTGGATCCAATGAAAAGCTGATCATAGTGAGTTTTTTAAACCGGTATGTAAAAGAAGATTTCATTGCGGCGGCACGTGCCAAGAAGGACTTATCTGCTTGTGACATCGGGTTTCAAGGCTCATCTCATCGTGTGTATGTCAACGATCACCTAAGCGTCGAGTACAAAAAGCTTTTATCCAAAGTTAAAATCATTGCCAAGGATAAACATTATGAGTACGTATGGGTTAAGCATGGTAAAATTCATTTACTTAAAAATAACCATTCGAAAGTTTTTATTATAAGTGAAGTGTATGTATGCTCCCTAACAGTGTATAACGTAGTAAGTACGCTCCTTTAGAATATAAGTATCCATTTAAGCTAAGTAAGCACTTTACTTTAATGCATTGTAAAATATATTCCTTTCGTACAGTGATTAAAGCACATTCGATCTAGTTGGTTGTCTGATTTACTCGACCCTAGAAACCCCAACATTTCATGGCGACCCTGCCTTAAGGTCTGCCAAGGGGCAGATTAAGCAAAGTTAAGATGTGTAACTCCAAGGTGGAAAAGGACGAGGTGTTCCTAAATCAAAACGCTGCTGGCGGAAACAATGACGCCCTTCTGAAGGACATCGGAGGACACATGGAGCGGCTGAGCACGATCACTATAATTATTCTCGCAGCCATAACTCTCCTGGTAATTTACTTCTTCCTGAAGTACTACCGCAGCTGCCATCGTCAATGGATGCAAGAAGAAATCGGACTCAGCGCAATTCAGCGCATAAGGGCATCCCTACGTGGAAGAGTGGAAGGTACACCTGCTAACTAATTAATCCAGCATCAGAGCCATAAAAAACCGAAAACCAGTGCCATAAATCAGTGAATTGCAATCAGTCAGACTCATACCTATCAATTTGTTTTATAACGCAAAAACTTAAACGACGTAAAACAGTGCACGAAGACTCAGTGAATATGATACCTCGCGGCTAAAAGTGCAACGTGTGAAATACTTGTGTGCCGTTTCGCAGTAATTATGTTAACATGATTCTTTTGTTTATTCCATTAGGAAATAAGGTTTGATAATTTTAATTTGGTAATATTCTATTATGACTGATGTTTTGTTAGAAAAATATAATGTTCTGGTAGATATTAGAAAATACTTAATTAAGAAAGGACAGACTAGGTATAAAGGTCAAGTTATTGAGACAAAGTTAGGTGAGGCAAAAAATATATTTAAGGAATGTGGAAAAATATTGTTACTTTTAGAAAAAGGCAAGAATACGGAATTAGTTGCATCGGCATTGGATATATTTCAGAATATTAGGATAACTTTTGAGGAAATAAATAGTTTATGTATTTTCCCAGAAATAGAATCAGACAAAATGGAGTTTGATCTTAAAGTGGCATGTAGTTTGCTTCCAGCAATGGACGGTGTAGAAGGAACAACTAAACGGTTGATAGATTCGATCGAGATGTATGCAGATATGCTGGATGAGAAAGGTAAGACACTACTTATTACATTCGTCCTTAAAAGTAGATTGTCCGAAAATGCCAAGTTACGCATTACAGGGAATTATAAGACCATTCAAGACCTAATTAAAGATTTGAGATGCCATCTATTGACCCAAAAATCCTTTACGGCCCTACAGACGCGTTTGCAAAATATACAACAGGGTTCAAATAGCATCGAGGAGTTTGCCACAGAAGTTGAAAAGCTGTTTACTGAACTTACTATATCTCAAGCAGATGGTAATTCTAATGCATTTGGAGTGTTAAAACCTTTGAATGAAAAGCTTGCCATAAAACGGTTTTCAGAAGGACTACGCAGTTCAAAATTGGGCACGGTCATCTCCGCTAGGAACTACAGCAGCCTGAAAGATGCAATCCAAGCTGCCAAAGATGAAGATACAGAAGGCCAGTCAATGCCAGGTAATGTCTTGCATGCTTTTAGAAATGGACGAGGTTACAATAACTTGAGGCGACAAGGTAATCGTCATTTCAATAATAGTCGTGGTCAATATAATAATAGTTATAGTCGTGGTCAATACGGTAATTACAATAATCAAAGATATACATGGCGTGGTAATTTCAGAGGAAATAACGGAAATAGGTATAACTATCGTGGCTCATCAAATTATAATAGGGGTCAAAGACATACTAGAGGTTCAAGATATTTTAGAAATAATAATCGGAATGTTTGTTTAGCAGATCAGAACGATAGCAAAAAGCCATGCATAAAGGACAATACAGATAAAAAGGAAACGGAAAACCAGTTTTTTCGTTCTTAAACATAGCGTTTTATCAAATTTAGGTAATGCAAAATATGCAGTTTTTAACGTTAATAACATTAAATATTATTGGCTCGTTGATACAGGCGCTTCTTTGTCTATCATTAAAAGTGAAGCGTTACCAAGAAACGTTATCATTCGGAAAGATGAAACTTTGATAAATGGAATCGGTGGACAAAGGCGTTCGAGAGGTTTAGTGGATTTAAATTTGGAGTATAACAGTGAAATATTTCAGCATCCCTTTATTATTTTTGAGTCACTACCATTAAAGGCAGACGGAATTATAGGGTTAGATTTTTTGAAAAAGTATCAAGCAAATATAAACTTAAATACTAATATTTTAACATTGTATTATCATGAGAAAGAATATTATTTTAATCTCGTTGATGAACGTGTAATGAGAAGTAATAACCTGATTATTCCCGCTCGTTCAGAGTCAATTCATTTTATACACGTAGACAAAAATGAGAACGATGATGTTATTGTTTGTGGACGTGAATTAGCGAAGGATGTGTATCTGGCAAATACGATTGCCACGGTAAAAAATAACAGAATACCTATAAAGATTCTTAACGTTACTGAGAAGGAAATAACCTTACCAAATTTAATTCCTAGTACGCAATCCTTGAGTGATTATAATATTTGTCAATTTAGTAATAATAATATCGACGTTTCTAGGATTGAAACACTGTTATCGCAACTCAAATTAGATTATTTAAACGAAGAAGAGAGACGATCTATTGAAGCAATTTGTGCAAAATATTCCGATAATTTTTACATAGATGGAGATAAATTAAGTACTACAAATATTTATAAGCAATCCATTACCATAAAACAAAATACAACTCCTGTATATGTTAAGCCATATAGATTACCGCAAGCGTTAAAATCAGAGATAGCTAAACAGATTAAAAAAATGATAGAAGATGATATTATTGAAGAATCGAACAGTGAATGGTCAAGCCCGATTTTATTAGTACCGAAAAAGAGTAAAGAAGGATCAGATAAAAAATGGCGATTAGTTGTAGACTACAGAAAATTAAATGAGACGGTTTGTGACGACAAGTTCCCTCTACCTAACATCAATGAAATTTTAGATTCTCTTTCTGGAGCAGTATATTTCACTCACCTTGACCTTCACCAAGGTTATTATCAAGTGACCTTGGAACCAAATAGTCGTAAATTAACAGCTTTTACTACCAATACAGGTCAGTATCAAATGAAGCGGTTACCTATGGGTCTCAAGATAAGTCCGAGCGCATTTAGCCGCATGATGTCAGTAGCAATGTCTGGATTGACTTACGAGAAATGCTTAGTATATCAGGATGATCTAATAGTATTTGGTAGAAATTTGCAAATTCATAATCAAAACTTAATAAACATAATGGAAAGATTGAGAAAGGTCAATTTAAAATTAAATCCCCAGAAATGCGAATTTCTAAAGAAAGAAATTCTTTATCTAGGTCACGTGGTGTCAGAGAAAGGAGTATTACCTGATCCCGAAAAAACTAACGTATTGAAAAATTACCCTATACCCAAAACAGCAGATGAAGTTAAGCGTTTCGTCGCATTTTGTAATTATTACCGTAAATTTATAAAACATTTTTCAGACATAGCTTTGCCATTAAACAAATTATGCAGAAAAAGTGAACCCTTTATTTGGACTGATGATTGTAAACATGCCTTTGAGCATCTAAAAAATGCATTAATTACGTCACCTATTTTACAATATCCTGATTTTACAGAAAATAATGAATTCATATTACAAACAGATGCTTCAAACACTGCAGTTGGTGCTGTGCTGTGCAATAAAGATCTCAGACCAATAGCGTATGCAAGTAGACCTTTGAATAAAGCGGAAAAGAATTACCCTACAATACAGAAAGAGCTTTTAGCGATAGTTTGGTCAGTGAAATATTTTAGACCGTATTTATATGGTAGAGAATTTACAATTATGACTGATCATAAACCTTTAGTATATCTTTTTGGCATGAGAGATCCTTCAAGTAGACTTCTAAAGTTCCGTTTGACATTAGAAGAATATAAATTCAAAATAATTTATGTACGAGGAAAAGAAAATGTAGTTGCAGATGCTTTGTCTAGGATATGTATAACATCAGACGAACTAAAAGAAATGCAAGCACAAGTCGTTGCTGTTATGACTAGGGCACAAAAGCGAAAGATTGATGATGAGTTAATTAAAAATAAGGATGACAATGAGAAGGCGGATCTTAATAAATCACCTGACAATTGGTCTGGCCAACCAAGGGTTGTGGATATATTAAGAAAACCGTGCGACTCAGTCGAAATGAGTTTCATTGAAAGTAGCGAATTAAATAGATTGAGAGACAATGACATGATAACAGATGTCTGTGAATGTTTTGTATATTTAGCAAAAAGAATGATTATTTACATCAATCTTGATTTCAAAGCACACTTTACGCGAGCCGAATTTGTGCAGAAATTAAGTTTGTTTTGTAAAAACTTACACATTGAAGAAGTGTGTATCATTAAAAATAAAGATAATAAAGATTTTATTAAAAACGTTTGCGATGAGATATCGAAGTTAGAAAATTGGTCAGGACCGCGAATATGCATACTAAGAGGAGTAAAAAGAATAAGTGATGACAAAGAAAAAACCATAATAATGAATGACTTTCATTTATTGCCATCCAGTGGTCATGCCGGAGTGCGCAGAATGGTAAATACAATAAAGAAAAGATATTACTGGCCGAGCATAGAAAAGGACGTACAAACATTTGTAAAAAAGTGTACGAAGTGTCAGAAGTCAAAGTACATCCGTTACATAAAAGAACCGATGGTAATTACTACTACGGCGTCCTCAGCTTTTCAAAAGATATATTTAGATGTAGTGGGACCGTTAGATACAGACACAGATGGGAACTGTTATATATTGACCATTCAATGCGAATTATCGAAATTTGTACAAGCTATTCCCTTAAAAAATAAAGAAACCGTATCCATAGCTAATGCATTTGTGAGACATTTTATTTTAATATTTGGAATACCAGAAATAATAGCTACAGATCGAGGGACCGAGTTCATCTCCGCAACTATGGAGCAGGTATGTAAACTTCTTGATATTCAAAAATTATCGTCAACTGCCTATCATCACCAATCGATAGGAGCTCTTGAAAATGCTCACAAAGGTTTGGGTGCATTTTTAAGGATCCAATGTGAAAACCATACAGATACATGGAGCTACTGGTTACCATATTGGTGTTTTAGTTTCAACAATACAGTCCATTCAGAAACAAAATACATGCCTTACGAACTAGTTTTCGGTAAACTTTGTCGAATTCCTAGTCGAATTTCAGAGTCAGTCGAACCATTGTATAATAGGGATAATTATCCAATGCAGTTGAAATATCGTTTACAGTTAGCCCATGCCGACGCAAAAAATAATTTATTGTGTAACAAATATAAACGCAAGGAATTGTACGATAAATCAGTAAATTCAATAGTATATCAGGAAAATGACTTAATTTTGATAAAAAATGAAACAGGTCGGAAACTAGATGCTATATATGAAGGACCTTTTATAGTAAAAGAAGATTTAGGGTGTAACGTTAGGATATTTAAAAACAATAAGGTAGATTTAGTTCATAAAAATAGGACAAGACCGTACTACCAATAAAAATTATGTTGTAATGTTTAGGTATAGTATTCGTATAGTTAAGACTAGCATTAACTAAAGATAAGGTGTAATAGTTATATACATTGCAATGTAGTAAGTAATTAATACGTATATTATAATAAATATTAAAATAAGTAGGATAGACAAGATTATTATACTATTAGATTGAAATAGTAGAGTTGGTTTGTACTTACGTATAAAAAAAAAAAAAAAAAAAAAAAAAAAAAAAACATTTAATCGTTTTTTTTTTTTTTTCCTTCGCCCCCGGAGGTGAAGTGTATGTATGCTCCCTAACAGTGTATAACGTAGTAAGTACGCTCCTTTAGAATATAAGTATCCATTTAAGCTAAGTAAGCACTTTACTTTAATGCATTGTAAAATATATTCCTTTCGTACAGTGATTAAAGCACATTCGATCTAGTTGGTTGTCTGATTTACTCGACCCTAGAAACCCCAACATTTCATAAGGAAGGAGTCAGATTTAAACAAGATTATCTAATGTGCTTCTTAATTGTTACCCGTACTTTCCTGTTTCGCTATTTTATTTTGCATCAATGGCTCCAAGTATTTAATACCGTTTGTGTTACAATAACTTTTTACAAAATGTTTAACACCTCTGCCGCACTCAGGACTTCGACACCTCTCTTTTGTTTAGCTACTTGTATCCTTTGTGTTCGTTATCGCGCTGTTTACTTTAAAGCTTTGCCGCACTACAATATCTTTTACTCTTTCGCACTTGCACGCACTACGCACTATTGCTTGCTTTTTCGCACAGTTGTTTACTACATAGCATCGCATGATTCTTGCGCTCACGCAAATCTTATTGACGTTTACCTTCATATTAGTTATTTGATTATATTATACCCCATTTTACAATATTATTCAATGAAATGCTTTATTTTAATGAATTATACAGATTTATACACTATTCTTAGTTTTAGTTTTTAATGGCTCTTACGAGTACTAATAGGTTAAATATATTTTATCAAAACGTTCGCGGACTTAGAACTAAAAGTGATACTTTCTATCGTCAAATGTTACTGAACTCGTATGATATTATTGTTCTTACAGAGACGTGGTTATTGGATGGAGTTTTAAATTCCGAATTCTTTGACGAACGGTACATTGTGTGGCGTCGTGATCGAGATTATGTTTTGACCGGGCAGTCGCGGGGTGGGGGTGTACTTATTGCTACACGTAGGGAACTTTCAGTTATATGCCAACCAAACTTCCATTCTACAGCAGAGGATTTATGGCTCAGCATACGACTGAAAAATTCTAATACACGTAAATTTATTACCCTACATATTTGTGTTGTTTATTTATGTCAGCAAAACTTAGGCCTTTCTTTTTCTTTACAACTTCGCAATTACCTCACAAAATTAAACCAAACAGTTATAAGTAACTCTTCTGATACCTTTCTCATCATTGGTGATTTTAATATGAGCGGTATTAACTGGGTCCTATCTGACAATCTATCGCTCGTCCCAACGAACCCTAACGGTTCTGACGAAATTTTACTTAGTGACGAATTATGTACCCTAGATTTTGGTCAATACAATGGTGTTCTAAATAGGTATGGTAAAATTTTAGATTTGGTACTCTCAAACAAATTGGCTAATGTGGTTGAATGTTCAAGTCCGCTGGTTCCCATTGACGCCTACCATCCAGCACTATTAATTAATATGGATTTCGTTGAGGCTCCTCTATTAGAGTGCGCACCACGCACACAATATCTGTTCGACAAAGGCGACTATGAGTCTATCAACAAAGACATTTCCACGACTGACTGGGAATCCGAATTCGCGACACGATCAATTGATGAATCAGTTCACTTTTTCAATCAAGTTGTTCTCAATTTACACACTAAATATATTCCACAAAAATTACAACGTCACAACACGTATCCCACCTGGTACAACTCGGCATTAATAAGAACAATTAAAGAAAAATACAAATATTTCAAAAAATTTAAAACTTACGGCAATATATCTGATGAGTCAACATTTAGGCTTCTCCGTGAAAGGGTAAAGATATTAGAATCAAAATGTTATGAAAACTACTTGAAGTTAACCGAAAAATCTATTAAAGAAAACCCAAAATATTTTTGGACTTTTGTTAAAAAACGACACAACTCGAAAGCAGTTCCGAGCACCTTAAACTATAATAGCGAAGCATTGCGAACCGAAGAAACAATATGCGAAGCGTTTTCTACGTATTTTCATTCTACATTTCTAGATACCAACCCTAGTTGTGGAACTTCTTCGGCCAATATTTTTAGTGAATCTACCAGCCTATCCGATGTATGTAACATTGAAGTGAACGTTGAGGAAGTTTCTAACTTGCTTCGCACGCTGGATACTTCTAAAGCGGCTGGCCCGGATAATATTTCGTCTAAATTTCTTGTTCGGTGTTCGACTCCGATTGCCCAACCTATCTCGCTTCTCTTCAGAAAATCCTTGGACACCTGTATTGTACCTAAACTCTGGAAATCGGCTTTCATAACACCTATTCACAAAAAAGGAGTCAAAACCGAAATCATTAACTACAGGCCGATATCCAAGCTCTGTATTGTGGCAAAAGTCTTTGAAAGAATTATCTATAACCAGGTGTATAGTGCTCTTAAAAACTCGTTTAGTTCCTTTCAACATGGTTTTCTGAAGGGAAGGTCTACCGTCACTAACTTGATTCTGCTCAATGATTTTGTTACTGATGCCATGGATAACGGTAAGCAGGTTGATGTCGTTTATACGGACTACAGTAAGGCTTTTGATCGGATTGATCATGAGATCTTGCTGTCAAAGTTATATGGTATGGGAATACGAGGCGATTTACTAAGATGGTTTTCTTCTTATCTGGAGAACAGGTCCCAAGCAGTAGTATTAAGCAATTACATGTCTAGTTGGGTGCCTGTCCCCAGTGGAGTCCCCCAGGGTTCATTACTCGGGCCATTACTTTTCATTGTGTATATAAATGACATCAACTCTTGCTTGATCTCATCCAAATTGTTGTGCTTTGCAGACGATATGAAAATCTATGCCAAAATATCATCACATGCGGACGTGACTGCACTTCAGGATGATTTGCGTCGTCTGGAGGCATATTGTCGTATGAGTAAGCTTGATCTCAACCCTTCTAAATGTTCGGTTCTAACATATTCTCGAAAGCGCTCAATTATACCTTCATCGTATAGCTTGGGTGATCAATTACTACCTAAAACGAACTGCATCCGTGATCTGGGGGTATATCACGATTCTAAGCTTACGTTTGAACCTCATGTCGATGCCATAGTCGCTAAAGCATATAAAGCACTAGGTTTCATAATGCGGCTCTCCAAGTGCTTCAGTCAAGCCAAAACTTTAAAAATTCTCTACTGTACTTTTGTTAGAAGTCACTTGGAGTACGCGTCTGAAATCTGGAATCCATGTTATCACAAGTACATTGATCGTATAGAAGGCATCCAGAAAAAGTTCATCAAGTATTTGTGTTATCATCAGAATGTGCCCTACCGATCTGAAGATTATCTCAACCTCTGTAAGAAGTATCATATATTACCCTTAATTAATCGACGAGCAATTTCTGATTGTATTTCATTATTAAAAATATTCAATAATTCTATTAATGACTCCGATATTCTATCCAAATTTTATTTTAATGTTCCCGGAAGGTCTAAGCGATGGAACGTGCCGTTGCGTATTCCATTTACCTCTACGAATTACAGGCAAAATTCATTTATAGTGCGTGCAAGCAGAAACTTTAATAACGTGTGTAAACAGCATGATTTTGATGCTTTCGTAACGAGTGTGTCCTCGGCCAGAAAGTGCCTGAGCCTTAGCTTTTTTAATTAAGGTTTTTTTTTTGTTGTGTTCAAGTTTTATTACTGTATTGATTGCGACATATAAAATGTGAATTTAGTTTAAGCTTGAATGTTATCCTGTATTTATTTTTTATTTTTTTGTAGCTGTATTGCGTTCACACTCTTTCTTCAAAATCTGTTTTTTAGAAGTGAGGACTTTTAATTGGCTGTCAGTCTCACATACTGTTTTTTAATCTGTATAACTTAGCTGTAAGTCTTCCAAAGTAAATACATAAATAAATAAATAAAAATAAACAATAACCCCATCCATAGTCATTATCCAATTTAAGTATTTAGGTATGTATAAAATAAACAATATTCTTTATGCCATTGACTGCATTCTTTTCGTATTTAGAATTTGTAACAAATCTATTTCAGGTTGTCACACCTTCCCCTAAAGGACTACGCCCCAGTTCTCAACAGAAAGTACTTACTGGAATGTTTAAAATGGTACCTTTCATGTCGCGACACCATAGCCAAAGCACGAGGGAAAATAGACCACCTAACAGGCTTCCTCTCAAACCTAGATCTGAATGATAAGGATAAGAAAAATAATCTTGTCAATGACCAAGTGCTGATGGAAAGCCTGTACATATTGTGTAATCTTGACGATTTACATCCACTATTTAGATATGTCAATATGTCCAAAGAAATTAAGAGGTGAGCAAGATTTTTACTCTTGTATTATTTATTTTCTTTCGTTTGTGTAGACTGGTAGCCTCTGCCGCCAACTGAAATCTGCAATTATAATAAATCAATTAAAGTGACGCCTGAGACAGCCAAAATCTCTCACTGGCCCTTGACTCCATGACTAGAACCAGCTTTGTAATATAAATAGGTATGTTGCGGTAATCTATGACAAGTGCTTTTTTTTTACAAGAGCTCTACTCTATGATTATTTTGTTTATTATTAATTTCTTGTTTTTATTTTTCAGACACAAGAATCTTCAACTAGCTTACGAAATAGCAGTAGCAAATCTTCAGGGTAACTACATAAGAGTGTGTTTGCTGTCGGACAAGCTGTGTGCTCTGTCGTACTGTGCCTTATTTACCTACTTACCAACATTACAACGGTAAACTTTTCGAACATCTAAATTTATTTATTTACAAGTGACAGTCCCCCAAAACGACAAACATTCTTATTTCCTCATTCTATTCTAGCTTATGCCTAGCAAGATATAGGCTCCCCCATGTTCCTGTGCGTCTCATAACCTTCACCACTTACTTTACTTTCATATGAATTCAGTAAAAGCTGTTTGAAAATAAAAACAGACACTTCAATTTTATTTATTTGTGTACAGGGTGGTGCCGACAATACGACAATAAATGAAACCACTGGTAGTTCTAGTTCATTGGAACATTCTTAAACTATCAAAAATAAAAATTGCCAAAAAAAAAAAACTATCTAGCATGAAATTGTAAACGAAATATAATCTGGGGGCACGGCACGCGGCAGTGCCCCCGCCAAGTCGATACAATTAACAAATAAATATTGGTTTACTAACCTTAAGAATAATTTGCACCAATTAACGTGTGTAAATAAAATATCATCATCTGCCTAGCCTTTTCCCAACTATGTTGGGGTCGCGGGTCGGCTTCCAGTCTAACCGGATGCAGCTGAATACCAGTATTTTACATGGAGCGACTGCCTATCTGACCTCCACAACCCAGTTAATACTAGGTAATACGATACTCTTTGGTAAGACTGGATGTCAGAATTTCAGGTCACTGACTACCTGTAACGACTGCCAAAGATCTATATATGGCAGCCGGGACCAACAGCTTAACGTGCTTTCCGAGGCACGGAGGAAACTCGGTATGTCGGGCGGTCACCCATCCACAGACCGACCTAGGCAAGCATAGCTTTACCTAAAGATCGACCCGAGTGGCAGTTCTTATTAAACCACGAGCTCCTATAAAATAAAACGAACGAATTTGGCAAAGACATTTAGGTAGGATATTGTCATATCGTTGGCACCACCCTGTATATGTAATTATGTGCATCTTATTGGGGCAGAACTTACCTTTATTTTTATTACAGACGTGCCCTCCAAGTGATGAGCCACGCGTACCACAACAAGCGGCTCACGGTGCCCGGCGCGACTCTTGCGCAGTGGCTGTGCTACCGAACGGCACGCGATGCTACTGCGGCGTGCACGCATTACGGGCTAACGATAGAGGGAGCCGCTGTGCGGTTCGATAAGACCGACTTCAAAGCAGATGCTCCTTTGGTAAGACTGATTTAATTTCTTATTTTTTTACCCCCACTCCAACTAATTTTGGTATAAGCTTACCGTTCAGCTAAGACGGTGCCTAGCCCTATTTATGTTGTGCGGGAGGCGTGTTAACGCCCGTTAGCAGGCGAATAACTGTTCTGAGGCCCCCCACACCTTCCCGTACCGTCACAATCAACCAGTAAGCCTTATACTTTTGAAATAGTTCTCTTTACCAAGGCAAGACAGAGTTTTATTTGATATGTTTGTTTTGTCCTTTTAGAACACACCGAAACCTCAGGATATAAGGGAAAAGTTCGATCTAAGTATAATGGATATCTTTACCTACAAAACCCCTAAATAGCATTTAATTTTTGAATATAGTACTTACTTTCTATTGAAATTATTTGACTGTTACTGATCATGACCTTAGTATTTTTCTATAAATAAAATGATTATAGAATATTTTTTCTGTTAAACTGATCACTAGTGATCACAGACGTAGTATTTTTCAATGAATAAAACGATTATTTTATAAAGGAATCCTTTATTTGTTTTATTTACATAAGAAAATTCTCCTAATTATGCAATAACTAATTACAATGGACAACAAAATCTATCTAATATCAAATGGTTGCATGGCTCCCAATGTCCAATTCATTTCATAAGTATGCTGTGTACCTCCCTATCTGATACTAATGAGTACGCGCCAGAGCGACGCTAATTCATTTACTTTTACTATATATAATAACAATATGTAAAAATAGCCAAAATGTTAGAAAATATTACACTGTCAGAGAAATGAGGGTAGTTCCTTAATCTAGTCAAATGTATTTTATGCAATAATTAAGACTTATTTTTAATTTAATCTATAACTGCAGTACTCAGAGATATTTAATGATTACTTAACCGTTACTAAGTAAAGGTTTGACATACTATTGTATGACAAAACTGTCAAAACCTTTACTAAGTGATGGCCTAAGTAATCATTAAAGCTCTCTGAGTGCGGCAAAAATAGTGGAACCTGAATCTCGAATTCCAACAGTTTTTTTTTAATTTATTTTTCTATTTATTCTCTGACTGATATAAAAAATATGGTGACATTTCTCTGACAATGTAAAAAGGGGGGGTGAGGGTGTAGCAAAATATAATAACAGCTTTCTTTGCCTACAACATTATATTATAACAGCCGAGAACCACACTCCACTTCACTACTACATCATAAAATAAATTAATCCTTATATTGAAACAATTTCATTGTAATCCGCAATGTTGACCATGCTACACTTTAATTAGATTTTTTGCTTATACATGAGTTACCGATACACATAATAAATGCTCCATTTTCAATACACTGGGTCCCTGTGTAGTGTGCCAATGGATAAAAACAATTTTGAAACAAAAATGAGTAATATCACAGATCATAAAATCATGAGGGTGGCCATATAGTCGATATTGCGGAGCTTCGATGCAGACAATGTCGTGAATGGTAACTAATCAGTTAGGATGACGCTATCGATTCGTAGATTATATTTATTTTTAATGAGTACCCATAACTACGTAAACACTCACATTATAAATAACCAACATGTTTCAGAGAACTTGTGAAAGCGTATAGACATAGCGTTGTTAAACACACAAATAGTAAATATTTCATAAGATATTCTCCATGTAGAATTTATCAGTTATAACAATTTTATACAACTTGTGCCTACAAACGTTACGTTTGTTAGATCTCGATTTGAATACATCCGTTTGGTAGCACCTGGATGTTAATCTTAATAAAGGGAAGGTAAACATTAAAAGTAAATTATAAATCGTCAGGAACCATGTAAAACTAAAATAAATTCAATACAACAAATGAATGTCATAACAAGTTTTAGACGATCGTCTACGCGTGATTTATTGCGATTCAACACATAAAAACTGATAAATAACTTTAAAACAACAACAAAAGCTCTAATGTACAATAGAGGTATATCATTCAAGTTTACATTGACATGAAACGTGTTCACCTTCCTAGAGGTCGACTGTGGCGAACCTTACGGTTGTCATGTCACCCGAGGGTCATGGACTGCGGGTATGGAACTGTGTCGCCGGCGTGGCAAGCGAGAACATTCGATAGAGGAGACGTTAGACAAATCCGTAACATTCGTGTTTAACTTTATACTAGACAATACTTAACTAGAGTCCTGCACGCCGGCGGCACGGGCCTGCACACACACACACACAGCAGTGGAGCGCTCGGCCGCGCCGGACAGATGCCGCACGCCAGCCAAGAGCGGCGGGAGACGCTTCTTGTACCTTCCACTGGATAAACAAAAACAACATTGAAATATTTGTATGCAACAACTGCAACTCCCAAGTGTAAAGACACCTGCACGCGTAGTATGGCGATTCTATCTCTATTTTACCAAGAATATTAGACAAAGCTTTTTCCATACAATTTGACATGAAATTTTGCTACTACTCGTATCTGTCATTTTGTCGATTCTTCAGTCGACAAAACCCGTTTCTATGGTGGCATGCTACGCGCGTGCAGCTCAATATATAACACAACATTGTTATGTAATTTAAATACTCAAGAGAGCGATGTCCAGCAAGGAAGTCATCATCATTTCAGCCTTAAGACGTCCACTGCTGGACATAGGCCTCCCCCAGAAGGGGGATTTTGCCATAATCGCCGCGCTTGGCACGCAGTTACGAAGGCACAAAGAATGCTGCTGCCAATTCTCTGGTAAGTCCCTTAGTCGCCTCTTACGACACCTACGGGAAGATATGGGATAAGGAAGTACTACAGGCTTATGGTGATAATACATCTATGCTATCTATAGTTTTCAATTGGTTCACCTTTCTAAGTACAGCACTGATTGATCATAAAGCAGAACTCAGATTCGCAAAACCACTGGCTTTTTTTGCTGTAAAATTTTCAACACGTTGCTAATAAGTTCTGCGAATCGAACTGTCTGCGTCAAGACTCATTATTTCCCGTCGGGGCTGCGGGTTGTTCGCAAGAGATAGCGCGGCCTCGACATGAAGGGCTAAGAAGGAACACAAGTGGGTTTTTAGTCAGTAGAAGTCTGACACTCCCTTTCGCTCTGCCCAAGAGCGACAGGGGTTATTTGATGATTTTCCACCCGCCAAAAAAAAAAGACTCAATATTTCTATTCTACCTTACCTCATCAGCCGTGCTTCTAGTTGTTCTTTAGGAAGGCGTCGTCGAATAGCTCGAGCTCGTGCGACAGGTAGTTGGCCTTATTGCGCAACTTCTTGGCCGAAGTGGAGGCGTGCTCCAACATCTTGGTGGCCTCCTTCACCTCGCTCAGCTCGCCGTCCATCTCCGTCGTCGCCTCGTCGATCAGCCGACACAGGCGCGCGAACATCGTTGATAGTTCCCTGGGGAGTAAGACATGGTATATTAAACAAGTATTTCATTATTGAAATAGTTGGCCTCTGACTTGCGTTTAAATGCCGTCGAAAAATATCTCTCAAGCATGCTGTTTCTTCATATTATATGCCACACTATATATAAATTGTCTAGTATAAAAGTGTGGTATATGAGTATTGTCTAAGACAATACAGAATATTCAAATAAGAATACATCCTCAGAATTATGAAAAGTAGCCAAGTTTACAACAAAATTCTTTATTATTCGTTATCTCCCGTAACTAAATTAATAAGAGGATGGATGGGAGCATCGCGTATGCGGAATCCGCAGTGCACAAAGCAAACTGTTCCGGGCCGGAACGTGTTTCATGCACCGCGGAGTTGATTCGTGCATTTGAAGTTAATATGGAGAAAGGTGATACGGTAAGTAAGAAGTGCCATAGATGACTTGGTCAAGATGGAGGAATTGCTGGGCTCGAAAAGCGTAAAATCACTCGCCGTAGTGTTGGCTTATGTCTAATGAATAGATGTCTGCTGAATGATTCAGCCGAGATACTCACTGCTGCACTTGATGGCTGCAGTTGGCGGAGGTGAGGTCCACAATGAGGCGCAGTTTCTTGCTGGCGTGCGCCACGTACTGCTGCTTGAACACGCGTTGCTGCGCGCGCGCCGTCCACGTCACGCGCTCGTACGCGTACAGCGCGCCGTACAGCGCTCCCGTCACCACCACGAAGCGCCAGCCCACTGTCTTGAGGAGCTGGGAACATTTTATAATAAAGTTAGCGCTATTTCACAACTTTATAGTCATTCAATGAGGCACAGTGTAAGAATTTTGTCTTAATTTTTAGTCTACTCGTTTTAGACGCGCTTTCATTTAAAGACTAAAAGTCGTAGAACATTCTTCGCGTGGTTTAAAAAGTCGAACCACATACACGCATACGAATGGTCGTATAAAGTGCATTTAGATACGCTGTTATAACATACTAACTAGTAGAGGTCAGATAGACAGTCGCTCCATGTAAAATACAGGTATTCAGCTGCATCCGGTGAGACTGGATCCTCACAAACCGAAAACAAAAATGTTAGACTCACAAGTCCGGACAGCAGCAGTCCGCCCATGGTGCCCTGACTGGTGAGCGCTCCGACGGCGAACTTGGAGACCAGGCCCCACTCCTCAGCCGACAGCCCCACGTGGCTGCCCAGCGAGGGACCGTTCGTTCGGACTACTTCCATCGACGACGGGTTGGAACTCACGGACGGGGGGATCTGGAACGTTAATGGTACATTTTGTTTAGGAAATAATACTTTTTGATGGAAATAGAACACAAAAAAACGCTCAATGTAAAACTATGCCTTATTGCACCATTTTTAGATAAAATTAAAAATCACGCGTTTTTCTAAATATGCGAGGCGGGACGAGGCTGTGGAACGGTGTGAGCGTTTCCACCAGATGCGAGGCGAGGCGTATAGAAGTGCTTTTTTCCACTCTCACCTCTGACAAACACCGTCTAGGGTCTTATTTTTTTCTCGTACACATCAAAATTCAAATTAAAAAAATCAAACACATCCCTCGCAACACATCTTGCCTTTGTGATGTATATACAAAAATGTTTCCACTTAAGTTGCGCTGTGGGAGGATATTATGTAAATGAAGTGGTTCTATTGATTCCTAACAAAAAAAAATACTCGCAGCGCATCTTCCCACATCCCTTGTGGAAACGTAGCCCAAGAGCCTGTTTTCAAGAAGTGTGTAGAAATGGTAATAATTATGCTACCACACAAGAGATATACATCTGGATCTGGCCTTACAGAAAAATAGTAAAAATAAAATTCGCCATCTACTAAGTACCTGCGTATATTGCGGCGGGTTCTTGAGCGCAATCTTGTTGGTTTGTTTGCCCTGGAAGCGCTGTATGAGCGCGGTGATGCCGTAGGAGAACCGGAAGGACAGGTCCTCAGTGAAGTCAGCGCACAGGTTGTCGCAGTTCAGTCGGTACAGCACCTCGAAGGGTTGCTGGTGCGGGATTATGTAGCTGGCGGCCGCGGCGCGCTTGTGGATGGGTAGGATGTTGTACATGCGGTCTGGAATATAGCGGTACACGTGTCAAATTTAGGAGCACTAAGAGAGAATAGTTGAGTAGCAATGGCTACTATCGTAATCTATCCTTTTTTTTTCTTATTGGCGGGTGGAAAATCATCAAATAACCCCTCCCGCTTTTGGGCAGAGCGGAAGGGAGTGTCAGACTTCTACTGACTAAAAACCACCCATGTTCCTTCTTAGCCCTCGCGCCGAGGCCGCGGTGTCTCTTTCGAACAACCCGCAGCCCCGACGGGGTCGTAATCCATGCTTGCCTGCGAAATCAAGCCTGCGACATAAATACGCCCATTTTCTGAAGATTGACGTTTCTAACTCCCCTTTTTTCTCCTCAATAGCTGATCCTACTCAATTATTTTTGACGTTACAATTTTAAGAACCGACGTTACAATTATGTCTAGGTTCCTATCAATTTTTTTACGTTAAAAACTTTTCGAATTTGTCTGGTAGTACTTTACTCACAGTCATAAAAATGGGGCAATTTAGGTCAATTTTGGGAGTAAGTTTGCCTGGATCAGCACCATTCAAATCAACCACTGTGAAGGGAACTAAATGATCTGACACGCGCCACCATCAGAGAGACATTTGATTGAGCATGATCTACTTTGAACCGCCAGGCACACTCATGTCAAGAAAAAAAAAACATTTCGTTTTAATCCACTCATATGCGAATTAGATTCATTCACAATTATTGTGAATTCGATCAGAGGGTCTAAAGCCCGCGTCGGGGCTGCGGGTTGTTCGCAAGAGATACCGCGGCATCGACATAAAGGGCTAAGAAAGAACATTTCGCTCTGCCCAAGAGCGGGAGGGGTTATTTGATAATTTCCCACCCCCCAAAAAAAAAAGAAAAAGGCTGCTAAAGCCTCAAAATGTTTAAGTAGCGGTTGGTTATATTATTATATAAAGCGGTTTTTTTTGGTGAGGATTTGGTATTGACTTTCTGGTGACTATGGTTTCTTTTTTTCATTTGTTTTGTTAGCTGTAAGTCCTCCATGTACTATATAAATAAAAAGTTTTCCATACCAGCCATCTCCTTCTGAGCTTGATCCATTTCATTCCCGATATCGGCCGACAGTCTCTTCTTGAGCCTCGAGCCCAGCCCGGCCTCCACGTGTCGATGTAGCGCACGCTTGTACTGGTCCAGGTGCGCTCGCTCCGTGCGGAACGGTGTGTCGTACTCGTCCACTAGTGCAGACAGACGGCGGATCTCCTGGCTTAGCGTTAACGATACCTGGGGACAAGCGGGAATTGAATCATCTAAGGAATTATGGAATGTGAGAAGTGAGTGCATGGTTCGAAGTGATCGTTACTTATGGAGACGAACTAGGAAGGTTCAGCGAGACTGGTACATGGTGATGGTTGAGATAACACTGTGATATAAATAAAGTAAATCTCACGTCAGTTTTACCGATAGAGTCCTGTGTGTCCTGGGTCTGTTCGAAAGTGATTCCGCGGCCGCGGAACACGAAGGGCTAATAAAGAACATGGGTGGGTTTTATTCAGTAGGAGTATGACACTCCTTTCCGCTACGCCCAGACGGGGAGGGATTAATTGATGATTTCAACCAATAGAGTAAAATATAGGCATTTTCAGAATGAGATATGGGTTTTTTTGAGATACCAGCTTGCTTTGAAATCAAAACCGGCTTCCTATTTGGAGTGTTTGTAACAGTTGTATATATACAGAGCGGCGATTGGAAGGGGCTGTATCTACCCATTACACTAAGTCAGTTTCTCTATGAATCTGTTCATTGATTCGTGAAAAACCAATAAATAGACATAAGTGGTCATTTAACGATAAGAATGAGGACATCAGATTACAGTCGCTTCAATCACAAGGAAAAAATAGTGAGCAATTCATATGGATATTCCCATTATTTTAAAATACAACACTACTACTGCTTTGGAATATAAATGATCGTACAAGCCGTATCGGAGGGTGGTACTCGTCTACTATGGTAGATAGCTCACGGATCTCTTCACATACTACCACAGCCACCTGGACGGAAGGTGGGAAAACGTTACGATTGAGACGCTAATGATTTATGCAAGTACCTAAGGTTTCGAAACTATGGGTCGGCAACAGACACTCAAATGGACGTAAACACGATAATAATATGGAAGGTATGTGATGTAGGAGGAGCCCGTCGGGGCTGCGGGTTGTTCGCAAGAGATACCGCGGCCTCGATATGAAGGGCTAAGAAGGAACATGGGTGGTTTTTAGTCAGTAGAAGTCTGACACTTCCTTTCGCTCAAAAAAGGGTATATGTAGGAGGTATATTTAGACCTAGATGCCAACAAGACAGCACAGCCTTATCGTGTAGTCGTGGTTGCTCATGAGAATTTTCTGGAGGAAAAACCCAATAACACTTCCCGAATCGGAAATCGAACCAAGCACATCATGCTCAGCCGTCGCGCTTGAGACCACTCAGCAAACGAGGACAGTAACAGGTTAGTCATCATCATCTGTCGAGCTTTCTCCCAAACAAGTTAGGGTCGCCTTCCAGTCTTACCGGATACAGCTGAATACGAGTGACAGGCTAGTATTACCTCATGCTCAAAGCTCTCGTGCAGTATGACAGGTTATTACCTTGTGCTCAACGCTCTCGTGCAGTATGACAGGTTATTACCTTGTGCTCAACGCTCTCGTGCAGTATGACAGGTTATTACCTTGTGCTCAACGCTCTCGTGCAGTATGACAGGTTATTACCTTGTGCTCAACGCTCTCGTGCAGTATGACAGGTTATTACCTTGTGCTCAACGCTCTCGTGCAGTATGACTGGTTATTACCTCATGCTCAACGCTCTCGTGCAGTATGACTGGTTATTACCTCATGCTCAACGCTCTCGTGCAGTATGACAGGTTATTACCTTGTGGTCAACGCTCTCGTGCAGTATGACTGGTTATTACCTTGTGCTCAACGCTCTCGTGCAGTATGACTGGTTATTACCTCATGCTCAACGCTCTCGTGCAGTATGACTGGTTATTACCTTGTGCTCAACGCTCTCGTGCAGTAGGACTGGTTATTACCTCATGCTCAACGCTCTCGTGCAGTATGACTGGTTATTACCTTGTGCTCAACGCTCTCGTGCAGTATGACTGGTTATTACCTTGTGCTCAACGCTCTCGTGCAGTATGACTGGTTATTACCTTGTGCTCAACGCTCTCGTGCAGTATGACTGGTTATTACTTTGTGCTCAACGCTCTCGTGCAGTATGACAGGTTATTACCTCATGCTCAACGCTCTCGTGCAGTATGACAGGTTATTACCTCATGCTCAACGCTCTCATGCAGTATGACAGGTTATTACCTTATGCTCAACGCTCTCGACCATGCGGTTGATCTTGTCCTTCATCTGTCTCGTGATGGTGGTGAGTTGTTCCTCGATTGCGGACAGCTGCTCGTGCAGTACTCGCTGCTTCTCCACCTTCGCGGCCTTCTGGTCCGACGCTGTGTTGTATACCTGCGGCATTACGTGGTATTATGTTTTTATGTGTTTGAGAAAACTACGGGTAAATCTTAGGCTACGTTTAGTGATTAACAATCTTAAAACGACGTACTCATGAAATCGTTTAATGATAACCCTGATAAACTAGCTATTACTCGAGAATTAAAAATTGGAAATAAGCCCACGGAAACCGGAGATATTTTGTCAAAGCGTTAAAGTCAAATTTGATTAGCTAGCGAAACTGAACAGACGTAATATACATTACTAATTAAAGTAAAACATTCCATATTATTATAAATATTATTGTTTTTTTTTTTTAGATCAACGACGCTGTTAAGCAGCCAATAGCTGCAGATTTTATAATAATGCTAAGGTTCCTCGTACAATGGTCCACTTTAAGGACGAGAAGAAGTGCGGAAACCCCTAACATGACAGATGCGCTTCCTCACCAGTTCCAACGCCTGCATGACCTCGGCAGCGATGTTCTTCCCGCGACGCGAGTGCTGCGCGAACTTGGTGCGCACGGCCGACTTGCTGATGCACTCCTCGAACTTGCGCTCGAAGTCTACGAACTCGAAGTATCGCACCTGGTGACCGTCGGCCAGGATCGGCGCTGCAAAATGAATATGAAATAATGTATATCGAAAACGAGAAGTTTGGTATTTTTATTCGGTGCTAAAGAAATGAGAATGTGTGAGGAGAGGAACGTGTTTATTTATTGAAATGCCAGGATTATTGCGAGAAGAACGTTCTATGTGTTCAGTGGTCACGTTAACCTGCTCTTTTTCAATGAGGGAAGGGGGAAGCAGAAACCACAGAATGCCACCTGCTACGACCCTTCATAGTCCTGTTACCCCATTCACATTCATAAATCTGGTCAAAACGCACGCCGGTTACGATTAAACGAAAAAAATAGGTGAGCACTGTTTTGAAGAACCTCACAAATAAAATCAGTGTATGTCTTTCAAGGGCGACCCCTCCCGGCGTTGCCACTTACATGTGCTTTTTTAATACCTTTTTAACCGACTTCAAAAAAGGAGGAGGTTCTATGTTCGTGTGTATGTATTTTTTTTTTTTTGTTAGCCGCCTTTCACTCATCCTCTCCACATGATATTCGATTCCATAATCTTGACTAGGTGTTGCTAGGAGTGCTAGATACTCACAGGAGACAGGTTTCTCTCTCTCTCGCATGCGCGTGAGTAGCGCCTCCTTGGCGGAGATGAAGAAGATGCGCTCCTCTGCCTCCTTGGGCGAGCACACGCGCAGCTCGCGCGAGAGGAAGTCCACGCAGCGGTTCGCGTGCTGCGTACGGACCTGCAAGGAAAGGAACTTCGTTATAACTACCACAAGGAGTGGAGTTTTACAGGGGAAAAAACAACTATTCAGAGTTACAACATTATTTAGATTCAGGAAGTACACTTATCAATGCAGATTCGCCTTCGACCAGAAAAAGGTTTATGTTCATGCAGTAAAGGCGAATATCCCGACGTATCGAGTCGCGTTGCCTGCACCAAATTCAAAGCGAATAACGCAGTTTATTCTCACTATTTCTGGCCGGCTCATGCCGTTGCTTTGGGACTATATTCGATTACTTGGTCAATGGCCAAAAAACCAAAAAAAAAATACAAAACCTAAAAAAGTTACCTGCAGCAGACCCGACGAAATTTGAGCATCATCATCATCTGCCTAGCCTTTTCCTATGTTGAAGTCACCTTCCAGTCTACCCGAAACAACTGAATACCGACTGAATGCAAACTTTGAGCATGTATAATTTAAAAAGATTGAATGCAAACTCACTTGATCCAGATACTCAGGTTCGGAAGCAGAGGCATCCCATCTATTGTTCAGTATGAATATGTTCGGTTGCGATATTTTTGTCGATACTTTGTGAAAGAAGTTCTTTTCCTGGAATGAGAAAATATATATTACAACTTTGCAACTCAATTGCTTCTGTAAGAAATTTTTTCTCTACTGAATAAGATCTATCATAGCTCAGTGTCGGTGACGTGGCCTTATCTAAGTCTTAATCTGACCAAAGTGGTCAAGTTATTTTGGAATAAAAATAAAGACAATAGACTTTTAACCAATGAAATTGCTAGCGGTATTAGTTTCAAACTTGCCATCCCTATTGGGATATAGCATTTGTCGATCCACTCGTCGAGGTTGTGTCACGTGACACGTTGCACGTTACATGTTACACGTTACTCACGGTGACCATGAGCGTGGACTCTGCGTTCGCGACGAGCACGAACACGTCGGCGTCGAGGCAGTACTTGTCGATCCACTCGTCGAGGTTGTGTCACGTGACACGTTGCACGTTACAAGTTACACGTTACTCACGGTGACCATGAGCGTGGACTCTGCGTTCGCGACGAGCACGAACACGTCAGCGTCGAGGCAGTACTTGTCGATCCACTCGTCGAGGTTGTGTCACGTGACACGTTGCACGTTACAAGTTACACGTTACTCACGGTGACCATGAGCGTGGACTCTGCGTTCGCGACGAGCACGAACACGTCAGCGTCGAGGCAGTACTTGTCGATCCACTCGTCGAGGTTGGGCGTGACGTCGACGCCGGGACTGTCCACTAGTACCACGTCATCGCGCAGTAGGGCGCACAGCTCGCGCGGCCAGTACACGTGCACTAGCGAGCACTCCTGCAGCCGCGACGCGCATAGTGCGTGGCCCAACTGGCTTACAGACTGCGAAACAGAAATAAATAACATTATATTGACATAATGATGATATAATGAAAAAAAATATTCGAAAGGGACAGAAACAAGTCTGTCAAGGTTGACGACACGGTTGGCGCAGTGGCTGAGCGATTGGACTGCTGCGCTGCGTGTCGCGGGTTCGATTCCCGCACGGAACAAATATTTGTATGACCTACAGATAGTTGTTTCGGGTCTGGGTATTTGTGTATGTGAGTTTAAATGTTTGTAAACGCACCCACGATACAGGAGAAATTCCTAGTGTGGGGCAACGTTCTTTAAAAAAGAAAAAACAAAAAAAAAGACCGTGTAGGGGTCAAACGGTTTGGAAAAGCCGATATATTTTATGTAATCTGTTTCATAACATTTTCAAGGTTTTGTCTAATTTCCGGAGCCGTCGAGTTGTAAAAAGTCACTCGTCACTATCACAGCGGTCACACAAAATGAAACCATAACACCAAACAAACAGAAGCTAAAGTCACCTGCACATTGAGCTTCTCCTCGGACCCCTCGGTCCGTAAGAAGGACTCGTCCGTGTCGGAGCCCTCCACTTGCAGGAAACAGTTGGTGGTGTGGCCGATACCGCTGGGAAGGATCTTGTCGTGCAACATGGCGTTTATCACTGTGCTTTTACCATTGCTGGTCCTGGAAACAGATGGAAATACTAAGTTTAACTGCAGAAGAACCGCGAATAACCTGCAGTGTTGAAAAAGAAGTCCACTGTACTGATACTTTAAGCTAATGAAAATAAGGTGGTAGGACAGGTTTTGTACCCTTGAATTAAACTAATAACTTGAGTATGAATTGGATGGGTAGTAGAGGAAGACCAAAGAAACGATAGATGGACTGTGTGCAGGATGATATGGCAAAACAGGCGGTTTCTGATGAGATGGTGTATTTTTCAAATAATTTGTAATGGGCTCTTAATATTATCTAGCAAACAAGTAAGAACATATTCAAAAAAAGAAAGAAAGAAAATGCATGTATGTACAAAGAGCCAACCAACAGCCACCCTTTGGATCAAACAGCATTGTAATACAAAAAAAAACCATAAGGAGAATACTATTAGATTATTGTTCTGATTATACTATTTTAAGGGTATATATTTTTTTTCCCGTCGGGGCTGCGGGTTGTTTGCAGATACCGCGGCCTCAACATGAAGGGCTAAGAAGGAACATGGGTGGTTTTTAGTCAGTAGAAGTCTGACACTCCCTTTCGCTCTGCCCAAGAGCGGGAGGGGTTATTCGATGATTTCCCACCCCCCAAAAAAAAAAGGGTATATTTTTTATACACTCGACTGATTTGAATGATTTGATCGTTTTAAAGACATTAAAATGTATATGCTTACCGACCAAAGAAGGCGACTTTCATGTGATCTCGCTTGAGCACTTCCCGTATGGCCTGCACCTTGGATACATAGGCCTCCACGTTAGCCAGGTCCTGGGGCGTCGCGATCCCATTCTCGCCTGTGACCGCTGCAACAGTTATTTTAAGTTAAAGCTTATGTAAAGTTACAGAATTTTGACCACTAGGATGACGGAAATGTTCAGTATTGCCCAGCTTGTCTGTTTAGTATATTTCCGGTGAAAATATTGTATGTGGCGTTGTGTTTTATGTCTGTATTCCATAATTATGTAGTTTCTTCTACTTAGATACTACATTTTATGTGTTTTTTTTTATTTACAATAAATGCATACATAAATGGTTATATATATACACATAAAGAGTCGTATATTATTAACAGGTAAACAACGCATCCAGAGATTATAATTTTACGATCATAGACAATATTAATAGGTGACGTTACTGATGATTCAGAAGTCTACGACAGTCACAATGATCTCCCCACATAAATACTATGTATGATTACAATTTCTGAGGTACTAATCTGACATCATGCTTAAACTTAAAAGCACGTTAATTTATAACACTTTCTCATGCTTGGAGAACTGCTGACCAATGCCTATTTTCACGAACAAAATGTCACCTACATAATAAATGCTTTTTTAAGCTGCACGCTGTTGTGCGCTAGTGTATTTTCAACTGTCAGCGCTTACCCGTGCGTTGAAATTCCAACAACGCGCTTCTAGTTTAAGACTAACCATTTAGCGAATAATAGCGGGGTAGGCACGCGTACCGTCCGTAATATAAAACGCTTGGTTCCGCTTAGCGCCCCGCGTCCATTTTATTCTGATGAATCAGTAACACAGTACAGCTCACACCTTCTGTACATAAGCACGCATAACATATACGTTGTTATGCAACTATGTAATAGGTATACAAACAACAAGCGATAGTTTAGTTGGAAATACGCCAACACAACAATCATTCTCAAATATGAAATATCATGTTGCTACATAAATTGACCGCATTTGTACACGTGGAGATATGTATAACGTTTCAGGGCAAAAAATTTCAGGAAACCAGTCCAGCATGTAGAGGTACATACTCGGACCATTAGAATAAGTGCGGTACGTTCGTGTTGCGGACAGAATTAGTGTATAAATGAAAGATTTTTTACCGCGTGTAAAATTTATACAAATAAATAAAATTAAAGTGTCTCTTTGTAATTTAGAATTTATTTTTTTAGAATTTTAGGCTCAGTAGTTCCGGAGATAGGGGGGGGGGGCAGACAGACCGACACACGAGTGATCCTATAAGGGTTCCGTTTTTTCCTTTTGAGGTAAGGAACCCTAAAAAGCCTTAAAGCCTTGCATATAAATAACAACAAAAAAGATATATGCAAATGCATACAACCTTCAAGCGTAGTTTTAATGTGGAAGCCCTTTAAAGTATAGCCGTCTATTATTGACATATTAATGATTTGATGATAAGAGAATTAGTAAATAAACAATAATCAATATATTATCAATTTATTATTGTGTACACTGTCGCAATAGGGTATACCCTGTAAAGATAGTCGTAAGATGGAGAAAATAAACAATAAATAAATATTTATTATTTGAACTCGTGTAAACATAAACGTGGGTATAAAGCAAGGTTCAAGACGTTTAAAATTAATTTTTGAACAGTCTACAGTGGGTTATTTCTAGAAAACCTTGTATACCATACCACAGTTTACTAAAAACACCATAGTGTCAGTGTTCAAGTGTCACCACTTTCCTATGTATGTTAGCGATTAAGCGAAGTGAAGCGATTAAAGTATTATCAGGGATTATGGGGTACGTTCGAAACTTCGAATACTTTACTATTGCTAGAACCAAGTTTCAACGTCAGACAGTACTTCGCGATTGGACAAACAACGAAGGACAATAATATTGTACTTGAAAACTCAGGCAAGGTTATAAAGAACTAGCTAGGACAAGGACTCAAGAACTAATCAATACTACAATAATTATTATAAATGCGAAAGTAACTGTTTGTTTGTTACCTTTTCAGGACTAAAAGGCTGATCGGATCGTAATGAAATTAGGCAAGGAGATAGTTTATATCCTGGAGGCATAGCGTATTTTTTTTATTTCTCACACACATCATCATTTTTTTACGCGTACGAAGTCGCGAGTACTTAACGGGTAATTCAATATAAAGCCAAATTAAATTGTACTTTCAAAGCATGACGACCGAATATTAACTATGGCACGTAATCTATTAGGCTTAATTTACATTGCTTTGAAACGGAACGAGAGCAATTTTTTGTAACGAATCAAAAACAAGGCAGCTTTATATCAATTATATTACACAGTATAAACTAGGTAAGATCCTCTTCCCGTGTGCCGTAGTTGGACCCTAAACTGGTGATAGAACGAATAAGAAACTTGAGTCCCGCTGGTTTTACGATTTTGTAACACCCTTATATCGTAGAACTAGTGGGAACGAAAAGTCCCATTAGATCTACTATAAATTGTTTAATAGGACCAGTAGAACTAGTGGGAATTTTTGTTCCCACTAGTTCTATCGTAGAACTGTGCAGTAGAACTAGTGGGAATGATCCGTAAATTGATCCTTACGTTTAAAACACGAAGTAGCACGTGTTTAGGCGCATAATGCTCTAGAGACCAATTAAAAATTAATGATAATGACCTTTATCCAAATAATAAGCCGTATGTTGGCACGCGACCTTAACAAGGCGTTCATAGATCAGCCATAGACATTTTAATATTCTACAGATACGGATTTGATTCGTCAATATGATAGTAACTACAGTACCACTTATCATTCGTAAATATTTTATTTACGAGGGGTGATCCAAAAGTAATGATAATCAGTTATTTCTAGTGCACACAAAAATACAAAAAAAATATCAGTCACTTGCTCAGTTACCCACTAGTTCAGGAAAAAAAAATCATATAAATAGGCCACGATTCCCGGGAGCTACATTCATTTGAATACGGACTGTCAAGGAGTGAACATCAAAATGGAAAAACACGAAATCAGAGCTGTCATTAAATACCTCTGCTTGAAAAAAATGTCTACCAAAGACATACACAGCGACTTGGTGGAAACATTAGGGGACTCTTCTCCACCATATTCCACAGTTGCACGCTGGGCTAAGGAGTTTAAGCTGGGAAGAACATCGACGGAAGACGAACACCGCGAAGGACGCCCATCGACGTCTCTCACTGAAGAAAATGTGAAAAAAGTTGAAGAAGTTGTATTGGAAGATCGAAGAGTCACTATCAGGCATGTAGCTGAGGTCACAGGGCTCTCATATGGCAGCATTCAAAGAATCCTTGCAAACGAATTGCATATGAGAAAGGTCTCCGCGCGTTGGGTACCGAAAATGTTAAACGACGAGCAAAAGAAGAAACGAGTCGACATGTCAAGAGCAAATCTCGAAAAGTTCCAGGCAGACAAGGATAATTTTTTGTCACGTTTTGTGACCATGGACGAGACCTGGATCCACCATTTTGATCCTGAAACAAAACAACAATCGATGACATGGAAACGATCCGATGAACCGACGCCGAAGAAATTCAAAGTGTCAAGCTCAGCAGGGAAGGTTATGGCGTCTGTTTTTTGGGACGCTGAAGGAATAATCATGGTGGACTACTTGGAAAAGGGGGCCACTATTACAGGCTCCTACTATGCAGAACAAATAAGAAGATTGCGGGAGGCTATTAAGGAGAAAAGGCGAGGCAAACTGCGGGCTGGAGTACTGTTCCATCAAGACAACGCACCGGTTCACAAAGCTGCAATTGCCATGGCTGCCATTCAGGAAGCGGGCTTTGAGCTGGTGGAACACCCCCCCTATTCACCAGATCTAGCCCCCAGTGACTTCTATCTCTTTCCACGACTCAAGGAACACCTCCGAGGCAAGAAATTTGACGATGATAGCGACGTGATGGCCGCGGTTGAGGACTTTTTTGAGAGTCAAGATAAAGATTTTTTTTCTAAGGGAATTTTAGGTTTAGAAAAGAGATGGACTAAATGTATAGACTTGCTAGGAGACTATGTTGAGAAATAAATTTATTTTTTTATTTTATTCATTGTGTTTATTATTGATTATCATTACTTTTGGATCACCCCTCGTAGTACTAGCTGATGCCAGCAGCTTCGCCCGCTACAACTCGAAAATTATCCCACGGGATGATAAAATCGGAATAAAAACTATCCTATGTGTTAATCCAGGTTATAAACTATCTGTGCACCAAATTTTATCCATATCCGTTCAGTAGTTTTTGCGTGAAAGAGTAACAAACATCCACACATCCATTCTCACAAACTTTCACATTTATAATATTAGTAGGACTAGCTGATGCCCGCGGCTTCACCCGCGTGGATGTCGGTCAAATTATATACTAAAACCTTCCTCTTGGATCACTCTATCTATTAAAAAAAACCGCTTCAAAATCCGTTGCGTAGTTTTAAAGATTTAAGTATACATAGGGATATAGGGACAGAGAAAGCGACTTTGTTTTATACTATGTAGTGATGAGTAATGTCATGGACGATTTTATAATCTTTTTCATTAGTGTCTGGCTAGTACTTAAATGTCTAGGCAGGCGTTATGTGAGAATATCTTGGGACATTATTTAGAACAAGGAGTCTATGTTAGGGAGAGCCCTCACTTGACTTGAGCCAGTCAGACAGAGCAAAAAAAAAGAGTTAAAAGCGAAAGAGAGAGAGAGAGTTAATAGTCTGAGTGGTGTTCTAGTTGTGTCATCTGAGAGGAGATGATACAAAGAACAACCTACTCAACCCTTTGCCGTGTTGATAACTGTGGTCAGACTTTAATGCTACATGTTGGACAAAGCTTAAAAGACAGTACAGTTTCACCACATATTAATTCAGGGTGTGTTCATATCTGTGCCGTGTTAACATCCTTATCAATAGTCGTTATTGGCCCTACACGACTAAACAGACTGAACATATAAAAACAACTAGAGCAGAGTTGGGAACATATGCAACAACTTTTTAGTATAATGTACTACTAAATTGAGGTATCATTTTTCAAAGATGAAGACAATGATTTTAGTCAAGAATTGGAATTCTATACTTTTGGTTTCATAGAGTTAGTTCAGCATTAATTATAATTTCCATAAAAGTACATGCTACTCTCTACTGGACCAATCATGTTCTTTTATAGCAATCATTGAAAAATTGAAGAAATTCCTTACACACTTAAACAAAAAAAACAATTTCATTAGCTTACCATGCATGAAAGTGACAGCATCCTTGACATAGTCATCAATTTCAACAAATATATCATTGATCTTCTTCTTGGCCCTCACAAATATCTGTAGCGGCGAGTCCACATTTGACATATTCACGCGAACCGCACCATTGTTCAGCATTGCAACGTTGTGGGGCCCGTCGCCAGCCATCATTGATATCGTACGGTTAACATACGCAGCCATACGGGAAGGAAATATTCACGGTTGTCGTTAGGTGAACCTTATGCCGGACAAGCCAACAATATAGTCACTGTATCACTTCTACAGTTTTAACAATACATGCACGGTAAAACTGCAACAAAAACATAACAAGGCGTAAAAAAGTGCAAAGAAAATAAAAAGACACAGGACCTTGCTACACTGACTACTTGTAAAAACAGCTTTCTGACATAAAGCCTGTGAATATGAAGAGAGGCTTTAACCTGAGATGTCTATATTTAGTTATTATGACAAGTAATTATTCAGCACTACTTATTCATCAGACCATGGCTAACTTTATTTTATATCTGTCGGTCAGATTTACTAGCATTGAAACAAACAATTTATGCTAATGATTGTACACAGTCCTAAGATCTTGATCATAACCATTAACGGTTATTGGTGAACACTGATCAATCTGTTCCCAAGTTCAAATCTTATCAGGAGACAAAAATATTGATAGCATGTGACAGTAGATAAGCATTTTGTGTTTTAGAGCGAGATCAGTTGCAGCCTATAGTGTAGAACTGTAGACAGCATGCTGCACAGGTTCAGACACTGAATGATATTGCAAGCACTGGTGGTGGTGTCAAGTGGCTACTCACATTGAGGTTATGTTTGTGGTCAAACTAAGTAAAGCAAACACGTCTACTGACGAAACATTGAGGGTAAAGAAAGAAAGAAAGTGCGAAAAAGCATAACACCATTAAAAAGCTATCAAATGCATGTAATTTGCACCTTATCATCTCGTTGCATCATCGCAATCGATGCGCATCCCTGTAAGTCCAAGCCGCGTGAAAATTTGTACACACTATAACGATCTTTTTAGAAATAAATTATAATGATTGAAATAAAGTACGATGAGACGTAAAACAACTGACAGCCGCTAAATATAAGTCAAAATTCATTGATGATAAAATTCACAAATACAGCCCATTTCCTAAATATTACACTTTTACACAGCTAGAATCAATAGCTCAACTTACCTATGTATTAAAGCATATTATTGGTCATGTTAATAAAATTATTTTCGGCAGAATATTACCAATAAATTTTTTCATAAATTTATTTCCCTGTTTTCAATTTCCAATTTTCCTGTCCCATGATTGTACCGTTCCCTATTGCATTTACTCGTTTTGCTATTGGGTCTGCCACCAATTAAATAGTTTAGATTTATATTACAACCAATAACATGCAAGTGTGATTATGCAAGCAAAAACGTTTAGTGATCGCTACTTCGATTTTATTTTAACTGTAAAACACCAGTTCAAATGAGTACCTGTAAAATTGTTATTATTTCTAAATTAGTTTTATCATAGTTGATGGACTTTATTTAGTTTAAATAAAGTCATAATATACCATGAACAAACCAGAAAAACTTTAAAGATTACTGTGATATTCACAAAAACAAGACGTGCAAAATAGTTTTTTTTTCAAAAACGTTTTATTTTTTTCTGTCGAGTTGTGGTGCCGAAATTTTGTATTTTATTTAATTTTAAAATCAACTACGCAGCATATTTTATCCTCTCATGAATGCACTTTGTTAAACCTATTGTTTTTTTATTTGAAAACTGATCAGTGTATCAATTGTTTTATATGATTATTTTACAGTTTAACACTCCAAATGCGCAACTAAACGAATCATATTCCAAATGTCAAATTTTACAAAAAGTCAATGGCGGATGAATGAATAGAGCACGAAAGCCGCTTGTCCAAGCGAACTTAGTTCAGTTTTTTCATAAACAAATATTCTGTTTTGTGATAGAAAGTTGTTACAGATTTCTTTTACTATAAGCGAATAGAAATAACCAAAATGTCTCGTTCTGTTCGTGCGGAAACTAGGAATCGTGTCAAAGATGATATCAAAAGAGTCATGCAAGCTGTAGAAAAAGTTCGCCATTGGTAAGTTGGACATTCTTGTAACAAAAATTTTCTGTAAATTTGTCAAATTCTATGAAATAATACCGTATCCATTTTTAGGGAGAAAAAATGGGTGACGATTGGTGAAACGACTATGAAAATATATAAATGGGTTCCAATATCGACAAATGAGCAAAAGAAGAAACACGCGGCTAAACGTGAGAATAAGGAGAACACATTGACGCCGAAGAAGGTGCACGACTCCTCCAACTCCAACTTCGGCATGGCTGAAGATTCCAACACATGTGAGTAAAAGTAAACAATATTTATCGCTAGCATAAAATTCTCGATACTCACGAAAATATTGTCAAAAAAGTTTCATATTTTTAAGATGGTGGATTTTCGGATCTAAGCAAGTGGGTCAGGGTTCAAATCTCATATTATGAAATTTGCAGCATAGTTTTAATCTGTTAACTTTGTGTTTGAAACTGATATGGCTATGATTGTACATATAAAATACATATTGCATATTACACAAGACTACAGCTGACCACAGTTAAATGATGAACAATATCCTTAATTTCCAGGTTTCTCAACAGTGAGTGACTCCCAAGGACCCACAGAATTCACCTCTACAGCATTGAATTTCTCTGAAGACTCAAACTCTCAGAGTAGTGGCACCACAACTCCAGCCAAGCGGTTAAAAACTGACTGAGCCTCGCTCAACACATAAAGTCTTCGACACTAGACTGTGCTTACATTGAACAAACATTGAGGACTTGTTGGTATGTGCTGTGAGTTTATTTCATAAGTGTGCATTCAAGGACTTAGTACCAATTCACCACTCATCGCTACAAATGCGTTAGTGTTTTGGTTTTAGACTTGAGCTTAGTTCTACCAATATGTACCAACCCACGGAATAATGTTTGATTTCTGAGTTTACAATGATTCAGTTTAAATCTGTTTTATCATAATTATGTTTTGCTTATAAGGAAATGATTTTACTAGATAGTAAATTATACCATATTTAGTATGTTGATTGATAGTATAACTGAATTAATAAAAAATGTTGGGTTGACACATTTTAGCAGAACAAAGCCTACTTTTGGACAAGTTATGACCATTAATTTAAAAATGTGTTCTTAATTAATTTTGGTCACTATGACCAAGAGTGATGTAATTTTATTTGAATTTAACATTTTATTTTACTTTGCTAGTTCAAGGTCTTATTTCTAATGTAAATATTTCAGTTTCATAAAATGTGACTTAATTAGATTAAATTTAGCAATATGACTAATTTAATGTTTTTTTTTAAGTTCAACATAGGGTTTGGGATTGGTGTTGCAAGTTATATTTGCATTAATATATTTTGTACAACAGTTTCTTTCTCTATGTGACTCAGTACAAAACTCTGTTGTGGATGATGTATTGACAAGTCTGCTAAGTACTACCACTTAGCAGATTCTTACACCTTGGTGGTTTGTCTGTTCTGATAGCAAATATGTTAAGATGTGCTGAGCATTATTTCTACTGGGTGGAATGGACAAAGATGTGCAAGCAGTTACCACATATTCAGTATATCTTTAAGAACCCCCCCATAGACAATTTAAATAGGTTATTTAAAAAAAACAGCTGTTATCTACAAAAGTGCAATATCATCATCATCAGCGTATAATGTTCCTACACAGGCCTCCCGTCCCGGCTGCGGGTTGTTTGCAAGTGATACCACAGCCTCGACATGAAGGGCTAAGAAGGAACATGGGCGGTTTTTAGTCAGTAGAAGTCTGACACTTCCTTTCGCTCTCCCCAAGAGTGGGAAGGGTTATTTGATGATTTTCCACCCCCCAAAAAAAAAAAGAAATAAAAAAGGGACTCAGGCCTCCTTTCTAAGAGAGGGATGGGCTATAATCCACCACGCGGGCCCAGTGTGCCCCCACTGGGCCACCACTGCTCCTTGAAAAATACAGATAAAATGGGAAATACGGATAAAGTGGGTACGGTAAAATGGGGTGAATAGAAACTCACGGGTGAATCGAGACAGAACTGAGAAGGATTTTAACATTGAATGAATACAATATGTTACCAACAAGTACTCTATTGTATTCACTTAATTTTATTTTATTAAATAGAAACCATTTTTGCCACATAGGTACCACATTCATTCAAAGTTAAAATCCTTCTCAAAGTTCTGTCTCGATTCACCCGTGAGCTTCTATTCAGTCCATTTTACGGTACCCACCCCCCTTATTTTTTGTATATCAGAATGCTGTATAATATGTGGTAACAGTTTTCGTGTTTTTGTGTTCCTCCCACCCTGTAAAGTAGAGAAGCCTGCCTACATTAATTTTCTTTTAGTGACACCATAGAGATATGCCAATAAAGAGGTGTCACTGATTGAATGTTGTAATAAAAGTTTCAGATATACTTCAAGCTTGGGCTTAAGTTTGCATTATCATGGTGACCACTAATTATTAATTTATTGACAATACTTGAGAATTTCCATCACATAACTACGCTGTGTTCAAAATATTTTGCTTAGAGATTAATTTTGCTGTGTGAGATTAATGCCACTTAAGTTTTTAATCATTGAATTATTATTGTCTTCCAGTCCATAAATCACCAATATGTAGGTAATAGAATTCTGAATGTTTTTTTTATCAAATAATACTACAAATTATTGTAAATGTAAATTTAATGTATCATATATTAATGTAATATAATATTATAGTAAATAATAAGAAGAAATAAAGCTATATAACTTATTAATTTAATTTTTCATCAGACTCTACGGACGTTATGGTATTTAAGGAAGCCATTGATTCAAGACCAGATCGTAGAGATATGTTGTCTAATTCTTGAATGCCAATTATTTCAGTAACAAAGTGACTGAAATTAATAATCTGTAAAGAAAGTATTCCAGCAATTAGTTATTGGTAAAGTAAAATTAATAACATTGTATCAGTAGATACAAATCTACTACAGTATCTCGTTACCAATTAAAAAAGGCCTCCTAAATTTTGTCACCTGCAAATCCAAGATATCGACCGAGGTCTAGCCAAGTATTGAAGTAATTTATTCATGCTTAGATTAAATTTCAATTATTCACCCTAGTGGTGCTGAATATTTCGACCACCCTATAATTTTTCATCACACTCGTGGGAACCTATATTCTAAGAGCAGTGGTGCCGCTACTGACGAGCTTAAGTAAGTTAAGTCGTGGTTCGAACCCAGGCACATTACGTTTGTGCAATTTATGCATCACGATTGCTTTAAAAACGGTAAAAAAACAACATCGCGAACCAAAATTTCGAAGAAATCTAACCCGCACTGGGCCCGCGTGGGGGATTATAGACAATTCCCATTCAGAGAGGAGGCCTGTGTCCCATCAGGGGGAACATTTTTAGGCTGCTCCTTATCGTGTGGGCTGTGGGTAGTAAGGTCTACCGACCCCACACACCCTAGTGTCAGAGTTTCTAAACCGCCTCAAGAGCCTCTGACATGGTTTGACGAACGCCATTTGGCGATCGGGACCACCAGCTTATACGTGCCTTCCGAAGCACGGAATCATCTTTTTACCAGACAATCAGGTGAGTCAAGCCTGCAATGTCATAGCCAAACTGGAAACAACTTCACAAAGTATGCTTCCCGTGGGAAACGAACCCACGACCACCGGGTCACAAGGCAAACGTCTAAACCACTCGACCACGGAGGCAGTTAATGCAGGCTGCTGCTTATGCACAATATGTGTACCTTGGGTAAAAATGAGAAGTCATTTTCATTCATAAGTGCTCTATCTTCACAGCTGTGGCCGCAGAGTATGGTTAGCAGATACCAACACAATTCGCGAGAGAAGAATTCACCTGCAAAACAAAAGCATGTTACGAAACGGTTAATTGCACTTTGCAGTACCTACGTATAGGAATTAATATAATTAAAATTATCAGAACTGACAGGAGACGCATATCCATACGCATAATCCAATTCCGAATTTGTCACATAATATTTAGGCACAGGTGTACCTAATAGGGATGTTTCGAAAAAATCGGATACGTGTTTTTTGTTTTATCAAATTTATAAAAATTTACGAAAATAAAACCGTGTTAAAGATCAGGAGTGGGGGCTTGTGACGTCACTTCGTGGTAAAATATGGACCACGCTGTGACATCACACGACTTTTTGAATCACGGTATCGTCTTCATTTTACGTTTACGTTGAAAAAAGAAAAAATATTTGTCCAATATTTTTTGGAAATTTAAAAACTACCCTGTAGTACACCCACATTTACGTAATAGGGGGAGAGCCCGTTGCCATCAACCGGGCACTAATCTAGACTCCGTGTCTGCTTTTGTGAAATTCCTGATGAAAAAACCCAATTATACACTGCCTGACCCGGGAATCGAACCCAGTACCTCAACCTCAAGCTCAGCAGTCGCACTCCCCGTCGGGGCTGCGGGTTGTTCGCAAGAGATACCGCGGCCTCGACATGCAAGGGCTAAGAAGGAACATGGGTGGTTTTTAGTCAGTAGAAGTCTGACACTCCCTTTCGCTCTGCCCAAGAGCGGGAGGGGTTATTTGATGATTTCCCAACCCCCCAAAAAAAAAAAAAAAAAGCAGTCGCACTTGCGACCAACGCGGCAGCCAAATTCGTAACGACCGACGATTCGTGACGAGACGACGGGTTTCGTTCGAATTTGTGTAATGCAATAACCCCGCTGAAGATAATAGCTTAGCTTTACTGATACCTCTGGCGTGCACAGTATTACCATTCGTGCCAAGCATGTCAATGAAATCGTCTCGTTTCATGAAGCAGTCCTGATTAGGCGTGAGGTGAGCGAAGGTGCGGAAGGCGGAGCGCAGGCGCTTGAAGCTCTCGCCGAAGGCCGGCCGGTGGTTCAAGTAAAGCTTCACAAACTCCTCAAAATCAATCTCTGTGACTGGCTTCTTGAGATACACCTTGTATTTCGCCTCGACTATCAGGTTTTCCACCTGAAAATGTTCTGATATAATTTGGGAGTGTCCACACAACTATTAAGTCTATTCCCGTAGGACCCTGCCAAAGGCAGTCCTAGATGGATTCGCCATACGGGTAAGTCAGACAAATGCCCAATGGGCTGGTGCGTTCGACTTTCTTGTGCTATTTAAAAAAAATAACAGCGCATTACATCGATTAAAATATCGTCTTCTACTATTCAAAGTCTAGGATGTCACTGAGAAATAAGTACCTAATGAAAATTTTATTAACACTGCTCGACCCGGGAATCGGATCCAGGACCTCAAGCTTAAAAGTAGCGCTTGCGACCAGAACCACTAGAGTCTAGTGGTTCTGGTCGCAAGCGCTAGGTCTAGTGACTAGACCATCGGGCCATTCCGAGCACACAAATTTAGGTACGACCTCTAAATGTTTATGTACCTCATATTCCGATGGGAAGAAGCCCAAAGCCCTCATCAGATCAGGCAGCGAGTCAATAGGTATGTAATCCTTGACCAGCCTCCTGGCGGGAGAGAAGGTCCCTTGGCACAGGATCTGGATGTAGTAGAACAGGTCCCGTATTTCCTGGAACAGCCACCCGGGGCGGCCGTCGTCCACGAGGCAGTAGTAAGGATCCAGGTCTATTCCACCCCGCGTTGCTGTCACATCTACAGATCTGGTGATTTTATATGTACCTACTTAGATTGAAAAGGTACCTAAACGTAACTATAAATACAAGTGGATATTGCATATTAGATTCTAAGTAGAACCTAAGGTGCATTCATAACTATATAGCACCATTCTGCCCCCCACTGGCCCAAAAGCTGGCGACGCCCTCGAGACCTATTAGTAGAGTTGCCACGAATAGTGATTTGACCGAATACCGAATACCGAATATTCTGCAACGCTGTCGGCCGAAGCGCCGAATATTCGGCACAAAGTACATGCTTTACGAGCGCGTAAAGAATAATACGACAAGACGCGTCGCGACCTGTCTCACACGAGCGCGGCGGGGGTGCGGCCTTTTGACTATTTGTTTCAATTGCGAGTAAATCACGTCACGGCACGCTTTGTCAGATCAATATAAAAAATAAATTAAATCAAACATTACCTACGATTTTGTAAAAAAGTTCGTTCGTTAGTTCTTTTTTTGCTGAAAAGCTTGTTTTTATCCATCACAACTTACCGCTGATTAATTTTACTTATTAAAGTATTGTAATTTGGTAATAAATACAAATCTTGAGTAATATGATGTGTCTGTTTTGTCCATGATTCGGTATTCGGTATTCGGCCGAATAGTCCGTATTATTCGGCCTAATACCGAATACCGAATAGTAGCCGAATATTCGTGGCATGGCAACTCTACCTATTAGCGTGCCGATGGCAAATCTGCAATTTAGCCCAAAATTCAGCTATGCAAACTTCGTTCGGTGATGCAGACATTAGACCGTCAAGTGTGGAGGAGACCTTTATAACTTTTATGTAAAAAATAAAACCGACTTCAAAAACACAAAAAAGTGAAAAACACAAAAACACAAAAAAGTGAAAAATAAACTTCACAAGAAAAAGCAGCTTCTGAAGTCGGTGACATTTTGTTTGTTTGATTTCGCTTTCTTTGCCACCGACTTCAGAAGCTGCTTTTTCTTGTGAAGTTTATTTTTCACTTTTTTGTGTTTTTGTGTTTTTCACTTTTTTGTGTTTTTGAAGTCGGTTTTATTTTTTGCAAAAAAGTTTTTTATATTTCCATTTTTAGTTGTTTCCAAACAAATAATAGGTTTTATTTATCCCCAATAAATGGAACATTACATAATATCTTACTGTCCAAATCTGGGTGTACACATCTGCGTACCCCCTCAGATCATACAGGCGTGATGTTACGTCATGATGTTGTATAAACAATAAACTTCCAAGCGATTGCAGCAATCACGACAGATTTGCCGTCTATTTTTGAAGAGTTCTATTGTATATCTCCGAAGATCAGGATCAGATCTTCACCAAATTTAAATGGGACCACCTCAGCAGTATACTCTTTCAAATAAAAAAAGAATTTTGAGAATCGGTTCACAAATGGAGGAGAAATCAGGTAACATACATAAAAAAAAAAAAAAAAAAAAAAAAAAAATACACACGAACATATAACCTCCTCCTTTTTTGAAGTCGGTTAAATAGTAAGTAAGTACACACTTGTATCGAGTGGACCATTGCGAGACAACGGTGTCTCTAGCACCGATTGTGAACAGAATCCCAAGATCTTCTCGGAAACATACTTGTAAGACCTGAAAATTCAAAAACAATTATTTTCACATTACCATAACAAATCATAAATAAAGTATATAATGGTCCGAACCATGAATTTACTGATGTTTTAAGGAGGGCATTAGCTACACGGTTCTACTATTCGATTCCTGTAAATGAAATAAAAAAAAAAAACCTAACCTATAGTGTCGTTTCAAAATCACTGATAGATCTAGAATTCTAGACCAACGCGTACGTAACACCAGTGACTAAGTAGGCGTGGGGTAAGCCAACTGGTGAAATAACAAAATTGTTCATATTAAATTCAATCTTGCGGTAACGAGCGCGCCTTGCTGAAAGTTATAAACCCCCTGCATCCCAATTTTACCCCTTTAAAATATTAGTTCTTACCGGCTAGTCGGCTTTATGAATAGTATCAATCGAAACAGAATTTTGAGCAGTTTGAGCTATAGTGCGGACAGTCGACAGACGGACATGGCGAAACTATAAGGGTTCCTTGTTTACTACGGAACCCTAATAAACCTATAGATACCTTAGATGGATGCGCCAGCAGCGCGACATGTTTCCACGGATTGCCGTCGAGTGGCATCTTCTGCAAGCCGACCACGTCCTTGCAGACAAACAGAAGGTACTGGCTGCCAGCCTTGCTGGTCTCTTCTGCCTCCTTCCTGGTGATCAACTGCATCTTGCTGACGGGGTAGTCGTATCGAGGACCCAGCACCGTCGCGAGAGTCATGGTAGTCGCGTAGTTCACTATCTTGTACTTAAACTGTGGAATTAAACAGATTGGACTTGCTCCAGACAAATGTCAAATTCATGGATTTAATTTTAAACTTTAGGAGAGACGTTGCACAGAATTGTGACCGTTGGAAGGAATGTAGGGAGGCTTTTGCTCATGCAGCAGTGGGACAACATAGGCTAGCTATAATAATAATTTTAAACTGACCCCCCCACAAATGCACGCTAAACCCAAAAAAATAATGGATTAAAAATTATTGTAAAGCTTGAGTGCAAACTTGTGTTACACTTTCAATCGTAAATGAGCAGAGTAACAATACAGGGTAGCTCTGCTCCAATAATTAGGCATTCCTTTAGTTAGGTATCTCTTAGTGTTAGGGAGAAATCAAGAAGGAAGAATTCAAGTTATACAAGTCTTATAGATGCTTTATGGTCTAAGTCGACATTCAGAGCAAAAACTTCAAAAGATTTTGTAAAAACATCTAATCCATGACAATCAATTACCTCATCAGTAGCCAGCAGTATGGTCGGTAAATTAGACCTGCATTCTTCAGGGTGCTGCAGTCCTTCGTCTGGTGTGGGCCACACTATGGCGGACAGTGGTACCGCAGTCTGGTCCACTCGATCCAGACTTGCGATCTCGAGGATACCTAGAAATACGCACCAATAAGAGAATGGTTTGGCGTGGCGTATAGTGAGAAAGAGTAAACTAGTGGCATTGATATGTATTATATGTAACAGAACTCGGCCCGAAAACTGCCGTGCAGGTTTGTAGTGATAAAATTAATTTTAAATGATTATAATACAGAATCTGTTAAGTGCCTCGTTGGCTACTAAGCCAATCTTCTTGGAAACCTAGGTTTGACCACTAGGTCGCAAGAACGACTGGTTGACAAGGAACGACAAGTCCTGGGTTCGATTCCCGGAAAGAGCAAAGCGTTTTTGGGTTTTCCTATTGGGAATTTCTTAGTATCAGCCACGGACGCTAGATCTGTGCCCGGTTGATGGCAATGGGCTCGCCCCCTATTACATGGGACTTCAAACATAACTGGCGAATTTTGGTTGTACGTCACCACTGCTTAAGCCTTCGAGAATTACAGGCGTGATGTTATGTATGTATATAAATTGTTGGCAGACTAACCGCCACATGGCCCACATGGTGAATGACATTAAGAAGAGAACAGGTAAAACCTGGTTGAGGATCGCGTAGACCAGAATGGTACAAACGGTATGATGCTATATTCAGCAGTGTGTAGAGCATGGCTATGATATATCTGAAGGTGTTTGCAGCGAGACTGAATGGGCCTACAATGGGGAGGTTTACCAAGCTACATGTTATCAACAAAGTTTAGTTAAACCTTCCTGTGAATGTGATTTTCCTGCATGTTTCTAATATAGTTTTTAAGTAAGATGTAATACATAACACCTTATGGACCGTTTTTTTTTGTTTTTTGGAGGGTTGGAAATCATCAAATGATACCTTCTTAGGTGGAGGATGCGGTATATCTTTCGAACAACCTGCAGCCCCGACAGGATAGCCTATGGATCCCTGACAATTTTTTTTAAGGTGATTGGTAGTTTTAATACTACCCCTACCTCCGCCGCTGGCCGCGAGGTCGTACTCCACCATGCAGCGGTCCAGGCCCAGTGAGACCAGCTTGTACTCCCCGCTGTCGGTCTTGGCGGGCAGGAAGGTGACGGCAGTGATCTCCCTGTAGTGCGAGCGGTGTTTACCGATGAACAGCCAACAGTACGATGTACAGTCGTACTTGTAAACGCATACTGTTCTGTGGTCGTCCTGCGATTGGAGATTGGCTTTAGTTTCAGTTTTACCTGCCCCCGTATTCACAAACGCTTCAATTCGATAAGTCGTATATTATATATCTATCTTTTTTGACATGACGAAAGTGAGCGAATTAGACATGACTTTCTGAATCGAAATCGAATCGAAGCGTTTGTGAATACGGGGCCTGGTCGTATTAAAGTTTTCCCCACTATACAATGAGGACCAGTTTTCAGTCTAACCGGATATAGCTGAATAGACTGACCTCTTCAATTCAGTTAGTATTTCGTAAGGATACTTCTTGGTAAGACTAGCTGTCAGACTTTCGGGCCGAAAACCTGTCACTACTAGTCAAAAATCTACAACTGACAGCCGAGCTCCACGGCTAAAAACTTGCTTTCCCTCAGAAAACTGAGTACCTATGTAATGGGTCTTCACCCATCCACAGACTAGCCTAGGCAAGCGCGGCTTAACCTGAAGATCAACTCGAGCGGCTGTTATTAATGAGCCACGAGTTCCTCCTCCTTTTAGGTCTGGTACCTGTAATAATATAACTGAGAGCCGTTTCCGCTGAACCTCCACGCCCCGCGGCCGCTTACGGCTAGCGGACCAAAGAATCGAAGACCTGAAGGTATGGCATCAACTAACCCGCGTTGGATGCGCGTGATGAACAACGGTCAACTCCATCACACAGGGAACATTATAGCCTCATTATGTACCAACTTCTCATTTTGTTTCTAATCTATCTAATACCTTTAAACGCAATTCTTGTATTTATGTATAACTAGCTGATGCCCGCGGTTTCACCCGCGTGGATGTCGGTCAAATTATATACTAAAACCCTTCCTCCTTTCCTTTTTTTTTTTTGGTAATCTTTTATTATTGATTTCTTGTCCTGTGTGAGACCAATAAATACTTTTTCTTTCTTTCTTTCTTTTTTTCCTCTTGAATCACTATATCTATTAAAAAACCGCTTCAAAATCCGTTGCGTAGTTTTAAAGATTTAAACATACATAGCGATATAGGGACAGAGAAAGCGACTTTGTTTTATACTATGTAGTGATAATCTAATCTGAATCTCGAAAACGGCTCTAACGGTTTTCATGAAATTAAGTATGTTGGGGGTTTCGCGGGCAATAAATCGATCTAGCTAGGTTTCATTACCAAAATAAAACCGAGCAAAGCTCAATTATCCAGTTACTGTTAGTAAAGTGTATTTAGATTATAATATACAGAGTTACAGCTTTTGCCCGCAGCTTCGCCCGCGTGAATGTCGAAAAATATCCCAACAAACTTTCATCCCCTATTTAACTCTCTTAGGGGTTGAATTTCGAAAATGTAATATACTTAAAGCCTTCTTCAAAAACAACTCTATCCATTGGTGAAAACAGCATGAATCGGTGCAGTAGTTTTTGAGTTTAACGCGAGTAGACAGACAGACGACAGAATGACGCGGTGGAGGAGTATATTTTATAATATTTTGATATGTATGTAGTGAAGATTCTTACAGCAGTAGCCATATTTAAGGAGTCGACACTGAAGCTGATATAGCGGATGCTGCCGTGGGTATCAAAGAAAGGCTCTGGGGTCATAATGTCTAGGCTCATGGGGTCGAAGAACATTATTTGGCCCGTGTTCAGGCCGCAGGACAGGTGCATACCTGCAACCAAATTGTACAAATATTAACTAACAGGATGTTTGACTCAGGACATTCTCTAACGGTACTAGGCTGGGACGGTGGGTATTTATATAAGGTCAGAAAGTTCGAATTAATAAATGTCTTGTACATCTGCAAAAAAATCAACCGGCTCTTGGTTGATTCGTTTAAATTATATATTCACTACAACATTTTAACATGTTACTTCTCAAAGAAAAATTCCACAATTTCTAATTGGAATTAAAACAATCATACTTTTGTCATATCAAATTGCAAATGCAATATTGACAGTTAACGAAACACATCAGGTTTTAAATAAGCTACTAAGGGTGGGTTGCACCATATTACTATAACGATAACCAAACCGTAACAAGCCATAAAACCATAAAAAAGCATAATTTGATGGCTTGTTACGGTTTGGTTATCGTTATAGTAATATGGTGCAACCCACCCTTATTAATTAAAACGTTTCAAGCATATAGAGGTCCCGTCAATGTGGCGAGATGGTGACACTTGTCTATGTCCAGCAGCGGACATCTTTCGACTGAAATGATGATGATGATGATGAAGCACAGAGGATTTAATGCAGGGAAACACAGCACTATGTTTAAAGACCAAGCAGTTCACATCACCTGAAGGCGCGTACTGCAAGCAAGTGACAGACAGTTCCGGCACGGTGATGTCATAGTTGCAGGTGATGGAGCCGTCGTCAGGGGGCACCACTATCGTGTACACGCGGCGCAGGTCCAGTCGCCGGACCATCTTGTGTTCCGTGAAGTTGATCAGCTCTACGACGCCGTCTTTGTAACCCACGCACATGAGATGTCTGTGGACCACCCACAAAAAAAATGTTTATATAGCCGCACAAAAATGTTGAAAGACCGAGGCGTACACCGTACATATGTATAGTATACCCCATTTCGACAATTATGCAAATATACTACTTTTTGTTAAAATAAAAAGAATAAACTAGGTTTATCTATCAACATTGAACACATAATTATATACGTTATGTCGTGCCCATGCAATATACGTCGAGAAATTTTCTCGTAAGAAGTCAAGTCAAGTCTGCCATAAAAATGTATTGTCGATCGAACCAAAGATGTGTGCATACTATCGGCTCAAACGGTTCGGGGGAACTGGTTTGAAATTCAGTTACAAGATTTTACCAATACTTATATACTACCAAAATAACTATCTAAGAAATTTTAATAATGTCTTATAAAAGGAAATTCACTTTTCCGGATGTACGGTGAGGGACAGAACACAAGATCTCATGTTGTCTATGATAGTCTTGTACTTCTCGGTGACAAAGTCTACAAATCCAACTCCTTGGTTGTGCGTACCTGTGGAAACATGAGTTTGTAGAGCGCTATATACTTAGTAATGACTACTTGGCTACGGGCGGCTTGAAAAAAAAAGGCACTAGATTAGATTATTATCTAATCTAGTGCTTTTTAAGGTAAGAAGTGTAGCAAGAGAACGCGGCGTAGCATGATTACGCAACGTAGCAAAGGTCGTAGCAAGGGAATGTAGCCGCGTAGCATGGTTACGTAGCGTAGCAAAGGTCGTAGCAAGGGCAGTAGCCGCCTAGCATGGTTACGCATCGTAGTAAGAGAAAGCAGCCACGTAGCATGGTAACGCAGGGTAGCAAAGGTCGTAGCTAGGGAAAGTAACCGCGTAGCATCGCTACGCAACGTAGCAAAGGTCGTAGCAAGTAAAGTAGCCGCGTAGCATGGTTAGGCAGCGTAGCAATGGACAGTAGCCACGTAGCATGGTTACGCAGCGTAGCAAAGGTCGTAGCTAGGGAAAGTAACCGCGTAGCATCGCTACGCAGCGTAGCAAAGGTCGTAGCAAGTGAAGTAGCCGCGTAGCATGGTAAGTCAGCGTAGCAATGTACAGTAGCCGCGTAGCATGGTTACGCAGCGTAGCAAAGGTCGTAGCTAGGGAAAGTAGCCGCGTAGCATGGTTACGCGGCGTAGCAAGGGAAGAAGCCGCGTAGCATTGTTACGCAGCGTAGCAAAGGTAAAGTAGCCGCATATCATGGTTACCCAATGTACCAAAGTATGACGGCGTAGCAAGAAAGCGTTGTGTAGAGCGTAGTAAGGAAGGGCTCGTCCATATTTTCCCAGGTTGTACTCTTGTTCTGCGCGACCTCGAGGTCAATAAAAAATAAAAAGTTCTTACAAACAACAAAGTCCCTGACGAGGAATTGCTTGCCGTCGACGGTCGCATTAGTGGGAAGACGCATCTTTATGAGTTTCTGCTTTCTCTCGCCAGTTTCCGGGTCCTTCTCTAGTACCACCTTTTCCCAACAGGGGCACGGCGTGTTACCTGCGATGGTGGAAGTCAACATAACATTCGTGGTCTGCTGGAATACATTCTCAAGAAAAAGCACCCGCCGCCTCTTACTTTTGTACCTACTCAAACCTATAATGCTGTTTTCAGAGGTATTTTATTGTGGTTACTTATTTAATCATCGCTTTGTTTCACGAAGGCTTAGGCAGAGGCGTAGACGCAAGGGTGAGTGTGTTATCCTAGGTTCAACTTCAGGGTCGGGCAGTGTTACTCTGTTGTTTTTCATCAGACATGTCGTATTAACAGTTTATCTATTGACTATCGCCTATGAAGGAAAACATTCACAAAAGCAAAACTGGCAAAATGTGGATTCCATTCTCTTTCGGAGAATTCTGGCGTAATGTTATTTATGACTCAATGCTACAGAGTACTCTACCAGCCAAACGACTTTACGACGAAACAAGACAACGTTGTAATGGGCCTAGAAATTAAACCATTTCTTAATGATTATAATTATGCTTGCAAAGAGCGGCGGTGGTCCAGCAGCCCCGCCTTACGAGCACCATTGTAATTTATTTCATCACCACTGCTCTCAAAACGGTGAAGGAAAACATCGTGAGAATCAATCATTTGTAGACGTGTGACATCTACTAACCTGCACTGGGCCCGCGTGGTGGATTACAGCCTTATAGAGAGGATGTGTTCCAGCCGTGGGAAAGTTATGGGCTGATTATACATGTAATGCTTACACTTAGGATCCAGTATCATGTAACTCCTGGGCGACACGTTGAAGCTGAGTCCCTTGACACGGTCCACTGTGAAGCCGTGCACCCAGTATACCAGCTTGAGCTGGTCGTCGTAGAAGTGGATCTCGCCGGCACTGTTGCCCGTCACTATCACACTGGTGAAGAGCATAATTCAATCAGGTATCACCATCTGCCTAGCTCTAACTTTGACAACACTGCAACTTGCTACTGTTTTCTAGACAATTTGGTTGTGAACTCGGCTTGCGGCATGGTTTTTATCTAAACTTTGCAAGTTTTTGCAAAGTTTAGATAAAAACCATTTGAACTAAACTTATCACAACAAACGATATGAATATTCTATCATAATGCATTTAACGAAAGAACATCATTCATTTTGGTTCAATAGTAAAAGAGCAGGGCTAAAAAATTTGTGCGGTATTCTGTTAGACTAGAACTTGTCTCCCTAAGTATTGTTAATGGCACCAAAGCTGTGTGGTTTTATTTGAATTTTGATTAAATCTGCCTTTAATATTATATTTTTGATGCCCGGCTCTTTTACAATTGGACCAAAAATTTATAAAACCTGATGTCTTTTCTTTTGAATCTCCCTTTGCATGTCAACGGTTTAAAACTAAGTAATTAATAAATTATTTATAACTAACTCATCGACATATTTAATGACATGAATCATTCTCTTATTCAACTTCAACATCTTGATGAATTTCAGCTTGTAGACGTCATCGGAATCCTCGACGTTCAAGTTATATGCCATGGAGTACCCGTACACCAGCACAGCTCCACGACTGGTCCCCAATATTATCTGAGAGGTAGTCTTCACAAATGTATAGCACATCAGCTTCCCGTAGTCGGGGTGCACATTCGCTAGAGCGTTCACCTTGAGCTCCCAGCGATTTGTCACTCTTTCAATTCCTCGCTCCATCACAACGATTCTCTGTAATTAATTGCTGTTTCACTTCAAGGTGCCTTGCTTGCATCAGCACCAGCTATAAACATATGCCAGATACAATATGCCAATTGATAAGGATAGCTCATATTGTGGTACAAAACTTGTCAGCAAGCGAGACGGTAGAGAAACTCACTGGTCAGTACGTGTGCATCGCAGTATTTTCAACATCGTCACTTTGTGATGGAATATTGAATGTCTGTACACTTAATATTCCATCACAAGTCACCAGTCGCCAGCACATCAAACCATGTAGTGGTTCAGTGTGTTCAGTGGTATCAGACTTTCAACTTTATCACCAAATCATTATTAGGTTCAAGGTAGATTGGGAAAGAACAATGGGTAAAAGCGTCTCTCTTGCGAACAACCCGCAGCCCCGACGGGAGCGTCCCCACCGTGAGAGCACTTTCTGCTATATATCAAATGAAAGCGCAATAGGTACATCATTTTATTGTATTGCAGTAAATGTGTTAATAATTGACGAAAAAAGTAATCCACCCATAAATAAACATATTTTAATTTTATATTTTACTAGCGACCCACCCCGGCAGCGCATGGGTGCAATGTGCTGCATATTTAAACCTTCCCATTTGAATCACTCTGACATGAGCCTCGGGTAGTGCCTATATGTGAAATGATTAGGCCATTTTGTAACGGCTCTGATTCATACTTTTGATTCGAAGCTCGCCAAATGATTTTCTCTAAAGATTAACGTAACTCGTGGGTAATACTCACGCTCGCAGCACCGAGGAAAATATTTTTTCTGGTCATTAGAAGAAATTGTTCTGATTTTGTTGGATTAAAACCTATTTCCAGGACACCATCTCGAGGTACATCAGCTTCAAATGTCGCTTAAAACAGACTTAAAAGTTGTCTTATATTAAATCTAAGCGATGAATTTAAGGAATGTCCCGTTTTCTACCGTAATATGTCGTTATTGGTTGAGATACCGTAACCTTTGCAGTCACGAGCAATGAAATGTAGACACTAAGCAGGATTCAAAGCATTTTGTTCCTATCTGTGTCGTTTTCACGAACATAGTAATCATTACGAAAGCAAACTATACCATAATTACCATACTATTACGAAATAGATCTTGAAGTAGAATTCGTTATTTTACAAAAATGAATTCCCTTAACATTTTTGATACAATGAATTGCTCGTTACAGTATACCACCAATATGTCCAATCATTACCTACCCAGTCCTCATCCTGTGTTGGACTTACCGTGCAACACAGGATGACGCTTACCGTGCGGAATATCTTCACCGTAAGACCAAATCCACCAATACAGCACCATCTTCTGACCAGGGTACGCTAAAGTCAGCATGTATTTAGCATCAGCACTCAAGGCCACTTTAGCGATCTTAGCGTTTCCGTGCGGCGTGAAGTATGTCTTCTGAGGGAACAGGTCCTTGAAGTCCCATACTATGAGCACATTTTCTGGCCCAGAGTCAGCCGTCACCAGCCATTTACCCGTCGCGTCTGATGCTATGCATGTGATCACGTGTCTCTGTAAGAAGACACACAGTGAAATGGTGACTACACAATACGTTATTCCTTTTCTAATAATGTGTGCAACGCAATAATAATTCCTGGAATTGTGTTGTTATGGTGTTTAAATAAATAAACGGCACGTGTAGTCGCGTGCGGAGTTGCGAACACAGGACGGCGCGTGTATGCCTAGATAGCGCAAGAGCACGGTCTACTTCCTACCTACTGCCCATTCATCGTAGGAAAGCGATAGAGCTATACAGGGTTTCTAACACCATCTCTTTTCCACACTGGAATAAGATTAAATCAATCTTGCTTTAAGAACTCATGGTAGACCTAGAGTATTCTTCATTCAGCACAGCCTCATGACAAAATATGACATTTTCCATTCTCCCGCCCGGCCTAAACCAAGTCTTGCGTATAGCGGCATCCATGATGTCAAAGAGCAACAGTCTCACGTGTCCGTTGAGCAGCCACATCTGGTGCGTCGTCCAGTTGTACAACACCCCACAGTTAGAGGCCGAGTAGAACAGTGTGGTGCTACCGTTAGTGTTCAGGTTGATCACCCCCACTTTGTGGTTGTACCCGTTCATCCAGTTCAATTTCTGCATCAAACAATTTATATTAGTGGGTGTACTTTTCAGCTCTCTCCAAGTAGGTTTACGTTTAAAGTTAAAGTACGTTCAGGGATGGGCTAACGGTATTGATAATATCCGGCCTTGTAATTTTTTAACCGACTTCCAAAAAGGAGGAGGTTCTCAATTCGTCTGTATGTTTTTTTTGTAAGTTTGGTTCCGGATATCTCCGTCATTAATGAAATGATTTTCAAATTTATTTTTGTATTCGAAAGAGTATACTCCCGAGGTGGTCCCTTTGTCACCAAGTCAGGATCTGATGATGGGTCCCCAAGGAAATTGAGGGCAACCCTCAAATTTTATAGGCACTTGTTAGGTACGTTTTCCATATAGGTATTTTTTCTAAAACTGTTCATGTATTTTTCTAGGTCTTGATAAAAATATAACATACAGTAGTTTGCCTGTCCGTTTGGTTATTTACTTCAACAAGCTTCGTGCGAGCGACGCGGGTTGCTAAGTTTGTGTTGTCGGGTCAAGCAATATTGTAGCTAACCGTGTGTTGAAAGGATAAGATTAGATAGAGATTTATGTTATTAGATTTGAAAACTGGTAGAAATCTCTCAGCAGTTGCAATGGGTCTCTACTCCCGGTGTTGACTGTAGGCTCGTCCCCTTCTTGGGATAAAATTAAACAGTACTAAGGTATATCTGGTGAAATGTGGACTATAGAGTTCCCTTTGGGGAATACAGACGTGTGATAATGAATCGTTTTTATTGTGGTTTTATCCCTCGCCCCATGCAGTCAAAAGTTTTTATGTTTTACAAGAAACCAAGCGTACACTTACAAAAGGAGAAGGCTTTTGTATTCCTGGACTAATACCGAGTTCTTCATGGTATCTTGAAAATAATCTAGATGGACTTTGGTGTAGTCTAGGTTGTCTCAATGACAACATACTAGAAACCTTGAATTTTTCTCCTGATTTGGATCTAGACATCTTGAATAAGTAGGTATATTTTGTAACTTTATTTTAACTTTTGTTATGTCGTGCTCAAATGCAACATAAATAATAATTAATTCAATCAATCATCAACGATACACATGTAAACTGACACTATTTGTCATTCTTGTAGTACATTAAACCTCAATAATCTGAATGTTTTTTTTTAAACACGGATTTGGTTTTGTACCATGAAGGTTTTGCTTTGCTTTACACCAGCTATACCTACCTTGTCTTGGACAGTAAATTCTATAAATAGTATTTTATAGACTATTGCCTAAAACCGAAACAATGATTGTTCACACTTCACAGTACGTGTGCTTAGCGCTGAACATACAAAATTCACGTCATACACATGGTGGTAGCGACACCGGCGCATAAAATGCTTACCACATACTCAGTAGGTACATCATTCTAAGCGCCCCCACACCACATAGACACTTTTCATCGGTATTTTTGTTATAAATCAGCTTTTCTGTCTGATTTCAGTCGGTTCGATTCCCGTGGCAGGCACGTGAAAATCTCCGAATCCCCTAAATCCATCGTGCGAGCTCAAAGGTATAAAACCGGCCCGGCAAAGAGTACCTACCTATCTACTTAACTGAAAAATAAATGGGTATCTATTTATATATAAATTTTCAATAATTTCTGTACACAAAGTAACTGATCTTCCGCCGAAGGTCGTTAACCAGATCACCGCGCTACTGTAGTGAATCATTATCTGGAGTCAAAGGTCGGCCCAGTACAAGCCGCTGGGCATTATCGCTCCTCATTCCTCCACCACTAACATGTACGTCCAGAGTGTTTTGTGTTTACTTGGCATCGTTTGCTACACCGTTACTTGCAGGACCATCTATTTGGAACCTAAGTCGCCGACTATCGAACAGGTCAGTGTAATCTACAATACCTATAGTTACTATATCTGTGGACTTCAGTGAACCGCGTGTCGTCAAAACAAAAATGTGCATTCGTAGATAAGACGTGTAGTATGTGTACATTACTCTACTTCTTTGTTTTAAAATGAATAAGGTTTAATTTCAGTGATGAATTTTATAGGAATGCGGAATTCTAAGTAATGCACGGACTGTGAACTGTAATAGGAGATAGAGACGACATCATTCTGACTCCTCCCCCTCTAGGAATTGCTGAAAACAGCTGTTTCCTACAAAAGTGCAGTTCCAAAATGTATGGGATTTTTTTTTAAATTACCCATGAAAATTTCTCGCTCGTCCCTTCCACCCTGTAAATGTAGATACCATAAGCAACCCAAACCGTTTTGCGAAACAAAGGTAACGAATGCTTTCGAAGGCCTATCATGAACAGGGTTCTCTCTGAATGGGCCTGGGACCTTCTAAAGTTGGACATAAATATTTTTTACAACCATTTATTTCTGAGTGTGACATTATTATTTAGGTCAAGAGCTTCATAATCTGTTTCTTATTAATTGTTATCACTAAACCATTTCCGGCATCATCACGAACGCCGCGCGCCTCCGAGATTAATTCTTTTAAAATAAACTTATTAATTTACAGCTTAGCTTTCTAAAGAAATATGGCTACTTGCCAGACGTACCAGACGACGGTGATGCAGACTTCGCTTATACGGTCAACTCCATTTCCGAAGCGCTGACGAAAATGCAAGCGTTCGCGGGTCTCCCGAAAACTGGCACGTTGGATGATGCTACCAAACAGGTACCTACTTAACGTGACGTGACATAACATGCCTGTAGTTCCCAAAGGGTTAGGCAGAGGTGTACCTAATAGTACACCCACATTACGCTTGTTATGTTTAAGTCATGTAATGGGGGCGAGTCTATTGCCATCAACTACAAGCAGTCCCGCTAGGTGAACGAGGCAGTCAAACCTTAAAATTCAATATTAACCAAGACGAGCGCAGAGCAGAAGACTTTTTCTGACATTGAGTAATAAACCTTATTTGAAGTAAAATAAAATGTTAGGTCGTATTAAAGACGGAGTACAACTTAAATTTTATCAAGCCAAGGAAAACGCACTTCCACTTCAAAAATTCAATTTAAATTCTTAAATTCCATGACGCCTGGCTTCTAGCTCTTCATGAAAAAGCGGTGTGGTGTGAAAGACATCGAGACGTCTGGCATATCCGCGAGGAGTCGAAGATACATCCTGCAGCAAGCATGGAACAAGCACGATATAACGTACAGGTATGTATAAAGCATCTACTAAATAATACAAGGCTATAAAAACTATATGAAGAGAATTCCGCAGTGGGTATCGTGTAACTGTAAGGATTACTTTATAGAATACTAGCAGACGTCACGCGGTTTCACCCGCGTAGTTCCCGTTCCCGTGGGAATACAGGGATAAAAAGTAGCCTATGTCACCCGCGGATAGTGTAGCTTCCGAACGGTAAAAGAATTTTTAAAATCGGTTAAGTAGATCCCGAGATTACCGCTTACAATTTAACAAATATACAAACTTTACTTCTTTATAATATTAGTATAGAAGTATAGATTAACGGTCCCTTGCTAGTACATTTTAGTTCTACTAATAGACACTAGGAAAAAACTACGAGCTTACGAGATACTTGAGGACAGAATTAGGCTAGAAGCTATAAGACGTATGAACCTATCATCTCTTAGGACCGGACACAAATCCAGACACCCTCGTGGAGCTGCTACCTGAGAAGTTCCTGATGGAGAATTAGCCGAAAATTGCTTCGAAATGTTGCTAAGTGTATACATATTGGCGCTCCTGACTGTACACATCTAACAGTCGTAATGTTGAGTTGGGAGAGCAGTGTTGGCTCAGTGGTAGTGCCACCGACTTACGAACAGTGAGGCGTGGGTTCGAACCCAGTCAGGCGCATTACTTTGTGTAATTTATTTCATAGCCACTGCTCTCAAAACGGTGAAGGAAAACATCGTGAGGAAACCGGCATCGTGAAAAAATTCGAAGACATGTGGCATCTACCAATTCGCACTGGGCCCGCGTGTTGGATTATGATGGATTATAGCCCGTCCCTCTCCTAGAGAGGAGGCCTGTGTCCTTGCAGTGGGAACATTATAGGCTGACGATGAATGTTAAGTTATGAATGGCTATCTGCGACCTGCGTTGTTCCAGAGTGGTGAACGGCTCCAGCACTTTGAACAAGGCCCGTGTTGAGGAGCTGATGGAGATGGGCTTGAAAGTGTGGGCGCCCCACGGCAACCTGAACTTTAGCAGTATCGACCAGGGCCACGCAGATATACGGGTGTCTTTCGTCAATGCCGACCATGGAGACGGGTAAGCTCATGATGGTTTTTTTAATAACCTACTTTAACATTGCTCTAGTTTCCGATGTTGTAATTCCATAACAAATGGGAAATAATAAATCGAGCAACAGATTTTATTAATGGCCACGTGATCAAACTTCTAATTTTATGACTAAGCCACGGGAAAATAAGATAGCCTCTAAAAAGCTAATTCGTCTTTTTACAATGCCAACTAAATATCTTACAGAAAGCGTCAAATAAAGATCATCAATTATCGTAACTTGTACTTATTACATAGAGACCTAATTTACTAACGCAGCCACGGAATTTATATCTCATAACCATTTTACATTTTATAGCTTTAATATTAGTTAATTAGCACCCTAATGGGCGGCATGGGCACCGGGCCGTAGGCCGACGAAGGAGGCCGGTGGAGGCCCGGCACTTCGGGGACAGAAGATATTAGTGTTATTTAATATGCGAGCGAAGCGAGCGCGCGTCACTTCGCCGTTGTCGGGTAAAAAATAACCACCATGCTGAGTTATATTTAGAGTGGCTCAGATAGAACTTAACTAGTGGCTAAGATAGGAATACTTAGATGCTCGTTAATTGTGGCTTACTTAGTCATTTAGAAGGCAATGTAGATTTTTAGAGGCGAAAAATGCTATTAAAAAGAAGCCGGTTTAATTAGCACCCATAACAAATTAGTCTTCTACAAATATTTGGTTTTGATTTGATTAGCCGTAAGAGACCACCAATGGAGATTCCCTTTCGGTTTTCCGCTTTTCAATGTTGGTAAAAGTAAAATTATCTCAACTCTTAGAAAGATTGAAAGAGTGGAGTAATAAGTGTCGTGGCAAACAATTTCAACTAATTCGGTTGAGGGGGAACTGGTTTAAAGTTCAGTTGACAATGAAATCGACATTGATGACGATTGAAATTGAAAATCGAAATTGACGACACGGTTTGCGCAGTGGCTCAAGCAGTTTACTGCTGCGCTACGTGTCGCGGGTTCGATCCCCGCACGGAACAAATATTTGTATGGGCTACAGATAGTTGTTTCGAGTTTAAATGTCTGTGAACGTGCTACGATACAGGATAAATTAAACGACGACGATTTGTTAAAAAAAAATTGTATTACACCGACGTTAAATGAAATTCTTCCTGGTTCGGACGCCGCGACTTATAATCTCCTTTAATATCATACCAACTCGATCTGTTCCGCAGCTTCCCGTTCGACGGCCCCGGCCACGTGGTGGCGCACGCGTTCCCTCCCCCACACGGCGCCATGCACTTCGATGACGACGAGCATTGGGGCGACAACCCTGAGGAAGATGACGAGGACGTCACAGACTTCTTCGCCGTCGCCATCCATGAGATCGGCCACGCGCTCGGCTTGTCCCACTCCACTGTCAAAGACTCCGTCATGTATCCGTACTATCAGGCGCCGGTTGAAAATCTGCACATGGACGATATTTTGGGCATGCGGGAGCTGTATTGTAAGTAGTGTTGAGCTGGTAAGACGGGGTAAGGAACTAGGTCCTTTATGAAACACATGTATTGTGATAACTGTCATCCTTACTTATCTAGCAAAGTTGTGTGTGGTCATGAATTCGACAACCTCCTGGCACTTTCATCTCAAATAATAATAATAATAAACTTTTATTTTCTCACCACAATATACATAAATTATTTTACATTGGTCAGATTCGACAAGATACACAATTCAGGTAAGTATATATTGTGGGAGACTGGTGCCTATGCCTAAGCTAGGCCAATAATAAGTGGAAACATTAAGCGTTGAACCACTATAAACAGTATCAGGAGCGTTGTCCTTTCATAGTCTATTTTTAAAGCGTAAAGCAAAACTCGAGTTGAATGATACTCTTCCAGTAGCAGTCTCCGATGCTTTCATTTCACATTTGCATTTTGCTTCTATTGAGAATATTTTTTTAGAGCCATGTCTTCTCATCAAAATCGTTCGCAGTACTAGAAAAGTCTGATGAGGTGACGGAGGGCCCGGGTACACTCACTTCCCTGGTGCCTCGTTTCACCAAGCCGGGCAGCGACGAGGATGAGAACTCCATGCCCGACCTCTGCCTGACCAACTATGACACGCTGCAGGTCATCAACAACAAGATCTATGTTTTTGAGGAGGAGGTATGAATTCATTACTATCTTTGTTTATCTTATTCTCCAGAATGGCCAAAATAACTGATAATGGGATTGACTAGTGTCAAATCGCTTCGTCCGAACTGAAAAGAGCCGAAGGACATCTTATATCCCGTCGGGGCTGCGGGTTGTTCCCAAGAGATACCGCGGCCTCGACATGAAGGGCTAAGAAGGAACATGGGTGGTTTTTAGTCAGTAGAAGTCTGACACTCTCTTTTGCTCTGCCCAAGAGCGGGAGGGGTTATTTGATGATTTTCAACCCGGCAAAAAAAAAAGATATCTTATATTGTTTATTGTTATTGCAAGGACATGTTGTCATGACCGGTTCACGTCTAAAACGGTAACCAGGCAACAAATCGTTTCAATTTCAGCAGCATTTCAAATGGTTAATGGAAAAATGGTAATAACCGAGCTGGTAACGATGTCGAGTATCTAACATTGAAGATCATTTTTTTTTTTCCTTCAGCCTACACTGTCCCACTGCTGGGCAAAGGCCTCCCCCATGGCTTTCCAAGTTTTTTTACAATCTGCCTTCTCCGTCCAATCCGTTGAGAATGAGTCCAGATTACTCCAGATCGTCACGCCAGCGTTTCTTGGATCATATTACCTATATATGGAGAGTAGTGTCAAGTGGTGGACAAGTCACACCAATTGCAGACGGCATGGGCGGTCATGAGCTACTACCGTTGCTATGTTCGATTTTACAAATGTCTGTACCTAATATTCTAAAATTCTTTCCCCAGTGGGTGTGGGTGCTTCACGACCGGCACAAGATGGAACGCGGCTACCCACAGCGCTTCCACGATGTGTTTCCAGGACTGCCCGAAGAAGTCGAAATCATCAAAACTATTTACCAGAAACAGAACGGAAATATCGTTATTTTCAAAGGCAAGTAATAATCAGGGACTGAAGGCACATAGAGCAGTCGGCTTGCTGCTAAAACCAACCGAGATCAGCCGACATGCGTTTTATCTATGGCCATCTCAAATTCTTGTGCCAACTGACAAAGCATGAATTATTTTAAAATGCAAAAGCCTAGTGTTAGTTTTCTGAAAACAGTTTACTAGACTGCCAAGTTTTTCACCTTCTCAGAACACACAACATAACATCACGCCTGTAATCCCCGAACGGTTAGGAAGAGGTGTTTCTAATTATATTATAAACCCACATTTCGCCAGTTATGATTAAGGATATGTTATAGGACCTATAATATAGGGCAAATCGACCGGGCACAAATCCAGACCCCGTGACTGCTACTGAGAAATTCCTGATGGAAAAACCCAATCACATTTTTCGACCCGAGAATCGAACCCTGGACCTCATGCTCAGCAGTCGCGCTTGTGACCACTAAACCATCGAGGCATTCTCACGAGCCATAAATCTCAAAAAAGCCGCTCTTGATTACAGACCAAAGCTACTGGGAGTTCGACTCTAAATTCCACTTTATCAAAACCGGCTCCATATCTGACTACTCGATCCCTGAGGTCTCGGAGCTGACTACCGTGTTCCTCTCCAATTTCAACAACAAGACGTACCTGTTCGAAGAGGATTGGTACTGGCGGTACGACGAGAGCGCTGGGAGTATGGACCCGAGGTACCCAAAGAAGATGTCAATGTGGAGACAGGTGCCCAGTCCTGTTGAAGCTGCTATTGTGTGGAAAGGAGGTAAGACAGCTCCAGTGGAAATTGTTTTTTTTTGTACCCTCATTCTATTTTCATTTCGTTGCGGGATCCAAGACAGTCGATCATTTTTCCGAAACTCGTGGCACTTTTCTGGTGGGCTAATGTTGATTCTGGCTTTCAGGACTTGCAGGAGTTGGCAACAGGCTTTGTTCCAAAAAGTAAAAGACAATGATTTTTTATGTTTTGTGGAAAACCGAAGAGGTACAACACGAGAATTCTCTCCATTTAGGTAGTTAGGCTTACCATGGTAACCCTACCGGATCCGCACATTTTGGTAGTAAAAATATAACAATAACAGTGCCTTAGCCGAAGCAGTACGAGTAGTTTTCGTAGATCAATCTTTTAGTTTTTTTTTTATTACCAAATAGACATGCTCTTCGCGCCTGATGAAAAGCGATGGATACGGTCTATGATGATAGAACGAGCTGGTTCAAAGGCAGACTGGTTAAATGTGGGAACTCGGGAACACAGATTCCGGAAGAGAGTACCGCCACACTTACATAACCTACTTATAGTTTGTCTTGTTCCATCACTGGATTAATTCCCGTTGTTACTTGCTTTCCAGATACGTACTTCTTCCAAGGCCCTCGTTTCTGGCGCTTCGACAACGAGCTAGTGCGGGCGCACGAGTACTACCCGCTGCCGACTGCGCAGGTGTGGTTCGATTGCCAGCCTACTAGCGATATGGACCGGTACAGCACTAATGATGGGCCCTGAACTGTCCACTAATCGACTAAGGACGAATTAGTGCGTGCCTTTGCCCTTGTTTTTAGATGTTAAGAAAAGTTACGATAATTTTGTAATGTGTAAAAAATGGGAATTTTGTCCCAAATTCTCATAAATAAAAATCAAAATCAAACCAATAGAGTTTCATTAAAAATATATCACTTTATTAAAGTTCAAAAATCACATAAATTAAATTACATAATAGTATGAAACTGATTTCTTTTACTGTTGGCGTCCGGAATGTTGTATAATATCGATTGCAGAGATGAGCATAACTGATAATAACTATAATACTGTACCATTTTATTTCCATCATAGTAACAATATTTTAATACATTTGTTCCTACATATTTTGAGACAAAAATTCACAATTTTCGAAGGATTTGTACTATATAAATTGAAAGTAAATTCATCTACAAGAAGTACTAGTAGACGCAAGCACCGAAACGTTGATTTCTGCGACATTGTATGTCCTATATCACATAGTTTTAACTGATCAAATATTAACAACCAATTACTCAAAATATTGCAAAATACATAAAAAGGTAGTTTAATTTAATCGAGTAGCTAATGGGCAGGGTTTAGAGGTTTACAAAAACAAAACTAATAGGATCAAAAAAGCGAAGAACATTATTTTTAAAAGACTTAATACCTCAACCAAAACATTTCCTACCCCTTACGCTTCAACTACAAATAAGTGTATAAATGCTAATTTCTTCGTTAAGTTATAGAAACAATCGGTACTAATATTTGTGAGGGGCGCACTCTTGAACCGACCTAATTATTAACAACTAACAATTGGAGTAAACTGCCCACAGCGACGACATAGCGAGAACTTAACGTGCTGTGAGATATTAGAAAATCGACATAAAATCTTATCAATTATTTTAAGGTCTGTGCGACCTTTTAATAACTGATGAATAATTGATTAAAAAATTGTGAAAGATAGTGTAGAATCGTTTTAATGTCAATTTACCATGACATGGGGTAAAAAGCAACTGAAATGCCAATGTGTATTTCAGTATAGAGATGCGAGTTACGTAGTGCGATTAATAACATCCCATGTCGGAATTAAACTTTAACACTTGATATAAGTGTCATTTCGCTATATCTTGCTACGGGCAGGGTGCGTGTGTCGTGTTTTTCGTGTAGAAATAGGAAGGCGCTTAGCTGCAGCAGGAAGCAGGGTTGGGGTCTTTGCCGGAGCGCTTGGTGACGTTGAGACGTGTGAACTCTTCGGCGACCGTCGGGTGAATGCCCACCGTGTTTATCAGGTGCTCCATTGTGATACCGCATCTACAAAGACACAATGACGTTTAGAATATCGTCACGAGCTTAAAAGGGTACAGCAAATGTGCATCATTTGAGCCTATTGCCACAACTATACAACAATTATTGTTTTGTAAATAAACCCCATAATCATGTAACATAACTTCTGGTTTGGTTTGATTCAATTAAAATAAATAACTAACGCACCTTGTAATTGATTACGTTCAATGTAAGTGTAACCAGAATCCATGAGGAAAAACTCTTAACAAGGGGAGTCACTGACTGGGACATCAAACCCAGAACTCGCTTCGCATTAGTATTTGCAATCACTAAATCTACGAGGCAATAGCTATATTTTATGAGCCAATACATACTTGATAGCAGCGGCGAAGCCCTGGATGACCTCTCCAGCGACGGGGCCCACAAAGTGCAGTCCGAGGATCTTCTGTGGTGCCTCACGAATGGCCACGGCCTTCAGGTAGCAGTTCTTGATGTTGCGCTGAGGGATAAAGAACTCCGTGGGCTTGTAGTACGCGTGGTATATCTCCAAGTTGTCGGCGCCGAATCTGAGGAGGAACAGACATTGTTGGTAAGGTAGGCTGAGTTGTTATGGTGACTAATAGAGAAGTATGGAAGAAGGCAATTTGCTGCGCAAACCTCAAATAAATTGGGATAAGAGCAGGAGAATGTTAATGTATGTATGAATACTGTTTATTTTAAAAAAGCTTTTACTGACAACTTCAATCATGTCAACAGGGTAGTTGACAAAAAAAATCTAATTAGTCCGTCAGATAGATTTCCAAAAAATATTGAACACATATTTTTTTCTTTTTTCACGTAAACAAAATATGAAGACGATACAGTGCTTCGAAAACTCGTGTGACGTCATAACGCAGCGCATTTTTTACCACGTAGTGACGCCACAATCCCCCACTCTTGATCTTTGACGCGTTTTGACTTCATCAATTTTTATTAATTTGATAAAACAAAAAACACGTATCTAATATTTTTCGATAATCTAACAGACGGACTAAACAGAATAATATATTTTTTAGTCAGGAAACATCCATATTACGCATACGTAACCTGTTGATGAACATGTATAACACCATAAACTTATGCATTGCACCGTTTAAAGATTTATGTTAAGTAGGTAAGGCATATTGTTAACACAACGTGTTGGCAAATTAATACTAATAATTTATAAACATTGCCTGATTAATAAAGTTAGTATTTTAGTCTGGTTTTTGCGGAACTTAATAAATGTTCAGTCATTTGTTTATGCCAGGATAACACACGCCAACAGCACATTTATTATAATTTGCGTATCGTGGTCGTCTAGTGCTTGTCTATTCTCTTGGAGACTTATAATTATAACGAATATCGGCAAGGTTTATTTTTATTTTATATGTTTATTAATTTTAGTGTTCTACTTTTAAAGTTGATGTTATTTATTTTTATTAATTAAGTATTTATGCACCTTGTAACCTGAAATACAGGTTCAAGTAACTGTGCTCTATTTAATTTTGTTTTATTTTTTATTGTAAATGTGGTTCTTTTTATAAATAAACGATTACAATTATTCCAACAACTAGTTCTGGATGAACATTCCACTAGGGTGACTTTCATTTGTTTCATTCCACATTCTCTCGACACAATTATGTAAACAGGAATGAACGTTAATTTGTTCTTTTCATTTATTTCTTAGGCGAGTGTACGGTCCCACTCCAGCTATCCAACACCTTGAGATTTCATTTTTCACCTTTCAAATCATTTTGTGGTCAGGAGTTCCGAGTGAAGAATGAAGTCTGGTTGTGGAATGTGTTATTAGATAGCAGCAAGCATTTCGAATAGACGTAATAAAGATATCACAGCTATTAAGACATTATAACACTCGACCGATTACATTGAATTCAATTGACTTATCAAAGTATTATCATTATAATCCGCACAAGTCTGGAACACCGATAAATACACAATTTACGTGAGGCATACAGCGATGGAATTTGATCAGTGATGCCAACTACAGTCTTCACAGTCATACCCCAATAGCAACTTTATTTTAACTGCGATAAAGGTCATTGTGAATTCAAGATATCGTAAAAGTAGCACAAAAAAAATATTCTTTTTAATATTAGTAGTTACAAATACCTTTCCGTAGCAGCCTCTTCACTAAGTCCAACACATCCGTACTCCAGCGGCGTGAAGATCGTTGTAGCAACGTTATCGTAGTCCATATGCTGGGTGGCTCCGGCGAACATGCGGCGCGCGAGCAGACGGCCGGCCGCGATGGCCACGGGCGTCAGCTCCGGTCTGCCCTCCAGCACGTCGCCCACCGCGTAGATGTTGGGTACGTTGGTCTGTTCCGTTGCTGCTGTGATCTTACCGTTCTCTGATAAGGTCTGGAAATTAAACAGTATGGTAAGGTTTGGTCCGTAGCAGCCCTACAGCGGGACTCTAAGGGACCTATCCGAGGCCACTAGAAACGCCGTCAAGGTGGCAGAAGTCTGGTCAATACGAATTCAATGGGAATCATCAACACGGCGAAGAAGAAGCGGGACGTTACAGGCTCGTAATGATTTGTGTTCCCTCCCACATTCAACACCTCTGCCTTTTTTTTTTTTGGCGGGTGGAAAATCATCAAATAACCCCTCCCGCTCTTGGGCAGAGCGAAAGGGAGTGTCAGACTTCTACTGACTAAAAACCACCCATGTTCCTTCTTAGCCCTTGATGTCGAGGCCGCGGTATCTCTTGCGAACAACCCGCAGCCCCGACGGGCAACCACTCTGCCTTCAAAGCAAGAGTGAATAGGTATCTTCTGTGCACGCTCGTTTCATTATAGTCCTCATTTATCGCTTTCTTTCAGGCGTGATCGAGTTCTAGAACAGGTCCATTTTGCAATTCAAAAAAAGTTTTGTTAAAGTTAAGCGTGTAATCTCCGTAGGATTAAGCAATGGTTTACTTATAAACGACCACATTGTGCCAGTTATGTTTAGGTCCCATGTAATAGGGAGCGAGCCTACATTTACAAAATATCCCGTGTACCTACATTGATAATTTGATAAAGTAGTATTAGATTCTGTAATTGTATTCGTTTGCCAAGGTTAAGTACCACGTTTTATCAATTATATTATGTTATTGCTATTAATCTGACACAAATCCATAATTCCAAACTTCTGAAAAACAACTGTAAGCATTTTTATATCCGAGTCCTAATTTAAAAACTATCAAACTGAACTCTGCTCCAACTAGTAACAGTCATTACAAACAAGGTCACACATTAACGGATTTGATAACAATGATGATAATCCAATATGATTTTATCAATGTTACGAGTATCAAAACGTGTAGTACATTATGCAGGTGCCACGGTACTCATCGATTAATTATATAATACACACATGCATTAAAAGTCCATTAAATACCCCCCGGGTGTTCATTACAGTCGTTATTATAAGAAATATCGCGGATATGGCCTCGCCTAGACGTACCGCACCCAAATAGTAAGCTGAACGTAAAATTACGGGTTGTGGACAAACTTCAGTAATTGATTTTACTGACGCTCCTTCGCAATATTTATATCCGGAACCTATTAAAATTGAGGTCGCCTTCCATTTCACGTAAACTAGGTATACTTAATAATAAAGTAACCATATTTCAAGGCTCTCACTGGGCGGACGAATGAAGTGCCTGATTCAGAAAGCAGTGCTCCTCGATACGGCTAGCATTGTGAGGAGCCCTAACCGGTAGCTTGGACTCTGCTGCTGAAACCGGTGGACCACTATTTTGACCCCACTGCGGCGAAGCCCAAGAGGAGGGTTATTAATATTTTGAAATGTCTTTTTATAGAAATGTAAAAAATGTGTTGACAACATAAATAAAAGTGGCAATCATATTGTAGTTTCAACATTGACGAAGGTGCAATGTTTGTCCCATTCGTTCGTGGCGTGGATGTCAGTCACTTCAAAGACGAAGAAACCTTATGTACAATTGGGCTATTTGTAACTCTAATTAGTATAGGTAGGATATGAAAACTCACGGTAACTCCTGCGGCGTCCAAGTTGAGTTGCTTGGTGAGCGCGTACCGGCCGGTCGCGATCAGCACTGTGTCGAATGTGTCCTCGTGTCTGAAACACGCAAACATTATTAACTCGACGAATTAACTTAGACCTGTAGAGTGGCTTCCCTGATATTCTGATGACATTTAAAGGCTGCCTAAGGCTATTTGACGTATCACAAGCATTTTAGTTACGTTGCCACGCTAGGTATCTTGAATCCCGTCGGAGCTGCGGGTTGTTCGCAAGAGATACCGCAGCCTCGACACAAAGGGCTAAGAGGGAACATGGGTGGTTTTTAGTCAGTAAAAGTCTGACAGTCCCTTTCGCTCTGCCCAGAGCAGGAGGGGTTATTTGATGATATCCCACGCCCCAAAAAAAAAAGGGTATCTTGAATTACTCCGGGAGACTACCTCTCCGGAAACCAATAATGATGCTTGGTGGCAAAGACATAGTCCCTACAACTGCAAAAACGAAGGGTTAAACAGAGGCGTAGCTATAGTAACCCCACGACACCCACATTTAGCCAGTTATTTTTCGAGTTCTAAGTAGCCTATTGTATTACTGCGAATATAATTATCATGAATCTCGACTCCAGGAACCACGAGAAAGTCCTGGAAACCCCAATAACACTTACTGCTGCACTCAGAGAGCTTTAATGATTACTTAGGCCATCTCTGAGTACCGCAGTTAATCTCAACTATAATAAAAATAAATACATACTGCTCCTGAAGTTCCGTGTTCAACCAGCGTGCCTTCAGTTGTCCGTTGTCAAGTTTCACGACCGATAGCGGGATGGTTCTGTGTTCGAACTTAACGCCTCTTTCTTCCATCTCATTGATGACCATGTGCGCCATCTGCTGGTCGAACCCTCGCAGTGGTACGGAGCGCACCAGCACGGTCGCAGGGTAACCCATCGAGTTTAGGAAACCGGCGCATTCCAGACCAATGTCTGTGGTGGTGAGTTAAGAAAATGTGGTGGAATTATGCAATTTGTGATAAAGTTTTGGCAGATACTTCGTAAGGGTTTGCCAATGGATAATCCTCAGCTGCCGATATCTATCCGTCATGAATTTGCATATTTGTAACAGTACTAGAGGGTCTAGAGGGCTCCGTCGGGGCTGCGGGTTGTTCGAAAGAGATACCGCGGCCTCGGCGCAAGGGCTAAGAAGGAACATGGGTGGTTTTTAGTCAGTAGAAGTCTGACACACTTTGATGATTTCCAATCCCAAAAAAAAAAAACAGGTCTACCAACCCTCAAGTTTTGGTGATACGAAATCATCAATGCACGACTCCGAGTCGAACTTGGATGGATTTTAATATTTAGCATTCGTTTGTTAGTCGTTAGTTTTTTTTCAGTGTAATTGCAACCGTGACTAAGCAAAATAACAAAAATTAAACGTGTCTAAATGTAGCGGAAAGTCACTCGTGAAGTTACAAGTTTCACGTTGACTCAAACCTTATGTAAAAATCGTAAACAAATATGCTATTCATGTTTGCTTTGAAATGATAGCATCGCTTTGATAATCAGAATTAGATTGGTGTTGCTGATAGCGATTATGTAATTGGAAACTCACGCTTTAATTTCGAGTTGCCATGTTAGGTCTACATATTTGTAAAGGGAGGGTGGTCCCCTCCGAAATTACGACCGTAGAGAACAAAGGTATGATTCGCTGACCCCAAATAAATGAGGTTATTAGCAGAAAGGTGGCGATATTTATAAAGGATACATCCAGCGCCAACAACGAGCGTCTTGCCCGGGGGTCGGGGCAGACTGAAGATATCGTCACTGCTGATGCAGTACTCCACTACTCCGGGGATGTCAGGGTAGTGCGGCCTGCCTCCCACAGCAATCACAATGTTCTTCGCCGTCAACTCCTTCTTGGAGCCATTCTTCATCGTCGCGATAATCGTGTGCGCATCCTTGAACTCTCCCAAGCCATTGATGTACTCAATTTTCTTGTCCCTCAAGTCAACCCTGGTGACCCAGTTGACGGATTTGATGTGGTCCTGTACGTTCGCTGTGAGCTGCGGCCAGTTGATCTTGACGTCCTTCACGGCGGGCACATCCCAACCATAGGCAACTGCCTCCTGCAATGACGACACGTGCCCATTAATGTGACGCCTTGAGACTTACAAATAAACAATATTTTATCTTCATGTTCTTTCAGAGATAGAAATCACGTAACTGATATAATTTTCACAGCTTTTGTACACACTGATAGTCAGCTGATATTTCAGACGTGCAACGTTGTTGCTCGGATGATTTTCGGCTATTTCCAAGTCATCTTCGCAAGGTGTATTGTATAATAATAGGATTACACAATACACATGTAAAAGTTAAACAATCGAAGTTGGAATGTGTAAAACATGGAGTAAATCTTATAACGATTTTGTCAACACTTTAAAAAAAAATGAAATCGAACGAAAGGGATAAGGGCCTGCAGGAGGGTGATGATAAAATACTACGAAGGGTGGGCGTTTTGGGGAACTGTCTCTTGTAAATAAGTAAAGTCAATTTTGACATTCGAAAAGTGCTGATTATCAACCTAGTTTGAATAAATGATTTGATTTGAATAATGGCTTTTCCCTGTGGTCCCTAAACTTTTCAAATCTATGTCTAATAACTTACTCATGTTTTAATTCGCAATACAATTAGCATGTACATTATACAATACTCGGAGGAAAATTGGTAAAATCAGACGGATATTCGAAACAATAGACCGACGTAGGTACTCGTACTCCCTAAATGATTGATACCATATCACACAAGTGCCTGCATTGTTAGCTGTCTATGATTATTATATTATCAGTCACTATACAACTAATAGAGCTTATAGAGATAACGACAGATTATAATATGAACAGGATTTACAAATTAGCGGTTAACTATTAATAAGTACATGAGATTCTCTTGGCAGATAAATTCGAAGGAATACGAGAATGAATAACGTGTGACGCAATTTCTCGGCATTGCGTAACTAAGGATCGGATGCTAATAAACGTTTTTCTAAGTCTTCAAATCATTTATTGATATGAACGATGACTTGCAAGACTGGCGCCAACATCGTGGGCGTTTGAACTAAATCTGTATTATTTAGTAACTAATACATATTATTATGCATGACCGGCAGATCTAGTTCTTGCTGTATCATTTGCTAAATATTTACATGCTCTTATAGATTCCAGACCGTAACGTGGTACATCTCTAACCTGTATGGACTGCTAAATATCAAATGTCCCGAAATTAAGACCATTATGCACAGTAAAGTAAAGGATGATAATTATGGCAAGAAGGGACGGGTCTGGTGACTAATGGAGAAGTATGGAGGAAGACTGCGCCCAACCCCAAATGAATTGGGATAAGGGCAAGAAATGGTGATGATAAAGGTGGACTTTCTAAAGCAACCTCACATCCTTCAGGTTATTAGAACAATGATGCAGTTTAGATTGCATAACTGACCAATTTTAATATAAATCTTAGATGACAAAAATGAATCAAAAAGATAAACAAGTTCTCTCGAAAATAAATAGAAACTACATAATCTTATTAGAACCATTATGATTTCTGGTTATTATATAATGATATGTTCATTTGGTTTGAAAGACTATCTACTATTAGCTGACGGAACTGTCCATGAACTCTAGACTTTTGACCGATAAGTGATATGCCATGTAACACTGTCTCCGTTAAGTGCCTGTAGGTCATTATTGTCCTAGGTCAGGTTGGGTGGCAGTTCTACTCAGGGGATGAGTTTAAGTTAAGGAACTTTGGTTTATTTGTTTTGATGGAAGTTCGAATATGTTTAGGGACTTTCTTGGCAAAGGGGACCTATAAATGCAGGAAGTATTGCATTCAATTAATGTTTTTGCCATTGGAATCAGAATAATAACCATTGTTACAAGTAGGAAAGTCCCTACAATTAGTATCACGAACGGAAAAAATATTATATTAGGGAAGTAAAATACATTATGTACACGTATTTAAATTTTTTTTTCAATCTCTGTAGACTGTACCTACCTACATTCATTAGGTAGAGATTGATAATTATATGCCACAACACAATATTTATTCTGTTTTCTTACAAAACATGTACAATAGCAAAAACATAATTGAAAACAATACCTATGGGAAATATTTTATTTTCTTTACGACACTTTGTTTAAACTAAACCCTGAAACTTTATCGCCACGTCAGTGCAAGTATTACTAATTAAACATCAATCGAATATATTGATCGCCTAGGCTTGCTGAAGGCATATACATGGGAAATAAGCCGTCTGCTATGATCGACCGGTCCCCATGCCATGACCTTGCGGTTCACTGGTTGAGTGAGGTCAGCTGTTACCAACCGTTGTTTAAAGGCTAGGCCCAAAATAACCACAACAAAGCACCGCTACACTTAAAAGTTATCGTGGTTTGTAATTATATGATTTGTTCACTGAATTGATTCTTTTAGGCTATTTATTCGAATACATAGGAAACTTTTCTTCCTTCATTCCTTTTGTGATCTGTAAGGAACCGGACGCAATCATTGCGAGCAAAATAAAACATTAGAGGTATTTGTGTTATTGGATGATTCATACGTTACTAATGAAATGGTAATTAATAATCTCCATCCAGACAGACCAGCAAAAATGAATTTTACAGCGAGAACCTCATCATAAAGTTTTTACATGAACAATGTCACCTCTAAACAGTGTGTCTGATAGTTACATGGTCGGAACTATCTGTTCCGGCTGTTAGACCATGAAGCTACAACCACAGGCCTACCACAGTTCGGTTTGAAACGAACACTATTTTATTTGCCACCAATTTGTGAAGGATATCTATGCAACGCAAATTTAAACAGTTAATGTAAGAGAAATTAATTTTCAGGTTCAGAAGTAACGTAATACGTTTTTATCTTTTGTCTAGGATTCTTGAAGCGTTGAAACTTTCTAGTGGTTTCTTTACTTTAGGTTGACATTGCGATGCTATTGTGGCTGAATTTAGACTATCTACACTAATATTAAAAGAGGAAATATATGTTTGTTTGTAACGAATAGGCTCCAAACTACTGAACCGATTTCAAAAATTCTTGCAACGTTGGGAAGCTACACTATCCCCGTTGACATAGGCTACTTTTTATCCCCGTATTCCCACGGGAACGGGAACTACGCGGGTGTAACCGCGTGACGTCAGCTAGTGTTCAATAAAAATCAATGTAGATTTTTATTGAACGTAGTCTAAGTTTAGGTCACAATATATCTTTAAAAGGACCAATCTTTAAAATTTGAAAGGAAAATATCCAACAACCTTTTACTTTCGTAATGCAGGTCCCTCGACCTCCATATTATTGCAAGATACGTAGGTGTCTACGGTGTCTAGAGACAGATGCGCGATTCACATCATGACTCGCTCCCACGCTAACATCATCAAAATTATCGTTATTGCCTGCGACGTTTAACTTGGTCATAACGTTCGTAATGGAGGTGGTTAGTGCTGTTTACACGTAGTAAACTTTATATTAAACATTATTTTATCTCTGTAACGTAATTCGTTGACAGGCAGACATACAACAGGCAGTGTGAGGTCATCTAGTATCGTCTCGTTAGTTCAACAATGAGCACGGGTATTTCTAGCAGGATCTTGAGGTCCTAAGTTCAATGTATTCTTCCTTCCTTTTAACCCTTGAATCATTTTCAGGTATGAGGGGAAACTATGAAATCCGTCATACGAGGAACAAGATCGGTTTAACTAGAAAATTAATAAATAGGAAGGAAAACTATTTTACTTTGGTGTCGATAGAATGATGTTATGATGTGATGATGACTCACTAAAATATAATTATTTACTACATACGATTCACTATGAATATTATGATACTAAAACGCAAATCATTACGACGATCCATCAAATTCGGTCTAGGTCAAATCAATTACAGAGGCTAACAAAAAAACTAAATAAATAAAACAGGTTTTCGATTAGACTGCAAATGTAATAAATATAGCCTCGTCTGAAATGCATTTATCTGTTCCGTTTCTGGCTTCAGTGGCTATTTATATTCCAGCTTCCAGACTAAGCCAATAATAGATGGTTTTAGACACATCTGTGCTTTAAGAATGAAAACTAGGTTCAGATGGAAAATGCTAGACGCGCGTTGAAGTAAAAAGGAATTAAGGCTCCCACTGCAGTGACTCAGGCCTCCTCTTTAGGAGAGCGATGGTATATTTTTTAGAAATATCCTATTCCTAGGGGCTTTGAAAAAAAACGAGAGACGAAAACAGAAAGACACTACAACTATAATATTCTTTTTTACTTTCCTCTCATCTCAACCTAGATATTAGAAAACTGTCTGAGCAGCAACCATGTTGGTGAATCCAAACATGTGCTTATTTCTGCCAGCAAGGGTGGATCCAGACGGTTACGGAGCTGCCATCACAGTACATACTTATTGGCCGAATCGAATTGAACAGAGCCATATAACTGAAAAATTCATTGGATTTTTCCTGGGGGCACATGTAGTCTAGTCAAAAAAGTGAAAAAAAACTCCGCATCCGAAACATGTGAATAATAAAAAAATTAACCAAAAAGTCCTTGTTGACTAGACTACATGTGCCCCCACCGAAAAGAAATCCTGGATCCGCCCCTGTCTGCCAGTACATGAGACAATACACAATCGCACATAACTGCAAAAGTCCCAGGGGCTGCACGAACCAGCGATGTTCAGCTATAATGACAAGCAGATAAGGCATACAAGCGCCGAACAATTATAAACCAAACAATGACTGTTCAAAATTTTCGCGACTTCATTACATAAGTGATGTGTGTCTGTGTATGACTGTTTGTTTTTTGTTATATTTTAAAAAATATGGAGTAAGGATGTTGGTGCAATTTTTTTGTCTAGTTTTGCTAGTAAATAGGGACTGACTTTTTAAACTACTTAGCATAGAACGATACTTCCTCACCGTGAACATTCCCCTGTATTGTAACAATTCAAGATTCGATTTGATTTGACAAGTGAATCTGAACTTTTATAAGACAGGCAAACGGAGCAAAATTTGGGCAATAGAGAAACATTTTTTGGTTGTGGTATTGATAAAGCACGTCTACGAAATATATTGCAATAGATAATTGACTTCCGACTTCAGATCTCAGACAAAATGGCATGTCTTCAAAAACTGCAGTTAAGAAAAGTTGGACAGATCTTATGTTCCAATTAACTGAAATTATTTATTTACAGCTATATTGTTATTGTTGCTGTGTTATTGTTTTCTTACTACAATTTTGGCTAGCAAAATAAACAAGGATATTAAAAAAATATCAGATTAGATTAATTATAATAAATAATAATAATAATATATCATTTTACAGGTTTTTTTTTGCTGCCAATTTAATTTTCCTCTTGACTACTGCCTAAATGACTTTAGTTTGTTTTCCCGAATTAACCGGAAAATATAAATTATGGTAACTAATGTGAGAAATGATATGACAGAGAAAGGATTTTAATGATACCGTGACGCCTTACCCCAAGTAGAATAGGACAAGGGCAGGAAGATGATGTTATACTAACTAAACTAATAAAAAAATAAGAAAAATATTGTATAACCATCTCCAACGGGGAACAATCCAAGTTTCAGGGTTGCATGTAGGATGTGGGTAGGGTTAGGGTGTCTGTAGCATAGTGTAATAATAAAAAAAAAAGGTGTGTGAGATGAGAAGAGAGTGAGATGAATGAAATTAAACTGGGTGGTGTGCTCCAAATAAAAATAAGTAAAAGTGAAAATTCGGGCGCCTGGAGTACACACAAAACTATGCCAAGGATAGACTTACCTGCGGGAGCTTGAGACTTTTAATCTTCAAGCGGGAAGGCATCAATAAAAATCAATCATGAAAAGTAAGAACGACTTTATTACCCGAAGGCTGCTGGTTTGAAAATTCCTTTCTAATTCTAAAGCTAACAGCTCTAATGTGTAAAATTAAGATGACATCGCTGTTATTCTAAGACCTGTCATTATTGCACTTTTTTAAAATAAATTGAAGTTATGTATCATAAACCATACCAAACTCCGTCGACTAAATTAGGAACCTGATGGATTATCCAAGAGCATCTTGGTGATATTCGCCGAGATTGCCAACGGCGGTCCAAGATTTTGGTAGGGGCGTGCGTTCAAAAATTTAAGTAATATGGAAAAAAAAAAACGCCTTGTGGCGTTTCTTCCAAAAATCAAAATGTGGTCATCAGTAGATGAATGAATCCAAGCAAATAATTATAAAATGAAGATAAGAGATCCTTAAAAAATAAAGGCTATCCAATTAGGATCATGACAAGGGCAATCGGCTACCACATAATTAGGGACTAGATGCCGCCCATCTCAAGTTATATTTTGAGATTTTATTGGAGCGCTCAAAAATCACTCCATTGATTCCAGGCTGTAGGTCGAAAAGCAAGAAATGTCAAAGTCAATTTGACAGCATCGAAAATAAAAATCAGTGTGACCACTTCACGAATCCAAGTCAACAAAAAATGAATTTTCATAAGGCAACACCAACCAGAGCCTACAAATCAAAGCAAAGAATTCAATAGTATGTAACAGGCTTAAAAGACTCGTTACATTACATCCCTCCCCGAAAATAAAAGAAAGGAACTTTCTTTTATTAGAAAGAAATCTTCAACACAATAGACCAGTCTTAACAACTTTCTAATTCCCAAAAAAAAGAAAAGAATCATAAAAGATTCGAAGTGTAAATGAATTCTGAACATGTCAAACGACAAGGTCTCAAGAATTTAATAAAAGTAAAAACATGCAAATGACAAAAAGTCAAAAATGAAATCTGTGAAAAACAGAAAAAAATATAAGTTATAAAAACTAGTTAAATGAAACGAAGAGAGAAATCTCTTAGCGCTTCTAAACTCCAAAACAGTGCAGTTAGGCACTATAGCCACTGACTAAAAATTTCAAACGAATTCGAACAATTTACCAATACAAACTACAATTTTTAGTGCAGTTAGGCACTATAGCCACTGACTACAAATTTCAAACGAATTCGAACAAATTACCAATACAAACTACAATTTTTAGTGCAGTTAGGCACCATCGCCACTGACTAAAAATTTCAAACCACTTGGAACAGTACAACTTTGAGTGCAGTTAGGCACTATCGCCACTGACTACTATGTCAACTGCTTCCAACTCTACCATCTCTATGAGTGCAGTTAGGCTCTATTGCCACTGACTAACTCCGTATCCAACAATCCAAAAAAAAATTGAAACTCCAAACAAAAGTTTTTAAATAAAGCTGAAAGACCTTATTTAAAATATTGTTACAGGCACAACCTGCAACGAAACAAAGGAAAGCGTACTGTGATCGGCTCATCACCACCGAATTCCCGAGCACAATAGCTGTAAAAGAATGTTGCTGTGACTGGCTCAACACTACCAATCTCCCAAACACAGACAAACACAAAAAATCATTGAGATCTCCAATGAGAAATCTCAATAACGAAAAGGCGAAAGCCAAAGTTTCACAATGCGATCGGCACATCACCACCGAACTTCCGAACGCAAAGAAAAAAGAATGACGAAAGTCAAAAAAAAAATCCCGCATTGTGATTGGAACAACAATGTCCAACACAATGGAAAAAGGAAAAAATATGGCCGGGGCCGAAATCCCACATTGTGATCGACACAACACCACCGACTTTCCGAGCACAATGGAAAAAAGAGTCGAAATCAAGGTCAAAAGTTACACCAAGATTCAAAAAATAATAAGGCATTTTGTAACAAAGGTTACAGAATGACCCTAAAAAGTAAAGTCCAGGATGAACGCGTTACTAACAAAGTCAAATCCGATCATTAAAGAGAATGAAACTCTAGTAAAAATGAGAAACAATTCTGTCAATGAACAGCACAAAATAGATTTAAAAATCGATTACTATTTATGACGAAGAGAAAATAGAATGATTTCAAACTATGAAAAAAAAAGATTACAAAAACTTGAAATTGAGTTCAAGTTTTTGATCTCAAGGTAAAAATAACCTGAAGTGTAGGGTTACATAAGATCCTAATAAAATGTAAACAGGTAAAAGGTTACCCTTAAAAAATAAGATCTTATACAATCCAACAAAAACGAACAAAACATAAAATAAGATCCTCCGGTGTGAAAAACATTTAGTGTGGAAAAAAAAATTGTATTTAATTAACAAAAATGGCCTAAGTTTTATTTTTAGAATGTTAAGAATTCAAATTCAATAAATTTATAAGAAGTTACCTAACATACATCTTTCAAATCGCTGATAACCTATCATCCATCCCCTCGTACATCACACTGTCAAAAGCGACCTTCAAACAGAATTTATCAAAATCAAGACTAACACTTGGAAACCAAATTAAAATTTAATAATATCTTTAACATGATAACGTCCCACTGAACCTTTATTTAAATCTTTCAAAACATAAACGTTATCCGAAACCTTTTCAGTTATTTTACACTTTACAAACTTAGGTGCAAGCTTAGCTGAAAAATATGCAGGAGCATGAGATTGAACAAAACTTCTTCTCCACACCATATCACCCACACCAAAAGAAATGACTTTCCGACCTTTATTATAATAAGCGGCATTTCGCTTATACCCCTTTAACAAGTAAGCTTGAACTTTAACAAAAATATCACTAAGTGAATTAAGAGAAACTGCATAAGCATTCCTATTTGAAATTTCTAGTTGAGATAAGTTATCAACAGAACTACTAAAGTGATGTAATGACGCATCAAGAATAAGCTCCCTACCAAACATCAGAAAGTTAGGAGTAAACTCAGTAGCAAGGTTTACACTATTATTTAAAGCTAATTGAACATTGGGCAAAAAACTTGACCAAGTTCTATGATCATCTTTAACAAAACACGATATGCAGGTTTCGACCGTTTTATTATATCTCTCAACAGGGTTATTTTGAGGTGTATACAAAGTATTATAAAATATTTTGGTTATATTAAAACCTTTCAAAAAATCTACAAAATGTTTTGAAGTAAATTGAGTTCCATTGTCACAAACTACTATTTTTGGACAACCAAATTTGAGAAATATTTCCTTTTCAAAATGTTTACAAATTACTCTAGTGGTAGCATTGATCATTGGAAAGAACCAGCAATATTTAGTAAAAACGTCTACAACCGAAAGTATGTATCTATGACCAGAATAAGTTTTAGGTAGAATTCCTATGATATCAACTGAGAGCATAAGCATGGGACGATCAACTTTTTTAGGATTAATCATAATACCAAAAGGTGGAGATGTAGTATGTTTATAAGCTTTACAGGTATCGCAAGACAAAATGTATTGATGAATATCATTAAACATTCCCTTCCAAAAATAATGTTGTTTTAATTTCTTTAAAGTTTTATGTATTCCTAAGTGTCCAGAATTCACATCATCGTGATTTGATCTAATAGTATCTAAAATATGCTCTTTGGGTATAACAATCTTCCAGTCTAAAAGACTGTGAGGATTATATTTATTTCTACAAAATTTATATAAAGTATTATTTTCAACTCTAAAATTCTTATACTTTCTAGGAGATTTTTGACAATGGATAAATATTTTTCTATTTGAGTAATAAATTCCCGAACACAAGATTTACCGCTATAAACTATTCTACTTTTCTTCAAGTCAGGCAATTTAGTGAAAGGAGGAAAGTTTTTTCGAATATTTTCATTCACAAGCGCATTCAAGGAGTTAAATGAAGGCAACGCTTGAGCTGTAAGAGCCGAAGAAGAGTGAGCGATTCTTGAGTCAAAGGGATTGTTAACATCTGTGGCATTAACCATCTCATGGACTTTCTCAATAGCATCAGCATCAACAGCAGTACAGGTATCGACATCACCCGAATCCTGAAGCGGCGGAAACTGAACTCCCTTGTCCATGACTAACAAACAGCAAGGCGAATAGCAAACGAAAAGCAAAAACTAAATTTCAAAAAGTTAAAAGTTTGAAAATAAATTCTCAAGTTTGAGGTTAAGTATTGAAGTCAATGTGGTATTCCCATGAAAAATTACTAAGTTAATTTTATCGTTTTAAAAGTGCAATAATCACTTACAAGCAGCTTAAATCTAGATAAATTAAATGTACAATATTGTACTTACAATTAGATTAAATTATTTTCTTTAAAAGTTAAACTTAGTTTTTAAAATAACTTTACTGTTGAGAACAACAAAACACGGTCAATGCTATACATTTCTGTTGGTTTTGCTAAGAAAAAAACATGTTATTAAAACAAACAGGTCAATAAACAAAATTATCAATAAGTAAACACCAAATATTGTTTACAAAGATTCACCAAATTAAGTTAAGTACTACTTATGAGTCAAAAATTAAAATAAACAAAGTTATTGAAGTAACAATGTAGAACAAACTAATGCAAACAATAGACTCATAAGTTATTTAATAATTGTGCAATAATGACAGTATATAGGTACCAGACAAACCTACTTCAAGTCCCTGTTCGCTGAGCGACAATTGTAATAATAAAAAAAAGAGTGTGTGTGATGAGAGTGAGATGAATGAAATTAAACTGGGTGGTGTGCTCCAAATAAAAATAAGTAAAAGTGAAAATTCGGGCGCCTGGAGTACACACAAAACTATGCCAAGGATAGACTTACCTGCGGGAGCTTGAGACTTTTAATCTTCAAGCGGGAAGGCATCAATAAAAATCAATCATGAAAAGTAAGAACGACTTTATTACCCGAAGGCTGCTGGTTTGAAAATTCCTTTCTAATTCTAAAGCTAACAGCTCTAATGTGTAAAATTAAGATGACATCGCTGTTATTCTAAGACCTGTCATTATTGCACTTTTTTAAAATAAATTGAAGTTATGTATCATAAACCATACCAAACTCCGTCGACTAAATTAGGAACCTGATGGATTATCCAAGAGCATCTTGGTGATATTCGCCGAGATTGCCAACGGCGGTCCAAGATTTTGGTAGGGGCGTGCGTTCAAAAATTTAAGTAATATGGAAAAAAAAAAACGCCTTGTGGCGTTTCTTCCAAAAATCAAAATGTGGTCATCAGTAGATGAATGAATCCAAGCAAATAATTATAAAATGAAGATAAGAGATCCTTAAAAAATAAAGGCTATCCAATTAGGATCATGACAAGGGCAATCGGCTACCACATAATTAGGGACTAGATGCCGCCCATCTCAAGTTATATTTTGAGATTTTATTGGAGCGCTCAAAAATCACTCCATTGATTCCAGGCTGTAGGTCGAAAAGCAAGAAATGTCAAAGTCAATTTGACAGCATCGAAAATAAAAATCAGTGTGACCACTTCACGAATCCAAGTCAACAAAAAATGAATTTTCATAAGGCAACACCAACCAGAGCCTACAAATCAAAGCAAAGAATTCAATAGTATGTAACAGGCTTAAAAGACTCGTTACAATAGGATAGGAGCCAGGGAACTTACCACCTATGAAAAAATATATCATACAAAATTAAAGTAGAAACTAAACTCTTATGATAATATTTCAAGAATTTTATCTGAGCAATTTAATTGTACTGTTAATGTACGATGTAAATGAATTACTTAAATCATTTATTATAAAGATAGTGTTCTTATTACCATTAGGTTTATAGAAAAAAATAAACTCACATGAATGCTTTCTCCCAACAAGGCAGCTTGATGCATCAGCTTCTTGGGTATGCAGCCGACATTGACACAGGTGCCACCCAAGCCCCATTTGGTGCCCTGTGGCGACGGGGTCACATAGTCTAGCACCGCAACCTTTGCACCCAGGTTCACGGCCTCCTTGGCACACGCAAGCCCTCCTGAGCCACCGCCAATAACGGCCAGGTCATAGTCGAAATTTCCATCTAGAATGGACATAATAATCCTGTCAGTAAGGATGCTATTGGACATGGCTCATCATGTACAATTCGAAATCTTGTGACTTCAGCCTAGGCCAGCATTAGACACAATATTTTTAATGAGGATCAGGCACATTTTTTTACTAAGCTTAAATATGCAGATTGACAAACTACAATACTCAAAATTGCTGTGACAGATATTGAAATTGAATCAGTAATTACAAAGATACATTGCTGTATCTTCATTCAGTGTATGCAGTGAAATGCGACGTCGAGCTCACTGAAAGCAAGGGTGCCCATGCCAGATTAACAGTTTGGAAAACTTGCTATCTCAGAATTAGTTTTTTTTTATGAAAAATGTATCAGTTCTTTATAATGCATAATGGTACCTAAGCATTCAAGAATCCAAGTTATGATACTGCACGTGATCCTCATTAGGCATTCAGATACAGAAGAGAAATTTATCCATAAATTTTCCATTTCCTATGTATTAGCTGGAACTCAAACAGAGCTGTTTGCTCAGAGTTCCAGCAGAAGAGTAGCACTAAAAGAAGAAGCTTCAATTAATCGCAAAAAGGGGTTAAAGACAATTATTCATTACAGGTGTTGCTACATCCTAAATACTATCATACCACGTGAAATGTGAAAATAAGGTGCTGAGTAAAAAAACTTTGTAGAATTTAAAATCAAGAATATAAAATGAAATCTTTCTCATTCGTAATGTGAAATTCAGTTCTGTAACGAGTGCTTCTAAAACATTGTGTTACACAGCTGTAGAATCAATACAAGGAAGCTTGTTTATTTTTAAGCAATTGATGACCTTACACCATTCCCCGTGTATAGCATTTACATCACATTGACAGTGCAAAGATTAATAAATTATTTATATCTAAACATATACTCATAGCAACCCATCTTGTAACAGTTGTAACTACTGCTTGTACCTTCCCATAGATGAGACACCATGACAAATATTACTGCAAGGATTGATAGAGTTCATACCTTCTGGGGTATTGTCTATGGGAGCAACCAACTTGGCATTACGGCTACAACACAGCCAGCCTGATATCACCAAATAAATGCAAATTGTAGCATGACAACAAAATAATAAAATGTTTGTAACTGTAAAACTAGGCCGGCGCAGCACAAAAATGAGGCTGGCTCAGGACCGTGAAGATTGGTTTAATAAAAGATAGGCCTATAACCAGCAGTGGGTTAATTCAGGCTGTGGATTAACTGTAAAACTCCTACTTTTTTTATGGACCCATTGTATCTGAATATTATGGATAATTTCATTTTTGGAACTCACATTAAACTCCTAATTATAAATAACACAAACAAAAAAATCAAATATTGTGCAATGGCATAGCTAAGCATTTGGATCGATTCCATCATCCCAAGGATGCGAATAATTTCTTTCACATACAGTTTTTGAACAAATTACTTATTGTCTAACAAATTATAGACATGCAGTTGCTACGTTTTTAGGAATACCCTAATAATCGGTAAAAAGCAAGTTACAAAAACTGGGTTGTATGAGTTGCTCAATCAACGAGTGAGGTTAGACAATTATCTGCACTTCAAGGTTAAAACATGACAATCATGGACTACTTACGAGAGCTAAGTGTTCTTTGTGCCAATATTAACACTCTGTCTGTTTTAATTATGGGTTTTATCAAATTATTTATCCTTACAAAATTACTTAGTATTGTCATTTTGACGTAAATGTGACAGAGACAAGAAAATACACACACCGGACCTTTGGGGGTTGTAAAAGATAACTTTCAACAAATGTCAAGGCGTTATATCTAAGTTAATTTTACAAGATGAAGACCGTGTTGATCACCGGTGCCAACAGGGGCCTCGGCCTCGGGATGGTGAAATATCTCCTTACACTGAACACCGCGAAGACAGTAATCGCGACGTGCCGGACCGTGTCCGAGGTATGCTAATCTTATTTCTTACTGACCTATAGGTGCCATCACTCCAATTTATGTTTTAGACACAAGGTAAATCCACACACGTCAACTTTTAAATGTATTGTAGCGCACTGAAACTGCACGATGTCTCACGATCAAATACTATTCGATCAAAGGCGCAAAGTGCTTTATGTAGTAATTCCAACAATCCTAGTGTGTGAAAGAGATAGCGAGCCAGTTTCGTCTGACAGCGAACTGCTGCTACAGGTGACGTCATCATCACTACCATTGAAAATAGTGCTGTGATCGTGACGTATCACTTTTTCAATGAAGTCATCACACAATGACACGAGTGGAGACCAGTCGAAATAAATATTGCTAATAATGTGTGTATGAATGTGAGTTTGCACATTGAGATATTTCCAGGACAGAATATCAACATCATGCTTGAATCGTTAAACCAGACAAACTTTTTACGAGTCATGGTTTAGCGCAAAAAACAATCCTAACGCTAATTTTGTTTTTGCGACATCATACTCGTTTTTCCCAAAGGGGCTGCAAGGGATAGGCTGAATTACCTAAATAAACCCATATTTACTCTGGTATTAGACAAAGTACTAAGTAAAAGACAAGCCTATTGCCAATCTAAACGGGCACAAATTCAGTCGCAAGAATAACAATATGAGATAATAGTCATAAAACATACATAATAATATACATAAACTCGCGCCCTTTTTCCCATGGAGGTACCGCTTATTGACTGCATGTCATGGAAATACCATGAAAGACGCATTCATACTGGTGCTGAACTGGCAGTAGGTTAAAAGGACACCGAAATTAATTTAAGGGGTGTATATTTCCTGTCGGGGCTGCGGGTTGTTCGCAGATACCGCGGCCTCGACATGAAGGGCTAAGAAGGAACATGGGTGGTTTTTAGTCAGTAGAAGTCTGACACTCCCTTTCGCTCTGCCCAAGAGCGGGAGGGGTCATTTGATGATTTTCCACCCACCTAGGACCCGTCCTCGACAGCCGGTGGAACTTCGTGGAGCATTTCCAACGTTTGGCTCCCAGACTGGAACGGGCTGGGGCTGCATTTAGGTGGCTCTTGCCCAACTTGGGGGGGCCAAATGCCTCCTGCGGGAGGATCTATGCGCGGATCAGGTGGGAGGAAACGCCCGGATGCTACCATTGCGAGGATCGGCCGGAGGACACAGTGGAGCACACCGTGGATATGTGCCCCGCCGTGTTCTCGTAGCGGCGATTGGCGGCGGCGACCTCTCGCGTCCGGCCCTGGTGCAAGCCATGGTCCGGGGCGAGAGGGAATGGGACGCCGTCACCTCCTTCTGCGAAGCAGTGATGCTAGTGAAGGAGGTGGCGGAACGTGAGAGGGAGAGAACTTCTCGTCCCAGCCGCCGCGTAAGAGGGTCCGAGCGACGGGGCCCACGTGATGGCTTCTGGCCACCGTAGGCGCGGGTCTGTGGACGATCGTCCGTCCGTCTTATGACGACGCGCGTTCGTGTTTCACGCGCGCCTCAACGAGATGTCAGCAACATTGAGTGGCCCGCAAGAGCCGACGCCCGTCGGGGCTGCGGGTTGTTCGAAAGAGATACTGCGGCCTCGACACAACGGGCTAAGAAGGAACATGGGTGGTTTTTAGTCAGTGTCAGTAGAAGTCTGACGTCTGACACTCCCTAAACTCCCTACCGCTCTGCCCAGAGCGGGAGGAGTCATTTGATGGCTTCCCACCATCCAAAAAAAAAGGCTTGTATATTTCTGTTGCCTCATATTAACTTACTGTATAACTTTTCAGGAACTGAAAACCTTATCAGCCGAAAATAAAAACCTGGTTATTTTGAATTTGGGTAATTTTTTTAATGTTTTATTTTTGTGTTTTTCTATTTTTCTATTATGATTTTCTTACATGTCCCTTAACTTTAAAATAAATGTTTCAGATGTTAAAGATACGTCGGCGTTCGGTGATCTGTCCACTCAAATAAGCAAGGTTGTTGGTAACCAGGGGCTAAACCTGTTGATCAACAATGCTGGTGTTACCACCAAGTTCACCAAACTGCCATTCGTGAAAACTGAACAGTTGTTGGATAATCTGACCGTAAACACGATTGCACCAATTATGCTTACGAAGGTAAAGTACCTACCTATGTGTGTCATCGTTCTCCTGCCCTACCCCAATTTATTTGTGGTCAGCACAACACGTCTTCTTAAATATTCATCTATTGAGTATTAGGCATCATCTCATGAGTTACTTCCTTTCTAGCCAAATCATCTTTCAAGCAGTCCAACCATCGTTTCTATGGTATGCAGTATGCCTACTCTTATATTCTACATTCAATGTAAAAACTTTCCTCACAACATTTTCCTCATTTCTCCACAAGACATTCAGGCCCATTCAGCCAGACCAATGCCAGTTTCCCACTTCCTCTAATAAACTAATTTTTTATTTAATCCATACCATATCCCTTTTAGCATTATCATCGGGTGCTAATTAAACCGGCTTCTTTTTAATAGCATTTTTCGCCTCTAAAAATCTACATTGCCTTCTAAATTACTAAGTAAGCCACAATTAACGAGCATCTAAGTATTCCTATCTTAGCCACTAGTTAAGTTCTATCTGAGCCACTCTAAATATAACTCAGCATGGTGCTTATTTTTTACCCGACAACGGCGAAGTGACGTGCGCTCGCTTCGCTCGCATATTAAATAACACTAATATCTTCTGTCCCCGAAGTGCCGGGCCTCCGCCGGCCTCCTTCGTCGGCCTACGGCCCGGTGCCCATGCCGCCCATTAGGGTGCTAATTAACTAATGTTAAAGCTATAAAATGTAAAATGGTTATGAGATATAAATTCCGTGGCTGCGTTAGTAAATTAGGTGTCTATGTAATAAGTACAAGTTACGATAATTGATGATCTTTATTTGACGCTTTCTGTAAGATATTTAGTTGGCATTTTAAAAAGACGAATTAGCTTTTTAGAGGCTATCTTATTTTCCCGTGGCTTAGTCATAAAATTAGAAGTTTGATCACGTGGCCATTAAAAAAATCTGTTGCTCGATTTATTATTTCCCTTTATCATCTCAGTCATGTCTACTTTCAAGTAAAATTAGTGTGTAATATAAGGCAAGAATCATTTGAAAATAAGTACTGTTTGACAAGGATATTTTTTGAAGAAGGACTTACCTACTGCTCCCTAATTCTAATTTATTTATATCCCAATAAGGAAGGGTTCCTATTTTTACACATTAGTAGATTACGCAAGGGTTGCGTCATCTCTTTAACACAAAATAATTACCTACGCAATAATTTCCAGACTTTACTACCCATCCTGAAACAAGCTGCTGATAACAACAGTGACAAACCCATGGGAGGACATCGTGCAGCCGTCATTAATATGAGCTCAATTCTCGGGTCCATAGCACAAAATGACCAAGGTGGCTTTTATCCTTACAGGTGCTCTAAGGTATGTACCTGCAACACTATGCCATGAGACGAGTTATCCCAAGCAGTTAGAGTGAGGCCACATGGTGCGGTGCGGCGCGGCAACGCACTGCAACGTCATCCTACATACAAATCACTATACCATGTCACACGATGCGGCGCCTACTACGGTGCGACGACGTCGCTGCACGGGTGCCGCGCTGCACCAAACCGCACCGTGTGGCCTCACTCTTATAGCGCTGCATTATACTTTTAGCGCAAACTAACGCCGTTATCTTTTTTTTTCAATACAATAATTTCTACAGACAATTTCACGAATGTTTACCAATAGCGCCCTCTACCATAGTATTATACTCTTTGAGCGCCATTTTGTTTCTATCGCTCATTTTCTCTTTGTTATTTAATTACAGGCAGCATTGAATGCAGCTTCAAAATCAATGAGTATAGATTTGAAAAAGGATAATATTCTGGTGGCATCTTTGCACCCAGGATGGGTGAAAACAGATATGGGTGGCAAGAATGCGCATCTAGATGTCGAAACTAGCGTAGAGGGGATATTCAAGACCATAGACAAACTTTCCGAGAACGATACCGGAAAATTCCTGAATTATGATGGTACTGAACTTCCATGGTAGTTAATTAGTTGATGAAAATTGTTTGTATAGTTTCAACTTAAATAATTATTATATACCATTTTGTATGCATTTTGTTTACTTCCACCACAAAAAGAAAATAACTAAAGTTATTTTAATAAAATTTTAAATTACAGGAAGATTGTGTTGAGGTGAGATGTTATTTTGCTCTCATTTTTAATGTAGGCGTTTAGGGAGAATTCACAATGTAAGATCTAGGTATACCTAGTTACCTACCTACCTACTTATTCTTACTTACCTCTCCAACCGGTACCATGCTGATCAAAATCCTTACTCGAAGGATATGGCATAGGCTTCTTAGGACCTGCACCTGTAAACAGTAAAAAAGTTACTTCTGAGATGTAGACAGAATATAGCTTTTTTTTTTGGCGGGTGGAAAATCATCAAATAACCCCTCCCGCTCTTGGGCAGAGCGAAAGGGTGTGTCAGACTTCTACTGACTAAAATCCACCCATGTTGTGAAGGGCTAAGAAGGTTGTTCGCAAGAGTAGATACCGCGGTATCTACTCTTGCGAACAACCCGCAGTCCCGACGGGCGTCGGCCCGGATCTCAGGCGCGCGTGGAACACAAACGCGCCGTCAACACGGCCTGTAGTCGTCATAAGATGGACGGACGGCGAACTAGCCCATCACTCACCGTCCACAAGCCCGCGTCTACGGTGGCCGGAAGCCATCACGTGGCCCCCGACGCCCGGAGCGCCTCCCGCGGCGGCTGGGACGATCGAGAGGTTCTCTCCCTCTCACGTTCCGCCACCTCCTTCGCTAGCATCACTGCTTCGCAGAAGGAGGCGACGGCGTCCCATTCCTCTTCACCCTGGACCATGGCTTGCACCAGGGCCGGACGCGGGAGGTCATCGACGCTTAGAGAACACGGCGCGGCGGGGCAACGCCCAAGCGGGACACACCTCCACGGTGTGCTCGACCGTGTCCTCCGGCCGATCCTCACAATGGTGGTATCCAGTATCCGTATCCGTGTCCACCCCTCAAAGAGGGAACTTACCGCCGCTATCGTCGCGTGCCCTGCACGGGGTTGCGACAGTCGCTCTCTTCATGTCGCCATGAGAGACAGAATATAGCTCAAGCTCAAATAAGTTATTCTCTTGTCGTAGTGGCTAGGCAGCCTTTTTTTTTGGGGGCGGAGTGGGATATCATCAAATGACTCCTCCCACTCAGAGCGGTAGGGAGTGTTAGACTTCTACTGACTAAAAACCACCCATGTTCCTTCTTAGCCTTTTGTGTCGAGGCCGCGGTATCTCTTTCGAACAACCCGCAGCCCATGGCTAGGCAGCCTTACGAAATCACGAAATATCTATTTAAAGTTAACGTGATGAAAAAATTATGACTGGTAGGGAAATGACAGGCGAGTTACTCTTCTCCTAGACATGAGAAAACCATAATTACGATAGAATTCAATAATACTTCCTCTTGAATTAGACGCAATTTAGCATAACATTACGGCTGTAATCACCGAAGAGCTTGGCAGAGGCCGCAGAGGTGTACCTATGTATGAGTACAACCACATTTCGGCTACTGCCATCAACAGGACCCAATCCAGACTCCTTGGGTGCTACTGATCAATTCCTGATGAAAAAGTCAATAACACTTTGCCCAAGCTGGGAATCCAACCCCGGACCTCATGCACAGCTGCTGCGCTTACGACCATTAGACCAACGAAGCAGTAAATTGGACGTGTTTATTTATTTCATCACCATTCATTTATTTATGTTATTCAACGGTGAAGGCAGACATCATGAGGAGACCTGAGTCCCATTATAGATTTATTAAGAGTCCGTTCACACAGACCGGCTCGGTGAGAAGAGCAGATTTTTTATCACGTTTAAAACAGATTTTTCAATCATTATAATAAGATTTATTTTTGGAAGACATGCTGCGCCGACCCCAAATGAATTGGGATAAGGGCAAGAGAATGACTATGTCACTTCTTTTATTATTTGTAAAAATTGCGATGTTTTAACATTTTTTTTCTGCTGTATTTTGTATTGAAGTCGAAAATCTTTCAAGCAGTATAGCTAGTACACCATATGGTGATGTTATTTTTTTAATGTTCAGAATCGTTTGTAGTGCTATGTTCGGCGAAGCCAAACATAACTCGATCGGTTTTTTGCGGAAAAGAGCTTTTGAATATGGGTGATTGCCATTAAAAACTTTTTGAAGTTCTGAATCCAGAAAAGCCAGAAAAAGAACTCGTCTCTTATAATAACCAAAAGGAAGCTTCAAATACTTCATAGATTTCCCACACGAAGCGGTCAAAATTGTTCAAAATGAGATGATTCGGTACACGGAGCCTCTTGAGAGCAAACCTAGCGCTCCTATAGTGACATTTAAAAATAAATAATAAATATTATAAAGGCGAAAGTTTTTGACCTGTGAGTACCTGTATGTTTGTTACTCTTTCACGGAAAAACTACTGAACGGATTTGGATAAAATTTGGTACTTAGGTACACAGATACTTTATAACCTGGATTAACACATAAAATAGTTTTTATCCCGATTTTATCTTTCCATTCTTCGCGTATTTTCGAGTTGTAGCGGGCGAAGCCGCTGGCAACGGCTAGTACTAAATACTCTTAAAGCGATATGAAATTAGGTATGGAAACTGTGGACACCTAGCTGTACCTAACTGTAATTGAGTGTGCCGTACACAGTAGCGGTGCCTCCGTAGAAGCCCAAAAGCTTGGCTTGCATGTAACTTAAAATTTACATCTGGTCTCTTTCGCCCATCCTAAGCCATCCTGTGACTAGTTGAATTTGGAATATCTCTCCGCTCTACTCGTCTCCGCTTTGATGGAAACCGGGTCTAGCTTGCTTTAGGTAATGTTGACCGCTAGCCACACGCCACTTGCTTACAACAATAGAAGATAAATTATAATGGTTTTCGTTGTTGTGTATTATAGGTATATAAGCCACTGTACTATTTCTAAAACTGGTCTTTACAGGCTGTGGGATTAATTCACACCCAAATCAAATGAACGAACGAAACTGATCGTCGGATTTACATTTCATTGTATATCCACTACATATTATGATACATTGGCGCATCGAATCCTCTGCTCCCCTCGCCAGACATGCGTTTATGACTGATTGAATAATAACATGGCATACAAAAGAGCCGGTCTGCGCCCTACTTGTGTGTATTGTGCCAAAATGCACTATGCAGCCGTCACATTGCATTTGTACAAGCTCGAATGAAGGGGACGCGGCCGTGGCTACTTGTTACCCATCCGTCTGGATGTGTGCTTTGTTTGTCAGAACTCTTCACCCTAAACCGAACTTCCATGAAATAAAAAGTAAGACTACATAAGAAAACATGAATTTATTACACACCTGTAAGCCCCGACGGGTTGGGTAGAGGCGTACTCATTAGTACACCTACATTTCGTCAGCTTTGTTTATGTTCCATAATTATATTAGTTAGCCAAGCCTATTGCCATCAACGGGGCGCAAATCCAGACTCTGTGGCTGCTACTGAGAAATTCCTGATGAACAAACCCAATATCCTGAACCCTATTTGCCAAACCTGGGAGTCGAACCCAGGACCTCATGCGTAGCGGTCCTGCTTGTGTCCACTGGACCAACGAGGCACTCACCAAAAAATAGGAAGACTACAAAAAATAAAAAAGTAAATTAAGTATAAGGAAATTTCGACATGGTAACGCTTCTCATTGGATGACAAAAAAAACTCGTTTCCTGATGCGATTGGAGCGGTGTGCAATTTAGGACGAAAATTGACAGTAATGTTTGCTATAATAAAAATCATGCACCGTCACTTTTAGCTGCGGAGTGCTGACTGCGTTATGTAAAGGTGATTTGATTAGTCATCGTGGAAGATTATAAGTATTGATTAAGTTACTAGGAAGCTGTACTATCTAGTATTGCGCGTTAACTTTCAATGATACCTACAATACATACAAATATAATAAACACAGAGTCATTATTTTAGTTTATACCTTACATCCCCGCACACCTTTTTAACTCTTGGCGAAAATGGACACGAAAGTTATTTAAGTACCTGCATTAAGTTTGTGCACAAGTAAATTAGTTAGGTATACCTACAAAAGTAATACCTAAGTAGATGTGTAAGTACCTATGTAAACTAAATTATCTAAAGACCCTCTTTCCCCAGAATCCCAGAATTAAGTACCTACCTAAAATATGTTTCGCCTGAAATAAATATGTTTTCTTTCTTTATCTAGGTCTAGGTCATACAAACTTGGGACCTACATTCTTGTTGGTGATGAAGTTTCCATGGTGCTAGTACACTTAATAAAATATTTACAGTCGTCGATCGATTTCCTACACACCTGCACCACAAAATACTAGGTACACTTGTAGACACACATTCTACAGTCTGCAAGTGATCGACGATGACAATTAAGCGCTCACGCCACGCCGAGTGTCGAGTCCTCTATTCGACTTCATAGCTGGCAACGAAGTGTAATTTACGTAAATAAATTTATTGATCTTATTGAAGACTCCTTGTTGTGTTGTGGTACGCACAATATACTGAAATGGTCTCTGGCTGACGCTGGTTCGATTCCTGATTTCCTGGGTCAGGGCGCGTTATTTGAAGGTTTAACAATTTTTTTTTCTAAAGCATTCCTATTACTTACCCAGGGATTTCGACGTTTGAATGTCTTTGTTATTTTATTACAAAGGTATGAGTAAGTTATTAGTATTACTTGCTACCAACCATTAGGGCGTGCTCTACATTTAGATGCTGTTCTGCAGATGATAGAGAGCTGTTCTTCGGCGTGCAGTTGTCTCAAATAGTGGTAAGGTACCTAAGTATACCTACCCAAAATAATAGTAACCATTACCAGTCGATACTAGTTTACTTCCTACACGAAGTATACAGTAGTAGTAGTAGTATAGTGTAGTAGTAGTAGTTTGCTTCCTACATATAATAAAAAACTGGCCAAGTGCAAGTCGGACTAGCACATGAAGGGTTCCGTACCACGTAGCACGTACAAGAAATAATACAAATTAACAATATATCGTTCAAACCAATTTTGGTTGAAAGTTTTTGTTGCGATCTACAGAACACCGTGTCTGTGTGTACATAAATAGTAAAATAAATAAATAAATAAATAAACATTTTTTTGTAGATTTTTCACTCTCTTAGTTTGAAAGTTAGAGGGGGAGGGGGACACACATTTTACCACTTTGGAAGTGTCTATCTTTCAAACGATTTACTTACCCACACGAATAGGTTTGATGAAATAGTTTTTTTTGGGAAATAATAAATCGAGCAACAGATTTTTTTAATGGCCACGTGATCAAACTTCTTATTTTATGACTAAGCCACGGGAAAATAAGATAGCCTCTAAATAGCTAATTCGTCTTTTTACAATGCCAACTAAATATCTTACAGAAAGCGTCAAATAAAGATCATCAATTATCGTAACTTGTACTTATTACATAGACACCTAATTTACTAACGCAGCCACGGAATTTATATCTCATAACCATTTTACATTTTATAGCTTTAACATTACTTAATTAGCACCCTAATGGGCGGCATGGGCACCGGGCCGTAGGCCGACGAAGGAGGCCGGCGGAGGCCCGGCACTTCGGGGACAGAAGATATTAGTGTTATTTAATATGCGAGCGAAGCGAGCGCGCGTCACTTCGCCGTTGTCGGGTAAAAAATAACCACCATAATTTTAGAGTGGTTCAGATAGAACTTAACTAGTGGCTAAGATAGGAATACTTAGATGCTCGTTAATTGTGGCTTACTTAGTAATTTAGAAGGCAATGTAGATTTTTAGAGGCGAAAAATGCTATTAAAAAGAAGCCGGTTTAATTAGCACCCGTTTTTTTAGTTTCAGTTTCATGTATGGAGAGACCCCCTTAATCTTTTATTTTTTTAAATTTTTATACAAAAATCGTAAAGCGGTTCACATAATACATCTACCTTCCAAGTTTCAACGGTAGTTTCCGAATAAAGTGACTGTGACATACGGACGGACGGAGAATAAAAAGGAGGCCAGCCCACGATCGCACATGAATATCAAACCAATGGTTGTTTCAATTAGGTAAGGAAATATCTATACCTTCATTAAACCAAAACCTACGATAATATCAATTACCTACATAAACCAATGCAAGGCTTACGATAAGCGACCCATTTACAACAAACTGAACATGTTTCATAATATAATTTAATGATGATCGTTATATGAAGTGAATGTTAATTGTGTCGCTGTAGGTAGATAGGTACCAATGACGACTATCGTGTGTACATAGAACTTGATTGATTTACTAAGCTGTAACAGTCTAACATAACGTCTAACTAAACACACACCATATTGCACTAAGTATACAAAGACCGGTGCTCTGCTGGTGTGACACCAAACCCATGTGAATAGAAGGGCAAATGAAGCCACCATAGCCAGCTATCTATAGCCCATAGAACCGGAAAACCGTACATAATGCGCCGAGTTTAATTTATATATTAATTATAAAAATTACATTACATTAGGTACATTATAATATGTACTGTACCATATTGCTGAAATGAAATAATGGATGGGAACCTACCTACCTAGATACATAAACTGTGTTTGGTATTTACATAAGCACAACTCTAATATTTATTCATCATCATTTTAATGATAGTGCTGTAACATAACAACACGCCTGTAACCCCCGAAGAGTTAGGCAGAGGTGTAGTGTGTAGCCATTTACACCCACATTTCGAATGTAATAGGAGTGGATTTTGCTGTAAGTATTCTTTATTTTTTATCACAGATTCTAAATAAATACATCAAAAGTCAAAGTTATCATCATCTGCCTAGCCTTTTCCCAGCTATGTTGGGGTCGGCTTCCATGCAGTCAAACCGGATGCAGCAGAATACCAGAAGTTACATGGTGCGACTGCCTACCTGACCTCCATAATCCCAGTTAATACTAGGTAATGTCAGACTGTAACACAGAAAAGTGGACGAATGAAGTGACGGAATGGTGCCCTCGATATAAAAAGAGAAGCAAAGGCAGGCAGCATCGAAGATGGGAGGATGATATCAAGGAGGTAGCAGGACCATACTGGATGAGGATAGCAAGGGATAGACCGTTGTGGAGAATATTTGGGGAGGCCTATGCTAAAGAGCAACACAATCACGAAACCGGTGTCTAATACAAATAATAGCATTTAATTAAGTTACTTTCATAAACAACCATGTTTAATATTAGTTAGTAGTATATAAGATGAAATGTAACATTTATAAGATTGTTAATAAAGGCTTTTATTATTATTATTATTTGTTTTTATACTTTTACGTATCTCGGCTTTATTGCCGGAATTATGGAATAGTACGGGCCGAAGCCAAGTACTACCCCAGAAGAGTAGTGATGGGATGAGATGATGATATAGTCGGGTTGTGTGATGATGAGTGAGCATTAACCTGTATCTGTGTGGTGATTAAGGGTTGAGTATGTGAGGTGGAGATTACTGTCTCATTTTCGTTATGTAAAAATTTTCTCACAATCCTGCAAGTATTAAGGATTGCGGCCTTCTGAAGGCTTTGATACGTGTATGGTGGTAAATCAAGTGTTTTTAAAGACTGGTGGAGCTGTTTCGGTATAACACCTGTTGTTGACAACACAATAGGGACTATGGCGACATTGTTAAGATGCCACATTCGACTTATTTCAATTTTAAGGTCGGTATATTTTGCGAGTTTTTCTGCTATTGTATTTTGAAGGTTGTGCGTATTCGGTACAGCGATGTCTATGATTAACGCGGTTTTATTACATTTGTCTAATAAAGTGATGTCTGGTCTATTGTAGTGTGTTGTTTTGTCGGTAAAGATGCCTCTATCGAAGTATAATTGGTGAGTGGAGTTTTCAAGACTAGTTTCGGGCTGATATTTATAATAAGGTACTAGCGGTGTGGAGATAAAGTTATATTTGATTGCTAATTTTTGGTGAATTATGTTCGCTATTTGATCATGTCTGTGCTTATAATCAGTCTGAACTATTGCTTTACACGCACCTGTGATGTGCTGAATGGTTTCAGGAGAACAATTGCATCGCCTACATATGTCTATTGTCTGTGGTACTCTCATAATGTGTTTCCGGTAATTGCGGGTTTCTATGACCTGGTCCTGTATCGCTATCATAAACCCTTCCGTCTCAGGGAACAGTTCTCCACGCCTTAACCATTCGTTCGACGCTAAATTGTCGACGTTGGGTAGATTAAGGTCGTGTCGGTGTCTCCCATGTAGTGACTTTTGGGTCCATTCAGCGATTTTTGTCTGTCGGTCAGTCTGTTTTTCATTACTCTGTGATGTCCTGTCATACATGTTCAAAGGGGTAAATTTTTTGTCGTTATACGCTATTGCTTTGTGTAGGGTTGAAGTGAAGCTTTTAAAATCAAAGTATTTTCTTAATGTTGTTATTTGTTTGTTATGTAGGTTAGTAATATCTATTATCCCCCTGCCACCGTCGTTCCTTGGTAGTGTGAGTCTCTGTACACATGACCTAGGATGGTGTCTCCTGTGTTTAGTGAGAGTGGTATTTATAATCCTTTGTAAGTTTTTAAGGTCAGTCTTGCTCCATTTTATGATGCCAAAGGAATAGGTGAGAATGGGAATGGCATAGGTATTAATAGCTTTAGTGGTGTTTTTAGCGTTTATTTGAGTGTTAAATATTGTTTTTAACCTATGCTTAAATTGCTTAGTGAGTGTAGTTTTTATTTCCTTATGCAGAATCTGTTTAGCCTGTATATACCCTAGATATTTGTACGTCCCGGTTTCGTCTAATGAATCTATTGTCTCGCCTGTCTGCATTTGGTATGTATGTGTATATGTTACTCCTGCTCTTATTGAATTAATTTTACATTTATCAATCCCAAACTCCATAGCTATATCTTTTGAGAATTGTTCGGTTACATCAGCTAGTTCATATAAGTCATCTGGGGACGATGCATACAATTTGATGTCATCCATGTAAAGGAGATGGTTTACTTTACAATATTGTTGGTCAGTCGGTATGACAGTATTGTCAGTCATTGTATCACTATATTGGAGTTGGTAACCGGGTAATAATGCATTTAGTTTGTTCGAAAGGGGGTTTAATGCTAGACAGAACCATAGTGGGCTGAGTGAGTCTCCTTGAAATATCCCGCGTTGGATCTTAATTATTATTATAATGTCAGACTTTTAGGCCTTTGGCTTTTATTTTTAGAGTTCCGTACCTCGTAAGGAAAAAACGGAACCCTTATAGGATCAGTTTGTTGTCCGTCCGTCTGTCTGTCTGTCAAGACCCTTTTTATCAGGATCGCTTGGATGTATCAAGCTGAAATTTATATCCAACACCTACATACCTACTGTCCCTTAAACTACTACTACTACTGTACTATACTATATCTACTGTCCCTTAAAGCTGTGAAGAAATCAAACTTCTAAGCAAACGCAATCAAAAGATACAGCCGTTAATAGTTAGGCACGTCATATAATAAAAATATTTTTAATAATTTTAAACTTTGTTTGTACGGACCCTCGGTGCGCGAGTTACTTGGCCGGTTTTTTTAGGTAACGGCTCAACGGCTGCCAAAGCTCTACATAATAATATGGCAGCCGGGACCAACGGCTTAACGTGCTTTCCGAGGCACGGAGGAAACTCGGTATGTAAACCTAGGCAAGCACGACTTAACCTAAAGAACGACCCGTGCGGCAGCAACAGCATCTTTATTGAAACTACCTACCCATTGCTTATTTTAGTCTTGAAGATAATTACACTTTGTGACTTACCAAACATATTGCATTGTTCCTTGTGAGGGCACAAATGCGAAATATCCATATTTATTGAGAATTGTAGTGGATTATCTTGCAGCTGCAAATATTAATTAAAAGAAACACAACACTGCACACTGTCATTTGCCCTATGGCTAACTTTGATATGACATTGACGGCGGCTTTTTGAAAAAAGGCCGCATGCACCTTTTGTTACTACATTGAAAGAAAAACCTCCAAATCGGGATGTTCCCAGCGCGTAGCGTAGTACGTTAGATTCGTAGATGCCGGCGATGCCGCGTAGGAAGTCCACCTGGACCGACGACCTGCATAGCTATTCACAAACAATCGAATCGAACTTGTCACTTTTTCGAGTATCAGAATTTTGGATCGAACAAATTGGTAAATATTCATAACTTTTTTTTTTTTTTTTGTGGGTGGGAAATCATCAAATAACCCCTCCCGCTCTTGGGCAGAGCGAAAGGGAGTGTCAGACTTCTACTGACTAAAAACCACCCATATTCCTTCTTAGCCCTTCATGTCGAGGCCGCGGTATCTGCGTACAACCCGCAGCCCCGACGGGCGTCGGGCCTTACGGGCCCCTTCCATGTTGCTGACATCTCTTTGAGGCGCGCGTGGAACACGAACGCGCCGTCGACACGGCCTGTCGTCGTCATAAGACGGACGGACGGCGAGCTTACCCATCACTCACCGTCCACAGGCCCGCGTCTACGGTGGCCGGAAGCCATCACGTGGCCCCCGACGCCCGGAACGCCTCCCGCGGCGGCTGGGACGAGAGGTTCTCTCCCTCTCACGTTCCACCACCTCCTTCGCTAGCATAACTGCTTCGCAGAAGGAGGCGACGGCGTCCCATTCCTCCTCGCCCCGGACCATGGCTTGCACCAGGGCCGGGCGCGAGAGGTCGCCGCCGCCGATCGCCGCTACGAGAACACGGCGGGGCTCCGCCCAAGCGGGACACACCTCCACAGTGTGCTCCACCGTGTCCTCCGGCCGATCCTCACAATGTGGCATCCGGGCGTTTCCTCCCGCCTGATTCGGTGCAGGTATGTACCTCCCGAAACAACCGTGTCCGGTGAGTACCTGCGTCAGACGGAAGGTGAGGGCGCCGTGGGGCCTCTCCAGCCACTCCTCAAAGAGGGGACTTACCGCCACTATCATGGCGTGCCCTATGCTATTCATAGCTAGATATATATACTTTAATGCTATTCACAGATTCGATCGAAATGAACATAAACTAAAATTTTAAGTAGCCAATAAATTATCTTTATAGTATTTCTATAAGTTTGTACTGAATATCCGTCGAGTAACTAAACATACAATTAGAAACAATTTAAAAAAGATTTTAATTTTAAATGGATACGCAACGACTCTTGTTTATAGAATAGTACAAAATGGCGTCGTTATTCTGATTCGATTGCACTTCCGATAGTAAATAGCTGCAGGATTGATAATCTTCTCCGGTTTCGTGAATAGCGATTTTCGATAGTAAGATCGATCGATTGGATATGACGGACAATCGAATGGTTGTGAATAGCTATGCTGGGTGAAGGTTGTGGGAATCCTTTGCATGAAGGCAGTACAGGGTATTACTGTACAGCTATACAGGTCGTTGTCCCACACTAGGAATTTTTCTCCTGTATCGTGGCCCATGGGTGCGTTCACAGACACAAATACCCAGACCCGAAACAACTATCAGTAGGCCATACAAAGATTTGTTCCGAGCGGGGATCGAACCCGCGGCACGTAGCGCAGCAGTCAACTGTTCGATGTAGGCGGCAGCTGCTGATGACTCATTGGATTTTTCCATGTGTTGTTTCTCCTACCTTTACCAAAGCCCTTTAGAGTAATTCTTGGTAAATGGCACCTACTAAAATCATCTATGCTGGCCTAGTTTGTTTTAATAGGTTTTCTAAGGTCACACACAGGCTCGCCCAAAATTATGCATGTATGTTTTTAAATGAAATATGTTTTCAAAGTGATTACCTCGAGTTTTAGTCATTACTGCAACCATTTTTATGCAATGCAAGAATTTGAACAAAGTACCGTCAAAAAAACATAGCCTCACAATAAAGAAAATAAATCGTAAGATTTGTTGTAACTTCTGTCAGTTCTAAATTCAAGCAATATTACTCAACTACAAAATAATAATCGTTACTTTCGCTCAAGTAATCAATCTGACTTGATTATAGTTACGGGTGTTAGAGATTGCTGCATTGTGATTGTATTATGTTGCTTTGAGTGTTCATTGACATAATAATATAAGAATTTTGAGCGCAAAAGAGCCGTAATAAATGCATCACTTCGCCTCAACCTCAATTGAGACTCATTCTTATGAAAGGGTGAACACGACCTTCACCTTGCAAGCCAATTTTTAGTCTAAGTTCAGGTAAAAGTGGATAAATGAAACTGCTTGAATTGGTATCAAAAATCGGATTTATTTTTCCGCTTGCTGCAGTAGGTTAATGTCATTAACAATTTGCCAGGTTACAGAAGTGGCCGCACAGCCGGTATCAAGCATAACATGTACTTTTTATAACAATGATACATTTTTTTCAGACCTAATTAACCTAAAACTTACAGAAACTACCTACAAAGATATACAGGTAAAGCCTAAATTATCTACAATCGTCAATAAGTTATATACAGATATAATAACAATAGAGCAATGTTATATACACTTAAATTTAATTAAAATTATCTGTAACCTGAGAAACTTTGATTTTTCCTACATTCAGGACAGTACCATTTGCCTTTAGGCGGTACCATGATACCAACGCATTCGAAATGGAACCATTCGATGGGACAACCTTCGGCGTCGCAAGCAATCATCTCCGACACTTCGTCGTACGGACATCGACAGTAGCAGTACACGCTCTCGCCCTCGCGCGCCTCCCGCACCGCAGGCCGTTGGAATGCGTACGGCAAGCTGGAGGTGCCCGAATTCAAATAAGTTGGAGGCGGCGGTACAGAGCTCTGACTGTTAGGTTGATATATTTCTAAGTTTCCTTCTTCGCTCGAATCAGAGTCGCTCGACTCCATAGATTCAGTATTCATTAAGATACGCGGCGGCTCGGGATCAGGTATGGGAGCGGTCAACCTTATAGGGTCTGTATAATTATACAATCTGCTAGAAATCACAGTTGATGGTACTTCTTTCTTTGCCTTGTGCGTCACTGGAGACGGCAAATCTTCCTTTCTCCACTCCAGTTTAGGCGGCTGTTGCGGTTTTAATGCTGTTAGTGTTACCGGAGTCTGTGCGGCGTGCGTGCGTCCTTCGTCATCACTGGAGTATCCATAAAATTTATTAGGAACTCGTCTTCTTTTCGACGCTCGTTTTTCGGCCGCCGATGCTGAAGAGCTCACTTCTGTCAAGATTGGGTTTGGTTTTGGGACCTCTGGGATTTGTACTGTATTGGATTGTAATGATATTGTTATCTTATTAGGAATTAAAGGCGGTGCTGCCTCTACTTCAGATTTTAATATGACATCTTTAGGAATGTTGATTTTTATGGGTCCATGCTTTTTGGAATTCTTAGATTTCTTTTTCTTTTTGCTTTTCTTTTTACTGCTACTTGACTTTACTTTAACTTCAGGCTCTGGACTCTGGGCTATGGGCTCTTTTTGTTCCTTTTCTTCTTTGATAGGTGTTGTAGGTCGACTTAATTCACCGGAAACAGAACCGGCGTCTGAGGGTGCCACAGAAGATAAATTCATCAGGTGGTTACGTTTTTCTTCATGCAACTTGTTACCTATTTGTTGCGGATGCTCATCATAAAACTCTTCATCTGTTTCACTTTCATCAGTTTCGAGATCTGTTTCCGCAATAGGAGGCTCAGTTTTCTCAGGAATTAATATTGGAGTCTCAGACATGCCCATGACATCTACATTAGAACCAGTGCTGTACCTCCTATTAGGTAACGTCTTTTTGAGGCGCTTGGTCTTTTTCTTCTCTTTCTCATTTCCTGATTCGTCCGACGAATCCGAGTCTGAGGAACTTGATGATGAAGAACCACTACTAGATGAACAACTGCAGTTGGAGCCACAGGAGCAGCTCGAATCAGAATCACTGCTGCTACTACTAGTTGATGATAAGTCACCACGTTGTTTCTTAGGAGATTTCTTATTTTTCTTTTTAGTATCACTACTATTGAACAAATCATCATCTCCATTCATATCAGTCGGTACCAAACAATAATCGTGATCAGATTCACAGACATGTTTTCTGATAGGTACTAATGGAGGAGTTTTTTCTTTTGTCTTTTCAACTTTTGCTTGATATTTTTTGAAATTATCCCATATGTCTAAAACCTGCTGCTCGTTCGGTTTTTCGTCTAGTGACTCTATTTTCTCCTCAGTTTTTGGAGCCACATCATTATCCGTGTTATTTGTAACAGTTGGTTCTACTTTAGGACCATCTTCCTCTTTTATGTTATCATCTAGTTTCTCATCTTTAACTGTTGGTGGCATACCACTATCGGATTCGTCACTGCTGTCACTTTCTGAAAGGTTTAGTGCAGGTAAATTCACATCAAGCAAAAGGGCATCCTTTTCTTTTAATTTCTTTTTCTTTTCTTTTTTAGTTAGCTGCTCAGTTCCAGACTCAGCTGTCAGCTCGGAAGTGCCAGCTTCCTCTTTCGGTTTAACGTCTACCAAATCAATGATAGGGACAGGTTCTTTAGATGTTTCTGGTAAAACTTCATTTGGCACACTAGGCTTGACTTCATTCAATTCTTCAATAACAAATTTCTTCTTATGCTCATCTGAATGTTTGTTAAGGAGTTTCTTAGAAACAAACTTTCCAGTGCAATCTTCTTCTATACAAACATGTGGATACTCATTGGTATGAAATCTTTTATGCACTTTTAAGTATACTGCTTTTGTGAATTGCAAACTACATTCTTCACAAACAAATATAGCAGGAGGTGTACAGAAATGATAAACATGGGGCCATTTTTTCTGCAGACATTTTTTACACATCACACTTTCAGTGCCATGTTTCCAAAATAAGTGATTGGTTATGTCTGGTTTATTTCTATATGCAATACCACATCGGTAGCATAAATGATGCAGTTTATGTTTCCAAACATGGTTGGAAAGGCGTGCTTGGTTGTGACAAAGTTCCAAACAGACATCACAGGTGTGATGAATCTTTCGCAGGTGTACCATCAATCTGAATGATGATGGGATAGCATCTACATTGCACAAACAGCATCTAAACTTAACTTCATACTCAGAATCATATGTTCCAGGGCATAAATGACATATTAATTCACTATAACTATAAAAATTAGATTTACACATAACACACAGTAAGATAGTTTTTTGATGCATTTTACGATTATGTAAATAGAGATCTTTATGGATAGCAGTTTTAAAGTAACACTGAAAACATTCAAACATATAGTCATACTGCACTTCATCACACTTTTCTACACTGTCATAAGAGTCCAAGTTAATGTAGACTAAATTTAGTTCTGGAGCACCTGTTTTCAATTTAGCTGTTATAGTCTCAGGCATCAGTTCCTCTGCAGTAATGCTGTCTACAGTTGCTGCAAAGCGGTGTTGTGACACCATGTGTAAAGCCAGCTGCTCACAATTAACTGCAATCTTACGCACATGATTGCAATATATGCAACTATAAACGGTTGATGATAAAAACACTTTTAGTAGATCTTTAAGAGGATATTTATCTAATGGTTTATCCAGAGATAGTTCTGTTACAGGGATTGTTGGTTCCTCAACTGTTGGTTCAACAGGTGGCTCTAGTTCCATTTCTGCTGGCTCTGGTTTGGGTTCATGCTTTATGTCTTCAATCTCATCTTCTACTTGAATGTCTTCTTCCGCTTCTTGCAACGGTTCTTCTACCTTCACAGCAGGTAGGTCAGCAGGTGGTGTCAAGGGTTCAATTGGTGGATCCTCAATTAATGACTCATCTTTAGTTTTATTTTGTTCTTCTTCTTGAACAGTATTATTTTCATCTACAGTCAGTTTATCACTAACATCACTGTCAGAAGAGTAATCACTAGATGAATCTTTATCCAAAAGTTCTTTGGGAACTCTAACTGTTAGCTTGGGTACCCTATTCATTGTATTAATTTCTTCTAATTTGTTGTCATAAATTGTAGTTTTAACTGTGTTTTCTGACTTTATTTCAGGTGTTTTAGGTGCAGCTTCAAAGTTGTTATTCAAGAGTGTTTTCAGTGTTGTCTCTTTATTATTTTCGATTATGGTTGTCTTTACAAAAGGACTGTCAGGTCTATCACATATTGTCATTCTTATTGAAGGTGGTTTAGGTGTTACTACTGGCTCAAAATGTACTTGTGCATCTCTCACATACCGTTTTGGTGGTCTTCTCACACGTGTTGGAGGTTTGTGTACTTTATGTTTTCCAATGGTGGGATCTACAGTGGAATTTATGATAACAGGTGAATTTGCATTATTTAAATTAAATTTTAACTTTATAGGACATTCTTTTTCTTTTTCTACAGGAAAACCAACTGTTTCTTCTTTTTTAACCGGTGAGGCCTCTCTTATTGGTTCATTAATTTCATCAGAAACAGGTGAGTCACTTTCATCTGAATGTTCTAAGCTCTCATCACCATTGGATAACATATGTGTGGCTCTATCTGGAGTAAAGGCATTTTGTTGCACTAAAGTTGATACAGCCTTTGAGGCAGAGCTCTCAAGTTCCATTCTTGCATCAACTGTGTTGTCCTTACTAGTTGTTACCGAACTATCAAATGTGATGCTTGTATTACAGATAGCTGGCTCACTAGCATGTGTTTCCGGCATTATAGCTGCAGGTTTATGTGTTTGAGATGTGACAGTCTGAAGTTTAACATCAATATCTTTCTTATCACAAGCTGGTTTTATTGAATCTTTTGCTACACTTGAGGGTCCATTACTTGACACTTTATTCATAGTTTTAGTACTCTTTATACTATTTGTTTTAATTGCATTTTTGCTAATAAGAACAGGCACAGGTTTCGGCTTAACATTATTACAATCATGGTTGAAGAAGTCATCTTGTTCACTGCATATTTCTTCACAAGCACAGCACATCAAATATAAAGTACCATTGTAAACATTGAAGAAATCTTCTTTACTTTCGTAACTGAACTCTTTAACATTATGTTTATTTGTTAGGTGTGATGACAGCTTCTCTGCTTTTGAAAACATACCCAAACAAAAAAGGCAAATATGTCTATTGTGCACTTCCCTCATGTGAAGAAAGAGATTCCAGTTCTCATAATAAGTTCCACAAGCTGAACACAAATATACTTTCCTAGTAAATCTAGGTGGTCCACTGGTATTAGGTTCTTGACATGGTGCTGCCTCGAGGCTTAGTGCAGGCTCTTTTACTTGTGCTCGACAAACCAATTGATGTTCTTTCAACATAGGTAAGGTTTTAAATGACATAGAACAACACTTCCGACACTTAAACTTCACCATAGGCTGCAGGCCAAGACTCTGTGCATATTCTTTCAACTGGGGGCTTTTTTCTGCTTTACCTTTTTTGAACTGTAACAGCTGGCTTTTAGGCACAAGCCGAGGCACTGGTTTATCACGTTCATTGATAGGATCATTCTTTGCTTGTGTTGAGACATTGTGAAACTGACTACGGTCTATGTGCTTAGGGATAAGTTTGGGCACTCGGGGCGCTGAGTTGGCAGGAGTGCTGCTATCACAAGGTTTATTCGCTGAAGGCTTTCTTTTCTTGCATGTGCTATAGTATTGAAGAGAGTTATCTACAAAAGGCCTTTTACCAAGATGAATTCTAAGAGGGTTGATGCGTTTTTTGAACTTGTCGTCAGACGAAGTGTCGGCGGGCTGCCGACAATGCGCGTACGGATCATCGGGCGGACTGGACGGCTCGCCAGCGAATTCGTGCCCATTAGCTGCTAATTTAGCTGAGCGTTCGCCGTACAAGTTGATCAATGATGCTGTTGTGTTTTTATCATCTTTCGTATTGGCAATATTACCATCTTCCATAGTTTTCTGGAAAAATATAAACACGTGCTTTTGACTAGTAGGAAACAAAAGACGCTCAAATAGGAGGAAATCGAGACATGATTGAACTATCATCGTATCAACAATAATATAAATATACAATCTTTACCTCGGAATTCGTCCGTCCAGCACGAGTGCAAGAATATAGATTCGTTTCCATGCATCCGTTTGAACAGAACAATCCTTACATCAGGCTTAGTATGAGGCAGCCGCGGGCTGATCATTCCCGTAAAATGGCGTCACTTCGCACAGCGAGGAATCGTGATATCAAAAGCGTTGCTGTTTATTTGTACCACTAAAATCACAGTTCACAAACATTTTTCAGGTTTTATATAACACTAATGAACACAAGAAAAACTAAATTAACCCCAATATATTGTTTATTTCCAAACACACTATCGAAAATTGTAGCGTATTACGAGAAGCTAATTCATGAACCATAAACTAAGTTTTTACTTCTTAATTTTTTTTTTTTAACTGCTCTGCTCGACTATGGCGCTAATCATGAACACGTGGTTTTTAACCATAGACAGCTATAAAATTTAATAACTGAAAGAAAAATGTATCCATGAATTCATACAATATAATATTTCTCGTTTATTAGGTGAAATGTTCCCCATTTACAACTATTTAACAAAAAACAACGATTTATCACAGCAATTTTACACCAGTGTGTATCCGAGTTTCAGAAACCTTTCACTTACTAGGGATTAGTTTTACTATCTTTAATCGATTAAAACCATCATCATTGATTAAATCATTCCTTAAAATGTATAAATGGTAATAATCATTTTATTTTGAACCATTAAAAGATCCATGTTAATTATAGGTTTGCCCGTCCTACACTATAGTTAGTAACTTAATTATAAACGAATTTATGAGAAGACAACCCATCAACTAAAGCAACGATATTCTAGGCCCCTGCCCACTAGGACACCCTAGTGGGCTTAGTCTTCTGAGTCCTCTCTCTCACACAAATTGCCCTATATGGTTGAGGAAGTATCGGCAGCCACAGCCTTCAGGATGCTACTCTGACAGTTTCTTTTTCGGCCGATGTGTGTGATCCATCGGTATGTGGGTTACATCGAATGGTAACAATCTAAAATCGGTATAAATGGCTATACCACTGTTTTAAGATATTGCAGTTCTTACTTTGATGTTGGTTGTTGACTGGAATGTACTCGTATAGAATCTACCGAAAATCGAATTTCACCAAAACCTACTAATCGACTAAATTGTGAAATAGTAGCTTCGTTTACCTTCCACTACGACGTTTTTTTTGCAAATTTGTCAAGGAAGCTCTTCGTCCGAAGTGAGGGTGTTAAGTTTTTATCGTTTTCTTTAGTGAGATTTTCTTTTCTTTACGTTTGTTATGTAGACAATGCAGATGCAAGATGATGTCTGATCAGTTTAGAAAAGTAGAACCATATTCCCCGAAGTCCTCGCCGCGAGGTGCGAGGTCACCAGTGGTTTCTCGTCAGGATTCCTCTGGAACACTCAAAACTACGATCTCGCTAGGCAAGAACCCGTCTATAGTGCATAGTGGACCATTCTATTTGATGAAAGAACCTCCAGGTACAGAATTACTCCTTAACGGTACTGTTGTAATGATTTATTTACAAGCTATAACATTATTGACAATATTATTTACAGGAGAATGTGAACTCACAGGAGCGACTAATTTAATGGCTTATTATGGACTTGAACACTCTTATAGTAAATTTAATGGCAAGAAACTTAAAGAATCCCTATCTTCTTTTCTTCCTAATCTCCCTGGAATTCTTGATGGCCCTGGACAGGAAGATAACAGTACTTTAGGATCAGTGATAGCCAAGAGGCCTATAGGTGGTAAGGAATTGTTGCCGCTATCAAGTGCCCAGCTGGCTGGGTTCCGGCTGCACCCAGGTCCATTACCTGAACAGTACCGCTATGTAAGTGCGACCCCACCAAAGCGACATAAGACCAAACACAAGAAACATAAGCATAAAGATGGTGTGCCCCCCGGACAAGAGACACCTCTGCAAGGTGAGCAGTCACACATTCATTACACTTCAGTTTCTATCTATCATTAGACTGTTCAATTGTGATTCAAAATAGACTACTATGAAATGTATGATTATCATATCATTAGCTTAAAATACAAGAGGTCAAAACAGGCTTAAATCCAACAGAATTGAAATATATCTCAATCACTCACTATAAATACTCCAGTGCATACTGTCACAATAACTACTAGAATCTCCTGACACCAGAGGTAGGGCCAATTGAAAATCTTAGAGTATCCTGTATGTTTGTTGGAAAATTTGACCCCAACAGTCTCAACAGTATTTTTTTGTAAATATTGTGCTATGATAGCTTCATCTAGCATAATGTTTTCAACATATCTAGCAACATAGCTATTGAAGACTCTGTAAAGATGAGTTAATTATTAGTTCAAATAAAATGTCAAATCTGTATGGTAATACTTAGCCTCTGGCCGAGGTAAAAGCCAGCCCAGTCAATGAGGTGTTTAGAAATGTCTTTACAAAGGCTGTGAGCACTTTGACCCCATGGCCCAGGGTTTCATCTCCAAGGTACTTGTTCTCTTAGTATGAAGTGTATTCCTGATGTAGCCAAGAAAGCCAAGAAGTGTAGCCATGATTTGAAATGTATTCAAATTCTGTTTGCCTTATGCCTACAGTTCATAGAAAATTGCCCATGGTTCTTTCAAGTTGATTATTCTTATTGAATTGATGACTCATATTTTGTCCGACCAGTACATGGAAACCTGGACAGCTCTATCATTCGCTTCATTCCATTTTGATTAAAAAGTTTTAACAAACAATAATAATATGACTTGATTGAAAATGCTTATAATTGCTAGAGATTTTGAGTAAAAACAGCTCAGCTTATTTAAGTACCTACTGCTACAATTTAGATTTTATGTAGAACAAGTTACTATCAAAGGAGTTGTTGCTATGTGAACCATAATAATTTGTGTAGTGAATATCTTAATTATGCATATTATGTGTAAAGAATATCAATTAATTTTTGAACAACTGTCTGCTACAACTATCAAATGGAAACAATTTGCATACAAAATAATTAACATCATACCATGAATATATTGTCTGTTTTCCATGATTATGTGTTGCTCAAGGTCTCTTGTAGTCTGATATCACATTTGCATGGATGGATCAGTATTTTCAAATATCTCATTGTTCATGTAACTTTACGTAAGTAGTTGTTTGATGGAGCGAGAAGTCTGGCTGCAAGCATCCACATTAGTGAGTTGCAATTCTATCTGACAGAAAGTCAAAAAGATGCACTAGAACGTGAATTTCTAGAGAGTTATATTCTAAGACTCACAGTAAACAAATCTCACAATGCATTTCTAATCTCCTATTTAAAATGTTTCATTACATCAACAGATTCCTCAAACCCAGACACATATGAGAAGAAACACAAAAAGCAGAAACGACACGATGATGATAAGGAACGTAAGAAACGGAAAAAGGAGAAGAAGAGGAAAAAGCAGAAACATAGTCCAGAGCATGGTGGTCTCACCCCCAGCCAGCACCCCTTACCTTAGCTATAGTACTGTAGTGTAAGTTGAAGCTATTGAGCCCAAAGAGACTGCGCCATATAGTCTTATTACTCAGTTACATAACAAATGGGCTACAACCAAAAAATATATTCTCTTGATATATTTGCTAAGCTGCCATTTGCATCCTTTTGATGTAAAGCTGCAGTTATTGTAAATATGTAGTGTCCTCTTCTTCATAGCTCAACTTTTATAACCATTTCATGAGTCTCATCTCACACTGCTGTGCTTTTCTTCAAGGCGACAATCATTTTGTATAGTTTTTTAGGTATAGAATTATTTATAAATAAGGTCATTGGGAACAGTTGAAAGATTGCTGGTTAAAAAAAATATTAGAACTGAACTGATGGTATGTTTTATATTTGTAATAGGTTTTTTAAATGTGGTGATGGATGATAGATAAAAACGGCTTGATCGAAAAAATATATTGTATTACCTGAAAGAATAACTATTTTTTGTGATCCCAAAAAGCTATAATTTTCCTATTGGCGCTTTGTTTAATTTAATTAAGTTTTCATTACAATGATAAAAATTGTTGTTACGAGCGTTATCTTGATATATGCATTTTGCTGACTGTAAAACAGGTCTAAATCTGATTAAGGAAGCAGACTGAGTGGAATGTAGTGTGTACATATGAATTGTTCATTAGATAAACCAAATTAACTGATTTGTCAAACTTAGGATAATTTTCGTCATCTCTTTGGGCTTGACTCTTTTGAAATTAAGTATTAAGTAACACATACAGTAAAAACATTTCATTTTACCATTTTGTTGTTAGATTTCCTTACCTTCCTATGTTCAAGAAACCAAGATTCATTGTAAATATTGATACATCATTTTGTTTTACTTTATGATTAAGAAATACCACTCTCATAGACGTAATAAATTTGATAGAACGTTACAATGTTGTTTTCTTTATTTGGATGTAGGATGTTTGATGATTTAGTGGTGTCCAATAGTGTCTATTCAATCTGAAATTGTCTTGGCAGCACTAGCAATGAATGATAGGGTCGATAGACCAGGATGGCTGGATGCACATGCATCTATCTGTAGGTAATACAAATATTAGTTCCGTGCGGGGATCGAATCCGCGACACGCAGAACAGCAGTCAATCGCTTAGCTACTGCGCCAATAGTGCCGTCATAATAATTAGACAATTGGTGTACCCATAATAATCTCACATTTCGCCAGTTTAAATCCCATTTAATTGGGGGTGAGCCTATTGCCATCCACCGGTCACAAATCCAGACTCCGTGGCTGCTACTGAGAAATTTCTGAAACCAATAACATTTTGCCCACCCCGGGATCCGAAGTCCCGACCCTAGGACCTTTTGCTCAGCAGTCGCGATCAACAAGGCGGTCGAGGTTTAATTTCACTCTATCAAATAACCCGAATCAATACTTACACTGTCGTAAATATTTAAGCAGGTCTGCAGCAATCTATGGGAACTTACTGTCGTAAATATGGTCTGCAGCAATCGATGGGAAAGCGAGCGGCGGTTTCAGGGTCATCTAGTATACATATTATATATCAATCGATATGTGACTGCACCCATGTGCCGCCACCGACATGCTTTGTGTTACTTTCACCTAGTTCGGTAAAATATACAAGAGCCGCGTCGGTACGCACACGGTGAGCGACTTGTCAAGCAGACTTATTATACATTTCCAGTTTATACAGGTCATCTCATCTGGGTATTTAATAATAATAATAATTCTTTTTTTGGGACAACATAGAAACCATATTTGTTAGTAAACAACTTATATACTAGGATTAGTAATAGGAATTTCATGAGGACAATGATTCCGCATGACATGCCTCAGCACAGGAGCTCTCGGGTCCTCAGCCACGACTTTCAGGATGCTGTTGTCACCTCCCCCGAATCCTCCTCTCAAGCGACGTTGCCAAGTTTGGCAGTTTCAGTAGCGTCCGTCAGCTTCTGTGATGTGCAATCAACAGGACGCAGGGCACGATATCAAGTGTCCCATCGTTGGCATAGTTTGTGGGGCAACAACATATTCAAGGGCAGATTAGAGTCGTCTATGAATCTCCACCTTTTTTTTTGTTGTATTGGAAAATCATCAAATGAGTCCTCCCGCTCTGGGCAGAGCGAGCGGTAGGTGGTGTCAGACTACTGACTATAAAAAAACCCATGTTCCTTCTTAGCCCTTTGTGTCGACGCCGCGGTATCTCTTTCGTACAAGCCGCAGCCCCGACAGAGTGAATCTCCACCTGAATAGGTTTTTTCTTTGCTTTGGTCAACCTGTCTGGAACCTATTCAGATTTCCAGCAAGAGGGATTCTGTCATTTCTGCATTCACATTTTCGCTACGAATACGTTCATTGTGCGTAACGGCGAGTCGTGGGTTCGAACCCATTTAGGCGCATTACTTTGTGTAATTTATTTCGTCTCAAAACGGTGAAGGAAAACATCGTGAGGAAAACGGTATGTCTTACTGCCGCACTCAGCGAGCTTTAATGATTACGTAGGCCATCACTTAGTAAAGGTTTTGACAGTTTTGTCATACAAGAGTATGTCAAATATTTACTAAGTGACGGCTGTAATCATTAAATATCTCTGAGTACCGCAGTAAGAACCAAAAAAATTCGAAGTCGTGTGACATGGTACCAATCCGCACTGGGCCCGCGTGGTGGATTATAGCCCATCCCTCTCCTAGAGAGGAGGCCTGAGTCCCTGCAGTGGGAACATTATAGGCTCATGATGAAGGGCAAACCAAGCGTCATTTATCGTACTTTCAACAAAATAGTTCAGCAATCAATCTGAGATTAAAATTAAAACTGGACTTTTTCTTTGCTAGTCACAGGGACTGCCAACAGGAGAGACAGTTCTTGTAGACCTGCTAGAAGTTCCCATAAGGAGACTGCGATGAAAATAAAACAACACAATAATTCAGAGCGAAATTTAATCAAAATATTCAAATTTATACAATATTAAGTCTGTTTTCGCATCATATAAAAAGACAGTTGGTCATTCATAGTTAAATTGAAAACAAATAAATTAGTAATGCAGCACCAAAATACATACATCGTACTTAAAAAGAATACTTCTTACAAATTATACTGGCATTGATTGATGTTTACTACGCAGGCCGAAGAAACTGACTGTCTGGCCGTCAGACATTCGCTCGAGTCTGTGTGTGGACGGTATCACTGTACACTATCCTCATATAGATGTAAACCATGCATACTAAAATACCGTCAACATACAGGCCTAAGGTATATCAAAACGCGCAACGCCATAATAATAACTGTGAAAATGTGAGCGAACCAACACGCAGAGTTTTGGCTTAATATCAGTTTTGATACAAATAGGCAGCTGACTGTAACCAGAGTGTGATAAGTCGGTGGTGTGTGGTTCTTATCTGGCCGCAGTCAGCTTATCTATAATCACACCGATTTGTAAAACATTTTCCTCGTGTAGCACAAAGCCCTGCGTGTTTGTCCAAAACATGATTGACTATAAAGTTGTAATTTAACGCCGTAAGAGTAACATTTTAATAAAAAATCTACAGATATACATACATGTAACACGTACACACGCATACACGCACACGCAGTACACATAACATCTGACAAGCGCGCCGCGACCGCTACCCGCATCTCCAATTCATTACTACTCGTAACTACATACACATATTATTGTATCACTAATACATTTTGGTGCGCCATGGCACTGTACGTTAAGTGAGCATCACTAACAACTATATTTATATATAAGCGACAACTTCGATAATCTCCTGTACATTCGTTAGACACTACGTTTATTCAGTTTTCTCCTTCTACACTCAACTACTTCGAGATCTAATCGAAATGTTCACAGTAAAGTAATTAAAGGATGCCACAATAACAAGATAAAAATAATTTACAATGATATCAGTTAAACAGCATGGTAACTTTGCAGAATCGTGAATAAAAAATCTCGAAATATAAAAAATACAATGGTCAGTCCCACGAAAACTGTCGCCTTCGAGTCCCTAATCCTATTGGACGTTTTACCTTCTCAATAGACTATCACACACTCATGGGGTACAATTTTGAGCAATTATATTACAGATAAAAGCATTATAAATAATTTAAATCGAAGTGTGAAGTAATAAAGAGTTGCGTCAAAACTTAACTATTTGAATTTGTGATACCTTATGGCAAGTAACAAATCGGTCACTCCAATTTATGATTAGTAACAAAGCGAATGAATCAGGCAAGCTAAATAAAACTTACATTATAATACCTATACAGAAAATACGAACATAGTTAAAATAAATAATTATTTATTAAAAGTAAACAAAAACATTAATTATACACATTATTCTCATATTTTACACGGAATATTCAATTATAAAAGCGATTTACAATAGTTATATAACGGTTGTACATAATACAACCATATTATTAGCATTACAGAGGCCATCCTACAACATTTCCGCTTGGCTGTGACGTGCTGTGATAATTCATTGATGTGTTCCAAGCAGTTTTATTAATTATGCAAAAATGTTGTCGGTGGCCACAAGCGTTGGTTCAGACGGGACATTGCATTCAGTCTGACTCATTTTCCTACATATTCTCTAATCTATAAACTATCCAAAATGTATATAGACGTATAAATCTAGTACAAAGCTTACCTAGCGTTGTCGCGTCTGAGCCAACCGAACGATCATAATATCTTACAGACGATGAAAGCGTCGCCGAGCCTTCATCTGAACATGTGGCATCCCAAGTGGAAATGCCAGCATTGTATCGAGTACTACTAATTCACGAAGTCTTAGATATGACATGGAGCTCATAAAATGAATGGGATATTTATATACTTAGTAATCTATGTAACTCCATGAACTAGTACACTTTTCACTCACAACATAGATATACACGCCACACGTACGTTTCACTTCGCCTACACAATCATTAAAATCTCAATTTACTTCAAGCAACACTTTTCAGGCATCTCCAAACTAGACATGACAGTTCACGTGAAAATGTACTGCGTCACTTTTTAATATCAAATAAAAGATTTATCAAGTATTTTATGATCAACATAATACTTACAAGTCGAAATTATACAGTCAAATTATTAGAATTAATTAAAAAATCAAATTATTATGTTGTGAATGTTAGATTATTATCCACTGATTACTTTAATATTATTACGTGGTATTCCGTCTCCCTCATGCAAATCCTATGAAACATTCTGCAAATGAGAGGTGACATATCATTTACAAGAATGTTAGTGCATCTTTTTTCTCTCGGTATATGTCTCAGTCAATACATATATTATAAAGGTTATCATACCTCCTACAGGCCGCAATTGTACGTTCCCTGCGTTTTTGACGCAGTTTACCGTCATATCATTTCAAGGTTCCATAAGTTTCGTTATCTCTGTCACAGGTCTTTGAGGAGTGCTGACTTCGCGTTCTTGAGTTTGTCAAGTCGCTTCGTGAGGTGGCTGTTCTCAGTTTCCAGCTCCTCGACCCGGTTGAGGGCTTCCCGAGCCTGCAATACAAATATATATGTTAGAATATTGTTATAGGGAGGTAGTGCAAACGGGATTGGTAGCGTTATATACAAACTTATGCGTATCTACATATAAACGGTGTAGCAATATTGAGTTAGAGCGTTTAATTAACAACGCTTTTATATATATAATTGAACATGCAGAAGGGGCAAAACGTTATATTTACATATTATTTAGTAAACATTTAGCATTTGATCGACAACGACACACAGGAGTGTGGGATACAGATTATCACAGTATTATATTGCAACATTAAATCCCGTAATACACATGCCTATTTCTTGCACAAAGTTGGCTCAATGGCATGCAAGTCACTTGCATAGCTTTGTGCAAGTTACCGGCACTTTGTGCAAGTTTCAAATAAGAGTAGGAATGTCAATGACCTCTATCTGTCAACTGTTACTTGAAAAGTACGGATTACGTCATAAAAAAGATAATGAAGTCAAAAAAAATTGCATTGGTTATTTATGACCCGACTGCAAGGAAAGGGTAATGTTTTTTTTCAAACCATACTTTTCAAGTGACAGTTGACAGATAAAGGTCATAAAAGGTCATTGACGTTCCTATTCTTATTTGGAACGCATTATATTCGGGCTTTACGTAGGTAATCGGTTGCGTGTTTAGGGTAGCACACTCCGTGAGTAAGGTATACGCGACTGTACCGTTAACTGTCGTCATTGATAACGGCCCAGAAGTCAACGACTTCCTGAAAATTAAATCATTGCATATATTTTAACAGTGTGTTTTCTTATGATTTCGTCGCGTAGTTCTCGATACCTAGGTATATATTGTAACTTGGAGTTTGGAGATAAAACTCGTAGACGAAAATCGCTTGGCAATAAAAACCACCCATGTTCCTTCTTAGCCCTTCATGTCGAGGAAGCGATATCTCTTGCGAACAACCCGCAGCCCCGACGGGAGCGCAATACCCCTTAGTTGGTGACTTAGACCACCAAAGTGTACAAGTTTATTTTGTGTGCGTGTGTTCTCTTTCTCTTTTCGACTCATGTTCTTTATGGAATGTTTTGAAGGTCTGAATGACCATCTAAGAGGTATTGTGCCCCCGTCGGGGCTGCGCGTTGTTCGAAAGATATACCGCGGCCTCGGCACAAGGGCAAAGAAGGAACATGGGTGGTTTTTAGTCAGTAGAAGTCTGACACTCCTTACCGCTCTGCTCAGAGCGGGAGGATTCATTTAACGATTTTCCACCCCGCAAAAAAAACGTAGGTATTGTGCTTAGTTATTCTGTTACACCCTGTAGACAAGGTGAGAGTATTGGGCAGTAAGATGTGTTTACATACCTCTCTTTGCAGCTTGCGACGCTCCTGCTTGAGCTGTTCCTCATGCTCGTCGGCGTGGTCCTGTCGCGCGCGCAGTCGCTGCAGCTGGGCCTCCAGTCGCGCCACGTGTGCGGCCTGTAGGGCTGCCTCGGCCTCCGCTCGCGCCGCACGGCCCTTCGCTTCCGACACCGACTTGCGGACTGTTTCCACTGTGGTGCAAAGATGTTTTGATTAGCTAAGATAATTATAACACAGCTTACACATTACTAGGGTTACTTAGATGTAAGTTAGCAGCACTTCAATGTTAAGAAAACCGGTATAAGCTGGCCTGCTATTCTATAACAACACCGTACTACGACTGTATGCGTGTTTATCAACCCCGGTACGTGTCTAATATTTTGAGTATGGCATGAGCAATGAACAAAGGCGTGTTGTTGGGAAGCAATCAAACGTGCACTTCTGACAACGTCATTCAAGTGTCGAAAGACGCAAGATGCAGAACTTAGTAACAAAACACAGCTGATCAGAAGGTCATCGCCCTCGTGTCACTTGATATAAACTTCTCGTGTTGGTATCATCATCCACAGCCCGACTTCACCCACTGCTGGGCATAGACCTTTTTTTTGGGGGGGGGGGAGGGGAATCATCAAATAACCCCTCCTGCTCTTGGGCAGAGCGGAAGGGAGTGTCAGACTTTTACTGATTAAAAACCACCCATGTTCCTTCTTAGCCCTTGTGCCAAGGCCGCGGAATCTCTTTCGAACAACCCGCAGCCCCGACGGGCTGGGCATAGACCTCGTTTGTGGCCAAGCTTCAGGCCCGGTTACCACCAAAGCGGAGAGGAGCGGAGACGAGAGGAGATGTGCAGAAATCGGCCAATCACATTAGTTAAAATTTTCCATCAAGTCTTTCACCCTTCCTGTTATTGGTCGAATTTGACACATCTCTCCGCTCTGCTCGTCTCCGCTTGTCTCCGCTTTGGTGGAAACCGGGCTTCACGCTTTTATGCCAGCCTAATCCAGGGTATTCTTGCAATGGCAACAATGCCGTCTACCCAGTGTATACTCACGTTCATTCTCGTAGTCCTGGTCGTGATGGTTGGTGACTCCGTTCTGTCTGGCGGCGCGTTCCTCGTTGAGCTGCAGCTTCAGTTTGCGCACCTCTGACTCCAACGCCTGCTTCGAGCTCAGCAGCTTTTGCAACCGCACGTCTGGAATACAGTTGTTTACGTTAGACATTAATACTTGAAAACTACTTTTTCTTGCGGGTGGCTTGTGGGTGTACTATTGGGTACACCTCTGTCTAACCCTTCGGGGATTACAGGCGTGATGTTATGTTATGATACTTTTACTTGAAAAAAGGAGGTGAGTTTACAAAGAGGATAGAGAAGGAAAGTATGTATCTATGGGTCTTTGTTGCCTGAAAATTAATGAATTCTATACTATTCGAGTCCACAATTAGTACATTCATAATCAGTTCTAGCTGAAGAGTTAGTGGAAGAGAAGGAGTGGTGTGTAAAGCGAAAAGTTAAATGAAGAAACCGCAAATAGTTTTTCAAGTTCTTACGCACTTTCTTTTAATGGGCCATGGTTTGCTATAAGTTGTTGTTTAATTTTGAATTTGTTCCAGTTGATAAAGTATCGTTTAAGTGTAGCATTTAGTTCGGTACGGAGTCGAGTCTCGTCATCTGAATTGAAACAAGTGTTCCGCTTTTATTGCATTGCCACAAAGCTTTTTCAACCGGCTCATACCGATTCCGTATCGATAAGTGTAGTCAGCCTTTGAAGAAGAAATTTTTATTGGATGATTAAAAAATGTCATCTTATTGACTGTGTAAAGGATGATATGGCTAGAAAAGAGGTGACTGCTGAGATGACGAAGTAATAGAGAAGTAAGGAAGAAGAAGACGTTGCGCCGATTTGAAATAACTTTGGATAAAAATAATGATGATGATTGTCGTACCAAGCGTGCCCTCTCCCGCATCATCGAGCAGCTGCTGCGCCTGGTGCGTCACGAGCGCCAGTGAGGGCACAGCCCCGACCGCAGCCCCCGCGGTGTCCCGGCGGGCGGGCTCCAGCGCGGCGGCGTCCACGAAGGCGAAGCCCGCGCCCGCGGCCGCCGCGTCGCGCGCGCGCACGGCGTCCCGCGCCGCGCTCAGCTCACGTGACACCGACTCGTGCTCGCGCTTTAGACGCTCGAATGATGAGCATTTCTCTTTGTGCTCGCGCTGGAATTGTGTAAAATGTTTTTGTTAGTTATATAAATACACACGTTTAATTGATGATGTTTTGCCGTATCTGCTAGAAAGAAGTCGCAAGTGATAACAGAAAAGATACGTGCACTCAATTTATCATTCAACTAACAAACGAAGACAAAGCGCTATTGGGAAACCTACAGATTCTATTTTTCTTGTGTGTATGTTTATGTATTCGACATCAAAAATAATTTATTCATTTGATAGCAGAATTGATACGTGCACTGTCAGTCAAATTACTAACAAAAACAAAGCGCAATTGTAAATTAATTAATTAATTACCTAAAAATTCTTTGTAATTTCTGAATAGAATAAACTCGGCAAAATTACATAGAGAAACATTGAACCTATCTCACACCTGGAGTACAAAACTTGGCACTGTGGACGAAGATGATTAAGCAAAGTTTGCCTTTCTGAACTCAAACCAAACTTCGTCCATAACACTTCCACACAAGACCGCTATTCACCTGCAGCTGTGCGTACTCCTCGTGCAGCTCCTCTATCCGGTCCTTGAGCAGTTCCAGCTGGTAGCCGAGCGCCGCCTTGTCGTTATCCAGCTGCGCGTTCAGGATCATCGCCTTGCGGAACTTCTCCTCCACTTCTTTCAACTCGTGCTGGAGAAATTAACAAACTTCATTAGTTAACTTATTTGCTAAGTTAACTTGTTATCTTAGCAAATATGTACTCGCCTTGCAAGAGAAATGTCAGAACCGCGAACATTGCCCATAAGGGTGACAAAAACTATACTATGAACCGCTTAGCAAAACAAAAATTTAAAATACAGTTTCAGGATTACGTCTATTCAACTCAACATCACTTTTGAAATGTCAAGGATTCGGTCAAACAAAAATGAAGCTACAGTCACTTCACGGTAAGTGACAAGGGCAACCCAACAGTAACCTTATTGTAATGTAGTAAAGATCATAGTAAATGATACATACCCTAAGGTCCTTGATGCTAAAGCCATCATCAATGGAGTCTTCAGAGCTCCGTCTGGGTGAGTGCACGGCCGGGCTCAGCGCCGTCAGCCTCGTAGCGCCGCGACGACCCACCGTCTCTGTAACCGGGACACAAATCATATGAGGATTACCTCTTCTCCAAGGTTAAAGTGGTTCGCCTCTAAACTATGTCTATGTTATACTTTGTCATAGACATTTTTCTAATTGGCAGATACTAGTGTAAACTTAAAACAAGTGCACAATGCTGCCGTATTACTATTTTGATACTAACCGATAAAGTAGAAAAAAAGTAATACAATTATTTAAGGCGCTGTCAAACTCTTTTGGTGTCATAATAATGTGTATGTCAAAAAACTGTTTTTTTTCTAGGTCTAGTCAGCTAGCCAGTCTGAGGTAGGTTGCAAAAAGAAGTTATTGCGACGTTTTAGCCTCTTTCTTATTTCATCTAGTACAGCAAGAAAATAGTTTCATTACAATTAAGGACACAAAACCAAAGTACGAGTAATAATAGACTAATAGTAACTAAAACTAAACTAAACTAATAGTAATAATTTAGTCCAAATAAACCTAAGATTATACCTGGTGTCTTTCCCGAATACATGTCGTACGCCTTGTCGGCATGGTCCTCTTGTTCGCGTTGCTGTCTCTCCAGCTCACGCATTCGTATCTCCCTGGCCTCAGCCCGCGCCGCTCGTCGCGCTGCTAACCTCTGCTCCGCCTGGAAAGAACACACGACAAGTTTAGATATAGATTTTAGGTGTTACATTACTTCAGAGTAAGACAGTTGAGACACAAGGCTCCAAGGAGTTCAGGGATTAGTCAAATTGTGCAAACGGCACTTTTCTACTCAGTGGTTTATAGCACACTGGGAAACTTAGATGGGGGTAAAATGTTGTCCTAATCATAACACCATAACCTTACTTCTGTACCACCAGTTTTGTTGAACCAATGACTTGAATACTGTTACAAAATGAACAAAAATATTAACTAGTCGCCGCTTTATCGCTTTATCCCAGGCAGACGTCTCGGCTAGCAGACCGAACAAGACAAATTCAGATCATCGCATCGATGATTCAAACTAAAACAGTTGGCACTAGGGCTTTCAATACCGGTATTACGGGATCCCGTAATACCGTGATCCCGGATTAAATATGGGCCTTTTTCAATACCGGTATTGACGCCTCAATACCGTGATCACGGTATTGCAAACATTACATGTATTATCGTCAATTTAATTGCATGTTTAAAATATAATAATGACACATGAAACGTTCTAAGAGACAGTAAGACAATGACTGATCATGAACACGATTTGACCATAGAAGAACCTTCTACTTCATTGAATACGAGCAGTGGAAATGATATCGCGCGCAGGTTTGACGATTTTCAGCCTTCGACTCAATCCGGCTTGTTTGGGAAACAAGCCGGATTCCGAAAAGGCATAAGTACCGTAGACAGCATACATACGCTGCGTCAGGTTATACAAAAGACCGAAGAGTATAACCTGCCTCTCTGTTTAGCGTTTGTGAACTACGAGAAACCCTATGATTCGATCCAGACTGCAGTGTACTGCAGTGTCTCCAACGGTCCCAAATCGATTACAGGTACATCGAGGCGTTGAAGTGTTAGTACATAAACGCCACCATGTCAGTCCGACTTCAGGACCTGTGTGACAGGGAGACGTCTATCTCCGAAACTGTTTACACCGGCACTGGAGGATGTCTTCAAGGTTCTGGATTGGAGAGGACTTGGCATCAACGTCAATAGGGAGTACATCCCTCACCTTCAGTTTGCCGACGATATAGTGGTCATGGCTGAGACCATGGAGGACCTCAGTAAAATGCTCGATGACCTCAGTGGGTCCTAAAATAAACATGGACAAAACAAAAGCCACGTTGAATGTCCACGTAACACCCACACCTTTCAAAATCGGAGACTATATACTCTTAGTTGTGGACAATTATGTCTACCTGAGACAAATGGTGTAAAATGTAAATGGTCCAGTTAGGTAGGTGTAACTTCGAGGAAGAGTGGTAATCGTCGAATCCGACTTGGCTGGGCAGCATTCGGGCAGTTACGCGATATTTTCTTGTCCAACTTACCGCAGTGTCTCAAGACGAAAGTCTATGACCAGTGTGTGTTGCCAATGATTCGACCAATGAATGACCTGGTGAAGGTTGCGGGGACCCGCTGGATGCGCGCATGGGACCGGTCAATGTAGCGACACCTGAGGGAGGCCTATGTCCGGCGCGTTCATGTTCCACGCGCGCCTCAAAAATATGTCAGCAACATGGAAGGGTCGACGCCCGTCGTGGCTGCGGGTTGTTCGAAAGAGATAACGCGGCCTCGGCACAAGGGCTAAGAAGCAACATGGGTGGTTTTTAGTCAGTAGAAGTCTGACACTCCCTTTCGCTCTACCCAGAACGGGAGGGGTTATTTGATGATTTCCCAAACACCAAAAAAAGGGGTGGCCTATGTCCAGCAGTGGACGTCTTTTAGCAGAAATTATTATTAATGATGATGAGTGAAAATAATGACACATCCATCCATTCCTATCGACAGCTTAGAGATATTTACTGTCTATGGTACCTACGACTATTGAAGCAGAGCGTGCTTTTTTCAGTAGGCTATTGTGAATGATGGCTAATAGCTAATTAAGCTATACTTACGTTTCTACAAATATTGATACCTTTGTTGATTACATGAGACATTTCAATACTAATAAAAACGTATACTTTTTTGCAATTTGTACTTTTCAAACTCCATGTGAAATGCCTTTATACAAAAATACTTGATAAAAACCAATTTAAGTTTTGAATATGTTCCGAAATCTTAGTCCTTTCTAATTAAATAATCAACCAATACCAAATTGTTGTATCCGAAAGCTATTTATAATAAATAAGAACAATGAAGACTGTTTTAAAAATAAAAACACGTACTTTAAAGGGTAGTAGGTAATACCGGTATTAATACCGTGATCACGGTATTGACCTCCAATACCGGTCTTGATACCGGTATTAAAAATATCCGGTATTTGAAAGCCCTAGTTGGCACCAACATTTAGGGGATCGAAACGCAAGCTTATAGTTCTTAACGGCTGATTAATTAATTTAATATGATATTTAGTTGAGTTGCCAGCGGTGGTGTTGCGCAAACCGCGGTGTGGGCGGAACATCGGTCGTAAGTTACGCGTCTCCAATTAGCACGCGAATACTGGTTAGTGTAATCTGTGATGGAAGTGTTAAGTGGATTATGCGATAGATTTTACAGATATTAGGTGTCTTTGCTTTGTTAACTGCGGCTGCCCACTTGATTACTTCGATTAAGTGAAGTGGAGACTGGGAAACGCATTCGTACGTACTACGTTACACCGTACGAAAGCGTTTTTTTACTAGCTATACTTATACTGGGTGATCCTGCATAAATTGATATCTGTTCCAAAATTCTGTTCTGAATTATTATTGTTTCTATAACATTCTCACAATATTTGTGTTGTTTGTTATTAAGGTATGCAAAGATATATTGATATTTATAATTTCCATTTCGCCGGATGTTTAACAAAACATGTTGAATCTATAATTAGCCGATGAATCGATGATGTCAGTTATTGCACAATTAATCTGAAACGCAATACTAATAACAAGAGGGCTCAATCGATCAATTAGCCTATCACACCCACTTATAGAACCTCTATTTAAGTCATACACTTCATCAAGGACCAAGTCATAGTTAAAACAAAACTAATTGTTTGCATAGCACAGCATAGTTTTTTGGCGCATGAAATACAATGTCATAAACATTCCGCTGTTTGTAAGCATAACCAGCTTATAACATTCCCAGTACTAGGACGCAGGCCTCCCTTATAATATGTGTTTACCAACATTTGTGAAATAAAATTGTCTGTGGAAATTTTATTTTAAAACAAAATTGTAGCTTTAGTTCCGACTTCGACTACGCACCAAAAGGAACTTTTGATATCTATGTTATTAATAGTGAAACACTTCTATAATTGAAAGTAAAAATGAAACTTCAACATTTGTATAAATTGTTCACGTGTACTAACGACCTTACATCATGGCTATGAAAGGAAGGTGTTGAAACTTGAAAGAGTGTCGGAAGCGAGACATTAATTACACCTCGCGGTGAGGAAGTACACAGTAAACTTCATAGTGTAATCCGACGTGAAGATTAGCTTGTCATGCTGTCAATCAAGAAAGATTTGGTGAAGGAAGATTTAAAAAAAAAGATAGTACAATCTCAAAAATATTTGTTCTAAGAAATCACGTCTAAATAAAGATTACAGTCATTGAGCTTTATTAAACTCGATTTACTAACAATCGCCCACCATTTTATGGGCAAATGATGGGATCGCATTTGTAAATAATAGGATAATAGGCAATTTAATACAATGCCATTGAATTACATACGTTTACGTATGACCTAGTTTTAAAACAAGCCTATCTCAATGCGTAGATCAACCTGATAGAACAATGCGCGTTACGCAAAATTGACGTAATTACGGCAAACAGCATTGTGATGGTGATTAAAATTGTTGGGGGAGAAACTTTCGAATCTCCGTGTAGAGAGTCATTAGATGAATAACACATACATAAACTCACACCTTTTTCCCATGGGGATAGGCAGAAACCACAGAACGCCATCTGCTAGGATCCTTACACACTCCTTTTTGCCTCATCCACGTTCATACATCTGGTGGTACACGCACGCCGGTTGCGAGTACTACACACCTGTCTTTCTGAAGAACCTCACCAATAAGGTCAGAATAGTAATACTAGAGGTGACTAAATGTGTGTGTTTTGCGTGAGAATGATGCGGTCGTAAAGCATGGCGGGGCGTAGGTGTGGATCGCCTCGCTCGGTCTGCTCATATAGCCTCATACCAAAGCACACATCACATAATTCACAGTAAACGGGTTTGGGGAATCCCTACTCTACACTCATGAAATATTGATTAGTTGTTTTTATTAATATAAAAGAACACAAACTATAATTTATAAAAATAATTTAGGGTTACATCAATTGGGGATCTCCCTATTTTTAGTTCATCCATCTTATCAAATAAATATTGAAACGCCACAGAAAGTAAGAAACCATTGAACAGGAGCATTCTTCAGACCATAATCGCAGCTAGCATGATCATGGTACTTCTGACTTTGTCAATTTAAATTATCTTCATAATCCAGAAAAATCTTTCGATATTCAAAATAAAGTTCTAAAAGTTGCGATCTTAAAGACCAAAGTTAAACTAATTGGTCCTTGTTTACTTAGCGTTTATATGTGAATGATGCCGAATTGTGCGAATATACATTGCCAAAATGTAAAAGGTGATGTGTTTTGATGGTTAAAGTGTTATAATGCGAAAATTATGCGCAATTGCGGTCATGTATACGGGCGTGAAGTTTAAAGTAACAGTAAAATGCGGGTGACGGGAAGCGCTGGCGTAACAATGCGATAACACTGCCCTTCCTTGGTTCACATCGCAGCCAACTACATATTATTACTGCCTTATCTTGAGACTTCCGACCATCACTGCCAACCAGCATGCAAAGTACAGTCAACGCGAGTACAACAACACTTTTACCATAACTCGAAACCCATCGATACTACGCCACTGCTCGAAAAAGTCGTAGCTCATAATCGAAACTACTAACACGAAAATGCACAACACAATCTTGATAGTACTACACAAAAAGTAGCCAGGCAAGACGCAACACGGACAAAACCCCTAAAAACAAAAGATATCATAATCGGTTAATGCACGAATCGATTAGAGAATGAGCTCACTCAAATGTGATAACGAAAAAATGCGATAAAACATGAAAGAAAGAAGAAACTGGTTGGTATTGAAAATGTTTCTTTACAGAAGCTTGCAGGAGATTCGTTACGGGTTACGTCATATGCCATCAAATATTTATATTAAACAATATTCATCAAAAATGTGATTCACGCCACATGGCACAAAGTAAAGAAAATTTGTACTGCCGACGATGGTGACATCATCCTTGAGCACAATGCTTTAAGGATACGACGGTCATTCCCCACGGCCGCCAGTCCTTGTAAACATGAGGACGACTCAATTGGTGAAGCTATCGCGCTAAATGAGGAGCATTCGCTTCAAGGAGTTGACGACTTTAACGAGGATTTCAACGGTAAAGTAGCTCCCCCGATATGGGCGATAAATGAATAATGTACTAGTGTTGCGCCGTTAGAAACCAATTGATTAATTGTAAATAGAAATGATAGTTAGTGACCAGCAAGGATAAACAGAGGTGTTCCAGTTAAAGGGCGATAATCTCGAGCGCGGGCGTAGCGGCACGTTGCCAGTCCTGTCACTGGTCACTGGTGTTTACCAATTCGTTGACATTTTTATTGCTAATGCACTTCAAACTGATTGAAAGATAAAGCGATTATGGTCTCATTCTATTTATCTCTAATAGCCTATTACAACTAATTTTCGGTTTGATTTTAGCAACAAAACCGTCGGTCGAGTATTTCTAACTAAACACTTACTTTCGTCTGACAATTTGTTGCTTAATTTGAGATACTGTTTTCATTTCCGGCAATTGTTTGATTGCTCAATGAAATGAAATGTCTCATTCATACTAATCAGCTTTCGCATAAATTTGTAAACTTAGTATTTTTTTCATAAGGAATGTACAACGGTTGGGAAAAGGAAAACATTACAAATTCGTGAACCAAAATTCGTGGCGTTTGCTATGGCACAAATTTGGAATATGTCTTTGGAATTGTAAACAGAGTCGTTTGACTGTGAATAATGAATGTCATACTTGGGAAGACAACGGATGAACACGGCGTGACAAATCGTCACAGTTGCTTCGTTTAGCGTTAATTGTTTATATTGTTACACAAAGATATAACTCAAGGATGGGAAGGGAGCAGTGAGAGAATCAGCGAACATATACGTCATCCAACATGTTGCTAAAGCATAGCACACGTGTTGAATAAAAACATCCCAGCTATGCTATTATTGAATACCCGATGAGATGGCACAATACATTTAGTTAAAATAAACATCAACGCGGACAAACATATAGTATATTTTGGATAAACATCCAAGGCTGAAAAGCATGTTTTGAGTCAGTTTCAGCATCATTCAAATCGTTAAAGTTACCTAATACGACAATAAGGACAACAAGGATATAAATATGACAGTTGTGGTTGACCAAACAGTCACAAGATCTCTGTAATTAATATGTCCGCGAAAACTTGTTCTAGACGTCCAGTAATATACATAATCAAGTCTAAGTTACTCACATAAAGGATCAAAATACGAGTGGCCAGGCAGAACAGTAGCTCAAGCGGTGACATGGTGATTGGTGAGGCTATGTCTGCGCTATGAGGTCACCACAGGCGTGACAAAACCATCACACAAGTGTTCATAGCTAATGTCACGTGTGCACTGACCATTATAATAAAACATAATGTATTACAACATACCACAAGAATAAGGAAGGAGGATAGAACAAACAATACCCCATTGATATTCTATTGAAATTCGTCGTTTCGCTATTCTAGTCCATTTATTTGGAGGTGAAAAGGTGACTTACATAAAGGAGCAAGAGTTTGCAGCCGAGAGCTAACAAGCTCTCCGGAAACGTCATATCTATGCAATCTAGCAGCCCGAGGTCATCTCACCGCAGCACCGGCGCGATTACGGACATACATACAATACAGATGCTCTAACCTGACTATGACCACTAGAATATTCTAACAATACAAATCACACAGTCACGACAACATAATAGTATAAGTATCACTTAATGTGGCAGCTTCTACTAGTTTCCACAAAACACTTGAAAAGTACATTACTGACAAAGTGGCAACTAAAGTAAACGATACTCACTAGTCACCTGAGACAACTTTATAATAGGCCGCGACCTTCAAATTACACATAACGTAGCCAAATATGTATTGAGATAAGATAATTCCCAACTAGGTGTGTTTGGGGCCATTAACTAAATTAACCATGAAATTACTAACAAGTACACAATCATATGGTAAGTAAAGGGAAGGGAAGCCACAGGCAGGTGGACGTGACTCACCTGCAAATCGTTTTGGGAAACGGAAAAGATTTCGGATATAGCATGACACAATACAAAATTCAAAGAAGGTTATGAGGTCAACACTTAACAATTTGCTTTACGTACATGGTTCTGCTGATCGCCGAGAATGCCAACGATTGAGGGATTCTGATCGCCGTGTGAATCTCGACGCAAATCCGATAATACTAAGCTTTGGTTTTCCATATCACTAGAATGAGCTTCACTATTCTTTCGTCCATTAATTTTGGGCTGCTCATCTACACTACCATTTGTGTGGCCATTAGTAGCAGCATTCTTCTGAATATCATCTTTTACAGCTTCATTGATCGGCATGTGAGCCGGCTTGGCTTCATCAGGACGTTCGACGAGGGTTTCGTCATCGGAATCACCAAAATCACCATCAGTGAAGGCATCCCCGCTCTCCTCGTCACTATTATCAGGTGTGGCCACTTCGGAGCGCTGTCCCATGATTAACGTCACTGATTACCCGTCAGGTATAGTTGCACTTATTCGTAGAAGCCGAACAAACGGAGGTACGCGCTGGTTTTGAATTCTCACATCTACAGCATGCGTCAACAAATGTTGTGTGTTCGCAGGCGACTAGATTGCAGCATCGCCTCTGCCGCTTGAATAGAAAGGAAGGACGCAATTTTTGCACTGAGCTCTTCTCGAGCTGCACTCTATTGCGAATAGCGATAACACTTATTGTCGCGGTATTATAGCTTTATCTTATCGCCGATGTTTTCCACTTTATTAAACACTCCTTGACCAACATTCTTTATTTTAACGTCAACCAAACTGTTTATACGATAGCAATATTTTTGTTTTCTTTAGAAGCACTTATCACAATGCTGTTTTGTGTATGTTTACGTATCTCGGGGAACAATAGAATGTAGTCATTAAGTGTAGGCGACAGTTTATGCGCGCGATCGTTGTTATAATAGCCGCGTTAGGGCAACCAACACGCGTGTGGTTGCGGCGACGTCTGCAACCGACTGCGAGTGACCGCCATGCTGGGCCGCACATCACACCGCATAGCAAGCTATGCTATCGCTTGCGTGATAAATCACATTGCTAATTACACGCCGAAATTTTAAAATCCAGAAAGTAAACACTACAAGTTCTGTGAGCAGCAATTTTAGGGCATAACAACTGGTTTTACGCAAACTTTTGTCTAACAAACGCGGAACTAAAGACTAAATCCACATCAGGACGTGAAAGCCTAGCTCAAATGAGTTGCATTCATGATGTCGTTTCTCTTAGCTGAAGCAAGCATGACGCAAGGTATTAGTGAAGTTCTACATCCTCAAATGATTCCTAACAATGTTCGAGTCGGTGAATCACTAGCATAGCGAAGCGAACGCTATGCGCAGACCAGACGAGCGTCTTCCGCTCAGCCGCGTGAGACGCGCAACCATTTCAGCATTGTTTTGGTCAGCAAGACCAATCCCGGTGAGGAAACACTATTTTAATCAATTAGGAAATCGTTTTCCGGTTACCAGAAAACAAAAAATAACTAGCCGTTAAATTAGAACTACGTGTTTTATTATTCTTAAATATACTTGATTTCGTGCTCAAATGATTGCATTAAGGAAGGTAATTCAGTTCGGTGTCATTGAAACTCTACACTATACATTAAAATTACTCAACAGATTTAAATAAAAAACTGTACATGGACTACATGTACTCTACTTATCGTATTAAATAAAACCACAATGTTTTTGATTCACTGATCTGACAAATGACATGAATAATAAAACAATCTAATAATAGTGACATTGAATTTATCACAGGAAAAACTTGTTACATACTGTGTGTCGATAAGCTATCATCAGCGTGTCATATTTATTTTTATAAAGGAAATCTGGTTAAAAAGTCTGGTAGTTCCATTTCCAATCAATTTGTTCTTAAAAGCACTTTGTAAGTTTAAATTGTCTCAACGATGACTACTACTCGTACAAAAGTTATGAATGATATTCTGATCATGGTGGAAAGCCCTAGAGAATTGAGTAATGATTGAGTATGATTCAGATAAAATGTAATGTTCCATTATAACAGGGGAATTACTGTTGATGTGCTAGGCATTCGGGAAGTGATTCAACTTTGATTTGGAATAGGAATTGCCCAATTTGGTTTATAAAGACTCCCTGATAGTACAGCATCATTTGAAAAAAGTAAGAATGTCTCCAGTACATCCAAGATACCAATTTTAACAACATACATAATTGCGTCATCCGGGAAACTGGACAATAAATAAGTTAACGAATATTGGGGGCCGCTGAAAAAATGTAGTTTGCCAATCATTGTAGCGAAACTTCTTATCATGTTCTTGTTTAGTTTTTTAGATCCACCGCATTACTTTCAATTTTGACAGCAAAATATAAAACCTTTTTTCTCGATTTCGGCGGAAGAAGCCTCAAGTCGTTACAGAAATCTGAGTTTTTATCTCCATAAAGGTAGCCTTATGTCGTAAAGACATCTTTTTTCCTGGTATGTACAAAAATACGTAAAAGAAAAAAGAGGAAGCATGTCTTTTCATGCTCCCTCTGATTTTTTCTATGTATTTTTCACCCAGTGGTGAATATGATCTTCCGAGTTAAGACTCAGCCGTTCTAAATGTGAGTTAAACTGAAACAATTGATTGCAGGGTCCTTTGCCATTCTGAAATTGAGATTACTTTTACTCTTAGGCTGACTTGTCGGTTTCGGTTTTCGATAACGATCAGTAACGCATCAGTGGTTTTCGTGAGCACTCACAGTTTACGAGGTAGCTATAAATCGGTAATATTGTTGGTTAAACCTGCGGTTATTACGTGGGGACACGCTAGTACATCCACTATAAGTTCCTACATAAGCTTGGGCAAGTTCTAAAGGAAATGGTGCAATACGGTTACGTGTGTTTTAGTTGCGGGCTGATTAACCAAGCTGTTTTTTGCGGCTCATAAAAGAAGCCATTGCTTAAGTGATTGCACTGCAGCAGCGAGTTTTAATGTTCTGTTTGCTAGAAGAAAGACGCAATAACTTTATTGCATAATTTCACCAAAAAGAAAATCAACCACGTTGAGGCAAAGAAAACGGTGATCACAGTAAATCTTTTAGGAGAGACAATGGAAGCTATTGGCCATCATTTTTTGGCGTGCACAAATATCAGGTACCTACTTCATATCAATGCCAGATAATATACACAAGCTCGCTAAGCTACGATTTCCACACCACTTGTTTTTTTTTGGACGGTGGGAAATCAAAGATCCTCCCACTCTGGGCAGAGCGGTAGGGAGTGTCAGACTTCTACTGACTAAAAACCACCTATGTTCTCTTAGCCCTTTGTGTCCGAGGCCGCCGTACTTCTTTCGAACAACCCGCAGCCCTTCCACGACACCACTGACATGAAGGTCCTCAGACAGGGACAGATCAAAACTTTAAGGTCTGGGTCGTGGAAAGTGCCACCAGCTAAACCCCTAGCATGTGACGTAGCTGTTTTGCTAACTAGTCGGTCTAGCTGCCTAGCCTAGTGCGTAGTTAGCCGACCTTGGTGCAAGTCGACATGCAATTTCTATGCTTCTATAATGAATTATGCATTTGTAAGCGCAAAAACGTTAAGGTCAAAGTTTAAGGCTAACGAATGAAGGTCAGAAGTTTAGAAAAGAGATCTCTAACCTGTTTCATTGTCTAATATAATCTATACATATAATAAATCTGTAGAGAAGTCGTTTTTGTACATCGAAAATATTTAAAAAAAAAATTGTCAGGGTATTAAAGTATAACCAACAGAACACATTTCCAGCATTTTTGGAATTTTTGTCTGTTTGTCTGTTTGTCTGTTTGTCTGTTTCGATGACTAAGCATCACGTCAAATTTACGAAACAAATGTAGGTAACTTTTATACATAAATATTGTGCGTAACTTGGGCTATTATATTACTTAGTCTTTGTTTCATCGTAATCGGTGCTCTCTATCAAAAGATATATGAATTTATAGTTTTCAAGAAGAACTTATCGTTATGGTCAAGAATGAGACAAGCAACGACATCTATTGAACTATGGTACTTATTACTAAATGCCTTCACAAGATAACTTTAAAAAAGTTTTGATAGCAAAAGGTACGTAGATATAAGTCTAAATGACGCTGCTTTCAAAATCTACATAGCCTAAACCTTATAGTGTTTGATCGCTCTTTTTTAGCAGTTTATCTTCGTCTTCGACAGATGGCGTTATTCATTTGATGTCATTTGCTGAACCGCGATGATAGTAAACATACACACATTATGTTTCGTGAATAGTCAACAAATAAAAATTTACCAATTACACAGTATTAAAATACTATTTTTTTTTAAACTAAATTAAAATTAGATAAAACCCACGACATATTTTTTTATGTACCGTGTGGGAATCGAACCTGCAACACGCAGTGCTACTGTTAATCGTCCAGCCATTGCGCCAACCATGTCGTCATATAGATGTGGTGTGTTGTTAGCCCTATGTGTCGAGGCCGCGGTATCTCTTTCGAACAGCCCGCAGCCCCAACGGGCGTCGGTCCTTGGGGGCCCCTTCAATGTTGCTGACATCTCTTTGAGACGCGCGTGGAACACGAACGCGCCGTCATAGGACGGACGAACGATTAACTAGCCCGTTACTCACCGTTCACAGGCCTGCGCCTACGGTGGCCGGAAGCCATCACGTGGCCCCCGATGCCCGGAGCGTCTCCCGCGGCGGCTGGGACGAGAGGTTGTCTCCCTCTCACGTTCCGCCACCTCTTTCGCTAGCATTACTGCTTCGCAGAATGAGGTGGCGGCCATTTCAGATTCGATGTCCCAGATTCGGTACAGGTACCCTCTCGAAACACCCTCTTATCCCCCCTTTTTTTTGTGGTTCGTAAATTATCAAATGACTCATCCCGCTCTGGGCGGAGCGGAAGAAAGTGTCAGACTTCTACTGACTAAAAACCACCCACGTTCCTTATTAGCCCTTTGTGTTTCGGGGCCGTGGTATATCTTGCGGACAACCCTTAGCCCCGGCAGACGTCCCTTAATTGTTGCTGACATATCTTTGAGGCGCGCGTGGAACACGAACGCGCCAACGACAATCTGTCTGCCTGTCGACTATAATGTACCTGTTTCAAATTTCTTCAAGATCCGTTCGGCCGTTCTGACGTGGTTGATTAACAAACACCCATCCATCTAAACTTTAGTATGAGACATAGTCAGTACTTTGCATTACTCTCTTCTTATTTTCTACAGCGTCAGTAAGTTAACGCAGGGCAATGATTAAATGTACTTTTATCTAAGCGACGCATTTTAGTTTCCGACAAGCACGCGAACGAAGTCGCGGGCACAGCTAGTTTAAGATAAATGTACTTAGTTTTAGAGACTTGTGACTTTGAAAAGGGCGTTTCTGGTCCTTCTATGCGAAGCCTGCATAGAAGGACCAGAAACTGAACCAATTTTTGGTCCTTCCGATTTTTTTGTGAATAGGATTCCTCTGATTTCACTCACTCTTACTTTCTACGGACTAACATTATAATGTCCTGTGTGATATAAATAGGGCTTGCTCTCGACTCTCGGTCACACAAGAGACCTCAGACAAAGGTACAAGGACGTCACGGCTACACTCTCAGACACAATACCCGCACCACACTACTAATTAATTTAGCTGCTAGTGGTCCTTACTGCCTGTACTGAAGGTGCTATTTCGAGCAGTATAGAAGTGGTTCTTCTGGATGATATTAATAGAGCAGTGGTAAGGTGAGGATCGACAGAAATTTGAATAATCGTTTGTTTTAATAGCCGACATTATCGTTTAGGATTGGAGAAATTTCAATAAAAACGTTGTTGGAAAAGACGCGATGGATTTAGAAAATTACTTATAGAATCGTGTGTCTGACCCGAGATAATTTCGACCCATAGCCAGCGGCTATGTTTTTATGGTTGCAACCTAAATAACTGCTAATAGAAGTGCAATTTAATAAAGTTTACTTCTATATTATTATATTTACCACTTATGGGCTATCCCCTTTATTATTATACTTCCATATAAAATACTGCTTGACAGAGTATGGTTAAAATTAAACGTAAAACATTATCCGGATATTCACGACCTTTAGTTTATTTATGACCATAACATGATGGGCATGCATCAAGCAATCAATTACAGTGAACATTATAATCATGGAAGTAATTTTAGAAAATGATTGAAAGAATAAATTAGAAACGTTATTACAGAGATGTATCGATATTATTGATTCGTAGCTTAAACCTAGTTAAATCCGGTATAAATACGTCAATTAACCTAACGAAGACATCACTCGTTCGGCACTAGAATTTATTTGAAATGATGAAAACCGTTTGATACAGTAACGCACGCAAGTATCAATAGAACGCACTAAACCGAGCCACAACCCGACTAACACTGATAGACGAGCACTGGCAGTACTGGCAGTACTGGCCCACTCGGCCAGACCCAAGGAACGCACGTAAAAACTGCGCAAACGCAACTTGACCGCACGCGGGAAAAATAATTGAGATAGCTGCCACGCGACTGTCGCGGAGAGCTACGTAAAAACCGATTGCGGACGATTAACTGTTAGCAGATCGAACGGGATCGATGGACGGCGAGGTGCGCACGCGACGGTACGCGGACGTAAATATCGTGACATTTGCAGCATGGAGCCGACGCCAACGCACGTGAGATGCGCTTTCGTAATAGCAAAGGTGAATGATCGATACCTCAGTTATTTATTAACGACAATAAAACATTCAATGATATTGATACAGTCAATAATAACAACGGCGCGACATTGAAATGGAGCATATCCATTGCTACGGTGTGCAAAGTCAAGTGCTTCGTAAATGAAATCGAGAAGAGGTTAAAGTATCAACTAGCCGATAACGTGAATACTACACAGCTTTGATTTTATCGGTTATACGAGTATTAACAACGAGGACACGAATACTCAATTAACGTTAAAGATAATTTCGCTCTAAATCAAAAGACGCGATAGGGGACTTTTACGAGACGAGTTTATTTTTAGAATGATTAAAGTGTCCTGTGTGATTCATGGCGAGGCGCCTGTGTTGTGGGGACCACACGCGTCTCTAGCTATATTGAATTTATTTCAATGAAGCAGTATGCCATTACTTGTAACAATATGTCTCATATTATGCAAATTTTCTGCTTTCACCGCAGTTTGCGGACCGGTCGAGATTCTCTGTGCTACATCTCCAAATCATAAAACTCCTTATGCAGTCGCTGTTAAGTCTGTTATTGTATAAACCTGTTTCGGTAATTTTGTACATCCTTATCCGATGTTGTAATACTTCCAGTTGATTATTGCTGCAAATCCGTCCGCATTTGCAATTAGTTTAATGAGAGTGCCTCATTAACAAATGTTTACCTAGCTGTCTACGATGTAATAATTATATGTTTACTTAATTATAGCTGCTCTATGCGGACGTAGATTTTTGTGTTGGCCTTTGGTTTTTATGTTAGGGTTTCCGTATTTATTAAAACTTTTTCCGGGCTATTATCATTCCAACGATTTCGGTTAAACCTAGACAATGAGATTTTGTACAGAAATATAGTTGCAAAGTCACATTTCCAGTTCCCAGAATGTAGTACTCACTAATTTAGGTCTAACTAGACAAACAATCGATCGAGCCGACGAGTCCTCGTCGCTGCTGCTCTCCAGACAATCGGACAGGGACGGCGAGCGTTGCTGCGGCCACGATTTGGGCGCCTTCTCCGAGCACGGCGACGGCAGCACCAGCGGCGGCGGCAGGCAGCTGCCCTGGCCGCGCCACCACGACACCAGCGCCGGCGCCACACCCACTACCATCGCCAACCCCAAACGAACCATACTGCCAAGTTTACAGTCACCAACCAAACACAAAACAACAAGTCTCACACGAACATAGTGAACTCCAGCGCACTAGGAAGTGCCTGCCGCTCGCCTAGAGCATTGTTCTTAAATAAAAACGTCTATTTTAGATGGATGCAGTCTCACACACTTTCACACATGCAATGTGTCACCACACCGGCGAGCGGACGCCACGGATTATCCATCAACGTGTCGCGACTCACGACAGCCGAAACATCACACGTGCGCGCCTCACTATAAGTTAATACTCCACACAAACATTAAGTAAGTTGTGCAACGTGCCAAATGCCAGGTATACCGACGCATACGACACGACCGGCACCAAACGCATCGTGCCAAACGAGTGAGTGTTCGCAATCCACGCGCTAATTGTCACAGACGACTTCACGAGCCACCCGGAGCACGCGCGAAATTGAACGCTTTGTGAAACTGCGATATTGAAAATGTCGAAAGTTGAAAGTTTAACCGTCCGGGTGCAGCTCGGGACGGTGTGCCCTCGCGATCGCAGACAGTCGAGTGGCGGTCGTTGACGCTGGAGCCCCCCTCCGCCGAGCCGCCCAGACGCCCCTCCAGCCGCCCGCCCAAAGGGAACAACCCCCCTGGCCCTACATGCAAGAGAATGTCGCGCGAAATGACTGCTCGCTGAAAGGGCTTCTTAGAAATGTACATGGAAGCTGCTCACGGTTGTTTATTTTTAATTTCCGCGGCGAAACCGAGGCGCACCGCACCACAAAATGATTGACTTTCAGTACCGTTAGCGCAATCTTGTGTCGTAAACTAGGTCAGGCATGTATGCAATACTCGTAATAGCCAATAAAGCATTTGGTAAGGAACATTGTAACTGCATAAAACAACGTTGTAAAATCGACATGAAGGAATTATTACATAAACAATACATTAAAATAGATTTTCTTAAACATGACCGTAAGAAATGTGGTAACGGACGCGGACCTATAAACTTGGTTCCATAATGATTACATAGTTCCGTAGCTTCCTGAAAACCGGAGAGTGCAATAATTCCGAATGAATATGTATGGAATGTAATACTTTAGTTTCCAACTTTCTAATGAAGTCAATGAGATTAAAGGAGCACAAAGCAAGAGAATTATACCTGCAGTGGGCGTGATTATGGCAGGGGCCAGCAGGGTAAAACTGTATTTGCAAAATATAGAAACCACAGGATTGGTCGGGAGGCGGGACTGCAGCGGGATCGATAAACAGATTGGAATTTTACATAATGACATGGAAATGTAATCTGTACCCAACATGCTGCAACATCAGTAGTCGAGGCATCATTATTTCGGATCAAAAGACCAAAAACCTAAACCACCCCAAAATATGATCAGAATATCGCAATGAGTCCCGGAGTTGCATCAGCCGCGGCGAGGCGGGGGATGGAACCAGACGGATCGATGCTGGCACTGACGTCAATGGAGCCCGGACTAGAGGGCGGGCAGAAACAAATCCTATTTATATTTCAGCTTTCTGAGATTCTATTAACTTTCTTTGTCTCGTCGTTTACAGCTTAATAAAACAAGATATTTATTGGAGGCTGTCTTTAATAACCAGTCAATCCTTTTTAGTAGCTGTTAGAGCATCAAGATCGTCAACACGAAATAATTATGTTGACGAAATTGACTGCTTTGTTGGTTAAATGGTCGCTAAGCGGTGGATCCTTTGTTCAAAACTCTGTAAAAGCAGTGTTATTGGATGTCTCAAATAGGCAAGAGTTAGCAGAACTAAAGAGCCCTGAGACTTGATCTTCAGATAATCTCGGAAAAAAAACTTCTTCAAATTCTAAACAAAGGCTTGTGGAGGACAAAATGTTGAGCAACGCAAATTAAACGTTTGCATAAAATAAACATTAACACTGTAACGTCTTATGTTTTTACCTCCCAATAGGTTAAAACAATAATAGTCTTTGGATAGATTCTAAACAAAACGACTATGACGAGTTCTAGCTTAGATGACATTGTCGATTAAACGTACTAGTGGTAACATTATTAATTCACTGGTTTCGATTCAATTTGCCTCCGTAAGCCGCGATCGATCGTTAGCAATGAAGAATGATTGCTAACGATCGCGGCTCGCAATTCTAGAAATATTTAAGAGTATAGTTTTACAGATAGCTAGAACTTTATATAAAATTTATTTTATTCCAAACTTGTTAGAAGAGGACTTTTGCAATATTATAATTCTATGGGTACTACGGCTTCTTATCGCTGATAGCGACCGACAGCCTCTCAGACAATCTTAATAGACAAAACTATTTCGTCCACTCTTATCGCCTACTCCTACCATATACCAAAAGATATTCGACAGGAGGGAAAGCCAACAAAGCTGCAGAGACCGGGGCCGCATAATAACCAAATGTATGTAAAGTAAGAGACAACATCGGTCCTTACATAACCCCAGGCAGGAGGGTAGGCCTCCGCGAGGCTGTGGAAGTAGGACGCGGATCGATCCGCACAGGGCGACGAACCCGTGAACCAGCCTCCCTCTGACCTATATTTACTATTCCCACATTATAATAAACCCAGTTAAGTTAAAACCGGGGACAATTTTGAACAATAAAATCTAAACGACTTTCGAGAATCGGAATTAGTTAAATTCGCTGTTGTGTTTGAATGTTTCTAAATTGGAAAGTATGAATTGGATATGTCTGTCTGGTTTTCTTTAAACCTGAACTTATAAATTTCGCTTTCGACTATAATATGTTCAACAAAAATATACGTCCATACTATAAGTCCGCTAAAGGATTAAAGCTTTTAACAGGAATGATAATGACTAGAATAAGTTAGACATACTTTTACGAAGATATTGAATAAGTATAAATAAACCTGTTGCTACTATACTTGGATGTAGATAATACTTTAAAAGGGATAGAATTTACTCAGTTGGTAATGTATGTAGGTATGTTCGTCTTTTTAGATTTATTATTGATTTCCGTTGACTTGAGTGAGAAATATGTTGACTTACAGAAAAGGTATTGCTAGCTCTTTGCACTAAACCAAAGTACTCGTATAATTAGTTTTCAATAATTATTTGTAATTTGTAACACGGGATGGAACAATCTGCGACTCCCGCTTTCCCCTTAAACTAAAGGGGACGATTTATAAAACAATGGTTAGACCTGCTGTCTTGTATGGATCAGAATGTTGGGCCACAAAAGGGATGAATGAAAGGCATTTACATGTGGCTGAGATGAGAATGCTTAGGGGGATGTGCGGTGTTACGCGAATGGATAAAAAAAGAAATGAGTACATAAGAGGAAGTCTGAAAGTGGCGCCGGTGACTGAAAAGTTGTGTGGAAATCGGTTGTCGTGGTATGGGCATGTGATGCGGAGGAATGAGGAAAATGTCGTGAGGAAGGTTTTGAATATGAATGTGGAAGGATACACGAGTAGAGGAAGACCAAAGAAACGATGGATGGACTGTGTTAAGAATGATATGGTAAGAAAAGAGGTGTCTCATGAGATGACGAAAACCAGAGAAGTATGGAAGAGGAAGACATGCTGCGCCGACCCCAAATGAATTGGGATAAGGGCAAGAGAATGATGATTTGTGAACGCATACTACAAAATCTCTTACAAGAAGAGGAATCTTAAGCCAAATATGACGAGAAAAACTTGGCTAGAGTCAAGGGTCCAGATGGATAAGACTACTAGTAATCTCAATGTACAAAAAGACTATGTGTGACTTTGAACACCAAAAATTACCAAAAGGAACAGACAATTTGGTCTTTTAGACACAGAATGACAGAAGACAGCTAAATTGCTTTACTGGCGCCAATTGGAAAATCGATAATAATACCAGCTCAACAACTTGACAATCGCAAGTAATCCCATATACGCGGGTGTCGTAGGAAACGTTGCAGTAGGGCAGTTGTTTCCGGGAACTAACGTACTTGGCTCATGCTTCATCTCATCTTGCCGCATTTTGCATTGCCGACCTTGTTGTATTGAACGTGGAGATCGATTCAGAGCGTAACACTTCGCATATCCGGCCTTTTTGTTGTCATAGTTATCTTATTCTACTCCCAAATTGTAAGATGGCTCTTTAATACATTATTATATTCTATAGGAACGAAGACGGTCTTGCATGCTTCCTTGGTTAGTATAATTGGACTACATCATCATCTGCCTAACCTTATTCCCGAACTATGTCGGGGTCGGCTTCCAGTGTAACGGGATGCAGCTGAGTACCAGTATTTTAAATGAAGTGACACCCCTTGTAAAACTGAATGTCGGACTTTCGACTTCTGTCTAAGTCTACATCGACCCGTGCGGCTGTTATTAGTCAGCAACGAGCTACTATTTTATTGGACTACAACTACAATGCCCCACTTATTTTTACCTACCTTATTAACTTTGATAGGATCACCACAACGGGTCAATGAAGGCCATAGGTTCAAATCCTACTCGATTTGAACTCCCGACCTCTGGCATCAATCAACGCGATCTCATTAGGTCAAGAATTCAAGATAGATTAGTATCATCGCCAAGCTCAAGTATTGCGTGGATCAAAACGAAATTCCTTTAGAGACGGATGTTAACGATCATATTATAATCAATTAACTTACATAAATTCGACCGTTAAATGCACCCATTAGCAAGCTATCTCATAAACAAATAGTTGGCATACCAAATATTATTGAAATAGATATCAATTCTTGCTGGCTGCTTACAAATAGCAAAGAAATTCTATCGATCAATGATTCTTGGCTTCAATTGACTGGCTTTACGATCGTGTAGTGACCAGTGAATCAACATTATCGTCATATGGGACACCTTATAAAAGGACCCACGTCATATCAATGTTTCTATTCGACTGACTGACTAAGTACTCAATAGATATTGTGTCCATTCAATTATCAACAAAACTAGACCGATTTAGTTATCGTGCAAAATATAATGTCGTTATACAGAGTCATCCTTATATTATGCATTTCTAAAGATTAAGATTTTAGAAATTATATTCCTGTAGCGAATAGCGGACATGACAATGAAGTCAAATCAGAGGCCCATGGGCAGCATAAAATCTCTATCAATCAGGTTTAGCACAGTACTGACCACACGATAAAGAAGAACGATCATGATGGTGTTAGAAAAGCCGGGAGATACTAAATAAGATGCATGAAGAACTTATGCTTGCAAAGGGAGACAAGCATGACGAAATTATGAAGACTCCATTTGGACTCAAAAAATTTGATAAATGCAAAGAGAACCAGCATCAAAATATATACAGACAGTGCGTCCCTTAGACATAGCTGCCATAATTAGCTGCACTAGGTAGAGGTGTCACCTGCAGACGCAGTGCACCAGATAGTGTCGCGAGGGTCCCAACTACTACTCCGAATATTCGTAAATAGCGCCAGCGACCGGGCCGCATCAACCGCATGAGGCCGCTTCTATTTTGGCCGCGAGTCGTTTTGTTTCGCATCGCGTTCCGATGCACGCTGTATGCGCTTACGCATAAATATATTCATGTCATCACTCAGGGATGGCAGAAACTCTGATCTATTTTATTTATTTAGAAAATTCGCGTTTCGGAATGTGTAGCGCGGGTGGGCTGAATATCGACGGAAACTACTGGAGTCATCGAAACACCCGTTCTTTGTCGCGATCTTTAGAGGTGGATGATGATGGCCCAGAAGATTACCATTGCATCGGAATGAAGAAGATTCATAGACGAAAACCTGTTTGGTTTCATATCAACAAATAATTGTGCTTGTTTGTCGAAAAGGTGTAATTATAAAATTGCCGCATGTTAATCGAAGATATTTACAATAGTGTAACACTGTATGCTAGATCACATGTGTATGATCACATTAAAGTTGACATTGTTTTTTTTTTAGTTATTTTGTAACCTACCACAATGTTGTCTTGATTAACCCTAAGGTTGACTGGTAGAGAATGCCTTGTGGCATTAAGTCCGCCTATGTATCATTATTGTGCATAAAGTTTAAATAAATAAATAAATCACATTGTAGATTGCAGAAATAAGAGCAGTTCTGATTTTGACAAAAAAATTGTTACATCATACATGCATGTATGATTTAATGACAGTTTATTAAACATCAGAAGGCGAACCGACTATTGTATTATTATGAACCAGCTAGAAAGAAGCCTATAAGCCAACGAAACTGAACTATCCTTCGCCGTCCGGTTAATCAGAAGCCAACCTCCTACGTTGACCTGCGACATGCCCTATCATAAAAAACATATCGATTAGAAATATGGTTAGATAAATCATAGACCATTCAATTTGTTTTTCTTTTTTTTGGGTACCAAGTATACGGTAACCCTATTGAATGAACAGCTCATAAAGCAATAATCATCGGATTAGATGGATCCTCGATACAGTCGATTAGTTCTACGGTATCCACGCACACATTCGAAACAATTTGCTAATATTTTATATTGGATCAGCCGATACCCCGCGATGCTAAACCATTTATAGTTTTAATAATATAAGCGTATATTACGCATCGATGTTATGTTATTGACCACCTAGGTACTGAGTTTATGTTTTGCTTAGAACCTCTGTGTTTATTTAATTTCCGCTCTAATGGGACAATCAGGCTATAAATTATGCTTTGATTTATTTTCATCAGCTATTGGCCAAACCTAAGCAATTGGTGTAAACAGACTTTGAGTAAAACATTGGTTAAATAGTTTCCTGGTATAATAAATCAATCTGTTCAGATGCTTGTCCATTTCCATCTCACAAATCTGGCTATAATTATATCACCACCATGACGATTTAGAATTCATATAATCGGTTAATGAACTCAGCCTATCAATATTGACGGCTGCAAACCCTAAGATTAAGAAGTAAAACTCAAAGGAACAATTAGTACTGCGTTTGCCAAAATCCAGGTTAATGGCTTCAGTCCTCACGATATTTTTCATAGAATAACGGCAGATAGATCTAGATAATTATAATTATGCCAAGCGCCGATGATACTTCCATTCACTTTCTCAACATTCCCCTGCCCTAATGCAAATTGATTAGGGGTCGGTACAGCATGTCTTTATTCTTAGACACTTCTCTATTAGCCGCCATCTTGTATAATTTTGTTATCTTTAAGGTTAAACAAATTATTTTCTATTTTAAGCTATTGCATAGCTTCTATCGCGGGCCTTGAGCGTGGGGACCGAATCCAGAAATTCCGTAACGAAAAAAACCTAACACCCCCCACTTGACAAATTGACACTTGACAATGACTTTTTGAAATATCACTCTTGTCTCTTTAGTTCAGCAACTCGCCTTTAGGTGGCATTGGTTGTATTGGAAAACTACCGTAATCAGCTGTTTGTGAGAAAGTATATAGGTGTATAGGTATTTATCATCTATGTACAACAGTGAATATCTGTACTCGTATAATTTGTGTACCAAGTGTTTTAAATATGAATAAACAAAGTGCATTTATTAATATCAAAGAAAAAAAAACAAAGGAAAAAAAATACTGCATTAATAAAATAAATAAATAATTATAATTGCATAAGTTGATAAAAAATGCTATGCAATAGCTTTACCGCGGCAGTCTCCGAGTGCCACACGTCTTTTTTTTTTTTCTTATAGTCGTTTTACTATCATTTGATTTTATTCAATAGTCACACGTACTGCTATCAATGTTCCTAGTGATTAGCTCTCTTTTTACCTAAACTTTACGCCTACTTGTGGACAGTGTTGAGGGTTACTTTATAACCAAATTGATTGTATGTTAAATTAATTGTAAGTCTTTATAATGTAACTGGTTGCTGTTCCTGTCGAGAGAACGCTATCATTCTTCCATCGTTTCTTTGGTCTTTCTCTCTTATAGCCATCCAAATGAATACTTAAATCATTTTCATCATTTAATACTAATTAAATTAAATAGTTTCATAACGGTTCGTGAGCGTGTCCCCTGCATCTGAGTAGATGCGTGTGATATCAAAGGCGACATCGGTAAAGTCAGTCGGTCGCTGAGGTGTCGCACACGGAAGTCTATTTCGATCGCGACTTATTTTACTACCTCCATTAACAGGTGGCAAATTACACACTGCTTTAAAGAGGCAGGGGTTTTTGTACGAAGGAGGTTGGACGGCTTTTTGTAAATGGAGACTTTGATTGAAAGATGAATTGGTATTTTGAATTTTGCCAAATGTACACGTTCTAATAGATCATGTTTAAATAGTAAGGGATTGGCTGTGGCATTAATAACATTATTGCATAGCACTTGCGTAAGGAATTCGCCCTACTTATCAATCTATTAAGTTCATAAGTATCCCCAAATCCAGGGAGTATGTCAAGGAATTGAAACTAACGCGTACTAGGCCCGATTGCACTAAATGGTTAATCGCTACTTAAAGATCAGTCGTGAAAATCTCATATTTAATTTGTCTTTCTAGGAATTCTACAAAACAGGATGACTTACGATGCGAGCTGCAGTTCATTACCGACCGACATAGTGGTCTTCATAGTTAAGTTTCCTAGCAAATATAAACCCAAGCCAAAACCAATTATAATAATCACAAATCAATGCCAATACAAATAACTCAGTATTTTTTCCAAGAGCAGCATTTAGTTGGCACAGTGTGCGAAGTTTTAGTTCGCCGTGTGCGAAGCGACTCGTCTGCCAGAACTGCCAGTCTACATTGTGGATTATATTCGACTGTCGGACGAGCAGGTGAGCAGAATCGTGCATCATAACCACTTTTTATTGGTACTACAAGGCGATCTTAGTGAAGTGTGTGCTATCAGTGTTTTACTTCGCCTTCTTATCTTCGAGTTATCGGGAGATAATCAAGTGCTGTTTAGTTATTCATCATTCATTGTGGATGTGATTGGCACTTTCGCTTTGTTTTGTATCACGTTCGTAGTATTGTGCATTCTTCTTTGTATATTTTTAAATATTGAGACGTAATAGTGCTAATTTGTTGTGAAAAAATGTCAAGAATATGTGAACACCATATATAATCAAAGTACAAGTAAGTAACTTGTGTATTGCAGTTAGACCAGAGAGTAAGAAAAAGGTAGTGTGAAACTTCTAACTAGAAGCGCCACCTGTTGACTACTTTCGGCAACATTGAAGTCTTTTTGGAAGCAATAAAATTAATGTCAGTGAATAAATTAGCAAGACGTGTTGATCCTATTGACCTCTAGACCAGAGTCCAAGAAGCTTAGTCACTTGTAAGTGGTTAAGAGAGATTATTTTTCTAGACAGAAGGATTAAAAAGTCACATGGGGACTACACACATGTCAATGATAATATGATTATCTGTTTACAGGAGACTATTGAAGCTAATCCATTTACTGGCTTGTATTCTAAACATGCCACACTAATCTTATTCTTTTCAGGATCAAGCAAATAGAAGGAAAGCAGCCAGCAGTAAGGTATGGTTATTTACACTATTTGCTCCCAGTTACTATTTACAACAACATTTTCACTACAGTATTCAGGGTCACATAAGCTAGTGGTTATTGAACCCAAAAAAATAACATAAAAGATGCTTTTTTATATCTTTTTTATTTTTTATTTAGTGATACCCATTGTGTCTGTAGTTTCACTAGCTGATTTAAGTTTATATTTTTTCATCAGGCATGAACTCATTTCTTAGCTGATGATTCACGAGACACCCTGGATCTTTTGACACAATTATAGCAAAACCAAATGGAAGGGTTTTTATTTTATCTTTAAGGTTTTGCAAAGGGTTGTTTTGTCTCCCATCTTAACATTTGTACAATAGGTAGATATAATAAGTAGGTACTTACCTCTCTGGCGATCTGGTCGAGGGCCTGCTCCTCGGCCGTGGCCTTCGTCTGCGTGCGCTGGCGCCGCGACGGATCCATCCCGCACGACACGCTTCAGACTCTGCACACAAACAAATAATACTCAACCAACAGACAACACTCAAAGCAGTTTTACATTCCAATTGTATGAGATTTTGTTCCGTTTTAAAGGTTTATAGGCCTCTATGTGGCAGTTTTTTTATATGAGGCATTACTCATTGGCATTGTCTAACTTATTAGCTAGCTCTAGATACTAGAGCCAAGCCTCTTCCTGTATTAGCCTCACTTCAATGAGATATTATGTATTATTCTGGCAAATAAATATCTCTTACAGTTCAACTAAAAATTTTCATAGTTTTACACATAAATTTTTTTCTTGTGCAAGGCAGAGGTATACTTAATAGTACACCCACATTTCACCAGTTATTTTAAGTCCCACATAACAGGAGGCCAGCCTATAATTGCCATTAACTGGGCACTAATTCAGGCTCTATGACCAATAACACTTTGCCAGACCTGGGAATCAAACCCAAGACTTCCTGGTATGAGGTAGTCACTAACACAAGCTCTCATACTTACATAAACAAACAGGATACTATATTTTGTAATTTATCCCTGTTACTACCTGTGACCTTGATCTTATTAATAAGAATTAAGATTACTATTTTAAACATACTAACAAACATGAAAATAACCTTTAAAATATACCTTTTTTTTTTGGCGGGTGGAAAATCATCAAATTACCCCTACCGCTCTTGGGCAGAGCGAAAGGGAGTGTCAGACTTCTACTGACTAAAAACCACCTATGTTCCTTCTTAGCCCTTCATGTCGAGGCCGCGGTATCTCTTGGGAACAACCCGCAGCCCCTTAATCTTCAAAATTTGAGTTAAACAATTAGTTATTATTTAAAACAGTAATTAAACACTAGTGATAAGCAAGAGTGTGTCGCATGGTGACGTAACCTTGGATTAATGGATGGAGCGACACCAATATGTCAGATGCACGCGTTATCAGCGGGAGCTACCAACAACAAGGCTATCTCTCAATGAGTATTGTTCCGCTACTGTTTTTTTTCTTCTAAACAAATGTTTGAGATCTGTTAAACTTTGTAGTTGGTTAAATCAACTACAAAGTTTCACAAAGCTCTGCATTTGGATATTATACTGTTATTATGATAAAATATTAAAATCTGTGGCTATACAGGTCAAGTGGACTTGAATAAATAATATTTGCATTTATTTCTCATAATATACACAAACTAAATGGAGTAGAAACTAAAGCAGTTCAAAATATATTTAAAAGGTGATGTGTCAAGAATTATACGCTATTTTCTATTAACTTTAGTATATTGAACAGACTATTAACTGGATAATAAGAGACTTATTTTAGTAGTTAAATGCGTTAATAATAGGTCTATCAAATATGCATTATCAGAAGCCAATGTATTGTTCAGCCACTGGCACTAATAGCCTAAGCACAGATAATAATAACAAAGTAAACTTATTTATTTTTAACACATGAAGCTAGATTGTCCTGTTGTTTGTACATTTAAAACAATGTATTGAACACAAAATATTTGCAGTAACAAATAGTTGACCAGATTGTTGATAAAATCACAGATATAAGATGGAATTTGGTATCAAAATATATGATTAGATAGAAGTGTTTACACAAATACACTTACAGATACCTAGTTTCACAATGTAGACAGAAGATTGAACTTATATATTTGTCTCACACTATGACACTATAGTTGTAACACATGCACTGCACCCACTGACCTACTGAAGGTGCCTACCTAATTCTATAAATACGGAAACACCACTATGTTGACACAATTTTATAAATATTGTTACACTCATCAGTCACATAATGCATAACTTATAACAACACAATCGCCGTGCTGTATGTTACAACTAATATTAATAAACACTGTGGCCACTGGCTGACCACAATCACAGACTAATTAACATAAATTTAAAAACAGGTTGTCTATAACCTAAGGGGTTCATTGCGCTTATCCCGCATGCTTGTTTCCTCAAAATCGTATTGGAGTCACGATCACCAGGAAAACGGGTGGGCACAAAGCCAACATAGTTTTTTATGGTAGTCACTACAATGACATCATTGCATACTTACTGGGACAGTTACAGATGTAAACACATCACTGCAACGCGCACTATCACCTACTTATCGGTCATCAGTCCCGACACGATCTCACGATTATGCTAATCAAGTCTTAAAGTGCAAAAGACACGTAAAAAATTTGCAATATTTTAAGAAATACGGCGACACCAATTCACTGCCTACACGAATCACATTGATTATACGTCAATTACACACTTTACACGTAAAGTTAGGGGTTATTTGGCACAGACTTTAATTCATACAGTCAATTCTATAGTTTATTTAACGTTAAAATCGTGAATTATGCCATTTTTACTAAAATTAATTTTTACAAAAGCCATGTATGACATGCATGCCATTGCCATTTAAAACCGTTGCGTTCAAGAATAGCCCGTTGGAATGTCAGTTAAATTTATGGAAGCGTTCAGTTATTTTACTCTTGATTCAAACTAAAAAACCAAACAATATCATTGACCTCGTTTCTAAATCGTTTTCATTGTAGGACTAGACTAGAAATGAAGTCTGTAAAGTTATTATTTCTAATATTGTAAGTCTACGCATTATTCTCTCGTTAGATATTACTACTGGTGTTGCCATTTCTCAAGTCGTACCGTACTGAATCCGAGGTAGGCAGAGACCAAGAGATGCGAGATGAAATATAATTAGTCGCTATGAAATCTAGATAGTAAGCCCTTTGTGTCGTCTTTGACAAGTTTAACACCGATAGATCACAAGAGGTCTCGAATTAGGTAAGGTATCTGACCTCTGTGGATACATAATCATCACTCTCCTGCCCTTATCCCCATTTAGGATCAGCGAAGCATGACGTTTTTTTCTATATTAATCTATTATGCTGCAAAACGGCACGGTTGGAGTAGTGGCTCAAGCAATTGACTGCTGACTCTGAACGCACCCACGATACAGGAGAAATTTCTAGTGTGGGGTAAAGTTTTAAAAACAAAAAAAAAACATAACGTTTAAATAAAACACATGAGTAAATAATTAAATTTTATTGCAATCCACATTACTTAAATGCAATCCACACTTCCATACATTCTTCTTACAACTTTTTTTTTTGTTTTACTACACAGTACTATGTGAATGAAAAAAAATTATATAAACACTAGAGTAGATCTACTCGCTCTTGGTCTTGGGCGTGTCTTCCTTGTAGTAGAGGAATACGAACGAGAAGAGGAACACGCCCACCATCATTGAGAAGGCGCTGACGTAGTACGGGTACGCGCTGGGGATGAAACGCTCGTACTGGGTGTGTTGTAGGGGACGCACAGACACCTGGGATACAAAAACAAATGTTAGTAATTAGAAAATTGTGTAATATTTTCCTAGTTACAATCGTAAATAAATGATTCAACAATATTCTTTTGAGTTTTTTTGTTTAAATAATCCTTCGAGGCAGCGCAGCAAAAGACCTCTTGGAAGGAATTGGGGGAGTCCTTTGTTCAGCACTGGGTCAGTGCAAGCTAACACCTTATTTTTGTTTTAATATCAGTTGTTTTGCTGATACTTGGGAATGACTATTTCCAGTTGTTGAAGTTTTATAAGAATTTACCGACGTTGGAAATATGAAATGTAGTTAGTGTAATTGGGCGTGCTGTTTGATTTTGAACTTTCGGCGCTTAGCCTAAGGTTCCATAATATTTCAAATCTCCACTGTCGATATTCTTAATTTTTCAACATTAGCAAATGGCCATATAAAAATATTAAACTAACCTGCGTCGAGTGATACAGCCTAGTGTACCCAATTCTGTCGTAATCGACCTTGAACTGGTAGACGCCCCATACGTCGGGCACCTTGAAGATGGCCTCGTATACACCATTGGGCTTCTTCTTCAGGGTGGTGCGGATGAAAGGGTCGATGCGCACAAACTCGAGCTGGACGTCAGTCGCGTCGAATGGCTGCCATTTGCCGTTCTTCAACTCTTCAATTTCGATTCTGTAAACCTGGGTAAATTAAACGTGGTTAACAAAGTTTTCTATATTATTAAGACTAAAGTACACACAACTAACTAATAAAACTCAAGTAGTGTTTAAATGGGTTTGACTTCAAGACACAAATCTATGTTGCCATCATAACTTCATAAGACACATTTAATTTCTGTAATAGTATCCACTCTCCCAAACTCCCAATTTACTTAGGATTGATGCAGACTGTGTTCCATTACCCAGTACTACTACTGGATTGTGGGGGGTCAGATAGGCAGTCCTCCATGTAAAATACTGGTATTCAGCTGCATCTGGTTAGACTGGAAGCCGACCCCAACATAGTTGAGATAAGGCTAGGTGATGAATAGTGTTTTGTTCTTTTAGTAAACAAGCAGTGGACAACAAAGGCAAACAAATAATAATGTTGAGCAGAATACTTACAACAGTGTCCGTGATGGTGTAAGTGTTGGAGGACTTCTTCTCTCCCTGGCGGTTGTGGTTGACGTTGCGCACGCGCAGACGGCCGCGCTCACCGAACGACCACTCGCTCAGGCGCACGGCTAGGGCCTTGTTGCCAGACTGTGCTGCGCTCAACTTGTCACCCTGAGTAAATAAATAAGACAAGGTGTATAACTTTACGCTTTTGTAAAACAGGGTGGCCCAAGTCGAAAGTGCGTATTTTGCGTAAGGAAAAATATGTTTAGACTAAAGGAAATATTGTGCAAATAAGTTTGGATTTGGTAAAATGTGTGTATAAATAGATACAATACCACATGTTATAAAATATCTATACTACTAAGATAGCAATATCAGAAATAGTAATATGAGTGAGACCTTGGAAAGAGCTCTTAGTTATTCCTAGTGTGGGGCAACGTTTTTTTTTTTAAAAAGAAAGAAAGAAGAAGAAGAATCTAATTATAACAGGCTTCCATAGATAACTATCTATGCAACTCAGCAACTGTTCAGATTTTTCTCATTAACTTACATGAACTTTAGCAACGGCGGAGTTGAAAGCCTCATCAGAGAAGAAGTACAGAGAGCCGCTGAAGACGATGCGCGCGTTGTTCCTGGCCTGCAGGGCAGCAATCAGGACTGTCTTACGGCCGACGGCGTGGGGGTACTCCTTCACCTATGGGCAGGGGGCACAAAAATAATTTATAAGTGTTACAGTTTTGCTTTACGTAATCTAATAAGTTCTGTTACAAAGACTGACTGCATTTTAACATTTTTAACTGAAAGAGAGCATAATATTGATAAATATTATCAATTAGTCCTATACAAATTGCTTGGTGGTCAGGGCAACAGGTTTTTATTTGCCTCCAACAGCTGCCAGGGTTCTGTTAGGGATTTGGTTTCAGCACTTAGACCATTTGTGTGTGCAACCGTCATGGTAAAATATTAATTTAATGATTCAATGTCTATATACTTTCCAGTTCAAATTAGTATTTGATAAACTTGTGTAATAAAACATTCCAACTAGAATCATCTGAGGATAATATTGATTCATGTGGATTCTTACCTGGCTCTTAGGGTTGTAACTGTAAGCAGTAGAGTCAGCAGTCAGAATAGGTAGAACCAAACTGTTGTCCTTATCCAGAATCAGGCCAGTGCCTTCAAACAGCAGGGGTTGTGTGTTCTGTACTCCGACAATGGTGGGTGCGGAGATAAGGTTCTTGGGAGACACCACAATCTTGGTGTGCTCACCATCATCAGACGCATCATAGTTGAAGTGGTCAATCACAGCTGCAGATTCCTCATCCATCTAGAATGAGAGATTATTTTTTTAGTTTTAAGAAGAACAAAAAAGCTGCATCGAACTTGAAAATTTTTTAGAAATGCAAGGGAATCTAACTAATCTGTTATTTGTACAATGTTTAATTTATACAAATTATTATAAACAGAAAATTACAACCTGAGTCAATAAGATGAACAAATACAACAGATAAATTAGTCTGTTTTTTCTTCAACTTATTGACTCAGATGTTAATTATCTGCACAAGTAAGGGCCACTTAGAAGAGCTTATTATAGTAGTCATAAGAGATCAAATGTCCATAGTAGCCATAGATCAAAAGGACTGGAAGTGGCGGGGAATGACAGTGGGATGAGATAGCTTCACAGTAACAGTAGATCTTGCGAAGTCTAGTTGCAATTTACCTCAAATCCACATTCGGAAGCGATTTCCCTGTACACGTCGCCAGCGGCTGCGTTACCAGCCATGAGCAGGTTACCGCCATCGTCAATGAACTTAGTGATAGCCTCTGTATCGATCTGACCGCCGAACTCGAGCACCGACGGCGAGAACACAATCAAGTTCTTGTACAAGTATTCGCCATACTTCGATAGCACTAGGTTAGGGTCGTCAGCGAGTTTGTACGTGAGACTGTAGCCCCTATCTGAAAATAGGACGTACCATTGAAAAGGAATGGCTCAATTAACTGTGTGTTGAGCCTGTATGGACTGTGAAATAAGTAAATATTGCTTAAATTGCTCCAATCTGACGATATCAAAATAAAATACCGGCATCCCATCGCCGTCATCGATTTTACTTACCCTGCAATGATTTGAAGAACTGTGAGTGGGTTTCCCTTATGGTAAGATTATCAACGAGAACTAGTGTTTCTTGTTCAGCTAATGCTAACGTAAAGCTAGCTATAATTCCTAAAATTAGTGAAATCTTCATTTTTTTGTCTTGTATTTTCTGCCGCACTACCAAATTCAATCAATGACGTGTACGTAAATTCTATAGACAATCTCTTTGATTGATGGAATCATAGAAGAAAGAAAACCACATAATTTTAGCATCTCTATGAAAATAAAGCTTTCCATGAATCGTGCGACTGGCAATTGTAAATTTGTAATGACAAGCTATACATGAGACACCCCACAAATTCCATGAACAAAAAGAAAACTGGCCATTGGACCGTACCTAACCATAAATATATCTTGCTGCAGTTGGTAGCAGTGGAGATTTTTTACAATCTGTGGCGTCAATTTATTTTGATTGACGTTTCGTAAAATGATTTATTTTTGTATCGAAAACCTGCTCTTGGATTTAGCTAAATAAGCAAAGTCAGACGTACGGACTGGTCATTTCATCAAACAGTCTTCCATAGGTGTTTATAAAATGATCATATCGCGGTCTAAGCACCGTTCGTCGGTGGAAGTGTGTGCGGACTGCGGTGGATCAGGTCAGGGCGATGTTCCAGTTTTAGAATTAGTTTTAATAGTTCCGGTACAAATTATAAAGTGCTTTTTGTGTTGTTTGCTGGTCGTAGATCCGTCATGGGCATCGATTAACCGTGGACTGCTGTTGTGTGCGGAGTGCTGTAGTGTCCACCGTAGCATGGGACGACACATCTCTCACGTTAAATCATTGCGGCAGGGATCCTGGCCACCATCGCTACTGGCAGTATGTATAAGTTATCTTTAGGTCAGAGGGTCGTCTTATGCTGCCATTATATAGTACCATCAAGAAAGGAAACACTGCCCTAATTACATTAACAAATTGTATTAATAGATGTGGTTTTAATTCAGTGCTTAGTCATCAGGATTACAATGAGTTTAATGATCAAGGAATTTAACAACAAGCTTCTGAGTGGGAGCTAAAATTAGAAACATATCTAGCAACAATTTCAACCACTTAAACATAAATTAAAGTTATTAAACTAAGAATCTGTCTGCATCTGATTAAAACATATTTAATTTTACAAAATGCATTTTCTAAGTCTGTTCTACTGTTTAGATGGTGCAAGCACTAACTGCTCAGAATGTGAACTGCATTTGGGAACATTCCTTACTGGACACTTCAGCTCCAAAGCATCTTCGCAAGAAACCGCAGGCCAAAGACCCGTTACAGTAAGAACAATCTCATTGAACTTAAGTTGTGTTAATTACATCAATCAAACTATAACTATCTGATAAGGTATCTCTGTGCAAGTGTGTCAGTGAATAAACCTAGATATAACAAAGAGCTGCACCATTATCTGATTTGAAATTGGAGCAATAATAATTTAAACGTAATTCAGTTTAAATGTCTCTTGAGATATGCTCCCATTACCAATAATAGTCACAAAATAAGCATAAACATAATAATAAGGCCCATATTCATTTTAAGGAAATTTTGAGCAACAGTTGATCAACTCTATTGAACTGAAAGTAGTTTCTAGTATTTTATAATATTACCAGCAGTAGTGCTACAATAATTTAAAAGCCAGACCATTATTTGTTTACTACATATTTATGTGGGGCTTACTCTTCATTGCTGCTGGCCAAAACTTCACTTAAAACTCTATTTCTTCTCTGAGTAGTAAACTTTTAGCCCATGTAAATGCTTTGCCAGTGCCAATACACATTTAAACTTTACACAACCTAACTTCAAAATTCCCTTTTAGCCCAGTAAAGTCAGAGTTCATTCTGGCGAAGCACCTGAGGCTAGCATATGTACTGAGGGCACGAAGGGACGAGCCTCCCAGTGAGTTGGGGAGACAGCTGCACAGTGCAGTCAGGAGCTCCTCATTGGATACTGCCATGAGGCTGCTAGCTCAAGGTGCTGATCCTAACTACTATAATCAAGTGAGTGGACATATATACATAAACTCACACACTTTTCCTATGAAAGAAGAAACCACAGAACGCCACTTTCTATGATCCTTACACACCGCTAATGCCTCATCCACATTCAAACTTCTCGTCACACATGCCGGTTGCGAGTACTATGCACCTGTCTTTTCTGAAGAACCTCAGTAAGGTCAGTGTATGTCGTTCTATGGTATATAAAACATATTTCATGTAGCACTTGGATCACTGAACTAGTGTCCTCACTTGCAAATTACCTAAATGTGAATTGGTTGCAATTGTTACTTCAGATCTATCAACCCAATAAAAGTAATTGTATAATTTCAACCATTGTGTACAATTGGTTACAATTTCAATGGCCCATTTCCATTCTGAAACTTTAGTCCAGTTTTTATATAGTACCTAGTAGCATATTTTTTTATAGGTTTAATCAATCTGGTGAATTTAATAAAGGAAGTTGTATTCTTTCTTGTATAGCTTGAATAAATTAAATTGAAATATATTTGGGAGACATTTCCTTATACATTTTCCTTCCTCAAATCAATTAATATTATTACATGGAAAATCAATATATTTCCTAATAATAAAAATACCAGTTTTTAATATTGAGTGAATAAACAGGAATGTTTTGCTTTTAATTAGCAGAACATGTTCTTTGTTTCAGGATCTTAGCCAATGTACAAATGATTTCTTTAATTACATTGAATTGTGTGTGTAAATATTTCCATGTATTTCAAGTATGTGTGACTGGACACTGTTATAATTGGTAGGTAATAAAAACAGGGTCTTCAAAATAATAATTGCATGTAAAATGTGTTCTTCAAATTAGCTTTGCAATCACCAATCTAAGTTGTTCAATAATATCTACAGGAGAAAGGCACAACATGCCTGCACGTGGCATGCCGCGCGGGGCAGCCGGCGCAGGCCGAGCTGCTGGTGGCGTGGGGCGCCGAGCCCACCGCGCGGGACCACTCCGGCCACACACCTGCTGATTGCGCCAGGTAACTAATACACATACATTAGCCACATGAACCCTTATGTGGCTTGCCAGTAACACAAAGGGGTTGCTGGCCTTTCTCGAGGTCGGCTCGAATAGTGTTCCCGTGCCCGTACGCAAAATAAGCTCTTTAGTGTAGCGTGGAGTTGCGGACACCAGCCCGTTATACTATACTACGCTTATGTGGGTTGCGTGCGTCGCATTGCAAAAATCCTTCTACATTACTTTCGAACATTTATATGAACCATCGCATACTACATGCGCCTTTTAATTCGCTACGGTCTGATGCGGCTATAATGTGCTCCAGCCTTAAAATCAACGATTTCAAAGCCATCTTGTAGAAGTACCTCTGATTCGCCTGTCTTTTTCGTTGTCAGTGGCTTGTCCCATGTTTTTTTTCTACTTTGTAGACCACAAATAATTGATAACACTTGTAGTTATGCTCTTGCCATGACTTGACTTTTTACTAATCTCGTCAATTAGTGTTAGTCACAGCTCAGCTGGACCACTTAACTACGGGTCAATAAATTAAACAATTAAAACAAAATGGGGTAGTTGACTGACTAAAAAAATATGATTCTGTTTAGTCCATCTGTTAGATTATCGAAAAATATTGGACACGTATTTTTTTCGTTTTACAAATTAATAAAAATTGACGAAAATAAAACGTGTCAAAGATCGTGAGTGGGGGCTAGTCACGTCACTTTCTGGTAAAATAGGTACCAAACTGTGACGTCGCGCGACTTTTCGAAGCACTGTATCGTCTTCATTTATTGTTTATGTAAAAAAAAAAAGTGTCTAATATTTTTTGGAAATCTATCTGACGGACAAATTTTTTTTTGTCAACTACCCTATTACGCTTTCTCCCTCCCTCTCACTGCCAGGCGGATTGGCTGAATATCTAGTGGCGGTACTTTCACACAAGCCTACAAGCTTGGCTTTCCCCCATAAGCTAGTACTCTTCATGATATTAGGGTTTCGGAACAGTCTGCTTGACTCATGGCCTTCTCGTATTGATAGCCCCTTGTCACGCCACTTTATGCAATGAAACTTACTTACAGATTGATTAAATTAGCTTCAAGGATGAATTTTCTATTTCAACAAGTTTGTAGTAGGTAGTACAACACATGAACACAGACTAACTCATTATAACATAACATCTACTACATTTATTTGTTGTTACGTACCTGCTTTGTATTATTTCGGAGGTCATTTATCATCTGCCTACGATCATAACACCAGAATAGTGGTAACCTTTAGCGTTGTTTATTAATATGACTGACACAAGGTCTTCGCTGCAGTTTTACACCTACACTGCTAGTCTGCTAATATAATGAGCTAATAAAGAAAATACTTTTGATATTTTAATGGAATGCATCATGGAATCTAAATGTCGTACATATTTACAAAGAATTGGAATTCGAGTGCTACGGATTAATTGTTCTTTAAAACAATCATTGTGAGATGGAATTTTATTTGTATGGATAAATCTCATTAATGATTGTTTTCTTGTGCTCTGCTTACTCTTAATGGTTATTATTACAAAAATGTAGGTACCATTGGTTATGACAACAATCATGGATAGTCGCCTACAATTACGCAATCAAAGAAGTAGTGTATTCTCTGAAGGAATATAGAATTTCTCGAACAGATTCTATCTATAATGTGTATCTGTGATATCTTGAATCGAATCTCCAACATTCTATGTAACTCCTCCAGACAGGGTGGGCACACGGAGCTGGCGGACCGGCTGACAGAGCTCGTGTACGAGGCCACGGACCGCATGATCTACTTCCTGACGGGAGAGAAGCCCGACCACGCGTCGGGGCGGCATTACATCGTGCCGCGCGCGCACGACACGCACGAGATGACAGACGTCGCTAAGGCGGCAAGGGGCAAACTGCAGCTGGTATGTCGCTTGTAGATACTGTATTATAGTGGCTGAACTGCCGCCCGAGGAGTGGTAGTGAGACGGGACGGGACGGAATGATTTATGCCACTTTTTTACAGTCTTCATTATCAGTCTAGCCTTTTCCGACTATGTTATGGGTGTATTCCAGTCGAACTGAATGCAGGTGAATGTTGAATACCGACCAGTATTTTACTTGAAGTGCCTGCTTATTTAATCTTCACGACCTAGGTCCCGATACGCCTTTTTGAGACTGGTTACCACATTGTCGGGCTTCAGACAACGCAATTTGAATTACGTAAAGCCCGACCTACATTTTGTAATTTATTCTATTTTGTTTTCAGCTACCAAATCATCTATTTGAAGAGCTTGTGATGGACATCTATGACGAAATTGATCGCAGAGAAACAGAAGCCAGTGAGTACTATACATGTCATATTAGTTACCCTCAAAAATACCCCCTTACAAATGAGATCCCTCTTAGTTTTTTCCTTTTGAGTAATTTTACTTATACTGCTTTCTTAGCAGGTCTTGTATTTGACAGCACTATTAAATTCGCCACTGTATCTTATCATTGGAATTCTCCCACAAGACTGTCAACTCTTATTTATTGTCCCTATTTTGTCGCAGTATGGCAAACAAGTGCGACGGGCCTGGAGCGCTCCGGCGTGGTGTTCCTGCCGGTGAACCCCGCGCTGTCGGCGCCGCGCAACCAAGGCAGACAGAAGCTGGCCAGACTGTCCACTGCGGAGATGGCGACACTGCTGCGGGATGTGCTGGTAGACGCTACCAGACGGCAGCACATTGCTACGCTGCAGCCGAGAGGTAAATGCTGGACACAAAACAAAGAAGCAGAAGACCGATTTTTGCACAAAAGCAGTGTCATTTGTCCTAAAATCGATCTTCTGATTGTTTTCGTGTCGAAGGCACTTTTAAATCCGTTGGGTTCAGTAGCTTAAGGTTTTGTAGCTTTTGGATTTGTTCTTCATTTGTACAAATTGGTTAAATTAAGTAGTATTTGACCTTGTATTGTGTGTAATCCTAGTTAAACGTTTTGTAAAGTCAAAGGCCGGGATAAGCACTAAATATGCGATAAAGAAAAATAACCTTTTGTCGCTCTAAACTTGTGTAAAATGTTAGGCTACCTACAGTTTAGGCGTGCATAATCTGCCCAATTTTCCTCCTATTTTAATATAATTGTCCATGATTTACTGATTATAATCCATGATTCCAGCGCCCACATCCCTGTTAAACCCACTGCTATCAGCGAGCCACCTGAAGCATTTCTCACAGATGTCGGATGACGAGCCACTGTATGACTCCGTGGCTTCGGATGAAGACTACGCCGCACTAGCTCCTATTGATTTAGATGTGAGTAATATTTAACTGTACCGAGGAATTCGTACACAATACACTTAACGTGACACATTGCCCATTTATTTATTAAAAACTTTATTGTTGACACAGAACAAAGAGGAAAAATATTTATAAAATTGTTGAGAAATGTGTACAATGCCTTACGGTTTTATTGTACTAGGCGATCACTAACAGACCATCATCGGCATCTGCCTAGCCTAGCCTAGCTTCCAGTCTAACCGGATGCAGCTGGATACCAGTATTTTACATGGAGCGTCTGCCTATCTGACCACCACTTACGTCATCACTTACAGACAATCAATTTTATAAAAGTGCTTAACGTCAAATATCCTTTTACAGTTATCAACCGTGTTACCCCGGGCAGGTGAGACAGTATCGTCAACATACAACCCGTCGCTGCCCATAGAGCACACGTCGCTCATAGACACGCGCCGCACGCAGTCGCCCAGCACTCTCGCACACTCCTCCATGCACGAACAGAACCCCGAGATCGAGACCTTGAAGAAAGAAATACACACTAAAGACTCCACCATCACCGAACTAAAGAACCAATTGAAAAGCTTACAAACAATCGTTGAACAACTTACAAAAGAAAACAGCGTTTTAAAAACAACAAGTAGCGTTGATGACGATCAAAGTATGACGTCACAAATGTCAATAAACGACAGCTCTAGCAATGTTCTAGAATCTTCCAAAGCTCAAGAGAGGGGGAAAAGTTTAGAAACAGAACATTTCACTCGGTCGGATGAAGTCGACGCGAAGTTACTGAAAGCGGCGCAGCGACCGGTCAGTATGTTTGAGACTAGGGAGGGACCAAAGAATAACTGGCAGGTTACTAAACATCAGGTACTAATCGTTATTAATATTATACTAATTTACTTAGATTATTAACATGGTAGAATTAAGGTGATAAGTAGTCTTTAGTTTAACTGAGTTAACTATTGTAGAAGATATAATCAATAATATGATATCAGAAGTTTACATAAGTGAAGTGACAAATAAGTCAAGTGACAGTATTTGAGAGAAATATTTAGATCTTGGACAATCGATAGAAATATTAACAATAGGGATGTTTCCTGACTAAAAAAAAATATGATTCTAATTAGTCAGTCTGTTAGATTATCGAAAAATATTGGATACGTATTTTTTTTTTTATCAAATCAATAAAAATTGACGAAGATAAAACGCGTCAAAGATTTGAGTGGGGGGTGACGTCACTCACCGGTAAAAAATGTCAATGTCGTCACACGAGTTTTCAAAGCGATGTGTCGTCTTCATTGTTTATTTACGTGAAAAAAGAAAAAATACGTGTCCAATATTTTTTGGAAATCTATCTGACGGACTAATTCGATTTTTTTTTGTTAACTACCCTATTGACAACCAAAATCTTACCTAACAGTTACTATTATTATTATATTATAAAAACCCATCGAAATTATATCAGAAAATAGTTGGGGGCTAATAATTTATAAGGCTAAACAATTTGGAACAGTTCTTGCATGTAGTCCACGGTAGTAAGTGGATAATAGCGTCACGTATGTGCATGGTGGGTGGATTGTGTCAAAGATAATTTGGCTAGAGAGGTACTTATGAGGTGACTTGTATTAGAGAAGTATGGAAGAAAAAGACATGCTGCATCGACCCCAAATAATAGGGACTGGAAAATGATGATGACCTTTCTATAATACGATTATCGCATGTTGGGCTTCATCTGGCACTTGCCACGATTCCATCCTCATTAATTTGTTTTAATATCCGTATAAACATTTTCAAATCCAAGCTTAGATGCAAATGCACTTATTAGACAGTAAAACCAGTACCAATCCTACTAACCGAACTCTGTTAATTAGTTGACAACGCTATCAAGCTTGGAGCGCTCGCTGTCTCCACTTTCCCTGGGGGGCGAAGGCACAGACTTAGCGGAGGGCGGAGCCCTGCCACGGGCCGAACTGGTGCAGCGGCGCGCAGAGGCTGTAACCCGAGCTATCTCTGAGTTGTGGGCGGCTGCACGCGACCAGCACCCAAGATTGCAGCAACGTGGGGACTCCATCAGACATGCTGTTAGGGCGCTATTGGCGCTGTTTCCACAGGTACGTATCTATATTGAGCTATAGGCGACTAAATAACTCCTCCAAAAATGTGTTTCCCTTAGCGGCTAATGAAACCGTCCAATTTTGTTTCTCTGGTCCCACGTGGGCACCAATAGTGAAATCCGAACTAATGGCGCCCAAATGGTCCCACTTGGGCGCCATTAGGACACTAACGCTGTAAAATGTTCCGGGAGGGAATTATAATTTTTGAAAATACTTGACTGAAAATAAATTACTTCTGTTCTAATTTATTGTTATTAATTATAAACATCGTTTTCAACAGACAAGTTCGGACCGTGAGCTGATGCTAGTATTAGGCGAGTTACGCACAGCCTGCGAGGAGGTTTCCCTCGCATGTTCAGCGCCCTCCCCGCTCAACGAGGTCCGCGCGGCTGCGTACGACCTGGCGAAGGCCACCAAACTGTTGGTGACGCACTTCCAACCCGACTCATAGCGATCGCCTCTCTGCTACTACACGACCGTGTAGGGCAACACTTCAGTATTCTTGTGAAGAAAACGTGACTCAATGTGTTCGTGTATTATTGTGTTAAGTGTAGTTATAAACACGTTACTAAAGTGATGAAGAATTGTAAGAAAAGTGCAAAATGATTTAGCGTAAGCATAATCAGCCAGTCTTCCCATTCCTCGGACTGTGGCCTCCACATCTGTGAGAGGAAGTGGGCTATGATGATTTAGATAAAGGATAGTGTCATATATTGTCATCTGTACGTCGGCTAGTGTCCACTTGTGTAAGCGCAAAGAGATATAGCAATAAGTATTGTTGTAGTTTAGCTTCCATTTGAGGGTAGGAGTGAAACTGCCAATCAAAGCATTTTAGGATGCATTTTGAACGGACATTTTTCGGTTGGAAATACGTCGTGGTTCAAGGATGCATTTTGAACGGACATTTTTCGGTTGGAAATACGTCGTGGTTAAATTCACAAATTGGAAATTGAATGAATAAAGAAAAGAAAAATTTCGGTCATGTTATCGACTTACAAAAGTATACAAACAAATTAACATTGTCTAGTTATTAAACTCGGCAGTAATAAGTAAGTTATTTTGTTAAATCGGTTGTCTTCCTTTAAGTCGGTTGTATATCGCAGCTCAATGTCACCGCAGCTAAGATAACTCTCTATTTAATTGTATTATTATAATTATAAAAGATGCGTGTCTAAATTAAATTGGAATATTGAATATTAGTTCTCAAATACGTAGCTAAAGAATGACGAAATCGGATTAAGGCGCTACCTCACCGGGAGCATTCGCTCGTAATATAGCAGATTCGAGCGTTATATAAGTGAATGAGGGGAACCGAGAGCAACATATAATGGTTCAACTGGCTGCTTGTAAACTTAGCGACTCTGAAGTTAGCTACGAATGACGGTGTGTGCATTATGCAGTCAAAACGATGCATCCTTTGCACAACACTGATATCTTAAATAGTGTGCCTGCTCAGCTTTACGTTAAATGGTACGAGCCGCTATAAAGTTTGAACCGTTATACCTGCGCAGACCGTAATTTGCAGCTAACTTCAGAGCCGCCATAAAGTTTGAACAGAACCATACTGTACAAAACGAATGTTGGGATTGTTACATTACAAACGAATACTCATGTGAGGCGGCAGTGTCATGTTAGTGAATGAACTGCAAAGATCTCGTGGATTATTGACCAGGAATGTACCCTAAAAAAGCCGACCTTAACAATTTCGTTTATTGAGGCTCTTAAGATTTAAGCATATAGCTCAATATCATATAAATATTCCAATGAAAAACAAATGAGATTGTAACTAAACCTATACGGAGATTTAACAAATATTAAATAATTATAATGTCTCCAAACCTCTTCTGATGTCAGCTAGAAAAAAGATTATAATGAGACAGTATATTATGTGTAAGTAATAGGCATGACGACAGTATAAAAAAATCGACGATTTAATGATTTTAGGGGAAAATTCATATTAAAAAAAAATTCAAAAACTGGTTTAGTTTTATAAAAAAATAAAAGATTATTAAGATTTTCAATTAAATAAAACATTAAAATACTGCAAGCGGTCATTTTGAGTGATACACCAATCACAGCGCATGACGTCACGCCTAGTTAAACACTGCTGTCAATCTGTCATTCACTGTGTTTTGTTGTTGTGAATACTACTGATTACGCATTTGGATTGTTTTTTTATTCTTTTATGTGTGATTTATCGACTCCACTCTACTGTAACAATGGAACCAAGCTTTGTTAAGGCAAATAGCTCAAATTTGCCCAGGATTGATGTATTAATGTTGGGGGATTTCTTCGCAACAACTAAAGAATTTTGCTCGTCTGAGTATAGAAACGTGAAAACTTCCTTGTAAGTAAATTTGGTATTTATCTTTACCCTTTACAATCAAACTCGTTTTGAATTTGAACTCACGCGAGTTTATTTTACTTTCTTTTACAATAAACTTGTCATTGTTTATTTTTGAGGTTAGCTTCCTCCAGCTTGGAAGTTGTTATTATAAAGTTACTACCCGATAATACGAGTAAATTTCTGTAACTAAAAAGCACCTACTAGTACTAGTAGTATTTTTCCTCATATTAAACACCTAAAATCTGATAAATCACCAAGTCAATGTGTATGTATTTGTTCTAATTAATTATTTTCTTGTTTGGAACATATACAAACACTTTGTTGGGTGTTGTTATGTGTTTTTACACTGCGGTACTGAACACCACTTATAAACTTTGGAATTCATTTTTATCACACTAATTAATTTAAAGTTTTGTTTACTTTCGTCGCTACGCTTAGACACAATGACATGTTTACCTAGGTGTGACGTCAGACCGACGCCATGACACCTGCGAGCTGTTTTCGCGCACTATTGAAAAAATATTAGAAAAATGGCTTTAAACTTCGTTAAACTTAAGTTTATTACTGAAATAAAGGTTTTTTCGTAAATAGTAAATGTGTACCCACATTATGGAAGAGGATTTCAAAATCTTTCGTCACGCCTATTATATATGATCTCGGGATTATTTTTCAATGTAAGATTGTCTATAGTGCATATTTAGGCAAGTCGAAACCCTAACGTTCGCTGACTTGTGTAACTTGCAACATGAAAGAGAATATTGCTCTGTCATTCATTATTCATTTACCATAATTTCGTCAGGTAAATGGTAATACTGAACCTAAATAATATTATTCACAAAGAAAACCAATTATAAATAACGACAAAATAATACAAAGTGCTTGACGCTTTCGATGTACCTAAATGTTATTGCGGCGCTTTTTAGCTAGAAGAAATGTATTAAAATATTAAGTTCAAATATGTACAACCTCGTTAAAATGTATAATTTTGAACCTTATGACTTTAGGTTAAGGTCGAAAAATTATATTAAGAGCCTAGTTATGTGAGGCTAGGTAGCAAATAAATGGTGTTAGTGATGTGTTTAAATAATTAAGAATCGTGTTATATATAAAAGAGTTTGAAGGTGAAGCAACAGGCATTTCTGTTGAGTTGTGCGACAAGTATTAGACTAAATTATTGTTATATTGTGCTTACTCGACTGCGCTATTTAGGTATTAAAACGTTGTAAATTTGGAAATATTGCTGAAGGTTTTGACTGCCTCGTTGGTCTAGTGAACTCTAGTGGTTGGAAACGCGACTGCTGAGCATTAGGTACTGGGTTCAATTCCCAAGTAGGGCAAAGTGTTATTGGGTTTTTCCATCAGGAATTTCTCAGTAGTAGCCACGGAGCTAGGATTTGTGCCCGGTTGATGGCAATAGGCTTGCCCCTATAACATGGGACTTAAGATAACTGGTGAAATGTGGGGGGTTCTAATGGGTACAACTCTCCCCTTAACCCATAACTGGTGAAATGTGGGGGGTTCTAATGGGTACAACTCTCCCCTTAACCCTTAAGAAATTATAAGCTCATTGTTATGTTATGTATTTATCAGGTATTTAGCCAACTAAATACAATGTCGAGACTAAAATAATAAAACTAAAGTACTAAACATTACTTTTGTAAAATTTTCTAATTGGCTACCGGATAAGTGTTTTTTTATACTTTTATGTAGCCAGGGTAAGCGCAGTCGAGTTCAATGTGTTCTAGAATGTACCACGACGTGATCATTATGTGGTAAACCCAAGTGCCATGCCCACAAGGGTATTTAACATTTTCACTTGTTTTCTAACTGGTATGACCAAAGCTTTTTTCCGTAAGTACTTGTCCCACTACCGGCGAGGAAGCGACTAGTTTGCGACTACATTTTCGCTCAAGCAACCTACATATAAGATTGTAGCGGGACCTACAATTTTATACATATAAGTACCCTTAACGCAAACGAAGGGCATTTGTTCTCCCCACCACTGCGATCATTTTTTTATTCTAGACCATACCTGGGAACCTCCTAATTGCGGAGATGTTGGGGGTCAAAGTTCCAAATTTTTCACAGCTGTTTTTGTAAATACTAGTATTTCAGGTTTTAACTTTACTTAAATTACCTCCATGACCCGTTTACTATTCAAAGCATCCACAAAGTTTTAAGAGTGCTACTTTGAGTTTTGCCGTAAAATGTGATTTTTGACACCAAAAAAAAAAGTCATTTCCCAGCAAAAAATTTTGCGTAGGGGTACTTGGTTTGATGTACAGAATGCTTGGTTGTCGGATGCGTGAAGGGTTCGTTTACACCCTGTATATTATCGTATCAGTTGAGGACATCGATTTTTTTATTTGAAATGGGCTTACTCTTGCCTCAATCTTGCCCTTGCAGAGATGAGGTTGACGATGGAACGAGCTTTCCCAGAAGAAGTCTATTTACTCGCGACTTAAATAGATTGGGATTGACCGACAGGCAGGGAGTTCCACTCCTTGGCTGTGCGTATAATAAAAGAACACAGCGCTTCGTTCATACAGAAATAGAACTGTTTATAAGGTGTAACTCAAAATTTTGTAATAGGCTTCTTCTGGGTAAGCTCGTTCCATCGTCAACCTCATCTCTGCAAGGGCAAGATTGAGGTCAAGAGTAAGCCCATTTCAAATAAAAAAAATTATGTCCTCAACTGATACGATAATATATTACGCTTTTGGAGTCCAAAAGCGTAATATATTATCGTATCGATGGATGATGGGTGGTAGAAGATATATCTTGATACAATGGGTTGAAGAAAAAAGTTTTACTTGTCATACTAATTGTGCCAACCGATGCGATATTTTGTATGGGAAGTTCAACTTTTTATGGCGAACTATTAATGTTTATTTTCCCATGATATGGCTATCAAATGGAAGGGTTTACTGAGAAGAATACGAGAAAGCGTGTTTTTTAGTTTTTGTTTTAACTATATTTTTACTAGTCGCTAGCTCTAATCGCTTTCCGCTCCTCGCCGACGGTGGGACAAGGCTTACTTCGTTATTACTCTACTGTCACAAATCTGTATTTTCTACTTACACTGTGTCATTCCATTCAATGTGTTCTATCGTATATTGTAATATTTCTAGATGTACTCATAATACTTCCACTTCTTTATATTAACTCTATTCTTATTACAGTATTTTTGTTCTATGAAAGTGTTTGGTTGTTTTGGGAAGACGCGTATTTCAAGATTTAGGATTAACACAGTAAAAAATATCAATATAACATAACTGGCGAAATGTGGGTACTTTTAGGTACATCTCCGCCTTCCCCTTCAGGCATTACAGGCGTGATGTTATGTTATGTAAAAATATCAAGATTTTATACCAACTGCTTTATATCATATCATTGTGAGGTACCACAGGGTCCTCTTTGATACATATAAGATCCTGTCTTGACATACGCGTTTCTCACAGCAACGCATTTCTACTCGATACCTACATAGAGGTGCTTGATACGTAATAGTTTTCCATCCCAGTGCTCTTTGGTACCCAGTACACACTGATCTTGATAACAAATTGTGCCTAAAAAGTTTTATATTCATACATTTGTTAGACGTACCTAGATAAGTTTCTCGATTCGTAGATTTTATATGAGCGTTTCATAATAAATATTACGTTGTTAGATAGGTATTGCATAGTTAACAAGGTGGATTTACTATCGTGGTTTATGTAAATTATATAATGTATAACAATATTAGCTTTCGTACTATGTTAATATATGAGTATTATGTGATCACTTTATGTGCCAATGTTTATGTAAAAGACGTAGAATAGTAAGTGGTACTCGATGGGATCCTGTTTCTGTATTTTTGTACATATTTACAAATATCCCACCAACACAAAAAGCTTTACTTTGTAATAAATGCGGCGGTGTGTGTGAGTGTGTACTACAAAGGAGCGGCACAATAAGTACCTACAGCATAATCATGAGTTGCTTATACTATTCCTACTGGGACACTGGTCGGCTGCCTGTAAGAGGGACATGACCCGTTCTGGACCATCACATGGGCCCAGTGCGGGTTGCTGTAGATCTCACATGTTTTCGAATTTTCTGTTCTAAGCATTGTTCAACTAGTTTTCTCACAATGTCCAACACCATGAATGACCGTGACGAACGTAGTAATTACTAACTTCCTCGACAATGGCGTCCATGTCTCATTACACGAGCTGGTAACTAAACGACCTTGACGAATTCGCTAATCGAATAATTATGCCGTGAACTAGTGTACTCGCTTTTTTTGTAGTTTGTAGTACGTACTCACACAGTGCCTCAGCTAAACACTGGATCACAATAAATAATATTAATATAAATGCAATTATTTATATACTTATAGAAGTTTCTCACTGAATAGATATCAAACTAGCTACGGAAACATGATCTCAAGCTGATTCGTATGAAATTTATTGAAATTTTTAACGTTTAACATATTAAAATTTATAATATTATTAATTTTGAAATCAGTTTTTGTTTTATTTCTCTACTTTTAATACAACGTTCAGACAAAGGACATTAGTACAATACATACCCAAATTGAATGTTCACACATTAAAAACAATACAGAGGAAATACAGTGCAGTCATCTATAAAAGAAGCCATTACTAAAAACACATTACTAACAAAAAAAACCATAGATAATGTTTTTTTTATATTTCTATAAAAATAACAGATTCAATATCTGCTGACTGGTACAAATCATACCAAAATGATAGAAAGCTTACACCATGACCAGGCAGCTAAGATAAAATATCCAGAACGGTTCCAGTTATCATGCGTAGTTATCGGCGATCGTATTCGCAGGTAAGGTGGGCGTGGCCCCGCGCCCGCGACCTCTGCCCCTCTACCCACAATCATGATGACGTAGCAACGCACCGCTGCGTAGTGTGTAGCTATAACTAGTGGCGCGGTTGATCTCACCTTAACCCTGCATAATGTCTGCCTGCATCAACGCATTGTACTGTTATTCGTGACAGCAGGAAGGGCTATGTGACAATCGCATAACTTAAGAGCACTTCGCCTCACTTCGCTTAGTAACAACTTGAATAAAATTTTATTGAAAAATTATACTAAAAGCCAATGTTGTTCAGCACACAGTATAACTTAGCACGTAAATACATACTAAGTTAGCTCCTGGATAATAAAAGCCGCACGGGTCGTTTTTAAAAGCTAAGCAGTGCTTGCCTAGGTTGGTCTGTGGATGGGTGACCATTCATTACATACAGAGTTTCCTCCGTGTCTTAAAAACCACGTTAAGCCGTTGTCCCGTTGGTATCCCGACTGTCATTTGTAGATCTTGGACAATTAGGACATGTAGTCAGTGGCCCTCTAGAGTCAAACATTCTTACCAAGGGGTATCGTAATCCCGTCGGGACTGCGGGTTTTTCGAAAGAGATACCGCGGCCTCGCCACATGGCTAAGAAAGAAGTACATGGGTGATTTTTAGTCAGTAGAAGTCTGACACCGGTCTGCCCAGAGCGGGAGGAGTCATTTGATGGTTTCCCTCCCCAAAAAAAGGAGGATATCGTAATAACACAGAAAACCAGTACTAACTGAGCTAAAGCAGATGCTTTATACGAAATACTGGTAATTAGTTGTCTTACCGGATTTGATGCGCTACAAAAATCGTTAAGAAGCAAGGACTGCTAAACCAGAATATTCGCTCACATTCTTGATACTTGAGGATTAAGATGTGAAATAATAAAAGCTAACATTTCAACATAACGAAACACCGAAACCGCAAATGAAACCACAAAAAATGTAAAATATACTTTATTATTCCATTATAAAATTTTCTCACGCTCGTAATACTTAGTAAGTGTATTTTTAAATAATCATTACAAACATAATTACGTTACATTCAACACGGGTAGGTAATATGGCCTCGATTTTATTTTGTACGTTACATTTCAAATGGCGTGTCTTTTTTTATAAAACAGAGTAATTACAGCAAAAAGTGTTTGTAGGTAGGTAATTGACAAAATTATGCTTGAGCTACTCTTGATTGCTACACTCATTATGTCGTTGCTCAGTGAACAATAGGATTTTTGGTGTTTACAATATAATTATAAACTCAAGGCTTTAGTGAATTAGTGTAAGTAATTAACAAAAAAGTATGGAGTTAAAAATACTCTTTCAGTATTATCCCGACGGTACCTACTAACAATTACATTACAGCAGTCAAAGTGTCGACACAAATGATTTCATTACACATTATTATTTATTAGATAAGTACCATGTTTGACCTTAGTTATAAGAAAACTATTGTATGGTGACTAGCGAAAAAAATCGCTATCCACAGTCACGTTTCAATTAAATGATCAATATCGTAGATAGGTTAGTTTTGAACTTTCAAATATCAATAGCTGCCAACTACCCTCTTTATTTTAGGGTTTAATAACTTACACATGGTTATATAATTATAATAAACATAAAAGTTATTAGAATGTGTTAGAGGTGGAACTCCATGGTCATTAAAACAATAAAATCTATCAACCTACGTTGATATCCCACAGTACCAGTGAAACTTTAGTATAGTCAGTTGACGACAATAGGCTCGCCCTCATTACAATCATGGGACTTAAAAATAACTGGGTGCACCTACTATTTATTAGGTAGATATACCTTTCCTGCTGCCTAACCCTTCGGGGATTACAGGCGTGATGTTATATTATGCAAGTAGTCTGATATAGGTAGGCTAACAATGTCTCCAAAATAAAACTGCAATAGATAGGTACCTATTAAAATGTTGAAAATATTTCAGTGAACATTTCTTTTGTGTGGTGCTAACGAGTATTTTGGCTCTCGTTCCAAGTTGCATTGACCCCGTTAGCTTTAAAACATAACGTATAATATCTGACGTATGACTATGTGTGCTCCGTCGAGCATATATTTTCTAATGTTATCTCAACTAACACTCGAGCCGTTAAACCGTGAAGATTTATTGATCATTGAACTAAAATTATCGGCTAGTAGAAGTTGCGAACTTGCAATCATTTATACCACAGAATAAACAATAAATATAACTAGTGGTAATGGCGCTCGTGGAGCTCGTGGCTTAATAAGAACTGCCACTCGGGTCGATCTTTAGGTAAAGCTGTGCTTGCCTAGGTCAGTATGTGGATGGGTGACCGCCCGACATACCGAGTTTCCTCCGTGCCTCGGAAAGCACGTTAAGCTGTTGGTCCCGGCTGCCGTATATAGATCTTTGGCAGTCGTTACAGGTAGTCAGTGACCTGAAATTCTGACATCCAGTCTTACCAAAGAGTATCGTATTACCTAGTATTAACTGGGTTGTGGAGGTCAGATAGGCAGTCGCTCTATGTAAAATACTGGTATTCAGCTGCATCCGGTTAGACTGGAAGCCGACCCTAACATAGTTGGGAAAAGGCTAGACAGATGATGATGATGGTAATGGCGCTTCTACACATCATCCCAATCGTCTCATTTTTGTCTAGGGTAGCCAGCGAAATTAAAATTTTGTTACGATCTTTCAATATCCTGCAGATTTCTGTGTCAGGGTGAATATAATTCACGTCCATAACACGTAGTATGTAGTTACATAATTAAAATTATCATCAAGTTAATTTAACCCCATTGAATGACATCATGAAATAATTAAATTAAACTATTTCATCAAAATTTAAATTACGCGGGCTACCGTTGGGCTTTCACCTCAGAGGCTAAAGAGTTTGAAGGTAAGTGACTATGTATATTGGGTCTACATAGGGCGGTACATGTTAATCTGTCTGGTTTTAGGGACCATCGCCCTTCGAAATCTCCCTAATAAATCAACCATATGGAGTGCAAATTACTAAACGACGACGCAGGCTGTCTGGCCCCTGTACCCTAGGGCCCGGGTGGTACGGCCGGGGAGGGTTCATGCATGGCACGCGTGCCGACGATTTATTGAACCTTTTACATTACGTCTGCAATAAGTGCTAAACTACTTAGAACTAACATTTGTATGCCCTCGAAAATAAGAGAAATGTCGTTTGAGAGCATATTTGAGAGTTATTCAAAATATTTTTTTTCAAGAAAAAGCACTGTTGGCGCGTGGAGGTATTTAAACTACAATAAAGTTTAAACTATGCATGATAACAGTTCAAGCACGTGAAAAAACTCTGGCTAACAGCCCGACTACAGAACGTTTTCCGCGTTGATAATGGTTTCTTTGAAAATGTTTGTTTGTAAAATAATAACTTAGCTCGCGTGTGAAGAACCGCTTTACATATGAAACGCGACATGGCGACGTCAGTGCCTTTGTTTTATTGTAAAACGTGCTCAACTTTCTGGAACTTAATTTTTACGTTTTTACTATTGGAAGAAATGCTATGTTCAATTTATGTGAAGTAGGTAATGAGGTACTTATGTAAATCGATTAAACGGTTTTACAAACTAGGTTGTACGCGGTCTCAAAGACAACTTATTTTATTGTACAGAATTGTAAGTTGAAAGACACAGAATGGCATTAAATCTACATTAATTAATTAATTAGTGTGTTCTTGATAGAAATCTATTGGAACCGTTCCCATATTCCCATTATTTGGTTGATTTCTACAAAACATAAACTAGGTATTCACATCCGTAAAGAAACTAAAAGTTGATAAGTTCTTCTTCGGTATATCATTTGGTAGGGCTAACTAAAATTACTGAGATTTTTCACGAGCATTTCCATATACAGATGGCCTGGTTTCCTCCGAAGTACATGTAGCACATGTTTGTGCACTCATAGGTAAGTTCGAAGCCGTAGCTCTCGCCGACGACGACGTGGAAGGCTGGGCCGAACTTCTTGTCCATGGCCTCCTTGACCATGCGGGCGGCCAACTCGTTGTTGTGTGAGAACTTCTCGCACGCTGTCACGGACAACTCGACGGCTTCGACGCGCATCTCTTCTGACATGTCTGAATACTGTGGAAAAATGGGTTTGTTAGACGTTTTCCTGTCGCCCGTAATGTACCTTTTAGAATGTTAGTTCGCCACCAAAGTCCTGACTCGGGAAGCGAACAGCTCCATTTCGATTGCTTACCTATACTTTATGCAATGCAACGCCATATGTTTTTGTTGAATCTTTTGCTTTTGATAGATAGATCATCTTCCAGTTCCATAACCACTAATGAAAACAATGTTTTATAATGTCTTAATTCCTACTAGAAAACACAAATATTTTCTCGTTAAAAATGTTACGTCTAATCGCTTATAGAAGTTGTCTACACTTTACTTAACCGATTGTCCAAACACGCGTAGTACGGAGATAGTGCGGGATTGGGTCCACCTGCCAAAACAAACAGATGAAAACATCGCTATCGAACACTCTCGAGCTGTCGGCGAACAAACAAATGTGTTTACTTACACCAGCCGGTAATTTATAGCGATATTTGGACGAGAGAAATTTCTTACCGAACGTTGACTTGCAAAATAATGTTTCTACATGTAATATTATATTATGAAGAGATTGTTGACAAAGGCAAATAGGCTAGTGGAGACGATAATGTGAAAACTTTTACAATGGTCTAACGATTTGAAGTTTGAAAGAAGTTAATTCCCTACTGCGACTGGAGAGTACAACCTTATTCAGCAAATTAGATGGCAGTTTCAAAACGTCCTATCAGCGAAAAAGTACAATCGGCTAAACTGAAACTGATCAAGCGAGACGATAAAGTATCTACTTGTTTGGGTATTGTCTATGTTTTTTATTCAACAATCTGTGAGATCATTGGACGGGTACCTATATGTAACTCTATCGCCAAGGGTTCCGGTCGAGTGATTCCTTACAGCCAGGCAAGTCGTGCCACTCTCAGGCCTCGGGCCTCGACTCCGCCGAAATTTAATATCCCACAGCCGTTTGATCAATATCATGTTATTGTACAGCGATTAGGCAGTAAGTATAAATGTAATAAGTATAACACTTCTTTATTTGGACAGTCGTGTCATTAAGTAGATGTGTATTCAATTTAGAAAGCCGTTAACCCGAGGGGCGTATTTGACTGTTGCGTTAGATTAAAGTGCTTTAATAAGGTACCGACAGCAACAGCGTCGACACGGCTGTTCCCCTGTTCCTAGACATGTACATACTAAATGTAAGTAGGTACATAAATACCCAGGTAGGTTGGGGCCACTTTATGTCTTCGTGTGGGTGACTTATATCTAATACGATAACGGTCTGCAGGGAAGCAAGTCTAGGTGCTATAATAACAACAGCCTGTATGTACCAAGAATAGAGCAATGATTCTAGCGCATTCAACAAAAAAATGTCAACAGGGGGTGCCTGTAATGAGCCGAGAGTGATTAATTTAATTCGATACCAAGTTCAGCTAACCCAGTTCTGGAAAATATCTCACGGTGTTGCGCAGGTATTTACCTGCGTACGCGTACTGTGATGATAAACAATTTAAAAAATATAGAATATTCCGAAATTATATTTCCGAGTTTATTCGAGTGGGCAGTCATTTTTTATGTCTTTATCGAAATCTACGGACGTTGTTTACAAAACCTGGAAATCCTGGAAAATTATTGTGACGAACATCATAGAGTTAATTCGGGATTCGCAGTAAGTAGGTAGTACATTAACCAGATCTATCTATCTATCCTAATAATTTTATTTACGGAAGTTGTGTAAGCAGATCACAACGAACAAAAAAAACGCTGATTTTATAATATTAGAGAATTCATAATATCTTACCCTTATGAGAGGATAGGTATGTATTACTTTCTCTGGCGCCAAAGCCGTAGCAGTAGGCTCATCTGCCATTGTCGATAAATTCGCAAATATCCAGTATTCCAATATCAATATAAACTTGACACAAACGTTGCACAACACAAAATCGTCGAAACACGACACGTCTCTCCGTGGACCGTTCAATGCAACGTCTCCCCACTGTTTACCCGTTGCCTTGGAAACCGTCGGAGGCGGGAAGATTTCGATTGATTTTTCTCTCGGCAGTGCACTGTGGCACAATGTGCGTAGCCAGCCAGTGTCGTTGGACACTAAACTACTAATGGTAGTAATATAATGAGCATGTCCTCCAAGGTTGCGCGTGGGAGCCAGTGGGTATATTTTAGCATGCTTGGCACTTATCTTCAACCTTTGATTTTAATGACGTCATTATCCTGATAGTATAGTAAGATAGGTAACGATATCAATCAATATCAACCAAATAAAGGATACCAACCAATTATGATATTTGGTTAAATTTATTAGTAGTTTAGTTTAATTTCTTTAGTGTAGTTTTATGTAGCTTGAGTCTTGACTAAGTAGCAAGTGAAACTATAACTAAGCTGTACACGTATTGTCGCATTTAGAAAATATGCGGAGGCGTCTAAATAGAAAGGAATCACATTCAAAGAGCTATTAGTGAAACTAATAGATGATGCTAACAATATGATCACGCAATCCATCTAGACATAGCCTGTATGTAGGTACATATTGAGCAGGCACTGTCTCATGGTTTTCATATAGCAATTCATAATTTGATCAAACGGCCTACATTCTAGTGGTAGTCATATATAGCGCTATCATATTTAACTTAATTTTGCGGATTTATCACCATGTAGCTCAAGTCAGCTATAACGTAGCCTCTTCATCAGTATCCAAAAAAACATAATTAAAAATAATTGTAATCTACGATTTTAAAATGTGAGGTAGAAAATAATTTTCCTTAATAACAACATCGACTGTTCCTGTCAAAGTCAATTCAACAATCAATTTATGTCAAAATCAGCTGTGTGTTTGAAGTTTCGCGGAAGTAAATTGTGTTGATGCAATCTTAAATTATACTGTTTAATACCATTTCATTGCAATTACGAGAATACACATAAAAATTATGGCTTCTCGCTTCAGTGGCGCGTTACAATTGACTGACCTCGACGATTTTATAACACCTTCACAAGTGAGTACCATAACATAACCTATATCATAAATAAATGAACTGTTTTGTCCCATTTCCTGTAAAGCCTGTACCCCTTTTAAAATATTTGACTGTGATCTTGTACAGTTAGCAATCAAAATGACTAAAAGTCGTCATTATTTGATGTAGCAGAACCAAAAATTTATCAAAATTATGTTCTTTGCATTGTTATCACTTATAATCGAGGTCATTCTAATTCTATCTACAGGAATGTATAAAACCTGTGAAAATCGAGAAAAAAAAGACGAAAACCGGTGCAAAGATTAAGATAGGTGAAGATGGATACTTTGATGTGTCAAACGGCCGAGAGCAGAAACTGCAGAAGGTGGAGATTACCTTGGCAGACTGCTTGGCTTGCAGCGGATGTATCACGTCTGCGGAGAGTGTGCTGGTCACCAAACAGAGTCAAGAGGAGCTGTTGAGGTTGGCAAATAGAGCTTGTAATCTGACATCATGTCTTTTATACTCATACATCTAAATTTCAAATTATCAAGCATCTGAGTAAATATTTAATGACACAGCAATGATATTGTTAACATGTTTTTTTAAGAAAATCATTCTAGAATGTATCTGTTTGTTATTATTTCATATTTTTTATTTGCTTTCCGTTCCTTTTTCACAACATTCTTTCTTCATTATTATAATTTCAATGTACTCTCCATTTTCCAGAGTATTCTCTGAGAGGAAGTACACAGACAACAAAGGAGTGAGTAAAGATGTGAGTCTGATAGTGATCTCTCTGTCACCGCAGCCCACACTCTCCCTCGCAGCCCGGTACAAGTTGACCCCTGAGGAGGCCACTCACAAGTTAGCAGGTGCCTTTATATTTTATGCCTAACAAAAATAAAATATAAAGTAACTAAAATTATCTAAGATGTAATGACACTTCAAAATATTTTGGCTTGTCATGTCAATATGACTCAGCAAAATAAAATATAAATCATTTATATTTTATGATATCAATAACATGCCAAGATAGGCAGGAGTTTCGGTTGGATCTGATGAGAAAAAACAGGAAAATCTACAAGATTGTCAGATGACATTGAATAATACATTTTATTACTTGTGTCATAAAGTGCAAAGTTGTAGGAATTGATAAACAAGTGTGTTGGTGGTCCAATGCCTTACTCTGAGCTCCTCTTGGAATGAACATGGTCTCAAAGTTGCTAGTATGTATGTGCTTAAACTATTCTACAGACTGCATTGATTATTTATGAGGCTTCAAATAACAAGTGCATGTGAAGGGTACAATTAAATTTTCCATAATACATTCAAATCCAATTCCAAATTCATTTATTTCAACTCAAATTAATAGCAACTTTATGCTAGTATACATGTAATGATTAGGTATTACTATAAATAAGTCATAAAGTTGTAATTATTAAAGTATTTTTTCCAAAAAAAAAAAATCTGTTGTTTACATGTTTCAAACTCAAAAACTCAAACTCAAAGCATTTATTTCAATTAAACCATTACAGGCACTTTTGAATGTCAGAAGAACAATTCATAAAACAAAACTAAACTACGAGTGCAATACGTCATCCCGAAAGCCACCACGCCGAGCCACAGTTTGGCAAGCTAAATTGCAATTATTGTAGGAATTACAGTGTTTCTCAACTTAACCTCATTATAACTTGTCCAGGGTACTTCAAGAGCTTAGGTGCAGACTTGGTGCTGGATATGACGATAGCTGAAGACTTCGCCCTGCTTGAGGCACAGCAGGAGTTCCTGCAGAGATATCAGAACCAGCAGACCGACCCCAGCTCCAAGAACATGCCCATGTTGGCTAGCTCGTGTCCGGGTGAGACTCACTTTTGATCATAGTTTATAAGTATACTTTTTAAGGGGATCACAGCAGTAGATGACTTTGACGATTTGACCTCTGTACTGGCTCTTGTTTATTTTTCGGCCCCTACCGGCAAACGACTGTACTACAGAAAAACGTACCAAAGAACAGAAATGTGTCGCAGAGTAGTCATCGTATTTGCGTAACATATTTTGTTTCTCTTGGAGTACCTACATCATAATGTATGAATAAAATATTTAATAATAAATTATACACTTTGACTAATGAAGTAATAACCTAGCTTTCATTAGTTATTTCACTCCTACGATAAATTCTTAAGGTCTGATAAAGACCAGGTAACTGCTTATCGCTTCTCAGTCACGGAAATAGTCAGAATGCTCCAGCTTTCAGCTAATTGAGCACGAATGCTACTACATGATACATTTTGAAGGTCTGACTATGACCACCTAAGTGCTTATCGGTTCTCAGTGACGGATGTAGTTAGAATGACTTAGCTTTCAAATTTTATCTGTCTGAGCACGGATGCTACTACATAATACATTTTGAAGGTCTGATGATGACCAGCTAAGTGCTTATCGGTTCTCAGTGACGGATGTAGTTAGAATGACATAGCTTTCAAATTTTATCTATCTGAGCACGGATGCTACTACATGATACATTCTGAAGGTCTGATGATGACCAGCTAAGTGATTATCGGTTCTCAGTGACGGATATAGTTAGAATGCTCCAGCTGTCAGCTTTTATCTTATTGAGCACGGATGCTACTACATGATACATTTTGAAGGTCTGATGATGACCAGCTAAGTGCTTATCGGTTCTCAGTGACGGATGTAGTTAGAATGACCTAGCTTTCAAATTTTATCTATCTGAGCACGGATGCTACTGCATAATACATTTTGAAGGCCTGATGCTGACCAGCTAAGTGCTTATCGGTTCTCAGTGACGGATATAGTTAGAATGCTCTAGATTTCAGCTTTTATCTTATTGAGCACGGATGCTACTACATGATAAATTTTAAAGGTCTGATGATGACCAGCTAAGTGCTTATCGGTTCTCAGTGACGGATATAACTAGGCTGACCACCATCAGGTAAATGACATTATCAGTCTCCAAGGCCTCCTCGAACTCTTTCAAATGAGTCCAAACACGATGGTTCTACGCAGCGCTGTCAATGAGATCCTGTACCCACTTTCGAAGTCCACCGTCAAGTAAATGGCATGATCAGTCTCTAAGGCCTCCTCGAGCTCTTTTAAATGAGTCCAAACACGACGATTCTACGCAGTGCCGTCAATGAGATCCTTTACTTACCTTTGGAGTCCACTATCAGGTAAATGACATTATCAGTCTCCAAGGCGTCCTCGAAATCTCAACACCATTAAAATAATAACATACATAACATAACATCACGCCTACTATTAGGTACACCTCTGCCTAACCCTTCGGGGATTACAGGCGTGATGTTATGTAATGTTTTTATTATTTTAATGGTGTTAATTGTTTTATCGCTTTTAATTATTTTGTCTTGAGAATTTCGTTTGATGGAAGATGGAGATCTGGATGACTGATGATGTCTCGTACCTGATGGTGGACTCCGAAGGTTATAGGATCTCATTGACGGCACTGAGTAGAATCATCGTGTTTGGACTCATTTCATAGAGCTCGAGGAGGCCTTGGAGACTGATGGTGCCATTTACCTGATGGTGGTCATTCTAGCTATATCCGTCACTGAGAACCGATAAGCACTTAGCTGGTCATCATCAGACCTTCAAAGTGTATCATGTAGTAGCATCCGTGCTCAGATCAATAAAATTTGAAAGCTAGGTCATTCTAGCTATATCCGTCACTGAGAACCAATTAGCACTTAGCTGGTCATCATCAGACCTTCAGAATGTATTATGTAGTAGCATCCGTGCTCAGATTGATAAAATTTGAAAGCTAGGTCATTCTAACTACATCCGTCACTGAGAACCGGTAAGCACTTAGCTGGTCATCATCAGACCTTCAAAATGTATCATGTTATTAGCATCCGTGCTCAATTAGATAAAAGCTGAAAGCTGGAGCATTCTGACTATTTCCGTGACTGAAAACCGATAAGCAGTTACCTGGTCTTCATCAGACCTTCAAAATGTATCATGTAGTATGAGAGTCCATCATTAGGTACGAGACATCATCAGTCATCCAGATTTCCATCTTCCATCAAACGAAATTCTCAAGACAAAATAGTTAAAAGCGATAAAACAATAAACACCAGTAGAAAACATAACATCTCGCCTGTAATCCCCGAAGGGTTAGGCAGAGGTGTTTTTGTTGAATTGTTTTATCGCTAAAAGCGATAAACAATTAAAGTCATTAAAATAATAACATACATAACATAACATCACGCCTACTAGTAGGTACACCTCTGCCTAACGCTTTGGGGATTACAGGCGAGATGTTATGTTTTCTACTGGTGTTTATTGTTTTATCGCTTTTAACTATTTTGTCTTGAGAATTTCGTTTGATGGAAGATGGAAATCTGGATGACTGATGATGTCTCGTACCTAATGATGGACTCTCATACTACATGATACATTTTGAAGGTCCGATGAAGACCAGGTAACTGCTTATCGGTTTTCAGTCACGGAAATAGTCAGAATGCTCCAGCTTTCAGCTTTTATCTAATTGAGCACGGATGCTAATAACATGATACATTTTGAAGGTCTGATGATGACCAGCTAAGTGCTAATTGGTTCTCAGTGACGGATATAGCTAGAATGACCTAGCTTTCAAATTTTATTGATCTGAGCACGGATGCTACTACATGATACACTTTGAAGGTCTGATGATGACCAGCTAAGTGCTTATCGGTTCTCAGTGACGGATGTAGTTAGAATGACCTAGCTTTAAAATTTTATCAATCTGAGCACGGATGCTACTACATAATACATTCTGAAGGTCTGATGATGACCAGCTAAGTGCTAATTGGTTCTCAGTGACGGATATAGCTAGAATGACCTAGCTTTCAAATTTTATTGATCTGAGCACGGATGCTACCACATGATACACTTTGAAGGTCTGATGATGACCAGCTAAGTGCTTATCGGTTCTCAGTGACGGATACAGTTATGATGCTACAGCTTTCTGCTTTTATCTTATTGAGCACGGATGCTACTACATGATACATTTTGAAGGTCTGATGCTGACCAGCTAAGTGCTTATCGGTTCACAGTGACGGATATAGCTAGAATGACCACTATCAGGTAAATGGCACCATCAGTCTCCAAGGCCTCCTCGAGCTCTTTCAAATGAGTCCAAACACGATGATTCTACTCAGTGCCGTCAATGAGATCCTATAACCTTCGGAGTCCACCATCAGGTACGAGACATCATCAGTCATCCAGATCTCCATCTTCCATCAAACGAAATTCTCAAGACAAAATAATTAAAAGCGATAAAACAATTAACACCATTAAAATAATAAAAACATTACGTAACATCACGCCTGTAATCCCCGAAGGGTTAGGCAGAGGTGTACCTAATAGTAGGCGTGATGTTATGTTATGTATGTTATTATTTTAATGGTGTTGAGATTTCGAGGACGCCTTGGAGACTGATAATGTCATTTACCTGATAGTGGACTCCAAAGGTAAGTAAAGGATCTCATTGACGGCACTGCGTAGAATCGTCGTGTTTGGACTCATTTAAAAGAGCTCGAGGAGGCCTTAGAGACTGATCATGCCATTTACTTGACGGTGGACTTCGAAAGTGGGTACAGGATCTCATTGACAGCGCTGCGTAGAACCATCGTGTTTGGACTCATTTGAAAGAGTTCGAGGAGGCCTTGGAGACTGATAATGTCATTTACCTGATGGTGGTCAGCCTAGTTATATCCGTCACTGAGAACCGATAAGCACTTAGCTGGTCATCATCAGACCTTCAAAATTTATCATGTAGTAGCATCCGTGCTCAATAAGATAGAAGCTGAAATCTAGAGCATTCTAACTACATCCGTCACTGAGAACCGGTAAGCACTTAGCTGGTCATCATCAGACCTTCAAAATGTATCATGTTATTAGCATCCGTGCTCAATTAGATAAAAGCTGAAAGCTGGAGCATTCTGACTATTTCCGTGACTGAAAACCGATAAGCAGTTACCTGGTCTTCATCAGACCTTCAAAATGTATCATGTAGTATGAGAGTCCATCATTAGGTACGAGACATCATCAGTCATCCAGATTTCCATCTTCCATCAAACGAAATTCTCAAGACAAAATAGTTAAAAGCGATAAAACAATAAACACCAGTAGAAAACATAACATCTCGCCTGTAATCCCCGAAGGGTTAGGCAGAGGTGTTTTTGTTGAATTGTTTTATCGCTAAAAGCGATAAACAATTAAAGTCATTAAAATAATAACATACATAACATAACATCACGCCTACTAGTAGGTACACCTCTGCCTAACGCTTTGGGGATTACAGGCGAGATGTTATGTTTTCTACTGGTGTTTATTGTTTTATCGCTTTTAACTATTTTGTCTTGAGAATTTCGTTTGATGGAAGATGGAAATCTGGATGACTGATGATGTCTCGTACCTAATGATGGACTCTCATACTACATGATACATTTTGAAGGTCCGATGAAGACCAGGTAACTGCTTATCGGTTTTCAGTCACGGAAATAGTCAGAATGCTCCAGCTTTCAGCTTTTATCTAATTGAGCACGAATGCTAATAACATGATACATTTTGAAGGTCTGATGATGACCAGCTAAGTGCTAATTGGTTCTCAGTGACGGATATAGCTAGAATGACCTAGCTTTCAAATTTTATTGATCTGAGCACGGATGCTACTACATGATACACTTTGAAGGTCTGATGATGACCAGCTAAGTGCTTATCGGTTCTCAGTGACGGATGTAGTTAGAATGACCTAGCTTTAAAATTTTATCAATCTGAGCACGGATGCTACTACATAATACATTCTGAAGGTCTGATGATGACCAGCTAAGTGCTAATTGGTTCTCAGTGACGGATATAGCTAGAATGACCTAGCTTTCAAATTTTATTGATCTGAGCACGGATGCTACCACATGATACACTTTGAAGGTCTGATGATGACCAGCTAAGTGCTTATCGGTTCTCAGTGACGGATACAGTTATGATGCTACAGCTTTCTGCTTTTATCTTATTGAGCACGGATGCTACTACATGATACATTTTGAAGGTCTGATGCTGACCAGCTAAGTGCTTATCGGTTCACAGTGACGGATATAGCTAGAATGACCACTATCAGGTAAATGGCACCATCAGTCTCCAAGGCCTCCTCGAGCTCTTTCAAATGAGTCCAAACACGATGATTCTACTCAGTGCCGTCAATGAGATCCTATAACCTTCGGAGTCCACCATCAGGTACGAGACATCATCAGTCATCCAGATCTCCATCTTCCATCAAACGAAATTCTCAAGACAAAATAATTAAAAGCGATAAAACAATTAACACCATTAAAATAATAAAAACATTACGTAACATCACGCCTGTAATCCCCGAAGGGTTAGGCAGAGGTGTACCTAATAGTAGGCGTGATGTTATGTTATGTATGTTATTATTTTAATGGTGTTGAGATTTCGAGGACGCCTTGGAGACTGATAATGTCATTTACCTGATAGTGGACTCCAAAGGTAAGTAAAGGATCTCATTGACGGCACTGCGTAGAATCGTCGTGTTTGGACTCATTTAAAAGAGCTCGAGGAGGCCTTAGAGACTGATCATGCCATTTACTTGACGGTGGACTTCGAAAGTGGGTACAGGATCTCATTGACAGCGCTGCGTAGAACCATCGTGTTTGGACTCATTTGAAAGAGTTCGAGGAGGCCTTGGAGACTGATAATGTCATTTACCTGATGGTGGTCAGCCTAGTTATATCCGTCACTGAGAACCGATAAGCACTTAGCTGGTCATCATCAGACCTTCAAAATTTATCATGTAGTAGCATCCGTGCTCAATAAGATAGAAGCTGAAATCTAGAGCATTCTAACTACATCCGTCACTGAGAACCGGTAAGCACTTAGCTGGTCATCATCAGACCTTCAAAATGTATCATGTTATTAGCATCCGTGCTCAATTAGATAAAAGCTGAAAGCTGGAGCATTCTGACTATTTCCGTGACTGAAAACCGATAAGCAGTTACCTGGTCTTCATCAGACCTTCAAAATGTATCATGTAGTATGAGAGTCCATCATTAGGTACGAGACATCATCAGTCATCCAGATTTCCATCTTCCATCAAACGAAATTCTCAAGACAAAATAGTTAAAAGCGATAAAACAATAAACACCAGTAGAAAACATAACATCTCGCCTGTAATCCCCGAAGGGTTAGGCAGAGGTGTTTTTGTTGAATTGTTTTATCGCTAAAAGCGATAAACAATTAAAGTAATTAAAATAATACCATACATAACATAACATCACGCCTACTAGTAGGTACACCTCTACCTAACGCTTTGGGGATTACAGGCGTGATGTTATGTAATGTATGTTATTGTTTTAATGGTGTTAATTGTTTTATCGTTTTAATTATATTGTCTTGAGAATTTCGTTTGATGGAAGATGGAGATCTGGATGACTGATGATGTCTCGTACCTGATGGTGGACTCCGAAGGTGGGTATAGGATCTCATTGACGGCACTGAGTAGAACCATCGTGTTTGGACTCATTTGAAAGAGCTCAAGGAGGCCTTGGAGACTGATGATACCAGCTACCTGATGGTAGACTCCGAAGGTAAGTATAGGATTTCATTGATGGCACCACGTAGAACCGTCGCGTGTGGACTTTGAAAGAGCTTGAAGAGGCCTTGGAGACTGATGGTGCCATTTACCTGATGGTGGTCATTCCAGCTATATCCGTCACTGTGAACCGATAAGCACTTAGCTGGTCATCATCAGACCTTCAAAATGTATCATGTAGTAGCATCCGTGCTCAATAAGATAAAATCTGAAAGCTAGGTCATTCTAACTACATCCGTCACTGAGAACCGATAAGCACTTAGCTGGTCAGCATCAGGCCTTCAAAATGTATTATGTAGTAGCATCCGTGCTCAATAAGATAAAAGCAGAAAGCTGTAGCATCATAACTGTATCCGTCACTGAGAACCGATATGCACTTAGCTGGTCATCATCAGACCTTCAAAGTATATCATGTAGTAGCATCCGTGCTCAGACCAATAAAATTTGAAAGCTAGGTCATTCTAGCTACATCCGTCACTGAGAACCTTGTAGCACTTAGCTGGTCATCATCTGACCTTCAGAATGTATTATGTAGTAGCATCCGTGCTCAGATTGATAAAATTTGAAAGCTAGGTCATTCTAACTACATCCGTCACTGAGAACCGGTAAGCACTTAGCTGGTCATCATCAGACCTTCAAAATGTATCATGTTATTAGCATCCGTGCTCAATTAGATAAAAGCTGAAAGCTGGAGCATTCTGACTATTTCCGTGACTGAAAACCGATAAGCAGTTACCTGGTCTTCATCAGACCTTCAAAATGTATCATGTAGTATGAGAGTCCATCATTAGGTACGAGACATCATCAGTCATCCAGATTTCCATCTTCCATCAAACGAAATTCTCAAGACAAAATAGTTAAAAACGATAAAACAATAAACACCAGTAGAAAACATAACATCTCGCCTGTAATCCCCGAAGGGTTAGGCAGAGGTGTACCTAATAGTACACCCACATTTCGCCAGTTATGTTTAAGTCCCATATAATAGGGGCGAGCCTATTGCCATCAACCGGGCACAAATCCAGACTCCGTGGCTGTTACTTATAATTTCCTGATGGAAAAACCCAATAACACTTTGCCCGACCCTGGAATCGAACCCAGGACCTCATGCTCAGCATCGTGCTTACGACCACTAGACCAACGAGGCAGTCCAAAATTAAAATAATATCATAGATATATTTATATAGCAAAATATCTACTAAGAAACGTAGGTAATTTACCAATAGTTTTGGAGAGCTCGGCCACGCGTCACTTTACGTTTATTAGGCACAGTCAGCTTAGTCTATGATAGGTGCAAACAACAAAACGAAATTACAAACTACTTTAAATTTATTTACAAACTTATTTTCTGTTCTTATTTCACGAAATATTGATAACTATACAATTTACAATATGTTTTAATTCAGAAAACATTAAAAACGTGAACTTTTGAATTTTATTTGTGAAGTAATGACATGCGTGCAGTCCACCCGTGACAACAGTCATCGAGACACTGGCGCAGCGCGTTCCAAGTATGCGCGACGGGTCTCGCGCCGCATTTGCCTCAAAATGTCGGGGATTAATTTATTATTTTAAAATTTTATTACAAATCAGAGAAAGTAAACAATACGGATTGTTAAATACATCACTACGTATTTTTGGGTATAAAATTCATACCGAACTATTCAGCCGTTACAGAGACAAAATTCGATTTAGGTTAAGACATACTACGATTTTTTATTAAATAATGTGAAGGTTTATTAAAATTTTAAACAATACGAATTATTTGTGATGACTTTAAGTATAACATATATTTTTTATATGGAAATCGTACGGAAGGATTCCTCAACAAATTTCTTTAAACATACGTCGTTTTTGGGATTTGACCATTGCAACGGCCTTAAATGCATTCTTATGAGTGAGTTTCTTTAATTAATGTAATTCGTTTTCATCCGTTTTAATTAAAGCAAAGTCAATAGCTTGTATGTCCATATCTCAAAAGCTCAATTTGTCATGGTACAAAAAAGAGAAATAAAATCTCCATCAAGCAATAGACTTTATAATTAGCAACATAAAGTTCAATCTTGTACAAAAGTCGTTTGTGTGAAACGAATTTTTTGTCGTTTTAGCTACTCTAGAACGCAAGTATAAAATATTCTATTTTAGGTAATACAAGCTTTTGCCCGCGGCTTCGCCCGCGTGTATGTCAAAAAATATCCCAACAAACTTTCATCCCTTAAAAACTTCTCCTTAGCGGTTGAATTTCGAAAAACATAAAACTGTACTTAAACCTTCCTCGAGAACCATCTCTAATCATTGGTGAAAACAGCATGAAAATTGGTGCAATAGTTTTTGAGTTTATCGCGAACAGACAGACAGACGCGGCGGAGGCCTTTGTATTATAATATGTAGTGATGATTAAAATATTTCATCATATGCTGATTTATCAGCTATATACGATGCTGCCGACTTTCAAAATGCACCCTATTCACCTGAAAATATTTTCCACCCCCGTACAGGTTGGGTATGCTACGCCGAGAAGACCCACGGCAACTTCATCCTCCCATACATATCGACTTCCAAGTCCCCTCAGCAGGTGATGGGGTCCCTAGTCAAGCAGTACCTGTCGAAGTGCAGAGAACTGACCCCGGGGGAGATCTACCATGTCACCGTCATGCCGTGCTATGATAAGAAGCTGGAAGCGTCCCGGGAAGACTTCTATAGCGAGATGCTCAGCTGTCACGATGTGGATTGTGTTATTACTGCAAGTATGTATTATTAGTAGAGATTCTTCTTAGCATATCGATGGCAATCTAATTTGTGTCGGCCAATAACTGAGCTACTAGTTATGCGCTTTTGGAAGCGTCCATCAGTTACTGTAGTGAACAAACAACAGGATAATTAAAATGCCCCATCGCTTGAGGAACAGCACCACATTTACGCTCCAGGGCAGTCATTTATGAATCTCCACCTCAGTATTAAAGATTAAACATGATAACTTAAAACCGTCGGAATATTCCCTACCGCTAAAAAATATCTGAAGTCTCATTATTTTGCATTATAATGGGATTTGAGCATAATTTGATATGTCATTGAGTCTCCGTCTCCAAAACTCACATCTGCCTTCTAATCCTATAATTTGTCAAACCCCTAGTCGAACTAGAGCAAATGCTAGAGCTGAGCAACAAGCTCCTATCTGACGTGACAAGCGCACGGTTGGACTGGCCGTGGGGAGCGCTGGGCGAAGCCCCGGCCGCGCTGCAACGGCACATCGGCTCGGGCTCCGGCGGGTACGCCGACCATGTGTTCCTGTATGCCGCGGAACAGCTGTTCGGAGACAGCAGTGCGCAGCTTGTTTATAAGAATTTAAGGTGCGTCTTTATACTTAAAATGTTGTTTTTGCAGTGAAACACAACGATCATTAGGTATTAGATATTTGTGTAGGAACCAATGAAAATAAAGAACTAAAATTTGAATGCAATTTACATTAATTTGCCTGATTACAAGTTTACAACGAGTCCAGGCAAAATCGAGAATTGAAAACAAAAACCCGATACCAAGAAACAAGGTTTTTTGGTTTGGCAACACTGCCCCAGTGACATGTAAAAATTTTGTTCCGTATTTTAAAATTAATTTTAATTAGTAATTAAGTTAGAATAAGGTGTAATTGTCTGTGTAAACGTCTTAGAATTACGTAATTACTCAGGAAAATTGTTTTCCTGATAACTAGTAAAGTTTTCGGTAAATTAACGTCACCGGTAACCTAAAAACAACAGCTGACGTTCTGGCTACGGAGTGTTTAACGGATAATTCAGGGGAAGTATCGTTATATTATATATAATAACAACACACAAACGTAACTTTTAACTCTATAATACATCTATGCCAATTTTTTGTATATTTTTTTGCAGATTTATTACCCTATACAGGTTCTAAATCGCTTTGTTGACAACCGGTCGTAATAAGAAACAAAACGGAATAATTCGATAACTCTGTTTGTTCGATCGGTCTTTAAAATATTAATTATTTTTTATGATCATAACTGTGCATTATTGCTTTAAAAAAGTAATACTTAAGTTTAATTTTGTTTTTTCCAAGCAAGCTACCCTCTTGTCAAAGTAAAGTAAATTGAATTTATTTAAAGATAATCTTTTAAACCTAATTCAGCAGCCTGCCTCAATTCTTTCATAACTGAAGGCTTTTCCCTGTTTTAGTTTTTTTTATTTCATGTTTTTTCCCATCTCATCGCTAACTTTTCTTTATTAGTCTATTCTATTAGTTCTAACCGTTTCTTTACTTCTAATTTTCAGTTACCATTCCGGAGACCATGCCTGTTATGACTCGTAAGATGGATATGGAGCTAAAATTGAGAACGGCCCTCCAAGAACTTAAAGAATCTAATCTCCAAGTCCAACAACTGTTACTAGAGAGAGAAGAGAGTGAGGTGGAAGTCGTTCAGATTAATGGCAAAAATTCCAGCTTAAAACGGGAGTTAGTAGACCTACATCAGCAATACTTGGACGTTGTTGATGAACGGGATCAATTGAAGGTGGTCACGGAAGGTTTTAATAATTGTAGTAACTTATATGAGGAGGCTTTGTATAAAATAAGGGACTTAGAAGATGAATTAATTCATGCCAATAGTCTTATTTTAAAATTACAACGACAAAATGAATGTTCTCAGGTTAAAGAAACAAACGTCTTGTATAATGAATTATTAAATAGTAATGGTAACCCCTCTTCCTTAATAACTATTGATCTGACTGAAGATTCCTTGGTGAAACATAATTATAAAGTTAGCAAAAAGAAACTTAAAAAATATGCTAAACTGAATAGAATAATTAAAAAATGTAATCAATTTAAGAAACAGCATAAACTCTTTTCCAAATATATTCCACTAAGAAAAGAGCGTGTTGATTTAGTCAATAAAGTAAATAATTATCAAATCAAATTAGAAGATAGCATCAAAATTTATGAAATTGATACTCAGCATTTGCAGTCAGAAATACAGGTCCTTAAGGACAAACTCAGTTCCCTTTCCAATAGGTATCTGACTTCTCAGAACCAAATTAGGGAGCATATCCTTGCTGCGAATGAGTTGGTAATGAGTCAATGTAGTTGTCAGTCAGATCCCATATATGATACAGTCCAGCCTGAGGTAATGGAGGACCCATCCCAGGCTGTGAATTCATTTCAGGACAGTACACTCAACCAAGGAACAGCTGATATTACACAAAATCATTTACAAGTGGTTCAGCCTGAGATATATCATAGTCAGGATTGTTTTCATTCAATAATGTTCTCAGATAGCATGGGAAGAGGTGTAGGTAAATTAGTAAGTAATAACCTGAGTTTTTCAAATCAAAACCATTGTATGCCAGGGGCTACATACAAACAGATAATGGCATCAGTTACTAGAAATGTTTATAATAAAAATACTGACATTACTATATTTGTAGGGAATAGTTCAAAAGTTAAAATAAAAGACATCACAAACTGTGTTACTGAGTTGTTAAAGTTAAAGTGTCGTAAAATAATATTGTGTGCCTTTCCATACCTTGTAAAATTGTCAGACAAGAAAAACAATTATATTCACAGGCTGAATAGCCATGTTCAGTTCTTAGTAGGTCACTATAGTGACAGGCTTAAATACTTTGATATCAACAGTTTTGTTGATAATCTTAAGTCGACACCGGGTAATGTGTGTCTACCTATTAGTTGTAGACACAAAATAGCTAGGCTATTAGTTTATAATATTCACTCAGACATAAATAGTATGTCGATGTTTAGTACTATAATTGACACAGCCAATATTAGTAATTTTACTAATAATTCTTTTTATAATTTTTTGACTACAGAGGATTCTTTAGCGGGGTCCACTGATGGTAGAATTACATTGCATAGTGATAGCATGGGTATCTTGGATCTCACTCCAAATGCTCATTTAAACTAGTTAGTAAGACAACAGAAGGTACCAGTAAAATTAATGTCAAATTAAATAAATTATTTGTACCTTCTGGCTCTCATCAAGCTAAATGTAAAAAAAGAGCTAAGCAGAATTCGTTGCAATTATTTCATCAGAATATTCAAGGCTTCTCCTCAAAGCAACTTGAAATTGAATTGTTTTTAGAGAAAACAAAATTTGAAATTGTCTGTTTCACTGAACATTGGTTGAGAAATGATGAAATGTTAATAAGTTACGCAAACTACAGTGTGGGCAGTTGCTTTAACCGGAAATGTAAGATTCGTGGGGGTTCATTAATCTTAATTAAAAATTCTATTAAATTTAAAACTCGTGATGATATTGTTAAACTATCAGTTGAACATAATATTGAGCTATCTTGTGTTGAGCTGGATAAGCATGTAATAGTGTGCGTTTACAGACCCCCAAATTATCAAAACTACTCTACATTTGAGTCAGTAATAGAAGATGTTTTAGCAAAACTTGTAACAGGTAATAAATCAGTAGTTATATGTGGCGACTTTAATGTTAATATTTTAGACAAAAATTCAAATAGCAGTAGATTTTTGCATCTTTTTAAATCATTTAATTTGTTAAACGTGTTTTCGGAACCAACCCGAATTACTACAAATACTACTACATGTCTGGATAATGTTTTTTGTTGCTGCGACTACTTGGATAAATTCATTGTAAATTATCTTCCTTCGGATCACAGCGGTCAAATCGTTGTTTTCGAATACTACACACCAGTACAAAAAATCCAAATAAAATCTAGACAAATAACACCCAGCAATTTAAATAAGTTTAATGATAATTTAATTAGTAATTTAGGCATTCCGAGTCAGATTATTGACAATGTAAATCTATTTTATGAGGAATTCTTTTCGGTGATTCACACAGAGTTCAATAATACAATAAAAACGAAAACTAAATCCATTTGCCCTAAGTTCATGTTCAGTGACTGGGCAACTAAGGGTATAAGGAAAAGTAGGGAGCGATTGTTTGAGCTGTACGGTCTTAAGCCTTACATTAACTCAGAAACTTTTAATAAATATGTTGCAACTTACTCTAAAATCTTTAAAACCGCTTGCAAAGTAGCTAAAGCCTTATTCATTAGCAACAAGATTAAATCCGCCGATAATAAAATAAAGACGGTTTGGAAAATTATCAATAGTGAAACGAATAGAAATAAAAAATATAATAATGATATCACTCTAGAGACTTCACGTGGCCTTTTAAGCTCTAAAAACGAAGTTGCTCAAGAATTTGTAGATTTCTTCACTAGTATCCCACTTAAAACTACTGAAACCTTAAATTCGTCACCCTTACTTTCTATTGAGTTATTAAGAGCGAACGTTTCAGCCTGTCCGGTTGAGTTTCAATTTAAACATATAAACCCCATAGCAGTCATTAAAGCTTTTAAGGAAATTAAAGTCAAATTAACCGAAGATCTATGGGGGCTGTCGATTAAAGTTTGTCAAGCTATTATTGAGACTGTAGCTCCGTACTTAGCCTTAATATTTAATTTATGTGTGGACCAGGGAGTTTTCCCGGACCTTATGAAATACAGCAAGGTAATACCACTTTTCAAATCCGGTGACAGCAAAGACACCAATAACTATAGACCCGTATCCGTTTTGCCAGTTTTCAGCAAGGTGTTTGAAAAGGTAATGCTTAATCAAATGCTCGTCCACTTTAACACCAATAAAATCTTACATGAGAAACAGTATGGTTTCACGAAAGGACGTTGCACGACTGACGCCGGTGTCACCTTATTAAAACATATATTTACTGCGTGGGAAGAGTCACAAGATGCCATAGGGATCTTCTGTGACCTCTCGAAAGCATTTGATTGCGTCAACCACGAAACCCTTCTCATAAAGCTTGAACATTACGGTTTAGGGAAACTCGCGCTCAGTTTAATGAAATCTTATTTAACCGATAGACATCAGCAAGTACAAATAAATGGTATAAATTCAATGGGCTTAAAAGTAAGTATGGGTGTGCCACAAGGCTCGATATTAGGTCCTTTTCTCTTTTTAGTCTATATTAATGATCTACCCCATTTATTTAAAAACCAACCTGAAATGGTATTGTTTGCCGACGATACTTCTTTAATATTTAAGGTAAACAGACGTGCCACAAATCTTGACGACGTAAATAACGCCCTACTGCAGGTTCATAATTGGTTCACCGTTAATAATTTAGTATTAAATGGAAAAAAAACGAAGTGCATAAGATTTGCTCTACCAAATGTCAAAAGTACTGATTGTGACATAGTATTGAATCAAGAGAAACTAGAATTTGTTGATGAAACTGTTTTCTTGGGGATAACGATTGACTCAAGACTACAATGGGGTCCGCATTTAACATCTCTTGCAGGACGGCTGAGTTCAGCAGCATATGCTGTTAGGAAAATCCGTCAATTTACTGACGTAGATACCGCGAGACTAGTCTATTTTAGCTATTTTCATAGTGTTATGTCATACGGTATTTTACTATGGGGACGGGCTGCAGACATCGAGTCTATATTTATTCTGCAGAAAAGAGCCATTAGAGCCATATATGGTCTACGAAGGTGCGATTCTCTGAGAGAGCTGTTTAAGGAAATTAACATCATGACAGTACCTTGTCAATACATCTATGAAAACATCATGTACGTTAGGAAAAATATACATTTATTTAGCAAAAGAGGGGATAGACACCACTATAATACGAGAAATAGGGACCAACTAGTTCAGCCAGGTTTCAGGCTAGCTAAAGTAGACTCATCTTTCATGGGGTACTGTTTAAAATGTTACAATAAAATACCCCCTAACATTCTTCAACTGAATGAGACGAAATTTAAATCTTGTATAAAACGCACACTATGTAGGCAAGCATACTATAAGTTGGGGGATTACATTGATGATAAAAGTGCTTGGCTCAATGCTGGTCCTGCTCCACAACCATAGGGCAAATAAATCGATTAAATATCATGTGAAGTTATTGTAGAAGCTGATTCAATATCTTAATATTGTACGATTGCATTGCACATGTGTGAGTACTATGTACCATAAATCCACTTTTTACATTTAGTTATTTTTTAGTGACTTTGATCTAGTGGCTGAGAGAATGTCATGCTCACTCAAATGTCTCGCTGATGGTGGCGCGTGTGTCGGATCATTTAGCTCCCTTCAAAATGGTTGAGCTGAATGGTGCTGATCCATGCGTCATGTTCGTGAACGGGCGCTGTCAGTAGAGACTGGTCATCTCTTAGTTGCCATGTTATATTTTTATTGGTTTATTGTATCGTCTATTCTGGACGCTTTTAACTTGCACGTATTTTTACATCGTTCTCACATATATGTAAGATCTCAACATTCAGGCTAGCTAAAGTAGACTCACCTTTCATGGGGTACTGTTTAAAATGTTTCGATAAAATACCCCCTCACATTCTTCAACTGAATGAGACGCAATTTTAAATCCTGTATAAAAATCATGACTGTGAAGTTATTGTAAAGGCTGCAGAAGATTGTAAAAGTATCTTTGCATTGTATAGATTCAATTTCTTAATATTATATAATTGCATGGCACATGTGTGAGTACTATGTACTATAAAGCCACTTTTTACATTTAGTTACATTTTAGTGACGTTGCCCTGGCGGCTGAGAGAATGTCATGCTCACTCAAATGTCTCGCTGATGGTGGCGCGTGTGTCGGGTCATTTAGTTCCCTTCAAAATGGTTGAGTTGAATGGTGCTGATCCATGCGTCATGTTCGTGAACGGGCGCTGTCAGTGGAGACTGGTCATATCTTAGTTGCCATGGTTTATATATATATATATATTTTTTTAATATGTTTATTATATCTTTTTACTCCGGACGCTCTTAACTTGCACGTCTTGCTACATAGTTCTCACATATTATACCATCTCAACATGAATGATGTAATGTACCAAGATTTTTTGTAAAAATATTCTGGTTTAAAAGAGTGTCCATGGAGTTTCTTGCCCGTTCTTCTCCATAGTGATCTACGTTAGGGAATGGGCAACTACAGTACTTTCACAAGTTATTATGCCTTGTGACTGTGACTGTAGCTTAGGAGTGCAATGCGTCGTCCCGGGGGTTGCTGCGTCGAGTTGCGCGTCGCCGGATCTCTGCGGCGGCGAGTGCAGTGGGTGCGGGGTTGCGCGGCGGCGCGTGCCGTGGCGATGGGTGCGCGGGGCTCCGGGTCGCGGGGCGGCGGTTGCGCGTTGCGGCGTGCATTCGTTGTTCCGTGATTTGGAGTCTCGTGCATTCGTTGTTGCGGTGTGCGTCGCTGCGTGCTTTCGTGCTCGCAGTGTTCGTTGTTGCGGGCATTCGGCGGCGTGTGGCTCGGCGTGGTGGCTTTCGGGATGACGTATTGCACTCGTAGTTTAGTTTTGTTTTATGAATTGTTCTTCTGACATTCAAAAATGCCTGTAAAGGTTTAATTGAAATAAATGCTTTGAGTTTGAGTTTGAGTTTGAGTTCAAGTATCTATGTTCCATATTCAAATCCGTTGCCGATTCAAATATGACTTGGATTACCAAGTCATAATAATATGTAATGTCTATTAAAACAAATATCAACTTTATATACCTGTATTCAATTTAATTCAAACGAATGAAAATGTTCCAAAAACACATTCTTTCTTCATTTCTGGACAGAAAAGAGTAAACCCAGGATACCAACATCGGGCCCACCGGCCGAATGCGTCTTCACACCCTCACCAATAACTAAGAGCGTTTACATAGAACCCTGGCTACCGGCGCCGATATACTAGCGCTTATCGGAACCGGTTCGTGCAGGTAGTCGGCGCTGGCAATCTTTATACTTTGTGCCGAACCAGCGCCGATACGCATTCCACCTGTATCATAAAGAAAGAAAGAAAAAATATTTGTTTGTCGCAGAAACATAACGAGCATACAAAGAGACATACACGAAAAAAAAATACACATACAACCATTGATATAAAAACTAAAGATACGGTCGTCGTCCGAACATTTGCTCGACGCGTTCGCCATACAGAGAATCGGTGTAGTCTGCGTCTGCTGCGTAGTCGTTAACGGAACCCTTGTATAAGCGGCGTGGTATTTTCGAGGTATAAAGAACATAAATAAAGCTTTTAATAAAATTTACGACCGCACCCGAAGAGACCCGATCGTGGACTAGTTCACTTCGGCTTAGGAAATACCGTTTTAGGACCAAGTTCGAGGCGTCATTGTAACATGCGGTCCGCCCAGTCCTTACGCAGTAATTTATAAGTCAATGCAGCATACAACGCATAACAGATATTAAAAAATACAATAAGCAGGGATAATATAAAGATAGCATCATCATCATCTTCCTGCTCTTATCCATTCTATTGGGGGTCGGCGCAACACGTTTTTTTCTTCCATTCTTCCCAGTTAGACGTCACGGTGGCATTTACACCTTTCTCTTTCATACCATTCTTCACACAATCCATCCATCTTTTCTTTGGCTTTCCTCTCCCTCTCCATTCATCATCAAGCGTTCTACCTGTATACGCCCTAATAAAGAAACAGGAAACAATGTACATTAAGTGTTGCAACAGTATCGTACGACATCCACCGTCACAACGTCACATTGCCACAGTGTGACCCCTCGGCCACAACTCACAAGTGGGCCATTGTGTGATGTGCCACTAATTAGTCAACAACCAGCCTCGCATTGTTCGCAGACTGACGCAAACACTGCACGCGATTACATTCCAGCAGTTTAGTGCATAACTTTGTAATGTGACCTACAATTTGAAGACCTGGCTCCTGACCTGGGGGTCTTTCGGTGGGCAAAGATTTACGTAACATTGTTTGTTTCCCGGACTTCTTAGAATTACTCATCCCATACATTGGTAGGCAGAATGTCCATCTGTGAACTGAGGATATCCCAGATGAAAATCCTTACAACTCCCTCCTCATAATTTTATTGACGAAATGTGTAATTGTGAATGTTTTATATACCTCAAAAATATTGGGCACTATTTTTGGAAACACAGAGGAAGAGTAAGCAATTTCGATAATAATAATATGTGAATTTAAATGTTTGTAAACGCAGCCACGACCACGATACAGGAGAAATTCATTAGAAAGAGATAAAAAAATAGATGAGGGAGAAAATGGTCAGTAATCTACCTCGTGGGATCAGTGCAGTTGGCCGATTTCACATGCCTTAGATATTTTTTGGTTTTGAGACAAGGTAGATTCCTCAGTCACGATGTTATTGTTGTTGTGTCCATTATGAGAGCAGTGCTGGTTATACTGGGGTAAAACTACATGAATGTTATGTCCTCAGGAACCCAGACTTCCGCGAGGTGACGCTAGAGAAGGACGGCAAGGAAGTGCTACGGTTCGCCATAGCCAATGGTTTCCGCAACATTCAGAACTTGGTGCAGAAACTCAAGCGGGGCAAGTCTCCCTACCACTACGTCGAGGTCATGGCGTGTCCTTCAGGTACGGAATTTATTCATTTTAGTTGGTATCCGAGCAAAAAAAAGATGGATTGTGTGAGAAGTGTTACTGAAAATAAGGGAATAAATGATATAGCGCGACGATTAAGGGAAAAGTGTTGCGTTGGTCCCAAATAATATGGGACTAAGACAGGAAGTTGATGATGAATTGGCATTGGAGATTTGTGTGAATGGGGAATTTGGATCAACTAGGATATTTTTACCATAGTAAAAGAATGATAAAATACTGTATTATTCATAAAATACTATATATTTAAGTAATTTATGGTTAAAACCACAATCGAGACAACCAATTCTCTTTAGAGATTTAATTGGTGTGGTCCAATTGATGAACGCGAGCAATAAGGTAAATTGCAGAAAATATTGTAATATTAATATTTTTGACGCGAATTTGAACTCTACTTATTTGATAGTAGCGACGTTGATTGGCGGAGCACGCTTGCTTAGAAGACAAGTTTCACCCAACATTTTCAACTTTCTAGGATGCCTAAACGGCGGAGCACAAGTCCGGCCGGTCACGGGCGAGAGCGGCCGCGAGCTGGTCGCGCAGCTAGAGAGCATGTACTGCGAGCTGCCTCTAGCTGTGCCAGCTGACAGCAAGCTGGTGCGCAAGCTGTATGCCGAGTGGCTTGACGGGAAGGACTCTGATAAAGCACGAGCTATGCTGCACACTACCTACCATGCTGTCGAGAAGTCGGATATAGCGCTCAATATGAAGTGGTGATTGGTTGTGATACTGTATCTAGAGTAAAGATGGTGTGAATCACTCTTATAAAATTATTGGAATGATTGGTGCGCTGTCGTGAAAAGCAACTACTATAGGTACCCGGCCTTAGATATGCAACATTGAGTTTGCAGTCGACGGTATGACCTGGAGACAGTCTCTTTCAGCTTAATGTGTCAAATTAAGACCCGGGTATTCTTACTTTAAGTTAGTGCTAAGTTTAACGACGTGTCTATTCACAAGTTTCGACTGCCGGATAAATGATAATGATTTTGGACACGTATTTTTTCTTTTTTTCACGTAAACAAACAATGAAGACGATACAGTGCTTTGAAAACTAAAACGTCATTTTCTAAGACATTAGTATAACATTTTATACCGGTGAGTGACGTCACAACCCCCCACTCAAATCTTTGACGCGTTTTATCTTCGTCAATTTTTATTGAATTGATAAAACAAAAAATATAGTATCCAATATTTTTCGATAATCTAACAGACAGACTAATTAGAATCATATAATTTTAGTCAGTAAATATCCCTATTGGGGGACCCTATGAAAGCTATATATCTTTCATATTTAGACCTGTCACTCGGCCCCCGGAACTTGTAAAAAGGCATTCACCCAACTTGTTTGTAACAAGTGAGCAAAATATTTATACTGAACTTCCCGAGTCTTGTTATCACACGATTAATAAAAGCGTGCGATCCGTGTTATGAGCACTTTTTTCAGTATTTGTTAATCAAATTTAGAATCCAGCAATCTTACCAGTTGTATCATGTTGTGGAGGTCAGATAGCCAGTCGCTCCATGTCAAGCACTGGTTTTCAGCTGCATCCGGTTAGACTGGAAGCCGACCTCAACATAGTTGGGCGAAGGCTAGGCAGCGATTTCTCAATAAAATTTCAGTATGAATAATAATCTAAGAAGCAAAAAATCAAGATGTAGATCTACTATTATAATATGTTATAATAATTGTTTTGTTTTGTTTCTAGCTGTAAGCAGTGTAAGCTATGTTGTGATGTTGTATATTTGCTTAAAGAATGACATATAGTTGTAAATATCACGATCGATTGTAAGAACAATACACTTGTTTGAAAACATCGTGTTTCTGTCCGCTTCCTATTTGCATATTATTTATAATTATATACGTACAATTTATTCACTATACGACTTTACATTTTAAATGGCTTTTTTACAACTCAAGTCATTTAGGGTAAATGGATGCCCTTCGTGTGTGAATGCTGATGTACTCTTTTCTTAGCGGGCTATTCACTTTTTTATATGGCAGTCTTAACAGAATTAATTATAAATCTAGACATTATACATATTATTATGAAACATTCGTTACAAACACTAAGTAAATATAGTTGAGAAGATGAAACGCGATCGATGGTCGAAACAAATCGAACAAAATCTTCGTGTGTAACTTACAAAATTAAATTACTATGAAGATTTCTTTACGAAAATATTAGTTTCAGAAAGAACAAGTATTTTGTAAGACAACAATCCGGATTCCTCACGCTCACTTTAATTTAACTATATTTCAGCACACATGCAATTTCGACATGCTTCATAACTTGGAGCTTGATTACTAAACATTTAGTTAGCTTACCTGACCGTGCCTAACTCATCCTAGTTGCGAAGTTCCGAAGCTATTGATCACAATCAGTTACGTGACGGTACGTTATCGTGCTCGTCTCGTGACGTGTGAGTCGGCTCACGATTCATGAATAACGATCGCAGTAATCGATCATATTCCGTGCAGTGGCTTGGAAGGCGCGGCGGCAACCATCTCGTGTTGTACAAATAATGTCTAGTGTTTACATAACAAGTGCTGCACTGCGCGACTGAACGCTCTCTCGCCGCACCAGTGCGCCATGGAAGGCTCGAGCGTCACCGTGACCAGGATATACTGTGTTCTGTTCTGCACCATCATCAAGGCCGTCATCAGTACGGGGCTGGGCAAGTGCCCCGTCTACCCGCCGCTGCCCAACTTCGACATACAGCGGGTAAGTAGGTAGACCATTTAGCGCAACCCCTTAGCAACCCCTAGCAAAATGGTGAAAGTTCACGAATCTTCTAAGGTAGCAAAGTACCTACTGATAGTTTAGCTACTCTAGAAGTTTTAAGCACCATGACAGTTTAACAATCTTCTAGAGGTCCTATATGCATAATTATGCCAGTTTAGTAACCCCCAGGGATTTTAAGTACAATACTGATAGCTTAGCAATCTTGTAAAGGTCCCACGCACAATGCTGACCGTTTAGCCGCAAAATGCCAACAGTTCAGCAACCTTCTTAGGGTCCTATGCCCCCAGTGGGGGTAGGCTGAACTATCAGCATTATGCTACAGCATTGTGCATGTCTTAAGCATAGGTAATAGTTTAGCAAAATTATAGGTGCCTAGACATAATGCTGCCAGCTAGAGAGCCTAAGTATAATCCTGACGGTTTAGCAAACAAATATATCACCTAAGCATAATGCTGACTATTGAAAATTTTGCTTCCGGTATTGTAGTTTTGTGTCCCCATTGCTTCTAGCCGTAATACAGAAGAGAAAAACATCTATTCTACCATCACGTGTGTCAAACATTACGGTGCATTTTTGTATCGTAACGGTTACATTACTTACATTCGTAAGCGTAGGTATTTGCTTAAACTTAGTCGGTAGAGTTCACTACATACATATGTAAATAAGTATACTCCACTGTTGTTTACACATAGGTACTCGTATGATATTAGTAGGTAACTTTTAATCCCGAGTTAAATTGGTAAGCAGATAGTACCCAATGAGCCACTCCAGCTTATATCTGCGACTAACGGCAGGTGCGATATGTTAATTAGTGTCTTTAAACTATCTTCTGACTATGAAGATCGTTAATGTGACGAATACCTTGTGGTAAGCTGTGCGTCCGTAGATGGGTGACCACCCATTACGTCATATCAATTTTTTTCCGTGCCTCGGAAATCATGTTAAGCCGTTGGTATCGGCTCGGCTGTCATAAGATCTTTGGCAGTCGTTACTGGCAGTCAAACCAGTCTTACCAAAGGGTACCTAATGTATCGCATTACCCAGGCCCAGAACTAACTGGGTTGTGGAGGTCAAACAAACAGTAGCTTGCTACTTGTAAAATACTCGTGTTTTGCCGCATCTGCTGGCTAGACTGGAAGCCAACCTCAACATAGTTGGGAAGAGATGATGATTACTTGTGGGTAAAAACAAAGTTTTTTTGTACCTAAACAAATCGTTCTCAATTTCTTGGAGGCCGATATTTGCCCTGTAACTCGTCAACACATTCACCCCATAGCGTATTTGCTATGATATCTCAGCTTCCTCGCCTTTTGATTGATGTGCCTGTGTGTGTGCCAAATAGGGTAGACCGAGGACAATAGTAACACGGGGTATTTATAACATCTCCTTCACCTTACTTAGTTTGATGTACAGAATGCTTTATTGGAGGCGTCGTGAAGGGTCCGTTACTCCTTGTATAATGTATAGGTATTGATGCTTGTGCATTTCTGTCTCTAATTAATCGTTAGTTAGTTTTCCGCCTCCATATAAATTTAAGCCGCCAAAACGACATAATTATCTTCTAGACACCTCTATAATATTGTGTGTAGCAGGTATTATAGGTGTACGCGTTTCAAGAACATCTCTGTATAACGACGTTGTTGTTAAGTTTACTTAAATATAAATAAATCATCATCGCTATTTCAATCAAAAGGGGAGTGCGACAAGGAGATACCATTTCGCCTAAACTTTTCACTGCTGTCCTGGAAGACGTGATGAAAACAATGAAAAAATGGTGTCTACTTGTCACACCTTCGGTTTGCGGATCACCTACAAATTGGCTTAAGAATGAACATGTCCAAGACGAAGGTGATGTCAGGCATTCAGGACGACTGGGCCTTAATTAGCTGTAACGGTTGGAAACCAGCGTCTGGAGATGGTTGATCATTATGCTTGTCTTAGACATCTTCTGTCTTATGACAAGGAGCATTCCAACAAGGAGATTTCTAGGAGAGTACAAATCGGATGGGGGGCTTTTGGTTACCTGGAACATATTTTTCGGTCAATCAGTGCCTAAAAACCCGCCCTTTTCAATCAATGTGCACTACCAACAATTACCTACGGTGCCGAGACATAGGCGCTCTCAAAGGAGACTGTTCACCGAGTACGAGTGTCGCAAAGGGCCATAATGGAGCTAGCCACATGCTCGACATAACCCTATTAGATCAAGTGCGTAACACCGAAATCCGCCGTCGTACGAAAGTCTACGATGTCTGGGACCGGGCGGTGCGCCTCAAGTGGATTTGGTCAGGACATCTATGGCTAGACACGGAGATGGCCGATGGAGCAAGGCATTAACTGAGTGGCGGCCAAGGCTAGGCCATAGAAACCAGGGTAGTCCTAAAGCTTGTAGGGTTGACGACATCGTCAAAGTCGTGGGAAACACCTGGATAAGAGAGGTACAGGATCGTAACATGTGGCGGAAAAAAGGCCTCCCGCCTATAATACCCAGCACTGGGTGATTCCGGGCTGATATGATGATGATAATAGTTACGGTTAGGACCATAATTATGCTATTGTATGTCTTGTAACCAAGGACAGATCGTTGGAAGCATAGAGTAGCCGCGAACTCGTGATGTTCAAACGTAACGCGTAGACGCTCCGTCTACATATTGCGATGTTGGGCAATGTCCTAGCAGTCACCTTGCGCCCTGCTTAAGTCCGAATGTCAAGCAACCATGCATACGCTTAACATAATGCATAACACTTGCTAGGTGCTAGCTAAATCGGAAGGAAGCGACTACAATTTCTGAAAGTTACAACAACTTTACCATTACGCAAAGTATTTTCCACAAGAAAAAAATAATAATATATCAAATCGTTAGTTCATATACCACCTCGGTATATAGTATTAAATTTAGTATAATAATTAATGAGTTGGTTTCGTAGAATAGGTGTCACTGGTAATGCTTACATGATTGAATTCAACATTTGACTTAATTAGTGTAGTACAATACCTAATGATTTAGACTTTGTTGTAGTTATATACCTAACGAAAACAAGGAAAACTTACCTACTGGAATTTGATTTAAAATATTTTTTTACTAATTAATGATAAGCATAACTGGATGGATGAAATGGCGGCAGATCACGGGAACAAAATATATGTATAACGTGTTTCCCGCATTCCCATTAAAACTCAAGGGAAAAATGTATAAACACATGCAGTGGGCAGGGCAGTACATTGCTCTCAGAATGAATGGCCGATGGGGCCAAAAAGTTCTGGAGTGGCGACCGCGAAGTCCGAACCAGAAGACGTTGTGTTAGAAGGCCTCCCGCTAGGCTAGGTGGACCAATGAAGGTTGTGAAGACCCGCTGGATGCGAGACGCACGAGACCGGTCAATGTGGAACCACCTGGGGGAGGCCTAAGTCCACTGCCTCATTTTCTTAGACGTTGCGTTTTTTAAATTACCGTTATTGGGTGGGAAACAAAGGAGGACGCCCTCAGCCCGATGATCTTCGTAATATAAATTATTAATAAAAATATAATTAAGGTAGTAGCCCGGTACTACTTATAAGTTTAATGAACCATTTGTTTCAGATGAGTGGCACTTGGTACGAGGTGGAGAGATCGTTCTACCTGGTGGAGATCACGGCGAGTTGCACCGAGCTCAGCGTAGCGCTCAACGAGCGAGGCTATCTGCTCATCGCTATCAATACTGTTAACAAATGGTAAGGATATCATCATGTTCCTACTGCTACTGTTTGCCTGCCTATGTCATCCCCACTGCTGGGTAAAAGTGTGTTATTTTTACAACGGTCCTCATTCCCTGTTGTCTTCTCTTACCTGTCCCGTGGTCGCGACTCATGCTGAGTGGACTGCATGGGATCCCGGGATTCATTCTCGGCTGGTTATAGTGTGTTCCCCATGCACGTGCCTCAGAAATCACGTTCAGCTGTTGGTCCTGCGCCTGATGTATTCCCGGTTTTAAGTTACCATCCCATCGAGCTAGTGACAACTTAATAAATGCTCAAATAGTAGTTCACTAAATACTTACTCGATTTTCGCATTTAGGTACGCCTGACTCGGTGCCTTTTAGGTGTGCTAGTAAAAAGTCTCTCTCTCATTTCTAGCTATAACTATTCATGTCTGTAGGTATCCTAAACCATTCTTCCTCTCCAGGACGAACAGCCCATCAACAACGTTAGGCATCGGCATCCCGAGCCACAACGCGTCCTCCATCTTCCGCTACAAGCTCAACAACCGGGTGCCCTACATCATCGGCCGGCTGCTGCCCGGCGCCGGCGTCTACCACGTGCTGTTCACCGACTACGAGCAGTTCGCCATCGTGTGGTCTTGTACCAGCGTCAGTATTGCGCACTCAGGTACCTACGTTTGATTAGTTGTTGTACGGCAGGCATAGTCAGGATCTTCTGATCCAAACAAAGAAATTAGATGCGGATAAATTGGCTACACAAATCTACAACCCCGACGATTAACCTGACCGAACGTGACACAACTAACACTGACATACTTATACAGGGTGTAAACGAACCCTTCACGCATTCGACAACCAAGCATTCTGTACATCAAACCAAGTACCCCTACGCAAAAATTTTTGCTGGGAAATGACTTTTTTTTTTTGGGGTCAAAAATCACATTTTACGGTAAAAACTCAAAGTAGCACTCTTAAAACATTGTGCTAGTGGATGCTTTGAATAGTAAACGGGTCATGGAGGTAATTTAAGTAAAGTTAAAACCTGAAATACTAGTATTTACAAAAACAGCTGTGAAAAATTTGGAACTTTGACCCCCAATATCTCCGCAACTAGGAGGTTCCCAGGTACGGTCTAGAACAAAAAAATGATCGCAGTGGTGGGGAGAACAAATGCCCTTCGTTTGCGTTAAGGGTACTTTTACACCCTTTATAGCGACCCAGACAAGTCCACTTCAATTTGGGAACAATAACTACCAATATAATGTAGGTACCTAACTGTAAACTTACGAGCAGGAACGGCTTGTGGAAAGGTAGGCGAATAAAGAAAAACCCCAGATCGGGGGACGACTATTTCTGTGTGTAGGGTCCGTGTTATAGTCATCCCGTTCGACCCGAATTTTGGTAGAGATGTCCCTGAGTAGAGTTTGTCATGGGGTTGAACTGAAAGGTTCGAAGGCGAGTAAATAATTGCCAAAGCAAGGAAATAAACGAACTCAACGGGCTATTATCAATTGCTAACATGAAGTCATCATGTCCACAGATCACATCTGGGTGCTGGGGCGGCGGCGCGAGATCGAGGCGCCGGTGCGTGCGCGGATCTACGCCATCATGGAGGAGCTACATCTGGACCCCGATCGCCTCATCATCTCCAAGAACAACAACTGTACCGACATCGCTGATAATAAAGTTTAGATTTAAAGCCCTTCTTTTATTGGGAGACCGCTACTATTCGCTTGCATCAAAGAGTGCACGGAGGAGCTCGCTACTAGATTTTAACAGCCGCTCGGAATAATATTTAGGTTAAGCCGCGCTTGCCTAAGTTAGTCCGTAGATGGGTGACCACCCATTACATACCAAGTTTCCTCCGTGCCTTGGAAAGCAAATTAAGCCGTTGGTTCCGGTTGTAATTTGTAGATTGTTATCAGTCGTTACAGGTATAGTCAGGTAAAATGGAGTTGGGCAGGATATTTAGCTAGACGCAGAGATAGCCGATGAAGAAAGGTTTTAACCTAATGGTGGTAAAGGTTGGGCCTAAGAAACCAGAGTAGTCTAGTGCGTTTGGTTTGACAATATCGTCAAAACCACGGGAAACAGAGAATACTAATAGTAGAAGAAAGGGGAAGCTAATACCCGACAATGGGTAATACCAGGCTGAAATTATGTGACAGGCAGCGGTAGTCAGTGGCCCGATAGTCTGACAACCAGTCTTACCAAGATGTAAGGTATCCTCGTACAGCCACCCAGTCTCGGCTGTCTGGATGGCTGGGTGTGGAGGTCAGATAAGCAGTTGTTTATTGTGATATAGTGATTTATCTGCATCCGGTTAGACTGGAAGCAGACCCCTACATACTTAGTCGGAAAAAGGCTAGGCAGATGATGAATTGATGCTGAATATCGCACACAGTTTCAATAACTGATTAGGGCTGATTGTCACAGCCAGTCCAAAATCAACTATGCTTTCCTTAAAATAAAGTCGGAAATAGATAAGTACCCTGATTAAAACTCTATTCTCAACCTAATTTCAACTCCCACTAAGTTAATTTTTGTTTAGCAGTGGCAATCTGCACTGCGGCTTTGCTGGTGTGCGCCAGCTCATAGGTGAACGGGTTATTTGTCCTTCTGACTTCTGTTTCTCGGCTACACGCATGTCTTCCCGAGGGTTAAGCAGAGCTGTTTGTTTTTCCAGCAAAAACACTAGGAAGTGTCGAAGGGTGGGCGTTTTGGGGGACTGTCACTTGTAAATAAGTTAAGTAAATTTTGACGTTCGAAAAGTGCTGATTATCAGCCTAGTTTGAATAAATGACTTTTGATTTTGATTTTGTTTGGGGCACCTGAGATTTTTGGAAGTCGCAACCCACGCTGGGGGACCGCAACCTGCGTATCAAATTATTTTAAAGAACTCAAAGTTGATGAGAAAGACGCGGAAGAGCAATATAATGCAATTGTTACCGGAATCAGCAATCCTTGTGAAACCATTATAAAATTTAGAATTTAGAATAATAGACAGAGAAGTTAAAAGGAGCATTAGGAAACACACATAACATAACATCACGCCTGTAATCCCCGAAGGTTAGGCAGAGGTGTACCTAATAGTACACCCACATTTCGCCAGTTATGTTTTGTTGTAAGTTCCATGTAATAGGGGGCGAGCATTTAGGAATTTGAATACATATTTGATCAAAACTGCTTTGTAAAAACACATCCTTAAGAGTACTAAAACAAGGAGTCCCAAGAGGACGTACTTGGATAACAAACAACGACGGCATCAAACATTACAGTATAATGGAAATAGCAACTCTATATTCAGACCATTCACCGCCCGATATCAACACCGAATACATGCCTTCAGATTTCATTCCCCCAATAAACGGTTATGAAGTGCACCAAGCACTTACTACTATGCGCTGCGATATAAGTCCTGGGGAAGATGGAATCAGGTACTACGGAAGCGCTTAAAATCGGCAGTAACACTTTACTACCCCACCTTGCTAACCTGTTTAACACCATATTACTATCAGGAAAAAACCCAAAAGCAATGTGTAAATCAAATATAGTTCTTTTGCATAAAAAAGGCGACAAAAGCGACATTGGCAACTACCGACCAATCAGTCTAACATCTCATATCTACAGGACTTTTATTAAAGTAATAAACAATCGAATAGATGGGAAACTGGAAGACAAAACATCAGCCACCAGAACAAGCTGGAATTCGTCCCAATTTTTCAACAACCGACCACCTGCATACCTTAAACCAAGTTTTGGAAAAGTATACCGAATTGATTAAACCACTATACTGGCTTTCGTAGATTATGCGAAGGCCTTTTTTTTTTTTTTTTTTTGGGGGGTGGGAAATCATCAAATAACCCCTCCCGCTCTTGGGCAGAGCGAAAGGGAGTGTCAGACTTCTACTGACTAAAAACCACCCATGTTCCTTCTTCGCCCTTCATGTCGAGGCCTCGGTATCCCTTGCGGACAACCCGCAGCCTCGACAGGCGTCGGCCCTTGCGGGCCCCTTCCATGTTGCTGACATCTCTTTGAGGCGCGCGTGGAACACGAACGCGCCGTCGACACGGCCTGTTGTCGTCATAAGACGGACGGACGGCGAGCTTACCCATCACTCACCGTCCACAGGCCCGCGTCTACGGTGGCCGGAAGCCATCACGTGGCCCCCGACGCCCGGAGCGCCTCCCGCGGCGGCTGGGACGAGAGGTTCTCTCCCTCTCACGTTCCGCCACCTCCTTTGCTAGCATCACTGCTTCGCAGAAGGAGGCGACGGCGTCCCATTCCTCCTCGCCCCGGACCATGGCTTGCACCAGGGCCGGACGCGAGAGGTCGCCGCCGCCGATCGCCGCTACGAGAACACGGCGGGGCTCCGCCCAAGCGGGACACACCTCCACGGTGTGCTCCACCGTGTCCTCCGGCCGATCCTCACAATGGTGACAACCGGGCGTTTCCTCCCGCCTGATTCGGTGCAGGTACCTCCCGAAACAACCGTGTCCGGTGAGTACCTGCGTCAGACGGAAGGTGAGGGCGCCGTGGCGCCTCTCCAGCCACTCCTCAAAGAGGGGACTTACCGCCACTATCGTGGCGTGCCCTGCACGGGGTTGCGACAGTCGCTGTTTCCATGCCGCCATGAATTATGCGAAGGCCTTCGATAGCATCAAGCACTCCGAAATATTCAAAGCTTTAACAAATCAGGAACTGCACCAACAATACATAGACCTTTTAAAAACCGTCTACCATAACAGCACAGCAAACATAAAATTGAATACCGCACGACCTTCATTCAGTATACAAAAGGGTGTTAAACAGGGTGACCCGCTCTCTCCGAAGTTATTGATTTTATTTTTTTTTTTTTTTGTGAGTCCGATTTTAATTTTAATACTGTTTATGATTTTGAGTGAATAATTTTGTTGTCCATTGTGTGCTGTTCATTTTAATAAGTATGGATCTTGATATCCGAAATAAAGAAAATATTATTATTAATATTATTATTCACAAGCACTCTTGAGGTGATATTTAAAACGCTAGCAGCCTCATGGACAACCAAAGGCATTTAAATCGGCAGTAAGACGTTAACGAACCTCCGCTTTGAAGACGATACTCCTTACGACGACGATAGTCCTTTTTGCCCCCACAGACCTGGAACTACAGACCATGCTCCAAGAACTGAGCACGGCTATTAGCTTTAAGGTGGGACTTACTATGAATCGGTCTAAAACCCAGCTTATGACCAACAGCACTAAGCGTAGTAAGCGTCGAGGTAGATGGGCAAGAAATACATTATGTCGATGAGTATATCTACTTAGGCCAGTTAGTATCTTTCGAAAACAGGCAAGAAAGAGAAATCAATCGCGAGTCGAAAACGCCTGGAAAAGCTACTGGTCGATGAAGATGCTAATGAAGGGCGATCATCTGGTCTCCCTGAAGCGCAAACTCATCGACATGTGCATTCTGCCCATCCTAACCTATGGTGCTCAAACATGGTCACTCACCGAGACTCGGAAGTTCCGCCTTGGAGTATGCCAAAGGGCAATGGAGCGCAGCATTTTGGGTGTCAAAAGGCAAGACAGGATCCGAAACACCGCGCTGCGCTCCAAAACGGGCATAGTGGACGTTGACAAGAAGGCTGCTAGGTTAAAGTGGGATTGGGCGGGTCACGTCAGTCGCATGCCTCCGATGGTTGCCAGAAGACGGACGGCACCGCCGAGGCCGACCTAGAAAAAGGTGGCGTGACGATTTAGACGCGTACCATGAGGGCTGGTTCGAGGCGGCACAGGAAAAGAGCTCTTGGAAGGAATTAGGGGAGGCCTTTGCCCAGCAGTGGGTCAGTGCAGGCTAAAAAACAAAACCCACACTCTGCCGGTAGTCGCGATTTACTTGCTACGAGCTACGAATGAATAGATGGCTACACTAACGTTCATATTATATTAAAGAATGGTAAGTAACAAATAAAAGAAACAGGTCCATCATCACACTTTCTATTTTTTTGGAAAAATATCTTATATTTACAGTAAAGTTTAATATGTATAGTAAAAAACTTATGGGAAGTTCAATAACGATTCAATATGAAATAATCATCATCCACGAGAAGTTTATCACGAAGGGGCATCATTATGGCAGATATAAGTAAGGCCCTGTTCAATGACGTCAATATTCAGATATTTCAATAGAAAAAATCTAACAAGTTCATCAAAAAAACATAACATGTAATTGTTTAAAATATATATCAAGACAGACTATCTAAGTTGTATGTTGAACAGAGCCCACTATGATGATTAGTATTTGTAAGAATTTAAAATGAGAATAGACAAATTGTGCTATAAAACTAATTATGTGCCTTCAGAATGTAAAAGTAAATACTTAAAGTATATAAACAACAAAAATAGAGTTTGAAGTTATCTGTAACAACATTAATCTATTTATTTGGCCAAATTATCCTTTAATATTTATATAGAGTGAAATAGTTTGGTTATCATATTTGGCATAGTAGTGAAACAGTATAATTATTACATCGCAACATTTAACAGACATAGTATCAATTACTATCACAACTATTTATTGCTGACACTGCTATTTATTATTATTTTATTACAAAGATCAAGTCCTATAATAATATTGAAATGACTATGAAGATCAGATGGCATATATAATTGTACAGTCTTTAACATATTGCTATAGAAAGACCATTATTTAAGGCAAGATCTATCTAGATTCACTATATTTGTTACTATCTGTAACCTTAGGCCTTATGCAACAAGAAAATATAATTAATAAAAACAACAATATGCTGCAATATTCAACATTATTTGTGCAAAACAAAAATAAAGTGCATATAAAAACAATATATCAATAAATTAATTTGAACAATACTCTTTTTATTAAGTACTGAAACAACAGACTGCAAATTATGTCTAAACAGCCGGAATCCTTATCAGTTACCGACACCAAACCTTATGAAATTATCTTTTCAATACACAACACACATACATTGAAAACTCTGTGAACACATTGTAAATTGCTATGAGGTCACAAGCAGTCTGTAGAAAGTATTACCAAGTCTAAAAATCACACAATAAAATTATTTTCTCCACTGGCAACTCAGGTCCTCACTTCTGTCACTTTGAGGCACTCAGCATCGCGATTTCTGTAGTCATACTGTGAATGTGAAGATACACTGTCTGCAGGGCTGTCACACTGATTGTCAGCCATGGCCCCAGTGCTGCCAGGGTTCTGCTCACTCTGTTTATTGTTCTGTACAGCATACTGGTGCATCCACAGCTGCTTCTCTTCCACCTCTCTGCTCACCACAACAAATAATTCTTTTTCTTTGCTATCCAGCTGTTCTTTTAAGTATGCTATTAGATCACTGCTCTGAAAGATGAAAATAATTATTTAATAAGATTACTCTTTTGTACATTATTGATTTGACTTGTAATAAAAATTTATATCCATAATTTAACAAATATGTAATTAATATATAATATATATGAAGTATTACCCTTCCTATTAACTGTGGTACTTCAAGCTTGGAGTCCAGGTTATAGAAGTTTCCCTGTATCTGCCGGATGGTTATCCAGTGCCGGCGCCTTAGTGGCAGCATCACAAACCCCAGCTTGTAGTCCGATGGCACATTCAGAATGAAGCCACAGATATTTGACAAGTCCAAACAACCTGGGTCCCTGAAACATACCAATGTTTAGTTAAGAATTTCCCAAGCTTTGGTTCTGCGAGTAGAATGGTGCTTGGGTAACTTTGCGTATTCAATGGCATAATATTTACACCTTTATTATGATTTGAACTTGAGTGTGTTCAAGCTTGCCACAAGAACCTTACAATTTTTTAAATAAAATTATTGTCTACTGGCTTTAAGGATTTGTAGGTAAATAAATGTAGTAAGTTAACTAAACTATACTCACTTCCTCTTATCAAACCAGATAGCTTCACAGCCTTTTTTCTGTAGAGCTGCCATTATCACATTGATATCATAGTTGCCCAGCCCCAACATGGAGCGGTGCGGGTTGATCCACACATTTGGTGATAGCCTGCTGCATATTGCATCTAACTCTGCCTTCGAATACGTACCCCGCGTCTGGACACACAAAGCAATACATCGTAACATACTTAAATATAAGTACTACATAATTTGAAATATAAGTCAAACACTAAAAATCAACATAACAAAGTTTGACTTTGAAGTGTTGAACAATAGCGCGCTTCACGGCCAAACCTGACGTGTTACAGTAGCACTCATTACAATTCAATAATTACCTGGAATAAATTGTTAAGCGCGTGTAAAGCGCATAACTCTTTAACCTGTTTTTCATGATAAATTGTTTGTTTCGAACTCATCGCGTTCGCGTCCCATTCAAAGAATTTCTTCTGAACTAAGCCACATGATCTTCATACCCGAAATGCCTAATTATTTGTATGCTTGAATTTATCTAGTTATCTCTCTAATACACGGAATAATATGGTTATTGTAATGTAATATTTTAATCGCTGTATTCTAACACAACTTGACAATTTTCTTTGACAACAATAGTGACAGCTATTCGATAGAGTTGGGATGGGATAGGCAACGCGAATATTTAGTAATATTTTAGTAACTATTTAAATCTTAGTATAAAGTTTTCAATTTCGGTTTGGCATAAGAGCTGATGGATGGGATTAGGGGATGTGAACGCCCTAGGCTATTGCCTAGCATGGAGTGAGAGATCACTGGCAAAATTTAATATTTACCACTAGTGCGAGAATAACGGCCCATTGGTCAAGTATTATTTAGCGGGAAATGGTTTTCATTTCGATTTTGACACTTGACAGTTTGACAAAAATCGAATTAAAACTTTTGAATTTGTTAAGTAGAAATAAACTTTATTTAATTTTATTCTAGCACACAGGAAGTTATGTTTGAAACAGATCAAATAGAAGGTCTACTCCCTGAAGATGAGCATGATAATAACCTATTTACTACTAATAAATCTTCAGTGCATCAGTACAAACTTTCTCTGTCAAGGTACCTTTTTATGTCTTATGTTTTCTGGTTCATACTTTATAATCTTAACCAAAACAATTTGTTATCTCGGACAATTATTCTCTCTTAGATCGTCAAATGTTGCATCTTGTATATTGTTGAACGACTGTTGGAAAACAAACCAAGAGTTGTCTAATGATGAAGCCGTAAATCATATTCTAAACTCTGCCAATACTCTGCTGCAAAATGCTGACACAAGCCAAATGAAGACATGGAAAAGTTCTTTAAAGTAAGTATTACTATCTTGTACAGATTGCTTGCTTCAATTCCAAAGTAAATCAGTTTTTTGTTTACAGTCAATTTGATGCGGAATCTTTCTTTGAAAAGGCATTGTCAGCATGCAATCAATGTAATTCCAGCCCAAAACATGGGCTAAATGAGTTTCAGAAAAACAAATGCATCTGTAATTTAGGTTTGGCTGATACAACTGATAAAGCTCCTAAACAAGTTAAAGAGACTAAAAGCAGCAGTTCATATTTTGTAAAACATTTGAATTCAGAAAATTCCAGCCAGGAGTCAAGATCTGGAGATGATCAGAGTCAAGTTTATATGTCTAGGTTTGGGCGACCAAACCATATTAGCAAGAACGCCCACCAGCCAGTCATATCAAGTACTCCCAAAGCTGAGGCTGTTGACTTTGAAAAGGAAGAAGAAGAGAACAAAGCTCATAAGAGCAATGTGGCCAAGATCATGTTTAAGACGGCCAAGGAAGCATTGCTAGCTTCTAATCCAGCAGCTAAAAGAACATTGGGGACGTCAAGGAAAGCTCAGGCTAAGTTTGTGTCTCCTATGCTTGGAGCCCAGTGAGTCAATACTTTATAAAACCCTGATAATTTTTCGTCACTACGCCTGCCAAATTCCATATGTGCATTTTTTATTTTTTTGAGCACTATACTAAACATGCATATGTTGATAAAATCTTATTTGTAATATTCGAACTAGAAACTAGTTGAACCAATTCCATATACATTAGTAATTTTGCTGTAAGTTTCCGTTTATTTATTCAGTAACACGTTCTTTGTTGTTTCCCAAAACCTTACAAACATCACATATGGAATTTGGCAGGCGCAGCAACGTTTTATTGATTGTATTTTTCAATTTGTAATTTATTCAAATCCTTATCATTTCCAGGGACAAACAGGACACTGTTGAGCCAGAAGTCACAGATGAACGGCTCAAACATATTGATCCTAAAATGATAGAGTTAATTGAAAGTGAAATTATTGATAAGGGAACACCTATAGGTGAGAAAAGCAAAATATCAATCATATTTCTTTTAAAAAAGCTGCTTCTCTTTATTAAACTAATTAGTAAAAAAATAATAATAATTAAGCTGGAAACCTAACTAAACATCTTATTTATCTCTACAAAACCTATAGGAAAATTATGGTTCTAAGAAAAATCGAAGGTGGCGTGACGATCTGATCATGTTTGCGGGGCTAACATGGCCAGAGATCACACGTGATAGAAAGGTATGGAAGGAGAAAGGGGAGGCCTTTGCTCAGCAGTGGGACACAACATAGGCTAACAAAAAAGAAAAATCATCATCATCTGCCTAGCCTTTTCCCTACCTCCCCTTTCCCTGTCTAATTGGATGCAGCTGAATACTAATATTTTTAAGAAAAATACACTACATAAATACTGTTTCAGGTTGGGATGACATAGCTGGTCTACACCACGCCAAGTCAACAATACAAGAAGCAGTAGTCTGGCCACTGCTCCGTCCTGACATTTTCACTGGCTTGCGACGCCCACCCAAAGGAATACTCTTGTTTGGACCTCCTGGCACGGGGAAGACATTAATTGGTAATGTAGCACTAACTTTAAAATCATTTTTGTGAGCTGGCAACACCACCTACGAGTCTTGGCAACACAGCCCGCGACGCGCGAACTCAAGGATTCGCGAACGCTTTAAACACATACGCGAAACGCTCGTTTTAAATTCCCTAACTTTACTGTTTACTCATGTTTATTTCCTGTTTTGTTCCCCAAATGTCCCAAACATCCAACCCTGAGAAACTTCTTACAGTAATATTTTCTTTGTTTTTAATTTCACTCTACCGTATTGGCTTTAGTGGCTTTTTGAAGACTAGCACTGCATGTTTACAATGGGAGTGTTCTTCATTCTGATGCTTTTACTTCTAGAAAGTAAACTTCAAATTAAGTTACTGCTTTGACTTGGGTTAGAGTAGATAGCACTGGAGTTTTCTATAGTATTTTTGTGTGTCTGCTTCTTCTGTTTCTAGAATGTTCAGAACTGGAACCTACGAGGTTCGTCCCACTACTCCTTTGTGACCTACCACAGCACTGTTCTCTTGACCCCTAGCTCAGAACTATTTTGGTTCATGCCCATGTATTGCGTTTATGTTATAGGTAAATGTGTGGCGGCGCAGTGCAACGCGACGTTTTTCAGCATATCTGCGTCGTCGCTCACGTCCAAGTGGATCGGCGACGGAGAGAAGATGGTGCGCGCGCTCTTCGCCGTCGCACGGTGTCACCAGCCCGCCGTAAATATATCGCTCTTATATTGCTCTTCTATTGTATAATCGGCGAAAATGCCCTAGTTAAGATCCCTACTAAAACTTTATTATTTAAATATTCCTTATGCTTCATTATCCAGCTCTTTATCTGAAAGGTTTATCAAGCTCTCTCTGTGGTTCTAGCTTCTAAATTTAAGTTGCTTTCTTTAAGGTTCTTATGCTATGGCTTCAAGCTAGCAAGTATGTTGAAACATTACCATTCAGTGCTTAACAGCAGATGTTATGTAATGTACTTTTTGGTGGAGCAAAAGTATGAATTAATACTATATTAATATTTCAGGTAATATTCATAGATGAGATAGACTCTCTGCTCACGCAACGGAGCGACACTGAGCATGAAGCTACCAGGAGGATCAAGACAGAATTCTTAGTGCAGTTTGATGGTGCAGCTACTGGTAATAAATTAAAACGAAAATTTTAAATTCTGTATAAGCTTCGCTCAAGAATCGGCACAACAACTTTCTAGCATACTATTAAAAGTAAAGTTATTACAAAAAACGAGTATTTTAGTATGTATATTTTATTGTATTATCTGTTCTGCCATCTCCCTCAGTAGTTGAACTGATGTGATGCTTATATTTATGTCTCAGCCGAAGAAGATCGTCTGTTGATAGTGGGCGCGACCAACCGTCCTCAAGAGTTGGACGAGGCAGCGCGCAGGCGTCTCGTGAAACGTTTGTACATACCACTACCTGATGCTGAAGTGAGTATATTATGATATACCGGATTTAATTTCACATGGCTCATAGATTCGTGGTATGGTTACGCTCCTCAGTATTGAGTGAATGACGCAACGTAGAAGAAAAATAGAAACTTTGTTATTTTTAACCAATTTCAAAAGACCCAGACCAGATATGATTAAATTAGCTAGCAATACTCTGTCATCATCAGCCTATAATGTTTCCACTGCAGGCACTCGACCTTCTCTCTAGGAGAGGGATGGGCTATGATCCACCACGCTTGCCCGGTGCGGATTGATAGTAATTACACAAGTAATGCGCCTGACTGGGTTACCACTGAGCCACCACTGCTCTCTATATACTGTTATGTTTTTAGAGACAAAAGATTTGTATTTGCTTCTTATCAGGCGAGTCAATTCTGCTATTGATTTTACTTGAATTAAGCCATTTACGACTAACTACGAGATACTCTACTAATATAGTAAACATATACATAGAATATTTTTTCGTGTGTCCTCAACACTTCTTTTCCAGGCTCGGAACCAAATAATTACCAATCTTCTGGCGAACGAGACAAATGACTTGACACCGCAACACATATCAGAGGTCGCGAACCTGACGGATGGCTACTCCGGCGCAGACATGAAGTCTCTCTGCTCAGAGGCGGCCATGGGGCCTATACGCTCCGTGCCACTCTCACAAATTGTCAGCATTGATAGGAATAAGGTACATATGAAAAGGTTACCTAAAAGACCTGTTGTGGCATGGTTCCTGTTTGGTGGCTTTGGACCTTAAGCCCCGAGCGGAGAGGAGCGGAGACGAGAGGAGATGTGCGGAAATCGACCAATCACATTAGTTAAAATTTACATCTGATCTTTCGCCCTTCCTGTAATTGGTCGAATTTAGCACGAGGTGTGCTAAATTCGACCAATCAGCTCTGCTCGTCTCCGCTTTGGTGGAAACCGGGCCTAACTGTGCATTGCCATTTTCAAAAGATTCAATACAACATAAATAAATATCTCATCAGAAAAGTTTCTTTTGAATTTTCGGACAAGTACCTATACATGTTCAAGCAATTATATAACTGTCCTGAAGAAGATCAAAATTGATTGTCTTAATATTAATTAATATTTTTAAAATGATTTCAGGTGCGCCCCGTTTGTAGACAAGATTTTGTAAATGCCTTACAAAGAGTGAGGCCAAGCGTATCACAAGATGACCTAGGACAATATGTGAAATGGAATACAACTTATGGCCAAGGATTTTAATAAATTATTATTTTTATTATGTGCTTTATTTATTTGAAAACCTATCTTTGGCTAGAGTGCCAGAAAATATTTCTTGTGGAGCCCATCATCCTATGCAGTCAATAGTCTATGGACATAGGGAAGATAGAACTGCATGAAATAATGGTGCTTCATCAATATTCAAAAGAAACATGTCTGGTGGATAAAGTTTATTTATGTGTAAGTAAAAAATTTTAGCCACCGGTAGGTATTGGGAATAGAGTCCAAGCTACCGGTGGAGTACTGCTTTATGTATCAAGTCCTTGATCCAGCTGCCTAACGAGAGTCTCTTGAGGTGTTGGTCGAGGCTCTTGGCAATTAAGCCATTTCTTAGACCAAAGTATACAAATATTCTACTCTTTAACGGCAGGGTGCTCACTGCCAATGTTTCAAAAACAACACCTGCGATCTTATGTCTATGCCCGAGAAAAACAATTGATTCTATGGTAGTTGTCACGATGACAGTGACAGTACTATTGTCAATGTCAAACAATCAGCTGTGCTGTGTTTTGGCGCGCACATACTCACTCATATTTATTTTTATGTGTGTATTTGAGAATAATCATAGAAAACGTTCAAAGGGCTTTTATATAAATGACGTAATTAATTAAATAAACAATTTACTACAAGATGCCGTAAAGTAAAATCAATATGGAGCAAGAAAATCGTGTTGTTGTGCTGATAGACATGGACTGTTTTTATTGCCAAGTTGAAGAGAAATTGAACCCAGAATTAAGAGGAAAACCTATTGCTGTAGTGCAGTACAACCCTTGGAAGGGTGGAGGGTAAGTGACTTGCTAAAACTAGGTAAATAAAATTCCCATCGTTTACGATCACAAACTTGTCTCGACTTGTCCTAAATAAATGTTGTACGAAATTCTAGTCTTATTGCCAATTTGTCAGGATCATAGCCGTAAACTACGTGGCTAGAGCTCAGGGCGTTGGCCGCCATATGAGAGGAGATGAGGCCAAGGAGAAGTGTCCTGATATAGAGCTACCTTCTGTGCCGTGCCTTAGGGGCAAAGCTGACATTACCAAGTAAGTACCTACTTAATTTGATCAGTAACATACTTCTGCAGTTTGTTGGTGTTCTGAATCTATAAACTTGCCCTACATGTCATGGTTCTTTGCCTTTTGCTTGACACATTTGCTGCAGCTGTCTGTCTATAACAAGGTCACAAAACAAATAGCTGTAAAACTAGTTTTGTATACAAGCACCACATTCCTCTTAAAACAGTTATAATTTATGTTATTTCAAATTCTAAAATTTATTTTAAGCAGAAGCTATTAGAGAGTTAGTAACATACATTATTACCGGCATACAAAATTTCTGATAACATTTCTCATTTTCAGGTATAGGGAAGCTGGTAAAGAAGTAGCAAGAGTGCTACAAAGGTTCACACCACTCCTGGAGAGGGCTTCTATTGATGAAGCTTATCTGGACATCACTGCTCCTGTTAGTTATTTAGTATACTTCAAATATTTCCCTAGAATGTACATATCAGTTAACTTACTATTTCTTTTACAACATTCCTTAAAGAGCTATGAAAAAAGTAGAAGTATTTTTAATGATTTCGCCATAGCATGTAACATGTAAAGCTATGATAAAATACACAACTTTTGACTGTTGTATTTATGTCTCTATGTATGAAAGTGAGTATCTTATTTGGCAGTATAAATAGTTTTTCATTCTCTTGTCCCTCAGGTGCAAGAGAGACTAAAGACTCTCAACGTGAACACAGTTCACACGGACATGATGCCCAATACTTTCGCCCTGGGTTATGACTGTGTGGAGGACTTTCTTGCAGATGTGCACACATGCGGTGTTGAGAACATAGAGTTTGACTATGAGCATGCCAAGCGGTTGCTTGTAGGTGCTGTCATAGTCAGTGAAATTAGGACTGCTGTTTATGAAGAAACTGGTAAGAACACTTTATCAAATGATTTAATTCACCTGCTGAAACTCTCCAATTGCTTATTGGTTCATGTTTTTGTCTTTATCACTGGGGGATCTATCACATTCATGAAACATGTTGATTTCTCACCCTCTCTCTTTTCGTAGTTGAAATATTTCATAGCATCAGTCTACATAGTTATATTTATGTGAATATTTCACCAGTGTGATTGTTCAGTCATTCCATAGTGTTGCTGTTTTGCAGGTTACAGATGTTCAGGTGGTATAGCTCACAACAAAATATTGGCGAAGCTGGTGTGTGGCATGAATAAGCCTAACAAACAGACAGTTCTACCCAAACATTGTATTGATATTCTGTACAGGTATGTTTCTTGTGGTACAAGTCAGTCTGATAATGTGATAGTTAACTATGTTTTTAGGAATCTTTCTAAAATCAATCAATAACAGATTGTATTTACATAAATTTATTTCTTGTTCAGCACCCTACCTTTGAAAAAGGTAAAGCACCTTGGTGGAAAGTTCGGCTATACAGTTTGTGAAATTTTAAAAATCCAGAAAATGGGTGAGCTTCAAAAGTTCACCGAAAAAGATCTACAGGCGAGATTTGATGAAAAAAATGGGTAGGTATGCTGGAGGTTTTATTCTTGTTCATCATTGCTTTCTTTGGATAAAATCATGTTTTTTAAATTCTTATAGAACATGGCTGTACAATATCGCGCGTGGTATCGACTTGGAACCAGTACAAGCAAGATTCAACCCTAAGAGCATTGGTTGCTGCAAACAATTCCGAGGCAAGGCTGCTCTCCTTGACTTAGAAAGCGTGCGGAAGTGGCTCAAAGACCTCGGCGATGAAATAGACGACAGACTTGATCAAGACGCGTTAGAAAATAACAGAACGCCGAAACAAATGGTTCTCAGTTACACTTCGCAGCCTCTGGGTGGGCGAGATACAAGCAGTTCTCGATCGTATAATTTTGTAGCTGATGACGAACTTTGCGCCGATTTTTTCTCAAGTAAAGCTTTGGAACTTCTCTTAGAAAGTTCCGAAGGAGTCAAGTCTAAAGGTAAATTTTACATGATTGTACCAAGTGCTCAATGTGCTCATTGTTTGGATTATATTATTTGATTTAAATCCTGAATCAATTTGTTTCAGAAGGTGAAGGCAACAGGCGACTGAAAGCTCCAATCAAATTCCTAGGGATAAGTGTAGGAAAGTTTGAAGATCATACAGAAGTGAAGAAAACTAAAAAAATATTAGACTATTTTTGTGCTGGATCATCTAAAGATGCGACAGATAAACCTAAAGACAGTACGAAACAACAAAAAGTTACAAGTGAACAAGCTGTTGTGAACAATCAAAATATTACTAAGAATGATGGTAAAGAATACATCATGCAAAAATTCTTTCAAGTGTGTGAAAAGCCTCAAATGGGCCAAACTCAGTCTACATCCAAGCCAACACAAATTGAAAGCGATAAATCAAACCCAGTTATTATTGAAGCTAGCTTAGATAGGCAGGAGTCATTTTTTGCAAAAATATTGAACCAAAACAAGAAAGATCCCACTACAAATAGAATACAAGACTTAAAATTAGATGTCGAGAAAACACGGATTACGACGCCGGTTTGTGATGTGGTCGCGTGTGGGGAAGATAGCAATGAGACATATTACTCCGGATCAACAATTATTGATGAAATAAACAACAGCGTCGCACTGTTCGAAGATGATCCACAGGACGTTGCTCGTATTGCTGGTATAAGAGAGTTACTGAGCAGCTCTAGAATAGTACAAGAAGATGGAGATGAGAATGATTCTGAACCAGAACAAAATATTGATGTAGTAGCACCTGTCAGTGATCAGAATGAGAATGTACCACCACAGGTTGACACTTTTAGTTGTCCTGAATGTAAGAAATCAATACCTATGGATGAGGTCGCCGAACATTTAGATTACCATCTCGCATTGAAGTTGAGAGAAGAGGAAAGGCAACAGGTTCGCAAAGAAATAAAAGAAAAAAGTAATAGCGTAAAAACTAAACAGAATGAAGAAATAAAGAAAAAAAAGCAACCAGAACAACAAGACAACACAAGAAGTGATACAACAGCAACAAGAAATGATACTACATCTTCCATTGCAAGTTTTCTTGTAAAAATCGATGCAAATGTTCTAACAGAGACTTGTTCAGAATGTAGTAAAAAAGTTCCCCTGGATAAATTCAGCGAGCATTTAGATTTCCATGAAGCACAGAAGCTAAACAGAGAAATAAACCAGAAAATAAATCCAAAGTTTACTGGAAGTAATGTAAAAAGAAAACGAAAGTCGAATTCCCCAGTGAAGAAGAATAAAATGCCGTGTCGGTCTATTGACTCTTTCTTTAGATAATGTAATGATTTATGTATGATATTAAATGGAATGGAAACACAGTTTTGTTGTTTGAAAGGTGTATATTAGTGTTAAAAAGATTTACACAGCGTAGATCTCATTCTGGAGCTTCCTCCAAGCGTCAAGGGGTCCGTGCTGGGGGCGGTACTTGACGTTGCAACCGTCGTAGGCGAGGCGGCCGTCGTCACGCAGGTTCTCGTACTCCTCACGCTCGTACTTGGTGAAGCCCCATTTCTTGGAGACGTAGATCTGAATTGATACAAGGTGAAAGTTAAAACACAGAACAAATTTTAGTTGACAAGCATGTTGTACTTTGATGACTCAAGTTACCAATCTAAAAGATACTATCACAATAAAGAGGTATATTAACCACTTCCTCAAGTTATTGTCCACTGCTTTTCAATAGGGTTCTTTCTAAATCTTGGAAGTACTTCCTCTTCTTCAAAATAAAATCTATTACATATAATAAATCTGTAGAGAAATCGTTTTTGTACATCGAAAATATTTAAAAAAAAAATTGTCAGGGTATTAAAGTATAACCAACAGAACACATTTCCAGCATTTTTGGAATTTTTGTCTGTTTGTCTGTTTATCTGTTTGTCTGTTTCGATGACTAAGCATCACGTCAAATTTACGAAACGAATGTGGGTAACTTTTATACATAAATATTGTGCGTAACTTGGGCTATTACTTAGTCTTTGTTTCATCGTAATCGGTGCTCTCTATCAAAAGATATATGAATTTATAGTTTTCAAGAAGAACTTATCGTTATGGTCAAGAATGAGACAAGCAACGGCATCTATTGAACGAATATGGTACTTATTACTAAATGCCTTCACAAGATAACTTTAAAAAAGTTATGATAGTAAAAGGTACGTAGATATAAGTCTAAATGACGCTGCTTTCAAAATCTACATAGCCTAAACCTTATAGTGTTTGATCGCTCTTTTTTAGCAGTTTATCTTCGTCTTCGACAGATGGCGTTATTCATTTGATGTCATTTTCTGAACCGCGATGATAGTAAACATACACACATTATGTTTCGTGAATAGTCAACAAATAAAAACTTACCAATTACACAGTATTAAAATACTATTTTTTTTTAAACTAAATTAAAATTAGATAAAACCCACGACATATTTTTTTTATGTACCGTGTGGGAATCGAACCTGCGACACGCAGTGCTACTGTTAATCGTCCAGCCATTGCGCCAACCATGTCGTCATATAGATGTGGTGTGTTGTTAGCCCTATGTGTCGAGGCCGCGGTATCTCTTTCGAACAGCCCGCAGCCCCAACGGGCGTCGGTCCTTGGGGGCCCCTTCAATGTTGCTGACATCTCTTTGAGACGCGCGTGGAACACGAACGCGCCTCCATCGTCATAGGACGGACGAACGATTAACTAGCCCGTTACTCACCGTTCACAGGCCTGCGCCTACGGTGGCCGGAAGCCATCACGTGGCCCCCGATGCCCGGAGCGTCTCCCGCGGCGGCTGGGACGAGAGATTGTCTCCCTCTCACGTTCCGCCACCTCTTTCGCTAGCATTACTGCTTCGCAGAAGGAGGTGGTGGCCATTTCAGATTCGATGTCCCAGATTCGGTACAGGTACCCTCTCGAAACACCCTCTAATCCCCCCTTTTTTTTGTGGTTCGTAAATTATCAAATGACTCATCCCGCTCTGGGCGGAGCGAAAGAAAGTGTCAGACTTCTACTGACTAAAAACCACCCACGTTCCTTATTAGCCCTTTGTGTTTCGGGGCCGTGGTATCTCTTGCGGACAACCCTCAGCCCCGGCAGACGTCCCTTTCGGGCCCCTTAATTGTTGCTGACATATCTTTGAGGCGCGCGTGGAACACGAACGCGCCAACGACAATCTGTCTGCCTGTCGACTATATTGTACCTGTTTCAAATTTCTTCAAGATCCGTTCGGCCGTTCTGACGTGGTTGATTAACAAACACCCATCCATCTAAACTTTAGTATGAGACATAGTCAGTACTTTGCATTACTCTCTTCTTATTTTCTACAGCGTCAGTAAGTTAACGCAGGGCAATGATTAAATGTACTTTTATCTAAGCGACGCATTTTAGTTTCCGACAAGCACGCGAACGAAGTCGCGGGCACAGCTAGTTGAAAATAAATCCATGCATACCTTCTGGCGACCGGGGAACTTGAACTTGGCACGACGCAAAGCCTCGATGACCTGAGCCTTCCAACGGTCGCTGGAGCGCACGGACATGATGGGCTGTCCGATACGCACACGCGCTACGGTACCTTGCGGCTTGCCGAAAGCGCCTCTCATCCCGGTCTGAAGCCTGAAGAAACGAGAAGATTTTATTGAGTAACAAGTTACATTGATCATTAAGGTTTACATTTCTTTTTTTTGTTATGAAATAAATAACTTTAACTAACTTGAACTACAAAAGAAGAAAATAAAGGCATACCTAACTAGAGTTATGGTGATTTAGACATGTTTTCATACATATCGTTGTTACTACAACAATTAGTTAGTTCAAAACTGTTATGCACTGCAAAACCATTGTGAGAGAAAATAAATAAAAATTATTATTATTAATTTAGTGTACTAGTAGCTGATAACAAGTTTGCATTACAATAACAAAAAAAAATCTAGCAAATGTTTAGTCATCTTGCTTTATCATCATAGACATATTTTTTTGCAAGTCACTGTTAGGATTAATGCTATGACCTATGAGTCGCTTCAGGATAACATGAGAAGCACAATATTATTGCTGAGTTAGCATATCACAATATTGGGCAACCATGACAGAAACATTTTTGTTTATCTCTATTTGAGGATGACAATCAAGTTATTATAACACAGCTTTAATCTAGCACTTATGATAGGAACATCTACTTTTAAGATAGTAATATCACACTTTTTGTGCAATAGTAGAATGTGCAAATCAGCATCATTAATTGCAGTTTTTTTTTTATCTCACATGCATAAACAAAGGGATGACTCTTTGTAAACCTAATAAAACTGTAAATAAATAACCACTAAAAAAATAGGAAAATTATAAATCCTACAAAACCAGAGAATATTGGTAACTCATTGAATGCAAATGTTTAAAAAGTATCTTTATATGGCCCCCAACCCCTCTCGTTTTTTTTCATAGTATGCCAATCTAAGTATAAATTGTTTTGTACAATATTGTTTTAGCACCATGATATTTTTATTATTTCACTCAAGTTCTATTAAATTGGAAGGAAAGAGGTCTATGTAATACATAGTTAGAACCCAAACCATCTCCTGTCTATGTTATACATTAAAAAACTATGCCATTTCCTGTTGTCTTTTTCATTAGAAATCACCAATTTTTATCAAAAAGTTAAGTTTTTATTAAGTACTCTTATCCCATCCCTCTTGTGGCGAGATGGCAGTTTTAACCACAGTTTATTAAAACTTCCCCTTTGGTTTCAAAGCGAATGTAGATTTATGAGAAATAAATATTTTTCGATAGATAGATAATCCTTAATTCAACTACTCTTTTGAAATTAGAACAAAACCCCATCAAGGACTGGTTTTAAGTTGTATCTCATATTTTAGCCATTGCATAGCACTGACTAACTTATTTTCAAATAGAAAACATGGTAAATATCCTGTTACAAGTGTTAATAAAATAATACTTAGGTCAGTGGGTCATCTTAGGGGCGGATTTAAGTACTTTGTCAATCAAGAACAGACTCTTGTTGAATATTATTTCTTGCAAAACTAGATGTTCTAATGACAAGTTATCATACAATTGATTCTAAACACAATACAATAACCCTATAGGCTTAGGCATAGTTAGGTTATTTTGGACCATGAATAAATGAAGCGGGTTATTCCCACATGTGCATGTTTACAAAATGTTGTTATTTTATATATCTGGAAGAGAAACACTGAAGTTCATTTCTGTTAGCAGCACTTATAGAAGTGTTCACTGCCTTGTACAAATGTATTCCTGAACTTAGCTAACAAATCATGCACTTTTAGAAAGTTTTTGTACTTATCAATCAATCTAGCTATAACACAAAAGATGCTTACCTATCAGCTCCAGCGCACGATAACATTTTGTTGATGCGGATGACATGGAATGGATGCAACCTCATGCGAATGTGGAACTGATCCTTTCCGCAGTTCTTGACGAGGTACTTGTTGCAGCAAATACGGCCTGCTTCCAGCGCCTCAGAGCTAAGCTGCTCGTACTCGTCGGACACCAGGTGCACGCATAGCGGGAAGTCGTCCACCGTCGCCTTCTTCTTACCCAAGTCGAAAATACGGATCTTGGGGTCGGGAACACCACGACAGAACCGTGACTTCGGGTACGGTTTGTTTTTACAATACCGATAACTGAAAAACACATTTCACTAGTTAAAACTTTGTCCAAATCATGACCAAAACACAAGTTTTAAGGTTGTAAATTATTTACCATCTCGCTGGCCGGCGCCCCATTGTGATCTGAAATAAATCAAAAATTAAACTCAGTAAGTCTTACACTACAAGTCTTTGTAAAATCACAGAATAATATTCAACACACTCTGGGATTACATTAGATTTTATATTAAAAAATTATCAGCACCTTCACAAAGTGACACCACTTCCACGAAAAGACAGACGGAAGTTGGTTTGACGTTGACGTAGACTAAGTTTAGTGTGGCAAGCTCAAAAAATTATTAATCATGGTCTATGTAAAAGTTTATCCGCATCGAACTTTATTTATTTATGTACAGTCGCGGTCTTTTCCGCCTGCCCAGTTAAAAATTTTTTCGCATAAATCATGCGTAGGCGCCAAACCCCGCCCCCTCAAAGTTTAGGCCTATTAGAGAAGCGTCAACGTATTTAGTTGCAATCTGCACTGCGCAGCTTAGTGACGTATCCTCTGTACACCTTTTGCGAATTTTACGGACGAACTTTGGCGCGCTTACCGGACCTTTTGAACATTGACCATTGCTCTGCTTACCTGACCTTTGATTGACTAAACGTTAATAGTCTAGTCGACAAGTTGAAAATGGTACAAAATAGAGATACTGCTCTTAAAATTATGTGCGATAGCTCATTGGATCCGGAATGACGTCTAGAAAAATGTGCCAAAAGCGTGTATTAGCACATAAAAAATTGCAAAAGTTATAAACAATTAAAGATAAAAAAAGGGCATTTCGTTTTTTGCCAATATTTAATAAACTATTAATATTTAAGAAATTTCAAAAAAAGATTCTAAAAGAGGAGGAAATTTCCAATAAAAAACTCCTGACTTTCGGAACTCTATCTCCATTATTTATAATTTTAATTTAACGCTGAAAATAGGTCTGCGCGTGACAATTTTTTTACTTAAACAAAAACTTAAAAATCCAAGTAATGTTGTTTAAGTAAAAAAATTGTTATAAACAAAGTATAAATATTTTTTTAACTTTTATGGCACGATCTTGTTAAGTATGTATGTAAGAAAGGCTCTACGAAGCGAAAATTTTTTACGACCATTATTTAAACATTTTTTTTCACTTACAATTAAGACGGTCGTTCGAGAAAATTTCGTTAGTTAACAATTGTTTAACTTGTTGAAAAATTAACTTTAAGTAAAATTTCCAACGGGAATAAATTAATTATAGTGTTCAGAACACCATAATTTTTTCAAATTTAAAAAAAAATATTCAATACCTTAAATAAATTAATTAATGTGCCGTACTCGCTTTTGACGCCACGCGCGCATCCTAAAAATGTCACGCGCAGACCCATTTTCAGCGTTAAATTAAAATTATAAATAATGGAGATAGAGTTCCGGGAGTTAGGAGTTTTTTATTGGAAATTTCCTCTTCTTTCAGAATCTTTTTTTGAAATTTCTTAAATATTAATAGTTTATTAAATATTGGCAAAAAACGAAATGCCATTTTCTTTACATCTTTAATTGTTTATAACTTTTGCAATTTTTTATGTGCTAATACACGCTTTTGGCACATTTTTTTAGACGTCATTCCGAATCCAATGAGCTATCGCACATAATTTTAAGAGCAGTATCTCTATTTTGTACCATTTTCAACTTGTCGACTAGACTATAACCTGTGCAATAATATTGGACTCCTGAGAACCTGTGTTAAAACATTTTGTGCATAATGTCTTCCAGAAATCTCATACACGAAGAACAAAATTAAATTATAATTTTGCATGGACAGGGATTTAACATCAGTCAAATCGCTGAGCTGAGTCCCAAAATAAAAAAAACAATATGAATCACGTTAAAATGTTTAAATTCTTAAAATGGACTTTATAGTCATAAACATAAAGTCCATTTTAAGAATTTTAAATTTTTAACGTGATTCTTATTATGTTCTGCAAAAGTGGCTATTTTAGGCCCGCTGGCTAGATCAACGTTTCACCCCCCTAAAGCCCCATTATTTCAAATTTTATCGAAATCGTTAAAGCCGATTTAGAGAACACGCTTACAATTGCCTGTTAAATAGCATGGGATTTCATAAGATTCTTATAATAAATTTAAAATTACTCACAGAAATCATTGAGTTTTTAATTTACAATTACCAAACCAACACACACGCACCATTAGTAACGAAAGTCAAATTCAGTTTAAGTTTTTTTTCTAATAATGGCAGTTTGAAAATAACAATAACTCTCGTTCGGCGTGCGTCGGACTCGTCAGTGCGGTGGAACGGTATTGTATTTCATTCATTATTTCTATACAAAGGCGGGGCGGAGCTAGAGAGCGCTTCATGTTGTAAGTGCAAGCAAAAATGAGCTTAGTGGTGGTCAGGCGGGAGTGTCCACGATAGTACACACAAAATACAAAAAAAGGGAAAAACATAAAAAAATAGAAGAGTACCAACTTTACACGCATTATTATAAACATTACAATCCGATTTTCGAGATAATCCTTACGAATTAATATCGCAACATTATTAACGAGATGTAAAGAATCCTACTCGAAGAAAATTAATTTAAAATTGAATTGCACTTTAGTAAATATTTTGATCAACAACAACCGATTCTTTTCCGCTTTGCTCTTTGTGTTACCAGTCGTATTATGCTAGCAATTGCTTAGTGTTAGCATTTTTGTTCGTCTCCATTTCCGTTTCTTGACGATCTTAAATCTGTCAAAACTTTGATGAAAATGTCAGCTGTATTAGAACAAAACAGACGTATTTTTGCGTAAAATTAATCAATTAAGAAGACAATTTTAAGAATTGTTTGATCAAAATGGGAGCTTTAACAAGTAGACAAAATGCTGGTGTCGAAGAAGCTGATGTAGTGTCCAATCACGCCTATAAATATCCACCTAGATCAGGTAAATGGGACTTCTATAATTCGATTACTTTTATTTATTGTGGTGTCGTGTTCAATAAGCCAATCCATTCACATTGTTTATTTTTACCATTTAATTTATTCTGTTTACTTTGGAAAAGCAAATAAATAGATTTTAATGGACGCAAATATTGGTCTAGATAACACTGTGATCACTTTTATATGACTGGCAGATCCAGGGGCTATTTTTCTGTCGCGTTTATTGATTAATGAATAATTTTGAGTCGTGTAGATTAAATTCAAGCTAAGGAGATATTTCAAATTGAATATCAATATCATATTTTAAATGCAAACAGTATAAGTTCATCTATTATTACATTTCCACATGATATTTATAAGTAAGTTAATGCTATAAGGAACATTTAGAAACTGATGATGCAGGTAATTACTTCGGGAGCCACTTCATCATGGGTGGCGAGAGATTTGACACCCCTCAGCCTGAAGCATACTTATTTGGAGAAAATGCTGACCTGAATTTCCTTGGTAGCAGACCCACACCTGTAAGTATAATGATATTAAACTTAAATACTTAATGAAATAGTTAAATTAAAAAAGTTAAATTGAAAGAAAAGGAAAGCAGCAATCAGCATCAAAAGAATGTATTTGATAATAATTTTGGTTCTAAGAATACCAGTAACCCAATGTAGGCCAGGTGCTATTTTACAACAATTTCTGTTTTTTGACCTTACAAAGAGAATCTCGCTAAAGAATCTATTACCTAAAAAATTACTGAAAATATAAAGATTAATTTACCTTATTCTTATTAAACAATACAAGGAAAACTGAATTGAATTACTGCATGACCTAGCTTTAAGAATAATCAATGTTTTGTGTTATTATCTGAGTTATCACAATTAAATTAATATCAATTGACATGTCCTCAGTTCCCGTACCCCCCGCCACAGTCTAATGAGCCTACTAAAACTTTAAAAAGTCTAGTAAATATACGTAAGGAGTCGTTGCGTTTCGTGCGATGCCCCGATCCTGTGGACAAGTTGGCTGAGAACAAGATTGGAGATGGCATGATCAAGTCTGGGGACAATAATGGCAAAGGAACGTATTACAATATTGAGTTCACGTTTGACTGTGATGCACGATGTGCCATTACAGTATTCTACTTTTGTACTGAGGAAGTCACTCCCACAGGCGTTGTGTAAGTATCAATTTGTTTTGTTTTACTACAGCATTGATATAATATCTGTGATTATGTTTCTCTCGGGTTGACTTTAATCAATGGTTACGTGACCTTGTGTTGTTGGCAACACTTTGTTATTGTCATCAAGCATTGCATTGTAGTTTTTAAAAACAGGAAACTGATATAACTATCTGTTTGACAATTCAATGATTCATAAGTTCATAATCTTTGATCTAATTTTTAAAATAACAAACTACATAAATTAAATTACCTACTGGGTCAAAGCTAGAGAAACTATGCAGATATGACTGGTATCAATTAATGAAATTCGATCTAAATTGGACCTTATGTAGCTAAGCATTAGTCACCAATAAGTAATGCAAGTCTCCCAGTTGACTAAAGTTTACAATAGGTATGGAGATTAAATTACTCTCAATACTCCCTTTTCCTTCCAGTTACTACCCGCGCGACCCTGCAATGAATTCCCAGACGTACCGCTACAAGAAGGGCGCTAACCAGCAGTTCTGTCAGATTCTACATGTTTTCGACCCTTCCAAGCATGCTGAAGAAGATCTGGTGTACAATGCAGACAGGGAGATCATACCTATCGCTATCTACTGCGTTGTGGATGAGGGACAAGAAGGTAAGTACCATAACTTAGTCTGAGGCCCAGATCTACAGATAGAGCAACCTTATGAACCTTAGTGTTTGTTCAAACTTAGCTCAGTTAGGCTCATCTGAAAATAAACCTTATAAGAAAAATGTTAATGTGCATTTTCCTACAAGAGAATGTGATCAAGTGTCTCAGAACATTCATTTCATGCCAATAAGGTTTATTTTCAGATGAAGATCTTTTAGATCTTCGAAATCATTTTGTTATGTTTTATTGGTAGTATTCAATCACAATGATTCTATCATAATATGATCTATGTTTGGCTGGTGTCGAAACTCCAGATCCAAACTAAACACGTATTTGGCGATAAACTCGAGCCTTTTTCTAGACAGTAACTACGGAAAACCACCTGCTGTAATCTTTAAACCTAAATCATTCTGCTAGCCCTTCTCCTAATTTACTAGGGATCGACGCAGCATGACTTCTTCTACCATACTTCTTTATTATTATGTCATCAGTCAGCTCGTTTCTCACTATAATATCAACCTTCCTCCTTCACACAGTCCATCCATCATTCCTTGGTCTATCTCTACTCCTTTTGCTTCGTTCATGTATAAAGTTTATGTGTATACTATAAACATAAAACATATTCAAAAAACTGTATACGGTCGGGGTACCACGGACAGACACACAAATGGTGTGTAAACTTTTATCACCGCTCTTTTTGCGCTAAGGTTAAAAAACGCCCGTTCGTAAAACAAAAGTGCGCCGGTCATTTTATCGTTGCAGTTTCAAACGATGGAGGTTTTATTCGCATTGAGGCCGGCGTCATTGTGCAATTAAAATTAAATGACACAGTGCCGGTTGATGTGATAGGCAGGTGATGTCAACGGTAATCTTTACGTCACGGCCACATGATGTACATGTAACAAACAGGTGCTTTTGGAAAAAAACCGCCCAAGTGCGATGATGATGATGCAAATATTATGGAATCAAAGCCGATCCCAACATAGTTGGGAAAAGATGACAGATGATGATATCAATTGATGGAAGCAAGTTATTCAATTAATGTTTGATGCACCGGCTCACTGTCCCCTCTGTAGAACGAATTTAAGTGGATCTACGTAACGTCTAGATAACTCGATAATGGTGGCTATTATGCCAACATTCTGGTCGTTATCTTATAAAGAGCCTGTTATTGTACTATACTGTCTATTTATTAACTGGTTTGGTTTGTCTTACGGGTGAATATCGAATAATACAATCAATCTATAGATATATATAGGTACATATAACCAAACATACATTATGTACATAAACTCATGCATTTTTCCCATAGTATGGCAGAAATCAATATACGTATGTAGTTATCTACTTTCGTACGACCAGCTGCCTCAAACCAGGGTCGAAACGAAACTATTATAGAACTTTATTTAGTAGCATATTTTTATTGCAAATTGGACCGGTTCTTGAACTTGATCACGCCTGATGAAAACCGATGGATAAGCTACATATTTTTATCGTTTAAGAAGGGATGATGAGGTGTACAGAGAAACACCTCATCATCCCTTCTTAAACGATAAAAATATCACGATTGTTGTAGTGTTGGTGCGTGTATGACCAGATGTATGAACGTGGAAAGGCAAAAGGAGTATGTACGGATCGTAGCAGGTGGCGTTCTGTAGTTTCTGCCTACCACCATGAGAAAAGTTCGGGTGTTTATGTATGTATGTATATCGAGATTGTTTTATTTCCCACCACTAGCTGAAATAAGACAGTCACACACGACAATAGCAGTGGTTGAGAAGCACACGGACGGGACGTACGTACTGAAGGCGCTCAAGCAGAAGCTGTTCGTCGACGGCCTGTGCTATCTGCTTCAGGAGATATATGGAATTGAGAACAAGAACCTTGATACTAAGGTAAGTAGCTAATCAAGAGGACGATAGAGAAACGCTGACGTAGGTATTTGGAAATTACGTCAATGGTTTTACTAGGTAGGTTGAGGGTTTTCTATCCGGAATTTCTCAGTAGCAGCTACGGAATCCGGATTTATGCCACGTTGATGGCAATAGGCTTGCCCTCTATTACACGGGACTTGAAACATAACTGGCGAAATGTCCTTACACTAACCCGAGGGCCACGAAATGCGACGCCCCAAGCGCATTCGCCTTGTGCTGCAAGCGTCAAAAACAAATGTGTCTCGGCCATGAAAATAACGCTACGCTTGTGGCGTCAATTCGCTACAACTTGTGGCCTTGTAGATAATAGACATACATTCGAATTCGCGAATTCGCTTGGAGTGTCGCATTTCGTGGCCCTCGGGTAATAGCGTAATGTTATGTCCTTGATGGTTTTAATCAAATATCAAGACTTTGTGTTTGTTTATGTTGTTACTGTTGTTTTTGAATAAATATTTAAAATTAGTGTACAGACCCACTATAAGAGGGAGGGCAGAGTAATGGCCTATTTGCCTGATATCGCGGCCTCGGCACAATGGGCTAAGAAGGAACATGGGTGGTTTTTAGTCAGTAGAAGTCTGACACTCCCTATCGCTCTGCCCAGAGCGGGAAGAGTCATTTGATGAATTCACACCCTCCAAAAAAAAAAATAGCCAAATGACAAGCTCGTTACACATTCAAAGTTATCAGTTTACTGTGAGGCAAAGAGCCTGCTTATTCCTTCTTCCATCTTTTGCTAATCTCAAATAGAATAGTCTAATTGTCTTCCGTCTCCCTCACACACAGCCGAGTTCAGACGAAGAAACAGAAGACGGTGGGTCAGAGTGCGTGATCTGCATGTGCGACGTTCGCGACACGTTGATCCTGCCGTGCCGCCATCTTTGTCTGTGCAACTCGTGCGCCGACTCGCTGCGCTACCAAGCCAACAACTGCCCGATATGCAGGGCGCCCTTCCGCGCCTTGCTGCAGATACGTGCCTTGCAGCGTAGAGCTGATAACGCTCCCGCTGCCCCGGCTGCTGCCAATGATGTAAGTATGATTTAGGGACCTTAGGACCAAATAAAAATATTCACCTATTATACACCCATCTGCGCTAACCTTTTCCATAAAATATATGTTGAAGTCGGCTTCCTGTTTAACCAGATGCAGCTGAGTACCAGTTTTACATGGAGTTAATGTCTATCTGAATTGTAGATGCGCCGAATCAAGAGGAACCCTGTTATTTCTAATGGAATTGCTTTTCGCATTCAAAATCAAAATATTTATTTCAAGTAGGCCAGTTACAGGCACTTTTGAATAGTCGAACAAATACTAAATAAACTAATCAACTAAGCTACAGTCCCACTCAAAAGGCATAATAACTGTAAGTGCACTGTAGTTGCCCATTCCAAAGCGTTGGTCTCATGAGAAGAACGGCAAGAAACTCCATGGACACTCTTCTTTTTAATCGTAACATTGTTACAATCTTTGGTTACATCATTCATGTTGAGATGGTATAATAAGTGAGAACGATGTAGCAAGATGTGCACTATAAGTGTCCACAGTAATGTCAAAAACGACGATTCAAAGATAAATTAGAGAACTAACGATTCAAATAATAACAAGTAGGTAATGTTTCCAGGATTTTACAGATATTTTAAAAATATTTATGTTATCAATGTTTGTTTCTGTACGACACATTTTGTATTATTATAATGTTTACATACAGGGTAGCACAGAGAATATCCCAGCAGGTTACGAGCCGGTGTCTCTGCTGGAGGCACTGAACGGGCCGCACCCGGCGCGCGCCCTGCCCGCGCCCCGCCCGGCGCCCGCCATCGCTAGCCCCGACACCGATACAGCTTCACAGGTATACTTACACCGGTTGTTATACGCTGTACTAACTAACTATCACAGTTACCACACATAACAAAAAATAATTCTGTAATATTATGATTTTTGACACAGAGTAGTGCGTAAATGGAGTACTAATGTTCCAGACATTCTCACTTGACAAATGACCTCTGTAATCATGCTAACACAAATGTGAAAAACACATTAATGTAAAGCATTGATTCGTTCACAACGATCCGTATATTTATTGATTTCTCCGTCATTTATAATGCCTGTTTGCCTTTTCAATACCTTAGGCGGCTGAAATCTTAAACCGCTGCAACTTGGAGCGCAGTTCGTCCACGAGCCTGGGCAGCAGCGGCAGCAGGAAGGCCAAGAGCGGCTCCAAGGACGACGTTAAGACTGTACGCGACCGATCCGCTGCGCAAACTGTTACTCCTGAGGTAATAAATATGGATTGGGTATTTCAAAATAATAACGTAAAATGAAAGTTTCTTGCCCATCCTCCTCCATACGAAACTACCTTTGCAAATAGGCAATACAATGAATTCTTCTCGATTATATGACGTTCAAAGGGCTTTTTAATGGCCTAATTGAAATAAATGGTTCGACTCGCGTCATTAGTCGTCAAACAAACAATAAGCATAGGGATATTGAGCTGCATAATTTCTCAATTTTTTACCAACAGTGCTCTCTTATCAATATCATTGAAGCGTCTATGTCGAGTTTTGTTTAGTTAAGTGGATCGAAGTCCTGAGCTATGCGTGTTTATAGAAGCGATTTTGTTCACAGTTCCGTATGTCCGTACTGCTGGCTCGCGAGGAAGAAGCCAAGCGCGCCGAAGAGAAGGCGGCTGCCGCCAACAGTCCGCTGCTCTACAACCATAAACTGGTCAACGGAGACAAGATCTCGAAGGTAAAAAAAAAAATTGTAACGACAGCTATAACGCAAATAAAAAACTAAAATCTAGTATCGCAGAATCAGACTTGTCCGCGAGATAAACATTATTATAAAACCCGACTACAACGCTTAGGCAGTAGTCCACACCCGTCTGGTCGGAGGATCCTCCCTTTTTAACGGAGTAAGAGGAATTTTACAACGTATTCCTCACATCCCTAAAGTACATTATTTTTGTGTAAGACTCTACTTTGTTATTTCCAGTCATCCTTGAGCCTGGAGTATCCCGGCGACATGGAGTCTGTTCAAGAGGCCTCGGGCTCTGACGATGAAGCGAGGGCGACGCATCCAGAACCAGATAGCGACGCCGAGCGACTGTCTCCGCTGCTGACACACCCTACTGCTAACGGGGTGAGGATACTTACTTGTTTAGTTGCTAACATGCTGGTATGAAGTTAGGATAGTACAAGAAATTGCATCGGTTTGGGTATAAGGATGTTGTTAAACGGGTTCTTTATGCCCCACAGACGGTCCCGCACTTGCTGAGCACGCCAGCAAGCGGGCCGCGCGCCGCCAGCTCCGCGCTGCGCCTGTCCGCGCCCGCACTGGCGCACATCGACGACACCGACACCGACGAGCCCGACCACAAGCACAACTGTCAGTATGAAACAACGTAACACACACACACCCTGTAACACACGTTTTAGTGGTACGGAGTTGGATGCAAATGCATTGCCAATGTGTACACTACTGACTATAAATTATACACGACCAGGCTTTGCTTGGCTCAGTTCGAGATCAAAAAGTATATTATGAAACATAGACTGTCATAATCATAACCCTCCTGCCGTAGTCGGGTAAAAAAAACGCTTTTTAATCCATCAAAAAGCTCGAGACGCGATATTAACTTACATACAAAAGATAACTGCAACATTTAACGCTTCGTCTTTGAACACGCAGTACATGGCCCTTGCATATTAGCATTCCATTTGTACACTACTCCGTGTTTACCCAACACACATACTAATATAATACCAATTCCTACAGTCATGTCTAGTCAAACTCCGACCGTCCGCTAGTAGGCCGCTATTTATTTCAACCAACTTTCAATTTGTAGATATTATTACGTGGAAGCTTTGCTTGGATATAAGGGTGATATTGCACTAGCACGTGGAAGCTAGTATGATTTTGCCCTACATGCCCATTTTGAGTGTATAGAGGTGGTTGTTCATTTCGTTATTTAGTTATCGTCATATTATTATCTGAAGCTTCTGGTTTAGGGTAATCAGTTAAAATGATTATGACGTGAACTTAGAAACGCAAACTTTTCAGTAACAACTAGACATCATCTTAGGGTAGTTATTTCCCCATAGGTGTTCAAAGCATGTTTAAACAGAACCACGATGTTTTAGATAGATAGTATTCTCTTATATAGTATTAACATTATCACTGCGTCATAACATGTCATTAAATGCGTTCTAAATTCGACATGTTCTAAGAATATCGAACTCTTCGGATCTACGTAGGCAGTAGCCATACAAAAGCAGACAGTTAAATAATATCATCGTAAACAGTTGATAATTGGGTGTAAAATCGCACGCAGCGAGCGGAACACAGTCTCGTAACGATGTGGAGTCGCCGGCAGTCGCCGAGGACTCAGATTATTTCACGCCGGAAGACACCAACACGACCATTCTGACCGTTCCTAAGACGAACAAACTTGCAGTAAGTCCGCCATCTTGCATCAGCTGTCATCGTAGTCCGTGACGTCATCATTGAGCTTTGTTTGTGTGCGTGTTCATTCGGTTTTGGTTTACGCGATGTTTCTTTTATTTTCCGCGTCGTGTTTTAATTTGCACTTTCATTATGATCATGTACCGCATCCGTAATATATGAATGTTGTTGAGGATACACTGGCACGTTACGGGAGCCGAGCGATGCACTGCGTTACCCACATAACGTAGCTTGAGGGCGAGGCATTGCGGGGCTTTCATAACGCAGTTACATGTGCATGTTATTGCCAAACAGAACACTACACTGTATCATCCTTTCCGAACTACGCAGTACATGGTTGTTATGGCCGAATATGGCCCTATGGCCCGGAACTAACACCTGCATTTTCTTTAATACAATATGTATTAAACACACCACAGACAATTTCACAAATGTTAACAACATTCTGGTCTTCTCAATGTCATTCAAGCGCTAAATAACCATGTACCAGTAGTAAAGGTACCCAAATATTTTAACAGACCGATACTCTGGCAATAATATGCACATAATATTAGAAAGCAGATTAAGAATTCCTATACGCCATGTCCTAATATGATTATCTGTTACAGGAGCCGATTAACAATGGAGATTGTGCTCCCCAGCGTTGGGCCTTGCCGCATCACGTCACCTCATTACCTGGTATGTAGCTTAGCTAGTAAAGTATTGGACTATGGCTTTGAAATCATTTTAAACATGGGTCTACTTCTGCGACATTATGCACTACGTACCGCCAAAGTTCAAAAGTGATTTTCACCTACTACGTTATCAAGAACATAGTATTTTGGAAGGAATCCTTTTACGAAATAGGTCTTATCTCAAAATAGAAACCGTTATTTCACGAGATATCGCTTTTTCATTTTGGTGAGTGCATTTCATTGCTTTTGACTTTACAAAAATCCAAAAAAAACCGACGTGTTGACTACCGGCGACCGTAGATTTTCACAGCACATCAAACGTCAACACGGAAAAAACGGGGTATCAGCGTATACTAGTCCATAGGGATGTTTACTGACTAAAAAAAATATGATTCTAGTTAGTCTGTTAGATTATCGAAAAATATTGGATACGTATTTTTTTGTTTTATCAAATCAATAAAAATTGACGAAGATAAAACGCGTCAAAGGTTTGAGTGGGGGGTTTTGACGTTACTCACCGGTAAAAAATGATATACTAATGTCTTAGAATATGACTTCACACGAGTTTTCAAATCACTGTATCGTCTTCATTGTTTGTTTACGTGAAAAAAGAAAAAATACGTGTTTAATATTTTTTGGAAATCTATCTGACGGACTAATCAGATTTTTTTTGTTAACTACCCTATTGTGAATTCATCAAGGTTTTGGCGCACATTGCATAAAGTATCTACCATTTGTCCAGGAACACCCCTGAGCCAGTCGAGCGTGCGCTCTTCAGGCGACTCGTACAGCTCCACGTCGTCCACCCGCCAGCTGCTGGCGCCAGTGGCCAGCTCGCCGCTCGCCACCGACACTGCCTGCTAGCGGCCACTGGCGCGGCGCAAACCTCACCCGTACCAACCGACACAGGTGTACAACAATATGAAGTTCACGTTACCACCTTACTAAGGAATGCTGCAAACTTGAGCTTGCTTCTAAACGGGCAATATTTTAATGCAATATGTTGCTGCAATACAATGGCCGGTAACATTGCCAGCCGTACCGTGCAATATTGCAGTAATGGCCAACATATTTGGTATGGCCAAGAATTTTACGTGTAGCAATATTTTCGAAATGGCCAAGCAATACTAGCCACTAGTACAGCCACACACTGCCGGGAAAGTATAGCCCGTTTAGAAGCACCTTTTGACTTGTTGATTTATGTGAAATCCTATTCAATAAAGACCATAATAATCGTGTGTACAGTCAGCATCAGAAGTAGATTAACATTACACAAAGTTTCAAAGCAGGTGTTTTAATAAAATCTTTTTAGATATTACTCGTTACTAACAAGTTATTAAAGAGTAAGGCGATCTTCACACTGCCCCGCATCATGCTGCATATTGCGTGTCGACGCACCTGCGCGCGTTCCTGCGGGAGTGCAGATCTGCATCATCGTGCGGGTTTTTTGCGCACTCACGCGCGTAGGTGCGTTTTGTAGATTTACGCACGGCGGCTCTCATTTATTCGCCGTTCTCTGTGGTGGTCGTGCAGTACTGAGCACGCCCATTCAAAATCACGCGCGGCACTGCGGGATTCGGTGTGCCATACCTTGCGTCTCGCCCCGCACCTACGCGCGGGGGTGCATGTTTCTCCGCGTGTATGCGCGTGATCCGCATGAACGCGCGTGGATGCATTTTCTGTGTGTTAGACTGTGCGTGTTTTCCATACAAACGGAGATACTTACAAGCAACGGTAGAACACGCATCCACGCGCTACGCTGCATCATGCGGGGCAGTGTGAGAATCGCCTAAGAAAGAATAATCTTCTGAAACATTAAAAATAATAACTGGAGTCCTGTGCATCAAATAATTAAAATTCCGAAATGTTAAGCTACTTCTGCTGCTGACCGTACAACGCCTAACACAACGGGTATACGGTGAGTTTGCGACTGCGACCTAGCCAGACGACGTACGCAACATTTCGTAAAAATACTAGTTTTAAGTTTTATGTTATTTAATAATAAGCAAATTAAACTGCCGTTTCGCAGCTATATTTAAAGCTCTATTCATGTTATAGTATATCTGTAGGTCATAATAAAATATCTTCAAGTGTAAACTTTTAGCATGTAAGACTAAAATCGGTATTGTAAGGGTTTTCGCTGCAATAAGGTATAATTTAGTTTAGCTGTCATACAAAGTCTGTTTAGTGCCAGCGCACACGACATTCGGTACTGCAGAGGATTTGAATCCTTAGTTGCCACTGATCTGTTCTTTCATTTATGCCTTTGATTTGCAATAGTGACCTTTATTCTCGTTTCTATATTATTATGGTTTGTATCAGATGTAAAATAACAGTATTGCTAGTCCTTTCATAAACCTAAAGCTATTGTGAGCTACTGACCATGTCCCAACGCTGCCTTATTGGTGTCATAAACTAACTTGTGTAATACCAAGGAAATAATACGTATTTATAGCTCTAACCTTGAGTTGTGCTAGGCCGAAAATTACGTTATTCAAATTATATCTTCTTTAATTTGCATAATAAATTGCTTCTGCATTTATTTGACGACGATTCCATAGTGACGCAAATTCAGATTTTTTCACACTGAATAAGGCGTTTTAATACCCAGGATGAAATGTTGTTTACTCAAACTTGCCAGACGTAAAGTCTTAATGAAATTATTCTATGTGGGGTGAATTTTGATCATGTGTTCTGTATATAATGAGCCCACAACCGTCCTTTTTTGTGTTCTTGTTGGTCTGCTGGATATGACTGTCTTGACTTTTTCTCGACACTTTATTTATAAACTTTATGCTCAATTTTTAGCTTTTATTTATTTATTTTGTTTTAAAGTAGTAAAACAAGTGTAATAAAAATGTAATAAAAGGTATATCATCTTAAAAGTAATATTTTGTATATTAGGCTAGTGTTTAATTGGAATATTATATCAATGGTGTAGCAGTTTCCTCTGGACTTATGTCTTTGTCGAATTGATATTCATGTTAAGGTCTCTCAATAAATCTAAACAAATGTATTAACCCTGCACTTCAGTTTGTGAATTTTTGACAAAATATTGGCATGATTTCACTGCAATCCCTATTTAACTCCAAATTAAGTCTACATTTAGTGTTTTCTTTACGAATTATATAAAGGCACTCTCTCAGAAGCTCTCATTTGCTTGTAACAGCCCAAGATTCGTTTTCGTACAGAAACAAGAGAATCTGAACTGTCACATTACAAGTGAATGACGGAGTGCCATGCCGCAAATCATGTAATGATAAATATTTATTTTGCATTTTTGTAAATAATGTAGATACAAGTGCTTTATGGTGAAAGGTATAATTTAATATGTATGTTATTGTAAGATATTTGATATTAAAGGAATATAGGATCTAATCTATTATTCCATTTGTATGAAAAGAATGGGTAGGTACATTATTTATAGACTGATTAAGAACATTCCTTTACTCCATCTGCAGAATCTCAAATAGTATAAATTGTGTAGAAAAAAATATGTAATCTGCACATCCTGTTTTTTGCGTATTATTGACTAACTAACGTCTTATTACTAAGCTGTATAAAAAGTGTATTGTTTGATTTAATAAACTTTAGTAATTTTATCCAAAGACTTGTTTCTATAAATTGAGGAGGCAAAAGTAAGTCTCAAATGAAGGTACTTCTGGTATAAAAGTATATTGTGATGTTATTGCACTTAATTTTAATATATGCTGATTAATACAAAACTAAAGCAGAATAATTAAATTAAATTGAAAAAAAACCAAGCCTTTTAAACAAAAATCTATATACAAATACCTATATAGATTTTTGTTTAAAAAGCTTGGCTATTTATTTAGCTTAACACTAAAAATATATTAAATTGATCTATGCACATAAAACATCAATTTTGTGTAAACTTCTGTATAATAAAAGTATTCAAGTCTATGTTCTATTAATCACTACATAGTATAAAACAAAGTCGCTTTCTCTGTCCCTATATCCCTATGTATGCTTAAATCTTTAAAACTACGCAACGGATTTTGAAGCGGTTTTTTTTAATAGATAGTGATTCAAGAGGAAGGTTTTAGTATATAATTTGACTGACATCCACGCGGGTGAATCCGCGAGCATCAGCTAGTATTATTATAAGTATGATATTATTGATTTGGATAAAACTACATATCTCAGCTTTGGTTAGGCATTGTTTGCATAGTTAAATTTTCTGAATGACAACTACCAGATGTGCTGGGACCAGAAAGTTTCTTTATGGCTTGTCTCCGGGCTGCATATGCAGACATTCTGGATAGCCTGGCCTGCCTCTGCTCTGGTGACTCTGTGGCCAGCCTTTTGGCAGCATAGGCAGACATTCTTGATAATCGATTAGCTCTCTGCTCGCTAGTCTCCGTTGATAATCTTTTAGCTGCATATTCTGACATGCGCCGCAGTCTGTTGGCGCGCTGATCAGGGGTTTCGTTGGCGAGCCTCTGTGCGGCGTAAGCAGACATCTTTGCTAACCGCGACGCTCGTTCATCTGGTGATTCACCTACATAAGCTGCTGAAACTCTGCGACGTCGGCTCTGTTTGCTGCGATCCTCCAGCAATGAGAGTGGCTCCGAAGACATCGAACTTGAATCTTCTGTCTCGTAAATTTTATCACAACTCGTATCATCTTCCGATTTAATATTGTCGTCAGACATTTGTTCTTGTTTCAAATTTATACCTGTACCGGTAAACCTGTTATCCATTTTGTTAAATTCAGATTTTACATTACAGATCCACTTATTATTAGCCTTCGCCATCACCATTTTCTTCCAGGAACAATCAGATGAATTCAAATCACCCATATTGATTGTTCAAGGATAGACGTATCCATAGAACCATAATGAGTTCGACAATTTATAAACTTATTCAAAGGACTAAATACACTATCATATCTTTATTTCACTTTACAGTTACTCTAATACAATTGATTCTCAACGAAATAAAAATAATACAATCTCAACCACGGACAGCGAATGGCGACGAGACTGACTGACAGGGACAGCAGTGCGAGGCAGGGTTGGAATCAGGCTCTCAAAAAATTATTGTCTATGGATGTCAAAAATATTGTATTTTGCTAAAAAAGATAGTACCTTGCCAAAAATTACAGAAGCCTTTTTTTAGGTGTAGATTTAAATAAAAAACATGTTTGGACGTTGGATTTTTATTAAATAAATCGACAAAAGGTATAATTAACGTTACTATGAAGGTAAAATAACCTCAATGTTGGCCAATTCTTCAATATTGGGTACATCGTCCTTAGCAACGATGCGACGTAACATGTCGTCAGACGGTGCAAAATCTGTGCAATTTTTCGATTTGCTTTCTTTTACGGCATCACAAGTAAGTAGTAGGGCATCGATAGACTGGGTTGCTAATTTGTTGCGTATTCTGGTCTTTGTTAAATTCACTTTGCTGAAAACTCGAAAAAAATTTCTTAGAGTGGTAATAAAATAAAATGTGGGTACAGGTATAACTATCATAAAGAAATTATAGTATTTTTGCGTACAATCCTACCTTTGCGATAGTATATAGTACACGTCATGAAATTGTAGTACAAATACTATAATTATAGTACGAAATCCAACCCTGGTGCGAGGAGAGTCGAGGCAAAGAAAAAACCTACGGTAGAATGGTAATTATAGACACGCTTTGGTTAAAACAAAGCGAATTATTATTAACAGTTACTTACACACTTCGCAGATCAATGAAACCACCCATTGATCACTTCATGGATCATGGGTCCAATAAAATTATAATAAAACGTTTAGTGCGTTTCAAATAAGAATAAGATTGAACCTGCCATAATATTATTTATTATACTCTTTAGATTGAACTAACGCGCTACATATAGCTGTAAAAACACACAGTGTAAAAGCAAATTTGTTAAGTAGTCAGATTTTTTTTAAGCTATTGCCATTGAGGTATAATGTACTACGTACTAGAGGAGACACCTCAACTCGATTTTTTGTAACACGGTAGAGCTAGTAGACTCCAGTTCATTTAGTCTATGCCGAGCGGTTGCTGCGACGTGACACATTTGAGTGAAGTTTTCATGTCTAAAATATGCCTTCGTGTGCATTTAGATACTGTAGAAATAATTTAAAAAATATAAGTAAAAGTCAAGGAGTGACTTTTCACCAGCAATTATAACTTATTATCTTTAAAACACACATAATTTAATTATATTTTTTGAATTGCAATGTGTCATCGCGGCGGCCATTTTTTACGTGAATGTCAAAGAATAAAACATTTGCATGCACAGACCAGACACTATCGACGTATTCTATGCTTGACCACGAATCCTTTACATGTGAGTCAAAATTGATAGTAGGTTGTATAATATTTACATATGTATCAAGACAATAAACAAATAGTTGAAATGTGAAGATTGCATTGATAGTTTGACTATACTATAAACTTCCAAATCACACATCTATCATACGTAACTTAATACGGCAAAGTGGTGGAAGTCTTGCCTCGAAATATGATTTTAATTATACGTCCGTAAACACCCTAAAGCATTTAATTAGGAAAGAAGTATTTGCAAAATTTGAATAAAAATAATTTACTGAATCAGCCATCAACATTCAATCACAGAATCCATTTGATTCGAGCCATTAATTTATTATTATTTTACCTCGAATTAGATAGCTCACAAAAATTAGATTGCATCACGAAGGTGAAACTGATCCAACTGTGGATTACTATAACAAACTGCAGAAACTAACACAAAATAAATTATTTAAGGAAATTACAATATTGTTACAGTTTAAGTATATTTTATTTATTTTCTGAGTAAGTACACACGCACAATATCAAGTAGGCAGAATAATAACATTATGTCGCATCTGCACGCATTGATAGTAATCTATGAGAACATGACACCCCCCGCCTGCCCCGCTGTCATCAAGTGCGCGCACATTATTTTGTTTGAAATAGCTTCTCTAGTACGTAATACCTCAATGGCTATTGCATAGCTTCTATCGCGGGCCTTGAGCGTGGGGACCGAATCCAGAAATTCCGTAACGAAAATAAAAACCTGTAAGAAGGAGTTCTCTCAGGGTTGGAATATTTGGGCTATTTCAATGAGTCACGTACGCTATATTAGTAAAAGTATATTGTAAAAGAGTAAAACACAGAACTATAGGTAAAACAAAACAAACAAACAGGGGTTAAACAGTAAAATTAAACGAGCGTTTCGCGGATGTGTTCAAAGCGCGCGCGAATCGTACTCCACTGTCCTTGAGTTCGCGCGTCGCGGGCTGGGTTGCCAGGAATCGTGAACGGTGTTGCCAGATCACAAAAATGATTTAAAAGGTAGTGCTACATCCTCCCCCTCTGACCCAGACATGCGCCCTCGCGTCTGAGTCAGACAAGATAACGCCTTGGTCTACCGCGCTTACGCTTTTCCTTTACTGGTCCTGTCGCGACATCGCCTACGAATGGGGTCAACTGAGGTATGTGGTACCTTCCTAACGTTCCACCGCTACTCACCTCCATACAAGTGGTTAAACTTAAGGGCTCCTTAATACGGCATCGTCCATTTGCATAGCCACGATCAGACCGTCTCCTCCCCCTAAACGGATCGTCGGTTGGTTTTTGGCCTTCAGTAATCTTACACACGTCAGGATCCTGCAACATCTGCACCCCTTGTTCCAAGAGAGCTCTCTTGCTGGATTCCTGACGTGGATCCATCTTCAATCGGTGCCTGGCATATTCTATTGGTGGCCCACCCCTTTCGAAGCGATTGGACCTCTTCAACAGAAACGCATTCAGTTGAATCCTCTGATTCGCTGTCTTGGTGCCTTCATCATCTTTCAGCACAAGGTTTGAAGCTTCCACCTTCATCAGCTCCATTTGGCCGCCGGTAGATAACTTAAAACTAGTGATGAAAGGATGCCAGCATTCCGGTTCGTTATTAAAACGCCAGCTGCTCTGAGGTAAGTCTAATATGATTCCCGCTTTAATAATAAAGTCCCTACCTAATAATGTACGGGTTTGCGCATCTGGTAGCACTATGAACATAATAGGTATGACGCGTCCCCGTAACATTACGTCGGTGGTGCATTCGAGCACAGTACCCTCTTGCTGTGATCCGTCAGCAAGCCCTATGGTACGTGAATTTTCTTTAAAAACAACGCCGGCTTTTAAAAGTAAGTTATAAAGCATGGGGCCCGCTATAGAATGCGTAGCCCCCGTGTCCAAGATAGCAACCCCCTTGCGATTCACTACCTGAATTTCCACCAACGACTGTGGATCGTCACTATTGGCTACCTGAGCGCTACAAAAGTTAGCTTTTTCCGAGGTCGACGCATCTTTGCAGTTGCTACATTTCGAACGTATCACACCCAGCTGACCACATCCGTAGCAACGCAACTCGGAACTTTCGTTCGGTTTGTCAGAAGGGTCAATGACCTTACTTTCCTTCGCTTTATTGCGGCAATTTTCGACTGTATGACCGAATGACCGGCAATAAGTGCATTTCGGTCTAACGCGCTTTTCCCCATCACTATTGTTATCTTTTATAACGGACTCAGGCTTAGTGTTGTTTACATTGTTATCAGGGATAAGGATATGAGCACTTACCTCCGCCAACGACTCCTCGACAAACCTGGCCTTCGCTAACAGCTGTTCCAGATCGTCCACTTCGTCGCGAGACACTCGTTTCCTTATCCTACGGTGTAACGATCCGTAAACAATGTCTATCAACATCACTTCCGGCACAACATATGGCAATTTGGAAATTAAAGCGCGCACTCTACATATAAATACGTCGGACCGTTCACTATCTTGCTCTGTACGAAAAATGTCACGAAATAGTTTGTAACCCGGTCGCGGCACTCCGTACATCCCTCGTAGCCGTAACAGTGCGTCGGACCACGACCTCACCGACGCCTTCACACCTTGCCACCAGATGGCGGCCTCGCCGACCAACAGCATAGGCAGCCCCCGCAGCGCGTGCTCGTCGCTGATGTTGGTGCAGTCGCGGTATAGTTCAATGGCGTCGATGAACGCCTCGAGTTCCTCTGCATTCTTCGATACTCCATCGAATCGCGCCGTGCACTTGGCGAAATTACCCGATCGCTTCACGTTTTCCCACGCATCGGGAATTCGTGGTGATGATGTGCACGGGGCATCCTTATTTGCCAGTATGCTCTCAATAAGGATGCGATTAGCTTCTGCCTGGTTTTTGGTAATGTTGCAAACCAAAGACTGAAGCATCTCCTCGGACATGGTGATGTTCTTCGATGATGATGTTGGCACCATCGTCCGGTTTTGTTCCGCGTCCGTGTCGGATTCCGATCCAGCATCTCTTCCGGTAGGCTTCTTCGGATGTTTCGGCGGCATGGCAACAGGGTACTAGTTCTCCTGTGAGTGTGACTCGCTCGAACAACCGGATTTACACGGGTGATGTTAATGGGCGGTACGATTGTAACGAACCACGTATTCGTTAATATTCTCGTTGCACAACACGAACTGAACTTTTTTATTATTCGCGCCAAAACACTATGCGCACTGGACTCCCCCGACTGCGCGTCGCGTCACATGCACTTTTTGGCGGCAAAAGTTGACTTGCCCACCCACGCGTAGCGTCGGTTGGAATTTTGGCGGGAAGAGTGGATTCGTCCAATGTTTTACTGTTTGGTTTTGCACTGTTTGTAATAATTTGGCACTATCGGAATGAGTTAGCACGATAGGAGTTTGCACTAATAGTCACTGATATGTTTTTACGGGTTTTCACTTATAACGTAGCCACAAGTTGGGCGTCACTGTAAGAAGGAGTTCTCTCAGGGTTGGAATATTTGGGCTATTTCAATGAGTCACGTACGCTATATTAGTAAAAGTATATTGTAAAAGAGTAAAACACAGAACTATAGGTAAAACAAAACAAACAAACAGGGGTTAAACAGTAAAATTAAACGAGCGTTTCGCGGATGTGTTCAAAGCGCGCGCGAATCGTACTCCACTGTCCTTGAGTTCGCGCGTCGCGGGCTGGGTTGCCAGGAATCGTGAACGGTGTTGCCAGATCACAAAAATGATTTAAAAGGTAGTGCTACAAACCTAACAAATTGACACTTGACACTGACTTTTTGAAATATCACGCTTGTCTCTTTAGTTCAGCAACACGCCTTTAGGTGGCATTGGTTGTATTGGAAAACTACCGTAATCAGCTGTTTGTGAGAAAGTATATAGGTGTATAGGTATTTATCATCTATGTACAACAGTGAATATCTGTACTCGTATAATTTGTGTACAAAGTGTTTTAAATATGAATAAACAAAGTGCATTTATTAATGAAGAAAGTCACGAAAAAATAGTGAAAGAAAATGAGTTAGTACTCTATATACATTCATTTTATTATTATTATAACAAATGCAGTAGGTATTATTTTTTGTTTTGTGAATTTATATATAATACTGCTATAAAGATAACCAAAATGTTGGGGAAATATAGTATTTATACTTACACTTTTACTAAACATCCTCATCTTTTATAAAATATTAAATCTTATAATTTTTCAATGTTTAATTTTCATCTGACATTACGTCAGTTGTCAAGATGTCATTTACTTTTTCTTTTAATTTGTGTCATAGTTTTTCTTAGTGGTTAGAACTACGAAGGTTACATTTGATTTATATAATTTAATTCATTTTTATTAATATGTTATCTATTTAAAAAAAAGCAAAGGAAAAAAAATACTGCATTAATAAAACAAATAAATAATTATAATTGCATAAGTTGATAAAAAATGCTATGCAATAGCTTTACCGCGGCAGTCTCCAGTGCCACACGTCTTTTTTTATTACTTAATAATAATGGTACTGAGCGATTTCAGTCACGGCGGCCAATCTCGGATGGCTAATCTCCGCTGATAGTGCGCACAGGCACAGGTGCACCTCCCATATTATTATAGACCAGACTGTCTAGTCTGGTGCACTCTATTCCTTTACTCTCATAGTCGACAATCCGACACGAGTTGACACGACAGTATAGATATATCGTTTAAAGTATCGACAAGTCACAAATAATATTTCCAATGACACACATAATACAGGGTGTAAATCAACCCATCACACTGCCGTCAACCAAGCATTCTGTACATCAAACTAACCCTACGCAAAAATGTTTGCTGGGAAACAACTTTTTTTTTTGGGTCAAAAATGTAGCACTGTTAAAACATTGTGCTAGTGCATCCACTAGCACAATGTTTTAACAGTGCTACATTGTGTATTGTGTACATTGCTTTGAATAGTAAACGGGTCAAGGAGGTAATTTATGTAAAGTTATAACCTGAAAAACTAGTACATATTTACAAAAACAGCTGTGAAAAATTTGGAACCTTGACCTCCAATATCTCCGTAACTAGGAGGTTCCCAGGTATGGTCTAGAACAACAAAAAAATATCGCAGTGGTAGGGATAACAAGTGCCCTATATAAACTCACACCCTTTTCCAATGGGGGTAGGCAGCAACCACAGAATGCCATCTGCTACGATCCACATACCCCTTTTGCCTCGTCCACATTCATACATCTGATCATACACGCACCCCGGTTACGACCACCACCAGTTTATAAACCAATGTAAGATTTAAGGTGAATGCGACAAGGTTGCTCTCAGTTCATATTACTTCCTTGAATACCTTTTTCATGAAATAGTCACTCAAGGAAGTAATATGAACTGGGAGGAATGTATTGGTGATTTTAATAATTATTACTCTGTAAAGTCACATTTGTTACGGCCGCAAATCCTTATTTATTAACATACAACCTGACACCGATCGGCAAATTTCAAAAAACCAAATATACGCGGACTACCTTGAAGGTTTCACCATGACATAGAAACAATTTCTATGACAAAATTACACTTTTTTACTTTAGCAGGGCTGGGGCCTAACACAAGTTTCTGTCAGGCCCCAGCCCTGCCAAAGTATAATTTATTAGACGGGCCCAGCATAATATAAAACAACAATTAAAAATAGTTCGGAAACGTCTTCCGCTCTAAAGGGCAAATAGGGGAAACGCCAGGTACTTAGCCCGCGAAATTTGAATTTTCATGCATTTTGCTGGTCAGTGTCAGGCTGTATGTAAAACAAAATAATAACTTTTTCATGTTATAGTAATTGAAAGGGATTTAATAATTATAATTCTGTAACTACATTCTTGTACGTACCTACGTGTTACGACGACGGTCGTTAATCTCGATCTCGAATAAAATAGTAGATTATTAACCAAGGGCTGTATGACATCAATTGCATACGAGGTTTTTTTAATTAACCCGAGTATGCAATTGATGCTTACGCCCGAGATAAATACTCTGCTTTACATATCGATTGTGAGGTAAGTAAACAACAAGACAGCAGGTTTCAATGAACATTTATTAAGAAGAAAAAAATGTGTATTTAATTAAAATTAATAGTAAAATTATTACAATTTGTAAGAGATATGGTCACGTTCTTTTTAATTAATTATTTTCGCGATGCTTTCGCGCCTACTAGTAGACTGCCTTTTTTTTTTCACGCACGCAAGCGCGTCAAATCTTGCTGGCCAGTTTGATTTTTAAATCGATTCCATCTAACATACGATGTGGAAACAAATAGTTCCATATTTAAAATAAAATCTTTATAAAATAAATTGTCTAGATTCCGATTCGAGTAATTAATCGATACCGAGAAAAAAAAATTAACTTTTTAAAAATATTCTTCGTGCAGTATGAGTATGACAGTTCTTTTTTCAAATTCCAAAACCTATGCTGTAATGATAGTCATACACCCCGGCATTCAGGAGTGTAAGGGTGTACTTACAAAGCAAGAGATATGTAAAAATCTTTTCATGATTTTCATAGGAGAAATATCATTAATGCTTGCAACTCCAAAAATTGTTGCCAGTTTATAAATACTGTTTCTCTTGGAAAAATAAATAATTCTAACTAACACCCTATTCAAATTAGATTCATACATATAATATCTTTATTTTATTGACGAACAATAAAAAATATCATAAAAATTGCTTACATTTTTGTGTTGCAAAATATAAATAGCAACACTTAGCGTGTGAGTTGTCAAAAAGTTGGCATTTAATCCATCTGTTTTATTTAGAAAATCTATTTTCAACTCATACTGCGGCTAACATTCGGGTATTTATCGTATTTTATTGAATATTAATACGAAAATATTTATTAATTTACAACTAGTCCTACAAAAGCATTTATTTGTTTCATGAGATCATTAAATTCCCATATAACAAGTACAGCATCTGTGATCAAAATTATAGCTATTTATTTGATTATTTTTATCTTTTGTTGTTTTTGTGTTAATTTACCTCGAGTTGTTTTGTTTTAGGGACTGTGACACAAAATACTGTGCTTAAGGAACCAGTTACGTGATGACATAATGGTGTAATAGTTTGATGCTGTTGTATTAGATTGTCAATAAACATGGATAGTATACCCGAGTCACCAGTGAAGATGAGCCCACTCGCTGAGCCTGAGGGCTTCCTAGAGAGTGAGACAGATTACACGAGCATCAGAGGAAAGGTAATCATTAACATTGTCTTTGTTTACCAACATATTGTTCCCGCGTAAATTACGCCTACTCACATCTCTCTTCTGGTTCATGGTTACATGATATTTGATGGATCATAAGATTGTTATGCTGTGTAAATCACATAGCCCTGCAAGGCACTCATTTACCCTGCTCTAAGATGAGCTTAAAAAAAATTGGGAAATATATTTTACATGATTATTAATCATTTTTGTTATCAAATTTAATCTTCTGTGATGAATCAATAAACTGCCCTTTACATTGTATTGAAAAAATCTATTTCAAATAACTTATTTCCAAACATGTTATTGCACCATAACAATATTGCATCACTTTGTTTATAAATTATCCCATCCTACACACACGGGCACACAAAATATGTGAAGAGGATATTGAATATGAATAACTTTTCAATCAATACAGCTATAAAGATAATGAACAGATAATACAATACAACTACCATATTATTATTATAAAACTGGCTGTAGCTAGCTCTATCATTTTGAAAAATGTTAATTTTTTAGAACTAAAAGAAAGCTTCTACTCTGCCAAATCCCATTTAAACTATTTTGGCAGTTCAAATGTAGAAAATTATCAACAAAAGTCACATTTCACAAAGACAAAACAATGTGGCATGCATTGCATCATTTATAAACAATTTGAATTACTTTGTTTATGAATGAAGCTTTTGTTGCAATTTAGTTGCTTGTGTTTATTTACAAGATGGATGAAATTCGATATTTGTGTTACTTGGAATAATGTCTAGATTTGATTACCATCTAGTATATAACATTGTAAAATCAGTTACATCCTATAAAAATATTTATTAAACATTCTCAGGATCCTCACTGAATTATTATGTCAGTACTTGGCCTCCAAAAGTTATTTGCTATTTTTTAATTTTGTCTCATTATTTATCATTGTGAATTCTAGAATCAAATGTTTTAACTGTATAGGTTTTTATTGTAAAAAAATAAGCTATCAGTAATAAGGGGTCTATTGGTATATTATACTTTAACCCACTTAAGAAAAGAGGCTGAAAAAACAAATCTGTACCTCCCGACTAACTGATCAACAATCAAAACTGACATGACTTAACATAATAATACTATCATTACTAAGTAACATCCGAAATGAAATAACTAACTTTTGAAGGCCACTGTAAGTGCACATACCTTTTGTTAACTTCTATACTGTCATAGAGCCAGCTAAACCAGCCAAACTGTAAAATTGTGTGTTACTTTACAGTAAATCGTAAAGTGATATACAATAAAATGGAATAAGAGAAATAACATGGGATGAGGGCAGGTAGATGATGATGATGATGATTTGATGAGTTTACAGATAAACATGTAGTAGGGCTTGCTATTAAGTCATTGATTTTTTTTAGATGGTGCTTGTGAGCCCTACAGGTGATGAATATGAGCTGCTGCGTAAGCAACTTCTGGAGAGGCTGGAGTCAGGCAATGGAGAGATAATATACGACATAGGACTAGGAGAAGGTAACTATTTCATATAAAAATCAATTAATCAAGGCAGACTTTTGCAGACCACTGCATGGTCCTGAACCTCTCATAAACTGCATCACAGTCGTCCGTCTTTTGCACCTAGTCTAAATCACCCACCTTGTTAAAGTAGCCAGTCCATTTTACAGGGCTGACCTGAATTACAACAGGTCAGGCAGGGTAAAATAAAAATAAAAAGAACAACAAACTGAAGAAAAACAACTTATATAGAAATAAACAGACTTATTAAATTAATGATTAATAAAAAACTACATCAATTAAATTAATTACCATCTGTGTACCTGATAAGAACACTGATTGACAACCACAAAACAATTTGTAATAGTTTCTGTTTCACAGTACAAGAGAATATTATTAACCCTTTTGAAAATGCATTTAAATAAATGTATTTTAATCAAAATTCTGTGGTTTAGCAAGTGTTTATTTTATGGTTGAATCTATTACAATATTTCATCATAATATTGATGTTAATATAATTATGTATAGCAATTAATAAATTGATGAGTAACACCTACCTGATTCGAAACTAAGGGAAAAACCATAATAATATAATATTCAACATTTCATCATACCACCCTAATGCTTACAGCATGAAGTTACACCACAACTCCACAATGATATAAAATGACTCACATATTGAACAATACGAGTGAAAGAACATTAAGCTCACACCAATTCCCCATAGGGGATAGGCAGAAACTACAGGACGACACTTGGTACGAATTTTACCCCTTTAGCTCTATAAATGATAGATGGTATATCATACCATCTGGTGATAAACACACACTATATTTGGCTGCAGTTTCAATTCTTGGTACTGAAAAGTCTTAGGGCTAGTACACACCGGCAAAGTGCAATCCAGCGCGTCTTTATTACAATCTGTGCAACAATGGTGCAATTTTTTCAAGCTCAAACTCCATGCATTTATTTTAATTAGACCATTACAGGCACTTTTGAATGTCACAAAAACAAAGAAAGCGCAGCCGCAGTCACAAGGCATAATAACTTGTGAAAGTACTGCAGTTGGCTTTGTTCTTCCTTGTTTTCCCTTGGTGTGCACTGACCCTTAGGTAGAGTCATCGCTGTGGCCTTCATTACGTCACCAAATATTTTGATGATAACCCAACGATTAGATTATTTATAATGTCTTAAATACCATGTAAAAGTAGATAAAGCAGATGTAATGTTGCAACTAGCAACTCTAACGAGCCTGTTATCTTATCTATGATCAGTCGTACCCACGTGCATGTGTATGCGGTTATGTGGTAATACGGTAATATGGGAATATCGAAGTCTCTTATTGGAGCGTTGAATGTTACAGCAAATGTAATGGGGCCGACTGATTGCATGAGTCACATACGGTAAACTTGTAGAGCTAGAAGAAGTGAACCTTGAACTTGGTAAATCGAATAAGGCAAACTATTATTTTCACCCGACATGTTCTAATTTCTGCGTCATTGACTTCGAAGTTATATAAATATTCAAGATTGGTGCAGTGGCTGAGAGATAGTCGCGGGTTCGATCCCCGCACGGAGCAAATATTTGTATTGCCCACAGGTAGTTTTTCCGGGTCAGCCTGTTTGTGTGTGTCAGTTAAAATATTTATAAATGCACCAAGGAAAAAGGAGAAAATCCTAGAGTTAGACAACTTTTTGAGGAACAGTTTGTTTTTATTTCTATTCATTTAGATATCAAGTGTTAACACGGGTAAAAGACTCTATAAAGTAACTAGTCTGCAATCGCAACTTGTTTTCATTTATTTCTTTCCTATTTAACCACGTGGTATTGTAAGTTAACCTAAACAAACACGCAAAGCGTGTCAAGGGCATATTACACGAATATGTTCAAACATTTAACAAAATTGACTGGAGCACGCAAACTTATCGGTCGTATTGTACTTTAAAATTATGATTTTTGATAACGTCTATTTTGTATTCTACCAAGAAAATAAAATCCTTTTTCTAAACGCTCTCTGTCAGGTAATTTCTGAGATCACAAGGAATCCGCGATATCCTAGAAACAAAAATTCGAAGACATTTGACGTGCACAAACTCGGCCCGCATGGCGTACATGGACCGACTGCTCCCTTTCACAGAGTGAAGGCCCATGTCTTAGTGGTGAGAATGAAACGGGCTGGCTATTCTTCAAGCCATGAACACCCATGGCCAGTGTAACTGACTACTTCACCCTAATCTGTACCTACTATTCGAAAGTCTTGTTGAATTTTTACCCGCGCAAGCAAGCATTGTATGATGAGCATACATTCGCAAAAACTCATCCGCAAGAAGTAACTTGGATGGTGGGGCATCTAACTAACTTCTTGCGGTCTATTATGTATACATTCTAATTTCTACTAGTTGTCAGAACTACGTCTACGCTTGCTCTCGAAGGTCGTGTACGACTGTTCACGAAAAGTTAAGAATTCTGGGCACCAACAACTAAAACATCTGTAAACTGATAAGGTCTTCCAAATAACCAGACCTATGGTCATCATCTCTTGTACAGTCACTGGCTTTATTACTGAACCTGCTTCCCACGCCATTTCCCCCTTTCTTCTAAATAAGTGACTCATGAGCTCAAGCTGCAATTTAAAAATAGCTCATACATCCCCGGTCATAAGATTGAAGGTCGTTCTCTGTGCAGACGGGCGTGGTCTAACAGAAGACGAGTACAGCGCATCAGTAGCGACGCTCCAGTCGCTGGTGAGTGGCGAGCGCGTGTCGTGCGTGGAGCTGCGGCGATGGCAGTGCGGCAGCGGTCTCACCGGCCAGTACCTGCTGCGCGCCGAGCTCGACCACACCGACTTCATGGAGATCAGGTACGATAGAGATAGCTGAGCGATAGTCTTCGTAAATCGTCGTAAAGGATCTCCCTCATCCTTGAAGGTACTAACCAATCAATGCACCTGTTTTTCCGCCAATCAGCGTTGAGTTCAGTTTCATATCAAGTATTTGCTTGGCTCTAGAATGGTAACAAACCTACGATGCCTCTGGTATTACAAACGTTCAAAAACAGCGGTGACCACTTACCATTGGAACTATTTTCTATCTAATCTACCAGTATTTCAGTCGCTCTGTGTAAAATATTGGTATTCAGCTGCTTCAAGTTAGCCTGGAAACCAATTCTAACATAGTTCAGAAAAGTCTAGACAGATGGTGATGCTGGTACACCTTTCCTCTTGCAAAGTTTCTAATTATGAGCTATTCTTCTGTTTGCCCCAAACAGAGTGGCAGTAGTAGGCAACGTGGACGCAGGCAAGTCCACTCTCCTGGGCGTACTAACTCACGGCGAGCTGGACAACGGGCGCGGGTACGCGCGGCAGCGGCTGTTCCGGCACAAGCACGAGATGGAGAGCGGCAGGACCAGCTCCGTCGGCAACGATATACTGGGCTTCGATAGCATGGGTTAGTAGTACCAGACATTTTTTAAATACCTTAGCAGGTCACGTCAGCCGTATCCATCGATGACTCCTGTGCACAATGCCCAAAACCTCCACACAATGGGTGCTTCTCCTTTTGATGGAGAGCTCCATCAAAGCCGGGCCAGAAAAAAGTGGTGTGGCAATTTGAAAAACCACCATCAAGACGCGTTCATTGATTCCATTCTTAGTTTTCACCGTCCCCCACTTTTGTGGATGTAGCGTCCGACATATTGATTTTGTTCGTATTAAAAGTGCCTATGTAACACGGACCGTAGTGGCGAATTGATTAAACCTCATTCATTAAAATCGACTAGAACATAAAAATGTTACAAACATACCCTAAAATCATAGCCTAATTAAATAATAATCATAGCCTGCTAAAATCATAACCTTTCCTTTTTACTTAGCCGTAGTCGGGTAAAAAGCTTTCTCCCATTCACGCTTACTTATGAAAGGCGAGGCGACTATGATTCAGTATGGCAATATCATCCTTCCTGATTACTAAGATAGTATTATCGCTGATACGATTTCCAATCTTTGCTGTTCAGGCAATTTTTCCTCATTACATATACTTAAAGCAACAATTTTGTTATTAGGTTTCAGGCTGATGCGTACCTATTACTGACCTATCAGAACCCGATTAAACCTGACTTATATTTGCCTCGCTAGCCAAGGGGTCGCAAGTGCGACTTTCATGTGGTCAAGCTTTCGATTCCCGTGGTCGTGTTTGTGTTTTGTCTATGTGGTGGTTCGGAACTTCAGAAGGAAGTAATGAATACGTGGTAATCGTTAGTTCGTCGATGGGCTTACAACCGGTACCTATACTAATTTAAATGATAAATTACTCATAGCGTTACTAGGACGTAATGCCCAATAATTGGATCGATGTTGAAACTCGCTAGTAATGCGATGTACAATTTGCATATTCATTCTAGCTGCTCCGTATAATTAGTTCATTTAAATAGTAAATACTGTGATATTAATAGAACTTGAACGATTGCTGATAAACGGTAGCAGTTAATAGTTATGTAATCGTAATACAATTACCTTATATAATCGATAGTTAACTGTTCCATCGGGCACGATATGAACGAAGACAACATATCGAACGTTTTCTAGAACACTACTGTCATCATCACGTACACTGTCCAGTCCATAGCACAGAGCCTTTAAAACAAGGGAGTTTATTCAGCGTGTGCCTGTATATTGTTGAATTCTCAACGTTAGGCTTACCGCTGAAACTTAAAAATACAATAACGCGCTTCGATTTATTTCAATAAGTTAAAAACCACAATTTGTCTTTTCGACTGCTGAGCATGAAGAAATTGTGAAATTGGGTTTATCTATTAGGAATTTTTAAGTAGAAGCCGCGGAGTCTGGAGTATCTGTCTCCGTATTACATGGATTTATTTATTTATTTATTTTTTAAAAAAACGTTGCCCCACACTACGAATTTCTCCTGTATCGTGGGTGCGTTCACAAACATATAAAGTCACATACACAAATACCCAGACCCGAAATAACTATCTGCAGGCCATACAAATATTTGTTCCGTGCGGGGATCGAACCCGCCACACGCAGCGCAGCAGTCCTATCGCTTTGCCACTGCACCAACCGTGCCGTCGGAATTTAAACATAACTGGCGAAATGTGGTCGTGTTACTATTACGTACACGTCTGGCTAACCCATCGCGAATCACAGGCGCGATGTTCTTTTAGAAGGCAAAATAGTGTAGAAAAACTTCGAGGTCACTCTTACTACACGCAACTAAGTACTTTTTAAATTCATGACTAACAACTAGAAAGGCATGAAACACATACAAATTACTTTCACGCTACGTGAGCAAGGTTTACAATCACTCACTAGTAGTTGTACTATAATATTTCTTTTATACGGCTAAATTGCAAAATTTATATTCCTACACGACACATATGCATGGGACAGCTTTCTTTTTTAAAAAAAAAAACGTTGCCCTATACTAGGAATTTCTCCTGTATCGTGGATGCGTTTACAAACATTTAAACTCACATACACAAACCAAACACCCAGATCCGAAACAACTATCTGTAGGCCATACAAATATTTGTTCCGTGCGGGGATCGAACCCTCGACACACAGCGTAGCAGTCCAATCGCTTAGCCACTGCTGATTCTTTTCCTCCATTTTGATGTTAATCGCATGGAGAAAGTAGTCCAGTGTGATGGTCTGTACTCTGCAGCACTCACTCTTTCTGTTACACGTTGTATACAGCCATGTATCGTACATCCAACGTCCGTTGGTAGTAGCAGTACTACACACAAACATACACCGTTTATTTGAAACTGCGCGATAGAGGAGCGGGGCGAATGGCAGACCCCTCGCGGCAGGGCCTATAGTAAAGCTCTTTACGACGAGGTGTAGCTAGTAATAGTAATACACCCACATTACACGATGTTCAAATCTCCTGTATTGTAGGGGGCGAGCCTATTGCCATCTCCCGGGCACACCATCCTGACTTCGTGGTTGATACTTACAAATTTCTAGTGGAAAAGCACAAAATCAAAATCGTGATGGAAAAACCCAATATAAAAAGCCCGATTTGGTAATCGAACCTAGAACCTCACGCTCATCAGTAACGCTTGCTACCATTAGACCAACAAGGCAGTTAAATGACATATCCTCATGTGACACTCCCTTATCCCACAGGCAACGTAGTGAACAAACCAGACCACGGCACCCTGGACTGGGTGAAGATCTGCGAGAAGTCGTCCAAGGTCATCACGTTCATCGACCTGGCCGGCCACGAGCGGTACCTCAAGACCACCGTGTTCGGTATGACCGGACATGCGCCCGACTTCGGCATGCTTATGGTAAGGTGAAGCTTGGACATTATGAGGTGGAATGCCATAAACATAATGCTTTAGCAATAAAGTTGAAAATCTATCAAAAGTTTGACAGATTTCAGTAGCGTGATGTGTTGGCGTTGTACAAGTATCTCAGGGCATCGGTCTCATGGTAGTTGTAGGAACTGTGTTAGTGAGGTTTTAGCCCGTCATAATCCAAACCATCACCTCAGGAAGGAGTTTTCACGTCAATGCTGTTAAAATTAACATTGGTAATCGTTTCGCTGAAAATTTTACCACCATGATCTTTTTGAATAAACTTTTACTGGAGAAGAATTAAACCATTTTCGTTTGTTTGGTGAACTAACGGTAGATAAAGAAAACACGTACGGCACGCCTATGGTAACAATTTGACAACAGCGTTTTTTTTTCTGCATTGCATATCGTAAGTCAAACTGTGAGGCTGGCTTCTACTTAATCAGACTATCCTATGGATGCCTTGAGTGCAAGGCCTCCAGCCAGGCAGTGGGAATTATAGACTAAGTGACCGCGCACTATGGGCACCCCTTGTGGGGTAGTAACTTCGGCTTATTGCGTCACTAGCCTGGTTTAAAATAACTGGCTCAGCGTCACGGGCTGGCACAAGCAAATGACGATTCTGACATTTGGCCGGTTTATATGCAAACATGGATCAGAATTCTTAAAAAATCTTGTAATTTTTGTCCGTTCTTGATCTAAAGTTTTATTCCTTTTAACAATAACTTGTGATTTATTCCTCTATCTCCTCAGATCGGTGCCAACGCCGGCATAGTGGGCATGACAAAGGAACACCTAGGCCTCGCCCTTGCCCTCTCCGTGCCCGTGTTCGTAGTAGTGACCAAGATCGACATGTGTCCCCCGAATGTTCTGCAAGACAACCTCAAGCTGTTGATCAGGATCCTCAAGTCGTCCGGCTGCCGCAAAGTACCTGTCATGGTGAAGACGAAAGATGATGTCATTGTTAGCGCAACCAATTTTGTGTCACAGAGGTATGTATGGCTTCTTCACTATATGTATATTGTCTAATGAGTCATAACATCGTGGTGCAATCTTTATTTCTCTCTCAGTTGAAATCTTTTATCGCATAATTTAGTATGTTACCTTTGTGCTCTTTTATTTAAATGTTATTCCCTTTTAAGTATTTCGTGTGTTTTTAAATAAATAAAACTTTATAAAATTGTTGCAACTCTTAAAATTATTAAAAAGTCTAAAATGAAAACATAGTATACCTAGGGACCTCCCTGGTAAACCAAGAAAACACTGAATTTGTGCAATCGTACAGTTATTTCAAAAATGAAGGTAAAATTAAGTCTCTCCTAGATAATACGACAGGGCTAGCCCCTAGGCAAAAAACGCAGTTTATTAATTGTTTTATTTAGGCTTGCCCTACAAGCCTAAATAAAACAATTAATAAACTGCGTTTTTTTTAAATTTGATCATGAACAAACAAGGTTACGGCTTTCTATCTGCTTACTTAGGTGTCGTCTCCCAAATATTTCAGCAACGTCTATACCAATGGGTGTTATTCCAGGCTATGTCCAATCTTCCAAGTATCAAACGTATCCGGCGAGAACCTGGAGCTGCTGACCATGTTCCTCAACCTGCTGAAGACGAGGATGCCCTCGCAGGACGACAAGCCTGCGGAGTTCCAGATCGACGACACGTACTCAGTACCGGTACGATATACAGGCTCACGTTGTATTCATTGGTGGAATTACCCACCCAAAGAGATACCCACTTTACTCACATCTGTGAAGATTGACAAGCTTATGCTAGCGACTCGCCCGCGTTAAGTTCGGTTTTATTCTACTTTATTTTGTATTCTTTTGTAATAATTTAGACTCAATACTGTGTCAAATAGCAGGAAAAGGGAAGTAGCGAGTCAGCCCCAACAAGTATTTTCAGTTACTTACTGGGGCTGTCTCAACTCATACATATTATGTAACTTTTAAGACTCAATAAACATTTTATTTATTTATTAGCCCTCGGGATCGTACTCCCGGAATAAGTAAAGTAATAGGTTAACCCAAGTGATAAATTATCTGTGTGCCAAACATCCAATTCGTTCAGTTGTTTTTATGTGGAAGAGTAACAGACTTTTATCCATTCATTCATCTTCACAAACTTTCACACTGTTAGATACGATAGGTATTCGTATGCGGAACGGAAGGGATAGACGTCAAAGAAACTCGCTAGGTCGTTGCACACTGTTTAATCATCCACATACAAGGTAAGTTCATGGGGCGCGGGGCGGGGCGGGTCGCAGCCTGCGAGCCCGCGTAGCTCATATACATTCTATACATATGTAACACACACCTAAGTCAGATAGATCAAATCAGAAATCCGTCATGACAGAGGGACCCATCGCCGACAAACAAGCAACTAGCTGCCGACTATTATCGCTGTAGTAACGTACCATAAATGGGGCTCTAATTCAACGGTAGCACAGGTTTAAAATAAACACGCTAAAACTATAGCCAGTACCACAAATTCTCTATTTCCATGTCCAGGGTGTGGGCACAGTGGTGTCAGGCACGACGCTAGCGGGCGTGATCCGTCTGAACGACACGCTGCTACTGGGCCCCGACCCGCTCGGCCGGTTCCAGCCCATCACCGTCAAGAGCATCCACAGGAAGAGGATGCCGGTGCCCGAGGTCAGGGGCGGTCAGACAGCTAGCTTTGCGCTCAAAAAGGTATGTTAACAAAAATACTATTATTTTGGCTTCTTCTGGTTTTAGTTGCCTTGAGGTCTGAAATTATCCTTGCTGTTAATTTAGGAGGTTCGAATTAATCCTATACCGTTACGCACCAAACTTTCTAGTTTGATGGCCCCGCCAGAGTCAGCGATTTTTTGGTAGCAAAACTCGTAAACTCAAAACTCTTTTTCAAGTTATGCAGGACCATTTCAAGATATGGTCAATACCATTTTTTAATAAAGCAAATTCCCTGAACTCCGACCATGGCAATTTTCACACTACACCAATATTGTTGTCACTTGTCATACAAATAAAGCACATAACTAACATCATTTTTTGTAACATAATAGGCTGATGATGTGTTTGTTTACAGATAAAGCGCTCACAGATCCGCAAGGGTATGGTGATGGTGTCTCCCGCGCTGAACCCGCAAGCCTGCTGGCAGTTCGAGGGTGAGATCCTCGTGCTGCATCACCCCACTACTATATCTTCACGCTACCAGGCTATGGGTACGTATTCAATGGCAGCAAACAAGGAACAAAGAGAGAATCAGCACTTTTTGAGCGTCAAAATAACATTTTCCTTTCAAGTGCTATAACGGGGAATAAGTGGTCGAAACAAACTCCCCAGAAGGTTCATACCTGGACAAAAATGAAACCAAACAATCGTTGTATTCGCATATATTCGCGAAGACAGCTCAAATATATGTGGGTGGCTACTCCGTCATTCGAATGACTCCTCGTAGAGCGAAAAACAGATACAGAGAAATAGTGACCCGTGTGTGCAAGTGTGAAATTACCTTCAAGCTTGAGTTGAGGAGTCGTCATATAACAGCCACAAAGTAATGTCAAGGGTATAAATAGGTAGCTCGCCGTCCGTCCGTCTTATGACGACGACAGGCCGTGTCGACGGCGCGTTCGTGTTCCACGCGCGCCTCAAAGAGATGTCAGCAAGGGGGGCCCCTTCCATGTTGCTGCAAGGGCCAACGCCCGTCGGGGTTGCGGGTTGTTCGAAAAAGATACCATGGCCTCGGCACAAGGGCTAAGAAGGAACATGGGTGGTTTTTAGTCAGTAGAAGTCTGACACTCCCTTTTGCTCTGCCCAAGAGCGGGAGGGGTTATTTGATGATTTCCCACCCCCCCCAAAAAAAAAAAAGGTATAAATAGAGTTGCGCTACCGCTACCGTTAAGGCCAATACCTAGTTTGTAAACCCTACCTGGGGCCTTAAATTTTTCTAAGATCACCACAGGCTAGTCCAGATGACCAGTACCGCAACTTCATCGAGTTGAACTGCAAGTAGACATATAACAAAAAACTAAAGACAGTTTTCCGACCGCTATGTGGCGGTAGCACTATCCAATGGAACCTAAGTGCTTCTGTTGTCTTATCTAAATGCTTTTGTTTGTCAGTGCACTGCGGCAGCATCAGACAGACGGCGTCCATCCTGTCGATGTCGCGCGACTGTCTGCGCACCGGCGACAAGGCGCTCGTGCGCTTCCGGTTCATCAAACACCCCGAGTATCTCAAGAGAGGGCAGAGGATGGTGAGCCTTATTACTTGTCTTTGTTACTAGAGTTGTGACTTTCAGTTAAAAGTTAATCTGATTCACGATGTCCATTTACCTGCACTCTTGACGACGTGTATACAGGGTGTAAATCAACCCATCACACACCCGTCAACCAAGCATTCTGTACATCAATCTAAGTACCCCTAAGCAAAATTTTTTGCTGGGAAATGACTTTTTTTTTTTGGGGTCAAAAATCACATTTTATGGTAAAACTCAAAGTAGCACTTTTAAAACATTGTGCTAGTCCAGATGCTTTGAATAATAAACGGTCTGATATCTATCGAGTCTTAAAATTGGTCAGGACGCGAAGAAGCAGAAGATTTATTTTTTGATATCCCATAGCATTGACTGCGTGTACCACGAATGTACAGCAGCAAGGTCGAACTGTTTCGAAAACTATGTTCCACTTTTAACCACTGTGCTCCAATATATTAATATGCAGTTAAGATTACTTCCATTCTGCCATCAACGAATGAGTGAATGTCGAATGTTTTGGAACAATCAACATCGTCATCCAAGTATTTTTGTTTGTGACAGGTGTTCCGTGAAGGTCGTACGAAAGCAGTGGGCAACGTGCTGCGACCAGAGCCCGCGGCCGTCAAGACGCAGCCACGCACCACCAACACCAGGCACGACCGACGCGCGCCGCAGTCGCACGACAAACCCGACACGCAAGCGTCGCACGTGGTAAGATCACGAGAAAAGCGGTGTCAGAAAATATTGTTGTTGATCGTCTGTTCGTGCGTGGCCATAATCGGAACTAACGGCGCTATTGTTTTTTCAGTAACATTTCCACATATATATTCAGCAGCGCCAAAAATTCCTTGCTGATCTATATTTACCCTAAGTAAACCTAATCGTGTGACTTTATTCCACAGCAAGAAAGTGACGTAACAGCAACAGACTCGCCGTTCGAAGTGCAAGCCGACAAGCGCGGCGCGGCGGCAGGCGGGGCCGGCGGGCCGGGCGGCGGCAGACGTCCGCGACGCAGACACGACAAGCCGCCCGACGCGCCCGCAGTCGCCGCCGCCGCCAACTAAGCGTCTGTGAGCTTGCCGCCAACACTCCGCCTATACGACAAAGAGCGGCCCGACCTGGGAGCAGTTACAGATATCTCCAGCATTATTACAGACGGGCGCTAGGGAGTAACAGTTTTCAATCTTCTCCGAATTTATGACAGACAGATCTAAATAAAAGTTCAAAATTACGAATGTCGACAAACTATGTTTGAAGGTACCCCTGTAAATATTTTTCTTTATAGCTGTAAGAAATTATTTTTTAATATTTAATTAGCTTCCCTAGCGCAGCTAAAAGTCGGTCCAAAAGCACTAAATCAGAGTACAAGGTACTTAGGTCTCATGTCGATGCCGCGTCATTAGTTGTAACGTACGCGGTACGGTTCTATATCCTTCCTAAATAGTGTGTTTACTTGTCAGTACACACTCTTGGACTACAGTTACATATTTTTGACTAAACTATACTTATAACTTTATAGAAGGTCTCTTATTCTATCTCGTAAATCTTTCTAAAAATTCGTCAATAATAAACATATTTTCATAATTCAACAGTTTTTGTGACATTTAACAGTACAAAAGGAACAGAATGTGCAAACTGCATCTTGATTATATAAATTTTTATTAGAATTGCAATTTTTTGTTACTAAAATTCTCATTATTTTGTGCAAGATTCGTAAGGAATAATTTTGTTTTGGAATTTATAATTTTATTTTAATTTGCTTGATTACACTGATTTCAATTTGATTGAGATTTTCATTGAGCAGTCTAGGCCAATAACCATGAGTGCTGTTAAGTCAGTAGTAAGTTGACAGCAGTGGCGAGTGACAGAGGGATGAATCTGTTGTACTTTAAAATTGAACTTCTTACAAATAATATTAGTGTTAGTTAGGCTAGCTGCTCATACCATAATTCAGTATTTTGATAACTCCACAGTACCATTATTATGTGATTTTGTAGTTTAAGTAAATAAATATTTTTATGGTTAATTTGTTCAGAGTGAGTGAAATAAAACTAGCTCGGATTAACTATGCAGTATTATTTTAATGCCTACAAGTGAAATAGTAATGGCTAAAGTACACCATGTAGCTGAATTTCAGACTAAATTAAAATATTTACATTATTTCTTTAATTGTTTCTTGGCATCCTGAATCCCTTCTTTTAAGTTAACATTTAACCTTTTTAAGAATGACATGATTCTGTTAACCTGCTCAGGATTCATCTTATCCAAGTCTCCCAACTTCTCCTTACCCCTGTAGAACATGGACACTGCAAGCTGTGCAGCACGCCTCACAGGGTAGGACTCTGCAAGCTTCTGCACAAGGTGTTCATTGTTGGCAAGATACCTTAGTAAAGCCCTGATAGGCATTGTGTTGAGATAAGTCACTTGAATGAAGTCTCAAACGAGCACATATTACGATACTTCTGTAAGAGCTCACGCTTCAGTCTCAACTGAGTTCTCAGTATTTCAAACTGCTTCAACTGGTCCTGCTTGTTGTAATCTATGCCTGGCAAGCGCTTTATCTGCAACAAACCATAGTGGATCAACATAATCTGTCAGTTACATAAACTAACCTGCAATATTGTTAACACCAAATAAATAATTATCTAGACAGATAATTTAATTATGTTAGCATGGTTTATGAATAATCATCTTAAATACCTGAGTACGCGCTATATCAAATTTCTTTTGCAACTCGAGCACTCGTTGACTGCAGTCTTGAGATTCTCTGGCTTTAGCAGAGTTGTCATGAAAGTCCCGCTCAACACTAAAAAAATAAAATATTTACAATACATAGGACTATACAGTGATAAAAATGATGATGTATATCTAAAAATAAGAGCACTTTGAAGAGTACCTTCGTATTATTTCGTAAACAATCGGTAAGAAATCTACATCTACTTCTGACACAGATATAGGACTAAAGTTCTTTTGATCAGTATGATCAGTGTTATTTTCCATCTTATGAAGGTGGCATGAGCTGTACACAAATGAATAAAATGCACTTGCCTAAATATAAACGCTAGCAATAAATTATAAACTACGACACAAAAAAATATGAGCAACAAGAAAAAAATGAAATGTCAATTGCAGTGAAATGCAGTGTTGCCAACTCTCAAAAATCATACGGAGGGAGCGTAGGGCTCTGGCGCGTGGCGGTCCGAGTCAATCCGCGGTCCGGTTCAATATCAACATTGTCCTTTGAGAATATGTCCTAGATATTTAAATGTTGTCACTCTTTTGACGTTCAAGCCATTTAGTTAGGGTAATGATAAGTATAGTATGTATTTGAAAAGATACGCAATAGCTGGACATTCACCGCCGGCCTTAAAGACAACGTATTCACACTTCTTTACATTAGGTACACACAAGTCCGTGCGAGGCAGCATACGTCTGACAAACCCGCAGCATTTCATTTACCGCACCAGCCGTCGGCGACAGCAACGCCATGTCATCAGCGTAGCTGATAGTGTTTATTTTTACCCCATGGACGCTACATCCCACCCGCATATTGCTGAGGTTCACAATTAGCACTATACTCTATAGCTTGGAGATGTCAGACCACCCTGCCTCACACCGCATTCCAATTTGTATGTACCGGAGAGTGCATTGGACCACCTTATAACATTATCTATGTTCCCATACCAATACTGTAGGATCCTGAGCACTCCTGCCGGTACACCCCTGCCCTAAAGCTCTTTCCAGAGCACATCATAATTCACCAGATCGAAGGCTCGAGAGATCCAGAAAACAGGTTTATACGATCCTACGATCAGTGGAATACTGGACGGTATGTTTGAGACTTACAAATTCACTTTCCCGAACTGTGAGTCATGCACGGATAGAAATTCTTTCAAGCTGGAATCTATGGGAACCACCAGTGTCTTCATTAGTTCCTCCGGCAAGTAAGAGTGACTGAGGCACATGGTAAAAAACAACGATAAAACCCTCGGCAGATGCCCCCCCAGCAAACTTGAAATGCTCAATACTGAGCCCGTATTGTCCGGGAGACTTGCCTCTGCTCATATTTTTAATTAATGTCGCTTTTTAATAAATTTGTTTGGCCGAAAAGATAATAGTAAATAATATTCTGTAATATTGTACATCGTCTAAAACTTCCAATTTAAGTTCATTTTTTTCTAGTTCTGTACCGATAATATTAATATGGATTTCCTTAAATCTTTAGAAAAGAATTATCACCGCGCCGCACGCCGCACCACGGTAAAAAGCGTGCTACATTAATCTTCCTTAGCTTCAATGTTTCCAAGGGACAACTCTAGTAATGACATAGACAATAAAATAAACTGTTGACGCTGTCATTGAACAAATTTTGACATTTCATTCATTGTCAAAATTGTGAATGGATAGTAGTGAGTGTGGCATTTGGTGTGGCATTTTGTTTATTATGAGGACTTCATTAATAATTTAATAAAAAATGGATGAAGTTGCTAAACTAGAGCATCTTTCGCTTGTGTCGAAACTCTGTACTGAGCTGGACAACCATTTGGGATTGAATGATAAAGATTTAGGTAAGTTAGACCGCTGAACATGGCTATGTTGCAGTGTGTCGCGGATTTCTACAGATTTCTTCCTCATGAAATTCATTTATCTTTTTCTGGATCAAAATACGTTTGTACACTGTACGTAGGCCGTGCACTTCACACAGAACCTCCTGTTATAAATCAGGTGTTCTCATAAATGTTTATTCATGAGTTACTATGCGTTGAGATCTACTGTTCATGACAGCCTCAGGCACGACCCTTTGCGTTCACAAAAAAGTTTGAATATTTACTCCTTTATAATGATAGAAAATCCTGATACTCACGGCTTTTCCTTGTAACTACAAAATGTCACAACTCTTCCCATCAATTCATGTGTCAAGAAAAATAAAAATTTCTCTACTAAATGTTATTCCTATTGTTTCAGCTGAATTCATCATTGATATAGCTGATAAGAACCCTACATTTGACTGTTTCAAGAAAGCACTCATAGAAAATGGGGCTGAGTTTTCAGATTCTTTTATGACCAACTTATTGCGTATTATACAGCACATGAAACCTGTCAACAACATTGCACAGAAAGGTGAAACTAGTCATGAAAGTTCAAACCCCTTGGCTAATAAGTTCCCAGGGTTAGCCATTCCCAATGAAAAGCCACCTATATTCTCATCAGATGAAGAGAGTGAAGAAGAAGATGATAAGAAAAACAAAAGACTAACGGCAAAAGAAATATTTAAAGATGAATCAAAGATCAAAACAAATGATTCTGTGGTTGATCAAGCTATGGCCGAGTTGGAAGCTTTGGCACCATCACAAGCAGTTCCTGGCAAGGACCCTCCTAAAAAGGAAACTGTTAAAGCTGATGTGAAAAAGAGGGAAAGAAGCCACAGTCCAGAGCAAAAAGATACAAGCAGAAAAAGGGAAAGGTCCAGAGAGAGAGATAGGGATAGAAGGAGTAGGTCCAGAGACAGAGATAGGGATAGAAAGGGTAGGCGTAGCAGGAGTAGAGACAAGAGGAGTCGCAGTAGAGACCGTAGGAGCAGAAGTAGAGATAGGAATAGAGAAAGAAGAAGACGTTCCAGAAGTCGCCCCACCTCTAGTCGTCATAGGTCTAGAGATAGGCAAAAAAGATCAAGATCTAGAGGAAGGCCCTCCCCATCTAGAAGTAGGATGTCCCCGTCTAGGGGAAGGTCATCCCCATCTAAACGCAGGTCACCTCCAAGAGGAAGGAGGTCACCATCTCACGAAAAAGAACAAAAATTAGGAGACTATGGTAAAAAGTTCAGGAAAAAGAGCCCTGAGGTGGAACTGAGTGATGACCCTGAACCTGGGAAAGTAAGTACCAGTTATCATGAATTTTATAGATATACCATGATGTAAAAAGAAAGTTAACCTGAAAAAGTCACCTCTTTTTTCCCTTTGTTGACTGATAATATTCCTGATAATAAACTAAACTTAATACAACTTCTTGCCCTTGCCTTGTATTCACAAATGCTTCGATTTGATTCAGCAAATCATATGTCTATTTCGCTCACTTTCATAATGCTATAAAAAGATAGACATAATTAAGTATGACTTCTCAAATCGAAGTTTTTGTGAAAACGCCCCTGTATGTTTCTCTCTACTTTAACCCATTTATAACAACCAATCGTTATAAAGATCACAAAAATACCAGATTTTTTGGGGGAAGGGTATTCTCCCACAATTTTTTTGATCTTTATAATGATTGGTCGTTATAAATGGATTAAAGTCTTCTTATCTTACCAAAAGCTTATTAATTTAATCTTTCACAGATATACAGTGGTAGGGTAGCCAATATAGTACCATTTGGTTGCTTCGTACAAATCGAAGGGGTGAAGAAAAGGTGGGAGGGGCTTGTGCACATCTCTCAGTTGAGGACGGAGGGCCGCGTCACCAATGTGTCTGATGTCGTCAACAGAGGGGATAAAGTTAAGGTAAAGTACAAGACAAGGCTTAATAAATAACTTAAGTACCTAGTGACCCATGGACCCTGACACGGTTGTGTGGCGTACAGTTATCCTACTATCCTACTAATATTATAAATGCGAAAGTTTGTGGGGATGTATGTATGGATGTTTGTTACTCTTTCACGCAAAAACTACTGAACGGATGTGGATGAAATTTAGAACACAGATAGTTTATAACCTGGATTAACACATAGGATACTTCTTATCCCGGCAGTATGATCCCGTGGGACAATTATCGAATTCCAGGCGGGCGAAGCCGCTGGCACAAGCTAGTCGTAAATATTTACGAACTTTTATGACTGTTAATTTTAATGGGTGATATAAATATGGGATATTTCTTGGTATTGCATAATATTGTGATAATCTGTAAAAATCATCAAGAAAATCTTTAAAATAGCTTATGAGTTGTTTCTGCTGCCTTAGGAACGTATGCTGGAGAGTCAACTCTCCAGCATAGGTCTCCACTGTGTGCGATGGAGTTTTCTTCTTACATTTTGTTATGTTTCAGGTTAAAGTATTGTCAATTACTGGTCAGAAAGTATCTCTTACTATGAGGGATGTCTGTCAAGAAACTGGCAAAGATCTGAACCCAGCATCACATGCGCACCTGGAGGTAAGTCCTACTAAAATTATAAAACGCGAAAGTTTGTAAGTATGGATGGATGTTTGTTACTCTTTCACGCAAAAAGTACTGAACGGATTTGGATAAAATTTGGTACACAGGTAGTTTATAACCTGGATTAACACATAGGATAGTTTTTATCCCGATTTTATCTTCCCGTGGGATTATTTTCGAGTTGTAGCTGGCGTAGCCGCTGGCAAAAGCTGGTTATTAAATAACACATAGACTTGCTCTTGTTTTAAATCTCTATCTGTAAAACTCTTTCGTGTTTATGATCAATATTTTCTCCATATTAGGCTGAACGCGAAGGTCGTAATCCTGATCGTCCTCCACCAAATGCCACAGTATTGGCAGGCCTACAGGGAGGCCTCGATCCTGACGAAGACTCCAGTCGGAAGAGGGTCACCAGAATCTCCAGCCCTGAGCGATGGGAGATCAAACAGGTAAGATATACTGATGGAAGTAATCACCCCTTTTGGGTGAACTAAAAAGTTCGACCCTATTGAATAAAAACTCATTGGCAATATCACTTCACAGATGATATCATCGGGAGTCATAGACAAGAGCGAGCTACCAGACTTCGACGACGAGACAGGTTTATTGCCCAAAGACGAAGACGGCGAGGCCGACATCGAGATAGAACTCGTAGAAGAAGAGCCGCCGTTCTTACAAGGTCACGGGCGCGCGCTTCATGACTTGTCACCTGTCAGAATTGTGAAGAACCCTGACGGCTCCCTAGCCCAAGCTGCCATGATGCAGTCAGCGCTATCGAAGGAGAGAAGAGAACAGAAGATGATACAGAGGGAGCAAGAGATGGAGAGCGTACCTATGGGGCTGAACAAAAACTGGATAGATCCTCTACCAGAGAGTGATGGTAGAGCCTTAGCTGCCAACATGAGAGGGACTGGCATAACTCCTCAAGACCTGCCGGAGTGGAAGAAGCATGTGATTGGTGGAAAGAAGTCTTCTTTCGGCAAGAAAACGAATTTGTCTCTTTTGGAGCAGAGACAGTCATTGCCTATTTATAAGTTGAGGGATGAATTAACCAAGGTATGTACTGAGTATCTTCAATCTCATTTCGTATTACTTCTCTTGATAACTGATATACATAATGGTTTTTTAAAGTAAATAAGATACACTGTCTATCATATCTATGGTAAATAAACTATCGAAACTACATACACGTAATGGGTGTCGTAATCTAAAATCGAAGAAACTTAAAAAAAACGGTCTCGGGTACCTATGCCTCTCGTCGGGGCTGCGGGTTGTTCGAAAGAGATACCGCGGCCTCGGCACAAGGGCTAAGAAGGAACATGGGTGGTTTTTAGTCAGTAGAAGTCTGACACTCCGCTCTGCCCAAGAGCGGGACGCGTAAAAAAGGAATAATTTGCCTTTGTGTATTTCCCAGAACTCGGTACTTCTCTTTGTTATACTGAATAACTTCTAACGTAATTACAAAATTATCCATAATTTTAAATTTCTTCTTCCGTTCATCCAGGCTGTAGCCGACAACCAGATCCTGATCGTAATCGGTGAGACCGGCTCCGGTAAAACAACCCAAATCACTCAGTACCTCGCGGAGTGCGGTCTGACCGCGCGTGGGAAGATTGCCTGCACTCAGCCCAGGAGAGTGGCTGCCATGTCTGTGGCTAAGAGGGTCGCTGAGGAGTTTGGGTGCAGGCTGGGGCAGGAGGTCGGGTACACTATCCGATTTGAAGACTGTACGAGTCCTGAGACTGTTATCAAGTAAGTGTGGTAGCTTCAGCATCTTTGTATACAAGTTCCTTGAGCCTCTTCTTCCCAATGACCTAGGAAGCGGTGAAGGGTGGATGTGTTTAGGGACTGTTTTATGTAATTTTGACGTTCTGGCTAACTGATAACCGCTTTGAATTTTAAGTGACTTTTGATTTTAAAATGCTAGACTATGATTCTTACTCAGTTTTATTCGGCACCGATTGTTGATTAGAAAAAATCTGCTCGTGTTACTCACGATATTTGGCGATATGCCTTACGTACAATGCTTATTAATTTTCTGTAGGAACGCTTTCTGTCCCCTAGCAAACTTGTATGGGGCCATCCATAAATTACGTCACACAAATTTCATGACGGCCCCTATTCAGCAGCATCTAGTTAGACTGGAAACCGAAATCCCAACATAATTGAGTATAACACTTTCTTCCCCAGATACATGACAGACGGTATGTTACTCCGCGAGTGTCTCATGGACCTCGACCTTAAGACCTACTCCGTGATCATGTTGGACGAGGCTCACGAGCGCACCATACACACGGACGTCCTCTTCGGTCTGCTCAAACAAGCCGTCCAGAAGCGACCAGAACTCAAACTGATTGTAACCTCCGCTACTTTAGACGCCGTCAAGTTCTCGCAGTACTTCTTCGAAGCCCCCATATTTACTATCCCCGGTAGAACCTTCCCTGTAGAAGTCATGTATACCAAAGAACCTGAGACTGATTACCTAGACGCGTCATTGATAACTGTGATGCAGATACACTTGAGAGAACCACCTGGAGATATTCTACTGTTCTTAACTGGTCAGGAGGAGATTGATACGGCTTGCGAGATTCTGTATGAGAGGATGAAGTCTCTAGGCCCAGATGTGCCAGAACTGATCATCCTTCCGGTATACTCCGCTTTGCCTTCTGAGATGCAAACGCGCATCTTTGAGCCAGCGCCCCCCGGTTCGAGGAAAGTTGTCATAGCTACCAACATTGCGGAAACTTCGCTGACCATAGACGGAGTTTATTATGTTGTTGATCCTGGGTTCGTGAAGCAAAAAGTTTATAATTCGAAGACAGGAATGGACTCGCTGGTTGTGACGCCTATCTCACAGGTAATTAAATATTTTTTTGAACTCTCGACCTGGTGCGGTCGTCGGTTTTTTTTTTGTATACAAAGCCGAAGCAATTGCTTTACTACCAAAAGAAACATATTCCGCTTTCATTTGGCTCGAGCCGATCGGCAAACTTAGTTCGGCATCTATACCTGAATGATTTCGGAATGCCTTTGCACAGTTAGAATTAAATCCTTCGGTTTTTTTTAAATATCGTTTACAACATTGTTTGGACGGCCGAATGTCCTGAAAAGAACAAAAATATATTTGATTTCATGACTGTTTTCTTTCCTCGGTACAGGCAGCAGCAAAACAGCGAGCGGGTCGTGCGGGTCGAACTGGACCCGGCAAGTGTTACCGACTGTACACGGAGCGAGCTTATCGAGACGAGATGTTGCCCACGCCCGTTCCAGAGATACAGCGCACTAATCTTGCTACCACGGTACGTATTTACGGTAACCAAGTCACCCAGGTGTACTGTGACCGGGAACTAGATCCTTGACCTCGTGGTCTTGGATTCGATTCCCGGTCGTGCCAAGTGTTATTGCGTTTAATGGAAATTAAGAATTTCTCAATAGCAGCCGCAGAGTCTAGATTTGTGCCCGGTTGATGGCAATAGGCTCGCTCCCTAGTACATGGAACTTGAATCACAACTGACGAAATGTGAGTGAACTAATGGGTATAACACCTCTGTCTAATCCTTCGGGGATTGCAAGCGTGATGTTATGTTATGTTGAAGTTTAGTTCTAAATTAACGGCATATATTTCTGCTACAGGTACTACAACTAAAGACGATGGGTATCAACGACCTGCTGCACTTCGACTTCATGGACGCGCCGCCCGTAGAGTCCCTCATCATGGCGCTAGAACAGCTGCACTCGCTGTCCGCGCTCGACTCGGAAGGATTGCTCACCAGGCTCGGCCGCAGGGTATGTACTCAAATAGACCAAAATATACGTTTAAGATATAAGAAAAGATTTTTATAAAGATTTAAATCAATTTGAGAGAGATACATCCTAACTAATATTATCCTAACTAATAGCTCGTGGCTTAATAAGAACTGCCACTCGGGTCGATCTTCAGGTAAAGCTGTGCTTGCCTAGGTCGGTCTGTGGATGGGTGACCGCCCGACATACCGAGTTTCCTCCTTGCCTCGGAAAGCACGTTAAGCTGTTGGTCCCGGCTGCCATATATAGATCTTTGGCAGTCGTTACAGGTATTCAGTGACCTGAAATTCTGACATCCAGTCTTACCAAAGAGTATCGTATTACCTAGTATTAACTGGGTTGTGGAGGTCAGATAGGCAGTCGCTCCATGTAAAATACTGGTACTCAGCTGCATCCGGTTAGACTGGAAGCCGACCCCAACATAGTTGGGAAAAGGCTAGGCAGATGATGACATCCTAACTAATATTATAAATGCGAAAGTAACTCTGTCTGTCTGTCGCGCTTTCACGCCAAATTTATTGAACCGATTTAAATGAAATTTGGTAAACAGATAGTTTAGAGCCTGAGAAGGGACATAGAATACTTCTTAATGCGAAAAAAGTTTTGTGAGGGGTTGAGAGGGGATGATGAAAAGATTACTGTATTTTGGTTGCGATAACTGACATCCACGCGGGCGAAACCGCGGGCATCAGCTAGTACTATAATAAACTCTAATGAGTAAAAAAATTCATAACGCATTTTTAGGACAGTTGTTACATTTCAAGAACGCGTAATAGCAACCTAAATCATGTACGGAAAATCTCAAATCATGTACTCATGTTTTGCTTCAACTATACTGACTCCAAAACGTTTATATTTATCATAGTCATTCAGAAGATGACAAAACTATATTCCCATTACAGATGGCCGAATTCCCGCTCGAACCGAACCTCTCAAAGATCCTCATCATGTCGGTAGCACTGCAATGCTCGGACGAGATCCTGACCATAGTGTCAATGTTGAGCGTCCAGAACGTGTTCTATCGTCCCAAAGACAAGCAGGCGCTGGCTGACCAGAAGAAAGCCAAGTTCAACCAACCGGAAGGCGACCACCTGACCTTGCTAGCCGTGTACAACAGTTGGAGGAACAATAAGTTCTCTAACGCATGGTGTTATGAGAACTTCGTGCAGATCCGCACGTTGAAACGGGCGCAGGATGTCAGGAAACAATTGCTTGGGATTATGGATAGGTGAGTTCTGATAATAGTTCATCTTTTTCATGCAATGTCTCCCCGTTATAAGGCGGCGGCGCAGTCTTTTTGATTTTCACACCTATTTTCATAATGTTAAACATCACACAATCAATTCATTTTTAGCGCATAATCTAAATAAATAAATATAATGATAATCATTGCTCAAAAAGACCTTGTATTCGCATAACTAGGTTTTTCATGCATCCTAATTGGATCACTGCAAATGAATATGAACTTTCATATCTTTCTCTTTAGTCCCTATCCAATATTATGTACTACCGATCTTAACTACTTTTTTTACTTTCAACCTTATTGCTTAGGGCATAAGGGTGAAAAGTGGCAGACTGTCAGTGAACTAGCATATTAAGTTTTCTTTTTCAAACAACAACGGTAACTTCTACTTTTTAATCTCTACAGGCACAAGTTGGACGTGGTATCCGCAGGTAAGAACACGGTGCGCATCCAGAAGACGATATGTTCCGGCTTCTTCAGGAACGCAGCCAAGAAGGACCCGCAGGAGGGCTACAGAACTCTCGTGGACAGCCAAGTGGTCTACATACATCCCTCTAGTGCACTCTTCAATAGGCAACCGGAATGGTAAACTGACTTGACTATTTATTTATTGTATTGTTTTAGCAACATCATAATATAACTTGGAGTACAAATGCTAGAGCTAAAAAAAAGCCAGCAAGCCTTCGAAAAGAAAAATTAAAAAAGAAATGTAGACAGTAGGGTGTGCAAACAGGAAGAGAATAACATATCAAGTAAATAACTTTTAAAATATATTATATTGTCGTAATTTCAGTAGTCAGCTCCAGGCACACAGCATAAAATGCATAAAATAACGCTCAATTATTTCTTCATCAGGGTAATCTACCACGAGCTGGTCCAAACGACGAAGGAGTACATGCGCGAAGTGACGACCATCGATCCGAAGTGGCTGGTCGAGTTCGCCCCAGCCTTCTTCAAGTTCTCCGACCCCACGAAACTGTCGAAATTCAAGAAGAACCAGAGACTAGAGCCACTCTACAATAAATATGAAGAACCCAACGCCTGGAGAATATCGAGAGTACGCAGGAGAAGGAATTAAACTGTCCACTCACGCTAGATCTAATTTCGTAATAAATAAATTGATAAGGAATCTGTGCGATTGTTTTATTTATGTGGATACTATTTATTAGTCTAGTTCCCTCTCATCATTATGGTGCCAGAAGATAAAATATCGAGCACAAATACCATTCGTAACGCCGGAAGTGACACATGCCGTGCATTGAATACGACGTAATTTCAACTGCCCTGTTGGTCTCTTGGTTACAAACGCTACTGCTGACCATGGAGTGAAGTAAATCTCGCTGTGATCATAAGCCTCGTTGACTCCGTGCTAATAATTATGAACACAAAAAAGAAAAAAAAACATGTTTTACCTGACGCAACGTTCCGTTTCTAGTTATTTATCTATTTAACATTGTTGTTGGAATGTATCATGTGAAACGAAACGTTAATGTCAGAAACTCAAAGCGAGAACGGAGAATCTGTGTATTTTTACTAAAAATAGGCATATTTACAGAGAAAATGAGGTGAAATAGCGTAATTACTTACGCAATACTTCTCGTAATTTATGGTAAAACTGCACAAAACAAATTTGTAGAACCATGGACTTCTTTTCGGAAATAATCGGCGAAACAGTGATCCTTGGAATAGACTCCCTTATTTTGGGTTTCTGTGTGAAACAGCTGAGCAAATGTAAACATATCCTGAATGCCCTACAGGTAAACACATTATTTCTAATTAGAAAAATCTGCCCCTAAGACGACCCACTGACCGAATTTCTAGTTTCATTTATAACAGTTTTAATTCAACCGCTAAATACCTTGATTATATCACATTCCCAAATATTAAATTTAGTTTGACGTAGCGTAGCTAAGTACATATTAGAATATAAATTTTCTATTCAAGTGTTCATAGATTCATTGTCGCTCTTGACCTTCCATAATGTAACAAACAACACAGAATATACATGTTTTAAGTGTCATATAAAACAAATAATACTGCAACATGTTGATTTACAGACAGCCCCTGTGCTGGACATAGATTCAACCCTGAATAAGGAGATCAACAAATACTCCAATAACACCATCCCATATGTGGTGATCAGAGGCCTGGTGAAGCCACTGGGCAACCCTATCACTAGCAACTATAACAACTCTGTGACAGGTGTTGTGCAGAGGTAAGGACCATTGCTGTTTTAATGCTTCTGTGACAAAATACTTTTTTTGGTTTTCTAAATAAGAAGAATATGCATGTCTTCAAGTAGTTGTTGTTAGCTTTATTGCACCCAGTAGATATTTTTTTCTGCTTCTTCTCTTGGATCAGCACAATCAAAATGTGGTTAAAATTGTTCCAGTCACCAAGGTGGGCAAGGTAGAATATTACCAGGTAAATTGTGATGAAATACAATAAAATTATGTTCTATTTTGCAATAAGAACAAGTTTAAAGTTAGTGCATAATAAATATAAAATATTTATATTAACACTTCACACAGTTCACATACTTCTGTAAAGTGTTATTCAAATAGATTAATCAAAACAACCTGTTAAATGTTTCCTCATACAACAACACTTATTATACAGGTTTAAAGTGTTGTTGCATAAATGGTTACGACATATTCAGTTCATCATACCAAATCCCTACAGGGTTTTTAGGGACAATAAAAAAAGTTCTGTCTCATACACATATTTTGACTGTGTAGTTTAGGTATTGGACTTTTGTAGGAAACAGGTTTTTTTTAAACATTACCAATGAAAAATTTTGGTTTGGAGGTTGCAGAAAGATGTATTTTTTATTTATTTCCCACTCATTATAGCAACATTACAGATAAGATCCAATACGAAAAAAAAGCAATATTAAAAAGTAAAATTAAGTTACACTATAGCTAAACAATACAAAACATATTCGTTAAACATGACATACTTTATAGTTGCACCCCTTTTTCAATTACGATTTGTGCCCTTTGAACAAAGGCAGGTTTTGCCCAAATAAATCTTCTGATACCGTTAGATGTACTGATAATAGTGGTAATTGTTTGTGTGTCAATGTCCCTTCCTCCTAGCAGTGTACAGGTGAATTATAATAACTCTGAATACTTTTTGTCTCTATTCCTGACTGTATGATACCTATACATACTGCCTCTGCAAATGGGTAGGCTGTAGGCATATGCACAGTTTTCCAACACCTTCAATTTACTAGTACCTAATTTTTTAAGTTTTCAGTACTTGTTTTATTTATCTTTTGTGTTAATTTCAGACTCACAATCAAAGAGCATGTGATAGCCCGGACATCAGCGGGCTTCTGGTCAGACCAGACGCGCACCATACATGAGGTGTGCAACTCCACACCCTTCGTCCTCAACAATGGAAAGTACAGCATTGAGGTTGTGGACGCTCTCACGGCTGAGTTACTTGGTAAGTGATTTGTCAGAAAGAATGCCAATTTTACTCATTTCTTTTACCAAGACATGATGCCCTAAAGAATTCCTTAATTTTTTTCGGCACTGGATGTACCCAGTATTTTCTGTGACGTGCTGTGTGTCGCCCTGCATCATGTTAACACATCGTGGCGTGAGTTTTCACGATGCACTTCGTTTAATTAATTCACCACTCGACATCGTGTAGCGTCTGTCAAATGGTTATGGTTTGGTACAAAATGGAACAATTTGACAGTTAATCGATGGACACTATGATAGCCACTGACATTTAAAAAGATACGCAATAGCCCTGCTGATGTTACAAAAGACTTCAAGATTATGAATACTTAAATTAAGGGTTGGTCTTTACCAACCCTTATTTTTATAATGTTTACTGAGTACTGACACATCTCCCAAGTTTCACCAACATTTCACCTTTACAGACATGGACGTCATCTCAGACAAGTTCGAGCCGATGTCTCCGGGGGTCATTGACCACGTGTGGGGCTTTTTCTCCGGCGTGCGGCAACGAGGTCTGCAGACCATGGAGGAGATGCTTCGCGACGGATCCTACATCACGGCCATAGGAGAGCTGCACAGGAGTAACACTGGAGAGATGAGAATACAGCCGCCGAAGGATGGGCTACCTTTGTATCTGACGACGGCGACTAAATCTAGTTTGTTGAAAAGACTGGCTAGTTCAAGAGACTTTCTAAGGTATGCTATATCTATACATGGGTCACTCCATTCCATATGTAATAGTCTAGTATTCGGTCATGGTATCCAGCCTTAGCAGAGACTAGGAGAAGTATGTTTGCAACCACAGGTGCGTTCTTTTCTATCATTCTGTGGCAGAACATACATGGTGTGATGGGACAGCAGTCCCACACAACTAAAGAGAGATCAAGTGGATTGGGTCTGAGGTACGGGTATATCACACCACCAGCTTCCAAACTTAAGGCTCCTAATTGAAAGTCCTTATGGAAAAATTCAATTATACTTTGCCTATCCTGAAAACCGCGCTCAAGTCCAGCGTGAATTGCGCTTGCGACCACGAGATTATCGAGGCTTATTGAAAGGTTTCATTTTCAGAGTACTGCTAGTGATATTCGGCACGGTAGCCGCGGCGGCGTCATGTCGTGTGGCGTACAAGTACATGAAGCGTCGCCGACGTCGCGCGCTGGAGGACTCCATGAAGAAGCAGCTGGCGGCCGGACGTCGGGAGCGACGCGCGCACGGGAGGGAGAAGAACCTGGCTGATGTGCAGCTGTGTGTTGTGTGCACGGAGAACCCTAAGGAGGTAGGCACGAGAATATAAGGATTTACTAGCTGTGCCATGCATTGCATTGCACCGTTTTCTACCCACCTAATCTAAGTTTCTGGTCGTACCACTTCTAAAGCAGGGCTATAATAACGAATAGAAAACTTGATCATAAAAAATATTTTCAGATCATCCTGCTGCCTTGCGGCCACGTGTGCCTCTGCGAGGACTGCTCCGATAACATCAACGACCACTGCCCCATCTGCCGCGAGAGGATAGAGTCTAGAGCGCCCGCCTTCATCACGTAGACATACCATAAACACGTATTATGACCACGTAATTCAAGAGTGCGCGACGTATGATTCTTAAGCCTTTGGTGTAAGTGTAAGATATAAATTTCAATGATTGACGTTCGTGTAATGAAAAAAGTACAACAGATTGATATATTTTAGTGGTACAATTTTACAGCCCTTCCAGTTATTTTACTTGCTAAGTCTAGCCTATAGGTGACATAAAAACTCCGATACATACTATAACTACATGATGAAGAAAGAACCTCTAGATTTGCTTCACTGTGATCTGGCCCCTTATTCCGCTTCAATTCGGAAAGACGTGTCATCTCGCTCACTTTCGTAATGCCAAAAAGAGTTAGACATACGATTTATGGCATAGAATCAAAGCATTTGTGAATACGGCGGCTGTGTTCTCGTAGCGTAGCAGTATGGTTGCTTCTGACAGAGGTAAATATAACTGAAGGATAGCTGCCCAAAGGGATGCACTAAAATATCCTGTATAGATTTTATTTTGTTACTCAATAATAGAAATAATTGCTGATATTCCTTATCAGTTTCTTATGTACTATGAACAGAAGTAGCTTAGCAAACTTAAAGTTTCAAAGCAGGATTTTTAATAAAAACTTGATAGATAATATTACTCGTTACTAACTGAACAGTAAAGAATATTTAAAAGAATAATCTTCATAGCTAGAGTCCTGTAAGTGTACATCAAATAATTAAAATTTCGAAATGTTAAGCTACTTCTGTTGCTGACCGTACGAACACAGTACACCCAGATTCCGACAAAACTGGCGAAATGTGGGTATACTGGGACCTACCTTTGCGTACCCCTTTGGGGAAATATAGGCGTGATGTTATGTTCTTCTGTACGTAATAAGTATTAGACCATAGCGGCTTTAGGAGAAACATAGGCCCCCGTCCAGTTAACCAGAAATGTATTTTTACTAGGAAGTTGTCACATAATCACATTTGTCAGTGATAGTACAGGTATTATAAACGTGCCTCGGTGCTCATAGCAAGAAGACTCTAATGCATTTGCCTTTTTTGAGGACAGGCTTTTTGAACCTCGAGGGTAGACATAATACAGTAAGTCCAGTGGTGTTATAAATGAAATTAATTAAAGTTTGTAAAATATTTTTGCTTGTTTTATTGATGTCAGAAACCTATACTTATACCTCCACATGAGGCTGAACATGTGTCGTCTTCTTCTTGGCCGTTAAATGGTGTTTCATCATCATCTGAATGATCTGATACACTTGTATCTTTTACTCCATTTTCTTTATGTTTCTCTGCACTTGAAGTCTCATCTAAACCATACTGTTCTAATAAAATATCAAGTTTCTTATTACTAATAGCTGGATCAACACTAGTTTTACTTTTACAGCTTCCTCCACAACAGTCGTTTTTATTACATGCATCATTATTACTTGTATTTTCTTTATTTGCATTACTCTTACTGATTCTATTACTATTTATTGCTATGTATGTATCATTCAGATCTTTAATGGCATCTTCTAAACCTGTATCCTTATTAGCCTGATTAGCATGGTATTCATCAAGCATCCTCTTAGCTTTGGAACTCTTGCCAATGCCAAGTTTGGGCAGACCCTTGTTGAGGCCTTCGAGGAGCACACATGCCTTGCAAACCTCCTGTGATGACACAAACTTGCAGCGACTGCATGTTCCCAGTGTGGGGAGTGAGACTTGTTCCTTTACTGACATGGTTTCACCTAGAATGCATATGAAAGGAATGAAATTATTATTTTTAAACAGAGTCAAATATGGTAAGATATAGAAGATTGAGATAACAAAGAATCCATTATCCATGGGTTTCTATGAGGAAAGATCGAGAGTGGTCCCATGTAATGGAAAGAAAAAAATTATGTCGTCCTTCTCTTACTTGGCTAAATATGTTGTGTAATAGTCTTTGTTGTGTGTTTTTTGGAATATACCTGAGTAAATAATATCCATAATACAAGCAGGCCTAATCTTCTCCATATCCTTGAGTAGAGCTCGGGCATGTCCTCTGTAAGCATTGGGAGCAAACACACACTCCGTGGAGAAGTAGACCAGCTTCTTGTAATGTGCATACATCACTATCTCCTTCTCATAGGTGTACTTTAGGGGCTTCACTCTTGGTATTGTACCTTCACTGCCCTGGAAGAGAACAAAAATAAATAATGTTATCATTAACACTGAAAATGGGACATTTACCATGTTTGCTTGTTATCTGTAATGAATGAATGACTGTAATCATGGTGCTTGTAACAGCGCCGAAATATCGAGAGCTCGAAACAAAAAGTAAACATGGTAAATGCCCCATTTTCAGTGTTAGTGACCATGTCAGTTTAAAAAATGATGTTAGTAAGTAATATTTGGCATGGATCTGCTTTCCAGCAGTATAACGAGGTTGCATAGACCCACATTCCAGTACCAAAGGCAGATTTAGATTAGCTTTACAGAGTTTTTAATAAGATTCAAAAACCAGAAAAATAATCTTAAACCAAGGTCCTCAGGGTCAATCAATTCAAAATAAAGTGGAAGTTACAAGTTAGTGTTGTATTTTATGACTGAATCTTACAGTAGCTACAGCTGTGCACCTCTTCAACCTTGCAATATCACCTCTTAGAACATTCATCAACACAGTTTCAGCAATATCATCAGCATTATGCCCTGTAGCTATGCACTTCACCCCCAGTATAGCTGCCCCTCTGTCCAGGGCCTGCCTTCTGAACACCCCACAGAAGGTGCAGTTGTTTTTCCTGCCAATCTGGGCCACTATCTCATCCATAGTCCAGCCATACAAGTCTTTGTATGACAATATCTTTAAAGGCATCTCATAGTCATCCCGGTTCTGCTTGACAGTCTCAAGACTGTCATCTCTATATCCCGTGATACCTTCATCTATTGACAGCAGCATCAGGTTCAACCCATAGTTGTACCTTTGATTTAAAGTCTTGAGTACATACGCAAGTACTGTTGAGTCTTTTCCGCCAGACGCACCAATGGCTACTGAATCTCCTTTGTTGAATAACTTCGCTTTTGTGATTGTGTAGTGAATTTCAGTTTCAAATGCCCAGAAAAAACATTCTTTGCAGAGAGCATCGCCTGTTTTTGGTCGCTGAAATCATTCAAACAACTAAATTAGAAAAGATCAGAGAGTATTTATTATTATCTTGTTGTTTTTTTCATATATAAAATATTTCAATAGTTACCTTCAAAACAGCATTATTGCCACAACCTCTTCTGCAAGGCACAGGCATTTTAATAATTAGTGAAACGAAACAATATCTTCACAAATAATTGGTTTCACTCTTGATTTCGTAAACAAGAGATAAGTTTTAAAAATTTCGTAAAAGTTTAATTACGTATTTTAACTATAACTTGGGGATACTTCACACTTGCTTGATAACTTATAGACTATTTATATTGACGTTTTATTAAATAAAAGTTGAATTTAATATATATAATTCCAATTATGGTATAACCTCAAATTATATTGTTTTAAAAATGTGACATATGAGTATGACATCATGATGACATGACAACAGCTGGTCTTTTTGTTGAACTAGTGTGGGCGGTTTATTGGCATTCCATTTCCATATCGACTTTTTAAAGCAAGCCGAATGGTATTCTAATGTTCGTTTTATTTGGTTTTATTACTTGTTTTTCTTACTGGGCACCGCTGCCCAGCTTCACCATTTTCATCGTTGTTGTATTGTATTCGTACCATATTGGTACATATAATAATGTAATTGGTATTTTTTCTAAAATACTACTATGTAAATAACACAAATTGTTTCTAATAGCAAATTACGTAAATAGAAAAATTATGTATTCAATTTCCTACTTCCTCACTTTATTACTATCCTCTAAATATTATTATTTGAAAGTTAGTTTCGTGGATTTTACAGTTAGTTAATTTTATTGCTTCAAATCCCAATGCTTTTCACATCAGCTCTCCAAATTCCAGGGGACCTAAATATAACCTATACAAGTTCATTGACTGATTGACAGTCATATTTCCGAACGAAACGAAACGTACTTCGCCTGTACTGCATTGCATCAAAAGACCACTTATTTCGGTGTTTCGCTCAAACTATTTTATTTTTATATATTCGAACAGCTTTCTAGTGAGTTATGGGACGTTAAAAACCAGTTATACATGTTACGTGTGTTGAATAATGGTGATATGGTGGTTGTGTAGTGGTGGCTGTTGATGTGTCCATTGATGAGCCGTTGTAGGTGAATGTTGTTTACGCCGCGGTGAAGGCACGTCGAGGCGGGTGTGCAGGGGGTGGCGGCGCAATGCACGAGCTACTGAAGCATGTGCTGACGGAGCGGGACCTCACCCGCGCCGGCGATATATTTGCGATCCCTGACGCAGAAATAGTCGACGACCTCAACGAAGTGGTGAGCCTTACCGCTAAGTACTTACAACTGGCACAGCCTGTTCGTTTACGATACCAAGAATTAGAAAAGTATGTAAATTACAGTTGACTCACACCTACAAAGTGCAGTATTAAATCCCTACTTGGATTAACAAGAACAGTGTACTATCAGCCAAAGTATTGAAGGCCTACCTCTTGAATAAATTACGAATCACAAATTCTGAAAAATCCTGATATTAGAAAACAATTAATTGTTGTTATTATAGTTGTATTCCTTGCAATTTTCCTGTGAGTTGTTTGCTTGTAGATTTATCAAGTTCCTCTATTTATAGTTGAGTCAAGTCAGTCACCTATATTATAAATAATAATACCTACCTATACATAAGTAGTTTTATTACAATAATAAATCTTAAATATGACATGCATTAAGACTGAATAAAATTTACTATATAATTTATAATTCTGGGTCACAAATGAATCAGAACCTCTGTATTTCTAAATACAACCAATATTGTCAAGATAATCTTCTTATCATGACATTGCATTTGTTGTAAATCATAGATTCACGTCACTATTGATAAGATTAAACATATATATACACCTATTTGTTGCAGTTGAAGCAAGTAACAGAGATTTCCTCACGGCCAGACTATTGTCGGAATGACCGGGACCAAGCTCTGATAGAAATATGTGTAGCAAGAATTACGTCATGTGTGAAGGAGACGAGTACTCTGGACAAGTACTGTGGACCCTTAGTGGCATTGCTAGAGTCCTGCTTGCACCACAACCTGATGCCTACTGGTCATCTCCGGGATGATGATCCACCTCATGCTAAAATTGCTTCGGATATTATAGCATGCATTGTTTTGGTAAGTTACGCAATAAACATGAAATGTATTTATTTGGTTTTTTTTCTGAAGTAGGGATGTACAAATTGTAAGTTTTTTTTTTTGCGATTTGAATGTTAAATGTATCAATAGATTGTGGATATTTCAGAATGGCAAACCTGTCTATTTTTGATAAGAACATGTTTCTACCAAACTATTATTATATAAATTGTACTAACAACTAGACCTTGCTTTGGCTGGTTTCACAAATTGACAAAACATTGTTTGTTCATGTTTCATTCATTTATTTTGAATTCATATTAAATAACATTATTAAATATTATTTAAAAAAAACCATATAAACATTAAACAATATAAAAAAGTGGTAGCTCATTGGCACCTGGAACAAGGTCCAGACTGCATGCGGTGAGGCCTCCTTTTTGAACCAACCGTACCCTCCTTAAGAATGTATTTTTGATAATTATTATCAAGATAACTTCATTCATGATTTCCCCAAAAGTGTCACCGAAACATAGCGGGGCTACAAATGCCAAAAGATTTACATCAGGCCCATGAAGTGCCCAAAGAAATATACAGGGTGTAAATCAACCCATAACACAGCCGTCAACCAAGCATTCTGTACATCAAACTAAGTACCCCTACGCAAAAATTTTTGCTGGGAAACAATTTTTTTATTTTTGGGTAAAAAATGATATTTTACGGTAAAACTCTATGTATCACTGTTAAAACATTGTGCTTGTGGAAGCTTTGAATAGTAAACGGGTCATGGAGGTAATTTAAGTAAAGTTATAACCTGAAAAACCAGTATTTACAAAAACAGCTGTGAAAAATTTGGGACTTTGACCCCCAATATCTCCGTAACTAGGAGGTTCCCAGGTATGGTCTAGAACAAAAAAATTATCGCAGTGGTGGGGAGAACAAGTGCCCTTCGTTTGCGGTAAGGGTACTTTTACACCCTATATCTATGTATAGCTCTTTACCCTGCTGTATTTCCATGTAAGGAGCCCCAAGGACAGCAGGGAGAACTTGGTCTGTTATACAGATGAAAAGCGACCCTACAAATTCTATGCACATTTTTTTTCTATCTATCTTTATCACTGGTTTCTCATCCCATTTTCTCCATCTTTGTCATTAACTTCCCATTCCATGTTCTCCAGGTATCATTCCCTTTACAATCCGACAAGGAGAACTACGCCAACAAGAGTGTGATGGAGCTGTTCTTGCCGGTGGCGGTGCAGTTCTTGCACAAAGGCAACCGCGAGATATCGAGACACATGGCCCGGTACCTCTCGCTAGCTGCTGTGCATCATGCAGTGCTGCTCAAACCACATGTACAAACTATCATGGATTCTATTATGTCAGGTTAGTGGGTTGTAGTGTGACCTTAAAAACACTTGTGTTTTTGTGAGTTAAGTGCAATGTATAATCGGTTCCCAGAATTGTGTGCATATCTTCTCGTCTTTTTGTTTTAAAGAGGGCTCAAATAATGCTGGTCACTGAAATTGTTAGGTTCTGTAGTGTAAACAATATAATTGTTATTAAAAAAAAATTAACTAAACATGCTATAACTCTATGCTCAGTCTCTTCTGTTGATAAGAGCTAGTGAGAACTGCTAAGCTAACAAAGCCAGCCAGCCAGTTAAGCTAATTTAATAACAAGGTCAACTGACTGGATCTCCATTTTTGTACTGTCCTTCATGAATATACTCAATCATCTCTCATCCCAGCTAAGAAAGTACAATCCTAATATTGTTTTTATTTACATGTTATATTAAGTTACCATTACATTCTTCAGGTAACTATCCTCTCTGCCGGATCCTGACCAACCTATACGAGGTATCTCCGGAACCTCTCGAAGGTCACGCTCCAGCACTGGTATCTCTTCTACCCCACGCGGAGCCCGTAGAGAAGAGCTCACTGTTCGCACTGTTCGAGCATATCGCCGTGCGCAAGCCTGACGCACTGAAGACATGTGTGCCTCAGCTGCTGTCCTACCTGTGTCCCAACACTGCCAGCCAGAACGATCCGGGGTGCATGTGCGTGGATATACTGCAGGTGGGTGTTTATTGACAAAAAGATTATGAGTTTATGACGAAAACATAAACCTGTTCGAAGTGAATCAAAAGAATGAAGTGTTTAATGAACTTTAATGGCATAATATGGGCATCGTGACTAGTGTATTGATAAAAGTAGCAGCATATTGTAAGTATGTCGCGTATATAGAGCGTCTAGTTTGAAGGGCAGCGATCGTCTCGCGAATGCTCGATCGTTTGTTACTTACTTGTTCGTAAAACCTGAAAGCATCAACTATACGAACAAGTGATGTTCGGTTTCTGTGAGCAAAAGGTACATGATGATCACGATTTTACGCGACAATTTTTTTTTTAAGACGGTCCGAGAGAACTTTGCTGGTCCTTAAGGGTCTGTACTAAATCTGGGTGTATGTCCCTTAGGTGATAGCGTGCCTCAGCCGCAGTCGCGTGACGTTAGTAGTGGAGCACGGCTCGCTAGTGAAGCGCGCCGCGCGGCCGCCGCACGCCACGCCGCACGCTGTCACACTCGTCGCCAACATACTTACGCAGCTGGGGTACACTGGCAGGGTATGTATTATTAACATTCATCATAGATGGCCCACCTTCCATCTTACACTGCATGCCCTGTTGCCTGCGCACTTGATGACCGGTTTGAATGGTTCATCTATTTTGGGGCACAACACACATTCAAATTTGAACTTTCATGAATACGCTAAAAAGATTATTAGGTACAGCATGTCTCCTTCTTTCAGTACAGTCACCCTCTTTCTAGACATGTTATCTTTCACTTATTGAAGGGGATTACATTAAAAGCCTCTTCTTGAATCAACTTTTATTTAAACTTGCATTTACAAGGTATTGATTATTGAATATTAATCGACGGACGGACGCTTACGCCGATTCTTTACGGATATCGTGTCTATGACGGGCGGCGCGCAGTATTGCCAGGTAAGTGGCCCCGCAGGTAGTCGAGGTAGTGATGCGCCGCGTCGCTTCGTTTTAGTATTTTAAGGTATGTGCACACTATGGCGTGTACACTTATTACACAATTATCTGTAATAATAATAGTAGAAACAAGATAAAGTTTAACTCATCAGTTGACACGGTATAAAGAAAACCACCTAGATTATTTTTGTAAAATATTAATTTATTATAAAATAATAATTTATCTGTTATGTAACATTACATACACATCCTCAAATCATCGTTCAGTGAATCTCATGACATCCTCACAGGAGCGCGCACAAGAAGCGTTGAACTTCGTGCTGGAGCGTCTGCCCAGTGCCGAGCGCGCGGCGCAGGCGGCCTTGTTACGCGACGCTACGGCGCTGTGCAGCGCCTTCCCCGCGCTCTTCACCGATAAGCTCCTCACTGCCGTCAGGGCCAACACTAGGTAAGCCTAATATCTTAATCGTTTAAACTTTCTTCTTCTTAGCGTGTCGATGGCAAATTTCTATACGATCAAATCGTTTTGACCCAAAATTCAGCTATGCGGACTCCACTCGCCGATGCAGTCATAAGGTCGTCAAGTGTACAGGTGTCAGAGCATGCAGCGCAAGATGGAAGGTGGGACATTACGATACGCCGCATACACACTTGAGGTCTGAGCCGTCAATGAACCCCCATCTGAAGAGATTATCTTTGCTACGGCCGACCTGGGTTCGGAGTCTATTTAGAGATTTCCAAGTCGGCCACGACAAAGCATGTCCAGGTGGAAGGCTTTCAGACGGCTTGATGAGGCCATCGGGGGGCTTGAACAGCTCCCGCCAGAGTTCGCATCTTGCAGAGGAGGCGTTTATATTCGCTGGGCTAGCTGGTTTAACGCACCTGAAAAAACTTTTGCGGCTCTTCAGCCTCTGGGGCACTGGGGCGTAACTGTGCATTGGGTGGCGTAAGTCAGCTTGTAGCTTCTTCCTCTCGGTGCAGCTTGCTACGGTTCTACGAACTTTTGGAGGCGCAATTCACGTTTGTTGTTTGGGAGCCCCCTTAAATATTTTTTTATTTTGTTTTTTTAGTATTTGTTGTTTTAGTGACAACAGAAATTCATCATCGGTAAAAATTTCAATTGTCTGACTATCACGGTTCATGAGATTCAGCCTGGTGACAGACGGACAGACAGCAGAGTCTTAGTAATAGGGTCCCGTTTTACCCTTTGGGTATGGAACTCTAAAAACGAAATTATATTTCATCAATATAATTTTTTTGCATTCATTATTTTGTGTTTAGTTCACAGAATATTTTGTGTACCTTTTAGTTCGCTATATACATGTATTTTCTCTCTCTCTCTCTGCAGCGGTAACCGTCCGAAGTCGGGGTCGAGTCAGAGCGAGGTGAACCGCACGTCTACGGGCGTCACCATCGTACGTCTGGGCGGCGCGCACAGTGCTGGAGCCAACGCCGCCAGCGCGGGGACCACTAGCAGTGCCACTGGGAGTACTACTGGTTTGTACTTCTGACATACAATACTGCTTTCGCAAGTTACATTCCAAATCTTCGTGGCTGCAAATTCTAACACCACGAAAGTCACTTTTGGCGGAAAACCGCTAGAGAATCGGAATACGCGTTGCAACCAATCACAGAAACAACTAACGTCTCTATCTAATTGGAAGTGAACGCAAATTATTATAAAATGGTATTGTACCATTAACCTCTTGAACGTCCGCGAACATTGCTTGAATGTCTTATGATCCACCGGGTGATCATAAGGACGCTCGAGGACTTAAATAGTAAAAGACAGTTTTTTCAATCTTCTGTAAGGTTTTTTTTTAAATTTATGTGGTGTTATAACTTCAACTGCGAAATGTATAACCATATGTTGTGTTTTTGTAAAAACATCGACAAACAAGTTAAGTCACCCCTTTACATTGTGAAATCAACTTTAAGAACACTGACATAAACTTAATATTCGTGGAAGTTTTACCCTGAAATAAGAATTTCAGTAGACTAGTTATGTTACATATTATGTGTACGTTCACTATCGCGTCGTATATGGAGTCAACTTTTTGCCGTATTTTTCGATTTGTCATCTCGTAGGCCAACCTAGAAGTTTGTGGCACTCCTATGAATGCCTCATTACTAAATGTATTCGGTTTGGTTTTTACGTTGACTGATCTCCAGATGCATAATTCTGAACTTTGAGTTGTTGCTGGATGACAACAGCAAAATATCTACTCAGGCTGAATAATTCAGCCTGCCAAGATATTTTGCTGTTGTTTTTTTACAATTCCCTCTTTCCTGACATTACATACACTGGCAGGCAGCAGCACGAGCGGCGCGGGCGGCACCAGCGCCAGCACGGCGCCGGGCGGGTACGCGCGCCGCGCCAAGCTGGGCGACTCGCGCAGCACGGGCCGACTGCACCCCGGCCCGGCGCCGCATCGCAGCATGACTAGGCTTAATGTGGCTGGTGAGCTGATGTTTACTGTTTGTTTACTCAGATAACTTTGATCCATTCATGTTAGTGTTAATTAATAGTGCTTGAAACTATGTTAGTCAAAATATATAATAGATTTTAGTTCAAAATAATATACAGAATGAATTTTTCAAGAGGGCGTGGATGAACATATTTGAAACTATGAGGAATAGCAAAAAACACTCAAAAACATCTCGAGCCCAATATTGATGAAACTAAAACTGTATCATTGGGTTTTTGAAATATCAATATTCTTCAGCAGAAATCGAACCTTTGATTTTGAAAAAAAAATCGCAAACTGTATTATTACATCGTCTGACGTCGAGAAAGTTCCATATAAATTATACGAATGAGAACGACATACGCATCGGACGGCAGTGTGACGAGCTTAAATGATGGCATTTGAACTTGCGTAAAATTTTCTGTTTTCTCTTTTGTGCACCAGGTGGTTCAGTAGGCGGCCTTCACAAAAGTATGACGCGGCTGTCTTCCTCCCAGCAAATCAACACGCCACCAAACGGGACCACTAATACAGGTATGTACTAAACGATGCGTACTCAACAGTAATCTACACATTGAAAAGACGTTTCAAAAATATGAAAATATGTGTGTAAAAAAGAACAACATGCAAACTTCACGTTTAAATTGCTCTACAACATTTTTTGACTTTACTAGTGCTCGTAATTCTGCAATCGACATTATTTACTCTTGCATAAATTCGATATGCGTTTCAGTGGAAATAACACCATTTGGAAAGACTAGAATATGACTACTTACTACAACACTTACTTTTTTTACTTTAACTTTTTGATTATACTTTATATATATCTCTTATTGTACAGTATCGAACAGCAAGCCATCATCTATGTCTAGCGGCGTGGTGGGCAAGTCTAGCGGCGCCATCACCGTCACCAGCATCTCCCCGCCGCGCGTACTGCGGCCCACGCCGCGCTCACATCATCACCACAACATACTCATTGGAGCCAACACTTGTACCGTAAGTTAACAACAACACAAAACCTTTTTTTTATTAATTAAAAGAGAAGATATCGGCACGCTCTAAAATCAATGAATTGGTCAAAATATTGCATAGCCGCTCTTTGAAATTGCGAGAATTTGGTATTGACCTAATTTTCAGAAAAAAACAAATCAGGCATCCGTTCACGGTTGCCGAACTGTGACTAAGCTTAAAAATACAGCACATTGCTGTTCGCCATATTCAATGACATTAAAAAGCAACTGTAAGTAACATGATCTCATTTTAATTTCAGAACAACCAAACAATAATATCCGGGCCGCCTCTAGCAACACAATCAATATCCGTAAACCCGCTCACGTCCGGCAAGTCCTCAGACGGTCTCACACCGATCACATCGGCCGTGTCCATCCAACACTCCAACACGGCCTTAGGCACCGTATCGGTCGTCACATCCAACACGCCTGGATCCGGACCGATATCGGTCAGTCCGACCAACCCAATTTCTATATCGGGACCGGTCACCGTGACATCCAGACGGGCGAACAATACCAGTGTTACCATGATTAACACGAATAATGGCAATAATAACACGTCGTCCAACCATCGCATCAGCGTGTTCGAGCCGTACCCAATGCGGGACACCGTGCAGCACTTCTGTGAGAAGCACCTGGATAAGATTAAGGCGTACATGGATAATGTGTCGCTGAGGTTGCCGCCGCCTGCCAAGTGTACTATTGAAGGTGAGTGCAGCTGGTATTTAATTAAATTACAGAGGCAATAAAATTAGATGAAAGCTGAAACAATAAACAATATGAGGGACGCAAATGTATGCGTGCACGCACGTGCTCATGCTCGCAGTCGTTTGCGGCAGTACAGTATTCACACGCACATATCCACTCACACGGCCAGCCACGTGTAAGCGCCCGGACACTCGGTGCCAAGGATCGTATGATTCTTGTGTTTGGTACAAGATTCATGAGCGGGGCGGTATCGCATAAAAATTTGGTGGCTCACAGGTGCCAAGTATCGTATGATTCTTGTGTTTGGTACAAGATTCATGAGCGGGGCGGTATCGCATAAAAATTTGGTGGCTCACAGGATAATTGTTCCGCCACAAGGTCCTCAACGTCGAGTACTACTACTTGAACTCTATAAATTGCTGGATAATGAGAAATATCAACATTTGCCTAGTCTTTTCACAACTATGTTAAGGTTGACTTCCAGTCTGACTGAAAGCTGAAGGATATTTGACTGATTGATTTAATAATATCAATATTGTATTCCAGAGCGTCGCTCCAAGAAGCAGGCGCGGCTACAGTTCGCGTGCGGGCGTCGCGGCGCGCACTGTCTGTACGCGCGCGCACTGTTCTCTATGCGCACGCGTGCGCCGCGTGTGTGGATACATCTCATGTTCTTAGGTATGTAGTACTAAAACTATGTACTGTATTAGCTGAATGCCAGCAGGCATTCTACTACTAACTACCTATTTGATTTATTTTCCAACAAAAGTGTTTCTGATAGAATTCACCGCTAAAATTAAAACCGTCATTAAACCCTGACATAATTTTTATTCTATATTCGTAGCGCTCCAGGCCAGGCACGATGCAGCCCTATCGTCCCGCGACCCGACGGTAGCGTCACTGAAGCATTGCTGGGACATCCTCAAGTGTGAGAACAAGACCTTCCTCACGCTTGTGACTGGTGCCTTCCCTGGGATTAAGGTATGCTCAAATATATCTATGACAAATATTTGTATGGCCTACAGATAGTTGTTTCGGGTCTAGGTCTTTGATTTGTGTATGTGAGTTTAAATGTTTGTAAACACACCCACGATACAGGAGACATTCCCAGTGTGGGGCAACGTTTTAAAAAAAAAAAAAAAACAAAAAACATATGTACTTCTCTGATTCATCCCAACTTTTTATTTCTTTTTTTGTTTTCTATGTTTGTTTTGGTTTTGTTATAATTTGGCATTTGGATAGGCCGTGATATGGGTAAAAAAAAAAGGATATTTTATCCTGGTAGGCATAGATAACGATTTAAATTAACCTCGTTTTTTTGCTCCATAGGAACAAGAGATGTTATTGAACGAGCTGCGCGCGGCGGGTTTCTTCGACGTGTTCGAAGTGGTGGCGCGACGTACCGACGGCGCCGCTCTACCGCCCACACAGGTGCCTAACATTACCATTTGTTGATCAGCTTTTCACTTAATTTGGTGAAGGCAACACGTCCTAGTAAGAGCGCCATTAGAGGCTTCTGTGGTGGGCACAGTCTAGGGCGGTTCAGTCAGTTCTGTGGTGTGCAGGTAGACTGTTCAAAAACCCTAACACAAAACGCTTCTCATGGAGTGTAGTAGGAGTAGGTCATTAAGGTAATTCAAGCTTTTAGGCCTGTATGGAAGTAGCTTCACTAGGCCGGTTATCGGGCGTGCAAATTCGTTCAGGGTGTTTTTTTTTATTGCTAAATCGGCCTGCTCTGGACCTCGACCAATGTATCGTGATCATGTTCGTACAAATTGGCCAACGAGGTGAGAAATGCGAGCGTTAGACATACATCATCTGTTAATTCTAAAATTACAAGTCTACAATAACTTTTTTTCTCCGTATAGGCGACCTGGGGCTGCTTCCTATGCACCCACCCGGAGCGAGCAGTAGGCTTCCTAGCCGCGGACGGAGTGCCCGTCATCGAGGGTCAGCTCAAGGAGAAGAAGGGACGGTGGAGACTGTTCCGACGCTGGAGGACGAGATACTTCACGCTGTCTGGAGCTCATCTCTCCTGCAAGGGATCTGTGAGTACCTACCCACTGTTACATATTGTGTTAAACTTTCACGATAGATGTCAGACACTCGACATAAACTTTCATCTAGTGTTCAAGATGTTAAGATCCATTTTCAAAACCACTTAATACCTATCTATAAAGTGTCAGATTATTAAAACTCCATATATGCACCAATGAAAGTCCCTCTAAACGACATACACTGTCCTTATATTAGTAAGGTTCTTCAAAAAGCACAGGTGCGTAGTACTCGCAATCGGCGTGCGTTTATGACCAGATGTATGAAAGTGGACGAAGCATAAGGAGTAGGTAAGGATTATAGGAGGTGGTGTTCTGTGGTTTCTGCTTACCAAAGGGCGTGAGTTTATGAATGTATGTTTCTCTATGTTCGATGCAATAATTGCAATCGTCCACGTTTTGCTTACCTAGCAATACGATGCGGCCGCACCGAGTGCGCCTCGAGCTTAGTGCATAACGAACAGCAACCGGATGCATTCATTTCCATCATTTTAGCTATAGTTTAGCCGTAGCGTTACCTCAATAAAACCTTTAAAGTTATTAGAGTGTTTAACTTAGCAGCATAGCGTGCTCCATCAGGTACCACTTAGTCGCGTCCCCTACACTCTATAAACTGTCAAACTATTATAACTGTTTTATCACTCCAAATGCACCATTTCAATGTGAACCATTTCGTTGCAGAGCGGTGGCGAAAGCATCGACATAAACCAGATTCGCTCAGTAAAGGTATCCCGCGGCGCCCGCAACATACCCAAAGCCTTCGAGATCTTCACCGGAGACCAGACGCTGATCCTGAAGCCTAAAGACGGCAAGAACGCTGAGGAATGGGTGCAGTGTCTTAGCATTGCGGTTGCACATTCACAAGCAAGGGACGCGCCGGCTAAAGCTAACAGTTTACCAGCGAGGGGACTAACACTCAAGAGCTTCTAGAAGTTTCTAGGTAATATAACATAATGCTTGTAATCATTGAAGGGTTGGTCAGAGGTGTGGTGATACACCCATATTTCGTTGTGTTTAAGTCCCATGTAATAGGGCGAGCTGTTTGTACAATATAGTTTCGTGTTAATGGCGTTCGTGAAATCTCACATCATGAACATAAGTTGCCTACATGTTTCCAGAGACGCCTTTGTTGATTAATTTTCTATTCGCAAAAACCATCTCTATTCCGGAGTTCGGCCGTACTATGAACATCTTCTAAATACTATTCTGTGAATCAAATCTATATTTTATAGCTTGCCAACTTTCTTTACTTTCTAAAAGTATTCTATATCATAGACAAGGTAAATTTTCCAAACTTACTAATCTCTGCCTACATTATAATCACGTCTATATAAGTGTTCAATAAAATATAACAGCAGCCATATACTGAAATAAATATATATAAAATGTGACTGAAAATAAGACTTGTATTGAAACATGCATTTGTATACATATTACATTATATACTCAAAAATATAATTATTCAGTAGTATAATGTATACCGCTCGTATAAGTAAGAGATTTCGAAATGCATAGTTGTTTCTTATAATCGCAAGGTATTGTATTAAATCAAATTCAATTAAGGCTGGTAATAAATGGGCTTATAATCGTCATTTAAAATTGACATTTCAGGCTGCCCTGTACACTAAACTAAGTCAACATTATAATTGGTGCGAGTACAGTCGTGTCAAAAGTCATGTGTTAATTGAAAATGCTCACAAAGTATATAATAAGTTTTAGAATATTTGCCCACATTCCTTTTAAATCAGGAATGACACAAGGTTGTTTTAAGACTTTTTTATCTACGTCCTTATTTATATGAAAATATCGAAATACTTGTAGTACAGTCAGTTTTGAACAGAATTTATTGTGTTGTTAACTGTACCTATTGCATGATAATATGTACTTATTTAGGAAGTAGCCCCTTATATGTATATTACGCGTATATCAATCGCTTTTGCGTAATAGTAAATATTTAATCACATGAAGTAAAGATATATGTCTGTATAAAGAATTTTCTTTTAACTTAATTTGTATGGTTTGAAATGAACCTTATGACCACAACTAACACAAGGTCGCAGTTTTTTATAAATGACGATGATTTCTGCAAGTGTAGGTAAGTCAGTAAATAAATTTGCAGCTTGGCTGCTACGATTTGACGCAGCAGTATTAAATGAAGTATCAGAGTGACAAATTGTTTTCACGAAGTCAATTATTTTATCAGTTACGATAATTATGTTAGTGCCTTATACAAAATAAGTGTTTGTTTTATTGCGCTAAGAGTACAGTGGACATTTACAATTTTGTTTAGTGGTAGACATTCTGAGGAAACGGACGAAGAAACAAAGTTATTTAGTCATTTAGCCACTCTTTATTTCAATTAGATTTGATTAAGTAGTAAGTGGGACATTGAATCCGTCCGTTTTTTTTAACTATATAAAAAATGCGAAGGCAGACGATTATTTCAAAAGTTCTAAGATATGACCTATGCAGAGCCCACATTTGAACCTAACAAAACTTTTTTCAGACATAGTAATTACGAACTTGGCATAAAGCCACTACCGTGCACCTTTACGTGTATCGAAAAATGTTGACACGCGAGTAACTGCGGGACTCAGAGATATTTAATGATTACTTAAGTAATCACTTAGTAAAGGTTTGACATATACAATTTGTATGACAAAACTGTCAAACCCTTTACTAAGTGATGGCCTAAGTGATCATTAAAGCTCTCTGAGTGCGGCAGTTAGACTCGTTTTCTTATCTAATTTATGTTAATTAATTATTTTATTTAACATTTATTATACAGAATAATTTATAAGATTGTTTGACAAATTCAGATTTTACGAAAAAATAATGCTAGAAGACTGAAAGCTGGTCAATGGTCATAGCTACTTATTGTTGCATGTGTGAGAGACTAATACAATAATACAGAATTTAATTAATTATGTACATTTCGTCGTTTAATTTTTAACACCATGCAATTATATTTTTGTCATTTGTATGGAAGTTTGATATTTGAATCGGAAGACACATCACACATTGTTTCAGCCAACCAGAAACAAGCGACGTCTTTATCTTATTTGAAGTACACAAATTATAAAATGGAATTATAAACTTATGCAGTTTTTAACTCGCCTGTAAAGTTGTTATTTTTACCTTGTATGGTGTTAGAACTAAGGTGTGATAATTTGCGAAACTAATTTGATCGAAGATGATCTTACTTTCTGAAGTAAGTTCTATGTATGGGAGGGAAGAACACACATCAATTAATATTATGTTTGGTTTAACGAATTTGTGATTCAAAATTAACATTCCCGTCCTGTTCAGTGCTTCGAAATAATAATAAAATTATTATGTACTGTTGTGGTCTCAAAAATCATTATAAATGGTTGTAACGCGAATGACATTAGCCTTAAGTAGTTTTTAAGTTGACTTATTACAAATAGGGAGGCGACTTTAATAATGAAATTAAATATTTCAAATTATCGGTCGCTTTCCCCACGATTTAAACTTTAATTTCTAAATCTGAACCAGTACTTAACTTATGTCCGTTTCAACCGCGCGGCCACCTCATAGTATTTGATGAAACTTTGCCAGGAATTAGTGTTAATTTGTTACTTTACACACTTCTTTTCGTGAATTTGTTACAAAAAAAACTAAGACGCTATGACAAAAAATAGTTGGCCGCTAGAACCGCCACTTGCCGTAATCATCGCCCGTGATTACACAGAAACTATATAATGCAGATAGACGAATGATGGATCAAAAGAAAGGCCATAATTTGTTCAATTTGTTACAAAAATAAAAAACGTCAAAACGTAAATAAACAAAAAGTTATGCAATATTTAGTTTTCAGGTTATGAGTAGGTAGTTATGTCACCATAAATATCAAATTAATAGAGGCTAATGTGTATGGACAATTAGTTACTAATTTGTTACAGCGAATAAACAGAAAAAATATATTAGAAAGTAGGTTCAATAATTTGTTAGAGTCGATTTTAGTTGGCCGCTCGGACGGCAATATGCCTAAAATACAATGGCGTTTATCTCGTTATTAAAAGTAGGTTTAAGCTTAGTTAAAGTACTAAGCGACGGGTAACGTAACCTAGTTTGGATAAATACGGCGAATATAACTGCAGCATTCATATTTTAAAAGATATTTACAAAAAACAGTAGTATGAAACCTTAAGAGAGTAGGGTGACCATGCATTTTCACAATGAAGTGAGACTGAATAGTGACTGTTGTAATGTTCGATATTTATATCTTATTTTTTTAGGGCGAGTGCTTATATAAATACATTTTAAGTTAAGGCATCCTGTAGCATACTTCATAAAAGTAAAAGTCAGTTATCGATTAAAATTTCTTTATTCAAAATCAACACAAAGGCAAAACAATCAAGTAATTAAAGTCAACAAGATAAATATAAAAACTTTATAAACTAACATAATATTTATAAATTAACTGACTCGAATATATGACACAGAATGTAGACAAATTTTCTTAGAGGTACTTATGTCGATTTTAAAAGAATTGTCGTCGTAACAAAAATATGTATTGTTATTTAAAAATTTTTTTTATAATATTCCACAACTATCACACAACGCCATCTAGTCCCAAGCTAAGCAGAGCTTGTGTTTTGGGTACTAGACAACTGATAAACATACTTATATATTTCTAAATACATACATATTATAGATAAATTACACCCAGACACAGAACAAATGAATGTTATTTAAAAAATGACATTTATAGTGGCCTATTTTTGTGCCTGGTATAAATTCTATAGTACCAACTAAGAAATAGTAATTATCCTTAATGTTAATAGTAATCGGCAGCTCAGTGAGTAAGACTGAGTCTGCAGCTCCGTTTAAATCAAATGTTATGATCTCGCCTAACTTAAGTTCTCCTTTCAACTGTGTGTCACATTTCTGACACATTGTGTTAATTTTTTCATCGAAACAAATTGCTTCTTCTAAACTTGATATTCCAAATAACTTTAAAATATCAAGGTTAATTAAAATAAATACATGGTCTCTTTTCAATTGTATGTAATTACAATTTGTACAGGTTTTCAAGTATTGAGCACTTGTAAAATATTTTATAAATATTTTTTCAAATATGTAAGCCACATTGCAACTGCAGTCTTTATTTTGGAAAAAAGTTTTTGTTATTTCTGATCTACAATTGTAAATTTGCTCTATATCATGTGCTCCGTTCAAAAGCATAAAAATGTAATTAATAACACAATCTCCTTTTAATTCACTCAAAAAGCTTTTGAAAGCAGAACTTCTAATACAGGCTTGACCTATTAAATAAAATGCCGAATCGAAGGCACATGTATTGAAATAACCCGAGCTTTCCTTCAAAGCTAAATTCCCGTTTCTTATAATTACTATTTCATCATCTTTTTTCAGGCGATTATGTGTATTCGATTCTCCTCGCCAGTTCTCCAAATAGGATGGTCTATCACTAAATATAGAATCACTGGAAAAATATAATTCTTTTTGTTTTTGTTGGATTTGTTTTTTAGGATTTACCTTTTCTTTTTTATAAATATTTTTAGTCATGGCACGCCTAGTTCGGCGTGATTTAGATTTTAGTAAAGTAGTGGAACCTAAGTTTTTTAATTGATTTAATGCTAAATGCAATTCTCCTTTGATATAATCGTAATGATGCTGCAAATATTCGTCAATTCGTTGTCTCGCTATTTTTGTTTTAAAAACTAACTGTTTTAAAGTGCGAAAATAGCTTTCTACACATGAAGACGATGCGTTTAAGGTTTCCGATTTGAAATAAGAGCACATTACGTTGCTCCACAAAGGAAGTTTTATAAATAATCTTTTTAAAGTAGGGATGAAAAGTGGTAAATAATATGAACTACTTTTACCAACATAGGAATTTGCAGGGTTACTTTTTTTTTCATTATCTACCAACAGATCGAACCATGCGACAATGTCTCGAACGCCGGCATCATCAATGACAATTTGATCATATTCAAATTCTTCATTTTGATCCACATTTTTAAAATCAGCATACTTATGACTGTTTAACAAATTGTCAAGGTTTTGCTTGCTCTCCTTCAAACCTGAATCATCGTTTTCAAAATCATTTTGATGTAGGCAAAGTTTTATCATTTTTGTAATGATTTCCTTTACAAGTGCAAAGTCTTGACATTCTTTAATGTAGCGGATACAATGAATATAATACATTTTAATTTTTGTGTCAACATTTTCGAAGCAATTCAAATTATACAGAGTCTTTATAAAATGACTGGTACCTAATCTAATAAATGTTTTTGGTAGTTCTTCTTTATTTCCATTCAAAATACTAAAACAACGAAGTAAATAGTCTTTCACACATGTAAAATCACTGAATGTTCTAACATTTGCTGCTACTAACGCAGAAGAATCGTCTGTTATAACTTCGTCAGGATGACAACGAACATTTTTCAACCACTGTAATAACCATGCAGAAACAGACGCAGTGTCATGTGAATCGGTTATCATCTGACATAAAGGTACACACACATCGAATTGATTTATTAATATTATTACGTATAAGAAAAGTCTCTTACTCAATTCATAACCATTTGGTAATTTAAGAGGTTGAAAGATTGAACCTGTAGCATCCAATGTGATAGTTAATCTTTGAAAACAAGATTGATTTGATTCACGGCAGTATTGTTGTTGTTCATCAGTCCAGTAATAAATGTGAATTCGAGGAAAAAAGTGTATATCACGTAAAAAAATTGGTTTGGTCACAGCCATCGTAAGAATGCTCAGAATAACGTTATTGTGTAACCACATTCTTTTTCGTTCTTCGTACTTAATTTTTTGCAATGCATTGAGTGTTGGGATTACTGGTGCTGTATCTGTAATTCCTTGTTTAGACATTTTTGCTGCCAGTTGTTTATGAACCAAAGAAGCTGAATCGTGTTTGAGCTTTTTAGCTAATTTTCGTCTGACCAATGCATTCATTCTATATTTTTTTCTCGGATCATGTTTTTTATTTTTTTCTCCGACTGTGATTTGGCATTGTCCTTCAATAATATTATCTGTTATTTTTTGACACGCTATTTTTGTAAAAGCACTACATTGACTGCATTGACCTTTTACTAAAATATGATGCTCAGACTCCACTTTGTAACTTTTGAAATTCCATGTGCATGGTAATCTAGAAATAAGCCAAATCTTTTCTCTTAAAATATCCACCCATTTGTACTTAGGCAGTATTTTATATTTTTTAAATGGAGTACATGTTCTCAAGTCATTTCTTTTATACAAGACATTTAATGGTTGCAGTTTTTTCCAGTCATAGATATCTAATTCAAACTTGAAGTTCTTTGTGTCGTTTTCACTATGATGCTGGTTGGACTCGACATGAGAATGTGATATTTTGGATGAGGTTCTCGGGCTATTGCTTGAGGATGATGATAAAGATGACGAGGACAGACATACAGTTTGCTGCTTACATTCAGTGTTTAGAAACTCCCTGAAATTCCTTTTCAGTGACATGTAAAGGGCTGCCGGTGTCATAAGATTATCCAAATCACTTGCAATTGTATCAAATATAGGGTCTCTCAATTTAACATCCAGTAGTTTGTCGGCATATTTCATAAAAACTTCTCTCTGTTTTGATTTCTCAACAATAGGTTTTCGTCCAGCTTTACCCATTTTTGCTGCAATAAAACAATTGATAATATGAATACAAAGGTCAAACATCCGTTGACTGCATCACACACAAAATATACATAGGTACTACCAATTACTGCTATGTAAGTACATACTAAGGGCAAGAACTTTCTATAATTAAGAAAAGTCGACGTTACTGATGCAGCGAGTTATTTTAAAAAGATTTCTTTGATGTTTGTAAATATTAACGATATCATTTTTTTTATTCCCCATAGTCATTTAACAGCGACAATACATTAATAAAATTTTTAAAAGGAGATTTTTTTCATTTGGGAGCAGCCACCGGATTGTAGAGACCAGTTATAGCGCTTAAGAATCTGTCCCTAAGACAGAAATCCTTACATTGGATATTACGCTCGTCACTAGGGGTTGCCTGGATCTAGGTCTCAAGATTCAAGATGCACGTTGATGCACTTTCACACAGAATGTTCACAGTTAAGTGAATTATCAGTTAATTCTTCCCTAGGGAATCACTATAGCAGTTAATAAGTTTGTTAATTTAAATTTTACGTATTCACTGTTTGAAAACACGAAACGTGGGTGGGCTGAATTGTCACTCTTTTACTATACCTAGACAATTGGCGGGAAACGCATATATAAAAGCAGGCTTGCGATTGGACAGAACTTAAGAGCCCTTTAAATAGAGCTCTGCCATTGGTTTAAAAAAAAGAATACTTAAAAGCCGTGATTTATCCTGTTCTATATTATCCGATTTGAAATTGGCGCCGAATATTACTTTTTAAATAACGAAAGGAGTGTGGTTACCACAATTATATTATACAGGTAAATTAATGTAAGTTATTAAGCTAAGAATATTTTTAAGACTTCTTCGTGATCTCATCATAAAATTGTAAAAATTAAACTTACCGCAGTCGATTTCGATCCCTCTGAGTCTGCAATACACTTTTTGGTGGTGAGTTCTACATTAACAAATCCAATATATAAGTGGGCACAACTCATAGCTAAGCAGTTTTAGACACTTCTGAATTTAGTTTTAATTGTCTCAGTAACTTAGTAGTATGAAAATCACGGGAATTAAATACGTACGAGCACACACTTCAAAATTCAGCACAGTAATGACAATATTCACAACAAAAAATTATGGCTTTTTAAACCCCGTGCGACAAATATTTTTAACAATAGTTTGGGAACAAAAGAGATCCTTTTTCTGGAATCGTTCCCATCATAAAACACCTGCGGAAAGTCAATGAAACGAAAATCTTATCAGTAAATACTTCAAAGAATTAAGAACAATAGACATCAATATGGCCGCAAAACGTACCGCATATTCGTTCAAACAGAGTACAACATTAAAAACATGCCTTTGTACTAATGTGATCATGGTCACCCTACTCTCATACGGTTTCATACTACTGTTTTTTGTAAATATCTTTTAAAATATGAATGCTGCAGTTATATTCGCCGTATTTATCCAAACTAGGTTACGTTACCCGTCGCTTAGTACTTTAACTAAGCTTAAACCTACTTTTAATAACGAGATAAACGCCATTGTATTTTAGGCATATTGCCGTCCGAGCGGCCAACTAAAATCGACTCTAACAAATTATTGAACCTTCTTTCTAATATATTTTTTCTGTTTATTCGCTGTAACAAATTAGTAACTAATTGTCCATACACATTAGCCTCTATTAATTTGATATTTATGGTGACATAACTACCTACTCATAACCTGAAAACTAAATATTGCATAACTTTTTGTTTATTTACGTTTTGACGTTTTTTATTTTTGTAACAAATTGAACAAATTATGGCCTTTCTTTTGATCCATCATTCGTCTATCTGCATTATATAGTTTCTGTGTAATCACGGGCGATGATTACGGCAAGTGGCGGTTCTAGCGGCCAACTATTTTTTGTCATAGCGTCTTAGTTTTTTTTGTAACAAATTCACGAAAAGAAGTGTGTAAAGTAACAAATTAACACTAATTCCTGGCAAAGTTTCATCAAATACTATGAGGTGGCCGCGCGGTTGAAACGGACATCTTAACTTGCCATTTCGCATTTTACGAAAGCACAATTTTAAATCATTGGAATAGAGTTTAGTTTAGTTTGCTTTTTAACGTTAGTTTACTGTCACTGTCTTAACCTGAGGTTGCTGTCACCAAAAAGTCAAGTGTTCATTGGTAAACCAAATTTTTTCTTTGTTAGTACTATGTTTAATGCTATGTAACATAATGAGCTTGCTTCAATTGGGGTCCAATACCGAAGAACTAGCCTAACTGAAGCCACTTATGACGTTCGGATTAGCGCTGAAGGTTGAAATTCCATCAGCAGCTCAATGTCCTTTACGACATTTGAATTTTGCACTGTTGATATTCCATGATAGGCATGGTGTTATTTAACTCCCGCGATAAACCTTTTATTATTCGGTAATGGCCCCCCACTTGTGCTTATAGGTGCTTCAGAATGATATAATAACTTATATAAACTAAAACAATAACGTCCATTATTAAAGTTATAAACTATCATATTGTTTAGATGTAAATATATGTATACCTAGTATTGTTATCTAATTGAATCAGATTTTATTGAAGAGACGCCTGAAAACGCCACCGAATTTAAATGAAATATTTAATGTAATAATAATGAAGTGCAAACAGGAGACATCTTTGTATGATTATATTGATAATATATACAGTTTGTAATAATATATCTCCACTGAATATGTTCATATAAAATGCTGCCGAGTTAATTATAAGAATCATCATATTGTTATAGGTACAGTATTGATAAACCAGTGTCCGTTCTTTTTCAGATTTGTAGGATGTTACAACGATTTATTACCTATATTATTATGTAATTTCAAACCATGCACTCAAGAGTATTGCGATATTCTTCATCACCATGTCAAATGATAGATAATTACTATTTTTCTTTCTCTCTTTTGTGACGTCTGGTATTCGCTCAACAAATATTGTTTTGTACTTTTTTGTTGAGTTTTGTTAAAGTAACCACACTTGATGACGCAGAAGCGAATAGTCCGATGCGGTGTCGACCGTTGATACATTAAAACTCCGATTGTAACGTCCTACAACTCTGCCTACAGTTTAAGACCATACAGTTGCCAAAATAAATGATAATAACAAATAACATAGCTTCTATAGCCAATATAAACATTGTACATACAAATATTTATATGAAACGTGTTGATTAAGTTTAAGTACTTCGGACAACTTATGAACTTGGTGCTACAGTAGTAATAACGTTGTAAGTTAGTGTGTCATGGCTTCCAATCGTAGGGTCGTATGTTATACACGCGTTTTGGCTCATGTACTTAAAACTGCCCTATTTATTAGTTATTATATTAGTTGTTTGTATGTCTTGTTGTTTTATTTTTATATCATCTATGTTGGTGTCGGCTTCCTTATTAAGTTAGTGGTGTGTGGTGCAAGTGCAAGCAGGATTAAATCTTGTTTTGCCATTGCCGCTGATTATCTGTCAGGAAAATTGTACAGAGTTGCAAAGGATTTTTTTATTGGGACAAGCCCGCCACACTATTCCCAAACCACTGTAACTCCTGTTAGCCAGAATCAACAGTGGCGACCACAAGAAAAGCGCCGAGACAATGAAGCTCGACGAAGTCCCAGGGAAACGATTTAACTGTCTTGGATTCCACAACGAAATTAATCAGAAAAGAATAGCGGAGGAGTAGGAAAAACATAATTTCCACTTCCCTCCATATCAGCAGGAGACAGAACAGAACAAGGCCAGTTGCAAAGGATGACTGAAAATACTGTTCTGCAGTCGTATTTTAAAATAATAATTCAGCATTGGCGGCACCTAATCGCCAATTCATTCAGCCTAGTCCTCTTATTAGCAAGGTTGCTTGCCACCCAAGCTAAAGTACCTATCGCACCCAGATTATAAATTAGAAAATAATACAGTTCGTCAAGTTTCAGAAACCGGGTACTACAAATATGAATAACAAAGTAACTTGATCCAAATCAAAAATATATTTTATAATTTACAATACTATCAACATTAATACTACATACATTTCTTATTTATAACACAACATTTAGTTAACACTTAAAACCTAAGCAGTAAAGTCTAAAATTGCACAGCACTATTCTAAATTAGTTTTCCAGGCTTCATAACTTTTAATTGTTTTTTAAACCCATCATTAGGTTGTATAGCTGGTCTTTTACACTTCACTAAATCATAAGCATCTTGAAACTGCATTTTCTCATAATGCATTAAATAAGCAATAGCGACCATAGAGGTCCGAGAAACGCCCGCATTGCAATGGATGAGGCAATTCTCTTTGGTCTCAACAGCCTTTCGAATAAACGGCAAACTTTCTAATAAAACCTCTTTGATATTAGTTTCAGGCAAATCTAAGCAGTTTATAAAATTATTATTGACTGTAATTTCTACTTGTATACCTAAACTTAGCACATGTTTGATGTTATATACTTCTATAACAGTATTCGCTGTACAATCTTGTGACCCTATATATACATAATCAGTTATGAGTATTGGTATATTATCGGGTTTCGTATCAACCACGAATCCGTATGTATTCGGACTTATCGATGTTATTGTAGATTCTTTCTCGACGTAGCGTTGTCCGTCGACTTGAGTAACCACTGTTTCAGTTACTTTTAATTTGTTTCTTTGTTTTTGGAGTTCATTGAGGAAACTCATTGTTGAACAGTTATAAACTGAGATTAATAGTTAAATGCTATACTAATATGAAAAATGCTAATAAATGGTTGTTAAATGCAAAAATGAATGATAAAAACTTTGTAAAGTACTACTTTCCATCCAGATTCAATAACAATATATAAGCCTCTTCTCTGTTTTGATCTTCAACTTTTCCACAGCACCAATATTTCTCTATCTAACCTACAACATCCCAACACCTCAACTATATCCTAAAGTCTATCCCTCTCATTCACAATCACTATGGTCCTCCTCTCTTCCCTCCCGAGTCTTCTCCGGGTCGTAGACGAGGTCCTGAGGGTTGTAATGCACGTCGCACAGGTATAGACCGTCGGGGGGGCCGGATTGCATGCCGCTGAGCCACGAGTGCTTCGACGGTATTTGTAGCATCACCTTTATTTCTTCTGGAGGTATCCTGCCTACAGCTACGGCCATTAGGGCACCTACCATGCGACGTATCTGGAAATTGTAATAGTTCAAAGTGTCACTCAAAGTAAAACTAAATTAGCTAGCGAAACTCCGCTACAGTGATGGGTGTATCTTATAATGTTCATAAGAGTTATATGTAAAGTCGTCATCAGACAAGTATCGTGTGTTGACTCAACACACGATACTTGACTGATACTCAACACTGTTGAGTCGAGTCTTCGCGGTTGACCATTTTTCTACCTTATTAGGTACTAAGACTGAAAAGTACTCTAACGCCAACATAGTCGAATGTAAATAGAAATACCTTGTATAGTATATTACCGTTTTGCAAAAATCTGACACATATTTTCCCAAAATTAATTTTTTAGCTTACTACATTATTTAGAAAATAAATATCTACCTGGTTATGTACAAATCCTCTTCCTTTAATCAAGATTTCCCAGTAATCAAATATGTTGTCTTGTTCCTGTGAGTAGCTAGTGAGGAGTGGTTTCCCAGGCCTCACTTCAAAGGAGAGGATCTGTCTTCTGTTGTGTTTGTTCTGTTTCAGCTTGTCAAAGTGCTTGAATGTCGTGAAGTCGTGGTACCCAACGAAGTACTTAGCGCCTTCTTTGAACTTTTCTATATCGAAGTTTTTTATCCTAAAATAATTATTTGAGAAGGTGAATGTTGCATTGCAGTACGATTCGAAAGCGGGAGCAGCGAGAGGAAGAGTGGTTAATTATTTCAACAAAAAAAATATTATGATGTTTGAATATGGATAAAGTAAAAAAAAAATGGTTAGTTGTGTGTAAAGTCGGTTTACAGACGATAATTTTACGTGATAACGTTATAAGAAAACATTGATGAAAAATTGTGAATCAAAATAATTTAATGCTCAATGGTGGTTCTGTGATTCTTGCCAATTTCATAGGAGAAAAGTCTTCATTATGTTTTTAGAATTTTCTAGGTAGAGCCACATCCCAGATGACCTTATCATGACAAAATATCTAGGGAGGTGTGTTACAGGTTTCACAGAAAGCTTACCTTTGAAAATGACAGCGCTTCCACTCCTCGATGGGTATGTATGAAGCTATTGTTAAACCCTCTGGAATAACTACATTTTCCTTTACCACTGCCAATCTGAAATATGAAGAGAGTTATGTTTGTACACAGGCTCAGGCTGTGGCAGCAGTTCTAGAGCCATTTAATACTATTTAGTGTTGACAATATTATTTTTCTGTTTGCAAAAGGAATGATATTTCTACCCTTCATTCATAGCTATCTCATAATTCAGCGGCATCTGGTTCGACTGGAGCCACATGCTGGCATACCCAAAGGTCACACAATATAAGCAATGAACAATGCCACTCACCTATACAAGTATTTTCTGCCAATAGCATGATGTCTAGCATTAAAGTTGTCTGCAACTCTGATAACCTTTTTAACGAAAATGCAATTGTTGTGCTTATAGAAGAACTTGTTCAAGTTGTAGGCAATTCCCTCAGGGTTGTATATCTTGGGGCCGTACCTCTCCAAGTCAAAGTGAGCACTTGTGTTCAGTGCATGGACTCCACCATCTGTACTGTAACAAGGCATTTAATAGAATATACTTTTTAAGGTTTGTTTTAATTCCATAATTTTAAATAACTCTGTCTGGTTGTGTGATCTTATTGTGCTTTACGATTTTGGTGATTGACAATGATTAAATAGGTCTTTGTTTGGCTTGCCTAATGTGAAGCGATGATGTGGCCTAGTGTGGAGCACGCGAGCATGCCTAGGCGATACCGATTCGCTCCCACTTTGAAGAGATCCAGGTTATAATGATCAAGACAGAGAAGCAGGCAGTGAATTTCACAGACTGACAGTTCAGATAATAAATATGGGAGCAAAACACTTTGTTAAGGTCCGTGGGATAGAACACTACACTTTTTTAATGAGGGGCAGTAGTAAGTAGGACTCGCTTACCGGCTAGATAGAACAAGGTTAGGGTAGTTCAGCGATCTCAGTCGCAGAAGTGCTAGTTCCATCAAACCCTGCACACTTTCCGGATCTGGGAAATTACGTCCTTCTTTAAGCCATAACTTCTCTGAAGACCTGCAATTTAGTTCCTTTAATGAAATTATATTAATGTAATTACCTATTGTGCATGGAAATAAATTCTGACTGCTAACATAACAAACCTAAATGGCGTCCCTATGTAAGAGAAGAATGATAAATATCTGGCTTTCATTATACTTCGACACGACAGATTGTAAGAATGTTTTTATTCAGAAAACATTGCGAAAGTTTCAATAACATGAAAAGTAGGCCTAGAATTGGCTAGAAATAAGTTAGGTTAGCTGTCAGTGCCACTGTCAGCTAGGAAGATAAAAGACAACATTCAAAATCAGCTGTTTGTGTTGTTTGGTAGAGTCCGATTTTGGTCCGTTTCTATTCAATTTTGTGTTTAAATTACCAGAAAAAACTCACGATGTGTTAAATCTGATTTATCTGTAAATGGTAATTTTGAGTTAAGAAAAGAACTTTGAGTTATAAATTAAAATAAAACACTGAAACCACTTGAAAACTCAACGACTTGTTACGATTTCTAAACGAGATCCTTTCACTTTTTTGACAGTTGTTTACATCCATGCAGTGTTGCCAAGTTTGAAATCTAGCGGATGGTAGAATTCTTCTAAAAATACGGTAGATTTCCTGAAATTACGTTGTAATATATATTTGAAATACGGTAGAATTACCTTGTTTATTTAGTAGCATGTTAAATATGGGTCAGAGTTAAAAAAAAACATAAATTTTTAATCAGAATCAGACAGTATAATTGTTTCAATGTTTTTATACATATCGACATTATGTTTTTGGATCATATCGTGAGTGGGATTAAAATCAATACAGGTTTTTCCTTGACGCTGTATGGCCTGCTGCGATAAGAGATTTCCCTTGATGGATTTCGTAAGAAGTTTATTCCGTTTTTTCGTTTTAATGTCGTTAACTCTGCTGAAGACTCTTTCGCACTCAGCATTCGAGTGTGGTAGAGACAAAATGGCCAACATAAATTTTGGCAAGTGTTTGAAATAGTTATTTTCTTCCCGATGCTGGTCGCGCAGTTTTGCTACCTACAAAAAAAAAACATGATTAGGCTGCTATAGCAATAGAAACTAAGTAATACGAATTCAGCTTGCTTCGAGGTTTTCTAGGAAACTTACCTGGTGCCAAAATATGTCCGGAGGTTGACTTATATCCAAATCTTTGTAGTATAAGGGCAACTTTCGCCACTCATCGTCAAGTTCCTGTTGATTTTCGATTGAAATTAGGGAAATTCTGGGCAGTAATGGAATTTAAAAATAAATACGTTCTTCATTGGGTATTACGGTATATTTTGCTACCGTAATTATATTCCTACGGTAGGTGGTAAATCTTTCCTGATTACGGTGTATTTACAGTAATTACGGTGCAGTTGGCAACACTGCATCCATGTCATCGAAATGTCAATTTGATTGCCAATTTGCCATTATTTCAGTCAAAAATGGCACAACGGACGTGGCATATGTTTACGGTTTTAACTTTAATATTTACAGTTTTATCACTCGTTGGAGATGTTTTTTCGCAGTCACCAGCGCCCTGGTACGAGAACATGCCTGCGGTGACGATGGACTACAAAGTGCACATAGACGCAGGCAAAGAAGACTGTTACTATCAATATGTTCCGTCGGGTGCTACATTTTACGCCAGTTATCAGGTAATTAATTAAGTGTTTCTGTATCGAAATCAATCAAGCTCTTCCAGATAGCGATCGTAATGGCTTGGAGCCATGACAACGAAACTTTTTTGAGATTGAATTTGTGTATTTCACTCATAAATAGATCGCAAACTTCTTTGACAACAGGTGTTGAAAGGCGGCGATGGGATGTGCGGTTTCGCTGTGCGGCATCCTAACGGCCAGATAGTGCATCCCTACGAGTGGCGCCAGAGTGCCGAGTACGCCGACCAGTCCTCCTCAGGAGGATACTATGCAGTGTGCATTGATAACCAGTTCTCCAGATTTGCAGGGAAACTAGTCAATTTATATCTCTCGGTGATAAGATATGATATGTGGGAGAAGTATGCCAAGGAAGTGGAGGAGCTTGACATGAATATAAAGAATTTTACTGTAAGTTTTTCTTTATTTCTTCATTTATCAAAACAAAATTTGAAATAAGTACAGTCTTCATTCAAACATCCAATAATAAATATTAAATTCATTTAAGTCCCATTTGTATAAGAATTCTCCTTATGTAAAACTTTTAAGATGTAGTAACATCTAAATCACATAATGTTTAATTTATGTTAATGTATGTAATTTAAAGTTGTTTAAATTGAGTTTGGATGTGAACTGTGGACTCTATAACACACAGTATAGACTTAATAATAGCTAAAGGAAATATTAATACAGAAGCTTGACTTTCCTCGATGCCTTGATCACTAGTACAACATTAATATTCATATAAATACCTATTGTAAATGATACATACAAAATAATATTGAAAAGGTGTTTACATGACAATTACTTTCCTCTTGTTCTAGTCTATCATCATATAATTGCTTCTTGCGGGCGTGTGTTGTTAATATTATGTTCTTGTAAAAAAATTACCAGCTAAAATAAAACACTGATTAACCAACTTGTGGAAAAGCTATGCAGATGATCTACATGCATATTTCGACTATTCAAAATTTGTATAAAATCCAGTCTCTAACTATTACATTCATTTTATATTTATGTTTTTGTCACAGACGTCAATCCAATTTGTGGAGAGGAACATCAATGATATCCTGCAGTACCAGTACCACTCCCGAGCCAGAGAGTCTAGGGACTACAACTTGCTGCAAGATAACAATATCTATGTGCTCAGGTATAATATCATCTATGCTACTCAGTAATAGGGTGGGGAATCCCTAATCAGCTTTTATTTATTTATTAGTTATCAATTTATTATCTATCTTAATGGAGAGTTTTAATAATATTGGAGATTAATATTTTTGCAATATTGAACTAACTTGATAAGATAACATCACCCCTGTATTCCCTGTAGTGTTAGGCAGAGCAAGCTAATAAGTATACAGGCAGCTAACTTGAATTTACTTTTATGATTATTACAGATACATTTAGAGACTGATGTCAAACGATATAGCGTTTGATAGCAGTTGTTAAATGCCAAATGCTTTATAAAACAAAATTGCAATCAATATTTTCAGTTTACTAGAATTATACAGATTCCTGCATGTATACTTGTTAGCTTGTTCGACTGTACATCCACATGTCGCCAGTTATCTGTAAGTGCCAAATAATAGGGGGAGAGCTTATTGCCATCAACCAGGCAGGAAACCAGACTATGTCTCTGCTACTGAGAAATTCTTGATGGAAAAGTCCAATAACGCTTTGCCCATCCTGGGAATTAAACCCAGGAACTCATGTTCAGCAATCCCATTTGCCACCATTAGACCAACAAGGCAAAAAAAGGTTAACGGCCTTCATGTTTCCAAGTGCCAATTTTATAGCCATGATGTAACAACCAAGACGAAATCTAATTGAGTGCTGTAAAACAATAATGGCGTTATTGATTTGGTGTACTATTCACTGTATATACACCATGAACTTTGCTCGAAATCTCAAATGTAAATGAAGAGAATTCACATAAAGTGATTGTTGATTAATTGGACAACATACTAATACTATTAAATTTTAAACATAGATTGTTTGGCCACTTGTGATTTAATGTTATGTTAGTAAACATGAATCACGTAACAGAATTATGGCATTAATGTTTGTTTGCCATGCAGGTAAACAAACATTAATGGCATTATCTATTATTATTATGATCTATCTATAAAGGGTGTAAATGTACCCTTAACGCAAACGAAGGGTACTTGTTCTCCCCACCACTGCGATCATTTTTTTTGTTCTAGACCATACCTGGGAACCTCCTAGTTACTGAGATATTGGGGTCAATGTTCCATATTTTTCACAGCTGTTTTTGTACCTAACTACATAGTTTTTCAGATTCAATCTTTACTTCAATTTACCTCCATGACCCGTTTACTATTCAAAGCATCCACTAGCTTGAACAATGTTTTAAGAGTGCTACATTAAGTTTTACCGAAAAACGTGATTTTTAACCCAAAAAAAAAGTCGTTTTGCAGCAAAAATTTTTGCACATGAGAAAATAATCTCCATTGTCTGTAACATTCTGATCATCATAATTTTTGAACTTTTAAGGAAATTAGAAATAATAGCATTTGGAAGGCAACATTCAATGCATTATTTCCGAAATACAGTCAGGACCTGGCAGACACTTGGTCTATCATGATCCATATTCAGTGTGTCAATGTAATAGATATAAAAAAACAACTGCTTTTTATTGCTGCAAAAAACACCCATGATTTTTGTATGAACTGTCCCAAGAAAACCTAACATTTCCGAGGCGTGGTGCAAACAAATTCGAGCTCGCTTCGCTCGCTCTTGCATCTTACAATGGGCCTATTATTTTCAAGTGCTCACTCTGGACCTGCAATTGGTTGTTGTTGGACTGAAAAAGGCTGGTTGACGGGTTCGTAAGTCCGTATATAGGTTTATTAATAAAGCTTCTTTTGTTTCAGGTGGTCAATTATCCAAATTCTGGCCATAGCAGCGACTGCAACATTACAAGTATACTTCGTGAGAAAACTGTTCGAGGTCAAGGAGAATTCTTCTAAAACAAGGATTTGATCACATCACTACGGCCCGGTGAAGACGACGTTGTTTACTAACTGTTACTGATTCCTGACTGATCTTCCATTCCACTCAATTAATGTTGATCTCTCTTCTTGTTCCATCTTTGTGTTATTAGCTTATTATTTGTTTTCATTGGTGCATAATATTAGACGATAGAGAAACTCAAGCTCGGTTATATGTAGGAGTTATATTATAAGTTAGTTATCGGGCACAACTATTTCATTCTTTCACTTAATTTTCTGAGATTATTAATTACTAGATCCTTTTTACTAGTTTCCCTTTTTTATAATTTTTTATTTATATACTTACCAGTTTCTGTAAACACCCAGTCACGATTTTACAAAAAGAAACAAAATTGCGCACAAATATGTTTTTTTAGATAAATTCAATCGCTTTTTGCATTTTTATACTAAAAAAACATTACATTGGTTATTTACATAATCAATTTAGTAAGTTTATTTAATAAGTTTACCTTTCCAGAGTATATTTTTTTACCTAATTAGTTTATTAAAAGATCTGATTATAAAAACGACATTTAAAATATTCTTGATAGGAATTGCATTTTTTATTATTTATGTGCTGTTTGACAATTATATTTTATTTTAGTTTTTAACGAATATTAATATTATTTATGTAAGCAAAGACATACGCAGCGTGTTTGTAATAATGAATGACCAACATAATATAAATAAACTGAACTGTTAAGTACTTAAAGATCGTCTTTTTTATCCATTTGTTCCCCGTCTTCTGTGACTACGTCCCTGTGAAGTGACCTTTGAGCTTTCACTTGTCTTCAACGACCATACAGCCACTAGACGCCTAATACTCGATGTACGCACGAAACCAATTTTTTCAACTCGCTGAGGTGCGGGGGAACGGGGTACTGTGTTCTGATTGGCCCTTCCAAGGTCATTGCATTTCACTAGGGATGGGACAGGTTTAAATCAAACAAGAAAGTGTCGATATTTTTTAATTGTATTTAACATGTATTTACATACATAACTTGCTTTTAAGTACCTTCTTTATTCTGAATATGTTTGAATCCTGTAGGTACATTAAAAAATAAATAAAACAATATTTTTAAATTATTTCCGTAATTATTCTAAGCTGTGTTCGAAATCTTACGTGAGGACTAATTCACAGTGTATTTATACCCCTTTTTTTATGGCGGGTGGAAAATCATCAAATAACCCCTCCCGCTCTTGGGCAGAGCGAAAGGGAGTGTCAGACTTCTACTGACTAAAAACCACCCATGTTCCTTCTTAGCCCTTCATGTCGAGGCCGCGGTATCTCTTGCGAACAACCCGCAGCCCCGACGGGAAGATTTATACCCCGTATGTGTTGACAGACATTGGTCGCCTGTTATTAGGCGTCTAGTAGCTGTATGGTCGTTGCTTGTCTCAATTCAAATTGATCGCTTCGGTAAACTTGAACATGAGGTCCTGAGTTTGATTCCCGGGTCGGCCGAAGTGTTGTTGGTGGTTTTTCCGTCTAGAATTTCTTAGCAGCAGCCACGAAGTCTAGATTTGTGCCTGGTTCATGTACCCTATTACATGGGACTTTAACATAACTGGCAAAATGTGTGTGTACATGGTGCGTACTATAAGGTACACATCTGCATCCTTCGGGGGTGTTATGCAAAAGGCAGTTAAAAATATTTAATTATGTTTGAAAAAACTCTGAAGCTGCACCTGAATTTCCAGGACAATTTTCACAAGAGAGGAAATGAAACAATGCCATCATATAATTACATTTTATTATCATACCATAAATATATAACATCCATGATTTGTTACATTTGTCCCTAATTCTATATACACAATAATTTACTTAAGTACAATACAATCGTAACTTGATTTAATTGTTAATGATATGGTGCAAGATTATAGCTAGAATCACATTTACTTGTAGGACCGGGATTCCTCTACCAAAATGATATAAACTCTTGTTCGGGTCGGATGGATAAGTCGCCGACCCGATCTGTACCGGCCCGAACTGTGCCGACCCGAGCATTGTGATCGGTTCGGCACAGGCCGGTGGCTGGTGATAGGTGTAGATTCCCCTTTACAAAATAAATGAGCAGTCAACTACAGCAATGTAATTCAGGCTGGAGTGCTAGCCAAGGAATGTTGACTAAAATACTTGATAATTTCATGATTTTCATGATCAACTTATCCGCTCGTTATGACTAGGCAATTTTCGAATACAGCGGGCAAGTGAAGCTTTACATGATGATACAATATTACCTTATTATCTTAACCTAATCAGTAAATGACTTATAATGTTATACTGTACAACAAACTTGCGAATCTCATACGTAACTGTACACTTCACGATTATAACTACATACTAAACTAATATTAGCGAAGTCACTTGCGTTATCTACGAACCGCGACTTACATCTGTGGCTATGGCGGACCACGTCCTAATAAAATGATACTAAAATAAAAATACAATTAATAACTGATTGATATTTGATTCATTATTCATAATCTGTCTTTAAATATAGTATTATTAAATCAAGAAAAACATTCCATTAAAATAATTTTATAACTGTATATTTAAAAAGAGTTGTTACATAACTCGTTCTCGTATTAAATGATTTGTTCATCGAATAGAGTGGAACTATCACAAGTGAGCACCTTCAAGCATGTCGGATCGTTTCGATCCATACAAACTGTTTAATAGTCCATAATTATAACAAACACTATTTTTTCCCATATAAAGGCAGTGACTGGACGGACCACGTCTTTTTACAAAGAAAAAACAATCATAGACAATCTTGTCTATGGTGACTCAATGCTTATCTGTAAAGTAATTAAAAGAAGAAGTTTTTGAGACATCTCCTAAATTTATTGTGAGATTCTAACAATATTACTGTGATGATATCGAACTTCATACTTCTGCAATTTAAGTCTTCTCCTTTCAATACTATTTAATAAGCAAGATTACATAACTTAGAGATTTTAGTGCAGTCGTGCAATAAATGCATAAGCGACAGTTGCCACCGGAATGTAGACAGAGTGTTAGCACCGACATTGTGACGTCAGATGGCCCTTCTAAAACGATGCCTGCATTAATCAGTTCTCTAATTACACCAAAATTTATTCAATAATCATGACGCAAGGTAAGATTCATGCGAGCATCATTCTGGAATTGGCCAAAGTTTCGTGTTAATAAAATTTCGTCATTTGAGTGTTCACTTCGAAAGTTCAGACTTTCTCAAGAAATACTAGTGCTGTTTATAAAAAGTATGAAAGAAAGCGATATGAGAGAACAACCTCAAGTGTAGTGTTCGTTCAAGAACAGCCCTACATCGACGCCATAGAAAAACTTCGTTACATAGACACAACCCCGCGCTTTTCCGCGAAGGTGACGTCACGTGCTGCGATCCTTATACTCTCTTTGCTTCTTCCACGTTCAAACAACTGGTTACACAATTTGTCTGTAAAGGGATATTCCGTCTCCTTCTATCTTGCAGCACAGGCAATACATGCGTCCTTTTCTGTCCTAGATATGGCCCTATCTGTGTAGTATCACACGTGCACCTTCTTCTTCTGGCCGAGGTAAGTCCCGGACAGCGCCAGCAGTCGGTACCGTTGCCTGAGGTTGCGCGCGCGCACGTGCTGGGACGCGATCTCCGCGCTGTACGCGCCGGGGAACCAGCCCGCCTCGCCGTCGCGGGTGCGCTCGCCGTAGTACCAACCTGCAGGGAATATGGTTTTATAAACTTGGATAAAGATAGTTAGCCCGGTTTCACAGGTGTTAAATTTACTTCAGAAAGAAAGGGCTTAGAGCAAAAAATAACTTGAGAGGTGTAAAGGGACACCCGAATGGAACGAAGTTCCTTTTGATTAATTAGTGAAGGAATTGTAATAAAATTATTTATTTTTTTTAGTTATAATAATATTTTATTAAAAATTAACAAATATAATGTAATATAAACTTAATCAGTAGGAAAAAAAAATATCTATAGCAAAAAGTGTCGTTACAACTTTTGGTCTTAATTTTTTCCGTCTAACCCCCTTTCGCAAAGCGCGATAAGGAACTTCGTTCCAAAAATGTGTTCAATTTGCTGAAAAAGAAAGAAACAGCAACCTCAAAATGTGATATAATAAGGTGTTGGCAGGAAAAGTGGATATGGTTTAGTATAATACAGTAATCTTATACAACGGACGGATATAAATCCCACTCCATGTCTAAGTATTATGTTATTTACGTAGAGGGTACGCAAACTACGCGCTTTGGACGTGGAGTTGCGGACACCAGCCCCTTATACAATAAATTACGTACGGTGTGACAAGAGAACGATATGTAAACAAAAATAACATACTACTGAGAAATATTAATGAAATAAAGTCGTGCATACCTTCGCTAGTCTTCCTCGTAACATTGACGACGTCCCCCTCAGCCAGCCCCAGTTCGTCGGGCTGCGCGGGCGCGTACGCGTACAGCGCGCACACTTGCGGACAGTCCCAGCCCGCGTACACCGCCTCGCCCGCGTCCCCCGCCGGCGGCAGCAGCGCCTCCGCCCAACGCGACCACTCCGTCTCACTCGCACACGACATCAGCTGTGGGGGGATATCGGTTATAGGGGGATTCACAGGTTTAGTTTGCAGTTAAAGCATTTGTTTCATCACCGCTGCTCTCAAAACGAAGGAAAACATCGTGAGGAAACCGGCTTGTCCTAAAACCAATTTTTTTTAACACATATGACATCTACCAACCCGCACTGGGCCCACGTGGTGGATTATAGCCCATCCCTCTCCTAGAGAGGAGGCCTGAGTCCCTGCAGTGGAAACATAATAGGCTGATGATGATACTAACTAACTAGCAGCCCATCCCGGTTTCGCACAGATGGACATTTATTTTTCAAACATGCAATAAATAGTAATAAATATAGCCTATGTTACTCAGGGATAATGTAACATTCTAATGGTGAAAGAATTTTTGAAATTGGTCCAGTACTTTTTGAGTTTATTTGTTATAAACATACAAATCTTTCCTCTTTGTAATAGTACCTAAGTGTAGGTGAAAGTGAGTTCATTTATCTAAACGCGAGGGAAACCACAGGTGTCGGGGCTGCGGGTTGTTCGCAGATACCGCGGCCTCGACATGAAGGGCTAAGAAGTAACATGGGTGGTTTTTAGTCAGTAGAAGTCTGACACTCCCTTTCGCTCTGCCCAAGAGCGGGAGGGGTTATTTGATGATTTCCCACCCCCCCAAAAAAAAAGGGAAACCACAGGTAACCACTACTTGGCTATTTGACAAATATATAAATATAAATTGTGAGGTAGTATAGAAAGCATACCATCTCCAGTGTCCTCCCCTCATGGTTCTCCAGCAGTGTGATGAGTAGCGCGTGTTTAGCGGTAGCGGTGCCCGCGTCGCTGGCGCACACCTCCAGCAGCGACCGCGAGCAGTGGTCCACGCACACGTACAACTCCTCACTGCCAAATTAATACAGAAAGTTATTTTTTAGACCCCACATAATTATAATAACAGCCGCTCGGATCAATCTTCAGGTTAAGCCGCGCCTCATCATCTTTGACAGTCAAAACAGGTAGTCTGTGGCCCTAAAATCTGACAACTAATTGTACCGAGGGGCATTATGTAACCAGTATTAACTGGGTTGTGGAGGTCAGACAGGCAGCCGCTCCATGTAAAATACTGGTAATCAGCTGCATCCGGTAAGAATGAACGCTGAATTCAACATAGTTGGGAAAAGGCTAAGCAGATGAAAATTAAATGATGTATCAGATATTTTTTAAAGTAGACTGTATAAAAAATCTTGATCTCGGAGCGCTTTGGTTACAAATATTTCAATGGCTTACATCTAGCTGGCTTAGTCATATTGCAGCAAACAAGAAAATGTTTCTCCAGTAGGATAACGTAACTACATTACATCTCTAGTTATTTCATCTACGTATCTATGATCTAACCATAAACTACATACCTCTTCTTCTTGGCGATGACAAGTAGATCGTTGAAGAGGAACAGATGCAGGGGAACCTTGTGGAACTTCTTGCCGAACGTCAGCTTTAGCTCGTCTGACTTCCAGATGAGGTGCGTCATCTCGCCGGACCGGACTAGCCAGCGGACTGGTCTGGGGAAATAAAGTAATGAGAGATAAGATCACTATTGTAGGAAAAGTGCCTAGATTTCAAAGGCGGAATAGAATAGAGGCTATTATAGGGTTCAGATTGATAGTTCTTGTTCTTTCTTCTAACAACCCCACACATCCTATATAAGGTGTAAAAGTACCCTTAACGCAAAAGAAGGGCACTTGTTCTCCCCACCACTGCGATCATTTCTTTTTGTTCTAGACCATACCTGGGAATCCCCTAGTTATGAAGATATTGGGGGTCAAAGTTCCAAATTTTTCACAGCTGTTTTTGTAAATACTGGTTTTTCAGGTTATAACTTTACTTAAATTACCTCCATGATCCGTTTACTAATCAAAGCATCCACTAGCACAATGTTTTCACGGTGCTACATTGAGTTTTACTGTAAAATGTGATTTTTGATCCCAAAAAAAAAAATCGTTTCTTAGCAAAACTTTTTGCGTAGGGGTACTTAGTTTAATGTACAGAATGCTTGGTTGACGGCTGTGTGATGGGTTGATTTACACCCTGTATAGTGTCAGAGTTGATAGTGAAATCATTCGAGACATTTTATAACCATATTTTTAGAGGAGCGTTAGGTCTTAGTAACATATCAAAAGCTCTAAAGTATAGGATAGATCAACGACACAAAGGTAGGTTATAAACTTGCTGGCATTCAAAAAGAAGAAAGTGGGGTATTTGTTTTTGTCGGTTATTAGACATCAACAGCTTCCTATAAAAGTCCAATACATACTAGTCAAAATGTATGGAAAAGCTGTTTTTTTCCTTTACATTACCTATAAAAAATTTATATCTAAAGAATGATTTACAGAAAAAAGAAAAGTTATCTGCTTTACCTTCTGTCTCGCTTGGAGCAGGCAGGCCCGAGCGCGGGCGCGTCGCGTACGTGCGGCGGGAACTCGATGATCTTGCACAAGCGGTACATCTCCTCTATGCGCTCTGTGTTGCGTGCGCCTTCGTTACATTGCGACACGTACTGGGGAATTATTATATTATAAGGGACGGTGAAATTGAGGAAAAAATACCCTAAGCTGATCAAATTTTCGATTTTCCTAAACCATAATAAAATTAGTATTAAAGGTCGGTTTCCCCCGAATGGAAAAAAACCGCGCTCCGCCATTCGGACGGCTCTATATTGTAATAATAAAAAAAAAAGAGTGTGTGAGATGAGAAGAGAGTGAGATGAATGAAATTAAACTGTGTGGTGTGCTCCAAATAAAAATAAGTAAAAGTGGAAATTCGGGCGCCTGGAGTACACACAAAACTATGCCAAGGATAGACTTACCTGCGGGAGCTTGAGACTTTTAATCTTCAAGCGGGAAGGTATCAATAAAAATCGATCATGAAAAGTAAGAACGACTTTATTACCCGAAGGCTGCTGGTTTGAAAATTCCTTTCTAATTCTAAAGCTAACAGCTCTAATGTGTAAAATTAAGATGACATCGCTGTTATTCTAAGACCTGTCATTATTGCACTTTTTAAAATAAATTGATGTTATGTATCATAAACCATACCAAACTCCGTCGACTAAATTAGGAACCTGATGGATTATCCAAGAGCATCTTGGTGATATTCGCCGAGATTGCCAACGGCGGTCCAAGATATATGCATTTTGGTAGGGGCGTGCGTTCAAAAATTTAAGTAATATGGAAAAAAACGCCTTGTGGCTGAAAACAAACATGAATAATCGTTAGCGGATAAAAAATGGCGATTCGACGCAGGAGTCGTGGTTACGAGCCAAAACAATTAAACTCACCGTTTCTTCCAAAAATCAAAATGTGGTCATCAGTAGATGAATGAATCCAAGCAAATAATTATAAAATGAAGTTAAAAGATCCTTAAAAAATAAAGGCTATCCAATTAGGATCATGACAAGGGCAATCGGCTACCACATAATTAGGGACTAGATGCCGCCCATCTCAAGTTATATTTTGAGATTTTATTGGAGCGCTCAAAAATCACTCCATTGATTCAAGGCTGTAGGTCGAAAAGCAAGAAATGTCAAAGTCAATTTGACAGCATCGAAAATAAAAATCAGTGTGACCACTTCACGAATCCAAGTCAACCAAAAATGAATTTTCATAAGGCAACACCAACCAGAGCCTACAAATCAAAGCAAAGAATTCAATAGTATGTAACAGGCTTAAAAGACTCGTTACATTACATCCCTCCCCGAAAATAAAAGAAAGGAACTTTCTTTTATTAGAAAGAAATCTTCAACACAATAGACCAGTCTTAACAACTTTCTAATTCCCAAAAAAAGAAAAGAATCATAAAAGATTCAAAGTGTAAATGAATTCTGAAAATGTCAAACGACAAGGTCTCAAGAATTTAATAAAAGTAAAAACATGCAAATGACAAAAAGTCAAAAATGAAATATGTGAAAAACAGAAAAAATTATAAGTTATAAAAACTTGTTAAATGAAACGAAGAGAGAAATCTCTTAGCGCTTCTAAACTCCAAAACAGTGCAGTTAGGCACTATAGCCACTGACTACAAATTTCAAACGAATTCGAACAAATTACCAATACAAACTACAATTTTTAGTGCAGTTAGGCACTATAGCCACTGACTAAAAATTTCAAACCACTTGGAACAGTACAACTTTGAGTGCAGTTAGGCACTATCGCCACTGACTACTATGTCAACTGCTTCCAACTCTACCATCTCTATGAGTGCAGTTAGGCTCTATTGCCACTGACTAACTCCGTATCCAACAATCCAAAAAAATTTGAAACTCCAAACAAAAGTTTTTAAATAAAGCTGAAAGACCTTATTTAAAATATTGTTACAGGCACAACCTGCAACGAAACAAAGGAAAGCGTACTGTGATCGGCTCATCACCACCGAATTCCCGAGCACAATAGCTGTAAAAGAATGTTGCTGTGACTGGCTCAACACTACCAATCTCCCAAACACAGACAAACACAAAAAATCATTGAGATCTCCAATGAGAAATCTCAATAACGAAAAGGCGAAAGCCAAAGTTTCACAATGCGATCGGCACATCACCACCGAACTTCCGAACGCAAAGAAAAAAGAATGACGAAAGTCAAAAAAAAAATCCCGCATTGTGATTGGAACAACAATGTCCAACACAATGGAAAAAGGAAAAAATATGGCCGGAGCCGAAATCCCACATCGTGATCGGCACAACACCACCGACTTTCCGAGCACAATGGAAAAAGAGTCGAAATCAAGGTCAAAAGTTACACCAAGATTCAAAAAATAATAAGGCATTTTGTAACAAAGGTTACAGAATGACCCTAAAAAGTAAAGTCCAGGATGAACGCGTTACTAACAAAGTCAAATCCGATCATTAAAGAGAATGAAACTCTAGTAAAAATGAGAAACAATTATGTCAATGAACAGCACAAAATAGATTTAAAAATCGATTACTATTTATGACGAAGAGAAAATAGAATGATTTCAAACTATGAAAAAAAAGATTACAAAAACTTGAAATTGAGTTCAAGTTTTTGATCTCAAGGTAAAAATAACCTGAAGTGTAGGGTTACATAAGATCCTAATAAAATGTAAACATGTAAAAGGTTACCCTTAAAAAAATAAGATCTTATACAATCCAACAAAAACGAACAAAACATAAAATAAGATCCTTTGATGTGAAAAACATTTAGTGTGGAAAAAAATAGTATTTAATTAACAAGAATGGCCTAAGTTTTATTTTTAGAATGTTAAGAATTCAAATTCAATAAATTTATAAGAAGTTACCTAACATACATCTTTCAAATCGTTGATAACCTATCATCCATCCCCTCGTACATCACACTGTCAAAAACGACCTTCAAACAGAATTTATCAAAATCAAGACTAACACTTGGAAACCAAATTAAAATTTAATAATATCTTTAACATGATAACGTCCCACTGAACCTTTATTTAAATCTTTCAAAACATAAACGTTATCCGAAACCTTTTCAGTTATTTTACACTTTACAAACTTAGGTGCAAGCTTAGCTGAAAAATATGCAGGAGCATGAGATTGAACAAAACTTCTTCTCCACACCATATCACCCACACCAAAAGAAATGACTTTCCGACCTTTATTATAATAAGCGGCATTTCGATTATACCCCTTTAACAAGTAAGCTTGAACTTTAACAAAAATATCACTAAGTGAATTAAGAGAAACTGCATAAGCATTCCTATTTGAAATTTCTAGTTGAGATAAGTTATCAACAGAACTACTAAAGTGATGTAATGACGCATCAAGAATAAGCTCCCTACCAAACATCAGAAAGTTAGGAGTAAACTCAGTAGCAAGGTTTACACTATTATTTAAAGCTAATTGAACATTGGGCAAAAAACTTGACCAAGTTCTATGATCATCTTTAACAAAACACGATATGCAGGTTTCGACCGTTTTATTATATCTCTCAACAGGGTTATTTTGAGGTGTATACAAAGTATTATAAAATATTTTGGTTATATTAAAACCTTTCAAAAAATCTACAAAATGTTTTGAAGTAAATTGAGTTCCATTGTCACAAACTACTATTTTTGGACAACCAAATTTGAGAAATATTTCCTTTTCAAAATGTTTACAAATTACTCTAGTGGTAGCATTGATCATTGGAAAGAACCAGCAATATTTAGTAAAAACGTCTACAACCGAAAGTATGTATCTATGACCAGAATAAGTTTTAGGTAGAATTCCTATGATATCAACTGAGAGCATAAGCATCAACAGCAGTACAGGTATCGACATCACCCGAATCCTGAAGCGGCGGAGACTGAACTCCCTTGTCCATGACTAACAAACAGCAAGGCGAATAGCAAACGAAAAGCAAAAACTAAATTTCAAAAAGTTAAAAGTTTGAAAATAAATTCTCAAGTTTGAGGTTAAGTATTGAAGTCAATGTGGTATTCCCATGAAAAATTACTAAGTTAATTTTATCGTTTTAAAAGTGCAATAATCACTTACAAGCAGCTTAAATCTAGATAAATTAAATGTACAATATTGTACTTACAATTAGATTAAATTATTTTCTTTAAAAGTTAAACTTAGTTTTTAAAATAACTTTACTGTTGAGAACAACAAAACACGGTTAATGCTATACATTTCTGTTGGTTTTGCTAAGAAAAAAACATGTTATTAAAACAAACAGGTCAATAAACAAAATTATCAATAAGTAAACACCAAATATTGTTTACAAAGATTCACCAAATTAAGTTAAGTACTACTTATGAGTCAAAAATTAAAATAAACACAAAGTTATTGAAGTAACAATGTAGAACAAACTAATGCAAACAATAGACTCATAAGTTATTTAATAATTGTGCAATAATGACAGTATATAGGTACCAGACAAACCTACTTCAAGTCCCTGTTCGCTGAGCGACAATTGTAATAATAAAAAAAAAGAAAGTGTGTGAGATGAGAAGAGAGTGAGATGAATGAAATTAAACTGTGTGGTGTGCTCCAAATAAAAATAAGTAAAAGTGGAAATTCGGGCGCCTGGAGTACACACAAAACTATGCCAAGGATAGACTTACCTGCGGGAGCTTGAGACTTTTAATCTTCAAGCGGGAAGGTATCAATAAAAATCGATCATGAAAAGTAAGAACGACTTTATTACCCGAAGGCTGCTGGTTTGAAAATTCCTTTCTAATTCTAAAGCTAACAGCTCTAATGTGTAAAATTAAGATGACATCGCTGTTATTCTAAGACCTGTCATTATTGCACTTTTTAAAATAAATTGATGTTATGTATCATAAACCATACCAAACTCCGTCGACTAAATTAGGAACCTGATGGATTATCCAAGAGCATCTTGGTGATATTCGCCGAGATTGCCAACGGCGGTCCAAGATATATGCATTTTGGTAGGGGCGTGCGTTCAAAAATTTAAGTAATATGGAAAAAAACGCCTTGTGGCTGAAAACAAACATGAATAATCGTTAGCGGATAAAAAATGGCGATTCGACGCAGGAGTCGTGGTTACGAGCCAAAACAATTAAACTCACCGTTTCTTCCAAAAATCAAAATGTGGTCATCAGTAGATGAATGAATCCAAGCAAATAATTATAAAATGAAGTTAAAAGATCCTTAAAAAATAAAGGCTATCCAATTAGGATCATGACAAGGGCAATCGGCTACCACATAATTAGGGACTAGATGCCGCCCATCTCAAGTTATATTTTGAGATTTTATTGGAGCGCTCAAAAATCACTCCATTGATTCAAGGCTGTAGGTCGAAAAGCAAGAAATGTCAAAGTCAATTTGACAGCATCGAAAATAAAAATCAGTGTGACCACTTCACGAATCCAAGTCAACCAAAAATGAATTTTCATAAGGCAACACCAACCAGAGCCTACAAATCAAAGCAAAGAATTCAATAGTATGTAACAGGCTTAAAAGACTCGTTACAATATCAGTACAAGAGCCCTTGGTAGGGTAAAAATAACTTGCACCATCAAGTTTATTTACAATCAAATAGAAATCACGAAGCCGGTGCCGAGAAAGCAAGATTGAACTAAATTGGTCAGCTTTTATCAATTGTATAAATTCGTAATTGTTTCTGTGAACCGGCACCGATACATACACAGAAATATATAATCGACATAAAATATCAATTAAAATTATATTCACAGAACAAAGATCCGATAATTGTGTTAGTAAAATCAATCTTCATTGACAGCTAGAAGGCATCAACTACGCAAATTGGAGCCCTCCAAAAGAAGTTTCCCTATACTTGTTAGCTAGTTGTTTGTGGCTTGGGATTGTATTTGTTGAGAATATAATGGCACTCACGTTATTGAGCGAGACGAGCGCTCTAGCACAGGCGTGGTACTCCAGGTCCTCGTTGTTGAGGTTCTTGAGCACGGCGTCCAGCAGCAGCGGCAGTCGCGTCACGCGCTGCATCGGCAGCATCAGGAACGAGTGCAGCGACAGCGACTGGCAGGATGGGTGGCTCTCCACTCTACGGGGACAAAAGGATCATCATTTATTTAAATACACGAGAAAAAGGAAATAGTATAACCGAAAATCATAACTAGAAATTACCATTTAAGCCACTAATGTGCATGATCTTGAGATTATTTGTATAGCCTGCAGATAGTTGTTCCGGGTCTAGGTATTTGTGTATGTGAGTTTAAATGTTTGTGAATGCACGCACGATACAGGAGAAATTCCTAGTGTGCGGCAACGTAAAAAAAAATACACGAGAAAAAGAAAATAGTACTTATATAACCGAAAACAAACACTAGAAATTACCATCTAACTGCCGCACTCAGAGAGTTTTAATGATTACTTAGGCCATCACTCAGTAAAGGTTTTGACTGTTTTGTCATACAAAAGTATGTCAAACCTTTACTAAGTGACGGTTTAAGTAATCATTAAATATCTCTGAGTACCGCAGTAAGCCACTAATGTGCATGGTCTTAACATTATGTCTGGATCTTTAAAGACACTATGACCTACGAATTTATTATTTGTGTTTTCACAGTGTGGTTAACAACTAAAAACCTCATTATAGCTCATCTAAATAAAAAAATAATTTTGACCCGAAACACGGTGCATTTCGACGGCACGGTTGGCGCAATGGCTGAGCGATTCGACTGCTGCGCCGCGTGTCGCGGGTTCGATCCCCGCACGGAACAAATATTTGTATGACTTGCAGATAGTTGTTTCGGGTCTGGGTATTTGTGTATGTGAGTTTATATGTTTGTGAACGCACCTACGATACAGGAGAAATTCCTAGTGTGAGGCTAAGTAAAATATACTAGACTAGCTGACCCACGCAACTTCGTCTGCATCACATAATATAGCTTTTAGCCTTTCTCGATAAACCGACTATTCAACATATTAACTTAAGTTAAATCGTACTCGTATCAAACAAAAAAAATTACCTTTCATCTTTATAATACCTATTAGTTTAGATTGGCTTCGATTATATTATTAAAGTGACAATTACTATAGGTATCTCTTACTGTTAAATATACAGTAATCCATTGTACTTGTAAACATTATGGTGCAGTAAATATTTTGAATTTGAATTTCTCCGGAGCCCCCGGAGGCCAGAATCCCCACTTACCTACCGCACCGGGCTGAATGACTGCCGCGCGCGTAATTATTTTGTCGCGCGGATATTTTGATATTGCGATATCTTCCAAGATAATTGTTTAAACTGAATAGAGTAAAGAGCACAATTATTCTATATTAAATTTCCGTGCTAACAAACATATTTATTTAGATATAGATTTATATCATATGGGTTAAATAAGCATCGCAAAATATCATTATTTTTAATCTAACATTTTAATAGTAAAAAATGGTTACAGTGAGTCAATCTTAAAAGATATATATATGCTGTCGCGGACTTTTTTTTAGAACATTTAAAGAGGAACAATTCTTTGATACATGATATTTGCGTAACTTAAACCGTTTTCGCAGCGCACGCAACGGAAGCTCTCAAAAAGGAATACCTTTTCCCGTTTTTGCAACATTTTTCATTTATGCTCCGCTCCTATTGGACTTAGCGTGATGTTATATAGCCTAAAGCCTTCCACGATAAATGGACTATCTAACACTAAAAGAGTTTTTCAATTCCAACCAGTAGTTCCAGAGTTTACCCCGTTCAAACAAACAAACAAACAAACAAACAAACTCTTCAGCTTTATAATATTAGTATAGATTCAACTGGTGGTAGAAGCAGCGTTGGTAAGACTCCCACCAGCTCGACCGGCGACATTGTTAGAGTCGCGGGCAACCGGTGGATGCAAGCGGCAGGTAGCCTTTCGCTATAGCCGTCTATGGGGAAGGCCTTTGTCCAGCAGTGGACGTCTTTTGGCTGATGTTGAGACGTTTTTCTAGGCAAGCAGGACCACTTTAATGTCTCAAATTGTGAACAGGTGAACAATAAGTACGCATACTGACTTTTTCAGCGCATTAGCGAAGGCAGGCCGCGCCTGCAGCCGCTGCAGCGCTTTGACCATGAGCGCCTGGTTCTCGCAGTACTTGACGTACACGCCGAAGTGCAGCTCGGCGTGTTGGCGCACGATGTCGCAGATACCTTGCAGCAAGATGTTGTCCTGCCAGCACTTCTCCAGCTCGTTCATTAGCAGTTGGGAGCATTTGCGGACTGTGGGAGAGGAAATTAATATTATGAGTATTGCCATGAACGCGGCAAACCGATAGATGAGAGACAGAACAGAAGAGAGTGGCAGAAGAAAGGGGAGCTCTATACCAAATAGTGGGTGATTCCGGTCTGAAATGACGATGATGATTGTCGAAAACAAACTGGTCAGACTGACCACGTAGCGTGGTGCCCAACTATGGCGTCAAGTGCAATTGATTCATTTTTTAAATTAAGAAATTCTCAATCTCTGTTCTGTATTTCCATTTGTAATTTGCCCCATCGTCGACGCTTTCCAGTAAAATAAAATCCTTGATAAAGTATCTTGACTTGGCTCGCGAGGATATTGACATGTGGCATGTGGACACAACGATCATTGTGCCGATAGTCATATCAGCCAATGGCTTAACTGCCAAGAGCTACGATCAATATATACCTGAGTGGACGCTCTCGTTAGGCAGCTAAATGAAGGGCTTGTTACAGAAAGCGGTATTCCTGGTCACAGCTTGTATTGTTAGAAGATTCCTTTCTCTGGAGCCCTTTTACCACGATCGGCGAAAGGGATAAAAGGGGCCCTTTTTTATCCCGACTCCGTGACAGTAAAATAGTTTTTTTATAAAAGTTGTGTGTTACATAAACCAGGATAACTATTAAGTGTGACATTCCAAGACCCATATTAAGACTTACCGGGTAGTATCGTAGCGAACAGGGTCTCCCAGTCAGCGCGGGGCATCACATGAGGGTCCCTGAAGGCGGGATGCGTGATGAAGTTAGCCTCCAGCACGTTGAGAGAGTTCAGGTATGATGCCTCTGACGTCAGCAGCTCGAACTTCGCTTCTTGGAGACGCTTTTGTGCCGGCGCAAGGGAACCTGTGGGAGACGGATTTTTAGAAAAAGATTTAAAAGGAAGTAAATGAAATGTTTGTGACCTATATTTTTTTTTATTGTCTTTTGTGTACTGTGCTTTGCAGATGCTTTTTTAAGATTTTTTATCCTCGTATTCATATCAGACACTAATGTTGTAAAGACAGTAAAGTTTCATGACTAAGAGAATACACGAGAAGTCTTGCGTTCATGATGTTACACCCTGTATATGCATACAAGCTTCCTCAAGCAGCAGATTTGATAAAAAGAGCCTTAATATATTTTTTTTAACTTTACTTTCTTTTGTTTGTATGTATTAACGTTGCCAGAAGTATGCCTGTCTATGTCGTTGTTGTACAATAAGGACAACAGTTGAATGCAATGCAGCAATGCACGATAGATTGTATACCTCCTGCTCCATCACATCACCACAAATACTTACTGAGCACAGCAGAGTTGAGGACCTCGGGCACCTCACACCACAGCGTGCGGGAGGGCCCGCGCGGCGCCACTAGCGCCATGGCGGAGGGTCGGGAGGGAGTGGACTCGCTGGCTGAGGTACTGGCGCTGCGCTGCGAGTGCTGCGAGCCTGGGTCGTAGGCGTCAGAGTCTGAGTCGCCGGTCTCGCGACACACCGACTGGAAAAGAAGGAAAAACGGTTACATACTTCGTAACTATAAAGGAACTCAGAACTAGAAGAACTGCCGAGAAAACTAGATGCTTGCTATCTGCGTGTGAGGTTTAGAGTAAATAGACTAGCTGGAATTTGTGTTACCTCGCTTTGTTTACATACAGTGCCATCTTATAAATATGATTATGTAGTTTTGTTCCATATTTTTAACACACAAATAAAGAAGAATAACGAAGAAATTAGTAAACAACGTCGCAATCACAATAGAAATATAAAGATAAAATATGATAAATATGACAGAATGCAATATAATTTCAAGAACACGAGGCGAACGCAATGCGATTGTTCTCATGAAAAACATGAAACTGTTTTCCCTTTGAGGCTTTGAGATATTGCGAGATCTAATTTACGAATTTTGTTTACAATCCATTCACGTTAGCATTTCCGACAAAACATTAAACATTCAACAGCAACAATAAAGACCACTGTGATTTTGACACCGATACTCAAAGATTAAGGACTGTTTCGTTGATCGAGCGGTCAAGCGCGACTGCTGAGCATGAGGTCTTGGCTTTAATTCCCGGGTCGAGCAGTGTTATATAGGTGTCTGGATTTGTGCCTGGTTGAGAGCAATAGACTCACCCGCTATTACAATGGCATTTAAAAACGTAATTGGCGAAATGTGGGTGTACTTGTTAAGTTCCACCTCTGGCTTACTCTTCGAGTATTACAAGCCGTGATGTTATTTACGTGAAAAACTGTGATAGGATTGTGCCACATGTTGATTTAAGAAAAAAAAGTTCAAAAATTCCAAAATCAAACATCTTTTACGGAAACGATTCGCTGTAAGACCGATGACCGCTAGGTATTTGCACTGCTCTTCGTTTTAGGTCATACAAGTCAGAGTCTAGTCCGTTCGCCGAAGGTCACGGCAATTACGAGCAATTAGCAGAGAATTAGCGCCAATCGTTTACACACCGGCTAAAATTGGACACGAGCTGGATAAGCGTAATTAAATTGTTTACTTCCATAAATACACGTCAGTGTTGTACCTACTTACCTATCTATATTTGTGTGGCATACGTACACCCCATAAAGTTGGTGGTCGACCATTTTTGACCTCTATGCGTTTAGTGTAAGGTTGAAAAGTATTCAACTGCAAATGAACTCCAGGAAAATTAATGTCGTTTGCGGGAAATATAGAAATAGGGTGATGAATAGTTTTATGACGTTTAAAGTGGAGGATAGTAATTTGTACGTCATATAATAGAATCCAGTGACTGTTGTTATTCTACGTCACTGGAATATTACAGGCCCCGTATTCACAAATGCTTCGATTCGGAAAGTCATAATTATGTCAATCTCGCTCACTTTATTAAATGCTAAAAAAGATAGACATATACGACTTATCGAGCCAAGCGTTTGGGGCTGGTCTGGCTATGAAATGAAGCTGTCCAAATAGAAGAAGATGAAATAGCTAGGCTAGGATGGAAGTGAACACTGAGATGACTGCTCGTAAAGAAAAAGAGTACCTCATCATCATCACATAAAATCACGCCTGTAATCCGCGAAAGGTTAGGATGCGGTGTGTGTACCTTGAAGTATACGCACATTTTGTCAATAATGTAATATGAGGCGAGCCTACTGCCTTCAACCGAGCACAAATTAAGACTCTGGGGCTGACAAAGAAGAATGAAAATCGGTCTACATCACAAGTAGTTACGCAAGTCACTGGTTTCCCAACTAGCTCATTTACAACGCACATCAGTAGTGGGGTCAAACAAAACTAGAGACATAGTTGACACCTAGTTTAGGGAACACCCAACCGGCGCCTTCCTAATTGCATCGTCGGCGTCGTAACGTTTTATATTGGTAGTAAAAGGTGTTGTAAAGATAATGCAGTGCGTACGTTGCAGAGTCTTATCGTCTATGGGCTCGTAACCCATTTCTCAAGGTGCCTCCTCCGTGAGATAAGAACTGCGTAGTACGTTTTACAATACTGTTGTATGCTGGGAGTCCCTTGTTTACAAGTAAAAAGTATAATCAGCTGATATTGTATTATTGCAGTCGTACCAAAGGGTATCGTATCACCCAGTGCTAATTAACTGGGTTGTGGAGGTTAGATACGCAGTCACTCCAAGTTAAAAATTGGTAAGTATTCAGCTCCATCTGGTTAGACTAGGAGCCGACCCCAACATAGTTGGATAAGGCTAGGCTGGTGATAATTATTCCTATCGTAAAGACAGGCCTATCCTGTATAAAAGAAGAGCTATTAACGGGATTCACTTAGTGATTTCTCTAAATTGCAGGCAATTAAGTTATCTAGCAACTCGTTATAATGTTTTTGGCACTTTTTAGTACTGTATAGCAATTAAACTTGACTTTATTAACAGCAGAATCAAAGCTGAGCGTATCGAATGCGAAAATATATTCGACACGAGTTATTCGTACGCTAAAAATGTGGTTTATTAGTGCTGCATACTAGCGCTCTATTGGTAATCAATTTGAAGTTGTGTGTGGGTTATTGAAAAAACAAGATGCCGTCATGAATCTTGTTATTTGGTTTCGTGGGCCAAGTGTTAAACGAACCATATACTACAAACACACTGGCTTAAGTGGAAAAAACCATTCAACATTTTCGAAAGGAGTTCTCCAAAATAAGTCTGTATCGGTACTGACCTCAACTTTGGCCGCGTTATAGAACTGGTAGAGGGGCTCGTGCGTGAACAGCGAGTGCGGGAGGGGGCTGGCAGGGTGCGAGCCTGAGGAAGCGCCTGATGATGACGAGATGTTGCCTGCTTGGTACAGACCTGCTTCCGCGTACCTGTGGGCAAAGGAGATTGTGTATGAGAACAAGGTCATGGTACCACGTTTTTCTATGGGTAACTAACATCAAGAAAATAATTTAAAAAAATGATAGCTATCAAATTTGCATCGATTGTGTGAGGAATTACTAGAGGAGCTCGTGGCTTAATAAGAACTGCCACTCGGGTCGATCTTTAGGTAGAGCTGTGCTTGCCTAGGACGGTCTGTGGATGAGTGACCGCCCGACATACCGAGTTTCCTCCGTGCCTCGGAAAGTACGTTAAGCTGTTGGTCCCGGCTGCCATATATAGATCTTTGGCAGTCGTTACAGGTAGTCAGAGACCTGAAATTGCATCCAGTCTTACCAAAGGGTATCGTATAACCTAGTATTAACTGGGTTGTGGAGGTCAGATAGGCAGTCGCTCCATGTAAAATACTGGTATTCAGCTGCATCCGGTTAGACTGGAAGCCGACCCCAACATAGTTGGGAAAGGCTAGGCAGATGATGATGATAGCTATCAAAACGTCTAAACTGTGTTTAAACCGTTTTAATGTCAACATTGTTGTGGAGTATTTCTGATTATAACTCTTAAAAGTTCGTTCTTGTATGTTCGCCAGATTTCATATTGATGGTTAGGTACTGTAACCGTGGTCATACCCGGCTTGGCTGTTCTGTAATTCGAAATGGGAAAACCCAATAAACCCTGGGATTAAACCAGGGTACTCAGTATCTTAGCTCTTATACTATGCTAGGCGTAGAAGTTTCAGAGAGGTTTACACCTGATTTCAGCAAACTAACGTCTGTATGGTGATGTGTGTGTATAAGGACAAAAGTGCACATGGTAGGTATGTTAATAGGTATATACAGCGTGAGAAAAAAACAACCTTGCAAGGTCTTTAGGTATAAGCAGTCAGTGAAGTCATACACTCATAACAAGACTTAGAACTCATAGGTACCTACCTCCTAGTGCATTATAAGTTAATTGCTAAAGGATACAACATCGTTAGGTATATATTTTTTTGTTTTTTTGACCGCGAGAAGTCAGCAAACGACTCCTCCCGCTTTGGGCAGAGCGGTAGAGAGTGTCAGACTTCTCCTGACTAAAAACCACCCATGTTCCTTCTGAGCTCGTTGTGTCGAGGCCGCGGTATCTACACACTCTTTTTTAATGTAACCTTAACCTTACTGTTCTAAATAAAGGTACAACGTCGATTAAATAAATACACACATAAAATATCCGTTATTCAACTCCGGCTGTTATAATCAAAATTTCCAGTAATTGAACGGCTAAGCAAGATAAGAGAAAGGAAATGTTTTGGGAATCCTAAAAGGATTGATAACGCCTTATCAAAAGTGCTATTACAACAATACATGTACCTAATGTTAGAGCAAATTATTGTGTCGGATTTATAGTTAATGGATGTAGAAATAAGCCTTTTTTATGGTGGGTGGAAAATCATCAAATGACCCCTCCCACTCTTGGGCAGAGCGAAAGGGAGTGTCAGACTTCTACTGACTAAAAACCACCCATGTTTACGGAAGCCATATGTAGAAATAAGCATGAAGTAGAAATTAAGTGTTCTGAATGAAAACTGAATTTGTTTGTTTGTCACGCCATCACTCTTAAACAGCTAAACAGATTTCAATAAATTGTCGCATATTAATAGTCCATGACCGTGAGCACCAGGGTTAGGAGATAGGGTAATTATTGTTTCCCGTATGGGATAACTTTAGGCCCCCACGCGAAATGACGTGGGTAAACGCTAGTATCATAAATAATGATTAGGTAATCAGCTATGACGAATACTATAATGACTTATTGTTAGCATCTACCTAATAACTATATGATGATGTAAGGAACATCCTGTCAGCTAAATTAAATAATTTCCTTATATTGTCAATCTCGCCCACTTGATTGGGATTTGAACATAACTAGAGGAACGGGGATATAGTATAGGGACACCTCTGCTTAACCCTTCAGGGATTATAGGCGTTTCCCACTGTTGGGCAAAGGCCTCCCCTTTCTCCTTCCAACTCTCTCGATCCTGTGAGATATCTAGCCATGTTCACCCCAAAAACAAGATAAGATCATTATTAATGTTTTTTTTGGAGGGTGGGAAATCATCAAAGAAAACCTTCCCCTCTGGGCAGATCGGTAAGGAGTGTCAGACTTATACTGACTAAAAACCACCCATGTTCCTTCTTAGCCGTTTGTGTCGAGGCCGCGGTATCTCTTTCGAACAACCCGCAGTCCCGACGGGATTATAAATCTTCCTACTCTCCCGAAAAATCATGTTCCGAGGTGGTTGAATATCTGTCGAGGCTGCGGATCTGTCGAGGCTGCGGATTGTTCGCAAGGGATACCGCGACCTCGACATGAAGGGCGAAGAAGGAACATGAGTGGTTTTTAGTCAGTAGAAGTCTGACACTCCCTTTCGCTCTGCCCAAGAGCGGGAGGGGTTATTTGATGATTACCCACCACCCAAAAAAAAAAAAAAAGGTGGTTGAATATACATTTTGCTCTATTCACTAAAAACAAATTACTGTTTAATTAGGCACCTACTTTTGCAGTGAATGTCAGATATTTAAAAGTATATTGGTATTGCAAGGTGACATTGATCTCAATATACAGACAGACGTTGAAGGTAGGCGATAATTTTGTACAAACATGTGGGTTGTATTTTTTACGACAATTAAAAAGGTTATATTGAAATATTTTTCGATTTAAATGATTAATTAGTTAAGTACCTTTGTTTTATATCTTCCCATCAATTTTGTAGAAAACACATGACACTTTTTTAACTTCACTGTTTAATCCACTTTCAAAACACAATATCACTAAATCACCAGTATTAAAGTTTCCTCTTAATTTCACTGTTTGTAAATGCCCAATAGCACCTATTTATTAGAACGAGAAACAATATAAATAAAATATATTTGCGCGCTAAAAACCGCGAGGCAACGGCTACGTTTCAAAAGCCACCAACGTCCTTCTGAGCAGGCGCATAATAGCGGACTTAAAGTTATGGGGTGGTCCAAGGTGCGACCGTCCAGCGAGTCAAGACGACACATAAAATTACTGATCTCAGAAGTGTCAGAGCAGCTGATTGGTTGTAATTTAATAAGACGGCACGGTTGGCGCAGTGGCTGAGCGATTGGACTGCTGCGCTGGGTGTCGCGGGTTCGATCCCCGCACGAAACAAATATTTGTATGGCCTACAGATAGTTGTTTCGGGTCTGGCTGTTCTGTGTATGTGAGTTTAAATGTTTGTAAACCCACCCACGATACAGGAGAAATTCCTAGTGTGGGGCAACGTATTATTATTAAAAAAAATAAAAAATAAAATTGCATGAGTTTGATTGATAACTGCCTTGTTGGTCTAGTGGTCGCAAACGCTACTGCTGAGCAAGAGGTTTCGGGTTTGATTTCCAGGTCGAGTAAAAGTTTATTAGGTTTAGTTTTTGCCTGGATTGAATTTGTGAATGGTTGATTACAAAGTTCCCAGACTCGCGCTTTTGTTCCACCCATTGCTGAGTGTAGGCCTCCTACTTTTTGAGCCATTTTTCTCGGTTCCATCAACTCAACTTCTTCTTCATTGTCGATGACAGTTAAAATTGAGGCGGCCCAAAGTTTGGCGACGAGTTTGGCACTTTCAGTAGCCTCCATCAACTCAACCCAATCAGGTCTCACTAGTGATCTACAGAATCTCATTCAATTAAAAAATAACTGGCCACAATACCATAATTTAGGACTATGCTTAAGCTCGGTAGCTAATATTAAATCGCTAACGCTCGTGGGTTGGGACACGGGTAACGGTGGTACGGAAAACTGGCTTGTGAAGTAGTGAGTCACTGGTTTCGTGGATAATGGTCGACGTCATGCGTTCACTATACTGACTAACGTCTGGTCGAAGATCAGCTAGTAGCTACCTCCCAGGAACATCTATGTGGGTCACTTTGGGTTAACTCTTTACTAATTTAATTTAATTATTTTGCTTGGCCGCCGCGTAGTGCATTTAACGGATCTAATGGATGATTATTTTTTTGCCACTAACAGTGATTATGTGAAACTTCAAGGCCTGAATCTCGGGTTAGGAAGAGGCCGAGGTGTATCTAGCTATTCAATACCTTTTCACCAGTTTTTTAGGTCTCTGGTTATGGGGGGCTAGTGGTGGGAGCGAGAGGTGTGGTTATATTCGGTCTGACCTGTATATAAGTTAGGATCGAATGCTCCGTCTCTATGGCGTTTTTCTAGCCATGAAAGAGATCAAACCTTATTTTCACTGAAACATTCAGGGCCACACACGGTATCTCATAATTCTCCTGGCCGTATTTCAAATTAATTTGGGATCAGCGCAGCATGTCTTCTTGTTCTATACTTCTCCATTACTCGTGGTTAATTTTTATGACCGAATGCCCGTGGAAATCAAGTTCCAGTATGTAGGTTACGTCTGCATTAATTTCTCCAAGTGGGACAGGGTAAGCTCTGCGAGTCGCAGTTGACCTTTGTCTTGAACTCAGCCGGCTGCCGGAGCCGAATGCCAAACGGACCGCAATCGTAACTGTAGCGTAAATCTTGTGTCGCTTGTTGCTACGCAACCATGCTGCTGCTTTTACCAAACGTATTGCAACGCGAAATTATAAATATGTCTCTCAAGTGTGTCAGGTTTCATTGTAAACTTGGAGTTTTAGGCACAAGGGACCGTACTTTCTAGTAGTTTAATAAGACTGTCAAGTTTAAGTTCGAAGTTTAATGTGTCACCTACTTTCGTACTACTCCGTAAATTGAGAAGTTACTTGAAATTGGTTATTTAACCAAGTTCTCCGAATCTAGGTTCCTACTTATAGTTTATTTGCAGACAAAGGGATACCTACTTGCAATAACTTGAACAGCTTAAAGGGAATTTCGCTGAAGTCTGATTAATAAATACATTTGAAAATGTGAGTAAATGTTTTCTGGGACAATATTTACGTCGACGCGGGAAAAACAGTGTTTATGAATGAAACAGAATGTTGTAGGAGTGTCGGATTTACCTACTTGTAATTACGTACACTACTTAGGCCTAGCCCTGCATTAGGGCGTGACTAATTAGATTGAATGAGTTGAGGATGCCGTAATCTATGGTTGAGGATTTCCTTTATTAGGGATGTCAACTTTAGAAACTTCTATAATTTTATTCTGATTCAGAACTTTATCATTTAAAGCAATTAATAATTTTGTTCCATAAAAGTAAGTTACTTGTTATTTAAGGCACATATTTTGGCACATATTTGGTATTTTGGAGACTTGGATTACGATAAGAAGTAACCAATTGCTGGTTCTGTTACGTAGGTCATACAGAGGAATGTGGTCAGACCCGCAGTATCGAATTCTGCAAAAAGTCAGTATCGAACTCTAGATCATAGCGAAAACAAACTTTTGACACTGACAGTTGACAATGCATTTGTGCAGAATAGCGAACCTATCTACAAGGGAAGTTCAAGGAAACCCCTTGTATACAAATACAAGCCGACTTCCTTAACCCATTAAGTACATAAACAAAATCTACTCACCAAGAAGTGTTGGAGGTGTTAGGCGTAGTGTTAGGCGTCGTATTGGGCGTCGTATCGGCGCCGCACTCGGCGTACCACGACGTGCGCGCGCGCGGGCTCTTGTCCTTGCGCGACAGCGTCGGCAGCAGCCGTTTCAACTCTGCACAGTCCACACCAACGCGTTACGTAATCATCTCATAAACAACACAAGTCATAGTGCTGCATGGTTCTTTTTGGCGCGAAGTTGGGACTAACGCCGCCATATTGTTTTCTTTTTTATAATTTCCATAGACAATTTCACAAAACGTTTATCAGCAGGCTGCTGGCATTAGAATGACATTGTTAGGATTAGGAGCGCAAAAGAACCATGTTGAACTATTAGTGTTTACTTTGAGATTGGCGGAAGAAATGGCAGGGAAACCGGTGTTGTCAGAGAGAAAAGTGGGTGGAATAGTAAAGCCAGTTCTCAACGTCATTCTTTGAGCAAACGGTTGTACAGATGCTTGACTTTTGTAGTTGACCTCACCAGAAAAGCAATTACAGATATTTTTGTGAATGTATTATTTTTCAAAAGGCTAAACCCTGAGAATCCCGTACATCCCCGTTGATTTGTATATAGACAAAAGTCATACATGTGTGCGTGGGTCATAATTCTAACATAGGAAGTCAAACATCTGTACATAATGATTAATCTGCGTCACCTCTATGTAACCACAATAATGACTAGTTGCATGCAATCGTTGTGTTTTTATTGTTTCGACTCACAACAGAACTGTGCTGTCAATTACAAAGATTAATGAAATCGTGACGGATGGTGATGAACATCAAATTAAAAAAGAACGATCAATTGTTTGCAGACTTATTTTTCCTGTTTCTCATTCATTCTAACTGTTTTACCTTTGTGAATGGTTGCATCTTATTTCTTTATCTCTCTTTGTGCATTGTAAAAGATTGCAGTAAAAAAGAAACAGTTAAAATTGCAGTCAACGTTATAAATGTGGGACGTGAACTTGAACAATAAGTAACATGATGTTATCATAAAGTGCGATTATAATTTACATAGAGAACAAAAACAGTAGTGTTATAACTAGAATTATGTGTAGGCAGATTATGCCATCGTATTCATAATTTTGTGTTAATCAAATAATCATGCAATATAACAGACCATGCATTGAGAAGAAGAGAATAGAACTCACGACCCATCACACAGTGCTACACATCACAAGAGACGTACTAATTTACGGAAATGCGCGGGAGTGGATCTATGGACAAGAGCAGCGAGCGTCGGCGCTCACAGATGACTAACAGACTATTAAGTAAATTGCACAAACCCGCACATTGTGCACAGAGGTCGCTGGCGTCACCACCATGGCATAAACATCTTTGTACAATATACACAATGGTGTACACTGGCCCATAGAAATAAGACCCACCCATGGATTGTTATCCTTTTGTTATTGAAATTGCCAACATAACTATTTATTGAGATTACTAAAACTCTTCACTGGGATTATAATAAAAATAAAACTGGCCATAACTAGTTATTAAGTATAAAAGCAGTACTAGTCCGTGCCATATAAGAGGTCACTTAAAGACTGGTTTGGACCATACATAATGTTTAATACATGTAGGTAATGTATTTTATTATGATGTAAAATGGCCCAGATTACTGAGAATATGATATTTAATGCTCGCTATCAGTGGGATTTTGTCATGTTTCATTGAAATAAATTGCTTGAGTAGGTATTGTAATGGTAGGAAGTGTTTATTTGGAGTGATTTGGATATTTTCGTCTAGATCCTGGTCTAGATAGTTTATTGTGCGCGTGGGGTAAATAATTTATAATGATTCGAATATTGGGCCAAAAATGTGGGTTAAAGCGTTCAACACTTGAGTCTTTTCCTTGGGGAAGATTTAAAAGGGCTCTCTGAACACGCGGAAAAATGCAAAAAAGGTGAATGACATTCGTTGTTCATTTAAGAATATCCCTACACATTGGGATTTACTTAGTCCTAAACCTTATTGATCAAGTTATTGAAGAAGATTATAGAACGAAATAAAAGAATGATAAATCTTGAAAGTAATATCAGCCACAACCAAGTGTTACTACAGGAAATAATAAAACATTAATGGCCCCAATACAAAATGGTTTGACTTTGAAACCAGTCTGTTTTACACCATTTTGTAGAGGAACCCGAAAGTAATCATTAATGAAGAACGCAAGACAGTGCAAACATAAAGACGTGAACAGTGCAGGTGGCCTACCATGACGTCTTACAGCAGCATTCTGCTGCTAAGCGCAAAAGCGGTATCTCATAATCCAAGTTTTGTAAATATACTTTGTTCGACACAGTAATGTATAATCAATCCTCAAGGATTGATTTTTGTTTACATATTAGTTTTTATGTTAATATAGATACTGTTTTTGGGTTTAGTTCATTAGATGCGTATTTTTTATGACATTAAAATCAAATTTTAGAGATACCGCTTCTACGCTTAGCACGGCAGTATTGTTTTATTCTTATTCCAGTGTGGAAAAGGGATGGCGCTAGGCCTCTTGTATAGCTCTGTCGCTTTCCCCCACTGGAATAAAATTAAAGCAGTCCTGCTTGAAGACGTCATGGTAACCCCACAGGATCCTTAACCTCCTTGTTGTGGGAATAACTATTTACTTAATTTATTTATGAATTTGAGTGAATACGTAAAACTGACTCAATTGTGGTTAACCGCAGTCTATGTTTTGAATTTGATTGCACTTAAGTTCAAGGAAACGCAGATGTAGAATTGGGTCTAATGAATTACTAATAACCGAATGAACTGTGCTTAAATCCTGTGAAAATGTATTAAAATGACATTATACAACCCTACCAAAAAAATTATGACTATTGTTGAACTAAGCCCCACCTAACTACTGCCTCGTTGAGGTCTTGGGTTCGATTCCCGGGTCGGGAAAATTGCTATTGGGTTTTTTTCATCAGGAATTTCTACGTCCTACGTCAGTACGTCCACGGAGTTTGGATTTGTGCCCGGTTGTCGGCAATAGACCCGCCCCTTGTTACAGGGGACTTAAACATTCACCCATTTTAAGATTTAATTTAGTTTGTTTTTCTATTTTTTTGCATTTACAAACCTATTAACTTCCAAGGCAAATGAAATTATGTTTCGTCTTAAACAGTAAAAGCAAACGCATAAACATGGCTATCAGTACCAAAGAGTTTCCTTACAACAGATGCATGGTCTCATAAATGAGGAAAAAAAACAAAGAAAACCATTGCGCAACGATCCTTGCAGGTACATACTGACTTACAAGTTACATGCGTGCATTAAGAACAATGTTCTTGAATTCTTGACAAGAAGCGATTACTACAAGGTTACCAGCCTACAATAGTTTATAGTGATGACTGGCGGAAAATTACAATAATTCGTTACATACGGCGCTGTTGCCAACAGGAATATTCTCTGAATAAATACGTTTATTGGTGCTATTTTAAACAATAAACAGGAATTCCCTTATTTATTTTCATGAGATATTCATGGTTCAACTTGTATTTACATTCAACTTGTATTTACAACATCTATTTCTACCTAGGCAGTTAAACCCTATCATGTCTCATGTCATAGCGTGATGCCTCCTGTATGATACGTAAAATCAACCTTTTCCCATTTGTCTATGGGTCTTTGTTACCTGAAAATAAATGTATTCTATTCTATTAGAATAAAGTTTTGTTTTGGATTCATAATCGACGTACTCCGTTTTCGAAAACCCACGCTACTTAATTAGTGATGTAGTCATGTCGTGTGCAGAATTGATCGATAGATGATTGAAATATTTTAATGTAATATTTGTTTTATTCATTATGAATTCTCATCTTAACATAAATGTTTCACATCTGGCATCCCGTGACGGCCAATTTTTTTTCCATCTATTTTCGGTATTACAGTTTTACTAATAGAAATAAACTATTTTTATTTGCTCTGAAAGTTAACATAACACAGCTAAGTTTGGGCCATTTTGGTGTATTGTTTTCAAGATAGTCTTGAAATGATTAATTTGTTTAGAAAAGCATATTTTGTGACGACACAAAAAGTCTAAACCTATATCTCAGAGCAATGTTGGTTCCTACTGTCAGAGCACTATAAGCACTTGCATAAATAGTTAAACAATAGTACAATTAACCGTATTTGAGTAATTTAATGTCAGCTCATAGTAAATTATGAATGTATTAGTTATCTACCAAATAGTTATTCCCACCATGTCGAAAGCACTGACCTCAGTTTAGCGCTGTCTTCGTCGTCAGCCCAAAGGCCACGATAAAAATATTCAGCCAAACCATAGACCTATGAACTAAAGTCTATGGTCAACGGGCAAAACCATTATTACGCAATACGGACAGACGTCAACTGAAATATCTATTTACATGGCATTTAGAATAGATATGAGAAGAAATATTCGATATTAGAAAAGTAAAATATTCGATATTTGGTATACATATACGAAGATAGTTTTAAAAGAAAAAAATCTGTAGTCGGGCACATGGTAGTGTGCCGGGCCAAGTTCGATAGTTAAAGCATAATTATTCAGAAGAAGAAATGAATCTTGATCATAGTCGATCTTATAATAAACTTAAATTAGAATCTTCGAAAGCAGATTATCTTCAAATCTGGTAATCGAACCAACATACCATAATATACTTACGACACAATCAATGAGTAAATTGAAAGATGATAATTTTATATTGCTGAATGCTTCTTGTAGCCTCACAAAGAACTAACACCGCCATTTTATCAATACAAGCAGCAAAAAAAAAACATGCATTACTATTTCAATATAAAAACATGGAAAAGGAATTTCGATAAAACACACTCCTGCACGAGGTCTGCATTTACGCGGTCAGTGAAGTGTTGGTTCGATTTCCAATATCTTAAAAGTTTGCTAAACATAATTTTAAAAGGAAACCATCTCATCATATCCAAAGCTGATCATCAAAAACCTAGCATTAATTATATTATAATGATTAGTAAAGCGATACTCTATCACTCAGCAAAAGTCATGTATAAGTTATTTAGCGCTATTCCACACCAAATCCAGTTGACGGCTGTGCGTTACCTTCGTTGACAGCGCTAAAGTCGGTCGCGGGCGGTGTGGGCGCGAGCGGGGGTGTTACAGGTGCGGGGGGCGCGGGCGGGGGCGGAGGGGGCGGGAGCGCGGGGCGCGCGGGGAACAGGCAGGGGGAGGAGTCAGCTAGGCGCCGCCTACCGTCGCGCCGCTTCACCACGCCGGTCGGAGACAGCGTTTCCGTACTGCCTGGTTGCCCGTTGTCGCTGCTGTTCAGAAATGACATGCATGATCATTTGATATTTATAATGCTTAGGTACTAACATTGTGCTTACAATACAAAAACCAAACAATATTACAAAACAAAAACAGGGTTTCTACTAGCCCCAAACTAGGCAAAGCACAGGCCTTAAAAAAAAAACCTCGATCTGCATTAGTGCCCAATATACAAATCATCAGGCGTAGAGGGTTTACCACGGGAAAAACATTTTTTTTTGTAAAACAGACACAATGTAAATTGTGATTAATTAAATGAAATGTTAGAAGTTGGTGGCGCACTGCCGTGCACCCAGAAACAATAGCGGATCGGACTGAGTCAAAAAATATGATTCTAATTAGTCCGTCAGTTAGATTATCGAAAACTATTGGATACGTGTTTTTTGTTTTATCAAATTAATAAAAATTGACGAAGATAAAACGCGTCATAGATCATGAGTGGAGGGTTGTGACGTCATTTGTACGTAACAAATGTAACGTTTTCAATGTGACAAAATGAAGAAGCACTGTATCGTCTTAATTTTTTGTTTATGTGAAAAAATAAAAAATAAGTGATCAATATTTTTTGGAAATCTATCTGAAGGACTAATTAGTTTTTTTTGTTCGATCCCCTATTGTAAGGTGTGGTTGGAGACGGGAGTTCGTTGCTAGCTCTAACATTTTATGATACACCAATGCAATTATAAGATAAATCAATATTATTTCGACGACATCTTCACTTATTTTAAGAACTTTTCGAAATATTTAATTGTGAAGGGTGATAAACTAGTCAAAGACTTTACCGAAATCAGCAGACAGATTATAATCATAACAGAAATATAAACAAAACTCACCAATTGCTAAATCCCGAGTCACCATCCATAGAATCAGTCAGATAGAAGGTCGAGTTGGTGATCTTGAGCGCACTGGGTACATCCGAATTGATATCAACAGCCAACGACGTCGCCCGCCTAAACCGGGACTTGAACGAGAAATACGCTTTCCTCGACAACGTCCCACTGTCCTTCTTACTCGCCTCACTAGTGGGAGTGACTGGCTTCTCAGGAGGAGGTTTCTCAGGCAACGGAGGAGGCACATCACCATTACTGGCCCGCTTATCCGAAATAACAGTCTTCAGCTCCTCCTTGAGGGATCCATACACTTTATTCAAGGGAATTTCAGTCTTATTCAACACTGCTTTGGTGTCGTTAAAGTTGATATTGGTGTACAGGGGTTCTTGTCGCTCACAGTTTTCGTAGATTGGGGTCTTCTTCTTCGTCATGTCGTAGATTGTGGTTTGGGCGTTCGTCTTCGTGAATGGCTTGCCGTCCATTGCCACTGTAATCAGAACATGTGGTTAATATATCGCTTTGTTTGAGATGATGAAAGTAGGTCAGTGGTTATCTTTAGATATCGACGGATAAAGAGATATGGGTGGACGGTATAGTACGATTTATTGTTATCAAAGAATTCAAAGATACCGACTTTCTAGCAAATTAGTTTTATTTTTACGTTCAACAAGGCCAGTCCATTGTTGGGACATCCATTTTATAATTTTGTTGGCTTCACAGAGAATTAAATTGGCTCTGATTTGTGAAAGATTAATTCTATTTATATTAAAGTAAGTAAGTATTTACAAACTACAATTTACAGAACTATAATACTTAATAATAAAAGTTTTTTTTAAATATGTTTTGTAAGGAACACTTGTAAAATGAAAATGTAACTAATGTACAGAAAAATCAAATAAAATTTGTACGAGATTCAAAAGGGAAAAAGAATTACAGGGAAATGGAAAAGATTTGTGTAATTAATGTAATGATGCCTTTATGGCTCAATAAAGATACATAATGATATAATCATGCTGGTAGAACCAAACATACAATTTCAACACACTTTTCAATATCCGATATGGTCTAGTGGCTAGGATACCTGGCTCTCACCCAGGAGGCTCGGGTTCGATTCCCGGTATCGGAAAATCTTTTTGCATTTCCAAATCAGTTTTTTTCTTACCAGAATATCTTTTGGTGAGATTTCTCTTGATTTGCCTCATTTTCTTTTGCGCGGCGCTGGCTATTTTGGTTAGCGTGTATTGCCCACCACCGGTCGGCGGGTTCGGCAACCTCGATGCCGGTAATGTCGGCGCTGTTGGGGCGTATGTGGACTGAAATTAGAATGAAAAAATACAAATTAATAATAATACATAGTAATATTGATATTGTGATAATGTTTTCAAGGTAAAGTCAAAGTGAAGGACAGATTAAGTACTGCAATATCTTTGAGAATTCGGTGTCTGCAATTAATCCGTACAAGTTTAACCAAACTTTGGAAAATTTTTGTATAAAACTTACTTTTATTATATTTATAGTAGCCATTTCTATGGAAATATAAAATAACAGTTTGAGTGGAAGCCGAATAAAAACAACTCATTATAAAGCGTGTGTACTCAAAGTAAGGAAAACACAAACTAATGCTATGGGGGAACAAAGACAAGTTTATTTTCCCTAAAATGAACCATCATACTTAATTGTGGCTTGTTTATTTCCTTAAAGTCAAACATTTGATTACATAATTGGATTTCCAATGAGTTCTAATAATTATAATATTATTAATAAAGGTGTGTTATAAATGGTTTACACCGGGCATAAGCTTCAGCTACAAGTTCATACTTTGTGCGTCAGAGGGCGCTGCACGTTAAGAAACGTTTTCCTTGATTTTGTTGCATTGGATAATTATTTTATCCATCTTCCACCGTTTGTAATCATGTACTTCAGCATGTAACATGGAATTTATAAAGTCAACAATTAATAGAATGAGGCAGGTATTGCTTCCAATCAAACAATCGATTAAAAATAATATGATGATCATCTATTAAAATCAAGGCTATGAATACTAGCAAGGCAAGTTCATGGTTTAAATTTGAATGAGCTGTTTTAGTTACAGTGAGAGTTGTACTAGAGCTGCCACTAGATGGCGTTGACCGTTAATGAATCAACTCAGCCTTTCGCAATCAAAAAAATTATAAATACAAGTTCCTTATTCGCAGTCAACAGTTGGACATAGGCCTCTCCCAAACCGCACCTCAACATCCTTTCTTCTGTAATCCAGTCTGATCCAGCCACCTTTTCAATGTCGTCAGTTCATTTACCGCAACGTGAATATAATAAAAAAATATATGGAATTTCTCAGTAGCAGCCACGGAGTCTGGATTTGTGCCCAGGTGATGGCAATAGGCTGGCCCCCTATTCAATGAGACTGAACCATAACTGGTGAAATGTGGGTGTACGTACTAATGGGTACACTTCTGCATAAGCCTTCGAGGATTACAGACGTGATGTTATGTGAGAAGTGTGCCCTAGTCCAAATATATAAATATGTTTCAATATACCTTATCATGATCATCAGTATCGCTGTCACTGTCGAAGGAGTCGAAGTCTTCTTCCAGCGGGAGGGGTGGGGGTGCGTGCGCGGGGAGGGGGTGTGGGTGCGTAGGCGCAGGCTCCAGCGACTCGTACAGGTGGCCGGAATCACTGCTGTCGCATTCTGTGGACAATGACGGGGTCTTTAGTAAATGGGCATATAATTTGCGTTATCAAAAAAAAGCGATCATTTCAAAATTACATATTTATTAGAGTTTTCATATAGCATTTTTTTTAAGTACATAACTGTGCGTTCACGAATTTTTTTGATAAAATTTTATACGATTCTTAGTACATATTTATATTTATTTCTTCTTAGAAGGAACAGGTTGCTTGTTGCATGAAATGAAAAAATTAACTGTATGTTTTTCGTGGAATTTCCTGCCTGAATACAGTTACTGTAGGTTCAAGAAAGAACTCAATGATTCCTTGGTATTCGGATAAAGTTAAATCATTTAAGCCAAATATAAAATAGGGATTATGGTAATTTATAAGCATTTGTTTTAAAAATTATTCTTACTCTGCCGAAGTAGAGTATTCAAATAATTTTATACTATTTCGTATTCTCGGAAAACGTTATGAAAAGGCGAAAAATCCAGAACTCTGGTTGCTGAGAATAACGGAATACTTTTTGTATTCGCGCGGTAACGAATCAATAGCGCGAAACGAGTTTAGAATGCACAACGCCATCTATCGTGGTAGCGGGTACTAATTTTAACTTTTGTGCTTATTCCTTTGTGAAACACGTTTATCTTTATATATATAATTCTACTGTACGTGTTTACGTCACTGAACTCCTCCTAAACGGCTGGACCGATTTGGATGAAACTTTCTGGGGATATTTCAATGGGTTCTTGGATGGTTCGAATATCAATTGGACCCGGTAGGTAGTGCTGGACGATGTCTGCCAGGTCCGCTAGTTACTAAATGATTAGTATAATTTCGAAATTTTAACTTCTTGTCATAAAGCCTATATCGTCAGTAAATACCCGAAATAGGAGCTGTAATCGGTGAAAATGTCTTACAGATCCAGTAAAACGATCTTGGAGAAATGAATTAAATAACAGAGGCGAAGCTATTAATAGAAATAGTGATAAAAAATGAGTAGATATCGAAAACGTAAACACCAAGACGAAAGTGGATCCTTATGACAGGCACGATTAATCACAAACAGACAAACACAGCAAATTAAAATTAATAACCCACTTTCAAGATCAACGAATTAGAGATTTCACTAAATTGCAATCAATCAACATGAAAACACATAAATAAAACTCAAGAATATGCAAAACAAATTAAAAAATACACCTAAATTGGCAGATACCAAAGGATGAAACTATAGTCCGAGAAAAAAGGAGTAATAACTATCATAGAATTGTAGCTTCTGATTCCAAAGCGCAGATCTCTATGAAGAAGAACGGACAAGAAACTCCATGATCACTCTTTTAAATCAGAAACAATCTATCAATCAACGACCGCATTCATATAATTAATGCGTTCAGCAAAAAGGCGGTTATGTTCAAGGTCTTCGGTGACCCTCGTTGGCTTTTTACATAACCGAAGTGTCGCATCCGGCACACAGGTTGGAGTTGGTCGACTGCTCTTTGCGCAAGAGTGCCGGTTAAAACGTTCATCCGGAGTCCGGGCGAATATTTGATCGGTTACAAAGATTACTTTTGTAGGTGAAACATTATTCTGTCTCTGTAGAGAATATAGAGCCTATCTATAGTGCATATTCGGGTTTGTATTTATTTCTTACTAGCTTAAGAACCTGGTTCGCTTACATGGAGGTCGAAATAATCCCAAGGTAACGAAAAATCTGAATAAATAGTATCCTATGTCCTGAACTTTGATCATATATCTTAATAGTAAATTTTGAGATCCGAGAGTGAAAAGTACAGAGTTAATATCGTATTTATAATGAAAGTATGGATCCTTTCATTTTATATTGAACACTGTGTAGTATCTACAGAGCTCTCTCTTCCTCTTTTGGTTCTAAATTAAAGAAGATTTTTTGTTCAGCTTAAGCTCTGGCAGTGTCTTCAACCCATCAGTAAAATAATAAAACAAATGAAAGTGTACAACAATAGAACCGGCGAATGTCAAGGTCTTTAGTCCCTCTCCCTTCGTTACATAACCGAAGCGTATCGCTGTATCTGTCATGTTAGCTCAACCACTGTTGCGCAAGCAGCGGTCGATGGAACACGAGAGCGAGTCAACAGTTTTCAGTGATTGCGTCGCCTAGTGGATCCGTGTCATGTGTTGCTGCATCGTACGACGAAATATTATCAATTGTTTGAAACCTTTAAACAGACTCAGGATCCATGTTCGGTGAACCTAGGAATTTTAGGAAGAGATGCAATTTTATAGATCTCTCCGCCCTAGTACGTCAGCATCTGTGTTAGTATGTTGTTGTTCGACAAACGAGGATACACTTGATATTGTTGTATGCACGTTACAAGAACTGAGGGACGTCAAATCGTGATTTAATTCTGGAACGTCTCAATTAAGGTTGCCGTAGCGTATCGATACGCTAAAACAAGAATAATTAAAATTTTAACACGGAAATATTTTAAGACACGTTACAAAATCAAACTAATCAATTATGAAAAACTAAGAGATCTGTTGATAACACTTCTTCGGTGAAGGTTGATAAGGAAGGAAAATAATGGAAGAGCCTCCAAATACGTCCACTGACAAGGAAAATCTTACCAATTGGGTAATACAACTTTCTGACGATGCTTCTGGCTTGTTTGTGATTATTTTCTTACCAAATTCACTGCCAACACTAACAAACTCAGTACAAATATGATACTTTACAAGACTGAAGGAGAAAAGAATCGACAAAAATTTCAAATCCCTTCAATAAACAACACTATCGCTAGCAGCTTCTTAATCAAGTCTCATGCAGGTTGCATCAAATGTTCATTTAAGTATTAATATTATAAAGCTGAAGAGTTTGTTTGTTTGTTTGTTTGTTTGAACGCGGTAAACTCAGGGACTACTGGTTGGAATAGAAAAAGTCTTTTTGTGTTGGATAGTCCATTTATCGAGGGAGGCTTTAGGCTATATAACATCACGCTACAACCAAAAGGAGCTGAGCATAAATGAAAAATGTTGCAAAAACGGGAAAAATATTTCGTTTTTGAGAGCTTCCGTTGCGTGCGCTGCGAAAACGCTATAATTTACGCAAATATTGTGTATGGTGGAATTGTTCCTCTTTAAAAGTTCTAAAAAAAAGTCCGCGACAGCATATGTCTATCTTTTAAGATTGACTCACTATAACCTTTTTTTACTATTACAATTTTAGGTTAAAATGAATGATAGTTTGCGCAGCTTATTTAACCCATATGGTATTAATCTATATCTAAATAAATGTGTTTGTTAGCACGGAAATTTAATATAGAATATTTGTGCCCTTTACTTTATACAGTTTAAACAAATACCTTAGAAGATATCGCAATGTAAAAATATCCGCGCAACAAAATAATTACTCTCGCGGCAGTGATTCGTTCGGTCCGGTACGGCAGCCGGCTGACGCGCGTTCCATCGCAATGTAGGCCCCTACGTGGGGATTCTGGCCTCCGGGAAATTCAAATTCAAAATATTTACTGCACCATAATGTTTACAAGTACAAGGTGTTACTGTATATATAACAGTAAGAGATACCTATAGTAATTGTTACTTTAATAAAATCTAAACTAATATTATAAAGAGGAAAGATAAGATTTTTTGTTTGTTACAATTTAACTCAATTTATGTTGATATGATTTGATTTATGTGACGCAGACGAAGTTGCATGGGTCAGCTAGTTTAAGTATAACTCCGACGTGATTTTTGCGACAGAACAAGTGAAAAAACTAGCATTATAAGGAAAATAGAAGAGTCAAACCGGTTAAAATGCCAAATAGAAATTAGATGATCAAAGGACATTTAAGGTCATTCATATTATTAATAATTCGTCGCTGGCAGGTTTTTTTAGCATTTTTTTCGCAAGCATAACCAGCCTTTAATGTTCATACTGTCAGGACACAGGTTTCTCTTAGTTGAAATTGAAGAACAGTTCCATCCACCATGTTAAAATTATGCTACTGTAACTTACTACCGAAATGAACAGAATCCTATATCCTAAACCAGGACATGGTTTATCCGTCTGTCAAATATCAGAAATATTGAGACATCAAACTAATCAAAATTAAGTAAAAGGAAGACGAGATTGACGACAAAAAATTGGGTGAACCCACAACTGCGTCTAGCAATAAGGAAAATACCAATCAATTATGTAATACAAAATTTTGAAGATGATTCTAGCATGCCATATTAGATATTTAGTATTTTATGAGATGCAACACTGACAAACTCGGTGTCAATATAAGATTTTGCAAGATTCAAGAAAATTATTAAAAGAATTACCGTTAAATCCAAATCCACTACTCACAACAGTATCGCTCGTAGGTTCTTTATCAACTCACGAGCAGGTTACATTACTCGTTCAAAACACTTAAATCTCCATAGAAGTGGTTTTGGCGATAAAATGAGTGAAATAATTTGCATTTCGGATTTAGGAAAATAGAAGAATTCAACCGTTTAATGTACTAAACACCTATTAGGTGATCAAAGGACACTAAAGGATTTTGATATTTTAACAGCAGGTTTTTTACCAACTGTTGTATAAATAAGATCACTCAGCCTATAATGTTCCCACTGAAGGGACATAGGGATCCTATCTATGACAAGGAGAGCGCTTTATATGACAACGCAATCCCGTTTTCGTGATTTTCTATTCATCGTTTCGAGAACAATGGTTTGTAATTTAGCACAAAGTAACGCGCTTTCCAGAGTGCAAACTTCAAATCCACGAAACCACGTTTCCACTGAGCCACCGCTGCTCTTGCGCAAGCTGTGGACATATAGTCAGACGGTCGCTACAAAGTTACAAGTAACAAGTGTATGACTGATTGGGTCGAAGATTCGCATCATAAATTCAGTTAGCTCTGTCGATGTGTAATGGATGGTGGACTGAGGTTACGTCATGTTGGGCTAACATTAAATTGATATTCGAGCCCTCGGCAATACTCGACATAAGATCCACCTAAACACTCTTTTGAATCGTATAGTTTTAGTTGAGAATTGTCGGAAGGAAACTATTGAGGCCAAGTAATTTGATAGACGTGCCGTCGTCACTAAAGAAGAAGTCGGAAGAATTCTGGTCCACAAGAAATTCTCCACGTAAAATAATTGAAAGAGTGAGCCAGAGCTTTTAAGACCTCTTCAATTTGCTCTACTTAGAGAAGAAAGTAAATTACAACTATATAGGTACATTATTACGAAATTCTTCACTCACGGGTCATATTGCTAATCAATAGCGATGTGTGTATATGTTAGACATTGGTATTAACATTTTATGTAAAGGTAACTAACATGTAATTGGAAACTATTAAAATGAAGTGCGGAAGAGCTTTAATAGCAAATTGCTGTACAGACATAAAATACAAGTTTCCTATTATTATTTAATGGAAGAACATGACTCACGAATCGAATCTGATTATCCAATAGGTTTGTTGAGACAAAGGTAAATATAAATTAGGCATAGACAAATATTAAGAAACTAAAAGCAGAGAAGCCACTGGAAATTCATTCTCAAATCTGCCATACTAAATGAGAGAGTAATTTGCCTGTCTGTCGCCTTTTCACGCCTAAATTGATGTATGGATTTGGATAAAATTCACACATGGATAGACCATGGCATGAGGGTTGGTACATAGGATATATTTTATCCAAGTAGTACGATCGCGTAGGATAATCAATCGCCACGAAGACGAAACCAAGTTAATATTCTAAGAGTAATCCGCGATTTAGATGACGATGTCATCGCTAATGTAAACAAAAAATAATGAATTATAATACGAGTATGATCATTAAGCAACTCAAAAGCCACTCTCAAACAATGTGATCGCAATAAAAACGATTTGGTGATCGAATGACTAGCGTTTAGTTGCCCAATTGAGCAGATACGATCGATCTAATGGAGTATTGCATTATTTTATATTTGGACATGTTTGAGTCACACCACACTCAAAATTCTTATAGATGACATACGCTATAGACAAACAACACACTACATACGTACCTGTTATATTTAAAGTCATGCTTTGCATGTATGTCAGGGTTTTTCCAGGTTATTGCCAAGATCCGCGACGTTGTATACTTTCCCATTTTATATATTATCCAATTTAATATTTTCTTTTTAATTGTTTTTAAGTGATTAAAATGTTAATTTTCCATTCGAACCGCCATCTTCATAATAAAATTTTTCAATTGCACGAATGCAGCCGCAGATATCTTTAATAAGAATTACAGGTTATTATGAATATACACTAATAATAACCACCATAAACACTACTGTATATACATTTTTTTTTTTTTCTTTAGCCTACCCTGTCCCACTGCTGGGCAAAGGCCTCCCCCAATTCCTTCCAAGAGCTCTTTTCCTGTGCCGCCTCGAACCAGCCCTCATGGTACGCGTCTAAATCGTCACGCCACCTTTTTCTAGGTCGACCTCGGCGGCGCCGTCCGTCTTCTGGCAACCATCGTGTGGAGGCTTTTGCCCAACGGTCATCGTGCATGCGACTGACGTGACCCGCCCAATCCCACTTTAACCTAGCAGCCTTCTTGCCAACGTCCACTATGCCCGTTTTGGAGCGCAGCGTGGTGTTTCGAATCCTGTCTTGCCTTTTGACACCCAAAATTGTATATTAACATGTCTATAATCCGTGGTTATTTGTTCATACCGCAATGGTAAATGACGATGGGAACCACGACAAATATGCTGTAGAACAGCATGAAGTACGTAATACGCTTATTATATCTGCCCTTGCGGCTACAAATACGCTAAAGGAAGTGGAATGACTTGATTGGAGCACGATAATCATCTACGCCTTTGACATTTGACAACCGGTTGAGATCACAGGTACTAAACATGACTTCATTTAGATATTGAAAGTTGAACTACTAAGAACATGTACCGTGAGACATGTAGACTTCGAATTAGACACCAAAAGATTTATCACAGGATTCACAGGTCTCATCACATCGTTTGCTTGTGCTTAGCCTTTGCCCAACTATGTTGGGGTCTGCCTATCTGATCTCCTAGTGACTAGGTACAAAGATTCCCTTTTTTTTTTTTTGGCGTGTGGAAAATCATCAGATAACCCCTCCCGCTCTTGGGCGGAGCGAAAGGGAGTGTCAGACTTCTACTGACTAAAAACTACCCATGTTCCTTCCGGGGAGGCCGCGGCATCTCTTGCGAACAACCCGTGGAAATACTTGTTGCTAGCATTTTAGACTATTGCCTTTTCGTAACGACTGCAAAAGATCTATCAATGCAAGTAAAGTCATAGATGTAGAAATCGAGAGACATCCTAAACAATTTATTATAGTTCTCAAATGATAAGTTGAAAAACGCTAAAAGTGACATCAAGTTGTGATTGTAAGTAATAACTTAAGTATACGTCATGTGTGCGTTTTTGTGTTTTCACTTTCTTGTCAGTTGTTCGGGAGACAACTGTGTCTATTATGCGAGACACGCGAGCTATTATCCAATGAATTTAATGATAGGTGTTGAACTAGAAACTGTCTATGTGAATTAGGGTGAGACAAATAGCTTTTAATCACAGCTGGTTTTGTTTATAAAGCGGTTTTATTTGTAGAGAATCACTGCACTCCTGACAGTCAGAATCAACAGTGGCGACCACCAGAAAAGCGCCGAGACAGTAAAGCTCGACGAAGTCCCAGAGAAACAATTTAATTGTCTTGGATCCCGCAACGAAATTAGTCAGAAAAGAATAGCATAATAAAAAGTAACCGAAAATAGGAAAAACATAATTTGTGGAAGTAGAAATTATGGAAGAAGAAGAAGAAAGATAGATCTTATGGACCGGGAGAGGAAAACCAAAGAAAAGATGAACGGATTGTGTGAGGTTTGATACGCCAGATGAAGGAGTAAATGGTAGAGACTGTGCTTCACCGCCCCAAGTAACATGGAACAAGGACTGGAAGAAGAAGTCCGAAATATCTTAATATGAAGTCACAACTATACGCATTCTTCACCAAGATGAAAAGTTGATGTTTCAATTCTAGAGACCTACAAGTTTCAACAGCATATCTTCTTGTTAGAAATGATAAGAAATATAAATACAATTTGTTTCCCAATAACTTATCTAAAGCTAAAGTTTGAGGCAAGTGTCTACTGCAGATGCTTACCAAAGTTCAGAAATTCAACGACCATAGAAGCTCGAGCAGGACAATATATGGCTGCACGTTTTTTGTATGTCTCCAGGAACGTAACAGATGAAAACATGGTTATCACACACACACTGGTTATCAATAACTTTAATAGTTGTTCACCACATGATCTAGAAGAGCACGTCTATCAAGTAGAAAGCTAGAAAGCGCACACTGTGAGACGTGAACCGTCGACAGCTAATGATACCTTGTACGGTGTTATTACAAGCACATAAATACGAAGCCAATGAATCCCAGACACACGAGGAATGTTGACTAACAATCAGACAATAATATTTTTTCAATTTATTTGTTTAACATCCCCGTTCAACGGTTGTTTTGGTTTCCGGGGGATTGTTTTGAGCTACCATCCGCATAGAAGCTATTGTTGTTATGCACGTAAAGATAATACCTATGCATGGAAAATAAAATGGAATTGTTTTCAGCAGGAAAAGTATCTTGATAGGATAGAGCAACAAAACAGTCAGTACCAAAAAATGCGATGAGATCTTGTATTTCGATTTCTCCATCTTGCAGCACGGTCCTGATGTTGAGCCAGCAGCTCCGCTCCAGGACATCGATGAGTCGCACGCGGTCGGCCAGGTCATCGCGCGGCCTGCGCGGGCGCTCGTCGTTCTCACTGTAGTACGAGCACTTGGCGCTCGTGTCGATGTAAACTTTCGTCGGCGACGTTATGAACACTACAACAAATGACGATCCAGGTGACTACAGGCCCAATAACCCCAGGTCAACGGATTCATGATCACGACTCAAGATACCGTGAAATTAACGCCGTCATGCTAACAACAATCGAACATTTTTCATTGCCAAAAAGGCTAATGCTAATAATGTTTTATGGTAATTCAAGTGTTACGAAATTCGCCAAACATGTTTTTTATTTTAAACAAACAAGTTTTTGCCATTTCAACGCAAGGATTTTCTGCAATTAAGATAAAATTCAATCTTGAGTCACGTCAGAACCAGTTAAATTGTTGACCATGTATCGAATAATAATTGGGATTATTAATAAGCCTGGGGCACCTTGATCGCCGCAGTTCCTTCGGAAAGTCCTTAGCCTCGGCGGCGCGGGCGGCCCGACGCCACCATTCACCGGAGGCCTCTCGGAGATCATCGTTCATCATCACCGTTATCACTGCATCACATCACTTCACTGATTCACGAGCACTTTTTCGAACAAAGAACGTTCGTTCAGACATCCGCTTGCACTGTCAACGAATAACGTAGCACTGTCGAGTTTCGTTCATACTGCTGAATCATTGAATGTCCAATTGAAATTTTAAGATTAAAACAGGCTTCCTTAACTCAGCCGCACGATCAAGTTATAAAAAAAAAAACAAGTCGTCGGCAGCTGCGTTGCCGGCGGTCTCAGGGTCGACTAGTCCACGATCGTACGGTTCGACGTTTGCATCGCCACTACAATCGAGAATTGCTGATTTTTTCACTGTTTCAATGCTAAGCGCCGCGGTATCGCAATGTGCCAAATAACATTTGTAACAGTTCACCTGACATTGGACGTGGTTAATGCACTTAAATTGCTATTTGAAAATCGTTAGCTACGCTTCAATGCACAAAAATGTTTAGCTATAAAATAATATTGTTTTGTTAACAACCACTTCGAACGCTCTATATTGTTCAATTTATTCGATGCGTTATGTTATGAATGAAAGTCCTCAGAGAGTCCTCTCTATTACTCTAATTATTTTCATTTACAATTTGTAAAAGGATGTTACGAGAAACTGTTACTGCTACTTATTAGATAATATTTACGACTACAAGTTATGGTGTAATTGCAAAACGAGCTGTATATTTGTATATATGGCGTTGCAATCAGAGCATTGCGGGTTGCGAAACAATGAAGGCCTAGCGCGGCGCATAATCTGTTCCGCGGAAAGAGAACTGTAGCATTACGGAGCTGCATGTTTGAGCTGCAAGGAACGCGAGCTACTTGCTGCACTGAATGACTTGAAGCTATCGGGGAATCAACATGCAATCTGTGTAATAGATACGAAGAATGATAGCAAAAAACTAACGGACGATGATCGCCATGACACCGCAACATGTGTAACAAGATGAACGGTAGCCATTACAGCACTATCAGCTAAGTAGCCAACTAAACAACTGCACATAACAGCACTGAAATTACTTCAATTATCGAAGAATTATGTCTCGTTGGAGACACTTTCTAGATCTAGATCAACAGATAGAATAACAATGCAAGCTTTGTCTTGTTTTTTTGTCGCAGAACGCAGCGAATTGAAACAGTTTCGTCAAGAATATTAATGTGAAGCGAATATAAATAAACCATGAAATGACATTAAGTTAGATGTTTGTATAGTGGATTGTGCAATGGAATTTGCAGAGATATACAATGATATTGAGAACACTGCCATTAATCTCGCTAAAGCGAATGTAAATACGACCGTGTCTAAATACTTGCAAGTTGCAGCTCAAACTGATTGTTTCAAGTTACTTGCAGTTCGATTAACGCCGTATAATGGTGGGGTATAGAGTCGAATATTAGAGGTAAATGCAGTGGAATGCTAAGAATGTGGATTAACTAAATAAGGTAGCATTGGTTAGTGGAATTCCGTTGAGCAGTTGTCACAGTTCCGGCTCGGTGCAGACACCGCGGGTCGATGGTCTACACACGCTCACGACTCACTGATCTGAAGTACGATTGTTTTCTAACTAAAGATTTATTATGCATCTAGTCTCTTTTGATAGAAGCACTCCTATGGAGGTTCTAAATTGAAACAGTTTCATGCTCCTCATACTTAGATGTTGAAGACTCTACCACATACCATTCTCTTGGGGTATCAGTGCATGCCTTATTTCCAGGAACTGGTTTACTCGTGTCGTCTTCCGTATTCATTATTGTGTTATTCAATTTTAAGCTGAACATTTAATTGTTGTTATCAAATTAGCGTGAGAAGAATCAACTTTGATGGACATTGTTAACAAATCTTATCTCAAAGATGATATTACGTAAACTGTTGTAAAAATGTGGGTGCATATTTATAGGATTGCAGAAGTATGACATTTTATTTAAGCATACGATTATGGATGACTTTGCGTTGACAAATTGTTAATTTTTAATTAGATGTCAAATGAAAGGATATGTAAATAGCAAGTTGCGATACTTCAAGGTGGACAAGCGTTTAGAATACATGAAAATGTGTGAAGCAACGTTTGTAACTGACTCTGTTAACTTTGATGGAGCCGCACGAACCGTGACCAAAGATAATGTGCTAAGTAGCGATAAAGAAACACTAGAAAGTAAAAAAACTACATAACATACTAGCTAATTAATATAATTTTGCGTGTAACGTACGACACTTGTAAGTTTTCGCAACAGTTGTCACGGTTTTTGTTAGGCCAAAAAGTGACCGGCCGGCTAAGGTAAGGACACGGATGTCATACGTTTACGAAACAAACAGCACACGAGTGTTGATTCAGAAGTATAAAGTATCGGGTTTTCATGAACATTCACAGTATGAACAGTCTGTAAACACGAATGAAGCACTTTCACTGTCGCGGGGTGTGGAGCCAGCGGTGGCGGCGACGCGTGCGCTCGGCTGCGCGGGCGCAGGGCTGACTCGCGCGCGCGCCGCCTCGCCGCCGTCCCTCTCCCACGCAACAACCTTTTGCGGCAACTGTAGCAAACTAGTAGGTGTACCAGAAACGCCATTTTAGTAACACCCCTAATAATGAACGAGGTAAAACGATGCAGACATGACAAGACAGGCGTCATCACAAGCCTTAAAAGCACTTATAACGGCAAGAAGGTCGTTCGGACTGAAATAAGACAAAACAGAGCGCAAAAACTGTTTGATTGAAAAGATATCAGTGAACAAAGACACAATTATAAATAATCATGACTTGGAAGCAACACCTACTTCAGATATCTGGTTTACTATCTAGACTAGAGTCAGCCACTAACAATAGAGACCAAACTGATTCAGCAAAAGCTACATTTCAAGAAAACTGGTCCGGTGAGTCTGTCCCTGAGAATTTAGGGCGATACGCTATCAATGAAGCTATAAATCAAAGTGTTGCCAGCGAATAACGAAACTGAGATTTCGATAAACAATGCGGTAAGGCAACTTGGTTAGATCGGCTGAAAAACTTGGCTATGCTGGGTAAATAGTCGCTAATTGTGCGAGAAATCTAGAGCATTGCACTCGTTACTGGATAGTGACATAACGCTGGAGTAGCCACAACTGGAGCAGCTGGCTTTATAATTGATCCCACGTTCGAATTCATCGGTGATTTTGACTTCATGTTTTGCAATTACGTTACAAAATTGAAGATTCTGTGCACTCAATTTCCTTGAATTGCGTTCAAACGCGTGTGTTGGCTTATCGTTTGGTTAGTTGCCCAATGAAGGTTACCAGTGCAATTGGTGATAGTATCGTCTTTTGGCTATAATAGTTGGAACACTGCGAAATGTTTCAATTCGTTTTCTAGTTCAGTAACCGTTGGTTCATCGTTGCATTTTTGTAACCTTGGCTGTTTAAGTCGAGGGATATTTGTATCAACCTTATAACTATTGAAGGCGTTGCTTGGTTGTAAATGTGGGAGGTGCGTAAATGTGGTAAATTCGGAAATCACACGGTTTTGCTAACAGTCGTGATGACCACACACGAGCCACACAATGATAACTACAACCTCATGCAACGTAACCGATGCATTGTTATCTGCATTCAAACATAATTCCCACAATTACGCCTTTATCTGTTATTTAGTAAAATTGGTCAGTGAAAGCCGCAATGATGACTACAAATTATTTTCGCAATTTTAATGAAATCGTGTAAAATTCTGAAAGTTGTTTCCCGGCTAATTCTTCATTGATCACCTCTGAATCATTGATTTCGCTTTTGCAATCAGGCATTATTGTGTAATCGATTCATCGTATATCGTTAACACCATTTTATTGTAGTTTTCTTCAGAGAAGCAAATGTAGAATTTCTCGGGTATGTGTTGATCATTTATCACTTTTTACTCGTCATTGTATGCATTTTCTTGGTAGCTTGTTCCATAAAGTGTCTTGCATTTCACAAGACCGCAAATACAATAGGATTTAAAAAGCTATAAGCGTTAAATACCACTTTTGAAAGTGCCTTTCATTGAAACATAATTGATGTTACATTCGCGTTAGAAGCATAATTATCTTCTTATTATTTAACTGCCCTTAAGTATAGTGGAAGATTGCTTATTTGTTCAATTTGTTTTGAATTGGCCAGCTGAACCTTCAACGCGAGCTAAATGTGCATATCATCACTGTTATGATGATGCAAGTCATCTGTAGCGTCCACATCAAGATCTCCCCTGGCATCTTTAACAACTTATATCAAACTTGTACTCGACAGGTCTTTTCAAAATGGCTGCACGTTTTATGTTTTAAGCTCTATACATAAGAGCATTTACGGTCAAGGATGAGTAATAAGCACTGCACGGTAACGTGAGAAGGTTTATTATGCGTTAAATGACATTACTTGCCGAGGAATTCTTTTGTCGTGCGGATTTGTTTAATAATATATAAATGTAGCTATGATATTATCTCATCCACCTATGTTCATGGGCAATGCTTTATCTCAAACATACGTAAACAAGACGCCATTTTTGTGTTACATAGGTACAACTTACGTCACCTGTCCTCGCCATTTTAGTTATGCTTACTTGAAAAATTGCAAGTGCAATATTGAAACTCACTACTTTTAATTGATTTACAACAAGTGCACCTGCTGTTTTTAACTGTAGTTATAGAAGCGGAAGTACGTGAATCCAGTTTGTTCCGCAGAGGAAAGTACATCGTTCGTAGTGCTAATAGAGCGTGGCTGCTGATGCTAATACGTGTTCCTGGGCTCAACACGAACTTGGTGAGCAGGAAGAAGCTTTGCACATGACCAGTGTTCGACTCCATAAACTAATGAAGTGGAACTTCAAGCTTGATTGGATGTGTCTACATATATCATTGTAGATATCTTCCTTACTAGAAATAATATGAAAGTTGACCACTGGATAAAATACGTTTTACTAAGGTAATTTCTTTTTCTGAAATTCCGAAACCGACCAGTTATACATAAGCTCAATGCAAGATGAATACGACCTAGACATACATTTTGAAATGCTTGCAGATGACACTATTGCGATATAACAGAATGCCGAATCATGTTCGTGCTCATATGACGAAAATGACAATCTTTACAGACATTGTAAATATGCAGTACTTTACTCCATCTCGGTAGACAAAGATATATTATTTTGTTGTAACTACGGTGTAGGCTATTATACTGAAGAGCGTAGTAACTGCACTTAAAATGAAGTTTCAGTGAAAGATAGGTCGGGCCTTAGGCGTGCTTTACACTTGTACGGCAATATTAGGCACAGCCGCAGCCGGGTCACTAAATTGAACATCAATCAAAAAATGACGAATATGCATCTACAAAAGTACACGTCATGCTCATTGCGGAACTTGTAGAAAGAAAATCCAGCCCCACACCTGATGCTTAGCAGCTGAGCTTGCCTTTACGTAACTATATTATAGTTCTTGGTGTTGACAGTTGCATTCTGCTATTCTATTTCTGCCAATACCCGAAGTATTGGCAGAAATACGTTTACGTTTTTTGCTTAGTGCAGCTTACTTGCAAAGAAGCAAGCTCTTCATCTATTTCTGGGTGGTGAAAGTATTCTTACTTCCTAGGTCAGCACTAGAAGTTCATAGAGTCGTGAGAGAGGTACGTCGATCCCAAGTTGCGTAGGATATAGTGTAAACAGGTTCACGAAGGCGAGTTGAGACATAAGGCTTTCGAGGTGGTGTCTATTTATGGCCTAAACGCGAGCGTGCGCTGATGCGTATCATCATTTAATCATGTAGCCAGCCGTGGGCTGAAATTGCAGCGTTTCGGACACCGCGTGCAATACTGAAGAGTTCGTTTAAGTGCATGACAGAGATATACAGCTTGATGAAGTGTTTGTTAAATATGGGTTAGTTAGAGAATACATAAATGCCGGACATATGGTGTCTAACGTAAAGAATAGCACCATGCCATATCTTCCCATGGGTGTCGTAAGAGGCGACTAAGGGACTTACCAGAGAATGGGCAGCAGCGTTCTCTGTGCCTTTGTCACAACCATACTGCGATCGCCAACCCGCCTGCCAAGCGTGGCGATTATGGCAAATTCCCCTCTTCTGAGGGAGGCCTATGCCTAGCAGTGGATGTCTTATGGCTGAAATAATGATGATAATGACATAAATGCATGAGATGCCGATGAAGAATATGAATAAGAGCAAAGTGAAAAGGAGATTGAAACAAGAAAAGAGAGGCCTATACCCAGCAGTGGGTGGATTCAGACTGTCGATGATGATGATTTGAAAAGGAAGATGGTCTGTCAATTGAATGTTGAAGAGTTACTGTACCACTAGCATCCAGTGACGCTTATGGTAATTAGGACTAAAGGTGTTTTTTTGGACTTAACATACAAAAGAAATAGCAGGAAGTTTACGATGACTTCAATTCAATCGACCATTATCTCTCTGATTTGTTTACGTGCGGATCAGTGCGCAGAATGTTATTGTTAGGAGATGTTTAGAGATATGATACAATGGTGTTGTTGTCGCGAAAGTATTCATCAATCCTTTGGTTTCCGCACCATTTATTTATTTTAGTACATGGAGACTTACAGCAAAAAAAATGGAAACCGCAGGCACCAGAAAGCCAATTACAATCAAATTCTATGCTAAATCGTGAGCAAGACGGGCCGTGTCTGTTGGATTTATGTAGAACTATGGACCAACATTTGGACTGGCCACGGACGCTGCATGGTGAAGCAAAAAATAAAATCCTTGCATCTTCCGAGGTACGGCTCGCACGGGTATACCATTAAATTACAAATCATCCCTTACGATGTTTTTACGATTATTTAAATGAAACTGGTAGTAATACTAGCAATGACCACAACATTAATCAATTCGACGGTACCGCTTTCTGCAGTCAACGCGTAACCTCGAATAATAAACCAGATAATACCGCAATTCAGGTGACAATTTGTAAAGGCAACAATGATTCAGAGCTGTTTGCAACATCTGTGGTGAAAGTACTCGTAAAATGGACGAATCTGATACCAACAAGCTTAACAATATAATTTTAAAGGAGCCGACATAAAGTTGTCAGCAGAAGGCAATCTTGGACAGACAGGGCTGACAAACTTTGGAAACTAGTTAATATTTTAGTAATGAAATAGAAGAAAAAGAAAGAAAAGTCATACTTACATGAAACAAATAAGAATAAGAAGGAATAATTGTGACCAAAAGAAATCCAGCGGCGACAGCCTGTGCGTTGGCAATAACTTTATATCGGTCTGTTCAATGGTTGAAGAAAAGTTTTTATCAGGCAGCCCTGATCAGGTCATAAAGTAGCCAACTGTCTCAGCTCGTAACAATAGCTTATGGCCTTATAGTCACGGCTTATGCGTACGGGTCGAAGGGCGGTCGCGCCCAATAAGGAAGTCTACATCAGCTGCTTTACACAATGACTGAGTAAATGATATATTATCAGTACATTGTTGAAAACGTTGTGTTCGCGCTGTAATTACTGCTATTGTTGACAGATTGTTTGGCTATTTTAGGTGTTAAATATATCTATTGTATATCTGTATCTAGTTAATTGTAGGTTTCCAGTGTTGTTTGGCTTTGTGTCTGTTTTATCTTCACCGTGTTTACGTGTTAGGCTGTGAAAATGAATATCACGTTTCGTTTCTAATTTCCTAGGTAGGTTTTAAATTTTATTATCATCAAAATACTTTCTCGATGATTTTTGGCTTGAATGCGTTTAACAGACAACGAATTGAAGAGGAAATAACATTAAAATAAATGTCGAAGACAGAACCATTAACTAAAAATACCAGTTATAGATCTCAGAACATTAAACATACCTATTGATTAACCTGTGGTATTATGTTCTACACATAGACCATTAGACCTTGACAGGCAAGTCTGTAACTTTCTATTTGATTCACACTTGACTAGCTTGCATACGAACAAGACTGTAGTATTTGATTGATTTATTGGATTGGAACTTAGTTTTGGAACGAAGTTCCTTATCGCGCGTTGTGAAAGGGGGCTAGACGGAAAAAATTCTTACGAAAAGTTGTCACGACACTTTTTGCTATAGTAAGCTATTGTAAGCTGTGCGGCGTCGCATGTTTCTCTGTCTGTCTCTCTCTCTCTTATAGAAAGCAAGCCAGATATTTTCATTTCTACATATAATAACAATAACTTCGTTCCATCCGGGTGTTCCTTGACACCTCTCAAGTTTTTTTTTTAGACTGCATCGGTTGTAACAGGTTGTGGTTACCTAGGTACATAAAAGTTCATCTAAAGCCTTGATATGGATATTTGTAGAGATCGCTTCGAATCATAAGCATAACACTAAGATTGATTTCAAAATTCATCATCCTAACGATAGGAGATGGGATGAGTGAAATTGTGCAAGTCATGGATTCAACAATTGGTATTAAAATGTGGTCAGAGGGATCTTTTTCTTCTTTACTACAAGGTAAAGACAAAGATAGGAAATTGCTTACATAGAAACTATCCTCCTATTTTAACGATGGTTATCTCCATGACTTATGTTAGGTGAACGTTACTTTTAAATTAAAAGTTACTGTGTTTTCAGAAGATAGAATTGTATACAGTTGATGTTTGGCGAACATGTGTTTTTGAAACCACAACAAAGCCTTTGTTCGCTACAACAACACTAAATGACGACCCAGCAGGAAGTATCATGTCCGTACATAAACGGTCATACTGAATGAAAGTAAGAGTTACTTATTGTGTATAAATCCTAATAATGGTGAGCCGGAAGATATTAAAAAGTGAAGGTGAAAATCAAAAGCATTTAGTACGATTGTTACTTATTATTTTATGAAGTGACTGTCGTAAAGCAATTGGTTTTAATTGTTGTCCAGGAAAATAAATGGTTTTGTTTAAAATGTAATTAACGGATGAAAACTTTGATAAGTATTGGAGAAGTTAATTGCTAAATTGAACGTTTACTCATTTTATTTGATTTTACTCATTTTAAGACTCGTGTTTGGTTGATTTTCCGAACTTAATTCTTAGAAAATGGAAATGCGAGTAGTAGCAAAGTTTATTGCAATAGTTAACAATTCACTGCGAGTATTGAAGTTAAAGCTTATACAACAAAGCTTAGCAATATGATATAGTAATCAAAGTAGGTCGCATGCTATCATATCGACCGCTTCAACAACCCTACTATGAAAAAAATCAATAGTTTTTACTGGGACGCCGACCTAGGTACCTAGTAATATTATAACATACACATTTATAATGGCGCAGCCTAGATATACAATCTCTTCTATCAACTTCGTAATTCGGTCAAAAACATCGTTGCAGAGCTGCATGATACTTTTATGCAGCTCTGCAACGATGCCTGGCCTTTTTTTTCTTCAGGTTGGAAATCATGTATAACTAATCTAAATAAAATCTCCCACTCTGCGTGAAGTGTAAGGGAGGGTGAGATTTGTACCTACTCACTAAAATCCACCCACGTTCACAAGGGCTAAGAAGGAGCACACGGGTCGCGATATGTTTTACAGCAAGGCGTTGGTTGAAACTAGCGCCACCATTTTTTTGTTTCGATAAACCACCATGCTGCACTTTATAAGTGCATATTAAATTAAGTATTTTGACCGGATCGATTGGATTGACACACACAAAAGTCAACTTTTTGGTAGTCTTAGTATTGTCTGTAAATAAAATGCAGTTTTTATGCAAATAGAACGTCATATTAAAATTCTCAGCTCTTGCTTGCTTTTAAATTGTCAAAGAATGTTAAGGACACCAAAACTTTGAAGGTTAACGGTGCATACCGAACATATATTTAAATGTTAAAATATCTGGATATTAATTGGTACTTAAACCTAAAATACTTTAAACAACACATGACTATGATACATGCCGCAAGGAGGCAAATAGGCGGGCGGCGCACGCGCAGGAATCCGGTAACAATTAGTGTCCGCCCACCGTACCGGTGCAAGCGGTTCATGAACTTGCAGCTCATATAGACCCACACTTGCTTTGTACAGAGTAGAGTTTATCTAAGTAAAGCTGTATCCAAGTGGTATTTATTTCTAAAATTGTTGGTTTAGCGAGTAGGACTTGGAGGAGATTGATGTACAAGCGGAGAGCTCAAGCAAGGAGAGGCTTTTTACCAGCTGGGGGTAGAAAGGGCTGTGGATGGCAATGATGACACGTGGTACTTAGAAATAGCTAAAAAGTAATACTAGATTCTACCTCACTACCACTTCTTTTATATGAGTCAATGCAAGCTTTTTCGGGGAAGCATGAGTGTTAGGACAAGGGGAGCGTAGCTTCCGCCTCCCAAACTACCGAATAGCAATGTGGTAAATAATTAATTTAAAAGACAAAAACAGAAATAAATACAATAGAGGGCATTGACCAATGATTGTTCATATCGACATCGATTGCACTATGTTCGGAAGTTGCAACAACGCAATATTGCAATACAATTATTGAAACAATCATAAGCCTTAGTAGCAGGCAGTCAGTGGCCCGAAATTGTGATAACCAGTCTTACCAAGGAGTATCGTATTATCCAATACTAACTGGGTTATGGAGTTCAGATAAGCAGTTGCTCCATGTAAAATACTGGTATTCAGGTGCACCTGGTTAGACTTGAAGCCGACCCCAACATTTATAAGTAGGATGACAATGATTAGCCTTAGTAAGTTTAAGTATATTAAGCTCCCGTCGGGGCTGCGGGTTGTTCGCAAGAGATACCGCGGCCCTGACATGAAGGGGTAAGAAGGAACATGGGTGGTTTTAAGTCAGTAGAAGTCACCTTTCGCTCTGCCCAAGAGCGGGAGGGGGGGTTATTTGATGATTTTCCACCCGCCAAAAAAAAAAGTATATTAAGCTAACGAAATCCTAAAAACCGATTAGATTTCATTGATAGTATTATGTTTGATTTAGGTTAAATTAAGCCAGTAATGCTTTATAGACTGCTTTGATTTTTGGGCTCTAGAAAGTACCACTAAGTACAGTAACAAACATTGCTATTGTTTTTCTGGGAAGGTTAACCTATTATGTAGTTTGGCCAAAAGGTTTTTTATTATCTAAGTAATCTACGTTGTTGATACGTACAAAAACAGGTGCAGAGTAACAGATAGATCACCTGTACCTACCCATTGATTTTCGAGGGTTAGTTATGAAGAACGATGTGGTGCCTATGTGTTATAAAATATCTAAAATCCCACATTTCAAACAAATAAATGGATCTCTAATTCTCAAAAACATATTTTGCCCAAATTAACTCTACACAAATTTTAAACGGTTGAATTAAGAATATTCCGTTTGTCTAAGTAAAACTCAGATTGTGCCTAATGGTAAAAAATCATGAGTGTCATGGCACTTATGATTTTCCTAAAAGGCTTTAAACATTGACCAATATATTTGCGCAGCGTATACCAAGTTGCAATCGAACTGTCAAAAAAAGGAAATGACAAACAACCAGCCAAGCATTGTTTAGGCGCCGGAATGCGCGCGTAGGACGCCTGTCGCCACAGTTTGCACAACCGGTGGCCAAAGCGCGCGCTTGCGCAAGCTTAATCCACTACTACAAACGGCAGGTCCTACCCATTTCACATTTAACTGAAAAATACTACTCTAAAACCTATAAATCAGTATTGGAAGTAATGTTTTTGCATTGCAATTGTTAAAATGATGTTGTTTGTTACTCGAAGGTTTGTAGCGCCATCTACCGTGATCTATAAGAACTAAACTGGAATCGGTAGCACGTAGTTCAACTGTGTAATCATAGATGGCGCTGTTACCAATGCTCTTGATTCCGGTGTTCGTTCGTTGTTACATTTAAATGCAATAAAAATGTTTTGCGTTATTTATTAGTTCTAGTAAAAATGGTTATAATCAAAGTAGAATATTAAAGGAACTCACCTTTATCATTGCTGTTCGGTTTCGGTGACTTCTGCCACTGATGCCGAACTTTCTGCGACCAGCTGATCGGACTCTTCCTGCCGCGACTTCTTTCGCGTACACTGTAATTTGGAATTTCCATTGTAACAAAAATTAACGAAAACAAAAATTATGTAAGCGTGTTCCCCTTTTCATCGCGTTTTTCTGAATGAGCCACCGCCAAACAATTTCATATCAAGTACCGATAACAATGTTTGTACTACTCTTTGGAAACTGGTATAGCTTTTTTATTAGGTCAAGTGAATGATAATTTGCTGTTTAGTTTTCATGGAAAAAGTTGTAATATGCTTTATCGCACGTATTATCGGACATCTGGTAAATGTATTGTCAATATTTTGATTGGTAATTCGATATAATTTGCATTTGTTTGATGGCGTAAGAGCTTCAGTAAACAATCTGTGAAATACACGGTTGTTTCCATTATTTGCTAAAATTATTCTCACATATTAGCAGAGCTCTGGATTATCTAAATTCCTACTAACGTTTTGATCAAATATGAAGAAGATAAGATGAAAGACGAAAACAACAATTTAAACTTACATAATAATTTTCTGTTCATTCTTTTCTTCATCGGACACGTCGACCCAGTCATCGCTGCGATCACTCCTGTCGCTGACACTGGTCTCGCTGCTCGGTACTTGGAACGCGATCTCCTGCCCGTTGTAGCTGATCACCGACCTCTGTCCGTACAGGCTGTTTGTCTTCTGCTCACTGGACATCGTCGACTGGCTGATGTTAGACACCGTGTCGAACGAGAGACGCTTCTGAACATTCGAAGCCACCTGCTTCCTCATATCGTTCCGTAGCTTCACCATACTTGGGCTGTTGGGTATGCTCTCATAGCAGTGCGACAGCGACGCAGCGTCACCATGTTTTATCGTGTCATATATGTTCTCGTTCTCATTGTACACCGTGTAGTCGGATATAAAGGAATGTCTACTACTGTAGGTAGGACTACTGTCCTTGGACTTTGGCGGCCGAGCCGGGATTTTCTCATAAATCCTCTCTGATACTGGACCTATCTTTTCGTAGCTAACAGTTGATGCACCACTCACTGACTTTGATATTTCGTAGTTTTTGTTGTTATTTTTGGCAAAGGGTTGGTAATCTTCAGCTATTTGTATACCAGAGCTGGAAGTTAAGCAGTACGGTTTAATAGGAGGTGACTTGCAGTATTCATAGCCATCATCGCTATCACCATCACCTCGCGTTCTCTCCTCAAGATCATTTTCGCAAAGTTCATAATTATGAAGACTACTCTCATCACCTTCGGGATGTGATCTCATTTCTAGTAAACATTGGTAAATATTATCTTTGTCTGTACAGTCATCTTCGTTGTCATTAGTTGCAGCCTTAGGAATTTCCGGCAAAGGACAATTTATTTTAGAAGCTCTATCCACACTTTTAATGGGAATTATAACAATGTTTTCCTCGTCTCTAGGTTCTAAAGGTTCATAATAGTCTTCCACTTCTTCTTGTTTTGGTTTAGATGTAAAACCAACTATAATTTCTTTGTTGCAGGCTTCAACAAGATTACTTTCGAAATCCGAATTGTGATCAGGTTGCTGTTCACTTGTCGATATATTTACTTGAGATTCATTTGTTTCTACTTGAGATTCTTCTTGAGCAGATTCTCGAAGGTCATCGGAACAAGTAATAGTTGTACCATTGGTTGTAATACTAACAAAACTGTATGAGTTATCTGACTTTTCAGAGTCCGAATATATTTGAGTACTACTTTTTCGGCGCCATAAAAATGATTCATTAGGTGTAATCGGCGAATTAATCTCCTGATATACCTTTTCACTTTCACTAGGCGTACCAATGCTTACTACTGGAACTTCTTCTTTATGTTCGTTGTTAACTGTAATTGTTACTGTATTACTTTCATTGATATCTTCGGGAATTATTTCAACGGCCTTGAGAGGTAACTTCTCCGAGTGTATGTAGTTTGTTTTATACCTTTTCCGGTCGTATAGAGGTTCTTTCCTTTTAACGATCTCCGGGCTTTGGTGACTTGTTTTATCTAGTTTTGCTAATTCGCTTATGACAGGTTTGATCGTTTTAATTTTTGGAATGCCATCCTTTACAACAAGATTTTTGGTTAATACTAGTGATGATTTCTTTTCAGGTACTTTTGGTTTTTCTTTTACAGGTGTTGTACTCTTAGTTTTATCAGGTTGTCTTTTTAATGTATTATTCGAGTTCGTTTGAGCCGTTATTTCACATTCAAACTTTTTAATAACATTTTTAACTACAGTACTTTCTATTGGTTTTGTTTCTTTCGTTGTTTCCACTTCTTTTGTCTTAACTGGACTACCATCAACAGAATCTGATCCACTCGGATGATCACTTAAATCCTGATATTTTAAGCGTTTCTTTGTTGTTTTTGGTATTTTAGTACCGTCTGATTTTGAACGGATTACGCGAATTTTACTTGAACTGTCAGCGATAAGTAAATCGTCCACTGAGTCCATACTTGAACACCTTTTTCTGTTGTTGCGCTTTTTTGAACCCCGCCTTTGCCGCAATACTATTTTTATGTTTGGACTCGAACTGAGGGTGGAAGAGGGTGTGGAGCTGTTACTGGCTGTACATCGTGTTGATGATTGTAATTCTTCTAAAGTTTTTGCAAGTTTTGAATGTTTAGGTGATCCAGTATGTGTTTCGGTTTGTAAGTTGTTGAATTTTTTTGTCAGTTCTGCTACATTATTGCTTGTAATAGTCATCGTTTTGGCTAGAGGCGGTCGTTTATAGGATGTCGCAGCAGTTTTTATTTTAAAGCTAACTTTTCTCTGATTTTGTTCCATTGTTTTCTTTATGCTCGGAGATACTGAACGAACTGGAATGCTGTATTCTTTGTTATTTAAAGTAGACGACTGTCTTCCGAACCTTCCTCCACCTGTGCTTCTAGGATCTTCACTTTCAGTTGTTATTGCTATCTGTGCGTAGTGTACTGTGTGTTTTTCCTTTTTTGTTTCATAACTGGTAGGTGCATTAGTGGAACTGACGGTTGAATTCAAGAACGCCTGCTTCGCGTCATTGATGGACTTCATTCGTTCCGTCAAAGTTGGTTTGACGGGTACTGTGTAAATATAATTGTTGCTGTTATTTTGGTTTTCTTTTATCGCCATTTCAGTTTCTGGTAGAATGAAGTTTTTAAGTAGAGCCTTTATAGTGCCGTGTTGTTTGCCATCGGTGTTGAACTTCTTTATCGAGGATATGAGAGTGTTGGTGGTTATCGTGTCGCCTTCCATCAGGTTGATTAACATTTGTGAGGGATATCTGTCGCTGCTTTACTACGCCATCTGAAACAGAAGGAAACATAAAATTGTAGCAAATTAAAGTGAAGGAAGTAATTACATAGGCGTGAACGTAATGGAGGTTAGTTTACCCAAAGGCTATAACCGTCAGACAATTCATACAGATTATGTCACGAATTTTGTCGTATTAAAATTATGAACTAGAGTATGAACCTGGTTTAGTTTTTTCGAAGTAGATCACAATGGTCGGTTGCAAGGCGACTGTTCGAGTTTCCATTGTCATTACGTTTTGTTTGTACAGTTTTCCGCGGCATGTAAGTTGAATAGCTCATTATAACTATAAGTGTCCCACGAGATTGTAATACTGATATAGAATGAAATATGTATTTGTAATTCAAAGCAATTGGTTGCGGCAGATTGGCAGAAAAAGTTATAGCGTGAGATATGTTGCAATCAAATAAAAATATAACAAAGTGTCTGTATTTCCCCGAAGGGACAGGTAAACTGGTGTACTATAGTACTTAAAAAAAAAAAAAATATCAATAGGCCTAGGGCGAACCCATTGCCATCAACAGGTCAGTGGGCACAAATCAGACTCCGTACACGCTACACAAAAATCCCGATGGAGACAACCCTTTGCCCGACCGCAATCTACTCCAGGATCCCTTATTCAACAATCGCGTTTCCAACCAGTAGACCAACAAGGCAGGCACCTTTAAACAACTTGTTAAAAATAAAAATTGACCTTGTAATATCCTCAATCAGTTTTTAGTTCAGCTTCTAAGAGATCTATTCATTGATACTTGCGGAGGTTCTTGGCATCTTTCAAAGTTACAGTCCTCCTTACGCATGCAACACGCTAATATTTTTACTGGCAACAATTTCACGGCTGTTTGCATGACAATGGTGGTTCGTGAGTAGTCGTGACGGACTATAAAAGACGACAGTTGGCTATAACTACATGTATTTAGGCGACAAATACATTCTTTGCTAAATGTTAAGTGGCTATAGTTTGAGACGTGTGTACGATTAACAGTTGAAATTAGGTTTGAGAGAAATGAAAATGTTTTTCATTTTCACAATGAGAAGGAAGTTTGAAGGGGAAATTTATTAGAGGTGTTTTCAAGCATTATATTACGATGCAGCCATGTGGCCATCAATAATTTTAAGTGCTAATAGATCTTGTGGGTTGCGGGGGACCCCCTCTGGATGTGAGACGCACGGGACCGGTCAATATGCCGATACTTGGGGAGGCCTTCCAGCCGTCCAGCAGTGGACGTCTTTCGGCTGAAATGATGATGATGATCTGACTCGTGCGTAAAAGTCAAAGGGCTCAGAGGGCTGTTGGTTAAGGGAGTAAGCACATTTACTAAAGTGGAACTTGCTCCAGTCGGTGAGTAAGAACATGCAATAAAATTTAAACAGACGTCATTCACCTTGCGAACTATTCGCTTTTTGTGCACAGACTCTATGATTGACCGATTCTGTGTCCGTAAATGTGGTCAATCTCTCAACAAACGACATAACAAAAGATCCTCATCGCCTCATACCTTCCCAAGTTCCCAAGATTATCAGGTACTTTCGCTTACCGTTCTCTTAACATACAGTCTAGCGTCAGTTTGGGCCTATTCTACTAGCAGTACATGACCAGGTAAGGGGTCATGGCGTGCGGGCAGTGCTTTCTCCGCGTGGGAACTGCGCACGCGTCGTAGATCACACCTGATTTGCCAATTCCTTTGTTTACTTACGTATAATCATAACTAGCTTTAGAGGAACTGCCATAAGTACTTAAAATATACTTAGAAAGGTAGGACCTGTGAGGTAGCTATTATTCTTCTTAGATAGTTTTGAAGGAAGCAGAAAAACGATTATTTATAGTAGATTTTGGCAATGTACCGAAAAGTTTCTTTCTAGGTAAGGTCACTATAGGTGTCTATACAGCAATAAACATTATAGTGTGGATTATAATAGGCTCGCCCTCCTATTACATGGGACTTAACACATATCTGGCGAAATGTGGTGTACTAATAAAATTAATACACCTTTGCGTAACCCTTCGGGGATTACATCCGTGGTGTTATAAGGATCGTAGGTATTATGTATGTAAGGATCGTAGGGTCGGGTTTTGTAGTTTCTGTCTACCGCCATGGGTACACGGTTTGAATTTACGTACGCTTGTAAACAACCAGGGGCCGTATTTTTGAATCACTCGAAGTGAATCTTAAATTCATGCACGAAAGCAAAACGTATACGAAATGAATTTCTATTGCTCCAAATTTTACGTATTTTTGAAGTAATAGAAATTAGTGTTGCCCTAAAACTCGAATCTTATAACATTTTTCATTTCACGCAGAAAAATAAAAACCGGAAAGCCATAACTCGTTGATTTTAAAAACCGGTAATGAGTTACGGTGGAACGGAACGTAAATTAAAAAGTTATAATGTCATTGTCTGACGGCTGTCATTGGGATTTCGATATTTTTTTCTCTAGTATTTACATATTTTTTTCTGTCGCTGATGTAATTCATCAGGATATACTCCTCGAGGCTAACCATCGCGAAAGGCGAAAGAAAACACTGATTTATAGGTTAGATAAAGTCAACGTAACGTATCTGTCAACAAATCTTCACTTGTCAGTGTCATTCTCATTTCTACTGGTAGAATATCGAAAACGAGTGGGTCGGACCACTCGTTGCAAAATTCACGGGTATGAATATTCAAAAATAGCGATTTTAGGGATTCTCATACGAATTCTGCGATTTCGTACACGATTTGGAATTCTATTGATTCAAAAATACGGCCCCAGGGCAGCTGATGTTATGACATACGAAGCTAAAGTTGCAACAATTACTGCTAAATTAAAGTTAAACGTTTAATAATACATCAATTTTGAGTCTTACGTCGCAAATTCAAAGCTACAATTTAGAATGGTTGAATTTTCAAGCAATAAAGTTTAGCAACAATTCTAGACCGTGCATGCAGAATCGTTAAATACTGGAGAACTAGTTTAAGACTTAGGTAAAAGTGAGATGAACGTGGTTGCGTAACCTAGCCTTTAGTGGAGCGGTATTGCAGGCAGAAATAATTATAAGATCGCAGTATTGTGGATAGGGAAGGTGGTTAGCTGTTGCCGGAACTGAGTGCCTGGACTAGGTTTAAGTATATGAGGAGGGCAAGTAAGGAATCTATGTACTGGCTTTGCATAAGCCAACCAAAATATGTCAATTTATTTGTAACTAGCTGATGCACGCGGCTGTGCGGAAATTTTACATACAAACTTTCATCCTCTATTTCACCTCCTTAGGGGTTGAACTTTGAAAACTCCTTTCTTATTGGATGCCTACCTTATAAAAGGAATACGTGTGCGAAATTTAAGCTTCTAGCCCTAAGGGTTTGGCCTGTAGGTTGGTCCTCAGTGAGTCAGCTTTGCCTTTTATATATACAGAAGATTAACCCTCCATTTGGCCCTCTTGTAAGAAAATAAAAATACATATCTTTTAACTTAAACGCGGGAGCTTAGTTTAGCTGAAGTTACGTAGTGTTTGAGTGAGGTGCAAGTCTGAGAGGGGAAAACCAAGGTGGTTTTTAGTGAGTTAGACGACCCCCTCCGCTGGCCCCAGGGGGAAGAATATCCATGAGAATTTTCCACCCCGAAACAGAAAAAAAGGCGCTTAGAGTAAATGGTCAGAAATCCTTGATAAAGAAAGTCTTTCATTTTCAGCATCATAGATGAAATCCTTGCAAATACTTATGGATGGTATTCTAGCTGAGGAGCAATATAACCACAGTGTACTTTCGTGGGTGCGTTTAGAAACGCAAATCTCTCTTGCACAAACTTCCGCTGCCAAAATAACTATGCACAGGCAGACAATGTAAATATTTGATCGGAAATAGAACCTGATGTGCGGATACTGTTGGGTTGGGTTAGGTAAAATGTTGGTCAGGATGAAGAGAATAAGAATAAATTGCTTGGGAACCTGTACATCAATTATTTTATAATATTTACTCATCTTATTTAGTTTGGTGACATACATAGATCATACTATAATGCCGACATGACTTCCTTTGTGTTTTTGTTTTTGGACCTAACAGATTTTCCGAAGGTATTCCTTCTCTTTCTCTACACAATTCTGTATAGCCAGCCAGGTAGTCGTGTAGAATTGTAGCTCGTACAGCCACCTTGTCCAGTTCTCCTTGGTTCGTCGACTCGCGAAGTCGACTAGCTAATTGACCTTACATAAATTAACTCACGCCTATTCCTAATCGGTGCAGGCATTTTTGGATCATTCCCCCTTTTTTTTTCTTTCTCATCAATCATCAAATAACCCCTCCCGCTCTTGGGCAGAGCGAAAGGGAGTGTCAGACTTCTACTGACTAAAAACCACCCATGTTCCTTCTTATCCTTTCATGTCGAGGCCGCGGTATCTCTTGCGAACAACCCGCAGCCCCGACGGGATCATTCCCCTTTATTCTGATAACTTAGTTTTGCGACGTTTAAACGCTAAGCAGATTGTATGGGACATCATTAGCTGGCTGGTAATTACTACTTAGTTTTGCGACGTATTTTTTTAAGGGTAGGTAATTGTTTTTTCTTGAATTGAAATTGTTTGTCCTGACTATTTGTCAAAGAACGCACAACCAATTTCATTTCAAGAAAAAACAATTACCTACCCTTAAAAAAATACGTCGCAAAACTAAGTAGTAATTACCAGCCAGCTAATGATGTCCCATACAATCTGCTTAGCGTTTAAATGAGGCATATAATATATAACGACAGGGAAGTGTTTAACAAATCCATAAAGCGATCAATCTTCTGTAACAGTTACACAATAGGCGCGTGCGACGACTTTAGTGTTATGTTCCGTAGGCTTGTTGAATAAGACACCGGTGAGGTTGACTTGGTTTATTACATGTTATACACAATAGATACAGACAGACAGTTAGTAGTAGTATCACAGACGGGGACCGACATTAGAGTGTCTCACTGGAATGACAAATAGGAACCGGATACATAGATAACATCTAGTGATGTGCATACTATTTACATACTAAATAGTGATGTTCCAACATCCCCCTTACTGAGTTCAATACTCCATTTACAATTTACCAGCGCCTGCGCACATCTTAGAAAGTAAACTACGTGATGGAAATCATAGCAAACATAGAGGTTAGAGTCTGACACCATAGTGCAACACTATGGTTATCTAATGCCAGTGTTTATTTAGAAAACGGTTTTCAAATCAAGGCTAATTGTTGGCATCGCGTGTTTGAGTAGGAGCGGATAGTTTTGTTTAGAGAATGTTGGGATTTCGCGAAATTAGCAATGTTGTGGAGAAAAGTGGTCAGTTTTCTTGTGAGGATTATGTAAGTAGTAAAGTAGGTCAGACTTGCATTGTTTTCTGTGTCTACCTATAGATCTTTGGTAATTGAAGTCTTCGCTCTTTACTATCTCTAAGAAGATGATTTGGATGAAGTAACATGTTATCAGTGGAAATTCTTGATGGAAAAACCCAATAACACTTCACCCGACCTGGGAAGTAAACTCAGGCTCCGCAGTCGCATTTGCGACCGCTAGACCAACGAGGCAGACAATTTGTGGAATAAATCACTAGCTACATATTATAAAACAAAGTCCTCCGCTGCGTCTGTCTGTCTGTTCGCGATAAACTCAAAAAACTGCTGCACCGATTTTCATGCTGTTTTACTGCTGCACCAATGGATAGAGTGGTTCTCGAGGAAGGTTTTAGTATAAAATTTGTCAAGATAACCGACATCCACGCGAGCATTAACTAGTGATGTATAAACTATGAGAACTATGCCCCTCTAACAGGCTTGAAACTTATGGATGCGCTGGCCTACTTACCAAACCATTAGCGATGCAAAATACTCGTTAATCTGTCAGGTATTTTATACCTCGTTATCTTTTAGCCAAATACCCTTTAAAAGATAGGAAAGTCATCCTTTTGTCAGTGTAGTATTATTGAGTTCTTTGACGGCCATTCAGCGCAAGCTAGCTAATTTTGTATTTGTGCCATTATGCAGTAAGTGGACCAATTTGAAAAGAAAAGAAAGTCTTTTGACTAGCTTTGTTTTCAGAAAAATACGGATAACACAGAAACCTATTTATCTTTTTAACAAAAGAATGGGTTTTTTGCAATTTCTTCGAGAATATTCCAGAAGAACCTTTCCGGATTTGGAAAATCCTGGGCCCCGAGTCTGCTATTCAATAGTGTCAGAATGGTCTATCATTGATCTCATAATTGTTGATTTTGACAACACCAAACTTGTCAAAATCAACAATTATGAGCTCAATGATAGACCATTCTGACACTATTGAATAGCAGACTCGGGGCCCTGTTTGTTGACTTTGTAGCACGTTTTTTTGGACTTTGGGTTTTACGGTATTTCCTATAAGTGATTACCTAATGACGGTAAAGGCAATTAGCTAATCAGTTTTAGTGTGGTGGTTTAATAGTTAGCCAACATTCTGTACGAAGATTTTTTTTGGGGTTTTTTAGGCAATAGAGCAGAAAGTAAGCTTTTAAAGTTTTCCGAACTTGCTCCTTGTGAATAAAGTTTAGAATTAGAAATGAATAAAAGTTATTGTTTTGACTAGATGACGTAAACGTCCTTGAACTGTTTGATGAAGTGATGACACGTGTTGTTCCATCCAGTGTGTTTTTTTCTTATTCAAAGTGACCACAAAACGTATCATTAATATTTGAAACATGTAGTTGTAGATATCTTGACATCATCATCTTGAAAAGGAAGTTCAATATCGTTACCTCTGATCGATGGGAATCCCTAAGTGAACATTGTACCCGTATCAACTGCCTATTGGCAACGTACGGTACGGTGTCTATTGAAGGTTGTACTCGTAACTTGGTAACGCGAGGTGTAAATAGGGTTACGGATTGCCCAATTACCAGGGTTTTTGACCTCCCGTCCGGATTTTGTCCAGGGTTGTAATTTTTCGGACGTTTGAAGTTTGCACTCTTTCTACTCGAAGACATTCGAGTCAGGTGAGCAGCTAAATGAACAACTTAGTCCGGTGGAGGAATTCCTATAAAGCAGATTGCGACCGTGGAGTCTCATCACGCCATCTCATCGTGCCCAAACCCTGGCCCACGTCCTGACCTGCCCTTTGTGCAACTCTAACTGCACTTTCAAGGACTTTGACTGGACACTACATACGTCGTCGATGTGGTTGAGTTCTGGTCGGTACTAATTTAAGAAAAAAAATTTGGGTATCTTCGCCACGACGAAAAGAAGGATATTTTGCAAGAAATTAAAAATATATACGTTACTGAAGAAGAGGGATTGAAAAAGATTTCTTATCGGTTTTCAGTCATACGGTAACCCCTGCCATTATTCTACCAATATCAACAGCTACCGACGAGGCACGGTGTTCACCGAAGGTCGTAACTTGGCACCAGTGAGGTGTGAGTGATGAGCCCATTGCCCAGTTTGAATAACTGTCAGTAACGGCGCACGCGCACGTTGCATCGCAAACACTTGATGTTAGCGACGAGAGAATGTCAAGATATCGGATTGCGGATAGTAGGGTACAGCTAAATATATTTGCGGGTCTTCTGAATAGTTAAAAAAAATAGTCGTATACGTGTAGGTATATGTTTTTCGGTAGATTTGGTTTATGATGAAGAAGGAGAAGAATGTCTTGAGAACATATACGCCAGCTTTTCTGGTTAAGATAGAGAAACAAACAGGAAATGGTGACCATCTCGGTGATCAGATATGTAAGAAAAATAAATGATGAAAAATCGTTTTGAACCGATTCCAAACTGTGACAAGGGCAGGAAACTGATTATAATGACAGGTGAACGTTTAACGATTTTGTTGTTTTTAATGTAAGATAAATAACACCGGTTTATTGGATTGCACCATTGCGAAGACGAGGAGAATTGATATGTTGATTGATTATCAATTTTGTTTCTCTGAATTTTATTCAAGTCTTTTTCCCCGTGTTACATACGACGGTAATTTACTGCGCAACACCTTGTTTGCAAGCGGAAAACTGGCCACCTTATATACCTTAGATTAGGTATTGTGATATAAGAGCTGACCTCTGAACTATAACCTGAAACGACGGGAAGTCTTCAAGTAGCAGTAAAGACATCTTTAAATACAATGACACATAACAAAGCGTGTAATTCTCGTCACACATTTTTAGTTATCCAATCTTATAGTTTCCGAGTTTCTCGTAATGTCGAGTTTCTCATAATTCTAAGTTTCTCTACATTGTATGAGACAAAGGGCTGTAAAATGATGGCGACGAATATGTTAATATTATGTCGAATAATATTTATGTGCTTGACTTTCACTTAGGTTTAATGACATTCGTTTGCGACATGGCTATCATATTCAAATTTATTTGCTTTACAGTGCAATGAAGAGTTTGTTAACTATGCTCAGCCAATTAACTCGAGAATCGTAGACAAACAGAACTGACAGAATCTAGAGACTTGTTATTTAAAGAATAAATAAAGTTTAAGGACTCGTAAACTTATAACCGTTATGTTTTATGACTGTGTGTTGCAGATTTTTCTCAGACGATAAAACAGATATAATAGCGCAGATAAAAGAGAACAAGAAAAGTGGGTTATTGTTCTAATTTGAGCTGTTTAGGGTTGGATGGAATAACAGTAATTAAATTAGACATAAAATCATCCGAAAGATGTCTACTGCTGGACTTAGGCCTCCCCTAAGTGCAACCACCACTACATCGACGGGTCCTCTGTTTTTTGCATCCAGCAGATTCCCGTAGTCTTCATCAAGTTACAGGTTCACCTTGTAGGAGGCCATCCAGAACCTTTCGGTCCCATATGAATCCGTATGTTTGAAAATCAGCAAGTTACAAGGACTTGCACATTTTCAACAAACTTAGGAATGGGCACGTAGAATGCGGCGTACGAAGATGTCTAGAGTCAGGTAGTTGGCCTACAAACACTATAATAACACGTTTCCTTTCAACTTTAGAGTATACTGTTGTAATTGACCACTTGAGCAGACCTAAACTATGTACATTCTCGTACCATAGTAAAACAGTTTGGAGAAAACAGAAGTTGTAAAAAGTAATGATTTAACATCACGGCTGTAATCCCCGAAGGGTTAGGCAGAGGTGTGCCTAATTGTGCACCCACATTTCGCCAGTTATGGTTAAATGATTTAGATGGTCCTAATAAGTATTAAGCTTTGTTAATTAATTCAATTTGAGAATTTTATAAGAGTGTAACTGCGCTTGTTTAAATTAATATAAATGGTTGTTCGATATTTTTATAAACAATCCCGACTGTTATAATAAAACACGTTAATGTAGGTCAGTTATTGTTAATTATCACAAGGCTGACGCTTCTGGCACACTTGTCTTGTTCCAGTTATGTTTGTTAAAAACCGCTATACACAGAAAAAATCGTATTACAAGGCGTTGTACTAAGGCTTCAATTAGACCCTAATTTGCTCTAGCCCCGACAGAAGACTTTAATACCTATACTTACAAGTACAAATTGTGCTACTTTGAACTAGGACATAGAAAGAAACAATAGCTTATGCCTGTAGTCAGGGCTGACTGCTAAAGTAGCTTGGGAGAAAGAAAGAAAGACAACATATTTATTTGCAGGAGCACCGAACACTAAGTAGATATCACCGACGAAAAGGAAGGCGCATGGAGCGACCTATGCTCGGCATAACCTTACTAGACCGAGTGCGTACCACCGAAATCCGTCATCGGGTGAAAGTCTTCGACGTAGAGAACAGAGCGATAAGCTGGAATCGAGCAGGACATCAGGCTAGACGGAGGTGGCCGATGGGCCTAAGCCTAAGAAACCAGAGTCGTCCAAAAGCGCGTTGGGTTGAAGATATCGTCGGAATCGGAAACGGATGGATGAGAGACGTACAGAACCGGGAAAAGTGGCAGAAGAAAGGGAAGACATATTACCCAACAGTTGGTGATTTTGCCCGGACACTTTATATCACAATCAAATAATGTGTAATCAACGAAGACACATATTCCTACAGTTTTCTTCCTAATTAAAGAACGCCGTATATGATCCAATGATACAACACCTATTGTTCCATCTACGGTCCCTGTAGATACCGATACAGCAGTTATAACAACTTGTGCGTCCACCCGGCGCGGCACAATGACAGGAAGTTTACGCACAAACATATTGTTTAGTTTTAAATTGAAGCTAGCTGTTGATTGAAGCTACATGCGATGGAAAAAAAATCCGCTGGAATATAAAAGAAAATAAGGCACCTTCATGAACCCTGTCAGTTGGTGAAGGTCTGTCCCTTAGACCCTGTTTAATATCAGATGGAAAAGGTAGAATAACTTCAGAAATTACAATGCTGCTTGAAAATTGGCATTATAACCAAATTGTTTTTTTTTTTATTTAGCCCGTAATGTCCCACTCCTGAGCAAAGGCCTCCCCCCATTCCTTCCACTTCTTACGATGGTGTGCTTCTTCTCGCCAATTGTTGAGGAAGCCATCCAAGGCGTCCCGCCATCTTCTCCGCGGTCTACCGCGACCCCGTCTAGCTGTGTCAGGGCTCCAGTCTTGCGATATTCGGGCCCACAGATGCGGCGGCATCCGGCAGACATGGCCTGCCCAGTCCCATTTCAGTCTCGCAAATTGTTACCAACGATTATTTCTACACAGCACTTTTAGCCATAACTATATAATTGCTATATTGTCATACCTATCAGTAATAGATAATTGATTACCATTATCGTGTAATTGATTTTCCAGTATAAGTGCATAGTGGACGTGGGAACTAATAAGTTCTCATCTCACAGTGTTCTATGAAACTGTATCACTTTCCTTTACGTGATCAGTGGTTTAAATAAAATCATAATGGGGTTACTCTGTGGTTTTGTTACCGTCACTTTCTTTAGTAGTGTAAGAGCGACTAGTCTTTAACACTTTTTCATATTTTTGTAAAACTATTGTGACTACAATAGTTGTTGTGATGTCTACGTGCCCTGACGAAGTTTCTAAATTTTTACGTTTAGCGTTTGAAGCATTGAGGTACAGACGCGTAGACGCCAACACATCAAGATACAATTTGTCAAACTTTAAAAAATTCTTTGTCTGTACAATTGCTTTAGTTAGTCAATCATATTTTTAGGACTCATTTTAGAAACAGCCTATAATGTTTTTGTTTATCGTAACGGTAACAGAGAAACAAATATTTGTAAGGCCTACAGATAGTTGTTTCGGGTCTGGGTATTTGTGTATGTGAGTTTAAATGTTTGTGAACGCACCCACGATACAGGAGAAATTCCTAGAGTGGGGCAACGTTTTTAAAAAAAGAAGAAACAAAGCTGACCTGAATAGAGACAAGAAGAAATGGATAAGGATGGTCTACAGGTTTTTCGTAGGATAGTTTAATTAACAACACATTAAGCAAATTGGCTCAAGTCTATTCTCAATTCTTGAATTCTCAGAAACACATCATACATATAATTAGATACTTAACAAATCAACTAAGTTACGAGCTAATGATAAATTTATTAAAATAATTATGCAAACAATGCGTACAACGATACCATTTATGAAGCCTAGCGATCATTGTGTTCAATTTGTATCACACTGGACGATACTCGATACGATTTGACTACAACTATGAGTAATATCGATAGGGAAATTACTATCACTCATGAATCAAACAATAACATAGTATAGATAGTATAGAATAACATAGCTAAACTTATCAATATTAGAGAGCTAGTCATTAATACCTAAAGCGATTTAAGTCAAGAATGAATAAACTATGAAGTAATTACTGAGAATATCATAAATATAATCCATTCAAAGGCCACTTTCGAAATAAACGCTTCTGAGGATTACAAAATATATAATACAAACCGGTTACCTAATGGCACAGGTAAAGGAATTAAGGAATCCCATAAGCACTTTGTTAATGAATTCAAAGGAAAAGGCGATCGACCACCAGCAGATACTATGCCTTGAGGAATGGTTCCCATAACCAAGGTTACATACATAGCCGGACGTGTATTTTTACAATGAATGTATTGTTAAATGAAACAATGCAATGGATACCGTGTCAGGCGAAATTAACAGCATTGGTGTAGATGTTGGTAAAGTTGTGGGGAAATTTAAACAAAGGTGAAGCTAATATCTATTAAAACTAATGTCGTTAGCAACGTTGAATTTGTTTATTTCTACAGCTTCAGTGTGTAATGGGGGCGGTTGTTATATTTTATTTCCGTCGATAGCTAGCAAAGCCTTCTCTGCAAAAGGTTTAACCCAAATTGTGGAATTGGATCTTTTACAAAGTTTTGTCTATACCGTAATTACCGTCTGAATTATTCCACAAATTGTCAGTTACTTCTACGTCGTTTAAGAAAACTGCTCCTATTAAGGATGAAAATAGAAGCTACCTGCTAGCAATTATCATTGCGATTGTTACAAGCGCATTACTTCACCGGCATCATATGAAGTTAGTAATAAAGTAATAATTGCAGTCGGCCGCTCGCGCATGACCGACCGACCTTAATATTTGACGTAGCATACACTACACATGTGTGGCCAACTTTAATTATATTATTTATAAACTGGAAATTGCTGTTAAATTACACTTTTATTTTTGTTCGGATGTTGAGAGCGTTGAGACCACGACCATCGGTTGAAAACAAATCGGCATTTTCTTTCTTTATGGGCATACTTTTGACCAGGGCCCCGAGTCTGCTATTAAATAGTATCAGAATGGTCTATCATTGATCTCATAATAAATTGTTGATTTTGACAACACCAAACTTGTCAAAATGAACAACTGATGGAAAGCGATGGACGAGGTCTAAAAGGAACGTACGTGCTCAGAACATGCCTGTTCACTCTTGCTTTGTTTACTGACGGTTTATGGGTGAAAGAGAACATAGAAAATGTCAGAAAGTTCCACGATTTAAAAATCTTCATCAGTATCGTCGTTTCAATAATGTTAGTCTACGATTCTAAGCTGCATGCAAAACCGCTTTCTGTTTTTTTTATTTCAAGGTGATTTTATATGGTCAATGGCTGGTGCATATTTTTCTACTTTTTCATCAATCGTTAACTTAATATTCATACACGCGTCTGTATGGTAATAGATGATGCATAAGATAGGCATAAAATCTGTAATAGAATATTGGTTTTCTTAAGCGCGCTGTTTAAGTTCATTGATCGAAGTTAAATAAAATATTGATACTCATACTCACATATTATTATTGTTAATTCTTGTTGAGAGTTGATTCTTTAATTTTCAGCAGTTTCATCATCATCAAGCAAGTGAGAATATACAATAACTATTTTTACCTTTGAATTTATTATTTTCTACGCTGGCCGACGTTGGATGATTTAAATAAAACAAAACATTTCAAGAAACTTAAAATTGTTAATTTCAAATCAATCTAATTAATCTATCTAATGATAAAGAAAATTCTTAACAATCTTTATTATTTTCCGTTACCATTTCTCTCCATAACTGCTGATTATTCTAATTGATTAATGACTATTGGACAAGCACAAGAGGAAAACGAACTGCCAATATAAGAAGAAGGCGATTACGATCAGCGGAATGTAAAAGTATATGCAAAAACACGTCACGCGAACATTGTGCAGAGTAGCGGAAAGATTAATGATCTCATTCACACCCAAGTTAGGTCTGTTAGTCCTGTGATATGGTGCATCTCCACCAACTATATTTGTCTCAATTGGTTCTGTTCTGGGGCCAGAAGAAGCAAAAATGTTTAACTTGCACTCTTTAACCACAGAAGTTTTATTTCATCGTTTCTAGCTTAAAATGATTTTTTTTTTTAAGTTTGAATGGTTCCAATAATTTTAATGAGCTTTGACCAGGAGACCAAAAAAGGCCGCTTTACCGGAAACATAATATTTATATATGTGTTACGTTAAAATTCTTAAAATAGTAACAGGCGCAGTTAACGTTATGGATTGTCACTTTGTGACCATTTTATAAATTGTAACGTTATTCATATTATTATCCTATTATGATTCTGAAACGACCATTTAGGACTGCCAGAACTCCGCCAAATCAGGAGTGTGCTCAGACAGCTCTCACAAAGTGGACTAAGACGATCCAATTGAATCCGATTGAATTTCATCTGGTTGAAGCTGCAGTAGAGGCAATTAAACTATACCGCCCAATCAACGATTGCAACCTATTCCAATAACGTTATCATACCCAAAATCGATTCTATTTGACATTTCAATCGAATGAGTATAGTTTTGAAATCAAATCTTAAAAAATTACTAATTGATAGATTGATTAATGTTTTAGTAGATTTCTACTAATATAACGGTTTACGATTTTTTATAAACCCCAATAAACTATGAAAGATTGAGTTTTGAACTTTATTGGGAATCAATTCAGATTGTATCAACCAGAAGCATCTCCACAAGAGTTAGCAAATTGCTACATCAACCAAACATCACAGAACTATTTTAGATAAACCCATAAACAAATAAAAACCCAACTAAGTAGTGGAAAAAGACCAGCAACTACATAATAATCTCCTCGTTACGATAGTTATCTCACGTTCCGTTACACATAAAACTTAAATGTCCAAATTACATGAACGTTAACTGAACTCGACCGACTTAGCTGCCATGATAGCATTACTTTCACTGTTGTATAGACAAACGAATAATACATTACAAGAGAATTTGATCGCTTTCCATGGTTAGGTAACAGATTTGTTATAACTTGTAATCGAGTCCCTACTCGATATATTGACTATAAATCAAGTCACGTCGACTCGATTTGAATTGTCCCGGTATGAATTGTCTACGGCTGCAGTCGATGTGTTGTTAAACTCGTTCTTACTGTAATTGCTTTGATCTGTAGTTATTACGTTTATTGTATCCGCAATTGCCAATTATTGAGCTGCACAATGTATGTTACAGTGCTATTAGTTTGTTCTTTGTTTCCATTTAAAAATAATTCGATACCATTCAAGGATTAGGCTTCCGGGAATTATTTTGACGGTACTAAGTCTGTTTCAAGAACTAATTGGACATTCAAAATCTCTAAGCTATTAGGAGCACACACATCATCTTATTAAGTGCCAGAGGGTTTTACCAAGTATTCATAATTCATTGGGTCTACAACTTGAATCTCCGGTTGCTAAACGTCTATTGAATTTACTCTGTTGTCAAATCTCATGTCTAAAGATTTGATTGTTGTTGTTATTTCCGTCAACAACTCACGTTTGACATGAAGTTTGACAATGTGTATGTTTATATTTATGTAAACTGTAATCCCCGCAGTTCTAGAAAGACTGATCTCTTTGTTAGTTTCCAATTATTCGTTTATTAAAATTCTAGAAGTTGTTTCATGAAATTCTGTTGTCTATTCTACGTTTAAACTGCGTGAGGTATGTCTCATAAAACAGTAGCATTATAAACATTATCGTTGACAACAATGCTAACATTACCAATTTCTCTCGCTTTGCCATCATGATTGGAATGATTGCCTGTAAGTTTAATATTCTCAATTGCCATAACTATCTCTACGCACGAGTACCTGCACTGCCAACTCGTTGTTACTTTATTTTGAACTGAATTTATTGCATTAAATTCAATAATAAGAATAATGATGTGGAAAATTGAGTCTATTATAATGCAATTTTATATTTAATATGATGAATGGAATTTATTTTATGTAATTGTTGTAACGGTTCGATACAATTTAGAAACCGGTCCTATTTGCTATGTTTGCAAGTTACAATTATGACATAACAGTGGCCATTAATAAAAGCCTATCAATCGAAGCTATACACCAAACTATTATGTCTAGAATTGATAATTAAAAAGCGATTATTGTTTATAATAGTCGAGAGCCGGATATCGATAGCAGACAGTTATTCGCACAACTTAATATTACTTTCACTAGACATTTATATTAATAATTATAAAGTATATTTGTTTTTATTACCGTCATCCAATGTTTGGTAAATCCAAGGGGCACAACACTAACCACAGAACACCATTAGCACTGTTAAAGTATTCATTTAAATAACAACACGCGAGTCATCAAGTAATTCCATGATGAATGACGTTATTATTAGCTCTTTAAAAACGTTTTCTCTGCGGGTGGTATCGTCGCGATTCAAAATGGCGTCGGAGCGCACGCTATACGTCTGTCACGGCGGGCGCACCAACGCTGACTGACGTATGATGGTGTCGTGACGACATGACCTGGTGGAATTGGGTGAAACGGACGGACGTGGGTTTACCTGGCCGTACCTGTATATCTAGGTTTTGCAGCGTTGAGTACGCTAGTAAAGTTGACTTCTAGGGTACGACACTGCGTGTGGGAATGGATCATACATAACTTTTTCGCCATACTTACTTGTTTATTATCACAAGGTTCATAATATTATGTGGAGCAGCTGTTCAATGTTTATTAAACTACTCTATTCAGCGAGTTTCACTTCCAAACCTCTATGTTTTACCACATACACGTCTGTCGGAATATTATTGAATAATTAATATCAATCAATGTTTTTTGTATTGTTTTAAAGCACCTGCACTAAGGCCAATAATACAGAATTTACTGCCAATAACAATTAAAACATAATTATAGTTTGTTTTGTTAGAAGGTTTCCAAGTTAAATTAATGATGTAAGAAGTCTGGTCAAGTCTGGTCAGGTATCCATCCTGAATAAACAATCACGTGAGGAAAGGACATCGGCAGGTCACCAGACAATAGGTAATTCCCGTTGCCATAACAGGCTCAACCTAAAAAGGATAACCAGAAAACCTTTTAGCGGCGACCTTGGGCACGTCACTAGTGTAGCTGGCAGCATAGATAGAGAAATAATTATTGTATGCAGAAATAATGACAATAATAATGCTATCGATTCGTGCCTGCCCGCGCACGCTTCTATACATCCAATTACGAAGGAATTTGGGTCACTTGCCTTTGCCTCATACGTTAAAAACTGCGGTATTTCGACGACTTCATTCTTTATTTGACAAATAAGTATTGGATAACGTGAACGTCAATCACTAGGATTTTTTTGGGAATCGCGTGTGAGTTGATTGATAGCTCAGAATTCATTTAAAATGACATTATCTTTTCATCACTGTTAGATAAGTCAATTAAGTCGACAAAGAAAACCACTCAGGCCGCAATAATATATTTAGAAAAAACAGAGACAGATCCTCAGTGTGTCAACGCAATGATCTAACACTGAATAATATATTCGCTATTTTACAAACAGGAAAATGAATATAAAAAAGAAACATATCAGTTCTATTGTCATTATTTTTAGCCTATAGCCAGTAACTGTGATGCATCAAACCATAGGGCAAACCATTATTACGGCGTATATAAAATCAATCAGCAACAAGGCTATCAGTGACATACACAATAATTACATGCCCACAAGTCACACACACAACAGCATTCCTGACCAAAGACAACCGGTATCTATGGGAGACTGACAACTTTTTGTGATTCCATAAAGTAGAGGTAGAATGAATGTGCCATGTAATTGTAGTTTCAATGTCAAAGATAAGTGGATCCTCGCTGGACGAAGCTATTAAACTAAATTGAATATCGATGGTCAGCGCATATTGCACGTGGATAAAGAATTTGACCTTTCAGACGATACAAATTATACTCGTTTGCCTGCAGCTAGTACAAATGAATTCAATAACACATGTGAGCATGTAGGTACAATCCTTGAATTTAATGATAACAGAAAGTCTTCAACACTTCAACAGGTGTGGAACGCACACAGCCTTGTGCTTAAATCTCTAAACCTACTTTTAAATGACTGCATTCAAGAAAATCTTGACACAAACAGAGTAATAAGCAAAGCTAATCATTACCAAACACCTCGTGAAATATGTAACACTTAGCATAAAATTAAAATTCACTCGTTGCATATAGAACGAAATGCATAGAAACGAGCAAGAAAACACAAATTAAAGAAATATCCAGATGATAAAAACATGCTCACAAGTTACATTAACACCAAAATTAATTCAGAATTGGAAACATATGGTCGACAGAGCGTGTTCAGAGTTCAGAACTTCAGACTTAGCTTGAAACCTGAGTCACGCCGATATCTTTAGAGTCCAGGCAGTCATGTAATACGTACGTAAGCCCGTGTTATCGAGCGGTATAACATTACGGAGGAGAATCCTAAATAGTGAGGAAGGTACGGAAGCTAGCCCTCTAGGGTTTCCTTCCTTGTGACTAGGAATCGATTCTTGCACAACAAGTACGGTTTCAGAATCTCGATTTACATTTGTTTAAATCGATACTTTCAATGTTGAGGCAGGTTTCTTACTTTTACTGGTGATGCCAGAGGAGTTTCTTAGTCGTATGTTACAGACGTGTCGAACGTGTCGTATGTTTGTCTCCCTTCGAAAATGAATACAGTTAGTAATGAATCTGAAATCATTTTCGACGGGAGATAGTTTGTATCAGGTATTCAAACTGTCTACGTTTTCAATAGAAGTTCATTGATCGTTAGTTTATAAAGACAATCATGTGCACTTGTTCATTTGTAATACGCCAAGTTTTTTTTATTTATAACTGTATCACACTATCACACTTCACACTAATATTATAAAGGCGAAAGTTTGTGTTTGAGTGTCTATGTTTGTTACTCTTTCACTGAAAAACTACTGAACGGATTTGAATAAAATTTGGTACACAGATAGTTTATAACCTGGATTAATTTATTTTATTATAGTTTTTATCCCGATTTCATCTTCCCGTGGGATAGTTTTCCGAGTTGTAGCGGGCGGAGCCGCTGGCAACAGCTAGTAATCAATATGTGCAATCGACTGTGATTGAGAAAGAACGTAGGTCGAAAGACAGCAAAGCGATTTGGCACCTTGCGTTTTGAATCTCCCAAAAACCCTGAAAACCAGCTGAGAACAATATTCTATTTCAATCATATTCAATTGTATGTTTCTCAGTCCATTGTTATATTAGTGTAAATCATAGATGACCCAGTTTGATATCGAATGTAGTCTACAAGTTGTAGAACAAGCTAAAGATAACAATTAAGTCTCGCAAGGATTATTTATAACCATGTTTTAGATGCGTAATACATTCGAGTAATATGCATACGGGTGTGCATATTGCACATGTGTAGGACAATGGAGGCGAGTCAACAGCTGTAGGAAATGTGGCCCATTTCCCTTTTAATAATATGTCCTCTGAAGATTATTCCAATCAAAATGTTTCAAGTATTTGCTCAGCTCAAACTAGTAGCTAAGTTCTAAGCCCAAATCATTTGGATTGTCAGCATGTCGATGACAATTTAAATTGTTTGCTTAGAAGAAGTAGCACTGTAGCACAAAACTAATATAGAAGACAACTTAGTAAGTAACATTAACAATGCGTTGGACTAGACAATTAGCCATTGCAGTAGACCAACAAATTAATAGGAAGCAAAAAATGTAAAGCAGAGACCGATGAGAATTAAACTGTCAGTTGGCCAACAAACCTTGCTTGCGTTTGTTAGGCAACATGATTTACTTAAGAAATATACTCGTAACATTACCAAACGAAACACACACACTATTAAATATGATACATTTACTGGTGCGGCGCACAATGGGACGTCAATACTTTGCAGCGAGCACGCAATACCGCGAATTGTGAAACTGTAGTAAGAACACGTAAAAACTGCATAAATCAGAGTCTTTGACGCGACAACTGTGGAACGAATTCCTTGAGACTTGTAAAGGAGAGTAACTTGAATGAAGGTTTGTTGATGAAGCATGATCAATCGATTTCTGTAATGATAACATCATTACAGAAAACGAGAAGGAATCAATTAGAATACAACTGGTTTGACAGCTTTAACTAAACAAAATTCAAAACGCAGCTCCACCGAAGCATCAAATAATTATAATATGATGACTAATTGCCGATTTGCATAAACGACAGATTTTCTCAATATTCCACACACGCAATTTCCCGGATGTACTTTTACTACCAACTATTTCTATTTAAATACAAATTAATGCACCAAGAAAAGTGAAAACAACCAGTCCAGGACGTGCCATCGTTGCTGAAAAGTCAATAAACTAGAGGGAATGGGTACGGCCGTAGGTACGGCTAATGTAAGCGAGCTTGCCCATACCGGTCGTGGTCCGGCATGGTCGTCAATTAACTCTAAAAGGTTGTATTATGTCGTCTGCGCTTCAGGTTGCACCCAGGAACAAGGGAAAGTAACTCGAAGGGTCAATGGACCTGCACCTGTAATAGCTGACATTTTAACGAATGGGCCCGCGATTTCACAAAGCAAAGGGTACGCTCCCAAATGCGATACCGGTTACATTCTTGATATTAAGGTTACGTTTCATTCAACTTCTGGACAAGTGATCTCTCAATCAGTGGTTAAAAATACCGACAGACGGAAGTTATTGTGATTTATTTTTATATCAGCTTCTAGAAATATAACCAAAATATGACCGTGCCTCTTGTAAAGTTATTATGAAGTCAAGACCCACATAAGGATCAATTTAGTAAAGATGTTGTTTTGAATAGTGCGATTAATCTTAATGTTCCATCTTAAACGCGATATTGCTTAAACAGCAGCCGTTAGCCGTTATAACTGCAATAATTGAAAGCGACGTGGTATTTGTGGCAACAGAAAACTTCTGGTCGAAAGAAAACTAGAAATACATATGAGTGAGAAAAGTGAGAAATGATTAATACGTGATTATGAATGACGCAGTAAATGAAAGTGTGTAAAAGCTGTTTTTCTGGACGCCATTTATATAGTTAAGTGGAATATGATGAATGAGGCCGTTCCATTATTTTTATGGCAAACCCCTCGTGAATTAAATTTCCATTGCGTTGTCAGTCGTCAATTTTCAAAGAGTTGCATGAAGAAAACCACTAAAAAGGTAGCAGATTAGTAGCAATAAAATATAGGTAATTTAAAATGCCTGCATTTGAACATAGGTACCTAGGTAAAATACTCTATTATCCCCCTATCATAAATAGAAACTTATCAATATATTTAGGTGGGATTTGTGGTTGCATCATTATTTGTAATTACTAATCATAAATAGGTATAAAATTGTTATTATTGCAATAATATTGACCATTTATATTAAGTTGGTAGTTTCCAAGTTCTATGACAATATATGATTATAGCTTATTATTTTCCAATCAGTCAATAATTCGGTATTGATTGACTTCGTCGGTCATGACCTCGACATTGAAGATTTGTTAGATCATCATTAAGAAGTACCGGTAAAACTTTTTGTACATACTCTATTATACTTACTTTTAGCTTTTGTAGGCATATCTGGGTAAGTACCATGTTATGTGGAATGCTGTGTACAATATTTGACAGAAAGTGGAGACTTTTTGAAGATCAATGCGATGCAAAGTGATACTACAGAGACTAATAGGAATCGGTTTCTGAAACTGAACGTACTTACTTGCCATATTGAATACCGGTATCTCTAAAGTGGGAATGTTATGCGGTGAGATTGTATCGTTTGGGACAGTTGACTATTTGTAAAATATTCTTGATGGACGCATTAATCCCTGTGATGTGAGAGCAAGCAAGAGACCTATGCACAGCAATGGAAGTCTTTCCATTGATGATTATATGTAAAGCAACAGACACCGAAATATCGAAGATACAAGAAAGAAGACAATTTTACCATAGACATGGAGAACGTGCGTGAAATTCTGCATACGAAAGTAATATCGATTCAAATCATAACCATTAATCGAATCGATATCGAATCATACGTGGTGGAATCGGTATTCGCATGTGCAATATTCCGGAGAAAGTTAATAGGCAGTTATTTTAACAGTAAAATAAAAGAGACTGGAATTGCGATAAGAGTACCTTTGGCCGTTAACAGTGTACGTACTCAAACATTAGCGGCAATTAACAGTGCTGATGAAATAGTGTGTAACGACGGAAGAGAAAGTACTATTTACTTAGAAACAAAAAAGACGTTGATAGAAATAGATGCTGAAGCTAAGTAACTAAGTTTCTGCGGAGAACTAAGAAGTCACTGCGGGCATATTTTGACCGCGGCACATCTGAACGGCGTTAAAAACCAAATAACAAAGGACGCATGAAACGTCAAAAGGTAGGTGCACGCTGCACGGTTCGGTCGGGTTGGTCGTTTTCTATGGAGAACAACCAGTAAGAAAGTTCATAGTTACTCCTTAAGAAGCCAAAGTACATAGTAATAACCTTTTGAACGCAATTTGAATGTGTTGATTGCGATCAGCTTCTTTGGTGAAATTCCAAAGAATACCAAAGAAAAAATGGATGATGTAAAAAATGCTATGGGTGGTGAGGAGACAAATTAAAACTGACAAGGAACATGGGACAAGGACAGGGCAAAGATGCAATCGACTATGCTAGTAAAAGATAATGTGAAAAGCGTTTATGTAGTAAGTAGTCCTACACAAACGCTTAAATTTCTATATTGGATGTGCTTCTTTAGTGCAAAATAATTGAAAATTAACTGTAATTAATAAGGCTTTGTTGTCTGTTCATTACGTAGTTAGATAATTACAGAACAGAAAGCTAATCTTAACGTTTTATGAGCTAAACTTTCACTACACGAGAAAATCAACGAAAAACATTAATGATCAATGAATGATGATATAAAATTACGTAAACAACTGTTGTAAGCTGGGTAGACCCTTAATCAATCAATAATGAATATTATTGATGTGTTATGAGTTAATGACACCGTTCGACAGATCATTAAAATGAGAAAATTATTTTTTCACCCAAATTTTTTATTATCGCTCGTAAAGCAGGTTTGACATGCCCCGAGTTGGGCTATTCAAGCAAGAATGAGCCCATCAATGCATACGAGTTTTTCGTTTAAGTATCATCAAATTATTTTTGACATTTATTTAAGTTTGCAGAAAGAAAGAATAATGGTGACAAGTTTATGTAATCATGATTCGAAAGGGAAGCGTAAGACAAAAAACTGTTGTGACGAAGCTTTCTCGTGTCGCAAACATTTTTAATGAATTTGAATCACCACCAATAGGATCATCGTTATTAATAGACGCAACCAATCGGAGTATTTCCGTGTAAAAAAACTATTTACTAATTTATTTTTTGTTCTAAAAGTTCAAATAGCTGCAGGTTGTAAAGTAGAGAGCGCAAACGGTTATCATGAATTCTCTTCATGGTTATAGACCCATCAGAGCCCATTTTGTTTTTTTTTTTAACTTTTGTTGTGTTAAAATGTATGGAACAGTAGATTTTTTTAAATAACCGATGATTTTCACGCTAATTAGCGGAGACTTGAATCGTGTGCTAATACATAGTAACCAGTGTCCGCTTCGATGTTCCTCCCTGCATAATGCACGTAATCGTAAAGTACGTACGTGAGGTCCTCGATTCGTTTGCAATATTTTTTCTTTCTTTTCTTTCTTTCTTTGCCAGGTCAGAGGAAGTGTTATTGTAATATCCCATCAGAAAAATCTAAATATTTATTTTACGTAGCCCTGCATGGGCCTGCCACGGAATTTGGATTAGTTTTATATTTGATTACCAAGGACTTAAATATAAAGAAGTACTATTAGGAACACCTCTACCTAGTCCTTCGGACGACAGACCCTAACAGACGTGGCGTTTTGTTTATATTGTGTTGGAAGACCAATGAATGATGTTGTTTGATTATAATCGGACCACTTTTTCTCTATATGGTGACCTGCCGCATTTAGCGGTGAATTTATCGGCACCCAAACAGAACCGGTTCTACCAGTTGTCTGTCTGTGTTTGGACATTTTAATCTGGCTTAGGATGAAACTGATGACCAAAATGGTAATCATGAATGCGTAATTGATTTGATAATCAGTTGAAGGCGGGTTTGAGGTGTGTGTTTGTTATTTTCAAGAATCAATTTATGCCTATAGATACGCGTGATTGAGTGCAATCTTTGAATAGTGGTCGCTGCGTTAATTACTTACTGCAACGTTTTAAAGAGTGTTCATATCTGAAAAAGCAACGTTTGAGGTCTAACTGCGGTACTCAGAGATATTTAATGATTACTTAAGCCGTCACTTAGTAAAGATTTGACATACTTTTGTATGACAAAACTGTCAAAACCTTTACTAAGTGATGGCCTAAGTAATCATTAAAGCTCTCTGAGTGCGGCAGTAAATGATGCTGTTAAAATCAACTGGAGAAGAAATCACAAATGTAACACTGCGTCGTTGGTCGAGTGGTTGCGAGTCAGTGCGACTCATGAGCATGAGGCGTGATGTTATGGTTAATGTTATCTAATATCCAGCAAATAGGGGGTCTAAAATGGCCACTTAATGTACCATTCATAATAGTAACTGCGTCTGTGACCATTTTACGAATTTCAACGCAATTCATATTAGGATCCTATTATGATTTGCTAAAGTGACCATTTTAGACCCCTGTACACGTGGTGGATTATGACCTACACCCTCTCACAAAGACGAGGTCTGTGACCCAGCAGTGGGAACATTACATGCTGATTATTATGTAAGAAGTCCACACTCATAAATGTTAGGCCATAGCTTTTGGCTAAGTAAATATAGTAAATATTCATAATGTGTCAAGTTAAATAGAAACCTCGTGTATATTATTTACATGATAATCTGGAATGAGTGAAAACAATGTCGTAGTCGAAGCTTGGCTTTTCCGCGTATTTCGTAACCTCTATTGAGAGTTTGAGACAAATATGCAGAAAATCATACTTAATAGGGTATTTCACTAAAAAAATCGAATTAGTCCGTCAGATAGATTTCCAAAAAATATTGGACACATATTTTTTCTTTTTTCACGTAAACAAAAGATGAAGAAGATACAGTGCTTCGAAAAGTCGTTTCAAACTGTATGACGTCACAAGGTTAGTTCTTTTTTACTCAGAAAGTGACGTCACAAGCCCCCCATTCATGATCTTTGACACGTTTTATTTGCGTCAATTTTTATTATATTAATTTGATAAAACAAAAAACACGTATTAAATATTTTTCGATAATCTAACAGACGGACTAATTAGATTTATTTGGTGAAATACCCTATTGTACAACTTAGATTTAAATCATAATGCATCTGAAGGTGCAATGGTTATTATTATAGAACTCGACTCATTACAGCTAATTATTATATGTGAGAGAGAGATAGATGAAAGTTTTATGAGAGAAATATACGAATATTAGTAGGTTGTGTTTTTGCAGCTTACCTGATCAGATTTTTAGGACACCGACTCCAGATTCTGCAAAGAAAAGAAAACTGGTTTAGGTTGGAGTCTAGAATCAAGAACTAATAATGGTTTACAAAATAATACACTTCAAAGAATTAAATTAACTTATAATAATACCATCATAATTCTTTATTACTTGTTATCGCAGCAGTCACCTCCTTTCCAGTCATATAGTCACATAGCCCATTCATCATTAATTTGGCTTTCCCGAACTCTTTTGGTCATCTACATCCATACCTAAAACATTCCTCACGACCAGTGAACGAAAATAAACATGGAAGCAGTACTTCAAGGAAACTAAGCGCGCATCTTGACACAAAATCCCAAACAAACTCACACATCGAAACCCTGTCACTGATTCGCGAAATCACACAAACAATATTATTACTACTCTGGATGCACAGTTAAAAATGGACCTTATTTTCTGACTGTTTGGGTTACAATTATCGTGTAACGTATGGGCCGCTAAAGACATTTCTACGACGCCACTGCGTCCACCATTCGTCGCCCGGGATGTTTTATGTAATAAGGTGCAACGCAAATAATTAATCGTGATTTTGATGGTATTTAACTATAGAATTATGATAAAACATGATTATGTTGAATGAACTGTATGGCAACAATTGATATAAGATTTGTAAATAGATCAGTATTTAGGCAGTAATAGGTAGGGTAAAATTATAAGGTAAATAGAAAAATGTGTGTTCTATTTTTTATTTATTATTATTGACAATTTAGGTATCTTTAAATTAAAATCAGTTTTTTACGTATTATTTCGTATTAAATTGCGAAATAACATAAAAATATTTTTTTAAAAGATTTGTGTGTTTATGTGCATACAAACATATTTTACATTTTGACATTTGACTATTACCTACGTTACGTGGCTCGGAAATCCTTTTCTGGTCACATAAAAATCGTCATTTCTAAAATGAACCGAGCATATCCTTGTCTTTTTACTTGGGATCCATTCACAGGCTAGGATGGAGGATTCCAAGCTATTAAAAAAACTTTTATATACCTTCAATAGGTTAGAATGTTTTGCATAATGCCGTCCCCATAGAAAAAAAGTTACAGTACCTATTGTCTATTAGATTGTAAACAAAATATTTAATAAAATAAAATTTGTCATTAATGTCAGGTAGAAAAGTAAATTGTTTGTTGGCATAACATCATCCCCATAGACTCCGCGTGACATAATTCAAACAGACTTCATTTTTAAAATAATAGAAATATAATAAATAGCGGTGTACTTACACGTGAAAACTAATTCCAGCATTCTTTTTATGCAAATCTGATTTATTTATACACCACTTCACTGCACAGGAAGGCATTTTAAAATATTTAACACGCAAAAACCGTTAAATAAGTCGACCGCCGCTGTTGCTTACTGCGGACGAACTAAAAGCGTGAGCGGCGCAATCGGTAAGCCCCGCCTACCGCGGCGCAATCTACGTTGGGGCATTTTTGTGAACTAGGAATGCTTCCATGTTTATTTTCGTTCACTGCTCACGACATTTTCCTGATTCCTCCGCATAACATGCTTACCATGACAGCCGAAGTGTTAATAACACAGATCTACAAACGTCAAACGGCAAATAAACATAGACATACCAGCCAAAGACAAAAGATTAAGGAAGTCAATACATCTAGGGAAGAAAAAACATCCCAAGACTCGTCTAATCAAAATAAAAACTGATATTCTCGTTTTAGCGAACGACACGCGTAATTTACGTGGAATCCATGATGTTTTACTATGTGAGGAAGTGAATGAAGCTCCTCTATTGTTACTGGAACATTGTATTGTTTGTTACTGCAACACATAACAACTAAAGTATATATAATTGTTATATTAGCTGTTGACGTTTCCGTAAGGACTGTCAAGTCTTTGTGCTCGTTGATCTTTGATTGTTTAGGTTTAGGAAAAAATAGGAGTATGTGTGACACAGTGTTAAAGTTCAGTGTTATTGCGTAGGTACTCGTAACCTAGCTTATTAATTAAAATATGAATCACGTTATACTTGGAAAACCACTATCGAAACTGTAATTTGTCAATGATCTGACGTCGGAAACGGCATAATTTTATTCGTTAATTTTTAAATAATCTATTCATAAATAAAATAGAGGTGTCTGTTTGTAACATAAAATTAACAACTTCTTTTACTTGATGCATATTCATTTCACGAGGTCGCGGGTAAAATTCGGGGATTCCCTACATTTCTAATTAAAACAAAAGTAATTGGTTGGGTTATTTGATTGAAAGGATGGAGAGAAGAACTACCTACTTATTGAAATGATTTAATAAATATTGTATTACATTGCCTCTGTGATTCATTATTTAGGTTATTCAACCACACACAGGTTTCACATTTATACAAATGTCAGCACATCAAGCTACCCGAAACTCACATTTTTTCCTAATAAAAACGTAATACTTCAGGGATAAAGTAAAAAAATCAATTAAAGAAATTTAACAGGCTAGTAGCTTAATGAGCTGGCGTTTGAACCTACTACTAACCAACTAATATCTTGCAATGATCTAACCTCAAAAACTCCTCTATTATCTAATTATTATCAATAGGCTCATCAGCATAACAAAGACATAATATGCCACAAAAGTGAGAATGCTCATTGTGACATTACATAACGTACATAGGTAACGCAACAATAGTGAAGTGTGGGAGACGCTGTTTTCCCATATGTACACAAGAATGTTTAAATAAAAAAGTTAAATACGAGGTGTGAGTAGCTGAAGAGATTATTAAAATAATTGTCACTGTTGAAACGTGTATTGAAGAAAGCAATAAGCAAGCGTAGGTACTTAATAAATAGACGGCTGAGATGACGAGTATTAGATAAGTATGGAAGAAAAAGACGCTGCGCCGAAATAAATTGGGACAAGGGAAGAAGAATGATGACTTAATTAATAGATCCTGTCATAGGAATTGCAGATGAGGGAAAGTAAGCAACGCTACATTTTAGGAGCCATAAAAAAAATATTACTTCCTCCTTAGAAAAGTGATTATATCTGAATAATCACATTTTCAGGGGGAGAGGAAGACCACCGAAAAAACATACGAGTGTGGATGAGGGAGATTCCCCATAATAATGTACAAAAGACTGTAAAACAAAAAGTAAAGTCCAAGTAACGAAGATATTAATGAAATTATTGACACTGTTGAAACGTGTAAAGAAGAAAGTTATTAGCGTCAATTACAAGATACTAAATGAATAACTATTAAAGATAATGAAAGGTACCCAGCTGGATGTTAGAAAATAACTAGCGTTAGTTACAAGAAGCCATAACGATTCACGTCAATAAGAAAATATTATCTTCATAACCGTGAGATGTAAACCTATGCACATTACTAATATAGGTACCTAATCACTCTTCAGTGGAGGTAGATACCAGAGAAGAAAAGTTGTTTATGACAATGGATAGATTGGCAGGGGAACATGAAATAAAAGGGAAAATTATTATTGAAGATTAGACGGGACTAGGGCAGTAAGAAAAGGAAAAGTGAAGCGAATCATTTAGATATTTTATTGAGACAAGCTCGCCACACTATTCCCAAACCACTGTAACTCCTGAAAGTTAGAATTAACAGTGGGGACCACCAGAAAATCGCCGAGACAATGAGTGTCGACGAAGTCCAAGAGAAACAATTTCTGTCTTTGATCCCGCAATGAAATCAGAAAATAATAGTGGAAAAGTAAAAATCAGTAGGAGGATTGAGGATAGGATAGGAGGAGTTTCATGAACGATGCACTATTAACCAATTATCTTTTTTTAAATTTTATTTTTCTTCTAGACTATTATTATACTCAATTACGTCTACATCGTTCCCTATAGCACCGTCATGAAATATTAAATCGGCTTCTGCAGCCTCGTCGTGTATTGCATTATCGTTTCTTACCTAATCCCTAGTTACCTCGGCAATATTATCTCCTGGTGTTATATCGCACTGGTGTATAACTAGTACCTATATAACAAGTGACAGTTTGCCAACAATCGCTCGTTACCCTTAATTGTGTGTTGCGACTTGCGTGAAATGACAAGTAATTAGCACACCTATTCTGATTACTGCTTTACTACTGTCGTAATGTGCAAAGAACGTTGCTTTTTGTGCATTTGTTATATGTGGAAATGAGATGATCAATGGTGTCATTCAACATAAAGAGACTATTAAGTTTTTATTAAGGAAGAGGTCGGACTTTACCTAATGAGGAATCTGCAATAGCATTTTTCAAAATCAAGTAACAATAGGCTTGGTGGCATATCAGACATGATACATGTTACTTGAGTTTGAATAATGTTAGTGTGGACCTCTGTATTGATCCGCCTAATCGTGCTAGCATGTGATAAAAGCCATAAAATTGACCATTATGAGCCAAACGGCAGCAACGTCTTAACAACTCATAAATGACGATGTGTATGTGTAAGCTTACGTACTTGACCGATTTTGGTGCGAAGTTACCATTACCATGTAAACCGTTCGTTATGCCTTGCGCAAACCGCGGCCATTTGCAAATTACTGCAATTATACTATTTATTTACACAAACTATCGCATGTGAAGGATGGTGTGGTAATTTTTTAGTTATTGCTCTTTATATTGAAGGGTACCCGCCCTTCTGATATGGACCACAGTAAAATTGTACGGAATGATTGACCTACTTGGATTATCAGTGTGTCATTACAAGCTTATTGTCTTGGACTCAAAGAAACCACAGATTTCAATGAAACTGCTATAAATACATAAAAGTACATAATGGATGTCAAAATACCCTTAACGAAACCGAAAGACACTTGTTCTCCCCGTCATTTCGGTTTTTGCTCCTTGTACTTAATAATTCTCATATGACACCCTGTTCAAAACTTGTTCGTTGGAATTTGGACTTCTAATGTGAAGAAACGGAGAGCGTTTCCTAGGATTTTTTTTAATTTTTTTTATAGGCCTTTTTCAGATAAAAGTATACATTGTTTTCTGTATTTTATTCTGTGTGCCCCTTGGCAAAGGCCTCCTCCAACACCTTCCAATCTTCTCTCTCCCGCGCCAGTCTAGTCCAGGTTTTTCCGGCTGTTTTAACCACATCATCTTCCCATCTTCTGAATGGTTTTCCCTTTTTCCTCTTTCCCTCTCTTGGGTACCACAATGTTATCGCTTTATTCCATTTCTCTACTTTATCAATTTTTCTTTTCCCCATCATGCTTCGTTCCATGCTTCGCTGGCAAGTTTGGTTTGTTGAGCTTTAGTAAGTGCCCAAGTCTGGCACCCATACTCATATGGAAAAGTGATAATAGAGCCTAATTCAAAGAAGCTGACCAAAGAACAGAGCCAAGGATTGCAGGAGAGATGATAAATGAAGAGTTGTTTGGAAGAGCGCCGTCCCTAAATAAATCAGGATTAACACAGATGATAATGGTAAAACTTCGGGAAACAGATACTGTAGGTAGTGCTTCATCTAAGTGAACCCAAAAATATAACCAAATCAATTCAAAAACAGACCCTTATTTACCGAATGTGATAATTATATAAACCTCTTGAGCTAAGTCAAGCTTTACATTAAGCAAACATGGAATTCCCCTGCAATTGTTGCAGCGCATCGGACCACAGTTAATTAATAACAACAATAATACGCAGTTGTATTTCCAGCGCCGCATATGGCCCACAGTTCAGTCGTCGCGGTTTGTGTCCGTCGATACCCCACGCGTGTGTGTGTGTGTGTGTGCTAGCTTACTGTACCGATACCGATACCCCAGGCTTGTATGTGTGTTACTGTGCTTACACATAACTTATTCAGGAATGACGTCAATTACTCTTGGAGTTCGATTGGTGGAATACACTTTCCATCGATCGAACTTCAAGCTTTGGTTTTATATAGTTAAATAGCCTAATGATGGATCAATACTAATATAAATTATGAATACGAAATTACCTTTTATGGGCCGTTTGTAAGTTCAGACGGGACAATCTCGTTACCCGCGTGGGTAAAGCCACAGGCAAAAGGTCTTGCACAAAAGCTTCATTTTTGCTGGTACGCAGTTATTGAACCCCAAACAAAAAGTTATTGCCATACGTAAAGGCTGCAAATATTTCTAAAGGACAGTGTTAAAAGTAACTTCTTTGTCGATATTTCAAAATAAGTTGTAAATCCCAAAAAAAATAAGAAGCGGTTATAATTAGGAAATCTTTAGTTATTACAAGGCTGTATCAAAAAACCAACTAGCCATAATATCAATATATGCACAAGAATTTCTTCAAGTTGATGCAAAATTATATGAAGGTCATCGAACTTGAGAAGTCCTTAGTAAACATTACATTGACACATTGTGATGATGATGACAAAGAATCATAACAACAGTAATTGGAGTACGAGACAGCTATTGTTCAAAGGGACGACCTTGTCATCAAAACAACAACGCTAGTTGCTGAGTTTACAAAATATTCACTACTAACAAATGATTCATTCATTTCTCCGTTATGGATGAATGGACAACCACACCAGACAGAAAAAGAAACCGTAAATCAATCAACAGACGGTTAGAATCTCAATGAAGACGTAAGCGAACTTTCTGTCGATTTGCGCTCAAAAAATATGAATCACAGAGAGATTGCTAAACTTGTAATTTTCTAGGTCGATTGTAACTATGACGTCGATATTGGATCCGCCATGGCTGACGCAGATATAACAGTATGTGATTATATAACTAATAACAGCGAGATTGCATTGAATAACAACGAAAATGATAAGAGATAATGAAACGGATGTCATTTGATAACTTCAGTAATGATGCATTTTGCACTTCCACAAGTGCATCAATCAGTGCACATTTTATTTAACAGCGCAGCGTGATAAGAGATAGTGCTTTGAATCTAACGTGATTGACCCAAGAACCATTTCAAGAAATGAGGACTGAAGGAGCCCCCTAACACAGCCAGAAGGCGGCGCGGCAAACTTTGGCAACGATGATGATGATGATGAACTAGTCGTTCGAAAAACGACCTGGACAAAATTAAAGCCCACATTAGTTCTGTAACGCAAGAACTGGAAGTCATGGGGAGTGGCTTTTGCCAATTAGTGAGGCTAGCATTAATAGTTGTGAAACATGATGGTTTTCAGAAATTTTCACTGTGTCTTCTACTTGAACCATTTCAATTCTTCATTCAGGAATTCTTGGGTCATCATTACGATAACTGTGAAATTCTCATATCGTTTTACTGCAAACTATGTTAGTAGTAATTTTACGCAAGTCGGCAAGTTTCCTAAACGTTGCATTAATGTTTGTGGTAGTAAAAGACTGCACAATTTTATTACACCCAATTAGAATCACTAGTATAATATTTTATATACCTGTGTTACTAGTATAATATTTACCTGTGTTTTAAATAGGTGTTGGGCAAACAGGAAAGTGATGAGATTTATTTCATTAAAACATTATAGATATGATGTGATATGTATAATGAGTGATGCAATAAATGCGTGTAATAAGACACATTTGCTGGTGGAAAGGGAAACCCAAGACAGTTGAATGTGTCTATGTAATGAAGTAGTAAAGAAACAACGAATTACAATTTTTTTGGTCCGTGTTAACAGTGAGTATGTCACCCAATGCAAATCCTTACCAATCTTTCCCTAGAGACTGTCCCATGCCCATCCAAATCACATTTTCCAATTGCCGGTCATAATTTCAAATTTTACTTTTCCCTTATTCTGACTATCACTAATAACTCACGTTTAACGCTCTGTACAAGTTATATGATCTGTGGTCCAGCGATGCATTTACTAACGAGCAGCTTTTATTTGTATAGCCTCATTTAAACTCTTTCGCATGCTATTTATGGTGTTCATAATAAAGAGTGTATGTTGTGTTACCTCTGTTTTATCAACGTGAAGATCTGACAGTAATGGTAGCCATTATACATGATTGTATTGAATTTGAATAGACAGCTCCACCCACTGCTCTCTATAACTAATTAATCCAATTCTCTCAACTGTGCTTTCGTGAGAAGTGTTTTTATCTTCCATGATTTATTACTAATCACTAGATCGATGTAGATACCATTCAAAGTTGTAATTAGACCTCCTTCATATTTTTCACCTCAATGGTACCTATTTGTATCTAAGCTGAAAGAAAGCTGTACTAACTTTGATCTCATTCTAGCATGAGTTGTTTCAGATTCTTAGTACGAGCAGGGGAAGATTGTGACTGCTGAGATAGTGAGTAATAGACAAGCGTGGAAGAAGATATGCTGCGCCGACCATAAATAACTTGGGATAAGGGCAGGAGAATTATGATGATGAGGTTCAGATTCTTAGCTTCGGTGTTATACTTACAATATGTAGAAAGAATCATGCACCTTAATCGGACCAATAATTACGGAGTTATGAGGTTACAAACATGCAAATGGAATCCTCCTTTTGGGCTTCGCCGCAGTCAGGTAAAACAACAGTTGAATTAAGAACCTCTTTTTTTTACAATTCGGTTAAAAAAGGCTTAAGTTTGGTAAACTTTAAAGTTGAAGAACACATTCTGGACATATGAAGAGCTTTGATAACGATTCAAACTTGCTTATTTAACCAACTTCAATAAAGATGGATAGCCTCATCCATTTCCATTGTTAGTAAGTTTCATTATCACTATCTAAATAAACAATTCTTGCAGCGAAAGCTACCGAAAACGCATTGCAATCAATAACCTTGTTGATTGATTACACAGTAAACTATATACTTTCTAAAGAAATATGTGCATAATCTAGATAAGAGTGTCAAATTTGTATTGGTAAGTAAATTAATAATACAGTAATATCCGATAATTGAACGGACAATAAATCATGTAGGTGTGCGATGTTATCTGCGCGGGCGCACCTTATCATTCATCGTGAATTTCGTAATACAACCGATGGAACTTTGAAAGTAAAAGCTTCCGCGCCACGGTGTGATTGAAAAATTCGATTGACGTTATTGATTAAATCGAAAAATGGTTTGTGAGGTGTGGAAGCCTGAAAGAGGCGAAGCAGATGATGGTGCTTCGTGGAGTTATTTCATAAAAACGAAATAGTAGTTCGATATTTTTTATTTGAGGAAACACAACACGTACAATTTGACAGAAAAAAATCCAAGCTATTGTGCAGGAATAATAAAAACTAATAAAATATTTAAAAATATCCAGAAAATGTCACCTTTTATAATTATCATCTCTCAGAACAAGCACAAGAAAAAATCATCTTACTACCAAATAATGAAAAACTTATTTGTTTGTTGTTAGGTATTAAAGTTCCACGTCGGGGCTGCGGGTTGTCCCGTCGGTGCTGCAGGTTGTTCGCAGATACCGTGGCCTCGACATGAAGGGCTAAGAAGGAACATGGGTGGTTTTTAGTCAGTAGAAGTCTGACACTCCTTTTCGCTCTGCCCAAGAGCGGGAGGGGTCATTTGATGATTTTCCACCCACCATAAAAAAAAAGGTATTAAAGTTCACTTCGGTATCAATTTCAACAAGTTTCCTACTTGATCAGGCTTTCAGAAATCACAAACTAATAATGTCGTGCCCCTAAACTGTGTCTTATGCATTGATATAAAAACTAAAGATACCGTCGTCCGAACATTTGCTCGACGCGTTCGCCATACAGAGAATCGGTGTAGTCTACTCGTTAACGTAACCTTGTATAAGCGGCTTGGTATTTTCGAGGTATAAAGAACATAAATAAAGCTTTTAATAAAATTTACGACCGCACCCGAAGAGAGCCGATCGTGGACTAGTTCACTTCGGTTTAAGGAAGACCGTTTTAGGACCACGTTCGAGGTGTCATTATTACATGCGGTCCGCAATGATCTTATGATGAATTCTTTCCCGGTCAAGTCAAGCAGATGTAAGCGTAAGCGGTATTATATCAATAAACACTTCCAAGTTCTTTATAGTAGTTTAATTAGTATTTATTACAATTAACTTGTTATAAGCTTTTAGCTATGCTGGCGTCCATAGTGTGTCTAGAGTAGAGTCCAGTCATCCGACCATAGAGCTTTCAATAGACAACTAGTGTTGCTACATTATAAGGCTCCTCTCACAGCGGACAAATTAAACGGGGAACTTGTTGAAAAATCACGCAAGTGAAAGAAGCTGCATAAATAGCATTAAAATTCCATTAGGTAACAAGCTAGGCCTAAAAAAACTAATTAAGGATTGAACAAGCACGAATCATGAATTCATGACATAACAGTCCAAAGTTATAATTATTATAGGAATGCTGGGCGTGGTCTCAATCATATTCAAATATATTCTTGTTGAACGAAACGTTATATTCTGCGAGCAAAAAAATAGTTATTTGTGCAACAAGAGAGCAAAGTGGGTTTTTGCTGCGAGTGTTGATTTTGAATCCCGAGTAAGCGAAGGATTCTATAGTTGAATCACGAGCGTAGCGAGTGATTCTAAAGTTGAATCCTGAGTGTGGCGAGGGATTCAAAGGCACGAGATGCAAAAAAACTTTGCTCTCGTGTAACACTAATTACTTTAGACTTCAGCAGCGAGAACACTTTAGGAGATAAAATAATAAACAGGAATAGATTGAAATAACTATTTATTGTGAATCAAATTAATTAACATTGTAGGTAGAGGTACCAATTCAATAAAATTAGCCTTATGCCCAACTGACATTCTTTTTAGAAAAGATACGAGTTTTGCGTATGTTTCAATATGCACGTTATGTTTTGTTTTTAAAGTAGCTTTCAACATTGAGTAAACACTCCACATTGTAGAAGATCGCCTCGTCTGTGATAAATCTAAAAAATATGATAGCAACACCGTCTCCGAAAAACTGCTTGCGCCCTTTGTAAGTCTCCATTCATTGAAGACATGGTATGCTTTCAGATATTTTTCGCGAGATTTTTCAGGCAGGAAACTTAATTCTGCATTTTTTACAATTATTATTCTTCAATTCTTCGGTGTTAAATAGCAGACTTCGTCACTGGACTCACTCATATTTATTTATTATTATTACTTTATTATCCAAATTTTATTGTACTTTGTAGTTATCATCAGAGACTAAAACAATAAAAATTTGAATCCCGCTGTTTTTTTTTTTAAATTCGTTCTGAAACTACACTCGCGGTATTCTGTCTCAATATTAAAAATTGTTAAAACTATAAATAAATAAGTAGATACCTACGAGTACATGATTAACTTCGTATTTTTTTCTTCAACATTCTTCATCTTGATTTAAATATAAAAAATATAATTCGATTATTCGAAATATAACAATTTTTCATTTCATCACGTGATTTACAATATTACGGTTATCGATTTACGATATCGGTATCCGAACGTTTTATTGTTTGTTTCTTTTTTAGGCCTATTATAATATATGGAATTTGAAAATCAAACGTATTGACTTGTTTCTATCTCTCGCTTTTTTCGTATCGAAGTGAAAGTGACAGAACAAAACAAAGTTGAAATCTTTCGAATTTTGTGAGTAGACCTGCACAGTTCTCGGTATTAAAAAAAAAAATTAAAAAGTTACTTTGTCTCACGCTCGCAGCAAAATCGAATTTTGCTCACTGTCTGTAAACAGCAAAACCTGCTTGTTTGAGGTGCTGAGGTGAAAAAACTATTGATTGATACCTGCCAGTACAATCAATGCCCAGCATTATCTGACCCCTCTTCTCACACCACCTGCCATCTTCTTCTTCTTCATACGAGGGGTCAGGTAATTCTGGGCACTGACTGTACGTTTAGTTACAACCAGATAATGGTAAGCAGTGTTGCCTAGAGCCTTCTTACGTCACATTATGGTCTGACTAATCGTGAGGTTTATAATCAAGTATTATATTATTACTAATAACAACTTAATGTGGTTAAAATAAGACCAAAAGCGTAAAGGCAGATTTTGATTTACGTCAATAATGTTTTGTTTATTTATTAAATAGCAGCTTTTATCTGCGGTTTCGCCTGCGTGTTGGTCGGAAGATTCTACATAAACATAACATCATGCCTGTAATCCTCGAAGGCTTAAGCAGAAGTGTACCTAATGGTACCTACACCCACATTTCCCCCATGGAATAGGGGCGAGCCTATTGTCATCACGGCTCACCGGGTACAGATGCAGACTACATAGTTCCTATTGAGAAATTTCTGACGGGAAAATTCAATAACATTTTGCCTGACGTGGGAATTCAACCTGTCTGACTGACTGATGGATGGATGGTAGATGAATAGGTATAGGTTCATCTCCAAGTCTCAGGCTTCTAAATGTAAAATTTCATAACAATTGGTTCAGTGATTTAGGCGTGAAAAGTAACAGACAGACACTCAGAGCTACTTTACCATAATTATATAAAATATGGATAAAATACACATAATATTTATTTATAGGTTGGTACATTGGTACCTAGATATGCTTGGTGTAGTAAGTATTAATGATATAAATATACATTTATTAGTCACTGAAACCGCAAAAACAATGACGATTTTCTCAAGTTAAACGAGGAGCTGGCGGGGTGGTACAATAGAAATCTATTACAGACTGAAAGTCTTCCTGACTGATGCAACTTTCTAAGCAGTGGGTTGCATATCAAGAGTTGTCTGCCACACCCAACGGCGCTGACGGCTTTGACGACACAATAAAACCGACGCCGGTTGTTTGAAGGGAACACTTACAAAATATTATGAAAGATGGGACTGTTTGCAATAGGGATGTTTACCGACTAAAAAAATTATGATTCTATAGGATTCCAATTAGTCCGTCTGTTAGATTTTCGAAAAATATTGGATACGTAGTTTTTGCTTTATCGAATCAATAAAAATTGACGAAGATAAAACGCGTCAAAGATTCGAGTGGGGGGTTGTGACGTCACGCACCGGTAAAAAATGTCATACTAATGTCTTAGAATATGACGTCACACGAGTTTTCAAAGGACTGTATCATTATTGTACTGTATTATTATATTCATTGTTTGTTCACGTGAAAAAAAAAAACGTGTCCAATATTTTTTGGAAATCTTTCTGAAGGACTAATTAGATTTTTTTAGTTAACTATTCTATTACAATAACGAGGTATAACGGTATGAGGGACGATGTACGGCAGTTATATGCAGTGCTGTAACAGATGAGGTTAATTTATAAGTACTACAAGAGCAGGGTTCATGATTTAGTTTTTACCACTCATAATCTCCTGAGTAACAGAACATTGAGCAGGAAAATCAGAGCAGGTACCATCCAATCGTCCTTTAAAACATGCAACGACACAAGACGATGTAGAAGAAGCCTAAGCAGAAGTAGGCAAATAGTATCAAAGATCTATCAACAAAGTTTCAACACAACATAGCACCACATGTCCATGAAGATTAAACGATCGCAGCTATTTCCAATACCAAAGCAGATACTGACTTTAAAGTAAATATGGCTACACATCGTTGCATATCTAAAACAAAATTCCGCATTCTATTAGAAGCAGAGCGATGCATCTTATTATGCAACCGCAAGTGGACGGCGTAGCTTAGATGTGGAACGTCGACAGCCGCGCGGAATGCCCAAGTTCATCCAACCTGCAGTTTCACGATCGTGACTGGCATGACGGAGCGAGAACCACATTCTTCATACTTTATACCTTAGTTTAACCAACAAACCTTGTATGGGAATCCGGCTGCATCTGATAGTTTTGTCTAAGGGAAATCGGACCAGCTTTTGTGCTAGCTCTGGCAATGACCATCGAAGAATGTGTGAAAGGGAATGCTTTTGAATTAGAAGCATTCACTGTTTACAATGTCAAGAAGAATACATTAAAAGACGTACACATTACTTGCGGCAAAGGGGCAAAAGAGCTGTTGGGAATTTGCTCTCTACATGGAGTCATCAGAATTCATGTAAATTAACAGGCATATTGGCGTAGTTTTACCTTTACCTAAATAATGCATCAAGGATTATGAAAAAATTATGACGTCCTCGATAATTGCATTATTGTTATTTGATTTTTTTTACCCGAGTGCGGCGAAGCCCAAAAGGAGGTTTATTATCTTTTACCAAATTCCTAGACATTGATTGGATATCAATTTTTACACGCTACAATATCACTTGCCCTAAAAGAAACGTAGCTGAATATTGGAAACTAAAAGCCTTGACATTATAGATGCTATTAGTTCGAAAAGTGCTGATTATCAGCCTAGTTTGAATAAATGAATTTTGATTTTGATTTTTGATTTTGAGTAGCACTAGAACTAAATGTTAAAGTTTAGAATCGAACATTAGAAATACAAGAATGTACGCACCTACAGATGAGCTACGCACCTTCAAGTAAGGGCCAAATAAATACGCCCAAGTGTGAAACAAATAAAGACCAGTCGTTTCTTCACCTTGAATTACAGATATTTTGATAACAAACAAAATCAAGATTCATTCAACAAAGTGCCTCAAGGTCTGCGGTAAACACACATTCATGTCAAAGTAGAGGAAAGTCAATTGAAATACTATTAATACACGGAAAAGTAAGCGCAAATCAAAGGACGAAACCTTCCTCAGCATGCTTTAGGAATGTTAATATAGCGTAGCTATGTAGACTGACATAAGATAAGTCTATATAAAGAAGGTTCAACACGGACACAGCGCTTAGAACTTTTAGCAGGCTGAAGTACTCGTAATAGAGAAACATGAAAGAAAAGGATTACTGCACTGACCCCAGATAATTAGAAAAAAACAGAGATCTCTATCTACCTAGCCTTTTCCCAACTATGTTAGGTTCGGCTTCCAGTCTAACCAGATGACACTGAATACCAGTATTTTACCTGGACCGACTGCCTATCTGACCTCCACAACCCAGTTAATACAGAGTAATACGATACCCCTTGGTAAGACTGGTTGTCAGACTTTCAGGTCACTGACTACCTGTAAATACAGCATGGCACAGCAACAACTTAACGTGCTTTCCGAGGCACGGAGGAAACTCGGTATGTAATGGGCGGTCACCCATTCACAGAATAACCTAGGCAAGCGCGGCTTAACCTAAAGATTGGCCCGAGTGCCAGTTATTATTAAGTTACGAGCTCTCAAAACAAGGATAAATAATCAAAAAAATAAATAAAATGATGTTGACCAAGCTGAAGCATCAAGGATCATTGAAGTATAAGAGAGATTGATTCACCAAAACCGGTAAAATGTTCAACAGGTGTGAAGAGTGTACCTTCTGTCAACAATGATATCTACCTAGTGCATGTAGCAGTGTGCGTGCGCGCAGTAAAAACATTGGCGTTATTCGTGGAAATCACTGCACTAAAGATAATACAGGCATTCGTGAGGACATTTTTACAATAGTGGCATTTACGTAAAAAATAATATACGGATTGCCAATTGCAATATCTAGCATCATGAGAAGAACGCAGCGATGTTCCACCAAAAGATAAAGAATGAACAGAATAATCTATGAGATCTGTATAGACACCCAGTATAATGTCTGCTTTCAGAATGATAGATCATTATTCATAAGAAACAATAGTAAACGACAAACATTAGGATGAATCATCAATCACCAGAATTTCAAATATCTCTTTTATAACAAGTGGAATCTAACTAGACATGAAAAATAACCCATAACGGGAAAGCATTATTAGGATGTAATAAATGATCGTAATTAGAATAGGCAAGTCACAGTCTAGCTTTGGTAAAATAAATTACATAAGAGGATTTACATAGTTGTTCGTTCCAAGGCATTGGGCAAATAACTTATATTAAACACTCTTTAAAAGTATGTTTTAGACATGAACAGACTGAAATAATACAAGAAGACAAGCATGTACAGGCCCAGTCATTAAAGACACCTCCGAAAATCTGTTCATCCGTTCAGGAGCTATGATGCAACAGACACACAGATTCGCACTTCAAACTTATAATTTAATTTTAACGTGAACACGCGGAGGTGACATATGGTGTCCCACAGGGTAGCATACTGGGTCCTACACTTTTTCTTTTATATATTAATGACCTATGCAACATGAACATCGAAAATGCAAAAGTCTTCTCGTACGCCGATGACACCTCTGTCGTTTTTACTGGGAACTCATGGCACGACGTAAAACTAAAAACAGAAATGGGCATGGCCCAAGTTGCCACCTGGCTAAATAATAACCTGCTTACGCTAAACACATCCAAGACAAATTACGTATGCTTTAGCGTGAGTAACAGGACACAACCAAGTGACGATTTTAACATAAAAATACATGTCTGCGGAGATCCAATAAATAACTGTTGTGCCTGTCTATGTATTTCCAAAATTGCGCAGATTTAGTACCTGGGAGTAGTAATTGACCAACGTCTATCATGGTACCAGCATATAGAACAGGTTACAAAAAGAGTTAGGAGATTGAGCTGGATTTTTAAATCACTACGTCACATTGCTCCAAAAGATATAGTTTGTAAACGTGAATGTACTAGAAACATCCTGAATGTGGTGTACTTGGCCCTGGTTCAATCGGTTTTACTGTACTGTATCACGGTTTGGGGAGGTGCAACTAAAACCAAACTTATATACTTAGAGAGAGCCCAGCGTGCTCTTATTAAGATTATGTACTTCAAAAATATATTATACCCTACAAATAGCCTTTATGCTATCAGCAATTTAATCTCGATAAGAAAGTTGTACATAATCCAAACCATCTTGAAAAAACATAAAACCCTACCATTTGATTCGGAAAAATTAACCAAAAGAAGGAAAGACTTAGTGGCACCAGTTTCCCAAACTAAAACCGTGTTTGCGAGCAGACAATTCAATAAACGCTCAGCCGAACTATACAATAAGGTAAACAAAAAAATATTCATATACACTAAAAGCACATATGACTGTAAGAAAAGCATTACAAATTGGATAAAAAAACTCACGTATGAAGAGACAGAGGCACTTCTACAGTATATTAAATAACAAGATGCATAATAATTGATATGTTACTCAATTGTCACACAAACACATACATACAATCTCACAAAAACTGACACTTAAAAACCAAACAGAACCACACACACACACACGCACACTCACTCTCATCCACACACACACACATACACACACACACACACACACACACACTCACCCACTCTCATACACATACACACGCACACTCATGAGACATACACTTCTACACTATTTTTCAGGTTTTTGATCTTATTGTTACTCTTTATTTAAATTATATAAATAATAATAAAGTTAGTTATTAAAATTAAGTATAAGTTTAATAACCCACATATTTGTTACTGCTGTAATTATTGTGCTATGGAAGAGCGGGGTCTCCTAACACAGGCAAAATTGCTTAAATGGATTCCCCAAACACAACCACCCATTTTTGTAACAAATTTCTTAAATAAAACATTTTGTATTTGTATTTGTAATTTTGGTTCGAGGTTAAAAAGCAAATGCATGAGAACTTTTTATTATCTTCACTGTTGAAAGTGAACACACACACAGTGTTTTACAATATCTCTAGAATCGAAGAAGAATAAATTATAATTATTAATACACACAAAGTGGGTGACATATGGTATCGTGACCTGCGCACCATGGTACATTCTGTACACTACAGAACTTGGTGGACGCTAATGATGTGATAGTGCTAAACGCGTCTTTACTTTCTGGATTGACTCATTGTAATTTGCCAACAACACGTAAAGAAGATCTCTTGTAACCTCTTTGGAAGTAGCTGAAGTAGCAAGATCATGGATACTAATACCTACTGTTTTTCAAGACTGCATGAGATTTCAAATGGTGTTTGTTTTAGTTTTACTAACACATTGCAAGATAACACCTTTCTACTTGCATACCGGTCTACAAGTCATATGACGAACTTCGCAGAAAAATTAACTGACTCATTATTTAATGAAGCCGGTCTAGACATTTCTAAAATTGCATATTGGTGTTTTTCATTTATTTTCAAAATAGAAACCACAGTATTTTCTCCGTACCTATGTCATCAAAATCATCTATGAAAACATTATTTTACACTTTAAGAGAGCAAAAGACGAAAGCATTTGACGGCAAAATTACAATAATACGAAGCATTAGATACACTTTCCCAGAAAAGAGATCAATTTTGTGGAAATCTCTAAAAACAACAAAAATAATCTTCATAATAATTGAGCCGGCAGAAATACTGAAGATTTGAAAGGAACTATTGTAATCGCGTTCTTGCTAACTGCCAGATTGGACACGGTTATTTTTCACGTGGAGACCGTAATAACGTAATGTAACACGTGCGCATAAATCAGATGTTAATCTTTGGAATGCCTGTAGGTAGGTCGCTTGGCAATATTATTATGTGCAATGGATTCATGTTGGTCACTTATGTGAATCTAATTACCCTAATAGAGGATTTGGTAACGATGCAATGGTGAGCCCTGCGGTTTTAAAGTATCAATGGCAAAGACCTAAGAGTCTTCTGCTAGAAGTTAGAAATTGTAAAGTCCTTACTGTACAACTTCTACTTCCATGTTTTAGCAAACTCTACTCTTTCTAATGTTTGCAGACGATTTTTTGTAGAGTACTTTGCTTCTTTATATTTTCTTTATCATTATCATCTGCTTAGCCTTTTCCAAACCATGTTGGGATAGGCTTCCAGTCATTTCGGATGCAGCTGAGTATCAGTATTTTGTTCGGAGCGACTGGATATATTATGATCTCCACAACCCAGTCACTACAAGTTAATACGATACCCCTTGCTATAATTATTCCACGGACCAACCTAACCATGCATGTTTCCTTTTGCACCTGAACTTACGACCATAAGTCATTTCTTCTTCATGGGTCGGAAAGTACTCTTTAATATTGCTATTTATAAAATATGACATCGATATTAGGTATTCAGCAAAAACTATCTTCAAATAAGATAATAATTAAGTGAGATAATAAAATTATAAACCAGTAATAGCAACATTTAAATGCAGAGATTGAGCAGGATTCCTTCGATTAGATAACGCGGAAGATTCATCCGATTTCCTAGAAGACGACTGGCTTGGAGACACGCTTACATTTCGTTATGATTGTCTAAAGGACTGATTTAATTACATATTGCGATCGTGTTCGAAACACTATACTGCGCTCCAAAACGCAAATTGTTGACGTGGCTCAAAAGGCTGCCATACTTAAATGGGACTGGGCAGGACATGTCTGTTGCATGTCGAACGAACTGTGGGCCCGTAAAGCTCAGGATTGGTGCCCTGAAACAGTCACACGGGGTCGCGGCAGACCACGAAGGAGATGGCGGGACGAACTGGATGTCTTCCTTGAGAATTGGAAAGAAGTTGCACAGAATCGTGATCGATGGAAGGAATGGAGGGAGGCCTTTGCCCTGCAGTGGGACAATATGGGCTAGCTATAATAATAATATAATTGCTATTCAATGCTTCAGTGGTTATATGTAGAGAGAGACGGGGCTGACCAAGTAAGAGATGTGTGTATTAGTTCATATTTTTGTCTAAATACACAAATCTTCGCTAAGCGTACTTTACTTACTTTATCGTGTGGTTAATGCCAAACCTGCTGTCAGCCTTTATGCCACCCATGACACACACACACACACCACACACACACACACACACACACATTACACACACATATTATATGTGATGACTATCACATATAATATGTAAACCTCCACATGATTTTGATTTGATTGTTTACTCATTAATACTAACTAAGTTGGGAGTCCTTTATCAATCATTCAAATTAGGCAGGTTACTAAAATGACTAAATTAAGGCGGCATATGGGAGGCAATAGATGGGAAAGAACGTCATTGGTTTGTTCATTCTATTTTTTATATACAGCAATTAGTTTTAACGGCTTCATAGCATAATCAGTGTTATCACCACGTTTGTATTGTAGGTACTTATGTATGTGTACCTACTTTTCTTTTCATGGTTATCAATATCAAGGACATTAAGAACTATTCAGCGGAAAATTGAAATTGCTACGGGTTCAAGCATTTTTAGATTGCTGTAATAATTGGGAGGCATGGAATATAAACGCTTACTTAGCGACTGCATAAAACTTCTTCAAGAGATTGAACTTCGCAGCAAAAATATGTTTGAAAATATAAAATACTCAATCATTCAATCTCACATGCATCAATAAAATCGAAAAGGCGTAACTAATAAAGGCCCTTTACACCGTAGCACCGTTAAGTTTCGGGTCAACATCTTATAAGTATGCTGAGACAAACAAGTGTAAAGTCTACTTTCACGTACATAACATTCAAATATCGACTCAGAGTAAGTACATGTGTTTATTTCGGACAAAAAAACTGTTTTTGGACACATGGATCCACTTTTGGTGAATACCTGCGTAAGCCCAGTTCTGATTGTAAGTCAAATGTAGGCTACTAAACGTGTTCCGAATCACGATTTCCTGTGCAATGACATGTTCGAATACTTTTCTAGTGCAATTGACAGTTTACGGTTTTACACAATGAGTCACATTTTTGTGTTATAGGTCTGAATTCGTTAAGCCGACACCTGAACAAACAAAATAGTATGTTAGGGAAACTATAAGTATAATATTATTGAAGAATTACTTCCTCAAATATGCCACCTACCTATTACTTCTAACAAGCGTTTTAATAACCACCAAAAAAATTAACGGTCCTTTGCTCTGACATCATTTTGTAAATAGAACTTACCGCGCGAAGCAATAACATAAATCCTTCACAATTTGCACAAAAAACTGTTTATTTAGAACAGCATCTATCCCTCTATCGCTTAAATAAAGAGAAGATGATGCTTGAATAAATAGTAACACCAACACTAAACGTTATTGCACTTCACTGTTATCGACTGGGGTAATTTGAAAATTTGAATATCGAACGATCGAACGTCAACGTTTTGTCGCACTCTTGTGCGCGCGCGCAGCGACTCCCACGGACTGACCAACAGGCTTCAATCGAAGGCTGCACGTTTAGAGATGAGGACGCGAGACGTTTGCGTAACCGATTCCGATTGGCTCGATTTAATTTATGAATCGATAAACTCGAATACAATTTATTGTTAATGGGTAGCGAATTACTTTTGTTGCGGAAATGGGCGTAGAAGTTTAGGAGTCGTAAAGTTGTTTCTTCGAGTACTGGGGGTCTTAATAGTTTGCAATTACATTTTATGAAGGCCTCTCTACGTGTTCGTTCTTTCTAATGAATAAATAATAGTTTGCTAATCAATACTTAGAAAGGTACTTAAAAGACTGGACGAAAGATTTATATAATTGGTTTCTCCATCATACAGATGTGCCACACAAAGTAAATAAAACACAAGAAAACCACTATTTTATATTTGACGGCAGCAGTTAGTGGGAAAACTTTATCTAATACTTAAATAAATAACCAGTTTAAGACAGTTTCATTTTATCGAATGTGCAGGGGTGTCAAGAATACGATGAATGGAATAGACCAACTTTTCGAATACAATTTGGATGTTAGGCCTTAGGTACTTATAGACTCCACTTACAGATCTGAATAAAACAACCAACAAAAGAAGAAAAAAGCCGTAGGTTTAAATAACATAAAATCACGTTTGTAATACCCGGAGAGTTATGTAGAGGTGTGACCTAATCCCTTTCCCGTTTAAGGGGGTGAACTTAGTATTAACAAGCAGACACAAATCTAGACTCTGTAGCTGCTACAGATAAATTCTTGATGACAATTTACCCGACCCAGGAATCAAACCCAGGACCTCGTGCCCAACAGTGGCGATTCCGACCACTATACCGTTGAGGAAATCGAGGCCATCATAATAATACTTCAGTTGACAATAACACTGAAAAACCTGCATCGTGTTCTTACTTTTTTACTGACCCGAGCAATAATCATGTCTATTCGGCATTCCCGTTACTCTCAAAAGTTCAAAGTATTAACAAAAAGTTCGCATGATCGATTCGTTCTAATTTTGAATCGAATAAAAAATGGCGTCTCACTAGTACTAGAAATACTCGCTGACGTTATCACCGGCGTCCTCGCGACATCTTTACCACCTGCACACGATTGTTATCAGCATGCATTAAGTGTAAACATTAGTCAATACCACGCTTGAGCTAAATACCGGTAAGGAGAAATGAAGATCCCTCTAAGATGATGGACTAAAGTTGTGACCGTCTTTTTTTATTTGGGATAAGCCCGCCTCACTATTCCCAAACCACTGTAACTACTAAAAGCCAGAACCAACACTGGCGCCAACCAGAAAAGCGCCGAAACAATGCTCGTTGAAGTCCCACATAAACAATTAAACTGTCTTGGATCCCGCAACGAAATGAATCAGAAAACAATAGCGGTGGAGTAGGAAAAACATAATTTTCACTTCCCTCCATATCAGCAGGAGACAGAAAATAACAAGGTCAATAGGCACAAAGGGACGTTGTGACCGGCTTCTAAGGACTGGAAATAAAAATGTGGTCGTCCGGCGGTGAGATGGTATAACCTTCGCTGGTATAAGCTGTATTACCTTGATGACGCTTGCATAGGAATGTGGAGCCAGGGATCCAGCAGTGGTGACGTCGATCTGCGGATGACGATGACGGCAAAGATCCGATTGTCTTGAGTGCCAGTTACCAGTTAACTCTTTTAAGACACTTATAACTTATTAAACAATCATATTCCATTGAAACGCCATACAATCAACAATATAAAAACAACGTATTGTTCGTAAAAAAATCAATTGTGTTTATCTCATTGTCTAAAACGTAGATTTGAATTAATGAAATGATGACAAGTGTCTCTTGAATGTTGAAGTCCTTCAAGATAATACTGGCGGCTACTTGCTGATACAGAAGAATTTTAATAATACATTTAAATATTAAAAGAATTTTAATGGCCACGCAAACTTTGACATGTGTCTAATAAATAACATAGCGGATTTTACAATAGTTGAGACGTAGACGTGAGAGAATTTTGGTAATAATGAAAATAACAATGATACAAGATCGCATAATGATAACGGGCCTAAAAGATTATATTATAACTACGTATTCTATAGTTAAAAAAGAGACAGACTAAGGGTGGGTTGCACCATATTACTATAACGATAACCAAACCGTAACAAGCCATCAAATGATACTTTTTTAATGCTTTTATGGCTTGTTACGGTTTGGTTATCGTTATAGTAATATGGTGCAACCCACCCTAAGTTTTGAAAAGACATTTCAAAACTAGTCGAAGGCTAAAAAACGAAGTGATTACTTTAGATTAAGAAATGTAGTTTTCCGTAAGTCATAAAATATTTCACTTAGTTAAACTTCAACTTGCAATGCTCCTGTCAAAACAAGACCGTATGCAAATACACTACAAAGGGGTGCTGCAATGCGTTCCAAATCAATTATCACACAGTATGTAGCAAGATGACACAATATTTACACTGTAAAACCATCATTTAGCAACGTACTACTGGTACAAATATAGACAGCCTGTAGTGCAATCAAACGAATAAAAGTCACGTCTTGCAGTAGCGTAGAAAGTCGCGCAAGACAAACGATAACTTAGACGTAATAACTCGGAATTACTAGCATTAGAAGGTGTTAACCAAATACAATAAATATTACACGGATGTTGGTTGTTGAATTGTTGAAGAATCTTTAGTCTTTATGATGATGGACTTGAGAAACGGTAAAGAATTTCTCATGGATATATGTATAATGGAAATTTAGCGGTGTACAGTAAAATGAGATTGGACATTAACCTTTTGAACGACAGAGCATAAACGCATCGGCGTCCTCTCTCATGTCAAGCCACAAACAAACACAGCGCAAAAAGCTACAAATGGTTACAGATATTAATCGAACGGATGAAGTATTTATTATACTAATATTAAACAGCAGTTACAACTTTTTTTAAAGTTGTTTTTTCTCGGTTATATTATATCTGACCGTGGAGCTCAAACGATTTAGTTTCTCTGCAATGTGATGTTCATGAGGATTGATGGACTATTAACACTATCATCAAATAGTAATATTTAATCTTGCGCTACTAGATTCTACAACCTACTTCGCATTCGAAGAAGTGCGTTCCAAAGAGCTCGACTCTGGACTTACTATCCTTTCATAGTTATGTAACCTCTGATTTGTACATCGACCCTTATTCTCGTGGCATAAGGTTTATAATAATATTATAAGTTAAACTAACTGTAAAATAGAAAAACACCACAGATCTAAAGATAAACATGAAGGTTTTATTACAGAACTGTTGCATGCATGTGTCAATGACGTAGGCACTGCAGCGCTAAACAACATCGGAGGTCAATAACATTTGGATAATTGTGTTAGATAGGTACTATTTTGTGAATGTGTCGATTTGGTTCAAAGAAGCGTGGGTTTGGAATTTGGAACTAATCTGTTCCAACACTTCCAACAAATTATCAAAACGTATTCAAGTATTTAAAGGCAATGTCGTTGGCGTTGTAGATTTAGTACCACGAAGAGATATTGTTGTGACTGATTTCTATTCAGTGTACTCGTAAGAGCTAATCTTGCCTGTCAAAGATAAAGCGTGCATAACAGGCAGTTTATTCATAAGCTATCACTTATACGCGGATGCAGAATAATTTGTTACAACGATAGACAGTTTGTTAAAGCTTCGCTAACAAGCAACTTAACAGAAACAGTCAACATTCCACGAATTTTCTACAAAACGGACGTAACGCATACTTTGTTAATAACATGGAAAGTGCCAAAGAAATGTTCTCAGTCTTTTTAGAATTAAATGTTATCTCTCATTCTGGATAATATGGCCAAAACAATGAACATACGAGACTTATGCAATGTGCTCGTAATATCTGAGAACGGAGGACAAAGATGCACGGGCTGATTAACTGTTAATAGAGTAATAGTTACGCAGTAAAAATAGTGAAGTCATGTTGTTTTCTCATAAATATCCGTCTTCGTAAAGACAGCTGATAAATGACGATCGACTTTCTAATTAAATAAATGATTTCGAAATTAAAACTATTTTTAGTAAGAAATTGATATGTGAGCTCGTCATTTGTTTTCTCCCACGCTCTGTCAAACCGCGAAACTGTTACTTCAGTATTTGAAGACGAGGAACGAAACATTCATACGAGAAATTGTAAAGGTATTAATTATCTTTTGACTTCCGACCATTAAATGTTTCATAATCATAATTACACATTATCATCTCACGATATCGCTAGCGATAGGAATGTAAGCTATACTTTTACTCCATTGCCAGCAGTAGATGGGTGAACTCGAAATTCATTACATATAAATTTTAAAGCTGTGAGGTCTGACCCCTTACATAACAAGTGAGCAAGATCAAGTGCCAAGCCAAATACGGAAAGAGATTTATCTTTTGAATGGGTTACTAAAAAGGCACTGATCCCATCAACACATGATTGATAGGAGTAATAGAAACATAGCAAGAAATTGCAAATGATAATAGAACAACATACCGAGTGTATTGGAAAGCAAAGAAAGCGAACTTGCTCTGAAAGTGGTCTGCGATTGAGGAGTTCAGATAAACTTATCGTCAATAGGCTGTTAGAGCTAAAGACCTCTGTATCAGATTACGCGTCAATAGACGTAAAAGCAACAAGGTTGATTGAAGGGAATACAACCGATATGTGTATAGGTACTCGTATAATAATTATATCATCTATCGGTTCTAAGCCAAGAAGGAGATGGTGGGATGAGTTGGACTCTTTCTCGATTGGCCTACAATAGCACTACAACACAAAAAATGGAAGGGAAGGGATACGTTTGTCCTGCAATGGCATATAGGCTAATGAAAATAAATAATAAATCGATTCTAGCTTGGCTCGGTGTGCGTGGAATTTGTTATTAACCTCGGATGACTCCAAAGCAAAAGAATTTAACCGTTCATTCAATACGCTGGATTATACAAGCTATAAACATGACATTGAATTATATCTCCAATTTATTTCTACTTAAATCTATACTTATTTACTAACATTATAAAAACGTAAAGTTTGAATGTTTGAATGAAGGGGATCCTGATACGATTACGAAACTTTTCACAAATGGGAACCTACATTATTCCCAAGTGTCATAGGCTATATTTAAAACGTTCCCATGGATAATTTACGGCCCGAAATAAAGCAAAGCCGCGGGCAAAAGCTTATAATTTATATTGGCAATCAAAATGAAGATGAGTGATATAAATGATAATTTCAACGTCAAACGAAAGTAAGTGAAAATGAAAGACAAGACTTTGGGAACAAGATTTACAATAAAAAAGTTAATGTCAATCAATGTTGTGAAAGCAATAATATCAGATTCCATTGAGTTAATAAAAAGTAAGACAATTGCGTCACAATCGGTTCCTTGTTCTTGGGAACCAGAGCTGCTGTCAGTTGACGTTATCTTAAAGATCTCACATTTGCAAAGTTACGTTTGTTGTTAAACAAACAGGTAATCCTTTCCGGAATTTGAATCTTGATAAATGCATTAAAGAATTGGAGTGAAGAAGCACGACGTCGAAACAGGTGGAAGTAAAGAATAAGAGCTATTTAAACAAGCAAACCGAATACATGAAGCTAATTAAGTTAATTATGTAAAGATTTAGGACAACGATTTGGATAATGACTATAAAGACAATCAGGTAATAATAAGTATTAGGAAGACATCATTCAGGAATAATCATTTACGCCATCTTGATGCCAACACCAATGAATTCCAACTCAATGAGGTAACAAAACACTTTTCCTTCTACGACAACCAAAACTCAACAAAAATTCTGCGAATAAAATAAATGTGCTCATACAAGCATTCGATAAGGCGTTAATTAAAGGCGGTTACCCAACAATGCAGTCTGACCAGTTGCCTAAAATGTCATCGATCCGGATTGAACTTGTTCGTCATACGCCAAACTGCATTCAACTAATGGATAAATGATGTAAAATTATGTAAATGTGAAAGAATCTTTTTGATTTTGTTGTCAAATTGTCATTTAAGTGTCATGTCAGAGAGTTACAGAAGCAACTGTGAATAGTTTAACTGAGTATTAATTAGAAAGACACTTGTTTAATTTGTACACACACATTGAACACACACTGAACATACACTGATCTTATTGGTGCCGTTCTTCAGAAAGGACAAGTGTGAGGTGCGTAGTACTCGTAACCGGCGTGCGTGTATGACCAGATGTATGAATGTGGACGAGGCAAAAGGAGTATGTAAGGATCGTAGCAACTGGCGTTCTGTGGTTTCTGCCTACTCCCATGGGAAAAGGGCGTGAGTTTATGTGTGTGAGATTCACTATATCTAAATGCACATTATAAGCTATGGTAACCGCAATTAAATGTCAGGCTTTACAACAAATCGCATTAGGTATTTTTCCTTCAACCCGCAGATCATGTTTGATATCAATATTATGAATAATGGTTCACTCAGTAACGGGAACTCTACTGTGGTCGAGTTCCTTTATTTTTGCGAGCAGCATGGCACCAGTTGGCACGAAACCTACGTCACACAACGTACGATGTCTGTTTTTATTAAGGATCGTCTTTCTTTTTATTACTCTGGCGATCAATTTGAAAATGTGTAAAGGGTTTATAAGCCCGTTCGAAGACGCTTAAAGCTGCTTCCGTAGTTCTTTAACCTTGGATTGATTTTGTTAGGTTACCTACACTAGTACACAAAGGGGTCCGTATGTAATGATCTATGATTTAGCCAAAGACCTCAAAATGGTACGTGGGACAGATAGGATTCGGAAGGCCCACGACCAATATTGGACTGAGGTAGGCTGCGGTGGTGATTAGAAGAGATCTGTCAATTATTAGTATGAAGGTCTAAAAGAATATTAAAAGTTATGCTTTAAAATTAAGTTCGGCAATGTTCTATAATATCTTAAAAAATATCACTTGGTGGAGCTGCCAGGAGAGAAATTTGTACACAACTTGGTAACAGAACAAGCAAGTCCTGTCGACATGATAATACATTAAAAAATACTGACTTGATAACATGGAAGACGAGTAAACACTGTCAACAGCTTATGAGAGTCGTATGATCTATTTTTAGTTCTATAAACGAGGCAGCTACAGAGAGCCATTTGCAACTTAAATGACTGTTACTTACGAAAAGGATATCGTATACACAAGAAGTTCCATTCGTCGTCAAGCTACATACACCGTGTATCGTAATGGAGTCTGTCGTTTACTGAGTAATTATGTGTAATATATCAATATCCTGACACACTCGCATACAAACAAGCGTATAATCATAGCATAAATACTAATTCCTTTGGCTTCGCACTTAGTAATTGGATGAAAAACCTAAAGCACACAGGCATCAAGAAGACGTGACAGTCATGTCCTTGAATACAGATTTTATCAAGTCAAAAACACGGTTGAGCTAATAACATAGAACAAATTGGATTTACTTGGTGACTTCATTGTGGACAAACGGACAATGAATATAGATAAGAAGACGAAGATAACGGGTTTACCAAAACCACAAGTGCGAATTTGTAAGTCGCAGTCAAACAACTGGTATATTACAGGTTTGAAGGAGCAAACAATGGTTATGCAACTTGTGCAAGCACTTTCACTAACCACCCTTGTTTGTGCAAACCTCTCTACGCCTTTTACTTGTCAAAAGCGTCTGTGAAAAAAAACGAAAGTGCTCGCTTGATAGCAATGCTGGAAAGGCGATAATTAATACTAGTAATTCATGCTAAGTTAGATCACGTACGCGCACGTCATTCGGTGGTCGGACGACGGGCGACGAATCACAATCGATCATTTGAAATGTCCTTGCGCAGGAGTCGAAAGCTAATGTTTGAAGACATTTTGCAAGACAATGATCGTAACGCACGATGTTCTGCGCATACCTTATTTTTGTATTTGTTCTTTGATGTGTTTAGTATTATAGTTTTATAGCGTTATTGTGCCAACTGTTACGTGGTAATCTTCGTGTCACTTAAATTCGTTTTGTGTGTCGCGTTACATTTTCATTATGTATGGCGGGTTTATTGTACGTGACTCGTGGTAATAGGCATTTTATTAATAAACGTATTTTACTTCGAACTTTGCTCTCGACATGACACGGATATACATAACTTTGTGGTGGTTAACGAACTCTACGAGTATACATGAGGATAAAAACGTGTACATAAAATTGGTGTCGCTTACCTACATACAAGGTGTTTATTCCTTTTGATTCAAAATTTATTATTTTTCAAACATTTCCCAAATATGAAAGCTCTATCCATTGCAATCATATTCTCTAGCATATCTTGATTCTTGACCAAGTTGCCTTGCTGCTACAGCCTGTGTTGTAAACCTCGCATGTATCTGTGACAAAGGACAATCGAGACATGTCACTGTGATGAGCACAGAACTGCAGACATTCACCTACTTACGTTCGCAGCGTCCATAATATCCGCCTTAACACCCATATCCATTGCAAGTTCGAAAATTTACATGTTCAAACGATGCTTATGAGGATGGAAAGCTAGATTAAAGTTTCGGTCGAATATGCGCTTGAGAGCTGTAACTGTCAATATTCAATTTCAATTGGACATTAAATTGTTAAAAGTTGCCGTAATTCTGAAAATATTTCGCACCATGTTATTGCTCTATCAACGACAATCAAAGGACAAATCAGGTTCTTTCATAATTATTATGTAAGTTAAAATCGATAATCTTTATGCAGATTCATTATCCAATCTACCCAAATTACTGTAACTGGAATCCACCGATACAGTTACCAATTTTACGCCATAATTCATTTGAGTCAATGATGGTATCTGAAGAAAATCGATTACTGCGAAAAGCGAAAAAGAGAACAAGATGGAGCTTGAAGCAACAAGGCGTTTTTGTGGCTGAATCTAGTCAAGTTGGTCCGATTACTATTAAAGCGTGTAATTTTTACAATACCAACAGACCAGTCATCTAAAGACGAATGCTGAATCGACAAAGCATATAATAATTGCCATCATGGAAAAAGACTCTTTTATAAAAAAATAAAAATGTTGGCGGCCTAAAATGGACGCTCGTAATACGATTTTGCTAAAGTAGGCATTTTAAGCCCCCTCATAAACGTGACATTGGCTAATGCACATATCGTGCGAAGCCACACAAAAAAAAAAAAAAAAAAAAAAAGCCCCCTCATATACTAAAACAAATTCTTGAATCGTGATTAGATTTGTAAAATTGCTAGAAGTAGATTAGTAATACGGAAAGATACTAGCTCTATACGTAACTTAGTTGGATCATGAATCACTTCTCTGTGGTCTCTGCTAACTTTGATCGAAACCACGATGGTCGCTGTTTCCCCGTGATTAGCAATTAAAAATCCAAAGACTTTTTTAATTAATTATAGAACTAGGACTCTTTGTAGTTTACACAGATTAAGCTTTATCTTTATTTAAACACTTTTTACGTAATAACACGCCCAAATTAGCCTTACTTTCTACAGGTTGCGCAACGAAATTTCGAGGTTAGCTTTAATAAAAATTGATCATAAAATATGTTTGCAAATATTTAGATAAAAAGGCATAGCTACATAAATCATGTTACTCCTCCCCTTAGAAAAAGTTAGTTGGTTTCTATATTCTGGTACCGTTTGACACCTGTCACCTGTCAGATTAAAAAAAAGTAGCGAAGTTCCGCGCATGTCCTGATATCTTCATTTATATGCGCGAACATTTATTTATACGGTATCTTAAAAAAAGGCATATTATGTTAGTCTTTCTTAATTTAAAATACCGTTAAGTCTTCGCTTCATCGTTTAGCGATACAATTATGAAACCAATGGCTATCTGTCACCAGGGTTAATACAGGCCACTTTATATTGGCAATTTAAGACACTAGTTTAAAAAGTGCACTTTACTTTAAAGCCTTAAAAGTTTATAAAAGAGCAAAAGTACCTAAAATTTTCTCTTTGCATAATTTTATTTGTATGACTTTGTCCACCACTAGCATACAAAAAACAATAGGTTACACGAGTCAACGAGCGGGTGTTTAACCTTATAAAGATTTTCGCGATCACGTCGCAACAAACATGTTTGTGGCCCCTCTATTCTAGTCTCTAGGTAGGTACAGTGTGTAAGTTAAGAGCTCACTGACATCTTGAATTCCCATATGTACATCCACAATTCACGATTTAAGTTTATAGTCCCACGCAATAATAGACTATTTTCATCAACCGAGGACCAATTCTGACTCCTGATGGAAAAATCCAATAACACTATGCCAGAAAATCGCACCCGAAATATAATCTTATTCTCAGTCAAGCCAGTGATTACTGGAAAAATGAGGCAGACCAATTTAAGTAAACATGCTTAATACCAGCTGTAGATAATCCGATGTTGGATTTTAAAGCTACTGAAGAGGTCAAGGTAACATTAGTAGATGCCAAATTCGGAAATATTTCGCCTTGTCATCAATGTCACGGTTTGCGAAACAAAATGACGGATAGTCAACAGTTATGCCCACTTGTTTTATAACATGCAGTCATTTGAGAATAGCTCTTTAGCTTCCATGTTTAGCAGGCAGAATATTTTTGCAAGATAATGTTATTCTTGAACAACATAAATGTCGCTTACCGCTAACATTCCTGAGATAAGAAGACAACAGATTAATAGTCAACTTAGATCATAGTCCTGAGAATGGATGTTTTTGCTTGAAACTTAGGTATCCAGTGGGTGGTAAAAATTAAAACTGTACCGAACTGTGACACGTGGCATTTCAATAACTTTTTTCTGGTGGTTGAAGTTTATGTTGTGCTGATGTGGTTTTCCTACGAGGCATCTGTTGAAACAAAAGAGGAACACACAACAGCTGTAATTCGCAAGAACCGCTAGGCAAACGAAACCAATGACTGATTGAGGACCAAGTTTAAAAGAAGATATGAAGAAGAGCACTGTTTTGGGCCAAAATGAATAACGGATGATGATTTCATGCATCCGGCACTTGTTAATAGACCAAGTAGTGAAAACAACCAATATAAGTTCCTTCCTCATTAACCACCACACCATCAGGTTAAACAGATCAATAGAAACTGAAACTAGAATCATTACTACTATCAGCATGCATCTAAACAATTGATGAAATAATTGAGGCTTATAAAGCTGTTATTCACAGAAATATACCCTCTATTGTTCAACAAAGAAAACATACATTTGCTTGCGAATATCCTTCATTGTAGCAGCATTGTACGCACAGACGCATCAGTGCATTGTGGTCATTAACCCGGACTACTGGCCGTAAATACACAATGGTAATTTAACAAATTAGGAAGACAAGCTAAAGAAAAAGAAAAAAGGAAACTGGGGTTTATTGACAAAAGCAGATGTCATTACTAAGGATACAAACGATCGTGGAAAGAAACGAAAATAAACCTTATTTGAGGGAGTGGATTTTGAGTCTCTGTAAGTGGATCAAAAAGAAGGATTTTACACCATCAGTAATACTATGATGCAACTGAGAAAACAAGTTCATTATTCCGCAAAAACATCCATAATCACCAAATTGTGATACTTCCTTTACATTGCTAAGTCACATTTTTATCTGCTTACAAACTACATTTACTTTCAGCACTGTTTATATCACACAATACATATTTATTAGTAGCATTACTGTTACATTATTCATTGCAAATGTTTTATTTCGTTGTCTGCACAAGTCGGTCTGTTTTATTGTGGTGCGTACGCGCAGACATCCGGCGAGAGGCAATTTGATGGTCGATTGCGCTGATCACTTCGCTGATAGATTGGTCCTTTGATGTTCATATTTCATAATGTAACTGCAGTTCGTTAGCAGATAGGCCGAGGGTTTTGATCCCTTTGTTTGTTAGGGTATACTTTGATCCGTATTGATTTTAAAGTTTACCTATAACCCTTGTGAGGTTCCCCTAAGTGGTCGCAATAACCTTATTTTTAAATTAAGGTTTACCCTTTACTGTACCTACATATTTTTAGATGGTAATAAAAAGACTAAAAATAACATTTGAGACCAGCCACGTAAAATTCCGTTCCAAAAGGCACATTTCGTTTTTGTTATGCCAGATATTTCTCGGTGATAACTTTATGATAAACAATACAATAACGATGTTAAAAATGACTGAAAATTAAATGAGTTTAAAAGAACAGCAATCGTAAGATATCGAGTTACTAGATAAAAGAAGTTGTTGTTGGTTGTTATTAGATAAAAGTAAGGAATATGCAAATCGATGCATACCATGTCACTCTTACTATCTAATCGAATTTGTCTGCAACAGCTCAGCACGTAATTAATTTACTGCGAATAATTAATTATATCTCAGTACGAGTTCCAATTCTAAAGAGATTGATACGAAAATTAAGTTTGGAGAATCGATTTGTATTCCGATTTGATTTAATTTGCAGTTATGTAATGAAGTCGTGCGTGCGCATCTTTGATCTAACTTAATGAACTTTCTTAAATGATAAATAAAATTATGAATGGGTTCTTAGACCTTCAAATCTACGTAGGAAAGTTCAAATTGTGACATCAAAAACGAAAAAAAACGGCGAGGGAATGCAAGGTTTGTTAAGACTGAGGTAATGAGATTTTAGGTAGATCAGACGCGTTATATAATATGATGTAGATTCAGAAAGCCTTTCCGATGGAGCTTTCAGCTTAGGCAGATCATAATAATACACAGGGCGAAGCGATGACTTGGACAGGGAAAACTGGGAGAAGTTCCAAGGTTCGAAGAAAATGGCATGCAATGAAGAAAACCAAACTTAGCTTTGGTGGATACAGGTAGAGGAAAGTAAGTTGTTAAGTTTTTAAATGGTAACTTACATCAACTTTTTTCACAATGAAAATGTACGGAAAAATGTAATGAGGCATGAGTCTCATGAAGTCATGAGGAACTATCATTTAGAGTAGCATATCAATAGTTATTTGTGCAACAAGAGAGCAAAGTGAGTTTTTGCTGCGAGTGTTGATTTTGAATCCCGAGTAAGCGAAGGATTCTATAGTTGAATCACGAGCGTAGCGAGTGATTCTAAAGTTGAATCCTGAGTGTGGCGAGGGATTCAAAGGCACGAGATGCAAAAAAACTTTGCTCTCGTGTAACACACATTACTTTTCACTTCAGCAGCGAGAACACTTTAGGAGATAAAATAATAAACAGGAATAGATTGAAATAACTATTTATTGTGAATCAAAATAATTAACATTGTAGGTAGAGGTACCAATTCAATAAAATTAGCCTTATGCCCAACTAACTGACATTCTTTTTAGAAAAGATACGAGTTTTGCGCTGGTTTTGCGTATGTTTCAATATGCACGTTATGTTTTGTTTTTAAAGTAGCTTTCAAGATTGAGTAAATACTCCACATTGTAGATGATCGCCTCGTCTCGTCTGTGATATATCTAAAAAATATGATAGCAACACCGTCTCCGAAAAACTGCTTGCGCCCTTTGTAAGTCTCCATTCATTGAAGACATGGTATGCTTTCAGATATCAGGCAGGAAACTTAATTCTGCATTTTTTACATTATTCTTCAATTCTTCGGGTGTTAAATAGCAGACTTCGTCACTGGACTCACTCATATTTATTTATTATTACTATACTTTATTCTTCAAATTTTATTGTACTTTGTTGCTAGCGTAACAGAGAATAAAACAATAAAAATTTGAATCCCGCTTTTTTTTTTAAATTCGTTCTGAAACTACACTCGCGGTATTCTGTGTAATAATAAAAAAAAGAGTGTGCGAGATGAGATGAATGAAATTAAACTGTGTGGTGTGCTCCAAATAAAAATAAGTAAAAGTGAAAATTCGGGCGCCTGGAGTACACACAAAACTATGCCAAGGATAGACTTACCTGCGGGAGCTTGAGACTTTTAATCTTCAAGCGGGAAGGCATCAATAAAAATCAATCATGAAAAGTAAGAACGACTTTATTACCCGAAGGCTGCTGGTTTGAAAATTCCTTTCTAACATTAACAACTCTAATGTGTAAAATTAAGAGAAAATTGTTGTTATTATAAGACCTGTCATTATTGCACTTTTTTAAAATAAATTGAAGTTATGTATCATAAACCATACCAAACTCCGTCGACTAAATTAGGAACCTGATGGATTATCCAAGAGCATCTTGGTGATATTCGCCGAGATTGCCAACGGCGGTCCAAGATATATGCATTTTGGTAGGGGCGTGCGTTCAAAAATTTAAGTAATATGGAAAAAAAAAACGCCTTGTGGCTGAAAACAAACATGAATAATCGTTAGCGGATAAAAAATGGCGATTCGACGCAGGAATCTTTACGAGCAATATGCAATTAAACTCACCGTTTCTTCCAAAAATCAAAATGTGGTCATCAGTAGATGAATTAATCCAAGCAAATAATTATCAAATGAAGATAAAAGATCCTGAAACAATTAAATATCGGAAACTATTAGCGTCTGCTATCAAAATAGCCATGACAACGCGGAACGGACCGAAATCACAAAGAATTCGCTTACCTTAAAAAATAAAGGCTATCCAATTAGGATCATGACCAGGGCAATCGGCTACCACATAATTAGGGACTAGATGCCGCCCATCTCAAGTTATATTTTGAGATTTTATTGGAGCGCTCAAAAATCACTCCATTGATTCCAGGCTGTAGGTCGAAAAGCAAGAAATGTCAAAGTCAATTTGACAGCATCGAAAATAAAAATCAGTGTGACCACTTCACGAATCCAAGTCAACAAAAAATGAATTTTCATAAGGCAACACCAACCAGAGCCTACAAATCAAAGCAAAGAATTCAATAGTATGTAACAGGCTTAAAAGACTCGTTACATTACATCCCTCCCCGAAAATAAAAGAAAGGAACTTTCTTTTATTAGAAAGAAATCTTCAACACAATAGACCAGTCTTAACAACTTTCTAATTCCCAAAAAAAGAAAAGAATCATAAAAGATTCAAAGTGTAAATGAATTCTGAAAATGTCAAACGACAAGGTCTCAAGAATTTAATAAAAGTAAAAACATGCAAATGACAAAAAGTCAAAAATGAAATATGTGAAAAACAGAAAAAATTATAAGTTATAAAAACTAGTTAAATGAAACGAAGAGAGAAATCTCTTAGCGCTTCTAAACTCCAAAACAGTGCAGTTAGGCACCATCGCCACTGACTACAAATTTCAAACGAATTCGAACAATTTACCAATACAAACTACAATTTTTAGTGCAGTTAGGCACCATCGCCACTGACTAAAAATTTCAAACCACTTGGAACAGTACAACTTTGAGTGCAGTTAGGCTCTATTGCCACTGACTACTATGTCAACTGCTTCCAACTCTACCATCTCTATGAGTGCAGTTAGGCTCTTTTGCCACTGACTAACTCCGTATCCAACAATCCAAAAAAAAATTTGAAACTCCAAACAAAAGTTTTTAAATAAAGCTGAAAGACCTTATTTAAAATATTGTTACAGGCACAACCTGCAACGAAACAAAGGAAAGCGTACTGTGATCGGCTCATCACCACCGAATTTCCGAACACAATAGCTGTAAAAGAATGTTGCTGTGACTGGCTCAACACTACCAATCTCCCAAACACAGACAAACACAAAAAATCATTGAGATCTCCAATGAGAAATCTCAATAACGAAAAGGCGAAAGCCAAGGTTTCACAATGCGATCGGCACATCACCACCGAACTTCCGAACGCAAAGAAAAAAGAATGACGAAAGTCAAAAAAAAAATCCCGCATTGTGATTGGAACAACAATGTCCAACACAATGGAAAAAGGAAAAAATATGGCCGGAGCCGAAATCCCACATCGTGATCGGCACAACACCACCGACTTTCCGAGCACAATGGAAAAAAGAGTCGAAATCAAGGTCAAAAGTTACACCAAGATTCAAAAAATAATAAGGCATTTTGTAACAAAGGTTACAGAATGACCCTATAAAAGGTTACCCTTAAAAAAATAAGATCTTATACAATCCAACAAAAACGAACAAAACATAAAATAAGATCCTTCGGTGTGAAAAACATTTAGTGTGGAAAAAAAATTGTATTTAATTAACAAAAATGGCCTAAGTTTTATTTTTAGAATGTTAAGAATTCAAATTCAATAAATTTATAAGAAGTTACCTAACATACATCTTTCAAATCGTTGATAACCTATCATCCATCCCCTCGTACATCACACTGTCAAAAACGACCTTCAAACAGAATTTATCAAAATCAAGACTAACACTTGGAAACCAAATTAAAATTTAATAATATCTTTAACATGATAACGTCCCACTGAACCTTTATTTAAATCTTTCAAAACATAAACGTTATCCGAAACCTTTTCAGTTATTTTACACTTTACAAACTTAGGTGTAAGCTTAGCTGAAAAATATGCAGGAGCATGAGATTGAACAAAACTTCTTCTCCACACCATATCACCCACACCAAAAGAAATGACTTTCCGACCTTTATTATAATAAGCGGCATTTCGCTTATACCCCTTTAACAAGTAAGCTTGAACTTTAACAAAAATATCACTAAGTGAATTAAGAGAAACTGCATAAGCATTCCTATTTGAAATTTCTAGTTGAGATAAGTTATCAACAGAACTACTAAAGTGATGTAATGACGCATCAAGAATAAGCTCCCTACCAAACATCAGAAAGTTAGGAGTAAACTCAGTAGCAAGGTTTACACTATTATTTAAAGCTAATTGAACATTGGGCAAAAAACTTGACCAAGTTCTATGATCATCTTTAACAAAACACGATTTGCAGGTTTCGACCGTTTTATTATATCTCTCAACAGGGTTATTTTGAGGTGTATACAAAGTATTATAAAATATTTTGGTTATATTAAAACCTTTCAAAAAATCTACAAAATGTTTTGAAGTAAATTGAGTTCCATTGTCACAAACTACTATTTTTGGACAACCAAATTTGAGAAATATTTCTTTTTCAAAATGTTTACAAATTACTCTAGTGGTAGCATTGATCATTGGAAAGAACCAGCAATATTTAGTAAAAACGTCTACAACCGAAAGTATGTATCTATGACCAGAATAAGTTTTAGGTAGAATTCCTATGATATCAACTGAGAGCATAAGCATGGGACGATCAACCTTTTTAGGATTAATCATAATACCAAAAGGTGGAGATGTAGTATGTTTATAAGCTTTACAGGTATCGCAAGACAAAATGTATTGATGAATATCATTAAACATTCCCTTCCAAAAATAATGTTGTTTTAATTTCTTTAAAGTTTTATGTATTCCTAAGTGTCCAGAATTCACATCATCGTGATTTGATCTAATAGTATCTAAAATATGCTCTTTGGGTATAACAATCTTCCAGTCTAAAAGACTGTGAGGATTATATTTATTTCTACAAAATTTATACAAAGTATTATTTTCAACTCTAAAATTCTTATACTTTCTAGGAGATTTTTGACATTGGGTAAATATTTTTCTATACCAAGGGTCAGTAATTTCATCGTCAGGTAAGACTAAACTGTCCTGAGCGTTTATAGCGGCGACTTCTATGCGAGATAAAGCATCTGGAACTAAATGTAATGAACCTTTTTTATGAATAATATCGAATGTAAATTGAGAAATTCTAGCAGCCCAACGAGCCAAACGTCCACTAGGATTACTGAGACCTAAAAGCCATTTCAAACAAGCGTGGTCAGTGACAACTGTAAACTTCATTCCTTCAATATAAGGTCTAAAATGTTCTATGGAATCTAAAATAGCTAATAATTCACGTTCAGTGGTACTGTAATTTCTTTCACATTTATTAAGTGACCTAGAATAAAAAGCAATGGGATGTTGATCTCCCTTCTCATCCTCTTGACTCAAAACACTACCAATGCCCACAGAACTAGCGTCGCAATGTAAAAAGAAAGGTTTTTCAAAATTGGGACATTGCAAGACGGGAGAAGTTACCAACGAATTTTTTAATTCTTGGAATGCATTTTCAGCTTCGTCATTCCAAGTAAGTGACTTTTTAGAATTTTTACTACCTGCAGTCATTTTAGTTAAAGGAGAAGCAATATCAGCAAATTTGCAAATGAATCTACGATAATAGGAACATAAACCAAGGAAACTTCGAAGTTGTTTTACCGATTCTGGACGAGGAAAATTTTCTATTGTCTCTAATTTAGAAGGATCAGTATGCAAACCATTACTGTCAACAATAAAACCAAGATAGCGAAGTCTATCTTTGCAAAAGTTACATTTCTTTAAATTTACGGTTAATCCTGCCTCTCTTAATATATTATAAATTTTATTTAATTGTTCAATATGGCCATTAAAGTCAGAATTTATACAAATTAAATCGTCTAAATAACAAAATACAGAATTATCATACTCTGGACCAAAAAGTTTATCTACCAGTCTCTGCAACTCAGCCGGTGCATTTGTGAGACCGAATGGCATGCGAACAAACTCGTACAGACCTTTTCCAGGAACCACAAAAGCAGTTTTCTCACGGGAGGATTTCTCAAGTGCAATTTGCAAAAAAGCTTTAGAAAGATCTATTGTACTAATATACTTGGCACCTCTAAGGTTATCTAATATTCTAGAAGTATAAGGAAGGGGATAAGAATCTTTAATAGTAACAGAATTTAATCGTCTTGAATCTAAACACAATCTAGTACCTCCATCTTTCTTTTCTACCGCCAAAACAGGTGAACACCAAGGAGACTTAGAGGGTTGAATAATGCCTTCTTTTAGTAAAACTTCTACTTCATCAAAAAGTTCTTTTTGTTTAGCAGGACTCAAAGGCCAATATCTTTGTTTAAAAGGTTCACTAGTAACGTTAATTTTATGTTCAACTAAATGAGTGAGTCCCAAACCTCTTTTCTCATAAGAAATGTCTTCAAACAAAGCAATAGTGCTATTTAATTTCTGTTTCTCTGAAGGAGAAAGTTCAGAAATAGGAGTAACAGAACAAACTTGTATTTTATTATTTTGACTATCTTTAACAAGTGTAATGTTTTTCCACAAGTCTCTAGCAATTTTAAATTTAATCCAAAAGTCAAAACCTAAAATGATGGGTGGATCAAAAGAAGGAATAATTAAAAATTCTATTATCTTAGTGATATTATCACAAGTTACTGGCAAATCCATGGCACCAATAATTCTCCGAGAGGTGCCATCTGCTATAGAAGCAGAACCACAAGAAGGTCTAATTTTATAACCTGACTGCAAAAATTGTTCGTGAATATTTGAGCCTAAAACACATTTAGTGGAACCGCTGTCCAACAAACCTGAAAAAATTTGATTTCCAACTTTAAATTCTAAAAAGGGTCTAGCATCACTTTGTTTTGTAAAAAGAATAGGAGCTGAACGATAAATGTTAAAAAAGGTCTTTAAATAATCCAACCAGCCTGAAAAATCTTTATCACGAGTAACATCCTCCGGCTTGTGACTTCTAATTGTTTTTTTACACATCGAGACGCTCGAAGTTTTCTCAAAAACGTGGGCTCGATGCAACCGAATCAGTTTTTTGGCTCTTGCGAGTCTTTAACAGCCGAATTACAAACGTCACAAGTCTTAGAAGTGACCCCTGCCTTATGACACTTAAAACAAACAATACCCGGTATGGACTTACAATTTTTATATGAGTGTCCGGGTTTTTTACATTTCAGACAAGTTAAATCATTAGAAACTGCATTTACTTTTACTGAAGGTTTAACTGACTCTTTGTTGGGTTTTCTGTCTACAACAACTTCCAGTTCTTTTGCAAGTTCTAAAAATTGTTCAATTGAATCAATCTGCCTAAGAAACAAAAAAGGTGTATAAACAGGTAACATATTGTGTTTTATGGCATTAATTAAAGTTTGGTCAAACAAAGGTTCTGAAAGGCGACTGGCCATATCAGAAATTTCAGTGATGAAATCAGGAAGCGACTCAGACGGTTTCTGTTTTCTGGTGCGGAGCTCATTCTCTAAGAAATAATCAAAGTCAGGCTTATCAAAGCGTTTTAAAAGCGCTAGCTTAAGTGCATGCCAAGAAGGAATACGAAGTCGTATAGATCTAAACCATTTAAGTGCTATGCCATCAAGCAAATCTGAAAAAGAACCCACAAGGAGGTTTTCATTGAAATTTTTATAAAGAAAATATTCTTCTATTTGAGTAATAAATTCCCGAACACAAGATTTACCGCTATAAACTATTCTACTTTTCTTCAAGTCAGGCAATTTAGTGAAAGGAGGAAAGTTTTTTCGAATATTTTCATTCACAAGCGCATTCAAGGAATTAAATGAGGGCAACGCTTGAGCTGTAAGAGCCGAAGAAGAGTGAGCGATTCTTGAGTCAAAGGGATTGTTAACATCTGTGGCATTAACCATCTCATGGACTTTCTCAATAGCATCAGCATCAACAGCAGTACAGGTATCGACATCACCCGAATCCTGAAGCGGCGGAAACTGAACTCCCTTGTCCATGACTAACAAACAGCAAGGCGAATAGCAAACGAAAAGCAAAAACTAAATTTCAAAAAGTTAAGAGTTTGAAAATAAATTCTCAAGTTTGAGGTTAAGTATTGAAGTCAGTGTGGTATTCCCATGAAAAATTACTAAGTTAATTTTATCGTTTTAAAAGTGCAATAATCACTTACAAGCAGCTTAAATCTAGATAAATTAAATGTACAATATTGTACTTACAATTAGATTAAATTATTTTCTTTAAAAGTTAAACTTAGTTTTTAAAATAACTTTACTGTTGAGAACAACAAAACACGGTCAATGCTATACATTTCTGTTGGTTTTGCTAAGAAAAAAACATGTTATTAAAACAAACAGGTCAATAAACAAAATTATCAATAAGTAAACACCAAATCTTGTTTACAAAGATTCACCAAATTAGGTTAAGTACTACTTATGAGTCAAAAATTAAAATAAACACAAAGTTATTAAAGTAACAATGTAGAACAAACTAATGCAAACAATAGACTCATAAGTTAATTAATAATTGTGCAATAATGACAGTATATAGGTACCAGACAAACCTACTTCAAGTCCCTGTTCGCTGAGCGACAATTGTAATAATAAAAAAAAGAGTGTGCGAGATGAGATGAATGAAATTAAACTGTGTGGTGTGCTCCAAATAAAAATAAGTAAAAGTGAAAATTCGGGCGCCTGGAGTACACACAAAACTATGCCAAGGATAGACTTACCTGCGGGAGCTTGAGACTTTTAATCTTCAAGCGGGAAGGCATCAATAAAAATCAATCATGAAAAGTAAGAACGACTTTATTACCCGAAGGCTGCTGGTTTGAAAATTCCTTTCTAACATTAACAACTCTAATGTGTAAAATTAAGAGAAAATTGTTGTTATTATAAGACCTGTCATTATTGCACTTTTTTAAAATAAATTGAAGTTATGTATCATAAACCATACCAAACTCCGTCGACTAAATTAGGAACCTGATGGATTATCCAAGAGCATCTTGGTGATATTCGCCGAGATTGCCAACGGCGGTCCAAGATATATGCATTTTGGTAGGGGCGTGCGTTCAAAAATTTAAGTAATATGGAAAAAAAAAACGCCTTGTGGCTGAAAACAAACATGAATAATCGTTAGCGGATAAAAAATGGCGATTCGACGCAGGAATCTTTACGAGCAATATGCAATTAAACTCACCGTTTCTTCCAAAAATCAAAATGTGGTCATCAGTAGATGAATTAATCCAAGCAAATAATTATCAAATGAAGATAAAAGATCCTGAAACAATTAAATATCGGAAACTATTAGCGTCTGCTATCAAAATAGCCATGACAACGCGGAACGGACCGAAATCACAAAGAATTCGCTTACCTTAAAAAATAAAGGCTATCCAATTAGGATCATGACCAGGGCAATCGGCTACCACATAATTAGGGACTAGATGCCGCCCATCTCAAGTTATATTTTGAGATTTTATTGGAGCGCTCAAAAATCACTCCATTGATTCCAGGCTGTAGGTCGAAAAGCAAGAAATGTCAAAGTCAATTTGACAGCATCGAAAATAAAAATCAGTGTGACCACTTCACGAATCCAAGTCAACAAAAAATGAATTTTCATAAGGCAACACCAACCAGAGCCTACAAATCAAAGCAAAGAATTCAATAGTATGTAACAGGCTTAAAAGACTCGTTACATCTGTCTCAATATTAAAAATTGTTAAAACTATAAATAAATAAGTAGATACCTACATGATAAACTTCGTATTTTTTTCTTCAACATTCTTCATCTTGATTTAAATATAAAAAATATAATTCGATTATTCGAAATATAACAATTTTTCAATTCATCACGTGATTTACAATATTACGGTTATCGATTTACAATATCGGTATCCGAACGTTTTATTGTTTGTTTCTTTTTTAGGCCTTTAATAAATATGGAATTTGATAATCTAATTTCGAATCGACTTGTTTCTATCTCTCGCTTGTTTCGTATCAAAGTGAAAGTGACAGAACAAAACGAAGTTGAAATCTTTCGAATTTTGTGAGTAGACCTGCACAGTTCTCGGTATTAAAAAAAAAAATTAAAAAGTTACTTTGTCTCACGCTCGCAGCAAAATCGAATTTTGCTCACTGTCTGTAAGCAGCAAAACCTGCTTGTTTGAGGTGCTGAGGTGAAAATATTATTACTGTTATGTTACGGTTAAGAGCTGAGGTTAATAGCTGTCCTTGTAGCGACCCACACGGACTGGTACGGTGATACCGTTCAAGAATTCAAGATTACTTACCGGTACAAACAAATTTTTCGACACAGTTGTTCGTTCTCGCATGTCACTTAAAGTTGAATATAAATTTTGATGGATGGTAAGAGAGAGGAAGACCGATGAAAACGTGGATGGATTGTGTGAGAGATGATATGATGGAAAAAGGAGCCAATAATAGCGTGACAATTGACAAGGGAGAGAGGAAGAAAAAAACGTGTGTAGCGCCGACCACAAATATCGTGGGATAAGGGCAGGATGATGATTTGTACCTTTTCGGGGTGAGAGAAAGACAATCTCAGGCTGTTTTACGTTGCTTCACTTAAGATTGTCCTATAAAGATTTTTGTCGACATAGGTAATAAAGAATTCAACGAATCATGCTTACACTAAGAAATTATTACTCTACAATGCAATGGCGTGTTCAACGTTCCTAACCTACTTAATATGCCTTCAATCAATCAGAGATTGTTTACATAAATCTTCACAATTAACCTGTAAATAGCACCTTTTTGTATGCTGTACTTCCTGACCAACAGCGGAAGAACCGTGATAACAGATCGCGTAAAACAATCAAATAATTAATAGGCCAAGGATAGTTTGTATTCTTACCTAAGTGTTTACCATGCATTGACGGACACGCAAATAGATTATTGTAATTAGCTATGGTAATCTGATTATGTTGTGCTAATTATAATATAATTGAGAGTAGTACTTAACTTCAGGGTAAAACTTGTTGTGTTCTTCAGAAAGGTCAGGTGCTACTCGCAAAGGTGCGTATATGCAAGGATCGTAGCTGGTAGTTTTTTGCCATTTCTGCCTATCCCATGATGATAAAAGGTATAGGCAAGGTAATATCAACCAATTCAGTGTACATTTTAGGTCTAGCTGAGAACTGAAGAAAAGTGAAGCGGTGCATTTAATCAATCTTGAGAGTGGAAACATTTTGCTCATGGTCATCACCATCGTTTCATGTTATTCGGTTCGGCACAACACGTTTTTTTATTCCATTCTATTCTGTCGACCGTTCCGATATCACTTATTCCTTCTTCTTTCATATCATTCCTCACACAATTAATTTATCGTTATTTATCTTTCTCTCCCTCTCCATTCATCAAGATCGATATTCTTTTAGTCACATGAATACGTCCCTTCTTATCGGGTGTCCATACCAAGAGAGTCGATTTCCTTTCAATCTTTCTGTGACTGGTGCAACTTTTTAACTTCCTTACCTTATCCATTATGTCACGAAGATTTCAGCACTTGATAAGACGCATTAATCCCACTTATAACTTCCTAGCCATTGCATGAAACTTGCTGCATAATGGTACAACTTTCAGATTAAGTACTTTAGCTTCAAGCTGGTTGGAAAGTCTCTTTTACACCAAAACAGGAAGGATTTGCGCTTTTCTTAGATCTTTGTCACAAAATTATTGTATGTACATGACGACTATTACTTATCCGGTCTTTCATAGTAATTTATGTATGATACACTTGTGTGTTTATGAATAGAATCACACGTGTTCTGATAATAGTAATTATAAACTTGAAGTTCTTTGTATTGTATTTAAAGCAAGGTTTCTTAAAGTACTAATAAAAACTGCCGACAGAGGTGTTGCCGGGGAGTTTGCTGCGACTTTTCTTCTCTCCAACTGAACGCTAAGAAGGGTGAAGGGTGGGTGTTTCTATCCAAAATACTTTATTTTGGCGTTCAAATATTGCGATTGCCAACTATATTTGAATAAATAACCTTTGATTTGGTCTTGACTGCAAAATTCTGATTGTGGAAGGCATTGCCTTGAATGCTGCAAATCTCTTCAAATTAGCAAAAAAAAACTATAAAAGCGCAAAACAAAGGCGACTCGGATAAAATTGTAGATCTTGTAAAGTTCATTGTCACTGCTAGCTAGCCATGCGTTGAAAATTTCGTTGTTATTTACAACGATACTAGGTTTTTCTTTATCCTTTTGTTATAGCCTAACCTGGTGACCCGTCGATAAATATTTTTCAGGCGTGCTGGTTACCTCGCGATGTTTCCCTTTACACAAACAAGTGATTACTACAAGCACATGAATCCGAAAAATCATAGGTGCGTGTCTTGAGTTCGAACTCCAGACTAGGTTGAGATAGAGGATTGAACTTAGGTAAAACTGTTCTGCTCCTTCGAATTTTTTATTGATTTATCACTATCACTACATAGTATAAAACAAAGTCGTTGTCGCTGTCTGTCCGTCCTTATGTATGCTTAAATCTTTAAAACTTCGCAACGGATTTTGAAGCGGTTTTTTAATCTATTAAAAAAACCGCTTCAAAATCCGTTGACTTTATTTTTTTGTGGGTGAGAAATCATCAAATAACCCCTCAAAATGGGCAGAGCGAAAGGGAGTGTCAGACTTCTACTGACTAAAAACCACCCATATTCCTTCTTAGCCCTTTGTGTTGAGGCCGTCGTATCTCTTTCGAACAACCCGCAGCCCCGACGGGTTCTATTAAGACGTTGGTTTGAATTTAGATATACTTAAGGCAATTTAGTATTAGGCCAAGTATTCTTTTATCAAAAATTGTAGTTAAATCACATTTGCACCCGTGGGAAGCCGAGGCGGGTCGCTAGTACCTGTATAAAACTGGCATAATCAAATAAGCACTACAAAAGGCGGATTTAAAGTCACTACCTAACCAATCTCGACCAGTCAACCTTCTACGTTTTTCAATGAACATAATAATATGGGTAAAAAAGACCATAAAATGGAATTAACTAAACAACCTTCGATATTTAATTTGCTGCCTTTAACTGGTGTCTAAATTACGTTTAGCACAGATATCGTCAAACACGCAGCTGTTTATCTCATTAAAAACTAGCACGGATATAGTAATTCAGTCATGTGCTAAATCTCAGCAACTAATCTGTTTCCGCTTTACGGGTCACCGCCCACGCGTTGACAATGTTTTCAATCGTGAAAGAATTGAAAGGACATTGATGAAGCATTGATATAAACATTGTTTTTTTTTACATATTTGTAGCCGAGAGGCGTTTGAGAGGTTGGCTAGAGAAAACCGCACGAAGAGAAGAGGTGATGGCTATATCTTGGAGGTCTTTGACCAGCAGTTGGACAATATAAGCAATGGAGGCAAACAGATTGTTTAGCCGTTTTTACTAACACGAGGCAACCGTTTTAGGTTATTGTTAGTGAAAAATTGCGTCCGGAATAGATAAGCTACCTAACTTACTGTGCCTTCTACTGTCTACTAGGTATCTTTTATAAAGTAATGAACTGCGGACATCCTCAAAGGCTCAAATCCCAATCCATCATCAGACTACATAGGATGAACACAGTAATTTCCTTTGCCTTTAAATAAGCAGAGACGGAGACGACAATGCTTCCGTCCGTCCGTCGAAGCGATATTTTCTTCCCGAAGTTCATTCATCTTTTCCGTAGTGATTGACTACCCACAGAATGTTTCTACAGTTAGTTTAATTACAGCAATACGCTTTTCTTTATATTAGCAATCGTGATGCGTTACTAATATTGTTAATGCTACTTTACAGCTATAAAATAACGGATTGAAGGCAATTTAGATTACCGATGTAACAAGATTGGTTACGATTTGATTTTTAGATTTTCCTACGCCGCCGCCGCGAGAGAGTAATGGTATTTCTCAATATCGTAGAAGCAATACTAGATTGAAAAATACCATAGTATGACATGTTCCACAGGTTTTGATTACGTTTATTTTTGAAGTAGCAATCAAAAGGAATTTCTCAGTCACGGAGCCACGGAGTCTAGATTTATGCCCGGTTAATGGCAGTAAGCCCTGGCCTCTAATACATGGGACTTATACATAACTGGCGAAATGTGGGTGTACCTATTAATGCCTCTGCTTAACCCTTTTGGGGATTACAGGTGTGATGTTATGTTATGTAAGATCAAATAGACCATTACAGGCACTTTAAATATTAAAAAAAACAAGAGTTACCCATTTCAAAGCGTAGATCTCTATGGAGAAGAATGGGCAACAAAATCAACTCCATGGACACTCTTTTCTTCGTTGGTGGTTACTCCATTCACACTAAACTTTTCAATGCTGGGATTCAGGTTTCCTCTTTGTCATAGAGACAAGGGGCCTAGTGTGTAAAGCTAGATGTCATAGTTTTTCAAATATTTGGTCCAGGACTTGCTGATTTCCTCATGAAGTTTTACTTCACCGTTTTGAGCTTTCTTTTTTAGGACCTTAGCTTTCTAATCAACGTTTCTACTGATATATTATAGTGGTTTCTTCACACATCGTGCCGATTATGTGCATTACACTACTTTAGATCGATCGTGGCCATTGTTCCCAATACGTTGGATAGTGTAACATCATGATTGTGCCGGCAGCCGGCGCTAATCAGGAATGCACCGTGACTGCGTCTTGCGACTTGAGACATATTAACGTAGCCACGTAGAAATCGGCATCCACAAGTAAACAGTACAGTGCTGCATGGTTTGTTTGGCTTGAATCATGTTATTAGGGAGGCATGGTATTTTTTTATTGATAAAATATAATATGGCTGCGTTAGTTGCGACAATGGAGCGTGGTTGTTTTTCGGCAACTACTGCGTTAAGGCTATTTAGTCAACTGGTCCTACTAAGGCGGGGCCCGCGCTCAACTCGACCAATGCATTTTTGAATTTGTCAACTGGACCTGTTGACAATGAACTTTGGTGGTATTATTAAGATTGCATGTTATTGTAATAGGTAATAAGTAGACAACTCCACGTAGGCAATTAGTCATCCACCATTAGGCACCTATTCAGATAATTACAGGCCATGAGTAATTGTTCAAATATTTTATTGTATTAGGTATTCATTGTGATCATGACTGACCTAAATGCGCAACTCGACAAGTGCACTATGCTATGTGCGATAAATGTTGCTGTATTAGCTTTAATAATACACTATAAACTGTAGATATCCATTCTCTAGCATGCACTCATGATCATCAACGACATCAACTACTTTGTTTTCTTTTTTCCCTTTCCAGATTCGGTTTTAAACTAATGAACCAGAACTGTTACATTACAGAGGGGGATCCAGAGGATCGCTCCCGTGAGGGATCGTCTTTAGACAAAAAAAGTAGCGCAGAATCGTGACTGATGGATTGAATAGTGGTTAGGGTGCAGGTCAAGCCCTTGACTCTCTCGATATATGTATGTGTAAAAACTTAATCAAATTAAAATCTGTGAAATCGCTTCACGGATTGTTTCACGGATCAGTCAAGCAGGCAAAGGTCAGCCGAACGAAATTAACTGAAACAATTCACACGATTTGTTGCTGGATAACCGGTCGTGGAAGTACTTGTTTTATATATTTGGAGTTTAGGCTCACAAAATGTAAATAAAGGCTTCTGTAAATTTAGGGTAAGAAAATCCACCTGGAAAATTAAGTGCCATACAGGATTAAGTTTTAGGTATTAGGTTTTTAACTGCGCTACTTTATTATTGAGAATGGTAAGCCTAGAAAATTGTATGGAGTTCAAGGAACTTACAGAAGAAACAGGGAATGTAAATTAAGGTCAAATTTTCAAGGGAACCCACTTTAATTGAAACTTACAAAATCCTTTTACAAAAATGTGAACAGATAATGCGAGCAATAGCAAGACTTGCCCCCTATTACATGAGATGTAAATGTTGAAATGTGGGTGTTCTAAGGGGTACACCATGGGTACACCTCTGATGGTATGTTAAATATATAATGCGAGCAGTATGTCAAACAAGATTTTTCCTGAACAAGCTTATATACCAAGGCAGACTAGGGCTGCAGAAATCGATACTTCAGCTAACCGACGTTTTACCGCAGGTTACCACTACAATCATTCAAACGCCAACTCTAGTAACAATTACGTAGGTATCGTAATGTTTTAACAAATAGCTTCATAAACAAGGGTAAGGTCGACGGCGGGTCTGTTACACAAGTGTTATCGAGGTCGCTTTCTCATTGTCTCCTTGGTAAGCCCCCGCAGGCTAACGATAATACCTGATGCCCACGTGTGCTCTAATTATAGTCATTGTAATCTAATTGTACATCTACAATACTGGCTGTGTTTCTTTGCTTGTATGGGCGTTTCGAACATCGAAGACTGTAATGATAGAGGCCTACTATACTTTTACATGTAGTATCTCCGTACTACACGTAAAAGTATAGTATTCAGTCTATCATAAAATTCACAGCATAAAGGACTCCTCCTTTATGCTGTGAATTTTATGATAGGCTGTCAGACTCAGGCGCATTCTAGTTTCTGTGTCGAATTCAGCAAATGCATCGGAGCAAGGCAGGATGGCGAAAATATATGATGAAGAAAGAAACACTTGTTCATCAACTCGTGGTACTAAAAGACTGAATAACGAACAATTTGTTGATTTTTGGACTGATTAGAGCACAACATACAGCCTGTCTTGCGTAGCGGTTAACACTCCGCCTTTTTTATTGAATGGTGGATAATCATCAAATGACTCCTCCCGCTCTGGGCGAAGCGGTAGGGAGTATCAGACTTCTACTGACTAAAAACTACCCATGTTCCTTCTTAGCCCTTTGTGTCCGAGGTTGCGGTATCTCTTTCGAACAACCCGCAGCCCCGACAGGAAAACACTCCGCCTTACAATCACAATTCATAATCTGTAGCTGATTGTAATGCAACATTTTCATGTGTAGTTTTATCTTCCTAATTTGTAAAAGCAACACGAACGATAGCGAATTCCCGAGACAGTTGTTGGTCTCTTTGCTTGTCTATCAAGTATAAACCTCTACCAAACATGGCATCAAGCCACGTGCGTAGGAAGTAAAGCACTGTTCAGCCAAATATGTATTAGCAAGGTCTTCGAGGTCGTCGACCAGTCATTGTTTTGGTGAAACTTTAAAGGACCCTAATTAATGTTTTAAGAAACTGTCAGGAATACCTAACTCCTAATTACAGGTTGTTATGAAAGCCATTTTGTGCAGATGTTTTTGGGAGTGTTCATTTTGGTTCTCAACGAATTTTGAGTTAGGTAACGGTGTTTTCGAGATTTGCGCCGTGATTAACATCGTTTTAGGGCCTTAGACCGTTACTGCGTGGGCAGTAAAAAGCGGAAGGACCTAAGATAAAGCTAATGATCGGGCATTTTAAAACTTTTGGACATCATTAAACTTTGCAGCGAACAATTCGATCGATGATAAAGGTGTAGTCTCTTCTAAACTCTTCTTTATTTTGCCGTAAGAATTTCAACTGTGGTTGCATTTCGAAATTAACGTCCCTTTCTGTTATAGAAACATTAACGTGTTTAATGATTTCAATGTTTAGATCGTCGGATCTTTTGCGCAACAACTTCAAAGTTGTATTAACTTTAAAAATCAAAAATAGGCGCGACACCTTGATAGCAAAACAGGTTGGTGAGTCAGCCTTCCGCAGCGTCCAGACAAAAAGGCCAAATAAACTAAGAGTAAACCTGCTGAACCACTCGCTCGCCTAGCGAGTAGCGAGTGGCGACCATTTTCCGCTACGATGAGTCATCGAGGAATTTCTCTGATTGCTACCGAGAATATATTGTTGCAAAGCCTGTTAGAGCACACCTGCGGAACATGTGGGTGGATATTTTTTGAGGAAAATTTCCTGGATACTTAAGGCACAACTGTGTCTCAAAAAGGGGGGGTATTTTTCAAATAGCAGTGCCACGAATTGACGCCAAACACGCGGATGCACCTGCATCAAAGTGGCACATGGGGTTAAAGTTCGGCTTTGCAGTGCCATCTCTGTTACTTATTTAGAAATTAATTAATGGCACTACTACGCACAATTAGCATTTAAACGAAAATAAAATTAAGTAGGTACCTGTATAATCTACCCACCACATGAATGTGCAACAGTGGCCTCTAGTTTATCTAGTTTTGTACAGTTGCCGGCCGGAGACGAAATCGCGGCGAGATTTTGCACCTTTTGGTCTATATTATATCGACTCATTGTTTTGCAACTTTGGGTTACGTTGCGTTAGCGCCCTTGTTTCACTACAGGATAATTAAGCGGATTGGTTCGCATTCACGTAAACATAACTCGCACAAAACGTAGGAGATAAAAAATGGCAGAATTTTCCCTTCCATAATAATAGAGGAAATAATTATTCATGAAAATACAGTAGACATAGAGTAAAATATATATTTTAATTAATAGCACACAGCATTAGGTATAATAGGTAGATGTACATTGTACATGGACATTGGAGTTGGTGCACAATACCCACATATTACAAGGAATGAATGTGTGAAATTGAGATTACATGAATGTCCACACAATAAAACAGAACTGACATACCACGACAAGCAGGACTGTCTGTTTAACCAACTTCAAAAAGAGGAGGGGTTCACAATTTAGTAGTTTTGTTTTTTTCTTTAACTTTGTCATTTATGAACCAATAAGAAAAAATCTTTTGAATTAATGTTTAGGCTTGCTTTTTGAGACTTGTTTATGTTTGAAAACTGGTTAGTGTGTGGTCTTAGAACCTTATAATGCACATGGCCATGTCTTTGTAACTGTGGCACAATTATAAAAACGAACTGGTATCATCAGAAAAAAACAATTCACCTTCAAAATATGTAGAAATATGAAAAAAACAACAGTTAATTATGATTTTAATAAGTAACTTAAAAAGTTCTGAATTGAAGGCAAAAGTAAATCATGTTTCTATTATCATTAGAAGGTACTTAATTCCATTGTTTTTAAACAAGAGCAAGATTTGATAAGGATCTCCTGAACTTAGAATAAATTACATAATGTTGGTAATATGTTTATTTATTTAGAAGGTTACTTTAATTACATAAATATAATTGTTTACAGGAAGTATATCAAGGCTTTGATAATTTAGCCACAATACAGATGATCATGAAATATCCTGATTAAGTATACCATAGGTAGGTACATGAGCTTTATTTACTTACAAGACACAATAACTATTATAATGTGTATACAAGAAACAGATTACTAAATTACAACTTTCTCAGCTGTGCCATCATTCTCTTGCCCTGTGTATTTTTAATTCAATGATTAAATGCCAATTCTTTTTCATGTTACTTCTGATAATAACTTGATCAGTGTTTTGTACAAGAACTTTCAGTCTTCAGTATTTTCTTCGAAACTCTTTTTTATTTTGATAGCTAGGTACGTAGGCTTCTAATTTAGTTCTACAATACGTCTTGTGTTTCAAGCTTCAAATGAATAAAAATAACATGATAATTTAAGCATAGTTAAACAAAACAAAGTTATAAAGTTGTTGCCAACTGGTACAAACTATAATTATAGCATGTATTTAAGTCATTATAACGATTGTCAGACTTAGTTCTGAAGAAAACATGAACATATTTTTGTTTATTAAGTTTAAGCAACTTACTTACCTTGGTTGGACGTCCTTAGGCGAAGTAACACAAAAACTTAACACTAAAGTTATTAAACATAATAAAAATAAAAATTACTATCACTAAATAAGGTTTTTAGATCATTCATGAGTTATTTAAAACTTGAACAATAGGACAGCGCGCGATTGTTAAAAAATTACAATCACAAACCAACCATCACACAAACAAAAAAAGCAAATTGTAACGTCAAGGACAGAAATTCGAAACCTGGAGCATTTTTTTGATATTTTTTTCATGAATGTGCAAAATCGTGGAAAGAAAATTAGTTACACTGTTTTCAAAGACTGTTTTATTTTGAATATTAAATTTCTTCACCACGATTTCGTTTTAGTTAATTTCTCTATGAAATTCCGTATGTTTTGATAATTTATAGTAAAAATCAAATTTAGTCATGATTATGTTCTGAACGCACCACGTGAAGTGTGTTTGCGAAAGCAGCTATGATAAAACATTGCGAATAGTAGTTACCAATTAAAGTCTACACTACTTGCAACTTACAAGATGTTACAAAACAAATATGTGACTAAAACACTTTGTATACAGACAAAGTGGTTTTTCTATTTGCACATTGCCAGTTTTGAGCACAAATTGTTCAGGCACAACTTTGGAGTAAGCTACAAAAGTTTTTTCTGTCACTGTCACTGTCAAATAGTTTTATTTACTATTTTCGAAGTTGCTATGGCGACAAAAAACGTAAATAAACGCCGTTAGCCCACCAAATCAATTATATTTATTGTTAAAAGCGAAATATGAGCAGCATGACTCGTTGGTTAGACGTAGAAGTAGGAACAGATGACATATACCTAGATACTTTGCCTCAAAACTTAGCGTTATTGGACTTACACAATGATAACGAGGTTAAACTTCTTGTTGGAGATTTCGGACGAGGTGAGGATGGGCCTAAGTTGAAAGTGAGTGTAACTTAAACCATTCTGCTTGGTTAAAAGCTAAAGTAAATTGTTATAGTTTAACTAACGTACTTACTAACTACTACTGGTAGCTTTTAGCTTTAGCTGGTAGGTTCCGGTATCTTTCGCAACGTTAGAAAACGTCATTTTTGTAATTTTATATGTAAGAAAAATTACTCTCCCGCCTTACTTGCTTGTCTTGGGTTCTGAATGATCCTCCTTTCAAAATAAACTGTATACTCGAAACAAACATTTTTTTCCAACTTTCTTAGTGCTTCTTGAAAAATCCTGAACATATTTTATTCCATTTACAGATATTCAAAGGAGCCATGCAGATATCAGACATGGTACTACCAGACTTACCTTTGGGAGTAGTAGGCTTCTACATAAGTGATTCAGTGCCTCGCTCAGTCCCCATAGTGGCTGTAGCGTACAGTTCTTGTGTGTATATGTACAGAAACTTGAAGCTGTTCTATAAGTACTATCTGCCGGCCACTGAGCTTAGTATGTGTGAGATGGAGGTTTGGAAGCAGGTACGTACTTTGCTATTTTAGTTACAATATTCTTCTTCGGAAAATGGACTGCCTCGTTGCTCAAGTGACTGCCGAGTATGTGCCGAGACAAAATCTGTAATATCATAGGAATTTTAACAGGTCACTGTTCCTTAAACAAATATCTACATAACATAGGTATAACAGATAGCCCACTGTGCAGAGGATGCATGGAGGCGGAAGAAACTCCACGGCACATCCTCCTAGAGTGCAGGAGCGTGGCAGATCACCGGGCACAAACTCTACGATCCCCATTAACTCTCCCGGAAGCCTGCAGCAGTCTGGGAAGGCTGCTAAAGTTCTGGGACGACCTATGTTGGTTGGAGTTGCTATTCTTTTAACATCACGCCCAATGGCCTAATCAAGAGGCTAACTGCGGTACTCAGAGATATTTAATGATTACTTAATCCGTCACTTAGTAAAGGTTTTGACAGTTTTGTCATACAAAAGTATGTCAAACCTTTACTAAGTGACGGCCTAAGTAATCATTAAAGCTCTCTGAGTGCGGTAGTAAGTGCGGATAAAAGCCCCGTTAAACTAAACTAAACCAACCCTTCGGGGATTGCAGGTGTGATATTATGTTATGTTATAGCTAAAGATGTATCCTAATATTTCCAGCTAACAAACCCAATTAACCACAACACAGACGCAATAAAGTCCCTCACGGACAGCCTCAGAGCAATTCCACACGAAACACTAACAGCCCAGTCACAGCACCTCCTCACACTAACATCGGACCAGCAGTTGGAATACCTGGAAAGTAACCCACTGCTACCCAGTCAGACCAATACGGAGATTGTGTGCATTGGTGCGATGAAGATCCACTCCGTTGAGAAGTACTCTGTGAGCTGTGTCGTGATTGCTACGGAGGATGGAGACGTGATCTTTTTGGATCCGCAAAGTTTTAGGCAGTTGTCTCAGGTTGGTAATGAATGGAACTTGTTTTAATTAGACTTTCTTGTTATGTGTACTTTTCATTTTATATAATATGACTATACTAAACATAACAACAAAATATATAAATTAAACTACACACATCAAAAGTGTCTAGGGATCAACATATATTTTTGCAATAACTTTTCTCCTGATTGATATTAATTAAAATTTTCTTTAAGGATTCATCAAATAAAGTGTTTTCGTTTGTCACAGTAACGATAAACCAAGTCACCTTTGCATTAATAAAGAAATTTGCCATTTTCCTAATAAAGGGATTTTTGACATTTGAACCACTAACATTAAAGTTCGAAAAAAAGACTGAAATAACAGTTTTCTTTAAAATTTTATTGGGTAACTTAAACAATTAATAATCCGTGTTTCTACCGCGAACACTAACAACACAAGAACATCGGTTTCGCATACTCAAAATGAGTTCATCCAAATCACGCTGTGGAATGGCCGCCCATGTTCGTTGCAACAACAAAAAAAGGTCTTCTTGCGACTGGATACCCTCCATATTCGGCAGAGCTCTTCTCTGTAGCATATCCCATGCATGCTCAATCGGGTTCAAGTCTGGCGACTGAGCAGGCCAGGGCAGGACATTGATGTTAGCTGCGGCGAGAGTCTGTCTTACAACTCTTGCGGTGTGCGGTCGTGCATTAACTGAAATAAGGGACCGATTTGCACTTGTAGAGGAACGATGACGTCTGATACAATCGTCTCAGCATAAATTTGAGCGTTGAGGTTGCCTCTGATCCAAATCAACTCAGTTCTTCCGCCGATCCAAATACCCGCCCATACCATGATGGTTCCACCACTATAAGGATGGACTTCCTGGCAGGATTTTAATCGCTGTTGGCGTCCAGGGGTTCTCCAGTGTCGTATACGTCTTGTATCCGGTCTCATACCAAAACGAGACTCATCAGAAAAGCACACGAAACGCCATTGTTCTTCTGCCCAAATTCTGTGTTCAAGAGCCCATTGATATCGAATCCTACGATTGTGCATTGCTATAGGTGGTACCCGTAGCGGTCTTCGGGAATGAAGGTTCACTTCATGCAAGCGGTTTCTGACTGTTTGGTCGCTAATTAAGTTCCCTGAAGAGTGATGAAGCCTCACGGCTAACATCATGGCGGTTATTGTTGGAGCTCTTCGAGTTAAGATTTGAATGTGTCGGTCTTGTCTCCGTGTGGTGCAGCGATACCGTCCTCCATGGCGCTCAGCCACGGTACCAGTGCTTCGGTAACGTGTCCAAAGTCGACTGATAACACTCTGACTTGTATTCAGAGCTAAAGCCACAGTACGTTGCCGGGAACCAGCTTCTATCATTCCCACGGCTCTGAGCATTTCTTCCCTGCTTAAATGACGTCGCCGCTCCATAATAACGTTGGTTTTAATCAGTACTAAGGAAACAGTAGCACTAATAATGTCTTCAATGCGTTGTATGTTTTTATAGGGAAAATATTGACAGCTGATTTTCATCTTTTACTCGAATTTGATTCACAGTTCCTGATTCAAATTATGAAATGCACCAAAAAGGATCCATATAAATTTATAAAATCATAAATTTATTACAAAGCCACATCTCAATCTCAAGAAATCCGCATAAAAATGCTTGATCCCTAGACACTTTTGATGTGTGTAAATACAAACTAACTAGAAAAAGGCATCGAAAAACTCCTCCTCAACACTGTCAGCAGGTAAAGTGTCCAAGAGACTGGCAGTTGTATAACGCTCAACGACTTTCTTTGTTTGTCTAGTGGTCGCAAACGCAACTGCTGAGCACGAGGTCCTAGGTTTGATTCCTGAGTTGGACAAAGAGTTAATGGATATTTCCATCAGGGATTTCTCAATTGCAGCCACAAAGTCTGAATTCGTACTCGGTTGATGGCAATAGGGTCGCCCCCTACGTCATGGGATTGAAATATACCTGGCGAAATGTGGATTTACTAATGGGTATGCCTCTGTAACTCTTCGGGATCTGCAGGCTTGATGTTATGTTATGTTGATAATAAGGTTGGACAAACTTAACACAATTTAAATGAATTGTCCATCAGCTGAATCATCATCATCAGCCTATAATGTTCTCACTGCAGGGACTCAGGCCTCCTCTCTAGGAGAGGGATGGGCTATAATCCACCACGCGTGCCCAGTTCGGGTTAGTAGATGTCACATGTCTTCGAATTTTTTGGTTCTAAGACATGCCGTTTCCTCACGATGTTTTCCTTCACCGCTTTGAGAGCAATGGTGATGTAATAAATTACACAAAGTAATGTGCCTGCCTGGGTTCGAACTCACTGTTCGTAAGTCGGGGCCGCAACCACTGGGCCACCAATGATCTCAGCTGAATAATATAATATCAGCTTAATATTCCCATTAAATTCTGTTTGTAATAGATCAGTCCAATTCTCCGCATTACAAAGCGCAATTTAAAAAAATGTAGATGTTTTTGGATAATTATTATTTCTGATTTGTCCAGGCTAAAATATGTGGGGTAAAGAAAACTCCATACCAAATGGTAACGACTGGACTGTATACTGTTGACTACAGAGTAACCATAGCTACAAGGTGTGATTGTGTGACTTATTGCTATTCAAGTTTTATAGGCACTTGTAGTCTTATACAAACACCTGCTTGGTTTTTTTACACCCCACAATGCACATGATTGTAGGCAAAAACCACAGAACGCCACCTGCTACAATTCTTAAAGACTCCTTATGCTTCGACATTTTTGTAAATTGCAATCTTGAAACTGGGCCAGCCCTTGATCTGGATCACGCCAGACGGAAAGCGATTCATATAGATATACCAGATGGTAATGGCGCTCTGTGGTTTCTGCCTGCCCCCATGGTAAAAAGGCGTGAGTTTATTTATTGCACACGTGCATCGAATTTCTTGGAATGTTCAGTCATTTAAATTACATACATTGTAGTAATTCAAACGCAAGATATAACGAGAGTAATTCATATCATAGGTGTGGATTTTAAAACAAGAAAGTTTGATTTTCATATTGCATAATACCCAGCTTTTTAGTTCTCAGTATTATTTGGCTGGTGCTAAAATATTGTTTTCTTTCATTTTCAGGGAGAAGACAGTATGCGTCCTAAAACGAGATTGGCCCGAAGGTCGCATCCTGTTCAACACTGACGACCACATCATTGCTATAGAAGTAGTCACTGCTGACAGCAGTATCATGGTCATATGTGCGGACCATACCATGGCTTGTTATAACAAGACGGTGGGTGGGACTTGAACAGACTTTGAACTGTGTGTGACACATCTTAAAGGTCGTTTTTCAGTAATCTAAGGCGCGACGATGTCCTTTCTTCTTACGTCTTCACAAAGCACAACAATTAAAAATGGGATTATTATTATTATATCTAGGACATACCGTCCCACTGCTGAGCAAAGGCCTCCCTCCATTCCTTTTAAAGGTCACGATTCTGTGCAACTTGCTTCCAATTCTCAAGGAAGACATCCAGTTCGCTCCGCCATCTCCTACGTGGTCTGCCGCGACCCCGTGTCGCTGTTTCAGGGCATCAAGCCTGAGTTTTACGGGCCCACAGCTCATTCGGCATGCGACAGACAAAAACGGGATATTTATAATTAATTGTTTGGGTAGACACAGTTTTAAGCATTGCGTGCGATCAGCATGGCCTTGGATCTGCAAATTTTAATAAGCAGCAGTCACCTGGCTGAGCCGATCAGTAGAGACAATGCTGAGTTACTGATCCGGTGCAATCTTTAAAATGATAAATTATATTAATTATTTTGCAAATAGGTTTTTTCAAACACACACGTCATTCCTTTAAAACTAGATGGAGTCGGTCTCCTGACTACTCTAAGATGAAACAGCCGAAATTAACTAGGAGCCCATAGTCTGCTTCAAGGTCCAGACAGATTCTCAGTATACTCACATGCACACGCACTATGCAGATTAATATGTATCTGAGATGATCTTGTGAAGAAAGGACCACACAGATTTGAATGGACTTGTCCAATCATTGCAAGCATCTGTCAGTTACCTATCATGTAGCTCGATTCATAACTCTTAAAAAGGTAATTATTCGTTTCCAGGGCAAAAAGCAATGGTGTTTAACGCTGGAACACCGTCCAGTCGCCATGACTTTAATACCGGTGCTACACCTGGGCGTCACGCTGACAGGAGTCGCGCTGGCATCGGGTCACGTGCATCTGTACGACGGCAAGTCACGGAGAGACACCGTGTTTGTGAGAGGTGCGTGACACATACAGCGTGTATCATTGATGTACGCTACGGTCATATTATATTATACAACTAGAAAGAGCTCAAAGATCTTTGCTTAAAGTCATGACTTTCAAACCCTATTTATTCCCTACAGTCACATTATATGAGATGTGTAAAGTACTCACTGTAAGGCAAACCTACATTCTGCAGGTTGTAGTCAAGCAGCACAGTATCACACCTTTTAGTGATAAGCATAAAAATAAACGCACCAAACCTGACATCTGTTTACCTTTTCTATGCCAGACAGTGTCTGCCAGGCGACAACGTGTCCACCAGGCCATCTATTTATATAATAAGTTAAACAGGAAGCTTAATATTAATTCCCTCACAATCCACGAAACAAAACAAACACTAAAAACTTGGTTGCTGACACAAAATTACGATAAAACCGAAACTCTATTGCAGCGGGCGTAAAGCATATTATGGTTAACCCCTACAAAATGACACATCAAAATCCTTATCCTGTCACACATCCACACACCCCCTCACATATTATCCCCACACATATCCCCCAAAAGTCCAAACAAAAGTGATGACGAACAGCACAGCGCGTAACATAGAAATTGGGGGTGTGGTGATTGAACATGTCCATGAATACGTATACCTCGGCCAGATAGTCTCTTTCCAGGCAAGACAAGATAAAGAAATTGCTCGACGCACCGAGAATGCCTGGAAGAGCTACTGGTCGATGAAACATTTAATGAAGGGATCTCTCCCTCTTTCACATAAACGAAAGCTCATGGACATGTGCATTCTCCCCACCCTCACCTATGGAGCGCAAACATGGTCGCTTACAAAGCGTCAGAAGTCCGCACTTGGGGTCTGTCAACGAGCTATGGAGCGAAGTATACTGGGTGTCAAACTTACAGACCGCATCAGAAACACCATACTTCGCTCCAAAACCCAAATAGCTGATGCTGGCCTAACAGCTGCTAGGTTAAAATGGAACTGGGCTGGGCACATCTGCCGCATGTCGGAGGAGCAGTGGGCAAAAGTTACCACTCAGTGGATACCACAAAGCAAGAAACGACAACGCGGCAGGCCCAAAAGGAGATGGCGGGATGAGTTGGACTCTTTCTCTAAGAATTGGTCTACTGTCGCACTGGACCGGAAAAAGTGGAAGGAGGGAAGGGAGGCCTTTGCCCTGCAGTGGGACAGTATAGGCTCATAATAATAATAATAATATCCCCCCACACATCTCCACACACATACCCTCACACTACTCATACACACAGTCACACACCCACACGTTTACTTTCCAAGTTTTTCGAATAAATTCTACATTTCAACAACATTTTTGTATTTTCTGTAATTGTGTAATTTTGCTAGGTTGGTTGTATTGTATATTATAACTATATCTCTATGCTTGTGGCTTACATTTTATTCTGTCATTTAATTAATTTCATATGTATGTATTTGAATTAACACTTGTAAATTTAACTTATTTTTTTTTTGTTTTTTAATTTTATTAATTATTAGTATGCATATAGGTATCATTTGTAGTGAATCAACAATTTGAATCTCAATAATTTGTACCTAATTAACTAATTATTTAAATTTTTAACTGTTGTCATTTGTCATCAGCTAATGATTCTAATTTTAATTCTTGTTCTAATTGTAAGTAATCATTTTTAATCATTCGACACGTTTAATATTTTTTATCAACAAATTTAATTTAATCACTTAATTATTGCATAAAATAAGCACCATGTCATTAGGAAGAAGAAACTGACTGCTGAAATACAGATATTTAATATCTAGCTCTGGAGTCAGGGCTTCACAAATATTGTATAAAATGTTTTGCAAATAAAGAATTTATTATTATTCCCTTTATTCATTTATAAACAAACTTAATACATTTTTAAATATTTCTTATAAAAACAATTAAAAAAAAAACATTTAAAAATATAAAAAATTGTAGCCCACCGGTATCGGGAACAGAGTCCAAGCTACCGGCGGTCAGGGCTCCAAAGAAAGGAACCTCCTAACGATACGAGCCGTGTCCAGGAGTACCGCTCTCTGCATCAAGCCCTTGATCCAGCCGCCTAACGAGAGCCTCCTCAGGTGTTGGTCGAGGCTCTTGGCAATTAAGCCATTGGCTGTAACGACTATCGGCACAATGATCGCTGAGTCCACATTCCACATGTCGACAACCTCGCGAGCCAAGTCAAGATATTTGATTTGCTTATCTTTCTCGGCTTTCACGAGGTTCTCGTCATGTGGGACGGTTATGTCAACAATCATTGCGCGCCGCTCTGATCGATCCACCACCACTATATCAGGCTTATTAGCTATAATAGTCCTGTCAGTGATGATGGATTGATCCCAGTACAGTGTGATATTGCCATTTTCGAGAACTGGGTCGGGCACATACCTGTAGTACGGCACTTCCGATTCCACAAGGTTGTATTTTAGAGCAAGTTGCTGATGGATAATCCTGGCTACAAGGTTGTGTCTATGCAAGTATTCTCCGTTAGCCAGACGAGAACACCCGGAGATAATGTGACGGATTGATTCGCCCGGACGGTGGCATGCCCGACATATGTCAACCGTACCGTCCTTCACAATAAATCTCCGGTAGTTATTCGTCATCATAACTTCATCCATAATTGCACAGACAAAACCTTCGGTTTCTCCGAAGAGTTCCCCGGAACGTAGCCAGGCTACGGACGCCAAGAAGTCTACGTCAGGCCCGTGTAGGGCCCGGAAAAAGCGTCCGTGAAGCTCCTTACTCTGCCATACCTCCATACGATCATTAGTGTCAAGCACTACAGGTTTGCGCCAGTTCTCTTTAGCCAAGGAGAGCGGGGTAAGGCCCTTGTCCACCGCGACAACATCTCGATGCATCCCCATGTCGGCTTCCAGGAAATATTCCCTGAGACTGCATATCTCACGATTGTGGAGAGTCTTAGTATTTAAAAAACCTCGACCTCCACACTTCCGTGGGATATACAGTCTCATAACCGAAGAACGTGGGTGATGCATTCGATATGTCGTCAACAATGTACGGACCCGCCTATCCAGGGCGTCTAGCTCTGTTTGAGTCCATTTGAGTATGCCGAAAGAGTACATCAAAACCGGCATGACCCAACCGTTGAAGGCACGCACCTTATTTCCGCCTGATAAAAGACTATTAAATACTTTTCTCAGGCGGCCAAAGAAACGCTCCCTCAACGATTGTTTCATGTCAGCAACATTGATGCCCAGCGCTTCCGACATACCCAAATACTTATAGGTTTCGGTTGCTGAGAGGGATCTAAGATTTATGGAATCCGTAAGCTGGGTTCCCACAGATTCCACAATCTCCCCTCGCTTGACATGCATGACCGCACATTTGTCCACACCGAATTCCATCCTGATGGCGCTACTGAAAGCTTCAGTGACCTTCAGTAGCTCCGTCAGTTGCAAATCGTTGGGGGCAAAGAGTTTCAGGTCATCCATGTAAAGGAGGTGAGATATAACCTGACCACCTCTCTTCAACCGATAGCCTACACCTGAATCCTCCAGCAGTGTGCTTAGAGGATTCAAGGCTAAGCAGAACCAAAGAGGACTCAAACTGTCGCCCTGAAATATACCTCGCTCTATCCTTATCGGCTCGCTATTCCCGTGAATTTGCCGACATCCTGGATAGCAAAGGACTGTTCTCCATTGCCCCATACACGACATCAGGAAGGTGCGCAGAGTTGCATCAATTTTATACAACTCTAGCACCCTCATGAGCCATGTATGTGGCACCGAGTCATAGGCCTTCTTATAGTCTATCCAACATGTCGACAGATCCGTTCGGGAACGGCGAACCTGTTGGCTAATGGCCATATCAATGAGGAGTAGCTCCTTAGTACCACGGGACCCGTTCCTACATCCATTTTGAGAAGCAGACATAACAGAATTTTCTTTAATATGTTTATTTATTTTAGCTCTCAAAATGGAGGTAAGAACTTTATAGACCGTTGGAAGACACGTTATCGGTCTATAATTCTTGGGTTCCGCAGTACTACCCGATTTATGGAGTAGGTGGGTTATTCCGGTCGTTAGGAACTCTGGCAGCGACCCTGACTCCAAAGCTGACTGGAATAGGGCTGCCAAGCAAGCATGCGATCTTGTGAACCATTTAATCCAAAAGTTGTGCAGTCCGTCCGGCCCTGGTGATTTCCAATTAGGCAACGGACGAACTGCACAACCTACATCTTGGGGGCTGATCGTTATTGCCCCCATTTCTGTTATTCGATCGCATGCTCGCTCGACCTCCCGAGTCCATTCACCCTCGGAATGACTGACAGGTACCGACCAGATGTTGCGCCAAAATGAACACATGGCGTTATCATCCGGTAGGCACGTGTCAGTCACACCTTGGTCCGGTCGCTCCCATGCTCTGTAGACCCACCTTTCATCGCTTTGGAAGGTGCGATTAAGAGTGTACCGTTCCACCCGACGCTTATACCTACGGATACGGTTTGCCCATGCATACACTTTCTGCTTCCAGAAGTCGATGCGCTCTGTGATACGGGACATGTAGTCTCGAGGACTGATATCAGTCCCCGTAAATGCCCGCCTCACAACGCGGATCACTCGAGGGCGATTGTTGCCCTCCCGGAAGCAGATTAGTTTGCCGATGAACGTTCTGGCCCCAGCAATGCGTCGTTCAATCCTGTTCTGCCAAGCCGGTACGGCTGGTTTCGGTCGTGTAGCTCTGTCATCCGGAAATTTGACATGAGCTACACGACATGCCGTTACAGCCGCGCAATACAGGATTGAATGAGCATCAGTGAGGTTTTCGCAGTTATCAAAATAGCTTGACAACTGCGAATCCAGAACAGCCACCAGCGCCCTATTTCTGTTATGCATGGGCAAACGAGGTAACCGTGGTCTAAGTTCGGGCGTCATGAACCGATACTCTCGGATCGCACCCTCCAAAGTACTCCTCATCTCCTCACTGTACTGGTTACTTACATTAGTAACCATGTCATTACTCGCGTCGTTTTCACGAATATGTGTTGTTGTAGGTTGTGGTGTTACCACAGTCTGCGATGGCGTAGTAATGACACGGTTACTCTGCATTTCAGTCCGCAAGCGATCAAGTACGGTGTCATCCAACATATGATTACGCTGGATGACTCGCACCTGATCCGATAGTCGTTGTGCCGATACGTTGACAGCTGGCTCAAGCACCTGAAACAGAGAGAGCATCCGAACACGGTACGCGGTCAGGTTGTTTCCTCCCTCTGTAGCCCCATAGTATGAGCGCATGACATTTTCGTTGATGGATTGCGTCCATCGCATGCGCTGCACACTTCCGCCGGGAGCTGGGACCCTATCAGAAGCCGGTGGGCCTCGAGGTCCTAAGCCGTCCGGCGGCCGGCGTCCTCTTCGTCGCCGAGCAGGTGGTGGTGTCGGGGATAGCGAGAAATACTCGTCGCTCGAGCTCGACGCGACTGCCGCGGCCGATGTCACAGCACTCACGATGGGGCTGGGTTCCGGCGGCGGCGAGGCGGAGCTGAGCGACGAGTCCGGGGATGGTGGGCGTGCACGTCGAGCTGCTGCTCTTGTAATCATAGTATTACATCGTCTTGAATTTTCATTTTATATTTATTAATGTTTCTTCGGAAAATCTCCATGACGTCTGTCATGGAGTTGTTTGTCATTTTTTGGATCCTTTATTTTACACATTTTAATGGATTGTGAGGGTTTGAATTTTATTATGTTATTACTTTTTGTTAGTAATTACTTTCAGCAATTAAATTATTGTAATTTTGGGTATGAAATGGGACAAAAACGGTTTTTCTGAATTTTATTATTATTTCCTTTATTTATTTTATTACATATAATTTACATTTTTAAATATTTCATACAAAACTTATAAAAAAAACATTTAAAAATATAAAAAATAGTCGTCCACCGGTGACGGGAGCAGGGTCCAAGCTACCGGTGGTTAGGGCCCCAGAGACAGGAACCTCCTCACAATGCGAGCCGTATCGAGGAGTACTGCCTTCTGAATCAGGCTCTTGATCCAACCGCCAAGCGAGAGTTTGGACAGGTGGTCGTCCAGACTCTTGGCTATAAGACCATTGGCCGTTACGACTATCGGCACAATGATAGCCGAGTCCACATGCCACATATCGACAACCTCGTGTGCTAAGTCCAAATATTTTATTTGTTTTTCTTTTTCAGCTTTCACGAGGTTCTCGTCATGTGGAATGGTGACATCGATTATCATTATGCGGCGCGCTGATCGGTCTATCACCACTATGTCAGGCTTATTGGCAATAATAGTCCTATCAGTGATGATAGACTGATCCCAGTACAACGTAACATGACCTTTTTCGAGAACCGGGTCGGGCACATACCTGTAGTACGGTACCTCAGATTCCACAAGTTTATATTTCAAAGCAAGTTGCTGGTGAATAATCCTGGCTACTTGATTGTGCCTGTGCAAGTACTCGCCGTTAGCCAGACGAGAACAACCAGAAATAATATGTCTGATGGACTCACCCGGACGGTGGCATGCCCGACACACGTCAACCGTCCCATCCTTCATAATATATTTCCGGTAATTGTTCGTCAACATAACTTCGTCCATAATTGCACAGACAAAACCTTCAGTTTCCCCAAAGAGGTCGCCGAAACGTAGCCACGACACGGACGCTAGAAAATCTACATCGGGCCCGTGAAGTGCCCGATAAAAGCGCCCGTGAAGCTCCTTGCTTTGCCATACTTTCCTGCGGTCATCAGTAGTAAGCACCACAGGTTTGCGCCAGTTCTCGTTAGCCATGGACAGCGGGGTGAGTCCCTTGTCCACTGCGACCACATCTCGGTGCACACCCACGTCGGCTTATAAAAAATATTCTCTGAGACTGCACACCTCGCGGTTGTGGAGGGTTTTCGCGTTTAAAAAGCCTCGACCCCCACACTTCCGCGGGATGTACAGTCTCATCACCGATGATCGTGGGTGATGCATCCGATTTGCGGTCAGCAATGTACGGACTCTCCTATCCAAGGCGTCGAGTTATGTGTTAGTTATTATTATTATTATTATTTTGGTTCTTTTTGTTTCTTCTCATTTAAGAGAGCCTAAGAAACCTTACACGCGGGTCGAAACCAAGGATGTAAGGTGTGATTTAGATTATATTTAGGGTTCTAAAAGTGAATAACTTACTCCACAGGACCAAGATGGTTGTCGAAAAAATATCTCTTACAAAACTTCAACAGCTACTCTTTAAAAAACAGAAGTAATGCTGTATCTTGTATTTTAGGGCTATTAAAAAGAGAGATAAGTAGTTCAGGTCGGTCAAAATCGGTTTAGGTGTTTAGAAGTTACGGTGGAATAAAGAAACTCATAAACAAACATACATACATACATGAACGCTAAAAACATAACACTCTTTTTTTTGGGGCAGTCGTGTAAGAGAGTATAGAGAGTAAGAGTATATTAAACCAACTGCGCTTCATAACTCAAGTAGCTAATGTTGGAGTTAGAACAGACAAGCTAAAATGGGAGTAGGCTGATCACGTCACACGGATGCACCGGAAGAGGTGGGCTTGGATGGTCTCTCACGGGTTCCCTGAGGGTAGATATTGCCACGAGAGCGACCGCGGCGAAGGAAGTGTGATGATCTGATCATGTTGGCGGGTCAAGCGTGGCCAGAAATTGCACAAAACAGAGAGGTTTGGAGAGAGAAAGGGGAGGATTTTTCCCGGCAGTGGGACATGAAATAGACTGTGATAAAATAATGTGTTTGTCAACAGAGGGGGGGCCCCTCTCAACCTCACTGAACCACCAAAATATCTTTACAGATCTATAAAATATCCCATATTGCAGTTAGGAAGGTTACATGACACTTCAGACACTGGCTAGCCGTCATGTTATGTGACATTGATGAACTTCTTTTGTAAATTTAGCTTTCGTCTATTTCAGATGTGGTCTCCGTGATGAAGTTTGGTCAGCTTGGTCAAGAGGAACATGTGCTCATTATAATAACTGGAGGTAACTAGATTTTTTCATTTTCTTTTGTTTGGTTCCTACTTATTCTTACCTTACTAGGAATATAGCTGAATATGTATGGAGATCCTACAATGTATTTTCAGTGTTTAGAAAGAAATTTACGTTTGTAATGTGGCGACAGCGACATCTATCGCAACACATGCGAACTTTATCCGCGACATTAGCCTTTATAGAAAATCCCGATTTTCATATGTCGGGCAGTTAGCCCACCAGACACAACACCCGTCTGGTCGGAGGATCCTCCCTTTTCTATGGGGAATGAGGAACTTTACACCCTGTTCCTCATACCCACCAAAGTATTTTGTTGACAAAATCGTTTAGAACTTTCGAACGTAAAGGGGAGGAGAAAAAACGTGGCAATGAATTATCCCATTTTAAAACATGACTTTCTGCCATGTTGGTCTAGTGGTCGTAAGCGCGACTCCTGTGCATCAGGTCCTGGGTTCGATTCCAGGTTGGGCAAAGTGTTATTAAGTTTTTCTATCAAGAATTTCTCAGTATTAGCCACAGAGTCTAGATTTGTGCCGGGTTTATGGCAAGCAATAGGTTCACCTCCTATTTTCGAAACGTGGGAGTTCTAATGGATACTCCTCCGCCTAATCCTTTTGGAATTACAGGCGTTGATGTTATGTTATTTTTAATCATTTCAGGTGGAAACCTAATGCTAAAGATACTAAAGCGCACAGCAGACTTTAGCGCGCATGCAGCCGGAGTGGAGATGTCACCCAGTGCCCTTACTGGTCAGAAGCCCTGGCTCATACCCAAGAAGTCCAAGCTGTTCCTCGAGCAGTCTGTGAGAGAGCGAGAGAATGCTACGTGTGAGTATAGCCCTCTCTTTCTCTGTCTTCTGATCTGGTTTTGCTGTCTGAGCTGCTTGAACTTTTGGCGCATGGCAACACTCGGGACTAACGCCGCCATCGTTTTTTTCTTCCTCCTGTTTTTGAAGTCGATTACTAAGGATATACTTTCCAATTTGTCCCATAGAAATTTCATTTAAATCTCTTTAGTAGTTTGGTTATTTTTGAAGTGAAAACTTCTTTAGCGGCGTTACTAATGCTAAACTGAACTTAAACTCGCGTCAGAAGGACACGTGACCTGATCGTAAGACAGCGCAGGGCGCTTGCGCGAATGTGCGTGTGTGGGTCAAATGTCAAAAAAAATTAATGTCAAGTTGATTTTTCTGAGAGATAAACTTTTAATATTGTACTGATAAATAAAACAATTCTTTCGAAATTATTCCCTAACCATTACAAAATATTCAAAAATGCACAACGTTAATGTTCAAGTTTTCAGTTCTGCCGGCACGCCCGTTGTTTTTTTTTGTTCTTGGCCTGTGTTGTGACATAATGGTCCCTAATAACAATCTAGTTACAACGTAAAATTGATTCATGACAATAATTAACTCACAATCCTTATTAATTAAGAACTAAAACGTCTAAAATAAAAACCTGTTTCAAAAAAAAGAAATAAACATAGTTTTTTTTTAATAGCATTTCTCCAGACAATTTTACAAATGTTTACTAACAGCTCCTCCCTGATAATGACATCCAAGCAAACGCCAAAAGAACCAAAACACGTTGCACTTACTTTTGTTATCAAAAGTGCTATTTAAATTACGAGTTCGAATCTCCTTAAAAAAAATCTTCTTAAAATTATATCTCACTGCTATTTGCCAGCGAATACCACAGATAATTATAACAACAAAAAACCGTGTTTTTTTTGCATTTGTTTGTTTATAATATCTATCAAATTGCAGTGATGCACGAGACGTTCCAACATGAGATGAACAGACTCCGCCTGTTGGCTGCGAAGACTTTACTGGAAGCGCATAAGAAGTCGGACAATTCAGTAGGCACTGGGGGTATGGAGTCTATCAGACTTACTGCCGAGGTACAGATAGTCATTCAAAATCAAAAATCAAAATAGCTTTATTGATTCCATGCATAATCTCAAAAAAATAATCAACATAATATTTAGTGCAGTTAATCACAATAATTAAAATAATCAATCATCAAATAAAATTAAATGGTCAGAAATCGTAATTAAAGAATATTCAATTTTAAGCAATCACAAAAATATAATCTATAAATTAAGAAAAAAAAAAAAACATACCAAATTGAGAACCTCCTCCTTTTTGGGAAGTCGGTTAATAATCAATCAATTGTAAATCACATAAATCTTAACTATAATAAATAATCACAAAAATCAAATATAAAAATTAAAATAATCAATAATTTGTGAAATAAATAAATCCATTTTCACATGCTTAGATTATCTTAGATATCTAGTAATTTATAGTAAATTGAATACCTACAAAACCTTTTATGTTAGATGGCACAATTTAATATACCTTTGAGACTAGAATATTAATTATTTAAAAGTGGATAATTCACAATGGATAACGCTCATAATCGTTTGAAACTACAAATATAGATAGAACTAGATAACGCAAGTATCACGATCAGTATGAAAACCAAGTGTGCCATTTTTTGACTACCTATTATGACGTCACAAGCACTATTTAGTGACGGAACACCGCGTGCGGCGCCCCCTTCGCCCCAACCCCGCTTTGCACCAGCGCCGACGTCCGACTAGCGCTATACACCGATGCAGACTGAGCGCGAAAGTGCCCACTTACGATTTTTGTACGTAAGCTAGGCACGCGAAGTGTTGCTCTTGCGTTATCTAGGACTATCTATATCTGTGTTTGAAACCCTATCTTCTCCATTTCATCTTAGCTATTGCATACGGCCTGATGAAATTGGAATGTTTCTAGCCAGAGTTCTGTTGACTGCAAGGTCTGACATATAACTGCGGGGCTCGGGTTACCATGTCGTCTTGAAGCAAAATTGTTTTAATCTCATTCCAGTGTGGGAAAGCGACAGAGCAATATAAAAGAGTGTCAATGGAGTTTCTTGGTCGTTCTTCTCATGAGACCAACGCTTTGAAATGGGCAACTACAATAGTTTCACAGTTTTTATGCCTTGTAAGGGATGTTTACTGACTAAAAAAAATATTATTCTAATTAGTCCGTCTGTTAGATTATCGAAAAATATTGGATACGTATATTTTGTTTTTATCAAATCAATAAAAATTGACGAAGATAAAACGCGTCAAAGATTTGAGTCGTGTTGTGACGTCACTCACCGGTAAAAAATGTCATACGAATGTCTTAGAATATGACGTCACACGAGTTTTCAAAGCACTGTATCGTCTTCATTGTTTGTTTACGTGAAGAACTTTTTTGCAAAAAAAAAACCGACTTCAAAAACACAAAAAAGTGAAAAAAACCGACTTCAAAAACACAAAAAAGTGAAAAATTATCTTCACAAGAAAAAACAGCTTCTGAAGTCGGTGACATTTTGTCTGTTTGATTTAGTTTTTTTTGCCACCGACTTCAGAAGCTGCTTGTGATTTTCGTTTTTGTGTTTTTGAAGTCGGTTTTTTTTTGCAAAAAGTTTTTTTATTTTACAATTTTTTAGTTGTAATATCCTATACAAATATTTACTGTACATTTAACATTCAACCAAGAACCCTTCCCTTATTATTGCTTTTAACTCCTAACCGTTTACGAGTAGTACCTTCCATAATCAGCTCACCTAGAGAACCTGAAAGAATACAACCATTATATACGTCCCCATAATATTTTACTAAAGAATTATGCTCCAACTCCTAACCGTTGAGGAGTTGTACCTTCCATCATCATCAGTGAATCCACATGATATTGAGATGACCACACGCAAATACTTGAACAGATTTAGAAATTATATGAAAAACATCATAATATGTGCCTATAAAATTTGAGGGTTGCCCTCGATTTCCCTGGGATCCCATCATCAGATCCTGATTTGGTGACAATGGGACCACCTCGGGAATATACCTATTCGAAAACAAAAATAATTTTAAAAATCGGTTCTTTAATGACGAAGATATGCGATAACAAACATACAAAAAAAAAAAACATACAGACAAATTGATAACCTCTTCCTTTTCGGACGTCGGTTAAAAAAGAAAAATACGTGTCCAATATTTTTTGAAAATCTATCTGAGGGACTAATTAGATTTTTTCAGTTAACTACCCTTTTGGGACTGTAGCTACATTTCATTGTTGTATTTGACGATCCAGAGTGCCTGTTTCTGGCCTACTAAATAAATGCTTTGATTTTGATTACACAAGGGTGCCTAGGGCCATCTGTTCCCCACACTGAAATAAGATTGATGCCTGCTTTATGGCGTTATGGTAGGTCACGTGTTCTTTGTATTATTTTTCAGGTGGAAGGTCTAGGCCCGGTGTTTCGTGTGACGCTGGTAATAGAGAACAATTCCAAAGACAAGGCGGTCATGAAACTGTCTATACTATTTCATGTGCACCCCAGCAACTATAAAGTATCCAATCCTTATATAAAGGTAATTTTTCACATTAGGTACAGACCCCAACGCATCTAACTATTCGAAACTGTCAAATTTTCCCAATGAACTTTGAACCTAACTCTTTGGCGATAACGTTGAAAATCTATCAAAAAAAAAAAAAATTTTAGTAGGGCTTCACGTATATTGTAACATCTCAGTTCTCACACACCATGAAGAAGAATTCTTCTTCTTCTTGATGTGCTGGCGTCTGTACTACCCCTTTTTATATCTAAACACCATACCATTATTGACTCACTTAACACCCAGTTTTGTAAAACAGACTTAAAACCGTTGGTAACAGGATATATTTTTAAGTAAAGAAAGCGGTTGTTGGTACGCCGACTACTTGATATCAATGTCATTGAGGACAAGGACATAAAGTTATCAATTTCGTCTGATAATTAATCCTTGAGACTATTATCGCTACGGTCATAATCTCTTGTCAAAAAAACCTACATAACATAATATCACGCCTGTAATCCCCGAAGGGTTAGGCAGAGGTGTACCTAATAGTACACCCACATTTTGCCAGTTATGTTTTAGTCCCATGTAATAGAGGGGGAGCCTATTGCCATCAACCGGGCTTAAATCTAGACTCCGTGGCTGCTGCCGGGACTGCAGGTTGTTAGAAAGAGATACCGCGGCTTCGAAACACAAAGGGCTAAGAAGGGACATGAGTGGTTTTTAGTCAGTAGAACTCTGACACTCCCTTCCAATCTGCCGAAAGTGCTAGGAGTCAATGGTGATTTACCACCTCCCATAAAAAGACTGGCTGCTACTGAGAAATTCCTGATAGCAAACTCAATAACTCTATCCCGAACCGGGAATCGAACCCAGAACCTCATGCTCAGCAGTCACAACGAGGTAATCCAGTAGGCAGTAAAACGGTCTTATTGTTTCGAAATTTCAGGTACCACTCCTCTCACCAGGCAGCAAGCTGAAGTTCCCGACAAAAATCGAAGAAGTTTTTGACGAGAACATTAACCCAGACGTTTTATTTCGTCCAGTAACCGGACAAGGCGGTGAACGATCATTGATCAAAGTTCTATTACTAAAGCATGATAGAACTATCCCAGTTCTCGCTGCGACGGTACAAATGCCCCCCACAGATCCCATGATGTTACCTTTTGATAAAATGCAGGCTTTAGCCGGCATTGACGAGAAAGAAGACCCCAATTGGACGACAAAGGCTTAGGCGAATGAAGTTGTCGATAACGCCATCTATTGTCAAGCGGTGGTAACGGTAGTGTGAGTTATGGATAACAGATGGCGTGATTTTAAAGGAGGTTTGATCTCAATAGTGTTTCAATGTTTACCTATCTTGCCTACCTATGAGAATGCCAGACAGAATAGTATTCTGTCTGGCATTCTTTTAACATTCAGTATAATAATATAATATATTATTATACTTACACGGCGACTTATCAAGCTATACATTTCCAGTACCAGTGCCTCGCTTTATGTAGATTTCACGTTCAATGAGAGATTCAATTATGGTAAAACCTTCAAGGTAGTCCACGAAATTCATGTTTTTTTAGGTTTATGCAATTTTCTGATCAGTGTCAGGTTGCATGTTAAATAAAACAGGATTTGCGAACGTAACAAATTTACAGTTCATATTACTTCCTTGGGTGACTATTTGATGAAAAAGGCAAATTCTATTTTATTTAACACTAGCGGTTGCCAGCGGCTTCGCCCGCTACAATTCGAAAATTATCCCACTTGAAGATAAAATCGGGATCAAAACTATTCTATGTGTTAATCCAGGTTATAAACTATCTGTGTACCAAATTTTATCCAAATCCGTTCAGTACTTTTTGCCTGAAAGAGTAACAAACATGCACACTCACACACAAACTTTCGCCTTTATAATATGAATAGAGTGAAGTGTGATACGACCTGACACTGACCGGCACATAGCAAAAAACGTAAGAAAAATCGAATTTCGCGGGCTATCTTGTCACATTCATCTTTAACTGATTTCGTTACGGCTTGTTTGGTCGTCGTACGCACAATCATTTATTTTTATTTATTAAAAGATTCGTATTTACATTAAATGGATATTAATAAATTGTTAGAACAAAAATTTATTGTTTGTCTGCTTTAATTCCTTCTTCCATTCGCCGGGTAAAAAAACTTTTAGTCGCGCTTGCGGCCATTAGACCTACGATTCAATTACCGCCTTTGAAAAAAATCTTAAATCATTTATTGTCTGATAGAAACAGCAGAGTCTGAACTGTTGGGTTTAGGTAGAAAAATCGTATCCAGGAAACGAGTATTTATAACGCAACTAAACACTGGATGCATGTTTTGAGGCTCAGACGGCAGGGTAAGAGGTGAACACACACTTCGTAGTACTGCTCTACACTGCGCTGCATCTGTATCAGCGAGGTAGACCCACTTAACGATGCTGTAGTGACAACGTCAGACCTGGATCCCCAGATAGTTCAGGAGAACGAAGTCCTCTGCCATCGACGACAGCCACGCCGTGGAGACGGCAAAGAAAAACTGTTGGGCCACCGACACGAAAAAGAACAAGAAGAACTATAAAGTCCTCTCCTGAGAGGATCTCTTGATCACGATCCGCCGTCTCCAAATAGAGACCGCGGATCTTCAGAAGCATGAGCGTTGTGTCAGTTCCTCTAGCGGGCAAACAGCAAGATATTATGTGGCCCATCGTTTTTAAACAACAACGGTTGTCGTGGTATAGGCATGTGATGCGGAGGAATGGAGGAAAATGTGGTAAGAAAAGTTCTAAGTATGAAAATTGATGGGTATAAAAGTAGAGGAAGACTAAAAAATTATGGATGTAAATACTCATCATCATCAGCCTATAATGTTCCCACTGCAGGGACTCAGGTCTCCTCTCTAGGAGAGGGATGGGCTATAATCCACCACGCGGGCCCAGTGCGGTTTGGTAGATGTCTTCGAATTTTTTGGTTCTAAGACTGCCGGTTTCCTCGCGATGTTTTCCTTCACCGTTTTGAGAGCAATGGTGATGAAATAAATTACACAAAGTAATGCGCCTGACTGGTTTCGAACCCACTCTGGGTTCGTAAGTCGCGGCCGCCACCATTGGGCCACCACTGCTCATCTAAATACTGTGAGAAGGATTGTTATGGCAATGGCAATCGAGGTGTCTGATGATATGATGCGTAGTAGAGAAGTATGGAAGAAGAAGACATGCTGCACCGACCTCAAATGAATTGGGATAAGGGCAAGAGAATGCATGCTCACTTCAGGCTTCAGGGCAGCAAGAATAAAATTTTAAGAGGACAAATTTTGAAAAATCATCCATAAGAGGCTTTAACTTTGTATGGAAGTTAGGGCAAGTCCTATTTGCCGATGGGTAATCCCATTGAGCTCTTGACTTGTAGTAACAATAATTTACTACAATAACATAACATCTATGACGTCCATAGATAATGTTATTAAAAGATTTGAGGAGGATAGTGTTATCTGTGCGTTATCAGGGCTCATGTTACGGACTGACCCGATAGCCGACTACGATATTATGGGTATTAGTAAAAACAATGTTATGATATCTTAACTAAATATCTGCGGGTACTTAAAACTATAGTTTTTGATTATTAAGCAGACCCCTCCATCCTGTAGCGGGGATAGGTGGCTGTTTTGTAAGTCTGTGGCGACCACGACATCTATCGCAACACATGAGAACTAAAAATGACAAATCCTGCATCGCGCTATCAAAGTTATCCGCGACATTAGCTCATATAGAAAATCCCGACTTACATATTATGTCAGGCAGTTAGCCCACCGGACACAACACCCGTCTGGTCGGAGGATCCTCCCATTTCTATGGCGGATGAGGAACTTAACACCCTCATATCCCCCCAAAAGTCTTTTAAACCGGCTTGTACTGGAGGGTGTTTAAAAAGAAAACTATATCAAAGGAGAGAAACTTTTGCCCAGCAGTGGGCTGATGCAGGTTAACAGTATCAGTAGATAGGCATTAAATGTACCTATCTATAACATTATTCTGATTTTGCAAATCGCTTGAAAATGAGACGATAATTAATATGCTCGGTGTTTTCTATAAGACGACCAGCAGGGCTATTGCGTATCTTTTTAAATGTCAGTGGCTATCATAGTGTCCATCAATTAACTGTCAAATGGTTATGGTTTTTGTACAAAATGGAACCATTTGACAGTTAATTGATGGACACTATGATAGCCAGTGACATTTAAAAGATAACCCCCGAGTTTATTTCGGTGTACTTTCTCGCACTGCGAGTACTAGTAACCTCGTTTGTGAGTAGGTACTACAGGGGGTCTAAAATGTAATATGAATTGCGTTAAAAAGTGTAAAATGGACATTTCATAATGATCTGCTAAAGTGGCTATATTTGAAACCCCCTGGCCTTTAATTTCTTTTTAAAGTCCGGGTAGAATATGCGCTAAGTTCATTTAATCATTTGTGACGTATGCACTGCTAGAATCAAAAAGTGATTTTCAACTGCCTTTTTAGCATTTCCGTAGTTCGTAAACCTCCCTCGGTTGCATTGCTTTCACTCGGACCCCTCGCGTAACAAAGCAGCTGCAACACAGAGACCCTTATGGGCCTACCAAACTTACTTGCAAGCTTCACCAGAGTTTTGCCTGCGCAATTCAGTTTGTACACGGTACATAGTGCGTGTGGTAGGCCCATTAGTCTGCTTGCGAATGGCATGACGCATTTTAAGTTCGTCCGTCCATTAATATTACATGTAAAACGAGTATTTTTTTATTTTATTTACGTAATTATTTTCTTAACGTTTACACTGCGTGCTCCTGCTAGGGCCTCTAGCCACGTCATATCTATCTCTAACTTGATTTGTAGTTTGACAGGTTGTGCCAAACCTACATGCAAAGTACCTACATGCTTAGCAGCATTTGTCACGATCTCAGGTCCTGATAGGACCAAAATGCATCAATATAGGCACTTAAAATGACCTTTCTAAAGGACATCATCAATTTTTCATAATCTGTTTCGACTATCTAAAGCCCAGGTTTCAGAATGTTCGATAAAGTGAAAATAGAACAATCTTATCTTTTCACGTGTGTACCTTGAGCTTAGGTAGGTACCTATCCTGTAATTTTAAAAACAACACACAGCAAAACACCACGTGGTAACACCCTGTTTCAGGGCCTTGTTCGCTTGTCTTCCGGGAACTCTACCTGACCTAGGAATCGAAACCTGGGTCGAATTATCACCGGACTCAGTCGCGCTTACGATCACCAAACCAAAGAGGAAGTCACACAGGCACGCAGGTAGTAACACAAAGAATATTTTGAAATAATAAATTACACAGGACTATTTTTTAAAGCATATTGAACTACTGTCTACACGAGCAGGTTGTGAGTCTCATATTTTATTCGCCTGCACATTACTATGCTATCGTGTGCAATACATTAATGCGATGCTGGTGAGGCTTCCTTGATAAACCTGTTACTTTAGCATGATGGTCGCCGAGTCGTCGTAAGACATAGACTGTTCGCGGGCCTGTGGATGGTGACGCGGGCCTGTGGACGGTGAGTAATGGGCTAGCTCGCCGTGTCGACTCCGCGTTCGTGTTCCACGCGCGCCTCAAAGAGATGTCAGTAACATGGAAGACTTCTACTAACTAAAAACCACCCATGTTCCTTCGAACAACCCGCAGCCCCGACGGGACTGCATACATACTTATGTAAACATGGGCAATTACTTTATCATTGAGTTAAGTCAATTGAGGAAAACTAGCAATCATAATGGTAGCGTGTAGTGTAGCACAAATTACTGCTTAATAAACCTTAACACATTAATGGTTTGTTTAAGTGCTTACCTTTTTGCGTAAGTTGGCAATTGATACGTAATTGGTGTTGTAGGATCACACATTTAAAGAAGCAAGGACTGTAAATCATTATTCCATTTAAGTATACGGAACCCTATTATAGGTAAGTGGCAAACAAAACAGTTACCTGAATTAGATATTACAAACATAGTCATTACCTATTGGAACAAAACTGTTAAAGTAGGTACGATTACTGTCTGAGCTTAGTAACTATTCTAAGAAAGTAATACCTAGGTACGTGATTCAGTGCAAATATTGCAATTACTAGTAAGAGTTATCGCGGTAATCGCAAAAGATAAGAAGTAAGTACGTACCTAACAACTAATCTAATTAATCAAATATTGATTATGTACCTTCATTTTAACTCCAATTGATCTTTTTAAATTTTCCTACGGGGCGCCACGCCAGTTAAAAACATTACTCATACATAACCTTCTTTGGTTCACACGGTCCTACTTATCCGACAAAATTCATAAAGCAGATCTCAATATCGTCCAAGTTAGATATTATTTCGGTGTTCTGAAATTCTATGAAATTTTATTTTTAAATGTCGTGAAAAGTGTGGGACCACGTACACTGCCCTGTAGGACTTCACAGCTTATAGAAATCTGATGGTCGATAAGGTTACCAATGTCTATGTAATGCCTACGATTTGTGAGATAACTTTGAACCAGTCATGTGGTGCTTCTCGTATTCCCAACGTCAGCAGCTTTCTGAGACGTAAATCCGCCGCAGATGTGTCGGACGCCATGATAGGTCAAGAACAACCATGGTATGATTTACATCAAAACATCATCTTGTTTTGATTTACAAAACAGGAAAATTTCAATGATTAAGCTCTATTTTGTTCATTGATCATCTCATCAAAGACGTAGGAAACCAGTATTTCAAGTTTTAAACATGTTTTACTATAAAAGTTCAGACCACGACACATATAATATGACGCTTTTGATTATAGGTGCTTATTTAGCCACAGGCCACAGATGAAGTGGTGGAAAGTTGCCATTTGGACGCTAATTTATTCAAATCATCACTTTAAGTCTATTGGAGTTACTTGTCTTAGGCGCATAATTTGATTAGCATCTTTTATGACTTTGCGTAATAGTTTGGTACGAGTTACTTACTATAAATTAAAGTGCGTACGTGCTGTAACTATGTTTATTATCATAGAGCGATAGGTACATAGTGCATCTGTGTTTTGATCATCATTACATGTAATGATGATCAAAACACAGATTTGTTCGATTCGACATTTGTTCGATTGATGTATTACATGCATTTCGAGCCAGGTGTTAAGTAGGTACTTTTTTCATTAGGATTTTCTTAGTAGTAGCTCGGAGTTTGCAAGTTAGTAGGGTGACACATTAAGCGGTTGGTCTAGCGTCTAATCTCTCCCAGGTCGTCGTGTGGGATCGACAACCGAATGTGCCAAGTGTCCACCGAGTATCTCTTGTGTAGCTAGCTAATCTCCATTAAGTCTGGCCCTCGTGGCCGACATTCTGCGGGAAGATATAACATGGAAAAGAGCTGCACGCTGAAATCGGTATTTTAAAAAAAAAATATTGTGGCTTTGAAACCATGATCAAATTATATTTTTTTCAGAATTACGTCTATGTTCCTGCGTATAAATTTAATGCTTTTGTATTGTTGTTTAATAAATAAAGAACAAATCAAAAAATTAACAGAAACATCACAAGAATTCCAGTAGGTTTTGTCCGGATGTTGAAACATGCTAATGTACCTTAAGTAAGTAAGTCTTGGTGTACCCACTTGACAACCACCTTAATTTGTCGAGTTGGGACTATTTCATAATCTCGGTTTTAGCTCGTATGTAATCGGAGCTTCAACTTGAAGATAATCGTGGCTTCGTGGTCTAATCAGTGGTGTAGTGTATTCCAATAATTCATCGATTAAGTCAGAGATAGCTGTAATCGGCGATAAATAAATACTTAGTGCGCCATTTTTTTGTTATCTTGGCGACGCCGACGGACGCCGGCCGGTTGATTTATACATTCTTATTTAGGTATAGCATTACCTACATGTGGAGGACTATATTGCAGTTGATATCATCCGTTTTAGCGTGCATTTCTCCACACAGAGACATTATATGGAAGTGCGAGAACACGAGAATCCCCTCGTTTCCTTAATTTCAAAAACAAATGTCTTCTTGGCTCAAATTATGCGACAATAGTTCAACCAGTGGAGAAACAGTCGCCATATCAACATTAGCACCCGAAAACACCATTATTATGTTTCTGGAGTCCAGCTCAAAGATAGATCCATCGCCGATGGAGAAATCATGATCTTATACCCCACATTTGTGGGTCCACGTGGCGAATATTAAACCACGTGGACCGAGTTTTACCTGTGCCTCGGAAAATACGATATGAGCAGTTGGTCCCGGGGCATTTGTAGGTCTTTGACCGTCATTACAGGTAGTCTGTGGCCCGAAACACTGACTACCAGTCTCACCAAGGGGTACTGTATTACCCAGTATTAACTGAGTTGTGGAGTTTACATAGGCAGTTGATTGAGTTTAAAATTCTGGCCATGTAAATATTCAGCTGCATTCCGTAGGACTCAAAAAGACAATGGAAAAGGTAAAAGGTAAATGGGAAAAGGCTAGACAGATGATGACAGAACAGAGGCCTGCTGAGTGCTGAGGTGTATACTGGGAGTAGGAACAATGTTGGGTGACTTTTCATTTCGGTTAGGTTTCTAGAACCTTGTGTTCCCTTCATCTTCTTCAGCTTTCAGATATTTATGATATTTGCGGAAAGGATGATGATGATGATAATGATAATGTTGATGGATGGAGAGGCAGAGGAAGACCAAAGAAAAGATGGATGGATTGTGTAAGGAATGATATGATCGAGAAAGGAGACCCACCACCGTGACGTCTAACAGGGAAGAATGGAAAAAGAGAACGTGTTGCGCCGACCCCAAATAGAATGGGATAAGGGCAGAAAAATGATAATGTATAAATATATCCAATTTTGCACACTTGTTAGGGTAGGATATGGTTTAAAGGTCTATTATTTGTATTTTTTCATCCTTATGTGTACCCATATTTCATGCAAATAAATTATTTGATTTGAAAGTTCCAAAGATTTTCTTCGTAGCAGAATCGCATCTTAGAAACGAGAGAAAATCACCTGTGTGAACGAGTCACCAGTGTGAAAAATTATGATTCACTCTTGTGACTCGTTCAAATTATCGAATAGTCTGATCTAAACTGTAAAATAATGAGGAACCGTAAATATAGATTTAAGATTACCTATCTGTCTGAATACGTAGTAGGTACGGCGTAGATTGATCCACGTTTTTGTACGTGTCGTGGAAAAATATTGTCGTCAACTCGTCATTGGAAAAGTGATATTATTCTTGCAAATGAGAACTAACGACACGTGTTGTGTACAGACTGGAGTACATCAAGCGTACTACAATCTTTCAAATTTAATAGATTTTCAACTTTATGTCTGAAGTATTATGTTCACGGTTGATACTTTGATGTGCTGGCGTCTGTATACTTAGTAATAATGAACTGCTAACTTGCCTATGATTATGAGTTTAATTGCATTACTTACAAGATTTTAGCAATGTGGTATATCTCTGGATGCAAATTTTTATTAAACTATGGCCTAGCAAAGAGCAACAAAAATAATTTCAAATTGCAGAAAAAACATGACTGCTATTTTGGCGAACATGTAATACTTATTGTGGAGTTTGTTACGTCGCTTCTCCCCAGATGAAACGGCTATGAAGCACTGTATGATTCTGCTCAGGTCAACATATAATCTGACACTGACTAACCAGCAAATTGCAAAAAACGCAGTTGAAAATTTGTATTTCGGGCTACCTTAGCGCATCCTCCTTAGTCCAGGCGAGGTAATTTGAATAAACTATATTTCCGACTTCAACCAACCAGGCTACTTACAGCCAACCATCGATCCTCAACAGTTGGACGCTACATAACTCAACTGACCCAAGTAATTAATGACCCTAACATACCTCTGGCAAAAGGGAACGCTGTAATTTACCGTAAGTTAAAGTTGTTACTTCAAGTAAATCGCCATAGTTGACCCTCTTCGTATGAAGAATGCAAGCTATGTTTGTTAATGCTTTTAATACGGAACTCTTTGATCATACACATGAGTTATTATGTCAATCGTTTAGCGTTTATGTGTCGTTGAAGCAGTCTTTTCACACTTATCTTACATGTAACAGCAACGTCAGCAACAATAGTTTACCTTATTCTAACGTGTGATTTTGCTACTTCTTTAGGACGAAAAGAAAAAGGTAACTTGCTTTTCGTTCAAAGTTTCTGAACTCTGCGAGGACATTAATTAAATTGTTGATATGCACCTTCTTAATCCGTTAAGGCATTTGGTCATTAATTCATTAATACAGATAGTTAGATAACGCGAATATCACGGTCCGTATGAAAATCAAGCGTGCCTTTTTTTACCCGACTGCGGCGAAGCCCAAAGAGAAGGTAATGTGGTTTGAATAGGAACCCACTATGACTTCATAAGCATTATTTAGTTAGGTACTATACATACAAGTTACTATAGAAGATCTGCTACGTTTCTGTTCAAAATTGAGTTCTTGAGTTGTAACGTTGGTGAACACATTAGCTTAATTGCTGCTACAGTAACCACGTTAAACATAAAATTAACGACGAAGCAGCTGCTCTTACGTTAGCCCCTGTTTCCACCAAAGCGAAGACGAGCGGAGCAGAGAAAAGAGGAGAGGAGATGTGCCGAATTCGACCAATTACAGGCAGGGCGAAAGACCAGATGTAAATTTTGACTAATGTGATTGGTCGATTTCCGCACATCTTCTCTCGTCTCCGCTCCTCTCCGTTTTGGTGGAATCCGCGCCTTATCTGGATATCATTACCACTTCTCTAGGCACGGTTTTGTCTAACCAGCGTTCATCATCAGAACATCATTCACAATGAAACAGAATAGCCATAGACCATGGACAGGGTAGTAGAAGCTTCAAGTGGCTTTCTGCGCTCTAGACTACGGTATTCCAAAATGCGTACGAAATCGAAAAGAACTTTTTGAATGAGGTCATTGATGCAGCCGTCTTACGAAGTAGAGGATCTGGTCAAGCGGCTGGACCTGCCTCATAAGTAACATACAGGGTGGTGCCGACAATACGACAATAAATGAAACCACTGGTAGTTATAGTTCATAGGAACATTTTTAAACTATCAAATAAACCCTAACACCGTCGTGGTGCCGACGATACGACACTAATCTACCGAAATATCTTTGCTAAATTCGTTTGTTACATTTTATTTCCACACGTTAATCGGTGCAAATTATTCCTAAGGTTAGTAAATCAATATTTGTTTGTAAATTGTAATGTATTTCGTTTACAGTTTTATTGTTTTTTTTTTCAACTATTTTATTTTGGTGTTAAGATTTATTTGATAGTTTAATAATGTTCCTATGAACTAGAACTACCACTCATCATCTGCCTAGCCTTTTCCCAACTATGTTGGGGTTGGCTTCCAGTCTAACTGGATGCAGCTGAATACCAGTATTTTACATGGAGCGACTGCCTATCTGACCTCCACAACCCAGTTAATACTTGGTAATACGATACTCTTTGGTAAGACTGGATGTCAGAATTTCAGGTCACTGACTACCTGTTACGACTGCCAAAGATCTAAGCCGGGACCCACAGCTTAACGTGCTTTCCGAGGCACGGAGGAAACTCGGTATGTCGGGCGGTCACCCATCCACAGACCGACCTAGGCAAGCACAGCTTTACCTAAAGATCGACCCGAGTGGCAGTTCTTATTTAACTAGAACTGCCACTGGTTTCATTTATTGTCCTATTGTCGGCACCACCCTGTATATGTTGGTCAATGAGAATGAGTTACCGTACCTACATCATAACACCACGCCTGTAATCCCCGAACGCTTAGGCAGAGGTGTACCTCATAGAACATCTACATATATCGCCCTAGTTATATGTTCAAGTCCCATGAAAAACGAACGTGCGAGCCCACTGTCATCATCAACCGGGCACAAGTTCAGACTCTGCACATGCTACAGATAAATTCCTAATGAAAAAACCCAATAACACTTTGCTCGATCCGGGAATGGAACCCAGAACCTCAACAATCACGTTCGCGACCGTATGGGTATAAACGCAAGTTTCTTATATAAGTACGGCGACGAAAATGGACGTTTCTTATTGCCAGCCAATTACCGAGGAATTCCATTTCGAATTAAATCATTTGTTTCCATAAAACTATAGAGAATATAACCACATAGTCTTTACATAAAACGAACCCAAGTTACCCATAATTTGCAAACAGGTTTGACCTAACTCTACCATGAGTAAACTTACGTTCAGTTTTTTTCCAAATTGGCGGTTATTGAGGCGTGGAAGGTGTGTCCAATGGAAAATTCCTTGTTACTAGTAAGCGATAACACCGTGTCCCTTCGACAGAAACATGTTTTATTATTTGCAAACACTTGTAATCGCGACCTATTTCTGAATCTGATAACATTTGAGCAAAAAATTTCGACACTACGGTGTTCGGCCATCGAACTTAGCAAATATTTTGTACAAATTCCGCATAGGTACACACGGACGACACGACAAATCAAGCTAAGTATATATTTCCAGTAAGTGCCCTCGCCATGGTCTGGCCTCATTTTGGAGTTCCTCAGGGAAGTGCCTCAGGTGCTCTTTTATTGCTTACATAATTATGATACGGTGTCTCTCTAGTAACAAAACATACTAGGGGGGCATCATTCGGACAACCAACAATGTATTCTTTGCGGACGACATAATATCTGTTATCGTACCAGCCGAGCCAAACATAAAGTATGAAGCTAAGGAAAACCATAGAATCAATAATAAAATGGGTCAGAAACAACAAACCTTACCCTTTATCAAACTTAAAAACAGCTATGGATGCGTACTATGGGTCCGTACGTTGGGCCTATCATCAGTATTCATCAGTTTCCTCATAACTCGTAACTCTTCGTTCACCAAAGGAGCTTGCTTTTATAACCCAAAAAAAAGTTGATGACAGCTGGGACCAATTTTGTTTAACGTGCTTTTTGAGACACGGAGACAGAGAAAACTCGGTATGTTATAGGTCACCCATCCGAGGACCAACCTAGGCAAGCACGGGCAAGGATCATCACGAGTGGCTGTTCTTTATTAGCCACGAGCTCCACCAAGCCACCAAGTCGAAATCATATACATGCAGTTGATACTGATATATTTCCGGTTCATCCGGTTAGTCTAGAAGCTGACTATAATAAAGTTGGGGAAAGGCTAGGCAGGTGATGATTTATGGCTTTTTGAGGGAACCTTCAAGAACCAAGAGCACCTTGTTTTAGTTAGGCCAAACGATTGGGAGACTGAGGAGGCTCAAACAAACAGACAGCTAGTTTCACTAGAAAATGATAAGTTCGAATTTGTAAACACGTAGGCAATCTGTTTATTGGAAATCGTAACAAATAAAACAGTCGTTATCAATATTACTTATCTAAATTATTATATCATTGTGATTACGTGTTAAGAACCGGCTTTTTGCCGAGAAGTTCTAAATTACGTTCTTCGAAATCGATGAGTTTATACAAAAACCTATTGCGATAAAAATAGAATAGGTCACCGAATGAAATCTGAAAATTCGACGATTTTGTAAAGCAATATGCTTCCGAACACCGATTATCGTGTCAATAGGAGAGGTTCTGAATTAAATCTTTAGTTGAAAACCTGGTAACCACTACATGCCCCGTGCCCCCATGTTGTCCCTATGTAGTACCAGGTAAAAGGTAAGATTTATAATCGCAAATCTAAGTAAGAAGGAGGTGTCTGGTGAGATGATGAGTAAAAGAGAAGTATGGAAGAAGAAGACATGCTGACCCCAAATGAACTGAGATATAAAGGAAAGAGAATAATGATGACGAAGAAGTAGAGTATTCCGTAGGTACCTAGGTAGGTGTTACCTAGGTAAGTAGGTAGGACTCCAAACTTTGTCAAAAGGATTTGTAATGTCTTTTGAGGACTACTTACACTGAACTCAAACTGAATAAACTATGAGTTCGAAGTCATTGAGTTCAACTTAAACTAGAACCGCACAAAACTATTAATTGTAATCCCCCAAGCGTTAGGCAGAGGTGTACCTAATAAGTAGTACACCCACATTTCATCAGTTATGTTTAAGTCCCATGTAATAGGGGCGAGCCTATTGCCATCAACCGGGCACAAATTCAGACTGTTATTGTTAAATTCCTGATGGAGAAACCCAATAACACTTTGCCCGACCTGGGAATCTAACCTGGGACCTCATGCTCAGCAGTCGCGCTTGCGACCACTGGACCAACGAGGCAGGAACGGGCGAGGAACTATTAAAATATCTGATTTAAATTCTACCTAGGACCTAGACTCGAGTAGGTAAAGATCGTCTACACTAGTGCGTAGTTACTGTACTTTGAAAAACCTAGTAGGTATCTCCTTATTCAAATGGCATGTCGGAAACTTCCTGCCAAATCAACGTCAAGGTTAGATACCGCAAATGACTAATATTTTATCTAAATGAGTCACAGACTCATGTCATGATCACAGAATTTTCTTATTTCATTCTTCAGTAGTCTTTCATCATCTTTTTTTAACTGAATCGATCTCTATTTATCGTCTGCCTGGCCTTTCACAACTGGCTTTTACATGGAGGGACTGCCTATCTGACCTTCACCTCCACAACCAATAGATTAAGATTGGTAAGACAGGTTGTCAGAGTTTCGGACCACTGACCACCTATAACGGCAAAAATCTATAATTGTCAGCTGGGAGTCCGGGACCAATGTGGTGTGTGGTGTGGTGGTATGTCACGAATCCTCGGACCAACCTGGATAAACGCAACTTAACCTAAAGTCCGAGGCGGGCGTCTGTTCTGTTATTACTTAGCCATGACCTCCTCTGTCTCTCTGAAGCTATCTAAAATTTGGCTTTACTGTAACGTAAATAGGAATCCATCAAAATCCATAGGACACCGTAGGTCTGACAACAAGTGGACTACTTTGCGACAAAAAATTGTAAAACAATACAGAACAAGTTGAGAAATCGAAACAATTATTAATCGCCTACAATAATTTTCCACGTCGATCAGCAATGCTAATTATTTGATAGAAATAACTGGAAGACTGCAACCGATCAGGGCCCCGAGTCTGCTATTCAATAGTGTCAGAATGGTCTATCATTGATCTCATAATTGTTGATTTTGACAAGTTTGGTGTTGTCAAAAACAACAATTATGAGATCAATGATAGACCATTCTGACACTATTGAATAGCAGACTCGGGGCCCAGTTGTGGAGTTTCCTTGAAAAAGGAAACGATCACTCGAGCCACCTTAGCGTTATGAGTGTTATGACCCCAATTTGTGTAAATAGTAAGAAAATGTAATAATATGTAGACAAAAAAAAAAAACACACACAAAAAAGATCTCTTAGCACTCTAGGTAAATGCAATTCATGTTGCAAAGTCTATGATGTTTGTTTTAATAACTAGTAGTACTGATTTCTTCGTCCATAGGTATCGAAGCGAATTTACGAAATGTATGTAGAAAATTTTTATACGCCACCCTAGAGTTTTATTTGGACCATATTGGATAATCTTCGGCTGGATTATGGCTCTGCGATAAAATTCAACATTTTATTGGATTGATAGCGTTTATTTATATTGCACATGTCGTAGGGTTTTCACCATTTTCACTTTCTTAAATATTCTAAGATTTATCTTAATTTCTTTTTTTTTATATCTTTTAGATATAGGCATTTTGATTATTTACAAAACACATACACAGACATATTAATGTCTTGTTTTGGTAGTTTAACATTTTCCTCACTACATTTTCCTCAGTGTCCCGGCGACACGTAATTAATATAAGGCAAGGACTCCTTCGCAAATGGTTTGTGTATCGGTGATTCGCAGCAGAGCACCTGCAAATGAAAAGATAGACATCGACATGGCCCTTGATAACAACGCCTAAAAATCACCTCTTGAATGACTGCCAAACACTCTTTCAAGTTTAGACATTTTAACAAACTCTTGCATCATTAGATTGGGTGTAGTATTCTCGTGATTTTGTTATGTTTGACGTGGAAATTCCTTGTCATCGTAATCCTAAGCTTTTCACTGAAGCAATTCCAAGAAAGTCTCCATGAATAATAGAGAAATCGACATTTGGATCTGGTTGAGATACGGGGCTCCCCTCAGTGAGAGGTAGTGGGATGCTTCATGTTTAATCTTTGATTCTAGGATATATCGGTGATTTGTCTACCATTGGCTTTTCCGTTTTGAAGTTCTTGAAATTCCTCAAGGCTACACCTTATCAAGGCAAGGTTTAGTTCAAATTCCACTCCCTAATTAATTATGAGTCACCGTTAATTACTAAAATCACAACACCGCTGATCATTCACAATAGACCTGATCGGATAATATCAATCATTCATTACAATTTTGACTAGTCAATGATATTATAAAGATTTTATCGTCCACACTATCGCAATCAAAATATTGACAACCCTGTGTACACCAGCCATATAATTGACGAAACTTAACCTGAGGATCTCACACGAAATCGTTCAGTATCCTCTGCGATATCGACCTAGCTTCTCCACCTTGTGGTAAGTTCTTCATGTATCTGGTTGTGAACTAGTGCTTTAGTGTACTTGTAACCTATCTTAGTGTCTATGTACGATTGATTTGATTGTTTTGTTTTATTCCAATGATTGATGATTTGACTCACTAGTGTAAGTAGAGGTAGCTCTACTTCTGAGCTCAGCTTGAGATATTGCGTTCGGTTTCTGGGCAAAGTGCAACCCGAAGTCTGGATTTGTACTCGGTTGAAAGTGTGATGTACTATATAGGTTATACGTCTGTCAGTCTAGGGTTTTGGGTATTACGTGGTGTTATGCTGATAAGGTATTCATTTATAAGGCGTTTCCATATAGCACCATTTTTATAGAAAATCTGACGATCGGTTCTTGTATGTTATCTAGTCTTAAGTTGTGACTCCCAAGAGCCATAGACTTTTATGTAACGTGGCCATTCCCTTCCTTGCCCTTATTCTTATTCATTTGGAGTCGGCGCTGCACGTTTTTCTTCTTTCTTCCTTTTCTAATAGTCACACTGAGACTGGTATACTTACACCTACTTTTATGCCAGACTACTTCCAAATATTCACGACATTTTGTTCCAAAGGTTGGTCTCGCTAGTCACCCACTTCCTAACCAAAACGAAAATGTCATTTGAATGATATTGTGCTAGAGTCATTTCCAATTTAAAAAACAAAAAAAAACACTCTCCCTACTGATCTGCATTTCACTCCCCCATAGCTAGCAAGCTAGCTAATCTATCCGGATTTCCTCCACATAGTTCACATCACCGCTTGCTGTCAATGAACGCTGGAAAGTGCACGAGACGGCTCCAGTTCCGCTGATAGCGGTCGATGAACCCGAGGAATGCGCGGGCACACGTCATGCGTTCAATGTCTGCAGTTCTGCACACTGCATATTTAACTTTTGTTGATTTTGTTTATGTTTATTTGGTTATAGAAGTAAGCGGGTTTGCTTACTAGATGTAGAGATACAGTAGGCTGTATTTTTGTTTCTTTAGGTTGTAAAACAATCGGTATTATATTTTTTTTTACGTTTGGAAATTATCAAATGACTCCTCCCGCTCTGGGCGGAGCAGAAGGGAGTGTCGAGACTCTTATCAACTGAAACCTATCCGTGTTCCTTCTTATGCCCTTTGCGTTCCAGGGCCGCGGTAACTCTTTCAAACAAATTCCGCAACCCTGGCAGGCACTGGCCCTAGTGGACCCCGTCAATATACTGACAACTCTTTGAACCGGGAATCGCCATGCGACTCCCGACTCCCGACGCGTCTTCTTCTGTTGCGGTGGCTGGGGCGTGAGGTTTTCCCCGTGTTAGCGCTTAGTGTTTATGAAAACAAACGGATATATACCTAAATCATACTAATCCCGGAATTAAGATTAAGTGATTAAGATATTGGTATCGCTTCACCGGATTTCAGTCTCCCCCCTGGCTCAAAGAAAGTAATCTCGCAGATAAAGAAGTTCTCTGTAGACCGTATAAAAGGTACTTACATCGTATTGCTACGAAGTTAATGTTAATTTTATTTGTTACAGATCTCAAAGAAAATCAAAAACCATGTCTCTCGATGACGTAAGTTTCCTTTTATTTTCCTTAAAATTAGCTTGAATACTTAATAATAACCATGTGTATAGACGCTAGTACACCAAGCTACCCTAAACAATTTTGAACTTTATGAATTAGAAAATAAAGTTGAAAATCTATTATACACTCGGTTCCAAAAATAACGGGTCAGTCACATAAACCCGAATATCTCCCGAACTACGTATGCCATCCTAATGAAACGAAGACTGTTCAATTGAGAATTTAATTATACAGATAAAAAATAAAATAAAACTTAGTTGCACCCACAATATTAATCTCTAAATTAAAAAAAGACTAAAGTAGTCATATTTTTCTTAAGATTACATTTTTTTTATGATTGTTTTTTTGCTGTTTTTCATCACTTTCTTCATTTAATACTTTGTATTGCCTCCACGAGCTCTTCTGACAGCTTCCAGGCGATTAGGCATGCTGTACACCAAATTTCGGAGCCGGTGCTGAGGAATACCTTCCCATTCCTCCACCAGTGCTTGTTTGAGCTCGGGAAGCGTGATTGGTGGGGGGTTTCGACCTTTCACGCATCTCTGAAGCTCGGTGCGGGCCTCAGCAGAAATCCCAGCCCAAACTTGTACGGAGCCTCCACCGTACGCCACTTTTTTCTCCACACACGCTTGGGCTGGGATTTCTGCTGAGGCCCGCACCGAGCTGGTACTCATTCAAATTCTCGCACTGCACTCATGCAGTGGCCAGCGCGAAGCCCGGACTTAAACCCCATCGAGCACGCCTGGGACGAGCTTCAGAGATGCGTGAAAGGTCGAAACCCCCCACCAATCACGCTTCCCGAGCTCAAACAAGCACTGGTGGAGGAATGGGAAGGTATTCCTCAGCACCGGCTCCGAAATTTGGTGTACATACAGCATGCTTAATCGCCTGGAAGCTGTCAGAAGAGCTCGTGGAGGCAATACAAAGTATTAAATGAAGAAAGTGATGAAAAACAGCAAAAAAACAATCATAAAAAAAATGTAATCTTAAGAAGAATAAGACTACTTTAGTTTTTTTTTAAATTTAGAGATTAATATTGTGGGTGCAACTAAGTTTTATTTTATTTTTTATCTGTTTAATTAAATTCTCAATTGAACAGTCTTCGTTTCATTAGGATGGCACACGTAGTTCGGGAGATATTCGGGTTTATGTGACTGACCCGTTATTTTTGGAACCGAGTGTAGTTTGACAGATTGTTGCAGCTTGATGTGCTGGCGCCTGTACCATAAACAGGGCCGTCTCTAACCAATTGGGAATCCTGAGCACTTAAGTATAATGGAAACTTTGCTTGTGGAATGAAGAGCGAGCGCAGCAAGCTCTTTGATCATGGGGCTCTTGGCACTTGCCCGGAGTGCCCAATAGAATAGATAGCCCTGCCATAGATATCCTTCGTATTCTGTTGCACAATCAGCCTATAACGTTCCCACAGCTGGGGCACAGGCGTCCTCTCTATGAGAGGGAACGGACTATCCACGACGCGGGCCCAGTTCAGTTTGGTAGATGTCACATGCCTTCGATTTTTTAATATTTCTATGGTTCTAAAAAAAAAGTTCAACCACAATCCTAATACTTTGAGGAATAATATGACTTCGATTCAAGCGAAGTGCTATTGGGTTTTTGATTAGGAATTTCTCAGTCATCCCCTTAGTCTAAATTGGGATAAGAGCAGGAGAATGACGACGATGATGATGATGAGTTGGGAGGTTTGGGAGGTTGTGGGCTTTTGGTTGTTTTAAAACAAATAAAGCACTAGGGAGTTATAACTCCCTAGTGCTTTATTTGTTTTTTAAATAGATAAACTAAAGTTAAAACTAATTAAATAGATATTATGAAATGATGTACCATGATTCATAAGATTATAATAATATCAAGGTATTCATAGACTTAAATCATAAAATCACTACTCAAGTACTACTCGCCTTCCGTCATGATAATTAAAACCCAATTACTATTTACTTCAGGTATAAGGTAAGGTAATCAATACTAATACACTACTCTGCCAGATTGTATAAAGGGGGGTAATTCCCTGAACTAATGATCCAATTCTAAAAATTCTTTCACTGGCAGAAAGCTACATTATTCGTGGGTGCTTTATGCTGTAAATTATAATTATATCATGCATATTTGCCGGGCTATTACAATCTTTACGGACGAAGTCGCGGGTGAAGCGCTAGTACTTCATAATTACTTTATCTCTATGAAATCATTTTGAGTAGGTACGTGTTCCGTGATTAACACTGTAAAGTACAGTATTTATCAACCGATTAATATTATTTAGTCAAGTCTGAAGATCTAATCTTTACAGCCGAATATCATTTTAAATACCTTTTTAAAAAATAATTGATGGCATAATGACCTAGAACTAGGAACACGTGGATAGATAAAAACAGCCGGACAGATCAAGCTTCCAATTAAGCCGCGCTTGCCTAGGTTGGTCTGTGGATGGGTGACCACCCATTTTATAATACATAGTTTCCTCCGTGCCTCAGAAAGCACGTCGCCGTTGGCCCCGGCCGCTTAGTTTTTTATGTAAGAGCAGCGTCTGCTTATCTGGCCCAGAAGAAATTTGGTAGGTACGACCAAACGACCGTGCCCAAGATTCATTCCAGCAATAATGGTGGACAGATAGTGTAGGTAGGATACTGAATTGCTAATGAAATGTACTGAACCCGTTCAATCATTGGTGAAATGATTAATAATGGAAATATAAAACCGTCGCGGTCGGTTGTGAGGGTAATAACGGCTCTTTGGAATAGACATCGGACAGTTAGAAATGGAGTTATAATTGCTAAGGTATACCATTACTCTGATCCAATTACCGACGGATCAATTGAATATGAATTGCGTGGAGTCATTGACTTCTTTTCACTTAGCTCATTCGATTCATTTTTAGATTTTTTTTTGCCTTTGCCTACTTTTGTATACCTCCCATGTTTCTACACAAATTAAGAAAATTATAGTAACTTCAATTGAATTTTAGTCTTCTAGACATAACGTCATACCTCTATCCTACTAAGGTACCTACCTAGATCCTACTTCACTATGTTATTAGCCACCACCTACTTCACTACATAGTATAAAACAAAGTCGCTTGCGCTGTCTGTCCGTCCCTATGTATGCTTAAATCTTTAAAACTACGCTACGGATTTTGAAGTGGTTTTTTTTTAATAGATAGAGTGATTCAAGAAGAAGGTTTTAGTATATAATTTGACCGACATCCACGCGGGTGAAGCCGCGGGCATCAGCTAGTATCGAATAAATTCAAAAATAGTCATCGATCAATAATAAAAGTGATTGATGAAAACAGTCCATAATCTGCCAAGTTAGTTGACAGGAACTTAATCGTTGACAGTAAAACTGGCCCTTAGACTTATGGACTCTCAAAATAACTTTCATTCGCCTTTCAAATAGTTCTCTAACATCTTTGGTCTAATAAATCTAAAATATCGTAATTTTCTATTTTTTTGCAGCAATTCTCTACAGTCTCCAGCGCCGTGAGGAACTGGAAGACCACACCCAGCAACGACGAGAACCTCGCTCTGTACTCCCTGTACAAGCAGGCCACCATCGGAGACGTCAACATTGGTAATTTATTTCTTTAAACATAAAAACCTGACCTCATTCCGTCTCCAAGTCAAGGAATTGCAGGACTAACTAGTGCGTTTGAAATTCGAATATAGAAACAAAAACGATTTTATTAAAATTAGGCTGATTGCTAGCTGATTTATGAAAAATTACCCAACAAGCATTGATATAAAAACTACGCAGTAATTATGTCAATGCCAACAAGACAACTGGCCATCAACTCTTCGGATTTACTTCGAATGTTAGAATGACAGAATGGAATTATCTCCATGATTAGGATCTGATTAGGATCGAATTTCCTGAGTGCTCGTTCTGAATTGGAGCAAATTTTTATTTCACAACACGAAGATATTTATAATTTTACTTATTTTTTCCAGCTGAGCCCAGCGGTTTAGTCGAGAAAGCCAAGTTCAAGGCATGGACCGGCCGCAAGGGAATCTCCCAGGCTGATGCTAAGACGCAGTACATCGACCTAGCCGCCAAACTGGCTCCCAAATACGCATAATTATGTTTAAGGATACTTTTTAATTTTATATAAATTATTATTATCAATAAACGCTTTTTTAATTAAAAATAGATTTTCATTTGAATGGGTACAGTAAACTGCTGCAGTGTTACTGGTTTTTCTCACCTGGTAAATTTTCTCAGCACCAGCCGGGAGCCTGGATTTGTGTCCAGCTGTGCTGTGTGATGGCTATAAATTCGCTCCATCGTAGACTCCTACATGGAACTAAAATATAACTGGTGGTGGTGGTAGGTAAGTAGCTAGCTACTATAAAATTAGGAAGTTGGTACTCATTTGCCTATTCCTTCATAAGTACGTACATAAGTATGCAAACAAGTCTCTTTTCATAGTAAACTTACACTAGTAATTCTCAATACAATGGGTAGGAACATAGTTCATTCATTGATTATTTCCACTTGGAACCTTATATGTACCTCGGTGGTTATGGCTATAAAAGCATTGAAATATTGATGTGTGACCTAGATACGGTTCATTTTTGTTTACTCGTTAGCTGCCAGACATGAAATAATTTAAAAATACTTATAACTCAACATGGGGTCACCACTATGGAAGCCAACCCCAACATAAGTAGTTGGGAAAAGGTTAGGCAGATGATGATGATGATGGGGGTCACTATGACAGTTTTTCGATAGGTACCTAATGAGTGAAATATAAAAAAACGTCGTATTTGTTTAGTTGCATGAAAGAATTCTGAAAGTGAAGAAAATGTGTGAAATTAATCTAGGTGGTCACGCGAGTGCTAGAATTTGTTACTGTTTTTAGACAAGATCCAAATAAGAACCAGCATCATGCATCACAGGTATGTGGAATTCGGATAGGTACATTTGAATGCCTTCTAAGTGAATGATTTTTTTACGTAACTACCTACTTAAATAAATGGTTTTAGCTCCACATCCAGTTTGAATAACTCCATTACTACACCCAGCATTCTTATTCCATCCTCCGACAGTTCTGTTTGTTACTTTACTCCGGATAGCAATCAAACAGCGACCTTTTAATTAGCAGCGAAAAACTATGTTATATAATCCCCAGCTTCCCCCGATGAAATCGCAGGCTTACAGGTTTAGCCTTAGCCCGCCTACAATACAGGACAGACTTGCGAAAGTTTTAAAGCATTTAGCTTGTTATGTTTTATCCTTAAATCTTTATAAAATATACCTACATATTAAGTTTAGTAGGTACATATTATGTAACACGATAGACACATTCGCAGTCCTAAAATTGAAAGAAAGCAAAAATCATTGCAAAACGTAACTGTCAGTGTCATCCCTAAAAACTCCCATTTGCTAAAAACTTTCCCTGTCAACGTCAAATTATCCAGGTCAAAAGTGATTGTAATTTCTGGTTACAAACTTTTTTGAGGTAAATTACTAACAAATGCTTTAATTTTTCATAGATCAAAGATACGATACGATAGATAACATTGGCATTACGTGGTTTAATGATAGCCGATTCGTCACCATATTTTTTATTAGTTTTGTGTGCTTTGCGTTGTTTGCTAAAGTCAGTAAGCAATAGTAAGCATTAGCACGACCAGTTCCTAACGAGTATTCGTACCGAGCACACGCTTCTGTTTAACTGTAAGTTAGTGACGTGTATTCTGTTTGGAATAGTAAAATATCTTTAAAAGTACATCAATTTGTTCAATAATAATTCGAGACTTTATTTGTTTTCATTAGAGTAATTCGATTTTGGTTTATGAATGACATTCCTTTTTTAATTTAAACTTTTTTAAGAGGTTAAGTGTCATTATATTCAGCCGGCAATCACGTTTTACCCCCAATACCTGCGCTTGATTTGCAACTGTGGTGTTTTATAACTATATTATTTGTGTTTTTAGGTTAGTTAGCTGTATCAACAATCAACAAATCACCATGTCTCTCCAAGAAGTGAGTATTTCTTTTAGTTTTTTTATTTTTATAGCAAAATTATCAAGTCGAAGAGGGTCAAATGTTTTTATTCAATTGCCTTGATGGCCAGTCACTGGATAACTTAGTTTGTTTTAAGTTATAACTATAATGGTTTACATACCCATTAGCTATGTGCTTCATGCATTAGTTAGCAACTATTTCAGAAAGTGAAAAGACCACGTACCTACCTACATTCATGAGGGGAAATTATTAAGAGGATGACTGGCAACTCGATTGACCATAATTTTATTTCTGTCTACTTACTTTTACATTTTATTTGTGTGTTCCTCTTCAATTTGTGATTCGGATTTTAAATGAGACTTCTTTTCTCCAATATAAAATGGTTTATTCTCATGACAGTTAGTAACTTGGTACAATAGAAAAACGGTTCAATTTAAGGGTTTATAGTGAAGCTATACAGAGCAAGGTTGAGATGTGAATTTTATTTATAGGTTCATAAATAATAAATATTATAACATTTATAACTTATAGAAAGAAGAAATAATTTATTATTTTTTGCTTGGTATTCAATCAGACAAAGTTTTTAATTTTGAACATTCTCATCAACAATAATAGCTGCGATGACTTGGCACATTGCTTGGGAAATTATTTACAATGTTACTTATTTTCTTTAGTCTTATTTCAAATTAAAGTTAATTTTTTACTTAAATCTAAAATGTAAATTTATGTGATGGAATGAAAATAGTCTTGTTTGAGTTACTTGTGACTTTGATTTGACTTTATAAATATTTTATAGTTGTTAGCTTGTACTTTAAAAATGATAAAAAGTTGCTTGTTTACCAATCTACCTATTTTATAAAATGATGACACAATGTCAACTAAGTCAAAACAAAGTAACTGCCTTTTTTTGTATCCATTAACATTGAGCACTACTTTTTAAGTTAGGACCTTGAAGATGGAGGTCAAAGTCATTAGATTCCCTAACTTTAGACATTGCACTAGAATTTACTATTACGAGAACATAAAATATGAATGGCTTGTTTCCATCTACATATCTGCCGGGGTCTAGGCCTGGCCTGGTGGACGTTGGGAACGTTAATCAACATACTTAAAGAATAAAGTTATTTTCATAAGAACTTTATTCTTTAAGTATGAAGTAGTACATATGTAATAGATAATTATATTGTTCTCATTGAGTCTCCAAAGGGCGTTATCAGCGTTCTGTATATAATTACGTATTATTTACATAATATTAACCTTGTTCCCGACCTGTCAAGTGAATGACACAAATAGAACTATTTTTACACATCATTTCAAGTTTACATTGCATTTTGAAGTGCAGACTTCTTTTTAGGATGTGGATGCAAGTATTTAGGTACTTTGTCTCAGATTAATTTTAAATTATAAAATGTTAATATATTCTTGTTAGAATCCAAATAGAAATATCATAAAAAATGCTATGAGTTTGCTTATTTTACTTGAAAGTGTGTTTTAACAATTAATTAATGTTTGCCTTTTTGACTAGCAGAAATTATTTCTTGGGAATTTTCTACTTAGGTAGAAAGGATCTTATAGTCTAAACTATGTGTATATATATGTATATAGTATGTGATTACACAAGTCATGGTCTACCAAACCACCGAATTTCAATAATATATGTATGGTGAGAAAATAATTAGGCAGATGACATGCAGAGTGCTTCTCACACTTCTTCTCGAATAATTGACACAGATTTTGACTGACCACTACATAGCAACCTGCATGCGTATGAATTTCAATTATTTTCAAGCCAGTTAACAGTAAGTAATTTCTAATAAGCCATAAACATCAACAAAATAACATAGACTTCCTTAGTAAGTATTAGACATTGTCACATTTGATAACAAATGCATGAGGATATTAGTAAACAGAACCATTGCTGGTATAGCTAGATTTACAAACTATTGAATAATTTGCGTTGACCCGAGGAACTAGATTCAATAATAATCTTTGTTGGTTTAGTGTTGGTTATTAATTTTTGAGAGATTGAATTTTTAATCTATGCTGTAATAAAACTTATTAATTCATAATTGTGTCAGTAATTTTATTAAAAATATTCTTTTGTAATTTTGTCCCCCGATTGTATCAAGACAATGACACATTAGAGGTCAAAAAATTTAATTAACTACCTACCATTAGCATCTTGAGAAAAAAAAGCTAAATTATTGTTTCATTTTCTGTTCTCATTAATTAATTATTATTCACCATTGTAACAAAAATTGAATCTTTTATTTATTTTTAACTGACCTCTACTTGGTTCATTTCAACAGTACCTACCAACAACACTTGTTTTAAGTTTTATTATTATATTGTATAATAAGCTGACCTCATCTCACTTCAGTGTGGGAAAGAGATCTACCTATACACCCTGTATTGCTCCATCTCTTTCCTCCTTGGTCCTGAATAAGTTTATGACTATTTTAAATAGCCTACTCACGAAGTCAATGCTTTCAAGAGAATTTGTCCAAGCACTTAAAAGTGTTAGCATTTTGCAGAATAATATATGTTTGCCAAGATAACTGACAAACTCGTGCTAAAGTACACATTTATATAGGTACACTGGTACATAAATATTGTTGTTTATTTGGCATACAATCTAAGTTCTCCTACATGTTCACTATTTATCATGTTTTTAAGGATGACACTAAGCCGTTTAAAGTTATTGTATGGAAATATTTTAACAACTTAATTTTGATACGAAAACTTGACAAGTCATATATTTTCCGTAACTTGCTGGTAGGTATGGAAATATGAAGTTACATAAATTATGTTTGTTTCACTATATTTAGTAAAGAATTTATTAGGTAGACTTAATAATAGCTAGGGCTGAGTAGGAGCCATATTTCTTTAAGAGTAGGTGGCATACCAGTTATTAAAAGCCATTTTTCTGCCAAAGTTAGGCCTTGAGGCGTAGCACGGTCATTAAACAAATTAATTATTCATCAAGTTCAATAACTTCTGCCATATTATTATTAACATAGCTAAGTAAACCTTTGAATATGCGTACATATTTATAAGGCTAGACAAAGTTCTTTTCACGTTATTGATGGAAAATGTAAAAAAAATGGACGACACGGTTGGCGCAGTGGCTGAGCGATTGGACTGCTGCGCTCCGTGTCGTGGGTTCGATCCCGCACGGAACAAATATTTGTATGACCTACAGATAGTTTTTTCGGGTCTGGGTGTGTTTGTGTATGTGAGTTTAAATGTTTGTAAACGCACCCACGATACAGGAAAAAATCCTAGTGTGGGGCAACGTTTATAAAAAAAAATATATATAAATTTGTTTATAATGTCAAACAGTAGGTAAGCAGAGATTATAATTATGTGGTTCCACAATGGGATTCCCCGTAATAGATTTGGCCATTACTCTGTGACGTCAACAATGTAATTTCCTATTTCGTTTACTATTGACGAGCTAGTCGAGTGACTACGATTTCTCCTTGTGGTGAACAGACAAAAACCACACTATAATATTCCACACTGAGGTTTTATTATGAAAGATATTATTACTACGAACTTGTCACGCAAAAAAAAGGTGTAACAATGTCAGTAAACACGCACACGTTTGCCGGTAGATAGCAATATAGGCTCGCCCCTATTACTTAAACATAACTGGCGACATGGGTGTTATATTAGCTTCACCTCTGCCTAACCCTTAGGGGGATTACAGACGCTATGTTGTGCCGATGGGCATAGACAGAGTACAGAAAGCCTAACAAATGTTTTATGTGACGGCCATAGCTGATTAATGGCTAAAAGGTTGAAGTATCTTCTAACCCGTAACGAGTTCAAGATTGTTCCGTCATATCAAGATAATATCTATATATATTGAATATATTATATTCAATCATGTTTCGTGTGTCTCAAACTGATAGATGAACAGACAATATCATGGAAGTAACTTTTTACCGCGGCTTTGCCCGCGTGGAAGTCTGAAATTACAGTTAAAAAGTATCTTGGAGGTTTCATTTCAATTATCTGAGTGATAAAATTTCGCCCGTTCAGTCGTTTTATCGTAAAAGAGTTACAAACATCCATCCCTGATGATCCCTTTTTTTGTGGTCTGGGAAATCATGAAATAACCCCCCTGCCGATCTTGGGCAGAGCGAAAGGTAGTGTCAGAATTCTACTGACTAAAATCCACCTATGTTCCTTCTTAGCCCTTCATGTCGAGGCCGCGGTACCTATCTATTGCGAACAACTCGCAGCCCCGACGACGGAATGATCCCTGCATCCATCATAAGTGAGAGTCGTAAGATTTAGTATGACAACAAGTGTTTATTTGTTTCCAGCAATTCGACAAGGCCGCCGGTGAGGTTAAGAAGCTGAAGACCCTCCCCAGCGACTCCGACCTCTTGGAGCTGTACGCCCTCTTCAAGCAGGCTACCGTCGGAGACTCTGACCCCTCAAGTAAGTAGCACAATGACAGTACCTGGCGACTTCATCAGCATCATAACCTGGCGACCTGGCTTCTTCTCCCGACTTCATCAGTCTAAGCCAGATTACAGCAGTCTACAGTTGGACATTGGTTTTTCTAATCTGAAGTCATTCGAATCCCTCAAATACACTATGCTAACGCACTATGTCAATAGTTGACATCATAAAACATCTGCCTACAGCAGCAGTCAATGCACACACACACACACTGGAAACGGCCTCTTCAATCGCAGTTCCAGCATTAACCAAAAATTACTCTAAGACACAAACTACTCTACTCGTAAACAAATAATTTTATTTTATACCTGTAAACCAGATTTTTCTATAGAATTACATTCTTATTTGCTTTCAAATAAATTATTAGTTTTTTAGGCATTGAGTTAGTAAATTAATGACTTTACAGGTTTTTTTGATCACACAAAAACTAAAGGAAACCGCGTTTTGACTGCAAAAAAAAAACTAAGTAGTGGTGTCAACTACCGTATTCTAATCCAGCTCCTACCAGCCACCCAAGTGTCTAAATACCCATGCAAAACTGTATAATTTGCTTCGGTCTAAATGTTCCACTATTTATATACTGCACTAAGCAGGGTATGAGCCGGGAGCCGTATAATAACTTTATTTATCAGATAATTATAATGCATTATATGCCCGTTTGATTCAAATTCGAACTATTTAAATCTTGTTCAATAAGCTAAAGACCCAGTTTCCGAGGAGGTGTCCCCAGAAACTGGCTCTTATCGCACTACGATTAGTTTCATCATTCAATGTATTTCACACACGTGGTTTTTTCATTTGTTTACTAGTGCGGAAAATAAAATTTCCACTGATATACAAACTCCGACTTGGTAGAATTTCTATAATTATAATCGGCGGTGATTGTTTTTATAAAATCTCGGCGCCTTGACGTCGTAAATATTTAAATTGTCTTTCTAAATAGAACATCATACCTAAATAAAAAAAAATATTCTTCAAATCCCTAATAAACCATGACAAAAATACTTTTCGTTCTACTCTTTATTTTTTTGAAAGTGTATTTAAAAATATCGCTTGAGACTACTGTAGCTGTTGGCTCCATAACGCCCTCGCTAACGGCTTGGGCGAGAATTTTACTTTGGCTGCAATAACATAGTTTTCCCACTTGTATCAAAATGCTAATATATAAATGGTTTTAATGCACTTCGTTTTGCTCTAATTATATGGTACGAAGTTGTGTGTAGCTGTTTATAGTTTGGTTTAAATATATTTTTATCAAATAATTATTTATATACTTTACTTAAAAGAAATGAAAGTGCGTAGTTTACTTTTTAAACGGTTCCACAATGAGGTACGAAAAACGTACTAAAACCTCAGACTAATTTTAAAATAAATTGCGTTTTTAAGACTTTGATACGAGTCAGAAATAGAATCCTTGGACTTTAAACCAGTACGTATCACTTGCTAATTTCACGACTGACGTAGGTACGTAGGTAAGTTCTGCTTATGACTAACGTGTAAGCCGGGTATCAGACTTTAATTTACATTGTTAGGTATAATTAGACAATTTAGTATAGGTACAAGGAGAGTGTTGTTCCTGCACTTACGTACACCTTACACATAATAAATGGGTATTTTTCACAAATAGTAATGAAGTACGGTTCAAAATATTATACCAATGATTACAATGTTTAGTTTATCAATCAATCAAGTTCAAAAGCCAAAGTACTTTTCAAAAATTCACTTATTATTTCACATTTCACGGCACACTTCATTAAATTGAAAAACCATAAAACTTTACCAGGATGAATTATTTTTAAACAGCGAAAAAAATACAGCTATGAATTTAGTTCCAACTTCAAACTGCCGCACTCAGAGAGCTTTAATGATTACTTAGGCCATCACTTAGTAAAGGTTTTGACAGTTTTGTCATACAAAAGAATGTCAAATCTTTGCTTAGTGACGGCTTAAGTAATCATTAAATATCTCTGAGTACGGCAGTAAGTACTAGATTCTTAATATTCATTAAGCTAAGTACCTACTTCGGGATTAAAAAGGCTTTAAATTGTTCAATTTGTGCAAGATTTCATATCAACCAACACTGAAGCGGATGGAAAATCCTCGCGTTTTTATAAGTCTAGTTTTTTACGAAGTTAATTTGAATTTTATGATAGTTAAGCCGTTGAACGACGGAATTGACCAGAAGTGCTATTATTTATATCTTACTATCTTGTGGCAACGTACTCATATTTTGTTTGTATCACTGTCCATATCCGTAAAAAAATTTCAACTAGTAATAATTATCATTTTATCATGCACACGTTAGTTTCATAGTATGCCTTGATATAGTGGCTTTTCGTGTAACTAATGGTAGCGTTTCGTGATCGGTCGCTAAACAAACATACATAATGCATTCGAATACTGAATTTAATCCATTAACCTGATTCCCCCCCTTGCTGTATATGAGTTGTTTTGTGTTATCGATTTATTTTGTTTGATTGTGCCGGCATTTGAGTCAGACTAACTGAAATATAGGTTATTTAATCACAGTGTTAAATTCAAACGTCGTTGGTTTTTAATCTCCTAATTATTTGATTTTGAGGTAGCCATATTGAATACAGGTATCATCTTCATCATTTTTTCTCATTTTATTTGAGGTTGGCACAGTAATTTCTTCCTCTGCCATACTTCTCTACATATTACTCGTGAATTCAGCAGTCACCTCCTTTCTAGTCGTATCATCCTCCACACAGTCCATCCACGGTTTCTTTGGTCTTCCTCTATAACTCTTGTAACCATCTACATTCATACTCAAACTTTCCTCACTACACGTATATTGACTACAGGTATATTGACTATAGGTATATTGACGACAGGTATATTGACTACAGGTATATTGACTATAGGTATATTGACGACAGGTATATTGACTACAGGTATATTGACTACCGGTATATTGACTACAGGTATATTTATTTTGGAATCAAGGGTCTGAATTTTATTGTAACATATTTATTTTGTCGCAGAAAATTTAATTAGCTTCCGTAAAACTTTTCTATCTATGACAATGTGTTTATGTAACCGTGATGGCCTTAACCAGAGAACCTCAATATAATAGTTATGCTCCCGCGTCTGACACTCAGTGTATTGTCTCAGGCAGATTATAATTACATATTAACCTCTTGAGTAATTGTGTGAAAATGAAAACGACTCTTTGTATGGTAATCGAGTTACATGACTATCCATATTTGCTGAACTGATGTGGTGAGGACCTTGAGACTTTGACCCCGGATTAGACATATCTGCAGGTGGATTTCCAGCTGTCATTATCATCATCATTTCCCTGCCCTAATCCCAATTTATTTGGGGTTGGCGCAACATGTTCTTCTTATCGTGAGGGCAGTAAGGTCTAACGACCCCACACACCATAGTGTCAGAGTTTCTAAACCGCCTCAAGGGCCTCTGACATGGTTTGACAATCGCCTTTTGGCGGCCGGGACCACTAGCTTATATATGTATAAGTGACATGGTCTTCTTCTATAGGTACTTCAACAATAACCCTACCTTTTTCCAATATTAATTGCCATCTAAACACGGCTTGTGCAGCATGCGTGTTTGGTAGATAGTAAATCTAGAAAAAAATATTTAGAACATAGGCCGAATTGTACCAATAAAAACTGAACGCGTTTGAAACATTGAAACCACGTTTAAGAACTGTAATGGCAAGTACAATTAGCACTTTATCAGAGCCCAACAACCGCATAGTACATCTTATTTAGAAACATGTATCTTTCTTAGAATTGTTCTGATAAACACTAGACTAGCTAGATTAAACCAAGTGAATAGCAACACATTCTCTAATTTCAACCAGTTTCGAGTACCGTACATGGCTCTCGACAAGTTCACCCAACCCGTTGCTTTCTCGGTAAAAGCGACCTGGTTTTGACGTTTTCGTACTCCGTTTGCTTTTATATGGCTTATTTATACTGTTATGATGTGACTAACGTTTCTGTATGGTCAATAGATAGACATGACTAAAATCCGGTTCGATTTGTGTATCAAAACGAAGCGTAAAAGGTAATTATATATAAATGGCAACGCAAGGCAAGTCCTTGTCATTTCATTTAGAATGCCAATCGTAAACCCAAATGCGGTCAAAATACTTTTTAACGCACTTCGAAAGATATGAAGATAATTCTTGAAAAAACTTTCGCAAACCAAGCAATTTTCTGAGTCGTGGTCATATTTCTAGAATAGCTAAATAACTCTTGTTTCTAAAATAGTTCATTTTTTAAACATTGAGGTATTACGTAGTACATTATACCTCAATGTTTTTAAATCGAAAGCCTGACTATCCAGTCTTACCAAGTGGTAGCATATTACCCAGTACCAACTGAGCTGTGGAGGTCAGATTACCTAGTACCAACTGGACTGTGGAGGTCAGATAGGCGGTCGCTCCATGCTCCATGTAAAATATTGGTATTCAGCTGCATCTACTTACACTGGAAGCTGATCCCTATAGCTATAGCTATAGTTAAGTGATAGCAAAACTAGCTTTTTTTTTAAATAATAATAACCAACAAATGAATCAATCATATCTAAATCCATTTATCATTTGGCTACTAATCACTTAACACAATCATTTAAAGACGATATAAATCACGATTTAAAATAAGTCTCCTAACTGACTCAATCCGATAAGAAACATGAGCTGGCACATAGCTATTTAGGTTGAATCAATTGATATAAATTGCATGGAATGGTATCAGAAACTTTATCTACACTTCCTACCAACCGTCACAAATGCCTAGGATACGCAATTTCTAGTTCTACATACAGCAAGCTAACGTACAAATTCTATTAAACTCATCTTATGATTCACAGTAAATAGTCGCGCCATGATGATATTTTTCTAGAGACAATAATGGACTATTGTTCTTTTGAAAAAGATAAGCAGCGATGAGTATAATAATTATGATGATGAAATCGTGATTATTTTCTTGACAAAATGCTACGGGATCGTTGAGCTTGGATTTGTCGATTGTCAAATAACAATAGGGATGTTTACTGACTAAAAAAAATATGATTCTAATTAGTCCATCTGTTAGATTATCGAAAAATATTGGATCATACGTATTTTTTGTTTTACCAAATCAATAAAAATTGACAAAGATAAAACGGGTCAAAGATTTGAGTGGGGGTGCTGACGTTATTCACCGGTAAAAAATGTCATACTAATGTCTAAGAATATGACGTCACACGAGTTTTCAAAGCACTGTATCGTCTTCATTATTTGTTTACGTGAAAACAAAAAAATACGTGTACAATATTTTTTGGAAATCTGTCTGACGGACTAATTAGGTTTTTTTGTTAAGTACCCTATTATGCCAAGTATTTTTATTAGATTCGTATATTGACATAACAAACTCAGATTACTTTACGATTACGTTAGTAAAAGCTATTTTCTTGGGTAAAACAATATTGGTTTCTTTCTACTTTGAGATAAGACTTATTTCGTAAAAATATGGCTTCCAAAATGAAAAACGTAAAACGTTAATCAACACAGTAGCAGAAAATCACTTCTTAAAGTTGCTTCGTGTATATATATTGGTCCTCGTGACGGAACACAGATTTCCTCTCGGGAGTGAGTTACGTCCGGGCACACAACTCGTGTTTGTTGTTCATTTACTGTAATAACGGTATACAATGGCAACAAACGTATTTCTCGACACAATGTTAGATTAGAATAACATTGTGTGAATGACATAAACACAATGAAAGTGTGAATAAACTACGTAAACAGCGTATATTTTGATAACCTTTGAACTACAAAAACGAAACATCTACTCAGAAAATGTCGTTTATTCTACCGACCACTCTTTCAATCATAATCCGGGAAATATTCCACAAGGACAACAAGAAAAATCGTAAATAAACTCAACAGCGTAAATGCAAATAATTTAATTGAACTGTCAAAATGAAATATGTTGCCATTATTACACCGCTCTTGAGCACCCTTCTAGCACACATGTATACATACATAACATAACACTTGTAATCCCTGAAGACTTAGGCAGAGGTGTACCTAAAAGAACACCCACATTTCTCCAATTATGTTTACGTCCTATGTAATAGAGGCCGACTCTTCTAGCAATGCACTTAATTTCTTCTTTTTTATTTACAGAGGCCCCCGGCTTCTTGGACCTAAAGGGCAAGGCCAAGTTCGAGGCATGGAGCAAGCAGCGCGGAGTCTCAAAGGAAGACGCACAGAAGGCCTACGTCGCTAAGGTCGAGAAACTCGTTGCCTCCATTGGCCTCCAGTAAATAACCCTAGTGTGACTGACAATTAGCATATTTGTAATTTAAAATCAGTGTGAAATTTTTATATATGAAAAAAAAAAAACTTCTATGTACCTATATTATTTATGTATTAAAATCATGAAAAGCGTCAGAATGGTTTGTCAACGAACTCGTCTGACTTTGAGCGGATCGAGCAGGGTTAAGTTTTGGACGCGATCTTGTCACGGTTAAAAGTTTAGTAAGCTCTCTCACGAATAAAATGTTCTTGCATTTAAACACGAAATTATCGCCATCTTGTTCGTAATACTATACTTTTGTCCGGCCTGTAATGTTATAGCATTTAATGGTGTAATATTACAATCGCTGTCTTAGCAAACTTAGATACAGCACAATATTCATCTAGTATTCCTTATATAAGACCGTCCGTCTCATGAAATCATTATTTATTTACTTCGGTTAAGGCACAACTAGTTTGTATTTAGGCGATAACATCACATAATAATAAGGATACAAAAGATATCAATAGATTTTTTCCGTACTTTTTGGTATGCGGTGCTGTTTCTGATTCTTGTTTTACTTGCATTTTTGTTAAAAAAAGATTTTTTTATACATGAAATATATCCGTTGGTTACAGAATTTTGTTTTTTATTGTATTCCTAGTAGCTTACAGCTAGCTAGCTGTAGCTTTTTTTTTCTTATTACATGTATAATTAGGAATTTCGACGACTCTAAACGTTACGTTTTTTACGTGGTACTGGTAACGCAGGGCTAATTGGAAGTGAAGACAGATTCAATATTACTTTCTTCTTCTCGAATCGATGATTTTTTCCGACCAGTACGTGGAATGTCGTTTGCATGACCCGACGGGCAGGAGAGAAGGTGTGGCAAACTCTGCGTTGGGGCTCCACACCCGCATTGTGTCGGATGGGTCGATTATACCCCATGTAGCCAAAATAGATCGGCAGCGGCCAACATGAGTACGCTTCTGTTCATAGATTTTCATATCGGCCTTTACCTATTACATGGAGAAACGGCACAGTTGTCGCAGTGGCTAAGCGATTAGACTGCTGCGCTGCGTGTCACGGGTTCGATCCCCGCACGGAACAAATATTTGTATGGCCTACAGATAGTTGTGCCGGGTCTGGGTGTTTGTGTATGTGTGTGAGTTTAAATGTTTGTAAACGCACCCACGATACAGGAGATTCCTAGTGTGGGGCAGTTTTTTCTAAAAAAAAGGCAAACGTAAACAGAAAATAAAAAATTAAGTACTCTTTTCCCCTCAGTTTGACGTTAATGTAGCTAGTAATAGCTGCAATAACGGCTGAGGGAAAGGTCCGGTGTTTCATCCTTACCTGTTTTATTATTGACGTCATGTTACCTGGCTATAGGTGTATATATCTGTAGGTACACCTATAGCCAAGTGGTTGTACCTGTAGGTACAAAATTGAATAAAGTGATCGTTTCATCATTTACCTGTCTTTTCCTAACCGTGATTTGGAATCGGCTTCTAGTCTAACCTACGCACCGGTACTGGTATTTTGTATGGAGTAACTGCCCATTTGATCTCCACCAACCAATTTTATTGGGGTACCCACCTATCTACCTACGTGATACCCGCAAAAAGTCAAAGAGACATATTTCGTGTTAGAAATGTAGTATTCAGGTAAAACGTTATAGGTATCACGTTTACTATCATTAACCGTAGGATTAGGTATGTTTATACTATCTGTATATTAAATCTGATTTGTCCATGGTCGATGGCAATGGAAAAATAATGTTACCTTATCTTAATCCGCTTTAGATAAGATATTAAATCAACCATGATCTCCATTCATATCATAAAATACTTATAGGTAGGTACATAACCCTACGTTTACATAAAATCAGTTAGTAATAGTACGAAGTATTATAATATCTGTGGTCCATCTTACCTACTCACTTAGCCAATAAAGTCGTCATCATCATCAGCCTATAATGTTCCCACTGCAGGGACTCAGGCCTCCTCTCTAGGATAGGGATGGGCTATAATCCAGCACGCGGGCCCAGTGCGGGTTGGTATGTCACATGTCTTCGATTTTTTGGGTTTAAGACATGCCGGTTTCCTCACGATGTTTTCCTTCACCGTTTTGAGAGCAGCGGTGATGAAATAAATTACACAGAGTAATACGCCTGACTCGGCTCGAACCCACGACTTACTGTTCGTAAGTCGGGGCCGACACCACTGGCCCACCGCAGCTCTCCAGCCATTAAAGTAGGGAGAATAAAATACTGTATTAAGTGGTGGTAGTTGTCATGATCAGCTAAGAAAATGAAAAACTAATTTCAATATTTGTTTAGATTGTCTCATCGATTTAGAGATCACAAGCTCCGCTAGGATTAATAGTGTTCTGTGGTCACAAGCGCGACTGATTAGCATGATGTCCTTTTTTTTATTTTTATTTTTTTGAGGGGTGGGAAATCATCAAATAACCCCTCCCGCTCTTGGGCAGACCGAAAGGGAGTGTCAGACTTCTACTGACTAAAAACCACCCATGTTCCTTCTTAGCCCTTCATGTCGAGGCCGCGGTATCTTTTGAGAACAACCCGCAGCCCCGACGGTAGCATGAGGTCCTGGGCTCGATTTCCGGATCGGGCAAAGTGTTATTGGGTCTATTCATCAGGAATTTCTCAGTTACTGTCACGGAGTCCGGATTTTTGCCCGGTTGATGATAATAGGCTCGCCCCTTATTACACAGGACTTAAACATAACTAGCGAAAATTGGGTGTACTAATGGGTACATCTCTGTCTAATCCTTCGGGGATTACAGACGATGTTATGATGATGATTAATTAAAGTTATTCAAACCGCCTGTGATTAATCGCATAACGTTAGTAAGCGCTTTTTTTGTCTACACTGACGGCTTGCATTTGGTTTTTTAGCAGGCGCTATTCCTAATAAGTTACAAACTTTACTGTTAAAGCTGAGAAAATACCGACAGTTCGACAAGATATCTATAATGTACATGGACCTTCGGCACGTTGCCAAAAACGGCTAAAGCCGGTATCCTGTTTTTATGCGCTCCAATCAATCGACAAAATATCCTTGAGGATTGAACATGCAAAATAAAACGCCACTACATACATACAGATATAATATTAACTCAAGTAAAAAAACCTAAATATCACAATTAACAGAAGAAGAAAATCGATACAACACATTAATGTAAGTAACCAATGATTCCACAAGCTATAGCTGGACCAGATGTGCCAGTCAGGGCACTGTCTTCTGTGCTGGCGCGACCATAGTCATCTTCCCCTTTAGAAATGGCTAAAGATCGACCGACTATGGACCTTGGGCCGGCGAGGGAGATGAGGTGGTCTATGAGACGGACTGTCAGCGGTCCTTCTTCTTCTGCTTTTATGTTGCCGAGGTCTCCGACGTGGCGGACGTTGTCGCGGGGACCGCCGTGACGACCCTGGAGATTATTTAGTGTGTTAATTAAATTGAGGTAGGTAGTAAGAAATTTAGTAGGTCGCTTAGGTAGAGTGACAATTTGTCGACCTAGTTTCAAACATTTTCTGATCCTACAATGGATTTAGGCCTTTCCCAGCGACATATTACGTAGGTATCTCAGGTGGAGGCGGCTAGAGCATCCTTATGTCTTCCAACCAAAACACATCGCAAAAATCACTAATCTGCGTGTGCTAAGCCAATTAGCAAATACATTTGATAAGCTAAGGACGGATTCTTTAGCAGGCAGCGTCAGCGTCCTTTTGTTTACTAGCCGTCACACACTGCAATCATACACTAATTAACCTTTTAAGGAGATGAATAAGGGACCAAATTGTGTAGAGAGGTTCGCCATTTTTACCAACAGGGGAATATCATCAGGGACACAGCTTGAACTTACATAGAAAGCAAGGAAATGGGGTCCAATATCCTTGCAGTTATCCTTCACAGCTCCAGTCTGGTGCACATGTATGCCATGAAGACCAGGCGCCAAACCGGTGATGTTACCCTCGATGGAGACCGGGCCGTTCGGTACCAGCTGCGTGAAGATCAGGTCGCCTTCCACGCCTGACTCCTCGTCGGCTTGTAGGTGGACTATCGCTTGGAGACCTGGCGATCTTTGTGGCTGGGGTAGTAGAAAGTTATTGTGTTTAATATGATTAGAATATTTTATGGAACCTAATTGCGGTGGCGGCGCACAATGGGGACAGAATGTTCAAAACCACCTAGAGACTTCAAATATTAACCAAATTAAACCATTTTTGCACAGAAATGTTTGAAATTAAATTCCAAAGACACTCCCGATTTGTGAAAGTAGGTTGTAATTTTTTTATAAAAAATGCATATGAGTTGAATATAAAAAATTAGATTCTTTATATTATGTTTATGACTGATTCGTTTTCAGCGACGAAAAATACATCGGAAGCGTATATTTGCACTTCCATACAAGTGCTAGTTGAAATGCGTGACTGAAAGGGTTAAAGAACAGGGTAAAACTCGCTTTACCTTGGTTTTAGTGAGTTATGAAGTTTTAGATTTAAGGAATATTAGAAATCCGGCATCGTCAGTCTCTTTAGAATTTAATTACAAACATTTCTGTCCAAAAAATGTCTCATTTGGTTTATTTTTGCGATGTCTAGGTGGTTTTGAACAAAAAATTTACTCTATCCCCAACGTGCGGCGTACCTTAGGGCCAGTTTTGATAAAACAAACTCGATTGACACATTTAAGCGTTTAAGCAGATGTCAGTGTCAATATTCCTATACAGAAAGCGGAATGATACGTCACCTACCATCTAAAAATGCACAAAAAAATGTATCTACAGCATTGAGGTATTACGTACCTACAGGTAGTAATTAAAAATATCTTAAAAATAGTTACCTTTAATATTAATAACATTACATATAGCGTAGCCCATTGACATTAGTAAGTAATTAAATACATCCTTGACAACGTTGCCGCATTCGACACGGCAGCCATTACGGACACGCAATGCGAAGACAAGCTTGTTAGACAACAAACTACATGAAAAATGGATTTTGTGAGTTATGTAACTAGGAACCCTTGTTACATGGGATTCAAGTATAACTGGCGAAATCACGTATTTGCTTAATATTAAGGCGTTGCCTAATTATAAGCTACAAGTAAAATAAGGTTAATATTCTTCATTAGTCGAGTGGTCGTAAGCACTACGGCTCGGCTAAGGTCTTGGTTTTGATTCCCTGGTAGGTAAATGTGCTCAGTTGGAGCCTATACTGGTGGCCGCCGTGATATGAACACGCAACCTTCTGATACACAACTGACTGACAGCATACCTGGAAACACTGGGTGCTCTACCAGGTGCTTATTTGCCTACCGCCTTTAAGAACTCTGCAAATGTAATAATATATTGTAAATTATGTTTTTAGCACAACGATGATCAAGCCAGTGTTTATCTAAAGGTACAAATTATGATGTTATCATACGTAATTGATTGTCAGGCTTCGTGGCACTGATTACTTAATACTATGGTTACTACGTAGAGTACGTTTCATGGTGAATGCTCACCTGATCATTGTAACTGATAGTGTTTCACGACAACCTAGTGTGGTTAGTAGGTACCACCTTTGACTAAAAAGAATTGACACTCTATAACCTTATCGGACCCTTTATACAATACCTATATTGAATGGAAGGTGGGGGGAAAGTGCTGGAGCGAAAACCACAGACGGGACGAAGGAATGTAATAAGACAAATAGCCGATTAGGTGGACACTTGGACAGGCGACCTATGCCCGGTATGTGCCCGGTAGAAACTGGATAGCCATGACACAAACTGCCAAAAGTTGAGGAATAAGAAAATAAGGTCAGAATATTGTAAATATTTAAAGAAAAAACAGGCAGTGCAGCGGGACTTGAACCTGCGAGATAACTTGAATCTTGTGCACACTCAAGGCAAACATGCTTCTGAATTTACCTCCACTCATAAATCAAACACTAATTTATCAATACGTCAAGTGCACAACGTTATAATCAAATTAAATATTATGTATGACCAATTCAATCTATTCGAATATAATCAACCCATCGGCAATCAAATCACGCGAGTTATTTTAAACTTTTTGTAAGTTTTTGCACGATCCATTTATGTCAGGATCTCTTCCGTGATATCTGATGAGTGTTGTCACGAATTGTACGATGTTTTTGTTTGTTAACGAACCGTTTCTAACATAACATAACATCACGCCTGAAATCACCGAAGGGTTATGCAGATATACCTCAAAGTACACCAACATTTCGACAGATATGTTTAAGTCCCATTCAATAGGGAGTGAGTCTATTGTTATAACCGGGCACAAGTCCAGACTCCGTGGACTCCGTTACTGATAAATTTCTGATGGAAAAGTCTGATACTTTGTCCGACCTAGGATTAGAACTAAGGACTTTATGCAGACCGCAGTCGCGATTGTTATTTAATAATGTGAAATATTTACTATGAATGCTCAATGAACTTTATTCTATTACTTGAACTTTTATCTACCTCCAAGTTTAATGCTCAGGTAGAAAAAAGCATTTAATGGGACAAGCCCGCCACACTATTCTCAAACCACTGTAACTTCTGTTAGCCAGAATCAACAGTGGCGACCACAAGAAAAGCGCCGAGACAATATAGCTCGACGAAGTCCCAGAGAAACGATTTAACTGTCTTGGATACCCCAACGAAATTAATCAGAAAAGAATAGCGGAGGAGTAAGTAATACATAATGTTCACTTCCCTCCATATTAGCAGGAGACAGAGCAGAACAAGGCCAATAGGCACACAGGGACGTATGCAACTGGGATAGCCAGTTGCCTAGCACCACGGATAGTATAGGAAATAGCCTTTTTGCAGTAAGACTACGCAACATCATAGTACGGTCAGCATCAGAAGTAGCTTCACATTTCGAAATTTCAATTATTTGATGTACAGGACTAACTGCCGCACTCAGAGAGCTTTAATGATTACTTAGGCCATTACTTAGTAAAGGTTTTGACAGTTGTCATACAAAAGTATGTCAAATCTTTACTAAGGCGGCTTAAGTAATCATTAAATATCTCTGAGTACCGCAGTCACTCTATTATTTTTAATGTTTCAGAAGATTATTCTTAAAAATATTCCTTACTCTACAATAACTTGTTAGTAACGAGTAATATCTGATTAAATAAAAAACCTGCTTTGAAACTTTGAGTAGTGTTAATCTACTTCTGATGCTGACTGTACCTAGAAGCCTAGTGTGAGTTAAAGCAGAGTCATCATCATCATCATCATCATCAGTCTGCCTGCCTGCAAACCATATTGGTGTCGGCTTCCTGTCTAACCGGATGCAGCTGAATATCAGTATTTTACATAGAGCGACTACCTATCTGACACACAGCCACAACCCAGTTACTACTGAGAAGTATCATTTTTTGATTGCTGTACTGGCAAAATATGGCTGGCTGTACTTAACACCTCTGTTCAATCTATCGGGCAAACCTTACTTCCTTAGAATAAAAAAAAATGCAATGTAATGTGTGTGTGTGTGTTTATGTGTAAGTAAGTAAAGTAAATGCGAAAGTACCTCTGTCTGTCTGTCTGTCGCTCTTTCACGTTAAAACTACTGAACTGATTTAAATGAAATTTCGTACACAGTCTAAACTAAAGCCTGAGAAAAGGACATTAGGTTACTTTGGAATGCGAAAAACGGGCTGTAAGGGGATGAAAATGTCCGTCGGGGCTGTGGGTTGTTCGAAAGAGATACCGCGGCCTCGACACAAAGGGCTAAGAAGGAACATGGGTGGTTTTTAGTCAGTAGAAGTCTGACACTCCCTTTCGTTCTCCCCAGAGCGTGAGGGGTTATTTGATGATTCCCCCCCCCCCCAAAAAAAAAAGGATAACAAAATATTACTTTTGGTCGGGACTCGGGATAACCGACATCCACGCGAACGAAGCCGCGGGCATCAGCTAGTATAGAATATAGGCATGATCTTTTACGTGATAATTTAATACAAGTAATTCAGATGAAGATCATCGGAATGTTCTTTAATTCTTTTGCTAATCGTGATCTTGTAATTGATGGTAAATTGTTTCAAGTACAGGTAAGGTGTTTGATTTTAACAAAAAAAGTGTCGGTAGCTACATGTGTTTGTGTAGTTTTTTATGATCGTCTACTTAGTTTTTAAGCCATAGATATATTAATTTATTAATTACTTATCCTCTAAGTAGGTATGCTGCTTAACGTATTGAAGTAGCTTTTTAGGGTTCCGTATTCGAAGGATATCCAACGGCAACCTATTACTAAGCCTCCGCAGCTGTCCGTACGTCCGTCCGTCCGTCTGTCTGTAAGCGGGATGTATCTCATGATCCGTAAGTCTTCGTATGCTCGTACCAGGCCCCCCACGACTCTCTCACTAAACTATCTCACAAAGGGCAACAACAACAACAACAGGACAAGACTTCGCTGTATGTCCGTCCGTCCGTCTGTCACCAGGCTGTATCTCAAGAACCGCAATAGCTAGACAGTTGAAATTTTCACAAATTATGTATCTCTGTAGCCGCAATAACAACAAATACTAAAAACGAAATAAAATAAATAGATAATAGGGGCTCCCATACAACAAAGTACAAACGGCTTTTTTTGCCGTTTTGGTACGGACTCACACTTGGCCAATTTTTTTCACTTGGTATTATTTCTTCGGTTTTTATGGGAAACTGGAAGATTAGGCTAATATAGATCTATTTAGTACTATCCAACTAAACTTAAATGTTGGGTTAGCTCATTTCATAGTCGACCTCAACTCTGTCCTCAGGACAACAAAAGGCCCATATAATATTAAACAAATATGTATTCTTAGAAGGTAATGTAAACTATTTTTTTAAGTAGGCCAAACATATCTGGTTAATTGTCATATTTCTCAATCAATATTTAACGAATTAACAAAATTCGATATTTCCTGCAATGTCACGGAAATCATTGTGATTACTTTTTGGCCATAATCCTCTGCTCCTCCTAATTCTCAAACCCAAGGAAGTACTCACAATATTACGGCATCACGATCTAAAACGTTTAAACAAACTTGTTTTAATTGATAAACAATTAGTTCTCAGTGACGTGAAGTTGTACAACTTCGTGAGGAACGCGTAGACAGACTGATTCTGAATTTTTTAGGGTTCCGTGACCAAAGTATGTCAGCGGGAACTTACTTTTAAGGCTCTGCAGTCTGTTCGTTCATCTGTCACAGGGCTGTAGGTACCTGTTGAACCGTAAGAGAGTGCGTACCAGAGTGTGTGTATTAGTATTAGGCAATATGGTCGCTATACACATATTGTGGTGACAACGACATCTATCGCACCCCATGAGAACTAAAATGATAAATCCTGCATAGCGCTATCAAAATTATCCGCGACATTAGCTCATATAGAAAATCCCGACTTACATATGTGGGGCAGTTAGCCCACCAGACACAACACCCGTCTGGTTCGAGGATCCTCCCTTTTCTATGGGGGGTGAGGAACTTTACACCCTGTTCCTCATACCCCCAAACACATCTTAAAAGTTAGTAGTGTATCTCCTCTTCCATTAGTACCTACACCCACATTTCTCCAGTTTTGTTTAAGTTCTATGTATTAGAGGGCGAGCCTATTGGCATCAACCGGGGACAAAACCAGACTCCATGGCTACTACAAAGAAATTCCTTATGGAAAAACTCAATAACACTGTCCGACTTAGAAATTGAACCCAGGACCTCATCTCAAGCATTAGTCGCGCTTGCGACCACGAGACTAAGGTGGCAGTCAAAAATAAATGTCAAAAGTTAAAGGGGATCACCAAGTGTTAAGGAATGTACCTACTATTTAATTGTGCGGAACTCTTTATGCGCCAGTCCGACTCGCACTTGACCGGTGTTTACACCCATCAAGTCACGCTGTCCGTGTATTAAATAATGTTTGAATATGCATATCTGTGTAATTTGTACAAAGTGGGAAGTTGGTAGGGCCGTGAACTGTGGGTCGCAGTGTATAATGATTCTATTTTCGATATAAAGTTTAATTTTGTTTGTGCGAAATAATTATTGTAATTGTCCGTTTAGGAAGGCTTTTGATATTGTCTGATAGCTGTCTGAAGTGTTGTTTTCTTGAATCCATTTATTTTAACATTAATTGCTGTTGATTTGATTGAAGCAATCATCATCATCATCTGCCTAGCCCTTTCCCATTTATGTTAGGGTCGGCTTCCAGTCTAACCGGACGCAGCTGCAGTATTTTACATGGAGCGACTGCCTATCTGACCTCCACAACCCAGTTAATACTAAGTAATACGATACTATTTGGTAAGACTGGGTGTCAGAATTTCAGGTCACTGACTACCTGTAACGACTGCTAAAGATCTATATACAGGGTGTAAACGAACCCTTCACGCATCCGTCAACCAAGCATTCTGTACATCAAACTAAGTACCCCTATGCAAAAATTTTTGCTGGGAAATGACTTTTTTTTTTGGGGTCAAAAATCACATTTTACGGTAAAACTCAAAGTAGCACTCTTAAAACATTGTGCTAGTGGATGCTTTGAATAGTAAACGGGTCATGGAGGTAATTTAAGTAAAGTTAAAACCTGAAATACTAGTATTTACAAAAACAGCTGTGAAAAACTTGGAACTTTGACCCCCAATATCTCCGTAACTAGGAGGTTCCCAGGTATGGTCTAGAACAAAAAAATGATCGCAGTGGTGGGGAGAACAAATGCCCTTCGTTTGCGTTAAGGGTACTTTTACATCCTATATGGCAGCCGGGACCAAGGGCGGATCCAGGATTATTTTCTGGGGGGGGGGGGGGGCACATAGGGCAGGTTGGCAAAAACAATCAACAGTTCAAAATAATTTAAAAAAAAAACACTTAAAAAACGTCTACAATAACTTTACTTTCGGAAGTCGGTGGCAAAAAAAGTCAATGAAACAAACAAAGTCACTGACATTTGATTTGTAAGTATGTACTGTGATGGTGGGCCCTCTATAACCGTCTGGGGGGGGGGCACGTGCCCCAGTGCCCACCCCCTGGATCCGCCCTTGGCCGGGACCAACAGCTTAACGTGCTTTCCGAGTCATGGAGGAAACTCGGTATGTCGGGCGGTCACCCATCCACAGACCGACCTAGGCAAGCACAGCTTTACCTAAAGATCGACCCGAGTGGCAGTTCTTATTAAGCCATGAGCTCGTCTTAGATTGAAACAATCATAGGTAAACAGTAGTTACAGTGTAGAATGGGCTTAAAACTTTAGCGCTTGCGTCGCGACACTCGCGACTTCGCGAGTTTAATTTCTTTTCACCGAGCGAGCTTCTGGCACACGATGGTTTAACGATAATTGTGACCAAATAGCTGACGATAAGTATTACGACACAATGAATAATTATTATGTTAGTTGGGAAACTTCAGAGAATTATTATAAGTAGAAAGTACTTACGACAACGTATTCTATTTGTTTTTCAGCGCGATTTCCCGGTGGGTACACTTGGTGGCCGAATTCCTGGAAAACAGTAAAAAGCAATATTATTGTAGGCATTTCAGGGTAGGAAGGAAGGAAGGGTCCACTAAAAAATTATAGGTACTCGTACCTCTGCTTAAATGTCTTCGATATTTAATTATCATGGACAAGGGTGGACAGCCGTTGAGCTGAATACCAACCGAAATGCTACTATGACGACTTGATCTGATATCAATAATGATACTATAACTTACCGGAATGAGAGAAGAACCTTCAATTAACTATGTCTTGTTGATTATTAAGTAAAACGGGACTATTTTGTGTCCCAGAGCTTTGTTTGGGGACAACGGGACAGATGACCGAGAAAGGGGACAGTCCCGTTCAAAACGGGACGTATGGTCACTTTAGGTATTACTCATGACTGTACTCCCACACCCAAATGACCATTCTCCTTTCAAATATAGTCTGTCCACCTTAAGGATGTCTAAAAGTGGCGCTGCTGATGACAGAAACGTTGTGTGATGTCTATTGGTGTGCGATGTGGCGTACTTAATGAGGAAAAGTTTGAATGTGAATGTTGAGGGCAATATACTAATAGAGCAAGGCGAAGAAAATAATGTATGGACTGTGTGAAGGATGATTTGGCAAGAAAGATATGTCTCGTATATTGAGATGACGACAAATTGAGAATCCAAAACATTTAGGGTCAGGGTAAAAAATGTTGATTGTGTTCGCTAACCTACGAATTTTATTCCGATACACTATGAAGGTACGTAAACATACTTACTACGTATTAGAATTGCTGACCAAAATAAACTGACAAGAAATTAATAAGAGTTCAACAAACTTGTCGTAATAAAAAACAATTTATCAATAACATTATTGATAGAGTCATATTGAAGTTATATCTCAATGATATTTTAATTCTAACTCGCCCCCGATTCACGCAGTTTTTTGCGCATGAACAAAACATCGAGATAGATTTATTAAGTACTAGCTTTACCCGGCGTTTGCGTTTCAATGCTCTTTTTCCTACCAACTACTTACCTACCTACTACCCTACCTCCTACCCTACCTACTACCCTACCTACCTACCACCCTACCTACTACTCTACCGACTACCCTACCTACCAACCATACCTACTCTACTATCCTACTTACTACCCTACCTTCTACTCTACCTACTACCCTGCCTACCTACCTACCACTTTCTCACCTTTTAAAGGAAGTGAGCCTTTTTGTGGAAGTCCAGGGAAGGTTCCCTGGACTTCCACAAATATTTCAACACTAAAATTATCCAAATCGGTCCAGACGTTCGCGAGTTTTAGCGAGACTAACGAACAGCAATTCATTTTTATATAATTATATATAGATAGATGCACATTAAGTAACTTAAGAATCAAATAAACTTATAATGCTTACAATATGAATTCTCCTGAAACTGCATCAAAATCCATTTTGTACGAGAAGAATTATTTAGCTGTCGCACAGATGACAGGTAGACGTAAAAAGTGACATTATTTTAACCATTTATAGCATAACATCACGCTAATTCCCGAAGGGTTAGGCAGAGGTGTACCTAATAGTAGGGAATATAGGAAGAGCAGTGCTGGCTCAGTAGTAGCGCCCCGACTTACGCACAGTGAGTCGTGGGTTCAAACCCAGTCAGGCGCATTACTTTGTGTAATTTATTTTATCACCACAGCTCTCAAAACGGTGAAGGAAAACATCCTGAGGAAACCGGCATGTCATAGAACCAAAAAATTCGGAGACAGTGACATCTACCAACCCGCACTGGGCCCGCGTGGTGGATCATTGCCCATTCCTCTCCTAGAGAGGAGGCCTGACTCCCTGCAGTGGAAACATTATAGGCTGATGATGATGATGTACCTAATAGTCATAGAGTATTAAACCACTAGAGAGCGTGTAAGCCGATTTCTTCTAAGTACACAACTCACTACCGCGGGTCGGGGGATGAGGAAGAATACGCGGCTGCAATTGGTCAGTTCAAGGTCAAGTTGCGTAGGTATGCCTAGGTAGGGATTGCCTTACTTGATTATGGGAAAATAGTTGATATCGATAAAATGGATTTTAATATTATAAAAAATACTCAATAAAAATGACAAAATAATATTTAATTAAAATCAGTCAATTACAAAAAGAAAAACAAGTATCCTGTTATTATCTTTCAGGCTCGCATTTTTTTTTAACCACTAATCAATTTTTTTTTTTGGTCTGTGGGAAATCATCAAATAACCCCTCCCGCTCTGGGCATAGCGAAAAGGAGTGTCAGACTTCTACTGACTAAAAACCACACATGTTCCTTCTTGAGGCTGCGGTATCTCTTTCGAACAACCCGCAGCCCCGACGGGCGTCGGCCCTTGCGGGCCCCTTCCATGTTGCTGACATCTCTTTGAGGCGCGCGTGGAACACGAACGCGCCGTCGACACGGCCTGTCGTCGTCACAAGACGGACGGACGGCGAGCTAGCCCATCACTTACCGTCCACAGACCCGCGTCTACGGTGGCCGGAAGCCATCACGTGGCCCCCGACGCCCGGAGCGCCTCCCGCGGTTGCTGGGACGAGATGTTCTTTCCCTCTCACGTTCCGCCACCTCCTTCGCTAGCATCACTGCTTCATAGAAGGAGGCCACGGCGTCCCATTCCTCCTCGCTCCGGACCATGGCTTGCACCAGGGCCGGACGCGAAAGGTTGCCACCGCCGTTCACCGCTACGAGAACACGACGGGGTTCCGCCCAAGCGGGGCAGACCTCCACGGTGTGCTCCACCGTGTCCTCCGGCCGATCCTCATAATGGTGACATCCGGGCGTTTCCTCCCGCCTGATTCGGTGCAGGTACCTCCCAAAACAACCGTGTCCGGTGAGTAAACTCGTCAGACGGAAGGAGAGGGCGCCGTGGCGCCTCTCCACCCACTCCTCAAAGAGGGGACTTACCGCCAGTATTATCTTGAACCCTCAAGAGGCTTCAAAGAAGAAAGACGTCAAGACATATTTCTTCTTTTTACTAAGAGAATATAATTATTAGAAGATGATCTATGTGTCGTTTCATTTTGCGTTTACGTGGAATTAGGTCTACAATTTCCTGGTCTACTACTTCTTTCTTCCTTATTGTTGAACTCGGAAAAATATAAGTATGTCGGAGGAGACGCTATTCTTCATGATGATGACGATAAGACAGGATGGATATCTCAAAATAACACTACAACGGTTCTTCAGTACAACGGTCTACATTGGTAATCACACCTCGGTTACAAAATCATAACGGATGCTCATGACAAACAATCAAATCAACCACATGGAATGCAGTGAGGTTAGTAGGAAACACGACCACGACCAACCGCAGCGCCGTCCGCCATCGAAGCCCTGCCGCTGGCTCCGACTCTCTAAATTGACGAGCGCTTCTGTCATTCATCACCTGACAGTTGTCGTTGTTAATCGTGCCAGAACTAAACACACCCAAGCACAACTAAAGAGGTTGAACTTAACGACAATAGTTGCTTGACATTCCAGTAGTTCTGATTCTATCCACGTTCAGAGACTGCAGTCTCCGACACGGCCAGAACTGACAATCACACGTCCTCGTGTGGTGGTGATATGGTACCTGTACCAACGAGAACACAAACTTAAACTAGACTGTCGACTCGGCCTACCTGACCAAGATTAATGTATCTGTCAATAGAGTCGTAAAATCATGAAAGTAAAACCAATTCAAAGGTCTAATCGCATTAATTCAAAACAATCAAAAACTCGCGTCGTACTGTGTATAAGCAAACAAAGCAATACTACACTAATTGCACACACTCTTGTAACCCAGCTGCCCCAGGCAGCTTATTCTAGTGACACTGTCACCCGGGGTTGACCAAGCCCAAATTCACAGTCTAGTGGCACGTGCCACCCAGGGCTGACCAAGCCCTTAACACAAAGTCTAGTGACACCTGTCACCCTAGGTTGACCAAACCCAAACATACAGTCTAGTGGCACATGCCACCCTGGGCTGACCAAACCCTTAACACACGGTCTAGTGACACATGCCACCCAGGGTTGACCAAGCCCTTAACACACACAGTCTAGTGACACATGCCACCCAGGGTTGACCAAACCCAAGCACACAGTCTAGTGACCCATGTCACCCAGGGCTAACCAGGCCCAAACACTAACAATCTAGTGGCATATGTCACCCAGGGCTCACCAGGCCCAAAAACTCACAGTCTAGTGGCATATGTCACCCTGGGCCAACCAAGCACTTCATAAAGTCTCCATGACTTCCTGGTCACTCCAAGTCGACCAAACATTATAGTCTCTACGAGACCCTGGCCCCCGCCACAACGTCTTCCTCCGCTCACCGCCACTGACCAGCTTCGAACTGCAGCTACAGATATTACGACAAGACGTGCAGTGCGGCCAAATAGTTACAAGTGTGCATACAATCAAATAAAAGAGATTTCATTAATCTTCATCGCTCTCGCTAATAGGATTAAGCTCGGAGGGAACTCTACTTTGAGGCATTTTTCGAATACGGTCATGAGCGTACTTGTACGTTCTATTCCCTGTTAGTGATTTTAAAACATAGCGATCATTTTCAAGCGACTCTACTACTTTGAAAGGACCTTTAAATTTGGGTTCTAATTTGGTTTGGTTTCTCTCTCCATTTTTGATTAATACCAAATTATCAGCTCTGAAATTAACCACTTTGGCCTTATTTTTGTACGAGGTCAACTCTTTCTTGACAAAGCAATGACCTTGATCAGCGATAATAGTGCAAACAAAATAGAGCAACACTGGAACTCAAAGCTTTAATAGTGCAGGCTGCATTGAGACGTAGACTATACTACAAACTTCGTAAACGCGTCTATGAAAACTATCACATTCTATTTCACGTAATTTTTCTCACTCAACTTTCCTGAGTAATCAACATGCACCGGGTGCCATAGGATATTCACTTTTGAGATTGGATGCAACTCAGCTTGCACCAGACCGGAAGAAGACTTTGAGACACTACATCTAATACAATTTTCCACGAACTTTGTGACATATTTGGACATGACTTATATGCTCGAACCAATAACTTTCATAGAGCTTCTCCAAACTCTTTTCCCAACCAAGATGCATGAGAGCTTCATGAACATGATTCACCGACCAACGAAAAGCTCACGGTATAATAAAAGAACGGAACTTTACGAAGTATAACACACCTTTACGTAACTCGTAAGTTTTCACTACTTCCACTGAAAGCTAGCAGTTTTTGAACTTAGAGACAAAGTCCTGAATTTCTGAGTCTTGGAACTGTTCAGCCAAAAGCCAATTTTCAGATAGAATCGCGATCTCTTCACGCCTTTCCTCTGTCTTTTGGATGAGAGCTTTAACGGGAGTCTTGTTAGGCTCAGCAAAATGGTTTCGTGACAACAAGTCAACATGACTTATATGCCTACACTGTCGATACTCAATGTCGAAATCGAAAGTCTGAAGGAAAGCCCACCAACCAGCGTGGACTCTCAGTGTCATGTCCACTTTGTTACGTAAAGCCTACAAGGAGTTACAGTTCGTAGCAACAGTAAAACAATAACCTTGTAGGTAATGTCGAAAGTGATTCTCAGCGTTCACGACTGCTAGAGTTACCAATTCGTAAGAATGGTACTTTGACTTCGGTCGTGGTTCGCCTGCTGAAATAATTGACAACGTACAATTTACCATCGAGATCGAACTTTGGAAAGTATCACCATAACCCTCAGCGTTTGCGTCAGTATGAAGTTCGATTGGAAGCTCTGGACAGGTTTACTCGTTATAATCGAAATCACACGGTCTGACTACTTCTTGCTCAGTTTTCCATTCAAACTTTTTACTGTTGATGAGAATGAACCATGGAGCATTTGAACACGTCTTATTCTTGACAAATCTGTCAAGATCTGAACTTAGATTCGCCACAGCAGACCCATCCCCCATTGAGCACCACTTAAACACCAAATCCACAAAGTACTCTTGAGCTGAATGAGACGAAATACAAAACATGCATCAACCGCACACTATGCAAGCAAGTACATCACAAGCCGAACGATTACATCGCCGGTAAAAACGCTTGGTTCAATGTCAGTAGCGCTCCACAAGGACAAGGGGGCCCAAATTGATAGCACGAAATAGGCAGAAGAAAGAAGAAGATTGAACAACCATCCCCGCAATGCATAAACTCAAACTCTCCCGTATTATACACTCACACAGCCGATATTGTATGAGCACCATGTACCAGAAACACATACTTCCCCAGAATCCCATATCAACTTTAATTTGACTTGTATACGCCCCGGCGACCGGGCGCGTTATGCTCATGAACGGGTGCCGTCAGTTGCGACCGGCCACCTCCCAGCTGCCACGACCCGCTCGAATCATTACTCCATTCTTTGAATTGTTGCTCCCGACTTCACCATGGACACTTCCATCGTGCACAATAAACCATCTCAACATGAATAATGCAACCAAGGTTCCGCAACAACACTCTGATCCAAAAGAGCACCCATAGAGCCTCCTGCCCATTCCTCTCCACAGAGCATTTTGAAGATTCCAAAGAAAAGCCTGCCTTTGTGAACGCCTCAAGAACTTCCTGCAACCGGGTCAGACTTTCCTCTTATCACGTGACCGAATGAAACTATGAACATGACCAAGTTCACCTAGCGCTTTAGACACGGCACGCTGAAATACGCTCGGAGCGTTACGAAGACCAGACATCATCGCTAGTACTGCCAGTGAGAGGTAACGAATGCAGTAGTCATACAATCTTCACTGATGGGACTCTGATAAAAGCCACTCACGCAATCAAGTAACACGTAATAGTTAACACCTGACAATCGAGCAATCGCCCATCAACGACAGAGGGAATCGATCAGACACTATGTTAAGATTTAATTCATGGTAGTCTTCACATCTACGCTTGTCTCCGTCCTTCTTAACACCCAATAAAATAAATGATTTTAGCTCTCAATATCTCGCCGACTTTCTCGCGTGCAATTTGCTGTTCACCTTACCGTACGAGCTGGATTCACTAATCAGTTGTTTAATTCACCAGTAGTCATTCAAGTTAGCGGTAAACCATCGATAAAAGTATTCGAAAACTCACTCAGAAGAGACGTCGAACAGTATTTATTTTCGTTTGTAATATCAGAATCAACATTGTAAAATAATCAATTATAGGAAGTAAATCGGAACAATTTACATTTTGAAGTGACGAAATAAGTACCTAGTGTAGATTCAGTTAAATGTACCGTATAGCCAAATGGCCAAAAGTCGCATGCGATTATAACATCGTATTTCATATAGTCGTCAGGTAGTACGTAAAATAAAATCGTCATTTCGTTATTTATTATCAATCACAACAACGCTAAGAATTTGTTCAGTGCTATAAATAAACATTCGAGTTATTATCGATACCAATTACTTGCACGGTTGAAAGATACGTTTGCCCGAGTATTTAGAAGCTACACTGTTTAACAACAGAACACTCTACGCCAGAATCAAACAACATGAGTACGACTCACCGGATTGTTGTAGCTGTCCAAGAACGCCGCAAACTTCACAGCTGTCCACACGTCGGGCTTTTTGCAATACTTACCCAATAATGGATTTGGTTGTGTACCCAATAATGGATTTGATTGTGTATGTGTACCCTTAAAGCGTTTCACGTCTGTAATAGCGTGATGATCTTCCATGTGCTTTCGTTTCAATTAAATCAATGACTTCAATGATTTGGCTTGATGACATGCGATACTTGCGACAACCAGGTCGACGCGATACCTTTCAGCGCCTTGCTTAGGGCAATGATTAGGGCTCCGCCTTTCAATGGCTGCTCAGTCAAACATATGTCGACAGTTGAGCACCAAGCACGTGGATATGGTTCTATCCCACTTCTGATGTCGGAGGAGACGCTATTCTTCATGATGATGACGATAAGACAGGATGGATATCTCAAAATAACACTACAACGGTTCTTCAGTACAACGGTCTACATTGGTAATCACACCTCGGTTACAAAATCATAACGGATGCTCATGACAAACAATCAAATCAACCACATGGAATGCAGTGAGGTTAGTAGGAAACACGACCACGACCAACCGCAGCGCCGTCCGCCATCGAAGCCCTGCCGCTGGCTCCGACTCTCTAAATTGACGAGCGCTTCTGTCATTCATCACCTGACAGTTGTCGTTGTTAATCGTGCCAGAACTAAACACACCCAAGCACAACTAAAGAGGTTGAACTTAACGACAATAGTTGCTTGACATTCCAGTAGTTCTGATTCTATCCACGTTCAGAGACTGCAGTCTCCGACAAGTATTTTAAGTATTATAAAGAAGAAAATAAAAATGATGCGAGGTTTTATGAAACATTAACATTTAATTTAACAGAAATATTTAGTTGAGAAAAATGTAAAAACTGAGAACTACCGCCATTTTTTAAAGTAGGTTAAAAGTAGATAATGACAGTATCTGAATTAAATAAAAATTATATTAAGTTTAATTTTATTTTTATCGATATAGAATTCTGCCATAAAAGGTAACAGCACAGATTTTTACGATAAAAATACAAAGGGAAAGAAAGGGACAAACATATTAGAATTGCCTAATAAAAGAAAGGGACTTTTCCAAAAGACATCAACGCGCGACTCATCTTTGTGCTCGTTCACCCAAACAACCATTTTAAATAGACCCCTGCGGTGGCTTATAATTTGATTAAAACAAAAATAATTTTCGTAATATTTACTTAATCGATGAAAAGTTGTGATATCCTTTTTGTAACTCGATGTCTTGGAATGTTTCCCACACCACTTAACCGCGCATGAAGGCATTTTTACACGTTATAAATTGCATAAAAATTATAACAATTGGTAATTATTTGGCGTGCACACAGGTCTAACACTTGGTCACAACTAAAACGGTTACTCATACCGTAGCCTATGCATAGGCGACAAAATACTAATAGTTTTCGAGCATCGGGGCACTGTATGCGCAGTCAAGTGGCTATATAGTCTTTGCTAATAGTACACCAACATTGCGCCAGCTATGTTTAAGTCCACAGAACAGATAAATCTGTTGTGTTTAAGTCCAATATAACGAAATCGTAGAACTAGTGGGAACGAAAAATAAACTTCTGAAGAAAAATCAGCTTCTGAAGTCGGTGACATTTGTTTGTTTGATTTCGTTTTTTTGCCACCGACTTCAGAAGCTGATTTTTCTTCAGAAGTTTATTTTTCACTTTTTGGTGTTTTTGAAGTCGGTTTTATTTTTTGCCAAAAAGTTTTTTATTTTTCCATTTTTAGTTGTTCCCAAACAAATAATAGGTTTTATTTATCCCCAATAAATGGAACATTACATAATATCTTACTGTCCAAATCTGGGTGTACACATCTGCGTACCCCCTCAGATCATACAGGCGTGATGTTACGTCATGATGTTGTATAAACAATAAACATCCAAGCGATTGCAGCAATCACGACAGATTTGCCGTCTATTTTTGAAGAGTTCTATTGTATATCTCTGAAGATCAGGATCAGATCTTCACCAAATTTAAATGGGACCACCTCAGGAGTATACTCTTTCAAATAAAAAAAGAATTTTGAGAATCGGTTCACAAATGGAGGAGAAATCAGGTAACATACATAAAAAAAAAAAAAAAAAAATACATACACACGAACATTGAACCTCCTCCTTTTTTGAAGTCGGTTAAAAAGTCACATAGTAGAACTAAACTATAAATTATTTAATAGGCCCGATTTCGTTCCACCTTGAATCGTAGAACTAGTGGGAAAAAAAACCCACTAGTTCTATCGTAGGACTGTGCAGTAGAACTAGTGGGAATAATCCGTTATAGACGGCGACCTATTGGCATCAACCGGGCACAAGTTCAGCCTCCCTGGCTACTACGGAAATATTCCTGATAAACAACACAATAAAAATTTGACCGACACACACACACCAACACACTCGACCAACGAAGCATTCTACTATGTATGGATAGTTTGTAAATCTTGAATTTGTTGAAATAAACGTTTGTATTCTCGAAGTTAGTTAGTAAGAGTACAGAAATATAAACACATGGACATAGATTACAGACTCTCATCTGCCTAGCCTTTTCCCAACTATGTTGGGGTCGGCTTCCAGTCTAACCGGATGCAGCTGAATACCAGTATTTTACATGGAGCGACTGCCTATCTGACATCCAAAACCTAGTTAATACTAGGTAATACGATACTCTTTGGTAAGACTGGATGTCAGAATTTCAGGTCACTGACTACCTGTAACGACTGCCAAAGATCTACGAGTATATATTGCAGCGGGGGCCAACAGCTTTACGTGCTTTCCGAGGCACGGAGGAAACTCGGTATGTCGGGCGGTCACCCATCCACAGACTGACCTAGGCAAGCACAGCTTTACCTAAAGATCGACCCGAGTGGCAGTTTTTATTAAGCCACGAGCACATAGATTACAGACTATAGAAAAAAAGTGAAAAAAAAAGTGTAATTGTCATCACGTGAAAAATAGCTTTTTTATAAAAACTCAATCCTAGAGGGAATGGCGTCGTCGAGTATGATAATTTCTATGAATATAATAACTCTGAATGACTGCAAGTTTTTGTCATCAATGTTTTTGTATCATCAATCTTATAAATTATGTATTTCCGGTGTCAGTAGAGATAGCTATTATTGATCATAGCTCACTGTATGATTTGGTAGTGTATTTTAGAGTATTTTACTAGTTAGTAATATACAGAACCTTACAGCTATGGAAATAAGATTCAACAAATGAATTAAAAATGCCCGTCGCAAATTACCGATATATTTCTTAACAAATATTATTTATACTATGTAAGTATACTGATATTATATAGAGGGAAGTTTGTAGACCGTATCGGTAATCTCCGGAACGAATGAACCAATTTCAAAAATTCTTTAACTTGCTTAGAGCTACATTATTGGTGGATGCTATAAGCCAGGGATCATCATCTGCCTAGCCTTTTCCCAACTATGTTGGGGTCGGCTTCCAGTCTAACCGGATGCAGCTGAATACCAGTATTTTACATAGAGCGACTGCCTATCTGACCTCCACAACCCAGTTAATACTAGGTAATACGATACTCTTTGGTAAGACTGGATGTCAGAATTTCAGGTCACTGACTACCTGTAACGACTGCCAAAGATCTATATATGGCAGCCGGGACCAACAGCTTAACGTGCTTTCCGAGGCACGGAGGAAACTCGGTATGTCGGGCGGTCACCCATCCACAGACCGACCTAGGCAAGCACAGCTTAACCTAAAGATCGACCCGAGTGGCAGTTCTTATTAAGCCACGAGCTCCTCTATAAGCCAGGGATGGCGAACCTTTATGAATCAACGTGCCATTTTTTCTAAAGCAATGTTTATTGAGAACATGCACGTGCCGTCTAATAATATTGCTTAGTCTTTATTTGCAGATAATTAAACTAAATATTTTCAACTAAAGAAACTCTTAATGTACTACCTAAAAGAAAAAACTTGACCTATGTCATAAAAACATTTAGTTTAAATTCTACGTGTAATTCAAATTAAACAAACATTAGTGTAACTTCTGTTGTTGCTGGTTAGAATAAGTAACAAATATGTATAATATAATATATTATAAGGGTTGTAAGAGGTTACTTTTAGTAGATTGCATGTTGAACTGAACTCCTCTACCAAACGGTTTTTATAATCGAATTTTATGTTATTCATCTCTGAAAAAAATTACTCGTAGGTATAAATGAAAATATGGGTAAAAATTTGGTGGTGTACCTGAAAAATTGTGTAACGTGCCGTCAATAGTTCACCATCCCCGCTATAAGCTATAAGTTATATTTCTATCATACATTAACCGAGCTATCACACTTTTTGTGGACGATGTGCTAGTCAACCATATAAAAACAGTATTGTGTCATTGTGTTCACAGTTTAGCAGACACCAGTTCAGTAAATATTCCTTAGCAAAAATATTGAAAACTTGGTACTTATTTCTCAATTCACGCACACAAAAGACAGGAAGGCATTCTTAATTATGAAAGATAATTAAGACAAGCTTCCTGTCATGACACCGCAGAAATTTTGTCACTCTATCATCAAATCAAAAGGTACTATTAGCCATGACCCTGAGTGGGTGACACATGACATAACTTATTCATAAGCCTTCGTGGCTTCGTTATGAAAAAAGTCGCCCTTGGAAGACAAATACATAACACATATCATAATATTAAGGCGAATATTAAGAGGTGTACAGTTATGTTTAGGTCACATGTAATAGGGGGCGAGCCTATTGTCATTAACTGGACCCATGAGCCGTGGCTAATAATGGCATATCCGTGATGGTAATATCAATAACACTGCTCAATCTTTGTTATTTTGGGGGGTGGGAAATCATCAAATGACTCCTCCCGCTCTGGGCAGAGTGGTAGTGAGTGTCAGACTTCTACTGACTAAAAACCACCCGTGTTCCTTCTTAGCTCTTGTGCCGAGACCGCGGTATCTCTTTCGAACAACCCGCAGCCCCGACAGGACACTGCTCAACCTGGGCATTGAAGCCATGACCTCATGCTTGGCAATTGCGTTTTGGGAACACTAGACCGCTTGGAAAAAGATTGAATCTACCAGGGTAATGTTAGCGTGATGGTTTATAGAGCCGCATAGAGCATTAAAGGATGATAACTTTTTACGCTGATCCCAAATATAATGAGACAAGGGACATGTGAATGACCAGGAAAAAAATGAAAATTTTGTAACTAAGCTGTAGGACTTACGTATAAGTAAGGTTCCATAAAAACTTCATAAATGTTGCTCTGGTAGTCTTCAATCGCTGGTAAGGTCTTGATAATCAGGTTCCTTCCATACCCTGGAATACCCTGGATGTTTTTCCCGTTCAAAACCGCCAGGAGCCAGAGGAACTGGCCGAAAAACACATGGAGCCTCAAATTCATTTTTATATAAAAACTATTTCGAAAAAACTGTGTGAAAAAGTGTTCGTTTTCTTATATTGCGCGTGTGAACCTCGCAAGCGGCTCCGTATCAATGATTTGACTTCTTAGTGCTGGGCTGCAAATGATGCTCTTTTTTAGGGTTCCGTGAGTGCTGAAGTAAAGCTGCTTCAGTTATAGGCGCCATTCAATCACTTGCCTGAATTGGCAAGTTTTTTAAAACTACAGATCCATGGTGTTTGTTATTTACCAATTGATCAGAACATTATTATTACTAGTCCTTCTACATGATGTCATGATAGACCCTGGAGAAGGTCGTGGAGAAATCTATCGGTTATGGGAACTGCAGGCTGTCGTTGGAAAATATCATTGTCTAGTAAATAATACCTTCGCTATTTACGTGATGAGTAAGTTGGAAAAAAGAAAAATTCAAAAGAACTGCTCTCTATTCCGGAAACAGGCGAGGATCTTGCTGTATTAAACTAAAACGTGTAAATTAACAAGATAATTAAAATAAATCTTTCTTTATCACAAAGGAGCTTATATATACTCTTATTTCTTTAAAAATAAGCAGTACTAAGTAACAGTCATAATATGTAACAGCATTACATGTGCAGTTTTGTATGTTATTTTCCAGTGTAGTCTACTGTGCGTACATACATAGTAAAAGAAAGAAATAAAGGAATTAATGTAATGGAAAGAAAATCTCCAGTATTTTGAACATACGGAACCACACCTCTCAAAAAGCGACTGCCATCAGATTTTCCTAATGAATAGCTTTAGACGAAGATACAGCAAGTCTAACTTGGTGATGTAAACCAAGGCTTCATAATAAAACCGTGTATTAAATGGCAGGTTAGCTACGGCATTGTCTGACCTGGAAGCAGGCTCGTGCCGCATGTGATGAACGCTCATTAACTCCGAAGGTTGATGATGAATGGCATATTAACTTGTTTTAATGTTAAGATCGTTAATTAAAATTGTTTCGATGTAATTTTACGTTGTTCTTGAATTGTTTGAATTGTTGGGTTTTGACTGTCATGTGATTTTCGTTGTTTGTTATTTTTGTGGCAAAAAATGGTATGTGAGACGTGTTTGATGTCTGATAAGGAAATGGATAGTTATTTAGAGAATCTTCTCATTAATTAGATTTAACTGGATTTCTGGAACATACGAGACTTTTAGCATCGTGATCACCTTGTGACCTAATTATTTCTGCTATATCATTCAGAGTAGGACAGTTGTTTTATGCCTCAGCTTTTCGAATGATTTGCTAAGCTTGATATTCTCCGAGTCGTATCTCATATATATTTTTTTTTTGTTTTTAAAAACGTTGCCCCCCCCACACTAGGAATTTCTCCTGTATCGTGGGTGCGTTCACAAACATTTAAACTCACATACACAAATACCCAGACCCGAAACAACTATCTGTAGGCAATACAAATATTTGTTCCGTGCGGGAATCGAACCCGCGACACGCAGCGCAGCAATCCAATCGCTCTGCCACTGCGCCAACCGTGCCGTCATACATATACATTAATTCTACTTGGCTGGCACTCGTTCAAGATCGTCGATCTAGTTTGACAGGATCATTCAAAACATTGTGTTTTGCGTCACACGAGATGATCCAACAGAGAACCAGATAGTCGACATAGAATACTTTATTCTGTGATTCTGTCAGCTAACTTCAGTTGAAGAGAAAATGGACGGGGCGGCCGGCCCTTTTAGCCGTAGAACCAATGACCGCTGGGGTAGACGTGATCTTGAATGAAGACCGCGAATCGGCAAGCGTAAGATGAGTTGCCCCCGGGCTCGGTGGAGCGACGATGTTCGCACTGTAGCTGGTAGTAACTGGAAGAAAGATGCTGAGAATCGAGTTGAGTGGCTTGCGATTGAGGAGGTAGGCCTCCTCAATCGCAAGCCTCCTCAATTGATGATGATGATGATGACGCAAACGTTTTTCGGTTCATCTGAACAAGTGAACTTTTTGCATTCGCCTTCATCAAAATGGACCTCAACTGGTACATTACAGCCAAAAGCTTCCGGTGACAGAGCGCCGTAACCTAAACACAAAGGTGCAAAAAAGGTAGCATTTGTTACCTGACATATTTCTACAAAACCATAAACTACAAAAAGTATTACAATGTATTCTACAACTGTCCAATAGGATCTGACGACAAAATAAAAAAAGTAAAAATCTGTCAGTTGCCATCAGTCATCGTGACAGTGTCACCTCACGAAATTATCTCTTCGTAGCAGAGTTTTAGTTACGAAGGAGATCACTGATCAATTGATCATCCTAGCATTTGATGGTATATCATAGGAAGTACCTAGCATCATCCACAAGTACCTACCATCAATGAAGAGTTGAAGTCGTTGAGCTCAGCAACGATGAAGTGGTGATGAACCGGAATTTTGAGTTCAACCAACAACAGGTAATCAAGAAGATAAATAATTGTCCTTACAGTGTAGTCTATCAACAACAGAACATATTATGCTGTTTTGGTTTCAAAAATGTCAAGTGTGTGATCATTCTGTGATCATTGAATTTTGAGGTATACAAAAACATCAATAGCTACATACACACATTTGGGTCAGTATCATAATGATTTGGAGTAGATTAGTGGCTCTTTAAAAGAATAATATCAGTATTTTGCCATCGTGGTGAAAGGACTAGCCAATCGGCAGAAGTCCATTGCGCCGGACGTATCATAGAGTAGTAGAGTATGTCGGTGACTGTACCAGCGAGCGGAGTTCGCATAGCTGAATTTTGGGCCAAATTAATCCATCGACACGCTGAGAAAAAGAATATTTTGTCGAGTAATAGCTTTTGGGACAAAAACTACGTTACCTGTACACTGATCAAAAAATGTATCGTACTATCGTGGTATGACTTGCTTTATTTGATGGAACAGTATTTTTTGGACCTCTAAACCTATGTTACAATTTTATTTTGTTCTATTTTGGATTTGTTTTATTTTTAAGTACCTACAGCAATACTTTTTTTGATCAGTTTTTTTTCCGGCAGTGCTTGAATGGTCAGTTTTTGAGAGTTGCAAGCTTAACATGAGAACCAATCGTCTTTTCGGCAAGGTGAGTGGTTTGTTGATAACTTGATTGATGTGGCTTACGATTTTGTCAAGATAGCGACACCCCATTGTTTTCAATGGTATTGTGGAGTTCACAGCACTGTTAGAAATGCACCGTTTACCATTACAATGAAATAACATTATTAATTGTCTGGTGTACTAGGTTAGTAGGTACCTTTATTTTCAGATTGAATTTCTTGTCACTCCCTTGACACTTCAAGGGAGTGACAAGAAATTCAATCTGCTACATAAGTAAGCGTCGTAATGCATGAAGATGCTTCCAGGCATATTTGTACCCTCTTTGAGGAGTGGCTGGAGAGGCGCCACGGCGCCCTCACCTTCCGTCTGACGCAGGTACTCACCGGACACGGTTGTTTCGGGAGGTACCTGCACCGAATCAGGCGGGAGAAAACGCCCGGATGTCACCATTGTGAGGATCGGCCGGAGGACACGGTGTAGCATACCGTGGAGGTGTGTCCCGCTTGGGCAGAGCCACGCCGTGTTCTCGTAGCGGCGATCGGCGGTGGCGACCGCTCGCGCCCGGCCCTGGTGCAAGCCATGGTCCGGGGCGAGGAGGAATGGGACGCCGTCGCCTCCTTCTGCGAAGCAGTGATGCTAGCGAAGGAGGCGGCGGAACGTCAGAGGGAGAGAACCTCTCGTCCCAGCCGCCGCGGGAGGCGCTCCGGGCGTCGGGGGCCACGTGATGGCTTCCGGCCACCGTAGACGCGGGCCTGTGGACGGTGAGTGATGGGTAAGCTCGCCGTCCGTCCGTCTTATGACGACGACAGGCCGTGTCGACGGCGCGTTTGTGTTCCACGCGCGCCTCAAAGAGATGTCAGCAACATGGAAGGGGCCCCCGGAAAGGCCGACGCCTGTCGGGGCTGCGGGTTGTTCGCAGATACCGCGGCCTAGACATGAAGGGCTAAGAAGGAACACGGGTGGTTTTTAGTCAGTAGAAGTCTGACACTCCCTTTCGCTCTGCCCAAGAGCGGGAGGGGTTATTTGATGATTTTCCACCCACCCAAAAAAAAAAGGCATATAATATAACCGTGCCTTGTTGCTTCTTATCAGTTTAAAGGTACGTGATAATATGCAGGGCAGACCAAGTCAAAAAATGATAGGCTAATGATTCACATTCGCTTGACCCTATAATATAACTTTAGTCTAATCTACCAGCTGTAACAGTATTCTATCCCTGTAGGACCGGCAGGGTGGGTGGTGGAGGACTGCGAGCACCCTGAACAAGTGGCTGTGGGGGGCGCTGTGCTGCGGCAGGCCAGGTATACCCTGCTACTTCTGCACCTGCTGTGAAAGAATCGAGACTAGCAGCAACGACAGTGAGAGGCCTAGAGTTAATCGTGAGTTTCAATATTTATAGTCCTGACCAAATTTCACCCTTGGCGATCAATCTTAGCGGAGTCAGTGACGTGGAGACACATTTGCACTCTCTCTTCTATTACACCAATAGTCCGACGGAATGGCCATCTGACGTTACTGGAGAGAGTTCAGACCAGCCAATTTTCGTGCTATCTGAATCGTGATCAACGAGATGACAGACACGACACAGTTCCACGTACCTGGATATTGAAAAGTAGATAACTTTTGCAACCTAAAGACAATTAAATGGTAACCAAAAGACAATTAAAGGCACGGTTAGCGCAGTGGCTGAGCGATTTAGTGCTTGTATGGCCTATAGGTAGTTGCTTCGGGTCTCGCAGTTTGTGTATGTGAGTTTAAATGTTTGTAAACGCACCCACGTACAGGCGAAATTTCTAGTGTATATTTCTACTGAAAATTACCCGTGTAATTATCCTCACTCAAAAAGGGTCCCAGTAATGCCGAGGCAAGAGGATCGATTTCAAGACACCATATCCTCTCAAGGAGAAAAATCAGCCACCATCATTATCAGCATAATTATAGTAATGCTGATGGTAAGTCTAATATGAAACTAGCCTACTTGATAGAGCACCGTATATGGAAAATTCAACCAATGACTCAGATGTTATCGTGAGTTGTACATCATTGAACTATAACATTGATAAATTGCTAACAAAGGAACCTGACTGGTTTCACGATTTACTAAATGATTTCCTGACAGTTTATGTGAAATGTTAATCTTTGGTACTGTATTGGTTTAACTACACCGCGATGTGGAAGCCTGGCAAGTTCTCGCAGACTCTCAACTACTTTTCGGTGGTGTAATTAAGATAAGAATTTAATAAACTCTGTAATATACATGAGTCCGCGTTTGACTTTTTTAATTTCCCATATAATTCTACTTCCTATTGGCCTTGTTCTGTTCTGTTTCCTGCTGATATGGAGGGAAGTGGAAATTATGTTTCTTCCTAATCCTCCGCTAATCTTTTCTGATTAATTTCGTTGAGGGATCCAAGACAGTTAAGTCGTTTCTCTGGGACTTCGCCGAGCTTCATTGTCTTGGCGCTTTTCTTGTGGTCGCCACTGTTGATTTTGGCTAACAGGAGTTACAGTGGTTTGGGAATAGCGTGGCGGGCTATTCCCATTAAAAAAAAAAACCCACTTCTGCCAAATCTCTCCCCCAAATCCTTCCTGGAACTTTTTCCCGCACCATCTCGAAACAGCCATCATGGTACGTCGCCTCCCTATGATTTTACTGCAGTGACTTGCTTTTCATCAATTCAGCATATTACAGTTTGTTTTCTTTCCTCAACAGAATCCACAGCGACAACCGAGCGTATGGCACGCCCACACAGGCCATACGCCCCGCACGGGCGGAAAAACACACCAGAAACACTATCAGCTGTGCGGTGTGCCTTGTCGCAGCTTCAGGAGGAGCCGGCGAAGATCCAAGTTGTACATCCATCGAGGTTACCAATCCTGCCAGAATACTATCATCGCGCACAATCCAGTGAACCAGGCTGAAAAGAAAGAAGGATGGTTACATCATCAAACACTGCTCTAAACTGAGCAAAAATTGTCTTCGAACTTGATCCTGTTTTTGGGATCTGTCTGCGAAAATCCTAAAACCTATTGCCGAAATGATCTCGTTACCTCGTTCATTAGTTAAGAAGAACTATTGATTAAAAAAAATCTGGATCTTTGTATGTAGCTCTTGATAAAGTTGTGTAGTACTCTCTGATATCCGATCTACATCAGTAAATCGTCTCTTTTATTTTTTCTGGCATAGAGTTCACAGCTTCGTTTGGTGGGTCTAGACCTCCTCTCTATTATCTGTTGCCAGTTAGCAATCTTGTCCGTTATTTAACCCCTATGGTGCATGAGCAGTTAATGTTTCTCCAACGTTTGAACACGGTGATGACTATGGGAATATGGATGGCAAAAAATTTTAGATGATGACGCGCTGAAATTGATCGACGTTATTTTGCATCGCCACGGCAGGGTTCAGGATTTTAAGTTATTTTTGCACTTGTTGTTCCGAATGGCGCCTGTTGTCCTGCCACAGTTATTTTATCGCTGTCAAAGTAACAATGTTCTTTATTCTCGGCACAATAAGGATGTGGTTGGGTTGCTGACAGGGGTAAAATAACTCAGGAAGGAATTTAATGTTATGGAGCTGTACCTATGAGCTGTCAATCAGTCATGCTTTTTTCTTTCATTAGATCATTGTATAGAAGTTCCTTATTCAAATCCCAATATTAAAGTTATTTACATAAGTTTATTGAGTTAATTGTAAATACATCTATGTTTTAAAAGAACTTAACAATGCTTATTTTCGACAGATTTATCGTGAGGTGATATTTTAGTTTACCCCTCAGACTAGGTAGTACACCCTGTCTGTAATTTACGATGTAATAATTAAGGATTGGTATTGTTTTTATGTAATTCTAGTCATAGAGTTCCGGGTCAGGGTCTTTCGCGCTGCTGCTGTCAGTGTCATCATTACGAAGATCGAAGGAATCCGATTAGGAACAGTAAAAATGTGAGCCCGGACAACTCTGACTATGAAATGTGTGGATAGACCTTTAGCTTTGCTTTGCAAGTACGTTATTTGTTTTATACGTTAATCATTGTACAGTGTTTTGTAAATATTTTGTATTATTGTTTAAATAAAGTTCAATTTCTACATAATATATTACTACTGACATCTATCCGTTTACCATGTAACTAGTGAGTGAGCTACATTTTTGGTACCACTGTTCGTATTTACGAGCAGTGGTAACGTGAAGTGGTAACGTGAAGTCATGTAACGTTGTAGTTCAACATCTCGTGCATAGATGGCGTTAAAATAAATTAGTTGCAGTGGTTGAAAAAGAAAAACATTTCAAAGAAAGAATAAGTATACTTTTTCTTTCTTTGAAATGTTTTCATTTTGAATGAAGAAGATAGCTTCATCTTGTACAACAGAATAAAATGCATTTTGGATACACAAATCAGACATTGCAAGAAACTCAATTACATACCTCATTATCTAACGTAATTACCACAATGAGATTTTAATTTTTCATAGGTTTCTTATCTTGTTATGTTCAGTTTCTCGCCATCTTCCTCATAGATAGTTTCATCCTAAAACTAGGTCATCCGTAGTATTTGAAAGCATTTGCTATTAAATTCAATATTAGTGGCATTGACGAGTTCTGACTCCGTATCTTCACGGCCACTACGTGATTCTAGGTCGTCCTACTTGTCACGTCTCGGTACTGCTGGATTTTATTTAGTACACTTTGTTAGTTTGGTGAGATCAGCTGTTATCGCTTATCAGTGCCTGATTTTTGGTGTGTGATAATTTTTGACGGTGAGAATATTGTTTTTTTTTTGTATTTTTTGCCTGGTAGAGGAATTGGTTGATTTGTGATTATCACAGTGTGGGCCTGCTTGGATGAGGTAAGTCGACTTGAATGTAATGAAGTCGTAATTCGAATAACTTAGCATAAATTATAAATGAGTGGATCAGACGCATTTTATGCGGAAGGAAAATCACTTAAGGAAATCTTGTGTTTCATAAAAAGTAAGATACCTACTGTGTTGCCATACCTACTCATCAGTTACCTACAGACTTTACCTGTATATCTTGACATCTAAGCACTGTTTAATTTTAATTTTCATTTTCACAACAATAGGCGACCCTAAATGGATCGCTAGGACCTAGTGCCTTCCAGGGTGTCGGATTTTGTTCGAAAGGATTACCGCGGCTGGAACGCAAAGGGCAAGGAGGAACACGGATGCGTTTTATTCAGTACTAGCTGATGCCCGCGGCTTCACCCGCGTGGATGTCGCTCAAATTATATACTAAAATCTTCCTCTTGAATCATTCTATCTATTAAAAAAAACCGCTTCAAAATCCGTTGCGTAGATTTAAAGATTTAAGCATAGAAACTCCGAGCATAGCTCTCTCCATGGCTCGTTGCGTGACTCTGAGCTTCTCTAAGTATATAGTAGTATTTCACCTACCTTCACGTAAAACGTGTATAGGGATTTAGGGACAGAGAAAGCGACTTTGTTATAAACTATGTAGTGAAGACGCCCACTCTCTTCTGCTGCGTGCAGAGCGGGAGAAGTAATTTGATGATATCCCACACTATTGTGGAGTCGGCTTCTCCCATTCTTACCGTATCCAGCTAATAAGCATAAAATACAATAACAGAGGCATAAAAAGTGTTAACATTGCAAGGCCCGACGCCTGCTGGGGCTGCGGGTTGTTCGGCCCCGGACATAAAGGAGGTGGTGTTTAGTCAGCAGACGTCTGACACTCCCTTCCGCTCCACCCAGAGCGGGAAGAGTCATTTGATGAGTTCACCCTAAAAAAAAAGGTCATAGAAAGTGCTTTGCCATTCCAGATACAACGCCGAAAGGTAGTAATCATATGTGACTGTAACACCTAAGTTACGTTAGCAATGTTACTTAAGGTGAATGCTCCAACTAGCCCGCGAAATTAAAATTTTCTTACGTTTTTTGCAATTTGCAGGCCAGTGCTAGTTTGTATGTTGATTAAAATATAAATTGCGGCTGTAAGACGTATGTAGTTACAGAAATATAATCATCAAAATCATCAATACAAGCCTCCAAGTTCATAAAGGTGCAGGAATTGATGATTAAGAAAATTTGAATTTCGCGGGCTAGTTGGAGCATTCACCTTAAGGATAGACATTCGGTATATTTTCTTACTTGACCGTATCTCTCAGTAAACTGACCGCAATATATAAGATGATTTAATTATCGATTTATTTACTGAATGTGTTTGTTTAGGTATCCACAAACAGGTGTACTGATCACCAGCTGGTAATTACTTTGCTAACAGGATAATAACATAACAAAACGCCTGTAATGGAAGAAATTGGGGCAGGCCTTTGCCCAGCAGTGGGACAGTACAGCATTATAAAACAAAAAACACCCGGATGGAACTAACTTCGTTCCATCCGGGTGTTTTTTGTTTTTGATATTATTTTTTATTATGTAAAAAAAAAAAAAAAGAAATGTAGAAATGAAAATATCTGGCTTGCTTTCTTTAAGAGAGAGAGAGAGACAGACAGAGAAACATGCGACGCCGCACAGCTTACAATAGCTTACTATAGCAAAAAGTGTCGTGACAAGTTTTCGTAAGAATTTTTTCCGTCTAGTCCCCTTTCACAACGCGCGATAAGGAACTTCGTTCCAATAAATAAACGACAGTAACGCTTATTCCATTGGCGAATTATGTATGACCAAACTAAGAGCCAACCTTGCCTAGGAAATGATAAATTGCCATGTTTGGCGAAGGACGATGATGTCAGACTCTGACTGACTGCCTTATTTTTATTTGATAATGGTATACAATGTGAACACGACTTGTTTGCTAATCAAAGGTTTTATATGGGGTATGGTTAATAGAATGTAAAGTTGTACAAATCAGGTTTTGTTTTATATTATTTTAGAGTCATGATGAACATCTATGGGATCATAAACATAACATCACGCCCGTAGCCCCCGAAGGATTAGGCAGAGGTGTACTTATAGTACAGCCGCATTTCGCCAGTTATGTTTAAGTCCCCTGTAAAAGGGGGCCAGCCTATTGCCATCAACCGGGCACAAATCTAGTCTTCGTAGCTGATACTAAGAAATCCCTAATTAAAAAACTCAATAACACTTTTATCGACCAGGGAATCGCTCTCAGACCTCAGCACAGCAGTCGCGCATACAATCACAAGACGAACAAGCCGCCTTGTATTAAAAAAGATATTCCAACCCTATTTGAACAACGTTTGTTTCATTCTCAAATTTTACTTCTATTAGACTAAGTTTCAAACAAGAAATTAATCCACATCTAGTCATTGCGTCGTATTTGCGCAAGAGTGTTAGTTGTGACTTTTACTGGGTCAAGTTTATCAAGTGAGGCATTGCTACTAGATCTGTTTGTACATAGAAAGGGCAATGTACGCCGCGGGCATAGCACACATCTATATAAGCTGGTAGTATTATGGAGAAGTGATAAGTTATTACTTAATCAGAAAGAAGTTGTAGACTCGTCAAGTGAGACTCAATGATGCAATTAATAGTATGGGGATGCAGTTAATTGGCGAAAAGTTGAAACTCAGACCTTCAATAATATCTCTGTAAGTAGAAGGTTCTAAGGTATGTTCTGAAACCGTCGGGGCTGCGAGTTGTTTGAAAGAGATACCGCGGCCGCGACACAAAGGGCTAAGAAGAAACATGAGTGGTTTTTAGTCAGTTGAAGTCTGATCCTCCCTACCACTCTGCCTAGAGCGGGAGGAGTCATTTGATGATTTCCCACCCCCCAAAAAAAAAAGGGTTTTATTTGGAACAAAAAAAAAAAACAAAATGGCGGAGAGTACAAGAGTCTTTCGGTTTCGTTTAGGGTATTACACCCTAATACGAAGTTTAACTGAAAAAAACACCATTTTGATTTTCAAAATAATATGAACTGCGTTCAATGATTTTTAAATAATCGCCTGCCTGAACTTCATCACCATGAATCGAATCCGCCAAACATTCCGAACATCAAATTAAGTACCTAACTTTACGCACAAAATTTCTCATCATCTGCCTAGCCTTTTCCCAACTATGTTAGGGTCGGCTTCCAGTCTAACCGGATGCAGCTGAATACCAGTATTTTACATGGAGCGACTGCCTATCTGACCTCCACAACCCAGTTAATACTAGGTAATACGATACCTCTTTGGTAAGACTGGATGTCAGAATTTTAGGTCACTGACTACCTGTAACTACTGCCAAAGATTTATATATGGGAGCCGGGACCAACAGCTTAACGTGCTTTCCGAGGCACGGAGGAAACTCGGTATGTCGGGCGGTCACCCATCCACAGACCAATCTAGGTAAGCAAAGCTTTACCTAAAGATCGACCCGAGTGGCAGTTCTTATTAAGCCACGAGTTCCTCCGAGCACAAAATGATTTCTGGGAAACATTTTTGTTATTATGGTGATTAATCGATAGCAGACTTCAATACTGGTTTTGAACCAAAATATCTATTATTTGCAGTATTTATTATGCATGGGCTCTTGTAAAAAACAACAACAACATTAGTGTGGAGATATTTACACGTGTGTACCTAAATCTCCATGTAATGTTGTCCGTTCCAAAGAATAGCGACAAGGTTATCCAGACCTGATTGACGAGCGGCAATGTCCTGATGACCTTGGAGACGGTGCTACAAGCACGACTGAGTTCCTATTTATAGAGTACGTGAGAAAACTGGTGTCCGGTACTAGGGGAAGTGTGGATGCGAAGAAACATTGTGTAAATGCACACGTCCCCCACCTTCGGCTTATTTTTGCCAATAACTTTCTTAATCATTTATATGGATTTTTTTACTCACAAATCGTGTAGCTACTACCCCTCTGGCGCCCAATAAATCGGGTGTGGGAGGGTGAATTGTCAGTTGCGTATATCCAGCTCTTAATTGTATTTCTGACTACCTTAGTAGAGATGAGATGCCTGTTTTACCACTGTGCCACTTCTTCATCGTGTGCAGACTTTTTATCCCGCTCAATCTGACTCGGCTTAACCAGCCGTCGAGAAATATCTTTCAGGCATGCTGGTTTGGGCCTGTGGACGATGAGTGATGGACTAGCTCGCCGTCCGTCCGTCTTATGATGACGATAGGCCGTGTCGACGGCGCGTTCAAGTCCCTGATTTCAGTCTGATTCGAGTTTTCGTCACTATCGGCAACAGGTGACAGTATGACTTTCATCTCTTATCAGAGACGCCCACAATATTATCAATGTTTACGTGACGATCTACCTACAATATTGTTTTAATTAAAATATATTTGTGTCATTCTTGTCCATCACAAAAAAATTGCAATTATAAGTCACAAACATCCAATCTCGTGAATCAAACTCGAAAACAAATTTTCTAGTTTTTTATTTACATTGATTATTTGTTTTGTGCAATTAAAACTAGTTTTCGTTTTTTTGTGTGAATGACGTCCTAACTATCTTATTGATATTAATAGGATCTTGCAGAGATCATTGCTTATTGGGGAGGGGAATAAGAATAATAGTTTTCATGATTATTTTCGGTGATCGACACAGGAAATTAATAATTTAATAATTAATTAATTAGAATCATTCACACACCTACAGAGCACACCAGCAGGGCTATTGCGTATTTTTTTAAATGTCGGTGGCTATCATAGTGTCCATCGATTAACTGTCAAATGGTTCCATTTTGTACCAAACTGACAGTTAATCGATGAACACTATGATAGCCACTGACATTTAAAAAGTAATAGCCCTGCAGATAATGTGTGCGCAAACACAAGTCTATTTTCGGAAGGAAATATCATTACGAGTATAAAACATGAAAGTGTATATTTATGTAAGATCCCCAACAAAAGTTATAGGTACCTACATAAATAACGTAACATAACATTACGCCTTGTAATTCCCGAAGAGTTAGGCAGAGGTGTACCTAAGTGTACCTAATCCGTACTCCGTGACTGCTGCTACTGAGAAATTCCAGATGGAAATACCCAATAACACTTTGCCCGACCCGGGAATCGAACCTAGGATTTCATGCTCAGCCGCTTGGGACCATTAGATCAAAGATCGCTGGTTCGTTATTTCAGGCAGGGACTGAATTACCCAAAAATTAAGGTACCTTTAAATTTCGGTATGACGTCATACCGTTAAATAAGGGTTACCGAAATATGTATTTCGATACCGTTATTTTTTATGGTAGCGGACTTTTGAGGTTGGAAATGCATACCGGTATATTTCGGTAGAAGTACCATAACCGTTATAAATATATCGGTAGCGGTACCTAAACCTGAATAAATAGGGGTTTTCTTTGACGCACCGCCTCGCCACTCTGTCTGTCGTTCACTTGTATTGGTTTTTGTTTCCGATCGGAAGGACACGACTGTGCGCCGCGCCCCGTTTCGCATGCATTTCGGTACCGAAATCGTGTAAGGGTTAAATAACGGTTTAGCCCAACTTTTATTTATAAAGGTACCGGTATAGCTCAACCTTCATTTTAAACCAGTACCGGTATATTTTTGAGGTATCTTAATCTTTAACCGTAACCACTTTCAGTCCCTGATTTCAGGGTCATGTATTTTGGTGTAAAGTGTATTCGTTGTTCCGTAATTCGAAGTCACATGCATTCGTTGTTACGGTATACGTTGCTGCGTGCTTTCGTCGTCACAACATTCGTTGTTGCAAACTTTCGGCGCTGTGTAATTCGACATAGAATATTTCGAGATCATGTAACGCAATCTCATTTTAGTTTAGACTACGGACCGTTTCTGTTAATTTGATTCCTTCATGCTTCCAGATCAGCAAGTCGGTCAGATTTGTACTTTTAACAATATGCAGCATTGCCCTACGATGCACAAAGGTCTTTCTATCAGCTGTTTACTGTTCCCTTTTTATTTTTTTTGGAGAGTGGGAAATCAACAAATGACCACTCTGGGTGGAGCGGAAGGGAGTGTTAGACTTCTACTGACTAAACACCACCCATGTTCCTTCTTAGCCCTTTGTATCCGGGGCCGGGGGGGGTATCTCTTTCGAACAACCCGCAGTCCACTGTTCTCTTAAGTTTGCAATCCGGCCAATCTCCTGCAACACAGTATTGCTGTCACCTTTGGGATGGCTCAGCCAAATACCAACTTGCCACACTTGATTCTGTAGAGCCCAGAGCCAGGAGGCGAATCTTCAAATGTCAGACTTCTACTGACTAAAAACCACCCACGTTCCTTCTTAGCCTTTGTGCCGAGGCCGCGGTATCTCTTTCGAACAACCCGCAGCCCCGACGGGTGACTGTAAGGCCTAGCCTTTCTCGGGACGACGTCTGTCTTCTGAGTTCTGTCACCCACTGCGTGATAATTCTGATCCATCTGTTTGATTAAACATGGACAAGATCAATTAGCATACACATACCTGCAAACATTTATGCATGAATGATGATGAGGAAAACACAGACATGTCAAAAAAATGCTAGAAATGTTATGTCAAGCTGGTTACTAAACCGAATTGTTACTGGATATGTCACTCAGGTGGTCACTGATTTACATACGAGATACGACACAGTCCCGTATGGCAAACAATGCAGGTAGTGCCGGTAGCTAATGCCTATACGACAATTATCTAAAGCTCGCATATCAGCATGAATTATAATCACCGGTATGTAGGATTCCCCGCTGCGTTTCCTTTTATATTTGCAGTTTTTGTGAAGGTATGAAACCCCAAGAATCGTTCGAAACTTTTAGAGCATCGTTAAAATTTAACGATGCTCTAAAAGTTTCGAACGATTCTTGGGGTTTCATACCTTCACAAAATTTTTTTTTTTTTAAATAATAGGTACATTATTTAATAATGTACCTATTATTTAAAAAAAAAAAAAAAAAAACGTTGCCCCACACTAGGAATATTTCCTGTATCGTGGGTGCGTTTCCAAACATTCAAAGTCACATACACAAACACACCCAGACCCGAAACAACTATCTGTAGGCCATACAAATATTTGTTCCGTGCGGGGATCGAACCCGCGACACGCAGTGCAGCAGTCCAATCTCTCAGCCACTGCGCCAACCGTGCCGTCAAAGTTTGCAGAGAGTTCAATCAAAAATAACATGTGCGTTTTTCTGGCACTATATCATTAAATAATTATGTTTTTTGGATGTGTTACACAATAATTGTGATGATGCATATTTTGGTTGCCGTGTGACTTGCTTTCGTAGTGGCTAGTCCTGAGCACCCCAATAATAGGGTGGTTAACAAAAAAAATCTAATTAGTCCGTCAGATAGATTTCCAAAAAATATTGGACACGTATTTTTTCTTTTTTCACGTAAACAAACAATGAAGACGATACAGTGTTTTGAAAACTCGTGTGACGTCATATTCTAAGACATTACCATTTTTTACCGGTGAGTGACATCACAACCCCCCACCCAAATCTTTGACGCGTTTTATCTTCTTCAATTTTTATTGATTTGATAAAACAAAAAATACGTATTCAATATTTTTCGATAATCTAACAGACAGACTAATTAGAATCATATTTTTTTTAGTCAGTAAACATCCCTATTGTAGAGCTGGTTCAGTTAATTTTTTCTTTCATTCTTCAGAATGTTCGGCAGTTGTTTCTTAGACAAATGCTTACTTACCATCATTCACCAAAAAGAACCTTTCTTGTTCCCCAAATATATCTTTTTATCCTCTGACCAAAACTGAGGGGTGTTATAAGTTTGACGTGTCTGTGTCTTAATAATACTGGTTCAATAAATTCGGTTGAGAAACATCATGCCTATTCCTCACAGGGGTTGGTAGAAACTACACAACCCCACCTGATACGATCCTATCGCCTGCCGGGGCTGCAGGTTGTTCGAAAGAGATACCGCGGTCCCGGACACAAAGGAATAAGAAGGAGCATGGGTTTTTTTTAGCCAGTAGAAGTGTGTGGAGCTCGTGGCTTAATAAGAACTGCCACAAGGGGTCGATCTGTAGGTAAAGCTGTGCTTGCCTAGGTCGGTCTGTGGATGGGTGACCGCCCGACATACCGAGTTTCCTCCGTGCATCGGAAAGCACGTTAAGCTGTTGGTCCCGGCTTCCATACATCTTTGGCAGTCGTTACAGGTAGTCAGTGACCTGAAATTCTGACATCCAGTCTTACCAAAGAGTATCGTATTACCTAGTATTAACTGGGTTGTGGAGGTCAGATGGCAGTCGCTACATGTAAAATACTGGTATTCAGCTGCATCCGGTTAGATTGGAGGCCGACCCCAACATAGTTGGGTAAAGGCTAGGGAGACGATGAGAAGTGTGACACTGCCTTCCGCTCCGCCCAGAGCGGGAGGAGTCATGTGATAATTTTCCACACGACAAAAAAAAAACAGGCAGACACACAAGTGATCCTATAAGGGTTCCGTTTTTCCTTCTGAGGTACGGAACCCTAAAAATGATCCTATCTATACATACTACACAAGTTGACAATACAGATTTTCGAACTCCCGAACCATTAATAGTGATCTGCCAAAATGTTCACCACTCTTCTGCCCTTGTAGTTTTCTATTCTCATTCAGGAAACCTTCAAAAAGTAAATTTACGTGAGGATGAGCAGATGACTGCCTCGTTGGTTGGTTGCAAGCGTCTGCTATGCATGAGGTCCTTTTTTTTCTTTTTTGGGGGGTGGCAAATCAAAGGGAGTGTCAGACTTCTACTGACTAAAAACCACCCATGTTCCTTCTTAGCCCTTCATGTCGAGGCCGCGGTATCTCTTGCGAACAACCCGCAGTCCCAACTGGGCCCCGCAGCCCCGACGGGGACCCGCAACTCCGACGGGGACCCGCAGCCCCGACGGGGTGCAATGAAACCTGTATTGAGGTCCTCACCTCGATTCCCAGGTCAGGCATAGTGTTATTCGGTATTTCCATCTGGAATTTCTCAGTAGCAGCCACGGAGTCTGGATTTGTGCCCAGTCGATGGCAATCAAACATGATGCAATATTTTACCTTACCTATAGATAACATGCTTTTTTCCTTTTATTATTTAACGAGGAAAATGAGGTAGGTTAGGTATTTGTCCTAACATTTTTAGAGATCCTTGGCGATTTGTTTTTTGTTGTTGTTGTAAATGTTTTTGCTATGGTCAAAGAAACGATGGATGGGCTGTGTAAAGGAAGGTGGTGTCTATTGAGATGACGAGTAATAGAGAAGTATGGAAGAAGACATGTTGCACCGACCACAAATAAATTGGAAGTATTGGGTTATTTTATGGCAGATGTGAGTGGCAACGCCGGGAGGGAGCGCCCTAGAAAGACATACACTGATCTTATTGGTGACGTTCTTCAGAAAGGACAGGTGCATAGTACTCGTAACCGGCGTGCGTATATGACCAGTTGACCACATGTATAAATGTGGACGAGGCAAAAGGAGTATGTAAGGATCGTAGCAAGTGGCATTCTGTGGTTTCTGCCTACTCCCATGGGGAAAGGGCGTGAGTTTATGTATGTATGTGTATTGGGTTATTTTGCACTCTATTAAAATATGGTCCAATTTAACCCAATGGTTGTCCGGAGAATGTCTTGTTGCATTAAGACCGCCTATGTACAATAGGGGATCGGACTGAGTCAAAAAAATATGATTCTAATTAGTCCGTCAGATAGGTTATCGAAAAGTATTGGAAACGTGTTTTTTGTTTTATCAAATTAATAAAAATTGACGAAGTTATAACGCTTCAAAGATCATGAGTGGAGGTTTGTGACGTCATTTGTAGGTAAAAAATGTACTGACATGTGACGTTTTCGAGCAGTTCATGAGTTTTCAAAGCACTGTATCGTCTTCATTTTTTGTTTATGTGAAAAAAGAAAAAATATGTGTTCAATATTTTTTGGAAATCTATCTGACGGACTAATTAGTTTTTTTTGTCCCATCCACTATGGTATGTGAAGTTTAAATAAATAAGTGAATGATGATGATGATTGTTACTATGCTCAGTGTTGCATTGTATTCATCATTACGTTGTAGATAGAATGGATATATATCTTAAGATCATTTTATCTCTAAACAAGCCGTGGTTTTGGGAAACCCTTTTTCTTTTTAAAACGTTTTGAAAACAATCGAGATCGCTTTGTGTCCATATTTAATTTTTTCTAGTTTTTTTGGAATTCATGTCATTTGAAGAAAATTTAGCCTTTTTTTTTTTTGGTTGGTGGGAAATCATCAAATAACCCCTCCCGCTCTTGGGCAGAGCGAAAGGGAGTGTCAGACTTCTGCTGACTAAAAATCACCCATGTTCCTTCTTAGCCCTTCATGTCGAGGCCCCGGTATCTGCGAACAACCCGTAACCCCGACGGGCGTCGGCCCTTGCGGGGCCCCTTCCATGTTGCTGACATCTCATTGAGGCGCGCGTGGAACACGAACGCGCCGTCGACACGGCCTGTCGTCGTCATAAGACGGACGGACGGCGAGCTTACCCATCACTCACCGTCCACAGGCCCGCGTCTACGGTGGCCGGAACCCATCACGTGGCTCCCAACGCTCGGAGCGCCTCACGCGGCGGCTGGAAGAAAATTTAGCCTAATAATATGATAATGAAATATTAGGTATCATGTCGAGGTAGACCGCGGTGAAGGTGGTATGACGTTCTGGTCTTGTTTGCACGTCGAACATGGCCAGATATCACACAGGTTTTGAAGGAGAAAGAGGATGCCTTTGTCCAGCAGTAGGATACACACAAATAGGTTAACAAAAAAAAAACAGATCTATAGTTTGTAATTTTTCCCGATGAAATATAATTATGTTTAGAATAATTTTAAAAGGATTATAATTCCCGAAGGGTTAAGCAGATTAAAGAGGCTCGGTACGATGGTACGGAACTATTCATGCGTGACTCCGACTCGCACTTGGACGTTTTTTCTAATAGAATAGTCGTCAATGCCTAAAAAGTGATAAACTTCGACCTCGCAAGGTTCGACAACACAGAACTGTTAATATTATATTTTATTAATACATTGAAATACTGCAAAATCACATCAAGAACTTGATGTGATTTTGCAGTATTTCAAAATAACAGCTTTAACTGAATGCTTACGAAAGTTATATTGGCACTTAATAACAAACACACATTTTTTGAAATGTTGTCTGTCTGTTTGTCTCGGCTAATCTCCGAAACGGCTGAATCGAATATGACGGGACGTTTACGCCACAGAATAGGGACTAACTTAGGTGTAAATTTATTTATTTATTTATGTACTTACACACAAACACAAAAATGGAAAAAAAACATAAAAAAATAGAAGAGCAAAGGTACTGCTAACTGCTGGTATTTCTTATATTTTATAAGGGCTCGGTGCAAAAAAAAAAGATTCAAAAAGAGACGTAATATTATTAAAACTAGAAACGGGATATTTACCATGTTTACTTTTTGTTTGGAGTTCCCGATATAATTACCTTTTTCTTTCCGTAATATTTTTATTAATATGATGAAAGAAAGAAAATGACTGATGCACACTCTATTTTACCAATTGTGTTACCATTAATGAAAAAGAAAATTATTTGAATTTTAATTTATGGCAACCAAAAATTTTGTCTATAACAATAAAAAAATAAAAACGGGTTCTTCTCTTCAGCTTCTAAACAATTTTCCTTGTTTCCTTTCATAAGTCGTGATGCTGGTACGTTACAGTGAGGTGAGCAGAAGATTAGGTCGCGGGTATGTGGGGAATTCCGGTGCACATAATATATGGCCAGCAGGAAAACTAAGTACCTATATTAAAAGATTTTTTATTTTCTTTTTTGTGCACCATTTAATAACTATTTATGATTTAAAAAATTTACGTTTTTAAACTCTATGCAAAAGTTTACTGCTATGTCTGATTTCGAACCATTTGTCTGCCGAGCTTTGGTTTTTTAGCTCCCACACAAATTCACTGAATTAATTAAGAGGGAACAGGGGCAGTGAATTCTCCATAATTAATGTATTTCCCTGCTTTCCTGATCTTCTTTTCATATAATCAAGGTCTACTGTGGACTCGTACGTCCCTGTCATTTCCTTTTTTCAGCAACTAATAAGAAAAGAAAATATGACCCTACAAAAATGATAAAAACTGTCCCATTTTTACAGCGATGGTTAGGATTACCAGAGAAATCCGAAAAGTTTCTAACAGAACTGATAAGAACTAAGGGGCTGGGGGTTCGGGAGGCGTTCCGGGCGTCGGGGGCCACGTGATGGCTTCCGGCCACAGTAGACGCGGGCCTGTGGACGGTGAGTGATGGGCTAGCTCGCCGTCCGTCCGTCTTATGACGACGACAGGCCGTGTCGACGGCGCGTTCGTGTTCCACGCGCGCCTCAAAGAGATGTCAGCAACATGGAAGGGGCCCGCAAGGGCCGACGCCCGTCGGGGCTTCGGGTTGTTCGGAAGAGACATGAAGGGCTAAGAAGGAACATGAGTGGTTTTTAGTCAGTAGAAGACTGACACTCCCTATCGCTCTGCCCAAGAGCGGGAGGGGTTATTTGATGATTTCGCATACTCAAAAAAAGGAGCCAGGCTTGACGCAGATAGTTTCTTCAAATACTTATGTTGGAACTTACCAATGTAACAACTTTTTAACACATGAACGCAATAAAGAATTTGAGTTTGAGTTTATCTCGCAGGTTCTGCCCTCATAATTAAGTACGGTCCCTAATTGGATTGTAATTGGCGTTATGTATTTAGTTCCACTAAAATAATGTGTGAGTTCATAATGTTTACCTATTGATGTAACTAAAAACTTAAAAACCAATTTCTAATAAAGAGATGTTCCCCTAACTGTGCCAAAATGTAAGAATTACGCCGTCATTTATTGGGTACTGCCGTCACTTAGTAAAGATTTGACAAAAAAACCTTCACTAAAGTGTCAAAATCTTTAATAAGTGATGGCTTAAGTAATCATTAAAACGTCTCTGAGTGCGGCAGTAAGTCTCGATTTGTATAACTAAATATTAAAAATAACTATTTAAACTTCTTAAATACAGTACTGACATATAGGCAGATCTAATTAAGTGGAGACAACAATTTTGTTCCGTGTTTTTATTTTTTTACCTACTTTCCCAAAATCGAAATCAAAAGTTATTATATTGTCGTTGTACCAACTTTTTTGGTCGTTCTATCCGCTATATATTTACAAACACAAAACTATATTTCCAAGTGGTACTTCTGCTCATTTCCCCGCACTAGTGACCGAGCAAGTAGAGTATATATCGAGTATGAATGTGTCTCAACACTACAGTCCCCTGCACTCAGCTAGCTGGACCATTCACTGCTTCGCTGCGCCCAGGTAAGTCGCTTGTTTGTAAACTTACTGGCCTTAAATAATATTTAATAATAAATCTTTTATTACGTTATTATTATCAGCTGTTTTGATTCTTTTGTTATTGTTTTATGAGAGTATCTTTTGATAGTGAGTATTTTCTTTATTTATCTTTAGTTTTTTTGCGTTGGCAGTACAGATTGTTCTAGAAAGATTCAGAATATTGGTAGTAAAGTTGATTACTAAATAATTTAATGGTTTTTTTCTACACTAAACTATTATATCAGGTGTTTAAACAAATAATAGAAGGTTTCGTTAACTAGTGTTTGGTTAAAAGTAAATAAAGTTAAAACCGGCTTCTGCGTAGGCGCAGTTGTGTTGATCAAGGGCTAGGAGTGGGGTTAACGAAGCGTCGCTTGAGTCACATTAGTGTTGTGGCCATAATGTTGTTTGTCAACAAAACTAGTGAAGGCTGCAGGCAATCATTGTAGGTAATTTTCCAATAACCGCAATCATTAACCATCATTATAGAAAAGGTTGATTGCTCTCTTGTACTGGAACACTAGTTGGGACCACTACGTTGGGACCGCTGCCAATTTAAAATGGTCTCCTCAGTTCTACTGTTTTTTTTACATTCATCATTGCAGCCTAAAAAAGCCTGCACTGCTGGGTCTAGAAGCATTATAAGTCTTAAGGAAGAATGTTCTAAAAACATTTGTAAGGAGGAAATGTCAATGGCAAATTTTATCTTGTAGATATAGAATCGATAGCAAACCGAAACTTTAGGTATCAAATACTGCTTTTGCTAGAATTCTAGTTATTTATTTATTTTACTACATGGATGACTTACAGCTAATAGAAACAAGAAAAGGAAAGCATGGTCACCAGAAAGCCAATGTCCACACACACGTATAGACTTATAATAATATAATTTATAGTGTGAGCATAAAAACAATAAAAAAACACACCGCTTTATTTAAATACGCTTTAAATAAGAAGCAACATAAATATTTAGTTTGCAATATATATTATGTAATAATATGTATATCACTACATAGTATAAAACAAAGTCGCTTTCTCTGTCCCTATATCCAGTATGCTTAAATCTTTAAAACTACGCAACGGATTTTGAATGGGGTTTTTTAATAGATAGAGTGATTCAAGAGGAAGGTTTTAGTATACAATTTGTTCGACATCCACGCGGGCGAAGCCGCGGACATCAGCTAGTTTTTTTTTTTTTTTTTTTTTGTTAGCCTACGTTGTGTCCCACTGCTGAGCAAAGGCCTCCCCTTTCTCCTTCCATACCTTTCTGTCATGTGCGATCTCTGGCCATGTTAGCCCCGCAAACATGATCAGGTCGTCACGCCACCTTCGCCGCGGTCGACCTCGACGGCGCTGTCCTGCCTCAGGCGTCCAGTGTGTGACGACCTTTGCCCATCTCTCCGGGTGCATCCGTGCTACGTGGCCTGCCCACTCCCACTTCAGCCTGGCTGTTTTTTCTCCAACATCAGCTATTTGAGTTATGGAGCGCAGGGTGGTGTTTCTAACGCGATCTGTTCGCCTAACACCTATTATGCTGCGCTCCATTGCTCGCTGGCAAATCTTGAGTTTGGACTCAGCTATCAACTATCAGCTAGTATATAACTGAAATAATAGAGAAAGCAATAGAAACAAATAATGTAATGTTGCCGGTACTTGACAAAATGGAGGCACCTTCTGACCGATTTTATTATCTAATCTTTTATCGAGACATTCGATCATTATCTCCAGAAACGTGAGGTGATAAAATAACTTTAACTATTATCTCACGAAATACAGATCTGAGTTCGTCGACAGAGTGACATTTTATTATAAGCGAAGAAGAATCCATTTATCAATGACTGCCTGCCTCGTTGTTCTTGTAGTCGGGCAATTTTTTATTGGATTTTCAGATCAGAATTTCTGGATTTGTGCCCGGTTCTCGACAATTTAGACGAGATCTGACGTTTCGTGGTCCCCTTTCTCCACAAAAACTGAGTCAATTCACTTATTTTTCACATAAACATTTTAAGAAAGAGTTGGTTTATGTTTAGGTTTTTATATTAAAAAATGTGGTCATGTTATGTAATTTTTCTGGGATCATATTTTCTCTACATAATAATTGTTGATTACCGTGATTTTATTAGAAAAAAAATATTGCTTTTGAGGCATTATTCCAGAAGAAAAATGGGCATGGGTATAAATTGGGTATGGAGAATCGCAGCCCCTGTTCCCTCTTAAAGGTGGTTGCAGAGACACTCCGAGACAAGGCGAGTGCGAGAGTGTACAGAGTGTTCCAGCCAAGCGAGGAACACCGAGGCCAGACGATCGCTCCTATAATTTATTACACACTCGCACCGCACTGTCAGTGTTTAGTCACTATTAGAATTATTCTAGAACTAAGCCCAATCTTGAAGACATACAACTACATACGCACGCAGATATATTCAATAAGCCTGTTTTGAATCAAGATGAATGTAAACATTGCTCTATACATAATATACGAGCTCAAGTATTACGAAATATGAGGCAATAGCTGTTGGGTTCATAGACCATTGGGCGGACAGACTACGTATTATCTGTTACGATTTGGTAGCTTGACAAACATGATTGTTTGTTCCTATGATTGTTTTAATGTAGGCAGAGAGGAGGGTGCAAAGTACTCCCGCATTAAACTAGTCGTGATGTCTGTCAACTTTGGTTTAAGAAAAATAAAAACTTTTTTATGCCTTCTTAGCGCGTTGATTGTTAGCAATATTTTTGTCGGTCAAGGAATTATCTACTATTTTGACGTGTTCTGAAGCATCCATCAGTTCCACAACAGGAAACGCAGGATACGATTTGAAGTGCTATATCTGTGGGGGAACGGCAGTTGCCCCGCCAAGTCGTTATTAAGTAGTAGTACTGTTTTGCTGTAACTTAATTTGATATACATTATTATGCGAAGATGACAGCTTTGTGATGAATATGTTTTAGACCCTGTTTAATCGGTAACTAGTCACATAACAACAAGCCTTTCAGTTAGCATTACTGCACTAAAAAACTACCGAAGTTTACGGTAATAATTACAGTTATTGCCGTACTTAACTAATTTCCATGGTCCATTTAGAATTTCATATACCTATCAGTAGGAGAGTTAAATAAGTACAATTTCTTCATTTATTTTATATATTTTTTATGAATTTATTGTTTACTGTAAATTATATTAATTATATTATTATATTATACTTATATTCAACTATTCATTGGCAATAGGCAATATGGTAATAGGCTCGCCCCCTATTACATGGGACTTAAACATAACTGGCTAAATGTGTGTATACATACTGTAAGTTACATCTCTGCCTAACCCTTCGGGGATTACAGGCGTGATGCTAGGTATGCAACCATTCATTATTAAGTTGCGCAGCTACGTATTATTAATTATACGTCAAGTTTTTCTATCCATTTGTGTGATCGCTGGAAAACTTTTTGCTTTAATCTTTTGTTACATTGTTATGAGCTACGATAAAAAACTGATGCCGTAGAAAAGTCACGAGCAGAAATAAATGAACTAAGCAAAAATAACACTAACTAAGCACTTAGTAAAATTCATAAAGTTCTTGTGATTCAAACGTAATAGTATGGGTTCCCTAACCCGGTTTTACCGACGTGACTTATGTAATGAACTAGCTAATATTGATTTACTTTACTTTTCAGATAATTCGAACATGTTCAAGACTTTGCTATTTGTGGCTTCGGCCGTAGCGTTGGCGTTATCCGCGCCTGCTGAAGAATCAAAAGTAAGTATTTTCTTTTCTAAATCGAAACACATCAGCAATTTTGTTATTTTATAATGAACAGGTACATAGCTACCTACCACTTCCATACAATAAAAAAACTTCTTTCAGTTTTTACCTGTATTATATTGCGCTTATGGGGTCCAGTCGGGAAATTTCTTAATTGAAGAATTACATCAAAAAGTTCATTTTAAAGTTCACCTTTTAATATTTCACACACACAAAAACAGCTCAAAGAAAAATATTTACTGGCAAGTCACAAACATCAGTGTAACCCTGACTCTTAGTGGACGGGGTCCACTAGGGCCAGTGCCTGCCAGGGTTGCGGAATTTGTTCAAAAGAGTTCCCGCGGCCCTGGAACGCAAAGGGTATAAGAAAGAACACGCCTGCTCCGCCCAGAGTGCTTGGCAAGAAAGGCTTGACTATTGTACTAAGATTTGTTTTTTTTGTACCGCTTACTGAGCATTTGCCTCCGTATTCCAGGAAGTAAAACAAGCCATCGTCAAACTCGACGGTGAAGGCGTCACCGGTAGCATCACCTTCACCAAACAAGATGACGGCAAGCTCCGCATCACTGGCACCGTCACCGGGATGCCACCCGGCATGTACGGCTTCCACATCCATGAAACCGGAGACATCACCAAGGGATGCGGATCTACCGGCGGTCACTTCAACCCTAATGGAGTAAGTTTTATTTTTCTGTTTTGAAGTAATTGTTCCCTAGATAGGGTAATGCTTGCCTAGATTGGTCCATTTGTAGATGACCATCCTTAAATATACCGAGACTCGTCTGCGCCTCGGAAGGCAGTCAGCACTTGGTCCCAGGAGTCATTTGTAAGTCTTTGGCAGTCGGTAGAGAAAGTCTGAAGTCCGAAATTTTAATAACTAGTATTACTGTTCATTGCGTTGTGGAGGTTAGATAGCCATAGTCGCTCTGGAAACCACCTCCAACATAGGTGGGAAAAGGCAGTTGATGATAAGTATTGTCCTGGGTCAAATTACGATATAAATGTATAGTTCCCTGCTGTTGAAATGGCTCCCGAAGTTCTAGAAACAGATCTACATTGAAGAGTGTCATCTGCATCTTATCAACGGATTGTTCTTCAAGCGAAGTAAAAATAGAATCAGTCACAACTATCGACTAATTTTAAATCTTTATTCCTCAGAAAGACCACGGTCATCCCCAAGACGAAAACCGTCACGTCGGTGACCTCGGCAACGTCGAGTTTGGCGCCGATAAAGTCGCCCACGTCGACTTTTACGACCACGAAATCAAGCTAAACGGCAAACATAACATCCTCGGCAGGGGCCTGGTCCTCCACGGTGGAACCGACGACTTCGGCAAAACTGACCACCCTGACTCCAAGACGACAGGAAACGCCGGAGCACGTGTAGCGTGCGGCGTCATCGGAATCCTGTAGGCCGGGGTGCAGTTATGTCCTAAATTGTGTCCTCGAGAAATAATGGCTGGAAGAGCAACGATTTATGTTAATCTTACTATTGATGCTTAACATCTTAGCACTTTACAATGCTGTTTTCATATGCTCCGTCACCTGAAAACGGTGCTTTAGTTGTGTCTTTTGTTACTATTTCTCGTGGTTCATAATTTAGACTGTAAATATCTGTCTATTGACTAATCCCATCACATTCCATGGCACTAACAGGCTTTGAGTTCTTGAAACTTTTGATTGGTGTATGAAATAATACAACACATAACCAGGTAACATCTCTTCTCCTTACTATTACCGCAACTATTATTATTATACCTTCTGGTATTACTAGGTACAAAGTATTTCGTAGAAAGGACTTGAAGTAGTTCTTGTTAAGAATCTCAGTAGACATTGTTAATTAGGCTAAGACCTTCGTTTTCTACTTTTATATGTTCTTGTGTTGTGGCGCCGGCGATGGTAACTGCCACGTTCTCTTCCTGTTCTGCCAAATTAAATAAATTGTCTTTATAAATGTTGTTTTTTTATTGTAGGTGTTGTTAAACTTGATTAAAAAGAGTGAACGCTACAAAAACTTAAAATATGCTTGAATTAACTTGTTTGTTTCGTCGAGATGGGGATTTCCCTTTCGATAAATTATTTCACAGTATCTAAGGTGGATATAATGTGATATTCCTAAATCGTGACTTACTAGTGATAATTTGTTATATTCATATAGTGACTTGGTTGTACAATATCTAAAGGTACCTACATTTTTCATTATGATTAGATATCATGAGATGTAGGCATTTATTAATCTCTGGAAAAACCTGCTCTATAAATCTTTTAAATCTCTTTGGGAAAAACCAAACACACGATCGCTGTGAAGAGTTTGTATGAAAGTTGATATGGCTAGAATGGAGGAAACTACTCAGATGGCATCTAACAATGCGTGGTAGTAGAAGACATGCTGCACTAATTTGAAATACATTTGAGATAAAAGAACAAGATGACGAAAAGCAATGTCTGAATGTACGGCATGGTTTTGGAAATTCCTCTCTTATATTCCGTGGATACACTGTTTCATATTAGTCAGGCTCTTACATATTTTTGTGTACGAAAATGAATATATAATTATAATTTTTGACTGATTGAATACGGATAGATTCTTACTCCAGGGTATTTCATCTTCCGCCGGGGCTGCAGGTTGTTCGAAGAGATACCGCGGCCTCGGCACAAGGGCTAAGAAGGAACATGGGTGGTTTTTAGTCAGTAGAAGTCTGACACTCCCTTCCGCTCTGCCCAGAGCAGGAGGGGATATATTTGATGATTTCCCACCACCCATAAAAACGAATATTTCACCTTATCCTAAAAGCTTCATTAAACCCTTTTATAAAAAATATATTATTCTATAAACAGCAGTAGTAACTATCTGACAGATTTGATGATGATGAATGGTTTTAAGCGAGTTAACTAGATTTAAAACGGACGATGAGACATCCAGACATTATTCAATGACAGCGAGGTCATACTGATTGAATCTGCTAGGTAACCAGGGCCCGAGTCTGCTATTCAATAGTGTCAGAATGGTCTATCATTGATTTCATAATTGTTGATTTTGACAACACCAAACTTGTCAAAATCAACAATTATGAGATCAATGATAGACCATTCTGACACTGTACCGACGATTATGATGCAATTTATCAATTATAGCATTTGCAAATGGGGATAATACTGTCTTAGGTGTACAGAGACCCTGTTTTATGATACCTAGATGGACTAAGTATTCTAATCGAGTCAAAGTTTTTACTAGATAAGATCAACGGGATTTATGATGGGATAAAACAGGACTTGAACGTAAAAAGGAATCCTGACTATGCAATAGACTGTAGCCAAGCCAAGGGGTTTGGTCTTCCCCCGTCGGGGCCACGGGTTGTTCGCAAGAGATACCGCGGCCTCGACATAAAGGGTTAATAAGGAACATGGGTGGTTTTTAGTCAGTAGAAGTCTGACACTGGGATTTCGCTCTGCCCAAGAGCGATTCAAGAGAGGATTTCCCATCCCCCCCAAAAAAGGGGGTTTCGTCTTCTATTTCTTACCAGATAAAACACAAAAAGATGTTACGTTATCGGTCGATCGAATCAATTACGAATAAATAAATGAGTTTCATATTAGACCTTTGGTTTATTAGCTTATAAAGACCTCTACATTATTTATTGTTAGCTTACTGGATGTCTTGATCATTCTCTTCCATAGAGATCTATCCTCTACTCTCTGGAGTGAGTACAGTATTTTCACAAGTTATTACTCCTTGTGACTGTGACTGTAGCCTCCCTTTTTTAACCGACTTCCCAAAAAGGAGGAGGTTCTCAATTCGATGGGTTTGGTTTTTTTTTCTTGTTCTTTTTTTATGACATTCAGAAGTGCCTGTAATGGTCTACTTAATTGAATATTATGCATTGAGGTTAAGCGTGGTATTTATCATCTTGGCTTGAATTTGATTGGATTGGAATATCCAACACGTACGGTAAAATATACTGAGTCCTATCAGTTTTACTACACTTTTCGTCTATGCCAGACAAAATGGTGGAGAAAAACACTAATGCTTCTTCATCATGCACTAAGGCTAGGCTTTTCTCACGAGAAAAAAAGAAAGCTAACCATAAACCCAGGGACTGAAAGCGGTTACGGTTAAAGTATACCTCAAAAATATACCGGTACCGTGGTGGTAGGCAGAAACCACAGAACGCCACCTGCTACGACCCTTTTTTTTTTTTTTGGCGGGTTGAAAATCATCAAATAACCTTGGGCAGAGCGGAAGGGAGTGTCAGACTTCTACTGACTAAAAACCACCCATGTTCCTTCTTAGCCCTTCATGTCGAGGCCGCGGTATATCTTTCGAACAACCCGCAGCCCCGACGGGGCTACTTTGGCCTCGTCCACATTTATGGAAGATCTTAGGCATACATGTAACGAGGTATTTATTTAAAGAAGAGTTGGAGTGACACACGAAAATCAACTTTTACATTGGAACTCGGTCTTAAATGACCACTTTAGTAGATCTTTAGGATCAATATTTTCCTATTATAATCTGCTAAAAAGGCCATTTTAGACCCCTAGCTCTGAAATATGCCTTTTTTCTAAAAGGATATACTTTCCGTTGGGCCCTACAGAAATTTTATTAAAACCGGTTCAATTATTTGTTTATTTTTTCTTGTTGACCTGTGTTGACATGACTTCTAGCATAAAAAATTATAACTTTTAGCTAAAAAACCGACTTCCAAATTTTCGGAAGTCAGTAGCAATAAAGCCAATGAACCGACTTCCGAAAGCAAAGTTATTGTTTTGTTGAGTACCTAAAGTATGGCCCTCGTATAACAAAACAAACTGTAATTAAACAAACTAATTAATTAATCGATCTCTTGTCTTGGGGTCGGCGCAGCATGTTTTCTTTTTTTCTTTTCTTTTCTTTTTCTCTGAAACTCGTCATCTCATGAGACACCTCCTAATCTTGCCATATATCATTCTTAGTTCACAGTCCATCCATCATTTCTTTGGTCTTCCTCTACTCTTCCACACTCATACACAAACTGCCGCACTCAGAGAGCCTTAATGATTACTTAGGCCATCACTTAGTAAAGGTTTTGTTGTCATACAAAAGTATGTCAAATCTTTACTTAGTGGCGGCTTAAGTAATCATTAAATATCTCTGAGTACCGCAGAAAACACTTAAACAAACAAATTAACTAATAATTTGTAATTTCTCGTTATTTTTCTTTTACAGAGAAGAATCCCCTGCAAAGACGAACTCCGCTCCAGCCTCAACTAGCAACATCTTAATAGCAATTTCTATGTACTCTCTGATCGCGATTCTTTTGAATTAGCTTGCAAAATCAAGAATGGAAATCATGTTTTATTTGGCTATTTGACTACTGTTTAAAAATCACGAAAATGTTATGTTATTTCAAAGAACTAACAGAAATAACACGATGTGTGAAAAAAGTAATAAAATCTATCAAAAAATGGCTTAGTTTTAACTGATTTTAATTGCTAGACAAAGACAGCGCTACAAAAATGGACGTCATATTTAATACCTACCGCCATACTTACGTAGTAAAAATGGTCATTTCGTGCGACAAGGATAGAAAGTGCCCCCACCAAAAACTTCTAAAGCATGCAGCAATTCCATGTTTTGATTGATTTTATTACTTTTTGTCACACATTGTGTTATTTCTGTTAGTTATTTGAAATAACATATAATTTTCGTGAATTTTTAACAGTAGTCAAATAGCAAATTGTGTACTTACTATAGTTCACGTCAAATAACTTTGCCCCTCTGAAGTTAGCCATTTGCAAAGATCGCGCAAGTGCAGTCACGTAGAAAATTATTTGAACAAAATAAATACATATTTTTAAAAGAAAACATAGTTTTATAATGCTATAATGCCCGCCCCCATGACTCGCGCATGCGCAGTTGCAGTTTTGTTCGTAATTTTGAGCCACTCGTAGCCAACTTCAGAGGGGCACAGTTATTTGACGCGAATAGTATATGTACAGACAGCAGCACATCAATATACCCGAAACTGTCAATGTTTTCTAATCAACCTTGGACGGTAAGGCTTTAGCAATAAAGTTGAAAATCTATTAAATAAATTGGACAGATTGAGTAGCTTCCTGTGCTGACGTCTGTACTAAAGTATTTTAATTTATGAACTGTTTTGTTATTCCATTTGTGTACTTAATATATATTTGACTAAGTTAATTTATACACGTGTTTAAGTAAAAGCGTGCTTTTGAACTTAAAACTTTAATTTAGGCATTCGTATACTTATGTATTTTTTAGTGGTTGTGAAAGCATTAATAAGACTATTATTATAAAATTAATAGAATCAGCAAGTTTAACAAGTAAATATGGCTCGGTAAGAACGTACTTAATATAAGTTTTTAAATGTACTTAATGTTTATGTAAGTAATCTACCGTGTTTATTGCTTAAATATTTTAAGTGCTTAAGGCTACTCTCTCGAAAAAAGCTTAAAAACAGCGTGCAGATGAAGCCACTTTTCGTCGACACTTACAGAGAAATTACATCTGAAAAAAATTGTCAGTAATCTACATGATATGATACGTAATTTGGTTTAGCTATAATTTTTCTATCGTTATCACATAATAAGAAAAAAATCCACAAAGTCACCTCCAAATCGTTGAGATGAAACCATTTTACTCCTTCATTTTTTATCAAAAGACTTTAAAAAAAATATCTACTGCTTTGCAATACAAAGGACAATAACTTGGTTTAGTTACTTTTTTAAAATTTGTCTAATTTTTATTATAATAAATTAAAAATGCGTCCGTTTAAAGTCCGTGTCTATATCACCCCCGCATTCGTCCACGAATTCAGTGCGGGGCGCCTCGTGTTGCTAGGTGGACGTGCGTTGCGTTGCGAGAGCTCAGCAGTACGAAATCATATCGTAAAATAAAATATTCAATCAATCAATCAATCAATTATTTATTTTGTCAAACATAGGTAGTTACAGATAGTATTTTTAAATATGTGCACTATGTTTTGCCAATATATGGCGTACAAAATTACATTAACATAATTATTTAATACATTTAAAATGGCATGTCAACAGATTAGAATAAAAAAATAAAATAATTTAAAATATGTCAGTTACAATAAAAAATTCAATTCAAAATATGTCAGATACTATACAAAATTCAATTTAAAATATTATATGTCCGTAAGGAGATTTGTAATAAATAAACACGGTCATATTTAATCAGTCAATTAGCATGTCGGAATTGTCGTACCTTTTTTTATCACTAGTAAACTCAGTGATGGAGTAGTAACATCTATTTATTAAGAATTTAAATAAAGACTTTTTAAAGGATCCCAGACACTCTTTATTTCTAATAGCTGCTGGTATACTATTATATATTTTTGGGGCCATTCCTAGCACACTCTTTCCAAAAAATGCGGTTTTATGAGAGGTAACATGAATGGTATTCTGATAACGCCGAGAGCGAAGTTTTTCATAAAATTACTTTTGAATTTTGTTAATAGTAGAGTAGGTTTTTTTTAGTCTTGTATAAGGAGTGTTTTAGAGTTAGGTATAGTTTTATTAGTGTTTAAGTTTAGTTTGTAAAACATGGGGAATAAGCAGAAATGAATGAAGAAAGGTCTAATAAAATATTACAAACAAAAGGGTAAACATTCATCAAGGTAAGTTTTATCTACATATTCATTATAGCTTTATTACCTTTCATAAAAGTAGATAGATACTGTTTCTATAAGACCTATATTCAAACAAAGTCGTACCTAGGTATCATAGGTATAATGCTTCTGTGTCATAGAGTAGTGACTGATCACAGAAGGACCATGCCCAAGCAATGACTTAGTCAATATTATAAATTTTCCTTTTTGGTACCTCACAGACTGCGCCAGGAGGAGGATTATGTTTTTCGAGTGTATGTATGTATGACATGTATATTTCTTTGGCACGCTCTGTACCCTAAACGCCTTGCTGGATTTTAGCTTGAGAGATGTCATAAGATTCGTCTTGATAATTTGTGTTTTTTTTGCAGGTCTGATTTAGCTCCATCTACCGACGAAAATTTTGACAAAACTGAAAATGCTTCTGAAGTAGGTATTATTATGATTATAAGTTAGGTACTTGCTGGTTATTTGTTAATTTATCGACTACTGGCGTAAATGATAAATGATGTTTATTTTGAAAATGGGTTTTCACAAACACTTTTACAAGGCACTTTTTTTAAACTAGATGGGGTCGGTGTTTCGTACCTGACTACTCCGAGAAGAAACATCCAAAACAAACTCAGAGGTCATAGTCTCTTTTAAGGTCCAGACTTGTTATACACACATGAAGACTATGCAGAGTAGTGCCTGAAATGGTTTTTTGAAGAAAGCACCACACTGATTTGAGTGGACCCGTCCAGTCAGTGCAAGCATTTGTCATTTATCGTGTAGCTCGACTTGTAACTTAAAGAGCTCAACGTCACGACGAACAATACCAAAGAAAGGACATTTGGGTGGGTCGCTTTAGTATTCAAACTGCCAGACAAACGTTAAAACTAAAGAAAGACCCACATGGTCCTCACATTTACAATATAAAAATAATAAAATATTTATCATATTAAATATTCATGCGTAATTATTTTCAATAAGAAATATAATTATTTCGTTTATGTTTTTAACCGACTTCCCAAAAGGAGGAGGTTCTCCATTCGATCGGTGTTTTTTTTTATGTATGTACACCGATTACACTGAAATTTATGATCCGATTTACGTGATTCTTTTTTTCGTTAGATGCGGAATAGTTGCCATTTGGTCCCATAAAACTTTAACATAGTTTGGCTCTTGAGCAAATTTTAAAAGACACTGGAATAAATATACAACCATGCGGTTTATTTATTGACGACGAATTGTCATATCTAGGCGCTACTCCTGACGGTATATGTGTCGAGGAGAACATGGTGGTAGAAACTAAATGCCTTGTTGCAGCTCACCAAATGAGTTTTACCGAAGCAGTTACTAAAAAAACAGTTTTTTATAGAACTGGTAAATTCAGGGTCAGCTTCACATAACCAAAAGAACAAAATGCCTTTATGGAATATGGCTAGGTGAAAATATTCCTATGAAAATCGATAATAGAAAAAGATGACAAGTTCTGGAAAGACGTTATGGAAAATAAATAAATTAGGTTTTATTTGGATTGCATATTACCGGAACTTATTGATCCAAGATACCCGAGAAAAATGAAAATTAGAGATCCCATTTATATAGAAAAAGCGGTGGAAGAAAGCGCTAATAAAAATAAATTACCCTAAAAAGGAAACAAAATGATTTAAACCAACAAAAAAATTAGTTACTAGAAGACGATGCACAAGAGAAAGAAGAAAATGTCAAAGAGACGGAAATAGAACAAAGGAAAGAAAAAGAGGTTGAAGAGAAAAATGAACAAAACGAGAACGAAGAAGAAGTAAAAGAAAACATAGAACAAGACTTTGTCTGTCTAACGAAATATCCAAAAGTCAATGTATTTGAATACGGAGAAATAAGCGGGGATGAAGAAGTTCAACCAGCGAAAAAAATAAAAATACTCTGTGAAAGGAAGTAGTTTTTTTTTATCTATTGGTTTATAAAATATAACAAGTATGGCATACACTAGTGCTAATTTCTTAAGTACTACCTACCTACCCTACCTACCCTACGTTACATCTATATCAATAGTTAGTAAATAAAAATAAAATTGGATCACTTTTGCGGTACACGTAAAAATGATTTTTATATAAATAAAATGATTTGACCTTCTGTGATTTCGTTACTCTGTGACGGAACAACGCGCGGAGCGGCGGCCGGCTCGGCGCGGGCCTCGGCGCATCGTTCTGTTGCATGCGGGTAGCGGAGTGGCGCGGAGAGGGGTAGTTAGCTCCGCCCAAATGCACAAGGTCATTGGCGTTAATACAAACCTTAAGTGTTAAGTGTACTTGTGTTCGAAAACAGACATGTATTATTGTTATGAAAATATTTATAATATGTCTTTTCCTTAAACCTGTTGACGTAATTAAACTATTTATATACATTGAAGCAGTTATTACTTTGTTCGTGACGTAGTACTTAAATACATTATCATGTATTTAAGTTTACGTATCCGTAAGGAAAGTACATCAATCCCCCGTAGGGGCTGCGGGTTGTTCGCAAGAGATACCGCGGCCTCGACATAAAGGACTAAGAAAGAACATGGGTGGTTTTTAGTCAGTAGAAGTCTGACACTCCCTACCGCTCTGCCCAGAGCGCGAGGAGTCATTTGATGATTTCCCACCCTCCAAAAAAAAAAATTGTTTGTTATTACGAATTTCTCAGGAGTTTAAAATCAAAATATTTTATTTCACATAGGCCTACAAGGCTAGAAAGGAAGTGACTGCTGACATGACGAGAAATAGAGAAGTATGGAAGAGGAAGACATGCTGCGCCGACCCCAAATAAATTGGGATAAGGGCAGGAGAATGATGATGATAGGTCTACATGGGCACTTCTAAACGTCGACAAAAAGGTGCGGGTATCCGCGGAGTCTGGATTCGTGCCAATAGGTCAGACACAGCGGGACTGCGGGTTGTTCGGGAGAGATACCGCGGCCTCGACATAAAAGGCTAAGAAGGAACATGGGTGGTTTGCTCTGCCCAGAACGAGACGAGTCATTTGATGATTTCCTATACTACAAAAAAAAAGGCACCAAAACAAAGCACTGTCCATTGCATTATTCTTGAACAAGTGCAAAATAAATGAAATCGAGTCAAAAACAATTAAAAAAAACATTTAATTTGGTAAACTTGTTTGAAAACAGTTACATGGTTATAAAAGACATTTCAAATAATATTTATTTAGGTACAGGTTCAGATAAATTAAACAGTTATTTATTTTGGCAAGAACCAGAAAAAACAATACTTTTGAGCACCGTTTAACAGATTAACCACAAGGAAGTTCTCTGTGGTTAATCTATGTAAGTATCGTCGGGAGTTGACACATCCTTGGGAAGCACAGCGCCTTTTCAATCCAGGATACATTTGGAACTCTAGATGTCTTTACTCGTCCCAGTTGGCGTGCTTTCCACATTTGCCCGGAGTCCCCTCACAATAACACACAGCTCGTCCATGGTAACGATGACAGGATCCTCCAAACTTGTAACACTGATTCATTGTACAGCCGTTCGCATGCCCCTGGACACAAGCATCAGAGCACTGCCCATCACAGTTGTTGTATGTCCCGAAATCGTACCCATTACAAGATTCTTGTAATGATGGTGCAATGAATAATCCGAGTAGAACAAATGTGACGAGAAACTTGGACATTTTAACGCGTCTGGAGCACTACAGGAGCTTGTAGATGACTGGAGCTACCGATCCAAGTAATTCCTTATGTAGTGCCGGTAAAATGCCGTTATGTAAAGCCATTTGTGTATTGGTTTTTCCCTTAGATCATTGGAACAAGATTTCCTTAATGTTTTTCCTCTAATTCCTAAATTCAACGCGTTTGTTTAGTCTTTATTATTGGTAGGTAAGTTTGTCATAGTAAATCCATGGTAATTTACAAAAATAGTCATTCGCGGACGTTGCGGTGCAAATAAAATTTTCCATACGACAAGCTTGCTTTACATAGTCGTCTTATTGCGACACACATAAGATCGATAATCGAACTATTAAATGTTAATAAGTGGTCCACCTGCATGTTCCCACAGCTGGATTGGAAACTATCATTTCCAGCAGGTAATATAATTATTCTGTCATTTACAAAAGACTTTACCTACACTTCGTCGGCAAAAAAATTGAATATGTTAGAAAACTAGATCTTAGGTAAAATTGACGAATTTTGTCAAAATTAGTCCGTCAGGTTAGGACAAAAATTATTTTAAGTAAGTAGCTGTACTTATTATAACTTTCTAATCTACTTACCATTCAGTTGTGTGGTAACCGGTTGTCATGGTAAAGCCGTAGAGGCATCTGTTGCGGACCAATGAAGACAATGTGGTTAGTATGCATGTGGGCATCGATATACACCCAGAGATAAGAGTAGCGTAAGGGTGATCAAAGAAATGATGGATAGACTGTGAGAAAGATGATATGGCTAGAAAGGAGGTGACTGCTGAGATGACGTGTTATAGAGAAGTATGGAAGAAGACATCATACACCGACACCAAATTAATTGCAATTTGGGAAGGAGAATGATGATGACTTATAACGCAGGGAGGCATGCTATGTATGGTGATGTAAAGTGTAGCCGAAAGGCACTCGTTCTCCCCGTCAATGCGATCATTTTTAGGGTCCCGTAGTCAATATGGAACCCTTATAGTTTCGCCATGTCCGTCTGTCTGTCCGTTGGTCCGCACTATATCTCAAAGACTCTTAGTACTATAAAGCTGTAATTTGGCATGAATGTACTAATGAGTTACGCCGACAAAGTGATATAGTAAAATATCGTAATTTTTTTTTAGGGTTCCTCCAGTACACATTAAAGTGGGGATGATTTTTTTCGCGGAGTCTTTTGTGTGGGATGTCGTTGGAAAGGTCTATGTATGTGATTTCACTGCACTTCGACACTACATGTACAAACAGTAGAAAATTACAGCTAAAGCTGGCTACACTTCTGCCTAACCCTTCGAGGAATACGGGCGTGATGTTATGTAATGTTACTATACTACCTTGTTAGGAACTACCGTTGTTTTCTGGTCATTTACTTGCTAAAAGAGGGTAATGTGGCACCATTTAAGAAAACTAATTAAACAAGAAAGTCGCTACAGCTACAGACCATCTCGAATTAGGTATCTTTCTCTCTTTCCATAGTCAATTCAAAGGATGTCTTGGTAATATCGTTTTTAGCTATAAGGCCGCCCGTTGTAGATTAGATTAGATTCATTTATTTGCCTGAAATATGGTATTTTACAGATTTTATAACTTAGGTAGGTACACATTACAGTAGCAGTGATTGTAAAAATCAACAAAATTATTAAATTGACTGTCTAAATATCAAATTACTTATTGTCAATTAAAAATACATTTGTAATTTAATTAAAATTACAAATGTCAAAGAAAAATAATAATTAAAATACAAATGTCAAATAAAAATAATAGTTAAATTACAAATTCAAAATATCAATTTGTCTACCGTTGTCAAAATGTTTTCATTTAAAGAATTTTACTTGTATGATCTACATGTTAAAGAATATTTTATGTTATTCAAAATTTCATACATTGCAAAATAACAGTTACTGTTTATTATTTATAAATCGTCTGCCCTAGTTTGTAGGTTGCAAGTTGTGACAAAGAAATATCGACCTCACCTGCTAATAAATTTATGAATACTGCATTCAGGCCGAGGGGTGGTGGGCGATCCTCGATGTAGTCTAATGACATGTTACGGCAATTAGAGGTATCGTTTCTTCGTTCGAATGGAGTATAATTATCTTAGATTATTTATAAAGACAAAATTGCAGCGTTTTCCTGAAAACTATTAAACTAATGCACTTATTGAACTTTAATTTAGTTTTATTTTAGCTTTGCTATGGAAAGCAGAAAATATTTTTTTTTTTTTAAAGTCGGTGGCAAAAGAAGTAAATGAAACAAACAAGTCGCCGAATTTCGAACACACCGACTTTTGAAGTCAGTTTTACAGGAGAGCCAAGTTCTAGTTAAAATGTTTCTGAGCTGACAATATGCCTAAGCTGAATATTACAAAAGAAAAACTAGGTCCTTTCTCCTCAAAGCTCGTTAATTTTCAAAGTTAATGTAAATAATTCCTTTCCTTTAAACATATCGAGGTGAAATGCAAGCTCACCTACACTTACAAACTTATTATCAGACTAGCTGTGCCCGCGACTTCGTTCGCGTGCTTGTCGGAAACTAAAATGCGTCGCTTAGATAAAAGTACGTTAAATCATTGCCCTGCGTTAACTTACTGCCGCTGTAGAAAATAAGAAGAGGGTAATGCAAAGTACTGACTATGTCTAATACGAAAGTTTAGATGAATGGGTGTTTGTTAATCAACCACGTCAGAACGGCCGAACGGATCTTGAAGAAATTTGAAACAGGTACATTATAGTCGACAGGTACTGTCGTTGGCGCGTTCGTGTTCCACGCGCGCCTCAAAGATATGTCAGCAACAATTAAGGGGTCCTTTGGAGCCCCTTAATTGTTGCTGCCGTCGTCTGCTGGGGCTGACGGTTGTCCGCAAGAGATACCACGGCCCCGAAACACAAAGAGCTAAGAAGAAACGTGGGTGGTTTTTAGTCAGTAGAAGTCTGACACTTTCTTCCGCTCCGCCCAGAGCGGGATGAGTCATTTGATAATTTACGAACCACAAAAAAGGGGGGATTAGAGGCTGTTTCGAGAGGTACCTGTACCAAGTCTGGGACATCGAATATGAAATGGAATGCCGTCACCTCCTTCTGCGAAGCAGTAATGCTAGCGAAAGAGGTGAACGTAAGAGGGACACAACCCCTCTTCCCAGCCGCCGCGGGAGACGCTCCGGGCATCGGGGGCCACGTGATGGCTTCCGGCCACCGTAGGCGCGGGCCTGTGAACGGTGAGTAACGGGCTAGTTAATTGTTCGTCAGTCCTATGACGATGGAGGCGCGTTCGTGTTCCACGCGCGTCTCAAAGGGATATCAGCAACATTGAAGGGGCTCCCAAGGACCGACGCCCGTCGGGGCTGCGGGTTGTTCGAAAGAAATACCGCGGCCTCGAAACATAAATGTTTATTTAATAACACCGCGGTTTAGAAAATGACATCAAATGAATAACGCCATCTGTCGAAGACGAAGATAAACTGCTAAAAAAGAGCGATCAAACACACTATAGAGTTTAGGCTATGTAGATTTTGAAAACAACGTCATTTTGACTAATATCTACGTACCTTTTGCTATCATTACTTATTTAAAGTTATCTTGTGAAGGCATTTATTAATAAGTACCATATTCGTTCAATAGATGTCGTTGCTTGTCTCATTCTTGACTATAATGATAAGTTCTTCTTGAAAACTATAAATGCATATATCTTTTGATAGAGAGCACCGATTACGATGAAACAAAGACTAAGTAATAGCCCAAGTTACGCACAACATTTATGTATAAAAGTTATCTACATTCGTTTCGTAAATTTGACGTGATGCTTAGTCATCGAAACAGACAAACAGACAAACAGACAAACAGACAAAAATTCCAAAAATGCTGGAAATGTGTTCTGTTGGTTATACTTTAATACCCTGACAATTTTTTTTTTTAATATTTTCGATGTACAAAAAAGATTTTTCTACAGATTTATTATATGTATATAGATATAGATATATAGAATATAGATATATAGATATAGATTAAACCATAATTATTTCACTGGTAGAAAGCTAATTTTGAATATATATATATGTATGTTTTTTTTTAAAAACGTTGCCCCACACTAGGAATTTCTCCTGTATCGTGGGTGCGTTCACAAACATTTAAACTCACATACACAAATACCCAGCCCCGAAACAACTATCTGTGACCCATACAAATATTTGTTCCGTGCGGGGATCGAACCCGCGACACGCAGCGCAGCAGTCCAATCGCTCAGCCACTGCGCCAACCGAGCCGAAATAAAAGTTAAAATTAAATGCAAACTGCCGCAGGATACGTTTTATGTTGAAAGAAACCGCGGGCAGAAGCTAGGCCGTCGCGTCGGGTCGTAGGCCCGTCGGGGCTGCAGGCTGTTCGAAAGAGATACCGCGGCTTCGACACAAAGGGCTAAGAAGGAACATGGGTGGTTTTTAGTCAGTAGAAGTCTGACACTCCCTACCGCTCTGCCCAGAGCGGGAGGGGTTATTTGATGATGTCCCACCCCAAAAAAAGAATAAAAAACCATGCAACCGAAATGCTAAGTCATTGTGTCTGCCTCGTTGGTCTAATGGTCGCGCAATTATTGAGCATGAGGTTCTGGGTTTCATTCCTAGGTCAAGAAAACTGTTGATTGGTTTTCCTTTAGGAATTTCTCAGTAGCATACAACCACAGAGTCTGGATTTGTGCGCGGTTGATGGCAATAGGCTCGCTTCCAATTACAGGAGACTAAAACATAAGTAGTGAAATGTCGGTGTCCTAATAAGTAATTTCGTAGGTACCTATTGTCTTACCCTTTTTTTTTTTTTTTGGGGGGTGGGAAATCATTGAATAACCTCTCCCGCTCTTGAGCAGAGCGAAAGGGAGTGTCAGACTTTTATTGACTAAAAACCACCCATGTTCCTTCTTAGCCCTTCATGTCGAGGCCGCGGTATCTCTTGCGAACAACCCGCAGCCCCGACGGGATTGTCTTACCCGTCCGCGATTTCAGGCGTGATGTGGTGTTAAATACAGAAATAGCAAGTAGATTTAAAACCAAGTTTCAGAATCAATTATACCTTCAATGTGATAAGTTCAAGGTGATTTCAATTCGACATGTTTACGTGGAACCGGGCATATGGAGCCACAGCGTAATAGATTAGGGTGCTGCTTTAAAATGTCAAGCCGTATGCATTATAAATGCACCCTGTTACGTGCACGTCTGTTACAAGACGGACGTCGAACGTTATTTCGAACTAACCTAAACATTTGTGAATTATTTAGTTTTTAATTTCAATGTAACTACACTAACTACTAGTATCAAACTAGCTTAGTCTTCAATTTGGTAAGTAGGTACTGTTGTGGTTTCACTGCCAACAGACCTTCGCAAGTATTTCAAATGTTATGCAATGTATGTTGTAACATATAATTATTATGACGAAATAAATTATATACACTTCTGGACACATCTATTGGCCCACCTTAGAGTTTAGGTTTCGATGGCCCCTACCGAAATATGATTGCTAGATTGAACAAAAACTGTTAATGCAGTTTTAAACCTGATACATTTTACCATCTTTTTCGATCGTATTGTTTTAAATTTGAATTCAGAATTCCATACGACATGGAGCTACGCCTAACAAGTCGGATATGCGCCTTGTTAAAGGCAATTGATTTTTGAATAAAAAACATGTTTTATCAAATAAAGGTTTAATTTAATAACGCGTGTTGCCTCCATGGGCATCTACCACAGCTCTCATACGATTAGGCATAGAGTTTATCAACCGCTCTATGAAATTTTGAGGGATCATCTCCCATTCCTCTTCTATGGCAGTTTTCAACTCCTGCATCGTCTGGGCAACTGGCTGACGAGCCCTAACACGTCTTTTTAGCTCGTCCCACATGTGCTCAATGGGGTTCATGTCTGGGCTTCTGGCTGGCCAGTCCATAACTGTGATGTTCACATCCCGAAGATATTCCCTGACGATGCCGGCCGCATGGGCTCTTGCATTATCATGCATAAAAAGGAAATTTGGGCCCACATAGTCCGCGTATGGTATCACGTGAGGTTCTAAGCACTCACGAATGTACCTTTCAGCATTTAATGTTGGCAGCCGTGGTCCTGTAACAACCTTTTTTTTTTTTTTTTTTTGGGGGGTGGGAAATCATCAAATAACCCCTCCCGCTCTTGGGCAGAGCGAGAGGGAGTGTCAGACTTCTACTGACTAAAAACCACCCATGTTCCTTCTTCGCCCTTCATGTCGAGGCCTCGGTATCCCTTGCGGACATCCCGCAGCCTCGACAGGCGTCGGCCCTTATGGGCCCCTTCCGTGTTGCTGACATCTCTTTGAGGCGCGCGTGGAACACGAACGCGCCGTCGACACGGCCTGTTGTCGTCATAAGACGGACGGACGGCGAGCTTACCCATCACTCACCGTCCACAGGCCCGCGTCTACGGTGGCCGGAAGCCATCACGTGGCCCCCGACGCCCGGAGCGCCTCCCGCGGCGGCTGGGACGAGAGGTTCTCTCCCTCTCACGTTCCGCCACCTCCTTCGCTAGCATCACTGCTTCGCAGAAGGAGGCGACGGCGTCCCATTCCTCCTCGCCCCGGACCATGGCTTGCACCAGGGCCGGACGCGAGAGGTCGCCGCCGCCAGTCCTGTCCTGTAACAACCTCAAGTTGAGTTTTGCCACTCGCGGATATACCGCCCCAGACAGTCCATGAGCCACCGCCATAAGCAACCCTCTCTTCAAAGCAGCATTGTGCGAAACGCTTTCCCTTACTTCGGTAGACCTTCTTCCTTCCATCATTGCCATGTAACACAATTTTAGACTCATCAGAAAAGAGTACACGGCTCCAATCTTGCTGTGTCCAATTTAAATGACTGAGTGCGAAATGTAGGCGCGCTGTTCGGTAGGCTCGCGTTAGTTTGGGCCCATTAGCTGGTTTGTGTGGTACCATATCGCGTTCTTTTAACCTTCTCCGAACAGTTCGAGCGCTCACAGATACTTCGTGGAAGTCGCGAAGTTGGTTTTGTATCTCAATGGAGGTAAGGTGACGATTTCTCAAGCTGGTCGTCACGATGAATCGATCCTGCCTTTCAGTTGTGACCCGAGATCGTGGCATTCCTTGGCGACGAACAAAGCCGCCAGTCTCTAGGTACCTCCGATAAACATTTCGGACCGCAGATCGACTTAAATTAAGTTGAGCACTCACGTTTTTTTGGCTGTGTCCGGCCTGAATAAATGCCACAGCTTGGGCGGCGACTTCAGGTGAAGTATCCATAGATTATTGATAGAACCTCACCTTAATGTTAAGAATAAGTAATGTTTGTTGCAAAACCAAAGATATCAATCACTTTTTCAAGAATTAAATCCAAGTAAACCAATAAAACCAAGTTTTCTTAGTATTCGATTGTTTGATATCAACAAACAGGCTCCAAATTGTCTTTTGTTTATTTAAATTCTGTGTTCGAAATTCAAAAAAAGACTATTGAATGAAATTGTGAATGCGCCAGGTTCAAAACTGCATAAAAACTTTTTGCTCGACCTAATATAAAATTTTAGCTAGGACCAAACGAAACTGAAAATACAAGGTGGGCCAATAGATGTGTCCAGAAGTGTATATTAATTTATATTTAAATACGACCACAGAAGTAGGTAAAATCCGTCGGGGCTGCGGATTGTTCGCAAGAGATACTGCGGCTAAAAAGGAACATGGGTGGTTTTTAGGCAGTAGAAGTCTGACACTTTCTTTCGTGCTGCCCAAGGGAGGGGTTATTTGATGATTTCCCACCCCCCAAAAAAGAAAAAGAGAAGTAGGTAGAAAGTCAGTACCTACCTAATTAATTTTAAAAATGCGAAATTCATTGTCATTATCTGCTTAGTTTTTTCTCAACTATGTCGGGGTCGGCTGCCAGTCCAATTAGATACAACTGAGCTATTTTACATGCAGCGACTGCTTATAGTTCTGGTACTCTATAACGGCCACTTTAGCAGAACCACAATATACAATATTAAATTAATTGCGTTACAATTCGTAAAATGATGACAAAGTGACAATTCATAATATTTACAACGTCTGTGCTCATTTTAAGAATTTTAACGTGATTCTGCGGTCTGCGGTCATTTTAGGTCACCTGAACTCCACAACCAAGTTGGTAAGGTAGTAGTAGGTAATAACATTTCTTTTTTCGGCGTGTGTAAAATCATCAAATAACCCCTCCCGCTCTAGGGCAGAGCGAAAGGAAGTGTCAGACTTCTACTGACTAAAAACCACCCATGTTCCTTCTTAGCCGTTCATGTCGAGGCCGCGGTATCTCTTGCGTACAACCCGCAGCCCCGACGGGAGAAGGTAATACCTAAAATACCCTTTGATAAAACTAGTTTTCAGACTTTCGAACCACTGAATAAGTAGTTTAAACGACTGTTAGAGACGTGTAAATGACGGTTAGGCTTGACTTGCTTCCCTGGGTACGGAGAGAACACGGTATGTAGGAGTGCTTAATTTTCTTAATATAAATTACGAGAACGTGTTTCATTTGTTCGACGATTTCTGTGTGACTTCTCAAGACTTTTACAGTAGGTTCTGTTCCTTGAATAATTGCTTGGTTGACGGCTGTGTGAAGGGTTAATTTACACCCTGTATACAATACCTAATTATAATAATCATCATCATCATTCTCTTGCCCTTATCCCAATTTATTTGGGGTCGGCGCAACATGTCTTCTTCTTCCATACTTCTCTATTTCTCGACATGTCAGCAGTCACCTCCTTTCTAGCCATATCATCCTTCACACAGTCCATCCATCCACCTAATTATAATAATAATAATAAGAATTGATACCTGCCTACAATGCCTCTTATAATTGTACATTTTTGGCTCATAATTCTGACCATTATAAGATCAGGTCTAACCACGATTTTTATAAATACAATGCAGCAGTGGCATGTCATTTCCGTGATCTTACGCCTTATTTTCATCTATACTTAACATCATCCCTGTAATCCTCGAAGGATTAGGCAGAGGTGTACCTAAAAGAACACCCACAATTAGCCCGTTATGTGTAAGTTGTATATAAAAGGAGGCGACCCTTTTGCTATCAACCGCCACAAATTCAGATTCCGTGGTTACTGAGTTTCTGGACGATTAATACAATAACCCTTTGAATCGAACCCAGGACCTCATCCTACAGGGCTCAGCACTTACACTTGTGACCGCTAAACCATCGAGGAGGCAGTCATAATATTTCTTGTGTTAATTTTTTTTTTTTTTAACAAACGTTGCCCCACACTAGGAATTTCTCCTGTATCGTGGGTGCGTTCACAAACATATAAAGACACATACACAAATACCCAGACCCGAAACAACTACCTGCAGGCCATACAAATATTTGTTCCGTGCGGGGATCGAACCCGCGACACGCAGCGCAGCAGTACAATCGCTTAGCCACTACGCCAACCGTGCCGTCAATTCTGTGCTCAATACTCCGCTCGATTTTGCCATCATTTGGCTTGAGTGAATCCGGAACTCGGAAGTCGGAGCAGACCAGAAGAATGGAGAATAAGACATGATATGCCTACCCCAAATAAGTTGAAATAGGACTGGAGTACAATGAGTCAACATACTTAATAAAATCGGCGTAATTATCATTTATTATAATATGGCAAAACTTAGTTAATTGACTTTAATCACCGTACAACTGAGGGAGGAAGGGGTGGTGGTTAAAAATTAAATGCCATATGATTGGGGTGGTATCGTCCTCGCTGTGGGTATCGAACCAGCTGAAGAATTGCGTGCAGCTGTGCGGGCACACGGGTAGCAGCTAATTCTATGCTATTACGTAATTGAATATGCACCGATGGCCTGTTTCATTTATTTTTCGCGTCTACTTTGTTTACGGTTTAGCTGCTGTTTGCGGAAAGGTAGAAATTGTTGATGATAATGAGCAAGAAAATACCATTATACCATTATTTCCAGTAATGTTTGGTCCGAGCAAACATTACTCAGTCTACTCGTCGGGGATATATCACCATGAAATTGGTGGCACGTGCCAAGTGTAATATAGGTGCCCGGGGATATAAATAGGATTGTACCAAACTTTCGTGAAAGGACCGTTTACACCTTGTATTTTAGATTACAAAATAAGTGAAGGATGATGTTGAAAAACGAATCACTTGATAAACCAATAGCCACTATCCAAGTACACCTAGATTTTGCAATCCGATTAAAGCTTTAAGAAACTGATTGCTACCTATATGTATATAGGGTGTAAAAGTACCCTTAACGCAAACTAAAGGCACTTGTTCTCCCTACCACTGCGATCATTTTTTTGTTCTAGACCATACCTGGGAAGGTAGTTACGGAGATATTGGGGGTCAAAGTTCCAAATTTTTCACTGCTGTTTTTGTAAAGACTAGTTTTTCAGGTTATAGTTTTACTTAAATTACCTGTATGACCCGTTCACTATTCAAAGCATCCAATAGCATAATGTTTTAAGAGTGCTACATTGAGTTTTACCGAAAAATGTGATTTTTGACCCCAAAATAAAAATCGTTTCCCAGCAAAAATTTTTGCGTCGGGGTACTTAGTTTGATGTACATAATGCTTGTTTAACGGGTGTGTGATGGGTTGATTTACACCCTGTATACGCAGTAGCCAATATTGTCGCAAGATACTGAAATATTTACAAGAAAGAACAAAGGAAAGGTCCGTCCATCGATTTTGTTTGAAATAGAAAATTACAACAAAGAATAGCTGCATTTGCCTAGCTCTGAATATGTAAAGCATGCCATTAAGGGGCTCCTACCCAGTAATTATATGGAGACAGTCGGCAATACCTTGTGAATATTCTATTGATCGAGTTCGGAATAGCTAGCCAATCACGGATGACCATGTCTTAGTACCTAGAATACTGACCTATTTAAAAATAAATGCATTAAAGTCTATTCGCAGGGGCCGGTCGATTGATACCTTATGTATAATTAATAACTTCAGGACGCTATATCGCAATACTACAATGTATTTTTATGAACAAAGGAATTCAAACCTTAACGACAAAACGAAAAAGCTGAAAGTAGCTTTGTAATACATAACAAAGAATCACCTAGCCAAGCTAAAAAGATAGTTGAAATAAAGGAATATAGTCTATGAAACCAATCTGATAAGAATGATGGTGAATGTATTATGTAAGGTGGTAAAGAAACAAAGGCTGGTGCTGAAGATGGACCCTGAAGTGTGGGTAAGTGGACACATGGTTTCCCACATTCTAAATACTGCGACGTTGGTATAAGCGGGGCGAGTAGCAAAGCGGGATTTTATTAGAGACACACAGATAAGCAAAGTGCTTATGAATCTTTTATGACAAAAACCTATTAAATTAATGGAAATAGCAAGCACACTTGGAAGACGACCCAAACATAAAACAGAAACAAAAAAACGGAACACACGAAAATGGTAAATATCCCGTGTTCAGTGTTGATGAAAGTGTTAGTGTGTCAGTTTAAAAATTAGACCCCAACATAGTTCGGAAAATACAGGCAGATGCTAATGATGACCTAGAATTAAGCAACTATCAGTTTTTAACAAAATTTAATTCTGTTAAGCATAAAAAAGTGACTAACAAACAGTGACTTTTTTAATACTTTGTAAATTTAGACATCTTACACAACTATGTCCAACCAATAAAAACCTTAGGCTTTGAAAAGAAACTTAACAAATACAACGCTCCAAGGGAAAAACCTTGTGTATGCATCATTAATGAGCTATCCACCCCGCTCCGCTCGACACTAAGCTCCCAGTAATCACCGGTATAGGTCGTCAAATGCATTGATCGATATTAGAGCCCTAAGCCTTCATTTCCCATGTCCACCTCGAACACTTCGGACATACAAATTGAAATTGGCTTTAACATCATGAAGTCAAGACGGGTGCGCTGTATGAAGTTCTTCACGACTTTCTTCAACGTCATCTGTCTTGTAAGTTTCTTTAGCAGTATTAATATTTAATTGTTTTTCTTTTATGACGCGTTCATATGTTTTGTCAGTTTTCGAAATTTTTGTTGTCCTTTTTCTGTAAAATGCGTCGTGGTTTTCGTTGGTGACGCGGTCGGAGTTATGGAAGGCATTAGACAACAGTGATGGTTCAATTTTAATGATTGTTACATAACACAAGTTTTTATTTTTATTGACTCTACTGTTAGAATCAGTGGTGTTAGGGTGTCATAATTACCTTTTTTCGTGTTTTAGAGAAAGAGCATCCTCCTTCTTAGATTCGAATTTTTAAAAAATGTGGCGATTTTTACAAAAAAGTTTTTAGTTCTGAAAACATTAAACTTAGTTTTTTAATCGTAAAATTAAGTTTTAAAGCGCAATTAACAATACATAATTAGTTCAATAAACTCAATAATATTCCATTAACCAATTTTCGTTTGTCAACCAGTTGTTCGGCCTGGTCCTGATGGTGATATGTGTGATAGACATGAAGGCTACGAAGGCCCAGCCTGAGATAGAGTCGTCCATACCCCGGGGAGTACTGCCTTTGATACTAGCGGGAGGCATAGCGCTGTTGGTGACAGGAGTAGTGGGCTGCATTGCTGCCTTGAGGGAGCATGTTGGAACCCTTTATGTGGTAAGTGCGCTTTATACACTATGGCGAAATATTTTATTTAACACTAGCTGATGCCCGCGGCTTTGGCCGCGTGGATGTCGGTCAAATTATATACCTACTAAAATATTCCTCGAGAACCACTTTTTCTATTGGTGAAATCAGCTTGAAAATCGGTCGTTTTTGAGTTTATCGTGAACAAACAGACAGACAGACGCAGCAGAGGATTTTGTTTTATAACATAACATCACGCCTTGTGATCCCCGAAGGGTAAGGCAGAGCTGTACCTAACATGTACACCCACGTTTCGATAGTTTAATTAATTAAGTATTGAATTACTGACCCTGTATTCAAGGAGGTGAGGTCTACTCGTCATAGTAAATAAACTATCATAGCATTTGAAGAAAAAAAAACCTTCTATACGTGCATCGAAATAGTTGTGATTGTTTAGGAAACTTTATTTATTTATTAAATTACAGATGTCGAAATCGCCAACCTATATATTTTATGCCGTCAGGTGTTATTCGAACTAGGTACACGAATTTAAAATTACTTTGATAGTTTGTTTTTAACCTATTAATAGCTACAGTTACTATAGATTTTAATGTTAAAATTAAATTGCACTTGCAAATTTCTACTCCACATTTGATGAGAAATGGCGACTACAATGAAACAAAGTAAATAAATAGATATTCTGCGAACGTGTCAAAATTATAACTAAAATGCATTGGTTAATGGAATATTTTGCATTTATTGCATAATGTTTTGAATAAAAATATTGTCGTCTTGAATAGGGAATAAGGTTTAATAATAATGATAAAATTCATTAAATCTTGTAGGTAATTTACACCCATAGCCATTTATCAAAACATATAAAACGTAAAAATTGCAAAAAAAAAATATAATGAATTGACTCAATTAAGAAATAAAATACAATTAAAATTCAAACCAAAACTCAAATATGAATTTATTTTATTTTGAGAGATATATTTGCTAGCAATAGAGCTTCTTGCCCTGTATCGTTCAAATATTTAAACTGTCAAGGTTTCTCTTATCTGAATATCCTGAGTACTTGAATAGTCGAAAATAGCGCTAATAGAAATAAAAACAATTTGTTTTAGCATTTCAAATCATATTTCGTTAAAACGTTCTGGCGATACCTACGTCTGACACTGAACTGCTAAAAACCAAAGAATATTCGAATTTCGCGATCAACCCTGTTGCTTCTTCTTTGAAGTATCCGTTCACACCTACCGGCTCAGAGAGGAGAGCAGATTTTTATTACGTTTAAAACAGAGTTTTAAATCAAATTAAATAAAATTCATTTTGACATAATTGTCACTTCGCTCAATAACAAAAGGGCAATTGCTCTCAAAAAATCTGGCGCGAATTAAGAGGAAACAGGGGCTGCGATTCTCTGTACAAATATATTGCTTTGGGAATACGAAACGTCGATCTCCTCAAATTTTTTAATGATATAATCGGTCTCAGCTGTAGTCATAATTTCTTCAAATATGTACTTATCTATCAAGTTCCTCACAGGCCTTGATCTTTTAAGTGGTTATTTCGTAGCATGTTATGACATAAATTATAATTTGCTAATTTCTTTTTGTTTGAATAATATTTCCTTTTCAGAACGCAAGTTTCTTCATATTCGTAGTGTCTGTGGAGCTGATTGCGGGGGTGGGGGGCGCAGTGCTCAGCTCGTGGATGGGAGGATCCAATGAGCTGCGCATGCATTTCTTTAGGAACAGCACCATGGAAGATGACGGCGGCGTGTATCAGGCGATTTGGGATAACGTGCAACATAGTGTGAGTGTGACCACCATACAGGTGTTTTGGTCGTTACGGTCGTTTTGGCAGAATTTCTGGAACATCAAAGCTGACTAAGTCATTTTAAACACTGAACTGGCTTTCTTTCAACTTGCCCGAGTTATTTGATACGGTAAAAACCCTCGCTTACTCATGTAGCAGCACTACAATAAGTACTACTGCAACATAGAATAAAAAATACTACAGCACCATCTATGGCACAAATAAAGAACTAAAATTAAAATTTCGAAATCGAGTTGTTCCAGTTACGGTCTTAAGTCGTGGATCTTAAGACCGTATAGAAAAACTTGACAACAAGTATCAGGTAGTAGCCGTCCAGACGACCAGAAGGACCCTCTCTTGTCTATGAGGGAAGAAGAACTTTGCACCCTGTTCTTCACACTCCCATGTTCGGTTCGGCACAGACTAAGCCAAATGTTTTTTTGCCCACTCAAATTTAGTTTATGCCAAATTAAATCATGATTAAATTAAATATAATCATATTTAATTACATCATGCCGGCCCAATTGTGTGCATTCCTTAGTACATTAGTATTGATCCATTTGGTCCTCTCCTAAAATATAGATCCTCGCTTGATGCTTTAAGGAGTTCAGCAAAAGCATAATTGTAATGGCTATTAAGTAGTTGAAGGACAACATAGTGCATACAATATTTTATAAGTCGCCGGGGCTGCCGGCGCAGGCGCCGCTTATACAATTCTAAGTTCCGTTAACGAACCTACACTAAAAAAGAAACAGAAAATTCCTAAAAATATTTAATTTTTCCACTTAGAACCAATGTTGCGGCGTCGACGGCCCTCAAGACTACGCCATCATTCACCGCGACATCCCCGCTTCTTGCTGCGCCCGCGCACACCCCCTCCGCGAGGGGGGAGCTCGCCGTCACTTACACACCAGTTGTTTAAGTGAGCGGACGTATTACATGCGCGGCTGCGATGAAGCTCTCCGCGCGAAAAAAGGTTTCCTAGGAAAGATTTGCATTTCAACTGGCGTCATATTTACTTTAGTCGAGGTAATTTGAATTTGTTACAGATTTATTTATTGTTGAAGCGGGATCCATAGGACATCTTCGATGATGGGTTACAGAAGGTCAGATAATAAATAATTGCAACTGGCGTGCGTGTATAGCCAGGTGTATGATGTAATAAACAGACAAGTCTTTCGTATCATCGTCACCTTAAGGACTATTATAGTCTGTTAAATCTTTTTTTACAGCAGAATTACAATAAGCCATCTTCTCTACATGTCAGACCGAATAAACAAAACTAACAAGAAAAACCCAGCAGTTTCCTAGAAAACTGCAATATCTACACGGTCAAACTAACAACAGACTTGGTTTAAAATGGCCGTTAAAAAATTTCTGTGTTCAGAATGATGTACTGAATACGAGGTAACTTGTCTCGTGGTCGCTATTGGGAGAAAACTGCTATTGGGTTTATCATTAGAAACCCAGCCCGGAGTTTATCGTGCCCCGGAAAGGGTCCTGCGCCTGATCTCTTTCCGGTCATGTCGGATTGCAGTCCCATTGGACTATGAGAGAAAAAGGAACAGAGAGTGCACCTGTGCCTGCACACACACTTGTGCACTATAACATCTCCAGCGCCGATGACTAATCTCCGCTAAGATTGCCCATGACCGAAAACGGTCGGGAGGACTATTATTAACCGTTATAGCGTCGGTGTCCCTCCCTGTATACAAAAGTGACATAAATTATAATTCCGTCTTTTCTTTCAGGTCCTATGCATCGTGCTGGCTATATGGATGGCTCGCACCCTGAAGTCGGAACGTCGAAAGCTTCAAGCCAATTTACAGGCCCATTTTGAGTCTTAATATGAAAGCAGAAGCACCTTGCAACTAGAAGCTTTCCTTGCTCAGAAGCATTAGCAACTTGTTACAAACTAAATTATTGCCGCTTCAGTATTATAGGTGCTAGGTAAGCTTCAATCAGTATTATAATTCATGCTTTAATGTATTTGGAAGGTTTCAGCATTATTTGACACATATTATAATAGTCGTTGTATTTATTGTTTTAGTTGTACCTAAATAAATCTATACTATTTTTTTTTAAATATAAGCAATAAAATAACCTGAAAAAAAATTTGGAAAGTAGCGGAGGGTAGAAGTAACTATGGAGGGGTGCGGGGGAGTCAGGAAAGCAGCTGTTTCCACCAGTTTTTAATTGATTGATAAATCTTCAAGTGCATGTTTAAATTATTTGCGAGCTTTATGAAAATCATTAATGGAGCTGAAAAAGTATATTTTTCTTGCCACTGATAAGCACTACATAGTTATGGCATTATACACAATAGAGTAACAGTCACTTAACATATTAACAAAATTGTAATTAAATCAAAAAACCCCTCTCAAACACCAATTTAACTAATATTATTAATTAAAATTATAGATAAGTTTAGTTAAGTTAGGTAGAGATAAATATAAGAATACGTTAGTACTTAGTTTAGTTAGTCAGGTAAGTTAAATAGGTAGGTATATAAGTTAGATTTCTAAGATTAATCTAGTCAATCGCGTAACTAAAATTAGTCATTTGAAATCATAGTTTTGAAGAGAAAACCAAATACAACAATTCTTTGGATTGTTTGACGAATGATGAGTTTAAAATACATACAACATCTTGGTAATTATTTACAAAAAAATAGTAAGTCTAATCTTCGAAACTGTAATTTCTCTACCTAAAATTAATATATAATAAGTTTAATAAATAATAAGTTAATTTAATATTGTTATCCAGACTAAGATCTCAACGCAATTTCACACTTTTTAATATCTTCTAGAGGGATACAATAGTCTAGTAATTTTGTCGCTGGGGTTTTTTGAGTAAATTTAGCTATAATCTGTGATAATTAAAGTAGTGAAAAATCAGCTGTGGCTATGAATAAGCCTTTGGGACCCAATGATTTATAGTTAGTAAAATGTTTTCCTATCACATAAAAGCTTTAGGAGTACCTACAGTCACTTCACAATAATTTTACCTGTCTGACAGCAACAATTTAAAGCAATTTCTGTTGTTCAACAGACTTGCCTGTGGCAGCAACTGTACAATAATCTTATAGTAACAAGACAGGTGGATCAAATTTATCTAGATTTCTATACAGACAGACAACGGGACAGGTCAGCAAATAAAAGCTTGTAATAAAAATACTGTGAGTTAGACGGTGAAATAAAGTCAGAGGTTAAATAATGCTGGAAGGACTGTAGATTCGCCTTTTGAATGTATTAAATGTACGCGTTGTTTAAATTATTCAACACAAATACATTTTAACAGTATTTGCTAGTATATAACTGTGCCTTAACTAGGATAAAACTTAAATAATTATTCTACAGTAGGTAAATTAACGAACTGCGTCGGTAAAAATGAAAACTTTTTGAAATATTAAATTTTTAAGTAAAAATATATTGTTTCGATAAATACAAGAAAACAAAGGTAACTAAATTTGTTATTATGAAAAATCTCATGTTAAATTATTGTGATGCTCGCCGTTAATCAACAAACTGTTTATAGTATTATTAATAATTTACTTTAAAAATGATTAAATTATAAATAAAATTATAGCGGGGTTATTCTAAACAAAAGTAAAAACTTAGAAAGCCAAAATGACTTAATAAGAATAGAATAAAATATTATTTTTATTAAAATTTTAATTTTCTTTTTCTCCTAAGACGTTCAATGTCCACTGGAGTTGACAACGAGTGAATAATATAGATTTTAGGTCAACAACAGTTTTAAAACTGACCATAATATTAATTAATATAAGTACACTGTGCTATTTTATCGTTGAACAATTTCAAGCACCTCAATTCATCTCAATATTTTATATTTATGCTCTAAAGAAAAAAACAGAGCATTTTTAACTGTTGCCCGCAACCTTTTTTCGCGTTAAATTATTATAAAAATATTTCTTCCCTATTTGAACCGAATTTTGTTAACTTTTTAAGTTTTTTTTTGCACGGAACCCTGAACTTTTTTCTAAAATGAAAGTGCTTAAAATACTTCTTATAATATCAGCTATCTGCCAGTAAAAGTAAAGTCTCATAAAAATCGGTCCAACAGTTTCTATACAGACAGACAATTTTATTTTTTTGTAATAAGTAGGTACCTACCGTATACTTTCATAGTAATTCAGTACAGTATTTTGAAATTACAAACAATATTTTTAATTTTTATAGATTTTCCCTCAGTAGACGATAAAATGGCATATTCCTGCACAACTACTATCTTTAAATTTACTTTAGGGTAATAATAAATAATGTATAATTATTTTAATGTAAATTATATCGAAGACAAATGATGTACTGGTACAATAAACTTTATAGCGCCATAGTGTCTTAATCCCTTTATGAGGAAGAACCTAACGATGCTTAAAATGTAGACAACTTACGTTCGGCTAAGTTATTGCTTGCTTACTTGCAGAACTCAGTCCAGTATCTTCAAATATACATTTCCAAAAAAAAAATAAGAAAAAACGAACTTTTATCCTTAACTGAAAATAAACTAATTTACAGAAAGACTAGAATAAAAAAATAAATATGTATTTAAAGTTTAAACTAAAATAAAACGTTTTCCATTGAATGGGTTTTAGGTACCCGAAAAAAATAGCTTGTTTCAATTTATTTAGTTGTAGCAGTTTATAAATATATTTAAAATGTGTTTCTTTGTATGTCTGTTGCCCCCAACTTACGTCAACTTTCCTATTTGAATCAAATTTTGTAAAAAAAAAAGCACAACCAGACGATCATGTAAAAAAAATATTTTTTTGGTTTTAGGTACCGTTTATACTTTTAAATGCATTCAGTAAAGAGCTGTTCATTTGAAATGACAAGACACTCCAATTTTATTTATAATTTGTTTATTTATTTCTGTTAGCTAAACTATATTTTGCAGTGTTACTGCTTTTAGGTATTTAAGGTTTAGGTATAGTTTCTATAAAATAATTTAGGAGGAGTTGAACTCTCGAATAGTTAATTTAAGAAATAGGTTTTAACTTAATATAAGATAGATTTCTTAGATTTAAGAAGAGTCTAGAAAATATAAAGAATACTGTATGTCAATTACACAGTAGTTGCTTCGCGTGTTTTCACGCCTTGACAGATTTTTTTGCCTTAAATTTTTAAGGTTATTTATAACATATTGTAAGCCGCAGGCTGTTTCTCAATAAGTACTATGGATACTTTTTAGAAACACTCTGTGTTATATTTGTAAGGTTGTCGAACACAACATTAGGATATTTAATTTTATATAATAGATAAAAAGTAATTAGTTCATAATTTAGGTTTTAATTAGTATTTAAAATATATTTATAGAGATTTAGTATATATAATTAAGTAATTAGTTCATAATTTAGGTTTTAATTAGTATTTAAAATATAATTATAGAGATTTAGTATTTAAACAGGACTTATAGCTGCATATCAGCCGCTTAACTGGAAAAATTTGAAAACTGGTACCAGCATTGTGTTCAATAGATGAAAGAATCACTTTTATTGATGACGATACAATCTGTAAATTAAAATACAAGCTCTTGAAGTAATTCTGTGCCTACTTCTAAGTCTCTCTGTTTCAATCTCTCTCCTGAATTAAAAATAATCTGTTTAAAGTATGTACGACGACCAATCATACTATACAAAACCACTTTATGCGGATCTCACATTATATGGAAAATCTATACAAAGCGAGGCCATGGTATACTGGAAAATATAGCTTGATATGTTACCGATTATATGTAGTTCTTTAATCCAAATCAACCAGAAACAAAGACAAAGAAATATAAAAAAATATCGTAATTCTTGAAAACTCCCCCTATTGAAAACTAGTATTAATCTATTTCTTAATAGCTCTGTTCTTAATTCCTTGCAAATTTTTAGTTTATTTTCCGCTTATTATTTAGCATTTACGGTAACATTTTGCCCTCGGAGGGGTTAGGGCGTGGTAGTTCTAAGATAGCGACTAGATTTAAGAAGTAGTGTTGTATTATAAGGACCAAAGAAGACGTCCATAGAATTAATTAGAATTAAACGTTTGCGTACTATAGGGACCTAAGAATTGTAGTTTAATCTAGATATAGGTTTGTCTGTTTCTTATTCATAACTATGTAGGTACTATATTCTATTAGAACGCACAACTACAGTAAAATTTGAAGTATTATGTTATTGTAGATCATCACCATTTTCATTAACACTAGACGAAATGTGAAGGAATAAAAAAATTGTCCCGATTACATTTGACATTAAAATTAGAGTGTATGTCCTAGTGTCTTGTCAATTTCTTGTATGTTAAAAACATTTCAAAATTGGAAGTCCTCTAATCACGACCGTAATAATGGGTAAAATTTGACATTTTTGGAGTGTAATATTTTCTTCGCTTATTAATTGCTAAAACAAAGCAATGGCAGTGTCGTATCTGCAGTCGACCTTGTTAGTGTCAGCCAGACCTACAGTGAGATTTTGAAAATATAAAGCTGTAGGGAAAAACAAATTTTTTTTTGAGGAAAAAAAAATACATTTGTAAGTAGAGTCACAGCCCCTGTTCCCTCTTAATTGTGGTCTATTGTTAGTGAAAATGAGTAAACGGTTCAATTTAAGGTAGTTTAGTATTAAGATATTTACCAGTATTTATAAACTTCCCAAAAAATATTTTTGCAAAATCACTCTTTATAGTCTTCGTATAATATATTTTAACTAGGTAATTAGAATTTAACTATAAGTAACAATTTGGCCGGTCATGTGCAAAAAATAACTTGGAGTCAAGCGTACCTCTATTTATGTAGTTTAGAACACTAGCTGAAATAGTCCAATAATATGTTTAGAGTATTAAAAAATTCAACAAAAGAAATAATTAAAACATTAATTCCACTTGAATAAAAACCAATAAACAAAATGAATAAGTACAGAATTTATAAAGTTGTGTGCCTTAACTGGGACCAAATTATTTCAAATCAAATCCAATTAAAATAGACCTCATAAGATCCGAAATAAAAACACACGATACCTGCTGCATGTAACAAACATAGCATGCATCTTTGAAAAAATAATAGACAGTTCATTTTAATTAGATGTAAGAATGTAATTGTAGAAAGTAGAATGTAGCTATGTTTTCCTATAATTGTCTTATTTGGAAAATAAATGTGTAACTGAAATTTTCCTGTTGCGAAAGATATCGAAACCCCAAAATAAATGCGCAAATAACGCCCTGAGTTGTACTTAACTTGAACAACTTGTGGTTTTATTTAGGCATTAACGTAAGTCTCGCCTACTTTTAGTGAAGAATTCCGAATAAGCTTTGGAAATACCGTAATTTACACCGTTCGAGACTTATTTGATTACATAACATCACGTCAGCAATCCCCTAAGGGCCAGGCACTAGGCAGAGGTGTACCTGGAAGTACATCTGAGTTTCCCCAGTTACGTTTAAGTCCCATGTAATAGGGGGCGAGCCTATTGCCATCAGCCGAGAACAAATTCAAACTCATGTCTTCTGGAAAAATTAATAACAGGACATAAGGATCGAACCCTCCTCATGTGCTCAGCAGCACTAGACGAACGAAGCAGTGGACTTATTTGATTAGTACATACAGATACATGCTCGTGGCTTAATAAGAACTGCCAGTCGGGTCGATCTTTAGGTAAAGCTGTGCTTGCCTAGGTCGGTCTGTGCCGAGTTTCCTCCGTGCCTCGGAAAGCACGTTAAGCTGTTGGTCCCGGCTGCCATAATATAGATCTTTGGCAGTCGTTACAGGAAGCCGACCCTAACATAGTTGGGAAAAGGCTAGGCAGATGGTGACACGTATAATGCGAAAACTCGTGATTTCTAAACCATATTTGTTTAACGAATAAGACATAAGGAAAACCACATATGTAGTAGGTATATAGTTAATTATGCTAAAATAAGGCACTCTATGTGATTTGTAAACTATTTGTATTTGGCATTTTGTGTGCGAAATTTTACATGTTTTGTATAAGTATTGGAAAACTTTTGGAAATTAATGTGTTCGTGTAATGTTTTGTCAATAAAATGTTTATCACTGCAATGAGCATTTTTATTAAAGGTTTACTAGCCTATCTGCCGAAGCCGAAAGATGTCCTCTGCTAGAAAAAAAACCTCAAAATAATATATTTTTATTTTAAAATTATTAAGATCCCTAAGCGCTACCACTTGGACATTTTAGTTTTTTTTAAGGATCGGAAAGCCTCAAACGACTCCTCTCGCTCTGGGCGGATCAGCAAGAAGTGTCAGACTTTTACTGATTGACTACTAAGGAACACGGATGGAAAATCCATCCGTGTTCCTTAATAGTTAATCTTTTAATGGCCGCGGTGACTCTTTTACAAACATAACCCAGGTAGACTAGAGCATGCAACCGGTTCGGTGTAGAACCGACGTTCATAGTCATACCCTTTTTTTGTGGCTAACAGGAGTTACAGTGGTTTGGGAATAGTGTGGCGGGCTTGTCCCAATAAAAAAAATAATACCTTTTTTTTTTTGGCGGGTGGAAAATCATCAAATAACCCCTTCCGCTCTTGGGCAGAGCGAAAGGGAGTGTCAGACTTCTACTGACTAAAAGCCACCCATGTTCCTTCTTAGCCCTTCATGTCGAGGCCGCGGTATCTCTTAACACCACGTTGACCCGAAATGTGCTTCTTGTCCTTCTTGTATTCAGTAGGTCACCGTGGCCTTTTTTTTTGGAGGGTGGGAAATCATCAAATGACTCATCAAATGAATCCACCCATGTTTCTTCTTAACCCTTTGTGTCGAGGCCGCGGTATCTCTTTCGAGAAACCCGCAGCCCCAGCGGCGTCGGCCCCTGCAACCCGTGGAACACGAACGCGCCATCGACACAGCCTGTCGTCGTTATAAGACGGACGGACGGCGAGTTAGCCCATTACTCACCGTCCACAGGCCCGCGTCTACGGTGGCCAGAAACCATCACGTGGCCCCCGACGCCCGGAGCGTCTCCCGCGACGGCTGTGACGAGAGGTACTCTCCCTCTTGCGTTCCGCTACCTCCTCCGCTAGCATCACTGCTTCGCAGAAGGAGGCGACGGCGTCCCATTCCCTCTCGCCCTCTCGCCCGGACCATGGCTTAAACGAGGGGGAGGTCACCGTGGCCTTGATTATCAAAATCAAAATTCTGTAGGATCTGGGAGTTCAAGGAAAACATGCAAACATGATGTATGGAAGATAATATTGGTGATTACTGTATGAGCCACCTTCTTAACACGTTCTCCTGTTGTTTGTAGTTCTAACAACCGAAAGCATATTTATTACTGATAATTTTATACAGGCAGGCAGGTTTGATAGCGCGATGTAGGAATTGCCAATTTAGTTCGCATGTGTTGCGATAGATGTCGCTGTCGCCACATCACTCCCCTCCGAGACCGGAGGTCGATAGCAGGCTGAGTCTTGATGCTTGCCAGGCCAGTGGAAGGTCCCAGTGAGTCGGAACCGGATGCCGCGTAGTTCTCGGTGAGTTGGAACTGTCTTGCGGTGATGCCCCAGTGAGTCGGGGTGATGCTGCATTATGCTCCAGTGAGTCGGAGTGATGCTGTGCTGCGTAGTGGCTGGCTGCTGCGTCTACCAGGAGAGAAGTGCGTCTCTGCTTGCTGACCGGCCGAAGTGCAGTGTGCTGTGCCAAGGTCGCTGATGTGGCTGAGGGTGATGACCAGGTATGCTCTTCCGCTGCATGCTGGTGGTCAGGATACCCTTTGAAGCCGTGGTTGCTGGCTGACGGTATGACTCGCTGCTCGAAGGCTTGAGGAAGTGATGATGACGTATGAAGTAGCTGCACGAAGGCTGCGCTGACGTTCATGCTCGGGGTCACCAGTTTGGGGGGTATGAGGAACAGGGTGTAAAGTTCCTCATCCCCCATAGAAAAGGGAGGATCCTCCGACCAGACGGGTGTTGTGTCTGGTGGGCTAAGTGCCCGACATAATTATGTAAGTCGGGATTTTCTATATAGGCTAATGTCGCGGATAATGTTGATAGCGCGATGTAGGAATTGCCAATTTAGTTCGCATGTGTTGCGATAGATGTCGCCACACAGGTTTTTTGGAGGTTCTTTTCTGAGGAAGAATATACAACAAAACAACATGCCGAGCGAGCATAGGGTTGGGTAGATATGGCATGGCATGGCACGTTAATTAATTGTTTTTCTTGCTTATGCATATTTTTCCGGGGACGGTGCTGCAGTCTGCATCCTTTCTGAAAAATTAACACATGATGAACAGGGTTCCATATGAGGAACAGGGTGTAAAGTTCCTCATCCCCAATAGAAAAGGAAGGATCCTCTGACCAGACGGGTGTTATGTCTGGTGGGCTAACTGCCCGACATTTGTAAGTCGGGATTTTCTATATGAGCTAATGTCGCGGATAACTTTGATAGCGCGATGTAGGATTTCTCAATTAGTTCTCATGTGTTGCGATACATGTCGCTGTCACCACACGCCATTTAAAGTCATGGAAGAGCTCGTGGCTCAATAACAACGGGTTGGTTGTGTGGGTTGGTGGCCCATGAATGGGTGACCACCCATCATGGTTGGTCGCCAGTTATTCTTAAGCCACGAACTTAATAATATATCTTGTATTGTACAGTCAGCAGAACTTCATATTTAGCAACGTTTCGAAGTAATTTTCGTCTGCTGTATTGATTGCATATCAAACATAACAAACTAATATAAAAAAAACTTGAGAGGTATCAAGGAACACCCGGATGGAACGAAGTTATTGTTAGAAAAAAAAGAAAAAAAAAAAGAAAAGAAATATAGAAATGAAAATATCTGGCTTGCTTTCTATAAGAGAGAGAGAGACAGACAGAGAAACATGCGACGCCGCACAGCTTACAATAGCTTACTATAGCAAAAAGTGTCGTGACAACTTTTCGTAAGAATTTTTTCCGTCTAGCCCCCCTTTCACAACGCGCGATAAGGAACTTCGTTCCAAAACAAACAAACAAATTAATAATAACAAACAAACAACAATGAACAAACTAACTTAAACCAACCAACCCTGGTCCAAACTAATATTTTGGAACCCATGTCATCAGCAGCAATTGTTATTTTACGACAAATTGCCGTTTGAACATTGTGTATATAAATTATGTTATTGCTCGTGAATGTTGTGAATAAAATTAAACAACGGAATATGGAACACGGATACTTTATTAAAGAAAATCTATTTCAACATTTATTAAACACTTATAGACTTTAAAATACGTAATAATATTGCCATTTTAAAGAATTAACTACTGAACTTCATTTTTGTACATATTTCAAGGCACAGTGTTGTTTTACACGACAATTTCTAACGGAATCAATATTGTTACTAATTGGAAACCCGACATATTATTATAGCCGACCCCAAATAAATTGGGATAAGGGCAGGAGAATGATTTGTATATTAAATTTGTCTTTTTTACACACTGTGTCTGCATGTCTAATCCAAGTCCAACTCTCCTTTCGAAATAAGCAGTACCTTTGTGCTCTTCTATTTTTTTATGTATTTTCCTTTTTTTGTATTTTGTGTGTACATAAATAAATAAAAAAGGCAAGAAAAAGTACTTTCAAAGTTTTTGACGAAAATGATGCCATTTCGCCCATTTTTGTCACAGCGACTGCATTAATGTACCCATAACGAAGTCAAAAAGCACTTGTTCTCCCCGCCATTGCAATATTTTTATATTTTTTTGTTCTACCTGGGAACCTTCTTGTTACTGAGTTATTGGGGCGTCAAAATTTCAACTTTTTTACAAGTTAATAATGATACAACTTTGGCTTAGTTGACGGCTTCGTGAAATGTCCTTTTACACCATTTTTTAAAATCAAAATCATCAAATATCCCCTCCCGCTCTTAGGCAGAGCGGAAAGGAGTGTGAGACTTCTACTGACTAAATACCACCCATGTTCCTTCTTAGCCCTTCATGTCGAGGCCGCGGTATCTCTTGCGAATAACCCGCAGCCCCGACGGGGTCCTTTTACACCTTGTATGAGGATTCACTTTTGCTTAATCAAACACTTGATAAAATAAGGTTAGTAGAATACTAAATGTTCACCGAGTTTCATAACTCCTCCTTGCAACTCAAGATACCATTGTCACAATTTTATTATTTAAAAGTTCAGTAGCTATATTCGAAACCGAAGGAACGTTTACAAGAAAGAAAAACTTAACATCTATATTTATTTAAATTTTCAAGGAATGAATTTTCTAATGAATTTTAAAAACATGGTGGGATACATATAAACGTAGCACTTAAAAATACTGTTAATAAATTATTGACTAGTAAAGCATTTTCAATACTTACAGACTCGTGTTAAACTTAGTAATAAAATGCTTAATTTTAAAACCATCGAAATTTTTTATACAAAGGCAATTTTATTTGAGTGAATTTTGTACCGCTAGTGGCTCTGTCTATCAAAATAATTTTAAATAAATGCAATAAAAATATTAATTTATTTTTTCTACGGGTGAAATATGGGTGTCATTTGGGAACACCTCTGCCTAACCCTAAGGGAATTATAGGCTTGGTATTATGCTATGTTATATTTGTTTTAAATTGAGCATTTCCACTATTTCATAGCTTTTATTTATAATTTTAATCATTGCTGTTGAATTTCTTTGCCTTTTCATTACAGTTGTTTTAAAACAATGTTTATGTAATAATACATTATTAAGAATTTAAATTATTACGTTAAAAACTATTACAGCTTTGGTTTCGATAATAATAGAAAACTAACAACTACACTACATAGGTAATGGCGGTTCAAAATACTTTATTTAAAAAAAAAACTATTTTCTAAATTAAAGTTATTTATGAAGTTTAACAGTATAGAGAGCATTTGTTAAGGCTAGATAATTACTTCCGAGTTATTAAACGATATATTTAAACAATAAAAATAAGTTTTTTGACAACATACAAAGGTATTTTTAAGTCAATAAACTTTTTTTAAACAAAATTATGCCGTGGCAGTATTTTGAATTAAACTAATATTTAACAAAATAGCATCTACAAATACTGAAATAATCATAGACATTTTAGTCAGTAAAATGATAACGTGGATACAGATAGAGCATTTTAATAAACATTATAGCATTCAACATACAAATTGTATTTCCTGTAATATCATTAGCTGCACTACCACTGGTTGCACGATATCCCGCCAAGTAAGTAATGTACAAGTCTTATTAAAACGTCACATTTTCGACGTCAAACTGTAAACTTGACGTCAGACGTCACACTTTATAATTGACGTCAGCGCAAGAATTGACATTCTGACTTGTTTAAAATCTAATAGATTCTCTATACTTAAATAAATAAGGTAACTTAGATTAACTTACATATTATTGTGCAATGCATAAGAAATTATACTCTGTAGCTGTGCTGGTCTATGGTGTAGAATTAAGCTGTGTCCCTGCTTTTTCCCTGGGTTTTTATGGAGTGCGCTAACCATAGAGCTAGCACGATGCCTGCAACCTGAAATAGACGGAAAACTCCATATTAATATAGTGTTTTAATTTAGCAATGAATTTTCAAACTCTTTTATTTTAAATTAAAATATTAAATGAAATAATAAAAAAATACAAAATTATATTATTGAATAGTCTATAGAAACGTGAGGATTTGTAATTGACTTTCTGGTGAATATGATTTCCTTTTTTGTTTGTTTTTATTTGGTGTAAGTTCTCCACATAAGACTAAAAAAAATATGGGTTAGAGTGGTAGGTTTTGTTGTGTGCACTTGTGGCGTGTGCCAAGTAAATATCTTTACTTTCTTTCTTTCTTAAAACATTTTTTACAAACTTTAACTTAATTTTTTTCTTATGAGTTTTGGTGTAAACTATGTATAACGACAGAGTCATGGAGTACATTTAAAACATTTCAATGAATTTTACACTGTTTTCACTGCCGGCATTAATGACCCTGAAAAATGACTACCTATTGTAATAATCGAATCAGTAGGTAGTTTCGGAGATTAGTTCCTACATCCAAACTGAAACTACTAGTGTAGAAGATATTAAATTTCATAGGTATGTAGGGTACTAAAAAAATATTTACATTATTACTTTATGAAAATTCATGTTTATTACTAAAATAATCGCTTTCCCAAAAAAAAAACAAAGCTAGGTAAATTTTTCACATTACCCCAAAAAATAGTCTATCAGAAAACTAAATCTTACGACTGACCCTTAAAACTATTCTTTCACGTTACCTAGGCATGTAAAGAGGTCATCTAGATTAGCATACCGTTCAATAAAGAAAGGCTAATAAAACCCTCGGCCTAGGTTAGAGATCTAAGATTGTAGCATTAAATGCTAATATAGCGTGACCCCTGTGACGTCAGAAGTGGTACTAAGGGTGGCGAACTCGCTTGTATTTTGCAGCTGTTGTCAGGCAAATATGTAGAGACTTACTACGTATATACCCTAAAAATACTCTGGAAGTAATAGTGTTCTAATAGAGCTAAGCCATTTTTACATAAATGTGTTAAAAAAAATAAGGTAACATAAATATTATTACCAAATGTTTCTTCAGTTTTGTGAAATCACTCGATCTCATAGACTAAAACTACTATTATAAAGGCTGAAACAGTGTTAGTAAAACAAACCCTTATAAGCTTTTAAATCGTTTCAATTCCAAGTGAATTCTTATCGCCTACATTTTATTTTTGTAAAAACATTTTATCAAGTCAACGCATATTTTCTTTTAATTTAAATTAACCCACAATCACAAAAAAATACTTTCAAGAGTGATAACCTAGTGAGTTAACGCGTGATAACCTAGTGACTTAGATCGATCATGCAATTAATATAAATTCACGCCACGCGAATGTCGGTCTGACATGCAAAGGTATTTGTAAGACGTGTATAACGCCAGATTTTAAGGCTTTGAACATTTTATTTTATAACAGGCTACGCATATAATTTTCAAGCTTTTTCAGCGAAAAATTAAGGAAGGCGTGTCGTTTGATAATGTGTTGAATATGGAATTAGGCTGCCAAGTTCGGTGGTAACAAAGTAGGTTGATTGTGAACAAGCTGTTATTTTAACGAGTTTTTTCGATCAATAACTTTGCTTGATGAGTTCAAGCCATGAAAAGTCAAACTAAGTTAAACCTTTGTAGCTCTGAACGGTTATTTTTTTAAACAAGTTTGTTAATTAACTAATTAAAGTGTAACACTTGGGTAGTATATTGTATATACAATATAATATTGTAGTATATTGTATTGTTGTGGAACGTTAGACATATATTTTATAGTCACATTATATGCTTGAGAAAAGGCAAATCAACTACAAATAAGTTTAAGCAGAAGCATAAAGGGGTAAACCTCCCCATCTTTGCTAAAATCGTTGGTCCTGCGCGTGATTGCTCTCCGTTCATACACTCAACTCCAACAGCTTTAAGGCTCCTCTCTCGAAAAAGCTTAAAAACAGCGTGCAGATGAAGCAGTTTTTCACCGGCACTTACAGAGAAATTACATCTGAGAAAAATTGTTAGTAATCTACATGATTGACACGTAATTTGGTTTAGCCATAATTTTTGTATCGGTATCACATAATAAGAAAAAAAATCCACAAAATCACCTCCAAATCGTTGAATGGAACCATTTTACTCCTTCATTTTTTAACAAAATAATATAAAAAAAATATCTACTGCTTTGAAATACAAAGGAAAATAATTTGGTTTTGTTACTTTTTAAAAACATGTATTATATTAATTATAATAAATGAAAAATGCGTCCGTTTCAAGTCCGTATCTACGACCGAGAGGGGTAGTTTGTATGCACAAGGTCATTGGCGTGAATACAAGCCTTAATAGCAGTGGTATAAATGCGTAAACCTCCCTATCTCTGCTGAAGCCGTTGTTCCTACGCGTGGTTTAGTCTCCGATCGTGTTGGATTGCCGTCCCATCCGATTATGAGAGTGAACGAAGACAGACCAACAAAGTCTGGGCATACACTTGTGCACTATAACACCGCCCGCACCGATGGTTGCTCTGCGATGAGGTGGAAAGCTATGGCCGAAATTCTGTCTGAATACTAACCTCCAAAAAGCAGAACAGAATCCCGCAGACAATAACAGTCAAGCCAGCACTATGCACAGTCCCGAGCACCTTATCTTCACATCCCTCCTTGTAGTACTTCTCAGAAGACAGGCAGTCGGAGCGTTTGATCTCGGCGGAGCGGTCGGTGCCGTCATTGGGGCAACAGCTGAAGGAAGGGTTGATGCGGGGCTCCGAGGCTACGTAGTTGTCAGGGCCGGTGATGCCGCAACATTCGAGCTGGAAGAGGAAGGAAGAAGGGTGAATTTGGTGGAATGAAGAGGTTTGAGTGAGGTTCTATTTTTTAATGAAAGCTAGAAGAACTGTTTTGGGAAGAGCGTCACTGCTGTCTATAGATTTTTTGGCTGGATCTCCGTCTTAAATTGTGGTTAAACTTTTATTGGACATGGTATTTAATCAGAATGATTAAAGAATCTGAATAAAAATATGTACAGGTAGCTAATGATCACAACCTATGAAAATTAAAAGCTGTCAAAGTTTTACTCCATAAAGAACAATGGCTGTGACTTGGAAGTCAATACCAACCTAGTTATTAAACAACAATGGCAATCTACTGCAGTCATACAAAAACTAACTGGCATTATTGATGTCAGTGGTAATATGAAAACTGGGTTGATAAGGCAACAAATGTCAGTTATCAGAATCACTTACGCTAGTCTGAATGCGGTCCCAGAACTCCCTGTAAGTAGAATCCTCTTCCTTGGTAGACTTATTCTTGATGAAGGAGCCTCGCAGCTGAGACTTGAGTTGACCCTCAATCTGAGGACGTAAGGCGGCAGCAGCGATGCCAACGGACAGTTCCAAGAGGATGATGATTATCAAGCAGCCGACGAACTGGAGAAAAAAGATAAAGACGAATTGTATAAAAGATGAGATGTCGATTTTCAAAGATAATTTGGCTGAGACGGGGGTGAATACTGAACTAATACACAAGTATGGAAGCAGACATAACTGCGCCGACCCCAAATAAAGTGTGTTAAGAACAGGAGAATGATCATGATGATGTTATACTATCTTAAGCTCTCATCAAATATCGCGGTGTTAGCCACAACTGACCCCACAAAGCTAACTACCAAAAAGTAGATCTACTTTTAAACTCGTTTCGTTTAGTTTAAAAGTAGATCTACTTTTTGATACTCGTTTTGTCCCTGAGGAGACCGGGAAGTCTGATCTGCTTCTGGAGGGAGGTGGGCTGGTTAGAGTAATCGGCCAACATGGCTCACGCACAATGGTCCACTTCAAGGACTAAGTGCGGAAACCCAAACCCCCAATAATGAATGAATGAATGAACTCGTTTCGTTTTGTTTTTTTTCGGGTATTATCAAATTACAGTGTTCATAATAGTAATCTAAACAGTTAAAGCAGAAGTAACAACCGCTCCATATTTATAATCATAATCCAAAAAAGCTTCCATTGTTTGCTTCTCCAATAAACTTCCATAGCAAACCATTTAAAGCCACTAGCACAAGACTAACTTCATTAATGTCGAAATCGTTATCAACCTCATTATCAAAAATATATGCAGCCAGCAAAACAATAGGACATTTACCGACAGCACAGTTCATTACACGGCCTACGTCATTACCATAGAGGGGCCTGTCCATGACCATTTATGTTTTTGGGTCAATATTGAAATATAGGCGAAAGTCACGATGTTGAATAGGTAGGTCAGAGTCACTGTAGAGTTGAAGTTTGACCTAATTACGATAAAGTTTAATTTAATTACCCTAATGTGGATATTGCGTTTCGTACACAAAATTAGAAATGATCACACGGAAATATTATGGAGGACGTCATCATCTTATTTAGAGTTCAATAGTGGTTATTCAAACTACTTATACATTAGGTATTAGCAAAGAAAAGAAGTAATAAAATAATAAGAAAAACATCTTAACCCTTTATAAGGTAAAGGGAATATATTTCCCACCATATTTTTCACCTCAAAAATTAAATTATTTGTTCCTGTTACGCATTCTATGATTTTACAGAGATTATTTAAAGATTTATCAATAACTCATTAAATATTCAAAAAACACAAAAAAGTAAAAAAATACTGAATTTTTAATTTCTACCAATTATACCTATGCCTATTTGCCCTTATTTTCCGAGTGCCAGATCTCGATTGGCAGCTTAATATGGGTTGATCCAGAAAGCAGTACTTATTTTAGGACGCTGCGCGTATTGTTAGGAGGCTCCTCTCTCAAGAGCCCTGACCCCCGGTAGCTCGGACCCTGTTCCCGGCCTACTATTTTAGATATTTTTTTATATTCATCATCATCATCGTTTCAGCCATAAGACGTCCACTGTCGGGAGGCGTTCCGGGCGTCGGGGGCCACGTGATGGCTTCCGGCCACCGTAGACGCGGGCCTGTGGACGGTGAGTGATGGGTAAGCTCGCCGTCCGTCCGTCTTATGACGACAACAGGCCGTGTCGACGGCGCGTTCGTGTTCCACGCGCGCCTCAAAGAGATGTCAGCAACATGGAAGGGGCCCGCAAGGGCCGACGCCTGTCGAGGCTGCGGGTTGTCCGCAAGGGATACCGAGGCCTCGACATGAAGGGCGAAGAAGGAACATGGGTGGTTTTTAGTCAGTAGAAGTCTGACACTCCCTCTCGCTCTGCCCAAGAGCGGGAGGGGTTATTTGATGATTTCCCACACCCCAAAAAAAAAAAAAAAGACGTCCACTGCTGGACATAGGCGTCTCCCAGATTTGCCATAATCGCCACGCTTGGCAGGCGGGTTGGCGATCGCAGTATGGTTGTTACGAAGGCACAGAGAACGCTGCTGCCCATTCTCTGGTAAGTCCCCTAGTCGCCTATAATTATAGAAAAAATAAATGTTTTGTATACTTATATTAGAATAAATAAATGGAATAATAGAATAAGTAGAATTATTAGAAGATCGATACAATCACAATCATTTACACAGCCAAATAATACTTTAGTCACATAAGCACAATAATAATGGAATAAAAACTTCTGACTACACAGAATAACACGCTGTGGTGACCAATGTTTCGTCACACTCTATTGGTCAATTAACGCGTCTATTGGTGATTCGCAGCTCTTATTATTTGTTTCAAGGCCACACTAAATATCGTCATCTACTTTGTCTATTTTAAATGTCCCTGTAGTTAAATCTTTGGAGACTTGTTGATCATTCTATACTGGTCATCAGTTCATACCATAAACTATGATAGCAATACGAGTTGTAAGTTGTATACTCGTAATAAAATTAAGTAATCCAAAAAGGACTGTAATATAATCTCAATAATCTCCATTTTGTATGGTGCTTCTTGGGAGAGTCTTAGATTAGCAATTGCTTAGGCTAAATTAGCTGCTGAAAACAGTAAGTAGCTAATCTCTTTATCTTTATATCTTTTCTTTTATCCCGGGTGTATCGAAAACGGTACAGCGGGGGTCCTAGCTAACTTAAACCTTATTTTTATAAAAATGAGGTTTAAGTTGCCTCACCGCCGCCGTACCGTTTTCGGTACGCCCGGGATGTGAGTAGTAGATCTTGCTTTTGGATTACGCACCAAATCTGCACTAGCATTATTTCTTTGACTCTTAAAAGACATGCAGCTGTTAACAACGTCAAAACAATCAATGAAATTAAAGCTACTCACAATATACAACAGCTTAGGGCTTTCCTTCCAAGCCCCGAAGCAGCCGAAGGCAGCGATGATGATGATGAGGACTCCAATGGCTATCAGCAGGGCATCCGTTTCGTGGCCCGTCGGCTCCATGCCAGCGAACCCCTTGATCATTCCCATGTCCACACATGCTGCTGCTATTATCACGATGCCGAAGATCTGAGGAAAGAAAAGAATTTGTTATTGATGGTTGATTTTAGGAGTTTTGTAGATGGAAAACGGCAAGATACATTACTGGATTAATTTATAGCACATTGTTGTACAAATTTTTCATATTTGGAGAGGCTGACGAGTATGATGGTGTGTTTCAAATACGCCATTGCATCTGTACTGTTCATTCTTAAGGATATATTTTCCAGCGGAGCTATTACTTAGGTAGGCAGGTATAGCACAGGTCACCAATATGTGTAGTACCAATGAACTTACGTGATTTAACACACGAATATTGTTACAGTTAACTTTGAAACTTCAATTCACAGTCATTATCCCTTCGATTTTCCTTAAAGTAACTCCAATCTGGTTCATAGAACTTAACCACAAATTCACAATTCCTAAATTACTTGAATTAGAACACTTAGTTTTCGGTTATTTTTATGTTTTTTTTTTGCCTAAGACGTCAAAAGCACGGTCATCGTATGGTACAGTGCAGTGAAGTACAGAGACGCCTCGGCTGGACGTTACCGTAGCGGCGATTGCGCATTCTTGTCCATTCAGATTTATGCTTTGGAACGGGTAATTAGTCTTTTCACAGTTTTGACTCTCGATTTGCGTCAGTGCCCTGATCACAGTTAGTCTCTTGTTCTTGTTACATAAAGATCGCTGGTTTCTAAAAACGGAATTGCTGTGAAGCGACTGTAGGTTTATCTTTTTGTTTTTCACTAACCGACTCCTTGATAGTTCAAAAGTGCCCATAAATATATTTATTTTAAATAAATGCTTTGAGTTTTAGTTTGATTAAGTTCTTTATAATAAATGCCCATGTTTGACTAAATCAAATTAAATGCATAATTTTATTTAAGGCGATGTATTCCGAAATCCGTCCGTTCTAACTAAAGGTGGGAGTAGTCAATTAGTAGCTATATCCGATTACTATTTGGCAACGCCCACGTCCACTCGTAGTTTTCACATTGTGATTTATAGTGTCAATGGGTTGATGTGGATTCTTCTTATTATCATAGTAACGTGATATCCCATGTTAGTACTTGATTCAACGATAGATATTTGAGTAGGTTTTGATTGAATGATAAATTGTTGTTATTTTTATAGATGAGCCCAAAGAATGGATGCGGAATGCAACTTGAATTTATTTTGATTTGAAATGATCATGATAACATCAGTCGACCAAGTTGTACCTGATAGTTCGCTAACATTTCGCCAGTTCGGTTCAAGTGTAATAGGAGGAGAAGCTATATTGCCATCATAATCAACCGAGAAATTACTAATGGAAAATCCTGGTAACACTTTGCCCGACCTGACAGTCAAAACTACGACCGACGAGGAAGTTAAAGTCAGCTCAAATGTGAACATCATCAAAATTACACACATTGTTATATTCACTCTCACTCATATTCACTCTGTAGTCACAAGTTCACACATATTTCACACTATCGTTTAGTTCTGAGATTTATTTCTTGGCAAGTAAAGGCCATCTGGTATATCATTTTACAATTCATAATGAGCCTTACAAAAGAACTTCAACTTTAGATAAAGAAAAAGAAAGAAAAAAAACATATTTATTCAGCACATGCCACAAGCTCATTTTTGGTTAGGGGGGTTTGGCAGGCGGGTTGGCGATCGCAGTTCGGTCGATACAAAAACAGAGAACGCTGCTGCCCATTCTCTGAAAAGTCCCTTAGTCGCCTCTTACGACACCCACGGGAAGATATGGGATGGTGCTATTCTTTACGTCCGACACCATACGGTACATGCCACAAGTGCACACAAAAAGCAATAAAAAATAAAAAGAAACTAAAAATAACAGAAAAAAGGAGTGTACAGTGTATCTCATGGCTGGGCCAAATAGGACCAGTACATCTAAAGGCAATCAAGATAGAACTACGAGATTACAATCTTTCTCATAAATCTTTAAACGTCGCAAGCTTGAATGTTTTACCACGTCAGTTTGATATACAGGCCATAAAAATGGGTCACGCTGCCCTAGCGTTGTATGAGTAGCCAAGGAAACGGGTCATAAACTGCGCGTAAAATACCCGATTTCGGGTCAAAAGTGTTGAAACATTGCTGGTCACGGTTAGTTCTTGGGAAATGATTTCTTTAATAGTAGTAATGAGTAACCTTTTTATCGTGGATGATGCACATTGTAACGAGTGAGTAGTGGTTGAACATAACATAATATCATGCCTGGAATCCCCAAAGGCTAAGGCAGAGCTGAACTTAATTACACCCATATTTCGCCAGTTATGATTTCAAAGTCCCGTGTAGTAGGTGGCGAGTCCATCCACCAGGATGGCAATAGACCCCAGACCCAGACTCCGTGGCTGCTACTGAGAAATTCCTTATAGTTAAACTCAATAATACTTTATAGCCGACTCGTGCATCGAAACCAGGACGCGCAACAATCGCACTTATTTAGTTTATTGCTTCCATTATCATATCTTTCTTCTAAGCATATCGTCGATTGTCTAAATTGAATCTTATCTGCCTCTTAACGGCTATTACAACTAAGTTAGTCCCTTGAAAGTTTCAAATATAAATGTCAACCATTGTCCACCGAGTTTTATAACTCTCTGTCATTTGATTTCGAGATGCATAACAAAAACTCGTCACCGCATTGGTGCTAATTTTATAGTGTGTTGTATAAATATAAGTACTCTATAATTTGCAACTAGTGTTCGTCTATGGAAATCACCATTGCATGGATGTTATTGTCCACTTTGACGGCGGCCTTGTGAAAATTATTCAGCTGCAAATCTCGGTTCAGATCCGCACATTTCCTGTCCGCCGCTCGATTCATTTTTGTTTACATAGGTATTATGCATTAGGACTGTTATGTACTTTACTGGGTTTTATAAAACACAGCTGTTTGTTTTGTTACCTCGATACCACCAGAAACTGACAAAACATCAGCAGCAGCAAACAGCAGCGGATAACCGGAACTGGACAAATCCGAAATAAAATTGTATTGGTGGGGTAGACACAGGACGATTGTTTGATTTTATTTTATATTCAGTCAAGCGGAGCAACATAACCCCTGCCGGATGTAACTACGAATAAACGCTTTATAATTTTTTTACGTTATAATGGAGATGTTTCCTGGCTAAAAAAATATGATTCTAATTAGTCCGTTTGTTAGATTATCAAAAAATATTGGATACGTATTTTTTGTTTTATCAAATCAATAAAAAAATATGAAAATAAAACGTGTCAAAGATTTGAGTGGGGGTTTGTGACGTCACTCACCGGTAAAAAATGTCATATTAGAATGTCTTAGAATATGACGTCACACGAGTTTTCAAAGCACTGTATCGTCTTCATTGTTTGCTTACTTGAAAAAAGGAAAAATATGTAAAATTATTAATAATTTATCCAATATTTTTTGGAAATCTATCTTTTTTTTTTTTTTTTTTTTTCTCTCTGACGGACTAATTAGATTTTTTTTTGTTAACTACCCTATTATGTAGCTGGGAAAAGAAGAGGCAGATGATAATGATAATATAACCTAATTACTTGCCCTATACACACATTTCGCCGGACAGACACACCCACATTTCGTCTGGATTTGCGTGCCCTGTTTTTAGCAACAAGCTCACTCATGAAGTCATGACATTTATGAAACTTTTATCACATAACAAACTAATTACGTTTAATTATCTTGTACACGTTAATCGTGACTAGCGGTACTATTCCGAAATAAGGTACCTAACCTATAAGGTCAGATGACACAACAGACGCAAAATGTTGTAACTTACAAAATTGTCGTAACATCTCCTTGTTTCAACTACCAATCGACCATGTGTGAATGAATGAATGGATGCCTTTCAATAGGGCATGGTGCAGTTCTGACGTCATTGCATTTCCATGGCGTCAAGGTATTGTACTGCTATGGTTATTTCGTTCAATGCCAACGGGCACGTCCTACATAGTCATTCTATTTCTATTTACTTGTTGATTTTGTATTATTAGAACTATTTAGTATGCAAGTAAGGAAAAAAAATGTGTTTCATACAGTTATAGGTAGGTATACGCAATAGGCGATTGCTGAGATGACGAGTTATAGAGAAGTATGGAAGAAGACATGCTGCACAGACTCCAAATAATTTGGGATGAGGACAGGAGATTGATGATGCTGATGCATGCTCAGATTATAATGTTCACATTTGCTAAAATGGCTGTCCTTGGTCAAAAACCTAAATTAACCCAAATTGATGTCGCAAATGGTTACAAAGAAGTATCTACATAGAAGCTTAGACACCAAAACTATAGGCTCTTTGGATCATCTGCCTAGCCTTACCTCAACTAGGGCGTTGAGGTGAGCTGCCAGTCACCGATGCAACGGAATACAAGTATCGTACATGCAGCGAAGGTTTAGTGTCACTGGGTGATATCACCCAGGTGAGCATAGGCGACTAAAGTAGTGTCCTCATTTCACCTGGATGACATTAGGCAATGTTGACACTACTATTTCACCATTTTGGCCTTCTGGTCGTTTGTAAGACTTCTATCCTCGTGTCTCATCTTCTAGAAAAATAAAAGTGAACATAGGACACTAAACCTTAAGGACTGCCTATAATACCTATCTCTACAATTACTCTAAAACAAACTTTACCTACCCGGCTACCGGCAGTGAAGTCACAGGTTATGGCAAAAATCAATAAACCCAGTACAAGTACCTATTGCGTGAACAAAACAATAACTTAGCTGGTTCAACCACCATAAAGTTCTAACCGACACATCGGTGACATGATGGCTTCTTTTACGACTGTCTTTATTTCTTTATGGCAGAGCTGCTAAAACTGGCTTCCGTGGGATGCCGTCATCAATGCTGTAATATCTACGGTCGTATGTAGCTGTTACGTCATTTTGATAAATGGTAATTTGAGGAGTATCTCAACGAATATTTGATAGGTTTCATGTTTTTGTAATTTAACATTTAACAGATCTTAAATGATGTGTACAATGTCATGTATACCATATCGCTGCTGATGTATAATATACCCCGCGACTTTGTTCGTGTGAAAATTTTGAGGTGATGTGTTTAGACCGCTTCGTTATATTGTCCGGTTCAGCAGTAATCTAAACTTAGACTAGGAGTTTGGATTTGTGCTCGGTTGACGGCAATAGGTTCGCCCGCTATTACATAAGACTTGAACATAGATTGGGAAATGTGAGCGTACTATTAGATACACTTGCCTAATTCTTCGGTGATTATAGGCGAGATGTGTTGCTATATATTTATATGTAAAGCTAAACTGTGAGCCTGTGTTTCAACAGTGTTCATCAACATTAGTCTTTGGGTATCAGCAGGGCTATTGCGTATCTTTTTAAATGTCAGTGTCTATCATAGTGTCCATCGATTAACTGTCAAATGGTTCCATTTTGTACCAAACCATAACCATTTGACAGTTAATTGATGGACACTGTGATAGCTACTGACATTTAAAAAGATACGCAATAGCCCTGCAGCTCTCAGTCAATACAGATAAAGATTTTAGCTCGATTACATTACTATTCTATCTATATTGCCGAATAAAGTTTTAGCTCTTTATAATGTTAGTCTAGATGGCTATCATAACTATAAAGTTTGTATTTTACATAGTTTGGATATAGCTACAAATTTTCCAAAAGATTCCGAAAATTCTTTCACCAATGGGAAGCTAATTTATCCCCAAGTAACATAAGTTATGTTTTAAGCACTGTGGGATAACTTCCGACCAGAACACGTGCGAAGCCACGGTCAGAGCTAGCTCATTAATAAAGGCACATGAGACACAGAAATCGATATAAAATCAGGCTTGTAGTCAATCCAAGCTAGACAGACCAGACATATTGCAAATTTTCGTTCATGCATACAATGGTAATGAGAACAGCCCAAAAACATGAATCTTGATTGACAACGTGGTCTTAAATAAGGAGGGGAAAGTTAATACATATTTATTAGTTAAAGTATAACAATTGCCAATTATAATTTGTGCCGTTAAGATCTTGATGATATAAGAACAGAATAATAATAAGTTGTGACTCCCAAAATTATAAAGGGTTTTAAGGACGAGTCTTTTAAAACAGAACAGATATTATTTCATGTCATGTTCAATATCAAGGTTACATAAATAAATTAATTTCAATTTCATGGATATAAATATTGATGGATGGAGAGGGAGAGGAAGGTCAAAGAAAAGATGGATGGATTGTGTGAGGAATGATATAAATACTCGTATGAATGAGAAAGGAGTAAATGCCACCTTGACGTGTAACAGGGAAGAATGGAAGAAGAAAACGTGTTGCGCCGACCCCAAATAGAATGGGATAAGGGCAGGAAGATGATGATGATGATGTTCAATATCAAGGTAAATAAAAAAATAAAAATCACAAATCGTGTCGATACACCTTGGACACACTTGTTGTCAGTGTTTCGGACCAATGATCACCTACAACCACTGTCATTGATCTTTTTTTTTTTTTTTTTTGGGACAAGCCCGCCACACTATTCCCAAACCACTGTAACTCCTGTTAGCCAGAATCAACAGTGGCGACCACAAGAAAAGCGCCGAGACAATGAAGCTCGACGAAGTCCCAGGGAAACGATTTAACTGTCTTGGATCCCGCAACGAAATTAATCAGAAAAGAATAGCGGAGGAGTAGGAAAAACATAATTTCCACTTCCCTCCATATCAGCAGGAGACAGAACAGAACAAGGCCAATAGGCATACAGGGACGTATACAACTGGGATAGGCCCAGTTGCCTAGCACCACGGATATTATTGTCATTAATATTACTGGGTCCTAAGTTGTGAGCTGTTATATTTGATTCCAATAATAGGTATGACAAAAATGCTTGAACGCACGGAAATTTGTTCTAGTTTCTACAAGGTCCGTATAGTAAATAACTGTCATTGATCTGCAATTGACAGCCGGAACCAACGGTTTAACGTGCTTTCCGAAGCACGGAGGAAACTCGGTATGTAATAGCTCACCCACGGACCAACCCATACAACCGCGGCTTATTCTGAAGATCGACTTGAGGGCTGTTGGCGGGGCTGCGGGTTGTTCGCAAGAGATACCGCGGCCTCGACATGAAGGGCTAAGAAGGAACATGAGTGGTTTTTAGTCAGTAGAAGTCTGACACTGCCTTTCGCTCTGCCCAAGAGCGGGATAATTGATGATTTCCCACCCCACAAAAAAAAAAAGGGCTGTTATTATAAAATAAACAAATAGGCTTCGAAACTACTGGACCGATTTCAAAAATTCTTTCACCGTTGGGAAGCTACACTATCCGCGGGTGACATAGAATATTGGGACAAGCCCGCCACACTATTCCCAAACCACTGTAACTCCTGTAAGCCAGAATCAACAGTGGCGACCACAAGAAAAGCGCCGAGACAATGAAGCCCGACGAAGTCCCAGAGAAACGATTAAACTGTTTTGGATCCCGCAACGAAATTAAGCATAATTCACATTTCAGTGACATAGACTACTTTTTATCCCTGTATTCCCACGGGAACGGGAACTACGCGGGTGAAACCGCGTGACGTCCGCTAGTGTTTAATAATGACCACCACGCCAACTCGTCAGATGTAGGTACTGCGAACAATTTTAAAATCTAAAACTAAACAAATACAATCACATGTTCCCTATACTTCAATTCAATGAACCTTGAAATTAAAAGTGCTCTTGAAAATCTGTTGAACATCTGGTCCAAATTGGTCTAATTGTTGCAGCCGAGTGTGATAGCATCGCATGACATCAGGATCATTATTCTATTATGATGTCCACTTCGCGAACTCGTACGTAAAACTAAGTATTATTAAACAGTTTTGCTGCAAGATTAGAATGCAGGCGAAGTGTGAAGCCGGGATGGTCTTGCCGTGCGGGCCCAGTGTTAAGATGTCTCATACCTTCGAACTGTTGGTACTAGGACTAGGACCTAGGTTACTTCTTTGCTGATTTAGTAATGGTCATAAGCATAACCTCTCCCTTGTAAGTGGTTCCATGTTACTCGGGGTCGGCGCAACACGTTTTTTTCTTCCATTCTCCCGTGTCATCTATCATTTACTCCTTTTTCTTTCATACTTTTCTTCGATTTAGTAGTGGTATTGAAATAAATTACTGACATGACCATTTTTTTTTATTTTTTTTTTTATGTGGGTGGAAAATCATCAAATAACCCCTCCCGCTCCTAGGCAGAGCGGAAGGGAGTGTCAGACTTCTACCGACTAAAAACCACCCATGTTCCTTCCCAGCCCTTCATGTCGAGGCCGCGGTATCTCTTGCCTCTCTAGCCCCAACGGGCGTCTGCCCTTGCGGGCCTCTTCCATGTTGCTGACATCTCTTTGAGGCGCGCGTACTGACATGACCTGCCACCACACATAGGTCCAGGTCATTACCATTAAAGCTAAAGATGTAAAGATGATTTAGGAGTAGATAGGGTGTAGGGTAGAGACACTATATGAGTATGAGTATACACTTTAATGAGTTGGCTTTCGAGTTGTGTGCTTGAGTGTGGTTCGAATTGAAGTTTACAGAATAACCCTGCACATTATGTACTAACTTTACAAAAACATAACAACGACCTACAAATGTACTAGAATGATACAGACGTCCAATGACAATGAGTAGATCAGAATCATCGTCATTATAGTAAGTTATTCCTTCAGGGTTGTCTGTGTTGGATGTTTCAATGAAATGAAATAGAAAGGAATAGTAATCTATTACTTTATTTTAAGCAAACATCAATCGGTTTACTGCGACTGTATTTTATATTTTTGTAACGACTTCATAAGTAGAGGTCGCGATTATTTATTTATTCAAATTGTAACTATTATTAAAGGTTTAACCTATTGCGATAGTGTGGGTATCAATTCTTATTACCAACACAGGGGATAACCTACATCATCTGCCTAGCCTTTTCCCAACTATGTTGGGGTCGGCTTCCAGTCTAACCGGATGCAGCTGAATACCAATATTTTACATGGAGCGACTGCCTATCTGACCTCCACAACCCAGTTAATACTAGGTAATACGATACTCTTTGGTAAGACTGGATGTCAGAATTTCAGGTCACTGACTACCTGTAACGACTGCTAAAGATCTATATATGGCAGCCAGGACCAACAGCTTAACGTGCTTTTCGAGGCACAGAGGAAACTAGGTATGTCGGGCGGTCACCCATCCATAGACCGACCTAGGCAAGCACAGCTTTACCTAAAGATCGACCCGAGTGGCAGTTTTTATTAAGCCACGAGCTCCTCTCAGGGGATAAACTACATGAATGCAATAAATGATGATTATGATTTATCTCTTACCACCGTATTGTATTTCCAAGAGTATTGTTACCGGTGTTTAGTAGACTTGTCATACACCACATCAACACCTGCCTAGCCATTTCGCATCTATGTTGGGTTCAACTTCTAGTCTAGAAGGTTGCTGTTCAACATCAGTATTTATATGGAGCGACGACGGTCTTTAAGACCTCCAAGACCCAGTTACTGAGACCCACGATATCCCGTGGTTCTCTAGACGACATACATTGTTAGTACACTTACATTTCGCAAGATACTCTTATAAGTACCATGTCATACGAGTTGTGCCTATTGCCATCAACTGGGCACATATCCAAGCTCCGTGATTGCTACTGAGCAATTACAGATCGAAAGACCTAATAACACTTTGCCAGAACTGGGAATCGAACATAGGATTTCATGCACAGCAGTCACGCTTGCGGCGACTAGACCAACGAGGCAGATGACAATAACAAGAAAATCGAAAATGAACCACTATTATTAATAACTAGTATTTTATAACGGGGTGGTTCCCTCACCTCCATCGACAAATGTCATACTTCTCGGGCGCGACCCAATTCCTTGACCCGGTTATGATGTCGATTTAAAAATACACCTTCTGGCTATAACTGCAGCCGCAATCGTGTTTCCGTGTGGTTTACATAAATATTATTTATGGGAATTTTAATATTTCAGTGGTAAGTTCGTAAATGCTTATCTTTTCCTAACTAAATGGGGTTCAGCCTCCAGTCTAACCGAACATCAGTATTATACATGACTGTAGTGACCGATATCCGATTACTGGATAAGATCCCTTTGGTAAGTTTGTGAGTATCTATCAAAATATTGCGTTGGTGGAGAACAGAACAGAACCTCTGAAGTCGCGCATGAGCACATTATAAGACCCAGTAGAAGAAAGTTTTAGAACCATAACGTGGTTACAAAACCCAACCATTGGAAAAACGATGAAAGAAGGAATGATAACAAAAGAAATGAAAGAAGAAAACATAGTGTGTCTACCTCATATGCGCTAAGACAAGAAGTAGTAGGTGATGACGAATTTCCTTAACAATCTTGCAAGCAAAATTCAGCTAGGTTGGTGAACAAGATAGATGATAAATTATTGTAACCTAAAATCTTGTAACATGTTAAAGTAATGAATAACCGCTAACTAAATTACTAAACTAGATGAAACTAAGCTAACTAAGTTCCAAGTAACATTTCCATCAGCCTTGATATCTGATGAATAAGAAATCATTCAGCCTAAGTAGAAATGCAATAACGAGTATTGATTGATGGTGCCTACATAATTAATGATCACAGAGGTCGAACCTACCCTGAGTGATAAACATATTACTATACAATTCTGTCGGTAGGAATCCAATGACCTGGTCACGGAAATAATTATAACGACATTTGTATGGACATCAAATTATATATTCAGGTGAATCATGGAAAATTTTCGTTAAAAGGGAATTTTCCGACTGAAACAAATTGATTTCTAGAAACTTTTTGTGTATGTTAAAAATAGGTGTGAATAGTGTAATCACTAATAATATAGTGTAATCCTAATGGATTATACGTGTTTGTATGAATAGGGTTAAATGAGCCTAAGGGGTTCTCCCTTAGGCTCCGGTGACTACGTACTTGTGGGAAAATCAGAAATTGCTGCAAGTTTTCGGTAAAATGAGGCACAGGTCTCAAGAAAGCTTTTAAGCACGAATCTGAATGGCTTTACGAATAGAGCAGGACAAAAGTCGGTATGGATATGGGAGTTACAAAGAAGAAGGCTATTAATATGAAAGACAGTATAGAAGAAGAGAAAGACAATGATGATGTTGATGAAATTAGTGAAGAAAATTCTAAATGAAGGGATGACCCGATAGCCGCTTTTGCCGATTTCATTAGGAAAATTACACTTATAACTACAAGAGCAGTATAATTTTGATTCGTCCCTTCGCTTAACGCACCTACCGTGTAAATTCAGGGCCGTAGATCTATGTCTACTGTTTAACCACGTCATGGGGTCTCAACTCGAACAAATTATAATTAGTCTTGAAAAAAAACAATAGATGGCAGCATAGGTAGCAGTAATGAAATTAACTATCACTAAAATGCGTTATACGGTAGATATCGGCCGAAATAAGATTAGCAAAAATCAAAAGTTCCTTGTTTAACGCTAATTTATCTAGTTACACTCATTTATCAAGTTATTTCAACAAAAAAGACAAAGGAGGACTTTTACTTCAATTCGCACCCATAGTTTGATAAAGTTGTCAAAAGTCAGACATCTGTAAATCATTTTCTCTAAAGCGGTATGCAATAGATGGCGTTTTACTCAATTTGTCACATACAATTATAACCACAATCGTAACTAATTTACGTTTAGTTGTTTCATTTTAATTAAATTTAAACAATAAAAAACATACATATTACTGTTTATAGAAATATAACAAATCTTCTATCATTTCTAAGGTAAATAATTACATGTTTTTCTTATTTTACTGAACCCGGAACTACATAACACGAAACGTTCTACAAGTAGGTAGTTACTCTCTGTCAGTGTCAAATGTCAATTCTGTTTCCGTCACGTCTGACTCTCAAATCTCAATTGCAGTTGTTGACATATATTGTTTGCTCGTTTCTTTTATCTTCTTCGAATGCGTTTTTGTTCTCATCTAACCGACCTGGCTTTGAATTACGGATTTTGGAAAGGAGTTCCTTATGGTTTAAGAACTTTATTATTCCTCATCAAGAATTAACAATAATTCACTTACTGAGAAACTAAATTTAAATAATAATGTTTGAGCGTACAGAGATCTACGTTCAAATCAAACACTAAAATCTTAATAACTAAATAACAGAAAGAAAATAAAAGTAAAAAACATGCACACAAAAGAAAATGTAACAATAATAACAAAATAAAATCTAAAACTAAATGTCTCGACGAGGAAAAAGAATATAAGTAACTGGGTTCGAACTCGATAGCACAGTACTGGCAGTTGGCGTATTATGCCCCGAGACCAACTGGCTTCTTAAGGACTGTGACGAATATGTCGATCTGTTTCGCGAGAATCCACACTATATATCGCTTCATCAATTGCAGCCTGGCTTCCGGCCGGCTTCCACAATATTGTGTCTGATTGAGAAGCGATATATAGTGTGGATTCTATATATTTATCTATACTAATATTATAAAGCTGAAGAGTTTGTTTGTTTGTTTGTTTGTTTGTTTGATTGTTTGTTTGTTTGAACGGGGTAAACTCTGGAACTACTGGTTGGAATTGAAAAATTCTTTTAGTGTTGGATATTCCATTTATCGAGGAAGGCTTTAGGCTATATAACATCACGCTACAATTAATAGGAGCGGAGCATAAATGAAAAATGTTGCAAAAACGGGAAAAGATATTCCTTTTTGAGAGCTTCCGTTGCGTGCGCTGCGAAAACGGTTTAAGTTGCGTAAATATCATGTATCAAGGAATTGTTCCTCTTTAAAAGTTCTAAAAAAAAGTCCGCGACAGCCTAAGTTTATCTTTTACGATTGACTCACTGTAACCATTTTTTTATATTAAAATGTTAGGTTAAAAAGAATTATATTTTGCGAAGCTTATTTAAGCCATATGGTATTATCTATATCTAAATAAATGTGTTTTCTAGCACGGAAATTTAATATAGAATATTTGTGCCGTTTACTCTATACAGTTTAAACAAATATCTTAGAAGATATCGCAATGTAAAAATATACGGGCGACAAAATAATTAGCGCGTGGCAGTCATTCGGTCCGGTGCGGTATGTACGTGGGGATTCTGGCCTCTGGGGCTGGGGGCTCCGGAAAAATTCAAATCCAAAAATTTACTGCACCATAATGTTTACAAGTAAAAGGTGTTACTGTATATTAAACACTAAGAGATAGCTATAGTAATTGTTACTTTAATAATATAATCGAAGTCAATCTAAACTAATAGGTATTTTATAGAGGAAAGGTAAGATTTTTTGTTTGTTACGAGTACGATATAGCTCAATTTAATAAGTTGGATAGTCGATTTATCTAGAAAGGTCATAAGCTATATTATGTGTTGCAGACGAAGTTGCGTGGGTCAGCTAGTAAGCTATAATAATATTATGTGTTGCAGACGAAGTTGCGTGGGTCAGCTAGTCTATACTAATATTATAAAGCTGAAGAGTTTGTTTGTTTGTTTGTTTGAACGGGGTAAACTCAAGGACTACTGGTTGGAATTGAAAAACTCTTTTAGTGTAGGATAGTCCATTTATCGAGGAAGGCTTTAGGCTATATAACATCACGCTACAATCAATAGGAGCGGAGCATAAATGAAAAATCTTGCAAAAACCGGAAAAGATATTCCTTTTTGAGAGCTTCCGTTGCGTGCGCTGCGAAAACGGTTTAAGTTACGTAAATATCATGTAGGAAGGAATTGTTCCTCTTTAAAAGTTCTAAAACAAAGTCCGCGACAGCATATGTTTATCTTTTACGATTGACTCACTGTAACCATTTTTTTATATTAAAATGTTAGGTTAAAAAGAATTTTATTTTGCGAAGCTTATTTAACCCATATGGTATTAATCTATATCTAAATAAATGTGTTTGCTAGCACGGAAATTTAATATAGAATATTTGTGCCCTTTACTTTATACAGTTTAAACAAATATCTTAGAAGATATCGCAATGTAAAAATATACGGGCGACAAAATAATTACGTCGACGATACTGCAATAGCGCTGAACTACCATCTGCAATACCGCGAAACTGCAAAAAGTAGCGAAATTCAAATTTACGCGCCGCGCTGTCCTAGTCTGTCATTGGTGCGTGTTAGTGAACACACTACTTTGAATAAGCCAATCAGAACCTCACTCTAAGGTCCCTATATTTCAATAAGATGCGCTTATCGTTCTAAATACTAAAATTATGAAGTTTTTTTTATCTCCTGTAAAGTTAATAACCTTGTAGTTACGCACTATTGCAAATAGTAGATCAGCGCTATTGCAGTATCGTCGACGATTAGCGCGTGGCAGTCATTCGGTCCGGTGCGGTAGGTACGTGGGGATTCTGGCCTCTGGGGGCTCCGGAGAAATTCAAATTCAAAAATTTACTGCACCGTAATGTTTACAAGTACAAGGTGTTACTGTATATTAAACAGTAAGAGATACCTATAGTAATTGTTACTTTAATAATTTAATCGAAGTCAATCTAAACTAATAGGTATTTTATAGAGGAAAGGTAAGATTTTTTGTTTGTTACGAGTACGATAATTATAGCTCAATTTAATAAGTTGGATAGTCGATTTATCTAGAAAGGTTATAAGCTATATTATGTATTGCAGACGAAGTTGCGTGGGTCAGCTAGTTCTATATATTTTCAGATATAATACCATACCTTCCATAAACATCAGAATATCACTTAAAGATCAAACAGTTTAATAAATTATGTACCTATTAAAAATTTGTTTTTGCCGTGAAAAAAGTTCAGGACGAAACTTTCAGACAAACTGCGTTAGTAATCACGATTCACGCCTGTGTTTGCGCCATCATCCATAAATAAGGTCAACTCAAAAACTCATACTGTATATATCATCATCTGCCTAGTCTTTTCCCAACTATGTTGGGGTCGGCTTCCAGTCTAACCGGATGCAGCTGAATACCAGTATTTTACATAGAGTGATTGCTTATCAGGGAGTTTAAAATGGCCGCTTTAGCAGAATCATAATTAAATTTGAATCACGTTAAAAATTTAAAATTCTTAAAATGGATTTTATGGTTATGATTATAAAGTCTATTTTAAGAATTTCATTTTTCATTTTTTTAAATTGCCCGCTGACCTCCACAACCTAGTTATTACTGGGTAATACGATACCACTTGGTTGTCTGACTTTTTGGGCCACTGTAAAGACTGCCAAACTCATATTGTATAGGATCAAATTTAATTAAGTAGTAACCGAAATTTTATCACGTGTTTCGAAACGATATCAAAAACATAAATGAAACAAAACCAAAACATTTTTTTCGGAAGCTGTCACGGTTAGAAAAAATCTAAGTAAAATCAAAATAAAAAACCACAAAAGCAGCCGATATAAACGCGGACGCAACCAGGCCGCGCGACGCTCGCTGACCGATTGCAGGCATTGACCTCGACGTCGACGCTTGCGGTGTTATTATTTATTATTTTGGCGCGTTTCGATCAGCTGATTTTGAGACGCTAGTACATCATCTATTCTGTGTTATTCGTTTTGATAAGTATTTAGGCAGTTAATTGAAATATTAAAATAATTATTTAAAAAAAATTGTTCGTGTTTTATATATTTATGTAGGTACTCCTACTTTCTATACCATCTTACATCGTCATATTCCTAGTACTTACCTACCTGATTCATTTCATGTCCTTGAGGGTAGCCCGCGAAATTCAAATTTTCTTACGTTTTTTGCAATTTGCAGGCCAGTGGTAGGTTGTATGATGAAGTTAAAATTATCGTTCGCGACTGTACAACGTACTTACTATGTCTTACAGTCGCGAACGATATTTTCATCAACATACAACCTAGCACTGGCCTGCAAAATCCAAAAACCGTAAGAAAATTTGAATGTTCATGAACTTGGAGGATTGTATGTATTTATGATTCTGATGATTATAATCTGTAACTATGACGGCACTGTTGGCGCAGTGGCTCAAACAATGGACTGCTGCGCTGCGTGTCGCGGGTTCGATCCCCGCACGGAACAAATATTGTATGACCTACAAATAGTTGTTTCGGGGGTATTTGTGTATGTGAGTTTAAATGTTTGTGAACGCACCCACGATACAGGGGAAATTCCTAGTGTGGGGCAACGTTTTTTTTTTAAAAAAAAAAACTACAATACGTCTTACAGTCTCGAACGATATTTTCATCAACACACAACCTAGCACTGGCCAGCATTGAAATACTCAAGCATTCACCGCAGCGTGAATATTGCTAACTCACTCATACAAAGGAAATGTTCCGCCAACTCGAGACTTATGTTGTATTGTTATTATTACATTTTGTACTCGTTCTTGAACGCACGGCGATGCATGTTGAGAATCTATATAAAAACAGCGCCATCCAGTAAATGCAATGCCACTTAGTATCGAAACAACCTAGTATCGAGGTGATCTCCTAGATGGCGTTGTAAAACTGCAGTCTGTGGCAATTAGTGAGACGCTAGTGCTGCCATCTGTTGAAATAATGTAGGAAACAATATAACCCGAGCAATAGCCTGACTTAGGGAGGTGTCATTTCTTTGTATGGGATTGGGTATCTGTACGAAGTATTATAATATCTGTGACCACGTGTACTGTACACAATTACTATTCTAAACAAAGCCCCCTGTTAGCTAACATGAGTAACATGACCAAAATCCCGAATGTAGATTGAAACGTGCAAACAGCTACAAATCACGCTAGTTTTGTTTTGATACGACTACTAAATTCTTTGCCGTGGTCGACTGGTCGTAATATTTATGAGCAAATGTTTTTCTTGTTTTAAAACAATATGCTTCTGATTTTTGGCTAATTTAGTTAGTGAACAGTGCGGGAGACTCTACAATTAGTTAATACAATTAATTATTTTATTTGAAAAGCCACGTAATTTAAATTTATAACTGTAAACCAATTATTTGCTTGGCCATGTGACGGTAAAATGTGGAGATCTATATTATAAACGAACATCTATGTGCGTATTATACATATTTGCAAAGTAAAATATGATTTGATTTGATTTAGTTTTACCATATAACTACTTACTGTCTGTTCATTGTATTTTTTTTCTAGCTCCGACTTTAGACTAACTGTAACCGTAATACTTACAACCAGCGTGTGTGTATGACCAGATATGTGAACGTGGACAAGGCAAAAGGAATATGTAAGGATCACAGCAGGTGGTGTTCTGCTGTTTTTACCTATCTCCATGGGAAAAAGGCGTGAGTTAATGTAGTTGTTAACCGCTACCTTCATCAGCGCGAAATTATTATAAATATATTACTTCAGTATTGGAATTGAATTTTGCTAACAATTTCAAAGGTTTAAATTGTTTTTGCACGGTACCCTCATCATTTTTCTAAAATAAAAGTAGTCTAAGCGCAGCAGCTAATACGCAGTAACTTATTACTGCGTATAACGATAAATAATAAAAACAAATCATGATTCTGTAATCTGTTCCAGAAGGAATGTCGGTTTTATGTTACCAATATGATACAACACATGGCAAAAACTTTAAGCAATAAAAAATGTCTCAACGCCGTCGTCTATTTGAGACGAAACTGCTTAGGTCAATCCACTTGATACAAGGTTGCCAGACTAAAAGCTTTGTTTTTATTTCAATCAAATGGACGTTCATCTTGTTTTAAGAGTGCTGTACATTTTATCAAGCAACTTATTGACAGTATATTCGGACCTGTCAATCAATGTACGCAATGCATAAAGGACGCAGTCACAATTTGTTACAAAATGTAGACTGCCTCGTTGGGTTAGCAGTCGCAAGCGCAATTGTTGAGCATGTGGTGCTGGGTTCGATTACCAAATCATGCAGTGTTATTGAGATTTTCCATTTTGAATTTTTCAGTAGCAGCCACGGAGTCCGGATTTGTGATAGCAATAGGCTCGCCCTCTATTACATCGGACTTAAACATAATTACTCATGTATCAATCAGTGTACGTGTCCGGTGCATCTGCTTTTTAAATCCGTTTCGTTTCGGACGATCTTTTAGGGGCACTTCGTACAGTCGCCAACACATCATGCTACCCGAAACTATCAAATTTCCTCAATCGACCTTGAACTTCATGCTTCAGCGATAAAGTTGAAAATCTTTTGGAGATTGTAGTATCTGGATGAGCTGTCGTCTATACAATGAAGGTCCGGTTATACTGGAAATGTAAATCGTGTACCATGCGTACTCTTAATGAGTCACATCGATGCGTGGAGGCGCTTCTAGTAAGCGGATGAATAAATAAGCCATTATGACATTATTCTTATAGACTACGTAATGGTGATCTAACAGGTCAGGGCTGACACAATATTTTTATAATTTTCATAACTTTATAGAACTGAGTGTTTTGATTACGGTTCAAGAGTTATTTGGTTCGTTTGTTATGATAAGGTTTGAGAGGAGTTCTTTTGACATTTATTTCGACACTGAAGTTTTTAAAAGCTGATCTTAGAATGGCACTGAAGCTATTGCTTACAATTTAGTTAGCAAGTTCACCATTTTTTATAATTTAGACAGAAGCCTAAATTATAAAAATATGTAAAACACTTGCTAACTAAGAAGAATAATTAGAATGATAACTTACGGTAGTAGGCCATCAGACATGACACCCTTCTCGTTATTGGAACCTCCCTTTTCAATTGGGAACTTTTTCACTCAGTTCTACATTCATCTACTTATCTCGCATGATTTTTACTAAACATCGTCTGTCTAGCCTTTTTAACCGACTTCCTAAAAAGGAGGAGGTTCTCAATTCGATTGGTATTTTTTTATGTGTGTACACCGATTACACTAAGATTTATGATCCGATTTACTTAATTCTTTTTTAGTTTGATGCGGAATAGTTGCCATTTGGTCCCATAAAAATTTAACATAGTTTGACCCAGTACTTTTTATTTTATGAACTTTTTTTAAAATTTATAAACATATTTTCCCAACTATGTTTGGGGTCGGCTTCCATTCTATCCGAATACAACTGAATACCAGTTTTTACATGGAGGGACTGCCTATCTGTGCTACTGAGGTGCCTCAGTTCTTTCTTTTTTATAGATTTCTGGTTAGTTCCTAGTCTGGTGTCAGAGCTTTCATGCCGCTCATCTCATGGGCCGCACGCAACTCAGTTTGCAGTGTTCGCACTGGATAATATGATGCTCCGTCAGACTTTCTGCCCCTGCTTACATATAGGGTGTAAACGAACCCGTCACAAAGCCGTCAATAAAGCATCATGTACATCAAACTAAGTACCCCTACGCAAAAAAAATTTGGGGTCAAAAATCACATTTTACGGTAAAACTCAATGTAGCACTCTTTAAACATTGTGCCAGTGGATGCTTTGAATAGTAAACGGGTCATGGAGGTAATTTAAGTAAATTTATAACCTGAAGAACTAGTATTTTTAAAATCAGCTGTGAAAAATTTGGAACTTTGACCCCCAATATCTCCGTAACGGCTAATTTGTTAAGGGTACTTTTACACCCTCTCGCAGTGTATTTTTTTTTTTTTAAACTTTGCGCCACACTATGAATTTCTCCTGTATCGTGGGTGCGTTCACAAACATAAGTCACATACACAAATACCCAGACCCGAAACAACTATCTGCAGTCACTCTGCAATCACTATACAAAACATGAATATTTAAATAGAAATACAGTATTATTTTTCCCATACAATAAATGAGATGAGAACTCGTCACGTTTTTATCTTGTAATGTAATTGTTGCAGTGTTTATGCCATGTCAGTGGGTGCATCGCTTAGGTCACGAAGGTAACATTTACTTACAGACCACTTAGATAATATGCTGACTAAGAATAGTACTTATTCCATGTAATTAATGGTAACTCGCAAGAGATACCGCGGCCTCGACATGAAGGGCTAAGAAGGAACATGGGTGGTTTTTAGTCAGTAGAAGTCTGACACTCCCTTTCGCTCTGTCCAAGAGCGGGAGGGGTTATTTGATGATTTCCCACCCCCTCAAAAAAAAAAGTATATTCTCTGCATAGCTTTTTTTTTTGGATGGTGGTCAAACGACTCCTCCTGGGCAGAGCGGTAAGTAGGGGGGAGTGTCAGACTTCTATTGACTAAAAACCACCCATGTTCCTTCTTAGTTCTTTGTGTCCGAGGCCATGGTATCTCTTTCTAACAACCCGGAGCCCCGGCAGGATTCTATGTATAGCTAAATACAGCGATCTTTTGGCACGGAAAAAAAAATTGGTTTTAGAGCACCCATTTTGTTTTTAAATTCATGAATATGTTTTAGAAATGTTTAATGAAACACTATGAGTGAAATTCAAGCGCCAAGTCAATTGGGTAAAATTCTAGCGCCTTTCTTGTAGTACAGCGAGTCAATACAGCGTGCCTATTGCCATCAACCGGCCACAAATCTAGATAACGTGATTGTAAAGTTAATTGAACACAAATTATAATTAATGAAATTATTTTATCAATCAGTCCAAAATGTGAAAGTTACTAACGCATGAGTTTAAATCAATTTCAAATTACTTCCGAACTTTGAAATGTGGCGCCTTAGGCTTTTATGATAATTAAAATTTAGTTCGTGTAGGAAATATTGTTTGTGTCATTGTACCTTATAAAACATTAAAATTGCTGTATATTGACGTGAGGTCAAAGCTCTTTACTTTTGACCAATGCTTTTAGTATCAAATACTTCGTTTTAGTGATCTCATTGTTTATTTAGAAATCAGTAAACAAAGATGTTCAATGTTCCGTACTCTGCCTCTACTTTTATCTGACGACACGGTTGGCGCAGTGGCTGATCGATTAGACTGCTGCGCTGTGTGTCGCGGGTTCGATCCCTGCACGGAACAAATATTTGTATGGCCTACAGATAGCTGTTTCGGGTTTAGGAAACATATGTTTTGTGTATGTGAGTTTAAACGTTTGTAAACGCACCCACGATACAGGAGAAATTCCTAGTGTGGGGCAACGTTTAAAAAAAAAAGACATACGGCCGACATACCTCACCGTGTCCTAATAAGTATAATTGTCTAAGTTAGCAAACAAAGCTCTCAGAATCAATAGAAAGTATCTCCGAAAGTACATAGTTACAAACCATTTTGAGACTTGTGTGGGATAACTAGCAGAATTAGCCTTGTTTGTATTACCAGTAATGATGGGAAAAAGCTACAAATACCGGTTATTTGTTTGTAGTAAAATCGGTATTATTGAGTAGTTATGAAAATGCCTAATCGATAGTATTGACTAGTTATGTTATGTTCTGTTGTTCCATGAATGTGGCTTGTCATTAAGCATTATTTGCTTGTCTACAAGCATAAAATTGAAGTGTCTGTTTATAATTTAAAATTAATCGCCTTTACTGAATGCTTATGAAAGAATATTAATTACGGTACCGACTTATAACAATTTTTTTATAATTTCTGTGTGTCGGATTGTTCCAGCTTATAATTTCTGTGTGTCGGATTGTTCCAGCTTATCTCCGAAACGGCTTAGAAACCGATTTTGACGAATAGATAGCAGAGTTTAGGGAGTAACTGAAGCTGGTTTTTACATTAGTAAAAATATTAGGGTTCCGCGCAAAAAATTAAATCCCTTGAAATTGTCAACAAAATCCGATTAAAAAAAAATATATTGATTACATCCCTAGTATTTTTTTTAAATTGTTATATTCATTTTACGCGGTCGAATGTAAGGCAACAACTACTAAACTTTAACATTATGCTAAAACATTATGTTAAGTGTCAACCCTAGCATGGATTTAGTCCGTCTGCTTAGCTTGTTTAACAAAAACGCGATCGTCCTTCACGCGATGATTTTAGACTGAATTCGAACTACATACATATGTATGTATGTTGTCATGTTTATAAACAATGCTAGAATTATTTATAATTTATTGATTCGATCGATTGTAGGATGCAAATCTATTCTTCGTCAGCGAAAAGGCATTTTTAAGGAAGATCATTGGTAAGAACGAACAATCTTGAACTGATCTTTAGGAACACGAATGATTTTGAAAGCAATCCCCTCTGCTGACCGCAGCAAAACCTTAACAAAATCCGCCAGGCATGATCTCCCCATCATCGCGTCATTGCGATATTTTTTTTTCTGGACCACACCTGGGAACTATCTATTTTTTTTGGGACAAGTCCGCTACATCATACCCAAACTACTGCAACTCTTGAAAGTCAGAATCAACAGTGGCAACCACCAGAAAAGCGACTACACAATGAAGCTTGGCGTAGTCCGCGAGAAACAATTTTAATGGCATGGATCCCGCAACAAAACAAATCTGAAAAGAATAGCACCCAATATTCTTTTTAGATTAATTTCGTTGCGGGGTAGTAGGAAAAACAATTTTAACACTACGATTGAGGGGTTTATTTACTACGATAGAGGAGCTCGTGGCTTAATAAGAACTGCCACTCGGGTCGATCTTTAGGTAAAGCTGTGCTTGCCTAGGTCGGTCTGTGGATGGGTGACCGCCCGACATACTGAGTTTCCTCCGTGCCTCGGAAAGCACGTTAAGCTGTTGGTCCCGGCTGCCATATATAGAGCTTTGGCAATCGTTACAGATAGTCAGTGACCTGAAATTCTGACATCCAGTCTTACCAAAGAGTATCGTATTACCTAGTATTAACTGGGTTGTGGAGGTCAGATAGGCAGTCGCTCCATGTAAAATACCGGTACTCAGCTGCATTCGGTTAGACTGGATGCCGACCTCAACATAGTTGGGAAAAGGCTAGGCAGATGATGATTGAGGGGTTTATTCGCTGTGGTTTGCGGTTATGGTCATTTTTGGATACAGACCGATTTCCCTAATTCGTCAGTAGAAGACTTTGGACTTGGGAACTATAAGACAGAATCATAAATACATGGAAACAAAACTTGTACGTTGGGTAATCGAAATCACTCACTTAACCTGTACCAACATGGTCAGTCGCCATTTTAAAACCATCGATAATGAAGTCCTCGCGTGACTTTAAACATTGCATTTATAACATCGATTTTATCATTAACCACTGGTTGTTAGCACATTAGATATTATCCTATTTCCTTTGTTACTATGAGCATCATTCCCGTAATCTTTTACTCTTTTCGTAGTTTATCATTCTTCTTCAACATATTTTTCAACGTCTCCCTAACAAATGTTATATCATTTCCCTTTCCGACCATGTAACATTTTCTTCATAGAAAGATATGCTTCGAAGAAAATATGAATATTGAATATTCTTTGTACTGGGGCTTGTACTATTATAATAGATAAAAGCAGTCACTCGAGTTGATCTTTAGATTTAGCCGTATTGGATAGACTGAGGAGCTCGTGGCTTAATAAGAACTGCCACTCGGGTCGATCTTTAGGTAAAGCTGTGCTTGCCTAGGTCGGTCTGTGGATGGGTGACCGCCCGACATACCGAGTTTCCTCCGTGCCTCGAAAAGCACGTTAAGCTGTTGGTCCCGGCTGCCATATGTAGATCTTTGGCAGTCGTTACAGGTAGTCAGTGACCTAAAATTCTGACATCCAGTCTTACCAAAGAGTATCGTATTACACCTAGTATTAACTGGGTTGTGGAGGTCAGATAGGTAGTCGCTCCATGTAAAATACTGGTATTCAGGTGCATCCGGTTAGACTGGAAGCCGACCCTAATATACTTTGGAAAAGGCTAGCTAAGTATGAGGAATGTATACAGTACTAATCTCAGTGTCAATAGAGGCATTAAGCATGTTAGCTGTAGAAATAAGAAGAGTTAGAAATATAAACAATTTTTTTTGCCAATGCTTAAGCTAATAAGTATTTTAAATGCTTAAGCTAATAAGCATTTTAAATGCTTAAGCTAATAAGCATTTGAAATGCTTAAGCTAATAAGCATTTATGCTTAAAAAGCGTGAAACGTTTATGTTAGTGTAGATAAGAATAGTTTCTTAAAGTCTGCGGTCACGGGAAAGATGCAGTGGAAAATTGCGCGGTGCCTATGGTGAAGAGCCTATCTAGCGATTAGAACAAAAGTATGAAATATATGCTAATTACACCACAGCGAATAGCGGGGCGTAACGTAATAAATGTCTTATAACAATTAAAAGGTCATTAAAGAACTACGACATTAATGTTCACTTACATATCTATCTGACACCATCATTTTATGAATGCAGATAGGTACTAAAGTGGCTTCAGTGTTTGTAATTTGGAGTTATTTGCACGAATGAGACATAAACGCACTCGCTTCCAATCTAGGTGTCGTTTACGTCCAAGTTATGATCATGAATCTTAATCATAGTTGCAATCATGAAAATTAGTACCTACCTATTATTTTAACCAAAACTTACCAGTGAGGAAACATCAGTGCCTTGTAAATTAAGATTCATGATCTTAATTTAGAGAGAAACGACAGAAGCTACATGAACGCGCGGTTATCAGTGAGAATCAGACGGGCCGTGTTTTAGGGAAACACGGGTTTTTTTTTCTTTACCTATGAGGAATCGTCAAATGACTACTCCTGGAGCAGGAGCGAGTGTCAGACTCAACCCTGACTAAAACCCATCCGTGTTCCATGGCATTCCCTTTGCGTTCCAGGGCCCCGGTAACACTTTCAAAGAAATTTCGCAACCCTGGAAGATATTAGTGGGCCCCGTCTAATGTGCTGACAACTCTTTGGCCCGAATTACACAGAAGCGGCGTAAGGTGAAGGCGCGGTCCGGGGCGAGGAGGAATGGGACGCCGTCGCCTCCTTCTGCGAAGCAGTGATGCTAGCGAAGGAGGTGGCGGAACGTGAGAGGGAGAGAACCTCTCGTCCCAGCCGCCGCGGGAGGCGCTCCGGGCGTCGGGGGCCACGTGATGGCTTCCGGCCACCGTAGACGCGGGCCTGTGGACGGTGAGTGATGGGTAAGCTCGCCGTCCGTCCGTCTTATGACGACAACAGGCCGTGTTGACGGCGCGTTCGTGTTCCACGCGCGCCTCAAAGAGATGTCAGCAACACGGAAGGGGCCCACAAGGGCCGACACCTGTCGAGGCTGCGGGATGTCCGCAAGGGATACCGAGGCCTCGACATGAAGGGCGAAGAAGGAACATGGGTGGTTTTTAGTCAGTAGAAGTCTGACACTCCCTCTCGCTCTGCCCAAGAGCGGGAGGGGTTATTTGATGATTTCCCACCCCCCCAAAAAAAAAAAAAAAAGGTGAAGGCGCGGCGCAGGCATCTTGTCGCTTCAAAATGCTTCAATACAAAATGAAGGTAGGAGAGACGATATGAATTATACCCAAGCGGCGTCGAATGTTCCGCGTTGGTAGCAGTCCTCCGCGCCTTCACCTTACGCCGATTCTGTGTAATTCGCGCCTTTGAGGCAAACACGGGTACCCACCCGTGTTCGCCACAAAGAGTTGTCGATTTCGACACTTACCGATTTCTGTTTATCAGAAAAAAAAATTACATACCAACCCATTTTATTATTGATTCGGATCGAGAATCATAGTTACTCCTTCCATTTTACGTGGATGTAAAAAGAAAGAAAGAAGAAGAAAATTGTGTTGATTTGGCATTATTCACAAAAACACCTTATTTTTTTACACAAAGAAACAAGTTGATAATACACTAACGATACATAACGATAAACGAACCTCACAAACAATTAACTTATAATAAGTTTTACTTCATTAGAATGATTGTAGTACCTACTCCGTCTACGCCTCAAAGTTCCCTTTTATCTCTCCAGCAAAGGTTACCCAAAAAGCTTTTGTATGACTTCCCTACGGTTAGCAGATAGTGTAAAGGTAATTTATGATATCCTTTGGGTAACTTCAAGCCGCTTGTGAATGCATGACTGATTCAAATGTCTGCACGGTCGAGTGATTTCGGTGTGTAGACGTCTCAAAGACCCAAAATTGTTCGTAAAGCTTCCGAAGTGTAATTTGGAAGCAGAATTATTTCAATGAAATGTAAGTACACTAAAGTTACATTAGAACAGGCATACCTACTTTTAAAGTACATGTTCATGTCTGAAAAATGAGTTGGGGCTCTATGAAACGGGCAACAATAGTGTCCCCAGTTTGAACACTTCCATTCAAGATTTCAAGTTGACACTATCAGTGTGAGCGTTTCATCCTACATCCGGCACTGGACCCGCTTCAGTTTGAGACTTAAAATAGAATAATATTTATTCCCTTTAAAATATACAAAATATAAGAGCTGGAACACCAAGTTTACTTATGGTGGTAAGGACACGGTCACACCGGAAAAGCATCAGCATAAAGATTCCTATGAATACTAATCTACATTTAAAATAGTCAATCATAGCTTTATTTGGTCATATACTCGTAAAACAGGAAGGTTATAAAGTGAAGCAGTTTGGTTCATTGGTATTGTGGTCGCAAGCGCTACGATTGAGTACGATGCCAAAGATTTGATTACCCGGTCTGGCAAAGTGTTATTGAACTTTTCCACCAAAAAATCATAGTAGACCGTGGTTTTTATTTGTGTCTGGTTGATAGCATAGCATAGCCTAAGCTAAGACATATCTTCTTCTTTTTCTTTTCGTATCGATAATACTTCCATCTAAATACGGTTTGGGCCCAGTAGGTAGCCACGTTTAATGCAGCGGCATAGGCGCTATTCAGGTCGTCAAGGATGTAGCTACTCCGTCTAACTCTTTGAGGCTTGCAGCCATGTAGGTATGTATGTAATGTTATAATTATGAAGGTGACAAAGGAAATACTTATTTTATGATGTAAAGGAATAACAATTAAATAAGAAAAATGATGTTTTATTGCAGTCACCGGTGACGAACTTATGAGTCATAATGATGATCATTTACCTTCAACAACTAATGATAGGTTGACTAATACTAAACTTAGGTATATTTATGTTGAAACTAGTATTCTAGTTGTTATTTACGTAGTTGGTTTAAGGAAGTAGCTGTTAAAACCAGCCATATACCTACCACTATGCTAAATTCGAATCGGAACTAAAAATTTAGACCCGGAGGAGCAAAAACTTTTTTTGATATAACAAAAACTCTGACTGCACATCTACCTACTTGTTTTTCAGTGGTCATTTTGAAGTAGTCTTCGGATACTACAGAATTCAGTATCTTACAGACGATACTGAATTCTGTATGGGATAGGAAAAAGATCCAGTCACTGTTCCAGGACGACCATTTACATACAGTCCCGACAACAATGGAGATTTGTTGACTTGTATTACAGGGAAACAGTAACATTGCAAATAGCGAAACACATTATTAGCAGAATCATAATAACACACCTGTAATTCCCGAAGGGTTAAGCAGAGGTATACCCAATAGTACAGCCACTTTTCATTAGTTATAATGTTTAAGTCCCACGTAATAGGGGCAAGCCGAAACTAACTAACATTATGTAACAATAAGTGACATATCCGGGAAAGCTGGTTCCTCTCTTACTTACCTCTATGACGTAGTAAGTCCTAAACGTCAGAGGGGCAGCGTCAGTTTGACGTTTCGACAGGTAAATCCGACACCCCCAGATAGGTACGTAAGTAATAGGTAATTAATTAATGAAAAGACCACGGAAAAAAACCTTCATTGGACATCAATTTCCCGTGACCAAAAGGAAGTACACTGTAATACTTGTCATCTAGGTAAATTGCTCAGTTAAACGTAAACTATACCTGAGAACTATAGTGATGTGAAAGACATCTCAAATCGATTATAAAAGACTTTGTAAAAAATAAAATGTCTAAATTGTGTGTTACATGTGTTTTTAAAAAGACTTTTAATTGTAATTCGTTGAATAGTTGACAATTAACGAATCATCGTAAAGAAATGGGTAAGTTGACTAAAATATTATACGGTCAATTTAAGAAATTAGTGTTCTCAAATTCTCGGATGTTAAAGTGAGCTTTAATTGAGATGGTCTTACAGTTTTAATAGATATTATGATTGGTTGATGTGGCGCCTCTTTTAAAACTCTTTACGAGTAGTCTTAAAGAGATCTATTTCATTATTTTGACCAATTTATTTAAAGTACTCTTTCATAGGTACCTACTGTTAATTTACATACATACATTAATTCACGCCTTTTCCCATGGGGGTAGGCAGAAACTATAGAACGCCCTCAATAGCCTACGGTAATCTTGTTTAGTCTTTTAATTCTAATAATTTACGGGGTTTGGGGAAGACGTTTGGCCAGCAGTAGTGTCCTACTGCGTAGGTTAAATAAAACACAGAAAAAAATAACAATAACCTTTAGGGTATGTCGTATAAGTTGCCATCAACCAGACACAAATCCAGTTCCAATTCTTGGTGGAAAAACTCAATAGCACTTTGCACTTAGCAGTCGCGATTGCGACCGCTAAGGCAGTATTTAAAAACAGTACTCAATAAATCATATCAAACAAAAACTAGACCATTTACTAAGCCTTAAGTGTCATTCTAAATTACACCTACCTATATTCTTAATAATACTTTTAAAAGCCATCATTAGTTAAATGAAAACTGTACAGACCTCAGACAGTACTTATTTGGCGGAGCCTGGCCATTTATGTTAAATGAGAACCTTGATTGGCCTAAACAGATCGTATCTGCCTTGTCTCTTGATGTTAGAACCTTAATAATGCTGAGATAATGGTAATGAAGGCGTCTCAAGGAGTTTATAAAACACAAATTATGGGTGAACTTTATATAGATTTAAGAAAAATTGGATAAACGTAATACCTTATAATTATGAATAAAAATTTATTATTATTATTATAATAAAAATGTAACGAATGATATTTACTATTTTACTTTGCTAGTTTATTTTATGTCTCGTTGGCCTAGTGGTGGTTTTGGCGTCTGCTGAGCATAACGTCCTGGGTTCGATTACCGGGTCGGGTTTATTCTTATGGGGTTTTTTTAATCTGGATTTTATCAGTAGCAGCCATGGAGTCTGGATTTGTACTCCATTGATGGCAATACGCAAACTTATTACACGAGCCTTAAACATAACTGGCGAAATGTGGGTGTACAATAGGGGAGTACCTTAAGGTGTGATGTTATGTTATTTATTCCATTTTGAGCCTATTTGTATAAAATGTTATTCAACTGATTACAGTAACTAACCCAAAATCTGAACGTTTTTAATTAAATCATTAACCAGCCTTTAAAAATATAGGAGTATCGAATAAAATATTAAAATACGCAAAAACCGCTACTAATTTACATTGAATTACCTCAGCAACCCTGAAACCCTTGAAACACCTAACTATTTCAGTGTATTTAACCCTTCGTAAATATTATGCTAATTACCTTAGATTAGCCTCCACACACAATATTTTAATAACCACTGAAATAATACGAATAAAAACTCAGATTCACATATTTGACGGTTTAGCGATGCGCGTGCTTTCAGATACCCTTGAAACTAGCCGCTTTTCATTTTACAGACGAAAATATAATGCCGTTTGTTGATGTTTAAAAATAACATGACCGAGATTCACGAGAGAACACACACAATGATCATTTTTGTAATCAAATGGCTGTTTACTTCAATGTGTTCGAATAACATTTGTTCTGTTAAAAAGCTTGCGTCATCAAACATTTTTCTTTCGCAAATTAAGTTGTCGATAGCTGCGACGCGAAATCAACAAGCGACCGACGACAAAAATAAACGTTCATTGAAATAGAAGCGAGAAACATCTGTTCTGTGTTCGCAAAAACTATTTCTCTAACCCGTTTGAAAACATACTTTTGATTTCTACTCACGTCCGCTAAAATTTGAGATAAAACCAACTAAACTCACCAGAAATATTCCATTGAAGACCACCAGAAGATATTTTATGCAGCTCATCCCGCATCCCTCCATTTTGAATAGATTTAATCAAAAATAAACACCGAAAACCACTAATAAATCAGAATCTACAATTCGAATCCAACTGAATGCAATGAATGACAGACAAAAGCGCGGGAGTTCCAATTTCGAATCAAAGTTTTTTTTTAAATAGCGACACGATCGTTCGCTCGCGTCGGACGTCTCTGGCTGAATGCGATGAAGCTCGACCCGTTTTGTATTTTAGTAGCCCAAGAGTTGGGTTCACACCACCCAATCGCTAGAGGGATGTAGTCACGCACTACCACCACCCCCAAATTACTTCGACCCTCAAATTTGACGTCGTAAAGCTCTGATAGGGATCACTGTTAATCGGCTAGAACTGGCGATCGGTTATTGGTCTCTGGTCTAAGATTGTTAAGCGGTTAGTTACTTAGGAGCCTTCGTTTTTTTATGGTAGACTGGATAGATTGAAATATGATATGAAAATATACGCAGTGGGGTAGAAGACCTTCTTTATTCGCATTTAATTTTAAATAATCGTAATCAAATATTATGCTATTAACATAATAATATGAATCATCAAGGACCAATTGAATGACGTGATGTTATGTTGTTTTATGACAATTTTATCGGTCATCCTCACTCTGTCTATTGCTAGATTAGTTTCGAAATTCAAAAAACTCAAATACCTACGATCTAAACTTCAATTACTCAATTCAAAAACTGGCAATAAGAACTACTTATTTGTAGTTTTAAAATAAACTATTGGAATCAAAGGGACAACACAATAGGGTTGCCAGGACAAGCAAAAAAAAAGTATGATTTGTAATCGTTGTACGTGATGGAACAAATATTTTTTTACCAACCATGCTTCCACGAACGTGTTAAAAGTTTTTACCATCGTAATGGTGGAATCGATTTGGAGAAATGGGACCTATCGGGTTACAATGAATCCGACGGTACCGATTCGATTCGCCGACAAAACGATGTTTGAAAAACTGTCATTTTCGTTTTTATTTGGAAGTCGTATTCCTTTTAGAAGCGTAGCATAGATATGCTGCTCTCGTTGGTCTAGTGGTCACAAGGGCGACTACTGAGCATGTGGCCCTGGGTTCGGTTCCCGGGTCGGTCAAAGTGTTATTGGGTTTTTCAATCAGGAATTTCTCAGTAGCAGCCACGGATTCTGGATTTGTTGATGATAGGCTCCCCCTTTTACACGGGACTTAAACATAACTGGTGAAATGGGGGTTGACTAATAACTAGACCTTTTTTTTTTGGCGGGTGTAAACTCATTAAATAACCCCTCCCGCTCTTGGGTAGAGCGGAAGGGAGTGTCAGTCTTCTACTGACTAAAACCCACCCAAGTTCCATCTTAGCCCTTGCGCCGAGGCCGCGGTATCTCTTTCGAACAACCTGCAGCCCAACTACACCTCGTCCAAACTGCGGGGATTACAGACGTGAAGTTACGATGATGATGCATATGTAATATATATATTATATTTCTAATACTTCTTATACATAGTTGCATATTATTAATATACTGGGATTTTTGAAAATTCGTACCCTGAACAATTTGAAAAAACGTTTGAACAGAAATTTTTTAGGAGAAAAAGCGACACTGACCGAAATCATGAGAACTTCGAAATTGTATCTTCTTAATTTCTCTCTACTCATTGATATATGAACCAGGTTAAGCATTGTTAGGACAAAAAATTCTTACCTCTCTCGAAAGTTACTCTTCTTTCTATAAATAAACAAATGATCAATAAAACAATACTCAGATACCTTTTTTTTATTTTTGGGCGGGTGAAAAATCATCAAATAACCCCTCCCGCTCTGGGGCAGAGCGAAAGGGTGTGTCAGACTTCTACTGACTAAAACCACCCATGTTCCTTCTTAGCCCTTCATCTCTTGCGGAGCAGCCCCGACGGTACCCGCAGCCCCGACGGGATACTCAGATACATGACATACCTAATCATAATTATTATATGAGGACAATTACATACCTACAGCCATGTTGACACTAACACAATACCGTCTGTTATTTGGTTATTTCTATTGTTTATTTTAAAGGTAGGAAACATCATAATTACTGTTTTTTCCTTCATTTCTTATCTACTAGCACTTCGGCCTCAAAAATTGTGTTAACTCGGCTAATACCTATGTATGATTTAAATATATTTTTTTCCTCTATGGAGCACCTACGAATAATACAGCGGTTTTAAATCCTTGCAAGAATTAATAAATTTTTTTCAGTATATACATGAAAGGATAGAACATCAGATGCTGAAAAGCTTTAAATTCATTATGCTATAGGTACTACATACTTACATACTTTGAATTATTATCAAAGAAGCTCAGTTAGAAACGGAAGTAGGATATATACTTGGAAGATTTCAATATATTCATCAGCTATTCAGAATCTGTTAGCAAGAACTTTCATCAGTTTTCATACATACACAACCCAGCCAGTAATTAGGGTAGATGTGTACCTCATACATAGTACAGTCAGTAGGACCAATATCTATACACATAGCGTTTAGAAGCCATTTCCACATACTATATTGATTTAATTTTCATGTTACTTAACGAAAATAATATTTGTGAACCTATATTATCATAAAGTACGTCAATCTCAAAGTTAAAATCGTTATTTCACGAGTTTCGTTAATCGCGTTTAAACTGTATACATATTTGTGCTCGTGACTGTACACCTCCGTTTCGCCATTTATGTTAAAGTCACATGTAACAGAGGGGCGAGCCTGTTGCCATCAACCTCCACAAATCCAGGCTCAGTGTATGAGAAATTCCGGAAGGAAAAACCAAATAACTCTTTATCCCACCCGGAAATCGATACCAGGATCTCGTGGTCTCCGTCGGGGCTGCGAGTTGTTCGCAAGAGATAGCGCGGCCTCGGCGCAAGGGCTAAGAAGGAACATGGGTGGTTTTTAGTCAGTAGAAGTCTGACACTCCTTTCGCTCTGCCCAAGAGCGGGACCCTTATTTGATGATTTTCCACCTGCTAAAAAAAAAGGATCTCGTGGTCAGGAGAACGAGGCAGTTTATGTTTTCAATTCCTGATAAAAAGCTAAATTAAATGGTTTTCAAAGAAATTATTTAAATTTTTGTTGTCCGTAAGTAAGTAATATGAATACGACGAATTGCCATGGCGACCAATGTTGAACCACCAGGGACTTTCACCTCTTGGGTTAAAAATCTTTAGCCGTATTGTTAACACTTGCCGCGGTAGGGTCAATGTATTTGTAACTGCCTTGTTGCTATTAGGGATCTTTAGTTAATTTTAGGAAAGGTTTCCGGCAGTAAATTTTATTGTACTTTGAAGACGTATGGGATATGAGATTGGGGTCGTTTGGCCTCGCACGGTTCTACCAATTTTGTTTGACTGTTTACCTTTTTAATTTTCTATTCTGTGCGAGGCAAATAAATACTTGTTCTTTCTTTAAACAAAATAATGCAAACAAGTAAACAAAGAAAGCAAATTAAAACCAAAACAAAAGAAATTGGTCCTGTACAAGGCCAAAAAGCTATGAAAATATGATAAACAAAATTAATAAAGGAGCCTGTTTTCTGCTTTTCAGTTTATTCAGCAGGGTTTTTTTCAATTTTTATATTTTTTTTTTCCTGATAAACACTGCAAAAAAATTATTTATCTTGACTTCAGATCTAGCATAATATTTTAGAAAGTTACGTCACTAAGGCGAATCTAATAACGTACTCGTATTATTAAATATATATTCCGATACCGGCTACAATTTTTTTTTGTAAGGAATAAAGAAAAATAAAAAAATCTGTAAAAAAAATAATAAAGTAAATAAATACATGGAAAAACCTAACAAACCTGCGGAACCACAAACGAAAAGCCAAACCATAAATACGGCTACAAAGTAAAATTAAAAGCACGTTTTCTTCAGCAGTGAGTTTCCGGTGATAAATCAACTGATCCTAGAACATGCTAGAACAATGTCAAGTTTATCGGTCGTAGGTCCTCACTTAGTAAGCAAGCACTAAGTTACCTTAGTACAGTTACTTTGAACCTGACACGAACAGGATTTATTTAACTTTTGTAGTCTTGTATTTTTTTTCAGTTAGCTAAGTTCGATCGATAACTTTGAACATGACACAAATGAGATTTTTAACTTGAGTACCGAGAGAGTTCATTAGAACTTCTTCTTCTTTTCGTGACGATTCTACTAACATGTTATACGGTTTGGACCCAGCGCTGTTCAGGTCGTCAAGAGTGACAAAACATCCCGTCGGGGCTGCGGGTTGTTCGTTAGAGATACCGCGGCCTCGGCGCAAGGGCTAAGAAGGAACATGGGTGGTTTTTAGTCAGTAGAAGTCTGACACTCCCTTTTGCTCTACCCAGAACGGGAGGGGTTATTTAATGATTTCCCACCCCCCCAAAAAAAAAAGAGTGACAAAACATAACTATTGTCGAGTCAAAATTTTTTTTAAAGTTGCCCCACCCTAGAAATTTCTCATGTATCGTGGGTGCGTTTACAAACATATAAACTCACGTACACAAACAGCCAGATCTGGAGTGACGATTTTTAGGCCATACAAATATTTGTTCCGTGTGGGAATCGTACCCGCGTCACGCAGCACGGTAGCGAGTCGCCCAGCCATAGCGTCAACCATGTGCCGTGTATTTCACCAGTTATGTTTAGGCAAAGCCTATTGACATTTATAAACGGAGCACAAAAACCAAGTAATATTTTACTCAAGCAGAATCGATCCTCGTGATATAAATAACATTTATACCATACCTACTCTAAAAAGCTTATTTTATTCACGCAAAACAGTGAATAAAAAGGCCTTTTATTCACTGTTTTGTTTTTATTCACTATTTTGGTGTTTGAATTTGGAACACAAAAATATATCCGGTCTCTATTTCAATGCTTACACAAACTCCTTGCGCTAAGATTCGAAATTCAAAACTCTTTGGTGCAAATAAATTCTCGAGATTTGATTGGTCGATATTTGCGACAAGGAGTTTGGCATTAGATTAAAAACTGTTTTGTGTTCTTTGCTGCCTTTATAGAAAAATAAATATTGTTTCACAAGTTGACCACCCTAATGATAATAATAAGAAAATTACGCTTAATTTCAGTCATTGCTCTAAATTTAATGTCCATTTCAATTAATGTAACAATTCTTATTTCTTGATTAAATTTCTATTTTCGCTTAAATTATGTCTTTTCTCGTAGTCATGATATAAAGTATAGTATGCAACTCCTGAATAAAGTAAGAATTTATATCGAGGGCCATGAATCACTCCCGTCGTTCAGGATTCTAACAGTTGAATCACTCGCTGCGTTCGTGATTCAATCATTAGAATCCTTCACTTGCTCGTGACTCATCTACGGCCCTCGCTTTAAATCCGTCCTTTATTCACTAGTTGCATAATATACTATTTCAATGAGAAATATTTGGAGATGCTGAAACACTGAAAAAAAAATGATCGAATTAGATATATTTACGTAGAAATAAATATGTAGTTTTAATACAAAGTGTTCTACAGCTTCATATTTTCGCAGAAAAAGTTGACTAAAATCCAAAAAAAAATATTCCGATACCGGGAATCGAACCCGAGCCTCCTGGGTGAGAGCCAGGTATCCTAGCCACTAGACCATATCGGATGATGAAGATGTATTCGAAAATAAACTAAAGTACCAAATAGTACTCAACTGCTGGTAAATGAATTGTATTTATAATTATAATAGAATTCAAGGTTTAGTGCCAAAACAAAGCTATTTGAAAACAATTGCAGTAAAAAAAAAATTGAGCCAAAAACATTTTTTAGTTACACACTGATAAAACGACTTACAACGAATTTCACCAATGAAACTGAACGCGTCCAGCCATAGAGATACAATAAACAAGCGTTCAGCACATTAAACCTCGTTTAAGAACTGCCATTGTCATTTATGTCATGCAATGATAACTGTTTTTTAACGCGCTGTTTAGATGAGCTGATTGCTAAAGCCGTTTAGATTAAAATAGCTATTGCCCGCGTCTTCGCTCGCGTGTAAATTAAACTATAGCCTTGTGAAAGTATCTGCTTGTTTTTTTTTAAGAGCTTGCCCCACACTAGGAATTTCTCCTGTATCGTGGGTGCGTTTAAATGTTTGTAACATTTAAACTCACATACACAAGTACCCTGACCCGCAGGCCATACAAATATTTGTTTCGTGCGCAGCAGTCCAATCGCTTAGCCACTACACCAACCGTGTCGTCGAATGGTCCATTAATTCTTAGATATAATTGGTGTATCTTCAACAGAACCGAAAGGCACTTGTTTTATCATGGCGACGGTGGTCTGAATAATACCTAGGAACATTCTAGAAAAGGACATTCAAATTCGCGGGCTACCCTGAGGTTTTCCACCTTTAAGTAAAAATATAGCCACCATGTCTAAATTCTACAATACTTGATGATTTCTCTGATGAAACCCCTTTTTTTGCGGATGAAAAACATTCAAATGACTCCTCCCTCTCCGCCCAAAGCGGTGTGTCAGACTTGTACTGACTAAAACCCACTCATGCATGTTCCTTCTTAGTCCTTTGTGTTCCGGGGCTGCAGTATCTTAATTAAAGAAAATCAATTATCTTTATGGAAACTCCTGAAGAGCCTACTTGACTAACCCAAATATTGAACCCGGAACCCAACGGTTCTGTAAACCGCCAAAGGTGCCTCACCTTTAGGGGTTAAAGGAAGTCGATAGTTATTTTTAACTATCTTTCTATCGAAGTTTCCACAGTTTTACCAAAGTCATTTACCCTCAGTGTTTGTTTACTTACGTATTAACTACTTCCATGCCTCGATACCCTATCATTAGTCAACTGTCAAATGCATGGTGTGTTGTATGGAAGTAATGTATGGGGTCGGGGGTAAGTTGCTTTGCCCTATTTATTTGACAAGCTTGCACGTGTAAGGTTACAATAATTATGTTTCTTTTTGTTCTAGATGAGTTATTGATTGTATTTTTATAGTAATTTGTGATTACTAAGTGTTTTAAAAGAATTTAATCATTTTGATAGCATGATAATGTGTAGGTACGTACTCGTACGACACTTGTGAGAAAAAACGATTTTTCCCAGATTTGAACCCTAGCTAGATAGACTTTCGTACGTTTTTTCTTTTTCACGGGTGACCACTGAAAACCAGCGCTGTGCTGTCCCCATAGCACAGCACCATGCTGAGTGGTAACCTGCTTGTCGCAGTCACGACGTGCAACTTTCGTTTTATTTTCCTTTCTTGTATATTTTTTTTTTATATTTGTTATGTGTTGTATGTGTACTACCTATTGCTTTTTATTGTATTATTGTGTGCTCGTCATGTTTCTGCGACAAATAAATATTTTTTCTTTCTTTCTTTTCTTTCTTTCTAAATACCGTCATCACTCTTGCGACGGTGAAGAAAAATCTCGTGAGGAGACCGACATGTACTTTTTTTTTTGGCGGGCGGAAAATCATCAAATAACCCCTCCCGCTCTTGGGCAGATTGGAAGGGAATGTCAGACTTCTACTGACTAAAAACCACCCATGTTCCTTCTTAGTCCTTCATGTCGAGGCCGCGGTATCTCTTGCGAACAACCCGCAGCCCCGACGGGCGTCGGCCCTTGCGGGCCCCTTCCAGACCGACATGTCCTTGAACCAAAACTTTTCAACTTGGATTCAAACATTATAGGCTGATTAATCATGTTCCTGCCCTTATCCCAATTCTATTTGGGGTCGGCGCAGCACGTTTTCTCCTTCCATTATTCCCTGTCACGGACGTCACGGTGGCATTTACTCCTTTCTCTTTCATATCATGCTTCACACAATCCATCCACCGTTTCTTTGGCCTTGCATCCATCCATCCATCCATCCATCAACTTTTTGGTCACACGCGTTTATTGGCTGAATATGCTATACTAAACCGCCATATTGCAACTTTCATCGAAATCGTTAGAACCGCTTTCGAGAACGTGATTACCAATTATACAAATATTTCTCACTTTGGATAGTCAAATGTTTATAGGGTTATTTTGTTGGTATATTGCCATTTCATGAAAATGACTTATAAACACAGTAAGTTCTAGGTAGCGTTTCCTCCCTATAAATAAACTATATGTTTTTATGTCTAAAGCAGTTAGCGATCAACAGCGCAAAAATAACCCCTCATAAGTCAGTTATATAAATAAAATACTACCGTTTTCTACACGTAGATGAAGAAGTATTTTATTTACACATAACTTTGACCTTTGCCTTGCATTACACATACAATATTTATGCTTTATTTGTATCACAATGTGTAATGACCATTACAAACGCTAAGTATAACTTAGGAGCGAAACTGATTAATGGAACTACCTTTTTTTTTTTTTTTTGGGGTGGGAAATCTTCAAATAACCCCTCCCGCTCTTGGGCAGAGCGAAAGAAAGTGTCCGACTTCTACTGACTAAAAACCACCCATGTTCCTTCTTCGCCCTTCATGTCGAGGCCGCGGTATCCCTTGCGGACAACCCGCAGCCTCGACAGGCGTCGGCCCTTGCGGGCCCCTTCCATGTTGCTGACATCTCTTTGAGGCGCGCGTGGAACACGAACGCGCCGTCAACACGGCCTGTCGTCGTCTACTACTACCTTAAACATAACATAACGCCTGTCAGCGCTAAGGAGGTCGGTAAAAGAGTACCTACCTTTTTTTGTAGGATGGGATATCATCAAATGACGCCTCCCGCTCTGGCCAGAGCGGTAGGGAGTGTCAGACTTTTACCGACTAAAAACCACCCATGTTCCTTCTTAGCCCTTTGTGTCGAGGTCGCGGTATCTCGTTCGAACAACCCGCAGCCCCGACGGGGTAAAAGAGTACTTGCATCCACATATCGCCAGTACCTTAAATACTGACATACGTAGGGAAGTTCCGCGTTGGTCTAGTAGTTGCACGCCCGACTGCTGGCAACTGGGCCTATCCCAGTTGTATATGTCCCGGTGTGCCTATTGGCCTTGTTCTGTTCTGTCTCCTGCTGATATGAAGGGAAGTGGAAATTATGTTTTTCCTATTCCTACGCTATTCTTTTCTGATTAATTTCGTTGCGGGATCCAAGACAGTTAAATCGTTTCTCTGGAACATCGTCGAGCTTCATTGTCTCGGCGTTTTTCTTGTGGTCGCCACTGTTGATTCTGGCTAACAGGAGTTACAGTGGTTTGGGAATAGTGTGGCGGGCTTGTCCCAAATAAAAAATAAAAAAAAAGCCCGACTGCTGAACATGACGCCCTGGGCTCGTTCCCGGGATCGGCAGTGTTATTGGTTTTAGCCATCAGGAATTTATCAATAGCAACCTTAGAGTCTAAATTTATGCCCGGTTGATGATAATTATAGGCTTGCCCCCTATTCATAGAATTATAACATAGCTGGTGAAATGAAGGGGTACGTTAGGTACCCCTCTTTTTATCTTTTTGGCGGGTGGAAAATCATCAAATAACCCCTCCCGCTCTTGGGCAGAGCGAAAGGTAGTGTCAGACTTCTACTAACTAAAAACCACCCATGGTCCTTCTTAGCCCTTTATGTCGAGGCCGCGGTATCTCTTGCGAACAACCCGCAGCCAACCAGTACCCCTCTGCCTGACCCTTCGGGGGTTACAGGCGTGATGTAAAGTTCTGTTATTTACAGAATGACCTTGAGACAATGTATTTCAAAATACTATCATACAATATACCAAGGAACCATTTCTAATCAAAACAAATTGATTCGAGGAATGACTAGCCTGAAAAAAAAAAAGACTGACACATGACAAGCAAAGGTCAAAAACTGCGAACAGCCCAAACAGCCTTAATAATGACTATTTTGAATTGAATAAATTCTCTATAATGGAACAATCGCGAATTCCTTCGTCCTTGGGTCGAAGTGGTGAGAAAGGGTGGTCAATGGCATTGAGCGCCGTGTTGTGGCCTAGTTGCCATGGCAACCGCACAATGAGTGGCAACCTGTGATAGCTATATAATGACCTATAGCTGGACTGGCAACGTCAGAAGTCTTACGTCGAGTAAGACGTCTTTATCACGTTGTAAATTGTTCTACTTAGCCATTGGAACCTGAATTTTAGCCATGTCAGCGCCGAAATGTATTAAGATACCGGATGTGCATAGAATTACTGTCCAGTCAGGTGAGTAATAATTATATTAATAAAGCCGTGTCTACATTGATATTTTCCACCATTTTATTGAGAGTTCGCATTGAGGACTTATGAAGGTCATTTTCATAATGATTAATATTGTGAATGATTTGGATAGTATACATAGTTGAGAACAGGCTAAGCAGATGATGATTGTGAATGATTTACCCCTAAATTAGTCCATCATATTACCATTTAAAGTGATGCGCAGTACTTTGGTGGTAGTTACTGCAAAGAGACGTGTAAAGCTACAGTCTCATTAATGGTAAAGACAGTTACATAATCATTCTCCTACCATAACCAGTCTCCTGGTTGGAGACCACTCAAGGCATTCACTGGGGCTGCAGGTTGTTCGCAAGAGATACCGCGGCCTCGGCGCAAGGGCTAAGAAGGAATATGGGTGGTTTTTAGTCAGTAGAAGTCTGACACTCCCTTCCGCTCTGCCCAAGAGCGGGAGGGGTTATTCGATGATTTTCCACCCGCCAAAAAAAAAAGGCACCCACTGGATCCCGTCGGGGCTGCGGGTTGTTCGAAAGAGATACCGCGGTCTCGGCACAAGGGCTAAGAAGGAACATGGGTGGTTTTTAGTCAGTAGAAGTCTGACACTCCCTTCCGCTCTGCCCAAAACGGGAGGGGTTATTCGATGATTTTCCACCCGCCAAAAAAAAGGCACCCACTGGATCCCGTCGGGGCTGCGGGTTGTTCGAAAGAGATACCGCGGCCTCGGCACAAGGGCTAAAAAGGAACATGGGTGGTTTTTAGTCAGTAGAAGTCTAACACCCCCTTCAGCTCTGCCCATGGGCGGTAGTTATTTGATGATTTCCCACACCCAAAAAAAAAAAAGGCACGTACTGGATAGTCTGGGTAAGCAGAAGCAAATTTTTCGTCATGGCTCATTCCTTGACACCACTTGTTTCTGCAAGATCTGATTTCCTCATAACTTTACAATAATTGGTGCCATGTCTTCACCTTGGGTGGGTCGCTTGTTTCACGTTACGCTTCACATTCAATCCAAATAACTGTGTTCATATTATATAAATAACTGGAGGTAATCAATATCAACTTTAAAATGGAGCAAATCAAGCAGCCACAAATCCAGATGCCGTGGCTCATATTGAGAAAATCCTGTAGTAAAACCCAGTAACACTTTCCCTGATGCCTTTTAATAAAAAAGCCTTTTAATCATGCATTTAAAAGAATACAATTTTAAGAGTGTTTGTTTGTGTGTGTTTTTTTTTCATTTGTGTTTATTTGTTACATAATTATTTTTAATGATTGTTTTCTTTTTATAATTAAGGTTGTTAATTTTTATTACATTTTTCTTTATCAATGTTATTAAAAAATATGTAAATTTCAATGAAAATTTTAATAAAAAAATGATTGATTGCAATAATAGTAATAAATATATAAATAAAATTTCAATTAAAATCTCATATGATTGGTGGCAATAAAAAACTTGTAAATTAAATTAACTTTCAATAAAATTCAAGAAAAAAAATTACATAGAGGTATCTAAACTAAATTAAATAATTATCAAACTTAAATAAACTAAAACAGTTGCCACCACGACTGTACCCTCAAAAAAGAACAATAGGTACTTTCCCTACGGCGCCCCACACCATCGAAATCATAAATTACTTCAGCAGTAAACATTAAAACTGCCATGTTCATCCAATTTCTTTTGGTAACTATATTTTTAGGTATAGAGTTTATTATTTTACTTACTTAGGTAATGTAAATTAGTACTATTACTTAAATATAAGGTCCCATTAAAATAGATGGACAAACTAAGGACAATATACTAACAAAAAAACATTACTCTTCCCTTGCAGTCGGGTAAAAATAAGGACAAATAAAACAACAAAATGAGAAAAACGCATTAGATACTTACAAGAAAAAAATAAATTAACAAGATCACACGAAAAATGTTGGTTACCCAATACTGTAGGTCAAAATAAAACCACTTTCTTTGCTTGGATATCTTTGGTTAGACGTACTGGACACTGAGTTAAGTCCATCTATTTTAATATTTTTTTTTTTTTTTTTTTTTTTTTTTTTTCCTTTTATTATACAAAAACACAGAATTATAATCAGTTTTTAAGACGTAAACATACCACACAAACCATCGTGGGTTTAACAGTAGTATGCCAGACACGGCAACTCGGTGCCACAACATTATTTATCAGTACATAAGGTATAATATTATAGTATAAGTATAAGAATGCACTAAATAGACACCTCCTGTACTGCAACACAATCCAGGAAGTGCCTCTTAAGCACCTTTGAGCAATTGTTTACATTAATATTGTTTCTTACAGCCAACGGTAGCTCGTTCATGATAGCGGGAAGCATGCATTCCCACGTCCTTGCTCCATAAACATTGTTAGACCTAGGTATCCTAAATGTAGGCTGATATGCCAAACAACGCAACGACTCAATGGGACCTTATATTATTTTTCAACACACTTGCTCATAAAGTGGCTCTAATTTCACCGCAATTAGGCACATAATGACACCTGTAATCAAACTGTGATTTTTTCATTACCTTTATTCACAAGTGAGTTATAGGTTTTTTTTTTAATTTTACTATTTGAGTTGCTTTGTTCTTAAAAAAGTTTCGATACTAAAAAGATTGTGTTCAATACTACAAATAAATTAATGTACCTATTGCTTGCTCATTTCATGCAACTTCGAATTTAAATAGATAATTTCAACTTGTACCTATATACGTTTTTAATAAATAAAAGTTTTTCAACACACTTGCTCATAAAGTGGCTCTAATTTCACCGCAATTAGGCACATAATGACACCTGTAATCAAACTGTGAATTTTTCATTACCATTATTCACAAGTGAGTTAAAGGTTTTTTTTTTAATTTTATTGGTTGAGTTGCTTTGTTCTTAAAAAAGTTTCGATACTAAAAAGATTGTGTTCAATACTACAAATAAATTAATGTACCTATTGCTTGCTCATTTCATGCAACTTCGAATTTAAATAGATAATTTCAACTTGTATATACGTTTTTAATAAATACAACTTTTGTTTTCTCTGTAATAAAAACACTTTGAATTCCCCATTTTGTACGTGGCTGCAACGCTATCCGCGAAAATTAAAAAAAAAAATCTTAATCTTTTAGCTTAGAGCCGATCACCATTGTTAAGATGCGCGCGCAAGAAAACTTATTAATTGAAATAGATAATTTCAACTTGTTTATACATTTTTAATAAATAAAACTTTTGTTTTCTCTGTAATAAAAAAACTTTGAATTTTGCTAAAACGCTATCCGCAAAAAGCAAAAAAAGAAACCTCATTCTTATAGTCTATGGCCGATCGCCATTGTTAGAATGCGCGCACAGGAAAACTGATTAATTTTTCCCGCCATGGCGATATTTTTTTCACAACTCGTTTTAACTGTTGAAAATGATTTTTTTGTGTTATTTTCTTCACAAGTGTGTTGAAAAACGTCGTATGATACACGTGTGTATTGATGATTACCGTCCTCGGCTCTCTTATGACCCTCACCTGACGGCTCGGGCCTCAATGGCGCCTCAGCGGTAATCACCAACGTTACACACTTATACCATAATGTACTATTGTATTCTCTGTAATAAAAACACTTTGCATTCCCCATTTTGTAGTTGGCTGCAACGCTATCCGCGAAAATAAAAAAAAAACTTAATCTTTTAGCTTTAATTAGGGCCGATCGCCATTGTTAGATGCGCGCACAGGAATTTTTTTTCACAACTCGTTATAACTGTTGAAAATGATTTTTTTGTGTTATTTTCTTCACAAGTGTGTATGATACACGTGTGTATTGATGATTACCGTCCTCAGCTCTCTTAAGACCCTCACCTGACGGCTCGGGTCTCAGTGGCGCCTCAGCGGTAATCACCAACGTTACACACTTATACCACAATGTACTATTATTACAATACTTCACTGAAATCAAACAACAAAGGAATCTAAGCGCGTAGATAACGACATCTTTGGAAAAAAGTATAAAACAAAGTCGCTTTCTCTGTCCCTATATCCCTATGTATGCTTAAATCTTTAAAACTACGCAACGGATTTTGATGCGGTTTTTTTTAATACTTAGATATAGATATTTTCAAATTATTAAAACTACTAAAACCTTCTTCGAGAACCACTCTGGTTTCCATTGGTGAAAACAGCATGAAAATCGGCGCAGTAGTTTTTGAGTTTATCGCGAACAGACAGACGCCTGTCTGTCTGTTCGCGATGACTGCGACACTGAAATCAGCAAACAACAAAGGCATCAAAAACTGAGAAAATAGTAAAACTGAGTTTTAATTCTACATAGAAAAAAACCGGCCAAGTGCGAGTCAGACTCGCGCACCGAGGGTTCCGTACAAACCTGTAGGTATATAAGTAAAAGTTATGGTATTTTGGTATTTTTATATGATATAACTAAAAATGTATACTTTTCGCAATTTTTCCTATATCTCTGCTATAAGACGTTGCTTCATACCAAATTTCAAGATTCTGAGTTCACGGGAAGTACCCTGTAGGTTTTGATTCCCTTGCGAGTGTCGAAAATTTGCGGCATAAACGGGAGTATCTTTTGATCGCGTTGACTTAGAAGTTTGATTTTTTCACAGCTCCAAGAGACCATAGACTTGAGTATTTGATATGAATTTCAGCTTGATACCTCCACGCGTTCCTGAGAAAAAAGGTCTTGACAGACAGACAGACAGACAGACAGACAGACAGACAGACGGACAACAAAGTGATCCTATAAGGGTTCCGTTTTTACCTTTTGAGGTACGGAACCCTAAAAACATCTCTTTCCGCTATTGAAATCCTGATTGATGCAGCATGTCTTCTTTCTCCATTTATCGCTAATTACCATGTCAGTTCACCTATTTGTATGCATATTGGCAGTTTCAAGCTAGTTGGAAACAAAGAAGCAATTCCCGTACTTAAGAATTGTACATTCTCGTCTCATCTTTTTTATTCTCTCAACCTGCTCCAATTGCTGACGTAGCTCGTAGCTGATAAAGCTACCAAACTAAAATGGGACTGGGCAGGCAATGTCTGCCGGATGCCGCCGGTAAAGCTGTGGACCCGCATATCTCAGAACTGGAGCCCTGAGACTGCTAGACGGCGGCGCGGCAGACTGAGGAGAAGATGGCGGGACGCCTTGGAGGGCTTTCTCGTTATCTGGCTGGAAGTGGCGCAACAACGAGGAATGTGGAAGGAATGGCCTTTGCCTAGGAGTGAAAAAGATTAGGCTATCAAAAAAAAACCTGATCTATCCCACTCCTGGGCAAAGGTCTCCCTCCACTCTTTCTGTTTCTCGGGTATTACAGACGTGATGCTGTGTTAAGTTAAAACTAAATAATCAAATTTTAAACGTTCAAATGCTGATTGCACTTTTGTCTGACGAATAAGTTTGTCATTTTGACAGTTTTTGTATAGACAATTTTGTCAATACATCACATTTATTCCTCAGGAAAAAGTTAACTGGCGATTGAAAAACCGGTCCTAGTTTAAACTTGTATTGCGTTTAACCACTGTTTAAAATCTAAGGTGTGATTGCGATCAGCATTTGAACGTTTAAAATTTGATTATTTAGTTTTAACATAACATAGCAGCACGTCTGTAATACCCGAAGGTTTAGGCAGAGGTGTATGTATTCATTAGTACACCCACATTTCGCCAGTTATGTCTAAGTCCCATGTAATAGGAGGTGAGCCTTTTGCTATGAATCGGGCACTAATCCAAACTCCGTGGCTGCTACTGAGAAATTCCTGATTTCCTGGTTTTTAACCGACTTCCAAAAAAGAGGAGGTTCTCAATTCGTCTGTATGTTTTTTTTTATTATTATTATTTTATTTTAGAGTAGAGAAATACCTATTGAAGAAGAAGACATGCTGCATTCATATAAATTTGGGTAAGGGCATCAGAACGAAGCTGTCTTTGAAACTGAGTGTTTTAAAGTCCTAACTCAAATAATTTGTCTTTCGAAATTTGCTGGCAAAACTTGCTACTTAAACCAGATTATTTCGAGATGCTTACCGATTGAGTTAAATTGGATTTAGTGACAAGTCAACAAGACTGAATTGTAATTTTATAAACACAGTCCCATCGTACCTCGTTTCTTAGCAACCTTACAAAAAAGTTGAAAATGTCTAAAATGGACTACAACAGCCAAAAAGAGTTAAATAATTTCAAAGATAACAGGGTATTAACCGATTAACCCACGCAATGATAACTGTCAACTCTAGGAATTGGTCCATTTTGGTGTTAAGAGACGTTAACAAGCCGTGCTTCGCATAATTATGATTTATTGACTGAACATTTTGGACTAACGGCTTTCTGGGACGGTAATAGAATAAGAGCAGTGGTGGCCCAGTGGTTGCGGCCCCGACTTACGAACAGTAAGTCGTGGGTTCGAACCCAGGCAGGCGTATTACTTTGTGTAATTTATTTCATCACCGCTGCTCTCAAAACGGTGAAGGAAAACATCGTGAGAAAACCGACATGTCCTAGAACGAAAAAATTCGAAGACATGTGACATCTACCAACCCGCACTGGGCACGCGTGATTATAGCCCATCCCTCTCCTAGAGAGGAGGCCTGAGTCCCTGCAGTGGGAACATTATAGGCTGATGATGAATAGAATAAGACACAGCTGTATTTGGCAGGCTAGCTGTTGTCAGACTGTCTTTATTTTGGTCCTATTTATAATGAGAAAACAATTCATGATAATGATAAAATAATTGCCTCGTTTTAGTCCATTGGCTGCTGTGCATGAGGTTCTGGGTTCGTCATCAGGAATTTCTCAGTAACAGCCACGGCGTCTGGATGTCTGCCCGGTTGATGGCTATAAGCTTGCCCCTTATTACACAGGACTTAAACATAACTGTGGGTGAATTAGGTACAGCTCTGCTTAACTCTTCGAAGATTACTGGCGAGATGTTATATTAATGTAAAATAAACACAAATATCGAAAAAAGAACCTACTCCATCAAATGTTTTGGCAGTCGGTTAAAAATAACCGAAAAACCACAACAACAATGTTTCATATCACGATCACTTATTATAATAATTAGCACCATACGACATGGCGGGTGCTAATTATCCTGAGGAGGAAGTCCACAGCATACGTGTCAGTCTTAGTACAAAACTCTGGCCATATTCAGAGACGTGTGTACAGGAAATTGTACTTTAAAATATCAAAATAGATCCCTTTTTGGATGGATTATCCTATATTACCAGTCAGTGGAAGTTGGGAAATTGTTCTCAGAGTGAAATGTCGGTGGCTTATGCCTATTACAAGTATCTGATTACAGTTAGTGTTTGGTATAAGTATTATAGTACAGGTTTGTGGAATTTTGTATCTTCTTATTCAGACATCATTGTTTGCTTAGCCTTTTCCGAACTATGTTGGGGTCGGTGTCAAAATTTTAAGATCCAAAATAGACCTGTTCATTTAAACGTGATGGACTGTTTTTTCAGTGATTACCGACTGAGTTTTTGAGATTAATTACAAAGTCATTTTGGTAAGTTGCTACAGTCTAGGTGGATGCAAGCGGCAGTTTGCCGTTCGTTATTGACTTAAATAGGCTGTAAAAGTACCCTTAACGCAAACGAAAGGCACTTGTTCTCCCCACCACTGCGATATTTTTTTTGTTCTAGACCATACCTGGGAACCTCCTAGTTACGGAGATATTGGGGGTCAAAGTTCCAAATTTTTCACAGCTGTTTTTGTAAATACTAGTTTTTCAGGTTGTAACTTTACGTAAATTACTTCCATGACCCGTTTACTATTCAAAGCATTTACTAGCACAATGTTTTAACAGTGCTACATTGAGTTTTACCGTAAAATGTGATTTCTGACCCAAAAAAAAAATTGTTTCCCAGCAAAATTTTTTGCGTAGGGGTACTTAGTTTGATGTACAGAATGCTTGGTTGACGGCTGTGTGATGGGTTGATTTACACCCTGTATAGCGGAAGCAGTAGCTTATTTCAACAGTGGACGTCTTGTACTGACTGATGATGATGATATCACTCTTTATCAGCCATATGCCAATAAAAAATATAAAGATCCAGGTGTGGATGCAGAATGCAGTTCCGTCCGGATCTCTTGTTGCTCGAAAAATCTATAACAAAGCGAGGCCGTGTTATACTGGAAATTTATAGTTAATACCAGCTTTTACCCGCGGCTTTGCCCGCTTGGATGTCGGTCAAATTATATTCTAAAACCTTCCTCGAGAACCACCCACCCCTACCCATTAGTGAGAACAGCATGAAAATCGGTGCAGTCGTTTTTGAGTTTATCGCAGACAGACAGACAGACGCGGTGGAGGACTTTGTTTTACCAGCTAAATGCCTCGTTATTTAGTCTAAAGACACGGTGGTGACCCTACCAAACCCTGTCTGTTTTTCGCCCCTATTATAGAGAACTAGCGACTTCAATTTAAATAGGTGCAATGGGCATTAACATCCCATTTAAGTACATAGATAATATCATAATATGATGCCAATAGATACCACGGCCTCGACATGAAGGGCTAACAAGGAACATGGGTGGTTTTTAGTCAGTAGAAGTCTGACACTCCCTTTCGCTCTGCCCAAGAGCCGGAGGGGTTATTTGATGATTTTCCACGCTATACTCGTAGATGTGAATCTCTTCCAACTGAATAATAAGAAGTATTATTAATCCATAATAATAACGATTGCTATGTTATCAGACCTATTAAAAGGCTTCACATATATGTCTGTATACACATTGTATAGTATGACCAGTATGACCATAATTTTCATGTTTTATAGGAACCGTATCGGATGCGGAAAAAAATTCAACAGAAAATACATATGACGCGATGGTTGCAAGATGTAACGACGAATTTCACGGAGTCTGGATTTGTGTCTGGTTGATGGCAATAGGCTCGCCCCCTATCGAAATGTAGTGTTCTGTTAGGTACACCTCCGCCTTACCTTTTGGGGACTGCAAACGTGATGTTAGGTGTTATAGTTACCCGTCGGGGATGCGGGTTGTTCGAAAGAGATACAGCGGCCTCGACACAAAGGGCTAAGAAGGAACATGAGTGGTTTTTAGTCGGTACAAATCTGACACTCCCAACCGCTCTGCCTAGAGCGGGAGGAATCATTTGATGATTTCCAAACCCAAAAAAAAAAAACGTTGTTATAGTTCCAATATATGCTATTAGCTCACTCAAAACCACAATTAAAATATCTCTTGTTCCTTACATTTTGTCGACTTATGTGCATTTGTGGATTGAGCATCTGAAATTCAGATTGGTCGCGATTTCAGTGTTGAAAAAAGCGGCCGATCGATCAACGATTGTTGATAACAGTGAACACATTAGACCCCTTTTCAGATGTTCTTAAATATCAATTGAACCTTTTCTAAAGGAAGTCGGTTAATTAGCAATAAATCAGCACAAAATACGATTTTTGATATATTATTAAAAATATAATACAACTTAAAAATCACTTTTACATTTACAATTTCTCGCCAAAGTTTTTAAAGGTAAGGTCGTAAAACAGATAGATAGTCTTTTGTAAAGTTATCATATTCTAATAGAACACCACAAACTTGTTGAATACCTACTGAAAATACCAGTAAAATAGCAAAATTATAACTTACAACTTCAGGCCTAAAAGTTTTGAAAACGGTTGTTTTGAAAACCAGAAACGAAGAGAAAGAAGATTTTGGCTAGAACTACATAGATACCACCTATGCTTTTTTCGACCTTGTTTTTTTTTTTAAATATTCAAAGATCATAGGACATTTAATAAACAATCTAGACAACTCCCGCGCATTCTGGCAAACAAGCGACCTTCCACAATACAGCACAAAGTATGGTGAATGAGTCCGTCTCCATTATGTATTGGAAACCGTGCGTTAGAGCCATTGGACCACAATGTATTGTTAATTGGACTATATATACACAGATAATCCGGATTTGATGGTTATTTTGAAGGAGCAGAAGCCCATACACTGGATCAAAATGAACGATGTTGAGAAGGCGGGTAAGTCCTGATTCATTCGATATTTTGTTAGAAAGAAGTAAATAAAAAGTGTTTATTTGTCTGGCACATGAAACAACAAAAGAAAAAAAATAACAATAAATAAAATGATATTAAAAAAAAGTAAACATAAAAAAAAACAGACAATCGAAATTGGTCTTGTACATTTGTACAAGGCCAAAAGGCCCCTGAGCCCTCAGGCCAATCTGATCTCAGCATAGTGCTGTAACATTTAAAACAAACGTAACAGCCTCAGATTATACAAACAAATTATATCTGTGGTAACAGCCCTAGTATCATAGGGAGATAGGGCCCAAATTACGTAGACATTGTTTGGGTTTAAGAAGATATTATGTAAGAAGATGAAGCGATTAGAGACTGCGTAGATATCAATAATATTTAAAAAAAAATCCCCAACAAGTTTACAATTTCCAGTGTTACTGTTGATGGAAAATTAATAATATGTCGAACTAAGCGTGTTTATTAGATTTTGGTATATTGGTAGTATATGTATACAGTGTTTTCGCTGAAAAGATTATTTAATTTAAAAAGCCACCACCTAAAACCACCACAAATAATATGAATAGCTAAAAATTGCCAGTGGTGGTTGCTTTTATGGTGGTGTAGCATTTTTGGCACTCTACTGCTGAATCTCAAAATATTGCAATCAATATTGTCAGTGTACTAGAATTGGGATGTTTGCTGACTAAAAAAATTTTGATCCTAATTAGTCCGTCTGTTAGATTATTGAAAAATTTTGGATACGTATTTTTGTTTTATCATATCAATAAAAATTGATGAAGATAAAACGCGTCAAAAATTGGAGTGGGGGGTCGTGACGACACTCACCGGTAAAAAATGTCATACTAATGTCTTAGAATATGACGACACACGAGTTTTCAAAGCACTGTATCGTCTTCATTGTTTGTTTACGTGAAAAAAGAAAAAATACGTGCCCAATATTTTTTGGAAATCTATCTGACGGACTAATTAGATTTTTTTAGTTAACTACCCTATTATATACATTTCTGCGTGTACCTACCTATACCTACCAAATAGCTTTTTTTAACAAAACATTTATTATTATTTCTAATGTCGGAATCCAGCTACACAAAGCCGCGATGAAAATTTTGTATCTACAAAAGGCACTCTTATGCCAATGCTCTTCATTTCCCCAGCAGATCAATCAGGCCTCCAACAAGACACCACCACCGAAGCCAGCGTGCCAAACAACAGGTTGGTTCACGTTGTGGTCCAAAAGGAGCCGCGTGATAACGTGTGTACGACATGGCTGAAGTCATTCTTCATCATCTTTGGGGTACTCGGAGTGGTTAGTGATAAAGTTTTATTTTTTATACATATATTATGTACATTATTAAATGATGACAATACAAAGGGGTTTGAACTTTTTTGTATGGAAGCTGGCATATCGACCCATCGCCATTTATATTTTTTTTAGAAATCACGGCGCACGATAAAATTGGTATGTATGGGTAGAGGACACCTAGACGAACAAAAAATGTCATGAAACATGGTACCACAAAGTGTCATGTTATCGAGATTTTTGAAGGTAAAGATCAACATATGTACATAACAAGACACAACATGAATGTAACAAATTACTCACTAATTGGATCAAACCACTTACCTACGAGGACACGGAGGCGCTGCTAAAATAAAACTCAAACCGACATAATTTTCAATCCCTCGCAATCACGCAGCCATAAGTAAGCACACGACACACACCCTTTCACATACTCACGCTTAAATTCTCAACACTCAAACACTCACACACTCACCACTACACACCCTTACCTCACACAGGCATACATCATACACTCACTGCCCCCATACACTCACCCTCCATACATACTCACTCACACTTAACCACACACCATCTGAGTGACAAGCATTATCACTTTTTTAATTTTTGTCTTAATTTTGTGTTTCTTTTTATTTCTCCTAAACAAAATTTTTTTATTTTTATTTCTTCTTTTTATGTGTAAATTAAAACAAGTTTGTTAATGTTAATTAAAACGATATGGAAGAGTGGGGTCTCCTAATACAGGCGTTAGACGCCTAAAAGGAAACCCCAATCACTAGTTTGTAAGAAAAACTTTGCAAAAACAATAAATAAATATTATTATTAAAAAAAAAAAAAAAACATATGAGTACAATGACTAGAGGCGTTTATTATTATTATTGTTTATTGAAAGAGAGTAGGTACATTACATAGTACTAGAAGCACGAGAAAACTATTCTTTGACATAACGTAGCGTTTCATTGCGATGCGAAGCAATTTTCTAGTGCGCATAATAATAATCAATCTGGGAACGATATTTGGATACTATGTATTTAACGCCTACACACCCGTAATAAGTCTATTTTTAATGATTGCCGTTGTACTCATTTGTCGATCTTTATATTATATTCTTTATATTATATTATATTCAAATATCTCGGTAACGTGACACTTTGGGGTATCATGTTACAGGACATTTTTTGTTCGACTATATGTCTTCTATCCGTACGTACCACTTTCATCGTGGGCTGCAATTTCGAAAAAAAAAAACAAAATGGCGGGCAGGTTGATATGCCACATCGGTTCTATCCCCTTTTATCTTCTTTTTCTCTTCTATTCTATTACACAAGCTCAATTAAACATCATCAGTCTCTTGCCTTTATCCTCCATTTGGGGTCGGCGCAGTATGTCTTCTTCTTCCATACTCACTCTCTTTTACTCGTCATCAAGTTCAGGTAAACATGTATCTTAAATTCACTCCAATACTGATAAAGTGCGATGTCAGCCTTTGAGTTCCAGCCTTAATCACCCAAAGATAATGTAATCACCCCTTTAAGGGGTTATTATATTTGTGATGAAACTGTTTTCATGAATACAGTCCACTTCTTTTATTATAAAGTTCTTACAAAGTTCCAATCTAGCCTATTGAGTTGTATGGAAATGGAACTAAAACATTTGAATGTAAGAACACATTTGACACCATTGTGAGGATCGGTCGGAGGACACGGTGGAGCACGCCGTGGAGGTGTCTCCCGCTTGGGCGGAACCCCGCCGTGTTCTCGTAGCGGCGATCGGCGGCGGCGACCTCTTGCGTCCAGCCCTGGTGCAAGCCATGGTCCGGGGCGAGGAGGAATGGGACGCCTCCTTCTGCGAAGCAGTGATGCTGGCGAAGGAGGTGGTGGAACGTGACTAAAAACCACCCATGTTCCTTCCCTAGCCCTTCATGTCGAGGCCACGTATCTCTTGCGAACAACCCGCAGCCCCGACGGGCGTCGTCGGCCCTTGCGGGCCCCTTCCATGCTGCTGACATCTCTTTGAGTCGCCTGGGACGAGAGGTTCTCTCCCTCTCACGTTCCGCCACCTTGCAATACGGACCTGACGTATCCTCTCACGTACTCATTTCTTATTTTATCTTCTGTCGTAACACCGCACTAAACAAAGCTCACAATCCTTCTATAGTATTTTTGCAGTGATGCATCCGCGCATGTCTTTAACGGCTGACTGCATGGCCACACAAGACAAAATACAAAATGTCCAATTATCTCGATACAGGTGCCTGAAAGTAGCGATACAAATGCGAAACTATCACAGCATGGCCACGCTTAAATAATATTCGTGTGGTGACTTAACTACTGAGATAGATAACCAATTACTCAGAGTATACCACGACCACGATGTAGTGCGATGCGACTTGTACCGAGTCGGTTCTCACGAGATTGAAACAAGTGCCGCAAGTTGCATCCGTCTGAGGGCTCGTTTACGGAGACGCGGGGAGTCGCGTGGCGCGTGCAGAAGGCTCGTCTCGAGCTTTTTTATTCATTTACTGAGAGGCGCGTCCACCGCAACGAACACTGCATTTTAAACTAATGAACGAAAAATCGCTTCTCGTAAAATCGACGTTTGAAATCGTTACCTAACGTTTTCATACATCGCGATGTGTTTGAATTAAAAATGCACAACGCGCCGCGCGACGCCCCGCGTGTCCGTAAATGAGGCCTGAGGTTGTGAACATTATTCTTTGACCAGCTCTTAAATCATACATACAATTTAGGTATCAATTTAAATGCTGAAAGGATCATCATCCTCATTATCTTGCCCCATTATCCCAATTTAACTTTCAGAGGACGGTTACGTGACACATAATGCATTGTTCTAGGTAGTTTTAATAAGGTTTAATATTGATTAAAAATTATTTTTTTCCTCAGTTCCCTAAAAATAAAATTATTATTATTATAAATATTCCAGGCAGAAGCACTGTTGCTAATAGTTGCAGGAGTGCTGGCGTCGAGGGAAACGAAGGCGTATGACTCGGAACAAACCAGTATTATGGTGGACATGGTGATGCTAGCCGTGTCAGGAGCTGTCACCATCTGTGTCATCATCTACGGGCAGGTGGCTGTCTTCACGAGGCATTTAAGATCTATTCACGTGGTAAGTTACCGTTCCAAGATACCTTTCATACATTCTATTAGACATGACACGCGCAAGTTTGTCTGCATCACCCAAAATGGACTACCCAACACAAATATAATTAAACAAATAAATTAACAAACTTTAGCCTTATAATATTAGTACAGATAATATAACGGTAATCCCCGAAGGGTTAGGCAGTGGTGTAGCTAACAGTACATCCACATTTCGCCAGTTATGTTTAAGTCCTATGAAATAGGGGGCGAGCCTATTGCCATCAACCGGGGACAAATCCTGACTCCGTGTTTGCAACTGTGAACACTGTGTACTATGTATGTATGTGTCACATCATATATAAATGCATACATACCTATATACAGTACCCGGCGATAAATATTACACATCGACCTTTGGAGAAACTATATACGAAATGACTGTTCGAGACATCTCTTTTCCGCTGTGCTTTTATATATATATAACTGCCACAAGCTAGGTCGGATCGAAAATGTTTCACGGCAAGCTAAATACAAAATAAGAACTTAATTAACTAATAAATTGCATTGATTTTTCCAAAGGTTTATATATAATTATTTATCGCCGGGTACTGTACATAGCTTGTCAAAATCATAACCCAGCCTTTGGCTTTAGCCTAGTCGAATAAAAATAGAAATGCGCCACAAAATGAAGTAATTTTCAATTTATTAACCTCAGAATCAATGAATACTGTCATAACGTTACGTGTTCTCTATGAAAATGCAATAAAAAATGCGTTAATGCATTTTCTTATAACTTTGATTTTATAGTCAACATCAGAACAATCCATAATTATGTGATTTTGTACAATAAGTTGTAAACGTTTTACAGCTAAGTTATTAATTTGTCTTTACCTACTCGTGGACGGCATTTTATCGTATTCTTAGGACCAGTAAACTCAACTGTGGTAGCTGGTAACCCTTTGACCTTGAAGTAGCCTAACGTCCATCAGGCATGATCGAGACCAGGAGCAAAAAATACCGAAAATCAGACAACCAGTCTTACCAAAGTGTATCGCATTGGCCCCGTCGTGGCTGCGGGTTGTTCGCAAGAGATACCGCGGCCTCGAGGCCTCCAAAAGTGAGGTACCTTTAGAGGTTTACAGAACCGTTGAGTTCCGAGTTCAATCTTTGGGTCAGTCAAGTAAGCTCTTCAGGAGTTTCCATTAAGATAATTGATTTTCTTTAATTGAGATACCGCGGCCCCGGAACAGAAAGGGCTAAGAAGGAACATGGGTGGTTTTTAGTCAGTAGAAGTCTGACACTCTCTTTCGCTGTGCCCAAGAGCGAGAGGGGTTATTCGATGATTTTCCACCCGCAAAAAAAAAGGGTATCGTATTCCCCAGTACAACTGGGTTGTCGAGTTCAGATAGGCAGTCGTACCACGTCGTCATCATCATCATCATCTCAGCCAAAAGACGTCCACTGCTGGACATAGTCCTCCCCCAGAAGGGGGGGATTTGCCATAATCGCCACGCTTGGCAGGCGGGTTGGCGATCGCAGTATGGTTGTTACAAAGGCACAGAGAACGCTGCTGCCCATTCTCTGGTAAGTCCCTAGTCGCCTCTTACGACACCCACGGGAAGATATGGGATGTTGCTATTCTTTACGTCCGACACCAGACGGTACAACCTCACCACGTATAATACTGGTATTCAGTTGTATCCGGTTAGACTTTGAAAGAACTAACAGAAATATCACGATGTGTGAAAAAAAGTAATAAAAGCGATAAAAAAATGGCTTAGTTTTAATTAACTGATTATAAATGACTTTAATACTTTTTTCACACATCGTGTTATTTCTGTTAGTTCTTTGAAATAACATCGTTTTTGTGATTTTTTAATTGTAGTTACGGGAACAATCTGCGACTCCCGCTTTCCCTTTGAACTAAAAGGGAAGATTTATAAAACAAGGGTTAGACCAGCTGTCTTGTATGGATCAGAATGTTGGGCCACAAAAGGGATGAATGAAAGGCATTTGCATGTAGCTGAGATGAGAATGCTAAAGGGGATGTGTGGTGTGACGCGAATGGATGAAATAAAGAATGAGTACATAAGAGGAAGTCTGAAAGTGGCGCCGGTGACTGAAAAGTTGTGTGGAAATCGGTTGTCGTGGTATGGGCATGTGATGCGGAGGAATGAGTAAAATGTAGTAAGGAAGGTTTTGAATATGAATGTGGAAGGATAATCGAGTAGAGGAAGACCAAAAAAACGATGTTTGGATGGAAAAGGAGGTGTCTCATGAGACGACGAGAAACAGAGAAGTATGGAAGAGGAAGACATGCTGCGCCGACCCCAAATGAACTGGGATAAGGGCAAGAGAATGTTGATGAGTTAAATACCTACCCAATTAAAGCACTAACAAGAACGACTTGACAAAGTCTCACGAGGAAATAGCGTGCCACAAGTTACAAACACAAGAAAAGGAGGTATATCCGCGCCCTTGGAGTTCATAATATATTCAAGTTCAATTCAAAACCTTTGGCATATCACGCGAAGTTGACAAGCTAATTATGTCGATCTGAGCTCTCTGTCTTGACCACTGGCTTGAAGTTTATCATGGTTTAATTAGACTGGTATACTCTGATCATCATCATCATCATCATCATCATTTCAGCCGAAAGACATCCACTGCTGGACATAGGCCTCCCCTAAGTGTCGCCATATTGACCGGTCCCGTGCATCTCGCATCCAGCGGATCCCCGCAACTTTCACCAACACCTTGACCTGGTGAATCACCAGGTCATCGGTCCACCTTGGTCCCCCTAGTGGAAGCCCTTCCAACGCAATGTCTGATCACCTTATTTTAATGTTTAATTATCTTAGGCCAACACATAGGGATGTTTCCTGACAAAAAAATATGATTCTGTTTAGACGTATCCAATATTTTGCGATAATCTTACTGACGGACAGTTAGATTATCGAAAAATATTGGATACGTCTTTTTTGTTTTATCAAATTAACTAGCTGACCCACACAACTTCGTCTGCGTCACATAATATAGCTTATAACCTTTCTCGATAAATCGACTATCTAACATATTAAATTGAGTTAAATCGTACTCGTAACAAACAAAAAATCTTACCTTTCCTCTTTATAATACCTATTAGTTTAGATTGGCTTCGATTATATTATTAAAGTAACAATTACTATAGGTATCTCTTACTGTTTAATATACAGTAACACCTTGTACTTGTAAACATTATGCAGTAAATATTTTGAATTTGAATTTCTCCGGAGCCCCCAGAGGCCAGAATCCCCACGTACCTACCGCACCGGACCGAATGACTGCCACGCGCTTAATTATTTTGTCGCCCGTATATTTTTACATTGCGATATCTTCTAAGATATTTGTTTAAACTGTATAGAGTAAAGGGCACAAATATTCTATATTAAATTTCCGTGCTAACAAACACATTTATTTAGATATAGATTAATACCATATGGGTTAATTAAGCTTCGCAAAATATCATTCTTTTAAACCTAACATTTTAATATAAAAAAATGGTTACAGTGAGTCAATCTTAAAAGATAAACATATGCTATCGCGGACTTTTTTTTAGAACTTTTAAAGAGAAACAATTCCGTCATATATTTACGTAACTTAAACCGTTTTCGCAGCGCACGCAACGGAAGCTCTCAAAAAGGAATATCTTTTCCCGTTTTTGCAACATTTTTCATTTATGCTCCGCTCCTATTGATCGTAGCGTGATGTTATGTAGCCTAAAGCCTTCCTCGATAAATGGACTATCCGGCACTAAATGATTTTTTCAATTCCAACCAGTAATCCCTGAGTTTACCGCGTTCAAACAAACAAACAAACAAACAAACAAACAAACAAACAAACAAACAAACAAACTCTTCAGCTTTATAATATTAGTATAAGTATATAGATAAAAATTTACGAAGATAAAACGCGTCAAAGATCAACATCACTTTCTGACGAAAAATGTTTTCAAAGCATCATTATGTATCATTGTTTGTTTGCGTGAATAAAGAAAAAATAATATTTTTTGGAAATCTATCGGACTGACTAATTAGATTTTTTTATCAACTATCCTATTCTCTTTTGGATGAAGGCTAAAGATTTTTCAGGCATTTTTGAGCAACCCGTCTCCTTCTTTACAAAGTATGCAACTAAGTTGAAAAATTAAAATAAAAGTAATCTTTTATAGATTACTTTTATTTTAATTTTTCAACATTTGAATATAGTGAGTAGAGTACTCATACTCAAATCGTTGCGAGTTGATCAGTTTTGCCAAGTAACATGGCATCAGGGTAGAAAGGAGTAACTGTACGCTCTTTCTTTCTCTCTCTTTCTTCTTCTTTCTTCTCGTTGATAGGTCGCAAGCGCGACTGCTGACCATACCGCTCTGGGTTCGATTCTGAGGTTTCTCTGTTCAAACCGGGCTTCTGAGTTTCTCAGAAGCCCGGTTTCTGGATGTGTGCTATGTTGATGGCAAAAGACCCCTTTAACATGAGAATAATACATACTTACCTGACGTAATTTGGGTGTAGATACAGTGTACTTGCAGGTGACATCATCATTTGCCAAACCTTTTCCGAACTGGATCCAGCTGAACCATCATTTTACATGAAGCGACTAGGTGACATGTTTCGTATTCATTTTTGCTTATCCAATCTTTATAATTTCCAGGCAGGTGTAGTCCTTATACTCCTGATTATCGTCCAAGCCATTATGGGTAAATTGATCCCAGATCCAGCAGACGAAGCCCAGCTGATAAAGTCTTTAGAGCAGTCGTTCAAACTGGCCCGGGAGGGACAGCCAAGGCATGTCAAGATTTGGGCCTCGACGCAATCCCAGGTAAGGCATTTGTTGTAGTTACTAAGTTTAAATAGTAAAGAATCCTAAGTCTTCGTATATCTTATTAGAAGCCGATTAAGTTTATTCCAAATTAAGATACAATTTTAATATCCAGTCAATCAAACAGCATCTGCCTAGCTTTTTCTCAACTATGTTGGGGTCGGCTTCCAGTCTAACCGGTTGCAGCTCAATACCAGTACCTATAACAATTGGTAAGAATGGTTTTTTTTTATAAATTGGGACAAACCCGCCACACTATTCCGAAACCACTGTAACTCCTGTTAGCCAGAATCAACAGTGGCGACCACAAGAAAAGCGCCGAGACAATGAAGGTAAGAATGGTTGTCACCCATTCATGAACTAACCTATACAGACACGGCTTAACCTGAAAAACGATCCAAATGGCTGCTATAGTAATAGCCACGAGCTCCGATCTAAATGCATGAGGCAGTTCAGTGTGTTCAGTTTGAAGGCCTTTTTTTTTGCACAGTGGGAAATCATCAAATGACTCCTCCCGCTCTGGGTGGAGCGGAAGGGAGTGTTAAGTCTGACACTTAGAAGAAGAAGAACGAAGACGTCTAAGAAGGAACATAGGTTTGTTTTTAGTCAGTAAAAGTCTTTACTGACTAAAAACCACCTATGTTCCTTCATAGCCCTCTGTGTCCCGGGCTGAGGTAGGTATCTCTTTCGAACAACCCGCAGCCCCGACAGGCAGGCTTCGGCCTTAGGGGCCTTCAAAAGCCTTACTAATGACTACCAAGTATCCTTTCTGCTACACGCCGTTACTTACTTTATTCTGTTTTGAATTTTAAACCTACAATAGGGAAGTTTACTGACTAAAAAAAATATGATTCTAATTAGTCCGTCTGTTAAATTATCGAAAAATATTGGATACGTATTTTTTGTTTTATCAAATCAATAAAAATTGACGAAGATAAAACACGTCAAAGATTTGAGTGGGGGGGGGTCGTGACGTCACTCACCGGTAAAAAATGTCATACTAATGTCTTAGAATATGACGTCACACGAGTTTTCAAAATATCGTCTTCATTGTTTGTTTAGGTACGTGAAAAACTAAAAAATACGTGTCCAATATTTTTTGGAAATCTATCTGACGGACTAATTAGATTTTTAAGTTATGCAACACGAAATGTTGCATAACTTAAAAACTAGTAGTTACCCAGAAGTAACGTAACGTAGTAAATATTAAAATTAATGTTGTCATTATAACAATAACCATCAATTTCAGTTGAGCTGTTGCGGTGTCGATGGTCCAGAAGACTACAGGAGCTCTAACACAACATACTATTTGCCCCCGGACGTGCCCATCTCCTGCTGCGTAACTTATGTCTCCTCACGATCCGACCTGGTGCAAGAGAGAAACAGAGAGCTGTGCAAGGTGAAGAGTAATTACTACACGGAAGGCTGCAAAGACGAGGTGGTCTCTGCGTTCACCGGCACTTTGTATTATGTCTTTGATGTGGTTGTTGGGTTGATTATTATTGAGGTAAGTGTATTATAATGTAAACTAGCTGATGCCCTCGGCTTCGCCAGCGTGGATGTCAAAAACTTGACATATATATTTAAACCTTCTTCGAGAACCACTCTATCCATTGGTGAAAATAGCATGAAAATCGGTGTAGCAGTTTTTGAGTTTATCGCGAACAGACAGACGCGGCGGGGGACTTTGTTTTATAATAAATATGTAATGAAGGCCGTTAACGAAGCCGTGAGGCATTTATTTTCCCGGCCGTTGCGATATTGGAGAACAGTGATTTTGGAGAAAAAAAATCTAAATTTTTCACAAATAAAAAAATACTTAAAAAAAAAAAAAAAAAAAAAAACTTTATTTCAGACCTTGATCCATATGAAATATATATATTAATCATCTATACATTTAATAAAAAAAATGTAACGGATCGCTGTCTGTACATCTAAACTATAATAATAATATTATACAGTGGAATTTATTTTATTACTCACAATAACTGCTTTTAGGTAGGTACTATTTAAATCTAAACTAATTACAATCACTATTTACACAGATTATTTAACAAAGTCTGCCGCCGCGTCTGTCTGTCGGTCACCAACGGATAGAGTGGTTACTTTATCCATTGGTGACATCGAGTAAGTTTTTATGTAATATAATTTTTTAATTTCTTTTGGTCGCGGTAACCAACATCCACGCGGGCGAAGGCGCGGGCATCAGAAATATACCTATTGCAAAATTCGACAAATTCGCGGTGTTAGTTCCGACTATGGTTTGAGTTTTCTAGTCTGTTTTTTTTTCTAGACCAACTGTCGACTATTACATGACAAAATACGTAAAAAACTAATTCAAATTTCAGGTTGTGCTGATTATATTTGGTGCGTTGTTGCGCCGAGGAAAAGAACAGAAGAAATAAGAGCCATCACAATAATCAGTTGTTCACTAATAGTTATAGATTGCAGTAATTTAAAATCAAAAATACATCGAAAATAAGTAATCGTCTGACGGCCGTTGAGATCTCACCTAGAATTAAAAGTTGCTAAAGCACAAACTAGATGGCGTTGTAGACAATTAGGTATTTTAAAGCCTTTTTTAGTGCAAACTGCTACAAATTTTTTTTTATTTATACAGATAGAACCATAAGATACATTGTAAAGATTTAAGCTTTTTAAAACATGTTAAAGCAACTAGATATTTCAATTATAATCACTTTTGAATAAGTTTATGTATTGATCAACAATTTTTTTTAATTTTGGGTAAATTATAATACTCACACTAATATTACTTCTTGTGTTTATGTTAAGCTAGTGCCTTGTTTTCAATTATAGCTATAGTTAAATAAAAAAACTTTTAACTTATTTATGTTCAAAATATACGAAAATGACACCATAATATTATTTTATGTTTTATTCCGTAATAATTTTACGTTAAGCTGTTGGTCCCGGCTGCCATATATAGATCTTTGGCAGTCGTTACAGATAGTCAGTGACCTGAAAGTCTGACAACCAGTCTTACCAAACGGTATCGTAATATTACCTAGTATTAACTGGGTTGTGGAGGTCAGATAGGCAGTCGCTCCATGTAAAATACTGGTATTCAGCTGCATCCGGTTAGACTGGAAGCCGACCCCAACATAGTTGGGAAAAGGCTAGGCAGATGATGATTCCGTAATAATTTTGTATCTCCGTAATAAACATCATTAAAATCATGCTACAACAATTACTACCTTGTTGAAATTTACGCCATCTACCATCGTTTCGATGAAACTAACTCAAGTTTAGTTGAAGCTGGTGTACAAAACATCTGTTAGAGAGCAGCACTGGCAAATAAAGTTAAATAGTAAAAAGTAGGTCGCACTCTATAATTTATAGGGTACTGCAGAAAGTTATTATTTGAAATTGCAAAAAGAACATAATTAGCTATTATTTACTATTATTGGTTATTTCCAGCTTTTATCGTCTTACTGCAGAGTGAAGAATTCCGTTTCTCCTTTCAATTCCTTTGTGTTATTTTGAGTATGACATAATGTGAACCAAAGAATAGCTATTATGTTTTTGTACTTAAATATAACTTTCAAATCTACTCTTCTGAAGTAACTAAACAACAATTTCCACGAAAATTGCATGAGCATCGATGGTTCAGTGGTAGAATGCTCGCCTGCCACGCGGGCGGCCCGGGTTCGATTCCCGGTCGATGCAATATCTTTTTGCGTCATATAAACATTTTTATCGTCTCAATTAGTAAGAAAAGCCATTAATAATAAAATTAATAATCAATTAGTCGTAAAACTGAGAAGTTAATTATGGATTCATTTGTACACACACACAATTAGGTACTTTTCATCATGACTTGTAGTTGGTGTTTGCATCGCTACTTGCTTTTTACGCTAAGTCTTCGAAATATCGTGCAGTCAGGTAAGCATAGTCAACTAATGAATATAAAATAAATCTGATATGTAAAAGTCGTAGGAGGTGGCATTCTGTGATTTCTGTCTACCACAATGGGCAAAGGGCGTGAGTGTATGTAAATATGTTAACCACGTAGTCAGTAACTAAATAGTTTGGCAAAAGTGTACCAAAGTAGGTTTCATTCGGCGGCGGCGACCTCTCGCGTCCGGCCCTGGTGCAAGCCATGGTCCGGGGCGAGGAGGAATGGGACGACGTCGCCTCCTTCTGCGAAACAGTGATGCTAGCGAAGGAGGTGCCAGAACGTGAGAGGGAGAGAACCTCTCGTCCCACCCGCCGCGGGAGTCGCACCGGGCGTCGGGGGCCACGTGATGGCTTCCGGCCACCGTAGACGCGGGCCTGTGGACGGTGACTGATGGGCTAGCTCGCCGTCCGTCCGTCGGCAGTGTCGACGGTACGTTCGTGTTCCACGCGCGCCTCAAAGAGATGTTAGCAACATGGAAGGGACCGACGCCCGTCGGGGCTGCGGGTTGTTCGCAAGGGATACCGCGGCCCCGACATGAAGGGCTAACAAGGAACATGGGTGGTTTTTAGTTAGTAGAAGTCTGACACTCCCTTTCGTTCTGCCCAGAGCGGGAGGAGTTATTTGATGATTTCCCACCCACCAAAAAAAAAAAAGTAGGTTACACTCACATTTTGCCAGTTATGTTAAGACTATACTAAATAATTATATAAACTAAACAAACATATAACAACTAACTATAAAAGGGCATCGAAAAACTCCTCCTCAACGCTGTCAGCAGGTAAATTAACCCAAGAGACTGGCAGTGTTGCCGCGTTGTATGGCAACACTTAGTCTCTGGCCAAAGAAAAAGTACATCCGAGTGCTAAGAACTCTATACGAAAACGCCATAATATCCGTTTATACTCAGAGCCAGCAAACTGATCATTTATCGTCGTTGATAGTCCACATATTTATAGTTGTCACAGACTTTATTGTCCATGTTAGAGCCTGCGCACACCACGTTTTTTAAACGCGCCGTCGACGCGCGTTTTGGGAACGCGCGTCGCCGGCGCGTCTGTATCGTCTGTATCTTCTCTCGCTTGTAAATGGGTGTACCCAAAAACGTCGGTAAGACGCAAAATGCCAGCGCGTTTGTATCGCTACACACGCGCGTTTGCATCGCGTCTGTATCGCTACACACGCGCGTCTGTATTTATACAGGTGTGCAAAGGTCTACAGGCTGCGTCTGACTTGCGTGCGTATCGCGTCTGTATCGCTACAAACGCGCGTCGACGGCGCGTTTAAAAAACGTGGTGTGCATAGGCCCTTAGTTTCGCGGAATTGGACTATCAAGGACGATATCCCATAGCGTCAGGGAGTGAGGCAAAGGGACGTAATTTCCCCGGATTTCACTGGAGGATGTATATCAGACGCTGTACTGGGAAGGACGGGGCATTAACATCAACGGTACGGTTGTTTCAAAAATTCAAGGTTGCTTAACGAGCTATGAATCGGGCTATGCTTGAAGTCTTTCTGAGAGATCACATCCGAAATGAGCTGATCCAAAAGAGAACCAGAGTTGTCGACATGGCTCACGGAATAAGTGAGCTGAAGTGGCAGTGGCAGCATATTAGCAGCAGAACCGATGATTGTTGGGGTAGACTTGATCTTGAGTGGAGACCACGCATTGGTAAGGATAAGGTGGGACGCCCTCAGACTCAGTGGAGCGGTGATCTACGCATCCCTGCGTAGATCACCGCTCCGCTCGCACCGCTCAGTTGGATGAGAGTTGCCGAGAATCGATCTGAGTGGTGTGTGATAAAAGAGGCCTTTATACAGCCCAGCAGTGGATTGCTGAACGCTGATGAAAATGAAAAAAAAAACCTTCATAAAGATATCAAAAATCTAAAAACTTAATCCTTTTTTTTTTTTTGGCGGGTGGAAAATCATCAAATAACCCCTCCCGCTCTTGGGCAGAGCGAAAGGGAGTGTCAGACTTCTACTGACTAAAAACCACCCATGTTCCTTCTTAGCCCTTCATGTCGAGGCCGCGGTATCTCTTGAGAACAACCCGCAGCCCCGACGAAGAACTTTATCCCTTGGATATTTTTATATACTTAGCTTTAAAATTGAGAGGACAACGAACAATATTTTCATGTTTTGCTTCTCCTGAAAACCTATGATTTCTCTAACACAACATTTGAGTCCAGAGGTATCGATATAAAAAAGCTAAAAGCAAATTCACTTTTAAAAGGAAAGTTCGTAGCCACTATTTAAATCAGACCAAATAGCCTTCAATTAAATATAAGTCGAGTCATAAGTAATTGCCTGTTAAGTTTTTTGTTTTTTTTTTTTGGTAGTTGTTTAATATTTATTAGTTTATTTTATTTTTATTATTATTCCCTTTATTAACTTTTTAACAAATTTAGTACATTTTTAAACATTTCTATATCAAATAATATTAAAAAAACATTTAAAAATATAAAAAATTGTAGCCCACCGGTATCGGGAACAGGGTCCAAGCTACCGGCAGTCAGGGCTCCAGAGAAAGAAACCTCCTAACAATGCGAGCCGTGTCCAGTAGTACCGCTCTCTGCATCAAGCCCTTGATCCAGCTGCCCAACGAGAGCCTCCTCAGGTGTTGATCGAGGCTCTTGGCAATTAAGCCATTGGCTGTAACGACTATCGGCACAATGATCGCTGAGTCCACACTCCACATGTCAACAACCTCGCGAGCCAAGTCAAGATATTTGATTTGCTTATCTTTCTCGGCTTTCACGAGGTTCTCGTCATGCGGAACGGTTATGTCAACAATCATTGCGCGCCGCTCTGATCGATCCACCACCACTATATCAGGCTTATTAGCCATAATAGTCCTGTCAGTGATGATGGATTGATCCCAGTACAGTGTGATATCGCCATTTTCGAGAACTGGGTCGGGCACATACCTGTAGTACGGCACTTCCGATTCCACAAGGTTGTATTTTAGAGCAAGTTGCTGATGGATAATCCTGGCTACAAGGTTGTGTCTATGCAAGTATTCTCCGTTAGCCAGACGAGAACACCCGGAGATAATGTGACGGATTGATTCGCCCGGACGGTGGCATGCCCGACATATGTCAACCGTACCGTCCTTCACAATAAATCTCCGGTAGTTATTCGTCATCATAACTTCGTCCATAATTGCACAGACAAAACCTTCAGTTTCTCCGAAGAGTTCCCCGGAACGTAGCCAGGCTACGGACGCTAAGAAGTCTACATCAGGCCCGTGTAGGGCCCGGAAAAAGCGTCCGTGAAGCTCCTTACTCTGCCATACTTCCATGCGGTCGTTAGTGTCAAGAACTACAGGTTTGCGCCAGTTCTCTTTAGCCAAAGAGAGCGGGGTAAGGCCCTTGTCCACCGCGACAACGTCTCGATGCACCCCCACGTCGGCTTCCAGGAAATATTCCCTGAGACTGCATATCTCACGATTGTGGAGAGTCTTAGCATTTAAAAAGCCTCGACCTCCACACTTCCGTGGGATATACAGTCTCATAACCGAAGAACGTGGGTGATGCATTCGATACGTCGTCAACAATGTACGGACCCGCTTAACCAGGGCGTCTAGCTCTGTTTGAGTCCATTTGAGTATGCCGAAAGAGTACATCAAAACCGGCATGACCCAACCGTTGAAGGCACGCACCTTATTTCCGCCTGATAAAAGACTATTAAATACTTTTCGCAGGCGGCCAAAGAAGCGCTCCCTCAACGATTGCTTCATGTCGGCAACGTTGATGCCCAGCGCTTCCGATATACCCAAATACTTATAGGTTTCGGTTGCTGAGAGGGATCTAAGATTTATGGAATCTGTGAGCTGGGTTCCCACAGACTCCACAATCCCCCCTCGCTTTACATGCATGACCGCACATTTGTCCACACCGAATGGAATTCGGTGTGGACAAATGACCTGACCTGATGGCGCTACTGAAAGCTTCAGTGACCTTCAGTAGCTCCATCAGTTGCAAATCGTTGGGGGCAAAAAGTTTCAGGTCATCCATGTAAAGGAGGTGAGATATAACTTGACCACCTCTCTTCAACTGATAGCCTAGACCTGAATCCTCCAGCAGCGTGCTAAGAGGATTCAAGGCTAAGCAGAACCAAAGAGGACTCAAACTGTCGCCCTGAAATATACCCCGCTCTATCCTTATCGGTTCACTATTCCTCTGGATTTGCCGACATCCTGGATAGCGAAGGACTGTCCTCCATTGCCCCATACACGACATCAGAAAGGTGCGCAGGGTTGCATCAATTTTATACAACTCTAGCACCCTCATGAGCCATGTATGTGGCACCGAGTCATAGGCCTTCTTATAGTCTATCCAACATGTCGACAGATCCTTTCGGCAACGGCGAACCTGCTGGCTAATGGCCATATCAATAAGGAGTAGCTCTTTAGTACCACGGGACCCGCTCCTACATCCATTTTGAGAAGTGGACATGATAGAATTGTCATTAATGTGTTTGTTTATTTTGGTTCTCAAAATGGATGTAAGAACTTTATAGACTGTCGGAAGACAAGTAATCGGTCTATAATTTTTGGGTTCCGCGGTACTACCTGATTTATAGAGCAGGTGGGTTATACCTGTTGTCAGGAATTCGGGTAGCGACCCTGACTCCAAGGCTGACTGGAAAAGGGTCGCCAGGCGAGCGTGCGATCCTGTGAACCATTTTATCCAGAAATTGTGCAGCCCGTCCGGCCCTGGAGATTTCCAGTTAGGCAACGGACGGACTGCACAAGTAACGTCTTGGGGGCTGATAGTGATTGCCCCCATTTCTGATACTGGATCGCACGCTCGCTCGACTTCTCGAGTCCATTCACCCTCCGTATGGCTGACAGGCACCGACCAGATGCTGCGCCAGAACGAACACATGGCGTCATCATCCGGCAGAAGCGTGTCAGCCACACCTTGGTCCGGTCGCTCCCAAGCCCTGTAAACCCACCTTTCATCGCTTTGGAATGTGCGATTCTGAGTGTATCGCTCCACCCGCCGCTTATACCTTACGAATACGGCTTGCCCATGCATACACTTTCTGCTTCCAGAAGTCGATGCGCTCTGTGATACGGGACATGTAGTCTCGAGGACTGATATCAGTCCCTGCAAATGCCCGCCTCACAAAACGCATCACTCGAGGGCGACTGTTGCCCTCCCGGAAGCAGATTAGTTTGCCGATGAATGCTCTGGCCCCAGTAATGCGTCGTTCAATCCTGTACTGCCAAGCCGGTACAGCGAGTTTTGGTCGTGTAGCCCTGTCATCTGGAAATTTGACATGAGCTACACGACATGCCGTTACAGCCGCGCAATACAGGATTGAATGAGCATCAATAAGGTTTTCGCAATTGTCAAAATAACTTGACAACTGCGAATCCAGAGCAGCCACCAGCGCCCTATTTTTATTGTGCATGGGCAAACGAGGCAAACGCGGCCTAAGTTCGGGGGTCATGAAGCGATATTCCCGAACCACACCCTCCAAAGCACTCCTTATCTCCTCATTGCACTGGGTACTTACATCAGTAACCACGTCATTACTCACATCGTTTTCGTGGTTAGATGTTGTGGTTGTAGCAGACTGTGGTGGTACCACAGCCTGCGACGGTGTAGCAATGACATGGTTACTCTGCATTTCAGTTTTCAGGCGATCAAGTACTGTGTCATCCAACATACGATTAAGCTGGATGACTCGCACCTGATCCGACAATCGTTGCGCCGACACGCTGACAACTGGTTCAAGCACCTGAAACAGAGAGAGCTTATTATTATTATTATTAATATAAGTACATACTTTTTATTCTATTAAAGTTGACATTGTTTTTTTTTTTAGTTATTTTGTACCCTACCACAATGTTGTCTTGATCAACCCTAAGGTTGACTGGTAGAGAATGCCTTGTGGCATTATGTCCGCCTTTGTATCATTATTGTGCATAAAGTTTAAATAAATAAATAAATATTATACGGGGCAAGCGTATAGCTATAATACGAGCAGAAATCCTGTTCCTGATGAAAAATCCCGATAACACTTTTTCCGACCATTTTTTTTTTTTTTTTTTTTGGGGGGTGGGAAATCATCAAATAACCCCTCCCGCTCTTGGGCAGAGCGAAAGGGAGTGTCAGACTTCTGCTGACTAAAAACCACCCATGTTCCTTCTTCGCCCTTCATGTCGAGGCCTCGGTATCCCTTGCGGACAACCCGCAGCCCCGACGGGAGTTATTTCACCCTCAATCATCTCGAATTTTAATTTAAAAAAATGCTCGCAGTGCCACTAGAATACTGCAATTCACCACTAAATACCAGCGATTGCAACTTGGAGCCCAAGCAGGTCTTCTCATACTTCAAACCTGGCTCCCGCTGCGAGTTGGAAACATGGCGAGGGTGCCCCACGGTCAACCTGTTTGATGACGAATACCGCTGCATTCACCACTGCGTCTTCAGAATGGGTCTTATTGTATACCAGCCGTATAGAGGTAAGTATTCACTAAGAAACGGTGGTTAAGGGTAGGTCCAAAGGAGTTGAAGTCAATAGTAAGCCCATTTAATACTTGATGGAAACTCAACTCAACTCAAACGCCATCAACCAAGCAACATGTAAAATTAAATATACCCGAAACACACTTTTTTTGGGGCGAAATATCACGTTTGTAGTTAAAACTCAATGTAGCACATTCGAAACGTTGTGCTGATGGACGCTTTATAATTGGGTCTTGGACGTTATAACAGTAGAGTAAAATAACTCATCATCTGCCTAGCCTTTTCCCAACTATGTTGGGGTCGGCTTCCAGTCTAACCGGATGCAGCTGAGTACCAGTATTTTACATGGAGCGACTGCCTATCTGACCTCCACAACCCAGTTAATACTAGGTAATACGATACTCTTTGGTAAGACTGGATGTCAGAATTTCAGGTCACTGACTACCTGTAGCGACTGCCAAAGCTTTATATATGGCAGCCGGGACCAACAGCTTAACGTGCTTTCCGAGGCACGGAGGAAACTCGGTGTGTCGGGCGGTCACCCATCCACAGACCGATCTAGGCAAGCACAGCTTTACCTAAAGATCGACCCGAGTGGCAGTTCTTATTAAGCCACGAGCTCCTCGAAGTCAGATATCAATAAGACCATTACAGGCCAAAGCCACAGGGAAAATGGTCAGTCAGAAGGAAAACGAAGCTAGAGTCACAGACACAAGGCATATTATGTAGGTACCTACTGTAGTTGTACATTGTAGAGGGTGTAAAAGTACCCTTAAAGAAGCCGAAAGTCACTTGTTCTCCCTGTCACTGCGATCATTTCTTTGTACTAGACCATACCTGGGAATGCGAAGGAATGAGGAAAATATCGTGATAAAGGTTTTGGATATGAAAGGTTTTGGTATAAGAGTAGAGAAAGACCAAAGAAACGAAGGATGGACTGTGTTAAGAATGATATGGCAAAAAAGGAGGTTCCTCATGAGATGACGAGAAACAGAGAAGTATGGAACAAGAAGACATGCTGAGCCGACCCCAAATGAATTGGGATAAGGGCAAGAGAATGATGATGACGATGACGAGACGGAGATGTTCGGGGTCAAAGTTCCAACTTATTCACAGCTGTTTTTTTTAATACTAGTTTTTCGGGTTATGACTTCACTTAAATTACCTCTATAACCAGTTTACTATTCAAACCATCCATTATCACAATGTTTTAAGAGTACTACATTGAGTTTTACAGTAAAATGTGATTTTTTGTTCCCAAAAAAAAAGTCGTTTCCCAGCAAAAAAAATTGCGTAGGGGTACTTAGTTTGGTGTTGTTTGAAAGAGATCATGAATGATAAGGATCTCCGTATGAATGTAAAAAGCAAACTATTTAACACCTGCATCCTGCCAGTTCTCATGTACGTCAGCCAAACATGGACCTTATCACAATGCTCCACTAGTAAACTTGCAACCTGTACGCAATGGAAAGGAGCATGATGAATGTTAAGAAGTCAGACCGACTGAGAAACCGTGTGATAAGAAGCAAAACAAAGGTTACAGACATTACTTGCAAAATTAGAAGGCTTAAATTGCGATGGGCAGGGCACATGATAAGAGGAACCAACAAATGGAGCAAAATTGTGACACGTTGGTATCCTAGAGAAGGTAAAAGGAAAAGAGTTAGACCACAAAAAAGATGGGATGATAACATAATACAAGTGGCAGGCGTTACATGGAACAGAGTGGTTCAAGAAAGATATGAGTAGAAAAGATTGGAGGAGGCCTTTGCCGACTGGCAAACAGATCTACAGAGAATCAATAAAATTCAAAAATAAGAATAGATTAAGAATTAGATTTAAGTTTTTTCATGTATTTTTCTTTTCATTGGTCGTTGAGTTGAATACAAGACAATGTTTGTAATTTATGTTCTTTCTCCAAAATTAGTTTACTGATATGTTATGTCTTTTTTATGTTTTATTATTATATACTTTTTATTATTGATTGTAGTCAATCGTATTATTAACTTACACCTTACTATTGTATCGAGTCTGGTTCTTTTAACCAAACAGACAGATGTGTTGCTGGGGAGTTTGTTCCGCCACTTTCCAGCAAAAACACTAGAAAGTGTCGAAGGGTGGGCGTTTTGGGGGACTGTCACTTGTATAAGTAAAGTAAATTTTGACGTTCGAAAAGTGCTGATTATCAGCGTAGTTTGAATAAATGACTTTTGATTTGATTTGATTGTTACACTGATCTGAATAAAAGGCTATAATAATATTATTATATTATTATTATACTTAGTTTGATGTACGTGATGCTTGGTTGACAGTTTCGTGAAGGCTTTGTTTACACTCTGTATATGTGAGAAGATATAATTTCGCGTTTGGTCGCATTGGAATTTCATGAAGTATTTAGTCAATCAGTTCAGCAAGTTGTTTTTTGGCCTAATGATGACATGATGGTCCTTAATACTTCTAGTTATAATGTGAAATTGATTCATAACAAGAATTTGTTTAGTATACTACAACAAAAAAATGGGTAAAATGAAAAAAAACCTTTTTTCAAAAGAGACCGACTTCCAAAATCCCTGTAAAAGTCAGACTTTAATCTTTACTTACAGAAGTCTGTGGAAAAAACGTCAATGAAACAAAGTCACCGACTTTTGCTACCACACACACGGACGATTAATATTTTTTTGGAAGTCGTTGTTTTCGCAAAAAAGTTTTTTCGTGGAAAACAGCTTACTTTGTTGTATTTGCTCGTATTAAATTATATTATAAGCACTTCGCAGCTATTGACGTGGATGCCGGCAACATCTTTGCCTGCGTAGTATTATACAAAATTTATTCGTTTTGCAGAACCATTAGAAGATGTGAATCAAAAATTAGAGGAACAAGATCCGAAACAAACATTAGAGGAAATAGGTCTGCAACCTTTACAAGATCTTCATGAATTACTGAAGTTTGTCATTGAAGAAGCAGTTCAAACCGAGGCTGTTACCGAGGAAGTTAATGAGACGGTAGCAAAAGATGTTAATGAGAATTTTATTGATTTGTTATCCACCACCGTTGCTGAAGAAGATTATAAATCTGAGACAGACGATGTCACTGAGGATTTTACTGAGGTGGTATCCACCAGCATTGCTGAAGAAGATATTGAAACTGAGACTGAAAATGTCACTGAGGATTTTGCTGAGGTAGTATCAACCACCATTGCTGAAGAAGATCATGAATCTGAGATTGAAGATGTCACTGAAGCGGTATCCACTGATACTTCTAAAGAAGATCATGAATCTGACAATGAAGACCACGTTGAGGATCCTGAGGCGGTAGATAATACTGAAAATAAACCAGAAGGTTTGAAAGCACCGGACTACGAGGAAGTAGAGGAAGTCTTGGTCCCATAAACGTTTCAAAACTGATAGGTAGATAGAACATACTAATATTGTAAATAAAAATTTAACACAGGGTCGTTGTCCCGGCTTATCCCACAAAAATACGCATCCTTTCCAACAAGTATTGCCATTAAATTGTTTTGCTTGGTTATATCTGTAGCCTTAGTGTATTCAACAATAGGTATTATGAATTATGATGGGTCGTTCGAGACTCTTACTAGGAGGAACCCAACGAATGCAACGTTTTTTGGTTAGAGTTCTGTTACATCATCATCATCATTTTCCAGCTCTTGTCCCATTCTACTTGGGGTCAGTGTAACACGTTTTCTTCTTCCATTCTCCCCTCCCTATCAGACGTCAAGGTCAAGGCATCATTTACTTCTTTCTTTTTCATATAATTTTCAACCGACTTCAGACGGAGGAGGTTCTCAATTTAATTTTTTTTTTTTGTTTACGCATAACTCATTTATGAACCGATTAGAAAAAATATTTTTTCATTCGAAAGAGTATACTCCCGAGGTGGTTCCATTGTCACCATGTCAGGATCTGATGATGGAATCTCAGCGAAATGGAGAGCAACCCTCAAATTTTATAGGCACGTATTGTGTTTCGTGTGTTTTCTAAAAATATTCAAGTATTCACATCTGGCAGTCATCACCTCATGTTGATTAGTTGATGATGGAAGGTATAATTCCACCCCGTCGGGGCTGCGGGTTGTTCGCAAGAGATACCGTGGCCTCGACATAAAGGGCTAAGAAGGAACATGGGTGGTTTTTAGTCAGTAGAAGTCTGACACTCCCTTTCGCTCTGCCCAAGAGCGGGAGGGGTTATTCGGTAATTTTCCACCCGCCAAAAAAAAAAAGTATAATTCCATTACAGTTTATCGACAGCCACCGCGGCACCGGTTGCTGTGAAAAGTGGCACGTTGCTATGTTATGTGTGACTACTTTCTTCAGACAGGCAGACCCATTAAATAGATAATGATGTATCATTGTATCCTGAATTCCTGATATAACCCCTGCCCACAAGTCCGTAAGTCAAGCCCATTACCTCCCTCGTCTCGACTGATAACGATAAATGATCGAATTGGCACCGATGATAACATCGAGATTTCAATCGATTGAACTCGGTAATTGACGTTATAATAGAGGGGTTCCAGGCATGTTTATATCTTTCGATAATCTCGTTGCTAGTTGTATTAAATGGGGGCAACACTGGCCGCGATGATCTGTTTGGTTGGTTTATTTTTTTAAAACATTTTTGAAAAAAATGTTTTTAAATTTTTGTACAAAAATCGTAAAGCGGTACACAGAATACATCTACATACCAAGTTTCAACTGTGTAGTCTTAATCGTTTCCGAATAAAGTGGCTGTGACATATGGATGGACAGACAGACATGACGAATCTATAAGGGTTTCGTTTTTTGCCATTCGGCTACGGAACCCTAAAAAGGCATTCAGTCTACGTAAATCTGTACTAAAACTAGTCCCAGCGATAACACAACTTTTGCTGTAATGTGGGGCTAAGTTCTGTACCTTCAGTGAAAAGTGATATAAGTGAAAAATCATAGTTTTGAGTAATTTAAGGTTAAAGAATTAAAAAAATCTCGTTATTTTTCTAACGTTCTAAAATAAAAAACGATATGTGGTACGTGTAGATAATATTATAAAGATTATAAAGAGCTTGGTTTGAATAAATTATTTTGCACGGAATTTAAGTAATTAGTAAAAATAGCCAGTTATATCACCGTACACTATAGTTTTCTTTGCTTATTTTTGTGTATTTAAATTTATAATGAAATGAATTATTTTACACATTTAGTTACCGTTTTGTGTGAAATGTTATAAGGCTTGTGTTTTGGCATGTTTTGCCTGCGAATAGTTGTTGTGAGAAAAAGTCGTAAAACTAATATGGTCATTTTGATTATCAGCAACCTTTTTTCATTGTTTTATTTAAAATTCCTACGTAAATATTCAATTGTACCCCTAAACACCAATGTATTTTTCAAACTAGTAAGTGATTAATGCTACAAGCTAGAATTTATTGTGATACATTTTGTTTACATCGAAGTGTTTATTGATACAAGTAATAAGTATTTTCAAACGTTTTTGTCACAGAAAGGGTAAATCTATGTTAATATCATAATAAAATAATAACTAAATTAAAAAAGCGTTTCTTTAATAAAGAATTCTTGAATAAACACTTTTTTATGAATTACAAGTAGTAGCAAAACAATAAAACATTTTTATAAATCAAACTTAAAACATAACTTTTAGACCTAAGTAGGTATTTATTGTTAATCTGATTATCAGAGTAGGTATCGTTAGTATTTAAACATATTAAAACAGGCTCAATAAATCAAACAACAGATTTATTGTAGCACTTCAACTATTCGCTATATAAAACAATATAATTAACATCCTTATAAAAAAACATAACTTTTAAACCTCTTTATTATTAATCTTGAACAGTCTTAAAGCGTATTTAATCAGTCTCAAAAAAATCAAATAACAGATGTGTTGTACATGTAGTACTTCAACTATTCGCTAAACAATACAATATAACATCCTTTTAAAAAAACACAACTTTTAAACCTACTTATCGTTAATCTTGAACAGAGATCGAATTAGTCTTAAATCGTATGAAATCAGTCTCCAAAAATCAAACAACAGATAACAATATAATTTTCTTATAAAAAAAACATAACTTTTCATCATTAATCTTGAACAGTCTTAAATTGTATTAAATCAGTCTCCAAAAATCGAACAACAGATATGTTGTAGCACTGCAACTATTCATTATCTACCATATTCTTCATGTACCATATTTTCTTCATCCCTCTGTAGCTGAACGCCTTCCATAATCTCATCTATTCGTTTTTTCATTATAGACTATAAAATAACAGTTCAAATTAATATCGAAGCGTCACATTAAAACCGAATGGTTTTAATGTGACGCTTCGATATTAATTTAAGGTAGAATTTCTAGCAGCGTCAGCGTCAGTGTGACATGAAAATGTATGGACGGTGGCACTCGGCGGCTGACGTGGCGTCAGCCGAGCCATCAAGAGTAGATAGAACCAGGGCTCGGAAACCGGTTTCTTAACCGGTTTCGGTTATTGACCCCAAACCGAAATCGATTTAGGTTAAAGGTTGCTTTACCGGTTTATGCGGTATACCGGTTTTTCATGAATTTTGGTTTTGGTATTGAAATTTAACCGGTTAAAACCACATTTAATAGGGTCCCCGGCCCCCACCACCCTTGCTCGCACAGTTTGAAGAACAAATTGATAAAATGAAGCCAGGAAAAAAGTTAGGCCCACTACCTGATTTTTGTTTTTGAGATACACCGAAACTGCTATACTGATTTTTATAAAACCTCGCAAATATAGTATACATGCAATAATTACAAAATGTTTATAAGACGTACAAGCATACGTGCAATGAAACTACACCAGGAAAGAGCAAAGATACCTATGTTTTGATTAAAAGTATTGTTGACATTTGATTAACAACAACGTCTGCCTATCCCTATTATACCTACTGAATACTCAGTTAGCATTTAATAAATAAGAATTAAAATACATTGTTAGGCTACCTATATTATTAATTATCATAATAGTCTGTTTTACGATTAGTAAGTTCGAAAATTAGGTATTCTTTTTATAAATTAATTAATATTGTTTTAAAATAAGTATTTATAAAAGGGAAATAATAAATCGAGCAACAGATTTTTTTAATGGCCACGTGATCAAACTTCTAATTTTATGACTAAGCCACGGGAAAATAAGATAGCCTCTAAAAAGCTAATTCGTCTTTTTACAATGCCAACTAAATATCTTACAGAAAGCGTCAAATAAAGATCATCAATTATCGTAACTTGTACTTATTACATAGACACCTAATTTACTAACGCAGCCACGGAATTTATATCTCATAACCATTTTACATTTTATAGCTTTAACATTAGTTAATTAGCACCCTAATGGGCGGCATGGGCACCGGGCCGTAGGCCGACGAAGGAGGCCGGCGGAGGCCCGGCACTTCGGGGACAGAAGATATTAGTGTTATTTAATATGCGAGCGAAGCGAGCGCGCGTCACTTCGCCGTTGTCGGGTATAAAATAACCACCATGCTGAGTTATATTTAGAGTGGCTCAGATAGAACTTAACTAGTGGCTAAGATAGGAATACTTAGATGCTCGTTAATTGTGGCTTACTTAGTAATTTAGAAGGCAATGTAGATTTTTAGAGGCGAAAAATGCTATTAAAAAGAAGCCGGTTTAATTAGCACCCTTTATAAAATACTGTATAATACGACAATATTATTGAATTCTTAATAAATCAATATAAAATACATGTTCTTTGTAAACATTTAAAAAACAAAATTGTTACATAATTCGTGTAAGATGATACAAGTCTTACCTTAGTGCCGGGGCACACGATGCGTTGCGGCGCCGCACCGCAAAGATTTCGACGAATCGCCTTCAATTTCACTGGTCGTGGTGCCCGACGATTCGTCGAAATCTTTACGGTGCGGCGCCGCAACGCATCGTGTGCCCCGGCACTTACGCATCGTAGTTGTGTGCTGTAACGCACGACGCACCTGTCCTGAACTCCTGACGCACGCCCGAGACTAAGAATCCCGCGTCGCCTGCGCTCTTTCCATGCGTCCCGCGGTGAAGTAGGGAGTGGGGTGCGTAAGAGCTGCGCGACTTGTATCACTGTGTACTACGTATTTTTTTGCTAATTTAGTTCTAAAACGCAATGCAGTTTTGATTCTACTATATTAGTATCATTATTCACGTAATCATATATCCTATTTCCCTTATGTTCTGACTAATAGAATTAATATTAAATTTGTAATCACATCAAAATTGGCTACATAAATTACGTGTAAATTGTTTGATTAGCAGTTGTATCATTAGTCACATATTTTTATGAAAATAAATTTGTGTTTGTATGGTTCATGTACAAATGTAACACTTTTCACTAGAATGTATTGTTTCAATTTTTTAATGTTTTGTGATAGGATTTCATTTGTATCACTTTGGATTAATTGAAGTAAAAGCTTTCGGTTCGCGTAAGATGTGGTAACTTGAGTCGTATTATAATACATTTTAGAAATATAAAGATCGGTTCGGAGCACTTTGGTATGAATCAAAAAGTATTATTTTACACCATAATTTCAATAAAAAATTGCTTACTTCTATCAATGTACACAAAAAAATCTCATTCATTTTTAATCTTATAACAACGGGGATAAGACAGAAATTAAGTTAATTTTTTTTTAATAAGTTTAACCAGAGAATATAAAAACCGATCTGGGTCAACATGTATCACTTTTCACTGAAGGTACAGAGTTGTCACCCTGGAGGTTAAGCAACCCCTAGTAGTGGGTTGGAACGAAGTTCAAGGTCAACCGTCCCCTTCATTAAGGGGCCAATTATAATATTGCTTATGAGGGGCGACTATAGGTGTTATTGTCAGACTTAATCTACGTTGCACTTTTACTTTAAAAATATTTATGATTTAATTTAGTGTTTTGAGATTGAGAATTTTTATTAAATAAATAAAATAACAAAAAAAAAAAAAACATCATTGAAAAATAATTTAAAAGAAAATGGAAAAAAAGATATTGCATCGACCGGGAATCGAACCCGGGCCGCCCGCGTGGCAGGCGAGCATTCTACCACTGAACCATCGATGCTCGTATTAAGAGATTTGAAATTATTGATTGCTTCCTACGAAGTAGTTAATTTTTAATGTTTGAACAAATGTTTCACTGAGGCAAAATGAATATAAAGCGACTTACATTATTATTTCGAAATAGTTTCCTTCGCAGAGTACATACAACATTCCTTCTGCTAGTGTGTACAAGTGTTTCCTTATAACTAGCTACGTGTGTATTTAAATACGTTCTAAACGAATTTAGAAAGGAAGCACTGCCTTTTTGAACCACGTCTCTGGTTAATCACGGATTATGGAATAGGGAATTATGTAACAGTACCTACGTAGGTAAATTAGATACGGGATCACCAGCCTATATTCTAACGACGATTAGGAGTAAGTAAGTTACTGATTCAACAATAATACGAATAAACAATAGGCTAACAGAAAATATTATATCGAACTCAACACCTTTAAGCTTGAGCATTACTATCTTTACATAAATCTACATAATTATTATTTTGCAAGGTTTTACTTAGGTCACTGCATTATCATAAAAAGTAAACTTCGATAATAAGAGCAGATGCGATATGACATAATCATACGTGGATGACTGTTAAAATTTATTATCGATATTTTACAAACCACATCACATAAAACATGACACGTAACGATGCATGTGTACCAGTATTACCGCTACTTCATTTAGAAGGGGCGTGCAATGTTTACCAATAAACAACACAAACCATGTTCCAAAGTTGAAAGGTCACCGCGAGATGGCGCCAAAATGCGAAACAAGATGGCGACACGACAAGCGAGCAGCTGATCGACCGCACCTGACGCGCACCGGCACACTCGCGTCTCGCTACTCTAGCCAACCAAACGAATGACTCAGTTGCGCCAAGACCGAGTGACGGAAGCGACGCGTGTACTGTTTATTTAAAACAAGATTACGATGCCGATGTTTCTTCTAAATAAACAAATAATGCCGTGAGATCCTAAGGACGATTGCGTAACTATACTCTAAGCATTATAGTTATAGGATTTAATCGATTTTAGAGATGCTCGCGAAGTAGGACAGTGTTCCTCAGGCTTCTCAGTCAGTGTGTCTAGGTCAAATGTTTTTGGTACCAAGTTTGATGTTTATCTTATCAATGGTGCAATTATTTGCGTGCGGGTGGTGTGTTATTGATTGAACGGAAGTCGTTGACTTGTTATCAGTAGCTTCTGTGTAGTGATTATTGTTGTTGTTATTGTGAATTGTGAGGAGGATAAAACAATGTTTGGAGTATTTATGAAGCGGTGGAAGCCCAAAAGGTAAGTTTGAACAGTAAACAGAGATAATGGTGTTAGGGAAAACTTTGCTGAGGTCGATATAACTGAAGACGTTTAATTTTTGGGTCAATGGGTCGTCGCAGAGTTTGAAGAATAATTGTGTTGATTATTTTGAAATTGTAAGAGAAGCGTTTGAGGACATCAAATAAATATTTGACTCAATAAGATACTAATGTCTTAACTGTCCGTCGGAAATTCCGTAGAGTTTTTTGCATCTAAATTCGGACTAATTTTGGCACGGCTGCAGACAAACGCGGCACTGTTGACAGACTCAATGGATGAAATAGTAAGAAATATATTTACGCTTACTTACTTTGTTTGATCTTTAGATTCTATGGAATTCTTTGAATTAAAAAGAAATATAATTATTAGTATCAGAGACTCGGAGATTGATTAAAAACTTCTAAACTTCCGGGATTGTTAAAATAGGTCATATACGAGACATCAATAAAACTCAATTTAGACTTTATTGCTAACGCACCAATACCGTTTGAAACCGTTTTGAAATAACCGATTTAAAATAAAAGCAAACAACCACCACTAACCAAACTTTGGATAGTAGATAACGCGGATGAATCTACTAATTAAAATAAATAACTAGCAACAAATGGGAACATCACGGACATAAACCTGCTCCTCCTCTCTCTCTCCTGGTCGGCTAACTGATCAGCAGTAAAATTCTAACTGCACTGTTAAGAATATACTTGAAGTAAGTAATTAAGCATCCTATTTTCCTTGGCTCCCCGATCCATGATAGATAAGAACCAATCACCATAGGTACCTATATTAGGTATTGAACTATAATCACTGTACATCACTTGTCAGATAAGCTATAATCTACCACGAAATTGCCTCTAAATTAACTTACAAGATCTTCATAACATAAAACACCGGCCGAAGCCAAGTAAGTAATTCTCATTAGTGAGCAAAAACTGAAATTTTAAACTATCGTGTTACATAAAGCAGATTAGTTACCTATCGATACCTGAGTCGAAGCCGTGAATCCATATGATGTAACTGTTACGAGGACGTTTGTTTATTTAATAATATTTTAATATAGGCTCGAGGATTTTATTAACCTATGTTTAGAATTGTACAATTAAAGGATAGACCAAAGAATAACTTTCCCTTCGAATAAAAAAGAACTCCTGTAAACAATATTAACAACATCAGTTTAGATCAGACGTTCGTATTTTGGTAAGACTTAAAATTGTATAGAACTGAACTCTACAAATCCGCAGACTATAGAGAAAGTTAAAAATAGAAGACTTAAAGCTTAAACAGAGTTTCGCGAAATAAAGGAAAAGATGCTGGTTGTAAGTACCAAAAGTGTCACAACAACACAATGTGTAAGACAACCGTTATACTAAAACAGATGATGAGAGCAAAAGGTGTTTACATTTAGATTAACATAAGCAAACCCAGGTCCCTTGGCAAATTAACCATTACAATAACACACAAGCTCAATACCGTTACCAAGTGCAGTTTTTGCTGACGCCTGAGTCAGCTAATGTACCAGTATCGGGTTTGACTCCCGGTAGAAAACGTTAATGCAAGTCATACAGGCAAATTAGGTACGTATCGCGTTTCATATGCAGCCGTCAAGGTGTTGAGAAAAATGTTTTATGTTCTGCATGAAGTGACGGCTTTAAATATTGGTATGAATGGCAAATACGTGATGCTGGTAATAATTATTGAACGCAGAACTGTATGAATATAGAAATGGTTGTCGAAAAAACAAAATACTGGAGACAGATCGAGTTTTTCATTTAAAGAATTATCTGTGCCTTTTGAGTTTGCCGAATAAACGAACAAAGAACTGAGAGAAAACTGAAGATGTTCAACAAAGGAAGAACGTGGGAATTTTACTTTTCGAACAAAGACTTGAAGAAATATACGTGGAAGAATTGGAGTTCCTAGGGTGCAATAATGGGTCCATCGTTGATTAAAATAAATGAGAGAGACTGGAGTCTGGGAGATGGATGACACTTTTGCTGTCAAAAGATCAAAATACTAGATTTTGGCCTTTTCTTTAGTGCCTTTAGAGTAATTAGACAATTCATTTAGACGGTACGTTTGCGTATTATTGTCACTATAGATGACAGCCATCTGAAAAGAACTTCAACATGTTGATGTTGCGGTCACTTGCGGTGCGGTACTGACTACTGAAATTAAATTACAGAAGAAAATCTGTAACTTTACAATATATTTTAATAATCTACGTACTAGATAACTTTCCTCTATTTACAAAACACATTTATAAAGCATTTTTTAAATACTAAACAAGCTTGCATTTGGTCGCCTCGCCAGAGGTGATGCGATGACGCGCCTTAGGGTTGATGGAGCACGCTTGCTCGATTCACTCGAACTTTTAAGAGAAGAGATCTAAGTTTTTAAACTGACATGGTCGCTGACACTACTATTAATACTGAGAAAGAGGGTGGACAGATTTGGGTGCTCATAAACATCCACCTGCAATGACTTCAGTTTATCCGTGATCATGGTGCTTGTATCAGCGCCGAAATATCGGGAACTCGAAACAAAAATTAAACATGATAAATATCCCGTTTTCAGTATTAATAGTAGAAGAGATCTAGATTATAATTATCAGAGAAACCGGCAGCTGGTAAATTTCAAGCCCGGCGATTCGCCCAAACTATTCTTCTTGAAGTAATTAGATCAATAATTCTTGTGTAGGTAATAGCTTTTATGAAACTTATCACTTGGTAATCAAGAAGACCCTTTTTTTGCTTTGTGGGGGAGGGTGGGAAATCATCAAATGACTCCTCCCGCTCTGGTTAGAGCACGTAGGGAGTGTCAGACTACTACTGACTAAAAACCACCCATATTTCTACTTAGCCCTTTGTGTCGAGGCCGTGCTACCTCTTTCGAACAACTCGCAGCCCCGACGGGATCAAAGAGACCCTTTTTTCGTGTTTTTCCAATGTTTTGATTTGTACCTTTTTTATAACATAATTATTTTAGTTGTCATGCGACTTGAGGTTATTATGTAAATTTCATGAATCGGCAACACAGCTCACGACATTATAATTTTTAGAATTTTCAATGAATTAATGCCTCGACAGTGACTTTCGTGTGTTTCATTTACGGCCGCTCCCTAAATATGTTGTTTTTCAATTAACGTATGCTTTTAGAGCGGACTTTAAACAAGGCATTAATTACAATTGAATGAGCCAAAGACAATTAAGCATACAATTTTGTTTTTCATTGTTTTTTTTAATGATTATGTAGGGAAATTACAACGGTATACAGAATTGTAGTATAGTAGTATCATAGGTAGGTATCACTCCGTCTCGCTACAACAAAGGTCCCTGCAGGACACCTGTTGCCATAACACATCTGGAAGACCCTAAACCGATCGCGAAGCCAGGTGGTCCTGTGTCATAAGTGCGTGGTGTGTGACTGCGGTGCCTCAACGTAGACTAAGGCTCCGTCAGGGCTGCGGGTTGTTCGAGGCTGTTTTAGTCAGCAGGAGTCTGACACTTCCTTCCGTTCCGCCCAGAGAGGGAGGAGTCATTTGATGATTTCCCATCCCCCAAAACCTTAATTATTAAATATGATGTAGGTACCGCTATGTTAGTCGAGCAGGCAATATTTCAAACAAAGCATATGGAAATCATAGGTGTTCCTCAGGGCACAATACTTGGTCCACAAAAGAAGATTTACTTCAATATGGAGTACCTACATACACGCCATTGTAATAAATAAGTCAAGCTACAACAAAAGCGTAAAATATCACAGCATATCACGCGATGTGAGCAGAGGCTTAGCATTTTGTAATAAATCTGCTGTATGTACCCGCATATCGAGTATCTATGTTCACGGTACAGTTCATACAGTATTTCAAGTAAGAACAAATGCTCGGGATCGGCTAAGAACACAAAATACAAGTGTCCCGATTACGGTTTTAAACACAGCTCTGTAACAGAAGGACTGACACACAGGGAAATATGTATTAATGACCCAGATATAAGAAAAGAAAAATATGTAATACAATCGAATTAAGAACTTTCTCCTCCTTAGAACTCGGTTTAAAATTACAAACGTGTCCCTATGTCGAGTTTAAAGACGGCCCTGTAACAAATGGACAGACACCGACCGGAGGCAGTTAGCAAACACGGTTAAAAAGGGGTTTGTTAGCTTACTGGCTATCATTATACTGTGCCATGGTTCTCCAATAGTTCACCAAACGGCAAAGTTATTCATATTGATTGTATTGATTTCTGATAATATATAATATTATATATTGTAACTATGAGAAAGCCGAGTTGATATCTTTAGAAATTCGGGTAAGATTTAAGATGGCTTATCCACTTAGTATTAGATCCTTCTATGTTTTGGTCTTGTGACACGTATTGTTTTGGGATTAGCTTGGCTTAGTAAGCTAATGTTATAACTTAACATAATATCACGCCTGTAATCCCCGAAGGATTAGGCAGAGGTGAACCTAATGGTACACTCACATTTCGCCAGTTAAATTACCTAAGTCCCTATTTTCATCAACACAAATTCAGACTCTGTAGCTGCTATTGAGAATGGAAAACCCAATAGCATACGCCTATCGTCTATGGCCGGCTTTAGATTATGTCTATTCAAAATATTTTTTGGTTACGAATCATTTTCCATTTTACATTAGTCTGTCAGATAGATTTCCAAAAAATATTGGACACATATTTTTTCATTTTTCGCGTAAACACAAAATGAAGACGATACAGTGCTTCGAAAACTCGTGTGGCGTCACATTTCATTACATTTTAACGGAAAGTGACGTCGCAAGCCCCCCGCTCATGATCTTTGACGCGTTTTATCTTCGTCAATTTTAATTAATTTGATAAAATAAAATCACGTATCCAATATTTTTCGAAAATTTATCCGACGGACTAATTAGAGCCATTTTTTTTAAGTCAGGAAAACTTCCTCTTGAACGTCCGCTAACATTGCTTGAATGTCTTATGATCCACCGGGTGCTCATAAGGACGCTCGAGGACTTAAGGGCTTGTGTTCGGCCGCATAATGCTTGGTGTGAAACTGTGAACTTGTGAAGCGATGCTGCTCTCGGGAGGAGCATGCTTTCATAAAAGAAATCGTTCTCGCTAATAAAATATGTCACATCATCTGAGCCGTCAGGTGATATTTACTTATTCTCATTAACAATAGTAGGTAATTATTTTACATAGCATTAGGTATTTGGGTTACAACATGTTTTTATACTCTACGACTGCTATCACCTTATCAGCTGTTATCATAGAAACCACTAGAAATACTATCAGTCTGGCGCCTGAGCTCTTCACGTCAAGTTGTCAATGTAACTCGTATGACATGTTTACATGGCATTTAGTGGTATGTAGAGCTCCTTGAGTTTGTTCGATATACCAGCAATATATGCCTGTGTACTCAGGAGAACAATCAAGCTATACAAAACAGTTTCTGCGGAACTCTCATTGTACAGGAAACCTATACAAAGTCAGGCCATGTTATACTCCCGTCGGGGCTGCGCGGGTTGTTCGCAAGAGATACCGCGGCCTCAACATGAAGGGCTAAGAAGGAACATGGGTGGTTTTTAGTCAGTAGAAGTCTGACACTCCCTTTCGCTCTGCCCAAGAGCGCGAGGGGTTATTTGATGATTTTCCACCCGCCAAAAAAAAGTGGTGGGTGATTGAAGATGCCTTTATACAGCACAGCAGTGGATTGCTGAACGCTGATGATGTTGCTGATTTCAATTTTAGATGCCTTCTTACCAATAAAATAACATTTAGAAAACAAAAGGCCATGTTATACTGGAAATCTATAGATTCATGTGTCGCCGTGTGTATTTTTGTCGCTAAAAGCTATTATAACGCAATTTTGAGATCTAGAACTGACTCAGCCTACTGCATACCACGGCTGCTGGACAGAGGCCTCTTTTTCTTTACACGACGTTCTGCTTCAACGAAGCAAGTCATTATTTTACAATACGCACATGAATTCGAAAAATCAGAGGGGCGTATCAGGGTCCAAACTTGAGCCGAGCCTGACAGTCACACCGCTAGACTAGCACTGCTATACTTACAGTATGATGTCATAATCCCATTGAATTCTTAAACGGAAGGAAGTACAACCAGAATATCTGTTAGTGTGAATCTTATTTCAAATTCCACCAGATGACCATTCGTCAAATTCGTTTCTTTAACCCTTTTTTGTCCAGCCACGTCTATTAAGACACCGTTCCGTAACCCAAAACGACCATTACCTTAACTAATTAAACGAATATTTTTAATTTGACAACGTTATTAAGTTTTTCTTTTATTTCTCAACCCGACCCAGCGGCCCGCGGTCGGGGAGACCGGGGCAATCTATTTTTCTAGTGCTGCCCTCTAGCAAGACCACCTGCTGAGATTTTAATTGGAAATTGGCCCTCTCTATTTGTAATGCCCACAGCCTCATATTGCCACGGTGGGTGGTCACCCTCTGTTTCTTATTTCCCTTTAATATGTGAGCACCGAGGACCAATTCTGTGTTCGTACAGCCGAACGGTCATGTGTTATGTAAATCGTTCCTCATTATTTTGTTTGTGGGATATGCATACTTCGGAATAATTATGGTTTTCTTTGGTACCTCATCCGTGAATATTTCAAGGGATAAATGTAAAGGTATGATAAATTTCATGCTGGACGCAAGTAATGTGTTAATGCCGTGTTATTATGTTTTATTACAGCGAAAATACCGCGACTTTTTTTAATAAAGTGGCTTCTTCATAAATAATGAAACCTTTTCGAAGGAAATTACTTTTTTAGGCTCTATAAAGGCGGCGAGGTCGTAAAACCTGTATTTTCTCACTTTATTAAAACAACAAGTTAATATTAAAGTAATTTGCATATTATTCTCAGGCTTATTTATTTAAAGATCCCTCAGTTTAATGAAAAATCTCGGTTTAAAAATAATCTTTATCTAAATTACTCTATCTTCCCTTGGGCCAAGTAGTTTCGTTGCCTTTTTAGTTGTATGCTGACTAACATGATTACTGCTCATGCCCTCAGGGCTATAGGCATGGATATTCTCTTTACACAAATTGCAATTGCTCATGCAATTTAATAAATGGTTCGTTTACAACCCTTCGTTTGAAGTGATTGAGAAATACGAGTAAATATTGGTTATGGGGGCAAAAATATCCCGAGTGTAGTGTAATAATAAAAAAAAAGTGTGTGTAAGATGAGATGAATTAAATTAAACTGTGTGGTGTGCTCCAAATAAAAATAAGTAAAAGTGAAAATTCGGGCGCCTGGAGTACACACAAAACTATGCCAAGGATAGACTTACCTGCGGGAGCTTGAGACCTTTAATCTTCAAGCGGGAAGGCATCAATAAAAATCAATCATGAAAAGTAAGAACGACTTTATTACCCGAAGGCTGCTGGTTTGAAAATTCCTTTCTAACATTAACAACTCTAATGTGTAAAATTAAGAGAAAATTGTTGTTATTATAAGACCTGTCATTATTGCACTTTTTTAAAATAAATTGAAGTTATGTATCATAAACCATACCAAACTCCGTCGACTAAATTAGGAACCTGATGGATTATCCAAGAGCATCTTGGTGATATTCGCCGAGATTGCCAACGGCGGTCCAAGATATATGCATTTTGGTAGGGGCGTGCGTTCAAAAATTTAAGTAATATGGAAAAAAAAACGCCTTGTGGCTGAAAACAAACATGAATAATCGTTAGCGGATAAAAAATGGCGATCGAATGGTGGTTACGAGCAATATACAATTAAACTCACCGTTTCTTCCAAAAATCAAAATGTGGTCATCAGTAGATGAATGAATCCAAGCAAATAATTATAAAATGAAGTTAAAAGATCCTGAAACAATTAAATATCGGAAACTATTAGCGTCTGCTATCAAAATAGCCATGACAACGCGGAACGGACCGAAATCACAAAGAATTCGCTTACCTTAAAAAATAAAGGCTATCCAATTAGGATCATGACAAGGGCAATCGGCTACCACATAATTAGGGACTAGATGCCGCCCATCTCAAGTTATATTTTGAGATTTTATTGGAGCGCTCAAAAATCACTCCATTGATTCCAGGCTGTAGGTCGAAAAGCAAGAAATGTCAAAGTCAATTTGACAGCATCGAAAATAAAAATCAGTGTGACCACTTCACGAATCCAAGTCAACAAAAAATGAATTTTCATAAGGCAACACCAACCAGAGCCTACAAATCAAAGCAAAGAATTCAATAGTATGTAACAGGCTTAAAAGACTCGTTACATTACATCCCTCCCCGAAAATAAAAGAAAGGAACTTTCTTTTATTAGAAAGAAATCTTCAACACAATAGACCAGTCTTAACAACTTTCTAAATCCAAAAAAAGAAAAGAATCATAAAAGATTCGAAGTGTAAATGAATTCTGAACATGTCAAACGACAAGGTCTCAAGAATTTAATAAAAGTAAAAACATGCAAATGACAAAAAGTCAAAAATGAAATCTGTGAAAAACAGAAAAAAATATAAGTTATAAAAACTAGTTAAATGAAACGAAGAGAGAAATCTCTTAGCGCTTCTAAACTCCAAAACAGTGCAGTTAGGCACTATAGCCACTGACTAAAAATTTCAAACGAATTCGAACAATTTACCAATACAAACTACAATTTTTAGTGCAGTTAGGCACCATCGCCACTGACTAAAAATTTCAAACCACTTGGAACAGTACAACTTTGAGTGCAGTTAGGCTCTATTGCCACTGACTACTATGTCAACTGCTTCCAACTCTACCATCTCTATGAGTGCAGTTAGGCTCTATTGCCACTGACTAACTCCGTATCCAACAATCCAAAAAAATTTGAAACTCCAAACAAAAGTTTTTAAATAAAGCTGAAAGACCTTATTTAAAATATTGTTACAGGCACAACCTGCAACGAAACAAAGGAAAGCGTACTGTGATCGGCTCATCACCACCGAATTCCCGAGCACAATAGCTGTAAAGAATGTTGCTGTGACTGGCTCAACACTACCAATCTCCCAAACACAGACAAACACAAAAAATCATTGAGATCTCCAATGAGAAATCTCAATAACGAAAAGGCGAAAGCCAAAGTTTCACAATGCGATCGGCACATCACCACCGAACTTCCGAACGCAAAGAAAAAAGAATGACGAAAGTCAAAAAAAAATCCCGCATTGTGATTGGAACAACAATGTCCAACACAATGGAAAAAGGAAAAAATATGGCCGGGGCCGAAATCCCACATTGTGATCGGCACAACACCACCGACTTTCCGAGCACAATGGAAAAAAGAGTCGAAATCAAGGTCAAAAGTTACACCAAGATTCAAAAAATAATAAGGCATTTTGTAACAAAGGTTACAGAATGACCCTAAAAAGTAAAGTCCAGGATGAACGCGTTACTAACAAAGTCAAATCCGATCATTAAAGAGAATGAAACTCTAGTAAAAATGAGAAACAATTCTGTCAATGAACAGCACAAAATAGATTTAAAAATCGATTACTATTTATGACGAAGAGAAAATAGAATGATTTCAAACTATGAAAAAAAAAAGATTACAAAAACTTGAAATTGAGTTCAAGTTTTTGATCTCAAGGTAAAAATAACCTGAAGTGTAGGGTTATATAAGATCCTAATAAAATATAAACAGGTAAAAGGTTACCCTTAAAAAAATAAGATCTTATACAATCCAACAAAAACGAACAAAACATAAAATAAGATCCTTTGATGTGAAAAACATTTAGTGTGGAAAAAAATTGTATTTAATTAACAAAAATGGCCTAAGTTTTATTTTTAGAATGTTAAGAATTCAAATTCAATAAATTTATAAGAAGTTACCTAACATACATCTTTCAAACCGTTGATAACCTATCATCCATCCCCTCGTACATCACACTGTCAAAAACGGCCTTCAAACAGAATTTATCAAAAATATCAAGACTAACACTTGGAAACCAAATTAAAATTTAATAATATCTTTAACATGATAACGTCCCACTGAACCTTTATTTAAATCTTTCAAAACATAAACGTTATCCGAAACCTTTTCAGTTATTTTACACTTTACAAACTTAGGTGCAAGCTTAGCTGAAAAATATGCTGGAGCATGAGATTGAACAAAACTTCTTCTCCACACCATATCACCCACACCAAAAGAAATGACTTTCCGACCTTTATTATAATAAGCGGCATTTCGCTTATACCCCTTTAACAAGTAAGCTTGAACTTTAACAAAAATATCACTAAGTGAATTAAGAGAAACTGCATAAGCATTCCTATTTGAAATTTCTAGTTGAGATAAGTTATCAACAGAACTACTAAAGTGATGTAATGACGCATCAAGAATAAGCTCCCTACCAAACATCAGAAAGTTAGGAGTAAACTCAGTAGCAAGGTTTACACTATTATTTAAAGCTAATTGAACATTGGGCAAAAAACTTGACCAAGTTCTATGATCATCTTTAACAAAACACGATATGCAGGTTTCGACCGTTTTATTATATCTCTCAACAGGGTTATTTTGAGGTGTATACAAAGTATTATAAAATATTTTGGTTATATTAAAACCTTTCAAAAAATCTACAAAATGTTTTGAAGTAAATTGAGTTCCATTGTCACAAACTACTATTTTTGGACAACCAAATTTGAGAAATATTTCTTTTTCAAAATGTTTACAAATTACTCTAGTGGTAGCATTGATCATTGGAAAGAACCAGCAATATTTAGTAAAAACGTCTACAACCGAAAGTATGTATCTATGACCAGAATAAGTTTTAGGTAGAATTCCTATGATATCAACTGAGAGCATAAGCATGGGACGATCAACTTTTTTAGGATTAATCATAATACCAAAAGGTGGAGATGTAGTATGTTTATAAGCTTTACAGGTATCGCAAGACAAAATGTATTGATGAATATCATTAAACATTCCCTTCCAAAAATTATGCTGTTTTAATTTCTTTAAAGTTTTATGTATTCCTAAGTGTCCAGAATTCACATCATCGTGATTTGATCTAATAGTATCTAAAATATGCTCTTTGGGTATAACAATCTTCCAGTCTAAAAGACTGTGAGGATTATATTTATTTCTACAAAATTTATATAAAGTATTATTTTCAACTCTAAAATTCTTATACTTTCTAGGAGATTTTTGACAATGGATAAATATTTTTCTATACCAAGGGTCAGTAATTTCATCGTCAGGTAAGACTAAACTGTCCTGAGCGTTTATAGCGGCGACTTCTATGCGAGATAAAGCATCTGGAACTAAATGTAATGAACCTTTTTTATGAATAATATCGAATGTAAATTGAGAAATTCTAGCAGCCCAACGAGCCAAACGTCCACTAGGATTACTGAGACCTAAAAGCCATTTCAAACAAGCGTGGTCAGTGACAACTGCAAACTTCATTCCTTCAATATAAGGTCTAAAATGTTCTATGGAATCTAAAATAGCTAATAATTCACGTTCAGTGGTACTGTAATTTCTTTCACATTTATTAAGTGACCTAGAATAAAAAGCAATGGGATGTTGATCTCCCTTCTCATCCTCTTGACTCAAAACACTACCAATGCCCACAGAACTAGCGTCGCAATGTAAAAAGAAAGGTTTTTCAAAATTGGGACATTGCAAGACGGGAGAAGTTACTAACGAATTTTTTAATTCTTGGAATGCATTTTCAGCTTCGTCATTCCAAGTAAGTGACTTTTTAGAATTTTTACTACCTGCAGTCATTTTAGTTAAAGGAGAAGCAATATCAGCAAATTTGCAAATGAATCTACGATAATAGGAACATAAACCAAGGAAACTTCGAAGTTGTTTTACCGATTCTGGACGAGGAAAATTTTCTATTGTCTCTAATTTAGAAGGATCAGTATGCAAACCATTACTGTCAACAATAAAACCAAGATAGCGAAGTCTATCTTTGCAAAAGTTACATTTCTTTAAATTTACGGTTAATCCTGCCTCTCTTAATATATTATAAATTTTATTTAATTGTTCAATATGGCCATTAAAGTCAGAATTTATACAAATTAAATCGTCTAAATAACAAAATACAGAATTATCATACTCTGGACCAAAAAGTTTATCTACTAGTCTCTGCAACTCAGCCGGTGCATTTGTGAGACCGAATGGCATGCGAACAAACTCGTACAGACCTTTTCCAGGAACCACAAAAGCAGTTTTCTCACGGGAGGATTTCTCAAGTGCAATTTGCAAAAAAGCTTTAGAAAGATCTATTGTACTAATATACTTGGCACCTCTAAGGTTATCTAATATTCTAGAAGTATAAGGAAGGGGATAAGAATCTTTAATAGTAACAGAATTTAATCGTCTTGAATCTAAACACAATCTAGTACCTCCATCTTTCTTTTCTACCGCCAAAACAGGTGAACACCAAGGAGACTTAGAGGGTTGAATAATGCCTTCTTTTAGTAAAACTTCTACTTCATCAAAAAGTTCTTTTTGTTTAGCAGGACTCAAAGGCCAATATCTTTGTTTAAAAGGTTCACTAGTAACGTTAATTTTATGTTCAACTAAATGAGTGAGTCCCAAACCTCTTTTCTCATAAGAAATGTCTGCAAACAAAGCAATAGTGCTATTTAATTTCTGTTTCTCTGAAGGAGAAAGTTCAGAAATAGGAGTAACAGAACAAACTTGTATTTTATTATTTTGACTATCTTTAACAAGTGTAATGTTTTTCCACAAGTCTCTAGCAATTTTAAATTTAATCCAAAAGTCAAAACCTAAAATGATGGGTGGATCAAAAGAAGGAATAATTAAAAATTCTATTATCTTAGTGATATTATCACAAGTTACTGGCAAATCCATGGCACCAATAATTCTCCGAGAGGTGCCATCTGCTATAGAAGCAGAACCACAAGAAGGTCTAATTTTATAACCTGACTGCAAAAATTGTTCGTGAATATTTGAGCCTAAAACACATTTAGTGGAACCGCTGTCCAACAAACCTGAAAAAATTTGATTTCGAACTTTAAATTCTAAAAAGGGTCTAGCATCACTTTGTTTTGTAAAAAGAATAGGAGCTGAACGATAAATGTTAAAAAAGGTCTTTAAATAATACAACCAGCCTGAAAAATCTTTATCACGAGTAACATCCTCCGGCTTGTGACTTCTAATTGTTTTTCTACACATCGAGACGCTCGAAGTTTTCTCAAAAACTTGGGCTCGATGCAACCGAATCAGTTTTTTTGGCTCTTGCGAGTCTTTAACAGCCGAATTACAAACGTCACAAGTCTTAGAAGTGACCCCTGTCTTATGACACTTAAAACAAACAATACCCGGTATGGACTTACAATTTTTATATGAGTGTCCGGGTTTTTTACATTTCAGACAAGTTAAATCATTAGAAACTGCATTTACTTTTACTGAAGGTTTAACTGACTCTTTGTTGGGTTTTCTGTCTACAACAACTTCCAGTTCTTTTGCAAGTTCTAAAAATTGTTCAATTGAATCAATCTGCCTAAGAAACAAAAAAGGTGTATAAACAGGTAACATATTGTGTTTTATGGCATTAATTAAAGTTTGGTCAAACAAAGGTTCTGAAAGGCGACTGGCCATATCAGAAATTTCAGTGATGAAATCAGGAAGCGACTCAGACGGTTTCTGTTTTCTGGTGCGGAGCTCATTCTCTAAGAAATAATCAAAGTCAGGCTTATCAAAGCGTTTTAAAAGCGCTAGCTTAAGTGCATGCCAAGAAGGAATACGAAGTCGTATAGATCTAAACCATTTAAGTGCTATGCCATCAAGCAAATCTGAAAAAGAACCCACAAGGAGGTTTTCATTGAAATTTTTATAAAGAAAATATTCTTCTATTTGAGTAATAAATTCCCGAACACAAGATTTACCGCTATAAACTATTCTACTTTTCTTCAAGTCAGGCAATTTAGTGAAAGGAGGAAAGTTTTTTCGAATATTTTCATTCACAAGCGCATTCAAGGAATTAAATGAGGGCAACGCTTGAGCTGTAAGAGCCGAAGAAGAGTGAGCGATTCTTGAGTCAAAGGGATTGTTAACATCTGTGGCATTAACCATCTCATGGACTTTCTCAATAGCATCAGCATCAACAGCAGTACAGGTATCGACATCACCCGAATCCTGAAGCGGCGGAAACTGAACTCCCTTGTCCATGACTAACAAACAGCAAGGCGAATAGCAAACGAAAAGCAAAAACTAAATTTCAAAAAGTTAAAAGTTTGAAAATAAATTCTCAAGTTTGAGGTTAAGTATTGAAGTCAATGTGGTATTCCCATGAAAAATTACTAAGTTAATTTTATCGTTTTAAAAGTGCAATAATCACTTACAAGCAGCTTAAATCTAGATAAATTAAATGTACAATATTGTACTTACAATTAGATTAAATTATTTTCTTTAAAAGTTAAACTTAGTTTTTAAAATAACTTTACTGTTGAGAACAACAAAACACGGTCAATGCTATACATTTCTGTTGGTTTTGCTAAGGAAAAAACATGTTATTAAAACAAACAGGTCAATAAACAAAATTATCAATAAGTAAACACCAAATATTGTTTACAAAGATTCACCAAATTAAGTTAAGTACTACTTATGAGTCAAAAATTAAAATAAACACAAAGTTATTGAAGTAACAATGTAGAACAAACTAATGCAAACAATAGACTCATAGGTTATTTAATAATTGTGCAATAATGACAGTATATAGGTACCAGACAAACCTACTTCAAGTCCCTGTTCGGGCGCCAATTGTAATAATAAAAAAAAAGTGTGTGTAAGATGAGATGAATTAAATTAAACTGTGTGGTGTGCTCCAAATAAAAATAAGTAAAAGTGAAAATTCGGGCGCCTGGAGTACACACAAAACTATGCCAAGGATAGACTTACCTGCGGGAGCTTGAGACCTTTAATCTTCAAGCGGGAAGGCATCAATAAAAATCAATCATGAAAAGTAAGAACGACTTTATTACCCGAAGGCTGCTGGTTTGAAAATTCCTTTCTAACATTAACAACTCTAATGTGTAAAATTAAGAGAAAATTGTTGTTATTATAAGACCTGTCATTATTGCACTTTTTTAAAATAAATTGAAGTTATGTATCATAAACCATACCAAACTCCGTCGACTAAATTAGGAACCTGATGGATTATCCAAGAGCATCTTGGTGATATTCGCCGAGATTGCCAACGGCGGTCCAAGATATATGCATTTTGGTAGGGGCGTGCGTTCAAAAATTTAAGTAATATGGAAAAAAAAACGCCTTGTGGCTGAAAACAAACATGAATAATCGTTAGCGGATAAAAAATGGCGATCGAATGGTGGTTACGAGCAATATACAATTAAACTCACCGTTTCTTCCAAAAATCAAAATGTGGTCATCAGTAGATGAATGAATCCAAGCAAATAATTATAAAATGAAGTTAAAAGATCCTGAAACAATTAAATATCGGAAACTATTAGCGTCTGCTATCAAAATAGCCATGACAACGCGGAACGGACCGAAATCACAAAGAATTCGCTTACCTTAAAAAATAAAGGCTATCCAATTAGGATCATGACAAGGGCAATCGGCTACCACATAATTAGGGACTAGATGCCGCCCATCTCAAGTTATATTTTGAGATTTTATTGGAGCGCTCAAAAATCACTCCATTGATTCCAGGCTGTAGGTCGAAAAGCAAGAAATGTCAAAGTCAATTTGACAGCATCGAAAATAAAAATCAGTGTGACCACTTCACGAATCCAAGTCAACAAAAAATGAATTTTCATAAGGCAACACCAACCAGAGCCTACAAATCAAAGCAAAGAATTCAATAGTATGTAACAGGCTTAAAAGACTCGTTACAGTAGGATGGGTTAAGTGCGTGGTTTTAGATTATAGTTGTTTTGAATATTGAACACTTTTAGGTGTGGCTTATTGTTATTTCAATAGAAACTTTTCAGTAGCAGCTGCAGAGTCTAAATTTAGGCCTATTACAGGCCTATCAACCCACACTGGGTCCATAGCCCATTCCCTCTCACAAAGAGAAGGCCTGTGTCCCAGCACTGGGTATTATAGGCTGATGATGATGATGATGTCAATAGGCTCACCACTGTCACATGGGACTTCAAAATAATTGGTGTAATGTGGGCGTAATATTAGCTAAACCTTACCTTTCGGGCATTTATCAACGTGATGTTATGCTATGTCGTGTTAGGTATAATGTTAAAGGCCTACTTCATGCCATGATCTGCAGTAGCACTGCACATTTTTCGGTGTACCTCAAGGTTCAATACTAGGTCCGTTTTTATTCTTAGTTTATTACACTACCTATCGCAGTCTATTCCTAGAATGAAGTTTCTCTCTGTTTCTACTTTTTTAACCCTTTTTTTTTTTTGGGAGTGGGAAATCATCAAATAAACCCTCCCGCTCTTGGGCAGAGCGAAAGGGAGTGTCAGACTTCTACTGACTAAAAACCACCCATGTTCCTTCTTAGCCCTTCATGTCGAGGCCGCGGTATCTGCGAACAACCCGCAGCCCCGACGGGCGTCGCCCCTTCCATGTTGCTGACATCTCTTTGAGGCGCGCGTGGAACACGAACGCGCCGTCGACACGGCCTGTCGTCGTCATAAGACGGACGGACGGCGAGCTTACCCATCACTCACCGTCCACAGGCCCGCGTCTACGGTGGCCGGAAGACATCACGTGGCCCCCGACGCCCGGAACGCCTCCCGCGGCGGCAACTTTCTCTAACCCTAATACCAATATTTTAGTAGTTCCTAGTTTTTATTCCGTACACGAAAACAGTTTTTAATTTTAATTTATACACATATTTCAATTAATTACCTATTTAATTGGTCATTAATACTCACTAATGACCAGTTCTGCGATAAATCTTCTATAAGTGTTTATATTTATCCCTTGCTCCAAATATTCAAAAGAGATAATAATTTTATCAACGTTCTTCCTAAATCGTCGATGCTCATCAAACTCGTATAATTCTGAAGGGCCTCCGCATCGAATGCTTTTGTAACCTTTCAAACATTATGTCATGATCATTTTTGGTTAAAGCCTCTTATAAAATGGTCATTTGTTTACGATTTCGAGTCAAAGGTGATGTCATTTGTATGGCATTTGCTTAGTCGGTGTGTGATAATTTTAGTGTTGAACATAACAAACAGAACATATATTAAAATTAAATGAAGCTTGTGCCATTGTATTGTACACGATCCCAGAATCTGGAATGCAGATTCTGATCCTCAACCACAGAGACAGAAAGAGGAGACCCACTGCTGGGTATAGCCGTCTCTGTCTTTGTGCTAAAATTCAAACAAATATAATTATTATACTAAAATACAAATATTCCACAAATAAAAACTTTTTAATAAAAAATACAACCGACTTCAACAAAAAATAAAACACAAAAAAAAGGAAAAATAAACTTTAGAAGAAAAATCAGCTTCTGAAATCGGTGGCAAAATTACGAAATAAAACAAACAAAAGTCACCGACTTCAGAATCAGATTACAAAATTTGTTGAAAAGTTTTTATTTTTCACTTTTTAGTGGTTAACATGTGCTTCCCCTTCACAGCGTACCGGCGTGATGTTATGTTATGAACTAGAGTAAACAATAGACAGACATGAGATTTCAGCAATCCCAGCCTATTTAGGTTTAAAGATACTTTTTTATTCTCAAAAACAAAGACACACAGTAACTTACATGAGAACAGATGTTCTTAAGTTAATATTAATAATAAAAAGTTCGTCACTGCATTACACATTATTTAATAGTTATTATACATTATTCAGTTGGTACTATTTGCTATAATTTATTGAGAAGTTCCGTTGGCTATCTCCGAAGTTCTTCATCAGGTCTTCACCAAATTGAAATGGGACCACTCCGAGACAGATCTCTTCCAAAAACTACCCAAATCGCTTCAAGTAAGCCTACAATTTGAAGATTTTTTTCTGTTTCTCCAGGATCCCATCATCAGATCTTGACTTAATGATCATGGAACCACCTGGGAAGCCCCCTTTCAAACAAAAAAAAAAAATATCCAAATCGGTCCAGCCATCATCGAGTAATCGGGGAAAATACATAAAAAAAAAGATCCGACGAATTGATAACTTTTTGAAGTCGGTTAAAAAATGAAGGCCAATGTCAGGCACGATTTAGGAGTTGAGCCACTGGCTCCTGGAACTGTGACTACTGACGGTGCAATTAGGATATTTCAAATCTAATCGCATATTTCACAAACAACTATAGACTCCCTCGACGGTTTTGGACGCTGAATCAGACATCAGTCCAAAAACGTGTATCCATAGAGCTTAATTTGTTTTTATTTCGTAGATTTCAATTCCACGGTTTACTTTGTAACAATAAACTCACACTTTCAGAAGTTTAAATGGAAATCTTTATTTATTTAACACCGTCGCATTCAAAAGTTTTCCTCAGACTTTTAGCACTTATTGTCACCAATGCTAAGTGGGATGTGAGAATTTTTCCCATAGCGTCGTAGAAACTACGTTTACACAAAGATAAAAAACAAAGATAAGAAAATCATCATCATCATCATCATCCCGCTCTTGGACAGAGCGAAAGGGAGTGTCAGACTTCTACTGACTAAAAACCACCCATGTTCCTTCTTAGCCCTTGCGCCGAGGCCGCGGTATCTCTTTCGAACAACCCGCAGCCCCGACGGGACAACCCGCAGCCCCGACGGGGAATTATTTACTTGTGATGCTATCACAATATCCAAGTACAAAAGCCAAGACTGACGCTTAACTTAACAAAGTCTTAAAATTATCTTGCACTAGTGACGAGTGCAATGTAGATGAATGTATATCATGTATTATTCCTACAAATATTTTTTCCTCTTGAATCCCTCTATCTATTTTTGAAAACTGCATTAAAATCTGTTGCGTAGTTTACAAGATCTAAGCGAAGAAACAGCGGGAGTGGCTTTGTTCTGTACTATGTACTTTTGTAGTTTACATGTAATTTTGTAGTTTTTTTTTTTCAGTAGAACTAATGGGACTTTTTGTTCCCACTAGTTCTACGATTTCGTACCACCTTGAATCGTAGAACTAGTAACTAATCCCACTAGTTCTATCGTAGGACTGTGCAGTAGAACTAGTGGGATTGATCCGCTTGTATTTTCAGTTTTATACTAGTATGGACCATAATAATATTCTTTTATAACCTAACCATTCGAAACTATGTACTAAACACTATTCGACCACTTTGGACCGTCGTCATTCAGTCATAAATACTCATAACGTACAAAGCAACCGCTTCGATTCCCATGCACTAACAACAGCGTACCGAGGGTTAAAGACCTGCGCTCTATAGGTTCGTAATGACAGGCTGGCGAGCAACCAACGAACCCCATGGCAACTTGGCAACACGTTTACGTGAAACTGACTATTCTTTAGAAAATACTTGGCTTTTGCCCGCGGCTTCTCCCGCGTGTATGTCGAAAAATATCCTAACAAACTTAATTCCCTTACAATCGAAAATTTTTATACTCTCAAACCTTCCTCGAGAACGACTCTATCTATTGGTGAAAACAGTGTGAAAATCGGTGCAGTAGTTTTTGAGTTTATCGCGAACAGACAGACAGACACGTCGCGACGGTGGACTTTGTTTTTTATGTAGTAATGATGTACTTTGGCGAAGAAAAAACTTGTAAGTAGCAAGGCGTGTTTGCTTATTTGGTGTGACCAGTTGGTGGTGAAAAAAATACTTTGGAGAGGCTCGTGACCTTTGAAATTGGCACTGTGTTCATAAATGATGTATTGAGACAAATGGTTACGGGTGTAAATTACCTGAATAAATGAATTTATTATTTATTTATTTGTAATTATAAATAGACAAACGATGGACTTATACAACATAACATGACGCGTGTAATCGCCGATGGGTTAGGCATAGGTGTACCTAATAGTACACGCACATTTCGCCAGTTATGTTTAAGTCGCATTCAATAGGGGCGACCCTGTTTCCATCAACCGGGCATAAACCCAGACTCCGTGGCTGCTACTGAGAATTTCTTGATGGAAGCACCCAATAACACTTTGCCCGACTTCGTAATCGAAACGAGGACCAAACATGATCCTATTGAATTTGAGATAACGAACAGAAAACTACTGGCGGCTTCTGATAATTATTTATTTACTTAATGATATCGTTAACAAACAAATCCTGCTATACCTCTAACTGCGGTACTCAGAGATATTTAATGATTACTTGAGCCGTCACTTATAGTCCATTTCACGAAAGAAGTCCCGCGGACAATTGTGGAACTAAATTTAACAGATCAGCCGCGTTTGTCGATGTTATCAAGGTGCGTTTGTTGTGGTAGATATTTTGTGAGTTTATTATTGGATTAGTGCGTTATAAGGTTTATTTACGACGCCAAAAGTTGTGAAACAACATTATGTCGCGCGACATACAGCGCTGCGTCTGCGGGACTTCTTTCGTGAAATGGACTTTAGTAAAGATTTGACATAATTTTGTATGACAAACTGCGGTGCTCAGAGATATTTAATGATTACTTAAGCCGTCACTTAGTAAAGATTGACATAATTTTGTATGACAAAACTGTCAAAACCTTTACTAAGTGATGGCCTCTGAGTGCGGCAGTAAGTGACAAAAGCAAAGGTGTGAACTTAATCAAGGTTCGACCACTCAAGGTTACCTTTTACATAACTTACTATACCTAATTCATAACGCAGGTAGGTATACGCAGTTCAAATATAACCAAATGACGTAACTTATTTTAATCTGTTAAACGTTGAAATGGATAATGATTAGCCATTCTAAACTGTGTCCATTGAGCCGCGACGGATGACTGAATTTGGATAAAAAGTGCTGTGGAGTTTCAGGTAGGTTGGTCTGCGTTGCTATGGCAACAGAAGATTAACGTGTATCTGGGTATAAGTTAAGAAGACGCAGGTTATCGTCGTTGATATTGCAATACGTTCTATGTCAAAATGTTATGATTTTTTGTTTGATCTCCGAACTGGAGTATTAAAATTACTATTTATTATATTATTGTCAAATATGATGAAAAACATCTTTATTGAAAGTGTAGGTAGTTTAAAAATATAATCACTGTATTCGTTGCGACACTAAAATGTTTTGTCATAAAATAAGCTTAAACTAACATAGAACGTATACCGTACCATTTTCAACTTGTCGACTAGACTAGTATTGCAATATCAACGACGTTATTATGTGTAACGCTGTTCAGATTATTGGATTGGTTGGAATCTCAATTCGGGGTTAAATCAACTTAAAGGGTTGCATTGATCCCGTCGGGGCTGCGGGTTGTTCGAGAGAGATACCGCGGCCTCGGCGCAAAGGCTAAGAAGGAACATGGGTGGTTTTTAGTCAGTAGAAGTCTGACACTCCCTTCCGCTCTGCCCAAGAACGGGAGGGGTTTTTGATGATATTCCACCCCCAAAAAAATATATATGTTTCATTGATGATTTTAAGTACTATTATATCTCTGTAAAGCAATATTTTGTTGGGGTAACGAATAATTTTTAATCAACCTAAAACCTGTACTGCAAATCGCAAGAAACGTAAGAAATATTCAGCTTCGCGGACTACCCTGACTGACCTTTCACCTTTTTTTGGAGCGTGGGAAATCATCAAATGACTCCTCCCGCTCTGGGTAGAGCGGTAGGGAGTGTCAGACTTCTTTTTTTTTTTTTTAATTAGCCTATTGTGTCCCACTGCTGGGCAAAGGCCTCCCCAATTTCTTTCCAGCTCTCCCGGTGTTGTGCCTTCTCTGGACAATCAGTCACGAACGAGTCCAAATCGTCACGCCAACGTTTCTTGGGTCTGCCTCGGTGACGACGATCGTCTTCAGGCACCCAGTGTGTGACGATTTTGGTCCATCTGTCCTGACCTCTCCTGGAAATGTGACCCGCCCAGTCCCACTTTAACCTCGCAGATTTATCGCCAACATCGGCGATGCCTGTCAGACTTCTACTGACTAAAAATCACCCATGTTCCTTAGCCCTTTGTGTCGAGGCCGCGGTATCTCTGTCGAAGGCCTCTTTCGCCAATGAAACTAAATGTGATCATCCTAACTTTTTAAACCGAGTTCAAGAGCTTTTTTGCAAGTTTGACACTTCCTACAGCTGCTCTGGAACGTTGTTTCGATGTGTTAATTGCGTTCAGATGCCCTAGAGAAAGTGAATAGAAGAAAAATGATTTATTTTTACGTTCCAAAAAAATTACTGAATTAAAAATCTGTACAAAATAGTAAAAAGAAAACAAAGCTATCAACATAAGCTATCAACAAACCTTTAGGAAGTTAAACCACGTTCAACGTTTGTATGCTGCATACATATTCATGAAGCGGTTCCGTCATCGCCTAGCTATCAGCAATTGACTGATAAGGCAATAGCCACTATCTACATTATCTACTGATACGAATATGTACTTGTATAGTACTACTGTTTACACGTGTTTGTCACTTTTCTAAAAAAAGGAGGTTTTGTATTTCACCAGCAACTTTTTTTTCTTGTATATACAGTGTACCTACACACAAATTTCTCTTTGATTAGTTGTTCGATTTTCGTGATTATTGTTTCATTTGGTGGAGGATAAATATCGTTTGGTTGTCTTACCATAAAGTTTATTGAAGTCGGTAGCAATAATGTTCATGAAACAAAGTCAGCTACTTCCGAAAGTATTTTTTTCTTTTTTGGAAGTCGGTTTTGTTATTCCTTCTTTTCAAAGGTCTGTTTTTCAATGGCGGCAATTTAAAAAAAAATCTGTAGACCTATGATAATATAATATGCCCCAATAAAGCCAATAATTGGCTTTGTGCTGCTTACAGAATACCCGTAATCCAAACTAAACCGAAGTATTGTAATCCAAATTGATCCGCTTAAATCAGCTGAACATTTTGCTAACACTGCTCTAAACCGGGTTCAACTATCACACGCTAGGTTTGGTCATTGGGACAATTTTCGATCTGGATAGGTAAAAATGACTAATTTGAAGGATTCTTATCATTGGGAATTAGACGCTACCAAATTTATTCGTCGCTAGTTATTGATACAACGCAACTGCATTAGATAATAATTATCACGCTGACATTAAGGAAGGAAATAGACATTTATCGAAGCTGAACGACACTTTTTCTCCTCTTCATTCCGATATGGATTTTGTTTTGCACCATATCTGGTTACAGAGATATTGGGGATCAAAGTTCCAAATTCACAAGTTTTTTTTACGACTAAATACAAGTTTTTAATGTTATAAAATACCTCGCTCATCTTTTAATGCCTTCACTATTTAATGTATTCATCACAACAATGTTTTGAATGTGTTGAGTCCAAACGTAAACAATGATCGTTCACCCCCAATAAAGTTTCACAGCAATAATAACTTATGCGTAGACTTACTTAGTATAATGCATAATTAACTTGTTTGACGGCTCCATGAAGGGTCCTATAACACCTTATAAATCTTAAAACCTGCACAATAAAACAAAAATCCTTAAAAGGGAGTCGCACTAAACATAAACATTCCGCAGAAAAACCATCAGCTGTTAACCGTGGTTTAAATCTTAGTTAATCTGTAGTTAAGCTCTAGTGTAATTGCGGTACCTAATTAGTGTTTCCTGTGTATAAGAGTGCCACCTGCCGTATGCTAATAGATACCTGGCCAGCTTGTTAACGAAGACAGGAGACTGTGGGTACTAAGCTTTATACTTCTAGTTTCAGCTGCGCTTTTGTCTAGATTCTTAAGGTGTTTTTAGGAGCGGTAATAAACTCTGCGGTGGTAAACTCTGACGCCCGGAGCGTCTCCCGCGGCGGCTGGGACGGGAGGTTCTCTCCCTCTCACGATCCGCCACCTCCTTCGCTAGCATCACTACTTCGCATCCCATCTCGCCCCGGACCATGGCTTACACCAGGGCCGGGGCGCATCAAGAGCCTCTGAAATGGTTTGACGACCGCCATTTGCCTTCCGAAGCACGGAATCATCACAATCAGGTAAATCAAGCCTGCAATGTCTGCTATCCGTGGGAATCGAGCCCACGACAACCGGGTTACAAGGCAAACGCCTAAAGTCCTAAACCACTCGAACACTCAATTAACGAGGCAATTACTGCAAAGAAATTCCTTTAATAACATAACAAACTACCAATAAAATCTTAGACCATTTACGCCTATACGCTATCCCATAATATCCTCTACAATCTATCTATCATAGTTTTCTTTTTACAAAATTACTATCAACTTTTACTACCGAGCCTTACCGGACATGCCCTGAGGGATGGTACAAATTATATTCTGGCCTATCTCGTATGAAGATAGACCTTTCTAGCTCCTTGGGACTCGTAACTATTACCATATACAATTTCATCTACAGTAAGTATCCTTACGGTTAAGGTTTTCTTGGCTTCATGTTGTTTTTTCGTGAATCTTTCGTAGGAAGCCACTGGGACATTTAAACATTGTCAAAAAATTTATATCCATAAACAGTAAATGCTTATCATAGAGCTCGTAGCTAAAAATAACAGGCGCAGAGGTTGATCTTCAAGACCGCGTTTGCGTTTGGCGACCACCAGAAAAGCGCCCAGACAAAGTCCCAGAGAAACGATTTAACTGTCTTGGATCCCGTAACGGAATTAATCAGAAAAGAATAGCGGAGGAGTAGGAAAAAAACATAATTTCCACTAGAGATTTAGTATTTGTGAGCTAAAAACTAAGCATGTACAAAGTGTATAAAGAATCTTCTTGTCTTTTTTGAATGAAAATCTTTGACATAATAATAATATGTAATAACAACCCTTTGTTGTTATACACGTGGCACAAATCATTAGTAAAACCCGACCTAGAGCAAAGCGTAAACCAAAGTTCATAAAAGGTGATTATGTTGAGACCCATTTCTCTATTCTAAGTAGATTTTACTTGAAGTTGTCTTATGTACGGAGGTACATCTTGGCTTATGGGGTTTAACGTAAGATAGAAAAAAAATGCTGGCCGAATATAAATTATAACCACCTCGTTTGATATAATTCGGTTAACACGTTCTTAACTAAGACAGCTCAGTAAAATATTCCGCGTTTTCGCCTCTTACGGCCTCTCTGAAATTACACAAATTATCAATTTGTCATCGTCTTGCCTCCAAAGCCAAGAAAACTACAAAACACAACAGTTTCGCACACAATACACACATGCCATGTATAGTAACTGCAGGACATTTATCACAAGTTAGCATTTACACGATAATTCGCAAGACACAAGTTCGTCCACCCCGGTCAACGATTGGTACGGACAGCAAAGATCAAGATAAGAGAGAAGAGAAGTGGATGATATTCAGAAGACCGCGAGTAAAACCTGGTTGAGACTAGTACAGACCAGGGAATAATGATGCAAGAGTAAGAAAGAGAATCAGCAGTGAACGGAACAGTGCTGCAAATGATGACAACGGACATCACAAGAGATTATCTTCATTCTCCTGGTTCCAAAGTATTCATTTGATGCTAGCGCAACATGTCTACTTCTTCCATACTTCTGTGTTACTTGTCAGACAGATACCTCCTTTCTTACCATGTCTACCTTCATACAGTCCATCCATCGTTTCTTCGGTCTTCCTCTACGCTTATTCCCACCCACATTCACACTCAAAATTTTCCTCACGACATTTTCTTCATTCCTTCGCATCGCATGCCCAATCATACCAACAGATTACCACGGAACTTTTCAGTCTCCGGCGCCACTTTTGGACTAGAGACAGTACAGGCAGAGATGATGATGAAATGATAGGAAGAGAAATTAAAAAGGTGTAAAAGATGATATGGATTAAAGAATTTGATGACGGCTGAGACTTGTTTACAAGAAGGCTATTAGTACACTACTGACTACATATAAATTCGCCAAAAGACAAAGGAAGATCTACCTATACTCCGAAGTCCAGTCTTTGAATGCGATTAAAAATGAAATAATAAAGAACATGTAAATACGTAAACCTTAGTTATTTCGTTGGCAGTACTCCTAACAAGAGTACAGAGCTCTTACAAGACAAAACCTTGGAATTGTAAGTAGTTAGAGCAAATATTTGAACTCGCTGAAGTACGAAAATACAGCATTAGTTGACTGAAGAAGACTGCTTACTTACACCTTAGCTACACAAAATAAGGTTCAATTTCCTTGAGCAACTGAATCAATAAGTACATCATTAGTTTACTGAAGAAGTCTGTATACTTTACAGTCACAAAAATAAAGTTCAAATTCCTTTAAAAAGAGAATCTTTCAAGTAACACATTGTCGTATAATACTCGAGCGTTTAAAATAACAGGGTTACATAAAGAGATCAATGTACTGTAAAAAGGTGTTTTTCATATTGTAATTAATGTATTTTTATTGTAATGAGTTTTCGTCACACGTGTTTGAGGTAACTAACGTGGACAAGGAATAACATTTACATTAATTAGGTGTTACATTATGCCGCTTGTGGACGTTGATGGTCAGTTTAAGCGTTATACTAGATGATCAACAATGTTTGGTATTAACTGACCTGGCTACTTCTGTTGTAACCAATGATCTTTGGGTAAAAATAGCCGTTATGTAGATTGTATAGAGGTTTATTTAGCTAAAGCCAGAAGACTTCGTACAGTCCGGCCCAGCATTACCTGACCTCTCGTATATAGAAGAGGAGGGCAAGTGGTGTGAGAAGAAGGGTCAGGTAATGCTGGGTACTGACTGTACAAGATGGTGGGACGATCTGGACAAAAGCATCAGGACTAATGTAGGCGGCCCACATCAGCCCTGGATCGAAAAAAACTGGAAATCATGAGGAAGCTCTAACAGTAACAGGACAAGAAACGCCCCATCCTAGTTGAAGTTAACTGTGTCTTTGTCAAACGGATAAAAGTAATAGTGTAGTAGTAGTAGTTAGTAAGTCTTTAAAGTTTTATATGACGTGAATGATAGATTAATAGATACTGTGTGTGTACTGTGTGTTGTATGTGTACCTATTGCTTTTTTATTGTCTTACTGTATGCTCGTCATGTTTCTGCGATAAATATATTTTTTTTCTTTCTTTCTTTCTTTATACTTATTATATAATAACTGGGCAATCTTAATCACACATTTTTATACCGTAGGTCCTCAAAATTCGCGCTTTGGACGTGTAGTTGCGGACACAAGCCCGTTATACAATACAATTACATTTTTCTACCTCTGAGAATCTCAATTACTGTGGAAATCTGATTCCTTATTGCACCAAGTTTCAAGTTATATTTCTATTGTATGATATAAGAAGCTGATGATATCAGTTACTCTTATCACAACACGCCAGTCGTTATATTCATCAGAGTGAAACAAATTGCCCAGAAACCAGTGATTTCTTTCCCCACTAAGTTATCTCTGAGTTCATCGTATTAGATGAGTTGGTAAACGGTACGCGATTATGTTGTAAAGGTATAAATATGATTGCAATGAAGAATCTGTGCCTATTATCTTAATTATGAAAGAAAAACTGATTGTAATTAGACGTAACATACAAACTCCATGATTAAATCAATCAGGAGACAGGCGAGAATTTATTTAAATGTGGATTGCAGATAAGTAAGAAGATGCAGCGGCTTTTGTTTAGCACTACACAGTAAATTCATTGAACAACCGTAGAGAATCTCTCGGCAGAAGACCACTTAGTAGATGCTGTGTATTTGTCAGCATATGTAAGATACAAAGTCACCAATTTGGAAACAATCTTAAAGATGATAAAAAATTAAAATTACAAAAAAGATGTGACACAATAATTATGTAATTAATTAAGAAACGAAAAATATTACTAACATCATTGAAGAAAATAGAAATATTTTCTTAGTACCTAACAATTTGGAGGATAACTCTATGTCCAGAATAATATTAATCATAATGTGACTATGACTTTTATAAATACATAGGTAAATAACATAATATCGCTCAAAATATCTATGATTCAACTACTTATGTGATATGATGTATTGAAAGCCGGTTGCTCTAATCCAACTGTCACGATAATTTATTATGTGCACAGTTACAATAATAAATTTGCAAGAACTTGAATTGTAAAGAGCATTGCAATACTTATTATAAAACTTAATAATTGATTAGATTTTATAAATATCAAAGCTTGCACTCATATAATCAATCATGCAGATAAAACGCTTTTTATACTGGCTATGCCAATGTTTGAGTTCTACATGAGACAATTACTAAAAAAATGAATAGCCTGACTCATGTTAGCGACGATGATATAGAACACACTTGTAGCAAGACTTGACTTGAAGACTCACATTTCGAAGAAGAAAAGGATGTCGATATAGCACAAAATAAGCAAGCTAAGGTGACAATGGGTCTACCCTACCATATTAACCAACCGTATGACGGTTGAGGTAGATAAGGAAACAATGGATTGATTGTGTGAGGAATAATACGAGAGAAAAAGAAGTAAATGATAACTTGTCGGTTGACAGACGAGAATTAAGTAACATGAGACTAGGGCAGAAAGAAGTTGATGACCGTTGAGGTAGACGTGTTCTTGAGTGGAGACCACTAATCGGCAAACGTAAGGTAGGATGCCCTCAGGCATGGTAAAGCAACGTTCTTCACAAGTTGGCTGGTAGCAAATGATTGAATATCGTGCGATGGGCTAGATAGGATTACGTCCAACAGGCGAGGCTGCTGTAGGTTGATAAAGATGATGACAACTCAGATTGTAGAACTGATAACACAGATATTTTTTGCATCTCTCTGTGAAAGTTTTTCACAAATGTTTTGTTAAAATATTCATCACAATTTTACCGGCAGCGGTGGCACAAAGCCGTTGCGTTGTTGTCTTGTCCTTCAGTAATGAATGTTATGTTTTAAAATTTAAAACTTATCATTCATTACTGAAGGACTAATATTGAGCTGTCAAAAGTCAAACAAGGTCTAAATCCTTAAAAACTGTTTGCATAACGTGTCATAATTATGCTAAATGTATGCGGGTTTGCACAATACGTCATGCGCAGGCGTCTGAGGCGGCGGCGTTCTCTTTTCAAACAATGGAATTAACTCTCGCATAGTTTTTTGTGGCGGTGAAACGGAGCGAGATTTTCTTTAAAAAATGTATGTGCGTAAAGTAAGTCGTATGTATGTCTGTGGTAAATACTAATTAGTGGTTCGTGTTGAGATGATTAGTTTTCATATGGTATATCGCTTTTCCATACTTTTTACCGTCTTTTTTAGATTGTATGCAACTACTAATGTGATTGTAATTTCTGCCATTTTAACTTCCCGGGTCTAGACGAGTTAAAAATGGTTTCAAGTCTTGTCTGTCGTCATCACTATCATTATTTCTCGTGCCCTTATTCTAATTTATTTGGGGTCGGCCAGCAGCGCAACTGCGCAACATGTCTTCTTCATCCATACTTCAGTCTTGTCAGCTATGGCCATGGTTGTCCAAAATGTCCGAACTTCTTTACTACTTTACGTTAGTCCGTACGCTGATAAAATTCAAGCATATGTCGAGCCCACCAAATTCACTAACCATATCATTAAAAAAATACAAATTCACGGCCAAAACTCCAACTTTCCCATGCCCAAATATCTCCACACCACCGGAAACGAAATTGTAATAAATCTCTCTTTCACCAGTTTATAACGTTTAATCAGTATATTTATAGTCAACGGTAGGGTATGTTACCCCGCTAACCATGGCTACTTCCTGGTCACTGGTTACTGATGAGCAACCGACCGTGGAGCCAACTGAAGTGGAACCGAGATCTACTTGAAACAAACTGTTGATTGTTTTACGTTTCTAAACGATGTTTTTTGTCGTAACTGTAATGTACTTTTACTATCAGATTCTCAAGGCTTTGTGCGGTGGATCGGAGGTTTTATCTTTTCGGCGCCTGTGATTTATCTGCCTTAGATTTTGTGTTAAAGGGAATAAATAAAATACAGATAATACTGGAACGCTTTTCATACATCTATTTTGTTAGCAGTTGCTTCAGGGATAGACATTTTTGTTATTTTCTGAACGTTTTTGGCATAAGTTATTGAGTTTGTGAGCTATATTACGAGACTTGCTGTCTAGTGGATTCATTCGTTTAGTATTTCATTTGTATACGATGTAATCAATTCAAGATTTAAAAAAAAACATCAATCGAGGTTCTAAATAATAATCTCTAGTAAAATTGTAAACAGACAACATTCTCTAATGTTGTCTGAAAAATAAGCAATAGTATCTAGAGGTTTGTTTACCAGTGAAGGCAATTATCCTGTACGTGTTAATTTGTCTGTTTAGTCTCCATTTCTCTAAGTGAGTAAATTAAGTTCTAATTTGAAATGACTTTGAGAGAGACCTTCGGTCAAAGACTATTAATAGCCAAGACACGTTGTTTTTGCGATATTTATGAATGATCCGTCAATTTCTTCATGCCTGTAATGCCCGATGGCTTAGGTAGAGGTCATAATATGAGTATCCCAATAGTTCAACTACATTTTGCCAGTTATATTAAAGTTCCATGCATAATCTTAACATAACATTAATTTATTCTCAGGCACGTTTGTTCCATAAATACCTTACAGAATTAAATCCATTTGTTAAAATACAATTTGTGTTAGTAAATTGATCCTTATATCTATGAAAGTGAACTTCACCTATATTTGTGGGATATATTCATTGCACTATGTCACTGTACGTTCATGTGACACTGCCCTTGGAAGCGATGGAACACCACTCTGTTGGGTAGATGGACAGTGAATGAAGTACATAATAAAATAAATGAGCAAAAAAAAAAAACAGAGTAAGTACGAACAGAGTACTCTGATATTATTTTCCTCATAATTATAGGATAAACTTTTTTTGATAAGCTGTGAAGATTTTTATAATCGCAAAAACAAAGCTTTCCATCTTAATTATTTAAATTATTCACATTAAAATAAAATTTATAACACAATTACGACAGGAATTTTAATAATACGGTAGAAACTCAGAAACTATTGTGATTTAAATGTTTCAAAGGTTATTCGCATTCACATAGCCTAAGTTTAGATTTTGAATAATTTATGCAAAATTAAGAACAATATGATTTCAAAACGAATAGTAAACACGCAAAAATCGTGTTTGTTGCATAAATTAAACGAAAATTTTAATTTAATAAACTAATGAAAATACAAAAATGTGTGCCACCTACCTCAAATTAAATAAAAATACCAAATTTTATTGTCAAAATCAGCCAGCAGTCTAATAAAAAAGTCCAAAAAGATATTCCGATACCGGGAATCGAACCCGAGCCTCCTGGGTGAGAGCCAGGTATCCTAGCCACTAGACCATATCGGATATTAAGTATCGAGTTGAAATTAGTGTAAACTTTAAAAAGTAGCGTCTCTTTATATAGAAATGCTGTTATCTTTTATTTATTGAATTTACGAAAGATAAAGTTATCGGTACATTTTTATCAAGTCGTAAAGAAACTGTTTTAATCTTACAGTCGTATTTTATTCCAATTAAAAAAATACTTTCAACCGTAGTCTAATCTCTTTAGGAGTAAAAATCAGTAGAATATAATGATAAAGAGGAGAATGATATTGACTACACAGCAAAGGTCTGTCTGTGAGGTGGTGGGGGAGGGTGGCCCGTTATCAATCACGCGGATTCTGTTCGGGTTAGAAGATGTCTTAGAGATAGCGTATGACAGTTATGAGTGTCATACGCTAATAATACTCGTTCCCTTTTACATCTCTTGAATAAGCTTTAACACACTTTTTACCGATTTATAAATGGAAGTACCGTTAAATCGCAGACTAATAAAACCGCGTAATTTTTAAATTTAGTAAAAAATTATAGAGGACAGTCGTAGTCGCATGCCACTGATACCTGATGCTCTTTCATCCTAAGCAAGGTGGCATACGACTTGAGCAAATAGAGCAGAGTACTTTTTGGTAACCTATGAAATTAATTTAGTGTTAAAATACCTTTCAAACTTTTGTCTCTTTTCACTCCGTTAAACTGGAGTCATGGTTTTTGAAGTCCATCAGTTTAATTTGACATGTTTGTTAATATTACGATGATTTATAGTCAGTTAAAATGTGTTCCAGTTAATTTTAACTGTCCTGTTACGTTTCCTAGTGACTAGTGACCCAAATGAGTTGTCACTAATAACAGATTTAGACTGTTTGACCGTGTGCAGCGTGCGGAGGTAGGGTGACAATAATTTTGAAGAGAAATGGGATATTTTATGACATGGACTAATACTCAATCCTATATATGTTTTAATTAAAAAATTTTGTTGTGTGCACTTCTGGCATATGCTAATTATATATGAATTCTTTCTTTTCTTTCTATACCTATATTTGTATGCCACAAAGGTCGAAGCTGACGGATCTTTTTTTTGGTTAAGAACAACCAGCATGCTTTGTATACAGTATTCTCATGTTTCTACAAATAAATATCTTGTTTAGTTTTTGGTCAAGCGTGACTCACACACAAAACGGTTTTAATATACTGAATTTTGAGCCAAGATTGATTGAAGCGTCAATTATTTTCGACAAACTGTTGTGGTGTCGATAGTTGACTGAAATAACCACAACGAATTAAATTTACAATTCGATCAAAACGAAAGGGAAAAATCTGTATTGCATTCTGATATATATTTTATTTTACCGTTTTTTTTTATTTTTTTAAATCAACTGACACACACCAGCTCTTTAATGACTTTCAATCTTCTTACTGGGACTTCTATCTAGTAAGATCCCACCGTAAACCCAACTTATGGACAACCCAACCATGATCTAAGAGTTATTATTCACCTGAACCAGCGCGTGGGTTGGCACCAACCTAATGCCCTATTACACGTGCACTATTTCGGTTTCCATGCATTTAATGTTACATGATTTATTTCCATGTTCTTGGAAACGATGACATTCAAATATCTTACACAAGTACTGTGAGATATTTGAATGTCATCATGTCACTACACGTGTGGACCGCATCTGCGTAATTGAGATCATTGAAATCACCTCTACATGATTCCTTTTACTGTTGTTTTTATCTCGGACAGCAGGAATCTAACGGCAATCTTTTTGCATCGACATAAAGATCAAGAGACAGTTAGGTACCTTTTGTACAGAAAAAAAGATCACTGAGATTTATATAGAGCAAAATTAGGGAAACTTACTATAACTACGAAATGTCTGTGTTGCTAACTCCTATAAAAAAGAAGGTCCAGCAGGACTATTGCGTATCTTTTTAAATGTCAGTGGTTATCATAGTGTCCATCGAATAACTGTCAAAGGGTTCCATTTTGTACCAAACCATAACCATTTGACAGTTAATCGATGGACACTATGATAGCCACTGACATTTAAAAAGATACGCAATAGCCCTGCTGAGCAACCTGCGTTTAACAGATCTACGATGGTTATTCATCACCTGCCTGGCCTTTTCCCAACTATGTTGGGATCAGGCGAAATAAACGAATACTGCTGAGTACCAATATTTATGTATTTTGCTAGTAAAATATACGAAACTTAAAAACTTCATGATTAATTGTATTACCCAGTTATTATGATTCGAACATTTATTATCCTAGCTTCCCCTTTGAGAAACAGTGCGTGGAGATATGATAGGTGCTTTGAGAAAGAAAGTATTTACTCCTGTAAGGCCCTCTGTACTGTACTATCGTAAATTTTAATATTATGAGCTCCAACGTCACAATTTTATATTCCCATGTTGTTCTCAAGTGGGTCCATTACATGCAAATCATCGGCTCATCACGTGTTGACCTTATTGTCTTCAATTCAGTGAATTGGTTCGCCCACGTGTCTAAACGGTGTACATCGCAGAATATTGACCTGAGTGGACCGCTCTCTCCTTTGACGTTGGTATCACTGACGGAGGTAAAAATATTAGTTTTTAACACGGATAGTTTATGAATATGCTAGACTTATTCTAGGACCTGGTAAAAGACAGTCGATTTAAAAGCGTTTTCTATGGTTGACAAAGACTTCCTAATGAACTTACACAGGCTTTTCTGCTGCTTTTACTTTGTCTTTTCCGTCAAGATTTTCTGGATGGCATCTCGCAGGTAGGATGCTGTCTTATGCTTAACCAGACTATACTGTTATCACCATCATCTTCTTAGCCTTTTTCCAAGTATGTTAGGATCGGGTTTTTTCGGTCTAACCAGATGCAGCTGAATACCAGTATTTTGCGTAGAACAACTCACTGTTATCACCATAGATCATCATCTGCCTAGCCTTTTCCCAACTATGTTAGGGTCGGGTTCCAGTCTAACCGGATGCAGCTGAATACCAGTATTTTACATGGAATGACTGCCTATCTGACCTCCACAACCCAGTTAATACTAGGTAATACGATACTCTTTGGTAAGATTGAATGTCAGATTTCATGTTACTGACTATCTGTAACGACTGCCAAAGACCTATATAATATGGCAGCCGGGACCAACAGTTTAACGTGCTTTCCGATGCACGGAGGAAACTCGGTATGTCGGGCGGTCACCCATCCACAGACCGACCTAGGCAAGCACAGCTTTACCTAAAGATCGACCCGAGTGGCTGTTCTTATTAAGCCACGAGCTCCTCTGAGTGTTATCACCATAGATAATTACATAAAAGAAGGTTATCACTGGTAGATCTAGATATCACTTCGACTTCCAACTTTCACTTCCAAGACTTTTTTGGGTTTTAAAAAAAATATTAATTGATTTGTGAAAAGGTATAACATTCGTGTATTAAATCAGGTTGATGGTCTACTGAATATAACTGGAAATCTTAATATTTAATTTTACCAAAGGGTGAGTTTACACTCACCCTTTGATCGAGATGCTAAGATTACTCTTAACATCTCGATTTGATTGCCTGAAAATTTTTATAGCTGCATAAAATCATCTTGGATACAGATATTTTTTCACAATCAATATTAAGCTAACATGTCTTGTTTTAATACCCAAAATTGCTAGTTTGTTAGGTAACAAGCTCAAAATAGGCTTGAAAAAGGAGGTTAAACAAATAGCAAATACGCACATAATTAACACATAGGTTGTATATTATTAACCATATTTCATCACGTACGCTCTATTTGATACAGACGTGCGTTGTTGCAATTCAATCACGGAGTCAGCAACACTGTCTCAGAGTGTTAAGGTGCGTTCTCATTAGTGAAAAGTTTTAATTAGATTTGTTTTCACTTAACATGATTAACTGCCTCGTTGGTCTAGTGGTGTCCTGGTTTCGATTTCTGGGTCGGGCAAAATGTTATTAGGTTTTTCCATCCAGAATTTATCAGTAACAGCCACGGAGTCTGGATTTGTGCCCGGTTGATGGCAATAGGCTCGCCCCCTATTACATGGGACTTAAACATAACTGACAAAATGTGGGTGTACTATGTATTAGGTACACCTCTGCCTAACCCTGCGGGGATTACAGGCGTGATGTTATGTTATGTTACGATCGATTACGCTAGTAATCCCGGAGGTTTAAGCAGAGGTCTACCTAATAGTACACCCACATTTCCAGTTATAATTTAGTCCCATGTTAAAGGAAGCGAACCTATTCCCATTAACTGGGCACAAATCCAGACTCCGAGGCTGCTACTGAGAAATTCCTGATGAACAAGTCCATTAACACTTTGCCGGACCCGGGAATCGAACCTAGGACCTCATGTTTATTTTACAATTTTACCAATACAACTTCTAGACAAGTTTTGGAGATTTATTAGTATTTCTAGTGAATTATACTTAGGTAGATTTTATTTTTCTTTGTAGGGACTAGTAGGGAGTGATGCGTATCCACTCCCATTTTAAGTTTTCTAAACGTTGCGTTGCTCTAAACGCCTACGTCTACATATCGTATCAGACCGTTACCCCATCAGAAATAATTGGCTAAAGTTGATATTTTCATTCAAATTACTTATGAATAAAGCAATTTACATGTATCTCAAACGTTAAAGTAATAAATAATACCATCATTCTCTGCCCACTTCCCAGTTTCTCACACAAATCGATCCAATGAATTCCCACGAAACCATCAAAAGCCAAACATTTATTTTGACGTGAGCTGTCAGTTTAATTCTCAATACAAGGCAACTCAATTTGCGTAGCGATCATTTCGAATTAACCTTATAACACCAATGTATTGCGTGTACTTATAAAATACCACTAAATTGCATTCCGTGATGCTAGGGAATGTAAATCAAAGTTAGTGGCTTTTGATTCACGTTCGAATTTGCACCAAATTTCGTGACTTTAGAAGTGTAGTTTTAAAGTTCAAATTTGCTTGGCAAAATAGGTGATTATTCAAATTTCGGATCGATCTCAAGCTGTATTAGGTTAATACTTTGGTGATTCGGATACAATAAATGTCATGCACTATACTGTTATAGCAGACAAGTTTATTTTTCTTAACATCTTGACAAGAGGGCTTAACGAGCTGGTAGAAAACACTTCCAACGCGATTTGTATTTCTACAAATTCAACAGGATTGCAGACCAATAACTTTTCGGTAATAACTAGAAGTACATATTATTTTACTCTTTCAATATTGTTATCGTCTATAGTATGTGATACTTTGCCCAGACCCGTATGAGTCAAGTGAAATAAAATTAAAAATATTTTTTTTCTCTTTTCTTTTTTTTTCCCCAATGTGTGCGCACCCTAACAAATATAATATGCCTATTCAAGCCTACCAGCATATCAAATGATCGCTTACCGCTTCACTTGTCATAAGTCTTATTTAGCAATTATTATAATATTTATGTAGTGCTGAGTAAATAATGTCAGCAATATTAATAATTATTATTTGTAAACATGGCGTTACGATTTGTTACAAGGAGTTTTGTTTCCGTACTTGTCAGGGAAAATGAAATACCTAAGTATGCCTACGTATATTTTTTTACTTAAATTAAATATAATTTCTTTTATTTTTGCACGTTTTCGCCTACTTTTGGTGAAACCAAACTAAATGCTTCAATAAAATCGCATTGTTGGATTTTCAACATTTAGCTCAGCAAAATATAATATGATATTGTTTTATGATGTGCAAATTCAACCTTAGTTCAACGTATTTAAGGTTTATAATATTATTGATTGGATTCCTAAATAAATCTTTACTACGAAATATTTAAGTACCTACTCATTAGATAAACAAGATGAAGTCATTCTCATTCTCCTGCCTTGGTCCGAATTTATTAAATTATTGGGGTCGGCTCAGCATATCTTCTTTCATACTTCTATATTACTTGTCATCCGATCATACACCTCCTTTCTAGCCATAATAATACCATCCTTCACCTAGTTCATCCATCATTTCTTTGGTCAACTTCAAAATATATTTTTTCACATAGGCCTACATGTAGGGTTGCCATCCGTCCGGGATTCCCCGGATTTGTCCTAGTTTAGAAGGCGTCCGGGGAGCGTCCGGGCGGGGCTTCATTTGTAGTCCGGGTTTAAAAAACTAAAGTTTTGGGCCACCCGCAACACACGCCGCGATCAACGGACGAACCAACTCGCTAAAAAATTTTGACTGATGAAGTGATGACAAATCAGGGTTTAGGGATCTAAAATCCAATGTTTTCACGCGTCTTGTCCTGGTTGCCAAATTGTTGAGATGGCAACCCACAGAACAGATAAAAGAGATCTCTTTTATCTGTTCTGTGTGGCAACCCTACCTACATGGGCACTTATAAAACGACGAGAAATGGTGCACGGTTCGGGTTGTTCGTTTCCTATGGGGAAGAACCGGCAAGAAACTCTATGGTCTTCCTCTATATATACTCTTATCATCAACAGCCTATTAATGTTCCCACTGCTGGGACACAGGCCTCCTCTCTAGGAGAGGGATGGGCTATAATCACGCGTGCCCAGTGCGGGTTGGTAGATGTCACATGTCTTCGAATTTTTGGTTCTAGGACATGCCGGTTTCCTCACGATGTTTTCCTTCACCGTTTTGAGAGCAGCGGTGATGGAATAAATTACACAAAGTAATGTGCCTGCCTGGGTTCGAACGCACGACCTACTGTTCGTAAGTCGGAGCCGCCACCATTGGGCCACCGTTGCTCTTCCTCTACTCTTGTACCCATTCACATTCATCCTTAAAACAAGATAAAATATTAGTTATTACTAGCTGATGCCCGCGACTTCGTTCCCGGTAACTTTGATGGGTGACTAAAAAAATGTTTGGTGTGGACAACCCTTAATACTTAGGGGTATGAAAAATAGATGTTGGCCGATTCTCATAGATACCGGATAAGCACAAAAAATTTCATCAAAATCGGTCAAGCCGTTTCGGAGGAGTATTGCAACGAAAACAGTGACACGAGAATTTTATATATAAAATTATTTACTTTAGATAAAGAATAAAAATCCGTTATGCGATAATTTGAGTATTAACAAACTAGTTCTCACGAAGACTTCCCAAAGGTGTCATATATTTGATGGTTAGTAATAATTAATAATACAGTAGTACAATCGTTAAAATGTCTTTTAATATTGAGAATTGAATCGGGCCATATTTTACTTGCCCAATTATTTTAAACCATTGATTTTTGAACTTTATTTTAAGAGTCGTAAGGTTCATAATGCGATGAGATGTTATAATTTTTACGATTTCGAAAAGGTCACGTAAAGCGTAAAAGATTTTATAGAAATTCTTTGATGTTTGTTACTTTTATAAAGTCATTCATTAGTAAAATGAATACTAATTAAGTTTTATTAGTAGGACATTAAATGTTTAATTTATTTAATGTTCACTATTCATTATGTTTATTAAAATAAAATATAAATAACTTAAATAAAAAAATAAGAAAACAAACAAAAAGATATTGCATCGACCGGGAATCGAACCCGGGCCGCCCGCGTGGCAGGCGAGCATTCTACCACTGAACCATCGATGCTCATACCGATATTTTCGAAATTATGAACCGTAACCAACGACCTAGATGTAGTTATTATCTTTAGTTTTTAATTCAGGTAGTTAGACTTATCTTATCAAAGCCAATAATAACATTAATTCTGGTAATCTTATTTAATTCGCGTTTGTCAACTTTTATTGATGATTTATATAATGATGATGAAACTGATTTTTTATGCGAAATGATTAAGATCGTGGAGTAATAAACATATTATGCATAACATCAAGTCTGTGATGCCTGAAGGGTTAAGCAGAGGTTGTACCTAATAGTACACCCACATTTCGAGAGTAATGTAAGCGGCAAGAGCGACAGTTATGCTTGAGGGCTTGAATTCCAGGAAATAAGACCTAATTCTTAATAGTCATCATCTGCCTAGCCTTTTCCCAACTATGTTGGGGTCGGCTTCCAGTCTAACCGGATGCAGCTGAATACCAATATTTTCCATGAAGCGACTGCCTATCTGACCTCCACAACCCAGTTAATACTAGGTAATACGATACTGCTAAGACTGGATGTCAGAATTTCAGGTCATTGACTACCTGTAACGACTGCCAAAGATCTATATATGGCAGCCGGGACCAACAGCTTAACGTGCTTTCCGAGGCACGGAGGAAACTCGGTTTGTCGGGCGGTCACCCATCCACAGACCGACCTAGGTAAGCACAGCTTTACCTAAAGATCGATCCGAGTGGCAGTTCTTATTAAGCCACGAGTGCTCCAACCAAGACCTATTTCTTAATAGTATGACTTTCAAAATGCTATGTTCGTAAAAACGTTAATCAATAAAGTAGGAGGAAATCACTTTTAAAGGTTGTTTCTTGTTTACATATATATATTGGTGCTCGTGACTGTACACCTCTGCCTAACCCTTCGGGGATTTAGGCGTGATGTTATGAAAATGAAAGCATCTCTCCTAAATGTTCTAATTATAAGATAGACAAACAACAAACAATTCTAGATAACGTAACCCCACACTAAGGTAAAGTACAATCAACTTTTCTAAAGCCAATTTTTTTTTTCACGAACTTCAGTCGTGATCTCTCGCAATTGGCGGTAACGAGTCTCGTGACCGGCCGAGCGTCGAACCTGCGACCACTAGGTTGGCTGCCACGTCAATACTAACAGTTAAATTGTTTGGAATTATAGTGTTTATGTGTTGTTTGTTATGTATATATTTTTTTTTTTTTTTTTGTTTTTTAAAAAACGTTGCCCCACACTAGGAATTTCTCCTGTATCGTGGGTGCGTTTACAAACATTCAAAGTCACATATACAAACACACCCAGACCCGAAACAACTATCTGTAGGCCATACAAATATTTGTTCCGTGCGGGGTTCGAACCCGCGACACGCAGCGCAGCAGTCCAATCTCTCAGCCACTGCGCCAACCGTGCCGTCAAAATGTATATGTTGGGTGTGTGTGAAGGTGTTATATGTATAATTTGAATGTCTGTCTGCCTGTAATGCCAAATGCAGGGTTTTATATGCTAGCCTACATTATGTCCCACAGCTGAGCAAAGGGCCGCCTATCTCCTTCCAAACCTTTCTATCACGTGCGATCTCTGGCCATGTTAGCCCAAATGGGGGTTATGGACACGAAATTTTGACTACCAGTTTTATCAAGAGGTATTGTATTACCCAGTACTAACTGGGTTGTGGAGGCCAGCTGACCTATTCCGTATCTTTTTGAATGTCAGTGTCTATCATAGTGTCCATCGATTAACTGTCAAATGGTTCCATTTTGTACCAAACCATAACCATTTGACAGTTAATCGATGGACACTATGATAGCCACTGACATTTAAAAAGATACGCAATAGCCCTGCTGATAGGCAGTCGCTCCATTTAAAATACTGGTATTCAACTGCATCTGGATTAGAATTTGACCGTGTAGGAATTCCAGTTTTGTAGGAAACATCCTCAACGTTCAGAATGATGTAAATGCTGAATACGTGGTAACTGTTTGAGCGGCGTCTGTGTCACTACCACCTGGATAGATTCCTTCCACACTTATACGAACGGTGCCAAACCCTGACAATATAAGCATACTGCATACTCTCTGTTTTCTGTATCTAGGAATCCATTTCGTAATGGGGTAGTTAACTAAAAAAATCTAACTAGTCCGTCAGATTTCCAAAAAATATTGGACACGTATTTTTTCTTTTTTCACGTAAACAAACAATGAAGACGATACAGCGCTTTGAAAACTCGTGTGACGTCATATTCTAAGACATTAGTATGTCATTTTTTACCGGTAAGTGACGTTACAACGCCCCACTCAAATCTTTGATGCGTTTTATCTTCGTCTTCGCTTTATTGATTTGATGAAACCAAAAATACGTATCCAATATTTTTCGATAATCTAACAGACGGACTAATTAGAATCATATTTTTTAGTCAGTAAACATCCCTATACAACATCTCCCTTGTAAATAATCTAAAACGCACATCCACCCCTACTTTTTATAGTTTCGAGTTTCGGCTCCACCATTCCTTACCATCTATACCGCTTCCCTGAAAAGGGTTAATAAAACACTTCACTTAACTTATGACCTCCCTGAAAGCCTCCCTTTTACAGGGAGTATCTTTTTATATTTACTTTTAGTTTTATGGAGAAAGGTCAGCCATGAAATGTTTTGGAGCGTGATCAGATCAGCTGTATTGGACTAATGCAATATAGTTGGGACATTGAGATAGGGTTAAGTCGATGAAATGGCTATAAAGAGACTAGCAAATACTACTACATACTGTTGATATGGATGAATGTGGATGGCTATAAAAGTATAGGAATACCAAAGAAATGATGGACAGGCTGTGTGAAGGATGATATGGCTAGAAAGGAGGTGACTGCTGAGATCACGAGTTATAGAGAAGTATTGAAGAAGAAGACATGATGCACCGACCACAAATGAATTGGGATAAGGGTAGGGATATGACGACATTGAGATAACTTGTTTAAAACTCTTTACTCCAATAAGGATGTTTACAATATTTTTCGATAGTCTGTTAGATTATCGAAAAATATTGGATACGTATTTTTTGTTTTAACAAATCATTAAAAATTGACGAAGATAAAACGCGTCAAAGATTTGAGTGGGGGGTCGTGACGTCACTCACCGGTAAATAATGTCATACTAATGTCTTAGAATATGACGTCACACGAGTTTTCAAAGCACTGTTTGTTTACGTGAAAAAAGAAAAAATACGTGTCCAATATTTTTTGAAAATCTATCTGACGGACTAATTAGTTTTTTTTAGTTAACTACCCTATTAGCCCGGTACATAAAATAATCTACACTAATATTATAAAGAGGAAAGATTTGTTTGTTTGTTTGTAACGAGTACGCTCCGAAACTATTGGACCGATTTCAAAAATTCTTTCACTGTTGGGAAGCTACACTGTCCACGGGTGACATAGGCTACTTTTTATCCCTGTATTCCTACGGGAACGGGAACTACGCGGGTTAAACCGCGTGACGTCCGCTAGTCAATAAATAAAGTTACTAGCATCAACAGTAGAATTGTTTTGGATAAAGAAACCTCACCTACACCTCTACATAACCTTATCTCCTATGAAAGTCACTGTGATGCTATACGAAAATACAGGGTCGATCCTTTTATATTTATTTTATTTCCTTGACCAAATAGCGTCAAATTAGGAAGGAAGCATGTTATGTGACTGCGCCCGCAAGTTGAGGTGGGCTGCATTAAACTTACAGGCGATACGCCACTGGAATATTCTCAACTATAGGGCTGATACTTTTTGTGAACACGACCAATATTATGACTAACCAATACTTAACTCCAATAGTTGCATAAATGTTTGAAGGAGGCTTTATTATGCCGTGGACGTTATTCGACAAAATGATGACCACCGTTTTTTGGAGGTAATCATCAAATGACTCCTCCCGCTCTGGGCAGAGCGGTATCGTGTCAGACTTCTACTGACTAAAAACGACCCATGTGCCTTCTTATCCCTTTGTTTCGAGGCCGCGGTATCTCTTTCGAACAACCCGCAGCAATGATGACCACCTTAAGATTAAGTCAATTAAGTCGGTAGAGTCCGGTATAACTCGCCATTTTCCCGGAAGAGCATCATCGTCTTTAACAGTTCAAAAATGCCCATTGCTGGTATCGGACTCCAAGCGTCATTAAGTCAACAGGTCCTGTACTTCTTGCATCTAGCGGATTCCTGCGTCCTTCGACCTTCCGTCTGTGGAAAATTAATCTGATAAAGGAAAATATTCATGAGTATTACCTTGTAGTAGAAAAGGCATCCATTTGCATCAGCTAATCAATCTTTGGCCAGTTACTCCTATGGTGGCAACGGTACTGATCGACCTCCTAGTCTATATTTGTAAAAAAATCAAGAGGTGTGATGAGTGAAGATCATAGACACGGAGGCAGGCCCGCGCGGGAAAATGTGTCACTGACAGCTGTCACTCGAACAGAGCGGGCTTGCATCCGATTGCTATTTCAAGAAACCAAACTATTATTTTATTTATTAAACCATCTGTGCTTACCCCTGTGACTACAGGACTTCACAACTTCACTCACGCCTTAAAAAAAATAACGCACTAATTTTAAAAATGTATACCAGTCACATGACACAATTTTTGGACCATTAGGCCATCAATTCATGTGCGAGAAAACGCTTACCCTAATGTATTTTTAACCCTGAAAATCTTCAAAGCCTGCAGATACGCGCCGCGGCAGCCCTAAGCCTTATTTAATCCCTCTCGTTCTGAGGGTTTCCACTCCGCGACCCAGTTTCCCTCGGAAAATATTACCGTTATTTCAACTTCCATTTTATATTTTTACTTCCTAAATAAAAATAGGTGGAGGTGCGCTCGGGTCTTTGGATTTGTGAACTTCGTAACGCATTACGTTTGGGTCTTGAGTGTAAATAATGAATGAGTGTGTACAAATGTAAGCAAAATATCTATGTACTTGGAGAAACACAAGCAGTATTGGTGGTATTGTTTCCAAAATCTGTACACCAATTGAACTTTGAACAGTTATTTGTATCTGCATCATTATCTTCCTAGTCTTTTTACAACTATATGTTAGGTTTGGCCACTCGCCCAGACATGCACCCGCTCTGCCCAGAGCGGGAGGACTCATTTCATAATTTACCAACACCCAAAAAAAAAATAATGCTGTTATTATTTGCGAAATCTGTACATATCTATTGAAAGAAAACTTTGTGTTTTATTAGTATAGATGCATCATTATCTGCCTAGTCATCTCCCAGCTATGTGGGGGTTGGCCCACAAACGGAATTACCTGCTATAACTAAATGCCAGTATTTTACAAGAGGGAACGAGTTTCTGGCGTTACATGAAGCGATTTCGACCAGCCTTTATATTTAGGTAATTTGAGAATGGACAAATGGTGTCTGTTACTATTTAACCACAGGCATAGTATGTTTTTCACATTCCTCCGCTAATATTTTCTGATAAATTTTGTAGCGGAATTCAAGACAGTTAAATCAATCTTCCACAACACAAACATCAATAAAAAGATTCCGACATGTTTTGAAACTGATGTTTTTCCATGAGTGTGTGATGCAATTGATTTTCCCGTCGATTATGTCATGACGAGGATGTTCTTTGTTTTAATAAGAGTCGTTCATCATCAGCTTTGTTGTATTGTTATTAATTATTTTGTCTTATTGTTACAGGTACAAAAATATCCATGTCTGCAGAGTCGCTTAAACACGGCCAACTCAGGATCTGAAAAAAAAAACAGAGTAATATGTCATATCAATATTATGGTGTATGAAAGTTCCAGTTGGTATAATTTTATTAATTTTACTTTATTCTGTAGCAGTTGCCCGCAGCTTTCGGCCGCGTGAAGTTATTGTTGTATAGAAAAAAAATATTATTTCTCTATATCAATCGACCTTTGCTAACAATTCCATGAGGTTATTTTTTTAACACAAAACCCTTATCTTTTTTCTGAAATTAAAGTAGCCTAAGTTACTCCTTTACCACCTGCCTAAAATCGATCCAGCTATTTCGGAGATTAGCCGAATAAACATACAGCTAACAGGCCATGTCATTATCTTGTCAGAAAGAATAAGATAAGTAAAGTCCATTTCACGAAAGAAGTCCCGCAGACGCAGCGCTGTATGTCGCGCGACATAATGTTGTTTCACAACTTTTGGCATCGTAAATAAACCTTATAGCGCACTAATCCAATAATAAACTCACAAAATATCTACCACAACAAACGCACATTGATAACATCGACAAACGACAACATGGCCGATCTGTTAAATTTAGTTCCACAATTGTCCGCGGGACTTCTTTCGTGAAATGGACTTTATTCTGATGTGTTTATGAGATCCCTTGTCCATCAAACCGAGACACAGAAGCATTCGATGCAAGGCTACCATACCATATTCTCAAACACTTCAATTCGATTTCGATTCGGAAAGTCGGGTTTTCTATCTCGCTCACTTTCATAATGCCAAAAGAAGATAGATACGACTTGTCGGAATACGGGGATAGGTGTGAACAACTCTCACAGTAACAAAACCGCAAGCTCTGCTAATGCATCGGGTATTGTGAAGACATTTGCAAGTGGCGACTATAAACCTACATAGATTATAACCTAATACAATCGTAACAGCTAGGCAGCATGGGTTACTTGACAAACAACCTTATAATGGTGTTATCATACTGGTGTTCCTTTACTGGTGGTTTGTACGCACGATAACCAATCAAGCTATGAAAAACCAGTTTTTTCAGATCTGTAACTGTACGGAAAATCTATTCAAGAAATTTATACATGGTATATTTTTGGCCACTATTCTTTCTACCCGACTGCGGCAAAGTCCAAAAAGAGGATTATTTAATTTTTTTTGAAATTTTCCTGTGGATATTTACTACGTTACTATTTAACACAAATCATTTGTCATGCATGCTTTATGCATCGATAGTTCAAAAACTGAAATCTTCTTGAAGGCGACTATTCTGCGAGCCACCAGTGGTGGACAACAAAAATCAATTATATAAATTGTCCACCACTGTTTGCACAAGCCGATGGTAGACACCGGGAAGCATCGCATTTGCAACGCTTTGCACTGTCGCAAGTGTGACACGGCCTCAAGTATTATCATAAGTTCTTACAAACAATAACATCGCTCTATTTCCCACACAAGCAATCCTACTGTTTTCAATCCCGTATCGAGTAATAAATGGCGCCTTACTAATAAACTATAAAGTTATAAACTGAGCATTCGTCTTTGGTAACAGTACATAATAAAACTTTTTATGTCATAGGTACTAATAACGTTGCATGGACGGTTATGTGCGAAGTTATATCACTACATAGTATAAAACAAAGTCGCTGTCGCTGTCTGTCCGTCCCTATGTATGCTTAGAACTTTAAAACTACGCAACGGATTTTGAAGCGGTTTTTATAGACAGAGTGATTCAAGAAGATGGCTTTTGTATATAATTTGACTGACTTCCACGCGGGTGAAGCCGCGGGCATCAGCTAGTGTTATACAAAGGTGTGATGTTTATACAATGACGAATTCATCATCTGCTTAGCCTTTTCCCAACTGTGTTTTATGTGATTAAAAGTTGATTGTCGACGGTTGACTGTCGTAGGAAAGGGACATTTTGAGAAAGGGACATTTCGGGAAGGGGTCATTTTGGGAAATAGACGTTTCGGGAAAGGGACATTCTGGGAAATGGACATTATGGGGAGCGGAAATTTCGGGAAAGGGACTTTTTGAAACCAAGGGATATTCTGAGCCTGAACGTTGGGGACGGCTTCCATTCCAACCGGATAAACTTAAGCTATTTTACATAGAGTGACTGACTATCTAACCTTCACAGCCTATTTAGTACTGGGTAAAGTGATACCCCTAGGTAAGACCGGCTGTCAGAGTTTCGGGCCACTTTACTACCTATAACGAATTTCAAAGACTTATAAATGACAGCCGGGACCAACTTCTTAACGTGTTTTTTGAGGAACGGAGGAAACTCGGTATGTAATGGTACTTATTTCAAAGTAAGTCATTTGTACATATCATCATTTTAAATGAGATACTCGTACTAGCGCCCCACCGAGGATGCAATGTAAAGCATAAACTTTCGTCTTGAATCACTCTATGTTTTGTTGAAAACTACATTAAAATCTGTGACGTGGTTTAAAAGATCTAAGCGTGCAAACAGCGGGGACGACTTTGTTTTATACAATGAAATGAAAAGATGTTTCATTTCATCGATTTAATTATTTACTATCTCTCTGCATATTATTCTGGATGCAGATATAATAAAAATGGTTACAAAGTTATGAAATGCACCAACTCCCAACCAACTAAAGTACATACCTATATTTCAATATAAGTCCGTCGTAAATAGCGATGTTATGGTAAGTGGTGGTAAATGGCAACCACCATAGAGGATACGTTGCCAATCGTAACGACTTTTATGGCAAATACCAACCATTATGGAAACTTGGACTCTACTTCCAAAGAATAAGGTGCATTATTGACATGTAGGGAGTGAGTTGAGACAGAGTAATAGATTGCAAGGACTGTAAAAATGTGAAGAAATAAATGTTTGTCTTACAAAGTAGGTGTATACCGGATTCTGAACTAATATACTTGCCTTGTATGAAGATCTTGATATTATGCATCGCACGTCCCCTCCAGGCGGTTATGGAGTTGGCATCACAGTACATACTTATAGCCAAATCGAATTATCAGAGCAATATAACAGAAAGAACATAAGTGAAAGTTGGAATAGGATTTTTTCTGGGGGGGGGGGCACATGTAGTCTTGTCAACCAGTGCTTTTTGTTAAAAAAAATAATTCTCCGCCTCCGAAAAATATGAATAAAAAAAAATAACCAAAAAGCTCTTGTTGACTATACCTTAGAAAGAAATCCTGGATCCACCCCAGTACAGCCACACTTAGAACCACGAGGAAGTCAGCACCAATAATCACCACGATCAATCTTATGGCAGTCTAGTACATATCGGCTAGAAATATCTAGTCATAACATGGTATTATCGTAACAGATTACACACTCGTGGTAACCTAATTCCCAGAGTTGACACACTCTGAGAGAATATTGCAGATATCCGTGCTTTATGGCTACATGACATAACGCTATTATTAATTATTGTGAGAATCTGTTGTATTGCCAATTGCACGTGTCTTGTAATAATTGGGGCGTTACTTTTACCGTGGGTAACAAATACTTTATTGTTTCAGAAATATTGTCATACTAGCTGATGCCCGCGGCTTCGCCCGCGTGAATGTCGTTTAAGTTATGTACTGACACCTTCCTCGAGAACAACTCTATGCATAAATGAAAACCGCATGAAAATCGGTGTAGTTGTTTTTGAGTTTATCGCGAACAGACAGACAGATAGACGCGGCGGCGGAGGACTTCGTTTTATAATACGTAGTGATGATGACGTTACTTTTCTATTTCATCTGCCTCGTTTGTCTCGTAGCCGCAACTGATTCGATTCTTAGTTTGGACAAAGTGTGCCAAGCGGCTTAAATATGGCCGTATTATTAACTATATTTTTGAGCCGTTTGGGGTTGAAACTCTAGGACCGTGAAACCCGAGTGCTCGCAGCCTTTTCAAGGAAATTTCAAATCGTTGAGTTGACACTTCCAGTGACCCAAGGGCTGACTTTCACCTTGGCCAGAGGCTTATTAACGTTACCAACGTTTAACGTCCCTTGGGGCCATTACTAGTTGACAGCGCTGAGGAAGAGTTTTTTGACGACATTTTTTTTGTTTATTGTCAAGTTAGTTATTTTGGGTTAAAGCATTGATTTAAAAACTAAAGATACGGTCGTCTGAACATTTGCTCGACGCGTTCGCCATACAGAGAATCGGTGTAGTCCGCTCGTTAACGTAACCTTGTATAAGTGGCGTGGTATTTTCGAGGTATAAAGAACATAAATAAAGCTTTTAATAAAATTTACGACCGCACCCGAAGAGAGCCGATCTTGGACTAGTTCACTTCGGCTTAGGAAAGACCGTTTTAGGACCAAGTTCGAGGCGTCATTGTAACATGCGGTCCGGCCAGTCCTAACGCAGTAGTAAATAAGTCAATGGGTTAAAGCTTAATTTCTATGAATTTATTAAAAGTTTATGTTTCAAAGATGATGTTATAATATATTATTTTAATGTTGTATTCAGAATAGTATTGTATCCCTAAGGAACAATGACATTTAGTTTAGGTACATCTATAATCGAAAACATCAACAAAACTCTCGCAATATTCCTTTTCTTGCTGCCTTTACAAAACAGTTTTTTAAGAAACCTTCCATTTTCCAGGCAAACTTGCTTGCTTACCCGACGGCACGGAAATTGTGTTATTGTACGCGAACGTGCACAGAATCCGGTCCTCTGATTGGTTATTTGTTACGTGGCAGCGGTAATGTAATATACAGCTTGCCAATTCGGTTTTGCATGTCTTTTGCGTTTAACGGTCCTGAGAATTTTTCGACGTTAAGAATTTGTTTGTAGTATGTTCTGGGAGATTCGTGGTTCTTGCTAATTGGTTTGGCTCGGTATTCAGCTGCATCTGGATATACTGACTGCCGAGTCTAAAGTAGTTCAGAAATGCTTGACAATCAGTCAAATGATGATGTTTTTGGCTAGCATAAGATAAAAGTATCTTTAGCATCGATGCGCCAAAAAAGTATTTTCCTCCTAAAGTTAATGCTCCCGTTAGGCATGCCCATATACAAAGCTAGTTCCATGATCCTCTTAATGCTTTATCCCAAGTTTTTGGCTTAGGTAATGTCCTCACTCCCCCCGGGACGAAGCTCGCAGGGCGGGCCGGATTGGCCGTAGTCCGGGGCTGTGAAAGTCACAGTAGATTCCGCAGCCTCCCGAGGCAAGTGTGCTGGGGAACACCGGTGTGGTTTGAATTAGTAGCAGACAGACCCCTTCGCTCTTCCCTGAGCAGAGGATTTCCACTAAAGATTTCCACAACGAGAAAACAAACGAAAAAAGGTTAAATGCCTACTCAAGAACATTTAGATCTTTTCTCATTTCCTTCCAACAAAACTAAGTCCCACACCACATAAGACAAGAATCCGACCACCAACAAAGCTCAAAAAATACCTAGACTATATACAGACCCTAGATAAAGTAACCTACTTCGTCTGAATGCTAACACTTCACATTCGCTACGTGCGTAAGCTTCTCAAAGGTAGGCGTTCGTTTGTTTTTTGCCAAGCTTCGTAGCTTCGTCAACAGACTGACTGACAACGTACAGTCCTTTCATAATATATTTACCTGTGTTAGCTACAGTGCTACTACAACTATAACATAATCAGCCTATGGTGTTCCCACTTTTTTTTTTTTGGGGGGTGGGAAATCATCAAATAACCCCTCCCGCTCTTGGGCAGAGCGAAAGGGAGTGTCAGACTTCTACTGACTAAAAACCACCCATGTTCCTTTTTCGCCCTTCATGTCGAGGCCGCGGTATCCCTTGCGAACAATCCGCAGCCTCGACAGATGGTGTTTCCACTGCTGTGACGATGCCTCATGTCAATTTGCAAGGAACGCGGGCCCAGAACGGGTTGGTAGATATCACATATCTTCGATTTTCGGTTCTAGGATTTCATTTCATGATGTTTTCTTTCACCGATTTTGAGAAAAGTGGTGTTGAAATAAATTACACAAAGTAATGCGCTTCGATCGATCTACGACACATAAGCTGTAGCCGTTACAACTGGATTACCACCGCTCAGCAATCTTATTGTCACGAGACTGTAATTGTGACAGATTTGTCTGTGAAACAGTGAAAGAAGTCAGCGATTCAAGATCAGAGGGAACACAATAGTTGTGTTCCCTTAAGGACTGTATTACTGCAGTTCTTTTCAAGCACGTTTACTTTTGATCGGGCATCACGGTGACAATGAACTTATAACCGTCACAATATAGTAGCTGTTTACTTTTGCCAGTGACAAGTTAATCAAATAACACTGATCTCTATCTTCACCACCATAAGGTCGTAGTTGGGTTCCTGTTGTCAGATGTAACCTAAATGCGACTAGACTGTAGTCAACACACTGTAGGCTGTCGACGTAGTAACAGCGACAAGGCATTCTTCTCACGGCGTGTTTTTTATCGGACCCCTTTTATTCACCATTAGATTGCGTTGCGAAATATTTTATGGGAGATAAAAAAGGACAAAGTGTGGAGTTTAATGTGTGGATGTACACACGGGGACACATAAAGCTGGTCTGTGCCAGTATAACCTGGCCTCGCTTTGAATAGATTTCCCGTAAAATGTGAGATCCGAATAAACTGTTTTTGTATGGCTTGATTGGTCTTCATGAGTAATTGAGGCTTTGTACGTCCTCGTCGGGGCTACGGGTTGTTCGAAAGAGATACCGTGGCCTCGGCGCAAGAGCTAAGAAGGAACATGGGTGGTTTTTAGACAGTACAAGTCTGACACTCCCTTCCGCTCTGCCCAAGAGCGGGAGGGGTTATTCGATGATGTTCCACCCGCCAAAACAAAAAAAAGGCTTCGTACGTTAAAAATAAACTGAATGGACTAATATACATTTTTGGTTTATTTTCATCATCTTATCATTCTTCTATTCTTATCCCAATTTCCTTTGGGTTAGTGGATATATTGTCTTCTTCTTCTTGTACTTACTTATATTTTTATGATTTAAGTATTTTCCGAGTTTACTTGAATTACCTGTAGTCTTCCTGTAGTTTTCAAACTTCTGCATGTTATCGTATAGTTCCTTTTTTCTGAAATGTTTGCTGTGTTGGAAAGGAAACTTCCAATACAAAAACATAAGCTTAGTTAGTACTCAGGAGATATCGAAGCAAGTTTGGTTTAATAAAGTTAGTATCATTTTGAGGTCCCTTCTGTTTATACTTTCATAAGTAATCAGAATGAGTACTTAATTGCCATTACCAACCAATTAGTGGCTGTTAAAGCAGTTTACTATCCGTAAATAATTTTACGATTTATTAACATCGAATATAAATTCTTAAATTGATAATCCGTAAATAATTTTACGATTTATTAATATCGAACATAAATTCTTAAGTTGTAAGTATTTATATGAGAGTCTGGGTAAGACTCAAAAACGAAACTTTAATAATAAGTACTTGGCAAGAATTAAGCGAATTTTCCAAATATATTATATTTAACACTGCGCTACTAAATTCTTTTCGGCGAAATCGCAGCGTTAAGGTGAATGCTCCAACTAGCCCGCGAAATTCAATTTTTTTTACGTTTTTTGCAATTTGCAGGTCAGTGTTAGTTTGTATGTTGATTAGAATATTAATTGCGGCTGTAAGACGTATGTAGTTACAGAAATATAATCATCAAAATCATCAATACAAGCCTCCAAGTTCATAAAGGTGCAGGAACTTGAAAAAGTCGTTTTTGCACCTTTATGAACTTGGAAGCAAGTATTGATGATTTTGATGATTATAATTCTGTAAGTACATACGTCTTACAGCCGCAATTAATATTCTAATCAACATACAAACTAACACTGACCTGCAAATTACAAAAAACGTAAGAAAATTTGAATTTCGCGGGGTGGTTGGAGCATTCACCTTAAATTGAAAAAATGTTAACGAAACTAAACTTCAAAGTGGCTCCGACATTCCAGGAAACGGTTATGTGCTGGCAACACAGCTAACACCTGACATTTTCATAATAGCAACCCCAAACCGCCGGCGGCAGCGCGTGCGCATATCCAAGTTCAAAGTTATATGAAAGTAGGCAATTTTATGGAGTCTCCGTTATGTTTTCAGATTGTAGGGTATGCGTAATTTTGATTTGATTTTCAAACGGCCTGTGTACAGTCTTACCTTTAAAGACATGGCTTTGTTTGTTGCAGAACCTGGAAAAGGTAAGGTACAACAGCAGGGCTATTGCGTATATTTTTAAATGTCAGTGGCTATCATAGTGTCCATCGATTAACTGTCAGTTTGATACAAAATGGAACCATTTGACAGTTAATTGATGGACACTATGATAGCCACTGACATTTAAAAAGATACGCAGGTATCACTTTCTGGGTGTATAGAGTTTGTCAGGCATAAGTCATAATTATGGGACTGACTTTGATTTTAGAACTCAAACAACGGGTTTATCTGAGGCTATATCAAGTCATTTGAGATAACTTAACATCTCTTGTAACACCCGAAGGGTAAGGCAGGGGAGAGAAGATCCCGTCGGGGCTGCGGGTCCCGTCGGGGCTGCGGGTTGTTCGCAAGAGATACTGCGGCCACGACATGAAGGGCTAAGAAGAAACATGAGTGGTTTTTAGTCAGTAGAAGTCTGACACTCCCTTTCGCTCTGCCCAAGAGCGGGACCATTCGACGATTTTTCACCCACCCAAAAAAAAAGGGGAGAGAAGATACTCATTGAGCATCGATGGTCCAGTGGTAAATGGTAGAATGCTCGTCTCCCACGCGGGCGACCCGGGTTCGATTCCCGGTCGATGCTATGTCTTTCTCCCGTCGGGGCTGCGGGTTGTTCGAAAGAGATACCGCGGTCTCGACACAAAGGGCTAAGAAGGAACATGCTTTTTTGTCAGTACAAGTCTGACACTCCACACTGCAAAAAAAAAGGGGAGAGAAGATCAGACGAGGGTGTACTCTTAGGAAGGTACACCTTTCTTAGAAAACTCCTACATCTGATCTGAGATGTGAATTCTTACTCTCTTTGCTGTCGAAATGCTTGCAAATGCAATGTAGTTTTTCGGTAATTCAATATTATGGATCAGAATGTAACATCGTCAATCTTCTTGCTGATATCTTCAGCTATCAAATATCACCTGATATCATTTATATAGTTCAATATAAGGTGGTCCTATATCTGAATGTCTTACTCCAAGCATTGTTCTTGGAACTTGTACAGTTGATCGGTTGAAAAGATAATTATGATGATATAAGCTCAATTTTTACCTTGAAGTACATTTCATTGTATGAATACAATTGCTTCCATTTTGCTTTTGTATTGCAAGTTCAAGTTCAAGTTATTTATTTCATAACAAAAATACATTTGTGTCGAAATATTTGCGCAGTAGGTACACAAAAAAGCAACATAAACAATTACAATAAAAATAAATAAGTTTACTTACTTATTTATTTTTCACCCATCCGAAGTTAGAACGTCTATCCAAATTAAAACTAACTTTACAGTCATACTCGTATTAATACAGAACAAAGTCCCCAGTAAAATGCTACACAAAATACATTTTAGGCCAAGAAAAAAATAAGAATATTTAGTAAAAAAAAAGAACCAAAATCTATAAAAAGTCAACAGCTACTATTTTTAAAACTTTTGTCATTACAAAATTCGTCAATGGAATAATAGGCTTTCTTCATTAACAAAGCCTTGAGTTTATTTTTAAACATGTTCACATTCATGCAAGTTTCGAACACAACAAATAATTTTTTGCTTAGGCACGGCATGTTATCGTACGCAAGGGACGTAATATCTTGTTGTCATCATCTCAGAAAAAAATGGAATGAATTGCATTTGCGCATAGCCATGCTCTGCCTAGCCTTCTCTCAACAATGTTGGGGTCGGCTTCCAGTCCACACTTTCTTTTTTTTTTTGGGGCGTGAGAAATCATCAAATAACCCCTCCCGCTCTGGGCAGAGCGAAAGGGAATGTCAGACTTCTACTGACTAAAAACCCCCCGTGTTCCTTCTTAGCCCTTGCGCAGAGGCCGCGGTATCTCTTTAGAACAACCCGCAGCCCCGATAGGACCCGCAGCCCCGACGGTTCCAGTCTACCCTTATGCAGCAAAATACCGGTGTTTTATGTGAAGCGACTGCCTATGTGAGTTCAGTTAGCACTGGGTAATACGATACCCCTTGATAAGAATGATTATTAGACTTTCGGGTCACTGACTACTTGTGACGTCAAAGATGTAGAGATAGCCGGGACCAACAGCTTCTTTCATCTGCTTTCCGAGGCACAGAGTAAACTTGGTGTGTAATGGGTGTTCACCCATCCACAGGCCAACCTAGGCAAGCACGGCATAACCTGAAGATTGATACAAGCGACTGGTGTTATTTAGACACAAGCTCCTCTATAAACAAAAGTACCTACATAATATTATAAACTTTATTTGTGAAAGGACTAACGTACTAAGATTCAGTCGCCATCTTTATTGATATCTTGATTGCGGTCTTCTGATTGGTTCCTGCTATACACTTTGAGGGAGATAGCTCCAAGATGAATAGTTAAGCGATACCTGAATATTCAAACCCATTAACCTCTGATATCGTCTTTGAGAAGACTAAGACGCAAATACATGTACCCCTCAAGGGAATACATTGCTTATAGCGTAATAGCGAAGCTTGTGTGTGTGATTATATGGGATTTAGATGGTACGGCCTTGTTGTGTAAATTTTGGGGGATAAAGCGTGTCTTTTAGAAATTTATCTTGCTGTAATTCTTTTTGTGGATGTCTTTTGTATACCCATTTGTTACTTAAAGGGTAAAAAAACAGGCCGAAAGACACTTAAAGTCTTTGGTCAACTGGACCCACTATAAAACTATGAAAAAAAAAATATTAATGTGATTTGTTCGACTGATCTCGTGGGTCCAGTTGGCCAAAGACTCCTTGTTCACCTCGTCAGTGTGATCACCTCATACCTCAATACCTGAGAACATTCAATTTAAAAAGACATTGTAAGTTAATAGATAGATAACAGGCGTTTGAGACAATTCTTTCTCTAGGATGGCAACATTGGCAACGCACCTGCGATGTATCTGATGCATTGCAGCCGAAAAAACTTGCCATGAAGTGTGTGCTGCCTGAATTTTTCTCTGCAATAAAATGTTTTACAAAACAATCTGTCAATATTTACGAACATACAACCAAATTCGAGGCATAAAATGTTAAAATAACTCTCCAAAAACCCGTTCAACTGTACATGAAAACAGACGCGTGATGTTGCATAGCTTTTAGTCAAAATGTTCAAATATTCGAAGCGGTGTAAACAAATGCACGGACCGGTAGACATTAAAGGCACCATGCTCGTACTGCAGGCTGTGTTTATGATGTTTTGTTCTTGTGCTATGGACCTAAGTATTGGGTACTAAAGGTGGTGTTATGATGGTGAAATATTGTTAGTAAACTATTAATTAGTTTATGATTACTTTTAATTGTTAGCGCTCTTAGCTTAAAACACGTTATTGTGCATACTGTACTTTTGTCATTCACTAATAAATAAATAAATGAATAAAATTGGAATGGAATAAGTTAGATTTTAATATCATACGTAAATGTTAAGTCCTAAGCTTCACATAATATATTTCTTTTGCTGTGCCCGACAGGGTTCATGATTGTTTCTATTGAAAAATGTCTACCACCTAAGCCTACATTGTGGAATGCAATAAAGAATTGAGTATTGAGTATTTTTAAGGTAAGGATGATCTGAGAGCCTACTCCTAGTAGACAAAGTCATCATCATCATCTTCCTGCCCTTATCCCATTCTATTTGGGGTCGGCGCAACACGTTTTCTTCTTCCATTCTTCCCTGTTACACGTCAAGGTGGCATTTATTCCTTTCTCATTCATATCATTCCTCACACAATCCATCCATCTTTTCTTTGGCCTTCCTCTCCCTCTCCATCCATCAATATTTATATCCATCACTTTTTTAGTCACATGCGATTCATCCCTCCTCATTACATGACCATACCAAGATAAACGACTTCCTTTCAATTTTTCTGTAACAGGTGCTACTTTCAAAGTAGTAGACAAAGTGATAAACATTTTATTAACGGTAAAGATGTTTGAAAGGTAAAAATCTTATAGAGCTGACATAAGCTGCCAAAAAATCTAATGGCTTCACATGACACAAGCTCTCGATAAATCTAATGGGTTGACACGACATAAGCTATCGAAAAATCTAGTAAGGTGACATGACATAAGCTACCGAAACACTTATGACGGTTTGAAAGTCGTAGATATGTACAAAACACCTTAATCTGGCTTTTTTTTTGGCGGGTGGAAAATCATCGAATAACCCCTCCCGCTCCTGGGCAGAGCGAAAGGGAATGTTAGACTTCTACTGACTAAAAACCACCCATGTTCCTTCTTAGCCCTTCATGTCGAGGCCGCACCTTATTCTGCCTGCCTCGGCAAAAGTGGTGAGACGAGCTGATCTTGTTTGCGAGGCGATAGACCTTCTAGCTAGTCCCAACATCTTAAGGTTTACTCCTTTGACAGCAACCATAGATTACTACGGTGGAAGTCTTACCTCTCCCTAATGGTTACTTTAAAACGAGTGTATATCTCGTTTTAAAGTAGCTATTCACTGTCGAAACTCCAATCTCTTAGTTATGTAATCGCCACAAGAGCCAAAACCGCCTGTCATTATTTGATATAGAAAGATAAACTTGAATACAATGTAAATTAAGTTCAGTTCAGGGACTTAACGTGGCACAAGGTCATGTCAGTCACGCAATTTTGTTTTTGTTAGTTCAATCTTTCTTTACTACTAACTTTTTTTTTTCAATTATTGTTTTATTGGTTTTCTCACGGTCCTGTCTAGCAACTGCGAACTCTTTTGGTTTTTAAATTTAGTAACTTGAAAGGGGTATTATAGAATAATTGTCTTTGACTTTACTGTGGACACGTCGTACACATCTTACTACATCGTCCTCACATAATATGTACCATCTCAACATGAATGATGGAACAAAGGTTTCGTAATAATATTCTGATTAAAAAGAGTGTCCATGGAGTTTCTTGCCCGTTCTTCTCCATAGAGATCTACTACGGTAGGCAATGGGTAACTATAGTACACTTATAGTTATTATTCCTTATGACTGAGACTGTAACTTCTTTTATTTTGTATTTCTTCGACTATTCAAAAGTGCCTACTCTAAATAAATGTTTTGATTTTGAATATAACATCACGCCTGTTGCCTCCAAAGAACTAGGCTGAGGTGTAAATCGTACAACCACATTTCTCCATTATTATCATCATTCACGGCCTGAGTTCACCCACTGCTGGTTAAAGGCCTCTCTTTTCTTTTGCTTATCTCCACGGTCCTGTGCCAGCCTCATCAAGGTTATCCCCCTGTGGTAATTGTGTCGTTCGGTGAGAACGTTACTCATCCTGTCATCACTACGTCTTACTTCTTTGCCTTGTCTCATTTCATCAGTTAAGTTTGAGTCTCCTGTAATAGGAGGAGCCTATTTTTCCATTAACTGGGCACACATCTGTCATTCATTCACCAGGCTGCTACTGATAAATTCCTGGTAGAGAAACCACATAATTACTTCGCCCGATTTTATCAAACCCAGGTTCTCCTGCAGAGCAGCTGTAGGTCTCGCGAATACAAGACCACTAAGGCAGTCAATTATTTGAGCAATCATTGCCAATACCTAACCCTCTTATTGGCAATTTAACTAAAGGTGAAAGATTCGTTGCAAAATTAAATCGTAGAGATGGGACACCGCAGAACGAGTACACGAATCGACTAGCAGATCGATATGCAACTAAAATATTATATTAATGATTAGCCAATGATTACATAATAATTCTGTACTTAACTTAAACATCGACATTGACTCGTTAAAGTTTATAAATCTTGCAATCGGTATCGTAATATCGTTGCAATCATCAACTAGAAAAATCTTTTTTCTTTACTTCTTTTTCGGCGTTTTAGAGGAGTGCAAAATACTGACACTTATCTCAAGCATTCATAAACCTTGTAAATGGTTGTTAGTCAGTAGAAGTAAGAAGACATTTTTTAGCAATAATACAGAATTTAGCCCGTAGTTGACTCTTTATTTTTTCCTAGGCCGTATGAGATTACAATAAGCATGATTTCATCTCCGCCTGAACACAAAGATACCGGTGTCAACCGAACGAATCCACAAGAATCACGTAACCACAAGAGGGAGCTTATTACGTTCAATCCGATCCTGTGGACGGAAGTAGGTCACCTGTAGTGTTGCCATTAGATTATACCAATATCGGGGATATTCGGTGGAACGGAAAATTAAAAGTTTGTAATTTTTTGGTTCGATTGAGTTTTTTTTTTCAAGGCGCGTTTTTGGGCCAGCTATTCTGCTTTAAGGTGAAAGCGTGTGTTCTGAAATTTGCAGACAGTGTCGGGTTATAATAATGTTGATTAGCGACCATAACAAATGATCCATTTTCATAGCTATTTAATGAAAAATTTATTCAATGGGATTCAATGAACTTAGAGGGCACTTATATCCTGGTCTCTGCTTACCATAACAGATTTATATGAAAGTCACTGACCTAATCGAATAAAACAATTTGCTAGCTACTATCTGAAAGGGTTGTCCTACGAAATACCCGACCAAATTACACGAGATCGAACAAAGTCACACGTCTAAACGAATTTCATCCTCTCCAAAAATGGGAAATGGCGTAAAAAATTGGGCCAGTCGGTAACCCTACTCATCATTTGACGAAAGCCTCTGGGCCCCTGGGCCCCGCTGATAGATCCAGTTCACGAAATGCTTTGAAAGTGGGCCACGGCGTTATCTTATATTTCCTTGTCCGTGGAGACCTTTCGCTATCTCTGATTTATTTAGTTAGGAGAAAAAAGGATTGACTGAACGTGACGTTTTTGATGTCTGCTGGATTAATAAAAAAAAAGTTTATGGTAAATTTATGGTTTATTTTTTGTGTTATGGCAATTTATATTTATACATTTTCCTAGAAATTATTTTTAAGTGTTGCTTCATTAAATAACTTACAGATATTGCGAAAACATCAAAGTATAATGTTCCATTAGTTACATTTATGACAAGTTGCAACGTTTCGAATAAATTACCGACTTCAATTTACATAGTTACCAGTTCTTACAACAAAATAATGCGTAACAAAAGATATACCTATTATATTCGCCATATTTCCTTCCTACATCTAGCAAACTAAAGGCAATGACACTATTCCCATTCAGCCTAACAACTAGCAAGTTTAACCAGCTACCACGCAAAGCGGTTGACATCTAAAATTTATTAATACAAAGCCGGGATATACACCAGCTGCATATTGCAATGCAACGGGAGCCGTGAGCCAGCCAGTCGCCGTGCATCGCTTGCGCGGGTCACACGTGCGAACCCCGCTTTATCGAGTCAATAACATCTAGTAACATTCAAAAATCGAATAATCTCATTTCTTATCGATTTTACGTTCGAATTTGTTTTTTTTTACCGCGTATCCGATTCTTAGAGTGAGTTTGTTAGTAAACATTACATTATAAATTAGGCACGCTTATTTTTAACGTTGATTATGTAGTTTCTACTTTCGTTTGAGTGAAAATAAACTAAAAATTGTTGGTACAAAATGTGTGTGTAAGATTCGCGTAGTGTTGTGAACCGGAGTGTGAAGGGTGAAGTGTTCTAGTGATGTGAATGAAGTTTGAATCTGACACCAATATGTTTGGAGTATTCATTAGAAGGTGGAAACCTAAAAGGTGGGTGGAATACTGTTTTAATTGGCATCATTTTAGTTTGTTTACATTCTGAATTTGATTTGAATTTTAAATTGGGTAATGGGGCTTACGAAACTTATTTATTCAGTATTAGGTACGTTTTTTTTGGTATTAGAATGGTAGGTATAACTAATTAGTTACCTATTAGGTACCTAAATAACTAGGTACATGCATCATACAACACGGGGAAAATTACCAATAGGAATAATGTACTTATGGTTTTATTTATGTTTTCATTAACATAACCTTAGTAAGTACTTACTTTACCTATCTGTATTTGTTACCAGGAATAAATATTAAATCATTCATATTATTATAACAATTTTATGGTCTTATTAGTAGGCATTCATGCGAACATAATTATTTTATTGTTTTACAGCGAAAATAAGTTCTAAGTTTGTTGGTTGAACAAAACGAAATATTTGTAGGTACAGCTTGCATGTAAAGTTCTACCTAGTGTTACTAAAGTAATTCTAAAATATTCTTTAAAATTTCCAAATATCACTTTAGAAAAAAAAGTAATCAAACAAAAGTCACCAGCTAGCTGTCAAAATTAAAAAAAAATAATAGAGACGCAGCTCTAATCTCTGTAATTTCGAATTTAGTACAAGAGTCATTGGAGTTAACTCAGCGGGGGCTATCCTCCTCTTGTTGTTTCGTTCCGGATGTTGACCTTTATGTCCGTTTCAATAAGGTTTATAATGCCGAGGTAAAATAACTGGGAAAGGACTTATTGTTGTTGTTTTTTGCTAGCAATGTGTTAACTACAGTTTATTTTAGCGCCTAGTATGTCTAGCATCTGTCAAGTCACTTGGTCGTCTACAAATAGACAGCGTTCATCATGTTCCGTGTCGTAAAAGGGGACAAAGGAAATGCAGTCGCACCTGAACTCCTGGCTACTGAGTAATAGTACAACTCTATTTTTTAAATAAACTTGTCTCTGGTCCTTTGAAATTTATTTTTTTAGGTAGGAACAGATTTATTTATGGTGACGCTTACGATTTTTGATTCATTACGATTTTTTTTTTACGACACAAACCTTATTTTATTTACAATAACTGTTCCATCAAAAGTTATAGATACTTCTAACTCTAAGTATCGTCTTTCTAGGTACATATTTCTCAACAGTCCCACAGATCTTACTTATCAGTTGAAAGTCAAATACAAAACAGAACATTATAGTTTACGCAAAAATAACTCCGCTGTCAAATAGTTCAACAATGATAAAACACAAAGAACACTCGTTACTACCCATAAATTTCCCATTCATGACTTCAAAAGAAACTCATAATGTTATGTAGAAAATATTTAAAAAATATAATAGCGCACGCACTCGCGTTTCCCCGAGCCGTATTACGAAGTATTCCGAAGCTATTCGCACTTTTTACAGCACGAGTCGGCAGCAGCATTATTGTGTTAATTTTACTCGCTATTACTTACTTTTTTTGCATATTAAACCAGTTCCAAGTCGGCTGAAAAAAGCGTTTCCTCTACCACTTGTGCGAGCATAAACAAATAGGTAAGGTCGTTCTATTTTTTAACTGGTTCTAAAAAGTTCTAAGTTTAAATCTGAGTATACTGTAGTCATTGGAGACGGAGATTCATAAAAGTCAAAATATTGTTCTGGAATTGGGATTTCAAAATGTTTATATTTCATTTCAAGTCGAGTTATTTTCAGACTTTGATCCAGATTCTTTCATTCGGAAATTGTGAAGCTAGTTTTATTCAGCAAATTAGTTATTTTCAGTCTTTTTAGACGCATTTTACTGCGTAATAATCGCAATGCGTGATTAAACTGATTAATGATGACTAGTTATCTCTCTCATCATTCATCATTCTCCTGCCCTTATCCCAATATCTTGGGGTCGGCGCATGTCTTCTTCCAGATTTTTCTTTTACTTATCTTCTCAACAGTCACCTCCTTCCTTTGTAGTCATATCATCCTTCACACGGTATATCGACCTTATGCTCAGATGTCCCGATTGCGACCACTAGTCCATTGAGGAAGACCTCAGTACCCTTTCAGCAATCCACATATTCTACAAAACATCCCTCCTTAATACTAAAATCGTGCCCCACCTCACCAATTACCTAATCTCTCATAGCAACATTAGCAACATTACATAAACCCTTAAAACCATTGTTTTTATTATTAATTACCAAACGACCTATACCATAGTAAAGCGTGTGAATTAATTAAATAAAGGATTTGCATGTTGTGTGTCCAAGCGTGTTAGTTGTGTCGCGTGACTCGGGAACTAAATGAATTAAGTTCTGAATGGAATTGTGTCACAGTGTGTCGCGAAATGCCAGTTGGAATATCTGTCTCGTGTTTGTTTGTTAGATTTGAGTTATCGTGAGTGAAGGGTTTTGTGCTGTGGTGGGGTTTATTGCGAATTCTGATAGAGCATGATATTTTTTTTAAACGAAATTCTTCTGAAAGTTTCACACACTACCAGATCCAGCCTGTTCCCTTGCTGTACTCCGCAGGAATTTCACTTAGCGTGTAGTCGCTTAGTTTGTAAGTTTTTTCCCTATCTGGAGGCCTTACAGTCAAGGCTACCCACATGATAGTCCGGTTAAGCAGATGACAATGTCCTAGATTGAACTGCAAGATTCAGAAAATCACACACAGTTTTACAGAATCAAGTACGGTGTTAACAAGTCTTCTGAGTTCTTAATAAAACTGTTCTACTCGTGTCACGTTCGTCATTTCAATTCTGTTTTTACTAACTGAGATTTTTCTCATCTGTCTTCTAAAGTGCATCCTTTCTTCATCATCTGCTTTTCCATTGTCATCAGATCCGTCTCCAAACACCCGACTCTGATACTGATAACCTCTGGTTCCTCTTTAAGTCTATGACAGCCAGTATTTCAAACACTCAAACATAATAATGAAGCTAATAAATCACTATTCAATACAAAATACAACGCACCATAATGTAAAATGTCAAAATATTTATTGCTTGTCATACTCAAAGGTGCTAGATAATACAAAATATCTACAAGATAACCTATAGTAAAAGGAGTTACTAATTAAAGTTTAAAACAAATTGCCGTTCAAAATCTACATGATTTCATTATCATTCCGCTCCTTACCATAGAAGGGTTAACAGATCTTGTTGCAATTCGTGTTAGCATATAAATTGCTGATGGCAATATTATGATTGTTGAAGAAACTTCATGATTATTAATTAGCAATAAAGTGGCTTGACCATGGAAAAAGACCTTGGAGATGGACAAAAACATAAAAGAAACGAATAAATTTAAGTTTGGTCGTGTGAGAAATCGAGGATTATGATTCTATCCCATCTTTTTAAAGAAGATCCTTGAAAAAACTGGCTGATTATGGAAACCGTCGAGTAGACGCTACTGTCGAATTCCCCTAACTTCCACAAAACTGTCGAATTAAATTAACTGACGAGTGAGGCTAACTTACCAGTGCAAGTGTTACACGGACTGTTAATCAAAGATGGTACATAAATGACAATATTATCGCATGTTGGCAATACAGAAAATTCCATTACAACTGCGCAAATCTAAAGTTGATCTCACACATCTCACATTCACAACAAAAACAAATCCCGCCCTGACCAAAACACCTTGTAACAATATTCAATTTATTTAAAAACCTTACATATTGTCTACCACATTTGGCCATAACCCAAGCATATCAATTCTTGGTAATTAATTCTTGACACATGCCCAAATGTTTGGCTGTGTCGGTTCACCGGTGCCACAGTACCTATTTAAATATACAGTATTTGAACTAGGAACAAATGATCGGCTCACACACATGCAAAGCGCCTACACGAATTCTAAGCATGCTTCAGGTAATAGGTCGGGAGTTAGTCAGTGCTGTCGCATCGAGACAAGTGTGAGCAGTTTAATCGCTTCTTAAAAAAAACGCTTCTTTGCGTTTCGATGACAATTTGAATTGAGGCAGCAATTTGGCGACGAGATTAGCACTTTCAGTATAGGGTCCATCAGGTCCAGGCCTGCAACAGGATAGGCAGCCGCAGGACACGATTTCAAGTGTCCAATCGTTTATGGGCAACACCGCATTTGCACTCCAGGGCAAAGTTTCGTTTATACACGTTTGTTTTCACAAAGATGGCCCAGTTGGTCTACTGGCTATCTTTATACTGTGCCGGAGCTATTGTTCTACAAATACATACCCAAAGTGTCTCTGTGACGAGTGATATCCGTATCCGTAGCGTCTTATTAATAAGACCGAATATTTTTTTCTCTTAGGCGATAGGAGCTGGCGAATTTATGTGGTTTGATTTGGAGATGTTCTGAACTTCTGATTACTTAATATCTATTTATAGTGTTCTTTTAAGTGCTCTTTAACTCCTAACTAATCTAAGCAGTGAAGTAGACTTTCATGCAATGAGTTGTCTGTTATATCATCTTTTGGCCGTTTGGCGTGATTGGAAATTTTTCGTGAGTGCCAATCCTTTTGCCAGTTTATCATGCTAAATTGAAGTAGCTTGATGTACCGACATGTATATTTTTTTACTGGTCTCACATTACTATGTAAGTAATGGTTGTGTGCAGGTTTCACCAAGATTCGACAAAATACCAATGTAATTTATCAAGAAGGTTGCAGGTCACTTTTTAGTGCAATTTCTTAGGGTATTGAGAAAAACTCTCAAGACTATTACTTAATGTAATTTACTTCTTCCAGACCCTCGGAAATACCGAAGTGTTTCTCAAATTATTACGCCAAACAGATGGCACAAGGAAATCAAGCCAGTACGCTACTGTAAAAGAATAAAATAATTCAGTAGAGCGTCGCAATTTGATAAATGTAAAGAGGAGAAAAATGTGGGTACGTAATATCCGAGAGTGGACTGCCTCGAGGATCCATTACAGCTGGCAAGACAAAGAAAAATGTACGAGAAATACTGCCCTCAGTGAATTGTGAATAAAAAATATTGTAAACAGGAATTGCAGTACAGTTTGGCTTGTTGTGGTAGAAAAAATCGAGATATTTCGGGGTGAGGTCTTTTTTGGAAAGAATTGCTAGTAAGCAAGCATGTATATTTTTTTGTATTATACAATAAAATACCGAGCTATATTATATGCTATTATGTATGTATACATAGCAGTTTGGTACCTCAAAATCAACATCGTCCACAGCCCGGTTTTACCAGGGGTCTATTCCGTCTCCTCTCTTTATTTGTGTAAAGAGGCAAATAGTTCCTAATAATTTGCAGCTCATAGGAAAGTTGAACTTTTGGAATGCCTTTGTCTACATTTAGACGGGCATAACGGTTCGCAGAGAAGGTGATGATGGAAGATTCTGTGTACGACGTTATTTGTGTGACAGTCCACGATTTTGCACGTGAAGTCTGAAGTCGTTAAATATTTTACTAAGCAAATAATTTCGCCTGCATTAAGATACAAAACAATATTCAATAGATATTAGTAGGAACGGAAACATAATTAGATAAGTGTAATTAACTAAAATAATATCGCAAAATTACGACTTTTGGAAACAATGTTCATGAAGATGACGTTGCAAGATAAACTCCATCTTAACTTTGTAATAAAGGCAAAGAATAAACAATGCTTCCTACATAAAAAAAATTATTACAATACGACACAAGTTAAAACTTCCAGCAATGTCTTTCTCACGTCGATGAAACACAAACTCACGCCTCTTTCCATATCAGACAAGAACTTCAGCACCTGCAACAATCCTTGCACCAGGGTAGCCTGCGAAGTTCAAATTTTCTTACTTTTCTTCGCAACGTTTCTTCGCCTTTAAAGCAAGTCATTAAGCATTCTTGACCCAGCCTGCCATTTCTTCAATGCGTTCGGCTAAATTTCGAAATTCAGCATAGCTTTTCAAAAACAATCGAATCGAAACCGAATCGAATGGTTGTAAGTTTCTTTTAAATCGATTCTCAATTCGATTGGTATTTTTTTTTATGTATGTACGTACACCGATATCTCCGTCGATTGTAGACCGATTTCCAAAATTAATTTTTTGGCATTCCGAGAGCGAGCGAGATAGACATACGACATCTTCGATTCGGTTTCGATTCGATTGTTTATGAATAGCTATGCAGGTCGCGTGCGATTTCGCCGATGAATCTTGTAAGTTATGTCGTACTAATTATTTATTGTGATTAGATTCTGTATTATATTGAGTGCTTTAGGAAGCGAAAAGTAATGAGCAAGAAATTACGACCGCTCATAATAATGTCAGACAACTACTTAATATTAATAATCAATTATTACACTTTATTTCGGAAAGACTTACGTCAAAACAAATACGTTTACGAGACAAGGTCGTATTTTAGTATGATGATTAATTTACGAGATTGTCAGAGAGTATAATTATGAATTACCGAGTTCACTGACGGTCAACAAATTTTCAACCTTTGTGTTTAAGACATAAGGGTGAAAACTGGTCGACCGTCATTGAGCGCGGTAGTGCATGTGGTAGTACCTCTAACTGGATGCAGCTGAATACCAGTATTTTACATGTAGCGACTGCCTATCCGACCTCCAAAACCAACTAAATACTGCATGACGTAACAAAAAAAAAACAAAATGTTCCGATTCCGAAGACACAAGATTCGAAATTCAAAATCAAACGACGCCGACTGTCACTTGTCAAACTAATGATTTGATCACAAATAAAATATCTTATTAATAATTACTATTAATACATTCATTACTATACGAATACCGTATCGGATGACCGTTTAGAAAGTAATTATAGTTTATTACGGAGCTGGCCGCAGGCGGTCGTATTTTTACGATATTGACAATGTCGAATCGATATGATATGCCAGAACAATGACTGTAGTTTATGGATTTGTAGAGAAGTAGGTAATGATCGTTTATAGATTCTGGTAGATCAGTGAACGTTCTTGATACATTTTTTTTTTGTTTTGTGTGTGGGAAATCATCAAATAGGGGTCCCGCTCTTGGGCAGATCGGAAGGGAGTGTCAGACTTCTACTGACTAAAAACTACCCATGTTCCTTCTTAGCCCTTGTGGCGAGGCCGTGGTATCTGATAATAAACTTTTTCGATAAAATCGTATCTCTAATAAAAGGCGGATTTCAATGACGAAACTTAACGCCATTAGCACTTTAATCCTATGAACCTATAATCTATCTCATGATCTACCTAACCTATAAAAATAAATAAAAATTGAAGTGTTGTTTAAAATAACAGCTCTTTACTGAATACTGTATGATTATGTCAGCACTTATAAATAAATAACAAAAACCCTTTTTTATTTTGTGTCTGTCTGTCTGTTTTGGTTCCGGGTAAACTCCGATATGGCTAGGCCAATTTTGACAGGACTTTTCTAGTCTATAAAAACATCAGTTACGAAATACGTTTCAATTATATTAAAAAACTTTTTTGCAGAAAAAAATAACCAACTTCAAAAACACCAAAAAGTGAAAAATTAACTTCAGAAGAAAAATCAGCTTCTGAAGTCGGTGGTTTTGTTTGTTTGATTTCGTTTTTTGCCACCGACTGATTTTTTTATTTTTTGTTGTAATATCCTATTTACAAATAATGTTCATAAAATGAAAAGTACTGGGCCAAAGTATCATAAATTTTTATGGGACCAAATAGCAACTATTCCGCATCAAACGAAAAAAGAATCACGTAAATCGGATCATAACTCTCAGCGTAATCGGTGTACATACATAAAAAAAACATACCGATCGAATTGAGAACCTCCTCCTTTTGAGAAGTCGGTTAAAAAAAAAGTACCAAAGCATTCATCAGCTGATTTGTTAATCAGCTTATCAGTATGTTTTCACTATCAAATAGCTTTTTCGTAGTCTTTATCGGTCATTGGCTTTAAAACTGTGTTATAGCTGTTTTATAGTCCACAAGAGACCGTGAGAAACTTTCCTGAGACTAAAGAAAGTATACGACGTACTAAAAAGACTATTTCACTGTTTTGTTGCAAATTCTTTACATTTTATAGCTCTAGCATATTCAAAAAGTGCCATCAAATGCATGACAACCGATTAAACTATGCAAAACCAAATGGAACTGATTTCTCACGGGACATGGGAAAGTTATTGTGTATGTATTTTTTTTAATTTACCGAGGGCAGGTTATACTGGGCATCACTACATACTCGTAGTATAAAACAAAGTCGCTTTCTCTGTCCCTATATCCCTATGTATGCTTAAATCTTTAAAACTACGCAACGGATTTTGATGCGGTATGGGAATAGATAGAGTGATTCAAGAGGAAGGGTTTAGTATATAATTTGACCGACATCCACGCGGGTGAAGCCGCGGGCATCAGCTAGTATCCAATAAAACCTGAACTCCCAAAATTGAAAAGCTATGTAATCTTTATCTATACATATAATAAATCTGTAGAAAAATCTTTTTTGTACATCGAAAATATTAAAAAAAAAAATTGTCAGGGTATTAAAGTATAACCAACAGAACACATTTCCAGCATTTTTGGAATTTTTGTCTGTTTGTCTGTTTATCTGTTTGTCTGTTTCGATGACTAAGCATCACGACAAATTTACGAAATGAATGTAGATAACTTTTATACATAAATATTGTGCGTAACTTGGGCTATTACTTAGTCTTTGTTTCATCGTAATCGGTGCTCTCTATCAAAAGATATATGCATTTATAGTTTTCAAGAAGAACTTATCATTATGGTCAAGAATGAGACAAGCAACGACATCTATTGAACGAATATGGTATTGGTACTTATTAATAAATGCCTTCACAAGATAACTTTAAATAAGTAATGATAGCAAAAGGTACGTAGATATTAGTCTAAATGACGCTGTTTTCAAAATCTACATAGCCTAAACCCTATAGTGTGTTTGATCGCTCTTTTTTAGCAGTTTATCTTCGTCTTCGACAGATGGCGTTATTCATTTGATGTCATAATCTAAACCGCGGTGTTATTAAATAAACATAATATGTTTCATGAATAGTCAACAAATAAAGATTTACCAATTACACAGTTTAAAAATACTATTTTTTTTAAACTAAATTAAAATTGGATAAAACCCACGGCATATTTTGTTTGTACCGTGTGGGAATCGAACCTGCGACACGCAGTGCTACTGTTAATCGTCCAGCCACTGCACCAAACATGTCTTTATATAGATGTGGTGTGTTGTTAGCCCTATGTGTCGAGGCCGCGGTATTTCTTTCGAACAACCCGCAGCCCCGACGGGCGTCGGTCCTTGGGAGCCCCTTCAATGTTGCCCTTCAATATCCCTTTGAGACGCGCGTGGAACACGAACGTGCCTCCATCGTCATAGGACTGACGAACGATTAACTAGCCCGTTGGTTACTCACCGTTCACAGGCCCGCGCCTACGGTGGCCGGAAGCCATCACGTGGCCCCCGATGCCCGGAGCGTCTCCCGCGGCGGCTGGGAAGTGGGGTTGTGTCCCTCTTAAGTTCACCTCTTTCGCTAGCATTACTGCTTCGCAGAAGGAGGTGACGGCGTTCCATTTCAAATTCGATGTCCCAGACTCGGTACAGGTACCTCTCGAAACAGCCTCTAATCCCCCCTTTTTTGTGGTTCGTAAATTATCAAATGACTCATCCCGCTCTGGGCGGAGCGGAAGAAAGTGTCAGACTTCTATTGACTAAAAACCACCCACGTTTCTTCTTAGCTCTTTGTGTTTCGGGGCCGTGGTATCTCTTGCGGACAACCGTCAGCCCCGGCAGACGACGGCAGCAACAATTAAGGGGCCCCAAAGGACCCCTTAATTGTTGCTGACATATCTTTGAGGCGCGCGTGGAACACGAACGCGCCAACGACAGTACCTGTCGACTATAATGTACCTGTTTCAAATTTCTTCAAGATCCGTTCGGCCGTTCTGACGTGGTTGATTAACAAACACCCATCCATCTAAACTTTAGTATTAGACATAGTCAGTACTTTGCATTTCCTCTTCTTATTTTCTACAGCGGCAGTAAGTTAACGCAGGGCAATGATTTAACGTACTTTTATCTAAGCGACGCATTTTAGTTTCCGATAAGCACGCAAACGAAGTCGCGGGCACAGCTAGTATACAATAATGTAAAGGTTGATGTGTTGCGAAACTGACTGAAAACTGTTAATATGATACAAGACACACAGACAGCATGGACGGACAGACTGGACGGCTGGAATCTAGCTAGATTTACTAGAATCATTATCATATTATCACTGCCCTAACCTTGTCCTAATTTTGGAGAGTCGACGCAGCATATCTCCTAGAATCATTTACTGACTAAAAAAAAATATGATTCAAATTAGTCCGTCTGTTAGATTATCGAAAAGTATTGGATACGTATTTTTTGTTTTATCAAATCAATAAAAATTGACGAATATAAAACGCGTCAAATATTTGAGTGGGGGGTTGTGATGTCCCTCACCGGTAAAAAATGTCATACTAATGTCTTAGAATATGACGTCACACGAGTTTTCAAAGCACTGTATCGTCGTCATTGTTTGTTTACGTGAAAAAAGAAAAAATACGTGTCCAATATTTTTTGGAAATCTATCTGACGGACTAATTAGATTTTTTTAGTTAACTACCGTATTGCATTGATCTTCCTAATGTCCTCTACATATTAAGATACTAACATATTACAAAGCAAAGAGATGGGGCCCTTGGGCCATGAGCCCGCATGATCTTGTTACCGCCTTGTGTGGGCCTTCATAATATCAGCAGTACAATTGTAAGACCACCAACTGTTACTGAGTCATACAATTTTGTAATATTATATTTAGGTACATCAATTTACTCAAAACTGACAAATTTCCCCAACCAGCCTTGAACCTAAAGCTCGAGCGATAAAATTGACAGTCTGTACTTAAAAATCATGGAGAAATATAGAACACATTGCTGATGCCCGCGGCTTCGCCCGCGTGAATGTCGGTCAAATTATATACTAAAACCTTCCTCTTGAATAACTTTATCTAGAAAAAAAAACCGCTTCAAAATCTGTTGCGTAGTTTTAAAGATTTAAGCATACATAGGGCCGGACAGACAGCGACAGCGACTTTATTTTATACTATGTAGTAATGATAGTGATAGTGATTATTTTTGAGATAAGTAAAGATAAATAATCTATAATTAGTTAGTAATTGAAATTAATCGATTAATTACTTCTTGATTGATGATGATGAGCGCTACAGTTTTGGGTGTGTTAATTACAATCTTAAAGCCTTTACCTGATTGACTGACTGTCTTGTTGGTTTAGTTGCCGCAAGCCCCACTGACAAACACGAGTTCAATATGCTCGCTCTCTAGGGACTTAAACATAAATCTGGCAAAATGTGGGTGTACTATTGGTACACCTCTGCCTAACTCTTCAGGAATAATAGGCGTGATGTACGACGTATGTGGACGTATGTATAATTTTAAACAGACTTTGCAATATTCTTAGCGTGTCGATGGCAATCTAAATTGTGTCGGCCCAGAATTGGGCTACTAGTTTGGCGCTTTCGGTAGCGTCCATCAGTTCCTGTAGTGAACAACCAGCAGGACAGGCAGGGCACGATATTAAGTGCCCCATTGTTTGAGGAACTGCACCACATTTACACCCCAGTGCAGTCATTTATGTATCTCCACCTCAGCAAGTTTCCTTTGCTGCGACCAGCATGGGTCCGGAGTCTGTTTAAAGACTTCCAGGTCAGCCACGGCAACTCTTGTCCAGGTGGGAAATGTTCAGCAGGTGGTGTAATGAATGATCACGAATTTGGGTGTAAAGTTCTTACTCTTTACACCATTGATGATGTGATGTTACCCTTAGACACAATCATACCATAACGTGCCATTACCTAACTCAGTTGAAGCTGAAAGATCTGTACTTACTTAACATCAGCAGTGCCATTTTTATTTTAGTTGCATTACTTAGTAACAGAATTTATGTCCCACTTAATACCGTTTCGGTTTACTTTGTAAGTCGGCTTCACAACCAATCGATTTAATTTAAGTAAATAATTTAATCCACAACTTGAACACTAACAAAACACCGCCTTGTAAAATACGTTTCAGCACTTTTAAACAAATCACGACGCAATGTAAAAGCATTTTAACTTTTTTATTTTTGTCTTTGGTATTTAATCCAAAGGAATTGAAGGGTCATTAATTTGGTTCAGATGTCGGCGATGCGGCCGGAACGCGGTTCGTTATAAATGTCGATCGACTATCGATATAATTTATTAAGTATCGATACATCGAGATTGCGCGGTCCGCTAAATCGTCTATTGTCCGAGCTCTACTCTATGATTAAGAGTTGTTATTATTGTTTATTTCTATTGTTGTCGATAAAAATGTCGTGCAAAAAGATTTTACCTGTGTTTTTTTTGATGGTAGAAAGTTTTTAATAATGCTTACATGCCTGAATTAATAGGTACGTGTATGATCCCTGAGGCGTATCAAGATACGCTTTACTTGATGCCGTATTTGGACATGGTATGTTGGATACAGCATTATCTAGTTACAAATTCTAGACTCAAGACAAGACTAAATAACTTTGCACCTAGCTTAGTATTTAGTTTCAGTAGGTAATCAAGAAATCACCTTGACTGACACCTACAATGATAAAGGAATAATTTACCAAAGAACTAAACCGCTAGATCTAGCTACTCTTCAATACCAAAAAAATGGTTACTTTTCTGTGTCACTAGCAAAAGGCCTATGTAATAAGGTACGAGCCAATTGCCATCAACCAAGCACACATTCAAAGTTCTTGACTGCGGCTCATAAACTTCTGATGGAATAAGCCAAAGTATTGCCCGAACCGGGAATTGAACCCACTAGATCAACGAGGCAGACTTTTTTATTTTTACTTTTTTGTCCACCAAATAAAACACATTGAATATTGCTGTTGAATGGTCCGACAAAATAATGATGAATAATCTCTACAAATAATAGTATGACCCACATATACACCGCTCAGAATAATTGTCCAAACCACAACCACAAAAGCCTAGTTTTTTAAAGTGATACTAATAAATCTTTTACGAGCGTCCAGTATTGTGCAGTTTTCATTTGGAACATTAATAAAGTATACAAAAAACTTATTGTGGCTATCATCTTTAATTGTGTTCATTCATCTGGTGTCGAATAGCTCGAAAATGGGGTCGCCATGTTGGCAGATACATCAGGATAGTTTCAACCGAGTTTTTATTAGAAAATGGCTTCACTCAAAGCCATTTGGTTAAAAAAAATCAGTTTTATGATTTAAATTAATTAAATAATTAAAAGAAGTAGATTTTTTTTCCTTGTTCCGGCTGTAATTATATTCTTTTTTTAAAATCATCGCCGTGAGATAATTGTTAAATTAAATAAAAAAGTTAACAACTATTTGTTTGCTGTCTAGTTCAACACACTAATAATGTTTGCTTAATTGGTAATTCCATCAGATTATCATGTTATAATCCATTGTTTAACTAGATAACGAAATAATCGTCATGCTCATTACGGGACATTGACCTTAAGACGGTAATTAGTGCGGAATACGTAACAGTTAGCTAACCGCCATAATCAGTGATTGAGTTAGTAATATGGGCCAATGACATCCAAACAGTTTCTCATACTATTCTAAGCTTGCAGTAGACGCTAGATTTCAAATCGTCTAAGTACGTTTATATAAAAAAAAGCATTTAAAAAAATCAAATGAATAATTAGTATTTTTTATTTGGCTATAATGTAGATATTTCAAGTGAAAAATACTTCAAAACCGTTTTTAAATTAAAATAAGCCGGAATATTTCTTGACATTAGGACAGTCTACATCATTCGTGATATTTTGGTGCCTCTACATGAATCTGGGGCGACCTATGAATGTCTTATTGATAAAGTATCAGTAAAAAAGAATTGACCACTTTGTCTTGAATTTATTTTGGTGCGTTTAAAATAGGGTTCCGTATGGTTTTTTGCTATGTTAATAGTAATGATAAAGCTAGTAAAACTATATTGGCTTCAACATTGTGGATGTAGCGTTATCGTTTTACACCGCATTTGTTATCAAGAAGGCCTTGTTTTAAAGACTATAACTAGGCTTTAATAGACAGTAAGACGTGTCTCAGGTATGCCATGGTGTGCAACTGTGCATATCTATTAGTTTTTGCCATAGACCTAGTCATTTAAGATTATTCTTCTGGTAGAACTTGCTGTGTCTACCAATCTTGCTAACTAGCTTTGGCGGATGAACTGGCTATTCTTACTGACTTGGATATGTTACCCAGCAAACCCGGCTTCAGGCCAAACTAGTTTGTCATAGGCCAAACCGGTTTACTGGTTTATCGTGTCAACATTCACTACCCCAAACAAAGCAATTACAATAAGCCCAACTTGGATGTGATTGGTCCCTGTCGAGGCTGCGGGTTGTCCGCAAGGGATACCGAGACCTCGACATGAAGGGCGAAGAAGGAACATGGGTGGTTTTTAGTCAGTAGAAGTCTGACACTCCCTTTCGCTCTGCCCAAGAGCGGGAGGGGTTATTTGATGAATTCCCACCCCCAAAAAAAAAAAAAAAAAGATGTGATTGGTCAAAGGTCTAACCTAATCTATCAGACCCATTAACCCATAGGCTGACTAGGATCTATGATCGCCCTTTTTTGATTAGCCTTAGTTTGGCCTAAGACAAACTATGGCCGAAAATGGTTTGGCCAGTAACATTTTGACGTAACATTTTTTTCTTCACACCTCAGTAATTATTCATGACGTCTACAGCTTAAGTTTTAAGAAGCACTCGTCAGGTCATCTCAGCAGGTCGACTATTAATGTTATGCAAGGAAAACTTACAGTGTAAGCGGCTTATGGCTAAGTTGAGCGAAATGGGTCGTTATGGGCGCTTGCTAAGGAGGGCGATCCCTCTATAAGTCAGCTTATTAACTGCTTTGAAGAGTATCGTGTGTAATGATAAACAAACATAAGTAAAGGTGGAATAAGGTTCTTGGGTTGTTCGAAAAATATACCGCGGCCTCGGCACAAGGGCTAAGAAGGAACATGGGTGGGTTTTAGTCAGTAGGAGTCTGACACTCATACCGCTCTGCCCAGAGCGGGAGGAGTCATGTGATGATTTCCCAGCCTCCAAAAAAAAAAGGTCTCCGTAGTACAACCGAGCATGGTACATTGATCAATATACTACAACCTGTGAAATTTCTTTAAAACATTTTCAACTTTATCGCTAAAGTTAGAAGTTAGTTAGTTAGTTAGTTGGTTTTAGAATTAGAATTAGACATTTTCGGTTAACCAGATGTGCGAGGTCTGTACAAAGGCTGGTTGTAAATAAAATGTTTTAGCAATTGAGTAATGTAGGCTTTTCTACGAAAGATCATGCACACAATACTGCCCGGAATGTTTTCTGATTATTTGGACATTATAAGACAATATCTGATTGGTTTATAATTCCTGGAATTTGACGTAGTAGAGGTTAAGTTAAACAAATGCTAAAATCTTTGTAATAATCGGATCGGAAATTCACAGGCATTTTTAAACATATTACAGAACTCCTTCCCTGGGAATAAAATTGTCGAAATCCTGTTCAGAAACGTCGTCTAGTATTACAAACATTACCTAATTCAAAACCAGAAAACTAACCGAGATACATAAATCATAATTTCACTACGGAACTCTAACGACAACCTGTACTTAAAGAAATCGATTTATTTGAAGTATGAGTCATTCAAACCCAGTTTAAAGAGCTCTCGCTTTCAATCCGTATCCTATAGAATCAAGTACCTATTCAAAATGGTTTTTTTATCTGCGCGCCGTGCGAAAAATCGCAGGCTAATAACTCGTTGTAAATAACTGTTATTCGGAACAGTTATTTGTACTATTCGCGATACGGAGATACAGTGCTTGAAATGGTAATTATACTGTCAGGTTGTATTTTTGTAGTATCACAATTATAAATCTTGTAGCGGTACTGGTTGTGAATTGGGACCTACTGTCGACGTTGGTAACTAGGTACCAATTTCTTTCACCAATCAGCATTCTTGGGTTTCAATCATGGTGTCGACTGATAATGAGAACTACAGCTGTTATGGAACCCCAAAGAGCTGCAAACTTAAAGCCTTATTATCCAGTTTTCTTAGGAATTATTTCAATTTAGCTACAGAATCAAAATCAATTGATATCCGACTTCCTAACTAAACTGTAAAAAACATTACTCTATTCAAACAGTAGGTGCTTTAACGGAAACGTTTCACATTGTTTGGACTGTTTTTCATTTCCTGAATCTAGACAAGATCATTTATTTAGTTTAAATGGAAGGCTCAAATGTTTTGCCTATCTTTGACAAAGGCGTTACCATTGCAGCATTGTATTCAACAGTCAGTAAGTCAGAACCTTGTCTTACCAAATACATATTGTGTTACCCAAAGAATGTGGTGTTGAGGTTAGATGGACAGCCTAACACGCATAGTATATGGATGTAGCTGTGACTGTAAGCCAAACCTAACATAGTTGACGTCAGTCCTACAGTAAAACGTTCAGCCAAATTGTCACAGCGGAAACGGAAACTAAAACAAGATTGTATTTAAATCTCATTCACCGTTCTTCACCAAACGTACGCTAATTCACTAACAATTATGCTCACATAACGTTTATTCACCTAAAACATAACCATTATAATAAACTTCGCAATAAAATGGCATAAGCCACCTCTTGGAAACCCGCCAAGTTAAGACTTTAATGCACTTGATACCCAATTTATCACGACCTTCACTACTCCCAACCATTCCACCGAAATCAACGAAATTTCGCCAAGAGAGAAGGGAAAGGTAGGTCAGGATAAATTGGTGTTTAATTGCTCTAAATTCGACTGGTATGTTTTTAGTTGGCGAATTCATTTTATTTGCAAGTTTGTTTCTACTGGGGAATATCTATAAATCAGGTCTGTTATTGACGATGCTTTCAGCTGGGCCTTGATCCCTTGGCAGTAAGGCAAAACAAATGATTGACGAAATATTTTTAGGAATACGGATTTGAAATTGTCGAAATATTTTGGAGCCAGATATTCAAGCTGATATATTTCTTTAATTCTAAATTTTATCCTAAAATTCAACATGCATGAAATATGCAATGTAGTATTACGACATTCAAAATTTAAACAGGCTTCTCAATATTGGAAATGAAATCAAAATCGATTATAGAGTACTTTTTAAAGCCATCAAAACTATTAACAATTTCACAACCGAATCCCGTAAAAAAGAGAAAACCATACTTCCCATAAATAGCAACGATGTAGATGTTACTATTACAATTGTTTTCTCGTACCATACAAATACTTACCATGACCAATATTTTTATTGTTTTCTGAATAAAATTGAATACATCTTGATCAAAAACGCAGTCTAATAAATTATATAGAAAGCTGCTACGGCATGATGTAATGTTGTAAACCAATAGCCGTATCTCTAGTGTGACCTTTAGTGTTACAAAATATAGGCTTTATGGCTTTATAGCTGAGCCCGATTTGTCAGCGTCCCTGGTATTATCTGCGTCATCTTTATATTGTTTACTAACTCCAGTCTTACTAAACCATCTTGTATAGTTCTACCAAAGTACTATGGTACTTTAAACCTCTATTCATCGTTATCTTCAGATTTCATTGAAGTGTCCTTAGGGCAGTGCGTATCTTTCTTGCCTCGCCCTTTCAATGTGTTCCTGCTGTTAGGTTAGAAAGATGAGTCTGTTGTTAGCAGCGATAATTTTCTAATCTATAATGTTTATTCTTCTTTCTGACAGTATTTACCTTGCCTCTGTTGTCACACTCTGTCTTGAAACATCGCTGATATAGCAACTAGTTAGTTTTACTAATCCCCAGAAACTTCAGTCGTTTCGCAGTTTTTATTTATTAAAACTTTATGCACAGGTAAAAACCGTACGAACGGAGGCAAACTATGTGTTTTGACTTGTAACTGGGACTGTAGCTTCATCATTTTGTTTAGACAATTCAAAAGACTTAGTTTTACTTTTTGTCTGGTGGTCACTTTCTTTACTACTTGTAATTAAACACGAAAAAAAAACTGACAGCAGCATACTCGTATCAACCACATCTTTTTATCAGTCAAATTGCCCGTTAGCAGGACAACCCGATTGGTTATCGATCGAAACTCGTTACCTAACGAACGGGGCAATGTTAACACAATCTAGCCTAGATATTCACCTATTTGCATACACAACTCATTAACTATCGCTATACGACCTAATCGTACATTCACTTTTAGTATTACGTAAGTCTCGATGAATTTGTATTGATATTTAATCGATTGTGGGAACGTATGATCGATTATTTTTAAAACTTTAATGTTTGATTAAGTAACTGGTGCTGTCTACGGCTTCGCCAGCGTGGTATTTGTTTACTTGAGACTGAGAGCCACTTCAGCTGTTTATCATCATTATCATGGCCTCAACGATTTTGTGGCATTCTGTCATCTGCACGTGTCTCAAGCAGGTCTTACCTGCGATGTTCTGAATGTAATTCATCATCTGACTCCACTCCACTTTTAGCCTTCAAAAGAAGACCGACAGACAGCAAGTTTCATATTAATATGTGTATTGTTTGAATATGGAACGCAAGCAAATGTAGTTCTAGCTGTCAATCTGAATCTGTAATGTGTAACTGTTTTTTCTCTTTTTCCAATAAACTTATTTAATTACTAAATTACGTTTATTACCACAACCACACAATATAAAGTCCTTCATGGTAGCAGAGCGTGGTTACGATCAACGGACCTCTAGTTCTTAGATAGAAAGCGGTAATTGTTGTCACCATTTTAGTAAGTGAACAAGACAGTTCATTTTTCTCTGTCTAATCTTTTGGCTAAGTTTTCAAGGCCGACCGGACGATGAAACAATCACCTATTTCATAAATATAATTAAAAATAAATAGATTAGACCGTGTCTGGAATTGTGCCCGAAAAATGACATGGTCTGGTAATAAATATTGCGACGTCAGATCTATTAATTCATGATAAGAATCCATCAAGACAGGCGAAAGTAATGCTTGACAAGGTGAAAACATTTCCACTGAAAGCGATAATTATTTACTGTTCTCTACAACAACAAATCTCGTTGCAATCCTACGAATATTATAAATGCGAAAGTTTGTGGGGATGTACGGATGGATGTTTGTTACTCTTTCACGAAAAGACTACTGAAGTGATTTTAATGAAATTTAGCACACAGATAGTTTATAACCTGATTTAACACATAGGATACTTTTTATCCCAATAGTAGGATCCCGTGGGACAATTATCGAACTTCACGCGGGCAGCGTCGGGCATAAGCTTGTAAAACATAACACCGTATCTAGCATTTACAATTCGCTCACACGTCCCATTCGCATGCCAACCTTGGCATTGCCACTGCTCGTACTTGAACTAGAGACGCTGCCAAAACTGTACATTAGTTGCGAATCGGAACAGGTCAGCTATACAGTTACCTAGTTATACTTCGTAACAATCAATTTGTTCAGGCGTTCGCTCTAGTTTATCGATTGTTTAGGCTATTGTTGGGGTAAAAGTGATCGGAGCGAAATTGTTTTTGAAAGTAGGTTGGTTTCTTTGTAAAACGACTTTACTTTCTTGTCTGTATTAGTGGTTTGGTTCATTGTCGTCATCATCATTCTCCTGCCCTTATGCTGTTAGCGCGGCAGATACAGTCAGCATCAGAAGTAGGTTAACACTACACACAGTTTCAAAACAGGTGTTTTAATAAAATATTTTTAGATATTACTCGTTACTAACAAGTTATTAAAGAGTAAGGAATATTTTAAAGAATAATCTTCTGAAACATTAAAAATAATAACTGGAGTCCTGTACATCAAAAAATTAAAATTCCGAAATGTTAGCTACTTCTGCTGCTGACCGTACATCATTTTCTTCCATAGGTACTCAATCAATAATTGTCATTTCAGTTTTGACGTACTTTTCATCTCTCACATGATTCAACTGTCTATCCATCTTTTCACTGGTTTTATTTATTGTGCCCGGAGTGTGTTACTGTTAATGTGGGTGTACTATTAGGTACATCTCTGTATCCTTTGGGGATTACAGGCGTGTTGTTATAATTGTTTGCTGCAATTACAAATTCCTTACAATGCTTAGACAGATCTAGGAGTCTCTTTGATTCCTTAATAGGGTAGTTAACTACAAAAATCTAATTAGTCCATCAGATAGATTTCCAAAAAATATTGGACACGTATTTTTTCTTTTTTCACGTAAACTAACAAACAATGAAGACGAAACAGTGCTTTAAAAACTCGTGTGTCGTCATATTCTAAGACATTAGTATGACATTTTTTACCGGTGAGTGACATCACGACCCCCCACTCAAATCTTTGACCTGTTTTGTCTTCGTAATTTTTTATTGATTTGATAAAACAAAAAATACGTATCAAATATTTTTCGATAATCTAACAGACGGTTTAATTAGAATCATATTTTTTTAGTCGGTAAACATCCCTATTGTTAGATGGTTAACGCTGGTGCTTTTTAAAGAAAAGCTATAAAACATTTCGCCGTTGTCTTTATTGTGTCACATGGGAATAAAGCCTAAATTAACATTTTGTCCATTTGATTATATTACATAACAAGAATAATTGTCAAAATAATATTGTGCCCAGCCTTACCAATACCAATTACTACTGAAGGTCAGCGATTAATATCGCAAATTGCTATCTAACGTAATTTCGCAAAATTATTACATAACTTTCTAATAAAATCCTTGATAGGCTTGATATTATTATAATGTTAGGTTAAGACAATACTTATGTAATGTCGTTTTGTAGACAGGAGGTTCAATCAGTTTGTGACAGAACAGATGGTGAAATGGTGATCAAGGGGAGTCCTGTTCCCGTCGAAGCTGCGGGTAGTTCGAAAGAGATACTGCGGCTTTAGCACAAGGGCTAAGAAGGAACATGGGTGGTTTTTTGTCAGTAGAAGCCCCAGAGCGGGAGAAGTCATTTCATGGCTTCCCACCATCCAAAAAAAAATAGGGCAGTCCTGTTATCCAGTAACCGGTTGGTGGAAGTCGCGAAAATTCTGATATTCAGCTAAATCCAGTTAGACTTTGGAAAAAGGCTAGGCAGGTAGATGATGACCAGGTGAAATAGTGGTTGAAATTAGGTCCATCCAAGATGATAATTCTGGTAAAAAAACATGATTAATTCTGATAATATTTCAGGGCTTAACAACCTTTTGACAACACAATTTTTAAAACTCTTAAATATATTTAAATTGTTCTACTATGTAATGTTTTTGTTCAGCCTGCCTAATGCCAAAGTATGCTGTCTTTACGTCAGTTATGGGCGTACATTACTGACCAGTTTTGCAACTGTTTTACGATTTACTGACATAACATTATTATGATAGGCTTGTAAATTAATAATGTTCAATAAAGATTAGCAGGTCACGACTTAGTATGTTAGGAATTGCGATTTCTTCACTTTATTCTGTTTTATCCTATATTTACCTATGCTTGCTTGCTTACTTTACTCAACTGTGTTGGGGTCGGCTTCCAGTCTAACTGTGCAGTACCAGTACTTTACATGGGGCTACTGCTTATCTGAATTTCACCACCCAGTTAGTACTGGGTAATACGATACATCTTGGTAAAACTGGTTATCAGACTTTGGAGCCACCGACTACCTGCTGGCAAAGATCTATAAAAGACAGGCAGAACCAACAGTTTAAAATTAAACAACTGCCTACATACCTTTCTGTGATCAGATGCGAAGTAAAAGAAAATAATCTCCACGGTCAACCCATTACCAGACAATGATCAAAGACCAAAGATTTATAGAGGATCACCATAAAGAAAAACAACAAAAACATTTTAACACCTTCTTTAAGCACCCCTAAACGCCTACTTAAACCTATATTACAATTAATTCTCCAAAACTAGGTGTTAGTTGTACCCACCGTAAAGTTTTTAAGTGGTTCTTTGGGCGAATCATAAATTTAAGCGGGTAAGCACCGCTTGTGACGTAAATTAAAAAGTTGTAAAACGCAACGGCACGTGGAGACGACCCGTGGTTTGTGACCACTGGCACACGAGGAATTAAAGATGGCGGATCTTATTTATTTCAATTGCAAAAGCACTTAATCATGAAGCTGGACTGCATTTAAGTTTAGCATAAAGGCCGTTGATGTGGCAGACTTTTCGTTAGAACTACCTTCTTCTTAGCGTGTTGATGGCTAATTTGGATGGATGGCTAAAACTCCGCCGTTGATGGAGTCGTAAAATCGTCAAGTGTGCAGGTGTCAGGGCGTGCATATTATCATTACTATGTAAAGATTCCATCATCGATAAAGCTGATTGAATCTAACTTTGACCCTAAAAGGACTCACTAGGTCCAATAGAACAATAGGGTAGTTAACTCATAAAATCTAATTAGTCTGTCAGATAGATTTCCAAAAAATATTTTATTTATTTATTAAGAGGAGAACCAACAGCTAAAATATGTGAGTAACAATTGTGTAAACGACACAGAGCCAATTACAGGTTCTCACGAGTAGACACAGAGGTGGTAATAGAAATCTTAAGATCACTAAATAGCAAGCACGAAAATAATACAAATAAAAAGAATTAATATAAGCAATAAGCACAAAATACGCTCAGACACTAGGTTAGGCATTGCTGACATGGTAAAAAAATTAAATAAAAATAAAGTACTACGCGCTTTTAAAAAAGTTTGCATTCAGCCGAGTGCGTACTGAATAGGTTTTGGTGCAAAACAGGTCAAAAGAGAACTCCTTGCAAAGAATATTAAAGTCCTTACTCGCTCGCACTAAGAATGAATTGGACACGTAGTTTTTCTTTTTTCACATTAACAAACAATGAAGACGATACAGTGGTTTGAAAACTCGTGTGACATCATAATCTAAGACATTAGTATTAGGGCTTTCAAATACCGGATGTTTTCAATACCGGTATCAATACCGGTATTAGAGGTCAATACCGTGATCACGGTATTAATACCGGTATTACCTACTAACCTTTAAAGTACGTGTTTTAAGCTATTGCATAGCTTCTATCGCGGGCCTTGAGCGTGGGGACCGAATCCAGAAATTCCGTAACGAAAAAAACCTAACACTCATTTATTTAATAAAAGAAAAAAAAATGTTTTTTTATCGGTCACCACGCTCAAAGTGTAACTTGAATTAATATCAAAGAAAAAAAAACAAAGGAAAAAAAATACTGCATTAATAAAATAAATAAATAATTATAATTGCATAAGTTGATAAAAAATGCTATGCAATAGCTTTACCGCGGCAGTCTCCGAGTGCCACACGTCTTTTTTATTTTTAAAACTGTCTTTATTGTTCTTATTTATTATAAATACCTTTTATAAATAGCTCCCGGATTTATCAATTTGGTATTGGTTGATTGTTTAATTAAAAAGGACTAATATTTAGGAACATATTCAAAACCTAAACTTTATCAAGTTTTTTTGTAGGAGCCTCATTTCAGATAGAGTTTAAAAAGTACAAATATCAAAAAAGTATACGTTTTTATTATTATTGAAATGTCTCATGTAATCAACATAGGTATCAATATTTGTAGAAACGTAAGTGCTTAATTAGCTATTATCCATCATTCACAATAGCCTACTGAAAAAAGCACGGTCTGCTTCAATAGTCGTAGGTACCACATACAGTAAATATCTCTAAGCTGCCGATAGGAATGGATGAATGTGTCTTCATTTTTACTCATCATCATTAGTGATCGACAAAAGACGTCCAGTGCTGGACATAGGCCTCCCTCAGGTGTCGCTACATTGACCGGTCTTATGCGCGCATCCAGCGGGTCCCCGTAACCTTCACCAGGTCATCGGTCCACCTTGTGGGAGGCCTTCCAACACAACGTCTTTCAAAACTTTCGACACCATCGACCATCTGTTCTGCGAGCAATGTGCCCTGCCCACTACCTAAGTTTGGCATTTTTTCGGGATATGTCGGTAACCTTGGTGCTCTTGCTGGATGTTTCTGATCCCGCAAGAAAACTCTGACCATAGCCCTCTCCATTGCCCTTTGGGTGACTTTGAACTTTCTGATGAGGCCCATTGTGTGTGAGCGTCCACGTTTCGGTACCGTATTTAATCATTGGCAACACACACTGGTCATGACTTTCGTCTTGAGACACTGCGGTTATTTGGACGAAAAGATATCGCGCAACTGCCCGAATGCTACCCAGCCAAGTCGGATTCGACGATTACCACTCTTCCTCGAAGTTACACCTACCTAACTGGACCATTTACACCATTTGTCTCAGGTAGACATAATCGTCCACAACTTCGAGTGTATAGAGTCTCCGATTTTGAAAGGTGTGGGTGTTACTAATGTCCACACATTCAACATGATCTTGGTTTTGTCCATGTTTATTTTAAGACCTACTGAGGTCATCGAGCCTTTTACTGAGGTCCTCCATGACTCATGTCTCAGCCATGACCACTATTTCGTCGACAAACCGAAGGTGAGGGATGTACTCGCCATTGACGTTGATGCCAAGTCCTCTCCAATCCAGAACCTCGAAGACATCCTCCAGTGCAGATGTGAACAGTTTCGGAGATATGACGTCTCCCTGTCACACAAAAATAGGTTCCGACATCAGCAGGGCTATTGCGTATCTTTTTAAATGTCAGTGGCTATCATAGTGTCCATCGATTAACTGACAAATGGTTATGGTTTGGTACAAAAAGGAACCGTTTGACAGTTAATCGATGGACATTATGATAGCCACCGACATTTAAAAAGATACGCAATAGCCCTGCTGGTCCTGAAGTCGATCTGACATGGTGGCGTTTATGTACACACACTTCAACGCCTCGATGTACCTGTAGTCGATTTGGGACCGTTGGAGACACTGCAGTACAGCCTAAGTCTGGATCAAAGCACAAGGTTTCTGGTAGGCCACAAACGCTAAGCAGAGAGGCAGGTTATACTCTTCGGTCTTTTGTATAACCTAACGCAGCGTATGTATGCTGTCTATGTTAATAAATCCTTTTCGGAATCCAGCTTGTTTCCCAAACAAGCCGGATTGAGTCGAAGGCTGGAAATCGTCAAACCCACTCATTTCCACTGCTCGTATTCAATGAAGTAGAAGGTTCTTCTATGTTCATATCGTGTTTAAGATCAGTCATTGACTCACTGTCTCTTTGAACGTTTCGTGTGTCATTATTATATTTTAAACATGCAATTAAATTAACGATAAAACATGTAATGTTTGCAATACCGTGATCACGGTATTGAGGCGTCAATACCGGTATTGAAAAAAGCCCATATTTAATCCGGGATCACGGTATTACGGGATCCCGTAATACCGGTATTGAAAGCCCTAATTAGTATGTCATTTTTTACCGGTGAGTCTTTGAAGAATCTTTGACGCGTTTTATCTTCGTCAATTTTTACTGATTTGATAAAACAAAAAATACGTATCCAATATTTTTCGATAGTCTAACAGACGGACTAATTAGAATCATATTTTATTTAGTCAGTAAACATTCCTATTTCTCGTGACGAACCCACCAATGGAAACGCACTTCACCCATCTTAAAATACCGTGAGCATTTCACAAGCTGATTTACAGACGCTGAACAGACTTCACAGAACATCACAGTTACGCAATTACATTCGTACACAAACTTACATACATGCATACGTATTAGTTTTTCTAAGCAAAACATGACTGTATTTTCTGTACATAAAGTGAAAATTCAGTAAAGAAGATTATGCATGATGTTAAGCAGAGCTTAGAACGTTACAAAAGAAAAAGTATAAGTGGTTACTTACTACGTGAATAACTACTAAATTGTATTTTTTTTACACTCATTGGAAAATATTTTAAGTCCGAAAGTAGTTACTTAACTACTTTCAGACTCCGAAATCGGACTCTTCGGAAGATTATTCAGTACTAACTGGATTGTGGAAATCAGGTAGGCAGTCGCTCCATGTAAAATAATAGTATGCTTTAGGAAAAGGTTAGGGCGATGGTGACATCAAGGACCCGAAAACAACCGTCTGGTCGGAGGATAGACCCTTTTCAATGTATAAACTTTGAGGAACTTTACATGTTATAATATTCATACCTCTCAAAAACTAGTGTTAGAATAATAAGTTCCGGTTAACGGAACTAGCACCACAGACACTGCCAAACAGGCCGTTTGTCTTAAAGAATAAACAATAAATTACAGTAACACGTTCTAATTTCTATGAGTAAGAGCCATTGTTAATACATTAATTGCATTAACTAGTTGCTTCACATCCACATATCATCAAGGGAAGCAATTTACTATTGTGTCGTCGGAACTGTGTCATTGACCCATTTCCTAGTAGTGACGTAGAGTAAGATGTTACAGAGGCGACACTCCGGCTTTGAAATTTAGCGCGCTTGAAACGTACAGACGCCAGCACATCAAGGTACCCGAAGCTGTCAAGTTTTCTTAATCAACCTTGAACCTAATGCTTTAGCCATAAAGTTGAAAACCTGTTAAAGAAATTTGATAGGTTGTAGTAGCTTGATTTGGTTGTAGTATCTGTACAATAAATTCAGCGGCCTAATTTAATTTTGACAGTTTAAAACGAACATGGCTTTAGTCATTTTTATAGTAAAGGATCGTTCCACCGCTCGATCGTTAACAATGTTGATAACCCCTTTGGCTGGAGCGATCGCGGGTCACTGCAACGTTGATATGAACTTGGAGAGAGATTAGAGATTATATTACCGTTTAGCAGTCTGGCAGTCTCGCAGAATGTATTGTATTTGTGTGGCTCGGATTGTTATTGCGGAGTCATTCAAACGATGTCCCACATGATGTTTTGCCCTTTGTACTCCACCTGTACTTTTACTACTGCTAACCTTGCTAATGTGGAAAAGATCTAGTTTAAGTTTCGCATGAAATACAAATAAAAGAATCAGCGATATGACGAAGAAGTTTCGCCTCTGGAATTGTTATTCTGTGGTAGCGTAGAGGCGCACCCATTTGTGTAGCGCACTACAGTTGTCAGTGTTGTCACATTATTAAATGAAGTCCCATGTGGCAACTAAACACCTCAATAGGTTTTTAGTTGCCTACCTCAATAACAAAGGAAAGGGAAGCGCAGGGACACCTGTTTTTAACACCGTTTTTGTTATGTTTTGGCAAGTCGGTGTAGGTTTTATCTTTCATGAAATACTAACAAATTGTTTGACCAACGGTAAATGACAACTTTTATGAAAAGAGCTAAAGTCACAAAGGTTTTTGTTGTTTTTTTTAACGCTTCAGTTGCGCTGACGTCCAGTCCCGGTGCAACTTCCTGTAGGTCCTTAAAATACCTGCTCCGTGCGGGATTCAAATCCGCGACACGCAGCATCAGCTGTACCGTCAGTAACTACCTAATTGCCGAATATTACCCTTTCTTCTATTCTTACCAATACTATGGACATTAAAGTAACTCAGTCTATCTTTTTTTATCCTTATACGCTTAACGGCGGAATGAATTTCAATAAAATATGACACACAGATAGACCAGGGCTCTCTCTGATATGGTCCCTTGGGATAATTTCCGACTTCCAGTGGTTGAAGCCCCGGGCAGAATCTAGTAACATAATAAAATGTTATCAGAGCAAATGCAAAGTCTCATGAGTAATTCTTTATCCTGCACTTGAGGAAACAGGCCATCCTTTCAATCCACACCCACATAATTATCAGCGCAATGATAACAACAGTCATGCAGAAACGTAAACCTATTTATAATACACCACACTACGTACCTCGCAAACAGACGAATCAATGACATGACAAATTCTCTATAAATACACGTCCATTCCTTTTGTCGCGTCATAGTGCGCATGCGACTGATTTATTGCATGTTTTCGAATGCCTAGGCGCATGTATCTGCAGCATGGAGGGAATAGCTAATGAAGTACTAGTATATCTACGTAAGTTACATATTTTATTCATAATTCATATCATATGAATAATCTTCCTGATTACTACTCGAAACACCCTTAAAAGTTTCTTGTTTGCTTTAGCTTACATGAAAGTACAATTTAACATCACCTTGGCCCTTTCCCAAAAGATTCAGCAAAAGGCCAGGCACAGTCATGTTGCACAGCATTTATCTTCTTTCTCCATACTTCTCCCTTATGAATTTTCTCGGTAATCACCCTCTTGGTAGCCATATCACCCATATTAACAATACATTACGCGTTGATAAACAACATAGTAAAAGCTAGGTAAAACGTTGTTTTCCTGATGTTGTAAATTAGTTAAAATCAGTTTACTAATTCGCATTCTCCCAATTGAATCACTTCATTTGTTATTTACTCCGTGATCTCTCCCGAAATGGTGCCATTGTACGCAGATGTGACGTCACATTTGTTTACCATTGTCAACCTTATTTACTACGTAATTAATGACTAATCTAGAACAACAAAACAAATGGTAATGTGAGAAATGGCTAAATACTGGGAACTGTTCTGAATATTTAAATCGTTCGTAGTGCCCTTGTCGTACTTCGGTCGAGCAAAATGTGTTCACACTGAGAAAAGTGGGCTCACACAGCCGATATGGATTGATAGGAACCAGTAAAGAATCCAGTCTAACAAGGGGTATCGTTTTATACACTTACTGGGTTGTGGAGGCAGGATAGGCAGTCGCTTCATGTAAAATACTGGTACTTAGCTGTATCTGGTTAGACTGGAAGCAGACCCCAAAATACTTTGGGAAAATGCTAGGCAAATGGTGATTTGTTTACGAAGGAGAAATATGACCAGCTTTTGACGCAGCTGGGCGTATTTAGGTACAACGATTTTATTCAGTCCGTCCGAAATCAATTTTGGCAATGTATGCCAGGCACCATCACATAACACTAATGGCCAATGTGTAAAGTGGGGTTGTACTGCGTGCCAAAGATACACTTGAAACCATAATGTACGTATATTGGAAACATTCTCTAGAAACTTAGGCCAAAGCGTTATTGGTTTTCAGAAGGAATCCGCAGTTTGGATATCTGCCCAAAATTTACTTAAACTAAAGCTCTGCGCATCTCTACGTTCCATTCTCATCCTAATTTCAAAGTTTTCGACAGCGTGTAACAGAAAGGGTGTAGTCATATTTAAGGGTGGGCTAAAAACCATCAAACTGAACAACTTTTTACATGAGAGCTACACAAAAAAATAATCAGCTGCACCATATAAAATTTCAAACCTCCTCGACCAAATGTGTATCTCTCATTCATACTCAATATTTTCCTCATTCCTCCGCATCACATGTCCACAGCACGAAAGCCGATTACCACACAACTTTTCAGTCACCGCTGCCACTTTCAGACTTCCTCTTGATACTGCTTGCTGTACGGTTAACATATTTGCGAAGTCAAGCATTTTCTTACTTTCATAGTTCGTGTCAATACAAGCGAAGAAACCATAAAGACAGTACAACTTAACACAAATAGTCAAAATAAGTCTCCTGGTGTATATTTACTGCTACCTTCACTACACAGTTTCGTGCCGTCAATCATGTTTTCCATCACGTTTCCGTGTCTTAGATTCTTACACAACATAAAAGGTTGTTTCACCTGTCACCTTTCTTGTGTCATTACACAGTTTAGTCTTCATTACTGCTTTGAGCGTGTCGATTTCTCTCACGATGTCTTCCTTGAAAATTATGTTTGATTGCTTCTACACTGTTCAGGAAGAAAAACATTGTTAAATATTGTGTTTTAGTAGTAATTGTGTAAAAGGCTTGTTTGGTTGTGTACTGCCATCATACAATAAATGCCTGAAATTAGTAAAATCTTGGTGTGTAATATTGCATTTCCGTGAAATCTCCAAAGGGCATAAGAATTTCTTCCGTGTTGCAATCTGTCTGCAAGTATCCTAAAGCGTCCGTGAACTCCATCTGCCTAGCCTTTTCCTTAGTAAGGAAAGGCCAGTACTGGCTGACATCATCATCATCATCTGCGTAGCATTTTCCCAATATGATAGGGTCGGCTTCCAGTATAACCGGATATTGCCGAATACTGCAGTATTGGAGCGACTCTTCACAACCCAGTGAGTACTAGTTGTGGTGATGATAATGGGTTTAATATGATACCCCTTGGTTGTCAGACTTTCAGGTCTCTGACTACCTGTTACGATAGGTGTCCACTACTGGATGTAGATCTCTACAAACGCATGCCATTTAAGTCGGTTCTCAGCGACTTTCATCTAACTGCCACTTTGCGATGATTTTCGCTCAACTTAACCAGAGGGCATTCCACCTTACGTTCGCCGATCGCATTCTCCACTGAGTTCCTGATCTTATTGGTGAGGTTTTTCAAAAAAGATCAGCAGCATAATCCTTACTCATGGCGTGTGTGTATGTATGCACGTGGACTAGGCAAATGGACTATGTAAGGCTCGTAGCAGAGGTGCCGTTTTTTGATTTTTCCCTACCCCTATGTAAAAAGGCGTGAGTTTTTATATGTACTTATGTGTGTCATAACAATTTGTCAACAAGGACCACTTATGCAAAACACGATGTAAAAACCCACAATTAAAACAATCTATTATTGTTATAGAGCGGTTGTTTTTTTTTATGACAGTCGCGTTAATGTCAAAGTTCAGTAAGCCAAGACCGAGTTAATGAATTCGCTAATCGGCAAGGTCGACTTGATTCTTTGTTTATCATTGACTTGAATACTAAATCGTACGATACAGTAGGCGTTCCTTAAAACATCGTATGATATGTTTACGACTCTGTCACAATAAAAGTGGGATAGGTCGTATTTTACATTTTGTGGAGGTTAGTTTGAATTGCGTTGTTGTTTTGAGTCTATGGTAGTCAAAGATATGTAGTTGAGCCATGTAAACTACACTTGGGAGCAAATAAATCGAGCCACTTCCTTTTTCACGCATTATGGTAATTATTTTTGGTATTATGGAACGCATCGATTCGAAACATATATCGCCTAAAAGGGTATTTAATAACCTTTACAAAGAGGGTAGTTAGTTGTCAAAATTTCATTTTTTTTTTATTTAAATTAAAGTTTAAAGGGTAGAATAAAATTATCGCATTTAATTTGCTTATGACATTTTTATTGTACTCTGTTAAGAAAAGATTAAATTTGAGGTTTTTGTTAATCATACCCATATTACTTGTTATTGTTGTCTTTATCTGTGTCTGTGTAATCAAAATAACCTGATAAAATGGATACTACACCGACGGAAGCTGCCCAAGTTGTAGCTTTACTTGAGGTTGGACACGGACAACGTGAAGTGGCACGCAGACTTCATTTGAGTCGTTCAAAGGTACAGCGGGTATACCGCAGGTATCTGGAGACTGGTGCTTTTGTTCGGCGACCTGGAACTGGCCGACCACGGGCAACAACAGAACGTGACGACCGCTTTATTGCAACCAATTCGTTGCGCGACCGTGGACTTAATGCTGTTCAGCTACAGCAAGCGTTACGTGACGTTCGAGGAGTCTCAATCAGTAGGTGGACAGTGAGACGAAGACTAAAAGAACGAAATTTAACATCACACAAACCAGCAACTGGCCCAAAATTGACTGTAGCTCATCGCCGATCTCGCTTGGAGTTTGCTCGAGAACACATTAATTGGACGTTAGAAGACTGGAGGTCAGTTTTGTTTTCTGACGAGTCAAGAATCTGTCTTTTTAGCAATGACGGGAGAAACCGAGTGTATAGACGTCCTGGTGAAAGATTTGCCCAATGTTGCATTCGAGAAACTGTGAGTTTTGGTGGTGGTTCTTGTATGGTGTGGGGAGGAATTTCTCTAGACGGAAAAACGGAACTGGTCTTCGTCGACCCCGCCAACGATGGCAGTGGTAGACGTGGATTAACAGCTGACCGATACATAACTGACATTCTTGAAAACCACGTAATGCCGTATGCTGGTTTTGTCGGAGAAAATTTCTTGTTTATGCATGACAATGCGAGACCTCATACCGCGCAGATCGTTACGGAATACTTGTCTGCGATCGGGATTCAACAAATGGTATGGCCAGCACGAAGTCCCGATTTGAACCCGATCGAACACCTATGGGACGAGCTAAAACGGAGAGTCCGAGCCAGGGTTCCCGCTGTTTCATCCATTCCCGAGCTTAAAGTCGCTGTGCTTGAAGAGTGGGAGAACATACCACAATATGTCATCGTAACGCTGATCAGATCGATGACTAATAGGCTACAAGAATGTATCAGGGCACGGGGGGGTAATACCAGTTATTAAGAATATTTTTTTTGCAATAATTTTGTTTTTTATTGTTTTTATGGACTGTTTTAGCCCTACTAAATTTTCTATCAAAATTACCATTTTTCTTGCAGAGCCAATAATTTATCATTCAATAAGGTTATTATTCAATAATTTACCCTCATTGTAAAGGTTATTAACTAAACTTTTAGGCGATATATAGTTCGAATTGATACGTTCCATATTACCAAAAATATTTACCATTTTACGTGAAAAAAGGTAGTGGCTCGATTTATTTGCTCCCAAGTGTATATTCTTTAAAAATAAGAACCTTGTTATTTGATTAAAAATTTCATATTAATTTAACCTTTACTTAGCGTGTAATGTGGCTTCATCATCATCATCGTCATTCACAGCTCAACTTCACCCACTGCTGGGTATAGGCCTCTCTCTGCTCCACGCTCTTGTGCAAGCCTCAGCCAGGATATTCCCGCAATGGCAACAATATCGTCTGCCACAATGATATTCCTGTCACTGTCCTATCAAACTAAGAGTGCAAGAAAGAGCTGGAAACACTGGCTCGTCGTGTCATCATCATTTCAGCCATAAGACGTCCACTGCTGGACATAGGTCTCCTCCAAAAGGGGGAGATTTGCCATAATCGCCACGCTTGGCGGGCGGGTTGGCGATCGCAGTATGGTTGTTAGGAGGGCACAGAGAATGCTGCTGCCCATTCTCTGGTAAGTCCCTTAGTCGCCTTTTACGACACCCACGGGAAGATATGGGATGGTGCTATTCTTTACGTCCGATACCATACGGCTCGTCGTGTACCGTGGTCCAAATATTATCTGAGAGATAGTAATTTCCCGTCGGGGTTGCGGGTTATTCGCAAGAGATACCGCGGCCTCGACATGAAGGGCTAAGAAGGAACTTGGGTGGTTTTTAGTCAGTAGAAGTCTGACACTCTCTTTCGCTCTGCCCAAGAGCGAGAGGGGATTTTTCCACCCGCCAAAAAAAAAAAAGAGATAGTAATTTAAATTGGTACAGAATAATTTTCAAATGATCTGCCAGAAAATAAGCGATACACCGACACCTATCAGGAGGCAGTAAGGTTGCTTTTTCGCATATCATAAACTGATCTAACCCTGCTATCGAATCGAAACAGACTAATCGCGACACTGACACTGCATTAGCTCCCTAGCGCAGTACTAAGGGGACCTAACACACTCAATTACATGATTACTGCCGTAATCGTCACTGTCTCGGTTCTGCTGTAGTAAAGCCCTTCATTGGTGCCCAGCAAGGTCTATCATTAGCTCTTATTTTGTTTTATCCTTTTCTTATTGGGTTTTCCGCAATGAAATGATATTTCATAACTTCGGTTTGTAATCTCCGAAGTGTTAGGTAGGTATCCATTAAGTTCATCCATAGTTCGCTAGTTATATTTAAGTCCCATGTAATAGGGGGCGAGGTTATTTTATTTTTATTTTTTTGTTTAGAGGAACAGTAAACAGTTACAAATTCCGGATGGAAAAACTATATTTTAGCCTAGTCTAAAATATAACGTAAGCCATGAACCACACCCGTCGAACTGCGGGGTCCCGTCGGGGCTGCGGGTTGTTTGCAAGAGATACCGCGGCCTCGACATGAAGGGCTAAGAAGGAACATGAGTGGAGTAGAACATGAACTGCTAAAAGTGTAGCAGTTAGGTAGGTACGAATAAAGAACCTATAAACTCAAATATTGACTTAAACTTTAGTTTTCACCTAATTACCGACCACACAAACGTAGGAAATCTTTGGCAAACATTTAAACAAAGTCACAATCCAAATTAGATAACAAAAATGTCAGTAATATTTTATCAAGAAATGTATGCACGACGAACAATCAAGCTAAACAAAACCAGTGTAAGCGGATCTCTTATTGTACGGGAAATGTAAGAAAAGCGAGGCCATGGTGTGCTGGGATTGTGGATTGTAGCTTAATGTGAAATGATTGTGTCACTGTTTGTACTTTTCTCGAATATTTACGCACATCTCTGTTATACAGAGTAGGGTAAGCACATAGTGGGCGATGGTTTTGGAAACGTGGGATTTGAGCATAATTAATTGTATTTATGGACATTTTTAATGGCTGTATTTTTATGTTTCTTTGTTTTATGCTTAATAAGAACTGCCACTCGGGTCGATCTTTAGGTAAAGCTGTGCTTGCCTAGGTCGGTCTGTGGATGGGTGACCGACCGACATACCGAGTTTCCTCCGTGTCTCGGAAAGCACGTTAAGCTGTTGGTCCCGGCTGCCATATATAGATCTTTGGCAGTCGTTACAGGTAGTCAGTGACCTGAAACTCTGACATCCAGTCTTACCAAAGAGTATCGTATTACCTAGTATTAACTGGGTTGTGGAGGTCAGATAGGCAGTCGCTCCATGTAAAATACTGGTATTCAGCTGCATCCGGTTAGACTGGAAGCCGACCCTAACATAGTTGGGAAAAGACTACGCAGATGATGATGATGTTTTATGCTAACTCTGGTTGCTTAAATTGAAAATGAGCAGTTTCATTTCTTAAACTTATCAGTTATTTATTACAAAATACTTATTTGCATAACGTAACATCGCGCCTGTAATCCCCGAAGGGTTAGTTAGGTCCCGTCGGGGCTTCGGGTTGTTCGCAAGAGATACCGCGGCCTCGACATGAAGGGCTAAGAAGGAACATGGGTGGTTTTTAGTCAGTAGAAGTCTGACACTCCCTTTCGCTCTGCCCAAGAGCGGGAGGGGTTATTTGATGATTTTCCACACACTATAAAAAAAAAGGGTTCGTTAGGTCCTTTAGCGATTACGGGCCCGAAGTAAATGTAGGTAACCAGAGTAGATAGTACCTCATAAGTACACTCGCATTTATTATCAACAGCCACAAATAGGTACAAACTTCACGGCTGCTACTAAGAAATTCCTGATGATACCTAGGACCAAAAAAAGTCCTCTGAACGTTTACAGACTTCTATAAAAATTCATTAGAAAAACTCATGAGTCTTAAACCAACTGCTTACACCTATTCTACTAAACTGTTTAATTATGTATTAGAATTGTAATAACCACATTTTCCTGTTTAACTGTAGGTATATTTCATACTGAATTGTTATTGCCTTATCAAGAAGCCATGTTTATTTTATTTTATATATTCAATTGACTTTATAAAGGGTGTTAAAGTACCTTTAACGCAAACGATAGGGCATTTGTTCTCCACACCATTGCGGTAATTTTTTTGTTCTAGACCATACCTGGGAACCTTCTAGTTCCGGAGATATTGGGGGTCAAAGTTCCAAATATTTCACAGCTGTTTTTGTAAATACTAGTATTTCAGGTTTTAACTTTACTTAAATTACCTCCATGACCCGTTTACTATTCAAAGCATCCACTAGCACAATGTTTTAAGAGTGCTACTTTGAGTTTTACGGTAAAATGTGATTTTTGACCCAAAAAAAAAAGTCATTTCCCAGCAAAAATTTTTCCGTAGGGGTACTTGGTTTGATGTACAGAATGCTTGGTTGTCGGATGCGTGAAGGGTTCGTTTACACCCTGTATACAATTATCATTGTGGTGTTAATTTAATGCATTTAGCAATTTATCTATTTATTGAAAGCGCATAATGTTTTTGCAAATAATAATCGTGCAGGTAGGTGCCTACTGCAACGCGTCGTCTGGCTTATTGAAGGTTAAAAAATATGGTACATCTACGTCATCAATAAAAGTCGACAATAATCATTCTCTTGGTCCTTATTCCAATTCATTTTGAGTCGGAGTAGCATGTCTTCTTCTTCCATACTTCTCTATAACTCGTCAATCCATCAGAAACCTCCTTTCGTGCATAAAATATGATTCTTTACACACATACAGTCTATCCAACGTCTCTTTGGTCTTCCTCTACTCTTATATTGACAACAAAAGGTGACAGCTGTCAGTAATACTAAAAGACTTGTCTTCGGCGACGAATTTTACAAACTCAAACTCAAACTCAAACTCAAAGCATTTATTTCAATTAAACCATTACAGGCATTTTTGAATGTCAGAAGAACAATTCATAAAACAAAACTAAACTACGAGTGCAATACGTCATCCCGAAAGCCACCACGCCGAGCCACACGCCGCCGAATGCCCGCAACAACGAACACTGCGAGCACGAAAGCACGCAGCGACGCACACCGCAACAACGAATGCACGAGACTCCAAATCACGGAACAACGAATGCACGCCGCAACGCGCAACCGTGGCCCCGCGACCCGGAGCCCCGCGCACCCATCGCCACGGCACGCGCCGCCGCGCACCCCCGCACCCACAGCACTCGCCGCCGCAGACATCCGGCGACGCGCAACCCGACGCAGCAACCCCCGGGACGACGCATTGCACTCCTAAGCTACAGTCACAGTCACAAGGCATAATAACTTGTGAAAGTACTGTAGTTGCCCATTCCCTAACGTAGATCACTATGGAGAAGAACGGGCAAGAAACTCCATGGACACTCTTTTAAACCAGAATATTTTTACAAAAAATCTTGGTACATTACATCATTCATGTTGAGATGGTATAATATGTGAGAACTATGTAGCAAGACGTGCAAGTTAAGAGCGTCCGGAGTAAAAAGATATAATAAACAAATTAAAAAAAAAATATATATATATTATATAAACCATGGCAACTAAGATATGACCAGTCTCCACTGACAGCGCCCGTTCACGAACATGACGCATGGATCAGCACCATTCAACTCAACCATTTTGAAGGGAACTAAATGATCCGACACACGCGCCACCATCAGCGAGACATTTGAGTGAGCATGACATTCTCTCAGCCGCCAGGGCAACGTCACTAAAATGTAACTAAATGTAAAAAGTGGCTTTATAGTACATAGTACTCACACATGTGCCATGCAATTATATAATATTAAGAAATTGAATCTATACAATGCAAAGATACTTTTACAATCTTCTGCAGCCTTTACAATAACTTCACATGATTTTTATACAGGATTTAAAATTGCGTCTCATTCAGTTGAAGAATGTGAGGGGGTATTTTATCGAAACATTTTAAACAGTACCCCATGAAAGGTGAGTCTACTTTAGCTAGCCTGAATGTTGAGATCTTACATATATGTGAGAACGATGTAAAAATACGTGCAAGTTAAAAGCGTCCAGAATAAACGATACAATAAACCAATAAAAATATAACATGGCAACTAAGAGATGACCAGTCTCTACTGACAGCGCCCGTTCACGAACATGACGCATGGATCAGCACCATTCAGCTCAACCATTTTGAAGGGAGCTAAATGATCCGACACACGCGCCACCATCAGCGAGACATTTGAGTGAGCATGACATTCTCTCAGCCACTAGATCAAAGTCACTAAAAAATAACTAAATGTTAAAGTGAATTTATGGTACATAGTACTCACACATGTGCAATGCAATCGTACAATATTAAGATATTGAATCAGCTTCTACAATAACTTCACATGATAAGTAATCGATTTATTTGCCCTATGGTTGTGGAGCAGGACCAGCATTGAGCCAAGCATTTTTATCATCAATGTAATCCCCCAACTTATAGTATGCTTGCCTACATAGTGTGCGTTTTATACAAGATTTAAATTTCGTCTCATTCAGTTGAAGAATGTTAGGGGGTATTTTATTGTAACATTTTAAACAGTACCCCATGAAAGATGAGTCTACTTTAGCTAGCCTGAAACCTGGCTGAACTAGTTGGTCCCTATTTCTCGTATTATAGTGGTGTCTATCCCCTCTTTTGCTAAATAAATGTATATTTTTCCTAACGTACATGATGTTTTCATAGATGTATTGACAAGGTACTGTCATGATGTTAATTTCCTTAAACAGCTCTCTCAGAGAATCGCACCTTCGTAGACCATATATGGCTCTAATGGCTCTTTTCTGCAGAATAAATATAGACTCGATGTCTGCAGCCCGTCCCCATAGTAAAATACCGTATGACATAACACTATGAAAATAGCTAAAATAGACTAGTCTCGCGGTATCTACGTCAGTAAATTGACGGATTTTCCTAACAGCATATGCTGCTGAACTCAGCCGTCCTGCAAGAGATGTTAAATGCGGACCCCATTGTAGTCTTGAGTCAATCGTTATCCCCAAGAAAACAGTTTCATCAACAAATTCTAGTTTCTCTTGATTCAATACTATGTCACAATCAGTACTTTTGACAAAATAAACTAACAAATGAAACTAACCGTGATCAGCACATTTGAACCGCGTTTAAGAGGCTGTCTGTGTCAATGTTCCGGAATAATGGTGACACATCGCAGTTATGTCCTAGTGACGATCAGTTTCAAGTAGTTTCAACAAAGAAAACCATTTTCTCATGACTCAATAAAACCAAAAAGTTTATACAAAGATCTGAACATATATTTTTCTTTCTTTGATGTATTCATTTCGTGAGAAAGATGTCAGCTGTTTTACATTATTTTACCATTTAATAAAGTCTTATCCAAAAGGTATATTCATCCAGAAATTTCCAGACAATGCAAAACCAATTCTCTTTATCCTAGTCTCACAAAAAAACCCTTTTTATAATATTTTTTGTTCTCTCCGAGGCCATTTTTTCAGTCGGCCATAAAACAACGAAACCCGATTGATTTTCGTGGTTAGAATTCAGATTGCTTTTTTGGAGATGAAAAACTTTTATACCGTGTGGCCACGACATACGTACTCAAGCGGTTTTGAGGTAGTCTCTCCGATTCAGAAAATGTAGGCTGGAAAAAAAGGCGTATTGCGGTTCTCGATTTTCCATTCCATTCGCGAAACCGCACACCGATCAAACTACACACGTGTTGCGTCGTGAACTCGTGACAGCCGATTTACTGCTAAAGCCTATAAAGTGGTGTGACCGTATGACTGCAAAGTCACAGGTCTCCAGTTCGAACCCAAGACGCGGCGCACCTATTATTTTTCGCATTCATGTGCGGATTACATAACATAATAACACTAACACACACACATAATTATCACTTGCTTCGGTGAAGGAAAACATTGTGAAGAAACTAGCATACCCGAGAGAGATATCTCGACGGCATGTAAAGCCAAGTCAGAGATCCATGGGTAGCATAAAACTGACATCAGTTTAGGCATTAACCACACGGTGAAGAAGAAAGAAGTGACTGGAGAAATCAATTGAGAAGAATAGAAGTCGATTAGTCGTTCTTTCCAGCTAAAACACTAGGAAGTGTCGATGGGTAGGCGGTTTGGGGGACCGTCTCTTGTAAATAAGTAAAGTAAATTTTGACGTTCGAAAAGTGCTGATTATCAGCCTAGTTTGAATAAATGACTTTTGATTTTGATTTTCGAAGCTGGTTTTTTTGGCCGATGTCAAAGCTTCGTTCGGACACAACTAAGATGCCACTTACGATGCAGTGACACTCGCAAGAAGCAAGTGAAGCACACGCGAGTCGCCTGAGGTCGTAAACGAGGCATAACATTAGACGTATCTTTGTGAACGTTCTTGGCATTGCGGAAAATAGTGGATACAGCAGTTTTATTTGTTTCTTACATGTTACAAAGAGTATGCTTTTGATGTTTTATTTACGACTGGCGTTTATTAGATGGATTTTTGTTTATCGGTGCTTGCTAGTGGAGTACAAGAATAGTTTTTTATTGGATAGCAATGGTATTGTTTCGATTCGTTGGAAGCGTTTTAACTATTATATAAAAATTTGGATTTTTCTTGGAATAGCTATTAAAGAGTTGATCGATTTAAAAAATTGAGATATTTTCAATTTCATCTCATTTGTAGTGCATATTACAGCTTACTCCTGCCCCCTCCTGCCTCCTGTTCCTCTTGTTTGCTCGAGTTCGATTCACGGGTCGGGCAAAGTGTCATAGGTTTTTTCCATCAGGAATTTCGCAGTTGCAGTCATGGAGTCTGTATTTGTGCCCGGTTGACGGCAATAGGCCCGCCCAATGTTTTTTTTTTTTTTAAACTTTGCCCCACACTAGGAATTTCTCCTGTATCGTGGGTGCGTTCACACACATTTAAAGTAACATACACAAATACCCAGACCCGGAACAACTATCTGTAGGTCATAAAAATATTTGTTCCATGCGGGGATCGAACCCGCGACACGCAGCGCAGCAGTCCATTGCTTGAGCCTCTGCGCCAACCGCGCTGTCAAATTACATGACTGTATTATAAAACATTACTGGCGAAATGTGAGTGTAGTATTTATCAGGTACACCTGTCTTTGGCCTTTGGTGATTACAGGGTCCATGTTATGTTATGTTATTACAGCTTACATGAAGTTTTCTTTTGCTCCTCACATACCAAATTCATACTCAAAGTTTCCTCTGTGAATCATTACAGTGATTTCGTATAGGTATACGACCAAACTAAACTTATGTAGACATAACTATGTATTGAATAACAATAACAACGCTATTTCTACTGACAGCAGACATAAGCAAAACTTAATCAAGTGTCAAACAACATGTGTGGCACTTGGCATGTTCAATCTATGGATCTATACTCTATGCTTATGTTCGCTGATTGTCTATGCCTCTATGGATATAGCGTGTGTTTGTGTTTGGAATACGCTGATGTTTGTGCCAACTGGTGCACATTCACTTGGATGCCGTTGTATCCATGGCAATGTAATGCTTGTTAATTTTGAATTGTAAGTAATAAGGCGTACTTGTATTATGAGGACTTTGTGGCTAAACAATAACAGCTGCTAGGGTCGATTAGGTATTAGGTAAAGCGGCGCTTGCCTAGGTTGGTCTGTAGATGGGTGACCACAAAGACACTAAGTACATACCGAGTTTCCTCGGAAAGCCGTTCGTCCCGGTTGTATAGATCTTTGATAGTCGTTACAGGTCTGTGGCCCGAAAGTCTAAGAACCGGTCTTACCAAGTGGTACCCAGTATTAACTGGGTTATGGAGGTCAGATAGGCAGACGCTACATGTAAAATACTGGTATTTCAGCTGCGTTCGGTTTGACCGGAAGCCGGCCCCAATCACGTTGGGAAAATACTAGGCAGATGATGTTAGAATTTTGTAGTAGTTTGGTTTTTCTTGTTTTGCGGAAACAAGGAAATAAAGCCGCAAAAAATTCGGTTTTTTCTCTTGAAAAACTTTTCAAGTAGATTGACTAACCAGGCAAAATACTCATAATACAAACATTAGAAGTAGGGGATTATCATGACAACTCATACTATAGGAAATCCGGGCGATAACAGTAATAATATATCATTACATTCATTGACTTATATATTACTGCGTAAGGACTGGGCGGACGGCATGTTAAAATGACGCCTCAAACGTGGTCCCAAAACGGTCTTTCCTAAGCCGAAGTGAACTAGTCCACGATCGGCTCTCTTCGGGTGCGGTCGTAAATTTTATTAAAAGCTTTATCTAGGTTCTTTATACCTCGAAAATACCACGCCGCTTATACAAGGTTACGTTAACGAGCAGACTACACGCGAACGCGTCGAGCAAATGTTCTGACGACCGTATCTTTAGTTTTTATATCAATAATATCGCCCGGATTTCCTATAGTATAGGAAATCCGGGCGATAACAGTAATAATATATCATTACATTCATTGACTTATATATTACTGCGTAAGGACTGGGCGGACGGCATGTTAAAATGACGCCTCAAACGTGGTCCCAAAACGGTCTTTCCTAAGCCGAAGTGAACTAGTCCACGATCGGCTCTCTTCGGGTGCGGTCGTAAATTTTATTAAAAGCTTTATCTAGGTTCTTTATACCTCGAAAATACCACGCCGCTTATACAAGGTTACGTTAACGAGCAGACTACACGCGAACGCGTCGAGCAAATGTTCTGACGACCGTATCTTTAGTTTTTATATCAATGATTACATTACAAATGTTTTTAGAACAAACCTAGTAGGTAAGTATGTGGTTTATTACACTAATAAGTCTTTGAGTGTGTATGTTTGTTACTCTTTCACGCAAAAAATACTGAACGGATTTGAATAAAATTTGGTACACAGATAGTTTATAACCTAGATTAACACATATGATAGTTTTTAATCCCGATTGTTATCTTCCCGTGGGATAATTTTCGAGTTGTAGCAGGCGAAGCCGCTGGCAGTAGCTAGTACAAAATAAATAGGCAGCTATGAATCAGTGCGTCATCGATGCAATCACGTTGTATGGTTACAGGTCAATTAATTGCGTATGTTGTGGCTAATGATTAATTTACGATATTTAAGACGTAGATACTTACTGTGGTTAAGTAGTAGGTAGGTGCATAGTAAGTGCGGACAGGATTCCGGACACGTACACTGAAAAATACTTTAGTATTTGTAAGGATGTGTTCGGTTACCGTTTCATCATCTGCCTAGCCTTTTCCCAACTATGTTAGAGTCGGCTTCCAGTCTTACCGCATGCAGCTGAATACCAGTATTTTACATGGAGCGACTGCCTATCTGACCTCCACACCCCAGTTAATACTAGGTGTTACGATACTCTTTGGTAAGAGAATTTCAGGTCACTGACTACCTGTAACGACTGCCAAAGGTCTATATATGGCAGCCGGGACCAACAGCTTAATTAACGTGCTTTCCGAGGCACGGAGGAAACTCGGTATGTCGGGCGGTCACCCATCCACAGACCTACCTAGGTAAGCACAGCTTTAGCTAAAGATCGACCCGAGTGACAGTTCTTATTAAGCCACGAGCTCCTCGTGATCGGTTACCGTTTGATCTAGCCTATTGTGGGGATTGTCATTTGAATTGAAAAAAAATAAAAATAAATGTGTTTATTTGGAACATTAAGTCAAGTCAATTAAGACCGACTGCTGTGCATGAGGTCCTGGGTTCGATTCCCGGGTCGGGCAAAGTGTTATTGGCTTTTTCCATCAGGAATTTATCAGTAACAGCCACGAAGACTAGATTTGTGCCCGGTTGATGGCAATAGGCTCGCCCCCTATTACATGGGACTTAAACATAACTGGCGAAATGTGGGTGTACTATAAGGTACACCTCTGCCTAACCCTTCGGGGATTACAGGCGTGATGTTATGTTAATGTGTGTGTTCATTAATTAATTCATCGAACAATTTTCAGTATCCCCTTGTTCTAAGATAAAAAATAACTGGCTAATGAAATCTAAGAAAGTTTTGAGTCTTTCGTCTAGTGGTCGCAAACGCGACTGCTGAGGCCCTGGAAATTGATTCCAGGAAATTCCGAGGAATTTCTCAGTAGCAGCCTGGATTTGTGCTCGCCCCCTTACATGGCACTTAAACGTAACTGGTGAAATGTGAGAGTACCATTAGTACACCTCTGCCTAATCCTTCGGGGATTACGGGCGTGATGTTATGTTGTTATGTTATGAAATCTTAGTGCTTCATCGCATTTGAATGTCACAAACAATGAATGGTCACAGCGAAGTACAACTTCAACGAACATTACAATCTAGGCCACGATAAAGTGTCCATAAACTCAAAATGAGCCGGAAAATCTTAAACAACAATAAAAATAAATCAGAATCAAAGGAAATATTAGCACAAAGCGTTAATAAATTCAGGCACAACAGAGGGTTACATCTACTATCGCCGTTTATAATATTATGGTTGCCATTAAAACAACAATCACTTCCCTAGACTGGATGGCGCGGATGTTGTAGCACGACTAAACGATTTTGATACTTTGAGAAGGCTATTGTTGTGGTGGATATCGAGAGTATTTGTAACGAAACTGGCATTGTTCTTTTTCTTCAAAGAAAGTGGTTTTAGAGACTATTAACTTCCTAGTGTAAGAATTATGTTATGTCCCTACTTACAACTACTACAAAGAAAATGAAACGGGCATCGCTTTCCTTACTTATCACTACTGTTAGTAAGCATTTCAGAAAATTAATAGCGCCATAAAATCGATATTTTACTATACTATTTCAGAAGAAAATAATATAGGCTTCCCTACTACAGTTACACCTCTGCCTAACCTTTCGGGGAAAACAGACTTGTTAACTTTTATTAAAGTAAATAGTCACTGCCACTAATTGTCACTATTTTTTTCCTTTCAATTTAACCGTTTTTTTCTAAATATTCTAAACCTTTGAATATTCTTTACTCTTGCTAAAAGTATCAAAACTAAAATTCCCGTCACGTGCGCACACGCATCAGGGATTGCGACAGTCTGCTCGGGCCCATTGAGAACGAGCGTGGGCGGCCCCGTCGACGACCGCTCTTGTGATACTCAATATTATACAGGGTTACCAGACCTTTGGAATATTCCTGTATAGTGTATTGTATTGTGGAGGAAAGCATAATATTATTGATTTTGTAGTTGTTGGTGGTTTAAAATAATATTGTTTTGAGGATCGATGAAAAGAGAGGCATTAGTAGTGATTTTTAATTGTATAGGGCTACCCAAACAGAAAATGTTGAAAGACTGTTGAATTTTTGATTATATAACCAATCATACACTTGTCGGAAAAATAATGTTTATAATTAAAATAATACGTGATTGTTCAACTGTCAAAATGTTCAAAATGTTTAGTGTTCTTTATTGCAAACCTTAACATTTGAACGAAATAATCTTCACTTTATCATCATCATCAGCATATATATTCAGCTGAAAGACGTCTGCTGTGTTACATACATATATTCCTCACCCAAACGTCCCTACGCTGTTTTTGTGTTGTCTAAACATTCAACGCTAAGTTAACTAATATTAGTAAACTTCAAATTTCTTTATTTGCCATCCTTACCATACTCTGCAAGACCTCACGGCAGATCGCCTAGAGGCGTGGTCTGTGATTTCTAATGTTTTAGATTTTTATCGACTTCTGATGTAACAGCACGTGGGTGTTTTACGTGGGTTAACGAGCTTCGAGTAAATAAAGCTTGTATAATTTATAGTTTTATACACTAGTGCGAGAATATATGTCACTATGTGAATGTAAGAAATGTCAACAGAGTTTTACTATTTGAGGTTTTCTGGGTCAACGATATGTTGGGAAAGAAACAATGGATTGTTTTCTTTTAGGTATTTTTGGGGCAGATTTTCTTGTTTGACGTTTCGTTATTTAGTTGACGGGTTCTTTCTCAACAAATATAAATGATTAATCCATTGTGTCCCAGCCGTGGTAGCCATTATTAGCTGATTTTACCCTTATCTATTATGATTATGCTTAATTACAAAATGAACTCCAAAGCACGAAATCCAAAATGGTATTTTCTAAAGCTCACTTAAGCTTTGGTGCGCAAAAAGGTCGGTAAAGCCAAATGGAATTTTGCATTGTGGGATATTAATGAATATCCGAGTAAGTAATGACTTACTCTAAGATTACACCACAGACAATTTAATCTGAGATATAAACAACGTTTACCGTAATCTACCTGTAGAGAAGTGAGAGGTAAGGTAAATGTTTGATAATTATAATGATTTTGTGTAGATATTACATAATTCTAATAATAATTATATATTAGTGTAACAAACGGGTACACGCAGTAGAGATGAACTTCTGCATTCAATTTATTATAACGTTACATAAAAATGTTATTATTTTGGTGGTAAAGAGGAATGAAGAAAATGTTGTGAATGTAGATGGCTATAAGAGTAGTCACACGAAAGGAGCTTACTGCTGAGATGATGAGCAATAGAGAAGTATGGAAGAAGAAGACATGCTGCGCCGACCCTTATTAAATTGGGATAGGGGCACGAGAATGAAGAAAAGATCATTAATTTATATTATTTATGTATCTAACTTACACAGAACAATAGCATTGAGACGGTTGTTCAAACATTGCAAGTAAATAATGCTATCACTGTCACAACTTTATCGCTTTAAAATTAAAATAGGAGCTGTCATGTAGAAACGAAATTCTCCTCTATTTAATTAACAATTACATTTTGTTTATAGACTTTTAAAACACTTGTTTGAATTATATACCCTTATTATGATGATACTAAAACTATGTATTGCTTGTTTCAGGTATGTGTATGTGGGAGAAAGTAATGTGGTAAAGTAAGACATTCTACGCTGACCTCAAATAAATCCAGTAAGTCTTATACAATAGAGGGCCAGCCTATTGCCATTAACCGGGCACAAATTTAAACTCCGTAGCTGCTACAAAGTTTGTCATGGGAAAAAAAAAACTTTGCTCGACCCGGGAATCGAATCCAAGATCTCATGCTCAGCAGTCGCGCTTGCGACCACTAGACCAACGAGTCTGTCACCCAAGAAAAAAAACAGAGCAGTCCACGAATACTATCAAAGATTGCCTGATATCAAGTCAGTTATGAAACCGCAGCTATGATTTATACCATATGTACATAATTTCATAATAGGTACCCGATTATATGAAATTAGGTATATCGAAAGGAAATAACTAAAGATAACGGTAAAAATCAAAGTAGCACTGTTCAAACATTGTAATTTAAGTAAAGTTATAACCTGAAAATCTAGTATTTACATAAAAAGCTGTGAAAAATTTGGAACTTTAACCCCCAATATGTCAGTAACTAAAAGGTTCCCAGGTATGGTCTAGATTGTCTAGAACAGAAAAATGATCGCAATGGTGGGTAGAACAAGTGCCCTTCGTTTGCGTTAAGGGTACTTTTACACCCTATATGTTAAGAAAGCTTAATAATAACTGCCACTCGAGTCAATCTTTAGGTTAAGCCGCGCTTGCCTAGGTTGGTCTGTGGATGGGTGACCACCCATTACATACCGAGTTTCCTCCATGCCTCGGAAAGCACGTCAAGCTGTTGGTCCCGGCTGACACATATAGATCTTTGGCAGTCGTTACAGGTAGTCACGTAGTCAGTGACCTAAAAGTGACAACCAGTCTTACCAAAGGGTATCGTATTAACTAGTATTAACTGGGTTGTGGAGGTTAGATAGGCAATCGCTCCATGTAAAATACTGGTACTCAGCTGCATCCGGTTAGACTGGAAGCCGACTCCCAACTATGTTGGGGCTAGGCAAACGATGATCTGATTTTTACTCACGTCTGCTTGTAGATAAGACAGAAACCCCTTATTTCTATAACACAAACAGTTAAAACAAAATACTCTGATTTCTAGATCATTAACATTCAGATTACTGAGAAATTTCTTATCAGTACTAATTAAGAACACATACTCGACATTTTTAATTGATAGCACCGACTAATTACCATAGATAGGTATTAGGTACCATCTTCTCTAAACATTCTCGATAACTAGAGGTGTTCATTAAGATACTGCATATCGATAAAAAGTCGATCTAATTGTGGTGCAGCTCTATCGTGACGATAGCGATAAAATATCGATGAAATACACTTCCCTGTGTTGCTCTCGACATATTTATTGGTGATTAATCTTAACGCCTACGTTTAGAAATAAACCATTGGAATCGGACTGTCGGAGATAGTCATGTTTGGGAGATAGCTTATTTTAAGCAAGAGGAATGTACATAGAAATCTGTTAAATTAGTCGATAGCCAACTCCATATATAAATATCCCATTTTGGTGAAGCTACACTAAAAGTTCTGCAGTTTTTAAGTTCTTGCAAAAATAAATGTTATGAATTTCCGGGTTCATCTTATACATTAATATTATAATGAAGTCGGTTAAAAATGAGCACCATTTCAGTAATAAGCAATCAGTAATAATTGTATAAACAAAATTCTACATTCGGAATTGAAAGAATTACAACAAGTACCTACCAAGATCGTTTGGTCCACCTATAAAATAATAATTAAGTAAGCCAAAAAAGAGTACAAAAAAGGAAATATTGATAAAAAGAAAATATTCATGTTTTAGGAATGTCCCTACTACTCGTAGGTTTATATTATCCAAAGAAAGAAACCAAATAGAATTTATCGACAGCTTATCGCGCGAGTCATAAAATTGCGCCAATTGAATAGGACCATTATAGGCGTATGCGCAACTTGGCAACATATTCTCCTATTAAAGGTTCTCCCTTATTAAAATCACAATAGGAAAGGTTTCAAGGAACAGTGTAAGCAATCATCATAAAATTGATTGTGGAAACTATCAGGAGGGAACACATTTCCCTAGCCCTTCTACACAAAATTATGCCGATAAAACTCAGCGTAGTCGAGGCCATAGATCTAAGTTTAAAAACAACTAGCTGATGCCCGCGGCTTCACCCGCGTTGATGTCGGCCAAATTATATACTAAAATTCCTCTTGAATCACTCTATCTTTTTAAAAAAACCGCTTCAAAATCCGTTGCGTAGTTTTAAAGATTTAAGCATACATAGGGACGGACAGACAGCGACAGCGACTTTGTTTTATACTATGTAGTGATGATAGTCCATGCCATGGCTCAGTCTGATACCAAGTAAGACACGTGCCACACGATAAAGAAGAAAAAGACAAGAAAATATTGTTTTCTTCAAACAATACTTGACAGCCAACTACAATAAATGAACCGAAAAAATCTGTTTGGGCTAAATTGACGTCACAACCAAAAGCTGCATTTAAAATAATTCATCCTTTCTTGTGTCTGTCTCGTCTTGTCTCTTGCTTCAGAAAATTAACACTCGCGTATGTTAGAAATAGAGTATAAAATGAATTCTAGAAACTTGCTGCGAAACAGACGTATCTTCAGGGATACAGTGAAACCCCATAACAGTAACTAGTTCTGGCAAATATCTCGTAACTTTATCAAGCGTTTGACAAAGTTTCGCTAAGTACGGTCTAGCATATCTCTTGAGTTTTCAACCAAGGGACAGAGCTATAATCTTGGATTTACAACTGTATACATAAACTATGACGATGTTATGTATAGGATTAGTTGTTTTACAGAATCATAAGCGGACCAAAATATCAGAATACATAACTTCGCGTTGTAATCCCCGAAGCGACATATTAGTTACTTTTTCTTAAGACCCTTCTACTCAGAAATCACAAGTCTGCTACTCAGAAATTCCTTATGGTAAAACCCAATAACACTTTGCCCGACTAGGGAATTGAACCCAGGACTTCAAGCTCAGCAGACGCAATTGCGATACACCTACGAGGCGAGGTGTCAGAATACTATCATACTTATCTAATTAAAACAAGTCGAAATGAAGATGTACTCGTACTAGCTCATATTTGCTAAACCCTTCGGTGAAATACCGGCTTGTTGCTTGCATACTTTATTCAATACTAGCTGATGCCCGTGTCTTCGCCCGCGTGGATGTCCGTCAAATTATATACTAAAACCTTCCTCTTGAATCACTCTATCTATTACAAAAAACTGCATCAAAATTCGTTGCGTAGTTTTAAAGATTTAAGGGACAGAGAAAGCGACTTTGTTTTATACTATGTAGTGATTTTGACACATTCTGACTTAGACCAAACTACAGTAACATCTTTTACAATCAATTTGCGAAATTACTGTTTCGTGAAACATACAATCATTCGCCACTAAAACAAAAACCCCACAACTACATACATCCATGACATACCTCTCTATAACACACGTACACTATGTGTGCTACCCGGACGTCCTCGTAAAACTGCGTGTTACTACCATTTCCTGACTAGCGGGAACAATGAAATGGTTCTTTGTAACTACTTTGTTAAGACACAGCTTGGCTCACGTGATGAAATGTTGTGATTGAGGTGGTTGAGGATTCGCTGAGAGTTCTCTTCTTGGTATAAAGTTGGAAAAAGGGCCTCTTAAGGCTTGTATTCACGCCAATGACCTTGTGCATACAAACTACCTCTCTCGGTCGTAGATACGGACTCTAAACGGACGCGTTTTTCATTTATTATAATTAAAATAATACATGTTTTTAAAAAGTAACAAAACCAAATTATTTTCCTTTGTATTTCAAAGCAGTAGATATTTTTTTTATATTATTTTGTTAAAAAATGAAGGAGTAAAATGGTTCCATTCAACGATTTGGAGGTGATTTTGTGGATTTTTTTTCTTATTATGTGATACCGATACAAAAATTGTGGCTAAACCAAATTACGTGTCATATCATGTAGATTACTAAAAAAAATTCTCAGATGTAATTTCTCTGTAAGTGCCGGTGAAAAACCGCTTCATCTGCACGCTGTTTTTAAGCTTTTTCGAGAGAGGACCCTTAAAAGATAATTTATCTTACGGTGGAAATAGAATTGTGGTAAATAGATACCGCGGCCAAATTCCAAAAAAAAGGTTGGAAATAGATGACAGTTGTACCTTCGTTTTCAGTCTTCAGAATGTCCGTGTTCCGTCTAATGAAGAGATCGTTTGATTTGCACTGTCTGTGTACTAGCGACCTTGTCTGCGTGAAGTTTTTTATAAAAATACTACAAAAGTTTATTGTTGTTTTCCTCACAAACATTACTTTTTTTGAAACGGAAGTTACCCTGTCTGTTTCTCTATACCTGACCACGTATATGCAAAATTTCAGGATGAGGCTTAACGGTACTGCTTTACACAGGACTCCTCCAGGTGCCACCACATTGACCGGTCCCGTGCGTCTCGTCCTCTCGTTTCATCCAGCGGGTCCCTACAACCTTCACCAGGTCATCAGTCCACCTAGTGGGAGGACAAACAAACATACTTTTATAATATTAGTTAGGATTCATTGAACAAAATAAATTAAGTTCCTATTCAAAATTACATCTACGTCGGCCCAAATTATCATGCAGTTCAGTCATGAACTACCGAACCAATAAACTTTAACTTCATGCCTAATTCAAGTAGATTACATCATCCGCCTCCAGAATCAATCTAGCTTCAACAAAGTTACTAAATAGTCTATTAACCATGATCAGATTAAGTCGCGTTTCTATTCAAATGGCGTACAATCCGCGTCGTCCTGAGAATAGCTAAGTAAGGCTGGATGAGGCTGATTGATCTGTCTATCAATTTGTACCTGATGGGACTGCATTGATGGGTAACCGGTACTTTTCAAGTATGCTTTCATCCTGTAGGAAGATGTGTCTGGAATTATTGATTTACGTTCTGGTGTTGCATCTTTGTAGTAGTTTGTGGCAGTAATGTGGTAAAATTGCTTCTGTGCTTTCTTCAAGCAAAACAGGTATGGTTGTTACGTATTCAACTGGCCTTAATAAGCTAAAATGTTGCTGAAGTTAATATGCTGTTGAATATATCTCGCATGACAAACAGACTAAGGATTAAAGATGATAAGTCAGAACCGTGATTTTATGCTAGAGCGAGAAATAAATCGTGCTGCCAATCGCACTAATCCGCTCTGTTTCACGACAGAAAAAGGTAGAAACATGATAAAAAAAACTTTCTTTATCTAAAAAAAACCTTTTCTCAAAACCACTTCTTTTTTTCATTGCTAACAAATTATCTTGAAGAAAAATGTGGCAAGCCGTAATTAGCTCAGACTAATCAGTGTCCACCAAAGCGTCTTTAAGCTGCTGATTTTACTCCCTGAAACATAATGAAACTAGTCTTAAAGTGCTTAGCAGTCTTTGAGACTTCCAGTTGGAAATTTTTAATCAGCATTATGAGAGGTAAAGAAAATTCGTTTATTAGGTACTACAACGAACCCAATGAAGTATTTCGTCATTTGTGTCTGTGCCTTTTACTTTTCAATTATGAGGTTATCTTTGAAGACTCACATTTGTAGAAATTTGACAGTCGTTACAGGTGGTCAGTAGCCCGAAAGTCAGAAAGAACCAGTTCAAACTATGGGATATCATACCGTCATTATCACCATACCATCACCCAGTAGCTGGGTTGTGAAGGTCAGACAGGTAGTCGCCCTATTAGCTCTAAGTAAAATACTACTTATTAATGTAGCTACAACTGGTGAGACTATAGTCCGGTCAATTTAGACATCCAAGGTTACAAAAATTCCCACTTGGCTGAATATTGGTAGGATTGTTCAATACACTATTATAAAGGAAATGTGAAAAGTCCTCATCGATCAAAAAAAATTACTCGGGGTCAAAAGTCACAAAAACGGGTTTTTCGCGATTTTCATCAAAATGGTAAGTTTCATCATAAAATTAGCTCAGACAAAAATTATAGATCAGATAATTATCTATAAAAATTGTCTAAATACTTTTTTTCCTAAGAGTCGCCGTTTTTGAGATATAACGATTCAAAAAGTTGAAAGAGTTTTAATCGTCATAATAAAAAAAAAAAAGTATTTAGACATTTTTTATACATAATTATCTGATCTACAATTTCTGTCTGAGCTAATTTTATGATAAAACTTACCATTTTGCTGAAAATCGTGAAAAACCCGTTTTTGTGACCCCGAGTAATTTTTTTTGCACGTGCCATGATCGATGAGGACTTTTCACATTTCTTTTATAATAGTGTATTGAACAATCCTACCAATATTCAGCCAAGTGGGAATTTTTGTAACCTCACCCCTATTTTTTAGACTAATTTGACCAGACTATAGACCGAAATTAACAGATTTATTACATAGTTAGGAAACGGCTAGGTAGATTATGAAGGTACTACAACTAACATAGTAACACTAGGTTTAAGTAGTGAGGAACTTGTGTCTAAGTAGGTTCAGACTTCTGGTTAAATTGTCAGGTGGTAGAATATTCGTCTCTTATTTAGTCAATATTCATGAAGTCAAGGCTTTCTTTGAAGACCTATAATATATGATAGATAAAATTTATAGTAGTTCGTAGATACCATTTGGCTGCCACATAAAATTATTGTTTCAATATCCATTAGTTTCAATACTTCTACTGAAGTCACATAAATATTCTCGAAGGCCGAATAAATTAGAATGTTTTCAATTGCCTGTCTTTCAGCCAATAAATACCGAATACTTTTGTCTATAAACCGATATGTTATGGATGAGTTTTTGCGAATGATTAAATCGATCCATGAAATCTGTCCATTGCTGTTCAGACCACAATATAACATAGGCATTTGTCAAAACAAAATATTATGTGATGATTGGAACGAGCCAATTGATGCGGTTCAATTTACATACACATCCAATTGGCATAAAGTTAATTATGCTTTGTTCAATTTTGTCACGAAAATTTACTTCCATTCTGTTACGCGGAAATGTCGCATAACATAACATCACGCCTGTAATCCCCGAAAAGTTAGTCAGTGGTGTACAAGTAGTAATAGTACATCCATATTTTGTCAGTTATGTTTAAGTCTTATAGGTAAGAGGGGGCGACCCTATTGCCATCAGCCGGGCACAAAAATCCAGAATTCGTGGCTTGAGAAATTTCTAATGGAAAAACCAATAACACTTTGCCCGACCCGGGAATCGCACCCAGGACCCCACGCTCAGCAGTCGCGCTTGCGGCCACTGGACCAACGAGGCACTCAATTTGTGTATGCCATTTAATACTAAATTACTCACTTATCAAGTAAACAAGATTAAATAAACTACTTAGTTTATTTAATCTTGTTTAAAAGTATGTAGTAGTAAAGTAAGTACGAGTACTTCAGTACCTACTACATACTTTTCAAGCCCATTACACATTTTACTCGTAATAAACCAAACAACGTACAAAAACACGACATTATTTATTATTATGATGTTCCTGTCATCTTCACATTCTTCACCTCTCTCAACGTAAGCGCTTTTGAGCTACCTAAGCCTAGCCTACCTAGTACATATACAATATAAGCCTTAGGTAGACGGTCTAACACTAGAATATACGTTCCACTCAAAAACCGACCTTTTTCTTGTTAAAATAGAGTCTATTTCCGCTTGTAGGGTTGTAATTATTTCTCTTGTATGGCTAGGGAAGTGTTAGCCATGTTGTCAGCATAAAGGATGTACAGTCAGCAACACAAATATGTATGCAAGTGCAACGTTACTAAGTGGTAACGTTTCGAAGAAATTTTCGATTTTTTTAATAATATTTTGAAATCCATACCATCATAAAATTGGTCATATCTCTAAGTTGCAATCGTTATTTCACGAATAATTCGCGTAACACTACTCAAAAGTTTTAAAGCAGGTTTTTTAATAAAAATTGTTACATAGGTATTACTCATTACTAACAAGTTATTGAAGACTAAGAAATATTTTAAAGAATAATCTTCGGAAACATTAAAATTAATAGCTGGAGTCCTGTACATTAATTAATTAAAATTCCAAAAATTCCAGCTACTTCTGTTGTTGACCGTACTTATGTATGTATATAAGTCCTTTTGATACCATCGTAGCACTTAAGTAAAGTACCGTCTGCAAAAAACTTTTTCTCTTTTCTGAACTTCACGTTTTAGTTGATATCATAAACATTATGAAGGTTGTAATATACTCGGCATTAAATGTATATTGCGGAAGATAATAGGCATTTCCTTTTATGTATTAAGGGTATCTAAGTGACGTTTTAGCGAACCTTTTCGATATTTTCTTGTAGATAATTTGTATGGGGATTAAATTGGTCTTTGTTTATTATTATTATTATCAGAATGTTGGGCTACAAAAGGAATAAATGAAAGGCATGTGGCTGAGATGAGAATGCTAAGACGAATTGATAACCTCCTCCCTTTGAAGTCGGTTAATATGAAATGAGTACATAAGAGGAAGTCTGAAAGTGGCGCCGGTGAATGAAAAGCTGTGTGGTAATCGGTTGTCGCGGTATGGACATGTGATGCAAGATGCAAAGAAATTAGAAAAAATGTTGTGAGAAAAATGTTGAGTATGAATTTAGATGGCTATAAGAGTAGAGGAAGACCAAACGATGGATGGACTGTGTGGAGGATGATATTATGGAAAGAAAGGAGGTGACTGCTGAGATGACGAGTAACAGAGAAGTATGGAAGAAGAAGACATGGAACCCAAATAAATTGGGATAAGGGCAGGAGATGATGATGTTTAGTATTATTTTTGTGGTTAGCTCGTTCAATACAGTATCGTAAGGGCGAATTGTTTTTGAAGTAGGTGCCCGTCGGGGCTGCGGGTTGTTCGAAAGAGATACGACGGTATCTCTTTCGAACAACAAGGGCAAAGAAGGAACATGGATGGTTTTTAGTCAGTAGAAGTCTGACACTCCCTTCCGCTCTACCCAAGAGCGGGAGGGACCTGTGTGAGACCAATAAATACTTTTTCTTTCTTTCTGTTCTTCTTCTATTCTTTATCATGTGGTTAGTGTTTAATCTGGTGTCAAAGTTTTTATGCCGCCCATAGGCGTTTGACATGCCGTCGAGCAGTATCTCTCATGCATGCTGGTTTGTTCACGATGTTTTCCTTCGCCGAAGCAAGTGATAATTAGACAATACGCACATGAATCCGAAAAATCAGAGAAATAGGGATGTTTACTGACTAAAAAAATATGATTCTAATTAGTCCGTCTTTAAGATTATCAAAAAATATTGGATACGTATTTTTTGTTTTATCAAATCAATAAAAAATGACGAAGATAAAATGCGTCAAAGATTTGAGTCCCCGGTTGTGACGTCACTCACCGGTAAAAAAATGTAATACTACTCTTAGAAAATGACGTCACACGAGTTTTCAAAGCACTTTATCGTGTTCATTGTTTGTTTACGTGAAAAAAACCGACTTCAAAAACACAAAAAAGTGAAAAACACAAAAACGAAAAAGTGAAAAATAAACTTCACAAGAAAAAGCAGCTTCTGAAGTCGGTGACATTTTGTTTGTTTGATTTAGTTTTTATTGCCACCGAAACATACAGACGTCCTTTTCGGAAGTCGGTTAAAAAAGAAAAAATAATACGTGTCCAATATTTTTTGGAAATCTATCTGACGGACTAATTAGATTTTTTTTTTGTTACCTACCCTATTTGAGACCTATTGTTGGTAGTCCGACGTTTACATAACTAGGCTATAATACTGCTTATTATTATTATACCCGGAAATTATCTACTTACCTGTCTATGAAAACGTAGGTGGAAAATCTTTTTTCTGTCAAAAATTAATGATCCGAAAATCGACAAATAAGTACTACAGCCCACATGATGTTATCATTTTAATTGATACCTCCGTATCTAAATGACGCAACTTCTTTATTTCTTTTTTCAATAGCGTTATATTGAATATTTATTCTCTTTAGTTAGGGTTCCGTAGCCAACGAGAAACCCTTATAGTTTCGCCATGTCCGCCCGTCTGTTAAAAGCAAAACTATCTATCGGCTTTACAGTCAACCAACTTATAAAACGTACTTGGATAACATTTTTGTCTAAACAAATTGAGAGCACAGGTTTTAACTACAAATGCAAGTTTTTTTTATAATTACAATGAAAATCATTGTTCGGAGGCAAATTCACATACATATTTTGATGGGCAAATACGGAACCCAACACGTACTTGGTTTTGTTTTTTATTTAGGGTTCTCCGTCACAGAGAGATGAGCTTCAAAGTTGATTAAACGAGTATTTGTATTTGCGCATCTGTTCAGTTCTCTCTGTCTATTTGACATGTGGTTGGGGGCGAAAAATTGCCTTTGGAGAGCATATAGATAATTCAGTGCCTGTGTGTTTTTTGTCCCTTTGGGATATTCTGTATTTGTAAAAGAGACTTTTCAGAATTGTTTTCTACATTCTGTTTTTGTAAAGTTTGCCTTATGTTATTAGGAAAATTGACAGTTTTTTTACTCAATTTAAACAAAATGTGTGCTCTTCACATTTCCAAAAGCTCACATTTGCTCTTATTTTGTTATTGTTATCAATCAATTGTGTCCCACTGCTGGGAACATGCCTCCTTCCACTTATCCCTATCCAGCGCTGTTATTCGCCAATCCTTGTGAAAAGTCTCGAGCTCGTTCCGCTATCTTCTGGGCCTGCCGTGTTGCCTTTTGCTACTGTTTGTGACCCATTGTGTGGTTACTTTAACCCATAGCTCCTCCAGAATGCGGCAGATGTGGCCAGCCCAGTTACATTTGAGCTAAAAAGCCATTGATTTAAATTATTCGTTCTTATACGGAACCATCACTTTAAAGCAAGTGCTTACTGCTAACCCGTTTTTTATCTGCCCGCATGCAAGCAGCCAATGACCCATGTGTGACAGTTGACACAGAATCGTCATTGATAAGCGTTTTAATGACTGTTGAAACGACATCGTTATGTGGTCGCACGTCAGAGCATAAAGGTGAATTTTTAATAGCAGCCTCAATAATATAACAGATCTTCACAACTATCCTCCCCAAATCGTTTGGCAGAGGTGTTGTTTTACACCCACATTTCGCCAATTATGTGAAAAATATGTGAGGGAGAGAATCTATAGCCATGAACCGGGTACAAGTCTTGAAGGGACTGGAAATTCTTGAAGGAAAAACCCAACAACACTGCCCAATTAGGAACAGAAGCAAGAGAATCATGTTCTGAAGTAGCTCTTGCGACCACTTAACCATCTATGTAACAAGCCCGCCACACTATTCCCAAACCACTGTAACTCCTGTAAGCCAGAACCCATCATCGGGACCATCGAAGTAGTCAAAATACACTTGTAACTTTTTTCATCTTTTTTTGTAGTGAATGGGTCTTGCCATTCATGACTTTGAATGGTCTGTAGACCACCCTGAAAGACTTGCTGTGCTTTGCATCACTCTCAAGTCTTGACAAGTGGGTTTCGTGAAAGAGTCGCCACAATTTCACCAAAGTTTGGTATCAGTTCAAATCAAGTTCAATCTCTGAAACTAATAATCCAAATTCAACAATTCTCCACTGATGAATACTGGTGCTTCATTATTGACGAGTCGTGTCGAAGTCGTGGGTAGAAGCTAGATACTATAAAGATGAGTCTTTATAGTTTCTATTCCCGCTTTGATGCAAATAATTCCTCAGTTGAAGTAGCAAAAAAAAAAAAGCATGTTTAGTTTTGACACCGAAAGTAAAAACTAAAATAACTAACTTTCACTATGTTAATAATTAGAAAACTTCACTATTGCTTATGTGTTGTCACGCTCTTTGCTTTTGTGGAGCTAGTTATAAGACATTCCTAATGTGTTGAGTTAAACTAAATGTAACATGAGCGAGACCAAGCGAAACCATAATTAGTTCCTCTTCCTAGGTCATTTACACCTTTAAAGAATTCAATATGGCGTTAATCTAAGTCCTATGAGTCAAAAGCTGGTAAATATTAGGTACTGAACAGAATTATTTGCCACCGATAAAACACACGACTTCTACGTTTATTATGGGAGTCACATTTCCAAAAGTGGATGTGCCATGCACTCTGCCTATTATTATTACCATAAGTACTACAGCATCTTCATCTTCATTTGCCAACCATTGTCAATTTATTAAGTCTTCAATAAGCAATATTAAGAGACTATTCCATCTCGCATACAGAATACAGCATTTTGTTGCGATAAATTAATTATACTAAAACACTTAATATCTTCATCTGTGCACAATCACTGATCCCCTGATGATAATGCACTTTAAATGAGCTTTATTTAATAGTAATGAAGGTTTCCTTAATTTAAATAAAGTTCATTTGCAATAATGATGTAAACCGCTATTCTCGCGTAATGATAAGATCCTTGAACAACACAAACAGGATATAACCTCACAAAGCAGGATCTGTGCGCCTGAGTCTCCAAACGATAACATTCATACCACCCTCACCCAGGCACAAACCGTACTAGATCCAAAACACCCCACACAGAATGACAAAGGGACCTAAAATCACCAATTTCTCAAAGCCCACTCGGATGCACGTGGCTAGGGGCTGTTTCCAACAATAGGACGCCCCTCTATAATCCTCCAAACATAATAGACTACCCCTCTTGAGTAAATCGATATTGGTAACAACCCTTAAATGCAATTTTGTGCACATTTTTGTTAATATTGGATGTTTTGTGTAATTTGTAAGGGTGTTTAGTGCGATGTTAGTTTTGCGATGCTGTTGGTCTCGGAAGTCGACTTCGCCAATAATGTGCACGGGTTTTTGTATGGTTATGTTTATAACTGAAACTAATTGCAAAGTCACCAAAGAAAATATTGTAAAAAAAATAAGCAAGATACTCGTATTATTATGTCATGAGGAAGGGCATGCAAGTACATCATTCTGAACCCCATATTGAAATATTTCCTGGCTATTTCTTTGTCAAAAGCTGTTTCATACTTTTTGATCGTGTATATTTTCTTCTTCTTCTTTCTGCCCTTATCCCATTTCATTTGGGGTCTGCGCAACACGTTTTTTTCTTTCATTCTGCCCTGTCAGTCATCGCTATCATTTGTTCCTTTTTCCTTCATAACTTTTGCAGTTTTGTAAAGCGATTTTATTTTAATAACCGGCGAACAATTTCTTTAATTTTCAATAAATATTGAATACGTGGGAACCGTTTCAGCGTCGGTGGTCCACCCTTTCATATAAAAAGGCATTTGGAAATTGATATATATTTTAACAATCACTACCCATATATCGACGCCTTAGAGTGAAAAGCTCGTATGTATAAAATAAGTAACTTTTCAAGAGGAAGAATAATTGCGTGCTGCAACAGGGCGTTTGTACGGCGTCTGTTATGTTTTTTTATTAATTAATATGAAATATATTATATGTATATCGAATGAACAAATTAGCTAGACTAATAGGATGTGCGTTGCGAGGTTTTCTTCCCAGAAACGCAATAACATAAATTTGAGGAAAAATGCATTCAAGCATGTCAAGATGTGTAGTAATTAAAATAACCAAATTAACCCAAATACATTTCAAACCTCACGACTTTTTGCATAACCTAGAAGTCTAGATCCCCATAACAACCACAGATTACCAATTAAACACGCGCTAAAACATGTTGTGACAGCTTGTCATACTGACCGTTTTACTCCGACGTTTATATCGAAATCAATCAGGCTGTGACATGTCCTACTAATAATTATAAATGCGAAAGTTTGTGAGGATGAATGGATGTTTGGTACTCTCTTACGCAAAAACTACTGAACAGATTTCGATGAAATTTAGCACACAGATAGTTTATGACCTGGATTAACAATTAGGATACTTTTTATCCCGGTACTATGATCCCGTGAGAGTAATATCGAACTCCTGCGAAAGCCGCAGGCTTAAGCTAGCTTAAAATTAAGTTACTTACCCAACATTGTAGTCTTGCAACTCAGCCGGATTAGAAGACCAAAATATCTCAATAATGGACAGCTGGATTATAATAAAGTCTGTCATAACTGATTCAGCCGTTCACGATAAAGAAAATGATTAATTTATGTTAATGTTTGAAGGTATGACGATTTCTATCTTGAAGGATTTGCATTAATAGCAAGGACCGTTTTGAAATGATAGATTAATCTATCCAATAGGAGTTGGGTAATGTTTACTAGAATACAGAAATTACCAACGTGCAAGTTAGAATTGGTAACAAAACAATACTCATTAGACATAATATATGTGTGAACATTAGTAGACCTTGCAGAGCCCTAGATGGTTGTTAACTTTTTATCTTGTTTTACGTTATTTTGTGTAGTAGCCTACGGCTTTTTGTCGGGTCTACGTTGTCCCAATAACTAAATACTAATGCTGTAACATGATAATATTGTAAAACCAAACCACTTTTATAGAGTAACCATGCAGATTCTTGCCGGTTTTTTTTCTATAGGAAACGATCAACTCGATCCGTGCACTTTGATTTTGACACCAACTCAAAAAAAATGTCTTTTCCGCAAAAATATACTCTACTACTGTGCCCTATTTTGCTCAAAACCTTTTATTAATTTGGAACAGAGATACTGTCCAGTATGTGCTTCTTTAACTTTTTTTTTAGAGGACAATAATTTTGTACTATACTAATTTTTTTTTATAACGCCAAAAAATAATATACACTTTTCCATATAAAGCAAACCTCTACTCAAGCTTATAAATCAAACTACAAGATACTCGGCCATCCTGTTCACAGCACTATTCGTTCTCAAGTGCATCGAATTGGTAATGATAATGACTTGCCGTTCCTCACCGTCTATGATTGTCGCATCTTCAATAATGAAACCGCGTTAGTTTTATTATATTTTGCACAATATTTCTTCTAGTTTTATGTTACACCGGTCATCGACTCTATCGAATATTACCTGATTCTCGAACGAATATTTAAAATCTGTAAAAAGAGTCTATACAAGCTGTCGTCGTTTTGCATTCTTGTCAAATTCAAGGAGGTGACTATACTAAAATGTCGATCAATTAAAAAAGTAATTTAAATATAAAAACGATAGCCTACCGGCTTCGGGAACAACGGTTACCGGTCCAAGCCGCGGTCAAGGCTCTAGAGGAAGGAAGCTCCTAGCAATAAGTGCCGTGTCCAGGAGTACCGCTTACCACCATTATTATTATATCAATCACATCTTTTTTTTTATGGTGGGTAGAAAATCATCAAATAACCCCTCCCGCTCTTGGGCGAAAGGGAGTGTCAGACTTCTACTGACTAAAAACCACCTATGTTCCTTTTTAGCCCTTCATGTCGAGGCCGCGGTAGGTATCTCTTGCGAACAACCCGCAGCCTCGACTGGACCCGCAGCCCCGATGGGACCCACAGCCCTGACGGGACCCGCAGCCCCGACGGGATCAATCACATCTTCGCTCGCCTTTTTAATGCACTTCTACTTCATCAATTTCTACCGTAGAATATCTCACAGAAAACCTCCAGTTTATCAGTGTGTAAATGTCCATTTCCCAACATGTGCCTGCCATAACCGTTACTGCGAACGGTCGAAAGCCAAAGGGCAATTGTCATTATCAATACACTTTGAGAGGAATTGGTGATAGCAGTTTGTTGTTATTGGCAGACAGGAGGACGTTACTGCCCATCCTCCTTTAATCCCACAGTTTTACTCTCTATCGAATTTTCATCCTATTGGTCTACAGTGAGGGAAAACAGATAAAACTAACTATGCACACATAATATTTATTGCGTTGATGGACAGTCTGTGGTCAGATGAGGGCGGTTAGCCCTGATCGAATTATTGGAGGATTATTATTTTAACCTTGAGCATAATTACCATAAAATGTCCCTGCTATTGAGGTAGGAGCTTCCACTCTGTGGCAGGCAAGGCAAGGCAGCGGGCTGCAAGCTGCAATTCACCATGCGGGCCCTAGTCCGAAGTCCCTCAAGTTTCGGTTTTTTCATTCCAGTTTTCTTTTTTTTGGAGCGTGGAAAATCATCTAAATGACGCCTCCCGCTCTGGGCAGAGCGGTAGGGAGTGTCAGACTTCTACTGAATAAAAACCACCCATATTTTAGCCCTTTGTGCCGAGACCGCGGTATCTCTTTCGAACAACCTGCACGACGGGACGGGACTTTCCAGTTTCCTTACGATCTATTTGTTTATTGTTTTAAGAGGTGGTTATGATATAATCCTTTTTGAAATCACAACTCCTGATTCACAACGAAATATGATGCAGCTCAGAGGCCCAAATACCTCGCTACAACTAAGATTCCATTATTGTTAGGCCATCACTTAGTAAAGGTTTTGACAGTTTTGTCATACAAAAGTATGTCAAATCTTTACTTAGTGATGGCTTAAGTAATCATTAAATATCTCTGAGTACGGCAGTTAGTCTAGAGACTTAGTTTAGAGTAGACATTACTTACTTTACTTTAGTAGTAACTGGGCTGTTAGGTCAGATAGGCACGCGCTCCAAGTTGGGAAATGGCCAGGCAGATGATGACTTGTTTTTCTTGAGGGTGCACCAATTAATAAACTTTCCTTCCTTCTTTGTTTTGATAGACAGATGTCAACACAAACACCGTCATCGAATCGTATCACAACAATCCATATCTCTAAATCGTTTCATAATCGAATGTCGTTTGACGCAAATCGATAACCTCGCAATCATTCCGACTATACCTATAGTATCATAAATCTGAACGTGTCTTTGTTTGTTTGTTACTCTTTTGCGCCTTAACGGCTAAACGGATTTCTATAAAATTTGACATACGGATAGACCATGAATTGGCCTAAAATTTGGGATATTTGTTATCCCGGTAGAACGTGTTTGTGGGAGTATTTTTGAGTTTTAATCGAGTGACATCGCAAGCAAAACTTAGTCCATCATAAATAATAATATTATTCGAATTTCTCGATCCTATCTCAGTAATAAATACTTTTCAACTGGTCGATCATAATGTAAACTATAAATCTGTTGCAAAATATCATTTCCTTGGTTATTACGACATTTCATATTGTAGTAAATGTTTCTGAGCTGTTTGTTTATTCAATATTCGTGTTGTTGCCGTGTATTGTGACTTTGTTAGGCAATTAGGACACGAAATTGAAATTTGTAAACCTTTGGGTCTGTGTTGGCGAAAATGTATAGGACACAGACGTGCCCAGTGTGACAATGAAATAATATGGAATGGAAATCCGTGGCTCAGTAGTACTGGGAACACTACAGGCTGAATGTTTCCACTGCTGGGATACCAGCCTTCTGTCTGAGAGTGGGTACGATATAATATATGTCTTTAATATTTGGTTTTAGGACATGCCGATTTCGTCACCACTTCCAGGGAGGTGTTATTTCGCTAAACATGTAAAATACAAATTGGTACATTGATAGAAAGGAGCTCGTGGCTATATACCGATTATCCTCTGTGCCTCGTCAAGCAGTTATAAAAAAAAATATACAAAAATATTTATTTCATCTCATAACACTGTGTCATACATAAACTGAGGCAACCCCAGTAAGTTACGATAGTACTTGTGTCGGGGAAAAGAGTTGTCCTCGACACAAAGGGCTAAGAAGGAACATTGGTGGTTTTTAGTCAGTAGAAGTCTGACACTCCCTACCGCTCTGCATAGAGCGAGAGTAGTCATTTGATGATTTACCACCCTCCAAAAATAAAAAGATCTTTGACCGTCGTTACCGGTAATCATTTACCCAAAAGTCTGACAACCAATCTTACCAAGCCAAGGGATATCTAAAAGCGGGAGGGGATATTCGATGATTTTCCACCCGCCAATTACAAAAAAAAAATATAAACCAATATTAATTGGGTTGTGGAGGTCAGATAGGCAGTCGCTCTATGTAAAACACTGGTATTCAGCTGCATCCGGTTAGACTGGAAGCCGAACCCAACATAGTTGCGATAAGGCTAGGCATAATATTATGATGATGTACCTAAACCGAAATACGAATTGATGAGACCATGTAACTAACTTTAAAATATCAGTTTGTTCAGCAAAACGATCCCATTTACAGAATGGAAGCGCTCCCATGTTTCAAGTACTCCCAACAATTGTTTATACAAACACTTATGTTAATTCCAATAATCTTGTTTGTTCCAGGTAATACAAGATTTAGTTGAGCGAAACGAATATTCAGAAGAACGAAACCTGGATGTTTTTGTTTCGCAATGTGTAAAGAAACGGATTGCGAATGTGTGGTCCCTTTCTTTAGGATAAGGGACCACCCTTATCGCTTTGGTTCCTGTTGATGTTGTAAGTTCGTAAGGTGATAGATCATCATTTTGTAAGCTGCAGCATTGCTGATGAAGTTGGTTTTAATAACTGTTGGCAGTGCAATTTTAGTAGTTATTAAATTGTAAATACATTTCTACTAGTCAATGGTTACTGGATGGACTGCCTCGTTGGACCAGTGGTTGCAAGCGCGACTGCTGAGCATGAGGTCCTAGGTTCGATTCCCGGGTCAGGAAAAGTGCTATTAGGTTATTCCATCAGCAACTTCTCCGTAGCAGCCGCGGAGCCTGGATTTGTCCGGCTGATGGCAATGTAGCCTCACCCCTATTACATGGGATATTTCATTCATTCATAAAACAATTACACATAAACATCATCATCATCATTTCAGCGTCGAAAGACGTCCACTGCTGGACATAGGCCTTTTTTTTATTTTTATTGTGGGTGGAAAATCATCAAATATCCCCTCCCGCTCTTGGGCAGAGCGAAAGGGAGTGTCAGACTTCTACTGACTAAAAACTACCCATGTTCCTTCTTAGCAATTCATGTCGAGGCCGCGGTATCTCTTGCGAACAACCCGCAGCCCCGACGGGACCCGCAGCCCCGACGGGACCCGCAGCCCCGACGGGACCCGCAGCCCCGACGGGACCCGCAGCCCCGACGGACTGGACATAGGCCTCCCCTAGGACTCGCGATATTGACATAAACATAACATAAGTACCATAATATGGGTGTACTAATGGGTACACCTCTGCCTTACCCTTCGGGGATTACAGGCGTGATGTTATGTTATGTATTATTCGAGTAACTTGCCAAATTAATGTATGAGACTATGAGATTGTCTTAAAGCCACAGTGGAACCAGACTTGGTTTACTGTCTTCTTATCGTGTAGGTAGTAAGGTCTAACGACGCCACATACCCTAGTGTCAGAGTTTCCAGGGCCTCTGGTTTGACGACCGCCATTCAGCGGCCTGGACCACCGCCTTAAACGTGCCTTTCGAAGCACGGAATCGTCTTTTTAACAGAAAATCAAAAGATTCAAACCTGCAATGTCCTAGCTAAACTGGAAACACCTTTACAAAGTATGCTTCTCGTGGCAATCGAACCCTCGACCACCGGGGTCACAAAGCAAACGCCTAAACCACTCGACCACGGAGGCAGTGTTTTCTGTGAATGACATAGATATTGCCACAACCCGTACGTAACTCTTTACAATGTGGCCCATATAGTGGAATGCATGTAATGTATGTTTTCTGTGTCAATTCGCTCTATAAACTCAAAGGACCACCCAGAATCTTGGCATCAATTCTATCTTCACTGCACTGCAGTGCATAGTAATGATTTCGTTATCAATCACATACGATAATTCGGACTGTTTGTATGCAATGTAGATTGTCAGCGAATGTGTAGTGCGACATTAATATTGCACTAACTTACTTCTTGAATAAATTCACGTTTCTGCTTAAAAAAAATAAAAACATTTATTTCTGGGTTCGATTCCCGGACCGGGCAGTGTTACTAGGCTTTTCCACCTGAAATTTCTCAGTAGCAGTCACGAAGTCTGAATTTGTGCTCGCTTAACAATAGACTCGCTCGAGGAGCTCGTGGCTTAATAAGAGCTGCCACTCGGGTCGATCTTTAGGTAAAGCTGTGCTTGCCTAGTCGGTCTGTGGATGGGTGACCGCCCGACATACCGAGTTTCCTCCGTGCCTCGGAAAACACGTTAAGCTGTTGGTCCCGGCTGCCATAAATAGATCTTTGGTAGTCGGTGACCTGAAATTCTGACATCCAGTCTTACCAAATAGGTATCGTATTACCTAATATTAATTGGGTTGTGGAGGTCAGATAGGCAATCGCTCCATGTAAAATACTGGTATTGCTGCATCCGGTTAGACTGGAAGCCGACCCTAACATAGTTGGGAAAAGGCTAGGCAGATGATGATAGCAATAGACTCACCCCTTTTTTTTCTTTTTTTTTTGGCCGGTTGGAAAATCATCAAATAATCCCTCCCGCTCTTGGGCAGAGCGAAAGGGAGTGTCAGACTTCTACTGACTAAAAACCACCCATGTTCCATCTTAGCCCTTCATGTCGAGGCCGCGGTACCTCTTGCGAACAACCCGCAGCCCCGACGGTATCCCGTCTCGCCACTATGGCGAAATGTTGGTATATAATAATTATATTATATTATCGGTACACCTCTGCTTAAATCTTCAGCAATCCATGAGGATCGAATGCCAGACCAAACTCAACAGTATCACTTGTGATTGATAGACCAATGAGGTCGTCAAAATGCATTTTATTACCTAGAAAAGTCCCAAATGTGGGTGTTAAGTTACCTCCTACCAACTTCCCTTTGCTCTGCCCAAGAGCGGGAGGGGTTATTTAATGATTTCCCACCCCACAAAAAAAAGCAGGGAGTTCCACTCCTTGGCTGTGCGCATAATAAACGTCCTACTAATCTGCCCCTTCGTATAAAACACTATGTTTAGCTTAACCAAACAGACACTCGCATAGCATAGCAACAGTATCATTCACAACAACATTTCATGGAGTATGCTCCCGCTTTACACTTCAGTAATACTCTAACAAAAGTGTACCGTTCTCGAAAGCGTGTGCAGTGTAATGTACACACGGTCCTTCATTTCTAACGGTGTGTAATATGACGCCGTGTGTTGTGTTACAGTCATGGTACAGCGGTCTAGCTTCCTGGAGTAACTACTGGATATTTTGTTGCAAATGTAATGGGAGATGGGTTTTGTTAATTGAAATGTGGATGCTGGTGTTCAAAATTGATGGGATGGATTGTGGTTTTATATATTTTTATGATATAACAGGAAATCATGTATATAATCGTTGTAGGGTTAGGCAGAGGTGGAGGGATGGTGGTGAGTGGTGGGTGGGTGGTGGTTGGAATACTACAACCACATTTCCCCAGATATGTTTAAGTCTTATGAAATAGGGGGCGAGCCTAAAGCTATCAATCGGGCGCAAGTTCAGTCTCCGTGGCCGCTACTGAGAAATCCAATAACACTTTGCCCGACCCGGGAATCGAACCTAGGACCTCATGCTCAGCAGTCGCGCCTGCGACCACCAGACCAACGAGGTAGTTAAAAACAGTCTGACGATCACGTTCAAACTTTAACTTGAACCTAGATTTAATGAACCAGCCCTGCACCACGTTGTCAATCAGATTTGCTTGACTGAAACTGGTGAGAAATCTTAAGGCTTGTATTCACGCCAATGACCTTGTGCATAGCTAACTACCCCTCTCGATCGCAGACACGGACTTTAAACGGACGCATTTTTAATTTATTATAATTAAAATAATACATGTTTTTAAAAAGTAACAAAACCAAATTATTTTCCTCTGTGTTGCAAAGCAGTAGATATTTTTTTTATATTGCTTTGTTAAAAAATGAAGGAGTAAAATGGTTCAAATCAACGATTTGGAGGTGATTTTGTGGTTTTTTTTCTTATTATGTGATACCTGAGTACGTGACAGCTGTCAAACGATAAACATCTCGCTGATTAATTTAATTAGGGATTAATGTATTTCTCTATAAATATTCCCTGAAAGTCAATAGTTACACTTGAAAGGAGTGCATATAACAGTGACAGTGTTATCTAAGCTTAAATCATCTAACTTTCGTGGATAAGGCGGTGTCGGGTGAGAGTGACTTCAACAGTGATTAAGGACCAGCATCAGTAAGAACACCCTAAAATCAGGTTGGCTATAAATTACACTACACAATAAGTTGACAGTACGCCATACAACACAGCTCTCCACCCTAAATCAAGAAAAATAACACCATAATCAACGGTTGTAAATTCAAAGACAGAATATTTTCAACGTAAACAAAGAACATATGACTCATTCATACGACCAATCACCGATCAGCTCACTAATTTGACAGCAAAATCTTCGTCTAGAAACTTAACTTGCTACTTGAATACCGGTCTTTTGAGATTGCGTTCCATTACTCACAGATAGCATAAAATTTTATATTATTTAAACATGGAGGAATATAGTAATATTACTTACCGTCAAGTTCACCGTACCAGTTCATTGAACGATATCACCAATGACAGTTCAGTGCTTTTTGATACGACTATGATGAGCTTACCTAACACATCATTAAATTCAAGTCAAACTGACCAGAATGATAAAATCAAAAAATTAACTGACGATTTATTAATAGCACACCAGGAAATTGAAAATCTAAACTCTGAAAACTTTCGACTAAAATCAGACGTACAAAAATATCTGAAAGTCATAGACACCTATAAAAGTTTAAGTATCACGGATAACAAAAATGGTACACCACGAACTGCTCAGAAACAGAAACGCAACCAAAACCAAAGAACCGGTACAACACCAGCTACTAAAAACAAACACACAATGACATCGCCACCTGCACATACAGTATATGAAACTACCGACACATCGAAAAAAACAGAAAATATTACAATTACCCCCCGATTTGAACAAACCAACAAAAATACTGCACCGTGTATGGAAATAGACAATTCTATGGTAAACAAAACCAAAACGCAGATTGAGACTATACCACAACATAAACAAAACAAATTGTGTATTCTGAGTGCTAACAAACAAAACAGGATCCTTTCCATAGTAGAAGAAACTTTTGAGAAACAATTTGAATTTTGTCACTATATGACAACAGATGGAGCTACATGTGACCTCCTGCGGGGGATAAACACAAAACTTACGGATTACACAATGAGTGACTACTGTGTGATTTTAATTGGTGAACAAGACTTTAAAATAGCCAAAAATTACTCTGAACTCGTATCAGACATAAGGAACACTCTTAGTGAATTAACTCATACCAATATTATTGTTTGTTTACCGACATATAAATTTAATATGAACTCAAATATGTATAATTGGCGAGTCATGAATTTTAACCATTCTTTGTTTCAAGATATCTGGACACACAAATATGCACATGTTTTTGATTCAAATGCCAATCTTGATTATGACTATAATACATTCTTCAGACAGTCTGGCCAACTAAATAATTTTGGGTTCCATTCCATTTTTGTTAATCTTCTAGCTTTAATTAATGACATTAAATGTATCAATATGTATAATAATAAGACGGTAAACACTCCCCTTATAACATTAACGTCTCACAATCCCACACACGTATTAGAAACAGAAAAGCAGTTTTTTCGTCACTAAAAGCCTTAACGTGATGCATCAAAATATAGCGGGGCTTTTAAACAAGGCCGACGCTCTAAATATCTGTCTAGATGAATTGTCAGGAAAAGACAGTAGTGTAGACGTGTTGTGTGTTACCGAGCACTTCATAAAGGCAGGGTACGAAAGTCATTTAAATATCCCCAATTACACATTAGCATCATTCTTCTGCAGGAAAGAAAGTAAACGAGGTGGGGCTTGTATACTGATAAGAAATGGGCATCAATGGAAAGACGTCCCACATATAACTGGGGCATCTATAACTGGTGTAGTAGAATGTTGTGGTGTGGAGCTCACACAATACAATATAATTATTTTATGTGTCTACAGAGTACCTAAACGAAATAACCTCAATGTATTTTACGAAACAATAGAAAAAATATTGCAAAAAATATGTAAAAAAAACTATGAGCATATAATAATGGCAGGAGATTTTAACATTGATATTATGAAAAAAAATAATGTTGTTTTGGATTTCGAATGTCTGTTACTAAATTTCAATCTTAAGTTAGCGATAAAGCAACCTACTAGAATTCATAGCAAAACTTGCATTGACAATTTTGCACACAATTTTGGAGCCAAATGTAAAACGGACGTTATTGAATTTGCGCTCTCAGACCACACGGCACAAATAATTAAGTGCCCGGTTAAAAAAGCTTGTATCTTAAAATACTGGCGTAGGAAACGAAGGGATTTCAACCTAGAAAATTTGGTTAAGTTTAGGGACTGCTTAAAACATTTGACTTTTTCGGAAATATATGAAACCGAAGATCCAAATATCGCTTTTGACATATTTTTTGACAATTTTAAACTATTTTATGACCTTTGCTTTCCGTATAAATTGACAACGATAAATGTAATTAAAAAACCGAAATGGATCTCACATGGCATTAAATTATGCAGCAAAAAGAAACGGCAATTGCTCTGGCTTTACAGATTAAAACCAAATATGACAAATAAAAACACTTTTAAGACCTACACCAAAAGGTTTAAAAAAGTTATGAGATTGACTCGACAGGCTCAAAACAATTACGCAATTAAAACCGCAACAAATAAATCTAAAATGACATGGAACATAATAAATAAATCAAAACCGTTTTTACCTAAAGAATCCATTACCTATATAAATGTCGATGGCAAAATAGTAAATGACCCTCTAGAAATAGCCAACGCTTTTAACAACTATTTCATTGATAAAATTCAACCAAGTCAAGGTTCGGGAGGCAAAGTAACAGCAAATATAATAAAACAGAAAGACTCGATCTTTGTTGCACCCAGTATACCAGTAGATATATTAAACATAATCAAATCTTTAAAGGCCACGAATAGCACAGGTTATGATGGTATTTCTACAAAAGTTGTAAAGTATGTTTCTGATATCATTTGTACCCATCTGAGCTACCTAATAAATCTGTGCATCAGTTCAGGTGTATATCCGGATTCCCTAAAAGTCTCCAAAGTCAAACCATTATTTAAAAAAAATAATAAGGAACACATGAGTAACTACAGACCAATTGCCTTAATTCCTATAATGTCCAAAATTTTTGAAAAATACTTTTATAAAGAACTGTACGCATACCTCGAAAATAAACATATATTTAGTAAAGAGCAAAAGGGGTTTAGACAAAACATGTCAACCAGTATGGCAATTTATGACTTTTTATACACCGTTATGACGAACATGGACAGGAGAACCCCGGTGTGTGCGATATACTGCGACATGACGCAAGCGTTTGACTACGTTGACCATAGGATCTTGCTACAGAAATTAGAAGCATATGGCATAAGGGGAAACATACTAAACCTAATTCAGTCATACCTCACTAATAGAAAACAATACACAGAAATAGAGAAAATTAATATTAAGACAAAGAAGGAGGAAATTTATACATCAAGCGAACGCACGCCCACATACGGTGTTCCTCAAGGCAGTGTACTCGGAGTTTTATTATTTATTATATATATCAATGACCTCCCTAGTGCTATTGACCACCCCATGACTCTCTTTGCCGACGACAGCACTATGACCATAACATGTAAAAATAAAGAAATATATGAAAGTGACATAAATGAATCTTTGACATCAATAATATCGTGGTTAAATAGGAACAACTTACAAATAAATCTGGACAAGACGACTATAATGCATTTTAAGCAACGAACCCAGGCTAACGACGTGAACGCAGTTTACCAGGACACTGTAATTAATAAAGTTGACGACACAAAATTCCTAGGCATAATCATTGACTCTAAATTGAACTGGAAGGCACACATCGAATATCTAAGTAAACGGCTGAGCTCCTCTGCATACGCCTTATATAAACTGTCCCAAGAGTTAAATGCAGACGCTTTAGTAACAGCCTACCATGGTCTAGTGGCATCGTTATTGCGCTATGGTATTCTATTTTGGGGGAATTCCACGGATAAAGATGTAGCGTTCAAGGCCCAAAAGAGATGTATTCGTGCGATGTTTAAATTAAAGTCGACCGACAGCTGTGTACCATTATTTAAAAAACATAAATTGTTAACTCTGCCATCTCTGTATATTTTTGAAATTGCGGTATTTGTTAGGGTAAACCAAATTTTATTTCCACGATTAGGTGACACCTTCCCCCGAAACAGACGTGACAATAACCAACTGTGTTTGCATTCGTCGAAAACAGTTCTATTGGGTAAAAGCGTTTTCTGTTTGGCCCCTAAAATTTATAATAAAATACCTCAGTCTTATAAAACGTTGCCAGTTAATTTATTTAAAAAAAAGATTCGTGATTTACTAACAGACAAATGCTATTATAATATTTATGATTTTTTGAATGACACTATTTGACATTTTGTATTTTTCATGTATTTTATTTTATTTCATATTTTGTACATTGTTTGACATTTATTATTTCTCTTCAATTTTTATGACATTTTATGACTTTTACTGACTTGTTTATTTTGTATTATAAATTTTGTTTTTTGTTTATTGTTAATTTTATAAATTTGTACGCCTTACGGGTGAAACATGTACGTACGGAATAATTTTTTTAATGTAACATCCTGCATGCATAACTTGCATGTATACACATGTTTGGACAAATAAAATGATCTTTATCTTTATCTTTTATCTTTACCGATAGAAAAATTGTGGCTAAACCAAATTACGTGTCATATCATGTAAAATACTAACAATTTTTCTCAGATGTAATTTCTCTGTAAGTGCCGGTGAAAAGCTGCTTCATCTGCACGCTGTTTTTAAGCTTTTTCGAGAGAGCAGCCTTAATAGTCAAATACAAACTCTCACAGACTCAAACAGATGTGAGAAACGCTTATAAAGTATCACCAACAATGATTGAAAAACTCACACGTAAAAAAACATAAAAGTTAAAAGATCGGAGATGAGCATGCCATATACAAGCAACAAATTAAAAATGAACACCTTTGACCGCCGTCTATGTCCTACCGCGTTCACACCCTTATACTCTGAGTTATAAGGTTCAAAAGTGGTCAACCAACAGTGAGCACGGTAGCATATTCAAAACGGAACGCGACGCGAACGCAGTAGCCTCGTCATATCCAATTTACTTGACGCCAGTTATAAATTTGAAATTAAAACCCACACTAAATTAGCATTTATTCTAACTGGCTGTAGGTCTAGACCTCCGATCTGTTATATGTTTATGCTTTACTGATCTCTATGGACATCCTCACACTGTCCATTAAATTGTACAGCTTCATCTCCTCCCATAAAGTCGAGTTTTCCTTGGCCACCATTTACAGTCGTAACTTCTATACGCGGAGTCCAATTAACAATAAAATTTACGACTCGTCGTTCAACATTGGACCTTATTGTTTGTAACAAGATTTAGCTTAGATTCTAGAGCTGGATTTCCATTATTGCTGTTACAATTAGGTTGGGAATTGTACTGATTGGATTTTGTGCAGACATGATGATATCCGTTTTTATTTTTATTCTCCTCTCGTGTGTTGCTTTAATTTCTGCGAAAATTTAATTGTTTTTTCGCTTTAGATTAGAATTATTTTATGAGTAGGGTTGACATTCAATTTGAGGTTCGAGTTTTTCACATATGGGAAAAATACGTGGGTGTGAAATTGATGTATGGTAATGGTTTTTGTTAATCTTTTATATTAGCCATTAGATGAATCAGAATTCTGACCAGTATATTTACTGAAAAGCCTACAGATAGCAGTAGTCATTAACGTTACAAATCATCGTAGCAGATAGCAGTTTTCCAATAAAAACGTACAAATAACTTCACTGTCTATATCTTTTACCGGGATATACCTTTACACAGAAAAACCATTTAGTCATTAGTGTTTATTACTCACGTACTCCACCAAGTCTACCTTTAAGTAGTACTAAACCTTTAAAAGGAAACGCCAAACCTAACGGTATAAACAAGATCCTCAACAAATCGTAATCCAATCCCAAAATCACACCTGAATTTTCGAGATTTCAAAAGCCTCCTCGAAATCCTTCGCTCGTTCTTTGATCAAGATTCGAAGTAAAATCTGGTGAGATCAAAGGGGATATACTCAGCCAAGAGTTGAGAGCCCTCGTGTATTGCAAACAAGTGCAAGTCAGCTGTGAATTATGCAGTCAGCAACGAGCGTCCTACTTTTAAAAAGACTCTGAAGGAAATTTTCGATTTTCGCTTGAACAACTTCTGGTTCAAGTAGGTTGCAAGTTTCTGCGATAAATGGAGCGGCAAAGTTTAGTTAGAGAGTTAAAATTGGTTTGATAATGTTTTTTGAATCTTTAGTAGTTTGAAAGCGAAAGTTTTCTGGAGTTTAGTGGTTACATAATATGTTATCTCTGGAACTGTAAGAGTACGAACAATTAAGTAAATTAGAGATTACAGAAATAACTGTTGTTTAAACAGCTGACACTGAACTTTTGCTTAAATCAATTAAATTACACTAAGGACTTTGGCTTTTAGTAAAATTCCTTTGGTCAGGTTTCTATCTGACATTGATTTATTACAAGCTGACGCATTTTCTTTCATTCCCAAATCAACAGTTCAGTAGTTCGTGAAATTATAGCCTGTGGCCTTAGGCAATAAATCCACAGCACGTTAATCACAAAATCGATTCCAGAAAAAGAAATGGCCTTTTGCTAACAAATTGAGAGGGGGAGGGAAGGTAATAAAAAGTTTATAGTACATCTTGAAACAAACTTAGATGGAAGACTGTTGCTTCTAAAAGAAAAGATTGAGCTCTATAACTAGTGGGATGCTTTACATTTTATAGACGCATGTTCCATGGTGCACATGCGTTAAAACGGGTAATTTGTGCGTCGTTAAACATAGAGATACGAGAGAATTAGCTGTAGGGACTGTTGCGAGTTTAAAATTAGAAAAAGGCTGTAACTACTGATTAATTAGTATAAGGGTACACAGGATAATAACATGAGCAGCTGTGTAATTGCTAGTAGTTTGAGTCTTTGGAGGGTAAAGTATTGAGCTTGCTAGTCAGCTGTTCCAGTATCATTAAACCATCTAACTTTATGTGACTAGAATAACAAATGCTTAACAGGTGAAATCAATGTACAAATAGATTTCCATAAAGATGTAGTTGCGAATTCAAATCGCCAAATTGTTTCCCAAACATGGTGATCTTGGTGATACTGGCAACGTCCCCTATGTACGGTTGATGTGATAATGGCAAAATACCCTAAGTACTTCTCATTTTTGAAGCCGCCGTCTGTTCAGCTGTGATATGATCAACATTACCAAACAAGTTACTACACTTGGAAATGCATGTTTGAGAAGCTATGAATATGGATGAAGCGAAAGACGCCTGCAAGGTCCGTAGCAAATATTCAACCATAAATATCTAACGTCATGGCGTGAACTGCATGCATTTATATTAGTGTCGATACCGTTTAAGCATCAGCTTATATGGCAAAACCCGCTTCAGAAGTAACAACAGTTTTATTACTGACAAAGTAATTCAAATAAACAGTATCCTCTGAGTCAGGCTTGGATGAAAACGTGTTTCTTAATACTTAATTAACATGGACAGATTCTAGAGTCAATTAGACTATCTCCCCTTATCTATTCAATGAAGGACCGGTTTCAACATCTTCAATCCCGTTATGAAAATACGTGGTTCCGAGTAAGTTCTTCGTAGATCGAACAGATAGGGGCCTAGGATGGTACCTTGGGGAACGTGATATGTTTACGTGAGTTGCTGGCCTGTGAAGATATTTATAGAATGTTTGTTTTGTAAAAAACTGTAGGTATTCTCATAAACCCAAGCAAAATTATACTAAAATCACTTTGAACTGAGAATTTATTTGTCATTTATGTGATATCGTGACATTGCGACCTTTTCAATAGCTTCTGTTACGTCATCTAAGAAAAACGCTCTCTCGTATAAAAATAACATAAATCCCAGTCTTTATTCCCTGAAGTGGCAAGCAAGGTCGTCGTACTCTGATAATTTACCGATGACAGTTTTAGATTCCAATCTGATATCGAGCTTTATCGCATCGAGCACTTCCTTTAGGAATATTAATTTACATTCTGGTTAGTCGCACGCAGTAAGACCCTATAATATGTCCCTTACATCATTCTAACGTCACCTTTAAGGTCTTAATTGTGACTTTTAACCTTGTTTGGACCTTTACGATTGAATCTGCGGATAATGGAAAAAAGAAAATCAATGGTAACGTACCTTTCGAATCTTTACTACGAACTTACTTAGTTCTGCTAAACTCAAGACAACCTAGAACTACACAAGTTTTTCTTATTTCCTTTACCTACATACGGAAACAGGTGTGTAAGACGGCTGTGACGAGTGTGTGTGTAAGCCGACAAAGAAATGCTATGTTTACGAGAAAGTCTTCTAAGAAACTACTACAGACAGTAGCTTAGTTGTGTTACAGAAGGTAAGCATATATAGTATGAGTTTTGTAATATCATTTTCAATACCTCTAAGAAAATGCCTTACTTTTTTATCAAACCTACAAGTAATCTCGCACAGTCGCGGGCGTTTACGCCTGCCAAACATTGTTACATCAGATTAGCATGTTCGTAACTTTATCGAGCTAAATCAAGATATTAAAAAATAACAGTTACACCAAAAAGGTACGTCAAACAGTGGCAAGTGAGATGTACGCAAAGAAATGCTGGATTTGACACTACACGGTGTTTTATAAGAAAGCCTTCTCAGAATTACTCAGAAATCACAGTGAGATTGTTAGCACTCGCAAGTTAGAAGATGAAGCGGTTGCGTTTGAAGATGAACAAGTTGTAGGTAGTAAAACTGTAAGTGAAAGAGTTGAGAAGGAATTTAATTAAATGCTTTATTTCTAGAAAGTACATTTTATTGCTAATGCTCCTTTCTATGTTTTAAGAGTCTTACTTTCGCCAGTTCAAATGTTAATACAAAAGTTGAGTTGCAAAATGCGGTTGCTCGCTCTTCACTTTAGCACAGGGTTGGCATAGCCGCATAGTTATTGGCTAAAGAATCAGCATTGCCACCCCATGTTGTAATGCTGCCAATCTTCTGGGCACGTTTCTTGTTGACATAGATTGGGATGATTTTTTGACATTTATAAAAAAATAATTTACAAACTCTTAAAATTTTTAAATTGTATTTTTTTTTTAAATTCTTAAGCGTCTCCAAAAACTTTTTTCACCATAACCTTTCAGTCTATAAATATCGCTATCTCTCTCACCTTGCACCATCCCCCTCGTATTGTATGACAGAAACATGACGCGTGAGATAATGCGAGTGTACATACATAAACACGCGTGTCCGTCCATGTGTAATAAAATCGTTGGAAGTATGACGCGGAACAATGCGCTTTTGTATGGGAGATGTGTTAGGTTTTATAATTTTGTGTATTAGTTAACCTGTATGTCTGAATTAGTCTTCCGTGTTGAGATTGCTGTGAAGGGAGTTTGAAGATTTTTTTATATTCTTCTAATCTTCATCATCGTCCGTAGCCTTTTTTGTTCCTACTACAGGATGAAATCTAGTTTATTTTTTAACCTAGTATTTGTCCATCTTGTTCGTTTATTCCTGGTTGTATGTATCTTTAAATGATATTGTTCTTGTTTGTACGATTTTGAATAGACATAATGATCATTCTTCATTTTCTTTTGATGACCGTGTTGGCAGCGACGGTTGAGTGGTCTTAAGCGCGCCTTCTGGGTTCGATTTCCGGGTCAGACAAAGTGTTATTGGGTTTTTCCATCGGGAATGTCTCAGTAGCAGCCACGGAGTCCGGATTCGTGGCCGCTTGGCAATAGACTCGCCTTATTACGTGGAACTTAAAACATATCTGGCGAAATGCGGGTGTATTATTAAGCACACCTCTGCCTAAATCTTCGAGGATTACAAACACGATGTTACGTATCTTATCTTTGCACAGCATTTCCTACCATTCATACATTGTGCTTTGCATAATTCATATCTTTCCATGTTTTTGTTTACACTTACGTTGACCTAACTGTACGTAGTACTTTAACCGTACAGTCGTATTAAACCAGTATAGTACAAGTACATTTAACCTAGCCCCATCTACATATCAAACGCTATCTGTTTGTCAACTCTCTATCAACTTTTCCCTACAAACTAAGCATATATGCACGCACACGGACTAAAAACTACATGCTTACTTAAGCATGACCTACTTAACGCATCCAGGTAACGAAGACCTTTAATTTACCTTGAATTACTCCTCTAAATAGATCTAGTTAATATGGAACTACCATCCAGAGATCACAGACCTATTATTCCATCAAAAGCCTTCGTAGTGAAAGGTCGTGAAAAAATGGTAGTAATTTGTAAATAATGAAGTCTGTAGATTGATTATCGGCTAACGAATGTTCAAAAGAAAATGGCGGCGTTTCAATGCTTTCTATTTGAAGACATCAAAGAATTTTATGATGTGTTGGAGTATTGCCGTCGGTACGTGCTTTGAGAATCAAAATATTTGTACGCATTGCCGTTTGCTACGTTTTTCTTGTGAAGGAAAAGAGTTATTTGAAGTCGTCCATTTGTTTGTTATAAGGGTTTATTATTAGAAATGTATGTAGGATATTTTTCGTTTGGTAGATACGTAGATATTTACTTGTAGTACCTATAATTATCATGTTTGTTGATAAGTCCCTGTTGAATTTTAGAGTAATCAAAAACTTACAGGACTTAACTTTTTAAATCATAATTATAATCTATAATAATAAAATATAATCTATGTTTTGAATGCACCATGCATTCCTGGTTGAGGTCCTGGGTACGATTCCCAGGTCGGGCAAACAACCTGGATATTTTCACCAGAAATTTCTCAGTAACAGCCGCGGAGTTTGGGTTTGTGCTCGGTTGATGGCAATGGGATCGCGCCCTTTAACGTGAAACATAAACACAACTGACGTAATGTATGCAGCCTATGTTAACCTTCTCTCTTGTTATGAATGCAGTTATGATACACATTGTATACCTATCAATACCTTCACACACATATAACATAACATTACGCCTGTAATCTCCGAAGGGTTAGGCAGAGGTGTACCTAATAGTACACCCACATTTCGCCAGTTATATTTAAGTCCCATGTAATAGGGGGCGAGCCTATTGCCATCAACCGGGCACAAATCCAGACTCCGTAGCTGCTACTGGTAAATTCCTGATGGAAAAAGCCAATAACACTTTGCCCGACCCGGGAATCGAACCCAGGACCTCATGCTCAGCAGTCGCGGTTGCGACCACTAGACCAACGAGGCAGATCAATACTTTCGTTACTACAAATTCCCACCAAATCGACTTTCTCAGAGGCCAACTCCATTTACTTACATCCCAGAATTAATTATACATTCTACCGCTTAAACACCGTTACAGAAGGCATAAAACAAATTAAAATCTCTAAAAACAAAATTCAAACAAATAAACAAGCGATCCATCAAAATTTTACCAATAATCTTGCGTACGCGCACCTTCTCCTTTTAAATTGAAGACGTACGTAAAAACTTTATAAAAAAAGGAGGCAAAGGTGTGTCAGCCTGGCGCCACCGACGTAGTAAAGAAAAAAGTTTAAAATAAGTATTTATAAAAAATATAATGTGATTATTAATCCTGAGATGTGGCACTGAAAGCAGGGCTGTCAGAGAAAGGTAAAAAGTTACCCGACTATGATGAAAAAGGGGGTTATGATTTTCAAATATCATCGTCATCTCCGTCATTATATAAACTAAAATAGGGACGTTTACTGACTAAAAAAAATACAATTGTAATTAGTTCGTCTGTTAGATTATCGAAAAATATTGGATACGTATTTTTTGTTTTATCAAATCAATCAAAATTGACGAAGATAAAACGCGTCAAAGATTTGAGTCGGGGGGTTTGTGACGTCATTCACCGGTAAAAAATGTCATACTAATGTCTTAGAATATGACGTCACACGAGTTTCCAAAGCACTGTATCGTCTTCATTGTTTGTTTATGTGAAAAAATACGTGTCAAATATTTTTTGGAAATCCATCCGTCGGACTAATTAGACTTTTTTAGTTTACTACCCTATTAAGTAGTAAAGAATGTATTAACAAAGGTAATATAGTTTTTTCAACACACTTGCTCATAAAGTGGCTCTAATTTCACCGCAATTAGGCATATAATGACACCTGTAATCAAACTGTGAATTTTTCATTACCATTATTCACAAGTGAGTTATAGGTTTTTTTTTTTAATTTTTTGGTTGAGTTGCTCTGTTCTTAAAAAAGTTTCGATACTAAAAAGATTGTGTTCAATACTACAAATAAATTAATGTACCTATTCCATGCTCATTTCATGCAACTTCGAATTTAAATAGATAATTTCAACTTATACATACGTTTTTAATAAATAAAACTTTTGTTTTGTCTGTAATAAAAAAAACTTTGAATTCCCCATTTTGTACGTGACTGCAACACTATCCGCGGAAACCCAAAAAAAAAACTTAATCTTTTAGTCTATAGCCGATCGCCATTGTTAGATGCGCGCTCAGGATAATTTATTAATTTAAATAGATAATTTCAACTTGTGTATACGTTTTCAATAAATAAAACTTTTGTTTTCTCTGTAATAAAAAAACTTTGAAATCCTCATTTTTTACGTGGCTAAAACACTATCCGCAAAAAGCAAAAAAAAGAAACCTCATCCTTTTAGTCTATGGCCGATCGCCATTGTTAGATGCGTCATTTCAACTGTTGAAAACATGTTAAAAATGATTTTTTTGTGTTATTTTCTTCACAAGTGTGTTGAAAAACGTCGTATGATACACGTGTGTATTGATGATTACCGTTCTCGGCTCTCTTAAGGGGATCACAGCAGTGGATGACTTTGACGATTTGACCTCCTGTACTGGCTTTTGTTTATTTTTCGGCCCCTACCGGCAAACGACTGTACTACAGAAAAACGTAACAAAGAACAGAAATGTGTCGCAGAGTGGTCATCGTATTTGCCTAACATATTTTGTTTCTCTTGGAGTACCTACATCATAATGTATGAATAAAATATTTAATAAAAATTATACACTTTGACTAATGAAGTAATAACCTAGCTTTCATTAGTTATTTCACTGAGCACAGGTACTCCTACGATACATTCTTAAGGTCTGATAAAGACCAGGTAACTGCTTATCGCTTCTCAGTCACGGAAATAGTCAGAATGCTCCAGCTTTCAGCTAACTGAGCACGAATGCTACTACTTGATACATTTTGAAGGTCTGACGATGACCACCTAAGTGCTTATCGGTTCTCAGTGACTGATGTAGTTAGAATGACCTAGCTTTCAAATTTTATCTGTCTGAGCACGGATGCTACTACTTAATACATTTTGAAGGTCTGATGATGACCAGCTAAGTGCTTATCGGTTCTCAGTGACGGATGTAGTTAGAATGACCTAGCTTTCAAATTTTATCTATCTGAGCACGTATTCTACTACATGATACATTATGAAGGTCTGATGATGACCAGCTAAGTGATTATCGGTTCTCAGTGACGGATATAGCTAGAATGACCTAGCTTTCAGATTTTATCTTATTGAGCACGGATGCTACTACATGATACATTTTGAAGGTCTGATGATGACCAGCTAAGTGCTTATCGGTTCACAGTGACAGATATAGCTATAATGACCACCATCAGGTAAATGGCACCATCAGTCTCCAAGGCCTCTTCGAGCTCTTTCAAATGAGTCCACACACGACGGTTCTACGTGGTGCCATCAATGAGATCCTATAATTACCTTCAGAGTCTACCATCAGGTAGCTAGTATCATCAGTCACCAAGGCCTCCTCGAGCTCTTTCAAATGAGTCCAAACACGATGGTTCTACTCAGTGCCGTCAATGAGATCCTATACCCACCTTTGGAGTCCACCATTAGGTACGAGACATCATCAGTAATCCAGATCTCCATCTTACATCAAACGAAAATCTCAAGACAAAATAATTAAAACGATAAAACAATTAACACCATTAAAACAATAACATACATTACATAACATCGCGCCTGTAATCCCCAAAGGGTTAGGCAGAGGTGTACCTAATAGTAGGCGTGATGTTATGTTATGTATGTTATTATTTTAATGATTTTAATTGTTTTATCGCTTTTATCGCTTTTAGCGATAAAACAATTGTAGCAAAAAACAATTGTAGTCGTTCTTGTAGCACGGATGCTACTACATGATACATTTTGAAGGTCTGATGATAACCAGCTAAGTGCTTATCGGTTCTCAGTGACGAACGTAGTTAGCATGACCTAGCTTTAAAATTTTATCGATTTGAGCACGGATGCTACTACATAATATATTCTAAAGGCCTGATGATGACCAGCTAAGTGCTAATTGGTTTTCAGTGACGGATATAGCTAGAATGACCTAGCTTTCAAATTTTATCGATCTGAGCACGGATACTACTACATGATACATTTTGAAGGTCTGATGATGATCAGCTAAGTGCTTATCGGTTCTCAGTGACGGATGTAGTTAGAATGACTTAGCTTTCAGATTTTATCTTATTGAGCACGGATGCTACTACATGATACATTTTAAAGGTCTAATGATGACCAGCTAAGTGCTTATCGGTTCACAGTGACGGATATAGCTAGAATGACCACCATCAGGTAAATGGCACCATCAGTCTCATTTTAATGGTGTTGAGACCTCGAGGACGCCTTGGAGACTGATAATGTCATTTACCTGATGGTGGACTCCAAAGGTAAATAAAGGATCTCATTGACGGCACTGAGTAGAACCATCGTGTTTGGACTCATTTGAAAGAGCTCGAGGGGGCCTTGCAGACTGATGATACCAGCTACCTGATGGTAGACTCCGAAGTTGGGTATAGGATCTCATTGACGGCACTGAGTAGAACCGTCGTGTGTGGACTCATTTGAAAGAGCTCGAAGAGGCCTTGGAGACTGATAGTGCCATTTACCTGATGGTGGTCATTCTAGCTATATCCGTCACAGTGAACCGATAAGCACTTAGATGGTCATCATCAGACCTTCAAAATGTATCATGTAGTAGCATCCGTGCTCAATAAGATAAAATCTGAAAGCTAGGTCATTCTAACTACATCCGTCACTGAGAACCGATAAGCACTTAGCTGATCATCATCAGACCTTCAAAATGTATCATGTAGTAGCATCCGTGCTCAATAAGATAAAATCTGAAAGCTAAGTCATTCTAACTACATCCATCACTGAGAACCGATAAGCACTTAGCTGATCATCATCAGACCTTCAAAATGTATCATGTAGTAGCATTTGTGCTCAGATCGAAAAAAAATTAAAGCTAGGTCATTCTAGCTATATCTGTCACTGAGAACCAATTAGCACTTAGTTGGTTATCATCAGACCTTCAAAATGTATCATGTAGTAGCATCCGTGCTCAGATCGATAAAATTTGAAAGCTTGGTCATTCTAGCTATATCCATCACTGAGAACCAATTAGCACTTAGCTGGTCATCATCAGACCTTCAAAATGTATCATGTAGTAGCATCCGTGCTCAATAAGATAAAAGCAGAAAGCTGTAGCATCATAACTGTATTCGTCACTGAGAACCGATAAGCACTTAGCTGATCATCATCAGACCTTCAAAATGTATCATGTAGTAGCATCCGTGCTCAGATCGATAAAATTTGAAAGCTAGGTCATTCTAGCTATATCCGTCACTGAGAACCGATAAGCACTTAGCTGATCATCATCAGACCTTCAAAATGTATCATGTAGTAGCATCCGTGCTCAATAAGATGAAATCTGAAAGCTAAGTCATTCTAACTACATCCGTCACTGAGAACCGATAAGCACTTAGCTGATCATCATCAGACCTTCAAAATGTATCATGTAGTAGCATCCGTGCTCAGATCGAAAAAATTTTAAAGCTGGGTCATTCTAGCTATATCCGTCACTGAGAACAAATTAGCACTTAGTTGGTCATCATCAGACCTTCAAAATGTATCATCTAGTAGCATCCGTGCTCAGATCGATATAATTTGAAAGCTAGGTCATTCTAGCTATATCCGTCACTGAGAACCAATTAGCACTTAGCTGGTCATCATCAGACCTTCAAAATGTATCATGTAGTAGCATCCATGCTCAATAAGATAAAATCTGAAAGCTAGGTCATTCTAACTACATCCGTCACTGAGAACCGATAAGCACTTAGCTGATCATCATCAGACCTTCAAAATGTATCATGTAGTAGCATTCGTGCTCAATGAGATAAAAGCTGAAAGTTGGAGCATTCTGACTATTTCCGTGACTGAGAACCGATAAGCAGTTACCTGGTCTTCATCAGACCTTCAAAATGTATCATGTAGTATGAGAGACCATCATTAGGTACGAGACATCATCAGTCATCTAGATCTCCATCTTCCATCAAACGAAAATCTCAAGACAAAATAGTTAGATAACATAACATCACGCCTGTAATCCCCGAAGGGTTAGGCAGAGGTGTACCTAATAGTACACCCACATTTCGCCAGTTATGTTTAAGTCCCATATAATAGGGGCGAGCCTATTGCCATCAACCGGGCACAAATCCAGAGACTCCGTGGCTGTTACTTATAATTTCCTGATGGAAAAACCCAATAACACTTTGCCCGACCCGGGAATCGAACCCAGGACCTCATGCTCAGCATCGTGCTTACGACCACTAGACCAACGAGGCAGTCCAAAATTAAAATAATATCATAGATATATCTATAAACCAAAATATCTACTAAGAAACGTAGATAATTTACCAATAGTTTTGGAGAGCTCGGCCACGCGTCACTTTACGTTTATTAGGCATAGTCAGCTTAGTCTATGATAGGTGCAAACAACAAAACGAAATTACAAACTACTTTAAATATATTTACAAACTTATTTTCTGTTCTTATTTTACGACATATTGATAACTATACAATTTACAATATGTTTTAATTCAGAAAACATTAAAAACGTGAATTTTTGAATTTTATTTGTGAAGTAATGACATGCGTGCAGTCCACCCGTGACAACAGTCATCGAGACACTGGCGCAGCGCGTTCCGAGTATGCGCGACGGGTCTCGCGCCGCATTTGCCTCAAAATGTCGGGAATTAATTTATTATTTTAAAATTTTATTAGAAATCAGAGAAAATAAACAATACGGATTGATAAATACATCACTACGTATTTTTGGGTATAAATTTCATACCGAACTATTCAGCCGTTACAGAGACAAAATTCGATTTAGGTTAAGACATACTACGATTTTTTATTAAATAATGTGAAGGTTTATTAAAATTTTAAACAATACGAATTATTTGTGATGACTTTAAGTATAACATATATTTTTTATATGGAAATCGTACGGAAGGATTCCTCAACAAATTTCTTTAAACATACGTCGTTTTTGGGATTTTAGCAACGCAACGGCCTTAAGACCCTCACCTAACGGCTCGGGTCTCAAAGGCGCCTCAGCGGTAATCACCAACGTTACACACTTATACCATAATGTACTATTATCACGTTTATATGCATCGTTTCATTCCGTGTGTGAAGGTTGATCTAATATCATTATGTCTGAAAATGCTTAAACTAACAATGACTTAGTACATTTTTCGAACAATCTAGCTTAAATATTACGTCTTTCAGGGTTAAAATCATCAAGAAAATTACTTAATTCTGTTCAGAGATTCCAATTTAAGATGAAATAAATAGAGTTGCAAGGTAGACACGCGAACCAAAAATTATCTTGTTCTTTTATTATTTATTTTGATGTAAAATTGGACCGCCTTAACATGCCTACGGATTATATAAATAACTCAAAAATCTTTATCAATATATTATATTTTAAAATTCAACTTTAAGAAAGGTTGCTTATCGTTATTTCGTCGTCTTACCGGAGTTTACTGAATTCAGCTGTATACTACTGGTTACTTATTCGCTCTTATTAAAGGGGAAAATATACAAGTCCGTGATAAGACCTGTCGTACTGTATGGATCAGAGTGCTGGGCTTTGAATAAGATGAAGAGGAAGGCCAGAGATAAGATGGATGCATTGTGTGAGGAATGATATGAATGAGAAAGGAATAAATGCCACCGTGACGTGTAACAGGGAAGAATGGAAGAAGAAAACGTGTTGCGCCGACCCCAAATAGAATGGGATAAGGGCAGGAAGATGATGACTTATTCTCTCTTATTTTTCTTTTTTTGTAAAACGTTGCCCCACACTAGGAATTTCTCCTGTATCGTGGGTGCGTTTACAAACATTTAAACTCACATACACAAACACACCCAGACCCGAAACAACAGCGTAGATGTTCACGACTCAGTTACTGGATTACTCTTGGTAAGACTGGGTGTCAAACTTTCAGGCCACTGACTACTCCTAACTAAAAAAAAAAAAAAAAACTACTGACAAAGATGTATGAATTACAGCCAAACCTGACTTCTTAACCCCTTTTTCTGTGAGTGCGCTTTGTCCCACTCATTCCTTCCACTTCTCACGGGTGTGTTTCTTCACGCCATTTGGCGAGGAAGCCATCCAAACGTCCCGCCATCTTCTCCTAGTACTGCCACGACCCGTCTAGCTGTCCCTGGGGCCGTATTTTTGAATCAATAGAATTCCAAATCGTGTACGAAATCGCAGAATTCGTATGAGAATCCCTAAAATCGCTATTTTTGAATATTCATACCCGTGAATTTTGCAACGAGTGGTCCGACCCACTCGTTTCCGATATTCTACCAGTAGAAATGAGAATGACACTGACAAGTGAAGATTTGTTGACAGATACGTTACGTTGACTTTATCTAACCTATAAATCAGTGTTTTCTTTCGCCTTTCGCGATGGTTAGCCTCGAGGCGTATATCCTGATGAATTACATCAGCGACAGAAAAAAATATGTAAATACTAGAGAAAAAAATATCGAAATCCCAATGACAGACGTCAGACAATAACATTATAACTTTTTAATTTACGTTCCGTTCCACCGTAACTCATTACCGGTTTTTAAAATCAACGGGTTATGGCTTTCCGGTTTTTATTTTTCTGAGTGAAATGAAAAATGTTATAAGATTCGAGTTTTAGGGCAACACTAATTTCTATTACTTCAAAAATACGTAAAATTTGGAGCAATCGAAATTCAATTCGTATACGTTTTGCTTTCGTGCATGAATTTAAGATTCACTTCGAGTGATTCAAAAATACGGCCCCAGGTCTCTAATCTTACGATATTCCTACCCTCAGCTGCTCCGACATTGAGCACACAAATGACAGACTCATTTTAGTCTCGCAGCTTTATAAACTACGTCGGCAATTTACGTCCTGAAGCGCAGTAACTCATAAATAAATAATGTTTCCATGTCTTTTATTCTCACTCCGTATTAGCATATTTATACTCAGACAGACTAACTAATTACCTCCTATAAATAAAATACACAAACATCAAGTAAATAAATTGACGGAAGACTTTAATTTATATTTCTGATTACTTATTATCTTGAACTAAGTACTGTAGTACTTGATTCTCCTGACACACTACACCCTTTACTTTGACTATATGCAAATAAATCTTGAAAGCACAGCCCTATTGAAACCGGAATATAAGGTGGACACTTTAATATCCTGCGCGTGAGTTTCTGTTGTGACCACACGTCAACTGGAAGGAGGATTTTCTTGAGATTATGAACTAGTATGTAGGCTGCGGTCTTTGAGTAAAGATGTCAAAATATTGTGGTCTATTTTTATTGAAAGCAAAATTACAGGGATGTATTTATGTCATTATGACTATTATTGCATTGTATTTAAAGAATTAGTTTAGGAGTTAAGAATAATTATTTTTCTTCAGGTTTTTTTTTTTTAATCTATGATTTTGTATTGTTGCGGCGATCGTAAGTTTTTATAAATTAGAAAAAACCTTTTAGTGTTAGTATTTCTGGTTCCATTGTGGTTACTTTGCTATAAGTTTCGTTTTAAAAACTAGAATGAACAAAACAGAGTTTTTATTTAGATTTAAATTACTGGCAAGAAGTCCGTTATTTATTCAGAATAGCAGAGTTATTTAAATATCGTATTACTTGTATCAACATCATTCCCTATTTGGGGTCGGCGCAGAATGTCTTCTTCCAAACTGCAGTTTCACTCGTTATCTCATCCGACACCTCCTTTCTTGCCTTCGTATCAACACTACAGAAATAAATCAAGTATCCACACAATCAATCTTCAAAAAGTCTCTCCTTTTACCAAAACCATGGCGACAAGAGCCATGAGTCAACCATCTCGAGGCTAATTTGTTATTACTCTTATTACTGGCGCTTATATCTTATAAAATTTGCATCCATATTGAATAGTGGACATACCGGACAAGTAAGTGGACACTGACACAAGCCTTGGAGGTCGAAATAATTTCGCACGTACCTTCCGGATCTGTTGGTATCTTAATTAAGAGATCGCCTCCTTGGCGGCCCTTGTTTGTAAATTAAATTTAAGAAAAAATGAGAATTTAATTTTAGAGTGCGAAAAAATTTGTTGTAAATTAATTTTATCATTTATCACTTTATTGTAAAGTGCGATTGTAGGTCAGTGTTTTTGACCAATTGTAAAATAATAAAAAGGTTTATGCACAGCAGAAAATTATACAACTTTTACAGTAAATCTTGCACCTCCTTTTTAAGTAAAAGATATGGGTTAGATTTGGTTAGGTAATTCTTAATGGCCTATGAATGTTATCATAATTAAGTGATTAGATTATACTTGGTGACCTAATTTACTTACAACACTCATAATAAATCTACCATATATTTTGTCAGTTGCTAGAGGACATTGGTTAAGGGAACCAATGTTGCATCAATAACAAAGAAGGCACCTTCGAATAGGGATGTTTCTTGACTAAAAAAAATATGATTCTAATTAGTCCATCTGTTACATTATTGAAAAATATTGGATACGTATTTTTACCAAATCAATAAAAATTGACGAAGATAAAACGCGTCAAAGATTTGAGTGGGGGTTTGTGACGTCACTCACCGGTAAAAAATGTCATAAATGTTTTAGGATATATAAGTCTTTATTGTTTCTTTACGTGAAAAAAGGAAAAATACGCGTCCAATATTTTTGGGTAATCTATCTCACGGACTAATTAGATTTTTTTGTTAACTACCCTATTGCGGTGGGAAATGAAACCCCTATAGTTTGTACATTATTATATTAGCTGCAGTTATTGTTTTACATAGTAAGATGCTGGTTATGTGCTATGCGGACACCAGAAGGTTGCAGCTTAGACGATAAATGAGTGGCACGTTGTGTTTAGATAACCGCTACAACAACTTGGTACAGTTATACAGTAAGAGTTCATCTATAGATCTATACAAGTACTTAAATAAAACTGAAGTGTCTGTTTGTAGATGCAAAATGGATACTTATCATTACAGAAAAACATTTGTCTGTCTGTCTGTTTGTTTGTTCCTGCTAATCTCCGATACGACTGAACCGATTTTGACAAGACTGAGGGCTGATGTTCAGTACAATAAATAACTTAAACTACTTTTATTTCAGAAAAAGTATTATTGTTCCGTGCAAAAAAATTCAAACACTTGAAATTGTAATAAAATTCGTTTCAAATATTTTTACAATAATTCCACGAAGAGGATTGTCGCGGACAATAGCTAGTTATACTATACAACCTTTGCCTAAGTAAACATCATAATTAGCCAAACTAGAGGCAGGCTGCTAATTTCCCAGTCTGCCAACACTAGAGGTTACTGGACCTATAATAACTGGACACACATCATCGGCAGTACAGTTTGTTTACGATCGGCATTTTGTAAACAAACTGTTGGCTTACAATCGATATCTTGTAAACATAAATGTTGGTAAAGTTGAACCTAATGGTTTATGTGCACTTTCTTATCAGCCAGTTAACTTAAGTTGACATTGACCACTAAATGATTAGCTATTTATATTTGCAGATAAATCAGAGACAGTATGTATGTTGTGGTTAGTAGGGAAACGTATAACGCCGATACTTCCTATAAAAATATAATTCATAAGTAACACGTGATTCTATAACTTTTTTTTGTGCAAGCATACATATTATATAGCATAGTTTATATATTGCATAGCATAGTTTTAAGTTTACATGTGGAATCTTGTAATTGGCCTTCTTCTGCATGTAAAATTGTAAATTAGACTACTCAAATGTTTTATTTCTTAAAATTAATAAAATAAATAAATACCCTGTCCCGGACAGGGTATGCTTGCACAAAAATTTCAATAACTATAAGCCTTACATACCGAGTTTTCTCCGTGCCTCGGAAAGCACGTTAAGCTGTTGGTCCCGGCTGCCATATATAGATCTTTGGCAGTCGTTACAGGTAGTCAGTGACCTGAAAGTCTGACAACCAGTCTTACCAAAGGGTATCGTAATATTACCTAGTATTTTAACTGGGTTGTGGAGGTCAGATAGGCAGTCGCTCCATGTAAAATACTGGTATTCAGCTGCATCCGGTTAGACTGGAAGCCGACCCTAACATAGTTAGGAAAAGGCTAGGCAGATGATGATGAACTACCTATAAGCCTTAAGTTTACATCATTATCATCTGCCTTTTACCAAGCATCAGGGGTTGACTTCCAGTTTAAGCCGATGCAGCTGAATACCAGTATTTTACATGGAGTGACTGCCTATTTAACCCAAACGTATACGATACCTTGATAAGACTAGATGACAGACTTTTAAGCCACTTCCTACCTATAGTATTTACGGAAATACTGATCTGTTAACCCACGACATCCCACTGCTGGACTTCTCCCCATGACTTCCAATTGTTTCGATCCAGGACCAATGTGATCCACTGGTCGCTGGTCTTGTCCAACTCGACCCATTATTTATTTACGGAAATATGTATAAGTATCAATATATGTATTATACATCAACTTCAAATTGAAAGTAAACAAACAACCTACAATAAAATCAGCTATTTTCATACCTTATATAACGTATTTACTTTTAAATACTTACGCACTATTATGGCTACAGTCACACACTACCTTCCAGCCTTCCACTGCCATCCAGTAACTGCCGTATCCCATATAGGGCAGTATACACAAACGGTGTAGGTCAGGCATTAGGTAACACAATGCCGGTAAAAACTCGCTGATGTGATATCAGCTTTATGTTTTATTTAAAACCGGTTTGTATTGTGGTACTTAATTACTGAGGCTGAATGCTGTGAACTGCGTTTGCTTTATAAATATATTAATATGAGTTTTTTTTTGTTTGCAGAGTGTCAATTGTTTTAAAGTGCATAATATTTTAGTTTACAGTCTACGAAAAAAAAGAGTGGATTGACAAATTGCAGGCAAATGTTTATGTGGCACTAAATTCAAATATCGTAAATACATACAGGTATACAATACATCTTACACCAACAAATTGATTTGATCTGGAAGCAGACTCGCATATTTTCGATTATCAAGATAATTTAATACGCTTCACCATCTCAGTTACTGCCAAAAACTGATTTTGAGGACTCAGGCTTTAAACGGACTAACTTTATATCAAGACCGTGAGTAAAGTGTTAAAAGATAAACATCTGCTAACCCTTTACAATTTTACATACTTAGACACCAGATAATCAAATAATTTCCACTAGGCTGGACCCGCAAGCAATCTACTCTTCACAGCATCAGAACACATCACTCATTCAAATGCAACACATAAACAAAATCTCACGAGATCGTGTCCAACTAATTCGTATCATACCGTGTTCATTAGTTTATCACTACAAGACCAGGGATGTAATGGACATGATATTTCGGATCTGGACACGGATTTACGAATAATATTATATTTACGGGTTTCGGATATGGAATTATTTCGGGTTATCCGCTAGTTTGGGATAATTTCGGTTACGGATATTAAAATAATTTAACTGATAGAAAATCTGATACTGTAAGGCAGTACGCTATACAGGTAAAACAGGCTGACATGCCAGAGACAAACATTAAAAAAATATATGGATATAGACTCCGTCTATATCCGAAACTTTTGTATGGGTTTCGGTTGTGGTTACGGATAATTTTATTTCGTATATCCGATGGTTTCGGTTACGGTTACAGAGCTTTATAACATCCCTATACAAGACGAACAAACAAGTGCGCTATAGTGCTAAATCAGATCCATAGATCGTTATAGGATGATTAACGGGCGTGGGAATGCGCCTGCGACTCTCTGGGAAGGCGAGATAGATCATGGATCGAGGATTCCGGTTTTGGCGGCGGAAAAACGTTTAGGATGTGATTTTGAAATGGGATGGATTGGAAATAGAAGACTGGTTTTCTAGGGTACGAGATCTGGTGGTCATCATAACACTCCTGTTATCCCCAAGGGGTTAGTCAGAGTTGTACCACAGTACACCTACATTTCGCCAGTTATTTTAAATACCCATGTAAAGCGGCGGGACTGCGGGTTGTTCGCCTGTCAGTGCTGCGGGTTGTTCGCAAGAGATACCAAGGCCTCGATATAAAGGGCTAAGAAGGAACATGGGTGGATTTAGTCAGTAGAAGTCTGACACTCCCTTCCGCGCTGCCCAAGAGCGGGAGGGAGGGTTATTTGATGATTTCCCACACCACAAAAAAAAAAAGAATGTCGGCGAGTCTATTGCCATCAACCGGGCACAACTCTGGACTCCTTGACTGCTCACGAGAAATTATTGATGAAAAATTCAATAGCATTTTGCCTAGCCTGGAAACCGAACCCATTACAGGACCTCATGCGCAGTAGTCGCGCTTGCGAGCTTTAGCCCCAAGAGGCAGTCAGAAACAGAGAGACGAGGCAGGCAGTTAAGGTCAAAGTGTAGTCAGAAATTCGACAACGGTACACACTGTATTGAAGATTTTGTGAGTCCCATAAATATAAGACTTTACTATAATCGTTACCGCTGATAGAAAGTCACTTGGTCTAAGCCCCTGACCTCCACAACCCAGTTAGAATTAAGATGAGGAGTATATCTGTAAAACAAAGTCCATGCAAATCCATACACCGTTACTACCAAAGTACAAGTCACTTCTTTCTCAGATAGATCGTTGTCCGGCACGATCGCTCGAATCGTGCGCGCGCGCCGCACAATTTATTGTCGGAATAGAGCGCCGTCCTAATTGCATCGCACTTGATTTTGATTGTACACAATAGTGATGCACGAACCGATATTTTACGGTATTGATACAATAGGGTGATATGTTCCGATGTATTGGATCGATACAATATTATCGATATCGGTATGAATGAATTATATTATTATGCCAGATTGCCCTAAACTGCACGATCAGTCAATTCAAAAGAATACAAAAAGGATCTTAAACAATATCAGGAGTTAGGTCTAGGAGAAGATAAGTACAATACGATACGTGCATCCGATAGGACTGGATTACAATTGTGTACAGAAGCCAGTATGTCAATTTTCCTTAATTTTATCGCTAAAGTAAGGATTAAAGGTTGGTTGGAAATATTATATTATACAGTTTAATGTCGGTACTTTAGTAACGTAATGAAGCCATTCGTCCTCTAATCATTCTCTAATCGTATCGCATAGTTGCAATCCGTATTATTCCAAAATATCGATACAATAATGAATATGCAAGTATCACATCCCTGGTAGACAACTGTTCTTGATTGGTGGATCTTGATCTGTCTCTTTGTGTATTTTCATGATCATTTTGTGTCTCTGTATCGCGATGGTGGTTGATGGCTGTAAGTCGTAATGTCTTTGTGTTACAATGGATTCTTCATCCACTGTAACACAAAGGTACCGCTGATGTTCTGTATGGAGTTCGTTCTCGATTTGAGCTAGTGGTTATTGGATTGTATTCTCTGGATGTTTGATTCCGTTTCATTATCATTATCAACATTTCAGCCAAAAGCCGTCCACTGCTGGACATAGGTCATTCGTAATTTCGCCATATTGACCGGACAACGGTCCCGTGCGTCTCGCATTCAACGGATCCCCGCAACCTTCACCAGGTTATTGGTCCACCTAGTGGGCAATTCTACTCCATGATATTATTGTTTGACTTTTCATTGAAATTATATTGTTTAAAAACTAATATTTCTTCGGTATCGGTAAGATAAACGCAAGCGAAATCTCTAACAATCATAACATCTTTGTTTCCTATTTCGAGACGCCGCCGATATGCACCTATTTATGTAGTACAACTAGTGCAGAGGTATCTATAGGTAACTCACTGTCCATCTAAACCACAGAAGCCATGCGGGCACTGCGGTTGACGCGTTTTTGTGGTTTCCATTGTTCGTGTCGACGGAGGGACATCCCTCTGACTCACGAAGTACTTACAGCACCCATTACGATAATTATCTTAAATTACTCAGTCTACTTGCCTATTCGAATTGTCCTCTCCGTATAAATAACATTGTTCAAAAAACTGGTTGTGTGCGAAACATATTTCTTTTTGCTAGAGATGCTGATTAACTTCATAGTTTACTGCTGTGTAACTTGTTCTTTTAATTTTCTTTCTTGTGGTTTTTGTATTCATATCATGACCGTCCTTGGAGTGTTAAGTACTCTGTGTTGCAATTTCTGTGTAAATTGAAAAAGATTTGGCGCTTTGATTCATTCTAGATTTAATTGTGTCTTTTGAAGCCCCAACTTTGTCTTTCGTTCTAACATTCCACCACTACACCAACTTTGTTTCACCTTGTTCCCTAAAGGTTTTCATTTCTTACTTCATCATCACATTCCCTAACCAAACCACTATTCCTGGTCTTGCCGTTATAATTATCTAACCTTTATCCAAATTTATTTGGGGTTAACAAACTCAAGACGACCCTTTTAGCCATGGCTATGAAGAGATGCCTTTTTTTTTGGCGGCAAGAAAATCATCGAATAACCCCTCCCGCTCTTGGGCAGAGCGAAAGGGAGTGTCAGACTTCTACTGACTAAAAACCACCCATGTTCCTTCTTAGCCCTTTATGTCGAGGCCGCGGTATCTCTTGCGATCAACCCGCAGCCCCGATGGGATGAAGAGATCCCTGGACTGTGCAAAAATGATATCATATTTAACACACTTTGTCTATCACTTCTTTGGTCTTGCTCTATTAATTTATTGTTCAAGTCCACCGATGACTTTGGAATTTTTAAATCCGCTACTAATTTTCCCAGGTGTAAAGATTATACCTAACGGCTTTTAACAAAAACAAAGTAACTACTAATGCAGATGTCCATTACTATCTCATTTGTCATTCAACGAGCATACTTCACGATCACGGAGCGCGCAGAATAAATTAGAATTTAGTAGTAAAAGAGAAAGTTTCTTCACAATGGAGCGTAATTAACGTTAGTTTGTGCTAACTTGAATCACTCCGCCGTTATTAGGCCGTCACGAGTCGTATTGGATTTTCTTTCGCTATTGCCGATTTCTTGGGTGTTCTTGGGAAATGGTGGTTTCTTGGTTTTGTTGTGTTTTTACTCGAACTGCAAATATTCTGTGATATGAGGTATCATTAATGTTAAACCTTTTGTGTACTTAGTAACTTTTATTTGAACTTTTCTGAATAAACCAAAGCAAATTCAACAGAGAAAAGCTATGTTAATAGCAGGTTGTTTGTTTGTAGGTGGTTTTTGTCTCCTTTACGTTCGTAGATTCATCATTATCATTCTCCCGCACTTATCCCAATACATTTCGGGTCAGCACAGCATGTCCTCTCCTTCCATACTTCTTTTTTTTCTCGTCACCTCAGCATCTAAAAATTTGTTTTTCTCCGGAAGTAATGATCCAATTCTAAAATTTTTTTCACTGCCCGAAAGCTACATTGTTCGTAGGTGCTAAAGGCTATAAATTATATTTATATTATCATGCATATTAGCCGCGCCATCACAAGTTTTATGGAAAAGTCACGGGTCAAGTGCTAGTCTACACTAATATTATAAAGAGATAAGATTTGTTTGTTTGTTTGTAACAAATAGGCTCCGAAACTACTGGACCGATTTCAAAAAATCTTTCACCATTGGGAAGCTACACTATCCGCGGATGACATAGGCTACTTTTTATCCCTGTATTCCCACGGGAACGGGAACTACGCGGGTGAAACCGCGTGACGTCCGCTAGTCTAATATAAAATTTAAACCCGACTTTAACAAATACTTTCTTTTTGCCGTCAACCTCGATACCCATTTATCATATCGTGTTTATTATGAAAGCTAACTCCCAACACGGGTTACGGTGATCATAGGTGACGGGATACGTTCCACTAATCCTGTTCCACTCCGGCGCTTGTTGCGACTGCGACTAATCGCGTTAATTTGCGTCTAGCTGCAATGTGTCGGAGCGGGGAAGTGGTATGGAGCAAATTGAGGAGAGGAGTTTTTGAATTGTTTACTTTTATCTAATTTGTTTGTGCCGATGATAGGGTGAGCTGGCGCAAGACAGTCCATGAGAAAGTCTTTCAGAGGCACTCCACATTGAGGAAAAACGACGCAAGTAGGAGGACGGGATCTAATTTGTTAACATTTAGGTAAAATATGGTTCGACGATCTCTCATAAGTGTGAGTGACGGTACAATTGGCGCAGTGGCTAAGTAATTGGCTGCTGCACTGCGTGTCGCGTATTCATATTATTCATATTTGTATGCCCTACAAGTTGTTGTTCCGGGTCTGGGTGTCTGCGATTTTAAATGTTTATAAAATAAATACACTCACGATAAATAAATTAAAATATAATACATACCAACAGAGAAGTGGCTAGCAGCCATAAAATAGTGTAACTTTTCTTCATAGATAATGGGAAAAGTCAAATCAACAGTATTAGAAGGCATATCCTAGAACACACCTTCGCAACTCCACGCACTGTGATTTAGTGCAATCTGTATCGAATCGCAGTATGAAGACTGGCAGCCGTGCTCAGACACACCTTGCGTGCCTATTTCTGACCTAAATTAACTTCCAAGCTGGAAATGTGGACCTATAGGATACTTAAAGGTATATGGTGGATATTAATGTCACGAATCGGAACCTGTTCGATGTTTCGTGACTATTGCTGGCGACACTTCATTTAATATTTTCTCACAATGTTTTCCTTCACCGAAGCAAGTGATAATTATACAACACACACATAAATCCGATAAAATAACCCAAGTGTCTTGGGTTGGCCACGTGATGGCTTCCGGCCACCGTAGACGCGGGCCTGTGAACGGTGAGTGATGGGCTAGCTCGCCGTCCGTCCGTCTTATGACGATGACAGGCCGTGTCGAAGTTCCTCGGAAAGAATTTAATTTGTGATCATTGTCCAGAATACATAAAATCATCATCTGCCTAACCTTCTTCCCAACTATGTTGGGGTCGGCTTCCAGTCTAACCGGATGCAGCTGAATACTAGTATTTTACATGGAGCGACTGCCTATCTGACCTCCACAACCCAGTTAATACTAGGTAATACCCATACCCTTTGGTAAGACTGGTTGTCAGACTTTCAGGTCACTGACTACCGGTAACGACTGCCAATGATCTATATATGGCAGCCAGGACCAACAGCTTAACGTGCTTTCCGAGGCACGGAGGAAACTCGGTATGTAATAGGCGGTCACCCATCCACAGACCAACCTAGGTAAGCGCGGCTTAACCTAACGATCGACCCGAGTGGCAGTTATTATTAAGCCACGAGCTCCTCCAGAATACATAACATCACGCCTTGTAATTCCTGAAGGGTGAGGCAGCAGAGGTATATTTAACAATGACACCCACATTTCGCATCCAAACTCCGTGGTTGCTACTGAAATTCTTGATGACACTTAAAATATTTTTCCCGAACCGGGAATCGAGCCCAGAACCTAATGCTCAGCAGTCGCGCTTGCGACCACTAGACCAACGAAGCAGTCCAGAATACGATTTTATTATAGTTACAAGATCTGAGTACATGATAAGATCCTTAATTTTTTTAAACTTCAAAGACTTTGACCGCGATGGGATGCTGTCTATACGATTCTATCAACTTGTTTGGCAAAGGAAGTCGTGAAGTAAAGCAATTTAGTTCTTATATCTATGTAGAGTACAGTATTGAATTACTTTAATAGAACTGCTTCAATCATTTCGCTAAGACGCCAAGAATTTATGAAGTTCGTACTAGGGTTCTCAAAACAACGATTTTTCACCTTACATATATTCACAAGATGGATTCCGTTTGATGTAGTGTGAAAAAAAATCTTAAAACGTAAACTACAATCGTTGTGGTGGTTGTTAACGTTGTATTTTGGTTCCCTCGGTTTTTGTCGTATCCTGAAAAATTTGGTCGGGCCATGTAAAATAGAAACGTCGTGAAAATACCGTGTCTCTGTGTGTTAAGAATGTGATGTGTCTATGTATGTGTGTGTAATGTGAGTGTATGAGTGTGTAATGTGAGTCTATGTGTGTGTAATGTGAGTGTATGTGTGTGTAATGTGAGTGTATGTGTGTGTAATGTGAGTGTATGTGTGTGTAATGTGAGTGTATGTGTGTGTAATGTCACAGCTGCCTGATATTTTCCCAAGTTTATTTGAGTCGACGTCCAGTCTAACCGGATGAAGCTGAATACCAGTCTTTTACATAGACCGACTGCCTATCTGACCTCCACAACGCAGTCAACGGGCTTACACGATACCTTTTGGTAAATCAGATTGGCAGACTTTTGACATTCAACTTAACTGCTTATTTGACTATTTATTTGAACTTTAGTGCTTATATATTGAACAACTTTTATCTCACCACTTTACTTCAAGTAAATACAGAGATAAATACGTCTACTTAGCTCCGCCCAAGCAGCCCTATCTTCAAAATTCCATAGATTATAAAGGCGTGCGGTGTAGACAATTTCAGATATTTATTGCGTCGGTTACCGAGTCTAGATAAATGCCAGTAATCTAGTTGGAATAGGGCCCGATCGTACGCCTGGAATAATAGGAAGTGTGTATCTATTTGTGTTGCGCAAATATCAGAAACTGATAAAGTGATTTTCGTGATGTTTGGAGTTTGGTGTTGAGGTGAAGAGAGGAATACAAAACGTTGATGAATGGTGCGTTCCTGATTGATTGTTGGGCCCCAGGCTCCGTCTATGTCCAACAGTGGCCTTCAGAAGGAGTATATGATAAACATAATGATTTCTGTCAATAAACCCATCGCATGCGCAGTTTATAGACACAAGGTTAAGCCGTTGGATGACAATTTACAATACCAACCTTTCAAACCATGGCCATTGTTTTCGAAATGTTTCGTCTTTCTACAGTACATTTTAACAGCTTTTCGGTAGCAGTCCCATAAATATTATAATTTTTATCTTATCTAATATAAGGTCCCTTTGTCTTTTTGGAAACTTAATGATGATGATGATGATGATGATGTCGCTCGTTTAACCTAACACACTGTATATTCTATCTCGCCTCCTGCCGCCACTTTCTGTATGTCACCTTGAGATAGATTAAACTAGTAATAAATGTATTCGAGCAAAGCGCGAGTTATTCTTTGTCTTCATACCTATTACCTAAAATTCATCGCACAGACGATAAACATAACTTTTAATCACACCATAATTTCTTTAAACTTTTTTCTCATGTTATTTGCATACCAAAACTCATCCTTTTAATCCCCTTACTTAAAGGGCACGCGCCTAAAATGGCAAACCAGTTACAGGATACGAGAAATAATTTCTTTTTTTTTTCAAAAAGAGTATATTTTTGAAGTGTAAAATAAACAAAAGTTGACACAGCAGACACGATGGGGCTTGGTGACTCGGGGTCAAGTCGACCCGAGGTCAGAAGGACCTTTCACAGTTGGATATCTGGTATTAAGTGGCTTCAAAAAAGAACTGTTTTTTGACTAGCGATATATCCTGGTGTCTCCTGACGGATAGTCCTCGTATTTATGTAAATTGGATGAGTTATTTTTATAGTGTCTTGGGAGATATATTGGACACGGATATTATACAAATTAAAGGATTTATGTAAGGTTTTATTGTACCCTCTGACCCATCACGTAAATCTGTTTTTATCTTCACCTACACGGGCTTTAAATATGAATGTCGAGTAATGATCGCCTCGTTGGTCTAGTTTAGCATAAAGTCCCGGGTTATATTCTCAGGTCAGGCAAAGTGTCGATGGGTTTTGCCATCAGGAATTTCTCAGTAGCAGCCGCCAGCTGCCCCGTTGTTGGGAATAGGCTCGCTCCCTATTACACACAGGAATTAACACAACTGAAATTTGGCTCTACTATAAGGGATACCTCTGCCCTTCCGTGGATTACAAGCGTGATGTTATAATGTCGAATATAAAGGGTGTAAAAGTACCCTTAACGCAAACGAAGTGCACTTGTTCTCCCCACCACTGCGATAATTTTTTTGTTCTAGACCATACCTGGGAACCTCCGAGTTACGGAGATATTGAGGGTCAAAGTTCCAAATTTTTCACAGCTATTTTTGTAAATACTAATTTTTCAGGTTTTAACTTTACTTAAATTACCTCCATGACCCGTTTATTATTGAAAGCATCCACTAGCACAATGTTTTAAGAGTGCTACTTTGAGTTTTACCGTAAAATGTGATTTTTGACCCAAAAAAAAAAGTCATTTCCAGCAAAAATTTTTGCGTATGAGTACTTAGGTTGATGTACAGAATGCTTGGTTGACGGGTGTGTGATGGGTTGATTTACATCCTGTATTACATGGATTTTTTTTGAAAATAAAACTGGTTGTTACAACGATTTGATACTATATCTTTTCACACAACTATTTGTTATTACAAAAGTACAGATACTTACTGAGAATCTACCTTCATACAAAAAGGGTCGGATAGATACCGGTAACTCGATAAGGATCTTTATACTGCGAGGATCATAACGATCACTGTGAGATAAAAATCTTAATAATGATTCCGACAGCTAATGAGCTTCCCGATGGAATTTTATAATTTTTGTTTCCTTGAGTAATAATTGTTAATCTTTTTTTTGTTAGAGTGTGGTTGTATGCGTTAGGAAGCGAAGGTTATATTAAAAGTGAGCTTTGAAAGGTAACATCCATTTTATTCCTCTCATTACGTGCAGGTTGGTAACTTGATAACCAAATTCAAATTATTTGTATCTTTTAATTTTGATTGTAAAATAGTAACAGTTTTTTTTTAAATAAGGCTACTGTCGAAGCTGTTCCGAGGGTCGACGTCCGTCGGGGCTGCGGGTTGTTCGAAAGAGATACCGCGACCCCGAACACAAAGGGCTAAGAAGGAACATGACTGGTTTTTATTCAGTAGAAGTCTGAAACTCCCTTCTGCTCCACCCAAAGTGGGAGGAGTCATTTGATGATTTCCAACCCTCAAAAAAAAAGGCTGTCGAAACCAATCCTTTCTCACAACCTCTGCCAGCACAAAGTTCAGCTTAACCATAAAACAAATATTAAACTAACTGATATAGTCCACAAAGAAAACCATTCATACAAAAATAAACTGACATAAAAATATAAATACGACGCGATCAAAATTATAATCAATTCAGCTTTGTCATTGGTTGATAATGCATGCAGTGTCGTCGAGTGCATGGCATGCGGTTATCGGTTGATGACCCCGTGCAGGGACGTATTAGGATGGTCTTGACTGATGGTAAACGAGTCGTTTACTTGATTAGTGATGATTTAACCGATTTAAACTGGATTTTATGATATGAGGAATTAATTTGAATAAAAAATCGATATGTAAAGATTAGTAGGTGTGGTAGATTTGATTGTAATTACAAATCAAAGAAACAGAATCACATAACACAAAAACCGTTTAAACATTATCATAATCTTCATCATCATCTTCCTGGCATTGTCCAATGTCACTTGGGGTCGGCGCAACAGGTTTCAATCTTCCGTTTTCCTTTGTAAACCGCCCCACTATCATTTTTCTTTCTTTCTTATCATTCCTTACACAATCCATCCAATCTGCAATTAACATATTATAAACAAAAGTTATTAATCGAAACATCAATAAAACACCTTTAAACATTCAATAAATTGAGCCATCCATAGTCTTCAAAGTTATCAGACAGCACCTCGCATGCATGCATGCACGGAGGTCACATGCATGCACCCGTGGCCCCGTCCTGCGTCCGTGCCTGTCAAACATAATGATTCATACCTCTCATACAGACCCGATAAACTATTTATGGTAAACTCGAAACAAAAGCTTTTTAAACAGAGTTTTTTGTTCTCCGCGTGAGGTCGAGTTTAAAACAAAATGAAATGGTAGAATTTTGGACGTGCAATATTGGATTTTTGTTATTTATTGGGTTCTGACGGCTGCTGAAAGGGTATTCAATTTAATTTGTGGTTGAATCTGTTGTCAGGTTGTGCGATTGGATTTTGTTTTGTTTAACTGGCAATGACAAGGGTTACTTACTACATAGATGACATAACATCACGCCAGTAAACTCCGAAGGGTTAGTTAGAGGTGTACACATATTTTGCCAGTTATGTTTAAGTCCCATGCCATGGCGAGCCTATTGCTGGTTGATACCGGGCACAAATCCAGGCTCCGTGGCTGCTCGACACATGAATCGAACCGACCACTCGAAATTAATCTTACCTCTTTATAAATAGCTGCAATACATTATATTATAATATATTCAAAGGTGATATGAAACTTGTCGGAAGGTACCGCTACAAAACATTTAATATTTCGTCTAATATTAATGTATTCATTCCTTTGTTTCAGGTACGGACGATTTCTAAGTAAAACTATCGAGGGATCGATATTGTTGCCCATTTGGTTACCAGGTAAACTAGGACACTTTTAGATTTGATTAAGTATTTTGGTACGTGTACTAATTTCTGTATAATTTAGCAAGTTTCGAAGGTTTTCAAGGTAAACCCTAACACTTCAGGGAATTGCTGTGTTCTGTAAAAGCATAGCTTTGTTATACGCAATCCAATTAGGGCACAATGAAAAACAAGGTGAACTCATTTCATAAGTGAACGAAAACATGAATGTTTCGTGAAATATCACATCAGACTGAAGAAGCAAGCAGGATGACTAAAATGCAGAAGTCGATGACGTGTCTGAATGATGATGAAAGATTAATTGATGAACTGCCGAGTCAGGGCCAAATTAACAACCAAAATATCACGTATGTACTTTGAATAGCAGCCTATAATTAGTGAAAAACATTAAAACTCACTATGACATCCACCGCAAAAACAATAGGGATGTTTACTGACTTAAAAACATAATGATTCTAATTAGTCCGTCTGTTAGATTATCGAAAAATATTGGATACGTATTTTAATTTTATCAAATCAACAAAAAATTACGAAGATAAAACGAGTCAACGATTTGATTGGGGGGTTATGACATCACTCACCGGTAAAAAATGTCATACTAATGTCTTAGAATATGACGTCACACGAGTTTTCAAAGCACTGTATCGTCTTCATTGTTTGTTTACGTGAAAAAAGAAAAAATACGTGTCCAATATTTTTCTTATCTGACGGACTAATTACATTTTTTAGTTAACTACCTTATTATGGCTACAACCACTATTGAAGCCCCTGATCTTAGTAAAGCGATAAAGGTGACAGAAAAATCTAAAATGTCAATCCTGTTGCGTAACTAAATAATATTCGAAATAGAATTACGAAACCATTCTGCACTTGCCCTAACCCCACTGCTATGTATCCCATTACGTTAATCATAATAATTTAGTTTTAATGTCAACTCCAAACAAAAGATGCACAGGAAATGTTTTGTGCACTCATAAACTCATAAAGCGAGATAGTAAACGAAGCATAGCTCGTTTATGACCAGTGTCATCCGTCCTCGCTGAACAAGGTCTTGGCTATGAATACGGTAGATTTTGATTTAGATTTAATTGCTCTTTGGAACTAAAGGTAGGGCTATAAATATGGATGAATCTGAGTGAACTGTTAACGAAAGCAGCGGGGTAGCGAAATGATCTGAAGCGATTAAAGTCCTTAGTGAGGAGTAGGTCCTTCATCATCTGGCTAAACTTCTAGATGTACTGGTCTTCTTTTTCACGTGTCGATGATCTCAAATTGTGTTAGACCAGTATGAAGCCACCTGCACAGCTCTATCATTTGCTTCGAGTAAATCCTGAAAGATGCAAGTGGTTGTGCAGGATGAACAGGATAGGAGCTGGTGCATATCCTGCAGAGGGGCTCCATACTGGCACGTGCTGGTAATCAGCTGCATTCGGTTAGACTTAAATAATAATAATAATAATCGAAAATAATAATATTTTTTATTTCAAACAACCAGGTCCAAATGGGTTAGTAAACAATAGGTACTTACAAACTATGTTAGTGGTAATAAGTTACATTAATTAAAAATCGTTCTACTATACTATTGTACATTTATTCTTGATGTTACTTTGTAAAGCAAGCAAAACCCAACATAGCTGGGACATGGTTTGGCTGATGATGAAAACACTTTTTAAATATACAGGGTTACTACATATTTCCACGAAATTAAGTAGTTTTTGATTTAGTTACATTTTTCTTAAGAGAAATTCCAGCCATTCACACACCCTTTGGCAAGACTGGTTGTCAGGCTTTCAGGCCACTGACTACGTGTAACGAATGCCAAAGATCTATATATGGCAGGCGGGACCAACTGTTTAACATGCTTTCCGAAGCGCTGAAGAACCTCGGTTTGTAATGATGGTCACCCATCCACCAAACAACAGATAAAATCAACAATAATATCAACTCTACACAAAATATAATACGGTTGTAATGTTTAATGAGTCACTATTAGGAAACTGACATCAAGAAACTGACTGATGACCTGTCAATCCAAGACAAATGCCACAACACATACAATAACACATGATTATTGAACACAGTTCTAAATAAGGAAATAATAGTGACAAACAAACATAACTACAGTAAGTAGCGCGACACGAAAACTCACTTAAGTTTAATTAAAATAATTAACTCATTCATTTATATGCTGACATTTCTTACTATTCACATGTTTCCGTGTTTATTACGAAAACTAGTCGTAAGTATGGGAATTCATTGGATGGTTCTGTTAATAAAACAAGAACTAAAGTATTAACCTCCTTCTAGTAAGGCTTTTTTTTTATTTGGGACAAGCCCGCCACACTACTCCTGTAACTCCTGTAAGCCAGAATCAACAGTGGCAACCACAAGAAAAGCGCCGAGACAATGAAGCCCGACGAAGTCCCAGAGAAACGATTTAACTGTCTTGGATCCCGCAACGAAATTAATCAGAAAATAATAGCGGAGGAGTAGGAAAAACATAATTTCCAGTATAGTAAGGCTTTCTGTTTTTAAGCAGTGTGATAAAAGTTGAATTCTTTATGGATCTATCTTTTTAATCTCTCCACTATACTCTACCTACTTAAAGATAACCTACCTTCCATCTTGCATCTTCCATCTTTCACATGCTGCAACAGTGAGATTTTTTCCTTTCTAGCAGATTTTTCTTTGCCATAGATACGCTAAGATAAAAATGTATAAATAAAATACAGCTGAATCGAGAACAACCCCCTTTTTAAACACAATTCAATGCAGAAGTCGAGGATTTAATTTTAGGAAGCTCTAGGCTCTAGGCTTGTCAAAGAAGGAGTTTGAGTCGGCGCTTGATGTCTTCTTCTTCCTTTGTTTTCCATTCATATTCCTTAGTCTTTAGTATTTTTACGATAATAGCAGAATCTAATTACTAAGAAACCGATCAATTTATCGGCAATAATAAAAGCCGTTTATTGGACAAAATAAAAAAAAAGCTGTGGTCCGTAAAGCTTTTTACCTTTGTCTTCGAGTGATGGACGCAATGCAGCAAGTCAATGACACAGGACATGTCCAAAGTGGGCGATATGTTACGATAACTAACAAAATTGGTTGCTCAGACAGCTTCCTGAATAAAGTTATTTGTAAGGTCCTTGGAAACCCTCTAAAAAAATAGTTTAAATTAAACGTCACACTTGTATTCCTCCAAGGTACGCCCACATTTCGCCAGTTATGTTTAAGTCCCATGCGCGATCTTATTGCAGCCGGGTAAATCAATCGAGCACAAATACAGGCTCCGTGGCAACCGTCTCTTCCATCTTATTTTCTTTCTATACTTTTTTATTACTGGTCATCTCATAAAACACCTTTGATTATCATCCTTCTGAGTCCATCTATCGTATATTTGGTCTAAAAAAAGTTTACTTAATAATAAAATATCGAAACCGCTACCTCCCATCACTTAACCCACATCCATATCGTGAGAATCGCCATATTATTAATTAAGTATTCAGCATACAAGTTAAACTGTCGGTGTGACAAAGAGCGTACATTTCGCTTGCTAGTGCTAAGTTACCTTTCTATTCGGTACCGGTAACTTTAAGTTAACGGTACTTATGTGAAGGTTCGTTTGTGTTTACCTCGTTTACGGTACTAGATAATGTAGCGGGTTGGATGAGGTATTGATTGTGGTTTCGTTAGGATAGTTAACGTTGTGGGTTAGGGATTAGTTATCGTGGTAACTGTGGTGTGAGGCTGTTGATTTCTTGTCACTAAATACATTTTACACATTGAACGACTCACAGCAGGGCTATTGCGTATCTTTTAAAATGTCAGTGGCTATCATAGTGTCAATCGATTAACTATGAAATGGTTCCTTTTTGTACCAAACCATAACCATTTGACAGTTAATCGATGGACACTATGATAGCCACGGATATTTAAAAAGATACGCAATAGCCCGCAGGTCAGACAAAGTGTTAGAAGCCACGGAGTCTGGATTTGTGCCAGGTTGATGGCAATAGGCTCGTCCCCTATTACATGGCTTTTAAAAATAACTGGCGAAATAAGGGTGAACTATTAGGTACACCACTACCTAACTCTTTGTCTTCATCGTGTTGCCATTCTTCAAGTGGGCCTTAGCCACCTTTTTGCCAGGTGGAAAATCATCAAATAACCCCGTCGCTCCTGGGCAGAGCGAAAGGGAGCGTCAGACTTCTACTGACTAAAAACCACCCATGTTCCTTCTTAGCCCTTCATGTCGAGGCAGCGGTATCTCTTGCGAACAACCCGCAGCAGGCCTTAGACACCTGAGAGCATGTAATTCTTTTAGTTTGGAATTTGTGTCTGCCACCTTACAATCCCTTGCAAGGTGGCTCACGAAATTCAAAGCTTCTGCCGTATTTAGTAATTTGCAGATCTGTGACTACATAGTTGATAAATTACAATTAAGGAAAAATCCAGAAACAGCTTTTTGAACCGTTGTACATATGCTTTATACTTGTACTACGAAGTGAAAAATGTCATGGTGGTTGCCGCTTTGTTCTTGCGTGTTGATAATTTCAGTGCATTAACCTCAGGTTTCCTTCACTACAAACCTGTGGAAAGTAGTATCGTACATCGATTTCTGATATTAAGCCATATTAGTGACTTAAATACTACATAATTATAATATGCGGGTTGTTAGGAAATCATCAAATTGCTCCTCCCGCTCTGGGCGGAGCGGACGAGAGTGTCAGACTTCTACCGACACAAAAACACCCAGGTTCCTTCTTAGCCCTTTAACCTTAACCTTTAACTTTTAGCCTTTTCTTAACCCTGTTCAGACCCTTGACACAAAGGGTGACCATCATTACAATCCAAGTTTCTTCTGTGCCTCGAAAAGCTCTGTCATTAGTTGATCTTTGACAATTGTTACAGGTAAACATGGTAAACATGCAACACGAAAATAAAAAAGACTTTTTCATGCATACTTCGTTCACCGAATTTTCGCTTATAACAGCACAAATTCTCAATGCAATCGAATTGAATTCGGCTAACTGTACGCGACATTGATCGATGTGATATTTTAAGTCTGCGCGTGAGTGGCTTCTAATACGCGAATCAGAAAGGGCCGGTACTGCATAATAGCCTCATTACGAACTCTTTAGTGAGCCTGAATGTATCATTATGTTTTTGTACTGATTCATGTTACGAAATGTGTGAAGAAAAAGGTACGAGTTTTAATTTTTTGTGTTTGTTGTGTTGTATATTGATTGCTTGTAGTGTAGTGATTGTAATCATCACTGATGAGGGTTGTTATGACACTTTATGTTATTATACATTATGTTAATATTAATGTTTAAAACATTATCCTTCTCATTAATTCCGTTTTCAACGGAATATTCGCCATGTTTAAATGGCATGATGTTTTGACGCAGTTGCAAGCACAGATACACGAAAGTTATCGCAGGTGGATGGTCTTCAGTGTAAATGATAATATTAGTGACCATGTTCGTTTAAAAAAGTTCCTGTTCAAGTGTCCTTTTTTTTTTCAAGTGTCCTAAAAGTCGATTTTGATGGGCACTTTTAAGGAGGTGGCGGAACGTGTGAGGGAGAGAACCTCTCGTCCCAGCCGCCGCGGGAGGCGCTCCGGGCGTCGGGAGCCACGTGATGGCTTCCGGACGCGGGCCTGTGTACGGTGAGTGATGGGCTAGCTCGCCGTCCGTCCGTCCCGACCCTTTCGCTCTGCCCAAGAGCGGGAGGGGTTATTCGATGATTTTCCACCCGCCAAAAATAAAAAACATGGGACTTTTCGCAATATCCATCTAGAGCTTTAATTGCTCCAATTCCATTCAGTTCCAGTTTTCGTCTTGTTAGTTATCAATAAAAAAACAGGTAATGACCACTTGGAGTGTGCAGGTCAGGGTGCCGTTACTTGTCAAGAAAATGTGCATCGAAATGTCTTTCTCGTCTTTTCTCGAAAATCGTACAAAACAGTTTGAAAGCAATACCGCTTGTAATACCTCTAACACGTTTGATATTTATTAAATCACTTCATAAATAGCATAAAATCAACATAATTATTCACACAGGAATCTCTCGACAAAATTTTGATTACCCCTCCCTCACTTTCACAAAATCGGCCTAGGTATAACGTTACCAATACTGGAGCCATAGGCCTCAGCTTAAGTGACCCATTAAGCAGAACCCAGTACCGTTTCATGTCCTCACCTGCACAAACCATCAAGTAAAACAATCGACGATTTCGTCGCTTTAAATCAACTCAGCAAAAACAGTACTCGGTGAATTGAGCAAGATTATGCCAGGAAACAGGCGGGCAGTCGGGCAAGTAAAAAATGTATACGGCAGGAAGTGAGGTACAGGTGCGACTCGTCTGTCTGTCTGTCCATCCGAAACTCGAGACGGGCTGCGTCCACGTCACTACGGAGTTTCTTGTGAAAGATGTTGTTTTATAGGGTTGGCTGATTTGGCAATTTTGGGAGGAATATGTAAAATGTAAAGGGGTTTGGAAGTTGATCTATGATTTTGTATTGTCTTTTGTAGATTTTAGTGTGAAAAGATATACTATTTTATTTTAAATAAGTCCCAGATAATCAAATTATAAATTATTTATTTTACAATAGGTACGTTAGGTACAATAAATTACAGCGAGTTTGAGTAGGTATAGTGAACTATCCAAAATTCGAAAACGCAAGAGGCCGCTCCGCTTGTGCTTCGACCTTATAAAGCCTCAGGTACCCCCTCTGCAGGAACCTCAGCAACATGAAACTGCCTTCGTTGTTGTCAGTTTCTTCGGTGTCGCTCACAGGGGGCGCTTCAATCGCAATGTTGCCAACACGGCCATGCTGCATGGTGCCTGCCCCAGGCGCCTCACGAGTCTGGATAGGATACTGAAATCAAAATAAGTCCCTGTTAAAATACAAATAAATAATAACATTCTTAAGAAGGGACCCCAGAAGAAGTATTGCACACTTAAATAATTTATGCATTGCAATGCCACTTGCCCACTTCCTGCACCTAAAGGGACTTTGCCACACTTAGGAGACCAGGATTATAGCTAACATCACTTGCACTCGAAGAGTATTTCACTCACTCAAGCGTACCAAGTTGATATTATACAACACAACAAAGCAAAGCATAGCATTACATTTCAACATAATGTGCAATACAACAATAAATTAATGATGTACACCTTAATTACATTTACAGGTACAGTATTCTATCTAGGCTCGCTAACTCAAAGGGGAAATTAAATTGACCCACTATTCAAGAAATATTAAAGGGATTATTCATAAACACAGTTTAATGGAACATTAGTGGTAAATAAACAATAAAACAGTTCTAATATAAATACCTTGCCAACACGGTTTTGATTATTTACTTTCCTTTGCCATAATATTATTCAATGCTCCAATCGTTAATATTAATCCATGGTTTCATATTTTCCGCCACGGCTACTCCATTATACATTTTAGAGCTTCTTTGACTGCCTCTTAAATCTGATATCTGGTATCTATCATTTTCCAGGACTTTCTTTATTTGGAATGGGCCTTTGAATGCAGGCAACAGTTTTCGACTTTGACCATCATTACTTTGGCTTTGTATTTTTACCAATACCAAGTCCCCTTCTTTATACCGTGTGGCTTTGATTCGCGTTTTGTCGAATCTTTTCTTTTGATCCTCTGCACTGGCCTTAACATTAATGTCCACCATTTCGCGCAACTTTGACACGTCTACCAATGCTTCGCTATCAAAATCAGGGGCGAGGCTATCACTATCCATACGTAACCTATAGCCTAACATTACCTCACTAGGAACGGCTTGAGTAGTTTTATGTATCGTACTATTAAGACCCTGCTGTAATGGCTTAATGCACTCATCCCACCTATCATCGTTAGTATCCGCGCCCATGGTTTTTAAGGCTTCTAATATGGTTTTGTTAAACCGTTCCGCCTGTCCGTTAGCACGAGGTACTCCTGTCGCTACAATATGCAACCTAATATTTTTATTTACACAGTACTGAGAAAATTGACTTGAAGTGAAACAAGAGCCTGCGTCGCTGATTATTCTTCGAGGGTTTCCAAATATTTTAGATATACGTTCTAATTCTTTAATCACTCCAGTTGCATCCGTTTTACGTACAGCACATATAAATACAAATTTTGTGAACGAATCTACTATTACCAACAAATATTTGTTTTTGTTTCTAGTTGTTACGAACGGTCCCAAATGGTCAAGATGGAGGGTGTGGAAAGGTTGTGCATATTTTGGCAGAGGGTACAGTTGTCCCTCTTTTGGACCTCCCTTATTTTTAAAATATATACAACTTAGGCAATTTTTAATATACTTTTTTACAATATAACGCAGACGCCGAAACCAATACCGTGAACGTATACGCTCGACACACTTGTCTACAGAAAAATGACCCAAATCATCATGATTACATTTTATGATTTGCCAAATGCATTTTTTTGGTACGACCCATCTACGTCCCTGACTAGTTCTCCTATAAACTTTTCCGCCTAAAAGTTCGAAATTGTTGAAAATATTTTTATGTTCGTCGGCCTCTCCTGATGCCAATATATCCCTCATTCTTACTATTTCAGAGTCCTGTACCTGTACCGTCAACAACCAATCTGCCTCTGTAATAGACATAATGATCTCAGATTCCAATTTTTCACCGGATGACACGGGATTGCGGCTCAAGGCATCCACGTGCTGCATCCGGGACCCTTCCCTATGAACTATTTCAAATGAGAACTCTTGAGTCGATAGGACCCAACGCGCTATTCTAGGGATAATATCCTTTTTAGTTAGGGCATATCTAACCGCATTACAGTCAGTAATTATTCGGAACTGTTTACCTAGCAAGTACAATCGGAATTTTTGAAGACTACATACAACTGCCAACAATTCTAATTCAAAAGAATGATATTTCTTTTCATCTTCCTTAGTTTGCCTACTGTAATAATGTACGACCTTTTCGCCCTCGTCATCTATCTGGGTAAGTATACCGGCGATACCGTCCCTACTTGCGTCTGTGTATAGAACTTTATCCTTATTAGGATCAAAAATGGCCAAAATGCTTTCAGAGGTCAATTTATCTCTTAAAATATGGAATGCCTTGTTTTGTAAATCACCCCATACCCAGACGGCATCTTTCTTCAACAGTTTTGTAAGGGGTGCTGATAAAACTGCGCAATGTCGTATGAATTTACGAAAATAACTAATTAGCCCTAAAAACTGTCGAAGCTGATGAACCGTTTTAGGTATTGGAAAATTTCTAACCGCTTCTAATTTTGACTCATTTGGCATAATGTACCCGGGTTTAATTTTATAACCTAAAAATTCGATTTCGTTTTTAAAGAAATGGCACTTTTTAAGATTAAGTGTTAAACCATTCGTTCTAAATATCTGTAATACTTGTTCTAATAGACTGATATTTTCTGCAACTGTTTCAGTAACAAGATAAACGTCATCAAAATAAATTATAACATTGCCAAATCTTAAGTTTCCAAGTACTTTGTTCATCATCTGTTGAAAACATGACGGAGCATTTGCCAAACCGAACGGTAGCCTTAAAAACTCATAATGTCCGTCTTCTGTAATGAACGCTGTTTTATCTATCGAATCTTTATGTAGTGAAATCTGATGATACCCACTTTTTAAATCTAAACTTGTAAAACATTTATGTCCTTGAAGCCTATCTAATAAATCATCAATCCGGGGCATAGGGTATTTATCTTTGATTGTAATTTTATTTAACATCCTGTAGTCAATGCAGAGCCTTTTATCGCCATTCTTTTTAGCAACTAAAAGGGCTGGGCTGGCATATGGGGAATTACTATCTCGTACAATTTTATTATCTACTAATTCTTTTACTATGTCCCTAATGGTCTGCCTGTCCGAATATGAAGTTCTAAAGGGTCTGCATTGAACGGGCTGTAAACTTGATAGGCTTATTATCATTTCATAATTGTTAACTTTTCCAAGTTCTTTTATGCTTGAAGCAACACAATCACTGTATCGATTGAACAAAGCCAATAACTCGTTTTGATGTGTACTTGTATCTAAATCTATAGCGGTTACATTACTACAAAATTGTGTAAAATTACTCGCAGATTGGAATTTAAGTTGGTCGCCTACACGCGAGTACATTAAATCAGATCGCTCAGTCACATTTCTTCCAATCAATATATCGCACCCAACCATATCATCCAAAACGTACATATCTATATCACTCAAAACGATAGAATCTAAAATAAGGTTAACCGTTACCTTTTTATTTACGTATTTATAAGTTTCTTTAGAAAATCCTTGTAAAACGACAGGTGAGGGTAGTGCGACATATGACAAAGAAATTTTATTTGCTAATGATTCGGATATTAAAGAGCAACTACTACCCGTGTCAATAAATGCTTCATAACTATTATTTAATATATAAACGTTTTTAATAAACTTATTACGTGGGTTTGTACAAATAAATTTAGTTTCTTGTTCAGGTTTTACTACAGGTTTCGTTGAATTTTTCTTATGGTAACAACTCGATTCTAAGTGCCCTCTTTTCCCACAATATTCACATTTATTTGCATCGCATTGGTTCCTTTTATGGTTACCCCCACAATCATAACATTTAATTTTTCGACTAAAATCTTGACCAACACTGGACGAGGACGGTTTGTTTGCAACGGTTGAGTTTGTGGATGCAGGAGTTCGATTTACGGAGGACTGGCTATGCGTTGTTGGTTTAACCTGCATGTCCCGTGAACTACTTTCTTGTCTTACATTTTTCTTATAAACACGACTGTGTAAATAACTAGCTAAATCATCACTGGATTTAAAATTAATGGCTTCTATAGACGCACCGATAATGTGATCACCTATGTTTCCAACTATAATTGAAATAATATCCTGTTCAGAAAAATTCAAACATAAACGATCTATCTTGCATTTTTGTTCAAAATAAAATTCATACAGAGATTGGTTATCGCTAGGTTTTTTATCTATGATTTCTTTTAAAAGATCTAACATATTTCGCCGTATTTGAAAACTACCCGACAATTTTAACCTCCAGTCGTCCCATTTCCATGCGGGCCATTGCTTTTCTGTACGTAATAATGAATCATACCATACTTTAGCCGATCCCTTTAATTTATTCAAAGCTTGATAGCGAATCATTTTATCAGACCATGAAAAAGTATTTGCGTAAGATCGAATAATGCTAAGCCAGGTATCTATATCATCTTTTATTGGATCAAAATCTGGTATAAAATGGTTCAAAGTGATAGAATTTGAATTACTCACAGTTTCGGTATTATCATGAAATACCATATCCTTTCGCTTTGGTGGCGGCGATGGCGTCCTGGTGCTCGAGCTTGAAGAAGAGGTGGAGCGAGCACGTTTCCGCTTGGAACGCTTACTACTTCTACCTCGCTTTTGTTTACCCATGGCGTGAAGTTCTTTGTCACTTCTGATGTGAAAAGATATACTATTTTATTTTAAATAAGTCCCAGATAATCAAATTATAAATTATTTATTTTACAATAGGTACGTTAGGTACAATAAATTACAGCGAGTTTGAGTAGGTATAGTGAACTATCCAAAATTCGAAAACGCAAGAGGCCGCTCCGCTTGTGCTTCGACCTTATAAAGCCTCAGGTACCCCCTCTGCAGGAACCTCAGCAACATGAAACTGCCTTCGTTGTTGTCAGTTTCTTCGGTGTCGCTCACAGGGGGCGCTTCAATCGCAATGTTGCCAACATTAGCTACAAGTTTTTTTGAACAGAGTTAACATCGTGAGGAAACCGGCATGTCTTAGAACCAAAAATCCGAAGACATGTGACATCTACCAATCCGCACTGGGCCCTCGTGGTATATTATAGCCCATTCTCTTTCAAAGAGAGGAGGCCTGTGTCCCAGCTGTGGTAACATTAATAGGCTGTTGATGATGATATCAGTTTTTTAAACTTATCAAAATTGTACTTGTGCACTGCTATGCTTTTCTCTCTTCGGTTAATATGATTTTCTAAACCTTCTTCTTCTTTAATCTTCGACGACCCAATGCACTCACTCAGCACTGGGTCGTAGTAGGTCTTTTCCAAATCTCTCCACGTTTGGCGGTTTTGTGTCTAGATTATTCAGTTTTTTGTTTTTTGTTTGGTGCCGTTCTTCTGAAAGGACAGGTGCGTAGTACTCGTAACCGGCGTGCGTGTATGACCAGATGTATGAATGTGGACGAAGCAAAAGGAGTATGTAAGGATCGTAGTAAGTGGCGTTCTGTGGTTTCTGCCTACCTCCATGGGAAAAGGGCGTGAGTTTATGTATGTATGTATGTGTGTGTATTATTCAGTTTTTTTTATGTGCTTGGTTCTAGTTTATGTTTTACGCATAATTGCACGTTTACTTTGTCAGTGACAGATCTATATCTTCCGTTATCTTCACCTGTCATAATCTTAGTAGCTTGAGGAGCTCCGCAGCTAAACACAGGCATCCTTGTTAAATCTCCATCTCGTTGGTTCAGAGTTATTTGCATCCGTCTGGTCGCTACAACCTTCATCAGACCATCTGTGCCGTTTGTAGGGCTTCTTAAATTCATAACAAATTTTACCTAAATCTAGCCATTAGTATAAGCGTAGCATTAAAAACTATGTATTCTTTGTTGTATTAGGTACCATATTAACTTAATTTCTAGTAGAAATGTGTTAGTGGCTTAGTTTCTCGTAGGAGGACGAGATTATAAGAACAGCCGGTTCAAATTGGAGCCAAATGTCTAGAAGAAGACAGAGACACATGGGCAACTTTGGAGGAGGCCTATAGCCAAACTGGGGTCCTTGCAAATGAAGATAACTAACAAATCGAACAACTACATTTAAGTGTAGCATAATAAGCCCATAATGTTCACACAGCTGGGACACAGGTCGCCCTGTATGAGAAGGAATAGACCTTTTTTGGGACAAGCCCGTAACACTATTCCCAAACCACTGTAACTTCTGAAAGCCAGAATCATCAGAAAAGCGCCGGGACCATGAAGCTCGACGAGGTCCCAGAGAAACAATTTAACTGTCTTGGATCTCGCAACGAAATTAATCAGAAAAAATAGCGGAGAAGTAGGAAAAGGCTGTAATCTATCACCAGTGGCCACTGCGGGCGGTTTAAATCTATCGATTGCCAAACAGACATACAATAACTTGTCTATCTTACGCCACCTCACTTTACCGCTGCCGATCGCAATCACATAATAACAAGCAATTACGTGCTTTATCGTTCAAAATCACGATTTTACGATATAATTGGCTATTATGAGTATTATCTCTGCCGGTAGCCCTACGGTACAAGTTTGGTGACATTGCGTAAGAGCATAAATCTTTGACTGCAGTGTTGCCAACTTGGGGGTTTTCCCCCTAAACTTAGGGGGTAAATAAGTCAATTAGGATTTTTAGGGGTATCAGATTTTTAAGCTCGCCGTCCGTCCGTCTTATGACGACGACAGGCCGTGTCGACGGCGCGTTTGTGTTCCACGCGCGCCTCAAAGAGATGTCAGCAACATGGAAGGGGCCCGCAAGGGCCGACGCCTGCCGAGGCTTGTTCGCAAGGGATACCGCGGCCTCGACATGAAGGGCGAAGAAGGAACATGGGTGGTTCTTAGTCAGTAGAAGTCTGACACTCCCTTTCGCTCTACCCAAGAGCGGGAGGGTTATTTGATGATTTCCCACCCCCAAAAAAAAAAAAAAAGGGGTATCAGATTTTTAGGGTTTTTTTTTAAATATACTAATGTGCAAATAAGCAACTTATACAGCTGCTTATTTGCACATAAAGGTCGCTATATCTCAAGTAAAACCGACATAACACCAATATTGAACCACATATACGATTTGAAAAAGACAGAACCAGAATAAAATGAACTTGTATTGAAAGTATTTAATGATAAAGAACATTACAGGTTTTTTTTGAAAATACAATATTTTACGGAGATTTTCAAGTAATTGTAGTGATTTTAGGGGGAAATATTTTTGAGAGTTGGCAACACTGTTTGACTGACTTGCGCGATTGTTCTCACATAATCGTCGCATGATAAATTATAGTTTTTCTTCTGTCATCGATTCAATAAACTTAAACGGGAAGTGGTAGCGTGGTTTTTTTTTGTTTTAACGTACGTAATAAATTGATTGTGTTGATACGAAAATGTTTGTGTACCGTTATTCGCAATTCATTATGAATTAACCTGTAAGTTTGGTAGTTAACGGTATTTTTTGTGAAGTCACTAATTATTTATTTATTTGAAATGCACACTGCATTCATTCTTCGAATACTTATACGAGTACATATATTTTTTTTAAAGCAAAGCTTTATTTTATAAAGAGAAGGCACGAGCATTGCTCAATAATGTACTTTATTTATATTATTTTTAGTGTGTTTATAGCTAACAATATAAAACAATAAAGTGAGGCAATCAACGACAAGCCTTTTACAAGTCTCCGTCGTTGGCAGTAAACTATTGTTGCACAAACTAATAACAAAGAATAGTACAAAAGGTTATATTAAATTAAGTACTATGAAAATATATCACAAATAGCTTTTAGATAAGCTAGTACTAAATAGTCGCTAAGCAGCTTGCAAACAAATCCATAGATGGAATTTCGATCATTCAACATTATCTTTCAAAGTTTATCTTTAGTATTACTGACACAGGTGACGAAAAGCCGAGAGGAAACCTGGACTCCAAACACATGTAAATAAAAAAAGTTAACTTCCAAAACAAGTTGCTCAAAAGACATTAAGATAATCTGTTACATTTCCAAACACATTAAACATTTCGAAGTTACAGCGTCGATTCAACTCTAAAACCTGCCCCCAAAATTATTGCTTCGCATCGAAAATTAAATAAACGACTTATTTAAACAATGCAGCAGGTGTGAGGGCACGTCCTTTCCTGACGATAATTACAGTTCGACTGAATACCAAGCAAGCGACTGATGTTCGATTCGTTTTGAATATGGAACAAAAAGCCGACCAATCAGCAAGCTGGCGTTCGGCGCGTGCGCGTCGTCGTAAGGAGTTTTTTTCTTAAAAACGTTCCTATTTTATTTTATGTTGTGTTGCCGTTGTATGTTTTTAGGGTTCTATACGCAAAGGGTGAATATGGGAACCTATTACAGTACCCGGCAATAAATATTGCACATCGACCTTTGGAAAGCGGTGTATTTTATACAAAGAATAAAAAGAATTATCAAAAAAAGCAAATCATAATTGTTTTAACAGCTCCTAATAGATACCGACTGTTTGTATTTCGTGCGACAGAGATAACGCTCTACGAAGTCGAAATTAGCCGATTGTCTCTTTCCAAAGGTCGATGTGCAATATTTATCGCCGGGTACTGTACTAACGCTTCGCTGTTTGTCCGTCTGTCCATCTAGGGCTGTATTATATCTTGAACTGTCATAGGTTGAGGTGAATTCGAATTTCGCGGGCTACCTAGTCACATCAACCTTAATGTTACTGTTAGCCTGTGTCACCCACTGCTGGGCAAAGGCTTCCCCCAAGACTTCCAAGTTTTTCGATCCAGGGCTTATGTGGACCACTGGTCAATGGTTCTCTCCAGCTCGTCCCGTCGTGCGAGGACTACCGGATCGCCGTCTGGCTGTGTCAGGGCTCCACAACGTTGTTATTTTGGCCCACAGATCGTTGGGTCATAGGTAGACACTTAAATTTTTTCTGATGATTGTGTATGTATAACTATGGTCGCTGTAATATAAAATACAAATTAAATAAACTTAAAAACGTAAGGTCCATAAAAGACACGTGTTTTTTCAGCATTACACACATATTTAGTGCCAAACATTGTCCGGTGGTACGGAACCCTTCCTGTATAAGTCCAACTCGCACTAAACCGGCTTTTTATTGGTCCTTTGTACTTTTGAGTTAAGTAAGCTTGCAGTGGATACATTTTTTTACAGTTGTTCGCAGTTACTTTCCGTCAGTTGATTGATTCGGACGGCATGCGGCAGGTGCGCGGTGGAACCACGTTTAGTTGTATGAATGTTCGTAACGGTTTGTGTGGACCTTTTGTTGATCATGTAAATGATAGGGGAAAGATAGACAGGTTGCTTTTTTGAATTGTTTTTGTATTGGATAATATCACGCCTGTAATCCTTGCAGAGTTAGGCAGAGGAGTATTCATTAGTACACCCACATTGCGCCATCAGCAGTCGGGCTGAGGCACCCTTTTTTTTTTTTTGGGGGGTGGGAAATCATCAAATAACCCCTCCCGCTCTTGGGCAGAGCGAAGGGAGTGTCAGACTTCTACTGACTAAAAACCACCCATGTTCCTTCTTAGCCCTTCATGTCGAGGCCGCGGTATCTGCGAACAACCCGCAGCCCCGACGGGCGTCGGCCCTTGTTGCTGACAGGGCTGAGGCACCCTTAGCGCCAATACTACCTTCATTACTGAAAACCGTTATATAATAAAATACCCGTTAACTGTAGTTACTGTGTTTCATTTACGAGGTTAGTGTAGATATTTAATGATTACTGAAGCCGTATCTTAGTAAAATTTTGACATGTACATAACCTTCACTAAAGTGTCAAAATCTCTACTTACTCCCGTACTCAGAAAGCTTTAATGATTACTTAGGCCATCACTTAGTCAAGGTTTTGACAGTTTTGTCATACAAAAGAATGTCAAATTTTAACTAAGTGACTGCTTAAGTAATCATTAAATATCTCTGAGTACCGCAGTAAGTGATGGCTTAAGTAATCATTAAATTTCTCTGAGTACGGCAATTAGTCAATAAGGTACCTACTTAGATAAATATGTGACTACCTACCTATCTGACTTTTTAGTTTATATTACTTACTTTGAATTTCTAATGTTTAAAAACTCTTTGATATTTTGTATGCCTTTTGGCGGGACACAGCACGGCTCTTATTTATTGTATCAACTTATGTTTGTACCCTGTGTTCACGAAATAAATGAATTTGAATTTGACCTAAACAGCCCACTTATTACTGACTACTGGGTAATACGATACCTTTTGATACGACTGGTTGCGACTCTCGGGGCGCCTCCTGTAACGACCGTCAATGATCTACAAATGACTGTTGGGACCAACAGCTTAACGTGCTTTTCAAAGGAAACTTGGTACGTAATGGGTGGTCACCCATCCACGGACCAACCTGGGCCTGTGCTGCTTAACCTGAAGATTGACTTGAGCGGCAGGCTACAAGCTCCTCACTACATGGAGAACTACTTAATTATACCTTTTTTTTTAAGGATGCGAAATAATCAAATGACTCCTCCCGCTCTGGTTAGGAGTGAGGAGAGAAGGGAGTGTCAGACTCTTACTGATCTAGTTGGGGCTGCGGGTTGTTCGCAAAAGATACCGCCGCCTCGACATGAAGGGCTAAGAAGGAACATGGGTGGTTTTTAGTCAGTAGAAGCCTGACACTCCCTTTCGCTCTGCCCAAGAGCGGGAGGGGTTATTTGATGATTTTCCACCTGCCAATAAAAAAAAGACTTATTGATCAAAAGCTATCCGTGTTCCTTTGCGTTCCAGGGCTGCGGTGACTCTTTCGAACAAATTCCGCAACTACATAAGTACTATTATTTATACTGAAAACGGGATATTTACCATGTTTAGGTACTTATTGTTTCGAGTTGACTTCAGTTTATCCGTGATCATGGTGCTTGTAACAGCGCCGAAATATCGGGAACTCGAAACAATAAGTAAACATGATAAATATCCCGTTTTCAGTATAAATAATAGTGCTAGTGACCATGTCAGTTTAAAATCTTACATAAGTACACCTACTGTATACCTACTTAAAATAAAAACATCTTCCAAAAAATTTTTCACACGACCACACAAGCATTCCTACTGTTGTAGGTGTCATTACTTTGACACTCCAGTTGGCCAAACATTTGGACGAGCTCAAATATGTGCAGGGAGGCCTTACAAATATTTGTGCTCACGTGAGAAACAGCTGGAGAAATATTTAAGGGTTTCTGAACGTGTCTTGTCGATTATTTTAATTCTTGTCGCGGTAAATTAGGTTAGATAGGCAGTTGCTCCATGTAAAATAATGTAATTCAGCTGTGTACAGTTACCGCTTAGGCCTCATTTACGGACACGCGGGGCGTCGCGCGGCGCGTTGTGCGTTTTTGATTCAAACACATGGCGATATTTGCAAACGTTAACGAATTCAAACGTCGATTTTACGAGAAGCCATTTTTCGCTCGTTAGTTTAAAATGCAGCGTTCGCTGCGGTGGACGCGCCTCTCAGTAAATAAATAAAAAAGAACGAGACGAGCCTTCTGCACGCACAAGGCACACCCCTAGTTACGGAGATCCCCAATATCTCCGTAACTAGGGGGTCAAAGTTCCAAATTTTTAACAGCTGTTTTTGTAAATACTAGTTTTCAGGTTATAACTTTACTTCCATTATCTGCCTAGCCTTTTCCCAACTATGTTGGGGTCGGCTTCCAGTCTAACCGGATGCAGCTGAATACCAGTATTTTACATGGAGCGACTGCCGATCTGACCTCCACAACCCAGTTAATACTAGGTAATACGATACCTATTTGGTAAGACTGGATGTCAGAATTTCAGATCACTGACTACCTGTAACGACTGCCAAAGATCTATATATGGCAGCCGGGACCAACAGCTTAACGTGCTTTTCCGAGGCACGGAGGAAGCTCGGTATGTCGGGCGGTCACCCATCCACAGACCGACCTAGGCAAGCACAGCTTTACCTAAAGATCGACCCGAGTGGCAGTTCTTATTTAGCCACGAGCTCCTCCTTATTAGTCCGTCAGATAGATTTTCAAAAAATATTGGACACGTATTTTTTCTTTTTTCACGAAAACAAAAATTTAAGACGATACAATGATTTGAAAAATCGTGTGACGTCATATTCTAAGACATTAGTATGACATTTTTTACCGGTGAGTGACGTCACAACCCCCCACTCAAATCTTTGACGCGTTTTATCTTCGTCAATTTTTCTAACAGACGGACTAATTAGCATCATATTTTTTTTAGTCAGGAAACATCCCTATTGCGATTACTAGACCAACGAGTTAGACATTTTATTCTATTAACATACTTAATTATTATCTTCTTTTCTTTTTTTATGTAAAACTTTTTCAAAACGACCTGGGTGCTACGGTATCAAATATTTCCTAATAATTATATTGTGATTTCTCATCCTATAAATAACAGTTTACTCCTAGTAAGCGGCGTAAACACAGTTTTAAGATAACAATTCGCAATAACATTTCCCGGAGTTGTTATATGAAAACATTATCAATACCTGTTGAGTGGTTTTCGAGATTAGCGCACACATACGTGCCGGAAATTTGGCTGCGTTGGATTAAGTTTGGCAGGGCGCCATTTTATCTGGTGATTAGTAACGAGAAGTACTCGTTCTACTATCCGGGTTGCTTTCATGAACTTAGGATTGCAAAACAGCAAACCTTTAAAACAAGAATTCCAGATGTTTTACTTACTAATTTGGATAAAATAAACAAACAAAAATATCTAAATTAACAACAGGGCGCTAGAGGAGGTCCACATCACTGTCATCCGGAAACGTGCTCAGAATTCTTTGACAAAGAAGGAGCCACCCTTCTGCAGGGCTGTTGCGTATCTTTTTAAATGTCAGTGGCTATCATAGTGAACATCGATTAACTGTCAAATGGTTATGGTTTGTATACTAAACTAATCATTTTGACAGTTCATTTGATGGACACTATGAAAGCCACTGAATAGCCCTGTTGGTCACGCGAAGTGTCAACCAATCGACGAGTTAAAAAAAGAAAAATAAAATTTTACTGAAAATTAAAAAAGGATCATAATTATAAATCCTCAAAACAACCTTAAAATAACTATGTAAACAGCTTTAATAATGGTAAATCTGTTCCATCGAACATCACAAATCCTCAGTCTGTCACCGCCCTTACCGACCACCAGCTAAAAGCAATAACAATAAATTTACTATCCTGTTCTAATACTAAATGTATGCTATTAAGTGCATTACAGAATTTAGCATTACTTCACAGTAAACGGCTTATCTTTGGGGCATAAATCATATTGTTTCGTAAATAAAATTACCATGTTTATGTAATAGAAATAATAATAATATGGTGATAGAGCTGGCTATGGGATTGAAATTCTATGGTGTTGGACAAAGTGACTGTTAGATCTATCTGTATTTACTAAAAGCCCTCCTACACCTACAATGCTATCTTAAGGCTACCTGTCCATTTAAAATAAATACTAACAATGTCCATAAACACTAACCAATCAGATTGCATAAAATCTCTGCTCCGCTCGAGTATGCAATCCTATTGGTTTATATTTCTCCGTTTCTCCACTCCGCAGCCACGCTCCGCTTCTATGAACAGGCAGCCTTAGTCTACTGCTTGTTGTAGACTAAGGCTTGTTGTGGTTGAAGGGTGAAGTTGTTAGTGTGACCAGGTAATTAAAAGCAGGTCAGTTATTGCGTATCTTTTTAAATGTCAGTGGCTATCATAGTGTCCATCAATTAACTGTCAAGTGGTTATGGTTTGGTACAAAATGGAACCATTCGACAGTTAATCGATGGACACTATGATAGCCACTGACATTTGAAAAGATACGCAATAGCCCTACTGGACAGTCATAGAGGGACCGACGCAAGGATGATTTTATAATTGCTTCAAAGGGTCTCAGTAGTGCCTGATTGCAACCACAGCTAAGTTATAGGCATCCTTTCTGTTGTGATACCAACTTCTGTAAAGTAAGTCTTACTAAAGTAAGTCTGCGATAAGGTATAACACAAAGTTTTAACAACTATTGAGGAGTTTGTAGAAGACCCAAAAAAACTTTATTATTCGATTGGACAACAGAAAACAAAATAATGTATTATCAATTTTGTTTAGATGGAATATTGACTCTGATCACTCATTGCTAATTCAGCAGAACTTCCATAAACTAATCTATTGTTCCTACATCCTGGCAACACCTGGGTGGTCTTACCATAACCCAGACCACAGATACACGCAAACATATGCAGAAACAGAAATAAAACAGGCATAATAATTAACGCATAGATATTGGAAGCCATTATTGTGAACTGCCTATTCTCTGCAAGCACTATTACCTCCCTCAGACATACAGACAATATTTACATATATTTTGCAACGTTATTACTGTTCGTACCATGTGTTTATCAAAGGTTGATGACGTTAATCTTCATCAAATCGTAAAATTTTAGCCAATAGGCGCCGTTTAAATATTATACTAGCAATGATTACAGCTTCAGAATGATGGGCCACAAAAGGGATGAAAATTGGATGAATGAAAGGCATGTATGTGGCTGAGATAAGAATTCTAAGGGGGATGTGTGGTGTAACGCAAATGGATGAAATAAGGAATGAGTACATAAGAGGAACTCTGAAAGTGTCGCGGGTGACTGAAAAGTTTGGCAATCAGTTATCGTGGTATGGACAATAAAATGGACAATATGGACATGTGGAATGAGGAAAATTTTGTGTTCCATAAGTACTCCCTGTGTCTTCAATGTATGGCTATTAGAGTAGAGGAAGAAATGAAACAAACATTTCAGCTTTATCATATCAGTAAAGATTTAGAAAATATTAGTAAACATTCTTATGATTTTAAGTTATGTGAATTTACATTCTGTACCCATATTCTAACAACAATAGAACAAAGAGGTATTTAACAGGAATGTTACTAGAAGAGACACTCAATCATTGACTTATATATTATTATTACTGCGTAAGGATTGGGCGGTCGGCATGTTAAAATGACGCCTCAAACGTGGTCCCAAAACGGTATTTCCTAAGCCGAAGTGAACTAGTCCACGATCGGCTCTCTTCGGGTGCGGTCGTAAATTTTATTAAAAGCTTTATTTATGTTCTTTATACATTCGAAAATACCACGCCGCTTATACAAGGTTACGTTAACGAGCAGACTACACCGATTCTCTGTATGGCGAACGCGTCGAGCAAATGTTCGGACGACCGTATCTTTAGTTTTTATATCAATGCACTCAATAGGTAGTTTATTTCCTGGAAAGTTGTCGCAAATTAAGCTTGTTCCATAATTAGTTAAGTTTCAGAGTGTCTTGTCCCGTTGCAGCGTATGTTATAAAAATATATGTTGCTTTGAAGGTTGTTTGCTAACTAGATAAAGTTGTATAAATTCCTATTAAGGTTCAGTTACAAAGGGAAATAAAGATGTTCAGTTTACCTGCAGTTACTCTCTCACTTCTCTAGTTTATCTGTTTTGGTTTGGTAAAGGCGTATTGGTATTGAAATTAACTCTACGTTTTCAACTGTGTGTGAATGTGGTTGTTCGTTATCGTGCTGTTGTTATAATCATGAAGACAAAAATCTAAATGATTAAATTTAAAACGCTTAGCTGACGCTTTTCGTGACCCAAGGGCTGGCTTTTATCTTGGCCAGAGGCTAAGTGTTGCCATACAACGTGGCAATGCCGCCAGTCTTTTGGGCTCATTACCGGCTGACAGCGTTGAAGAGCAGTTTTTAACCGACTTCAAAAAAGGAGGAGGTTCTTTGTTCACGTGTATGTATTTTTTTTTATGCCTTTTTATAGTTTCTTGTTAGTTTTTAATTCATGTACATAGTAAGTTTACTCTTACAATAAATTTACTAGCTTAATTATTATGCATTAGAAACATTAAAAACCGGCCAAGAGCGTGTCGGGCCACGCTCAGTGTAGGGTTCCGTAGATAATAAAATATTATGTAAACGAAGTTAAAAAAAAAATACGGGCAAATGAAACTTGACCTCTGGATTGTATAGGCGCTCATACGATTCAGGGACCAAATTATATTGGTTAACTGCAGTTTCCATCTGTTGTTTCCATCCAAGTTCAAAATAATTTTCCTAGAAAGTCCTTATAAAGTTCTACTTTTCAGATTTTTTTCGTATTTTCTAAACTTATGGTTCAAAAGTTAGAGGGGGGGGGACGCTTTGTTTTTTACTTTTGGAGCGATTATTTCCGAAATTATTGACATTATCAAAAAATGATTTTAGTAAACCCCTATTCATTTTTAAATACCTTTCCAACAATATATCACACATTAGGGTTAAAATTAAAAAAAAAAACACTTCCCACTTTACATATAGGGGGCCTACCCTAATAAAACATTTTTTTCCAATTTTTATTTTAGCACTTTGTCGGCGTGATTGATACACATATTGGTCCCAAATTTCAGCTTTCTAGTGCTAACGGTCACAGAGATTAAGCGAGGACGGACAGACGGACAGACAGACAGACAGACAGACAGACAGACAGACAGACATGGCGAAACTATAAGGGTTCCTAGTTGACTACGGAACCCTAAAAACAAGAACCTACACCTTTTGTCCAAGTAAAAAAATCCGTACCAAACAGGGACACGCAGCTATCTAATAAAAAGTAGTGCCTAGTAATATTTCGTACTAATTAAACGAACTAGGCCCCTAATAAAAGCACTGTTCTTACTAATGAGCCTAGTGCAAATTTCAGCGAAGCCAAATTTGACAATATACCAAACGGTCCAGCACTTACAATTTAAAACTTTTCTTAAGCCTTTGCCAATAGTATTAATTAAATAATAAGAACGGTATAGCTATTCTTATTTCTAATATTTTTTTATTCTAATTTTAAAAAGGATAGAGGCAAACGGTACTCTTTAAAATTAGAATTAAAAAAAACAAAGCAGTATTAGGTTTTTACATTAAGATTTAAAAAAAAACGTTGCCCCACACTAGGAATTTCTCCTGTATCGTGGGTCACAGACATTTGAAATCACATACACAAATACCCAGACCCGAAAAAACTATCTGTTGGCCATACAAATATTTGTTCCGTGCGGGGATCGGACCCGCGACACGTAGTGCAGCAGTCAACTGCTTGAGCAACTGCGCGAACCGTGTCGTCATGTCATCAGAGGTGTATCATCATGAATGTCTCAGCAGAAGCAGCTATGAAGTCCAGATTTGTACCCGGTTGATGCCGCCTTTTACATGGGGCTTAAAGATAACTGACGCAATATGGGTGTACTATATAGGGTGTACTATATAGGGTGTAAAAGTACCCTTAACGCAAACGAAGGGCACTTGTTCTCCCCACCACTGCGATCATTTTTTTTGTTCTAGACCATACCTGGGAACCCCCTAGTCACGGAGATATTGGGGGTCAAAGTTCCAAATTTTTCACAGCTGTTTTTGTAAATACTAGTTTTTCAGGTTATAACTTTACTTAAATTAGCTCCATGACCTATTTATTATTCAAAGCATCCACTAGCACAATGTTTTAAGAGTGCTAGTTTGAGTTTTACCGTAAAATGTGATTTTTGACCCCAAAAAAAAAAGTCGTTTCCCAGCAAACATTTTTGCGCAGGGGTACTTAGTTTGATGTACACAATGCTTGGTTGACGGCTGTGTGATGGGTTGATTTACACCCTGTATAGGTACACCCCTGCCTCACCTTACTTCGGGCGTTCAGACGTCATTTATGTTATGTAAAATCTGAACTTCTAAAACAAGCAAAACTGCCCACTTACAAAAAACAACGAACATTTTCTCAAGCCCCATCCAGCATCACAACACCAGTGTAAATGAACGCACGCACTTGACCCTTTCTGACATGATACTTGAGCACGTGGACCTCTGCCCGTGCCACAATGAGTATGTGCTTGATGCTTCACGCTTGTAATTAGACGCACAATATACTGTGCAGAGGTTACGTTGCTAAATATTTATGTACTTTCGAGTTGTGTTGTTTCTCTTTGAGAAGAATAGTTTCTATTTAAGAAATCATGTGCAATATAATAGACAAAGTCAAGTAATAATATTGCACAGTTAAAAGAAACATCCTTACAATAACGAATGGGTGGTTTTTAGTCAGTAGAAGTCTGACACTCCCTACCGCTCTACCCAGAGCGGGAGGAGTCATTTGATGATTTCACACACTCCAAAAAAAAAAAGACAAAGGTGTCCCGCCATCTCCTCCTCGGTCTGCCGCGCCGCCGTCTAGTTGTCTCAGGACTCCAGTTCTGAGATATGCGGGCCCACAGCTTTACAGGCATCCGGCAGACATGGCCTGCCCAGTCCCACTTCAGTTTGGCAGCTTTATAAGCTACGTCAGCAATTTAAGTCCTGGAGCGCAGTGTGGTGTTCCATACACGATCAGTAAGTTTAAAGTTATGTATGCTGCGCTCCATTGCCCGTTGGCAAAGATTGAGTTTAGACCTCTGGCAATGTTATATCATAATAAAATATAATATAGGAATCCCTATACTTATTGTTCGCATCATCCTCGTACACACACCATGCAAGCATTTTGTGAAAAACTTTAGTCTTCAAAACCAAACGCCAAACGAAATGTTCGCAGGAACTTGCACAATATTTATAGTGACTTGCATTTCTTAAACTTACTTAACTAACAGCTTACAAGGTAACTGCTGAACTTGTATTTCCTTAAAGTTAAGCAGCTTACGAGGTTCAACTATCTAAGTATTCCTAAACTGTCAGGTACGAGTACTAATGCAGTACTTACCTAACGACTTAGGATTGATTGATTGATTGTTTTAGTATAAAGGATATAAAAGTACCCTTAACGCAAACGAAGTGCTCTTGTTCTCCCCACCACTGCGATCATTTTTTTGTTCTGGACCATACCTGGGAATCCCCCAATATCTCCGTAGCTAGGAGCCTAGTTACGGAGATATTGGGGGTCCAAATTTTTCACAGCTGTTTTTTGTAAATACTATTTTTTCAGGTTATAACGTAACTTAAATTACCTCCATGACCCGTTTACTATTCAAAGCATCCACTAGCACAATGTTTTAACAGTGCTACATTGAGTTTTACCTTAAAATGTGATATTTCACTCAAAAAAAAAGTTGTTTCTCAGCAAAAATGTTTGCTAGTGGTACTTAGTTTGATGTACAGAATGCTTGGTTGATGGCTGTGTGATGGGTTGATTTACATCCTGTACTTGCTTCCACTCCAGAAGGGATAGACAAAGTGTCATTTTTAACCGACTTCCAAAAAGGAGCAGCTTCTCTATTCGTGTGTATGTATTTTTTATGTATCTCCGTCAATTGTAGGTCGATATTCAAATTTTTTTAGAGTCCCGTTACCAAATGAGATATTCTTGATATGACGATGAATCTTCAAAGTTTTGGTACTCGGATATGTAAATTTCATCACAAATCCTGAAAGACACACCCCTACTCAACTCTTGACGTACTTATTTAACTTGTCTACTAATATATTACTCGTATAGTATAGCTAGAACGGAGGTGGAGGAGGTGTCTAATGAGATAACGAGTACTGGAGAAGTAAGTACGTATGGAAGAAGACCCCAAATAAATTGAGACAAGAGAATGATTATGCTCGAGGAGCTCTGAGTAGCTCGTGGCTTAATAAGAACTGACACTCGGGTCGATCTTTAGGTAAAGCTGTGCTTGGCTAGGTCGGTCTGTGGATGGGTGACCGCCCGACATACTGAGTTTCCTCCGTGCCTCGGAAAGCACGTTAAGCTGTTGGTCCCGGCTGCCATATATAGATCTTTGGCAGTCGTTACAGGTAGTCAGTGACTTGAAATTCTGACATCCAGTCTTACCAAAGATTATCGTATTACCTAGTATTAACTGTGTTGTGGAGGTCAGATAGGCAGTCGCTCCATATAAAATACTGGTACTCAGCTGCATCTGGTTAGACTGGAAGCCGACCCTAACGTAGTTGGGAAAAGGCTAGGCAGATGATGAGAATGATGATGCTCTTTGATACAAAAGCATGAATATTCAAAAATTCAAAAGAGCAATCGTGAGCTCTTAAACTTCGTGATACAAAGTGAAATCAAAGGCTCATCTCACACGATTCACGATCCAATAAAAATACATTCGAAACTAAATGTCGAACTGTCGAAGATCATATCGCGAATTTATTTGATGCTCGTATTTTTTCCTGTGGTTTTGCTTCGAAGCGTTTCTGGTAATTTATGGCATTTTTATGTCTTTTCTTTAGTTTATTTTGGCATTGATTTGTATAAATGTGACTTAGTAATAAGTCTTCAAGACAGAGCCTTTGTGAAGTTTCATCATCATCATCAGCCATAAGACGTCCACTGCTGGACAAAGGCCTCCCCCATAGAACGCCATAACGAACGGCAACCTGCCGTTTGCATCCAACGGTTGCCCGCGACTCTCACGATGTCGTCGGTCCACGTGGTGGGGGGCCTACCAACGCTGCGTCTTCCGGTTCGTGGTCGCTACTCGAGAACCTTTCATCCCCATCGGTTAGAAGTTTATGAGTCTTCAATAATAAAGATTGTGACCCGAAAGTCTAAAACCAGTCTTACCAAGGATTATGGTAGTACCAAGTTAGTACTCCACTATGTAAAATACTGCTATTGGTTAGACAGGAGGCCGACCCTATCGTGCGTGTTGCCTATGCGTGTTGTTCGAAAGAGATACCGCGACCTCGACGCAAGGGCTAAGAAGGAACATGGGTGGTTTTTAGTCAGTAGAAGTCTGACACTCCCTTTCGTTCTGCCCAGAGCGGGAGGGGTTATTTGATGATTTCATATCGTAGTTTAGAAAAGGCTCATGATGAGTCTTCAATAAAACAACAATTTTTAAATAAGTATTCATGTGTCTAACTACTGCTCTACCTATAGAAAAAAGTTGTGAGACAAGTTTCTTTAACAAGAAAATGTGATAGAACAGAGCCACCATCTGTTACAGATTAAAATTGTATTAAAACTTAGTTCGACGTATTTTATGTAATTTTCAATTTTTTTCATGTTTCGTTTTCGCATAAAACTCATCAATATCAATGTTATCGTAACCCGAGAATGTTTATCTTAAAAATAAAATATTTAACAAGTTGACACACTAAAGTCCCGCAATAAAATAAAGTTACTAATGTGAAACTTTGTATTCACTACCGAATTTAAGTGTTACCAATACTAAAATAATAAAAAAACTGCAATAAAATATCATTCAATTCATTCTTGGAAACGGGAATCCACTGGACTTTTTTCGATAAAAACGGTTTTTATTTCCTTATATTTATAATACCTCATCTTGCAAAACGCAAAATAAAAAACAAAATAATTTATTGACCCTTTGGCACGTGTAGATTTCGACAATCGATAAAGTAATCTTAAAAAGATTTGAAAGAATCGAAAAATAAGGCAAAACTTTACTGATCTTAATCTTTCCTTTCAGGTGGGCTTTCAAAGATGTAAAAGCTTTAAAAGGAATTAATTTTATTACGAAACATCGACTAATCATTGCTTTTATGGTTTAGAAAATAATGTTTCTCGGTCGAACGAAATCAATTACTAGAACTCATCACATTTAAGTACAGTCAACTAGTCACATCAGTGCCCATTCTACATTGACAGTACTATTGTCGTTGCAATAAGGGTGATAATAGCATGTTTGTGTTCATGCGGTTGACTGTAAAATAAGCTTAAATGACTTCGTAGTAAAACAATAATAATTTTGTCATTATCACTCATTTATAGCTTCGATACAAGAGCCACTCAGGTTTTATAGCCGACGAGTAATGTATGAATAATAAACGCGATAATGTAGAAAAAACTGGCCAAGTGCGAGTCGGACTCGCACATGAAGATTTCCGTAAAAAAACACTTTTGTTGTATGGGAACCCCACCAATATAATTTTTTTTCTATGTTAAGTATTTGTTGTTATAGCTGCAACAGAAATACATCATCTGTGAAAAGGAGAATGACAACCAATGGGCCCCTTCATTTTGATGTCGTGTCAAGACTATTTACTTCTCAAAAATTAAATCGTATTTTTACATGTTCAAGTTATTTTTATCAACATTTCTTTTACCCTAGCATTGGAAAACATAATTAATATTTATTTTATTGAATTTATGTCAGTTCCGCCATTAAAACTTAACCTGAATGTTGCCAGACGACAGATTATGTCAATTGAATAATTGTAATCGATTGAAAATATCGATATTTTACTATTCTAAAATGAGCGGAAATAAGTTACAATAGCTTTTCTCCCGTCGTAATCTAGCTAACACTGCGACACAGTGAAATAGACGACGGACCAGCTCAAATAAAGAAAATAAAAGTAGTAAATAAACTAAAAAAAAAACACGAAGGAATTATTATTTGAGGGAGTGTATATTATACCCACAGATATATAATATTAAAACTAAGAGATTCTACCGGTCTTAGATCTGCGGTGCTTGAAGCTAAAGTACGATATTGAAATGATGTGGAGGTCCTCTGTCCGACAGCGAAAAACTAAGGAGGAAACGGACGCTCCGGTTGCCCTTCCGATTGTCTAATCGGACTATCGACTCGGATTAACTGCACACACGCTCCAGTTTTGCCGTCTGACACTTTTTTGAACACGGGTGGGCGCACCAACGTATCCGATTGTCTGCTCTTGGACACCTCAACATATGTTTTGCGTGTGGCATTTCAATTGCAAGTCGCAGAACTCATCGGGTTAGTCAAGACTGTCCTCAAAGGAACATTATACTAAGATGGACACCAGCTCATCACGTAAGTGTTTTAATCGTGGCATTATAACTATGATTGAACTAATTAAACAAAAATAAATAGCATAAATATAATATTTTCTTATTTTTAGGTCTTGAATTTGGAACGAGTTTGTCGTGCTTGTTGGGAGGCTGCATCGAGAGGAATACAGAACCAGGCTGTTGGTGGCGTTAACAGACACACCGTGGAGTCTGCGCCAGTGACTGATAACATGGACGATAACATCGCAGATGCTGTGATTCCTGTACCACCACCACTACCACTGCCGGTTCAACCACCTCAGGAACAACGATTACCTCGAACATATTCAAAAATTAATTCATTAAAGTACAAACGGGTTTCAGCAAGTTCACGACATTGCCTGTTCCCTGGTTGTGTGAACACTGAACGTCTGTTAGTACCAGGCACTATAAAAGAAGTTTTGTTGTTACATCATAAAGTATATATTATTCCCTTCACTGCAAGAATCTGCAGATATCATTTACGTAGCAATCGTTGGGATGAACTAGAAGCCCCATATTCAGATTTTACTGGATTTCAAGTAGATGATATTTTCACAAAACTTGAAAAAGCTACTGAGAGACAGTTAGACTTCAATAACATAAACTCAATGGATTCTTCTTTATGCCATTATTGGTTGGGACGTACTGCAGAGCAATTTAATGAGCTTCTAAATTGTAACCCTATGTTATATGATCACTTTCCAAATCCTTCTGTTGCTCTCAGCATATTCTTAGTAAAACTCAGAACAGGTGACAGTAATCAAAGACTGTCAACTCTTTTTAAAATGCCAAGATCCACTTTGGAAAGAAAAATGAATATTGTGAGAAATTGTTTAAATGATCACTTTGTTTCTCGACATTTAGGAATAAATCACACATCTATCCAAAATGTAGCATCACGGAATAGAATCATACCGGAGGGTTTTTATGGGGATGCCAACATGCCTTCAAATGTTAAACCTGCCATTGTAATATGTGATGGCACATATGTTTATGTGCAAAGCAGCAGCAATTATTTATATCAAAAACAAACTTATAGTCTGCATAAATATGCCAATCTTGTTAAACCATTTTTATTTGTTTGCTGCGATGGATATATCTTAGAGTGCGTGGGGCCATATGAAGCCACAAAAAATGACTCGTCAATTATGAGTGCCTTGTTTACAACTGAAAATGGTCCCATGCGCTCGTTTTTTAGATCTGGTGATGTATTCATTTTGGACAGAGGATTTAGAGATGTGATTCCTGAGTTAGAACGTTATAATTATAAAACTCATATGCCTGAGTCATTATCGGAAAACGAAAATCAATTAACCACCCTCCAGGCTAATAAATCTAGATGTGTAACAATGTGCCGGTGGGTGGTAGAGGTTGTAAATGGGAGAATCAAAAGAGATTTTAAACTATTTCGCCAGGAATATTTTAATAGAGCGTCAAGTCACCTTATGACTGATTTCAAAATAGCTTGTTCTCTTTTGAATAAGTTCCATTCTACAATTGATGATAGACCCGATGCGGTAGAGTACCTAAATATTGCTCTGTCAAGATTAAATACAGTAAATTATTTATCGGAATTTATTCAAAGGGAACATATAAATAGAAGACGTACGATTTTCCAAAGCATAAACAGCAGTGCTCCCCATCTAAATAACTTCCCAAGATTATCGTTAATCGAATTAAGAAGATTTGCTTTAGGATCTTACCAATTAAAACAGGCGAGATCCTATTATGGGGAGCATGTGCGGGTGAATGGTACCTACAGTGTAGAAATAAGCAATGAGTTAATAGAAGACGATTTGCCCTTAATATTAGGTCAAAACAATTATTTAGTTAGGGCCAGAATTAAATCGAGACATGTGAGTAGCAGGATTTATTACACATACTTATTGATAAGTAGAGAAGAACATAGGGCAAATTCTTTAGAGAGTATCATTGCTTATTATTGTACTTGCTTAGTGGGAAATCGTACAGTAGGGTGCTGCGCTCATACTATGACCGTATTGTGGTATTTAAGCTGGGGTCGCTTTAATGATATAAGCGCCCCAGCGCAATTTCTAGACCACATATTCCTTGAAGAATAAATGTTTTACTTACTATTTATTGTTGTTTTTTTTTAAAGTAAGCAGCCGTAGAGCAGCTTACCATAACTTGAGGTGGATCTGTGCGGTTGTTGTAACTTAGCCATGAGCTCCTCTAACCTAAGGCTTTAGTCGTAGATAAGTATTTATTTTTAACAACACTATCAACTAGTGAGGGCACAGCCTACTTAACGCTGACTGCCGCATGGCACGACAAGGGATATTTGTAAGCGCAAGTACTTAACCTACATAATATCTAGCAAGAGAAGAAGTTATTTAGTGTTTTATCAATTCAGGAATCAATATTAATACTTAAACAATATTATTATTTTAATTTCAAATATGTTAAGAACAAAAAAAAACTTGTTTTATAACGTCAATTTCAGCATCCGAAAAAATAAGATTTCTCTTAAACCAGGGTGAAAAATTGAAAATCGATTTCAGGATATGAAAAGGTAATTCTAGGTCTACAAAACCAAGTTAAAATCACCGTGACACGCGAAGTTTTTTAGGGGCCTAAAACTCCTAACAAAATGGGCATTCTCCTTTCAACTGTATATTACGGTTCATGAGGTACAGCCTGGTCACAAACAGACATACATACAAAAATGGACAGTGAAGTCTTAGTAATAGGGTCCCACCACCTAACACAAATTAAGAACCATCACCGATACATTACAAATCTATTACAGAAAGCCGCATTTAAGTCGGTTAAACAAAAATAAATGGGGAAATTCGTTTGCGCACAAACAAACAAACAACATCTCACCCTAAACGCATATACCTTCTCCATTCCACCGTGGGTAAAAAGCATTAAAACGCATGCGTCCGGGAGTCGTACGTGATAACATCAGACGGGGACATCGCACGCGCTTGTCGGTGAGTAATTATGTTATTCGTGCAGACGTGACGGTCGTTCGTTTTTTGTAGAAAGTATGTAATTTGCACGCAGAAATTAATTGCAAGCATTTCTTTATACAGACGAAGGTTTTGAGTCAGAGGCTAGATTCCTCTTTCCTTCTGTCTTTTTTTTATAACAGAGGTTCAGCAATGCATGGCTCTGGCCATGTAATTAGAGGAGAAGAGAAATGGAATAAAGCAATAGCATTGTGGTACCCAGGAGAGAGACCAAAGAGGTATCGTGTTACCTAGTATTAGCTGGGTTGTGGAGGTCAGATAGGCAGTCGCTCCATGTAAAACACTGGTATTCAGCTGCATCCGGTTAGACTGGAAGCCGACCCTAACATAGTTGGGAAAATGCTAGGCAGATGATGATTGTGGTACCCAGGAGAGGAAAAGAGGAAAAAGGGAAAATCATTCAGAAGATTGGAAGATGATGTGCTTAAAACAGCCGGAAAAACCTGGACTAGACTGGCGCGGGAGAGAGAAGATTAGAAAGTGTTGGAGGAGGCCTTTGCCAAGGGGCACACAGAATAAAATAAAGAAGACGAAAAAAAAAAAAAAAAAAAAAATGTATATTTTATGCATGGCTCGATTGTACGCACGACGTTCAACCAAGCTATATTAAAGCAGTTTAAATACAGATCTCTCATTGTTAGGGAATTAATACAAACGCAGACCATGTTATACTAGCTTAATGTATCGCCTTGTAATTACTTTGAGGTCACTTAGGTAGGTACTAAGTTATGTTTTTTTGTCTTACCTATCCGCCCTCAAAAGTGAGTAATTAATAGCAACAAGAACCGCTTTGGATCATCACCATAATAATATCGGCCATACAACCGATGCTAAACATTCGAAACGCAAATCACAACACATTTCCAAAAGCATTCACCACAAACAATGGGGTTTTAGGCTTTGTTTTAAGTTATATCAGCTGGATTGAGGCATACCTATCAGCATTCAGCGACCTCACAGACGGTAATAGCCCGCACATGCCATAAATATTACCCTTTCACAGCAGATAAGAGAATATAATGGATATGCGCAAGCGCATGTAAAGTCTATTGGAGTCCTTGTTTCCAATTCCTGTTATCATAGCTTAAAAGGATGTCAACTTTATGTTGTCTGTAAATTGAGTTGATTTTAAATCGACTAGAAGTATTAAACAAAAAACATGATTATTCGATCAGGGCCCCGAGTCTGCTATTCAATAGTGTCAGAATGGTCTATCATTGATCTCATAATTGTTGATTTTGACAACACCAAACTTGTCAAAATCAACAATTATGAGATCAATGATAGACCATTCTGACACTATTGAATAGCAGACTCGGGGCCCTGGACGCGTACCGCGGTATGGTTCTAGGAGGCATAGACAAAGAGCTCTTGGAAGGAATTGAACGACGGCACGGTTGACGTAGTGGCTGAGACATTGGACTGCTGCGCTGCGTGTCGCGGGCTCGATCCAATTAGGCAATTTAGTTTCGAAAAAAACAAAAACAATTGTGTTTTCGGAAAAGTTACTTTAACATTTACAGTCATGTTCAATTTGTAAAATATCATCTGGGTAGGCGTGTCCTGTGTGGCGGTCGGCTACCAGTGTAATATATAAACTGAATAAAATTGCACAAAAACATTTAAAAAAAAACATTTTTAGCCTGTACTTCCCACTACTGTTCAAAGACCTCAGCCAATTTTTTTTTTAACATTGCCCCACACTAGGAATTTCTCCTGTATCGTGGATGCGTTCACAAACATTTAAACTGACATACACAAACATACCCAGACTCGGCACAACTACCTGTAGGCCATACAAATATTTGTGTCCGGGCGGGAATCGAATCCGCGACATGCAGGGCAGAAGCCAATTGCTTTGTCTATGGGTCAACCGCACCGTACCTTTTTTTTTTTTTTTGGGTTGGTGGAGAATCATCAAATAACCCCTCCAGCTCTTGGGCAGAGCGAAAGGGAGTGTCAGACTTCTACTGACTAAAAACCACACCATGTTCCTTCTTAGCCCTTCATGTCGAGGCCGCGGTATCTCTTGCGAACAACCCGCAGCCCCGACGGGCACCGCACCGTACCTTACGTTACTTAGTGAAGTCTATTTGGAGAGTCATAAACGCCAGAATTATTTATCTTACAATTGGAAATGTGGAAATATTTATCTTCGAAGCTAGCAAAATGAGAAACTTACAAGTAAATGAAACTAAGTAAGTGATCGGAGTTAATCGTAAGATAAAACATTAAAACCAGTAACTGATGATGCGGTGCGGGGACCATAATAATATAATCTAAGAGGAAAGACTTGTTCTAGATGTAGGCATGAATTTGCATTAATTAGGTCTAAGTTTAATTATTCCAACTGAAATGTTTATGCATATGACCACTAGATCAATGAGATTCGATTCCCAGCTGGGGCAAATTTAAATAGGATTTTTTCGACGGTAATTTTTCAGCCTCAGGGGTCTAGATTTCTCCGTCGGGGCTGCGGGTTGTTCGCAAGATACCGCGGCCTCGACATAAAAGGCTAAGAAGGAACATGGGTGATTTTTAGTCAGTAGAAGTCTGACACTCTCTTTCGCTCTGCCCAAGAGCGGGAGGGGTTATTTGATGATTTCCCACCCCACAAAAAAAAAGTGTCTAGATTTGTGCCCGGTTTATGGCATTAGGCTGGCTTGGGTCTTAAAAGATAATGGATTAATTTGCCATCCAGTCTGTCAAACTTTATACAGGCGTAAGTTATCTACATACTAATATTATACTTAAAGAGGTTTGTAGGGTGTAATCTCTGGATCTACCAAACGGAAATTCTTTCACCAATAGAAAGCCACATTATTTATGAGTGTCATACGCATTATATTAACCCGAAAACCAGACCGTGCGGGCGAAGCCGCGTGCAGAAGCTAGTGTCATGTAAAACCTATAACACCTAAAGCAATATTACCTCATACCAAAATTACAAACGAAATTTACGAAACAGTTTTCCAAACCATGTTTGTTCAGGTGTTGCGGTTAGTCTTCCGGGACAAACACCCATAGGTGTCCCGTTACATATGTCGCCACCTTTTTATGCTTATGGGAACCCATCTTTTGTCTTACCGCGGTTAATGGGTTCTCGGGATTATGAGCCCTTTGTCTATGCCATTGGAGTGCCATAGACGAATAGAGGGTAACCACATAAAAGAATATAGAGATACGAAACGTGGCAGTTGTTATGTAAAGTTATGGTGGAGATTGACCGCATTAAAAATAGTGGGAATTTTTCGAAGGAGATTAATTTGTTCTCGTTTTAGTTGGTTTCGTAATAATAATAATAAAATATTGTGTAACCATCAAGCTGGACTAGTTAGTCACGAGCCCTGGATATTTCGATTCCTTTTTTTTTGGCGGGTGGAAAATCATCAAATAACCCCTCCCGCACTTGGGCAGAGCGAAAGGGAGTGTCAGACTTCTACTGTCTAAAACCACCCATGTTCCTTATTAGCCCTTCATGTTGAGGCCGCGGTATCTCTTGCGAACAACCCGCAGCCCCGACGGGATATTTCAATACCTTGGGTTCATCTAAGCAAGATAAGTGTTAGTAAAAAATATTTGCTAGATTTGGTGTCACAGTTTTTATAGCTAGTTAGCCCGCCACACTATTCCCAAACCACTGTAACTCCTGTAAGCCAGAATCAACAGTGGCGACCACAAGAAAAGCGCCGAGACAATGAAGCCCGACGAAGTCCCAGAGAAACGATTAAACTGTCTTGGATCCCGCAACGAAATTAATCAGAAAATAATAGCGGAGGAGTAGGAAAAGGCATACTTGTTACCTCACGTCCACACGATGAAAAAGGGGATAATTTTACAATACGCACATAAATCCAAAATACCAGCGTATCTTTGATTCGAACTCTTCGAATTAATACTTACTTTCTTTATTTAGTCCTATTAATCTCATTCAATGTGATTAATAGGACCTGATTGTGTACCTAATCCTAGACCGAATTCAACATAAAAAATCATCATCATATATCATCATTATATCTGTTATGCGTTGTATGTGTATATTTTTCCTGTATGTCTATTTGTATGCTCGACATACAGAGTTTCCTCCGTGCCTCGGAAAGCACGTTAAGCTGTTGGTCCCGGCTGCCATATATAGATCTTTGGCAGTCGTTACAGGTAGTCAGTGACCTGAAATTCTGACATCCAGTCTTACCAAAGAGTATCGTATTACCTAGTATTAATTGGGTTGTGGAGGTCAGATAGGCAGTCGCTCCGTGTAAAATACTGGTATTCAGCTGCATCCGGTTAGACTGGAAGCCGACCGTAACATAGTTGGGAAAAAGGCTAGGCAGATGATGATGATGTCTCTTTGTATGCTCGTTATGTTTCTGCGACAAATAAATATTTTTTCTTTCTTTCTTTAACATTCTAAAACCTTTTACACGTATAATTTATGTATCGCTTCATAAACGTAGGCTCTCACAATATAACTTAGCCACTTAGCCACTCACGAGTGCCAACATACCGCCTACTTGCACCACACTAACCCATTTCTACTCGACTTAAATAACTTGCGTGGGTTTGCCAAGGCTGATAAGCTCTCTGCTTACCTCGTTTTCAAATCGTCGTAGTTTTGCATAATGTTTATTTAATTAGTGTTTCTTTTAGCTAGTGTTTATTTCGTGTTTTTGTTTCGTTTTACCGGTAACTATGTAAAAAAAATCTTTGAAGTTTTTGACCCACTTCCCGGTTTCCGATTGAGCTGAAATTTTGCATACCTATATGTTTAGTTTGAATGACAACACATGGTTAGTTTAGTTATATATTTTAAAAGCAACATGGTGGAGTGAGAAGAACATTACATGTTTAGATTTTGCGAAATAGCGAACAGCTGGTAGTTCTCTGCAGTAATTTTCTTGTCTCCATCGAACTATAGTGACACTATTAAACCCGAAGAAAAACAGGTACCATAAAATCATTCATTCCTTTAGTTAGTCCCCAAATTAGTCACTTTGATGAATTAAGACATCAGAAGTATTTGAGCAAGTCAATAAACTGAGTCGATCTTCAAAACCGTCAAGATATCAAACAAAACCAGTTTCAAACAAAAGATTGATATTCCACCTTTATATTTGGGTCATTCTTCCCATAAAAAATGCGTTAAAAACGATAAAAAATAAAGCATACAGCGTAAAACCACCAAACGGTGTCAACAGCAAATGACTCGATTAAAATAATTACGTGTAGCACCGTTACTTTTTATTAAAGGAAGGATATTTTTAAATTATCTTTGTGAGTACGAAAGATATTATGTTTTGGATATAACAGTGCGGTCAGGTATCATTATTATGATATACTTTTGGCTGCATAACAAACGGACGAAATGCTGCAATTTTTTGCGGTCAACGGGACTACCACCTCTTAAAGCAGTATTATTTTAATCAAAGTATAATGTAGACCGCCGCGGGAGGCGCTCCGGGCGTCGGGGGCCACGTGATGGCTTCCGGCCACCGTAGACGCGGGCCTGTGGACGATGAGTGATGGATAAGCTCGCCGTCCGTCCGTCTTATGACGACGACAGGCCGTGTCGACGGCGCGTTCGTGTTCCACGCGCGCCTCAAAGAGATGTCAGCAACATGGAAGGGGCCCGCCCGCAAGGGCCGACGCCCGTCGGGGCTGCGGGTTTTTCGCAAGAGATACCGCAGCCTCGATATGAAGGGCTAAGAAGGAACAAGGGTGGTTTTTAGTCAGTAGAAGTCCGACACTCCCTTTCGCTCTACCCAAGAGCGGGAGGGGTTATTTGATGATTTTCAACCCACCACAAAAAAAAAAGTATAATGCAGAAAAGGGAACTGCTTCGTTGTTCTTGTGGTCACTTCTGCATGAGCTACTGGGTTTGATTTCCAAGTCGGGCAAAGTGTTATTGGGTTTTTCCATCAGGAATTTCTCAGTAGCAGCCACGGAGTCTGAAATTGTGTCCAGTAGCAATAGGCTCGCCCCCTATTACATGGGACTTAAACATAACTAGCAAAATGTGGGTGTACTAACGGGCACACCTCTGCCTAACACTTCGGGGATTAGAGGAGTGATGTTATGTTATAACATCTGTATACAACGATTTTTCTTCGTAGGATAAACTTTCTGCCGTTCTGTGTGTAATAATAATCGTTCAAATTTTTATTCACTTATACAGGGTGTAAACGAACCCTTCACGCATCCGTCAACCAAGCATTCTGTACATCAAACTAAGTACCCCTACGCAAAAATTTTTGCTGGGAAATGACTTTTTTTTTTGGGGTCAAAAATCACATTTTACGGTAAAACGCAAAGTAGCACTCTTAAAACATTGTGCTAGCGGATGCTTTGAATAGTAAACGGGTCATGGGGGTAATTTAAGTAAAGTTAAAACCTGAAATACTAGTATTTACAAAAACAGCTGTGAAAAATTTGGAACTTTGACCCCCAATATCTCCGTAACTAGGAGGTTCCCAGATATGGTCTAGAACAAAAAAATGATCGCAGTGGTGGGGAGAACAAATGCCCTTCATTTGCGTTAAGGGTACTTTTACACCCTTTATAGGTGAGCATTGAGTCTTATTAGCTAAGTACCGACTTTCACATTTCAATTCCGATTCTTATTAGATTGCTCAATAACCTAACTGATATTGAATGCTTCGCATGATAACTAGCTGATATAAAAAGATCTTTTTTCGTTCCTCACCGTATTTCGCTGACATTTAAAGGGTAAATTCGAGGTCACCTTCCTCAAAGCAACAACTAATGCGTTATATTATGTACTTGCCTATGTGTTTACACTAGTTACTTGTAGATAAGTGCTAATAGCCGGAAACAGGTAGTACGGCACGTACTGAGACGGATACAGTTTGTAATGTTTCTGCCGTAAAATGGCGAAGTAAACATGCCTTCCATTCACATAATTGACACTGTTCTGTTGATAACAGTGTGTTTTGACAGTTAGAATGTTGGGGAACACTAAATAGGTATCTATGTAGTGTAGGAAACTGCCATTTGTAAGGCATGTAAGGTACCTACTTATGTACAGACAGACAGGAGCGAAAATATCTATAATCTCATCCGCTATTATTTATTTAAACTTCATGCACAAATGTTTTACATAGGCGGACTTAATGACACAAGGCACTGCTGTTTGGTGGCTATTCTTTTCTGATTAATTTCGTTGCGGGATCCAAGACAGTTACCTATATTGTTTCTCTGGGACTTTATCGAACTTCATTGTCTCGGCGCTTTTCTTGTGATTGCCACTGTTGATTCTTCAGAAGTTACAGTGGTTTGGGAATAGTGTGGTGGGCTAGTCCCATAAAAAAAACATGTTGGTATACACTTTTGGAACCCAAAGTTATACCATATCTCAAAGGCTGGTGTAGTGGTCGCAAGCGCGACTGTTGTGCACGAGGTCCAGTGTTCAATTCTTAAGTCAGGCAAAATGTTATAATATAAGGTTTTCCCATCAGGAATTTCTCAGTCCCATTGTACCCGGTTGATGGCAATAGGCTCGCCCGCTATTAGATGGGACGTGTGAGTTATGTGTATGTTTAACATAACTGGCGAAATGTTGCCTCTGCCTCTGTCTGTCTGTCTGTTACTGATAAACACCGAAACTAGGGGTATTTATTGATTTCTTCTTCTAATACCTGAAAAACTTAATGCTATGTACAAAATCATTTATAGGAAGATATAGATTCTATAGATTTCTTGACCATAATTCCTAATTCGTACGCACAGTCAATCAAAGTTAAATAGAAGCGTATTTATATGCGCATTCGGTGAACTCTTTGTTTAGTCACAGTCTACAAATAATGCACAACATTGTAAACGCGGCTGTTATAAATATCGCCGCGTAAACGTTTTGCGTATCTTTGTATTGTTTTGCTAGTTCATCTCCTGAACTATGCGTAGTTAGAATTGGAGTAAACTAAATTAAAGCTTCAGACTATGACTACAGGAATTTTTATTGTATGAGTCTGATTCATGTCAAAACGTATTAGGTGCATTTGTGGTGTTTTAAAACTTTGTAACTGCAGAATACTACACTAACGCACTAGAAGGACATACACCTCATTGGTGAGGTTCTTCAGAAAGGTCTGCCACTGCTGGGACACAGATCTACATTTTATGAGAGGGAATCCAACACGCTGGCCCAGTGCGGGTTCGTATTTGTCTCATTTCTTCGATTTTTTGATTCCGTTCATGCCGGTTTCCTCACGATCTTTTCCTTTCCTGTTTCGAGAGCAGTTATAATGAAAAAAAAATTGAAACGACACAAAGTAATGTGCCATGTTTGAACCCACGACTTAAGTACGGGTCTAAGTCGGGGCCGCAACCACATCTGCTCTCAAAAAAATTAAAGAACCTACACATTACTCAATTATAAAATTGAATTGAAATCTCAATGCAGGTAGAATTCCACAACACATTACTATTTAATCAAACCAAAAACAGAGCATACAGTTAGCATAAACAAACACGAGTCGCGAATGCGATGCAACGCGAATGTTAACGTTTATTATACGTAACTACTCTAAGTCTGTAGTAAAAGTAGATTAGAGAGGTACATAAGTAAATACGCGAATGTATGCTGTCATTTCGAAGCACACCAGGACATCTAGAAACATTCGAGAGCTAGGTGTAATGTCTCGTGTATCAATATAACACTGTTAACGGGCACTTAAGGAGATATTTTACTTTATTACTTAACCAGAACACGTGCGCCCTCGCTTGTCATGCCAATGCGTCTGCGCATATACTATGTAGCATTTTAGAAGCCATTCTTTTACAAAATAGGTTTTACGTTATTTTCCAAGATAATAACCTTTTGAATTTTGTGAAGTGTAAACATATTTTGCCAGACTTAAGTGGCAATGGGCAAATGGGGCCGAAAAGTTCTGGACTGGCGACCGTGAACCGAAAGACGTTGCGTTGGAAGGCGTCCCACAAAATGGACACAGGGGAGGCCTATATCCAGTAATTGGCGCGGTGGGCGTCTTTCGGCTGACATGATAACATATTTTTGCTCATGATTAGCCACTTCGGGTATTAAAAGCGTGCATGATGTTCGTGCTACAACTACAGTTTACTACAGTGTAACAGTTAAGTTCGGTATGCATTAGTATTTATGTGTTGTAATTTAGATGCAACTCAGGCGGAAAGTTCCTTTGTGTGACATCTCACGTAACTTAAGTAAACAATGCTTTATTGCAGTTAGCAGTTTTTTGTAGTGGCCTCGTTATTTGCGACTACTGTATGTTGTAACTGTGATCTGAATCTGATATGACTTCGTTTATTATTTCTTTTTTTGTTTTCGTAAGTTCTGGCTTTTGGAGGCCCATTTTAGCAAAACGATGTCTGTAACACTATTTTGGGGTGATTCTACACAAATCAGGCAGGAAAGAAAACAAGAGGGAGGAGTAGAAGAACATGTCATTGTAGTTAATTTTAATATTGCGCGAATGAGTAAAAACAAATGTAACGTATTGATATAAAAAAAACTACAAAATATGCCGCAGATTTGTTTGCGTTGCGTGAACTTACTTAACTTTGTCGTACTAAATAACCAATACAACAGCCATACTGCAGAGGCCTGTAAAATTCGTACCATGAAGATAGAAGATCAGCAGGGCTATTGCGTATCTTTTTAAATGTCAGTGGCTATCAGAGTGTCCATCGATTAACTGTCAAATGGCTATGGTTTGGTACAAAATGGAACCATTTGGATTTTTGGATAAAGGAATATTATGAACTTTAAAATTGTTCTTTGTCCAACAAAATAAACAAACCTAAATTATTATTTTATTGACAAAACAATCACGAAATAAACTTACCTATTTCTGAATCGTGTCATTTTCAACCCACGGCGCAACCATAGTATAAACTATGGCGCAACTTTTCATCAAGATTAATCTAGACACCCATTGTTTGCAACTTAGTAAATACCAAATTGTATAGGTACTATTTATGTATTCCTGGTAATGAAATAATTAATTTTATTTGTACAACTGTGGTTGTTATTATTGTGTGTGACCTATACAATTGTTTTCCAATAGCACAATAGATAAATTATAATTAGTTTTGGTTTACAACAATGTGGTTTCGATTTGATTTAATTTGTTAGTAGACTCGAATATAAATTATTCTAAAGCATAAACACGTCAAGCATAAAACGAGAGCAGTGGTGGCCCAGTGGTTGCGGCCCCGACTTACGAACAGTGAGTCGTGGGTTCGAACCCAGGCAGGCACATTGCTTTGTGTAATTTATTTCATCACCACTGCTCTCAAAACGGTGAAGGAAAACATCTTGAGGAAACCGGCATGTCTTAGAACCAAAAAATTTGAAGACATGTGACATCTGCCAATCTGTACTAGGCCTGCGTGGTGGATTATAGCCCATCCCTCTCCTTGAGAGGAGGCCTGAGTCCCTGCAGTGGGAACATTATAGGCTGATGATGATAAACATCAAAGTAAAAAACAAAAAAATCAAAGGTGAAGCGGGTTCAATTAAACGTAGCGGCAAAGTGAACAACTAGTTTAATAATCTTCACAATATTTGTTACAAACTAGGCTTAAGAACACACGATAAAAAAAACACAATACTACACGGTACGTTCCTGGCCAGTTCGTGACGTGAGGTGCGTCTCGAAACAAGTAAGGATACGTCACCGCGGGGAGTGAGGTAGCGGGGGCGTCTAGGCTAGGCGTGCTTTTCCAATGCGTGGATACAGCGGCGCGCTAGCGCAGACTGACGCTCGACTGCGCGGCGTTGCCTTATATAGGTGAAAGGCACGGCCGGCGGCGGGCGGCAGCGGTGCGGGGCACGGTGCGAGGTGGCCCATCGTTGTGTGCGTGCAGCGTGAGTGACGTGCCGACACAGCGGTGTTTGTGTGGCGAGTGGATGTAGGCACTCGGTGGTGCTACAGGCTCCCCCTCTGGTCGCGAAGTCGCCCCGACGAGTGACCAGTCAAAATAGATGCTCCACCGACGAAGCTGGGCGAGACGCTTGTCGCCGTGGTCGCTCTCGTCCACGGGATGCTTGTCATCTCCCTCCCCCTGCATTCGTAGTGCTTCTAGTGCATATCGACATCATTGCTACTGTCGCTATGGTTGCTAGGAAAGAGTGCCTTGGAGTGCGGAGACAGCTCACATGGAGCATCGTGAAGCTGCATTTGGGCATCACGGACCATAAAGTCGACGAACCTTGGAGAATATCCATCGAATATTGGTCGGGATCGATTCCTTGGAGCAGGGGATAACTCAATGGGTACTACATGATATGGCATCGTGTTTCTGTTGCAAGCACTCGTTTCCGGGAGTGCTGGTTCTCCTCTGGACAATGGACTGCTCGTGGCTGAGGTGCATGCACTAGATTGTGGCAGCGCTGGTTCCAGTACGCCTTCGTCACGTGGAGTTATTGCTAGAGGCGAAACAAACTCTAGCATCTCGACATCTTTCAGCATAGTCCGTAACTGAGGGTTGAAATAAACGGGCGCAGCCTCTACCTGGGCCATAGAAATTTCCTCATCATCTTCAACTTGGAGGTCGAAGATGTCAGCAGGGTAATCTTCAAAATACCAGTTTCTCTGAGGAACGTTCAGCACTAACTTAGCATCCTCTATAAAGCCGACGCCTAACAGTGTGCGCGACTCTCGAGCTTCCGGGAACACGATAAAGGTCGTTTGCACGACACGGAAGCAGATACTGACGGGTGCTCTCACGGTCAAAACGTCTCTCGTCGTCTTCGTGCCATCAGCCAGCTTCACTGTCAGTTTTTGCGTCTGGAATGCAAATCCCAGTCTTCGTAGACATTTGTACAGCGTGTATGACGCAACGCTTGTTTTTGCGCAAGTGTCCACATAGGCGGTACCAGTTATTTTGCCTATAGCAATACCAATAACCGGTCTAGGGCGTATATCTGCTTGAATATTTAAGGAACAGAAACTTATTTCCGTTTTTACTACGTTTGCCACAGTCTTGGCGGCGCAGGTTGTGCATTTTGATCTAATCACTCCTGGTGTACCACATCCGTAACAGGCAAATGTTGGTGCAGAGGGTGATGGCGCTTGGGTGCCTATAGCTGCATTCGTGGGCGCAGGCTTCGTGGCAGAAGTACCATCACCAGAAGCGAGATCCTTTTTCTCCTTCTTCCGACATGTCTCAACTGTATGTCCAGGTAATCGACAGTACGTGCAACGCTTCTTTTTAAATGGTGCCGTTTCTGTCTCTTTTCCCTTCCCTGTCCCTTCTTCTGGCATTTCTTTTTCCAACAGGAGCTCTTCTACTCCTCTGGCTGCCTTCACTAGGGCGTCAAGAGTATTTACAGACTCACGTGGCATTTTGACCCTTATTTTGTACCTTAGTTGCCCGTAAATCATGTCAATTTGTTGGGTCTCTGTGTGTGGCTCTGGCATTTGTGCAATAAGAGCCCTCTTCTTAGCCACAAACACTTCAGTGAGTTCAAGCTCACCTTGCTTGATGTTCACCACGTTCTGGTACAGCTGGTAGGCGGGTCTCTTAGGAGCAAAGGCGTGGCGAACTCTCGACACAAACTCGTTCCATGTCTTCACCTGGTCCTTTATCCCATTCCACCATGTGGCTGCCTCTTCCTTTAATATTAAAGGGATGCTCATGATAGCATCTTCATCGGAGATCTGTTCCACGGACTTGAACACTGAAACTCCAGCAATAAAAGATTCCACCGATTCAGTGTCTCTGGCACCATTAAATGTTATCTTGCAAGTGGTGAAAGAGCCTCGTCGCTGTTGGTAACCAATCGCTGACAATAACTTTTCAAATTGCTCAGGTGACAGATTCATGGTAGTTACCGGTTCCTCCTTTATTTTTCCTGTTGTTAGGCTAGCCTGTTTTCGGGCCCCACGTTGGGCGCCAGATTGAAGCGGGTTCAATTAAACGTAGCGGCAAAGTGAACAACTAGTTTAATAATCTTCACAATATTTGTTACAAACTAGGCTTAAGAACACACGATAAAAAAAACACAATACTACACGGTACGTTCCTGGCCAGTTCGTGACGTGAGGTGCGTCTCGAAACAAGTAAGGATACGTCACCGCGGGAAGTGAGGTAGCGGGGGCGTCTAGGCTAGGCGTGCTTTTCCAATGCGTGGATACAGCGGCGCGCTAGCGCAGACTGACGCTCGACTGCGCGGCGTTGCCTTATATAGGTGAAAGGCACGGCCGGCGGCGGGCGGCAGCGGTGCGGGGCACGGTGCGAGGTGGCCCATCGTTGTGTGCGTGCAGCGTGAGTGACGTGCCGACACAGCGGTGTTTGTGTGGCGAGTGGATGTAGGCACTCGGTGGTGCTACAAAGGTATATAATAATTAACGCTATAATTTTGAACCTTCGAAGTAAATGTTTCTGATTTATGTACACTAGGTGTAAACCTACCCTTTACGAAGCCGTGTATTTAAAAACAGTTAAAATTTCACCCAATATTTCCGTAACTAGAAGGACCCAGGTATAATTAAATTGTTTTAGATCGCGATTTAAAAAAAAAAAAACGAATAGTTATTTTTAACCGACATCCAAAACGGAAAAGTCTTTTTTGCAAAAAAAAACCGACTTTTAAAACACAAAAAAGTGAAAAATAAACCTCGCAAGAAAAAGCAGCTTCTGAAGTCGGTGACATTTTGTTTGTTTGATTTCGTTTTTTTTTGCCACCGACTTCAGAAGCTGCTTTTTCTTGTGGAGTTAATTTTTTCACTTTTTTGTGTTTTTCGTTTTTGTGTTTTTCACTTTTTTTGTGTTTTAGAAGTCTGTTTTTTTTGCAAAAAGTTTTTTTTCTTTAACAAGATCCTAGGGACAAAGGAACTAGCTAACTGCTTATATCTAGAAACTTGTATTAATTTGGTACATAGGGCAAGGTCACAGTATCAAAAATACTTGATACACAAACGCAAAACCTTAGGAATTTAAAAACAAAATGACTCCACCCACGGCATTGAGTCTTCGAGAAATGCATTTGCATTTCTTGCTCAATGCCATTTTCTCTATCTCGTCTCAGATATTATTACGGGTAGGTACATAACCAATTAGGCGATAATTTTATGTAATATGACTTAATTAACTTGTTCTAGTCGTTAAGTGTCGCAACTGCATTAATATAACTTGCTAAGCTGCATAAGACAGAAATATCGTATTATGTATTTTATTTCTCATGTTTAACCATTTACTGCCGCACTTAGTAGGTTTTGACAAATTTGTCATACAAAAGTATGTCAAATCTACTTATTACTATTTACTAAGTACAATCATTAAAAATCTCTGAGTACCACAATTAGAACATTAGTATTTAAGCTGTTTTAACGAATCTACCATTACTATAAAAAAAATCTAAAAATATTCCATTAGTTCTGATTACTTCCAACAAAAAAAATCCTACTACGCTTAGGCGCTTGCATTAGAAATTATAAGAAGAATCAATATCAATTATATGTTCATTGATTAACACTTCTGAAATTAACTGCGGTACTCAGAGATATTTAATGATTACTTAAGCCGTCACTTAGTAAAGGTTTGACAAACTTTTGTATGACAAAACTGTCAAAACCTTTACTAAGTGATGGCCTAAGTAATCATTAAAGCTCTCTGAGTGCGGCAGTTAGAGGTTATATTCTCTTTTTTGGTCCTGAATAATGCCTCTAGAGCAATTGACTTTCACTGGCAGATAGTTGATGTTATAAAGTTTCACTATAACTACTTTTATTTTAGACAAATAAACTAGGAATACGTAAAAAAATAAAACTTTTGAAATTGTTAACCAAATGCGGTTCAGACAGGGAAGTATTATTTTGTACTAGGTTTTGCAAGTCGAAAATTATCCCACGGGAAGACAAAATCGGGATAAAATATCAAATATTATCCTGTGTGTTAATCCAGGTTATTCACTATCCGTGTATCAAAGGAGAAGGGGACTTCTGGGCCCAGCAGTTAACTAGTTGAAATATGTATTAAAAAAACCGTATATTTTTCTAAAGGAAATCACAAAATATGGAACCTTGTTTCTATCTAGGAAGCGAGAAAACTTTAAATAAGTTATGAAACTAAATAATCGATTAAGTAATGCCTGAATTGCTGGTAATCGATTATGAATAAATCGCTAAAATCTCAGAATATGTATGAAAATCGAGTGACAAGTGTTTTTTCGTGGAATCGATTCATAGCGAATAGAATTCCTTTTATTTTTTTTCTGGCAATACTTCTGCCTGACATCAGTCAGACACCAACTGACAGATGTCACTCGTTCGTTGTCTTTCTCGTTTTGAGTGCACAAGTATTTTTTTCCATGTTCTATTGTTTAACCCCACGACCTCGGCTTTGCATAGGACTTTTGACGGATCTTGATACAAACACGCTCCATGCATAAAACCATAACACAACCGAAGCAGTATTTCGTGAAAAACATAAAAAACTACAATGTTATAATTAACCTTACTTTTACTAAACTTCATATAACTTGATTCCTGGATAGCCAAATTTCACCAAATTTTTAGTGAGGCCTTGTTATTATACCCTCTTACAAATAAGGCTAGTTTGATTCAGTTAACACCTGGGCCCAGGAATGTATGGAGTCATTCCCTTCTCCTTTTATCCACATCCGATCAGTAGTTTTTGCGTAAAGAAGTAACAAACATACACACTCACAAACTTTCGCCTTTATAATATTTCTGTGATTATAGTAGGAAGTAGGATAATAACTGCACACCAACGAAGGTCTCGGCCAACACCTTGTCTAAAATAAAACACTGGAAAAAATAAAACTCAAGAAATGTAGACTGAAACAAGATCTCAACCAGCTGTAGATCCAATCATCTCAGTTCACTCAAGTAATAATCGTCAGCTTATCAAGCCTGCTTGTTAAGCACAATCTAGATCGTCCTATCTGCTGTCATCCATCCAGCATCCAGCTACATAGTCTGACGTGTCTATCTCTGTTATTGATCAGCAAGTTGCGCTTGAGCAGCCGTTTATTCAGGCTCGTAATTAAGTCTCAGACACGTCAACTGTAGAAATATGTATTAAAAAATGAATATTTTTTAATTAACGCTCGTAATCGGCGTGCGTGTATGACCAGATGTATGAATGTGGACGAGGCAAAAGGAGTATGTAAGGATCGTAGCAAGTGGCGTTCTGTGGTTTCTGCCTGCCCCCATGGGAAAAGGGCGTGAGTTTATGTATGTATGTATTTTTTAATTATGTCTTTCTTTGGTGTCAATAAATATGTGTGTTTGAGAACGTAACTATATACGTATATATAGGGTGTAAAAGTACACAGCTGTTTTTGTAAATACTAGTTTTTAGGTTATAACATTACTTAAATTATCTCCATGACCCGGTTACTATTCAAAGCATCCACTAGCAGATTGAGTTTTACCGTATTATGTGATTTGTGACCCAAAAAAAAAAGTCGGTTCCCAGCAAACATTTTTGCGTAGGGGTACTTAGTTTGATGTACAGAATGCTTGGTTGACGGCTGTGTGATGGGTTGATTTACACCCTGTATAAACTCATCATCTGCGTAGCTTTTTACCAAATATGTTGGGGTTAGCTTCCAGTCTAACCTGATGCAGCTGAATCCCAGTTTGGAGCGACTGCCTATCTTCCTTCACAACCCATTTAGCACTGAGTAATACTTGGTAAGGCCGCTTGTCATATTTACGGGCCACTGACTACCTGTGGCTGTAAGAACTATCAAAGACCTATAATTGACAGCCGGCACCAACAGCTTGACGTGCTTTCCGAGGCACGGAGGAAACTCGGGATGAAATGGAAGGTACCACCCATTAGACCAACCTAGGCAAGTGTGGCTTAACCAGAAGATTGATCGGAGAGCATTTAATTTTTTTGTAACTTTATAAACTCACAGATTAGGGTAGTTAACAAAAAAAATCTAATTAGTCCATCAGATAGATTTCCATAAAATATTGGGCACGTATTTTTTCTTTTTTCACATCAACAATGAAGACGATACAGTGCTTTGAAACCTCGTGTGACGTCGTATTCTAAGACATTAGTATGACATTTTTTACCGGTGAGTGACGTCACAACCCCCCACCCAAATCCTTTTATTTAGTTTGCGTTCAGAGCAGTTCCAGACAAACGTATTTTGTTTTGTCACTATATTTTAAAGATCAGTGTCTGCATCAGTCCTCAATTTGTCCGTACCAGTTTCCTCGAAACTTTTTTTTTTTTGGATGTGGGGAAATTCATCAAATGACTCCTCTAGCTCTGGGCGTAGCGGTAGGGAGTGTCAGACTTCTAATGACTAAAAACCACCCATGTTTCTTCTTAGCCCTTTAAATTGTGTCCGAGGCCACGGTAACTCTTTCGAAGTTTTCTCGAACCTTAACTGAGCTGTGACCCCTGTAGGTCAGGGTTGCCAGACGCCGTGCGACTTTCCGTATTGGATTTGGGGCGTGAGAAAAATAGTTGTTTTTTTGTGGTGTTGCCATTTATCGAGTTGGAAGCGATTGTGATCTTAGTTAGTCGATAAATTGGTTGAATTATTATTGATCTGGGTTAGATTCTTGATGCTTATTTCAAGTATTATATACCTGTGGCGACAACGACATCTATCGCAACACATGAGAACTAAAAATGACAAATTCTGCATCGCGCTATCAATGTTATCCGCGACATTAGCTCATATAGAAAATCCCGACTTACATAATTATGTCGGGCAGTTAGCCCACCAGACACAACACCCGTCTGGTCGGAGGACCTCATACCCCCAAATACCTATAATTGGTGGATTTTTAATGTATTAATACAAAATGTACGTTAGCTCACAAAATAAAACTATACTTTTCTATAGGTATTTAATTACTGTTCTCATCATCATCATTTCCTTAACTTTATCCTAATTAATTCGGGGTCGGCGCAGCATGTCTTCTTCTTCCATACTTCTCTATTTCTCGTCATCTCAGCAGTCTCCTCCTTTCTAGCCATATCATCCTTCACACAGTCCGTCCATCGTTTCTTTGGTCTTCCTTTACTCTTATAGCCATCAAAATTCGTAGTCAACAATTAATTACTATTATATATTTTGACGGCACAGTTGGCGCAGTGTCTGAGCGATTGGACTGCTGCGCTGCGTGTCGCGGGTTCGATCCACGAACGGAACAAATATTTGTATGGCCTGCAGATAGTTGTTTCGGGTCTGGGTATTTGTGTATGTGACTTTATATGTTTGTGAACGCACCCACGATACAGGAGAAATTCTTAGTGTGGGGCAACGTTTTAAAAAAAAAATATATATATTACCTTACTCGCCCTCCCATAGCTTCCTATTAAATTAATAACGGCCTGAATGCACCGTAAAAATCAAAATCAATCATCCTTTTTGCCTTTTAACCTTCGTTTAACCTCTCAATCTACTGTTTGATCTCGATCTATTAATTCATACCTCCTATCAAAAAACAGAGCGTACCTTATTCTATATTAAATCATATGTTTATTAATATCGATAGAACAGAGCTCACTGAATATTATCGTACTTTAATGACCGTATAAAAATATAGTACAGTCAGAAGCAAAACTCATACACTTAGCCAAAAGCGAAAGACGATTGCAATTTTATTATTAAAATCTATAATATGTGCGATCGGGGCTGCATTGCTTCTCTATTTCCTCGTTTCTTTGTCTTTTTTCATCCACATTCATACTCAAACTTTTGTCACGACATTTTCCTCATTACTCCGCATCACATTCCTGTTCCTATCACATAATTTTTCAGCAAACTATCCTAATTTATTTCATAATTCATCATTCTCAAGGCCTTATCACATTTTTAGGGGTCGGCACAACACAATTCCTCTTACAAGCTTATCTACATATTGCTCGTTATCTCAGCATTCAGTTATTTTCTAGCCATAATATCATGCTTCACACAGTCCAACCATAATTAGATAGCATAACAAATCAAAACCACGAAACCGATTTTTTTTCTCGATCAACAAAGTCGACGAAAATCATTTTTATTAAAACTCGTTACTTGCATACATAATATTGTTCGCGAGTGTACACCTCAATTGCATGTAAGTGCATTGAACCTGCGCAGAAGCAATTAGTTCGCAGATAGGTTAAACAGATTGCTGTTTACATCGTGTGGGATGTGAAAGAAAGTTAATACTAGTTTATTTAAGTGGTTTATTTTTAGTTCATTTCAACGGGTATTTGTTGGCTGGTTTTAGCTTTGAGGATAACTCTGTTAATTAATAGATTTGTATGTTTTCAGTAGGTATTCCTTAGATCTAGTTCTTGGGGCGATTACAAAATTGTACTTTTAAAATAGACTCATAAAATATTTTGAGTTATTAGAAATAGACACATGATAAATATATTTATACATATAAACCGTTAAAGTGGCGTTTCATAGATGACTCTGCTCTTGATCGTGAATGTAAAACTCGCTTAGAAAAAGACCAAAAGCTACAGGATTTGCTGAGTTTTTTTTAAATTAAGTGAGCAATTCCTGAAATGCCCACTTTTTATCGTATATGTTACACTTGAACACACAGATAACGCCTAAGTACCTAATTAAATTCAGTCTTCCAATGCATTAAGATAAAAATTAACCCGATAACATTATTTCAAGACCAAATTCATTATAGAACGGTAATTAAACGGGACCTTTTGCGATTGAACTTTAAAATAAAGAGAATTCTTTGATTTTAAATTAAAACAGAGAAAGTCTCTTTGAACCTCGATGAATATAGCCTTATCATAATTGGAGATATCCCAAATTGTTCGTTAATAAGTGAAAGCTCATTTTGAGTGAATTATTCATCTTTGGCGCCTTTTATCTGATTAAAAGGGTTATAAATATCCTGCTGATTGGATTGCTGACTTTTGCCTCCGGGTTTAAAGATATTTTTCGCTGGTCAGAGGCCTAGCACGAGCGAGATAGGTATGTACCTAACCTAGTTCGATTTTTGAATCGAAATTGAGCTGCGGGTTGTTCGAAAGACTTACAGTTGCCCCGGACACGAAGGGCTAAGAAGGAACATGGTGGTTTTTAGTCAGTTGAAGTCTGACACTCCGTTCCGCTCAGAGCGGGAGGACGAGGCGTAGGGAGGGCGAGGAATTCCCACGCTCCAAAAAAGGAAATATGTCTGTTTCTTACTTACTAGTCAGGGAGAGGAGTGTCTAATTAATAGGTACACCCACATTTCGACAGTTATGTTTAAGTCCCATGTAATAATAACGAGCCATTTGTGATTACTGAGAAATTCTTGATTGAAAAACAATGGTAATCCAACCCAGCCAGTCATACACAGTAGTCGCATTTGCGACTAGTGGTCGACGACTAAGTAAGAAATATGAACCACCCGATTCGAACTTCATTCCTGATTTCAAGTTTCTGATATAAACCAAACAATAGGGCAGTTAACAAAAAAAAACTAATTAGTCCGTCAGATAGATTTCCAAAAAATAATGGATACGTATTTTTTCTTTTTTCACATAAACAAAAAATGAAGACGATACAGTGCTTCGAAGACTCGTGAACTCCTCGAAAACGTCACAGTCATGTCAGTAAATTTTTTACCTACAAATGACGTCACAACCCCCTACGCCCAATCTTGGACGCGATTTGTCTTCGTCAATTTTATTAATTTGATAAAACAAAAAACACGTATCCAATATATTTCGATAATCTAACTGACGAACTAAATATAATCATATTTTTTTGACTCAGTTCGATCCCCTATTCCTTTGTGTTATTATAATTATAACATCAATTTAATGCAAAGGTTAAACAAAGACCTTTTAAAAACAAAAAACTGTTTTGATCAAAATCATTTCTTCCGCTTAAACGAATAAAGGATACACGCAAATGTGCAAAAACTTTTCTTAGAAACTACTGCATTTATGCCAAGTGTGTGGTCCTAATTAGTAAGGCCATACCGTCTTATGTAGGACATAACATCACGCCTATAATCCCCGAAAGGTTAGGCAGAGGTGTAGTAGGTACATCCACACTAATAGTACACTCATTCCAAAACCGGGTACTAAAACAAACTCCGGGGCTGTTACCTTCATGGAAAACCTCAATAGAACTTTGCCCTACATTGAAATTGAACCCGGGATCTACTGCCATATAAAACTGAAGTAATTAACCCTTATTTTTTTAGAAGGCACATACATTAACTCGTGGCTTAGTAAGAACTGCCACTCGGGTCGATCTTTAGGTAAAGTTGTGCTTGCCTAGGTTGGTCTGTGGATGGGTGACCGCCCGACATACCGAGTTTCCTCCGTGCCTCGGAAAGCACGTTAAGCTGTTGGTCCCGGCTGCCATATCTAGATCTTTGGCAGTCGTTACAGGTAGTCAGTGACCTGAAATTCTGACATCCAGTCTTACCAAAGAGTATCGTATTACCTAGTATTAACTGGATTGTAGAGGTCAGATAGGCAATCGCTCCATGTAAAATACTGGTATTTAGCTGGGTTCGGTTAGACTGGAAGCTGACCCTAACATAGTTGGGAAAAGGCTAGGCAGATGATGATACATTAACTCACACCTTTTCCCCATGGGGATACGCACAAACAACAGAACACCACCTGCTCCGCTTCTTACATAATACCGCTTTGGCTGAGTCAATTCTCCTTCGATAAAATAAACTTCTAAGAGTATTTGTTATTTATCATACTATTGTTTGTTGCAGGTATGTGTCGACAACCAACTGAAGAATTTTCAGAAAATGGTGATGGGTGTGTCGTAAGTTTAAGCAGTTTCTAGTTTTAGCAACAATACGTGAGAAGTGTTTGTAAAAACCCAGTAGTAAAATAAATATCATTTGTAATGTCCACTGTGACAAGCAATTTACTTACTGTTGAACAGAAACCTCTTGGGAATTCTATTATTATTATGAGCCTGATGCTCCTATGGACCGTTGGTGGAAGTTAAGATCTAATAGTAAGTAAATTGTTCATCGCCTTAGATTCTATCATAAGAACAATTACTTATCATGTAAGCACTTGGCTACTACTGCTATGAAAATATGGAGAAATCCACGAATTTATAGATCAAGCTTGTGAAGTCACAAGGCCATTTATGAAGGTATGTAACTGACAAAATCCAGATAGTGTCTGTTTCCTCTAGAACTGATAAAGATCAGTTTTTTTCTGTATTCAACTGTGACTGGTTATTTTTAACAAATGATGATGATGCTGTCCGGAAATGAATCGACCGCCATTAGGCACGCGCCATTGAAATTATTTCAGTGGTTAACCATATCCTATTCGGGTCGTTAATATTGCTTCCATTGGAGTAACTAAAAAAAACTTGTACTGGGTGTTTGTTCGAGTGAAGTCAGTCGTTGAAAGGAAGGTGTGAATGTGGGAGTCAACCAGTTACTAAGGGGCATCGTAACCCCATCACGATAGTCAGTAGAAGTCTGACACTCCTTACCGCTCTGCCCAGAGCGGGAGAAGTCATTTAATAATTTCCCACCACTCAAAAAAAAGGGGTATTGTAACACCCAGTAACCGCGTTGTGGGCGTCAGATAGGCTATCTCATCTTTCCATGTTATGTTAGACTGTAAGCTGACTGAAGGTGGTTGTGAAGCCTAATTAACTAATACATGAAAGAAGGGTAATTAAAGTATCTATATCCATCCACTGTTGTTAACGCAAATAACCTGAATTTATCAGCGCTCTATTAATTTAAATGCTAAGCTGCACATCAAGCAAACCAAATAATTTAACGTAAAAGATGCCGTGAAGCCTCTGACATGTTTTGACAAGCAACACTAAGTAATTGTCCCAGTTTTAACCCCAATGAACATGTTCGATACACCCAATCAAATTAACGTCTTGTGATGACAGCTGTAGTAAACGATTTCGGTTTATGCATCTGATTATTACATAAATAGGTACACAGAAAAAGAAAATATAGACAAGTTTTTGTTCTGGTGATGATGATGATTTTAATTTAAAATGTTTTTACTTTGGTTAAGAATAGGTGTGGGTCGCGGGCAACCGGTGGATGCAAACGGCAGGTTGCCGTTCGTTATGGCCTTCTATGGGGGAGGCCTTTGTCCAGCAGTGGACGTCTTCTGGCTGATGATGAGGTGTGGGAATAATAATCACAGAAGCATAACCAAAATAATATATATTTTTTAATTTCATACTAATTTGGTATTTACGGAACTGATTTTAAACAAAGTTATATACTTATCAAATAAAGTACAATTAAAAAGCTCTCAACAGAATCCCTGATTTTTTCTTTACATCATTTAATAATCTATGCCTCAATTTAAATGAATTCCCGCTCAATATTATGCAATGATTTACGATGTTGAAATCAAACCATTAATCTTTAACCTAATTGGTATATTTTACAAAATAAATCGATTAGAATTAAGTCGTTTTAAATCGAGAAGGTAATAAAAAATCGACTAACTAAACGCTCGCAGCTATTTTATGCGCTAAACTGTCAATCAAACTAATGGCGTGTCTATGGTAATCGTTTATTAGTTATTTAGTATGTATAATATTACGTGGATGGATTCATTAATTGAGGCAATGGTTTTTGTTTTCTGTGGTTTAATGTCGGAAATGAAACCAGTAAAATAGATTATATTTGGTCCTTCCATATTTTAAAGCAGATTGTAATTATTATTTTTTAAACTCGCATGATAGTACTAAGGTAATTTCTGTGAACTATTAAAAGGTTTTGCCACTATAAGACTTTAAGTGATACTGATAAGTGAAAATCAAGATAGGTGAAGGTTTACTACACTCTTGAGTTCATTATTTACTTCTGCTATAGTTACCACGAACATTCATCAAGTAGAAACTTAAGTTTGTACATATAATAAGAAACATATAATAATAAAAAGTTGTTTAATAGTGTTGATTACAATGTAAATTGTCAATCAAAAAACACCCTTCAAAATATTGAAATTCCTCAAAAACATTAAAATAAAGCAATTTATATTCATTCATTCACACAAATAACTTCGCCAGCAATCAATCGCCTCAGGCTGAGTTAGTACTCAAAATAGAATAACCTAGATCGGGTGAATCACGCGCAGGTTCCTGATTTATAATAAGACAACGAGGGAATTTAAATGTGTTTGTTCAGGAAACACACACAATTGTTTTATTGACTGAAGGATGGGCCAGCATAAGTATTACAAGGTACCTACCATCAAGTTTTCACCTAATACTTCGGGTATTACGGACCCGATGTTATCATTTGTTTTGATACAAGCTTATCAATAATAATGCTAATCAAGCTAATAATGCTTATCATCAATATGGTAAGCATTAAGCACAAAAAAGTAAGGACTTAAAATTGAATTTTGTTGGCTTTGTTCTACCACCTGACTTTTTGTCTTTACTTAGGCCAATCTCCACGTGCCTAAAAAGCACTAATATATAATTGCATGGAAAATTTTATTTAGGCAAAAAAGATACAAGATCGTCAAGGATTCTGGGATTTTTTTACAAAATCCACTTGCTATCACCATTCTCCTCTCAATAATCTCTAGATTAACCAATTTAATATCTAAAGTTCTTCATAACCAAACAGTAAACTTAACCACAACTTGAACTTCGCCGTAATCGTATACCATAACAGTATTGCCATCGCGTGTGCTCTCAAATGAATTTATGGCAACACTAGATGTGGCCCGCGGCGCCGTTCGTGTGTACCGATGATTAGTACAGGTAGTCTCAGACTAGCGGCCTAGGCATAGAATAAGGTTAGGATAGAAGCGAATCTCCTTTATCATCAAAAATCCCGCTCTTGGGCAGAGCGAAAGGGAGTGTCAGACTTCTACTGACTAAAAACCACCCATGTTCCTTCTTAGCCCTTCATGTCGAGGCTGCGGTATCTCTTGCGAACAACCCGCAGTAGCAGCAGTTTTTAGTCAGTAGTGGTCTGACACTCCCTTACGCTCTGCCCAAGAGCGGGAGGGGTTATTAGATGATTTTCCACCCGCAAAAAAAAGGGTAGCATATTACTATGATACCACATGGTAAGGCTGGTTGTCAAACTTTTGGGCCACTCAGTGTCTGTTACGAAAACGACTGTCAGACTTTAAGAGGCACCAACGGCTTAATGTGGATTCCGAGGCACGGAGGAAACTCGGTATACAATGGGTACCAAACTAGGCAAGGGCAGCTAAACTGAAGTTTTTTTTTATATAAAAAACGTTGCCCTACACTAGGAATTTCTCCTGTATCGTGGGTGCGTTTACAAAACTCACATACACAGAAAACCCAGACCCGAAACAAGTATCTGTAGGCCATACAAATATTTGTTACGTGCGGGGATCGAACCCGCGACACGCAGCGCAGCAGTCCAATCGCTCAGCCACTGCGCCAACCGTGCCGTCGATTGAGATTGATCCGAGTTGCTGTTTGTAAAGCTGCATTCGGTTAGACTGGAAACTGGAGCTGGAACTTAGATGATCAGTAGGTACTTGCATAGTTTCACTTCTACACGAATCACTTATTCTATGGTACAAGTACTAGGGACCTAGGCTATGCAGGAAGTGCCCTTGTACCTAAAGCAATTAAACGTATAGCTAATTTATAGGAGGCTACGTTTTATTGGAGGGTAATACTGATTTATTGGGTACATACTGCTAGTCAGTTACTGGCTGTCTTGTCCGCAATCTCAGTTAGTGGTTGTTTTTGTGATTGAGCTAAAATGAGGTACTTAGTAATGTGGAATGGGGAACAAAAGACAATCAGGCTTTAAAATCTTTGAAATTTAATGTAAATACAAAGTGTCACTTAACATTCTTTGTGCTAAGGGCTATTTATGACCCGTTGGGACTGCGGGTTGTTTGAAAGAGATACCACGGCCTCGATACAAAGGGCTAAGAAGGAAGATGGGTGGATTTTAGTCAGTAGAAGTCTGACATTCCCTACCGCACTGCCCAGAGCAATTTATGTGCAAGAGTTTTATCCAGAAATAAATAAGCTTCTCATCCAACAGAAGAAGAATTATTATTTTGTGTCACGAATAAAAAGTAAACGTAAAAGGTGTTGATTTTTTGTGTCATCAGATAATCTCACTTTTGGAATATTTAATTCTAGTAATTAGCATGAAGAACAGTGTCTATTTTTTACACTTAAGGCTGCTCACACACGTTACGAAAAATCGTTACGATTGGACGGTACAGTTCAAACTGCAGCGATAAATCTACATGTCATTGTGTGAATGAGAAAAACTGCACAGTTTGTTATAACTATCTACATTATCGGGAACTATAAACAATCAAAAGAACCTCAACCAACTGCACACTATGATCTTTAAAACAAACATAGTAAAACTAGCATGAACTTCAAATTTCCACACACAGCCAAATCACTTCAATTCATCGTTAGAGTCAAGCCTCATGTCTCAATCGAACAAACTAACGTTCCTCTGTGACCACACAATAACAATTGTGGTCATTTTATAAAGTAAACATTGACCACGCAACTTTTTTTGTTAGATTTGATTTGATGTAAAAAACAGTAGTTGTTTGTGGTTAGAAGTACTTAGAAGTGACAGATTTGATTTGTTTTTCGTCTTTTTTGTTAAACGAGCGAATTTTACAAATTAAAAGCAGGCAAAGTGCTTGAAAATTCATTGATAAACTCATGGGACTTAAACATAACTCGCGAAATACCATTAGATACACCTCTCTTACGGTTCGGGGATTCCAGCCGTGACGTTATGTCATTAGCGTGTATCAGTGGTGCTAATCCAGTGGCTGTACAAACTGATTAATAATCCGCTTCGCCGTACCCGGGTAAAAAAAATTGGTAACGCTCTGATATTTTCAACCTTAAGTAATAACAATTGTTTTAGCTATTATTGGATCCTGTAAAAAACAGTAATCAACATCTATGAGTATAAACGACTGGGCTTTCGAAGCTAAAGCACCAATTTCTAGAAGGCTCTCTTTATGGCACCTAACCAAAACCTCTTGTAAAAAACCCTAAGCCTTTCTTTTTCTAACGTTCACAAACATCTCTAGAACATTTTAAATACATTCTAGAATTCTTTCTTTTCGAATGAGGGTTCATTCAAACCGAGAAAAAGCTTCTGAAATAAAAAGACTGCAAGCCACATCTGGCCTTAACCGCTCGTTGAAAAGGGACGCTACAGGCTGAAGTAGTCCAAGGTCTTCGCAAATGAGCTTTCCTCTTTGATTTATATTTTTTCTACTGCGACGTTAGAACCTTCGAGCAAGCCAATTTATCATAAGTTATGTTGGTAGTAAAAGTTGAAAAATTGACGGTATTTCTGTGTCTGGCTTTTGGCTTACGTGGCTACTTGTAAGATCGTTACCGTCGTTTTCCAAATCGTTGGTAAGAGGTTCGATGTATGAGCAATTTGGGGATGTCATTTGTGAAATGGTCCATACGGTAAAGGGTAATGATCGTGTTAAGAGCTTACATGATCTAGGTACTAAATTATCTTGCTTGGGTGACATTTAACTTGAATATTCAGCTTTTACGATATTTAACTACATTACGGTAGATTTCTGGCAGATTTGAAAATAAAAAGTCGTTTTACTCAGTCTGATGTGCTTACATTTAATGGTTTCTGGTTGTCTTATAAGTGGCAGCAGGATATCATCAGGATTGTGGCGGACTGTTGCAGTTCTCTAATAAATTTTGTACGACAGCTCTACATTTTAAGTGATTCCAGAATCCCAGTCATGCTATATTCACTTAACATCACCTGTGCCGTTAAATTACCTAAACTTGAAATACTTTGTGAAATTATTTCAATTCCTAACAGCCTCCAGAATTCGCACTTAAAACACTAAGCAATGCACTTTTCCAATCTCTCGCCTCTTATCAAAACATATTGCTCTCGGAGTGGTTACTACAGAACCACAAACAGTTACTTACGGTATGACCTTACTATTGTGGTCTCCCCATGCCGTGACCCAACGTGATTGCGTTGGGAAATACATCAAGCCTCTCATTTCTGTGAAATGAAGCTGTATTTTACTGGGCTTTTAGTAAATTCTGCTTGAATATTGAAAGATTTTGCGCTTGCCTATCATCTTATCTCATTATCATCATAAGACGTCCACTGCTGGACATAGGCCTCTCCCAAAAGGGGGGCATTTGCCATAATTGCCACGCTTGGCAGGCGGGTTGGCCGATCACAGTATGGTTGTTACAAAGGCACAGAACGCTGCGGCCCATTCTCTGGTAAGTCCCTTAGTCGCCTCTTACGACACCCACGGGAAGATATGGGATGGTGCTATTCTTTACCACTTATTACATACCGAGTTTCCTCCCTAACTTGGAAAGCAAGTTTAGCCGTTGGTTTCGCCTGTCATTTGTAGATTTCTGACAGTCGTAAGAAGTAGTTAGTCAACCACGGCACGGCACGGCGGTTTGACGGCACGGTTGGCGCAGTGGCTCAAGTGGCTGCTACGCTGCGTGTCGCGGGTTCGATCCCCGCACGGAACAAATATTTGTATGACCTACAGATAGTTGTTCCGGGTCTGGGTATTTGTGTATGTGACTTTAAATGTTTGTGAACGCACCCACGAATACGATACAGGAGAAATTCCTAGTGTGGGGCAACGTTTTTAAAAAAAAAGAAAAGAAAAAGAAAGAAACCTGTCTTACCAATGGGTGTCTTATGACCCATTACTAACTGGGTTGTGGAGGTCAGATAGGTAGTCTGGTATTCAGCTGCGTCCAGTTAGACAGGAAGCCGACCCTAATATAGTTGTGAAAAGGCTAGGCAGATCATGATGACGTGGTTTAGTTCTGCTTCTAAATATATTTAAGTTGCAGCTTTTCCACTGTGCCCTATCATCCAGTAGGCCAGTACTAATCTTATTATATTTCTTATTATAGCATACTAGCTGATGCCCACGGCTTCACCCGCGTGGATGTCGGTCAAATTATATACTAAAACCTTCCTCTTGAATCACTCTATCTAATAAAAAAAAACCGCATCAAAATCCGTTGCGTAGTTTTAAAGATTTAAGCATACATAGGGATATAGGGACAGAGGAAGCGACTTTGTTTTATACTATGTAGTGATAATTTGATTTCTCTTTTATATTTTTGGTATAAAATCTTTTTACAGTCCCAAGTTTAATGTATTTTTATGATTCTGTTTAAATGCTTGTCGGGTGGTCCTTCACATTATTTACTATAATATCCAGTTTTATTAGAATACCTACATTACTATAAAATAATTACATTTTTAATTACCAGCAGCGTACAAAAATTAAATGAAGTATAAATAAACCAGCGTTATTAATGCAGTAAAATTGAAGCACCTGTAATATTTCCAAGTGCAGTACCATCAAGTTAATAAAAGCTCTTGTTCTATAAAAATAGAAATATCAGTCCTGACCAGTTTGTCAGGGATGTCATTATGGAGCCGTTTCCGTTGTTGTGGTAATGCCAGGATGGTGGATGTATAATTTTATGTGGATGTGTAATTTTGAGGGAGATAGACTGGATTAGATTTTTTTATGAATGACATTGTGATATTAGATGACTGAGATGAGAATACCAAGGGGCTGTGTGGTGTTACGCAAATGGTTAAAATAAGAAACAGTAGGAAAGGAAGTCTGAAAGTAGTGGTGGAGGAAAGTTGTGGGGATAATCGCTTGTCGTGGTATAGCCATGTGATGCGGAGGAATCAGGAAAATATCGAGTATTAATTTGGAGGAGTTTAAAAGCAAAGAAAGACCAAAGAAACGATGGATTGATTGTGTACAGGATGATACGGCAAGATAGAAGATGTCTAGAGAAAGGTAGGTATGGTAGAAGACATGCTGCGCCAACCCCAAATGAATTGGAATAAGGGCAAGAGAAAGATGATTGTGATTGTTATTTAGATCACTGAATACTCCCTCTTAAAGGTCTTTGCTGCTAACTTACCTCTACCAAATATGAATGATTTGTATTTGAACTCTTAGCAATTATTATAAAATTTTATATCTCCTTGGGTTGCGGAGTCCTAGCTATTGCATTTTACAGCTTTTTCCACCAACTCAAAAGCTAGCTCACAACCGTTCTACATCCACTTAAAAATAACATGCACGCTACTTATTAACACCCGTTGGACGTCCATCCACCGAACCAGTTGGTAAACATCTTAAAATATACCTGGCAATCATGGGCCGTTTGTCTGCTGACACCACGTTGTCACGCCGTGAGGATAATGACGTCCTAACGATTATCATTATCGTTATGGATAAGCCATTTTGCTTGCCGTTATATAAATGAAGGTTTATTGAATTGGCTGGTTGACTTTTAGGGAATTTTGTAGTGTTGTTGTTGCATATAATTTGTAGTTTATGAGAGTTGCAGTTTATGCGAAACCAAATGCAGCTGATCTCTCATTGAACGGAAAATTCATACGAAGTGAGGTTAGGATAATATACCTGATAATGTGTACTTCACATTAGGGGTAGCCTTTCTAGGCTGCGGGTTGTCCGCAAGGGATACCGAGGCCTCGACATGAAGGGCGAAGAAGGAACATGGGTGGTTTTTAGTCAGTAGAAGTCTGACACTCCCTTTCGCTCTGCCCAAGAGCGGGAGGGGTTATTTGATGATTTCCCACCCCCCAAAAAAAAAAAAAAAAAAAAAAGGGGTAGCCTTTCTCGGCTCCATTCTTGTCAAACGTTAGAACATACCAAATAATAAGCATAATTAGCCTATAATATTCCCACTGCTGGGACACAGGCGTCCTCTCTATGAGAGGGCGTGGGCTATCTAACATGCGGGCCAAGAGCGGGCTGGTAGATGCCACATGCCTTCGAATTTTTGTTCTGTATACCGATTTCCTCACGATGTTTTCCTTCACTATTTTGAGAGCAGTGCAGATGATATAAATTCCACAAAGTAATGCGCCAGGGGTCGCCAGATTCGCACCCACAACTTATTGTTCGTAAGTCGGAGCGGTCACCAAATAATATCATGCAAAAATCCAAAACTATTTTGGTAGCACTCTAACACAGGCCTTTTAAAATATTTCTCAAAATGTGGACCAACAGTTGGTGATTTAGCACACGTTGGAGTTGAACGGAAGTGTGACGTCACTTCCTGCATACAAACAATTTGGCGCTTCTTTGAAGTGACTGACTTTTTCGTCTGTCACTTTGAGCCGTTGACTAATAAAGCAGAGCTTTGGTCACTTTGATGATTTGATTTTTGACTGTTACGAAACTTTTGCATAGAACACTTCTGTTACCTAATCTTGGAAACGGCTAGACCGATTTTGACGAGACTTTTACAGGTAGTTAGCTAATGTTATAAGGAGTAACTTGGGCTACTTATATTTAAAAAAAGACTAGTGTTGGCCACTAGACCAACGCGGCAGTAATTCAGTGAATATTTCTCAGTTTTACTCTGCCGAAAAGTTACAAACTGTGCTAAAAACATAGAGATTAATTTACTTTAAAAATAAAGACGAGGCTGTGTCATTATTTTGAAAGTATAGACAAATAACCTAATTTACTATTATTCCGTCATTTTAAAGCAAAACATCGCATTCATCTACCTCATCATTGACTCAATTACGCCATGGTTCCTCTCCATAGGAATTACATTCCGATTCGGAAGTTGTCCCGTCGAGTCATAACTGGAATATCCGGGGCATATCTTGCTTTGCAGTTAATTTTAAAAAGCACCTGGAATAGATAGGATGCTGCACCCAAGTCAAAAAACCAGGTAAACATCTGGTTTTTTTACTTGGGAGGAGGTCGATGCTTGGCTGAGATTCAAATTATCTTCCATTTTTTTGGATTTTTGTTTTCTACGAAATAGTCATTCAAAGGGATTAAATAAACTTAAAAGGGCGTTTTTATTTTGGTCAAGAACAAAGAGATTTAAGGTTATATTTAAATGTCTGTGTCACTGTGGTCTTGACACTGACAACCAGTCTTACCAAGGAATACCGTTTTAGTCAGACTCAGAGGTTAGACCCTTTTTTTTGTGCTTTGGGAAATCATCAAATGACTCCTCCCGCTCGGAAGCGGAAGGGAGTGTCAGACTTCTACTGACTAAAAACCACTCATGTTCCTTCTTAGCCCTTGTGTCGAGGCCGCGGTATCTCAGAGGTTAGCCTCTGAGTTACAACCTAGCTAGTACGCAGTCGCTCCATGTAAACTGCTAGTGAATCTAGTGATGCGAACTTTGCTAAAAAAATGTTTAATATGCAGGGTAGAAGGGACATCGACTCCGAAGCGATTACCACGTATTCAATACATCATTCGGACTGCCCCCCCCAGTCCTAGAAATATTTCGTCAGTTAAAAAAAAACAAACTAGTGTTGCCTACTAAACTGCAATACTTACACGGTCAAAATGGATGGAACAGCTAATTATTATCATCACCTTCCTGCCCTTACTTTGGGGTCGAAGATTTAAACTTCTATGTAAGTAATTTACTTATGCACTAAATACGTGTTACTTGGTAAAAAAAAAAAAATCAAAAAAAAAAAACAAAAAATCAAAAATCAATCAATCGTTGTTTAAAAGTGTGTGGTTGCTTCAGGCTTGAAGGTGTGTAACGCAATTGGGGTACCTACATACATAAAATATGTAGGTGCCCGTCGGGGCTGCGGGTTGTTCGCAGATACCGCGGCCTCGATATGAAGGCCTAAGAAGGAACATGGGTGGTTTTTAGTCAGTAGAAGTCTGAGACTCCCTTTCGCTCTGCCCAAGAGCGGGAGGGGTTATTTGATGATTTCCCACCCCCAAAATAAAAATAAAAAGGTGTGTAACTCAATTGGGGTAGGTACCTACATACATAAAATATGTTGGTGAAAGCTTATTCAGATTCATCTTAAATAAAAAGGGATTAGATAGGTACTTACCTCAGCTTTTGGAATCCAGGGATTCTGGATAAGTACTTTTTAGGCAAAATATATTTCAGTAAACCTACTTAGTTCGCAAAACAGATTTCAGGATTTCACCAAAATGGGATGACGGCGGATTACACAGACGGGATTACAGAGTCTAGTTCAAGCTGAAAGTACTCAATAAAATTTACATTTTCAGTCTAATGCCTAAGAGATTCTAGTTTTTGCTGAAGCGATACGACCTTATTGCCTAATGTTGGAGATATTTCGGATAGGTACCTACTTCAGCAGTCTGTTTGTTTTTAGGGATTTTCTTGCGCCACTTCTTCTTCAACAAACCAGAAAGCGGTGAAAAGCTGAAGAGCAATCGTTTTGGGGTCTGCTGTCTCTTGTACATTTGGCGTCAAAAAGTCGTGATTAACAGCTTAATTTGAATAATTGACTTGATTTTGAGTCCGGTTTTCGGAATTGCTTCCGCAAATCATCCAAACCGGTTTCACCGAACCCAACGGATGTTATATAGCCAAATTAAAAAAGGGCTTAAATCCACATGTTACGTAGTCGCACAACACATTTAAAATAAACACTCTTATGCCAAAGAACAATACACCTTAACTATCTGCTGTAGGGCTTAAAGTAAATTGGCAGGCTAGCGATTATACGCCTTTTTAAAATGTTGAAGTATAACTTCCTTTCCGTTCTTGAGTGAACTAAATGAAGTTTTCTAAAAACAAACGACTGCTGATGAGCTGTTTGGCTTAATTTCACATTCTAAATGAGTACAATTTGAATGAGAATGTGGCAAAGTTCTTACAATTGAGATTTAGGACGCTTTAGGGAATGATTATGGGTTTAGGCTGCGCCTTACGTGAGTTTATTTTTGAAGTTATTAAGTAGGTTCGTTTATTAGTGTTATAAAATACCAAGTGGCTGTCAAAATTAAGGTTGGGTGTCCTCTTCTAATTCGCCGATTGCAGTCCGAATTGGTCCAAAATGTTGCGATAAATTTAGCATTTTCAGCTTTTGTGGAACAACGCCACATTTATACTCCATTGAAAGTCATCTCCCCAATCTAACGAATCCCCAGTTGAAAAGGTACTATCTGTTAGCTGCTTTGGTCAACCGAAGGATGGATATGGATTAAAAACTTTATTTACCAAATCTGCGCAATTGTTTTCGAGATCTATCGACTCTTGCAAACGGACACAGACATTAACGGTTGGCGCAGTGGCTCAAGCAATGGACTGCTGCGCTGCGTGTCGCGGGTTCGATACGGAACAAATATTTGTATGACCTACAGATAGTTGTTTCGGGTTTAGGTATTTGTGTATGTGAGTTTAAATGTTTGTCAACGCACCCACGATACAGGAGAAAATCCTAGTGTGGGGAAAAGTAAAAAAAAAACAGTCTTAAATCTATTATGATCTATAATTAATTATTTGAAAATGTCATATTTATACAGCTGTCACGTCTATTCTAATTAATGATCCACTAAAACTTTCATTAATCATACCTATTAGTGTCAAATCATAATTAGTTTATTTGAAACTTGGTATCATCTAAATTAACTGGGTGTAGGTATAATTTTAACGCAATCAATGTATTGATTGACGCTGACTCAAGTGATACATGTAATTATTTAGGATTCATTGAAGCGTGAAATGTGTTAATGATTGATTAGGTCTTAGTTATGATTAATGCTTAGGTAAGTGTAAGCTGCCTCGTTAGTCGAGTAGTCGCAGACGTGCTTCTGAGTATGAGGTTCTGGGGTCGCCCGTCGGGGCTGCGGGTTGTTCGCAAGAGATACCGCGGCCTCGACGTGAAGGGCTAAGAAGGAACATGGGTGGTTTTTAGTCAGTAGAAGTCTGACATTCCCTTTCGCTCTGTCCAAGAGCGGGATAATTTGCTGATTTTCCACCCACCATAAAAAAAAAGGTTCTGGGGTCGATTCCCGGTTCGAACAGTGATTTTGGGTATGTTTATGTGGATTTTTTTCAGTAAGGATTTTTTTTTCTGAAAAAAATCCAAACACAGTAAGTATATTCGAGGTGGCGTGCATTCGTTGTTCAGTTTTTCGAGGTGGCGTGCATTCGTGGTTAAGTGTTTCGAGTTCATAAACTTACGGGGACGTGATATTAGGTGTTACACTTTTCTAAGTCACGTATCACACTCGTATCGACTGTGTTTGTGCCCGGGTAATGAAAAATTGGCCCGCTCCTTAGTAAACATAACTGGTGTAATGTGGGTGTTGCTGTGTGCTATTAGGTACACCTGCCTAATCCAGACTTCGGGGTGCTTCTGAGAAATTCTAAATTGGAAAACGCCAATAACGACAAGAAGAAGAAGAGGAAGACATGCTGCGCCGACCCCAAATGAATTGGGATAAGGGCAAGAGAATGATGATGTGAAAACGCCAATAACGCTTTGTTTGACCTGGGAATTGAACTCAAGAACTCTGCAGTGCCTACCTAGCTTGCGATGTTCCGACCACTTGAGCCAAAAGACCTCCACTGCTATGCCTCTTTAAAGATCAGGCAAGTTGAACAAAAACCTTTCTTTAAACAAAGGTTTAATATTAAGCAGGTGGATAATCTTGTCGTAATGAACTCGGCTACGAGACAGGACGCGGCTTAGGAAAGGCTTAATCCTGTAAACGTTGTTTAAACTTAATACTTTAATTACAAGGTAAGAGCTAGGGATTAGGTTATCAAGACTTACAGAGGGAAGATGGCTTGATCATGTTTTTATAAACTGTTGAGAAATATTTAAATACGTACCTAATGTTATATTTGAGTGAGAAAATAGATTTTTGAAGATTGTATTACCTACCTACTTAACTAACCTGTGCCAAGAAAGTCCATAAAATGAAGATTAGAAACTATGGTTAAGTTAAAACAAAAACTTCACAAACCGTAGTGCTTACATTCCATTACACCCAAAACTTCAATAGTGATCGTGCACGGTCTTCTTGAAATAGCGTAGGTAGCCTACGTCATCATCATCAGCCTATAATGTTCCCACTGCAGGGACTCAGGCCTTTTCTCTATGAGAGGAATGGGCTATAATCCACCACGCGGGCCCAGTGCGGATTGATAGATCTTCGATGTTTTTGGTTCTAAGACATGCCGGTTTCCTGACGATGTTTTCTTACGCCGTTTTGAGAACAGTGGCGATGAAATAAATTACACAAAGTAATGCGCCGGACTGGGTTCGAACTCATGACACACTGTTCGTAAGTCGGGGCCGCCACCACTGGCCCACCACTGCTCTCCTACCTACGTACCTAAATAAATACCTATCATCACTGCCTGTCTGCCTAATAAACCATTCTCCAAGAAGAAATAGGACCTACATTGAATCTTTTAATTTTAACGATGAGAAATCGCTCAGTAAAACTCTCACAGGATTGTAATTCGTAAGCATCTCGCTTCATAGCAGGTGGCAACTTATTTCTAACTTACATCGTGAATGTCAACAAACAAACTGCTACTAACTACGCCGTTGACATAACATAATATTATAAGCTAAGCCTGTCTGATAAGAAACAAAGATCATGGTCTGATAACACTCTGTTGACTGTTTTTATGGTGTTAGATAAGCTACCCACCCAGTGTTACTATGGTTTTCCTTGTTAATCCCTTACTGATAGATAGGTACCTACAACTTAGATAAGCCCATCGAGTTATATTTCATAGCTTTAGAAAGAACCTCCATAAAAACTGGTGCGCTTTGAAATCTGGGTGTACTTGTTAAGTACACTTCTGACTAGCTCTTCGGGAATGCAAGGCGTGATGTTATGCATCTGTCAAAGTCCTAATTCAAAAGTATTAATTATGTTAGGTCAAAAGTAAAATCAAACCAACGAACCAAAACCAAATCTAACTGCTTCAAAAAACTGGCATTCGAGTGTTCTCGCCGCCAGTGTATGGAAGTGCTCAATTTTAACCGGAGCTAAGCTAACGAGTTAACTAATACCGCGTAAGGTGCAGGAAGGCAGCCCAAGGAATATGCGCCACTAAGCCGTCGCAGCCGCGCGGGCGAGCGTCCGTAGCGCACATTACAAGGAGCGTTGCCTGGCAACGAGCGCGTGACGTCACGTGCTGTAGACCTTCTAACGAGTAGTGATCTATATCAGTTGTAACATCACACTAAAGAACACACTTCCAATGGACTAGCTCGAAATAGCCATCGTGTGATTATTTTGTTGAAAACTTTGCTTGCGCGATGTAGAACTTTTGACTATAACTTCTTTATTTTTCAGAAATCGTCGAGTAATTTTTTATTAAAAAGTGTGTGACTATTTAACAACACTCCCCCGAGTATATTTTATTTAAATTATTATGTATTTTAGCTTATTTTTACAGTTTTAGAAATCTTATAAATGATCTTAACAACAGCGCCACCTAGCGAACAGCAACGAAACTAATTTCGAAAAGTTAGTCGTAATCGTAACTTATTTGGCGAGTGATCATTTATTTTAGTTAGGTCGGGGTTTAAATAATTTATTCCTATTCTCCCGAAAAATATTAATACATTATATTTTTCATTGTTTCAGAATATCAAATAATGAAAGAGATGAAAGTCCGGGGACAGACGGCAATGTCTCCCCAGAGCCACCTGACCGACCACCCGGGAAGGTACGACAGGTGCACCCGGAAGACAAGACACAAGTCCTTGCCTACGACTCAACTTACCGAAAGAAAAACAAACCGAAAAACCTCCCTCTAGAAGAAAATCATTACAATCACTTAGCGAATACGAACGTTGCTATGTCGCCAATGTATCCTCTGACACCAAATATTTGCGTGGAGGGTGGTAAGATTGAGTTCATAAAGTCGCCGCCAGAGAGCGCTAGGAACAGCGTGGCGCTAGCGTCGCCGCCGCAAACTCCTTTGTTGGCGCGTCGCGGGTCGCGGGAGAAACGCGAGGCTCGCATCTATGATGAGCCGACTGAGAAGTTCGACGGTGATAAGGTAGGTGGCGCTGAAGCAATTTTTTTTAATATTCTTTGTTAAGTATGGGATAGTTTACTGTCGTGAACATCAATAATGTGATGTAATAGTTATAAATACTGCGTTGATCTTTACGATACCTTTTTCTAGACCACTAAATAATAGTCTTATCCTAGTAGGTAAGTATTACCACTGTTTACTAACAAGGGAGAGGGGACTCTGAGGGAAAAGGAGGGGTGAAGGTCCTGGATTCGATTCCCAATTTTTCCATCAGAAATTTCTCAGCAGCAGTCACGGAGTCTGGACTTGTGCCCAACTACCTACATTACAATACTATTACGGACACCTCTGCCTAGCCCTTCGGGAATTACAGGCGTGAAGTAATGTTGTTTTTTAAGGTGAATGCTCCAACTAGCCCGCGAAATTCAATTTTTTTTACGTTTTTTGCAATTTGCAGGTCAGTGTTAGTTTGTATGTTGATTAGAATATTAATTGCGGCTGTAAGACGTATGTACTTACAGAAATATAATCATCAAAATCATCAATACAAGCCTCCAAGTTCATAAAGGTGCAGGAACTTGAAAAAGTCATTTTTGCACCTTTATGCAAATTACAAAAAACGTAAGAAAATTTGAATTTCGCGGGGTGGTTGGAGCATTCACCTTAATGTGTTACCCAAACAGCTTTTTCTACATTCGGCAGCAGTTCAATTTTTTTTTTTGATGGTGGAAAATCATCAAATGACTTCCGCTCTGGGCAGAGCGGTAGGGAGTGTCAGACTTCTACTGACTAAAAAGCACCCATGTTCCTTCTCTAACCCGCAGCCCCGAGGGGTTTCTAAATACCCTCAATTCCAAAAACAACAATTTCGGCTCTAATCGTAAACAAATTCACCATAACCAAACTGTTTCGGGTTTCCTTTTCAAAACTTCCATGTCCAATCCAACTGCGACAATCTTTCTGTGAATACTTAACAAAACTTGCAAGATTGGGACGCATTCAATTTCAAGTCCTGCAAAGGGGTCTGACTGACCCTTGTCAGAAATCTTAGCAAAGTTCACGTTTGGTCGTGTTTTGGTGTTTATGCAATTTTGTTTTTAAAGAGCATTTTTGGGTTCCATTGTGTAAAGGCAAGAAAAGAGGTGTCTGATGGCGAGTACCCACCATAGAGAAGTATGGAAGAATGATACATACCGCGCCGACCCCAAATGAATTGGTTTATAAGCAGGAGAATGATGAAGAGCAATAAACATTGGGTTTTGAAGTGTTCGGAAATAGGAAAATGGTACATGCTGATTCTGAAATTTACATAAGTACCGTCTCTGCTGTTCGCGTTTTTAAATAGAAAGGACTAAACTGTTTTACGTTCGTTACATCACCGTCTCAGGGCCAGTTGAAAACCAGCGTCGGGCACTAGCTGCTCGGCAGTTTGCTAGGCTGGTTCTATTTGGCGCAGCCGTGAGATGCACACTCCTTTTTTTTCTGTTATTTTTTAGGTTCTTTTTATTTTTTATTGCTTGTTGTGTGCACTTGTGGCATGTGCTGAATAAATATATTTTCTTTCTTTCTTTCAAATAAGAATTTCTTAGTCGCAATAACTACCCTAATTTTGTCCCACTTCTTGTCGTGCTCTCCCATATCTCTAAGGTTCTTCTAGTCACCTCAAACCAGCTCTAATTAACTGTCGATACCATCATTAGTCTCTTACCCTTATCCCAATTCATTTGGGGTCGTAGCAGCATGTCCCACTGCAGGGCAAAGGCCTCCCTTCCCTCCTTCCACTTTTTGCGATCTAGTGCGACAGTAGACCAATCCTTAGAGAAAGAGTCCAGCTCATTTTGCTACCTTACTTCTCTATTATTTGTCAACTCATTAGACAGCTCCTTCCTTGCCATATCATTCTTTACACAGTCCATCAATCGTTTCTTTCGTCTTCTTTAACTGTTATTAAATACCCATCCAAATTAATACTCCCTTAAAAACAAAACATTTTATTTCACATATAGACCTGCAGAGCTATTGCGTATCTTTTTAAATGTCAGTGGCTATCATAGTGTCCATCGATTAACTGTCAAAAGATTATATCATCATCTGCCTCTTTGGTAAGACTGGATGTCAGAATCTCAGGTCACTGACTACCAGTAACGACTGCCAAAGATCTATATATGGCAGCCGGGACCAACAGCTTAACGTGCTTTCCGAGGCACGGAGGAAACTCGGTATGTCGGGCGGTCACCCATCCACAGACCGACCTAGGCAAGCACAGCTTTACCTAAAGATCGACCCTAGTGGCAGTTCTTATTAAGCCAAAAGATTATAATTAGGTACAAAACGAAACCATTTGACAGTTAATCGATGGACACCATGATAGCCACTGATATTTAAAAAGATACGCTATTGCGTATCTTTTTACCCGAACCACATAGACCTGCTGGGCTACTGCCCTGCAGGTCTATGTGGTTCGGGTTGATCGTTGCTTATGGAGAAGAACCAGCAAAAACTCCATGGTTACTTATATACCTATTATAGGCGGAAAAAATCATTCCCCAATTTTTTACCCGAACCTAATTGACCTAAAAACTTTAAAAACACACCCTTTAGTCCCCTCTTCGCATCAAAGTTAATATTGAAGAAAATATTTTGATCAACTAAGTACCTCCCTACCATAAGCAGGTACGGATCCATATTTCCACCCTCATCCCCTAATCGGGGGCTGCTCACATGTAATTGGACTGATGCACCATAATGCGTCTTTAGTCGACACTAAATTGTTTTTGAAAGCTTTCGCGAGATCTTGCTGAGATTGACTCAAAAGATTTTGGGGATACTTTTTTGATTAAGGCTTTGGAAGTTTGTTCTTGGTTTTGTTTTGATTGTTTTTTTACATATTTGTTGTTGTATTTTGGATCAAAACATATTAGACTCACGCTCTTCTTTTATATTGGTTTTATCATCGTTAACCACTTAATTTATTTTTGCCCACTAACTCTCTGATTGTGCAAATTCCACATTCTTGTACTAGCTGAAAGACTTCCACTCAATTCCTCTATTTTATATTAATTCAAACTATCACAGATCACTGCAATAACAACTTGCGCTTTTTTCCATTGGGGGCATCCTTTAATCACGTGAGGTTTTTAGGTCACTTTTATGACCCCAAGTATTTAACACGTCACACATAAATGAATGTTTTTCTTCCCATGAAAAAAAGACAGAAATGACAATATCCAACCACTTACAAAGTTTTCGTTAATAACAAATTGCAAAATCTACCTCAAAATTCAATTCCCTTCCCAATAACATAGCAAACTAATATCAAAGAAAATTCCTAGAGAACATTTAAATTAAATTCGCGCAGCGTGCTATCTGCACCCAAACTTATTGCACTCCACCAGACATGCAAATACGATAGGACACCGTAAATTGAATTAATTGCAGCGATTCTGTGTGTAAACCTCTGTGTGGTACCCATGAATTTGTATTATCGACTTGGTTTATTGTGGGAAGAAATTCTGGTGGTCCGTGGACGCCTTTAATCTGTAGAACCTAAGTAGAGAAGGAACGAATGTGAATTTATTTAGTGTTGGCAGAGTACGGTATGTAAGAACTGTTAATATAATATATGCTAGAATAGTTAAGAATCTAAATGTTTTTCTGCTTCGTACCCTACATAAGTTTTCTAGTTTGAATTGCATCTGTATTATGAACAAAACACTATCGCCTTTTCCCAATACATACATAGGCTCACGCCTTTTACCCATGGGGGCAGGTAAAAACAACAGAACGCCACTTGTTATAATTCTTACACACTCCTGTTACCTCGTCCACATTCACTCAACACGCACGCCGGTTGCGAGTCTTTATTTGCAAGTACTACACACCTGTCCTTTCTGAAGAACCTCACAACCTCACCAATAAGGTCAGGTTAGGTATATTTCTAAGGCGTCCCTTCCAGGTTGCCATTGTTGCCACTCACATCTGCTTTGTTACGACATGACTTATTTAAACTTTATAAGTCATACCTAAATAAGACATCCACATCCATACACTAACCACATAACCAGATTTCAATCCCAGAATTTTTAATTTATAAAGTAAAGGCTTTATGAGTCGAGACAAAAACCGTAACTGAACGTCCTAACAACTTTATAGACGAGAGAAACCGATCAGCTATTTAACTATGCAAATCGGTTTCCGATAATGTGCCTTCCAGACGGTCTGCAGATTTAAGCGTGTAGCACATCGTCAGTTATAGCTTTATTCATATTAATGGTCGCTCTAAGGCCAATTTAGTTCATTGATAGTTGTTTTGGTCTGTGTGAAAAGGGCTTCCGTTTAAGTATCTGAATGTTTTAGAAAGCATTTTATGTTTTATTAGGCTGTACTGTCCCACTGCTGGGCAAAAGCCTCCCGCAACTCCTTCCAAGAGCTCTTTTCCTGTGCCTCCTCGAACCAGTTCTCGTAGTACGGGTCCAAATCGTCTCTTTCTGGGCCGGCCATGGCGGCTGTCCATCTTCCAAAGGGCTAAGAAGGAACATGGTTGATTTTTAGTCAGTAGAAGTCTGACACTAAAAAAAACGGGTTTTCCTGCATTATCAGTCTGTTTTGTTACCGTTGCCAGAAAACAGACCTCTTTTTATAGAGTTCTTGATTTAAAAATTTATATTTCATAAACCAAAAAGTTTTCTAGTTTTCTACCACAAATGAGGCATAAATATTTTAAAATCTGTTATTTTCTGACAGCGTCTGTCACATCATGAAAGTTTGAGGCACATTTCTTTCAAAAAATAACCTATTTTACTTTCGACCGATTACCGTGTAAAAAGAGACAAAATTTCTAATGATAGTCATCAGGCAAGATAAAAAAGCAACTACCGAAATGAATCCTGTTTCGTATATTATGACTCAACTTGAAGAAAATCATGAAGTGATGTACCTTCTATTACTGGTTGTATTTGTATTCTTCGTTCTTGTGGACGTCAAAGGCCGTTTCCCAGCCAAGGCTGTGGCCCCGGAGGCACTGACCAACGAGACTAAACCAAGCGAATCGAGTACATCTTCGAAGAAAAAGAATTTCATCCACGAGTCCACAGACAACGGTGTTTTGCTTAAGAAATCGGAATAAATTGATTTATATCGTGTTTTTTTTGTATCTTTATTTCGTACTAGCTGACCCACGCAACTTCGTCTGCAACACATAATATAGCTTATAACCTTTCTAGATAAATCGATTATCCAACTTATTAAATTGAGCTATATCGTACTCGTAACAAACAAAAAATCTTACCTTTCCTCTATAAAATACCTATTAGTTTAGATTGACTTCGATTATATTATTAAAGTAACAATTACTATAGGTATCTCTTACTGTTTAATATACCTACAGTAACACCTTGTACTTGTAAACATTATGGTGCAGTAAATATTTTGAATTTTAATTTCTCCGGAGCCCCCAGAGGCCAGAATCCCCACGTACTTACCTACCGCACCGGACCGAATGAGTGCCACGCGCTAATTATTTTGTCGCCCGTATATTTTTACATTACGATATCTTCTAAGATATTTGTTTAAACTGTATAGAGTAAAGGGCACAAATAATCTATATTAAATTTCCGTGCTAGCAAATACATTTATTTAGATATAGATTAATACCATATTAGTTAAATAAACTTCGCAAAATATAATTCTTTTTAACCTTACATTTTAATATAAAAAAATGGTTACAGTGAGTCAATCGTAAAAGATAAACATATGCTGTCGCGGACTTTTTTTTAGAACTTATAAAGTGGAACAATTCCTTCATACATGATATTTACGTAACTTAAACCGTTTTCGCAGCGCACGCAACGGAAGCTCTCAAAAAGGAATATCGCTTCCCGTTTTCGCAACATTTTTCATTTATGCTCCGTTCCTATTGATTGTGGCATGATGTTATATAGCCTAAAGCCTTTTTTTTTTTTTTTTTTTGGGGGGTGGGAAATCATCAAATAACCCCTCCCGCTCTTGGGCAGAGCGAAAGGGAGTGTCAGACTTCTACTGACTAAAAACCACCCATGTTCCTTCTTCGCTCTTCATGTCGAGGCCTCGGTATCCCTTGCGGACAACCCGCAGCCCCGACAGGATAGCCTTCCTCGATAAATGGACTATCCAACACTAAAAAAATTTTTCAATTCCAACCAGTTGTCTCTGAGTTTACCCCGTTCAAACAAACAAACAAACAAACTCTTCAGCTTTATAATTTTTCAATTCCAACCAGTAGTCTCTGAGTTTACCCCGTTCAAACAAACAAACAAACAAACAAACTCTTCAGCTTTATAATATTAGTATAGATTATTTTTCAATGTCGATAGATGGAGAAGGAGAAGATGGCGAAAGAGAAGAAGATGGATTGTGTGAGGAATGTTGTGAAAGAGAAAGAAGTAAATGATTATCAGCCATTTGTGTCCCACTGCAGGGCAAAGGCCTCCCTTTCCTCTTTCCACTTATCCCTATCCAGTGCTCCGGTTTGCCAATCCCTGCGAAAAGAATCCAGTTCGTCCCGCCATCTCTTTCTGGGCCTGCCGCGCTGTCGTTTGCTGCTGTTTGGGACCCATTGCGTGGTTGCTATGGCCCACAGCTCCTTCGGCATGCGGCAGATGTGGCCAGCCCAATTCCATTTGATCTTGGCAGCCGTGTGACCTACATCAGCAATTTGAGTTTTGGAACGCAGTATCGAGTTTCTAGTGTGATCATAGTGAGCTTAACTCCAAGGATACCGCTCCATTGCTCGCTGACAGACCGCGAGTGCGAACTTTTGATGTTTGGTTAGTGACCATGTATGTGCTCCTTAAGTGAATGTCGTAAGAATGCACATGTCCATGAGTTTTCTCTTCAGGGAGAGAGGAAGAGGTCCCTTCATTATTTGTTTCATCGAAAAGAAGAAAAAGAAAAAAAAAAAGACGTTTATGTTTTAGTATTTAAAAAACAACTTATTACTCAGAAACTCACTCTGATACGAAATTCAGAAAAAAACCTATGAGTGTTTTTTCTGATATCGAACCTAGAAGCTCATGCTCGGAAGCACCTCAACCGCTTGACCAACGAGGCGGTCACTTAAATAAAACACAAGGGAATGGTAAAGCAAATTCTGAACATGTATTAATGATAACACTTAAAACGGGATATTTACTTTGTTTACTACTTGTAAAATCGAGGATTCGAAACAAACAGTAAACATTGTGAATATCCTGTTTTAAGAGAAAATGACAGTTTTAAAACTTAAACATTTATTTCATATTTTCTCCATCCAGTTCATCATGAAATCTCTCATTACACTTCATCATCAGCCTATAATGTTCCCACTGCAGGGACTCAGGCCTCCTCTCTAGGAGAGGGATGGGCTATACTCCTCCACGGGGGCCCAGTGCGTATTGGTAGATGTCACATGTCTTCGAATTTTTTGGTTCTAAGACATGCCGGTTTCCTCACGATGTTTTCCTTCACCGTTTTGAGAGCAGTTTTGAAATAAATTACATAGAGTAGTGCGCTAGCCTGGGTTCGAACCCACGACTTACTGTTCCTAAGTCGGGGCCGTCACCACTGGGCCACCGCTGCTACACTTTAGAAACACATAAAGCGCCAATCTCACACCCGTCCCATACCATTCCCATACCTAACAATTGAAGGTAGACGGAGAGGATGGTTCAAGGATCACATTTCCCATTCCCATTCATAGAGAGCACCATAACGTATACAGGTAATAACAATTCCACATTAGTGTGCTCTCCGCTTGTCTGTACTTACTCGTGCCGTTCGTGTGGCATTAGCTTAAGTGGCGCATATGTTATTCGGTGATATGGTTTACGTTTAACATTGGAAGATGCTGGTTTAAATGAAGGAGCTTTCTGAGATCCTAGTTCATACGTAAACGTACCTTAAACTCGAAAAGGCGACTATCCTTTAACGTTTGGGTTTAGATTTTACCACTCAGTGGATACCACAAAGCAAGAAACGACAACGCGGCAGGCCCAAAAGGAGATGGCGGGATGAGCTGGACTCTTTCTCTAAGAATTGGTCTACTGTCGCACTGGATCGCAAAAAGTGGAAGGAGGGAAGGGAGGCCTTTGCCCTGCAGTGGGACAGTACAGGCTCATAATAATAATAATAATTTAGATTTTTGCGATTAGTACTTATGTAGTACCACTACAAAAAGTCCTGCCAGCAGCGCTAATTATGACACAAATGCAGAACTAACGCCAAATTCCTAAATCGCAGCAGCAGTTATCGATCTGTGCGATTTATCACGATTTAAAGTTATCGACGATTTAGACTATATCGAAAAAGTACCATACTGAACTCAATACCCGTCTGGACGGAGGTACCTCCCGAGTTCCTCATATCCCTAAAAGCACAATAAGTACCACCCAGTTACTTGTTTATTTTGAATGTATAATATTATAAAACGTCGAATATACGTACATGCGTTGAAGAGAAGTGGGCTAATATCCTCCAGGTGTTACGAGGAATGAAAGACGGTGGCTTCAATTAGTGTGGACTGTATTTTAAGAGGTTACACAGGAAGGTAAAACAAACGGTTTTCTAAAACTTGATTAGGCGAGAATTGAAGATGCGCTCGGTGGCAAGGACGTTGACGCAGTGGCGAGCCGGCCGGTGCGCGCTCGCAGCTGGAGTGCCCGCTCCGCGCCTCAGCTCCCGCCCGCGGTCGCCCGGCACGGCTGATATTCTCGACATGCGTTCATCACGCACTATGGCCCAATCAAGAGGCTGTGCGGATAAAAGCCCAGTTTAACTAAACTAAACTATACGTACATGCGTTTTCTGATAGGGATTAATAAATCTGATACGTTTTCCTGATCTTTTTAGTAATAATCCGACGTCTTTTTTTGAAAAGAAAAATCTATCTCATAGCTAAAAAAAAGGATCACCGAAACACTGTTCAACAGTTTTGCTGACTCTCAGAAGTTTACAAAACAAACTATATTTTTCAGGATAAAAGCTTACAAAATCACACAGTTAACGAAACGCAGAACCTTATCCATTTAAAACTCACTCAGAAACAAAAAGAACAACACAAAGCAAGCTCAATTAATTGAAATACCCAACTAAACAAAGCGCAGAACTAAACAATTAATGTTCGTAACACTAAATCGGAACACATTACTCCGCGAGCCAGATTACAACGCGGCAAAACTTCTGGCTTGGCAGAACCGCTACATGTCCAGAAGTTTGGTGTTTCCTTGGCCTGGTGCCACGGTTCGCAATAAAGATAGCTATCTGGATCCTCTATTCGTTTGTTTCTACAGCATTCTCTAGGATTTGTTGCCTAGGATGGCGGTTTTTGCGAGTTACTTGGTCGTTTGTGCTTTTTTTGTTGGACAAGTTTAAATGAAAATTTGCAGTGATACCATACTGGTGTGATCGTGGGACAGCCAAGTGATAGGTATTGAGTTGGAACCCTAGCTTGCACCTCTGAATTTTCAGATTCATGCGCGAATTGTATATTATTATCAACATTGTGAGGAACTCAGCACGTGTTTTTTTTTTTTCGGCGGTTGGAAAATCATCAAATAACCCCTCCCGCTCTAGGGCAGAGCGAAAGGGAGTGTCAGACTTCTACTGACTAAAAACCACCCATATTCCTTCTTAGCCCTTCATGTCGAGGCCGCGGTATCTCTTGCGAACAACCCGCAGCCCCGACGGGCGTCGGCCCTTGCGGGCGCGCGTGGGACACGAACACGCCGTCGACATGGCCTGTCGTCGTCATAAGACGGACGGACGGCGAGCTAGCCCATCACTCACCGTCCACAGGCCCGCGTCTAAGGTGGCCACAAGCCATTACGTGGCCCCCGACGCCTGGAGCGCCTCCCGCGGTGGCTGGGACGAGAGGTTTGAGTTCGAACCCTAGATATGCATCTATATTGAATTTTCGGATTCATGCGCCAATTGTATATTATTATCAACATTGTGAGGAAACCAGCATGTCTTAGAGATATTTCTCAACGGCATGTAAAGCACAGAGCACCATAGATAGCATAAAAACTCTGAAATCAGGTATAGGCACATTAGGCACTAACCACACGAAAAAGGGAGAATTGAGAATAAACAAGATGTTTTTTTGTGAAGCTGAACATAATTAAGAACCTCGGTTGATGTGCTGTCTCTAGTATTCCTTGGCACCAAACATTTTCTATTTTTTTAATTGCCCTGTGGATAGTATCTTTCCAGAGTTCATAAGCCCGATTTTGCACTGCGGTTTTGACTTCAGACGAAATGACATTACGGCATTAACTCCGTAAGTGTACGCAAAGAAGCGTTTGGAATGAAACCCAATGTCGCCGATTGTTGGCATCTCCTCCTTGGAGCAATAAAAAAGCTTTATAGATTGTAATGTCTTCGTGGGCGGATGTCTGGTGAAGTTCTGCAGTAGCTTGTCTTTCTAGACATGCCAGAATCTAGCTGGAAATCGTATCTAGTTGTTGTTTGGCTTACAAAACACTGTTTTGCAAAAAATTAAACCGACTTCGAAACACACAAAAATGTGAAGTTAGGTAGTTTTTGAAGTCGGTGACTTTTGTTTGTTTGGTTTAGTTTTTTTGCCACCAAAATAATCATCGAAATCGGTTCACAGTTTGGCGAAGATAAAGGTAGCAGAACATAAACTCAAAAAGAATAAAAAAAAAAATTTATAACCTCTCCTTCGTTTTGGATCTGGGTAAAAACAATAGTGGGTCTTTGGCGTGGGTTGGAAGTATTTGATCCTTTTTTAGGTAATCCTAAAACGGTCCCACTTTCGGACATAGACCTACTCTGTGTGAGGGAGAGTGGGCCATAATCAACCACGCTAGTGCGTGTTAGGGTTATAGATGTTTAGCGGCGATCGGCGGCGGCGACCTCTCGCGTCCGGCCCTGGTGCAAGCCATGGTCCGGGGCGAGGAGGAATGGGACGCCGTCGCCTCCTTCTGCGAAGCAGTGATGCTAGCGAAGGAGGTGGCGGAACGTGAGAGGGAGAGAACCTCTCGTCCCAGCCGCCGCGGGAGGCGCTCCGGGCGTCGGGGGCCACGTGATGGCTTCCGGCCACCGTAGACGCGGGCCTGTAGACGGTGAGTGATGGGTAAGCTCGCCGTCCGTCCGTCTTATGACGACAACAGGCCGTGTCGACGGCGCGTTCGTGTTCCACGCGCGCCTCAAAGAGATGTCAGCAACACGGAAGGGGCCCACAGGGGCCGACGCCTGTCGAGGCTGCGGGATGTCCGCAAGGGATACCGAGGCCTCGACATGAAGGGCGAAGAAGGAACATGGGTGGTTTTTAGTCAGTAGAAGTCTGACACTCCCTCTCGCTCTGCCCAAGAGCGGGAGGGGTTATTTGATGATTTCCCACCCCCCAAAAAAAAAAAAAAAAAAAAAAAGGGTTATAGATGTTTCTTACTCTTTCACTCAAGAACTGCTTAATGAATTTGAATGAGTTTTGGCACACAGATAGTTAATAACCTGGATTAACACTTCATCAATCAATCACTTCATCATTCAAATCATAGCAGCCTCCAGTATATGTTACATAAACATGGAGGAGGGCAAAACATCAATAAATTAAGCAAATTCCGGCCAAATCCATCAACCAAAAACGTTACTCTTTGTCCCATGCCCTTAAACAAACAAAATAAAAGTTAACTGCCCATAATCAATAGATAATGCATAAAATACGACGCTGTTACAACTCCATGCGCACACATTTTTATTAGCTACACAACCAATATAACTTGAACCCAAACAACACATAAATTCACAACAAATACACTTGGAACATAAAAACGTTAGAGATTTGAGGGCTCACCTTATATTTGTCGATCGAGAGTGTGTTAGGTCACCATGTATTGTTAAATTTTAAGGACAGGGAGATTTTCTGCATCATAATAAAAATACTTGAATTCATTTTATGATAGCTTTTTATTATGTAAGGTTTTGTGGGCTGGAATAGGATAAGCTTTTTGGGTAATGCAGAAATAATGTATGTTTTATTTGTGTAGAGTTATAAAAGTGTAATAAAGAGGCAACATATACGATATAATACTGTAGATACATGTTTTCAATTTACAATTAAATCTAGAACTAAATGAAAATTTAAGAAAATCTCTAGAAATACAAATAAACAAAAAGGATAGATAGATAGAGCTAAAAAATAATTATTGGAGATAGTAATTAATTCATGCAAAAGCATTTCAGCCAAAAATCACCCACTGCTGGGTATCCGGTCTTCCAGTTTGTTTTCCATTCCTCCTGCTTCCATTTTGAGAATCAATGAATTTCAAGAACTTTCCCTCTCAATCAGTCCCACTAAACCCCAAATCATAGGCACTCTAACACCTGTCACCCTGTATAGAGACGCTTTGATAGATTTTGTCCACGGTTGTTTTTTACATGCAAATGCAATCAATCACGGAGATAACTGTCATTTAACAGATTGCTCGGATGATGTGATACTCTGGTGGTTTTGATTAAAATATCGATTGGACGTTATGAATAAATGGGTTTAGAGATTATGATTGTTTGATGGGAGTTATATTTTGTGATGGTCAGTGGTATTGTGTTGTGTGTGGTATATTTGTCATGATGATTTTGTAATAAAAGAAGGTACATGATGTAATGACACGATGCAATCGAAAGGAACCGAGTTCGAATCAATTAAATACGAGTCGGTTTAAAGGTAGGCTAGGTAAGGCTCTTGGCACTCATAAAAGTTAGTTACCAGCGCTTTCAGACATTCTGAAATTGTACAATTTGGCTAGTTTGTAATAAAATTAAACCTGATATTATAAGTTTTCACTAGAAAATAGGACATGATAATAGGGTTGTAATCTCCGAACAGGTGTGTCTAGTAGAGTACACCAACTTTTCGCTAGTTATGTTTTAAGTTCCATGAAATAGAGGGTGATTCAATTGAGTTACCATTGAGACATTCGGGAATCAAACTTGGGACCTCATTAGACGCTCTTGCGACTACTTTACCAATGTGAGTTGAAAGTTAGAATCGTTGGCATAGGGGAAATATTTCAAATTAAATAATGTAGGTCACTGTATAAAACGTCCATTACATCCCCTGATTCCAACCATAACACAGCATCCACAAAACAGAATCAAAAGCACGTTTGCTCACCTACCGTTCCTGTAAACTCCGTTTAAAATTTATACCGCGCACAATCTGAATTTCATAGGTCGTGTAGAGTAGACTGTGTCTATGATATACACGACACACCTGGTGGCAACGCCATCTGTTGGTGCCTCGCTGTAATTAATTCTGGCATGGCCGTTGGACGGTGGCCAATGGTGTTTTTGCGTGAGATTTATGTTGAAATAATGATAGGCTGCGAATATGGGTGCTGGTTGCTTGCTTTATTTTTTTTTTTTAAAGTTAGTTGGAAATGGGAAAATGTTGTCTGTGAAAATCCCGGGATTTTTTAGCGGGAAATTGTAAAAAATGTTTCGCTGTAGAGAAAATCAACGGGTGCTAGTTTTGGTGATTTTTTTTCAGTATTATTTGGCCCTGTTAAATCATAAATTTGCACCGTAGATATGTTGTGTCGTGACCAGATCGTCTTCATGATGTAGGTTATAGGTTATGTGAGGAGAAACCCATACGGAAAATCACTTTGTCCCACTGTGTCCGACCTGAAAATCGAATCTACTGCTCAGGAGTCATGCTTGCCATCACTAGAGCAACGAGGCAGCCTTATTTCATTCATTTTAAAATTTCTTTGTAAGGAAATGTAAACCTCAGTACAGTACCCAAAAATTTCCGCATTAGTCTCTTTCCCGCTTTGTACCTAACCAGCTAATTACCTCCCCCAAAAACAGAGCTAATCTGACTGCACAGATACAAACGAATTATCTCGAAGCACAAGGCACAGGGTTACATAGCTCATAGGGTTCATAGGGCGGGGAAAGGCATCAAAGAGTATGGCCGTATCCATTTGCGAAATTTGTTTTTCCATTACTCAAATTGGGTTCGCCTGGGGGTGAGGTTTGAATAGTGAGTGATGATGCGACGATGTGTTTTAAGTTAAAACTTGCAAGTTATAAGTATGAAAGTTTGTTGTTCTAGCGAGGCACGTACGTTTTTGAAGGAGGAAATTAATGCTGCCTCGTTGGTGTAGCAAGCGCTACTGCTGAGTATGAGGTCCTAGGTTTGATTTCCAATTCGGAAAAATTGTTATTTAGTTTTTCCATCTGGTTTCTCAGTAGCACTGCAGCCATGGTGTCTGAATTTGTGTGCGGCTGATGGCGATAGGTTCTGCCCCTATAACATTGATCTTAAGCATAATATAGCTAAATGTAGGTGTAGGTACTAATAAGTAAACCTCTGCCTAAACTTTCGGGGATTACAAGCGTGATATTATGTTATAAATTAAAGCTAAGGATATTGTCATCCCGTCGGGGCTGCGGGTTGTTCCCGTCGGGGCTGCGGGTTGTTCCCAAGAGATACCGCGGCCTCGACATAAAGGCCTATTAATTCTGCCTAGTTAGTTTGGCGACGATTCCTAGGGTGTCCGTTTCGATTGCTCGGCCACATTGTCGTAGAATTAAAACGACTACGTCAACATTACGAAGGAATTTGTAGAACACTAACAGTGCAAACCGCAAATTCGTAGATATAATATTCAGAAAGTTATAAAGGTTTAACCATGGCCGCGCGGTTGAAACGTGGAGGACCGCGCGGCCACGGAGTTCTATCAAACGGAGCTTAGTAGAGGTTCCATTCTTTTTGTTAACCACTGATACGATTTCGAAGAAAATGTAGATAGTATAAATAAAGGCCTAATGTTTGTAATTTACGACCTACAGTACTTAGAAGTTATGGCCGCGCGGTTGAAACGCGGAGGACCGCACGGCCACGTAGTTCTCTTAAACGAAACTTAGTAGAGATACCATTCTTTTTGCTAATCACTAATACGATTTCGAAGAAAATGTAGACACTATGCATAAAGCTCTAATGTTCAGACTTCACAACCTACAGCACATATATGCCATGGCCGCGCAGTCGAAACGCTCGGTAATGCAGTTCTCGTGAACGGAGCTTAGTAGAGGTATCATTCTTTTTGCTAACCTCTGACACGATTTCGAAGAATATGTAGACAGTATGTATAAAGCCCTAATGTTTGGACTTCACGACCTACAGCACTTTAAACCTATAGTACAAGTTAGAAGTAGGGTGACTAAAATTTAATGTGCGTCAATCAGACATTTCCGAAAGCCTCGTTTTTACGTGCATATAATATTATTTCATCATCATTTCAGCCGAAAGACGCCCACTGCTGGACATAAGCCTCAGGCATATTATTTATTATGAGGGAATAATGTTTGGGTGTAGAACGTCAGAAACGCAAAAGAATGGTAAATTGGATAAAGAAGTACTTATGCCAAAATGTTAACACCGTATTGGTATAAATACTGGTTTTAACATTTTGCTACAGATTTATTTTATTTTTTTTTTTACTCATTACTCATTTACTCATAGGACTCCCTTTATATTTCTCTGAATTATATAAGCAACATCATAAAATTTGTTTTTAATTAGAGATAATGCCTTTTTCATCAAATAGTCACTCAAGGAACCTTCATGAACTGAGAGGGTTGTATTGGTGATTTTAATGACATGACATGAGTGACAAACTGAAAGCAGCGCTGAGGGAGCTGGATGCTTCTAGAAATGAGTGCAGCAAACTGCTGAGGGAAAGAGAAGATAGTGAGGTGGAAATTGAGTTGATGGTGAACAAAAATACTCAACTCAAGAACGAGCTTGCAGAACTACACACACAGCATATGGACATACTTGACCAGCATAAGCACCTCCGTGAACTTGTTGCAAACTTCCAGCATTGTAGCGACACCTACGATCAGGCTTTGAGTCGCATATCTGAACTGGAACAAGAACTAAGTAGGGCCCAACACTCAATAATTCACATAGAATCGCTTAGGGACCGTGAAGAGTCTGCCAACACCTGCAGTCTTTATGATGAGTTGGTCGGAAGCCGGTCAGGACCTGTATGTGTTGAGCCAATTGTGACCATAGACTTAACTAATGATACTATCTGTAAAAATAATATATTCACTAGTCATAATAAGATTAAAAAATACATTAAAATTAATAAGCGAATTCGAAATATTAAAAAATCCTTGAAACGCCTAAAAGTTAATAAAGAAAACACAAAACTAAGGCAAAAAAAATTAAATTTAATTCTAGATCTAAAGAAGTGTGACAGTGAATTACAATTATGTAGGTCAATGTATGAGACCGACACTCAAAACCTTCAGGATGAGCTGTTTGTTAGGGAATATGCACTAAAGGATATCTTTAGTAAATATGAGGCTTCTCAACAAGACCTGAGTAAGCGCATGCAGGAGGCCAATGAGCTGGTGGACCTGGTCACGTACAATGCGGAGAGGTATGAGTCTCTGACGAATAACCTTTCTTGTAGCTGTGCCTGCACTGTTATTCCACAGCCTCAGCACCAATCACCTACTCCCTTAGTGGCTCAGCCAGCTGGTAGTATTGATGATAGAAGTAAGAATAATAATATTTTAACAGATACTACTTACTTATTTTCTGATAAGTTTGGTCAAGGTTTTGGTACCTTATTTAATCAATGTTCACCACACTATGTAATAAATAATTGTTTACCCAGTGCCAGTATTAGCCAATTAATTAGTAAGATTAAACTGACTAAAATAAATCCCAATTCTACTGTTATTTTATTATATGGGAATAGTTTAAATGTAAGTAAAAAGGACATCATTGAATGTGTTCATTTGATGTTACATCTCAACAAGACCATTAATTGTAAATTCATTTTCTGTGCTTTGCCTTATTCTCAATATTTGTCCATTGAGCAAAATAGGTACATATATGATTTAAACTTGTTAATTTATAACAGTGACGCTATTTTATATTTTGATTGTAATCAATTTATCTCTGATTACAGACTGACTAACTTTACAATGTTTTTACCACCTAGTTCTAAGCGACGTATTGCTAACCTTTTAGCATACAATATACACAGCGACACTGGTATGTGTTTACCAACGTTTTCTGTTAGTAGTGATACTAATACTGCTTTTGTAACTAACACTTATACAGATACTAACACTTTTATTGATACACCTTGTAGTTTAAACTGTTAGGTGCGACAACAGGTAGGCTACATGTGTTGAATGTTGTTCATCAAAATATGCAGGGGTTATCTGGCAAAGAATTAGAGTTAAGTTTGTTTATGGAGAATTATGATGTTCAGGTTTTATGTCTAACTGAACATTGGTTGAAGGAACATGAAGTAGCATTTATCAATGATGATTTCTATACCGTACAGAGTGCCTTTGTGAGAAAAAATGCTATTCGCGGTGGATCTTTAATTCTTGTATCAAACAAATTAAAATGTAAACAACGTTTAGACTTAGTTAATCTTTCCATTGAGCGCACTATTGAGTTGTCTTGCGTTGAACTCGAGCGATACTTAATAATTTGTGTTTATAGACCCCCTTCTGGGGACTTTACTCGTTTTGAATCTGTAATGGAGGATTCACTTAATAAGTTAAAATCTAGTAATAAATCTATAATTTTATGTGGAGATTTTAATGTTAATATCTTAGATGTTACTCCATTAAGTATCAGATTTCTCAATCTGTTTAGATCGTTTAATTTAGTTAACCTGTTTTTTGAACCAACAAGGATCACGGCTTCTTCATCAACTTGTCTTGATAATATGTTTAGTGATTGTGTTGCCGAGGACAAATTAGTGTTAAGTGACTTATCCTCTGATCACTGTGGCTTAAAAGCTAGCTTCCCTATGCCATTAAATAAAAAGCCGCAGAAAATAGAATGCAGGCCTCATACAGCTAGTCGTTGCAATAAATTTAAAAATAATGTAGCACTTAAAGTAACACCGTCAATAGTAGAGCACGAAACTCCTAATGAAATTTATAAAGCCCTTTTTGATGTTGTGCAAAATGAATACCAATCTATTTTTAAGTCTAAAACTATTAACATTAAGGGACCTTCTGTGGGCTTCAACCAATGGGCCACACCAGGTATTTACAAAAGTCGAGCCCGATTATACGAGTTGTATGGTCTTAAACAATACAGGTTTGATACAACTTTTCTAGAGTATGTTAAAAATTATTCCAAATTATTTAAAAAGATTTGTATTATTGCAAAATCAAAATTCTTAAGCGAGACCATTAAAAATTCTAATAATAAAGTTAAAGCCACTTGGAAAATCATTAACAATGAAACGGGTAAATCTGTTACACAAGATAATCACCTTGAGATCATGGTGGGTAACAAATTAGTTAATAAAGCAGCCGACGTAGCCGAGGCTTTTAATGAGTATTTTGCCAGCATACCTATAGCGACGACTCGTTCCCTAAGTTCGTCGCCGTCTAAAGCCGAAGATCTTTTGCATAGCAGCGTGTCTAAATGTGGTAACGTATTTAGTTTCGAACATGTAACGCCTCGTGATGTGGTTAACGTTTTTAATTCACTTAAGTCTAAAAACACAGGTGATTTTTGGGGCATTTCTATTAAACTATTAAGTAACATAATCGACATTGTAGCCCCCTGTCTTGCTGTTACTTTCAATAAATGCGTTGATTTGGGGACTTTCCCTGATCTTATGAAGAGCAGTAAAGTCATCCCTCTATTTAAATCTGGTAGTAAAAATGATATTGGCAATTTTAGACCAATTTCTATTTTACCTGCATTTAGCAAAATTTTTGAAAAATTAATTCTCAAACAGTTGTTAGTACATTTTAATTTAAATAATCTCCTTCATAATGATCAATATGGCTTTACAAAGGGTCGTTCGACTACGGATGCAGGTGTTGCTTTGCTAAAACACATATTTAACGCATGGGAGAACGCGCAAAATGCAATCGGTGTTTTCTGCGATCTCTCTAAAGCTTTTGATTGCGTACATCACGATACGCTTTTACGGAAACTGCGTCATTACGGTGTTCAAAACGAGGCCCTAAATGTGATAGATTCGTATTTACAAAATAGATTCCAATGTGTAGACGTAAATGGCGCGAAATCTTCCAGACTACCGGTTCGGCTTGGTGTACCTCAAGGTTCAATACTGGGTCCATTTTTATTCTTGGTTTATATTAATGATCTACCATATTATTTAAAAGGTTTTTGTGACGTTGTACTATTTGCAGATGATACCTCTCTTATCTTTAAAGTAGATAGGAATAGACACAATTTTGACGACGTAAATAGCACGCTATCAATGGTCACGGATTGGTTCACAACAAACAACCTTGTTCTTATTATCAACCCGCAACACCCGCAATGACTTCAGTTTATCCGTGATCATGGTGCTTGTAACAGCGCCGAAATATCGGGAACTCGAAACAAACAGTAAACATGGTAAATATCCCGTTTTCAGTATAAATAATAGTGCTAGTGACCATGTCAGTTTAAAATCTTATAACCTTGTTCTTAATGCCAAGAAAACTAAAATAATTAAGTTCGCTTTACCCAATGTCAGAAATCTAGGTCCCAATATTATCCTCGCCAATCAAGAGCTGGAAACTGCCGACTCTGCTGTATTTCTGGGCATAACAGTAGATTCAAAATTACAATGGGGATTACACATATCAAGCCTAGCGGGAAGGCTAAGTTCGGCCGCATACGCCGTCAGAAAAGTAAGACAATTCACTGACGTTGATACAGCACGGTTAGTCTACTTTAGTTATTTTCACAGCGTTATGTCCTACGGTATTCTGCTGTGGGGCAAAGCTGCTGATATTCAAAATATATTTGTTCTGCAGAAGCGAGCCGTTCGTGCAATTTATCAGCTGGGTGCCCGAGTTTCTCTTAGAGATATTTTTAAGGAGATTGGTATTCTCACGGTTGCTTCTCAGTTCATCTTTGCCAACATTTTATATATTAGACAAAATATTCACCTGTACACTAAAAACAGTGATATTCACAACTTTAACACCAGAAATAAGCATAAACTACGCGCTCCTTTTCACCGGCTTCACAAAGTTCATAATTCATTCGTAGGGCTCGGTATAACATTTTATAACAAACTGCCATCTTCTTTTTTAGACTTGCCATTTAATGCATTTAAAGCCAAAGTGAAATCTAATCTTTGTTCAAAAGCTTACTATTCCATTAACGACTACTTAAATGATAAGAATAGCTGGTCGTTGAGTTGAACACAAGACAATGTTTGTAATTTATGTTCTTTCTCCAAAATTAGTTTACTGATATAATTTATGTTTTATTATTATATACCTTTTATTATTGATTGTAGTCAATCGTAATATTAACTTACACATAGTATTGTATCGAGTCTGGTTCTTCTAACCAAACAGACAGATGTGTTGCTGGAGAGTTTGTTCCGCCACTTCTTCTTTCCAGCAAAAACACTAGGAAGTGTCGAAGGGTGGGCGTTTTGGGGGACTGTCACTTGTAAATAAGTAAAGTAAAGTAAATTTTGACGTTCGAAAAGTGCTGATTATCAGCCTAGTTTGAATAAATGAGTTTTGATTTTGATTTTGATTTTGATTTTGATTTAATCAATATTACTCAGTAAAGTCACATTTTTTTTTTAAACTTTGCCCCACACTAGGAATTTCTCCTGTGTCGTGGGTGCGTTTACAAACATGCGACGGCATGACATGTTACGGTCGCAAATCCTATTTTATTTATCATACAACCTGACCTGACACTGACCGGTAAATTGCAAAATACGTAAGAAAATTGGAATTTCGCGGGCTACCTTGTCACGTCAACCTTTTTGGAACGAAGTTCCTTTTCGCGCGTTGCGAAATGGGGCTAGACGGAAAAAATTAAGACCAAAAGTTATAACGACACTTTTTGCTATAGTTGTAAGCCGTGCGGAGTGCGCGTGTTTCTCTGTCTGTCTCTCTCTATCTCTCTCATAGAAAGCAAGCCAGTTATTTTCAAAACTTCGTTCCATCCGGGTGTCCCTTGACACCTCTCAAGTTTTTTTTTTTTTTTTTTGGGGGGTGGGAAATCATCAAATCCACTCTTGGGCAGAGCGGAATGGAGTGTCAGACTTCTACTGACTAAAAACCAGTAATGTTCCTTCTTAGCCCTTGTGCCGAGGCCGCGGTATCTGTGTCACATCAACCTTAAAACAGAGTTTTGAATCATTGTATTAAAGTTCATTTTTATACATAGGTGACTTCTATTATTATTGAGAGCAAACCTAACTCGCTCAGTATGAAGAACGGACCTTCAGTCAGTATAGAAACTCAAATTAATGTCACAATGTAATGAAAATATTTATTTTTTTGAAAAAAATACTTTTGAATCGAGGCGTTTATTATTTTACAACACCATCATCATCATCATCTGCCTAGCCTTTTGCCCAAGTATGTTGGGGTCGACTTCCAGTCGAACCGGATGATGCAGCTGAATATCAGTATTCTGCCTATCTGACCTCCACAACCCAGTTAATACTGGGTAATACGATACCCTTTGGTAAGACTGGTCGACAGACTTTCAGGTCACTGACTACCTGTAACGACTGTCAAAGATCTATATAATAATATGGCAGCCGGGACCAACAGCTTAACGTGCTTTCCGAGGCACGGAGGAAACTCGGTACCTACCTATGTAATGGGCGGTCACCCATCCACAGACCAACCTAGGCAAGAGCGGCTTAACCTAAAGATCGACCTGAGTCGCAGATATTATTAAGCCACGAGTATTGTTTTACAACAAATAGTGGTAAATTGGCTTTAGCGATAATCGACGCTTTACAATTTTAAGAAGTAGTTATTTTATAATGACATCTTAAATCTTATTGCGCATAGTGTGAGAAGGAATCGAATTGAAATCTGATAAACATTTTGAAAAAGAAGAACTGGAAAAAGAAGTGTGGGTCGTCCAGCGGCGTGACAGGCAGATGAGGCTGGCGCAGGACCGTGGAGAATGGCACAACAAAGAGAGGCTATACCCAGCAGTGGGTGAATTCAGTCTGTAGATGATAATGATTATGATCCTTTCTACATAATATTTTTTCTTTATAATATCTATAAATCTTGGTCACCCTACTTCTAACTTGGATTATAGCATTTATGTGCCATAGGTCGTGAAGTCCAAACATTACAGCTTTATGCATAGTGTCTACATTTTCTTCGAAATCGTATTAGTGATTAGCAAAAAGAATGGTATCTCTACTAAGTTTCGTTTAAGAGAACTACGTGGCCGCGCGGTCCTCCGCGTTTCAACCGCGCGGCCATAACTTCTAAGTACTGTAGGTCGTAAATTACAAACATTAGGCCTTTATTTATACTATCTACATTTTCTTCGAAATCGTATCAGTGGTTAACAAAAAGAATGGAACCTCTACTAAGCTCCGTTTGATAGAACTCCGTGGCCGCGCGGTCCTCCACGTTTCAACCGCGCGGCCATGGTTAAACCTTTATAACTTTCTGAATATTATATCTACGAATTTGCGGTTTGCACTGTTAGTGTTCTACAAATTCCTTCGTAATGTTGACGTAGTCGTTTTAATTCTACGACAATGTGGCCGAGCAATCGAAACGGACACATTCCTAGGTCGACGTTCGATTTCTAGGTCGAATAAAGTGTTATTAATTGTTTTTTATCAGGAATTATCTCAGTTACAGCTCCACGGAGTCTGGATTTGTGTCTGGCTGATGGCAACACATAGGACATATAACATAGGACTTAAAGGTACCTAACTAGCGAAATGTGGTTGTACTTATGGGTACACCTCTGCCTTAACCTAAGGTGATTACAGGGGTGATGTTATGTTATAAATTAAAGCTAATGATATTGTAATTTCTTGTTAAACTACTTAGTACTTTACACATCACAAATTTTTAATTAGATTTCATTGAAATTACCCAACCATCTTCAATCTTATAGACGATAATTATAACGTCATCACATCTCACCGAACACAAATTAAAACATCGACAAACATAGAAGACAATACACACATAAACAAATATACAGCTCATGACAACAAACGTATATCAGTCATACACAGACCATAATAATCGAACAATACTGTCGCTGGGACATCAATGGACGTATGGTAATGTATATTAAATGATTACAGAGTAGTGTACGTGACAGAGGCTGTCTAATATGCGGTAGATATTTTGTTTGATCTAATAGTTATCTAATGGTCATTATTGTTCTCCTGCCCTTATCCATCTTATTTGTAGCGAAACAGCTCGTCGTCGCGTCGTCCTTTTCCATACTTCTTTTTAATCATGTAGGTACTCGACATCAGAACAGTAACCTTTTCATAAATAAAATACCCTTTATTTTCTAAAAAAAAATTAAAAATCATCAAATAACCCCTCCCGCTCTTGGGCAGAGTGGAAGGGAGTGTCAGACTTCTACTGACTAAAAACCACCCATGTTCCTTCTTAGCCCTTGCGCCGAGGCCGCGGTATCTCTTGCGAACAACCCGCAGCTCCGACGGGGTCATAAAATACCCTTCAATTGATAAAATATGAATGAAGAAGTAGAGTGAGTAGAGGACGTGGTTGTTTTTAAACAGTGTATTTTTTTCTTTTAAAAGTCAAGAAAATAAAGTAACACCACCTGCCTAGCCTTTTCCCAACTACGTTGGGGTCAGTTTACAGTCTACCCGAATGCAGCTGAATCTAGTATTAGTATCTACAGTTAGTACTTGGTAATACCATACGGCCATACATACCCCAGAGCTGCTTTCCGAGGCAAGAAAGAAAGTTAAGTTGGTCACCCATCAACAGATCAACTGGCAAGCCTGTATATTGACCAAAACTAATAACGATGCATGCTCTATACTAGTTTGACCCGGACTGTCTACAATTTAAACACTATTGATTTTCGAGTGAAGGTCGATTATTATTATCACCTATGTAGAAACAAGTTATCTTTTTTGCCAATCACAATCAATCTACGAGTACACAATAATCATAATAAAATCTCACACAGTTTTTTCTGCATCAAAGTTCTAGTCTACGCACATTAATTGAGAGATCCATTTTAAAAGGTGGCTCAGTTGATACACTTGCTCGACTCACGCGTGTCGTCAATTGACGTTTTGTGTATTCGATTGTCAAATGAAAGCGCGGGAGTGCGGTTGGCGGTCAAATTTTTTGAATATAGAACAGAGATTTTAAAAGTGCCTTGTGTTGTGTGTATTTTCTTTTTGTGGATGATTATTAAATGGTTTTTAGGGTGTTGCCAAGCATTGAGTTAGTTAAATAAAAAGGTTTTATTAATAGTTAGCTATTAGAATTAGGTTGTGGTGAAGTCATAGAGGAAAAAATGGTTTTTAGTTGAACTTATTTCGATTATTAACGTAGTGAGGTTCAGGATATATTGTAAATTAAATGAAAATCAAAAGCAGCTGCTGAATTGATTACCGTCAGTGTTTGATGATATTGTTGAAGTGTAATTTTGTGAATGTAATGTACTACAATAACTATAATAATTCTTACAATAATAACAGCAATAATGGACAGTATTTCAAGGTGAGATATCCTTACAATTTTTTTAAAGTTTTTTATTTAATGAAACTTTGCCCCACACTAGGAATTTATCCTGTATAGTGGTTGCGTTTACAAACATTAAAATTCACATACAAAGATCTCTAACTGGCGCACTCAGAGACGTTTAATGGTTACTTAAGCCATCTCTTAGTAAAGATTTTGAAACTTTTGTGAAGATTCTGTGTGTCAAATCTTTACTAAGTGACGGTTTGAGTACCTAATTATTAAATATCTCTGAGTACGGCAGTAAGTATCCCTTTGGCTTAATAGATAATTTTATTTATGTATTTTTCTTCACGTGATATTTCACGTATAGGAATCTATCTACTAGCATTGAACGAGCATGTCACAATGAACAGTTGAACTCAATTTCTCAGTAATTCAATACAGCAATTACTATGTATTGCGAGTGTTTCGCAGTTCTCTTAGATGTGGGTTGTAGGTAGGTATATTATGCTATGTATACCGAACAGCACAAGAAACAACAGACAAATACTCAACCGTACTTTAAAAGCAAAAAACATAATATTAATTCGCTCCTATCCTTTTACCTGTAAGGTGTGCTTAGACGGGCAACTAATCGGTCAATTCTGGGCAATTGCAGTTAGTTGCCACGGTATGTTTGGAGTAACATATATAAAAACTCACGCCCTTATCCCTCGGGGGTCAGAAACCACAGAACGGAATAACAATATTGTGGAAACATCTGAAATCATTTTAGTTCGGAAGTCTGACATAAGTCTTACCAAACACACGGTGAATCGTGTACCTAGTAATTGCCTTGTGTAGACCAGATAGGCAGGAACGACTGCCTATCTGGTCTACACAAGGATAGTAATGTTCTTCTAGCATCAAGTTAGGCTGGAGTTTGACACCCAACATTGTTTAAAACCCTCAGCATTTTATAGATTTCACAACAATCTCAGAGACAAATGTTGCTTGTCGCTTCATATCTCTAACGCGAAATGTCTCAACATTTATAAGTGACGTGAACACACACCAGTCAGCAACTATTGCCGGCAACAGTTGCTCGTGTACAACACCTAAACGCCTGTAAGATCGCTTCGTATCTCAACCGCGTGATGGTTCAACATTTGTAAGTGACGTCACCACACCTGTGAACGTAGCCTAGAGATAAATGGACGCGTCAACTTGTTCCCTTGTTTTTGTGCTGTGTTGCTATGTTGCTAACATCGTCTGAGCTTTGTTGCACTGTGAAGAAGGATTTTGGTAACGTGTGGTACTGGTTGACTGATACATTTGTTTAGATTTGCGATTTTCATAGTTTTGGTTGCATGTTATAGTTCCTTAATAGCGACAGTGGCTAAGGAGTACGGACATCAGTAAAAGGTCGTAGGAAGGACCGCTCTGAAATCTGTTTATCGAATAATGTTTTTTTTCCTGGGTTACATTTTTCCACTGAGTGTAAAAAAAATATAAAAAAATAATAATTCATTTTTACACTCAGTGAATTCTCAACACGAAACTCTTCCCTTCTACAGCTTCTACGCAATTATTGTAACGTAAAACCCCCTCCACATTCCACAACGTTGTTATTAATAAGGGGCAGACCAGACAACACGCGACAATGACATCAATTTAGGTTAAACGATTGTAATGATACCCACTTATTACGATCTACAAACGACATGCACGCGAATTAGAAAACTACACATTTCCTAATGTGACTTCCTTGGGATTTTTAATGTTATGACTTTATGTAGGTTTTAGCGAGAAAAACAAATTGTGGTCATTAACAACTTCTGCATAGCCTTTATCCTAACTTTATTAAAGTCTTTTTCCAGTTTTACTAGATAATACTACCCAGTTATGTTCGGGTAATATTGTATCCCTTTGTTTTTTTTTTGGGGGTTGGGAAATCATCAAATAACCCCTCCCGGTCTGGGCTGAGCGAAAGGGAGTGTCAGACTTCTACTGACTAAAAACCACCCATGTTCCTTCTTAGCCCTTGCGCCGAGGCCGCGGTATCTCTTTCGAACAACCCGCAGCCCCGAAGATACTGTATTCCTTGGTAAGACTTATTGACAGATTTTCGAGCCAGTGACTACCTGTAACGTACCAAACGGCTTAACGAGTTTACCGAGGCGACGAAATTCGGTATGTAATGAGTGGTCCCCCATCCATAGACCAACCTAGGCAAGTGCGGCTTAACCGAAAGATTGATCCGAAAGGCTAAAACAATGTCACTGGGAAACAAATGATTGATATAACAAAGTCAAGTCAAGTCAAAGCATTTATTTCAATTAAACCATTACCAGGTACTTTTGAATGTCAGAAGAACAATTCATAAAACTAAACTACGAGTGCAATACGTCATCCCGAAAGCCACCACGCCGAATCACACGCCGCCGAATGCCCGCAACAACGAACACTGCGAGCACGAAAGCACGCACCAAGCAAAACATCATCTTATCTTCACATGGATTAATAAGTAACTCAAATACTTCGTTTCCGATTTCTGCAGAAACCGTTTCTGCGAATGTAAATACTGGAAAGTACGAACGAATTACTAAATTTGACACCCAGTTGATGTTTGCCTTCTCTCTGGAGATGATTTGGTCGAATGTGAATAATGATTAAGAGTAGTTCTCACGTTTAAACAAGATTACTTACACGGTGTTTTTATTATGAGTTAGCACCTGTCTTCACTAATACAATGATGTTTATAATACGATTTAAAGTTAAACTTTATTAATAGAAAGTTTATTATAAATAAACTAACCATGATTAGGTTACTGCTTACACTGTACTGCTACTGTTACATAATCACAAGCCCTACATAGCATTGCACTTGTGCTATGGTCAAGAAACACGTACATTTGAAGAAATAGGGACCGATCCCCTGCATGAAGCTTCGGGGGCAAGCTAGAGTGCGGTAGTAACAGCTGTAGTCCAGACCGAATTGTATCACAAAAAAAAATTACAAGATTGACGTTTCGATAACGTACGTTTTCGTCATCCATCGATAACTGACCCGATGACTGACTGACTTTAGACATTAAAACTTTAAGCAAGAGTACGTCTATATTCCTATGAATTTCTTTAAAATGTTGTCTGTTTCTTGCATGTTGTGTCTATCGCTCCATATCTGTACACTATGCGTGTATCATATTGTTTGTATTTCTAGAATTAACAGTGTAACAATTGTAGATAGGCCAGTAAACAAATAAATAAAAAAAAATGTTAAAAACTTATCAAATTTATGTATTCGTTATAGTATTTATTGAGATTTATACTTACACTTTTACTAATCATCCTCATCTTTCATAAAATGTCCTTTTTACGTCTCATTTCGCGCCTTGGCGACAACTATTTTTGTTGGCAGTCTTATAATCGATCTTATTCGATTTATTAACGTTGTTTTTACTGTTTTAAAATATTAAATCTTATAATTTTTCATTGTTTACTTTTCGTGTGACATAACGTCAGTTGTCAATATGTCATTTACTTTTTCTTTTAATTTGTGTCATAGTTTTTCTTAGTGGTTAGAACTATGAAGGTTACATTTGATTTATATAATTTAATTTATTTTTATTAATATATTAGCTCAAATAATGTAATTTATTGATAATTTCTATTTACTGTAACTTATCTCACGCTTATAAAATTAATTAACACGCTCACAGAAATTCTTTGAGGAAGTTTTTGACTGAATAATACAGGCCGTTTTAAATACAGGCAACTCACAATTTTTGATTTCAAGAACTTAAATTCTGGAAAGAATTAAAAGACAATTGGATGGAAAAAAACGGAGAGATGGTTTTATAAAAAGGGATTTCTGAAGGATGCCCGCGAGTTGAGATCTGGTTTCTGAAGAGGAATCATCACGTCTACAAGTTATTATCTGAGTTCCTAAGAAGAACCATCGCGAAGTACCTCCAAAGTATCCTCCGGGCCTCCCTAAAGGAGTCGCCCGTGATCCTCGCGACGCGAAGTACCTCCAACGTATCCTCCGGGCCTCCCTAAAGGAGTCGCCCGTGATCCTCGCGACGCGAAGTACCTCCAACGTATTCTCCGGGCCTCCCTAAAGGACTTGCCCGTAATCTGCTGGCCAGCCTTCGAGATTTACCTACCCTGGAGCTGTTTTATTCTGTGCAAAGCGTGAGTTAGGAAGGTTCGTGTTTTTATACATTTCTTTGTATTTTTTACCTCTAAATTAAATTCAATTGTTAAATTACTTACCCTCTTTTACTTGTTAGGGGTAAGTAACACGACAGTTTGGCGCCCAACGTAAAATCAAGACTAGATCTCACTCATTCCCTCCCTAAATTCTAAAAAAACTTACACAAGCAATCAAATTTGGTATATAATTATTTTTCATCATAATTCATCACTTCATCAATCTTTACTACTTTACTTAATACTAAACATACATTTATACTACACCCCCACACACATTTCTTTTACCTCTGGTAATTGACACCCTTTCGGCCTCTTGGATGTGTTAATCCACTTCTGGACACTGCCAAGGTTGGAGATTGGTTACTATACGACGACTATTGGACAATATCTCGTAGTCGTTTCTCATTATACTTAATACTTTACCAAAACATCACTACACTGCATCCCACAGACTTGCACACATTCCATTATCGAAAGATAATGTGCACCCTTTCGGCCTCTTGGATGTGATAACCACTTGTGGGCACTGCCAAGGTTGGAGATTGGAAACTTTACGACAGCCGCAGGACAATATCCTGTGGTCGTTTATACAAATCTATATATATTAATGTAATACTTATTACAAATAATTATCATTATATCGGATCCTCTAGTCCTCTTAAACTCTCTTTTCTTTAACTCTTGAGTCCTCCTCTTAAACAATTATATTGAACTGCGTTTAGTGTCGTGGGCTCGTTTAACTTTTATAGATACTGGGTCAATACAAAGTATAGAGACTGTTAGTAGGATATTTTAGAATCCTCCTTCAGAACTTATCTCCTACTCTTTGTCCCTCCTCAGCCCTCCCTTACCCTCTTAAACTCTTTCACTCTCTTACCCTCTTAAACTCTTTCACTCTCTTACCCTCTTAAACTCCTTCACTCCCTTACCCTCTTAAACTCTTTCACTCCCTTACCCTCTTAAACTCTTTCACTCCCTTACCCTCTTAAACTCTTTCACTCCCTTACCCTCTTAAACTCTTTCACTCCCTCACCCTCTTTTGGAACCTTTATTATTTTTTCTAAATATTTTTTTTTTAAATATTTACACATGACTCATCTCTTTCTTCTTTCCCTCTTCTAAAATAGAGTTCCTTTTCGGCTTATTAAAACTCTATTTATTTTCTAATTCATTCATCGGTTCTTAAACCATTATAAGATTATTTTTAATCTTTCTTTATATATTACCTAACCTTCGTTTCAACTAACTCTACAAGTTAGTATGAATCTTGTTTCTAACTATTGACTCTAAAAGTTGATAGGAGCTGCCCTTGACGTTTTACTCGGAGCATACCGACTACTATTGCGGGAGCTGCCCTAACGTTAACTCGGAGTTTACCGAGTGCGGTGTTGTTATGTATCAACTAAAGTTGACTAGGAGCGGATTACAACTCCTTTAAAAATAAGCCTTTGTTAAAAAAGTTTTTTACTTCATGTTATTAATGGGTTTTAGACGAGAGCGGATTACAACTCCGAAAATAAGCCTTAAAGTTATTACCTTATCAGGTTGCGTAGTGATCATTGAATGTGAATCCTACCTCACCTAACTTCGTAAGATGTCGGTGTGTTTGAATGAAGTATGTACGTTTTGTGAATGCTGTTATACTTTAACCTTACAAAATTTTTGTTCTAGACCAAAAATTTTCTCGGGGTCGTTGGGGAAATATAGTATTTATTGAGATTTATACTTACACTTTTACTAATCATCCTCATCTTTCATAAAATGTCCTTTTTACGTCTCATTTCGCGCCTTGGCGACAACTATTTTTGTTGGCAGTCTTATAATCGATCTTATTCGATTTATTAACGTTGTTTTTACTGTTTTAAAATATTAAATCTTATAATTTTTCATTGTTTACTTTTCGTGTGACATAACGTCAGTTGTCAATATGTCATTTACTTTTTCTTTTAATTTGTGTCATAGTTTTTCTTAGTGGTTAGAACTATGAAGGTTACATTTGATTTATATAATTTAATTTATTTTTATTAATATATTAGCTCAAATAATGTAATTTATTGATAATTTCTATTTACTGTAACTTATCTCACGCTTATAAAATTAATTAACACGCTCACAGAAATTCTTTGAGGAAGTTTTTGACTGAATAATACAGGCCGTTTTAAATACAGGCAACTCACAATTTTTGATTTCAAGAACTTAAATTCTGGAAAGAATTAAAAGACAATTGGATGGAAAAAAACGGAGAGATGGTTTTATAAAAAGGGATTTCTGAAGGATGCCCGCGAGTTGAGATCTGGTTTCTGAAGAGGAATCATCACGTCTACAAGTTATTATCTGAGTTCCTAAGAAGAACCATCGCGAAGTACCTCCAAAGTATCCTCCGGGCCTCCCTAAAGGAGTCGCCCGTGATCCTCGCGACGCGAAGTACCTCCAACGTATCCTCCGGGCCTCCCTAAAGGAGTCGCCCGTGATCCTCGCGACGCGAAGTACCTCCAACGTATTCTCCGGGCCTCCCTAAAGGACTTGCCCGTAATCTGCTGGCCAGCCTTCGAGATTTACCTACCCTGGAGCTGTTTTATTCTGTGCAAAGCGTGAGTTAGGAAGGTTCGTGTTTTTATACATTTCTTTGTATTTTTTACCTCTTACCTCTAAATTAAATTCAATTGTTAAATTACTTACCCTCTTTTACTTGTTAGGGGTAAGTAACACGACATCGTCCTCTAATCACGACCGTAAAAATGTCGCTCGCTCACCTATCTTTGACCATCCTGCACCGATATATTCAGTCTATTTTCTCCAACGATCCCATTAACCAAGAACTACACGATCCCTTGAAACAAACTGTTACTCTTAAATTGCCTTCAAAGGGCTTCCAAATGAATTCGTCATCCATCAGCCGGTGACAGACGAATGGCCGAAAGGACAAAGGGCTGTTTAGAATTAAATACAAAGAAAAATGCGAAACCTTTCCAAGATTTATGGGAAGACCGTTTTATTGTGATGGTAATTGCATAGTGATGTTCGGATGTCATTGGTGAGGAGTCTACCCTTTATAAGGTAAAGGGAATATATTTCCCACCATATTTTTCACCTCAAAAATTAAATTATTTGTTCCTGTTACGCATTCTATGATTGTACAGAGATTATTTAAAGATTTATCAATAACTCATTAAATATTCAAAAAACACAAAAAAGTAAAAAAACTGAAAGTTTATTTTCTACCAATTATACCTATGCCTATTTGCCCTTATTTTCCGATTGCCAGATCGTTATGCCTTATAAAGGGTGTCAAACCTTGGGTACAATTAAATAATAGGTTCTTAATGCAGTTGCTTTTGGTTGGGCTTGCGTAAATTTGTTTTGAACATAACATTTGATATAATATATTAAAATCTGCTTGAGATTATCAAATAAGGTATGCGTAATATTATGTAATAAAGTATGTAGGGAGTGGAAATTATGTTTTTCCTAATCCTCCGCTATTCTCTTCTATTATTTTCTTTGCAGGATTTTTTTTCTATGATTTGGGATTAGTGTGGCGAGCTTCTCCCAAAAAAAGTCACTAAAGATGGCATAGGACTTTTTTCCACTACTGTTAAAACGGAGATGAGTAAAAAATAATTGTTAGAAGCAAAGAACCACTACAAATGCGATCAATCTGGCTGTATATGTTTACTGCTGGATCTAGGCCTCCCAAAAAGGTGCCACAACACTATCACAACACGGAAACTACTTATTTCCAGGTGAAAAGTACGAAAAATTCCATGTGCAATTTACATAACAATAATCATAAATATTTCCTACTCAAAACAAAACGGAAACAATATCCAAACGCTTGCTACGTTCGTTATTCAATTAAAATGGCGGTAATTATTCTCAATTTTAATTTAGCACGGAGCAAAGAGGAATGAAAAACCTAACCGGCAGCGAGCGATTACACCGTTTTGCAAGGAATGGTTGGAAATAAGAGTAAAAAGAATTGAAAATAAACCACTACAAACTACAGTCGTTCTATTAATCCGTGGGACTGTGTAAAGCTCAGGGTACACGTATACGTTCTGCACCAGGTCGCACCACAACCCAGTTTTTATTGGGTAAACGATATCCCTAAAAGTGCAATGGAGAGAGCTATGCCCGGAGTTACCTTGCGAGATCAGATCACCAATGAAGACATCCACAAGAGAACCAAGGCCAGCCCAAAGAATTGCCAAACTTAAGTGGCAGTGGGCAGGGCACATGGCTCGTAGAACGGATGGCCGATGAGGCTGAAAAGTTCTGGAGTGGCGACCGCGAAACGGAAGACGTTACGTTGGATAACCTCCCTCTAGGGGGACTGATGACCTTGTGGAGGTTGAGAGGATCCATTGGCTGCAAAACCGGTCAAAGTGGGGACACTTGGTTAAGGCTTATATTCACCAGTGGAGCACTTTCAGCTGAAATGATGATCACGATACCGCTTTTTTTTTAGCGTGTGGAAAATCATCAAATAAGGCTCCCGCTCTTAGGCAAAGCGAAAGGGAGTGTCAGAGTTCTACTGACTAGAAACCACCCATGTTCCTTCTTAGCCCTTGCGCCGAGGCCGCGGTATCTCTTTTCGAACAACCCGCCACCCCGACGGGATCACGACACCCTTGGTTCTTACCAAGGGGTATCGACGATGATGACGATTCATCATCATTCGGACTTTCGGCCACAGATCATAACTGACTGCGAATTTTCTGCCGTTGACAGCCGAGACCAATGGCTTGACGTATACCTCCCGATACTTAATAGGTGGTCACCCATCCTCCGACCAATCAAGGCAAGCGCGGCTTAACCTAAAGATCGACTCGAGTGGTTTCTATGATTTAGCCACGAGCTCGTCTGCGTGATCTAGTGCTTATTCGTGTGCGTTGAGCTTAAGTCGCAGGACTGGCTAAGACTGATAGGTGTTTCTATGGTTTGCAATTTTTTATCGACACCTTGTTTTTTGCTTTTATCTTGAGTTGGCAACGACTTTGGATTTGAATGGAAAGTAACTGCTATGAATTCTTCTATAAACGTTCAATTTCATCAATTTATTTGAAGCATTTTGATAAGTACAACATAAACAAGGAACCCACAAGGAAAATGTAAATAACTGTTTTACACATACAGACTTTGCTAGACAACAAAGTTCGGATGATGCATAGCTTTTTAAACCTAACTTTACCTACTCCAGGCGTAAAGGGACGGATATTTTGAGCATGCTCCTGTAAGGCTGCCTGTCCACAGAAGCGGAGCGAGGCTGCGGAGCGGAGAAACGGACAAATATTAACCAATACGATTGCATACTGGGACCGGAGCGAAGATTTTATGCAGTCTAATTGGTTTATTTTTCTCCGTTTCTCCGCTCCGCAGGCTCGCTCCGCTTCTGTGGACAGGCAGCCTAAATCTACTTTAATTCCAATTGCTGTGGACACTTTCACATCGCATCACATCAGCAAGGACCGCTCTCGAACGACATCGTCCTTCTCAATCTAAATGAGAAAACCCAGCTTCATCACATTAAAAAAATCATACATACGTCCCTATGTAAAGGGTGGTACGAACCAGGACCATGATAAGATTAATAAGCAAAGTTCCAGCATCACAAGCTAATTATCATCTTGATCTCGACACGTGATGAAGTGCCCTCCGCAGCTACACTCCATGGATACACGTTAGATTAGCCATTGTCCGCTAATGATCGATGAAAGAGGGTGTGTTTTGTGTCGTGGGGTGCAAGGGAGGAGAGGGCGCGGGAGCGGGAATACAAAATCTTAGTCTTTGTCTTACGTTACGGAGGCTTGCAAGTTTTGTAGTAAGGAACTAACTTTTTTACTGCTAAAAAACAGTTAAGTCTAGGAGGTCATCATTGGCTTTAAAATAACTGGAACAGTTATTAAAAATAACTTCGTTTATCTATTACTCATATTATTTCGGAGACTAATGGCGAATGAGAGTTGAATGGCTTGTGAAAAGGATCTCAACTATGATTTAAAACCACATTTAAGACTCATGCAATGGTACTATTACCATTGCATGAGTCTTAAATGTGGTTTTAAAACATAGTTGAGATCCTTTCCGGGTAATAGGGTCCTATGACCCTATTACCCGGAACTTTAAGATAACTGGTGAAATGTGGGGTAGGCAGAGGTATACTTTTAGCTGGTGGCTGGCTGGTGGTGTGGCTGTTGGCTGCTGGTATGCTGTTGTGTACCTCCGCCTAACCTTTTGGGTATTAGAAGGCTTATCAAAGAACCTCAAACATTCTAACATCTTCCGTCTTCCGTTCATGAGCAAACAATTAAAACCAGTCCCAAAACTTTTTCTGTGTGCCCTACAAAAGGGAATAAAGTTTTGTTCACTCTCGTAAATAGATAGCGTTTCGTTTTCAACAAAAATCGCTCCGCTACCTCTCACAGCTTACCCCACACTCCACTCTAAGGTTTCATGGGGTCTCAGTTTAATTCGGCCGGGTTAATCTCGCGTTATTGTCTGAAGGTATGGGGGTTCGAGTACGGTCACGGTAGCTTTGTCAACGGTACAGGGAAGAGGGGTCTCTCGATATATCCGTCAATATTGTATGGGTTTTAATTGTGGAAGTGTGGTGGTTGTGTTTAGTGTTCGAGGTGCTTGGCGGTGATTGGTTGACAAGTGTTTAGAGTAATTGAATCATTGGAAACTGGATAAAGGATCAAGTGCTGTCAAAATATCATATCTAACCCTAGTATCAATACTCAAGATCGAAGTAGTTACTTATGCAACCATATTTATGCCATAGACAAGGATTTGAAAGAATTCTAACTTTTGACAGTTCTAACTTCAACCCGCCTAGCATGCCACCGTAGAAACGGGTTTTGTCGACGGAAGAATCGACAAAATGACAGATTGTAGCAAAATTTAATGTCAAATTGTATGGATAAAGCTTTGTCTATTCTTCGTAGAATAGAGATAGAATCGCCATACTACGCGTGCAAGTCGTAGATAGTAGTAGATTATATATATATAACGAGTTTACCCTGTACCTCGGAAAACAGGATATAATAAGCCGTTGACCCCGGCTGTCATTTGAAGAGTTTTGACAGTCGTTACAGGTAGTCAGTAGCTCGAAATTCTGACAAACTCGCTGGAATTCCCTTTGGTAAGACTGGTTGTCGTATACCCAATACTAATTCGGTTGTGGAGGTCAGATAGGCAGTCGGACCATGTAAAATATTGGTATGCAGCTGCATCTGATTGAACTGGGAATAACAGTTGGGAAAAGGCTAGGCGGATGACATCATATACGTAGCTAATGTTTTTTAAAGCTGGCATTTTCAGAAGCATGATAAATTGTACCTACATACATTGAAAGTCTATTTCCTTTTGTTCTAAATTTACAATACCTAGTATATGCAAGGTAAAACCCACATAAATAATTACGCTGCAATACAATAAGGGCCCGGGTAGACAAATGGTGCAAGACAATGTGAAGACAGTCGGCCACAATCGCACAATGGGACACTTCGCCGATTGTGGGGAAACGAATAAAAGCGACAACACAATCCCACTGTGGCCGTACATAGTTGAAATGATTTGATGGCTTTTGGATAGAACAGTAAGCCAGAAAGTATTACAGAAATAACCTACAAGTATTATAAAATATCTAGTTTTAGTTGAAAACCCATTTTTTTTAAACAAACTAAAGCTTTTCTTTTGAAAACTCAGCTTAGGTAGATCACTTAGAAAATGGAGGTAAGTTCGAAACTAGATGAAAAGCAAGACCCTAATGGCCCACAAATGGTCTTGTGTTAGAACTTAAAACACACCTAAGTATATATTTTAGACCCTGTGCAATTATTGCCCTTTCCTTTCCCTCGTGGCCGTAGCTGTAGCGAAACCTAGTTTTATGAATTTTAAAGTTTATCAAATATCTTCTCATTTGGACATAGTTCGCGCATATGGGCTCATTGAATCTTGCTGCCATTTTGATGACCCGAAACTCATAATTTTCTTTTTATATCAAGAGAAGTTTTATCGTCCACTATCTCCCACAATAAAATTAACAAATATCAGCACAGATAAGTATGTACACTCACAGATAGAGCGATTCCTCCGAGTTGACATCTCGACGAGGCGAGGGCGCAACGAATTTATTGAGCGCGTGAAAAATGATACAACGCGGCGACAAACCCGGGGTGCTCCCGTGAGCAGGAGCAGTACAGATATTGATGTTCTATGCTTAATTGAAGCGGGCTTAGGTGTGTTTTATCTATATACGAGTATTTAAAAATGAATTGCTGTTCGTTTAAAAATGATATGGTAAAAAAGGAGGTGTCTCATGAGATGACGAGAAACAGAGAAGTATGGAAGAAGAAGACATGCTGCGCCGACCCCAAATGAATCGATGAATTGCTGTTCGTTAGTCACGCTAAAACTCGAGAACGGCTGGACGGATTTGGATAATTTTAGTGTTGAAATATTCGTGGAAGTCCAGGGAAGGTTTAAAAGGTGGTTAGGGTAGGAGGTAGTAGGTAGGTAGGTAGTTGGTAGGAAAAAGAGCACTGCAACGAATGCGGGTACAGCTAGTGTCTAAATATAAACAATTGGGAATAATCAGATAATAGAGTCATCATTGCCGCAGGAAAGAAATCAAACCGCTTAAAACAAAAAAACTTAGCAAAAAAACATTATTGTCCTTTTCCATCCTATGCAGCTGAATATCAGTATTTTACTTGTAGCCACTGTCTATCTGAAGTAACCGCACACTTAAATTAATTCTTGAATTTAACTTCAAAGGGTTTAAACTAATAAAATAAAATAAATAAAAATAAAAAAGCCTATTTATTCCTTGCTTGTTTTACAATTATTTACTTAATTTCTAGTTGGAACGTGTTAGTTTGTTAGTTTTTTGTATTAAATGTAGTTGTTAGTTTTGTTAGTTATCTTCAATTGCAAGGACCTCAGATTGGGTAAAGGCCTCCTCCAAAGCTGTCCATGGTGTCTCTGTCCTTTGCTATTTGGCTCCAATTTGAGCCGGCCGTTTTGATGATTTCGTCCTCCCACCGTGTCGGAGGTCTGCCTCTGCTTCTTTTCCCTTGCGGGCCCTTCCATAAGGTTGCTCTTAGGGTCCATCGTTGGTCTGTTTAAACTAATATGTCACCTTATTTCATGATATTTATTTATACACGACTAGGCTACAAATCTTTCCTGCTTCAGGCTAGCGTAGTGGGGTATAAATAATACAACGGTGGGTTGCAGTTGTATTATCGACAACAGTTCAAAAAATAGATTTTCCGAAAAATATGCAAACTGCACTGAGTCTCCGGACATCTTATAAAAAATACTTCTGAAAGTTACACTCAATATAAATAATTCGGGACACATTATAAACACTTTTCTCACTCCCATATCTCACCAGCATGATTACTGATCAGGCTCTATTAAAATCTCACCCCACACCGGGCAATCACAGACGATCCTGACCCGTATTTTTGCCCACATCTCGTCCCCACCACTGAAGATGTTATCTCCTTGAATGATTAGCTGCAACAGTTCAGTTTATCCTGACGCTGTCGGCTAATGACCGATGTCGATTGGCTGCTAGTTTTGGCATTTGTTGCTGTCTGGATTGTAGAGCAGTGCATTTCTGTCTGGTATTTGTATCTGGGATATACAGGGTCAAATTATCTAGTGATACTCGTGGTGATGGGTTAACACATCTGGCCAGTTGTTTTATAATCCAAATTTATATAGCTGGTATGTAATCAGTGACTACATTACGTATATTATATAGCAACTTCCTCGTTGGTCTGGTAGTCGCAACCGCGACTGCTGAGCAGGAAATCCTGGGTGCAATTCCCGGGTCGGGCAAATGGGTATTGGGTATATTATATTGGGTAACCCTTTGCGGCGTGAATATCAATTCACGCCTGTTATAATATTAATGTCATGAAGCCATTTTATATTATCGATGAGGAATCAATAGTTACGACGAGTACCTATTATCAATTTACATTTCCATAAACTCCATTCATCATCATCACCATCATCAGCCTATAAAGTTCCCACTGCAGGGACTCAGACCTCCTCTCTAGGAGAGGGGATGGGCTATAATCCACCACGCGGGCCCAGTGCGGGTTGGTAGATGTCACATGTCTTCGAATTTTTGGTTCTAAGACATGCCGGTTTCCTCACGATGTTTTCCTTCACCGTTTTGAGAGCAGCGGTTATGAAATAACTTATACAAAGTAATGCACCGGTCTGGATTCGAACCCACGACCTACTGTTCGTATTCCGGGCCGACACCACTGGGCCAAGGCTGCTCTCAAACCTAAACCTAAAACTCCATTCAAACCTATTGAATTGAAAGAAACAAGTACGTAAGCTGTAGTTCCTGCATATCAACGACCATTGGCTCTGGACATGGACATTAATACGGTGATCATTCCGAAAGATTTCACCCCCTCGGTAACATAACTATACTTATTAGCGCATGCGTCCTGGGTGGCGCCATCTAGCTTTTGGAAGTAAAGAGTTTGGCAGCTGATAGAGTAGGGCATTAACAATAGTCCTACTGACCGTGTTCGGTCGTGAAGGCGGTGCGTAGGCAAGTCTGATTGCCCAACTGCTCGGTTGGTCCAGACCAAGCAGAGCAGAGAGAGCAGAGCAGTTGGGTAATCAGGGTAATGGGTGTTCACCCATTACCGAGAACGGGTAAAGCAAGGCACAAGGCTTGTGTCAAAATTCGAAGTTACATTTTTCATGAAGGTAAAGCGAAATCTGCTGGATATTTTTTGTCTTTGTTGATACTTTTTATCTTCTTTTTCTATTTTTCTGGTGAGCCTACGTTGGAGGTACCTTAGTACTAAAGCTGTAACATGATAATATTGTAAATCCAAATAATTTTAAAAGAGCATCTAACCCCATGGTTAGGTGCTCTTTTGACTCCATAGTTTCTTATTGGTTCTTCTCCATAGGAAACGACCAAACCGAACCGAGCACCCTGTGTGAAATGAATATTTTGATTTTGATTTGTAACCAAGACCGGTCGTTCTGGCAATGCTTGTAGAGCTATATCCAACAGTTAACGTCTTTTGTATGATATAATGATGGTGTGTGCAACACTTAGAAAATGCGGTTTTTTCGCTGTATTTTGCTATGCCAAGCTTCTGTTAATATGCGGCTATTTTCATAAAACGCGGCGGTGTTTCGAATCTACCACTTCCTAGCTCTGCGCCAAAATATCTGTCGCACTTCCCATTGTTCTTATTCATTGAAACGTCTCGCAAAAAACCTATTCCCTTCTAATTTTCCCTATCACCACACAATAAAGTTCATTTTCCTTTGCCATTTCCATATTTATGCTGGTATTTAAGGGTAGGAAGCATTGTTCGCGAGATTTCGTTCGGAAAGCCATGCCCTTTGCTAATGAGCCGTTTGAAAGGAAGTGGGTTGTATTCGTCATATTTATAGCGCAGTTCGTAAATGATAATGGTGCTGTTTTCATGATTATTGACACCTTTTGTTTAGTTTCCATGGTGGTAGTTGGGGGTAAACGGGAATGTGATTTGGGTAAAGGTGTGGAAAAAGAAGTACTATTTTGACAGTTCAAGCATATTCATTGTAATTTTACGTTAGGATTTAGGACTCCCCTCCTCCCGCATTCTAGTATCACGAGAATATTTATTTTTTTTGAAAAAAGCTTTGCCCCACACTAGGAATTTCTCCTGTATCGTGGGTGCGTTTACAAACATTTAAACTCACATACACAAATACAACCAGCAGGGCTATTGTGTATCTTTTTAAATGTCAGTGGCTATCATAGTGTCCATCGATTAACTGTCAAATGTATCCATTTTGTACCAAACCATAATCATTTGACAGTTAATCGATGGACACGATGATAGCCACTGACATTTAAAAAGATACGCAATAGCGCTGCTAACCCAAACGCACCCAGAATGTTATTATTGAAAAGTTCGGAGAGTTTTAGACTGTTTAGTATTTTTTTTTTTGGCACAAATTCGTATTTATCTGGTCACACAATTATATCACATCTGATATTAGTAAAATATATTTTATACGTTATATTTATTCTTTTTTTTTCGTCTCACGAAAAAATTCACTTGATTGTCATTTTATGCGCCCCTTCCGCCCCCATTGTGATTAACTGTGATGTTTTTCTGAAACCCTGCCACCATTTTAAACCTCATATGATTAAAGAACGACCCCTAAAGTATTGGTAAGTTTTGGGTCATGGATACTCGAATAAAGAGTAATTCTATTCTATAGCCCAAAGATTCCACACAAAATCCTTCTTTTCCATAATCATGTTTTACCACATCACTGTTACATATATATGTACAACTAATTAATTTGAGGCAGTAAACAAAGGGTAAATAACAAACTTCAAAACATGCCTAAAAGTATGATTTATTACACACATTAAACCATCACATTTTAACCTAAATTCATAACATTATATTCACTAACGACACAGCAACTTTAAAATTATATCAAAATTCTTGAAATAACATTCTTGTTACAGAATCATCTCGCTTATTTCAGATAGCACCCTGTAGGGGCGCTCAGGGCGCACTTCCGGCTAATGACAGTGGATAAACGATGTCACATCCGGTTAGCTTTGTGCTCGATCGCTCCATTTCCCGCGATGTAGACTTTAGACAAGTTTAATGGGCGCATTTTGTTAAATTGATGAGAGTTAGTTTTGTTAAGATTAATGAGTGACTAGTTAAAAAACATAGATATCTTAGAAAATATCCAAGTTTCTTAGATAGTAATAAGGATGTTTCCCGATTTAAAAAAAAATGATTCTAATTAGTCCGTCTGTTAGATTATCGAAAAATATTGAATACGTATTTTTTGTTTTATCAAATCAATAAAAATTGACGAAGATAAAACGCGTCAAAGATTTCAGTGGGGGTATGTGACGTCACTCACCGGTATAAAATGTCATACTAATGTCTTAGAATATGACGTCATACGAGTTTTCAAAGCTCGGTATCGATTATCGTCTTCATTGTTTGTTTACGTGAAAAAAGAAAAAATACGTGTCCAATATTTTTTGGAAATCTATCTGACGGACTAATTAGATTTTTTTAGTTAACTACCCTATTGACAGGGCGATGGGTTGATTCGTGTTACCCACATATTTAAGCAATGGTGTTGTGCAAGTCAAATAGTCAGTCGCTCCATTCGAAATACTGCAATTCACCAATATCCAGTTGACTGGAAACAGACTCGAACATTTTTTGGAAAAAGATTTAGCTCTTTAAACAAAAAGTATGATCTTAAAAACAGCATCCCAAAGACATCAAACAAAAACTTCAATCATAAATCGTCCGTGTATAATCGACAGAAGCCATTAAAAGCTAGAATTGCCACTCAAATGCCCTAATTATAGCCGCGTCGTTAATTTCGCACGAAATCAAGAAAATACCCATAATTTACGTTACGAGGGAAAAAAATAATTAAAAAATACAAAATGGCGTCTTTTAATGACCGTTTTAAAGTAAACGGCTGTAGTGAGAGGTGACGGTTTTCTTTTATTTTGTTTGCTGGGAAATATTTAGGTGTGAGATAAAGTTTCTTAGGAGGATTAAGATCTGGATTTCTTGAGGCTCTAAGGAAACTTATATTTAGTCTTTGTAAAGTTTTAGGAGACCATGTATCAGTAGTAAGGTTTAATATAAGAAGTTGATGTTCTCAGTGTCTCAAGGTGGGAAGATTTTAGGATTACGGTGTTTTGTCTTTGCTATACACTTTGAATTTCCACATCTTGCTGCATCGTTCTCACATGCATAATGACCATCTCAACATGAATTATGTTACCAGGGTGTTGTAAGAATATTCTGATTTAAAAGAGTGTCCACGGAGTTTATTTTACCGTCTTCTCCATAGAGATCTACGCTTTGGAGTGGGAAATTACAATACTTTCACAGTTACTATGCTTTGTGACTGTGACTGTAGCTACATTTTATTGTTGTCTTTGTTGCTACAATTCAAAAGTACTTAAAATAAATGCTTTGATTTCGATTTGTTACATTGTTACTGAATTGTTGATTACAACTATTAATCTTGTTTATTTAACAACCGTCAACACAATTAGGTAACAGATAGCAGTTCAATACCTACTTAAGATGATTACCTTAGGTCTTTTTGAAAAGTAGTATTTACAGCTATCTTATTCTTACGTATTCTTGCATATAACCTACTCAGGTTCACTTCACAGACTTAGTTTAATACTAACAACATTCTATTTTTTGTTCTAGGAAGTTCTGGAGAAGCGCATCAAGCAACTGGAGGCTCAATTGGAAGAAGAGAAGAGAAGGACGCAGAGGGAACGCATGGCCGTCACTAAGCTGCAGAACAAACTTATAAAGGTCAGTCCTATAATTTTTAAGAAAAAAGTAAATATAAGAATAAGGTGTGTGTTAAAAATAAGATAAAATAATAGTTCAAAATGATTTCGTCAATCAAAAAGGTTTTAGGCTACATGAATTTACCTACATGCAATGGGATTTTTATACGGTTGTCTGACTTTTTTCTATGTTGTCATAATTATTGTATTCACCTTCAAGGGTTGCTGCCTATGTGCAGCAATAAATACGTTCATTTATAGGCCATCCAGAATAGTTACAACTAAAAATAAGTAATTTTGTATAAGACAAACAGAACCACGTCCTACTATGTTACATGGTGACAGCGCAACTCATAATTTTTCTTTAACCATTTTCTTTCAATCGTCACGCTATTTTTATATTTACTCCTTAAAGACAAACCATTTTTACGTTTTATATCTTTTTTGGTTTATTGTTAACTTTGTTTGTCCCGAGTGAACAAATAAACACTTTTCCTTTTTTCAATTTGCCATTCAAAACACAAGCATTTCCGATAAACAAACACTCCTGCCTACCTCTCAATCATCTTCTATCACTCGAAACAAAAGACACGGTAGCTGATTGAAACCTTTTAAAGGATTAGGTATGAGTGAGAGGAGAATTGATTGAATTTTTCGTTTGCACTCAATCTCTTGGGGCGGGTAATCTGGAGCGTTAAATATAGCTGTCTGAGAGAGACAATGATTATAATTGTGACGGGAGACTGTTTCTATGGTTACCTGGGTTAAGGAGAAGGTTTGATGTGTTTAGAAAGCAGATGCATCGATAATAATGAAAGATAGAGCGCCCATGGGGATTCTTGCCAGGTTTTCTACGTTCGATTTTTTGGGTAACTTGTTTGATTGCATTTTTTTTTTTTTTAAACATTGCCCCACACTAGGATTTTCTCCTGTATCGTGGGTGCGTTCACAAACATATAAAGTCACATACACAAATACCCTGACCCGAAACAACTATCTGCAGGCCATACAAATATTTGTTACGTGCGGGGATCGAACCCGCGACACGCAGCGCAGCAGTCAAATCGCTTAGCCACTGCACCAACCGTGCCGTCAAATTACTTCTTGTCAAATTTTATGATTCTAGGTCTACCCTATTGGTGTTGATTCCCTGTGAAAACACAAAATATGTGACATAAACGGTCATGTCTTTGACAATAACACAATTTTGATGTTTTCAGCTGAAAGAAACTATAAACTTTCGCTAAATAGTCAGCTTGATACCTACACGTGTGCTTGAAAAAAACGGGGTCTAAAAAGTGATCCTATACGGGTCCGCTTAATGTAACAATGTTTTATTAATTAAAAGTTACGGGGAAAATCTACACTTCAGTCGGATTCAGAAATAAAACTGCAACATAGTTGCCGAAAAATCCTCGTCGACATTCCTACACTTTCACGTTACATGGAACCCGTTTATGAGAATAACATGGCTCAACAAACTCCACCTTAACGACCGACACTTGTCAATATTTGGCTTCTATTAATTAAGGCTCCCCCTATAGGCGGCCGATTCGAGGAATCTCGTACCTTCCGTCAGGGACTTAATTTAACAGATACGACAAAAGGCAGCATTGAAAATGGTGCGTTCTTTGTCATCAACGCTGTATTTTCATCTTTTGTTCTTATTAGCCTGGCATGTATCCCACTACTGGGCAGAAGCGTCTCCTTTCTCTTCTATCAAACCTCTCTGTCTTATGGCATCTAGTCATTACCTTGAATAACTTAGGACGTACACACGAGATTTTACGGGACTTTTGAGTCAAGTTTTAGAACGCCAAAATGAAGGTATCACTACATATTATAAAACTAAGTTCTCCGCCGCGTCTGTATGTTTGTTCGCGATAAACTCAAAAACTGCAGCATCGATTTTCATGCTGTTTTCACCAATGGATAGAGTGGTTCTCGAGGAAGGTTTTAATATATAATTTGACCGACATCCATGCGGGCGAAGCCGCGGGCATCAATCAACTAGCATACTATAATTCAGTTTATTTTCTTTCATTACGAGGTTGACCCCTTTTGTATGCTAAAGTTTCTGGACTTTAACCCAATCGTCAGGATCCAGTCTATCCAATGTTTTACTCTACAACCCAGCCTCTATCGATTGTTCAATTAAAATTGGTGTTAGTAAAATTCAGCTGAATATACTTTTTTGCTCACAGAAGCTTTCGAGAGGCAATAAGCGAGAAATACCGATAATACTCATTTTGACTGCGTTATATTGAAACTTGCCGGGATGTTGCACTGGTATTTAAACATTTAACTTGTTTGCATTTTATTTAAATTTTCCCCAATCGGAATACACGTAACAGTTGTGAGCACTAATATGCACTTGGCAATCAGTAAAAGAGATTTTGTTTACTGTGTTGAATGTTATTTTGTTGTTACGATCATAGTATTTAGAAACATGTACTGTTGTGACAACCGGTGGATGCAAACGGCAGGCTGCCGTTCGTTATGGCGTTCCATGGGGGAGGCCTTTGTCCAGCAGTGGACTTCTTTTTTTTGGGGGGTGGGAAATCATCAAATAATCCCTCCCGCTCTTGGGCAGAGCGAAAGGGAGTGTCAGACTTCTACTGACTAAAAACCACCCACGTTCCTTCTTAGCTTCATGTCGAGGCCGCGGTATCTCTTGCGAACAACCCGCAGCCCCGACGGGACCCCCAGCCCCGACGGGAGCAGTGGACGTCTTATGGTTGATTATGATGACTATAGTGATTTTTTTTTTGAATTTTTCTTAGTGCAGTGGTTCGTTGTTAAATAGTAACAGCCGTACGGCTCGTTTTTAAAGGACAGTCGTTACAGGACCGAAAGTCTGACAACCAGTCTTACCAGGAGGTACCCTTTGACCCAGTAAGTAAATTGTGGACGTCAGATACGTCCGGTTAGACTGGAAGCCGACTTCACCTTATTTGGGAAATACAAAAAACAAGTTGTTAAAAAACTAAAAAACCCGACTGAAAAAACTTCACGATCATCATCATCTTCCTGCCCTTATCCCATTCTATTTGGGGTCGGCGGAACACGTTTTCTTCTTCCATTCTTTCCTGTTACACGTCAAAGTGGAATTTACTCCTTTCTCTTTAATATCATTCCTCACACAATCCATCCATCTTTTCAAAGACTCCACGATATGGCCCCCAAAATCCGCAGCTTTATTTGTTTTTTTTTTAATGTAGCCAAATGTAAGTGTATATTATGTCCAAATCCGTTCATACATTTAGAAGTTATGAGGGAACACAGAAACGGACATACATACATCCAGGTCAAATACATAACCCTCCTTTTAGGCTTTGCCGCAGTCGGGTAAAAAGGCTAGGCAGATGATAGACAAATATTTGGTTACGTTGCTGATGGTCGAATCCAACTTTCTGGAACTATCCAGACACGACAATCTAAAAAAAATGATTGTACAGCATCACACAGTGCACGTGTACAGTCCGGTACACATTGGTACAGTCAGGAATGTTTTCATAGGGACCATATTTATAATATTCGACTGCAGGTAGGCTGGTCAAAGCTATGGAAAAATGGGTGTTCGTTCATTGAGAGGTCCACTTGTTCCTTTTTTATTTGAGTTCTATCTGTGAGTCGAGAACTGATGTTTCGGAAAAAATGGGGTTGAATATTTTGTATGGTTTTATGGGAAATTAAAGCTGGAAAATGTGCTCTATTCGCAAAGATTTGTGAGACTGGATGGCGTACATTTTGACGAAACGTTTACTGGCCAATAGCTGATGTTATAAGGAGTAACTTAGGCTATTTTTATTTATGAAAATAAATTAGGGTTCCGTGCATAAAAACCCTTGAAGCAAAATCCGATTAAAGAAGTGAAGTATTTTTTTATAATTATTTCAAGTGAACGAAGATCGCGGGCAACAGCTAGTTGTTTACGCACAAGAAAATACAATAGAAATAAAAATGAGATACGCAATTGTAGTCCCGCCTGGCCCTACATTAAAAACCTTATAAATAAACGATTATGTTAAAGCACACAGAAAGACCATCGTAAAAATTAAAAGACTTTAATGAAGGTCATATTCATATAATACATAACGCAGCCAACTCAAATACAGAATCTGTATTAACTGTCATACCGTTTGCTGGGTCGCCTTCCAGCAGTTATAGTAACTTGTAACGAGCCAATTAAAGCAGTAGCAGTGTCTGCGGTTGTGTTCGATTCCCGCGTCGAGACAGACATTTCTATGTAGCGGTGTATATGTTTAAAGTTAACTTTTGTATTGTTTGATTCTGTGTGGTATGTACAGAGAGAACTTGAACTGTCTTAGACAACAAACGTAGGTGTGTCTAGTGTAGGTAGTACACATTTAATTAAATTAATTAATTATTGTGTTCGAACTCAAGACACGCTCCTCTGAATTTTCGAAAATTTATGTGTTTATTGTATAATATTACTGATCCTGTCAGTTTAATAACTTTATTTTAGATCCTGTTTATTATACAAGGTGGTGCCGACAATACGACAATAAATGAAACCACTGGTAGTTCTAGTTCATAGGAACATTATTATAAACTATCTAATAAATCTTAACAGCAAAATAAAAAAAACAATAAAACTAAGTAGCATAAAACTGTAAACGAAATACATTACAATTTACAAACAAATATTGGTTTACTAACCTTAGGAATAATTTGCACCGATTAACGTGTGGAAATAAAATGTAACAAACGAATTTGGTAAAGATATTTAGGGTAGATTAGTGTCGTATCGTCGGCACTACGACGGTGTTAGGATTTATTTGATAGTTTAAAATTAATGTTTCTAAGAACTAGAACTACCAGTGGTTTCATTTATTGTCGTATTGTCGGCACCATCCTGTATATATTTTCAAGAACTTGCGTAAACTTTTTGTTCTGTAGCTTTTTTAAACTTTCCGTTATTATTGAATGAATATCTTTGTTTCTCTAATGTACCTACGCTGCAATCGCCATCATAAATTTGTTTCAATCAAAATCATATCCCAATCTTTTCATCCCTACAATTAAAACCCACAAATGAAATCCCAAAAGACTTGCTAAAGCAAAATCAGTGAAATCCACGAACAGATAATAATAATCGATCGCGAAAACAAAACGATGGCAACGGCGATCAATTTGACGCAGCCAATCAGCGGCCGAATTCCCGGCAGATTTATCACAACGGGTTTTTGTACCACAAAAGTGAAGGGATGTTTTTGAAGTGCACTTGTGCGGAAAAACGTATCGAGAATAGGTGTGGAATGTTTTTTTAGGGGAAAAAGCTAGATTTTTAGGCCTTTTGCAGCAGCCAAGAGCGTGGAATATTTAGGTTTGATTGGAATTATTTTATAAACGAAGCAAAAATTGACGGCACGGTTGGCGCAGTGGCTGAGCGATTGGACTACTGCGCTGCGTGTCGCGGGTTCGATCCCCGCACGGAACAAATATTTGAATGACCTACAGATAGTTGTTTCGGGTCTGGGTGTGTTTGTGTATGTGAGTTTAAATGTTTGTAAACGCACCCATGACACAGGAGAAATTCCTAGTGTGTATTCCTTTGTTTTTTTTGTCTAATATATTATTGTGAAATTTTGTCTTCTTATAATAATGTTGTTCGGTTAGTGTTAATTTGTTTGGATAAAATCTTTCGGATTTTTTATTTCTTGTGTAGGTTCCTGTCATTTAATATTAATTATTATTTCAACTAGATAGAACATTTTTTTCATCAACCAGGCACAAATCTACACTCTGTGGCTGCTACTGTGTAATTCCTGATGGAAAAACACAATAACACTTTGCCCGACCCGGGAATCGAACCCAAGACCTCATGATCAGCAGTCGCGCTTGCGATCACTATACCAACCAGGCAGTGTTTTTAAACAAACCAATGTTTGCTTCAAGCAAACTCTTCTCCCACACACACAACATTGCACCATTTGCACCCCTTCCACCACATTACTCACTTAAATCTTAACTACGTTTCACCCCCAACATCCCACACTAGTTTTAGCGAAGTTCAAACATTTAAACATTTATTTCCACATGCAGATTCCATTAGCTGCACGTTAAAACTTGGGACCAATGCCGTTGGCCCCGGGGTCCAAGTCTTGGTAAACAGCGTCTTGCGTTTGTCGACTGTCTGTGTTTAGTTTTGTACTAAGACTGTGTACGAGACGGATAGATTGTTTCGTAAATATAATAATATCTTAGTAGAGAAGAAAGATGAGAAAAGCACAGTTTTTGTATTTTCTAAAAGACTAGTTAAATTGCGAACTAGCTGTGGACATAGGACACTGATCCTACTAATATTATAAATGTGAAAGTTTGTGAGAATGGATGTGTGGATGTTTGTTACTCTTTCACGCAAAAACTACTGAACGGATATGGATAAAATTTGGTGCACAGATAGTTTATAACCTGGATTAACACATAGGATAGTTTTTATCCCGATTTTATGATCCCGTGGGATAATTTTCGAGTTGTAGCGGGCGAAGCTGCTGGCATCAGCTAGTATAACATACTTCGGTTTACCTTTGTATAGGACTGCCATGTTCGCAAATTTTTAATACAGGTTTCATTGCATACAGGGTGTAATCCGACCCTTCATGAAGCCCTCAGCCAAGCATTATGCACATTAAACTAAGTAATCCGCCACCGAAAGTGCCAAACTAGTAGCTCAAATCTCATCATCATCATCATCAGCCTATAATGTTCCCACTGCAGGGACTCAGGCCTCTTCTCTAGGAGAGGGATGGGCTATAATCTACCACGCGTCCCAGTGCGGGTTGGTAGATGTCACATGTCTATATTCTATATTATACATATTTTCCTTCACCGTTTTGAGAGCAGTGGTGATGAAATAAATTACACAAAGTAATGTGGCTGCCTAGGTTGGTTCGAACCCACGACTCACTGTTCGTAAGTCTGCTTTAATCTAGGTCGACATAATTTTGATTGCTATCGACACGCTAAGAAGCACCCCGCGCAAAAAATATTGCTGGGGAAATAGTTTTATTTTGGGGTCAAAAATCAACCAAAAGTAATTCCATCATTAGAAAATATCAGCCATTACCATACTGCGGTTAACTCCAAACCAAAACAACACCACAATTCCTGCTTACCCCAAAACAACCACCAACTAATTCATACCACGGCCACCCAATAAATCGTACTGTTACTTCAAACTCAGATTGGACAAGCACAACTTGCACAAAACGTTTCCAGACGATATATGCTTTAAAGTTTAGATTTTCCCTAACACCCCCTTTCCCCCCCTCTTGTGGAGTTAGGATTAAAGGCTGGACTAGGGTTTAGGCAGACAATGAGATGAATGGACTTGGAAGTACTTATTATGGAATGTCTGGAGAAAGTTTATGATAGTGTGGTACATGTGAATATGAATGAGGTGTCTGGTATGGAGGATGAGGTTGGTCGTGTCTGTGTGTAGTTTTTTGTTGTTAAATGGTTTTTAATTGACTGTGTTTTGCTTACGGTTGTTAACCTCGTTAGTCGACTAGTCACATGTGCGACTAATGACCAGGTCCTTTTTTTTGGGGCGTTGGGAAATCATCAAATGGAAGACTTCTGCTGAATAAAAACCACCCATGTTCCTTTTTAGCCCTTGTGCCGAGGCCGAGGCGGTATTTCTTTCGGACAACCCGCAGCCCCGACGGGAATGAGCAGCAGGGCTATTGCGTATCTTTTTAAATGTCAGTGGCTATCATAGTGTCCATCGATTAACTGTCAAATGGTTATGGTTTGGTACAAAATGGAACCATTTGACAGTTAGTAGCTGGTCTTTAGTTCGTTTTACGGATCAGGCAAAGTGATATTGCGTTTTCCCATCAAAATTTACTCAATAATCGCCACGGAGTCAGGATTTGTCTCTGTTTGATAGCAATAGACTCGCCCCTATTACAAAGGGACTTAAAAATGTAACTTGCGAAATGTGGGTGTTCTATTTGGTACACCTTTGGGCACCCTTCGGGGATTACAGGCGTGATGTTATGTTACGTAAGTATCTTATTTCTTAATTCAATTTTACCTGTGAACCTAATCGAAATCCGTGAAAAATATCTACATACCCCCCTTTTTTTTTGGGGGTGTGGGAAATCATCAAATAACCCCTCCCGCTCTTGGACAGAGCGAAAGAGAGTGTCAGACTTCTACTGACTAAAAACCACCCATGTTCCTTCTTAGCCCTTGTGCCGAGGCCGCGGTATTTCTTGCGAACAACCCGCAGTCCCGGCGGGATCTCCATACCCCTAAACTATTCATTGTAATCAGCAGCATATTGTTTTGAGTGTATATACGTTTATCAAAACCGTAAACCGTGTTTTTTATACACAATAAAAGCAATATTTAGTTACTAAGTTTTATATACAGAGCGCTTAGTTACCAGCTTTGTAATGGGCCCTACACGTTACACTCTGTAGTTCTTTTTTCCTAAAAGCTACACTTATTTTTAGACCGGGCGAAAAATTTCAATTTTTATCATAATCCCATTGTAACTGAAAGCTTTAAAAGCGACCTAATTACTAATTTATTTTCGAATAAAACGCAAAATAGTGCTTTGCCGTTCACTAAATTAGTTAACTAAAGCCTAGGAGACTGGGAGTGCATCGGATCTGATCCAGTGTGACCTAAAATAGGAATAAAGTGAATTTATCTAGACTCGAACGGCACTATTCACTATGGTGGCGTATGGGAATTTAATTTAAATAATTTAGATGGGAGTGTGATATGGGATAGTATTCAGAAGTACCATAGAACTAATAACCAATGTCTGTAGCAATGAACCTTTTTCAAATAAATTGAAGTATTTTTGCAGGTGTATTGTTATTTTTTGGACTCGTTTCTAATTGATTGACAGAGAAAGCAAAACACCGAGAGAGTTTTAAAGAAATGGGTAGGTTTCAGGCCTTTTATGTCTGCTTCCGTATGGTGTCGGACGTAAAGAATAGCACCATCCCATATCTTCCCGTAAGAGGCGACGAATGGACTTACCAAAGAATGGGCAGCAGCGTTCTCTGTGCCTTTGTAACAACCGTACTGCGATCGCCAACCCGCCTGCCAAGCGTGGCGATTATGGCAAATCCCCCCCTTCTGGGGGAGGCCTATGTCCAGCAGTGGACGTCTTTTGGCTGAGATGATGATGGTAATGTCTGCAATCGGTGAAAGGTCAAAATCATTTTTTTTTATTACAGTCCTGGTGATTACAAACAGTGAGAAAGCCTAAATTTGCGTCACTAGATGCACTGCATCTTTCTTACCAAACTTATGTCATAATTTAATTACAACTAATATCTCCACATAATTTCAGAACCCCAACATATTGCCGAAAACCAATAAATATTCAATTATTCCCAATAGATCCATAACAGCATTATATTCGTCCATACATAATTGCTGGCTGCAAATGGCCGCCCCCCGTGTTGCTTGATGTGTTGCCCGAATAAGAAACAATTACAACACGAAAGGACGTGCTTAAGATCGCAATTGACAAGGAACTGGGACGCACTGGGTTGGAATGACGCTGCGGTTACTTGATCCAGAAAATTAATATGATGCGGTAGATATTTTCAGACTCAAAAATCAATAACTATAGTCCAATTACCCACGACGTTGCTTACACTTGTCGTAATTCATCTTTAAGAACCACGCAGAACAAACAGTGGATATTTAGAAGCACTAAATATTTACATAACAAACTTTTTATATACCTTTACGGGGGAGGTTGTTCCGATCAAAAGTTTCTCAAATTCATACGTTGAGTAAAAGATAGAGGAACTGGTAAATTCTGATACCAAGCTAACATGCCAAACAGTTGCAAATATAAAACAGCACCATGTCAGGAGAATATATGTTATGATGAATATAAGTTGCATTATTGCTTAAAGTACGGTGATGTTTATTTTTCCGCGAAACAATAAGGTTTAGTTCTTACAAACGCAACCCGAATTAATTGCATGGTTTCTTACAATTAAGATAATTTGTCTTTTCTATGAACCACGTGGTTTTAAATCAAATAAACGCAGCGTTTTACCAACCCAGTGCGAACACAGAAGGGACGGAGACGCATAAAGATCTTGTCTTAAACAAGGGTGTCGGGTCATCCGACGGCGTCTTGTTTAATTGAATCCCCTAAGTTTGATTAGCAAGGACATGTTACGATTATTGCTATACTCGATCTGAGATATGGATGTGGCGTCGTTAATTTAGACGTAGTCGTAATTAAGAAATTAATTAATCGGAAAATGTTACAGAATTTATTTCTGTTTTACAAGACTTATATTTTTATTGAAACAGGAAACAAAGAACTAGTGTCTATTAATTAAGGCAGTCGATTTTTGGAACCTCTCTATCAGATTTCGCTAGATTTAAATGCGCGCTTGAAACAACTGGAAGTCCTATGGAGAGGCTTTTGCCCAACAGTGGGATAACGAAGGCTGACAGTATCAGTGTATCAATATTAGTATAGGCGCTTTATAATCTTAGGTATAGTCACCTACAAAATTACATGGATACCTTACTGCCGCACTCAGAGAGCTTTAATGATTACTTAGGGCCTACGTAATCATTAACGCTCTCTGAGTGCGTTTTAGGCCATCATTTAGTAAAGGTTTTGACAGTTTTGTCATACAAAAGTATGTCAAATCTTTACTTAGTAACGGTTTAAGTAATCATTAAATATCTCTGAGTACCGCAGTTAGTGTGTATTTTCCTGTGAACGTTTATGGTCGATAGTTTACGTTAGGTGGCGTCATTTCTCGCTTCACACGATTTTAGTTCTGAACTGTTCATGCATTTTTGCAGGTGAATGTACCTTGATTCATTCAACACATGATCACCAGCCATCTTTACACGTATCTGTTGCACAATCATCATCATCATCATCATTTCAGCCGAAAGACATCCACTGCTGGAGATAGGTCTCGCATCGAACTAAAAATATAATTTTCCTTTAAAATGCCTAGAACATTTCCTTTATTTAAACTACCGACCCAGAAATAAACTCCACAATTTACGCTTACAATTAAATAAATCTCCGTACAGAATAGACGAAAGGTATTCTAACATAAAAATCAATGACTAATGCCTAAAGGTGTCACAAATTTGCAATCAAAATATAAGACTACAAATGTGAGGAATGGCATCCTTGGTTCTGGAGATCAGCCAAAGAAACTGCAATATTCACCGACCATTGAAATTCCAACCCTAACTCCCACATAATTAAACTGAAAATTCCGTCCACCAATTTGGTCGTTAACACTTTTATTACAAAGACACTCAAAATCAATTACCAATGAAAATTGCACCTTAGGTCTCTAGATTCAGGGTCTTAAATTGAATGGTTAAATGCAGAAAATGTAGATGAAATACTTCACGTAATGCAAGTAAGGCATCCGGCTCGAAGGACCCTCTAATTGCATTGGTCACGCGCATTCCTGCGCGCGCGGTTTCGTTTGAGATGCGCCCGCGCCGCTTCCCTGGCTAATTAGTAGAGGGATTGATTCATTTGTATAGTTTCCTTGACGATTTGTCTTGGCTGTTTGTTGTAGAGGGCAATGACAGGATGTTGTGTAATAAGATTATGAAGATTTTAAGTGAATTAAATTAATGTTTGTGAATAATGTAATAATGTGATGTGTGTGTGTGTGTGTGTGTGTGTGATGTGTGTGTGTATTAATGTGTGTGTTAATGTAGTCTGAAGATGTGGTCTGTTGAATATGAACTTTTTAGGGGCTGTTGCAGCTACGATAAAGAACTACTTATCTAAGTAGATAAGTACATAGTTCTAATAAGTAGTCTGCAAACAGTCCTAAATAACGACGTGACTGCTTGCAGATCACGAGACATCCTTTTTTTTTTGTTCTCTGGGAGATTATCAAATGACTCTTCCCGCTCTGAGCAGAGCGGTAGGGAGTGTCAGACTTCTACTGACTAAAAACCACCCATGTTCCTTCTTAGCCCTTTGTGTCAAGGCCACGGTATCTCTTTCGAACAACCCGCAGCTCATGGCTATATTTTATGGCACTGACATCATACTCGGTCCATGGATGGTTCCTATTTTATATCGAGTTTCCTCCGTCCATCTTACTAACTGGTTTGTTCAGGTTAGATGTGCAGTCGCTCCATGTAAAATACTGGTATTCAGCTGCATCCGGCTAGACTGAAGCCGACCCCAACATAGTTGGGAAAAGGCTATACAGATGATTATATCTCCAAAATATGTGGGGCTTATTTACAGTGTTTTTTCACCAAAGTTCTTAGACCAGATAAAATACGAACAAACAATTCTCATTACTATCAAATACATTGTATTTCAGATCAACCCTACTACCAAACATTCCGTTCAGCTAAGACCTGCTAATAAAACGTATGTCGAGTTCGTCTCTTTGCCTCGTTCCGTAAACAATGTAAAACTGACTGCAGACGGAGATCGGCACTTTAATTAGTATGTAACAATGTCGCTATTGACTTACATTCCGGAGTTATTTCTATGTAGATGCTCTTTGTGAATTGAGTTGGATTGCATTTGGGAAATAGTTTTGTTAATCAAAGTCAGGATTATTATTGACTAGCTATGTTGCCCGTCGACCGAAATAATTATAAAAATCTATCAAAGTTTCACTGCTACTTAAGTTTGGCAATTCTTTGAACTAAGGTTACCGAAACCTTGGTTTTCTTGCAGATGTCTTCATTTCGGCGTTCAGGCTCAGAATGTCCCTTTCCCAAAATGTCCCTTGGTTTCAAAAAGTCCCTTTTCCGAAATGTCCCCTCCCATAATGCCCATTTTCCAGAATATCCGTTTCCCAAAATTACCCCTTCCCGAAATGTCCCTTTCCTCAAAATGTCCCTTTCCCGAAATGACACTTTCTCAAAATGTCCCTTTCCTACGACAGCTACGCTTTTAAACTGGATGTGCTCACGGAAGGAAGCTGCGAGCATAGCATAATATTGCTTTTTGGGTGATTTTGATCTTTCTGATGAGGCATTTTGTGAGCGATCACGTTTCGGTATAGTATGTAATCACTGGCAACACCCACTGGTCATAGACTTTCGTCTTGAGACTCTGCGGTGGAGAAATACCGCGCAACTTCCCGAACGCTGCCTAGCCGAGTCAGATTTGTCGAAAAAAAAATAGTCAGTCCACTGAATTTCAGCTTTGAATGGTCACCGATGACCTCATGACCGGTGACTTCAGTTCCCTGTTCTTTAAACCTAGTTCATACGGGAAATCCTTCCCAATTCTTACTACTTATTACAGGCAGATGTCATTCTGTAAACCTATTAAACCCAGCCGTCCATCCGGATTTCTCCTTTCCGCCTAACATCAAAAGATTCAAAGTGGTTCTTAAAGAAAAATCAATAAATACTAGTTATATGACGCGGCGTTGCTTGCACCTGTTACTGAACGTTTCTGAGAAGTTCGTCTTTAAAAAACCTAAGATGAAGAGTTAATGTGGTTACTGCGGTGGGTTGACAGATGTGTACTATTTTCTTTGTGAGTAAACGGGAGAGGGTAGAACGTTACATTCCTTAAAAGTTCTTAAAAATAAGTGTTGTTTGATTATATCTTCTCTAGGTATAGGAGATGTTTGAAAAGGCAATGCGAATTACTACAATAGGGATGTTTACTGACTTAAAAAAATATGATTCTAATTAGTCCGTCTGTTAGATTATCGAAAAATATTGGATACGTATTTTTTGTTTTATCATATCAATAAAAATTGACAAAGATAGAACGCGTCAAAGATTTGAGTGGAGGGTTGTAACGTCACTCACCGGTAAAAAATGTCATACTAATGTCTTAGAATATGACGTCACACGAGTTTTCAAAGCACTGTATCGTCTTTGTCGTTTGTTTACGTGAAAAAAGAAAAAAATACGTGTCCAATACTTTTGGAAATCTATCTGACGGACTAATTAGATTTTTTTAGTTAACTACCCTAGTCCTGGTTTCAGAATTTTTATTCCCATGTCGGGCCAAATATAATGTGGTTTTTCCATCACGAATTTCTCATTAGCAGCTACGGAGTCTAGGTTTGAGCCGGGTTGAAGGAAATAGCCTCATCTTTCTCGGGAACACTTCTTTTTTCGGGATGAGAAGTTCCCTACGTCCATGTCTGTACACCTGGCGACGTAGGTGCAAAATTACAGCGTGATCGGTTTAATGGTTTAGTCGTTAAAAGATAACAAACAAACTTACTTTCGCATCATTACCTAATATGAAACAAACTCTTCTGCCACGTCTGTCTGTATGTCTATTCACGATAAAGTCAAAAACAACTGTATCGATTTTCATGGTATTTTCACCAATAGATAGAGTGGTTCTCGAGGAAGGTTTTAGTATATAACTAGCTGATGCCCCCGGCTTCACCCGCGTGGATGTCGGTCACATTATATATTAAAACCATCCTCTTGAATCACTCTTTCTAAAAAAAAACTGTTTCAAAATCCGTTGCGTACTTTTAAAGATTTAAGCATACATAGGGACGGACAGACAGCGACAGCGACTTTGTTTTATACTATGTAGTGATGATGATGATTTGTCAAGTTCCAACATCCACGCGGGTGAAGCCGCGGGCATCAGCTAGTTTACAATATTAGTTAGCATACCTAAGTACATATTATACTTACTGATACATAGATACAGACAGAGACAAATTACCTGTGGTCAGACCACCATGAAAACTAACTCATGTAATCTAGACGCAGCAATGTTCGGACCCTCAATACAAATGGCTGGTCAGGCCCCATAAGCGATGGTGCTCATTTATCATACATATCATTGCACCTTTGTGTATGGAGAGACGGGCAGACGGGCACCCCATTCGTTATTGTAACATTTATATGAGGTAGGAGAAATATTGCGCGATTATGTGGGGTTAGTGTATTTATTTTTGTGAATGATTATTAGTAAATAATGTGTATCATTTGACAAACCTTGGAGTTATAATTAGAATATTACTTTATGTATAATATTTCAATTACTTAATATATAACTATACTAAACATAACAACAAAATATAAATAAACTAAAAACAAACTATAAAGAAAAACTCCTCCTCAACGCTGTCAGCAGGTAAAGTGCCCAAGAGACTGGCAGAGTTGCCACGTTGTATGGCAACACTTAGGTTCTGGCCAAAGAAAAGCCAGCCTTTGGGTCACAGGAAGCGTTAACAAGGCGTTCAGAAATTTCACATAAAATAATATAACGCCTGTAATTCTTGAAGGGTTGGGCAGAGGTGTAACTAATAGTATCTACACCCACATTCCCCCAGTTTTCCATGTGGGAAATCATCAAATGACTCCTCCCGCTCTGGATGGAGCGGAATAGAGTGTCAGACTACTGACTAAATACGACTCTTGTTCCTTCTTAGTCTTTTGTGTCCGGGGCCGCGGTATCTGTTTCGAACAACCCGCAGCCCCGGCAGGCAGCACCACAAACCTCAGTTTTAATTTACACTACGCCATTTCTCCTCCTCTGAAAAGATTTGCGCCTGTAAATTCGCTACTTAGCACTAGAAACCAAATCTTATTTATTCCAGCAAGCTTCGTACTCAAAGGAGCGATATGCAAATGCTGTGTTTATGATTCTCTGTGGGGACCACCAGCTGCTGTGTATCCTTAATGTTGCCAGTTTGTATCCTTATTTTTTCTCTTCTCACAGAATTTTGTCTTTTAGACTGGTTTTGAGATTCGAGCTAAGTCTGCGATGAAATTTACTAGAATGATGATTTATTTGTTTTTCGTTCTTTTATTTTTTTTTTGGTATTTGTTAAATATTTATTAGTTTATTTTATTTTTATATGTGTATTAGTATTAATTTAAGTATATACTTTTTTAGTCTATTAAAGTTGACATTGTTTTTTTTTATTAGTTATTTTGTACCCTACCACAATGTTGTCTTGATTAACCCTAAGGTTGACTGGTAGAGAATTCCTTGTGGCATTAAGTCCGCCTATGTATCACTATTGTGCATAAAGTTTAAATAAATAAATGATGATCTTCTCGTCCTTTGGCAAAGTGTTTAGAATATGAATGAATTACTCCACTGTCTGGTTATTGTACGATAAAAGTATCTCGATTCGACCATAATCTGCTAACTAAAAAGTATAACTGTGACGACATATTTAAGAAGGTAGGCAGGTTAGGTTACCTTTAATTTGAGTTCAAATCTACACTAATATTATAAAGAGGAAAGATTTGTTTGTTTGTAACGAATAGGCTCCGAAACTACCGGACCGATTTCAAAAATTCTTTCACCGTTGGGAAGCTACACTATTCCCGGGTGACATAGGCTACTTTTTATCCCTGTATTCCCACGGAAACGGAATCTACGCGGGTGAAACCGCGTGACGTCCGCTAGTCATTGATATAATAGAGAGAGATAATAATCGAGATACTTCGCAACGGCATGTAAAGCTATGTCATAGGTCCATGGACCCTGTTGGAGCTGCGGGTTGTTCGCAAGAGATACCGTGGCCTCGACACAAAGTGCTAAGAAGGAACATGGGTGGTTTTTAGTCAGTAGAAGTCTGACACTCCCTACCGCTCTTCCCAGAACGGAAGGAGTCATTTGATGATTTCCTACCCTCCAAAAAACAACAAAAAAAAATAGAGATCCATGCAGGGCATAAATCTCTGACAACAGTTTAATAGACACTGACCGCACGATAAAGAAAATTGATAAAAGTAATCTATGGATAAAAAAATTGTGTACATTATCTATAGCATTTATAAATATTTCCCTTAGTTAGAAACTAAGCGAAATACTTGCCCTATGCCACGCCAATAAAGCCGTAAGCTCATAAGTTTTGGAAACCATTTTATATACAAAAATCTCCTCCTACACCAGAATTTAAATTTTAATTAATAACATTTCCGTGCTCCTTACATTTCAAAGGAACTTTTCCATTCAATAAAACTTGCAAATACCTTCGAATCTGTACAAATTAACAGTACATCTGGCTCAACCTTATGTTCTGAGCAATAAAGTCGAACTTGCGTTGTTTTTCCAAGGTATGTTTGTGTAGGAAGGGCAGTAAGGAATTATTAGACGTGTCCCGCCGTTAGAAATCAAAACATTAGAAACTTTGGTAAGAAGGGTACATGGATGTGCGTTGAGGAAGAGGATACGGTAAGTGGCAATTTTTGTGAAAATATCCTGCTTAATTTTGATACGATAGCAGTGATGGCCCAGTAGTAGCGGCCCCGACTTACGAACAGTGACTCGTGGGTTCGAACCCAGTCACGCGCGTTACTTTGTGTAATTTATTTCATCACCACTGCTCTCAAAACAGTGAAGGAAAACGTAGTGAGAGAGAGAACCAACAAATTCGAAGACATGTGACATCTACCAAACCGCACTGGGCCCGCGAGGTTGATTATAGCCCATCTCTCTCCTAGAGAGGAGGCTTGAGTCCCTGCAGTGGGAACATTATAGGCTGATGATGATGATGCATTTTGATACAGGAGGCTTCAATCAAGACAATTTATTTTCTCTTTTGTTCTGGTATGAATGGAAAATAAGAAAAAAACTTTGTGAAGCGTGTCAGCAGTTCCATGAAAATATTTTCAACAATTTAGGTTGTTAATGCAGATTCCTTAAAAAAAAAAAACATTATTTTTAATTTGTTTTTACTTTCGTTCTATAATTATTATTTCTGGCTTCGGTGAAGGGAAACATCGTGTGCCTAAGATATATTTCTCTACGGGTAGTAAAGCCAAGTCATTGGCTCATAGGCGGCATTAAAGTTCCTACACCAGTTTGGTCACTAACCACATAATAAAGAAAAATAATTATGAATATTACTTTCTTTATGATGAAAATTAAAAACGATCGAATTAGAAACGATTTGACGGCACGGTTGGCGTAGTGGCTAAGCGATTGGACTGCTGCACTGCGTGTCGCGGGTTCGATCCCCGCACGGAACAAATATTTGTATGGCCTGCAGATAGTTGTTTCGGGTCTGGGTATTTGTGTATGTGACTTTATATGTTTGTGAACGCACCCACGATACAGGAGAAATTCCTAGTGTGGGGCAACGTTTTAAAAAAAGAAAAAGAAATTACAAAATCTACGGTGCTCAAATTTGGTCCCTGACCGAGTCACAAAAGTCCACACTCAAGGATTGCCAAAGGGCGATGGAACGAAGCGTATTGGGTAGAAAGCTCAGCGACAGAATCCGCAATACCACATTTCGCTTAAAAACTGGAATCGCTGATGTGGGAAATAAGACTGCTTGCTTGAAGTGGGATTGGGCGGGCCATGTCTGTAGGATGGATCAGGACCGATGTGCCAGAGTCGTCACGCAGTGGGTGCCAGAAGACAGGCGTCGTCGCCGAGGGAGGCCTAGAAAAAGCTGGCGTGACGACCTAGAAGCGTTTATGACGAATTGGACGGGGAAAACCACACAGAGGGAAGAGTGGAAGGCTATGGGGGAGGCTTTTGCCCAGCAGTGGGACAAATAGGCTAAGAAAAATAAAATACCTCCTCTGCCACATACCGAATCCTGAATTTTCTTCCCATCTTCAAAACATGGAAGTTACTCGCCGTGTATAATTACAAGGTAAATGAGCGTGACCGAAGAAGGGGCAGCTTTCACCCTTCACTCCGCATTTATTGTTTTAAATAAACTTGTAAACAGATACAAGTTATAATTGCAAGGGTTGATTTTGAATTTAATGATAATAATCAAAAATATTCTGCGGTGATTCGAGATGGTTTGGTTTAAATTAATATTCGAATTCATTATTGTGTTTTGGTTAAAATTTTAACGGTAGAAAAGACTCGAGTGACCAGGGTTTTTGGCGAAAGCTTATCTTGACAAATGTTTGGGGAACAGTTAGTGAGAAACACATAGTTTATCCAATGTTACCTTTATGTAGATTTATGCACAGGTTAAACAATAACTCCTTTACATTTCTACAGCATAATACACGTTGTCTGGATTCGGACATTGCTTGTCGTCCGGGACAAACATAATAAAAGTCTCGTCTTTACGATACGTTCAGAACCTCAGGTGATACGACTTGCGACGCGACTTACGACACTACTAGCGTCGCGCCAAGCGACTTGGATTGCGACGAGCTTTGGAACACGACTTATGAAACGATAATTGACACGATTAGCGATGTGACTTACACGCACACACAGTACATTTAGAGTCGCTCTTGGCCACCTTATCTTATTTCATTTTTTGTGTACTTCGTAATTGGCGTATTGTTTTGTAATAATTTCAAGTTATTTTACTGTAAGCTGTGAACCTTTTATAAATGCATGTGATGTATAACGACTGAGACTATAGAGACTATACTTGCGACACGATTAGCGACGCGCCTTGCGACGAGCCTTGCGACACGACATGCGACGTGACTTACGATACGAATAGCGACACGACTTCTCGCTGGTAATGTTGCGTTTTCTTTTACTTTCGCCGCATTGTCGCAATACGCGTTTCGGTTAATCGTATAGCCCGTGGCAAATCTATTAAAATGTACGTAACCCAGCCATGTCTCGTCTCCGCTTTACATATGCACATATAAACTGTAGTAGGAATTGTTTGTATAAAATATTATGCAAGGAACATTCTAGGAGTAAACCCTGCGACAGTTCCCCGTCTGAGACTTGAATTGTTGAGACGACAACACATCATCATAATATGAGGAGTTTAACGTCAGTTTGTGTTTCAGAATTTCTGGTACTTATGTGTTTATGTATGTAGAAGTTACACCTAAACATATAGCAGGTTAAGTTTACGCATTCTGAAAGTGAGCAACGTTGCATATATCACCTATATATGCAACGTTGCTCACTTTCAGAATGTATATCATATATCTAACAAATATTTCGCTATTCGTATGTAATCAATCTATACAAATAAATAAAATTGAAGTATCTGTTTGTAATTTCAAAACAAACAGCGTTTTTACTGATTGCATATGAAAGTAATACGGTAGTTATTCGTTTAGGTATTATGTCTGTCTGTTTGTTGACCGGTTAATTTCCGAAACGGCTTGACCGATTTTGACGGAACATTTACTGGCATATATCTAATGTTATAATGAGTAACCTATGCTTCTTCTTCTTCTTCAGTCGGTCCCTCATTACTGAGGATCGTGGTCACTGGACCCCTTCAAGCGAACCATCTGCCTCCATCTACTCCGGTCCAAAGTTGCCCTCACCACCTGCTGAAATTTGCTTGAGGAAATAGCCTCTTTTACTTGGTCGGACCATCGTGTTGGCGACCGGCCTCGCGCTCGTTTGCCTTCGGTATTACCAACAATGACCAGTTTTTCAAGGCTGCTATCTCCTCTTCGCATTATGTGGCCGAAATAGGATAAAATACGCTGTAGGCAAACTGTAGACAATCGAGTCTTGATATCGAGTTGGGTAAGGATAGACACATTTGTGCGTTTGGCCGTCCATGGAATTCGGAGCATCCGCCTCCAACACCACATTTCGAATGCGTCTATCCTCTGCCTTTCCCTTGTTTGGATTGTCCACGTTTCAACTCCATAGAGGAAAATCGGAAAAATAAGGGCTCTGACCAAACGGGCCTTCGTTTTAAAACTTATGCCACGATTTTTCCAGATGTTCTGGAGGCGTGTCATAGCATCTTTAGCCATGGCTATCCGTCGTTTTATTTCTGGGACGCAGCTGCCTTCATTACTTATATTAGAGCCCAGATAGACGAAACTGTCCACAGTATCGATGCCCTGGATGTTATAGGCGCCCGATAGCTTTCCCGCACGATCTACCACCATAAGCTTGGTTTTCTGCCTATTTATTGCAAGCCCTAATTTGCCACTTTCCACCTCCAATCTGCACAGTATCTCTTTCATGTCGCTAAGTGTTGTAGCAAGGAGAACGGTGTCGTCAGCGTACCTCAGATTGGAAATCCGCTTTCCACCAACAGCAAACCCCTTATCCCAGCCCTCAAGGGTCTTGCGAATTATATACTCTCCATACACATTGAAGAGCAGAGGTGAGAGAATGCATCCCTGCCTAACGCCTTTCTTAATGGAGAACACATTTGAACAGTCGGTGTCTATTTTGACGAAAGAGCGGTTGTTGATGTAGAGGCATCGGACTAGGTCAACAAGATGTTGAGGCGTTCCCATGTTCTTTAGAACCTCCCACAGCCTGTCCCACTCCACACAATCAAAGGCTTTGGTGTAATCTATGAAACACAACAATACAGGGCTGTTAAATTCCCGGCTTTTCTCAATAATTTGGCGAACGTTCAGGATTTGTTCCCGCGTGCCTTTACCTTTAACAAAACCTGCTTGTTCTTCTGGAATTTGTGGCTCAAGAAAGTGTCTTAGCCTGTTATTTATGATATACAGGAGTATCTTGCTGATGTGTGGAATAAGTGCCAAGGTTCTGTAGTTGCTGCAGTCTTTGGTAGAGCCCTTTTTATGAAGTGGAACAAACACGGACTCTGTCCACTCTTCAGGCCATCTCCTGGTCTTCCAGATAGAATTGCAGATGTTTAGGATCTGTTTGACACCTTTGGAATCTAGGTTTTTAAGTAATTCGGCGGGAATTCCATCTTTACCTGGAGATTTTCTATCCTTGAGACATCCAAGTGCATGTTCGATCTCTGACTGCAGAATTTCAGGTTCTTGCGGTGAAAAATCTGTCTGCGTGCCGATTGTGATAGGTTGGCCGGTGTCATAAAGTATTGTGCAGTACTGTTTCCAGCGTTCCAGAACCCGACTTTTTTCTGTGAGGATGTTACCTGCTTCATCTGCAATTGTGCAAGTTTTCGTATTACGAGCTTTAGTCAGCTCTTTGACCTTGCGGAAAAGATCTTTAGTCTGATGTTTCGCAGAATTCTGTTCGAGATCAGCACAAATGTTGTTTATGTGTTGATCATAGTCTTTGCGGCAACTTTTCTGGACCTCTGTGCTGAGTTTGTCGTATAACCTTCTGTTTTCCAGTATGGTTAGACCTTTTTCCTTCAACTCTCGTCTCCGAAGAATTAGGTCAGCTGTTTCCATAGATATAAAAGGTTTCATGGTGGGTTTTGGCAACATGTTCTGTTTGGCAGTTTGCACGATAATTCTCTGCAAGGCTTTCCACGCGGTGTCTGGGTCAATGGTGTCATCTTTGGAACATTCCGGTACTTTGTGCTCAATTGCTTTTCTGAAGGCCTGCAGGTCAACATGGCGCATATTCAGTGTACGTTCTTGCTTGTGGAGTTTCCTCAGCCGAAGTCGGATTGTGGTAACTAAAAGTTGGTGATCAGAGCCACAGTCCGCCCCCGGGTATGTTGTGGTGTTCATGACCGACGATTTCCAACGGTTCTGGATGAGGATATAGTCTATCTGGTTTCTAAAACGGTCGCCAGGAGAAATCCAGGTGTACAATCGCCGTATGTGCTGTTTGAAACAGGTGTTCGTCACGGTAAGATTTTCCTCACTACAGAACTGAAGCATACGTTCGCCTCTCTCGTTTCTGTTTCCGATTCCATACTTCCCGACTACCCGTCGAAGATGTTCGTCGTTGTCTGTTTGACCGATTTTGGCGTTAAAATCACCTAGAACGACCGTTATCTCCCTTTTGGGTATTTCCTGTAAAGATTTTGCCAACGTGCTATAAAAGTTCTCGATTTCGTCCTCCCCAGATTGGGCGGTAGGCGCATAGACCTGTAAGATGTTCAGTTTACAGGGAGTTGTGTTAACTTTAATGGCAATTATTCGGTCGTTAATTGGCTTATAACCGCTGACATATTTGTCCATGCTTAGTGGTACGACGAAGGCAACACCCTTAGAACTTTCATTTTCAGGTCCTGAAAAGTAGACTTTGTTCAGCTGGTCAGTTGAAAAGTATCCTGACTTTTTCCAGTGTGTTTCGCTGAGTCCGAGGATAGTGACTTCCTTCCTTTTCATTTCACTCTCTACTAACTGGAGTTTTCCCGGTTGGTTAAGGCCGCGTACATTCCAGGTGCCAAGGCGGTGAGGCTGCCTAACTGATTTTGGTTTATCAGTAACATAGTTTCCATGTGTTGCCTGATTCGACACAAACACATGGCCGGTAGCACATTTCACACCACCATCCCCGGTTTGGTGGCGCCGGGCGTCAGCCGGAGCGCTCAACAGATCTAGATCGCTATTTCTTAAATCCATTGTGACTCTCATGGGAAAATAGTGCAGTGGTTTCCCGTTGCCTTCTGCACCAGACATTTTAAGGGTTATTTAGACCCTAAGGCCGCTGCAGCCTCTTCCAAACCAGTTGCCCGGATGGGTATCTAGTTATACCGCTATTGCTCGGTCGCCATAGCCTCGTTCGTTGTCTAGCAGGGAGCACCACGGCTGCCAGATGGCAGCCGCCGCCTTTCAGCGCGTGCAGGTGAGGATGACTCTTGGGGCCGGAAAGATGTTATGTCCGCTCTCCCCCTTACTCCCCTATGCTTAACTTCGTTGTATTTTAAAAAAGAATGGCGGTTTCTTGAAAAAATTAACACAATCCGATTTTAACAATTAAGTCATATTTTTATTACAATTCCACGCAGATGATGGTCGTGAGCAACCGGTAGTATTACAATAAAATGTAATTGTAAACTCCTGCCCTGAATTTAATTAAAACATATTAATATTGTGACAACTGCGTTTCATATTCAGTAGCAGGCCCATCAAATGGCTCTATGTCGAATCTAGTCACAAAATACATCCACACGTTTCAAACATAAAATCCAAAACAACACAACACACAGCAAAAATGCAAATCACAGTCCAAACACATCTAAATACGTTAACAGCAACAACCCATGGTGTCATAAAATAAAATGCCGTCCATAAGAGTTGACCCATAAACAAGGTTAGACTTGTTCCATACCCAGATTTGGACAATTAATTTCACAAATTAATGAAGGGTGGGTGCAGTTAATTTTAGGTCATTTTACTTGCTAATACGCCACATGTGTTTGGTTGGCAGAATTTTAAGGTTTGTGAGGTCTACCGTTTATATTTTAACGGTTTGTTTTTGGTAAAATGACAGCTGGCTGAAATAATTTTGTTGAAGTTTTTTTTTGGACATTAAAATGGGTGGTAAAAATCTTGGGACGTTATATGGTTATGGGGTTTTATTTAATTTTATGGGTGGAATGTACAGACAATATAATTAGTATGTGGATATAAAATGTTACATAATTATTTAAGTTGATAAGCTTTACAACCGAATTATGTGTAGGGTTACCATTTAGTTGGAAAAGTCTTAAGAGAGCCGGACATATGCAAAAAAAATCTAAACAAATCATTTTAAATTATTTTTCTGTTTCGAAAAAATTTGTATCGTTGACAAGTCCGGACAAATGACAAGGCCGGATAGGTGACCTCCCTTGACATATTCAAGCAGTATTATTTTAACCTTATTCCAGTGTTGAAAGAGAATGTGCTAGATATGCTATACAGGGTGTAAAAGAACCCTTCACAAAGCCGTCAACCAAGCATTATGCACATCTAACTAAGTCATCATCATCTGCCTAGCCTTTTCCCAACTATGTTGGGGTCGGCTTCCAGTCTAACCGGATGCAGCTGAATACCAGTATTTTACATGGAGCGACTGCCTATCTGACCTCCACAACCCATTTAATACTAGGTAATACGATACTCTTTGGTAAGACTGGATGTCAGAATTTCAGGTCACTGACTACCTGTAACGACTGCCAAAGATAAATATATGTCAGCCGGGACCAACAGCTTAATGTGCTTTCCGAGGCACGGAGGAAACTCGGTATGTCGGGTGGTCACCCATCCACAGACCGACCTAGGCAAGCACAGCTTTACCTAAAGATCGACCCGAGTGGCAGTTCTTATTAAGCCACGAGCTCCTCACATCTAACTAAGTAGGTACCCCTACGTAAAAATTATTGCTGGCCAATGTTATTTTTTTTTGGGTAAAATATTACATTTTATGGTAAAACTCAATGTAGCACTCTTTAACCATTGTCTTAGCGGATGCTTTCATTGTCTTTGTGTTGTTTTCATTGTCTTAGCGGTTGCTTGCTTTGGTCATGGAAGGTAATTTAAGTATAGTTATAATCTGAAAAACTAGTATTTAAAAAAACAACTGTGAAAATTTTGGAAATTTGACCCCCAATATCTCTGTAACTAGGGGGTTCCCAGGTATTGTCTAGAACAAAAAAAATATATCGCAGTGACGGGGAGTGGCGGCTAAGTTAAGAATACTTTTACCCCCTTTATACTTTTCCTTACACTGGAATGACAATCAAACAATACTTTGTTAAAAAGTCATGGTAACCCAACAGGAGACCGTAAATAATTATGAACAAATTCGGACATAATTTATTATTATGTCCGAATTTGTAATAAAGCCTTGTTTATGCCTTAATAACAAAAATAACACAATTTGACATTTAACACAATTCGAGATTTTAAAGTAGATTAACTTAAAGTTACAACAATAAAAAAAAAATTAAAATTACAATTAAAATTTAAAATAAGATCAAAATTAAAATCATAAATAAAATCAAAATCATAAATAAAATCAAAATCAAACTTATAATCAAAATCAAACTTATAATCAAAATCAAATCAAAATTATAATCAAAATCAAATAAATTCGGACATAATGGTAGCTCTAATCATTCGATAAGTACTTCGGGAGCCCCTAAAAACCTTATCACCATTCGAAACATCTACCTACCATCACACATCACTACAAAACGAGGTTAAGCAGAGGTTACACGTGTCGTATCTTTTATTCAAGTGAAGAGCTCCCTCGATAGCACCATTCCTTAATTAAGGGGTGAACACACCTGCTTTAATCACAGCTACATTATACATGCATTTGTATGTCGTTTTAATTAGAGATTGGTTCCGGAATCTGGGAGTGTATATGTTGCTTGGTGACGTCAAATAGGCAACGATAGCGTGACGGTTGGCAGAGGAGAATAGAAGAAAAAACGTGTTGCGCCGACACCAGGTTACCTAAGACCAGGAATAGCGTTGAAAATGCCGAAAGTTACAATAGGGGATCGGACTGAGGCAAAAAAATATGATTCTAATTAGTCCGTCAGTTAGATTATCGAAAAATATTGGATACGTGTTTTTTTGTTTTATCAAATTAATAAAAATTGACGAAGATAAAACGCGTCAAAGATATTGAGTGGGGATTGTGACGTCATTTGTGGGTAAAAAATGTAATGACATGACTGTGACGTTTTCGAGTAGTTCACGAGTTTTCGAAGCACTGTAATGTCTTCATCTTTTGTTTATATGAAAAAAAAAAATGTGTGCAATATATTTTGGAAATCTATCTGACGGATTATTTTTTTTTGTCCGATCCCCTATTCGTTCTTTTCAGGAAAAAAACAAATTGTGGCAATACGAAAGAAACAGGAATCTTTCCGCTTTTTTTCCGTTTTATTTGAAAAATACAACAGCATTGGAAAGAAACGGGAATATTTTCGGTTTTTTTCAACGCTAGGCAGGAAGATGATGATGATGATGACGTCAGAGAGGCAGCAAGAGGTTTTTGTTTATTATTTTAAACTCATCTTCAGTAAATGTTTGATGAATCAGGGATAGAGACCATTATGAAAATGTTGATTCTGCACTCAGCCAAAATGTGCACGTCTCTGCCATCTGTGTTCGCTCCCACATTTAACCCGTCTGCCTTCAATGCAAGAGTGCACAGGCATGTTCTGGATACGTTTGTTCCATCATAGCCCTCATCCATCGCTTTCCATCAGTCGTGAACAAGGTTGTTCGAAAGAGATACCGCGGCATCGGCACAAAGGCCTAAGAAAGACACGGAAAGGCACTAAGAACATGGGTGTTTTTTTAGTCAGTAGAAGTCTTGACACTCCCATACCGCTCTGCCCAGAGCGGGAGGAGTCATTTGATGATTTCCGAACCCCCACAAATAAAATGTAAGGTCAAGAGCAGACACATTTTGCAAAAAAAAAATCTATATTTGTACCTTTCTTCCATGAGTGCCATTTTATTTTTGCCACCTTTTGATAAACATCTGCACTTTTACCAAAAAGCTGTGTCCCCAAATAACAATATTTTCACTGAAAAATTACAACCCAGACATTGCAAGGCATACTAAAATGTCGCCTTTAGCAATTTTAAAGTCATAAAGACATAAAATTTGCACCCACATACAGCATTTTCAATATCAAAAGTATAATTTTACCTGCATATGTCGAAACCGAATTATGTTATTATATTTAATATACGATTTTACGGGATATTGTCGTAAATTGTGCATCTGAGGTCCGGTCAGTGACCGCTTGAGTAGGTAGGGTGACGTTGCCGGGCCGCTAAGATGGCGCATCTCTCCGACCGTCTAGATAGGCTATTGTTGATGAGTGGGCACGTTTAAAAGTTTATTGAGAATTAAATGTTTATTTTATAAAGCTATTTGCTTAAAGATTGATTAGTATTAAATATATTTTTATACGAATTAATTGATTGGTTACTGCTGCCAGTGCTTCCAGTACCTGTGTACTGAAAGCTTATTTCACAGGATTTTTTCGCGATTGGTTTTTGGCATTAAGCTGTTTTCCAGCTTAATTATTATTTTTTGCCTAGAAATGGCATTTCCCTGCTTATTTAATGTCGATGTCATGAACTAATCAAACGTCAGTTACTCCATTAACTTTTAGGTAGGATTTGACTTTTAGGTCTTCTTCTTATTTTGTATGGACGGTTCGTCTAATGCACGTTGTTGCCACCTTAACTACAGCATCAGAAGCATTTAAAGTCCTCTAAATTGTAAGGACACTTCGGCAAATAGGTTATGGTCTGATCAAGAGCACCGCACCCAGTCTAAGTTTCAAAGAGATCTTTAATTTTTACTTACAGGTTTGCATAATCATCAATAAGTAGCATTTTAGCTTCCATCCGGAGCCATGATCCAAATATTAATTTATATCGCCCACCTCCGCAGCCCGCGGTCAGTAGTCGCAGGTGCGAATAATACCTTTACAAATGGTCCCCTACCAAAATGACAAGTGACGCCGAAGAACCCTGCTTGTATAGATCCCGTAAACTGTTTGAACGAGACGCCTTTACAAATGATTAATTATTGTCCGTAAAGTCCACTGTGTGGGCTATGGAATAAACAAAATAAGATTAATTTGCGATTATGGTGATGGAGTGGACTGGACATTGACATGGAAAGGCTCAAAGACTGGTGAAAATGCATGTAAATTCAAAGAACACAACGCAGTTAGTACTGGATAACACGATAGTTCTTAAGGCTTGTATTCACGCCAATGACCTTGTGCATTTTGGCGGATCTAACTGGGTCTCTCGGTCGTAGACACGGACTTCTGACGGACGCATTTTTAATTTATTATAATTAAAATAATACATGTTTTTAAAAAGTAACGAATCCTAATTATTTTCCTTTGTATTGCAAAGCAGTAGATATTTTTTTTATATTGTTTGGATAAAAAATGAAGGAGTAAAATGGTTCAACTCAATGATTTGGAGGTGATTTTGTGGATTTTTTTTCTTATAATGTGATACCGATAGAAAAATTATGGCTAAACCAAATTACGTATCATATCATCACGTAGATTACAAAAAAAAAATGTAATTTCAGATGTAATTTCTCTGCAAGTGCCGGTGAAAAGCTGCTTCATCTGCACGCTGTTTTTAAGCTTTTTCGAGAAAGCAGCCTTAATAAGTCTGGTTTGATAAACCACAGATTAACAAATGGTTACAAAGTTATATTTGTGTCGTCGTAGCAGGCGCGACTAACGTAGTGCAAGTGTTTCCACTGATGTGCAAGATCAAATGTAATTTTATAACTTAATTGGACAATAATTATCGTAAACTTATCAATTCAAACCAACGACCAGTGGTCCACATTAGCCCTGGTTTGAAGCAACTGGAAGTCCTGAGGAATGCCCTTGCCCTACTCAGAGATGAGGCAGGCTAACAGTATGAGTCATCATCATCATCAACAGCCTATTAATGTTCCCACTGCTGGGACACAGGTCTCCATTCTTTGAGAGGGACTGGGCTATAATCTTCACCGTTTTTGAGAGCAGCGGTGATGAAATAAATTACACAAAGTAATGCGCCTGCCTTGGTTCGAACCCACGACTTACTGTTCGTAAGTCGGGGCCGCCACCACTGGACCACCACTACTCTCGAAAAAGTCAAACGGCTCAGTATAAGTAACAGTAATGAATACAAAAATACCTAAGCACATTATTACATTCCAAAACACACAAAGGAAACACCTGAAAAGTTTTTCTGCCTGGTTCATCCTAATTAGTAATTAAATTAAAGTAACTATGCACCTAAAGTACAGGTATTTAACAAACATTATCGTTTGTCGCATTAAAATCCAAGTGGTTTAACAATTTCATATTTCAGATCCTAATTACAACATTATTAGAGTAAGAACATTTGTGTTGCCAGAAAATGTGTTCGTTTTGTATTGTGGCACTTGTGGCAGCGACAAGCGACTGGGATAAATTAAAATAGGAGTAAAATATTTGCAAATATTACAATCAGTAGGTATTAATTAATCGTAAAAAGAAGAAAGCAGCATATTTACTACTACTACTACTAACACAATATTTCTTAGTCCACCAATGCACTCAAGTTAGGCTCACCGTAAAGCTCCATAACACTGTCCTCTACCTTCCATCTTTGCCCTGTCATCTGCCATCTTTTTAAGGTCGCTGGTAGAACTGCTGTAGTGGAGAAAGCGTATCTCCATGCCGTCTCCACTCCAATAGACGCTGGTTTGTAGCAAAATTAATTTTACAGGCGTCAAAAAGTTCGTCCACGTTGTTGACAATGGGAAAATGTGTCCAAACAGCATTACCTCATTGGATGGCAATGCTTTGGCAAATAAAAGGTCAGCCCATTTGGACAGTCGGCCAACCGCTTCTTGATCTCAAATTGGTTCAGCGTATTATGAGCCTTTACTTTCATACATCTCTGCTTGCGTTGTTTTATAAAATCATCATAGCACAAGTTTGGATAAAGTTTATCCTGTTCGCTTTATCCCTTAACTTAAACCCCCCCATTTTACGCAAAATTAAATCTGCACGGTTGCTCATGGCAGACATTAAAATTACATACAGAGATTCAAATTCGCTATACATTCGTGTTGCGGCAACACCGGAAGTACCCGGCAGCATTATTTTCATATTTCCAGTGCTGAATGTTTCAGCCATTGTAAAGGGTTTTGCGTGAACGCTATGTAAGCGGTTATTTATTATGGGAATTTTTGAATTAAGTGCCTTTACTATGTTGTGAGGTTGGGAACTTTTGTGAACATAACATTAAGCCTCTAATAGTACACCAACATTCAGCCAGTTATGTTTAAGTCCCATGTAATAGGGGGCGAGCCTATTGCCATCAACCGGGCACAAATCCAGACTCTGTGGCTGCTACTGAGAAATTCCTGATGGAAAAACCCAATAACACTTTGCCCACTCGGGGATCGAACCCAGGACCTCATGCTCAGCAGTCGCGTTTGCGACCACTAGATCAAGGAGGCAGAACTTTTGTGAAATGTGTCAAAAGAAAAACAAGTGGGCTTTAGATCCTTGAGTGGTTTCTTTCTAATAATGAAAATGACCATTAACAGCATATTAAAACCACGTTAAAGGGCAGTCTGTGACATCATTGTAATACACACATGAGCATCAGTTTAGCTGGGCCATGGCAGCAAGTGTCCCACTGGGACCTTCTCTGCAATATCGGAGGAGCCACGATAAAATTGTGATTCTTATTTTGGTTTTTCGTGCCTAAACACACTGACACATCGAAATAAATTAAATTCCGTGTAAACCAACACTTTCTCTTTTCTAAAAATAAATTAAAATGCAAGTGTGCAACCTATACTTAAAGCAGGTACCTATTCCCCGAACGAATATACTTTATAGCCTTATAAATTTAGCTATCAAATACTTGGGACTCTACTCCCTGGAGATAAGGGTGATATTAGACTGATTAAAATTAAGTAAATTCGAGTAAGTTAGCGGCAGGGGTAATAAAATGGCGCTTAGTTCTCTGTAATTGCTTTGGTACGTGAGTTTTATATTATTAACTGAATTAGAATGTGTTCGTTTTTTCGTATCGATTCTCGAAAGTTTATATTTATAGTCCATTGTTTTATAGAATAAGGCAACGGACAAAATAACAAAGAAAGTTGAAATTTTCTTAAAATACAGTTCTGTTCCGTTCTATATTTTTCACAGGAATGTGAAAATATGTGTGGTTAAATGTTTTTGTTCAAAAACGTTAAACGAATAAAGGGAAGTGACCACCACCATCATCATCATCAACAGCCTTTTATTGTTGATGTTTTCCTTCACCTTTTTGAGAGCAGCGACCACCAATTTCATGAAAAAGTCATTCAATGGGATCAAATAAACTTAGAGGGTTAATTGATTCAGGCGGGAGGAAACGCCCGGATGCCACCATTGTGAGGATCGGCCGGAGGACACGGTGGAGCACACCACACCACACCATTGGAGGTGTGTCCCGCTTGGGCAGAGCCCCGCCGTGTTCTCGTAGCGGCGATCGGTGGCGGCGACCTCTCGCGCCCGGCTCTGGTGCAAGCCATGGTCCGAGGCGAGGAGGAATGGGACGCCGTCGCTTCCTTCAGAACTGCGAAGCAGTGATGCTAGCGAAGGAGGTGGTGGAGAGGGAGAGAACCTCTCGTCCCAGCCGCCGCGAGAGGCGCTCTGGCGCGTCGGGGGCCACGTGATGGCTTCCGGCCAAAAAAAAAAAACAAAAAAAGGGTTAATTGATTGATGATTAAAATTATAATATTTCTGCCTAAAGCCATATTTGTTACGGTCGCAGATCATATTTTTAATAACGTAGAAAGTATGAATTTACGGGTTAACCTGACGTTTCCACCTGGGCTTGTAGAAAACGGAATAGTTAGGTCAGTATCACACCACGAAATAAAATCAAAAGTTGCACCGAAATCTTTTTTTTTTCAATATACTTTATTGAAATCAAGTCAAAGGCCAGTTAGCTCAATATTAAACCTTAAATCTCACTACAGTAAACCCAATTTCGCAGTACGAAAGTCCAGGTCCCAAAATACCTGTTAACCTGAATCCAGCTTCCACTTTAACCATGGCCTGTTTCTAGCCATTACGTGCGCAGATTGGCTTACAATGAGGTTCCGTACATTCCCTTTGTACGCAGCTCTAGGCTTCCAAATTGAGCTTTCAACATTTTCAGTGTTTGATGGTTTAGCTATTTAGACAGAATGTTGCTAGAACCTTATTATTATTATAAATGCGTAAGTTTGGAAGGATGGATGTTTGTTACTCAATCATGCGAGAACGGCTGTACGGATCTTGCTGAAATTTGGCACAGAAGTCGATTAAAGTCTGGAATAGCACCCTACTTTTTATCGCGTGTTACAGTTACAGAATTACACGTGGGTGAAGCCGTAGGCTTAAGCTAGTACGAGAATAATTCGCCTAATTATTTTCTTTGTGTTTTGTAGGAGCTCGTGGCTTATTAAGAACGGCCACTCGGGTCGATCTTTAGGTAAAGCTGTGCTTGCCTAGGTCGGTCTGTGGATGGGTGACCGCTTGACATACCGAGTTTCCTCCGTGCCTCGGAAAGCACGTTAAGCTGTTGGTCCCGGTTGCCATATATATATCTTTGGCAGTCGTTACAGGCAGTCAGTGACCTGAAATTCTGACATCCAGTCTTACCAAAGAGGTATCGTATTACCTAGTATTAACTGGGTTGTGGAGGTCAAATAGGCAGTCGCTCCATGTAAATCATGGTATTCAGCTGCATCCGGTTAGACTGGAAGCCGACTTTCTTTGTGTTTTGTCTGATACCTGCTGATCTTAACTTCAGCATTCACTAGATAATTAGATAGCAGCTGTTTCATATGAAAGTGCGGTACGTTCAATATAATATGTATGGCACAGCTGATATTCGTAACTTTATTAGGGTATATGAACAGCTGTTCATGGTAAAAGCTTTTGTCGCGATGTCACCGTGTAAGCGAGATTAGTACCTACACATCAGGTATAGACAAGAGTTTTTAACTAACATCTAAAAAGGAGAAGGTTATGTTTCCCAGCAGCTTCTATTTCATGTTTTCATCTGGTCTGTTAATTAAAGCAACACGCTTCTCCTCAACCAAACACAAAGGACGTAATCTTAACTACAAGAGACGTATCGATTTGAGGCCTGCTAGCCTGCTACCAAATTGGCCTTACCCTTGCAGATTGGATGTAATTGCTGAACCGTCTGCTCTGTTAGCCATTCATCTTCATGGAGTGCATGGAAATAGTTGTAGAGAAAATGTTTCGACAGTAGCATAATAATACGAGTATATAACTAAAGCTTAGGAACCTTTGCAACCTAGCAGCATATTGAAAAGTTAACAATACAATTCTTGTTAATTTACGTCTTATTTACTGTAATTTTTTGGTTTTAAATTAATTTACTTGTATTCTGGCGTTTTGTCTGTTTCTGTAACGAACTTTTGTTTTTTTTCTAAATGAGGACTATAGTGCATGGTGCAAAATAATCTTGTTTCACATAATGTAAAAAAAGCGTATTTTTATATGATACTGAATGTGGTTAAAGCAAACTGTAACTGTCTTTAACTAAAATGCTACAGGATACTTTATATTGAAACAGAGATAGATTTAAAATTCAAATTCACGTTGTTACGTTTGCGTCCTAGGGGCTGGACAATATTACTACAACTATCAATATTTCTCTTCTAACCCTTGTTTCACCTAATCATCATCATCTTCCTGCCCTTATCCCATTCTATTTGGGGTCGGCGCTACTTTTATTCTTTTTTTCCTTCTTTCCTTGTCTCATCTAATATAATACCTAATATAAAACTAAGCGGGCCATTACATTAGATAATTACAATATATCAAGTAAATTGCTTGTTTGTTTACTAAATTATTATCAATAAACGTTCATCATGTACTCGCGCCGTCCATCATTACAATCCTGTACTTACAGTCGAGGGTGGGCAGGAATGAAACAATGTTTCTTGAAAAAATCGGTTGTTTAAGAATACATAATATATTACATTTTAAAGCTTTATCTGGAAAAAAATCTTTATTTATTTATTTAAAGACTTTGGAAGACTTACAGCCTTTATTGTTAAAGAGAGCATTATACAAACAGAATTTCACTAGCATACTTGAAAGAGACAACCAGCCTAGGCAAGCACGGCTTAACCTAATGATCGAACCGACCGGATGTTATTATTTAGCCACAATCTCTTCATGTAATAGTAATACATATAGGTACATAGGTAAGAAGGTACATAGTATATACATAGCATCAGGCAGGTACGATGTCTTTTGCGATAAATTGTTAGAATGCAAAAATCCTAACGAGTCAATATTTTTATTTAACTCTCTATATACTTGGACAGCTCCGTGTAAAATACTATTATTCAGCTCCTTTCGGTTTGACTGGATGCCGTCCCCAACATAAGTAGTTGGGAGAAAGCTAGGCACATGATCAAGTCTTTCACAAACAGCTAAAGACTTACCACACTGTCTTTTTCGTTTCACCAACTGCCTTTAACAGTCCCATCTTTTCTCCCCATTCCGCATAACAATAATAAAACCTCTTCAGTACCAACAGCCCGTCCAGTCCTGGCACAGTGACAAAATTAATTAAACCGCTAACATGTAATTATATATATTTTTATGGACATTAGGTAACTCTTCTTATTATGAAGATATTCCATAAACTTGGATACAACCAGCCATGGTGCAAGGCTTACCACACTGTTTTTTAGGGTTCCGCACCTAAAGGGTAAAACGGGACCGTATTACCTAAGACTTCGCTGTCCGTCCGTCTGTCTGTCTATCCGTCTGTCACTAGGCTGTATCTCATAAACCGTGATAGTTAGACAGTTGAAAATTTCACAGATGGTGTATTTCTGTTACCTGTATTTTCAACAAATACTAAAAACAGAATCAAAAAAAATATTTATGGGGCTCCCTTCCCCGTCGGGGCTGCGGGTTGTTCGCAAGAGATACCGCGGCCTCGACATAAAGGGCTAAGAAAGAACATGGGTGGTTTTTAGCCAGTAGAAGTCTGACACTCCCTTTCGCTCTGCCCAAAAGCGGGAGGGGTTATTTGATGATTGTCCACCCGCCAAAAAAAAAAAAAAAGTGTTTTTGTCTTTGTTAACTCGTACTTGGCCAGTTTTTTCGTTTCACCAAAATCTCATCCACAGTCCATTTATCTTCCCACTCCGAATACCTACAAACTAAAACTGCTTCAGTAACAGCCAGCCCAGTGCTGGCACAATGACAAAGTTAATTAAACCGCTAACATGTACTTATGTAAGTTCTTGTTGTACTTGTAAACACGGAGCAATGAGTTCGCAACTCATTAACTGAAGTGTCGTACGCACTACACTTTTAGTTCGAGTTTAGTTTTATTGAAACTGTGTTGTTTTTAATTATTTACTTACATGCCCGTTTTCTCCGTATAATACTCGGGAGTTACTTTTCCAATATTCTTAAACGTGGTTGCTGATGCTTTAAGAAGAGCTCGTGGCTTAATAAGAACTGCCACTCGGGTCGATCTTTAGGTAAAGCTGTGCTTGCCTAGGTCGGTCTGTGGATGGATGACCGCCCGACATACCGAGTTTCCTCCGTGCCTCGGAAAGCACGTTAAGCTGTTGGTCCCGGCTGCGATATATAGATCTTTGGCAGTCGTTACAGGTAGTCAGTGACCTGAAATTCTGACATCCAGTCTTACCAAAGAGTATCGTATTACCTAGTATTAACTGGGTTGTGGAGGTCAGATAGGCAGTCGCTCCATGTAAAATACTGGTATTCAGCTGCATCCGGTTAGACTGGAAGCCGACCCCAACATAGTTGGGAAAAGGCTAGGAAGATGATGATGATTGCTGATGCACTAAGCCCAGCCTGTTGAGAGGAAAACCCAGGTATACTGACAGTGGATGCACACACAGAAAAAATAAAATAATAAAACATATACCACTATTTCAACGCTGTTGCAAGCGCCATGATCGCGGGATGACTAGAGAATGCGGCTGGATGGTGAGTAAATCTGTCATACGTAGCAATTTTACAAGTTTGCTCTGTATTGATTAACAATTTGAGTTCTCACGAGCATTTTATTTTGGAAGTCAAATTGATCTTGTCTCAAAGAAGAAATCATTATTTGAGTGTTGAGTTGCATTGATGTAAGTTTGTGATGCGTGTGTCTGTGTGTTTAGTGTGTTATTGCTCGTTATATTGTACACACCTATGAAAGTCCTATCTATCATAATCATGTTTTAAATTTTAAGTTTACAATATTAAGGAAGAACGTGTGAAAACTAATTTATTTTGGTTACTTTTTACTCCTTACAAATGTTAAAAACCGCGTCATAATTTACTACAAAAACCTAAAAACATTTCACGAAAAGCAAGCAATTCATAAACTTAACACATCGTAAATTAAATGTTGAATGCATAATTTCATAAAAAAACATGAAATATTTTGCGCTGAAATTACGCTAACACAGCATGCAGGAACACGAAAAAACAAGATGAATACGTTTAATACTTTTATGGCGGAAATACATATTTTGTACTAATGAATTTTAAAGCGAAAAATACTGAACCTTTTTTGTAGTTCATCATGTTGGATTAATGAGTACAGAATTTGTGATAGTTATATCGGTAATGGCTAGAAACGTTATCCAAGTAAATAACAAGTATTCATGATATAGGCTAACGTGGAATAAAAATATAGCTGACGTGGCCCAAAAGGCTGCCCAACTGGGACTGGGCAGGACATGTCTGCCGTAACCCGGACAAACTGTGGGCCAAAATAGCAGGAAGCTGGTGCCCTGACACAGTGAGACAGGGTCGCGGCAGGCGACGAACGAGAACTATATCCTCATATCGTTTTCAGAAAAAAACTGCATTTACGCCAACCAATTTCCTTGCAACTATTATTTAGAGTTAAAACTCAGGGATATTTACCATGTTCCCTGCTACTCCTGAATACCAATTACCCTTCATATTAATGACATGACAATGTCACTTCTAACACGTATGTCATTAATTATTGATAGCAATATAAACGAATGCTCGACCACGCCCCGTTAACGAGTTCACAAATTCATTGTTTATTAACTACACAAAATGCGATTAAAGCGAAAGGTGGGTTCGTGTGTACAGGGTGTAGTTGATACATGCTGACGTAGCAGTGGAACATTTTTGCTAACATAAGAACAAGCGTTTTTATTTTAGACGATAGAAACTGCAATCGCTGTATATTGTAATAATAGGTTAAAAATTATGTGGCCATCTTAATACCATTAGATCCGGACCATCCCAACACACCGGCCAGTTCCTACTGGCCGTGGTCTGGTCGCGTCATACGATCCTACGTTACCTTAACGACCTACCTAACCTTAGGCTACGACCAAAAACGAGAAACACTTGCTCGCCGTCACTTACCGTGCGCATACATCGGCCATTTTTTATCACCAAGTCAATATTTTAGTCTTCATATCGAAAAACAGTTTTATCCGGCTCGAAGGACCGCTGTTTGAGTGTTAAGCTCCAAATGTAATGCTGGTAGTCTCGACTTAATGAAATGGTCTACGCGTGCATTCTAGCTTTGCACCGACTTAGACTTATTAGAGTTTCAAATAAATTCGATTTAATACCACTACACAAGTTACTTAGCAACTGTGCCAACACCCTGTAGAGCAATGCACCGGAAGGGTGGACGGCATACATTCTTAATGCGACGCTGACAGCGGGATTGGGCTTTGATGTAGCTGAACGAAATTTGAGTTAACCGGTTAACGAACGTTACCTGGTTGTGGTTATTGTATAACCGGTTTTTGATTAGATGATTTAGCTGTCAATTTTAATTAAGGTTTACTGGATCGTTCGTTACAAAGACATTTATTCGTAGGACACGTTGTAATAATAGTACAGTTCATGACAGAATTATCCGCCATAGAAATATTACATTGTAAACACTTATAACACAAAGATAACACCAGTAGGTTAGTAATGATTCTAATATTTTTCTAGTCAATATCGTCTAGCGAAAATTAACAACACGCCTGTAATCCCCGATGGGTCAGGCAGAGGAGTGCCTAATATTAGACCCACAGCGAAAGTTATATAAAGCATTCTTCAAGAAATGAGCAATCTTTACAGATTTTGAAAAATTCCCAAAAGCAAGCTAAGCAATATAAAGGAATAACGTAATTTAATCATAAGTTGCATAAACATTAGTGTTTGCGTGAGCTAGAATTTCAGAAACGCAATCTTTTACATCGAGCAACACTATCAAGACACACAAATGCATACCTCCACACCATTAAATACGCCGCAACAACTTCACCTCCTCACTACATAATAAATAATTGATAAGTTCGCCCCGACTAATGGTGCAGAAGAGATAATATGAAAAGTTGACGAAGAGCGGAACCTCGCCCCATATACTAAGGTATAACTTACTCCCTCCAGGGTATAGGTCTCCCAGGAAAAATATGCGCTTCGGGAATCATCGGTTCTCTTGGTTAATACAGATGCGAACAGAGGTAACATTAAAGCAGCGATTATAAAGACGAAAGCTTCGATTTTTTGTTTGTTTGTTAAGGTTTAACTTAACAAACAAACTAAAACTACACACACAAACTTAACAAACAAACAAAACAAACTTAATAACTACTCGTTCGATTAAAAAAAATCTCTGACCATTAGAAAGCTACATCTTTACCGAGTAACATAGGCTACTAAAATATTATATTTTCAAAATACACGCGGACGAAATCGCAGCTCAAGTGCTAATCTACTCGTATCCATACAATCTTTATCTTTTGTATTATCTTTTAGAAAATCATAAATAACTATACTCACTTAGTAAACTTAACTTTATTGAGTGACAGATGTAAAGATATTATGGGAGTAACTGAACATAGAAAAAAATTACAAACAAATGCATAATGTTAAGTACACTAGCAAATAACACTAAAACCGCGGCACACAATAATAATTTTGAAACCTTGGCCTCAGTAAAGCAAAAGAAACACGAATATTATTGAAGCGCATATGTTTTCTGGTTTAACTGTGCTAAGGTTTACCTTCGTGAGGGAGGAAACAATGTGTGAGAAATGAAGAACCGTGATGTTATTCATTATAGCGGATGTCCGATTGATAAAGAATTGTGAGGAAAATGGGATATTTTCTATTCTTACGTTATCAATAAGAAAGGTAGGAAAAGAAATGGTTGATTAAACAGGTCAAACGGAAACGCCATTTGACCTGGTAAATGAACCAATTCTTTTCCTATGTCCTACCTATGTTTTTGGGTCTTGGAATCCAATTTATGTTGAGAAAGTATTTATTTCTCAGTGTATTTAATTCTCTTTTATAAAAAGTATTCTAACAAATATTTTCATTTTGTTGCAGGTAACTAAACCATTTATCTACAAATGACTCTCGGTAAGATAAACTTTCATTCCTTTTCATCTAGACGTTCCTGAAAAGTCCTAGAATTCTTCAATTTTCTCATTTAATTTTACGTCTGGTTAATGAATCTGGTTGTTATGGATGAATGAATGATGATGAATTTAAACCCATGGCCGTCAATCAATCTATCTCCATGGCTGCTAGCGAGAAACTCCTGATGTAAAAATCCAATAACACAATGAGATACCTGGGATTCGAAGCCACATGCTCTACCAACGAAGCAGAATTCCTCGAATTTTATCTAGGTCTGTTTAATAAAGCTTTTCAATTAATCTAACCAGTTATGTTTGAATCCCTTGTAATATGGGGTGAGCATATGGCTATCAATTGAGATCTAGACTACTTCGCTGCTAGCCAGATACTCCTGACAAAAAAATCCAAAAACACTTTGAACGACCTGGGATGCGAAACCAGGAAGAAGAAGGCAATCGAAGCTCCACTACTATTCATTTGAATGTTAGGAACGTTTATTTTAATAGTAGCGGAGGTCCTATTCTTTAGCATTTATCTAGGTCTGGTTAATAAAATTACAGAGAAGCATGTTAGGACAAATTGCTGGCCCGCCCACGCATGAATATTTTGTCGCATATGCAAATGTATTTCGGAAGCGTGCACGGCGCCCGCCCAAACCTCGTGTCTGCTTCCGGTACAGGGCGGCGAGGTACAGTAGATCAAGGGTGCTGTTTTGCTGAAAGAAAAGAGAAGAGCACATTGCATCACATGCCATAAGTGAAAGAAAATAACCAAAAGACGAAATTTTTTAGCCTTTGGCAAGTAGTAGATAAATGGAGTAGTTGTAGAGTATACTGTAAATTTCATTAATATTGATACACACATTATTCAACAATATTCATAAATGAACGGGTACAAGTGTAAGTCGATCGAAAATGTTTTTGCGTCATCAGTTCAACCGTAATTATCAGCTGTGTGAAACATCAAACTTCTTGACAAATCCAGACTTCTTGGCTACTACTGTGAAATTCCTGATAGATAAACCCAATAACACTGTGCCAGACCTGGGAATCGAACCTAGGACCTTATGCTCAGCAGACGCACTTCCAACCAATAGACCAACGATGCAAACTGTATGTCTGTGGAAAAAAACTATCATTTCTACGAAAACCACCATTTGGCACGTATTGACTTATATATTACTGTGTAAGGACTGGGCGGACCGCATGTTACAATGACGCCTCGAACTTGGTCCTAAAACGGTCTTTCAGTCCACGATCGGTTCTCTTTGGGTGCGGTCGTAAATTTTATTAAAAGCTTTATTTATGTTCTTTATACCTCGAAAATACAACGCCGCTTATACAAGGCTACGTTAACCAGCAGACTACACCGATTCTCTGTATGGCGAACGCGTCGAGCAAATGTTCGGACGACCGTATCTTTAGTTTTTATAGCAATACACGTTCTACAGCTCTTTAAAAACAAAACAAAATGTGGTGGTTGTGTTTTATTTCATTCATCGACTTCCAACTTGTACTACTGCACATTAGGTACACACTACACATCCGGTCACAGGACTTCCGTACCGCGCATGCGAATTAAGTCTCCGCTTTTGTGGACCTGAATGCTTTATGACGCATCTTGAAAGGGTTGGTCTGTGCTGAGGGGAGGATTTAAGTACCAATGGATTTGGACCATTATGCTACTGTAATTTAATGGGGACTGTTGTGTTTTGAAAATTAGATAATTTCATATTAGACTCTTTTGTTGTTGATATCATGAATAGAGTAATATATAATATAGCTTAAAAGCCAGGAGTGAGAAATAACTATCTATCTTTTGAACTATTTTATCTATAACTAACTGATGCCCGCGGTTTATGTCAAATTATGTACTAACTAACCTTCCTCGAGAGGCCCTCTATCCATTGGTGACAACAGCATGAAAATGGGTGCAGTAGTTTTTGAATTTATCGCGAACAGACAGACAGACAGACGCGGTGGAAGACTTTGTTTTATAATCTGTAGTGATAAGACGAAACTCTTTGGGCGGGTGGAAAATCATCAAATAACCCTTCCCGCTCTTGGGCAGAGTGAAAGGGAGTGTCAGACTTCTACTGACTAAAAACCACCCATGTTCCTTCTTAACCCTTCATGTCGAGGCCGCGGTATCTCTTGCGAACAACCCGCAGCCCCGACGGGATTCAGTATCCCCTCTAGTCTTGTTAGTATTTTCTTCTTGTACATTTTTACGAGTTCAAATGGTTAAACTTTTTATTTGGTCATTCGTTTTGGCAACCACACGAAACTAAAAAATAACTAACTGTTACATTGAACTGGGGTAACAGGTGTTAGAAAATGTGTTATGTGATTTTGTTCATCATCATCATCATTTCAGCCCGGGATCACCCACTGTTGGGTATAGGCCTCCCCTTTTCTCTGCCACTCCTTTCTGATCTGTGAGTCCCTCATCCATCCGTTTCCCGCGCTCCTGACAATATCGTCGACCCAACGCGCTTGTATTGTAATAATTATAAATTTAATTTAATTCCTCTTATTAATTTTGACACTCTGTACATTTTTCAAATGTCTCATCGGTATTTTTAACCGACGAAAAAAAAAGAGGAGGTTCTTATATCATTAGTAAATCTAACGCAAAGCTGTGGCTTGACCAATCTTAATTAGGGATTGCAATCCAGCGGCGTTTTCAATCCAGCGGAATTTTTGCTGGATTGACCTGAATCCAGCTGGATCCAGCGCGGATCCAGCAAAACGTGGAACGAAAATAAAAAGACGACATTTTTAAGACTTTTTTTATTAATTTGTACTTCTTACGATAATCTTTGAAATCTTTCACTCATTTGGTGATATTTTATATTAATTTGCTTTGGTTTTTTAATAATTTGAGATCAAAATAATCAACATAAAATTAAATAACAAACATATAACCTTATATTCATATAACATTTAAGATAATGTTTCTAAGTAAGCACTATCTTATTAATTACGCTTATGTTTAATGATAGGACGGCTAATCAGTAGCAATCAGTCTCACAAATTCTTTTAAAATTAACTTAATTAACATTCTTTTAAAAAAGGACCGTAACAATAACACTATTTTAATTTTCAATAGTATTTTTGTATCAAACAAAAAAAGCTTTGAAATAATCTTCTCTCCGCTCGTTAATCCTTAATAATTAAGCAGTTTAAAGTCTGACGATAAGAGACTACTTCTTTTTTTGAATTCTCTGAAAGTAAGACCTTAGAAAACAAATGGAGAGGCCGAAAATGGCGGCAACTCAAAACTAAACAATAGAAATTGATACGTTTGCGGATCCGCATCGCTGGATCAAGATGTATGCTGGATCCAGCATGTTTGAAAAGGCGCTGGATCCAGCTGGATTGCTGTATGCTGGATCCAGCAATTGCAATCCCTAATCTTAATCTTTCTATTTTCCTTTACCAACATCACAAAAACAAGATATTGCAAGAAAAAACTACACGCTATTATTTATGGGGTGTTTACGATATTGCAAGGGATACCCTAATGTATCGGCAAGACAGTCGATAACTCTTGGCGAGCACTCGTGAGATTGCTCGCCTATTTGGCGCCAAGCGTTGGCCCAACAAGGATTAAATGTTGGGGTTCGCTTTTATGACAAACGTTGGTCAAGAGTGTCGTTAAACATTAGAGTGGTTGCTTTTGGGGAAAATATGTTTGCTGTGAAATTTCTTTGATTTTTTGGTTCAGGGTTTTGTAGGCATCTATAGAAAGATGCTTAGTCATCATCTGCCTAGCCTTTTCCCAAATATGTTAGGGTCAGCTTCCAGTCTAACCGGGTGCAGCTAAATACCAGTATTTTACATGGAGCGACTGCCTATCTGACCTCCACAACCCAGTTAATACTAGGTAATACGATACTCTTTGGTAAGACTGGATGTCAGAATTTCAGGTCACTGACTACCTGTAACGACTGCCAAAGATCTATATATGGCAGCCGGGACCAACAGCTTAACATGTTCTCCGAGGCACGGAGGAAACTCGGTATGTCGGACGGTCACCTATCCACAGACCAACCTAGGCAAGCACAGCTTTACCTAAAGATCGACTCGAGTGGCAGTTCTTCGAGAAAGATGTTTAGTGTAATCTGAAAATTAGTTGAAATTTTATAGTGCTTACGTTTGCAGATTCTAGACAGTTTAATGGTTGAAGTCAGTCCAAGAAGAGACTCTAAAGATAATAACACAATGCATAGACTTACGTAGATAGCACACAATTTAAAACAATTGAAGGTGACAGACAGACAAACCTATTATATTATAACCCCCTCCCCTCTCCCCCCTCCCCCCCTCCCTCCTCCCTCCTCCCTCCTCCTTTTATATTGTAAAAAAAAAAGTGTGTTTAAATATTGGAAAAAAGGATAAGCTTCATCCAGATTTAAAACTACAACAGTGGGGTTATATCTTTACACAATATCATATAACATAACGCCTATTATCTCTGAAGGGCTAGCAGAGGTGTACCAAACAAGTACACTTACATTTCGCCGGTTATGTTTAAGTGATACCGCGCGAGCCCATTACCGTCAACCTGGTACAGTGGCTGCAACAGAGACAATCCTGGCAGAAAAATGCAATGACATTTTACCCGACCGAATTGAACCCAGAACCTCATGCGCAGCAGTCGCGCTTGCGTCTACTAGTCCAACGAGGCAGTCATATTATACATTACCACTCATAAGAAAAATATCGCACTATAATCATATCAAACACACTTCAAAGACCTATTTATAACCCGTCGAATAGTCTACCAATTTTCTATGCCATATAACTCGCTTCCGTTCATAAAATACCAATTTCAACCCTCTAACGGTATTCGGGATCAAGCGTCTATGGCACGTCTATGAACGTCTATGGGGGTGCATAAAAAATGGCATGCTATGACGACGGAATGGCGCCGGCGATGATTTACCATCGTGCTTTTTAGTTAGGGTTTAACGATGCTCAAATGGGTTAAAATTGGCTTTGTTTTTGATGAACAAGGATAGATGGTATATTGGTAGCAAGACATTTGGCCTTTGGTTCGATTTACAGGACAAGTCCAATTATTTCAGTACTGGCCCGGAATTTGTATTTGTGCCTGGTTCATGGCTATTAGGCTCACCCTGTATTACATTATAATGGACTTAAATTATCATCACCATTCTAAACTATGTTGGAGTCGGCTTCCAGTCTGACCGAATGCAGCTGAATATCAGTATTTTACTTGGAGTGACTGCCTATCTGACGTCCATATGCCAGTTAATACTGGGTAATACGATACCGACCATTAACGTACCGTTTCCCGTAGGTTTGACTAATTGTTAGTTTTTTTGGCCAATGAATACCCGTAATAGAGGTTGTTAGTTATAAGTGTCGATATCGTTTTAATAACATCTATCCTTTTTATTTGTTTAAATCCAAATGTGCATTGTAAACCCTTAAAAAGCAGACTCCACTAAACAGGTCACTTAACACAAATATAAAGAAACCACACTCCAAGAACTCCATATAAATAAATTAGTAAACTTTTATTTAAATAACACATAATGCATTCAAATCCTGGTATACAATGCTTTTATTGCCCAAAATCTTCCGGCTTAACTGGTACCCTGGCTATGGTCACAGGAAAGCATTAAGCACCGGTAACATTGAAACCCTCTGGGCTTATAATGAACTATTCTGTATAATAAAACATTGCATTAAAACCTCTTTTATGTTTAGAGAAAGGTTTCTTCTTTAATTATGATCCGGGAAAATCCGGGGTGTTGTGGTCTGTAAGTTTAGTGGGGGCTTAAGACTTTATTTGGACTTTTATTTGAGATGCTATGGCGAGATTAAAACAATGTTTTCAGGATGAATTCAAATGACTGAGAGAATTACTAAAGGTAAGCTTGGGGGCAGACCATAAGGAATTACCATGATCATAAAAATCACCCCGAAAATGACACATTACAAGTATTTAATATATATAGTGTTTCAATAACTAAGTGGGTAATTTTGAAAATGTAATCATCAATATTATTACAGCAGCCTATTATTACAGGATATTGTTGGGGCTGCCATGGCGATGTAGTGCGTCAGGGATGTTTGCGGAAAGGCATATTGATGGTTTTGCGGCCATCATACGTAAAAGAAGCGCTTCCCTGCTTGCTCGTCTCCGTGGCAGTACCAACACTATCTTGAGTTTATTCGCAGATAGATGGGAGTCTCCAATGCTGCGACATTGGATGAAACTCCATACTGTTTAATTTGTGTATTATGTCTACTAACACTAGCTTTTAAGATCATTGTTACTAACACTATGGGCGCTGCACGAAATAAATGCTATTATTATTATTATTAATCTATAACCCAGTTCTAAAGTGTGTCTCCACATACAATGGCCCAACTTCTATTTTACGCTGTATGCCCTGAAACCTGCACACTTGGCGAGATTATGACTGCATCAGCGAGCAGAGTTCGCATAGCTGAATTTGGGCCAAATTTATTAAACGAGCTATCGACACGGCAGAAGAAGAATTTATAATAAACTACTTTTCTAACTTTGAATCCCGAACAAAAGCAAATTTTCAGCTAGATTTGCAGGCTAAAAACCTGTTACGTCTAAGCAAACAGCTTTAAAATTGAGTTGTTTCTCACTACAGTATCAAGTAAACAACATTAATAACTTTAAATAATACCCCGGTGGAAAAACTAGCGAAAACCCGGAATGATGACGTGTACCGCCGTCACATCCGGTGGCTATGAAAAATGGCGTCGGCTGCATTTCCGGCTGGCCACCGATAATGGGTTTACCTTGCATTTTATGGCATTTTGTGCTCGTTTATACTGTTATTTTTTCGAGGGTAGTTTTGAATACCTGTCGATATCTTTGCGGATGGTTGCGCATTTCGTACAAACGGATTTTACACTAGCTTTGTTAATATTTGGCGCTGTTTTTGTGGATTTAATAAATCATGCGTGAGTGTTGGATTGAAAAACGATTTATTGTGACATTGTCACGTGAAAAATGGTTGAACCTATCAGTTTCAGTGGCAAAAGCTCACATCCAACGTTTCAAAATATACACTTGACCAAGTTACATTATATCAGCGGTAACAATCATGGAGAAACCAAAAACAAAATTTTATAAATCTGAATAAGACATTTAAAAAATCTTACGAAATCAGCCACACCATTCCTAAACAGAACATTGACAAAAATATCTTTTTAATCAAAAAACATCAGAAGTTCACAATAGATAGATCTGTTTTCGAGAGTGAAAGCGCCCGCCGCCGCGAGGTCTAGTCTGCGCAATCGATACGGTCTTACCTTTCAAGGTCAGCTATATCTGGGTTCACCGTCTACCTTACCTGGTTTATTTTTGTCCCGACCCTGGAGTTATACGAAAATAAAGATGGCTTTAGGAAAACTTTTTAGGTTAGGTGAAGAGTTTCTACGAGATTGATATCAGAAGGGGGATATTTAGGTCACTTTACTTTAGACATTTTGGGCAGATAGTTGGTTTCGTGGTGCAAATAAACGCAATTTTCTTTCTTTTTTTTTTCATTGGTTTATTAGTCGCAAGCGCGACTGCCGAGTAAGAGGACCTGGGTTCGATTCCCGGGTCGAACAGATTGAGTTATTCCATCAAGAATTTTTCAGTAGCAGCCACGGAGGCTGGATCTGTGCCCGGTTGATGGCAATAGGCTCGGTCCCATTAACATGGGATTAACTTACCTTATTAGCGAAATGTGGGTGTACTAATGCGTACATCTCTGCCTAACTCTCCTGGGATTATGCGTAATGTAAGGTTTATATAGTAAATTTACGTACTTCAAGTATTTTTAGTTGAACTTTTATATTTAGGGCTGCGTGAAGGTGGTCAAGGTCTCTCATGTATGGGAATATTATTATGAAAAGTAAGTTTAGAATTACTCGGTTTGTATAGCCAGTAGTATTCGGGTTCTGGAGGTCAGATAGACAATCACTCCATGTAAAATATTGGTATTGAGCTGTATCTGGATAGATTGGAAGCCGAACCCAACAAAGTTGGGAAAAGCTAGGCAGATGATGATGAATTTGTGGCATCGCAGAGTTAAAGAGTTTGCCGTAAATATTGATTTAGACATTTTCAAAAAGATTAGCATAATAATATCATCACTACATATTATAAAACAAAATCGTCTGCCGTGTCTGTCTGTTTGTGCGCGATAAACTCAAAAACTACTGCACCGATTTTCATGCTGTTTTCACCAATGGATAGATAGGTTCTCAAGGAAGGTTTTAGTAGGTATATAATTTACATACGAACGAAGTCGCGGGCGAAGTGCTAGTTATTAATATAATATCTTAGTGAATTCCCGATCCATCTATTTTTCTTACACTCCAAGGTTACCAAACAAAACTCATTGATTTTCTTGGCACTATCTTCAAAATCCCAACAAACAATCATTGATCCCGGGAAATTTTTCCCAAATAATAAATCAGGCACCAAATCTATTACAACATGGGCTTGGCACATACCCAGGACTATGTTACTAAGCTCGATAACCCTCCGAGGACATAGGATGAGGTACTTTTGGCCGGCCTTAACCCTGCACGTGTAACGCATGGCCACAAACTTCACGTTCAAATGACACGTGTATATGTAAACGGCTGCGGAAGAAACAAATGAATTTGCTGTCAAACAGACTTTGACAGATAGTGTCACCATCTTTACAGATGAAAGACGTCCACTGTTGGACATAGGCCTCCCCCTAGTGTCACCACATTGACCGGTCCTGTGCGTCTCGCATCCAGTGGAACCCCGCAACCAACACCAGGTCATCGGTCCACCTAATGGGAGGCCTTCCAACGCAACGTCTACCGACTTACAGATAGTGTACTAAAACAATATCTGCGAAAGTTAAGTGTATGCAACTTGAAAGGTATTGTAAAGAGCTTGCGCTAGTCACCGAGATGTGGTTGGTAAAGCGACGGCACTCATGAACCAATTCACACGCGTGTGTGTCGCTCAACGCAAATCGTGTCGCAAGTCGTAGCCTCTGAGTGGACGGAGTCTTACATTGTTTTATAAGAACGACCTTCAAAGAAACTTCTGAAATTAGATTAGGGACTCGTGTAGGATACGATAGCTAGGAAAAAGTGCTTTCTTGAAGCCTCTTTTAGCACTTAGACCAATTGAGTGGGGAACAGAGAAATTTAATTTAAAGACGAATATCTATCATCGGTGTACTTGGTTGCTTGACTGAAAATTGGTAACTAAAGTAATCACATCTTTTCTTGCGTTCCATTTCGAACGTTAAAGCGTAGTTACGCACTAAGCACTTCATCATCAGCCTATAATGTTCCCACTACAGGGACTCAGGCTTCCTCTGGGAGAGAGACGGGCTGTAATCCACCACGCGGGCCCAGTGCGGATTGGTAGATGTCACATGTCTTCGAATTTTGTGGTTCCAAGACATTCCGGTTTCTTCACGATGTCACTAAGCACAGTTCTGGATTATTTAATTCTACGAGTCGCACATACTAAACACTCGAAACACACTTATAACGGCATTTCCTCCAATCAGGATCAGAAAATATGAGCCAAATCGATGTTGATCCGTTACCGTGCTAGTGTGCTCTGGTCTTTACGGTCTAGTTACTTAAATTCTATTCCGGTGAATATGGTGACGGTGCTTGTGGCGGTAGTTATGTAGCAAAGCATACAGCTGGTTTTAAAAATACTCATAACTACAATTACCTTTTTTTTGGGGGGTGGGAAATCATCAAATAACCTCTCCCGCTCGCAAATGGAAAGTAAGACGAACGGGTTGGGAGAAAAGACATATACGTTCTATAAGATAACCTAAAAATCTTAAGGTTAAGGCTTTTAATGACTACTCCCGCTCTGGGCAGAGCGAAAGGGAGTGTCAGACTTCTACTGACTAAAAACCACAAATGTTCCTTCTTAGCCCTTTATGTCGATGCCGCGGTATCTCTTGCGAACAACCCGCAGCCCCGACGGCGTTGGTTATTGGTACCATCAGGAATTCCAACTACAAGTTTTTAATTTTGAGCTTTTTCTTTTAGTTTTGTCCGCCATGCTATCACGTGTCGTGATTTACTAACCAAACCATTTAATTTATCAGTTCTTCAGTTCGCTGTCACAGGAAACAGGGCAAAGATTACTAAATATGAAACGTCGCGAAATGTCGCAAAACCTTTCAGTTTTGAACCCCTGCCCCACAGCGCGCAGACCCCACAGGCGCCGGTGTGTCGGTGGTACGTCGTAATAGTGTGGAAGTGCCGTCAGAAATAAATAGCTATGGGCTTTATTGTTTTATGGTGTTTTTTGAAGATTTCTGGAAGGAATTGTGAAGGAATTTTCAGTTGTAAAGGCAGAAGCAATAATATATATACTTGGCAAATTTTAAACGCGAATTTCTCGTGAAATAACAATTGCAACTTTGAGATAAGACCTATTTCGTATTAATATGTTAATATATTAATACTATAATATAATAATAATAATATATTATAATTTATTAATACCTATTATTATACATAACATCATCATCTGCCTAGCCTTTTCCCAACTATGTTGGGGTCGGCTTCCAGTCTAACCGGATGCAGCTGAATACCAGTATTTTACATGGAGCGACTGCCTATCTGACCTCCACAACCCAGTTAATACTAGGTAATACGATACCCTTTGGTAAGACTGGTTGTCAGACTTTCAGGTCACTGACTACCTGTAACGACTGCCAAAGATCTATATATGGCAGCCGGGACCAACAGCTTAACGTGCTTTCCGAGGCACGGAGGAAACTCGGTATGTCGGGCGGTCACCCATCCAGAGACCGACCTAGGCAGGCACAGCTTTACCTAAAGATCGACCCGATTAACGAAGTGTAAAAAGACTAAATTATCATCATCATTCTCCTGCCCTTAACCCAATTTATTTGGGGTCATCTTCTTTCATACTTCTCCATTACTCGTCATCTCATTAGATACCGTCTTTCTAGCCATATCGTCCTTCACACAGTCCATCCATCGTTTCTTTGGTCTTCCTCTATTCTTAATACCCATCCACATATAGGGTGTAAAAGTACTCTTAACGCAAACGAAGGGCATTTGTTCTCCCCACCACTGCGATCATTTTTTTGTTCTAGACCATACCTGGGAACCTCCTAGTAACGGAGATATTGGGGGTCAAAGTTCCAAATTTTTTACAGCTGTTTTTGTAAATACTAGTTTTTCAGGTTTTAACTTTGCTTAAATTACCTCCATGACCCGTTTACTATCCAAAGCATCCACTAGCACAATGTTTTAAGAGTGCTACTTTGAGTTTTACCGTAAAATGTGATTTTTGACCCAAAAAAAAAAGTCACTTCCCAGCAAAAATTTTTGCGTAGGGGTACTTAGTTTGATGTACAGAATGCTTGGTTGACGGATGGGTGAAGGGTTCGTTTACACCCTGTATACTCAAAAACATCCCTAGTAGGCAATACAGGATTCTTGCTATATATTCCTTCGCGCAGCCCATCCATCGTTTATTCGATCTTCTACTACTCTTATACCCAACAACATTCATAGTCAAAATATTCGAAGTATCGATTTAAATAAATCGTCTGCACAACCGAGGGAAAACAAACACAACTCACTTTCAGCATGTTCTACAGTGGCTCCACAGTTCCACAGCCTCCAACATCTCATTTCGATTACAGGAAGCGTTGATTGACGCGTCGCCGATAAACAAGCGAGCCGCGCGGCGCCGCCCCTCTTTTGTTCACCTTGTTCACCGGTTCCACCGTATTCACTGCCATAGAGTAGGTGGTCAATGTTAGATACGAAAGTTGTGTTGTCTGGTTGTTCATAAAGCTCATCGGGGAAGGGGAACTACGGTTTTGTACTGCATTGTTTCTGTCGCATAAACTTGTCTGATCACACAAGACATGGTCATTTGTGCGTAAGAAGTTGTCGCTATAATAATAATTTACCCTGTTTCTTTTCTACACGGAGATTGCCACATAGATGTGATATGGGTGCTAGAGGACGCTCTTTGAGGTCAATTAATAATAAAAACTACCGCGTATGATCTTCAAAATTAGTTCATAAACATTTTTTAAAGTTGTGCGACTATTTAACAATACATTTTGGATGTTAAAACGTCTCTCAGCTTTAACTATCGTTTATGAATTGTCTGTTATTTGAAGGTCTTTGACAGCCGTTACAGGTACTCAGTGACCTGAAAGGCTGACTGGTTTGCCTATATGTGCTAACTGGGTTGTGGAGGTTAAATAGACAGTCGTTCCATGTATATTTGTAGATATTCAGCTGCATCCGGGAACACTGGAAACCGACCTCAACATGGTTGGGAAAAGGCTAGGCAGATAATGATGAATAAATCCATTGTTGTAGGTATTTAGAATACCTTCGTAGCAGAAGTGTCGCATCTATTAAAATATTGTTTCCTCATCTATGGCTGTGTTCACCGCTTTTCACATTTGACACTTGTGTGATGTCGGTACAGTGGGGGACGGAGAGCGTTTGAACGTTACTTTGACCAGACGTCAAAGTGGAATGTTTTGGTATACAATAGTTAATTGGAAATCGCGTTTGATTTTAGTTAAATGCGCGTTGAGTTACGCTCAGACGACAAGCGAAAATGGAGGGGTATAATATTTTTGGTCTATTTGGGATTGAAAATAGATGCAAATTGAACCTATATTATTTACATATTTACGTAGGTAAGTGTGATATTATATTATAACACGTCTACTTGGCATCACTTTAGTAACAGTATCAGATTATCTATTACTCGTACTATCAGTTACAGTTAACTACCTACCACTTGTGGAAAATTGCTTTAATTTTTGTCAATTTTCCTCACCCTTTGCGTCATTTTCATTGTCTGTTGTTCATGTTTAGTGTCAGATGCGATTCATCTAACATCATCATTTATTCATTCGATTTGTAACCATATTTTGATTTAAAAGAGTGTCCATGGAGTTTCTTGCCCATAGAAATCTACGCTTTAGAATGAGCAACTACTTTACTTTCACGAGTTAAAAAGCTTTGTGACTGTAACTGTTGCTTCGCTTAATTTGTTTTCCTGACATTGCCTGTAATGGTCTCATTGAAATAAATGCTTTGAGTTTGAGTTTAATGCATAATAAACCCTTTAATATAGCTGCGCAAATTAATATAAACACTTTCTCAAGATAGAAAGATACTAAGATGAAGAAAATAAAGTCCACAGAGCCTTTTGAAAAGCAACTGCATCCTCTATTTCCATCCCATAAATCATTTTACATACAAAACACGTTCCTATCTTTGCTTAATATTCATATAATTTAAATAATTTATACTTGCAGTCGTTTGCCCGTCTAGACACTGATTTTTGGCAAAGTCAAGGCTACGCTGAAAAGTACAGTCGATTTAAAAATGGCAATATTCCATATGTGATATTGAGATGAGGAAATTGTGAATATTTCGGTTTTAAATTGGATGGACTTGGCGGGTTTGCATATTTTTTTTGTAGAGTTTTGGTGCGTTTTATCTAAATTGGACTGACCCTTATACTATACCTGTTTGTGGTAGCAAAAAAATATGGTTTATCTAAAGATCTTTATGTACTGAGAACGGTCATTGCAGCTCTACCAACTAGCATGGCCAAAATAATTACAGTTATCTTTATTTTACTACTAGAAAACGCCCAAAAGCAAAATAAATGTAAATCGGAAAATGTTTTTCCAACAAAATCCTGGTATTTTTAAGGCAATCATCATCATCAGCCATAAGACGTCCACTGCTGGACAAAGGCCTCCCCCATAGAACGCCATAGCGCACGACAGCCTACCGTTTGCATCCACCGGTTGCCCGCGACTCTCACGATGTCGTCGGTCCACCTGGTGGGAGGCCTACCAACGCTGCGTTTTCACGACTCGAGAACCTTTCTTTCCCATCGGTTGGGTTGTGGCCTGCCCATTGCCACTTCAACTTGCATATTATTCTGAAGGCAACATCTGAACATATTTCAGTAGCATTACTAGATAGGAACTCCAATTTTGTGTTTTGAGTGTTCAGTATTTACAACAACTTTCATGCCCGTATTTAATTTTTTTTTGTTATTTTTTTTTATTTAGCCCGTATTTTCCCACTCCTGAGCAAAGGCCTCCCCCCATTCCTTCCACTTCTTACGATGGTGTGCTTCTTCTCGCCAGTTGTTGAGGAAGCCATCCAAGGCGTCCCGCCATCTTCTCCTCATTCTACCGCGACCCACTAGCTGTGTCAGGGCTCCAGTCTTGCGATATTCGGGCCCACAGCTGCGGCGGCATCCGGCAGACATGGCCTGCCCAGTCCCATTTTAGTCTCGCAGCTTTATTTTAAAATGTACATATTTTTTCGACTGCTTCGTTGAACAAGTAAGAATGATGTTTTGATGGCTATGGTCCCAGGTCGGGCAAAGTATTATTGTAATTTTCTTTGTTTATAAAGAATTTCCCAGTTGCAGCAATCGAGTTTGAATTTGTTCTCAAACATAGCCGTGTTTATATACCCGGCTTAGCCAGAGGTATACTTAACCTCTGGCTAAGCCGGGTATATTTTAATATAGAGATATAACTTTGTACCTCGACTGTACTTCGCCAATGAATAAAAGTGATCTCGTATCCTCTCTATACTCCTTACGTTGGTTCACGTCCAAAATAACAAATTTAAAACGACCGAGCAGCATATTCTAAAGCGAGTACTTATTATATTGCATTTTATGGGAGTCGCGCCTTTGTGTATGTCAAAGTACCAGACAATTTAATTACGTTTGGATATGTTTATTTCAAAAGAGTCGGTATCATAATTAAAAGCTTTGAAATGAGAAGAGTAGTCTATTTTCTGTTTTTTGTAAACTTAAATTAATTAATGCATGTCATCAATTTTAAGCCAAAGCCAACAAAATCATCGGATAGCAAGATATTATAGTACAGTATGACCACTTTACATGTTCAGTTTAGTGGTGCTGCTGGTTAAGAGAACGAGCATCAATATGGAAAACAATTAATTTATTAAAGTTCTGTCTCCTCCCGCCTGCACAGATAAGTTGATTGTGGTGTAGTAGTGCATGGTTTTCTGGCATCTGGCTCAGTAGCCATTTTGTTTATTTTTATATCTTCGAATTCCTCAGTAGGAATTCGAAGATATAAAAATAAACAAAATGGTGTCGTTTGTTTCAGCCTGAACATCCATGTATAATCCTACTAATATACGAAAGTTTGTGAGAATGTATGTATGTATGGATGGATGGATGTTTGCTGCTCTTTCACGCAAAAACTATGAACGGATGTGGATGAAATTTAGAACACAGATAGTTTATAACCTGGATTAACACATAGGATACTTCTTATCTCGGTAGTATGATCCCGTGGGACAATTATCGAACTCCACGCGGGCAAAGCTGCTGGGACAAGCTAGTTGAATCATAATATCACGCCTGTAATCCCCAAAGGGTTAGACAGAGGTCTACCTAATAGTACATCCGTATTTTGGCAGCTAAAGAGGAGCTCGTGGCTAAATAATAACTGCCACTCGGGTCGATCTTAAGGTAAAGCTGTGCTTGCCTAGGTCGGTCTGTGGATGGGTGACCGCCCGACATACCGAGTTTCCTCCGTGCCTCGGAAAGCACGTTAAGCTGTTGGTCCCGGCTGCCATATATAGATCTTTGGCAGTCGTTACAGGTAGTCAGTGACCTGAAATTCTGACAACCAGTCTTACCAAACAGTATCGTATTACCTAGTATTAACTGGGTTGTGGAGGTCAGATAGGCAGTCGCTCCATGTAAAATACTGGTATTCAGCTGCATCCGGTTAGACTGGAAGCCGAACCCAACATAGTTGGGAAAAGGCTAGGCAGATGATGACTCCAATGTAATAGTGGGTGAGCCTATTGGCACCAACCGAACTCAGGATGCATGAGCATGAGGTTTAAAGAGGCAAAGAGGCAGTCTTGTAAATATGCAACCACGATGATCAAGTAGGTATGTATTTAATAAACAAAGTCTGCAGCTCTAGAGACCATTCCTATTTAAAGTCCATTTCACGAAAGAAGTCCCGCAGACGCAGCGCTGTATGTCGCGCGACATAATGTTGTTTCACAACTTTTGGCATCGTAAATAATCCTTATAACGCACTAATCCAATAATAAACTCACAAAATATCTACCACAACAAACGCACCTAGATAAAATCGACAAACGACAACATGGCCGATCTGTTAAATTTAGTTCCACAATTGTCCGCGGGACTTCTTTCGTGAAATGGACTTTATCTAAAACTTGATTGTAACCTGTCAATTGTCCTTGTAATTTGATCCGACCTGTCAAACTGTCTGAGTGGTATCAGACAGCAGTAAATATTGCATTACATGCAGAAATGAGTTATCTTAAGATGAATGCGTTTAAGATTATACTATTTTTAGAGATCAGCTTAAAGGGATTTATTTATGTTATGATAAAAAATTGCATGTATGAAAATTTTATAACGATACAGTACCTATGTTAGTTTAAACGAGAGACATATTGAAACCCGCAATTCATAATACTAATAAAGATATGAAAAAATAAACACTGAAAAATAACACACAGAACCACACGAAATATTTCGGAAAAGTCCCGCAACCCTAGCGTTTATCACAAAAAAAGTGCGCGGGTCAATGACTTTTAGGAATAATCCATTTTCCCTTGATATTTTAAAACTGGGGTAGGACAATTGCAAAAAAGAAACGTCTAAAAAAGTGAGATCTGGAGAGCGTGCGGGACCATGGCACAATTGTCATGTCAAAAAATTAAGGTTAATATTTATTTATTTAAACTTTATGCACAATAATGATACATAGGCGGACTTAATGCCACAAGGCATTCTCTACCAGTCAACCTTAGGGTTAATCAAGACAACATTGTGGTAGGGTAAAAAATAACTAAAAAAAAAACAATGTCAACTTTAATAAGGTCAACTTTAAGGTTATAGTTTTTTAGATATTTAGGACGAGAATCGAATGTTGAACCCCCTCCTTCAATATGTCCCTCGTTTAACCTAACACTATTAAATAACAATACTAATATAGAAGAAACAAAATCGCCGCGTTTACAAATTTCCATGAATAAAATTCATAACTACCTTCCTTTCCTTGACTTTTTGGATAAGCAATAAAAACTTATTGAAACAACATCCATGTAAAAAATAATTTATACAATAAAACATCCACCAAGTCACACCTTAAAAACTAGGAATAATTTGAAATTCACAAAAACAACTTAATTTCAAAAATATATAATATGTAGTTATCTTTTACACTCCCACATATACTTTTACTTCGGTTATTCCGACATTTTTATCGCCTTACTCACAGTACAAAATATGTCTCAACGTTGCAGATTACATACGTAGACAGACACTTCAAAAGTTACATCAAGAAAATAAAACATTTGTGATAAATGATTGATAACACATCTCAACAGTTTATCTTATCTCATCCGATAATCCCACGTTTTCACAGTGACCTTTAGTTGCCAAAACCTTCCCCTATTTAAATTACCTTGAAGACTATTAAATTTTGGTAACACAAACCATATTTTTCCAACATAGCATTTTCGCCAAATCTAAAAATCATGCTCTCCATTACTTGTGTCACTGGTATTGAAACCATAGATTGAAACTTTACCCGTAACACATTTCCTCTTTCCTCAAACATCTTTAGGAAAAATATCGGTCAATTCTGCAGGTCTTGCAGCATACACAAACTTGGTTTCAAATCTCGAATCAATATCCAAACACAGCTTCTTCAATTCGACATTAAAATTCAGCAGCACGATTTGATGGGTCTTATCTAAATCTTTTATGATAGCCATCAAATTGAACGCGGCTGTAAAATCTAGTTTCTTTAAATTTGCACCATCTATGACTACTGGTATTTCTGTAGTACCATGAGAGGTAGCTCTCATTACTCTTTGACGAACGTGTTCAGCAGCACAGTATGAAACATTCTCACACAACGTTACCACCATTAAATCACCTTTCTCAGTTTTTAGTTTATTAACTTCCACAGTAGGTCTTGCTACGTTATACAACAACAGTAAGGCTTCGAGAACAATCCCAGTGATGATTCCGTATTCTAGCCCAGCTAGTAAACAAACCACAATAGTCACTAAACACAACAGTAACTCCTTTATACTATTTCTCCATAAACTTGCAAATAAGTTGTAATCGATCATTGAAAACATAGCAGTTATAATAAGACCTGCTAAAGATGCTTTTGGTATATAATAGAACGTTGAAGTCAAAAATGTTAGTGCAACAAAGAGAAGTAAAACCTTAGTGACGCCACCAGCAGGTGTCTTTACTCCAGAAACATGGTTCAGTGCCGTTCTTGTGAAGGATCCTGTTATGGGCATGCTTTGTCCAAATGAGCCAACAATGTTGCAGAGCCCAACAGCGATCATTTCTTGAGTAGCGTCTATCCTGCCACCGTCAGCGAAAGCTTTAGCAATGGCCACTGTTTCTAATATCGCCACAAACGGTATCACAACTGCTTGCACGCCCAGTACTTCGAGCATCTCTACGAAATTATATGTTTGATTGCCAACGACTGTGCTGAATGGCGGTAAACCAAACTTTGGTAGTCCGCTGCCAATGTCACCAATTATCAACAAAGGTTCCGTGCCAAGGGTTGCTTTAAAACCGTACGCAATTATCATTCCTATGACCACGACAACAGCATTTCTTGATAAAGAAATGAACCATCTCGCTTGTCTTACAAATCCATCTGTTCGTTTGCAGCCTTCTCCCATCTTTTTCAACAATATCAACATTACTATAGTCGCAGTACTAAGCACTGGTTCCCAAAGTCTTGCTGTGGTTATATTAGTGAAAAAGTTCTGAAAAGATTCTAGGAAGTAGTTTCCTGAAGAACCATTTAATCCGAAGAAAGATTTTAACTGTGCTGCTGCAATTTGTAGAGCAGCAGCGGTTGTAAATCCGCTTATCACCGGCATTGATATGAATTCGACTAGAAAGCCAAGATTGAATATACCCATGAGAAATATGAACACTCCTGTTAGGAAGGCAGCAAGGATGGCGAAATCAGCAGAGTAATCGGCAACGTACTTAGCTGTCATGGCGGCGATAATAGCAGTGGGTCCAACGGTAACATTGTAGCAGCTTCCGAAGATCACGTAAATGATTCCAGAGGTCAAGGACGCGTACAGTCCATACTCGGGTGGTAATCCAGCGATGACTGCGTATGCAATACCTTGAGGTATAGCAGTGAGTCCCACTGTAATACCCGCTATGATGTCTTGAATGATGTATTCAGATTTATACTTCGGTAGCCATCCAATAATGGGCAGTCTTTTCTTCACGACTTCCATGCTGCACGATTTTTGGAGACACTTTTTAGTTTTTCTTCGAAACACTCTGTTGTTTGGTTCATCTTCAATTTGGACCGTCATTTTGAACGTGTTGTGTTTACCGCGGTGTTAAAGTGACTGGCGTAGGATTACCGAGTTTGGCACTCAAGACTTAGTCGTTTATCTGAAGTCAAGATGATTATCTTTATCGGTTATGTCAGCAATAGTTGAGCCACTTACGATTACGTAGGTATCGGCTCCTGTCCTTCCGTAAATCGGACAAAGTACTTACTTTCACATGACTTCATATCGACGACTATTATGTTTTTTCTGATAGCGTGAGCCTTGTTGAGTAGTGCACGTAGCCATTTTTTGTCTTGCATCTAGAGCAATGTTCAAGGTCAATCCTGCGAAAGATATGACTATATTTTTTTCGTACATCATAATTTTAAATGTTTTCTTACACAGCCTTTTGGTTCGTTCTGCTTTAACAATTGCTTGGCAAAGGTTCTCTCCATGGATTTTATTTAATTGTATCCAAAGTCCTTTTTTCCCACCGTCTGCATAGTAGGAGTTGTTCATGATCAACGTTTAGACTTAGAGGAGTACCTACCTAAGGTACCTAAGTCATAAAATACATTATTCATCATCATCATCATCAACCTATAATGTTCCCACTGCAGGGACTCAGGCCTCCACCTATACCTATATGTTCCTGTAAATTTCTAATTTTATATTGCACGAACTTACATAAACTGAAACCCAAGAGCCCTCTTAATTAAATTCCCTCATTTATGATTAACAGTAAAACGCTGCCAAAAGTGCAAGGTATCAAATTTAATGGGTGATCGTAAATCCGGGTATGCGATTCGATTTGTCCGGATAACATAAGGGTAGGTGAAACCATAAAAATGTACTAATAAACACACCGCGGGATTTTATGGGTTAAAAACACTTGGTTGTGGAGTGTCATTTTACGATATCATAGAGGTTTTGAGTTCTTCCTCCATCAGGAATTGGTCAGTAGCAGCCACTGAGTCTGAATTTGTGCTAGGCTGAGGGCAATAGGCTCGCCACCTATTACAGGGGACTTAAACATAACTGGGTGGTTATGTACATCTCTACCTGATCCTTCGGGTCAACAGGCGTGATATTATGATGTAAAAGACATGTTTGGATAGGCTTAGATAATATTTAACTACATAATTTAGGAAATGGTGTCACGATCGTGTCAAAGGTAGCTTTTATATAATGTTTTTAAAGGCCATATTCTCTCTCTGATCTGGAACATGAAAGTTATCTCAAAAGCTCGTTTGAATTCTTGTGTTTATTTTACTGTTATAGGTAGGTATAGGTACATAGTTACCTAGTTAAACAATGTTTGTAAACGTACAAAGTGAAAACGAACCCTTAACGAATTCATCAACCAAAGATTCTGTACATGAAAGAAGCTGGTTATTCAAGTATTCTGAACATCAAACTAAGTCATTTTACGCAATAAATATTGGTGAGAAACGACTTTTTTTCTGGGTGAAAAATCAGTTTACGGTAGGACTCGAATGTACCGCACTCACAACACTGTAGGTACTGATAGACACATTTAATAATATTGGAAAGTAATACTTAAGGTTATAACAATAACATCTTGAATAAAAAAAATTGTGAAGAAGATAAAACTTTGAACTCCATCATCATGATGATAATTTTCAACAACTTACACGGTGTGTAAGTTGTTGCAAACCAACCCAAACTGGGCCCACGCGGTCTCCTAGAGAGGAGGCGTGAGTCCCTGCAGTGGGAACATTACAGGCTGATGATGATGATGATGACACGGTGTGAAGGGTTTTTATTGCCCTCTACAGTTGACCTTGACTTTGAAGTCACAACATCTCATACTGAAATAACGAGATAAATACTTCAGAATATTTGAATGTAACTCATTTCTATCTAAGATACCTACAGGAAAAGGTTTATATCTATAGATAGTAAATAGTGATTTTTCATAGGTAATCTATAATTATGATGTTTCCTACATATAGGAATGGCTAGGCGAATATAAGGTTATGAATCTTTTCTTACGTTAGTAGCACAGATTTGCGTATTTACGACAAGGTGACGTTTTCCGATCAATATCGTGTCTTTGACGTAATTTGATTAAATTACGTCTGATTTCCTTGTCGATCAGATTTCATGTGGAAAATTTGTATGAGAGGTTTGTATGGATTCCGATCTGCCCCTACCGTTCTTTTAGAATGGTTACCATTTTTCAATGTTTTGATTGTCGACCACTGGTGGAGCATTCCACTAATTTACGAGCAATTGCGACTGAATCAGACGTCATCACCACCAGTGGTGTTAGATGCAAAAATAGTTGCAAGTACCACCAGTGGAGACAGACCGGTGGGGCCTGATTGTAATTAATCGATTTGTTTTCATACCAGCTGTCATTCATATGGCTGTCAAAACATTATGAGAAATTATACAGCTACCAGTGATTTTTACCATCTACGTTTAGGATGAGTGTTTGCCTAGCGACCTACTAGTACGCTAGTGCATTCCTGCTCAATACATAGTTTTTGCAATTATTGTTTTACCACCAAACCTAATTTGCTAGGTGTAATAAGCGACTCGAACAAATAACCACACTTTAACCCCCAACTTGGCTGAAATAAACAATATCAACATATACCAATAAATTCTATACATATACACATACGAACAAACAAAACGCTCTATTTCGGAAAGCCTTAACCCATAACTAACCACCGGGGTACTTTCGACCCAACGCACTTTGGTTTAAGCACAAACATGGTAGGTAGGTATTAATTTCTCGAAATATTATTGGCTGAGGAATTAAGCCCGCTTCAAACGGATTATGGAACGTATTTGAGATATGCTTGTAATATTCACGGGGTATATTGTTAATTTTGTAGTTGATGTAAGGAGTACCTAAGGGAATTTTGATTACCTGAAAGTGGATGTATGTATTAGTTTGACGAACGAAGCGAATAAAACAAATCTAAGCAAATCCCATATCTTCCCGTGGGTGTCGTAAGAGGCGACTAAAGGACTTACCAGAGAATGGGCAGCAGCGTTCTCTGTGCCTTCGTAACAACCATACTGCGATCGCCAACCCGCCTGTCAAGCGTGGCGATTATGGCAAATCGCCCCTTTCTGGGGGAGGCCTATGTCCAGGAGTGGACGTCTTATGGCTGAAATGATGATGACGATGAAGCAAGTCACATGTAGTACAGGTTCGGTCTTAAAAATGATTATAAATGAAAAAAAAACATAAAGTAACATAACATCACATCATGCTTGTAATTCTCGAAGGGTTATGCAGAAATGTACCTAATAGGACACTCGAATTTCGCCATTTATGTTTAAGTCCCATGTAATAGGGGGCGAGCCTATTGCCACTGGAAACAAATTCAGACTCCGTGGCTGCTACTGATAAATTCCTGAGGGAAAAACCCAATAACACTGTGTCCGACCCGGGAATCGAACCCAGGACCTCAGCAGTCGCGTTCGGACTGGACGCACTGGATCAACACGACCAACGAGGTCATTTTGAAAGTATCCCAATTATTTTTTCAATTGTTTGTGTCTCTGTAACATATATAAATATATAATTATAATTCGACCCAAATAAAACACGAAAGAATCTAGAAATGTCTAAAGCACCTGAATATTTTTCACCAGCTTTATGGCTTACGACCAAGGTCGCCGCTATAATTCATATGTAAGCCATTTAGCTTTATTAGGCTTAGGTACGTTTATTCAGGCTAGATTTTTTGTGATACCGAACCAACTACAAATTGTTTTTCTTTTATTTTCAGGTATGTACAACAATAAATTGTTACTAACAAGCTTTATTTTTTATTGTAACAGAAATTGCTAGACCAAGAAATCGTGTGTAACAATAATTTGTTTAGGTCAAATTAGTCTTAAACGCGTTTTTATGTGTCTTTTATTTTTGTTATAAGGCTTTAATGTAACACATTTTATTTCGGGCCCTTAGGAATGGTTCTAACGTTAAATACGTTGAAATTAGCCACAGCTTTAGGTAAGTTTCGGTATAATAAACTCCTATAATTAATTTATGACTTATTTCGACTGAACACAATACTATAATTTGGCTATACGACCATTCAAATACCAACTCATTGTATTCCCATTTACAACGATCTCCTCTCGTGTCCATATTGTCACTTGGCTATAAACTCCAAATTTCCACAACAATAGATTCCATACTTAAGTGTAAGTGGGTATTAATTCCGCCATATATCAGTGGGGGTAGTTTCTTCGGCAGCTGGGTCTTAGCGACCCTTCGAGCAACAAAGGGTTTAATAAGATCGGCGCGCAGTGAACGGTTAACTCGTCTATGATTTAGTCTTTAGATTAGTGAGGAATGTGATGCAGGAATAGTTTTGTATTGTATGTTTTGTGGTGGTTATATGGTAACGTGATTTTGGCGATGTTATTTACATTGTTGTAATTATTTATCTGTGATAGGCTAGGTAAGAGCCCCCTCAAGTTAAAGAGGAAAATATACAAGTCCGTGATTAGACCTGTCGTACTGTATGGATCAGAGTCTTTAAAAAAGATGGATGAAAAACGATTGCATGTAGCGGAGATGAGAATGTTGAGATGGATGTGTGGAGTGACGAGAATGGATAAAGTAAGGAATGAGTATATTAGACGAACTTTGAATGTGGCACCTGTTACAGAAACATTGAAAGGAAGTCGTTTATCTTGGTATGGTCATGTAATGAGGAGGGATGAAACGCATGTGACTAAAAAAGTGATGGATATAAATATTGATGGATGGAGAGGGAGAGGAAGGCCAAAGAAAAGATGAATGGATTGTGTGAGGAATGATATAAATGAGAAAGAAGTAAATGCCACCTTGACGTGTAACAGGGAAGAATGGAAGAAGAAAACGTGTTGCGCCGACCCCAAATAGAATGGGATAAGAGCAGGAAGATGATGAGTCTAGGTAAGAGCAGCGGTGTGCCCTAGTGGTGGTGGCCCCGACTTACGAACAGTAAGTTGTGGGTTGGAACCCAGGCAGGTGTATTACTTTGTGTAATTTATTTCATCACCGCTGCTCTTAAAACGGTGAAGGAAAACATCGTGAGGAAACCGGCATATCTTAGAACCAAAAACTTCGAAGACATGTGACATCTACCAACCCGCACTGGGCCCGCTTGGCGATTATAGCCCACCACTCTTTTACTGTAGATATCCGCTAAAGGGCTGATGAATATCAATGTAAAATTAAAACTTGAAAAAACATCTACATAATAGTACGTACAGTATATATACATAAACTACCTCCCAAGAGAATGCCTCTCAAGAGAAAGCTGGTGTCCCAGCAGTGGGAGCATTGAGCTGATTTTAAGAATGCATAAACTCATGCCTTCTTTTTTGAGGGAGTATGCACAGAATACAGAACGCTATCTGCTACGATCCTTACATTTCTTCGACTTTTGCTTCTTCCACGCTCATTAACCAGTTCATACACGCGCTCTCACTGAGAGCATTACGCATCTACATTCTCCACTAGCGTTGAAAATGCCGAGAGTTACAATTTGTGTTTTTTTTTGGAAAAAAACAAATTGTGTTTTTTTTTAAATAAAAAAAAAATACGAAAGAAACGGGAATCTTTCCGTTTTTTCCGTTTTATTGGAAAAATACATGAAATTTATACTGGCCAATGTTCTTGAAACTTACGAAAGTTACATAAAAAAAAAATACAAAGACATTGGAAAGAAACGGGAATCTTTCCGGCATTTTTCAACGCTACTCTCTGCGTCTACACAAAATACGAGTATCAACTCACAAAAAATAGAGCAATTTCTATCCATTTCAAAACCCAATTAAACTGATGATACTTAATAAAAAAACTGTTCATAACACTCCCTCTCGTAATGATGATGGATCATCGACAGACCCCAGTAATTATCACTTTATTGACTATTAAGACCCCCTCCTACGGACCGACTGACTATTAAAAATAGTTGTTTAGTCAACTATGTTCGTGACGCAGAAATGATTTATGGGATGAATTTTAAAACGGTTGCTGTGTAGCTTTTTAATGAGGGATTTGTGAAATGAGGATTATGTATTTTTGTTGTTGTTTGAAACTTTATAAGTGATTTCGTATTAGTTCTTGCCGCTGGGTTAGTGTGGTAAATTACTGTTCGCTCTTTTTTACTACGAAAAGATATGACCTAGGCAGCAAAAATCCCTTCAGAAATGAAACAAAAACCAGAAACAATATTGGATATTTTAACAAAATATTCTCTTGAGACTCGCTGAGAAACTGCTTACGCCAGTTTACTTTTTCAGATTATACCTATATTACCAAACACTCATCCATTTTCATCACCTTTGCGCAACACCATTCTTTCTAAACCATACCTAAAAAATAATAGACGCATAGCTAAGCCAATGAGCGGAACATCTTTCTTTTACCACCGACTCTATCTCGTCGCCTTACGGTTGTTTTTCCTCTAACAAAAGTCTGTATGTTTATATGTTATCGGTAATGTTGGAAACATATGCGGGGGCACGCGCTCCTACATCACCGCGTTATCAGCACGACTCGGGCTCGAACCCGCTACCCTATCGGACGAACGCAGGCTGAAATGTCGATAACATCGCGACGTATAGGATGCGAGTTGAATTAAAAAGATGGTGGTTTTTTGTAGATATTTTATGCTGAAGTGTGATAGTAGAAAATTTGGGTTTTGGTGTCTTCGTATAAGTTTAAGTAAAGGTTAAGATATATCGCGGACTAACTACCGACACTGGACACTGACACATACTTCCTTATACAAGGTGTAAACACCCTTTCACAAAAACGTCAATCAAGTATTCTGTACATCAAACTAAGTATGTAACTGTACGCAAAAATTATTGCTGGGAAATAACTTTTTTGGGTATTAATCATACCCTAACACCCCATGATATCTTTGAAAATTATTTTATTACGAGAGGATAGTGTACTTAGTTCTGTGGTAGGTATGGATTTTACGGTAGAATGCAATGTGCTTGTGCAATGCACTGAACATAGTTTTGATCGATACATTCAAGAGATATAACATCGGTTTCCAGGTCCAGAAAAAAAAAACTTGAGAGGTGTCAAGGAACACCCGGATGGAACGAAGTTATTGTTATTATTTTTTATTATGTAAAAAAAAAAAAAAGAAAGAAATGTAGAAATGAAAATATCTGGCTTGCTTTCTATAAGAGAGAGAGAGACAGACAGACAGAGAAACATGCGACGCCGCACAGCTTACAATAGCTTACTATAGCAAAAAGTGTCGTGACAACTTTTCGTAAGAATTTTTTCCGTCTAGCCCCCTTTCATAACGCGCGATAAGGAACTTCGTTCCAAAAAGATTGCTGTGATGGGGAAACAAGTGCGTTTCAGCTTCGTTAAAGCTATTTTCTCACCTTTTAGAAACTGGTGCCATTCCGAATCCAGCATGATTACGAGTGTTGATAAACGACGAATCATAATGATCCGCTATCGCAGAACGATAGAAAAATTCACATCCTGCGGGTTCCCACAACGATTGAGTATTTCATATTTTTAGGTGACAATCCTGTATACATTACTAAGCATTTTCTCACCACACATTGCTCATCCCTCAGGCTAAAGGCCTGATCACACGATACACACTTGTCATCACTATTCCTTAAACGAAAATCTATACGGGGATGAAAAAAATAAATCTCTCAAATTCAGAAGCGCTGATTCACGTTAATAAATTTGGGTGCAAGTGTCCCCATTTGACGCGTTCGAGCAATAGAAATATTGGGGTGATCGGGCTAAGCGTTGCCCCCTTGTCCCTTGGCGGGGGATATTGAATGCTTGTATCAGCACTGATTTGTTTCAGTGTGGTTTGATGGAGGTGGAACTGTGGGAGTAGGCATTTATGTGACGTCACGTTTTTTGGTTTGCTAAGTGTGACTCTTGTTTAAGGCCTGCGGTGGTTAGATGTCGAAGATTATTTTCTCGTACTAATTTATTAACCTCCGTCCAGACGAAGTTTGAAGGTAGTGTGAACATCTGATATTTTTTGCGGTGCGAACATGGCCAGATATCGCACAAGATGAGGGGCAACTGCTGAGGAACACATGATAAGCTAAGAAAATAAATCTTATAGTAGTTTGTTTAATGCGATTTAGTTCTATGCATAAATACAGGCTGATTCTCCGTTTGCCTAGGGTGCACAGAGCGTATTTCAATTTCCAAATGAAGGCTATTTTGATTAACTTTAGAGTCAAAAGTGCATACAACATTTTTGATTTCTCAAATACATAAGTATATATTTAACTTGTACTCTTTAGTTTTTCCTCATATATTTTTTTACTAACAATTAAATATCCAAATTGTACAAAATAAAAACAAAATGTGCAACCAAATATCACCACACTAACAGACTGAAACTCCCTACCGAAAACTCCAAACCACAGAACTAAATCTCCCATAAGAAAATTGTTTTCAAAGATATCATGGGGTATGATAAATGCCGGCATTAGTCCTGGCCTGCCACATCCAGGCATGTTAATCTAAAACGTCGTCTACACGCACAGAGCAAGATATATCATGGGAAATGCTGAGAGCAATCGGGGATTTTTCACATCATATTTTCCAGTTTTCTTCTGGACGTTTTTGTAGATTTTTAGCTGGAAGGAGTGAGGTTTAGATGAATTCGGTACGGTATCTTTGGGAAGCGTAAACAAAATCATACACACATCAAAAGTGTCTAGGGATCAAGCATTTTTATGCGGATTTCTTGAGATTGAGATGTGGCTTTGTAATAAATTTATGATTTTATAAATTTATATGGATCCTTTTTGGTGCATTTCATAATTTGAATCAGGAACTGTGAATCAAATTCGAGTAAAAGATGAAAATCAGCTGTCAATATTTTCCCTATAAAAACATACAACGCATTGAAGACATTATTAGTGCTACTGTTTCCCTACTACTGATTAAAACCAACGTTATTATGGAGCGGAGACGTCATTTAAGCAGGGAAGAAATGCTCAGAGCCGTGGGAATGATAGAAGCTGATTCCCGGCAACGTACTGAGGCTTTAGCTCTGAATACAAGTCAGAGTGTTATCAGTCGACTTTGGACACGTTACCGAAGCACTGGTACCGTGGCTGAGCGCCATGGAGGACGGTATCGCTGCACCACACGGAGACAAGACCGATACATTCAAATCTTAACTCGAAGAGCTCCAAAAATAACCGCCATGATGTTAGCCGTGAGGCTTCATCACTCTTCAGGGAACTTAATTAGCGACCAAACAGTCAGAAACCGCTTGCATGAAGTGAACCTTCATTCCCGAAGACCGCGACGGGTACCACCTATAGCAATGCACAATCGTAGGATTCGATATCAATGGGCTCTTGAACACAGAAATTGGGCAGAAGAACAATGGCGTTTCGTGTGCTTTTCTGATGAGTCTCGTTTTGGTATGAGACCGGATACAAGACGTATACGACACTGGAGAACCCCTGGACGCCAACAGCGATTAAAATCCTGCCAGGAAGTCCATCCTTATAGTGGTGGAACCATCATGGTATGGGCGGGTATTTGGATCGGCGGAAGAACTGAGTTGATTTGGATCAGAGGCAACCTCAACGCTCAAATTTATGCTGAGACGATTGTATCAGACGTCATCGTTCCTCTACAAGTGCAAATCGGTCCCTTATTTCAGTTAATGCATGATAATGCACGACCGCACACCGCAAGAGTTGTAAGACAGACTCTCGCCGCAGCTAACATCAATGTCCTGCCCTGGCCTGCTCAGTCGCCAGACTAGAACCCGATTGAGCATGCATGGGATATGCTACAGAGAAGAGCTCTGCCGAATATGGAGGGTATCCAGTCGCAAGAAGACCTTTTTTTGTTGTTGCAACGAACATGGGCGGCCATTCCACAGCGTGATTTGGATGAACTCATTTTGAGTATGCCAAACCGATGTTCTTGTGTTGTTAGTGTTCGCGGTAGAAACACGGATTATTAATTGTTTAAGTTACCCAATAAAATTTTAAAGAAAACTGTTATTTCAGTCTTTTTTTTGAACTTTAATGTTAGTGGTTCAAATGTCAAAAATCCCTTTATTAGGAAAATGGCAAATTTCTTTATTAATGCAAAGGTGACTTGGTTTATCGTTACTGTGACAAACGAAAACACTTTATTTGATGAATCCTTAAAGAAAATTTTAATTAATATCAATCAGGAGAAAAGTTATTGCAAAAATATATGTTGATCCCTAGACACTTTTGATGTGTGTATTTCGTCAGCCATAACGATGACTGTCAAAAAATTTTGATATTGGACTAACATGAGCTACCTGTTTCGGGACTAAACGGTGTTTATTCTGTTTACACATGGAAGGCTTTGAAATTTAATAATACTTGTCTACGCCAGGTAAGATATACCTACTTCCTGAGATCTGCATCTGACTGATTATGAGTCGTTAATTTATGCATGATGTTGATATTACAACTTTAACTATTTAATTCAATTCGATTCGTCGAAAGACTTGAATTATTTTTATTGCCATATTATATATTTTATGGCAATAAAAATGCACACACCTCAGATGTGTTTTTTTAAATCAATAAGCTATTTTAGAATCACACAAAATTAATAAACTATTTCAACCTCCAAAATTATGATCCCTTTCTCCAACTTTCTCCATAAAAATAATAATAGTCCATACCATACAATATTTTCACCTGAATCTACCTATTTTTAAAAATTATCTCACATCCGTGGCATTGACATGTCTAATCACATGGAAATAATGGCTGAGCGAGCACGTCGTTGTTGTGCTTTATGACCAGGATACCTTGGACTTCCACCCCCCTTGCAACACCCAGAAATACAACCACAAGGGGTATTGGAGCTATGAATACCGAAGGATCAGACGAAACTGGTCCTTTCACCCGGAACGGTATCTCCCTAGGACCGTTTTTTCGTAAAATTTCAAGCTTTTGAATAGAGAATAGTTTCCACATGATTAACTTGGACCGTTAGGCACCGATTTGTTGCGAAAAAATACGTCATCTGAAAGGAGGCTACGATATGAGTCCGTATTTCTTGCATTTTATTATGATTCGGTTAGTGGGTTATAGATGCGCTCTCTTCGGGTTTGTTTACTTCGTTCGTGATCGGGATATTATAGACGTAATGTATCATTTGATACACCTGAAGTGATGTTTTGCTGTACGAAGCTGAAGTATTACGTGTTCTAAAGGCGCATTTTACCAATGAAACGGAAAGCGATCGGAACGTTTAAACTGCGTTGAAGAGCTTCCAGCTGTCAATATTTCACGAAAATGTAGACACTGATTTTGTTCAACCTACAGTCTGACACTGACCGGCAAATTTGCAATAAACGTTAGGAAATATGAATTTCGCGGGCTACAGTGGCGCTTCCACCTCAACAGTAATTTATTTCGCGGATCTTAGTTCAAATCGTAGGTGTTGTGCTGTTTGTGGTCAAGTTCATTGGTAAATTTCGTTTTGAATCACTTGTGTCGTAAAAACTAGCTGCATAGAAGTGCTGACTTATTACATACATCGATCAATAAATAAACAGGACACAAACTTACACAATATTTCACGAACTGGACCCCTATCATTAATCTCTGTTCCACGTTAAACGCCTGTATAATTGAGGTCACATCAGAAACAAACATATTAATATTAACATTACCTGATGCCTCTCAAAATCGAACAAACTTCATAAAGAACCTCCACTCACCTTTACCCTGTTGTAATAAAACTGAAAATTGCATGTGCGAACTTTAATCCAAATTCGGAACACTCAAACTTGATCTACACACTTACAACTGCGTTACACATAACTCTTATTTCCCCAGAAATAGTGTCAGTATTCGATTGTTTCAGTTGTTTGAAAAGTTTGTAAATGTTTGGGTTGCTCGGCCCTCATCAAACGTACTCTGGTACAGACAGAGGTAATGAAATAGCTAGCAAATGAGGCGTGCGTAGTTGCCAATAGCAACCTTTCGCATCAGTCATTTGTGACGGTAGGGATATACTACCGTGTTGGGTAAGAGGGATGCCATACGGGAGCTGCGTCGCGCCGTCGCAACGCTATGGTTTCATCGCACCGAGTGCCACGCGAGCTATAGACCAAAATAACCACGTTGTGGGCCCTGACACAGTCAGACGCCGCTACAGATCTCGCAGAAGATGGCGGAACGAGCTGGATAGAACCAACAACCAGTGGTCCACATTCGACCTGGATTGAAAGGAGGTTATGGCAGGAGGCCTGTGTATTTTTTTAGGAATTGCATCTCACAGGAGTCCCATGTCATGCTGCCATGCTGCATCTTTGACGTTGTCGTCTTCCAGATCCGGCTATCCTAAGGTTGATTAGATGTAAGGCGTCCAGGAAGGGCATGAAGACTTAAAAACTAAGCGTCCATACGCTTTAGGCAACCTATGTGGGACAACAAGGAAACAGGCTAGATTGAATCAAATAACGTACCATGTACGTGTGTCATGTCGTTCTCGACGGCGCGTTCGTGTTCCACGCGGGCCTCAAAGAGATATCAGCAACATTGCAGGGGCCCGAAAGGGCCGACGCCTGCCGGGACTGCGGGTTGTTCGAAAGAGGTACTTCGGCCCCGGACACAAAAGGCTAAGAAGGAACATGGGTGGATTTACATCAGTGAAAGTCTTACACTCTTTACCGCCCGGAGCGGGAGGAGTTATTTGATGATTTCCCACACTCAAAAAAAAAAGGCATCCAATCAGACTTAAAAAAGAACTACCCGCTTAGGGCAACTTCTGTGGAACAAGTGATACGATGGATCACATCAAAACAATGTACCGTAAACGTGACATGTCGTTCTAATTTATAATAGGGTAGTTACTAAAAAAATCTAATTAGTCCGCCAGATAGATTTCCAAAAAATATTGGACTCGTATTTTTTCTTTTTTCACGTAAACAAACAATGAAGACGATACAGTGCTTTGAAAACTCGTGTGACGTCATATTCTAAGACATTAGTATGACATTCTTTACCGGTGAGTGACGTAACAACGCCCCACTCAAATCTTTAATGCGTTTTATCTTCGTCAATTTTTATTGATTTGATAAAACAAAAAATACGTATCCAATATTTTTCGATAATCTAACAGACGGACTAATTAGAATCCTATTTTTTTAGTCGCTAAACATCCCTATTATGTAGAACGACGCGGTATCACCGCAGGTGTCGCAACGCACCGACAATGCATCGTGTGGCATCGCTCTAACTCTGTTGTTCTGCTCACTGTAATTACCGATCCCCGTATACAAGCTTTGGTACAACGAACTGATGGATCCTTTAACTGTACTCGCCTAGCCTGAAAGCTATTGGAGAGGACAAATATCTCAAGGCTAAGTTTATGAGCACTGAGTATTTGTAGGTATAACTCTTGTTTCCTCACTCGTTCGTGACTGACACAGTTTTGCTTGAAGCAAATATGAAATGGCATAGTAGATTATAGAATACTAGCGGACGTCACGCGGTTTCACCCGCGTAGTTTCCGTTCCTGTGGGAATACAGGAATAAAAAGTATGTCATCATGCCTATGTCAGCCGTGAATAGTGTAGCTTCCCAGCGGTGAAAGAATTTTTAAAATCGGTCCACTAGTTTTGGAGCCTATTCGTTACAAACAAACAAACAAACAAATCTTTCCTCTTTATAATATTAGTGTAGATACGAGCTGTACATGTATCCATTGATTAGAAAGCAGATAAAATATATTATTTTTTTACGTATTTAAATCATAGATGAGACTTCCTCAAGTCCATCGCCAGTAGGCCCTTTTATAAGGGGCGAAAGAGTGCATTATTGGCCCTCCTCCTGCGCCCAGATCTTCGGGCACAGGTAGGCACATTGGAAGACATCTCCTTATCCCTTCCTTCTGCCTCCTTCTTTGTCATCACTTGTAGACAGGTACTGCTAGCCATGACTTCTCGTTTACAAAACCTGAAGTAAGTTTTGTAACTACTTGTGAATCTAAAAGAAAAACTCGATTTTTTATTTTCTTCTTTTGAGGGTGGGAAATCATTAATTGACTTCTCCCGCTCTCGCGGTAGGGAGTGTCAGACTTCTACTGACTAAAAACCACCCATGTTCCTTCCTAGCCCTTTGTGTCGAGGCCGCGGTATATCTTTCGAACAACCTGCAGTCTCGACGGGCAAGAAAATCTCTTGTTTGTTACTCTTTCTTACAAGGAGTATCAAGTTTATTCGATAGCGGGGCGTATATCGCTTTTTCATTGGCACCCAATTTCCCGCCTAATGCCATAAATATAAATTGAAAGTGTTGCCAACTATCCGCAGCAGTGTTGCCAGACTACTAAACTTTTTCTAAGATTTTTGCCTTGGTCATATTTGCATAGTCGCTTGAAAAATCTGACGTTATAAGAAAAGTTTATAATTGGGTAGCTATTAGGAAACAACCTCCTCTTTTTTGAAGTCGGTTGAAAAGAGTCGATTTCCGGGGCTTAGCAGCAAATAAAAGCTAATGTTTCAAATAATTTGGTGTTTGAGCATGACTGTACTAATGATTTCCAGCAGGGCTATTGCGTATCTTTTTAAATGTCAGTGGCTATCATAGTGTCCATCGATTAACTGTCAAATGGTTATAATTTGGTACAAAATGGAACCATTTGACAGTTAATCGATGAACACTATGATAGCCACTGACATTTAAAAAGATGCGCAATAGCCCTGCAGAAGCAACACCACAGTTTTTATTAAAAAAACCATTAAACTTCTTCTGAAAGACGTCAACAGATGGACCATGGTCCCTCGCCAAGTATCACCACGTTGACTGGATTGTAAAATTAGCTTAGAGCTTACTAATTTCAAGTTCAGAGTGCAATTTACTGGATTTTTTAAAATATATTCATGCCATTGCTGCATTGCTCCCATACGCAAGCACAATAATAATTACATAATATAATTTTATACAGTATGTAGGTATTACAATTATATATTATAATTTCAAACATATATATTATAATTGCATACATATTCAAAACATGTTAGTTCTTATCACTTAACGTTTACCTACTAATTTCAAGTTTCCTTTTTAAAGTTCATCTTTTTTTCGGTTTTCTTCTTCCATAACATTCCACACACAATCCATCAATTCGTTTTTCAAGTTATTATTTTGATACGAAGCAATGGAGTCAAATGGCATACTATATACATTTTACCAAAGTATAAAAAGAATAAGACAGATCCTTTGCATATAATATCGCTAAAAGAACACCCGATCTCATTGTACTGACAATAAAACCAATCCGTACACGTCGCCAGTCTATCTCGCCTACAAAAGGGGGTTATTTTGAAAAATATCCGACATCAACTACGCCCATTAATATCGGCTTTTGTTTACCAACTATTTTTTGTATGGTTTTACAGGGTTCCGTTCCAAAAATGAGATAATAGAACCCTTTTAGTAACCCTACTTGTGTCTGTCTGTGGCAGGATGTCTCATTGTAATCGAAATAGATAGAGAGTAATGAATGGAAAATTTATAATAAACAATACGAACAACATAGAATGAAGTCACGCCTGTAATCCCCGAAGGGTTAGGTAGAGGTGTACCTAATAGTACATCCACATTTCGCCAGTTATATTTAAGTCCCATGAAATAGGGACCGAGCCTAAACAAGAAAACTAACTAAAACCAGGTTATTTATGAATCCGGAGTTGTATCAATACAAACTTTGATTTAATATTTAACTTGGCTCAATTTTACTCCTGCAAACAATATTAATAAAGACATAAGTTTCAGTGATACGGAACCCAAACAACCACTACTAGTCCAACTTAACAAGTTTTTTAGCAACTTTTCATAATTTATTTCGACATTTTTAACCTCTGACATGCAGTTTACCCGCTTTGCTCGGACGGATAGTAATGGAAATTTTATGGTGCTTTTTATAGCTTTTTGAGAGGTTTCTTCGCGAAATTGTGTGTTTTGTTAAAAAAAGCGTTTTGAATGAAAATGAGGGACGGTCGGTGGGTGACGAAAACGCTTAGAGGGATATTTTTATGGTGTGGACAAAAGGTGCGTTTAATGGTTTTTATGTTTGTGAGATTTTATGGAAAATATATTCATACGAAGGTTGGGAGGTAGGCAGTGGAATACATACAGTTTACTGAAGATTTAAAGGGCTGTATCACAACTAAAACTCTTTACGAATATCTGACGAGATTTCTTCCTTACTTTTATTCTAGGCTTTGCATTTGGCTGAAACAGAAATTGGAATTCTAGAAACGCCAGTACAACGACGCGACAATAACAGACACACTTTTATAGTTTGTTGTTTTGAATAGTTTAGTTTATTTAAACGTTATAAAAATACAACCGAATTGAGAACCTTCTCCTTTTTTGAAGTCGGTTGAAAATGTATGTAGTAAGTTTTAATAAATATTGATAACGAAATAAAAAAAAATTCAACCCTACTGAATATCAAAACACTTTTAACTCAAAGAATGGGATAACTCCCACAAAAATATTCAAACTCCTGCATTAAAACTCAAAGAAACTTTAATCTGTCACATTTAAAATCCACTTCAAACGTGAATCCACAAGATTTACAGCGCCATAGCACTTTGCTTCAGGAAAACTAGATAAATATCGGAGCTAATATTTTCTAACATAAATTGTCTAGGTTCGATATTGACGGTGCGATAAAAATATTGGACGTACACACTACACTGTACGGGACCTAGGATGCAGACCGTACCAGTGGAATTCTCGGGTTATTGTCACTTGCAGGTGCAGAAACTGACTAAATACACTGGTTTAAATTTACATAGGTTTTCTAGTCTCTCTTTTGATAGGTCGAATCTTGCATATCTCCTCGCCGCTTTGGAGTACGACCCTATGTGTGTGTTATCTAGCCACATATTTCTCTATACCTAATAACTTTATTATAGTACGTATCTCATATTTTCAAAATATTCATGATTTCAAAATGTTCTGTTTTTATTTTCCCAATTTCAATCTGGCCAAAGAAATTAGCTTTGCCTTCTAACTTGGTAAACTCTTCGAGAATTACAGGCACGATGTTATGTAAACAATAGAAACTAAATCGTTCTTCAGTTCCGTGCGACTTGTGAGTTTGAGACCCGTGGTAGTGTCTCGAAACAGACATTAAGATGGGGTCTCTATAACAAATCACCTGGACGGTGATTTTCACCTGTGTACAGTAAATAGGTATCTTAGACGGATATCTACATTGTATTCATCAATTTAATGGTGGCTATCTGTGCACTTTTGCAGCATACATCATATATTCTACGAAACCCCAATACCTTTTTTGACAGCTTTTAATTTATATCGAAGTAAGACTATGCTATTCCCGTCGGGGCTGCGGGTTCGCAAGAGATACCGCGGCCTCGACATAAAGGGCTAAGAAGGAACATGGGTGGTTTTTAGTCAGTAGAAGTCTGGCACTCCCTTTCGCTTTGACCAAGAGCGGGAGTTATTCGATGATTTTCCACCCTCCAAAAAAAAAAAATACTATGCTATTCGTTAGTCCTTCACTTATTCCATTCTGTCTCGTTAATTTATTATAATAATACTTAATGCCTCGTTTTACAGCCGTGTTACTTACTACAGCAAGAAAATTTTAACGTAAAAACCTACGATCATACAGTACCTTGCCGTGTGTAAAATGCAATGTTTTTAATTCAGTTTGTATTCCTCAATACACCACCCAAATATTTCATAATTACCCTCCACTTCAAAGTTCAACAACCCTACCACTACATATAAAGACAGCTGACTCTCAAATACCTATTCTTTCGCCGCCACTGTAAAACAGCCTCGTCTTTTCAGTGCGCGGCCGTTGCCCGTCTGCATCATATAATAGAGATATGTGTGCAGATTTGTATGTAATACCTAGGAGGCTAAGACCTGCTTTGTACAGAACCCCTGCATTCCAGCCAGTCTTTAGTCTAGACTCAATGAAGGTTTTATATATCAGACTTTGATTAGAAAGCTCAAATTAGTTTTAATTGGAGTTCATTGTTTGAAGTTATGATGGAAGGTGTTCGGTTTTATATTTAGTTGTCGATTAGAGTTTGGCTGGAAGTTTTAGTTTGTTGGGTGTGTGTGTGTGTAGGTACATCGATAGGTACCTACCTACAACTAAGTTTATTGAAATAGATATATATTACACTAAGCTAGATGAGTGAGTATTTATTATTAAACAACATTTTATGTGAATGTAGTTTGTGTTTTTCTCAGCCATATAATGATAAATTATTAAATGTTTATGATGTAATCACTGTTCGACACAAATGTAATTTGTTAAAGAATAAAATAAATAACAAACCAAGTGATCGATTAAAAAATTGGAACCAATTTTGTAAACTACATATTTTTCGTCGCATTTAATCTTCCTTAGAGGAAAACAAAGGGATTATTTTTTATTTTAACTTCATGTCAAGAGTTTTACTTGTGGACTTAATGCCACAAGGTATTCTCTACCAGTCAACCTATGAGTCAAATAGGACAACATTGTGAGAGGGTACAAAATAATATTTAAATATGACTTCTTGGTATCGATTTAAGTATATACTTAAAACACACTTGAATGTCGGCTGCTCATGTCAATTGTCCATGATTTTAATATGCAGCCATTAAAACTCATAGTTATGAAGCTATTATTTTAGATCAATAAACTTTCTTGAAACGTGATGAAAACACTGAAATGGGACCAAAGCGGTGTAAAGATAAATGGTGTCTACTTGTCGCACCTTCGGTTTGCGGATGACCTCGTGTTGTTTGCCGAATCCCTGCAAGACCTCCAATGCATGCTGAAACAACTCTTTGATGTTTCCCTACAAGTTGGCCTAAGAATGAACATGTCCAAGACGAAGGTGATGTCAGGCATTCTGGACGACTCTGTCTCAGCCGTTACAGTTGGAAACGAGCGTCTGGAGATGGTTGACCATTATGTTTATCTTGGACATGTTTTGTCTTTTGACAAGGAGCATTCAACTAAGGAGACTTCTAGAAGAATACAACTCGGCTGGGCGGCTTTTGGTAAACTAGAACATATTTTTCGGTCCAAAAAGATCCCTCAGTGCCTAAAAACTCGCCTTTTTAATCAATGTGTTCTACCAACAATTACCTACGGTGCCGAGACGTGGACGCTCACTAAGGAGACTGTCCATCGAGTACGAGTGGCACAAAGGGCCATGGAGCGAGCCATGCTCGGCATAACCCTATTAGATCGAGTGCGTAACACCGAAATCCGCCGTCGGACGAAAGTCTACGATGTCGGGGACCGGGCGGTGCGCCTCAAGTGGACCTGGGCAGGACATCTGGCTAGACGCGGAGATGGCCGATGGAGCAAGGCTTTGACCGAGTGGTGGCCAAGGTTAAGCCATAGGAACCAGGGCCGTCCTAAAGCTCGTTGGGTTGACGACATCGTCAAAGTCGCGGGAAACACCTGGATGAGAGACGCACAGGATCGAGACATGTGGCGGAAGAAAGGGGAGGCCTATACCCAGCAGTGGGTGATTCCGGGCTGATATGATGATGAAACTTTCTTGGTCACTTCCTTATTTCAGCTCTTTCAGAAAATAACAATGAAATTACCATTAATTAATTTATTATTATTCCACAAATTATAACTGCCCACGTTATCGAGAACCACTAGTATCTCAAGTGTCACGAATACCTCACCCCGCGACTGACAGGGCAAAGTGAACCCACTTCACATTGCCCGCCGCTCTGTCGCTCACATTTGAAACGTCATGTTTAATTAAATGCTCATGAAAGGGGAGAGTACAGGTTGGGATGATTTTGTTGAATAAATATGTAGATATGTGGTACTTCGATTTACGTTTAAGTAGGTAGCGGTATGTAAAGGTAAGTGATCAGTGCACGTAAAAAGAAAGAAAGAACGAAATAGTATTACTTAGTAGTAGAAATACTCGTAGTAATAGTAATCGCAGTCCTATACTCAATTGAAAAACATAATATTATTATACTTTTTGCATTCTTAAGTACCTACTTAGGCATATGGTTTGTCTAAGTATTCCTTTCTTTTTCTCCTTAATCCTTCTGACTTACTACACACTAATACATGGAAAAACCAGCATATATAGCATCCTAGCAGTGGGAATTATAGCCCATTTCATGTGATTGAGACGACTATGAGACGAAATGGGTTATTATACCATGCGGGCCCAGTGCGGGTTGGTAGATATCACATGTCTATGATTTTTTTTAATCTAGCACACGCCAGTTCCGTCACGATGTTTTTCTTCGCCGTTTTGAGATCAGTGGTGATGAATTACACGTCTCTATCTGTTTTCATATCGAGAACAAATAGTAGCACATAATCAAGTGACACTGGATGTCACTCTTGTCAAGTTGTCGCGAGTGATCTTGAATACAGTGTGACTAGTGCCTTGATCCGACTCCACTTGACATCTCGTCCTCGTGTCATATGATACGTTTGGGTAACAGCCTGTACCAAACACTTGTCTGTGTATTTGTGGTGTGGAGAAAGTGGTTTTAGGATATGTTACAATGGTCGATGGCTGTGGTTTTAGGTACATAAATTGACATAGAATGGGAACAGATTTTTTTTTTCTTTGTAAAATGATAAAATTACCCATCGTGTCGTGAAAAACAATAAATAAATGGTCAATTTCACTCATTTTTGTCATAACTCACGCTTGACCAAAAAATTAAGTAGGTACAAAAAGAACTTAATTTTCTTAAGATAAACCCGGCTTAAGGAATTATTCTGTATAGTTAGTTTACATTAACAAAAGTTTATTGGTATATTAGATTATTTAAGAAGATTTCGACGTCCGCACAGAAGAACCTTTCCGAAAACGAGTAAGTAGTTACTGAATAGTTTTTCAAAAATCGCTGTTAACTTCTGTTCAAAACAATGTCGAAAATCCGATTCAAAGAAAATATCAACTGAAACGGTCATGAACCACTCGGTAGGTAGGTAATACATCTTGCATTGTTACAATCACCTTCCAGAACTTTCCTACAAAACGGAACTTACAAAACGATCTCATTACTCTGGCAACATAATGCCAGGGAGGTGGCAGAGACTGCCAGCCAAGCTGCCAAGTGATGGATCGGCCAGTTTTACCGGCATCGTAATGAGTGAGATCGCGGCTTTATCTGCCGGGTTGATGTTTGATGGATGCCTGCCCATCGGTAGTTAGGGGGAGATAATGTTCAGGGAAATATGTGCCGTCACGCCTTCGATCTGCAGCGGGGTGGACAGGGAAGTAATTTTGTAAATTTTTGGTTTTGAGGTTGTTTCGATCTCGCTGGCTGGTGAATCGATTTTAATGTCGTCTTAAACATTCTTGGTCTAGCATCTAATGCAAGCTAGTAATAGATATCAAGCCAAACGATTGAACGATCCAGATATGTCCTATTTTTAAATACAATAGAATAACAGTGAGTCACAGTTCTTATTATGTTAATTCCGAAATAAAAATATTATATTATGATATAGATAGCCCCACCTGGCGTGCGTGTTTGACCAGATGTATGAACATGGTTGAGACAAAAGGAGTACCTATGTATTGACCATAGCAGGTGGCGTTCTGTGGTTTCTGAGTACCCCCATGGGAAAAAAGCGTGAGTTTATGTATGTATAGATAGCTCTAACATAGGGCCGTATAGATAACTCAGGGAGGCATCAAGTAGGTCCTAAAAGCTTAACAAAGCTCGATTTAGACCGTCTTATCTTTGTACAATCTCGAGATTATTGAAGCCCTCATTGGAGACATCGAAACTAGACTAAACAAACCAACAATGTTAATTCCAAAGACTAAAAAAGTAAGTCAACACATGTTCGTAAACATACATACGCAAGTACAGTATAACAAGATACTTGGTCTTCAGACAAAATTGCTCATGCTTACACTACAATACAAAAAAAAACAATGAATTTGATTTTTAATTTATTTTAATAAAGACTTACCTAGTTTCAATAATTACAAGATGAAAGTCAGTTCAGTAGACAGCCAACGCGTCTACTGAACTACCTCAATCACCAAAATAATTGGCTATTTGACTACTATTATTTATATTGAAAACGGGATATTTACCATGTTTAATTATTGTTTCGAGTTCCCGATATTTCAGCGCTGTTACAAGCGCCATGATCAGGATAAACTGAAGTCATTGCGGGTGGATGTTTATGAGCAAACAAATCGGTCTACCCCTCTATAAACAATAGGTAAACATGGTAAATATCCCGTTTTCAGTATAAATAATAGTGTTAGTGACCATGTCAGTTTAAAATCTTATATTTGACTACGATTAAAAATTCACAATAATGTTATGTTATTTCAAAGAACTAACAGGCAATAACAATTTTATTACTTCTTTCACACATCGTATTATTTCTGTTAGTTAGTAGTCCAATTCCTCCATCGAAACTAGTTACGTACAAGGAAAGATAATTCCTTCCTCGACACCAGTTACGAAACTACGGTTTCGTAGACGGCCGAAACCACTAAAAATGTTTTTTAAATGAACATGCATGTATTTTTACGTAAACTTACGCCTTATGGGGTAGGCAGAAATAGTAGAAAACCATTGCTAAGATCCTTACAAGCTCCTTTTGTTTTGTCCACGTTCATACGGGTTATACTCGTGCCGGATATTAAAAGTATTATAAAAAGTGCATTAACAACAAACATGCATTAAGTAACATTCTCGATACAAATGAAATTAAATACCCTGCGTATTTATTTGTATATTCATGTATGTAATACTTCTTAAGGTTATAAGAAGTAAGTGAAGTAATTCACTAGGTGCTCGGTACACTCACAGCATTATTAAGAATTTGCCTGCGTGTGTACCAAATCACTTGTCCGACTGTACGTAAAAATAAATTAATCACATGTAACAGTGCGGGGGTCCCACGGTGATGACTATTTTCGTTGCGTGCCTCTCGATCACAGCTGGTGGACTAATTGCGTTGGGTTCATTCATAAAGTTTTGTTTATTTGAAGTGGAGTTGCCTGTATACTGTGGGCCATGTATGGCAACTCGTCAGCGTCTCTTGGTAGACTATGAGACTAGGTTTTCACGTTTAGAAATTTTATCTGGTTTAATGAACTTGTTTATTGAAATACAAAAACATTTACAATATTCCCTTAAAACGTACCTGTAGGTACACAATTTATTGGATTCTACCTAAACTAAGAATAAACCTGTATCTAAATAATGGACTATTATTTCTGAAACAGCGGTTTTTCCAGACGTTTTACCTACTTTCTAGACATGATACTAATATAGTTTTTTTCTTTTTTGCAGGTAATTAATTACATTGGTCGAGACAAAACCAAATTCCGTTGAAGACTTTAACTACATTTTTCAGTAAGTCGACGTCTAAGTCTAAAAAAAGCTTTTTTACTAATACATCTTATTTATTTCTTTCCTACATATGAAACCTTTTGCTAAAACTAAGATAAACAACGAAATCCTTTCGTCTAGCAGTTTGACATTTTCAATTCTATTGAGTTAAGAATTCCTTAGACCAGATCTAAGAAATATTTAATAGACTTTGTGTAGCAGACTTATAGTACTTAGTTACTGAATTCAGTTTAGTTTCAAACTGCAACTTTATTTTATTTTCAAGTACATATTGTTTATAGATATTTATGTTCGCAACAGCTGCAAGTAAGCGTTTTGGAGACAACAAAAAATAGTTAGTTTTCTTTTTTCTGAAAGTACTTACATATTTGATATTTTACTGAGAATGTTTAAGCTTATACTGTCACTCACATACTTACTTACCTAATCCGAGCTCCCGATATTTGTCGACCCATGAACTGGGTAATACGATACCCCTTGGTAAGACTGGATGCCAGACTTTCGACTTCCGGCAACTCGTAACAACTGTCAAGGATCTACAAATGACAGAGAGCCATCCAGCGTTCCATCGTCGACCTCATCTCTGCCCTTTTTTTTTTTTTTTGGGGGGGTGGGAAATCATCAAATAACCCCTCCCGCTCTTGGGCAGAGCGAAAGGGAGTGTCAGACTTCTACTGACTAAAAACCACCCATGTTCCTTAGCCCTTCATGTCGAGGCCGCGGTATCCCTTGCGAACAACCCGCAGCCTCGAAAGGACCCGCAGCCTCGACAGGACCTCATCTCTGCCCTTAGGGCAAGATTGAGGTCAAGAGCAAGCCCATTCCAAAAAAAAAAAAAAAGAGAAAAGTCAGTATGCAGTGATGGGCATCCAAATACAGACCAACCTCCGCAAGCACGGCTTGTCCTTGAAGGTCGACCAATATGGCTGTTAATTTTTTTTTAATATTAAAGTATAAAAATATCGCAGAGAGAACTACAGACTAGAAATAGTAGCAGTTGGTATTTTCAAAAAATGGCGACTGCGGGCGTAGACCCCAAAGCAGTTGAATCGCCGCATTGTCTACTTGTTGAAAATAAAACGCAGCTGAAATAAAATTTTCACGATTTATCGCAGCATATTTCACTTTTAGTATGTACCAGGTACCTACTAGCATTTTATTTTTATTTTCGCAACAACATTTTGAGCCCTTTTTCATCGTTATGAATTTTATTTTCTTATTTATTTTATGGACTCTCGATCTAGTCTGTAGATTTTGAAGTTACTGCTATGATAACAAAATACAGTTTTAAAATTTTTGCTAAACTAGACTTGTCGATTTACACGATATCGAAATATACATGAAGAAATATGGGCCTACCCACCTCTGCCCAACCCTTGACCCAAATTCAGGCGTAATGTTACGTTAATTCTTGTTTTGATCACAATTCGCTTTTAAAAGACATTTTTCAACCTTTTCCCTTATATTTGTGCCTAGATATCTTTATAAACAACCTTGTAATCGGATTATTAAATCGGCATTGAACCTTCAGTCTGACATCATTCCCTCATTTACCTCACACGGATTCTCTTCATCAAAACCTCATTACGGTTCTCTTATCCTTGATATAAGTAAGTAATGATTATACTCGTAGAAGCCAAGACGGTAAAGCCTTGTTAGTAAACAAATACTCACTAAACAGCTGGTAACTATATCGCCGTCTCTTTCCCTCCCACCATAGTTTCCATCAAAACCCACAGCTAAAATACGAAACTATTAACTAAATTCAATATTTATCGCACTAACACTAAAAAACATTATCCTTTCGATTATTTAGTGCACCATTCTATTATGTTATCGCAAAACCGTAATAATTTACCCCTCTTAGGGACAACAAAGAGGCTAAATAAGTTTGGCCCTCTCTTTGGGAGTGAGCGAGAGTTCCCTTTCGTCCTACACTCCACTCCTATTCAGTGTGGGGTCGGAACCCGTAGAGAAAGGACGCGTGTTCGGTCGTAGCTGGTAAAGCGCTGGATGGATCGCGAATAGACATAACCCGAATGAATCTGTGCGAAGTGACCTTGTAAGAACGTTAGTGTACAAACATTTATGTGTTTTGATCGATTGTATTTCAACTGTCGAGTTTTCTGCCGTGACGTCACGAGTTTGTTCTTATCAAGTCGCGTGTGGTTTTCAAACGAAAGGAAACGATAAGGAGTCAAAAATTATTTTATATCAATTTTTCAAGGTGATTTCTCTTTCATTTTTTAGTTATTTTCTTCAGTAAATTAATTATTACTAACAATTTTCAGTTACCTATTATTTATTTTATAATTTCCTCTGTCGTTATGTGTTTTGTCGTTGTAAATATTTTTGTTTTACTGATATCATTGTTAGTAGCACCAACATTACTCAGCTACCCACATCACGCTACTAAATAATCCTACTTGAGTAGATACGATAATTAACGATTATAAAGCAATACATTTAAAGATTTTATGGTTTTAATTCAAATAATAATTTTCTGATAACAGTTACTAAGCATCTGTAGTTTTTTGTAAGCAGTACCAAAAAATACACCAATAATCACTGAATGAAGAATTTATCAGTTATCTTAGTATGTCACATAAAATCATTTTGCATGACAACAACATGCGTTTTAATAAAACAGGCAAGGTAAGCTGATACTGTTTATAACTTACAATAAAACCCAGAAAATAAATGAACCTTCTTTCCAAATAACTGACCAATCCATCTTATGTAACAGACTGAACTTGTAACAATATTTGGCAGAAACCCATTTATTTTAACGCTGCCAAACTGATTGCTTATTTAATTCACAAAACGAAGCTATTTTTAGAACACTTTCATACAAATAAATAAGCATAATAGCATAATCAACCTATTATATTCCCACAGCTGGGACACAGGTATCTCTATGAGAAGGAATGGGCTATAATAACTACTGGTACCCAGTACTGGTTGGTCGGGGAAACAAATAAATACAAACAATAAATAGATAAACTGTATTTAAAACGCCTAAAATTTTTAAACATTGACTTAAGACTGCTCTCTCGAAAAAGCTTAAAAACAGCGTGCAGATGAAGCAGTTTTTCACCGGCACTTACAGAGAAATTACGTCTGAGAAAAATTGTTAGTAATCTACATCATGTGACACGTAATTTGGTTTAGCCATAATTTTTCTATCGGTATCACATAATAAGAAAAAAAAATCACAAAATCACCTCCAAATCGTTGAATGGAACCATTTTACTCCTTCATTTTTTAACAAAATAATATAAAAAAAATATCAACTGCTTTGAAATACAAAGAAAATAATTTGGTTTTGTTACTTTTCAAAAATATGTATTATTTTAATTATAATAAATGAAAAATGCGTCCGTTTATAGTCTGTGTCTACGACTGAGAGGGGTAGTTAGCTATGCGCAAGGTCATTGGCGTGAATACAAGCCTTAACTGACATTCATGCGCCTTGCACTTACGTGCTTCGCACTGCCATAGTTATACGTAATTTATTACATAACATCAAGCCTGTAATTCCCGAAGGGTTAGGCAGATGTGTAGGTACCGAAAAGTGCACCCACATGTCAGCTATCTTTAAGTCGCTCATTTCAATGTATTACAGCCAACCACTCACAAAATACCAACAAAAACTAACAAAATAATTAATGAACAGAAATAACTACATACAAAAAGATTTTTAAGTCACCGTCCAGTTTTTTTCTAGGCATTAGGTATCATTCAGTAACACCATTTTTGAATAAAATCGATACGTAAAATTTTCATATTATGTATGTGAGTTTAAATGTTTGTAAACGCACCCACGATACAGGAGAAATTCCTAGTGTGGGGCAACGTTTCAAAAAAAAAAAAAAATTAAATCATTTTCTCGAAAGAATAATCCGCTCTCCGTGAAACGTTAAAACTTTGTGATGTGATATCTCAATATTTTTGTATTGAATGATACAAAAAGAAAAAAACACGTATTCAATTATTTTCGCCAAAGATAAATATATCAGTATTTGGACAGTGACTAAAAAATCATCTTGTATATTAATAATTAAATAAACTAAACTTCACTCAAAAAACTAAAATCAGTCTGGAACTAAGCACGTTTTACCCAAAACTTATTCATCTCATTCGTTCACCGTATAATTTACAAAACAAATTTATATTAGAACAGCTGTCTGATCTATAAGCTACTCAAAGACATATTCATTTACGAAGCTACACTTTTTGTAAATAATTTACAACGATATCTGTTTAACAACTCCAAAACAACTCAAAACTAAAATCACTCCAAACTAAAATCGTTTAACCCAAAACTCACGAGCATCAGTCGTTCGTTGAACACCTATTTATACACTACTCATATTAGTAACACTGTATGTATTTAAGTTACAATGATATCTGTTTAACAAAAAACAAAAACCATGTATCGACTGTGTAAAGACAACAACGCTAAAACAATTCAAAACTAAAATCACTCCAAAACTAAAATCGTTTTACCTAAAACTTATTCATCTCACTGTCGCACGTTTGAACGTATCATTCACAAAACTAATCTATATATCAGAACGGTTAGATGAGGGCCCAACCCTTCGTTTGCCGTATTTAAAACTACGCTTCGATCCATGTATTGTGGTCCGTTATGCACTCGGCCACATGTCTGGTAATGACGCTTTTGAGTTACGACAAATAATTATTAGGGGTGAAGCATGGATGGAATTATAGACAGTTTTTTGAGGAGGAGAACGAATTATTTGCTAATCATTGAAATGATAGAAAATGCAGTTTAAATGCTTTATTTAAACTACATTTACAAGAGTAGTATCGAGTCATTCTCAACCAGTCGATCTTGGAGTCAAATAGGACAGCATTGTGGCAGAGTATAAAAAATAAATATGAAAAAAAAATACAATTCTGTTAACATAAATTAAGACACTTTTACAATATTAATCCGCATCTAAAGCACAGAAGATTTAAGAAGACATTCCCACAGCCAGTGTCAAACCTTGATAGCTAATTGGAAGTTTTCAATGTAAATCAAACATTACCTGCTTAATTAACTAATCTTGGTCGGTTGATGGCCCTAGGCTCGCCCTCTATTACTTGAACATAACTGCTGAAATGTGGGTGTACTAGTAGATAAACCTCTGCCTAACCTTTAGGGGACTACAGACATGATATTATGTATGTATATACGCTAATCTTGGCAAATTCCTATTAACCTTAGGTCTCCTTTCTGTCAAAACAAACCACATGACAGAAACATGCAAACATTCAAAGCAAGAAATAATCAATACTAACATTACCATCGACACTTGGTAAATCTAAAACAAGCTAAGTTTATCGATTACTAAACCGAATGCAGGTCGGTGCAGGATGACTCACTGGTTTTACTGCCTACCCCACGGCCGCGGCATAATAAGGGGAGGCAAGGCCTATTTGGACATGTGCGTTAGATTGCTGATTATTATCTGTAAAAATTTACACGGTTCGGGGTGTAAATTGATAATTTAAAGCTGACTACAAAATTGAAATTAAAAAATTGTAGCTCAGAAAGGGACAATAAAAATTAGTTTAACAATTCGGAGGTCCTGGGTTCGATTCCCGGGTCGGGAAAAGTTTTATTGGTTTTTTCATCAGGAATTTCTCAGTAACAGCCACGGAGTCTGAACTTGTGCCCGGTTGATAACAATAGGCTCGCCCCCTATTAAATGGAACTCAAACGTAACTGGCGAAATGTGGGTGGACTAATAAGAGTCGTATGTGTGCAACATAAAATCGAAAAATTCTATTAATTATGCAACAGTCTGACGTTTTAAAAATGACGCTGTTAAAAATGATTCAAACCATCCACAAGTCATGGACAGGTGCCCGTCGGGGCTGCGGGTTGTTCGCAAGAGATACCGAGGCCTCGACATAAAGGGCTAATGGAACGGGCTAAGGAACATGGGTGGTTTTTAGTCAGTGGAAGTCTGACACTCCCTTTCGCTCTGCCCAATAGCGGGAGGGGTTATTCGATGATTTTCCACCCGCCAAAAAAAGTCATGGTAAGCTCGTAACTCTGACCAAATAAACACAAAAACCAGTATTTCATTCACTAACTACAGTTAACTTGCAAAGTGAGAGTATGGCCATTGATACTTCGGTTCATACTTGATCGCCCACTCACACACGTGGGCTTGAATGAACGAGACTTGCCCTTTTTAGGGCGATGTCGTAAGCAGTGATAAGGTATTGACACATCTTTACTCCGGTTCCATGATGTGGTAATTTTGACAGATTTATTTTTGTTCATGTTGGCAGTAATGAGATGTTTTTTTTTGTGAGAATGTTGGTACTGGTTATGTTGATGATTGGATAAAAAAGTCGGTTTAAGTAAGACATTAAAATTAAAATAAAGCGGATAGTTGCTTGTAGTAAATGTTTGGGTATGTGATGGTGACGTAAAGTATGGATATTAAACTTTATGTTTTTATATAATTTATTATATTACCTTCTTACTTAAGTATTAAGTTTAATGTTTTGACGTTTCCTTGTTCCTGTTTTTCCTGAAATAACCACCAATTAAAAATCTAAATTTTCATTTCAGCTCTTCCGTGAACTGACTGTACCAAAGTGGCTTTTACTAACAATTAATGATATAAACTGTGTTCAAAATATAATAAGACTATTGTGATAGTGATTGTCCAAGACATTTTGTGTCCTAAACTGTGCCAAATATTTCGTTAAAATTATACAAGAACAAACTGGGAAATTAGACTCTATGTGTACGAGAATAAGGTTCAAGTTTTAATTAGAGGTTGTTGGGGAGGACCGGCATTAATGGCTACGAATGGGCACCAACCTATCTAAATTGAACAAGACCAGAGTCTCCGGTGTCAATCATGTTAGTATCTTTTGACATTTTTAAATTATAAATGTTTTATGCTTTTCGACGGATTTTGTTTTGCTTTTTCGTGTGTTTTAATTGTGCGGCGTTTTTATGACAGTAGACATATCTTGTTTGAAATTTTTTTAGAGTTTAACTTTTGTAGTTAGTTATTTTTTAAGGATAAACCCTTTTCACTATTTTCTAACAGTTTTTCTCTGATGAACAAGATTTATAGAAAAAAAAAAGTTGGTTAACATACTTTCGATTTCAGAACTAAATCAATAATGTCAAAACAAACCATAAAACATGACAAACCTACAGGATGATGTTTCCAAAATATTTTAAAATACGACAATTATGATCAAAACAGCCATATCCCAATAATCCAGGCCACGGTATAAATCCACTTTATTGCACGCATTTCCGCCTCGATGATACATAAACCATTAAAAAGAGAGTTATATGTGACGGCTCTGCTTGTAAATCAGTGTTATTTGTCGAGAAAACATTTTTTTCGCCTTTAGAGATGATGTATGCTGAAGTTATTGTCGCGGTTTTGGGTGCCCGTGAAAAGACGTTGTCGGGTAGGCTGGAAAAAGGAAGAAAAATATTAAGTTGAGACACAAACACAAAAGTTGTCAAACGGAAAAAAAAAAATTAGAATGTTGTATTGAAAAATATATTGTCGGCTTCTTCGAAATGTTGGCTGAAGGTTAATTTTCTAGGTATTTTCCACGTTTTTTAGTTTCATATTTAAACCACAGTCAGATGCCTTATATTTAAATTATTAATCTAAAATTCTAAACCAATAGAACGATAATTATTCTTAAAAATTTCGACTGAAAGGAAACTTGCTAGGTATTTCCCAAGTTCTTTAGTCGTCTCATATTTAAATTATTAATCTACCAAAAGTAAGAAAATTATAGCCAAGCTACCATCGTAGTCGATTCTTAAAATAAACTCCATCAATATTTAAGTGAAATAGAAAATATCGACTGAATTTATTATTCAAAACCAAGTAGACAGTGAATTTTCTTCAGCATCTTATAAACACTTGAGATGCTCTCATAAAGTTGGAACTTTCAAAAGACAAACTGCCATTGCAGCCATCTTAAATTTCTCTTCGTGTCTTTTGCAGTGTTGAAAATATTTTCTTATCGTTTTCATCTTCTGCTTATTTTTGAGTGTTACATTTTGTTTATGGCCAAATTGAGTAAGCATATGGTCATGAATTGTTTAGTTTCAGTTTTTCTTTATGTAGCTTATGTAAAAAAAGTACAATATTTCGTCTCCATTTTGTTAGAGAGTTTCGATTTAAAATCAGCCAACATTTGACGGTTTGCGGGTGTTGTAGACCACATGGAAACCTTGTTAGATTGCTTACAATCCTTCAATACGTTCAAAGCCTATAAAAAACAATTTATTTCTCAGACCTCTGCCCTATTGAACGTAATTGTAATAGCTATTGGCAAAGGCAGTTTTATCTGTTTTATTCGTCTGGCAGCCATTACTGAGCGCCATAACTCAGTTGTCTGGCAACATTATTATGTGCCACGCTAATCGTGTTGCCATACTTAATGGCAAAAATGGCGAAGACGCCCGAGTATTAAAGTTATTTATTGTATGGATATTCGTATTATTTTTGTTTATGTTTATCTGTGAATTACGTTTGTAATAAACATTTTGTTAATTTTGTTTTTGTGGTCGTTCAGTAAGTAATGTGTAATTTCGCTTTATGTTGTTCGGCAGTGTTGCCAATATTTTGTAGTTACGTTTAGATATTTGTGAGCATATCGAAACGTCGATTTATATATCTACAGTTTTATGTACTTAGCAATGAAAGCATTCGTAAGAGCAAGTATTTTACATTAGAAAATGTTTATTTATTAACTGATACATTTATATTTAAGTAAAAAGTCCCATAATAAAAACGTAGTTTTAAAGTTAAAAAAGTGCTGATCACACTAATTTGATTAAATGATTTATTTATAAAGATTAAAGATTGTAATAAGGCAAAAAACAATTCAATTCTTCTTCTTCGTGTCCTTGATTCCCATAGTAATTTTATTAAATTTGTTTCGACCAGGACTTAGCCACTTTTACGTCGTCAGTCGGGTTCGCTGGGAAAAAAAACAATAAATACTAATAACATAAAAAAATAACTAAACGCCTACAGCTGACTCATTTCCCCACTCCACTCTCACAATATTATTACACGTGTCTAACGCGCAGTCTATCAGAATCATTCATCATCGGCGCAGCAATTTGTGAAATTGTGTGCGTCACCGGCCTCAGATGTGATGTGATATGATATGATGTGATGTTATATATCACGATCGCGATCGTGTGACGTCATCGTACGTCAATCACGCGCGTGTCGGTGACGATTTTGAAGATAAGCGGATTAAAAAACGATTATCGTATAGCAGCGGCTATGAGCTTTTAAAAATATTGAAATTGAACAATATTCTTGTTGATGGATTGTTTTTTCTTTTTGCTGGTGACAAGACAAGATGCTTTTTTTTAGCTTTTAATTGAAATAAATGATTTTTATAACATTACGTCTTGCTGTCCCCGAAAGCATAAGCAGAGGTGTGTAGGTACCTAACACGTACACTGAAAAAAAAAAGTGTTTGCTTTAATAAACATCTTGTTTATTGTGATCACGCATCTTGACTCCATACGAGCCTACTAAGATCTTGACTTCTGGAACTATGAGAACTTTGTTAAATTATCATAGTTCCGTCTACTAAGTAATGAATTGGTTTAATCACGGGAAATTAATTAAATCAGCTCAAATGTGTTGTCACATTAACACACTTGACTTGTAGATTCAACTAAGATCTTGCACGAGACGTCTGTGAAACGTTATCAGATCAATGAAATTCGTAAGTTGTTTCAACTAAGATCTTGCATCAAGTAACCGTGATAAACTAATTATTTCAACTAATCTCATATTCGTCGTAGACATGAGTCGTTGTCATATGAACTACCTGTGTTCGTCAAACTAAGTCAGTGTCTCTTGCATATTAACAAAGTAACTTTACTGCAATAACTAAAATCTTGCATCAAATAACCGTGATGAACTGAAGAAATTAATAAATTTCAAAACGAGAACAAGGTATAAAGTTATTGTTTATTAACGTTTAACCGCATGATCGCCTATCATTAGATAGGTCATACCTACCTACGCAATATAGGTAGTGATCTAAGATGAAACTATTAGAGATAATTATACCAGCGAACACATTTTGATCAGTAGGTCGTCACCGTTCAAAATTAATAGAATAGAATAGAATACATTTATTTTCAGGTAACAAAGACCCATAGACAAATACCTTAACCTAAATATACGTACTAATAACATTTGTGTTAGTATAAATAACTAAAAACTATGTTAGTATCACTTCACTTCACTTGCACGATACTTAGTGCGATCTTGTGGAATTAGTCCGTTTGTCCGGTAGTAATGGTGTGGTCTGCAAATTATCTATTATCCTACTAACAAAATTAACCATAAGTAGCTCCCATGTCCTTAATAATTCGGCGACTTCGTCCATGTTTATTTATAGCACTCACGACTGTTTTCTAGGGTAAAATATAAAATTGTCACACAAGACTCAGACGCAGACGCCGGCGAACTTGTCAAAACGCGTGCGTTTGTTCAATATTATTTGGCTATTTGGTCGTCTATGAGCAATGGGGGGTTGGAGAGGCGCGGGGAGCATCGCGTTTAGTTGACTTTACAAAGCGTTAATAAATGCGACCCTTCACTTGTTTGATTTAACTATGCAGCCTCTTTATTCAACCATGCTCGTTGTTAAAAACTATTATTTAAATTTTATAATGCTAACAAGTTGCTTATTACCATGAACTTATCTTATTATTTGATTTAAAAGAGTGAAAAGTAAAATCAAACAAAAGCATATATGATGTGACAAACACCGTAGATTATACTGAACATGTGCATATTAGTCGACTTAAATAAAATGAGATTGTTCTGGCAACTATGGTGTATTGTTTAAAGTAAATAGATAAATAATTATTCCAAACATTTTAATGCCAACTAAGAGAAAATGTATCTTAGTTAGTGTGCAGTTTTTTCAGTGTACACTCAAATTAAGTATATATCAGCTAGGTTTAACTCCCATGCAATAGAAGACGAGCCTATTGCCATCAACTAGGCGCAAATCCAGAGTCCGTGGCTGCTACTTAGAAAAATCCAATAACTCTTTTCATGTCCCGGGAATCGAACCAAGGACCTCATTCTCAGCAGTCGCGTTTGCGACCACTAGACCAGAGAGGCAGATGTGCTAATCACTTTTGTAACCAAATAATCTGCTGTCCCACAAAAAGAAAGAAAGGAAAATATTTATTGGTCTCACACAGGACAAGAAATTAATAATTAAAAAATTGACAAAAAAGAAAACATGAGAAACAATTAAAAAATAAAACAGAATTAATTAAGTCCCGTACGAGGTCAAAAGGCCACTATCTCAGCATGGTGCTGCAACATTTTTAAAAACAGCTCAAGTTAACTGCTACATAATCACAAATAGATCAAACGAGGTCAAAATCACAGTTACACCAACAAAAGCAAGATAAAACTCATAAATTCATAAAACAAAGTAAAACTAACATACAGTTACGGAGTTTATTTACTAGCAACATAAACAAGATAAAAAGACATGGCGCCGGCCAGCCGACCAATCAGATTGAGCCTCGACGACTTCCGGTACGTGCGCGGGAAAATTCAATATCCGGTAGATATTCGATCAGTCGATTATATGGGTCTGGATTTCCCCAGTCTCCCCGGACGAAGGGGTTTAAAAAAGTCCGGGAGGAAAGGATATATGGGTTGTTGGATGATGTGGTTTTGGTCAAGGTCCGATTTGTAACAGCTGTAAAAGAAAATAACTTTAGATATTTTTGACTTAAAGGAAATTAATCATCCTGTAACAATTTCTTGAGTGATAATTTCACAGATGGAACCAAACGCAATTAGCATGTCTAAATCGCGTTCAAGAGCTTACAATATCCCGTCGGGGTTGCGGGTTGTTCGCAAGAGATATCGCGGCCTTGACATGAAGGCCTAAGAAGGAACAGTGGTGGTTTTTAGTCAGTAGAAGTCTGACACTCCCTTTCGCTCTGCCCAAGAGCGGGAGGGGTTATTTGATGATTATCCACCCGCAAAAAAAAAAGAGCTTACAATATCAACATCATCCTATCACTAAGCCGACCTCAACATAGTTGGGAGAAGGCTAGGCTGATGATGATGATGATCCCATCACTATGATGAACAGTCGGCAACAACAATAATATGTCCACATTTAGCAAAGATCAGAAGCAATTTTTGCCTACAGTTATTCATTTGGCTTTCATGTTACATACGAAACTAATATTTTGAACCCATAAAGTGGGCCATATTTCTCAAAGTTGCAATCGTAATTTCACAAGAAATTCGCGTTTAAACTTCGCCAAGTGTATACGTGTATTTATTGCACATGACTTAACTTCTAAACCGAGTTCAAGAACACTGTCATTGCCCTAGAACTCTGTTTAAATGTGCAAATTGCATGGCATCACATGCATATGGAAGAATTTTCTTTATTTCCGCCGATTACAACGTTATTGGGTTTACAAAAAGATCATGAATAGCAATAAAAAAACTATTTTAACTCTCTTTCCCGATTCGATTTTTCGAATTCGATCTTAATTTAAATTAAATGAAACTAAGATCACTTATTCGTCAAACAATCAATAAATCATTAACAAACTTAAATAAGATAATGAAAGCTTCATTAAATTAAATCCACTTAAAACATGACGTCAATCAATGACTAAAGACAATTGGAAGCCAATTGGTATACTTATCCTGACAAGGTTAATACATAACAGAGTTTAATAGGTAGTTTCTATCGTACCATTTATAGATACCTGTCTTTAACAATAGACAGCAAAATTGTAGACTGCTATAATTATGTGATTAAGGTTGAAAATCTTGTGACCTTTCTTAGCATGGCAGTTTAGAAATTTCCATAGCATTTTTTATTTTTAGCATCTGTTTGTCTCTTTATCTGTAATTCAGATATACCAACCCACAATTTACCCACAATTTTGCTAGCATTCTTTAAATGATAAATGATGTTTATTTTGCAAATAGGTTTTTACAAACACTTTTACAAGTCACTTTTTTTAACTAGATGGGGTCGGTGTTTCGTACCTGACTACTCCAAGAAGAAACATCCGAAACAAACTCAGAGGTCATAGCATTGATATAAAAACTAAAGATACGGTCGTCCGAACATTTGCTCGACGCGTTCGCCATACAGAGAATTGGTGTAGTCTGCTCGTTAACGTAACCTTGTATAAGCGGCGTGGCACTTTCGAGGTATAAAGAACATAAATAAAGCTTTTAATAAAATTTACGACCGCACCCGAAGAGAGCCGATCGTGGACTAGTTCACTTCGGCTTAGGAAAGACCTTATTGGGACCACGTTTGTGGCGTCATTTTAACATGCCGTCCGCCCAGTCCTTACGCAGTAATATATAAGTCAATGGATCATAGTCTCTTTTAAGGTCTAGACATAAACTTGTTATACACACATGAAGACTATATAGATTAGTGTCTGAGATGGTCTTTTGAAGAAAGCACCACACAGATTTGAGTGGACCCGTCCAGTCTTTAACATATGTTAGTTGGTTAAAACTCTGGATTTGTGGCAATATACTCGCCCCCTACTACATGGGTCCTAAACATAACTGGCGAAAGGTGGGTGTACTATACACACATACTACACCTCTGCCTGACCCCTCAGGGATTACAGGCGTGATGTCATATTATGTCCAGATCCCAATTCATGAAAAAAAAAGAATCCGAAGCAGGTATTTAATCTTTTTCATTTCATTCATGCCTTTTCCAAAACGATCTCAAACGGACATCTCCCTAAACCACACGACAAAGAATATAAAAACTAAAAAATACTCCATAAAAGAGTGTTCAACATCTGTTTAACTAATGAACAGAGGATAGCTGAAAATTTCAGTGTTTCCGTCATTTATTTTGAACGTAACCTGATCACGTTGCGACCGGCGGCCATTACGGACGCGTACAGCTGTTTCATTAAAAAACAAGATGGTGCTTGCTTTATTCAGTTTGTGGGGATTCATTTGTAGAATATACTATTGTTACTTGTCTGTTAGTATTCTTCAGGTATACATGTTGCTAGTTGACTAACTTTAACATCGTTTTTATGATTGAGATAAACTTTAGTCTATTTCGAAGTCCATTTTGTTTTTCAAATTATTATAATTACATAGGTATTATACACTAGCATTTGCCCGCGGCGTCGCCTGCGTGAAAATGACGATTTACTATACAAACTTTCATCCTCTATTAAACGCTTTTTGGGATTGAATTTTGAAAAATTCTTCCTTAGTGGATACCTACGTCATAAGAGGAATACGTGTGCGAAATTGTTAGTTTCTAGCCTGAGGCTTTGGCGTGTGCCCGTCGGGGCTGCGGGTTGTTTGCAAGAGATACCGTGGCCTCGGCATGAAGGGCTAAGAAGGAACATGGGTGGTTTTTAGTCAGTAGAAGTCTGACACTCACTTTCGCTCTGTCCAAGAGCCTCCCGCTCTTGGACAGAGCGAAAGGGAGTGTCAGACTTCTACTTATTTGATGATTTCCCACCCCCAAAAAAAAAAAAAGGCTTTGGCGTGTGCGTTAGATAGATATAGACAAATCTGTCTGATGCCTGCTTACTGCTACAATAACCACCAATACACAAATATCGAGTAACCAATACCTCTATTCATGCCAACTCCAAACTACACTAGCATTGTAGTCAACCTGCCAACTGTGCCAGCCCTACACACACGCACGTATCGTATGCCGCATCTAATTGGTAATTGAAAACGCCGCGGCGAGATCAAAGCGTCGCGCGACCAATAAAATGTCAGAGTGCATCGCTGACGTCGGTGTCGGCTTAGGGCTGTCACTAGTGTCTTATTTCATTATCGATAGTGGAGGAGAGGATGACTCGAACTGGCACGTACATAGTATGGACCGACTACAGACTCATGCAAACAATTGTCACTGTCCGGTGTCCGCAGTCAGTCTGAAATCTGTCCGTATCAGTATGTCTGTTCGTTTACTCCACAATCTACAAATTAATCTTGAACTAAAGAATCCCTCAGTGTCCTGTGTCCACCAATCTGTTTGCAGTATGCCGTTTCGAAAGGATCTATGCTTTTTGAAAGGATGTCCATGTTCGAAGCATCGCCCACGTTTTGTCCGTAGCAGTCTGTCCGAGTCTTAATTTAGTTATTGGTTTTAGCCTAAACCGGCTAAGTTCTTAGTATGTTGTTCAAGTTGGGACTTTATTTGTAGTAGTTTAGCTGTGAGCTTTAAGCTCTACTTAGCTCTTGTAAAGAGGATTTTGGAGTTTCAGATAGTGTCTTACCAAATGGCTTGATACGTAAGCTAGTTTATAAATAAAGATTTTAATTTAATTTAGAAAAAAACGTTAAGGATATAGTGAGGATTTAAAAAGCTGTTTCGAGACAATTGATTGAGGTTATGCATTTTCGTCGGGGCTGCAGGTTGTTCGCAAGAGATACCGCGGCCTCGACATGAAGGGCTAAGAAGGAACATGGGTGGTTTTTAGTCAGTAGAAGTCTGACACTCCCTTTCGCTCTGCCCAAGAGCGGGAGGGCTTATTTGATGATTTTCCACCCGCCAAATAAAAAAAAAGGTTATGCATTTTAAAACGACTGAAAAAATTAAAAATACTGAAGTAACCATACATACGATAAAGAAAGAAAGAAATACTATCTTTTCTTTCTATATATCTATCTTCCCGCAACTTCGATCGCGTGGAAATATCGATGACTACAAGAGACAACAGCCGCTAAAAATTTAACAAACAAACATAAGTGTAGATGTACAAAAAATGTTACATAAAGCGGATATAATTCCAAAAGCCATTCCCCGCCAGTCAAACATAATTTACCGCCCGCCATTTTTTTGCTTTATTTCCCTCCAAAACAACTGAACGTAACTCCCGAACACAAAAAGCACACGAATTAAATAATCTTAAGCCTTCTCTATTATTTACATGGCCCTCAAACAAAATGTTGAACTTCCAACCATAAATCAAGCGACACAAAGTTGAATGTCCATTGTAGTCCCAGTATTTGTGGACTAGCGGCCACCGGCAGCCAATGCATCATGTATATATCGAATGAATTGCATTTGTACAAATAGAAGGGGTGCTTTTAGCTCGCCATTGCAAATATTGATTTATTTTGTTAGATTTATGTGCGCAGGCGACTGAATAATACGATCCGACGCGATTTTATGCGTAAACGCGCAATTGTGCGTCTGTAATTTATGAATATTTGTCCGCCAAGTTCAGGAATGAAACACCCTGTATAGAGAGGAGTGTGGGACACGCTGTACAGTGCGGTGGGTTTAATCCGGTGGCTGTTAATTGAAACTAATGGGCGTTAATTATTTGGGATCTGTAATTATTTGCTGATTAAATTATTATTTTGATTTGAAAAGTTTACTTTTAAACAGTTCATAAGAAACAGAAAGAGCTGCATCTGGTAATACTGGAAGCCGACCCCAACATGATTGGTAAACGACTAGGCTAGGCTTGGATGGTGATGATAAAAAATCTATGCTTTATTATTGTCAGTAGGTGCGTGAATATCGGCATCCACATAGTTGCAACTTATCGACTCAACTTTTACATTTTCTAGCGAAAGTGGGTACTTATTTACACCCTAAGAAATCTGACACCCCACTATTACTTGCAGACACTGCTAAAAGCCGCAAACTCCTCTCCAATAACATAACATCTTCATACAATCAAAAGTGACAAAAACTTGCTCCCCACACCATAACGTTCAAATGATAATGGTTTTCGTCGAAAAAATCGCTGTCTACGAAAAAAATCCAATAGATTTAACGCCATTTCTATGTCCAGTAAGGTGCACTTTTTTATTTAATTCTGCAAATCCACCCTTGTTTTTGTGGGGTGCCATCGTTAGGGGTGTAGGTCACAAGCGGTTAGCGATTTTTTTAATAAAAAATGTGCTGGTTGTTTTAAATATTGGTTGGTTGGTATGAGTGTACAAAATTTGGAAGAGACCTACACTCAGCATTGGGTGGCCAAAGGTTGAAGAAGAAGAAGGAGTACTTTGCCGAATCTTAGCCTACTTAAATGACAACACTAACTCTGGTAAATATATTTATATCAAACTCAGCACTTTTTGGTAGGCTTAATTTTGCAGTGGTCATATGATTCACTCCTGCATTATAATTATGTAGAAGCACTAATATATTTCTAAAGCATTTTACTTTTGTAGATATCACAAGAATTATTATCAATGATATAATGATCTAGTTGTCATTACCCACTAGCGGCCATCAAGCACTTTCTCTCATCCACTTTGGAGTGTCACTTTCTGACATTCCCCACCTCCGCTAATACCTTACAACTTGCACCAACCCTCCACTTGAGGGCACTAGAAATCAATACTCGACAACTGTCGGTTTTGAAGCGTTTAGTTGAGAATTATTCAATTAATTCCCTCGAGAACTAATTTGTTTTGATCCTCCCGAGTATTTCTCAAACTTTCAACTGTAATGGACACAACGTTTCGGAGAGAACCTGTATTTGAGGCAGAATTATTGTTTGTAACTTTCTACAGTTTGGGCTGGCTGTTTCGTGTTGAAATTGCCTGGCAGGTACTGTTGGAAATTCTACACTTATTGTATTATTTAGGGTAAACTGTAAACTAGAGCAATATTGGACATACTTCTACTTCTGAAGCGTGGGTAGGCGTGTTGTTGTCAAATATTTTATGCTAGCGTTTCCCTTCAGTTTCGTTCGCATGATTATCAGATATTATCTCACGAGAACGATCTACTTAGATAATGATGTCGTCCTATTTCCTAAAACGGATAACAGCCTATCTGTGTAGTGTGTATCAAATTACATAAAAAATCCACGCTGCCGCTTAGTACATTAAATTGTGACCAACACACATACAGTTACTTCCGTATTTATAATAAGTAGAGGTAGAAGGTAAACTCGTGTTTCTTATTAAAAAACAAAGTAAATAGAAAGTGATTTGTTATCACTCAAATTATATTCAACTAATACCACTTCAAAGTCTGGTAGATACATCATACAGCGTCTAGCAGTATAATATCATCATTAAATATTAATATCGACAAATTTTCAACCACATAATTTCAAATGATTGCCACGTGTTCAATAATGGCAATACCCCACAGGATTGCTCATTGTGTCGTCAATAGGGACGGCCTATGTTCGGCAATTGGACATTTATCGTGCGGTTAGCAATACTCGTATTAGTATTCATAATAGCAAGTTCGTTTTCACTATGATTATGTAATTCAGTATCATTATCAGCCAAGCTGTAGCCCAGTTGGTTAGCCTCGAATATGCAATTTAAATTGATGTTTTCACATACATTTTTTTTTTATTTGGAACGGGCTTGCTCTTGACCTCAATCTTGCCCTAAGGGCAGAGATGAGGTCGGTGATGGAACGAGCTTACCCGGAAGAAGCCTATTTACTCGCGACTTAAATAGATTACACACATACATACATAACTTCACGCTTGTAATCCCCGAGGGGTTAGGCAGAGGTGAACCTAATAGTACACCCACATTTCGTCAATTATGTTTAAGTCCCATGTTTAATAGGGGGCCTATTGCCATCAATCGGCACACTGGCTGCTACAGAAAAATTTCTAATAGAAAAACGAAACGGAAAATTAATAAATATTTTATTATTTGATCTTAACACGATAGGAGATTAATATAACAGCTTCAAAGATATGATTGTTCAGAAGATTACGCGGTACATTCTACTTTGGTCTTAGTTTACTGAAAGAAATAAGTGAGTGAAAGAGAATTAAGTGAGGATTCACAAAAACTGAGAGTACTTAACTTACAGTGTTATAAACCGAAGATTGAAACTTGTTCACTAGATATCTATGAAGGCACAGCAGTGTTAGCAATAACAACTTGTTGACCGTTCAAAAGCTTTTTCTTTGACCATAGACAAGTATCTAACAATTAATTACTTCCCACAAAAAGTATTCAATTTAAAACTGCTTACGGCCGTCCCACTTTTTGTCTGAAGCTTGAACGAAGTAGATAGTTTAAAACCTCCTTTTTAGACACTCAAGCGACGAACCAGGGGGGAGGTAGGCAAAAAACTAAGTCCTTACGGAAAAAAGCCGCTGCAGCGCTGAACGGCTTGTAAGCAAAACAAAGCAGAAAGCTTTTGCGAAGACTGAGGCAACTTGATTTTATGGAAGCTTCTTTATACGTTTTGTTTTGACATAACAATTAAGTTTAATTTTGAGGAAAAGTAAAAACGTTTTATTATGCTTTTAATTTTATTAAGATAATCATGATTTGTAATAGATAGTAAAGTAGTACCAGATAGGGTACTGGATCGTAGCAGATGGCGTTTTGTGTTTTCGGGGCCGTTCAAGCGATCAATATTTGTATAAAATTTTAAAGCCAGCGTGATTCGTATCTCAGCAGATGCATATAGATTTAACAACCTTCTCTACTTTTATCATAAGTAAGTGGAGGAGCTCGTGGCTTAATAAGAACTGCCACTCGGGTCGATCTTTAGGTAAAGCTGTGCTTGCCTAGGTCGGTCTGTGGATGGGTGACCGCCCGACATACTGAGTTTCCTCCTTGCCTCGGAAAGTACGTTAAGCTTTTGGTCCCGGCTGCCATATATAGATCTTTGGCAGTCGTTACAGGTAGTCAGTGACCTGAAATTCTGACATCCAGTCTTAACAAAGAGTATCGTATTACCTAGTATTAACTGGGTTGTGGAGGTCAGATAGGCAGTCGCTCCATGTAAAATACCGGTACTCAGCTGCATCCGGTTAGACTGGAAGCCGACCCCAACATAGTTGGGAAAAGGCTAGGTAGGTGATGAAGTGGAATTTTGAATTGTACATAACATAACATCACGCCTGTAATCCCCGAAGGGTTAGGCAGAGGTGTACCTAATAGTACACCCACATTTCGCCAGTTATGTTTAAGTCCCATGTAATAGGGGGCGAGCCTATTGCCATCAACCGGGCACAAATCCAGACTCCGTGGTTGTTACTGATAAATTCCTGATGGAAAAAGCCAATAACACTTTGCCCGACTCGGGAATCGAACCCAGGACCTCATGCTACTACTAGACCAACGAGGCAGTCAATTGTACATGTACTCTCTAACTCGAACACCATATCAATAAATCAAAAACATTTTAAAGCTATCCCTGAAAATGAAATCACGCAGAAAATCCTTCCTCACAGTCACAAAGCTTTCAAGAAAAATATTGAATACATTTTCCAATACCTTCCCGTTCAAAGGTACACCAAGATCAAAAGACAGCATTTCACATTCATGTATTACAATAAAATGGACTATCCGTCTTTCTGTCAGCACATTAGATATATCGGTGACAGTTTTATGTGTGTCCACTATGTAAATCGCTGGCCACCCCAGTGATGTGATGGCGTGAAGATTTATATCGATACTGTTCGGCCACCGTGAGTAGATTGTTTTGCTTTGGCTAGATTTTAGATTTTAGGACAATAATAACTTATAATAATAATTTATTTAATTCAAGTAGATACAATAATGAAATAACTAAAAACTAACTTAAATGAGTAGCACAAACATACATTCAATAGGACATCTGTGTCTGAACTAGATAAATAAATGTCTGTCACTCAGACAACAGCGCTCGTCCTTAGGATTATACATTTAAGGCTTGTATTCACGCCAATGACCTTGTGCATACAAACTACCCCTCTCGGACGTAGATACGGACTTGAAACGGACGCATTTTTCATTTATTATAATTAAAATAATACATGTTTTTAAAAAGTAACAAAACCAAATTATTTTCCTTTGTATTTCAAAGCAGTAGATATTTTTTTAATATTATTTTGTTAAAAAATGAAGGAGTAAAATGGTTCCATTCAACGATTTGGAGGTGATTTTGTGGATTTTTTTTCTTATTATGTGATACCGATACAAAAATTATGGCTAAACCAAATTACGTGTCATATTATGTAGATTACTAACAATTTTTCTCAGATGTAATTTCTCTGTAAGTGCCGGTGAAAAACTGCTTCATCTGCACGCTGTTTTTAAGCTTTTTCGAGAGAGGAGCCTTAAGAAGCATACTGCCGCACTCAGAGAGCTTTAATGATTACTTAGGCCATCAGTTAGTAAAGGTTTTGACAGTTTTGTCATACAAAAGTATGTCAAACCTTTACTAAGCGACGGATTAAGTAATCACTAAATATCTCTGAGTACCGCAGTTAAAGTTCAATTTGGCTTTAATTATTACATTGAGGTTTAGTCATTTATGAGAAAATAAAATATAACAAAAATTAAAAAGAGGTAAGAGTAAAGTCTAACAAATTGTAGCTGTGTTAGAATAGTGCTATTCTGATTTTTAGTTGCTGTTTCCTGTGGTTCTTTAGGGGTTTTGGTTTGTTGCTGGTTTATTATCGCATGGCTGCCTAAACTAGTTGGTCTGTAAGTGTGACTGCTACTCATGAAGTCTAGCATTCGATTCCCGGGTCTAGCAAAGTGTGATGAAGTTTTTCCACCAGGGATTTCTCAGTAGCAGCAACGGAGTCTGAATTAATTTCCAGTTGATGGCAATGGGCTCGCTATTATAACATGGGATTTAAAATATAATTGCCGAAATGTGAATGTAGTATTAAGTCTGTTTAACCCTTTGGAGATTACAGGGTTGACGTTATATAATACCGCTTCATAACCCGACGAAATGTGGGTAGTATTTTTTTTTTGAATTTTTAGATACTAGACCACAAATCTACACACACATATTTGAATTTGACAGCCAGCAACCTAATTCACACCTATCCTCAAAAAACGCCAATTGAAACAGATCCGAGACCCTTAAAACAAACAGCTGATTCCTTACACGTTTACTGTCGGCACAACGTCGAAAAAACAAGAGAAAAATCATCAATTAGTATCCAAACAGGGTATTTGTCCCGAGTTTGTCGCTCTCGTTAAAAATACGCATTGGAGCGTACGCGTAGCGAAAGACCAACTTGCCTTGTTTAAGCCACTCTCAAAGTTTGGATTATGTAGCGTCAGCAGAATATATTTTTAGTTAGTATTTTTAAGGTATTTTATAGCATTAAATCATGACTGTAATCCCGAAGAGATGACGTGTATCTTTTTTTTTTCGGGGCGTGGGAAATCATCAAATAAAATAATAAATAAAATTTTGGTTAGAGCGAAATGAAGTGTCAGATTTCTAATGACAAAAAAACCACCCATGTTCTTTCTTAGCCCTTTATGTCGAGGCCGCGGTATCTCAACCCGCAGCCCCGACGGGGAAGACGTGTATCTGACAGTGCACCCACATTTCGCTAGTTATGTTTAAGTCCCATGTAATAGGGAGCGAGCCAATTGCCATCAACCAGGCACAAATCCAAACTCCGTGGCTGATAATGAGAAATTACCAGCTATAGCCAGCATTGCTATGGAGAAACCCAGGACCTAATGCACAGCAGTTGCGCTTAAAGATTTTCAGTTTGATGGTCTGCTTAAGCTGTATCTAGGTAGAACCGTATTGAGAGCAGTAGTGGCCAGTGGTTGCGGCCCCGACTTACGAACAGTAAGTCGTGGGTTCGAACCCAGACGGCATTACTTTGTGTAACTTATTTCATCACCACTGCTCTCGAAACGGTAAAGAAAAACATCGTGAGGAAAGGCATGTCTTAGAACCAAAAAATTCGAAGACATGTGACATCTACCAACCCGTACTGGGCCCGCGTGGTGGATTATAGCCCATCCCTCGCCTAAAGAGGAGGCCTGAGTCCCTGCAGTGGGAACATTATAGGCTGATGATGAAGAAGATGAATCTGCCTAGCCAAGAAATACACACATACCTAGAGAGAAAAAATATCTGTGTTCTTTGCCCATATCTCAAAATCTTCACAATGTATACCTGTAAATACAAAATTCACCTTTCAAAAACCGATTAAAAGCTTCATTCGCCATGTAAAAGGCTCAAAGCCACACCTATGCATATGAAGAGGCTTATTGATCCAAACTGCATAAGTAATGCCAGTTTGAATGTGGGGCTATAAACGCCTCTGGGATCCAGTTCCCGCCATCGATTGTTTTACTTCGACATCTATTAATAAAGTGCCTTTGAAGTTTTCATAACTAAAATACTGTTCTTGATAGTTACGGTCTAATATTAGAATAAGGCCGATATTTCTTGCCCGTCGGGGTTGCGGGTTGTTCGCAAGAGATACCGCGGCCTCGGGGTAAGGGCTAAGAAGGAACATGGGTGGTTTTTAGTCAGTAGAAATCTGACACTCCCTTTCGCTCTGCCCAAGAGCTACCCCGGTTATTTGATGATTTTCCATCCGCCAAAAAAAAAAAAGGCCGATTTTTCTTGAATTGAAATGTCAATTTGGACTTCATAAGAAGAATCATTTAAATGTGGCAATTGTGAGTCTGGTTTCCTCATTCTCTTGCCCTTATCCCATTTCATTTGGGGGCTCGTCAATTCATTAGACGCCTCCTTTCTTGCCATATCATCCTATACAAAGTTCATGCATCGTTTCTTTGGCATTCCTAAAGACATCTTCCTCATTCTTCCGCAACCCATGGTAGAGCACAAAATAAAAAAAAAACGAAAATTCGCAACAAAGATGTTTAAATTACTAATTTTCCCTACTGAATTTTCGCAGATTCGCTATTGCCACCGTGCCAAATGCACACATTAGTCCGGCTTACAAAAAAACCTCTCATCTTACAAAACTCAAAGCACCTTAATTAATTATCTCCTACCCACAACATTTAATAACAAAAACACGAGTAGTGCATCACATTAATTCTACAAACAAAATCTTTTTGCAATCCCTACTCCCTTAGGATTATAACCCTCTGGACTGGCTGAGGATTCTTAGTAAATAGTGAAACCTCCCTACCCTCTTCTACCCTAAAACCAATGGCATTCAACTCCAAAGGATTTACTATAGGTACCATTGCTGGTGAATGAATAAATGCCCAAGAGAAGAAGAATTATCTTTTATTTTTTTGGCAACATAAGTGTAAGCTTATTTCTTAAGGTTATTTTTGTGCGAAGGGAATTTCTTGTTTATGGTTTGGCTGAAGGTATTTTTGCTTATAGTTTACCCTACTTTAAGTGTTGTTATTTCAGTTGTTAAAGCTTTAATGTAAGCAGCTCTACTGAAATTTAGAAGAGAGGAACTGTCTGTTTGGGGCCATTTTACTTACACCTAAACCATTGTATCAATCGTTATGATGATAACGTTATCTGATACGCATATAAACTCGCTAGCAGCCACGACGTTTTGTTTTGTGCCCGATTAATTGCAATATAAAATAATTGGCGAAATGTAATAGGGTTGAGCCTGTTGCAATAAATTCAAATTTCGTGACTGCTAGCGAGAACTGATGAAAAAAAAAAAACGCTTTACCCACCCCGAATGTAGGACCTCAGACTCAGCTGTCGCGTTTTACGACCACTAGACCACAAAGGCAATTTTTCCAGAATTACAAATATGATAAATGAAGTAGCAAACAACAGCTAGCAATATTTTAAACACTATAAAATTTTCACTGAAAGCCCTTCTCTAACTTCCACTTATAATTAAATGAACTAACGCACAGCACAAACAATTATTTCTCAAAGCATTTTCCTTGACTTGCATTCCACAAATACTACTCATTAAAACTGAGTTCTCGATTCTGAAAAACTATCAGAACTACGCAAGCGTTTGGAATTCCTGCATAATTCCTATGTAAACAGCGTCTGATAACGCGTTCACGTTGCATAATCATAAAGTGGAGTTTTTATACCCATTGATAGTAGGAACTGTACCAGGAATTGTGACACAACACGCATAGGGAACAAGAAAGGGAGAAAATTGGGTTTTCATATGTGATTTTCAGTGGTAAACTGAACTTGAACAACTGACTTTTGGGAAAAATCAGTTGTTAAAAGCCAGAATGAAAAATTTAGGTGCTAGAATAGCACCTAAGTTTTTTATGAGAAATTCAGTAGGAGCCCGGAGTTTCGAAGTTGGCCCCCGTGCCTCAGAAAGTCCTAGGCTCTCACCAGTCGGATAGCCGTTCTGCAGGGCTATTGCTTATCTTTTTAAATGTTAGTGGCTATCATAGTGTCCATCGATTAGTTATAAATTTGGTACAAAATGGAACCATTTGACAGTTAATTGATAGATCTTCTTTGATTTGAGTCAGTGATGTCAGTGTCTATCCTATGATAGCCACTGACATTTAAAAAGACTATGAGAGTAATGGAACGGAGAGTGCATATGTCACAAAGGATAGTACGGTTTAGCAGACGGCTACCTCCTACGTAGAACTGCGAGATGCCATTCACAAAAACCTGTGCCTGCACACACTCATGTGCACTATTATATCTCCGCACTGAAGGTTCATCTCCGCTAAGATTAACATTCGTAACCGAACACGGCCAGGAGGACTATATAGATGGATTTGAGGAAGGAGAACAGACAATATTGTAGATGGTCGGTACTAAATTCATCATCATCATCAACAGCCTATTAATGTTCCCACTGCTGGGACACAGGTCTCCATTCTTTGAGAGGGAATGGGCTATAATTTAATCTACCACGCGGGCCCAGTGCGGGTTGATAGATGTCACACGTCTTCGAATTTTTGGTTCTAGGACATGCCGGTTTCCTCACGATGTTTTCTTTCACTGTTTCTGAGAGCAGTGGTGATGAAATAAATTACACAAGTAATGCGCCTGCCTGGGTTCGAACCCACGACTTACTGTTCGTAAGTCGAGGCCGTCACCACTGGGTCACCACTGCTCTGTACTAAATTAGACAAATTAAATTACAAATCAAACGTACCGTTGAATATACCTCCTGTTCAAAACACAATTCAATTTCACCAGCTTATCCAAACCTTTGCCAAAGGTTGATTGTTAAATCTAATTTAATATAAATCAAGCCGGTCTTCAAGAGGTATAGCATACCTCCAGTGTTAATCCAATTTAGACTGACGGGGTTATAGAGTAGATACAATATACATATTATCTATAGGTGATAGTGATGTGCACACTTACCTATTAAGTGCTAGTGATGTATGTAATGTCGATTATTATGTAGGTAGGTACTAGTAATGCTCGAAGATGCTAAAGTGATTAACAGTTTGGTTAATGACAACATTACCGAGCCGTTTGCTAATCGAAGTGGCCATTTACCTCCCTGTACCAATATGTATGGATAGACGATAGACGAGGTGAATTCAGGTGGAGTTCACTTCAGTTATGCCACCTTTTCTTCTCTACGTAGTCAGATAAGAATGGACTACGACATCAGCTTTTGTAACGATGATGAAAGATGACGGGTGACTGATATTCTAGTTACAAAATGCATAATTGCAAAAAGTGTTTTACCTATTGCGTGGTCAAAATCAAAAGTTTCATTAAACTTTCACTATTTCTTACCCAACCCATCTTTCAGCGTCATACAAAACAAAAAAACAAAAACACCTTAATTTTTTTTACAAAATAAATAACACAAACACTAGAAAACAAGCACAAAAGAGAACCTTGAGCCACTGTTATTTAATTTATCTCTACACACAACAGTTCTGCAACGTCGATACTACAAACAAGCGATCATAACAGCACTACTTCTAGCTACCCCTCACTAGTTAGCCGGTAGTTGCCAGAAATTCCACGATAATTAGTCGCTCACCGTTCAAATCAAGGGTCAAAGCGACCTGCCTGGTCCCTTCAACCGAACAAATTACTACAACGTTTCAACTACGAAATTGTACACCTTTTGGTTTTCTCGTCAAATCCGGTATTACCGTATACCCTTTGTTTATTTTAGAGAAGTGTCAATAGTCAGGGTAATTGGGTTTTGGCTTTTTGGTGGATAATATTAGCTAGAGTTGCTGGTTCTTCTTAATTTGATGATTAAATTACAGAAAAGGGTTTTTTTTGGGTGGAAAATCATCGAATAGGGGTCCCGCTCTTGGGCAGAGCAAAAGGGAGTGTCAGACTTCTATTGACTAAAAACCACCCATGTTCCTTCTTAGCCCTTTATGTCGAGGCCGCGGTATTTCTTGCGAACAACCCGCAGCCCCGATGGACGGACGATAAGGGTCTCCTGGAAATATCCCTGTCAACGTAAATCTTCTGTTAATAATGAGACCTACCTGCCATCCTCGTTTCTGTAGCGAATCTTTGTAAAATTCTATTAGATTACTAGGACTACTCATACTGTAAGTCAATACTCCTGTCTGGCCTGTACTCCCAAAGGGTTAACCAGAGGAGTAATTGCATAATACATTTTTATCCAATCATGTTTAAGTCCCATGTAATAGGGGGCAAGCCTATTGCCATCAAACTGGCACAAATCAAGACACCATGACTGCCACGAGAAAAGAAATCAATTAAACTTTGCCCGACCACTCGACCGATGTGGAAGTCAATACATGCCATGGTGGCATGACATACCAGTCAGTCTTTTAAAGCTATTTATATATTTTACGTTGGGAAATACTTCATTGTGTAATGAAGTTTCACATACTCTTTAATAGTTAGTATCGCACTGCCATAAATCAATAGCATAATTATAACTTTAAAAACTTACTTTCTTATATTTCCAACTCCCACATACTTACCTACATTCAAAACTATCTGAAGCACCTCTCAAACGATGAACTAAATACGTCTTCAAAACTTCGTTCATAACCAATTCACGAGCCGAGCAACGAATCCCGTACTATGAGTTATGTAACGCACAATTGCACACCTCATTTGATTCGGAAATGCATTGCGTTGTTTGCGGTCGAGTTTGCCCGAAGCGAAATCGAACCTGCACCGAGCAGCCTTTGAACGTTTGCCGTTTGGCTTGATTAGAGGTTTAATTTCAGAGGCTGTAACTAGTTCGAGTTTTGAGATAATTAGTTTTTGGCTACGTCATGTCCAAGCGACATTATGTTACGATGTCTCTTATTATTACAGAAACATCGATTTACGGGCACCGCGAAACCTTACCCACTTTTTTAGACAGTCGGGTAAAACGGAACCTCAGCTGTATCTAGAATCAAGAAATTCCTTTTCGAAATACCCAAAATTATTTGGTACTTTGGTTTTTGTTTTTGAGGTTACAAAGGTCGCAAAAATCATCCAAACTCTTCGTTAGTTCTTTTGAAACTAAAACTGAAGACCTCGTCTTGAGAAGCTAAAATAAAAATAGTTTATAGTTAATTTGAAATACATAATATTATTGGGTCACTGTTAATCATTGCCAGACAACGAGAATACTCATGAATAAAATTGAGTCGCTGGCCATCGTTGGCCAGCGGAGCTATTAAATAAAGCGATGCAACTGTCAATTTCAAAAAATAATTCTCGGTGTCCACCTCGTGGTGGACAGCGTAATTATGCTCGTATTTACAAATTGTTTCGCTTTCCAGCACTGGTGGACAAGCTTTCATGTTCAATCGGTAAAACTTAAAGGATACAAGTATACAAATGAAGTTACAATAACCTACTTTGCAAGGGAACCCAATTAAAGCCATGAACTTTACCTACATTCGGCGATGGCTTTTCACTGTCCAGCGGAAGCCAATTTACAGCACTTTTCGCCCAACTAACTCAATTCCGTGAATCCTAAAGCCCCTGTCCTAGGCCCACGATATTGGATTATACTAAGCAGATTACGAACTAAGTGCAGACATCGATTCTGCATCACGATACGAAATTGTTTATTGAATTATTTATAACTATAATCTCAGATTTAGGGCGGTCATCCACGGCGATATTTTGCGATTTAGTACAAGTTTATAGTAAAAAAAACATTTTTTCCGAGCAAGCTTTGAAGTATGAGTGAGACGTCATTCAAGCTTGTAAAAAATTGAGGTGTTACTGCTGTAGTATATCTTCGCACACGTAACCACGTGTCTATTTATTTCTTTAAACAGCGTTACAGTCGCGACTCACTCCCCCTCATAGAGAGGAGCCCTGTGTCCCAGTAATGGGAAGGTTTTAAACGAAGTATGTTATTCTGCTATAACCTACTATAACAAGAATCAATACATTCGTACCCTTAAGTGACTACTGTAGTCTGCCTCTTCACACGACGTTGTTCAAAAATGTTTTACTCGTACATTAGTTACTAAGTAGACGATGCGATCGTATCGCTTCTATCGCTGGCCAAAGTAGCGATGCAAACGCGCAATAATATCGCTAAAAAGTCGCTATGGTAAACCGCCCTTAGATGTTCATGTAACATAGGGTGATGAGTCATTTTTAGGGTCGAAGGGATTACCAGATAATTGGGAGTACAACTTATTGATTTGGGCAGCTGCTGATTTTATTTGACCTCCCTATTTTTAGGGAGCTATACTTATGATGCATGGTCTAAAGTTGTATGGGGATAATTTTTTTGTGTGCGGGCACTAATTGTAATCCCGTTTTTATTTTTATGTTCATCTGGACTAATGACCAGTAATCAAGATCGAATTTTTAAATTTCTTAGGAAATGGGCTTTTCTGGGGAATAGATCGTTTTTTTTCTGTTGGTAAAAAATAAATAAAAAAAATAAAATAAGCCTTTATTGCTGTAACTTGCATGCTTGGTATTTAACATTTAAAGAAACTACTAGACTAACGATACCATTTACAAACTAAATAAATAAAATATCTTTTAACTAATTGTTTCGGAAACCGGTTTCCCTTTTACAGCTTGTCCTTCGACAAAGGCCTCCTCTAAAGCTTTCCATTTTTTTCTGTCTTTTGCAGTGCGTGTCCATTCTGGACCGGCTATCTTTTTCATGTCGTCTTCCCAACGTTTAGTTTGTCTACCTTTATTCCTTTTACTATCTCGCGGGTACCATTCTGTTACTAGTCTCGTCCACTTCTCTATTCCTTCCCTTAGCATGTGTCCTGTCCATCTCCATTTTAAGCATTTATAGACAGTACATATATTTTTAAATTTAGTTATTCTCTTTATATTTTGTAATTTCACTTTGTCTCTTCTTTTAACTCCGATTACGCTTCTTTCAATTCCATTTTGACATACTTGGATTTTTTTAAGTTGTTGCTCAGTCAGTGCCCATGTTTGACATCCATACGACAGACATGGAAGGATACAGGTGTTATATACTTTCCTTTTCTCTTTGATAGGCATGTCTTTGTCCTTCATAACCTCGCTCAGAGACCAAAACCGTTTCCAACAGTTTGCTATTCTTCTATCTATTTCTTTTTTCATTGTGTCTTCTGTAGATATTAGTTGACCTAAATAAATGTACTCCGTGACATAGTCTATTTGTCCACCATTTACTTTAATGTCACTTTTGGTTGAGTTTGTCATTTCTGTTGGTAGAGACCTTTTAATTACGTCTTGTAGTGTATTTATTTGATCGTCAAATAACTTGAAATAATAAGTCTTCTTTGACCATGTTCGTAGTCCACTTTTCCTCGAAGAATTTGCCATGAAGTAGCCGATCCGAATTCACACCCCTTAAAAAACAAAACACGATTTAATAATCTCCCATTGTAACAAAATATGACACACTCCGAGGGTCAGAACTATAGAACAAAACTAAATTACCATCTATTGTAACGTATCGTAAATCATACTCTCTCACGAACTAGCCGTTGATGACGTCATAGCCAAACAAAGCCCTCCCATTGGTCGAAACGGAGTCACGTGACCGGCACGTGGCAACTCTTTTACAAAATTAGACGGGGAGCTAGCGCCCAAGCGTACCCGCTTTATGTCATTGAAAAAAGGAAAAATTTGCATATTTTTTTCATTTCTGTACGCTGATTGGGTAATCAAAGAGTTTTATGTTAATCGTTCCTTGTTGGATTAAACGGGTCATTTTGTGATTCGAAAAATGGCAGTTTAATTGTTTCCGGGAACGCTAAATGGCGTAAAATTTTGCTCGCAACTGTGAGTCCTTTTATTTTATTCACGCGTTTTACAGTATGTAACTGTAATAGCCAATTTTAACTGTGTAAAGCCAATTAAACGTTATTAGACTTACTTCATACTTTTTTGGTTTGTTTTATCTATACATAACATACAAGCGTGTGGGTTGTTAAAATAATTTTATTTAGCTCCATCTGGCGAGATTTAAAGCCGTCCCCTATGGGTTGAGCTGATGATGATTGTCTCTTGTTTTTTATCCAGCCAAACAAATCGTTTAGAATGATGTATATCGCTAAGAAACGTTTATAATTATTCTAGTTTGTACAACCCCCATTTCCGTATGACTACCCACAACATCCAAAACAGAAGCACCCAACTGATTTACAATATCAAACAAATATTGATCTTCACTATTTATTTGTGTGCCCTGTTCACCCCCTGTAAAGTCCCCTTTGAAGGGTTTACTTAATACCTAACGCCTAAGCAAACTGTGATAGTACCCGGCTGATGTCAATAAGGGATGTTTGGTGACGAATTAAGGGATGCAAGGGTCTTAGAAAAACGAGAATGTTTTTTCTGAATGACAAGTTAGGGGGACGTGTTTGGGGAAATTCGATGACTAAGTGTTTGTGTACAAAAAGAACAAAAAAATCTTAATCTGTTAAAAATATCACGTGAAGAACCTTGTCACAAACTTATTTGTGACAAGGTTTTTCAGTTAAATGATGCCTAGTATTTTTCTGAGTGCCGAGTTCATATAACCCCAATCTATTTAAGTCGCGAGTAAATAGGCTTCTTCTGGGTAAGCTCGTTCCATCGTCGACCTCATATTTTCCCTTAGGGTAAGATTGAGGTCAAGAGCAAGAGCATTCCAAATAAAAAAAAAAAACGTAAGAAAAAAGAAGTTCGCATAAATGTTACCTTGGTTTTTCATAGTTTTGGGATTAAAGTCATATAAACTAGAGATACGTACTGCTTGAAACTACCTACATGTTTTCCAAAGAAGAAAGAGCCATTTTTGCAAATCAAGTTTTCCTTGGAGACCTTCAATAAACTGTGACTCTTATATTCGAGAATATTTAATTATTAGAAGATAAAACCAGAATACACACTAAGTAGAACAGTTACTGAATGTGCACTCTATAATGTAAGTTGGCGAAAACCCAAGCAAAAAATCACCTCAAATATTTTATAACAATCATAATCCAACCATCTCAATCCACATGATAGCTAAAACGTTCCGTAAATAACAGAAATCACTTTATTAAACCCAAGTTTTTAATATTTTCATAAGAAACTTCATCAATCAAAGTCGGATCCACTGAAGATTAGTCTGTTACGTGCACAAGTTATATTTTACCGCCTCTTTGGGTTAGCGACCTAATTTTAAACGATATTACTTTTTTGAACGAGACTTGAGCATACTTCTGCAAAAAATAGGAAATGTATTGTTTATCGTTTGTTTTGTAATGTTCTTTCATTCACTCTTTTATAAATCTTGCACGAAGTTAGGAGACACGATTTAACGTTAACAATGTCCATGGACACAGACTAATATTGAATTGCTTCTAACATTATCATTAGCCCTTATCCCAATTTATTAGGGGTCGGCGCGGTCATCTCCTTTCTAGCCATATCATTCATTCTTCATGAATTCTATTCATCACTTCTTGGGTCTTCCTCTACTCTTATCATCTACATTCAGTCATTTCGACAGCACGTTTGGCGCAGTGGCTGAGCGATTGGACTGCTGCGCTACGTGTCGCGGGTTCGATCCCCGCACGGAACAAATATTTGTATGGCCTACAGATAGTTGTTTCGGGTCTGGGTGTGTTTGTGTATACAGGAGAAATTCCTAGTGTGGGGCAACGTTTTTTAAAAAGAAAAAAGATTCATACACGCAACTACCTTACGACATTTTCCTCATTCTCATAATATAACTTCAAAGTTTATAAAGATGAACAGACCGAAATAAACTCCATGATTACAATTACAATGCTAGAATCTTTCTGCCCACTACAGTAATTCTGAACAAATGAACTATTAGAACTTATATGGAATGATAGATCAATCAGACCATAATCACCTCTTCGGTTATGGTGTCCTGGTATATTGTCTAAGAAAACTACCTAATATTTTAGGTAGTTTTTTTAAGAGTTCGATTAGGCTATCCGTACCAAATTATACCAATTAGACCAAGAAGCATATAAAGAACGTCTAATACTAAACATTTAAATAAATCGCCTACTTTACGACTTTATTGGTAACTAGCTGATGACCGCGGCTTCACCCGCGTGGATGTCGGTCAAATTATATACTAAAACCTTCCTCTTAAATCACTCTATCTATTAAAAAAACCGCATCAAAATCCGTTGCGTAGTTTTAAAGATTTAAGCATACATAGGGATATAGGGACAGAGAAAGCGACTTTGTTTTATACTATGTAGGTAGTGATGACAGTTTAATAAGTGATGTCACAGAAAACCAAGCACTATAACATTTTATACCTTTCTATAATGTCCTACACCATAAGCACAGCTCTCCACTTATTTCCTCATTCCTGTAGGAAAGTGCATTGGCTGGTTGTTACGCTTCGTACACACTAGACGGTTTTCTAGCCACAAAGTTTCCCTGCCTAGCCACGTAGTTCCCTCGCCTAGCCACGTACGTTTCTAGGACGTGGCTAGGACTGTAATGTCCTCTACCTGAATATAATGCGAGAGTTAAGTGTTATATTTTGAAATTGAATTTGTCGTGAATTATACATTGTGGAGTGGTGCTTTTTACTGTTTTATATATTAAACCCATTGCAAGAAACTGTTCTTGCAATGCTGTTGCTGCTGTTGTGTGTGTTTTAGATTCTTTTTTTTTATTATTATTTTTGTAGTTCCTGTGCTTGTCCCAAATAAAAATTTTTCTTTCTTTCTTTTCTTTTCTTTCTTAGGTTTTATACACAGTTTCTTGGTTTTTCAAGAAATGGTACCGACGTTTATCGTGCATTTTAGAAAAGTTGCAATTTAATTTATGCAGTACTTAAGTTAACAGCAGTCCTTGTTAGAAATAGACCGTTTCAATAACAATGTCTTTTCCATATTTTATTTGTAAACAATACAGAATTCGGTCCATTTGCGTACTGTTTAATTCTCACTTGCTTCGGTAAAAGAAAACATCTTGACTCAAACCAAAACAGCATGCCCGAGAGATCATTCTCGACGGCATATAAAGCGGTTCAGAGGCCCATGGGCGGTATGAAAACTTTGACTCCACATACACTAACCACATTCAAAGAAGAAGAATCTTCATTACATAAGTCAAGTGAATAGTGAACAGCGGTGGCCCTGTGGTGGCGGCCCCGACTTACGAACAGTATGTCGTGGGTTCGTACCCAGGCAGGCGCATTACTTTGTGTAATTTAATAAATAATTTTGATGCTTCCAAAACGGTGAAGGAAAACATCGTGGGAAAACCGGTGGATGAACCAAAAAATTCGAAGACATGTGACATCTACCAACCTGCACTGGGCCCGCGTGGTGGATTAAAGCCCATCCCTCTCATAGAGAGGAGGCCTGAGTCCCTGCAGTGGGAACATACAGTTTGTAACAATACAAAACAAATTCCAAATTCAACAAATAAAAACAAATTCCAAAAACAAATTCTTTAAAGTTTCTAACTTATAATTATGCTTGTTGATTAACCTATGTTACAAGACCCAAGACCAGATTAACAGGTCTAAAGTCTTTGTATTGGAATGGGAAGTAAATGCACACGTCCTAATTCACAACAGTACCTATACACCAAACTTTAGCCACATGGCAATCTAATAAAAGTCCTGATTGATCGACGACGCAAAGCAACGAGCTCTAAATTACTGGTTTCCATTTAAATGGAGACGTGAAATATTTTGCCAACGTTTCATTAGTATGCTTTATAGGCTGTGAAGTGATTAACATGGAATGATCGTTTACATTCGTGATCTGCAGTGAGTAAAATTTGAGAGCTTTTAAATGAGATACAATTTAGCCAAAGTTTACTATAAAAAGAACAGAGCTGTGGTGGCCCAGTGCGGCTCCGACTTTCAAACAGTAAGTCGTGGGTTTAAACTCAGGCAGGCAACTACTGTGTAATTTATTTAATCGCCACTGCTCTCAAAACGGTGAAGCAAAACATCGTGAGGAAACGGGCATGTCTTAGAATAAAAAAAATCGAAGACATGGGACATCTACTAACACGCACTGGACACGCCTTGATTATTGCCTATCCCGCTCCTAGAGAGGAGGCCTGAGTCCCTGCAGTGGGAACACTAGGTCTCTAATGATGATGAAGTATAAAAATGCGAGCCTTTCTAACTTTCTGCCCTTGTTTTAGACACAGGAGGCTTTGCCTGCATGCAATTTGCCTAATCTGATAATGCTCTACATACATAATCACTTCCTGAAACTTTACCGCAACCCCAAGAAGATTTATCAACCCAACAAACTTATTAAACTCCATCACTTAACTTCCACATCCCAAACACAATAAAACTTTTCCCTCCAATTAATCACCAGAAAACTTACCATACGGTTACAAATTAAACATTTTGTTTGCTTTTCCACTTACCAATGTGTTACTATGTACAAATATTTTATCAAAGTTGGCTCAAGGGCGCGCCACGTCCCTACCGCTAACGTCACGGAGCTGTCAAACTGACAGCTGTCTACTTGACAGTTGACAAGTTGACAGGTGTGGAATAGTGGTGTGTTTTGACAGTTATTGGGTGGTAGGGGTGTTACTGTGAGAAATAATAGTTTTCTCAGAAGGGTATGAAATGATACATAAAGTATGAGTGTGTTCTGTGTTGTCTACTACATTGAATTTTAAATGAAGAAAGTTTGTGTTGGTCTGTTATTTTATCTGGCTCTAAAAGTTTATATGTATGGTAGTAGTTTCAAACTTACCAAATAGTCAACAAATGTTATTTATAAAATAACGAAACATTGTCAATTTACCTTTCGCTGGCTTAAAAATCTTTTTTCCAGTGATCTGTCTCAAAATACAGTCGTAAAGTAACCCAGACAAAAGTGGCCCTTTCTTCATTTCATCGCACCAACATCAAAATTCTTCATTATAAACTCTGGTAAACATTAGTCCCAAAAATACACATTTTTGTCATATTTACTTTCCCATAATCGTCTCGACAACGTTTCCAAAGCGTTTTCAGCTATAAAAATATAAATGTTGAAACTCCGTGGGCCAGTGAGCCGAGCGTTAACGGAAATAGACGAAAATAGCCGAAACGGTTTCCTTTTCTACACCTCCTTTTTATTTTGTCTTTCAAAAGACTTGTGTACTTTGCACGGATGGGTTGCCATACTAATTTGTGGTTTTCTTTTGCTAATAGAGGACCATTTTTAATATGTTTTAGGGTTTATTTTTGTCTGTAAATGAGACTGGAAAGTTATGGCGCGTGTTAAATGTTTAGCATCGACTTTTGAGTGGAAGGGGACTATTTTGTAATGTTTAGAGTTCTTATTAATTTATTGCTAGTATTCTTTGCGGCCATCTTCCTTACTTTTGAAGAGCTTCTTAATTGTTTGAACTAACTGGCTTTTATGAATAAATCGAGGAATTGGCCTTACAATAAATATTCGTAGGTCGATAACTTCGTTTCTTTAATAATCATTGCTTTTTTATCATTCGTCTGGTCATAGCAGGAGGATCCATTTAATAGTTTATATTACTTATACCGTAGTATTTTTGCTAAATTAACTTAATATAACATACAGTTGTCGCTGCAAACTAGCCATTTCAGCCTTTAAATCAGCTTTCAGCGTTTTTAAATGGTTCATACCATTTATCATCATTATCAACGAAAACGCCAGTTTCACACTCAAGTACCCGAAAGAGAAACGGCATTTCATTCACCATCTATCTAAAAATGGTGTCATTTGAAATTCTTTTCACTTAAAACTCAAAAACAGTGTGAACGTAAATAGATAAACTCGCTTCTCCCTTTTCAATCTATTTCTGTATTTCAAGAATTAGTATCGGAATAGGATTAGGTGCATTAACGGCCACTTAATGTTAATGTTTCGATGTCTATGGTTCGTTTGTTTTTCTTGATTTAAATATCGAATTGATTATTCTGAGGATTCAATTTCTGTTGTCGTTGAAAGTGTTATGATCTTCAAAAGAGATACCTACGAATGAGCATTCCATACTTTTTGAGGGTTGACCACAAAGTTCAGGACTTTTTTTTTTTGAGTATTCCTTTCAACTTCATGTCAGATCAGTCACTCGTCACGTCCCATCTCTATCAACAATATCATCTTATTTAGGTACTCATCCTCCATACTCCAAAATTACGTCCCAACTTCACCACGATAACCAACTCCCCAAAGGCCAGTCCATAGTTCCAGACTCCTTCTCTCAAAGACAAAACTCTACTCCGACCCAACATTCTTGATACTTTGGTCTTTGTAAGATTTCGGATAAGTATCTTATCTATAAGCACAGATTTTTGTGGCCGTTTACAAAGTTGGCCCCGGTCTGCTGGGCCCAAATGAACTGGAGCCAGCAAGATACGGCCAAGACTAATTTTCAATTAAAACTTCATCAAAGTTTAAGTTAGCACGGAGTTTGGCGGTGGTTCAAGGTAGGGAAACAATGGGTTGGTTTTTGAACGGTGATAATGGACTTTGTGAATGTTTGAAAAATATTATGTTTTTTTAATGTTGTTTTGTTCTTTATAAGTGTGCTGTTTTTGTTACTTGGAGCAATGTTAACGTTAAGAAATGTATTTATTTCCAAAAGAAAGTTGCATACAGCCAAAACCAGCTTTTCCATTCATTTTGACCGTGTAGGTTACGCACTTTTGTGGCAAGCATCTGTTTTTTTTAATTTTATTTACCGTTGACAATTTTTTATGGAATTCAGAATCATTTACCGAATACGTGACAACTGTTGGCGTGCTTCGTTGTCTATTCCATCCTGTATAATATAACATGACGCCTGTAATCCATGAAGGGTAAGGCAGAGATTTACCTACACATTAGTTCACCGACATTTCGTCAGTAATGTTTAAATCCCATGTTATAGGGGCGAACCTATTACCATCCTGTATAGTTATGGATGTAAACTTAGCTGTGAACTTTTTTTAACAATATCTAGTACTAGCTAGTGCCAGCGGCTTCGCCCGCTACAACTCGAAAATTATCCCACGGGAAGAGAAAATCGGGATAAAAAGTAGCCTATATGTTAATCCAAGGTATAACCTATCTACATACCAAATTCCAACCAAATCAGTCCAGCCGTTTATGCGTGAAAGAGTAACAAACATCCACACATCCATTCTCACAAACTTTCACATTTATAATATTAGTAGGAAGGAAGTAGGATAGTAGGAAGTAGGATAGGATAGTAGTACGTAGGATGTATTATATAGTACATCAGTACAAACTTTATTCTCTTCTCCTGCCACACGCTCCAAATATCGCAACAGACTTAACGTAAGCTCATAACTTGAACCACAGTCAAGATAAGATCTTCGCTAAACTAAGTACAGGTAACTTTGAACCACGGTTAGTGGCAAACGGCTTATGTTTATATACTTCTTGCCGTTAATCGTTAAGACTTTGTTTAAAACCTTGATTATAGTTTTAATGAACTTTGTATTTAGATTTGTGTGACTGTTTTCTGTTTTTGTTTTAATATTTGGTCTGTGTAGAGTTGCGTTATTAGAAATTACTAACCTGGCTTTTTAGAAGTCTTTATACAGACTCCACATTCGCTTTTTTGAGGCGTGTTCAGATGGAGATTCATAGAAAACTCTGTCATATTTAAACTTTTCATGATCTGAAAAGTAACGCTATATCATTTTCACTTGTCTTCACCGTCCAGGAATATTTCCCAGGCATGCTTTTTCCTCACGAAATAAGGTCTAATAATACAGTACGGAAATGAAGAAAAATCTGAACCATTTTCACTGGCGCTTAGAAATTACTGATAGTAAAATAACTTCGATTTCAAAAATCGAACACTCTGTCTCATAGCTTTTTCCCGGCAAAACAATTTCAACCGTAAAATAGACCCCTGCAAACAATCCACTCCAATTTTCAATATCGTCGCGCTATCTGTCGTCCTTCACGACGCGGATCCGATACGTCATGTCGTACCGTATGACGTCATAGTCGGACGGCCGGTCCAAATTGGATTTTTATCCGATCCTTCGACGTCGCTTCCGTTACGTCGATGCTGAGAATAAATTGTTTTTGTTCTGAAGATGTCTTTGTTTAAAGTTTTTCTTCGATAAAAGCTTTTATACTGTGTTTGAGAATTAAAATATAGTGCTGTAGTCGGTTTTGTTGAGATGCTAGTTTTTTAACCGACTTCCCAAAAGGAGGAGGTTCTCAATTCGATCGGTATGTTTTTTTTTAGGTATGTACACCGATTACGCTGAGATTTATGATCCGATTTACGTGATTCTTTTTTTTTGAAAGACTTATGGAAATTAGCAATTACTTACCAAGTAAACTTATTAAACTTACTGCCTTGTTGGTCTAGTGGTCGCAAGCGCATGAGTTCCTGAGTTCGATTCCCGGGTCGGGTAAATTGTAATTGGGTTTTTCCATCAATAATTTCTTAGTAGCAGCTATGGAGACTGGATTTGTGCCCGGTTGATGGCAATAGGCTCGCCTCCTATTACATGGAACTATACATGTACTATTAGTTACACCTCTGCCTAACCCTCCGGTGACTACAGACGTGATGTTATTTGATATTGAACTTACTAAAGCATTAGTTAGTTTAGTAGGGTAGGACAGTTACACAACAACAAGATCTTTACAAGATCTTAATAATAATAATTTAGTTCACGTGACCCTTTCGGGCACAACAATTTTGTACAATAATAATAGTAGCATTTAAAATAATTTACAATAATAATTAGAAGTTGAGAAATTTATGAGTTCATTCAAATAAGCAAGCAATGTCCTAGGAAAGTTAAAAAAAAAACAAGAAATATAAAATAGAGAATAAAAAATAAAAGTCGATAAATAGAATAAAATTATGGTCAAAAACATCATTAAAATAAAAATTAAGTAGTCAAAATACAATCATGATAAAGATTTCAATTAAATGTCAAATACAACAATTATATCAAAAATGTCAATAAATAAAAACCAAAATTCTAACCACTTGTGTGAAAGCTCATGACAAGGTGTTCAGATACCTGTATTTACTTTGAAATCGACGAAAACGTTATAGAAGTCCTTCATCCAGGACATTCAGAGCAGATACGTCTTTCGGATAAATTTCGATGTTGATGACAATGAAAATAGTTAGAAGTACTCCGCTGCTCTAGTAAGCGAGATCTGGACGATGTTTTGGTGGAGCAAATACTGTTTTCCAGAGCAGAAATCTGAGCTTAAAATCACATTGGATCACTTTCTTTATACAGAGTGGTGCCGACAATACGACAATAAATGAAACCACTGGTAGTTCTATTTCATATGAACATTTTTAAACTATCAAATAAATCCTAACACCGTCGTGGTGCCGACGATACGACAATAACCTACCTAAATGTCTTTGCCAAATTACACACATCAAAAGTGTCTAGGGATCAACATAATTATATTTTTGCAATAACTTTTCTCCTGATTGATATTAATTAAAATTTTCTTTAAGGATTCATCAAATAAAGTGTTTTCGTTTGTCACAGTAACGATAAACCAAGTCACCTTTGCATTAATAAAGAAATTTGCCATTTTCCTAATAAAGGGATTTTTGACATTTGAACCACTAACATTAAAGTTCGAAAAAAAGACTGAAATAACAGTTTTCTTTAAAATTTTATTGGGTAACTTAAACAATTAATAATCCGTGTTTCTACCGCGAACACTAACAACACAAGAACATCGGTTTGGCATACGCAAAATGAGTTCATCCAAATCACGCTGTGGAATGGCCGCCCATGTTCGTTGCAACAACAAAAAAAGGTCTTCTTGCGACTGGATACCCTCCATATTCGGCAGAGCTCTTCTCTGTAGCATATCCCATGCATGCTCAATCGGGTTCAAGTCTGGCGACTGAGCAGGCCAGGGCAGGACATTGATGTTAGCTGCGGCGAGAGTCTGTCTTACAACTCTTGCGGTGTGCGGTCGTGCATTATCATGCATTAACTGAAATAAGGGACCGATTTGCACTTGTAGAGGAACGATGACGTCTGATACAATCGTCTCAGCATAAATTTGAGCGTTGAGGTTGCCTCTGATCCAAATCAACTCAGTTCTTCCGCCGATCCAAATACCCGCCCATACCATGATGGTTCCACCACTATAAGGATGGACTTCCTGGCAGGATTTTAATCGCTGTTGGCGTCCAGGGGTTCTCCAGTGTCGTATACGTCTTGTATCCGGTCTCATACCAAAACGAGACTCATCAGAAAAGCACACGAAACGCCATTGTTCTTCTGCCCAATTTCTGTGTTCAAGAGCCCATTGATATCGAATCCTACGATTGTGCATTGCTATAGGTGGTACCCGTAGCGGTCTTCGGGAATGAAGGTTCACTTCATGCAAGCGGTTTCTGACTGTTTGGTCGCTAATTAAGTTCCCTGAAGAGTGATGAAGCCTCACGGCTAACATCATGGCGGTTATTGTTGGAGCTCTTCGAGTTAAGATTTGAATGTATCGGTCTTGTCTCCGTGTGGTGCAGCGATACCGTCCTCCATGGCGCTCAGCCACGGTACCAGTGCTTCGGTAACGTGTCCAAAGTCGACTGATAACACTCTGACTTGTATTCAGAGCTAAAGCCACAGTACGTTGCCGGGAACCAGCTTCTATCATTCCCACGGCTCTGATCATTTCTTCCCTGCTTAAATGACGTCGCCGCTCCATAATAACGTTGGTTTTAATCAGTAGTAGGGAAACAGTAGCACTAATAATGTCTTCAATGCGTTGTATGTTTTTATAGGGAAAATATTGACAGCTGATTTTCATCTTTTACTCGAATTTGATTCACAGTTCCTGATTCAAATTATGAAATGCACCAAAAAGGATCCATATAAATTTATAAAATCATAAATTTATTACAAAGCCACATCTCAATCTCAAGAAATCCGCATAAAAATGCTTGATCCCTAGACACTTTTGATGTGTGTAGTTTGTTACATTTTATTTCCACACGTTAATCCGTGTAAATTATTCCTAAAGTTAGTAACCCCATTAGTAACGTTTTTTGTAAATTGTAATGTATTTCGTTTACGGTTTTATGCTACTTAGTTTTATTGTTTTTTTTTTCTTTTAGGTGTTAAGATTTATTAGTTTAGTTTTTAGTTCAGACTTTGATGTCATAGGTCTTTTTTCAGAAATCATCAAATAACCCCTCCCGCTCTGGGCAGAGCGAAAGGAAGTGTCAGACTTCTACTGACTAAAAACCACCCATGTTCCTTCTTAGCCCATGCGCCGAGGCCGCGGTATCTCTTTCAAACAACCTGCAGCCCCGACGGGATGTCATAGGTTTTTTTTTATGGTGGGTGGAAAATCATCAAATAACCCCTCCCGCTCTTGGGCAGAGCGAAAGGGAGTGTCAGACTTCTACTGACTAAAAACCACCTATGTTCCTTCTTAGCCCTTCATGTCGAGGCCGCGGTATCTCTTGCGAACAACCCGCAGCCCCGACGGGCAATGTCATAGGTCTTAAGTTTGAATCCAAGCTAACAACCTTCTCTGATATTTCGGATACATATACAGGGTGTAAACGAACCCTTTACGCATCCGTCAACCAATCATTCTGTACATCAAACTAAGTACCCCTATGCAAAAATTTTTGCTGGGAAATGACTTTATTTTTGGGGTCAAAAATCACATTTTACGGTAAAACTCAAAGTAGCACTCTTAAAACATTGTGCTAGTGGATGCTTTGAATAGTAAACGGGTCATGGAGGTAATTTAAGTAAAGTTAAAACCTGAAATACTAGTATTTTCAAAAACAGCTGTGAAAAACTTGGAACTTTGACCCCCAATATCTCCGTAACTAGGAGGTTCCCAGGTATGGTCTAGAACAAAAAAAATATCGCAGTGGTGGGGAGAACAAATGCCCTTCGTTTGCGTTAAGGGTACTTTTACACCCTATATACGTATTGTTTAAATATCACTTGCTTCGCTGCTGTCTGAGAGATATTTTTCGACAGCATGAAAAGCCTAGTCCCTCGGGCGGCATAGAAACTGTACCAGGCAGCTTCAGTATTGTGCACTGATCAAACGTACCTGCGTTTGATCAGCTGCGGGTTGTTCGAACGATAACGCATCCTAGCGGGAGGAGTCATTTGTTGATTTTCCACCATCCAAAAAAAAAAAGTTTAAAATTTCTAGCCACACGGTAAAGAAACAAAGATTGAATACCAAAACAATCGAGACAAATATTATCCATCTTTATTAATAAACATTGCTTCAAATCTTCAGTTCATACAGTTTTTAAAACTCTACCTTCTTACCCATAAATCATCCGCAATAGTTGTTCAAGTTTCACATTGAATATTATAAAATTTTCTTCGGAGGAAATTGAAATTGTTTCAAGATAGAAGTAGTGACGGCTTCTGTGAGGCTGTGCGAGAGATAAATGAATATCTTGCTAGTTCCATGTTAGTTTGACACTTTAGATTCTTAGTTCGGGAGATGGTGTGTTTGAAGTACTTATTTGAATGAATTTTAAATGCTACGATATGGATAAACATAACAAGAATAAGTATAATTATTTTATTTGTAAACATTGGTAGTTACAACGTATGTAAGATGTTACATTATGCTTAGTTTAATTCTCTATGTTTTGCCGTGAAGCGTACAAGTATGAAAAAATAAATGTCTTAAGTTTCCATGCATCATTATCTTTTGAAATTATTACGAAACATTAATTAACATAACATAACGCATGTAATCCCCGAGGGATTAGGTTGAGGTGTACCAATCAGTACACCCACATTTCGCCAGTATGTTTAAGTCCCATGTAATAGGGGCGAGCCTATTGCCATCAACCGAGCACAAATTCAGACTCCGTGACTGCTACTGACACATTCCTAGTAAAAAAACCTAATAACACCTGGCCCGACCCGGAACTCCAACCCAGGACCTTATGATTAGCAGTCGCGATATTCGCAATTTGAAAAAAAAAAAACTTTAGTTATGAATTGTAACTGCTGTAAGTTTATAACTAAAGTTTTTTTTTTCAAATGTTCAAAAAATTTCATTATAAATTCCTACTTGGTCGAATAATTATCTTTATTCCATAACGTTATTGCCTTCTCTTTGATATTAATAAACTATTCCTTTGTCAACAGCGTGAGGGTGCTGCCCGCAGCGATGCGGAGCGCGAGAGGCGCGCGCGCGGCGACTGGGAGGCGCGGGCGCGCGTCGCCGAGGCAGACGCGGCCAGGCTCGCTGCCAAGCTCCATGCGGCCCAGCGTGAGATTACCAGGTAAGCACGAACTTGTACCTAATAGGATATATACCTTAAAGCGCTGAGCAAACAGTGGATATTTTGTCCGTCGTATAGAAATGACCGGTGTAAGGAATTCTGTCCGTTCGTCCTAGCGTTGTTTTCATTATTTCGTAAACCATATAAGAATGACCGGTGTAATGAATACTGTCCGTTCGTTTGTATTGCTTTCAGTATTTCATTAATTGGTGGACGCCCATTGATTACTGCAAATAGTTCGTCGTCTACTAGCCTTTAATTAGAATGCCAACAAATACCGCCAAGGCCGTAGCCAATTATTTTATGTGGGTTCCAGTAATACGATATAAATTAGATGTAGGTATCGTCTATTCAAAAAGAAATGAAAAACTTGAGAGGTGTCAAGGAACACCCGGATGGAACGAAGTTATTGTTATTATTTTTTATTATGTAAAAAAAAAAAAAAAAATGTAGAAATGAAAATATCTGGCTTGCTTTCTATAAGAGAGAGAGACAGACAGAGAAACATGCGACGCCGCACAGCTTACAATAGCTTACTATAGCAAAAAGTGTCGTGACAACTTACGTAAGAATTTTTTCCGTCTAGCCCCCTTTCACAACGCGCTATAAGGAACTTCGTTCCAAAAACCAAAACATAAGACGGCAAAGTTTGGTTTAATAGTGTCGACTCAATTTATCTGTATAATTAAGAATGATGGCTGAATGTAAGAAGCTTCACGTTTGGATGCACAAAACTGCAACGTACAGGGTCAGTTACTTTATTAAACTACTATGTTTAAAATACATTTCACACATAATTTGTAGAAGAATCGTTTTGTAACTACAAGTCATCCTGTGAAAACTTGCAAATCAAACGCAAAAAAACATAAATAACAAACCAAAAAAAAATTATATACCAAAACCACATTAGCAATTCCAATAAGCAGAGATGAAAAGCCGACAATAATTCGTTGAACAGCAAACGACCACTAACGAGATTTCGGACACACCATAGTTGATAATTAAACAGAATACCAATTAAAATATTGCCGTTTGCAAACAATCCGACGAATACATCTGAAACAGAAATACAGAATATTAGGTTCGTTAGTACCGAGACTCGGTAATTACTGGGTAACTTTTGTGATTTTTGACAGGGACGGACTGAGGACGCGGTAGTTTAAGTTTAAATTGGTGCGAATATGTTTCAAAAGTTACCAGGTTTTACCCCGTACTAACTGGGTAGTGGAGGTTAGATAGGTTCCATGTAAAATACTGAATTGAGCTGCATCTGGTTAGACTAGAAACTGACCCCAAATTAGTTGATGGCTGGAGTTAAAGTTATTTATTCTTTTGGCATGAGCAAAGGCTCATAAATGCTTCCTTCTGAAGAGAAGGAAGCATTTATTACCTACTAGCTGATGCCCGCGGCTTCACCCGCGTGGATGTCGGTCAAATTATATACTAAAACCTTCCTCTTGAATCACTCTATCTATTAAAAAAACCGCTTCAAAATCCTTTGCGTAGTTTTAAAGATTTAACCTTTAACTACCGACCTATACGTCTCACAGACGTCATAACTTTTAATTTTGAAATATTTCTAAAATCGCGCCACCTTTAGCGTCGCCCTTCCCGCTACCTTCCTCCCTCCGCGTTGCAAGCCATCAGTCGACGCTGCGCCCGCGGCGAGTGCATACGTCTCCGTATTGAAGCGATCGACGTCTCACAGACGTAAGAACGGTGTTTATGTACTACATTTCGTACGTCTCTTGGAAGTCAAAACTTATCAGAAACCAGATTCAGGTGTTAGAAAGACATGTGCCATCTGTCCCAGTCGGTTGAAAAGGCGAACGAAGTCCTGCTGCTGCAAATGCAAGAAACCAATGTGCCTTACTTGCTGCCTACAAATATGCATTGACTGCAAAGTACGTAGTGAATGTACCAAATATTCGAGTGCTGTCATTATTTTTATTTTTTAACTAAGAAGTAAGATTTATGTTTTATTTTGATAATAGTTTATAGAAGATAACATATTTTAAGTTTATTTGTTGTTAATTACTTAATTTTAGAGAAAAACGAGACTGAAGTAAGTCCTTAAAATTTTGTACCAAATAATTGTGATCTCTCGAATAAATGTTGATTTTACCTGAAAAATAGCGTGTATTTTTTTTTTTTCTGTGGTTTGTTACCTCAAACACCAATCTTTTTAATGTATAAAATAGAAAAATGTAGCATGCAAATACACATTTTATTTCAGTACTTAAAGTTTGACGTCCCTCAGTCGTCACGTCGGCGTAAGTGCTACGTTTAGACCAGGTCGGCAGCTAAAGGTTAAGCATACATAGGGATATAGGGACAGAGAAAGCGACTTTGTTTTATACTATGTAGTGATAGTGATACGTCGGTTTGGTATGAAAAGAGAGAAATGAATTCTTGCTAAATCTAAATCATCATAAAAATGTTATCTCTATTACAGATAACAATAGAGGTAGGTAGTAGGTACCTTGCATTAATATTCACACTTTTATACTAAACAATTTCCTCCTAATATCCATTTAGATAACACATTGATAACGAGCTAAAACCTACCAAACGTACAGTAATAATCCATTATTTTCAAGGAAAAGGAAATATTTTCACCTGTATAGCATTTTATTTCAGATAGGTACTCTAATTACGACCCTGAACTCGGCCGTGTGAATTGATGAAGCCATACCAATTTGGCGTTTACGTGTCGATGCTATATCGATAACCGATGTTATGGCACTGTTCGATTTAATGAGCCGTTTAAATCGAGAACTACAATCGATTTTATTGCCAAATTATATCGAGTACTTAGGCGTTATCTGACTGTGTAACAATGGTAGCCTGGGTAATGTTCTTAATTAAATAAAACAGGAAAATGGGCTAAAAATGTATGGCCAAAGATAAAACTTAGAAAATTATATATAAGCCATCGCGATACAGTTTTTATCAACTCATTTAGGCTGCGTTTGCCTTCAAATATCTCAGAAGAAATTGTTTATCAAACCATTCCCAAGGAAACAATAATAATATTCTTGCCCATTTAAAAATACGGAACATAGCAAACAACACCATATTCTGCGATCATGCTCCAGGAAAAAAACTCTCCGTAAATAAACGTCGAATCATGCCTTCTCGGCAAAAAATCTGTTGATCCTGCCTGATAAAACACGCCAACAATTCACAAATTCAGACGAAAAAATACATAATTCGCATTTTCGATAATTTAATATCAGAAATTAGAATCGGGAGAATCCGAGCGATGCCTATCGAGCTCACTTCGGTAATTAACGAAGTTGAGTTCCAATTTCGAATTTACGGTATGGTACGGTAATCGGCCGGTGTCATTGGATGGCGATAAGCGCCCGTCCGATTGGCCGATCGACCGTAACTTTTCGGAATACGAACTTCGGGATTTACGGTCCAAAGTCCGTTATGGATTTGACCCAATTTGTTCGGGACTCGAATTGAAATTGGATTTTTTGGACCGTACGGTCCATCTATTTATTGGTTATGAGGTTCTTTGTTGACTAAAAGGTACTTTACTCGACGCTTATTTTGCGTCTTTCGTAGTTTGGGATAGAGGAGGATAGTGTCGGTGTCAATTGTTTTATATTGTTGGAATTTCGGATGCTCCTTTTCCTTATGTGCCTAATGGTATTGGCCCTTTTCAACTCAGCAATATGAAGGAGGTCATACATAAATAAAAAAATGAGCGACCCTTGCCTGAATGAAAATGCCTGAGTCTTCGTACTCAATTACAATTTTATTGACAAAAACTCCTGAATTCTCTAACATACAAGGTGTGAACGAACCTTTCACGAAACCGTCAGCCAACCAAGCATTCTGTACATTAAACTAAGTAACCCTATGCAAAAAAATCTTAATGGGAAAAAACTATTTTTATTGGGGTTAAAAACAGTAAAACTCGATGTAACACATTCAAAACATTGTGCTGATGAATTCATTGTATAGTAAACGGGGCATGAAGGTATTTGAAGTTACTAGTAGTTGAAACTAGTTTTATTTTAAACTTGAAAAAAAGTTCCAACTTTGACCTCCAATATCTCCGTAAACAAAAGGTTCTAACGTCAAATAAAATGTCTCAATGGGACAACAAGTGCCTTTCGGTTTAGATAAGGGCGATTTACACCCATTTTACGACAAAAATAACAAAACACAACATTTCTCTACCCAGCTAACCGTAAAACCCCGAAAATTTTCCAATTTTCCTCTTCTATCATATAACAATTGAACCGCACTCAAATATATCCAATGTCAATCAAAAAACGTGAGAACAAACATCTGGTTTTATATAAAGACCTCAGAGAGAACACAAATTCGTTTCGTGATGTACAGACAGCGACAAAAGTAGAAGACGTGGGCAATGTAACGAAAATAATTTCAGAAAGAGGACACTTCCTTTAGCGGAAGTCTTTGCTCGCCTAAAAGCATGTAGCATGAACGTAGGTACACATTAAATTAAATAAGCTTTGCAATTGAGTAAACATCTTGAGGGAAACAAGACTCAACAAATATTCTTAATGTTTCTCAGTGTGTAAAACTTTCAAAGGTGCCTGTCTTTGCTTCGCAATATTATGCTCATTATTATAATGCAACTTTCAATTTCACTTGTCATGTTTGCCCTGTGTGCGATTAACATGGCAGAAAGAAAAAAGAAACGTCTTGCGCCGACCCCAAATATCATGGAATATGATGACGATGATAATATTACAACTTTCAGCAAACTGAAGCCATTATGCACAAAAATAAAAACCTATGTTACACATTATTAGTTCTAAATCTAATATTTCAAAAGTAAACAAACTTACACTTCGGCAATTTCGAAAAGCTCGCAATCACTTGTGTTACCAACTGTACTAAGGGCCGTAAGAGGATTATTGCGGTCTAAAAAACACTGATACAGTCTGAATGTCTGTTTGTTTAGTCTGTGAGGTACGTTTAATGTTATTGTGAGTGAAATAAGGAGTGGAGAGGAAAGAGGAATACTCAGATTAATCTGAACCGATCTAAACGTAATGTGGAATACGAGGGGAGGTTTGTTTTGAAATTATTAGGCCGTCATGTGATGATAATAGGTTATTTTTTGTCGAACAAAAGTGTACTTAATGTCTGCTTACGTTTTCTGTTGTTTGGTAGAATTATTATTTATCTATTGGTATCTATAGATTGTAGCATAGATCTATGGGTTTTTAGTATACGCACCTTGTTACGTAAGTTTCAGTAGCTAAGAAGAAGTAGCTAATCACACCGAAAACTATTCATTAGCAGCCACGGAGCCAGTCTAGATCTGTGCCCGGTTTATGCCAATTGGCTCGCCCCCATTACATAGAACTTATACAAAACTGGCGAAATGTGGTTGTACTAATTAGGTAGGTACACCTCTGCCTAACCCTTCGGAAATATCAGGCGTGATGCTATGTGATTATTAAGTAATTCAGTATAAGCCAAACTACTAATGTCGGAAAACATAAACCTTGCACTCGTTCCAAAGTACAATGCGTTTGCTAACTTTGAACTTATTTTGAAAATATTTGCAGGAGAGTGAAATCTACGACATACGCCGCTATAAAGGTATCTTCCCATCAAATCTACCTACATCATGACCTTCTCATCATTCAAGGCACGTAGAAGCGGTAGGCTCGACCCTTGCCTCGAATTTGTATGATAGTGATGCGCTTACATCGATTTATAAAACGCTGTTCAGTATGATAGTGTGGTGTGATAAACTATGATACATTACTCTGACCCTTGTTGAAAGATTGTGTTGATGTTTGGGATGCCAGTTGTAAATATGTATGACTTGACTAGCTTCTGCCCGCGACATCGTCCGAGTTTTCTAGTTTTAACGTAAACTTATTATCAGAATCAGAACTTTATTTGCTAATGGTACAGGTATAAGATGTTATACATAAATTAATAAGATCGGCTACAGTCTACCTTACGGTGTTCAAATTGTTATATAAATTAAAATATTAATGCAAATTAAACAATGTCAACAAAAAAAAACAGAAATTTTTGCAAATTATTAGGTACCTAAATTAAAATATGAATACAAAATAAATAATGTCAACAAAACAAAGCAGAAATTATTGCAAATTATGACCTAATTTAAATTATGTATACAAACCATTGACTTATATATCAATGATACAAAATAAACAATGTCAACAAAACAAAAATAGAAAAATAAAGTAAAGTCAATTCTAACCTCTCCTTATTTTATTTTTAATTGCGTACTTGTAGCATGTGCCAAATATTATTTTCTTTCTTTCTTTCTATACGTTCTTTCTGTGTCTCTCGGCAATAGCGTAGATTTCTATTGATGAAAGAATTGTTTTAATCAGAAAACATTCGGAGACTACCTCCTACATCCAAACTGGTACTAGGCTTGCATAAATTCAAGGCAGTATTTATGCTAAATAATAACACGAATGATTTAAACACCGTCTTAAACGTATAGCCTAGTACTTTCTGGTGGCTATATACTTACCTGTGTAAAGGGTGAAATGGCAAGAAAGCTAATGAGATGACCAGTAATTGAGAAGTATGGAAAAAGAAGACATGTCATGTTGCGCTGACCCCAAATGAATTAGGATGGGGACAAGAGAATGATGATGATAATCTACCTAGATTTTTTTGTGAAATAAATAAGATGTAATTAACCGACTTCCCAAAAAGGAGGAGGTTCTCAACTCGATGGGTATGTTTTTTTTTTCTATATATGAACAGATTAAGCCGAGATTTATAATCCGATTTACGTGATTCTTTTTTAGTTTGATGCGGAATAGTTGCCATTTGGTCTCATAAAATGTAACATACTCGTAGTTTGGCCCAGTACTTTACATTTTATGACCATTTTTCGTTTGTGTGTTCGCGAATAACTTCGTCGTTTATGATCCAATTTTGATGTTTTTTTTTTTATTGGAAAGGAGACATTTTTTATTTGTCGAATCGGAGTTTGAAATTTTGTAGAGGTGACTTAAAGATAAGGATCGCTATGATACTAAATCTGATTCATCGATGAAAAACAATGATTGCGACATTAGTCCACAGTCGATATCGATTATACAATAAGCTTCGATAGAGATCAAACAGAATCTTTATGTAAACAGGATATAATCTTGATCAATGTAATCGATTCATTACTTTAAAGATCGACCGGAAGAGTGGAAATGAAGACAAATGATGCAATGGTTTGACGATCAAGCATTTCCGTCTGGAATGCCTACCTACCTGCCTATAGTATTTTTTTATACGAGAATAATGTCGAATAAGAACCCGCGACAAGTCGAAGGATCTGAGAAATACCTTTGCCCAGGTAAGCAGCAGGGTAGGCAAAAAAAGGTTCTGCTACTGTTTAACGAAAATAATTAATCAAATCATCATTAACCACGAAAAATGGTATCTTATTAACTCTGGAAGACAGCTAATAGTATGTCATATTTTCCCATACACGTCCTCAACAAAAACAAAAAAAATTGAGAGGTGTCAAGGAACACCCGGATGGAACGAAGTTATTGTTATTATTTTTTATTATGTAAAAAAAAAAAAAAAAAGAAATGTAGAACTGAAAATATCTGGCTTGCTTTCTATAAGAGAGAGAGAGACAGACAGAGAAACATGCGACGCCGCACAGCTTACAATAGCTTACTATAGCAAAAAGTGTCGTGACAACTTTTCGTATGAATTTTTTCCGTCTAGTCCCCTTTCACAACGCGCGATAAGGAACTTCGTTCCAAAAACAAATAAACCAACACCACATCGATATCTCATATTTCACGGACAATACCGATTCGTATCGATTACCCGCCGAGTCCCGACACGTGCGCTTTACGTAAATACCGCACGTTGCGCCATCAATATTCATAACCGGTAATCTTATACCGATTCATCGGTACTCGCATTAAATCGGCTTCGCTACTGCTTAAATCTTTGCGTGGATTTTTTTGTTAGGAATCGGGAAGGCTTGGTTTATGAAGTGATCTTTTAATCCGGGAGAAGTAAGAAAATAGGTAGAACAGCTAAAGGTCAAGGTTAATGAAAAATATGAAAGGAAGACAATAATGGTAAAACTGAAAAACTGATAATATTAAAGGTTGCAAAATAATTTAGCTGAAAGGACCGAAATCACCTCTCTCAGGCTCTACTGCTGAAAACATTCTTACAGAAAATACAAATTATACAATAATACAAATAGAAGATAAATTTTTTCTATTATAACATGACATGTCTTCACGACTGTAATCCCAGGAGGATTAGGCAGAGTAGTACCTTAGTACATCCACATTTCGCGAGTTATATTTAATTTCTATGAAATAGGGGACAAGCCTATTGCCGTCAACCCTGCACGAATCCAGACTCCGTGGCTGCTACTGAGAAATTCCTGATGAAAAAACCCACTATCAATTTGCCCTACCCGGGATTCGAACACAAGACCTAATTTTTTCAATCATATGAGTATTTCCACGAGATCCCATCATCGTCATTGCTAAGCAAATCACGATCACTTTCAAAGAAATTCCTTTTCTAAAACAACTTTTAACACTACATTTTTTTATTAGTAGCTTGTTTCAAAATAATTTAGAACTTTCCATATTACCAACGATGATATTTGTTACTTTATCTAGGTCCTCTAGTTTTCTAATTATTTGAGCAGAAAATCCCGTACAATATCGTCAGGTATCCGTAACAGATCGCGCTGTAGTCACGTGCGCCATTCACAAACCGTGCACGTTCAGCTATCGATATTCATAATCGCTAATCTTATATCGATTCATCGGCTTTCGTATCGAGTTGAATTTGTATGCAGACAAATTCAACTCGATAGGAAAGCCGATGAATGAAGTGAGGACAGTAGAAGGGAGAATATACCTAAGTCGGTTAATGAAGTTATAATATTTACCTATCACTACATAATAATAGGTGATTCAAGATCCTCTTGAATCACCTATTATCTAAATCCTTTCTAGGTTTTAGTATATAATTTGACCGACATCAACGCGGGGGAAGCCGCGGGCGTCAGCTAGTTGATTATAAACTTTAAATCCGTGGAATAGACAAAGTATCAGTCGAACAGCAAAAAAGGTTAATTAAAAGTCAAATATGCAGCTTAACATAACATCACGCCTCCAATCCCTGAAGGGTTAGGCATAGGTGTACCCATTAGTACACCCGTAATACGCCAGTTCTGTTGAAGTCTGATGTAATAGGGGGCGAGACCATGAACTGGGCATAAATCCAGACTGTAGATTCTAGTGAGAAATTCCTAACGGAAAAACCCAACAACATTTTGCAGAACCTGGGAATCGAACCCTTTAAGCATAGCAGTCGCGCTTGCAACCACTGTACCAGCGAAACAGTTACACATGCCATAACCATACTGTGATAAATAGTTAGATTTTATCCATACTCGATATTTATGAAAACCCGACTATTCGTTGTGGCAATTTTATTCTAGCAACTATCAAATTACACACCCCTTACAACTGACATTGAAAAAAAAAACAAAACAGAAATTAAAAACAAGCATCTTTCCCCACCTCTCTATTAACACTAAATCCATCACTTTAATAACGCTATTAGTTATCAAAACAACTGCTCCTAATATCTTTCAAACTATAATTGAATTTAACCGTGAACTTCATCTGGGCCGGTATGATCCATGTATAGCTATTTACGTTGGCCCCTTGCATCGTAAAACTTATAAATAATAAACCCATGGTCATCAAACTGGGGGTTGGGTTGAAGAGAAAGAATTTGTTGGATCGTTCGAATTCTTTTGGTGAGAATTCAGAATATTTTTGTGTCGAAACTAACAGTTTTTTTGTCATTTTCTCATAATTGAAAGCACGAAGCAAATTGCTCAAATTGGAATAAAACGGATTCTGCAACTTCCTGTAGTTCACATAATATTGCGCTGATTGTAAGATACAAAATTGAACATATAGATACAAAACTGCACCTAGATTAGACACCCAGAGGTCCTCTAGCTAAATTTTTTTATCAGCCTAATCTGTCCCACAGCTGAACAAAGGCCTCCCTCATGACTTTCCAAGTTAGTTTACAATTTGCCTTCTCCGAACAATCCATTAAGAATGACTGCAGTCATTCTTATCGATCGACACACCAGGTTTTTTATATCATAATTAATTTCAGTTTTATGGCTATTTCCTTGCTGTATTTTACCAAAACATTCCAACTCCAAAAAATACCATGATCCGTTTTAAAATTCATAATTATCAAACCAAATTATCTACAAAAAAAAAACTTCCTCGACAACCCTAAAACCAAAGGCAAACAGCTGCACAAGGGAGATACAAGTTTATGTGATACTATCACATAGATCATTAGACATGTGTTCGTTTGACGATCGTGATAGCCCAGCTTTGTCCCACCCTTATCTCGACCATAGACCATAAAAATGTTATGTCTCTGGCAAAGCTTGAAGAAAAAAACTATGATTTTATGTGAGTATTAAGTGTCACGTCTCTTCGGGGCAATTTTATTGTGCGATGAACGAAAATACACGAGTTGACTGTAAAAGAATGATACTCGTAGTTTCTACCCCATTCAAGAAAACTAACTCTCTGTGCGCTGAAAAATGGCCCCTTATGACGGTAGAAATTTTTTTTTGCTCACCTGGACTATCCTACTCTCGAACCATATTCCTACTATCATTATCATTATCATTATCTAGTCCTTGTTCCAATTCATTTGTGGTCAGCGAAGCATCACTTCTTCTTCCATACTTCTCTGTTACTCGTCACCTCTTCAGACAATCCCCATGTTTTCCACTTCTCTGGATATGGTGTTGTGAGTGAATACAGAAAGTTAATATTAGTAGCAAACCAACCATTATGTCCTCTACAAGCACACGCTACTCATCTTTCCTTCATTAATGACCAATTTCCGTTAATTATAAAACAATTGACGATCGTATGTCAATCGATCTCTCATCCTATGCAATATAAATTATGCATCTGTTGAAGCATTTTTGATCATCTATAACAACTACATTGGTGGCAGAATTCTCTATGGCACCACACTGTTGTCTCTGATATTTCAGGCGACAGATACCACTTTTCGTCAGACGAGCTACTACAATAGCTACTTCAAAATCAAAATCAAAAGTCTATTATTCAAACTAGTCTGATAGTCACCACTTTTCGAACGTCAAAGTTTATTTACAAAAGACAGTCCCCCAAAACGCACCCTTCGACGCTTCCTAGTGTTTTAGCTGGAAAGAAAAAGTGGCGGAACAAACTCCCCAGCAATACATCTGTCTGTTAGGTTAAAAGAAGAAGAATATCATACTTGTTTTCAAACCAATTACAAAAGAATTTCATAATATGACCGATACCGGTATTATTCAAAACCGTTTCCCTAAACCGGTAACTGATACTGCTCACACAATTAATTTGGAGTGAAAATCAATAAAATTCCAAGTGCTATACGATATTTCTAGTAAAATATTGAAGCAGCTGTCGCGTCGTTTGACGGCTTGTGAGCGCTCGACTAAAAATAATAAGACACCCGAAACCCGTCTCCCTGTGTACATTACCCTGAAGGGAATGTAGCACCATAGACATTTTGATTTTGAATTTACTGAAGTTACCTTTTAAATGTTTTTGAGTGACAGGTTGATGATGGGTTTGGATGAATTTGGTGATAGATTTACTTTAACTAACAATTTTGTTTCACGACTGGTCATAATTTTGTAGTAGCATTGATAAAATAGTCTATTTTAGAATCATCGTTTGCCCTTGTCCCAATAGGGGATCGCACAAAAAAAACTAATTTGTCCGTCAGATAGATTTCCAAAAAATATTGAACACATATTTTTTTTTTCACGTAAACAAAAATTGAAGACGATACAGTCCTTTGAAAACTCGTAAACTTCTCGAAAACGTCACATGGCAGTACATTTCTTATCTACAAGTAACGTCACAAGCCCCCATGGATCTTTGACGCGTTTTATCTTCGTCAATTTTTATTATTTTGATAAAACAAAAAAGACGTATCCAATATTTTTCGATAATCTAACTAACGGACTAAACAGAATCATATTTTTTTGATTCAGTTCGATCCCCTATTCATTTGGGGACGACGATCTTCCATACTAATCTCTATTAGTCGTCGTCTCATCACTTCATTAGACAACTCCTTTCTTGCTATATCATCCTTTACACAGCTCATCCATCGTCTCTTTGGTCTTCCTCTGCTCTTCCTCTTTTCAAAACTTTCCTCGCGATTAGTCTATATCGGTGATCACTAAAGCAATTCATTGTTAACATATTTTGGCAGCTGTTAATTATATGTGTTTCCTTGACTGGTTCAAAATAGAATAACACATCCAAACCCTAGCAAAATAAAAAGCTTCGCAGTATAATCTTTCCCAAAAAGCTATTTCCCCTACTATTTTTCTCTTATATCCTCCGCCACATTCCGCTACTTTAATTTCACGCTTTCCGTACAAAATTAAGATGTCATTGCAACTCGATACCAGCACATAACGACACCCCCTCGACCCCTCACCCCCTCCCTTCTCTAATTGTCTGTTTTATTTGTCATCTGACACTGAGGACTTCAAGCCCCTTGTTTTTTCACCCGAAAAACGAATTTAGGTGTAATTTTAGACTGGAACACTTGGCGGACGTGTAATTATTTCCATTCCCGGAATGTAAGGAATACTGGGTGTTGCTTGTCAAGTGCAGTCGTGAAAAGCTGTGTTTGTATATGCTAAGGGCTGCTTCGTAGAACCCTCGGAAATCTTGGGAAATACAAGATGAGACAACTAAAATTGTAGCTAAAATACTTGTTTTTAAGATAGGACGCATTTAAAGACAACACTGTAGAAAAGGAATTAAAACTGTGAAATATCAGAGCAAGAAGTGTCTTTAAACAGCCAAAGAAACTAAGACGATGTAACTACCGTGAATACAAATACTCCACTTAAAATCTCCAACTTACTTAAAGCACCTAAACACACACAGGTAAACAGCAACAACTCACAAGGGTAACATTACCATTAAGATAATAGAAGAGGATTTATAACAACGCAGATAAAACACCACTCAAGTACGTGAGTCGCTCTCTCGCTTACTGAACATATTAATGATCAACATGTGTTCTCCACTGTACGATGCGGATAATAGTTTGAATTAGTATTAGTGGAAGTAGATTATGGTTTATTTATAGCAGTGTTCGTAGTAGAAATGGTAAGAAAGAAGGATGGTGTAGATGATACTACGATGACTGAATCAAAAGTGAATGTTGATAATGAAACATCACTAGTAGCACTAGCATTGGTAATTCACAGAATCCATGGACGATTCGTAAAAAAAAGAAAATTGTTTTAGGAACCTATAAAAAAAAATATGAATTTCCATAACCCTTTTACAGAAATAACTATCGCTTTTACAGCACTCTATTTAATTGAAGAGTGATCTATACGTCAGGTTAAAATAATCGGAATTCGACTCGATACTTCTTTTTCCACTGTACCAGCAAAAAAGTGTTATTAATTTAGTCTTGTCCTCAGACGAGTATTTTTATCGTTAAGAATTTGTTCTCACTTTATTTCCATTGATTTAACAATGGCCCAATCATGTTCCTCATTACTTACCCGTAATTAGAAACATATTGTGCGCAACTTCTGTTGAGTTACCTATTTTTGTAATGAGTGGTCGCTATTTTTAGACTAGTGTGTCCCCCGGATGATACTTTCTTCAAAAATGGTCTCAACATTCTGGCTGTTTCTATTTATTCGGTGTAGAACAGGACTTTTTGATATCCACTTAACATGGTTTCATGATGAATTCCGTTGTCCTCAAGGGTCTTAAAAAGAGTCCGCGTAACACTGTTGAGTTTGCCTCACGCGTCAGTTTATTTAATTCCACAGTTTTATTGATTCACTAGTTTGGCTGAATGAACTGGAAGAAACTGGACTTAGAATAAAATCTGTCTAGTAATGCAACTGTCGAATTCACACAACTGTCGAATCAGCGAAACTGATCAATCAACGAAACTGTCGTATAAAATAAACTGACGATTGAGGGAAATTGACCACTGCTACACGGATTCTTAGTTTGAGCACTTACACTCTACATCTCCGAAAGTATTAATTTTTAGATCTATTTCAAAATTACTATCGTTCACAGCCTTTTCAACAGTAACAACAATCGAATTAGCCACAACCTTTTCCCTTCCTTATTTACTTACTACATCATCAACTACTACATAATATTCTTCATTCATACTCCAACGTATCTTCAAAACAAAAACAATACAGCAAGGTACACACTCGTCATACCGTCTCAATGTGAACCGTGGACCGTGAACGCGAGGGGGGTGAACAGACATGTTGCACTGCTAACATCTGCAGCTCTTTTATTAACAACTGTTTATGATATCTGACTGCCAGGGGAGGTTTTATTTTAATTTTCGTTTATTCTGTGAAAGTAGCTTTTAGAATGGCGTCTTGGGTCACAATAATATTATTAAAACAGGCTTAGTTGATTTCAATTATGTCGAAACATAGTACGGTTATAAATTTGCGTATTTCACTTTTGCCATTATTAAAACTTACACCATCGAACCCAACTAGGTTCCTCAAATTATGTCTTCTCTTCTCTTTGCCTGTCTAAATTTGACTAGTTTTACTAAATTCCCGAATTAAAATGACAAATCTACAATTCCGAAATAACAATATCGTCTAAATAACCTATGCCCTGCAACGCGCACCACTTGTCAATGAAAATTAAACGGAACACCCCCTCATCTTTGTCACATCTCCTCTAACAACACACTCTGCAGCTAACAACCCACCAACTTCGCTAACTTCAACCTTAGGTCTTGGAAATACGATATCGATTTCTCCTCACCGTACTTTCAGAACTTCAAAATTAACTTTGCTGCAAACGCTCTGTCATTACCGCTGGCGCTGAAGTTCAATTCTAAAACCAACTTTATTGCTTTGTGTCAGCGTTTCAAATGTTATAGCGAGATGTGGAGGATGTTTAGCTACAGGTCTTTCATTTCTATGTTTGTAGGAACGTTCGCAATTAGCTCTGAGAGTGGAACGGAACGTTTTTAATAGATGACATGTTTTAGACGTGTTCCTTTTGTTTATACGTCTTGTCTGTGATGTCGCGGCATCTTTGCTCCTTTTGCGGAAGTGGCGGAAGAATTTGCTATTAGCTTGTTATGGTAAAAGTAGTTTAAAGCTTCCATTGCTATTGTATTTTCTAACTAAAAAGGTTTTTTTGCTATTCTTTCATTCATTTTTTACTATGTTATTTTTCTTCTTATACATAAAAAGAAATTACGTAAATTTCGTATTATACGAGTATCATCATTCTTCTGCTTTTATCCCAAATAATGTATGGTCGGCACAGCATGGTCTTCTTCTTCCATACTTCTCTATTACTTGTCATCTCAGCAATCACCTCCTTTCTAGCCATGTCATCCTTCACACAGTCCATGCATCGTTTCTTTGGTTGTGTTCTGTGTTATATAAATAGAATAATTGCCATTAAAATCTTCCCTCTGTGACCCAGCGAGAAATCACAGAAAAAATCAAATTAAATATTTGTAACAGCAACAACACCTAATCATTTTACGCCATTTGCAATTGACAGTATAATAAGCAGCTGACACATAATACTTTTTCTAAGGGTTGAAATATATCCTATAGGTAATACCTCGGCCCTATAAACGCGGGGGTGAACACTATAAACTTCCCCTATTGAGGGGTGCAATGCATTTGCATACAATGAAATTTAAATTTAAACTGATTCTCGTTTTATAAACAACGGCCAATTTTATTTTATTATGTTTTTGCTTATTTTGTTGTGAATTGGTTTATCAAAGTTATAAACCTCTTCCTTAAACCTTACCCGATCCGGGAATCGAACCCACGACCAACTCGTGGGTTCGATTCCCGGATCGGGTAAAGTGTTATTAGGTTTCTTCATCAGAAATTTCTCAGTAGCAGCCACTGCGTCTGGATCCGTGCTCCGTTGATGGCAATAGGCTCGCCCCCTATTACATGGAACTTAAACAAAACTGGTGAAATTTGGGTGTACGCCTTGTTTTGCTTCATTCTATAGAAACTATAAGGGCGCCTAAATAATTAAGAACTAACTTCGGAACAGATAATCCGGCTAAGCATTTTATTGTACGACAGAATTGGTCTAATAAATCAAGCTCTTTAATAGAAGAATCGAAAAACTAAGTGATAATGGTCAAATGGTAATTAGAAAAATCAAAAATTGGTAGTACTAATTTAGGTATAAACAAACAATTTTGATTGGATCCTCCTTTTAGGCAGATAGTGCCTGTGTTTGTAAAGTTCACTTTTCCATAACAAGACGTGATAAGCAAAAAGCAAAATGATACTATAACTATAACAATCACAGTCTTTGAATGTAATTTTTTAATCTGCACGCGTAGCATGACTACCGTAGAAACGGGTTTTGTCGACGGAAGAATCGACAAAGTGACAGATTGTAGCAAAATTTCATGTCAAATTGTATGGAAAAAGCTTTGTCTATTCTTGGTAGAATAGAGATAGAATCGCCATACTAAGCGTGCTGGTGGTTTAAAAAATACCTCTAAAATCTTAAAACACGGCGGCACTGTGAATCTCATCCTCTAGCCGTACGAAACAGACTGATATATCTCGCCCACCCCTAATTCGTATTCCGTCCGCGTCCCTCCACGACCTACCCTTCTATCGATCCCACGTTTTATACTTTTTGCGGGAATCCCTCGCGATGACCTTCGGCAAGTTCGTGGTTTTGTTTTTGTTACTGTTTTTCTGGAAGGTTCTATTTAGAGAATGGATGCTGAGAATACGATAGTAAGGTTTACAATGTAGAGGCAAGCTCGTAAGAAGACATGAGGGTAATTAAAGTCCGGGGCTGCGGGTTGTTCGCAAGAGATACCGCGGCTTCGGCGCAAGGGCTAAGAAGGAACATGGGTGGTTTTTAGGCAGTAGAAGTCTGACACGCCCTTCCGCTCTGCTTAAGAACGGGAGGGGTTATTTGATGATTTTCCACCCACCAAAAAAAAAAGGCTTCATTACGCATTAGGTTTAATTTACTCTTTATTGATCTCAATTCTCAAGTTTAGACTGTTCCTCAAGGAGAGTGATTAATTAAAGATGATGAAGACGAGGCGACGGCGTCCCATTCCTCCTGTGATGAAAACCCTGTGGTCTGCATCATTGATAAACTGTGTAGGACTGGCGTCTTGTTGTATTATGAATGATTTATTAAAATACACCACCTCGTTAAATCATGACTGATCCTTATAATTTGTTATTATAATTATAAAAATAAATTATAATTATAATTTATTATTATAATTTATTTTTATAATTATAATTTATTATTATAATTTATTTTTATAATTATAATTTATTATTATAATTTATTTTTATGATTATAATTTATTATTATTCAATAAGCTGAAAATGTACCAACACTAGACGTTGATGAAACCAGACAATATAAGCCAGACATCAATATATTACGTAGTCACGAAAAATCCCTTCTTATTTTCCATGTTGTAACCGCTGAAGTAAAAAGTCTTCGTAGAAAAGTTGCAAGGGATATGACGCGAACATTCCTTATAAGTTTCCGATAAAAGTAGAAATTTTCCGAAGTACATTGTCAGTTCATAAAGTGAGCATCTTCATGGGAACCAGATGGTGCTCCGCAACGATATTGCTAGTTTGTACCTACTTTTTTTTGCTTGCTCCTTATTTTCAATAACTGAATCTTATTTAGGGTGATTTTGAGGTAAGTAGTGATAGTTTTTTGAAGTTTTTTGTTTTTGGAACAAAAACTATTTTTTTTTCAGTGAATGTTTAAATTTTTCTATTTCTATCAATGTAAGATATTATGCCTTTGTTTTCTTTAAGACACGACATCAAAAATTGTGTAAATTCGAGATAAGAAACTGTCTACAAGATTTATTTTCAGATATTTACTTGAAAATTATTTAAATATTTAAATGTAGTAACCTGATTATTTTCCTGCTGTATCGGGAACTCAAAACAACACACAACTTGGTAAAATCCCGTTTTCAGTGTTAATGATAACTTGAGTATTTGATTTCTTACTTGAGTTTTTGTGCTGGTCAAATAACTCTAGTTTAAATTATTTAATATCGAAAACAACTCAGCAGCATCACAACAAAGGTTTAATGACCCAAATACAGCCATCCTTCCACGCAAAAACTGCAAAAAAACCAAGACAAAAAACTGTCATACTTGTAAGTAATAGCGGCTGGCATACCAAGCTCACATGAGTACGGCGTCGTCGTCTCAAGATTGCAGCGCTATGTAACGAGCAGCGTGACCTTTTGTGAGAGGTCTGTGGAGATTGTTGCTTAATAGCGCTCTGTGTGTTTTGGTTCGTTAAGATTCCGTCGTTTATGTGTGTTTTATGCAATGTAGCAGTTGTTTGCTTATAAAAGTAAAGTGGATATAGCTGCAGGTGGGTCCAAGTTTAAGGTCACCGAAATCAAGAAGAAGAATCTCTCTTCAAAGGTCGATGCATATGACCTTAACACTCGGACCACAATGTGCCTGTTTTTCTTACACTAAGGAGTCAATGTTGCATCTATTGAGAGCATCAGAGAACATCTTTGAAAAACGTTCTTAGCTCTTTCAAATTCTCGTGTTTGAACTCAACATACATACCAACAAATTGTTATATTTCTAACCACTTCGTTTCAAATTGAACCGTACACAACTCAAGCGTAATATGGCAGGAGATGAGAACCACTAGATCTAATACCTTCGCCCGACAGCTTTAGGAAGAGGCTTTCTATTGCTTTGAAAGGAAGTGTGGGAGAATTCGGAGAAATTGCTTTCGGGGATTTACGTGAAGAAAACTAGCCTTGCTCGTATACTCAGCGCTGTTACAGATAAGATGAAACAAGACTAATCTTGAACAATTTAGTATTTATTGAATTTGAAAAAAACCGGTACCGGTTCTTGAAATTTCGTTAAGATTCTTCTTACATTTCGGTGTTACCTTAATTTTACAATTTATCTAAAAGGCATAATTATAACGAAATATTCTCTATTATTGTAAACATGATTGAAGAGACTTAGTGAGATGAAAAAAATTGATTGTCTATTACAATAGAATCCGTATGTCTTCGTAAGTTTTTACCTAAACATGCTGCGGAAGAATGACCATTACTAAATAAATAAATTAGTTACCGAAAATTTGCTTTATTATTGTTGTAGTATAGTAAACCAACTATTTTTAACCAGTAATTGTTATTTCAAGCAAACAAAGAAAAACAAAATTTCAACGAGGAAACTTTGCAACAACTGCGTCTTTTTTGCAAAACCCCTCTTAATTCTAGCCAACCTGACATTTTTAGATAGCCAACAAATATTGTGATTACTTAACGTCTTAACCCGATCATACCAACTAAGTAACTTCAACAAGAATGAGGTCACTGTTTAACAGAATTCAAGCTGTATCCAAGGTGTACCCTACCAATTCAAGCTGTACCCTATTTTCCTACAAGACCTCTTTCACAGGCATTTTGCCAAACATTTCCTGAAAAAATGTGGGAAGTTCAACGATAATCTCACGAATGCTCCGCGTTTTTCTTATCTACGAGGAATGAGTGAATGATAATGAGCGGCGAATGAGAGTGAAGGAAGGAATGACGGCGCGCGAAGTAAGAATAATATTGTGACGGGTCGCGTGCCTTTGAAGACGTGACGTACTGGTGGATGATTGAATGTGAGAGTGAACTATTCTTGGTTTGAAATATATTTTGATTTTAAAAGTGTTGATAAAAGGTTAGTTATGTAGAAGCTGAAGTTTTAATGGTAGATCATAAACAACCGCTGATGTTCCCACTGCTGGGACACAGGCCTCCTCTCTAGGAGAGGGAGTGGACTTTAATCCAATACACGTGCGGGTTGATAGATGTCACATGTCTTCAAATTTTTGGTTTATAGTACTTACTTGAACCAGCCTTGGAATGGATTCTACTAAAATTATTACCATCGTTTATTAAGATTTATGTGTGCAACATAACTGTGAGAACTATAACTTATATTATCCCTCAGACCGTAAAATGAAACGACTAAACCTGCTGCTTCAGCTATAATAGAACAAGAAGTCATAACACACACCAGTAACAATATCATAATAAATAAAGATTTGCAATCATTTTTACGACTTTCCTTATAAATAAACATATTATAGCATCTATGCATAAAACAGAAACAGAACAGAATGCACCCTCAAATCAGGGTGCATTCCACCCCAGCTTCTTTCCAAAGATATATGATTTTAATAATCGCCAAGATTACGGTAAGGAGGGACGGGAGACCTTCAGTGTCCCTCTGAGTGCTGTCTGTCTTGAGAAATTGTCCCTCTAGCTATTTCATTTGTGAGGGCCACTTGATATATGCCAACTCTTATGTTGTATTCAAAGAGGACTGAAGGACCTTTTTTCTTGTCAAGGAATTCCTTTTATTTGATTTTTGGGTTTAAGATGTCTGTTGTAGTTCGAGAAATTTGACTGTGAATTTTCGGCTTGAATACTTTTTTGTTGTAATTTTGCCGTAGGGAAAGAAAGGAGCTTTCGTTTTCCCGTCTCCAAAACTCAGACACACAACATGTTACTCGCGTAACGTATTAATTTAAATCAAAATTCTCAAAGCAAACGAGCATATAAGCGCGAAAATCTTAACGCCCGTCAAAATTTTACATGAGAACAAATCAAAAACAGCTGTTTGTGAAACTGTTTCTCAAGTAGTAATTAAAGTGCGCATTAATCTCACGTCACGCGAAAGTCTTTCGAAGTTAGCGAAACGTAGCGAGAAATGAGCGAGGCGGCAGTTTGGAGAAATTGTCACGAGTGCGAATTGAAATTCTGTGAATATGACCCGTTGAGTGTTGAAACTTGGGCATTAAAAGTAAGTGAGAACTAAAACGGAAATAGTTGGAACTTTTTGAGTATAATATGAAGCTTGTTCAAGTATTTTGTTGACAAAGGAGCGGAAAACGATAGACAGACTGTGTAAAAGATGATGAAAGAAAGTATCTTCTGAAATGACGAGTACCTATAGAGAAGTGTGGAAGAAAAAAACATGCTGCACCGACCCCAAGTGAATTGGGTTATCCCAATTCATTTGGGATAACCCAATTCATTTGGGGCAAGAGAGAGACTGATGATATCTGAACGTTTTTTTAAAGGTTTTGCATTAGGAGAACTAACTGCATGGCTGACTAAATAAAAAGTTATGTATTTAAAAAAAAGTTACGCCCTGACGTAAGATAATCTTGAAGAGCTCATAATATCTTTGTTGTACAAAAGACTTGCTACATCATAAATCGCAAGCCAAGCTAAACTAAACGCAAAATGACAGCTCGCGAAGAAGCCTCAAATCCAAGATGGCGACGCAACATGGCGGCGACCGCTAGAGTGACAAGCCATTATTGAGACTGCAGCGGGTGCAGTGGTTTCTTAATAAACGGAGCCACGGGAAGTTATTAGTCGTCATACGCGTGAGCAAGGATTAATTTTGGATGACAGGTGTATATAGGTACTTGTATTGTTATAATTTGCGAGATTTATTATTAATTTGCGCAGTAATTAAGTTTAAAGTTAGTTTGTTTTGGAGCTTATTCGAAATTTGGCTAAACTGGTTTCATTTTCCTTGATATGACTGAATGATCATTTCACGGAGTTTTTCTAAAATAAATCTAAGATGAAAGTTGACACAAAACTTCTGAAATAAACAGAATAAATTGAGTAAGAATCTTGGCATGTGGTCTTTCCTGAGTTAGTGAATGCACTCCCGAATAAAACAGTGCAAAAAATATTTCTTGAAGAAAATATAAAGCTAAACCCAAAAGCCCACCACACTATTTTCAAACCACTGTAACTCCTGAAAGCCAGAATCAACAGTGGCGACCACCGGAGAAGCGCCGATATAATGAAGCTCAACGAAATCCCACTGAAACAGTTTAACTGTCTGCACCGAAAAGAATGGCGTAGGAGCGTAGGAGTAGGAACAACATAATTCCCACTTCCCTCCATATCAGTTGGAGATAGAACAGAACAAGGCCAATAGACTCAAAGGGACGCAACTAGGATCAGACCAAAAGTGGCAACAATAAAACTACAGCTTTATTTTACTGCGGAGTCAAAAATGACCAAAAAAAAGGGACTTTAAACATATTAAAACACACCACCCTGCAATATGGTCTAACTAACTCATCAAAAGCACAGAAGATAACACAAAAACGTTTCAATAGCCCTCACTTTTGTCGTAGATCATATTGAAAACACGCTTCATTTAATATTCTTTCTGAACCTTTTCCATTGTCCCGGATAATAAGCAGGGACAGCGCAAGTTTAATTGAATTAAATATTGTCTGGCTGGCAACTTCTCGTTCGCAGCAAAGTTTCCTTTTATTTGTCAGACAAGACTATAAGTAACAAACCAAATAATTATATTACTGACAGTAGACTACAAAGTTAAACATGGTCATACTAAAAATTCATAGCTGCGAAGTTATTTGACTTCTTGTTTTTGCGTAGTTTTATATTTCCTTGACAGTTTATTACTGTTTTTGTGGTTAGACAGTTTATTTTGTAATCATTTTTTATTCTTGTTATTTCTGTTAATTTATATTTTGTTTGAAGATAATATATGTGGTCCCGACCCCAAATGAAATGGATAACGGCAAGAGAATGATGAATTACATTTCACTTTAATTAAATCATCCAATTTTGTTGTAAAGTCGTAAGAAGAAAGAGAATCAAAGAAAATGATACATAATGCACTACTAGACAATTCATAGGGCTTACCTACAGATTTGTAAACTTAAGAATTAGAACCGATAAAGTCCGTTTTAGAAGACTTACAAGGCAGGAGAAACTAACATCTGTACTAACGCAAACCAGACCATTTGATTATGTTTCTAAACCAACATTTTCCCCAACACATGTTCTTCTAAAGCAGCTTAACATTTATTTCGTGCACTTCTCCAGACACAACAATCTTCCATACATTTATGTTTATTATAAATGATAGCATTGTTCTGGGCGGTGCGGTGCAGGAACAAAGCGGGGGTCTTATGAAATTAGTGCACTATGAACAACAGGCGAGGGTATAAATTAGTTTACCGGAGAGACCAAGGATCGTGATAATTTGGTGTAAACTACACTGGATTGATGGTCTCGTGGTAGTTGAGGTAATTTTGTTAAGGGAATTTAAGCTGCTGGTGTCTTCGGGGTACAGGACCCCGAAGACACCTCAGCTTAAATTCCCTGTGAGGATCATTTTGAGTATAATATTTGAAGTTTTGTGTTTATAATGCTGGCTTATAAATTGATCAACCGATACAATCATGTTTTGTTTACTGTTACACATATTTTGCAAAAAAAAATAGTTTTGTCACGACGATGATTAGCTTGGTTGAACTCTCTTAAAAGTATTTCTTCCTCCGAATACTGACTAAAAGAAAAGGTAAATGTAATGGATTAATACTATTTACCAAAAATATCATGGACGACAGACCTCGTAGAAGATGGTGGGACGATCTGGTCAAGATTAGCGTTCATTGGTCCTGATTGGCCTTAGATCGAAGCAACTAGAAGTCCTAAGAAGATGACTTTGTCCAGCAGATGTATGATTCAGGCTAACAGTATCATAAACGAAAATACATTTCTCGACCACAAACACAGTGCATCAAAAACGAATAAATATAGACAAAAATATCCAAAACTCATTTTCGACCCATAAATTTATCCCTCCACTCCCACCAAACAAGGGAACCGCTAACTATATTAGTTAACCCTGCCTGGGGTTGTTTCAACTAAAAACTGCATATATAGGGGGTGAACACAATCTGTCATACAGCAACTTTCAACAATTGACGCAAATGATTCCTTTGCGTGAGTTTCGTTTCATACATTTTCGTAGCGGATTTTTATGTTCTTAACTTAATTGAACGTTGGAACTTTTTCTACTTTGGTTATTATGAATAGGTTATTTAAGAATTGGGCGTTTTTTTTTTCTTTACTTCATAAGTTGTTATGTGCTTAATGACTTCGGTGGGGTGTTGAATGGTCATTCTTTTAATGTTTGACATGAACTTTAAAACAATACTTTGTGTAACAGTTTTTTCAATAAACTTCCTCGAAGACTAGCTCTTATTACACTACGATTAGGTTTGAAATGCTACATATTTCGCACGCGTGCGGTAATCTTATTTTTCCGCAACCAAGGGCGGTAAAGAAAATTACCACAGATAACTATACCTTAGATTATGTCCAAACCGATTAAAACATAGGAAATTTAAAAAAAAATCAATTCCGACTATGGAATCGGTAGTGTCTTTACAGCATAAATATTTTTTGAATATTAAATTGTTAATGTTTGTAAAAAGAATACTATAAATTAACATGATTATTTAAAACAATTATTAACTTTTATGAACAAGTAAACATTTATTTGTGTTCTTAATTATACAAATATTTGAATTTTATATTTTTCCTATGAGGCTGTTTAGCAACTTCATACCTTTGCTTCTTCTTCAATCTGGCGAAATCAAACCGCGGAAAAAAAGCAAATGAAATCATAGTCTCCTAAAAATTGATGACAAAAATTCTTAAGTATCGTTATTAGGTAGTTAATTTCTTCGAAAGTGTATTGAAAAACGTCGTTTGAATACAACAAAGGCATTAAATACATAGGACGAAAACCGTTAGAGAACCATCAGAAACACAATAAAATTAGGAAATTTTCTGAATGAAATCAGCGGCAAACACTAAGGGGCGAAGTAGGGGTTCAAAACGGAACTACGCCCTCTACCGGTTTGTTTTAATGCAATTGTCATGCAAATTCCGGAATTAATCGCACCCGCTTAGAGTTTTAGAAGTTTTATGACCTTTATTACCACCAGCATAAGTGTTATTTTATTAAAATTCAGATTCCCTTTTGTTTGAAAATGATAATTGTTAAAATGCAAGGAAAATCTCGTGCTTCGGATGTGGAAACCGGAATCGTACGGGAGTATTTTATGACTCATCTATAGAAACTTGTATGTCTATGATAAATAATTTAATAAGTATGTCCAGATTTCTATGAAACTTAGGTGTAGCTTAAGTGTATACAAAACCACTTTATTCGAATCTCTCATCCCACAGAAAATCTATACAAAGAATAGTCAAGTTATACTGGAATTGTATAACTTGACCACATTTAAGGAAACCAATAATTCATATTCTATTTTGTTTGTTGTTAGTTGTTTGTTAGTATCAGCACATTGTTATTATTTTTATCGTTTCTTTTTTTATTTCTTTTATTTCTTATTATGTACTGCTACTGGTGTATTAAATAAATAAAAGCATCAATTAAAACATAAGATAACATCACGCCTATAATCCCCGAAAGGTTAGGCAGAGGTATACCTAATAGTACACCCACATTTCGCCAGTTATGTTTAAGTCCCATGTATTAGGGCGAGCCTATAACATAATTAAAATCTGATCAATACTCATCTCCAATGATACAAAACGCACAACTCAATAACCTCCCGTCTAATTTTATGCCCGAGCACATAAAAAAGGGACTCAAAGCAAACAATACATCACAATTGACAAATATGAAAATTCATAAAGGGCACAGTCGCTCCGAGCGACATCTACAAAAGATTTAAAAAAAAAGTGATCCAATTACTCGTTCTATTTTTGAATTTGGTTTTTTAGGGTTCCGTACCGAAAGAATAAAAACGGGACCCTATAACTAAGACTCCTCTGCCCGTCTGTCTGTCACCAGGCTGTATCTCATGAACCGCGATAGCTTGACAGTTGAAATGTTCACAGATGATGTATTTCTGTTGCCTCTACGACTATAACAACAAAAACTAAAAGCAATTTAAAATAAATATTTAACTGATGCTCCAACAACAAACGTGATTTTTTTGCCGTTTTGGTACGGAACCCTTCATGTGCGATTCCGACTCGCTCTTGGCCATTTTTCCAATTCTGGCGACGTGTGACCCCTCTAGGCATTTGATTAAGAGCCAAATTTATCATGGCCCGCTCTAAATTAAAAAAGTAATAAGGATAATTCGCGAATATTATTGTACCTGCTGGTTCAAGTACGTTTTAGTATTCATCATTTGTTTTTATTAGGAACGTACTTTTATGTTTTATGTGTGTTGCAGATATTCATCAGGAAAATTTGCTTGTTTTGCTTTGTGCTCCATCTCCTCTATAAAAGAAACAAAGAGATACAAAAAAACGATTTTTCAACGCAATTCAATGTGCGGTACTAATTGTGAGTATCACGAGTAGAAGAAATTAGCAAGCTAATATTTCGTCAATATCTTCAAACACCTTACAAAAAATCAACAAAGATAAAAAACAAACTGACACCATAGGCGACAAAAATGTATTCTTCTTCTTTTGATACTTTTCCAATTACTGAATTTTTTTATTTTTTTTTATTTTTAAAAATATATTATATAACCATCAACTCAAAATACTTCTCTTTGACTTTTGAGAAGTGAAACAAAACTTTAACCAAGCGGACTATGTGGAAGCTGTATAACGACTCATATACAGAAATGGCCCACGCACCTAACAATCCGAAACCAAGCCTCTTTATCAGCCTATAGTGTTCCCACTGCAGGGACTCAGGCCTCCTCTCTAGGAGAGGGATGGGCTATAATCCACCACGCGGGCCCAATGCGGGTTGGTAGATGTCACATGTCTTCGAATTTTTTGGTTCTAACACATGCCGGTTTCCTCACGATGTTTTCCTTCACCGTTTTGAGAGCTGCGGTGATGAATTAAATTACACAAAGTAATGCTCCTGCCTGGGTACGAAACCACGACTTACTGTTCATAAGTCGGGGCTGCCACCAATGGGCCACCTCTGCTCTCCAAACCAAGCCTCATTAAAATATTAATATTCATACAGTTACCATAAAAATATTCAAATACGGACTTCCCATATCGAATAGGGTGACCATACCGCGTCAGGTGTACGGAACGTCCCTAGCTACTGTTTATTACCGTCATATTTCAGCCCCTGAAAAAGACGGAACCCTAGTTGATTTGCATCTGACAACGACTTGGCGTAATAACCGAAGGAACCCTAATTTTGGGGGAATTATAGGTACTGCGTAGGTGCTGCGTTTTTAGATTTTTATGGGAGGATTTAGAGGTGGTAATAAGATGTTTTTTTGCTATGAATATTGAATAGGTTTAAGGGAAAGGATGATTGTGTTAGGAAAACACAAAAACAGAATTGCTGTATCTCATTGCGTTTTCAAAAATATTTTATTTGCCTTCCTCATCATTCTTTTTTCATTCATATCAAAAATAGTGGTTTCGTTTCCTTTTATCTCATTGAAACTCTGTAACATAATTGTGATTCCCTTTTTTTTTTTGGGTGGAAAATTCCGCTCTTGGGCAGAGCGAATAGGAGTGTCAGACTTCTACTGACTAAAAGCCACCCATGTTCCTTCTTAGCCCTTCTTGTCGAGGCCGCGGTATCTCTTGCGAACAACCCGCAGCCCCGACGGGAATTGTGATTCCCTCAACACGAAACAAAATATTTGTTTAGCCATAAATGGTTGCTCCCTGTTGTGTCTGTTTATGCAAACATGAAAGATTTCCATGCAAACGCCACTTAAAATGCGGCAAGAAAAAACAAAAACCCAGTAGGTAAACGTGTATTTCAGCCATATATCATATCCAAATGTCATTAATTTCATATGTTACTACGCCTATACGCCTGCCTTCATTAGTCTCCAATCGTCCCTACCACAAACGACTCCAGTACAAAAAAAAACATATCTTTTCCAAAACCGGGACTACTTAAGCCCAAAGGGCCGAGATCCCCCAGGATACTTCCTCCAGAACAATTGGCGATCATTGAGGACCACGGACCACCCGCCGGCCACCAATTGGCCACTTTACCACTGCAACAGTCTGTAAGATGCGAAAGTAAGTTCATTTCTAACTTTTTCACGCGTAAAGCTCTGAACCGATCATCCTAAAAATTTTCACAAACGTTGTCACATGTACACAATCGAACATAGGGTACCTTTCATACCAAAAAAAATTACTGTTCCCGAGAAAACAACAATACCGTTCTCATGAGAACAGAATATGGCGCCATGTGTCTTTTGAATCATGATTGAATCATATTAATATAGAAACTTTTCAGTTTCTAAATTAAGTGTATACCTACATATTGAGGCTGCTGACTGTTGTCCCGTCGGGGCTGCGGGTGTTCGCAGGAGATACCGCGGCCTCGACATGAAGGGCTAAGAAGGAACATGGGTGGTTTTTAGTCAGTAGAAGTCTGACACTCCCTTTCGCTCTGCCCAAGAGCGGGTCATTTGATGATTTTCCACCCACCATAAAAAAAAAGGCTGCTGACTGTACCTCCAATTAATGATCATACACCCCACAAAGTACTAAAGACCAAAAAACCTCCATGTCCGTTCAAAAACCGGGACCACTTAAGCCCAAAGGGCCGCGATCCCCCTCGATACTTCCTTCAGAACAATTTGCGATCATTGAGGACCACAGACCACCCGCCGACCACCAATTGGTCACTTTACCGCTGCACCAAGGCGCATTACCACTTCCTGTCACAATTATCGATGGAATTAGGAAGATTCTCATTTCTCGATTCCCACGATGCCCTCAATACCCTGAGGTATTGAGGGCATCGTGGGAAGTGAGATGTCGGAAGGACGCACTTAGAATGGGGTTGATTTTTGTGGTATTTTTTGTTTGAGGCTAGCAAGCTATTGTAGTAGGCGTGGGCGTAAATTAATTATAAAAAAATACTAGATAAAAAACTCTAGATTCCCGAGTCATTTAGTTATTCTAACAGGAATTCCACAGTAGCAGCCCGTAGGAGTCCTGATTTGTGGCAATAGGCTCGCCCCCTATTACATGGGACTTAAACATAACTGGCGAAATTTGGGTGTACTTAATGGGTACACCTCTGCCTAACCCTTCTGGGATCACAGGCGAGGTGTTATGATGTTATTTATCTATCAATGTTCCTGCCACTTAGAAGAGACACGACATCTAGTTTTGAACTGCAAATTTTAATAATCTGGATAAACAGCAAACTAGACATTCCACATAGGTAGCTCGTTAATGTAACATACGTCATGTAATATGTCCTCAAAGCTAGTTTTACCAAACCTCCGATCCAAAATTGAATAGCTGGCAAAATTCATCGGGTTTCCATCCGATAGCCTTTGATACCCAGACAGCCGTCGGCGGATCAACACTGCATCGCATAATGCACTCGAAACAGCTGATAATGCACTTTATCACGTTGGCATAAAACTGGATAATACTGCAGACGAATCTTTGGTAATACAAAGCTTTGTATTTGCAGAGGATATAAGAGAGTTTGGACTTTATTGAGTTGGTTTAAGAGTGTGTTGGATCGCATTTAGATTTGTTTGCAACGGAAGGTGGTCACAGCATTCGATATGACGCCTCGAAATTAAGTTCGTATTGAAAATATTTATTTCACATGTTACTGTGTTTTAACCCTTTGAGTGGCCACCGTGTTATTTATTCGAATTTAAAATACTTTAAGTAATGAGGGTTCGCTGTTGATTTTAAATTTCGTGTCTCGTTTGAGTCGCAGCATCCCATTAGCATTTACTGTATCGAATTTCGGTTGTTTTCCTTAACAAGTTGTACGAGTATTTTTTGGACAATAAACTCGTTGGTCTTTACCGCTACTGTGTGAGTATAAGATCTTGGGTTTGATTCCGAAGTCGGAATAAGTTTAGTTGAATTCTTCCATCATGATTTCGCAGTGGCAGCTCGCCGTTTAGTTTTTTATCCGATTGATGCCTATAGACATACAGGGTGTAAATCAACCCATCACACAGCCGTCAAGCAAGCATTCTGTATATCAAACTAAGTACCCTACGCAAAAAAATTTGCTGGGGAACGACGTTTTTTTGGGTCAAAAATCACATTTTACGGTAAAACTCAATGTAGCACTGTTAAAACATTGTGCTAGTGGATGCTTTGAATAGTAAACGGGTCATGGAGGTAATTTAAGTAAAGTTTTAACCTGCAAAACTAGTATTTACAAAAACAGCTGTGAAAAATTTAGAACTTTGACTCCCAATATCTCCGTAACTAGGAGGTTCCCAGGTATGGTCTAGAACAAAAAAATGATCACAGTGGTGGGGAAAACAAGTGCCCTTCGTTTGCGTTAAGGGTACATTTACACCCTCAGACTTAAATATAACCGTCGAAATGAGGGCGCACTTCCTTTAGGTACAAGTAGAGTACATGACTGCCTAATCTTTCGGGGACTATGTGTAATTTGTTATGTCAAAATCATCTTTAGTAACCGTTTTCTTAAATTTAAAATCATTAAACATTTGTTTCCTCTTTACAGGTAAATATGAACCATTGCCGTGGTGTTGGCGTGTCCACCTTCTAGTTGGCAAGTCTAGTTACCTGTGGGCTGTGAGTAAACAAACATTTACTTTGACCAATCTGTTTGTTCCGTCTGACAGAGCACGTAAGTTTGTACTTGTGATTTGAATGTGTTATGACACCCACGACACAGGAAGTCCCAGAACGGAAAATTTGTGTGGGTAGGTATAGTCACGAGCACTCATATGTTTACACGGAGCAAAATTCAATCCCGACTTTATTGTGAACTAGCGGACGTCACGTGGTTTCACCCGCGTATTTCCCGTTCCCGTGGGAATACAGGGATAAAAAGTAGCCTATGTCACCCGCGGATAGTGTAACTTCCCAACGGTGAAAAAATTTTTAAAATCGGTCCAGTAGTTTCGGAGCCTATTCGTTACAAACAAACAAACAAATCTTTCCGCTTTATAATATTAGTTTAGATCAACAGTGTCTTTAAGATAAAACCTATTTCTTAATAGTTTGAGTTCGAAAATGCTATGTCCATAACGATTTATGATAATAATAAATTTAGTAGAAGAAAAACACCTTTAAAAATTGCTGCGTGTGAACCGTAGGTGTAAACACATTAATGCTCGTTATTATATATGTGGGTATAAATAATAATTATTACAGTATAAGTATGTACCTACTAATTGTTTTAGCTACAAAAATGTCAGGTTATTGATACGATGGTACCCGAACAGAAGCAAAAGTAATTTTAAAATGTATTCCCCTTATAATATGTTAGCAAAATATTATTATATATTATACTCTTTTTTTATTATTATACTCTTCACCACATTCACAAGTTACGGTAGGTACTTTGTTCAAGTTTTAATTAATACCAAAATAATTTAAAAAATATACACTATAACACAATTGGTTTTTCACATAAACTCTCGACGAAAAGGCATAATTGACAGCTGAGAGCTAAAAAATAAATATTTCAGCACTTTAACCCTAGAAACTACGTAACAAACCCACTTAAAAAGTTTCCAACGACAAACTGTGCCCCCGACTTCCCCGAGAGTCTAGACTTCAGGTGTCCATCGAAAAAAGTCTGTCCCAAACTTCCCCCTATTAAAAACCTTTTTACCCTATTGCACCCCCTAATTCTTCTTACTTTTCTAAACTTTAGCAGACGTTTATTTCGCTATAACCTGTTTATTGCTCTTCCAATATTGTTAGATGTAAATTAGGGGAAGTTTCCGAAAAACTTTTGGCTGTTTTGTGTGCTTTGCAATTATTTTTTGTTTATTGATTAAGAGGGTTGTATCTTGAAAAATAAGTCTGCCTTAAAGAAGCTGATTAGTGGAATCCAATCATACATAATCAGTAAATAATTAAAGCAGTCAAATAATAATTCCGCTGAAACAAAAAAGAACAAAACGAATCAAAACTTATGAGAAACAGCTAATCATCATCAACTACCCGCCTTTTCCCAACTATGTTGAGGTCGACTTCCAGTCTAACCGGTTACAGCTGAATACCAGTATTCTACATGGAGCGACTGCCTATCTAACCTCCACAACCCAGTTAGTACTGGGTAATACGATAGTCCTTGGATGAAAAACAGCTAATATTAAACGAAATACAAAATTAAGTCGTTTTTTATCAAAACCCGTAGTTTTTCCGCGCCATTACTGAAATCAATTAATATCAACCCACCTACATATCAATCTTTATTACATTCTACACTTGGGAGCAAATAAATCGAGCCACTACCTTTTTTCACGTAAAATGGTAAATATTTTTGGTAATATGGAACGTATCAATTCGAACTATATATCGCCTAAAAGTTTAGTTAATAACCTTTACAATGAGGGTAAATTATTGAATAATAACCTTATTGAATGATAAATTATTGGCTCTGCAAGAAAAATGGTAATTTTGATAGAAAATTTAGTAGGGCTAAAACAGTCCATAAAAACAATAAAAAACAAAATTATTGCAAAAAAAATATTCTTAATAACTGGTATTACCCCCCCGTGCCCTGATACATTCTTGTAGCCTATTAGTCATCGATCTGATCAGCGTTACGATGACATATTGTGGTATGTTCTCCCACTCTTCAAGCACAGCGACTTTAAGCTCGGGAATGGATGAAACAGCGGGAACCCTGGCTCGGACTCTCCGTTTTAGCTCGTCCCATAGGTGTTCGATCGGGTTCAAATCGGGACTTCGTGCTGGCCATACCATTTGTTGAATCCCGATCGCAGACAAGTATTCCGTAACGATCTGCGCGGTATGAGGTCTCGCATTGTCATGCATAAACAAGAAATTTTCTCCGACAAAACCAGCATACGGCATTACGTGGTTTTCAAGAATGTCAGTTATGTATCGGTCAGCTGTTAATCCACGTCTACCACTGCCATCGTTGGCGGGGTCGACGAAGACAAGTTCCGTTTTTCCGTCTAGAGAAATTCCTCCCCACACCATACAAGAACCACCACCAAAACTCACAGTTTCTCGAATGCAACATTGGGCAAATCTTTCACCAGGACGTCTATACACTCGGTTTCTCCCGTCATTGCTAAAAAGACAGATTCTTGACTCGTCAGAAAACAAAACTGACCTCCAGTCTTCTAACGTCCAATTAATGTGTTCTCGAGCAAACTCCAAGCGAGATCGGCGATGAGCTACAGTCAATTTTGGGCCAGTTGCTGGTTTGTGTGATGTTAAATTTCGTTCTTTTAGTCTTCGTCTCACTGTCCACCTACTGATTGAGACTCCTCGAACGTCACGTAACGCTTGCTGTAGCTGAACAGCATTAAGTCCACGGTCGCGCAACGAATTGGTTGCAATAAAGCGGTCGTCACGTTCTGTTGTTGCCCGTGGTCGGCCAGTTCCAGGTCGCCGAACAAAAGCACCAGTCTCCAGATACCTGCGGTATACCCGCTGTACCTTTGAACGACTCAAATGAAGTCTGCGTGCCACTTCACGTTGTCCGTGTCCAACCTCAAGTAAAGCTACAACTTGGGCAGCTTCCGTCGGTGTAGTATCCATTTTATCAGGTTATTTTGATTACACAGACACAGATAAAGACAACAATAACAAGTAATATGGGTATGATTAACAAAAACCTCAAATTTAATCTTTTCTTAACAGAGTACAATAAAAATGTCATAAGCAAATTAAATGCGATAATTTTATTCTACCCTTTAAACTTTAATTTAAATAAAAAAAAAATGAAATTTTGACAACTAACTACCCTCTTTGTAAAGGTTATTAAATACCCTTTTAGGCGATATATGTTTCGAATCGATGCGTTCCATAATACCAAAAATAATTACCATAATGCGTGAAAAAGGAAGTGGCTCGATTTATTTGCTCCCAAGTGTATAACTGCATACTTGTATACATCACTAAAATCACTCTGATAGAATCCAAGATGGCCGCCAATACAAAAGGGCAAGGAGCATTTCGGAGTATTTAGAACCCAAAGTTTTTGAAGTAAATACGCTCGTTTAACATTCCAAAAGCCTAAACATTATTGTTTAGTTAATTGTTTCGTTGGCCGTACGATTCAATTTACGCTTTATTAATTTTAAGCGGTTTTCTAGAAACGTTCCGAGTTACGCAAAAAGTTTGTGAATTGCAATGTGGTTACTGGTTGTGTGTGGGGAAACTGAGGTTGTGTTACGGAAGTTTAACGTGTAGACATGTTAATTAAATGTTCGAGTTATGTTCGATTATTTTTGAGATTTACATGCGTTTACGAATTCAATAAATTAATTTATCTCCTTAGTCTGAGTAAAAAACCTAAATTATTATGGTAATAGATACATAAACTGAAAATGCTCTCTTTGTTTAAATGGCAGACATTGAAAGTCCTTAAGTATGAAACTTGAGTTAGCAAGCAATCAGACACGTTTTTATGAACCTTTATTACGCTTATTAAATCTGACAAATATAGCATATAAATACAAGATAATATCTACTGATGAACCAAAACATCCTCTTGTATTAGACCAACCATCATTAATTGTCATCCTATAAGGTTCCATGGGACACTGGACACTGGCGTCCTATCACAAGACTGAACGGGTCCACCACGCGGAGGCCTATTGCGGGTTGGTAGATGTCACATGTCTTTGGATTTACGGTTAAGGGACGGATATGCTAATTGGACATTCGCCTTTTTAATGTTTAATAACAAAACTCAAGATTTTGGGTGTAATTTTCTTTTCACTACAAATTACTGCGTAAGTTTATGAGCGCCTTTAAACATTAATAATTAATTCCAGCCACGCCGTTAACCTCCAAAGTGTCACACAAAAGTACAAAATCCAAATGATTTATTCAGGTTTACACTCGAATCGTAATAAACAGTCGTCGGTTGCAGACTGCAACTTGTTATCATTTGCACCCTTCCATTGTTTGCATAAGTCACTAAACGCACCCCTGCTAATGAAAACCTGGGGAAAATTCGGGAAAACTCGCAATAATAGAGGGGTCGAGTGGGGTAGTATAGGCTGACGCTTTTGTTCGGAGTGATAGCGGAGTGTGTTAGTTTAAAACGACAAAAGGCATGTGTCTAATGAAGTACAATGCCAGTTATTAACCAATGCCTTTAATTAAAATTTTAGTTAAAATGTATCAAATATGGTGAAATAGGGTCTCTATAAACCTGCCCAGAGAAACGGCAAAAAATTCCAATATTCTTCAGATGCCAAGGAAAATGATCGATACGACTTGACCAATATTATTATGTCTGAGTTTTTTCTGACCACTGAGTTTTTATCGGCTGTTTTGAACTCAGTATAAGTACCGACTACTTTCTATAGACACACCAACTTCAGGTACTTAAAACATAGTTGACGTGTAAAGAAGTGTTTTCATACCTACTCATATAAACAAATATCTTTTACTAGCTGTTGCCAGCGGCTTCGCCCGCGATAACTTCGATATTATTCCGCGAATTAATGTGATATTGTAGGAGTAGGATAATGAGTCCTGCAATAGAAATGTTGAACTACAGGTAAAGACAACCTTGTTTTTGAAAAACTCTGTACCGGCGGCCTCTGTAAGTTTAAGCCATTTGAAAACAAACCTTTCATGTATTTTTCAGCTTCAAATAACCAAACTATAAACAACTCCCTGTATACAGTACATAGATAAATTCAAAAGGGCAGTGCACACTCAAATTGGGCGAAACTCGAAACTTATGTAGATCCACGACAGATGTCGCTGCTCCCCTCGATTATCGTATGCAGATTAAGTGGGAATACCCCTCTATGCGCACCGTAACGTAGTTTTGTACGCACCTGTTTTTCAAAAATGGATTTCGGGAATTGTTTTTGCATTTTGCAATTTCATTGGTTGTTGTTGCGAAGGAATTCGGTTTGCATAATTTTTGTTTTGTGATTTTTTACTTATATTATTTATGTAGATTAGTACAACAATATGAACAGTTGTTGTACTAATTAAGCTGTATTTGAGATGAATAACGTAGGCCTACATGGGCGCTTATAAAACGTCTAGAAAAGGTGCACCGTTTGGGTTGCTCGTTTCCCATGGATAAGCCGGTATATAACCGGTAAGAAACACCAATCAAATACTGAAAACACTGGAATATTGTTTACGTAAGCGCAAAATCATCCCAGGTCCTTACAAAATCATAGAGTATATGAAAAAAAAAATTTTTTTTTCTGTATTTTTCCAATCGAGGTATAAGTTTAGTATTACCACAAGTATAAAAAAAGGTCGCCCGTCGTGGCCGCGGGTTGTTCGAAAGAGATACCGCGGCCTCGGCGCCAGGGCTAAGAAGGAACATGGGCGGTTTTTAGTCAGTAGAGTCTGACACTCCCTTCCGCTCTGCCCAAGAGCGGGAGGGGTTATTTGATGATTTCCCATCCCCAAAAAAAAAACCTATAAGAAGGCTGTCAAAGAAAACGTTTATTTATTCAAAGCGCACTTTAACTTTTATTTCCATAAAATTGTTACAAAGATATGGCTAGTAAAATTGCCCCTTAATTTTCGCCTAACCCCCATAGCATCCCTCTATTTATTTACACTAAAACCTGGTGTACATTATTAAGTCTTGTATGAAGCCATCAAAACCAAGTTTATAATCTCCTGGGCTATGAATAACTTAGACATGTTGTGACAGGTTTGTGTAGGGCTACCTTCTACTTCTAGTCGGAAACTAAGAGTCACTAGGGATTTAACTGAAGTAGGTAGTGTGATATCTGTTTTTCTTTTCATATTTTTCGTATGTAATAAAATGGTGATTAAAGTTTTCGTGGTAAACAAAAACACATAATTGTCTTCTATACTTCTAGAGAGTAGATTTTTTGGAAAATCATCCACTCCCACTCTTGGGCAGAGCGAAAGGGAGTGTCAGACTTCTACCGACTAAAAACCAACCATGTTCCTTCGTAGCCCTTGCGCCGAGGCCGCGATATTAAGAGAGTAGATCTCGGAGATTCTTTAATTATTATGAGACTGTTTGACAACATGCATGCAGTGTTGCAGGAATAAAAAAAATATATTTGGGATGCCAACAATGGATGTAGAATTTTTGGTAATAAACAAGGTAAAAGAAGTAATATTAACGTGTTTGAACTTTCGGAATTACATACATGAAGCAACTAAGCATATTTTTTTTCGCAAACTAAAATAAACAAATAACTTTTCTGAGAGACTCACTTGATTAAATTCTAAAACATCAACCAAACAGCTGATGTCAATTAAAACTTCCTCCACAACACCCACGTTTCACCACCTTCTTAAAGACTTACACACATATTAAAATTTATCTTAAAATATCTCCTAAAATCCTGCTTTTATTTATCTTGCAACCCTACAGGTAAGTTCTCTCATCATTTATTTACGCGTGCGTAAAATTCTCCCCCTAATTTGGGTAATTATTTGAGTAGGGAATCTGCTATTCAAATATTGAAAGTGTAGGTCCTTTGAAGTTCCTTCAAGTTTCGGGCAAAATAATGAGTTATAAACTGTATAGGTTTTCGGCTTGACATTGTATGTTTTGTGTGTTTTTCCCTTTCTGCTCTACCCCTTATTAGTAATAGGAGCTTTGAGTTCGGAAGATAGGGCGATATTGACAGAGCTTTTATATTTTTTAATTTTTAACGATTATGAATAAGTCGATTTTAAAAGAGGGATTATAACCCTTAAATGCCTTTTTTCTCTTTTTTTTGGCGGGTTGTAAATCATCCAATAACCCCGCTCTTGGGCAGAGCGAAAGGGAGTGTCAGACTTCTACTGACTAAAAACCACCCATGTTCCTTCTTAGCCCTTCATGTCGAGGCCGCGGTATCTCTTGCGAACAACCCGCAGCCCCGACACAACTCGCAGTCCCGACACCCTTAAATGCCTAATGTAATATTTTGTTTTCAGTCAGAACTGATTAAGAAGCTTGTACTTACGTGGAGGGGTGCCCACCCATTACATGTACATTCCTACTGTATTTCCTCTGTTCCTCAGAAATTACCTACATTAAGTCTTTAGTCCCGATTGTTACTTGTGGATCTGTTGTACAAACTGGGTTGTGGGGGTCAGATCGGCACTCGCTCCATGTAAAGTACCTACTGGTATTCAGCAGCATACGGTTAGACTGGAAGTCGACCCCAACATAGTTTGAAAAAGGCCAGGCAGATGATGAGTTGAATGGAAATTACAACAAGAGATTTTCAAAGTATTTTAATGTAAAGACTCACGAAATTCTTGCTTCACGATTAGTTTCACAAATAACACTTGACACAAAATCTCTGTTGCCAACGAAATAAAGAAGGTATTACTATTCCTTATCCGATTTAACAATTTTATTTCAAAAGGCACGCAGTCCCAAAAAACTAATAAACGCTCACCTTTATTTGATGTTAACCCTTTGCTCCAATGGTAAATTGGTAAAGTGAATGGTAAAATTTCCATTTCACTGGTATACCTGTTACTTCAAACAGTCGATGTATAACGTGTTAAGTCCAAAATAAACACCTTCAACCCTTTAATACCAACGGGGTACAAACGACCCCATTTCACGCTCCTGTAATTGGTGACGGTTTACAAAGATTCGCTAAGGAAAATTTGTTTCAAAAGAAAATTTTGTATCAACTGAGTTTATTGAAAATAAACAATAGTGTTTGTTTTTGATTATTTTTGTCTTCGTTTTGTTTGTCACAAGAAAATTCAATTAAAGCGTATTTATTTTAAACTCAATTAATTTTGGTAGCCTTCTTTAAAAATGATATTTCAGTCAACAATATTTCAAGTAAAAAGATATTTCGTTGTTAAAATGTTCGCATAAAAAATTCAATTCACTTTTGATAGATGAAACAGCAAATTGATAGTGTTAAGCGCAAAATTCGCATATCCCAAATTGCATTTGCATGTATGATGAATGTAAATTCAGATTCAATATTGTTTTCAACCTTATATTTGAATTTTACTTTATTTTGAGAGGTTCGTCAAAGCTGACTAAGATGACCAAGTATAATAAGAAAGAAAGAAAAAATATTTATTTGTCGCAGAAACATGACGATCATACAATAATACAATAAAAAACAATAGGTACACATACAACACATAACAAATATAAAAAAAAATACAAGAAAGGAAAATAAAACGAAAGTTGCACGTCGTGATTGCGACAAGCAGGTTACCACTCAGCATGGTGCTGTGCTATGGGGACCCACAGCACAGCGCTGGTTTTCAGTGGTCACCCGTGAAAAAAAACGTACGAAAGTCAAAACAGCATTAATCACTTCTTTTTTTAAAGTTTAATTAGTGACTAAACTGGTGTCTGAGTTGTATGCTACCAATATTTTTTTGGCGGGTGGAAAATCATCAAATAACCCCTCCCGCTCTTGGGCAGAGCGAAAAGGAGTGTCAAACTTCTACTGACAAAAAACCACCCATGTTCCTTCTTAGCCCTTCATGTCGAGGCCGCGGTATCTCTTGCGAACAACCCCCAGCCCCATGGACCTCTGACTTTGCTTGATATGGCTTAAGTATGTTCACTTTCATAATGTTATATTTACTTAGTGACTTTAACAATGGAAAACATCTGTTTCAACTGGGGGCAGTAACGCTGAACACGCTTGAAAGGCAAAAATTACCATGGGACATTCATCACAATGTCGCTTCGTAATTTTTGCCTTCGTGTGCTAAATAAATATGTTTTCTTTCTTTTCTTCACTACTTATTATAAAACAAAGTCTTCCGCCGCGTCTGTCAGTATGTCTGTTTGCGATAAACTCAAAAACTACTGCACCGATTTTCATGCTGTTTTCACCAATGGATAGAGGAAAGTTTTAGTATATAATTTGACGTGAGCGACGCCGCGGGCATCAGCTAGTTCTACATAAATACTTCCTTATCTTACTATTCATGTGACGATGTAGGTGTCTAATTAAGACCCAACCCCCATAGAAAGCATACACCAACACAATTTATGTCTATTACACTCCAAATCGATTAACACCACGTATAATCTCAACCTCTTCTACCTGCAGTCAGTCTATCAGTTCCGAGCCATAGTACCTATTGTGTCCTTTGTATGTGGGGTTCTTTGGTACCCCATTAGCATTTAAGGGTTATGGCCTTTTGTAGGCCTTAACTTAATCGGTTTGTGACCGCGCGCTGAATGAATTTGAACTCACGTGCCATCGATACATTTTGCGCTGCTGAGAGTTTCGTTAGTTTAAATTGTAAGCGTAAGCGGGGGGTTAAGTTTAAAAGACTGGGGTCTGAAATGGCATACTTTAGCCTGTGTTAACGTGATTCATACTATTACCCTGTTACATATCTTTGCAATGGGATAATAATATGAAACACGTCAAAATTCTTAAATTGGTTACAGATAAATGCAGTTAGTATTATGTAATTTCACTTTGTACGTTTATTGCTAAGTTTTACATAAGTACAGCAAGAAATAAATAGATCAACTAACATATCATAGAGACAATAGCAAAATTAAAAAACAAGGAACCCTTGAAACTGCACAAATATTATGTTAATCTATACGAATATTATGTTCGTAATTTTGTATACATGTGTTAATTCCAGGACAAATGTAGCAAATTTTGACGACACAGTTTGCGCAGTGGCTGAGCAATTGGACTGTTGCGCTGCGTGCCGCGGGTTCGATCCCCGCACGGAACAAATATTTGTATGATCTACAGATAATTGTTTCGGGTCTGGGTGTTTGGTTGTGTATGTGAGTTTAAATGTTTGTGAACGCACCCACGATACAGGAGAAATTCCTAGTATGGGGCAACGTTTTTAAAAAAAAAAAAAAAACTTACACTGGTGAAAAAATACATTATACGTGAGTGGTATGGGCTGCAAATTATATTTATGTTATATTAGCCGAGTTATCACAATTTTTTGCAGACGAAGTCGCAGACAAAGTGCAAGTATAATATTTCATAAAATGCCCTATTTCCAATCACACCGCTGCTCTTCCTTCCTACATACCAAACCTCCATCTTTTTATTGCTTCACAGCATTTCTGGAACAATAGACGTGAACACTATATTAAACTCCAAGCGAAGGTTCAAGATGGCGGTCGATACCATTGTTCTGTCCATCTTTTGTTGGCAAGAGTCGAGTGTTCAGATGTCTTCATATTACACCTTTAGGGTGAGGTTTTTGAGTTGGTATCTTGAGATTTTTGTAATGATATTGTGTCAATAGGGGATCGAACAAAAAAAAACTAATTAGTCCGTCAGATAGATTTCCAAAAAATATTGAACACATATTTTTCTTTTTTCACTTTAACAAAAAATTAAGACGATACAGTGCTTCGAAAAGTCTTGAACTCCTCAAAAACGTCACATGTCAGTACATTTTTTACCTACAAATGACGTCACAACCCCTCATGATCTTTGACTCGTTTTATCTTTGTCAATTTTTATTAATTTGATAAAAGATAAAACACGTATCCAATATTTTTCGATATTCTAACTGACGGACTAATTAGAATCATATTTTTTTGACTCAGTCCGATTATTGTGGATGTATTTTACTGAATGGTTTTTGGGGGCCCACTAGGACATGTAAAAGACATGCTTTATGCATAGCTATTCCAATGAGGAGGTCGTGGCTAAATAATAACTGTCGTTCTCTACTCTTCAGGTTACGCCACGCTTGCCTGGGTTGGTCAGTGGCCAGGTGACATACCGTCGTGACTATGACATTGCATAGCATAGTAATAAGACATTTTTTCTAAAATCACTATTAAATCCGTAGATCCGTAAAAGCAGTAAATATTTCGGAACCAGCAAAAGTCTTTTCTTTTTATAAGGTTTTTTATCGTATCGACGCGTACGTAACTATCCGTCGTCGTGCAATAAGATTTCCCTTGGCACGCCACCGGATTTGTTGTTCAGACGCATCTGGTCGATACGGATTTGACAAACGCCGGGAAAATCTGGGATGATGATTACTCTGGGCACGGTCGTGACGATTTGGAATATGTAAAAAAAATATCGCAGCGTACATTTCGCTAACGATGATGGTGAACTATTTGAATGCGATAGCCATCGTCAATTTTTACGTGCATGAATAATTGGTTTTAGCAATTTTATAATATTTTTTTCCGCCTGTTAGTACCGTTTTTACGAATCGTAAATCACAATATACTGAACAAACTGGCGAAAAAATCTTGTGTTTGCGAAGTACTAGTATTTAAAACTGTTTGAACTTTAGTCCCTTACCATTTAACTAAGAACTAACTGTCTTACAAGAACCAGGAGTAAAGATAAATACAATATTCACAATTTAACTGTAAATTGGGGAATGACATAACCATAACGTAAAGAATAAATATATCAAAACAACCGGAGTCCTGAAGTCGGTTTTTGTTTTTCAAAAAGTTTTTTATTTTACCCTTTTTAGTTGTATATGTAGGTAAGTTTGAAAGTAGCACCTGTTACAGAAAAATTGAAAGGAAGTCGTTTATCTTGGTATGGTCATGTAATGAGGATGAAACGCATGTGACTAAAAAAGTGATGGATATAAATATTGATGGATGGAGAGGGAGAGGAAGGCCAAAGAAAAGATGGATGGATTGTGTGAGGAATGATTTGAATGAGAAAGGAATAAATGCCACCTTTTTTTTTTTTTTGAGGGGGTGGGAAATCATCAAATAACCCCTCCCGCTCTTGGGCAGAGCGAAAGGGAGTGTCAGACTTCTACTGACTAAAAACCACCCATGTTCCTTCTTCGCCCTTCATGTCGAGGCCTCGGTATCCCTTGCGGACAACCCGCAGCCTCGACAGGCGTCGGCCCTTGCGGGCCCCTTCCATGTTGCTGACATCTCTTTGAGGCGCGCGTGTAACACGAACGCGCCGTCGACACGGCCTGTCGTCGTCATAAGACGGACGGACGGCGAGCTTACCCATCACTCACCATCCACAGGCCCGCGTCTACGGTGGCCGGAAGCCATCACTTGGCCCCCGACGCCCGGAGCGCCTCCCGCGGCGGCTGGAACGAGAGGTTCTCTCCCTCTCACGTTCCGCCACCTCCTTCGCTAGCATCACTGCTTCGCAGAAGGAGGCGACGGCGTCCCATTCCTCCTCGCCCCGGACCATGGCTTGTACCAGGGCCGGACGCGAGAGGTCGCCGCCGCCGATCGCCGCTACGAGAACACGGCGGGGCTCCGCCCAAGCGGGACACACCTCCACAGTGTGCTCCACCGTGTCCTCCGGCCGATCCTCGCAATGGTGGCATCCGGGCGTTTCCTCCCGCCTGATTCGGTGCAGGTACCTCCCGAAACAACCGTGTCCGGTGAGTACCTGCGTCAGACGGAAGGTGAGGGCGCCGTGGCGCCTCTCCAGCCACTCCTCAAAGAGGGGACTTACCGCCACTATCGTGGCGTGCCCTAATAAATGCCACCTTCACGTGTAACAGGGAAGAATGGAAGAAGAAAACGTGTTGCGCCGACCCCAAATAGAATGGGATAAGGGCAGGAAGAAGAAGAGTTGTATATGTAGGTAGTACTCGTAGGTACACCACACTAATCCCCCAAGATACAGGCACAGCCTAGTTTAGGGACCTCTGTTTTGTAACCATGTTAAAATATAACTTGTTACATTTATTATTTGATTTATTGTAACAACGTAATGTCCAATTTTTTTTGTTTCATTTCATTTCGATTTCAAATTAAACAGGCCAAATTCTTGTCATGAATCAATTTTAGAATGTAATTAAGAAGTTATTAAGTACCATCAGGAACCAAACTACTGAACCGATTTAAATGAAATCTCTATGGGACCAGTCTGAGAGTATAATCCTTTCACGTAATTAATAATTATTATTTTTCAAAAACGGTTACAATATGGCGAGCATTCACTTGGGCATTAACAAGAAAACTATAGCATATAGACCACACCAAAATTCTTCCAAATCTCTTTTACAATCTATCTCCATTCTAAACATCTATCATAAACCTCCACACATCCCCCTATTGTTTATAGCGAATTAAAACAACGCAACATCCCAGAAGCAGGTGTCAACTGCTCCAGAACCCCTCCATCACTGGACCCTCACCATAAACAGGGCATCAGGTGTGTCACGACAACAACGATGTGTTCTTGTTTTTTTACTCAGTGATTTTGTGGAACATTTCTGTTGGGAATGGGAGTTATTGCTGTATGAGGTATGGTTATATGGAGGCTGTTGTTTTTTGGGGATGTGGGGTAAGCAGATGTGGCTATGTTTTAAGTTTAAGTCGTCCAATACTTATCTTGTTTGAAATGTGTCATTTCCTATGCACTGGATTATTTGTTCGTTACCGTTAATTGATATCTTGCTGCATAACTTCTCAGACGTCGACTAAAAGGTTATTTTAATACCTACCCAAAATCTCTCTACCATCTCAACTCGATTTTTCACCACTTTTCTCTAAAACAGTTTTTACAACTAAACCCGCTGATATTCTCACCAACTCTGCAGTACCACATCGTCAAATTAATCTATCTCTATCTTTTTCCTACCCTTGTTGCATTTCATTTGGGGTCGGCGCAGCATGTCTTCTTCTTCCATACTTCTCCATTACTCGTCATCACAGCAATCCCCTTCTTTCTAGCCATAATATAATTCTTCACACAGTACGTTTGATCTTCCTCTATGTTCACATAAAATACTTAACTTTTCGGTCAGACTGAGACCTATTAAATGGTCAAGACATCAACAATGAGCTTCGACAGGCCATCCCTATGGAAGAACTAATAACCAGTTTTCCATAAAATCCAAGAATCACTTCGTCACCCAAACCGTGGTGTCCCGTTTCTACCCAGTTTTGTTTACTCTATTCTTGGCGGTATAAAGTCTAAGTCGGGCGTGTTAATGGCCGCGGTGAAGACCGGAGGGTTCCGCGATTTATGGATGCTTCTAGTGCGTGGTATGAGGTACGAGAGGGAGGATGTGTGAGGTATGAATGGTAGTGAGTTTTTGGTATATTTTGGATTGTTGTTGAGAAAAATTGAGATGCTTGTGAAGATGTGGGTATGTGGTGGTATCTACTGAGATCTTACGTATCATATCTATCACGTAAAAATTCTGCATCGTGCAAGTAAGTTATCTGCGAGATTAAGATAAGCCCACAATAACCGGACACAACACCCGGTCTGGTTGAAGAATCCTCCCTTTTCTATAGAGGGTAAAAAACTTGCCATCCTGTTTCTCATACAACCAATAATCATCTGAAGAAGTTTCCTTGATGTCTCAAATTATCAAAAGACTTGGGCTAACATCTTCTTGTAGTGGTGTATGAACCTATGTTAGTGTGTAAGCAAGAATCCTAATTAAACGATTCATCTATCAAGTATCGTAATTAATGCATTACATGACAGTAGGATACACAGATGTGTACAATTACTGTACATTACTGTACATCTTTTTTTTTTTTTTTTGGGGGGTGGGAAATCATCAAATAACCCCTCCCGCTCTTGGGCAGAGCGAAAGGGAGTGTCAGACTTCTACTGACTAAAAACCACCCATGTTCCTTCTTCGCCCTTCATGTCGAGGCCTCGGTATCCCTTGCGGACAACCCGCAGCCTCGACAGGATTACTGTACATCTTAGTTAACAATCTACCAATAAAACTATATCTAATTAACCAATCACGATTGGCCCTCTACGTCCTTTCCCTTGCACCACAACCCAAGTACAGCACTAGGGTTCCTTTGGCGGCAGTATAAAACGCACCTGTTATACAGTGGCCGAGTGTGATTGCTTCGTATAATTGAATTACGCACTGAAAGATATACGATTTCATTATGTTAGGTGGTGCTTTATAGCTAACTACGGAACCCGCACCAATTTATATTTGAATATATTGAATTGGAGATTTTTTTATGACGTTTTTATTTTTATATGGTTAAGGGCAAACGGATGTGTGTAATAAATGGGAGGAATGTGCTTGCGTTATAATATTTTTGTTTGTTTTTACGTCAGAAATATTTCGTTCGTACGTTTTCTATAAACGTACGAACTTTACACTAAACTAGCGGACGTCACGCGGTTTCACCCGCGTAGTTCCCGTTCCCGTAAAAAAATACAGGGATAAAAAGTAGCCTATGTCACCCGCGGATAGTGTAGCTTCCCAACGGTGACAGAATTTTTGAAATCGGTCCAGTAGTTTCGGAGCCTATTCGTTACAAACAAACAAATCTTTCCTCTTTATAATATTAGTGTAGATATGCTTTCTTGTTATACAATTGGTTTGGTTTTTCAAAATGAAAACTTAAGTGAATGTTAACTCTTACAGGAATACAACTACTCATTTCAATTGGCTAACAACTAGAAATCTATTATAAACATTATTGCAAATCTATATTATTTTTTAGTTTATTCATCCATCTCTCCTGGTGTTTTTCTTTTCTTTGTCTGACTAATCAGTCAGAAACACTGATAATTATTATTAAGATTGAAATTATTTCGCTGGCAGAAAGCTTCATTGTTCTTAAGTACCATAGGCCAACTATTATAATATATTTATATCATGGGTATTAGCCGCACAATCACATTTTTTTGCGGACGAAGTTGCAAGCGAAGTGCTAGTATGAAATAATTTACGAATATCGTTCTAATTAAGCAATTTTGCTGCACACACACCCTTAACTTCAAGCTTATCATCTTCACACACAACTCAATAACAGTGCAATACAGACAAACAAGCTAATCAGCCAGCAAACACTGCTAATATAGTCAGATATTGTAATCAAATGCTCACAGATACTGCTAACTAGCATATCTCAGTCAATCATCCTCTGTTTGCTTTGAGACAATAGCAATTGCACATACATATCTTATGGCAGGGGGTAAGGAGCTTCGAAAATTCGGTTTTACGTAATACATAATGTATCTCTATCTGGATCTTCTAACTAACCTAACACACAGAAGTGTTTCTGGGGAGTTTGTTCCGCCATTTCTTCTTCCCAGCTAAAATACTAGGAATTGGCGAAGGGCGCCATTTTGGACTGTATCTTGTAAACTATGACGGTCAAAAAGTGCTGTGCTCAACCTAATTTACTATAATGACTTTGTAGATTGTACTTACGGTTTTAATAGGAGTCAGAATCAGTCTACCTAATGCGTCAAAGTTTTATTAATCAGACCCTCTTTGATTATAAAAGTATTTCATAGTCGTCATGTGAATTGATCAATATAAGGTCTGGACCTCAAAAGAGACAAAGATCATCCGAGTTGGTTTCAGCAGTTACTTCTAAACGTAGTCAGGTACGGGACACCGACCTCATACAGTTTAGAAACTAATGACGTGTGAAAGTGTTTGCAAAATAAACGTCATTTATCATAATCGTATAGCAGAATATATTTTAAAAGAGTTTGACCTCATTTTGAGTCCAAAAGGGTATTGAACTGCTAAACTTCAAGACAACAGGTTAATATGCTTAGGATACCTAGGTAGGGCAAAGTATAGCTCTGTTTAATTAACGATTGTTAAGTCATCTTAAAAAAATACATGTTTAATTGTATTTTTGTGAAAAATATCCCATTTACCAACCTACCAAATAATTTTGACAATAACATTGAAACGGGTCTCGTTAAGATGGTGGTGCAGATTTGAACAAATGTTTGCCGTACGCATTAGAAGCATGTAGCTCATTAATATTAACCCTTTGTGTGCCAGGAAGAAAATTAGCGCCCTTGTTAACAAGCAGATTTAATTTTTAATTTGAATCTACCTTGTTCGTTTTCTTTGGGAAGGCTTAACATGAAATCCACATTCGTGCTTAAATCAACTCAGTAGCCGATTTAATAAACCTGAGCATTAATTTTAAAATAAAGCAGCTCAACTTTTAAAACCAAATCATTTTAAAGGAGCAACCATGGAGTTTCTTGCCGGTTTTTCTCTATAGGAAACGGCCACCCCGAACCGTGCACCTTTTGCCGACTTCGTGAAATAAAATATTTTAATTGATTTTAGACTAAAAAGAGTGTATAAGGATAGTAGGTGACATTACATAGTTTCCATCCAACCTCATTTAAAAAACCCGTGAGTTTTTGTATATGTACAAATTCAAATTACTAACGTTCTTGAATATCTCTACGTGAAAATACATATCTTCTTGAAAACTAAGTTTCTAACTGCATTTACGGAAAGCAGCAAACATGTTGCTTCACTCACAAGTCATATCACACGTTGTAACAGCGCTCTTTGCAAATTGCCTGCAACGCCAAGACGTACGGAACTTAGTCTGCAATTTAGTGTTACCTTTACTTGATACAAGATGTACTGGTAAAAAATTAATAATACACCGCTTTCAATTCTGATGTAAACGGGAGAAATGTTTGCATATTATGCTCGTTTTATATTCTAGCTAGAATGGAAAGGCAGATCGAATTTGGATGGAATCATCTTTTTAGACGTTTTGTTTAAAAAAAATAAAGCTAGAGGGCCTAGATGGAATAGCTATTTCTTATAGTAAGGGACCTTTTGGCCTCATAAAGGGCCAATTGTATGAGACAGTAAATACTTTTCTTTTCTTCATTCTCTATCTGACCATACCTGAAAAGAAATGGCGAAACAAACTCAGGGGTGAAGATATCTCACAAGACCGAAGGCAATTAATTAAAATTATACTGTGCAGTAGAAATTGAAAAAATTCCCCAGCAAGGCGACATTATTAAATCCAGATATTAAAATAAATTATAAAAACACTTTTCCAGCCACAACTAAAAACTCATCCTAACTAATATCCCAGTCTCCAACGAATAGTTTCCACTACTTTCCACTGAAAATCCAACAACGTCGCGACGCTAGTGCGCCTAACAAGCGTACTCTGCAAATTGGCCCCAACCCTGCAACTGCGACGCGCCGTCGTTAAGCGAATTTAGCGCTAATTGTGTTTGACAGACCATGCAGTGTGAGTGCATTGTCGTGTGCGACGTTTTGTCCGTGCCGCGCAACTTTTGTGATTCTGTTACGTCAGTAAAAGAGAAAAATGTTGGACGCTTGTCATATTCTTTTATTTTTTTTTTGTATAAAAATTCGCTGTGTAAGGGATTAGCATTGTTCGTGTAATTGTTGGTGGAAATAAACACAGTTATGTGAATTGTAATAGATAAAGCGATTCAGCAATGTTGAAATTTCTATTATTTTGAAAGCTGCAGTCGTATTTTTCGCTAGTGATATATCTCAGACACCATGCATGGTTCTCTCATGTGAGTTGACCAAGGTAATGTCTGGACCTTAAAAGAGACCTCTTCTTCTCAAAGTAGTCAGGTACGAACGCCCGGTTCCATCACCTAGTTAAAAAAAACGTGTAAAACTGATTCCAAAAGCCTATTTGCGTGCAAAATAAACATCTTATTAATGAGGAAAGTAATAAATGGACACATGGTTAATTAATAAACACCACCAAAATAAAGGAAGGAAAAACTGACCAATTTTTTCTCACATTTCCCGAAAAACATCCCAAAATACGATTACAACACAAACATTGACCGTAACACAACACCTTAAAACACAAAAAAACGCACGATCAAAAAACAATAATATCGGGTATTTTCCCGCACTTTCTGTTAACCCTCCAGTAACCGAACACCACTTGGTATTCTGGTCGCGACGACCAAGTGCCGTGATTCCATCGAGTAAATAACACTTCTCTGCCGGTTTAAGGCTGCTCCTATTGTTTGCAGTGTTTCTACACTAAGATGAACTGAGCCGGAAAATTGATTGTTTGGCCACATTATTGCGGTTTAAACCAGTTTTATTCGGTTTTAAGTATTCGGTTAGTGTTAAGCTAATTTTAGGGTTTTACTGGTTGGTCGTAAGCTTTTGGTGTTACGGCTGGGTGGAATCAATTTCATGGTTATATTTTCAGTTCAGTTTTTTTTATATATGCGTATAGGGAAGAAAATCATCACGTATTTATTGCTTGAGGAGTGTTTTATTGTGATAGATACTGCGAAAGGTCCATAAAAGAGTCCTAATTAAGAAAATGTCTCATGTACTGCAATCGCATTCCAATAAACTTTAATTACTGCACCTATTAAGATTTGATTACTAAACTAAAAGAGTCTACTGATTTGAATTTGCTGTCAGATAAATAAAACTTAACAGCTTGCAAGTAATAAAACAAAGAGAACACTCTCCGAGGAGACACTAAATTTCGCAATCATTATTTGCTCCAGACATCGTGTAATTCTGTATTTCCACCTTTAGCTCTAACCCTTTTACCTCTAAGTCTATAGTTGTAGTTAAGCTGTCTGTCTATCCGACTGTCTGTCTCGAGGCGCTCACGATCTCAGACCTAGGATTACCTTAGTTACCATTACGGTATCCCTTCGGGCTTTCATAGAAGTCAGGCGAGCTAGTGCTCCGGTAAATATTGACAATGTTTGGTGGAGCTTGTTATGGCGAGAGGGTTAAACTTTAAAGGCTAGTTGGGGCTGAATTTTGGATATTGTTACCGAAGGAGTTTTGAACTGTACGTTGGAGAAATAAATAACAAACAACTACATCATATCGATACCTACTGAGTTAGACATTAAACTTATAAATCTTAGCAAAACGCCAACAATAAATTGTTGACATTTTTAGACAATTAGGTCCGTTAGATACTCAGTTATTGTCATTGGTCTTCCTCGAGTTATAGCTGACGGAGCGATCATAACTTTCTACAATATTAGACCTTTGATGTATAAAAATATGATTTAATACTGACCCAGAATACTTCAATTGCAGCTTTAAAATACTAATCCTTTAAGTTTAGAGCATCTGTAAGCAAGATTTAAACACCAAAAATTTTGGACAAGAAGACAAAGGTGAAATGTCAGGCGACATTCGAGTCACGTTCCCGCAAGAGATTACGCGGTGAGCTCGGTTGGAGCGATCACGCACGGACGGCCGCCATTTTAATTTGCAACTGTCGAAAACTTGTGCCGTCGACATAGACCGTCACGCCGCGTGTAAAGGGTTAACAAGATTTTTTTTTTTCGGTATTGTTTGGTTATTTTCGTGTTGCATATTTTTTGTTTATTGGGAAAGTTCAATTTTTAATTAATTAGGAATGTGTTTTTGATGTCAAAATAACAGGAGAGGGTGAGATTAATATACAAAAGAGTGTGTGCAAGTTTATAAGTACTCCCTAGATTGTAAATAAAATACAGAGTAAATGGGGATTTATACGGGTATAAAAAAAATCACAGAACATTGATGAACAGTTCACATTTTTTATTTTAAATAAAAATATTTTCTTGATTTTTCAATATTTTATATACCTTTTAAAATCTATTGAACTAAAAACACTTGCATCAGAACGCCACTAGGTACCTGTACTGTACACTAATCACCATTATAATCGAAAAATCACCGAAAAACATCGTGTTCCCAGAACATTAGTACCACCTAATTTAGATGGTAGATATACCGAGTCAAAAGTTAATGGTTTTTGGAAACCCCTAGAAGCCATAACTGTCAGGGACTGATATACTATGTTAATTATCACGTTTATTAGAACACCATACCATTTAAAATTTTGTTCAGTTTACTTAAATGAAAAAAGGTTGTTAAAACAGGGTGTTGTGCTGGGGAGAAGCCTGTGTCTCTCCCCAGCTGCAGCACAACACCCTGTTTAGATCGAATTGACTCAGTGATTTTTTTTTTTACAATTCCTTGCAACTTACAATTTTTTCGGTGGTTCTTCAGACAAGACATTGAAAAAGGTCTAGGAGTTTAGTTCGATAGTCGCCTCACAGACATTTAAGACATTTCAGTACAAAAAAAATACAAGAATATTTATTTCATCTCAAAACATTGTGTCATACATAAACTGAGGCAACCCAATTACTTAAAAAAAACAATGATGTCTGTGAAAGTCACCTTTTCTTAGTGTATTTAATTATCCTTAACATCTGATTCATGTAAGAACTTAACACTCCATCTTTTCTGATCATACTATCGCTATTACTACCAAAGTCCTGCTTAGACTCTAGTGTTTTGGAACAAGCATAACCAGCATAATGTTCCCACAGCTGGGATACAGCCTTCCTCTCTTGATAGAGAGAGAGTGAACTGTAATCCCGGGTACGTCCTTAAACTGCGACCAGCCATCGAGAGACGGGCAGCCGCGTCCTTTAAAGTTTCGGTGACCTCACTGCGATCCCCAAGCCGCCTGCCAAGCGTGGGGATTATGGCAACGCCCGCTTTTTAGGGGGAGGCCTTTGTTCAGCAGTGGACGTGTTCCGGCTGATGATGATGATAATAGACTATAATCCACCACGCGGGTTGGTATAATAATATGTCACTTGTCTTCGATTTCTATGGACAAGACGCTCAAATCATCATCGGCCTAGCCTTTTCCCAACTATGTTGGGGTCGGCTTCTAGTCTAACCGGATGCAGCTGAGTACCAGTATTTTACATAAAGCGACTGCCTATCTGACCTCCACAACCCAGTTAATACTAGGTAATACGATACTCTTTGGTAAGACTGGATGTCAGAATTTCAGGTCACTGACTACCTGTAACGACTGCCAAAGATCTATATATGGCAGCCGGGACCAACAGCTTAACGTGCTTTCCGAGGCACGGAGGAAACTCGGTATGTCGGGCGGTCACCCATCCACAGACCGACCTAGGCAAGCACAGCTTTACCTAAAGATCGACCCGAGTGGCAGTTCTTATTAAGCCACGAGCTCCCACAAGACGCTCAAATGTGAACAAAAATTCTCAACTTTAAAATAGTTGATTAACAAAACCAGCCATAGCTCTTAATTTAAGCCATTATGCCACCCTCCCACGGTCGCGTGACGATATCAATAACACTGTCCAAATAATAGGTGCGTTGAAAATCTATGACACGATACATCATCGTTATTTTGTACTATTATTATTTATAATAGAGTGAGAATTTGTGGAGAAATAACCAGTTGTAATCTAGAGTTAATTGAGACACTCCGTTTGTAAATACGTAAAATGACTCCTCAAAAGAAACTGTTTGTCTTAAAAGTTAAAAGCTACCTACACCTAGCCTTACATTTTTTTGTAACTCTCGCTTCTCATCATCTACCTAGCCTTTTCCCAACTATGTTGGGGTCGGCTTCCAGTCTAACCAGATGCAGCTGAGTACCAGTATTTTACATGGAGCGACTGCCTATCTGACCTCCACAACACAGTTAATACTAGGTAATACGATACTGTAACTCTCGCTTCTACTTTATGAAAAAAAAACCTCAAAAACAATCACTCAATTATAGCTTAAACTGCAACTTCTTTGACTTTTCTTACGTACAAAGTCATGTTGCTGATTTCGTATATATCGTGGTTTATCATGGTTTTCATGTTTGTTAGAGAGATCTGATGCTTATGATGGTCCCTATTGATTGATACCATAAAAGTACAGGCTGTTATTTATTCTGGTTTTAACCAGTTTGATTAGAGTGGGAAGCGAATTTTCGAAAATCTTTGTATGCTAATTTTGTTTCTTTTTAAAAATAAAGGAATGTTTCCTTTGAGTAAAATATGCTATCTCCAATATTTAGAGTACTTTCCCTCCAGGTTAGGATAAAAAATATTTTATCCTCTTTAAATTATTCTTCTTTCTCATTCAAAACACCTTAAGAAAAATCCATTCGCTCTACAAGTTCACCAGCACTCTCTTTCCCCTATTCTTCTATCAAATTCAATTAGTCCTAGACCATCCTTTTAATTTTCTATCAATAGAGAAATTCTCGTTCCCCGTCGAACTTAATGAAACTCATCACGCTCGTGTTGTAATGATAATGGTAGTTGTTTAGCCGTTAGGTGTCGCCACCGTCGCCCGCACATTACAGCGTCTAGACAGCGATTATTGAAAAATTGTTTACCGTTCATGTGTGACCACCTTTATAGAGGGGTGAATGGTGTCTATTTGTGTTTGATTAAGACGTTAGTGGTTGTGTGTGTCTTTTAATAATAACTGTTTTTGTACTAATAACATCCGTTTTTTTATAAATTAACTGTTGCCCGCGACTTCGTTCGCGTGGTGTTTTTTTATAAAAAATATCCTTTGTTAATTCTAATACCTTCAAGAATATGTGCACAAAGTTTCATGATGATCGGTTCAGTAGTTTTCGAGTGAACGCGTAACAAACAAACTTACATTCACATTTATAATATTAAGTAGGGATGTATGAAAATTGATTTTGGGTATTCACTGTTTAAAGGCTACAGACTTAGGAATTGAGAAACTACTTCTAATACTTATTCCTATGTAAATTGGTTGAACAATTCAGTACGTCAATTCACGCTAATGCTACGTGCCCACTTTCAAACAATAATAACATAAACGTAACATAACATCACGCCTGTAATCTTCGAAGGGTTACGGCAGAAGTGGACCTAATAATACACCAACATTTCACCAGTTATGCTTAAATCTATTGCTAACAAACGGACACAAATCCCGACAACGTGGCTGCGACGGCGATACCCGTGATGAAAAAACCCAATATAACTTTTCCCTACCTGGGAATCGAAACCAGGACCTCATGCTCATGCTACAGTGGCGCTTGCAACCACTAGACAATGAGGTAGTCACGAATTAATTAAGAACTAATTACAAAATTCAAGTTTTATTGGTGTAAGCTCTAAATGATGTTCTTTAAAGAAAGAAGGAAATAACTCCATTTAAAATAAAACTAGAACATTTGTCCTTCTGTACTACAGAAACAACGACCCTCTTCAGAGGGAGTTACTCAATAAAATCCTCTTCATTTAATACTATTTAACGATGGCAATTATTTTTGTCGAGCCGTGTCATCTATTCGAGAAACAAAAGGTCTTACGGCAGGAGTCATTTGTTTTTAACATTTGAATGCTTTGTTTTAGTCTTTCTTGTATAATTTTGCTAGCAAGGAATATTATAGCGTTCGTGTTTTTATTATAGCTTTTTTGGCTACAAAAATATTTAAATAAGCTAAGACTTTCATTATTTGTCTTTTTTATTAGATGTAGCTTCGTTTGTCCCAAAGAGTTCACAGCCATTCTTTTATCAATGTATTTAAACAGGTTACTTCTGAGTCTTATTAACAGAGCATTTAAACTCTTCTTGCGTGGCATATATTACGATCCCTGTATTATTCAATGCATACATCATTAGTCTTACTACATAGTATCCATTAGTTCTTAAACGTCATTCAGGGCCAAGCATACTTAGTATCCCTTCGGGGCTGCGAGTTGTTCGAAAGAGATTCCGCGGCTTCGACACAAAGGGCTAGGAAGGAACATGGGTGGTTTTAGTCATTAGAAGTTTGACACTCCCTGCCGCTCCGCCCAGCAGGAGGAGTCATTTGATGATTTCCAACCCTCCAGAAAAAAGAAATAAAAGGAAACTTAGTTTTTGTTAGTTTTGTTTGTATTAGTATGTATATTATTTAGGTTAAGATCTATGGGTCTTTGTTACCTGAAAATAAATATTATATATAATTCTGTTCGGTTTCATGAACAGAATGCTTCGTTGACATTGACATAAAAACTAAAGATACGGTCGTCCGAACATTTGCTCGACGCGTTCGCCATACGGAGAATCGGTGTAGTCTGCTCGTTAACGTAACCTGGTATAAGCGGCGTGGTATTTTTTTTATAAAATTTACGACCGCACCCGAAGAGAGCCGATCGTGAACTAGTTCACTTCGGCTTAGGAAAGACCGTTTTAGGATCAAGTTCGAGGCGTCATTGTAACATGCGGTCCGCCCAGTCCTTACGCAGTAATATATAAGTCAATGTTCGTTGATGACTTCATGAAGAGTCGTTACACATTGTATAGCCTTTTTTTTTTTTGGCGAGTGGAAAATCATCAAATAACCCCTCCCGCTCTTGGGCAGAGCGAAAGGGAGTGTCAGACTTCTACTGACTAAAAACCACCCATGTTCCTTCTTAGCCCTTCATGTCGAGGCCGCGGTATCTCTTGCGAACAACCCGCGGCCCCGACGGGACATTGGATACCCTAAGTCCACTACTTGGCATAGCCAGTCAGCTCCTATCATCAATAGGGATGTTTACTGACTAAACAAAATATGATTCTAATTAGTCCGTCTGTTGGATCATCGAAAAATATTGGATACGTATTTTTTATTTTATCAAATCAATAGAAATTGACGAAGATAAAACGCGTCAAAGATTTGAGTGGGTGGTTGTGACGTCACTCACCGTTAGAAAATGTCATACTGATGTCTTAGAATATGACGTCACACGAGTTTTCAAAGCACTGTATCGTCTTCATTGTTTGTTTACGTGAAAAAAGAAAAAATATGGAACCAATATTTTTTGGAAATCTATCTGACGGACTAATTAGATTTTTTTAGTTAACTACCCTATTGTTACCTAACATAAACACACATCTGTGAACCCCATAGGTTTAGGCAGAGGCGTACCGAACAGTACACCCAACACATCCTCATCATCTATCTATTCTATACATATAATAAATCTGTAGAAAAAATATTTTTGTACATCGAAAATATTTAAAAAAAAAATTGTCAGGGTATTAAAGTATAACCAACAGAACACATTTCCAGCATTTTTGGAATTTTTGTCTGTTTGTCTGTTTGTCTGTTTGTCTGTTTCGATGACTAAGCATCACGTCAAATTTACGAAACGAATGTAGGTAACTTTTATACATAAATGTTGTGCGTAACTTGGGCTATTACTTAGGCTTTGTTTCATCGTAATCGGTGCTCTCTATCAAAAGATATATGCATTTATAGTTTTCAAGAAGAACTTTTCATTATAGTCAAGAATGAGACAAGAAACGACATCTATTGAACGAATATGGTACTTAATAATAAATTCCTTCACAAGATAACTTTAAATAAGTTACGATAGTAAAAGGTACGTATATTAGTCTAAATGACGCTGCTTTCAAAATCTACATAGCCTAAACCCTATAGTGTGTTTGATCGCTCATTTTTAGCAGTTTATCTTCGTCTTCGACAGATGGCGTTATTCATTTGATGTCATTTTCTGAACGGCGGTGTTATTAAATAAACATATGTTTCGCGAATAGTCAACCAATAAAGATTTACCAATTACACAGTATAAAAATACTATTTTTTTTAAACTAAATTAAAATTAGATAAAACCCACGACATATTTTTTTTGTACCGTGTGGGAATCGAACCTGCGACACGCAGTGCTACTGTTAATCGTCCAGCCACTGCGCCTAACATGTCTTAATATAGATGTGGTGTGTTGTTAGCCCTATGTGTCGAGGCCGCGGTATTTCTTTCGAACAACCCGCAGCCCCGACGGGCGTCGGTCCTTGGGAGCCCCTTCAATGTTGCTGACATCCCTTTGAGACGCGCGTGGAACACGAACGCGCCTCCATCGTCATAGGACGGACGAACGATTAACTAGCCCGTTACTCACCGTTCACAGGCCCGCGCCTACGGTGGCCGGAAGCCATCACGTGGCCCCCGATGCCCGGAGCGTCTCCCGCGGCGGCTGGGAAGAGGGGTTGTGTCCCTCTTACGTTCACCTCTTTCGCTAGCATTACTGCTTCGCAGAAGGAGGTGATGGCGTTCCATTTCAGATTCGATGTCCCAGATTCGGTACAGGTACCTCTCGAAACAGCCTCTAATTCCCCCTTTTTTTTGTGGTTCGTAAATTATCAAATGACTCATCCCACTCTGCGCGGAGCGGAAGAAAGTGTCAGACTTCTACTGACTAAAAACCACCCACGTTTCTTCTTAGCCCTTTGTGTTTCGGGGCCGTGGTATCTCTTGCGGACAACCGTTAGCCCCGGCAGACGACGGCAACAACAATTAAGGGGGACCCCTTAATTGTTGCTGACATATCTTTGAGGCGTGCGTGGAACACGAACGGGCCAACGACAGTGCCTGTCGACTATAATGTACCTGTTTCAAATTTATTCAAGATCCGTTCGGCCGTTCTGACGTGGTTGATTAACAAACACCCATCCATCTAAACTTTAGTATTAGACAAATGTACTTTGCATTACCCTCTTCTTATTTTCTACAGTTAACGCAGGGCAATGATTTAATGTACTTTTATCTAAGCGACGCATTTTAGTTTCCGACAAGCACGCGAACGAAGTCGCGGGCACAGCTAGTGTTACATAACATCAGTGTAAACCTTGCACACAGAAAATGATTTAAGAGAAAAAGTTTCCAATTAACCATCCAACGTCATCCGTATTGCACTCATAAGTAGACACCCACTAATAACTCTAGTCGAATTACAACGAGCCATAAATTAGAAAGCTAACCGATAATTACGCATGCAAATTGTTTTGACGCTAAACTAGGACTTTCCGTCACAAATAGTTTTCCCAGAACTGTAGAATCCAGTTAACGATGGAGGGAACAAAAGTATAACCATCCTTGTCACTCCACCTAATATGGAGGGAATGGAGGGATATAGATCTATGTGTCTCGTTCCCACTTCATAATTTGGTTGAGAGATCGAGGTCAGTTTTGCGTAATAGGTAGAATTGACGTGGTAATCTGAAGCTTAGTTTAATACTGAGAATGTCAGGAAGCTCACGTTGAGAGAGTTTAAAATAAAACACTATTGATTTTGGAAATATATTTGGATGAGAGCGGAGTTTATTTTGATGCTTCTGTTGAATACTGAGTGACTTAATTAACTAGCTTATGTGGAGAATCTTTTTATTAGTCATCAAGGTATATAATGAATTTCAACAGAAAATAAAGAAGTGTAGTTTTTGCCGATGGTTCCAACCATGAGAAAATTTATGAGTTTATGTATGTTTGTATGTATGTGGATAATAAGAATGAAAACTATTAGATTAAGACATTTAATCCGCCTTTGTAAGGTTTTTACTTGTGCATAAGGTTAATAAATAATTAAATTAAGGTTAATTGTCAAAGCTAGGTTTTGAACTTGCCTAACTTGTAGTTATTTTTTTTGTTATTTGGTTGATTTTTCTCAGCTCTTTATATTTTTTGGAACATAAATGGGAGTCAATCAACAGAAAGAAACACAGCTAGATTAGCATCAAATCTGGAATGGAATAACTTTAAAATAGCAGTATTTATCCCTCAATCCTGAACTCGTTACAGGTAGTCAGTGACCTGAAATTCTGACATCCAGTCTTACCAAAGAGTATCGTATTACCTAGTATTAACTGGGTTGTGGACGTCAGATAGGCAGTCGCTCCATGTAAAATACTGGTATTCAGCTGCATCCGGTTAGACTGGAAGCCGACCCCAACATAGTTGGGAAAAGGCTAGGCAGATGATGATGATCCCTCAATCCTGAACTCCGAAAAACTCACTTAACTCTCCCAAAAATACGGCTTTGATATCCTATTCCAATCTTCCATTAGAAAAAGAAAAACAAACGCCAAACTTGGACCCTTCTCCGATTTTATGCCGGAATATTTATGACCAACTTAACAGATTAAATATTTTACGGGCACTTTTAAGTGGCTTCGCAGTCATTCGATATCCGTTAAGCCAATAGCTACTGTTTGTTTCAACATGAAATTGAAAGACACAGAAAATCTGGTTCGTTCAATACTTTTGTACATGTCGCTACCACGCGCGATCTCTGTTAATTTCAAAATTTGATGTTAAAACAGTTGTCCTTCAAAACTATCACTAGTCCGGTATAAAATAATTACTTACCACGAATTTGATGATAAATATCTCATTAAGGGCCGGTTTTTCAATCGCCAGTAGAATTTTATCTCACGAGTAAATTTGTCATTTTGACCGTTTTTGTATAGAAAATCTGTCAAAACATCACATTTTTAGGAATAAATGTAAAAGTTAACTGGCGATTGAAAAACCAGCCCTTAGTCACTGAAAGTACGACTATTATTGCATGCCCTGTTAATTTTCAGGAGATTTCAAAGATTTTCATTTGGCTATCATACCTTCCTTTCGGGGCTACAGGTTATGCCATTGTGTTCCATGTGAAGATTTGGCAATTCTGATACCATACATACAAATTGCGAACGCAGACTAAGACATCAAACTCTTGCAAATAATATAGGGTGTAAAAGTACCCTTAACGCAAACGAAATGCACTTGTTCTCCTCATCACTGCGATCATTTTTTTGTTCTAGACCATACCTGGGAACCTCCTAGTTACGGAGATATTGGGGGTCAAAGTTCCAAATATTTCACAGCTTTTTTTGTAAATACTAGTTTTTCAGGCTATAACTTTATTTAAATTACCTCCATGACCCGTTTACTATTCAAAGCATCTACTAGCACAATGTTTTAACAATGCTAAATTGAGTTTTACCTTAAAATGTGATTTTTAACCCAAAAAAAAAGTCGTTTCCCAGCAAAAAATTTTGCGAGGGGTACTTAGTTTGATGTATAGAATGCTTGGTTGACGGCTGTGTGATGGGTTGATTTACACCCTGTATACTGAAGTATGTGAAGAGTATAGGATTTTAATGAACCAGGCCTTTGCTCAGCAGTGATGCATCTAGTCCGTATTGCTTTGACCCAACCTTTAGCATTGAACCTTCTGAAATATTTTTCTTTAGAGGCTCTAAACGTCAAAATGAAATATCTCAGTGGTGGCTATTGTATGAAATGTAACACTTATTTCCATTCACCGTGTAGCTCGTAAATCATCTTTAAAGTTTTAGATTTTTGTTGTGAGTAGTTTGATTCCATTGGGATTTTACTTGTTTGTAGAATTTATTTTAACTTCGCTATGTTTTAAGTTTATTAAATTAACTCTTTTGTCAACCTTATACAGTATTTTGTACTTAATATATTAATAGCCAATCGCTTCGAACTTCAGGTTAAGCCGCATACGGATAAACCGACCTCAAAATAATTGAAAAAGGCAAGGCAGACGATGATTTTACTAAAACGCATCCTGAGATTGAGACTGAGAATTTTTTATTGCATTTACTTGTTTTTTTATACTTTGAACATTTGAGAAATCAAACACACAACATAGACATAATGCATATATTTTAGACAAAATTCATCTGTAACCATACATACTCGTATGTTTAAAAAAATAAATAATTGATTGATTGATTGAATAACATTCAGTGTGAAACTATCACTATATATTTTAATCTGCCAATCACGTCATCATGGCTACGTATCCCAAAAGCCAAATATCCATTACTCAAAAAGGATATTCACACGTCAATCAGCTTCCTTTTCAAAATCAAGTGTCAAAGCGAACTAACGAAACTGGATATAAGTGGATATAGCCGGCGAAATTCGGTTTAAACTGGACCGGGCCCGAACATTCGTTGATACTACGTTCAAACTGAGTTTGCTAAATGCCTGACAATTCAGATGTCGAAGACTGTACCAATTAGCGTTTTCTGTCCAATTTACATGTCAAAAGAATCACCTATTTAAATTAACTTTGACCTAATGAAGTTTGAAAAAGGGAACATTAACGTGACTGTGTAATTGGTGATAATTGGTTGATTTGTTCGTGGAACCATTGATTTATCAGTTTTGGTCAGTCTTTGCTAAGGTTATTATCACTTTACAGGTATCAGTAAAGTTTGGTCAGACTATTGGGCTTCGGACCTGTTTTGTCCAAGATAGCAGACGGTTTGACCAAAAGTGGTCGTTCTGACCACGTAGTGAGCAAGGTCCGTTAGGCTAAATATTTTTTCAAAGCGTTATGAATGTAATATCCCAATGCCCATTAAATTACTGTTTACATTACGCAAATCACAAATACATTTAAACCAAAAATCCCAATTTAAACAGTGTAAACACAAAATATTTATTGGTAAACGCAAAAACGAATAATAATTAATGTACCACAAATGTTTGTTTACCATCATTTCAATAGCCTATAAAAACTATAACCAATGGTTTTGATTTTATGCCCTATCACACGTGCCTGTCTATTAGATTTCATAAATTCGAATTGTAACGCGAGAATCGCGTGCTATATTTGTTATATTGTCTGCTTATGCTCGTAAAATTGATGCGTTATGGCATGGTAGCCTTCAACTGTTGGTGTATGATAATGCACTAGCAATGCCCTTTGATAAGGTGGAGATTCTTATCTTAAAGGTTTAACATTGGGTAGTTTATGAATGAGTTTGTTGAGTTCACAGTTATTTTCAACTACTTGATTCATTAACTATTCATGTAAATCAAGATTGTGCTTACTATATAATACTAACCATTCTCTTCATTTGTTTCAGGTATGTCCACAAAACAAGACCACTACATATCGACATCACAAAACAGGTTTTTATAAAAGAGTTTCCACTCAACTTTAATAAACTAGAAGTAGGATTACTGACCCCATTTGATAGTGCTCCAAAAACCTTTAACATTCCAGATACCAAACAAAAGATGAACACGAAAACCCCTCTATCCATAACGGTCACTACACATAAGCAAACAGGCGAAATAACCAACAAATCTCAATCCTAGGGAAGAGGCGAAATGTCAAACGCCATTCGAAAGGCAGCACAAGATTAATGCGCCATTACAGCCGGAGCGAAATAAATATATGATATAAATCCGCTACCCCAACCGAGTGTATTCGAGTCTGACTACCGCAATAATGTGGTGGAATATAAAATCTGAATTTCCTTCAACTTTCACGAAAGATTTTCGGAATAACTTTGGATATTAAACTAACATTGTTGATGTGGATGGTTTAAAAAGGAATGTTGTTGTGGATTTACGGACGACATTTTTGCTTCAACCTTCAGCAAAATAATATGCAATCATTCATGTTTTCTCCAAGCCTTTGAGACCCGCTTTGTCTTTGACGACAATTTATTTAACAAATGTTTTGCAGAAAGTAGTAAAACCTAGGAGCCTAAGATGCCATCCTCTGAGCAAGCAATCCCTCCAGACAGATGACAAAACCTTGCCGACAGAAACTAATAGGATCCTGTCTAGGCGAAAGCAACTTTAAAATAAAAATGGCAGACACTAGAAAACCTGAAATAGTTTTCTTGCTGAAAGCTTAAACATTATAACAAGACAAACTACTTACGTCATTTGCGGACAAAATCAAAGTAAATGTCAAAATTGTTACTAAAGCATTAGAAACAAAGAATACAGTGCCACACATAAAAAGCAAAAGTTTTCCATTATACCTCCGGGGTTACGTAACCTTAATCGTGATAACCCTTGAAATAAACGAAATAATCTTACACAAAAGAAGTCCACAAAGTCGTAACTCGGAATATAAAGAATTTGCATACTTAGCTGGAAACTCAAAAGCTGTGAATCTCTTCATTAAAGCAAGAGCGAGCAAAGCGGACTCCAAGAGATCCATTTCACAGACTCCGAAGTTTATTTACACTTTTTCTTTAACACCGACATTAAAGTTGATGTTAGCTTGTGAAAGTGTTCTTAAATATGAAAGGGTTGAGGATAATACGAATTTATGTTAGTGAAAATGTAAACTTTGAGTAATGCTAATTGAAAATGGTTCTCTTTGAGTTAGTAGTTTTGGATTAGAACAAGGCTATAATCAAATTTAGAACGCATATATTAGTTACTTAAAAATATATAAATTACGAATCAAATATTTTGCTTTTGGATGGTTTAGAAATTAGTTTGAAATTTATCAGTTTATAATTTTTTCATAAACTGAAACATTGATTTATAGAGACGATATTCAATCTACCAATCCGTCGAAAAGTATTTCGTGTTGTTTTAATAAGAAACGGTAAACATTATTACATTTTAAATTCAGACCCCTTTTATGCTTCCCAACTTTCCAAGGAGTAATTCTTAATAAACAATAACCGTTCAACGAAGCCGGCAAAATCAAAGCCAAAACATTCGCGTCCTTAATCCATTGCAATAAAAGCAAATACAGCTTTGGGGGGCAGCATCAGTAACTTTGTATGAACAGCTACCAAAGCATGGAGTCATTGTATGGCGAAAATTTAAATCAGTTTAGCCGAGTTTCGGATTATGACAGTGTGAAGCCCCAGGCCCGTCGCTCTGGCGCCATCTCCATGCAAATTGGGCCTCGGATATGTAGGCCGTATTTCCAGGCCGGATATTCCGGGGTGGATTTAAAAATTGTTTTTTGCTGCCTTAGCATAATTCGCAATTTGTTAGCTTTATCACTATTCGTATTTGGGTCCGTTGTTTTGTTTTGTTATTTGATTTGATTGTCCTCTCCGAGAGTCTCTGGTGTTATCAAAATGAAGGTCTACTTGTCGTATAATATTATGTGTTCCAACATTCGGGTAGCTATCATTCGCGCGGCCGCACATTTGTAAAATACCGTATAAAACCCAGTGGTTTGATTGGAGCTCTTTGAAAACGTGGCCAAAAAAACGGCTAAGGCTAAAACCTACATCATTTATATCAAGCTCAGACTGTCCGCAAAAGCGCCGCAGCAGCAAAAACATATCCACATTTAATTTCACCGCAAATATTTTCATAGCACTATAAAAAATATGAATCTTTACTGTCGCAAGCAGAACTAACAAACAGTAGTACAGTAACAGCTAAATAAACATCGTTGTCTGGCCGCTGTATCCCCCTATTTATTTTTAATGTACCACGGCTTTTGAACGCAGCATTATATATATCTAAATCTTTTGCTGTCATAACCAGAAATGGCGAATTCCATTTCGTTCTGGTTCTGTTTGTTTTAGATGTTGATTGAGCTTTAGTCGATCAAGCTTGTCATTGGTTTCTTGAATTTACTTTTGAAGACGAAATTGAAATGGTATTTTCTTTAAGTTAAGAATGTAAATAGAAATTATTTGAATGGGTTTTCTTTAGGTGGTTTTTTTGGTGCTGATGGGGAAGTAGATTGGTGACTTTTGGTATCTAAGTTTGCCTAGTTGGCACTTTCCAGTGCCAACTAGGCAAAAACAAAATAAATCAATCCCAAGAAAATATCTTTCTCCCAGATTTATAGACGTACAGCAAATCAAATCCCATCTTATACTACAATTGGCCAAATACTTTCTCAATTCTTCCAAAAACATCGTTGGCCCAAAAACAAAATCGATTAGGCTTACAATACAAGAAGTTCCAAACATTGATGTTTTCCTATAAATCAAATGTAATTTCGGGAAAATCTACCCACTGAACTTGTTTCCACGGACTATTACAGCGGTGAATATAGGACTAGTGTATAATAGGGAGCATTACGTACGTAGTAGGAAACAAGCAAGTGTGATTGGGAAACTTTTTTATGTGTGTATCCCGGGTGTTTTGCTGGGCACTGTTCTGTGTTCTACTATGATTTATTTTATTGTAGTGTAGATTGGTTTTGGATGGTAACAGTGTTGTTGGTTATCTGGTTTTTGATCTATTGCTGTATGTGGGTTGGTAATGAGCTCATCTTTCCCTATCTTCTAGTGTGTAGGTTGTCTATTTGTCTCTTTTCTTCTTCATTTTACGGAAAAAACACGCATAATAAGGAATCTTCATTGGTAGCCACTCCAATTTCTTTCGTATTTAAAAGATGAGATTACTCGTACCATAGAACAATTTTAATGTCATCTACTTCATCCTTTAATTATATTATCAAATTAGCCATTTGGCATCAAGTTTTTACATTATAAAAATCTCGAATTTCAGGTTTTAAGCGCCACTCGCAAGTTGTTCAAAGAATTATTTGTACCCTTATTACCGCTTTCCTTGAAGTTATCAAAGGCTGTAATAATTGTTTCGTTTTAATGCGAAACGGAATATAATAATGTACAATAATTTATTTTAAATTGCTGCTATATTTGTATTGACCTGACCTGACCTGGCCCGGTAATGTTTCCTTTCTTTGTATAGCTTACCGTATCAGAGGTACAAATTCTAGCCATTTTATTTTCTTGAGACATGTGAGAGTTAATTAGGCCAGGTCTATAGTCACATAAATAGCATTACACTTTAGATTTCCTATCGAGGTAATTGGGTAAACTAACCCGATTATAATATAGAATAAAATAAGTAGCCCACGCACCCGTTCTACAAAGGCAAAGAAGGGAACATGGGTGGTTTTTAGTCAGTAGAAGTCTGACACTCCCTTCCGGTCTGCCCAGAGCGGGAGGGGTTATTTGATGATTTCCCACACCCCAAAAACAAAAAATTAATGGCTCTGTTCATCTATTAGAGACGGAACATTATAGACGAAAGACTCTTTCTTTACGTATGATAAAGAAAAAGTATATTCGTCTAAAATCAGCTATCGCATGAAATGTTGATGCAGATTTTTATCTCTGTATAGAAACTTGAGACGTCATTACCAAAGAAGATTTGATCATCTTTGATCTTTATTATGCCAAACATCATAATCTGCCTAAAGCCATTTCCCAACTATGTTGAAGTCGCCTTCAACGGAGCAGCCTTTTTCTCTATTTTTGTGTGGTGGGAAATCATCAAATGACTCCTCCCGCTCTGCGCAGAGCGGTAGGGAGTATCAGACTTCTACTGACTAAAAACCACCCATGTTCCTTCTTAGCCGTTTGTGCCGAGGTCGCGGTATCTCTTTCGAACAAACCGCAGCCCCGACGGGTCGTCGAGCAGCCGCCTATCTGTTTATTTTGCACAAACATACCACAGAATATTGAAGTTAACATCTTCCACAAAATAACCTTTAACAGCCATTATAGACCAACTATATTCAAATACCAGCAACTTTATAGCTTTGAAAAAGAAATAACGACACTCGTTAGAGTTGCACATTGTCGCACAGATCGAGTTGCGTTTCAAACAAGACGTCTGTGAAGAAACTTTGTGCAGTCTTGTGCTTGTATAGTTGCACTTCTTGCACTCTTTGTGTTGCTGTACTCCTTGGACTTGTACTCTTGCAAACTGAAAGGCAACACCACTGTCTGAGACCGCCTTTTTGTGTTGTCTGCTTGAAAAGTTGTAATGTTTAGTGTGGGTTAGAATAGTTTTGCCGGATTTTGCTGTGTTGATGCTGTTTTCGACTGTTATTGAAATTGCGATTCTAAATTAAGCATGTTAATCTTGCTGGGGTGCGATATTTTTAAAATTTAAACTTCACCAGAAGCTTCTTTTTTCTTGTTCTTTAAATCAGTTGTAGGTATGTTTATTAATCAAATTAGCTTCTCGATCTTAATAAGACCACCATCTTCGTACTTTTAAAATACCTTCATAACCGTAATAGCTTTAATTTAGAAAAAATCACCAGTAAATACGTAGATGTAAACATGAATGCAAATTAACTAGTTGGAATAGAACGCAGTTAATATATTGAAATCGATCGATCGTAGCTTGATACTTGATTATCAAAAATGCCTATTTTTGATAATCAAGTATCAAGCTACATGATATCCACCCATGACTCAGTCACCTAATGTTTACAATCGCCCATAAAATCGTCACACATCGCAATTAAGTTGTCAATTAAAATACAACAAACAACCCGGTAACCAAACATGCCCACAATGATGTACCAGTCACTACTAATTAGTACATGTTCGCACCAATGGTTACAGCAACCACCAGCAACCCCCAGCAACCCCTTGTTTACTTTCCACGCTGGTTACCTTCCTAATTGCGATGTAGTCTTAGCTATGTTTAAGTTTGGGGGCTATTTACTTACATAACGAATTAGGGCTTTGGTTGATTTGCAATTAAGGGTAAATCGTCCCCGTCGGGGCTGCGGGTTGTTCGCAAGAGATACCGCGGCCTCGACATGAAGGGCTAAGAAGGAACATGGGTGGTTTTTAGTCAGTAGAAGTCTGACACTCCCTTTCGCTCTGCCCAAGAGCGGGAGCGATTATTTGATGATTTCCCACCCCCAAAAAAAAAAAAAAACCTTGGTCTAGTGGTCGTAAGCGCGACTTCTGTGCTGGAGGTCCTGCGTTCGATTCCCAGGAAGGGGAAAATATTATACGTTTTTTCCATCAGGAATTTCTCAGTAGCAGCCACGTAATCTGGATTTGTGCGCGGTTGATGGCAATATTACATGGATCTCAAACATAACTGGCGAAATGTGGGTGTACTAATACTAATAAGTACACCTTTGCCCTTGAGGATTACAGCATAGATGCTATGCACTGCTTATTTTATATACTTATACTTAATATTGAAGCTGTCTTGGCTTTCGTGCGTATTTGCACGGGTGACCACTGAAAACCAGCGTTGTCCTGTGGGTGCCCATAGCACAGCATCATGCTGAATGGCAACCTAGTTGTCGCAGTCACGACGTGCAACTATCTTTATATAGGGTGTAAAAGTACCCTTAACGCAAACGAAGGACATTTGTTCTCCCCACCACTGCGATCATTTTTTTGTTCTAGACCATACCTGGGAACCTCCTAGTTACGGAGATATTGGGGGTCAAAGTTCCAAATTTTTCACAGCTGTTTTTGTAAATACTAGTATTTCAGGTTTTAACTTTACTTAAATTACCTCCATGACCCGTTTACTATCCAAAGCATCCACTAGCACAATGTTTTAAGAGTGCTACTTTGAGTTTTACCGTAAAATGTGATTTTTGACCCCAAAAAAAAAAGTCATTTCCCAGCAAAAATTTTTGCGTAGGGGTACTTAGTTTGATGTACAGAATGCTTGGTTGACGGATGCGTGAAGGGTTCGTTTACACCCTGTATTATCCTTGCTTTTTGTATTTTTTAATATCTGTTATGCGTTGTATGTGTATTTTTTGTTGTATGCTCGTTATGTTTCTGCGACAAATAAATATTTTTTCTTTCTTTCTTTCTTTATGATATTAAACTGTAATAATTAATCACCTCAGTCATTAAGCACCACAACAAACTATCAATTGAATCACACCACAACGCTATCACCATGAAACAAAGGCCGCTCGATAGCTATTATTCGAGTCAAAGCGACTATCAACCGCAGAAACTGTACATAATAACAAATAAATGTATACAGTATACATATCGTATTGAAGCACAGTATACAGTGTGTAACATAAAGGTGTGGCCATGTATAAGAGTGTAGAAAATACCATCTAACTGAACAATCTTTGTAAGAAAGTAACATGCTCACGTACAATGGTGCACTATAAGGGCTAAGTACGGAAACCAAATCCCTAACAAAGAACATGGGTCTGACATCGTAACACGAAAAAATAATCAGCTCTGTCCCACACATTACTAGGTATTGAACCTACTCTGCTAAAATGTATTATAAAATATGACCATTGAATCTGATATACGCTGTAGATACATACCTATTGAAAACAGGGTGTTTTGCAAACGAACCTACGCGATTCTCTAGGGATCATCATCATTATCAGCTCTGTTCTTTCTTCTTACCTGGTCTCAACCAGGTCTTTCCCGTGACCTTCTGAATATCATCCACCGATTGTTTTACCGCGTTCTTCATAAATGTTGGTCACTCTAATATTCACTCTGTATAAACACTAGCAACTACTAGCGACTAGCCTGTAGAATATACAGTACCCTGTACAGTATAGGGCATAAAAGTACCCTTAACGCAAACCAAGGGCACTTGTTCTCCCCACCACTGCGATCATTTTTTTTGTTCTAGACCATACCTGGGAACCTCCTAGTTACGGAGATATTGGGGGTCAAAGTTCCAAATTTTTCACATCTGTTTTTGTAAATACTAGTTTTTTAGGTTATAACTTTACTTAAATTACCTCCATGACCCGTTTACTATTCAAAGCATCCACTAGCACAATGTTTTAACAGTGCTACATTGAGTTCTACCGTACAATGTGATTTTTGACCCAAAAAAAAACGTTTCCCAGCAATTTTTTTTGCGTAGGGGTACTTAGTTTGATGTACAGAATGCTTGGTTGACGGCTGTGTGATGGGTTGATTTACACCCTGTATATTGTAATCATGACCTTTGTGGCCACCAGTAATAGACCTATGAATATTGGTAATGGTAGTGTACAGTTACTGTATTTGCGACCCTTTATGGTGTGTGTCAGTGGAAACGATGTTTAATTGGGTTGTGGAGGTCAGATACACAGTCGCTCCATGTAAAATACTGGTCTTCAGCAGCATCCGGTAAGACTGAAAGCCTACTCCAACATAATTGGGAAAAGGCTAGGCAGATGATATATCAGTGGAAATGATGAGACGTCCAGTTTCTGTTGCAAGTTTCTCTGATTAGATTTCAAACATTTTAGAACTAATAAGTTCATAGGCGAATAAACAAGAGCATTTAAGTCTCAATAAAGTGTAGAAAATCCAAAGGAACACCGTTTTTCTGAAGAAGAACTTCATATAAGCTACATATTTTTCAAACAAACCCACAAAATGTACGAAAGATATTTTAACAAAATTTAAACACGTGAAAAACTTATTTGAATTCCAGCACTTGCGACATCCAAATATACATGTATTTACGAAATTCCCCGGACTTATTTCGTTTACAATTGCCAGTGGTTCACATAAAGAGATCTCATTTCACGATCGGGCTCGTCATTTCTAAGAGATACCCAAATAGGGTATTCTGTGAGGTTGCCGCGTCCCTGAACAGCAAAAGAACCCGCTACTTATTACTGAATTAAAGTGAAATAGTTTGCTGCTGGAAATTTTGAGTTTATTTTGGTTTGCTAATATACCTCAAGAGACTCCCGGTCTTCCGTCTCCATAATTTTTTTGGAGACGGAATTGGTTATTATGGCCTGGTTATTATGTAAATTCTTGACTTTATTATATACAAGCATGTTTTCGTCACTTATTTCAGTGTCTTCTTCATTAAGAACATCATTAACAATATTGTTAATGTCTTGTAACATTATTTTACTGACTTTGTTGAAGTCGTTCCTTTCAAACACTCGTCTTTCTTTTTGCTTAATACTTGAACATATATGCTTTACCTCCTAAATATTCATCACTATCGTTTTACCCGACTGCGGCGATGCCCAAAAGGAGGGTTATTACAAAACATTCTGATGTTTCTACTTTTTCCACGCTTCACAAAATGTCTTCTATGTTTGCAACATCCACTGCCACTCATATTCATACATTGTGTACAGGCATAATACTGGAGGCTTAAAGCCTTAGCCTATCAGTAAACATTGCGTACTTTGTATATTTTGGCTGCGTCATTACCTTCGCATATCGACTTCATTCATTAGTTGTGTGGGGCAAGTCACAGACTGAATCTAACTTAAAATTCTTTGCTTGTCTTATCGATCGGTACGACAAGCAAGAAATCTAGATATATGTAGAACAGCATGACTACGTAGTATGATCACTTCTACTTGCACAATGCGTAGATAAATAAATTGTCATTTCTTTATTTGACTTTGGGCATCACATCCTCTATAATCTTGCTAAGATCTGTTGTTTTCGTTTTTACGGTGCTATTGCTACTTGTGCTGTTGTTAATATAATGTTTGTAACGCAAAACACAGAGTTGATACGAAAAACTATATTATCATCTTCCTGGCCTTGTACCATTCTAATTCCCAGGGAAAGCATTTTTTACTCCTTTTTCTTTCATGTCATCCATTATATCTAGTTCCTCAATCTAAATACAACTTATAATTCATTTCCACGGTCAACTACTTAAGCCGCAGTAATTTGTTCCGATCATCCGCGAAAACGAAACTTTTACACCACACACCTAATATCTACATTCACTAACTAGGTCGCGAAGTTCACTTGCTATCTTATCAACATCGTTATACGTGACAACGCAATCTACATACATAATGAAAGCACTTATGGTTGGAAAAGTACTGCACCCGCAAAATATTTATGGACGAATTGAAGGCCGGTCCAGTGGATACCCAACATTAATAAATTCTTCGGTATAGTATCTGTTGGAGCCCGATAGCCCTCCGTTCGGAAGCAGCGTTCGCAACTTGTCCGTACCTATTTTACGGAAGCAAAAAGAATGATGTCCATTATGCAATACCCATACTGACAAACAAACTGCTACTAAATCATTTATTGCATCAGAGTACTCCAATTTGTTGTTCCACGAAGGAAAGCCGACCGTTTCGTGTCAATTAGGTGCCCGTGGTTTCACGCAAAGGGATTTCGGTCTGTCTACCTCAATTCTCAGGTAATGCTCGCTTTTGGTCGAGTAGAGACCCTACTATATTGTAAATTATGTTTCCTCTGCAGCCATATGCATTATTTCAATATGGTAAACCGAGATATCATCAAAATTATTATTATTAGTCTTTACTTTACCTTCATTTCTTACCTCACCCCTAACTAAAGCCAACTCATACCTTCGAAAACCTTAATATTTTCCAAGTTAACGTCGAAAGGTTAATTTAATAAGGGTTCAAAATTATAACTAATTATCCCAGATTAAGGATGAAAGTTGAGTCCCAGTGCAGCCCCAAACAAACAGAGTTAAGCTGACTTTCAAAGCATTATCGTGTATTTTGCAGGTATTTGCAAAAATTTGCCGCCATTGCAGGCAGTACGTGACTCCGCATCTGAGTTGTAATTTTCGCTGCGTGCATATTCCTGATGATTATTCTGTTGGGTAAACCCTTTTGGGGCAGCGTTTTTAAATATTTAACGGTAATTAGGAAGGGATTGACTTGTAACTTTTGTTTGGAAGAGTTAATAGAGTGTTTGAATGGCATGTTTATTTAATGGGTTCTTAATATTTAAGGCCTTTAAAAGTATTATGTTCGACTTCGATTTTGTTTTGGCTGTCTATTTTCTTCGGATCATCAATAACAACTACTAGATATTTTGTTTTCTTTATTTAACATTATAAAATTTTATTTTAAGGGATTTTATTTTGGAACGAAGTTCCTTATCGCGCGTTGTGAAAGGGGGCTAGACGGAAAAAATTCTTACGAAAAGTTGTCACGACTCTTTTTGCTATAGTAAGCTATTGTAAGCTGTGCGGCGTCGCATGTTTCTCTGTCTGTCTCACTCTCTCTTATAGAAAGCAAGCCAGATATTTTCATTTCTACATTTCTTTTTATTTTTTATTTTTTCAATAACTTCGTTCCATCCGGGTTTTCCTTGACACCTCTCAAGTTTTTTTTTGCTTCTATTGATTTTATTTTGATTATTCATGAATTTGTTTCTTGTTTTAGGATGTCTGCGTATTCCTTTTATTCTGTTTCATTTCGTGAATATTTCTTTTACGACCTTACCTTTTTATTGTAAATGCCCGTAATAACAAACACCACAACGCCAGGCATTCCTACTTCTATATTATCATATCAAGTGTTTCCAAGAGCCCTTAACATGACAATAGCCATTCCCTTTGTTAGCCTTCGTGTTATTGCATTAATGTCCAATTCATAATACAAGCACACTGGACACTTTATATTTGTGTTTGTATTGCGAAGAGTCAACAGGTTTTTTTATTTCGTTTTTATTTTTATGGCTATTGTTATTGAAATTGAATTCAAATGTTATTCTTTTTTTGTCCTCAGATTTTTGAGAGAAAAAATGTTGTCATTAAACTGCTTTGGGAATCAGACTTATAGTTCTCGGGTCACTTGGTATATCACACTTTGACCGACCAGAAACTATGGAAATGTTTTGCTAGTTACATTCCATCCAGAAGCGGGAAAATAAAGGGCCAACTAATTATGTACGTGTTAAGCTAGTTTACCCAAAATTGATGAAACTAATCAAACTCCTGCAGCAGCAGTTAAATTTGAATGTCCCACCTCAGGTGGTTTCATTTCAACCGTTACTAATGCATTTAGTTTAGCAACTGTGACGCTTGCATCTGAACGTCAGATGGCAGATTATCTTGTGAATGAGTTTGCCAACTAAGACACCTGGCTGGTCAAAGCTTGGAACTATACCAGTGCAAAGCATTACTTCTTTGACTTTTGGGATCCTGGTACGTAACATCCCGTCGCGCCGGTTTTTCTCAAAGGTTACGTTAGGTTAGGTTTATTACATCATTCATTAGGATTAGCTACATCATTTTTTTAAATACTTCTTTCAGTTTCTACTCGAAATCAATTAATTATTTAGTTTGACAACACCTACAGGGTGTAAATCAACCCATCACACAGCCGTCAACCAAGCATTCTGTACATCAAACTAAATACCCCTACGCAAAATTTTTTGCTGGGCAACGACTTTTTTTTGGGGTCATAAATCACATTTTAAAGTAAAACTCAAAGTAGCACTCTTAAAACATTTTGCTAGTGGATGCTTTAAATAATAAACGGGTCATGGAGGTAATTTAAGTAAAGTTGTAACCTGAAAAACTTGTATTTACAAAAACAGCTATGAAACATTTTGAACTTTGACCCCCAATATCTCCGTAACTAGGGGGTTCCCAGGTATGGTCTAGAACAAAAAAAAATATCGCAGTGGTATGGAGAACAAGTGCCTTTCGTTTGCGTTAAGGGTACTTTTACACCCTTTATATTGGAAAACTGAATGTGGAATACGTATAAAAAAGGAAATGTCTAACTACACAAAGTAAAAATGTGTTAGATTTTACAAATGCTACCGAAGTTGATAAATAATTAGTGCATACTAATTAATTTAAGGGATGCCTCTGAATACAAATATATATTTCAATAACTATTGTACCCACAAAAATAAAACAAAAATTCCACGATCATGATACGGGTCTATTTAATTACTGTCAAGTTGTAAATGTCTTTGACAAGGTACGTATACTCGCTTTAAAAGAGAATTATCATAACATAAGTAACATTAAAAATACGTGAGGCCTGAGTCGTTGCGTTGTTTGGCATATCAGCCTACATTTAGGATACCTAGGTCTAACAATGTTTATGGAACAAGGACGTGGGAATGCATGCTTCCCGCTATCACGAACGAACTACCGTTGGCTGTAAGAAACAATATAAATGTAAACAATTGCTCAAAGGTGCTGAAGGGGCACTTCCTGGATTGTGTTGCAGTACAGGAGGTGTCTATTTAGTGCATTCTTATACTTATTCTATATTATACCTTTTTTTTTTTTTTTGGGGGGTGGGAAAGCATCAAATAACCCCTTCCGCTCTTGGGCAGAGCGAAAGGGAGTGTCAGACTTCTACTGACTAAAAACCACCCATGTTCCTTCTTCGCCCTTCATGTCGAGGCCTCGGTATCCCTTGCGGACAACCCGCAGCCTCGACAGGCGTCGGCCCTTGCGGGCCCCTTCCATGTTGCTGACATCTCTTTGAGGCGCGCGTGGAACACGAACGCGCCGTCGATACGGCCTGTCGTCGTCATTAGACGGACGGACGGCGAGCTTACCCATCACTCACCGTCCACAGGCCCGCGTCTACGGTGGCCGGAAGCCATCACGTGGCCCCCGACGCCCGGATCGCCTCCCGCGGCGGCTGGGACGAGAGGTTCTCTCCCTCTCACGTTCCGCCACCTCCTTCGCTAGCATCACTGCTTCGCAGAAGGAGGCGACGGCGTCCCATTCCTCCTCGCCCCGGACCATGGCTTGCACCAGGGCCGGACGCGAGAGGTCGCCGCCGCCGATCGCCGCTACGAGAACACGGCGGGGCTCTGCCCAAGCGGGACACACCTCCACGGTGTGCTCCACCGTGTCCTCCGGCCGATCCTCACAATGGTGACATCCGGGCGTTTCCTCCCGCCTGATTCGGTGCAGGTACCTCCCGAAACAACCGTGTCCGGTGAGTACCTGCGTCAGACGGAAGGTGAGGGCGCCGTGGCGCCTCTCCAGCCACTCCTCAAAGAGGGGACTTACCGCCACTATCGTGGCGTGCCCTATTCTATATTATACCTTATGTACTGATAAATAATGTTGTGGCACCGAGTTGCCGTGTCTGGCATACTACTGTTAAACCCACGATGGTTTGTGTGGTATGTTTACGTCTTAAAAAACTGATTGTAATTCTGTGTTATTGAATAATAAAAGGAAAAAAAAATACAGCATTAGGTATTACAAATGTTTGAAAACACTCAATACCACCACCAAAGAGACCAAAAAGATTCCATGTGGCAATGATTCTATGGTATATTCTATTCTATTTGGCAGTTCATCGATCGTTTTATTCACCATTAACATAAACAAGAACATCAACTATCATCATTGTCTCCACAACACTGGCTTTTCGTAAAAAATGTCGTCCCATAAGAAATTTCTTACCATCCAATAACCATAAACTCAATTTTTTCGCCCGTCTACCGGTAAACACCCTGGTAGGAAAGAGATAGAGGATTAAATGTATGGGGGTGAAAGAGAAGGGGATATAGAATTTTCGCTAGAACTCTCCACGGTCGTTTGCTAGTTATTTATGATGACCTTCGTCGCAGAGTTTAAATACTGGAGCATTTAGACCGTTTGCTTTCATTATGTTTTTAGGAACGATTTTATTTTGTTTTGGAAACGTTTTATTGGACTTTTAATTGAATTCGAGAGAGCCTTTCTGCCTCATAATATTGTCATCTGTTGATATTGAAGGGACATTCAAAAGGAGTTCGTTTGCTGTGAATTCATATCCTTATTAGCTGTTGCTCTTGACTTCTTCTGCGTAGAAATTTTAAGTGTAGTCTGAGAAAAAAGAACTTCCAAACTATAATCTATCTCTGTCCTAAATTTCATCTTGCACCGTTCCTGCCGTTCTGGCGTGATAGAGTAACAATCATCTATTCAAACTTTTGCACTCATAATATTAGTATATATTTATAATATTAGTGTTTATTTTTATGTGTATATATTTGTATGTATCTTTATTGAATTAGCTATTGTTACTAATTCTAATTAAAAAATTCTGTTTGTCTTTTCTACACACTGTGTCTACATGTCTCATCCAACTTTCCTCACGCAGGTCTGCTGGAAGAAATTTCTTATGAAATAAGCAGTACCTTTGTGCTCTCCTATTTTTTTCATGTTTTTAACCTTTTTTTGTATTTTGTGTGTACATAAATAAATAAATAAATACAGTTTATAACACCTTTGGAGGGTGGGAAATCATCAAATGACTCCTCCCGCTCTGGGCAGAGCGGTACGGAGTGCCAGACTTCTTCTGACTAAAAACCACCCATGTTCCTTCGTACCTAGCCCTTTGTGTCGAGGCCGCGGTATCTCTTTCGAACAACTCACAGCCCCGACCGGAACACCCTTAATGTTAACTTACCAATCAGCCAACCATCGCCAGCATCTCCCTCCGACCTATATAGTTAGATACTGAATCTATTTAGTTCGTCAGTTACATTATTGAAAAATATTGGATGTTACATGTTTTTTGTTTTTTCAAATTAGTAAACGAATATAAAACGCGTCAAAGATCATGAGTGACTGGAATGTGACGTCACACGAGTTTTCGAAGCATTAAATCTTCTTATTTTTTGGTTTAGGTGAAAAAAAGAATATGTCCAAAATTTTTTGGAAATATATTGACGGATTAATTTTTTTTGTCAATTAGCCAAATAAACCCATAAAGGTTTCACATAAAAAGAACACATTACCAACCTTATACCAATAAAAAAACTCTACAGTAAACTATCATGTTCTTTAATCAAAACGCATGACCCCACTAAATATTCTCGAACAATCTCCAACACGAGTTTTCTAAACAAAATTAATTTACGATGGCAACTTTAAAATTCGCTACAACTTGCACACTGTGAGTAAAAGTGTCGGGTCGTAATTTTGTCGAGACGTCTTGAAGCTCCTACCAGACGTCGGGAAGTACTCTTGTCACTAAATATAGCATTTTTTTACACAAAACTGCTGCAGTTTTTGCAGTTTTAAATCTTGGAAAGTGGTGTTTAATAGATTTTAACCGACTTTAAAAACACGAGGAGGAGGTTCTCTATTCGGTTTTTTTTTTGTTATCTCATAACTCCGTCATTTATGAACAGATTTGTTGAGAGAAAAATGATTTTTTTTGCCTCGTTGATCGTGCAAGCGCGACTGCTGACCTTGTGGTCCTGAGTTAGATTCTCAGGTCGGCAAAGTGTTATTGGGTTTTTTTCATGAATTTCTCAGTTGTAGACACAGACTCTGGATTTGTGCGTAATGGATTGCAATAACCTCGGCTCTGACACTCCTCTCTTATTACATGGGACTTAAATATAAGTGACCTAAAGTGGAAGTACAAAGTTGGTACACCTCTGCTTAACCCTTTTTAGATTACAGGCGCGATGTAATGTTAAGATTTTTCCAATTTCCCCTTACCGACCCAACACCCAACAAGATAAGTACCCTGTTAAATCATTAAATCAAATCATACCTGTTAAAATCATGACAACTAACCCACTATCTAAAACTACCCTTAAATATCACAAATCAGTTCCACGCGCACCCCATACCTTGCGTTGACAGTAATTAGACAGGCGATGTCGGGAGCAAAACAATAGTTTTTCTGCATACGTCACTGGCAGCGGCCATGATGGAATTGTATCGTAATGTTTGCTTGCCCATGCATATTTTGGTGTGATTGTGTTATTGAAGGATTATGTAGGGTTGTAGGTGAGTGGAGAATTGGGTGGTAGTGCGATAGTGCTGTTATGATTTGAATGATATCGATGTTTAGAACTTCAGGAATAATGATAATGTTTTTTGTAAAAAACAGTTAACTTGTAACTCCTGGCCATAAATCCGAATCAGAGAAAAAAATACATTTATAAGTTGAAAACATTTAACGATATTTATTACACAACAAAAACGAAAAATCAATTACATAAAATATATCACTATTTATCAGTTGCATGAAATTACTATAACACGGCACGTGAAGTGTCAATTTGGACAAGCCTGCCACTCCATTCCAAAACTACTACATCTCCTGAAAGCAAGAATGAACAATGCCGAACCACCAGAATAGCGCCGAGAGCGGATGAGTAGGAAAAACATGTGTCAATTTACGTAACAGTTACTTTTCCTCTAGGTAGATACAAATAAAGTCATATAAAGGTGTCAAAAGAATCACCAAAAACAACTTTTATGCAAAAACAATTACCCAAGTCTATCTATTGTTTTAATAACAAAGCATCATTTAAAAAGCTCGGCGCCAACGCTGACATTTCTAAAACAATGTGCGAGCGATGAACCCTAAGGCCGAAAGCCGAATGCCGAACGCCGAATTTACGAGCAAGCTTATCGTTTGGCCCTTCCGTATTTCGATGATTCGCAATTTTACTGTCTTTGCCTCCGGTGTCCATGTGTAAAAACATTGGGTTCGTATTAAGGAATGGAAAACGGTCATATTGGAGGTGCAGTTCTGGATTTCAGAGGTATTGTGTTACAATTGATATTTGTATATAAAAATTGTAGATTATGGGATTATATGGTGTTTTGTTAGAGCCAGACAAGACCCTGTAACAGCACGCGTAGTATGGCGATTCTGTCTCTATTCTACCAAGAATAGACAAAGCTTTTTCCATACAATTTGACATGAAATCTTTCTACAATCCGTCATTTTGTCGATTCTTCCGTCGACGAAACCCGTTTCTACGTTAGTCATGCTACGCGTGCTAGAGCAGCGATATTTAATAAGTTTGTTTGTCATAAATGTGGAATGTGGACAAAAAAAGTGTTAATGCGTTTTTCCTTCACGAATTTCTTATATCAGTTTGAATTTGTGCCCGGTTTCACCATTACATTCAACTTAAACAAAGCTCTTGAAATGTCGGTGTACTATTAAATACACCTGTGTCTAACCCTTCGCGTATTACAGGCGTGATGTTTTGTTATGTAGAACGTAACAGCTTCAACTTTGAAACTAGTACTTATTAATAGACTTATTTTAGCTATTTCCTTTAATTTATTTTAGTAAACACTAAAAACTATTTACGATTTGACTGTTCATTTCGTTATTTACTTTCGCCCTCACAAAAAAAACCCACTTGCATTCACTCCGACCAAAGCCAAACCACGGAAAAGCGCATACATTTTCACACCTGAATAAAATCACTATCTGCTCTTCAACAAATTCGTTCTCAAATCCCCGAATACCCTCAAAGTCGCCAGCAAATTGGCAAAACATATCGGCGGCTTTGCCAGACGGACTGGCGGTCTGGCTAAAGAAATCGATTGAAGTATTGGTGCCATACAATCTGGCTGAACTGTTGAAGGCTTCAGCCTGGAGCAACAGTTCCGAACGGATGATTCTCTAAAGTTGGTGGGCCGAGGAGAGACCGATTTGAATGTAATTCCTGACGAAAAAATATGATTCTGTACAGTCTGATAGATTGTCGAAAAATATTTGAAACGCATTTATTGCTTTATTTCATAAAAAAATACGAAAAAAAAATTAGTCAAAGATCATGAGTGGGGGGTTGTGATGTCACTACGTAGTAAAAAATGCACTGCAATGTGACGTCATACGAGTTTTCGAAGCACTTGTATCGTCTTCATTTTTTGTTTACGTGAAAAAAGAAGAAATATGTATTCAATATTTGTTGGAAATCTATCTGACGGACTAATTAGTTTTTTTGTCAACTACCCTATTGGGGATTAGGATTTCTTTTAAATAGGAATAGTTTTTACATTTATAAAAAGAGACACAATAAGTAAGCAGTGGATTTTGTAATTTGTATTACAGGGGCGACATCTTCAAATTGAACAAGCCCCTTTAAATAAATAGAAAAAAAAAATAAGTAGTTTTTTTTTTGTTTTGGCGGGTGAAAATTCTTCAAATAATCCCTCCAGGTCTTGGGCACAGCAAAAGTCAGTGTCAGACTTCTACTGACTAAAAATCACCCATGTTCCTTCTTAGCCCTTGCGCCGAGGCCGCGGTATCTCTTTCGAACAACCCGCAGCCCCGACGGGCAAGTCATAGGTCTCAAGTTTAAACCCAAGACACGCATGTCTGGTTTTTTGGATTCATGGGCGTATAGTATAATTACCACTTGCTTACACCAGGTTGCACTTGCAACCTGATGTCCTGACATCAGGTTGCTAAGCTAAGAAAAAAATGCTTTAGTACCGACTTGAAAAAAGAGTTAATCTATTTAATACCCAATCCTATTAAAATGTCTTACGAACAAATTACGACGTCTTGACGCTTATAAATCCTCGCTCACCTAATAGCCACAACACAAGCTATAGCGGTCGCGGCTTCAGATAAAGGCTTTCAGTGTTTTACAGTGGTGCTCGGCGAGCGCAGTGAGCGGCGTAAGCGAAGTGAGCGGTGCGAGCGAAGTAAGCGGTTGGAGCAGACGTCTGATGGCTCGATAAATACTTTATTTATTTCATGTCTGTGTTTTAATGTGGTGGCAATGTCTCGTATTGGAAACACGTGTGTAGTCTGTGTAGAGATTACAGAAGAACTATTTGGGAGTGAGCCGTTTTGGGTTGAAACTCTGGGGTTGTAGGGTGCTCATAGCCTAGTTTAGTGACCCAAGGGCTGGAAGAGAGAGGAAGTGTTGCCATACAACGTGGCAATGCCGCCAGTCTCTTGTGCACATTACCAGCTGACAGCGGTTTGGAGCAGATTTTTATGCCTTTTTTATAGCTTTTTGTTACTTTATTTAATAGTTTTTTATTAGTAAAGTATACTTATAAAGACTATCCTACATGGAACGACTGCCTATCTGACCTCCACACCCAGTTAATACTAGGTAATACGATACTCTTTGGTAAGGCTGGTTGTCAGACTTTCAGGTCACTGACTACCTGTAACGACTGCCAAAGATCTATATATGGCAACCGAGACCAACAGCTTAACGTGCTTCCCATCCGCAGACCAACCTAGGCAAGCGCGGCTTAACCTAAAGATCGACCCGAGTCGCAGTTATTATAATAACCGTAATGCACATTCCTATTACAAAATCAGTACTGCAACCATCCAAATAAAAGTCAATCGTCATGACAGCTAATGAAACTGACAACCGATTGCTGGATTATCGAGAATTCATCACGAATCGTGGTCATTGAATAATGAATAGAGATAAATTAATTAACGCCAGCACACTGCAATACAATAGCGAGGGGCCGTGATTGCTAATTAATAGGGCATTTATATTAAAACAGATCATCGTCAGTTGAATGGGGTTGGCAATATTATAGACATTATTCGCATAACATAACATCACGCCTGTAATCCCAAAAGAGGTAAGAGATGTACCTATTAGGATATACACATTATTAAGCATTATTTAACTGTCGAAAATATTTCTAATACTTACTTATGAAGCAGGGATTTAGATACTGAAAAAATATTTTCAACACCAACGATAAGTTATTGTTGAAATAAGTTAACTAAGTTGGAACCACACTTTGGTTTTATTTATGTATTCCTATTTTTAAGGTTTTGAGCAATAGCTAGCTATAGCTAATACAGAGTGGTGCCGACAATACGACAATAAATGAAACCACCGGTAGTTCTAGTTCATAGGAACATTATTAAACTATGAAAAAAATCTTAACACCAAAATAAAAAAAATAAATAAAACTAAGTAGCATAAAACTGTAAACGAAATACATTACAATTTACAAACAAATATTGGTTTAATAACCTTAGGAATAATTTGCACCGATTAACATCTATACTAATATTATAAAGCTGAAGAGTTTGTTTGTTTGTTTGTTTGTTTGTTTGAACGGGGTAAACTCTGGAACTACTGGTTGGAATTGAAAAATTCTTTTAGTGTTGGATAGTCCATTTATCGAGGAAGGCTTTAGGCTATATAACATCAAGCCACAATCAATAGGAGCGGAGCATAAATGAAAAATGTTTCAAAAACGGGAAAAGATTTTCCTTTTTGAGAGCTTCCGTTGCGTGCGCTGCGAAAACAGTTTAAGTTACGTAAATATCATGTATGAAGGAATTGTTCCTCTTTAAAAGTTCAAAAAAAAAGTTTGCGACAGCATATGTTTATCTTTTACGATTGACTCACTGTAACCATTTTTTTATATTAAAATGTTAGGTTAAAAAGAATTATATTTTGCGAAGCTTATTTAACCCATATGGTATTAATCTATATCTAAATAAATGTGTTTGCTAGCACGGAAATTTAATATAGAATATTTGTGCCCTTTACTCTATACAGTTTAAACAAATATCTTAGAAGATATCGCAATGTAAAAATATACGGGCGACAAAATAATTAGCGCGTGGCAGTCATTCGGTCCGGTGCGGTAGGTATGTACGTGGGGATTCTGGCCTCTGGGGGCTCCGGAGAAATTCAAATTCAAAAAAATTACTGCACCATAATGTTTACAAGTACAAGGTGTTACTGTATATTAAACAGTAAGAGATACCTATAGTAATTGTTACTTTAATAATATAATCGAAGTCAATCTAAACTAATAGGTATTTTATAGAGGAAAGGTAAGATGTTTTGTTTGTTACGAGTACGATATAGCTCAATTTAATAAGTTGGATAGTCGATTTATCTAGAAAGGTTATAAGCTATATTATGTGTTGCAGACGAAGTTGCGTGGGTCAGCTAGTTCTCAAAATAAAATCGTCAAAGAATAACGAACCAAAATATCAAAAGAATCGTGAAATTCAAATGTATTGTGCTTCACAAATGAAGGACCAGTATGAATACGAGTCTCGTACATTTCAGCCGGAGATGAGATGTGCAGGGGAACATCCACGAATTGTGAACACTGCTATATCTTGATGAAATTGTTCACTGAACAATGATTCAGATTAGCATTGTGTGCGATATTTGACTGTACTAATAAGGCATTTGATTTGTTTAAATAATTCAATAAATTTTATTGATTATAAGAGAAAAGTTGACGTTGAAGTTGAAAGGTTGACTGATAGAGAATGCCTTGTGGCATTAAGTCCGCCTATGTACCACTTTTATACATGAAGTTTAAATAATTATAAAAGTCACTATGTACATTAGTTATAGTTTCCGTGCATACAGCGATCTACGAGTCCAGTATAATAACGCGCTCAGGATATTGTTGGGGCTGCCATGGCGATGTAGTGCGTCAGGGATGTTTGCGGAAAGGCATATTGATGGTTTTGCGGCCATCATACGTAAAAGAAGCGCTTCCCTGCTTGCTCGTCTCCGTGGCAGTACCAACACTATCTTGAGTTTATTCGCAGATAGATGGGGGTCTCCAATGCTGCGTCATTGGATGAAACTCCATACTGTTTAATTTGTGTATTATGTCTACTAACACTAGCTTTTAAGATCATTGTTACTAACACTATGGGCGCTGCCCGAAATAAATGCTATTATTATTATTAATTCTTTCTTATCGTGTGGGTAGTAAGGTCTAACGACCCCACACACTAGTGTCAGAGTTTCTAAACCGCCTCAAGGGCCTCTGACATGCTTGCTCGCCGTCCGTCCGTCTTATTACGAAGACAAGCTGTTTTTGGTTTTTGTTTTGTTTTTTTTTTGGGGGGTTTGGTAAATCATCAAATAACCCCTCCCGCTCTTTGGCTGAGTGAAAGGGAGTGTCAGACTTCTACTGACTAAAAACCACCCATGTTTCTTCTTAGCCCTTGTGACGAGGCCGTGGTATCTCTTTTGAACAACCCGCAGCCCCGACGGGATGTTTCAGTCTTAGTTCAGTTTGACTCAGCTTTTCTTTTTCTATCGAAACCATAAAATTCTTATGCAATTGCAGTAAGTTGAATCTGTTTCAGATGCTCAGTCATAACTTTGTATTCGTTCAAAAAACTTTCCGTATCTGGGGGTCTACTCGCTAAGCACGAAACCCGTGAATACGGCTATATTTACGGGCGTTTCCTACTCTCTAACACCTACGGACATAAGATTAGTTCGAGGCCCAATCTAAGAATGAATGACTACTCGATTTGACAGTTGGCCTTACTCCCGATGTGTCTTTGCCCGTCCGAAAAGTTGAATTTGACACTTGTCTAGACGGATATTTATGTCATTTGATACGACAACAAAATAGTTATCGTGTAGGCCACGAAAGTTTAAGTTTTATAATAAAACAATATTATGGCTGCTTTTTTAATGCTAGTACAAGCTCTAAAAGAGCCCCAAGACGACCCACTGACCGAAGATTCGCCGGCCGGTTGTTTTTGTGCCAAAACTTTCGGTTGTCGAGTATGTGTGCACCGTTTTGAGTTTAAAGGAACTATAGCCTCACAATGGAATTATTTGAAGATTTGTGTGAGCCTGCGAGGAACTATTACCTTTTTTGCCTCGGCAAAAGCGACGAAATTGTGTTAATTCAAGAATTAAGGTAGGTAATGGTTTGATCTAAGAATTAAGTCTAACAAAATGAAGATTCTGCAAATTATTGAGTTCTATAAGCAATCTGTCCCATCTACCTACATATTTACTGTTGTTTTTGTTTACTTATACGTCCTTGCTGCCCTCTATTTTATCCCGGTTGACCTACCAAGGTGCAGTGGGCCTTAGCAGTGACGTCCCAAATGTTCCAATGGCACAACAGACAGTGTCAGACTATCTGGGGTTGTTAAATAATTAAATTTTACTAAAGTTTCTACAGCATTTGACTAAGAGGAACCTTTTAAAATAAAGTAAGTTTAAAAGCCTGAACTATTTTTCTAAAACAAACCCAGATATTCAAACTCAAAGCATTTATTTCAATTAAACCATTACAGGCACTTTTGAAATTTGAAGAACAATTCATAAAACAAAACTAAACTACGAATGCAATACGTCATCCCGAAAGCCACCACGCCGAGCCACACGCCGCCGAATGCCCGCAACAACGAACACTGCGTGCACGAAAGCACGCAGCGACGCACACCGCAACAACGAATGCACGAGACTCCAAATCACGGAACAACGAATGCACGCCGCAACGCGCAACGCGCGACCTGGAGCCCCCGCACACCCACCGCCACGGCACGCGCCGCCGCGCGCCCCCGCACCCACAGCACTCGCCGCCCCGCAGACATCCGGCGACGCGGAACTCGACGCAGCAACCCCCGGGACGACGCATTGCACTCCTAAGCTACAATCACAGTCACAATTCATAATAACTTGTGAAAGTACTGTAGTTGTTATTTTACAAAATATGTACCTATAGCAGTGGTGGCTCAGTGGCGGCGGCCCCGACTTACGAACAGTAAGTCATGGGTTCGAACCCAGGCAGGCGCATTACTTTGTGTAATTTATTTCATCACCACTGCCCTCAAAAACAATGAAGGAAAACATCGTGAGGAAACCGCCGGCATGTCCTAGAGCCAAAAATTCGAAGACTTGTGACATCTACCAATCCACACTGCGCCTGCGTGGTAGATTATAGCCCATTCCCTCTCAAAGAGTGGAGGCCTGTGTCCCAGCAGTAGGAACATTAATAGGCTGTTTCATGATGTATCTATAGCAGAAACTACTTGAGCTAAAACATGTCATTTGAACAATGACTACCTACCTATTGAAGAGAAAATTCTGATCTATTTTAGTTGTTTATACCTTAGAATAGATCAGAATTTTCTCTTCATTTTTCAATAATAAAGAATTTTAAATTTTAATAAGCCACACTTGGTAATGTGTACAGATTTTATGAAAATATGGCCTGCCAGGCATAATTGGCAGACTGCATGCATGTGGCATTAGTGAAACCCAGGAGAATTTGTTAAACAGGAAGCAGTTGGACTCCTTAAATGTCAAAGGGCTTGTTTACGGAGAGGCGGGGAGTCACGCGGCGCGTGCGGCGGCGCGGCCCGCACTAAATTCAAACATGGCGTTGTATGAGTGCGTTCACGGAGAAGCGATATTATACGCGTTTGCTTGAATTGCAGGCGGTGCCCGCGGCGGCGCTCGCAGCGGCAAATCTCGATGAAGCGATGCCCGCGGCGGAACTTTCTTGCAGTCTTATTTCGAATTCGCACAACCGTATACTAATTATTGTCTAAACCTACAATTTCGGATACTTCCGTCCACTTTCGTTTCACAATTACTCGGTTTTTGTGTTGTGAATGGCAAGCCATCCACAACTAGGGACGCTCTTGTATTGCAACAATAAATTCTTCTTGTTTGTCGTTATTCATTTTGTTGCGACACGTGCGCTCGCATCTCTCGCTATCATAAAACTAGTCGGTTTGATTGAGATCGCCGCGGGCGCCGCGGCGGGTACCACCACGCGTCCCGCCCCGCGTCTCTATGAACAACATGGTATATTGCTATACATTTGTGTTTACGCGTGCGATGATATCTGCCGCTGAGTGCCGCTACACGCGCCGCCTCTCCGTAAACACAAAAAACGTTCGACGCGCCGCGAGTCGCCTCGCTGCACGCGCCGCCCGACACCTCGTGTGTCCACGCCACAAGCACTAAGTTGTAAGGCATTGTTTACTCCTTTCTCATTCATATCATTTCCCACACAATCCCTGTATCTTTTCTTTGGCTTTCCTCTCCCTCTAAATCCATTACTTTTTTAGTCACTTGCGTTTCATCCCTCCTCATTACATGTCCATTCCAAGACAGATGACTTCTTTTCAATAGACATAATATATAGACATATTAGTGCAATTGATGAAAAAAAAAAGTATGTACAGACTTATAATGCAGTCTCATAAAAAACAACTCTCCTACTAATACATCTCAAGAAATACATATATAGAATATTAGTATTTATATTTATTATTGATTAGGGTAAAATAAGTATTTTACAGCCTGTTTATTTTGCTTACAGGATACAATGAGCGCTGAGACTGGCAGAAGATTCTGATAAAAACAAAGATTTATCCAATAAAGTATAATTTAATTTTGAACAGAATGTTTTTTTATTTTGCACCAATGAAATTGAAAAGAAAATACAATACACTAATAATGCTCCTTATATACTCCAAAACGTCCTCTGGCATCATGATGTGATGTGTATAGCGGGACGGCGCAACATGTTGTCCATACAAATTAAGACTTCCTCAGCAGCCTGTCCTTGGATTGTTACCGGTGGCAACGTACTTGTAACTAGCTTGGAGGGCTCCTAGGCCCCCCTATATTTGTTTGTTTTTGTTACCGCTTATGCTTTTGTTGGTACCTGCCAACTCGTTGTTTACGTTTATAAAATTGAAGTATTTTAGCACGTAAGTTCTTACTGGAGCGGTTGAGGCCATTTTACAATTTATTACGAAAAGTTTCCTAGTCGTAACTCGTATTATTAACGCCAAATAAGTTTAATGTTTATTGTAATTATCGTAAATAAAAAACTTGACATTTCAGTCAAACTGACAAATCAGTATACGTCAAAATGTGAAATACAAAGAAGGTAAAGGTATTAACAGAATACAGCCACAACCCGAACAAAAATATTTAAATTATATCTTAAAAGACATAATAAAAGTATTTTGTGCAAATGCAGCCATTTTTTAACAATATCGATGTTTTTTTTAATTGAAATGCTTGAAAACCATAAAGTAAGAAAACCGGTAATCAATCGAAAAAATGGTGCAACGCTAACGACTTATAACATTCGTTCACTTATCTAAACTAATTTTGTCTACGACTCCGTTCGAACCTCATTGATCCGTGATCACTAGGGAGTAGGGTTCACCCCGTAGTTACGAATGACTTTAGTACGGGCACGTATATTAGTTGACGGAGTTAGAGAGTAGACCCCCTGCTTTTAAGGCTTGTATTCACGCCAATGACCTTGTGCATACAAACTACCCCTCTCGGTCGTAGATACGGACTTTAAACGGACGCATTTTTCATTTATTATAATTAAAATAATACATGTTTTTAAAAAGTAACAAAACCAAATTATTTTCCTTTGTATTTCAAAGCAGTAGATATTTTTTTTATATTATTTTGTTAAAAAATGAAGGAGTAAAATGGTTCCATTCAACGACTTGGAGGTGATTTTGTGGATTTTTTTTCTTATTATGTGATACCGATACAAAAATTATGGCTAAACCAAATTACGTGTCATATCATGTAGATTACTAACAATTTTTCTCAGATGTAATTTCTCTGTAAGTGCCGGTGAAAAACTGCTTCATCTGCACGCTGTTTTTAAGCTTTTTCGAGAGAGGAGCCTTAAGATTTAAGCGGAGCTCGTGGCTTAATAAGAACTGCCACTCGGGTCGATCTTTAGGTAAAGCTGTGCTTGCCTAGGTCGGTCTGTGGATGGGACCTGAAATTCTGACATCCAGTCTTATCAAAGAGTATCGTGTTACCTAGTATTAACTGGGTTGTGGAGGTCAGATAGGCAGTCGCTTCATGTAAAATACTGGTATTCAGCTGCATCCGGTTAGACTGGAAGCCGACCCTAACATAGTTGGGAAAAGGCTAGGCAGATGATGATCTACTTTTAAAATTTATTTCAAGATACCGCTAAGATTTATCAGATCCAAAAGTATTATATATTTTTTAATTTCATAGTCAGGCTTTAATAGTGGAGCTCAATCTTTAGGTTAAGGCGCGCTTGCCTAGGTTGGTCTGTGGATGGGTGATCACCCATTGCATACCGAGTTTCCTCCGTGTCAAGTAAATCATTTTAATCCGTTGGTCTCGGCTGTTGGAACGAAGTTCCTTATTGCGCGTTTCGAAAGGGGGCTAGACGGAAAAAATTAAGACCAAAAGTTGTAACGACACTTTTTGCTATAGATTTTTTTTTTTCCTACTGATTAAGTTTATATTACATTATATTTGTTAATAATAAAAAAATATTATTATAACTTAAAAAAAAATATTACAATTAATCAAAAGGAACTTCGTTTCATCCGGGTGTCCCTTGACACCTATCAAGTTTTTTTATTTGTAGATTTTGGAGAGTCGTAACAGGGGTATCGTATAATTATCGTCCTGTGTGAGACCAATTAATACTTTTGGAACGAAGTTCCTTATCGCGCGTTGTGAAGACGGAAAAAATTCTTACGAAAAGTTGTCACGACACTTTTTGCTATAGTAAGCTATTGTAAGCTGTGCGGCGTCGCATGTTTCTCTGTCTGTCTCTCTGTCTCTTATAGAAAGCAAGCCAGATATTTTCATTTCTACATTTCTTTTTTTTTTTTTTTTACATAATAAAAAATAATAACAATAACTTCGTTCCATCCGGGTGTTCCTTGACACCTCTCAAGTTTTTCTTTTCTTTTTTTTTTATCCAGTACCTACTAACTGTGGTGTGGAGGTCAGAAAGGTAGTTGTCCCGTGTAAAATACTAGTATTCAGCTACATCAGGTTAGACTGGAACCCGACACAAACATAGGAAAAGGCTAGGCAGATGACGTTAAGCCAGGCTTTAATTTAAACCACTCGAATGTAGACAAATTCAACATGTAGACGAAACACAGAGTTTCTGGAATTGTCTCCTTAATTACGACGTGTACCAGTACTTGTGTATGTCACTAACACCTACAATATGCTTGAAGATAAATATTGACTGCCACGTTGGGACTCACGGCTGAGGAGTTTAGAGAGCGGTTTTGTTGGGAGTTTCAGGTTGCATTAGGATATTATCCTGTAAAATAAGTTAGCATAGGTACTTATATAGAAAGAAAGAAAGAAAGAAAGAAAAAATATTTATTTGTCGCAGAAACATTACGAGCATAAAAATGAAATCGTGTTCACCTGATTCCCTAAATAAAATGACACTCTGATTTTTAAAAATCAGAACTATGCAATTATAACAACTATCACTTGCTTCGGCGAAGCAAAACATCGTGAGGTCCCTGAGATATATTTCTCGACGGCATGTAAACCAAATCAGAGACCCTAGAACGGTATAAAATCTTTGACAACACGTCATTCACACTAACCACACGATAAAGAAGAAGATTAATACTTAGCTATGTAACAAACATACAGCGCCATCTAGTATAACTTAACCAAAGTACTATGATGAGCGGATCAATAACATGGAAGACAGCAAGCCTTATAGACAAGTGACGCCATCTACAATCTACGTGTGTAACAGTCTGAACCAGCGCTACTGCACTACATCTACAGATGACCACACGACGATGTTACGCACACATGCAAACAGAAACCCTTTATAACCCGAGCTGTCTTCGAACAAATTGTCATTCACTAGCTAGCGGTTCAGAGCGCGGCAGCCACGCAGCCAGCTCTGATCCTAAGTAAACCTAGTTCCTGCTTCGATAGCCTAGCAGTCTTCAGGAACTAGACAGCTAGGGGAGGTCTGAAGGGCGATAGCCACGCAGTCCCTTTCATCCCTCCACTTAGGGTTGCCACTTGATATAAATTATTTATTGTAACTATTGTAAAATTGTTAAGCAAGTTGCCAATAAAATATCATGAAGTCAATGGGGCTTTAATTTCACAAACAGCAACCCTACATTGGCGCCCAACGAAAAATAAGGATACCCACAATATTGGCGGCCAAAACCTACATTGGCGCCTAACAAAAATAAGGATACCCACATAATTGGCGGTCAACCCAACATTGGCTCCCAACGAAATAATCAACAGATACAAACATAACTGGACGGCCTACCCTACATTAGCCGCATATTTTACTCAAGATTGGAAAATAAGTAAAAACGTATATTAACGCTACCCCCATTTTAAAAATGTCAATCACAATGACACAAGAGCAGTTCGCTGAATTAGTTAATGCGATTACAACAACAAAAAGTACCATGTCGGGGAAAAGCTTTGCGAATTGTACGAGAAGATATGAAGGCGAAAGAGATTTCAACAAGGTCGAAGAGTTCATAAACAGCATAACAGTTTACAAAAAAGTGGAACACATCTCGGACGAAGATGCATTGGAAGGATTGCCGTTATTGTTAGGTGGCATGGCAGCAACATGGTGGCACGGCGTCAAAGCTGACGTGAAAAAGTGGAACAACGCGTTGGATGCAATACGTTCAGCGTTTGCCCCAAGGAAGCAGGCTCATGACATCTACTTAGAATTGTTCGGCAAGAAACAGACCAACGAGTCGATAGATGAGTTTGTTTGCAACAAACGTGCGCTACTTTCCCAGTTACCACCCAAACGCAACCGAGAAGAGGAACATTTAGATTTTGTATACGCACTGCTTAAAATAAATATAAAAAAGGCAATCGCCAGAAGCGAGATAAAATCGTTCGCAGACTTGCTGGAGAAAGCTCGACATTTAGAAAACATCGAGAGGGAATCACAGGCAACTACTTCATCATCTACAGAACAAGTTGATTAGAAAGTAATAAAACGTTGCGCTTTTTGTGCGAGGAAGGGCCACACGACTGAAGATTGTCGAAAGCGCTTGGCAGAGGCCAAAAAGCAATCTACAGCAGCAACCACAGACACGGAAACGCAAAAGGTGTCTTGTTATGGCTGTGGTGAACCAGGAGTCTTCAGAAGCAACTGTAAGAAGTGCCAAACTAAAGAAACCCCACCAAAACCAGTAGCTTTCTATACAGTAGACACAACAGAAATAATACAGGATCATGTTAAAATTCCTACTATTGAGGTCACCTGGGAAAATCAGCAAGGATATGCCTACATCGACACTGCTGCAAGGAAAAGTGTAGCAAGTATAAAGTTGTACAAGTTACTCATTAGAAAAGGTACCACATTCAATGAGAAAACAGCAGACACAATACTAGCCGATGGAACTGTGAAAACCCGGAGACTACTCACTACAAGCATAAATATCACTGTTGGTAAACGTTCCCTACCAATAATGTTCACAGTGATACCCGACGCCACTGATAACCGCACACTGCTTGGCATTGACTTTCTGGAAGCAGCGGGAATAGTGCTCGACTTGGCACAACGAGTTTGGTACTTTGCAGATGAACCTCAGGACCCACACGCTTTTCTACAATTGAAGAATGAAAAGATTCCCTTGAAAGCCGCAGAATGCTTGACATTTAACTCAGGCCAGTCGTCACCGGAATCCCTATCAAGCTTTATGCAGTGGGCTAAAGACCTACAAATGATATCCCCACTACCAGAATCACCACAACCGTCGACGATCAACAATGAGGATAGTCCACCACCAACAAAAATTACAAAATGGTCACTTCAAAAGCTGGACACACCGCCACGTCCTGTCCGCCCTCGTGAACCAGCTGATGAGACATCTCAAAAAGATCCACGTGTTGATTATGTCACAATAAATCAAATGTCATTCTATTCCTTTGATATTTTAATACACTCAGGTGAGGGAAAAATATTATCAGAAGTTGAAAGGTCACACTTCAACCAATTGCTAACTACCTATAGCGATGTATTTGATAAAAACACAAAACCAACACCATATATCTTGCATAGAATAGATACAGGAAATCACCTACCCATAGCTCAAAAGCCATATCGATTATCACCACACAGACAACAACAACTAAGACAAAAACTAGATGAAATGCTCAGCAATGATATAATAGAAGAATGCGATTCACCCTGGGCAGCTCCTGTTATCATGGTCCCAAAAGGTACAGACGATATTAGAGTTTGTATCGACTATCGGCGACTTAACGAAATAACAAAACCAGATAGATATCCATTACCAAGGATTGACGATCTATTACATCAGGCTAAAGCAATGCCATACATGTCTACCATTGATCTTCAGTCAGGCTATTGGCAAATCTTGGTACACCCCGAAGACCAAGACAAAACTAGCTTTATCTCACCGTTTGGAACGTTCCGTTTTAAACGCATGCCGTTTGGTTTACGGAACGCGCCCGCCACGTTCCAGAGATTAATAGATAAATTCATTCAAAGTTTGGGAACGAAAACAAAGTGGGTGTTGTCATATTTAGACGATTTAATCGTAAGATCTGTCACTTTGACACAACACATTGATGATCTGAAGGAAATATTTGAAAAACTCAGAGAGTTTAATTTAAAAGCTAACAGGAAGAAGTGTAAATTCATTTGTTCTGAGATAAAGTATTTGGGACATCTTATAGTTCCAGAAGGAATCAAAACAGACCCGGAAAAGATTTCGGCTATAGCAAATTTATCAAAACCAAGAAATATAAAACAATTGATAACATTTCTACAAACCGCTTCGTGGTACCGAAGATTTATACTCAACTTTGCAGACATAGCACGACCGCTAACAAACTTAACTAAAAAGAAAACAAGTTGGCAGTGGAGTAATGAACAGCAAGAAGCATTTGAAAAACTTAAAATAGCGTTAACTACAGCCCCAGTACTTAAACAAGCAGAATGTGATACTCGATTTACAATAAAAACCGATGCAAGTCAATATGCAATTGGAGCAGCTTTAGTACAGGGGGAGGGCGAAAACGAACACCCAGTTGAATATGCAAGCAGACTTCTTACACCAGCAGAATGCAATTATACAGTAACTGAAAAAGAAGCCTTAGCAATTGTTTGGGCTGTCTCGAGATTTCGTGGCTACATTGAAGGTACACAATTCATTACAATCACTGACCACCAACCACTAAAATGGTTAATGAATCTGAAAACACCAACAGGTCGCCTGGCCCGCTGGGCACTACAACTACAGCCCTATAACTTCAATATACAATATACTCCAGGGCGTACTAATGTGGTGGCAGATACTTTATCAAGACCACCATGTGCACATGACAGTGAAGCATGTAATTTATGCTATGTAGAAATTGAATTACCAAAATACAATGAAAAGCAGATACGTGAAGAGCAACTAAAAGTTGATGAGCTCAAGATGATAATAAATGCACTTGAAGAGGAAACTAAAACAGAAAATTATATAGAATGGTCAAAAAAAGGATACATACTTCATCAAAACGTTTTATATCGGTTTACACCAGAACAAGAAGATGATAATGCCAAATTATTAATACCTGTACAAGAAAGACCTAATATATTGAAGGCATATCATGATGATCCGACAGCTGGTCATTTAGGAGTAGAACGTACAGTCCAACGTATTACTGATAAATTTTACTGGAGAGGATTAAGAAAGGATGTAATTAAGTATGTAAAGACTTGTATAGAATGTCAGAAATATAAACCATCAAATAAAAAACCAGCAGGTTTATATCAGTCAACGGCAAACAATCACAGATTCGAAGTACTATCAATTGACCTCTTTGGTCCCTTACCAAAGGCAACTACTGGAGAAAAGTGGATCTTTATTGTTGAAGACACAGCTTCTCGATGGGTTGAACTATTTGCTATAACAGAAGCTACAGCTGAAACCTGTGCACTTACTCTTCTACGTGAAATATTTCTGCGTTATGGTCTACCAAGGAAAATTGTAAGTGATAATGGAGTTCAATTCATATCAGCAATAATGCAAAAGCTAACTTATTGTTTAGAAATACAGCACATTCTCACTCCTGTATACCATCCAGAACCTAATATTGTGGAAAGGAAAAATAGAGACATGAAAACTCAAATAGCAATTATGGTAAAGAATCAACACCAGAAATGGCCAAATACATTGCCGGCTATCAGATTTGCAATGAACTCAGCTGTGTGTCAAACAACGGGATATTCACCGTCCTACTTAACTTTTGGACGTGAATTAAGAACTCCCTACGATCTTACACATGACTTCAGCACAGTTTTGACTCAAGAAAAATTTATAACACAAATTACACCGACTTTGAAGCAGTTATCTGAAGATTTATTGATTGCAAAGGAAAACATAGAAACTATGCAAAACAATAACAGGCAACGCGCAAATCAAGGAAGAAGACCAGATCCATGCTATAAAATAGGAGAATTAGTATTGGTTGAGACACATCCAATAAGCAATACTGAAAAACAGTTCACAGGAAAATTTGCTCCCCGCAGAGATGGGCCATATGTCGTTATAAAGAAACATGGAGCATCAACATATGAGGTAGCAAACCCAAAGTTACCAGAACAATCTATGGGAAAATATCATACTTCAGCAATATGTAAATTTGAACAAAGAGATGAAAAAGTGCCCGAACCTTTAAATCCCATAAGAAAAAGAGGAAGACCACGGAAAATACATACTGATCCTGGTCCTCTGTCGGGACGACTATAGAGCACCAGAGGGGGAGAATGTAACAAACATACAGCGCCATCTAGTATAACTTAACCAAAGTACTGTGATGAGCGGATCAATAACATGGAAGACAGCAAGCCTTATAGACAAGTGACGCCATCTACAATCTACGTGTGTAACAGTCTGAACCAGCGCTACTGCACTACATCTACAGATGACCACACGACGATGTTACGCACACATGCAAACAGAAACCCTTTATAACCCGAGCTGTCTTCGAACAAATTGTCATTCACTAGCTAGCGGTTCAGAGCGCGGCAGCCACGCAGCCAGCTCTGATCCTAAGTAAACCTAGTTCCTGCTTCGATAGCCTAGCAGTCTTCAGGAACTAGACAGCTAGGGGAGGTCTGAAGGGCGATAGCCACGCAGTCCCTTTCATCCCTCCACTTAGGGTTGCCACTTGATATAAATTATTTATTGTAACTATTGTAAAATTGTTAAGCAAGTTGCCAATAAAATATCATGAAGTCAATGGGGCTTTAATTTCACAAACAGCAACCCTACAGCTATTTATTATTAGAAGTTAAATATTTCAAATTATTATTTAAGTACTGTTTATCGGTTTTTCCATAAGTAAGCAATTTCTCCAAATTTGTGGATTTATACCCGATTGGATGCAATACCCTCGTACCCTGTTATGTAATCTGAATACTTCCATCAAATAGACAATACAATTAAGCCATCTGCACACCAAATTATTTACATACATGTCCAAGCGTTAACAGCAAATTATTCAACCTCATGACTACGTGTTTAATCAGTCCGTGAACCAACAGAACCGTGTGTCCCATCACTAGGCGGCAACAGACGTGAACTGTAGGCTCGTCTCCGCAAACATTAGTCACAACGCACAACGTGTGCACAACACTACTCGACCGCAGACTGGTGTAATTGTTGTAGCTACAACACTAGCGGATTAATTGTTAAGGTTTGAATCAATATGTCTGGAGAACAGGTGGTGATAGACCGTTTAGAAGGCTTGAATGGTCTTTCCTAGTTGTTTGGCAAATGTAATGTATGCTTTAGCTTTAGAAATTTTTATCAATTGGTGTGTGCTCAACTACTGTAACTGTAACTGGAGAAATTATGGGTAACTTATTTATTTGCTCTTTTACTAATTCCATATTTTATTTAGAACTTTTTTTCCATCTATAGTATCTATGTTAAGAACGGCAATTGAAAAGAAGATTGTTCTTCACCACTACGTTAAATGATATGTATTTAAGTTGGTTTACACACATCAGAGGTGACCTTTATAAGAGTTTTCTAACAGTAGACGCGCATTTAAATTGAAGACAGACTTCTTATTCTCCTAAACGTCTTTCTACACATCCATTCCCAAAAAATCCCAACACACAAATCAGTCTTATCAATCCTCATTCCTCCAAAACTCGAACCTTTCACCTTCGGAATCCTGGAAAATCTAATAAAACCGAAAGATACGGGAGATAGGTCCGAAATTACGGGGTCACTCGAGTCCGAGATCCGTAAATCTGTCGCCGGGTCCGTTTAGGGTCCTATCGTACGATAAGAAATCCGTGCCACAGATGTAAACCTGCCTTTTGTTCGTGTTTATACGTTTATGGACGTAAATGTGATTATGGGTTGTGAAGATAAAAAAAGATGAATGGAATTACCTACGATGAGAGAGAGAGTAACGTTAGAGAGAGAGTAAGCAGCAGATGAAGTAGAACTCAATGATGGTATTCTTGATTTCGATGATTTAGTTATTAGTCTAGAAAAAACGGACTGATTGATTAACTGCCTCGTTGGTCTAGTTTCCAGGTCGTTTTGTCCATCAGGAATTATTTAATAGCAGCCACGGAGTCTGGATTTGGGTTGATGAAACTGGAGAAACGTGGGGGTACTAATGGGTACAGCACTGCGTGGTTGTGTTATGATTATTATGTAAACTGATGTTGTCTTTCAGATACAAAACTTCGATACCAACTCAACCAAAATGTATGAGATAGTTGCTTATTTTTATGATTATGACGTTCTTCCCAAAGACAAAGTTGTTCAGTCTGATATACTAAATCACAGCCATAAACATGAATAGACAGCTAAACAACTCAACTCCGCCTTTTCCAATCTAGCTCTCAATGAGATAAATCTAGTAAGAACAGGAAAACACGATCCCAATAAAATCTAGTAACAAATCGTTGTAGTAGCGCGTCTTAAACTTTTTATTTGCTTTCAAATGAAACCCTTTCCTACACTGGTTACGTTTGGAGTGCCGCCAACCGCGTAATGAAAAGCCAAGATCGATAGAAGTTCATGGCCAAGTCTTAAGCCAAGTTTAAGACTTAATATTCATCCGGTTCAGTGAAAACGGATAGCCTAAACGGGAACGTGAAAGGAGTGGATTTAAGACCTTCACGTTTTGAGAATATTCAGAATTGCTTATATGCATACTTACTAAGTTCATCTGCCTAGCCTTTTCCCAACCTTGGTAGGGTCGGCTTCCAATCTAACCGGATGCAGCTGAATACCAGTATTTTACGTCGAGCGACTGCCTGTCTGACCTCCACAGTCTAGTTGGTACTGGGTAATACGATATCCCTTGCAAAGATTGGTTATTAGACTTTCAGGCCACTACAGTTAGTCATGTAGTGGCAGTAAAAGATCTACTATTGACAATCGGGGTCAACGGCTTAACGTGTTTTCCGAGGTACGGAGAAAACGCGGTATGTAATGGGCACCCATTCACGGACCAATTTAAGCATGCATGCATGCTGTTATTATGTAGCCACGAGCTCCTTTATTTTTGTTATGTGTGTTTTATAATTTACTCGTATACTTATCTGTAAACAAAAACAATATTTTCTAAATCTCTTACTCTTCTATAAAACAAGATTAGACTTACGGGACTCCAGTTAACGATAGACCCCTGAACAGATTAGCGAGAATCCCTTGAGACAGCTCCACACCATCGCGCCGTTTATCGCCTATCTGCTTACCATGGCACAACGGGTTTAAAAATATTGGAAGATAGGGATGATTTAGTGGAAAATATTGAGTTAGGGTTTTTCTTTTACGAGTAATATTTAAGAACATTTATCTACATCTTATTGAATCTAGGATTGTTAATTGCTTTGTGTAACAGATGAACATAAAATTACTGGATCCTGTATAGCATCATATCTTTTAAACTTTACGTCGCTGAGGCCAAACATGATTAGGATATAATTTGATATAACATCTTGCATGGCATGTGTGTGTAGACTTAAGTTTTGGACTTATAAAAACCATCTAATGTTATAGCTATTCATGAAGAAATGGTAGTTCATTTAATTGATTCTAGGAACAGTTAAATTGTAATGTAGCAATACTAATAGTAGATAGACTTCGTGATTACTTGTTCTGTACTCGTAACTTCAATATTGACAATATCACTCTACTCATCAATTGGCACAGAAATATGTATCAATAAGTTTAGATACAAATTCTTTCGTCTGACGTTACTACTCTCGAGGCAGACGTCGCAATTTCCTATCAGAGTCGTTCGGCACAGTTGGGATTGCTTCCTTTCTAAATTATATCCATGTCCTTTTCCTTGAATATGTTTTCTTAACATAGTTTTCTAGTGTTATTGGTTATCGTATCTGGATTTTATCAGTAGCAGCCTATACCAAATTGACACCCTCGCCCACTATTAATTGGTCTTTACATATTACTGACGAAAGATACACATCCGAATAACCCTTTGAATAAAACAGGTGCGTTACTATCTAGACCATTCCTGCTTTATTCTTGAAGCTTTTATTGTTATAAACTTTGATTACCCCTGTAGTTTTAGAAATTATTCTCTTTTGTAGAACATCGTCTCTATCATTCTTACGTATCTGTAACTGTCTATGATTGAAGTCTAAAGCTCTTGTGTAATTTGGACTCAAGGCTTGCGACTTGTGTGATATAGTCGACCGAGTAAAGTACACACTGCTAGTATAATTTTCCAATTGATAATTATGTTATCGGCGGTTACATAAACTATTAATCATAATATTGATTCTACACTGAATTGAATCTAGTCTCTAGCAGGAGCCATATCAACATAGTAATTAAACTATGTCAATATTATATATCGCCATTAGCACTAGAACCGTCTAGAACGGAATAGTGTTATTGGAGAACTATTAGAATATACCTAGGAATATGCAAAGTATGATGAATTTCGATTTTATCGACAAATTCCCACAAGTCTTAGTAGATTTCTGTAAGAATATAAATAAACAAAGAGTTTGGTTTCTAAACAACAATCTACATAACGAATAAACATAAAACCATACCATCATCATTCGAATTAAATATTCAAGGAAAATTACGAACCGTAGAAAATTCTCCGATCCCCCATTTTCTTAGCGAATTGTTTTACTATGTATACCGGTCGGGCAATAAAAAAGTATACGCTATAAGTGCTCCAGCTTTGTCGTTTATAGCGCAACTTTTTATTGGCGTCGTTTAAGACGTAATATAAAGTTGGTTGGCTCGTAAATCAGGCTTTTCTACCGACTGATGGATGGAAGGAATGGGACCTAGAGTAGTTACCTTGAGGGACCACGTAACGGTTAGTTGTGGGCAACCTAGGTCAAATAAGATTATAGTTGTGTTGAACTTTCAAGTTTATTACAGCTTATGTAAGTAATATAATAAATTAGAAACAGGGACATAAAGTAGCATAATAACAAGAGGTAAGCTAACTAAATGATGTGATCACATCCCTCAAACGCTTCCTCAAAAACCACACCTAATTTTAAAAACATTACCAAATCAGATCCCAACAAAACCACAAAGTATTTCTGCTGCACATTTTAACTGCAAAATCCACGGACACGAGACACATCAGTGCACTCTACATGCATGGGATGGCCTGATGTGGTCCCACTGCATCCATTGTTTACGTCACATTCCAAAACAAAAAAAGGATCGCAAGTCTGCTACAAAAACTCTCTTACATTCATACCATCCATTGCCATCTGTTTGGTCGGCCATCACGTAGTAGCGCGTGCTTCCCCCTTCCCAGGAAATGAATTAATTCGACCACCGAACTGATTTACACGATGCTGAGATTTCAAGGTTCGTTTTTATTTGATTTTCCTTTTTGTGGTAATGTTACTGGAGTGGGATTCTTTATTGTTTTGTTAGGCACGTTGAATCTGTTAGAAGTGCGTGTTTTATTGGATTTGTTTGCTTGGAAGAATTGTCGCGAAGTGTTCCGTAAACAAAATTATGTGTTGTGTATTAAAGGCTTTTTATATATTTTGTTCTATTTTTACAGCCACTTCTTTACACAACAACAGTATTTCACTAATGTTATTGCTTAAAAAAATGCACCATCAAATTATTCATCATTATCATTGTTCTAATTTGCAGCATAGTTTTAGTATCTAGCATCGACTGCCATTTTTAAAAAGACATTTTTAAATACCATGACCTACTTGCAATAACGGTTGTATTCTTTTAGTATATGGCCCAACTGGTCCTACACAACCTATTAAGTATTGGGAAATACGGTACCCTTTGGTTAGACTAGTTCTCAGGTTTTCGGGCTAATACCTTTCTGTCGTGCCTTAAATTTCCCTATTTTGCATCATTAATAAATTCCTTCAGCAACAGAATATCCCAATACTCAAACTTTTACATACCATCTCCAACACATCTACACACACAGATAAACACCTCACCCACTTGGCACTTGGTGTAACTAGCTCGGGATAGCAAAAAGCGGATTGCCACTTAAGGTGCTAATTAACTCGTGCAGTTCAAAGTGCCGTCAAGCGTCGAGTGTGTCTGGCCTTCTGGCCCTTGTGGAGATTTGTTACGTTCAACTGGCTGGAGACTCGGATGTGATGTTTTGAAATGTATGTTTGCTGTTTAAGACTGGGAGATTACCGTGTTTTGTAGATGGCTTGGGGTTTAGTTGTCTGTTTTAGCGACGCGGCGTTTTCATCCAAACATTTATGGTTAGCTAAATTTTAGGTTCTAGGTACACTTAAATCGGTTATCGTGGTATGGATTTGTGATGCGGAGGAATGAGGAACATTTTAAGTGTAATGAGAAGAAGAAGACCAAAGAAGCGATGGATGTACTGTGTGAATGATGATATGAGTAGAAAGGAGGTGACTGCTAAGATGACGAGTAAAGAAAGAAGTATGAAAGATGAAAACATGCTGCGCCGACCCCAAATAAATTGGGATAAAGGTAAAAGAATGATGATATAGGTACAATAAAATGTGTCGAAATTAGTTTCTGTTGTTGGCTTTGTACATCAGATAATCTATTCCAAGGCTCCTTGGAGCGATAGCCTACTCACCGTATCGATGGCAATCTTAATTGAGTTGACTCAGAATTCCTACCAATCATCATATCGGTAAACACTGAGAACATGTATATGCGTATATTTCTTGCATTCGAAGTCACTTACATCATCACCATCCACAGCATGACTTCACGCAATGCTAGGTTTAAACCTCTCTTTGTCTTCTTGATTTTCAACACTAAAAACAACCAAAAATATATCACCAAACCTGTCAAATGAAATCGACTCTACCAGCTCTACTCCCGTCCTGTTCACTAGACGTAGAGCTCGCGTCGCGTCGGTTTCAATTACAAACTCTATGCAGTAGTTATTTCGTAATTATCATGGAGAGCGGGCTCTATGTAAAGCTTAATTTCACTCGGCTACAAGAGGAGCATGTAGAGTTGCTGCTGTATTGTTGAACGTAATTATTTTATGTTTGAGACTATTAATATTGTGTTTGGTATTGGCTTGTGTTGAATCTAGTTTTGGAGTAGAATTATGATCTAGGTCGTCAGTGTTGTTTTTCAGGAGAATTCGATTGCGGTGGATGGCAATAGGTTTGCTCGCTATTACATGGGACTTAAACATAAGTCGCGGAAATGTGAGTTTCACCTCTTAATCCTTAGGGAAATTCATGTGTAATGTTATATTTATTTGATAAGAAAACTATCGTGAAGAAAGTTATACCATTGTTTTGTTTAGACTATCTTGAGTGTCTAAGCGGTATCTATCAATTTATAATATAAAAAGTGCTTCTAATTTACCACCAAACATCCACTTGTAATCTTCCTCTCAAATAATAACCACCCACTCTCAACACAATACATGCAAATACCTCATCCAAAATTAAAAGCCATTGTAGCATCCATTATAAAATCCACGCAGTAATTAATATAAGCAAGCAACATTACGCAACATGACTAATTAATACACTCCACTCCGATTCAAACCCAAAATCCACCAAAATCGGCTCAAATGAAGCTCCACCATCGCTCAGACATAATGTTAATGCTACTTATTTATTGACGGTAATCCATTATGCCACAACCAGCACCAAACACCTTTAAAACCTTCTATATTGTTCCCACTTACAGCTCCACCTATACTGGTTAGATAAAATTCGCCAACCAATTCTCCAAGATAGTTTGTATCCTTTCATTTGCATCAAACGGAGGGTCTTGATTAAATGGCTACTGCTTGAGTTTCAAATAAGGTTCCTTCAAGTGGTCATGTCTTCGATACAGCCAGTATTTCTTGGGCTTCCTTCCCTCTCTGGCTTAGTTAATTTGGTTAAGGTTTTAGGTAGATTGTTCGGCGGGGATAGTTCTAGTTATAATGGTTCGTTGTTCTGAAGTTGGGTGTGCCGTGACCGCATCCTTGCTCGGCGTCTTAGCGTTGTCTTCTAGTGTAACAATATTAGCTTATGTATTATGTGTAATACATCCTCCTTACATAACAAACGACCTTGGGTTAATATTTACTATAGAAGCTTTAACGCTATCAATCTTCGTATGATGTTTTGGCTCGCGTCCAACTTCCTAAAACGCTGCTGAAAGTGGAAACCTTGTTACTAAAGAGGACATATTATTCACTTCCGTGGTAAACAAAATGTTTTGATGTATCTGGTCAGTAAATTGAGCATAGTTTTTGTTAACTACTTACAGTAGCGGAGTGACTTGGTTTTAAGTACTAAGCTTCTTATAGTGTACTTATGTATTAACTATACAGGTTTTTTTAAACCTCTGCAAGGATTTTCTATAAAACTCCCATGTCACTGCCGGCTTCTCTGTTTCCCGATCATTATAATCTAGATCTCTTCAAAGTTTGAGTGAATCGGTTTCATCAAGGCAAGCATGCTCCAATCTAGGCCGCGTCAGAACTTCACATCAGGCAAGTTGCATTCAAACACAAGCCTATTTAGCATTAAAAAAATGTTACTCAGAATAAAAACTATAGCTCTTTCAACGTCAATTCTTGGGTCACCCTAGATAACAGAATAAACGATTCTCTACAAAAAGAAACTAATAACTATCGCCACTCAAATACCCCAAAAAAAAATACCCAAATACTTTTACGACCCATCCAGTTCCCATAATCACAATACCCAAGACGATATCTCCAAAACACTCAATCGAAAGTACTCCCCGCCCTTTCCATGTCCATTGCCCCCAGAATTACGTACATTTAATGTCGTGGATGATCTGCGGGAGGCATTAGGAGCATCTTGGACTTAAGAGGGACTACTTACAAGTTGTGGTCATTAAAACGGTCGGTGGATTACGATTTTCGATGTTTTTCATGGTGAGTGTGTAGTGGTAGTGATGTCTTTGATGTTGGGGTGTAATTGTCAGTTGCCTTGGGGTAACGCTCAAGAAGATAGACACAAAACATTACCTCCTTTCTAGCCTCCGATGCAGTCGGGTAAAACATAGGTACGTATAAAGCATAGCTCGTCTAAAATGATAACGGTATAAAGGTGACATCGAAACTAAACTGAAAACAACATGTTAATAAAAATCAAGGGATTCGAAAACGAGTTACTCCCGAATTTATAGTACAGTTACAGAAAGCAAAAAAAAGTACTCACAAAAATGCAGTATTTACTGTACTGCCAGCGTTAAAAAAACCTATTTGAATCATTTCATTCAGCCATACATGGGAAACTCTATCAAAAATTCGAACTATCCAAATGAACTGAAATCACGCGCGAAAAAACAGAAACGAAAGAATTTAATTTAACTATACGAGAATCCGGCGAATCATCATACACTCCAGTTCACATTATTTACGATTCCCGATTTAATTCCGGACGAATACACTGGCGAGCATAAAATTAACCCTATTCACAAGGAAATAGAATTAAAAAATGTATTAAATGGAGAACTTTCTAGTGAAGTGAGGCGACTCAAATTGGGTTTTATCTACAACCCTCATTTCAGAAATACATGTGTTGGTCGGGAACAATGCTGTAATCTAGTTGGACAAATTAAATCTCTCGCCTGTGAAGTTAACAGGGTAGTCCTTTCAACTTTAAACCGTATCTTCTGTATGTTAAAGTTAATCTTGGCTTGCTACGAAGCCATGTGTGTTCCGTTCGACGGTGTCTTTTAAAAATAGATGTTCATGAATTTATCTGTAAAGCTGGCCTTTCATTCAGTTTCACGCTTGGGTAGACAAATGTCACTGCCAGGCTGATGCGGGTTTAAAAGTTAATGCGAATTATGTATGTATTTTGATTAAAATAATAGGTCAGCTTTAAGGTTTTTTAAGATAACGTTTTAGTACCTATTTGTGCACTTATTTGTCTATCATATAACGTTGTTTATTCGGCATTCGTTTCATAGGAATTCTAAAATTTGTGTCTTTCGGCTCCTTCGCTGCATTTACCTCTGACAAGAGTGTAACTAAAAAAACAAACATACATACATACATACATACATGAACGTTAAAAACATAACACTCTTTTTTTTGGGCAGTCGTGTAAAAAGAGCATATAATAAGTATACAGGGTGGTGCCGACAATACGACAATAAATGAAACCACTGGTAGTTCTAGTCCATAGGAACATCATTAAACTATCAAAAAAGTTTTAACACCAAAATAAAATTTTTGAAAAAAAAAAAACAATAAAACTAAGTAGCATAAAACTGTTAACGAAATACATTACAATTTACAAACAAATATTGGTTTACTAACCTTAGGAATAATTTGCACCGATTAACGAGTGGAAATAAAATGTAACAAAAGAATATGGCAAAGACATATAGGTAGGTTGTTGTCGTATCGTCGGCACCACGAAGGTGTTAGGATTTATTTGATAGTTTAAAAATGTTTCTATGAACTAGAACTACCAGTGGTTTCATTTATTGTCGTATCGTTGGAACCACCCTGTATATTCACATTTAAGAATCAATATTTTTTTTCTAGCCTCCGTCCCACTCTTGGTACAGAGGCCTCCCTCCACGCCTTCCATTTCTCGCAAATTATCTACTTATTTTAAATCTAACTTTAAAACGCTGAAAGAAAACGCACAAAGGAACCGTAAGATCTAGAAGCGTTCTATTTTGCACATTTTTTTAACGAACATATGCGAGCACTACTAAATATATTAAAGGGTTCTATAGGACGAATATTTGTATATTCATATTTTTTATGGGTCACATAGGCTTGTCAATTAATAAGTTTCTACACAAAAGAAGAACAAAATATGCTTAATTAAAAATCCTCTGAATAAAAAAATTCGTCGTAATTTTCCAATAATGCATAAAGTAGGCTCATTACAGACAATTGACCGTATTACGTTCGTCTCATAAAAGATTTTCTTATGTTAGAATACTTGTTACGGTAATTGATAGCTTCAAGTATTACGTAGGTCGATGTAATTGGCCTTACAGTGTATCATCGATGTATCATTATTTATGTGGGTCTGTATTTTTATATGCTTTATTATTGGGCTTGATAAAAAAAATCAAAAGGTACAATGACGAGCACCAATTTTTAAGCATTTTTTGCAAACATTCATTTAATTTTCATGTTATGTAACGAAACTAGTATTTTGGAATCCATATTATCATAAAATAGGTCATATTATTGTCTCAAAGTTGCTATCATTATTTCATTTCTCATTTGAACTTTGCCAAGTGCATACATATTATTGTTCGTGACTGTACTCAAATTCGGTTATATCAATTGGCTTCAAAATTAAGTTGTCCTCGACTTTATTGTTACAAACGCTTTCTTAATCGAACACTAACAGTAAAAAGCATTAAATTGACTAAACGATGTACATAATATTTGCATGTATGTAGTGTAGAAGCTATGCTAGGTCGTCTGGAACGCCACCTGCATACCGCAGGTGGCGTCCTGAAATCTCTGCCGAGCCCTTTGAAAAAAAGCGTGAGTTTATGTTTTGTAAGTACATACTTAAAATCAACTTACAACGCTCTTTCGGTTCTTTGGTTACTTGTCCATTACAAGAATAAACACAAAAGATAGACAAAGAAAATTTTAATAAGGCCCAGGCTCGTACAAAATACAGAGATACAGAACCCAGCAGATACAAAATATTTTACTCAGCTTATTTCCTTCATTCTTAAAGCCATTGTCTTCTATAACGCTTTTCAGAATTACATTCAGTACAAAAAAACTGACACCAGTACAACTTTCAACTCTGTGTCTCTATATCATAGAGTTCACTTTCGAATGATGAAATGTTGATCTTAAAATGATTTTTTTCTGTGTTGTGTTCGGATACATCTTAAACGTGAATATTTTCTTTCGCAGTTATTTGGAGTTTTCTTTTCTTTTTATAGTCTGGGAAATGTTTTGTTGTTTATGATTATAATTTTCTTCGATGTTTTGTCTAATGATGTGTTTTGTGTGTTTTTTGTTGTATCGAGGGTTTTGGTACTTTCCCGTCAGGGTTGCGGGTTGTTCGCAAGAGATACCACGGCCTCAACGTGAAGAGCTAAGAAGGAACATGGGTGGTTTTTAGTCAGTAGAAGTCTGACACTCCCTTTCGCTCTGCCCAATAGCGGGAGAGGTTATTCGATGATTTTCCACCCACCAAAAAAAAAGAAGGGTATACAAGAATTTTGATTTTTTGTTTAAAGAAGAAAGAAAGAAAACATACTTATTTCGCACAAGCCACAAGTGCACACAACAAAATAAATCGAGTCGATCGAGTAATCGATCGTTTACGAGTGAAAGATTCAAATAAAATTCTAATTTTCATATGACTTGACCAATATCTGGTATTTAAAAGAGACTGACCGCTGAGTTTGTTTCGGAGGTTTCTTCTTAGAGTAGTCAAGTAGGAAACACAGGCTCCATCGAGATTTTCAAAGTGTTTTTTAAAACCAAAATACGGAAATAAATATGATTTATGAGTTGTGTTGGAAAAATGAAAAAAGAAGAGGTTTGGAAAATAAAAAAACGTATAACTGGCTTCCATTTTTGCGTTAAGTCTCATTGTTTTCCATTAATTTTTAATATCGCTGAAAACACATATAAACGTTCCACACACCAACTTAATATCAGAAACACTTCAAAACAAAAATAAAATAATCTTCATACCGTCAAATTCTAACCCCCCGCCTGCGGCGCCGAAACAGGCCCTTACGATATAGCGAAAAAAACTGACGACTTTGCGAAAAACACTGGCTTGGGAGTCAAAACGCCATAAAGCGTCATATCTGAGAAGTTTGACATGTTACAATATTATGGGTAACAGATAACTGTGATATTGTTACATTCTGCCCTCTGGCACTTTCGTGTTTTCCTTTACTTGAGAATTTTTAATATTTTTCGCATTGCTCCTGGCAATGTTAGTATCATTATAATATTTATAATGGATTATGAGTTTACTTTTTTATGGGATGTATTTGCTTTGTTGATATTTTTTTATCGGTTAACTTTCAAGCTTCTCAAGTTTGTTGATTTTAAGTTGGTTATGTCGCCCTAACCTTTTCGACTATGAAAGTGAAATCTTTTATGTATTTTTCGATGGCAATAAAAAAATTAATTAACAGGTAAATATGTATTATTGAACAGAAAGAAAGAAAAGAAAAGAAAGAAAAATATTAACACAGAAATAAAATAAATAAATATTAAACAGCTATGCGTCGGGTGAAACGAGAAGTTAACCCTGAGGACGTCCAAAGCATGTTAGGGTTGCCTTAAAGTTGAAAGGATTTTTGACATAATTATTATCTCCTAATGAAATTTAATTGGAAATTCGCCATTTAAAAACCACTAGGCAGCCGTATCTACTAGTATATAGGGTGTAAAAGTATCCTTAACGCAAACGAAGGGCATTTGTTCTCCCCACCACTGCGATCATTTTTTTGTTCTAGACCATACCTGGGAACCTCCTAGTTGCGGAGATATTGGGGATCAAAGTTCCAAATTTTTCACAGCTGTTTTTGTAAATACTAGTATTTCAGGTTTTAACTTTACTTAAATTACCTCCATGACCCGTTTACTATTCAAAGCATCCACTAGCACAATGTTTTAAGAGTGCTACTTCGAGTTTTACCGTAAAATGTGATTTTTGACCCAAAAAAAAAAGTTATTTCCCAGCAAAAATTTTTGCGTAGGGGTACTTGGTTTGATGTACAGAATGCTTGGTTGTCGGATGCGTGAAGGGTTCGTTTACACCCTGTATTAAAGCAAAATGTTTACAAATCTAATAATTCCACTCTTTTGTTTCAGGTATATTTCCCGATCACTTAACTGCAGCCTAACAACGATTCGTAAGTCCCTGCATCGTTCGGTACTAATCTCTTGTTTCCAATACATTGCGTGTTTACCAGCGGCGCGTTTTACGATTATTGCTGTATAGACGGCAATATCCACCGCACTGTAGGTTTGCTATGGTTTCCCATTGATGACGGGGGATTAGGGCTGTCGAATGTTTAATGTTGGGTTAAAAACATTATTGCTCTTACACACGTTTTTAAGCAGACGCAATGTTTAAAATCACAGTTGTTGTTTTTTATTACATTTATTCAAGTACTATACTAACTATTTTTTATAAATGTGAAAGTAACTTTGTTAAACGGGCATAGGGGTACCTTTAATCTCGAAAAAAAGTAGTGTTCCCGAGGAAAACAATGATAACGTTCTTATGGCAATAGATGGCGCGACGTGTCTTACGAATCATAATTGAATTACATATATAATTATTTACTTAAATAGTCTTTTTATAATATTTTTACGCGGACGAACTTCGCGGGGCTCAGTTAGTTTTAATAAAAGGAATTGATAATATTAATCCCGAAATATATAAGATCACTACATATTATAAAACAAAATCCTCCGCCGCGTCTTTGTCTGTCTGTTCGCGATAAACTTAAAAACTACTGCACCGATTTTCATGCTGTTTTCACCAATGGGTAGAGTGGTTCTCGAGGAAGATTTTAGTATATAATTTCCACGCGGGCGAAGCCGTGGGCAACAGCTAGTCAAAAATAATTTGTGTCTGAACTTTAATCAAGATTGAACTCATGGTTACACTTTTTCTAAACAATTTCAATACCTCCATCCCTATACCATCGTTTAGTTATCAGAATTCCGCGTGGTTGACGCCGATGTCCCCCGAAGTCCCCCGAACGCCCCCGATGTCTTTATTTGACGATTTTTGTTTATGTGGTATAAAACCTAACCTTTTATTGTCATCGTTGAATTATTACTTCGTGATAACGGTGTCTGTGTAAATCTTAAGCAGGAGGGATATTTGTTATCAAATCATAAACAGAACTACGTTCACTGTTTGTATAATAAAGGTCTTTAAATCGAACACACAAAAAAAAACGAAGAAAGAAAACGCTTTTTTTATGGTGGGTGGAAAATCTTCAAATAACCCCTCCCGCTCTTGGGTAGAGCGAAAGGGAGTGGCAGACTTCTACTGACTAAAAACCACCCATGTTCCTTCTTAGCCCTTTATGTCGAGGTCGCGGTATCTGCGAATAACCCGCAGCCCCGACGGGAAGAAACAAAACCCTTTAGGTTAAATCTATTCTCCTTCTTAGCGTGTCAATGTTTGTCACATACAGTAGAGTCCATCAGCTCCTATGATGTGCAAGCAACAGGATAGGCTGGATACGATAACAAGTGTCGTTTGTGGGGCAATACCACATTCACACTTCAGGGCCGAGTCATCTGTGAATCTTCACTGGAACAGGTTTTCCTTGCTGCTGTTAACCTGTGTCCAGACAATTTAAAAACTCTCAAGTTAAATTTCTCAAAGTTAAATCTGTCCATGTGTACATAACCTGTATTTACAAACAATGCGATAGATGTTCTTATAAACAGAAGCAACCATCACAAAGTAATGGCGAAAAAAGTGTTTTATCTTCGCAAGTAAATAGTTATGTAGTACCTACTTAAAGTAACTTAGCTTGATGGCCACCTAGGCTCATTCCCTCATAACCCTAAAATGCCTCCATACCCGACATCACAAGACAATTCATCCCTCACCGACAAAAACTGAACAGGTCTAAAGCACCCCCGCACTTAACCGTTAGATGGCAAAGACAGTGCACCCCACAAGTCCCGCTTGCTATCTTTGTGAACAAGTCCAGTTTGGCCCATTAACCCTCTGCCTGCAGATAATGGCCCGATTGTCTCGGCTCGCTTCATACTAAATATATGGTGGGGCATGGTGGTGAGGTTTTTGTAGGCATTTTGTTATTTGAAGGTTGAGGGGGGCTTTTTTTAGAAGTCTGATAAGTAGAAGAAAAATATTTTTATTCTGACACTTTTTCTCTCACACGTCATACTTCTAGTGAATCCTCCTTTTTAATCAACATTTTTTATACTTTTGCCATTACACTTCTGTAGGCAAAACAAAATCATAGGCATGCCTAATGTTCCATCAGCACAATATTTTGAGTGCGTTACATAAGAGTACTGCCATAAAACGTGATTTTTCTCCCCAAAAAGAAACTTCTTAAAACTTAACTCGATGCAGTACAGAATGCTTGGTTGAAGGTTTTGAAGGGTCAAATTACCTTGTAAATATAGATTAAGATTATTAACTGCAACACACACACACCATCGCCCTATTCCTTCCCCATGCTTACACACACACACCCACACACACGTCCTACCAACTTCACAAACAAGCGCACCTTTAATCAACTACCAACATAACAAAAACACATGCCTCACGTGATGACTGGCCGAAAAGAATCAGCTCCATCCATTACCCCGATGGGAGAAAGTATTTTATAGCATAAACTTGCGCATTGCGACGTTCCTAATTACATCTAAGTGTGGGTGAAAAATAGTGGCGGTCGTTAGTCGGCTTTAAATGTGGCTGGTTTCATTTGTCTTGCGTTTTTGGACTTTTTTCTTGCTTTTGCTGTGGTTTTTTGGGTTTTTTAAAGAATTGATACCTGCTTAGTTTCAATACTTAAGGTGCGTGATCTAGTGTTTTTGACACTTGCTGACCTGTCTTCAATATTAAATAGATGTTGGTCTTTGACAATTATAAACTTCAGCACAATTTGATCACCATGAAAGGTGGCTTAGAATTGTTTCCTTTCATGAAGTTGTTTTGTATCTTTAAAAAAAAATAATACAAACGTCAGATAAGCAGTCGCTCCATGTAAAATACTGGTATTCAGCTCCATCCGGTTAGACTAACAGCCGACCCCAACAGCAGTTGGGACAACTGCTTTAGTAATTTTTCATTAATTAACCTTCATTAATTTCCCTGTATGTCAGTCTCTATCATATTATTTCGATTATCTCATTCAATTACTGCTAAATTAATAACAACTTGCATCATCATTGAATTCGCTGCATTGGTCACACACGCTATTTCCGGTCATACCAATTCTGCCAACCCTCACGCGCCATTCGTTTCCGGAAGACAATGGCCGGCCAACCCGTTCCGATCGCAGATTTCCCGTCACTTCCGTTCCATCGGCTCGAAATTCGAATTTGAATTCCGAAAATATATTTCTGCATTCGAAATGTCGAAGCCATTTTATACCCGCCATTCATTTTAGGGTTATTTATTCTGTGCCATCATGTGTCATCAAAGGATGCATGTAGACTTTTGTTCGATGAAAATAATAATTGACAATAATTGTCAATTATAAATCTGAAATAGGTACATAAACAATGTCAGGAAAATTTCAATCAAAAATTTCCATATAATTCTTGTTGTATCCGGTGTATGAATGAACCAAGTTTACGGATTCATTCATGACCCCCCCACGCAGAAACTTTTAGTTGCTAATTTTTTAATCTGCGGTTTCTTAATAAAGTGCAAAACCTACATGGTCAAAAAGGTCTGAAAGAGCCGTTTTATTTTTGAACACAGAATTGCATTATGTACACTTTTTTAAAACGACGCCTAAACGGGCCGAACACTTATTCGAATGTTCGTTTTTTCAAATTCAAACTCAAGTTTCAACCGATAAAGTTTTTTTCATCGCATCGCCGCAATCCCAACCGCTACGGAATGGAATTGAGGGAAATATTGACGATAGAATGACACTCGATGCACTCAAAGGCAAAGTTTCGACTGTAAAAAGCCATTTTCTTACTTGCGAAAAACTGTTGAAGTAAATAGTTTCCATATTTGAATCTATTGGAGGATATATTTTGTACATTTAGTTGTGTCTGGTGGTACATTTTTGGGAAAATATTTATAAATAAGTGTTGCCAACGGCATATAACTAAATAGGTACTGAATAAGTAGACTATGATTTTATGGTTTGTAGCCAAAATCAGAAAATTATGTTTTGACACTTATCTACGAAATGAAACTTCTGAAATTTTGATTCGGCAAATTCGTTCCATTTTTCACTTTCCAAACTGTACTTCAGCAACCATTGTTCTCAATTTTCGTGAAAAACCCAGCGCAATAAAATAATTTTCCCCCAAACTGTTAAACTGGGTCACTGAATCGCTTAAACGTTAACAAAAAAATAAAACAACACAACAGAAATCTGTTAAAGTAAAGGAAAAATAAACTGGAGTACTTCTCTTTGGGAATATTTACATTGTTTTCAATAAAACATTGGCACTGTGCACGAGGCAGCAATGAAACCCAATTTCAAAGAAATTATGTCATTGGTGCCCGACGAAACTTTCAACATAACAATAAAAATGTCTGCGTTATCGAGCACTGTAGAGTTCAAGCCAAGTTCACTCTGAATTTTTAACCAAGTTCCAAGTTTGTAACAATTAGCATTTTTTACATTCTTTCGCTTTGGCATTTAGTAAATGCGTTGCGAATTTCCGTTGTGATAAAAATATTTGTTTACCGTTGCGGAATTTGGGTAGCACTACATAGGAAATTTATGAAAGAAATTCTTTTTTAATTCCCTCCTTTGGGGCTCACCGCAGTCGGGTAAAAAAAGCATTGCTTTTTCATAATGTAGATTTAGATTTATTTTACTTATCCCTGATAGATATCGAGTTATCTAAAGAAAAACCCTTGCCACCGTTCAATAACTAACAAAATTAGGACTATTACATATCTTCCTATTTAAGCCTTGAATCCTGAAACCGAAATAAAAGGACCTTACATCTTAATACACCCTCCCTTTCTCTCCATTTCACTATCTCAGAAGTTTCCGCGTCAATTTATGTGCATATCAAATCGCTATTAAGAACTTGGCTGTGCGCCTAACTTGAAGAATCCAATTGATTTTTATCCATTCATTGAGTTTTTCGAATTCATTTTATGTATCAGTATAAAATATTTCTTTTGGATAACTTACCACGTTTGATTGAGGGAAGACTCGGACCAATAGTGGACATATTTCCGGACAAGTACAGGTTTCCTTGTATGGATGGAGGTCCATCCATACACATACTACAGTACCTGTCAGTGTCTTACTGTCCGGTGGTTGTTAGTTCATACAGTTTAACTAATTAAAACATTTGAGTATTTTTTAATGTACGTTTATCATAATTATTATTATGTTAGAGCAAGATTCTTCAAAATTAATTTCTCAGGTTATAGCAGTATTATGACGTATGTATGTAAATATAATCTGAGAATAAGCACAAAATATGAGTAAGGCAAAGCGTATTGCTTTGCGAAACTTCAAAAGAAACTCAAGCCGTTTTTTCTTTAACTCAAGTTCTGTTTGCAAGTTACAACGAAGCATGGGGGAAATCTCTTTCTAGAAGTATTGCTCGGTTTATAAGATTCTTTAGCGTCCTAGCTTTTATATTTAGTAGCTTTAAATACTTACTTTTATAGTTTTTTACCAGTAAAATCTTTTAATATTTTGTATCGTCATCTGCCTAGCCTTTTCCCAAGCATGTTGCGGCCGGCTTCCAGTTATATTCATATTCATTTATTTGCATTCCACAAGGTAAAGCATGGTGTTAATAAAAAAGGCTTAGAGCTAAGAGCCATTGTAGACCCTGTCAGGGCGCAGCAAAATTAATTCTTACATGCTAAGATTTCAAAAATACATGAAACTGAATAATTTGATAAACAAAACAAGAAAATAAGAACCACACCGAAGTCTTACCGAATACAGCTGAATACCAATATTTTAAGCCGACCTTCACAACCCAGCTAGGGTTGTGGAGGTCAAATAGGCAGTCCTAGTTAGTACCAGCTTTTCAAAGAGTATCGCCCTTTGGAAAGACTGGATATTTCATATTTTGATCAAACAGCCTGAAAACTAGAAAGCTCTTTTAAAACACGTTAAAAGGAGACAAATCGAATAGAGACAAAACTAACGCCAGACAAACTGCAAACATTTGCCATTGAGACCCCGGGAGCCGAGTGCCGAGAGCCGAAAGACGAGGACGAGAGCCAGCTTTAAATGCTTCGACACAAAACTGTGGAAGCTGAACTTATTTTCAGTATCGCATGCCGATGCCGCCCAATAGCCTCAGGGTGTTGTAGGGTGGCCATGTGTGTTGTGAATGCAGGATATCTAAGGATAAGAGTACTTACCAATAGTTTGATGGCAACAATGTCAATGTACAGGATTTTTAAACTTGATTCCAGAGAGTACTTAGCGCATTTAGGGAAATTTGTACTTAAATAGTACGTGCCTAACGTGTATCGAGAAGTTTAAGTACCTATTGAGTATGTTATGTTCTTGAAATACAGGTTTATTTCTTGGGAGAATCCAGTTACTGCAGTGCAAGTATGTCGTAAAATTTACTTATTTAGAAAAACAAATTCAACTGAACTGAAAAATCTGTAAAGTCAATTGCTGTAAAGCCACAAGTCCTGAAATTTTAAAAAGACAGCACTGTCCCAAACTCGTCATTTCTCATGGTATCCCGTTCAGAGGCAGATTCCCTACATTACTGCGGACTAAGATCTCGGATTGCGCAACAATTTAAGTCGGATTCCGCCCCCGCTGCCGAAGGCCCGGCCTTCACGGTTCGGGGAACATTCACTAGTTGGATTAGACATGTATTCATATAAGTACATTCTTCCTAGCTGGTTTAGTTTAAAGGACATGCCAATTTTGCTATTTGGTAAGTGTTTAGAGATATTATTATATTATTAAACGTTTAAATCAGATCCATGCATAGCACAAAATAAAATTACTTAATTACATACAATCATTAAACAATACAATCATAATAAAATAACAATCAAATCAACACAAAATAAATTGCTAACACAATAATAATTATGACTCCTTGAAATATTTTTTTGTTTTCCTTAATTCCTAATAACTCTCTTTCAAATTAACTTGAAATTTACTAGAAAATATTTGAAACATTTGCCATTTGCATTGTACTCGCCTAATAATAACTTTATCATCATCTTCCTGCCCTTGTCGGCGCAACACGTTTTTTCTTCTTCCGTTCTCCTCTGGTAACCGTCACGCTATCATAAACTCCTGTTTCTTTCATGAACTTGAGGCAATTAAATATATAAACCCCAATCAAAATCAATCCACACTAGTATTACAAAGACGTAGAGTATCAAAACGTATGTTCAAACAAGAAACTATACGTGGACGAAGTCGGGGGCAGAAGCTAGTGTAAAATAAAGCTCATTCAAGCTAAATGACAATCTTGTAACGCGAAGTTCGCCCGCATTGCTAAAGGCGACATGAAGATAGCTACAAGTACGTCGACTAAACGGAACGACACGCTACTTATTAGTTTGTTTCTAACTCGGATGCTATTTGTCGTATTGCTTCGTTTGTAAATAGGTTTGAATGTTGTCTAGCTTTTAATTTTAAGAACATGTTGCATTTTATACTTTTCTTTTGTATGAAATTTAAAGCAACGGATATTTGCGCTTAACTAGTAATAATTCTTTCCAAGACCAATTTCATAAGAAAATATGAGTATTTTCCTAATTAATCTCATAGTTCTGTAATATCAGACAGTTGTTACTTGTATTTTTATAATCAAAACTTCAAATGAAGCTAGAATAAAATCCCAAACTTTTCAAAGCAAACAAATCAGCAAATTTTCCAACATTCCAACTTTTCCTTTCACATTTAATCAGCAAACAGAAATCTGTCGCCAATAAATCCCGAAAGCCATTGTAACACAAACTAGGAGATATAATTCATTTGTGCTGGAAAACATCCTGAAACTGGGTGCTGACTGCTGACCTAGAAACTTCTTACAATCTATAGGGTTGGGCAAAAAAGAGTATTTTGTGACTTTTACTGTAACAGATATAGCTTAATTTTACGACAGATAGACGTTGTCAAATGATTGTATGTTCTTCATAAGATAGCAATTTAAATTGAGTCGGCTGAGAATTCGGCTGGTCTAACACTTTCAGTGTCCTCAATCGGTCCCTGGAAAGTGCACACAGAAACCGAGACACGATGTTACGAGTAAGTGTCAGAACGTTTACCCAAAAACACCGCATTTACTCTCCAGGGCAGAATTCCTGGACCCTTTCAACGATCCAATAGTTAGACAGAATAAAGACTGTATCCTGAGTTTCTCTAACTAGTCTCAGACAAATGCCTATGAATATTTGAGATGTCCTTAAGCAGCTAGCTATTAACCTTCATACTAGGTACTTGATTGCTGCCTAAAAACGTTAACTTTACAAAAAAATAATCTGCCTAGCTTGTCTATATCCTTTCCTAGGCCAAGCGGATTCATTTGAATACCAGTATTTTTCATAAAGCGACTGCTAATTTGACCTCCACAGCCCAGTTTTGGATAACATGAAATTACAAAAGAATGTCTAATATTTGAAATACCTCAAAAAATAACCTACCTAAACAAACAAGCCTCAACAATTAGCCCAATCATTTATTAATTTAAATACAAATTCCTCCCAGTCGGTTAATATATGTTATTTAAGTGTCCCAGTGAACTAGTTACTCACTTGTTTTTATTTATAAAATGGCGGCTGTCGCGTTGTTTGTTTTCTAGATAGGGCGTGAAGTTAATTATTTTGACAGGATTATGCTTGTTTGACACGAATGTCCCGATGGATATGTCACCATTTTGGGCAAGAATTTTAATTTGAATATGATTTTAATTGAGGTCATTGCTGTATTTGTGTTAATGGTTTTTGTGGTAAAACAGCTGTTTAGGCGATTCTAATGAAATTATTTTTTATTTCTTAAAATGCGTATTATTTTTTAAATCTTCTTTCCTTCTAGTGTTGAGTCGAATAAAAATATTACGTAGTTGATTTGTTTAATATTTCTTTACTTTCTTTTATTATTAACAAATGAAATAAGTAGACTTATTAAAAAAATATTTATAAGGTGTCGCACGTCGTTTTCAAAACGTTGACATCATCATCTGCTGCATTGCTGCAGCAGTTCGGTTCAGCAAACAAAAATAAAGCATCTCCAATAAACATCCTTTAAATACCCTCTCTCCATTCACTATTTATCTATTCACAAATAAACCAAAAAACGGCCAATCCTTACTATCTGACCTACATAGGGCAAAGCGCAATGACCTTTCATTCCCGAGTTTTCAGGCAAGCATTATTTTAAGGCCCGCCCGAATTCCCACGTCGCCAACACGCGAGATTACGTCAAAACAACATAAAAATAAAGTCCAAAATACATTGCGTGTTCGAAAAATTTAATTTACGAATTTATCTAACGGAATCATACAAGTATAAACTTTATAGAGTTACCAAGTAAATTAGTTTTTGACGTTCATGTGTCGTTTGGATAGGTATATTTTTTATGGCAACATTGTCGTAAACAGTTGATGAAGTAATGTCAATGTTTGTTTTGACGTTTCCTTTTTTTAATTAGGATATGTGTTGCCATCAATTAGGTCAATGCATGTAGTAATTTATGACAGTCATTTAGTTGATTATACAGATGTTATTTTCTTTCCTTGTCCTGGCGAAGTTTCTTTGTGTTGTCGAACGGAATGAGAAGAAAGGAAAAGTCGTGTTAGTGTTAATTGCTTTTCCCTTTTCTTGTGCCCAATCGGCGTAAATCTGTCTTTGTATGAAAATGCCATTAGTATTTCTGGGAAAAAACAAAAAGCTTTTAATTCTAAAAATAAATGACACAAAAAATTATGGGCAGCTTTCCTTATTTTACGTAAAAACAACTGAAAATAAGCTACGAATGCTGACTTTTACGACCTCAATCACTAAAGAAAGTAACTTCGGGTTCGCTATCATTACACTTGATCTTTATTGTGTAATTACAAGAGTGTCTAATTCAAACAATGTTAGAAAACATAATTTAAAAAAGCATATAATCGCAATACCTACTACTTACCAAGTTAACATTAAAATCTATCAATCTAAGCTCAACTTTTTTGTCCGACAAAAAAGTCGTCCTAAGTGAATAGTGGCGCGTTTAGTCGCATCTAATGAGATCGAGTAGAATTAGACGACGTCAGCGCGTCACATAAATTGTCGCCATTGCGACTGGTATCCCGGAAGGGGGTGGCCAGGGCTGTTCGAAATGTGAAAAAAAAAATCATATTGTATTTTTTTGAGACAAAATCAATTCATTTAAATGTGTTTTATTATTTTTGACTATGAAGGCACACAAACACACTAACACATTGAAGACGTTATACACAAATCACTAATGCTTTCTGGTTTTTTTTTTTCACTACGTGCATTTTGCCACGGTAACGATACATTGCGTATTGGGAAATATAATAAAACTTTTGGGGGTATGAGGAACAGGGTGTAAAGTTCCTCATCCCCCATAGAAAAGGGAGGATCCTCTGACCAGACGGGTGTTGTGTCTGGTGGGCTAACTGCCCAACATATGTAAGTCGGGATTTTCTATATGAGCTAATGTCGCGGATAACTTTGATAGCGCGATGCAGGATTTGACATTCTAGTTCTCATGTGTTGCGATAGATGTCGTTGTCGCCACAAACTTTTTATTTAGATTCACATAACGTTCCCGAAATAATTTCTTATACCGGTCATCTTCGTATGATATACTGAATTCATCCCATCTGTTCCTTGCACCTTGCATAGTGCATAGCCATTATTCATACTTGTCCATTTTCTGTTTACAATCTACTCCTTCATAAAACCTCTTGACAAAATCTTGATCATTAAAAAAATTCTCAAAAAAAATAGTCCCCCAATTCGGCACAACCCTACAAAGGGACAAAGACAAAGGGTCCAGTAAAAAGTCGTTTGGGAAGTCGCAACGAGCTATAAGGGACTTTCGATGCTTTAGCCGAGTTTTTTTGATTGCGAGCGTCTCGGCTTGCGAAGGAAAATCGGTTTCTATCTGTTGATACTGTTAGATATTTATGGGTATTTGTAGCTAGATGTGTAAGTATAGGTTATTTCTTGATCTTCATAGGAGAAAACAAAATTATGAAGAAGGTAAAACAGATCTTGAATTATTAAGACAACAAAACATCATCAGGTAGCCACAGGTCTAACATAATAAATAATTTAAAAAAAATGCCACGCGAATTTTTTTTAAATAATTTTGTAAATGATAATTATTCATAATTTTTATATTGGTTATTACTTTTTAATTTTAAATATGTGACATTTATGATTTTAATTTGTTGACTTTTCCAATTCAATTTGTAAACTGTACTAATGTAATTGTGTGTTGTGTTTTGTCTTATTTTCTAATATTTTTATTTAATGTAACTAATGCTGTCTTTTTATTTAATGTAAATAATCAATTTATTTCAATCAACAAGTGGATCATACCACTTGTTGATTGAAATAAATTGATTATTATTATTATAATTTAGGCTCATAGATAGGACGGTTAGACAGAAGTTTACATAAATAGTACACCCCAGTTTTGTTTAAGTCCTACCTAACACAATTTAGAGAGCCTATTGACATCAACCCGGCTCTTATCTTCTAGATTCGCGGCTGAGCATTTTTTGTCAAAAACCAAATTTTCAATAACACTATCAGGTAATTGAAAGATTTTCTTCTTTCAGAAATTTTCTCAGATCTAGACCTACGCAGCACTGCGTAGTATTGTACTTACAACTGTGTTTCGTGAAAACGTTGAACCTCCAAAACATCCCAAGATAAGCGAATCCACAAATCATTAATTTCATCTGAATAAACAAAACAGCGATACCCAAATTCCTGAAAATCACTTACATTATTCCCTTTCAAATCTCGACCGCAAAATCTCCTAAAGGCGGTTTAATTCACGTCGCACCGCAAACCATCCATCCATCCATCTGAAACTCTAAAACAATACGAGAAAACAAAGATGTTGGTAAACAATACAGAAAATTGGGCCACCATTAATGTTCCAAGCCAGGTACAGATTGAAACAAAAAACATTTCTGTGAATAAATAACCAAAGGAATTGAAATGATTTATCATGTTATTTATACAAACCAATGGTTTTGTGTTTCTCACGTTTTGTTGAGCTCATGATGTATTTCAATAAATTATTTGGATTGAATTCAGTGATTGAAAATGATATAGTATATAAACATGAATTTCAATAAATTGTGTGCGATTAACAATTTTGATGGTTTTCGGTGATTGAACATGAATTAATATAGATATGAATTTAAATTTTGTGGTAATAATTCAGTGTTGCTTTTGTAATTTGTTAATAAAATGTAAGTACCCGCTATCCTATTATTCCAGTTGATAAAATTCGATAGTAATTATTAATAATTGATATAAATATTTAATCAGGCACAGTGCGAATGATATCAATTTTGTAAAGTAGTTGATGTTATTATAGAGGTTTACTGCAGAACGTTCAAGAAGAGAACGTTTTCGCCAGTTATATTCAAGTCCCATGTAATTGGGAGGCGAGCCTATTGCCATCAACCGGGCACAAATTCAGGTTCCGTGACTACTACTGAGAAATTCCTTAACGAAAAACCTAATAACACTGTGCTCGACCCTGGAATCAAACCTGATGCTCAACTGCTAGACCAACGTCAACAAACAAATGACAACAAACACTATTGTCTTTCAGACAGTCATTTGTTCCTTCGACAAAACATCTCTAACACTCCCACATATCTCCTAAAACACACAAATACACTAAAAATCCGGTAGACTAGATCCAGTAGCTCATAAAGCGAGTGCTACAACCCCTCATCTTGTGTTATATTTAAATCAGCCGTCAGTAAGCTGCGCCCAAATCCTGGCGCGACCTATATCTGGGAGCCTAATGCCGCCCGGGAAACTTCCGTGAGCGAGGTAGGACTGTAAGCGGGGAAGTGTGTAAGGCTATGCTATACTGTAACGGCAAGACGTATCTTCTTTACCCTTTATCTTTACACAGTACAAAACAAACTCACTCCCGCTGTTTTACCTTTTTCTAAGCGGAGCGGTAGGGAGTGTCAGGCTTCTACTAACTGGCTGCGGGTTGTCCGCAAGGGATACCGCGGCCTCGACATGAAGGGCGAAGAAGGAACATGGGTGGTTTTTAGTCAGTAGAAGTCTGACACTCCCTTTCGCTCTGCCCAAGAGCGGGAGGGGTTATTTGATGATTTCCCACCCCCCAAAAAAAAAAAAAAAAAACGGCTTCTACTAACTAAAAACCACCCAAGTTCCTTCTTAGCCCTTTGTGTCCGAGGCCGCGGTATCTCTTTCGTACAATGTTGTTTGTAAACTACGCAACGGATTATAATGCAGTTTGTACCAATAGATAGTTTTATTGAAGAGGAAGGTTTATATTATATTGAACGCGAAGCCGAGACGGGTTATTTGCTAGTTTACTGTAAGAAGAGTGCTGTGCTTTACTGCCATATTAAGAATCCAGCAGAAGAACGTTTGGTATAAGGATGCGGTAAACTGCAACTGTAAGACCAGTCCTCTGCAAGAAGTACAGTGCGTTGGTTGTTTTTAGAGCATACATTTTAAAGTTAGTTCGCATTTAAGCTATATTGAATGTGGTTTATGTGAGCGTAGTCCAGACTTTGGGCTAAGACATTCATATGTAAACTTCAGTTATAATGACGAAGTTAGTTATAATTAAGTCTTCCCTGTGTAGTTTTAGTCACAGGTTTTATGTGGTCATTTTGACGTACCTACTGACTAAGTCACGTTTATGGGAACTGTTTAAATTCGACTAGTTTCTTTTGATTAAAAACATATCAACAAATAGGTTGTTTGGGAAGCTTGAAGTTAAGTATTATAGATAGTTAGTTATTTTGGTATTATAGTGGCCTTTTGGCCTCGTACGGGACTTATTTTTAATTCTGTTTTATTTTTAAGTGTTTCTCTTGTTTTCTCTTTTGTATTTTTTTTTATTATTAATTTCTTGTCCTGTGTGAGACCAATAAATACTTTTTCTTTCTTTTCTTTCTTTCTTTTACGTAAATAGAAAATGACTTTCAGCTTCCTAAACAAAGATCTGAAGAAAAAATAAGACTTGTCCACCTAATTACACCCAACCCGCCAATCGCTAACACTAGAACCTCAAACTCCAACATCAGTTACGTAATACTCCACCCGACTGTAAAAAAAAATAATAACACTTTGCATAAGCATTTTTTCGTCGCTCTGCTTGAAATGGAGCGTTTTACATTCAAATGTACTGAAGTAGACCAACAATTGTGCGAAATATAGGTTAAGTGGGCACATTGCATTGTGTGGGAATCTTTCCAGTGCATTTCGAGATTATTTCCATGGTTTGTGTATGGAGTATTATCATTTTCACTGTGCTTTGTGCACGTGGGAAAATGTGGTGATGTGGGGCATCTAGAAATAGTTTTTACTGAAGAAAACGGGAAAAAAACGTTGAGTATGATTGTTGGTGGCTATAAGAGTAGAGGAAGACCAAAGAAAAGATGGATGGACTGTGTGAAGGATGATATGGCTAGAATGGAGGTGACTGCTGAGATGACGAGAAATAGAGGAGTATGGAAGAAGAACATGCTGCCCCGACCCCAAATACATTGATATACCTAAGGACAAGAGAATGATATTTAACCTTTCGAAGCCGGAACGTAGATCTACGCGAGACACAATGGCTTTTTAATTGTGTCTAATTACACGGCATACGAAAGGTTAATAGCGGTTTACTTAGAATAATACCACCAAAATAGGTTTTATTTCAAACTTAAGAGCCACTCGGGTCGAACTTAGCGGGTTAAGCCGCGCTTGCTTAGGCTGTTCTCTTGACCACCCATGACATACTGAGGTTCATCAAAGCCTGAAAGCCGTGGAACCAGTCTTACCAAGCGGTCTCGCATTACCCAATACTAACTGGGTTGTGGAGATGTTGGCAGTCGCTCCGTGTAAAACACTAGTGTTCTGCTGCATTCGGTTAGGCTTTAGGCTGGAAGCCGATCCCAACATATTTGGGTGAAGGTTACGAAGATGATGTTGAGATAAAGAATATGTTTACATAATTATACAGCCAACACGCGTATAGGTGTAGAATAGCTACTAAAATCTCTGTGGTAATTAATGAATTACCACATTGATTGAACCAAACAAATTAAACCACAATAAACATTATTGAATTATCTAATTGAGTTATCCAGCTCATAATAGTCGGAATTTACTGCTAAACTAATAATCAATTTTCATCATCATCGTCTTTATCAGCCTATGATGTTACCACTGCAGGGACTCAGGCCTCCTCTCTAGGAGAGGGATGGGCTACAATCCACGAAGCAGGCTCCGTTCTGGTTGGTAGATGTCACAAGTCTTTTAGTCTCGAATTGTTTCGTTCTAAAGCATGCTGGTTTCCTCACGATGTTTTCCTTCACCGATTTGAGAGCAGAGCTGATGAAATAAATTACACAAAGTAATGCGCCTCAAACCCAGGTGGGTTTGAACCCACGACTTACTGTTCGTAAGACGGGGCCGCCACCACAGGGCCGCCGCTGCTGCTCATTCAATTTTAGACTAATTTAATTACTTTTTACAAAATCCAATTTCTTACCAAAATCCTCCTCCCAAAATTCGCCAATATTATCTAAAACACAAACCCGTGTACGAACACACTACACAGAGGAACAAGGCGCATATAAACAAAGATTCACTTTCACTAGATGAGCAATATCATGAATAAACATCGCAGCGATGGCGGAAGGTCGCTGGCGCCGCGCACTGATTTACTGCTCCGTTCCAACGGCTTTTAGGGCTTAGGATGTGAGAGATAAGCGGTAGCGGGAGCGGAGAGCGAGTTTAGGTGTTCATTATTGTATAATTTTGTGTGAAGTTTGTTGGACGAAACGGATAGTTTCAAAATTTTGAAGTTAAATTTATCTTGTCTTTAAAATTGAAAGTCCATAAATAAGTAATGTAAATGTTTGCTTACCTAATGGTAAAAAGTTCCTGGGCTCTTATTTGCAATAAGAGCCCAGCCAAAAATTCTATTCTATTCATATAACCGAAAACAAATGGCATCATGATTATAAATACCAGTCCATAACTTTCTGTTACCCATAATGTACCTCGTAATGACAGCTTATACATGTAATACTGATATCCTATTTTATGTACTATTCCAAACAATTATTAATTGCTACAACTACACAATAAAGTATAATTGCCAAACCTCACCGACAGAATTACGAACTGTATTAAATTCGTTATTTGCATCTACGAGTATCAAGTAAAATAACTGAAACAGAATGAATAAAACCGTCCCTTTCCGTGCAATATCATGGGGAAAGGGACGATTTTATTAATTTCACTCAACAATAAAAACAAACAAACATTCAAAGAGTAAATAACTCCTTTTTTGTTGGTGTATCCTGTCATCGCTTCCTCTTATAACTTAAACATCGCAAAATCTCTGTACATAAAACTGAGCTGGTATGAGTAGACACAATTCGTTCTGTACTCATTGTACAAACGGCAACGTTAGGCTGCTCACACACGACAATCTCATACTATGCACTGATACATGTGTTGGACGCTACATACATCTACACTTGTGTCGACTTCCTTATTGTTAGGAACTTGAATACATTTGTTTTATTTCGCAATTTATGTACGGAATATAAAGCGTTGTTTCTAAGTTTGTTTTAACTTGATTGTCGAGATTCTTTTGTAATAAGACTATTGTAATTTGTGAAGATTTTGGTATTTTATTTTTTGAGTTTATCGTAAATGCTGGTAATTGATAAATAGACAGAAGACCGTGGCCATTGCCAAGAATATATATTTTTTCGAGATTTTCATGTGATGACTTTATGGCATAATTATATTATTTGAAAAATGAGCCAGAGGGCTCATCAATCTACAATCAACAATGAGTAACCAACAACAAGGCAACGCCCAGAACAAGCATAATACATAAAACAAGCTAAAAACATAAAAAATCTTGATAAAATGAATCAAACATGAACAAAATAAAACTTAAAATTCGTTCAACCTCCAGCGCCCACAAAATTCATTAAAAAATAAAATAAAACTGAAAACTTTAACTTATCTACATTATTCAGTAACTCTCGTTGCTGTCTGCGCATTCGAACCGCCGTCTAATTGAATCACACCGTCTTATAAAATATTCATGCGATATGATAATCTGTCTAGCCTAGCCCCTGCCATAGAAGAAATTAAGTGTAGAAACGAAACTCGTGTTGTTTGTATTGTGCGTGCGCGGAAACCGCTGAAATTATGAACTAATGCTCTTTACTAGGCCATGCTACGACACTGCTACGAGCGTGGTACGACTATGTTATGACCCTTCTACGTAACTGCTGTTATAGTGATACGATCCAATATGACACTAACTGCCGCACTCAGAGAGCTTTAATGATTACTTAGGCCATCCCTTAGTAAAGGTTTTGACAGTAATGTCATACAAAAGTATGTCAAATCTTTACTGAGTGACGGCTTAAGTAACCATTAAATATCTCTGAGTACCGCAGTAAGCTACGACTATGCCAAGACCCTAATATGACTCTGCTACGGCACTGCTACAACCGTTTTACGACTTAGCAGTCTATAAAAGGTCAAAGCAGACTTGTCGGGTTCAAGCTAAGAACCTAGTATGATCCAACTACGACACAAATCTGGCTCTGTACACCCATACTACGACTGCTATAAAACCTGGGACAAACTCTTGCTGCGAACTTGTCACGACCATACTTCATACGAATTTGTCACGATTCACACATACAAACCTGTAGGCATTAATAAAACATTTATAGCAACAACCTCGCATCTACAAATTCCTAATCTATGTTCCCTGCCCACCAGATTATGGTTGACGGATTCATAGTTTAGGCAAATTGTGAAGTTTAGTGTATATGAGCAATAATACATGCGGAAGGGTGAGGGATGAATGCTTTGCATATTGCTTGGGGAAAGCAATTGATTTGAATTTAGGTACTGATAATTTGATTTGGGAGTTCGGTTTGTCAAAGTTTGAAGTGCTGACTGATTAGTTAGAGTAAGGAGATATTTTGTTACATTGGGGTCTTCTCTGAACTTGTAATTGTTGTTCCGTTCTTGATATAAACTCTCAGTAAATTAACACTAAGGTCGAATCTATCACACTGACACTTCGGTCTTTTAAAGTAGTGATACATATACATGTTTAATTGAGTGGAAGTGATATTAAACCTTAAGGCTGGTTTTAACAATTACAAGGTCGGCCGACAAATCGGAAAATATTTTTTCTTTTACACCATGTTACTTTATCAAGATACAGTTTTTAATAATGGACAATGAAAGCCGTATTTAAAATTATTTCCTGCCAGTCTCATTGAGTATGCGAAACATCAAACAACAATATCAAACAAAGAGGAATCAAAAACAATTCCATTTTCAAATATTTCTTTCCTCGCATTTTTAACAATAGACAAATATGAGCCTAAGTAGCTTACCCTCTTAAAAAGTTAAAAAAGAACGAAGTCAAAGACAAAAAACATTCAGCCTATAGAAAAAAGTACGTAACACCGCACTGGCGCTTCCAAATTCGTTATCCTTCAATTTCTTGCTCATAAACCGTAATCTTGTTAGAAAAAAAACTTATTTCATAAAGACGGAGAGAACTGGGGTAAGAATTAAAAGAAAAGGAGCTGAAATTTCAGTAGAATAAAACAAAAAAAATGTATTTATGCTCTTTGTAGTAATGGAGAGCACGATTGTAACTGCTTTGTAGGTTTTACAATTATTTGCAGCGGCTTAGAAGGAAAGTCTCCGATTTCGTCGTTAAAAACTTTTTTTGTTTCCTCTTGTGTTCAAGGTTTGGTTTGTGAAAGAAATATTTCTTAGTGTAAAGTTATAGGTTTTATGCGTGGGACAATTGTTATTGTTCCGTTTATCGTTTTAATTTCTGTTCTGTTGATTTTTGAATTTGATTAATGTTGAAATTGGTCATCTTTTTTTTTTTTTTTTTTTTAGTTTTTGTTACAAATACCTACCCAACATCATTTGAGTTCCGTAACGCGGTATCCAATATCAAACAATAACCACGTAGGTATTAAATAATATCAATAATTTCGGGTTGATACTTTCGCCACACGAAGTATTTGGCTATAATAATAATAATAATAATATATTTTATTTAATTTGACAACATTGGTCCAATGGTTAGTACACAAACAAACTTATCAACTAAGTGTTAGTATTTATAAACTAAGTAGGTACACAATTATTTCTCACTGCCGCACGAGCAACCCGACACAGTGCCTCAAAATCGGTGTATCGGTATCGGCTATGTATATAGTCTTTATTATTGTAATTTGTGCCTTATTTATGTTTAATAGACCGTTTTTCTTTCGTCTTTCAAAGTGGACAGCTAAGATTAAACGTCAAAATCACTCCCATTCAAAGCCTCATACATTTAAGTACCAACAAAGTATCGAACCGCCATCACATCGTAAACAAATAAGTAAAATCCCACCCCCCACAGCGAAACAAAATTTAATAACTCTGAGACGCAACAAAATAATCGAATTTCAAGATCTTGCTAGCGAAAATTAAAAAAATATCGCTCCCGACTCCGCCCGACAACAGCCGACGAAGCCCGAACGTCATCTCAATTTTTATCTTAATCTGTATGATGAAGAAAGTGAGAGTGCTAGCTTTAATAAAATTTTCGCCGACCATATAAAAGAGACGCGAAATTACTTTGAAACGTATCTACTTGAAAAATGGGGAAGAATATGTTAGGGAGTTTTAAATTTTAATTTTTTGTTTGCTTTTTGATGTTTTGGTGCGCGTTATTAAATTAAGATACTCCCTGTTTTTATTTAAATATGATGATAATATCTCATAGACAAAATTTATGAAATTACTTTATAATTATAATTTTTTCTACATAATGATTTTGCTGTTTGACTTAGTTTCATGAGAATGATCGCTGTAACAATTGCTGGGGCGTTTATTTTATGTTTTTATAGCTGTACAAGGGTATTATATACACTCACAGGCACAATTAACCGCCCACCCATATCATTCGTCACCCTGTTTGTTTAAGTTAACTATAGCTTATCTACTGTTTTATTTTTTGTCAAGTGGGTACTTTAGCAATAAATTAAACACTTATACCCTTATTTCGTTTCCTAAATTTGTGTCAACGACGGGTTTTTAGAATTTAGTCGTTGTTTGACATTGTTGCCGTCACGTTACCGTGTTTACATTTCCTGTTATTGTCTGCCATAGTGTGCGAATTTGAGTTTCTAGTGTTTGCTTATTGTTTGTGACTGTAAAAAATGCCTCTCGATGCAACTGGTGCAGCTAGGGCAGTGGCTTTAGCTGACGCTGGGTACAGCCAACGTCGCATCGCTCGTACACTCGGTGTACCTCGTACTACAGTACGGGATGCCATCAGACGGTTTCGGGAGACAGGCTCATACACCCGCAGGCCAGGTCAAGGCCGACATCGATGCACTTCAACTCGAGATGACCGCTTCGTTGTCAGCAACGTGTTGAGAAATCGCTTTTGCACCGCTACTGAAGCCCGTACGTGTCTTTTTGAAGTGAGAAATGCCAGTGTGAGTGAACGTACGATTAGAAGAAGACTGGCAGAAAGAAATCTGCGGGCTTTTCGTCCAGCTCGCGCCCCACAACTGCTCCCACAACACCGTAGAGCTAGACTTGCTTATGCGCGAGAATTTGCTGACTGGACTATGGAGGAATGGAAGGACGTACTGTTCTCAGATGAGAGCAGAATAGCCTTAAAAGGTCCAGATGGACGTCAGCGTGTCTACAGGCGCCAAAATGAAAGGTTTGCGTCATGCGCTATAACCGAAACAGTGGGTTACCAGGGAGGGTCCATAATGGTTTGGGGAGGTATCTCTTATGAGGCTCGTACCGATCTTGTTGTGTTCGATAGGGGTAGTGTGAACGCTCAAAGGTACGTGGAGGAAGTTATTCAAGAGCATGTCATGCCTTTCGCACCATTCATTGGTGCCAACTTCAGATTAATGCATGACAATGCACGTTGCCATACCGCAAGATCCGTCACTGAGTACCTTAATGAGGTCGGGATCCAAGTTTTACCATGGCCGGCACGCAGTCCTGATCTTAACCCAATTGAGCACATTTGGGACAACCTCAAAAGACGTGTCCGAGCAAGGGTACCAGCCCCTACGACCCTAGGAGAGCTCAAGACGGCTGCGGTAGAGGAGTGGCACAATATCCCCCAATCTGATATCCAAGATATCATGGATGGATTGCCAAACCGGCTCCAAGAAGTCATTAGAGCCCGAGGCGGCAACACCCATTATTAATTTTTTTTAAATTTTTTATTCGAGCACTTTTTTCTAAATTCTAATTTGTTAATTTTTCATCGAAGATTTACATAAAATCGATTTTTGGTATTAATCATTTAATAAACGACTTTTTCTTTCAAGACTATTGTTTTTTTTTTACCTTTAAGGTAGCTTTCAACGTACCTCTCATCAAATGTGGTCTAAATTTGACGATTTCTGCAAATTGAAAGAAATACAAGGTGGGCGGTTAATTGTGCCTGTGAGTGTATATAGGCTTAAAGAGGTCGCTGCTGATAAACGATAGATAGATGAGAGTCGGCAAGGTTGGCGCACTGGCAAAGCGATTTGCTGCTGCGCTGCGTGTCGCGGGTTCGATCTCCGCACGGAACAAATACTTGTATGTGAGTCTGGCTGTTTGTGGGACTTCAAATATTTGTAAATGCACCCACGATATCTAAGGAGAATTCCTAATGCGTTAAAAAGAACATTTGTGCGATATATCGTGCAGTGTATCCAAAACTCATGATTGCGACGATAATTCCAATTTTAAACAAGAACAAGAATATTTTGTGTAGACTTAGCCCCTTCGCACCTGGCGTCGTATCGTAAGCGTATCGTAGAACGCGCGTACGAATGAACACCTCATACGATACGCTGCAACACCGCCTCGTGTGCGGACTTGTTTGAACATGTTCCTGCTCGTATTGCTCTCGTACTACGCGCGTTCTACGAAACGCTTACGATACGACGCCATGTGCGAAGGGGCTTACTTTCATGTCGTATACTCTAACGTCTATTTCTATTTCATCCACGCTTTAATACGAGAATCCAACCCCTTTTAAACCGTATCCTACTAATAACATGTCCAAATCAAATAAAAATAAGATCTACTCATAGAAGCAGGATTGAACTGCATCCAAGGATGGGTGAGCAAATAGAAATTAAAACGATTTCAATAATTAATTGGTCCTAAGCAAACGTTCCTTCAAACGTTTGCAAAGGGTTACATTTGCACTTCAACTTGGATGTTGGACTGTCTGTGGACTCTCGTTAGTGACAGCGTGTTTGATATAAAACGGGTTTGTGATTTACAGCTAGGATAGTATGTCATGTGTTGTTTTTCGTCTAAAGTAGGTTTATATTCATTATCGGAGCAAAAAAAATCTAAGGGATAGACTTGAACCACAAGTGATTACTGGTATAACTATTGGTTCATCATTATCATCCACCGCCTGAATTCGCCCACTGCTATAGGTCTCTCTTTTCTTGTGCCAGTCTCCACGTTTTTGTGCCACTAACTTCTGATTACTAAATGTTATATTGTTAGAAAGTAAAAAAAAAAATCTTGGCAAATATAACTCCAACAATATATACACTAATATAAGAAAGAGGAAAGATTTGTTTGTTTGTAACGAATAGGCTCCGAAACTACTGGACCGTTTTCAAAGAAGCTACACTATCCCCGAGTGACATAGGCTACTTTTTATCCCTGTATTCCCACGGGAACGGGAACTACGCGGGTGAAACCGCGTGACGTCCGCTAGTTTAGAATGAGGTGGACGGACGTATCCAACTATTGCATAAACACAAAAAATCTCAAGTTGAGAACGTAATATTAGCCTATTCTTTGTTTACTTGCTAGACAGAAGAAAATATTTCCTTTCATATGTATTAAATACTGGTTAGCAATTTTGCACGCTAGCAAAATATGAAACATACACGACTTTCGTTAAATCGGTCAAATACAAGCGCAACAAAATCGCAACAGTATCAAACACGCCATCATTACCCGAACTCGTACACGCCTCGTAGGTGTTTTTCCCCGCTCGGACGCTTCCCCGTTTGCTTTGAGAGGTCTCACAGGATATTGCTAGCCCCCAGCCATGCAGGCATGGACTCTAGTCTAGCAAAAATGAGGACTAAAGATAATAGCCAGTGTTATTTCTGACTGCAGTACGACGTGTGTTGCTAGAGGTGGACTTAAAATGGTGATGTATAAAATGTGTTCAAGTGGATTATGGTTTTGGAATATTAAAATGTTTAGTATTTTATTCAGAATTCTGAATGAGGTACATCTACCAAATTTTCTGGTGAATTCTGTCTCAGTGTTGACTTTTACGGTTTATTATAATAATACTTTGTTTTCATATTCTTATTTATTTCGTACGTTTTATTTCGTCCCACATACCCAACAATCAGCTGATAGTTTTAAAATATGACAATTAAACTATTTGGCATACCGAGCTTCATGCAATAAAATCACAATGGAAACAATCGAATGCATGTCTGATTTCAACGAAGCAAGAAACAATTCTAATTAAAAAAAAACGAAACAACAATTTCATTAAGTGCCAACACAGCCAGCTTAACAAAAATTCAAAAAACGAATCCATAACAACGTTCCCCATCCGATTTACAGCCAATAGCCAATCAAAACGTATGGAACACCTCCACCAATAAAAATCGAGTTCCATGTTCAAATAAAAAGACGTTACTGCCAGCTTTGTATCAAAGAGGTCCTATGCACACAACTTGGGAGCCATTTAATTGGGTACCAATGTCTATTTGGACGTTCGTAACTTCGTCCGGATTATTATCGTTCTGTGTTTGCGACCCCTGCAAGGTTCCGGTTTAGATTTGCTCCTGTAGAAGGTCGAAGGGTAATATTTGTTTGAAGAAGAGGTTGTTATTGGTTGAAGGATGGGTAGGTTTGTAAGTATGTTATGGATTTGAGTAAGTAGTGTTTACGAGGTAGAGGGGTTCTTGTAACAGAAACTTAATACGTAGATTGAATCCCTATGGGTTATGTTATCGTCTGACCGTTAAAACTCGCATTTTTATCAAGTCGATGAAATCTTTAACATTCTTTTTGGAAAAACATTTTTTGTAACTATATTCACACTGCTAAAATAATGCGTCGAAGCGAAGTAGTATGAAAGATTATCATACAATATATAATCGAAGCAGGTGGCGTTTTGTGATTTCTGCTTCTCCCTATGGAAAAATGGCATGACTATATATATGTATGTATGTAAATATTGGATAATGCCAGCTTTAGACATACATAACTGTTATTCCATATTTTTATTTCGCCGTCTTATAGCTGTTATAAACAACGTTACAACCTTGTTTATTAAATCTATGGACCCAAAAATAACAACAATATCACATAGCAGAACCACATCACTGAAAATAACATAACAGCAAACCACATAATAATACTTACCCATTATTTCAGGAATGTCCGCTTAGATTCCGGGACACTCACACACATTTATATATTCGCTCGTAAAAACATGCTAACTGTGCTTTATGAACATTTTCTGAGTGTTTTTCATTCAATATTGTTAGTTTTATACTAGTTGTTTTGGCAGTTCGAATAAAAGCACTCAATTTTTATAGATATATAGGTCAGGAACTTTTATTCGATAATGTGTTGGTTTTATAGAGCACTAATGCACAAATTTTATTATTGTTTGTGGAATTACATAAAAGTTGTGAACATGCTCGTACAACACATTTAAATAAATCACATACTATCCAAAATGTAAATAAGAGATTGCCTCGTTGATCCAGTGACCGACTGCTGAGCGTAAGGTCCAGGTTGCGATTTCTGAGTCGGGAAAATTGTTATTGGGTTTACCCATCGGGTGCCCAATTGATGGCAAAAGGCAACTTAACATAACTAAACATAACTGGCGAAATGTGGGTGTACTATTAAGTACACCTCTACCTAAATCCTCGGGGGCCTGATACTGATATCAGTATATACAAGTCATCCTAACAAAAAAAAAAAAATGAAAATAATAACGACCATAACAAAACAAATATCCAACCATATCATTCACCAAAAAACCTAAAATTCTACACATAAAAACTCCACATGTGAAAAAACAAATAAATAATCACAAGAGCGCTATACATTAGTATCTCCGTAAGTAGTTTATCCAACAAACATTACTCTTCCCCGCTTAACGTATTTACGTTATTTATACGGAACCAAGATATACACAGATATACGGAAACCAGATATACGGAAATGTGGCGGATTCCGTATTTTGCTAACACTGCTCTACTTATGCCAGTTTTCCTTGTGAGCTTATGTGAAAGTTGGCTCTGTTTTGGAAGGTAACCTAGATACGGAATTAGGGTATGTTGCAAAACTGATTCCTGGCACACAGGCTTCCGATTTGTCCTAGTTTGCGATAAAGACAAAACATTTTGGCTCCTGAAAAAATAGAACTTTGTTGCAGTTTCTCTCTACGTTACGAAAACTATAAAAGAGATGGACGTTGAGAAACACTAGAATCATTACTTTGTGCTTATTTGAAAGCACAGATAACTCTGACTTAACTGGCATCAAGTATTTTATCAAAACAACTAGCTGAATTTTTCATAAAATTTGATAAGGAATATAACTAGCAATTACGAGTATCAATTGGCTAGCTTTTTCCCAACAGTTTTGGGGACGGCTTCCAGCATCACTAGATGCAGCTGAATACCAGTATTTTACATGGACCGACTACCTATCTCACCTCTACAACCAAGCCAGTTAGTACTGGATAATACGATACCCCTTGGTGCGCCTGCTTATCAAATTAGCGCGTCACAGGCCTACACACACAGATCTACAAATGACAACCAGGATCAACAGCTTAACAAACTTTCCTAAGCCCGTTAAGAAAGGAAAGATATTAACCAGCAATAAAGGGTGTAAAAGTACCCTTAACGCAAATGAAGGGCACTTGTTCTCCCCACCACTGCGATATTTTTTTTGTTCTAGGCCATACCTGGGAATCCCCTAGTTACGGAGATATTGGGGGTCAAAGTTCTTAATTTTTTACAGCTGTATTTGTAAATAATATACTAGTTTTTCAGGTTACAACTTTACTTAAATTACCTCCATCCACCAAAGCCTCCACTAGCACAATGTTTTAAGAGTGCTACTTAGAGTTTTACCGTAAAATGTGATTTTTGACCCCAAAAAAAAAGACGTTTCCCAGTAAATTTTTTTGCGTAAAGGTACTTAGTTCGATGTACAGAATGCTTGGTAGACGGCTGTTTAATGGGTTGATTTACACCCTGTATATTCAGAAACATCATTGGCATTACCTAAATAATTTTAATTAATTAACTAAAGATCACAAGGTCTAACAAACATGAACAAAACTTTATGCTAAAAGAACGAGACATATTCAAGACCTCTACACCCCCAAACCCTAAACAACTAATAAGAAAAAAAAACCCAATTCCATAAAATTCAGCACAAATTAGCTTTTGAAACGTCCGAAAGGTTCTCGGCCGTTTTGTGAAGACCCCCTTTCACCCCCACTGGACCCCAAACACAAATATGAGTATAATTACCCCTCTAATGTGATATTACGTTTAGGGGAGCTTTCTAAGGGGATGCTATTACGAATCAGGATGCATGAAATTAAATTGCCTGCTTTTAAGATAGCTAAGAATTTCTGGATCGTATTTTTGATTGTAAGACCTAGGGGTGCATTTTAGGGTTGAATATAAGAATGGTTATTGCTGCTTGTTTTTATGGTATTGCTTTCAGTGGCTTCTTAAGGGTGTATTGTATGCTGCGGGTTGTTCGCAAGAGATACCGCGGCCTCGAAATTAAGGGCTAAGAAGGAACATGGGTTGTTTTTAGTCAGTAGAAGTCTGACACTCCCTTTCGCTCTGCCCAAGAGCGGGAGGGGTTATTTGATGATTTCCCACCCCACCAACAAAAAAAAAAAGGGTGTATTGTATTGTGTTCTTGGGTAATCTCAATTGGCATGTTATTAGAAAGCTCTATTCACTAATGTTGGCACCCAACTTGGAAATCTTAAAGGAGTATTTTTGAAAGGAGCCAGGATTGAGTATGTCTAGCGAATTTTACGCAATAGAGTCTAATCCTTATTCAAATAAGATGCTAAAACAATCTGCATTTTTTTTTTTTTTGGTAAATCGTAGTAGACACAGCCATCGACTTTTACGTGTTTAGCAACTTTACTTACAATTATAATGATAATGTAACCCTATAACAATGTGCATTACAAATATTTCAAAAATCGACATAGAGTAATTGTCACGTTTCTCATTGAAATAAGATGACACAAAAATCTTTTCGAAATAAGCAGAGAATGTGTGTTTATTACGTTTTACTATATTAGATGTTTAGTGCCCTGAAATTATTTACCAATCCTAATTTGCTATTCAAAATAATCCTCATAATAAAAATCCTCACTGAAGAATGACAGTCACGTATCTCAATTTAGGCGCACATTTGTCACGCGAGCGCGCAAAGGGTTATAATTATGACAGACAATGAGGAGAAGGGTTGATAATCATATTCTAAACGTCACTCTATTCATTTGTGTGTACGCTTTTTTGGAGGTTAGTAAATTAAACTGAGTTTAACGTGAAAAGGACTTCGTAAACTTTGTGCCCGGGATACACGAGGCCAGTTTTTCAAGCCAGAAAAGCAAGCTAGTTCTCTACTAAACTGTCCTGTCTTACTGCCCTGGGTTGGAACATGCTAGAAATTAAGCTAGTTTTGTCTACACGAAGCCAGAAGTACTAGCTTACTGACTCTAGCTTGCTATCCTGACTTGAAAATCTGGCCTCGTGTTTCCCGGGCATAATGACTTAAAAACGTATGAGGAATTCGTGATTAAATAATAACAGCCGCTCGCATCAAACTCCCTTGCCTAGGCTGGGCTGTGGATGAGCGACCACAGATTACATACCAAGTTTCCTCCGTGCCTCGGAATGCACGTTAAGCTGTTGATCCCGGGTGTCATCTGTCAGTCATAACAGGTAGTCAGTGGCCCAAAAGTCTGACAACCAATCTAACCAAGGGGTATAAAATTCCCGTCGGGGCTGCGTGTTGTTCGCAAGAGATACCGCGGCCTCGACATAAAGGGCTAAGAAGGAACATGGGTGGTTTTTAGTCAGTAGAAGTCTGACACTCCCTTTCGCTCTGCCCAAGAGCGGGAGGGGTTATTCGATGATGTTATACCCCTTTTTTAAGGGGGTATAAAATTACCCAGTACTAACTTAGTGGTTAGAGTGGCAGACGGTCCATTTAAAATACTGGTATGCAGCTGCATCTGGATATACACAAAAAAGTTTAAAAAAATCCCAAACACATAAAATCCCATTTAATCCCTCGTAACAGAAATAAAGTCCCCAATATTTAAATATTAAAACGCAATACAAAATGCGTCCAAAGACAAACTCCACAGCTTCTGGCATAGTTTCCTAAGTCCCTAAACATTCTTATAGCGGAATTTAGAAAATGAATCATGAATATTAAAGCAAGACTAAATAAGCTGCTGATCTCCAAAGAGAGATCCTGCAAGTGGTATAAGTTGTAAGGCAGCTTGTTTTTGATAAGTAAATATCGCGATCAGTACGAATCAATCAATTTCTGACACATCTTCTGTCGTTAAATGGTGATGTCACGGATTTTTTTCTTGCTGTTTTCTTATATACTGATAATAGATCTTCAAAGTGCTGTCAGTATCTTAATAATGTATGGAACCACATCCAAAATGGCTTTGAGATATACTCTCTCCAATAAAAAACGAATCATTCAAATTGGGCTTTTTATGCGTGGTCTACATAAAAAAGATGTGTTTGTTTTTGGAACGAAGTTCCTTATCGCGCGTTGTGAAAGGGGGCTAGACGGAAAAAATTCTTACGAAAAGTTGTCACGACACTTTTTGCTATAGTAAGCTATTGTAAGCTGTGCGGCGTCGCATGTTTCTCTGTCTGTCTCTCTCTCTCTTATAGAAAGCAAGCCAGATATTTTCATTTCTACCTTTTTTTTTTTTTTTTTACATAATAAAAAATAATAACAATAACTTCGTTCCATCCGGGTGTTCCTTGACACCTCTCAAGTTTTTTTTTCAAATTGAGAACCTTATGTTTTCGACGATTAAAAAAGGAAACATTTCAACCGAATTATTGGACAAAATATTTTGTCGTAATTTCATTGTAAATAGAACTTAAATAAATGCAAATCAAATCGAAAGAGGACGCTTCCGATAAGTTGTTCCAAAAGCAAACAAATCAAAAACTCCTTTAAATACACAGCATAATCTTAATATTTAGGCAAAACGGTTTATACGTCGTCAAATGGCTTAATGGCTAAATAAACCGAATTTTAATAGGAAACTTTGTGAACTAATTATTTTCCCATGGGCCACCCTCTTTGGAGGGAAGATGGTAAACAGAGGAGACGCAGAACTGCTTCTTTTTTATAATTTAATAAGGATGCTTTCCAATACTTTAGTAGGTTTAAATGGAGGAAATTGTTCGGTAAAGAGGGCTTCAAGATTCCTATTTAATTTTGTAAATTGACGTTGCTTTTTGGAATTTTTGTGAGTGAATATCTTTTTTATATGGTTTCTTATACAGGGATTTTTATTTAAGAGCCTACATATAATTGTAACACGAGTATAATTAAGTTATAACTCTATTGATGTGGCTCATTGTACATCTTCATTCAAATTAATCTTTTTACGCATAGGTAATTAGGAGTCAGGACCCCTCGAAAAACCTACTCGGCTATTTAAAAAAAAAAATTGGCCTCGCTTTTTTAACTTCCGTATTTTTTGGATTTCGTAGTTGGCGCATGTGGGATAACTTTTCAAAAAGCTTCGATCAATGCCAAGCCATAATATTCGAAAGGAATATTAGTATAATAAAATACAACTTTATTTATTTGTAAAAGAGAAACGAAGTCGTCACGTGACCAGTGAGCTGGCATATTTTTTGCCCAAAGAATCAGCATTGCTATCCAACTGCCAGCGGTTTGAGCACTTTTCCTGTCGACAGCGATGTGGACGAATTTTTGAGGCCCTGTAATTATTATAATTATAGTCTGTAAATATTGTAAATAAATTCTTCCCTTTCTACGACAAGATAATTCAATTTATTTCCCAAAATAGTAATTAACACTGCCACGAAAATCGCAATATCACTTTATTAAAACAAAATATCAGAAGCAACACAACACAGTATATTGTTTAACTTTGTTCATAACGTTTAATTAATTCACCTTTCATGCGATAATAAAATGTCAACGAAACAAAAATGCCTTTCAATAAAGCTGCTCGATGTAACACGTAAATTTGACCAACAAAATCAGACCTTCCATGCCCCTCTCATACCCAAACAGGTCTAGGGAGTGAAGAGAATTTGTCTGAAAATCGAGGGTCTACTGAAACTGGCCAACACCTGAAGCAGTTATTATAATTTTGATTGGCTCCCGTTTGATTTCGCACAAATGTTGGATAATTTTCTATTGGAAGTTCGACAGGAAATTAAATTTTGTTATAGCAGCACAAATTGAAAGTTAGTCCACTGAATTTTGAACTTTTTGAATGAGATTATAGTAGCTGTGTTCTAATGAGGTTTTTCTTATTTGTTACAGGTAATTTTTGCAATGCCGTTTGGCGTCGGGAGATGTGAGGTAAAACGATTGCTTAGCACGCAAACATGGACCTATTCTTCTCCGTAGAGATCTACGATTTGGAATGGGCAACTAAAGAGAGAATTTTTTTTTTGGAGTGTTGGAAATCATCAAATGACTCCTCCGGCTCTGAGCAGAGCGGTAGAGAGTGTCACACCTCTACTGACTAAAAACCACCAATGTTCCTTCTTAGCCCTTTGTGTCGAGGCCAAGGTATCTCTTTCGAACGACCTGCAGCCCCGATGGGGAAGTTATTATGCCTTGTGACTGTAACTCCGCTTTCTTTGTTTTCTGATATTCAAAAATGCCTGTAATGGTCTTATTGATATAAACGCATTGAGTTTGAGTACGACTTATAAAAATTGAATGTTATTTCACCATAAAACTTCAATTATTATTTCAAACGTTACTTCGTTTTCGTTGATAGAAAAATAGTCAGTTAAAATCTCATCACACAGAAACGACAACCGTTAATTATCATATTTTATGACAATATCACTAGGCCCGTTTATTACCACATTTTATGGTTCACACATTGGTCCACGACCCCATGAACCCCATATATAAATTACGTTTCACAAGAAGTACCAGGCGCCCATAAACTCGTAGAAGGCAAGATCCTTCACAATTTAGGCGCACGATTTATCGGCCGGTGTAGCGCCGTGATTAAATATGGCCTCCTAGTAGGGTAGGCATCATGGGCTCGTGTTTATTAACACGTGAAACAATGTTTTTTTTTGTATGTAGAATAAGAATTTCGGAAAATCTAGGTGAATAGGAAAACAGGCAAAATTTTAATATGTCTTTTTTTAAGTGTTTCTCGTATGTTTGCTTTTTTGGGTTAATCTTTAATTTTATATCAATTTGTTTAGTCCTGTGTGAGACCAATAAATACTTTTTCTTTCTATACACATTGTTTAAGAAAACGATGACCACTGTTTTAGACCCTCAAATCCGACTCCAATCTTTCTTAAAACGAAAAAGGAGCACTTATCTTCAGAACTATAGCTACACTGAACAATGTACTCCTACAACATTCTCTCACGAACAAAAATCCAAAATTTTAATCAAGAAATTTCATCAAGAACTTTGTCCCCATTTCAAGCTAAAGTATACCCTTACCTTACGCAAACCCTCCTTGAAGGCGAATAGGCTGTAAGAAATTATCTTTGCCCCACTACAGCGGTACAACTAGAAGTGTTGTCATTAAACCCCTTAAGACCCGAGGGGAACTTCGGCTAAGTTCGGAAGTTCCGAAGTATAAAACCCTTTGTCCACCGTTTCGTTACAAGCAAATGAAATCCTAAAGTTTCTTTGTTGAAATTTATTAACAGTAAAAATGTTAATCTGTGCCGTTTTGTCTTATGTTTTTGCTTTGTTTTTCCCTTTTTTTGTTGTTTCGTGACAATAACAGTGTTATCGGGAATGTGTTATAGAAGTCGAGTTTAAAAAAGTTTTTGATGTCGTAGAACCAAGTGAAAGTTTGATGGACTAATAGATAAACTTTTTACGATTATTGAGTTATTTTGCATCTGAATAAATGATATAAATGAAAAAACGTTTTTGAGGCCAGTCCAGCGGGGCTATTGGGTATCTTTTCAAATGTCAGTGGCTATCATAGAGTCCATTGATTAACTGTCAAATGGTTTCATTTTGTACCAAACTATAACCAATTGACAGTTAATCGATGGACACTATGATAGCCACTGACATTTAAAAAGATACGCAATAGCCCTGCAGGAGGATTTAATTGAGAAAAAGGGGACGTACAAAAATCTAATTCCTTAATATCCCTGTTCATCAATAAAAAAAATTAATCACGGTGCCCATCAAATTAAAAAGTCCTCTACTTTCCTAATCCAACCGGAAAAAAACGACAAAACCGATTAATATTTAACGTAATAACTCATACCCCTTTCACCCTCTTCGGCCATTAAATCTTTTTTTTTTTCAACCCGTCAGTTGCAAATCTTGGGATCCTTCAAGGAGAAATTAAAAGTCGGGCCTGTGAGCACCCTAAAGCTCTGCCTACCTCTTTGTGTTGTTAATCAGATGAAATATTTAATTACTTGTTCCTGATGCTGCAGCTGTCAGTTTAGACAACCCTTTTAGAGGAGTTTAAGTTAGGAGAGGTAGCGAGAGCGATGATACTGGTACTGTTAACTGAAATACCGATTTTAGATGTTATTATATTTAAGTTGTATTTGACACTGCAGCTGTTGGTGTGTTTATTGTAAATAAATAAATAAATACCTACTTCCTGAATATAGAAGACGAAATGATAGATGTAGAACACAGATTGAATTTTAATAACTTAACTAATTACAGAATTAATAATTAGTCGTAAATGCACAATGGTAATACTTTAAATGTGACAAAGAAAATGGAAACAACAACATAGTCACGTGTTTGTTTCATGTCATTGCCGATAAAAATTCAGTAATCACAAAATCGAGAATCGAGCTGAGTGGCGTGCTATTGAAGAGGCCTATATCCAGCAGTCCATTGCTGTAGGTTGATAAGAAAGAAAGCCTTTAAAACTTTTTCAAGAAACAAAACACATTTTGTTTACTGCTTGCACGTGTAAATTGTAACGAAGCGCTCTTCTTTGTTTTTGGACCACACTATAACTCATCTAGCCGAACTAAATATTTCATTCCATACAACAACCATCCTTCATTATTAAAGGTGCCTTTTTTACAACATTTCCACGTCTCAAGATTAAGGGTTCACAAGGGTTCAATTAGATCGCCGTTTTTTTTTCAATTGAATTGAATTCTGAATCAATTCGCAACGTTGAGGGGACTGCGGTGGCGTTAATTTGAATAATCCGATGATTGCACTAATGTGGTTCAGTTAATTAGCTTCACGAAGATGCTTCCAATTTGCGTAATTGATTCAGTTTGGTAGCTGTGAATTTGTGATGTTGTTTTTGTTAGTTTGATTTTTAGAATTAATATAGTTATTTTCAGACGAAGTGTTGAGACTGGTATGTGTGTTTGAGTAAAAAAATCTGCTGTATCATTTTGTGATTTTTGTTTTATAGGTATAAATAATTTTGAAAGCTTGTGTTTTGGTTGTACACATACCTACTCAACCACCGTTTCCCAGAAGTTCCATTGTCTAGTTCCATTATTGGAATAATGGAATTTTTTTCCCTCAGTAGTTCCATGGAACTCGAATACTTTTTCACCTAATCCCATTAGTTCCATTAAGTACAGTCATGGGTTACTAACGAAAAGATACTACTATTAGTATCTTCCACAATGATCATTGCGATTTAATTCAACATTGCATCATAATCTGCCTAGCCTTTTCCCAACTATGTTGGGGTCGGCTTCTAGTCTAACCGGATGCAACATATACATTGTATATTAGTTTCTTAAATAAAAATCTGATGACAATAAGATCACCATCAAAATCAAAACACAACCACCATAATTTCCATCCACCCAAACTTATGGAGATTCGCTAATCGTATTACTACACGTAATACATCAGAACCCAGTCTCGTCTTGAACAAATCTCTTTACTTCCCGACGTAATCTGTCTAACTACGTAAACGGATTACCTTCTGGAGAGATGCCATCAATCCTGGGTAATGTAGGACCCGTCTGCCAGTAGTTTTGAAGACGTTCGATGTTATTGGCTGCATTTAAGAACGGGTTCAGTTAACTAACGTGCTTTCCGAGGCACGGAGGAAACTCGGTATGTCGGGAGGTCACCCATCCACAGACCGACCTAGGCAAGCACAGCTTTACCTAAAGATCGAACCGAGTGGCAGTTCTTATTAAACCACGAGCTCCTCCCAAATATCCTATCCTAATATTAATATAAAATCTTTTCTCAAAAGTCCCATCCTCCACAGATTCATGTACACCCTCACTTTGACGCGAAAGTCGTAACGTTGTCGGAGAAGAACCGAGGCTTGATGTATAACATTAATTAGAATACTCACGGAGACGACATTCTTCCCCGTGCTTCTCAGCTTATCTCTAATAAGGTTGAATAGAAAATTTACTCTGCGAACGTTTTATAAGGAAGAATTGTGAAGTTTCCCCTGACAGGGCAGGTATTTTAGTAAAAGCTGAAGTGAAAAATTAAGCTAATTAATATAATATACTTTAAGAAATGCTCTGCAGTATTTTGAATGAGTAAATAAATTTATATGCAGTTAGTGACTATACAACGATGACGATAATAATTCAGCACAATAATTAGATCTTTTAAAATAAAGAGCTCATAGACATCATGCGCATTTTTAAGGTTTACTTATAGAGAATGTGTATAAGGAAAAAAGTATAAGTTGAAAATATTTAAAAATAAGTTATTTTGTCGTATGGTGTCGGACGTAAAGAATAGCACCATCCCATATCTTCCCGTGGTTGTCGTAAGAGGCGACTAAGGGACTTACCAGAGAATGGGCAGCAGCGGTCTCTGTGCCTTCGTAACAACCATACTGCGATCGCCAACCCGCCTGCCGAGCGTGGCGATTATGGAAAATGCCCCCTTCTGGGGGAGGCCTATGTGGACGTCTTATGGCTGAAATGATGATGATGATGATGAAGTTATTTTTTAGCCCATTGCACAATTTCCTATTTATTCAAGAGGTTGACTTGTAGAGAATGCTTTGTCCGCCTTTGTAACACTAATAAAATTTACATGAAGTATAAATAAATAAATAAATATTTAGAAGAAAAAGAGTACAAATACAAACGCAAATCTGCCACTCGCCAGTTTAGACAAACAATGAAACAAGACACCAAATCCACTTTAACCATAATAATTACTCGTAAAATCTACACAACCACCTCTTTTGGGATTTCTCGTAAACCTCATAAATTCCCATTTATCACATTCAGCAACCTAATTTATGCCAGTTTAGAGTCGAGTTTATCTCTGCAAGCCCCTAAATGTAATGGTCAAGGTGATAAACCTTTAGGACATAAATCTTTTGACCAACTGGTCACTGGTTTATGAAGTTGGAAAGAGAAGGAGGTATGGAGAAATAGTGCTGTCTTTCTCTGGCTTGAAATGCGAAGTGACTTGAAAAGTTAATTAATGTTTGAGGAGTTTATGTTGGTAATGAATGTATGTCGCTTTTGATGGGGCATGATTTGAGAGGTTTAAAAATATGGAAGAACGATATAAATTACTTATTAAGAGGTGTGTTCGTAGACAAGGGTTTCAGATGTACCTATTCGTATTTTTTTTTCTTCCTTTATAAAAATGAAAAAAGAAACAGATATTGTTTCCAGTAACGAAGAACCGACTAGTAAGAAAAACAAAATTACTTTTCTCGATAATTAATTCAGTAATTTTGCAATTTCATTTTGATGTTTCTTCTATATCAAAAATCTTCGGTGTTTCCGGGTCCATCGCATGTATGTCTGTAATGGAAACCACCAGCTGTAGTTTCTTTTAGCCCCTATATCTTCTTGCTATAAAAGTAACATGGCACAATAATTACAATTACTTTCCAAATATCACTCAAATTAACTCCCCACTTTCAAAGCATCGAATCTCAATACCTTACAAATATTCCGTTGGCGTGACGTTCGACATATCTGCGACACGAACCAATGCCGAATGTTTATGAGTTAATTCTAGCTTTGAAGTTTGACGGAACGCTAGTATTTATGGCTTTGGGCACGACTTGGGTGCGTGGGTTTATGGGGATGGTAGAATGGCTATTGGTTTGAAATTGGTGGGGAGGAAATGTCTGTTGTTGTGAGATTTTTAGGATAATGAGGTTAGGCTGTGATTTTTCCTCTGCAAGAGAAGTAAAAAAGCTGTTCACAAAAAAAAACGACCTGGTTTTCTTTCGCATTTTCAGTGGTTCAAGCAAAAGAGAGCCGCATATCATCATCATTTTCGGCCTACAGCAGTCCACTTCTGCCTCCTCAATCGCACGCTACTCAACTCCATTCTCAGCAACTCTCATCCATTTGCTACCACCTACTCTGCTATGATCTTCATTCCACCGGAACCTCGAATTGGGGAGCCTAAGGTGAGACATAGGGCTGTCTCACCTTAGGCTCCCCAATTCGAGGTTCCCGCTCAAGAACACGTCAACCTCAACCATCATCGGTTCTACAATTAAAATGTCCATAGCCATTTCAACTTACTTATGCTGTTCGTTGTGTCTACAACTATGATTCTCTGTCGTATCACCTCCGAGCAGGATACGCTGCCAATAAATTTCTAAATAAAGAAAATATACCTTTAAAACTGTAAATTAACTATACTCTTTCACTTTTCGACCAGTAAAAGCAAAAGTTTCAATAAAGAAGCTTTAATAAAACCAGAAAGTGACATGAAAAAGGAGATAGTCTTTTTTCATAAAATACCTTCGTAACACATTCCTAACCAGTAAATCCAGAAGGTCTACATAACATACGACCAAACACCGCTCTAAAAGATAAAAGATGAAACCACAACACATATACTAAATAAAATGCCTTAATTCTCATAAAATTCAATGCGACACCAAACGTTGCGTTCCGTTTTACGAGCGCGTCGATCGTACGAAAATAGTTGATGTCGTGCCTGCTGCCAAATGAAAGTGACATAAAAACGGAACGCATAATAACATCCAGCGTAAGTCACTGGATTGACTCATAAAGCTTTTACATAAATATATGGGTGGGGAAGCAGTGGAAGCGAATTTTGACGAAATGGTTTCTGAAAGTTGTGAAGTACTATTAAACTTTCTGGAATAGAACGCTTTGAAATAATTTTTTGTTGTTACATAGTTTTTATCTTTTTGTTAATCTTATTGCAAAAAATTATGTAATATCTCCGCTTGGGAGAGGGCACTGGCTTCTGTAACACAGGTAATCACCTAGCACAGGAGTCAGGGACTTCACACAATTTTGTAACCACTTTCTTGTATGAGAAAGATTTATTGATTTAAACTATTGTATAGCATTCTGGTAGAATACAAAATACTTGCATCATTGAATATTAAAGTATTTCTTTATTCAGTTTTGTATATCGTGTTAGTTTACACATGGATGCTAGCTTGTCTAGAAACCTCACAAACCTTATACTCGTGAGTACTGACAACCTACAAACGGGTTGAAAGAAACGATCAAATGTATAAAAAATGTTGGTCCATATTTACATTATTTTTTGTCTTTACAAATAAAAAATTGTCATATCATTGTGATAAAAGTAATAATTACTCAGTGAGCCCAGTGCAAGCCTGGCCCAAGTATTTTTTATATTTATTAAGTGCCCTGGCCGTTACAAAAAATATGACGACATAAACCACTATTACTGCGACCCCACCACGTCACGAACGCGTGAAGTCGTCAGAGATTTATAACCACATAAAGCATAAAGGAAAATACGCTGAATAATCAACTGGAACGTTTGGCAGCAGATCGATAACCAAATGTTTACGCTGTACATTTATATTTATGGTGTATTTACTGATATTTTTATGCTGGAGAGACTGGTTTTATAAATCAATTCTTGTGCATCAGACTACTGGAAGAAGAGAACTAGAACGCTTACATCTTCTAACAGAACATCATAATTATGTACGGTCGGTCAAGGTATTAAGTATACAACCAGCTAACTTGCATTTACTTTTAAGATGATACAGGTACCTTTAGAGACGGATGTCAAATGTAACAGCATTTGACATCAAGTAATTCAAATAACTTGTTCGACTGTACAGCATCTTAATAGCAGTAAGCACGTTTATTGAGCACTGGAACAGGTATTACTGATTATACTTTACAAAAAATGTTGAAATTCCCAGAGCCCATTGTGCTTTAAGCATTTATTTCTCATCATAGTCTCGATTAGTGCTAACATAAAAATAACATAACAACACGTCTGTAAAGCCTAAGGAGTTATATTACATACATTTCGCCAGGTATGTTTAAGTAATCTAATAGTGGACAAGCCTATCTACACTAATATTATAAAGTTTGTTTGTTTGTTTGTAACGAATAGGCTCCGAAACTACTGGACCGATTTCAAAAATTCTTTCACCGTTGGGAAGCTACACTATTCGCGGGTGACATAGGCTACTTTTTATTCCTGTATTCTCACGGGAACGGGAACTACGCGGGTGAAACCGTTGCTAATAACCGGACACGAATTCCGTGGCTGCTACTGAGAAATTCTTGAAGGGAAAACACAATAACACTATTCCCGGAATCGAAACCAATACCTCATGTCCAGCAGTCGCACTTGCAACCACAAGACCAACGAGGCAGTCAGTGAGATAAGTGCTAAGTTCCTAGAAAATAAACTCTTCGTTTAAATAAATCGTAATGAGCGAAATATAGGTGTACTTAGTACTCCACTGTCTGTCCCCTTTGAGAATACATGCTTGATATTATGTTATGTACAAAGCATGCATATTACTATATTATGTAAGCAAAGGAAACGTGTTTCAGTAATTTTCGACCTGAAAAAACATGATCAGATGAATTTTATTTATTACAATTTTATTTACAAAATGTCCTCGTCACGTTTTTTTATAAATACACCGTGCGATACATATTACTTCAAAAAAGCAATATCCCTGTACGAATGAAATTCTTTTGTGTTTGTTAACGGTGGCATGCGAAACAACATATTTTTTTACGTAGTATTTACTCTTCCGTCACATTTTGTTGATTGGCAGCCTTAAAAAAAATAAAAACCGATATATATTTCGTAATTAATAGCATTTTGCGTAACACGTGTAAAACAATTTAAGAGTATGTTCGTTATTTCAAAATAACAGTTTCTTACTGAAACCATGTGAAAGTAAATACGGTCCTTAATTTTTTGTTTGTCTGTCTGTTTATTCCGGACAATTCCTGAAACGACTACACTGATTTAGACGGAACTTTTACTGGCAGATAGATCAACCTCAAAAGCTAACTTAAGCTTTATTTAAGAAAAAGAATTAGCTTACCGTAAATAATAAAACCCTTGAAATTGTTATCAACCTCTGATTATATAAGAGAAGTGATACTTTCATAATAATTTCAGGCGAATGAAAGTCGTGGGCCAAAGCTAGTAAAAAATAATTTGAGGCCATGATAAACAATTCATGTGGCAATTAAAGAATATACTGGAAATTAAAGTTTTGGTTAGCAGTTTAACAAAACTGATTAGATATTTATCATTTCTAATTCTGAAGGTCAACTAGAAAATTTCTATAAATAAGGCTTTCAAATACGTCAAAACCGAGGTTTCACGTTGGCATAATAAATGGACGTCGAAATAAATGTCTATATAGACGGGGGGAAGCTTCAGACAATTTTCTGGAAATGTGTGACAGAACTAGAATGTTTGAAGCATGGAGACGGCAGAACCGTGTCTGTGACTGTAAGGTTTCATAAGATCTAACTTTAGTAGCTTAGAAGACATTATTCTGGCTAGGAAAACGATTATGCACTTCTTTATTAACATAACGTTACATCACGCCTGTGATCCCCGATAAGTTAGGCAGACGTGTACCTAATAGGACACCCACAACTTTTCGCCAGTTATGTTTAAGGCCCATGTAATAGGGGGCCAGTATATTGCTATCAACCGGGTACAAATGCAGACTGTAACTGGTACATGTTTACTGACTAAAAAAAATATGATTCTAATTAGTCTGTCTGTTAGATTATCGAAAAATATTTGATACGTATTTTTTCTTTTATCAAATCAATAAAAATTGACAAAGATAAAACGCGTCAAAGATTTGAGTGGGGAGTCGTGACGTCACTCACCGGTAAAAAATGTCATACTAATGTCTTAGAATATGACGTCACACGAGTTTTCAAAGCACTGTATCGTCTTCATTGTTTGTTTACGTGAAAACAGAAAAAATACGTGTCCGATATTTTTGGAAATCTATCTGATGGACTAATTAGATTTTTTTAGTTAACTACCCTATTGTGATAGTGATCTCAGACATTGAAATCAAAATTCTAAACAATGTGCTAAAAACATACTTACTTGTTGAGTTTTTGCATAGCATATAAAAGAGACGTGTTGTGATGTACTCACGTAGCTACTCCCGTACTTATTTCTAAAAATACCACATCCAAAATACTTCCCACCTTCGCAACCCCTAAATGATTGGCGGCAGTGATATATTACCATCCACCTGAGGGAGATGAATACTGACAGATGCTGAAACACCTTAATGACGAGCTGCGAACGAAAATGATCGTCAATTTGATCTCATCGGAGAATTCGGGATGAAGATAAAAATGGGTCGGGAAAATGTGACAATAGATTATTGATGAATATGTGGGTAGTGTGACAAATTGATGGATATATTTAGTAGGTATTGTATGTGTAATGTTCAATGATTGGAAGCTATAGTAAATTGAAATAGAATAAGCAATACATTTCTATTTATGAATTTATTGGAACTCAAACTTATACATATAAGTGGGTCGGTAATTTTTCGTTATTTAGTTTCAAGTTAATCGCCATGCCAGCTGTTTTAATACTAAAATATTGAAAACAAATATATCTCGCCATAAGGAAAAATCATAGCATAAAAAGAATCACGTTTTCCATCAAACTACGTGAAATATAACACCACCAACAATTCTGAGAAACATCATCTTTTCTAGATACTAATATCAATCAGGGTCTCCTGCCAAATGTCATGCACATGTATTTCTAGTTCACTGAGCTCTACGCAACTGACCCAATCAAGCGTAGCACTGGCCTTGCTACGACGTAGCAAATGCTACGAGAATACGTAGCAAATGCTACGAGAATCGTAACCGGCTACAAAGCTACGGCGTAGGCATATTCGGTGCGTGGAGATATCAATTTTGATTTATGCGGGTGTAGTCATGCTTGCTCGTGGAAATTAGCACAAAGGGCCTTCCATATGCCTAAAGGGCAATCCAGTTACATTTGGGGGTTTTTTCATAAACACAGATAGGGTTCAAATTGTTTAGTAAAATAGACTAATCAATACTTAAATCAATGTTTATAAATAAATATCTTTTTACATTTAGCAACTTGATGAAATCGTAAATAAATTGTTTTATTAATGACACTACCAAATAGAATCCACAAATTCTATCTTAATCTATCAAAAATCTAGCTTCTATATTGTCAATAATTAGTAACAAACAAATCACTTCGATCGATCCCAGATTGCATAACGAGCTTTGTCCCGTAAGGTTTACAATAACTCGTGCTTAATCTTAATCCAATTCTATTCAACCTCAAATTCCAGCATCTATCCATAAAAAAAACTCCCCATCTTTACTAACCAACATAGCAACATCTCATCGCCCACTTGGCTACTACAGCCAAAGATTTCTTACGACCTCTCGATGCCAGAACAATGACCCTCAGACCCTCAACGGTGTAGTTCTGACAAAGGCAGTCTGACCTCAATCTATTGTTGTCAATGGCCGATAAAAATGCCTTTGTGGGTCTCAAGAGCGGATATAACCGTCTTGTGTTTCTTTTTTTAGAGTATTCGTAATTAGGTAGTGTTTGGTTTTTTGTTTGGAGATGAATTTATTTGGTTATAATATTTTACTGGCTTACATTAGGGACTTGCTTTTTACACTTTATTCTCAATTGTGATAGGTGAAATTAATTATTAAAAAAAATAATACGAGTAGTTTTGATAGTTTTAACATACATTTACAGTGAAGTTACGTTTTTGAAGCAACGATTGGAAGTCTATTAGGCTAATACTTGCAAACATTGCTCAAACACACACACGCGAATAAGAAAAGTTTATAGCTTAACACGCAAAATAGTTTTTAAAATGTTATGTTACAAAATATTGCTGAACAAAAAATTACTTTAGTGGGCACAACATTAAATATAAAAAAAGATCCGACGAATTGATAACCTCCTCTTTTTTGAAGTCGTTTAAAAACTCAACCGAGAACAGCCAATCTATGTGTCACTCTATTAAAATGCGATACCCAAGCTGTTTTTTCTATAAAACTGAAAACGTTACAACACCTGCTAATTTTCGTATACTACACATCTTTTCCTCACAACATCCCATTTCCCACACGCATTTTCCGACCATCCGTCCTACTGCATCCTGCCAACCTGATAGACAGCTGATGATTAATGAGGACAGACGAGACAAGGGGTGTGGTAGGGGACAAGCGGAGGGGAGGGGGTGGTGCAATCTCCATAAACGACGTCTAATGGCCGCCTGTCTTAGACTGAAGGTAATCCAATCTAGGTTGAATCGATGGATTGATGTTGGAGCTGGGATGGTGAGCTGGTCAATATAGGTTATGTTGTGGAGTAAGCTGGGATCTTGGTGGGATGGTGTTAATTCGTTGATGATGGCTTTATAGTGGTGTTACGATGTAATGGGTATGCGAATTACGGCAGTTAGATTAGTGCCAGTTCTGCCAATGTGTGTTTGGATAAGCAATAAAATACAGCTTGCTTAAAGGTTAGCCAGTTATTTTTATATCGACCTTTAAGAATTATGTCAACGGAGATGCCAGGCGTGATGTTAACGTTAAAAAAAAGGCATTTCTCCTGTATCGTGAGTCTGTCTACAAACATTAAAAGCTCACATAATTATACGAACAGCCAGACCCGGAAGAATTATCTGTCGGTCATACAAATATTTTTTTTATGATTTTATCTTATTTTTGTATTTTGTGTGTACATAAATAAAGAAATAAATACGTAAATAAATAAATAAATGAATCCGACCGATCGGTCCGTACGGGATCCAACCCGCGACACGCAGCGTATTATCTAATCGCTTAGCCACTGCGCCAACCACGACCTCCGACTCACCAGTCCCAAAAAATATGGTTCAAACAAATCAGCTACCCATTTTATTGGATTCAGCTTAATTCTAGTATTCGGCAAACAGTCTTCATAATTATTATCTACTTATTAAAGCTCCTAATCGCCAAACACTAAACCCTTTCCACTATGACCACTAAAATATAAATCCTAGATTCACCCCTTACCCAATATCACCATAACAATAACTTTACAAAAGTTTTTCAAGTCAATTTCCATATGAAAAGTGGAAGATTCAAGATGGCGTCGCTAATCTCTGGCGCCATTCAGTCGACGTCACATCCGGATGTCGGGATGGCTCGTTTCCGCTCCCACGAGTTCCGGTTTGCGACAACCTTAGAGGAAAAAAGTGATAAAATGGCACTAAAATGATTTAGAGGTGATAGTACAATAATGTCATAAAAGTGATTCGGGACAATAGTGTTGTTGATTGCGAAAAGAAATGGGTCAAATGACAAGACAGTGTACTTTCGTGTCGTCTTTTTTATGGTTATTATTGTACTGTAATTTTGTAGACGAAAAAAGGATTGAAAAAGGAGGAAAATATTTGCCCTGTAAGTAAAATTAGTAATTGATAACAAAAGCTGTTATTATTGAAAGTTAACAAAGCATGCATAGTACATACATTTATTTGTTCAAGACTGAACCTATTTACAAATATTGTGTACCATAAATTAGGCTTTATTAGTTCCCGTCGGAGCTGCGGGTTGTTCAAAAGAGATACCGCGCCTCGACACAAAGGACTAAGAAGGAACATGAGTGGTTTTTAGTCAGTAGAAGTCTGACACTCTTTTCGCTCTGCCCAGAGCGGAAGGGGTTATATGATGATTTCCAAACCCCCAAAAAAAAAAATGCTTTATTAGTTAGTGGCAAGATACAAAACATTATGGTCTTGGTCAAATACGACATGATCACATGATACACACTGAAAAGTACATCTCTTCCTTCGCACCTTCTTGTGAACGTCACATTAAACTCAAAAACGTGTCACTTGAACTTTACCCGTAAATGAGACGAATGGGGAGAAATTCTTCTTACTAATTCACATTTAGTTAAACGCTTTAAGGAGACGCCTTTTGTTTCTTCTTTGAATACAAAAATGATTAAATTATACTTATAGGAGATAAACCGATAAAAATGCTAAGACACAGAATTAATAGACACATTAGTTTGGGGCGATATCTTAATTACAATTTAAAATCGTTAACATTTTTTCAAACTAACATAAAATAAACAAACCTTTCTATTCAGCGTTTTTTTTTATATTGCTATAGCAATGTTTAATCACTATTAAATTACAATAAAGAAATAAAATAAAAATATATATTTCATCTGCAAAAAATCTACCTAATAACATTTTAAAACATCCCTCTATATGAAAAACACAAGACGTCTTACCTTAAACGCTCCACATTACACATACAGTACTCATTACCAAAGCAATCTTTCGCCAACTGTCTTCAAAATGGCGGCTTTAATTCCCGCGCTTTATAAGAGTACTGACACACGGCACACGCGCTGTCGTGCGTAATAATATCAGTCACGAAAATGCGACGCGATCAAGGCCTTTTAAAGGTCGAATGTGAGTAATTAAAGTGTAATGCAAGGTAGCGAAAATAAATTAGATTTAAGCCGCGTTTGGGGATAAAATTTCGTGAGAGGATTAAAGGTTTGGGGAGAGGATTAGATGCACGCAAGAGGTTTTGTAATTTCTTGGGTTTACTCACCTCTGAATTAAGGCGGACAAAATGCCTGATGAATTTGTATATATTTTAAGTCTCCCCAAAGACCTATTATAACGAGTACAACTTTACTTTCGTTGGAAAATCTATAACAGGCAATTAACTGAAGATTTTGTAAAGGAACACTTCGTTCTGGCTTGTCCTTGAACGAAAATTTGGAAGATATGTAACATTCCTGAATTGCAGCTCACTCCCTCTCAAAGAGACGGTGGCCTGTGTTCCAGCATTGAAAAACATTGTATACTGATTATGCTAGATGCTGTTCGATGCCATAGAAAAATACAAAATAACAAAAACTGCAAATAGAAAAAATACTCACATTTAGCACTTAGAACTCAAAATCTCTTTTCTCTTCCATTTTCTACCAGTGTGTTACCTCTCTTAATCGTTACAATAAAACATATTACCGTGGAACCGTACGTGCTCAGTTTAATAAGTTCACGGTAACTTTAAACTCATTGTAACGGTAATGTGTGACAAAAACGAACGTTTCAACTTGAACCGTCAGTTCCTTTTATTGATACGATCAAACTGAACGTTTATACCTGCGAAAGTTTAATAAGAAGTGTCGTGTCTGCGTGTTATTGAGTTTTTGATGGACAATAAAAATGGTGATATGAGGACAGATGCGATTTATTAGTTGTTTGTCTTGTCGCTAAGGTTTATATACGAGCAGAGACGAAAGTACGTAGTTTACTTAGAGTTTAGCAGAGGTAGAAAGTTTAGTTGAACCTGAATTATAATTCTAATATTACAATATTAAAAAACTCCTCAACGCTGTGAGCTGGTAGCATGGTAATGTACCCAAGAGACTGGCGGCGTTGACACGTTGTCTTTTGTCGCCCAAGATCAAAACCATAGTATGTATATTTAGTGGGTACAAAGTTTAGATTTAGAAAATTAATTGTCAACGCAGATGCCCTGCGTTCAAAAGAAACAATAAATTTTCTATCGCGTATTCATGACTGTATTACGTTACTCCGAAGTTCGAAATGCCGATGTACGGTATACAGAAAGTTTGTGAGTCCGAATTACGTGACTCAGAATGTACGCTATGACGAAGTACGGTATTCAGAATGTTTGTTACTCCGATGTACATAGATTCGACAAAGTTAAGATGTCTAGGAATGTCTACACCGATTAATTAACATACAACCTAACTATCCCATACCTCACTAACCCAAAATCCACCTTCAAATTCAAACAGTACCCCAGTCCAGTCCAAAGGCTACAATTGAATGGGAGTCCATAAATCAGACTGACCTCTTAACTGGCCGATAAGTCAATCGGCTATGGAAATGTTGGTGCTGAGTGGAAGCCTGTGTTCCGTACTCCAGGGTAAGTTATGGTACTGTATCGAAAGGGGACGGAAAGGGTGGAGGGGGGAGGAAAGCTGGGCATAGTGAACTTGGGACTGCGGTGTTATTTTAAAGGGTTGTGAGATGATGAAGTTAAGGGAAGATATGACAGTTAACTCTTTTTTCAAACGACTTCTAAAAAAAGGAGATTATGAAGTCCGTCAGCTTCTTTTTTTTTATGCATGTTCCGTTTCCGTGAGTACTGGTCCGATTTAAGTAATTCTTTCTTCGATTTGTTCGATTTTTTACAACTCTCTTCATCTTCGAATTGATGAATCCCATTATCATTAAATTTAATTAGTTTCGACCCGAACTCGTCTACCTCGACGGCGTTGGTACTGGTTTCGGACAGGTCCGTTAAAGTACAGCTTGAGTTGCAAAAAGAGTTGGTCAAGAAATAGGCCATGGTTTGAGATGTGACATGTCTCTCGTCGGGGCTGCGGGTTGTTTGAAAGAGATACCGCGGCCTGGACACAAAGGGCTAAGAAGGAACATGGGTGGTTTTTAGTCAGTAGAAGTCTGATACTCCCTACCGCTCTGCCCGGAGCGGGAGGGGTTATTTGATGATTTCCCACACACCAAAAAATAAAAAGAGATGTGACATGTCTTCACCAAGAAATCATTATAAACAAACGTTCCCTTACACCACTTTTCCCCCCAAACTTATGACACTAATACCCATCACACCACCATAACTTAGCCACAAATTCATAGTCCAGCTATTTATGACCATGGGCTATTACTGAGGCTATTAGGATACTAATCGCCGGTGATTCCGGTGATCCGGAGTGGCCGGTGACCATAGATTATGCGGCAGATGTGCCAAACAGGTGCGGACTTATGGGATATTATTTAATGGCTATTGGATCTTGGCTGATTTGTTGGGGCTATTCGTGGTGTTGGAGGTTTATAAGAATTTTAGGATCCTGTGGTGCTGTAAAAATTATAGGTGTTGTTGATAGTCACGATTTCGTGCTGATGAATCTTTGGTATACAAAATTATGTAACTCAGTAAATAGTTTCAAGTTGTGATTTAAAAAATACTTACTACTTTACATACTTAATACTGTATTGAAAAGAACTTAAGGCTAAATAATAAAAGCAGTACGGGTCAATGATCAAGGTTAAGACGTCCTTGCAGAGGTTGGCGGATGGATGGATCATCCATTTCATATCTAGTTTCATACGCGCCTAGGAAAACACAACAAGCCGTTGGTCGCGTCTGTCATATCGAGATCTTTTTATTTTATAAACTTTGCCCCACACTAGGAATTTATCCCGTATCGTGGGTGCGTTTACAAACATTTAAACTCACATACACAGACACCCAGACCCGAAACAACTATCTGTAGGCCATACAAATATTTGTTCCGTGCGGGGATCGAACCCGCGACACGCAACGCAGCAGTCCAATCGCTCAGCCACTGCGCCAACCGTGTCGCCTTGACAGTAAATGGTCAGTGGTCTAAAAGTCTGACAACCTTTCTTACTAAGTGATCTCATATTACCCACTTTGACAGTAAATAGTCAGTGGTCCGAAAGTCTGACAACCTTTCTTACTAAGTGATCTCATATTACCCACTTTGACAGTAAATAGTCAGTGGTCTGAAAGTCTGACAACCTTTCTTACTAAGTGATCTCATATTACCCACTTTGACAGTAAATAGTCAGTGGTCCGAAAGTCTGACAACCTTTCTTACTAAGTGATCTCATATTACCCACTTTGACAGTAAATAGTCAGTGGTCCGAAAGTCTGACAACCTTTCTTACTATCGTATATCGTATTACCCACTACTAACTGGGCTTTAGAGGTCAGAGAGGCAGTCCCTCTATACAGGTTGTAAATCAACTCATCACACAGCCGTCAACCAAGCATTCTGTACATCGAACTAAGTACCCCTACGCAAAATGTTTTGCCGGGAAACGACTTTTTTTTATTGGGTCAAAAATCACATTTTACGGTAAAACTCAATGTAGCACTGTTAAAACATTGTGCTAGTGGATGCTTTGAATAGTAAACGGGTCATGGAGGTAATTTAAGTAAAGTTATAACTTGAAAAACTAGTATTTACGAAAACAGCTGTGAAAAATTTGGAACTTTGACCCCCAATATCTCCGTAACTAGGAAGTTCCCAGTTATGGTCTAGAACAAAAAAATGATTGCAGTGGTGGAGAGAACAAGTGCCTTTCGTTTGCGTTTAGGGTACTTTTACACCCTATATAAATATAGCAAATATGTTTAAATCATAATGCTTAGAAACTTGTTAAAGTTAACAAATACTCACATTACGTTTAAGTAAATCTTTCTTCAATATAAAATTATTTCAATACTATGAATATTATTCCAATAACAGTTCATACCTCCATACATATAGAAGTAAATTGAATCCATTGTCGAAATTAAATTGATTCTAGTATCAGAAACCAGTTAACGTGGACCCCTCAAGCCGAAGAAATCTCATTGTATTTGAACAAATCAATGAGCTGTTACAGATCTTATGAGAATGGCTGAAACGCTTCATTGGTTCGCTTTGTAGCCAACGATAGCTTATAAAGAGGTTGAAAAAAAGAGTTTTAGATATTTTTACATTTAATGTTCAGTTATTATTATAGAAAGGAGTAACTATTAATGATAGTATTTATCAGTGGTGCTAGGCACGTGAGCTTATTCGTTGTAAACGTCCCATTGCGTCTATCGGGCTTGCTTAATTTTGCCTCCGGCTGATTTGGAGTAAATTGGGATTTATGTTTTGTCCTACTCTCTCCGCTATTCTTTTCTGATTAATTTCCTTGTCTTGGCGCTTTTCTGAAGGTCGCCACTTTTGATTCTGGTTTTCAGGAGTTGCAATGGTAAAAAATCTAATACAGTCGGCCGGTAGAAGTTTAATATAGGCACAAGTTATGGGTGAACTTGATATATTTAAGAAAAAATGTATTTAACGTTATACCTTATATTGTGAATAAATTATTCCTTAGTTTATTTTATACTAGCTGATGCCCACGGCTTCACCCGCGTGGATCATATACTAAAAATACAAATTATATACTAAAACCTTCCTCGAGAACCACTCTATCTATTGGTGAAAACCGCATGCAAATCGGTGCAGTAGTTTTTGAGTTTATCGCGACAGACAGACAAACAGACGCGGCGGAGGACTGTGTTTTATAATATGTAGTGATTTCAAGAGTATTATGTGATCAAATTGATCGTCGTAATATAGTTTGCCGGGCCTGGGAATCGAACCCACGACCTCATGCTTGGCAGTCGCGCTTGTAACAAGACCAAGGAGATATTCAATCCAAACAAACAAAGCATAATATTTGAAGTAATTCCATCCATCACACGGACTTATCTTATGTTACCAAGCCACAACGCACCGAAGATTTACGACAACAACCCACATACTACATATTCACATATTGTGTACAAAAACTCATTTACAGGTGTTGTTAAAAGAGGCACATGTGCGCCTCATAAAACGCTTATCGCTTACATCAATATCCGAGCCGAGTCAGCGCTAGTCTAAGGGCTGAGGATGCGGTTTTAGGCATAGGCGATAGCGATGTTGGTAGCGTTTTGTGATTATAAGTGTTAGTCTTAAAGGGGGTTAGGGCCAAAAAATGGTATTTAAATAAACTATTGCCGTAAAGCCTGTCCCTATAGCAAAACATGTACGTGCAGCTCAGACCGATTATATCAATCAATAATTTTTGACATTAAGACAATCAATTAATAATTTTTGACATTGAGGAGCTCGTGGCTTAAGAAGAACAGCCACTCGGGTCGATCTTTAGGTAAAGCTGTGCTTGCCTAGGTCGGTCTGTGGATGGGTGACCGCCCGACATACCGAGTTTCCTCCGTGCCTCGGAAAGCACGTTAAGCTGTTGGTCCCGGCTGCCATATATAGATCTTTGGCAGTCGTTACAGGTAGTCAGTGACCTGAAATTCTGACATCCAGTCTTACCAAAGAGTATCGTATTACCTAGTATTAACTGCATCCGGTTAGACTGGAAGCCGACCCTAACATAGTTGGGAAAAGGCTAGGCAGATGATGATGACTTTTAAGAAAGAGTATATCTAGGTGGCTATCAATTTCTTTTGTGTTAAAAAATTTTGAATTTCTCTGGTAGTCCTCTAATTATAGGGCATTTTTGTGTCATATTTGGAGGGTCATATTTACTACTACGTAGGAGGCCAATAAAAGGCTAATTAATAATATTTTTATTTACAGTGAACCAATTACGTCATGAAATTGACATGGAGCTCTTGGCATTGCAGCGGTGACTGTAACCACACCCCATAAAACTCGAGCTCAGTGCGACTAAAAGCGTTCTCCACACTTCGGAACGAGCGAGCACCCGCGCGGCATTGTGTTCATACATTGTTCCGTCGATGCGGGCCTTAATAGCGCCCGTGTTACACGGCCACCGGTTTTTAAACGCCTTTTCAGCTTTGCTACTAAAGTGTTTAACTGTGAAATTGTGGAGGAATTACTGCTTTATTTAATTGGTACTTTGGTGCGATTTTTGCTTGTATTAAAACTGGGAATAGAGGTTATTGACCACATATGTACTTTATTTAGTCTAGAAAGTTTGTTGCAATCCCCTGAGGGACCTAAGCATATTTGCTGACGCTTGAACCTTTCGGTTCAGGTGCTTTAGTTTGTGTGTACCTACTGCTACTTTTAGCTGTATTTATTTCTGTTTTGGACTGATCTGCCCCCCCCCCCACTGTTGGGCCACCCCTATACTTTTATCAATCTTCCGTATGTCTTGCCGACTCCGAACAATACTCGTTGTAGTACAGGAGACACTTAACTGCACTATATGGCCTGACACCCACACACGACCTAACTGAATTTTAGACCAAATATATTTATTGAATATTTGCCATCGAGATACAAAGTAGTAACTTGAATTATCTTCTATCATGTTCTACAAGTTCAATGTTTTACGATCCTGCACAAAGTCTGCTTGGAAACCATTTTCGTGTGAGAGTAACCAATTTGTCGGTATTTCACGAAAGTATAAAAGCCGACCTTAGAAAGAAACTAAACGTCATTATAAAATTTCATACTCACTATTCTACGTACTAAAAGTGTCTACGATTACAAAGACTATCAATAAATCTTTTAAACGAGCTTTCCAGGCACTGAACAAAGTCCTTATTCATGCATTGAACAATAGCAAGTTCAGGTAGGTATGAGCTTAGCCTAATAAATCTAGCATTGAACCTACTTTATATTCAACTACGCAGTATACAATGGCCAAAGATAGGTCTTAGCAACACACTATATCTAGTCTCCACACCAGCTGAAAATTTATCGATAATCTTAAAATATTACCAAAGTGGAGCTCTTTGTTTGTTGCTTCTTCTTCGCGTGTCGATGACAATTTAAATTGATTCAGCCCTTTGACGACGGGCATAGCACTTTCAATAGCGTCTATCAACTTCTGTGATGTGCAAAACCATAACCTTAACCAACCTTACCATAACTTAATTTTATTGTTGGCTTACTGCACGCTTTGTTACAAACTGTAAGTGCAGCAAGAAACAGTTTTGGTGACCACTTACCATCTGGCCGGCTCCTTGTTTGCGACACAATAATATACACAGAGTAATATTTTCCTTCTCTGCGTATGAATTACGAGCACATTAACACACTTCCACTCTACTAACGATTCACTAAATGCTAAGCCTTGACCTCGTGATATTTGCCTGACATTCTGTTTGTTCGACCTACAAACTTTACTGCTGAAGTATAATAACATCATAGAATTTACTGACGTAGGCATACACAGTTTGCATGAAATAACAAACCCGAGATATGTTCTAGGTAGAACTATAAAGTGTCAAGCAAAAAAGATCTAACAATTTTTTTATCTAAAACAAGCAATCTCATTCCTATTTTTGACAAGGTATAGTCCGAAACTCCAAAAATAACTAAATCTTTGTGTGACTCGCAAATCGTACCTAGGAATGTTCTGGTCCCTTCCCCATATTCTCCCACAGCTGGGATAAGGCCTCCATTTCTTAAAACGGTCACGATGCTATTATGCTACTTCTTTCGAATTCTCCTCCTATACTTTTACTTTCACCTAAGGGTGAAAAATGGTTCTCGTCGGGGCTGCGGGTTGTTCGCAAGAGATACAGCGGCCTCGACATAAAGGGCTAAGAAGGATTAACATGGGTGGTTTTTAGTCAGTAGAAGTCTGACACTCCCTTTCGCTCTGCCCAAGAGCGGGAGGGGTTGTACGATGATTTTCCACACGACAAAGAAAAAAAAAAGGTGAAAAACGGTCATGCATCAACAGAGAATAGATTGCCTTTCAGTTATTCATAGCAAGGAAGAAGGGTTGAAGGAAAATTGTATTTTTAATCCGGTTTTAAGACGTTTAGTTTTTGTCAGATGGGAAATTAAAAGCAGCCGCGTCCCTTGACGTAAATATTTTATCAGCTTAAACCTGTTGGTATATATTTTATGTTGAAAAGCAAAATATCTTGTCAAACTTACACATACGTTTCTAAATGATCTTGTAATAATCTGATTCATCTGAGGCATTGACTTCAGACTTCAAGAATTTTGGACAAAGCAATCTTTGACTGGCCAAAATGTTGAATGTAACTTCCATAAGGATCACACCTATAATCCCCGTAGGGTTAGGCAGAGGTGTACACATTAGTAGGTACATTTCCCCAATAATGTTTAAATTTCATGTAATAAGGGGCGAGCCTATTGCCATCAACCGGGTACAAATCCAGACTCCGTGGTTCATACATAAACTAGGTAAATACCTAAATGTAGTAATTCACATTGACCTTCCAACTTAATCAAGTAATACAAGATGTAACGACTCCTCTACTTGGTAGGATATATAGGCCTATATACCCCACCAGCCATGCGTAATCGCAACAAAAGGTCTTCATAATCCTCAGACCTTTGACCTCTCGTTATAGCAACCCGGCTCTAATTGGGTGTCGCAGAAAGAAATATTGCCACCAACCATTATGTATTGGGCTGAGAAATACTGCTGACCACCTTATGTGAGCAGGGAGGGGTTATAGCTGAAAATGTGGGCATTTGTAGGGTTTCTTAGGGAGGAAGTATGGTGTAAGCAATTATGAGGAGCTTGTAAGAAAATGTACAGAGAAATTCGGGTTTGCACGTAAGTATTGGTAGTGTAGTATTTTGTTCTAATTTGTATGGTGACACATGTTGTATGAATTTTTACAAGAGACTAGTTTATACTGATTTTGTTACCACTGATTTGATGACTTTGAATATAACGAATTTAGTAAGTAAATAAGTTACATAGTTAGAAACCTATAAATTTATTCTTTGTCGTCTGAAACCAAAGCATCATGTACATAGATTAATCTCACAGTTCTCACGTCGAAACATTTCCACGCATTATTTTCATTTACCTCACAACATTTTTAACCCAAAAACTTCCTCAACGCAACATTTTACAAGCTCCCCCAAAAGACAGGGTGTCGCTGTCAAAAAAATATAACTGTCAATACACATCTAGCCCAACACAGGTGCGTCAGCTACTTGCGTTTGCGTTTTATTAAAAATTTACATCCATCGCTCGCACTAAGGCATATCGCCAGTAAAACTCCTACCTGCGAACATAGAATACATAGGGATACAGAAGGTTAGCTTCATACAGAAAAGGAAAACGCAAGCACACGAATAGACTTGGGTAAGGCGTCATAGATTTTGAGTTCTGCATATAATTTTGTACCCTACCACAATGTTGTCTTGATTAACCCTAAGTTGACTGGTAGAGAATGCCTTGTGGCATTAGTCCGCCTATATATCCGTATCACTATTGTGCATAAAGTTTAAATAAATAAATGATACATATAACCCTCATTTTGGGTTTCGCCGCAGAAAAAAGGCTGCATTTTAGTCGTAAGCACCACGAAAAAAATTAGGTACATTGGAAATATTCGAATCGATTTTAGCCCTATCTTGCAGTTTAAAAGTTAACAAGAAATATAAATATCGCTTGTTTCGGATGAAGGTAATGAAGTTAATAATAAGTATTATAGACTTCATTACCATATTTCATTGAATTGACTTATTCCTATTTCTTTGGATTAAAAAAAAAAACACCACAAGCAAGCGACTGTCATTTGTTTTGCAGGTCGCCGTAAGTTCGCGTCTATGTGCGTGCGTACCCCTATTTTCACTGGTTGTATAGAATTAACCTTCTGTAATATTCTGTGCTCCTGATATACGGTATAGCGACGCGTAAATTATGCGAACAACAGGCCGTTTATCAAAGTGAATTTAGAGGCTTAAAAATGAGGTTGAATATTTAAGAAGTATCTTGATGATGATGATGAACTTCGTGGCTTGGCTTTTTCGTGTTAATAAGTTGAGGTAGCGTCGTCACTTTACGTAGATTAATTATGGATTAGGCTGCTTCTGCTTACCTTACGTTATCTTTATATAGAACGTGTCTTACTCCATATTTTTTGAAAAATCTTGTTGAATCTGATTTTTTTGGTCTCGTACTTCTTTTCAATATTTGGCTGAATTCACAGAGTCCTTGATTTGATAACACTCAAAATTATGATATTCAATCATTTATTCCATTCAACAACGTGTCCTGACATGGATACTTATAAAATAAATATAAATAATTATGTACCCTGTCAGTCCCAGTAAAAATAGTAGTTAGACAAACAAGAGACAATCGTAATACCACCAATATTACCGAATTTTGATAAGATGAATAGCCCATTAGAAAAAGGCAGTAATACTGCCTAAACTAACCTTCCTAGTACTTAGTAATTGATTGAGCGTTTTCACAACAAAGTTGGACTCTGCGTGAAACCCTGTGGGATCTAGAAAATGTTTCATTGTTTTATACTGAAGAGAGTAAGATAACGCGGCTAAAGTTTGTTATTTATACCATAATAAAAAGGGTTTTCGTTAACTCTAGATATGACCTGTATTTTGATTAGTATCTTGAGGAAAGTTTACGTTAAACTGTGTCGAAAGAATACTAAAACCTCTTGAAAGTCTTTGAGAGGTTACGTACTGAAATAAATACCGACTTGAAGATGTTTCTTACAAACTTCTGTATAAATTTAGACACTTTTTAGGTCTATACGCTAAAGGGTTCTATATCTATTAAACAGTGTACAAGAAATGTGAAGAAGAAAGTTTTACTTGCCTACAAAGGATAAAGACGTTAAGTCCGCCTTTGTACAGGTTTTACTTGTACATAAAGTTTTTAATAAATAAAGGAGGCTAAAACTTCAGACTGCTACAATTAGAAAATACAAAGCATATTGTTAAGTAACTTGACTACCAGTGTAAATAGTCCAGTGATACAAATCACCACTGGTAAGAAATTACAATTGTCTTAAATAGCTATAACTCGGAAAATTGATTTAGAAAGTCAATTTGATTAAGAATTAATTTCCCTGTCGGCAAATGCCATGCAGATTTTAAAATATTCCGTCCTCATGCATACATTTTTATATCCTCCTTATTTTTTCACGCCTCCACACACCAATGATTGGGACATCATGCAAATGCCACAGACTAACTGATAAACGATGAGTAATTACTTTGGCATTAGCAGAGTGCCCAGTGCGGCCGGTACCCTGTGGCTCGTCGGCGACAATGCCAGGCACGTGGCTTGACTGTAAGCTTCGCGTTTAGGCAAATACATCGATATGGGGGACGGGGTGGCGTAATACGTGAAAGAGGAGCGATTGGAAATAAGTGACTGAAACAAACATGAAGTTGAGAATGAAAGGATGATGATGATAACTCAAATCTTTCCATCATGCAAAAAATGTAAAGCAGCCATAGATGTAGAATAGACTCTGACAAATAGCAACTAATTGCAAATAAAATAAAACATTCAAATCGAAAATCATGACATAACTGATCGCCTCGTTTGACAACACTTGCAAAAAATAGCTTCAAAGACTCACATTCTCTCCAAAGACTTTTGTGTAACTTAAATAAAATATATGCTATACTTACGAGTCGTTGATCTTACTGCGAGGTACACTCTGGGACTACATTTCTTGATATATTTGATAGATCTTTATGTAATTTCTGTTTTTTATTCGGGAACATTTGTACATGTGTAAAACATTATGTTCAGATGCCACGCGCCTGCACAACAATCCTACCTACTACAATCTACCAAATTTCTTTAATAGATTTTCGACTTTATCGCTAAAGCATTACAGTAAAGGTTGATTGGAAAAACTTGCCAGTTTCGGGTATCTTGACATGTTAGCGTCTGTACATGTGTTCGAAAATATCGCTCTATGGTTTTCCCTTGCACCGCACCACAGTACCTACCGACACAGGTTTTAATAGATAAGATTTACGAGCTCTCATCTGGTCAAGGGTTGAATGCGACGTAATTTGTCGCGAGGGGAGACCAGGGGGCGAAGCCGCCATGTTTGGCTAGCTTCGGTAAAAAATGGTAATTGTTTACCCTGGTTTTAATAGTCTTTTTTTGGATTTTCCGTAGTAAAAAGATCGTTTAGGGTTCAACAGCAGTGATTTTGTCTGAGTGCCTTTTTTCGTTGCTTTTGTTATTTTTGTTTTCGACTCATTTTGATTGCCTTTTTTTTCTCTTTTCATACAACCACAAATACCAAAACTTGTTTCGTCCTATGGGACTATCATCGCCGAGCAATTTCCCGAAAATACTTTCACGTAAAACAAATTCCTCTCCTACCCACAAAACATGTGGGTATATTAATCAAAAATAGAACACACCCCGGTCGATACTGCCGTGACTGGGCGCAGTAAAACATTGCCCGCGTAAAAAAAACACCGTCGAAAAAAAAACAAAACATTAAATTACACTGTAATAAGGCTTGGTATAAGGTAATCGACCCCCGAACCGGCCAACTAGATATGCCACGTGGGAAATACGCAAAAAAGGTTCAATTGCTTTCAGTTGCTCCTGAAATTAATTTTTGGATGATTAATTTTATTTAAGTTTGACTTGAGCTTTGTGATTTGGTAACTTTTGTTGTGTAGATAATAATTTGGTTAATTTTACCAAAAAATCGACATGAAAAACGTGGAAAAAAAATTCACGTTACTTTTATTTGCCTAACTGTAAAGATCCTAGGGGATGCAAATGTGCGTATTTGCACACGTTCTAGCAGATGAAGTGTTTAACTTATTATACTCAAACATAAAATACAATAAAAAGTTACAAAGAATAAAATAACTACTCATTAGTCATTACTTAGTCACTTGTATGATCTTCTTCATCTCCTTAGGAAGATAAGACTTGTATGTTTAGAAAAGTTCTAACATTTTAGACAATCTGTAAGTATAATTCCCGAATATCGAATTCCTTAGCTTCAGCAATATAAACGCAAACACTTAATAAAACTAAGCAAAGATATTAAAAATCGAACACAACCTTTTAGAACTTTAAAATTCTAATCAAAGAATCCTGTGTTGCCAGTTCGAAAAAAAAAAGTGAATAATTTCTTACAGAGCGGTTGAAGGGAACTCATTCTATTCAGAGTTATTGAAAAAGTTCCATTATTCAGGATCTGTGGAATGGATTCCGTTGCCAGCTTTATAATAAAAGGATTCGTTATGGAACGAGTTAATAATGGGGTGGCAACCAAGCGCGGATTGTCCCAATTCTTCAATTGTAAGGAGTAAGGATACGTGTGGTTTTCATCGGCTGACGGTACTGAAGTCATTCTTACTAGAACTGTTTTAAAATTATACTACGAAAAGCTAACAAGCAAAACGTATCTAAATGTTGTAAGATTTTTGAGAAACCAAACTAAAAATAATACACTAAAATGCACACGTAACCTAATATTTCGATGCTTCACTGATGCGTAAGTACTGTCCGTCATTGGTAGGCAACGAGAATACTTATACTTAAAATTGAATCCCTGTCAACCAGTGGTAACCAGCGGGGATATTTAAAGAAATCATGTCTAGTTGGTCCATCCAATCTCTGTTTATGTTATTAGCTCTGGAAAAATCCTCATGAATATTTCTTTTGTTCGGCTTTTTTAACTCCCCATGAACGGAAAGCACAACTTCATTACTCCTCAAATTAAATGAATTAACCAAATCAACCAGACAATACCAGGTCTATTTGCGCAGCAATTGGACCAGCTCTCCAGTTACTAAACGTAATATTTAGTGCTACCCCGTAAGTACCCTTTACGTCCCTTAATACTGTAATCTTGGCCCTCAACGGTGTATTAATAATTAAAAGAGGGTGAAATAATCATTCCGAGGGGTTTTTGTTTCAAGCATTATCTTCTAAGAAGACTCTCAAGGCCCTTTGTGATGTAAAGCCTTAATTCAGCTTCGGCAGAATTAAGTATTAAAATTGCAACTCAAGGTTGATTAATTTCTAAGATTAAAACAGTGGCATTGTGGCTTCGCGATGAACATTTTCATAATTCAGGTTGTTTACGTTCATTTAAAATGGGCTTTAGGAAATCCGATTAAGATTCTTGTTTACTTCCAAAATGTTTTCAAGAACACAAATAAAAGAGTTGTTGATCTGGCCGCCATATTTACAAAGTTCGGCTGTCGATCATATATCTATCTGGTATTATAGAAACCACCAATAAATTGACACACTTTATAAGAGCTGTCAAAATTTCATCATAGATTAAGTATTGCAATAGCGGCCTGTGACGTCACTAATTGACCCAGCCCAGTCAAAGCAACTGAAAATTATTCTGGTTTAATTTTGTGTTTTGAAATTATTAGTTGGTTAATTAAGACAGCTAAGTTAGCAGAAGTAGTTCAATTTCTAACCGAAAATCTGACTTAAAAAAATTAAATCCAAAAACTAGCCATATGTCTGATGCTTATAACTTAAAACAGTAACACAAAAAAGGAACAACTCCCATATTTCTTCACTTAGCCCTCATTTGACGTTGATGCGCTCTCGCGAACGGACGTCTCCGCCTAATGAAGTGTCGACATGAGTCAAATGCATTTCTTCCATCTCTTTCTTACTCTTAACGTAAGTCTTTTGTCTCCCTCGGTCGCAGAGTATGCAAATCCTCAGCTCGCCAGTTTGATCCATCTGCATAATGAACTGTTCCGTTGGTCTCCTGTTGTTTTTGATCTATTCTGTCTTCGGTATAATTTCTTTTGATGAAAAACTCAGTTTGTCAAAGGAAAAAATGTTTTACAGCTAGGTTTGAAATAAAACCAAAGACAAAATGAAATACCGGCAGCGATAACTCCCATCATATTCTTTATCAGTTTTTAGTTGCCTACATCTTATTTTGATTCGATTATAGAAACAAGCGACACCGATCATAGAACAAAAACGATCAATCATCTACATCAATTTTCCTTAAAGTTAAATAATAATAATAAATAAGCCTAAGTAACATACTGTAATTGCCATTCCAAAGCTCAGAACTCCATAGAGAAACATGATCAAGAAACTCCATGGACACTCTTATTAATCAAAATATTGTTACAATATAAACTCGTACATAATTCATATTTAGATTACATTTTTTAGAAGAAAAACTAACTCGATACAAGATCAAATCTATGTTAAAACCGGTAATGTCAACCAAATAACATAGTAAGTGAAACTGAAACTACGCTACATATGCTAAGCACGTGCGACAACTTGGCAGACTTGCCCGACAATCTACTGAAGTGTTTGATACGGCCGTTATCTGAAACTTACTTTCACTTTGAGCGATAGTCAGTCAATGTTGCAAGTTGCCTCATCTTGAAACTGTAATAAGTACCTATAACATCTCACGTTCACAAAAAAAACGTAATACTAGCTTTCTTGAAATATATGCATTTCAAAGTTTTGTATGCTGTAGCTGTCGCTTGTGCCATTCAGTGGCTAATTTTCGCAGTACACTTTTGGCGATCTTTTTCAAGTATAGAGCTAGAATAATTGACATTGAGTGAAGTATTATGTAAAAACTTAAAATTATTTTGAATTATGGCAGTATTTTAGAGAACATGAGACATGCGATATCTTATGAAAAGTCAGAGTATCGACTTAGTGATTATTTCTTTGGTTTCCATCAGGCGTGTTCGAGGTCAAGAGCAGGCCTATTTTACAAGTCGAAAAATAGAACAAGTTTTGCCAGTTATTTCACTTACTGCCGCACTCACAGAGCTTTAATGATTACTTAGGCCATCACTTAGTAAAGGTTTTGACAGTTTTGTCATACATTATTATGTCAAACCTTTACTTAGTAACGGCTTAAGTAATCATTAAATATCTCTGAGTACCGCAGTTAGTATCCAAGTTTCACCGGGAAACTTAAGAATCTAGATGTCCTCAATGCAACTCGTACTTTTATAAAGATCCCGTATTTCGTGCTGCCTTCTATGAAAGAAAAATGTTTTTTTACAAACATTTTATGAATAAGATCCTTGTCGCATTAGATATCATAAACTAATGTTATTTTCTCCGCTGTTGCAGGATGGAGGAGACAGTGCGATCGCTGCTGCAATACAAGAGCCGCGTGGAAACTCTGAAGCAGGAGAAGGCGTCCCTATCATCAGCACTCGAGGTGACCTTTTATTGTCAGCTGTACTTTTGTTGCATTACTCGCAGAACGGACGGTCGATGAGGCTGAAAAGTTTTGGATGCTTTCGCTGAATGCAAAACGCACGGAATCGGTCAATGTGGCGACACTTGGGGGAGGCCTATGTCCGGCAGTGGACGTCTTTCGGCTGAAATGATGTTCTTTCGTTGAGGAGATCGACAGAGGACCAAAGTTATCGACATTGCATAGGCTAAGCAAGCTGAAGTGGTAATGGGCCGGTCATATAAGCCATGGCACCGATGACCGTGGCGTGTTCTTGAGTGCAGACTGCGAATCGACAAGTGCGAGGTGGGTCGCCGATCTCCGCAGGGTTGCCAAGAATCGCGGTGCATTTGTGAAGCCTATGTCGTAGCTGCTCATGAGGTGCCAAAAGCTGGCGTATTTCAAATTAAAAATCGTTTTCTAGTTTTATCTGAAGTATCTTAATGTACATGTTGCTAGATGGACCAAATACAATGTAGAAAATATGCACTAAAATCGATACTTCGACCACAGCATTCCATGCCCAGACAAGCCAACTTTACGACCCCTATGGAGACGCCGAGCGCACGTATACGGAATCCATAAAATACGAATAAAAACTTTCTATCTTCATAGCGCAAATTCCTCATCAAATATCCTCTAAACTGTGGAATTAAAAATTCACGAAAGACCCCGATTCTCCCGTGTCCAGTGCAATATGGACCGTGCGTCTGCTAGACTGTTATTAAAAAAGTTTTTTTGCGAGGTCTTGTTAGACTGGTTTTCTAATATAGACTTTTGAGTGGAATCAAATACAAATATTCAAAATATTTCATTATGGCTGGGTGCATTGTTCTCTCCCCATTTTTCGATGGAAAGTTAGGGGAGAACGAGTAAGATGGACTCACAATAGACTCTGCCATCCGTGATGTTTGTTTCCGATCAGATTTCAACCGTAACCATGTTTTTTGTTTTGTTTATAAAATATAAGCATTGAAAATAAATGCTGTGTGAGATGTTCATTGAACACAAAACAACAGTGGATAAATGGGTACATGTTTTAAAAATATTGGCTTAAAAGGTGTAAATAATTTTATTTAAATCTTAGGATTGTGCCTGTCTTACTAATAGGCGACTTCTCAGTGATCATCCAACAAATAACGCTTACCTCGACGCGAATAAATTAAATTCCAAAACAGTTCAATAATAAAAATAACATCACGCCTGTAATCGCTAAATGCTTGGGCAGAGGTGTTCTACACTACAGTACTAGGTACAACCACATTTCTCCAGTTATGTTTAAGTCCCTTGTGAAGGGGGCGAGCCTATTACCATCCACCGAGCACAATTCCAGGCTCCGTGGCTGCCACTGACAAACTCCTTATGAAAAAAACTAAATAGCAATTTGCCCGACCCGGAAATTGAACCCAAGACCTCATGCTCAACAGTCGCGATTGCGACCACTAAACCAACGGGGCAGTCAATAATTATAATTAATATTAAGGCGTTCATTTAGGTATCGCTCAGTGTTGTATAAACGCGCATTAATAAATAGATGAGACAAAAACTTAACCAATGCTGAGGTGTGCGTAAAAAATTACATGGATCCATGTAATGTTTTACACACCCCATGGTAATGATAAACTCGGTCTCAAATATAGAAAAATACCTTATTTCCCTTTCACAATTTTAACAGTTTTTACCTGAACTTTTCCGCTTTAAAATTCCATTCACTTTCGTATATAAAAAAGAGTACAAAAATATAAAAAAACCGGGTATATTCGCGTTTCGCTACACCGTTGCGGACATTGTGCGTTCCCCTTTCCCGTCATGGCTATCTGTTTTGAATGGCGGATGAGAATTTTGATTTTTCCATTTCCCGTCACTTTTTGAATGATATTCGTGCATTTCGTACCTGTTCCCCATTGTGCAGTAACCCCCATGCTTTAATATTGACGTCTTTTAACGGCAGGTAGGTAGGTAGGTACGGTCAGACGTTAAAATGGGAGAAATTTTTATATTTGCTGAAAATGTGTGCGGAATCGCGTTTCAACTTTATTTTACAGACACGAGTTTGGTTGAATGAGCATAGTGGAATTTTCATATTTTGCTGTCTGTGGGAACCTTGCTTACACCCTACTAGTATGAGGGTGTTGTGATTGTGAATAAAATATTATTGAAAGTATGCCATCAATAAAGTACTAGGCACTTTAGTTCCAATTTTGACCACGCGCCAATACATTCATGTAGCCACAACTATAGTCGGTCTTTCATAATTTCTAGTAATCTCTGAATTCAATGGTATCGACTGACGATACATAACATAACGCCTGTAATCCCCGAAGCGTTTGGCAGAGGTGTACCTAATAGTACACCTACAGGAATGACCCCCAGTGATATGGACTGATATATACTCATAACAGCTTATTTTGTATCTTCTGCCACAAGAGGATTACTTTAAAGTAATCCTCTTACAAAACGTCCATTGCCACCACCCACCACTGCACCGAAGTGGCACTTATCAAGAAATCCACTTGCGCCACTAATTACGCAAAAACGTCTCATCCCCCTTCACAAACACGTTCCGTCCATAATCCCTCAAAGAACGTCCAGTTATGGCCGGCGCAAACCAACCATAACTGGTTTGAGCCGGTTGCAACTGACTTGAGCCGCCTCGCCCTGCAGCGATCAAAGAATAATGATGAAATTAAAGGGGACTCTTAAAGTGACAGGGATCTTGATGTATTGGTTTTTGTCGTTAATTAATTCGTCTATCTGGAGCGGTTATAATCCAAAAATGATCGCGTGTCCCCTCTGGTCGATAAATACCGTTTAATGTGGCTAAACGGCCGGCACAGGGGACAAACCTTGTTTGTTGGTTGTTTTCTTGCTAAACGCCTTTTGATGTCCTAAACATGGTGGTTTTATGGTTTAAATTTGAGTGGAAAATATACTTACATCATAACTGAAACTAAAATTTGAATTTCAGTAATACTTTTTGCACATAGAGTACTTAACTACAGTAACTAGTACTACTAACCAGCAATAATTATTTAAATAATTGACCATGAATTTTGAACATTGTGTTCTTGTTCCTAGTTATTTGAAATTGGTATTCCGGGAACGATCCAAACTAGACTAGTTTTAGATCTAAGCACAGTTTCAAATTGTTTTTGGTCTGATAATTGAACTAACTTCAGAGTCAATTAAGTAAACAACCCTATTCTAGTTTCGTTCTCAAATACCACGTTCCAAACCAACTCACTTCTATGGCCATTAGACATTATTTAAATATGTACCTACTTCGACAGTAACAAAATTATAATTGTAAGAGTCAGTTCAGATCAAAAAAAATGTGCGAGCGAATTACTGGCTGGATTGAAAAATAGGGCCGTATTACCATAGTTTAAAATATTTTTTTAGGAGCCAGTAAATTGCGCTAGGATTTATCCGTTGTATGAATTGACCCTTAGGGAGTGCTCAGACTTATCGACTCTGGATCGACTTGAACCAGCAAAACAGAGCTTTTAGTCATTCAAAATGAAAAACTTTGAACATGGTATGGTGCAGAAAAAAACGCTATGATGAAGAAAACAAATGCCTTTCGGCTTCGTTTTGCACCCATTATACTAATTAACCGACTTCCAAAAAGGAGGAGGTTCTCAAAAAAAAACAATAATAATAGTTCTAACTTAATTTATAATATTGTCTTAATACAGTTTGCTGAAGCGGGCATTTAAGGTCTCCAGTTCTGTGTACTGTTCTCAAAACGCTCTTCAGTATATCAACAGATTCGCTGTATTTCCGCGCGACCTTACTTTAACATATAACTTCACTTTATCCCACATAGGCTTGATCCAAAATATAACAACAAAGATACACCAAAGGTCTGAGAGTCCTCCGCGAAGATTACAGACCTCACCCTCGTAATAACTGCTAAATGACGGACTGACAGACCCCTGATAGTTTAATATGCTTTAAGTATCACATACTGCCTTATATTATATCTATATGTAGGCGTAATGTTTTGAACTTGGACTTGCGGATATGTAGCGCTATGATGATCCGGTTTATATTTTCTAATACCTCGGTGTTTAAATCAAAACATTTTTTTTTTTTGCAAAAAAATAAAACTGACTTCAAAAACACAAAAGTGAGCTTCTGAAGTCGGTGAATTTGTTTGTTTGATTTAGTTTTTGGCCACAGATTTGAGACGCTGATATTATTTAACACTATAAATTCGATAAAATTTTAATGGGGAGCACCCACTGGGCAGTATAAATCCTTTGACACAAAAGAGAATTTTCCAAATCGGTTCAGGCGTCTTCGAGTAATCGGTTAATATACATAAAAGAAAATATACTGTGGAATAGAACCTAACCCTTCATTGAAGTCTGTTTGGGCACAAAACTGACTAAATTGACATTTAGTCAGTTTTGTGCCCAAACAGATCTTTGTTATGGATCACAGCAATCAGCGACCAATATAAACGATTTCGATTCGGTAAACCATCATGTCGGTTGAGCCTTTTCTCAACGATGTTGGTGTCTTTCAGTTTGAATCAAAAAATTTACGTTCACACTTTGTGCTTATGTCCATATAACGTAGATACGATTGCTATATGTCCAATAAACCTACGAAAAACTTCACAAAACAAAACGATTTCCTTAAACTTCAACTAAAATCTAAAGCACCAGTATATCCCTCAGCAAAACTTGAGCTAAAAGACCACTCAGGTATCAAAAAGGCACTTAGAAAAGAGCGCTGCCTAGCTCTATATGACACAGGGCACATGGTTGCCCTAAAGGGCGGACATGACAACAATAGGAAAATACAGTGAACAGTAATAAAAGGTTGTGGAGTGATCACACACACGAATGTGTTCATACCTTAATGTTAAACACACTGAAAAATTATGCGTGGCGCAAGTTATGAGCTGATGGCGATTAAAGCCAAGCTGATGAACGATGAAAATTATAAGTAATATCGCCATACATCTGGATGTATGATGATGAGGCTGGCCTCATTCTATATTCACAGATACACAGAAGAAATACGGTTAGTGACAGTATAAGTTTAGTTATAAACCGTGAAACCTTAAAACAGTGTTTGATGAGAATTATATCCTGGAAAAACTTTGTTTTATGCCATTTCAAAGGCTGACAATTATTGTCCCTATGTCGTTCTTTCATCAAATTTTCTTTAAACAATAGTACATAACTTTAGTCCAAACTATGCAATTAGCGTCGCAGGAGAAAATATCAGAAACGTGGATGAAATACGTACAAAACTTTACTGAAATTATTAATGTTAGTGCTTATGGCATTTACAAATAATCCAGTCGATGTATAAAAATAGTTTCAGTACCGTCACATCTCCAAAAAATTCTACTGACCTAGAACATACCAAGTCTTTATTGTCATCTTTGCATCAGGCAAAATTATCTCACTTGGCTACGCAAACTCTTCCTGTCAAAACTTAGACCACATCACTCACACACACGCACGCACAAACCCGCTAGAAGGACATTAAAACGGCGGATAGCTGGAAATCGGCTATGCACAATAGCTGGGGTTTCCCGCTTTAAAAGGCCACCCCCTCTAAACAATAATTCAGCTACACCCCAGTGAAGTGCAAGGGCGCAGTTACAGAGGGCGCGGATAGGGTTGCGGTTCAAAAATCGATAGTTTAAGCTGCCTAATAAATGAGTCGAGGTTCGTAGAAAGGTAGATTTGGAGGTTCGTGGAAATTGTTATGAAAATATGTACGTCAACATCTGTAAAAAGTTCAATATTTAATAGTAATATAATCTGTTTATATCGATAAGAGTGAAAAGAGGAACTCGTGGTTTAATCTAGAGAAACGCTCGGGTTGATCTTTAGTTTAAGCCGTGCTGTTTAAGTTTGGTCGGTGGATGGGTGACCACCCATTACATACGGAGTTTCCTCCGTGCCTCGAAAAGCACGTTAAGTCGTTGGTCGCCGGTTTTTATTTGTATATCTTTGGCAGTCGTAACAGGTAATCAGTGGCCTGAACGTCCGACAACAAGTCTTAACAAGTGGTATCGTATTACCCAGTAAGAAAGAAAAGAAAGAAAGAAAAAATACAGTACTAACTGTTTTGTAGATGTCAGCTGCATCCGGTTAGACTGGAAGCCGGTTCGTTCATAGTTGGGAAAAGGCAACGCAGATGATAATTGTGTCAATTAACTGGTATGAAGATGTTCAAACGCGATTTAATAATCATTAAAACAATCGACACACGCATCCCGCGCGGAATTATTCACCGCAACGGTCGGAGCTTTAGACGGTTCCTAATCAATAATTATTGATAGTCGCAGTTTGCTGTTATTTGCAGACAGGATAATGCGAATTTACATGGTTATTAAACCACATCGAGAGCTAATAATCACACATTAATAGAAAATAAATAACTAATAAGTAAGCAGTAAGGTAACTATCCAAGAGAAAGTAAACTGTTTCTCGTGTCTGTCTCACGCTGCCTCGTGATTCGTGTATATATTCCCATTAGCATCACGATTGCCGTTAATAATGGGTAATTAAGCTCTGACCTTACTTTCTATGGAGAAAAAGTAAAGGAGATACATGGTATTATTTTGCTATTATCTGGGGCTTGCTTGTTAATACGACAGGAGTTTCTATTCATGTTTAAATGTTTCTTCGGTATTTTAAATCGTCAAGTGAATTGACCTTTTCCCAACAATGTTAGGGTCAGCTTCTAGTGTCACTGGATGCAGTTTAATAATAATAATTTATTAAATTCAGATTACTGTGATCCATATTTTTGTTAGTAGATATACTTAAAGAATAATGTTAGTAAACAAAAAAATATTAATAACAATCGAAGGCCAATACACAACGCATACTACCAAAAATGCATAAGCATAAAATCATAAAATAAATTATTCATAATGATATCTAAATTCATCAAACAAAAATTCTTTTTTTTTTGTGGTTCAATGCCTGTATTTTACACAGAGTGCCTGCCTATCTGACCTCCACAACCCAGTTAGTACTGGGTAATACGATACGATTCCCCCGGTAAGACTGGTTATCAGATTTTCTGGTCACTGACTACCCATGACGACTATAATTATATATCTACAAACTAGCTGTACCCGTCATACGTTGCAATGCTCTTTTTCCTACCAACTACCTACCTACTACCCTACCTACCTACTACCCTACCTACCTACTACCCTACCTACGTACCACCCTACCTACTAATCTACCGACTACCCTACCTACCAACCATATCTACTCTACTATCCTACTTACTACCCTACCTACTACTCTACCTACTACCCTGCCTACCTACCTACCACTTTCTCACCTTTTAAAGGTTTAAACTGGACTTCCACGAACATTTCAAGACTAAACTTAGCCAAATCGGTCCAGCCGTTCTCGAGTTTTAGCGAGACTAACGAACAGCAATTCATTTTTATATATATAGATGGACAGCTGGAACCAACGGCTTAACGTGCTTTCCGAGGAAGGGAGGAAACTCCGTATGTTATGGATAGACAGCTATCCACGGTCTTACCAAGGCAAGCATGGCTTAACTTAAAGCTCATCGGTTAAGATTTTAATCAAAGCTTGTAAAACGTAAAACGTGACTCAAACACAACCACAAATCCAAAACTACAATCTTGCCTTACCCCAAAAACTTACCAAAACCTTGTTCGTATAAATTACATCGTTTTAAAAACATAGTGGCTATCTGTGTATCTGTGAGCATTACTTTAAAACGGCTGCACCCCTACGGATCACAGTCGGGGGTCTAGGGTGCATGCTGCCCCCCGGCGTCGCCCGCGCCACGAATTTACACTCACGTACTAATTGTATTTGTCTGTTACGCGGTTATGTTATTTGTTAACGAACGTTTTTAGGATTAGTGGACTTAGGTAAAGAGATATCGCGGCCTCGGCACAAAGGGCTAAGAAGTAACATGGATGGTTTTTAGTCAGTAGAAGTCTGACACTCCCTACGGCTCTGCCCAGAGCGGGAGGAGTCATTTGATGATTTCCCAACCTCCAAAAAAAAATTTATTTGGTTTAAGTTTGTATTGACTGCTTCGTTAGTGTAGTGGTCCCAAGCGCGACTGCTGTGCAAGAGGTCCTGGTTTCGATTCCCGGGCAAGGTGGTATTGGGTTCTTCCATCAGGAATTTCTCAGTAACAGCCTGGGGTCTGGATTCGCCAGGATGATGGTAAAACGCTCGCCCCTTGTTAAAAGGTACTTGAACATAACATAAGTTTCAAAAGCAAAGGATTATCCAGTCGACAAGGACAATCTAGAGACGGCTCATGGTGGATTGGACTGAGTTGGATGTGCCTTTTTTTTGTGGCTGGTAAATCATCAAATAACCCCTCCTGCTTTTGGGCAGAGCGAAAGGGGGAGTATCAGACTTCTACTGACTAAAAACCACCCATGTTCCTGCTTAGCCCTTTATGCCGAGCCCGCGGTATCTCTTGCCAACAACCCGCAGCCCCGACGGACGACTCGTGGAGATTATACACAACGTTCGTTCAGAAACTACTACCAAATTACATCAGAGCATCAAATGAATAGCAACAAAAAACTCTGCATTTCCCTTACAAATGTCGGTTTATGTCTCGTCCGTGAATGCTAAAATGTTGTCATAATGACACAGTCTGTTTGTCCGGCGCCATGTCGCCGCCGTCGGTGAATTAACTTATATAAAGAGAAAAAGAGGAAAATATGAAAATATCTGAAGATAAACAAAGTATACAAAGTAGGTTGTGTTCGTGCTCCATTTACAAGATGACCCAGTAAATATCTGCAACTGTTATTTAGATAAAGTGTTGGTATTTATGTTGTTTCTTGGAGCATTTGTTTAGCAAACACGAGTGAGTGGGGCTTCCACTTACATGCAAACAACTCGTATTATATTAATTAACTTTAAATGGTGGTTTAGTACTAATTTAAGAGCTTCTGCTCGCGACCTCGTAGCAACTACTTAACAAGATCTGCAGATCTACCGCATGTCGGAGGAGCAATGGGCAAAGGTTACCACTCAGTGGATACCACAGAGCAGGAAACGACAACGCGGCAGGCCCAAAAGAAGATGTCGGGATGAGCTGGACTCTTTCTCTAAGGATTGGCCTACTTTCGCACTGGATCGCGAAAAGTGCGCCTTTGCCCTGCAGTGGGACAGTATAGGCTCATAATAAAAATACCTTAACGAGCATAATGGTAGAAAATAATTTCGCATTTAAGCATTTCTTGAAAGCTGCCAGATTACTAGGTACTATTGCTCGATAATAATATACTGTGTTTTAACGATGAATAAAATCTGTCAGCTTGCATACCTAATTACTATAAAACGGATTGTCAATTGCATACTTGCTTATAACTGTTTCATTGGGTTACAATTCAATAATTCGTACTTAATTTAGACAATACCAACAAACAGAGGACTGCACTTAATAACTACCTCTAATTATAAACCTATCGAACTATGTATAAACCCTATAATCAACATTACCGCCATTGTCCAACATCAGCTAAAACATCATCTGCCTAGCCTTTTCCCAACTATGTTGGGGTCGGCTTCCAGTCTAACCAGATGCAGTTGAATACCCGTATTTTACATGGACCGACTGCCTATCTGACCTCCACAATCCAGTTAATACTAGGTAATACGATACTCTTTGGTAAGACTGGATGACCAAAGATCTATATATATGGCAGCCAGGACCAACAGCTTAACGTGCTTTCCGAGACACGGAGGAAACTCGGTATATCGGGCGGTCACCCATCGATAGACCAACCTAGGCAAGCACAGCTTTACCTAAAGATCGACCCGAGTGGCAGTTCTTATTAAGCCACGAGCTCAGCTCAATATCAGCTAAAACATATAATCACTAATTAGCAAGCCACCTAAACCAAAATACCAAAATAATTAACGTCCAGTATCCCAGCATCTGCAACATTCACGGTGAACGTTAAACCGCTGCATTTTAAAGTGCAAGCAGGCAAGTTATTCATTACAGTTTCCGGGTAGGCAGAGACGGAGGTATCTTCATAATAACGTTAGCGCGCCACCCGGCCCGCCATAGTTGTGCACTAACGAAACCAATTAGCGGGTGTCCGTTGTTACACGATACGATATTTTTGAACGATTATGTTGACCTGGGTTATATTGCCTGGACGGGCAAAGGGTTATTGGTATGTCTCACCAGGAATCTTGTTCATCATCATCATCATTCCTTGTCCCATGTTAGGTACTTGAGGTCAGCGCAACAAGTTTATTTCTTCTAAAAGAATTTCTTAGTAAAAGCCTGAAATCTGAATTCAGAAAAGGCGATTAGATGTTACTATTCAAATATAACTCGCACATTGCATTATACTGGCACCATGCTGCATGCTGGGCTGAGGCCCTTTTGGTCATAAATAGTTTTGTTTAAAGGTGGTGACTGCTGACATAAGGAGTAATAGAGAAGTATGGAAGACGAAGATAATTATGTTGCACCGACCCCAAATAAATTGTGATAATGGCAGGAGAAAGATGATTATGAGTTTGGTTTAATTTTAAAGTGTTTCCGTTTTTACACTGACAACCTTCTAACAAATAAATATGGATAAAGACAAGAAATATTGATGTGTCTAAAACAAAAAACACTTTTAAAAATCGCTCTAAATAGTCCTTTAAACTAACCGCATTTAACAATGGAAACCAGCCCAAGGTAGCTATTACAGGCACAGGATGCCAAACTAACTCGGCGCATATTCCACGATAAGATAATCCGACTAAATTGGAAACTGGCGCCATCTATTAACCAACCGGTAGGATGTTATGAATTATTGATAGAATAATAAATGGCTGTCACACCAATGACGGGTCCTAGTTAATCTGTTTAGCCATAACAAGTCGGTTTAGGAAATTAATGTAGTCTGTAAACAACATAATTGTGTTTCCTTGACCTGATTCCGAGTCTCCCGCTTGACCTTTTTGTGAAACACCATGACACATCTTTACTTAAAATCATCAAGTTTTATATTCTGAATGGTTAGGCATAGATGTTCCTACAGTTCATCCAAATTTTGAAAGTTATGGTTTAGTCTTATGTAATAAGGGGCGGGCTAACCAACCAAAACGACCCAACCCACCCAAACAGCCGTACCAAGAAAGAAAGAAAGAAAGTTTGGGCCAAATAATAATATAAAAAATAAAATAAATAAAAAAGCCTTTATTTCCCATAACATTAATTTGCTAAAATGTACATATAAAATTTGTTTTTGTGTTAGTAGTCTTCTTATAATATATGTTAGTGTGTTCGTTGGGATGTGGGCCCCTCTACGGATGAAGGCCTCCTCCAGTTTCTTCCATTTATCCCTGTCTTTTGCAGTAATCTGCCAATCATTTCCTGCTGTCTCTAATAGGTCATCAGCCCACCTCTTAATCGGTCCTTAATAATAATATATTGTATGAAAACCCATCGAGACGCTAAGAAGAGGGGCAGGCTTCGGCAATCAAAAACAAAAACACAAGTCCAGAATCTAGTCTGCTAAATTGTATAGCGATGTCAAACTCCTGGTTTCAGACGCTTGAAATTACCCCGAGAGTCTAGAGAGAGAGTTTTCACAACAGTAGACGGTCTGTTTATTTCAATTCAGCTGTATATTAGAAGCACAAATATGTATAACTATATCTGTGATTACAAGCTATTCCAACCCCGATTACTGATAGAAACTACAACAGTAGCTTGTGCCCCCAACATTTGTGCCGCGTGACCGAACTAACCTAATGATGTCTACACTGCAGGCCATGATTAATGACCCCCCGCTTTAATTCTAGTTATTGCCGTAAATGTAATCACTTCGCTGAAAGCCCCTGTCGTTTCGAACCCACGAAACAATGACTATTTTAGCTATTTTCGGCATCAACGCGATTCTGATTTTCTGTTAAATATCATTAATCTTATGATTCGCTAGTTTCGCAAAACTATGATGTAACGTAATTGTTAATTAGTGGTTTTACTTGTCATGGTTGTGTTGGGTAATTGGATAATTTAATTAGGTGAATTAATTCATGAGTTTAGGATTAGTTAGTTGATTGTGTGTATTTTGATGTGATCAATGTGTGGAAAAACCAAAGACATTCAAATATTACTAAATCTCTTTGGGAAAAACAAATGGCTGTGCTTTCTAATTTATTTAATGTTTTATTCGGCTTTTAAAACTTGCATAATCGGCCTATAAATGTTCTCAGTGCTGGGATATAAGAAGAGGGAGTGGGCTATAATCTACCACGCCGGTCTAGTGCGGTTTGGTAGAAGTTTACAAATCTAAAAAGGAGGAGGAAAATAAGGAGTGAATAATCTACTTGAATAATTGGTATGAATACAACCACTTGGCATAACAAAGTGCTAGATTACCTAATCCTTATACAAAAGACATATCACCATTTACAAGCAACACAAAGAAAACGACATTTGACAAATCGTGGCTGCTATGCAAAGGGTTGTGATTTATTCTCAAACTTGTGCTGTTATTATCAAACATAAAACTAAGGAGAGCGTAATAGTAAGCCGGTGATTGATATCATAAATCAGTTTTATAAATGGTCAGTTTTTCTTGAACTGGCGTGTAGTTTGTGTTTTTAGATTTTTTGTTCCAAAAATGAATGCTGCTCAAGATAGTAATTACCGGATTTTAGCTAGTGATATAGATGTTTTAGCTACGATTACTTACGGAGACATAAAAATATTACAGATCGCCGCGAATAGTTAGAAACCTGACAGATAGTCATACTTACCAAGGTTTGTATTAACCGATTACTGAGTTGTCTCCACAACTCAGTAATCGGTTATAGGCAGTCGACCTCAACATGTTAATGAAAACCGTGGGCCACCAATTCCAGTCCATTTCCATTAAAATATTCACGCAGATCATTTTGAATTTTTAATCCAGAACTGTCGAAATAATACACAAAAAAACATACACGCATTACGATAAAAATTACCAACTAACATCAGAAATCCGCCATTTTCATTGGCAGATTTAACCATACCATAGAAACAAATAAAAGCGAATTAATAAATGGAGTCCCATACCGCGTTTCGATGGGAAACCAATCAAATATGGCGAACAGGCTCTTCACTTTAATTAGCTGATCTCGTGAAACATCTGCGGTTTCGTCAATTCAAAATATAAATTAAATTCACTAAATGAAGTGCGCAAACGGCAAAATGGCGGCGGTGGTTGGTAAATAATTAAATCATGAAATAAATGCGCGTTTGATTTGATCGTCAATCACGGGGAATTTTAATTAAATCGTTTGAGTTGTTGTAAGTATCATTGTTAATGGTGTGATTGTATTGTCAGTCTGTCTCTGTAGGTAGGTATTTAATTACACACACACACACACACACTCAAACACGCTCACCCACACACACCACACCCAGGTACACCACACACATTTAATTCATTGAGGTGTCAGCTGTTTAATTATGTGTTGATCAAGTTGACATATTATATTTCATGTGAAACCTCCTTGGCCCAGAAAGGATGAAACCTTTTTACATTTTCCATTAAAAACAAAGATGGTTTCATTTGACGTCTGCACGTTTGACAATGACAGATAGCGTCAAACATCCTTTGTGTACTGAAAATCAAAATTATTATTTTTGGCTAACTTACTTGAAATTAAAAATTGTGGTGACTTAGCTCAAAAGCCACAGGTTACACAGGTCCAGAGTTAAAGTTGAATTTGTTTTATATTATTCAAAGGTATCCAATTAATTAATTTGTTTTTTTCATGTAAATAAAACTCCACTTTCCTGCAATTCATAAAACGGTAGTCCGATAGACTTTTCCCACCTAAAACGGCGCAGTCATAATTATAAGCATGTCCAAATTGAAAGGCCTTGCCATTCAAACCTAACCCTTTCATTGCTTATCAACCGCGTGTTGTTGCAGACACACAGACAAACAGATTCGCTATCTCGCCCTCACTTGATGACTAATGAAAACCTCACACTGCCAAAAATACTACTTCCACAACACACTTTATTGCTGGGTCATTAAGATTCAAAGTCCTTCAAGTTGTGACGACCTCCGGAACGGCAATTATCAGTAGAGCCGTGACTCGGAATAGAAATGCCTCTAAGTGATGTCGTGTTTGAAAGCCAGAGGGGGCGGAGTAGGTCAATGTAGGCTGGTTTCGTTTGTTGTGAGAACTCCGGCTTAATTAAGAGTGTGAACGATGGTCCCTTTTCGGGGGTATTTTTTTAGTGAAGCAGTACCGAGGACAGGAGTGGCCATGACAGTTTGATGAGTGAGACTGAAAAAATATTGCTGTGGGCGATAGACACACTTGTTTTTCTTTTTTCGGTCGTTAGGTTTTTATTAAACTGCTTTATTTTTACGCCTCATTTGATGCAAACAAAACGAAAACAAAATTATACTCGTAAAAACAATCTTGTTTACTCCCAAAAACCTCCTCTAATAGGGGTGGCAACTGTGAAACCTAAGGGCAGCCTAATAGCTAGCTTGGCCAGCCTAAGGCACCTAGTTCCAAGCATAGTAATTGGCTGAAAATCTGTTAATCGCTTTTTGTATTTCAAAATAGGTTGACCTCACTGGTCAGATTGAGACCCACCTTTACCCACGCCATCTTGCAGCCATGATAGGCCTTCCCCATTAAAATCCGCTCGCTTTTTGTCGCCCAAAGAATGCCCCAACGTTGTTTTGACGGTCAGTGCTTGTTGCAGGCGTCTGCGGCCCACTATCAGAGCCAACTGACCACCCTAGGCTCGGAGAACGATCGGCTGCGCAGTCAACTATCCACGCTATCAGCTGGCCTGGGCCCGGGAGACCACGAGAGGCGCCTCGACGATGTGGCACAGCAAGTCGTGCGGGCGCTTCTGTCGCAAAAGGTGAGATCTTGCAGCATTCCTCTTCATCTTTTTGAGGCGTTAGTATTGATGGCCATGTTAAGAACAGCGTCGATGGTGTTCAGTAAGTCCTCAAATGTACGGTTATAAAGACACCCAAACATTCTAGTAAGTGTGTCTTGCTGCAATGTTTATATTATAGTTCTGTTCTTCTCATTTTTTTGGTTTCGAGTTTGTAGAGGCGAGGACGTCACTCTTACTTGTTACAAACACCTTCTGAGGCATACAGATGAGCGAGAATTGAAGACCACTAGGATAATATACTTGTCTATCATTGTTCTTGTTACTAAGTGACCATAACACTTTGTTGGTTTTGTCTTGAAAAGCACTGGATTTGGTTTTCGACATTGTAGTCTACTTCTGTCTGGTCCTACACTGTCTTAGCTTAAGCTTTCGCTACCAATTCGAAGCTAACCAAGTTACTTTGTGGGAAATTAAACATCCGGAAGTCGTCGAGTCCTTTAAAAGATTAAAACAAAGAAACACTCAGCATTGTTAATCTGCAAAAAAAGGGAATGTCTACCGTAATCCTGCCGGCATTAAGATGCATCCCGGAAATTGTTTTCTCATAATTATAGTCGCCCTTGTATCCGCGTCCGTGGATTATGTGGTGCCTACATTCGCACATAAATCGCACGAAATGGGACACTTTGGCCTTAGCTGGCACCGTAATAATTTCAGAAGGCCTGGCCCACTATAATCTGGGCATAATCTGTCCGATAATGCGACCGTTTGTGTTTAAATCCAGTTTGTGAATGTCCACCATGTTGCTGTAGTTTTGGCGCCAACTTTCCTGATAAAGATGGCGCGGGTTGCAAGCGACAACCGCTTTTGATTGTTTTTCAAAGTTTGACGCTCCTGTTTTCACATGATGCTGGAAAATGTTAATGACAAACTTTAGTCGTTAAAAATTAATTCAGCCTGAAGAATAGTACTGCCGTCTGCTTAAAAATATTGATATGACGCTTAGTAAATGTAGCCAGCTCCATTACTATTTGAATCTCTAAAACATCCATTATTAAACTGCAAAAAACTAAAATAAAATAAGTAACTTGCCCAGTTACTTGAAAGATTAACGTCATAAAATGTTTCCTAAATTGTTTTATCACCGCAAATGGTCAAGTTGGAGCTATAAACTTAATTTACGAGGAAACTTGGTGCGTTTAATCTTCATCAATATTCTAAATCTATTAGCTGCTCAGCCGTGTAAATTCTGAGATGACATTAAGGATATTATCAGGCAATTAACGTCATATGGTGATTAGAAATGATGAATGTTTGTCTCCTTTGAGTTTATTGATAACATATAGCGTAGGTGTATAGACAGACTCCTTTCTAAAGTAATTAGAGACATCAGATGTGGGATGAAAGGCGACAGGGAAGATTATTAGTTTACGTAAGAGTTATTTTGAGTGGGTTGGTACTGCGATGGAGATGATTAATTGAAATATAATATACGAAGTTACGTGCTTGTTGCTAAAATTATTAAGGTTAGAAATTAATTTTTGTTAATTAAAAAAATGGCGGATACGACTTCCGAATCACTTTGTATTTCTATAATATTACAATTATGTGTTAATTAAAATGAAAACAAGATATAATTTAATTAATAAGACGCCAAAACAAACAATCAATCCCACTCCTTCAAATAATTAAATCAACTCTAATTAATACAGTCTCCTCCCAAATACATCTGAACATTTTATCTTCAAAGAAACTTTATCTTCTTCCCCTCGACATCACATTACCGTTACATTTAAATCCTTTCTGTCTCAACGAAAATCACTTAGAATTTATAACTGTACTCCATTAATATTATTTACGGTTTATTAAATTTATTAAAACTGTTGCTGAAGTTCGTGGAAATGTTTAATTAAACTTGGTTTGTGCATTATGCTTGGTGAGGTACGCCGAATTTATAAGGTGGGTGGGCACTTAGCAAAAATGGTGTGGTATGACAAGATTTTCTATACTATCATCGTTCATACATTTACGATATCCGAAATTCTTAAAAGCATTTAGGCGTACTGTAATTAGTCGTTGTTTTTAATTTTTTTATTTATTTTGTGTGATATGGTATTTTAACAGCAGTGCCGTTTTGTGGACATAAACTGCACTAAGTACTTAAAAAATAAAATAAGTGGAATATTGCGGGATAAGTAGATACATAGATATTTTGTTAATCGGTTTTAGGTAATTAACACATGAGAGCGTTAATGTGCCAAAAGAAGGCACAAACGTTTAGCGATGTTATATTAAAACACATTTTAGTGAAAACACACGAAAATGCACTGTCACTGTTAGAAACAGAATATAGCCAAGCTCTCCCATAGCTAAGCTGCCACCAAAACTTCGTATAAGCTGCTCAAAGTTCCTAACTAAACCTATCCCGTAACTAAGTTATGAGCGCTTTAAACCCACCAAATCTTCCTCAACAAGGTCCGAGGCTGTCTCGAAACATCCTTATTTTGTGAAAGATCTCGGATTCTCGGATACAAAATAAGGATGTTCCCGAGAACCCCCTATAATTACCCTACTCGAATTTAATTTAACTAATGAAGTATAATTAAAATGTACGCGTTTATTTCGACGGCGTTTTGACGAGATCCTGTGAGGGGGGCGAGATACGCTGAAGTTTTCTACGTTGATGTTGATAGCTGTTTGGGAAGAGTAATAGATGTAGATTTTGGAGATATTTTTGGTATATATTGGTCGAGATTGGTAGAACTGTTTATGGTGAAAGTTTCTAGAAAAAAAACTCTATTTCCGTATACATAGAATTTTTAAAGTTCAATTAAACTGAAACGATGATATTCACAATGATAAAAGTCGAGTAAAAATCAGATTTATCAATCCAAAAGTTTAGATTGCACCGCATGAACTAGTTTGGTATAGTTTGATTGGCTGTCGTGCGTACAAGTGCAACATGTCAAACTTTGCATATTATAATAATATGTAATTTTGTTTTATGGTCTCATTGAGACAAATCCACATTTATTCTTTAACATTGAATTCATTCTGTTAGTCTCTTTACGATCTTAATTCTTAAACATCTTTGTGTTCCACATTTATTAACAAAACATCTTTTCTTTTCGACAGAGCGTACGCGAAGAATTGGGATGCGCGCGCGCTCGTATCCGCGAGCTGGAGGCACAGAACCGCGCGTTGAGTGCCCTGCTGGTGAGGCAGCTGCGACCTCAGCCGCGACCTTCGCCTGCCACGCCTCATACGCCTGTCTCGCCTCATACACCCAGGGATCTCCAAGGTAAGAAGCGTGTGTTTCTTAAGATCTGAATTTTAGACTGGAGTCAATCAATCAATCGAGGCTTAAGATGTACCTGTCGAGGCTACGGGTTGTTCGCAAGGGATACCGCGGCCTCGACATGAAGAGCGAAGAAGGAACATGGGTGGTTTTTAGTCAGTAGAAGTCTGACACTCCCTTTCGCTCTGCCCAAGAGCGGGAGTTTATTTGATGATTTCCCAACCCCCAAAAAAAAAAAAAAAAAAAAAATGCTTAAGATGTAGTACGAAATGCTGACCTAGTAGTTATGTCAACTAGCTTTTAAGCTTGTATGGTCGTCTTCAAACTGGTGCAGTGACTTTTTAATCGTAAACCATCGCGGTTCATATTCTACTCGGTATTCGTCGCGATGTGGCTGGCGATTTAGAAAAAGGTTCAATGAATGAGCCGCTGGTATCGCAACTATATTCATTTATTTAAACTCTTTTCACAAAGTTGAATTTAATACCACTATGACGGTTACCACTCTGCAACCTCCATACAACTCAAGGCATAAGGAACCTGTGACGAACCTTAATTACAATTCAGACTTGCCACAACTTCATATTTCTTCATCAACAAACTTCATCATTCGAAACTTGAATCCAATTTCTGTCCTCAATTCCAGTGCACTTGGTAGACGTCGGTTCCTGCGGGTCGCTGGTGTCCTTCAGGGACTCCCCGCCCCCCGCGCCGCCAGTGCCTCACCCGCACCCCCTCAGCCACGACGACAAGCGGCGCCACCAGATACTGGCAGATATCTGGACTGAATTGAAGGTAAGGATTTGTAACTAGTTTTGTCAATTATTCGTCTTTAAAATGATGAATGAAAAACTGTAAGCTGCTTGTTTGTACAGTAGTCAGCCAATATATTCTCGTTCTTTAAATCCCTAGCGTTGCAAAAATACCTTCAATGATGACTCCAATTCTATAATTGATTTCACCTTTTCCAGTAGCCATCAATATCGTAATATTCCTCTCATCTTCCAGGGTCTGGAGGTGACTCCTGCGAACCTAGCACGTGCGCTGTCGGCCGTGGACCCCACGCTGTGGGCACCCCCGGCTAGACCCCACACCCTCAGCCTCAGCATGCCGCAGCCTGACACCGACCCTGTCAGAGGTAATACACCCCTTGACCGATGGAACTACCATCGTTAATTATGAATGGTAATTCCATTGGTCAATCTGGATAGCACTCGGTTTTAGAAAGTTTTCAATGTCTGCTGCGAAATCAGCAAAAATATGGCTGATGTAACGTGTGAGTTGTGACTTTAACTGGTGAGTAGCCTATTCTCTACTTTGCCTGAGGATGGTGAAAGAGACCCCTAAATTTGGAATTAAAACACTGTGATTATTATGACATTACTTGAGTGTTGCGTTCATTACACGCCGCTTTTGTTTTGTGTTTACTGAAATGTGTGTTTATTATTCCAGGGGCGAGTGGAGAAAAAGTAACAGAGGAAGAAAGCGGTGAGGTCGGCGAAGCAGGCGCCGAGTCCCCTGAAAGTGGCGCCAAGGACGAGGGCTACTCCACCATGTCTAGTGACGTGCAAGCTGACGCCTCCAGGCAGAGCGACCACGCAGCCGACAGAGCTCTCCCAGACCTAAACGAGGCATCAGACGAAACAGACAACCAAACTATCGTCTCCATCAACCCTAGAGAATCTCGAAGACACGCCAGACTCCTAGCAACGGATGCAGACTACATCTACTTTCCATTAGGAGTTACGTTCGCCGGCGTCAGAGGCAGCTACCCTCCCTCGCGACCAGTCCTGCCCTTCCAGCATGTAGTGCGAAGCTTCTCTGATTCCCATCTGTGTTTGAAGCTAATCGCTGGAACAACTTGCCCAACCAGCTGCTTAGATACTCCCACGCCCAGCTCTGGAGTTTTAGTACTAGATCTGAAACCTGCCCCTGAAAGACCGCTAAGACGAGCGGCTATCGCTTCCACAACAAGCTCTGAAAGGGTATCGTGGGGTAGCACACTAGATGACCGCGCTGATGGCTCTCAATACGACGCTGATTACGTCCAGCATTGGCTAGAACTAGATGATGCAAGATCGGCATTACAGCAGAGGCATAGAGATCTAGCCGATTTAGAATACGATAGAGCTGAACTGGAAGACTGGAGTTTATCATTATCTTGCGAAGATCTCAGGGACAGACAGTCCCCCTTTGCCGAAATAACAACACCAGGCCAAATATCCTTGTCAACGTTACCCAGCATCAGGGAGGACGATGGGTTAGAATTAGAGGAAGATGTCGGAGATTGCCTTTGGAATGACTGTGGCTTTGCAACTATAGAAATAGACGAATGTAGAATACAAGATGATCCAGATACATCAGAGAAAAGGTGGGACTGCAACGGAACTCATTCACCCGGCGGTTCCTGGTCCAGTGCATCAGACGCACCTGATAAAAGATCAAGTACAGCACTGAGCGAAGACGGCGACTGTGCAAATGTTGGCCTAGACTTCACAAGAGATTTCTACCGTCTCGTTAAATATGAAAGCACAAAGAGCTTAGCATCAAATTCGTCCAGAGGTATTCCTGCTCCGGATACGAGCAGTCATTTAAGGATTCATGATGTACAAGCAATGGCTTTGCAGGACAGAGAGGTGGCGTTGCAAAACGTCCTGCATTTCATTGCTGAGCAGCAGAAGTATTGCAGAGATAGAGAAGAGTCTGATTCTGTGTCATCGAGGCCTCTGTCGGAGATTAGGGAGTTACCACCTCCTTACGCAACAGCGGACTTCGACGACGACTCAGTTGGTCCTCGTAGTGAAGTGTCAGAAGACAGACAGAGACCGGACTCTTTCGGCAGTTTCTCTGAAAACGATTCTTGTGACGCCCACCACGGTGACCGGCCTAGGGTTGCTTTCTGTGATTCTGTATCCGAGCCACGGTCCACGCCGAGATTCATCGAACGCGAAGATCCTTACACTGAATCCGAAGATTTCTTTGAGGAATTTTCGAGAGTCGAAAACGCTGAGAACGAAATAGATGAACGGCATCTGATAAAAGTGCAGAGAAAGAACGAAATTAATAAAAGCATTGATGTGATCGAGTCTGTGCAAGTTGAAGACCTGCCTTTGGTTGCTGTGAAGGAAGAAAGGCCGAGTGATACCGAATCTAGTCGAAGTTTAGACCACAATTCAGCACTGAAAGAGAATACGGTGAATATAATGTTGAACAAACAATCACCTATAGAGAGGGTGGAGGTGGAAACCCTCTGTCTAACGAAATCGTCCAGCTTTCCGTACGCCAGCAACGAAGAGATATCCTTAGTGGAAGAAGTGTTAAGCGCTTGTCGAAGAAGCACAGGGGCCTTAGTTCCTGTCCCTGAAGAGGAAGAAGGCTCGTCCCCAGAGACTGGTTCCCCACAAATGACTGAATCCAATACAACTAGCACGTCTACGGCTGAAACTGTGATAGTAAGTAATAAGAACGATGCAATTAAAGATGGGAAACTGAGGGAGAGAAGCCGGATTCCTACGCTGATGGGAGGGAAGAGGCCACCGTCATCGCCTAGCAGGACCAGGTCGAAGATTCCCGTGGTGGAGAGGAACAAGCCTGGGACTGCACAAGCTTTGGTCCCTGAACCGATTATAGTGAAGCAAGAACACACTTTGAGTTTCCATGAGGCTGCTACTTCGAAAGATGTTATTGAGGAACTTAATCGGTAAGTGTTACCTTGAATGTAAAACCTTAAAATATGACAGATTTATCTTCGAAAATTAACTAGTCAGCAGGGCCTGCGTTTTCTAGCAAAATCATTTAGTTTATGATGCTATATTATCTTTGTTTTGACGATAGGCACTTTAACAAAACATCACCCCATTAAGATTACAAATCGCGAGCTTTTGGTATTTATGCGATTGACATAAGGTTTAGATTGCAATGATTGCCGCTCGCCAAATGCAACTGTGACAGCTGGCCAAGATAACAACGATATCAGTTTAGGTGACGCTCTTTCCTTATATCGAAAAAGATAAGTGATATCTAATATTGGGAATAATTAAGATTAGAATATACACAAAAATAATTTAGTTAGTTTGACTTTGTGATCCAGAATTATAGTTAAAGTTTAAAAAAAAAGAGTAATTTGCGTGTTTCCTAATCATTATGGACTGGATTTTTTCATGGTATGTATTTAATTAAAATAGATTTCAGTCAGTAACAGGACAGTTCTTTAATTTTTATCAAGTGCCATGTCATAGAGTGCAACATGAATCATTTGGCATCGAATGACATTGACAAGATACCGTTTTTGTCAAATTTTCTGTTGACATTGTTTTAAAAAAACAAGATGGCGGATTTAGTTCCCATCTTGGCCACACGTCACTAGTTGTAGTATTATCGTCTTTAATAGTGACGTTGTAATTTTCAGAATGATTCGTCAGAGTGAAGGCTCAGCGGGCGCGGCGGAGGTGAAGACTGAGGAGCGAGGGGAGCGCGGCACTGCGCATGCGCACAAGGATAGCGCGCTGTGGGCGCCTACTGGCTGGGTGCATGTTGAGAAGGACATCGATTTTAGTGATCCGAAGGTGAGGATTGTTGTTGATTTTGTATTAGTTTTTAATTATATATTTTTCTTTCGAGATAAATATTTTTTGGCGACGATATTTGTTTTTGTTGCTCTACGAAATATTTTTTTTATTACTGAGCTTTATAGCTGTCGGATTGTAAATAATTTTATAGCTTCTGTTTTAGTATGGCTAAATATTATCTCGACTTATCATTTAGATGTTAGCATTCATAAATTACTATAGAAGAAAAACAATCTTTGAGCACAAATTTGACGACCAAGAAACTTTATCTACACATTTGAAATTTAAACTTTTAGTTGTAGGTAACCGTCGCAAAACCACAGGCCAAGGCCAGCCCCATCACACTCCAGTGTAGATGATCAGAGTCAAGATTTGCCTACATTTACTCTGATTTTCCTAAATCGTTCATAGTCTCATGACGTTACCAACCTGTTCCAGGCCCGAGCCAACCTGCTGGACGTGATGCTAGCCTCCAGCGACTCCTCTCCATCATCATGCGGATCCTCGCCAGCCGAACCGCCGCCTCCGTACTCCCGGCTTCATCGACTGCATCGATCCAGGAGACAGAAGACAGGTGAATATGACCTTATATAGATGACACTGTGTCCCAGCTGTGAGATCCCACTATACAAGGTCCTAAGGACCTTTTATGATCTTTTTAACATAGGGTTAAATTAAATCTAGGGCTAGGTAAACTTCAGAAACGTGATTATTCTTCTTGTAATTTATACTAGGCGCTAAGCATCGTGCATGGTTTATTTTTACCCGAGTGTGGCAATGCCCAAAAGGAGGGTCATTATTACTTATTTTAAGCCCGATATAATTTAATCAGCAGATAGCTGTCAACGGCCACTGTTACTTTAATTACTGAAAAACTCAATACCCATCACGTCTGTGAAGTCTCACTTGCTAATTTAATTTAATCCTGTATTAAACTACTTTGTAGTTACTGGAATGGACTCACAAAGTTATTTCTCTAAGAAACCAATTTGTTTACTGTCTGTTCTAGAACTTACGTCACTATCGAAGCAAAAACAATCCAGTATAATTATGATTTGACAAATCCACTTTGTTGTAAAAAAAGTTTAGCACAATACTGAAGGATTGACGATGACAGTCCAATCCCAGAAACAAATGGCTCATTTATAATACCTGTTTCGCTCGTCTGCTAACCATAAATATGATCCTATTGAATTATTACTATTAAAGCCATAATATAATACCCTTGAAAATATTCAAAGGAGATTCATAAATCAGCCATATGTTTACAAACAGCTATGTTTTTTTTGGTGACTGGTATAAACTGGCTCATTTATTTAGAAATTCCAATCCTGGGTCAATTTCTACCAGAGACATTTTTCCAGCTAGGGTTGGCCTTACACAGACTGAATATTTATCTGAACAATTTCTGTAAAATAAAACAAAAACCTTGCAAAATCATATTATAGATTCAGAAATGATTCCGTTTGTATATGGCCAGCCTGACTCCTGATGTCATCCTGATCTGAAATAAAATGCATTATGCGTATACGTTTTAAATGCCAAATTGACAGCTTAATATCAAACTGCTAGTGCAGTGCTACCATGGCATTTAATTTCGATATCGATGATTTCGGGAGTACCTACCTGATGCTCTATTTTTAACTAATCCTTTTTCTAAAAACTTAATTCTGTTTTTTGTTTAAATAATTTATTATTATTTCATACAATCAAGCAAAATGCTCTTCCATTTCTGACTTTAATTCAGTTACATTTTCATTTGTCTTTAATTTGTTTGCTTTTTTGTCAAACGTTAGATGTTGATTATTTGATCTGAATTGCATTATTTATGATATTTAAGTAGATTGTTCTAGTTTTTTTTTTTGGCTGTGAATAGTCTCTCAGCACAAATTATAATTTTGCACATGAATTTCTGGAATCTTACTGCCGCACTCAGAGAGCTTTAATGATTACTTAGACCATCACTTAGTAAAGGTTTTGACAGTTTTGTCATACAAAAGTATGTCATATCTTTACTAAGTGACGGCTTAAGTAATCATTAAATATCTCTGAGTACCGCAGTTAATGTCTACATTTAACGTTTCTCTTAAGTCCGCACAGATCTGTCTGCATGGTTTAGAATATTTAATAATTTTTTATCCGTCTATTCGCATGTTTTCTTAAAGATTTTTGTTATTAAATTCTATAACAATAACGTAGTTTAGGACATGCTTGCATGACAGCTCGCTGAATATAATAAGCACAAAAATAAATTTAAAATCTTATTATTTAACGTTTTGTCAAATTTTATTAAGTGAACTGCCTCGCAGGACAAGTCTCGAGGACAAACCGCCAAAGATCTGTGCTGACGTATATGTGTCATGTCATTTCATGTTGTATGTCGTCACGACCAGCCACGTCACTCGTTTCCGCTCTCACTCACACGCACCATCTCACTCTCTCGCCTCATTCCGAGTAGACCGTCATCAGCAGGCGACACCACGCTCATTACTCTGTCTATCTTTATAAAACACGGGGTTTATTTTCTCTGTCAATCTGTCTGGAGTCAAAATAAGTCATGTATCGATGTAAAAATGTCGATGTTTCTACAATCGTATCCTGAAGTTATGTATTCAAATCTAGGTGTAAATTATTTGAAAAGTAAAAAAAAATTTTGGGATTTTGGATTTTAATTAAACGTAGAAACAATTTTTAAAGTCTTTGAAGCAACTGCTTTCCATTTTGTCTTTCCTCTTCACCATTTTCGTGGAAGAATCAAACTTCAGAATACGATCGATTAGTGTGAGCATGGTGTGGCTCGCGTGGCGTGTGTGTGCGAGCGGTGCTGGACGACGGGGCGCGTGGCTCACGCGTGTTGTCTCGTCCAGAGGGCGCTCGCTTGTAGAGTATTGCTGACGCTCGTGTTGGTGCAGCGGCCGCGCTGCGCGTGCGCGGGCCGGGCGGCGTGCCGGGCCGGTCGCGGCGCCCGTCCATCCTCGGCCGCGAGGGGTTCTTCGTCCGCTACGGCGAGCCGGAGCGCGCCGCCGTCGCCACCTTCGACTTCCTCGACGACTTCTCCGGCGGATCCTCCCCGGAGGCCCCCAAAGACTGTACCTAAATTTTTAGCAATAAAACGCGTCCCAGATCGTTATATTTTTCTATGTCGTTGTGATAAACCGCGGTGGTATGCCGACGGTGTGGCGTCACCGTCCGACGCGTGTCGGCCGAGTATGTTTGTAGTGCAGCGTCGACGACGACTGCGCGATCCGCCGGCTGCAGCTTTTTAGATACTTCTGCTTCGAAAACTAGATCTCGTAGGTGTCGTAGTACTCACTTTGAATTAGTAGGACTATGACGAGGCACCTAGTCTTTTAAAAGAAATACATTCTTCCTAGATATTCGTTAGTAGGTGTGGGAAGACTAACGCATTAAAGGCACGGATGCGATGATAATTGTATAATTCGAAATTATTTAGTTTATACGCGACTGACTCGTTCAGCAATAATGATAAAGTTACTGATGTATCTCGTGAGCCATCGGAGCTATTGAGTGATTTGCGCTTTGCAAAGAAGGCTTCTGGCGAGCGAAGACAGCATAAAAACAATATAATGTTAATTTGGATCGATTACTTCCTGCGTTAACTTGCTTACGCTTCGTACCAACGACCGACAACTTAGGTAAGAAGACGAAATAATTAATTGACTAAGTGATTGAAAGCTGCGGCCTCGAAGTAATGTGATATTTTTGTATATACTGTAAGTCCCACTTATTTTCATATACATTTAAATGGTTTCCTTTCTAACCGAACGAAGCGTTAACGTTGGAACTAGGGTGGAGTTCTGTTTAGCAGAGTCCGTGCACCTGGCACGTACACTCGATCGCGCGAATCGATCACTGCTGCCCTCTCTTTTGCACAAATGTGTTGAGTAACAAATCAGAAAGGGACGGATGATCCAATCGTGCGATCGCAGCGTAATAATCATAATAATAGGTACTTATGTAAATATCGATTACAATTTACTTATCGAACTAGAAACTACTTATTGGTTAAATAGACATCTATAACAATCGAATAACCATTTATAAAGATCCATTAAAATCGAAGGGTACTAAAGTATGTTAAGTGTATGTATATAATTATTATGACGTCATCGATATGCTATTTATTTTGTATAATTTGCGTATTGTCGATCTTTTCTGTGTATACTTAGGTACATATCATGAATTTGTATTATTTATTAAGGCAACGATACACTTTAATTTTAAAGTTTGATAAAAGTAGCAAGCGATGGTGGTATTTAAAATAAATTATAATTTCTATCGATATCAATAATTTTATTGATATTACTATATCTAAATTAAATAAAATAACTTAATTAAAATAACGACATATTCACATAAAAACAGGATGGTTTATCAAATACTAATAATTAAAATTGTAATACCTGGTGCATATGCATGAAAATCTTGAAAATTACCATCCGCTTGTTATTTTTACCAAGACAATTATATAGCGTCTCGCTATTATATGCTATATCTGTAAAATTATCCTCTTTGGACACGGTTATAAACCTTGGCAGAAATGTACACTTTAATTATATTGTTATTTTAATGGCTGAACCAAAGCGATTTTACACGAAACAATTTTTCGCCGCCACTTGTTACGCTACAACACTGTTCCTTATTTTCTTAATTGGCAATTATTTCATACCCAGCTTTTTTTTTAATGGTGAAGAATGAAGACAATAAAGGAAGATTTATACCTATTATTAATTAATGTAAACGAAGCGACGACTCGATCGATATTATCTAAAATATTAACTTATTTAGTGTAAGCTACTAATGGCTACGATGTAATGCCTAATTTGAAATTTAAAAGACGTCCCCTTTAGTTGTTTTGGATACACACACTGATGTATGAAGTTTTAATAAAAAACGTGTAAAAAACTACTATCGACATGATTATCTAATGTTTTAATACTAATGTTTATATTCAATTCCTCTTATATTATTAAAGTAACGAATTTATACAATTGTAAACAATGTGTATTATGTAAAAGTGATGCAGTGTTTGTATCCAAACAAAAAGTGTAAAATCCTTATTATAGTAAGTTACTACAAGTAAAATTCTTGGATCTTATCAGAATAATCTGAATAACAACTGTAGTTGTATCTAACGTTGTATTTGAAGTTGTATCAAAATGTTTTTTTTTCTCAAACGACCAATCTGTTTACCCTATCATACATTAGTGTCATTGTCATGTTATTAAAAAAATGAAATGTCAACTTGACATCTGTCATGGGAAATAAGGATGTCCATGTGTTAATCGTAGGATCCAAATGGTACTGTGATTGGTAGCTACCACTGAATTTTGGAGCACAATTGGAAAATTTAAAAAGGTTAATAATAAAATGTGGTAATTACTTGGTATTGGGTGCATTTGTCGGTACATTTTAACCTAAGAGATAGGAATACTTGACATAGGTAGGTACTTTGAACAGTACAAAATGTGTAGAGTAACAGTATAATTTAATTATCTACTATTACAGATGGGTTCAATAAACGATTCCGTTCCCAAATTATTTATTTTGTTTTAATTGATACTGCCAATCCTCTTCCTTACCTTACTTCACTATTTAGTTACCACGTGTCTCGACTTCAATCATGGAGCACGAAATCGCCGATGCAGAGATTGGTCATAGATGCAGCTAAATATATTTTTTTACATGGAGCGACTGCAAATCTGACCTCCACAGCCTAATTAGTACTAGCTACTTCGACACGCTTGGTGAGACTACTCAAAGTTTCGGACCTGCAAAACCTCAAAAATCTATATAAAAAACTTGAGAGGTGTCAAGGAACACCCGGATGGAACGAAGTTATTGTTATTATTTTTTATTATGTAAAAAAAAAAAAAAAAAAGAAATGTAGAAATGAAAATATCTGGCTTGCTTTCTATAAGAGAGAGAGAGACAGACAGAGAAACATGCGACGCCGCACAGCTTACAATAGCTTACTATAGCAAAAAGTGTCGTGACAACTTTTCGTAAGAATTTTTACCGTCTAGCCCCCTTCACAACGCGCGATAAGGAACTTCGTTCCAAGAATCGAGGCCAACAGCTTAACGTCCTTTCAGAGACACGGAGAAAACTCAGTACCTATGTTATGGATGCAGTACATCATCATCATCTATAGCCCGACTTCACCCACTACTGCCCAGCTACTACACTTACTCTTTGCTTGGGTCAAGCTCCACGCTCTTATGCCAGAGGTTCATATAGGATATTCCCGCAATGGCAACAATATCGTCTGCTTTACGTATTGTAAAGTACAAGATAGTAACAGATAAACATGTAAGAATGCAGAAAGGACAGGTGCGTAGTACTCATAACCGACGTGCGTGTATGACCAAATGTATGAATGTGGACGAGGCAAAAGGAGTATGTTCCTAAGCATCGTAGCAGGTGGCGTTCTGTGGTTTCTGCCTTCCCCCATGGGAAAAGGGCGTGAGTTTATGTATGCATGTAGGTCATGTAATACAAATCAATATCCAACAACGCCACATTCTAACTACCCAGCTACCCGCATGCTAGGCTTATTTATGCCATTCAGCCACTACCTAAACATTGATAAAAACGTTGATAAGAAACTACGTAGGTACCGTGTAACAATTAGCTATAATAGACGCCGGTTGCACGTAATATGGGTTTTACTTTACCTATAAAAAATAATGAACGGTTCATTTGTTTTAGATTTTTTCTGATTATTGCTCAGTGACGTCAAGAAAAAAAGCTGAAGATATTGTTTGTATACAAACAATATCTTCATCCTTCTCGGTAAACTAATCTTTCTTCTTGAACTTGACGTGAACCACAACCCAGATCCTCACTTTTACGAAAAGTATGACCCAACATTTTAGAGATTCTATAAATCGTTCTTATTTCTCATTTATATATCTCATAGCTTTGACAATCGATTAATAGTACTTATGTTTGTGTGTGTTGGTGGGTAGGTGCCTACGTATTTACGTAATACACTGTATACATAACATAGAATCACCCGTTAACCCTGTAGGGTTAGACATATGTGTAGTCTAGGTAAGTAGGTTACCTACCTACATTTCGCCAGTGCCGTTAAACTGCCCATGTTAAAGAACCCACAGCCTATAATTGCAATTCAACCGGATATAAATCCAGACTCCTGACTGACCTACTCGCAAATCCACATCACTCACTCACGGCACTCATTACGTAGGTATTAGCTATCTTACCAGCTAACCTAATCAGTCAGTCAGATGGTCTTAACAGTGAGCCTACCTATACAGGCTGTAAACGAACCCTTCACGCATCCGACAACCAAGCATTCTGTACATCAAACCAAGTACCCCTACTTACGTACCCTTTGCTGGAACATGACTTTTTTTTTTGGGGTCAAAAATCACATCTATACTTCTATACTAATATTATAAAGCTGAAGAGTTTGTTTGTTTGTTTGTTTGTTTGAACGGGGTAAACTCTGGAACTACTGGTTGGAATTGAAAAATTCTTTTAGTGTTGGATAGTCCATTTATCGAGGAAGGCTTTAGGCTATATAACATCACGCTACGATTAATAGGAGCGGAGCATAAATGAAAAATGTTGCAAAAACGGGAAAAGATATTCCTTTTTGAGAGCTTCCGTTGCGTGCGCTGCGAAAACGGTTTAAGTTATGTAAATATCATGTATGAAGGAATTGTTCCTCTTTAAAAGTTCTAAAAAAAAGTCCGCGACAGCATATGTTTATCTTTTAAGATTGACTCACTGTAACCATTTTTTATATTAAAATGTTGGGTTAAAAAGAATTATATTTTGCGAAGCTTATTTAACCCATATGGTATTAATCTATATCCAAATAAATGTGTTTGTTAGCACGGAAATTTATTATAGAGTATTTGTGCCTTTTACTCTATACAGTTTAAACAAATATCTTAGAAGATATCGCAATGTAAAAATATACGGGCGACAAAATAATTAAGCGCGTGGCAGTCATTCGGTCCGGTGCGGTAGGTACGTGGGGATTCTGGCCTCTGGGGGCTCCGGAGAAATTCAAATTTAAAATATTTACTGCACCATAATGTTTACAAGTACAAGGTGTTACTATAATATATTAAACAGTAGGAGATACCTATAGTAATTGTTACTTTAATAATATAATCGAAGCCAATCTAAACTAAAAGTAAGTATCATAAAGAGGAAAGGTAAGATTTTTTGTTTGTAACGAGTACGATACTCAATTTATTATGTTGGATAGTCGATTTATCGATAAAGGTTATAAGCTATATTATGTGATGCAGACGAAGTTGCGTGGGTCAGCTAGTTTTACGATAAAACTCAAAGTAGCACTCGTTAAAGTTAAAACCTGAAATACTAGTATTTACAAAAACAGCTGTGAAAAATTTGGAACTTTGACCCCCAATAACTCCGCAACTAGGAGGTTCCCAGGTATGGTCTAGAACAAAAAAATGATCGCAGTGGTAGGGAGAATAAATGCCCTTTGTTTGCGTTAAGGGTACTTTTACACCCTATATTTGCTGAATACCTCGAATGATTACCTAGGAAACATTGCAGTCATAACAACAGACACAATAGCGAATCACTTCACGGAACTCGTGACTTGCGCAAATGCACAGAGATCAATGACCCTATACTGAATCTATACACTTGACTCTGTAGAGCGCAGAACTGTGAGGCTAATTGGTGACGATAAGCTAGTTGCCAACCTACATAGCCTGGCCCACCGTCGCAAAGTAGCATGTCTGTCCGTCTTCTACAGACTGTACTTCGGAGAGTGTGCGCAGGAGCTCCACGAGCTGATTCCGCCATCTCCTTTCTTCCATCGAGAGACTAGTCGTACCGCAGGTTATCACCCATATTACCTTGTCGATGTTCCGCACATTCGTACGAAACGCTATGCTACATCTTTTATTATGCACACAGCCAAAGAGTGGAACTCCCTGCCTGCGTCGGTTTTCCCGAGTTCATATAACCCAATCAATTTAAGTCGCGAGTAAATAGGCTTCTTCTGGGTTAGCTCGTTCTATCGTCGACCTCATCTCTGCCCCTGGGGCAAGATTGAGGTCAAGAGTACACCCATATCAAATAAAATAAAAAAAGTTACATAGCTACGGTAATCATCGTCTAAGAATTGTTAGCCATACCTGGCTATAGTAGATACCCTTTTACCTTACCTTCACCCTTAGTCTTTTGCTTATCAATGCTAGCCACAATACTTATTTGTCCTTCCGCATTTAGATATTTTTTTTCGTGAATGTCCTCTCGTAGGTTTAACTAGGAGGTTGTCTGCTTCTACACCGGGTTTTGCTGAGGATGCCTTGAGGATAATTACAAGGGTGTATTTAAATTAAGTGGCTACACCCTAAGTGGACCGACTGACGGGTACGAGGCTTAGGTTAAGGCGTCTCGAGGGTGGAGTATGGGACAAGCTGGTTCGGATCAAAGCATCTAGCTAGTCTTGATGCTTTAGACTGTTTCAGCTGCCTTTTTAAGGTCGTCGTACTATCTAGCTCCGAGCTTCTCACGACTCGGACCGTTACATTCCAAAGAAACACGAACACAAGAAATAACTATCTACTTACGATTTAAAAGTTATAATTAACACTGAAAACGGGATATTTATTATGTTTACTGTTTGTTTCGAGTCCCCGATATTTCGCGTTTTAGGGCCGCGGTGACTCTTTCGAACAAATTCCGCAACCCTAGAAGGCCCCGCCACTTCAAGGATTGGCCCACAATTGCACTAGATCGCGAAAAGTGCAAGGAGGGAATGGAGGCCTTTCCTGGTAATAATAATGCGCCTGGCTGGGTTCAGGTCTGCTAGTGTGGGTACCAAGTTGTTGCAGATAATTTCATCATACATCATTCCTACTTAATTAGGGTAAATAAACAACCACTGAGGGCGCACTCGTCAACTAACACGTAGACTTTATGACGCATAAGTCATCACAACAGGATTTCTGATAAAAGTGTAATGTTGAATAACACGCATAATGTTGGTGCAGTGACTCCTCTGCATTAGTCAGCTCATGCAGAATGCGACTGCTAGCACGCAGACAGTGTGACGACGCAGTATCCTCGTTCAGATAAAGGGAGGTTTAAGTGTTGTTTAAACACTCAATATAGTTAGGTAACACAGGTGTTTGATCACTGTCACAAGGAAAACGTAGATTTACAATGTGTGTATGAAATTTTTAACTGAAAACCTCTTCTCTCTCTCTCTCTCTTTTTTCTGGGGGGGGGTCACAAGTAGTCTAGTCATAGATAACTTGTGTACTATCCTAAAAAACAAGTGCATTTTGGTTAAAATTTTAATCCGCCTCCAAAAAATATGAACGAGTATCATTCGATTCGGAATAGCGTGTAGGTATTTTTTGGAAAAAATCAAGACCCGCTTGCGAAAATTGCAAAAGTTATATACAATTAATTGAAACAAAAAAATGGGGTTTAGTTTTTTGCAAATATCTCTAAAACAGTAACATTTTTCAAATATGAAAAAAACAAAGAAATTTCGTAACGTTATATTTATAACTTTCCCGGCGGATTGTAAGTACGGCCGAAAACGCCCCCAGAAAAAATCCTATTCCACCGCGCAAGAGTTTCTCTCATGTTCTTTCTGTTATCTTATTCGTTTATTTTAACAACTCTGATAACTTGATTTGCCTATAAGCATGTAGGTACTGTGAAATCAACCAAATCAATCAAATCATTTACCAGGGTGATAAATCAACACTTTTTGAACCTATAAGTTTACAAGAGACAGTCCCATAACGTTCACCCTTCAACACTTCCTTGTGTTTTAGCTGAAATGAGGAAGAGGCAGAACAAATTTTAATCATCCCAGCAACACATGTATGTTACCATTACCCCATCATTAAAAAATATATAGGTATATCTGCTACATTTTGTTGTGATATGTGATCAAGGATATAACATGGAGTAGTTATTTCTTTTTTCGCAAGTTCAGGTGAAATAAACACATCTGAACCGGAGTATAGCTGTGTGCTGTGTAGCTGTATTTGTTTCGAGACGGTACGGGTTCATCATCTGCCAGCCTTTTCCTATGTTGCGGTCGGCGACCAGTCTAAGTGGATGCAGCTGAATACTAGTATATTACTCAGAGAAACTGCCTGCCTAACCTCCACAACACAAAATTTTTGTACCATCTTTTATACCATGTTTTTATGCAATTAAATATTCTATTCTATTCTATTCTATTCAACCCAGTTAGTACTAGGTAATATACAGGGTGGTCCCGACAATACGACAATAAATGAAACCACTGGTAGTTCTAGTCCATAGGAACTTTATTAAACTATCAAAAAAGTTTTAACACCAAAATAAAAAAAAAACAATAAAACTAGGTAGGTAGCATAAAACTGTTAACGAAATACATTACAATTTACAAACAAATATTGGTTTAATAACCTTAGGAATAATTTGCACCGATTAACGAGTGGAAATAAAATGTAACAAAAGAATTTGGCAAAGACATTTAGGTAGGTTGTTGTCGTATAGTCGGCACCACGAAGGTGTTAGGATTTATTTGATAGTTTAAAAATGTTCCTATGAACTAGAACTACCAGTGGTTTCATTTATTGTCGTATTGTAGAACCACCCTGTATAAATACCCTTTGGTAAGCCTGGTTGGCAAACTTTCGGGTCACTTACGACACGGTGCGATGGGTTACTTTTGAATAATTTTGTGTTCCTCAAAAGTACCTCCTCTTGAGCATCTTTTTAACCTCCTATTACCTACATCACGCCTATATTTCCGAAGGGTTAGGCAGACGTGTACCAAGTCAACTTAATAGTACACCCATATTTCGCCAGTTATGTTAAAGTCTTGTGTAATGGGTTCCCTACTTGTTTTCGAAAATTGATGACGAAAATCGAATCATCAATTTTCGAAAACAAGTAGGGAACCCTGTGTAGGGTTCCCTACTTGTTTTCGAAAATTGATGATTCGATTTTTATTATATCGAACACGGTGTGTCGATAATTCAGTTGTACGATGTTTTATTCCATCGATGCTTTATTGGTGCGATGTAACGTTTGTGCGAAAAATCCTGTTACGAAAAACCCTACAACGATTGCTCATTAGTTCGGTAATTTATTAGTTCGAAAGTATGTCTGTTCGAAACGCCTACTTGTCCGTGACATTTAATTAATAATCTTATGTTGCATTATAGACGTTAAGGAAATACATACATTAAATACCATACATATCTTCACGTCATCTTTTCTAAATTGAGGAAGACAGGTAACAAATTCACCACGTTTACCTGTGGCATGGGCCAAAGTTAACGTAGACAATATCAGTGACCGGTTGCTAGCCAATCGCCTGATACCCTCAAAGGCCAAAACTGTCATACCTCAATCGTCTATTTGGATATGCAGTACGGAAAAGAAAGCAACTGGAGCATTCTAAGTTTTTTTTAATCCTCACCCAGTACGAAAGCAAAAACGTCATATTTTTGTTCCGTACTGCTTCCGTTTGCTAATACCTAAAATAAATTAACAACACCTAAAATAATCATTTAAATGTTTTATTTTAATAAAAAATCATACAACAAAATAACAAAAAAGATATAAACTTGGACATAATTGATGATCGATTGAGGTATGACAGTTTTGGCCTTTGAGGGTATCAGGCGATTGGCTAGCAACCGGTCACTGATATTGTCTACGTTAACTGTGGCCCATGCCACAGGTAAACGTGGTGAATTTGTTACCTGTCTTCCTCAATTTAGAAAAGATGACGTGAAGATATGTATGGTATTTAATGTATGTATTTCCTTAACGTCTATAATGCAACATAAGATTATTAATTAAATGTCACGGACAAGTAGGCGTTTCGAACAGACATACTTTCGAACTAATAAATTACCGAACTAATGAGCAATCGTTGTAGGGTTTTTCGTAACAGGATTTTTCGCACAAACGTTACATCGCACTAATAAAGCATCGATGGAATAAAACATCGTACAACTGAATTATCGACACACCGTGTTCGATATAATAAAAATCGAATCATCAATTTTCGAAAACAAGTAGGGAACCCTGTGTAATAGGGGGCGAGCCTATTGCCATCAACCAACCACAATTCCAGACTCCGTGGCTGCTACTGAGAACTTCCTGGTGGCAAAACCCAATAACAATGTTCCCGACCCGGGAATCGAACCGGACCTCAGGCTCAGCAGTCGGGCCCCGTCGGGGCTGCGGGTTGTTCGCAAGAGATACCGCGGCCTCGACATGAAGGGCTAAGAAGGAACATGGGTGGTTTTTAGTCAGTAGAAGTCTGACACTCCCTTTCGCTCTGCCCAAGAGCGGGAGGGGTTATTTGATGATATTCCAAACGCCAAAAAAAAAAATTGGTTGCCTGTAAAGTCGGTATACGGGCGAAAGTTTTACGTGACAACGAAAATAGAAGCGCAAGACATGAACCGGTGTGTATGCCTATCTCTCTCACTCTCTCTCTCTCGCTCTGGACGCGTGCCTCTCACTCGCTCTCATTGTGAGCGCATAACGTGAGCGGAGCGTAACGCAGTTTCTTGAAGTGTCACCCGGCAAACCAATTTATAAGACGTTGTCACGTCAAAAAAAAGACTCAGCAGTCGCGCTTACAACCAATAGACCAACGAAGCAGTCAATAATCTCTAAACTGCTATTATTAGCCTGCTATTACGACATTAGATACATGGGAATTTACAAGGTGCAATAATTTTAAAGGAAAATCGTTAATATAAATGCAAGTGTTCATAATACTTAGGACACAATTATATCCAATTGTGTTTATTTATCGTAATACTGAAAATAAATATCAATTAGTTGGTACGGTAACCTAAAGTTGTTTTTAACTATTTTGCAAAGGAAAACTGCAGTACCTACCAATTTACATAATATAAATTATTTGAGATTGGTCATTTTGGTTCAAATTCATAATTATTAATGTTAAAGTTTTAACCTTGAAACATATCTGTAGTGTGTTGTCTCTTGCCTTCTATTCATGTCTTTTTTCAAAACTAAATGAAAAATGTTTCGACTTTGAGTGAATCGAATACATGAAGGTTGTAATAGTACCCATAACGAAGTCAAAAGGCACTTATTCTATCGTCATTGCGATATTTTTTTGTTCTAGACCTAGGCTATAACTTTTAGTTACATAGATATTTGGGGTCAAGTTACAGTACCCGGCGATAAATATTGCACATCGACCTTTGGAGAAACTATACGAAATAACTGTTCGAGACATCTCATTTCCGCTGTGCTTTTATATATAACTGCCGCAAGCTAGATCGCTTCGAAAATGTTTCACGGCAAGCCAAAAAATAAGAACTTAATTAACGAATAAATTGCATTAATTTTTCCAAAGGTCGATGTGCCATATTTATCGCCGGGTACTGTACAACTTTTCCCAAGTTTTTAACTTTATTTTTTTGTAGGTAGTTACTTAATTTGATGTACATAATGCTTGTTTGACAGCTTCGTAAAGGGTTTCTTTACACCTCATATAGGTTTAAGCATCTGCGAGTATATCCTGTGTTCTCGGCTCTTGACCTTACGACCCATGATCGTATTAAACGTCACAAGTGTATTCCTCCCATTCTTCGCGGGCGGAGTGTGTCGATGAGGATTCTCCTACGAAAGAGAAAAGGAACGCCCAATTAGCTCAACCACCTGTAGATATAATTACCATTAGACCAGAGGCCTTTAGGGCAATCTAATGACAAAGAATAATCTATGGCATTTAAAAAGAAATGAGATATCGGCCTCCGTGCAGAGACTTTAAATACCGAATGATTAAAATATAATAAACTTACAATAACTGAAAAACGGTATATACGGTGTAAAGTATATTATTACTGAAAATTTATAAATATATATCTATCCTAAACCTAAATTTAAGATAAAATGCAGTATCATCGTGCATCAGGTCCTTTGGCGCATGTCAGAAATACTGGGGTATCGAAGATAGACCTGAAAAACCAAATCAATTTAAATTCAATCCGTCAAAAACTCCCAAGCGATATAAAAATCGTGTTAGTGCTAAAATCTGCAAAACATACAACAGCTGTTATTTTTTTTTAATTGTTAAAACACAGAAATCATTTTGGGAATTGGTCACACTAAGCCACCATTTGTGCTCCATTTATTTTAGGATCAGGGAAACAGGTAATTATAGGATAAACAAGAATAAAAATCAAAAATATAAGTTAATACATTTATTAAAAATTAAATTAAATAAAAATTAAATGGTCATGACATTTTGAATCTAAAATCACAGACATTTTACATTCATAACCAGTTTACTCTATTTCTTTTTTTTTGCCAAATTTTACTGCATTCAATTTTAAAATAACTTTGGCGGTCATAAACGACCGGTCATTGGATTTTATTGTACCGATAAGGATTCATTATACGTAACAATCGGTGCATGGAATGCAAATGACTTTGACGTCAATTTTCAGAGGCCATTGTTGCTATTTCTCTAAATAAATTAAGTAAAAAATATTACCCAGTATTAATTCTTCGTTGCTTAAGTGAGTGAAAGGTTTCCATTTTTTAGATTTTATACTATATTACTATAAGTAGATACATTAAATGGAAAACACCAGTTTATATGTTAAGTAAAGTTGCATACCAAACTAAGAAAAAACCGGAAAGAAAAAATAGTTTATCAAAAATATGACTTAAAGACCTTCTATGTAAAAAAAAAAGAATATGAGTATAACGAAAACAAAAGACTGTACAGTAAAATAACAAATAAGTATAAGACATAATAATATTGTAAACAAAAAAAATAAAAACAAATATCTTAAAAAATGGCTTAATCATTACGGCTATACAAACAGTGGACAAATGGATAAATCAAATCGAAAAATGAATATCGGATTTGACACACATTATCCGAATAATAAAACTATCGAAGCATGTCCACTACGAGCCATTGTTACTGAAGCGATCACAAATAACTGCGAAAGGAACTAAATTATTGAAGTGTTGCCAGAACAGATATATTTATTTTATCTAATAATACTTATTCTTGTACCAATCCGTTTGTGACCTAATTGACTTAAAAGTAGGTTGTTATTTAAAAATAATATTTCAACAATTTATAATGAGGACTGTGTTTGAATAAACAGCCATTGCACACAAAAAATCATGATAAGCATTTTGCTACAAATCACATCAAGTTAGTTCAAACTATTCTAAAGTTACACAAATAATCTAATTTCAGTAATGACAAAAATATCATCGTCCAACATTAAATTGTTTCTGAGTATGAAAAAAAAACTATCATTAAAATCTCTATGGTATCCAAATGTCGATCAACTGTTGTAATTTACTGATAACGAAGAATTACAATGAGTATTAGTTAATTTTGTTTTTTGAGTCGCGGCCAATTACCGTTGGGATTGTATCAAAGTGATTTTAACCTTGAATAAAGAATAAATACTGACCCTGAAAATGACCGTATTTTGATGAACATAATGGATGGATAACAGGGCTCTTATACAATGATCCATAGATAACAAAGCACTCTGTATTTGTTTATGCTTAACGTGAATAAAACCTCTTTACAATCGAAATAATTGGAGAACTGAAAATGTTAGGATGTGCAGTAAAATTTGAAGTGCCTCAGAATTTATAGAAACCAATAAAACTATCGTTCGTTCCACGTTCAAATAAACGTTAAATGTTTAAAATGGAGGGCAGTAACTATTGCACGTTTGGTATAGTATTCCTCATATATGACTAGAGAAATATTAACAGTTTTAAAGTATGAAATGGTCAAATTCTATATCAATTGGACACAAATATAATATTTTTAAGTATTTGAGACACACTCTTCTTTTAAATTCATGAAATACACAATAGTCTAACATTAGGGCCAGGTTGCACCACATTGCGTTTAGCTTTATAACATAATTTTAAAACATAATTTTATTTTGTCTCTGTCATCTATAAAAAATAAGCTCAAAACCAAAAATTATTTAAAATTCATTCAGCGCTAATTGCTAGTGATTTGTGGTGCAAGCCGGCCTCAGACATTTCTTGTCTTAAATTTACAAGCTAGGCTAAATAGGAAATTACGATAACAACTCAATTTATGAATATATAATATATTTATGTAGAATATGCATTTTATAAAACATCGACAACAATTTTAAAGACTGGACTGGTCTAAGTTTTGAAATAAAGATTTTGTATTGCCTGTTAGTCCTTGTAAATTGTTCATTCTGACATTTATATTTATATAAAAAAACAACTTTTTCTAAACAGGTTCTAATGTCATGGAAAATTATTTTCAGAAACAGAAGCGTATCATTTTATAACAGTAACCTTAATTTAATTAACGAAGACTGTTAAACAGAACAGTCTTATTAAAACGACAAGACAATAGAAATGACATTGGAAAAGAAAATTTTCCGAATGAATTTTGTTAGTTTTTCTCAGTTTTGCATTATTTTACTTATCATTTAACCTTATTCTACACACAGACAAATCAGAGGGCAAAGCTGAACATCTTTTTTTTTTTTGGGCGGTAGAAAAAACATCAAATAATTGACCCCTCCCGCTCTTGGGCAGAGCGAAGGGAGTGTCAGACTTCTACTGAAAAACCACCCATGTTCCTTCTTAGTCCTTCATCGAGGCTTCATCTTAACTCTGTTTACAGAGAAAAAAATTGGCAATTCGCACCATTTTTTTTCGTTTTGAAATATTTAAGAATGTTCGTGTTCAAGCGCCAAAATGGTAATTACGAAACCTTTTTCTGTGATTTACATTCAAAAATCTAATCCGAAAGCGGAAAGAACTTTAATTCTTTTTTTTATTCTAATGACTCCCTTTTGGCATTTTCGTTTTCATTTCTGTGCTATTAAATTCGTAAAAATATACACTGTGCGTAATTGACTACAGTAATAACAGTGGTGGCAAAGCTAAAAGCCGTATTTTAAGGGCAAATTACCATTATAATTACTAAGTAAAATGACCGCAAGCACAGTGAATATTAAAATAATGGTTTGTCACAAAATGTACTGTAATTACAGACAAGAATCGATGTTTAGCTTTACCCTGTATAAAAATTAAGCTCAAACTTCACTGGATTTTCAATAAATATTTAAGTCTTGTGATGAATTTTAAAATAAATTGGCGTTAAGAGGAAACCGTTGAAGATAATAATTGCTTTTTGGGAGTCCAAAACAATATGTTTTTAAAAGTGCAAAAGTCAATGTTATTCTGAAGTGATGAGTAGATTTTGATAATTTCATTGAGAGAGTATTAACATCTGAATCCCTAATCAAGACAGACCCTTGAAAAGTGTTGTTTAAAGAAACTTTTTCGAAGAGAAAAAAAAAACCATAGACAAAGTAAAAACTAATAAAAAGCAGTCACACTCCTATTAAAGTCAGGATAGACTATTCTTCTACATCTTTTCTACATCTCGGTGCCTAAAGCACGACCAATTCCTCCTTCCACAATAAATTACGAGTCTCTAATATTAAAAAGAGATACTTGTTCAAGGAACATTAAGTAGTACTTCTAATTCCTAATAACGCCAATAAGATTATTCTAGAATATTTCTAATCTTCTTCACTTCATGTCCCGACTGCTTCCAAATAGGGGTTGCTTCTGGCCTCCTTCTTTATGCGAGCTGTGTAAAATAGTTTTTAAATTATTGTTTATGATGACAAAAAAAAATTAAAATTATTCGTGCAATGAACAAAGCGTGTTTGAAATTCGAACGATGCTGGGCGTACCATGTTTTTTAATAAAATTATGAAATGCAAGATGGCGCCCAAATTAGTTTTTACTAAATTACTTTTAATATGTAAGATAAGTAAGATGTTTTGGAATTAAATTAGGTAGGTACCTGGAAGTACAAATTGGCGAAATGTAACAAAAGTTACGACTTTGTAACGAACTTTTGTACGACTCATTGTGTTACATTCATGTTACGTTTCACCAATCTATACTAGGCATTATGATTCCATTTCTGGCTTTCGCCGCCGTTGCTTAGATTAACATAACTTAAATTTACACTTATTTCTAAGCTACATACAGCCTTAAAACTAAGTTCAGACAACAAGTGAAATTTATGATTTCCAGATAAACGTTAAGAATCCGTTGTTGTAAAAGTGGTTTCCCAAAATTTCATTGATGTTATTAACGCACTGTACGTATAGTTATCTGAACTTAGCCTTAACCTACGTTTAAAAACTACCATGCCCCCTTTAACTTTCACTGACATGCAAAATCCCAGGAAATTTTCCACGGACTACCTTTTTTTTACTAGGTACTCACAAATATATTCTATGGTCGAAATCGGGAATCTGTTTAAAAATAATATCATATTGACCAAACGTATTCCTTATAGATATAAAGATAAATAATGTCAAAAAAAGGTTTTATCTCTATTTTTTTTAGGTCAATAACATATTCTAATAACAACACACCCAATACCACATCGACGAACCCACTACTGTATCGAAACAAATCATAAAATAGATGCAAACAAACATTCAATAAAATATTTACATTTCTACATGAACATGCATAATTAATAAACAGATTTCTAAACACATACCACATGTTTGAAAGAAAAACAAAACACGTATACAAATGCTACAAACTAGAATGGTTTGGCAGCAACAATCAATATAATGCCAAACAAAGCAAATATTTGTCAACATGAACACCTGAGCGTTTCCCGCGATACTCCAGTAACAAAGATATTGTTTGGTACATAAAATGAGAATGATGCGTAGTTTGGAACGTTGCAAAAACCGACTGGTACAAACAATCAAGCTATACAAAATTATGCGGATCTCTCATTGTATTGGAAATCTACACACCGCGTGGCCATGTTATAATTGATACGAGTATGTACAGCTTGATTTGTCGCAGTATATACGTAACAGAAAGAAAATTTAAGCCTCGGCAGCTTCACACTTAAAATATTTAATTATGATTAAAGAAGATTATGAAGCTTTTTCTCACTTTTTTAAACCAGTATTACCGAAAATGTTGCTAAAAACATACTCACAAAGGATTCTATTAATTCAATAATAATGCACAATCGATAAACTATCAAAGAAAACATTGTTCTCATTTGTGTAAACAGAGAAAACAATAATAAATATATCAATTCTATTGAAAAATGTAATCACTAATCGGTTTATTGTATATCGATTGTGACTAGACCTATTCAATGAATATATTATTACTGTTCAGTCAACCATCGCTATTCCACAAAGTGTGGGAACTAGGAAAGTACATAAAATTGTTAATCATCATGATAAATCTGCCTAGCCTTTTCGCATTTGTTAGAGTTAGCTTCTAGTGAAACCGGATACAGCTGAATAGCAATGATTTACATGGAGTTCCTGCAAATATGGCCTCCACAAGGTAACTTTATGGAGTGCCTATCGGACAGTCCACAACCCAGTTGATACTGTGTAAAGGTTCTCCAAACCATTTTGAAAATAATTCCTTTCTTGCAACATACTCAACAACAGACAAGAGCCCTAGTATTTATTTTATATAAAAAGTTTTGAAATGGGGGATTCTTCAAAGATCAATGAGAAACATCATGGAGACCTTGAAAGTTATATTTCTATAGTAACAGTTTTCAAAGTTTTTCTTTCGAGCCCGTTTCTGCATTTGCTCTATCTTCATCATCGGCCTAGCCTTTTCCAAACTGGTCCTTGCATAGTCCGTGGCTTTGCTCTATAACATAATTAATACTAACAAAAAAATATGGCGGCCTAACATTAATTAGGTATTTCTCCGTATGCAATTTAAAAATAATGACCCACAATATGAACTTCCCCGTATCTGTTTTCACTCTTATCACCTTATTACTTTCGCGCCGTTATCAAATTAATAACTCGCTGTTGTTGTAATATAAGTCGTTATCAATTTTATTGGGAATTCCGTTATTGGTCGTTGAGTTATGATTATGAACTGTTAATAATGTTTGCACCTGACATCATAGCTATTTGATTACTACTCGTAACGTTCGCGGAATAAAAAACAGTTTCCAACGAAAGAAATGGCTTGCATAACATGGTCCTCCTTTGCCGAAACACAATCTTGGACGTCTATTGCCAGAAACCTACTGTGTGCTTGGTTAGTGAACTGCGAATTGAAAAGCAACCAACTTTACCTTGTTCATGAAAACAATAGACAAATATAACTACTTACTTAATCATAATTATTACTTTTGTGTCTCCATCCACAAATAAAAGATTTGTTTCCTTGCGAAAAATTTGGCCAGAAAAGACTGCTGCCCTGAATATTTTTTTTCTTGCTTTAAACAAAAGTATTTTTTTGTTTTCTTACTATTTTAAGGTACAGCGTATGTACTAGTAATTGAAAAGCAATTTTTTAAATTAGCTCCTAGACATCACTTTTTTCCCATTTAAAAGTGGCTTTCGACCACTTTTACATTTTAAACCCCAACATGTGCAGTTTATCAGTATATCTGGCTTCCGCCCATTCGGCATGCAATCAGAGGCTTATCATTCGGTACACGTTAAAACCATATGCTTTACTGATAAGGGTAAAACACCTGATTAGCATGCTAAAGTTAATAATTTTAAACTGTCTACTTTAAATATCGATACTTCGAGAACAATCAATCGGCCTACATGGGCACTTGTAAAAGGTCGAGAATAGGAGTTCGTAGGAGGTCGTTTCCTATGGAGAAGCACCGGTAAGAAACTCCATGGTTACTTATTTTAAATTATTTAGTTTCACATTTTTTTGGTTTGTCAGAAATCAGAAACGTGTTAAGGCAATCGAATCCAGAAGTTATGAGACAAATTAATAAGTTATAAATACTTATAAACCATGCCGGATCCCCAGAATTCGGAACACAATGAACTTCTCAAGGTAAAACCCAATAAGTATGAAATTTAATTAACTCTGGCTTTGGAGGTAAAAACTAAAAAAATATGCGAAATTTCGGATAAACAAGTTTCAGACGAGGAAAAGTATCCTTTGCACGATTCCAAGTTATTGTTCAGCGGGTAACAAAACTACATTCAAAACAAATTCTTGAAATACTCCGCTATGAGGAAAATTGTAAGCCGTGAATTACATTAATGTTAATTACTTGTTATCTTTGACCGGTCGATGTGGCGACAGTTAGGAGAGGCATATGTTCAGCAGTGTACGTCTTTCGGCTGAAGTGATTATGATGATGATACACCACATTATTCCAACTGCCAGATTTGATTTTGATAACCGCACGGTTGGTCTATAGATTTTTTACGGAATCTTTCCGCAGTGACGCAAGCATCGAGGGAGTCTAGCAACAATAGATGAAGTTAAAAATTAAAGACGACAAAGTCTTGAAAATTCCTTTAAAATATCAGTACACAAAGTAAGCAACAGACTGTCTAACTACTTTATCAAAGTAACCCTGAACTCACTGTTGCAGCCGACCGATTTATCATTATTTGTATTGCTAAATCGTATGAGGATACGTTTGTATATTTTTCCGGCTAACATTAGCCAAAATCCATAACCAAACAAAACGGAGTCTCGGCCAATAATGACTCATTCGTTAGCTGTTGATAAATAAGGAATAAACCCAATAGTCTGAAATGACGATGTGGGATTTCACGTAAACAAAGATTTCGAAGTCGCTTCTTCCAAATCTTGCAAGTCAAGAGGATGGAATGTTATTGTTTTGCTGGGACTAGGACTCAAGCTCAGAATTGAATATGGTAAAGTGGAGTTTCATATCATAAAACTGTCTCAAAATTATTGCAACGATCTTGAACGAATAATGTCATCTGCTTCTGTATTGCTTCTTGCTTGCACCAGAGTCAGCGATCATAGAGGACTTTAACTGAACCACAGACAACACAATTGCTAACCAGATATCATCGATAAGGGTAGAAGACAAAAGCAGAGGCAGATTAAATCGTCGAATGCAATAGAAGATGTAAAGTCGTAATCAGCTAACAAACACCGATTTTATCAAAACAAAAACCCCTGGCAATCAGTCAAATAATCAGTAAGTACTTATTACTATCTCTGTATTTTTATACCACAAGATCTTATGCTAAAATTACAAAAGGCCACGTCAGTGGTATGAAACAGACACGTAAATCGGTGTCACCGGCCGGGCGGGAATTACACCATATTTTGGCAGATGACGAAGACGCGTTACCTCCTACTCTCGACCTACGTGACTGGGAGGACGTGGCCCATATGATGTTTACCAAATATGTTGTCTATGAATTCCTTATTTGAATTTTGATTTCTTTTTTTAGCATAAAGCATACCTACTGTGGCTGTAAACTGTTGAAATGAGATATACAAACTGTTTGATCAGTTTCAGCCAAATGCAAACTAATTTAACTCAAAGATTTCGAGTGTAGTCTTAGGGATTATCACGATTTAATATGGAAACTATATACGGTTTTTTTTTAACGACCTGATTCTATTCGCTTCCAGGGAAACTGTGTCAAGGTTGATTTTCAGACATCAAGAGAGCTGGAAAATAGGAAATGCAAACCGCGACTATGTAACATATTATATATGTTTAGAATTATACCGTTAACAGCCTTTATGATTTCAAGCGGTAATTGCTGCCTTTGTTTTACAAATCATTGTTTATGGCTCTAAGAATGTTTACAGTAGTCGTGGCTTCCCAACTGTTGTTCATACAAATATGGCATAAATATGTTTTCTTTCTTCGTTTTCTTTCCTTATTACCTTACCTTAGATGCCATGTGTAGTTTAAATGAGTGGCAGAAGATGAAGTGACATTTTTGAGGTAAAATCTCTTTTGTTGTGCAGGCTACAATTTACCAGCTTTATTGGGAAAAAAACAGGAGAATTTATTTTGAAACTACAGGGAAACGTTTACGATAATAAACTTTTGTTATTTAGTATTATACGATAGTTGTTGAATAGTTACGATGCTGATGGTCGATGGAATAATTTCTAAATTTAACATGTGAACACGTCGAAAAGCCTCTTAAAAATATCCTATGCAATTATGACGTAGGTAACTAGGTACCGTCACAATAAAATAATACTAGCTGTTTCAAGCAAATACAGACGTTTTATTTATATTATAGTACTATTATCAGTGTTATTCTATTATATAAAACCAAGCTATACAAACTTTAGCCGGTTACCTAATAGATGACAATAGAAATGGTAATATGAAAGCCGGATATACGAACATAAGTATACAGTAGGATTGTATGCAAAGTGTGATATATTATGTTGTATGACTATTTTATCGAAGTGAGACACTTTTCGTGTCATAATTTTTCTTACTCACCTAATGGTATGCATATTTTATGACTTCAAACTTGGAGTTATGATTAATATACCTACCGTCTGAAATCGCCAGCCCGCTTAGAAGCATGGTGATCAATGCTCGTGCCTTCTATCATGAGCAGAGAGAGCCTTTGACCAGTAGTGAGACAGTAATAAGCTGGTATTATTATTTGCCCTAAGCCAAGGTCCGAATCCTATCCCGCTCTTGGGCAGAGCGAGAGGAAGTGTCAGACTTCTACTGACTAAAAACCACCCATATTCCTTCTTAGCCCTTCATGTCGAGGCCGCAGTATCTCTTGCGAACAACCCGCAGCCCCAAACGGGCGTCGGCCCTTGCGGGCCCCTTCCATGTTGCTGACATCTCTTTGAGGCGCGCGTGGAACACGAACGCGCCGTCGACACGGTCTGTCGTCGTCATAAGACGGACGAACGGCGAGCTAGCCCATCACTCACCGTCCACAGGCCCGCGTCTACGGTGACCGGAAGCCATCACGTGGCCCTCGACGCCCGGAGTGCCTCCCGCGGCGGCGGGGACGAGAGGTTCTCTCCCTCTCAAGTTCCGCCACCTCCTTCGCTAGCATCACTGCTTCGCAGAAGGAGGCGACGGCGTCCCATTTCTCCTCGCCCCGGACCATGGCTTGCACCAGGGCCGGACGCGAGAGGTCGCCGCCGCCGATCGCCGCTACGAGAACACAGCGGGGCTCAGCCCAAGCGGGACACACCTTCATGGTGTGCTCCACCGTCTCCTCCGGCCGATCCTCACAATGGTGGCATCCGGGCGTTTCCTCCCGCCTGATTCGGTGCAGGTACCTTCCGAAACAACCGCGTCCGGTGAGTACCTGCGTCAGAGGGATGGTAAGGGCGCCGTGGCGCCTCTTCAGCCACTCCTCAAAGAGGGGGCCACTATCGTGGCGTGCCCTCTCGCTGGGGGCCTTAAATTCATTTGAGGTCACCACAGGATAGTGCGCTTGTACAGTCTTGCAACCTTGTCGCGAAATTATTTTCCTATTTTTTTTTTTTAGAAGACTGTTTTTTGTGTTTCTTTTAATGACTAATTAAGGAAGTTGTGTTCGTTATTGTCTCTTGTTCCACTTACGATGACACTACTAAACTTATATCACACTTGCACAATCGCTTTTTTACGTCACATGGTGATAAAGAGAATGTATAGGCCACATTACAAGACATCTACAACACACTCAACTATGAACTCTACGTTTAGACAACAAAGTCGATATTTGATTGTTATTTTTTTTCTCGTATTTGATAATGAAAGTTACTGTTTTTTACCATTTTGCTGACTACGTGTCTTTACGAAGGTTTATATTGCCATTTTTAGATTACTTCGTAATGTCTTCCGCCAGTAATAAATAAGTAAAGTACGCAGATAATAATTATTATTATTGGTGCATTAACACTTGCTTTGCACACCTTTCTTCGTGACAGATGTTTTTTTTGTCTCTATTTTAAGATTTATCAATCTACTTTGTCTATGGAGGAGCTCGTGGCTAAATAGTAGATCTTCAGGTTAAGCCGCGCTTGCCTAGGTTGGTCCTTGGATGGGTGACCACCCATTACATACCGAGGTTCCTCCGTGTCTAGGAAAGCACATTAAGCCGTTGGTCCTGGCAATCATTGAGGTCCGGAAGTCTGACAAACAGTCTTAAAAAGGGGTAGGTATTACCCAACATTAATTGGATTGTGGAAGTCAGATAGACAGTTGCTCCAAAACACTGGTATTCAAATGGATCCGGTTAAAATGGAAGCCGACCGTAAAAAAGTTGGGAAAAGGCTAGGCAGATGATGATTTTCTTCGTGTATCGGTCATAGATAAGATACATATTAGAATGACATTGGTTTCGAGCTATCTCAAATTTCGATACTAGTTCTTCTAGAAGTCTAGATCCTAGAATTTCAACATAATAGTCGCTTAACATTTTAGTAACCACAATTTCGACAAAATAAAAAACTAGTCACAAATATTTTGTTTCCAGACAAGAAAATTATGGTAGCACGTCCTATTGTAGGATGATAAATTTTCACTTTTGTTACATTTTTTATAGTTCACACTAGGTTCTAATTGGTCAATTTAAATGCCATTAGCCTAGGTCACTATCTAATGATACATTAATTTTGTATTGTTGCTTTTTTCATAGTTATTTTTAATTGTGATAGATAGTATGAGAAGTAAAATCACTAATGCCCATTTAACCTACAATAGGGGACACCAACATATATGCCTAAATGAAAGAACCTACAACAGCACAATTTAATATTAATTTTAAGTGTTGTTTAATGTTAGAGAAGACGGCCCTAACTCGACTATCATATACATGACCCAATGCAATGTCTGCTTTTAAATACCAATTATTTTTTGAATGAACCACTACTGTATATAAAAATTAAAGAATACCCCACACCCTTACAAAAAAAAGCACACAAACACACACACACTCACACAAACCAAAACCAGAAACATCTACTTACAACAGTATTTAGGAGAACTAGAAGCATTAAATTAATTAGATTATTATTGTAGGAACATGCAAATAATATTAAAGTATTGTCATTTATAAATGCATTTAACTACAGGTAACAGAATATCAAAGAAAAAGATTACAGGGTGTATTTTTGTTTACGTTACTTTTAAACTAACAAACAAATTACTTTGTTTGGGTTTTATTTTTAATGTTTATTTTGCTTAATCTTTGTATTGGCTATGCCTTTATGAATGGATTATTACCTCTTATCAGTTCTTGTAACTAAATGCATTTATGTTTAGAAAATTCCTACACATCAAGTAATCAAATAAATAAATAAATATCCTTGAAATACCAAATGGTTTAATATTGCAATATTATTACAGTATGAATGTTGACAATGGTCATTTGAACGGATATTTATTTATGTTTGTTGTTTCCATCACCTCTAATACAACAAAAGCAGAAAATGGAAATCAAATCTTACCTTAGCATAACCCTGAATTGTTCCAACTGCCGGATACTCTCCGATAGTCTCGAGAAGGCATTGAAGAGCGCTACAACCTCTGTCCTTTGCAACCTTTCATGAGATTTGTGTCTTACAGGCAACTTGCCTTGGTTTGGGTCACTTTCAGGACTGTTCCATTTACTAGAGAACAATATCTTTAATGCAGTTCCCAAGCCTTGCGTCTGTAGTTTCCCCCATAATTTACATTTGTCGCAACCGACACAATCCATAATCCTAGAAATGTTCCGGAAGTGTTCTCTGAACTCCACCTTCAGTTTTGCTGCTTGACTGCCTCCATTAAACATTGAAGATTCATTGAAATGGTCCGGGAAGGAGTATATGACACCTAACAAGTTATGAATTGCATCCCGTGTCTCTTCGTCTTCTGTAGGATTACCAGTGTAATACTCTTCCCTCTCCAAATAAGGTCCAGCTTTAGCCAAAGCTCTCATTTCTAGTAAATAAACAAAATATAGGTTCTTCAACCAATTAGGCCCTTCGCCAAATGTCTGGGATGGATCAAAACGACGTTGGAATTCTTCCAAGTTAGGCCCCCATTCACCATCAGCTGTAAATCCTGCTCCTTTCTCAAATAATAAATATTTTGAACAGAGATGTACGTTTATACTAGTGTGCAAACCAGATACTGCTCTATAAAACACTCTCTTTTCTAAGCACATGTTCCCAAGATCTGAAGTCATAACAAATGGGAAAGATCCATATGGATTAGGTTTGGGTCGGAAACAATTTTCCTGGTAAATACTTTTCCAGATTCTGTTTGCTGAAGGCCCTTTGTAGCCAGTAAATCTTTCAGGGTTTAGTAACAGGTCCACATAGTCAGCATCTACATCCTTGTCATCATAGCCACAGAAGTTTTCTAGGGCATCATCATGAACCTTCCATTTAGCAATATCATGTTGACTGGCTGCACTGATGGTCAAGTTCAGAAATCCCAGGTCATGGTCGTGGTCTGAATCAGTGTCACAGTGCTCTCCCTGCGCCTCCTTCGTGTACTTGGTCGCCGGGGTCTCGTCTATATGATCGTTCTCGTAACCATTCTCGACACCAGGGACACTCTCCTTAGAACAAGTCTTAATGTGACAATACCTCATCGCACATTTGCTGTCGTCCGCCCAGAATGGACATTCTTTCTTCAAATTCACTTTGTAGAAACGGAAGTAATCTTTCCTTATTAAACTTTGGAGGCGCGGAAACAACTTCACGTTATTGAAGTAATCGATGGTGTCAACATTGCACGAACAGTCACCCAGAGACCCGTGGAGTTCGTCAAAGCATGCATTGCTGTCGCAAGGCTTTGTGTCATACAACTCCGTGTTGTAACCGACCGCTTGAACTATCATTAAAGCGAATGTTATAAACACAACACAATAATTTCTGTATGCCATTTCAGTAGCCACTTTCGCCATGGCATGAGTATTTCTAATAAATATAGCAAGTAGACGACCGTGTTCTATCACAGCACATTTGACACTGATACGAATGAGTATTCACGAAGAGGTGAAAGTGGAATTAAACACACCGAAGACGAAAAGGTAGGACGTGCTCAAACAAGCGTTCACACTTTTCATGATTCCCGACTGATTTGACATTGACAGCTACATTGACAAATCTATTGCAGCTTGTGTAACGTCAATGTCAAAGCACGTTCAGGGTATTTTTACAAGAAATTACTCTGCTCTTTTAGCATGAACGACATACGACCATAGAGTAAAGTAATGTAACGGGTTTGTTCGACGTTATGGTGAAATTATGACGTGCACCAATCATATTCGTTGTTTTGATCATGGGATGATATTCTTAGTAGTATTACTCTTTTCAGAGTAGAGACTGGAAACTCAGAAGCGCTTCATAAAAAATAGATACAAAATCCGATCATTCACCAGGCAAAAATTGAGGTATGAAGACTATGAACTATGAAGGTAGGTACTTGGGGCTGTTGGGCTGTTGGGCTGCGGGTTGTTCGAAAGAGATATCGCGGCCTTGACACAAAGGAAGGAACATGGGTGGTTTTTAGTCGGTAGAAGTCTGATCTGACACTTTCTTCTGCATCATCAAATGACTCCTGCCGCTGCTCAGAGCAGAGCGGGAGGAGTCATTTGATGATTTCCCACCCCCAAATAAAAAAAAAAGGTTATACGTAATATGATTTTAGTAGTGAAAACCAACTTGTTGCTTGTGCACTTGTTGTTGTAGGTAGGTACACTCAGCGACACATCATAATAATATAAGCATTTCTAGTTACATGGCGTCGTCGCGACATTGAGACATGATAGATCGTCGTTTTCTATGACTAACTACATAAACAGGATATATTTATCATGATTACTATTTGTTTTGAGTTACCGATATTTCGGCGCTATTCGGCATGATCAGGATCACTGATAAACTGAATTTATTGCCGGTGGGTGATTATGAGGCAAAGGGGACTACCCTGTTTCTTGTTCATTTTTTTTACCGCTACCATTGTCACTCACAACTCGACTCTCGGCACACGAAACTCATGAGCCCACTTGCGAACTTTTTTCATTATTTACACAGTTGCACCAATGGATTCCAGGCTCTCGACAGTTGTATCCCATATTTGGTCATTTGAATGGCTTCTCTTTTCCAGTGTCGGTATATATATGTAGTTGCGTCGTCGACGAGATGACATAAGGGTTACGCAACTCAATCCAATGGTTCGATCCTGATTCCAAGAAATGTTTAGCTAGGTATTGTAGATTTTTTTGTGACATTATTTTTCACCGCCCTAATGTGTTCGGATCAAAGATTATAATAATACTATGGCAGGTTCGGATATTCGACATCGACAAGCCGCAGTACGTTTCGTCTGACCGATAAATTATGACTAAAACTCAACACTTAACATGACTAAAAACATAACACCACGCCTGCCTGTAGTACCTACATCCAGAAGTTCATGTAATAACTGGCGATCCTATTAAAGATTCTGGGTGGACCCCAGTTAGTATTGAGAAGTTCTTGCTTCGTTAGTTATAAAAGCACTACGGTCATCTGGTTCACGCACAAGGTAATATCGGAATTGGCAAAGGAGATCATCAAAAGAATTCATTTAGGTACCTACTTGGTTCATGTTTAACCCCATGTTGTTTCACTCAAGATAGGTACTTTTAGCACCTTCTAGATCTAGATCCATTGTTATGTCAGTCTCAGATTGCCTATATAGGTACTTGCGGTACTTTTGCTAGTCTTGAATTAGAATAGTAGTAATTATTATAAACTGACCAAAATGGCGAGGAAGTGTTGTTCTCGAAAGAGAAAATATTATAAGATCATTCTATTCTACGGAGTTAATTATGTTGGGACTTCGGGAATGTTAAATTAAGAAACAAAAAAAGAAGGAATGTTGAAGTAGAAAATTTATTTATTCCATACAATACAATATAATTCATCCACAAAAGCAGTTTCATCAGAAATGCACAAAAAGAGATTCAAAATACAATAAACAGACATTTGCTCCCGATAACATTTACTATTTACACAGGCATGTGAAACGAGTAATAAATCACATAATATTTTATAATAGAAATGCATAAATATCAAATTTTTTAACACTTTAATAACATTATTTTGTAAAATGGACGTACTTAAACTTTATAACGCCGATTTATGAAAATACTTTTATTTTATTATAGATAATTTCTATTGTTTATCAACATTACAAACAGTCGCTTAACTAACTTAACAGTACCTAAACTTTATATTTTAAAATGGTGCAACAAAAGAGAATGAATAACTAATTATAATGGTAAGGTACAGCGCGTCTTGACATCTACGAGGCATCAAGATTTCATTGATGCTTGGAGATACAGAGTAAAATACAACAACGTACCGTATTAATAACCTGGGAAAGTTTACTATTGTCTATTGTTTTTTTTTTTAATTTGTGCATAGAGAGAAGCAATGATCACCATTCTTGCTTAGTACGGGTCCAACTTAAATATTATTTGAGACATTATGAAATTTTTAATTCTACTTGGTTAATGAATGTGCAGCCTAGAGGCCAAAGTCAAATGTTTAATAAAATCTGGTCTAGTACCTATGTTAGGTTCACGCCAAAGCCAAACGTTTAAAATATCTAAGGTTTACAAGCAGAGCTCAACAGTATCGATTATGATTTTGCTATTTTCTAGTAACAAAGACAAAAGTAAACTCGCCCCAGGTTGTATTTTAGAAAAAGGTGGGAGTTGCGCTAGACCGAGCTAACCTTAACTTAACTTGTACATAAGTAACTTATGTTTTGTATCTGTCGTTGATTTTATTGTTCTTATTCGAATGTTAATTTCGTGATGTCTTCGTTTTAGGCGTACCTGAAATTGGCAAAATAAAATAGTCAGTATTTGGAAGATTTTCTGTGAAAATACATATAAAAAACAAAAATAGAAACTAAGAACACTGGTACCATAGAAAATTAAACACAAACGTATTATAGGTACAAACATAAATATTATACAAAAAACTATTGCTTACAATTTTAACCCTCCCCCTCTCCCTCTTTTTTAACCGAAAATAATTAGTAAAAAATTATTTACAACAATATGACAACAGACATTCTTTACAGGAACAGTAGTTTAAATCCTGTTAAATGACTATTCTGCAAAGCAATTGGAAATTATTCAGTTTTGTATAGTAAAAATAATTTCCATGGTTCCCACAGCAAAAAATAATAATAACATAATAAATAATTACAACAATAATAACTTAAAAACAACCACAAACATGCAGATTAGTATTTTTATTTACAGAAAGGTGACTTACCTAAGTATCATGCTTTGGCCAAACAATTCCAAAAATAAAAGTAGGTACATTTAATTTTGTGCAATATTTAAAGCTTTGGGGCTTTTCTGCGTATTGGCCTTAAAATTAGGGTGAGATTAGTGAAACAAACATTATTATTTTATTACACACATTCTTTATTGATTACAAAATTCTTTAAAATCAATCAGTGCAAGGCACGACTCTTTCTTCGTCTCATTAATTCTTTCTTCCTCGTTTTAGAAAAACAATCTAACCATCATGCCTTTGAATAAGATTTTTTTTATCAATTTGGCACAAACATATTAAGAAATTACTAATTAACACTTAAAGAGTCTGTGCAATCATTTCCATAAATATCTAACAAAAAAATATTATAAAACTTCTAAATTGGACACAAATATATATTTTTATAAAATAAAATCAAATCCAAACTAAAACAGTCGACAGTAGTAAAATTTTGTCAATAATTTTTATTCGTAAACTTACGTTTCTAGAGATTTCTAAACAAGTTTTTTTTTTATGAAAATACAATATCACATAGCAAGATTCTAAATGTTTATACATATAAAAATAAGTGGAGATTCTTTAAATCGAAGCGTTTAGATATATTTTTAGTAAGTTTTAACATCTAGAAGAGACTCTTAATTTAATATTTAAATGAATTATTTAAATAATATAATTATTTATCATTTAAAATAATGTTATTCTAATCGTAAAGAGCCCGAAACCCTTGGCTAAAAATGTGTGAAGCATCAAAAGTTAATATTTTTTTTATATTTAATTACTTTTGAAAATAAATGCTGAAAAATCTTAATTATTTTAATAATGGAATGCTGCCAATGAAACCTTTACCTATATATATTTTTTAACACACGTGAAACGCAGTTTTATCTTTGTTAGAAATGCAAGGATTTTGATTTGAAGTGTCAGATACTACAATAAAAAGCTAGGCGACATTAAACAAGCTAAATGCAAAAGGTAACAAGAGCCTATTTAGCTCTTTATGTTTGTTACATTAGTCATATTATAATGTTATGACAATTTTGATTCTATTTCTAGTCAACACCCTGACAAAAAAAAAACTAGCTATGTAGCAAGAAGTTTCTTTGTCTGCAAGCCTTTAAATGACATCATGCCACGGTTGGCTGATTACCAGTCTTCCTAAGCCTGAGGTCATACAAAAATGTCATTGTTTGGCTTAAAAGAGAGATGGAGCTATATAATCATCTCTTTTTTCCTACAGAACAATGATTTGAACTTGTACAGTACATAGTACAGTTAGGAACTGATGTCCCAATGCAAATATTTGCGTTAATTTAGGGTTAATTGCGCTCACAATGTTAGTTAAGCATATATATTCCAAACAAAAGCGTTATTATATAATTTTTAAATATACAATTTTATTATTCATGTATCAACGGTTTTTGTCAAAATTACGCACAGTGAATATAAAATTGAGTTAACTGGGTACGAAATGAGATGGTTGATGCTTCCTTTTTTTCGTAAAAGAGGTCTGAGGGAGAAAGATAACCCCAATCTATTTAAGTCGCGAGTAAATAGGCTTCTTCTGGGTAAGCTCGTTCCATCGTCGACCTCATCTCTGCCCTTAGGGCAAGATTGAGGTCAAGAGCAGGAGCATTTCAAATAAAAAAAAAAGAACATCCCTTTTAATTTTATTGAAAAGCGTTAAATAATATGTACTTTGATGTGTGTAAGTTATTTATTGCCATGAGGTTATCTTCAGGCTAATAAATACATATGTACCTAATTTAAAAAAAAAACATTTTTTTTAATAATTAGGTACATGTATAATATGTAACATTATAAAATGGTTGTGGTGCGTAATTTTGACAAACTCACGTTCTTAAAAACGTATGTTTTAACTTAGCCTTATTAAGAATACCACTTGATTTAATCAAGCAATTAATATGGCATACAATTATATTTGAGATTCGAAACCCTTTGGACACAATCTCAAGTGAAATTCAAAAGGCGTTTTATAACATGCTACCTGTAGCGTGCAATCGTCAAAAAGTATAAAAAGTTTTGTGAGTTGAAATCAAATCGATTAGTAAATCGGTATCGAATGAAATGGACGCCAAAAGTAGCATTTGTGCTTGCTGTTATTGTGTCCCAAAAAAAAGTAAATCAGCCATGCAGTGTACAGTCCGCTCACAAAATTTGTTAACAAGTAAAAAGAACCAAAAAAAATTGTGTTCATAGGTACCAGTTTTAATGTACAAAATATTAGTAGCGAGACCTTCTGTCCATATTTCTTATGGAATTGGCGAGACACAGCGAGAACAGCGCTCCGACCACCTGGAACATGTAAAAAATAATAATATAGTTACTAAATAATAATATCTTACTCCTATTATAAATGCGAAAGTGGGTATTTCAAAAAGAAAGAGGATATTTATATCTATTTCACGTAATTACAACAACAGTAAGAGATTTTGTTACAATTTTACAGTGTTATAAGGAACTTTTACATTCGAAGAACACATACCTAAGTTCTAATAACTAATTAAAAATATTCTTTAAAAAAAATAAGTACGCGGACTAAACCGCGGGCAGGTCGCTATCTAGTAGAAAAAAAACAGCTTTGTTACTAAGCCGAACACAAACCGATGTTTGTCGATGACCTACGAACGATTGTTTGGGACCGATTTTGATGATGTTTAATGTCACATCGGTCACATCATTATGAGCTATTTTCGCCGTCTTTTGTCAGGTCGATTATAAATAAGTTGTTTGCGATACTCTTTTATTGTTTTTTTTTTATTCAACAAACAACGGTTTTGAATAGAAAATTAAATGTTTCATAATAACGTATTAAAACAACGGTGGAAAGTCGTAAACTTCAGACCTTTGTCAATAAGACAGTTATTACTAGCATGAGATGTTTAGACTGTTGCAATCTATAATTAATACCTACAGCCATAACTGACTTACATTTAATCATTATGACGTGTCCAAATCACACGATAATTGACTCTATTCATTGATGTGTTTCCTATTTAATTATTTTGTCTGTTTATGAACCATAGCTCTACACATGTACCTATGTACAGCTATAGATATGCGATATGCATAGTGCAAGGTATACATATATGGTATCGAAGCTCGCGATGTTTGGAGAAAGTCGTGTTTTTATGTAATAGGTCGGCAAACAGGCTGACGGAGTGACGGCCCACTTGATGGAAAGTGGTTACCACCGCCTACATTATGTGAAATTACTCCTGGGTGTGTGTGAGACAATGTTGCAATATTTCATGGGAGTGCAGGAATTTATGCATGGCAACAATAATTACAGTTACAGTAAGTAGTAAGTACTACACAAGTTAGGGATTGCATCAATTAATGATTCTCGATCTGAAAATCATCGAAGTTTTTAAATTTTCCGTTTGTTTTAGCCATGGAATTTTGACTCCTCCTCCAAGTAAAAGAATAAGGTATCTCGTTATGATTGTTTACTGCTAGATCTTCCGAATAAAATACTCAGGGTGATTTAAAAGTTAAAAGCTTAATAACAAAGTAAAACGTCTGTGACATTACGTAATTTTTGTCTATTCCTAAATATGTGAGATTATGAAGTAAAAACATCGAATACGCACCTCAATACAGGCTATACCAATAGCGACTCCAGCGATGGGCTTGTTCCACTTCTGGTACAGGTCGGAAATGACGGCAGCGCAGCCTCGGTTGGCGTTGTCGAAGGTACACTTGCCGCCGATGACGGTGCCAATGGCGCTGGTGCTGGTGCAGCAGGAGTCGGGCAGGGAGAGGGTCACGCCGTAGTCCTGGGCACCGTCTTTACCGCAGCAAACGAACTGGAAACGAAGAAAATGTATATTAATGGTGATTTACTAGAAGCTACTTTTTTTAACGGCAATCCTGCTTCCTACTTATATATTATAAATATATATATTATAAATAAACGCGAAAGTTTGTAAGTATGGATGGATGGATGTTTGTTACTCTTTCACGTAAAAACTACTGAACGGATTTGGATAAAATTTGGTACACAGATAGTTTATAACCTGGATTAACACATGGGATAATTTTTATCCCGATTTTATCTTCCCGTGGGATAATTTGCAAGTTGTAGCGGGCGAAGCCGCTAGCAACAGCTAGTTATAAAAAGATGTGACCTGGGTTATGGGTATTTCTAATTTTCTCAGTGGCTGAGAGATTGGACTGCTGCTTTGGTTCGATCCCCGCACGGAAAAAATATTTGTATGGCCTACAGGTAGTTGTTCCGGGGCTGGGTATTTGTGTATGTGAGTTTAAATGTTTGTAAACGCACCCACGATACAGGAGAAATTCCTAGTGTGGGGCACCGTATTTAAAAAAAAAACCTTCCTTGTCATATCATCGAAAGATGAGTCTCAAAAAACCGATGGATGGATGACTCGATGAATGATGGATGGACAGTGTCTCTACTCACATCAGACACCTCCTTTCTTGTCATACCATCGAAAGATGCTTCACAAAAAACGATGGATGGACAGATCTTCATGGATGGTGTCTTCACTGTCTTCACACAGTGCATCCATCGCTTTCTAAAACCAAGATATATCAAATAACGTACCTGTTGCTGAATATTGTTGATGACAGCATCAGTAGCCTTGTCGACGTCAGCGCTGGATCTCTTGTCGAACAGTGAGTTGACAGACTTGACCAAACTCTGCCTGATAGTGTCTCCGTAGGCGAACAGGAGGACTGCTATCACCACCTGCACGATGATGATTACCAGCAAGAAGATCGCGTACTGGAATGATAAGGATTTTGTTATTAGAAACAAATATATTCTTTTGTTAGTAAAAAAAATACCACAGGTTCCTTGTCTAGCAGGGCTATTGCGTATCTTTTTAAATGTCAGTGGCTATCATAGTGTCCATCGATTAACTGTCAAATAGTTTATGGTTTGGTACAAAATGGAACCATTTGACAGTTGATTGATGGACACTATGATAGCCACTGACATTTAAAAAAAGCCCTGCTGGTCAAATCTAGTAAGGGGTTATAATAAAATAAGAGGCCTAGTTAAATATTGTTTTTGCACCACTCACATGAGTTCTATTAATCCTACCAAAGGCACAGGGTTTATTGAGAATTTCTTCATTGAAAACAAAATAACACTTTGCCCGGACATTGGATCGAACTAGACCTTTTTTTTTTTTGGCGGTTGGAAAATCATCGAATAACCCCTCCCGCTCTTGGGCAGAGCGAAAGGGAGTGTCAGACTTCTACTGACTAAAAACCACCCATGTTCCTTCTTAGCCTTTTATGTCAAGGCCGCGGTATCTCTTGCGATAAACGCGCAGCCCCCTAGGCCTAGGACACATTATTATTATATTATAAGCTTGTATTGTCCCACTACAGGGCAAAGGCCTCCCTTCCCTCCTTCCACTTTTCGCGATCTAATGCGATTATAGGCCAATCCTTTGAGAAGGAGTCTAGCTCATCCCGCCATCTCCTTCTGGGCCTGCCGCAGATAGTTTTATCGCAATGATTATGCATCATAATGCGACAATTACACAAGCATTTCAATACAACAGGATGGTCGTCCTCTTTAGATAAAAAAATAATGATTTTACGACAAACTGATCATGCAATGACATGACCAAATGAAAGGGCGGAATCTATTCTGTGGCAAGTTTAATTTATTTTAACTACACGTATGGCGGACTTATACCGCATAGCATTATGTATTTGTTTGTAGTTTTTTTGTGATGAACTTTGATGATACATTATGGAAAAGTACCTGATACCCGACAATTTAGCCCAATTTAAAAACAAACCAATTTAATGACGTTTCGTTTCAATTCAGTGACCTCTGCCATCCATTCGTGGAAGATAGGCCCGTTGTTATGTTATTTAGGTCTATCTATATCCTTTTTAGGGAACTTAATAAAGTAGTATCATATTTAGAGGTTAAAAGGACCCATAGACAAAACCAAAACGCCCAAAAAAAAGTTCTACTCAAATACATATAAGACTCAAACTACTCATTTAAGATTCAATAGTTTGAAGAGTTGTTATATGAGACCAACTCCCGTTTCACGTTAATTTCAACAAAGACCCTTCGCTCATGGAAACACCCAATAGAGTTTCGTACATCATACTATGAAAACACAAACGGATGTCTACCATAGTTGACATTCCATTGCGTATTTCGAAGAAGAACACTGGTTCCAAGTATGAAATGACACAGCAGTGGATTGTTTGTTAATTGTGTTTGTCATTCGCAGAAGAAATATTTCGTGTTCGTTGCGTTTCTAAATGTGGGCTGTAATTGATCCAATCAATTCCAATGTATTTAAGCTTGCTAAAATGGTCGGCTTAGATTAGGTATTCCAAAACTGGTTTTATAGAGACCAAGGGGCTCTTTCAAATAACTAAATAATCTTGCTCTACATTCTATCTGCTCCTATGTATTAGAATGATCTGTGTGATTATTTGGTCCCCTCGCCACATGCATGGTTTGTCCTTTGAATGTCATTTTAATCTCGTCTGGATCACGCTACCGGTTGTCAGCTCCCCTTGGGAATTAGACGAGAATATCGATCCCAGAAACTGTGCTAAATAGGTCTTTAAGCACTTCAGTGCCATTGACAGAAGGGCGGTGATGGTAAACATAACACCACGCCTGTAATACCCGAAGGTTTAGGCAGAGAAGTACAAGTCCCATGTAATAGGGGGCGAACCTATTGCCATCAACCGGGCAAAATCCAGAATCCATGGCTGCTACTGAGAAATTCCTGGTGGAAAAATCTAATAATACTTTACCCGACCCGGGAATCGAACCCAGGACTTCATGATCAGCAGTCACGCTTGCGAACACAAGACCAACGAGGCAGTCAGTTCATAGAATAACCCTAAAAAGAACTAGTCTATAGATACATACCGTGACAACCATGCAGTGGCTCTCCCGAATCGCGCCGCAGCAACCAAAGAACGCTATCACGAACATGATAGCGCCTATGATGATGAACACCCATGGGGCGACCGTCAAGTGTGTCTTGAGCTCATCCTTCACAACCGTCCAGTTGAGCTGGACCGCCACTCCAATGCCTATGACTGCTAGGCCGAGGAGCTGTGGACAGAAAAAGAAAAGTTTTAGTAAAGTCGTTGGGTTAGAAGTTAAGAGGAAACATCTGCATCATCATCATTTCAGCCAAAACACATCCAAAACTGGACATAGGCATTGACCAGCATTGAGAGAAGGTATAGACAGGCTGCAAAGCAAAAAACTTGATATTTTCCTCTACATTATAAAGCCCGGTGTCTGCCAAATCGAAATATACAGGGCATCGACCAATCACATTGAAATTTGAAATGCACATCGCGTTTCTCGTCTCTCCTGTGATTGGCCAAATCTTGCACGTCTTTGCAGAGAGAAAATCAGGCCTTGGGGTAAGGTCGGATTGCATCACAAATAAAAATATAAAGAGTGGTAAACGATCTGTTTCTGTCAATTGTTTGCAAATTACAGAGACAGAATTAGTTTAAATGCTGAAAACGGACCTAAAAATTCGGATGCAAATTGTGGATCTTTTTAAAAGGTTTTCCGTTCGAGCAAAAAAATACTGGTCAGCTCATGGTCGTTAAGGCAGATTAAATAATATTAGGTTATGGTAAGTATTATATTATCTGTGCTAATGTGCAAAAACTGCAGTCCAAATTGGAATTCTTTTGGACTTCCTTATGACGAAAAACAGCTGGCACTGCGAATATTTTTGGGGACTAGTATCATGACAATTTAGGGTCAATCCGTAGCAAGTGGTTAAGAGGGAGAGGTATGTGAAATAGGGCATTTTTATTACTCCGATCGTTGACCGAGGACATTTTTCTCAACGAAACAAAACTTGAGAAACAAAAACAGTTAGAGAGACTGGATGTCCAACTTTCGAGCCCCTGACTACCCATAACGACTATCAAAAGATCTTAGCGACACTTTTTTTTCTTGGGGGGTGGGAAATCATCAAATAACCCCTCTCCCGCTCTGGGCAGAGCGAAAGGGAGTGTCAGACTTCTACTGACTAAAAACCACTCATGTTCCTTCCTTCTTAGCCCTTGCGCCGAGACCGCGGTATCTCTTTCGAACAACCCGCAGCCCCGATAGGCGTCGGCCCTTGCGGGCCCCTTCCATGTTGCTGACATCTCTTTGAGGCGCGCGTGGAACACGAACGCGCCGTCAGTTACACATTTTAAGCCGATAAAAAATGCTAGCATGAACAACCGAATAATGTGCCAAAAATCGGTTGCAAATGCCGCGAAAAAACAATTTTACGAGTGAGTAAGTAATTTATTTTAGTGGCGACTTGGCCAAGTCACTGGTAGCGGTGACTCAATCATTTGGTCGGTCTATCTGACCACCAATCTATCGGGTCATGGCCATACCACAATGGTTGGTGGGTTTTTCTGATAGTGAGTACTGAGTAGGCTAAAAGGGTTGTAGGGACTGATGATGAGAGATGACGAATTCGTCTAATCAAGCTTTACAAAAACAGTTTATAATACAGACCTCTCATTGTACGGGAACTCTATGCAAAGCGAGCCCATGCTATACTGGAAATATGTAGTTTGATGGTGTGTGCACTGTCAATGCCATAATTTCGATATTGAAAGCTATTCTATTTTCATAAAAGGTGCCCAGAATTGGCACCTTCAACCTACCTACTCCATACCTTCCTTTTTTTCTTTCATTAAAATAATTTTATATGATTGTGTTAGGTTAGACTTTGATGAATGAAATGCTCCACAGGATCGAGTAGGTCCTAAGTATCTAAACAAAGAACAAACGCCATTTCGATCTCCGTAACCATCGTGGGAGAGAATTTTCATATTTACATTTTCTAATTCATCTATTATGGTGAATTATTTCTCTAATCAGCCATTTACCACACCTGCCTACCACAATTCTTTCAGCATGCCAGTTCAATATCCCCAAACGGCTAATAATCTGTCCTCATTACGAAAATTTGTGTCAGAATAGTCTGAATCTAGTGAAAAACATGATGGAAGTAGGTGTGTCCAGATTTAGAACCGTGCGGTAGACACGTGGTCAGTTCGACATCGTATTTTATTTTCACAACAACACGTCACGCCTGTAATCCCCGAATGATTAGGCGGAGGTGTTCATCCTATGGGATGAAGTTCACCCATATTTCTGTCCATCAGTTCATCTTTTTTCCATTTCTTGGGTACAAAACCAGACTTTCAGCTGCTACTGAGAAATTTTTGAGAGAAAAACCCCAATAACAGTTTGCCCAATTAGAGAATTCACTACTTATTTAGCCTCGCTGGTCGAGTGGTCGCAAGTGCAACTGCTTAGCATGAGGTACTGGGTTTCAATCCCCGAGTCAGATAGTGTTATTCCGTTTTTCCATCAGTAATTTTTCAATAACAGCAACGGAGGAGAGGCTTTGTGCCTGGTTAATGGCAATAAGCTTGCCCCCTATTACGTGGGACTTAAACCGTAACTGGCAAAATGTGCAAAATGTGATGCTATGTTATATAGCAACCAATGAGACACTCATTCAGTCATCATTTTATTTTCGTCCAATGAAAACAAGAGAATGAAAATATGTTATGTTCTAAATCTTATCTCGTTCGAGGTCAAACAGCGGAGATTCAGAACAGATGTTATCAATGTCAGAAGGTTAATTTTTTAAATAACTGTTTATGTGTTTAATGATTGATAGGTACGGATACACAAACGAATATCGCAATTTGGGGCTGGTAAAGTAATCGTTAAGGGCCTATTTCACAATGTTCAAATAACCACTTCTTACTGAATAAACTCAAAAATGGAACAGAATTTTTATGGAATATAGTCTTAGGTGGTGAAACAGGTGAAGGACAATATACGACCACGTGCCCAAGCCGCACTGGGCCAGCGTGGTGGATTACGGCCCACTTACTCCACTAACTACAGTTATAAGTAAGTTATCCAAAAACGACTTTTGCTCACTAAACTTATACCTTCATTAACCCTCCCAGACCGACCACCCGACCAGTCCTTATTTCAGAATAACAGATGGGCTACCCACCTGTTCCCTACGCAGTCAAATTCACACCACCACGGCACCAATGTTACCGGAAGGAAATTCGGCACACATGTCGTTGTCACACAGAATTCATTCTATTGTTTTAGTTAAATTATAATGAATAATATCCGTAAAAGTCGTGTGAAAACATGACTTTATTACCCGTGTGGTGTGATATGGAAATGTGGCCGGAAACCGAGACCGTAATAAGTACTAAAAACCGTATTTCCTGCACCAGCCCTCAAGGTCTCAAGTTTGCAATTCTGTCACAATGATAATGGAAAAGTTAAGGGAGTTAGATAAACTTCAACATACAGAAAAGCTTAAGCTAATCCTGTTTAAAATCGATGTAGAAATCATCATCCCTGCTCTTGTTCCATGTTACTTGGGGTTGGCGAAACCCGTTTTTTGCTTTCAACCCCTCTTGTCTGGCGACACTTCATTCCCACGTTTTTATTCCTTCACTTTGAGTTGCAGGAATACAAAACGCTTTCAAAGATACTATCACTTGGTCGATTTAGATACAAAATGCTTTCTCTTCCATTCTCACCCTTTAGCCGTTTCATTATCATCTAGTTCCTGTCCTTCATATAATCATGTCACAGAATGCATCTTTTCTTTCTTTCTCTCTCTCTCGTTCATCAACATAACAGTATTAATAACCTAATTAACGCATCAATCAATGCCCCAACCACTCCTCACGTGACAACCTACAGTCAACAGCACCAGAAACCACCACTTCAACTACGAAAACCGACGTTAAAGCTTCGAAATCGCGGCGTTGTGGAAGTCAATTTGGCTCATGGACGTGTGGTTGACGGTACTTGAGTTCAGCTGCATGTTATTTCCTACACTCTGACGTCATGTGAGTGACCCCTTTAGCTCACGCATGTTCTGTGCGAGCTCGAATCAGGCTGAAAACATGATTGGACTATTTCCGTACTAATTCGTGCACGCCTGTTGTGAATACTCTTGAGAAGAAAAAGTATTGATGGTAGTGAATGATCAAGAAGCTGAAAAATTGGTGGTTTTTGACAATGACTATTAACATCATTTATGGAATCCTCGGTTAAGATAGTACACCTACTAGTTAGATATGTTAGAGATTTAGGGAGCTAGCCTATTGGCATCAATTGTGCAGGGATCCGAATTCGCAGCTGCTTTTAAGAAATGTCGAATAGAAATACCCAAAAGTCCAAAACAATAAATTAAACATAAAATAAAAAAATAAATACATTAAACTGTGAGTGATCAAAATGTTACGACGATCAAGAGCTACATCGGTTGATCTGCGGTGAATTTGTAATTGTAACCGATTTGTGGACCGCTACCGCATTGCCGTGGTGGTTACATCAGCGTCAAATCTTGGCTTTGCAAAGTGAGAAGCAGTTTTAGATGTAGCTTTGCTGTTACTTTTAAAACAAACTAGAGCTGATAAAGCTTAATCATTTGTATTACCACCAGTTCATCTTCATCTGCCTAGTCTTTTCACAACTATGTTGAGGTCGGCTTCCAGTCTAACCGGATGGATCTGAATCCTAGTCTTTTACATGGAGCGACTGCCTATCTGACCTCCACAACCCCGTTAGTACTGGGTAAAACGATACTCCTTGGTAAGACTGGCTGCAGACTTTCACGCTACTGACTACCTGTTACGACCACCAGTTACAAGTCTAAAACCATAACTTTCAGCCAGATGGTTGTAAAAAACTGTAAGTACAACAAAAGAGAAAGAAAAAGTTCCAAAACACGTGTTTCATAGTAACATCTGCCCCTGCTCCATGTGTTTACAAAACAATGTCTGTAAACCGTTTACATTTTACAATGAGACTCGGAGCAGATGCAGATTTTTCACTTACTGCATCTGCGATGATGAATGCATCTGCCACCTTGACAAGTGGGGTTAATACAGTTAAGTGGGAAGGCCAAATTGTAGCAGAAGGAGAAAGCTGCGGTCTTTAAGGCAAATTGTCGGGCGAAAATGAAGCGGAGAGAAATGCCGCCTGTGAGAATAGGTGAGATGTCATTTGATACGCTAGAGAAGATCCCTGAATTTAAAATAATATGAATGAAACCCAAACCAATGGATGGATCAACTGTGTGAAGGATGATATGGCTCGAAAGGAGGTGACTGCTGAGATGATGACTAACAGAGAAGTATGGAAGAAGACATGCTGCGCCAACCCCAAATGAGTTGGGATAAGGGCAGGAGAATGATGATGAATGAAACCCAAAGAGTAGAACTAAATACATGTTATGCGACAAAGATGGCGAGATGAACTAGGCTGTTTTATGATTGCAAATTGTCTGGAAAATTGGATGAATACCTCTATCTAAGAGACAGGTACCAGTACAAAAAAGTAAGCCACGTTTGGGCATTCAATGAGGGATGGTTGCAAAACTGAATGGAAGAAGCAGGATCAAGCAAAAAGACGTGGTCCTGTTTCCAGCGCTGTTATGCTGTCCAATACAGATAGTGACTATAATCAGCCAAAAGATGTGAGTAGCCGAAGCCATCAACTCCATATTTCATTATTGAATTGTGAAATTGAAACGACACTTATTATGTTTTACGTAACTTAAAGAATCGTATGTTGAACATGTTGTAATCTAGACGCAACTCACTTTTGACCTTTGATAAATAGATACTTGATTGTGTATTTCTTTTTTCTCTTGACCTTTTTATTGATTATTTTTTTAAGATACAACGCAGTATCTATACATAGGTATACCTACGTTATAATTTTTTTTTTACGCACTTTAAGGCAAACAGTTCTATAAAGTATTTTTGTTGGAAAAGATGAAGACAAGGCTTACTTACACTCAGGTACTTTGATTTGAAAGAAATTTTGAGTGACTTTTGATTGAAAAGGCGAGATAGCCTATAATAGGTTAGGCAACCACCACTTTGAATGACCTCTCGATAAAAATAACAGATAATTCTATATGGAAGAGGGAAACAGAAAGTATCAAGTAGAGAATATTATTAAAAAATATTGAATGGAAAACTTTCTCAAAAATATCACTTTTAGCACTTCACAATTTACAGTTAAAAGGAAAGGAAAGAAATTTTGAAAGGTTCTTACGAGATAACAAGAAAATCACGAAGTTTAAGAGATGCTAAACAGATGAAAATATTTTATGTGTGCATAGTAATTTGGTTTCTATGTGGAACTAACAACGATTTGCAATATTTACAGGGGAGCAAGAAAGAAAGGAAACACTAACTCCATCTCTGTCTCACTTGGTAGCAGTTAGGCATGCCATATTTAAAAATAGTAGGGTGAAGTATCCAGTTGCTAATCAAGAAATCGTATAATGTTTGTGTAATTGTACGGTCGTATCAATACTGTATTCGTTCAAATTAATTTTAAAACACAGTTCCATGTCAGAATTTCATTACATTCCGCACATACCTATCGATTGGAGGCGTTTTAATGTGACATTTATTAATGACCGTTCGTCGATTACGTTATTGAGCCAGCTATTAGGGGGCGTTCATAAAATACGTGAGATGTTTAAGGGGGGGGAGGGGGTCGAGTCAAATCTCATCTAATCTTACGATGGAGAGAGGGGGGGTCTCGGCAAATATCACGCAATTTTTTTCTGATTGAAACAATAAAAAAATTATACTATTTTGGTCCATTTAATCCAGATTGTACGTACATGCTTAAGATTTAATCTTAAGCGTAATCGTAATACGATTAAATTTTTATTACACTTATTATTAAACTCTCAGCAATATTGATTACTAGTCTTAACTAGTCGTAAATAAAAGCACGAAGCAAATTTTTTATTTCTTTTTACAATAACAATCCAACGCGTTTACGTAAGAAACCCACATTTTGAAAAATCTCACGTGAGATTGGGGGATGGGGGAGGGGGTTGAATAAAATCTCACGACATCTCACCAGGGGGGGAGGGAGGGACAGAAAATTTAAAAAAACACCTCACGTAATTTATGGACGCCCCCTTAATCGTTATCTGAACAATTGCCCGTCAATTCACCAGAGCCCACTCATCGGGTAAAGGTTATCAAATATATGTCATGATGTCTGCCTATCTGAGGATGCTTTGGCCATTACAATATTATTGATCTATTTCTGTCGTTTAAATAACTTGGGAACTACGCCCACAATTGTAAGACATTGTATTGGTCAGGATTATTTACTTACTTAGAGATCGAAGATAATCTTTATCGTATTATGCCTATGAAGTTAACCTTCGAATAATTGAGCTGTTGACGTGTTAAGGAAATAACGAAGATTCTTCGCGTTCCAGCTCCTTTACCAACTTAGTATGCTAATTGATACTTGATAGTTCACATTGAACAATGAGTTTTTATTTGCACGGAAGACGCTGTATTTTTCCTATCCTTGAATAAAATACAAAAAATCAACTACCCAAGTCTATTAGTAGTAGTATTTTTCTCAATTTAGTTTCTAACGTCGTTAAAACTGAAAACTACAAACAGTAGCGACAAGTAGAATTAATAGTAATCAACAAACAAGACCGCCATTCCGACTTGTGCCTTGTGGGTCCCAGACGCCATTACAATGCCGCGAACAGCAAATTGTCACGCCAAGCTGACTAGGTACTTGATCAAACATACTCGGCGGTTAGATAACCTATTTTAAACAGGTCTTTTTAAGGTGTTAGGTTGACTGTATCTAGTTTTTAAAGGTAAATAATAAATCAGTTTCTATTCAACTCGAATGGGATTGGGTAGGATATGTCTGCCGAGTGCCGTAAAAGTGTGAGCCAAAATAGCGGGAAACTGGTGCACTGACACAGTGAGACGGGGTCGCGGCAGGCCAAGGAGATGACGCGACGAACGACACAGGTTCCGTCAGAACTGGAAGGACCGGGTTCGCGAGAAATGGAAGGAGTAGGAGGCCTTTTCCCAGGAGTGGGAAAATGCAGAAAAAAACAAATCATGCCTAGTTTATGTGCTTCGCAATATGTAGAAAATAAGGAGAATCTCCAGCTTTATCCTGTAATTACGACTGCTGCTAACCTAATGCACGACGAACCAGATAGTGAACCGAGCCTTTCGGACTAAAACACGGATGTACACTCGATTCTTCGCTTTCCGTATCCAATTACTCTTGCATTCTTTCAGGTCATTGGTCAAACTGACTTGAAGGCGTCTCGCTTGACGCATCACAGGCATGTAGAAAGGGATGGATTTATTCAAGTGCGAATTAACAGCGTTTGTTGAACTAGCTTCTCTGTACTTTTATTTAAAGAATAATAAAACTTGGTTTTGTTGGCTAGTATGTAGGTATGTACGGTATGTACCCTTGAGCTTATCAGCAGAAACAATATTGTTAGAATTTCTTCAAACATCTTCCGGCAAAATAAGGTAGCCAGAGAAAAAAAAACTCTTTCTGAACCCAACGACACCGCTTTACTGCGCCCACAAACAAAACTATCGCCCTTTCATCATACTTTTTTTTTTAATTTTTAAAAACACTTCGCCGTGGCGTGAGGTAAACGCCCCAGTTGCCGACCCCCTTTCATTATCGTGAATTTATAACGCGTCTCGTTTTAAAAGTCGTATGGTTATGCATGCCGTGGCCGAGATATTTTACAGGCGGTTGCGTTTGCATAACTACAGCACACACTGTATAGATTATGTACGGCAGCTGAGTAATCCTGTGCACATGTTACGTAATGAAATGGCAGCCATGATCGCATTCACTTGAAAGAAATACTCAAGTTTTATGCAATGATTTTTATTAATGCGTTTTGGTAACGTTAAATACACGTTGAAGATTGTAGTGTTGAGAGCATACAATAATATATAATAAGCTTTATCGATACCTTACGCTTATTTAAAACTCAATGAAAATTTAATTCAACATGAAAGAGAAACATCAAATTTTATTTGTCACGACAAATAACAGTACATAATTGAATATTGTGGACGAGTTACTTCGTATGCAGTTAAACCACCATATTTACTTACCGAATAACGGTTGTACTGATAACGGTGTGTCGTGCCAATATAATTAACATTTCAACCGGTTACTGAACTAGTCTAAAAACCTAGGCCATTTACCTGTGGTAGAGAGACCAGACTGAAGCAGGTATGACTCAGAGGAGCACCGATCCCGGAATTCCCCAATCGGCAGGTTGCCAACAGACTTTGTTATAATTGTAGAGTTGCCATAATTGTTAAAACATTAGTTTTATTTCTGTTCGTATAGTGACCGCTAGATCGGTATTGATTGGTTGACCTAAATGGACTTGACACGGGTGACTGCAGCACTTATCATAAATGTGATTTCAAAACCACGCTACACATAGTATAGAATTAACCGACCCATTACTCGTCAATTAAATCTAGACTTTCAGTCGCCAGCAATCCATAATAAATAAACTATAAATGCGAAGCAACTCGCCTGTCTTTCCGTCTGTCTGTTTCTCTGTTACGCCTAAACCACTGAACCAAATTTAAGTGTGACAGATTGGCATCCTCTAAACCCGTCAGGATGTTTTAATCTACTTTTCATCCTCAATTATTTCTGTAGAAGACGCGGTCAGTAGCTTGTCACTATCACTACATATTATAAAACAAAATCCTGCGCCGCGTCTGTCTGCTGTCTGTCTGTTCGCGATAAACTCAAAAACTACTGGACCGATTTTCATCCCTCTATTCATGTTGTTTTCAGCAATGGATAGAGGGGTTCTCGATGAAGGTTTTAGAACATAATTGGACACGGGCATCAGCTAGTATTAAATAAAATCACCCTCTAAAGCTTGGCAGGTCATTTATGAGATGTGATATTTTGATCTGCCCTATTTTTCAAACACTGCATTGTCGTCTGTTGGCCATCGGTCATTCCCACACAAAATAACAAGTGAAAACAAAGAGAGTATGTGAAATATCTATTTTAATTCGCACTACTACGAGCTCTACGAGGAATTACGTTAATAGTTGCTTTGAAGCTCTGGGGCTCTGATATTTTTATTTTCTTTCAAGCTTCGTCATCTTACGATTTACACCACACAATTTTCACACCGTTTTAAGACAAGCTTGTTCAAACTATTCCTATGTTTAAAAACGCAACTCAGGCGACCCAAAACAAATATATTCCCTCAAACTTGCCATTAAGCACCCCTTAGCAGTTACGGAAGGTTGAACACCATAATAATCACAGGTTGCTTTTGAATAATGGGGCGTCACACACTTTTATGACCGTGCGTTGGATATCGAATGTTTTTACAACACCGACCCAGATATATACCAAACAGTGGCTGTGAAAGCATTTGTTAACAATTCCGTACGTGACTTTAAAAGAAAGCTTGTTTGTTTAGAACGAGATTTATAGAGTATTGTAGCAAATACGAGCAAAAACCGAGTTTCCTCCGTGCCTCGGAAAGCACGTAAAGCTGTTGGTCCCGGCTGCCATATATTAGAGCTTTGGCAGTCGTTACAGGTAGTCAGTGACCTGAAATTCTGACATCCAGTCTCACCAAAGAGTATCGTATTCCCTAGTATTAACTGGGTTGTGGAGGTCAGATAGGCAGTCGCTCCATGTAAAATACTGGTACTCAGCTGCATCCGGTTAGACTGGAAGCCGACCCCAACATGGTTGGGAAAAGGCTAGGCAGATGATGATGTAGCAAATACGACCGTGTGAGAGTCAAAAACGTCTAAAAAAAGCAAAAAGAAGTTATACAGCACTAATTGTCTACATTCAAATTCCAGTAGGCTCGAAATAAACCTCTCTCCATCAGCTATTCATCAGATTCCAAAATCTTTGTTTATCTAACACATCTCGTAAACCATGTTGCCCAGATTTACCGCTGTCGATCAAACCGAAATCAATTTAACGTTGAAGTACACGACTGACTCCATGATGATGATTGACGAGCCAACACTCGTGCTATAATGAGTTTTAGCCACTGGGAATAGCCGAAAGTTGTCAAACAGTGAGTGGCTTTGTGCGTTAAACAAAGGCTTAAAACTTTGGACGTGATTAGAAGTTTGAAGAAAGTTAGCAGGAATTAAACAATTTTAGTTCCAACATCACTCCTGGTGCTTTCAGTCTTGCCAACAAAATGTTGAACTTTGTAGATAACTTGAAGTTGTAAGAACCAATTCTAAGAGCTTTTAAAAACCAGACCATGTAAGCTATAATCTCCAACTCCAAATCAATCTTCACCGCATAATTCACGCTCCCTAGCACACGGTTTCAAGAGCCAAAAATTCATCAGCAAATCTTGCGAGGTTACATAACGTGCGTGACCCAGCCAATACCATTACCAGGTGTACAACTATGGCGAGGATTGCATAAGTGAGGTCGGTGACCGAGCGACAATGAGGAGGAAGGAGGTGAGGTTTGAGGGCGGAAGGGCATAGACAGGCCATGGCGATCTGTGGAGTCATTAAATGACGTCTAACTCGCGGGCTGAATAATCTTGGGATATTTTTGGGCCAGAGTTGGTTATGGATTGGGGTTTATTTTAGGGGTTATGGTGCCTGATCTTGACTTCCTTATTTTTGATTAGTGATGTGATGTTATATTTATGCAACACAAGAGTCGAAGGAGAAGACCCTGGAGAGTTTTTGACGGAGCGTAAAGCATTTTTAGTTTTGAATTCAGAGGCGAAACTCCAGAAACCATTTCTTTGCACAACTTGCTTCAAATGCTTATGTTTTATGTTTGAAACGAAACATTCGTAACCAAGCAGTCTGATATCTTGTCGGTGTTGTATGTGTAGCCTATCAAAGCAAATATAGCAGGAAGTTAATCTAATTAAAACCAGATCACGTGTTGGTGCTGAGCTACTGAATAGTACACAACACACATTACTATTCTGAACCAAACGTTAACTTCCAATGCCATCGCAGATAGAACCATTTCAAGTTGGTTTTTGAATAGGTACTACTGTTTCATTTTAAGGAAGACAAACACCATTGGCCGAATAAATTTTGTTTTCTCAACAAATTTATCTGATAATGTAGACGATGGCTAAAATATTGTCGACACATACGATCTCACTGCGAGAAGGTCCTTAGATATCCTTTAAACGACATTGAAACCGCATACGTCATCCGAACATTAAAGGTCGCCTGTGGGACTGTGGGTGGCACATTATATAATATAAGTAATATAAAAGTTGTAGTAGGTTGGGAGCTTACAAGAGATTCGATACGAAAAGTATGGCCAGATAAAATAATAGAATGTGATCTCACCATGATACTATGAATGAGTCAAATTCTTCGTAATAAATCAAACAGCCATTTTAATATCGAGACAAGAATTTGATTACGTAAAGGTAGCGTATTAAACACCGTATTTTTGGATATTTGCACAACACTGCGTCTTTTCTGACAAATAATAAATTTAAGTCTCTGAAGCAAACATTTTATCATGCGTAATGTGACAAGGACACAAGGTCTTTATTTACTGAAACGAGTCGAGTGTGACTTTATCAAATAATCCTGAGGATTTCCAAAGAGAAACGCAAATACTAGTGGCAAACTGGCAAGGCTGTGGTGCGCAACATCCGTGGACGTGTACGTTTGTTACAAAAAAAGTATTGCATCAACGCTGGATGTTAGCAACACTGGAATTCGTGAAACCAGTTCTAAAACGAGTTTTTTCTGGACTTGGCCCGAAATTATTCGGCGTCTACTAACCGTTTTCAAGGAAACGAATGGAACTTTTGTAATTGAAGTCGGAAATGCCTGTTTATGAAGTAAGAGTTGGCTGGTCCACGTGCTTACTTAAATGGTTATTTAAAAGCTTTATTTATTCAAAATGTTGTTTCTTTTTTTTTTAAATATCCTTCTTTTCTAATCTATCTTCGTTAAAGATGTCCTAACTAAAATATGGCTTAGGTACCTCAACTGAAGTAAGTAATAGGGCAGGCATGTTAAGTGTTGCGGGCGCCAGTTTGGCGGCAGAAGCGGTCGTGGCGATGATGTCACCTCGGGGCCAGGTCACGTGTACCATGTTTGAATATCATGGATTATGGCTGTATCGTCAACGATGACTATATTATTATTATTGCTTCGACAATGGGCAATATGTCCAGATTAATGACTAGCAATTAACTTTATTGGCATGAAGAACCTTCTGAGGACATCAATATTATCAACAAAGTCGTAACTGTTTGTCGTAACATAGTCCCTTAAGGAATTTACAGGCTAGTCTTTTGTTGTACAGTATAAAACATGGCTGTTACGTGGTATGTTTCGAAATGCATGTAAGCAAGAGGATTGCAAATATGCAAGGATTATTCAAATGCCTCAGCTCAGGTTACGTCATGCATGAGGATAAGCTCCGGGAAATTCTAGCCTTGAGTCACGAGCACGTTTGCCGTTATCCTTCAGATCCAGACCAGGGACTTTTCCTTGACCCACTTCTAAGGAAAACACAAGGACTTAGTTGTATGGCCTTCATAAAAGCTGAACATACTGATTTTATTGGACTGCAAAACGTTAAATCTACTGGCCTTGATGTTAATCGTGAAACTACTGGTGTTACGATGTATGTCGAGACTAAAAACCGTATTATTCGTGAACATGAAGTCATAAGTTTTGAATTTGAGTCACACTGTTATGGCAACGTTCCCACACAAAATTTCCAAAACAAGACAGTATCTCTTCATTAATTATTCAATGAATTCACCTGTTGACTTTCGGAGGGTGAATGAGTGAGGAAAATTGACTTTTATCACGCAAACCTTATTGCTGACCCAGTTTACCGCGGAAATTAGTAAGATGGCCACCAGCTCACCTTTAAATACGAATGTAGATGTAAGTCCAATGTTGTAATACTAATAACGTTAAACTTGCGTTACGTTTCTAGTCAAAACTATAAGCTTTTAGACGTAATTAATTAAACATGTTTCGTCCATTAGGGATACCATTTCGTCTTACATCATTAGTTCGTTACTCTAAATGGGTCAACGCATTCTTTTGGGTCAATAAATTTTTGGAGGCTTGCGGAAACCATTAGTTTACATCAGTTTTATTGATTGGAAAGATGTTCGGTGACTTTTTGTTTTTACTTGTTTCCGACGTGGTTTGCTATTCAATTTAAAGGCTACATGCCAATATTGAATCAAAATACTCCTTTTTAACAAGTTCTGACTTTAACGACATTCTAATTTCTTTTACTGCAGAAAACATCGTTAAAATTTCTTATCGAGTAAGCACTAAAAACAGGTCTTTGTCATGCACAACAGCACCAGAGCGTGGCTTAGTATTAAATGTAATTATTCCAGTACCAAGCGGTTCTGAACCAAGGTCAGACATGTTACATTCAATGAAACGTAAGCTGTGAGCAAGATGACAGTAATACGTACTAATATTTGTACATCTGTTACTGTCAAGGCACCAGATTCTTTAACATTACTTAGCTCATTCAAAGTGAATGGCATTGTTTGTTAACGTAATGCTTTAAGTCTCAAGGATTATTTGGTTTTCGAGGAGCATTTTGTTATTTTAACTTTTGACAAATCTGAAATACTTATTTTAGGGTCTTGCTTTACACCTTTAGCACCGGTAGAAGATCGTCTGCATCAAGTCTCAGATGGATCTGTCAGAAACTTGTAGCAAAATTTCGCTCAAAATCATCAACGATTCTGTTTTTATCTTCAAATTGGATGAGACTGATTAATTATCGCGCCAGCTCACATAGCAACAGCCTTCAATTAAGCCGTAGCCACGAAACAGCGACCGTCAGTCATTATTTGCTACGTGATACTCAACCAAAACGTCGTTCACGAAGACACGTACTTAAGACAATACGGAGAAAAATGCGCAAAGATGTAGATAAAGCATCATATCAAATTCATAATAACAGGAGGAGCTCGTGACTTAATAGTAACTGCCACTCGGATCGACCTTTAGGTTAAGCCGTGCTTGCCTAGTTTGGTCTGTGGATGGGTGACCACCCATGGCATACCGAGTTTCCTCTGTACCTTGGAAAGTACGTTAAGCCGTTGGTCCAGGTTACAGGTAGTCAGTGGCTTGAAAGTCTGACAATCAGTCTTACCAAAGGGTCACCAGGTCAGATAGCCAGTCCCTCCATGTAAAATACTGGTATTCAGCTGCATTCGGTTAAGACTGGAAGCCGACCTGACGGAAAAGTCTAGGCAGATAATGATCAAATTCTTAATAGCCATGTAGTGTAGGCAGCTTCCTTCCAATGTACTGCCACTATAAACATGTATGATGTCATATTGTTTGTCTTTGCGATATTATGTGCATGCCGGTTATGGTGGTAAAAAATGCAATAGCATTATCTGACGGCATTGTTCGTGAATCATGATTTCAGTCACTACTATTTAAAACGTGTTTACGTTAGAAACTGGTTTGAGCGGAAACTTGGTGATGAGCTGTGTTAAAATTATTAAATAATATATTTATTTAAAAATTCAGTTGTTTAAACTCAACAAAGGATTTTGAAGTAGGTAATAATAGTTAATGTTTCATTTACATTCAAATACTACTGATTTACCACTTTAGCCATACAATGCTAAATATTTCAAAGTTGCTTTTATTTTAAAATAACAAGGATTATCATCACGTGACGGAAATTAAAAGCGGTTTACATAGATCCCTTTGCGTGTGGATTTATTGTCAAGGGAATTTATGGTTCGAAATTACTATGAGACGTAGGTACCTACCTACATTTATACACAGTTCGTTATGTGGCTACAGTTTTAATTGGGTAATTAATTAATGTTTTCGTAATTAATTGCCTTGGAAACCGACTTTTTTTTATAGAGTAAATTAAATAAGTACAATACCAACTATGTATTACAATTACAAATGACACGAATATCATTAAACTATAGGGAATTAAATTTTAATAATTATGAGACAAAAAAACATTGATAGACAACAACAGAGCGTTTCACCCTACGAATTCGATGTTCGAATCCAGTCAGACGGAGAAAGAAGACGTAGCCCCATCTCTCTCTTAGCGCTTACGAGAGACAGAAATAGAAGATGTGGTCCGTTTTAAAGTTTACCTACTCTTTACGGATTATTATTATTATTGCGAGTCTTGCGATGTTTAATTATTATTATCTGATGAAGTTATTAGAAGAAATCGAAGCTAGCTTTAATTGTAATTGAATAGTTAATTTCTGAAGAAAAAACCGCATGGAAAACCGTTTAAAAAGATCTCGAAAGCTCGTGTTCGTAAAACCAAAACCACATGGCCGTTTCGGACGAGAATCTTAATTCTCTCTCAATAGTTCGTGGTCAATGCAGGGCGTCAGTTTCACTGTTCGCTGGTCAAGCCATCAGCCGTCTACCGGAACAAAAGTCAAGCAAACCGGTTCTAAGCCAAGCCCGCCCTTTCCCCTACTTACCGCGACAACCAAGTTGAAGAAGAACAGCACGTATTTCACAAAACTCGTTCCACATCCCATCTTGAATGAATTTTCTACACACTGTGGGTATTTCTTCACACACAATCGCACTATGTCACTCGCGGTTACTTGTTTATGTGAGCGGAGCACGAGCGTGACCCACCAGCTTTGACGTTGGAAATGCTACTAAAGAAAATAATCAAGAGATCGCGATGGCGGCGCGTCCCCCGCGCGCCCCTCTCGTGTTCCATGAATCATGGTTAGGGTGACCATTGGGGGCTTTACGTCGAGTCGTCACGTTACCTGCGTAGCTGGTAAAATAACGTGACATAGCGTAGCGTAGTTATTTAAAAAGATGTAGGTATAGGAATATTACAAATAAATCAATACAAAGAAATCAAAAAAGTTTAATGTTTTTCTAATTGTCTTTTTATAAATTTCGGTTGATAAATAGTTAGCACTAAACTTAATTGACTGCTTTGTATTTATTATGCTTATTAATTAAAGAAAATTTTCACATAATGCTCATGCATGATGCAACCATGAGCCTACGAACGAAGTTTGGACGAAGTACTGTTTTTAAAAGTTTTTAGGATGAGACAAAAGAGGATTTTATAAGAACCACACAGGTACCTAAATACCAATATCTCACACACACATTAAAATATTTTAAGGATGATTTTAAATAATACGTTGCTGTTTGGGCTGGTGTGTGCTCTTCAATGAAATTAGTGGACTGTATAATTAGATGTTTTATTAACTGCTTTGGACGGATGATATTATTAATACTAATAGGTACACCCGTGACCGTTACGGACTCGTCGCACGCGAACGGGTGTACATACCTATTAATAATATTATAAATCTGTATTTCCTTCCGTCAAAAGCAGTTAATAAAACATAATTATACAGTCCACTAATTTTTATTGAAGAGACCACACACTAGCCCAAATAGTTGCATTCTGGTACAATACAACACAATACGTTAAAGTTCTTTGTCCTTCAAGCAACCAAAGTCCCAATAAAAGCCCGCATGGTGTGGTGGTCCTATTCATGACCCCTCATTCACCTGTCGTCTATCTCGCTTGCACCAATACGACCAATCGCACGTTTAAAGATTCTCCGTCTCGCTCTAATATTTCATCTCACCAGGATCATTCGCTTTGCAAGTTGAGCAGTTAGTGGATTTGGAAAATTTTCAATGTAATTTCGTTGAGATATAGATTATAGTTTCTTATTTAATTAATGTAAAGTTTACGTTAGGTCGTACAATGTTTCTCTCTCCGATCATTCGTTTAGAATTTTCCTGCTGGAACAACGTTACCTACTCCACCAGCAGGATAGGGACAACTTTCCTGCTAGGGTAACGCACACCGTTAGGTTAGGTACTACAGGTACGAGTACCTACCTACTGCCTATGTGAAAGAGGAGAGGAGAGGTTCCCAGAATGTGATTATAAAAAATTATTCGTCTTTGGTGGTTACCTACTCGGTGGCCCAAAACGCAACGCAGAAACTCGAACAATACTGACTTAGAGCACATCTACACCTACACCTACCTTTTTTGGAGTCACTGCACCTAGTTGAGTAAAAAAAAACAATTCAACAAAAAAAAGCCCACCAAAATGTCTTGCATTTTTTTGTCAAGTTCAGGAAATCTAAATAAGATTTCCTGAACTTGACAAAAAAATGCAACATTCAACGTTTTCGTTTCAATATTTATGGAATTCTTCGTCTTCGCATAATTGTGTTTCATTTGCCTAATTATCAAACTCTTTTGTTTATTTTTAAAACAAATTCACCGTCTCTAAGCATTAGTTTAAATGTAACGTCAGAATTCAGATTAACATCAAAATATACCTACTCTGTACGAGGGATTTTGTTCGAAACTTTATGGACATGAGTTGACACAGGCACCATAATTGACACTAATTGGCCTTACGTTTTAATACCTTTGCCTTATTGGTGGCCGTTGAAGATATTCGTAATTTTAAGCGGGAAAAATTATACATCACTACAGTCTTTACAACGGTTATGCAAAACTGGTTCCATTACAAAAAGCAGGAACTTCATTTTCGCAATTTCGTCGGCAGACAGTCAGTCGACATTACGAATACCAATCAGGTAGGCACCTAGACATGTAACAACGCTTTCGATTCGCCATTGGACTTAGCAAAAAGTTGAGGCTTCGTGGCCTGACCATAAACAAGAAACGAAGGGAGAAAGTTTGTAAAGAACTCGCGAAGTGCGAACACTTTCCAATAGGCTGCGTATTGACGCCCTTCGGTTGACTCGCTGCGTTGAGATGAGAATAAATGCGTACTTATTTACTTATTTGATGTATGACAGCAGTAACTTGACGTAAGATTTTTTGAAATTCGAGTTCGACATTCGAAATTCTCAGTAGAGTACTTGTACTCTCAATGGCAACGAAAGGGTTCTATCCCGTTCGTCGCCAGTGGGGACTAAGCCAGCGGCGGAGGGTGGTGGTGGTTTGCTGCTCGATTGTGTGCCTGCTCACTTTCGTGGGATTTTACTCGCCAAGAGTAAGCACATCCATATTTTTCGGGGAATTCCTAAATATCAGCATAGCTATTCACAAACAATCGAATCGAAGTCGAATCGATCGTGACACTTTTTCGAGTATCAGACTTGCATCGAACGGTTGGAAAATGCTATTCACAGATTCGGCCGACATGGTAGTACATTCGTGGTGATTTTTTTTATGGAGCCAATAAATTATCTTTAATAAGTATTTCTATAAGTTCTACTATAGATTGTACTGAATATCCGTCGAGTAACTAAAAATATAATCAAAACCAATTTAAAAATGATTTTAATTTTAAATAAATACACGCAACGACTCTTGTTTACCGTATAGTACATAATGGCGCCGTAGTTCTGATTCGATTGCACTTTCGATAGCAAATATCTGTCGGCAGGATTGATAATCTTCTTCGGTTTTGTGAATAGGGATTTTCGATAGTACGATGGATCGATTGGATACCTACGACGGACAATCGAGTGGTTGTGAATAGCTATGCAGATGCGTATGGTTCGATATTTATATCATGGATATTAGACGACTTATCACAATTTTTGCGGATGAAGTTGCGGGCGAAGTGCTATACTTAGTTTAAATTAATTTAAAATTGGGCATTTTATAATGTACAGGGAAGGAAAGGAGATTGTTCTAATTGGCCCTGTGCAACAAGAGTATCAGACGTACCACGATGATTCATTATCTGTTTTATTATATTAGTTGCAAGTTGCAACACGGACTAGCTGCATGACAAAGTAAACATTAAAAAATATTTTACGAGACTAATAAAATTAATTGCCGCCATCTTCTTCAAATATTCCAAGAGCTCAAAGCTGTTAGACATAACTTAATTTCTAAAGGACAAAATGTGGGGCTTCGAGCTGTGTTTATAGTTATACGTGTATACATTGAATGCCAGCATACTTGGTAAGTTGGTTAGACGGTCAATTCACAGATAACAGGTGAGAAAGGTAAATAAAAATAGGGTTAACTTTTCTTAAATATTCTAATGATTTATTTTTATAATTCCATAAAATAGAAAATGAAGTGAAATGGCCGTCTAACCAACATAGCAGTTATGCTGGCATTCAATACACGTATAAACACTACTCGAAGCCCCACATTTTGTCCTTTAGAAAATAAGTTAGGTCTGGCGGCTTTGGGCTCTAGATTGGAATATTTTTTGACACGAACATGACGTTTGATGAAGATGGCGGCGACAAGGAACTTATATACTAACTGGAATGTGCATGTGCAACTTACTACTTAATTTGGGACAGTTATTATTGTGTTTTAAACATAACTTCCTAGCACCCGCCCTACCACCGCGGTTTGCATTGGTAGCAGTTTATTCAAAATTACGATATAATCCTGTCCAGTCAGGACAAGACACAACATTCAGACTGTCTTATTATAAAGGATTATGGGGAAATTGTATGTAAAAGACAAAATAAATATTGGATCATTTATTGGTAAGTATTAAAACGTACAAAAATCAATACAATAGGTATCTCTAACAAATTCTTAACTATCTCAGTAGGTACATACTACGGGTAGAATAAATCACATTTATTGAATGCACACAACCCACACGATCACTATCTAAAACTATTATAAATAATTGTATACTTAATTAGGTAATAGACCTCTTACAACCAACTAATCACTATTACTAGTTTACTACCTTCTGTGTAGCGTAAAATGCGATCACGATGAGAACTCGCCATCTTGGATTTCGTGACGATAGCTGTCTAATTGTTTTTTTTTTCGAAATGGAAGGTAATTAATTTTCGAAACTCCAACAATCCTAATCATGGTAAGACCTATTAGTTTTTCTATAAAATAAATTTTCGGAAAATGCTCTTAGTAAACGCATGTAATTATGTATTATCAAATTCGATACAATAACTAGATTGACCCCAAAAAATTCGGACGCAGTCGAGACCTATCAGACTGTTTTGTCTCAGGAGTCACAAATATTTTTGTCTATGACCCGACTTACTCGAAACCTGAGACTGAAAAATACTTAAAAAACTTCTTTATATTATAGCTATACTTGTTTTGAGAAAAGTGAATAGGTACAATACTGTTTTTATTGTAAGTGTACTCGGTATCATTGTTTTAAAAGAGAGATAGTCTGACATTTACCCTATGACAGCTGCAATCTAAATAAACACAACTGTAATTTGGATAGACTTGCTAGTGATAACAACATAATAAAGAACCTTATAACTGTAAACATAAAGATCACTATGATTTCACAAGGGCGGAGGTAGGTAAAAAGTACTCTAAATACAGTATTGATTCAGGTTTGTGCAAAGCTTTTGATTCACATGTCCAGTGACACTATGCACTTACGTCAGATGTTGTTTGTGCCTTTGGCACCGATTTTATTGCACAACCTTGGTAAATCGCAACTTGAGGATAAATATTTTCCTTCAGTGGATATGAGTAGGTAGCTTTGTTGTCTGAACGAAAACTAACATGAGCAAACGAGGAATAATAACACGTGGATATACGAAGCTAACTTTTCTTGAAAATTGTTTGTTTTGTTGAAAATTCACTGAATACAAGTCTTACGGACTGGGAGAAGTTTTGTAAACATTGGGAAAACAAATTTATTTCAAGATTGATTGTTTGGAGTTTTATTTGAGTTTAGAAATTAACAAACAGTAATCTCCAACATTGATGTGGTGAAGCAACTGGATACTTTGTATTTTAAATTTACAAATATGTAGGTACCTTATTCTAGTAGTCAAATATTCCGCCCGCTTAAAACTTCATATTTATTTTAATCGAGAACGAGTGAATGACAATATTTTGTGACAAAACTTTTGTGGAACATGTTCAATTCCTTTAGTCTTTACTCGAATTGCATTCTCTGTGCAACAGAATATTTATGGATGCAGCATTTTGTAATTTGTCTAAAAAATGTTTAACTATTACCTATGTCCAATTTACGCCTGTCATGTATTACTTTATAAGTTATTGTAAATGGCAGTATTTTAAGTCTCCATACAAAATATATACTAATATAAGTATTGTGATTTCAATATCTTTATTTAGTTTAATCCTGCATTGAATCTTTTTTTTTATTACACACTATCAACAAAGAAATTGGAAATATTCACCTAGTTTTAACAAAAACTAAATATTTTGTAAATTTTGCAAGCCTAGAGATACAAAACGGCCCAATGTCAATTTAAAGTCAAGTATAAAATACAGTAAAACATGTGGAAACAAGGCCCTGCTTATTTACCTCATAATAACTGTTGACGGTTCATAAAACAGTCGACTCATAGAGATAATTTAATTAATATCGTTAAGTCAAGACAAGTCATCAGTGACGTCATTGGAAACATACTATTCGTCACACAATTGAATAGCTATTCGTCATTTATATTGTAGTTCAATCACATATTTGACACAAGGAAAAACTAGAAAAGGCAGGGTACATTCCCATTAGTGTGAAAGGAAAAATATAATTAAACCTATTAATTATAAATGTAAAAAATAATTGAATTATGATTATAGAAAGAGTGTCTGGAAGTAACAGGCCAAAAAAGCAAAACTAAAACGAAAATCGTGAACTTGCGTTGTCTAAAGAACACGTGTTTTGTGAAATTAGGAAGTTACGTCATCGTAATTGACGAGGTGAACTTGTAAGCGTTTACCTTACAAGTTCACGTCAATTACGATTACGATTAAAGGCTAAAACCAATAAAAATATTTGGTAACTACAGTGGACGGATTTTGCATAGTGCCTATTGTCTATGACTCCGGAGCTCTCAACCTTTTGGACAGACAGTCTTGGAAATAAACGAAAAATTGGCTTAGTGACTATTGGTATTTTCGTCGTTTCGAAACACCCTGATGAAAACGTCACATCAAAGACTGACTATGTGTAATACAAAGCCCCTATACCCAAGGTTAATTGACCCCTTAATAGCAAAACAGGCCAAATTTGTACTCAATATAAGTGGTCATTGTATTCAAAATAAGCGTAGTTAAAACCTCATACAAAATTATAAACATTGTTAGACCAACAATGCATTTAGTGTGTGGTATTATTTGGTCAGACTCTGATTTACGTTTGTTAACTATTTATTTAACATAGTTTTGTATTACAAATATGAAGCTTTAATATTTTTTTTACGATGTGTAGCTGCAACTATATCATTAAATAAATAAGTGTAACCAGTAATGTTAATCAAAACAATTCAATAAATAATGCGATAAGAGGCAACATTGGTACAGTCATTAATTTAATCATTATGATTTATTGGATGATAGGAGCGTAATGGGGTTTGCTGATTTATTTAAAAAAAGCATTATTATAAAAAAAATATGATAAGTTTAATTAATAATTTGTGGCAAGATCAGTATACTTAGTATGTTTACACTTATTCTAATAAACTCTTCTACACACTACCTATCCACTACCTATATACAAAACTAGCTTATGCCACCAGCTTCGCCCGCATATAGTACAACAATTGCTCGTGTTTTCGGGATAAAAACGCTATCTGGATCTGCCATTCCAGACTTTAATCTATCTCTAATTCGTCTAGATTCGTTCAGCCGATCTAGTGTTATTGAGTAACAAACATCCATCCCTCCAAGCTTTCGCATTCTTCTATACATAGTTAAATAAAATAAAAAAAACTGTTTGTTGAGGATTGTCTGCGAAACGCCTGGACCGATTTGGACTTTTACTGGCTTAGATTTTATAAGGATAGCTGATGGTATAAGCTCTACCCGCTAGCAGGTATCGCACTACCTGCTGTACGAAGGGATACCGCATGCGCGCTAAAAAAACTGACTCAATAATCTAACTCAAGACATCCCCTCTACGGTCGCACAAGTACCCCGCAGACTTAGCAGACTAAAAAACCGCAAAAGCTTCCTACGGTCCACTTTTCAAGACAGGCTACCTAAAGTACGCAGCAAGCTATGGCTAGAGAGATGCCCACCACCTCACGACTTATTCAAGCCCAAAGAACACCTGGCTCCCGGCAATGAAATGCAGTGGCCTATTTGGAAAACCTAAATCGATTGCGCACTCAAGTGGGCCGCCAAACATAATCTGGCGAAGTGGGGTATTATTGGTTCCTCCAACATCGAATGCGAGTGCGTCGTGTCGGATCAAACAATGCCCCACCTGCTGGAGTGTTCCAGATGTCCTTATACATGCACTCTTGGCGACCTGAACGGCACCCCTGCCGTGCAATAAACGTGGCTACCTACTGGGCTCAAACCGTATAAGATGGAAGTAGAATATAAAAAAAGAAGAAGATAAAGAGTATCTTCTATTAGAAAAAAGATTGCGAGCAAAAAATTGTTAACAAAATCCGTTTTAAATCAGGGATTCATATTTTTTTATATAATAATTTCACGCGGACGAAGGACGGCCGGGCACAGCTAGTAATAGTATATAACAAGAAGTACCTAAGATTATAACTCATTTTCTCTACCAGTTTTAGTTGCCACTGTGAAAAAATAAATCTAAAAAAAAATATATAACCAAAAATATAGGAGGGTAGTATTGCATTTATGTCACTCAAACGTAGGTAGCCTTTGAACTAGTGGCCCTGCCATAAATGACGTCTTAAAATTTAAAGCCTTATTGTTATTTTAGAGTGAGAAAGAGATGAAGCTATACAAAAAGTCTAGCTGCATCTCCCAGCCTGGAACCCCCTGACTTACAAATAAACGTTGGCATAATTAAAACCTAATTACTGGACACATTGTGAAAAACATATCCTTTGAAATACAACGTTCTTTTGAAGTCACTTTCATCACACCTAATATTGTCTCCGGTGCAAGCACATCAAGCTACTGTAATATGTCCTTCTTTAATAGATTTTCAACTTTATCGCTAAAGTATTAGGTCCACGGTTCAGTTTTAGGTAGTTTGATGTGCTGTCTGTGGCTGTCATGTCATTGTATCTATAGTATACACATTTTTCTTGGCTTACTATACTAATACTTAGGCAAGGTATTCGTCGGGGCGGTGGGTGAGGATAACAGCGAATCATCAGGATTCGCAAACGCCGCCTCTCTGATAGTCGTTGAGTTCCTGATGGATGCTCTTCGCTTCTCCTTGATGGCTTGTGCCAGGAAAAATGTGCAGAATATGCCTGTGCTCTGTAACAAAAGAGAATGATATGAGTTCCATGTATGAAAGGTATGAGAAAGTAGATGCTGAAATATAATACAAAAAAAGTAATATAGGGAATAATCCGATAATTATAACCGTGACCAAAGGTTGAGTGCCCCTGATTTATGACATCGGGAAGAAATTGTGAAAGTGTAGTTATGAAAACGTCTTTAGTTAAGCTGTTCCTATTTATAAGTTAATAATAGATCATAATATTATATGAAAATTAATAAAAAAATGTCGCAGATGCCGCCCGCGTTAAGGAAAACACAATTCGCCGTCCCCGGAGAATAAAATGATAACTGCCATTACCATAGTTTTATTGTTATGCCATATTTGAAACCTACGGAGCCTTATACATCTACTAATTTTTTTGTGATTTTTCTCCTCTAATCCACAAAGTTATAAGATAATACAATAATATTCACTACTTTTTCCCAGAACAGATGCGTACTAGAAAAAAAAGATAGTTTAATGATAGTGAAATAGTTTCTTTACAAATATGTGACAATAACTTTTGCAATAATATTCTCGGAAAAACTAATCGGCGAAATATTGATGAACGCCATTATCATTTTATAAATACCCCAGAATAAAAGTTCATGGTTGTATTACCGAATAATGCATGTCCAATATTAACGAGAATAAAATTGTAACGGATTATGTTTTCCGTATATTAGGCCTACATTATTCGTTGAATATTGTTGTAATGCACTAGCAATACTTACAGTCTTTTAAAAGTAACGAGAATAAAATGATAAGTGTATATTAGTGAATTAAGACAGCAGTCAATTTTTAAAGCTACTATATTTTTAAATTTTAAATATCTTCAGTTTGTGTAACTTAATTAAAACTATTTTTAAACATTTTATAAGGTTAAAAAATTAGCTAATATTGAGCCTTTTTTTGATCTCTCTACGTCTATTGCTTGGCAAGTTATAGTCAAAAATCAGTTTTCCTGAAAAGTTGTGTTTTTGCAGTTATCATTTTATTCTCCGGGGACGGCGAATTTACGCCGCAGGTAACCGTTTTCTCCTAGATAAACAAGCAAGGACATTCAACGGAGATAGATAATAATATATATTATTACTTTTACTAGTTATTAAACGTCGCGCTATGGGTAGAAAACGCAATAAGTAAGAAAGAGAACAAGTCTTGAGACTATGACATTCATCGTTGTTAGATCTTGGGCCAAGGTTCCCAGATCAATAATAACGTTTTCCAGAAATTCCATATATTTGAAAAACAAAACCGGACCATTAATAGAGCTGTCTCATCTTATACTGCGATTTTTTACAAAGATGCGTCTTCTGTTTTGAAAATTTCGGACGATTACAATTTCCCCACACTCATTGAGACAGTCAAATTCTGTATTCCGTATCAGGCAACCAAAACCCCTGTCGGGGCGGTTGGTTGTTCGAAAGAGATACCGCAGCCTCGGGTAAAATAGTCAGCCTCGTAGGTTTGAGTATACCTTTTCAGGTTAGCTCAGTCTTTAGTTTCATCGATGCAATCAATTTAACTTTCCCTACTTGAAGTTTAACCGCCCCTTTCCGAATAGAAAATGTATTGCTACATCACCGCGGATAAGCTTCCATTCTGATTACCACCTGGTATATCTTAATGATCGTCAATTTAGACCAGCTTGACGACCACTGGCTCCCCTCGAGGCGAGCTGATACCCTCTGGTAACTAGATTATGGAGGTAAGATAGTTGCATCTGTTAAAACTGGTATCACAACATTAAATGTCAGAATAAGTAGCAGACGGTGATGAAATTTGGTTCAAAAAGATGCCCAATGCTCTCTTTTATTCAATCTAAAAGCAATAAAATACTATGCCAACAGCGTAAAAGTAGTTAATCCAGTTTGGCAACAAAATCACATTTAAACAAGTTCACCATCTTAAATATCAGACGATCAAACTCGAATTAATTGGAGCTAGATGAAATTAACGTATTATAAAGTAGGTACCTTAAATGACTTTATTTTTATTTTTTTCAATTCAATTAAATTCATTTATTTGATTCAGACATAAACAATATCCATAACTTTGTTAGTAATTACATTTAAAACTATGTTAGTAAACAGATAAATTCATAACGGACATACAGACTATTACAGACAAATACACACTCACAATACTGAATTTAACATCAAAATCACATATAAAAATAAAATGAGACAAATTAATACACGTCCAAATGTCAACTACAATATAAAAATCTAAAAATGTCCACAATCCAAAATTAAACAATGAAATAAAAATAAGTTAAATTAAATAGGAAACAATGTCACAGATTAATTACAATATCATGAAAAAAAAAAAATGCAAAAATATTAAAAAAAATAAAAATACGAATATGGGCAAACCAGGCATAATTATCAAACGTGAAGCGTACTGCATTCCGTTCCACTATTCAGTTCTTTTTGACATGTAACTGTACACAATGCCACAATATTGGACAGTCAAAACGTCCAGCCACAACACTGAGAATGCTGTTGCTACTGCCGCGGGTACGCCTAAGCAAGGATGCTGCTCTCTTTCTGAGTATGGCATGAAAGCCATCAATATGAGCGTTTGCAAACATGCCCGACGCACTACAGTACCTTGGCAACCGCATCAGCATCCTAAAGGCGTTGTTATACTGTACGCGCAGGGCGTTGATTGTCTTCTGCGTATATTTGACCCATAGACTGCACGTATAAAATGATTGGCAAAACGCCCGAAACAATGTCACTTTTACTGCTTTACTGCAGCGCGCAAATCTACGGGCCAACATATTGCATCGGACAGCCAACGCCCTGCGCTCTCTCTCAATATCTTCGTGGTCTGATTGGTCCTCCGAGACCCAGTGGCCCAGGTACTTGAATCGCGAGACTCTGGGTAATGAAACACCGTCTATGAAGACGGGTGGTACGTGCGTCACCTTATGACCAGGAGATTGGAATACCAAGAGTTCGCTTTTCTTAACATTATACCTGAGCCCATGCATCCCGGCATAATCCACACATATGGCGAGCAGTTTCCGAACGGCGCTTATGGAAGGGCCCAGTAACACCATATCGTCAGCGTAACTAATATTGTTGACGTACTTTCCGTCAATAGAGCAGCCAACTTTGGTGTCACTGAGCCTCTCGATGAGTCCGTTTACGTACAGATTGAAGAGACTTGGCGAGGTTAATCCTCCTTGCCTTACTCCACACTTCAGTCTGTACTCATCGGAGATCGTGGCCGCCCATCTTATAACATTTATTTGATTGTTGTACCAATAATCAAAAATGTTAATGACTTCATTAGGAAGGCTGGTTTCTGTCCTCATTTTGTTCCACAGCACGTTATAGGATACCAAATCGAAAGCTTTCGAGAGGTCTAAAAAGCAAGCATAGACCGGAGTCTTCCTATCGGTGTAGTACCGGACAGTGTGCTTAAGGCCCAGAACCGCCATTTCTGTCGACAGCCCGTTCCTAAAACCAAACTGAGCGTCATTCAGTTTTATATGACTGTTCAGAATGCGATTAAGCAGACTGTCCAGCACTTTCGCCACGGTGGTAGCTAACGAAATGGGTCTATAATTGCTGTTATCAGAAGCGTCACCAGTCTTATTTTTGATTATTGGCACAACTACGGTCTTCATACATTCATCAGGTAGATAACAGTGTCTCAAACAAAATGTATAAAACATAGCTAGAACCCTCGGCAAATGGATCCCCGCATGCTGCAGATGCTCAATACTAATTCCATCGTGTCCTGGGGACTTACCCCTAGTCATACGCTTTATAATGGCGGATACGTCTTTAGCAGTAAAAGAGGGTAATACTGCTGAGCCCAAGTTGTTTTGCTCGATTTCGTTAGTATTGAGCATCCCCGACATGCAGGAAAGAGGCTCTAGCTGGAATAGACCTTTAAACATGTTCGCAATGCCACGCGGCTCAGTTACTCCGTTAACATTTAAAGGGACTGTGGGATTACTGTTAAGTTTTCTTGTGCCTTTCCAAAAGCTTTTGAAATTTTTATCTGCATGGTGTGACGCAAGAATATCCATTTTAATTTGTTCTGTATTATTTTGACACCATCTTAGTTTAGCCTTGAAAGTGCGCCGAGATTCCACCATGTCATTATATAGCGGTCCCACTGTAGGCTTACCATATTGCAACCAGGTTAGAAAACTTAGCCTGGCCACTTCGTGAGCACCACGAACATGCTTATTCCAGCCCAGCACAACACGCTTTCGTTTGATAACATTATTTTTACACTTTGAGCTAATCACAGCCGCCTCACTCATAGTCATAACAATATCTTTGTAAATTTGGTCTATAACTGTCCTGTGTTCTTTATTGTTACATAGACCATCGCAACACCCCGACAGTTCTAATGGGAAATTTACCTTTCTAAAGTGATCGTTACAATTTTTTTCGTAAAGTTGCTTTTGGTGCTCATCCCTATCTCCCCACAGTATACCATTAGGGGTGTTTTCATGACAAACCAACTGTGGTTTCATACAAGCAAAATCACAACATACTTCTAGCGGATAGTGGTCAGACCAAGTACAGTCGTAGTTCACCCTTATAGACCTTACGGACTCGCACGCTGACTCTGTTACCACGCAGTGGTCGAGCCAGCTTGTGCTGCCGTGGGCATCACTAACAAACGTAAAGGTGTCCGATGAAATTCCTAATTTTTCTATATCCGCACAAACCCATTGTTGATCGCTACAGAATTTTAGCAGTTCTTTTCCAAACAATGAACAAGGACTAGCATTAAAGTCTCCTAAAATGTACACATTCGCCACTTCGGTGTTCTCAATTATAGCACTTATTTCACTCAGACAGTCGGTAAATTCCACTAAGTTTTCAACTGAGTTCACCGGCATGTACACAGAGAATACCACAAAACAACGATCGGACACAACTACCTTAACTGCCGCGAGACGCACACTATTACACGGGAGTACCGTAACCGAACTAAACGCACTTTTACGCCAGAGCACAGCAACACTACTACTATTTATCTGACTTATTTGCTTTCTGTGTTTTTTTAGGGTGATTAACCCGGTTTACAGTAAAGATACATCACTCCGAGAAACATTTTGCGATATGATTCAAAATTTGCCAACGATTGTCAGGCATCACGGTACATAACACTAATAACTTTTAGTTTCCCACTTAAAATCCTCGCAAACCTCTACAAAAAGTAACTCCGGTGTGAATGCACCTTCCAAAGCATGATGTGTCATCTCAAGAATTATCTTCCTCAATTAGACTGATTACTCAGAGAATCATGCGTGGTTTGGATTTTCCACGGAACAGTCTGTTTGCTGACGTCTTACGCCCGTATGTTATGAATGAGACTTATGACGTGTTGGAGATCATCGATTCCGGTTTCAGTGTAAGAGAAATATGGAACTATTTGTCCTGTTTAATTTCATCTTTCTCTGACGACATGGAATCGAATAGGAAGAAATGAAAGTAATGTGTAAGTGCAACTGTGCTGGTTGCAACATTAGTCGCTTTGCGACACTTAGACCCCGGGCCTATGACCAGCAGTGGACGTCTTTCGTCTTTGGTCTGTTCTCTGGGACTACGTCGGGCTTCATTGTCTCGGCGCTTTTCTTGTGGTCGCCACTGTTGATTCTGGCTTACAGGAGTTACAGTGGTTTGGGAGTAGTTCTGTGGGGAGTAGTATGGCGGCCTGGCGGGCTTGTCCCTTTTTTTTTTTTTTTTTTTTTCGACTGATACGATGTTGATTGCCTTTGTGGTCTTCTATTTTAATGTTGTGTCCTGTTTTTTAAGTATTTTGTGAATAAGTATGTTCTTGTGATATAGACTAATAAACATGAAATTGGCCTTCATTGTAGTGATAAAGAGTATCCTATCCGTCTAACTGTCCCTTTAATCTGTATGAACCTATCGAGGGCAGACAGGCGCCAACTTCCCGACACGTATCAAATTAAATCACTATGTAACATTGTAGAACATCATTACATCATGGAGTTGAGGAACAGAAAGTCTATTTAACTGTTGAACATTCTTGACGCGCGTTTTCCCCAAATCAGACACAAACACACCCAAATCCACATATCCAAACACCACACCCAAATCTTGCTAGTTATTCTTTTTTTTTCCTGCATGGCATCTCGAAAGTCAACCTTTGGGACTGGCTTCTGCTTTGCCAGACTATCCTGTGGATGCCTTGAGTGTTAGGCTTACAGCAAAGGCGTACGGAACGACTGGAACGAAGTACTAGCGTCGGTTTAGGGCGACACTGCGAAGGACAGCAAAGGGACAGGCTGAATCTGATGCTAGTCAGATGCTATCTTTAAGTTCCAAGTAAAGGAGGCGAGGCTACAGCTGTATAAATTTGTGAGCTTGCGTAGTTCAGTCAGTGCCCTACTGCCATGTATTACCTAAAACCTCTTCGAGGAAGAAGGCTCTTATAGGACCAATTTGTTTTAAAATTGTCTTATTTGTATGCTTTTCTAACCTATTTTTTATCATGTTGCTCTTGCTTTGTCCTGTATGACTAATAAATAATTTTCTTTCCTTCTAATACAGTGACTTTGAGACCATGGAAATCGCGCGTACGTGCGTCAGTCGATCTCCATTACACCAAGTAAAACTTCTGCATAAATCCATTTAGTGTTCATAATAACTGAGCTGAGTTCAGCTGCTGTCACCACCCGGCTTGGTTAACACAATAAGTGCACTAATGGACGCAGGGTATGCTATTACCGCGCTATCTTCATTGGTGGGGTAAGTTGTCCCATAGGGGTAAAGCTTAGATCTTGAGTAATGAATACTGTGGCTGATATAGTGATAGCAAAGCTAAAGGTAGGAAAATTTTATTGTATACTAGCTGTTGACCTTCGACCTTCCTTGTGCGACCTTCGTTTGCGAGAAATTATTATATTATTATCATATTTTTACTTCCCTATTAGAATCAGATTTTTTTAACAATTTCGGGGTTTTTTTTATTATGTTTGCACGTATCCCTAATCCTTTTTCTAACACCCTACTCCGTCCATATGATATCAGTTATCTGCCAGTAACAGTGCCGTCAAAATCAGTCCAGCAGTTATGGAAAGTGAAACGACTAGAATTATTAAACAAACATTAAGTATGTAAATTAATAATTTGTATCGTGTTGTATTAAAATCAATTTGGAAAGCCCCCAATGTCAATAACATGACGCACCATTAAAATATTCGTGACGACTTAATTTGAATCCCAGAAAACCATGACTAGTACAACGTAATGAGTGCAAATGTATCAAATACGTGTCAAAGTCAACGGCGTCAATGACCGCTATTACCATTAGAATGCGACAACCAAAGTCGATGTAATTACTGTATCCTTTTTTTTAGGGTTCCGTAGTCAATATGGAACCCATATAGTTTCGCCATGTCCGTCTGTCTGTCAGTCCGCACTATATCTCAAACACTCATAGTAGGTACTAGAAAACCGTAATTTGGCATGAATATACAAATAAGTTACGCCGACAAAGTGTTAAAGTAAAATATTGAAAATTATTTTTTTAGGGTATCTCCAGTACAAATTAAAGTGGGGATGATATTTTTTTTCTCGCAAAGTCCACTGTGTGGGATGTCGTTGGATAGGTCTTTAAAAAACATTGCGAGTTTGCTCAAACAGTTTTTCGATTAAGGGATTCGTTTGTGAAATATTAATATAGCTTTAAAGTGCACATTTTTGTTGGACTCAAGTCTGGGTACCTAAACCACCTATACGGGTTGAGTTTGGGCGTGTGAAAAATTCATGGCAGTAGCATATAATATAACGAAAATAAAAGGAAAACTATCACAGCTAAGTAGGCTTTGCAAGTTTATGAGTAATAGTCGACCAACTTATAAAATGTACTTGTATAAAATAATTTCCCATACATAATGTATGGGAGCGCAGGTCTCAAAACTGCAAATGTAAGTTTGTTATATTTTTACAATAAAAATCATCGTTCGGAGGTAGGTAGGTTAATCAGTTTAGTAAGTTCACATATTTTGGTGGGCAACTACGGAACCCTACATTGTGCGTGGTCCGACATGCACTTGTTTTAAAATACATACGTTACGTATACATATTACGCAGAAGAATGTACCAATGTCAACTGAATTTTACCCATGTCGGGCAATTATTGTTTGGGGAATGCCCCTGCTATTTCGAGACGCGAGTCACGACCCCACGCTTGCCCTATCAATAGCTTAAATAGTCTGGCAATTCCTAAAATGAAACCAAATCATCACAATCACATATATTTATGGTAAGCGGAACCCAGAGGACTTTTCGGCAAGTATATTTAGATTTAAAACTTGAAAGCTGTGAAGCTAGGGCATGAGAAATGAGTAACGTGAGGATTGCTAAAACTATATTTGGAAAAAGTCTTGTAGGACCCCTGCTGGCATTGCGTTGGCCCAAAAAACTAACAAAAGCATTATCAGCGTTGTTATTTTTATGGGCCTGAACCAATACGACAATCAAAACTTCAAGAAATATATCACAGGCATGCCGTTTTCCTCACTATATTTCCCGAAGCAAATTATAATAATACAAAACGCTTTTTTTCTTGTTGGCCTAGTGTGATAGCGTCTCATCAATTCCTTCCATGAGCTTCATACGCATATGACTCCGAAATTTCAGGGATGTAGGATCAAGGTAGGATAAAGATTGCTTATAGGTTTCCCATGGGAAATCATAAATAATATTATGTCATATCATACCCAGCTTGTGTTTTAAATAAATCTCGTTACACCACTCTATCTAGTGCGTAGTCGCAGCGTAAAAATGTCGAATTTCTTAATTTCAGTTTCTATCTACAAAAACGTCGTTTATTTGAAAATGACAGTTCAATCCACAAGAGAATATAACAGAATCAGATCATGTGGATATCCAGGGAGGGGCTCCAATTCTCGTCATTAGCTCGTTTGGTACACTCGTGGGTGGTGTTCAATTGCATACCGCCGCGATTCAACATTCAAGCGGGATCGTACTACATATTATTATGAGACAGAAATATCATGCTGTCACTCTTTCAGTGCTGTAGCGTTTTCGTGATACACTTCTAGTCATTGATATAAAAACTAAAGATACGGTCGTCCGAACATTTGCTCGACGCGTTCGCCATACAGAGAATTGGTGTAGTCTGCTCTTTAACGTAACCTTGTATAAGCGGCGCGGCGGCGTGGCATTTTCGAGGTTTATAGAACATAAATAAAGCTTTTAATAAAATTTACGACCACACCCGAAGAGAGCCGATCGTGGACTAGTTCACTTCAGCTTAGGAAAGACCTTATTGGGACCACGTTTGTGGCGTCATTTTAACATGTCGTCCGCCCAGTCCTTACGCAGTAATATATAAGTCAATGCTTCTAGTAGTATAATTTAAAAACATATATTTTGAAATGTGACATCCTATTTTCGAAAGCGAAAAGGACATCGACGTACAGACGATTACTACGTATTCAGAACATTATTTCGAACCCCATCACATATAAAACTTTAGAATAACTCGTTTTTACGATTTTTCATTTTTTTTGGGGGTTGAAATGTATGTACCTACTGAGTCCTTGACCTTGAGTGCTGAACTTTAGTGTGAAGAGAGTTCCTCGATCTTCGATCATGTTCCGATGTTCAAAGTTTTTCAGATGAGTCAGTTTCTGTTGTTTAATCTGGCTAAATATACCTAAGACTAAACGAGTCGGGATTGCCAGATAGATAACAGACTGAATAATAAACACTTCATCGTAGGTACATTCAAATAATTAAAAATGTTGCAAGCAAACAGAACAATAACCACAGCATTTAATGCGTCAACATTTCATTATCATTTGTTATCACCGTAAGCTATCTAGCCATTAGGTACATCATATCTAGCTTATCAAAATTAAACATCTGAAGTGCAGAATAAATTAAGAAAAAATCCTATTGTACAATGTGAGGACTGGTGTGGTAGGTATTTGAATTAAACACTATTGTCTTATGTTTTTGCAAAGATTAGACACTTTCCGCTCCGCTCGTCATAGCGCGAATGTACACACTACTCACGAATTTAGCTTTGTCAGACAATGCACACATGCACAGCCGAAATCCTAGATAAGTTGAAAGAAAGATTTTTCAAGACTTCATGCATAGATAATGAGAATGCTGGAAGGATTTCTTCCCTAGAGAGTTCAAATAGTACTTTGTGTTAATCCCGCCGCGCCAAATATGAATTATACTATAGGAGTAGGACCATGCTGAGATAACGGCATCATTTTGGTCTCGTAGAGGACCGTTTGCTTATTAACTGTTTCTATCATTTTGTTTTATTTTTAATACTGTGCGAGACAAATAAACCCTTTTTCTTTCTTAATATAGGCACATAGGCTTTCTGAAAAATGTGACTGGAAAATTAATTGTAATAGCTTGGTGCTGGTGTGTTGTGGAGTTAACGGTTTGTCATGAACTCGTGACTGGTCAAGTGGTCATCGTCCCATTGTGTAATTTTAAGAATTTTACACAGCATTGTTCTGAACAGTGAAATTTTTTATTTTCAAACAAACATGTAAGTATAGTTTCATTAACCATCGAAAGAATTGGCTATTTGACTAATGTTAAAAATTCACGAAAATGTGAATACTTCAAAGAACTAACAGAAATAAAACGATGTGTAAAAATAGTACATTTTGATACAAGTGCGGAAAGTTTGTTATTGCATTCGAAGCTGATTGAACACCCGAGCCGTATGGTGAGGGTGTTCATGTTCGAGAAATGCAATAACTAATTCCCACGTGTATCAAACGACCCCCTTTAGCCAATTTTCTACAATTGTTTTTAGGTCCTCTGTCCAAACACTTATTATCATGATCATTCCTCTCCTTATCTTAATTTATTCGTGGTCGGCGCAGCCTTTTTTTTTTTTTTTTTTTTTGGGGGTGGGAAATCATCAAATAACCCCTCCCGCTCTTGGGCAGAGCGAAAGGGAGTGTCAAACTTCTACTGACTAAAAACCACCCATGTTCCTTCTTCGCCCTTCATGTCGAGGCCGCGGTTTCCCTTGCGGACAGCCCGCAGCCTCGACAGGTGGTCGGCGCAGCCTGCCTTCTTCTTTCATACATCTCTATTACTCGTCATCAGACACCTTCTTTCTTGTCATAATATCATCCTTCACACTACAGACTATTCATCGTTTCTTTGATTTTCCGTACTGTCCATAATAATAATAAATCTTTATTGGAACAAAAACACATTTAACAAATTCATTGCGTACCTGTCTGAAAAATTGCGGATTGGAACACATGCATCAGTCATCACTTCATCAGTAGTAATAAGTCATCTGTAAGATCTGTCAGTGTCTGGAGTCTGGTGTACAGCCGGTCTGCAATTATTATTGTCCTCAATTGATTCCGGTTTGACTATACGTACTCATACTCACCCTTTTATCAAAACACATTCAATCAGTGAAATCCGTGTCCAAGTTCCCATGTGAATTGATCCGTTGTTTATTTATTTATTCAAATATTCCTTGTAACCGTTGGATAAACATCCTGCTAGCTATCAATGAGGAAGAACGGTTCGTTTGTCAGCGTGTTACTCAAAGGAATCCGCCATGGCACAAAGTGACATTGTTTTTAGAATAAGGCTTACGGTGCACGGATTTTAATTGGCAGATGTCCCCTCACCGTAATTGGGTCGCAAAAAATAGTGTTTACATTGAGAAAAGTGAGTTTGTAACGATAGATTCGATTTTGAAAATGAGCAACGGACATCTGTCTTACTACTTATACAAAGAAAACTAAATTCCATCGATCAGTAATAATAAGAAGTTCGATACACCGTCCTATACACAAGTTCACATAAAACTTCCAAATACTTCCAATACTTTTATCCGTAATATTATAAAGATATTTTCTTTCATACCTACGCAGAATCTAACGATTTAATTTCTTGGCGTGGTGCAATATTTGAGTTGAATGAATGACTGATGTTACTTGTCCTTTTCTTCGAAATGATTACTGCTGCTTGCTTTAATCTATCCCTTCGTTCATTAACTTCTTGCTACATAATGTCAACAATGAAAGATAGACCGTTCATTGTATGTTTCTTAAATTTGCTAAGCAACCACTGCAGTAGAGATATCGTGGATATTATGTCACCAGTCACACATTTCATGCACTTCGTTCGGATCAAACGTTTTCATAAAAAAACGTGAGGTGATCGTGTTCCCATTGTAATTTACAATGGGAACACGATCTAAACGTTAACGTAAGATTGTGTTCCAAAATGCAGATAATACGGTGCAACGTTCGAAGTTTGAATGTTATCCATAGAGACGTAGAGATTGTATTTTTTTTTACACAAGTGTTGATTTTGACACCGGTAGTGGTCCTTTCGCAGTTCTTTGATTTTTTATGTCATTGATTCAGTGATCCTTATTCTCTCTCTCTCTGTTTTCAGACTTAAAAATACGCGGTCACTGCTGAATTTTATCAGCCTATGTGGAGGCTAATAAAATTCAGCAGTGACCGCGTATTTTCCTGACGACTGTTCCTGAAACCCGATAAAATTTTCGATTTTCCTGAATCATGTTAATGTTTTGACGTGAGTTGTGATTTCCAACTATGTAATATATATCAATACGTACCTACTTGTAGTGTTACACGCACAATGGTCTACTTCAAGGACTAAGTGCGGAAACCCAAAACCCATGGATAAGATAGGTACCTACTTACTTAATACCACTAATGATAATTAAGCATATCGGCACACGCAAAGAGGAAGGAACACGTACGAAACGGGAAGCTTTAGTACTAACTACTAAGAACTCCTCATAGGTTTTACATTCCGCAAGCAGACTGGTGCCGGAAGATGGAAGATTAGACCATAACTGTTCAACTTACGCTTTTGGCATATTGATTCTGAAATAAGGCTGAGTATTTCTTTCTGTGTCTTCATCACCTAATTTAATATGTCTTTGGTTGGCCTAGTTTAGTTTTGCATAATTATTCATTAACCGTTAAATTATTTTTAGATTCTTGAGTTATTCTGTTCGTCTAGCAGTTTGAAATCGAAGTTACCACCGCCATAATATTGTTTTTTCAATACTTGTCACACAATTTCAAAAAACAGTTACAAAAGATCCCTGCAACACTGTGTACGGCTATTACCAATGAAAAATTAATGACATGGCCAGTATTATTCCAAGTTATTTAGGAACACAGTTTTAAAACTTCTCAGTATGTTCTCAACACACGCAAGAAAGACATTTGAGATATTTTGTAACACGATTCCAATGGTTACGCACCGTTCAAACATGCTCCAAATTCGAAATAATAACAATAGCCGATGGCGGTTAACGGAACGACTATTTCTGTCACCACGGACCGCCATATTTAATTAGATTAATTATTTTCTTGATAACTTATGTAACATTGAAATGCGACGTCCCTAAATGTAAACATTTACCTTACCCAAATTGTAAGTTTATAATTTAAACTAACTAGGTATTTCTTAGTAATAACAATCAAAGTTTGCACAAAAAATATTTGTGGAACGTAACGTAGTGACGTAACTAGGAAGCGTAATTCTGCAATGTTTAACATTCTTTGAAATGATTAGGCGTTACCTAAATATTACACATTGCTAATTGATTTAGATGGTGCGACTTGGATTGCGATTGGATTTAACATATGAATCATAAATCATAATTATTTCTGTAAATTGGTTTTACAAAACATTTTTACACGTCCCATTAGGTATGTTAACAAATTATACTGATTTTAGAAATTAATATGGAATGCAGTGTACTATTAGGTACAACTCTGCCTAACCCTGCTGTGATCACAGGTGTGATGTTATGTTATGAGAAATTAATATGACTCACTTGTAAAGTTGTAACTTAAAATTTCCTTTGTTCGCAACGAGTCACACTAAATCGTGTCACCGTGTGACTGGTTGAGAAAAATATTCGCATGGAGTAACAGTGTGACTCAATGCGAATTTTTATTCTCATCTAGTAACACTAGTACACGAGTAGTGTTACTCGTTCGGAAAACCAAATCGCATGGAGTAGCAGCGTCATTCGATGCGAATTTTTATTCTCAACTAGTAACATTTTTCAGAATGTCTATTTGACAACGATAAAGTTAAATAAAAATTATAAAATAATGTTTAAATTTCTAACATATTAGTAGGTAGGGACGTAACAGAAAAAAACTGATCAGGTTTTCTACTTATTTATTAAGATTAGTTTAAATCATTTCTTAATCTAAAACAAAGTGTTTTTGTCTAATTGTACTTCGATGTAATAATAAAAAAAACAACCTGGTTACAGTACAAAATGTAAATAATTCTTTTTTACCTACTATTATATAATTTTTCCTATAAAATCAGCCTTCTTTATAACACAAAATAATCACATTTATATATTAAGATTAGTTACCAACTAATATCACATTAATAATTTCTCTTTAAAATCAGTCTCTCTTTTATCACAATATAATCAACAGTTATTCAGAAATATTCGCTTTTTGACCATTCGTAAGTTTAGTGTCGTAAAATCTCCAGGAGGGTCCCAATCGTAATAGTACCATTTACGAAATCCATCTGAGCATCTTGTATAAAATTATCATTAAGTATTGACTTTGATAATCGTTTTCTGGATGGTTGTGTATTGTTTTGATGTTGAATGTTGCGAACGGTGTATAATTGGGAATCTTCTTTAAGTATGAGCAACAACTGCATCAAATTTGGGTTCTTCTTACCGACGGCTTTGTTCAATTTATGGTGCCAGCCTTCAATGAAGTTTGTGGTTCGATGAGTCTCCCCAAAAGCACACCAGACTTTTAAAAAATGTTCGTGGAGCCATTGCTTTTTCATATAATTCACAAATTTTTGGATTTGTGGGTCATTATCATCATATCGCGAAATAATATACTCCCATCCGTTCATGATTTCTTCTTGAGGTAACAGTGGTAGAACTGCGCTTAGGCTTACCATGCGTTTCTTCTTTGGGTCTTGAGTATTTGTTATATGCAATTCACGGCCTTTCTTAAAAATTGCCTTATTATAGTGGTAATAGCAGCCCTTGACTGCAATTGAAGGAAAAACTGTAGCAATTGCTCGCATGGCGGCCTTTTCGTAGTCTACTTTAAATATTATTGGATTCCAATTGGGTAACTGCGACTTTATTATAGAGAACAGAATCACGTAGGCTTCTGTGTTTCGGTGACTCATCAAAGCGTAGACTAGAGGTATTATATTAGTGTGATTGATCGTGCTGCCGATATCGCCATGGATTGAATATAGTTGCGTAAATGGAATATGACAACTTTTGAAAGTTCCATCGCCATAAAAGTCTGTTAGCTCGCACAAAGTTTGCCTTGCTTCGGAAGAAGAAAATACTAGTATTCGTGTATCATCACATGTGTACTCCGCTAACAAAAAATCTTGATAACGAGGTGGGACTTCGACTTCCAGCACATTTTTATGTTGTAGTTTTTGTACTTGAGCCGCTGAATTACGTGTTCTATATAACGTGTCTTTAATGGAACTAAATTTAGGTATTGAAGTAATTATGTCTATTCCCGCATCTTTTAGCTTTCCGACCATGGCATTGTATTTTTGAGGAACACTGGGAAATTCCTGCGTAGTTATATCTTTTTTTAAATGTTGGACAGATTTCAGGATTTCGTTGTTCGCAAAATCTGGTGTACATAAATGAGGAGTTTCTTCTAATATACGCTCTCCTAAAATAGTAAAATGGGATAGAATATTAGTAAAATAAAATATTGGTAAAATATTGACTTAAAACTAAAAAGCCTGTTCTCTCAATAAGCTAATGTTTATATAAAACTAGTTGTAAAGCTATAAATAAATCAAGACAAAGCTTTAGCACCCAAAATACGTCACTGTGGTTTCAACAAATCTCAAGTGAGCGTGATAAAACAAAATGGCTGCCACTAAAGGACGCGAGGAAAGTTTTTCAAGATGCAGTATTATTATTTATTAAATGATTATATACAATCACTATTTTACATTTTATTTTTTTTACATTTAACATATAAATCAATAATATTATATACAACGAAGCTATGGAATACATTTTGGTAATATAGTTTTCTTACCTTTATTCTTACAAGCCCTTTGCACACCTTTCGTTTTGTACACGCCCACACAATCAATCCACTTTTATGTTTTTTCCTGGCGTAATATTGATGACCAGCTCGAAGAAGAACAGTGCCACCGTTTTTATTAACAAAAACTAAATCAACACTGTTTGACGAACCAGACGTAGCTTCCATTTTGAATGACAGCGGAGCGTGTACTGAACTTGTCACACGCATTGCACGATTCACCATGAAGCAATGTTGCCAGATCGGTGCGTAAAAAATATCAGAAACTCATACATTATTTTATAATTTTTATTTAACTTTATCGTTGTCAAATAGACATTCTGAAAAATGTTACTAGTTGAGAATAAAAATTCGCATCGAATGACGCTGCTACTCCATGCGATTTGGTTTTCCGAACGAGTAACACTACTCGTGTACTAGTGTTACTAGATGAGAATAAAAATTCGCATTGAGTCACACTGTTACTCCATGCGAATATTTTTCTCAACCAGTCACACGGTGACACGATTTAGTGTGACTCGTTGCGAACAAAGGTAAAATTTGGTTGTAGTCGTTATTGATGTGTGGTGTGTGGTAAAAAAAAATATTAATACATATTTTTCCGAATTAAAAATTACTTCTGTAATTAGATGTGTGTGTGGATGTTATTTTATTACGTAAATGCTTGTGTTTAATTTTTATAACAACCTAAATTTAGATTTCGAACACGCGTAAGTTCTTAGGTAGAAGAAAAAACGAATAAAGGTTACGAATTTCACCCGTTTGATAAATCCAATCTAACTTGGCAAATACTTTTCGGTTTTTCCTCCAAGTCGAACTTCCTGATAACTTTTGTAAGAGGCTCAAACTAAAATAAAGTTCCTCAATATCGCGCCATACTTGTAGGCACTTATCTGAGTGTTAAAGGTCACCACGTCACATACGGTGATGTTATGTTACCTAGAAGGAGCTTCGACCTTACATTGTACAGTTTGTAACCAGCATTACCTGACCCCACTTCTCACACAATTGGCCCTCTTCAGCTTTACACGAAGGGTCAGGTAATGCTGGGCACTGACTATACTAACTGAATCATTTGTGAATACCAATGACTCAGATGCACCGCGCTAAAGGATTGTAGACACTATAAATTATATTGGTATGGAATCCAGTCAGTGGTCTGTTAATAAAAAAAAATGTGATGGATGTTAAGCTTAGACCTTCGGGTTGTAAATGGAAGACCTAATACGCGTTTATGGAATATTGAAGACTTACATACAACTGAGTCTGATAGTGTGAATTAGGGCTATGACCTAAAAAGCATGTACTGTGGCCGTGGCTGAGGGTTATACCTGTCACTGTCAAACTACAGGAACGAGAGAGAGACAGGAACATGCCAAAAGCCCTGCTAGTAACGTTTATAATCTAAAATAAATAATGCTGCATAAACGACCGCACTGTATAACAAGTACAACAGCAGCACAAGATTAAAATGGCCGGTACCTACACAGTTTTTTGCAAATGTACCGTCTGTATGTCTAACTAGAGTCGACCCTTAGTACGCACGATGAGTCGATGACCAATCAAGCTATACTAAACCAATATTAGCGGATCTCTCATTGTACGGGAAATCTATACAAAGCGAGGCCATATTATACTGGATGTATAGCTTGATGTGTCGTTGTGGTACTTCTGTAATGCTACCTCCTCGTACTCGAGGTAACGTAATATTGCATTAAAATTGAAACTTCAATTAGACGCAGCTCACAGCTTCATACCATGAATCTTTATTAATAAAAATCAATTACTTACGCCAATTGTTTTCAATGAAATAATAGTAATCTTTAACTGCATAGATGGTCAAGGTTGCTATGTGATTCTTAATAGCCACAACAGTATCGTGGTTTTGTAAGCCTACAGAATAAACAGATAGTTGAGGGGAATCAGAAATTCCAGGGTAACCCTCCAGCCCTAGTTTCCTTATTACCCAACCAAAAAGGGTAACGTTTTGCAGCCTATATTAATGTATGTTTGTTCCTTTATGGTTATTTAGAGACCAAAAGGGAGGGCCCATTTTGATGATTCTTAAATCAATCGATTTGTCTTATTTAAGTTTTGTTCAATCTTAATAATTACTTCTACCTTTGTTAAAATATAACTGTAGTTTATAATAATACTTAATATTTTTTAAATGTTTTTTTATTGTTCTTATAAGAAGTATTTAAAAATGTATAAAGTTTGTTTACAAATAAATAAAGGGAATAATAATAATAAAATGTTTATTGAGTCTCAAAATTTACATAATATGCATGAGTTGAGACAGCCCCCAGTTTGATTGCTTTTCTTTGTTTTCGTGCTGACGATTTTAAAACAAAAACTTCAAAACTATTCTGTCAAGCAGTTCCTATTAAGAATACTTTCTATTCTTCATAAGTCTCCTTTAAATTCAGTCTAAAAGGATTTTGCAGTGTTACCCATTAGCGTTATGAACGCATTTAAGTGCGATTTTGCATAAATTACATCACGTCTTCGCAAGCGGTTATGACTATGACGTAATTATAAGTCAAAAACAAATGATTCACAAAAAAGTGATTGATGTTTCCGAGAGTCTTGTGACTGTAAACTGTAAAGCTGTCTGTAAATATGTGAACAATGACTGTGTTTTTATTCAACCTTTATGTTTATTGTCTTATTTATTAATTTATATACATTGTTGTAGCTTCCTGTTTCACTGCCTACCAGTATTAAAGTGTACTAAGTATGTAGGTCTATTGCCACCTACCTTTATGTGTATGTAATTAAAACTATATTTATTTTAATGTATAAATCGTATGGGAAATGAGACAATGCATTTTGTCATCATAATTTTATTCGCGGAAAATATTCTATAACAATAGGTTACAAACATGTATAATAATATTATGCTTTTGCGAATACCCACGGTTAATCGGGAGGATTTTCCTGGAATCGATCGGAGCTAAGGTAAATAACTACCTAAATATGTCATGTAAATCATTATGAAATAATATATCACAACCATATGTAAATTCAGCCGAAGCACAGAATATATTAGGTACTTACCTACGAAGTTTTCAGGAAAATTAGCACAGATTTACATACGTTATATTTACCTTTTAAATTAACCTATATCATGATAAATAATTAGGTTGTTTTTCTGGTTTCATTTACCTTATTACAATCCAACATTTTGAATTAAATGGATATAGTAGGTACATTTCAATACACGTATAAAAAACAGCAACAGAGACTGTATAAAAATTCTCTCCCTCTCTCTTCTATTTCTACAAAAATTTCGAAATGACCTCTCATTTCATACCAGCCGCAGGAAGTAATTTAATTTATCTAATTAATATTTTCTAATGGGTAACAAAGAAACTAAATGTGTATGGTATGATAAAAGTTTATATGTTCCGGTAGTGACCCGACCGTCATTGCGCTCATTGGAGATAATTAAATGATTAATATCTTCGTCGTAATGATTCATGTTACGTGGACGATACTTTCATTGTGTTTGCTTACTGTGATGTATTTTTTGTCTCTTTTGTCCCCCTTTTTACAAAAGATCTTAACTATAACTTTTATTTTTACGCCTAACAATATTCTTTACAAAAATCACGAGAATAACCCTTCCTTGACAATTTTTTGCCCCTTTCACCTAGTTTTTGTCAAAATAAATAGTTATGGCTTTTAGTACCTAACTCTCTGACATGTCAAAAAAAATTAAATAAGAATCTATCGGGACAAGATTTGCAACTTGTGAAATGAAGAACCTGAATACAGGGTGTAAACGAACCCTTCACGCATCCGTCAACCAAGCATTCTGTACATCAAACTAATACGCAAAATTTTTTGCTGGGAAACGACTTTTTTTTTGAGGTCAAATATCACGTTTTTCGGTAAAACTCAATGTAGCACTCTTAAAACATTGTGCTAGTGGACGCTTTGAATAGTAAACGGGTCATGGAGGTAATTTAAGTAAAGATAGAACCTGAAAAACAAGTATTTACAAAAACAGCTGTGAAAAATTTGGAACTTTGACCCCCAATATCTCCGTAACTAGGAGGTTCCCAGGTATGGTCTAGAACAAAAAAATGATCGCAGTGGTGGGGAGAACAAGTGCCCTTCGTTTGCGTTAAGGGTACTTTTACACCCTATAATATAGGGTGTAAAATTATACTGCTACGCTTTTTTACAACACTGAGTTTTCTTCTATCTTCAATCAACCCCTACGCCTGAATATCGTACAATTTTGGTCGAGGAGACGCTGCAGTGGGAACATTATAGGCTGATCATGATGAACCTTTTAATCCAATATTACGGCCTCTAGGGTTACATTAGGATCAAGATGGAAATAGTTAAGTACAATATTTACTGTACACCGATCAGCAAAAATCGCGCTTCATCTATTCAACACTATCAAGGAATTTTGCTTTGTACCCTCTTGGTTATACAGACTAGAATCCTGTGCAATTTTCTAGGAGTTAAGATTTAGGAAGTGTTGCGTAGTGTACAGTCATTGCCTAGCATTACCTGACCCCTCTTCTCACACCATAACTTGCCCTCTTCTTCTTTAAATGAGAGGTCAGGTAATACTAGGCACCGAATGTACTAGCTAGGCCATACCAGCGGTACATTGCATTTAATGACATGTTATCTAGATGACATCCTCCCTGTTCTACACCGCGCCAATTTTCATATTAAGGTGGCTGTTCAATGTCATTTCATTCCCGGATCACATTTATGTGCTCAGTGATATAATTCGCTGTGTAAAATGACTGAATATTAGGTTTTATAGTGAAGACTGCGAACAGGTGAATATTTGGATTTTTGAGATTAATTATTCCTGCTTATCTATTAATCACAGTACTTAATAAGTCCATCATTATCTTGCCCTTATCCAAATTCATTTGGGGTCCACGCAGTATGATATCTTCTTCTTCCATACTTCTGTTCCTATTACTCGTCATCTCATCAGAAACTTCATTTCTTGCTATATCATCTTTTACCTACACAGTTCATCGTTTCTTTGGTCTTCCTTCTTTACATAACTAGCTGATGCCCACGGCTTCGCCCGCGTGGATGTCGGACGGTCAAATTATATATACTAAAAATTTCCTCAAGTACCACTCTATCCATTGTTGGTGAAAACAGCATGAAGGTTTTATAAAAGTATGGACATCACTACATATTATGTAGTGATGTTCATACTTTTGATATAATTAAGTCATTCACTCACACGATCACACCTACGACGTCTATTTTTATGTTTATTTGCCGAAACTATTAAAAATTAAGAGCATATTGCGCAAAATGAGTGAAAACCAACAAATTATAAGTTTATGCTTATTGACTATGACCGTGAACAGAATTGGTAAATTGAGCAAGAAAACACTACAAACGAGAATTTGTGCTCGAATTTTAAATGTTTCATTTACACTTATTTTGTTGCCATTGCCATAAATATAAATTGTTTTTTTTGTTAAACGAAGGAGACGTTTTTGTTTAACGAAGGTCGCTTCGAAATTGTTTTGTGTCAAGTTAAATGTTAATTTGCCAAAGTTGCACAAAAATCATTGCGGAAGTTTTAAGACTTTGGTTTAGTTACTTATAATATGAAACCTAATCCTAATAAAAATGTGTATATTAACATGTGACTTCATGTGAGTGTCTATGTACCTACCTCTTAAAATGATATTGATGCAGATATGTCATTTTAAATAAGGATTTTATGAAAAAACTTTTCAAAATACGTAAAAAGTTTCAACTGGAGGCGCCGGGTATCGATCCCGGTACCTCTCGCATGCTAAGCGAGCGCTCTACCATCTGAGCTACGCCCCCGATGATATCAATTCTCCAAACAGTAATCTAGTCTGTAGGTACTATTATCAGCAAGAACCGAAATTACTTTCAATGTACGAGTGGTGAAATTGTAATTAGAACTCTGTTCGCGAAGACAATAATGTAATTTATTGAATAATCATCATTTGTTAGAGTTTATTTGTAGCGCTCGGGGAAATTCTTTCCCTTTAGCAGCACGTTTATTTATTTTTTAACCGACTTCAAAAAAGGAGGAGGTTCTATGTTCGTGTGTATATATATATATTTTTTTTATTTTTTATTTATGTTACCTGATTTCTCCTGCATTTGTGAACCGATTCTCAAAATTCTTTTTTTATTTGAAAGAGTATACTCCTGAGGTGGTCCCATTTAAATTTGGTGAAGATCTTCGGAGATATACAATAGAACTCTTCAAAAATAGACAGCAAATCTGTCGTGATTGCTGCAATCGCTTGGATGTTTATTGTTTACTCAACATCTTAACTTACCATCACGCCTGTATGCTCTGACGGGGTACGCAGATGTGTACAGGACGCCCAGATTTCGAGAGTTAGGTATGTTAAGTTCCATTTTATTGCGGATAAGCCTATTACCGTGACATGTATTGTTAACAACGTAAAATTAATGAATATCAAATATTTGTAAAGGATATTACAACTAAAAATGGAAAAATAAAAAAACTTTTTTGCAAAAAATAAAACCGACTTCAAAAACACAAAAAAGTGAAAAATAACTTTAGCTTCTGAAGTCGGTGACAAAAAAACTGAATAAAACAAACAAAAGTCACCGACTTCAGAAGCTAAAGTTATTTTTCACTTTTTTGTGTTTTTGAAGTCGGTTTTATTTTTTTTAAATACGCGGACCAGTCTCAGGAATAAACACAAATAATTTAAAATTCTTAAAAAAGTCCTGCTTCTGCACCAGGTGCAAAATCACAAGAGGCATAAGTAACAGCTGATACAATACACAGTAGGTACACCGTTGATAAAAGTAAATAAAGTAATAATAACAAATTATATAGTAAAAATATCGATATCGACTGTGGTGATCTAGGAGTTAGGAGCAGGCGGTGGCCCAGCCGTGGCAGCCACACGACTTACGAACTGTAAGTCATAGGTTCCAAGTCGAACCCAGGCCAATCCACTACTGTCAAAAATGGTGGAATAATGCATCGGGAGGAAACCGGCATGTCCTAGAACCAAAAATTCGAAAACTTGTGACATCTACCAATCCGCACTGGGCCCGCGTGGTAGATTGCAGCCCATTCCCTCTCAAAGAGAGGAGACCTGCGTCCCTGCAGGGACACAGATGATGATGATGTGGTTTACAATCGGATTTTTTTTTTCTTCTGCAGTCAACTAATTTAGGTGTTCAAGTTCATAGATCTTTGAAGCAATTTTTGGCGTACAATAAAGTATACTCTACTTACATAATCTATGGCATCCCGCACCTCGTAATATCCGAATCTCGTGGCACGACCGCGACCACGCCCGCCGTCAGTGACGTCACCTGCCGCTGCGCGGGCGCACAAATTCAGAACAAGGTTACCCGGGCCGTTAGCGCTCCTTGCCACGCGATAACTGCTCTAATCCTGATTTACACCTTGTCGCTTGGTGCTTGTTAGCAGATTTTGGATGTAATCTGTGGGCTATTGGATAATGATGGAGCGTCTTTAGATTTGGTGTAGTCTTCCTTATCGTGTAGAACTACACCAGCATAATCAGCCTATAATGTTCCCACTGCTGGGACTCCAGCCAGGCCTCCTCTTTATGAGAGGGAATGGGCTATAACTCCACTAAGCGGGCCCAGTGCGGGTTTGTATGTCACATGTCTTCGATTTTTTTTGTTCTAGGACATGCCGGTTTCCTCAAGATGCTTCACCATTTTGAGCAGCGGTGATGAAATAAATTACACAAACTGGTGTCAGAGTTTTTATGCCGAGGAATATCTCTCAAGAATGCTTGTTTCCTCACGATGTTTTCATTCAACGAAGCGATTGATTATGAGTAGGTAGGTACCTACTTGCAATACCTACATGCACATGAATCCGAAAAATCATGTTCCCGATCATTAGATGAAACTACGAAGGGCACTTGTTCTCCCCACCACTGCGATATTTTTTTTGTTCTAGACCATACCTGGGAACCCCATAGTTACGGAGATATTGGGGGTCAATGTTTCAAATTTTTCACAGCTGTTTTGTAAATACTAGTTTTTCAGGTTATAACTTTACTTAAATTACCTCCATGACCCGATTACTATTCAAAGCATCCACTAGCACAATGTTTTAAGAGTGCTACATTGAGTTTTATCGTAAAATGTAATTTTTGACTCCAAAAAAAAAAGTCTTTTCCCAGCAAATATTTGCGTAGGGGTACTTAGTTTGATGTACAGAATGCTTGGTTGACGGCTGTGTGAAGGGTTAATTTACACCCTGTATAGTGAGTACCCTGTGAGAATCGTTTTAGAAAATAGACTCACAAGCGTGTCTTGTATTAGAAAATACTTGGTTTAAGAACAACTTTATTTCTCATAAGAATTACATAGTTAATTCACTTACTGAGAAACACACTAAAATTAAAATTTATAATTAAAGCGCACAGATTATGTGGGTACACAGATAAATAATAACCTAAACTCAACTAAAGTTTAACAAAACACAACATGGATGTAGTTTGATTCTTACTGGATGTGTCATTGATGGCATAGTCTGTTATTAGCAGGTTTGTTACAATTTTGTTTTTAGTTTATTGTCCTAGATATAAATTTTTGGTACATACATGATTTTATATAATTATTTTGAGTATTTTTTTTTTATTTTCTTCAGTTTAGTTTAAAAAGTAATTACAAAGGCTTTTTGTATTTGTAATATGTAGTTCATCTTTTATTTGTATGTATTAATTGTGTGGGCTTTTAGTAACTTTTTGAACCGGGCATAACTTTGTTCACCTTTTATTACTGATGGTAATTTATTATAAATTGTAACACCCTCAAACTCAAAATTTCGTCTTCCATAGTTAGTTCTAGGAGGGCGGGTCACTAAGTAACTACTTGATTCTTTCTTTCCTTCAACTTTATAAGCCAGTTTGAATAATTTTGTTGCAGGTGAATGACACGAATGTATAAATATAACTGATTTTATTGCAATATTAAAACGAAAGACCGAACGAGTTTATCATGCAAAAAAATAATGCTTACTTTTGCTAAAACACAGCCAGCACGATTATGCAAAGTTTATGGGTTCATATTAAATGAGTTTTACTATATGAAAGTTCGGAAACATTTAATAAAAAAACAATTCCAATAAGATGTAGAAAGGGCTCCATTGTGTGTGATAGACAAATGTAAATAAGTGCTAACATAACGGTTCGCAATAAGGCCAAATAATATTAAGTACTACATGGTCTTTGTTATGAACATTCAACGGACATTATTCATCATGACATGTTGATATTTTTTTCAATAATACCTAGCATTAATTCCTAGCATGTAGAATAGGTAAAGTTCAAAGTTCAAAGTTCAAAGTTCATTTATTTGTCAGAAACATGAGTATACACACAAAGCATGTAAGATGTTAAGTACATTAGAAAGAATCACAGTCATGTTTTACCTTTACGGCGTACAAATATGTATTATACATTTGATCAATAATCCAATTCATTGTATCTATTAATTATTAAACATATTTATATATAAAAAAAAAATAATAATAATAATTGAAATTCATTTGTTAACAATTACAATAAATTACATTTCCATAATATAATATAGGTACATACAGCATAAGCAATTCAAACATTAATTAAATTAGATAAGTCAAAATTAATTCAAATGTCAAAATAAGATTTAAAAAAACTAAGAACAGTCCACAGAATCAAAAAATAATACAAATGTCAAAATAAGCTAACAGCAGTCAACAAAGTCAAAAATTTATCAAAATGTCAAAATAAGTTATAAGAAAAAACTAACAGCAGTCAACAGAATCAAAAATTAATACAAGTGTCAAAATAAGATAAAAAAAAAAAACTAACAGCAGTCAACAGAATCAAGCTTCGTCCCACATTAGAATTTACATTAGAATTAGTTTGTTTTCTCCATTAGAAACTCAGCAATACTATAGAAACATTTGGCTACCAAATAATCTTTTAATTTTTTTTTAAATAAGTTAACAACAGTCAAATCTCTGAGTACCTGTGGAAGATGGTTAAATATACGTGGTGCCATGCAGAAAACACTTTTTTGCATTAGTGCTGTATTGGTTGGTCTCGTACACAACCTGTGTTTATATTTATCGCGCCGGTTACGGTTATCCATATCTGATTGTTTCTTAAACAGATGCGGGTTTGATTTTACGAACATTGCAATTTCAAAGATATAGAGTGACGGGAGGGTAAGAATTTTATATTTTTCAAAGAATGGCTTGCATGAGTCAGTTGTTTTTAAGCCAAACATGGTTCTAATACATCTCTTCTGTGATCTGAATATGAACTCCTTGAGGGTTGAGTTTCCCCAGAAGATAACTCCAAATCTCAGAAGAGAACCAACTATACCATGATACGCCGTGAGCTTGGCATCCACACCCAGAACAGGACCGATTTTGGAAAGCATATAGGCTGATTTACTCAGTCGCTTGCTTAATTCCTCTAAATGTGGCTTCCAGTTTAATCTCTTATCTACTGTAAGCCCTAAGAACTTACTTACATCCACTTTACTTATCTGTTTGCTATTGTTATGTATATTCAGGTTATTATTAATGTTCAAACGCTGACTGAATAACATTAATTTTGTTTTATCAATGTTTATTTTAAGATTATTATTACTTAGCCACGTGATTATGGACTCAACTGTATTATTTATTTCATCTTCATAGTTTTGATCATCTTTACAATTAATAGTTACCGTGCTATCATCGGCAAAAAGTGACATCGGGTTATTTGTTACATTTGGTAGATCATTAATATAAATTATGAATAGTAGAGGGCCCAGGACACTCCCTTGTGGAACGCCATACATAACTGATTTACGGTTGGACGAAAATATCTGCTCCTCTTTAGTTACATGATTGCATTGACTTATTTCAACATACTGCTGTCTGTTTCTGAGGTATGACTCAATCAAATGTAGAATGTTTCCCCTGATACCGTAAGCTTCTAATTTATCTAATAATATTGTATGGTCCACATAATCAAATGCCTGTGTCATATCACAGAACACTGAGCATACTGGACGCCTTTTATCAACATTTTCTACCACATTGTTTAGGAAATCATATATTGCCATATTAATTGTCTTACTTTTTCTGAAACCTTTTTGATCATCTGTCAGAATGTTCATTTTTTCTAAAAAGTTATATATTTTTACATATAGGTATTTTTCGAATACTTTTGATAATATAGGTACAAGCGCTATTGGTCTATACGACTCCATTGACATCTTCTCAGTTTTTTTTAAAAGTGGTTTTATAACGGCAATTTTAAGGTGTTCAGGATATACACCTTCAGTTATGCATAAGTTTAGAATATGGCTTAGAGGTTTACTAATGATATCACCGGCTTCTTTGACTATATGTGTGGAAATACCATCATGTCCTGTACTCTTTGTATTTTTTAGTGATTTAATAATTTTTGATATGTCATGGTGAGAACTTGGTGGCATAAATATGGAGTTGTTATTTTTGGATATATTTTTTGTAACATTTTTACCACAATCTGGAACAGGTTTGACTTTTTCTATAAAAAAATTATTAAAAGCTTTTGCTATTTCAGTTGGATTAGTTTCTGTTTTATCGCCTACTTGAATTTGCGTAATAATCTCCTTCGGTACATTCACTTTCGAACTGTTAATTATTTCCCAAGTAGTTTTCATTTTGTTTACTGATGCTTTGATTCTATGTGAATTTTGAGCGCGTTGGGTCAGTTTAATAATTTTTTTGTACGTTGTAGAGTATTTTTTAAACAAATCTCTATTTGCATCACTACGGTTCATTCTATACCGCCATAGGAGTGTCCTTTTTTTTTTGCTACAAAGTCTTACTCCACATGACACCCATTGTGGTTTCCTATATGTTTTAATTACGACTCTTTTCATTGGAAAACATAGTTCATAGAATAACAAGAATGTATCTATAAAAACATTGAACGCTGTATTTGGATCATTGATTTCATAAACTTCAGAGAAGCTTATACTTTTTATACAATCTAGAAATTTGTTCACATTTTCTTGATTATAATCTCTACGATGAATATACCATTGGTTAATCAAACTTTTTTTTTTAACTGGGCATTTTAGTATCTGGCAGGTATGATCGGAAAGGGCAAGGTCCACGACTTCAGGTTTACATTTATTTCCTAGATTGTGTGCAAAATTATCAATACATGTACCGCTTTTCAGTCTAGTAGGCTGATATACTTGCAGTTTAAGATTCGAGTTAAGTAGTAGACATTCTAATTCTAATGTTGTTCTATCTCGCTTCAACATGTCAATGTTAAAATCCCCACATAATACAATATTTCTTTTTTTAGTTTTATTAATAAATTTTAACAATTTTTCTAACTGCTCAAAAAAAATATTTAGATTCTTGGGATTTGGAATTCTATAAATACATATTATAATGGTATTACTTTCAGTCATTTCTATTGCACAACATTCGAACAAGTTACTTATTGAGAATTTGCCAATACCTACAATTTCCTTCCATTGATAGCCCTTTTTTACCAATATGCAAGAACCCCCTCTTTTGCTGTCTTTTCTAGAAAAGATCGCAGCTAGATTGTAGTTAGCTATTGATAAGAAGCTAGCTAGCTATTGAGAAGAGGTAGGTTTCCCATTGTCAAATGGGATGAACAAAGGAAAATATTACCGTAAACAACCGCTATTTGCTGTACCTACCTAGAATAGAACAATGAATTTTACAGAAATACCTATCAATAAAATAAACATTTTGTTGTTCACCGCCATCCTCTCAGCAACTGTGTTAAGATAACAATAACTGGGAGGCTGGAGGTGGGAATACCCCAGTTTTTTTCTGAATCACAGTTAATTTCAATAGGTACCAACTGAAATCAGACGATACTCGATGTGCAAGGTTTTACAAAAAAAAATTGTTACGAGAAACACTACGCGAAACGGATAGTTTTGCGTAGTGTTTCTCGTAACATTTTTTTTCCCGTAACTTTTTTTTTATTTTTTTTATTTATGTTGTGTTATTTATTAAATTAGAACGAAAAAAGTTACGCGCAAATATTCTATATTAAATTTCCGTTGTACCAAACATATGGGTTAAAAGCTTCGCAAAAAATATATCTTTTTAACCTAACATTTTAATATCTTCTAATCTAATCTTGAAAGATTATGCTGTCGCGGGCTTTTTTTTTTAACTTTTAAAGAGGAACAATTCCGTCATACAAATCATACATGATATTTGCGTAACGCAGCGCACGCAACGGAAGCTCTCAAAAAGGAATATCTTTTCTGGGTTTTGCAACATTTTTCATTTATGCTCCGCTCCTATGGGTTGTAGCGTGATGTTATACAGGGTGTAAATCAACCCATCACACAGCCGTTAACCAAGCATTCTGTACATCAAACTAAGTACCCCTACGCAAATTTTTTTGCTGGGAAACGATTTTTTTTTTGGTGTCAAAAATCACATTTTACGGTAAAACTCAATGTAGCACTCTTAAAACATTGTGCTATTGGATGCTTTGAAAAGTAAACGGGTCATGGAGGTAATTTAAGTCAAGTTTTTTAATTAACAAAATATGTACCTATAATTGTGAACAATAAAAAATAAAATAAAAAGTTATAACCTCAAAAACAGCTGTGAAAAATTTGGAACTTTGACCCCGAATATCTCCGTAACTGGTTCCCAGGTATGGTCTAGAACAAAAAAATTATCGCAGTGGTGGGGAGAACAAATGCCCTTCGTTTGCGTTAAGGGTACTTTTACACCCTATATGTATAGCATATCTATAACCTTCCTCGATAAATGGACTACACAACACAAAAATAATTTTTCAATTCCAACCAGTAGTTCCTGAGTTTATTGCGTTAAAACAAACAAACTCTTTAGCTTTATACATAATATTTTAGGATCACGCTCTATCTGTATCTTTTTTGGCAAAAAGAAAGACAGTTTTGTGTAAAGATAGACCAATGAGTAAGGAAATATACGGAGCCGCCGCAATATTCTATAGACACATTTGCTTATACAAATATGAGTGAAATAGGATACAGAATGTGAAATATCGTTTTGTTTCGTTCTTTCTAATACAGTAATCATATTTGATGAAAGAGACAACAATATTTCAGTTGTTGCTCATAATGGCAACATTTGGTGTTACGAGTCACACAATAGTAGGTAGGTGCCGTTTCCGCCATGTTATGCGGCGAGTTTCGTGGTAGTTCTGCTGTCAAATAGTTGTTTTCTTTTTGATAAATTGAGATTTGTGAAAAAATTACGAGGAGTTTACCTATAAAACTGCATATACTTGTTAAAAAACAGCAATTCAATATGCCTGCGTGCTTTATTGTGAAGTGTGGTGCAAGAAAGCAGAAAAATCAACCTCAATTGTCGGTGCACAGGTTAGAACCCGGTTTTCATGCAATAGTATCTAGGAGTAATACACTTTTGATGAAAAAAATGCTAAGCGATCATTAATTTATTGATATAGTGTTAATGTTTGGGTTTATTTCCGTCCCAGAGACCTTTTTGTTATTTCTTAATTTTATTCGTTTGTTTACAAACATGAATAGTGTTGTACCGTTGCGTAATAGTTTCCGATACTAGTTCCTTCGCTGCGCTGGAACGATATCTGTTCGAGTGACCGTGCTCTGGCCCGTGGTTCACAGAACCGAGATACCGTCCCACAGACTTATATGATTGTTATACGTGATCTGAAAATAAGACATCAGCTTGCTTGCACCGACTGGACGGGTCCACTAAAATCTGTGTGGTGCTTTTTTCAAATGACCATCTCAGACACTAATCTGCATAGTTATCATGTGTGTATACCAAGATTATGTCTGGAATTTAAAAGAGACCATGACCTCTGAGTTTGTTTCGGAAGTTTCATCTCAAAGTAGTCAGAAACAAAACACCGACCCCATCTAGTTTTAATAAAAAGTGACTTGTAAAAGTGTATGTAAAAACCTATTTGCAAAATAAACATCATCATCATCTGCCTAGCCTTTTCACAACTATGTTGGGGTCGGCTTCCAGTCTATCCGGATTCAGCTGAATACCAGTATTTTACATGGAGCGAATGCCTATCTAAACTCCACAACCCAGTTAACACTAGGTAATACGATACCCTTTGGTAAGACTGGATGTCAGGACTTTCAGGTTACTGACTACCTGTAACGACTGTCAAAGATCTTTATATGACAGCCGGGATCAACAGCTTAACGTGCTTTCCGAGGCACGGAGGAAACTCGGCATATACTGGGCGGTCACCCATCCACAGACCAACCTAGGCAAGCGCAGCTTAACCTAAAGATCGATCCGAGTGGCAGTTCTTGGTAAGCCACGAGCTCCTCTTGCAAAATAAACATCATTTATCATAATTATCACACCAATAAACAGATTTAATAAAAATCATTCTTATTTTATTTTACTCCACCAGTCAGTATGTTAATCATAATAGAAACATAATCGTCTTCCTATTAGAAGAATTGGTTTTCACTAAGATCTGCATACCTACCAGAATCTACAGACCTACAGTCCATCGATAAGCTGTCGAATGGTTATGGTTTGGTATACTAAACTAACCATTTGACAGTTAATCGATGGACACAATGATAGCTACTAACATTTAAAAAGATACTCAATAGCCCTGCAGGTATAACCGAAAGCGCAAACGTTGCATTCTTTAATTTTGTTCAGAAAACCACTTTAAATTAATTTTATTCTCAGGTATCAGAAGTAAAGTAAATTTACTCATGGTTTTCTGTTACAACGAACTGTTAATTATAATTCAACCGTGATATCTACTAATACTCGTAATACTATTATGTAGTACCAGTTTCGATACTCGTTACAGTAATACTATGTTCCATGATTGACACAACCCTAGCATTGGCAGCCATTTTGAGTACCGTTCAAGGTTGTAGGTATGCACCTTTTTTTTGTAGGTATTTCTAGTCCACTTAAATATATGTCTATGAGATAGACCAACTAACGAAATGGATTGGGTGCCTACTTGCGTAGGTATATAGAATGTGCTACTAGCAAAAACATTCCAAATATTACGACCTACTTTTAAATTGGCTACTACCTAGTGCCTACTACTACTAACAATGAAACGTGCTGTTCTTTTAAAGTCAAATAATGTATTTGTGTGAATATGGAATTATGGATATTACATGAGGAAGAATAGCATAATAGTTAAAACGTACAAAATAAATACTCATTCATTGGTAGGTACATTCTTTACTGAGGAAGGAATTTTGACGGCCAGTCTATCACCAATGTAACGGCAGAACCATAGTCCATAGACCAGTCGGACAAACAACAATGAGACCACTGTCAGGACACACACACACAACAAAACAAGACAAGTCTAGTCAATATTTTGGCGTACAAGTCAAATTCTTTGTTACTACGTGCTGAATTTAAAATAGCTACAAGATAATGGACATTTAAATATTACATAATACAATGACCTCACTCGCGCATCCATCGCGGTGTCTAATGTTCTGGGTTGCCAACAACACGAAGCGTCTTATTCCGATTTTTTTTTTATTCTATACTGATTTTCCACGTTATTAATAATACTGGATACGCTTTTGTGTTTTGATACTAAAATAACTTTGGGTTCATTGTCGTTAACGTTAATGAATATTGTTAATAATAAATAATGGGAGTGTGGCAGGTGTGAAACAATGCTGGCTAATTAGAACACTTCCCTCTCTAATTATACCAGCATTTTAAACGGTTTTAAATGTTTTTGTATGGTGTCTGACCTTCTACCATTTTATTTTTAACCGACTTCTAAAAAAGGAAAAAGTGAGAAGTGTTAGGTACTTATATACGTCAAATAGTCAAACCTCTTTAGTGTGCTCAAAACTACGCCTCTTTCATGCTGGATGAGGCTGGCAAAAGAGCGTGGAGCTTGTCACAAGCAAAACGAGGCTTATAGCCAGCAATGGGTGAAGTCAAGCAGTGGATGATGATGATAACGTCTCTTCCATGCCATCGTCGATGGCAACTCCCAATGTTTTAGGACACAGAGGGCAGGGTAGAGGACGTGATAATGCATGCATAATTCATGGTACATACTGCATTATTTATACTGTCATCATCTGCCTAGCCTTTTCCCAACTATGATGGGGTCGGCTTCCAGTCTAACCGGATGCAGCTGAATACTAGTATTTTACATGGAGCGACTGCCTATCTGACCTCCACAATCCAGTTAATACTAGGTAATACAATACTCTTTGGTAAGACTGGATGTCAGAATCTCAGAATTTCAAGTCACTGACTTCCTGTAACGACTGCCAAAGATCTAATGGCGGCCGGGACCAACAGCTTAACGTGCTTTCCGAGGCACGGCGGAAACTCGGTATTTCGGGCGACCGGCTTATGACTATCCACGCTACGGGCGCGTTCTGTTTTGTTTACAAGATGCGTTTCGCGAGCTCGTCAGTTCGCCGCGCGACGAGTGCGGCGTGCGTCATGCGGCGGCTGTGGGGGGTGTGGGGGGGCAGAGCGCCGCTAATCAAGATCACTATGTGATAGCGAAGTGCAATTTTTTCGCGATTTATTAGGCCATGTCGCTTTGCATATAACATTGTAATGTTCATGTTTGTCCATGCAAGCAGTAGTTGTCGTCAAGGCGAACTGCGAAAAAGATGACTAAATAGGTTAATGCTTATCTCGAGATGGTTATGACTTTAAACTTATTATGTGGATGGTCAACAACATGACAAAGTAAATAATTGTGTATATTATTTTCTACGTATGAACTAAACAGTTTTAACATTGGCCTACGTAATTTAATTCTGTTATCAGTACAAATCTAAATATAGTAACACTAATTGTTTGATAGCGTCACTACGAAAGATAAATACAAAATGAGATAAGCAAATATTTTCGAACATTTTAGAAATCGTTAACAAAATTATATAGAATTAGGGGGAAATATATTATTATTATGATATTTAATTGACCACAACTGAAATATCATTATAATAATGGTTACAGCATGCTGATAATCATATCCACAGACCGACCAAGGCAAGCACAGCTTTACCCAAAGATCGACCCGAGTGGCAGTTCTTAATAAGCCACGTGCTCCTCCATAGCATTATTTATCTTGTACTGAACTTAAAAAATATTTCTGCTGTAGCAACACCATTCACATTGTCTTGAATACCGGTGATTACTGAATTAACTTTCAAGGTAAGGTAATGTTTCCAAGTAATGAAAAGATAAAGTTGTTAGTAGGTAGTTTTACAATAGAGCCTAGTACACGAGTGTTTACAAAGTATACAGTACAGGCTTTGTTTGCCGTAGTTGGTAATTGTACGATGTACTAACAGTAATTTATTATTTATCTAACTTTATGCGTATAGATGTAGGTTCAATTTCTTTCCTAATTTCTATTTGTACCTTTTTTTTCCGGGTGGAAAATCATCAAATAACCCCTCCCGCTCTTGGGCAGAGCGAAAGGGAGTGTCAGACTTCTACTGACTAAAATCCACCCATGTTCCTTCTTAGCCCTTCATGTCGAGGCCGTGGTATCTCTTGCGAACAACCCGCAGACCCGACGGGGTCTATTTGTACCTTAAGTACTAATGTGACAGTACCTTTTAATTCTTACACATAGTGCCTGTAATTCCTGAGTTCGAGTTTATTCCCGGGCACAAATCATGACTGAAATTTACGGCTGCTACTGAGAAATTCCTGCTGGAAAAATCCTTTAACATTTTGCCCGTTTCGGGAATCGAACCCAAGATCTCATGATCATCGGTCGCGCTTGTAACCACTAGACTAACGGGGCAAACCTTCTAATTCGGCCAGAGTTATTATAATTATTTTTATTTTGAATCTCTTATAATTTTTTGTAGTGCTCTAAGCAGGATCGTATTTTAAGTTTTTAACGGATTAGCGAGTCAAGTATCAAAGTTCCCGTCGGGGCTGCGGGTTGTTCGCAAGAGATACCGCGGCCTCGACATATAGGGCTAAGAAGGAACATGGGTGGTTTTTAGTCAGTAGAAGTCTGACACTCCCTTTCGCTCTGCCCAAGAGCGGGATGATTTTCGATGATTTTCCACCTGCCAAAAAAAAAATAAAAAAAGTGTCAAGGTTATTAGGGCACACATCTCGATATTCATCAACGTTGTTTTACAATGCATCACAAAAGTTTGACACTGACTAAAATAGTGTTGTAATACCCAACAAAACTTCTTTGTCACCAAAACCATCAAAAATATACATAGACTAAACAAATCAGGGTAAACATTGAAGTCCTTTCATAAATAATATAGCACTCGACTCCAAGGATCGTTGGAAGGCATATTTTTCAGTTCACGTCACGACCACAAAGAAATGCGCACTTAATACCGGCCTATTTAGGTCAAGCACCGTAAATTCATAAATTATTTTGCTTCACTACGTTTGATGTTGAAATAGGGATGTGCGTGTGTCGATAGGATAACATCTATGTTTTATTGTAATTATTTTTGTTTCATGTGACGCATTCTGCTATCGTGATATATGTATGTATGTAGTCAATGACGGAAGTAGAAAATAATTACATATTTATAACATACATAACGTCACTGTAGAATGATAACCTCGTATGTCCAGAATCCAAACTTTACAGGAAACAAAAAAAATGTTTCATTTCCTCAATGTTTTTGTAGTATATTTTTTTTGGCATTATTAGTCATTTATTGGTTTCACGGTTTCACCATGTTATAAAATATGTGGCTTTCATTCGATTTTCACAAAAAAAGAAGAAAGAAGTTTGTTTTTGCCATACGTGGTTTTCATTCTACAGCAACGATAACATCAGGCCTGTAATCCCCGAACCTGTAGTACACCCACATTTCGCCAGTTATGTTTAAGTTCTAAGAGGCGAGCCTATTGTTAACAACCGGGCAGGAATCCAGACTATGTGGCCGTTATTGAGAAATTCCTGATGGAAAAATCCAATCACACTTTGCCCAACCAGCGAATCGAACCTAGGGCCTCATGCGCAGCAGTTTTTGCTCGCGACCACTACACCAATGATGTAGTCGATCAGTCTGTCAGTAATTAAATTTAAAAAAAATCGAATAAGTACCTACTTAAATAATTATAACTCGATTAAACATTTTTTTTAGGGAATGAAGATCATTACATTGTCTATATCTATAACCAAGCCAAGGAGGTCTTGGCAACTGGCCAACCCCTCAGTACCAGAATTAAGATAAAGAAGACAATCTCACTTTCTACATATCAAGGGAAGCAGACCTACATTAGCCAAAGCTAGGGCTTAAGTAAATCTCTAACGACGGCGACGCTGTATAACTTAATCTTAGGGACAGACTATCAGCTCACTGACAAAGCATATCACTACATATAATAGTATACACTCACTACATAGTATAAAACAAAGTCGCTTTCTCTGTCCCTATATCCCTATGTATGCTTAAATCTTTAAAACTACGCAACGGATTTTGAAGCGGTTTTTTTTAATAGATAGAGTGATTCAAGAGGAAGGTTTATAATTTGACCGATATCCACGCGGGTGAAGCCGCGGGCATCAGCTAGTAATATATTAAAACTGATGCCATTTCAGAGAACATAGATTATAGTGGCTACACTCTACAGTGCATGATTACTCAGAACTTTAATAATGTAGGTTACGAACTGTTATGACTATGTTTAACTAGTAGTGTTAATAGTGAGTATAGTGAGTGACGCAGAATATGAAGACATTAATTCATTACTCTAGAAATTTGTCATCGCCATGAGTGACGTACTACTGAGGTAGGTACTGAGAAATATTCAGCGTGAGGATAATGACTAGGCCCCATCGGGGCTGCGGGTTGTTCTCCAGAGATACCGCGGCCTCGACATATAGGACTAAGAAGAAACATGGGTGGTTTTTAGTCAGTAGAAGTCAGGCACTCCCTTTCGCTCTGCCCAAGAGCGGGAGGGGTTATTCGATGATTTTCCACCCGCCAAAAAAAAAAAAAAGGACATGACTAGGTACATATTTCCAGTAGCCTTAACTCTCAACACTAGATTTCAGATTTTACACACCTCTGCCTATCCCTTGGAAGATTACTAGCGTGTTGTCAGGTAGATATGAGCTACAAATAAATAACAATTACTCTAGTCAGAGAATTATCGATAAAAGTCGGAGCAAAGTCATCATAGCGTGTCAACACTGGCTTATCGCGTCCGCCCGTGTTATTGTTTACATCGAGATAAGGTTTTTGTTGCCCTGTGTCGTTCCTACCTTTATGGTCATGTCGTAATTTATTACTTTCTTACTGAAGTACCTACCTTCGAATGGGTACACTTCAACACTTAAGACCTCTTTCACCACCCACTTGGCAGATAATTTTATACAAATTCTGTACCATTTATTCGGTAAGTAGTGGCTCGAACTTCGTGAAACAGGCCCTTAAAGTAGGTAAAATATTATGGGACCGTCAAATTCTTACACTTCACAATAAGTATCTTCAAATATTTTTGAAAAGAACGAAAAAAGCTTTAACACACTTAAACCAATAGCGGACAGTTTAATTTACGATCACGTTTCCTAGCCTTATCGTTTTCTAGGAAGCTACTTCAGTGCAGCCATTCTAGGAATCGTACCGAGAGTTGCAATATAGGAATTGCAACTCTCGGTACTGAGTCTAGCGTTTAAAATTCAAACATATTTTTTTATTCATGCAGGCATTTCGACATCGCTTAGTTTTAGTGAGCATAAGTCTCCAAACATAAAGAAATGGTCTCAAATCGTAAAAATATGCAAAAATATTGATCTCATTGTCAAGATAAGTAAAGTCAACGTAAAATGGGATTAATAGCTAACTGTTTCGTTGTTAGTTTTATAATTCTATGCGATAAGGAAGTAGCACAATACGTCTAGACATACGAATACCATTCTAGGAAAAAATCAGTTCACATAAAAACTTAAATGCAGTTAAATGACCTTAGAAATCCTGCATTGTGGTGACACCCCGATCCATTAATTTGTCAAGTCATCACTGAGCAAGCTAGCATGTTTTCTTGCAAGATCTTGAACCCTTAATCCTTGCCTATTTCAAGACAAATCTTAATTTAATTAATACCTTTTCTTCCCAACTTCTAACAAAACTAATCGCGCGAAAATACATAACTCAATTGCCCATACTTCGCCCAAATTGATTGGTTTTCGGTCAATGATTGCAGAGTCCTTAAAAGTTCCTCTCCAATCTCCAATAGACCTTCACAAGGGTAAAGGGGCGATGTACTTAAGCACGCAAATATGGAGAAGAAATAGTTTTGGATAGTGCGATGAACTGCTAATATTGATTCAGACAGACGCGGGACCCAAGAGGCAGGGGTCTGATCTACCGACATAGGTAGGTATAACTTGATTTTAAACGTCATACAAGACAAAGGAGAATTTAGCTTAGGAATGGTTCAGAACAGAATTTGTAAGTATACAGACTGTAAGGGGACACCGACGCGAATTCGGTAAGATACCTACCTCTACCTACCTCGTATTCAGTACTTTATTCAGAGCCCCCACAAATAATTTTTTCATCGGTTATTGAATCGCGGAGGTATGTGTCCTTTCTACCCCGTTGTCTAGTCTATAGAAATTCTTAGTCTTTGAATTAAGCTTGGGGGATGGATGAACCTTCTAGGCCTATAAGTCGGTCGAGCACTGTTATTAGTTTTTTCAAAGGGATTTCTCAGTAGAACCCTTTTTTCTTTTTTTTTGGCGGGTGGAAAATGATCAAATAACCCCTCCCGCTCTTCGGCAGAGCGAAAGGGAGTGTCAGACTTCTACTGAGTAAAAACCACCCATGTTCCTTCTTAGCCCTTCATGTCGAGGCCGCGGTATCTCTTGCATGCAACAACCCGCAGCCCCAACGGGGCCTAGTCATTATCCTTACGGGCCTCAGTAGTAGCCTCAAGTTTGGATTTATTCCTGGTTCACCTGCTTGATGGTAAGGTAAGTCTAAGTACACCTAGTCTGGTGATCTCTTCGGAGGAACAGATGTGATGTTGTGTAGTCATGATGAGCATAGCAAAGAGTCGCAAGTATATAAGGAGTTTAAATAGACCGTGGGCAGATGCGAGCCAAATATGCAGACACAAATTACCCAAATTGATAAAACAAACACATGCCCAATAAGGATCCTACATACAAATTATCACATTATTACGTCACACGACAAACAAAACCGAATCACTTTCACTATTTCAAATGTTAGCACTGCAGCCTACTACCAAAATAAGTGTAAAATATCGACCATATTGGAAGACCTCCCATTCCCCCTCCTGCCTCCCTTAAAAGGGCGATAGAGGGGCTATGTGATGGTGTCACAGAGGTCTTGGTCTAGTCACGCGTGGGCGACGCGAATGGTGCAGCTTTCTATGATTGCGCAAGATTCCAACGTGGTTCCATTCGTTTGAGACCGGTTTGACAGGTTTTTTACGAACTGTGATTTATAAGTACCTAACCCGTGGTTACAACTTACAATAGTATGGAATTGCCATGTGGCCGTGCGGTTCAGAGGTTATAAAGATATAATATTATGTACCACGGTGTACATTGATTTTACAGCCTCTTATTTTTATGGTAATACTGGTACTTAATCGTTCTATTTTTATGTTATCACTGGTTTTTGAGAGTGCTGGATAACCTGCAATTGTATATATTTTATAGGAAATACAGAAGTTTATAAACATGTATTATTAAATAATCCTTTGAGTTGTAAGAAATTATCAGTTACAAGTATAAAAAAATCAGACAAGTCTCCTCCAGAACTACCTTCTGAAGTTTGTTAGGTGTACTTAAGCCCTTGGATTATTGGAAAAGATTCCAAGAATGTTATAAGTACGTATAAGAAATAGTATTGCAAACTAATCAAAATAGAGATTTTTTCAGAAAGTTTTTGCTTACAGAACTGAGATAAAAAAGAGCCTACAAATAATTTGAATTGAAGCCAACACAAGTTACGTGTGACCTTTAATGCTGACCTCGACATTCACACTTGAACTCACTCAAGTAAATAGAGTTATTACTTATTAACAATAGTGGTTAGAACCTAGTCATTAAGTCAACAATGTCCATTGCGTTAATAGAAATAAAACACGAGGCTCAGGAAAAAATAATTGAGAACTGTATACAGGCTGGCAGGGACAACGACGCACAACACAAATGATTACAACGTCTTCAGTATTTACATTATTCAGATCCTCCCCAAAAAGATTATTTTTTTATCAGTAATTAAAAAAAAATATTTAGAAATTAATTTACAATTCGGGATTGTCCCGATTTAAAAAATGTGATAATTGCAAAACCATTTCGAGGAAAATGGTCTCTAATCATTTATTTCTAGTTTTATTTATAGTTTTGAACAAAATGTGGTTAACTTTTATTTAAGCCTACCTACCTAACCTTGAATGACGTAGGTTAAAATACGGAAATTTCCGCTTGTCTCTAGCAGCCCTTATCATCACGTGGATGCCAGTTTTGGGGAAAACCAACCGAAAATGTTATCAGCCTAGGGTTGTTTAGGAACAGTCTGTTACCAATGATGTACTGAATACGTGGTTACCATTTGTGTTCGATGTATTCCACCCTGTATAGTCTGTAGTTGATGTAATAGGAATATTATGTAGGTTAGGTAGGTAAAGTCCATTTCACGAAAGAAGTCCCGCGGACAATTGTGGAACTAAATTTAACAGATCGGCCATGTTGTCGTTTGTCGATGTTATCAAGGTGCGTTTGTTGTGGTAGATATTTTGTGAGTTTATTATTGGATTAGTGCGTTATAAGGTTTATTTACGATGCCAAAAGTTGTGAAACAACATTAGGTCGCGCGACATACAGCGCTGCGTCTGCGGGACTTCTTTCGTGAAATGGACTTTAGGACATGTGTGTGGTTACTCCCTGCCTGACATTAGTACAATAATGTCAATCTACCCTCTTCGTAAAAAACATAACATCAACATCGTTATCCTCGAACGGTTAGGCAGATACCTGATAGTTCATCCACATTTCGTTTCCCATAAAATAGGGGGTAAGCCTATTGCCCTAGACCGAGCAAAAATCCAGGCTGCTACTGAGAAATTCCCAATCGAAAAAAAAAAAAAATTGCCCTACCCGCGAATCGAACCCAGGACCCCTTGCTCAGAAGTCGCAATTGCGACCAGTAGACCAACGTGGCAGATTATAATTTATTATTTAATTCGACATTTTTTTAATATCTTAAAGATTTGTGTACCAACACAAGTGTTTAGTTGGTTATGTAGTATGTACTAACAAAGATTGGATTGTATGTTCTGCAAATAAATAATTGAATTGAAAACAACACTCCCATAAAAAATAAAAAGGTAAATGAATAAACACTGCTTGTTTAGGGCACTCGTGTACTCGTGTAAAAATCACACTTCCTTTCGACGATTAAAATGAAAATAATGTCCATGAACAAGTTATTTTTATCCTTAGATTGACAGAAAGTAAACATGCCTTCGTAAATTATTCATCGGAATCGATATTCGCCCTTGATAATATCAAACGAATGATTTTAAATATAGGACCGATCGATTAGAAAAGGTTCAAAGAGAACTTATAGAGTATACACATCTCATCACATTCTGATGCACATATCCCAATTTATTCGAAAGGTTTTCGAGTGGCGACCACGAACCAGAAGACGCAGCGTTGGTAGGCCTCCCACCAGGTGGACCGACGACATCGTGAGAGTCGCGTGCAACCAGTGGATGCAGACGGCAGGTTGCCGTTCGTTATGGCGTTCTATAGGGGCCTTTGTCCAGTAGTGGACGTCTTAGGGCTGATGATGATGATCCCAATTTATTTGGGGTACCTATGTAGCATGCCTCCACCTTCTATATTTCTCCTTTTTTCGTCATCACAGCTGTCACCTCCTTTCTAGCCATATCATCCTTCACACAGTCCATCCATCGAATATTTGGTCGTCTTCTGCTCTTACAGCCATCGATATTCATACTCAACCTTTCTCTCACTACATTTTTAGTCACGACAAATGAATTGGGAAAAACATACTGACCATCACGCCTGGTGTTCCCAAAGGATTAGTAAGAGATGTAGCCTGTACCTAGTTAACTGAACGCCATAATAAGGTAAGTTAATAATAAGTTTATTTATAATTTTATGTTTATGTCTGGACTGCCTCGTTGGTCTAGTGGTCGCAAGCGCGACTGCTGTGCATGAGGTCCTGGGTTCGATTCCAGGGTCGGGCAAAGTGTTATTGGCTTTTTCCATCAGGAATTTATCAGTAACAGCCACGGAGTCTGGATTTGTGCCCGGTTGATGGCAATAGGCTCGCCCCCTATTACATGGGACTTAAACATAACTGGTGAAATGTGGGTAGTACTATTAGGTACACCTCTGCCTAACCCTTCGGGGATTACAGGCGTGATGTTATGTTATGTTATGTTATATGTTTATGTCTAAATAAAAGAGAGCGATCCTATTTCCATCAACCAGGCATAAATCCCGAGGAGGTTCTGAGAAATTACCGATGCAATTGATTTGGACATCGCACTGTGCTCGGGAGAAGCGCAATATTTCAGATCTCTATAACAAAACTTTAGTTCCTAATTCTGCCGCAGCCCATTTTACAGTGGGCGCACTTTACTAGCAATCACGTTTATTACTCTACATTATGATTTCATCTGTTATTTTCGGTGCATTATTAGTTTCGATTGAAGCAAGAGACAGAATTAAACCCGTCTGGCGTTTACGATGATGTCACTCGCGATTTAAACGAGGTGAATAAACAACAAAATAATATCTTTGTTATTCGCTGACCACTGGGGTCTATTTTTATAATTTATTTGCAACAACAATTATGATATATTATTATATTATTACGTCATGCTGTGATATCAAAATACCACAAATTACCTACTTCCTGTCGTTGGACTAGTGCTACCACTAACTGTAGACCATACTTATATTTGTTCCGTTTGGGAATTGAACCTTTTATACACAGCGCAGCAAGCCAATCGGTAAACCTGCACTGTGTCAACCAAGCCAATTTGCTGACGAGATCAGCAACAACTAACAAAAGAACTAAACTAAGGCACCTTCCTAACATGTGAATTTTGCTGATGAAAATACCGTTTTTATTGTTCTGTGGAAAATACAATCTGTAAAAGAAACGTTTAAAAGAGATTGTTTAGGTTGCAATTGAAACCAGATCAATTGAAGTTGCAATTTAATTGAAGAACTATAAATCTAGCCATGTGTCCATTATGTTGTGTATTTAAACCAAAGTAGATAATAAACATTTGCGGTTTAGATAAACAAAGCAGTAATTATGAATAATTAGTAATGTAGAATAAATATGGTGTAATTTTTTATCAACACTTTATTTTATTCTTGAATTCGTTGACATTCATTCAGACTGCGACCCCTTGATAACCTGTATGTTTCCCCAGTTTCACGTATTTTGTTAAATATAATCTACGAAGACATCATTGGTCAATAAGTTAGGTATAATAAAACATTTTGTATACAATTTCATTATTATAAGTTGGTTTAATTCCATGGTCATTAAATACAAGTCAATATTGTTATGACAGACTGCAGAGCAGTTATCATCTTTAAAAAAAACTACGTGGAATTTCAAAGCTAAATAGATAATATTCGACTCTTTTTATGATAAGAAAAAATAATATAGGAGGTCCGGGGAAGTCCCAGAAAAGCTACTCACAGTCACATAGAGTCCTCCACCTTTCAACAGATGCTTATGTGAAGTTATGTGGAAGTATAACGGATTACTGTTCAAGTTACCAAGAATCACATGAGAAACATCTAAGAGTAGAACCAAAGACATTCAAATATTACTCTTAAATCTCTTAGAGTACTTTTGAAGTTGGGTTTGGTTTATGTATTTCTACTCTTCGGTAAGGGGAGGCTGAGAAATATGGCATGATAAAGTGTGGCATGTCAAATGTCAATCGCTTTTCAACAACCCTTATCGTAGATTTAAAGTACTTAAAGTAGATTTAAGTGTTTTAAAATCGATAGTTTTAAAAGATTTTTTCTGTAGTTGAACAGGCATTTGCTCCATGTAAAATACTGGTACTTAGCTACATCTGGTCAGGCTAGGCAGTTGATGAAAAGATTCTCGTTATAAGCATTAATTGTGTGTTATGTCTCAATAAATAAAAACAAAATATGTAGACTGATAGAATTGATATTCCTGCATCATTGTATGAATAAGGATCGTAGATCGTAGCAGATAGTGTTCTGTTGGTTCTGGCTACACCCATGGGTAAAGGGTTGAGTCTGTGTATAGTTGTACCAGACTACGTCGAAGTAAAGGAAGGATGATATCTTAGTATACTCGTACATTACTACTTATTATAAAACAATGTCCTCCGTCGCGTCTGTCTGTTTATCACTCAAAAACTACTGCACCGATTTTCACCAATGGATAGAGTGGTTCTCGAGGAAAGTTTTAGTATATAATCTGACGCGGGCGACGCCGCGAGCATTAGCTAGTGTAATATAACTGAAGAGCTTGTTTGTATAGCCATCATTTTCCTCATTCCTCCGCATCACAATGTCTACCTACACTACGATTAGGTACTACGATAACCGATTACCGCTGATTGACCTTTCAATCACAGTCAGTAAATAAAATCTAAAAACACTAAAGTTTTCGACTAAAATGCTCGTTTATTTCTAATCGGCTGCCAACGTGTCCAGTCACCTTAGTACCACCATGAGTGGCCACTAAAAATAGATATTACACGTTTTTATTTACACCCGCTTCAATTTTAGTATTATGTGGTGAATTCACGCGTAGTTAAATAGGTAGCATGTCGTGCTAATAAGTTTGCATGCAACTGCTAATTAGGTTTTATATTTAGAATATGACAAATGCCCATTTGAACTAAATATGTACTTGTAAACCCGAAATTGAAAATGGCAAATTCGATTCCCAGGTTGGGGTAAGGGTATTGGGTTGTTTTATCAGGAATTTCTCAATATCAGCAACGGAGTCTGAATTTGTGGCCGGTTGATAGCAATAGGCTAGCCCCCTATTACATAGGATAACAAAACTGGAGAAATGTGGGTGTATTATTATTAGGTACCTACACCTCTACTTAACCCTTCGGGAGTTACAGGCGTGATGTTATATTATGTTCGAAAACTTCAAACATCCAAGTGGCACTGAGTCGAAAGAGTTTGTTTTTTATTTAGACATTAACTTAGGTGGTAAAAACGAGCATTCGGAGAAACAGTTTTTCTAATTTGTAAAAAATTACACGAATATTATTTTAAGTCTATCCTTTTTGTTTATATTTCAAGAGCTTTATCACGAAGCGATAACGTCGTCCCGTATTTATCCGTGCAAGTCAAATGCGAGTCTGGATTGAGTGGAGCGACCTGTCTGACCTTTGTAACCTTTCCACGTAAATTATCCTCTCTTCGACTGTGTGGTTTAAGGTTTAGAATATTTTTGTTCTTACTTCAGATTTTTTTAAGTATCTACACTATAAAAACAAATTTAAATAGCAGTAAGTAACATAATGCCTATCGCTTTTCATGTGAAAAGTGGCTTGAACTTGAAGCTAATACGTGAAGTGGAAGACAGAAAGTATAGCGTAAACAAAGAGACCAATCTCCTAGTGGTATCTTTGTTCAAACGCAGGTTTTATGTTCCTTATAGAATTCCTGTATTCTATGGAATAGAAAAACTTAAAAGAAGGTTTTACGTGTTTCTATACCATAATTACTTACAGGAAAACATCACAATAGCTGAATTTAAAAATGAAATGATGATGGTAGCATGCTACGAAGGCAAAGCCTGGAAGTATCAGAGCTTCAATATTTTTTTTCAATATCAATCGATGCCTTTTCAGCCAATCCTTGGGTTAAACTAACATTACAAAACGATGATTAATTAGCCACAACCCAAGGGACACTATTGATGACATGACGTTTAATAATGACGCGCAATTACTTATGATGACAAGGCCGCCATTGTTATTCAGAGTGTCACCATAATGTACCGACGTTTCGAGGTCGGCTGTCCTTTGGGATTCAGTTATATTTTGTCTATGACTACGTTTTAAAAGGTCGCTTGGACACGAGACACGTGTACAATATAAGGAAAAGATAAAAGTATTTTATACTAGGGGTTGGGCACACTGTAACGTCTGTTATTATAATTTGTCTAACACTTGGAATAATTTTGTACATATGGCTATGTCTGTTGTATAAAGATGGATCGGTTATGTGAATACATAATGTTAATGATAAAAGAAAAGTGAGGGAAATAGCGTGACGCTTGAAAGGACAGACCCCAAGTGACATGGGCCAAGGTCGAGAATTTGTTAGGCATTTAAAGTTATTTAATTGAGCACAAAATACTCTTACGGTTTTATGATAGAACCAAATATAATCTATTTAAAAACAACAGGGTAAGTATAGGACGCTATTTAGCCAGTCTGCTGTAATACAATATGGAAAAGGTAGGAGCAGTGGCGTAGATTATCTCCGGTAAGCCACATCAAAAGGAAAATGTGCTGGATGGGTCGCGATCGCGAACGTCATGCGGAGCAGTTCTCGCGGATCATTAGCCAAGGTACCCAGCGTTGTTTTAGTAGGTAACCTCTGATTAGATGAACTCTCCTCATTATGATGTGTTAATGTAAGCTTCATTAATTCAAGATAAGATACCTATATTTATTTTTTAGTAAAACATGAGTATTGAGTATGCATATTATTATTATACCTACACTATACAGCTCTCATAAATAAATGAAAAGAGCTTTCACACATTACTCGCATTCACATTAATCAACACGTTTAGAACAACCCAGACGACAAAGAAATAACAAAACAAGACAAGATAGCGAGCAGACTGACTTGCAAAATCTTTAAACCCTCATTTTACCGATTTAATACGCAAAGTCTGCGTTTAAGAACTATTATTATATCTAAAAGCCCTATCAATATGCTTCAGAGCTATCGATTTTAATACTCCTAAAGTCCCAAGAATATGGTTCCAACGAGACGAGACGACATTAAAATTCAGCTTCGCACCCTCAAGATTAATGCTTCGGTTAGCCTTGAAAATACCAACCCTAGTGTCCTTAGTCCTTAGTCCTTAGGGGAGAAAAGTAGACAAAACAACCGGCCAAGTGCGAGCCGGACTCGTATACAAAGGAAACCGTATCAACGTATGAACGTAGTACCTACGTACCATAATACATGAGAGCAAACATCGAAAAAAACGTTTAGTCTGTCTTTTTCTTAAATTTATTATTTGTTGTTTGTGTGTAGAAACTTTACTCCGTGAAAATTTCTAGTGTCTACCTATGACGGTACAAAAGATTGAGCCCTGTGACAGACGGACGAATGAACAATCAGTGGCGTGTGTGTAGCGGCACTACAGAAAGTACTACAGCGCCATCTATGACCCAATGACTAACATCAACAAATTAAATTGCGCTCGTACGAATAACTGTCGTGCGTCAGCCCATTACCCTTTTCGACGGTAGATCGTCCCTTTTCTATGGGGGATGAGAAACTTAACACCCCGTTCTACAACAGTCCTATTGGCAGCCTTTGGGAACCCTAAAAAAAATATCCAAATATTATGGCCAAACAATCGTATTGTTTTGATATCCAAGCCCCTCTTTATAACCACTGCCTCTGCCAGACGAATGAATGATGTCACATTGGGTGATTCAAGGACATTACAACCAGTTCTCTCTCTGCCCCTCGTTTATTTATACTGTCTCGATTCTCAATTTATTCGTATATAAATAAAGATACTTTCTAATCGAAATGGACATTTTGTATTCAAATGAAGACGATGCTGTTTTTAAAATACTTGGCGGTAATTTAATTTAAATAAATACCCGTGGCCTGTTGACAGGACATCGAGAGGGAATGAGAACTCTTCGGTTTCGCGGCGCAAAGACAATATAAAATAATCTTTACTTTACTCGCTAAATACTGTTCAATTAACTAGTTGTCGGCTCCCAATGAGACCAAAACCGCTTGGTGCAGTGGCTGAGCGTAGCTTCCCGCAGCCCCGGCAGGAGTCGACCCTTGCGTGAACACACACGAACGCGCCGTCGACACGGTAAGTTATAATTTATAATAGTCCTGCCACCATAGTCCTGCTACCTCCGTGGTCGAGTGGTTCAGGCGTTCGCATTATGACCCAGTGGTCGTGGATACTATTCCCACGGGAAGCATACTTTGTAAAGTTGTTTCAAGTTTGGTTAGAAAATTGCAGGCTTGAATCACCTGATTGTCTGATAAAAAGATGATTCCGTGCTTCGGAAGGCACGTATAAGCCGGTGTGGTCCCGGTCGCCAAATGGCGGTCGTCAAATCGTGTCAGAGGCCCTTTTTTATGGTGGGTGGAAAATCATCAAATGACCCCTCCCGCTCTTGGGCAGAGCGGAAGGGAGTGTCAGACTTCTACTGACTAAAAACCACCCATGTTCCTTCTTAGCCCTTCATGTCGAGGCTGCGGTATCTCTTGCGAAGCCCTTGAGGCGGTTTAGAAACTAGGGTGTGGGTGTGTGGGGTCGTTAGACCTTACTTCCAACACGATAAGTACTACTACGATTTTACGTTGACAGTTAAATTCATAACATAACTAACTTACCTGCAATATAGACGCAGCAAGCGCCGTCATAGCGACCAACAGGATCTGCTGTCTCGCGTAGTCATGCAGCGGCTTCCCGCACCCTCTCTGGTACAGCATGGAGCAGTCTGACGCGTAGGGCTTGTGGAGAGCGTCCAAGGGACCCTGGCCGCAGCAGGAGAAGGGGACCTGGCCCTTTGAGGTGTAGTCGCTGGGACCAGATACGCCGCAGCATTCGAACTGGAATGAGAGGTGGGTTGTGATCAAATTAACATAATATAACATCACGACTGTAATTTCCGAAGAATTCGGCTGAGGTGTACCTCCAGGTTGAGAGTAAACCTACATTTCGCCAGTTATGTTTAAGTCCAATGTGGCACGTAGGCCTATTGCCATCAACCGGGCACATTTCCCCCGTATGGTGTCGGACGTAAAGAATAGCACCATCCCATATCTTCCCGTGGGTGTCGTAAGAGGCGACTAAGGGACTTACCAGAGCATGGGCAGCAGCGTTCTCTGTGCCTTCGTAACAACCATACTGCGATCGCCAACCCGCCTGCCAAGCGTGGCGATTATGGCAAATCCCCCCTTCTGGGGGAGGCCTATGTCCAGCAGTGGACGTTTATGGCTGAAATGATGATGACGGCACATTTCTAGACTCCGTTTCAGCTACTGTTAAATTCAGTAACACAATAGGTAGAGGTACCCAATAACACTTTGCCCGACTCGGGAATCGAACCAGCCCGCCTAGCATGCCACCGTAGAAACGGGTTTTGTCTACGGAAGAATCGACAAAATGACAGATTGTAGCAAAATTTAATGTCAAATTGTATGGAAAAAGCTTTGTCTATTCTTGGTAGAATAGAGATAGAATCGCCATACTACGCGTGCAGAGGCCAGGACCTTATTCTGTGACTAATATTGAAATGACTCGGCGAAAAAAATCTGCTATAAGTCATTCTGACATCATACTATGTATGTTTTTTGTCGTCATTGAAAAAACACCGTAAGATTATGGAGGTAAACCTCCAAAGGTTTTTGCTTTACCCCTCCATCATCATCATCTGCCTAGCCTTTTCCCAACTGAGTTGGGGTCGGCTTCCAGTCTAACCGGATGCAGCTGAATACCAGTATTTTACATGGAACGACTGCTTTACCTCTCCAAGTTACGTATTTAAAACAACCCTCACCTTAACTTGTAACCTGTCCCATCGTATCGTATCCACATTACTATTGTCAGTATTCTCCAGGGCATACTCGAAGTATTGCATGATGGTAGACCTGATGTCTATTTCCACGTTGTCCCACACCACCATGGCCCAAACGAAGCACGAGAATTCGATCACCACGACTAGGACTATCAGGATACCCGTCTGGAAATATACACCATCACAAAATTAATAAGACCTAAAGACCCTGTATTATATTATTATTCTTCTTGTTTTAAATTATTACTGAATAGTGAATATAGGACTTGTTATCTTCCATGTATGATAATTATTTAATTAATATTTTCTTTCTGTTTGTTTTAGATTAGGACTAAAACTTTTGAAAAACCCCGAAACGTAACGTGTTAGACCGTAACGGTTAAAACGAAGGTTACGGAGTAGGAAGGGACAGCAGCAGCAGCCAGCATCCCATTTGGTCTGCTAAAAATGGGTTCTCTATGGTAGGTAATGATAAAAACACGCAATGGTGTTTCAGTTATCCATTCAGTATAAAAAAAAGCTCTAAAATTGCCACTTTAGCAGATCATAATTATGGATTGCGTTAAAAAGCGTAAAATTGACCTTTCATAATAGTAACTGCTACTGTGACCATTTTACAAATTTTAACGCAATTCATATAATTTTTTTGTTTTCCTATTATGATTTATTTTCCCAAATGGTCACAGACGCAGTAACTATTATGAATGGTCCATTTTACGCTTTTTAACTCAATTAATAGATTATTATGATCTGATAAAGTAGCCATTTTGGATCCCCTGCTTACCTTGGGAAAAGTAAGTACCGGTATGTAGGCAATCAACGCGCAAAGTGTCGTAATTAATTCAATGACAAAAAATTACCTCTAGATGTCGAGGTCTATAACCTTTAATTATCTAATTAAATGATCGTGAGAATTTTCTTTATTATATCTATGATGAGAATAGACAGTATAATATTATACGCTAAGTAGATAGATACCGTAGATTGTATATACAGAGTATGTTTAGATTCTTATACGAAGCTATAGTATCAAGAATTCTAGGTATCATCCGGCCTTTGTACTCCAATCATACAGTTGATCTGTTAACTCTGGGATCAATTAGATAACTACGCGTTTATTATAAAATACTGACACGCCAAGCCATTAGCCAGCCGATCTTCGTGAGTCACGAAACTGGATGAATACTTACAATGATGACATGAATCTGGTGCATAGACTTGGCAGTTCTCCAGCCGATCCAAGCGATTGAACATGTGATTATAGCCATCATCAACAGAAGTATGGCGGGGTACTCCACATTAACCCCAATGAAATGCCGGTATACGAAAAGCTTGTAAATAAGAAAACCGCTAACGCCGAACAGCACAACTGCTGACATCTGTTGACAATGAACGGAACTGTTAGGGAAAAGTATTATAAACCGACCGAATTAAAACGTCGCTGGTTCAATTGTCAAAAGGGTGGAAACTAACGCAGCTGTCAAAATAGTATTGTGCTATTAGATTTTGTTGGGTAATTTTGATTGATCGTACAATGCACTCACAAGAAAAAGTCACTGCAATTACAGCAATGTATAAAATATGTGTCAGCCTCTCTAGATGATATTTTACAATAAGCAAAAAAATAGAGTGACTAGAATTAAAAATTATGAAGTTATTGACCTGTAAGTGCATGTTTTAACATAGTTGTTATGACAACAAAGGGGGAAATTGGCTTCTACAGCTGTATTCTACAGAAATAAACGTGAAGTTTTTACTAAAACACTAAAATACTCACTGCGAATAACACATTGAAGGTTAGAACGAGATATTTCCAGCAATTCGTTGAGAGTCCCATTGTGAATTTGTTTGTTCACATGTCAGAAATCTTGTTTGAAACTTGATTCAAAACAAAGAGCGCTCGTTCCGCACTGGGTATGTTTGTGTACACTGTGCAGCAGTGTAGTGCCCGTAGTGGCTTGGCTCGCCTCGAGTGATGCAAGCACGACACCACTAACCGTACGAAATTAAACATTCGACATTTTTATCTTTCGAACGCAACTTATCAGTTTATTTATTTAACAGAAAAAGGCGCGTCATTTTTAAATGACGAAGATTCTAAAGCGTTCTGAGAAAATGACTTCATATTGATGTCGATTGGACGCTATCAGCTTATCATGATAACAGCATAAAACTGTTGTTGTAATCTAACCTAGTTTCCGACTGAGATAGATATATGGCACAAGTTTGCGTTCTGCAACGAGGTAGTGGTTATAAATAACCAGGTTGTGACACCTGATGTTTGTGACGTCTTGCACGGTCAATACTATAGGTTTTACAATTACCTATTATGTATTTGGACTGCTTTTCTGCTATCTTTGTTTTTTTTCTTTATCCATAGCCATATCTATCTATTCATATAGGTACCTCAAACTATCATTCCCTGCTAACTACAGCATAACATCGTTACTAAAAACGAACCTAAAAATTATTTTGAATTTCCCCGCCGCACAATTTTTGAGGTAAGTGTATCTACCCTCTGTTCCATGTTCGTCCTACCCACATTTTAGAGATAGAAAAATGAACAATATTTTCTTGATATTTTAATTAAAAATATTTAAACTGGTAAATTAACCACGCACACATTCTCATGCTAAGAATAAAAAAGTGTAAGTGTATATAGGTAAGTAGTAGAGCTACATATCGAAATAAATGAAAAATAGTGAAAACTGCAATAATAATTCTTAAAGTAAGAAATAAATAGTGCTTCAATCATTAAGATCGCAAAGACAAAGATTATCTACAAGGAAATCTGGCAGTTGGTCTAGTTCCACCTTTTCCATAACCATCTTCAACTCTTTTTCTATATCTGGGCTGACCGGCCCCGCCTGCCTTGCCGTACGCAACATAGCTCTGGCTTTATTCAACTGTCTGTCGTACATTGCTAGTAGAGCCAGCATTGCCCATCCATCAGCTAACAAGGGCTCAGTGTTAACAGCTGCGGCCAACCATCGTTCAGCAATCCATTGCTTGTCCAACGCAACATAAATTCGTCCAATAAGAAGAGCTGTATGGCCCGAAGGGTTTTTCTTATGAGCACGCGCAGCTCTCTGCAGTGCCGAATTGGGATTTACCTTCAATTCGGACAAAGCTGATGAATACAGAAGCGACGAACATAGCACGGAACCGGCGTGCTCAGCTTCCACCAACGATTCCTCACATTCATTGTCCCAGTTACGCATACACGCCAGGCAAGTACTACGCATTTGAGACAGTTCAGGCGTAGGCCCGAACTCATCGATTCCTTCCTGAATCTTTTTCATAGCAGCGCTGTAGTGACGTCTTAATACAAACGATGCAGCACGCAAGTAGTTCATAGAGTTTTTGCATTTTACGTATTCATTGCCCACACCACTGCTTGCACAATCCTGCTCAACACAATTCAAAAGTTTTTCGGTAAATCTGTAGCATCGAAGACAAAGAAAAAACGCAGCTGCAATTAATAAAGGATTATCAGTTGATATGACTTCTGGTATCCAATATACTTCTTCCTCTCCACTAGTTTCAATCCATCGCTTCATAATCTGATCCCAGTCTATGGGAAGCGAAAAAGCTTTTCTCATTTTTCTTGCGGCAACAAATGCAGCACAAACATTACCCTTGCAATGATGGAATGTATGGAGGGCCGCCCAAGCAATTGCATTAGCTGTTCCGTCTGAAACGTCACCTTTTACAGCAATTCGCAGGGCTGCACCGGCTCTATCTGAGCACTCTTGTCCTTGATCAAATTGAAGGCCGCCAAAAATCCATAGCAAGTATCTATTTGTATTTAGGGTCCCTAAAGCTTCCTGCAAGTAAGTCATAGCATCGTCATCACTGCGTTCTTCTAAACAGCGCAAAACCATAGAAATCAATGCGCTTACGTGATTTTCTGGCACTTTTAAGCTAGTCTCCAAATTAATGGCGGCAATTCTGGTATCTCCGGCGATACGACATTTTGCTGCAGCGATCTTCTCTGGAAGACGAGGTGGCGGTGGTTGAGGAGCAAAAGATGCGGTCACAGCACGTCTACTAGCAGCATGTTGGCCGGTCACCGTGTCTTCATAATCTAGATAGGAACATTCTCCCGGCGGGAAACTTTTGAGCATTGCTCTTACTCGCATTAGTAGACGGTTTGCTGCAGTTCGTTTTATACCCTGGGTCATTGGTATCATACCCTTACAAGCTAATCCACTTAGCTCTTTATGCACGGCCAGAGCACCTCCTTCCTTTCTAATAGTCCTCGCATCAACAGGATCATCATGGACACTATCGGATAATATTTCATGGACATTCGAGTCATTTGGTGGAGGAAACCCAATTACTTTATATAGATCTTCTAATTTAGTTTTAGTAACTAAAGATTCTGTTAAATCAAATCTGATTACAGCATAGGCACTATGATCATATTCATCAAATACACCTCCATCTACGACTACAGTGCGCGCACTAGATTTAGCACTCGAGGGGGGCAGTTGCAGTAGTGGGCCAATATTGTCCAGCGTATTAGCTTCATTATATTGTAACAACTTGGAACAAACAGTGACGCCCATCTGGCCTGGTTCTAACAACACTCTTGCATCTACTATTCCCATATAACGACCTCGGGTGTCTATTTTTCCTAATCTTGGTACACCCGCCAGTTCGATCATAAATGGTGAAGATAATCTTTCATACAGTTGTTCAGGATCAACTAGCAGCCGTCTCATAGCGTTCCAGTAGGCAGAACGACAGGTTTCTTTATGTTGACATTTTAAATCATTCGGAATAAACTTATCTTCCGTGTGGACGTTCATTGCAGTGTTTGCAGCATAGCCAGCAGTGCTGACAGATGCGAACACAATTTTCTCAGCATTTTCTGTGCTCAGAGATAAGTTAAAGTTTATAGCCTTTGGTTCGTGTACTGCATTCAATCCAATCGCACTCACATAAAATGTATTGTCTTTCACTGCTGGCAAACAATGGGCTGAAATCATAGTAAGTGTTATAGGAACCAAGTTATTATCAACTGTGCCCTCTGAGACGGCGTGAAGGATGACTGAACAATCGGTTCTTTCTCCTGTGGTTATAGAAAGTAACGGTGCTGTTACCGATACCTCTTGCTCACCCAATATCAGTGGAAATAAATCTATACTTGCACCAGCACGGTTGTCTGGATGAGCTAAGGGATCTGGATCCTTTACGCCTTTGCCTCCACTGCCGCCACGCAGTATAAGAATTATAGGCGTATTCGCTATTAATGCTTGAGTATCTGGGTCGTTAAGGTTGAAAATGGATATCGTGTCAGACTCAATCATAACGTCAGGAATCCATGTTTCTGATAATAAACTCAATCCGTTAAAATAGGCAATCAATTGATGTTCTCCTGAACCAGATGGGGTACCTTTGAAAATTAGGGTCAGTTTCACGTTACGTGGAGTTACGGATTCACTACTGGAATCTATTATTATTGAGTCAGTTGCCAGAGATGTTTTAATATTAGTATTACTGCTTTTAGGACGTTTTTTAGGACTCTGTTTGGGACCCATTTTCAGCAAATGTCCTCAAACTAATCTTAATTCCTAGTTGAACTCTATATTTGGCTTTACTGGAGTCTAAAGTATGATTATAAAAATGTTTAGGAACTTCAAATAATATTCGGTTTATTTTGACGTTGACAATCATTGAAGTTTAAGAAGCTAAAAGACGTCATCTGCGTAGTGCAGTTCGTGCGTCGTGAACTCGTGACTTGACATCACACAATGCGAGCAAAATTCGCCAAAATTGCGAGCAAAAATTTGTGGGCCACATTTTTACTGAGCTGCAGATGCATTTCCTTCGACAAAGCTGCGCGTAATTTTTGTGTGCGCACAGTGCAGCACATCTGTAAAACAGATTGTTCTTATTCAATCCATGATAACTATGTTTGCTTTATCGTTTTTCAACCAAAACCGTCACAAAATATACTTTTCTCTTTTCTGTTGCCGCTTTAACAAGAAATAATATAAATTAAAGGAGAAGCCCCCTTTAATTTGTATACTACGATAGTACGGAACCCTTCATGTGCAAAACCGACTTGCACACTTGCACTTGGCCAGTTTTTAATGTTTACTTGAGCGAGTTCACTAAAAGATAAGTGACAGACGAATCGCGTCTTACCTACCGCATGAGCGCTTACACACAAGCCTATTTTTCTGTGTTATCTGGGTCTGGTTGAACAGTGAATAATATCAAACAAAAACTGGAAATGATGTTTTAATTAAAGCGTTTATATAAACCGAACGGCACCGTTAGAACACACACATCAAAATGGGTAGCGCTTTTTTTCGGAATTTGGGAAATCATCAAATGACTCCTCTCGCTCCGGGCGGAGCGGAAGGGAGTGTCAGACTTCTACTGACTAAAAAACAAGCATGTTCCTTCCTAGCCTTTTGTGTGCGGGGCCGCGGTATCTCTTTCGAACAACCTGCAGCCCCGGCAGGCGTCGGCCCTTGCGGCTCCTGTAATGTTGCTGACATCTCTTTGAGGCGCGCGTAGAACACGAAGGCGCCGTCGACACGGCCTGTCGTCGTCATAAGACGGGCGGATGGTGAGCTAGTCCATTACTCACCGTCCACAGGCCCGCGCGTACTGTGACCGGAAGCCACCACGTGGCCCCCGACGCCCGAAGCGTCTTCCGCGGCGGTTGGAACGACAGGTTCTCTCCCTCTCACGTTCCGCCACCTCCTTCGCTAGCATCACTGCTTAGTAGAAGGAGGCTACGGCGTCCCATTCCCTCTCGCCCTAGACTACGGTTGAAACAAGGCCGGACGCGAGAGTTGCGTTGTGAATAATTTTGAATGTGGCTTATTTTACACGCCGCCGCGCGCCGTTTCGAGAACACGGCGGGGCACCGCCTCCGCGGAGCAGACCTCCACGGGCGCCCGATCAGTTTTGTTAAAGATAACAGCCGGTCATGTGGCAAGTTGAGTTCGTGGTCGTGTAGTCTAGTGCACGAGGCCTCTTAGGGTGGCCATTTCATTCTTGTTTATTGGCATTTCAGGACGAATATTATTTTTCTTGGTAACTGAGCTTTGACGGCTAATGTCATTTCTGACGGATAGACGACAACAAGCTCGTTTGGTCACGAATTTGCGTTCCATTTTAGTTGGATTCATAATAAACTTTATTCTCTATCTTTCTCGTTTTGATTCATAGTTTTAAAAAGAGATGATGGTTCCTAATGTTAGAGATTAGGTACTTTTTTTAATTGGTACCTGGTTTACACTGACCTGTGAATGACATTATATGTGAAACTGCTGTTTTATTTTGAGTTGAGACATAAATATTCGAATTAAATATACTGTAAAATGATATAAAATGTACACATTACTACATGGGTTTTACAAATACTTGGTGCAAAAAGACGAATACTGTGTGTTAATATTAGGACTTGACAATGCAGGGAAAACGGTAAATAACTATGTACAACTAATACGAATTCTCATGAAAGTTTTCTAAGAACAATTTCAAATGGTTTTATGCTGACGTATTCTTATTTTACAGACTTATCTGGAGGCTACCAAAACAAAATTTACCAAGAAATATAAAGCCATGAATCCCAATAGGATAACAACAACAGTAGGACTAAATATAGGCAAAATTGATGTGGATGGTGTGAGGCTAAACTTCTGGGACCTTGGCGGCCAATTGGAGTTGCAGTCTCTTTGGGACAAAGTAAATACCTTCCTTAAATATTTATCAGAATATCCTAAACATTCAGAACATGAAATTAAAGACAGAAAAGACTAAGTCCATAAACAGGCTGCTAGTACCTACAATGTTAAAAGAAAACAATTTTTAATCTCCAAGCCTAAATTATTGCTATTACTAAATCACCAATGGATAATTCAAATTGTTTTCTTCATTACGAAAACAAATACATACAATATCTATAAAGTAAACAAAATGTTTTTAAATTTTCAGTACTATGCAGAATGCCACGCTGTCATTTACATAGTAGACTCATCTGACAGAGAAAGAATTTCAGAGTCAAAGGAAACATTTGGTTAGTAATTACTTTACATACGTGTCGTTAGATTTCAAATTGAAGTAAGTCCAAAATGATTTAATTCATAAAAAGCGGTTTTTTTTCTGTTCGAGTAAGGCTTTTTATTATCTTATTTTGAGGGTGGTGTGACTATCAAAAATCAGATTCTCTATCATCCTTTCTATCATTGTTTCTACGAAATGTTTATAGATTACGAGAAAAACGATTTTCTAATTTGGATTTAGGTTTATTTTGTCAAAATGAACCAAGTCCTTCGGACTTAGCTTCATTTGATCTAACAGAATACTGGACTTAGTGCAGTTTGAAGGCAAATCAACACACAACTGGGCGCCATTTTGAACGATCGCGTCGCTCTGATTGGCTCAATGCGACTTGCTGCGTTTTGATATAACATGTCAAATGGACTTGGTTCAATTTGAAAAAAGGGGTGTGTTTTAAACTTATTTTGCTTGAAAACTACAGGGACTTGGTTCAATTCGGTAAAATATTGTGAAAGATACTTCCCCTGCCTTTTAAATAAGAATAAAAGCTAACTTTATGTCAAAACTAGACTTGATGCGATTTGAAATCTAACGACACATACATAATTAGCATTGGGTTTAGTCACCTTTTCATAGGGTTGCCATTTAAAAAATTTGGCAACCAGGACAAGACACGTGAAAACCTAGATGTTCGAGCCAGAACCCGGACATGTCAACAGTCAACAGGATATTTAAACAGTCAGAGTTAAAAAAGGTCTTATTATTTATTATCAGACCTTAAAATTAAATGTAGTCATCTTTTATCATCATTTTAAATGTACATAACAAAAAGAATCTTATTACAGTTCATGTGCACAGTTGCATGTTGCGAGCGGCTCAAGGCTTTAAATTTTTAAACCCAGGCTACAAAATGAAATCCCGCCCGAACACCCCCCAGATGCCCCCAGATGCCCTCTAAACTAAGATAAATCAGGGGAAACCCAGACAGATGGCAACCCTTAATTGTCATCAAAGCCTAGCCTTCATCTTCCTACCCTTTTTCCCAAATTATGTTGGGGTTGTCTTCCAGTCTAACCGGATGTAGCTGAATACCAGGTGATGAGAAGGTGACTAAAAGAATGATGAGTATAAATGTTGATTGATGGAAGGGAGAAGTAGGTCAAAGAACTGAACTGGTTTATTTTAATGATGCTATCAAAAGTCTAGTAACTCAAGCATGTATTGGTTGAAGTTATCTCTAATTCTAGGAACTGTAAAATAGAACTGAGATGTTTAACTTGGTGTTCTTACATATTAGTGGTACGCATGGCTAGCAATCAAGCTATACAAAACCAGTTCATGCGGATCTCTCATTGTACAGAAAATCTATACAAAGCAAGGCCATGTTATACGGCAAATGCATAGCTTAATGAATCACCAGGTGTACCACTATGACCTTCAGCTGGCCTAGCGATGTAACGTGTTACAGTACTATAAGATTCCAATATATACTGGTTATGACTTCATATCATGTGTATCCTAAATTCACGCCTTTTCCCATGGGGGTAGGCAGAAACCATAGAACACCATCTGCTAAAATCCTTACATTCTCGTTTAGCTTCATCTATGTTCATGTGTCTGGCCATAGATGAAAACATAACAAATGGCTGTCCAATAGGTAGCTCCTCTTAAAAAAGCTTTTTTTTTGTACTTGAGATAATATTGTAAAACTAAATCTTTTTAAAAGAGTAACCATAGTTTCCTGCCCATTCTTCTCCATAGGAAACAAGCAACCCGAACTGTGCACCTTTTCTCGACTTTTATAAGTGAAATAATATTTTGATTTTTGATGTTTCAGACCGAATGATAGCTTCAGAGCACCTGTCCGGGGTCCCCCTGCTGGTACTAGCCAACAAACAAGACATTCCAGACTGTATGGGAGTCCACACCGTGAAGCCCATATTTAACCAGAACGCTCACCTCATTGGAGCGAGGGACATTATGCTCATGGCCATTTCTGCTCTAAGGGGGTAAATGTATACAGAGATGTAATAGTTTGTAAGGAAACTGAACTATTTTGCCATAGGCAATCTAAACGCGCTGAAAGAGTAACCACACTTATTGGCGACACGGGATCGTCTTACACTGATCACATTTTTAATCATCAATTGACTCCTCCCGCTCTAGGCGGAGCGAAAGGGATTGTCAGACTCTTACTGACTAAGACATATCCATGTTCCTTCTTATGCCCTTTGCGTTCCAGGGCCGCGGTAACTCTTTCGGAACAAATTCCGCAACCCTGGCAGTAAACTCGTCACCTACCGTCACCATTTGTCGCATTTAGTTTGCAAAGCGTCTAGACGCCTCTTTTGCATCGAAACCAGATAAATGACGTTTCTTCATTGACTTATATATTACTGCGTAAGGACTGGGCGGACCGCATGTTAAAATGACGCCTCGAACTTGGTCCTAAAACGGTCTTTCTTAGGCCGAAGTGAACTAGTTCACGATCGGCTCTCTTCGGGTGCGGTCGTAAATTTTATTAAAAGCTTTATTTATGTTCTTTATACCTCGAAAATACCACGCCGCTTATATAAGGTTACATTAACGAGCAGACTACACCGAATCTCTGTATAGCGAACGCGTCGAGCAAATGTTCGGACGACCGTATCTATAGTTTTTATATCAATGCGTTTCTTTGTTTTTTGTTGAATGGACATAATAATTTTTCTGATCGGCTCAAGCCGATTCCGCGTCAATAGGTGTGGTTACTCTCATTTTCTCATTTATGGGGCTGCAAAAAATTAAATTGCAGGCTACACTAGTAGCCTGCAATTTAATTTTTTTTTGCGTATTTTGCAAATTGCAGACTATTTCATGAAAATGTCATGCAATAACCTTGAATGAACTTAGACGGGTGTAGTGATGATATTCACGATTATAACTCAGTTAAATATATATTGTTACTGTCGCCAATCATACTTATATTAATCAACATAAAACCTTTCACCTAAGTTATTGCAAAAAAAGTATGAAAAATTGAATTTCGCTGGCCACCCTGCCTTTCCTCCTTTAAGTGAGAAAATGGTTGTCTTGCTTTTATGCATATTATACGTTAATTTTCATAATTTTAACAAACAAGAACCAAAGATAGCTTATTTCTAGTTCGTCAAATGAACTCGTTGTTCGAAATTCGACAAAATTAAAAACGGCCTAACACACAACTCCCGCCCCTCTCCAATTGACAAGCCGCTCGATCGTTTTCGATAATAGTTATTATTACAGAGTTCCATAGATATAATTTGTATCATAGATAACGAAAAAATTCGTCACTGATAATAAAATATTACTGTTTGTGTCAACTTTTGAGATTATGTTTTCAAGAGCGCTATTTTGTCCTCCTGGAAAACATTCGGCCTACATTTTTTGTTTGTATTACAACAAATGATAGGATGTGAACATGATTAACTGCTATTTCGATTGTATTAAGGAAATGTTATAACTGTATTATTCGCTCCCAGCACATTGATAGTTGTTGATACGCTAAATAATTGCGTTAGCGCGCCATTTCATTTTTTTAAAAATAATTTTAATGGTTCAATAATTCGTTGTTAAGTGCAAAACAACCATAGTACGCTAGTCTACATAGAAATAGTTTTTTAAAATATTACAAACTAGCTCATGCCTGCAGCGTTGCCCGCGTAAAGTTCGTAGTCCCACTGGATCATACTGCCGGGATAACAATCCTATGTGTTAATCTAGGTTATAAACTATCCGTGTGCAAAATGTCATCCAAATCCATTCAGTAGTTTTTGCGTGAAAGAATAACAAACATCCATCCATCCTCACAAACTTTCCCATTTATATTTATAATATTAGTAGGATAGAATATTTTAACATCAAACATATTTTACATTCAGATACAATCAGTTTTCTTGCTTATCTAATTTAACTAAACAAAAAAGAAATGGCATGGTATAATTAACAATCATTAAGACACAAATTACAATAAACAGGAAACACTTGTTTGTTTATTTAGTTTTAATTTGGTTGACCTATTAATGATAATAATTCCTTCACAGGGATGGAGTGGATGAGGGCATCCGATGGCTGGTTGACTGTATAAAGAGGAACAGCGTCGACCGCCCGGCGCGCAACCACGACGATAACTTATAAAGGCGACACCTACACCCGGCGCATGTATAATATGTTTTACGCCGGCCCGAGCGACACTACCGATACAATGAATAATAATTAGTTTTCCTATTAAGATAATGATGTGACTCGTGCGGCCCATTGTTTTGTACATACAGTATTGACATTTAAGAATAAAACATTACTAGAACTGGTGCTGTATTGCTATTGCTATCCTTTTTCAGTGATAAATTGTACCTTTGATAAGAGATACGTTCTGACTGGATATTTGAGGAGTACCTGCACCTGATAAAACATTTCTGATAACAGTACAGTTTACACCGTCGCGGTATATTGTGGCATAGGTGGTGAAATGTTATTATTTAAGAAATTGTAGGACATTTTGATAGTGTTGTTTTTAAAATTTAATGATGGCATATCCTATGTATGAAGTTGATTGGAGTGTATTGCCACCAGAACAAAACAGAAGGTAGGTGAAATGTTAATGATTAATAATGGCTGATAGTGTTGAAAATAAAAATGAATCATGATAAAACCTCGTGAAATCTGTTGAATAAATTCAACCGTGTAAACATGTCAATCATGCATAGTAGCAGAATGGAGCAAAGCGGAAATAGTTTTTCGTTTTCCAAAAAGGTTTTCCACGTAGCCTTCGTTCAGGATTCACAAGTTGCCAGTTGCTTTTATTCACAATTCATGCAAACTTGTTTACTATTTAGTAATTCATTCTACAAAAATGCCCGAATAATATATCTGATTTAAACTTAGTTTTCTCTAAAATTATAAATAATCAACTAAGCGGAAAATAATAAGGAAAGTTATTTGATCAAAAATTTAGCAAACGTCATGTGCTAGTCACGGCGGCCATGTTGAATTTCTTGCAACGCACCACGGAAATGTCAGCTGGCAATTGTATTATTTCTTTGTAATTAATAAAATAAAGCGTAAAGTTTTGACAAAGCACTTTTTCTGTGATAATAAGTGAACATACAACTGAGCAAATGCCGCATTTGAGTTTTATTTAGAAGTGAAAATATGACAGAAGTTAGTCAAAGGTGGCATGCGATTTCACTTGCATTTGTATGGTTTGTGACGAAATAAAATGTTCGCAGACCTAACTAAATACGTGTAAATTCCTTTTTAGTTCCTTACGTTATGATTTTAAGAGTATTCCAGTGATAGTTTTTGTATTAGAGTGGTTTTTCGTTTGACTGGTTTTTGACCTCTCGTTCTTTGCACCTGGCTCCGTGAAGTAAGATTACCTGTGTTGGTGAACCGCAAGAAAGAAACATCTGTTGTGGCCTGTAGAGGATTGATAAAACGGACAAGATGAACGGCTCTGAATCCGGGTAAATTATATTGTTATTATTTTTACTAGATAGGTTAAAGCTGAACATTTATCTTCTATGCTAAAAAATCCTGATAAATTACGTTTAGCGTAAACTGTGCTGTTCATGTGAGACATGTTTACACTATATCGCGATAGTACTTACAAGTAAATGAAAGACTGACATATTTATGGTATTTAGTGGCAGTTAGCACAAGTAATGTTTCATTCTTGTTGCTACAAACGGTTCATCATGATCTCATTGTTTATATTGTTGTAGACTAGAGTCAACTTAAAACTTTTCCTTCATTTATTAGCGTATTTCCATCAACAAATTTGTTAACATTGTCTGTATGATGTTCACTAAACTTGACCCCTGTAGATTTCATCAGTCAGTTATTATCTTTTAATATAATTTCCTATCATTTAACACTCCACAATATAAGTAAAGATAATCAAACTTACTAATTTAAAAAGCATATTGGTTTACTATCTATTTAAGTATTTCTGTTTGTGGTCTGTAAGATTCCTTCGTTTTACTTTTATTAGTTTATATTGCTTCAATGCTGAAGCTAAAAAGTGATACTACTTGCTAAAATATTTTATAACAGTCTTTACTGATTGGAAGTCATTGACTTCCAAACCCCCCATAAATTAAATTATATTAATAGTAATTGGTTTTAAAGTAATCACTTTTACTCATAACTTTTTAATTATGCTAGGTGAGGTTGGATTGGTAATTGTCCCCACACATCAATTAAAAAGGCAGGCATAACAAACTCGTCCATGAATTTAATTATAATTCGTCAACTTTTATGTGTATGACAAACAAAAAATTTTTATACTAGTCTCTTTGTCCTATAAAACTATCTATAATATGTACACAATGCCACCAGCCATTTTATAAAGGTATTGTTAGAGTGAACAAAGCTTTGATGGCATGTTACATTCATGGAGGAAAGGGCAGAAGGTCATTAAGCCTGCTGCCTATATTATAAACCTGATAATAGCTTGACCTAGCCTTACCTGCGGTGTTACCCATACATGTGTTTGAGACTATGGCCCGTATTACATCACAACACTGTACTAAATCATTACTTTTAACTAGATTCAAACCATTTAATTGGTTGAAAATAGTTTAAAAGTAAAGCTTGAGTACATGAATTAATGTTGATTAACCTAGTCTTATTGAAAAACAATCTAACATTATATTGATACTTGAGAGTTTTCCTTTTACTGTATTTTTATAAGTACTCAATTAACCATCTGATTTAAGTATAGATTAATTTTTATATTGGAGAGGTACTATGCAACAACTATGTTCAGTAATCTTACTGAACATAGCGCAATCACAACAAAATTCTCCATGCATGAATCCATATCATAATAATAATTATCAGTAGGTAAACAACTTAGTATACATCTGATAATTCCAATTGGTAATTGATCCTAATTCAGCACTGCAAAGTCATGAAGTTATCAATTGTCAATCTAGGAGTACACTCAATTATTGACCCCCATGAACCATGTTGATGGTATCATCAAACTTTGATCTAGCCAATTCAGGGATGACCTAGACATAGGATTGATAATATTTAAGAAACTTGTGTGAGTACATTGACTCCAAAAAACTGTAATGAAAACTCGTTATTATAACAGGTTCGGTATATCAGTAAATTCACTGTCCTGTTGTATGTTGTTCTTAATTAACTGTGTTATTTAAAAAGTCCTTAAAACAAGATTAAAATAATTTTTTACTACTATTATCAGCTGAAAAATACCCAAAAACCTTACACACATCATCTACCAAAAAATCAAAAGCTGTGCAGTTATCCTGTAATTATTGATTAAATAGTATAATAAAATTGATTTCACAATACCTTTATCCTTACTCAATGAACAAACATCGATGATAAGATTTATTTTTAATACACTTAATTAAACCATGACAGGTAGATTGTATTAAATTTAAATTAAGCCATGACAGGTACATTATTTATGTTAATCAAATTAACAAATCATCCTGAAGTAGCCTCTTGCTGGTACCACATGATAATCTTAGAACCAAAAGTTCAAAGACATGTGAGGTTCACCAAGGTTGTGTAAGCCTATCCCACATCGACATCACACAGAGGGGCACATTCCCACATAGGGGAAGCCTGTGTCCCACCAGTAGGAACATTATGCTGTGTAATAATAAAAAAAAAGAGTGTGTGATGAGAAGAGAGTGAGAGTGAGATGAATGAAATTAAACTGTGTGGTGTGCTCCAAATAAAAATAAGTAAAAGTGAAAATTCGGGCGCCTGGAGTACACACAAAACTATGCCAAGGATAGACTTACCTGCGGGAGCTTGAGACTTTTAATCTTCAAGCGGGAAGGTATCAATAAAAATCGATCATGAAAAGTAAGAACGACTTTATTACCCGAAGGCTGCTGGTTTGAAAATTCCTTTCTAATTCTAAGGCTAACAGCTCTAATGTGTAAAATTAAGATGATATCGCTGTTATTCTAAGACCTGTCATTATTGCACTTTTTTAAAATAAATTGAAGTTATGTATCATAAACCATACCAAACTCCGTCGACTAAATTAGGAACCTGATGGATTATCCAAGAGCATCTTGGTGATATTCGCCGAGATTGCCAACGGCGGTCCAAGATTTTGGTAGGGGCGTGCGTTCAAAAATTTAAGTAATATGGAAAAAAACGCCTTGTGGCTGAAAACAAACATGAATAATCGTTAGCGGATAAAAAATGGCGATTCGACGCAGGAGTCGTGGTTACGAGCCAAAACAATTAAACTCACCGTTTCTTCCAAAAATCAAAATGTGGTCATCAGTAGATGAATGAATCCAAGCAAATAATTATAAAATGAAGTTAAAAGATCCTGAAACAATTAAATATCGGAAACTATTAGCGTCTGCTATCAAAATAGCCATGACAACGCGGAACGGACCGAAATCACAAAGAATTCGCTTACCTTAAAAAATAAAGGCTATCCAATTAGGATCATGACAAGGGCAATCGGCTACCACATAATTAGGGACTAGATGCCGCCCATCTCAAGTTATATTTTGAGATTTTATTGGAGCGCTCAAAAATCACTCCATTGATTCAAGGCTGTAGGTCGAAAAGCAAGAAATGTCAAAGTCAATTTGACAGCATCGAAAATAAAAATCAGTGTGACCACTTCACGAATCCAAGTCAACCAAAAATGAATTTTCATAAGGCAACACCAACCAGAGCCTACAAATCAAAGCAAAGAATTCAATAGTATGTAACAGGCTTAAAAGACTCGTTACATTACATCCCTCCCCGAAAATAAAAGAAAGGAACTTTCTTTTATTAGAAAGAAATCTTCAACACAATAGACCAGTCTTAACAACTTTCTAAATCCAAAAAAAGAAAAGAATCATAAAAGATTCAAAGTGTAAATGAATTCTGAAAATGTCAAACGACAAGGTCTCAAGAATTTAATAAAAGTAAAAACATGCAAATGACAAAAAGTCAAAAATGAAATATGTGAAAAACAGGAAAAAATATAAGTTATAAAAACTAGTTAAATGAAACGAAGAGAGAAATCTCTTAGCGCTTCTAAACTCCAAAACAGTGCAGTTAGGCACTATAGCCACTGACTACAAATTTCAAACGAATTCGAACAATTTACCAATACAAACTACAATTTTTAGTGCAGTTAGGCACCATCGCCACTGACTAAAAATTTCAAACCACTTGGAACAGTACAACTTTGAGTGCAGTTAGGCTCTAGTGCCACTGACTACTATGTCAACTGCTTCCAACTCTACCATCTCTATGAGTGCAGTTAGGCTCTATTGCCACTGACTAACTCCGTATCCAACAATCCAAAAAAAATTGAAACTCCAAACAAAAGTTTTTAAATAAAGCTGAAAGACCTTATTTAAAATATTGTTACAGGCACAACCTGCAACGAAACAAAGGAAAGCGTACTGTGATCGGCTCATCACCACCGAATTCCCGAGCACAATAGCTGTAAAAGAATGTTGCTGTGACTGGCTCAACACTACCAATCTCCCAAACACAGACAAACACAAAAAATCATTGAGATCTCCAATGAGAAATCTCAATAACGAAAAGGCGAAAGCCAAAGTTTCACAATGCGATCGGCACATCACCACCGAACTTCCGAACGCAAAGAAAAAGAATGACGAAAGTCAAAAAAAAATCCCGCATTGTGATTGGAACAACAATGTCCAACACAATGGAAAAAGGAAAAAATATGGCCGGGGCCGAAATCCCACATTGTGATCGGCACAACACCACCGACTTTCCGAGCACAATGGAAAAAAGAGTCGAAATCAAGGTCAAAAGTTACACCAAGATTCAAAAAATAATAAGGCATTTTGTAACAAAGGTTACAGAATGACCCTAAAAAGTAAAGTCCAGGATGAACGCGTTACTAACAAAGTCAAATCCGATCATTAAAGGGAATGAAACTCTAGTAAAAATGAGAAACAATTCTGTCAATGAACAGCACAAAATAGATTTAAAAATCGATTACTATTTATGACGAAGAGAAAATAGAATGATTTCAAACTATGAAAAAAAAGATTACAAAAACTTGAAATTGAGTTCAAGTTTTTGATCTCAAGGTAAAAATAACCTGAAGTGTAGGGTTACATAAGATCTTAATAAAATGTAAACAGGTAAAAGGTTACCCTTAAAAAATAAGATCTTATACAATCCAACAAAAACGAACAAAACATAAAATAAGATCCTTCGGTGTGAAAAACATTTAGTGTGGAAAAAAATTGTATTTAATTAACAAAAATGGCCTAAGTTTTATTTTTAGAATGTTAAGAATTCAAATTCAATAAATTTATAAGAAGTTACCTAACATACATCTTTCAAATCGTTGATAACCTATCATCCATCCCCTCGTACATCACACTGTCAAAAACGGCCTTCAAACAGAATTTATCAAAAATATCAAGACTAACACTTGGAAACCAAATTAAAATTTAATAATATCTTTAACATGATAACGTCCCACTGAACCTTTATTTAAATCTTTCAAAACATAAACGTTATCCGAAACCTTTTCAGTTATTTTACACTTTACAAACTTAGGTGCTAGCTTAGCTGAAAAATATGCAGGAGCATGAGATTGAACAAAACTTCTTCTCCACACCATATCACCCACACCAAAAGAAATGACTTTCCGACCTTTATTATAATAAGCGGCATTTCGCTTATACCCCTTTAACAAGTAAGCTTGAACTTTAACAAAAATATCACTAAGTGAATTAAGAGAAACTGCATAAGCATTCCTATTTGAAATTTCTAGTTGAGATAAGTTATCAACAGAACTACTAAAGTGATGTAATGACGCATCAAGAATAAGCTCCCTACCAAACATCAGAAAGTTAGGAGTAAACTCAGTAGCAAGGTTTACACTATTATTTAAAGCTAATTGAACATTGGGCAAAAAACTTGACCAAGTTCTATGATCATCTTTAACAAAACACGATATGCAGGTTTCGACCGTTTTATTATATCTCTCAACAGGGTTATTTTGAGGTGTATACAAAGTATTATAAAATATTTTGGTTATATTAAAACCTTTCAAAAAATCTACAAAATGTTTTGAAGTAAATTGAGTTCCATTGTCACAAACTACTATTTTTGGACAACCAAATTTGAGAAATATTTCTTTTTCAAAATGTTTACAAATTACTCTAGTGGTAGCATTGATCATTGGAAAGAACCAGCAATATTTAGTAAAAACGTCTACAACCGAAAGTATGTATCTATGACCAGAATAAGTTTTAGGTAGAATTCCTATGATATCAACTGAGAGCATAAGCATCAACAGCAGTACAGGTATCGACATCACCCGAATCCTGAAGCGGCGGAGACTGAACTCCCTTGTCCATGACTAACAAACAGCAAGGCGAATAGCAAACGAAAAGCAAAAACTAAATTTCAAAAAGTTAAAAGTTTGAAAATAAATTCTCAAGTTTGAGGTTAAGTATTGAAGTCAATGTGGTATTCCCATGAAAAATTACTAAGTTAATTTTATCGTTTTAAAAGTGCAATAATCACTTACAAGCAGCTTAAATCTAGATAAATTAAATGTACAATATTGTACTTACAATTAGATTAAATTATTTTCTTTAAAAGTTAAACTTAGTTTTTAAAATAACTTTACTGTTGAGAACAACAAAACACGGTCAATGCTATACATTTCTGTTGGTTTTGCTAAGAAAAAAACATGTTATTAAAACAAACAGGTCAATAAACAAAATTATCAATAAGTAAACACCAAATATTGTTTACAAAGATTCACCAAATTAAGTTAAGTACTACTTATGAGTCAAAAATTAAAATAAACACAAAGTTATTGAAGTAACAATGTAGAACAAACTAATGCAAACAATAGACTCATAAGTTATTTAATAATTGTGCAATAATGACAGTATATAGGTACCAGACAAACCTACTTCAAGTCCCTGTTCGCTGAGCGACAATTGTAATAATAAAAAAAAAGAGTGTGTGATGAGAAGAGAGTGAGAGTGAGATGAATGAAATTAAACTGTGTGGTGTGCTCCAAATAAAAATAAGTAAAAGTGAAAATTCGGGCGCCTGGAGTACACACAAAACTATGCCAAGGATAGACTTACCTGCGGGAGCTTGAGACTTTTAATCTTCAAGCGGGAAGGTATCAATAAAAATCGATCATGAAAAGTAAGAACGACTTTATTACCCGAAGGCTGCTGGTTTGAAAATTCCTTTCTAATTCTAAGGCTAACAGCTCTAATGTGTAAAATTAAGATGATATCGCTGTTATTCTAAGACCTGTCATTATTGCACTTTTTTAAAATAAATTGAAGTTATGTATCATAAACCATACCAAACTCCGTCGACTAAATTAGGAACCTGATGGATTATCCAAGAGCATCTTGGTGATATTCGCCGAGATTGCCAACGGCGGTCCAAGATTTTGGTAGGGGCGTGCGTTCAAAAATTTAAGTAATATGGAAAAAAACGCCTTGTGGCTGAAAACAAACATGAATAATCGTTAGCGGATAAAAAATGGCGATTCGACGCAGGAGTCGTGGTTACGAGCCAAAACAATTAAACTCACCGTTTCTTCCAAAAATCAAAATGTGGTCATCAGTAGATGAATGAATCCAAGCAAATAATTATAAAATGAAGTTAAAAGATCCTGAAACAATTAAATATCGGAAACTATTAGCGTCTGCTATCAAAATAGCCATGACAACGCGGAACGGACCGAAATCACAAAGAATTCGCTTACCTTAAAAAATAAAGGCTATCCAATTAGGATCATGACAAGGGCAATCGGCTACCACATAATTAGGGACTAGATGCCGCCCATCTCAAGTTATATTTTGAGATTTTATTGGAGCGCTCAAAAATCACTCCATTGATTCAAGGCTGTAGGTCGAAAAGCAAGAAATGTCAAAGTCAATTTGACAGCATCGAAAATAAAAATCAGTGTGACCACTTCACGAATCCAAGTCAACCAAAAATGAATTTTCATAAGGCAACACCAACCAGAGCCTACAAATCAAAGCAAAGAATTCAATAGTATGTAACAGGCTTAAAAGACTCGTTACAGCTGGTTATGCTAAATCCGACATAGGCCACTCCTTTTTTTTGTTCTGGGATGGAAAATCCTCATAGATGTCCTCTGCCCTGGCCCCCTAGACAAAATCCCTTTTCTGTAAGCGTTAGCGCCAACGGAAAGATCAAATTGCTAGCTAGTGGCAGCCTGACTCTGCAGGCCTCCTTAAACATAGGGCACTCCTGACTCAACACAAGCCTATCCTGACCAGCCTAATCTAACTTCAGTGTTTTTTTACAGGTTCAACCCGGCATTTAACATAGCCACTATAAAGCAAGTGGTAAATGAGGCCATAGAAAGAGGTAAGGGTAGTTTGTAATTAATGTTGGCATGTTCAGACAATAGTTGTTAGTCAGGTAAAGATATCGGAATCAGAGGATGGAAGTTACGACAATTATATTAAAGTATTTATAATCCATATATCTGTATCATCTATTTAGCAATCTTCTCCTATGATGTAAGTTTGGAATCATCAGAAAAACTGCAACAAAAGTAAAAGTGAGCCCATCGTCTTCATAGCCAACCTCAACATAGTAGAGAAAAAGGCTAGCAGTTGGTGAATCTCTAGCATACATACACTTAGTTTGGAATATTCAAATCAAATATTTCCAGGAATCACTTTCTTAATGCTTTTTTAAGGAATCATCTGAAAGTTTGTAGTATTTTTTTTTCATTACATTTTTTCCTGGATATGGCTTACTAAAGATCCTCCTATATAGTTCATCAATCAGATCAGACACAAATGGTTAATAAGACTCAATTGTCAAGTACAGTCGTCAATAAATTATGAAACATTTATTGACGACTGTAACAGCAAAGAAAACAGATTGAAATGTACTTTAGAACCAAGTTTAAACGGACACAATTTGCTAGCATGAAATCATAAATAAATAGCATTGAAAACAATAAGAACTACTTTTTACATAACATCAGTTAACCTTCTCACCTTGACTAATATAGTTATAGTAATACTAATATTATTTTTGTATTTAATATAAAATAATATTTTCAATCATAAACAAGTTTGCTTTCAGCTATTTACTAACAAATAAAATTTACCATATCGAATTATTGTCGAAATCGATAGTAGACCTTATGAAAAGGCTTTATTTTATCGGAATATTTACCGAAAAACGAGAAATTGAGTAGAAAATAAATATCTTGAAATCGGGGTGACCTTTAAGAGGCTTTTATACAGTTTCATTTGATTGAACTATTCATGATGTATAATATTCCAAAATTTTCGTAGGAAATTAAGCCTATTTGAAATAGGCTTAATTCAAAGTCAGTATCTAACTTGAAATGTCAATTTTCAAGTTAAACTTGTTATTTCGCCTCGCGAATGCTGTAATTTCTATCTCGCGAAGTTAGCGGGTCGTAACCGAATCGTACTCAGTTAATGGTTCGTAACACTTTCTAAGTAAGAAAATGCTTTTAAACTTGAGCTTCTCTCAAATTGAACGGGAAAGGATGATACTTGGAGACTTGCGATTCGGGCTTACTGCTGAAGTTTTCCGGTTAAGCGACTCTTGAGTATACTTAAAGTTGAAAACTCCAAAAAGACTTTATAACAACTAGCGCAATATGTACTGCTACTGTTAGTCTGAATCATCTCACTGTTCTGGTCTGGCTATGTCAGGGCTCCAGAAAGTGACTGTTTTGGCCCACAGCCCATTGCGGGCATGCGGCAGACGTGCCCAGTTCAGTGCGATTTAAACTTATATGAATGAATAATAAAGCAATATATGAATGAAAGATAACTACTGAAGAATGCGTTTCCATTCAATTGTCTGCAGTTAAAAACAATTAGGTAGCCTTCTATTCATACCCGTCAATCAACTCCAAACAGCCGATTTATCAAACTTCCGTCACTAATCAGAACCTTCCATAATCGATTCGACAATGATTCACTAATCACGTGACACATCACCTAGTTTAAGATAACGCACTCCAACCAAGCACTGATCAATGCTTTCTATGTGTGTGTGTTGTCCATAACAGTCGCGCCGGTTTCAGTACGTATGCCGACACCTACTCGTCTCCGGGACCTCATCCGGCAAATCAGAGCCGCACGAACGGCGGCTGAAGAGAGAAGCGTCGTTAACAAGGAGTGTGCGTATATACGGTCTACCTTCAGAGAAGAGGACAGTGTGTGGAGGTGAGTTTTGTGTCTTGGATTTCCTTTCAGCCTACCTTACTCTATGCTTGTATCTACCAAACGTTGTGACAATTTTTGAAGAAACCCGTTTTTAAGGTCGCTTTCTTGGTGTCTAACTAGATTATCAATATGAACAAGGTCTAAGGGGACTCTGTCATAAAAATACTGCAGAAAAAACCGTCTTCAAGTTGATAATTTGTCAGGAGGATTACCTCCTTTTCGTTCAAGCAAGTGTGAATCACCTGTGATCCGGTTACCAAAAACGACTAAACAAACAAACGGAGTCTCGCTTCCTTAGTTTCGCCGGTTCACTGAACCTCATTTTTGGCCTGTAGCCCACTCAATATTCTCTTGCATAAAAATATTACGAAAGTGAACGAAAAAAAGCGTCAGATCGTAATCATAAATGCCGATTTATTATGCTGAAATAATTGCAGACCAGTTGCCTTGCTTGAGTGAATTTATTACCAGTACTTTTATCGGAAAGCCTTAGTACTACTGAAAACTACTTCGACAGTTGTATAATGGTGGTGTAGCCCAATCGATTTTCTTATTAAAATAGCCCTGAACCAGCAGATGGACGGTTGAAATTTGTATTTTAGTAAGGTGGCTCCGATTTAGCGATCGACGCTTAGCATCATTTTTGTTTTTGGCGATCTTTATTTGGTTCACTCTCCCATTCTTAGTTTTAGTCATTGGAGAAAAGTAGAAAGACCAAAATCAAGATTGGTCAATTTTCTATTGAATTTATTATTAGTCAAAGGCGGGATTTTCCACAAATCGAAGCGTAATGTAAACGTGTCAACAACAGGTACGGCTCTTGATAGGTTTTTCCGTAAGAACAATACAGCAACCTGCGAAGGCTTGAACGAACTGCCTTTTATGTAAGAGCGAAATGCAATGTGTTCAATATTCTATCTGCCACACTAATGTGTGTGATAGTTATGCGTACCTAACATCACTACATAGTATAAAACAAAGTCGCTTTCTCTGTCCCTATATCCCTATGTATGCTTAATTTTTTAAAACTACGCAACGGATTTTGATGCGGTTTCTTTTAATAGATAAAGTGATTCAAGAGGAAGGTTTTAGTATATAATTTGACCGACATCCACGCGGGTGAAGCCGCGGGCATCAGCTAGTCAGAAATAAAGAAGACTCCAGTCTGAATAAATGCTTAGTTACTACGCTCTTCCCACAAAAACAGGGCCGTCAGTTGTGACCTTTCACGTAAACACAAATGTCAAGTCTATAGTGTCTAATCAAAGCTAAGTAAACATTTGTGGAATTGTTTTCGTGTCGGGCAAAATGGTATTGGGATTTTCCAATAGGAATTTCTCTGGATTTGGCAATAAGCTCGCCCCGTATTAGATGATACTTATATAGAACTGGAGACATGTGGGTGTACTATTAGGTACACCTTTGCCTAACCATTCGGGGATTACAGCTGTGATATTAGATAATGTTTAGTGAATTCATTAAAAAATCTAAAAGTAAAGCTTTACAATTGACGTTGCATTGATTTAAATCAACATTTCAGTTAGGACTCAGGACAGCTGTTTTTTTTTTCACGATAAATATGCATACTTTATCAGATAAGACCTAACACAGATACGGTCGCCTGAAGGTTGTTCGAAAACCACAACAAAACCGCAAGGTACAGAGTTACTTGACTGCGGCGTAAAGTATTTGCTGGAAACGTAAATAAATTGTCAGCAAAGGGAATAAATCTTAACTAATATTATAAACTAGCTGATTCCCGCGGCTTCGCCCGCGTGGAAGTCGTCAAATTATATACTAAAACCTTCCTCGAGAACCACTCTATCCGTTGGTGAAAACAGCGTGAAAATCGGTGTAGTAGTTTTTGAGTTTATCGCGGACGGACTGACAGACGCGGCGGAGGCCTTTGTTTTATAATATGTAGTGATAGCAGGCCAGACGCCCCAACGTTTACAGGAATTTCGGTGAAATTTGCATACTGATTGTAGTGATAGTCTATGACCTGGAAAAGTGTCGTATGTATTAGGACATAAGACACTTTTATCCCGGTCAGACTTTCCCGTGGGATAATTTTCATACTCCACGTAATGAAAACTGCAGCCAAAAGTTAAATGTAAATAAATTAACAGCGAAGGCGATGAATATTTCCATAATTCTTCATATCTTGGAAGCCATCATCAAAAATCATTAAAGTAGAGTTGTTTATATACAAATATTGATAGATTCAGTTGCATATACTTAGTTACATTACAATGCGACCTTGGGGCTGATTTCACAGCCAACCCAGTTAGACTGTTTATAGCAAAGTTGGTTCATCCGTTTTGGAGCTTACAGACAGACATTGGATTAAAAATTAAACTCGTCAAAGTATCTTGAATACAGTAATTAAAATAACTTAGTAAGAGTTCATTTAAAACATTTCTGTAACTCCAAAACATCCGTTACTTCAAATGTCGACTGTGCTGACATAATTAACTAGCACAGTATTTAATTTACCTACCTTTGTAAAAGTGTCACTTGGCCTTTACCATTCTTGTCCCTAAATATACTTGACATTTTCGCTGAAATTAGACCGCTCTTTATTAGGGGCAAGCCCAGCTGGCCATTCGCTTGAGAATTTTTTGATAAATGTAAAAGATTCATTTTCAACCGTCAAAAAGAGCTTATGGAAGCCATTTTGTGTCCGTTAAAAATAAACATTTAATAACTCGCTTTTACTTCGCTCGTAGAGTTCGAAAATTATCCTACGGAAATGTCCTACGGGATAAATTGTTCCATGTCCTCACTCAGGTCATACCATGCATCGCACTCAGGTCATACCATGCATCGAGGCGTGAAAACTACATGGGACTTATAACATACTAGCTGATGCCCGCGGCTTCACCCGCGTGGATGTCGGTCAAATTATATACTAAAACCTTCCTCTTGAATCACTCTATCTATTAAAAAAACCGCTTCAAAATCCGTTGCGTAGTTTTAAAGATCTATGCATACATAGGGATATAGGGACAGAGAAAGCGACTTTGTTTTATACTATGTAGTGATATATCTAGCGAAATGTGGGTGTACTATTAGTTACACCTCTGTCTAACCCTGTGGAGTTTACACGTGTGATGTTAGGTTATGAAGACAAAACAACCCAGTTCACAATTGTAAATCTAAAGCTGAATCAATCCGCTCGTCTTTATGGCTTGCTTAGGACATAAACAGACTGTCTGCGTTCATTAAGACTGTGTCGTAAAATTAATGGAGCTGTAAAATAGGAATCCCAGGCAGTGTACACTAGGTATATGTTTTTCTTTGACGGTGCTAGTGACATAACAACGAGAAAATGTGGTGGAAAAACTTTTTATAAAAAAAGAACCGACTTATCGTTATGAAAATTTTTTACAATGTGTGTAAGAAGTTATTAAGGACATGTCAACAAAGCTAGAAGGAAAAAAGGAACTAAAGTACTGAACGGATTTTGATGAAATTTCTATGGGACCAATCGGAAAGTATATCCATTCATATATTTATTTTTTTTGCAAATCGGTTCATAAAAGACGACCTATGAGGAAAAATTATTGTCGGGAAAATTTTTTTTGAGTATGAATGTCTAAAGGAGTCGAGGAAGACCAAAGAAACGATGAACCTTGTGCAGGATGATACACATGTAACTTTTTTTCAGTACAATAAATGAATAACATCAGTGCCCTCTTATTAATGTCATTCAAACGTAAAAGTCCATGCAACATTGTACAGTCGAACAAGCTAACAGATACATTTAGAGACTGATGCCAAACGATACAGCATTTGACATCAGCCGCTTAATGCGAAACACTATAAAAAACAAACGAACAATCAATATTTACAGTGTTCTACAATTATAAAGAACTCTACCTGTATACTTATTAGCTTGTTTGACTCATCATCTGCCTAGCCTTTTCCCAACTATGTTGGGGTTGGCTTCCAGTCTAACCAGATTCAGCTGAATACCAGTATTTTACATGGAGCGACTGCCTATCTGACCTCCACAACCCAGTTAACACTAGGTAATACGATACCCTTTGGTAAGACTGGATGTCAAAATTTCAGGTCACTGACTACCTGTAACGCCAAAGATCTATATATGGCAGCCGGGACCAACAGCTTAACGTGCTTTCCGAGGCACGGCGGAAACTCGGTATGTCGGGCGGTCACCCATCCACAGACCGACCTAGGCAAGCACAGCTTTACCTAAAGATCGACCCCAGTGGCAGTTCTTATTAAGCTATGAGCTAGCTAGTTTGACTGTACTACACAAATGATAACCACCAGTGCCCTCCTATAAATGTCAACCAATAAAAGTCCATGCAACACTAATGACTTTTTTAAAGAAATATCTTGGTCCTCTATAGTTATATTTCGGTTTTCACAATCGCCCAAAGTGATACAATTTGCCGATCCCTTGTTTTCAACGGATGTTCACGCCCTAGTCTTCCGGCGATCGCTATAAATTCAGATTAGAATGATATCTTTAATAGCTGCCATATTTCCTTCGCTTTCGTAGCATGGTAAATAATCATGAATTTTGTTCCATGACATAAATATAAATATTACACACCCATTTTGAGATATACATGGCAGTGGGAATTCACGATCTTGTGTAAAATAATGCAAAGAATGCATAATTACATTATGTTATCAAAGTGGTCGGCAAACGTGGTGATCGGTTATATAGTACTTGTGCATATAATATTGCGCACATAGTGCCATTATTAGTCTTCTAAGGTCACTAAAGGTTTACGTGTAATTCATTATGCATTATTATGTCACATTATCATAATATAAGCATACCTACATATTAGTTAAATTACTTACGTAGTTACATCAAACTTTAAGCATTTTGAATTAGACCTTTACAGGCACTAATGTCAAAAAACAAAAAAAAGCGGAAGTACAGTCTCAAAGCATAACTTGTAAAAGTACTTTAGTAACCCTTTCCAAAGCTTAGATCTCTATGGAAAAGAATGGGCAAGAAACTCCATGGACATTCTTTTAAATCAAAATATTGTTCAACACAATGAAAGATTCATGCTTATCCACCCGTAAGGTAAGGAAGAGGCTTCTTTAGTCGACTAAATAGCTGCTTTTCGTGTCTGTCCGTGTAACAGCTTAATTTTTCTAAATGACAAAGTATTTAGACGCAGTTTTGGTCATCATTGATGTTAAACTTACGTATAATAAAGAAATCCTCTATGGTTTAGTCAAGTCATAAAAACCTGCGAAGCAATAGGGTAGTTAACAAAAAAAATCTAATTAGTTCGTCAGATAGATAGACGATACAGTGCTTTGAAAACTCGTGTGATTGTTGTGCCATTTTTTACCGGTGAGTGACGTCACAACCCCCCACTCAAATCTTTGACGCGTTTTTTTTCGACTATTTTTATTATCAATACGTATCCAATATTTTCCGATAATCTAACAGACGGACTAATTAGAATCATATTTTTTTCAGTCAGTAAACATCCCTATTGCGACTCACAGTGTACTACACTACATCTCTCGTTTCGCCTATCGCATCCGATCTACCCCGACACAACCTTCGAAATGAAAATACCCGAGACTGGAGACGTTTTCCTTCCCTTCTAGACGAGATGACCGGAAATCGAACGCAGAGTATAACTTCCGGAATCAACCCTACTAGCAATGTCCGTACTTCGTAGTTTTCAATTTCATTAGGAAATCAAGGCCCCTTATTTCTGAGGAGCTAGGTGAAATACTGAATGTAAACCTTGTTTTGTAGATCTCAAGTCTGTAATTCGCACACGAGGAATTTAATGATGACAAGATCTCAATCTTACCGTTTCAATATTTAACCACTAGATACGTCGACACAGATTTTCCTTATCAGTCAGTCAGGCAATAAATTCATCCATCCATCTTACGTTGAAACTATGTACTAGTTTCTCGAGACTGGCTTAGTAAACGGCCTGAAATAACAGGTAGAAATAATAAACTTCGCGTAGGCATATACCAACATTTTGCTATGCTATCTTTGGATCTAACAAATCCGCTTGGGCAAACAGTTGTTTGTATAAAAGAAAATACCGGTGAGACTGATCCAAAGGTCGTACGTTAATTTAGTTTTGTACTGTAGATTCTTTCATTTATTTTATGTACAATCCTAATATACCTGATTGTGAACCTAACCTGAGAACTTAGTTACTTTGAACAATTTTAAATCGGATCGGGTGTTCTCGTGTTACAAAGCGCATTATCGTTCAGACAAAGGAGACGTGGCTTGTTGGGAAGTTTTACCTTGAAGACAGGGTCACCTTGGTTACACGAGGATTTATGCCCACAATTTTAGCACCGTAAGAATAAGTTTTTAACGTGACAGGAACACTTACGTTATCATTAACACAGAAAACGTAATAATAACCATGTTTAAGTAATATTTATTTTGAGTTTCCTATATTTCCGCGCTTTTGATGGCACCATCACAAATAAACAAAAAGAAGATAAGAATCATCATCATCATTTCAGCCCGGAATCACCCACTGTTGGGTATAGGCCTCCCCTTTTTTCTGCAACTACTGTCTGATCTGTGAGTCCCTCTTTCATCCGCTTCCTCACTCCTGACAATATCGTCGACCCAACGCGCTTTTGGACGGCCCTGGTTTCTCTGCCCTAACCTTGGCCACCATTCGGTCAGGATCTTACTCCATCGGCCATCTCAAGAATAGGTTCCTTCAAAATCAGAACTCATTTATTCAAACTAGGCTGCCAATCCCAGTTTTTTTAACGTCCAATACTAAAAAACAGTCTTCCAAAATCCGCATATCCTAGTATTTTAGCCTTACTAAGACCCAGAAATCCTCTTGGTAATCAAATCTCTTTGCCCGCAGATGTCGGAACATAGCGAAACTCCTATACATCCACATGTTGGGCTATCCAGCGCACTTCGGCCAGCTGGAGTGCCTCAAACTGATCGCCAGTCCGCGGTTCACGGACAAGCGGGTCGGGTACCTGGGCGCGATGCTGCTCCTGGATGAACGGCAAGACGTACATCTGCTCATCACCAACTGTTTGAAGAAGTAAGTGGAAATGTTTATTACCTTTTTTTGACACCAGGGGAGCCAGACACATTCTTTTGGAGTCAATATGCGCGCATTTGGCAAAAAACTGGCAAACGTGTCCCGTTGCAGGACAAGTGCATAAGCTTAGTTTTACGATGGTATTATGGCAGTGAGTTTTGGTCACAGTATGACGCGGGTCCAGTTGACCACAGACGCGATTTTTTTGGTAATTTTAGCTAAATGGTATATTGCATTCCATTAGTATTCTGTTAAAACTGTAACATAAGCCTTAAAATCATAGAGAAAGTGATATTTTGTTAGTCAATTATTTGCCGACCGAACCGATACGCATTTTGTTATTAGCAGAAAGAAGACATTGCCATTTGTCCTATTGTCATTTTTTATTCAATAGAACCAAGGACTCTTGTAGTTCTTGGGTAAGGTGAAGTGGCGACCTTCCACTAGTATTATGTTGGTCGTTGTCGCCGTTCCCCTAAACCTTTTGCCTGTAATTCAACCAAGGGGCCCCTTGGCGGTCCTTGGTAGTACTTGAGTATGAAAGAGGGGGCGTATTTCCCCCTAAGGACACTTCACGCTGTTTGCTGTAATCTTGTTTCAAGATCCTGAACTTATTGTTTCAACAAACAACTTAGTAACAGCAATGCGGACGAATTTTTTGACGCCCTTTAATTCTTTTCTGTTTTTGATACAATACTACATTTTTTTATTATTATACATAATTAAATAAACCCCCAGTAGCAGAATACAAATAAAATCATAACAGAAAATATATTACATCGGGCTGGTGTCCGCAATTCCACGTTCAAAGGCCGTGTTTTGCTCACGGCTATCTTTTTCCAACCCACCCTTGCTTTGTTTGCGAATTATCCGTTTACGTATCAAAGAACGAAATTCAATTATTCACGTTCAGTAAGCCTATATTCCCAATTCCCCTACGTGCAATTTCGATCCCCGATCTACGAAACAAGTTCGGGCGAACGACGTTAGTGAAAATGAGATTAGGCCCACGGTTCCGTTTCCAATAAACCGAACCTTGAACTTTGAAACGGCGTCGGGAGATCAATAAATACTGGGCTTAATTACGCGTAGACCAACAAACCGCGTTTCATTTAAAAAAAAAACCTGGGAACTTTACCAAAATGTAAGAATTATTAACAAAACCAACCTCTTTTATCAGTTCTTCCAGTATTTTCGGGACAACGGGCATTCCTAGCAACTTTTCAAGTTAAAAGTTCGTGACATTAACTATTATAGATGGGTGAAGAAAAGTAACTTGCTGTAAACTAAGTCAATAGAGGCGCAGTTTCATCTAGTTTTAAGTATATCTTAGAGGTTTATTTGGTGAGCATCTCAGCTTGTCTGACCTGAATTCACTGCATGTTTAGAGTCAGTTAGCGTTAAAATCTCACGAAATAGGCGCATTACCTTTAACCGTTCTCTGCGTAGAAAACGAAGGAGTAAATGAACCTATTTATCCAAACAATATGTAAACGAACACAATAGAAAATACTTCCTATATTAAATGTAGACAAAACTAACTCCATTCTTCGTTATTACTTATGAAATAACGTTACATTAACAGGAAGCGAGGGTTTACGACACAACCACTGTAGACATAATATTATTAACAGACAGTATTTCAACTAGGAACAAAATATGGTTGGGGTCAGCGGGCGGGCATGGTACGCATTACGCATGTTATTGTATTAAAAGATAATAAAGCGTTTACAAGAATGTCAAGCATACTTCTGGTTACAACGTGAGCGATATTTCTTGACGGCATGTAAAGTCAAGTCAGAGGCCCATAGGCAGCATACAAACTTTGACACCAGGTTAGCCTCTAACCACACGATAAAGAAAGAAAGAACGTGTGGTAAGTTGGTAACAGGTTACTTGTGAGTAAGTCAAGGATGTTGCCAATAGGGTAGTTAACAAAAAAAAACTAATTAGTCCGTCAGATAGATTTCTAAAAAATATTGGACACGTTTTTTTTTTCTTTTTTCACGTAAACAAACAATGAAGACGATCGCGTGACGTCATATTCTAAGACATTAGTATGACATTTTTTACCGGTGAGTGACATCACAACCCTTCTTTCATCAATCTTTGACGCGTTGTATCTTCGTCAATTTTATTGATTTGACAAAACAATATAACCAATATTTTTCGATAATCTAACAGACGGACTAATTAGAATCATATTTTTTTTAGTCAGTAAACATTCCTATTGGTTATGTTTTATGTGTGTAGTGCACCATAACAGAGTTTAACACCTGCGTGTGATGTTACAAAAAGTTTTATTTGCTTTACTGGTCATATTTATACTGTGACAGAACGCATACGAGTGCCATAATCCAGCCATGTCCGGTAGCTCATGATTTAACAATCACAATATCACGTTAGTAACTACGCAATGTAGGCGCGTACAAAAATGAATAGACAATTCCGAACAATGACATTCGCCCACATAATTCGCGCTGTGTCCCGTATGTTAGTCGCATATCATTATTAAATTCTTATATGTAAGTTTGCCCTCTGTTCTTTTGTCCTTGATATCATTGCAATGTTTGCCTTTGTCTTTTGAATGGATAGGATTTTTTGTAACGCAATCTTACAAAGCACAATGAACTGTATGGTAATGGTGTAACGCAGAGACTTCGGCTAGGTGGAGCGATGATCTCTGCAGGGAGGCTGGTAGCAGCTGGATGAGAGTAACTGAATATCGAGCTAAGTGGTGTGCATTTGGAGGGACCTATGTCCACCAGTGGACTGCTGTAGGCTATGTACAGACTAGATACGAGCCAAAAAAAGTCTCGCGCTTTCCGAAGAATTCTCGTGCATTCTCGGAAATTCCGCTATTTTTATCTTATTCGATATCGATAGACCTGTCCAAGACCTATGGCACTACGTAATAGTCGGACAAACTGACTCATCGGTTCGAAGGTTAATTTTAATATTACACAATTTATAAGGAAAATGTCGTAAGGAAAGTTTTGAGTACGAATGTGGATTAAAGTACAGGAAGACCAAAGAAACGATGATTGGACTGTGTATGTGGCAAGAGAAGACATATCTGATGAAATTACGAGTAAAAAAGAAGTATGGAAGAAGAATATACATATACGGTACACCGACTTCAAATGAAATGGTATGAGGGCAAGAAAATGATGATGATAATAAAGTGTAATATTTCGTTACAAAAATTCACTTACATTCCGGTAATGTAAATTGAGCCTTAGTATAGTTGCGTACTAACAGAATTATTTATTAGAAGGAAGGTCGTTAGAAAGCTCTTTCACATTATCTCAAAGTGATTTTGTTAAAGCTCTGGGGAATATTGTTAGGAATTTCGTTATTTTGGCTACAGTTATCCTTATCCTTGTTTTAGCAGAGTTTTCTTGGGTGTTTTATGAAGCTTATCTTGATTGCGTGGTCGTTTTAAGCAGTGGATGATCTGAACTGAAAGTGTTTTCTTTTGGTACGCATAATCTTTATGATAAACATAATCGAATCAAAAAATCTTAGGGGGCAGCCGAACATAGTCAGCTTCAAACTGAGAAACCATAGAAAACGAAACCTTCTGTTAATTGGACTGTGTCTTCTTCAGCAGTTCATAATGCCTTGTGGCATTAAGTCCGCCTATGTACCACTTTTAAATAAATAAATAATGGCTACACGAGAAACCCGTGTGTACTGTATTTTCGCCCTAAAAGCCGACAATTCAGCCACAAAGCACCTTTTACTGAAAACTTTCGCTTAACTCCTTTCCTGGCAATTTTGCATATTAGACAAGCTCATAAATATACTTGTATCCGCCGCGGCGGCCCCTACACAAAAGTTGTAGGTCGCATCTGCATAGATAAGCCAGGGTCGGGCCGCAGCTTGAGCACCGCTGAACTAAACTGCTAACAATTACCTAGGACTACGTTGTTCAGGCTTTTACGTTACATTTTCATTGCATTCGCTGTCCATTTGCATTTTGTATGAGGATTAGGGAACTGCTTTTATTTTGTCTACAATCTTATCGAGCATATTTTTACATTTTGTTAATTTCAATATAGCACACTACAACATGCAACATTACTTTTTGTTTTTGGCTTTGAACAGCAAAGAACATAATTATCAGTATACAAAAATGCACTAAATACTCCCTTATTTCAGTATATTTATCCCCAGATTATTTATGGACATAACTGAAATACTGGCGAAATGCGAGTATATTTGTTACACTTCTGCCTTATCCTTCGGTGATAGCAATGCGTGATGTTATCAGTTATGGATGCAAGCTTCCAGACATACAAGCAAGACAAAATGTGATCACAATGCAGTCGCAAATATTCCCAGACTTATAACATTTGAGACTTTATTCATGTCTGCGATCAAAGTGACATCAATCCGAATCACGAATTTGCATCGATGGTATAAAACTCTTTGCTGCAAACTTAGAATCGATATCAACATAGATATGCTAAGCATTCATTGATTCATTCGTATCATGCATCAAGTCTTTTGTTCTAAGTCCTGTCTGCTAATAAAAACGTTTCGTCACGTCATTATTATCATTGATCCTGATTGGTTGCATCATCTGTCATGTTCAATACGTGTAAATCGTACCATAGCTGAAGGTTTAAGGCCATCCATGTACTCGAACCAGGCCATCGTAATTTTATGGGTTTATGGCCATCCATGTACTTGAACCAAACCATCGTAATTTTATGCCATTAATTATTATGTTATTAGTAGTAAACATTGACGTAGCCAATTTATGGCTTATTCACGGCTAGTATAGTTGTTATCGTCCCTCATTTGACCTTTACGCAATCCTATATGTAGGATATCTGGATTCCACAGGATAAGTTTGTTTTGTGTAGGTGTTTTCTACCCACGGTTCACCTAGGAGCTCTCTGGCACCCACGGGAAGATACTCGAGTAAAATTCTTAATATGTGAACTGTAACGATGGCTGGGAATAGACAAAGGTACCTCTGGTTTATAAAATGTCAACACACGATACGCCTGCACTTCGAAGGGAGCAGATGTGTTCTCCACGCTCAAATTTCTTCAGTTATATTATGGGTTACTGGGCATCTTCTGCAGTAGGTGACCACGCTAATCGCAGCATCACAAGCGTTCAAATAGCCCCCAAAAGTGCACTTGTATGGCCATTTATGGCAGTCCAGTAAGTGGGTCATGTATTGAACAGCACCGGACTCGCATTGTGAAACGGGATATTCATTAAACTTGGGGAATTTCCTAATCATCTGGTGTCACAATAATACCCAGATTGGGCCTTGGGCTTGTTATGTTCTTGATCTGCTGATAAGTGGGGGTATTAATTTTGTTGCGGGATCCAAAACTGTTAAACTGATTCTCTGGGACTTCGTCGAGCTTCATTGTCTCGGCGCTTTTCTGGTGGTCGGCACTATTGATTCTGGCTTTCAGGAGTTGCAGTGGTTTGGAAATAATGTGGCGAGCTTGTCCCAAAAAATATCCTAGGCTAAATACAACTCATTGAACACCTAACTATAACACAGCAAAAAGTGCACGTAACCTATTACGTTTATATTTCCATAAATTATTTGATAAGGCCTCCACCTGCCTTATTCAGCGGCAGCAGATTGCGCCGTGTCGTTGACATCGTTGATGTGACCTTGTGTTACACTGTCTCTATTACCTTAGTAAAGCATTATGAATAGAAATTGATGAAGATAAATTATGCAAACGCGTGTTCTGATATGAATTTATTTTGGGAGTGGCTTTAGTTTAGTTTTTGGCATAAATAATTGTATAATGATATTGGGATGAGACGCTGCTGACTCCGGATATACAAGTTTTTTACCTACTTTGGGTTTCAGAGACTTCACTCATGATTTTTTTACCCCATTTATTATGACCATAAACATAACATGACGCCTGTACTCCCCGAAAGGTAAGGCAGAGGTGTCGGTTCTAATAATATATCCACATTTCGCCAGTTATGTTTAAGTCCCATGTGATAGAGGGCGAGCCAATTGCCAACAACCGGTCGCAATTGCAGCAAATTGACAATACTGTAGCACTTTCCAACCTACACCTAACCCATTTAGGGAATGTATGTGTGTTCAAAAGGCGTTCCTTAGTGTTCCCTTCGGTATATATATATTTTTTTTTTTAAAAACGTTGCCCCACACTAGGAATTTCTCCTGTATCGTGAGTGCGTTCACAAACATTTAAACTCATGTACACAACCAAACACCTAGACCCAAAACAATTATCTGTAGATCATACAAATATTTGTTCCGTGCGGGGATCGAACCCGCGACACACAGCGCAGCAGTCCAATTATACTTTGTTGCATTGTCCTCGATGATTAAGATTACTAATGTAGTCACGGCTTTAGTCTGTGGCGCCAACACATAAGTTTAAAGAAAAAAGTTTATCTGTGCTAGCCTCCTGTCACCGGCTTCTGTAAATATCTTCATTCGGATTTTATGTCTTAATGGCGTCACTCTTTTCGATTATTTTTAGATTTCTTTTAGGTTTTTAAACTTCATTTTAAAGTTAAAATGGAAAAATAAGGTTAATATTGACAAAGTTGAGGCCAGTGAAGAAATCAAAGAGATTACGAAAAGCGCATTAAACATAATTTGCTCTGATTCGAGTGTTTTATCTATGTAAGAAAACAAAATGGCTTACCTTGTGTGTGCCTTGATTCGTTTTTTGCCTACTGCTGAAGAATTGGAATCAAAAGCCTAAAGCTCTGTTGTGTGGCAATAATCGCTACATCGAAAACATGGTATGTTTTATATGCCTTGCGCTTTGCACGTGTTTGCAACTAACTGCATGCCTGCCACGTGGGCACTACATCGAAGTTCAGAGAGTACCTATTAAAATGTTTGCCTTTATTGGCTGCTAGCATGACCTGAGACCGCTCTTTTGGAGCTTGCAACGGAACTATGAAGCCCAAAATGGATACATTATGTACGACTTGCCTGGCCTGGGGACATCCTGCGGGGGTGTACATGGCCTGAAACGGCAGTGTCGTGAACTCAGCAACCCTAAAGGGGTGTCCTGGGGGGGCACACACGGTTGACTGCTATTATAACCTTCATGGATACATTATGAACGACTTGCCTGGCCTGAGGTCATCCTGCGGGGGTGTACATGGCCTGAAACGGCAGTGTCGTGAACTCAGCAACCCTAAAGGGGTGTCCTGTGGGGGCACACACGGTTGACTGTTCTATTATAACCTTCATGGGAAGTTCTGCGGGAGCTTACTTGGTTATAGAAGTGTAATGTTGTTCTACAACATGCATTGTGTTTTATCCTCGAGAAGTTGATACCTATAACATTTTTAAGGAGGTTACCTTATAGAAGACAATAAAATTGTCCCTTCACAGTCATTAGAAAATATCCTCCCGTTATCGGTTGAGAAGTTTGAAAATGCAGATCAAGATAAATGAAAGTGAATTAAGGTGGTAAGTACCATATAAAGAATTATTATATAATCAAGTTTCTTGAAATACTTGGTGTGGATCTATACCCAGAGAAAGAAAGAGAAGATTCATATAAAAAATATTAAATAAGCAAGTAAAACACAAATTGAAAACCCGCCACTCTCTTTTTATAAACAAATGTTTTATTAATTCTGAAGATCATACAGTGGTGAATGAGGTATCCAAAAGGCATAAATAGACATAGTTAAGAAGTTGTATCTACCAATCCACACTGGGCTGGCGTGGTGGATTCCTCGCCTAGAGAGGAGGCTTGAGTCCTTACAGTAGGAACATTACAGGCCGATGATGATGATGAAGAAGCTGAATGATGCTCCTGTTTTGTGTGTATACATATATATACAAGCAGGGGAACGTAGATCTCTTATTGTTGGTAACCAACAAAGACAAAAGAGTTTGTTACAATCAAAGACGGAAACATAAGATCAGCAAAATCTATAAATAAATCTGGTTAAGGATTAAATATGAGTGTACCATAAAAGTTCACTCATAGAGTGAGCACATGGGAGCCGTATGTGCTTCAACAATAAATTTTGAAACTGGCGGGGCCCTCCTCCATTCGCAAAGGAAGCGGCTGTCATCAAAAGTACAAGTGCAGCAGACAGAATGCGGATGGCCAGGAGAAATCATTCCCTTCAGAAATAAATTCACAGGTTGGTGGACTTAAATATAATTTATGTGATTGGAAACCAATCACTCAAACAACCCAGTTATTCTTAATTGGATGGTGGTGATGGAGTTATAGGTACTCCTCTAGATGATAAATTCTATACTTGAATTTATTCAGATAGTATCTGAAATGAAGAAGTGAATTGCCTTCATAGTAATGAAAGTTTGTTACCTACCCTTTACAATAACAATTTTGTTTACCATTTTTTCCTTGTCAAAGAGACAGAAATAAATTAAACTTACTGTCTTTTATATAAAAGACATTACATTATGTTTAGTTTGGTTGAAGATAATCTTGTATACAACAGTATACCAATTTTTTACAGAATAATGGTTTTTTCTTAGCACATTGGATTGGATGCTTATTACATGATAGACATAGGCAAGGATATAGGAAGCTTTATTTTTTCAAGGCAAATGTTATGTTTTCAATATGTCTTACCTTCTGGTTTATTTTCAGCCCCATAAACATAAATTACAAAAACATTGAAACCCATTACAGGTTTCAAGGCTTCCTTAGAGACAGAGAGGCTGTATAATGTTTAGAAAACATGAAATCATCAGTACCAAAGAGAAATGTGATTTCATACCTAAACAACACAGTAAACTTCTAGGTTTACTTTTTTAATACTATTCACTAAGCTTCAACATCACTGAAGAGAAATGAAATATAAGAATTTATTGATAAAAGGCTATTAGAACTTTAATATGCTTGCCCAGTTATTAACTAAAGGACTCTATTCACTAAGAAACTCAAGTGGCACAAAAACCTTGTTCTAAGTGATAACAATGATAAAATAACATCATGCCTGTAATCCCGAAGGATTAGACAGAGAGGTACCTACCTAATAGTACACCCACACTTTTGCCAGTTCGTTTTTTATGATAATTATGATTTGCTGTGGTCCATAGACATAGCCAGTTATTTTGAGTTAATAATCAAAATACACACATATAAATATGCTTCATCTGCATGGTACGGAATATTGTGTGGCTCATAGATTGCTAATAGACTATGGACTGTAGATTCAGCTCAGTTTTTTAATACCAAAATTGAGTGCTGCCCCTTTTTTCTGGGCTAAAGTGTTCTGTCAGTCATTTATGAGATAGTGAAATTTTTTGCCAAGAATTGAAAATATAACATCAGAATCAGAATTTTTATTTGTTAAACATAGGTATGGTACATAATGGATACAGTATCATACTCATTTAAATAAGGAGCAGTTAAATAAATTTCTAAAATCCTTGGCAATAGTGTGAATCTAGGTATATATGGTTACTCGATATTACTTACATTAATACCAAAGGTAATAATATGATATCAGCATATTTTGAATGAGGAAGGGAATCTTAGGTGTTTTAAATTATTAAAATATTATATCCGTATTGGTGAACTTACAATTGATTAATTGTATCATGGAATAACACTAAGTATCACAATTATGTATCGTGGCCCCAGTATCTCCAGGGGTTGTAGCGGTGATAAGTGGTGGATGCTCCTTGCCAATACAAGGTGGCATTGGAAGGAATGGTATTTAGACCAATATCATTTATTCTATACTTTTTCCACTATTCTCTACTGGGATTGATGGCAGGAGTATTATCAGGAACATTTTTTAAGATTTTGGAATTAGTATTGAAGCTGTTGATATTATTAGGAATTCAATAACTAAAAGTACACAATACCAATGCTTGCCTCATTGCCTGCAATTGTAAAGACAAGATACTGTAATTAAAATATTATAAGCATTAGCAAACCATCACTGAAGTTATTCAGTTTTTTCGCTTTAAGGATTAATGAAGGTTTCTTCCTCTATTTTCATATTCTGTTAGTTCAGTTCTATCTCTAATTATAAGACCACATATAGGTACAGATGATAGTATCAAAATACGGTTCAGAGACTTGTCCTCCAAGATCCGGAGAATTCTTGGGAATTGGGATGTTTTTCAGTTTTTTATTTTCTCTCTACTGGATCACATTCAACAAAGTGATTTACAAATAATTACCAAAAAAGCGATAACTATATTACTGCTAGCCACAGAAAGAGTGCAAACAATACCTATCTCTATTTTATACTTATGATATAGTGATTAAACAAAATCGTATTACTTTAAGGGTTGATACGCTAATTAAATTTGTGGGCCAAACGAATACCAACCTTTTATAACTGTTTCTTTCTTTAGCAATAGAATAGGAGTATGTAAACCCAGCTATAGGGGTGGTTAAATATTTAAAATTAACGCATGGCCTGTGGGACTGTACTAATTCATGAATAATATCCACAAGAGGCCTTAAAGATGTGTGAACTCAATTACAATAACGTGTTGGAAGATATGGAATTGACATTAGTACATGCTCAATAAACAGTACACCCGCCATGCAACAACATTGGCAGCCTCCAGCAGTTCAATATAGACGATATTAGACGAGCAAATGTTTAAATTAATCCTACTTAATATAATATTATAAATGTGAAAGTTTGTGAGAATGGATGTGTGGATGTTTGTTACTCTTTCACGCATAAACGGCTGGACCGATTTGGTTGAAATTTGGTATGTAGATAGATTATACCCTGGATTAACACATAGGATAGTTTTTATCCCGATTTTATCTTTCCGTGGGATAATTTTCGAGTTGTAGCGGGCGAAGCCGCTGGCACAAGCTAGTGATTTATAACTAAAACTTTAAAATGAAACCTTTAGTGAACAATAGAAGGTTCCCTGAAGCAATTTTTTAATAACACTGGTAACGATTAAACCTGAATTGTAAAAATACTACCTTTAGGTAACTAAAGTGGCCTTAACAAAATTCTAAAAAATGACATATGACTTATAAGTTATATAATATTCATCTGAATGATTTTAGATGAATGTTAATGGATTTTATATAAATTTTTATTGATTTTGTATAAATGTTTATCGATTTTATATGAATGCTTATTGATTTTGTATAAATGTTTATTGATTTTATATAAATGTTTATTGATTTTACAACTAGTCTTTAAACATCTACATTAGTAATCTTAATCATCGAGGACAATGCAACAAAGTATAATTGAATAGTCAAACGAACTTACCTGTAAGTGAAGTTCGACGGTAATTATACTTTGTTGCATTGTCCGAAGATGATTGGTCCCACCCGACCCAGAATCTCCATGCTATTTATTCATATGAGCATGAACCCTATGTTGTAAAACCAATAAATTGCTATGAACTTAATGAAGATATTTACAGAAGCCGGTGACAGGAGGCTAGCACAGATAAACTTTTTTCTTTAAACTTATGTGTTGGCGCCACAGACTAAAGCCGTGACTACATTAGTAATCTTAATCATCTTCGGACAATGCAACAAAGTATAATTACCGTCGAACTTCACTTACAGGTAAGTTCGTTTGACTATTCAATTGCTTAGCCACTGCGTCAACCGTGTCGTCTAAATATGAAGAAATTGTAAGCAAAAAGTTATAAAAAATGGTTTGACTATGGAAAACAGAGATAATGTTTAAAACTTCCCTATTCCCTGTAGGTAGACCTTCGTTTGAGTATGGCTCCCACATCTTGAAAAGCAATATTTTGGAAGCAAAATTTGTACGAATATAATTAACAAATGTTTGGACAAGTCTACGCAAAATATGGGACAGATTTTTCCTTGTTTAATTAAAATCTAACAACAACTGATTTGAGGAAAAATACATTTAAAATTATACTGTTGAAGTCTAGACTCGATCCAGAGATAAACACGTTGCCAGCTTAATTAAAGCTTTGGATCTTTCCTTCCCTGCTCATTTTTGTAGAACAAGTTTCGTTTTGCTTATAATTCTCGTTGTAGAGCAGAAAAAGTGACTACGGGAAACAATATTATTATGTAAAGTGCGTTCCCGTCGGGGCTGCCGGTTGTTCGCAAGAGATACCGCGGCCTCGACATAAAGGGCTAAGAAGGAACATGGGTGGTTTTTAGTCAGTATAAGTCTGACACTCCCTTTCGCTCTGCCCAATAGCGGGAGGGGTTATTCGATGATTTTCCACCAGCCAAAAAAAAAAGTGCGTTGCAAATTGCATAAAAACATTTGGCACATGGAAATGGTGCATGGTGGGTGGGACTGGGAACTAAAGAAAATATGAACTAATACTAATTGATTTGGTCCTCAAATTACTAAAACTTTTTTGCAAAAATAAACACAGCCGAGCGACCTCCAAAAAAACTTTAAAAAGCGGTAAATTACTTTCAAAAGTCGGTGAGTTGTTTGTATACTGATGTGTCAACTGAATGAGACGAAATTTAAATCTTGTATAAAACGCACACTATGTGGGTAAGCATACTATAAGTTAGGGGATTACATTGATGATAAAAATGCTTGGCTCAATGCTGGTCCTGCTCCACAACCATAGGGCAAATAAATCGATTACTTATCATGTGAAGTTATTGTAGAAGCTGATTCAATATCTTAATATTGTACGATTGCATTGCACATGTGTGAGTACTATGTACCATAAATCCACTTTTTACATTTAGTTATTTTTTAGTGACTTTGATCTAGTGGCTGAGAGAATGTCATGCTCACTCAAATGTCTCGCTGATGGTGGCGCGTGTGTCGGATCATTTAGCTCCCTTCAAAATGGTTGAGCTGAATGGTGCTGATCCATGCGTCATGTTCGTGAACGGGCGCTGTCAGTAGAGACTGGTCATCTCTTAGTTGCCATGTTATATTTTTATTGGTTTATTGTATCGTTTATTCTGGACGCTTTTAACTTGCACGTATTTTTACATCGTTCTCACATATATGTAAGATCTCAACATTCAGGCTAGCTAAAGTAGACTCACCTTTCATGGGGTACTGTTTAAAATGTTTCGATAAAATACCCCCTCACATTCTTCAACTGAATGAGACGCAATTTTAAATCCTGTATAAAAATCATGTGAAGTTATTGTAAAGGCTGCAGAAGATTGTAAAAGTATCTTTGCATTGTATAGATTCAATTTCTTAATATTATATAATTGCATGGCACATGTGTGAGTACTATGTACTATAAAGCCACTTTTTACATTTAGTTACATTTTAGTGACGTTGCCCTGGCGGCTGAGAGAATGTCATGCTCACTCAAATGTCTCGCTGATGGTGGCGCGTGTGTCGGATCATTTAGTTCCCTTCAAAATGGTTGAGTTGAATGGTGCTGATCCATGCGTCATGTTCGTGAACGGGCGCTGTCAGTGGAGACTGGTCATATCTTAGTTGCCATGGTTTATATATATATATATTTTTTTTTTTTATTTGTTTATTATATCTTTTTACTCCGGACGCTCTTAACTTGCACGTCTTGCTACATAGTTCTCACATATTATACCATCTCAACATGAATGATGTAATGTACCAAGATTTTTTGTAAAAATATTCTGGTTTAAAAGAGTGTCCATGGAGTTTCTTGCCCGTTCTTCTCCATAGTGATCTACGTTAGGGAATGGGCAACTACAGTACTTTCACAAGTTATTATGCCTTGTGACTGTGACTGTAGCTTAGGAGTGCAATGCGTCGTCCCGGGGGTTGCTGCGTCGGGTTGCGCGTCGCCGGATGTCTGCGGCGGCGAGTGCTGTGGGTGCGGGGGTGCGCGGCGGCGCGTGCCGTGGCGATGGGTGCGCGGGGCTCCGGGTCGCGGGGCGGCGGTTGCGCGTTGCGGCGTGCATTCGTTGTTCCGTGATTTGGAGTCTCGTGCATTCGTTGTTGCGGTGTGCGTCGCTGCGTGCTTTCGTGCTCGTAGTGTTCGTTGTTGCGGGCATTCGGCGGCGTGTGGCTCGGCGTGGTGGCTTTCGGGATGACGTATTGCACTCGTAGTTTAGTTTTGTTTTATGAATTGTTCTTCTGACATTCAAAAATGCCTGTAATGGTTTAATTGAAATAAATGCTTTGAGTTTGAGTTTATCATAATATTTTTTTGCCACCGACTTCCGAAAGTAAAATTATTTTACGCTTTAAGTGTTTTCAATTTGAGCATCATGTTAGCCAGAGTTTTAATTCTAGCGTTTTAGTAGTATCCGCGAATCCGCGTGCAATATGTATCGATTCCGGTACCAAGGTGTACTCGATACGCTAATTAAAGGAAAATCATCAAGCCATACGAGTTTTCCTTACTTCCACGACCTGTCCCGACTAGATTGCCAATTACGTTTCACTTTGCGAAGCTACCAATTAACTAGCAGCACTGCCAACTTTGGCTAAAAATGCTACACGCTGATTGGCCCTTATCCCTCCGGCTTTCGAAAAGTCCCATCTTGATTGGTCAACTCATGTCGCTCGAACGCCTAATTAGTCCATTATGTCTTACCTTCTTTGATTGTCTTGTGTCTTCAATCCAAAATGCTTAAATCAGGATTTGTTTTGAAACAGCAAACTGTTACGTGACTACCGGAACAAGACGTTGTTATTCAGGTCTTATTTGTATTATTTTCCTCAGAGAACATACAAAGTACCTATCTAAGTATGGGTAGCCATTGTTGTTACACCTACGATGAAATGTCATGCTTTAAGACCGAGATGCTTGCGAATACTTGCGATCCCACGCACAGAAATAGAATCAACCAACACAATGTTACGTATTATTTCTTTAGCGGAAAGGGTTATTAAATAACATTATAGTGTGGGCTATTAAATACATACCTTCTTGAGGCTTTTCTCAAGAAAATCAATGACTCATTTTCTTGAGAAAAGACTCTTATGTATTGTACCTATGATAGCTATTTGAAAAATACTCTGAGTAAATCAAACAATGACTTAAGAAAAGTCGATCCTCCTAACAATCTTTCTGAATGACTTACCTCGTAAGTCGTAACCACTGCAAAAATTTATTAGTGCAATGTATACGATATTGTTAAAAAATATAGTGTTAGGCAATTACTGGATTGTGGAGATCAGATAGACAGTCGCAGTAATTATAAAATACTGGTATCTAGCTTCATACGGTTAGACTACTAGCCGACCAAAATACATGTGAAAAAGCTAGAAGGTAGCCGACCGCAACACACTTAAGAATAGGCTAGACGGATGATGTTGACCTGCGAAAAACTCCATTTCTAACTTCCTAAATCTTTTGTCAACAGTGACCTCAACAGCAACACCCAATTCGTGGTCGGCCTAGCCTTATGTACCCTAGGGGCCATAGCGTCTCCAGAAATGGCTCGGGATCTGGCCTCAGAAGTGGAACGCCTCATCAAGTCTCCCAACGCGTATATCAAGAAGAAGGCCGCGTTATGCGCCTTCCGCATCATAAGAAGAGTTCCTGATTTGATGGAGATGTTCCTACCTGCTACCAGGAGCTTGCTGACGGAGAAGAATCATGGTGAGAACTAAGATATACTAACTAGAAATAACTAAGATTTATTCTACTAGCTAGAACCTACAAAAAAATACCCACCGGTGTAAGGGGCACCGTGAAAAACAGCTAAGAAAGGAGTAAGTTCTTTCAGCATTGAAATTTTTCGTTGATTATGGAAAAATAGGCGGTTCCGTAAGTTTTGATCCGACGAAAAAGAGCTAGAATCTACTTCCACTTAGTGTTTATGGTTACAGAAACGCTCATCAATTCTCTTACACTGTATAAATGTGTAACCACGCTGTAATTCAGGTGACCACGTTTAAAAAGGTCCTAGTATAGTAGTACTTTGAGATAATTTGATTCGTTTCATCCATATCATCTTGCCAATTTCTGGTAGACAGACATAAAAAGTTTTATGTGTCTAGACTCGATCAGACAGCATTTACCTTAGCATTTTTATGTTGCGAAGGCAATCTTGTGAGACTAAAAACATTTTAGTACAGAAGACATAGATTAACTTTTAAAAAACCTCCTTACATGCACATCTCGTACATTAGCGTAAACATAGAACCTCATAAAATTATTATTGCAAGTCACACACACACACAGAATGTTAGGACATAATATTGATTCTGACATGTCAATAAGCACGCATAGCGTACCTACGTTTGGCACGCTATGTTACTAATAAGGTGGTCGCACCTCCGTGCCTTGTTGGTCTAAATTAACTTGGTTGCCAAAGATTTATATAATAAGCCTGCTTTGTGAACGAAAGTTTTTATCAAGGTGGTATCGTATTACCCAGTACTAACTGACTTGTGGAATTCAGGCAGTCGCTTCATGTAAAATACAGGTATTCAGATGCATCCGACTAGAATCCGATCCCAAAATAATAGGGGATCGGACTGAGTTAAAAAAATATGATTATAATTAGTCTTGTCAGTTAGATTATCGAAAAATATTGGACACGTGTTTTTTTGTTTTATCAAATTAATAAAAATTGACGAAGATGAATCGCGTCAAAGATCATGGTGGGGGGGTTGTGACGTCATTTGTAGGTAAAAAATGTACTGACAAGTGACGTTTTCGAGGAGTTCACGAGTTTTCGAAGCACTGTATCGTGTTGGTTAGTTTATAACAAAAAAATCTAATTGGTCCGTCAGATAGATTTCCAAAAAATATTGGACACGTATTTTATCTTTTTTCACGTAAACTAACAATGAAGACGATGCAGTGCCTTGAAAACTCGTGTGACGTCATTTTCTAAGACATTAGTATGACTTTTTTTACCGGTGAGTGACGTCACAAACCTCCACTCAAATCTTTGGCGAGTTTTATCTTCGTAAATTTTTGTTGAGTTGATAAAACAAAAAATACGTATCCAATTCTTTTCGATAATCTAACAGACTGACTAATTAGAATATTTTTTTTAGGCAGGAAACATCCCTATTGTCGTTAAAATTTAAATCAATTTCATGACAATCACACATTTATAACAAACTCATAAAACATTGTATGATCATCACCAGGTGTGCTGATAACTGGCGTGACCCTCATCACTGAGATGTGTGAGAACAGCCCTGATACCCTCAACCACTTCAAGAAGGTGAGTCTTCGAATAACAACCTTATTAGCTTTAGAATAGTGCGTATTTTTAATTAGCAACCATTATGCTACTTAAGTCGTACTGATATTATATTGTTTGTTACGGAAGTCAGGCTAATTTGTAGATGATATATGATTAAAATATATTAGGCTAATCATGCTTGAAAATATTTTACGTTATGATAACATTAATTTGAACATAGAACGTGTGAGCAAGATTTTTAAGTGCCGTCTCGCTCTTTCATTTTATAACCTCAACTTACACGTTGGCGTTTAGTATTTGCGTCAAATAATGCTACGTTATTTATGACTAAGTATATTTTCCCAACAGAGTATAAACAAACCTTTTTATGTATTTTACTAACCACGTGTAAAAAATTAAAGTAGGTGTAAATACAGTACCGCTTTAGATGTTGTAACTACTAATATTCTATGGACGTATGTAAATAGGCACATAACCACATGTTGTATAAAACAACACTATTCACTTGCGAAGTGACGACTCTGTTTATTTCAGTTAATATTGATTGATTAGGTAACTTGAAGTAAAACTCTGTCGTTGAAATTGATTAATGAGAGTTCTCTTTGGCTGAGGATAAGTTTTTGCCATGATCTTGACTCTTCTTAGAAATTGTTTTCTTGCATATTTATCGTAACTTTGAATGCAAGATGATTAGATAAAATAATGTTTTCAATCATGAATGATTAGTTTATCAGCATCACCCTTATGAGTTTATTTTGATATTTTTTCTGAGATTGAAGCACCACACACAACTGCTTTTAAAATAACAACCTAAATATTTGTGTGTTTAGAAAATCTATTTTTTTGTTAGACAGTCCCGCTCTTGGGCAAAGGCCTCCCCCATTCCTTCTATTTTACTCGATGTTGAACTTCTTCTCGCCAATTAACGAGAAAGTCATCCAAGACCTTGTGCCGTCGTCTCGTCTAGCCATTATACGGCAGACATTAGTCAAGTGGTATGAGGACCATGCAGATTAGTGTATTTTGAAGAAAGAACCACACAGTTTTGAGCTGACCTATCCAGACAGTGCAAGCGTTTTGTCAGTGATCCTGTAGCTCGGTTTCAAGTTGAACATTTTTAGCCCATTAATTATCTCTTCCTGGCCAGAAATAAAAACAAACTCCCAACCAGGCCCCCTGACCATCAACAACACCCTACCTTATCGCCATCAAACGCATCCGATTCAGTATTCGATAATTACATACAACTCGATATCTAACCGTAATCGCGGTCGTTAAACCTGTTTGTCGTAATACAGGTTTTGATTTTATTCGATAAATTCTTAATAGTGGACCGTTTATGTGGCTTTTAAGGGTAAACGACATGGGTACTTGTACTTAAAGTTATTTTCATACACCCATTACATAAACTCACGACCTTTTTCGATGGAGGTAGGCAGAAAGCACAGGCGTAGGTGTGCTACGATCCTTACATACTGTTTTTGCCTCGTCCACATTCATACAAACATCATGTTATTATCGTTTATTTTTTCATTACTTTCTGTACCGCACTGGGAACGAGTGGTTGATTACGGCTCATTCCTTCTTCCTTCGTCAGTTTCCTAGCAGTGGGAACATGATTTTTAACTTAATTTCGGGCTGAACAGATGCAGTGGAAGATCATTGCACATGAAGAGCCTACCATCCGTTTTGCACTTACTATATAAATATGTGTATATATCATCGCCATTCTGTTGCCCTTATCCCAATTCATTTGGGCTCGGCGCAGCATTTCTTCTTCCATACTTCTCTATTACTTATCATCTCAGCATACACCTCCTTTCTTGCCCCCTTTACGCAGACCGTCCATCGTTTCTTAGATCTTCCTCTACTCTTTAATCCATCCAACAATTACAACGAAAAGATGAACTCACTATCAAGTAGTCTAAATGTTTATTGGAGCGAATACAAAATACAATGCACGACAATATTTGGAACATAAATCGTTCGTGCTGCATCATAAAGCTTTCGATTAGACTCTCGGGAGCAATATTACTGTTGGTATGTAATATCATAGATAAAATGAGCTGATATTCCACTTGATAATATTATAATTATCAGCTCTCAATCTGTGTAATGAATCTTTCAACTTGACAGTATATTTACTTGGGATATGTGCAACGCGTTTCTTTTTTGTCCATTCCTCCTCGTCACGCTATCATTTACTCCTTATATTTTCTTATACTTCTTTCTCTTTCATATGATTGCTCACTCAATCAATGTATCGTTACTTTGGTCTACCTCTCCCTCTACATCCATCAATACTCTTTTTAACCGACTTCTAAAAAGGAGGAGATGTATGTCCGTGCATATCTCTGTCAATTGTGGACCGATTTTTAAAATTATTTTCGTGTTTGAAAGGGTATACTCCCGAGGTGGTCCTTTGTCACCAAGTCAGGATCTGATGATGGGATCCCTGAGAAATCGAGGGTAACCCTCAAATATTATAGGCACTGGTTACGTTTTCCATATATTTTCTGAAGCTGTTCTAGTCAAGACAGTCGATTCCCTTTCAAGTTTAGCCTTTAGCATAATTAGGCTATAATTTTTGCACTGCTGACAGACTGTCCAATTCTCCATGTCCTGCCGGGTTGATAGATGACATTATGTCTTCGATTTTTACATAACATCTCTCCTGTATCCGATTCACAGGTGTACTTAATAGTGCACCCACATTTCGCCAGCTATGTTAAAGTCCTATGTAATAGGAAGCCAGCCTACAGCCATCAACCTGGTTCAAAAGCAGTCTCCGTGGCTGCTACTGAGGAATTCCTGATGAAAAAACTCATGCTCAATAGTTGCGCTTAACACCGAGACATCTTCGCATTTGTTCCTCTAGCCATAATCACTGGGCCAGCATATTCTAATGCAAAACAAGTCTATAAATACATAAACCTCTATAATATACCAAAGACACGTGAATAGCAATGTAAATAATACACCTCATGTGCTTATCAAAGTCGCGTCGTGTTATATACCAGTACCTATTGCCTTATCAGTCCTTATCACTCTCTTATCATATCAATCGTAATGGCAACGTGTAAGCGGTTTGTTAGACTGGAAAACTATTGTTTTTGTTTTATTATTTTTACTTTCTACTGTATTATAAAGGGGTTCGAACTTCGAGGACACGTAGACGAACAAAAAATGTCATTTAACATGGTACCCTAAAGTGTCACGTTATCGAGATATTTGAAGGTAAAGATCGACATATGAGTACAATGATGCCCACATAAAAAATAGACCTTTCACGTGTCTATAGGCGTTGATTATTATTATTGCATTACATTATATACTACTAGGAGCACGAGAAAACATAACATAGCGTTTCATTGCGATATGAAGCGATTTTCTTGTGCGCTTAATAATAATCAACCTGGGAACGATTATTTGGATACAATTTAACGCCTATACACGTAATAAGTCTATTTTTAATGATTTTCACAGTACTCATTTGTCGTTCTTTACCTTCAAATATCTCGGTAACGTGACACTTTGGGGTACCGTATTACTGGACATTTTTTGTTCGTCTAAATGTCCTCTATTCATAAACCAATTCCATCGCGGGCCGCGATTTCGAAAATCAAAATGGCGGGGCAGGTTGATATGCCAACATCGGTTCTATCCCCTTTATAATATTTTTTTGCTTTTTGACTGCTTCGCTGGCCTATTGGTCGCAAGCACAACTACAGAGCTTGATGTCCTAGGTTCCTTTTCCAGGTCCGGTAGTGATATTGAGTTTTTTCGTCAGGAATTTCTCAGTGTGTTGAATTTTGCCGAGTTTTTGACAATAGGCTCACCCTTTTAAAGTAATAACTGGCGAAATGTGCACGTATTAAAGGTACACCTGTGCCGAAGTTATGGGTGAAAGTAGGCGTGATGTTATGCTATAGCAAATTGTTGGTAATTTAAATTAAATTTCTCGAATCAGTACTTTTTTTTTCATAGCAGTGGTTGTATAGTTGCGGTCTAGAAATAAGTATACGAAATAAATCATCAACTTATTATAAATGCCAGGAAAAGATAGGTTGTTCACAGAACACGTTTGACATTGGCATTTTATTAAACCATCTTTCCGCGCTTATTCCCAACTTATTTGGGATCGACGTAGCGTGTGTATTAATGTGAGTGCATTGTGAAATTAAGCTGTACTAATATTTCTAAGAACACAGTACCTGGGCGTAAACATGCCACAGTACTTTTATCTCTAAGAGCAGCATCCCAATAACTACAAAATAAAAGTCACTGTGATTCTGACATTGATGTAAAGTGAGATATAGAAAATCTGCACTTTTTTTTTTTCTTTAACTTTGATGTACAGGCAACTGTACATCCGTAGTAACAATTCGACTTGTACAACGCCTTTAACTCGTAGGAAAAACATCGACTTTCGTAGTTTAATTCCTACCACTGATGTTCGGTTGACTATCCCATATTTACGGCCAGGTACTGTGATAATGTTAGTTGTAATTACCTATAATAAATCGTTCGTAAAGTATGATGTAACACTAATGATGTGTTTGTGTTGTCCCGTAGGAGAGCGGGCAGCGCGAGGTAACATACAAACGCTGATCCATGCACTTTATACGTGTTGGTAGTCTGATGACATTGTATTTTGAACCTTAACTACATAAAATTAACGTCGATAATAGTGTAGAACATACCGTCAATATTCAAGCAAATTTAAACCTTAAATACACACCTTTTTAGGCATGATGTATTGTATGTTAGCATAAAAGTGTCGCCATTCAAAATTCAATTCAAATGATGTCACCAAAGTGATAATATAATTTGCGAGGTTCGATCCATAAAGCAACCTTGCCTGCCTGATCCATAAGTTCTACAGCTATGGTTTCTGAGTATTTGATCAATTTTTACGATCTCAAATATTCTAAGAAATTGATTGTCTTGAGGATTAAATAAAATAGGGTGACCATCTAGAAATAAATCAGTAAGACAATGTTTTTTTGCATGGAAAATGTAATTAATTATCGGAAAATATAACATACAATGTCAACAGACTACAGAACAAAGCATGATTGTAATATTGTGTTGGTTATATAACCATATTTATACGTGGGTTTAATATTAAGCTGTTTGTTGGAAGCCTTATAGTCAACTAAGCCATGTCATTATGGAATTAGCGTATTTATTACATGAAAATTAAAAGGCAAAATTAACAAAAAGAATGGATAAATACTGTAATTACTAGTGAACCGCCTTGGCACGGGTGCAATTTAGTAACAACAGCGCCACCTATCGAGTCCAAAACTATCCTATCTTTCAAGCTGGAACCAACCTTCACAAAATTTCATTAAAATCGTTAAGTTGGTTTCGGAGATAAGCGTGTATGGACATAGTTACAGGTGGTATATATATATATATAAATACAAAAATATTCAAATACTTTAGTTTGCGGCTTTATATTAATATTTGACTATATGGCTTTCGCAAAATCATGGGACAGAATCATAAAGGTTTAATACAAAACTCTCAGCCATCCGAGTAGTGATAGCGAAGTAAGAACTTGTGTGAATAGCACTCGAAGTAGGCACATACATAATTTATTATACAATCCTAATTAATATCATAAATACTAGGTAGATAGAACTTTCTGAAAAACATCATCTTCTTACTTAGATAGATACTACTCTTTCTAGTAACTACCAAATTGTTTATTCAGTATATTTTTGTTAATTTTTATTACGAAGCTCTTGACTTGACTTTTTTTTTCCTTAGTCTCTTATTTTCTTAAATAATTTGTAGTCACCCTTGAGTTTCGTCATAGAATGTACCAGATGACTTATAATATTCTTAAAATTTCTATACTATCTGAATTCTACTTTCTTTTAGCTTATAATAATTTGGTAGTTCTCTTACTTTCGGTTCTTCTATAGACTATACTATCCATGTATGTAATTGTATTGACAACTCATGGGATTTCCAGAGAACATAGTTATAGTATTTGTAGTATATGATTATCATTTGTTGAATGCAAAACAAGTTATCTTGATTTAATTTCACAATAACTATGTACATTATTAAACCTTGTTATCGGTCACAACTATCAATGACAAGTAAACTGACTGTATTCAAGAATTTTGATAACAAAAAGCAAATCATTGCTTTTTATAAATTAATTATTTTAGAAATTGAAAATATTTAAATCATATTGTAGTATGAATAGTTATATTCGAGAGGTATTATAGACAATTTAAGATGTTCCTTATAATCTTCAAGTTCCTGTATGCATTTTTCTGAAAATCCCATCCCACACATTACTAACTACTCAAAACACAGTATGAATTCAGCACCAGAGAGTAAACGTGACTAATTATTGCAAAGAGGTTGAAGGTCATAATATTTTTTTTTTTTTTATTGTCGATGTAAATGCCCAGTCCCATGTATAATCGCTGTCGTTTCGTGTTGTAAGCCTGTAAACTCATAGATATTATTATATCCTCCGACAGTATTTAGTGTATTTAATAATTGCCTGAAACGTAACGTAAAATGTTTGTCTTTTTTTTCTCGCTTCGCAGTCTTTGTCTATGTGCATTGGGCGATTTGTCTGTGGTCAGTACATGTAAGAGCATGGGTTTGTTTTGTAGATCGTACCGAATCTGGTGAGGATACTGAAGAATCTTATTTTGGCCGGATATTCACCGGAGCATGACGTCAGTGGAGTTTCAGACCCGTTCCTGCAGGTAATGCTATCATTTATTATTTCAATTAGAACATAAGTTAGAATTCTATAACGTGAAATAGAAAATTACTGCTTCATTGAATATTCAAGACATATTTTCTGTGTCATGTTGATGTATCAAAGAAATTAAACCAAATGTTATTTCAAATTACTGATCAAATGTCTTGAAACACACTAATTTAAATGAGAACAAAGCTAATCAAATGACGCGCCATTTTATGGACAGACACATCAAGCTACTACATACATACATTAATTCACGCCCTTTTCCTATGGGGGTAGGCAGAAACCACAGAACGCCACCTGCTACGATCCTTACATACTCCTACTACAATCACTTATTATAATCCAGCTACTTCAATTAATATATTTTCAACTTTACCGCTAAAGCATTAGGTTCATTGGGTTTCGGGTAGCTTGATGTGGTAGCGTCTGTACACAAGGTTCACATTATCCAATTACCGATAACGTATTTCCTTCTACTCAACTACCAAATGGTTTTTTACAAGTTATCCATCTAACGACTTGATAATTGCAGTACACTCATTCATTTTCCACTTAGTAATGGTAGTTACTTATAGTAACTACCGCGGATAATCCAAAATACGTACTATGTAGTTATTTTCCCGCTTGCAAATATTGGTCAATTTACTTATCTTTTGCATCATTAAATCAAGTATGTTTCCTTTACAATATCAGGAAATGTTATACCTAATAACGTTTATCGGATTTTCCTTCTGCAATCACGCGTCTAAACGACTAATAATGATAGCAGAAATTAATGTTTTTCCTCGTTTAGTAAAAAATAAATTATTTCCTGGAAAAAATATCCTTTTATCGATTTTTAGGTAGACATTTCGTTTCTGTTCCCCCAATTCGGCTCCGAATCGTCGCTCTATGTAGCTATAGATGACTTGCACTCATACGGCAAAAAAAAAGATCATTTGAGCCTGGCAGTGACTGTGAAAGTGTTAACAATATTGAAAATTCCTAAACTCAAACTTAAATTCTTTATTGAAAAAAAAAAGTACAGGGTGGAACTCCGACACACAAATAGTAACCACGTATTCGGTACAACATTCTGATCCCCTCCCCCTTTAATAAAATGTTACACATCAAAATGTATAGATATAGAACAACTGTTTTTTTTAAAATTACCAATGAACAATTTCTATTTGGGGGACTCCAGCATGATGTACTGAAGACGCAAACCGTTGCTTCCAGCCTGTATAATTATATAAGCAACCCATGCTTAAACAAATACCTAAATTTACAGGTAAAAATCCTCCGCCTCCTCCGAATACTAGGCAAAAACGATGCCGAGGCCTCAGAAGCTATGAACGACATCCTAGCCCAGGTAGCCACCAACACGGAAACCAGCAAAAACGTCGGCAACACCATCCTGTACGAGACAGTCCTCTCCATCATGGACATTAAGTCTGAGAGCAGTCTGCGAGTGCTGGCTATCAACATCCTGGGCCGGTTCCTGCTGAATAATGATAAGAATATCAGATATGTGGCGCTGAATACCCTGCTGAGAACCGTGCATGTGGATACCTCGGCTGTGCAGAGGCATCGGACCACTATACTTGAGTGCTTGAAGGTGGGTTTTATCTTTTGTTTTTCTTGCCCTTTATTGTCCCACTACTGGGCAAAGGTCTCCCCATAGCCTTCTACTGATTTCTTTCTCTGTGCGGTTTTCTCCGGCCAATTTGTCACTGATGCTTCTAAGTCTAAGTCATGCCAGCGTTTTCGAAGCCTGCCTCGACGACAACGGTGATTTATACGGTTTACCATTTAGAAGATAAAAATAGACCTATCTATAATCTTAACCTCGGTGGCTTGCCATTGTAGCTTTTGGGTGCCTACGCTGCCAACTTAGTATGTCATTATAGCCAAGATGACAGATATTGCAACAATCAGCTCTTATTGTGTATTGTTTACATTATACAAATTATACTAACTTACAAAAGAGCGGTAATGTTTGAAAAACTTTTTTTTTTTTCAAATGCTTTGTTTCGATAGCCGGCTTCAAACTTAGTTTGCACAATATTATACAATGAAAAACAAAAGTGATTTATTAAAATAAGTCTGATTCGACGTAAAAAAAAGTGCTTTTAATTTTTGAACGTCAAAACTATCGTCAAATCACAGACTGCCAAAGAACTGCCGTGTTCACCAGCTAAACGAATTATTACATACTAGCTGATGCCCGCGGCTTCGCCCGCGTGGATGTCGGTCAAATTATATATTGAAACCTTCTACTAGAACCACTCTATTCATTGGTGAAAACAGCATGAAAATCGCTGCAGTCGTTTTTAAGTTTATCGCGAACAGATAGACAGACGCGGCAGAGGACCTTGTTTTATAGAGATTAATTAATTTCACCCTTTTGAAAGTCTATAACTTTTCTTCCAGGACCCAGACGTCTCTATCCGTCGCCGCGCAATGGAGCTCTCCTTCGCGCTGATCAACGGGCAGAACATCCGCAGTATGATGAAGGAACTGCTCGCGTTTCTGGAGCGATCCGACGCTGAGTTCAAAGCGCACTGTTCTAGCGCCATGGTGCTGGCTGCCGAGCGATACGCGCCGTCTAACAAGTGGCATCTTGACACCTTGTTTAGAGTACTGCTCAAGGTGAGAATTTAACATAATCAACCTATAATGGTCGCATGTTTCTAATACTAGGACACAGGGCTCCAATCTGGGAGAGAGAGATGACTGTCAGAAAGGTTGACAACTGGCCCGATCGACTAAGATACACCATAAGCAGTTGCATCGTGGAATCTAACCCCAATAATATATATTTAAACTTCATGTACAAAAGTGTTACTACTCTGTATATACAGAGTAACACGGACCCACAAGGCTCTTTCCCACTCAACCTTTGAGTTAAATAGGACAGCATTGTGATAGAGTACAAAAAAAAAGTAAAATTACTGCCATTGATGATGATGATCAGAATCTAGATTTTACTTATCAGAATCTAGGTTACAGTTACAGAAAAAATATAGGCTTTTTTTTTTAATTAACTCCGTAACTAATATTGTGTATCTCATTCTAGGCTGGAAATTATCTCCGCGACGACACAGTATCCAGCACACTGCAGATCGTGTCGTCAGCGGCGCCGGAGCGACAGGCGTACGCGGCCATGCGCCTGTGGACCTCGCTCGAGCGCTCCGCTGTCTCCGGGGACGCCACTGAGAAACAGCCACTAGTGCAGGTAACATTACAGATTATTATTTACTATTTTTTCAATTTTGTGAATTAGTTTAGAGAAGATCACCCATCTTGTATTGTAAAATAAGAAAACTGTTTCATAATACTTCACGTCTGTGCTAAATGGTGTCAATGAATGAAGTCCATATCATGTAGATTCTTACAACGAATATTAGTTATTTGATATCGTTAAAATGAAGAAGTCAAACTCCAAAGCATTTATTTCAAACTAGCTGTTGCCAGCGGCTACGCTCGCTACAACTTGAAAGTTATCCCACGGGAATATAAAATCGGGATAAAAAAGCTATCCTATCATAATCCAGGTTATAAACTATCTGTGTACCTAATTTTATTCAAATCCGTTCAGTAGTTTTTACGTGAAAGAGTAACAAACATCCATCCATACTTACAAACTTTCGCGTTTATAATATTAGTAGGATAGAGACCCGTGACGGGCGCTTTTGCATAGTAACAAGTAAACAACGTTCAGTCTAGCCACAGGCATTATGACTGTAGTTTCATTCCATTCCAAAATCGTAATCTCATGGAGAAGAATGAGCAAATCACTCCATGTGCACTCTTTTGTAATCAAGTTACATTTATTAAGTTTTCTTTATAGGTGGCAGCGTGGACTATCGGTGAATACGGTGACTTGTTGGTATCTGAAGCCAGTAACGCCATCTCTATGGTCGATGAAGACGGCGTTGGTAAGTTATTTCACTATTTCTCGACACCTACGGATAGAAAGAAAGTAACATGTTAACATTTCTGATTTGCCCTCTCACCCTTCGTTTTAGCGTTATATGCTTAAAAAATAATGGAATTGTATAAAAGATCAATTTGGTTTATCTGTATCGTGAGTCCATTTACGGACACAAATCATTCATTGTTTTAACACGTCGTTGTACGATTTCAGACGACTTCGTCCGTCCTTCCGAGGAGTACGTGATCGACGTGTACCAGAAGCTGCTCTGGTCCACTCAGCTGTCCATCAACACTAAAGAGTACTTGCTGCTTTCTCTAGCCAAGCTCTCCACGAGATTCATCACACAGCCTAGCCAGGAGTGAGTTACTATCACAATAATATGTTACTCTAACTGCGGTACTCAGAGACATTTAATGATTACTTAACCCGTCACTTAGTAAAGATTTGACATCCTTTTGTATGACAAAAACTGTCAAAACCTGTACTAAGTGATGGCCTAAGTAATCATTAAAGCTCTCTGAGTGCGGCAGTAACACATTATCTTGCGATTAAGGTGAAAGATACAGGCTGCTCCCAGCCATTTTCCCGCTAGATGGCGTTGAAGTCAACATTTTTAGTTTATTTGTGTTTTTGTGTAATTGGAAAACTATTAAGTCGTAGGAGTAGCAATTGCGGTTATCGGACATTACGTTTTATCGAACTGGGTCACATCATTGTCATAATATCCACCTAATTCGACACAAAGGTGTAATTTAAAATCTGCCATTGAATATAGCGTCGTTTACACACACAGACGTAGACGTGAGCGAGTACATTTACGAAGATTGAACACTAGATGGCGTGAATGAAAAAAAATGTTTTTCATTTTTCTTTATGGGTAGATTGGGTTGGCAGAACTACAGAACGCCACCTGCTACGGTATATCATCATCAGCCTATAATGTTCCCACTGCTGGGACACGGCCACCACGCGGGCCCAGTGGGGTAGATGTCACGTCTTCAAATTTTTGGTTCTAGGACATTTCACCATGATTTGCTTCATATTTATTGAGAGCATGTGGTGATGCAATACATTCCACAAAGTAATGCGCCTGTCTGGATTTGAACCCAAGACTTACTGTTCGTGAGTCGGTATATTTTATTATGTACGATTGTTAAAAATAAAAGGTATATTTGTTGGTGTAAACTATTTAATTTTGGGAAATAAATTATGTCAACAATAATGACAATAAAACGCAGTTTTATTTTACTCAAAAAAATCTAAATCAAAACTCATTTATTCAAACTAGGCTGATAATCAGCACTTTTCGAACGTCAAAATTTACTTTACTTTACTTATTTACAAGTGACAGTCCCCCAAAACGCCCACCCTTCGACACTTCCTAGTGTTTTTGCTGGAAAGAAGAAGTGGCGGAACAAACTCTCCAGCAACACATCTGTCTGTTTGGTTAGAAGAACCAGACTCGATACAATACTATGGTGTAAGTTAATATTACGATTGACTACAATCAATAATAAAAGGTATATAAAAATAAAACATAAAAAAGACATAACATATTATCAGTAAACTAATTTAGGAGAAAGAACATAAATTACAAACATTGTCTTGTGTTCAACTCAACGACCAGCTATTCTTATCATTTTAGTAGTTGTTAATGGAATAGTAAGCTTTTGAACAAACTACATTAGGTACACTATTGATTTTTTTATCAAACCAGAAGAATTTGAAGTAACATAATTAAATGCTGATACATGCATAATCACTCAAAACTAATAACACTTATGATTAGTAACAGTACCAATTATTACAATAATTATACATTTCATAACACGTAAGAAACTATAATTCCTAGACAAGAGCTACAAATCTAAAACGATTTATTATGAGATAATAACAAGGAAGGTGAAAAAAATATTTCCTAATTTGGAAGCACTCAACAAAAGCATATAATAAAACGAAAATATAAAGCTCTTTATATGAAGTAAGTATACCTAAGAAGTATTATTTCACCTTTTGATACAAAATAAAAAGAAATATACAATGATAATGTAGATTCTAAACAAACTACTACCATAATACAATTAGAACAAAAATCATTTGATTTGTTGATTTCGCCCACTGCCTTGAAACTTTCTTTGAACCAACTGCTACACTGCTGCTGCAACAAAGAAAACATACTTAGCATATAATTCTTACTTTTTGACCAATATTATTTACCATTCACTTCAAAATATTATTTACCGTCAATCTCCAAAGCTGCTCTGAAATAAAACTTTACTTCTCTTATTTGCTTGAATTTCTAACTGATGTTGATGTTGCAGAAGGATTTGAAGCCTTCAAAGCAATTTTTTCATTGGCTGCATAAATGAGAGCCCACACTTCTGGAGCAGTATTTTTCAAACTTTCTACGAGATCTTCTTCCTTCTTTTCAGTTCCATCTGTCTATGTTTTATTTACATTGCAGTAATAATCTTTGGCTTCAAAATATTTCGCCCAGAAAGAAGGAGCTTAGTATTGGCCAAGATCTAAAAAGAACAAAATATAAATACAGAATAATATGCTTCACTGATCCTGGGATGACTTACAAATTTGATTTATTCATTTACCTTGTAGAGTGCACTGGTATAGTTTTTGATTACGTCATTCTTGCATTAATTTTTTTTTATTTTGTTCCCATATGACACTTTCTCTATCAATTTTGCAAACACAGAGGAGTCTCCGTCACCAATAAAACTCAAATAGCGAAGTTGATGTATTTCTTCACTCTTTTGAAAGCCTTCCACAATAATTTCCGATTCCATTGCTGTAGATGGTCCAGTAAAATTTTTGCAGCAATTATGTGCTTTCATATCCATGTTTCTCCTCCCATAATATTGACATGTATAACAATATTTGTTTCTAACACCAAGAAGCAGGCCTGGAAATGAAAAGCAACACTTGTAAATAATGCACATAATAACATACATACATAAACTCACGCCCTTTTCCCATGGGGGTAGGCAGAAACCACAGAACGCCACTTGCTACGATCCTTACATACTCCTTTTGCCTCGTCCACATTCATACATCTGGTCATACACGCACGCCGGTTACGAGTACTACGCACCTGTCCTTTCAGAAGAACGGCACCAATATGATCAGTGTATGTCTTTCTAGGGCGTCCCCTCCCGGCATTACCACTCACATAATAAAAAAGTCATAAAGAACCAAATTTGTTTTTAGTAAAATATTAACTTACCATACCAGATGACGAGTCAAAGTTATGCCCGTATGACCTTTTTGAATAGCAATTGATCTTTCTTGTTCACCAGCAATTTTAATTTCCTCTGTCAAATGTTCTAACCACACACTGCCTTATTTTCTTTCAACTCGACGAAATTTATTGGCTGACATTGTTGGAATATCCATAAGACTTGTTATGTGAGCTGCTTGAGTGTAAAAGCTACCAGAAGTCACAGTTGCCCACACAAATGCAGTTTTTATTTTATTACTGCTACCAATGTTTCCACGCTCGATCACAGCACTTGAAAATTAATTCACTTCGAAATCCATCATGTCTTTCACTAACAAATTCAATTTGTGAAGATTCACACATATTTCAATGTCTTTCCAGAAGAAATGCCCACTCTATTACATGCTTCAAGTCCACTATGCGATACCCAGATATCTCAGACAAGCCTTTATTTGGACCAGCTTCCACAATCAATTGAAAATGATCGCAAGTGCAGGAGAAGTGCAGACGGATTTTCCTTCAACTCTCAATGTCAATTGGGTTGCGTTCAAAAGATGTACTATAGTCGGGGTGGGTCAGTTCTTAAAATAAAGCCTTGTTCACGGTTTAAACTTTAATTAAAACTCAGGAATAAACACATTACACAAATTAAAACTCTGCCATCTCAAAAGTATCTCTCTTACCCAGTGCCAACATTTTAGGTTATAACATTCAAAACAACATTATCATAAGAACTTAAAACTATAACGCTACGAAAGCCAATCAGCGGCCGAGTAGCGGCGCGACGACAGATCAGTGATTGGTCGGCGCGAGGCGCGGGAGCAAACATGCTAGCGCGTTGGTGAATATCTTTGAGGCGGCTGTCCTCTATTGGCCCTCTTACGGCCAGAGAAATGGGAGCGTTCGGAAACGTTTTCCGCTATAGTACGTAATAAAATTTTACTTATCTTTATATTTCAATGTTACCTTTAGATTCCTCGTAGAACTGGTCAACGAATAAGAAAAAAAAAACAGATTATAATAACTTGTTCAAAATAAAGCACGGAACAGAAAAAAAACAGATTGTAACTGAATTATATTTGTTTCTGAACGCACCATAACAAATTTCGACGTGAAAAAGCTTGGTAGGTATCTACTACAAAATAAAACAAACTATAAATATTTAAATATGTGTGTCTGTTTGAAACTGTTTGCAAAATGCGTAAAAGGTGACGTAATCCGGCAAAACCATATTTTGCAAATGTTTGCAAGTTTAATTTTGTGATTACCTACTTTGGTAGTTTACCGATTTAAAATAATTTTATTTATTGTTGACCAAAAACATATTATTCAAATAATACTAAGAAACATTGACTTTGTACTCATCACTGACACGTATGACGTAGGTAATTAGTATTGTGACGAGATTTCATAAAAATCACGGGCCAACTTGATGTTTCTAATACCACCGAAAATAGAATTGTGTTTTTAGAATATTTAACTATTATACCTACGATAAATTAGAATTACAATAATACAGTATAATAGATAATATGAATCAAATGTATACTGAAGAAATATTGCAATTAAATCAATGAAAATGCATAGCATACAAAATAATAAGTACGCAAGAACTTCCGCGCGCAAATCATATAGCGCGGGACAACCGAGCTAGGAATGTATTTTCTAAGTTTCTAACAGTCAAACAAGTGAACGAAGTTTGGCAACGCCTTTTTTTCGTCCACATATTGCATGTAGGTCAAGGTTACGAAGAACGGCATCGTTGCATAAAACCTTCCTACGACTACTGGTATTTATGTTGCCATACAACAATAAAATTGTTTACATTAAAAAAAAAAACATAACATTGATGTCATCAGTTTTATGTTATTTTATATTGTTATTTTTTTGAACGGTTGGAAAGGAAATAATTAAAACTAATTATTGATTTAACAGAATTATTATAAGATCGTCTGCACCTGCACGCCATCTAGCGTGCCATAGTCTAAACAAGTTTACTTGTCATTATTTGTCAAAAGTCACGCACACTACTAAAGAAGTGTCAAATTTTGCCGGGATTTCACTATTGTTTTTCTCGCTAAATAATGTAAGATAATGCCCAAAAAGGTCGATTGCGGACACTTTCCATTGTTGAGAAGTGATAAAATGATAAATTTTAAAGAAAAAGTCTCTGTGTGTCGTGTAAAGGTGTATTTCAAAAATGTATGGAGGGTCGCTTGACACATCCACCTTAAGGTCTTGTAGATTCTTAGATGCTTGTTAACTTTTTAGCTTCTTCGACGTTTTTATTTTGTAACTTATTCGTTGGGCCTACATTGTACTAATAGTTAAACCATAGCTAGGTACTAATGCTGAAACATGAAAACATTGTGAAACCAAATCATTTTAAAAGAGTAACCTTGGAGTATCTTGCCGGTTCTTCTCCGTAGGAAACTATCAAACCGAACCCTGCACCTTTTCTTGACGTTTGAAAAGTGTCTATGTGGGCCTGTTAAATAAAACATTTTGATTTACCTCGTGCAAATTAAACATTTTTTCTTCACTCATACAGATTTTTTCATAAATAGGCTTTCTTGAAACAGCGTTTCAGGCACTAATATCTGTGTGCGTTTTTAACAATTTTAATATTATTTTTCAGTAAAATCCGAGTGATCATCGACACGTTCGGGTCTCACATTCATATCGAGTTGCAGCAGAGAGGCGTTGAGTTATCGCAATTGTACAGGTAAGCATTATTCTTAATTAATTTGTTGCAAAACATGCAGGATAGTAAATAAAGGTATTAAGAAAACTTGTAAAACATACTCAAATATACTCAAAATTACATCCACCCGCGATTTCGCAATTTTGTGAACTATATTTCTATTGCTGGAATATTTTTAAAAAATTACTCTTATCCTGTATCATCCCCACTGCTGGGCAATGGCTTCCCACATGATCTACAAATATTTCGATCCAGGGCCAATGTGGACCACTGGTTGTTGGTTCAGTCTAGCTCCTGCGGGGTTTACCGCGTCGCCTTCTGGCTGTGTCAGGGCTCCACAACGGAATTAGATAATCTTTTTGCCCCTTTCATGTTAATATGTGAGTCAATCCGTGCAGGAACTACGCGCACCTGCGGCCGGCGCTGCTGGAGCGCATGCCGGCCATGGAGGCGCCGCCCAGCGGGCCCGACGCGCGCGACGACAGCGACCACGAGCTGTCCGACACCAGCCCCGAACACAAGCCCGACCAGGTCGCGGTAAGTACTCACCCATTTTTTTATACAATACAAGCCGACCTGCGCAACTTCGTGTGCGTCACATAATATAGCTTCATTATGCGTCACATATTATACCTTCCTCGATAAATGGATTGGATAAATTCCAACCAGTACTTCCTGAGATTATTACGTTCAACCAAACAAACAAACTCTTCCCGCCTTATTACAAAAGGTAATTGGTACCTGGTTAACTTAGACTTGGTTTATCTCGCATGACGTCTCACTTCAATAGTATTCAAAAGAAAGTGATAGCATGCAAGATAAACCAAGTCTAAGTTAAACCAGGTACCAATTACCTTTTGTAATAAGGCGGTTCAGGTTTATAATATTAGTATAGGTAACCAGCATACTGACCCATTTCAAGACGAGCAATTAACTATAACAAACTAACCAGAAATTACCGAACTATCTTGTTGCGTTGACATCCTATGATAAGATGAAAGAGAATTCACATCAGTTGTGTAAAAAGACAATATTGCAAAAAAAAATCGAGTTCCAAAAAAACAGAACACAGACTTCTAAAATAACTTTAATTTCAAAAGTTGGTGATAAAAATGTCAAAGAAACAGAAAAAAGTCACCGACTTCCAAATTCTTGTCATGTTTTAATTTTACGGCCCACTAACCACGCGAGTAATCGGTCTACATATACTTCTCCTTTTTTAGAAATCGTTTAAAAACTAGCATATTCTATACCTACTTTTCAATGGTACCCAATATTTATTCTTTGTCGTATGTTTCAGGATGCGCTATTAGACCTGATCATCGGCTCCGACTCGCTGACGAACGGCGACGTGGAGCACAAACCACCGCAGGCGCCAGCCAGCAACAATAACACCAGCAGCAATGTGAGTACTCAATAACACCAGCAGCAATGTGAGTACTCAATAACACCAGCAGCAATGTGAGTACTCAAAAACACCAGCAGCAATGTGAGTACTCAATAACACCAGCAGCAATGTGAGTACTCAATAACACCAGCAGCAATGTGAGTACTCAAAAACACCAGCAGCAATGTGAGTACTCAATAACACCAGCAGCAATGTGAGTACTCAATAACACCAGCAGCAATGTGAGTACTCAAAAACACCAGCAGCAATGTGAGTACTCAATAACACCAGCAGCAATGTGAGTACTCAATAACACCAGCAGCAATGTGAGTACTCAAAAACACCAGCAGCAATGTGAGTACTCAATAACACCAGCAGCAATGTGAGTACTCAATAACACCAGCAGCAATGTGAGTACTCAATAACACCAGCAGCAATGTGAGTACTCAATAACACCAGCAGCAATGTGAGTACTCAAAAACACCAGCAGCAATGTGAGTACTCAATAACACCAGCAGCAATGTGAGTACTCAATAACACCAGCAGCAATGTGAGTACTCAAAAACACCAGCAGCAATGTGAGTACTCAATAACACCAGCAGCAATGTGAGTACTCAATAACACCAGCAGCAATGTGAGTACTCAATAACACCAGCAGCAATGTGAGTACTCAATAACACCAGCCGCAATGTGAGTACTCAATAACACCAGCTGCATTGTGAGTACTCAATAACACCAGCAGCAATGTGAGTACTCAATAACACCAGCAGCAATGTGAGTACTCAAGGTCCTCACAACTAACGTATCATTGTTCCCCCGCTCCGTTTATTTCCAGCCTGCTCGTTCCCACTCCTCGGCAAAGGCCTCCCTCCACTCCTTCCATTTCTCTTGAACTCCTGCCCTTATCCTATTTTAATTGTGGTCGGCACAGCATGCCTTCTTTTTCCATACTTATCTATTACTTCTTTCATACTGCTATTACTCGTCATATCAGCAGTCACCTACTTTCTAGCCATTGAACCATATCATCCTTTACCAGGCCATCCATCGTTCAAATCAAATCATTTATTTCTTTGCAAACATGGTAAATAATTGGTACATAGGTGTTGTGATAGAAGTTAGTTTTCCACGTTCTGCCGTCACATGGGCATGCTAAACGTAATCAATTTCGTTGAAATCGTTTCTTTGACTTTCTTGCACTCTTATAGCCATATCCACATTCATACTCAAAACTTTTCTCACGGCAATCTCCTTACAACTAGCGCATCATTATTTCAGCCGAAAGAAGTCCACTGCTGGACATAGGCCTCCCCCAAGTGTCGCCACATTGATAGGCCTCCCCCAAGTGTCGCCACATTGACCGGTCCCGTGCGTCTCGCATCCAGCGGATCCCCACAACCTTCACCAGGTCATCGGTCCACCTAGGGCCTTCCTTCCTTTCAATCTAGCTCATAACTTATCGATATGTATTCACACTACTATACATTTTTCCAGGATATTCTAGACCTACTGAGCGGGCTAGACCTGACGCCGACGGCACCCACAAGCGTAATGAACAACAACGTGCCCACACCGGTGTCGACGCCCGCGCCTGCCTCGTTGCTGCTCGACGGACTGTTCGCTGCGCCCGCGCACATCAACACGCCGGTCACGCAAGGTATGCATACAAGATAACACCACATCGTCTTCCTGTCCTTGTCTCATTCTACTTGGGGTCGGAGCAACACGTTTTCTTCTTCCATTCTCATCATCTTCATTGCTTCAGGATCATTTATTGCTTTATCTACACTAATATTATAAAGAGGAAAGATTTGTTTGTTTGTAACGAATAGGCTCCGAAAGTACTGGACCGATTTCAAAATTCTTTCACTGTTGGGAAGCTACACTATCCCCGGGTGACATAGGCTACTTTTTATCCCTATATTCCCACGGGAACGGGAACTACGCGGGTGATACCGCGTGACGTCCGCTAGTCTTTCATATAAAGTAACACTACAAGACCACAAATTCACTTTTATATCGTAAACAAAAAGAAATCAGCTGCTGAGTTTTAAAGGTCAGATAGGCAGTCGCTTCATGTAAAACACTGGGACTCAGCTGCATCCAGTAAAACTGGAAGTTGACACCAACATACTTGATAAAAAGGCTAGGCAGATAATGAAAAAAACATAACACTCTTTTTTTTGGGGCAGTCGTGTAAAAAGATATCACACTGTTTGATAAAGGATCAATATCTACGACGTGAAGCACCCAACGAGGAAGGTGAGATGACCTGGACCTACATGAATGGTTGTAGCACTAACGAAGTGAAGAGAAACGAGTGAGGAGATCATTCTGGAGACATTATTTTGTGTGATTTCTAAATTTAAAAAAAAATATAACAGCATCGCACTATGTATGTCTGTAACTCACGAAAGTGTAGGCAGAAAACCCTTGTGCACAACATTTCACCAGTGTGTATTCTATATGTTTAGTTAACCATTGTATTTTGGAAAAAATTATCGACTTTATAACTACAACGATAATATAGATTTTTTCTCCAAATTTTATACAAAATAACCCTTTGATTCCAGTGGACCTGCCAACAGTGACAGCTCTGGAGAAGAACGGCTTGCGCGTCGTGTTCGGTGTACAACGCGGCGGCGACACCGTGACGCTGACGATGCGCGCTAACTCGCAGGGATCCTCCACGCTCACCGACTTCTTGTTCCAAGCTGCTGTACCCAAGGTAGGCAAAACCACCATAATTATTTTATATAATTAAAACTATTGGAATACTTCATTTTTTACTGACACTTAGAGGCCGTTCAAGTATTACGTAAGCAGATTTACTGCAATTATTTGCCCCCTCCTTCCCCCTTGTCAGCAAAAGTAATCAAAGCTCTCACCCCCCCCCCCATGCGTACGTAAACATTGGTATACATAAGCATTTTTCTGATAATGTATTCTGTTTTTTTTTTAATTAAATAAGAAAATACGCTTAGGAGCGTACATATTCATTAAAACCAACTTTATTGACACAATCCCCGACAATGCGTTTCGTTTGCAAGCATAGACAATGTGTGGGTTGCCATAATTATGTGTAAACAACTACTGCCGATGTAAACATCATCTTTACCCCCCCCCCCCCACCCCCCATTAATGCTTACGTAATACTTGAACGGCCCCTTACGAGATAACTCACACTCTCTTCCGTGATTATCTATTAATACCCTGAACTCATAACTCTTGAGCACTGAGCATTATTGTTGCGACCGCGAACCGGAAGGCCTCCCACTAGGTGGACTGATGACCTGGTGAAGGTTGGGGGAATTCTCTGGATGCGAGACGCACAGGAACGGACAATGTGGCGACACTTGGAGGCTTATGTCCAGCAGTAGACGTCTTTCGATTGAAATGATAATGATAAGGTCCCGATATTTTGACACTGTTGCAAGCGTCATGATCGCTGGTTGAGTCATAACTTTAATTTAAACCGTGAAAGCTTAAAACAATGATTGGAATACTTCCTGTTCGTGTGTAAGGCCGTACACAGAAAGAAAACCGGCAGCCTACCAGCGCTTATAGGAACCGGTCCATGCAGGTAACCGGCGCAGGCATTTATATGAACAAGCGCCGAACGTCGCCGACAAATTGAATGAGATCTACCAGCGCCGATAAGCGCTGGTAGATCGGCGCCGGTTACCAGTTTTCTTTCTGTATACGGCCTTAGGCGCAAAAATACTGGAAACTCATAAACCACCCAACTTCCTTTTTATCTTTTACCTCTACATGATTAACAAGCCCATCCATTGAGGCTTGCATGACAGATCTTGTTTATTTCCCAGATTGGGAAGTTTTTGTGAATAATGTCCTCATTATTTATACACATTTTCAAATACATCTTTCAATGGTACCTACTACATAATTGTTCTATTTTCCATCTTTCAGACGTTCCAGTTAGATATGATGTCACCTTCCGGCACTGTTCTGCCACCTCAGGGAGAAATCACTCAAGTCCTCAGAATCACTAATCCATCCAGGGTAAGCATCATCATTGCATCCAATAAAAATATATAAAAAAGTCTTCTAGACTTTACGACTACGATATACTACATAATATTTGCATAGGTCTAATATAAATTATACATTCATGTTACATTGCATCCTTTTTTTTTTGTCGGGTGGAAAATCATCGAATAACCCCTCCCACTCTTGGGCAGAACGAATGGGAGTGTCAGACTTCTACTGACTAAAAACCACCCATGTTCCTTCTTAGTCCTTTATGTCGAGGCCGCGGTATCTCTTGCGAACAACCCGCATTGCAATGCATCCTTGTGCATTCATTCAACTGATAAAGAGTTGCTTTTATAATAACATTTTTGAAAAGATAAGATTATTTCATGCTAAGGTTTACTAAGATATGACCTCACACGATCACGGCGGTAAAACTCAAATCGTCTATTTTGTACACCGTAATATATGAATGACAAACACTGATGCTAATACCGCTGTTTCAGAAACCACAAGCTTTAACCTATTAACATCCCAAGAAAACACATAAATACTAGTCACAGTCACTCATGAATGTTACTTCTGTTTCTAGTCAACCCTACGACTACGGATACGAGTATCGTACAACGTGGACGGCGTGCCAGTGCTGGAGCAGGCGGAGGTGAACAGTTTCCCGCCCGACCTGTTCAACTGACGAGGGGCCACTCCGCCCGGCTACTGCCTCTAGCGACCACTAGCACTAGCAGTAGTTACTACGTACGCGGTCATCGATTGTGAGCTTCACACGTTATATTTGTTGGTACAAGTTACAACCTTCATGGACTTGCCTTGAACGTTGGTTGGACTACAGGGGCCGTTAACATTGCGAAAAGGGAAGGATCTGAGATGCATAGCAGTCAGTGGCCTGCAGTAGCTGACCCCTGTTACGAAGAAACTTCTTATTTTCCTGTGGGGTCAGATAATGCAGGCACTGACTGTACCATCCCTTTTAGGTACGGAGACATTGTCGACTTTGGTACTTCCTTTCATGGCATCTGTTCCGCTCTGCTGGTCAGAAACAATATTTCCCTGGTACTTTGAAGTGCCTGTATGTTATATTGCAAAAAAAGGGATGATGCTTTTCGAATTGAATAGTGAGTATCTCTCTCCCGCAACAGAACACTGATATCTACAATATACGGCCTCTGTATGGCAAACCCATTTCACGTACGCCTTTTCGCAAGTAGTCTTACAAAATATACTTTATGTTGAGATTAAACTAGCTTTATCAACCGTGTTGTGATCTGGATAGCTGGTAAGATCTCATTACATGTATTACTAGGTGTTGCCAGCGGCTTTGCCCGCTACAAACTCGAAAATTATCCCACGGGAAGATAAAAATCGGGATAAAAACTATCCCATGTGTTAATCCAGGTTATAAACTATCTGTGTACCAAATTTTATCCAAATCCGTTCAGTAGTTTTTGGGTGAAAGAGTAACAAACATCCATCCATACATACTTACTTACAAACTTTCGCGTTTATAATATTAATAGGATAGTGCACTTCATAAGCTTCTAGTGCAACCATTTATGAAATTCGAAAATACAAAAAGAAAAAATGCCTTCTCAACAATCGATGACCGTTTTCAACTACGTCTCTAATGATGGCGCCTCCACTCTACTCGACAAAGACTGACCACAGGCCACCTTTCAAACTACCCGCGACACAGCCGTCATGTCGAGATGTGCACAGCCCTTATATATAGCTCACATAGCTCACCTGTTCCCATTCAGAGATTCGCGAGACATTCCATGTGTGATGTGTTACGTAGTGTTTAAAGTTTATGTCCAGAAGGATACAGATTGTTGTGTTATCGTTGGGTGACTAGAGATCAGAAACCGAGTCTTTTAACGTAATTGATACCCTGTAGGTTTTGCTTTCATATTTCTCTGGGCACATTGCGTCAGTATTATTACAATCTCAGAGCAACTTATATACCAGTGCGGTCTACTTACTGCTTCTGTCTACAAAATGCTATTTTTTCAAACTGATTCATCACTCGATCACAATGATCGGCTCATTTCACTAGCTTTACTACCAACTCTTCATTCGAAAAAATAAAATGATTTGCTTCTATTTAAAATTTCTAGCATTGCGACACAAATGAAAAACGTTGTCATTAAAATTTATTGATTAGTCGTAATATCTTGTGGTTTCGAGCCGTTGTGAACATTCCCGAATTTGAACATTTTGCCCATGATTGATAAATTGTAAATCGATGTAATAGGACTTTTTGTGTCGCTCGCGCTGTACATAAATTGAGATTGTGTGTATAAACGATTTATAGTAAGCAACCTGTGAATTGGAGGGCTGTATGGAATGTACTTAATAAAATATAAATGAATCACTAATTATGATAAATTTTGTGTGATAATGCACTTTAGCACGCAAGCCAAAGTAATGGCCTTGTGTGAAAGTAGTCAGTGGTCTGAAATACACGGGCGAGCTAAAATATCCAGCCACTCTTGCATGTTAGTATGTTATTTATGAAGTTTTATGAACTTTCCAGTCTGTATAAATTGTTTTAGAAACCAATTATTTATAAATTACTGTTTGTGCCTTGATTTTTTGCTCGTCATTGTATTTTGTACCAGATATTTTAATTTCCGGATTGTCTGTGTACAATGTCCCTAGTTTGAATGTAGACTACTAACTTATACGCATTTTGTTAAGAATAGTTATTTGTGTTCGACACCTGTGAGCCGCTTCTGCTAAACAGTCTCGTTGACAGTACTGTTCCTTTTATTTAGAATTGTATATTTTGCGACGATGTAAATAATGATACATACATCTCATCAAACACGTAGTTACGCAAATTATGGATTATTGTAAGAATTTTACACTCGTTCGGCGACCGCCGGACATTTTTAACATTTAGAGATTAGTTATATTATATGTTTATTATTTTCATCCTATTTATATTTAGGTTATCGACTAACCCACATATTCTAATGAAATATCGTAGGAGTATGTACATTTAGATATAATTTGGAAGCCACTGGAAATATAGAAGTCGCACGTGCTCTTAATAGTTTTTATATTCTCTGTAAAGCATTCATGTGACAATCATGAAAGCATATATTTTATTTTTGATTATGTAAAGAGAGCTTGGCAAAAGATTATATCGTCAATTTGGTGCTTCGTTTTACTATATCTGATAAATAGAAGGCCCTCCACAATGTGAGATGTTTATGATTTTGTGTATAACTAAAGCTATGTGAAAGATGTACATAATGATTATAATGATTTTATGTAAATTGGTTAATAAATATTTGAGAATGTTTATATAATCAATTTGTTGGTTTTATTTCATTGCATCACACCCTTCAACTACTTTATTAAAATAGGTTGTTCTTGAAAAAGAGATAGATTCAATAATGATAAAAATATGGGAGATAATTAAAAAACCGAATATCAAAATTCACAGATACATTTATTAACTTATACATTTAATACACAAGATCTAAACACAGTTCCTAAGTTACTCAATCATGGGCGTCGCGGGTGCTGGCCTTCCGCTCACGCTGTTGAAGAGCCGGTCTTTGATCATCTGCGCCATCAAGCCGTGGATGACTTCGATAGTAGTCTTGCAAGCGTCCTTAGTTGCCTTGCCGAGCTTGTCTTCAGTTCGCTTCTCATGTGGGTCTGCACCAGCGACGATGAAACCGCCGCGACCTGTCGAAACATCTACAGATTGAATTTGTGATAACTGTAAACGGAAAAGAATTGTGCAGGTAGTGACAAAGTTTCGAATCGAATCGGGTATCTATCCCAGGAGGTGTAATGTAGGAGATGAAAATTTCATCCGTTTTGACCTACGACATAGTTTTCGAGATATTTGTAAAGGTGCTTCCAAGTTATCAATTATTATTTTAGAACAATATTTCCCAGTTATCAATTATTGTTTTAGAACAATATACGAATTATTGTAGTCTAATATTATAGACGATGAGTTCAGTCAACTGTAATAAGTTTTTTATAGACCAAAATACAGTTGCCAAGTGAGCTTAAAACAATTATAAGTGCAGAAAGCTTCATGCAATATAATAATTTAACCATAATTAGACAAAATACGAGATGATACTACTAAATTCAAATTCTGTCTCCCAAAATAGTTTCACTATACCTTTCACAAAGCTATGTTATCCCAAAGTGAGATATTTAAATTATTTCCGTGTGACTATATCCAACCATAACAAACGCAAAGCTACGGCCAAAGGCTAGTGAAATATAAAATCATTCTCAGCCAACTCCAGTGCACGTTGTGGGAGGTTTCCTAACACCTCGCCTTCTGAAAGATTCGTGTACTGTGGAGCTATAAGAAGTAGAATGATAATGATGATAATGCGAGTATAATTTACTAAAACCTACCAAGACACACTTCACTTTGCTCCAACTTATCCGACAAGTCAAATATCTGTCCAGTAGTGTAGTCAGCATTGGTGATAAGACTGGAACTACTCAGGGTGTTCACCCAGTATTTATTCCAGAGAGAGTCCAGAAGCCTCCGGTCCAGGGAGGACTTGAAGTAAGACACCTCTAATGAGTAGTACTGCTTGCAGTGGACTCCAAAGTCTTCTATCTTGTTCAGGGGAATTGTCTGGTATTCTGAGGGCTCCTCATTGGCTGGTTTGTAGCCCTGGAAATATTTAAATATGGAATATTTCAAAGCGCTAATAATGTGAGGCCAGTATTTTATCAACAAAATTATTTTATAGAATATAATAAAAGATTCCCTCCAGAATAATTATGTAAAGTAAGTTTGAACATAACATCACACCTGTATAGCCTATAAGACATGGCACAAGTTTAAGAAAATATGAATTCATATTTCATCAGGTATCATTGTCAAGAATTCCGCAATACCCACCTTAGGATATGTCCTGAAGGCACCAAGACACACTTTGCCAGCTGAGATAGTTCTGACTGGGTCAATGACAATGGCTACAAAAGGTTCCTGGAAGTTCTGGTTCAGCATCTGAGTGGAGACATCAATGCCAGATAACCAGCAGCCATACCCTGGATGACTGTGGTACCAACCTATGGCATTTTCATGGCGGCCAACCTGAAATTATTAAAGTCCGCCTATGTACCACTTTCGTGCATGAAGTTTAAATAAATCAATAAATGGAAAATTAAATAATCTTTTACTATTTAGAAATTACCAATATCGATTTTTTATTATATATCGTTTTCACTCGATTTGGATTGGTGCAGTATGTCCACTTCTTCTTTAAAACTCTGCTTTTACTGAGTATTTCAGCAGCTTCATCCTTTCTAGTCATTTCTTCCTTCCCACAATCCATTAAACTAATCAAATTACCAGCTTTGATTCTGTTGATTTAATTTTAAATAAATACTATTTACCTGCTTGGCTGCCTCTATGTAAGCTGTCATATACTCATAAGCCTGTGCTTGAGCATTTACCCTTGTCTCAGTCCCCTCTACTGGCAGTGCAAATGAATCCATGACTATCATTGTGTTTGCATCTACCTTACCTGTGACAAAAAGTTGAATATTGATTAGAAAATAAACTGCATTTTAAACCATATAACAAGAAGATTAAAGTGTATTGTACCTAAAAGTAGTCCCATGACTTCCAATGTTCCTCCAGACCTTGCGTGCATTACCATTTTGAGTAGAGCTAACGCAGATATTTTGATATCTTTGAAGAAATGTGGGCTGGAACAATGAAGCATTACAGTTAGTTTTGTGGCAATAAATAGCTTCAATTAAAACGTTTCAAATGTAATAAAAACTTACTCTTTCTCCCATGGCTTGGCGGCAAGAATGTCTTGCTGTTGCTTTTTATCATAACGATAGATTTCGTCCACACTGGAGACTGTATCGATACTGTTCGACATCACCCATGTTTTTTGAGCAATGGATGACTGTGAATCGGCACTTGTAGACGCCATATTTCACAACTTTTAGTAATTTAATATGCTACTTGTCGAGATAATTGGAACGTGCACTCAAAAGTTATTAAATACCTTGACTATAATTGAGATTTTGATAGGAAAAACAAAAGTTAAAAAAACGCAAACGCACAATGGCAGCGTTTTGACATTTGTTTGACAGCAGATGGATGACAGTAAACATTTGACTTTTTTCAAAGCTCCAGCCCTAAGTCTTTTAAGATTCGGCAAATGTATTGAAGTGTGGTAGGCAGAGAATTACAAGCTCCATGACATTCAATCTCCGAAGGGTTAGGCAGAGGTTACGTTTATAATTATCCCATGTTATTGGGTGTCAAGCAAGCCTATTTATTGCCATCCACCACCAGGCATACATTCAAACTTCATGGCTGTTATTTGGAAATTCCTAATTGGAAACCCAAAAGCACATTTACCACAATGCCCCATTACTAATTAATTAATTCGGTGATTTTTGTCCGAACTGGGAACTGAATTATAAAACCCCAACATTAGCTCAGTAGTTGGACTTTGTAACTACCACGATGCAGTTAATTATACTGCATTATGATTAATAAATACACATTCACAACTAGTACACAATATGACCACTGTAACGAAATCAATCCAAATCAGTTTGCCAAATTCTATACATTAAAAGTGGCTTAAATTGGTTTTTAATTTTGGACACATCACACAAGTGGTACTTTTACTACCTTCAGGTGCCTTTAACCATGTTCAGATGTCCTCATTCTCATGATCATTTAGTTACTGAGTTACATCAGAAACACTACTCATTCAAGTTACCTTGCTTTCTATTAACTTACATCAGCCGTTTGTTTACCGGTATCAAAGATCACCGGCGCGTGCGGCGAGGCGATGCGGTTGTAAACATAATAATTATTTCATCATACAAATTATTGAAATGACTCACGAAGGGAAAGCTCACTTCTAAGATTATCTAAACATACCATTGTATACATACTAGTTTTACAATAAAATGATTTAATTCATTGATTGATTACATCCATAAAACATACTTGCTTCCAAGTTTTGTCTTTTTCTGACATAAAAAAGTAATCCTAAGTCTATTGCAGGTGCCAACATTGCTACGAGTGACGTCGCATCTTTTGTCTCTTTTTGCCAATAGCTGTCAATATACCCGTCTTTGTCTTTCATTTTGCTGTAGTCATTTTGTCAACGCCCCCTTGATAAGGTTTCACCAATCACATTGCACCACATACACATTTTCGAGAATGAAGAAAAATATTTATTACTCGCTGAGGACCTGAACATGTACGACGCAATCGTTATTAGCTCGCCCGCAAGGAAATATCATATAAAAGTGCTCTAACAAATGGTTGATACGGAACTCTAATAGTATGCTAAAGTTAAGACATTAGATAATCGCCAACTAGCAGTGTTGTGGAGTGTTTGTTTATAAGTTGTGTTACAAGTCAACAAGATGAGCGCTCCTATAATCATCACGGTGCCCAACAACTACCTGGCTATGGAGGCGATCGAGGAGATGGAGACCAAGGTGGTGGTAGACCTGCCGTCTCCCGCTACCTCGAGGAAGCGCCGCCTGGACCACTTAACATGGGAGGAGAAGATGCAAAGAAAGTGAGTAAATTTTCTGTCATTCATGATTTTGATGAAACATTGTATGCGTGTCGCGTAATGCCTTTGTAAATGAGAGGTCAAGTTTTAATGGGCAGTGGTAAATGACTTCGACGTTACTGGATGTTTCTTCATTGTTCTGTAAATTAGCCAGTAAATCAATGCCAGCTTTAACATACTTTTCATACACACTAGATCGCTTTGAATTAGTAACTTTGTTCAGTTTAATTCAGTCACAAAACGTAAAATTCCATTACTTGTCGAAAATTCCATAGTACGCTGACCTCACGTTCCGTTATGTACAGTTACGTTCAGAAAGTTAGCACGTCGTTAGCATTGTTATCGATAGCAAATTGTTATATCTAGAATTTTTGTTTATCAGGAAGCTGAAGAACCGCGTAGCGGCTCAGACTTCACGCGACAGGAAGAAGGCGAAGATGGATGAAATGGAAGACCGCATCAAATACTTTATGGATATGAATGAGAAGTTGACCGGTGAGGTGGAGAGCTTGAAGGCGTTGAATGAGCGTCTGTTGAGCGAGAACGCAACGCTTCGCAGTGATGCGGCGGCGGCGCGGAGCGTCGCGGTGGCCCCCAGACCAGCAGAGTCTATTCCTCAGCAGAAGGAAGGGCCCCCGACGGCGATCCGCGCGGCACGCCTGCTGCTGGCGATGTGTCTCCTCTCGCAGACCTCCTCGCACACTTCGATTCAGACGAGTACCTCGATACCCTCACTCAACTTGCAGACTCCCTCTTCAAAGAAATTGATGCAAGTGCTTCAGGAACGCCTCAAAATGTAAGTTAACGTTGAAATAAACTAACTATTATTAACATAATATAAAATTACTTTATATCACTAGTTCAGTAGCCGACTGTACAATGTTGGGAAATTTCCTGTTTGTCGGGTTAAAACTTAATTTCCTTTAGGTCAGTAGATTATGAATCATGCTGCAATAACATAATCAGACTTGAAACTTTACACTTTCACTATTATACATATCCGTTATCTTTTCAACAGATTAAATACCTTGATAAGATAAAATTGCATATTGTCTGTGACTGGGTTCCATAAGGGGAAAGGCCTATGCCTGTTAACCCACATTGTTATCTCAAATGGACCAACACCGATGATGCAAGGTGGAACAAGTGTTGCATCATAGAAAAACTATTATTGTGGTAGTACAATATTACTGTTTACGGTAATATTGTACTACCACAATAATAGTTTGTAACACTTGTTGTACTGGTTTGAAACTAGTCTATTATGTAAAAGATTAATGAAACAATAAGTACATAATACTGAGCTACCTAATAACCTAACCATACCTACTACTTGTTCATAAATAATGATGCCAGCTTCAAGTCTTAAAAAAAGTCGCTTTAACACAGTTTTCTCTTGTCACAGGACACAGTCAGGAAAACTGGAGAGTGCACTGAAGGACCTAAAATGGTGGGGCCCGCAGCAAAGCACCTGGAATCCAGTGAAAGTGCAATCATAGACATCAAGCACGACGTCAACAGGATACTGTCCCAACACTCCTATGCGCATCCTTACAAACCAGAGATTGTTGTCACCGACACAGAAGAAGTACAAATTAAAGAAGAGAACAATGACAAAGGAGACTTATTCTACGCCAGCTGTGATGAAGCCAATGACTGCATCACGATCGAAGTGCCATGTGAAGAACACGTTGTAGAAGAAACACCTTTACAGATTGAGACAGACTTCAGCACCCTTACAGATACTAGCACAGGTATCACGCTGGAGTGTGACATGAAAATGCTTTCCCCCATGACCATGTCACCTAAATCTGTAGAGGAGAATCTTGGCCTGTCTCCATCGCACACGATCCTCAGCTCCGACCTGGGATACGAGTCATTAGCGTCACCACTAAGCGAGCCTGAATCCATGGACTTGTCAGACTTTTGGTGCGAATCATTTTCAGAACTGTTCCCTGGACTAGCGTAGAATTTTTCTGCATCTCGACTCCCACCAAAGACTGACTAGTTTTAAGTTCTATTTAAGTCATTGAATCTATATTGTTAAGTTATGAAATGACAATTTAATTAGTGTTTCTTTACCTATTTATTAAGTAAAAGTTTTTTAATATATAACAAATTATAATTTAGTGTTTAGTTAGGATGCACATAGATTGTAATAAAACAATGTTCTGTCGAACTTTCTTGTTTTCTTTACATGTAGTTACCAAGCCCAAATGTGTAGAATAATAGTCATTAAAATCTTTATCAAGGAATAACAAAAACAAATTAAAAAAGAGGATAACAAAATTCAAGTGGACACAACCAGTCCTACAAGGAAAAACAAGTATAGATCTACTGAATTCCAATAAAAAGCCAATTTATAACACAGATTCTAGATTTCTTTAAAATTAATTAAAAACCTGAAGTCAAACGAGTGTAGGTATGGTGCATTTTAAATTTTCATTGAGTCATTCTATCCAAAATTATGTATTTAATGATGCCGTGACATCTGACAGGGAAGAATAAAAGAAGGAAACCTGTTGCGCCGACCCCAAGTAAAATGGGACAAGGCCAGCAAGATGATGATGAGTCATTACTATTCAAGAAAATGACGACAGTGACGCGTCATGGAGAAAGTCTCGAATATCTCTTGCCTTAAGTTTTTCTATGATTCATTGCAATAACCTAGGTATTTCCTGAATAGTGGGTAGTTACAAAATATCAAGGACAACCAGACGTCATCAGGTTGACCAAAATCTTACTACCTGCTACGACAGAAGGGGCTGCTGACTCATACAAAAATGATGTAAAACTATGTAGAACTTGGGATTCCCAACCCAGTAGACATCAAAACAAAGTCAGCCATCATCGCTTCGTATCGCTTCTTGAACCTATCTAATGGGAAAAACCTAATATCTTTATATTTGTGAACTTTGTGGTTGATAAGACTCGAAATGGTATTACCTATCCAGCCGTCACGAAAGCAACGTGCTAGTTTACATAAAGTAATGATAAAAACGTAATTAGCGATAATGATAAGCAACATTTTAACTAAGCAACAAGTATATTGATAGGTAGGTACAAAGTAATGCAGACAACACTTGTGATACACAAGTGATAATTATGCATTCGTTTTTATTTCAAGGTGATTAATAAGTCGAACATTAAATACCTACCTACTAGGCCCGGTGGTACCTACCAACCTATCTAGAAACACGATTCCTACCGGCTTTCCCTTCGGGAACAACTACGTCTATGTACATATATTTTTACACGATTACCTACATAAATATTTTGCAAAAGGGTTGTGAAATATTAAAACGCGCCTGTATTACCTATTTAAAATGGGTAGGGAGACGTAGTATTAAGTAAATCCTCATTTCGGACGAACCGGACACAAATCTAAACTAGCCTACGCTGCTTCTGAAACATTCCAAGTGAATACTTAGTCTCCGACCTGGGAATTCAATCCAGAACCTCATGCTCACCACACACCAGTCAGTGGTGATTGCGACTTGAGGCAAAAGGCCCAAAGGCCTAATAATAGCTTGCAAAGTAAGCATGCACGAAAGGCACTTGGCTGGCCATATATGTTTGGCGAAGGATCAAATGCCAGAGAAAATTATTTCTCGATAAGAGACCAGCAAGCGTACTGCGGGACGCCCCCGAACTAGGTAGACCGAAGATCTTTAAAAGCGGGGGGGTTTTGAGGAGCAGTTTGGGATAGGCCCTATGCAGCTGCGGATTTCGAAAGGTTTGTTATTTAGAAATAAGAAAAATATGTTTTTGGCACATCACATGCCACTAGTGTACACATACCATTGAGTTCACAGTTGGAGAGTACTTTCTGGAAACCGTTTGGATACGCCCACCGCTCGCTAACGATGATGATAACATACGGTACGATAACAGCACAAATCACAAAGTAATCATCGCTTATCGGATCGGTATTTATTCAGCAGTCCAGCACGGTTCGTTATTTGGATGATTGTATGATTACGATTGTTTCAAAGTTTCCAACACACAACTATCAGTAAGTAGGTAACTCTAGTGTCCAGTGGTGGTCCCAAATAAATTGTTATGATGGCAGGAGAATTATGATGATGAAGAGTAGGTATAGTGTGACAACCAGTCATTTCAAGGAGAATCGTATTACCGAATAATATCTGTGTTGTGGAGATCAGATATAATCGTATTCAGCTGCAACCGATTAGACTGGAAGCCGACCCCAACATAGTTGGGAAAAGGCTAGGCTGATGATGACAGGAAGATTCTGAGAATTCTTGATGGAAAAACCCAATAAATCTTCTTTGCCCGACCTAGGAATCGACCCCGGACCTTATGCAGTACCTACCTACTGCATTTCGTAGCGCTAGTACCTACCTAACTAACCTTATTGACTAGATCGGAAATTAGGAATATAAATAAAATCTACGGTACGGTTTACCAAGCCTAAAAAAATGTTAAAACGCGAAAATTCCATTCCGTTTAATTGTTTAGTGCTAAAATACCTACATTGTTAATAATGTGTGTGTTGATAAGGAAATAGTTAACTAAAACGAATGCATATAAATATATACCGATTATAACACATACCTAGCTATGGTTACACAAGCAAGAGGATACAATGTAGATCATCATTAGTTTCTGTGTTAGGAAAGAGAATTCACTACATTGACATAATTAGAAGCCGCAATATCCCAAAATGATGAATTGGCAGACGATGGGTCGTGAGTTTGACTCCACCCGTTGTAAGTTGTAACTTGTACCTTATTTATTCAAACTTCATGTAGGTTCACAATAGAAAAGAAAACACTGGACTTAGTCCAAGACATTATCCTAACACGTGTGCCCGGTGTGAGTCTGGATTTGTGCCCGGTAGATGGCAATAGGAGTATGTAAGGATCGTAGCAAGTGGCGTTCTGTGGTTTCTGCCTACCCCCATGGGAAAAGGGCGTGAGTTTATGTATGTATGTATGTATGATGGCAATAGGCTCGCCCCCTATTACATGGGACTTAAACATAACTGGCGAAATGCGGACTATTAGGTACACCTCTGTCTAACCCTTCGGAGATTACAGGCGTGATGTTATGTTATGTGTGTGTGCCAAAACAGGAAAACAAAATTAATTAATAAGCGTACGTACGTACGATATCGAAATTTATTATTATTATAAAAATAGTAATATCTACCAAGGCGTATTTCTTAGTATCGAAGAGACAGATGGTATGAAGGACGACCTAAAATCAATATTGAATGACATAAATTATGCACACACACCTGTGCTACTTCGATAATTTTCTAGGTCGATTGAATGATAAATGAGTTATCGATCTTTTAATTATAATATATATACAGGATACAGGGTGGTGAAATGACGGCATTCGTGTTCTAACGGCGCGTTCGTGTTCCACGCGCGCCTCAAAGAGATGTCAGCAACAAGGAAAGGGCCCGCAGGGGCCGACGTCCGTCGTGGCTGCGGGTTGTTCGAAAGATACCGCGGCCTCGGCGCAAGGGCTAAGAAGAAACATGGGTGGTTTTTAGTCAGTAGAAGTCTGACACTACCTTTCGCTCTGCCCAGCGGGGGGGGAGGGGGGTTATTTGATGATTTCCCAACCCCAAAAAAAATAAAATAAAGGGTGGTGAAAGGGACGTCGACACGTAAACGGTACGCCAACCACGTGTTTGTAGCGTCAAATATGTCATCGGTAATAAACAAAAAGTATTCCGTGTTACCACTTTTTTAGGAAATAGTAATTTTTAATTACCATTATCTATTTCTTTCAATGAGATAGATTCGGAATAATGTACCTATTTAACACGTCGTAACCATTTGTGCGTTAATGTGTGTGCATTGTGTGTGTGTGGAAATTAACAGACATACTCTTCTTCAATTGCTTTTAATAGTGACGAAATGATTAAATAAAACACCAGCATTAAAAAAACATTAAATATATTTGTTAAAATATTACAGATTCAATAAAATCGTGTCTCATAGATTACATACTCATGTGGTACGTTACTACCTACCAACATATTCCTCGAGCGAGGTTATGTTACCAACACTTCAACATTCGTTACTATTGCTATCAACTAAGAGAAGCGATAAAGTTAAAGCCAGCACTCATGGACGCACATTACATGTTTTAGATTACAATTTTACAAAACATAAAATAACATCATCACACCCGTGTGACCCTAAAGGGTTAGGCAGAGGTGTAGGACAGTACATTTACATTTCGCCAGTTATTTTATATAGGGCGAGCCTATTGCTAACAAACGGGCTCTTATCCAATTGCAGTATAACTTTTGATAAGTTGCTAAAGCGATAAGAGATTTTTTGTCCTCATATTGTTATTTTAGTATTATTAACTGGGTCGATTGCACAGATGTTTCCTCTATAATGTTTGGGCATAACGTATTTACAAAAGAAATTGTGTATTTTCATGCATTATTGCCATTAGCACCAAAAAAACATAGGGTTTTTGTAAAAAGCTTACACTATCTCATTAGGTCGTCGAAGGCAATTAATAATGTTAGGAGCTAATAATTCTAGCGTTCTTTTACAAAAATAAAAATGTTGGACCGTGAGCACTGGCCCTAACAAGCCTGCCCGATAAGTTTGGCACTTTCTAACAAACATTTATTTCCTTGCAATAACGTAAAATGGAGTAATAAAAATATAATAACAATGTAGCAAGTAACATAAACTGTACAGCGTAACGCTAATGGAAGATACACAACTTATCGATATAATTGAGTCAAATCGATTATATTTTACTGAAAGCGTATAAACATAAATAAAATGCATGTAAAAACTATCGGATTGTCAAAGCAGCACGAATATGTCGTTCCTTAGGAAGCTACGACGGAATTATGTCTTCTTGGAAACTTAATAAACATAGGCCGTTTAGTTTTATCACTGATATTAATTATTTGACAGTATAATATTACATCACGTCTGATCTAATCTAGTATAAGTTACATTTAAGTCCTGTGAAATAGGGGGCGAGCCTTTTGTTATTAACCGGGCATAAATAGATATTTTAAAGCTGCTACTGACAAAATTCCTTATGTAACCACTTTGTCCGACCCGGTAGGCGAACCCAGGACCTCATGCTCAGGGTAGTTACTAGTCAGTGACCCGAAAGTCTGACCACCAGTCTTACCAAGGGGTATAGCTATGGCATTATCTAGTACTAACTGGGTTGTGGAGGTCAGATAGGCAGTCGCTCTGTGTCAAATACTAGTATTGAGCTGTATCCGTTAAGACTGGAAGTCGACCCAAACGTGGTTGGAAAAAGGCTAGACAAATGATGACGTTTTCCCGCCTACATAGATAAATTGGTTAAAGCGTATGTTGTTTTATTTTACGTTTCCAAGAAGGATTATAATTATCTACATCTACCTTTATCTACCTACTCGATAACAATAGGTAATACCGTCGCAGTTTCCTCCTTCAAAATATGCAAAAAACTAAGCCGTACCAACTAAAATTAATGTCTGAGACATTTAGACCGTTAAATTAGCACTATTCGTAATAACATTTCCAAAATTTGTATCCTATCTATTCGTAGAACGATTTGTTTTTAGTATAAACGCTATGCTTAGGTTCTTAATTAGTTTAAATCACATGCACTAGTTAGACTACATCGATAAATACTAGAATGTTACATGTGAGCTTTTTAACACATAACATCACGCCTATAATCCGCAAAGGGTTAGGCAGAGTGTATCCCACATTAGTACACCCACATTTCGTGTGTGTGAGCTTTTTTTTTGTTATAAATCTTTATTTTTAACTTTGAAGCTTTATGATACTTTTTTTTTTACTTATTTGTATGGCTGTGATCATTTTTGTACGTTTTAGTTTTTTTTTTGTATCAAAGTCTCTTGTCTATTTTATTTACAATCATTTGATAAAGTAAGTTACTAATATTTATTTAAAGTACCTACATCATCAAATACAGCTGTGTAAAAAAAATCCTGCTATCGAAATATTTTTCATCGAAAGTCGAACCGAACTGCGATAAAAATCCAACTTTAATAATGCACAATATACTTTAATACTTATTGATATTATCTTAGGATATGAATCAGCATGTACTACCTATCGTTCGACAGATAGGGAAGCCCCATCAGATGGATCGATGACATCATTCATAAGTAATGTAGGCGGAGTAGTGTTGTGACCTAGATAGCAGCCTTCTTCAACCAAAAGGCTATTTTTGTGTATGAAACGATGCTTGTATGAGCAGATATATGAAAGGAGTATTTAAGGATCGTAGCAGGTGGAACTATCTAATTCCAAAAGATAAAATAAATTACCAAATTACCTATGGAGAAAAGATGTGAATTTATATAAGTCTGTTTATAAAACTATGAACTGTTAAGAATTTTAGCTCGTGTCATTCAGTTATTTCTGCCAACACTACAATGTACACCGCAAAGGCGTGAATATATCTATATATATGTTCGCAATCTAAAAATATTAAAGTAAACACGCCATTAATCATATCGAACAACGCTCAATTATCATAGCATACCGATATGGTATCATCCGAAACCTTGAAGGCCGCTCGTACGCAGTTATCGAGTATTAAAGAAAATTCTTGTAATATTGTTACTAAGCGCCTTAAATGGTATAACTAGATGCGCCTGCGACTTTCGTTCGCGTGAATGCTTCCCTATTTGAATAGGATTTGATAACAATGTCAGGGGTTTTAATTTTATGGACGGAACTGTAATCCTTTTTGGTAAAATAAAAGTAGCCTATGTTAGACCTTATTATATCGGCTATCTGCCAGTAAAAGGTCCGTCAAAACCGGTTCAGTCGTTTCGGCGACCAGTCGAAACAAACTTTTGATTATACAATCAGAGACTTAAATTATATTTATTTCTATAGATGTATAATAAAGATGATAACGATGTATAGTATATCTGTGCATTATTAAAGCAGGAAATTTAAGACATGAATATTTTATCTTGACAAAGCTTATGTTTATCCAATTGGGTTTTTTCTCTATCTTACGATAAAGACATGATCCTTCTGACCTAGAAATAATCTCATTTTTTATACATTAACTAGTCGAATCATGATTGTCATAAACGAAACTGATTTTTATTACAACATAAATAGAGTTAGTATTTCTTTACATGTTACGACGTAAACAGGATTTATTTATATAATATCATACATTTCTTTTGTAATAGACGTATGGCACTAGCACGACTTACAGTCGACACTTAGTTATAATAATTAGAACCTTTGCCTTCATAATTTGAACATTTTTACAATAAAATACTGCAATCATTAGTCAATATTATCGATTTTCAGTCACAGCGCCATTCGTGATTACTTATTTGTATTTCGAACGCTCACAGTTCAAAAAAAGACAATCGATAACCCGAATTTCATCTTCTAATAACGTTTGAATATCGAATAACCTATATGCTGCATGGTTACTTATTGTGACGCGTGGCCAAAGTCGGAACTAACGACGCCATCTTTTTTTTACAATTTCCATAGACAATTTTGACAAGTGTTTAGACCTACAGCGTTCTCCTGTCAATGTCAATGTCAGAACCATGCTACACTATTTAAACCGATATTCGTGCACTGTGACTAAAGCTAAGAAAACTTAACCAAACAGCTTGTCAAAGCATGTATGACAGTAAGGTTTATCATTTTGCTCTTTAAAGGTTCCCTTATTGAGTTGTCTAAGGCAGAAGGCGCATACGAAGTGTTCGGGGTGGAACTTTCTGAACATGGCCGTGATACAGCGGCCGGCGATGGGTTTGTGGCAGCCGGCACAGAGGGAGCCACGTTTGCCGTGGTAGTGGGTCTCGCAGTAGGGATGGCCTTCGTGCTCGAAGAATGAGCCTCCGTGGAAAGGCTCGCGACATTCCTGAAAAGAAGAATATCCTGCATTATGTACTAATTAGTTATTATATATTTTTTTTATTATGTAACATCCTGCATGCGTAACTAGCATGTATATGCATGTTTGGACAAATAAAATGATCTTTATCTTTACAGATAAAACAGAAATTTCACATAGTGAGTCCAAAAGGGTCGTGCCCATTTGGAATTGCTATGTAAAATTTCTTATCACTAAAAGCAATCTTGAAATAAAAAGAAAATTAAAGGGGAAGTTCGAAAACTCTAGGTGTCTGTGGTGTATTTTCCATTATTATTACTTTCCATTTGAGAAATAGTAGCTTTATTGTAGCTTTATTGTATAAGTATTATATCACTCTATTCAAAATAAGGTTTAGGAAATCGGGTGACGTTTCAATGAGGATGTAAAATAGGACTTTAAGACATGATAATAATTTGGAGATCCTAGATACGATTAGATAATATGATGTCATTTGAGATAGTACTTGTTGTTATCATTTAATGGATGTACACAACAACAACCCGGAATAAGAAATATATATATTTTTTTAATATAATTCGATAACACTTTATACAATAAACTGTTCCATTTGGATTGAACCCGCGACACGCAGCGCAGCAGCCAAGCGCTCAGCCACTGCGCCAACCGTGCCGTTATATTTTGGAGAACAAGAAACTAAATAGATTTCTTTATGTTAAGTTTTGCTGATTTTCTACAGCCAACGTGGATGTGCCGAGATGATTGATGATAGAAAATAAATACACTATCTTGCTTTTCCTCAAAAGTTGTTTACTCTTCTATCATTCTATACTGAGAGGGCGCTGCGTACGCTTGTGGTCTGTTCATTTCAAAGACTGTTTGTGGAGTAGGATATTATGTAATGTGTGTGTTACTCAGTTCAATAGCTATGTTAACCTTGATCTATTTTAATATTAGGCCCACACCTTCCCTAATTTATAAAATTTTGTAGTGACGGAAATAAATCTGAAGATCTATTATTACCGTGAGATATATTGTTTTTATATTGCCTCCTTTGATATTATAAATGTTTATAAACAAAATAAGTACATAAAATTGGTCTGTATTATATCAAGAACGTTTTATGTAATATTTTGACGTTTGCTGTGATTTATTAGGTACAACAGCTTCTATAACACATTGAAATTCATGCTTCCAACCGGTTAAACTAATATCAACTTTATGGCCTTTTAAATTCTAGTATCTTATAAAAGTCATAAAACTATTGGATGTAAGTTCTTAGAGTTGTTTTTCCAAAAACACATATTTATTTACATGTTTGGAAACTAAAATGCTAATGCAGAATACACGCTTTAGCATCTAAAGTTCATTAGTAATTCTGTGTCGTTCAAGCTTAGTGTATAACGTTAATGTTGGAAAAAGATAGAAAATAAAGTTTTATAAAAAGAGAACAAAAATATATTTTTTATTCAACATAACATCACGCCTGTAGTCCCAGAAGGGTTGGGCAGAGGTGTACCTAATAGTACACTCACATTTCGGGAGTTAGTCAGATAGCTTTAATTTAAAGTAGTAAAAATTGAAGAAGATAACTTTTCGGTTTATTTTGGTAGGAACTTATGTAGTGGTTTTGCGGATTTAAAACGCAATATTTTCACATTTCATTGTCATAGATTTTCTCAAAATAATTCAATATCTCAGTAACTTATTTTATTATAATTTCAATTTGTAAATTGCTAATGAGCACAGAGTGTCCCAAAATCAACAAAACTGTATGAGATACTAACAAGCTGTCAAAATCCATACAGTTAACATCCACGAATGAATTATTACGTCACAGAGTGTTATTTTCATTTGCTGGACAATTATCATTTGGCGTGAATCCATAAAAATGTCACATTATAGCGAAAAAGCAAAAAAACATACAAGTTGTGTTTCATAGTGTAATGACGTGAAAAATTATGTTGTCAAACAACTACATTACAATGAGTTATATTTTTTTTGTACATACTTTTTTCTATATTCGTATACTAGAATTAGTATTTTTGTTGCATAAGTAAGAAAATATCAGTCTTTCTGTCTATTCGCCTTCGACAGGGGTCGGACAGAAGGTACATAGAGCTAGAACATAACATAACATCACGCCTGTAATCCCCGAAGGGTTAGGCAGAGGTGTACCTAATAGTTCACACATTTCGCCAGTTATGTTTAAGTCCCATGTAATAGAGTGTGAACTAATTGCCATAAAAGGGCCACAAATCAAGTCTCTGGCTGCTATTGAGAAATTCCTGATGGAAAAATACAATAACAATTTGCCCAACCTGCGTTTAACCGAACCCTGACACATCTAAGTGAAACTGGAACCATGATAATTCCTTGACCTTCCCATTATTTCCGAAACAAACTAGACAGCTAAGCATGAGGTCCGGAGTTCGATTCCTAAGCGGGCAGTGTTATTGGATTTTCCATTAGTAATTTCTTAAAAGCAGTCACGGAGCCTGAATTTGTGCCTGTTTGATGTCAATAAGTTAACCCCATATTACATGGGACTTAAACATAACTAGTAAAATATGTACTGCGGGGATTACAAGCGTGATGTTATGTTATGTTCGCCGAAATTGAAACAACAAAATGGCGCTTCAACTCAACGCTGCGTACTCGAAACATTTCTTAGAACATATTTCGTCTATATTACGCAATAGGCCTCTGGCAAGCTCACACGTTTCATTTCGCAACTATACCATCACGAAGCCACAACTATTGAGCGTTAAACTTGCACTATTACCCTTAATTCTCGGTATATTTGTCCGCGTAACGACTGGTAGGAAATAGACCAGTGGGTGTTAAAAATAGCGGTAAATCCGATGGGTTATAAACAAATCTTTCTGATTACTAGCAGCCGGTATGGCGCAGACGTTCTATGACGTCATTAAGGATATAAATAGAAAGTTCGGGAGTCGGGAAACCCTATACTCGGCACTTGACCTGCTCCACAATCCCATTGCATTTTTGCTACACGTCCTTCCCTATGCAACAACAATGAGATCAGATAAAAGGTCATTGTCGTGAGCGTACGCACGTGACCTTGAATCCCTGTCAGAGGGCACATCCGTAATCTCATTGTATTTGTTTTTATTTATTTTTGTTCTCTTTTTTTGTTGTTGTTTCTCTTTCTTTTTTATTTTTGTTCTCTTTATTATAAATCTTAGCATTACAATAATAATATTACAAAAATATATTACATAGATAAATTAATTTCCCTATCAATTACTAACGACTAGTTGTTCTTTCATTTTGTGTGTAAATAACATCTGTGTTTGTGTGTGTGTGTTTAGATCATTCCCTTGTAGTTCATAACGACGAGCATAGCTGTAAAAGAAATTTGGGGAGGGCATATTGAGAGGGGGGCATTGGTGACGTCATCCTTTATTCATCCTCATCGACTCCGACGCATTTGGGGCATACCGGCTTTCCTTCCATGGCATAGAAAGATTTGCCTTTGACGGCTTTTTCGCAGTCCTGTGAGGTAAATTTTATATTAGAAATCCGATGTCCTGAATATGCAAAAGTTTTGAGGACTTTTGAATATTTAGGAGAGGTTTTTATACTTGACCTGGCATAGAGGAGCATTATTTGTAAATAAACGGTTTTAGCTGACACCTGTGATGAGGAGTCAGATACTGACCTTGCAGACGAAACAGTCGGGGTGCCATTGTGTGTTGAGTGCTGAGATGTAGTTCTCCATGATGGGCTTGTTGCAGCCACCGCATTTGGGCGCGAACATGTCGAAATAGTCATTGCGGCAGTAAGGTTTACCATCCCTCTCGTGGAAGCCATCTTCCCCGAATTGCTGGCCACACTGAGCACAGAAGAAGTGCTCTGTGTGCCAGGTCTTTTCGAGAGCCGTTACACATTTCTGAAATGAGAAAATCCACCTTAGCACAGAAACTTTTAGAGTAGAAATTTTCTTGATCGAATTTCCCGAAACTAACATCAAGGATTGGTCCATTGCAGTAGGCACATCTGGGCGAGAACAGGTTGTGGTAGTCAGGCTCGCAGTAAGGCCTGCCGTCGCGCTCAAAGAAGTTCCTGGTGCCAAGCTCCTGGTTGCAGTGCGCGCAGGTGAAGTGCTCGGGGTGCCACGTGCGACCCAGCGCCGTGATGACCTGCCACAGAACAGTTCGTCATTCACTAATTAACAAAAATCACTGAACACTTTTGGGAGCAGAATTGGATTTCACTGGGATTTTCAGTCTTGTGTCCTGGTGTTTAAGGTCGAATTCTGCTCCCACCACGGTTGGATATCCACCTGTCCGACGATGGGCTTATCGCAGGCGTTGCAGCATCCCTTCTGCGGGGTTTGTACTCCTTGGCGGCTCATGTCTGCCCGGAGAGATCCGAGCATATGCTCTAGAGAGGCGGACTCTGGTTGCCGCGGGTTGCTGCGGTAGTGTTCTTGCCACGCACGCTTCTCGCGATATACGTGGGTACCGCTTTCAACTCCTGTGCCAGTGCCGCTTACCTGAGGAAATGACAAAATGTTTATGAGTGGTGTTTCTAAATTGCCATCGCGAAAGGTCAAATGGATTAATAGAATCTACTTTATGAGTGATGGCAAAATAGAAACATGGGTAAATGGAGTCGAGATTGAACTTGAATCTTTTGCTTGGACTTGAATGACAAAAATTTTCTAAGTCCAAGTGAAAGATCGAAAATTCATCGTAATCCCAACGTACAGAAGTAAACCCGCCCGTTCGTGGTGGATTGGAGCGAATGCCGTCCGAGTGAAATGTTTGTCTATGTACTCTAATATTATAAGCTGAAGCCCCCACCACGTCTGTGATGTAACGCTGGGAACTATCTTTAGCCGCCTGGCACACCGCGGGTGCGAGGGAGACGGCGATACTGCTGGAGCGACGGCTTCTAACGCGGCTGGAAATAGCCGTGGACCAAGAAAGGCGAGTTGTAAATATTATAATAAACGGAAAAGAGGAGACTGCTGTAGTGCAGTGTGCCGAGGTGGCCGTGACAGATGCCGACCGATATTGGACCTTAGGGTGGCGATGATTCACACCTGCCCGCATATTACTACAGAATCGAATCGTAAACTCAACCGAAACGATCCACCAGATTATAAATTCTGGTTTTATTCAGTAAATTCGGTTTCATGAATGAAAAATACTGTGATAACATGAGGACATAAACAATGGCATAAGATGCTGCTATCGCGACGCTACCAGCTCCAATATCTTTTTGGCAGCTTGCGGGACAATCAACTATCCTTTATTTTACAAGCGACCTTGGATTGCAGTGTAATTTGTACACAAATTGCACTAAATAGCCATTTGTTTCACTTAATACATTAGCAATTAGACGAAGACACACATCTTTAGTCGAATTTAGGTTACTGTGTTCGTAATGCTTTTCTAGATCGATTCATTTAAGTATTGAATAATATTTGAATCCCCGACATCAGAAACGTGACTATGTGGCGGAGAACATAATATTTACAATTCTAATAAAAATGAGGCACATGCCAAAGATTTGTTTTGATAGCATGTAGTACACGTCATTACGTTATTTTTTTGGCAAGTAAGGGAAAATTTTGGGAATAATGAAGATGCCAAAATGGATTAACGTAACATCAGAATTATGACTGTCTATCAAACTTCTAAAGCCCTCTGTTATACTAACAAGTTCTAGAATAAACACAAGATATCGTAGTGAGATACATCTCGGTGGTAAACTCATAATTCATTACGAGTATTGTGAATTACGACTAAGGGTTTTAGGTTTAAATGCAAAGATCGTGTATCTGCAAAGCACTTTAGCCAGAGTTTCTGAAATTTGTGTAATTAGCTTCGGTAAGAAGCAACCCCGTCCGTTCCCTAAAATGCTTTTGCTCACCAAAAGTCCTTTTGATTAATTTCCGCTTTTGAATTGTATGTAGATATTGATACGTTTTTGAGAATCCTATACGCTTTAAATTCTCTCTTACTGCCGCACTCAGAGAGCTTTAATGATTACTTAGGCCATCACTTAGTAAAGGTTTTGACAGTTTTGTCATACAAAAGTATGTCAAATCTGTACTGTGACAGCTTGAGTAACCATTAAATATATCTGAGTACCGCAGTTAGAGTATAACTGGACGTTAAGCATTTAGATAGTTTAGGTCAGACGACAGTGATGCCATAATTATAGGTAATGGTCGTCAGCTCCAAAAGGGTAAGGTAAGGTTACACTAAAAGCCGGCCAACATAGTCGGGAAAGATGATTCTCTTAGAATGATACAAAACCAAGTAGGTACACCACTTACTTTAAAGTCAGACAGCGAAGCCATCAGATCGTCCAGCTCCTTCGTAGCATTGGAAGCATGCTGATGATGACGCACAGCCTGGGTCTGCACTTGAGGCGGTTGCTGCTGCGACTGGGCTGGTTCCACCACTGTCTCCTGTACCGTGACTGTCACTTGTTTGGTGCCTGGGCGAGGCAGGGTCCCTCCTTGGGAGGGAGGCACTGGTGATGTTGAGGCGCGACTGGGGGCAATAGAAAAGGAATTGTCAAAGGATGTTGATCAGATTTTATTACAATATTATGGTGTTTTGTTATGCTATCTGTTATTACTAAATACGTGACAAGATTATCCTGATAGATTTTGACCTATTTGTATTTTGCCTATCTTGGCCGATTTTCTACGAAGCAGTCCAAATTAACGTGTAAAGTTTAAATCCAAAGTACCGAAACCTTTAAAGTTGAGATGAAAGATTACAGATAAATCTGTGGTCTGATTAAAATTAATAACATAAGTACATTACGCCTGTAATCCCGGCAGGGTTAGACAGAAGTGTACCTAATAGTACACACATTTTGCCAGTTATTAGTTTAGGTCCTATGTAATATGGGGCGAGTCTACTGCCATCAACCAGGCACAAATCCAGACTCCGTGGATGCTATTCAGAAATTCCTGACGGAAAAACCCAATAACACTTTTCTCGACCCGGGAATCGAACCCAGGCCCTCATTTATTTCGACGAATATAGCTTTCTAATTGCAATCCAGTACAGCTTCCTAATCAATTACATTTCCCCCGACCATAAACTAAATGAAAACTCCTCTATAAACTGTAATGACGGCACTATCGAGAATCGCGACGGTTCTGATTGGTCCACATGTCATGCATCTCTTGTGTTTACAGCAACCAGTTATAAATTACTCCAGTACGTAAAGACCTATTAGAGTTTGGCCGGCGCGGGCGCATGCAGTGCGTCTTAATTCCCTAAATAGCCGATTGTAGTCCTTCCAAAACGATTATTTATTTAGTAGTTTATGTATGTCATGTGCATTCGTTACTATGGCATGGGCAGGGACTGACTTGACAGAGGCAATTAAAAAGGAATTATGGATTTTGTTTGAATACGAATAGAATTGACTTTTGGGTGGTCTGAGCACGCTTTAACACGTAAAATATGTATGAAGATGAATAAGTTAATTAGCTTTTCTTGTTTTATTTCTTGTTGCTTTGTGTAAAGTCTGTCTACTTTGAAGGCCTCCTTTGCATAAAACTGGAGATCTGTCTAAGCTCGTGGTAGTCACACCTACATTTTGCTGAAGAAGCAGAGTCAGAAGACGTAATGTTAATTTATAACCGCCCCCAACATAGATGGGACAAGGCTATGCAGATGATGATTTTAGTAGAATGAATAGTAGGAAATCAATTTGGTAATTGTACTAAGAATCTGAGAGCAACTATAATGTCTAGAATAGCCAAAAGCTTTTACCCTGTCCAACGAGGTTTATAAACATTTCAATCTAAGACATTGACGAATGATTTTGTATTCGTTTTACCCCTAAAAACTCTTCATAAAACCCATTCATCTCATAAAATAGAGTTAAAGAATGAGTAGTCTTTCATTCTTGAAAAAGTATGGCAGCCAGACATCAGTAATTCAGCAGAACTACGAATTTCGATATTATGAAACGAACTGCTACGAAATAGAGGCATAGTCAAAGCCAAAATCTTGCAATTAACTTTTGTATAGTAAATGGGCCTACTCTTGTCCCGCGAACAGAGATGAGGTCGACGATGGAACGAGCTAACCCAGAAAAAGTCTATTAAGTAGCGACTTAAATAAATATATATCAATATATTTCCATATGAACTTAGGAACATCAACTTAGATTTATAAAACCATGGTTAGACCTGCTGTTGTGTATGGATCAGAATGTTGGGCCACAAAAGGGATAAATGGACATGTGATGCGAAGGAATGAAAAAAATGTTGAATATGAATGTGGAATATGAATGTGGATGGCTATAAGAGTAGAGGAAGACCAAAGAAACGATGGATGGACTGTGTGAAGGATGACATTGCTACGAAGGAAGTGACTGCTGACATGATGAGAAATAGACAAGTATGGAAGAAAAAGACATGTTGCGCCCTTGCGCCGACCCCAAAATAAATTGGGATAAGGGCAGGAGAATGATGATGAACTTAGGAACATCGACGCAGCTAGGGAATTCCACTGCTTGACATGTGCGCATAATAAAAGCAAAGCGCTTTGTGCGAATGTGTGGAACATCAACAAGGTATGGATGACGTGTGTTGCTGTTGATGATACAAGACTAATTTCTTAACAGAACTTCTTTCAACAGTTTTTAAATCCAGATTCATCTTCTCATGCCGTCCCTGTCCCCACATAATGTCTTCTAGTAAATAATACAAGTAATATACAAGATAGACACTCAGCGGCAGGTGCGATTACCGTCTCTTAGCGCATAAATACTAATTAGTGAGCGGAAATGTGCGCCAGAGTCGGTGGGGCATGCCAAAAACAATTATTTTACATTGTCAACCTTTGTTGGGTATTTTGGAGTATGATTTGTGTTTGACTGAGGTGCGATGTGTTAAATGTCAAAGTTGTATGTTATAGTTGACTTCAGAAGTTTTGAATATGTAAAATGTAGGCCTGGTTTTATGCTGTCTAATTCACAAATGTTTAAAATTTTAGACAAACCCACCACATTATTCCTTAACCACTGCAACGCCTGAAAGCCAGAATCAACAGTGGCATCACCAGAAAAGCACCGAGGCAATGAAGCTCGACGAAGTCCCAGTGAAACAATTTAACTGTCTTGGATTCCGCAACGAATAAATTCAGAAAAGAATAGCGGAGGAGCAGCAAAAATATAATTTCCACTAAAGGGACCATATTAACAGGAAACAGAATGGGCAGGGGGTTTTGAACGGTGGTGAAGAAGAAATGAGATAGTCAGCAAAACTGGTTTTGCTGACTATGTTATTCAGAGTTTCATCATCACAAAAGCTGATCCACGCACTCAGAGTTATTACGCCATGTGAGATTGCACCTAATTCTCACATGGCCTAATGGTATTACAATGAAATTCTTTTACAGCAGATGTTATAATTTTTTTGGGCTCGAATCGAAAACTGCTGTGAAAGAGTTCAGAACAGGATTCTATAAACTTCTGCCATAAACGTTACAACATAGACCCTTATAAGACAAAACAATTCAATTTATCAAAACGTCTGGCAACACTGCGAATCACAATATTATAATGATATCAATGTCAAGGCTAATTCTGCTAATCCAACTAATTTAATCCCCCAGTCTCTTTGAAATTTACGACTCGCAGACATTACATTTGGCGTAACGTTGATGATATAAAGCTCAAAGTAAGACATTAATGACAACAGTTACAGTATATACTACAAGGTTGAAATGTGGAAAGAAGATGATGGAATTGTTTTTTGGTAAGACCTTAGCGTTTTCAAAAACCAGTCAGTCAGTTGTCTGAGTCTGACAACTAGTCCTACCTCAGGAAGTATCGTATTGCTAACTGGAGTCAGATTGGCAGTCGCTCCATGAAAAATATTGGTGATAAGTTGAATCCGGTAAAACTGGAAACTGAACACAACATAGTTGAGAAAAGGTTAACAAGATGAGGATTAGCTCTATAATGATTCTGCTAGGGTACAGCCTGCTCCCCTTTCAATAGGCCGTATTTTCCTTTACCATTGTAAGAGCAGTGGTGATGAAGGAAGACCTTATAACCTTATTATAAGTCTCCCTAAATTATCTTTCGAATGGCTGTTTTTTTAACTAGCCGCTGATGTTTTGAAAAGCAGTATCCCGCATTTAATTAAACCTTTTTTGTAGCATCTACTGCATTTGCTTTTTTGTCATGTTCTCCAAAGTTAAAATAATATGTATCTGACGGAGCATTGACTGCCAATAATTCTATCTATGCATTATAAATTAATTCTCCCATCCATTCAGAGTTCAATTACCTTACTATCAAATGAATTATTGAATCAATTTTCTTCGGACTACATCGTCTGGATACCATCATAATATTCAACACTACATTACACTGCTTTACGCAACTGTGCCAGTCATAATTATGAACGTATCTTTGTTCGAGCTGATACACGGTGTGAAGGACGTCATGACATACACTTGGGAGCAAATAAATCGAGCCACTACCTTTTTTCACGTAAAATGGTAAATATTTTTGGTAATATGGAACGTATCAATTCGAACTATATATCGCCTAAAAGTTTAGTTAATAACCTTTACAATGAGGGTAAATTATTGAATAATAACCTTATTGAATGATAAATTATTGGCTCTGCAAGAAAAATGGTAATTTTGATAGAAAATTTAGTAGGGCTAAAACAGTCCATAAAAACAATAAAAAACAAAATTATTGCAAAAAAAATATTCTTAATAACTGGTATTACCCCCCCGTGCCCTGATACATTCTTGTAGCCTATTAGTCATCGATCTGATCAGCGTTACGATGACATATTGTGGTATGTTCTCCCACTCTTCAAGCACAGCGACTTTAAGCTCGGGAATGGATGAAACAGCGGGAACCCTGGCTCGGACTCTCCGTTTTAGCTCGTCCCATAGGTGTTCGATCGGGTTCAAATCGGGACTTCGTGCTGGCCATACCATTTGTTGAATCCCGATCGCAGACAAGTATTCCGTAACGATCTGCGCGGTATGAGGTCTCGCATTGTCATGCATAAACAAGAAATTTTCTCCGACAAAACCAGCATACGGCATTACGTGGTTTTCAAGAATGTCAGTTATGTATCGGTCAGCTGTTAATCCACGTCTACCACTGCCATCGTTGGCGGGGTCGACGAAGACAAGTTCCGTTTTTCCGTCTAGAGAAATTCCTCCCCACACCATACAAGAACCACCACCAAAACTCACAGTTTCTCGAATGCAACATTGGGCAAATCTTTCACCAGGACGTCTATACACTCGGTTTCTCCCGTCATTGCTAAAAAGACAGATTCTTGACTCGTCAGAAAACAAAACTGACCTCCAGTCTTCTAACGTCCAATTAATGTGTTCTCGAGCAAACTCCAAGCGAGATCGGCGATGAGCTACAGTCAATTTTGGGCCAGTTGCTGGTTTGTGTGATGTTAAATTTCGTTCTTTTAGTCTTCGTCTCACTGTCCACCTACTGATTGAGACTCCTCGAACGTCACGTAACGCTTGCTGTAGCTGAACAGCATTAAGTCCACGGTCGCGCAACGAATTGGTTGCAATAAAGCGGTCGTCACGTTCTGTTGTTGCCCGTGGTCGGCCAGTTCCAGGTCGCCGAACAAAAGCACCAGTCTCCAGATACCTGCGGTATACCCGCTGTACCTTTGAACGACTCAAATGAAGTCTGCGTGCCACTTCACGTTGTCCGTGTCCAACCTCAAGTAAAGCTACAACTTGGGCAGCTTCCGTCGGTGTAGTATCCATTTTATCAGGTTATTTTGATTACACAGACACAGATAAAGACAACAATAACAAGTAATATGGGTATGATTAACAAAAACCTCAAATTTAATCTTTTCTTAACAGAGTACAATAAAAATGTCATAAGCAAATTAAATGCGATAATTTTATTCTACCCTTTAAACTTTAATTTAAATAAAAAAAAAATGAAATTTTGACAACTAACTACCCTCTTTGTAAAGGTTATTAAATACCCTTTTAGGCGATATATGTTTCGAATCGATGCGTTCCATAATACCAAAAATAATTACCATAATGCGTGAAAAAGGAAGTGGCTCGATTTATTTGCTCCCAAGTGTAGTTTTTTTACCAGGCTTATCCATGGTTGTCTTCTTAGCGTATCGGTGGCAGAATTAACTAGGAGTTTTGCGCATTCCAGTAGCTTCCAACAGTCCCTGTAATGAGGACGATATGAAGTGTCCCATCATATAGGTATGGAAGAACACCACATTTACACTCTAGAATGGATTCATTTATGATTCTCCACCTGAGAAGTCTGTTAAAACTCTTGGTAAAGGTTTGTGTCACAATGTCCCTTACACCGTGTATTTATTACAGCGTGCTAGACTCTAGTATATCAGTCGATATACAAAAATATTCCCGTTCAACGGATGTAGTGGATCGCTGCCAAAATCCGATGATGAAAAATTGCTTGAAAAAATACACGCGTCGCCCTCGAATCGTACTTTTGCGACGGTATTACGATGGTAACATTAAAATCAAGCGGATATCATCTGATGTAAAACCTTGTAGTGTTTATAGAATTTTGGACTGTTATGTTTGGTGCATCCTCCTTTTTGTTTTTCTTTATTTTTCTGTGGCCTAGACCTATTCCTGTTTCTGGTCATAGTGTAACAAAGTGAGCATGGCGTTTGGGACTGTTTTCTTTGTCACAAAGCTTACTATTATTAAGTCTTCTACTTTAGAAGCAACTAGCTTATATGTGGGTAATTTACCAGCGCTGTGACATTCAAAAATGTTGCAGCATCGTGCCTTTTGGCCTCGTACGGGACTTATTTTTACTGTTTTATTTTTTAAGTGTTCCTCTTGTTTTTTTTTTTTTTTTGTTGTTAATCTTTTATTATTGATTTGTCCTGTGTGAGACCAATAAATACTTTTTCTTTCTTTCTTTCTTTCTTTTAATTTTGATTTCAACTATGGATAATTATGTTTTAACGTATTTTACAATAGAGTAGTACATATTCCATTTCTTTAGTGCTGAAGGAAATAAACGTACATTCACTTTAATAACATTGGTTATGTATAAATCTGTTCACAAAACATTATAATTGCTCTCATTGAGACTTAAGTAGACCTATCATCGAGGTTGGAGTAATCGGCTTTCACCAGAGACCACATACCTCTAGGAAGTTATTATAAGATGTAGTGCAGTTGTCCTACATTTGCTTTCGCATCTACTGTGAGTAGTATTTCCATGTCAATGTGAAGGATAGGAAATATTTATCTTTGCTACTGAATAAAAATGAGATTTCTTAGTTGGAAAACATGACTGATACTCGATACTTTAGTAACATGTACATAATAGGGATGTTTCCTGACTAAACAAAATATGATTCTATTTAGTCCGTCTGTTAGATTATCAAAAAATATTGGATACATATTTTTTGTTTTTTCAAATCATTAAAAATTGTCGAAGTAAAAACGCTTCAAAGATTTGAGTGGGGGCTTGTGACGTCACTCGTCGGTAAAAAATGTTATACTAATGTCTTACAATATGACGTCACACGAGTTTTCAAAGCACTGTATCGTCTTCATTGTTTGTTTATGTGAAAAAAGAAAAAATATGTGTCCAATATTTTTTGGAAATCTCTCTGGCGGACTAATTAGATTTTTTTGTCAACTACCCTATTATTTCACTAGAATAATCAGTTGAAAAAAGGTGCGAGGCCTTTCTTCTTGCATCATCATTTTGCATATTCATCAATTGCTTAAAATTGATGCAATACGAAAATAATCCTGGCGAACGACCAAAAAAAATACATGCATCCTGCCTAGTTTTTTGTAATCACAAAAATTCGTAATGCATCACATATTTTTGATATACCACGAGTGATGATTATAACTGTTGATGGATGGAGAGGGAGAGGGAGATCAAGGAAATGATGGATGGATTGTGTCAGGAATGACATGAAAGAAAAAGGAGCAAGTGATAGTGAGGCGAATGGTAGAAAAAAACGTGTTGCGCCGACGCAAACTAACATTAGATGAGGGCAAGAAGATGATGCCGATCACACATTTTGCCGAATATTATTTATTTATTTTCGCAAATAAAAATAAATAGAGAAGTATAGAAGAAGAAGACATCTTGCGCCGACCCCAAATAAATTGGGATAAAGGCATGAGAATGATTACTATTTATTTTGCTTCCCGATATATCGTTCGAATAGGGATACTATAGTTACGAAACGAACTCATCAACACGATGCATGTTCGAGCAATAAAGATCTATCTTCACTTACGTATTTATTGCTCGTAAGGGATAAACTGAAGTCATAGATATGCTTGCATTGCCCAGTTACGCAAATAAACCAAACATGGTACGAATTTATGTTGGCGCTGGCCACTATGACTAAGCAAGGAATTTCAATACATTAGCATAACATCACGTCTGTAAACCCCGAAGGGCTAGGCAGTGATACCTTATAGGACACCCATATTTCACCAGTTATGTGTTAGTCCGATGTAATAGGCGGCGAGCCTATTGTCATCAACCGGGCACAAATAAAGACTACTAAATGCTACTGAGAAATTCCTGATAGAGAAATCCAATAACAATTTTCCCAACCTGGGAATTGAACCTATGCACAGCAGCCTACGACTAAACAAATCAGACAGAATTAAATTAGTTTCTGCTTTTATATCTACGTTTTCAGTTTAGTTACATTATTATTACAAGATTGTTTGCACACGAATCAATTTAAATGGTTCCCGAGGGCGATTGAAAGTTAAATGTTTTTGAATGCTTTTAACATTTCTCACAAAGAGTTTAGTAGGTTTACAATGTTATGATTAGAAAATACTACAAGAAAATTATTGTAAGTACTGAATTCACTTTACAATATCGATTTACAGTTTTTGCACCTGGCTGAACTAATGTCCGTAGTAATTTTATCTAGATGTAACAAGATTTCGGTGTCAAAACTGAAAATGGCATCATCTAGGTACCTACACTTTTTCCGAACTATTTTGCCGAAAATTAAGTAGTGGCTTTAAAATGGAATTCACTAAATAAACACTTGTTCAGTTAAGTTATTTTATGTTGAAACAAGAAAACATACACAAGGTACAGTTTTGCATTCTTGTCAAAATTCAGGAGATTGTCATTAAATAGGTATATAATTAATAAATTTAAATTACGATACCTGGCCAATCTGGTCAATTAACATACACTTGGGAGCAAATAAATCGAGCCACTTCCTTTTTCACGCATTATGGTAATTATTTTTGGTATTATGGAACGCATCGATTCGAAACATATATCGCCTAAAAGGGTATTTAATAACCTTTACAAAGAGGGTAGTTAGTTGTCAAAATTTCATTTTTTTTTTATTTAAATTAAAGTTTAAAGGGTAGAATAAAATTATCGCATTTAATTTGCTTATGACATTTTTATTGTACTCTGTTAAGAAAAGATTAAATTTGAGGTTTTTGTTAATCATACCCATATTACTTGTTATTGTTGTCTTTATCTGTGTCTGTGTAATCAAAATAACCTGATAAAATGGATACTACACCGACGGAAGCTGCCCAAGTTGTAGCTTTACTTGAGGTTGGACACGGACAACGTGAAGTGGCACGCAGACTTCATTTGAGTCGTTCAAAGGTACAGCGGGTATACCGCAGGTATCTGGAGACTGGTGCTTTTGTTCGGCGACCTGGAACTGGCCGACCACGGGCAACAACAGAACGTGACGACCGCTTTATTGCAACCAATTCGTTGCGCGACCGTGGACTTAATGCTGTTCAGCTACAGCAAGCGTTACGTGACGTTCGAGGAGTCTCAATCAGTAGGTGGACAGTGAGACGAAGACTAAAAGAACGAAATTTAACATCACACAAACCAGCAACTGGCCCAAAATTGACTGTAGCTCATCGCCGATCTCGCTTGGAGTTTGCTCGAGAACACATTAATTGGACGTTAGAAGACTGGAGGTCAGTTTTGTTTTCTGACGAGTCAAGAATCTGTCTTTTTAGCAATGACGGGAGAAACCGAGTGTATAGACGTCCTGGTGAAAGATTTGCCCAATGTTGCATTCGAGAAACTGTGAGTTTTGGTGGTGGTTCTTGTATGGTGTGGGGAGGAATTTCTCTAGACGGAAAAACGGAACTTGTCTTCGTCGACCCCGCCAACGATGGCAGTGGTAGACGTGGATTAACAGCTGACCGATACATAACTGACATTCTTGAAAACCACGTAATGCCGTATGCTGGTTTTGTCGGAGAAAATTTCTTGTTTATGCATGACAATGCGAGACCTCATACCGCGCAGATCGTTACGGAATACTTGTCTGCGATCGGGATTCAACAAATGGTATGGCCAGCACGAAGTCCCGATTTGAACCCGATCGAACACCTATGGGACGAGCTAAAACGGAGAGTCCGAGCCAGGGTTCCCGCTGTTTCATCCATTCCCGAGCTTAAAGTCGCTGTGCTTGAAGAGTGGGAGAACATACCACAATATGTCATCGTAACGCTGATCAGATCGATGACTAATAGGCTACAAGAATGTATCAGGGCACGGGGGGGTAATACCAGTTATTAAGAATATTTTTTTTGCAATAATTTTGTTTTTTATTGTTTTTATGGGCTGTTTTAGCCCTACTAAATTTTCTATCAAAATTACCATTTTTCTTGCAGAGCCAATAATTTATCATTCAATAAGGTTATTATTCAATAATTTACCCTCATTGTAAAGGTTATTAACTAAACTTTTAGGCGATATATAGTTCGAATTGATACGTTCCATATTACCAAAAATATTTACCATTTTACGTGAAAAAAGGTAGTGGCTCGATTTATTTGCTCCCAAGTGTAGTTACGCTGTTTTTTAGTTGTTAAAAATTAAACAGCTTTTCAGAATAAACGTATGCGTTTGTTTGTGTGTGTGTGTAAAAGCGCTGTTATAAGGGCGAGAATCAGATGGACCGCGTTTTAATATGGCTGGTTTACACTTACCAATTTGCGTTATAAGAAAAAAAACCTACCTATCTTAGTAAAGTTACTTCCTTGAATTTGACGAGTGTTTAAAACAGCAGCCCGCATATTATGAAAGAAACAATAACTATCTTCCACGTGCAATACATAAAAAAATCATTCGTACGGGAATCAGACAGTCCCTCCAGACTCCGGCGCGTGGCCACACCGAAGGGGCGATTATAATAACAAAACACTGCGCTGACGTCACTCCGTGCTATTTGTGCGCCGAACAAAAATAGGTAAGTTTTCACACGGCCCAGTCGACGGCCCACGGCCCGATATACGAGTACTATCTAGTCGGGATTATTTTTTCTGGTTCCGTATAGGAATACTCGTCAAAAGTTTTAAAAAATGAAAATCTCGCTAGTCATCCAATACGGAATCCTGTATCCCAGCAATTGTATGCTGACTAGCATATGCTAGTGGCTACGCACGCCTGGAATTCGTTCTACCGGTGTGTCACATTTGCTCCAACTCCGTTCAGTAGTTTTTGCGTGAAAGAGTAACAAACATCCATCCATCCTCACAAACTATCGCATTTCATTCATGGGTTGCAACAGCTAGCTGTAATCAGTCTATTAGCACCTACTGCTGGGACTGCGGTTTCCTCTGTGTATGAAAGAGTGGACCAAAACGCCACAGATGTCACAAATCTTCGAAGTTTTGGTTCTAGGATATGCCAAAATGAATGACACAAAGTGCCTGTGAAGGGTCGCACCCACGACCTGTGACATATACAAGGTTACTTCTCGGCCGCCACAGATCTCATCTGCATAGCAGCAATTGAAGAACTAGTGATATTCCTTGCTGTATCGGTAACGAAAATTTTGATAAAGCTCTAATGAAAATGGAATTTCCGGTTGAAAGCGCCCGCGCCACGGGTAGCTAAACTCGCATTTATGTTGTACCAAATTTAACTGAAGCTAATTTTCGACTAACATCTGCGTATTAAAAACTCAATCTGAAATCTTTGACAAACGGCTTCTTTTCATAGACTTTGACAGATTGACCGCCGAACACAATCGAATCGTCGGCAATCGTCAAAATCGCAAATCTGTAAGCACCTTTATGTACTAAAATACATTATTATTTAGAAATAAACATTAGAACTAGCGATTTTAAAACACGATCTGCGTGAAAGCTCATAAATTCAATCGCACATAACAATTCTTCTTCTTCATTCTATCACTTTTCGGGCTTATTGCCAAGGGGATATTCGCCTATTGCATTGCTTTTGCAAACGAACTGCATGATACTGCACATGTGCTCATTAGCAAATGCACATCGGTTCCTATATCCGTAGTATCGTGATTGCCAATTCTATAAACAATGGTTACGTAGGTGTTAAATGCTCTATTAAAATTACAGTATAATTGTAACAATCTAAAAAATAAATATCATAAACTCATATCTTTTCCCATAGAAGGGTTGGGTAGGTATAAATTAGCACCACCACCGCCATCCCTGTTTTAGGGCGTCCCCTACCGGTGTTAGCTGTGACAACACACGTTTGCCTTGTGCCTCTCCACATGACCACACCATCTAAGCATACTCTTTTAAATTTTTGTCACTACATCTTCTTCTAAATCGCAACGTTCTCGTATAACGTCATTCAATTTAACATAACTAACTATATTTGCTTTGCTAAAGATGTGCGGTGCTATTGGCTGGATAATATAACCGAGGAAATTTATGGCGTGCTATTGCAGGGTAGCCCTTATCCATCTAATAAAGGCTTATTAGAATGAGAAGCTCAAAGGAAAAGTGGAGTGACGACCGACGATGGCTAGGAGGTAGCAGCTAGAAAGAGTTGCCGAGAATTGAGGTATGTGGTATTCAATTATAGATGTGATGTGCAGCAATGGATTGCTATGAGCTTATAATATGATGATAATAATTCGCACTCATGCTAAGTAAACGGCATAATATAAGTTTGAATATAAGCTAGAAGTAGGCTGCTGAGTGGTGCTGGTGTACTGGCCATTGAACAGTAATAACCTGAGCTATACAATACTCCTGTTAACGATGGGGACATAGCATCTGTAGCTTCAATAAACTTGTCATTAAACCTACTAAGAAACAAATATGATGTTCGATATGCCAAATTATTTATAGCAGGCGAGACGTAATAATTTCTACAAGAATTGGCAGAGCCATCGAATATCATTTCTTATTACATATTCTAACAGATGGGCTATTTACTTGTACATGCTTGCGGGGAATAATTACAGTAGGTACTAGGTATATGAAATGAGGAGCTCGTGGCTTAATAAGAACTGCCACTCGGGCCGATCTTTAGGTAAAGCTATGCTTGCCTAGGTCGGTCTGTGGATGGGTGACCGCCCGACATACCGAGTTTCCTCCGTGCCTCGGAAAGCACGTTAAGCTGTTGGTCCCGGCTGCCATATATAGATCTTTGGCAGTCGTTACAGTCAGTCAGTGACCTGAAATTCTGACATCCAGTCTTACCAAAGAGTATCGTATTACCTAGTATTAACTGGGTTGTGGAGGTCAGATAGGCAGTCGCTCCATGTAAAATACTGGTATTCAGCTGCATCCGGTTAGACTGGAAGCCGACCCCAACATAGTTGGGAAAAGGCTAGGCAGATGATGACTAGGTATATGAAATACTTACGTAGGTATGTACTATGGCTAGTATCAATATAATTTATGTCGTAGTAAAATGAGAACAGTGATCGTTTTGGGATTAACGATGAAGTAATTGTTAAGATGTGAAGCTGGTCTTTGTGAACAATATAGTTGTTTGGTTTGCATTGTTATTGCATGCATCTTCATTATACGGCAAATGCATGTTTGTGTGTGAACGTATCGATGGCACTCTGACTTTAGCTGGGCCAGAATTTGGCTACAAGTTTAATCATTATAAGGGAATAGATCATCAGCTATTCGCTCATATTTATAGATGGATATGTTAAAAAGCTTAACTAGCTTTTTAATTTCAACATTTATAGTTACAATTAAAACAATGTCGGAGTACCATTTCTACCAGTCTTTATGACTAGTAACTGCACCTATTATTTCAGGCCACATAATGGTTTCGTTCACATACGAAGGTATATCAAAGAAAACCATATTTTTTAATACTAACATAAACGTATAATTTAAACAACACGAGTTTTCCTTTTATTAGAATACACGAGTACAATAATTATGTAATAAAAAAGTGTCTGAAGAGACCGCGACATCCGAACACTATAATCTAAACATACATCCAACAGATTTAGATGTGGTTTTCAAGATAATTTACAAAATAAATAATATTAAAATACTTGTATTTTTTTAAATACTGGTGAAAAGGTGGGTACCCAATATCACCCAAAAAAAAAACGCTATGGCGGAAAGAAAAAGTGCATTTCGACTTCGTAAAGGCTACTTTTCCCACCCATTTTTTTTTTAATTTAATACGTATGGTATTACATAATCATTATTTATTATTTATCTACTTACTTCATAATAATGTTAAAGAAACCTAAATAGGGTGTAAAAGTACCCTTAACGCAAACGAAGGGCACTTGTTCTCCCCACCACTGCAATAATTTTTTTGTTTTAGACCATACCTGGGAACCCCTTAGTTACGGAGATATTGGGGGTCAAAGTTCGAAAATTTTCACAGCTGTTTTTGTAATTACTAGTTTTTCATTTTCTAACTTTACTTAAATTAGCTCCATGACTCGTTTACTATTCAAAGCATCCACTAGCACCATGTTTTAAGAGTGCTACATTGAGTTTTACCGTAAAATGTGATTTTTGACCCAAAAAAAAAGTCGTTTCCCAGCAAAAATTTTTGCGTAGGGATACTTAGTTTAATGTACAGAATGCTTGGTTGACGGGTGTGTGATGGGTTGATTTACACCCTGTATAATATGTACGAGGTCGAGGCAAAATGGGGGCCCGGTCGCTTATAAAAGTATCTAGAATATTAACAAGTCTTTTCTTTTTCAACAATTCTAATACATTTGAGTACTTGGCAGCTCCAGTGGATCTTTATTTATGGTAGAAACAGTTTCTAGCATTAGGTATTTCTATAACCAACAAGTGGAAACTTTTTTCTTCGTTTTTGTTGATTTTTTGCTAGTTTGAACGATAATGTTTTCTGGCTGTCCGACGAACGGATATAAAAAACTAGTGGGTGTGTCAACGACACAAATAAATAGATTATTATAGTATGTTGTAGATGAAATGTTGAGTAACAGTTTTATTATTTTGTGAGGTAAACATATTTTATTGAGACAGTAATCAATGCAATTTTTCCTAAACTTGTTTTAGTAAAGGATTAGTCAGTCAGGACTGCCTCGTTGGTCTAGTGGTCGCAATCACGACGCCTGAGTCAAGGTTGAGGTCCTGAATTCGTTTCCCAGGTCGGGCAAATTAGTATTAGGTTTTTCCATCAGGATATTTATTTTCCTGTCGGGGCTGCAGGTTGTCCGCAAGGGATACCGCGGCCTCGACATGAAGGGCGAAGAAGGAACATGGGTGGTTTTTAGTCAGTAGAAGTCTGACACTCCCTCTCGCTCTGCCCAAGAGCGGGAGGGGTTATTTGATGATTTCCCACCCCCCAAAAAAAAAAGGATATTTATTTTGTTTTAAAATATTGCCCCACTAGGAATGTGTCCTGTATCGTGGGTGCGTTTACAAACATTTAAACTCACATACACAATCACCCAGACCCGGAACAACTATCTGTAGGTAATATAAATATGTTTTCCGTGCGGAGATCGAACCCGCGCCACCCAGCGCAGCAGTCCAATCGCTCATCCACTGCGCTAACCGTGTCGTAACGTCATATCTCAGTAGCAGTTATGGGGTCTGAATTTGTGCGTGGTTGATGGCTCCCTATCACTTCGTCATCTTTAGTAGGTACCAAACCAATTACTCTCTTCTGCAGGTTCCACAAATCAGTTATTTGAAAAGCGACATTAGTAAATTTGTTACTCAAGACCCGATCTATTTTTCAAAAACAATAAATTGTGTTTATGGTGTAAGATACCGTGGGAAAGCCCACACGTTGGCAATAAATTGTCTGTATTGCTATTCTATAGTTAACACCCAAGGACAGAGGTAGGAAGTAGTGGGGACCACCTCTCGTTCTAATAATGGTACGAAGTGTCCGCGTTCATATGAAAGAAGGCCGAAGTCATAATGACATCTGAGTTGACAGCGACACTTCGAAGGAACACGACAAGACGAATTGAAGAAAGGCTTTTATATAAGTCCCTAAAATAAGCTACCACGCTATCTATAAATTACCACGTAGACAGAGTCGGAGACAGTTAACGGTTAACGTTATCAGACTTTACTTCAAAATTCTCTTGTTCAGTTAGCAAAAGACCATCAAACCGTTAAAGTACATCATTGTCCCTTCCACCTTGTAAAATATGAGTAAAATGAATGATATCCAAAAATGTAACATCTCCAGAGAATGCTCGATCGAGAGACGAAACACATTTTCATAGTTTTGGGTTGCCTTATACGTCATTATTACAACTTCTACATGTTGCTCCTTTTCCATTCCACACAATTCTGACTTTAGTTTTAAATTAATATCATAGATCCCATTAGTTGTGGTATTCATCAATTAGCTTCTACTCACCCATTGGGTATTTCTGCGCTGAGCTGGTCGAGGAGAGAGTCCACCGTAGGTCTGGAGGAAGCTGGGCTGGCTGTGCCATTGGTGCGAGCATATCCATCGGATACTGCGGAGTAAATAACACAATCAGTAAGCATTGAATTGGCTGCTTTCTGAAATCCAACAATGAGAGATTTTGCTAACCCACGTATTCAGTACATCATTAAGAAGACAGACCAGAAGAAGTAGAGAAAAATTCAATATTTTTCGATAATCTAACAGATGGACTAAACAGAATCATATTTTTTTTTGGTAAGTCAGCTACCCTATTATCAAATGTTACTTGATTTAATGTTTTGCTGGTCAATGGTGGCTATAATTTATTGTACTGGTGGTGTAATCGTGGTAATGGTGAACGTCGTTGTCCTTTTTACCGTGGATATCTGATATCATTGCAGCTGCATTCAATTTCTAAATATTATATTCCTAGAAAGAGGTCTTATTTACAAACGAAATCCTGCGTGAATTGGCAACTGTTTACATACGCGTTGAAATATTTGATTTTATGTTTCTCAAAGCGCAAGAAAAACATAAAATCTGTAAATACAAAGTATTAGGTTAGGTTACGTATACGTTTACATCTTTCACGGTCTTTATCGGAACTGCTATCGTAAAGCGTTTGTTCGAACCGTTAATTGGTTATTTCATGCAAATACCATAACCATAACATAACACAACGCCTGTACTGTAATCCTCGAAGGGATGCCTAAGCAGAGGGGTGTCTAATAGTTTTTGGTTCTTGAGACCGTAGAATAATCTAGAAAACTACAGGATGGTCTTGTTGTATCTCGAAATGTTGGTAAATTTTACTAGAAACATTTCACTCGACTGATCATTTATCTGCAAATGGTAATAATCACATGTTGAAAGCAATCAGGTGACTTTCCAGAGACATTTTTCAAGTTTTCACGAACATTTTCGGCACGAGCGCACAAAATTTTCAGTACAAACTGAAATCAACATCGCTAAATTTATAAATTGCTGCAACAACGTTATTTATGACCAAGAAACCTTGCTAATCATCCAACGTGTACAAAATGTACCGAAACTTCTGGCAACGAAAATATCATTAAGAACAAAATAATTCTAGGTTCATTAACTGTAACAGCAAAGCGTTTATGATTAACAAACAATCTTAGCACTACTTTGCTCTAGTTAACGGCTTGTTTACATACAATTTTGACAAGTACAAGTGAAATTATGAAACATAAAACATTGCCAAAAATAACGTTTGTTTTGAGAAAGGCACAGGTGGCATGGTCTTGACAAATTCGTCCAATGCCAAGTGCAGGCCCTTGCGGGACACTGATCGCTTGCCAGTAAGTCTGGCATCTAAGGTTCTTCGCCTCTGGCTACTAATACAGGGTGTAAAAGTACCCTTAACGCAAACGAAGGGCATTTGTTCTCCCCACCACTGCGATCATTTTTTTGTACTAGACCATACCTGGGAACCTCCTAGTTACGGAGATATTGGGGGTCAAAGTTCCAAAATTTTCACAGCTGTTTTTGTAAATACTAGTATTTCAGGTTTTAACTTTACTTAAATTACCTCCATGACCCGTTTACTATCCAAAGCATCCACTAGCACAATGTTTTAAGAGTGCTACTTTGAGTTTTACCGTAAAATGTGATTATTGACCCCAAAAAAAAAGTAATTTCCCAGCAAAAATTTTTGCGTAGGGGTACTTAGTTTGATGTACAAAATGCTTGGTTGACGGATGCGTGAAGGGTTCGTTTACACCCTGTATATCAATGTTTTCTTCAATAAACTACGAAGAAGATTGCCTTAAGGAAATTATTGAGCTATTAGAAGCAGATGGTGAGCCTTTAAACGGTTGACCTTTAAGGTTAAGTGGCCCTAAATATTTATTTATTGTTGTACAAGAAGATAAATCTAGTGGCTTATCTTATATGTGATTGATTTCCGATATCTTTAGTGAAATAGAAAACTTCGATACAGTATTTGAACACGGAACGCTAAAACCGAATCTAGCCTATGATGTAAGCTCAGAGTTTGAAAATTAACTAATGACAGATGAAGCGTTGACAACTAGATGAATTTGGGAGATGTTTCGCACGGTTTGAAGATCAAAGTCACGAGTGTAAGGAACGACTAGAGAACGGTGATCGCTGAGCAGTTGTGATCGATAGCTTTTGAAGAAGCAGAATGGAAAAGATGTCCAAATTAATGAGTGAAATGTATAGGTAAATAAGACACAGCTGGTAGAAAAATAAATTGGTGCAGAATAAAAATAACGACATAAACTATTACAGCTGGTTGTAAATAAAGGTAAAGAAAATTTAGTACATTTACCAACAAGTTGAAGTTAAGATTACTCCAAGAAGAAGACGACTGCATAAAAAATTTTGCATCTCGCATATGTAAAAGCAACTGATGAAACTAACAAGAGTGAAATATTGCTACACGCGCTGAAAAAGTGCACTCCTATCTTTAGATCACTGGAAACATCGAGATAGAAACACACAATTTCTAAACCCACAAGATTCGAGATTTTGCCAAAACATTATGAGGAGTAATAGTGCTTTTTATAAAATATGGTCTTGTATACAACATTGGATCCAAATGTCTGAATACAAGTGTCAGACTGATGCCAAATGTCGTTAAATGAGCGAGTAATTTAAGTTTATTGGATTGAAGACATCATGCACCACTAATTGGACTAGCTTGTAATGAGAGCGAAATGTATATTGACAACGTTCTGAAGAGACAAATGAGTGTCTGTATTTTCAAGTGTGCAGAAAAGATTTGCATTATGTTTTGTTGCCTGCTAAAGATTATATTCGACTGCTGAATTCGATAAGCAATGTATCGTATATCGGACTATGGCGTGTTCAAGCGTGGAGAAAATGATCATTTAACACATTCCCATTACTAAAAACTTTCCTACAATTTCGACCATCTCAACAAAGGCTTACAACAAAACCTTTATAAAGATAATAAAGTTTGACAAAAACACTATCGTAATACCTCATATTAAGGAGTCAAAGAAAGAAAATATATTCAAAGCCAGTAAAACAGCATTAGTTTGTAAACCAAACAATCTGGAACGGTGTTCTATTTCCGATGGGGAGACTGGCCTTGGTGAAGACATTTGCCGATTACTTACAGCTATAAACATACTATTTATTACTGTATTCCGATGTATTTGTTGATCTATGGCTTAGTTGAAAAGGTTTTGGCTAAAGAGTGGTCGTGAAAAGAGATTTCAATGATATCATAGGAAATAATATTATTGTAAAACCTACAATAGCAGAAGCAGTAAGAGAAAATGCAGAACCAATTTAGAAGATAATAGTTAAATCAATAATGAAAATGATGCCGTGACATCTGACAGACGAGAATGGAAACGGAAACGTGTTGTGCTGACCCCACGTAGAATGGGACAAGGGCAGGATGATTGAGATGAATCAATAATGAATAGTGCCAGTAACGAAAATCTTAACACAGTAAAGAACAAAATTATCCCCATTTCGAGCAACGATAACATTAGTAATAATTATCCTAGTTATTTCTGATTCTCTTTTAACGGCGTAAATATTTTTGTACCAAACGGTGTTATAACATGAAAAGATAAATTATCTGCCATCGCTACAATATCTAGGTCAATATGTATTTTTTTATAATTGCAGCTTTCTAGAATGAAATTCAGGTTACAGGGCTAATATATTACAGACTTGTTACACCCGAGGTCGTCGCAAATGAATCGTCTCGGCGTACATGAAATAATCTTCGCATCCTACTCGAGCAACGAGTTATGGGAGCGCTTGATTTTGATTGATCATATTTATCTGAACTTTAGGAATTACAAATTGGTTCTGATAATGGTGAGGTGTATTATCGAGGTTGTATGTTTAATTGGTTTTATCAGCTGCTACAGCAAGCTGTTGGAAGTAGAAGACGTGCTGCACCGACCCGAAATAAGTTGGAATAAGAGCAGAAGCATGATGATATCAGCTGCTACAGATGCTTCAAATCCAAAATGGTTTGGTTAGTTTCTATGATTTAGCTGTACGGTGTACTTTAAATTCGACGATTCTCTAATACTACTAGAAACATTTATCAGTTTCTCGTTTATTTTGTTGATGTACTCACAGTTGTACTTTTCCTGTTTTTCTTCCCGTTGTGCACTGACTCGGCAACACGTCTAATTTATAACACTTCCGCTCTCTTAGAAATAAAACGGGTGTTTTAGCCTTGTAGTTTTTTTGTGTTACCAAGTGACATTGATTTCTGCTTTCAGTCAAAATGATTTTCCACTTTTATAATTTGAAGATGAACTTTCATAATAATTGTTTCGGTCATACCTATTCACTATGATACTGAATTATAATGATTATAATGATGACAAAGCTATGATATAATTAAATTGAACAGGTCACGGTGATAATAGTACTTCTCAATCTAAGGATAACAATGTCTTCTTGAGTATCACGTCATCATCGTAAAAGGCTTGTAGAAATAAGCAGTATGGTATGCGGCTCTTTGGTAAATTGATGCCACTCAGATGGGGCCCGCGGGATGAATCTACCAATAGGGTAGTTAACTAATAAAATGTAATTAGTCCGTCAGATAAATATTGAACACGTATTTTTTCTTTTTTCACGTAAACAAACAATGGAGACGTTTTCTAAGACATTTTTTACCGGTGAGTGACGTTACAACCCCCCACCCAAATCTTTGACGCGTTTATCTTCGTCAGTTTTTATTGATTTGATAAAACAAAAAATACGTATCCAATATTTTTCGATAATCTAACAGACGGATTAATTAGAATCATATTTTTTTAGTCAGTAAACATCCCTATTGCATGTATTTTTGTTTAGTCTTTACGGCAAAATTAGCAGAAACTTCTACAATAATTATCATCTTCCTGCCCTTGTCCAATTCTACTTGGGGTTGGCGCGACACGTTTTCTTCTTCCTTTCTCCCCTGTCAGATGTCCAGCGACATTTACTCCTTTCTCTTTCATATCATTCCAATCCATCCATCTTTTCTTTGGCCTTCCTCTCCCTCTCCATCCATCAACATTAATCACACGAATACTAATTTATAAACTTCTAAAACAATATGCACTTCAAAATTTTAATATCATAGACTCACCATTTCTTTCACTATACGTAGCAGATTTGTCTACATAGTTCCCGTATCTCGCATTACTTAGGTCATCGAGCAGGGTGTCCAGTTCCGTCAGGTTACCACGTCCACTCTTGTCAGAACCCGTTCTGCCATAGACGGGCTGCGGTGAGCTGTAGTTGGTCTGTGAAGCATTGTAGGTGTTCTGTCCTGAGTTGTAGCCAGGTGAGTGGGTACTGTAGGTCGTCTGTGTTGAGCTGTATTCCACTGGGGCTACCTTCTTGGTCTCTCTGAGCAATGATGTGTTTTGGTAGGTGGGCTGTGGACAAAGAATGGGATTTTATTATTGTTTGTTGCATAATGGTAAATTGGCTGGTGGTGCATTCCTTTTTTACAAATCACTGTAATGTAGGCAAAAAACTCGTTAGACCAGCAGGTGCAGTGGGGTTTCTATCGGCTTAGTCGGATTCTGGTATTAGAACTTTAACATATCACAACACATCACGCCTGTTAACCCCGAAGGGTTATACAGAGGTGTATCTAATCGTACACCCACATTTCGCCACAAAATTACTACTCTACACCCACTCTCTACCCTACTATTACTACTTTTTTTGTATTGAAACTTTCAACGAATGAAAATTACCGCATTTAAAGACTAACCATGGTCCTACGCGTTCTACCAATGCGCTGTAATGTTGGCAAGCCCCGATTGTCGCCTCAAAAAGGAATGTTATTGACAGTAGCACGTTTACAAATTAAATTATGGCTACGAGGTGTAGGTTGTACACTAACTTGTCTGCAACTGAACTGCAGCCATTCGGTGATCCTTAGAAGCGCTTGGCTAATGCAGTGTGACTGCACTATGACTTAATGTTGATATGGTCACGCGCATTATTATGACAAATGACATAAACAACATGAATAACAGCTTATTTATTTTACCATTTATGGACACGCAAGAGGAAACATCATAACATATCTTGGAGTGACGGCACGGTTGGCGCAGTGGCTGAGCGATTGGACTGCTGCGCTGCGTGTCGCGGGTTCGATCCCCGCACGGAACAAATATTTGTATGGCCTACAGATAGTTGTTTCGGGTCTGGGTGTGTTTGTGTATGTGAGTTTAAATGTTTGTGAACGCACCCACGATACAGGAGAAATTCCTAGTGTGGGGCAATGTTTTTTTAAAAAAAAAAAAAAAAAAAAAAAAAGTACAAAGGCACAGCTTATTTCAAAAGAAATAACTACCCGTTAAGTAGGCCTGTGAAAGGAAAATGTATGAATAAATGTTCTTCAGAAAGAAGGTTCTTCAAGTGTGTAGTACTCGCAACTAGCGAGCGTGTATGACCAGATGTATGAACGTGGACGAGGCAGAAGTTGTATGTAAGGATCGTAGCAGGTGCCGTTCTGTGGTTTCTGTCTGTCCCCGTGGGATAAAGGTGTAAGTTTTTGTAAGTGTGTATTTAAATAAATACAGAGGAAGACCAAAGAAACAATGGATGGACTGTGTTAAGAATGATATGGTAAGAAAGGAGGTATCTCATGAGATGACGAGAAACAGAGAAGTATGGAAGTAGAAGACATGCTACGCCGACCCCAAATGAATTGGAATAAGTGCATCACGATGATGTATTTAAATAAATATGTAAATATAATATTCAAAAATCACAATTGACTGGTAATTGGTTGAGGTATTTTAATTTGTATGTATTTACACTATAAGATTTACACAGTTATTTCTGAGCTTGAATAATGCCTATCCCCAATTCGAAGACATAATGTTATAGACTGGATCGCTTTTTAGACTATCTATGGGGATAGCTAGCCAGGGGGCTAGAGGGGTGCAGAAATATTTTGTTTACAAAGAAAATCTAAACACTATTTAAATTGTAATATACGTAAAATTATGATTAGCTAGCGTCTGAATTCTGCACGGAAAATTAACATCGAGGAAAACACGAGTCCCGTGTTAGCATCGTAAAATAAATGGATGAAGCAAGTGACAGATGTTATTTATGATCTAGATGCGGATGCAGAGAAGTTTTGATAGTACAGTCACGAGCAATAATATGTATACACTTGGCAAAGTTAAAACGCGAATTTCTCGTGAAATAACGATTGTAACTTTGAGATATGACCTACTTTATGGCAATTTGGGTTCCAAAATATTAGTTTTGTCACGTAACATGAAAATGAAATCAATACAGTAGGTAGACAATTTTTTTTTTAAACGTTGCCCCATACTAGGAATTTCTCCTGTATCGTGGGTGCGTTCACAAACATATAAAGTCACATACACAATACCCAGACCCGAAACAACTATCTGCAGGTCATACAAATATTTGTTCCGTGCGGGGATTGAACCTGCGACACGCAGCGCAGCAGTCCAATCGCTTTGCCACTTCGCCAACCGTGCCGTCTCGAAATATTATGTTGGTTTATAATTAGGCTATATGTTTCTCAGTTTCTGTACTCTAGGAGGAGTCCTAGAGTATAGAAACTGACTATGCTGGGTAGGTATATTATCCTGATCCAGGACCACTAACAACAGACCAAATAAGAGTGCAGACAATGGAGTCCATACATAATAGTTATTTAAGCCTCATCAGTAAATAATCAGCTAGATCTTCGAAAAATGCTGCCCTAAGCCATCTTATAAGCATCTGTAAGCCCTCTCTCTATTTATGTTTATGCAGAATATAATGTAAATCTATATATCGTCGTTGATAGTTCAATTCCGCGTAACTAACATTGTCGAAAACCGCGAATGTACAGTCTGTGCCCAGTATTATCTGACCCCTCTTCTCACACCACTTCCCCTCTTATTCTTTATATTAAGGGTCAGGTAATACTGGGCACAGACTGTACTTTTGCGGTTTTCGACAATGTTAGTTACGCGGAATTGAACTATCAACGACGATATCTTAATTTGATTGAGCTCTGCTCCCTACCTTGGTACCAAACATTGATAAAGATCTAGTTTATTAAATAATACGTAAAGACCTTTAGTATACGTATAACTAAACCAGGCGGATGACGTTAGAAACGAACGTCATATGAAAACAAGAAGTTTCTAAACATAGGAAGTACTGGTAGCGACATCTACACTCGACGTAATACTTCTTGGAACCATTTCAAATACTAAGTACAGATGGCTTTCCGTTGTCTGAACCTAGATGGCGCTGTACGCCAACAAAAGGAGAAAAGTTTTAAATAGTCATAAATTAGGAAATAGAGGAAAATAGCACAATGATAATTATATAATTTTAAATAGAATGTAATAAAATGTAATTTAAGGTTAGAAGTTCTAACATTAATAACTTTGTTCTATGTAGGTACTGGGGAAAAAAGTATATATTTTCATAAATATCTACTTTTTCCTTCTAGTAACCAGTTAGCAATATACCTAATAGAGCAATTACGAAGGATAACGAAAACATACCTACGAAAAAACAAAATATAGGCATGTGGAACAAAGTACGCAGTAAAAGAGAATTTAACTAAACTTTGTTTAGTCTCCCACATTGTTTTCATGAGTCATGATTTAACCGTTTTTATACCAACCGCAACACAGTCATCTAGTAAGGTCATCTGTGTCATAACAACATCTTCTTTATTATGTTCAAGAACTAACTGAGATTTATAGTTGTTTAGAAAATTGAAAAATATACATAAGCTTTTGCTATAGGATGCTTCCCTATACAGGGTGGACCCACTGTGCGTCGGTATCCCACCGACGCACAGTCGGTTACCACATATTTAGTAGGTACATCATTCTGAACATAGAAATTTTCCAACGGTAATTTAAAAAAGTAAAGGGGTCCAGTCCCCGGCCTTTGCCCAGCAGTGGGACACAATAGACTAATAAAAAAAAAAAACCAGTTGTTGTCTACAAAAGTGCAATAGGTACCTACACGGTCAATCCCAAAAGAATTGAGGTAAGGCAGGAGAATGATAATTAGATAACCAATAAGAAAAATGTGCACAAAACTACTACAACTTGAGAGTTCAGAAGAAATTAATGATATTCCACATTTACTTTAAAAAAAAACCTTACTGGCTAAACTTTACTACTTATGTTTGCAGAAATAACCAACCAGACAAGTGAATCAGGTTCAATATAAGATATTTCTACATTCTTAAGTAAACATATAGTTGTATCTGTTATCAATTTATCATAAAATAATCAACATAACAATATACAGGGTGTAAATCAACCTATCACACAGCCGTCAACCAAGCATTCTGTACATCAAACTAAGTACCCCTACGCAAAAATTTTTGCTGGGAAACGATTTTTTTTTTTGGGGTCAAAAATCACATTTTACGGTAGAACTCAATGTAGCACTGTTAAAATATTTTGCTAGTGGATGCTTTGAATAGTAAACAGGTCATGGAGGTAATTTAAGTAAAGTTATAACCTGAAAAACTAGTATTTACAAAAACAGCTGTGAAATATTTGGAAATTTGACCCCCAATACCTAACTAGGAGGTTCCCAGGTATGGTCTAGAACAAAAAAAATATCGCAGTGGTGGGGAGAACAAGTGCCCTTCGTTTGCGTTAAGGGTACTTTTACACCCTATATAAACAAGGAATGTCTCATGACTTGAATGAGGAGTAGTTGTACTTGCCTTTAGTGCAGTAGGCCACTGTTTGTTGGTCAAACTATCTCGTATTACAATCATGCATAACATTGTACAAGATGTTCTTGACAATTTGGATCAAATATACAGGAAAAAGAAATGTAGGTCGTCCGGCGGCGAGATGGCAGACGATATAGTTGCCATCGAGGGAAAAACCTGGATGAGGCTGGCACCAAAAAGAGAGGCCTATACCCATGCAGTGGGTGAATTCGGTTTGTAGATGATGATGATGATACAGGGAAAAAGGGAAAAAAAAGTATATAAAAAACAACTGTTTCCTTTTGGTCGGTTAATAAGTATGGAACAGCTGTTTTTTTTTAATAAACGACAAAAAAGATATGAGGTGGGGTTCAGAATGATGGTCTGAATAGGTGGTACTAAACCGATTTATCGTCGTGTCGGTGTCCTTTCCTCTCCTCCCTGTATACAGTTAAATAAAAAAATCTTTGATATTACCTACATGGGACTTAAACATACATAACTAGCGACATATGTGTGTACTAACGGGTTCTCTTCGTGGAGTACATGCGTGATGTTATGATATTCCCTTATTTCTCATTATGTGGGCAGCAAGGCCAAACGATCCCACACACCCTAGTGTCAGAGTTTCTGAACCGCCTCAAGGGCCTCTGACGGTTTGACAACCACCATTTGGTAGCCGGGACCGGCTTCTACGTGCCTGCCGAGGCACGGAATCATCTTTTTGTTAAACAATCAGGTGATTCAAGCCTGGAATGTCCTAGCCAAACTGGAAACAACTTTACAAAGTATGCTTCCCTTAGGAATCGAACACATGACCACCGGGTTACAGGCAAACGCCTAAACCACTCGACCACACAGATGTTAAGATCAAGTTAAATGTTCATTTTCAACTTCGACTCAAGGACTAGCCTGGCAATCCTGGCATTGATATTATAAATAGCTTGAACCGCATCATCTCATCAGCTTTTATGTCCACAGATTCCTAGAACCAACGATTACTATACAAACATTGAGTAAACTCTGACTTTGATCATTATTTTTTTCTCCATAACTCCGCGAATACTCATCTACTCGTCAACAAATCATTAGTGGATGATGAATTAATTCTATGAATTAAAATGTATGTTTTGAAATATAATAAACTTAAAGTGGCAGTGGTGGCCCAGTGGTTACGGCCCCGACTTAAGAACAGTGAGTCGTGGGTTCGAATCCAAGCAGGCGCATTACGTTGTATAATTTATGTCATCACCACTGCTTTCAAACGGTGAATGTCTTAAAACCAAAAATTCGAAGACATGTGACATCTACCAACCCGCACTGGGCCCGCGTGGTGGATTATGCCCATCCCTCTCCTAGAGAGGAGGCCTGAGTCCCAGCAGTGGAAACATTGTAGGCTGATGATGATGAAATTTAAAGCCATGTATGTTAGAAATATTATTTTCACGTGAATTTAAAGCAGTGATAGGCACAATATAGGTCAATGAGGTCACAAGTTCGAAGTTTCGAACCCAAGACACGAAAATGATTGAATGAACAGGAGGAGAATAGAGGTTTAGCCCAAAGAAGCCTTGAGAAAATCAACAGACAGTATTTTGCACAGAAATACAGCCTAATAAGGTAAACTGAAAACATAAACGTTTAAAGCAACTTGGGGGAAGCCCCATATCGAAGGCCGAGTTTATTGGTTCAATTTGCAAGACTGTGAAACTTATGTCTGTTTGACTTAAAAAAAATACTGGCCTATTGTTTTACAAGAGGTGCAATCTGTGATGCATGTACTTAAAGAAAAGTATCTGATCAATTTCTAGCAAGGCTCATAAAATAACATCACGCCTTTAATCTCCGAAGGTCAAGGCAGAGGTGTGGGGTAGGTGTACATATCTCACATTTCGCCAGTTATTTTTAAGTGCCATTTAATAGGAGGCAAATCTATTGCCATCATATCCAGACCCCGCGTCTGCTACTAAGAAATTCCTGATTCCAGCAAACTGAAGAAATAATATTCTGTAAATATTGCAACTAGTTAGCAATAAACCTATCCGTTGGTTCTTATTGCTCCTTATTTGATCTACGAGATATTAAATCATTAATCTCATCATACAAATATAAATATCGTCTCTTCAACATTATCGTAAACTCATAACGCTATCTTCCTCTACCATACATTATGTTGTTACTTACATATATTTATGTAAGTAACAACATAAAGAACTATATCGCTATATTGTAGGATGATCAGTAAGACGGTGGGCTATATCGTAAAAGATGGTAATTTGGGTCAGTTGGGCATGGCCGTCCTAATACTTATACGGTGCATTAACTATTAGTTTAGCTGCTATTAAGACCGGTATTACTATTCTATTGAAGATGATGACTATTCTATTGAGAAGAGTTTTAGCTGTAAATGAACTTTAATCTACTGACTTTGTAGGTCGATATTCATTCTCCTGCCCTTATCCCAATACATTTAGGGTCCACGCAGTTTTGCGTACATGCATAGTACATATTAATTAGGAATGGACCACAAACGTGAATTTAGTCAAAAATAAGTGATAAAAAATCGCGTAACACACGAAAACTCAATGGCATGGACATCTGACATTCCTAAAGACCTTATTCTACACGAACGCTTCTAGTGGCGAATTCAGGCGCGATAGCCCCCATTCGAAGTTAACCAAACATGTTTGCCACCTTCAATCCACGTTGAAATTACCCTATCTGATGATAACAGACTAACAAACTTGACTAAATCTTCTAGGATTATATTGTCACTTACCGAAGCAGGTTTAGTATAATCTGAAGATATATTCCTTGATCCATTTATCGAGCCATAACCCGTAGAAGAAGGCGAATTTAAACTGCCACCTGGAGAGCTGAGTCGTCCGGGTGAGCTTCCTCTGCCAAGCGGTGAGCTGGTCCTGCCAGGGGATGCTGTCCTTCCACCAGGGGAACTCCTGCCTCCTGGACTGCCTACCCTGGCGCCAGGGTTGATTGAGTTCTGAAGATCGGCGAGCAGCGCATCTGGAATCAAGAGTAATGGTAGATTTAGTTCAACGTTTAATAAAATCCAGGTTGATTCACAAATTCTTGATAGGTAAGTTTTTGAATGACGTATCTCCAAGTGCAGTCACTTGGAGATACGTCATTCAAAAATGCAGGACAAACCAATTTTGCAATGCAACGTGACTAAGAAGAACCGTATGACGGGAAACGAGTAGAAACTTCAGATATTGGAACGTTGTTGAGACGATCAGACCGATTGTTGTGTCTAATTCGAAACAATGTAACGTTTATGATCCGGTAACATTCATGAATATAAACTGATTGGAAGGGTAACTGTAAATAGGTACCTACTAATGCTTAGCTTAAGGTGGTAGGCAAATTATTTGTTTTTTATAAAAAAACAAACTAAGAGACGAAATTTAAGAGTCAATTCAATAAGTATAGATCTGTTTGTAATATTAAAAGCTTTTTACTGAATATTTTTTGTTTTTTGTCTGTTTATCCCGACTACTCTCCAAAACAGCTGGACCGATTTCGATGGGAGTTCTACAGATAGCTGATGTTAAAGCAGTAACTTTTATTCATAAAAGGATTATGATGCCTCGTAAAACACAATCCGATTCAAATAGGGATTTCATATTTTGATAATAATTTCACGCGGAGGAATGACAAGGGCAACAGTTACTATGTAATATATTTATCCACTTACTCATTAGTACCAGTATTACCTGGTACCAATGATTAAACGGATACTCATTCTATTTATATGTGCTGATAACTATATCAGCAAATATCAATGAGTCACTACCTATGGCATAGTTAATGATGACACTATGTGACCTATTAATTAGTACAAGTTCATCTCACGTTATCACGAATTTGTCAAGTTATCAGTGGTTGGTTTATTTTGTTACAACTTTATAAAGTCCGGTAGCTTTTGCTCTGAAAACTTTGGGAGAATTGCAATAAAGTTGGTCTAAATAAAAATTATATTAAGATACAAGCGTTGAGAAATTTATTTGAGTATGTTTTTCACCTCTTCTCTGACAAGGATCTTGTCACATGTAAATTGTGCTGTTGCAGCACGTTTACGTCATCCATATTCCCTTCATTAAGGCTTGTATTCACGCCAATGACCTTGTGCATATTAACTACCCCTATCAGTCGTAGACACGGACTTTAAACGGACGCATTTTGCATTTATTATAATTAAAATAATACATATTTTTGAAAAGTAACAAAACCAAATTATTTTCCTTTGTATTTCAAAGCAGTAGATATTTTTTTAATATTTTTTTTATATTATTTTGTTAAAAAATGATGGAGTAAAATGGTTCCATTCAACGATTTGGAGGTGATTTTGTGGATTTTTTTTCTTATTATGTGATACCGAAAGAAAAATTATGGCTAAACCAAATGACGTGTCATTGTAGATTACTAACAATTTTTCTCAGATGTAATTTCTTTGTAAGTGCAGGTGAAAAACTGCTTCATCTGCACGCTGTTTTTAAGCTTTTTCGAGAGAGCAGCCTTAAAACCACCAGGGTGCTCACAATACTCACAATTCACACATAAGAGGAGGCACCGTTTCCTGTTAAGACTTGTCGGGAGCCTCCTCTGTATTAAATTCTCCCTGTCCATTTATATTCTTCGCTATCGATCTGTCTCTTTTCTTTCACACCATTCCTCACACAATCCAAAGTTCTTCTATACAGTATCCAATATACACTAATATTATAAAGAGGAAAGATTTGTTTGTTTGTTTGTTTGTAACGAATAGGCTCCGAAACTACTGGACTGATTTCAAAAATTCTTTCACCGTTAGGAAGCTACACTATCCGCGGGTGACATAGGCTACTTTTTATCCCTGTATTCCGACGGGAACGGGAACTACGCGGGTGAAACCACGTCACGTCCGCTAGTCTTTCTATATAATTAAGGAGTATTTTCCTTAGGTTCGGAAAACGGGAATCCCGTAATTATGAAATAGTACAAGTAGACATGCTGTTGTTTTCAACCAATTATAATAGGACGTCATAACTCGATCAATATTATTGACCAGTATTAAATAATAATTAATTAATAGCAAGCACTTATAACTATTAACCAATTAATTAACATAAATACAACGAGCCGCATTTGTCAAATGACATCATGTTTGTTGTAGCAGAACGGGGTCCTTCTAATTGAACAGAATTAATATTATGGCACCAAACGGTGCAATGCAATATACTCAATGTTTTGTATACAGAGTCAGACTAAATTAACTAGCGAAACTTGATAAGAATGAATATCTGAACAATCATATACTCAATGTTATTGTATACAAGGTTAGACTAAATTAAGTAGCGAAACTTGATAAGAATGAATATCTGAACAATCATATACCTACTCAATGTTATTGTATACAGGGTTAGACTAAATTAAGTAGCGAAACTTGATAAGAATGAATATCTGAACAATCATCAGCTGCAGCTGAATACTATTTTTTTACATGAAGCGACTGCTTACCTGACCTGACTGGTAGACTAACTTAAACATCAACAATCATCAATTTATTAAGCAAAAATATTAAGCAAAAAACCAAAATGTATTTTTGACCCAAAAACATCTTTGTGTATTGTTTTATATTGTTAAGGAGTACCATGTAGTAAGTAGTATCATGTCTGTGGATATACGAGTATATCTTCCGTTAGCAAATTAATGTATCCTATTTATATATTAATGTATGTATGTATTAATTAAATTATGTATTTTTTACGGTAAAGTTTCTTCAAGCTTTCTTTACCCAATTAGGTCATTGGGATTTATTTCTTGTCTATTTCTCAGTCAGAATTTGGGCGGAGTAACTGCTATCTCTAGATAATTGATATCTATCGTATACCCATTACCCAGATGTGAGTACGGGCTACCGACCGTGGGAAAGAATTGGATGAGACATAAAATTACCAAGGAAATATGGCACAAAAGGGCCCTTAACTTAGAAAATTTTGACCGAATTATATATTGTGGAAGTATATTTTCATATTGTGGAAGTTTATGATGTTCAATGCGCGTGTGGACACCAACTCTGGACTGGACATGTTTGCTGATAAAGGAGACGATAATGTTAGAATGTTTGTGGTTCTGTGAGAAGACAGATTAAAAAGATTACTTTATTTAGTATTAATGGTTTATGCTGTAATAAATAAATATCCCAGCCAAAGCTGGTTTTGGAATAAGAACGATGGGACTTTCAAATGTTTTGAAAGGCCCTTCGTTCCTCGTGACACCTTTTTCCAACATAATTAAATCATTATGTTGGAAAAAAGTGTCAAGTATTCAATCAAATAAGCTCATTTAAATTGTTATGCGGAAATGCTATTATAACTATTTATTATGTTTACTGTTATTTACATGGGATGCCCCCATAGCGGTTATAAATACTTTTTACATTTCATGATCATTATGTATTTCCTCATGGCATGGCAATTATAACATTGTTATAGGTACGACAATAACCTCACATCACGCCTGTTATCCCCAAGGGTTAGGTAGAGATGTACTTAATAGTACGCTCACAATTCGGCAATTTTATTATGTTTAAGTCCCAAGTAGTACTTAATTGAGGGCGAGTCTATTATATATTATCAGAGACCTTCATAATCAAGGTTAATGATCTAGTTAGTAATTAGCAAAACATTTAATTAGCACCAAGTATTATATTATGGCATTTATAAACCTATTCGATGTACACAGTAATTTACAATACCTATTAAAAACAACAATATAATTGCATTTTTAACCCAATTCATAAACACTAAGAAAAGGTCCAAAGATTTTTGCATAATTAAAAAATTGATACATTTCGCGGCGCGCGCGCACCCAGCCAATACAGTACAAGCCTGTTTGTCAGGAACTAGTTTGCATTTCGGAGTTCAATGCCTCCTTAAGCCTCTAAATAAGAATGCTCTCCATCAGAATCCTCCCAACGACCATAATGGTGTAACTCCTTATCGGCTAAGTTGCGCAAATCGCCTACTACCATTAGATAAGGGATATTTCATAAGGTATTGATATAAGAAGCCTCTGTGATAATTATAAGCGTGCTTGATAAAAAATATGGATGTCCCTAACAGTACAAAGCGTTTTTTTGTAATTTATTATATTCAAATATGAGTAACCTTAATAGCAGGCTAAGTCAATAATAAGTGACTCAAAGTCAATATAACTAAAGCAGGTTATTTACAAAGTTATAAACATAAAATATCGATAAACAAATGAATTTATTAATACCCCATCCAGCTTTTTTTAATTCTCCATTTTCTTTCTTCTTTGGCAAAGGTTCCTTTTTCAATAATTCCACGTAAATATCATCATTCTCTGTATAAGAAGAATAGAGAAATTTTCAATATTTTGAAATTGATTTTTTTGATATCACTTCAAACAATTATTACAAAAACAAATATAAGTGATTCAAAGTTAATAAGAATAACGCAGTAAATATTTAAAATAATAAAGAAAATATCTGTATTACCCGATCCATTAACAGCTTCATAATCTTTTTCGTTTCGTATTTTCTTTGGAGAAGGATTCTTTGTCAATATTTTTGAGTACAAATCATCGTCATCATCACTCACTGTATAAATAAGAATTATATATTTTCAATATTTTGAATTTTATTTTTTGTATTACTTTAAATGGTTGTGTCAATAACAAAATATAAGTGATTTAAAGTCAATTTATCTAAGAACGCGATATTCAATAATTAATATTTAAAATAATAAATAAATATACCCAATCCACCAACGGTTTCATAAAGCTCTGCATTTTGTTTTTTCTTTGGCAAAGTATTCTTTTTCAATACTGTCGAGTAAATATCCCCGTTCACTGTATAATAAGAATAAGACAATTTCAATATTTTGACTTAAAACTTTTTGGTATTACTTCAATCGATTATAGTAAGCTATTAGGAAATATAAGTGATTCAAAGTCAATATAACTTAAAGTTTAAAATATCGAATAAGAAATACAATATTTGTATACCCAATCCATTAACAGGTTCATAAACTTCTTTATTTGGTTTTTTCTTCAACGAAGGTTTCTTTTTCAATACTTCCGAGTAAATACTCGTATCATTGTTTGCTGTTTAATAAAAAAATATACTTTCAGTATTTTAAATAATAACTTTATGTTATAACTAGTAACGGTTATGTCAATAATAAAAATATAACTGATTCTAACTTCAAATTACTAATAAGAAATAAAAATATCTATTATACCCAATCCATCAACAGTTTCATAAAGGTCTTCGTACTGTGTTTCCCTTGGCGAAGGTTTCTTTTTCAAAATTTTCGCATACATATCATCGTTCTCTGTACAATAAGAATGAGATATTAACGAAGTAAATACATACTTTAAATGTCAAACAAGAAAAATATAGTATTTATACCCAGTCCACCAACAGCTTCATACACTTCGTCGTATTGTGTTTTCTTTGGCGAAGACTTTTTCAATATTTTCCCGTAAATATCATCGTTCACAGTATAATGTTGAGATGAATGAGACATTTTCAATATTTCTAACAAAAACTTTTTGGTATCACTTAAAACGGTTCACAATAACTGGCCGCGGCGAATTCGCACGAAACGCCTTAAAAGTAAAAAAAAAAGTTTTCGCCTCAAGGGCGGAGGAAGGGATTCTAAATTTAAATATATCTCCTTTGCCCTCGTGCGAGCAAAGAGGCGCGGGCGACTCTCTTATGGACTAATGCAGTACTGATTCACCTCCACAAGCGCGCCGCAGACCGCAAAAATCGCTCACAGCCTAACATATTGTTCACATAAATATTTGTGATTCTTTAATCGTCCGTGTTAGTGGAAGCGCTGAGAGAGATGAGGTCACGAATTAGTATTTCGCTCGTGTTAGTTGTGTGTTAGGACAATGTAAACTAACTCCGTTTTAGAACTAGACAGAAAGTAAAACAGATGTTCGTTCTAATGCTTAAAATGTAGCGCTTAAAGTGCTTTATGGTGCGCTCCATCAATGAACCCGCTGACGCCGCTTTGATAATACAGAGTCGAGGCGTCATAGGATGACGCGTTCGCGGTGGAATTTGTCTGCTAGCCCTCTCTGGCAAGTCGTGAAGTTCCTGTTAGTTGTGAGGGAAAGGAGAGGGCGATTAGTAAGTACTTTTGGAATTTCGTGGAAGCACTGAACTTTAGCCTGCGGTCAGTCTGAGATAATTTAAAGGAATGCAGCCGAGTTTATAATACGATAATAATGTATTATATATGCGGATTATACATTACCATTAACCTAGTTACTTCGAGGTCTAATAAGTTGATGTTTATAATTGTTTAGAAATGATCGGGCGCTAGTTACAACAGTAGAGTTTGTTTAGGAAAATATCTAAACAAAATGTCTAACTTTCCTTGTTTTGTAGACAACACTACCTACCTATTTAATTATAACCTAGTTCGATTATGCTCTAGGCAATTGAATTGACTAAATATTACCTCATGTACCATCCTGACATTACATTTACTATCAGATTAGTGATCAGGGTCACCGAGTTCAAAAGATCCGTAGAAAATAGTGCCATACAATACAACCCAGGTGTTTAAAAATGGTGATTTTGTGTGGTTGATAATCTTTTGAAATTCTCGAGAGAAAATAGTATAACCACTTGTCACAAGCGTGTAGGTCCTTGACATCTACAAGGAGGTCGTAAAGTGATCACCCATGACGTGAAAGTGGACGTCTATCAACCCTCAGCTTTGGTATTCTCGATCTAACCCGTAAACTTAACCAGGTCATCATCAGGACCCAAAGATTAGCTACTTTCTAAGTACTCATTAATTTACCGATTAAATTATTATTAGAACTCCTTTAAATAAAAATGGGACCAAATAATTAAAATCGCTGACACACGCAGTGTAGTGAGCAAGCTTAGTGGCCAATGATCATTGCTTTTCCATGTGAGAAGGGGCCTTTGCCCAGCATTGAGACTGTAACGCCTCACCAAATTTCAAGAGCAACAAGCATTTGTGTAAATTAATAACGTTGCTATAATTTTATTACAAGGCGTACAAATGTGCGCACACGACTTGTTTACTTTACTTTAGTATGTAGAATCGCACTTAAAACCGTTTTAGATATAGCGAAAACATACCATTAACAAACATTCATAAAGTAAAATAGTCTAAAAAAGAACACAGAAAAAAATGCAATTGTAGTAAGTAAAAAAAAGCAACACACAGCTTCTTAAAGCTTGTTGGGTTGCTGGTTTGTATAACTAGATGGCGTTGCTTGTACTAGAGTGCCTAGAAAAGTAGCGCTATATGAAAAAAAAAATAAGTTGGCGTGTTCAGTGGGTTTCAGTTCGGAAAATCATTTAAGCTTTAGAAAATTAATGACCTAATAAATACAGTAATATTACAGATTTACAGTACAGTAAACATAAAAGAAGTAGAAGCTTTGATACTCAAATAAGCATCCAAACACATTGCTGAACATTAATATAATAAAGGTGATTAACCAAATCACCGCAGCGTATCGAATCAAAACTATCACTAATCACAGGAAATAAGGCACTTCCTAAACCGAAACGCGCTAATTAAGATGCGTTAAGATTAAATTAATGGCTTAATTAGTCACGCAAGCACCTTCATATTTCACCAACACATCGGACTATATCCAACCTTATTAAAACCGTATCAATGAAAGGTCGATCCCGTCTTTCTCTCTAATTAAATGTCGGCAAAGGGTTTCTTCACTTCAGAAGCTCAGGAGGTCTAAAATGGCCACTGTAGCAGATCATAATCAGAATTGCGTCAAAAAGTGTAAAATGGACCTTTCATAATAGTAACTGCGTGTGAATCTGTGACCATTTTACGAATTTTAACGCAATTCAAATTATTTTTCTGTTATGAATATTATGACAGTAACTGCGTTTGTGACCATTTAGAAAAATATTCTAAATGGTCACAAACGCAGTTACTGTTATGAAAGGTCCATTTTCAACCGACTTCCAAAAAGGAGGAGGTTCTCAATTCGTCTGTATGTTTGTTATCGCATATCTCCATCATTAATTAACCGATTTTCAAAATTATTTTTTACACTGTCTTTTTGACTCAATTCATATTACGATCTGCTAAAGTGGTCATTTTAGACCCCAGGTCTTGGTGTAATGATAATTATAATGAACCCAGTCAGGAATCTTCATTCGTCGAAGCTCTTTTAGCGAATAACAGTCTTCGGGTATAAATAACAACAATAGGATTGACTCTATGAGGCTTTTTCTGCTTAATCGGACTATCATGTAGGTGCCATGGGGCCAAAAACTTATGAACTAAGTGACAGCACTTTAAGACGGTGGGATACGAGCCTCGGCTTAGGGCGTTACTGGGGAGGGCAGTAAAGGGGCAGGCTGGATCTGAGTGAGATAATTATTTAGGGGTAGATTTAAAACTACTGGCTCAAAACAACGGGGTGAACAGGGACGACACGACGGCGACGTCGGAAGGAACCTGGAACACTATAAATCTGCAGCTAATGGCAGATCCACGTGGTTTCTTAAACCATGAGAATTCTTGACCAAGACTTGAATTACCAGCGGGCAAGATCACTAGTACTCTCAAAGTGACAGACGATGTGACGCTCATTGGATAGGCAGATGTTAACTTCTTAGTTTCTATATCCAATGACCATCCAAAAACACCAGCTACAACGTTTGCAGTTAAGATAAGAAGCCTTTGGGCTATGTAAAGGCTTAATACCTGGTTAATTCTAACAGTTTGAAAGGCGGGTAAAACAATGCATGATATTCTACAAGCTTGGAATCTCACTAAGATTAAATCAGCTTCACTTCATATCTAGATGCAAACCTATTAATAACAGTGTTCTAAGACAGGACTAGTAGTAAACAAGGAGATAAAGTGTCGCAGAGTATTTTGCGGTACAGACCACATCTGACCACAGACCACAAGGTTATCGCAGTACAACTGACACCTCGCCTTGGTCACTGATATCGAACACTTTCAATTGTTCTCTTATTAACGTAAATTACTCCAAACCTGAAACTACGACTGGATTTTTTGTGGTCGTAGGGAATAATGGAGATTTTATTACGTTGGCACACGAGATATTTTGAATGGAAGCTAGAAACGCTTAGTTCGTTAGATGTTTGTAAAGTTCGCGTGGCACGAGTACTGCTTCTACAAAAAAAATATTGAGCTACATTATTTGAAGGCGAATAAAATAAATGAGTGCTTACTACGTCAGTTCCAGAGCCAAAAGTCATCAATTTACAAGCTATGAATAAAAGAATTCTCGTTTACAAAGGAAAAATATTTTCGCATTCGACTAACAAAGAGCATAACTTGAGCGACGTGATAAAATCGAACATCTTCACAAAACCAATAGACACGATTACGCAAGTTTTGTTTACGCAGTGGTCCCGAACGCTCCACTAACACGCAACCGATATAGCGCAAGGCCGTACAATAAAAGCGACCTGACTCACTCACGAATTAGTCCCAAACACCTCATATATTTCACTCACCAAGATATGCACTGAAATCGGTAAAGTATTTCCTCCAGTCCGTCGACTTCAACTCCGGAGGACTCGCTGGTCTTCGCTCGACACTGTACTTTCGCTCCAAAATCGGGGAGAACGAAACAGATTTTGGGGATGCAGAGCGCGTGCGCACGGATGCCATCCCTCTGATCGGTATATAAGGCGGGATGGGTCAAATTGGCGACAGTCGTGGCTGGACCGCGTCTAAGAGTAGACTGGTTATTTTCGGTGTGATGCAGGGTTATCTGCGGCGCGAGCGACGCCGGGTGATAGCGCGGTCACACTGTGAGCTGGCGACAGAGTTGCGCGACGCGCTATTCCCGTCAGGTGGTCATTTCCGCCGTTATGTATTTCACAACTGATCGCGAACCGACTTCATTAACCTCTTTGTGAAAAGCGTGAAAAAATATAATGAATGTGCGTAGGGTTCTGTCTGAGCCAGTATGTTATGTAAGTGACACAAACATGTCTGGCGGGTATGTGGGCGGGCGGCGCCCTACAACTGTATCTACGTGAAACTCACGTGGTCGCCGCGAGTAAACAGCATTAACCTGTTTTCTCACAGTAAAGTACCAAATTGGTTGCTGGCTTAGTGATTACTCTCAATGTATCAAAACACATAGATTCGACGGAAATACAAGGGCCTATTGAAGCCAATTACGCTATTATACAGTAGATTACATATAATGACGTATAGACATTAGTAGCACGCGTCGAAGTAGGGCAAGCATTACTAACGTTTACGTTTGTTATTTCGTAAACAATGGTGTGGACTGTAGTTATGTTTGAAATAGAAGCTTTGTTTGAAAGAATTGCTAGAAACGGAAACATTGATATTTGAATCAAGTCTATATAAAAGGAACGAAGTTATTCTAGTTTCACATGAAAGCCGTTACGCTTACGAGTATATCACATTGATGAAGTAGAGCTCAAACAAAAACTTTTCCAATGTAATATTTTTATAAATCATGTCATGGAAACATTAACATCAGCGACTGATACTTCGCATAAAGATAATGATGAGAGAAAGTCAGTAGCTACTAACTAACTCATTGAGGAAGTAATGCATCATGCAATTGATTGCAATAATAACCTAATGTCTAATGAGAGAAATTGATGTATTTCAAATCCAGTTCCGCAAGAGCAGGAAGAATTACTAATACGCACAACAAAAATTTGAAGCCGTACAAAAGGCCATGATAAAATTCATATTAGATCAGACTCCAGTTTTAAGGCTTCTTAGTCTGTCTACAAGACAGACAAGGTTATATAAGTACAGACGCCAGAATATCAAGCTACCCGAAATTGTAAATTTTTCCCAATCAACCTACTAGTACTTTAGCGATAAAATTGAAAATCTATTAAAAATATTGACAGATTGTAGTAGTTTCAGATAGTGGCGTCTGTGTCCAACAGTACTTACTTGCATGAAAGCTATAATTATTTTGGTCAACGAGAAATGAACAAAGATCTCTCAAACCATAATATGTAGAGTATCTTGTTCAAACAAATAAACACCTAGATGTTTTAAAAGGAAATTGTATAAAACGTATCGATATTGTTGCCATTGTCTCTGGCGTGTGGGTGACGCCCATCCGTGGGTGGGTCCATAGTAGACGTATTGAAGGTCGCGATACCTTAGATAAAGACGCAAGCAATAAAAATCTTAGTACCTGCAATTATACCAACTGCGTCTTCAACTGGGATTGTCTTTGCAGTAAATCACTATCGTAAGATCCTTCAGAGTATTACTCATCACCTGCCTAGCCTATCTCAATTTTGTCGGGTTCGGCAGCCAGTCCAGATGCAGCTGAATACCAATATTTTACATGGGGCGTCTTCCTATCTGACCTCCACAACCCAGTTAGTACTGGGTGATATGGTCCTTGGCAAGACTGGTTGTCAGTTTCGGGCTACTGGCTACCTGTAACGATTGTGAAATATCTACAAATGGCAACAGCTTAACGTACTTTCCGAAGCACGGAGGAAACTCGGTGAGTAACGATGGTCACCCATCCACAGACTGGCCTAGGCAATTGTGGCTTAACCTTGAAGATTGAACCATGCGGTTGTTATTATTTAGCAGCAGGCTACTCTGACCGCCGAAAGAAAAGAAATTGAATGTTCTTTCCCTCCAGCACTGTTTATTTTTTCTCTGGGGGGTATTTTAACTCAAGCAAACATAGTTCTTTGTGGTATGCCAAACATAATTTGAGATGTAATTTTTGAGACAGAAGCACACTAAAGACTCATCATCATCATCATTGCAGCTGAAAGACGCCAACTGCTTGATCCGACTACTACTACCATAACGACTCATGCTACCTATCTTTCAGAATGCATGCTGTGTGGTAAACTACTCGTACTACCAACAGTAGCACAAATTACCTTCTTCACAGTAAATCGCTACAAGTAGGCGATCATGGTGGTCGTGGGCGACGATTGTCCAGCTACTAATAACCAAGTCGTTAATAAAACCTTTGAATCCCACACTTAATTACCACGCGCAGCCTCTACATCAATAGAAATCTGTTTATTATGTAACATTTGTAGAGGATTGTCAATGATTACTGTTCATCTTGTAACATAAAACCACGCCTACGATGATGAGTTGTGTAGATTTATCTTTGCTAAAGAAAGCACTACCGTATTCAAAATCTCTTTTAAATGGTACAAAATTCGAGTAACTCTTTTGTGAACATATCGAAGAAACAGGTATTCCGACTAGCTCCAATTCTTGTGCATACAAACAAGGGTCTCAAAGAAATCCAAGAGAAGATGAACTACGAGCATTCATCAGCGTAATAAGACCACAATAGGCATGAAAATTGGGTTGAAAAGGTAGGTCATCTCTTAACAAGCCTAGAAACCTCTGACTCAAGTTCTGCAATTACTAGCAATTACCGAAATGCTCTTATTGGATGATAATTGCATTTGGCAATCACATTACTCATAGATTCATAGCTACCGCTAAAGTGGTATTTTGCGAGATGAGCTAACTACCTGATGCTGCCAATAAATGATGGCCAGAAATAGACAAGAACAAAGGTACCTACTTAAAATGGCTTAGAAATTAAATCATGGGAATCAATCATCTTATGCCACATTATTGAATCGAACACCACATCGGCAGTATTTAGAACTGCCAACAGTTCTACTCCTTGGGGTTAAATAATACTGGACTAGGGAAGGCAAACTGTTCAGAAATCCTAGCATCATGAAAAGTAGTAGGTTATAAGGACAAGCCAAGCTAGTTTTACTATAACTAATCAGAATCACACATTTAATCAAGGGGCAGTGATTTTTGCCACATTAAATAAAGTACCCTAATAAGTACAGATAACAAAGCCGATGAGATAGCAAACATAGAGATGTCAATAGATAAGATTTGACGTGGACGAAAATAGATCAATAACAGCGGATTAAGAACCAAACTTTTCGTAGATAAACTTTGGGAGGATATTGTGCTGAAAGATTTTAGAATACAATATCGAAGACAAACAATAAATAGTGAGAATGACGATAATAATGTTGTTGATAGTAAACCCAACTGCTTCTAATAACAAATGATACTAGCTATCAGCCGGGAAACATTTTCGAACCTTGATTGTTCTTTTATAGAAGTAAAAAAATTACAAATCCGTAAAATCTTATTATTTCACAAAAATACAATTGAATTCTATCAAATACAAGTAAATGAACACTCAATTGCGATAAATATTACAGACACTGCCACTTGTAAACAATTAAACCGTAATTCACGTATTGGCAGGAGAATTATGTCTTTAACATGGTTGTAACTAAGGCCAAGTGTTCGACAGAATTATGACTTCGACGAAGGCCAATAGGTTCAGTTTAATGGCTCAATAGGATACAATGGAGTTCTTGGATATAGATGTATGAACCAGTCTATACAATATTTTATATCAGATAAAATTAATAACATCGTTAGGAGACGACTCTAGGATTTCTGGGAATATTATGAAAGAACGAAAGAAAAACTGTTTATTCTGCGCACATACGACGCAAGAAGCGAAAGATTTCTCTACCATATACGAGTATCACAAATCGGTGATTTCAATAAAGTTTCTTTTACCAAATATAATGCAACATAATCGGATCATCCGCCCACAACATTGTCTAGACGTTATTACAAGCTTGCTATAAAAAAAAAAACATAATCAATCATTTCAAAATTCTGTTCTTCATTGAACGTGCAAGGCTTAGTATGAGAAATTAATTAATTATGGTACCTTCGGCTGTAACTAATTCTGTCTAAGACATAACACGAATATATTAATTGCATTCATTAACAATTATGGCTTGGAATGAAGGACACGACTTTTAGAGCGAGTAGCACTAAAACATAGATTCAGATAACAAGGCAAATGTGTCAACATTTTAAAGGTAAGTATTGAATTTTAAGATACTGAGTACCAGTTCTAGTCAAGACAGCCCTTTTTTAAACCATTAAATGGTATAATAACAGTTTCGTAAGTAAGAGATAATAAGCACAATTAAGAGCTTTAAGTATAAGTATGCAGTAAGTGGAACGGAGCGTTGCTTAATCGGAGCAAAGTACGGAATAGAAAATGCAAATGATTAAAGAACATTATTATGACTTGGATGAAAACCTTACTATACAATGATGAATAATGCAACATATCAAGGGACAGCTTGACATCAAAATTTCACGCCATAACAGTGAGTCGTTGTCAAACAAAAGTTTCCATTTTCCAAGTATCGAAGCACGTGGGCATGTTGAGTGACATACAGATGATGCTATGCATATTTCATATAAAATACATGGTGGAATACATATCACCGTCAGCAAAATAAAAAAAACCTTAATGCGAATGCACTCACTTGGAAAGATGAACAAGGTTATAACGGTGGTGAGTAGAGATATAGTCGACTTAGTTGCATTTAATGGTTATTGTTATGTTTTAATCGATCTTGATAGAGACTGCATTAGATTTAAGCCAGTCAAACAAAAACCTAAGCGGCTTAATGACTGCATGTAAGCAAAGAAATCTATAAACTTCTTTATCCCGGAAACACTCCACTAACTTACTTGTCACCAATCTACCGCGATCTCTATTGGTTGTCCTATTTCTACGATACAATTCGTCCTTTTACTACGCCTATTAGCAAACAGAGATCTCTTTAAATTGGCCAGTTCGATGGCCCTGTTTTATTTATAGGCAATTAACACTGATGTTTGCGGCGTCTAATACTACGGCTTCATGTTCAATTGATTGACTGTTGACATATTGGTCTGCGATGTTTAAACACACATCGCCTTACGTGAACCATGAACTCCCAACACTCCTATTTTTTTTAAATAATTAAAGTTAAGTTATATTTGAATCGTAATTAGCGTCAAGTTAAAGACGCACGCACAAAAACGAGTGGGCGCAGTTATTTTTAAATACACGCTCTAATTACAGCTTTGTTACATCAAAGGGTTATTAGTCAAAAGGCCGTCAGCTCACAGGGTGCACCGCACTAACGAACACAAGTCACCGAATCAGTCTCACACAAGACACGTCAACCGTTACCAATTCGATTCACAGGGACCGGAGAAAAACGTTCAAATTAAAAACACGGCATTAGTTTCGAACAGTTACTGTCGATCGTCAACGAACGCTCCGCGCTCGGTCGCAGCGGTTTGATCGGATGGATGTCGTCGCAGCGACTGACAACTGTCGCGGTCTCAAGACGCAACTGTGGGACGGTGTCTAATGATCTGTTTCATTGTGGTGCGGAATGAGCTCGCAATGGGCACATGTGGGCGCTGGACGTATCGGCAACTGGTGTCCAGGGAGGCAGGGGATTGCCTAGTACGAAGGCCTAGCGGATCGCAATTTTCTCGGAAGCCGCCACGGATGGGAATGCAGGACGCGGTCGGCGAACACAGGAATGCTACCGGTTTGAGAAGATTGCTTCATAGCTCGTGGCAAAATTATTGCAGAAACGTAATATTGCGGAGAAAGCCCTGTCCTTGATTTTCATCTTGAGTAACGATTGGCAGAAGCTATTTATAAAGTCAACGCCAAAGATGTTCATTAAAATTTTGAAAGGTTATTTACGGTTGAACTCGCATTATAAGTAATGCTTTAATCACAAATAAAAGTCTAAAGAATAGTCACAATCATATTCGCTAAGAGGTTACCATAAGAGAAAACAAGCTGAGGAAGTTATAGTTAAAACGAAATACCAAACAAAGATCGCTAACGACGATGACGAGGTACACTGGTACATACCAAAGCGAATCGCGTGGTCAATGCCATTCATGGTGAACTCAACAAAGCGTAAACCACGGCAAAGTATTATTGTCTTGAAGTTTCTAAACGACAAGACAAGATGTATTGCTAAATTGTTATTAATTCTTGAAATACACAAAACATAGATCAAGAATACAATGTAAAATAATTGTTTCTAGAAAACCTGCATTGATATCTAGTTTTTCATAATTTCTAATATCATCAACTCATCATCATTATCTTATTGCCCCCGTCCCGTGTTATTTGGGCTCGCGCAACCTTTTTTTCGTTATTTTTCATCATTTTTTATGTAACGGCGGAAATCCTAATTAATTTGAGGGTTGCAGCACAACAAACAATCATAACAAAATATTTCAATGAAGCAGGGTAGTCTTCTTCTTAGCGTGTCGTTGGCAAATTTCTATTCGATCAAATCGTTTTGGCCCAAAATTCAGCTATGCGGACTCCACTCGCTGATGCAGTCATAAGGTCGTCAAGTGCGCAGGGTAGTAAAAAAGGCAGAAGACTCGACATTACGAACATGTGAATAGATATGAGAAGTCCAAAATTATACTGACGGTATTTCTCAGTTTCTCAAAGCCATAACACCAAAAGAGTAGCCAACGTAGTACACTAACCAGACATTCCAAATATCCGATTAGCATTACTTATCCATAACGAGGTGTATTCGTTTCCTGGTCGGCGACGAGTGGGTGACCACTATTTTTGGTAACTTGCCTCTGGTCAGCCGCGCAAATTGTAGGGCAACCGTACTTGAAGGTGAAGATTGTTATCTTCACTTGTTTTTGTACGATGCTAATGATATGTTAGAAGCACTTGCTGTACTTTTACACGTTTTTATTGCTGTGGAATTAGTTCCATTGATGAACAAAAAGGTAGGAAGAGATATGTGTGTAACTATAGTGAAGATAAGCTTTAAGAGGTCTAAAACTACCGAAGTGATATTACAAGAATTTAATGACTGGTTCCAAAAAACTATTAAAATCTGTTTGCCTAAACAGGCAAAGAAGACATTCTCATCAATACTTCCAAACCGTCAAGTCATTTGTATTGATAAGTTTTACGAGCACTCTCTACATTGATATCTAACTATGGAATAATCCCGGTTATTTGAAAAGCTTCTTCAATATACCGACTAACATTAAAAGCAATAAAACTAAATATTTGGATTTCTATCAAATGTGAGACATTACGACGATACAGGGGTCAAGCAGGCCTATGAAATGGGGCAGCCATTACACATCTACTCTACGTAACCCTTTTGGGGATTGGATTGGGATGTTTTGTTATGTTCAAAACAAATATATATGTCGGAGACTGCAGTCTCTGAACGTGGATAGAATCAGAACTACTGGAATGTCAGGCAACTATTGTCGTTAAGTTCAACCTCTTTAGTTGTGCTTGGGTGTGTTTAGTTCTGGCACGATTAACAACGACAACTGTCAGGTGATGAATGACAGAAGCGCTCGTCAATTTAGAGAGTCGGAGCCAGCGGCAGGGCTTCGATGGCGGACGGCGCTGCGGTTGCTCGTGGTCGTGTTTCCTACTAACCTCACTGCATTCCATGTGGTTGATTTGATTGTTTGTCATGAGCATCCGTTATTATTTTGTAACCGAGGTGTGATTACCAATGTAGGCCGTTGTACTGAAGAACCGTTGTAGTGTTATTTTGAGATATCCATCCTGTCTTATCGTCATCATCATGAAGAATAGCGTCTCCTCCGACATCAGAAGTGGGATAGAACCATATCCACGTGCTTGGTGCTCAACTGTCGACAAATATTTGAGCAGCCATTGGAAGACGGAGCTCTAATCATTGCCCTAAGCAAGGCGCTGAAAGGTATCGCGTCGACCTGGTTGTCGCAAGTATCGCATGCAGAACAAATAACGGTATTGTGCCCATACATCTCAATGTGATACGCGATTACATCGTCACACCACTGAGATTCTTGATCGGAATAAGTTGCAGCAAGAGAAAAGTCATCAAGCCAAATCATTGAAGTCATTGATTTAATTGAAACGAAAGCACATGGAAGATCATCACGCTATTACAGACGTGAAACGCTTTAAGGGTACACATACACAATCAAATCCATTAATGGGTACACAACCAAATCCATTATTGGGTAAGTATTGCAAAAAGCCCGACGTGTGGACAGCTGTGAAGTTTGCGGCGTTCTTGGACAGCTACAACAATCCGGTGAGTCGTACTCATGTTGTTTGATTCTGGCGTAGAGTGTTCTGTTGTTAAACAGTGTAGCTTCTAAATACTCGGGCAAACGTTCACTTTCAACCGTGCAAGTAATTGGTATAACTCGAATGTTTATTTATAGCACTGAACAAATTCTTAGCGTTGTTGTGATTGATAATAAATAACGAAATGACGATTTTATTTTACGTACTACCTGACGACTATATGAAATACGATGTTATAATTGCATGCGACTTTTGGCCATTTGGCTATACGGTACATTTAACTGAATCTACACTAGGTACTTATTTCGTCAGTTCAAAATGTAAATTGTTCCGATTTACTTCCTTTATTTGATTATTTTACAATGTTGATTCTGATATTACAAACGAAAACAAACACTGTTCGACGTCTCTTCTGAGTGAGTTTTCGAATACTTTTATCGATGGTTTACCGTTAACTTGAATGACTACTGGTGAATAAAACAACCGATTAGTGAATCCAGCTCGTACGGTAAGGTGAACAGCAAATTGTACGCGAGAAAGTCGGCGAGATATTGAGAGCTAACATCATTTATTTTATTGGGTGTTAACAAGGACGGAGACAAGCGTAGATGTGAAGACTACCATGAATTAAATCTTAACATAGTGTCTGATCGATTCCCTCTGTCGTTGATGGGCGATTGCTCGATTGTCAGGTGTTAACTATTACGTGAGTGGCTTTCATCAGAGTCCCGTCAGTGAAGATTGTATGACTACTGCATTCGTTACCTCTCACTGGCAGTACTAGCGATGATGTCTGGTCTTCGTAACGGTCCGAGCGTATTTCAGCGTGCCGTGTCTAAAGCGCTAGGTGAACTTGGTCATGTACATAATTTCATTCGGTCACGTGATAAGAGGAAAGTCTGACCCGGTTGCAGGAAGTTCTTGAGGCGTTCACAAAGGCAGGCTTTTCTTTGGAATCTTCAAAATGCTCTGTGGAGAGGAATGGGCAGGCGGCTCTATGGGTGCTCTTTTGGATCAGAGTGTTGTTGCGGAACCTTGGTTGCATTATTCATGTTGAGATGGTTTATTGTGCACGATGGAAGTGTCCATGGTGAAGTCGGGAGCAACAATTCAAAGAATGGAGTAATGATTCGAGCGGGTCGTGGCAGCTGGGAGGTGGCCGGTCGCAGCTGACGGTACCCGTTCATGAGCATAACGCGCCCGGTCGCCGGGGCGTATACAAGTCAAATTAAAGTTGATATGGGATTCTGGGGAAGGATGTGTTTCTGGTACATAGTGCTCATACAATATCGGCTGTGTGAGTGTATAATACGGGAGAGTTTGAGTTTATGCATTGCGGGGATGGTTGTTCAATCTTCTTCTTTCTTCTGCCTATTTCATGCTATCAATTTGGGCCCCCTTGTCCTTGTGGAGCGCTACTGACATTGAACCAAGCGTTTTTACCGGCGATGTAATCGTTCGGCTTGTGATGTACTTGCTTGCATAGTGTGCGTTTGATGCATGTTTTGTATTTCGTCTCATTCAGCTCAAGAGTACTTTGTGGATTTGGTGTTTAAGTGGTGCTCAATGGGGGATGGGTCTGCTGTGGCGAATCTAAGTTCAGATCTTGACAGATTTGTCAAGAATAAGACGTGTTCAAATGCTCCATGGTTCATTCTCATCAACAGTAAAAAGTTTGAATGGAAAACTGAGCAAGAAGTAGTCAGACCGTGTGATTTCGATTATAACGAGTAAACCTGTCCAGAGCTTCCAATCGAACTTCATACTGACGCAAACGCTGAGGGTTATGGTGATACTTTCCAAAGTTCGATCTCGATGGTAAATTGTACGTTGTCAATTATTTCAGCAGGCGAACCACGACCGAAGTCAAAGTACCATTCTTACGAATTGGTAACTCTAGCAGTCGTGAACGCTGAGAATCACTTTCGACATTACCTACAAGGTTATTGTTTTACTGTTGCTACGAACTGTAACTCCTTGTAGGCTTTACGTAACAAAGTGGACATGACACTGAGAGTCCACGCTGGTTGGTGGGCTTTCCTTCAGACTTTCGATTTCGACATTGAGTATCGACAGTGTAGGCATATAAGTCATGTTGACTTATTGTCACGAAACCATTTTGCTTAGCCTAACAAGACTCCCGTTAAAGCTCTCATCCAAAAGACAGAGGAAAGGCGTGAAGAGATCGCGATTCTATCTGAAAATTGGCTTTTGGCTGAACAGTTCCAAGACTCAGAAATTCAGGACTTTGTCTCTAAGTTCAAAAACTGCTAGCTTTCAGTGGAAGTAGTGAAAACTTACGAGTTACGTAAAGGTGTGTTATACTTCGTAAAGTTCCGTTCTTTTATTATACCGTGAGCTTTTCGTTGGTCGGTGAATCATGTTCATGAAGCTCTCATGCATCTTGGTTGGGAAAAGAGTTTGGAGAAGCTCTATGAAAGTTATTGGCTCGAGCATATAAGTCATGTCCAAATATGTCACAAAGTTCGTGGAAAATTGTATTAGATGTAGTGTCTCAAAGTCTTCTTCCGGTCTGGTGCAAGCTGAGTTGCATCCAATCTCAAAAGTGAATATCCTATGGCACCCGGTGCATGTTGATTACTCAGGAAAGTTGAGTGAGAAAAATTATGTGAAATAGAATGTAATAGTTTTCATAGACGCGATTACGAAATTTGTCTTATTGTACCATAGTCTACGTCTCAATGCAGCCTGCACTATTAAAGCTTTGAGTTCCAGTGTTGCTCTATTTTGTTTGCACTATTATCGCTGATCAAGGTCATTGCTTTGTCAAGAAAGAGTTGACCTCGTACAAAAATAAGGCCAAAGTGGTTAATTTCAGACCTGATAATTTGGTATTAATCAAAATGGAGAGAGAAACCAAACCAAATTAGAACCCAAATTTAAAGGTCCTTTCAAAGTAGTAGAGTCGCTTGAAAATGATCGCTATGTTTTAAAATCACTAACAGGGAATAGAACGTACAAGTACGCTCATGACCGTATTCGAAAAATGCCTCAAAGTAGAGTTCCCTCCGAGCTTAATCCTATTAGCGAGAGCGATGAAGATTAATGAAATCTCTTTTATTTGATTGTATGCACACTTGTAACTATTTGGCCGCACTGCACGTCTTGTCGTAATATCTGTAGCTGCAGTTCGAAGCTGGTCAGTGGCGGTGAGCGGAGGAAGACGTTGTGGCGGGGGCCAGGGTCTCGTAGAGACTATAATGTTTGGTCGACTTGGAGTGACCAGGAAGTCATGGAGACTTTATGAGGGGCTTGGTTGGCCCAGGGTGACATATGCCACTAGACTGTGAGTTTTCGGGCCTGGTCAGCCCTGGGTGACATATGCCACTAGATTGTTAGTGTTTGGGCCTGGTTGCCCTGGGTGACATGGGTCACTAGACTGTGTGCTAGGGTTTGGTCAGCCCTGGGTGGCATGTGTCACTAGACTGTGTGTGTTAAGGGCTTGGTCAGCCCTGGGTGGCATGTGTCACTAGACCGTGTGTTAAGGGTTTGGTCAGCCCAGGGTGGCATGTGCCACTAGACTGTATGTTTGGGTTTGGTCAACCTAGGGTGACAGGTGTCACTAGACTTTGTGTTAAGGGCTTGTGGTCAGCCCTGGGTGGCACGTGCCACTAGACTGTGAATTTGGGCTTGGTCAACCCCGGGTGACAGTGTCACTAGAATAAGCTGCCTGGGGCAGCTGGGTTACAAGAGTGTGTGCAATTAGTGTAGTTTGCTTTGTTTGATTAAACACAGTACGACGCGAGTTTTTGATTGTTTTGAATTAATGCGATTGGACCTTTGAATTGGTTTTACTTTCATGATTTTACGACTCTATTGACAGAGACATTAATCTTGGTCAGGTAGGCCGAGTCGACAGTCTAGTTTAAGTTTGTGTTCTCGTTGGTACAGGTACCATATCACCACCACACGAGGACGTGTGATTGTCAGTTCTGGCCGTGTCGGAGACTGCAGTCTCTGAACGTGGATAGAATCAGAACTACTGGAATGTCAGGCAACTATTGTCGTTAAGTTCAACCTCTTTAGTTGTGCTTGGGTGTGTTTAGTTCTGGCACGATTAACAACGACAACTGTCAGGTGATGAATGACAGAAGCGCTCGTCAATTTAGAGAGTCGGAGCCAGCGGCAGGGCTTCGATGGCGGACGGCGCTGCGGTTGGTCGTGGTCGTGTTTCCTACTAACCTCACTGCATTCCATGTGGTTGATTTGATTGTTTGTCATGAGCATCCGTTATTATTTTGTAACCGAGGTGTGATTACCAATGTAGGCCGTTGTACTGAAGAACCGTTGTAGTGTTATTTTGAGATATCCATCCTGTCTTATCGTCATCATCATGAAGAATAGCGTCTCCTCCGACATATAATTAGTAGTTCCAAATTAAAAACAATTACTTAATCAATATTTGTGCCAAACTGACAAAGTACCCATAAATGCACCGGCAGAAACAGCAAAATACACGACAAAGAAAAGGTCACCGAATCAAATTCGCAAGCAAAATAAATCAGTAAATAAACAATCCTAGACGTCCCAGAGATAGTTAATTGAACAAAACAAACAGTTTTATTAACAGATCAATAGAGGCGCCAGTCGCAGACCTTACACAACAATCTGACCATAGACAGTGATGCACTAAGCTTTTAATTGAACCAGCACAGTGTGAGGTCATTAATATATACAGCGTTATCTTGAGTGACAACACTAGTTAGCTCCATTCATTCTACACCGTAAATATATTGCAGCTAACAGATACAACAATTTATAGCCAATTGTTCCCAGATATACGATTAATGCACAACAATTTATCGTCTAAAACAACGAATAAAGTAGCCGACTGTAATTGCAATATTATAGGTGCGTTGGAAACTGATATTGGTGGTATTTCTGTGGAAGAAGCGTATAATGTTACTGTTATAACGACGAAAGGTTCAATAGGTCTTATGACTTCCTTTGGCAGGATACATAAAACAAGTATCTATGAGAAGATAACTAAATGTGAACTAGATGCTTTTATCGGAATAGTTGACTTACATATAGCAGACAAGTGGTCAAGTGCAGAGAATCTGTATTGCTTTTAAGTGCTCTGAATCTCCGAATGATTCATTTTCCAAAAACTATGAGGCTGGTAAAAATCAGAATGGTTGGAAAGAAAAACTAGCATACAATTTCGAAAACCCAATAGAAGCTGTGTTTGCCTAAAATCAATAACACACGCGATCAAATCCAGCACCCAGTCTATCAATACTTTCAACCGACCGGAATGTGTCTGTATGTTATAAATAAATAAAAAAATAATGACGTCCAAATATGATCACGATCACATGCTGGTCCCATGAGAAACTACTCGATCGCATGAAAACAGGTAAGTAACGTTAGTTTTTTTACTTAATTAAAAGGCAGCGGTACAAATTGGCTGGGAACACAACGCGTTTCATATCAAGGGGGGCGTGTCGTCTTTGCCGTATACAGTTCACCCCCCGTTGGCTCACGGGACGATAGTTGCAGACATCTTTCTAATGCTAATGGGGGAAATTGAATGTCTGCGAGTCTCTTGGGTCCTACTTAAACAGCCTGAAGTTAAATTTAGAGAGATATGACAGGCATCGTTTGGAATGATATGTAGGAGCTTGACCTTAAAGCCAAGCCTTGAAGCCATGCCATGCCATGTATTAGTACTCCTAAGATGTACTAATAAAAGACCTAGAATGCACAAAGTACGCATACACAGCATAAGATTAAAATAGATTTGGTATGACTGGAGGTTGAAATAGTACATTTGTATGGAGTACTTTGACGAAATCAATGCGAATACATTAAAGATGGAAAAAGTGGAGACGGCTTTTGCTCTGGCTCTAAAACCAATGGAGATACACATTGCTTATACACTTATTTTACATGTGAAGAGTTAAAAGCATCAATAATACTAGTGCTCGAAATATAAAGATGATTCATAGAAACGAATAAATTGAAGATTGTGAATTGTAGCGAAGTTAACAACTTTCTTGGTATGATCACGAACAATGGTTATTTAAATGAAACACTTGATTTAGATCAATTGAAATTGATAAGAACTGAGAAACATTAACATTTCTAACTCTTTAGACGTTATATTGAGTTTAAGAAAATAGTAACTTGGGTCAACTGTACGGTACGGTATTCCTACCAAAATTCGGGCGGTTGCTACCGTCAGTACTTTCAAGGAAAACCTGGACACAGTCCACGATTACCAGTTACAATTAAGCAAAATTGTAAGGGTAGGAACTAGGAACATTAGGAAGCCAAATATTAAAAGTTCTACGTCCGTATTTTCCAAAAACGTTAATCCATCATGTTCTTCACAACTCCATGCATCCATTCAATCAAAATGCAGCACAATACGATTCTCACATTGAAACACGTCTCCAGAAAATAAAGGGCACGATCTAGGCGAGGTAATGAGCGCATTTTCCCGTGAGTCCGCCTGCGCTGCGCCCATACTTGGAGGGACAGCGGATCCGCAGACCGATTTGACGCGTTTGACACACTGATTGCTGTTATTTCTCAAAGTCGAGTCGCCGCCATGACAGGTGGACGTTTATTTATTAGTTGATCATTATCTTTTATGACTCGGCAATATGTTTTATCTTTCGCCCTTTGGCGGAGATAGGAAATGGATTAACGTGGTCTATACATCAGGGACGTCTTGTGAGTTAAATGATGCACTTTCTATGGAGTATGGAGTTATGGACCCTTCATAAGTGAAGAACATTTTGAGGTACCTATTAATGTTTTCGGTGTCAGTCATTCTTTAAGCTTCAAACATTTCAAACTATTAATAGGTTGTGCATTTCTAAACGTTCTTGGTTTTCATGCCTGCAAATTAACGGAAACCTGTTGAAGTTTAAATAATATTCAAATACCAATAATTATTAATTATGAAAAAACTTGTAACCATTACTTACTTATTCACTAAGCAGTTTAAATTGGCTACAAAACTACAACTAGGGGGATTAAATAACTATATAGGTAAAACGTGAGTGATGTTGAATATACAGAAACCAACAGAAATATTGTACTAACGTCTGAAAGCATTCAAATAGGCAAGGAACTAAAGAGAGTATCGCATATAACCGAAACACTGTTATGTAGTGGTAAGTAGTTTGCGTCAGAAAACTATAAGAAACTATCAAATAAAATGATTACATTAGTATAATCTATTCATAAAACATTTCAAGAACAGATGCCAATTTAAAACCCCATAAAACGCTATCAAGGCCTTCCCATAAAATGCTGAGTAGCCTATCAGCACTCCTAATACGAAATAATCAAATGAAAACATGAAACGGTAATTAACATAATCAACGACCCGACATTCCTATTTACCTAAAATGGCTGTCACTTACCCGTCATTATACCGTTGATGAGGTCACTAAAGTCCTTAGAGAATTTCCAAAAGTCACTGATACTTTCAAACACAGGCTTTTCCACGAAGATTATAACAGAACTGCGTTATTCCAGAATGCTCGCGATGGAATGCGAGCTCCCGCCATATGTTTCGTATAAGTCGGGATAACTAGTATTGGCAACCGGGCGTAACCATGTACTTATGTACCATCCTTTATTGAAACGTGTGGGTGGTTACTGGTTCGAACTAAGAGTTATAGAACTTCCCGCAGATCAAGTGTTTAACTCGACTGAACCACTTCTAACAGTAAACACTTGTACTACAGTATGTAAACTTGTTCAGCCAAAACTTTGTCTACGAGAGATGTAAACACGAAAATGTGTAGCGTCTAGGGTTCAAGGATTCACGACTGACATTGCAGTTTTCCCCGGACGTGGGCGGGCGGGTGCAATCGACGCGGCCCTGCAAGGGTTAATGCACCCGTGACATCACGTAGCGCCACGGTGATAACGATCGATCAGAAATTAACTAACCACGGAACTAAACTCAAAAACTCCAAAGATCATCTTCTTTTACACAGAAGAATAAATAAAAAAGGAAGGACACGAAGAAGAGCAATTAGCCAAAGGAAAATAATTTTTAAACAATTTTTCTACGATTTATCTAAAAACCTACAAGCGCCATCTGCTGGATCGAGGTAGAACGAGTTGGTCGACGGTTTCATAATATAGTAGTATGAATCATACTGTGGTGTGGGTAGAGGCTGAAGTTTTACTAGGCAAGCATAGATGGCGTTATATGTAAAAGCCGTCAGTGATATGGATATTCAGAGAATACATAGTAATACTCTGAATATTGTGGCTTCTGAAAAACTAAACTAAACTAAAAGTGACTGTGAAGGAGAATTAGTGCAACTTTTCACAGACTTAAAAACTAATTACAAAGAGAGAAACACTTAAAAATAGAGTTAACTAATATAACCCTTCTAACTCTTCCTGAACAAACAACAGCTGAAGAATAAAATATTAAACGGAAAACGTTGTCTGGAAAATTGACAAATTATGTTTTTTCACGAAGCCAATAATAGATGTACGAATAACTGGCGACAAAAATAAAGGGACTAGCGGAAAACATTTGGCTGGTAACAACAACGAAATGAGGTTGTTCACCGAATCTTCTTTAACTACAGTTTTTGTAATAAACAGAAATATTGGCAGAAAATAATCTGTTTCAGAATTGACTATTTGCAATGTTATAATTTTATTTTCATCCTCAATTTATTTATGCGCAAGGAGAGGAAGGCCAAGGAAGAGATTGATGGATTTTGTGAGGAATGATATGAAAGAGAAAGTAGTAAAGCTGTCCTGTCATCTGACAAGGGAGAATCCTTTTCGTTCCAGAGTTAAGTTAAGATATAATTATCCTCAAAAGACTCGGTAACGCTGATGATAGATGTGGTCTAATTTATGAGAACCTGACTAAAGAATTACAGATCGGTCAAATTCCAGAATGAAGGTTTGTGATTTATAACAGTGTGATGTGTTAATTTGAGGACATCCTGTTTTTCACCCACAACACGAGATTTATCTGACAAATGGGAACAAATTTACTTATAGAACATGAGGGATATTTTAAAGCTAAACGGAGCATTATTATGAACTAAGCAAACCTAGTTATCGATCTATTTTATCTATAGAAGCCCTAAATCACCTTTTCTATCCAATAAAATACGGCCTTGGTCACCGGACAAATCAAAGGTTGGTCGAGGACAGATGGACAATTTGTCAAATGCAAATAATGGATCCCTCGACGATCATTTAGATTATCAAGGCAGATCTGGGTCAGGGCTCCGCTAAAAGCAAAAGCATATTAGCCTGATTGGATAACTGATAGCAAATCTACAAAACCATAGCAGAATCTATATAAACTGGTGCTATAGAAGCTCAAGAAAACTATGTCTTTACACGCGAGATTTCATTAGAAGAAAACGATAGTATAGAAAAAAAATAATGGTAAAGCAGCAAATATTAAAGATTCAAATTCTTACTGTCAGGGTAAATCATTACTGTCGAGGCTGCGGGCTGTCCGCAAGGGAAACCGCGGCCTCGACATGAAGGGCGAAGAAGGAACATGGGTGGTTTTTAGTCAGTAGAAGTCTGACACTCCCTTTCGCTCTGCCCAAGAGCGGGAGGGGTTATTTGATGATTTCCCACCCCCAAAAAAAAAAAAAAAAAAAAAGGGTAAATCATTACTTTTAATAATAACATTTATTCGGAAGACAGACAAAGATGACATAGATACGATAAGTGGTGAATTATTATGAAATGAAAAGAATAAGAAGTAATGGTATCAAGTAACGCAAACATTAAGTAATAAATATAAACAAATAGAAGAAACGAAAGCTAACACGAAGTACAAATAAATTCGGTGATCAATATAATAATATGCAAGAATGTATCGGATTTCTGATCGATTATTTACTATACGACCATTAACTTTCTTTTTGAGGTAGGCACACGTGATTAGACTATAATGAACGACCGGATGTAGGGAGTCATTACATTTTGGCAACTGAATTTTAATCAATGGAATTAGTAAATCTTCTCGCGACATCATCATCTGCCTAGCCTTTTTTCCCAACTATGTTAGGGTCGGCTTCCAGTCTAACCGGATGCAGCTGAATACTAGTATTTTACATGGAGCGACATGTAATGAATGAATAAATTCATTCTACGATATTAGCCATAGTCAAGAAATATTAGCGATGACAAGATAGAAATATACGGAACGGTTGATAATGAGTTTGAACAGATGAAAGCGATCAATGTTCAAAAATACGATTAGCAAAACACTTTCTGCGTAAATGTTTCGTTGTTTCGTAACACGAAAGAGTTGAAAACCTTTTAACACAGTTCAATGTCTCCTAAATACTGAAAAAGCTTTCTGAATCATCATTTTAAAGAATAGTGTCTTTGAAAGTGAAATATTTTATCTTGGCTCGTAAAGCAACAGTGTTGCAAGATAGCAAAATAATATTCAAATGATTGTCACAAATTAAAACCCAATGGGCAGTCTGCCAATTGTCACAATTAATTGCCGCACGTAGATACATGATGTCGGTGCCAATGACCCTTCATTGACAAGTTTTTCATAATCTCTTCATTGAGGATTAAGATTTTACAATTTTTAGTATATTCTACAAAAGGCAATAAAATATTTACGAGCGACAAACGGAACAAGACAAAAAATTTGTTATCCAATGCTTATCAATACTTAGTTTTCCAACCGTTATGTTTGTTGTCATACACGCGCTTTTTCGGTAGCACATAGTGTTTCAATAAATGTTCAGGATCAAATTTTGTATCTGAAAATATTCCCAATATTCGCTGTATAAGTCTTTTAAATCTATTTAATTCCACAACAGTCTTAACAGTCAAACAGTATCTGAATGATGGTAGAAACTTAACACAGAATATGAAATCTATAAACAGCAAACGCTCATTCACTCTTGAAATCATGTTATCTTGTTAAGATTTTAAACAACATGGAAACTATTCAAATATCCACCTCATAAACTTAAATCTACATAATATCTAATAATTCTATCACTTCCACCAATAAAACTGAATGGTTCTAAAATAATATTTAGTAAGGACATCCCATTTCTCAAAACGTTCCAGCCAGGTTCCCATAAATATCCAGTCTTCAGACTTTGAAAGACTTTCAACATGGCATCTATAAACACGATTAACGATACTGTAAATATCGTGAACGGTGAAACTAACGTTAGACAACAATTTGTGCAACGTGTTTTTTTCTGGCCAAATGGATACAGGAACTATGACAAACTAAAGTACCTACTTTATTTCTGTGCCCATTTGTCTTCTAATGATCTTCCTCGTAAATATCGAAGGGATTAACAATGTTGGTAAACAGAATTTTGAATAAATTACTGGTAGGGACAGCTTTTGAAGTTGGGTAATTAAGATTCTTGAGTTGTATGGAGATGGGTATTTATAATTCCCTTCACGAGAAAATAGGTCTTCAATAAATGAAGAAAGAATATAGACAAAGAAAAACGTGACTTGACCATTGTGCCCAATCGAGAACATATAATACAAGGGAAAACTGGGGTGAGATGATAGAGCAGCGTTTATGTTTCAATTGCTTGCTTCCCTCCGCACTTGTTGGAGTGTTGCAATTTGTAATGACCTTCTGGGTTCAATTAAAATTCGCCTTCCTATTTTATCACTGGCTAACTACAACCCGGCAGTATTCTTATTTTGTTCAATTTGGTCATCCGTGACAGTACAAACAACACGTAATATTTATTGATGGTAGTAATTAGCTATTATAAGCTAAACAAGATTAACTACTTAACACTAGACCAACATCAAAGCGTAACACAGGAACAAGTATGGAATCAGGAAATAAGATTCAGGTACAAATTGGAGCTAAAATAGCCCGGTGCAAACAAGCTCGCATACCAGGAGTTCAAGTGCCGGTAACTCAGACGCACTAATTAATTCCTGAAGAGAAACATTGTGTGGAAATGCGAGCCAAACGGGAGATTGAATCAAGCCTCTATTAGCGGAATTAGATGTTAAACAACATATGCAAATTAAACGATAATTTCTACGGTGAATGATTTTCTGTTTGTACAAGGTTTTGGAGGAGAGTTTACTAATGAATCTAAATTCTTCGATAGTTGAATGAACTTGTCAGGAGGAGGTTGAATGTCGTATCTCCAAAGATTGGCTTCATGTATACCTACTGCTAATTTTGAAGTCTTTGTAATCCAAATATGGAGGACCGCATCAAATTTGGTCTACAAAAGCTTTAGCTTTGTACTCCATTAAAAGAAAAATTAGCAAAAACGAGAGGATATACCATAACAAATTGACTACAAACGCCATGGAGTCAATATTAATTAAGGCAAAACGATTATCCTCATTGCAGGTATTTCTTCGAATATTAATTTTATAGATAAGAAGCATTGTTGTAAATATTTAAAACAATGAAACCGATTCACCGAATGAATAATGGCAATTATTATATTACAAAACAAGCCCATGTTTTAATAATGAACCCATAATTAAACATCAGGGACTGTCCGATGAAACACAAAATATGGCATTGAACACGCAAAGTTTGGGAATTGAAACTAAATATGGGTTAATGTTAAACAAACATGGTGACTAATTTATTAAAACTGACATTATTCATTTGGGCCTTTCATAATATTATGATTTTCGGTAAAATAGTCAACAATGACTTGAACAATGAACTTAATGAAGTGAATGCGTTTCCAAATACTTACACGTAGGGTACCGTTACTTGTAATGACGGAGACGAATCGTCAAGTAATGTATTCGATTCTCTAGTTACCGAAACGCGTATGCCTAGCACGTATATTTTCATAATAGGCTCTTATGCTATAGCAGTAGAAGGCAAAAACAGAAACCGTGTATGGAGTATAAAAGATGATATGCCTAGAAAAGGGTAGACTAGTCAGATGATGACTGGAGTATGGAATAAGAGGATCGTGTCGACTCCAGATATAATGAGATAAAGATGATGATCAGAAGCCAAAACAGATTTCAGTTATTTATTATTATTGGACTATCCGTTATACTCCTTCTGGCACGTTAATGAAAACACTGATGTATTCAATGAAACTTTCACAAACGAACATTTGAACATTATTGTAAACAAACTTGTAATTCTCACTTTTGGTGTCAACTGGCCAGGTACTAGTACTAACAGGTACTAGTACTAACTGGATAATTACGATAAACGTCTTGAAACAATGAGGTATGGACAGCATTAAGTGACTAACCTACTTTTTCCTAAGTGCGTGTGTAAACGATATAGAGGAAATTATTTAAAAGATAGTAGGTATACTCTTTGTAAAACTTCTGTCAACCACTGTCTGATACTCATCTGAAAAAGGCATCGGAGACCGAGATATTGTGTATTTAATAACTCTATGAGTCTATAGAAGGACAAAGAAATTATGTACGAATTGTGTCGCTAAAACTAATGACTACTGGAAATACCCTAAACAGTGTATGGAAGAAGAAAAAGGCATGTTGCGCCATTCTCCCTAATGCTACAGGTCACTATCGTAGTAACGCCACAACCGTTTCTCAAGCCAGAATTACGAAATAATGGTAAAATAATAGCTCTAATATCGTTATGAAAGAAAGAAAGAAAGAGGGGAAAAGAAGGTTAATGAGATACATTTTTTGTGAAGCAAAAACGTAATGAGATTTGAAAAAACAAGTAACATAAACAACATTAATTAACCTCAGTTTTCAAGAAATAAATAAACAACGAAGTGATCTTGAAAAAGACCTCCCTTGGTATGAAGGTGATGCAAAACCCGAGAAAGATTTACGGACCATTTACTGCAAGACCATATTCGGACGCTTTCGTCTGGCCTTCCTGACGAGATAGATGATAGAGACCTGAGTCAGAGGCCGGCTGTAAACGTGTATTCTGTATTGTCACAATAATGGCCACTAATAAGGAAATCTGGATGGAATGCTCGATCATCCGTGTCTAATTTAATTTAAAACTAAACGTGCTGAGTTTGGCGCGAAATTGGCGTAAACTTGACAATGTGCCACATGTGTTTTTATTTCATTGTAATTACCGACGATAACAGATTTAAGACTAAAGCTGCTAAAATATTTATGCTTTGACTTAATTTTTAGTACCTAGTGTCTGTTTCGTCAAGGCCGTTTCTGTTTAAGTTGTTACAGCTTGTTTGACTAAAGTGCATTTAATTATTCCCGCTATGTCTTTGGATAATTTAAAAAATATTTAATGTTTGATCTATGAAACTTTAAGACCAACAAACTCAAATAACACACATTATCTAATGAAGGCAAACGACAATTCGTTCAGTACTGATCACTCTTTATGTATTGAGGTTTTAATTAGACTCTAGTTTAGGACAGATTATAAATGAACAAGATTTGCATAAATATTGAAATGATAATGAATTCTCTACTGGCAGCCTATGGTACTGCTATAGACATAGTAATAGTATGAAAACGTTCTGTGAATCAACAATCGAGCTGAGAGACTCAATGAAATAACATATGGCCGCCGGTTGCATAAACGTGATACCTTACGATTACCGCAGTATTGTCGGTGTAAAAGGAATAGAATAGAGATTTCCAATCCATACTAATATAATACACACATCAAAAGTGTCTAGGGATCAACATATATTTTTGCAATAACTTTTCTCCTGATTGATATTAATTAAAATTTTCTTTAAGGATTCATCAAATAAAGTGTTTTCGTTTGTCACAGTAACGATAAACCAAGTCACCTTTGCATTAATAAAGAAATTTGCCATTTTCCTAATAAAGGGATTTTTGACATTTGAACCACTAACATTAAAGTTCGAAAAAAGACTGAAATAACAGTTTTCTTTAAAATTTTATTGGGTAACTTAAACAATTAATAATCCGTGTTTCTACCGCGAACACTAACAACACAAGAACATCGGTTTGGCATACTCAAAATGAGTTCATCCAAATCACGCTGTGGAATGGCCGCCCATGTTCGTTGCAACAACAAAAAAAGGTCTTCTTGCGACTGGATACCCTCCATATTCGGCAGAGCTCTTCTCTGTAGCATATCCCATGCATGCTCAATCGGGCTCAAGTCTGGCGACTGAGCAGGCCAGGGCAGGACATTGATGTTAGCTGCGGCGAGAGTCTGTCTTACAACTCTTGCGGTGTGCGGTCGTGCATTATCATGCATTAACTGAAATAAGGGACCGATTTGCACTTGTAGAGGAACGATGACGTCTGATACAATCGTCTCAGCATAAATTTGAGCGTTGAGGTTGCCTCTGATCCAAATCAACTCAGTTCTTCCGCCGATCCAAATACCCGCCCATACCATGATGGTTCCACCACTATAAGGATGGACTTCCTGGCAGGATTTTAATCGCTGTTGGCGTCCAGGGGTTCTCCAGTGACGTATACGTCTTGTATCCGGTCTCATACCAAAACGAGACTCATCAGAAAAGCACACGAAACGCCATTGTTCTTCTGCCCAATTTCTGTGTTCAAGAGCCCATTGATATCGAATCCTACGATTGTGCATTGCTATAGGTGGTACCCGTAGCGGTCTTCGGGAATTAAGGTTCACTTCATGCAAGCGGTTTCTGACTGTTTGGTCGCTAATTAAGTTCCCTGAAGAGTGATGAAGCCTCACGGCTAACATCATGGCGGTTATTGTTGGAGCTCTTCGAGTTAAGATTTGAATGTATCGGTCTTGTCTCCGTGTGGTGCAGCGATACCGTCCTCCATGGCGCTTAGCTACGGTACCAGTGCTTCGGTAACGTGTCCAAAGTCGACTGATAACACTCTGACTTGTATTCAGAGCTAAAGCCACAGTACGTTGCCGGGAACCAGCTTCTATCATTCCCACGGCTCTGAGCATTTCTTCCCTGCTTAAATGACGTCGCCGCTCCATAATAACGTTGGTTTTAATCAGTAGTAGGGAAACAGTAGCACTAATAATGTCTTCAATGCGTTGTATGTTTTTATAGGGAAAATATTGACAGCTGATTTTCATCTTTTACTCGAATTTGATTCACAGTTCCTGATTCAAATTATGAAATGCACCAAAAAGGATCCATATAAATTTATAAAATCATAAATTTATTACAAAGCCACATCTCAATCTCAAGAAATCCGCATAAAAATGCTTGATCCCTAGACACTTTTGATGTGTGTATATGCGAAAGTAAATCTCGTCTAATTGTTTCCTTTTCACGGATTACGATAACACGGATATGATCTAGGTACCCGTACCTAGATCATATCCTGAGCTAGCAGATTCAGAGAGGATACTATATACCTCGGTAGTACGATTCCATGGGATTACGTTCGACCTCCAAGTCGGTGAAGCTGCTAGTCTACTAAACTTCTATGTTTATTGAAACCAGTCTCACAATTGGCATTCCATCATTTCAAATGCCATTCAGTGCTGTTCTTAATATTCCTACAAAATATTGGCAAACAACAATGTGTGATAAATTCAAAAACGCTGGCAATTCATTTACTTTCTCGACATTTAAAACTATTCTGTAAATATCTTCCTCTGAATCAGCTGGTGTCAAGGATCCATTGTCCTTTTCCGTATCACTGGTTGACCAATGACCACCCAGTTGCAACTGGTCATTCAGGACCTGATTCTTAATTATATCCATCTGCGCAATTGACATTATGTCAGTAATGACCTCGCAAAGGTCGGTGTCGAGGCGATTGTATCCACCATTTATATCTTATATCATACTCGATTCAATGAAAACTTGTTTCCCTCAAGATGTCTTTCCGATTTCGATGTAGCGACTGGCGAGTGTGCCAAGGTTGTCATTCTGTTTAATTGTATTTATATTTTTTTCATTTATTCTTTAATTTTTATAATGAAAAAAGAAAGTCAAGTAGATTTGAACTTGAGATATCAGAATTCTTATCAATCGTCGAATTTCAGCGATACTGAAAAAAAAAATCTTGTTTGGACATTTTTTTAACTGTCGAAACAAAGAACAAATGACGATCTTTGCAGGTTGGCTAGGCTGGTAGCAGTTGGATAGGGGGTCGAGGGGCCCAGAGTGGACTAAACGGATGAGAGTACGGATGGAGAAGAGAATCGAGAAGAGTGGTGCGCTTTTGGAGAAGCTTTCTCTCACAATGAACTGTTCTAGACTGATGATTATAATGACAATGACACAATAATGACGCTCGGACAAAAACTGGACATTTAATACCACTCCAATAATACAGATTACACTAAATCTAATAACACAAACGAATGCGAACGCACATAAGCATGACACACATATGTAAATCACATGGCGTCGGTGGCTTTGTGTAATCTTTATGAGTATCGTGACCTTGCGTTAATTACTAATACAATAACTATGTGCTACGGCAAATCCAATATCGTTTATGTATCTATAAAACTGGATATAAAACGTGTTTGTCGCAGATTTTGAGAGCATCGTAAAATGCTAGATGAAAAGTTGGTTTATGGTGGGGTGGATATGACTGGAGAAGGACGAATAAAATAATTGATGAATAATATAAAAATACATGAAGTTAATTAGACTGTAGGGATAACCTGATACGACAATCTTAATGTGAGGGCACGGGGTTACGTCTGAGGGAACTAATCAACCACTTATATCAATCACTTGGGTTATTAGGTTATTACAAAGATCACAAGAATGATAAATGAATAAGAAAAAAATACATAAGCGGCGCGGTTACTGTTAGTACCTTAAAGCTTTGTGTTTGCGAAGTGACTGCTAGAAACAACAAAAATAAATAATAAATTAAAAATATGGAAGTAGTGTAAGTATGCGTTATACATTTAAAATAAAATGTATTGTACCCATGCTTGTGCCTAGTGGGACCCCTCTTTAAAAACCTTGTAGAAAATAACCAACACTTTTGTAATTTTGTTACTTTTTAGACAAGGGCTACGAACCCAACATACAAATTTGGGGCCTCAGCAATTTACAATTATTTACGGATTTAAAAACAATAAAATTACTGGATTTGTAACGCCTCACGATGCTTGAACGACAAACAACTGTTCTCGCCTTTTGTTGATATGCTAAGCTATTTTGAATAACAATTAAATATATTTTTAATGTTACATCAAGTAATTAAATCAGTACTGCACTTGATAAATCTAAGATAAAGCGTAGATAGACTAAATAAAACGATTTCAATAATAATTACATGTTGCAATACGTTATAATACGTTTCTAAATTAAAATAAAACATTACATCAGATTCAACATGAGGAATACTACTCCAGGATTACAACATCAAAGACATACTACAAATAGCTACTTGTCACAGGCATACCAAATTCACGCCCTTTATAGGGGGCAATTAATAAGGACAAGCAGATGGGATGGGACAACCCACCAATTTCACAAGTGGACGACGATCTTCTTCAACAAATGCTCCCATTTGTAGTTAGTTTTAATATATTCATAGAAAAGTTTACGAACTTTGAGAACAAACCGACTGCTTCGTCGGTCTAGTGACTTGGTTTCGTGGGTCGGATTCCCAGGTCAAACAAAGTGAATTTTCAGTAGCAACCACGAAGTCTGGGTTTGTGCCCGGTTGATCAAATCAAAAATCAAAAATGTTTATTTGCAAGAAAACACATAAAAATTTACAGGCAAAGATCTTATATGGCAATGGCAATGGTCTCGCCCAATATTATAGAGGATTGAAACATATCAGACGAAGTGACGGTTTACTGTAAGTACACCGCTGCATAATCTATCGGGTTCTACCTACTAATCATTTTCACCTTATGCATTGTTTTAGTAACCTTTTCAATTATTGCCTTTATCACCCAACCTCTATCAGACCTCTGACAACATATTAATCTGATGTAGAACTTTTTCGCACATAGCACGACCTTACAATGTCACCGCACCACATTCCGTTTAGTGATGAAATACCGTATTTAGCAGCTAAACGCTAAACTGCAGACGTGGGTTTGCCCACAATGATAACTTAGTAATACCTTCAACACCGCCTCTGACCATAATAGATTGTGTAAATTTTGATATATGAAACTAGTTGCACGACCACTTAAGATAGAAGTAGACCTATATTCTAAATGCTTAAGAAAACTGCATCGAACGTACACATGATACACATGTTAAAACGTAACGTAACATAAATTGTTTACAGCAAGGTCTCTTCTAAAATACACAATAAAGCTGATGATGAGACAGTAAAAGTTTCCGAACAGTTTGGTCACCACCCACGAGGTCTTCCAGGAATAGATACCACCGTCATAAAAGAACGGAACAAAACCGCAAACCCGTCAACTAATGCTAATGAAACCAAATTAACCTGACTACAAACAGCATGGATGACTTCACCACAAGTACTATAAAACATCACAGCTTTTAAAATTTAATTGAGTTGAATGCTATTAAACGACCATATGTTTAGTTGGGACAATAAATGTGCGAACTAATCACAGAAATACACAAACGTGTTGACACATCAACCCGTTAGACGCTAAACACTCCGAAAATAGCAGGCTGGCAAACATCACTTGAATTACAAAAGAGAAATGTACATCTGTACGGTTCACGTTTCGTAGTAAATAAACACACATTCAGAGGCCAGTCTCACGATTCGACGTGGATGCACTCGGGGAACTCACATGAAAAAACAAACACTAGCACCGGGAAATGATAGTGTGGACGTAGTTATAATGTTACCAACAGCTGTAGCCTCGTAATTACGGTAAACAAACACGTTGGATGATAGACACCGATAAATATCCGTTACACCATTTTTACACAATTAAACTGATTTAATATCCTTTAATACTCACAGCCGGGCGATATTCCGTTCTCCTTCATAGCGCAGCGGAACGGATAGTAAGTGCCTGGCAGCACCTTGCCATACATTGTCCGATCCATCTTCGACCAATCACAGCTGTCTTTGGAAAATTAAAACACCCACAGGAACAACACCGGCGTCAGCGCACCATAATCACAGCCTACACAGTATCCGCGTAAACGACGTCCTACGCGAGGAAATGCAAAACACTTGCAATTACTATACAGGGCATCCCGTTGTAAACAATTAATGATTTATGCACACACGATATTGGTCTATCACAAGGACGCGATGCGACTGAACGCTATCGGTAGAGTTTGGTCGTATTGATCGTCATATCGATGATTTTCACTTTGTTATCGATAAGCGTTGTGATAAGTGATAAGGCAATGTCACGGGGGCGAGGTCGCGGTGCTTCGAGTAGAGTATTCGTCAAGGCGGCGCGGTCACAACTGTCGCGTGGTGATGCCAGTGCCGGCGAGCGCGCAGCCACACCGGCTACACTACCAGTATTATTTATACGCGGGGACGGCAACAAATCAATGCTTTTGTCAAAATCGATACAATTGTTCCGGCTTCTAGCTCCTATACAGCTATACTGTAGCTATTGAGGAAAATAAAAAAAATGGTCAATAAAGTATTTTAGGACCACGCACTAGGTCTTATACGACTAGACATCGATTTATTGTCACTGTGCGTTACTTTGAATGACAGATCTTTTGATGCCATAAAGGGACTAACTTCAGCGATGTGGCAAATTCATTTCAAATGCTCAACCAGATCAAAAGAAGCGATAATATGTTTACGACACAATCAAAATAATGAAAGTGAAGCAATAAGTCTCGAAGGAATTCCTGTAATTCTCAGTTTGAAGGTAGAATTGTCAGCAAGCTAGAGAGAGGGCGATCAATCATGGATTCCGTGGCAAGAAAAAATCTAATTTCGTGCCTCGTTCCCGCCAAATTTTACCACACCCAAGCCACATCCGGCAGGAATACGATGCGCACGAGTCTCTTGACTTAAGACTTCCGGCTCATCATTCCACTCCATCACACTTCACTATAACTTTACGATTGTCATTAGAGAGGTAGGGACTACCACTTTGATCTATTTGAAAAGAAAGGGTTATAAAGTTTAATCACAGCCCTCAAAGCTTAATAGAAATCGTGTTAATTAACTTTGAGAAGTTGTTAGCTTTGTAAATGTTACCTATGTTCATAAATCGCTGTGAGAGTATGCACAGTTTGCAGGCATTCCGCAAATGGCTGCTCTTACGCGAATAACTAACATACTAAACATGGACATAAGAGTTTGTACAGCAGAGTGCATTTTACTACTTGTCCATTTTACGATCGAGTTAACTGTTCTATTGTTCTCTGGCTGGTCTCTAATAAGGAAGTAAATATTTGAGTGGTACTAGCGCGGTGCTAACTCAACTCTCTACCCACTTGCATAGCAAACTGTCGTTCAGAGCAAAATATTGCCCGCTGTGCTGTTTGCTGAAGCATTACTGACTACCTTTATTACCTCTGCAGCTTTTTGTTTAAGCATACATTTTTACTTTTCACCGTTAAAATATTTTTCATGTTAAAATTAGTCAGAATTATTCGGCTTCAATATATTATTAAATCTTTTATCGATCGTTACGACTATTCCAACCTTGATAGGTCTTGAACTTACGGTCCTACACGATTAAAAGTTTGAAAGCAAGCCAAGAACAATCGTTCTAACTGCCAAGGGTATTTATTTTAAAAATAGAAAAGAAACATTAATGAAAGTTTACAAACATATAAACAACCCATCTATACGACTTTACAACCTGCTTTGTGGAAATTAATCACCTTCACAAATAAAAAATAAAAAACGGAAGAGCTACGGCAGAAACTGTCACCAACATTTTCATACTAATTTCGTTAACTAATATTCTTCGTTTATAAACACAATCAATTTCATCAAATGTATTATAGTTTTTATTATTAACGTCGACGTAAGTCGGATACATTATATATTCATTCAAATACGATCGAATTTAAAAATCTTTAAACTTTAACTTTGATTTCGAAACGTATCAAAATTAAAATAAAGGTAACGTTACATTTTACAAATACAACTTTTTCCAACCAGTACGTTTGGTCTGGGTACACGCGTGCGACTGACAGATGTCGGGAACGCGTAACACGCAACTCATCGTAGTCAGTGACGGCGTGATGACGTCACTGAACTATGTATTAGCAGCCTTATCCATGAACAGACAAAACTGATACGATTTAGGTCGATTTATGGTATTAAAACGAAATTGGCAGACGCTACATCAGCTGGGAGTTGTAACACTGAGTTCAAGGCAGAAATTGTAATTTCTAAGTAATTCTGAGATCATAAAGGTCCAAGGTTTCTGAGATCACTCATGTATTGTATAAACATGATGTAATTTAAATTCACGGAAACTCTCCATAAACAATTCTTGAACTAAATAAAGTAGCTAGAGGATATAATAACAATGGCATGGTGTTTAAGGACTCCGTACGTCGTGTGTAATAAGTGTAATAACTTCTCTACATAACTTGATCACAAATCAGTTACTACTTATTGAACTATAACGATATACCAAAATTCTATATTATACAATATCTATAAAATTGCAAACAAAAGTATTAATAAAAAAATTGCTTGAAAATCTGTATATGCCGCGCCGTTTTTGGCTGTAAACTTCTCAAAAATTTTACAGCGTTAAAAGGAGTTAAAACTGTCGATTTGTCAACTGCTAAGGTTGACTAAGTATTCCAATCAAAACTGCTTGACCAGTGTAAAACATCAAAAAACTATATCGATCCACTGTCCAAAGCTACGTGGTTCCAATCACACAAGATAGGTGTGTCGCCTATTACAACATTCCCCAGTGGTCTTCGGACCACTAATTAAATTAATTAGGCAGAACGGGAACGAAGCACATTAAGCGTGGTATCGCGTGAACTGTGCGTGTAAATGTGGAAATGCGATACCTATGGTAATGACACCACATTTTTTTAAAGTTAGGACTAGTGTAGAGTGTCGAAGGCCTTTGGAAAGTCTAAATGCTCTGTAGGGATTATGTTCAATGCCAAATTAGATAGGTATTAAATTATTTAAAATGCTCTAGACTAGAATCAGTATTTACAATACATATTATTCTAATCCCTGCATCGCCGTTTTCATCTTCGTTTTTATCTAAACTTAATATAAAGCGAGCGGATGCTCCCACTATCATAAATCCGTTCTACAACTCTTTATTGGGTCATGCGGTCATCAGGTCAGAATTTTCATCATGTCATCGGAAGTTTTATATAGGTTATGTACCCAGTCCCATGCCACGTTAAGTTTGTAAGGTTTATGACTTAGTCAATTCAAGTTCATAACTGCAAAGTTTCGGAGGCAAGTCGCTAATTAGCTAATGTTTCATTAAAAAAGTTTTTAGTAGGTGGTTAAAGTTATAACAAGATAAACACATTTTAACATGCGATACAAAAGTACTTCGATAACATTTTCATAATAATGTTGATAAAAAGCACAAACAATTACATAGCACACAAATACGTTTGTTGCGTTCTTGAATGCAGTGTATTTATTCAATTACAATAATTTAACCATTCATTTTTATAGGCATTAGTGACTATATTGTCTCAGTTGCGCAAAGGATCATCGTTAACTTCCTGTCGATGTCATTGTTGCAAGTTACAACACTCTGGTCTTATCTGGTGAAAGGATAGATAAACCACAGAACAGATAAAAGAGATTAGAAAGGAAATAGTTCACAATATGAGCGCGATTGTTGGCTTTGTTGGCCGGTAAATCAAATTTTGTCGACATTTGAGCGTTTGCGACATATGAGCGGCGCGCCTGCCCCGCCCACAAGGCCCTTCTAACCTCTTTTATCTGTTCTGTGAGATAAACCAACCTGAGTAAGTTCATCCATTGGCATAGGTCCCAGTAATCTGGGGATTAGTGATTCTTCAACGTTTACTAATAGAGATTGACAAGCTTTGGCTATGATATCAAGTTCAGTAATCATGTTATTGAAAGTTGCTAATCCATCAATAGCTTCAGACAGTTCAATAGCACGCACAAATTGAGATCTCGCCGAGTTACGCCATCTAATTAATCGATTATTTTCGTCGCAGCTCAACACACATTTATCTCGATTCCAATGCAAGAATCCGATTTATCGGACTGTCAGTTCACATGGACATTCCACACTGACATGTAACAGATTTCTTGCATTCCCCCTCTGGGATACTTCTCGAGTGTCTGATTAATCCCTACAGCTATATTTTTAGAATATACGTGTAGGTATGGGACTATGGAGGAATTAACGTACATCATAGCTTGTTAAGATATGGCTGAACCACTTAACGTTGATTGTTTTTTAATGGGAAATTGCGCGCCATACTGTGTGGTATGATAATATAAGTTACACTGATGGACTGGTGCAATATCTCATTTTAATCTTCTAGTTAGTGGGAGCAGTCGACTGCATCGTCGTTTTCTATAAATAATATTATAGGATGTAAGTTGTAAAGAGTATTGAGAGCTTTCTCATGACATTTGTCGGTCTCTTTCTTATGTCCATCTGCAATTGGTATTTATGATAAGAGCGCCCTTGTATTTGCATCTGTTGTTAGTAAATAGTCTTGTTGTTCATTCAAGCGCGTAAGCGTTGTGTGTGAGATACTATTATATCTCGCTTTTCTCATAGGCATTGGATAACGGTAACGTGAGCGTCTTTGTAAAGATTCTTTCACCAATTATTTTGGTTTTATCTTCTTTTAGGAAAACAACCTTTTTGAAATGCGATGTTTTTTCCCATATTTTCATTTAGAAACGGTCATGTGGAGAGTAGAGTGGTAACAGCAATTCAGCACTATCAACCAAATCTTTTACAGAACTTTACTCTTGATAAGAAATGATAACTCAGATAGGTAGTTTAACCAGTTAATGGCTCCAGAAATAACCCCTTGATGACACCGCATACGGTGATTAATGACCGGCGATGTCGGACCCACCTTGCAATCTTATAAAAGCTATCATGTTTTGTGGGTAGATGTAGCTTGCTATACGAGCTATAGCATAATGTTTGCTCGATCATGATATGCGTGTTTTTGAAGTACGCAGGTACTTAAAAATGTTGACTTAAAAAATTGAGAAAAAATTTAGGTGTTTGTAAAAAAATAACTGAATTGGAAACTGAAATTACGTTCCATTTAGTAGAATAGCTCCTAGCTTGACTCCTTGGATCAGAGGGTCATCTTAAGGGTGAGCATAAATTGAAGGGACTGCAATTTGGGCTGGACTAGGCAGGAGTTATTTTAGATAGTGATCTTTAGGGGTTTCGATTTGGGGTTTAATTTTTAGGACATGAAGAATCGCTACCCGTACCTACTTGATCACGATTTGTGTGCATCTTAAACACGAAACTAATATTAATTCCACTAATCTCTCTTACTTAATTATAATATGATTGGCCTTTAGCGAATGTCAAAGAACTCATTAGATATTATGACCCATGAAGATCAATATTATTGTAAATAATATATATTCAGGATGTGTTTTCAATATTTTATGGCATCTGCGTAAACTGGCTTATTGCGCCGCATTCCTACAGACCCGTTTGTGTGTTTCGTGTCTCTCTTGAAGATGTTATGTAACTTACTGATTAGCGCCGTTTATATACCTACTCGTGTTTATGGTGTAGAATTAAATTGGGCGTTATTAGTTAATAATAGACGGTGATGGCGCCTCTATGATTTACCCCGTTGACGACTAAGGCCTCATTTACGGACACGCCGCGCGACGCCCCGCGTGTCCGTAAATAAGGCCTAAGTTAGTAGCCAGTCGCCACTCAGCATTTCCTCAGGAGTGCCCTGAAACAGTGACACGGGTGACCACGAAAGAGATGGTGGGACGAACTGGATGTCTTCGATGAGTATTAGAAAGAAGTTGCACAGAATGGTGACTGTTAGAAGGACTCTTTCCCCGTAGGGGGACAATATGGTCTAGCTATAATAATAGTTGTCATGTCCCCAGTGTTGTGTTCGAGTTCGGCTAATATATGACACATATCACGCCTTTTTTTTTTTGGCTGGTGGAAAATCATCAAATAACCACTCCCGCTCTTGGGCAGAGCGAACGGGAGTGTCAGACTTCTACTGACTAAAAACCACCCATGTTCCTTCTTAGCCCTTCATGTCGAGGCCGCGGTATCTCTTGCGAACAACCCGCAGCCACGACGGGCGTCGGTTTTTGGGCCCCTTCCATGATAATTGTAGGTCGTCCATATTTACCTTAGGCGTGATATGTGCTAGCGTCCGTCCGTTCTATGACGATGACAGGCCGTGTCGACGGCGCGTTCGTGTTCCACGCGCACCTCAAACAGATTTCAGCAACATTGCAGGGGCCCGCAAGGGACGACGCCTGTCGGGGCTGCGGGTTGTTCGAAAGAGATACCGCGGCATCGGACACAAAGGGCTAAGAAGGAACATGGGAGGTTTTTAGTCAGTACAAGTCTGACACTCCATACCGCTCCGCTAAGAGCGGGAGGAGTCATTTGATGATTAACCACCATCCAATAAAAAAAGGACCCAATTGCCATCAATAAAAAATATGACTACCTACAGGCTACAACACTAATAGCGTAATTTGTGTTTCCAGCTAATCTTCATAGTCTTGTCAATTATCCATATAATTAACTCTACTAGACTTATTTCAGTCTGTTTATGTAGATATAACAGTCAGCAGCTAGTAGCTGATAGCAAGTGATGGAATTAAACTTGAGAGGTGTTAAATAAACAATTTTTCAAACAATTTTGAAATGTTGCCTAACTGCTGCTAAACTAATTAAAATGAATCTTAACTTAAAATTTAACAAAGCTCATAAAATTCTATGTATTTCAAGTTTATCCTCAAAAGAATATCACAATTCATTTAAGTACCGGGAATTATTTTAGTCATGAATTAAACATAATTCTTTGGCAAATATAATATTTTCCTTTGCATGTTTGCATGTTTTATTCAATAAAATGATAATATTGGATACTTTTACAGGTCACTGACATAATTTTATGTCAAACTCTGTTTATCTTTTTAAGTATGCTCAGATAATGAAAAGTAAATAAAGATATTGTCACCGAGTTACAAAGAAATGGCTATTAGCCAATGTCCCTGGCAACAATACAATCATCACATTTGATCATTTCATAATCTGAATCATGGGATCCATATGTGTAAATTAAACAAACAAAAAAATTTAACTCAGGAAGTGACATGTTATTAATGTTATAACCAGTAGGTGCATAAAAGTTCGCACCTTCTCTTGGCTAAAGAGCCATGGATACGACTAGAAGGTCCGACAAGGAGTAAATATGCAAATTAACAAGTTATTTTAGCAGAACACGTCATTTCTTATACACAGCAGCCCAAACAGGTTATGATAAGACTAAACTCACCTAAATCATCCATTGTTTCGGCTAATACGAAGTCTCACCACTCACTTACACTATACTTTATACGTTACACTATTCTTAATCTTATGCAAAATTATATAAGCCGCAGAATACTACAATAATATTGCAAATCAAAGTTGAAAATTACTGCCCAATTATGGCAATTTAGATATTTAGCATTTTTTGGCGAATGTTGGCGTGACTGAAAACTTGTCAAAACATTTGTTATCTTATTTCTGAACGTATGAAAGATAATCAAAACTTGAAAGATTTATTAAAGACGTGATGTGATACGACTGAAATATTATTCAATTCTTTGTTTTGTTAATAGTAAATTACTATGACTTGCGAAAACGGAAATTACAACAAAATGTAAAAAGATTTAGTAATTTGTCAACTCAAAATGATACATATTTTTGTTTCCTAACGAAAACAGGTGAACCAACTGCACAGGTGTTATGTCAAATGAGGAACGTTCTGAACCTGGTACCAACTTTAATATTGTATTTGTTACAGATTGTTGCTGCAAATATTTTGTATTAATAATTTTGACTATCTTTAGAGTTATGAAAAAAAACGTAAATGTAAAATATAATGAAAAACATTTTAATAATAGTTGAAATCATCGAGAAAAAATACAAATTCAAAATTATTTGCGAATGAGATCTTTTGTCATACAAAGTTTAAGAACGTTAAGTACTTGCTGTATTGATTCACCGCAGTTGCTTTCGTGTTTATAATACGCCCAATTTCTTTTAATTTCTGGTTATTTGTGGTCAAAACGAATTCAAATAACATGAGCAGTACAGGGGAACAGTTAACTCTGGCAAGGGATATAAAAAGAGCTATCGAACTGCTCGAAAAACTTCAACAAAGTGGTGAAGTCCCTGCTACGAAGCTTGCAGCGCTACAGAAAGTGCTACAAAGTGATTTCTTGAACGCTGTTCGTGAGGTGTATGAGCATGTTTACGAAACTGTTGATATTCAAGGCTCGGCGGACATTAGGGCTTCCGCTACGGCCAAGGCTACTGTGGCCGCATTCGCTGCGGCTGAAGGCCACGCACATCCACGGGTTGTCGAGCTTCCGAAGACAGAGGAAGGTCTAGGTTTCAACGTCATGGGTGGCAAAGAACAGAACTCTCCTATTTATATATCAAGAATCATTCCCGGTGGCGTCGCTGATCGCCATGGCGGACTGAAAAGAGGTGACCAGCTGTTGTCTGTCAATGGCGTATCTGTAGAAGGGGAAAACCACGAGAAAGCTGTGGAATTATTGAAGCAAGCAGTTGGTTCAGTAAAACTGGTGGTTCGATACACTCCAAAGGTTTTAGAAGAGATGGAAATGAGATTTGACAAACAGAGGACTGCACGGCGGCGCACCAATTACAATTAATCAAGTATTGACAGACAATGACACATGTCATAGTCAAGCTATGATCAGTAATTGTATGGGATGTTTTGACAAAGATGCCAACAAGGCTATAAGCACACAAGACATGGCTATCCATGAGACAGCCTTAAAAACTAATGACTACACAAACAATGTCTGAATGGGAAATAAATTGGACAGTGCTGCATCAATAATGTATGGTGTTTACTTTGTCAAACTAATGGCACATCATTCTCTTTCTAAACTCACTTTAAAAGTTTGCTTAATTAGCTGCTAGTTTATAATAATTTCAAGCCTAGACTTCAAATAAGCTTTGTTAATGAAAGCTATACATATAATTAAAACTTAAACACTGTTTAATTTTGTTAGATACAGATCATGTTAAAATTAATTATATAATTGTAAGTAACTTTCTCTGTAATTGACTCTGCTTTATCCTTATGTGCTAAAAGTATGTCACAGACCTTGAGTGTAGACAAAAAGTTTGGTTTGATGCCAAAATCATGATAGGGAAAAACTAGAGGCATATATTTAAGGTATTTGATATCACAAATATTGTATTTAACTCAAGAACTTCCTGTGCACTAGAATTAATTGTAATAAGGCTCATTTACATGGAGAGGTTCTTGGCAAGAACAGACAAGAAACCTTCTTGTCTGTTTTGTGAAGAGATTTTATTAGAGGCAATTTCTCTCCATGTAAATCTGTCTATCCATATTATTAGCTGCTTTGAACAAGAGAAGCATATTTGTGTTACCTAGTTATACTCATATATTAAATAAAAAAAGACTTAAGGGGTTAAATACATAATAATTGCACCTATTATTGTGTTGATGGATTAATTAGTGTAAAGTTAAATGCGTTGAGTATTTAACTCATTTAATTAGAATAAAATAAAATTTTAGAAGTAATTAATTGATGAATTTATTATATAAACAAATTGTGTAATTGTAAAAGGGAAAACTGTTATGAATTTATTTAAAGTTGTCAGTATTTTAGGAGGTAAAAATAAAAGTGAATATTATAATAACATAATTTTATTTACTAACATTTTTTACTCTTTCACCAACTATCAAAACCACCAAATCCGACTTTTCCTTCCTTTTTAACTTTTTTGGCGGGACCTTCTTGGGTCTTTGAAGTTTTACTGCTGGGAGGCGCTGCAGGTGGCGCCACTTCTTGTAAATTAAGGTATTTTCCCACACCATCTCGGAATACTTTCAGGGGTTGTTTCGCCTTTTTTGGTCTGACTTGCGAACCTTCCGTTTCCGCTTTCCTTTTCAGCTCCTCTGCTCTGTCTTTGACAAGCTGTAATAAACAACAAAGATATTTTAGAAGAAATTATTTTAAAACCAGACTGAATTATGAGTATCACCAAGTCAGTGTCTGAACTGCACAATACGGTGTGTTCAGTCACTCACTGGCTAATGGGCCTGAACATCCCTCCTATCCTATACCATGCAATTACCACAAACAGTCTCAGTTATATCTTGAAGCCAAAACTCAAAGGCATTTCACTTCTTATCTCAGTTTTGGATTAAGCCATGAGTTTGGCACCTTCAATTCAGACAGACAGGGACATGCATGACCCATTTTTTATAGCACAGGGCAAACATCTATGAGTCTTCACAGAATAGGGTTTTTTTTAAATTATTGTTCACAAACATGCACAATATTTTTGTCAATCTACAATTTACTCGCGAAACTTTTCAGTTTTCAGTGATGGCGAGAAACGCTTCCGAAGTCTATTTAAAAGTCAGTCAAGTATTTTGAAGAATATTACCTGTTCTTCAGCCTCAGCGAAAGGATCCACGAAGACCTGTGCGACATCAATCACGATGTCATGTATGGGTCTGTCCTTATTGTCCACCTCTATCTGTTCCATAGCAGTCAGGGTGTCCATACCGCCCACTAGCTTGCCGAAGATCGTGTGTTTACCGTCCAGCTGCTTGCATGAACGGAAGGTTATGAAACTGGAATAGAGCAGAATAAAATAAAAAAAGGTATTGTCTTGGCTGCTTCATTCACGGCATACAAGGAGCGAAAGAAGTGATTTTCGGTTTCGTTTAGGTTATTTTTACACTCTTTATATTGTGTTGAACACTGAACTACTACGGAAATTCTAATTTTTTGGTCGGAGCTTCTATAACCAGACGCGGTTATCTGTACACTGCGTACGCGGCCCGTACGTCGATAGGCAGATAGGTACATACTTATTATCGCACGAATTATGAACCCACCATAACGCATAACATAACATCACACCTGTAGTCTGCAGAGGAGTGGCCGATAGTACACCCATATTTTGGCAGTTGTTGCAAGTTCCATGTAATAGGGGGTGAGCCTATTGCCATCAACCGGGCACAAATCCAGACTCCCTGGCTGCTTCTGAGAAATTCCAGACCAAAAAACCCAATAACACTGCCTTTTTTTTTTTTTGGCAGGTGGAAAATCATCAAATAATAATCTCGCTCTTGGGCAGAGCGAAAGGGAGTGTCAGACTTCTACTGACTAAAAACCACCCATGTTCCTTCTTAGCCCTTTATGTCGAGGCCGCGGTATCTCTTGCGAACAACCCGCAGCCCCGACGGGCGTCGGCCCTTGCGGCCCCTTCCATGTTGCTGACATCTCTTTGAGGCGCGCGTGGAACACGAACGCGCCGTCGACACGGCCTGTCGTCGTCATAAGACGGACGGACGGCGAGCTTACCCATCACTCACCGTCCACAGACCCGCGTCTACGGTGGCCGGAAGCCATCACGTGACCCCCGACGCTCGGAGCGCCTCCCGCGATAACACTTTGCCTGACCAGGGAATCGAACCCAGGAACTCTTGCTCAACATTCGCGCTTGCGACCACTCGACCTAGTATTCTCTGTCTGGTTAATGAAAAAGCTAAATAGAAAATATAAATGTAGGTACTAACAATTGTGATCCATTAGTATTAGGTCCAGAGTTGGCCAAAGACAGCACTCCTCTGCCAGTATGATGCAGGTTTGGCTTGACCTCGTCTTCAAATGGTTTCTTCCACACTGATTCACCTCCCAGCCCCGTGCCTGTTGGGTCGCCACCTTGTATCTGAAATTAAAAATGAAACGAAAAATTGTGAATAACGAAACAGCATCTGTTCGCCGAAGCTGTATAACTGGTCTGCTATATAGTAATAATATGAAGCCTTAATAATATAACGTTATCGGCGCCATGACGGTCTGTGCAGGTATAACGGTTCAAACTTTATGGAGGCTCAGAACATCAAACGTATAACTACGCAGAACACAATTTAAGGTATCAGCAGGGCGCATAGGATGCATCGTTTCGACTGTATAATGCGCACAGGGCAGTCACCCGCAGCTAACTTCCGAGCAGCCATAAAGTTGGAACAAAACAATAATTAGCTTTATCAGTTTTTCACACACACAGATCATAGCCATCATCGGCCAGTAGACGACCACAGCTGGACAAGGGCCTCCACCATAGAATGCCATAACGAAAGGTAACCTGCCGCTTGCATCCACCGGTTGCCCGCGACTCGTCGTCGGTCGACCTGATGGGAGGCCTACCGACACTACAACTGCCGGTTTGCCGAAGAACCAGGGTCATCGACATAGCTCTCAGAATATGCAAGTTGAAGTGGCAATGGACAGGCCACATCGCTCGAAGAACCGACAACCTATGGGGAAGAAAGGTTCTCCAATGGCGACCACACACAGATAAGCTTATATTATTCTACACCAAGAAGAGAGTACAGATTCTTAATTTGATTCAAGATATTTACATTTAAAAGTAAGGTTTAATTTTATCAACAAACCATGAAATTCCGAATGGATCGATGGAACTTGGTGCCGTTATAGTATCCATTGTTGCAGTGCCTTATGAAGTTGTCGCACGCTTTCGGCGTTAAGTCGCAGTACAACTCGAAGTTTAGTGGTCCCAGATTTGTTACCAGTCTCACATATCCTGAGGAAAGAGAAATTTGGTTCAAGCGATAGACTGTTTGTGTGGTACTTGATTGTTCTGTGGTAGGGGCATGTGATGAAGAGGAATGAGAAAAATGTAAATGCACGTTTTGTTCTTGTGGCAGACAAAATAGTAGACACTTAACCTAACTTGTTGTAAGTTGATACAAGAATGAAGTTCTCGGATAAATAACACAACATGGTTCCTGTAATCCTCGTAAGGCCAGGCGGAGGTAAATATTACGCCACAGACAGACACACACACAGATAGACAGACACGTCAAACTTATAACACCCTGCACCCCCCCCCGTTCCTGTCTTGGCTTTCGTGCGTTTTTTCACAGGTGACCACTGAAAACCAGCGCTGTGCTGTGGGTGCCCATAGCACAGCAACTATCTTTATTTATTATCCCTGCTTGTTGTATTTTTTAATATCTGTTATGCATTGTATGTGTATTTTTTTTTTGTATGTCTCTTTGTATGCTCGTTACTTTTCTGCGACAAATAAATATTTTTTCTTTCTTTCTTTCTTTTTCTTTCTGTCGTTTTTGCACCGGGGGTTAAAAATGAATAAGCAAGAGAATCTTGCTACCAACCTTTTTTCTTGACCATATCATATTTAACATCATCTTCATGGATGATAGCTGCTTCATGGACCGTCTCCGGCATCATGGCAGTGGAGGTAAAGCTGGCAGCCACCATACCCGTGGAGTAGTGAGCCGCATTGAACTTATCTGCAACCTATTGTGAACAGATGCAGTGATTGATATAGTTTAACCTAAAGGCTGGAGTATGGCAGGCAATGTGGAGATTTTTGATGTAGTTAACATAATGCCAATAATACCTGAAGGGTTTGGCTGAGGTGTTCTTTATAGTAGACTCACATTCAGCTAGTTATCTTTAAGTTCAATGTAAAAGGGATGAATCTGTTGCCATCAAGTAGGCACTCATCCAAGCTTCATAGCAAAACTTGTTTAACTTGCTAATAAATAATAATAATAATAAATCATTTTATTTCGGACAACTTAGAGATCCATAAAATTGTTAGTAACAGGTTTCCACTTAAAACACTATTGTTAGTAACTTAACTAAAGACGAGTAGATGAGAAGACCACCCACAGTGACAATTACATACTAAGGTATTAGTCTTCTCATAAATTGCCTTATTACGGCGGAGGAAGAATCATAGGCTACCACCTTCAGGATGCTATTGTGACTGCCCCTTATTCTGCTCAGGAGTGCGGCCGTTTTCTTGCGGATGATGGCGTGAAACCCATCGGTATGGTTTACCGCGAACATTTCCGAGGCACTGCAAAAACGAGGCAATCGCAACAGCATCCTAAAAACATTATTGTACTGGACGCGCAGGACATCCAGCGATCTTTTCGAATAGCTGACCCAAAGATTACCGGTGTAAAAACTCTGACAATACGCTTTGAAAAGCGTTAACTTTACTTGGTCAGTACACCGAGCAAATCTTCGTGCCAACATATTACCCCTGACCGCCAGAGCCCTACGCTCCCGTTCAATGTCAACATGGTCCTTGAGGTCGTCAGTAAGAAAATGCCCAAGATACTTAAACATTCTTACTCTACGAATTGACGTACCATTTATAAAAAGTTCGAATGTACTTTCCCGACACTTACCAGCGACCCCAAAGACCATGTATTCACACTTCTTGGCATTATAGACAAGTCCATGTGCAGCAGCGAAGGTCTCGCATACATGAAGCAACTCCACGATGGCTCCCGGTGACGGGCCCAGCAGCACCATGTCATCCGCATAACTGATGTTGTTACAACTAACACCATTTACTCTGCATCCGACACGCATGCTGCTGAGCTCGACAATGAGGTCATCAACATACAGATTGAAGAGCCGAGGGGATGACAGACCACCCTGCCTCACTCCGCACTCCAACCTATAGGACTCAGAGAGCGCATTAGACCATTTAACACGGTTTGTCTGGCTACGATACCAGTACTGCAAAACACTGAGCAGTTCCTCCGGTACACCCCTACTCCTCAACTTGCTCCAGAGCACGTCGTAAGAAACGAGATCAAAAGCCTTGGAGAGGTCAAGGAAGCAGGCGTACACCGGCGTCCTGCGGTCAGTGTAGTATTTGACAGTATGCTTGACACCTAGAATAGCACTTTCGGTTGATAGGCCAGCGCAAAACCCAAACTGAGCATCGTGCAACTGAATATATTTCGCCAAACAAGAGTCAAGCATACTGTCCAACACTTTGGCCATAACAGTAGCAAGGGAGATTGGGCGGTAGTTGCTTATGTCCGAGATGTCTCCTGTCCTGTTCTTCACGATGGGTACCACAATGGTCTTTATTAAGTCTGCCGGTAGATACGAGTGGCTGATACACATCGAATAGAACAAGGACAGGACCCTCGGCACATGCATCCCTGCATATTTTAAGTGCTCAATGCTAAGCCCATCATGCCCAGGGGATTTGCCCCTACTCATTCTATTTATCACCGATCTTACTTGCTTCGTGGTGAAATGTAGCAGCGGCTCCTGCCCCCGGGCATGAGACACAGAGCCGATTCCCGATACTGAGGGACCAAGTGGAGATCTCACCCTGAAATGCTCTCTAAATAAGTTTGAGATATCCGCATGCTCAGTGACCCCCCCTACCCCTGCCGCAAGACCAGGCCTAGCCTCCAATTTACCTGTGGACTTCCAAAATGCACTAAAATTATTCGTCGCCCGTTGTTCGGCTAAAACGTCCATTTTTAATTGATCTTGCCGATTTTGGCAGTATTTTAGTCGGCTTTTGAAAATTTTACGCGTCTCGTACATTTGGTCGTAAACAGTGCCAGAGGTTGGACGATCAGCCAATACCCAAAGCTGGAAACTAAGCCTGGCCTCGCGGTGAGCATCTCGCACATGTTTGTTCCACCCACATAATGAACTACCACGCTTAGGTCTCCTGTGTGCTTCATTTGATTCCTTCGCTGCCTCACAAAAGACATCAACAATATCCTTGTACAGCTTATCAAGGACAAGTTTGTGATCATCCAAGTTGCATGACCCCTGACTGCACACCACAAACTCCTGTGGGAAGTCTATCTCCCGCAATTTATCAGAACATAACTCATGATACCTATCGATCTCTGTTTTATTTCTGATGCCCCAAACAACAGCATTGCGGGGTGCAACCCCGGTCAACAACTTTGGCCTAACTACATCTAAGTCACATGTAATATATATAGGTAAGTGATCGGACACATAAATATCTTCATCAATTCCTACACTAACAATTGTCTGCCAAGCTGACGAAGAGACCACACAATGGTCTAACCACCTCCTACAGCCGTGAGCATCGCTAATAAAGGTGTAGTAGTTTTGATCACATCCTAACTTTTTTGTATCAGCACATACCCAGGATTGATCGTTACAAAAACTTAATAACTCACCATAAAATAATTCTTCCGGATGTGCATTAAAATCACCCATTATATATATATTTTCAACATCATACGTCGCAATTATCGCACTTACTTCACCTAAAACCTGTGTAAACAAAGGCAGGTTCTCCGGTGAGTTTGTAGGCATGTATACAGAAAATACAATAATATTGCGACTACCAGAGACAGCTTTAATGGCCACCAGCCGAGAGCTATTACAGGGTATTACTGAGACAGATTCAAAAACACCCTTTCTCCAGAGAATGGCCACTCCTCCGTACGGCCGTCCCCTTAGGAGCCCTTCTGAAGTGTCAACAGCAGACCTACCTGTGAATTCAAATTCTGGACTTATTGTTCCTAATATTGAGATTTCTATTTCTATTGTTCCTAATAAAGACTACCTGCTTAAATTAAACATTATGATCTTAGATAGCTTATTACAATCCTTAGATAATTGAGGACTTATCTAGATAAGTATTTTGTCAGTGGGATAGAAAACAACCTCCATGTAAAAAAAATCCTCTCTTTCCTACATGAATTCCGCACCATCTTTGTCCAAAATTACATTTAGCAAATACATGATTAATTAAGATAGAGTTGCAAAGTGAAAGCCATTTTAAAGCACCTCAATACTTTCATTGGAGATTAGAAAAGGCTTAGTAAAAAAAAAACAAAAAGGTACAAACCTCTTTCTTAACTTCTTTTTTCTCTGGTGCCTTGTACTCTTTCTCTAGTTCTTGCAGGATTTCTTTTGTTTCGGATGATACAGTCTTAAGTCTTGCATGTGGGTCTTTCCTCATAGCTATTTCCTCTGTAAAGTAAATTAGTCATTTATTAGGATAACATTGTGTTTCTGATAACATACATTGGATATTTGAAGCAGTCTGTCTGTCTTCTTTAGGCTGCCAACTCATGTTTAAGAGATGAATAAGTTGCAGTATAACCAAGTTTAAATAAGAGACAGATTACCCTCCTCGGTCAGATAAAAATAATGTTTAGCTGGAGAGCTCAGTTACAAAATCAGTGTACTGAATTACTGATAAAAAAGACAAGTATGGAATGGAAAAAGAGGGCCAAAATCAAATAAATTGGGATAAGGTCAAGAGAATGATGGCATTTGTTTTTGAAGAGCAACAAAAAATCATAAACAACAATATTTACCTTCAGTCTCCACTCTCAAATTATTCTTGATATGATGAAAAGTAGATATATTGAACTTGTTCAGGTTATTAGGATCTTGTATAGTTATTATATCAGTGCGAACAAAAGGAGTGTCATTGATAAGGTCCTTGAAGTTCTTCCCTTTAATGTTAAGCTGTTCCACGGCCTCATTTGAGTACACATTGCCACTGGTTTTAATAGCAACAATGTACGAGTTCTTTGTGAATGGTTTGAACAGAACGGGGCAGTGGTAATCTTCTTCAGCATTTTTGAAGAAATTCAATTTTGTTAAAGATTTGATGTCTTGTTTCTAAAATGAAAGTTTACATGTTATTTTAAAACTTGAAAAGATTGGTTTCACACTTTGGGAACAAGTTTTGTGCAGCTTTGGTAAATAGAAGAGGTTACTTACTTTCCCAGTAACAGGGTTCACTTTGAACTTCTTCACGAACTCTAGTATAGCCTGTAACTCGAATATATTTCCATCTGAATCGCAGTAAGGGTCTTCAAATGGCTGCAGACACAAACAGCAGTGGTCGTATGGTAAGCGCTTGAAAGTAGTATCCTCCTCTTTGGGAGTGCCTGATCTTTTGCCACCATACAATGTGGTCCACTCCGTATACGTAAGGTACCTAGTAATTAACAAAAAATAATGGTAAATTCGTTGAAAAACACTACATAACAGAAATAAATCTGAAGAAAGGTGTGCGTAGTGTAAAACTTACATCTTATCCTTCTGATGCTGTCGTTTACCCATTTTGGTGTTTGTTTTGGAGCGCTTGTTGGGAAAACGTTTCTGTTTATTTCGAAATAAGTTTAATTCAGGCAGATAGCCACAAAACCCACCCAAAGCCAAAACCAAATAAATTACTGTACTCTGTGCCCAAAACAACTATACTTGACAAACACAAAACAACGTCAGTGTCAAAACTGTCAAATTAACAGCAGGTTGGTAAAAAAAAAATTTTAGAATAATTTTGAGTTTTAATAGCATAGACAAACATGTTTCAGTTTTTATGTTATGTCAACGGCTCCCACTAATTCAGTTTATTATCACACTTACGCGATAATAAACTCAATTACATTGGTGTCTCATTAGATGACGAAAACAGAGAGGTATGGAAGGAGACCTGATGATGATGAAGAAGAAGTAAGCCGCGTCCCCACTATGACATACCCGGCTTTTTTGGGCCGCGCGGCTCAGGGTCTCGCTCACGTCTACACTCACGAGGCTCGGCATCACGGAGCCGTGTGGAGAACTTCTCTAAAAACTTATAGGCTGAAATGGAAGTTTTAGGTAAAACTTCCATTTCAGCCTATAAGTTCACAGTTGTTGTTGTGATAACAGCTGATATGGGATGAACTGAATTAATGGGAGCCGTAGACTTGACATAAAATGTTGTTTACGTTTTTCTTTAGTTTTCTTGTAAAAAAACTATTCTCTCTTTTTAGTTTATGGATGAACATGTAAAAAAACATCTGTATTTTTGCGATATTGGCAACACCAAACTTCTAAAAAAAATATTGGAAAATGTCGGAATGTGGTTGTGCTTCGTGTAATTTTTCCTAACTTCATTTATTTTAATAACTAAATATAGCTTATTTTTCTAGTAATAATTTAGCATAATAAATTAGTGTAAACTATTGATCTGTAAGTATTCAAATGCCTGAGGTAAATTTTACATGTCATTGTTTTATATCTGAGCTTGTGTGCATTCCGTGAATTTCAGTGGTTGTTTGTGTTGGTGAGGGTGACAGACAAATGGATGAAATGTGGTAGAAGTGGATTGAAGCTCTGAAATACCTTGCCGGAACACGCCAAATTGAAGTTTTATCTTTGATTAAGGTATAATTAATTCACCTATCTCTTATCTCGGACCGGTATTAGGTGCGGAAAGTAACAGGCTGCCTATTTACGCTTTGCAGTGCGAGGCATCGTAACGGAGATAACAGTAATAGGGTTGCACAAATTTTGCACATTTCGTGGATGAATTTCCTTGAATACTAACATAAAGGTATTGGGAGCCGTCTTTCTCATTCATTTGGGTCAGTGCTGAATCAAAAACTTGTAAAATTATCGGATAACGCCAGCCCACAAGATGGCCGACTGTTATTCGTAAGGTACTAATAAATCTTTTTCCATTACGTTTTGCATTGTTATTTTGAGTTAGATAGATCAGCAATTGCCAGTAGAGCATAGTAATTTTTGTTAGAATGCTGATGTTTGGTGTATCATGTGAAAGCATTATGAATGTCTTTGTTCTTAGTGATTTTGTTCTTGCTTGAAATAAAAAAAAACATGTTCATCTTTTGTGATTTTGTAACTAAAAATTATTTGCAATATAGATGTAGCTGCATTTATATGTTTGTCAATCAATGATTCTACAATGATCAATGTGGATCACTTCTCATTTTCATGTCATTGCACTTTCAGAGTTATTTGCTCTTAAACATAACAATGTTGTGTCATCAAACCTGTTTATTTTTGGATACATTATTTTAAGAATTTCATACAATTTTGGTAGATAATGTTTATTCATTTATGTAGAGTAAGTAGTAAATCATGAGAGCATGTGTTCATTAGTCATTGTTGCAAGTTTATCCATCAATCACACTCATGTCACAAGCTTTTAACTAGCAGCTTTTTGGTGTAGCGGAATGAGACGTTGTGCTTTTAGATAATGAGCGGTGCGTCTGGTTCATCAGGGAGTGGTACGGGTCGCGGCAGAGGCGGTTCTGGGTCAAGTGGAGCTATTGCAGACAGTAAACCAGATACAAAAGAAAATAAACCAAATCCCAAGATGTCGAAGGCACTCGGGACATCAGCCAAGAGGATCCAGAAGGAACTTGCAGAGATTACACTGGACCCGCCACCAAACTGCAGTGCTGGGCCAAAAGGAGATAACCTTTATGAATGGGTGTCCACCATCTTAGGCCCGCCTGGTTCGGTTTATGAGGGAGGGGTTTTCTTCCTAGACATCCACTTCTCACCAGAATATCCATTCAAACCTCCTAAGGTAATTTTTTTAAATTACTTTCTTATTTAGATGTTGATTTTATGCAGATCAGTATGTCACTAAAATTACTCATGAACAAATCAAATGATAAAACGTTTGAGTAATTTTAGTAACAAATTGATCTGCATGCATTCGAATTTTATCAAAAAGCATAAGGCTTCTTGGCCCTGCACCTGGAGTCATTACATATGGTAGGAACAAGGTACATTTCAGGTTGGCAGTTTTCTTAATACTGCCATAACACTAATAAATCAAGTTTATCAGTGGTGATCAGTAATTAGCTGTTCAGAAGTTCTGTTTTAGTTGTATTGCGAGTTCAAACAAATATGATACAGTTTTGTATAATAATTAGGAATGGTTTGGGAGGGAACTAGACTTCTTTAGGATTCTGTACTTTAAAGGAACAAGAAACCAATCAAATACTTATGTCTATGGTCTCTTTTTTAATTCTGCCAATACTTAATAGATATAATGGATCATGATCTTCCTTTTTAACTCAAACAAAGTAATTTTTAAATGATAATTAGATTAATTAAATTTCCAAACATATTGAAGAAATCAAAGACATACTTTTCACGTTTTTGATCGAAATAATAATATGCCCCTTTTTTGACAAATTCACAAATCGAAAATCAAACATAACCATAATAACTACCTGTATTTTCCTAAAGGCTTGCCCCTAGTTCACACACATTGCAACAGTTTAAGCCCCATGTAATAAACAGTCTGTATTACTTTGTTTATGATTAGAGTCAAACAAAGCCATAATTTTATTTCAAGCTTTAGGAAATATTGTACCATGTACATGACGCATGCTTATGTTAAAACAAACTTTTAAAATATGTCGCGACAACTTTGATCTAATACCCATAAAATCGTTCATCCAATATTAGGAAAAAGTAAACATCAATATAATAAATAAAAATAATAAATATTTTTTCTTTCTTTCTTTCTTTTAATCATGGTTTATTCATTCCACCCTTTGCCCGTCATCTATAACTGCAAGACCGAATAAATTCAGTCTCCCCAAACTCCATTCCTCTCTGTCTAGCAACGCCCTAAACCGAGGTCCGGACCATGCGAGGGGTCGCGAGGCACCCCTAGTATTTAATTAGTGCCGACATCCCTCGCTCGCCAATGTCCGACGAATCAATCAGGGAATGCCAGACATGCCTACAAAGTTCATCACACATCGTGTTTGGAATGTGAAAATCTCTATGATGTTTATGTTCATGGGTATTACAACATGTCTGGCGAAATATGGTTGTAATTATTGTACTTCTGCCTACTTTGGGATAAAAAGGCGTGAATTCATACAATGTACAATAAATGATCAGGGACTATTTGCAATTTCAATGAACGAAGAAAATAGTTGCTAGAATGTAGGACGAGGGCAGTCCTCTAAAAATAAATCGCGGGCGCTGCAAATCAATCAATGTCACGCATCATTTTCTTTACTCATCAAAATGTATTTTGCATCACTCCTACTTATCCCCAAACGATATCCGTGTAGACAGAAACAGAAGAACTAATTTTAGCCTTCATTCACCTCGATATCTCGACCGTACCTTTGTTCTTTACCTCATCTAAATTGGATCCTAATTGTGGTTTTTGTTTAATGTCGAAACAGGCAAGTTCTAAGAAATACTTTTGGGTTAGACCTCGACTTTCAAACCACTTTTTCTGCGGTTACAAGGGTATTGAATCGAGTTTAATACACACAAAATACGTGGGGAGAACAAGCAACGAATTTCGGAATAAACGCCACGTGCGTGGGTTTATACTTTAGCAACTGGCATTGTGTAAAGCTTTAGAGGGTTTCCGTCGTTAGCAGTATTGTTATGTGGACCCACCCTCCTAAGGTGTAGAATTACGGGAGCCGGCAGCACATCGTTAAGTTCCAAATGCAATTTTCAACTGATAGTTATGAAAGATGATACTGATTTACCCGAATTAAAAAATGGCAGATGATGCGAATCATATCATTTTATGTTAAAAACTTTTATAACTCTTTGCCCTTAATTCTGCTACAATTGGCGTGAGACGAGATTCATTTTCGTCCCTCCTTTAAATAGCCGATTGCGTCACCAAAACTACCTGTATCCTTTTCAGTGATGCAGTTTCCTTTAAGCGAATTTTATTGTTAATGTTCTTTGTACTTTATCAGCTAGTTATAACTGTTAAGATTTGCTCAAATATAGCTCGGGTTAGGGGCTTACAATGAACTCCTTTTTGATCTATCAATAGATGAGGAATTTAATACTTTTTTCGTCATGATTCACGTTCGAGAAATTGTTGAGACATCGAAGCATTTGGTCCCTGTATCCTAATATGCCTCGAAATTTCCGCAGAACTTTCTAACCTGTGATACCTATCACCTCTGTGAGACTATTCGGACGAGTTGCGCGTGATTGAACTCGGCATGCTATTTTTCGTTGTGGGGCAATATCCTGACTAGATTGATACGGATGTCAACTAAACGAAGCGTATCGTGATAAGTCGTGGCTTCTTACAACGTTGGCGTTGAATATGTCTTCGAAGATCTGTTGAGATTGTGACTTTGTAAATTGGTTGTATTAGATTTCGCTGACCATTTGATTAACTCTTTCTAAGACTTCGTATGCTTATTTACGAGTTATGACTCCAAATAATTGCGATATTGAATTTTGCAAGAACTTTTTTTATGGTTATCTGTCCCTCATAAAATAAATTGAATATAACACTGCGTGACTTGCATAGCGCTTACTAACGACACTATTTATTCTATTACCAGTTCAGTGATAAAAAAAAAACAATTTATTTGTGGTCGGCGCATTGTGTCTTCTTTCACACTTCTCTATTACTCGTCATCTCAGCATAGCAGTCACCTCCTTTCTAGCCATATCATCTTTCTCACAGCCCAGCCATCGTTGCTTTGGTGTTCCTCTACTCTTACAACTCCAATATTATACAATTCGTGGAGCCCCTATTAATCCTTACCTTTTCTGTTTCAGGTCACATTCCGGACTAGGATATATCATTGTAACATCAACAGTCAGGGAGTGATATGTCTAGATATTCTCAAAGACAACTGGTCGCCAGCGCTGACAATATCGAAAGTTTTACTATCAATATGCTCACTGCTCACCGACTGCAATCCAGGTACTTATGTATAGATTGTTTAAAAGCTTTTGTCCGCGACTTCGTCTGCGTGGAATACAGACTTTTTTTGGAGGGTAAGAAGTGGTCAAATGTCTCCTCCCGCTGTGCAGTGGTAGGGAGTGTCAGAATTCTACTGACTAAAAACCACCCATGTTCCTTCTTAGCCCTTTGTGTCGAGGCCGCGGTACCTCTTTCGAACAACCCGCAGCCCCGACGGGATGGAATATAGCCTAAAGCCTTCTTCGATAAATGGACTATCCAACACAAGAAGAATTTTTCAATTCCAATCAGTTTTTCCTGAGATAAGACAGTTCAACCAAACATACAAACTCTTCAGCTTTATAATATTAGTATAGATAACCTAAATTAAATTGTAATCAATATTGTCTGGTCTGATGCAATTATCTCATTGTTTATAACAAGTTAACTTACCATTTATTGTTAGATAGAAGTAGCAGGGTTTAAGTCCTTATCAGTATAATTTATGAGACCCATCACAAGAGAAGTTATTGTAGAAGTTTTATAATTGAGCATTTCTTCTCCTATAGTCTTCTTATCGTGTGAGCAGTAAGGTCTAACGATTTCGTGACGCAAGTTGCTACTTGTCGCGAGCATTTACTATCAAATCGATAATATCCGTCCTATGTAAAGTTTGTAACAAAAGCTTTGGCTCCATAGTCTGGGCAGGTCAAAGCCCTCGCGTCCTCAATGTCCTCTTGATGTTTTGTTCATGCTTTAATCCTATCGCGTGTTTATTTATATCGATACTAGTTTGTAGTGCGTCGTTTATTAAAAGTCAATGATGGATGGAAGTGGAGTTCTCATTAGAGAGATAAAAGGTTGACAAGTTGACATAGAAATTGTAGCATTTTTTTTCTAATTTTGTGATAGACCACGCACGCTTAGGCCATAACGAATTTATTATGTCGTTTGACTTGGATCCTTCTATATTCTGCAAGCTTTGTAAGCATCAGCATCAGATGATGAAAGTCTCACTGGTTGATAAAGATTACAGTGGATAAAACTTGCCAGGCTAGGGACATGCCCTGCCTTTTCCCAACTATGTTGGGGTCGGCTTCCAGTCTAACCGTATGCAGCTGAATACCAGTATTTACATGGAGCGACTGCCTATCTAACATCCACCACCCAATTTACATTTTGATTTTATTAAATCAAAATGTAAAATGTAACTGGCTATTGCCAGTGACTAATGGTTATCTTTTTTCCGATTTCAGCTGATCCTCTAGTAGGCAGCATCGCGACGCAGTATCTCCAGAACAGAGAGGAGCACGATCGCATCGCGCGCCTCTGGACCAAGCGCTACGCGACATGATTGCACTGCCCCCGCCCCGCCACCACGGAACAACCTGCAGTATCATACTCAATACCATTCTGTTCTAAATCCATCCTGTTCACGTAAATGTAAGCTTATAATGTTATATCGGATCACTACGCGCTACCTGGGACACATTTGTTAACCCCCCAACTCACTACAGTTCACAAACGTGCCCCATCCAGCGCACGGTGTTTATACAGCTTATTAATTTTTAGTTGCAATTAAAGTGATGTCATGCTTAATGAAATAATGACGGTCTGAAATATTTTTAGAAATGATGAACGATTTAGTTGTGAGTTGAATGAATTTCTGTTGATGTTTCTAGCTCTGTGTTATATAGATACAGTGATAAGTTTACTAATGAAGTGTATCGTAGGATTTACCAGTGATTTGAGTCAATTTTGCCGCTATAATGCGATGATCTCATACACTCTTCAACTGTTGCTACTTATGTGTAAGTATGACTGGACTATAATAGCGATGCCTACTATTATATATTTGGGAATAAATCGCATTTTTGTCCAATAAAGTGTTTTTAATTTCAGGGTAAAACTTGCAAGTCGTATTGGATTTAGATTAAAGACTATTTTTCTGCTGTCAGTATCCCCCAGTTAGTTTAATTTTACATTGATTTGTGTAAATCGAAGTCTTTTAGTCAGCCAGGCTAGTTTCTTCACAACACGAAAATATAATGAATTTGCACACAAACAATTTACTTTCACGTTATGTATGAAATTCATACACTGATTACCTCCGCCACATGTCTTCAAATGAGTAACTGAATGGTTGTAATTTTACTTATCCTGTTGTGAATAAAATTTTGTATAGCATGGTATGATAGTACTTATATTTCTTAGATAGAACTGGCAGCATTGACAAGTACAAACTGAGATGGTATAAAAGATCCATAAACTACCAACCAATCCATTATTGACTCCAATGCTTTGTAATTATAATTAAGAAATCTTATTTCAATACGAAGCAAATCAGTTGCTATTTTTCTAGTGAGATGTCACGGGCTGAAGAATCAATGAAAAATTATAGTTTTGTGAATGTATAAAATTAGAGAATGGCTTTTACGGAGGGTCAAATTTAAGTTCCACCGGTACTTAGTACTACATTGTATTAATTAATCGAATCTAGTTTGAGTTTATTATTATTACTCAAGGCCGATATAATTTTACAAAAAGCCTTATTTGACTGAAAATGAAGGAAAGTTACATTAGATAGGTTTTTTCAACTTTGTCCATTTTGTTAAGAGTTAGATAGTCAAATTATTTGGAATTTTAAGATTTCGTAACAAGGACTTTGGACGTATTGTTTGTTTTATTGTGCAATCTAATGTGGTTTATATAAAAAATGATCGAGTTATATTTTTACATTTAATTCACTATACGATTTTAACATTGATTATATTAGTGACCTATTAATATTACTCTGTAATAATAATTACCTATTTATTTTTATAAAAATGAATTATGAAAGTATATATTACATACCTACTGTGTTATATGTTTTCGTTATGATCGTTTAATGTAACGTGATTCGACAATATTTATTATGCGGCGTCTTCATGTAAGCAGCGGACTGTGGATTTGATAGCATGTTTTACTCGTTATCACATATCAATGTAACACCCGAAGGAAGAAATTCAATTAGGTTTATTTGTTATAGTAATTTTGACTTTACCATAATCTTCATGAAGTGCCAAAACTCAGGCACATTGGCCTCCGCTCCGGTCTGACATCTCCAACTTTTCTAAAATATTCCGTTTAGTATGTAAACAATATTAGATGTAAGTTATTTTATTGTCTAGATAATGTATGTCTTAACCTTAGAACTAATTAGAATTTTAGCGTTGTAATGATTTTAGCTAAAGGTGTATGTATGTCGCGCGTATATGAATATTTTGGTGATATCGTCATGATTATGAAGATTTTATAAATTGGGTGATATCGCGAGTGTCGGAACTGGTGCTGTGAGATTCAGATGCTTGCGACATACAGCAGATGAATACTGACTCGTGTTAGGGACTGGTATATTTTGTCATTGTGATTTTTTAGTTATTTTATACTGTGACTGGATGTGTTGCTTGCAAGACAACAGCTGTATTTAACACGACTGATGTTCCTCGAAATTCAATGTTCATGCTCTGATACCTAATAACCATCCTTCGTTATTACAATTTATATCATGGTATAAAATAGGAAAATAAAAATGTGTGTAACTAGGACACTCAATGCTGTTTCATTATATTCCTGATTAAAACTCAATTTTGGATAATGCAGATTTTATTATAAATATACACGACCTAGAACACTTTCCAAACATTACAAGAACTAATGGTTTCCGTTTTCAAATTAGATGCAATTCATAATATAATTCACTTAGAAAATATTTTATGGACTTCGCAACCGAAGAGAGATCGCGTCTTGTTTGTGACATTGCGTCTAATCAACAAACGAATCGTACAAATCTAATATAGTAATATAAGTAGATAATAATAAATGTGCACCATTACTACATTGGTTACATATGCATAGTAAAAGGTACAATAATTAATTTAATACTAGAAAATTGAATTGAGATTTAGGTAGGTAAGTATAAAAAGTAGGAAATTCCGATAAAGTTTTTTGGCATAATGTATCCATTTCTATTCGAAAAATCAGTCTTCTACACTGAGCACACTCCATTGTGAACTTGTAAGAAAATCTGTGCATTGTGCTTTTTCACTCCCTCACTTGCAAATACATATGGCAAACTTTAAAATTACACGCGTTTTATATTGTAAGTACCTCCTGATACTAATGTTAGAGCACTTATGTAAACATTTAAATCTTAAAATAAAATAAACAAATTATCTGGAATAACAGTAATAGAATAAATTACTTCAAAATATACATAGACCATCGTAGAGGTGTATTTGATCACAACTTAGTAAAAAAATTATGTAGGAAGGTATTTGTGGAAAATAATGGATACGGCTATTAACATGAAGGATTTAGAGATTATGCAAAAGATCCGTTTTACGCGTTTATACGGTCTCATATTGGCTGCGGATGGAGCGAGCGAGGCAGCAGGCGAATATCACACCAAGCAACTGAAAAGGAGAAAAAAAACTGGTTATTTACTTGCTCATCTCAATTCATCATTCTCCTGCCCTTATCCCAATTTATTTGGGGTCGGCGCAACATGTCTTCTTCTTCCATACTTCTCTATTTCTCGTCATGTCAGCAGTCCTCTCCTTTCTAGCCATATCATCCTTCACACAGTCCATCCATCGTTTCTTTGGTCTTCCTCTACTCTTATAGCCATCTAATCTACATTCATACTCAACATTTTTTTCAACACACTTGCTCATAAAGTGGCTCTAATTTCACCGCAATTAGGCATATAATGACACCTGTAATCAAACTGTGAATTTTTCATTACCATTATTCACAAGTGAGTTATAGGTTTTTTTTTTAATTTTTTGGTTGAGTTGCTCTGTTCTTAAAAAAGTTTCGATACTAAAAAGATTGTGTTCAATACTACAAATAAATTAATGTACCTATTCCTTGCTCATTTCATGCAACTTCGAATTTAAATAGATAATTTCAACTTATACATACGTTTTTAATAAATAAAACTTTTGTTTTCTCTGTAATAAAAAAAACTTTGAATTCCCCATTTTGTACGTGACTGCAACACTATCCGCGGAAAGCCAAAAAAAAAAACTTATTCTTTTAGTCTATAGCCGATCGCCATTGTTAGATGCGCGCTCAGGATAATTTATTAATTTAAATAGATAATTTCAACTTGTGTATACGTTTTCAATAAATAAAACTTTTGTTTTCTCTTTATTAAAAAAACTTTGAAATCCTCATTTTTTACGTGGCTGAAACACTATCCGCAAAAAGCAAAAAAAAGAAACCTCATCCTTTTAGTCTATGGCCGATCGCCATTGTTAGATGCGTCATTTTAACAGTTGAAAACATGTTAAAAATGATTTTTTTGTGTTATTTTCTTCACAAGTGTGTTGAAAAACGTCGTATGATACACGTGTGTATTGATGATTACCGTCCTCGGCTCTCTTAAGACCCTCACCTAACGGCTCGGGTCTCAAAGGCGCCTCAGCGGTAATCACCAACGTTACACACTTATACCATAATGTACTATCTCACAACATTTTCTTCATTCCTTCGCATCACATGTCCATACCACGACAATCGATTACCACACAACTTTTCATTTACAGGCGCCACTTTCACACTTCCTCTTATGTACTAATTCCTTATTTTTATCCATTCGTGTCACACCACACATCCCCCTTAGCATTCTCATCTCAGCCACATGCAATTGCCTTTCATTTATCCCTTTTGTGGCCCAACATTCTGACCCATACACGACAGCAGGTCTAACCATGGTTTTATAAATCTTCCCCTTGAGTTTAAGGGGAATGCGGGAGTCGGAAATTGTTCCCGTGACCTGCCGCCATTTCATCCTTGCTCACTTGCTCATCTCAATTATGGTTCAAAAAGTAATCAGATAAGATTATAGCCCGTACCATAACCATCAGGGCAGGTCAAGTTGGAAATAATATTTATACTGAAATATTCCATATTGATTTAGTAGTTGTTTTGTTCCAGGTCATCATCGTTACCAAACCAACCACAGCTGGACATAGGCCTCCCCACATGGTTTACAATGGCTTGAAACTTTACTAGCCAAATATTGACAAATTTTCTACCAAATATTCAAAAAAAACATGGGAAACTCCTAAATACAATTTTTAGCTGCCACCTGTTATACCAAGAGATAATAAATTATTTAGTGTCTTCGTTTTATATTGGGCTGAGCGGTGTAACTCCACGTACAAAGCGCGTATTTTAACTGCGGGAGGGAAAATTTATCGCTCCGACCACAGATATAGATAGACCTAGACAACGCAAGAGCAACTACTTTGCGTGCCTAGCTTACGTACAAAAATCGTAAGTGGCCACTTTCGAGCTGTCTACATCGGTGTATAGCGCTAGTCGGACGTCGGCGCTGGTGCAAAGGGCCGGGGATGGGGGCGAAGGGGGCGCCGTACGCGGAATTTATTGAATGGATTTGATTTTCCCACACTAAATAGTGCTTGTGACGTCATAATAGGTGGCCAAAAAACGGCACGCTTGGTTTTCATACAGATCGTGATACTTGCGTTATCTATACCTATCTGTGGCTCCGACATACACTTCTAACCCAGCAACACCTTGTTACCAAGAGAAATACGTCTATTCCCGTTCGCCACTACCAGTGACGAACGGGAAAGTAATTTCCCATTTGTTGCTACCCGTGTAGCCATGAAACAGCTTCTTCCAAACAAGTCTAGACCAAGCTAACTGAATATAACGATGAAGAAATTTACCTGAACAACAGCAACACCTATACCAACGCCGCCAAGCACCATAGCAATTTCCTTGAAGTAAGCAACGAGTTTGTTCAGGCAGCCATCCTTGTGGAAGTGCTCGGACTTCTCAGTGCAAGGCACGGGGACTCCGCCGTTGATTTCCTGGCCGGAGCAGCAGGTAGCAGGCAGGGTCGTGATGTTGTTGGCGGCCCAGTCTCCGGGGCCGTAGATACCGCAGCATTGAAGCTGGAAACAGGAATGATTGGTTATTTGATGTTAAAAATTTAGAACTAGCCTCAACAGAAAAACATAATTTATGGAATTTCATCATTCATTGCTTTCCATCAGGCGTGATCGAGGTCAAGAGCACAACATCCATTATATTTTTTTTTTGCGCGACCAAAATCAGAACTAACACTAGGTACATGTTCAACCAACAATATATCCCGGTTAATGTAATTCCAGCGACAAAAAAATAGTAAGTTCGACCTACTTGTTTCCTAATGAAAAAGGATGCTAATTAATAGTGCTGAAAAGTTGCGTCCAAGGGCAGTTATTTCCATGGGATCTAAAACGACATCATCAGTACAGAACAACAGACTAATACTATAAATGTACAGTCACGACCGCTTCTTTTAAATGTTCCTGTGTATAATTTAGATTAACATAAAGTATTGTGCAGTCCACATGTGCACATGAAAAAGCTATACATACGGTAACGAATACTAAATGACTGCAGACAAAGGAAGCCCCGCGAGCAGACTCGTGTTCAAAGGATAATGTAAACGAAATTAGTAATGCCTGTCTTACCTCGCCGATTAGCCTTTTATTTATTTAAGTTTTTAAACGTAGCACTTACCCGCAATAGAAGGATTGTTTTTGCCTACACGATAGGCGATATATAGCTGTAAATCTAATGTACAGGCCAGTTCAGGCTATCCGAAAGTGTCATATTTTCCCAATTAAGCTTGATGTGTTGGCAAGGCATAGATTGGGGAGTCAATCCCGCTAACACCTTGCAGACTAGCCGTTTATTTCCCATTAATATACTTCTTACAATTTAGGTCGTGCCGATAACAGAGAAGAAAATTGTCCATCGTGCATTGAACTTTGAAATTATATGTAGAAATCTACGATCTGGAATAAAATACCTAAAGCTCTACGCAAGAGTAACCATCGTAACGTCATCCCCTCGGCTTGTAAACACCAGTCGCCCGGCGGGCCAACTACCCGCTTAGATGCGTAGGTAGGGTCGTAGCCACCCTCACTCTGACGAAAGCAGGGCGACACTGCGGCGACGTCTCGTACAAATATTGTTTGAACTTACGTCAGTCTGAACAATGTCGAATGTCTTCGCGACGTCCTTGTTAGTGGGGTACTCCTTGATGGTCTTGTTCAGATGTTCCACTATGGAGTTCTCCAGATCCTGGTGCTTCATGTAGCCTGCAATGCCGACGGCCAACTCAGCCACGAAGATGAGCAGCAGGAACACTGAGAACTGGAAAATAGAAGAGTATAAAGTTAGGATTTGGACTTGAATGCAGCGGAATTAGAGTACCTAACATTAGCAAGTTTTTTCTATAGTCAATCATTCTTATTTATACCTTATAACAAGTAATTTAAAATGTAACATTGCAATGCACTACGTGATGCATTGGAATAAAACGGAGAGCGTATTTATAAATGTAGACAGACGACATTGAGTCCAGTCGATTGATTTTACCCTGAAACTCTTAGATAAAAGAATTTAATCTGAGCTGAAACTGATCAAGTCAAAGTATGTTCTACTTATTAAATAAGGCATTGGATCGCTCCCTTTGGGTATACTTGGAGGAGGTCTATGTACATCGTAAAACGGACGTGTCTCGGTGAAGTTACAATAATGACTAATACTGATGATGAGGTGGGTAGGTAGTTCTTGGATGAACTAAGTTGTCGCTAAATGGTATTATTAAAAGTAGGTAGCCGAATTTCCAGGTAGCTTTGCAAGGACAGACATTTATTCTTGCTTCACCGCTCATATAATAAACTAGCAGACGTCACGCGGTTTCACCCGCGTAGTTCCCGTTCTCGTGGGAATACAGGGATAAAAAGTAGCCTGTCACCCGCGGATAGTGTAGCTTTCCAACGGTGAAAGAATTTTTGAAATCGGTCCAGTAGTTCCGGAGCCTATTCATTATAAACAAACAAATCTTTCCTCTTTATAATATTAGTGTAGATTAATGCACAGTTGAATATTGCAATAACAACCTAGCATGGAAGGTACTATTAGAACCAAGCTTTATGTTCTTATCATTTCACAAAGTATGTTTATAATAAAAAGGTTGTCAAAGGCTTCTATATAACATGGCGAGATAAAAAATAACAATTTGATTACACACTGCCGAGTGGTGTTGATTACTATGTGTCAATGTGTGCAAATGACGACACAATCCACGATCCACAAAACGAACGCCTATCTGATTGTCCCCGTTATAACAATTGCGGTTCTTTGTTTGTTGTTTATCTAGAACATCTTACTATCTCGCTTGTAATTGTATATAGACACATGTCTATACTCCTAGTAAAAACTAACGAAGGGGTTGACGTCATCTCTGGCAACTAACGTTGGCTGAACGGCCCCATTTACATTTTTAGGATAATTTAACACAAGGGCGAAAAGTACGTCGTGTGACGTGTTTTGAGCGAGTCTTTTTAATACAAAAAAGCGTGATGCTGTTTTGTTGAACGAGTGCATGTTAAGGTAGCCCGTGAAATTCATTTTTTTAAGTTTTTGCAATTTGCATTGAGTTGATTAAAATATGATTCGCGACAACCTTTCCCATGGGGTGGGAAAGGTTGCGGGGACCATCACTGGACACTGTTCACTGAATAAGCACCTCCACACCCTAGGTATCACAGACAGTCCCCTGTGCAGAGCATGCATGGAGGCGGAGGAAACGGTGGCGCATGTACTCCTTGAGTGCACAGGCGTTACCAAGATTCGTGAGGAAACCCTAGGAACACCAAGATCCCTTGTGGATGCCCTGAGGAGACCGGGAAGTCTGATCTGCTTCTGGAGGGAGGTGGGCTGGTTAGAGTGATCGGCCAACATGGCTCACGCACAAAGGTCCACTTCAAGGACCAAGTGCGGAAACCCAAACCCCCAATAATAGGTTGTGAGTTTATGTGTAAAAGTGTGTTTTTCATGAAATTGTCATTCAGTAAATACATATAGGTATTCGTGTAACGTTCGCGAATCAATGTTTAGCTTTATCAACATCTGCCTATTTATACAGGGTGTAAATCAACCCATCACACAGCTGTCAACCAAGCATTCTGTACCTATATCAAATTAAGTACCCCGACGCAAAAATTTTAGCTGGGAAACGATTTTTTTTTGGATCAAAAATCACATTTTACGGTAAAACTCAATGTAGCACTGTTAAAACATTGTGCTAGTGGATGCTTTGAATAGTAAACGGGTCATGGAGGTAATTTAAGTAAAGTTAAAACCTGAAAAACTAGTATTTACAAAAACAGCTGTGAAAAATTTGGAACTTTGACTCCCAATATCTCCGTAACCAGGAGGTTCCCAGGTATGGTCTAGAACAAAAAAAATATCGCAGTGGTGGGGAGAACAAGTGCCCTTCGTTTGCGTTAAGGCTACTTTTACACCCTATATACGTGTAACGTTCGCGAATCAATATTTAACTTCATCAACATCTGCCTATCTATTAGCCTTTTCCCAACTATGTTGGGGTCGACTTTCAAGTATAATTTGATGCAGGTAAATACTACTAGTACTTTACATGGAGCGACTGCCTACCCGACGATGTTAGCTTATTTATCAAAATACTAACAATGATCTGTATGACCACCATTATGGCCATTTTAGACCCCCAGAGAGGACATGACAACAAATCTAACAGTTTTTCAGTAATCTAATGGCAACTGTTTGCAAAATATAATTATGGTAATCGTTCACGCTCCGTGAGCGCAAAATTGCCCAAAGTCATTATAAAACTCATGTACCTAAGTTTACAGGTCAACAATTTTTACACAAGAGTTGTTTTAAACAAGAAGAACGGTCTAGGCACAATGTAATACCTAAAGGTATATTAATGAGCTGAAAATTATGTTCTAGATTAAAAAGCAAATTCAATGAGTACCGAACGTTTAGTTTGTGGAATGTGGGATTTTCAACTGTGCTTATTTATATAAAACGTTACTATTTAAATTGTTTTTTCCTTTCTAATTCGTTGTTTATTTAAAGTCAGTGGAGTGTAAATGGATTGGTATTTTATAAATAGGTACCAAACACAAACTAGTCAAAATAGATACCAGAATTATTGTGTCTGGGAAAGATTAAAAACATTTATTTATCATGTTTATACTACATCATGATATTTTTGTTCCTCCCCTCCTTCCCCCCTGGGTTAAATATATTTTCAAAAAACGTTCGAGCACTTCTGGCTGAAACTAGCATTTTCTATTAATTTATCATTTTGCGAACAGAGAGCATAAATAGAGAAACAGATTATGAATAGTAAGTAAACATAAATTGGCTATGAGCAGAACCAACCTCAAAATGTCACCTAGTACAGAAGAAAAGTCGCAGGTCATGCATACATACATACATATAATTTTCCAACGAGTTCAGTGAATGGGGTTATCTAAAGCCGTTTCAGTCACAATATTAATTCCTGCATCGTAGAGTTCATGTGAGGAGCTTCGTGGGCTTCTAAAGTGGCCCAATAACCTATATTGTCTAAAAATATGTGACCCGCAGAGCTTTTGTCTGAAAAACATCCATTCTATATATTCTCTGGAATGGTCATCGTATAATTGTAAATGAGGACAACAAAGGGTCATTAATTATGTTTATTATTTCCACAATAACATACCGAGCTTAAACAATAATAAAATCATTTTAATAGTTTTATGTTTTTACATTTTGCTGGGAGCTTTAAATTTAGTTTTGATTTCCTCGTACCGTGAATCAAGACTAGTCACACACTTTTTCCACATCTTTGTTAATAGCAACAAAAAACCCCACAAGACTTAGATACAAAAAGTGAATGTACAGCATAATTTAACAGGTAAACTCATTGAGGAAAACGTAAAACAGGTATTTGCGACCGTGTGTCGGCTGCCGGCAACCAGTTTCAATATTGGCAAAGTGAAATTTCTTCTTAAAACTTATGTTCACACTATCTAGGTTGTGAATATACAGGGTGTAAACGAACCCTTCACGCATCCGTCAACCAAGCATTCTGTACATCAAACTAAGTACCCCTACGCAAAAATTTTGGCTGGGAAATGACTTTTTTTTTTGGGGTCAAAAATCACATTTTACGGTAAAACTCAATGTAGCACTCTAAAAACATTGTGCTATTGGATGCTTTGAATAGTAAACGGGTCATGGAGGTAATTTAAGTAAAGTTATAACCTGAAAAACTAGTATTTACAAAAACAGCTGTGAAAAATTTGGAACTTTGACCCCCAATATCTCCGTAACTAGGAGGTTTCCAGGTATGGTCTAGAACAAAAAACTGATCGCAGTGGTGGGGAGAACAAATGCCCTTCGTTTGCGTTAAGGGTACTTTTACACCCTATATGTAATTTCAGACGGCCCTTTCCCGGTTCGCCTATCGGCAACGAGAGTATTGTTTTACCTAGAGAATGTTTTTTGAAAAAAAAAAATTGTCATTTAAAATCTCTCTTACATGTCATTGTGCAAGGTTTCTATCAAGATGTTTTCTTTACTTTTACAATTTATGAGTACCTACATTATAAACGGCCAAAGTTCAAAAGGCGTATACTCAATTTGTTTCCAATTTTTAAGTTTTGTTTTCATAGAGATAGATCTAGATAGAATACGTATCAGTAAAAAAAAAACAAAGATAGATGGGCTACAACGGTATAATCACGTACTAGCGTTTGTAAGAAAAGTATGACGGGTTGGCCATTCTTAAATGCGACCGTGACGTAGGGATGACGCAGGTCCGTCTGGCTGAAGAGGGTAGCTCTACTCATGGGTAATTAATTTATGCCTGTGATTGTCCCACGTAAGGACAAAGGCTACTTGTCGCTTTCAGACGAGAGGGTAATTTAATTAATTGAAAATTGTGAGAGGTGTTACGTTACGTACAGTCGGTTATAGCAATTAGCTGACCCATCTTTGCATAAATGGATGATATTTTTTAGAATACGAATCGATAGCATTATAAATGAAATGGTAAAAATATGCAAGTATGTGTACATATAATAAACGTATATATAATATAACGTATTTATAAATTTTTGTTTGTTTGTTTCGGCTGATCACCGAAACGGCTAGACCAATTTTCACGGGACTTTTTCTAGAAGATAGATGATGTTATAAGAAGTAACATAATTATGCTACTTTTATTTTAAAAAAGCATTAGGGTTCCGTGGAAAAAAAATAAAACACTTGAAATCTTTGACAAAATGCGATTCAAATAGGAAAGTCACATTTTTATAATAGTTTCACGCGGACAAAGGTCGCGGGGCACTTCTAGTTAATAAGTCATAATGAAAATCGTTGCGCGTGAGCATGACCGGTCAGTCCTTGACCACAGCCGCGCTTTATCGCTGCCCGCTGCAAGGTCGGAGCAACATCATGTTAACCATTGACATGAACTAACACAACTCGTACTTATATACTTTAACTAGCTGATGCCCGCGGCTTCACCCGCGTGGATGTCAGTCAAATTATATACTAAAACCCTCCGCTTGAATCACTCCTATCTATTAAAAAAACCGCTTTAAAATTCGTTGCGGAGTTTTCAAGATTTAAGCATACATAGGGACGGACAGACAGCGACAGCGACTTTGTTTTATACTATGTAGTGATACCCACTGTTGCGAGCCTAATAGAATAGAAGTCTGGTGCCTATCTAAGCTTTAATAGCCGCTGCTAACCACGGCAATCCCAAGTAGGGCAGCGGTGTTGGGTTTTTCCATCAGAAAGTTCTCAGTAACATTCACAGATTTGGAATTGATAGGAATAGACTCCTATTACATGGAACTCAAACTTAATGCATTTATTTCAATTAGACCATTACAGGCAGTTTTGAATGTCAAAAGAAAACGGCAAAGCTAAGGTCACAGTCACAAGGCATAATAACTTGTGAAAGCACTGTTTTTGCCCATTTCAAAGCGTAGTAGAAGAATGGACAAGAAACTCCATGGTCAGTCTTGTAAATCAAAATATTGTTACAAAATCACATCATCATTCTCTTGCCCTTATCCCAATTCATTTGGGGTCGGCGCAGCATGTCTTCTTCCATATTTCTGTTTCTCGTCATCTCATGAGACGAAAGATCACATCATTAACTTAAAAATTGGCAATATATGGGTTTACTATTAGGTATGGCTCAGCCTTACCCTTCAAAGATTGCAGGCGTGATTGTAATGTCCTGCTGAACTATAAGCACAATATATTGCTTTAATACCCCACTGTGAGCGTTAATGGAAGACTTGTGGCTATCTAGGCTATCACAGCTACTACATTAATTAAATTATTTAGGGCTCTCACAATTTATTTTATCTTGACCTAGTTCGTGGAGATTTTCCGGGTTGCTATGCGATACATGAACCGGTAAACCCAAGATGGCCGTTCGACCTCGATCTGTCGGGTAGGTGTTAATATAAGCCGTATGACATTTCAGTGTAAAGAAACCGCACCTTATCGACAGTGAACTAAAGTACACTTTTTCTAATTCAAACATCCATTTCCAAGAAGGGGCACTTGAATGAAGAATACACTTGAATTTCAGACGGTATTATACATAGGTATTATGACAATTTAGGCACAATTATTTCATTACTTGAAGGTAGATCAGTCTAAAGGGGTTACACGTGAAGTAATTGACGGTTGATAAAGAAAATATCGTGATTTTGAAGCTACGCATGATACCAAATTGCTGGCTTCAAATTCTCCAACTGTTTAATAAACAAGATACTTTCTCAGTCTAATCAAGAATCTAGCTACCAGTATAAATATTTATTTAAACAGGCGGATAACATTTTAATCCAGCCACGGTTCTATCTAGCGCAGATTACCTAATACTCGGCTTGTTTATAACAGTAGCCATTGCACATTGCAAGGCACGTGATTGAGCCTCCACAGAACTGAATGGACTGTTATTACCACGATTGTGTTTGTTAGTGAATGGAAAACGTGCTGATATTTGTGAACATGAACCACCTGACGTTGTTAATGATGATCACTGTCATCAGTAATATCAGAGGCATCGTAGGTTCGTTGCCAGAAATTAAGCTTAATCAGGTCAATTTTCTCATGTGCCTGTAATCACATCTACACGGGACATGTTTAAATCGGACTCAGACTACAATATAGCGCTGCCTGGCAGAAGAAAAACATACATATTCTGGTTTTCAAAGAGAGCTAGCTGAGAGAGAGCTTTCCTACTCGCAGTTTCGAAGCCTGGGACGTGGGAGAATCCTCATGGGTCCCGCTGTCTGGGGCGAGCGGAAGGTTATGTCGGACTTTACACGACTGAAAACCCACTGTTCCTACTGTTACCAAATGTCGGGCCCCCGGGAGAAATAAGTACAGTTGCGCTTACCCAGGCTGGTATCAGCCCGTCATTCCCGACAGGCCCCATCCTAACCAAGTGTGGCCTATCCAGCATCCACACGTTCTCAAAAAAGGCGCTACTTCTTTAGACCTGGCTAGTCGGGCGACACAGCCCTAACTTCAAAATATTTTAACCTCTGAAATACACTTGGTTAATGTTATTTTCTTTAGAGGCTGCCAGCCGTATGTTAATGGCCGCGCGACCTTTGCATTATCCATCGAGAGTGCAAATAAGCAATCATGAGTACGAAGCTATTAGGCTTATCTTGAATGCAGAATAGATAGATAGTCATGTATCCTTTAATGTAAGTTAACTTTAAGATAGGTAATCTGTCAATTAAATCGTGAGTTCTGGAATTACTAAGCTGAAGTAAAGATTCTAAGAAGGATTTCTAGTAAATATAGCATTTTTAGCGTGCAAATACTATGTTTTGTCTATGCATTACCCTAAAAGGCAGGCTACTCGTAGACGAAAAAACCCAAGGCATTAACTCCACTTTTGTACGGTTAGTTAGTTGCAAAAGTATTTGCATTAAATAAATACTTATATAATATATATATAAAGGGTGGTGCCGGCAATACGACAATAAAGGAAACCACTAGTAGTTCTAGTTCATAGGAACATTTTCAAACTATTAAATAAATCCTAACACCGCACAGTGGAACGAATGTATGGGAGCGGTTGGACGTAGACATGTCCGAAAAATAAGAGTAAAATTATGACAAACTAATGATGCCATCTTATTCGATTACTTAATGCCTTCATAAATTGTGGTGATGAATTTCTTCATAACTCCCATATTTCGGGAGTAATTTGAGAAAATGTGAAATTTTACTATGAAAATGAGTGTATCGAGCTCTCTCCCTCCTGATTCCGGGCTTGTTTCAAGTAGCGGTCTCTAATATCGTAATGCTATTACTAAGAGCTATATTTAATACTAAGACACATAGTGCGCCAAATGTGCACTTTCTGGGATAAAAGGAAATGAAAATTAAAAAAAAAAAACGTTTTTTCCCCATTTGTATTTACTTTAAACCGCAGACAGACTTATTAAGAGGTCTATAAATATATTATATATATACAGAAATATATATTAACAAAAATATTCACAAGAACTGATGAGAGTATGACTTTTAAGTAAGTTGATAATAAATTACCTAGTTTCATTAAAAGTACAATAAATAATTAAGATGTAAGCTCTAATTTACTAAGTTACACATTTTAAAACAATAACATCATTTAATTATCTTCGTCATCATCATCATCATCAATTAATTCAAATTCAGAATCGATGTCCGCTAAATCATTTATGTTAACAAATTCGATATCACTTTTCTCAGAATCCGTAAGCTCATAAAATTCCTTAAAAGAAGATTTTTTTACAAACTTATTTCCTTTTGGACGGATACTTGTAACAAGTGGATCAGAAGACAGTAAAAGATTGTGCATAATATCTTCATTGCATGAGATACTGCTATGCTTTCGAGAATGCCCCTCTCTATATTTTCTAAAATCTTTATTTCTAGCCTCAGATGCCTCTTCGGATAGAAAACCAATGGGCACAATTGACATGTTCTGAACTATGTCTGGCCCATGCATTAAAATTTTATGAAGTGAAGAAGGCATATAATACCATGGGTATAACTCCACGTAAAGCTTAGCAGTATCAAAGCAGAACTCTCGGAATTTAGTTACGTTGATCTTCTCTCCTGATGAAATACACTGCAAGATCACACAGATTTTTCTTAAAAGCATAGCATCTATTCCGGTCAGTTCAGCAGATTTAGTGTAGTTTTCAAAAAATCTCCTTGCCGAGTTGCCATTGTTGGTGGATCCACTGCCTTGTTTCACAACATCGAGAAGTAAGCCCGTTTCTCTTCTTACAGCCTCTTGAACTCTTTTCTTCCTGTCATCAACTTGCCTTTTTGCTATATCACCCCTTACTTGCCATGATTTTATGTCTAATTTGTAGGAAATGTGTAATAAGCATTCCATTGAGCGAATCCAAGCGTGAAGGGTGCTTAAGCTATATTTATACATGTCCTCGTTTGCGTGTTTATCTTTGATTAACTCTAAATTATTCATTTCTTTAGGACAAGCCTTGCATATGTCACACACTGAAGCTGCTGTATTGGATATAATGGAATGAATTTTACCATCAATCATTGTCAACAGCAGTTGGTGTTTGACACTAATTCCATCAGTGATGGTGGATGGAGTTAAGGCTTCAATCTCTGCTTCGATTTCAGCCATCTCTCTCTGCACATTTTCTTTGGTTTCCTTTATAAACTTAAACAATATTGGCCGGCAAAATGAAGTGGAAGATGGTCGCTCGTTTTCCCAAATTGTTACACCTTTTGAGACGAGCCGCAGTGGTACAAGACTAATCATAAAATTACTAGCAAGATCGATTTGCTCATCTTCACTCGTCCTTTGATGATAAATGCTTTGGCTAGATGATCCGTCAAAACCCCATTTGCTGGTCAATACGAGCTGTTGATTGGGATCAACAGGGGTTTCTAACGACCTAATAAGTCTTCTTGAGGTTAAATCCATCAAGGCTTGTAATTTGATTTTTGCAGAGCTCTCTGTAACTGTGAGATCTTCTTTGGCCGGATAGCACTTAATTTTTTCTTTAACCAACATGTAGTAACTCGGGTATTGAAGAGCTCCTTCTTGAGTGTTGAAATCCCGAAGAGTGTTATAGCGCCATTTCGATAAGTTCATCGATACATAAAGAGCCAATGCCTTCAAAGGGGATATTTCCCGTACCTGAATTGATTTACCTTCAATGAAGGCTTTGATTTTTGAGGCCTCTTCTGGATTCTCCGTCAAGTATTTCATGCTGTATCGCTTTGTCCTGCCTTTTGAAGCGCCCTTTCGGCCGAAAACATAATTTCAGCGCTGCTACTGCTGCATGAAAGACTATCTTCAGTGCGTCTTCTTTTTTGCCGGTTACTAAGGTCCTCAAAAGATTTACGAGGACTAGGATGTGTACAAGTTGAAGCATCAGATTTAGCAGGAGAAATTATGGGCTCGATGACGTCACTTATATTTTCTGTAGAAGGTTCCATATTTTCATTCTGTAATTCCGGCCATTGAATTGCAGCCTGTAGCCAAATCTCATGTTTCTTCCGAAACTTATCTGTGCTTCTTCCAGACTGTGTCCATTTTGCATAAATGCGGTAGCAAAATCGACGACACCAGTCTTTTAAACTTGTTTCAGCACTTTCACATAACTGAACACAACTGTTATCTTTTAAAACACTGAACAAATAGTTAAAGTCGCGTAAATCTTTATGTGCGCGTGCGCATAAAGCAACGTGAATATCAAGATTTGTATTAAAATTTGGAAAATACATTGCGAGATTAGCTTGGATACAACGAGGTGTAAATCAACACTGATTTTAAAGTTACTAATAGTGACCTATTTATATAAAATCCAGGTATCCCAGGTATCCTTTGTTAAATATTGCAAGGTAATTAGTTATTGTGATAATTAGTAAATGATGCATGCTAAATTAGTGTATTAAGAGCCATTTAGTAATTAAATAATAGCAATGTTCTTATCAGTAATCATTAGTGCATCAGTTTTATATGTAAACCTTAAGTCCCTAATTATATATCCTAATTAGCTTATATCTTCTCTAATTGGCTGCTCAGAAATGTTATTGTAATAAGGTAAACCTTTAGAAAAACGGTTTTAATCAACAAAATAAACAAAAAATAAAAAAATTGTGTTATAAAATAAACATCACTCTTTATCCCAGAAAGTGCACATTTGGCGCACTATGTGTCTTAGTATTAAATATAGCTCTTAGTATTAGCATTATGATATTAGAGACCGCTACTTGAAACAAGCCCGGAATCAGGAGGGAGAGACCTCGATACACTCATTTTCATAGTAAAATTTCACATTTTCTCAAATTACTCCCGAAATATGGGAGTTATGAAGAAATTCATCACCACAAGTTATGAAGGCATTAAGTAATCGAATAAGATGGCATCATTAGTTTGGCATAATTTTACTCTTTTTTTTCGGACATGTCTACGTCCAACCGCTCCCATACATTCGTTCCACTGTGCACCGTCGTGGTGCCGACGATACGACACTAATCTACCTAAATATCTTTGCCAAATTCGTTTGTTACATTTTATTTCCACACGTTAATCGGTGGAAATTATTCCTAAGGTTAGTAAACCAATATTTGTTTGTAAATTGTAATGTATTTCGTTTACAGTTTTATGCTACTTAGTTTTATTGCTTTTTTTCAAGTTTTTTATTTTGGTGTTAAGATTTATTTGATAGTTTAATAATGTTCCTATAAACTAGAACTACCAGTGGTTTCATTTATTGTCGTATTGTCGGCACCACCCTGTATATCAAACTAAACGTGCAGGAAAATAAGCAGCTTTAGGGGGTATTCCCATGTAACTTTGTTTCCCTTTATTATTAGGTACCTACATGACTGTTTAATTAATTGAATATTTTCCTGAATTACTGCATTAAATTAAATAAATTATTAATTTAATTAAATTATTGAATTATTCATGACTGCCGAGCATGAGGTCCTGGGTTCGATTCCCGGGTCGGGCAAAATGTTATTGGCTTTTCCCATCAGGAATTTATCAGTAACAGCTACGGAGTCTGGATTTGTGCCCGGTTGATGGCAATAGGCTCGCCCCCTATTACATGGGACTTAAACATAACTGGCGAAATGTGGGTGTACTATTAGGTACACCTCTGCCTAACCCTTCGGGGATTACAGGCGTGATGTTATGTTATGTGTTCCCTGAATTACTCAATTTACTTTTAAATGATTCAATGCTGGGATATTTTGATGCCAACTTGACTCACTACACAAAGCGGAATAAGCGGTATGTAACAATATTTATGATAATGTGGAAATATTACAATCAATTGTTTTGTTATGTGAATACCTACGAGAGCTGTAAAAGATTCCCAACGTCTGGGACACCCGAACTGTTCTCAAAACAAATTACGAATGGCAGATATTTTTGGTGACGTAATTTTAAGTATCGAGATTTCTAGAAGTATCCACCGAGTTGTGTATGTCAAATAGGTGTAAAAAGACCCTGAACGAAGCCGAAAGTCTCCAAGGTACTTCCCGACATTTTCTGTGATCATTTTATTTGTATTGGACCGTGCCTGGGACCCTAAGATTAATCAATAATACTATATGACTTATTATGACTATACAGGGTGTAAACGAACCCTTCATGCAAAAATTTTTGCTGGGAAATGACTTTTTTTTTTGGGGTCAAAAATCACTTTTTACGGTAAAACTCAAAGTAGCACTCTTAAAACATTGTGCTAGTGGATGCTTTGAATAGTAAACGGGTCATGGAGGTAATTTAAGTAAAGTTAAAACCTGAAATACTAGTATTTACAAAAACAGCTGTGAAAAATTTGGAACTTTGACCCCCAATATCTCCGCAACTAGGAGGTTCCCAGGTATGGTCTAGAACAAAAAAAATGATCGCAGTGGTGGGGAGAACAAATGCCCTTCGTTTGCGTTAAGGGTACTTTTACACCCTTTATGTAACTAGAGAGAGACTACTTTTTTTAAATACGTTTAATACATTTTCCTCGTGTGCTTTCCAAACTATTTTGATAATGTTATGATAACAAACATGAATTGGAACACGTCTCGTCGAGATACAACGATTTATTATAACACGCAAAAAACAACACTGACTCATTTTAGTGTTTATTTATAAATGAAACCAGTGATATTTTCTTTCTAGAATTTATACACAATACAATGACTATCGGTCAGTACCCGCCGGATTGCAGTCAGTCAACAAGTATTTCAGTCAATCGATAAGTAGGACCCTTACACATTGGTGAATTAGTAGGGCGATTTAATGAGGCAGGCACATGCGAGGTAACGGTAAGAGAAATACTGTACATTTCTTTATGTGTATTTGTATGTAAGGTAACCTCATAAATTGCTTCACTTGTGTTAGCGAATTTTTGTTCCACATGGCAAAGCAAAAAGGGGAAGTTACGTCCCGTCTCCCAGAAATATCTCGAGTAAAAATAGGACGGGTCGATATTCGATAGAACGAAACTTAGTCGTTAAAGGTAGTTTTTCCACAAACTATGTAAGAAAACTCTTCGTATTCCGGAGCATGGTTTATTTCCGAGCCTTGCCAAGTTGTTTGTTTTTGACAGCTTGACAGGTTCAAAAAAGGATTTATAAAATATGCAGGTTACCCCAAGAAGAAATATTATTTGGTTGGTTTATTTATTTGGTATTGTAGATATAATTGCCACTGGATGAAATTATTTTTCGTTGACAATTGAATTGAGTCTCGTCTTGTCTACCAATTAAACTCGTCTAGACGGAAAAGATTGGTTGAACATCGTATACTAATTTAGGATCAAGTGAGAAGATATTGTCAAGTAGGAAGCGTCTACTAGGACTTTTTTTCTACCGGTGGGGCTGCCTAATCGCACACTACATTATGAACAACTTTTACTTGGGGACCTGTTTTTTCTATTTCTATGGGGACTGCTAAAAAAATCTGCCACCATTACGCATTTTTTCGTTTTACATGAACACGTGTACTAAACAGCTAATTTCTATAGCGATTTCAAAATTGGTCCCATAGTAACAGTTGTTCATAATGACGAGTACAAATTACAATCACGTGATGAGTATCGGTCACTATTACTAGTCATTCTACAAGAATAAACAGCCCTGCTGGGAAAAAAAAAAAAAAAAAAAAAAAAAAACCGCGCAAAATCGTCACCAGGCAAACAATTTATTACCGCAAACAGTACTTGTTTAATTGTGTTAATAAAAACGAACAGGAGATCCAAATGTCCGCTGTAAGCACGTTTAACTGTACAGTGTTATAATTACTTTATCTGAATATCACGTCCGTACATTGTTTTAATAGTTTTGATTAAAATGCTGATTTTTTTCACTGTTATGTCGCACTGAAATTTTAATCTGTTATCGAAAAATCTGGCTATTTCCACTTTTACTCTTTGTGTTTTGTATGTAGTTTTGGTGACCATAATATACTGTTTGGTTGTATAATTTTGGTAAATACACATAGATTTGGTTTTTTTTGATGAAATATACTAGATAACTAGGATATGGAAGTAAAAACGTTGTTTGCACAGAGAAATTTTTATTTCAAGTGAATGACACAAGTCATTATCAAAACACATGTTCGAATATAATTTAAAATGTTGTTTCAACTAAAAAGTTTCCACACTTCCCCTCAAACAACATCCATCATCAGATATCCTCACATCACACCACACCAGACACACTCAAATTCAGATCGCGCACACACTTATTAAATGCCACACGACCTAATGGTTTTGTCAGCACATCTGCTGGGTTATCTTCCGTACACACATAGTCCAGACGTACAACATTCTTAGCAATGCAATCTCTGACATAATGCGCCCTTATGTCTATATGTTTCGTCCTTCTATGCGCTACAGGATTGTACGCAAGTTTAATAGCACTCTGATTATCTACGAAAATGCAAATAGCCCCAAGATATTCACCTCTTATAAATGCATTCAACTGCCGCAAGTGAACTGCCTCCTTGGTTGCCTCCGAAAGTGCAATATACTCGGCTTCCGTTGACGACAGTGCCACACAAGCTTGTTTCCGGCATTCCCAGTTAATCAACGAGTTTCCGCACCTAAAAATAAACCCAGAATATGATTTCCTATCTTTAATGTTCCCTCCCCAGTCAGCATCTACGAATCCCGTGATGTCCTGTACCGGCGACTTGAGAAATATCAAACATAGATCCTTTGTACCTTTAAGGTATCTCAAGATATGTTTAGCAGCTTTCCAATGACGTTCCTCACAACATGAGTTATACTGTGCCAAAAAATTTACCGCAGCCGCAATATCTGGGCGTGTGTTACAGGCCAGATAGTTCAGCGACCCTATAAGCGCCTGATAACTACGAGAGTCTTGGCAGGATAAGAACTTACCTCCTTCCCCTTCCGCCAAGGCTTTATGGAAATCCATTTCCGTCGGAGTTTTCACTGGTTTGCAGTCAGACATACCATATTCATCCAAGATCTTCGAAATAAGCCTCTCTTGATTCAAATATATTCCAGTATCCGTCTTAGACAAAAGCATACCCAGAACTTGTCTCGCTTCCCCTAAATCCTTTATCTTGAAATGTTTACAAAGATTGTCTAATAAAACTTCCTTCTGCTGTTTGTCTTTGTAAAATAATAAAAAATCGTCAACGTACAAAGCGATGTAAAAATTATTATATTTGTAAAGACAGCTATCAAAGTCACAGCGCTTGAAGTTCAAAGACAATAACACTTCATTTACTTTTTCATTCCAAGACCGTGAAGCTTGTTTGAGGCCGTATATCGCTTTTTCTAGTAAGCAAACTTTTTCCTTCGAGTTTTCGTCTATGCAACCCTCCGGCTGTCGCATATAAACTCTTTCATGCAAATCACCGTTCAGAAAGGCGGTGTTTAAATTTTTATTTCAAGTGAATGACACAAGTCATTATCAAAACACATGTTCGAATATAATTTAAAATGTTGTTTCAACTAAAAAGTTTCCACAGTTTTCCTTCTATTACAGACGAATTTCCTTTCCTCACTATCTGTACTGTTAATCCCATTCGTGATGATTGCCGCAGTAATAGTGGATGTTTAGGAAAACAACAGGAAGATAAGATAGCATCAACGAGGCTGCCAGCTCGCAGGTGACTCAACTGGATATAAACTGTGGCATTGTCCACATTCTAGACTTGTCAAATGCGACCACTTAGCACTGATGTGTGTGGACTTGTTAGCTCGTCATTGTGATTGTAAGACGAATGTTTTTATTCGCCTTCATTCATAGACGGTACGGTTTATAAAGAGAATTCTTAAATATAGAAAAATTTCAAATGCTCAGTCAATTTATGCGAAAGTAAAGATCTATCTGGATCTGCTACTTTTTCACAGGCTGACGCAGGTAAGATAGGGCCGCGGTCAAATGCGAAAATATTTGGGTAGTCCATAAAGCCAGGTATGTTTGGCAAGGGACGCTTGGCTACGGATAACGTGAATTAGCTTATCGCAAAAGTTAACATCCGGTGGACTAAGTGTTAAACCGAACCTAATCTCTCTCGAGTTCGAGTTACTTCTACGAATCCGTGGTCAGTTAAGTTCCGTGAAATTGTTGGCTGACGAAGTTGTTAGCCAGATTGGAAACCTTAATGATTTTAGATTAAAGTAATTAAATTACAATAAAGTAAATACAAACGCACTATGAATCAATAGATTGCTTGCACATGCACAATATTTATGAGGTCACGGACTAATGGAATATTTCTTCTCCGCCATAACAAACTTGTCGTTTCATTCATCTACCCACACTTGTCGAAAAATCTTAGTCTATTAGGAACGAAGCGATATAATAGTTGGTTGTATAAGTAGAAAAGGATGTGGCCATTTAACTGGATGAGACGACAGTTGCGTGTCAAAGGTCGCAGGTTGACTTCATCTGACTCAATTGACCGCAGGGCTGCAGTACTAATTGGTAATTGTGTTTGTTTATTTGGTCTTCAATAGTTAGGTATTTATTTAAAACTAAGTACATATCGAGATTTAGAAGATATGGCAAGAAAGAAGGGGTGATGACATGACGATAGAGAAGTATGGAAGAAGTATCATGCTGCGCCGACAGGACAAGACAATGATGAGATTTAAAACAGCTAAACCGGATAAGCATGGCTTAATTTGATCTTTGGGTGGAATACCGCGGCCAACAATGATCAAGTTAAATAAGAAGAATTCAATCGGTTCTTAGAAATACAATGATATTTTTGTTATTGGGATTTTCCATCACAAAATTCTCAATATTAGCCACGGAGTCGGGATTTGTGATAAGCTCGCCCCACATTACATAGGATTTAAACATGTTGACATGTGGGTGAAAGAAAAAGAAAGAAAACATATTTCAATCAATATTTTTTTTTTTTAATATTTATGCAGCACATGCCACAAGTGCACACGCAAGTGCAAGTGTTCTATTAGGTTCACGCCTGTCTAAATCTTCGGGTATTCCTGGCGTGATTTTGTTAATGTTATTTGTGTGCTCTTTGTATTTAGTTATATTTAGGCTTCACCGACTGATAGGATAGGGGATTTTCCCTTTACTATATGACGTAGTTTAACCTATCGTACGTCTGTGACTAATCCAAAATAAACCGAAGTAAACGTGATGTGCTTGGAAAGGAACGTCACAACTAGCAAAAATTCTAAACCACTCAATCAGCTACACTGCTACAGTCATGTGATGAAGACCAGTTATGCAATAAAACTGCAATTTGTATTACAATGTGTGCTAAACTAGCAAATGGTTTGTTAGCAGTGCTCGGGGCCGATATTGCACGTACAATGGGTACGATAATTAAGAATGGGTGTATGATTTTACAAAACGATGGAAGATGACATGGCTAGAAATGAGAAGACAAGTAATAGAGAAGTATGGAAGAAGACACTGCGCTGAACCCAAATGAATTGGGATAAGGGCAGGAGAATGATAAATTGATGATGTATGGTTTTACCAACTAATTAAAGCTGTTCGTAGTACCTGAGAGTTAAGCGAGTAAATGCCTTGTTCAGAAGCGGTGCCTGTCGCGGTAAGGTACGGCAGTAATTATACTATGTGAAATAAATTACTGTAATGCGAAACAAATTAATTACTGGCCACTATCGTCTCCGACAGTATGGAAGACGGTTTATGATGAAAAACGTGTAGCGTTCTTTGACAACTTGATAAATGAATCAAATCCCAGTTAGGCTTCTATCTGCATGTCAGTGTTTTTATTTTGGGCTGTTTTTTGGAATTCGAGGCTGTCATTTGTTAGGGATACCGAGGCCTTGACATGAAGGGCGAAGAAGGAACATGGGTGGTTTTTAGTCAGTAGAAGTCTGACACTCCCTTTCGCTCTGCCCAAGAGCGGGAGGGGTTATTTGATGATTTCCCACCCCCCAAAAAAAAAAAAAAAAAGGCTGTCATTTGTTTGTAGATCCAAGCTGTTTTTCCAAGGGCTATCGTATCACCTAGTAAAAACTGGGTTGTGGGGGGTCAGATGGGGCGAACATAGATGAGAAAAGGCTAGGCAGATGATGATATCGAATCGGAGAAATATTTAATTTTATTCTACGGTTAAAAGTTTTGACATTGCAAAAGTTCTTGAACGAATAATTCATAATAATTATGTTGGCGATTAATTATTTATGGCTTTTCTTTGAATTTGTTTACATTAAACATTCTTTAGCGACCGGTTAGTTCATTTATGATAGCATTGATTGCACTAACGTCTGGTTGACTAACCAATGACGTATCGCATTGCAGTCTTTAATTACCTACTCATTGTGCGTTTAACCTCGTGATTACTAATCAATAATAACGACTTCAAGTACTTATCAGTTATTGCTCCAATAAAGCGTAAATATTTACCTTTTATTTTGGAATGTCTGTTTTTCTGCGTATTTAGTTTGTTATTGTTAACGTGAAAGTCGGTCTGTTACTTTTACAGTCCTGAACGAATTTTAATATTTTTTGGCACTCGGTCAGACTAGGTTAGGATACTTTTAATCCCGGTATAACGTTCCCATGGGATCATTTCTGAGCTCCACATTTGATGCTATTCGGCTACGGAACCCTAAAAAGGTGGTAGATACATAGGGTGGCATCAATTTGGTGTTTTTACGTTAGTTAGGCTACACATAGCTTGCTTAATAAGTAGCAAAAATGCTGGTAACATAAATCAACGGATCTTATACTTGCAAAACGGAACCTTAGTGCTAATATATTCCGTAAAGAAATGCGGGCGTAGGCTGGCCCGAGTATGCTAAACAACAAATCGGAAGCAGTACTTGGGACTACGAAAATCACACTTGCTGCTACGACATAAAGGCGTTTTCAATGTTAAATTTGTTACCTACGATGGGTGACTGTACAACTCTTGATTAATATACAAGTGACAAGCACGGAGCACGAGTTGAATGTTAACTAGTCTAAAGTAAATATTGGTGTAAAGAACTTTGCGAACAGTGAACTATGAAGGACCTTTCATAAATTGCTAGCTAGCTAAATAAACATTAATTATCTTTTTCCAAGATTTATAATGAGTTTACAGCCCACTGAAATGTGAATAAAAACGTGAGAAACTGCTAATTTGTGTATCTTTATTTAACAATTTTAAGTTTTTCTAATGCGCACTTCGGATCATAATCTGCTTAGCATTTTCCCAACTATGTGGATGGGGTCAGCTGGATATAGCTTAATTCTAGTATTTTAAATGATGCCTGTCTGACTTCTACGACCCAGTAACTAGGTAAAACGATATTTCCTGGTGAACCTCAAAACTTGTTGTCAGATTTTCGGGTTTCTCCTGAAAACCCTTAATGACTTGACAAAGATCTTCAGGCATCATCGTATTTCAGATGAAGCTGTTGTATTATAGAAGTCTGTTTCCCTAAAATACGTTATTTATTTTCTAGCAGTGCTAAGATGAGGAAATATATGTTGTAAAGCCCAAATTCGAGAACAATGAATCTTGATTTTTAAACAAGACTAGTCGATATTTTAATCTGACTAATCTCCCGGTTTTAAATATAGATCTAGGTCCGAGCATCGACCTATACTCTCAATAACACTGTGTAAACCAGCAACCAACATGGCGAGATTATATTTCTTGACGGTAATGTACAAGTCAGAGGCCCATGGGCTCCCGTCGGGGCTGCGGGTTGTTCGCAAGAGATACCGCGGCCTCGACATGAAGGGCTAAGAAGGAACATGGGTGGTTTTTAGTCAGTAGAAGTCTGACACTCATTCTCCACCCGCCAAAAAAAAAAAAAACCGGCCAAGAGCGTGTCGGGCCACGCTCAGTGTAGGGTTCCGTAGATAATAAAATATTATGTAAACGAAGTTAAAAAAAAAATACGGGCAAATGAAACTTGACCTCTGGATTGTATAGGCGCTCATACGATTCAGGGACCAAATTATATTGGTTAACTGCAGTTTCCATCTGTTGTTTCCATCCAAGTTCAAAATAATTTTCCTAGAAAGTCCCTATAAAGTTCTACTTTTCAGATTTTTTTCGTATTTTCTAAACTTATGGTTCAAAAGTTAGAGGGGGGGGGACGCTTTGTTTTTTACTTTTGGAGCGATTATTTCCGAAATTATTGACATTATCAAAAAATGATTTTAGTAAACCCCTATTCATTTTTAAATACCTTTCCAACAATATATCACACATTAGGGTTAAAATTAAAAAAAAAAACACTTCCCACTTTACATATAGGGGGGCTACCCTAATAAAACATTTTTTTCCAATTTTTATTTTAGCACTTTGTCGGCGTGATTGATACACATATTGGTCCCAAATTTCAGCTTTCTAGTGCTAACGGTCACAGAGATTAAGCGAGGACGGACAGACAGACAGACAGACAGACATGGCGAAACTATAAGGGTTCCTAGTTGACTACGGAACCCTAAAAACGAGGCCCATGGGCGGTATAAAAACTCTCGACAACACGCCTCTAATCCCCAAAGGGTTAGGTTAGTTAAGTCTCATGTAGTAGGGGGCGACCCTATTGTCATCAACCGGGAACAAATTCAGACTCCGTGGCTGCTAATACTGAGAAATTCCTGAAGGAAAAACCCAATAACACTTTGCCCGACCCGGGTACCGAACCTAGCCCCTCATGCTCAGCAGTAGCGCTTGTGGCGCAATTTCATTAGTCGATAGGGCCCGCATGCGGGGTGCGGAAATGCGAAATAAACGGCCCGCATTCGGGGAACCGTTTATAATTATGTATGATATTTACTCCCCGTATGCTGTATACCGAACGAGTTAACGACCAATGAAATTGCGCCTTTGGGACCACTCGACCAACGAAGCAGTACCACGAGGCGTCCACCGAAGTGAGGAACTAATCCCACGATAAAGCAGAATAAAACTGTGATATTTTATAGTTCAAGGATGGTCTTAATTTACAATAATCAATATCGAGACACGTGTCACAGAGAAAACGTTGTAAACACGGAATCCAGTTGCGAGCAGGAAGTACTTATCACAACCACAAGTCCTTCACGCCTTTCGTTCCGGTAATGAGAGGGGCAGAACAATAGGTGCGATGGTACCGCTCGATCGATAACTTTTAACGTAACGTGTGACATAGCAGTTTTATAAAAAAGATGGGTTAGTTGGTGGATTAAGTAAGTTTTTGTCTTAAATTGATGTATATATAGTTGGGTTTTGACATTCAACGAACGTGATTTGGACACATTATTATAACTTCAATATTAGTTAAATTAAACTGGTTCTTCCGAATCGTCCCACTTACACGTAATTTGCAGTTGAACAGGTTAGGTATGTGAATAGGAGCTGACTTGCTCGCAACTACTATTTTTGCCAAACTGTATTTGTATGTATTTAGTTGGTAAACCAGTAAATGAATAAAGAGTTAATTATCCCTAACTCTAAATATTAATAGTCTATTATTAATATCCGAATTGTTATTACCTATGATTAGTGACGCAAATACGAGATACCTACTTCCTGCACACATCCTACTAATATAGTAAGTATAGATGGATATTTGTTACTCTTTCACGTAAAAACTACTGAACGCATTTGGATAAAATTTGGTACACAGATAGTTTATAACCTGGATTAACACATAGGATAGTTTTTATCCCGATTTTAGCATCTTCCTGAGGGATAATTTTCGAGTTGTAACGGGCGAAGCCGCTGGCAACAGCTAGTCAAATAATAATAAAGAAATTTTGTTATGATTATTTCGGTTTTAAACTACTCTTTCTAGGTTCTAAATACTAATGTTAATGGTGTATTCCTTGAGATGCATCAAAAAAGGACCAGCTTTGAGCTTACAGACTTAAATCTTTCTCAAAAGTATTAATTTATCCAATCTGTAAACGAATCCTTGAAAATTAAGACAAATATAAATGCTTATAACAGAAATACTCACAGTCACAATCATACAGTGATTTTCCTTGACAGCACCGCAGCATCCGAAGAAAGCAACTATGAATACAATGATTCCAACGATGATCAGGACGATGGGTCCCGATGTGTAGAAGTTCTCATCAGTGAGGTCTATGTAGGGAGAGGAGTTGATTTCTGCTTTGATGCCCACGATCAGGATTATGAGACCCGTGATCTAGAAATAGGAAATGTGATTAAATGACATGTTTTTTTTTTACATAAGTGGGTGGATGTTTTTTTTTGGAGTAAATTTTGGTTAAACTGAGAATCTGAAATTATTTTAATATTGAACCCAATATAATCAATTTATTTTTTCATATTTCACAAGCTACACGCTTGTTTTTTTTTTTAAAAAAATGCTAGATTTTCTGTACTTATTTTACAAAAAACAAAATATATGTTTTATTGAACATATTATGGCTTATTTTTTTAAAATACTCCTTAAATTATGCACAAAAAGCAAGTTATAAGTTGTGCAATCTTCCTCAATAAGTAATGAGTCACCACTCATCGTATTCATAACATAACGGGTGTGAGGGTACATGTTACTGCGTGGTACTCGAATTTTTACACTAATATTCACGCTATTAGACAGTACATTAAATTTCCTCCATTATGCCGAACAATATTTATATCTAGAATACTTTCATTACGGCGTAAGATAGTAAATGACAGTAATTCAAGCGCATTACTTGAAAAAATCGAAGGTGAACAACAACATACAGCTTTCAAGAAAAAAAATGCTTGCTTACCGCGAACAAAAGATTGAAGCAAAACAGCAGATATTTCACGCAAGACATTCCTGCGCCGATAGCCATGTTTAAATCTTGTCTTCTAATCTAATAATAAAAACTTAGATCTGGAACAAAAGACACCAATATTTTAATTCCTTTCTCTCGATACGGTCGCGCAAGGTAAACATCGATTGGAGTTTTAGCTTGACGGCACGGCAGGTGAATCACTTTTTTGTAACTATACGAACATAGTATGTATTTTTAATAATAGCTATGCAATCCCGCTTCCCGTTTATTTATATACCGACAATATCAAAACAAAGCTTACCGCCAAAATTTATCTTTTGCGATAAAACAATACGACACAAACGACGTCCGATATGCGCCGAAAATAGCGAATGTCTGTGTTGCCACAATATCAGTGTTGCCGCTTAGGGAAAAATAAATTCACCAAACTCCTACTAAAATGTCACTAGATTGGGTGTAAAATTTAATTCAAAAAGTCACTAGAAGTCACTAAATTTACTGATTAGAAGTAACCTAATAACTTAAAAAACATGAAAAATCAACGAACAATAATTTGAATTAACCAAAAACACTGTTTAAAAATTTATTAAATCTTCATCTATTATCACTGTATTATCTTCGTCCAGCATGGTGGAAGTGGACGGTTGCTCTGTAGTTGCCGTGGAAGTCGAAGCTTGCGGTTGTATTATAATATGGAAGTAGATGGCACAGTACTCTCTTATTTATGTTTTTAACGGTTTCCGTCATTTGGGACAAGACTTCACTTGGTAAAACATAACTTTTGCAGGTTTCTTTTAAACATTTTAGCTGATTCCGTATCATCAGTATTTAATTCAGAGTATTTCAGAGTTGTTGTTGCTAATCTATTTCAGTTTCGATTTAACAATGTTCATTAAACTGAACGTTCGCTCTAATTCTGCGTTCGAGTGTGGCAGCGACAAAACTGCAATGGCTAAATCTCGGTATACGTTAATACTTAATTTAATAGTAATACTTGCAGCATTTTTTTATTAGTACCTACTAGTAAGTAAAGTCCATTTCACGAAAGAAGTCCCGCAGACGCAGCGCTGTATGTCGCGCGACTTAATGTTGTTTCACAACTTTTGGCATCGTAAATAAACCTTATAACGCACTAATCCAATAATAAACTCACAAAATATCTACCACAACAAACGCACCTTGATAACATCGACAAACGACAACATGGCCGATCTGTTAAATTTAGTTCCACAATTGTCCGCGGGACTTCTTTTGTGAAATGGACTTTATACACAATTTTCTGGCTAATTAAATATGGATTGCATCAACAGGATAAATAATTATGTACTGTTGTGTCGATCGTGAAAAAGTCGCTAGAAGTCACCAGACTTTTTTTGTCACCAAATCGTAAAAAAAAGTCACCATAAACCTCAAAACTCACTAAAATAGATCTAGTGACAAAGTCACTAAAACGGCAACACTGCACATTAAATTTACAAAAGTCAAATAAGGTGAATGCTCCAACTAGCCCGCGAAATTCAAATTTTCTTACGTTTTTTGCAATTTGCAGGCCAATTCTAGTTTGTATGTTGATTAAAATATAAATTGCGGCTGTAAGACGTATGTAGTTACAGAAATATAATCATCAAAATCATCAATACAAGCTTCCAAGTTCATAAAGGTGCAGGAACTTGAAAAAGTCATTTTTGCACCTTTATGAACTTGGAGGCTTATATTGATGATTTTGATGATTATATTTCTGTAACTACATACGTCTTACAGCGTTGCGTCTTATAATTTGAAACAGTAGGTTTTTGGTGATGGTCGCAGCACATCGATATTTTTTTATTTTTACAATGCGTTTTGATACCCAGTAATTCATGATAAGCCAGACAAAAATAAAACCGGGAACTTCTTATTGATTGGCCGGTTAGTTAGGATTTAACTTACATAAACAAAATTTAGGAAATGTCGGTGAATGCACACATCTGCCTTACCCTTCAGAAATAAACAATTTTCATTTTAATAATACAACAACGTGTGTCCTTCATCTAATCTGCTTGCCTCATAATTTACATTGAACCACGAATGTTAAGACTTAGTTTCTTTATTCGGAGATTAGATGAATATGTCGAGATAACAGAGATATTGGCTCAATGATTGATAATGTATCATCTCATTTTCTCAGTCAACTTTTCATTTTCGGTGGATATAGCTCTACAATTATTTATTGTTTTTAGTTTAATTTTGCATTTATTATGCTTGAAAGAATGAAGTTCGATTTTGATTTTGAAGTTCCTAAGGTCCTAAAGTCAGTGAGGTACTCGTTAGCAGCTGTAAATGGGGTGTTCTTGGTGAGTTTTCAAGTTTTGACATCGAATTCGTTCATTGTCAATTTTGCCCGCGAACATGACAAGTTGTTTATCGATACCTACCACTTGTGGTTTGTACGACTGGGTTCGATCTCGTGATCACACTCATATATAAATGTATTATTATGTTTCTGTAGGTAGGTACTTTTAGTAGGTAGTACTTTTGTTTGTAGGCAAGTGTTGTGAAACGACATGGACGAAACATGGGGTTAAGCAAGTCCCAGGTCGGGGAAAATGTTATTGGGTTTTTCCATTCCCTTCCCACCTACCTACACGTTTCTCACTAGTAGCCTGGAGTTTGTATTTGTTAATGATTGGGATAAGCTCGCCGCATTTGAACAGACTAGCACAACTTGCAAAATGTGGGTAGTTAGACTTAACTCCTGGGTTACAAGATTTACAAGCGTAATGTTCGACAAAATAAAATGGATGAATTTAAATCTGAAAACATTTACAAACGTAGGAAGGACTGATAACAAATGATGGCATACAAAACAAGAGATTAGGTGTCCTGCTTAAGTTGTTGATTAAGTTTAGCTGTCTGGTAAACATGTTTACTGAAAAGTTTCAGCTCAAGTTTTACTCTTGTAGATCCTTTCACGTATTTCTAACTTTGCGTGGTCATTTATAATAACAACTATGTTTAGGTACATAAGTATTTACCAATGTTATTTCTACCCAACTGGAGGAGGGTAGACAATACGATATCTAGGTACGTAAGTACCAGTTTTTTTCTTGGGTATTGGGAAATCATCAAATAACCCCTCCCGCTCTTGGGCAGAGCGGAAGGGAGTGTCAGACTTCTACTGACTAAAAACCACCCGTGTTCCTTCTTAGCCCTTGCGCCAAGGCCGCGGTATTTCTTTCGAACAACCCGCAGCTCCGACGAGATCTAGGTACCACTTAGTAAGAATGTAATAAATAGATTTTTCTTTCCAGTTAACAGGCTTCCTTCTCCTTATCGTGGGTATAACAGTCCTGGTACAATTCTCGCACTACGAGGCTTTCCTCACGAACCGTTTCTTCAGTGTGTCACGTTTCGTGGTGGCCACGGGAGTCATTATACTGGTGGGATCCGGGCTGGGTTTCTACAGCGCCATCTCGCAACAATTCTACTTTGTAGCTGGTGTAAGTATTATTGTTTAGATTTTTAGAAGATAGAAATCGAAAAACGACATCCCCACGGCTCACGTGTGACCACGTCCCCACATGTATGCATGGGTGGAGCTTCTAGAACAGATAACGCTTGTCGAGAGGATACCTAATTTAATTAGTACTTATGTTTTGTTATTATTTTACCTTAACCTTCCTTGTACAGGCTCTTCTCGGAAATTACCTACCTATGCATACATCAGTTTTGGGACTAACGTTACTTCCTCAAAATTATGAGTCCAGTCGCTTTTACAGTATGTGGTGCTCCTGCTGATAACGCTGATCTTCGAAATTGCGATAATGATAGCAGCATATTCTCTAACCAACGATGCAGCTGCCGAGATCAGGGCGCCGATGCTGACGACTCTGCAACAGTACGGAAGCATCAACGATATTAACAAGTTGTGGGATGATCTACAAATTGGAGTGAGTAGAATAAGCTTTTTGAAGAAGTAAGAATACGTTTTTTAAATATTGTTTGGCTTGAAGAAGTAAGACTTAACAGGTTCAGTCAATGGTCTCCTGTTAAGAAATTGAGAGCAATGCATCTATTAATCACGTTTTAAAAGTTTAATCAAATAGCCACACAACCGAAAACGGCAACACTAAACTGAGTCTTCGTAATCAAGTTCCTTTAGCTGAAGAAGATCAACTTCTATCTATTTCTAATTATAGTATGATGGTAGGTATAACATTCCTTCCAGTATCATGGATGATGTAGTGTACCGGCCAATTCCTAGTGCCTTATTTTACAAACCAACTTTCCCATGTCTCAATTCCGAATTCTTCGATAAAAGTGAAATTGTGTCGCTGACAGAATGTCTAGAGGTCTGGGCCCTCAAGTGTTGTGCATTTAATAAGTCCTTCAAGAACCTTTTAATCTTCTCCAGTTCAGATGCTGCGGGGTAGCTGGTCGTGACGACTGGATCCAGAACCAGATCCCGGTTAGCTGCTGCTTTATAGACTACGGCACCATCTCTCCGTTTGAGTGCACCAGGACTAATGTGAACAGCGATGGTTGCGCCACTGTCCTCGGCGAGTGGTTGTCTTACAATGCCTACGTTATTGCCGTCAGTGCACTGGTTGCTACTTGTTTGCAGGTCAGTAATGTTAGTACAGTATTATTAATGTTTCTTTCTTTCCGTTTATGCGTTTTTCTTGACCAAACCATGTCCCTTTGTGGTGCCCAATGTGTTAAAACTTTGAATACCAAATTTAGGCCATAACGAGGACCTGGAAAAGCCTCAGTTGCTGCGATTGACTTGGCTACCTAATGGTCCTCATTAAAAAGTACAAGGCCCCTAATAACTGTAAGCTACCCATTTTTTTTTATTTTTTTTGGCGGGTGGAAAATCATCGAATAACCCCTCCCGCTCTTGGGCAGAAAGGGAATGTCAGACTTCTACTGACTAAAAACCATCGATGGTCCTTCTAAGCCCTTTAAGTCGAGGCCGCGGTGACCCGCAGCCCCAACGGGCGTTCGGCCCTTGCGGGCCCCTTCCATGTTGCTGACACCTCTTTGAGGCGCGAATCTTCTTTCTAGACGATCTCTTCCAGACAGTCTCAGGCTTTCAAGAGTCTTGATGATAATCTATCAACTAACAGTACAAAATTTACAAATTTGTTTCATTAACTTATGTCTAAAAATGGATCTCCACTTGTTGCCACTTATCAGTCGTAGAATTGAGTGTAATATTGCTGTTATAGTCCTTTAAAAAGAGGCTCTGAGGATATTTTCGAACTTAACGGTCCTCTCCTATCCTGTGTGAGTGAGTGGTTGTTAATAGCTATGCAGCATAGCGATTGTCATCCCTTTTGTGGCCCAACATTCTGATCCATACACGACAGCAGGTTTATATAATAGGATAGTCAGGATATTCAGTATAATCAATACTTAGTTAAACTTATAGAAATACCTAGTTATAAAGTTATAGTTTTTATTTATTGGCTACATAAAATATTTCACCACGAGTGTTTGTGTACTACCTCTTATAGTCCACCATGTCGATCGAATCTGTGAACAGCATTTGCCAATCGTTTGATCCAAAAATCATACTCGAAAAGTTTAAAGTTCCATTCGACTTCGATTCGATTGTTTGAGAATATAGCTATGCTGCACATCAAGCTATCTGAAACTGACAAATTTTCCCAATCGACCTTGAACCTAATGCTTAAGCGATAAAGTTAAAAATGGATTTAAGCTTTAATTTAATATAATTGTTTTTCCTTTCAGGTTCTCCTCTCGCTGATGGGTGGATACTTAGCTTATAGGTCAAAGTTTGAAGTAGTCGAGTTGGAGTCTTAAATAAATAATTTATAACCTAAGGTTTTTTTTTTTGTGTGTACGAACAGTTTATTTTACTTAAGGGAATTTCCGTTATTCAGAGCGACCCCGAAAACCACGGAAATTACCTACTTATATTCGCAGCCGCCATCTTTGGTTTTGATTTTGACCCTCTATTCGTTTAGAGAGCAATCGAGGCCGATTACCATGAAAATGACATCTATGATGAAAAATAGGGATGTTTACTGACTATAAAAAAAAATGATTCTAATTAGTCCGTCTGTTAGATTATCGAAAAATATTGGATACGTATTTTTTGTTTTATCAAATCAATAAAAATTTACGAAGATAAAACGCATCAAAGATTTGAGTCGGGGGGGTCGTGACGTCACTCACTGGTAAAAAATGTCATACTAATGTCTTAGAATATGACGTCACACGAGTTTTCAAAGCACTGTATCGTCTTCATTGTTTGTTTACGTGAAAAAAGAAAAAATACGTGTTAAATATTTTTTGGAAATCTATCTGACGGACTAATTCGATTTTTTTAGTGAACTACCCTATTCGGTAGTTTTCATAAGGTAAGGTATCCGTTATCTTTGATTTTGACACCATTTTCGTTTAGAGGGTCCTCGATTAGTATAATATGAAAATGACAGCCATGACGAAAATTTCAACAGGTTTCATAGCTTAGTTTAATAGAACAGCCTGCATGACATAGCATTGTATTGCTATACAGGGTGTAAACGAGGGTTCGTTTACGCATCCGTCAACCAAGCATTCTGTACATCAAACTAAGTACCCCTACGCAAAAATGTTTGCTGGGAAATGACTTTTTTTTTGGGGTCAATAATCACATTTTACGGTAAAACTCAAAGTAGCACTCTTAAAACATTGTGCTAGTGGATGCTTTGAATAGTAAACGGGTCATGGAGGTATTTTAAGTCAAGTTAAAACCTGAAATACTAGTATTTACAAAAACAGCTGTGAAAAATTTGGAACTTTGACCCCCAATATCTCCGTAACTAGGAGGTTCCCAGGTATGGTCTAGAACAAAAAAATTATCGCAGTGGTGGGGAGAACAAATGCCCTTCGTTTGCGTTAAGGGTACTTGTACACCCTATATATACGATTGACTTCTCTCTCGCAAAACAAAATGACGATCGGAAAACTATTGACGATATTTCCACGTATTTTTACGTCGGTCGCAGTTTTATACAATCGACTATTACTCGTAAAGTTGTACTACTAAGCTGTCATAGTTTTCCATTTAATGTCGTTATACAGGCTGTAAACGAAGCCATCAAACAAGCATTATGATAGGTACTATCGCGGGCACTCCCGCCTGACCACCACTAAGCTCATATTTGCTTGCACTTACAACATGAAGCGCTCTCTAGCTCCGCCCCGCCTTTGTATAGAAATAATGAATGAAATACAATACCGTTCCACCGCACTGACGAGACCGACGCACGCCGAACGAGAGTTATTGTTATTTTTAAACTGCCATTATTAGAAAAAAAACTTTAACTGAATTTGACTTTCGTTACTAATGGTGCGTGTGTGTTGGTTTGGTAATTGTAAATTAAAAACTCAATGATTTCTGTGAGTAATTTTAAATTTATTATAAGAATCTTATAAAATCCCATGCTATTTAACAGGCAATTGTAATCGTGTTCTCTAAATCGGCTTTAACGATTTCGATAAAATTTGAAATAATGGGGCTTTAGGGCGGTGAAACGTTGATCTAGCCAGCGGGCCTAAAATGGCCGCTTTTGCAGAACATAATATGAATGACATTCAAAATTTAAAATTCTTAAAATGGACTTTATGTTTATGAAAATAAAGTCCATTTTAAGAATTTAAACATTTTAATGTGATTCATATTGTTTTTTTTTATTTTGGGACTCAGCTCAGCGATTTGACTGATGTTAAATCCTTGTCCATGCAAAAATATAATTTCATTTCGTTCTTCTTGTATGAGAATTCTGGAAGACATTATGCACAAAATGTTCTAGCACAAACCTGTGCTAGAACATTTTCTCAGGAGTCCAATATTATTGCACAGGTTAACGTTTAGTCAATCAAAGGTCAGCAGAGCAATGGTCAATGTTCAAAAGGTCCGGGAAGCGCGCCAAAGTTCGTCCGTAAAATTCGCAAAAGGTGTACAGAGGATACGTCACTAAGCTGCGCAGTGCAGATTGCAACTAATTACGTTGACGCTTCTCTAATAGGCCTAAACTTTGAGGGGGCGGGGTTTGGCGCCTACGCATGATTTATGCGAAAAAAATTTTAACTGGGCAGGCGGAAAAGCTTTCGACTGTACATCAAATTAAGTGTGTACGTCCTACGCAAAAAATATTGCTGGGAAACGCCTTTTTTGGGTTAAAAATCACATTTTACGGTGAAACTCAATGTCGCATTCTTAAAACATTGTGCTAGTGGGTGGTTTGAATAGTAAACGGGTCATGGAGGTAATTTAAGTAAAGTTATAATATGAAAAACTAGTATATAAAAACAATCTGTGAAAAATTTGAGGTATTCCCATCTGAGCACCGATTTTTAGATCACCTACGCTTAGAACACCAAAGCTATTCCCAATCCAATCAATATTTTGGCGCAGTGCTCTAATGGGAACAATAAAAAATATTTAACTTTATTCCTGGAACTTTGAATCCCAATATATCTGCGTAATTAGAGGGTTCCCAGGTATGGTCTAAAACAAAAAAAAAAATATCGTAGGGACGCGTCCCTACGATATTTTCCTTTCGGCTTCGTTTAGGGTACTTTGACACCCTTTACCTATACATACACCTACTACTACCATGAACTTTTTCACACACGCAAACAACCGTTTAGACACAGTATAAATATGGACAGTAGCGAAACTAAGCCTAGTTGATGCGATAACTACCTACGCTCCATTGAAGCCATAGGGCTGTCCCATTTATGCACGGTTGCTGAAGTCCCCAGATAACTTCTCTATACAGTTCGAGAGATCAAATTAACTATTGATTCAATAAAATTAAGCTTGTTGTTGATATTGTTTTTTCTTTATTAAAACATTCTGTTGTGATCAATCAACCGAATTTCAAAATAACTAGCTTACAAATACAATCTAAATAGGTTATCTTAAGACGTCGGTTAATCTTAACAAAGGACATTATGTAGTTTAAACAAGGAAAACAGTTTAGTAGTAATACACAATAACTTGTAGAACTATAGATCTTTAACTTTGTCATTACGGCGCGCGCGGCGTAACCTTTTACAAGTTTTCTTAATCTTCAAGATTCCCTTATTATTGCTATTAACTCCTAACCATTGAGGAGTTGTACCTTCCACAATCAGCTAACCTAGATAACCTGAAAGACTACAACCATATTATATACGTCCCCATAATATTTTATTCAAGAATTATCCTCCAACTCCTAACCGTTAAGGAGTTATACCTTCCGTCATCAGCTCATCAACACGAGGTAATGACTGCCAGATGTGAATACTTAAATAGCTTTAGAAAAAGTACGTAACACGTAATACGTGCCTAAAAAATTTGAGGGTTGCCCTCGATTTCGCTTAGATTCCATCATCAGATCCTGACATGGTAACAGTGGGACCACCTCGGAAGTATACTCTTTCGATGATTTTTTTTTTTTCAAATCGGTTCATAAATGAGGGAGTTATGCGGAAACAAATTTCCAAAAAAAAAACCAAACAGACGAATTGAGAACCTCCTTCTTTTTGGAAGTCGGTTAAATGAAGCCGAGTTCACACAGTCGTATACCGCGCAACACGTTCGTGGCATTTAAAAAAATATCGGGAGATATAAACTTATCGTGACCAACTGACCACTCGTATCGGCGCGGCACGCACAACTGAGAGCACTGCGAAGTCGGCCGAGATGCCCCGTCGATGCGCATGTTTGTGTGAGTGTGCGGTTTCGAGCGTTTGTAGGTAGTTTCCGTAGTGTCCATATTTATATTGTGGTTTAGATGGCACTTGAGTCTAACAAAAATTTGCTCTTTAAAGCATAATATTTCACAAACGAATCCTTAACGGTTCGTTCACATATACTGGCTCGAAGAAGAGAGCAGATTTATCGCGTTTAAAACAGAGTTTTAAATCATTGTAATAAGATTTATTTTTACATGTCACTACGCTCAAGAACAAATTGCTCTCAAGAACAAAATAAGTGACATGTAAAAATAAATCATATTACAATATCATAAAGATGAAGATATTATCGTCAAACTTAAGAAAAAAATAAAATTGCTTCTCAAACAAAGAGATTTAACCCATAGATAGGTATTGTCTTTGTTCTCAAAGTATCTATTCCACGCGGACGAAGTCGCAGGAAAAAGCCTCCGAGATAACGGAGATATTGGCCGATGATTGATACATGATAATGCATCATCGCATTTTTCAGTCGAGTTATTTTTCTGCGGACAGCTCTACATTTATTGTTTAGAGTTTCATTTGGAATTTATTATGTCTGAAATAAGGAAAATCGATTGTGGTTTTAAAGCTCCTAAGGTTCTAAAGTCAGTGAGGTACTCGCTAGCAGCTATAAATGGGGTGTACTTGGTGAGTTGTCGAGTCACAGGAGAGAACTCTTTAAAGGTTAATAATGTGGTGGTGAGGACTCGAAACTTTGTATACGAGTTCAAAGGGGTTTTGAACTTTTTTGTATGCAAGTTGGCATTTTGTCCCACCGCCATTTTGATTATTTTTATAAATCACGGCCCACGATGAAATTGATATGTATGGTGGGTAGAGGACACCTAGACGAACAACAAAAAATGTCATGTAACATGGGACCCTAAAGTGTCACGTTATCGATATTTTTGACGGTAAAGATTGACATAATTATAAGAACAATGACCACTTACAAAATAGACCTATTACGTGTCTATAGGCGTTGTTTTTTATTTTTACTGTTTATTGAAAGAGAGTAGGTACATTACATACTACTAGGAGCACTAGAAAACTATTCTTTGACATAACATAGCGTTTCATTGCGATGCGAAGCGATTTTCTCGTGCACATAATAATAATCAACCTGGGAACGATTATTTGGATATAAGTAATAAGTCTATTTTTAATGATTGTCGTTGTACTCATTTGTCGATCTTTACCTTCAAATATCTCGGTAACGGGACAGTTTGGGGTACCGTTACTGGACATTTTTTGTTTGTCTAATGTCTTCTATCCATACATACCACATACCACTTTAATCGTGGGCCGCGTTTTCGAAAAAAAGAAAACAAAATGGCGGGCAGGTGTAGGTATATGCCACATCGGTTCTATCCCCTTTGATAGATAAAAATGATTTTTATCATGACGTCATCCTGCAACCAGGATCGTCACCGCAAGAGAGAACTCTTCAACGGTAAATAGTACGCGATACGCATATTTGTAGACGCGTCTATATTTGATGGACAAACATGATTTCTATTATGAACTCATCCTGCAGTCAAGATCGTCTCCTTTTCTCTCAACCCTCAACGGCCAATAGCAGGGCTACAAAAAATTATCGAAGCGCTCATATTTGATCCATAAACATGATTCCTATCATGCCTTCATCCTGGTGCCAGGATCGTCTTCTCATGAGAAACTCTACAACGGTAAATAGCAAGGATACGAATATTTGTAGCCGCGTTAATTTATAGATAGAGATGATTTAAATCATGACCTCATCCTGCAACGGCTAGTCTTCTCACGAGGGATCTCCTCAACGGTTATAAACGCGGGCAAGAAATTTTGTATTTGGGTTCTTTTTGGATAGATAAACATGGTTTCTATCATGACCTCGTCCTGCAATCAGGATCGTCTCCACACGAAGGAATCCCTGTAGAAGCGTTTATCACTACAGCATAATAATATTATACAACGAAATCCTCCGCCGCGTCTGTCTGTTCGCGATAATACTCAAAAACTACTGCACCGATTTTCATACTGTTTTCACCAATGGGTAAAGTGGTTCTCGAGGAAGGTTTATGTATATTTTTTTTTTCGATATTCAAGTCGTGGGAAACACTTGGATAAGGGACGCATAGAAACGGGAAGGGTGTTACAGAAAAGGGGAGGCCTATTCCAAGTATTCCATAATGTATAATTATGCAGATATGATGCTGATCTGAACTGACCTCCACAACCCAGTTAGTACTTGGTACTAGAATACGAAACCCTTTTTTTTTGGACGGTGGAAAATCATCAAATGACGAGTCATTTGATTTGAAATGACGAGTCATTTGATACTGACTAAAAACCAACCATGTTCCTTCTTAGCCCTTTGTGTCGAGGGCCGCGGTATCTCTTTCAAACAACCCGCAGCAGGATGCTAATCCCTTGGTAAGTGTAATAAGAAGATGTCTAATAAAATCTTTCTTACCAGCTAACAGGCTTTATGCTCCTCATCGTGGGTTATACAGTCCTGGGACAGTATTTGCAGTACGGGGATTTCCTCACGAACCGGTTCTTCAGTGTGTCACGTTTCGTGGTGGCCACGGGCGTCATTATACTGGTAGGATCCGGGCTGGGTTTCTACAGCGCCATCTCGCAGCGATTCTACTTTGTAGCTGGTGTAAGTATTTATTTATTGTTTAGAAGATGTGGCCGCTTGTTCTTTACAATTGGTCATCTATTAGGTACATAACGAGACCATTCTGTGCCTCGGAGAGCACATAAAATTGATGGTTTTTTTTTAAATCTATACTCAGTAGTGGGTACTTTCGGGCTGATATGATGCTGATCGGAACTTACCTCCCGAAAACCCAGTTGGTTTACACCCTTTTTTTTTTGGACGGTGGGAAATCATCAAATAACCCCTCCCGTTCTTGTGCAGAGAAGGGAGTGTCAGACTTCTACTGACTAAAAACCACCCATGTTCCTTCTTAGCCCTTTATGTCGAGGCCGCGGGAAAATTGATGGTCTTGGCTGTGATTTGAAGTTTTTGATAGTCGTAACGGTTAATCAGAAACCTGAAAGGCTGAAAACCAGTCTAACTATAAGGTTGTTGTTCGTAGCAGCTGACCATCGTACCTCATCATCATCTGCCTAGCCTTTTCCGAACTATGTCGGGTTAGCCTTTCCCGTCCAACCGGACGAAGCTATATACCAGTATTTTGTATGGAGCAACTGCGTATCTGACCTCTTTGGTAAGACTGGTTGTCAGACTTTCAGGCTATGTACTATATACCTTTAACGACTGCCAAAGAACTATAAATGGCAGCCGGGACCAACGGCTTATCGTGCTTTCCGAGGCACGGAGGAAACTCGGTATGTAATGGGTAGACCCATTCCATCCATCGAACATCCTATGCAAGCACGTCGACCTGGGCGACAGTTCTTATTACGCCCCGAGCTCTACCTCACAAATTGTTATCAATCATTTTATGGTCAGGCTACTGAGGCCCATAGATAAAATACATATAACTATCTTATACAATAACAAACTAATACATTTATTAACAGTCCTTAAACTACTTATTCCTACATACTGTAATTACTTGAACGCTTTGATTAGTACTTAGGTTTTGTTAATATTTTAGTAACCTTACTTGTACACACACCCTTCGCACAAAAAATATGGCTGTTTCTTCGTGGTAATACTATTTTGCCATACCAGTACCTACGACCACGAGGATATTGGCCTCGTGGTCATACAATCATTTTTGCACCTCCTGTAGAAAAAGAAATATATAGAGTGCTTGGTAATTAGTGAACGGCCTGTTCATCAAGTGGCGAGTGTGAAACTCGCGCGTGTGCCCGAGTTTATAGAAACAGCCCAAATTTTTAAATCCCGACGCTTTTACAGTACGTGGCGCTCCTACTGATAACGCTGATCTTCGAGATTGCGATAACGATATCCGCCTACTCTTTAAGCAACGATACAATGGACGAGATCAGGGTGCCCATGATGCAGACTCAACAACGGTACTTTAACAGTTTGCAGATCAGGAAGTTGTGGGATGATCTACAGCTTGGAGTAAGTAGAATAAAGAATTAAATGGAGAATAACTTGAAGGTGTAAGAGGAACGGAGTCCGAAAAGTATGACTAAGATGTAACTTCTTAACCTACTACACAATGTAATTCTATTTCCTACCTAGAGGTTCAGTCATTACTCTCCTGATCAGAAACTGAAAGAAATGTATCTATCAAATAAAATTCAACAAAAAATAGCAACTGTTCTACAAAATGACTCTTAAAGATAAAATTCTTTCGATTCGGTTTGATGATGAACTGGCCATTATCTAGAGCCTGCAATAACTGCGGTTATAAATAAACAAAACTTTAATATCAAATTGTTCGGGTTGAGCGCAGTATTTCTCCGGTTTAGCCTGCATAGTCGCAATTTTAAATTCTTCGGACAAAGTGACAATGTATCGCAGAATGGTTGGTTGCTGACAGAATGTCTAGGACTCTAGGCCCTTAAGTGTGGTGTTGTGGTGTAATAAGCCCTTTAAGAACCTTTTAATCTTCTCCAGTTCAGATGCTGTGGGATGGCGGGCCGTTTCAACTGGAAGCCCAACCAGATCCCGGTCAGCTGCTGCTTCATCGAGTACGGCATCATCTATTCGTTTGAGTGCACCAGGTCTAATGCGATCAACGTCGGCTGTGCCACTGTCCTCGGCGAGTGGTTGTCTTATAATGCCTATGTTATTGCCGTCTGTGCGCTGGTTGCTACTTGTTTGCAGGTCAGTAATGTTATTACAGTATTATTTATGGTTATTTCTTTCCGTGCGGTCTTCCTGACCAGACCATGTTCCTTGAAATGTGGTATCCAAAGTATCGAGACTTTGGATACCATATTTAGGCCTTTACGAGGAACTAAAAATGCCCCAGTTGTCGCAATTGGCTTGACGTTCGTCCAAGTTTTTTAAAGTAGAAGGCCCCTATCAACTTTAGCTACCCTGGATCTTCTCTTGCCCTAACTGATATTGATAATTTAGGAACTAATAAAACAAAATATGTCAATGATGAAATTAACAAATGATGTCTACAAATGGGTCTTTACTTGTTACAACTTATTAGTATTTTCCAGTTATGCTCCCTTGAAAAGAGGCTCTGAATTTATTCTCGAACGAAACGGTTCCCTCCTATCATATTTAAATCTATACGTCAAGGCTAAAAACGTTTAAGAGATGACTTAATAGTTCCTGCGTAGTCCACGTAATCTTCTGCCATCGTTAAAATATAGCGGGATTCATCGTGTCGCCTGTCGTGTCAATTGAAATAATTAAGATCATCTAAAATTGCTTGGCCCTGACCGTTCTCAATTACAAATGTCTATCTACCTATAGTACCTACTTAGAGTACCTATTTAAACAGCTATCTTATAAATCATGCAACGGTTAAAGAACGGACCAAGTTATAGTATTATTTTAATTCTGTATTATTAAGACAACCTAACAAAATCGATTGATTGAGTTATTCCAATATTGTTGAAGCTCACATACCCATCATTGTCATTATCTTGGCCTTATTCCAATTCATTTGAGGTCGGCGCAGCATGTCTTCCTCTTCCATACCTCTCTGTTTTTCGTCATCTCATGAGACACCTCTTTTCATACCATATCATTCTTAACACAGACCATCGTTTCTTTGGTCTTCCTCTACTATTATACCCATCCACATTCATATTCAGAAACTTCCTCACGACATTTTTCTCATTCCTCCGCAGCACACGCCCATAACCGATGCTTACAGCTTGAATCTTACATACCTGATAGATATAAGTATGCCTTCCATCGATCACTAATATACTAGGGTGATTCCGTCGTTTCGTGCAAATTGCGACGATCCGCGGAATCAAAAAAGAAATGTTAGATTTAACTTTTTTTTTTTTTAATTCGGGTTAAAATCGTTGTCACATTTATAAAAAGTGGAAGGCACTTTTTATATTATCTACTTACGGAGATATAGCTATCTGAAAATCATCTACAGGATGGTGATGAAAACTGTATGGATTGTAATGAACTAGGGTGAGATGGTAATTGGTAGGTAAGTGGGGATTCTGGTTTCCGGGGGCTCCGGAGCAATTTAAATTCAAAATATTTACTGCACCATAATGTTTACAAGTACAATGTGTGTAAACTAATAGGTATGTTGAAGTAGAAAGGCTAAAAGCTATATTATGTGACTTGAAGTTGCGTGGGTCAGCTAGTGTTTAAATAAAAATAAGAATTCTTCATTTCCTTCCAAAATTGTTCATTACCTTCTCGCAAAAAAATGGATGGAACGGATGGTAATGCAGAGGAGATGAATGAAAAATTTCACCATTTTTATTGATAACTTCGTTATAGAATACATTTAAAATTTGATTTTAAAACAGGACCAATATGGCTTTAAGAGATATACATATTACGTATTTATATTAATTTATTTATTACAGTACCTTGTGAAATCGAAGGAAGGTGATGAGCTGATTTATGGACGAAACACTGGTTACAATTCGAAGATCGTAAATAATTTTATCCACAATACACGCACGTCCACTCGTCTCTGTTACCAGGCCGACTGACCAGTATAAACACGTTTTGACGTGAATCGTATCGGAGACCGTCTCGAATTCTCTTAAATTAAGAAGTTTCTGTGTACGGATGGTAATGAAATTTTTTTTGTGACAATTCGAAAAAGGAGCTTTTTACGTATATAGATTGCAATAAATTAAAAATTTAAATACATAAATTGTAGTTCAGGCCTTTAGCTTTAATATTGCGTGTTAGTTAAAGTCATAATTTCGAATGTAGACAAATAAACTTCGAAAGATCTGCCGAAGTCCCTAGTTGGAAACGGAGAGGAATGATTTTACAGACAGTTTTACATGTTTTTTTTAAAATATTTAATAAAAAAAAACGTAATATTAGCGATACTACTTTTAAAGTTATTGTCTTTATCCTCTAAGCAAAAATCAGTTCACTTTTTCTAATAAATTCATGGGTAAATTCGTCTGGAATTGCTTTTTGCACGAAACCACGGAATGACCCACTAGTGATCGATGTAAGCCTTCCCATAGCTTATGAACTTTTTTAGATTAACAATTAGGTAGCGTTAAGGTATTTATAGTATCCGATTAGTTCGATGAATAAAGAATGCCGTTGACATTTATAAACGTAATTTTCCATTGAGTATTCTTCTTTTTCGAATTACGATTACGACTATTTTTTTTTCGACAGCCAATGTCTCAGTCAGGTCAATCCATGCGGACTCTATTATCTATAATGAGTCGGCCAGGACTTAAATTCCTTTAGTGAGAACCATAGATATACTGTTGTTTTTAATATTTCTATGGTGAGAAGTTGAGAACACATCAAGGCACATAGGACACGATATCATGCGTCCAATTGTTAGGGAAGTGCACCACATTTGGACATTTGGAAGAATCATTTATAAATCTTCATGTACAGACCGCCCCACATAAAGCTACCCGAAGCTGTCAGACTTTCCCAATCGACCTTGAACCTAATGCATATGACATAGAGTTTGATAGTAGCTCGATGTGCTGGGACCAGTATGTACCTACGCCTTAAAAGACAAAAAAAAAGAATAGACGCTGATAATATATACTTAATATAATTGTTTTTCCTTTCAGGCTCTCCTCTTGCTGATCGCTGGCTACTTAGTTTATAGATCAAAGTTTGAAGAAGTCGAGGTGGAGACTCCCCCTCCACTTCTTAAAACTTCTGCAGAAGACGCCACCGTGGAGTCTTTTCAAAGTCAAGAGTCAAAATTATTTATTTGCAGCAAATGTGGTACAAAAGATGATCAAAATGATAATTATGATGTAGTGCAATGATACATTTACTAAGTTGTGTTTTCTCGTCTTTAGACGCTTACATGCCAACTATGTTGTGTTTTCTCGTTTTTAGACGCTAACTTCAAAAAACAACTTAGTTAAGTGAAACAAACATTAAATTAAGCGTTGTGTTTCTAAGTTTAATATCTCAACACAAAACAAAATTATGCTGTAAAAAACCAACAACGAAAATGTAAACAAAAATCAAAATATTTTTTAAATATACAAACACAACATCGTATAACTGTGTGATCCTCCCTAGCACGACCACGGATGATTTACCTTAATTGTAATGCGGTACATATTCATAAAATAATGTGTACTTTATTGTACTAACGACTTTAAAAAATGTACTCACATATTTTCGCTACTGTAACATATCGACCGTGGCCGTGCTAGGTAGTACCTTTCTGGCACGACCACTATAGATTTTCAGTATTTTATCAACTTTTAACGTGAATAGTTATATAAATATATTGTACTGAAATGTAATCCATTTTATATATAATTTTAAGCAGTCATTTACCCGTTTTAAAGAGATTTTTTTTTCTGTGGGGCAGCTATTGCACTATGTTATGCTATTACTATTTCTAAGTAGGCAAAATTCAATAAAATTACATTTTGTATGGATACATAATGGTTTTATTATACGACACGCACGTATTACAATCATATAAGGTAATCATCCGTGGTCGTGCTAGGGAGGATCACATATAACTTACCTATTATAATTTAGGAAACTCTCTAATGGACTGCGGTAATGGTTATTTTATGAGAAATTCTCTTCTTCTCTGTCGTCACACTCTTGACAGAGTGGTCATGGTCGTCATGACTGGGGTGGTGGCAAGCTGTGTTAAATAAATAAATAACCTAAGGTTTTTGTTTTACTTTTTTCATCCATTAGTGTGTGAACCCAGTTTATTTTACTTAGGGTAATAAAATAATAATCCCCGCCGTGTTCTCGTAGCGGCGATCGGCGGCGGCGACCTCTCGCGTCCGGCCCTGGTGCAAGCCATGGTCCGGGGCGAGGAGGAATGGGACGCCATCGCCTCCTTCTGCGAAGCAGTGATGCTAGCGAAGGAGGTGGCGGAACGTGAGAGGGAGAGAACCTCTCGTCCCTGCCGCCGCGGGAGGCGATCCGGGCGTCGGGGGCCACGTGATGGCTTCCGGCCACCGTAGACGCGGGTCTGTAGACGGTGAGTGATGGGTAAGCTCGCCGTCCGTCCGTCTTATGACGACGACAGGCCGTGTCGACGGCGCGTTCGTGTTCCACGCGCGCCTCAAAGAGATGTCAGCAACATGGAAGGGGCCCGCAAGGGCCGACGCCTGTCGAGGCTGCGGGATGTCCGCAAGGGATACCGAGGCCTCGACATGAAGGGCGAAGAAGGAACATGGGTGGTTTTTAGTCAGTAGAAGTCTGACACTCCCTTTCGCTCTGCCCAAGAGCGGAAGGGGTTATTTGATGATTTCCTACCCCCCAAAAAAAAAAAAAAAAAAGGGTAATAAAATAATAAGGAAGCTAAGGTATTCAAAATTAAATTCAACCCTGATAGTGATAAGATTTTTGTAAACAATAATGTTCCATATCATAGTTTAACTTATTTTTCACACCACCTGCTCGAAAATGTCAAATTATATGTCAAGCAACCTTAACCTAAAGTGAGTCATTAGTGGCCGGGGGCACAGCCGGTCAATAATGTTGTACTAGATTTCATTATGACCCGCTGGTCAATAATGTGATTTGAATTTGGAATCTCACATGCTCAGCTAAATTGGCAGTATAGCTAACAAACATCCAGAAAGAGGAAAGCTATTCTCGATACCCTTACTACGCGTGGATGATATTCTCGATTTCCTACAAAATCATAACGACTGCTTCTTCATATCGTTGCCATGTTTTCGAAGACATAATATTGTAAGAATAATTAGATAACTACGAACCATTTTTTAAAAGGAATGGAATAACATTAAAACTGGCATTCATAATAACAAATACCGTACCGCACCGTAATACCGTTATAGTACTTGGCTGTAACATTAGTTAAAAGTTGTTTGTGATAATGTTACCATTTACCCGTTTGTGCATATAACTAACTAGTTCTAAATATGTTATTCTTACTGTTTGTTTATTTAATAAATACTTTGTTTTTCGTACTATGGCTATTATTTTCTCACAGTAGGTGTAAAAAGTAGAGTATCCTCCTCTGGGCTAAAGGTGTTTTTACCTTGGGCTAGCTTGAATCACTCGCTGCATTCAGGATTCTTGTATTAACTCCCTCGCTTCGCTCGTGAGTTAAACTCTTAACTCCCTCCCTGCGCTCGGGAGTTAAATCCCGAATCCTTCATTGCGCTCGAGATTCAATATGACGCCCGTGACATAAGACACAACTTTAGCCCCTCGGTGCATAATCTACTATTAATTTGAACATGATTTCACTATTAAAGTAATAAGAAAATGCAACGTAATTGTGAATTTATTTCAGTATTCTTGTTATTTTTGTAAACAATAGTGTTCCATATCATAGTTTTTCGAGAAATATATTTATAATGAACTCTACAGTTACTTAGAAAAACAAAAGATTTTCTGTAACGAACAAAAAGGTTTCCGAAAGAACATGACTATAAACATGGCAATTTATGACTTTTTAAATAAAATTATGACTAATATTGATAATAAAACGCCTGTCTGTTCTGTCTACTGTGATATGACGCAAGCTTTTGATTATGTTGACCATTCAATCTTATTAAACAAACTTGACTCCTATGGTATAAGAGGTAACGTTCTTAGCTTATTAAGCACGTACCTATCAAAAAGAAAACAATCTACCGCTATAACAAACTTAAACTTCAAGACTAAAGAAGAAGTAACATACCTGTCTAAAGAACGCACTGTATACTTTGGTGTACCACAGGGCAGTGTATTGGGTCCGCCATTATTTCTAATTTATATTAACGACCTGCCCAAAGCTATAGACTTCCCAATGACACTCTTTGCTGACGATAGCACGATTACAATAGCATGTGATAAACCTAATTCGTATGAAGCTGATGTAAATAATGCGGTAACTTCAATTACCGCGGTAAGTTCAAATATTGTTTGGCTTGAAGAAGTAAGTGAATGTCAGAAAAGTAAGGTGTAACATAGGACTTAACAGGTTCAGTCAATGGTCTCCTTATAAGAAATTGAGAGCAATGCATCTATTAATCACGTTTTAAAAGTTTAATCAAATAGCCACACAACCAAAAACGGCAACACTAAAATGAGTCTTCGTAATCAAGTTCCTTTAGCTGAAGAAGATCAACTTCTATCTATTTCTAATTATAGTATGATGGTAGGTATAACATTCCTTCCAGTATCATGGATGATGTAGTGTACCGGCCAATTCCTAGTGCCTTATTTTACAAACCAACTTTCCCATGTCTCAATTCCGAATTCTTCGATAAAAGTGAAATTGTGTCGCTGACAGCATGTCTAGAGCTCTGGGCCCTCAAGTGTTGTGCATTTAATAAGTCCTTCAAGAACCTTTTAATCGTCTCCAGTTCAGATGCTGCGGGGTAGCTGGTCGTGACGACTGGATCCAGAACCAGATCCCGGTCAGCTACTGCTTTATAGACTACGGCACCATCTCTCCGTTTGAGTGCACCAGGTCTAATGTGAACAGCGATGGTTGCGCCACTGTCCTCGGCGAGTGGTTGTCTTACAATGCCTACGTTATTGCCGTCAGTGCACTGGTTGCTACTTGTTTGCAGGTCAGTAATGTTAGTACAGTATTATTAATGTTTCTTTCTTTCCGTTTATGCGTTTTTCTTGACCAAACCATGTCCCTTTGTGGTGCCCAATGTGTTAAAACTTTGAATACCAAATTTAGGCCATAACGAGGACCTGGAAAAGCCTCAGTTGCTGCGATTGACTTGGCTACCTAATGGTCCTCATTAAAAAGTACAAGGCCCCTATTAACTTTAGCTACCCTTTTTTTTTTGTTTTTTTTTGGCGGGTGGAAAATCATCGAATAACCCCTCCCGCTCTTGGGCAGAGCGAAAGGGAGTGTCAGACTTCTACTGACTAAAAACCACCGATGTTCCTTCTAAGCCCTTTAAGTCGAGGCCTCGGTGACCCGCAGCCCCAACGGGCGTCGGCCCTTGCCTTTGAGGCGCGAATCTTCTTTCTAGACGATCTCTTCCAGACAGTCTCAGGCTTTCAAGAGTCTTGATGATAATCTAGAAACTAACATTACAAAATTTTGCAATTTTTTTCATCAACTGATGTCTAAAAATGGATCTCCACTTGTTGCCACTTATCAGTCGTAGAATTGAGTGTAATATTGCTGTAATAGTCCTTTGAAAAGGGGCTCTGAGGATATTCTCGAACTAAACGGTCCTCTCCTATCCTGTGTGAGTGGTTGTTAATAGCTATGCAGCATAGCGATTATCATCCCTTTTGTTGTCCAACATTCTGATCCATACACGACAGCAGGATTATATATAGTTATAGGATAGTCAGGATATTCAGTATAATCAATAGTTAAACTTATAGAAATACCTAGTTATAAAGTTATAGTTTTTATTTATTGGCTACATAAAATATTTCACCACGAGTGTTTGTGTACTACCTCTTATAGTCCACCATGTAGATCGAATCTGTGAACAGCATTTGCCAATCGTTTGATCCAAAAATCATACTCGAAAAGTTTAAAGTTCCATTCGACTTCGATTCGATTGTTTGAGAATATAGCTATGCTGCACATCAAGCTATCTGAAACTGACAAATTTTCCCAATCGACCTTGAACCTAATGCTTAAGCGATAAAGTTAAAAATGGATTAAAGTTTTAATTTAATATAATTGTTTTTCCTTTCAGGTTCTCCTCTCGCTGATGGGTGGATACTTAGCTTATAGGTCAAAGTTTGAAGTAGTCGAGTTGGAGTCTTAAATAAATAATTTATAACCTAAGGTTTTTTTTTTGTGTGTACGAACAGTTTATTTTACTTAAGGGAATTTCCGTTATTCAGAGCGACCCCGAAAACCACGGAAATTACCTACTTATATTCGCAGCCGCCATCTTTGGTTTTGATTTTGACCCTCTATTCGTTTAGAGAGCAATCGAGGCCGATTACCATGAAAATGACATCCATGATGAAAAATAGGGATGTTTACTGACTATAAAAAAAAAAAAAAAAATACATACACACGAACATAATATAACCTCCTCCTTTTTTGAAGTCGGTTAAAAAATATGATTCTAATTAGTTCGTCTGTTAGATTATCGAAAAATATTGGATACGTATTTTTTGTTTTATCAAATCAATAAAAAATTACGAAGATAAACCGCATCAAAGATTTGAGTCGGGGGGGTCGTGACGTCACTCACTGGTTAAAAATGTCATACTAATGTCTTAGAATATGACGTCACACGAGTTTTCAAAGCACTGTATCGTCTTCATTGTTTGTTTACGTGAAAAAAGAAAAAATACGTGTTCTATATTTTTTGGAAATTTATCTGACGGACTAATTAGATCTTTTTAGTGAACTACCCTATTCGGTAGGTTTCATAAGTAGGTATCCGTTATCTTTGATTTTGACACCATTTTCGTTTAGAGCGTTCTCGGTTAGTATGGAAATGACAGCCATGACGAAAATTTCAACAGGTTTCATCGCTTAGTTTAATAATTAAGTAGAACAGCCTGCATGACATAGCAATGTACGATTGACTTCTCTCTCGCAAAACAAAATGACGATCGGAAAACCATTGACGATATTTCCACGTATTTTTACGTCGATCGCTGTTTTATACAAACTAAGTGCATTTTATCTAATTTTGCGACATTGGGTGGTTTGAATAGTAAACAGGTCATGGAGGTAATTTAAGTAAAGTTATGATATGAAAAACTAGTATATAAAAATCATCTGTGAAAAATTTGAGGTATTCCCATCTGAGCACCGATTTTTAGATCACCTACACTTAGAGCACCAAAGCTATTCCCAATCCAATCAATATTTTGGCGCAGTGCTCTAATGGGAACAATAAAACATATTTAACTTTATTCCTGGAACTTTGATCCCAATATATCTGCGTAATTAGAGGGTTCCCAGGCATGGTCTAAAACAAAAAAAAAATATCGCAGGGACGGGGAGAAGAAGGGCCTTTCGGCTTAGTTTAGGGTACTTTGACACCCTTTACCTATACATACACCTACTACTACCATGAACTTTTTCACACACGCAAACAACCGTTTAGATGGCACATAAGTCTAACAAAAATTTGCACTTTAAAGCATAATATTTCACAAACGAATCCTTAACGGTTCGTTCACAAAGACCGGCTCGGAGAAGAGAGCAGATTTATCGTTTAAAACAGAGTTTTAAATCATTGTAATAAAATTTATTTTTACATGTCACTACGCTCAAGAACAAATTGCTCTCAAGAACAAAATAAGTGACATGTAAAAATAAATCATATTACATCTTATAGATACGAGTATAGATGAAGATATTATCGTCAAACTTAAGAAAAAAATTAAATTGCTTCTCAAACAAAGAGATTTAAGCCTTATGTAGGTATTGTGTTTGTTCTCAAAGTAACTATTCGTTAGAGATAAAGGAGATATTGGCCGATGATTGATACATGATAATGCATCATCGCATTTTTCAGTCGAGTTATTTTTCTGCGGACAGCTCTACATTTATTGTTTAGAGTTTCATTTGGAATTTATTATGTCTGAAATAAGGAAAATCGATTGTGGTTTTAAAGCTCCTAAGGTTCTAAAGTCAGTGAGGTACTCGCTAGCAGCTATAAATGGGGTGTACTTGGTGAGTTGTCGAGTCACAGGAGAGAACTCTTCAAAGGTTAATAATGGTGGTGGTGCGGACTCGAAACTTTGTATACGAGTTCAAAGGGGTTTTGAACTTTTTTGTATGCAAGTTGGCATTTTGTCCCACCGCCATTTTGATTATTTTTATAAATCACGGCCCACGATGAAATTGATATGTATGGTGGGTAGAGGACACCTAGACGAACAACAAAAAATGTCATGTATCATGGGACCCTAAAGTGTCACGTTATCGATAGTTTTGACGGTAAAGATTGACATAATTATAAGAACAATGACCACTTACAAAATAGACCTATTACGTGTCTATAGGCGTTGTTTTTTATTTTTACTGTTTATTGAAAGAGAGTAGGTACATTACATGCTACTAGGAGCACTAGAAAACTATTCTTTGACATAACATAGCGTTTCATCGCGATGCGAAGCGATTTTCTTGTGCACATAATAATAATCAACCTGGGAACGATTATTTGGATATAATAATAATAATATAATAATAATTTGTTTTATTTCTCTTCCACAAATAAAATAAAGACAATCAGTACTTAAAAAACTAAAATATTTATACAGATAAAAGTATTTTATTTGTGGGAGACTGGTGCCTAAACTAAGCCGAAGTCTGTATTTCAGGACACCAGGTCCCACTAAGACATTTATTTTATATAAATACAACAAAAGTGGTGCCAAAGATTACAATATTATATTATGGATCAGGTTTTTTTTTTTTTTTTTTTTTTTTGAAATATATAATAATAAGTCTATTTTTAATGATTGTCGTTGTACTCATTTGTCGATCTTTACCTTCAAATATCTCGGTAACGTGACAGTTTGGGGTACCGTTACTGGACATTTTTTGTTTGTCTAATGTCTTCTATCCATACATACCACATACCACTTTCATCGTGGGCCGCGATTTCGAAAAAAAGAAAACAAAATGGCGGGCAGGTGTATATGCCACATCGGTTCTATCTCCTTTGATAGATAAAAATTATTTTTATCATGACGTCATCCTGCAACCAGGATCGTCACCGCAAGAGAGAACTCTTCAACGGTAAATAGTACGCGATACGCATATTTGTAGACGCGTCTATATTTGATGGACAAACATGATTTCTATTATGAACTCATCCTGCAGTCAAGATCGTCTCCTTTTCTCTCAACCCTCAACGGCCAATAGCAGGGCTACAAAAAATTATCGAAGCGCTCATATTTGATCCATAAACATGATTCCTATCATGCCTTCATCCTGGTGCCAGGATCGTCTTCTCATGAGAAACTCTACAACGGTAAATAGCAAGGATACGAATATTTGTAGCCGCGTTAATTTATAGATAGAGATGATTTAAATCATGACCTCATCCTGCAACGGCTAGTCTTCTCACGAGGAATCTCCTCAACGGTTATAAACGCGGGCAAGAAATTTTGTATTTGGGTTCTTTTTGGATAGATAAACATGGTTTCTATCATGACCTCGTCCTGCAATCAGGATCGTCTCCACACGAAGGAATCCCTGTAGAAGCGTTTATCACTACAGCATAATAATATTATACAACGAAATCCTCCGCCGCGTCTGTCTGTTCGCGATAATACTCAAAAACTACTGCACCGATTTTCATACTGTTTTCACCAATGGGTAAAGTGGTTCTCGAGGAAGGTTTATGTATATTTTTTTTTTCGATATTCAAGTCGTGGGAAACACTTGGATAAGGGACGCATAGAAACGGGAAGGGTGTTACAGAAAAGGGGAGGCCTATTCCAAGTATTCCATAATGTATATGCAGATATGATGCTGATCTGAACTGACCTCCACAACCCAGTTAGTACTTGGTACTAGAATACGAAACCCTTTTTTTTTGGACGGTGGAAAATCATCAAATGACGAGTCATTTGATTTGAAATGACGAGTCATTTGATCCCGCTCTACGCGGAGCGGAAGGGAGTGTCAGACTTCTACTGACTAAAAACCAACCATGTTCCTTCTTAGCCCTTTGTGTCGAGGGCCGCGGTATCTCTTTCAAACAACACGCAGCAGGATGCTAATCCCTTGGTAAGTGTAATAACAAGATGTCTAATAAAATCTTTCTTACCAGCTAACAGGCTTTATGCTCCTCATCGTGGGTTATACAGTCCTGGGACAATATTTGCAGTACGGGGATTTCCTCGCGAACCGCGGTTCGCGGTTCTTCAGTGTGTCACGTTTCGTGGTGGCCACGGGCGTCATTATACTGGTAGGATCCGGGCTGGGTTTCTACAGCGCCATCTCGCAGCGATTCTACTTTGTAGCTGGTGTAAGTATTTATTTATTGTTTAGAAGATGTGGCCGCTTGTTCTTTACAATTGGTCATCTATTAGGTACATAACGAGACCATTCTGTGCCTCGGAGAGCACATAAAATTGATGGTCTTTTTTTAAACCCATACTCAGTAGTGAGTACTTTCGGGCTGATATGATGCTGATCAGAACTTACCTCCCGAAAACCCAGTTGGTTTACACCCTTTTTTTTTTGGACGGTGGGAAATCATCAAATAACCCCTCCCGCTCTTGTGCAGAGAAGGGAGTGTCAGACTTCTACTGACTTAAAACCACCCATGTTCCTTCTTAGCCCTTTATGTCGAGGCCGCGGGAAAATTGATGGTCTTGGCTGTGATTTGAAGTTTTTGATAGTCGTAACGGTTAATCAGAAACCTGAAAGGCTGAAAACCAGTCTAACTATAGGGTTGTTGTTCCTAGCAGCTGACCATCGTACCTCATCATCATCTGCCTAGCCTTTTCCGAACTATGTCGGGTTAGCCTTTCCCGTCCAACCGGACGAAGCTATATACCAGTATTTTGTATGGAGCAACTGCCTATCTGACGTCTTTGGCAAGACTGGTTGTCAGACTTTCAGGCTATGTATACTGACTACCTTTAACGACTGCCAAAGAACTATAAATGGCAGCCGGGACTAACGGCTTATCGTGCTTTCCGAGGCACGGAGGAAACTCGGTATGTAATGGGTAGACCCATTCCATCCATCGAACATCCTATGCAAGCACGTCGACCTGGGCGACAGTTCTTATTACGCCCCGAGCTCTACCTCACAAATTGTTATCAATCATTTTATTATCAGGCTACTGAGGCCCATAAATAAAATACATATAACTATCTTATACAATAACAAACTAATACATTTATTAACAGTCCTTAAACTACTTATTCCTACATACTGTAATTACTTGAACGCTTTGATTAGTACTTAGGTTTTGTTAATATTTTAGTAACCTTACTTGTACACACACCCTTCGCACAAAAAATATGGCTGTTTCTTCGTGGTAATACTATTTTGCCATACCAGTACCTACGACCACGAGGATATTGGCCTCGTGGTCATACAATCATTTTTGCACCTCCTGTAGAAAAAGAAATATATAGGGTGCTTGGTAATTAGTGAACGGCCTGTTCATCAAGTGGCGAGTGTGAAACTCGCGCGTGTGCCCGAGTTTATAGAAACAGCCCAAATTTTTAAATCCCGACGCTTTTACAGTACGTGGCGCTCCTACTGATAACGCTGATCTTCGAGATTGCGATAACGATATCCGCCTACTCTTTAAGCAACGATACAATGGACGAGATCAGGGTGCCCATGATGCAGACTCAACAACGGTACTATAACAGTTTGCAGATCAGGAAGTTGTGGGATGATCTACAGCTTGGAGTAAGTAGAATAAAGAATTAAATGGAGAATAACTTGAAGGTGTAAGAGGAACGGAGTCCGAAAAGTATGACTAAGATGTAACTTCTTAACCTACTACACAATGCAATTCTATTTCCTACCTAGAGGTTCAGTCATTACTCTCCTGATCAGAAACTGAAAGAAATGTATCTATCAAATAAAATTCAACAAAAAATAGCAACTGTTCTACAAAATGACTCTTAAAGATCAAATTCTTTCGATTCGGTTTGATGATGAACTGGCCATTATCTAGAGCCTGCAATAACTGCGGTTATAAATAAACAAAACTTTAATATCAAATTGTTCGGGTTGAGCGCAGTATTTCTCCGGTTTAGCCTGCATAGTCGCAATTTTAAATTCTTCGGACAAAGTGACAATGTATCGCAGAATGGTTGGTTGCTGACAGAATGTCTAGGACTCTAGGCCCTTAAGTGTGGTGTTATGGTGTAATAAGCCCTTTAAGAACCTTTTAATCTTCTCCAGTTCAGATGCTGTGGGATGGCGGGCCGTTTCGACTGGAAGACCAACCAGATCCCGGTCAGCTGCTGCTTCATCGAGTACGGCACCATCTCTTCGTTTGAGTGCACCAGTGCTAATGCGATCAACGTCGGCTGTGTCACTGTCCTCGGCGAGTGGTTGTCTTATAATGCCTATGTTATTGCCGTCTGTGCGCTGGTTGCTACTTGTTTGCAGGTCAGTAATGTTATTACAGTATTATTTATGGTTATTTCTTTCCGTGCGGTCTTCCTGACCAGACCATGTTCCTTGAAATGTGGTATCCAAAGTATCGAGACTTTGGATACCATATTTAGGCCTTTACGAGGAACTAAAAATGCCCCAGTTGTCGCAATTGGCTTGACGTTCGTCCAAGTTTTTTAAAGTAGAAGGCCCCTATCAACTTTAGCTACCCTGGATCTTCTCTTGCCCTGACTGATATTGATAATTTAGGAACTAATAAAACAAAATATGTCAATGATGAAATTAACAAATGATGTCTACAAATGGGTCTTTACTTGTTACAACTTATTAGTATTTTCCAGTTATGCTCCCTTGAAAAGAGGCTCTGAATTTATTCTCGAACGAAACGGTTCCCTCCTATCATATTTAAATCTATACGTCAAGGCTAAAAACGTTTAAGAGATGACGTAATAGTTCCTGCGTAGTCCACGTAATCTTCTGCCATCGTTAAAATATAGCGGGATTCATCGTGTCGCCTGTCGTGTCAATTGAATTAATTAAGATCATCTAAAATTGCTTGGCCCTGACCGTTCTCAATTACAAATGTCTATCTACCTATAGTACCTACTTAGAGTACCTATTTAAACAGCTATCTTACAAATCATGCAACGGTTAAAGAACGGACCAAGTTACAGTATTATTTTAATTCTGTATTATTAAGACAACCTAACAAAATCGATTGATTGAGTTATTCCAATATTGTTGAAGCTCACATACCCATCATTGTCATTATCTTGGCCTTATTCCAATTCATTTGAGGTCGGCGCAGCATGTCTTCCTCTTCCATACCTCTCTGTTTTTCGTCATCTCATGAGACACCTCTTTTCATACCATATCATTCTTAACACAGACCATCGTTTCTTTGGTCTTCCTCTACTATTATACCCATCCACATTCATATTCAGAAACTTCCTCACGACATTTTTCTCATTCCTCCGCAGCACACGCCCATAACCGATGCTTACAGCTTGAATCTTACATACCCGATAGATTAAAATAAGTATGCCTTCCATCGATCACCAATATACTAGTGATCGATGTAAGCCTTCCCATAGCTTATGAACTTTTTTAGATTAACAATTAGGTAGCGTTAAGGTATTTAGAGTATCCGATTAGTTCGATGAATAAAGAATGCCGTTGACATTTATAAACGTAATTTTCCATTGAGTATTCTTCTTTTTCGAATTACGATGGCCGTCTATTTTTTTTTTCGACAGCCAATGTCTCAGTCAGGTCAATCCATGCGGACTCTAAATCTATCTATAATGAGTCGGCCAGGACTTAAATTCCTTTAGTGAGAACCATAGATATACTGTTGTTTTAATATTTCTATGGTGAGAAGTTGAGAACACATCAAGGCACATAGGACACGATATCATGCGTCCAATTGTTAGGGAATGGCACCACATTTGGACATTTGGAAGAATCATTTATAAATCTTCATGTACAGAGCGCCCCCACATAAAGCTACCCGAAGCTGTCAGACTTTCCCAATCGACCTTGAACCTAATGCATATGACATAGAGTTTGATAGTAGCTCGATGTGCTGGGACCAGTATGTACCTACGCCTTACAAGACAAAAAAAAAGAATAGACGCTGATAATATATACTTAATATAATTGTTTTTCCTTTCAGGCTCTCCTCTTGCTGATCGCTGGCTACTTAGTTTATAGATCAAAGTTTGAAGAAGTCGAGGTGGAGACTCCCCCTCCACTTCTTAAAACTTCTGCAGAAGACGCCACCGTGGAGTCTTTTCAAAGTCAAGAGTCAAAATTATTTATTTGCAGCAAATGTGGTACAAAAGATGATCAAAATGATAATTATGATGTAGTGCAATGATACATTTACTAACTTGTGTTTTCTCGTCTTTAGACGGTTACATGCCAACTATGTTGTGTTTTCTCGTTTTTAGACGCTAACTTCAAAAAACAACTTAGTTAAGTGAAACAAACATTAAATTAAGCGTTGTGTTTCTAAGTTTAATATCTCAACACAAAACAAAATTCATTGCTGTAGAAAACCAACAACGAAAATGTAAACAAAAATCAAAATATTTTTTAAATATACAAACACAACATCGTATAACTGTGTGATCCTCCCTAGCAAGACCACGGATGATTACCTTAATTTTAATGCGGTACATATTCATAAAATAATGTGTACTTTATTGTACTAACGACTTTAAAAAATGTACTCACAGTCATATTTTCGCTACTGTAACATATCGACCGTGGCCGTGCTAGGTAGTACCTTTCTGGCACGACCACTATAGATTTTCAGTATTTTATCAACTTTTAACGTGAATAGTTATATAAATATATTGTACTGAAATGTACTCCATTTTATATATAATTTTAAGCAGTCATTTACCCGTTTTAAAGAGATTTTTTTTTCTGTGGGGCAGCTATTGCACTATGTTGAGCTATTACTATTTCTAAGTAGGCAAAATTCAATAAAATTATATTTTGTATGGATACATAATGGTTTTATTATACGACACGCACGTATTACAATCATATAAGGTAATCATCCGTGGTCGTGCTAGGGGCCTAGGGAGGATCACACGTATAACTTACCTATTATAATTTAGGAAACTCTCTAATGGACTGCGGTTATGGTTAGATTTTATGAGAAATTCTTCTCTTCTCTGTCGTCACACTCTTGGCAGAGTGGTCATGATCGTCATGACTGGGGTGGTGGCAAGCTGTGTTAAATAAATAAATAACCTAAGGTTTTTGTTTTACTTTTTTCATCCATTAGTGTGTGAAACCAGTTTATTTTACATAAGGTAATAAAATAATAAGGAAGCTAAGGTATTCAAAATTAATTTCAACCTGATAGTGATAAGTTTTTAGTAAACAATAGTGTTCCATATCATAGTTTAACTTATTTTAATTTGAACATAATTTCACTATTGTTACTAATATTGTGTAACATATTTAATTCGGTACCAAAGTAATAAGAAAATCCAACGTAATTGTGAATTTGTTTCAGTATCCTTGTTATCTTTGTAAACAATAGTGTTCCATATCATAGTTTTTCGAGAAATATATTTATAATGAACTCTACAGTTACTTAGAAAAACAAAAGATTTTCTGTAACGAACAAAAAGGTTTCCGAAAGAACATGACTATAAACATGGCAATTTATGACTTTTTAAATAATATTATGACTAATATTGATAATAAAACGTCTGTTCTGTCTACTGTGATATGACGCAAGCTTTTGATTATGTTGACCATTCAATCTTATTAAACAAACTTGACTCCTATGGTATAAGAGGTAACGTTCTTAGCTTATTAAGCACGTACCTATCAAAAAGAAAACAATCTACCGCTATAACAAACTTAAACTTCAAGACTAAAGAAGAAGTAACATACCTGTCTAAAGAACGCACTGTATACTTTGGTGTACCACAGGGCAGTGTATTGGGTCCGCCATTATTTCTAATTTATATTAACGACCTGCCCAAAGCTATAGACTTCCCAATGACACTCTTTGCTGACGATAGCACGATTACAATAGCATGTGATAAACCTAATTCGTATGAAGCTGATGTAAATAATGCGGTAACTTCAATTACCGCGGTAAGTTCAAATATTGTTTGGCTTGAAGAAGTAAGTGAATGTCAGAAAAGTAAGGTGTAACATAGGACTTAACAGGTTCAGTCAATGGTCTCCTTATAAGAAATTGAGAGCAATGCATCTATTAATCACGTTTTAAAAGTTTAATCAAATAGCCACACAACCAAAAACGGCAACACTAAAATGAGTCTTCGTAATCAAGTTCCTTTAGCTGAAGAAGATCAACTTCTATCTATTTCTAATTATAGTATGATGGTAGGTATAACATTCCTTCCAGTATCATGGATGATGTAGTGTACCGGCCAATTCCTAGTGCCTTATTTTACAAACCAACTTTCCCATGTCTCAATTCCGAATTCTTCGATAAAAGTGAAATTGTGTCGCTGACAGCATGTCTAGAGCTCTGGGCCCTCAAGTGTTGTGCATTTAATAAGTCCTTCAAGAACCTTTTAATCGTCTCCAGTTCAGATGCTGCGGGGTAGCTGGTCGTGACGACTGGATCCAGAACCAGATCCCGGTCAGCTACTGCTTTATAGACTACGGCACCATCTCTCCGTTTGAGTGCACCAGGTCTAATGTGAACAGCGATGGTTGCGCCACTGTCCTCGGCGAGTGGTTGTCTTACAATGCCTACGTTATTGCCGTCAGTGCACTGGTTGCTACTTGTTTGCAGGTCAGTAATGTTAGTACAGTATTATTAATGTTTCTTTCTTTCCGTTTATGCGTTTTTCTTGACCAAACCATGTCCCTTTGTGGTGCCCAATGTGTTAAAACTTTGAATACCAAATTTAGGCCATAACGAGGACCTGGAAAAGCCTCAGTTGCTGCGATTGACTTGGCTACCTAATGGTCCTCATTAAAAAGTACAAGGCCCCTATTAACTTTAGCTACCCTTTTTTTTTTGTTTTTTTTTGGCGGGTGGAAAATCATCGAATAACCCCTCCCGCTCTTGGGCAGAGCGAAAGGGAGTGTCAGACTTCTACTGACTAAAAACCACCGATGTTCCTTCTAAGCCCTTTAAGTCGAGGCCTCGGTGACCCGCAGCCCCAACGGGCGTCGGCCCTTGCCTTTGAGGCGCGAATCTTCTTTCTAGACGATCTCTTCCAGACAGTCTCAGGCTTTCAAGAGTCTTGATGATAATCTAGAAACTAACATTACAAAATTTTGCAATTTTTTTCATCAACTGATGTCTAAAAATGGATCTCCACTTGTTGCCACTTATCAGTCGTAGAATTGAGTGTAATATTGCTGTAATAGTCCTTTGAAAAGGGGCTCTGAGGATATTCTCGAACTAAACGGTCCTCTCCTATCCTGTGTGAGTGGTTGTTAATAGCTATGCAGCATAGCGATTATCATCCCTTTTGTTGCCCAACATTCTGATCCATCCCACGACAGCAGGATTATATATAGTTATAGGATAGTCAGGATATTCAGTATAATCAATAGTTAAACTTATAGAAATACCTAGTTATAAAGTTATAGTTTTTATTTATTGGCTACATAAAATATTTCACCACGAGTGTTTGTGTACTACCTCTTATAGTCCACCATGTCGATCGAATCTGTGAACAGCATTTGCCAATCGTTTGATCCAAAAATCATACTCGAAAAGTTTAAAGTTCCATTCGACTTCGATTCGATTGCTATGCTGCACATCAAGCTATCTGAAACTGACAAATTTTCCCAATTGACCTTGAACCTAATGCTTAAGCGATAAAGTTAAAAATGGATTAAAGTTTTAATTTAATATAATTGTTTTTCCTTTCAGGTTCTCCTCTCGCTGATGGGTGGATACTTAGCTTATAGGTCAAAGTTTGAAGTAGTCGAGTTGGAGTCTTAAATAAATAATTTATAACCTAAGGTTTTTTTTTGTGTGTACGAACAGTTTATTTTACTTAAGGGAATTTCCGTTATTCAGAGCGACCCCGAAAACCACGGAAATTACCTACTTATATTCGCAGCCGCCATCTTTGGTTTTGATTTTGACCCTCTATTCGTTTAGAGAGCAATCGAGGCCGATTACCATGAAAATGACATCTATGGTGAAAAATAGGGATGTTTACTGACTATAAAAAATTTGATTCTAATTAGTCCGTCTGTTAGATTATCGAAAAATATTGGACACGTATTTTTTGTTTTATTAAATCAATAAAAAAAGACGAAGATAAAACGCGTCAAAGATTTGAGTCGGGGGGGTCGTGATGTCACTCACTGGTAAAAAATGTCATACTAATGTCTTAGAATATGACGTCACACGAGTTTTCAAAGCACTGTATCGTCTTCATTGTTTGTTTACGTGAAAAAAGAAAAAATACGTGTTCTATATTTTTTGGAAATTTATCTGACGGACTAATTAGATCTTTTTAGTGAACTACCCTATTCGGTAGTTTTCATAAGTAGGTATCCGTTATCTTTGATTTTGACACCATTTTCGTTTAGAGCGTTCTCGGTTAGTATGGAAATGGCAGCCATGACGAAAATTTCAACAGGTTTCATCGCTTAGTTTAATAATTAAGTAGAACAGCCTGCATGACATAGCAATGTACGATTGACTTCTCTCTCGCAAAACAAAATGACGATCGGAAAACCATTGACGATATTTCCACGTATTTTTACGGCGATCGCTGTTTTATACAAACTAAGTGCATTTTATAAGTTGATCGACTATTACTCGTAAAGTTGTACTACTAAGCTGTCATAGTTTTCCATTTAATGTCGTTATACAGGCTGTAAACAAAGCCATCAATGCAATCACCAAGCATTATGTAGGTACCTACACCAAATTAAGTACCCCTACGCAAAAAATATTGCTGGGAAACGCCTTTTTTGGGTTAAAAATCTCATTTTACGGTGAAACTCAATGTCGCATTCTTAAAACATTGTGCTAGTGGGTGGTTTGAATAGTAAACAGGTCATGGAGGTAATTTAAGTAAAGTTATGATATGAAAAACTAGTATACCTATAAAAATCATCTGTGAAAAATTTGAGGTATTCCCATCTGAGCACCGATTTTTAGATCACCTACACTTAGAGCACCAAAGCTATTCCCAATCCAATCAATATTTTGGCGCAGTGCTCTAATGGGAACAATAAAAAATATTTAACTTTATTCCTGGAACTTTGAATCCTAATATATCTGCGTAATTAGAGGGTTCCCAGGTATGGTCTAAAACAAAAAAAAAATATCGCAGGGACGGGGAGAACAAGGTTAGGGCCTTTCGGCTCCGTTTAGGGTATTTTGACACCCTTTACCTATACATACACCTACTACTACCATGAACTTTTTCACACACGCAAACAACCGTTTAGATGGCACTTAAGTCTAACAAAAATTAGCACTATAAAGCATAATATTTCACAAACGAATCCTTAACGGTTCGTTCACAAAGACCGGCTCGGAGAAGAGAGCAGATTTATCGTTTAAAACAGAGTTTTAAACCATTGTAATAAGATTTATTTTTACATGTCACTACGCTCAAGAACAAATTGCTCTCAAGAACAAAATAAGTGACATGTAAAAATAAATCATATTACATCTTATAGATACGAGTAGGTATAGATGAAGATATTAACGTCAAACTTAAGAAAAAAATTAAATTGCTTCTCAAACAAAGAGATTTAAGGCTTATGTAGGTATTGTCTTTGTTCTCAAAGTAACTATTCGTTAGAGATAAAGGAGATATTGGCCGATGATTGATACATGATAATGCATCATCGCAATTTTCAGTCGAGTTATTTTTCTGCGGACAGCTCTACATTTATTGTTTAGAGTTTCATTTGGAATTTATTATGTCTGAAATAAGGAAAATCGATTGTGGTTTTAAAGCTCCTAAGGTTCTAAAGTCAGTGAGGTACTCGCTAGCAGCTATAAATGGGGTGTACTTGGTGAGTTGTCGAGTCACAGGAGAGAACTCTTCAAAGGTTAATAATGTGGTGGTGCGGACTCGAAACTTTGTATACGAGTTCAAAGGGGTTTTGAACTTTTTTGTATGCAAGTTGGCATTTTGTCCCACCGCCATTTTGATTATTTTTATAAATCACGGCCCACGATGAAATTGATATGTATGGTGGGTAGAGGACACCTAGACGAACAACAAAAAATGTCATGTAACATGGGACCCTAAAGTGTCACGTTATCGATATTTTTGTCGGTAAAGATTGACATAATTATAAGAACAATGACCACTTACAAAATAGACCTATTACGTGTCTATAGGCGTTGTTTTTTATTTTTACTGTTTATTGAAAGAGAGTAGGTACATTACATGCTACTAGGAGCACTAGAAAACTATTCTTTGACATAACATAGCGTTTCATTGCGATGCGAAGCGATTTTCTTGTGCACATAATAATAATCAACCTGGGAACGATTATTTGGATATAATAATATAATAATAATTTGTTTTATTTCTCTTCCACAAATAAAATAAAGACAATCAGTACTTAAAAAACTAACATATTTATACAGATAAAAGTATTTTATTTGTGGGAGACTGGTGCCTAAACTAAGCCGAAGCCTGTATTTCAGGACACCAGGTCCCACTAAGACATTTATTTTATATAAATACAACAAAAGTGGTGCCAAAGATTACAATATAATATTATGGATCAGGTTTTTTTTTTTTTTTTTTTTTGAAATATATAATAATAAGTCTATTTTTAATGATTGTCGTTGTACTCATTTGTCGATCTTTACCTTCAAATATCTCGGTAACGTGACAGTTTGGGGTACCGTTACTGGACATTTTTTGTTTGTCTAATGTCTTCTATCCATACATACCACATACCACTTTCATCGTGGGCCGCGATTTCGAAAAAAAGAAAACAAAATGGCGGGCAGGTGTATATGCCACATCGGTTCTATCTCCTTTGATAGATAAAAATGATTTTTATCATGACGTCATCCTGCAACCAGGATCGTCACCGCAAGAGAGAACTCTTCAACGGTAAATAGTACGCGATACGCATATTTGTAGACGCGTCTATATTTGATGGACAAACATGATTTCTATTATGAACTCATCCTGCAGTCAAGATCGTCTCCTTTTCTCTCAACCCTCAACGGCCAATAGCAGGGCTACAAAAAAATATCGAAGCGCTCATATTTGATCCATAAACATGATTCCTATCATGCCTTCATCCTGGTGCCAGGATCGTCTTCTCATGAGAAACTCTACAACGGTAAATAGCACGGATACGAATATTTGTAGCCGCGTTAATTTATAGATAGAGATGATTTAAATCATGACCTCATCCTGCAACCAGGCTAGTCTTCTCACGAGGAATCTCCTCAACGGTTATAAACGCGGGCAAGAAATTTTGTATTTGGGTTCTTTTTGGATAGATAAACATGGTTTCTATCATGACCTCGTCCTGCAATCAGGATCGTCTCCACACGAAGGAATCCCTGTAGAAGCGTTTATCACTACAGCATAATAATATTATACAACGAAATCCTCCGCCGCGTCTGTCTGTTCGCGATAATACTCAAAAACTACTGCACCGATTTTCATACTGTTTTCACCAATGGGTAAAGTGGTTCTCGAGGAAGGTTTATGTATATTTTTTTTTTCGATATTCAAGTCGTGGGAAACACTTGGATAAGGGACGCATAGAAACGGGAAGGGTGTTACAGAAAAGGGGAGGCCTATTCCAAGTATTCCATAATGTATATGCAGATATGATGCTGATCTGAACTGACCTCCACAACCCAGTTAGTACTTGGTACTAGAATACGAAACCCTTTTTTTTTGGACGGTGGAAAATCATCAAATGACGAGTCATTTGATTTGAAATGACGAGTCATTTGATCCCGCTCTACGCGGAGCGGAAGGGAGTGTCAGACTTCTACTGACTAAAAACCAACCATGTTCCTTCTTAGCCCTTTGTGTCGAGGGCCGCGGTATCTCTTTCAAACAACACGCAGCAGGATGCTAATCCCTTGGTAAGTGTAATAACAAGATGTCTAATAAAATCTTTCTTACCAGCTAACAGGCTTTATGCTCCTCATCGTGGGTTATACAGTCCTGGGACAATATTTGCAGTACGGGGATTTCCTCGCGAACCGCGGTTCGCGGTTCTTCAGTGTGTCACGTTTCGTGGTGGCCACGGGCGTCATTATACTGGTAGGATCCGGGCTGGGTTTCTACAGCGCCATCTCGCAGCGATTCTACTTTGTAGCTGGTGTAAGTATTTATTTATTGTTTAGAAGATGTGGCCGCTTGTTCTTTACAATTGGTCATCTATTAGGTACATAACGAGACCATTCTGTGCCTCGGAGAGCACATAAAATTGATGGTCTTTTTTTAAACCCATACTCAGTAGTGAGTACTTTCGGGCTGATATGATGCTGATCAGAACTTACCTCCCGAAAACCCAGTTGGTTTACACCCTTTTTTTTTTGGACGGTGGGAAATCATCAAATAACCCCTCCCGCTCTTGTGCAGAGAAGGGAGTGTCAGACTTCTACTGACTTAAAACCACCCATGTTCCTTCTTAGCCCTTTATGTCGAGGCCGCGGGAAAATTGATGGTCTTGGCTGTGATTTGAAGTTTTTGATAGTCGTAACGGTTAATCAGAAACCTGAAAGGCTGAAAACCAGTCTAACTATAGGGTTGTTGTTCCTAGCAGCTGACCATCGTACCTCATCATCATCTGCCTAGCCTTTTCCGAACTATGTCGGGTTAGCCTTTCCCGTCCAACCGGACGAAGCTATATACCAGTATTTTGTATGGAGCAACTGCCTATCTGACGTCTTTGGCAAGACTGGTTGTCAGACTTTCAGGCTATGTATACTGACTACCTTTAACGACTGCCAAAGAACTATAAATGGCAGCCGGGACTAACGGCTTATCGTGCTTTCCGAGGCACGGAGGAAACTCGGTATGTAATGGGTAGACCCATTCCATCCATCGAACATCCTATGCAAGCACGTCGACCTGGGCGACAGTTCTTATTACGCCCCGAGCTCTACCTCACAAATTGTTATCAATCATTTTATTATCAGGCTACTGAGGCCCATAAATAAAATACATATAACTATCTTATACAATAACAAACTAATACATTTATTAACAGTCCTTAAACTACTTATTCCTACATACTGTAATTACTTGAACGCTTTGATTAGTACTTAGGTTTTGTTAATATTTTAGTAACCTTACTTGTACACACACCCTTCGCACAAAAAATATGGCTGTTTCTTCGTGGTAATACTATTTTGCCATACCAGTACCTACGACCACGAGGATATTGGCCTCGTGGTCATACAATCATTTTTGCACCTCCTGTAGAAAAAGAAATATATAGGGTGCTTGGTAATTAGTGAACGGCCTGTTCATCAAGTGGCGAGTGTGAAACTCGCGCGTGTGCCCGAGTTTATAGAAACAGCCCAAATTTTTAAATCCCGACGCTTTTACAGTACGTGGCGCTCCTACTGATAACGCTGATCTTCGAGATTGCGATAACGATATCCGCCTACTCTTTAAGCAACGATACAATGGACGAGATCAGGGTGCCCATGATGCAGACTCAACAACGGTACTATAACAGTTTGCAGATCAGGAAGTTGTGGGATGATCTACAGCTTGGAGTAAGTAGAATAAAGAATTAAATGGAGAATAACTTGAAGGTGTAAGAGGAACGGAGTCCGAAAAGTATGACTAAGATGTAACTTCTTAACCTACTACACAATGCAATTCTATTTCCTACCTAGAGGTTCAGTCATTACTCTCCTGATCAGAAACTGAAAGAAATGTATCTATCAAATAAAATTCAACAAAAAATAGCAACTGTTCTACAAAATGACTCTTAAAGATCAAATTCTTTCGATTCGGTTTGATGATGAACTGGCCATTATCTAGAGCCTGCAATAACTGCGGTTATAAATAAACAAAACTTTAATATCAAATTGTTCGGGTTGAGCGCAGTATTTCTCCGGTTTAGCCTGCATAGTCGCAATTTTAAATTCTTCGGACAAAGTGACAATGTATCGCAGAATGGTTGGTTGCTGACAGAATGTCTAGGACTCTAGGCCCTTAAGTGTGGTGTTATGGTGTAATAAGCCCTTTAAGAACCTTTTAATCTTCTCCAGTTCAGATGCTGTGGGATGGCGGGCCGTTTCGACTGGAAGACCAACCAGATCCCGGTCAGCTGCTGCTTCATCGAGTACGGCACCATCTCTTCGTTTGAGTGCACCAGTGCTAATGCGATCAACGTCGGCTGTGTCACTGTCCTCGGCGAGTGGTTGTCTTATAATGCCTATGTTATTGCCGTCTGTGCGCTGGTTGCTACTTGTTTGCAGGTCAGTAATGTTATTACAGTATTATTTATGGTTATTTCTTTCCGTGCGGTCTTCCTGACCAGACCATGTTCCTTGAAATGTGGTATCCAAAGTATCGAGACTTTGGATACCATATTTAGGCCTTTACGAGGAACTAAAAATGCCCCAGTTGTCGCAATTGGCTTGACGTTCGTCCAAGTTTTTTAAAGTAGAAGGCCCCTATCAACTTTAGCTACCCTGGATCTTCTCTTGCCCTGACTGATATTGATAATTTAGGAACTAATAAAACAAAATATGTCAATGATGAAATTAACAAATGATGTCTACAAATGGGTCTTTACTTGTTACAACTTATTAGTATTTTCCAGTTATGCTCCCTTGAAAAGAGGCTCTGAATTTATTCTCGAACGAAACGGTTCCCTCCTATCATATTTAAATCTATACGTCAAGGCTAAAAACGTTTAAGAGATGACGTAATAGTTCCTGCGTAGTCCACGTAATCTTCTGCCATCGTTAAAATATAGCGGGATTCATCGTGTCGCCTGTCGTGTCAATTGAATTAATTAAGATCATCTAAAATTGCTTGGCCCTGACCGTTCTCAATTACAAATGTCTATCTACCTATAGTACCTACTTAGAGTACCTATTTAAACAGCTATCTTACAAATCATGCAACGGTTAAAGAACGGACCAAGTTACAGTATTATTTTAATTCTGTATTATTAAGACAACCTAACAAAATCGATTGATTGAGTTATTCCAATATTGTTGAAGCTCACATACCCATCATTGTCATTATCTTGGCCTTATTCCAATTCATTTGAGGTCGGCGCAGCATGTCTTCCTCTTCCATACCTCTCTGTTTTTCGTCATCTCATGAGACACCTCTTTTCATACCATATCATTCTTAACACAGACCATCGTTTCTTTGGTCTTCCTCTACTATTATACCCATCCACATTCATATTCAGAAACTTCCTCACGACATTTTTCTCATTCCTCCGCAGCACACGCCCATAACCGATGCTTACAGCTTGAATCTTACATACCCGATAGATTAAAATAAGTATGCCTTCCATCGATCACCAATATACTAGTGATCGATGTAAGCCTTCCCATAGCTTATGAACTTTTTTAGATTAACAATTAGGTAGCGTTAAGGTATTTAGAGTATCCGATTAGTTCGATGAATAAAGAATGCCGTTGACATTTATAAACGTAATTTTCCATTGAGTATTCTTCTTTTTCGAATTACGATGGCCGTCTATTTTTTTTTTCGACAGCCAATGTCTCAGTCAGGTCAATCCATGCGGACTCTAAATCTATCTATAATGAGTCGGCCAGGACTTAAATTCCTTTAGTGAGAACCATAGATATACTGTTGTTTTAATATTTCTATGGTGAGAAGTTGAGAACACATCAAGGCACATAGGACACGATATCATGCGTCCAATTGTTAGGGAATGGCACCACATTTGGACATTTGGAAGAATCATTTATAAATCTTCATGTACAGAGCGCCCCCACATAAAGCTACCCGAAGCTGTCAGACTTTCCCAATCGACCTTGAACCTAATGCATATGACATAGAGTTTGATAGTAGCTCGATGTGCTGGGACCAGTATGTACCTACGCCTTACAAGACAAAAAAAAAGAATAGACGCTGATAATATATACTTAATATAATTGTTTTTCCTTTCAGGCTCTCCTCTTGCTGATCGCTGGCTACTTAGTTTATAGATCAAAGTTTGAAGAAGTCGAGGTGGAGACTCCCCCTCCACTTCTTAAAACTTCTGCAGAAGACGCCACCGTGGAGTCTTTTCAAAGTCAAGAGTCAAAATTATTTATTTGCAGCAAATGTGGTACAAAAGATGATCAAAATGATAATTATGATGTAGTGCAATGATACATTTACTAACTTGTGTTTTCTCGTCTTTAGACGGTTACATGCCAACTATGTTGTGTTTTCTCGTTTTTAGACGCTAACTTCAAAAAACAACTTAGTTAAGTGAAACAAACATTAAATTAAGCGTTGTGTTTCTAAGTTTAATATCTCAACACAAAACAAAATTCATTGCTGTAGAAAACCAACAACGAAAATGTAAACAAAAATCAAAATATTTTTTAAATATACAAACACAACATCGTATAACTGTGTGATCCTCCCTAGCAAGACCACGGATGATTACCTTAATTTTAATGCGGTACATATTCATAAAATAATGTGTACTTTATTGTACTAACGACTTTAAAAAATGTACTCACAGTCATATTTTCGCTACTGTAACATATCGACCGTGGCCGTGCTAGGTAGTACCTTTCTGGCACGACCACTATAGATTTTCAGTATTTTATCAACTTTTAACGTGAATAGTTATATAAATATATTGTACTGAAATGTACTCCATTTTATATATAATTTTAAGCAGTCATTTACCCGTTTTAAAGAGATTTTTTTTTCTGTGGGGCAGCTATTGCACTATGTTGAGCTATTACTATTTCTAAGTAGGCAAAATTCAATAAAATTATATTTTGTATGGATACATAATGGTTTTATTATACGACACGCACGTATTACAATCATATAAGGTAATCATCCGTGGTCGTGCTAGGGGCCTAGGGAGGATCACACGTATAACTTACCTATTATAATTTAGGAAACTCTCTAATGGACTGCGGTTATGGTTAGATTTTATGAGAAATTCTTCTCTTCTCTGTCGTCACACTCTTGGCAGAGTGGTCATGATCGTCATGACTGGGGTGGTGGCAAGCTGTGTTAAATAAATAAATAACCTAAGGTTTTTGTTTTACTTTTTTCATCCATTAGTGTGTGAAACCAGTTTATTTTACATAAGGTAATAAAATAATAAGGAAGCTAAGGTATTCAAAATTAATTTCAACCTGATAGTGATAAGTTTTTAGTAAACAATAGTGTTCCATATCATAGTTTAACTTATTTTAATTTGAACATAATTTCACTATTGTTACTAATATTGTGTAACATATTTAATTCGGTACCAAAGTAATAAGAAAATCCAACGTAATTGTGAATTTGTTTCAGTATCCTTGTTATCTTTGTAAACAATAGTGTTCCATATCATAGTTTTTCGAGAAATATATTTATAATGAACTCTACAGTTACTTAGAAAAACAAAAGATTTTCTGTAACGAACAAAAAGGTTTCCGAAAGAACATGACTATAAACATGGCAATTTATGACTTTTTAAATAATATTATGACTAATATTGATAATAAAACGTCTGTTCTGTCTACTGTGATATGACGCAAGCTTTTGATTATGTTGACCATTCAATCTTATTAAACAAACTTGACTCCTATGGTATAAGAGGTAACGTTCTTAGCTTATTAAGCACGTACCTATCAAAAAGAAAACAATCTACCGCTATAACAAACTTAAACTTCAAGACTAAAGAAGAAGTAACATACCTGTCTAAAGAACGCACTGTATACTTTGGTGTACCACAGGGCAGTGTATTGGGTCCGCCATTATTTCTAATTTATATTAACGACCTGCCCAAAGCTATAGACTTCCCAATGACACTCTTTGCTGACGATAGCACGATTACAATAGCATGTGATAAACCTAATTCGTATGAAGCTGATGTAAATAATGCGGTAACTTCAATTACCGCGGTAAGTTCAAATATTGTTTGGCTTGAAGAAGTAAGTGAATGTCAGAAAAGTAAGGTGTAACATAGGACTTAACAGGTTCAGTCAATGGTCTCCTTATAAGAAATTGAGAGCAATGCATCTATTAATCACGTTTTAAAAGTTTAATCAAATAGCCACACAACCAAAAACGGCAACACTAAAATGAGTCTTCGTAATCAAGTTCCTTTAGCTGAAGAAGATCAACTTCTATCTATTTCTAATTATAGTATGATGGTAGGTATAACATTCCTTCCAGTATCATGGATGATGTAGTGTACCGGCCAATTCCTAGTGCCTTATTTTACAAACCAACTTTCCCATGTCTCAATTCCGAATTCTTCGATAAAAGTGAAATTGTGTCGCTGACAGCATGTCTAGAGCTCTGGGCCCTCAAGTGTTGTGCATTTAATAAGTCCTTCAAGAACCTTTTAATCGTCTCCAGTTCAGATGCTGCGGGGTAGCTGGTCGTGACGACTGGATCCAGAACCAGATCCCGGTCAGCTGCTGCTTTATAGACTACGGCACCATCTCTCCGTTTGAGTGCACCAGGACTAATGTGAACAGCGATGGTTGCGCCACTGTCCTCGGCGAGTGGTTGTCTTACAATGTCTACGTTATTGCCGTCTGTGCGCTGGTTGCTACTTGTTTGCAGGTCAGTAATGTTAGTACAGTATTATTAATGTTTCTTTCTTTCCGTTTATGCGTTTTTCTTGACCAAACCATGTCCCTTTGTGGTGCCCAAAGTGTTAAAACTTTGAATACCAAATTTAGGCCATAACGAGGACCTGGAAAACCCTAAGTTGCTGCTATTGACTTGGCTACCTAATGGTCCTCAATAAAAAGTACAAGGCCCCTATAAACTTTAGCTACCCTTTTTTTTTTTTGTTTTTTTTTTGGCGGGTGGAAAATCATCGAATAACCCCTCCCGCTCTTGGGCAGAGCGAAAGGGAGTGTCAGACTTCTACTGACTAAAAACCATCGATGTTCCTTCTAAGCCCTTTAAGTCGAGGCCGCGGTGACCCGCAGCCCCAACGGGCGTCGGCCCTTGCCTTTGAGGCGCGAATCTTCTTTCTAGACGATCTCTTCCAGACAGTCTCAGGCTTTCAAGAGTCTTGATGATAATCTAGAAACTAACATTACAAAATTTTGCAATTTTTTTCATCAACTGATGTCTAAAAATGGATCTCCACTTGTTGCCACTTATCAGTCGTAGAATTGAGTGTAATATTGCTGTAATAGTCCTTTGAAAAGGGGCTCTGAGGATATTCTCGAACTAAACGGTCCTCTCCTATCCTGTGTGAGTGGTTGTTAATAGCTATGCAGCATAGCGATTATCATCCCTTTTGTTGCCAAACATTCTGATCCATACACGACAGCAGGATTATATATAGTTATAGGATAGTCAGGATATTCAGTATAATCAATAGTTAAACTTATAGAAATACCTAGTTATAAAGTTATAGTTTTTATTTATTGGCTACATAAAATATTTCACCACGAGTGTTTGTGTACTACCTCTTATAGTCCACCATGTCGATCGAATCTGTGAACAGCATTTGCCAATCGTTTGATCCAAAAATCATACTCGAAAAGTTTAAAGTTCCATTCGACTTCGATTCGATTGTTTGAGAATATAGCTATGCTGCACATCAAGCTATCTGAAACTGACAAATTTTCCCAATCGACCTTGAACCTAATGCTTAAGCGATAAAGTTAAAAATGGATTAAAGTTTTAATTTAATATAATTGTTTTTCCTTTCAGGTTCTCCTCTCGCTGATGGGTGGATACTTAGCTTATAGGTCAAAGTTTGAAGTAGTCGAGTTGGAGTCTTAAATAAATAATTTATAACCTAAGGTTTTTTTTTTGTGTGTACGAACAGTTTATTTTACTTAAGGGAATTTCCGTTATTCAGAGCAACCCCGAAAACCACGGAAATTACCTACTTATATTCGCAGCCGCCATCTTTGGTTTTGATTTTGACCCTCTATTCGTTTAGAGAGCAATCGAGGCCGATTACCATGAAAATGACATCCATGATGAAAAATAGGGATGTTTACTGACTATAAAAAAAAAAAAAAAAAATACATACACACGAACATAATATAACCTCCTCCTTTTTTGAAGTCGGTTAAAAAATATGATTCTAATTAGTTCGTCTGTTAGATTATCGAAAAATATTGGATACGTATTTTTTGTTTTATCAAATCAATAAAAATTTACGAAGATAAACCGCATCAAAGATTTGAGTCGGGGGGGTCGTGACGTCACTCACTGGTTAAAAATGTCATACTAATGTCTTAGAATATGACGTCACACGAGTTTTCAAAGCACTGTATCGTCTTCATTGTTTGTTTACGTGAAAAAAGAAAAAATACACACATCAAAAGTGTCTAGGGATCAAGCATTTTTATGCGGATTTCTTGAGATTGAGATGTGGCTTTGTAATAAATTTATGATTTTATAAATTTATATGGATCCTTTTTGGTGCATTTCATAATTTGAATCAGGAACTGTGAATCAAATTCGAGTAAAAGATGAAAATCAGCTGTCAATATTTTCCCTATAAAAACATACAACGCATTGAAGACATTATTAGTGCTACTGTTTCCCTACTACTGATTAAAACCAACGTTATTATGGAGCGGCGACGTCATTTAAGCAGGGAAGAAATGCTCAGAGCCGTGGGAATGATAGAAGCTGGTTCCCGGCAACGTACTGTGGCTTTAGCTCTGAATACAAGTCAGAGTGTTATCAGTCGACTTTGGACACGTTACCGAAGCACTGGTACCGTGGCTGAGCGCCATGGAGGACGGTTTCGCTGCACCACACGGAGACAAGACCGATACATTCAAATCTTAACTCGAAGAGCTCCAACAATAACCGCCATGATGTTAGCCGTGAGGCTTCATCACTCTTCAGGGAACTTAATTAGCGACCAAACAGTCAGAAACCGCTTGCATGAAGTGAACCTTCATTCCCGAAGACCGCTACGGGTACCACCTATAGCAATGCACAATCGTAGGATTCGATATCAATGGGCTCTTGAACACAGAAATTGGGCAGAAGAACAATGGCGTTTCGTGTGCTTTTCTGATGAGTCTCGTTTTGATATGAGACCGGATACAAGACGTATACGACACTGGAGAACCCCTGGACGCCAACAGCGATTAAAATCCTGCCAGGAAGTCCATCCTTATAGTGGTGGAACCATCATGGTATGGGCGGGTATTTGGATCGGCGGAAGAACTGAGTTGATTTGGATCAGAGGCAACCTCAACGCTCAAATTTATGCTGAGACGATTGTATCAGACGTCGTCGTTCCTCTACAAGTGCAAATCGGTCCCTTATTTCAGTTAATGCATGATAATGCACGACCGCACACCGCAAGAGTTGTAAGACAGACTCTCGCCGCAGCTAACATCAATGTCCTGCCCTGGCCTGCTCAGTCGCCAGACTTGAACCCGATTGAGCATGCATGGGATATGCTCCAGAGAAGAGCTCTGCCGAATATGGAGGGTATCCAGTCGCAAGAAGACCTTTTTTTGTTGTTGCAACGAACATGGGCGGCCATTCCACAGCGTGATTTGGATGAACTCATTTTGAGTATGCCAAACCGATGTTCTTGTGTTGTTAGTGTTCGCGGTAGAAACACGGATTATTAATTGTTTAAGTTACCCAATAAAATTTTAAAGAAAACTGTTATTTCAGTCTTTTTTTCGAACTTTAATGTTAGTGGTTCAAATGTCAAAAATCCCTTTATTAGGAAAATGGCAAATTTCTTTATTAATGCAAAGGTGACTTGGTTTATCGTTACTGTGACAAACGAAAACACTTTATTTGATGAATCCTTAAAGAAAATTTTAATTAATATCAATCAGGAGAAAAGTTATTGCAAAAATATATGTTGATCCCTAGACACTTTTGATGTGTGTACGTGTTCTATATTTTTTGGAAATTTATCTGACGGACTAATTAGATCTTTTTAGTGAACTACCCTATTCGGTAGGTTTCATAAGTAGGTATCCGTTATCTTTGATTTTGACACCATTTTCGTTTAGAGCGTTCTCGGTTAGTATGGAAATGACAGCCATGACGAAAATTTCAACAGGTTTCATCGCTTAGTTTAATAATTAAGTAGAACAGCCTGCATGACATAGCAATGTACGATTGACTTCTCTCTCGCAAAACAAAATGACGATCGGAAAACCATTGACGATATTTCCACGTATTTTTACGTCGATCGCTGTTTTATACAAACTAAGTGCATTTTATCTCATTTTGCGACATTGGGTGGTTTGAATAGTAAACAGGTCATGGAGGTAATTTAAGTAAAGTTATGATATGAAAAACTAGTATATAAAAATCATCTGTGAAAAATTTGAGGTATTCCCATCTGAGCACCGATTTTTAGATCACCTACACTTAGAGCACCAAAGCTATTCCCAATCCAATCAATATTTTGGCGCAGTGCTCTAATGGGAACAATAAAACATATTTAACTTTATTCCTGGAACTTTGATCCCAATATATCTGCGTAATTAGAGGGTTCCCAGGCATGGTCTAAAACAAAAAAAAAATATCGCAGGGACGGGGAGAAGAAGGGCCTTTCGGCTTGGTTTAGGGTACTTTGACACCCTTTACCTATACATACACCTACTACTACCATGAACTTTTTCACACACGCAAACAACCGTTTAGATGGCACATAAGTCTAACAAAAATTTGCACTTTAAAGCATAATATTTCACAAACGAATCCTTAACGGTTCGTTCACAAAGACCGGCTCGGAGAAGAGAGCAGATTTATCGTTTAAAACAGAGTTTTAAATCATTGTAATAAGATTTATTTTTACATGTCACTACGCTCAAGAACAAATTGCTCTCAAGAACAAAATAAGTGACATGTAAAAATAAATCATATTACATCTTATAGATACGAGTATAGATGAAGATATTATCGTCAAACTTAAGAAAAAAATTAAATTGCTTCTCAAACAAAGAGATTTAAGCCTTATGTAGGTATTGTGTTTGTTCTCAAAGTAACTATTCGTTAGAGATAAAGGAGATATTGGCCGATGATTGATACATGATAATGCATCATCGCATTTTTCAGTCGAGTTATTTTTCTGCGGACAGCTCTACATTTATTGTTTAGAGTTTCATTTGGAATTTATTATGTCTGAAATAAGGAAAATCGATTGTGGTTTTAAAGCTCCTAAGGTTCTAAAGTCAGTGAGGTACTCGCTAGCAGCTATAAATGGGGTGTACTTGGTGAGTTGTCGAGTCACAGGAGAGAACTCTTTAAAGGTTAATAATGTGGTGGTGCGGACTCGAAACTTTGTATACGAGTTCAAAGGGGTTTTGAACTTTTTTGTATGCAAGTTGGCATTTTGTCCCACCGCCATTTTGATTATTTTTATAAATCACGGCCCACGATGAAATTGATATGTATGGTGGGTAGAGGACACCTAGACGAACAACAAAAAATGTCATGTAACATGGGACCCTAAAGTGTCACGTTATCGATATTTTTGTCGGTAAAGATTGACATAATTATAAGAACAATGACCACTTACAAAATAGACCTATTACGTGTCTATAGGCGTTGTTTTTTATTTTTACTGTTTATTGAAAGAGAGTAGGTACATTACATGCTACTAGGAGCACTAGAAAACTATTCTTTGACATAACATAGCGTTTCATTGCGATGCGAAGCGATTTTCTTGTGCACATAATAATAATCAACCTGGGAACGATTATTTGGATATAATAATATAATAATAATTTGTTTTATTTCTCTTCCACAAATAAAATAAAGACAATCAGTACTTAAAAAACTAACATATTTATACAGATAAAAGTATTTTATTTGTGGGAGACTGGTGCCTAAACTAAGCCGAAGCCTGTATTTCAGGACACCAGGTCCCACTAAGACATTTATTTTATATAAATACAACAAAAGTGGTGCCAAAGATTACAATATAATATTATGGATCAGGTTTTTTTTTTTTTTTTTTTTTGAAATATATAATAATAAGTCTATTTTTAATGATTGTCGTTGTACTCATTTGTCGATCTTTACCTTCAAATATCTCGGTAACGTGACAGTTTGGGGTACCGTTACTGGACATTTTTTGTTTGTCTAATGTCTTCTATCCATACATACCACATACCACTTTCATCGTGGGCCGCGATTTCGAAAAAAAGAAAACAAAATGGCGGGCAGGTGTATATGCCACATCGGTTCTATCTCCTTTGATAGATAAAAAATATTTTTATCATGACGTCATCCTGCAACCAGGATCGTCACCGCAAGAGAGAACTCTTCAGCGGTAAATAGTACGCGATACGCATATTTGTAGACGCGTCTATATTTGATGGACAAACATGATTTCTATTATGAACTCATCCTGCAGTCAAGATCGTCTCCTTTTCTCTCAACCCTCAACGGCCAATAGCAGGGCTACAAAAAATTATCGAAGCGCTCATATTTGATCCATAAACATGATTCCTATCATGCCTTCATCCTGGTGCCAGGATCGTCTTCTCATGAGAAACTCTACAACGGTAAATAGCACGGATACGAATATTTGTAGCCGGGTTAATTTATAGATAGAGATGATTTAAATCATGACCTCATCCTGCAACCAGGCTAGTCTTCTCACGAGGGATCTCCTCAACGGTTATAAACGCGGGCAAGAAATTTTGTATTTGGGTTCTTTTTGGATAGATAAACATGGTTTCTATCATGACCTCGTCCTGCAATCAGGATCGTCTCCACACGAAGGAATCCCTGTAGAAGCGTTTATCACTACAGCATAATAATATTATACAACGAAATCCTCCGCCGCGTCTGTCTGTTCGCGATAATACTCAAAAACTACTGCACCGATTTTCATACTGTTTTCACCAATGGGTAAAGTGGTTCTCGAGGAAGGTTTATGTATATTTTTTTTTCGATATTCAAGTCGTGGGAAACACTTGGATAAGGGACGCATAGAAACGGGAAGGGTGTTACAAAAAAGGGGAGGCCTATTCCAAGTATTCCATAATGTATATGCAGATATGATGCTGATCTGAACTGACCTCCACAACCCAGTTAGTACTTGGTACTAGAATACGAAACCCTTTTTTTTTGGACGGTGGAAAATCATCAAATGACGAGTCATTTGATTTGAAATGACGAGTCATTTGAAGATTTTCATTTGATCCCGCTCTACGCGGAGCGGAAGGGAGTGTCAGACTTCTACTGACTAAAAACCAACCATGTTCCTTCTTAGCCCTTTGTGTCGAGGGCCGCGGTATCTCTTTCAAACAACCCGCAGCAGGATGCTAATCCCTTGGTAAGTGTAATAACAAGATGTCTAATAAAATCTTTCTTACCAGCTAACAGGCTTTATGCTCCTCATCGTGGGTTATACAGTCCTGGGACAGTATTTGCAGTACGGGGATTTCCTCACGAACCGGTTCTTCAGTGTGTCACGTTTCGTGGTGGCCACGGGAGTCATTATACTAGTGGGATCCGGGCTGGGTTTCTACAGCGCCATCTCGCAACAATTCTACTTTGTAGCTGGTGTAAGTATTATTGTTTAGATTTTTAGAAGATAGAAATCGAAAAACGACATCCCCACGGCTCACGTGTGACCACGTCCCCACTTGTATGCATGGGTGGAGCTTCTAGAACAGATAACGCTTGTCGAGAGGATACCTAATTTAATTAGTACTTATGTTTTGTTATTATTTTACCTTAACCTTCCTTGTACAGGCTCTTCTCGGAAATTACCTACCTATGCATGCATCAGTTTTGGGACTAACGTTACTTCCTCAAAATTATGAGTCCAGTTGCTTTTACAGTATGTGGTGCTCCTGCTGATAACGCTGATCTTCGAAATTGCGATAATGATAGCAGCATATTCTCTAACCAACGATGCAGCTGCCGAGATCAGGGCGCCGATGCGGACGACTCTGCAACAGTACGGAAGCATTTACGATATAACCAAGTTGTGGGATGATCTACAAATTGGAGTGAGTAGAACAAGCTTTTTGAAGAAGTAAGTATAATACGTTTTTTAAATATTGTTTGGCTTGAAGAAGTAAGACTTAACAGGTTCAGTCAATGGTCTCCTGTTAAGAAATTGAGAGCAATGCATCTATTAATCACGTTTTAAAAGTTTAATCAAATAGCCACACAACCGAAAACGGCAACACTAAAATGAGTCTTCGTAATCAAGTTCCTTTAGCTGAAGAAGATCAACTTCTATCTATTTCTAATTATAGTATGATGGTAGGTATAACATTCCTTCTAGTATCATGGATGATGTAGTGTACCGGCCAATTCCTAGTGCCTTATTTTACAAACCAACTTTCCCATGTCTCAATTCCAAATTCTTCGATAAAAGTGAAATTGTGTCGCTGACAGAATGTCTAGAGCTCTGGGCCCTCAAGTGTTGTGCATTTAATAAGTCCTTCAAGAACCTTTTAATCGTCTCCAGTTCAGATGCTGCGGGGTAGCTGGTCATGGTGACTGGATCCAGACCCAGATCCCGGTCAGCTGCTGCTTTATAAACTACGGCACCATCTCTCCGTTTGAGTGCACCAGGTCTAATGCGATCAACGTCGGCTGTGCCACTGTCCTCGGCGAGTGGTTGTCTTATAATGCCTATGTTATTGCCGTCTGTGCGCTGGTTGCTACTTGTTTGCAGGTCAGTAATGTTATTACAGTATTATTTATGGTTATTTCTTTCCGTGCGGTCTTCCTGACCGGACCATGTTCCTTGAAATGTGGTATCCAATGTATCGAGACTTTGGATACCATATTTAGGCCTTTACGAGGAACTAAAAATGCCCCAGTTGTCGCAATTGGCTTGACGTTCGTCCAAGTTTTTTAAAGTAGAAGGCCCCTATCAACTTTAGCTACCCTGGATCTTCTCTTGCCCTGACTGATATTGATAATTTAGGAACTAATAAAACAAAATATGTCAATGATGAAATTAACAAATGATGTCTACAAATGGGTCTTTACTTGTTACAACTTATTAGTATTTTCCAGTTATGCTCCCTTGAAAAGAGGCTCTGAATTTATTCTCGAACGAAACGGTTCCCTCCTATCATATATAAATCTATACGTCAAGGCTAAAAACGTTTAAGAGATGACGTAATAGTTCCTGCGTAGTCCACGTAATCTTCTGCCATCGTTAAAATATAGCGGGATTCATCGTGTCGCCTGTCGTGTCAATTTAATTAATTAAGATCATCTAAAATTGCTTGGCCCTGACCGTTCTCAATTACAAATGTCTATCTACCTATAGTACCTACTTAGAGTACCTATTTAAACAGCTATCTTACAAATCATGCAACGGTTATTTATAGAACGGAGCAAGTTACAGTATTATTTTAATTCTGTATTATTAAGACAACCTAACAAAATCGATTGATTGAGTTATTCCAATATTGTTGAAGCTCACATACTCATCATCATCATTATCTTGCCCTTATCCCAATTCATTTGAGGTCGGCGCAGCATGTCTTCCTCTTCCATACCTCTCTGTTTTTCGTCATCTCATGAGACACTTCTTTTCATACCATATCATTCTTAACACAGACCATCGTTTCTTTGATCTTCCTCTACTATTATACCCATCCACATTCATATTCAGAAACTTCCTCACGACATTTTTCTCATTCCTCCGCAGCACACGCCCATAACCGATGCTTACAGCTTGAATCTTACATACCTGATAGATTAAAATAAGTATGCCTTCCATCGATCACTAATATACTAGTGATCGATATAAGCCTTCCCATAGCTTATGAACTTTTTTAGATTAACAATTAGGTAGCGTTAAGGTATTTATAGTATCCGATTAGTTCGATGAATAAAGAATGCCGTTGACATTTATAAACGTAATTTTCCATTGAGTATTCTTCTTTTTCGAATTACGATTACGACTATTTTTTTTTCGACAGCCAATGTCTCAGTCAGGTCAATCCATGCGGACTCTATTATCTATAATGAGTCGGCCAGGACTTAAATTCCTTTAGTGAGAACCATAGATATACTGTTGTTTTTAATATTTCTATGGTGAGAAGTTGAGAACACATCAAGGCACATAGGACACGATATCATGCGTCCAATTGTTAGGGAAGTGCACCACATTTGGACATTTGGAAGAATCATTTATAAATCTTCATGTACAGACCGCCCCCACATAAAGCTACCCGAAGCTGTCAGACTTTCCCAATCGACCTTGAACCTAATGCATATGACATAGAGTTTGATAGTAGCTCGATGTGCTGGGACCAGTATGTACTTACGCCTTAAAAGACAAAAAAAAAGAATAGACGCTGATAATATATACTTAATATAATTGTTTTTCCTTTCAGGCTCTCCTCTTGCTGATCGCTGGCTACTTAGTTTATAGATCAAAGTTTGAAGAAGTCGAGGTGGAGACTCCCTCTCCACTTCTTAAAACTTCTGCAGAAGACGCCACCGTGGAGTCTTTTCAAAGTCAAGAGTCAAAATTATTTATTTGCAGCAAATGTGGTACAAAAGATGATCAAAATGATAATTATGATGTAGTGCAATGATACATTTACTAAGTTGTGTTTTCTCGTCTTTAGACGCTTACATGCCAACTATGTTGTGTTTTCTCGTTTTTAGACGCTAACTTCAAAAAACAACTTAGTTAAGTGAAACAAACATTAAATTAAGCGTTGTGCTTCTAAGTTTAATATCTCAACACAAAACAAAATTCATTGCTGTAGAAAACCAACAACGAAAATGTAAACAAAAATCAAAATATTTTTTAAATATACAAACACAACATCGTATAACTGTGTGATCCTCCCTAGCACGACCACGGATGATTTACCTTAATTGTAATGCGGTACATATTCATAAAATAATGTGTACTTTATTGTACACACATATTTTCGCTGCTGTAACATATCGACCGTGGCCGTGCTAGGTAGTACCTTTCTGGCACGACCACTATAGATTTTCAGTATTTTTATATATATATGAATAGTTATATAAATATATTGTACTGAAATGTACTCCATTTTATAAATAATTTTAAGCAGTCATTTACCCGTTTTAAAGAGATTTTTTTTTCTGTGGGGCAGCTATTGCACTATGTTATGCTATTACTATTTCTAAGTAGGCAAAATTCAATAAAATTACATTTTGTATGGATACATAATAGTTTTATAATACGACACGCACGTATTACAATCATATAAGGTAATCATCCGTGGTCGTGCTAGGGAGGATCACATATAACTTACCTATTATAATTTAGGAAACTCTCTAATGGACTGCGGTTATGGTTAGATTTTATGAGAAATTCTCTTCTTCTCTGTCGTCACACTCTTGGCAGAGTGGTCATGGTCGTCATGACTGGGGTGGTGGCAAGCTGTGTTAAATAAATAAGGTTTTTGTTTTACTTTTTTTATCCATTAGTGTGTGAAACCAGTTTATTTTACGTAAGGTAATAAAATAATAAGGAAGCTAAGGTACTTATTCAAAATTAAATTCAACCCTGATAGTAATAAGATTTTTGTAAACAATAATGTTCCATACCATAGTTTAACTTATTTTAATTTGAACATGATATCACTATTGTTACTAATATTGTGAAACATATTTAATTCGGTACCAAAGTAATAAGAAAATGCAACGTAATTGTGAATTTGTTTCAGTATCCTTGTTATCTTTGTAAACAATAGTGTTCCATATCATAGTTTAACTTATTTTAATTTGAACATGATTTCACTATTGTTACTAGTATTGTGAAACATATTTAATTCGGTACCAAAGTAATAAGAAAATGCAACGTAATTGTGAATTTGTTTCAGTAACCTTGTTATCTCCTAAATCCCCCTGTCTACTTGCCTATCTACCTACTTTATGCAGACGAAGAAAAACACACGCCGGAGAACACCGACACAATTTCCCATATTCATAAATTCCACTGTGTTGTTCAGGAAAATGACAGTTAACGTCATTTCCCGCCTACACTGTATGAATAGAAAGTTCAGGTTAAAATGTAAAATTAAAATGTAAGTAAAGTACCTATGTGTTTTTCTTATCGCAACCTGTAAGTACTAAAATCGTAGCCGTTACGAGCTCCACGAAGCGAGTTAAAATTAACACATTTTGTCATATCGTCTGCAAATTGCAAGCGAAGCTATTGTGTGTTATAATTCTCTCTCGTTTCTAAAGATTTTTGTACTAATATACATTATTTATTAGTGACGTTTCTATCGAGGAATAATCTGTTATTCTGAACACTCACACAATTCGAAATTCAAAATTTCATAAATCGCGTCATCAGTCTGTGTGGTTCAGTTTTAAACGTATCGTGCAAGAGTGAGCGACGTTCGCCTCCGATGAGATAAATCCGCTTGTTTTCCTTATCAAGATTAATATACCTACCTATAGTGATAAAAATATCTGTAGCCAGTTAAGACGACGACGCTAGAAGCTGTCACGCGAGCGTACACGTATCAATTTGAATAAATTACAACAAAATGTTGGCGAAATTGTTTACCACTGTGAAGTACATATTAGTGACTGTCAATTTTCTGTTTTTGGTAAGTAGTGTGTGTGCTGTGCGCTGTTGTTGTTACTACTGGAGGTAGTTCAATATTATTAGTGTCGCTTGTGATATTTACAGATCACTGGCATTGTTATTCTATCTGTCGGTGGGTCCGTACAATCGGCGTACAATGGCTACCACCCGTTCCTCACGGATAGATTCTTCTCTTTGCCAGCGTTCTGCATTGCGACTGGTGTCATCATATTCCTGATCTCGTTCGTCGGCTTCTATGGAGCCTTCATGGAGAACTACATGATGAGCATGGCGGTAAGTTGAACATTTGTTATCTATACGTCATTCAATGGCCGTGAAAGACTGTTATCTCTGTTCGTCGTTAGTCTGTGTTCTGTTCCGATTCGTGCAAACTGTAGTGATTTTTCGTGATTCATTCATTATAATTGAAGTCTATTAATTGATGGTCCATGGCATTGAATGAAACTGATGAATTGTTGTTTGTTAGTGATACGGAAAGTAGATAGGCAGTTAGGCAGACATTTGAAATAACTGATATCTAGCTTCTTAGTTACGCAGTAAGTAGTTCCTAAGCACGGGCCGTAAATCAGCTTGATCCCAATGTCAACAGAACCTTTTGTTCTATTCTAGAGGCACATTATCACTGTAATGCTAATATTCTGTGAGGCTGCGTCACTGCTTGAAAGTAAACACAATTATCATGATCACGGCGATATTCACGAGATAATTACATAATTATTTGTCGGAACATAACGTTTTTGACATAAAACGTCTGATGTTGACGCAGGGCTGGCCTGGGATGTACGGAATTAGATCGTAGTTTACTTTTTGTTCGAAGTACCGGCCGCCTGCCCTACATATCGTTTTGATACGAATTAACGTCCCAAAGAAATGTCAGTAGTTATAAATTACTACGCAGTTAATCTTTCGAGATAATGAAAGCAAATATAGTCTACTGTAATTGTTTGTCTCATTTTTTTATTTGAATTGTATGAAATATTTTGTGTTTAGTAAAAGGAACTCGTCACCTTAAAAAAGTGATAAGTTGGTGATGAGTAGATATTTTAGTCGTGACTGTTTAAGGTTACAATGATACAACAGATTGCACTCGGATCAAATATTGCAGTTTAGGTACAAAGACATTGCCTATTTTGCACTTTTTTACTTTACGAACAAAAAAATAATGATGGGCCAAAGAAACGTGATTGAAAAATTCAAACGTTTTGATAGGACCATGGCGTTGGTAGGACATAATAGGGAAATATACTCGTGTACTCGTGTGTATAATAGAGAAATATAGGGTGTAAAAGTACCCTGAACGCAAACCGTCGGGGCTGCGGGTTGTTCGCAAGATATACCGCGGCCTCGACATGAAGGGCTAAGAAGGAACATGGGTGGTTTTTAGTCAGTAGAAGTCTGACACTCCCTTTCGCTCTGCCCAAGAGCGGGAGGGGTTATTTGATGATTTTCCACCCACCATAAAAAAAAGGGTTTCATGCCGCCTAATAGGCCTCTGACTTGGCTTTACATACTTTTTTTAGCCTATTTGTCCCACTGCTGGGCAAAAGCCTCCCCCATAGCCTTCCACTCTTCCCTCTGTGTGGTTTTCTCCGTCCAATTTGTCATAAACGCTTCTAGGTCGTCACGCCAGCGTTTTCTAGGCCCCGTCGACGGCGCCCGTCTTCTGGCACCCACTGCGTGACGACTCTGGCCCATCGATCCTGATCCATCCTACAGACATGGCCCGCCCAATCCCACTTCATGCCAGCAGTTTTATTTCCCACATCAGCGGTTCCAGTTTTTGAGCGTATTGTGGTATTGCGTATTCTTACCCAACACGCTTCGTTCCATCTATCATAATTTTTCACATCAATAATAATTTACATACAGTTGAGAAATATCGTATAGTCATTCTGGTTTCCCCATGATGTTTTCCTTCACCGAAGTAAGTGATTTAATGTTACAATACACTCATGAATCCAAAAAATCAGAGATGCATATCTTGGGTTCGAACTCGACTCCACCACTCCGCTATCACTGCTTGTTTGGTAGGAAGTGATCACAGAACAGATATTAGGGGATCGGACAAAAAAAAACTAATTAGTCCGTCAGATAGATTTCCAAAATATATTGAACACATATTTTTCTTTTTTCACATAAACAAAAAATGAAGACGATACAGTGCTTCGAAAACTCGTTAACTCCTCGAGAACGTCACATGTTGACATGTTAGTACATTTTTTACCTACAAATGACGTCACAACCCCACTCATGATCTTTGATGCGTTTTATCTTTGTCAATTTTTATTAATTTGATAAAACGAAAAACACGTATCTAATATTTTGCGATAATCTAACTGACGGACTAATCAGAATCATATTTTTTTGACCCAGTCCGATCCCCTATTCTGTTCTGTGGTAGTGATATTTTATATGGGACAAGCCCGCCACACTATTCCCAAACCACTGTAACTCCTGTTAGCCAGAATCAACAGTGGCGACCACAAGAAAAGCGCCGAGACAATGAAGCTCGTCGAAGTCCCAGGGAAAAGATTTAACTGTCTCTGTGGTAGTGATAATACCGAATCCTTGAAAATAACAAAACGAAAACATAATGCGTTGTAAACAACTACGTCTAAGTACCTAGGTATATGAATCATAATGCAAAATAGGTATGTAAATGCAGTTATCTTTTTGATCCCAATACTTAGACATCTTATCTTTTTCTACTCGTACTTATTGATTTTGTGAAGAAAATATTGAGCATAAATGAGATAGCAAGGTAAGGACAAAGAGAACATGGAAAAACCTGTTTCAAAACACTATAATATGTACATACAGAAATGTCGGCTGGATTTGTGCCCGGTTGATAGCAATTTTTAAGGTTCGCCCCATATTACGTGGGACTTAAAACATAACTGGTGAAATGTGGGTGCACTTAGGTACGCCTCTCTCTCACCCTGCGGGGATTACAGGCGTGATGTTAATTATGTTACGTCTGCTGATGAAGAACTTTGGAAGGTCGGGAGAATGATAGTTTGTTTGTCTTGAAAAACTTCTCGTTACTTTACTACAAACTAGCTGATGCCCGCGGCTTCGCCCGCGTGGATTTCGGTTAATTATATACTTACTTAAACCTTCCTCGATAACCACTCTATCCATTGGTAAAAACAGCATGAAAATCGGTGCAGCAGTTTTTGAGTTTATCGCGAACAGACAGACAGACAGACGCGCGGAGGACTTTGTTTTATAATATGTAGGTAGTGATGCATAGTCACACAGTCAATCCAAAATTGTCATTTGGCGTAAGGTCCTGTTTCCGATTCAGATCCTAATCTACGTCAAGGTAAAACATTATACACAAAACATTTCATTGTTTTCGTCATGCATGACTGACTTTTATTATTTCTGTTGACCTTCCATTATGGGTTTAGATGTTTGTCATTACGCATTCATTTATTTAGGTAGTGTCAAATGTAAAAAAACAAAAGGATTTACATGTGGCTGAGATGAGAATGCTAAGAGGGATGTGTGGTGTGGTGTTACGCAAATATATATAAAATAAGAAATTAGTGCATAAGGGCAAATATGTATATAAAATAAGAAATTAGTACATAAGAGGGAGTCTGAAAATGGCGCTGGACCCTGAAAAGTTGTGTGGTAATTTTGAGAGGATCGTTTTGAGTATGGATGTGGATGCTTATATTATTAGAGTAGAGGAAGACGGAATGGACTGTGTGAGGATGATATGACAAGAAAGGAGGAAAGGAAGTGAATTAAGATAAGTGTAAGAGAATAATAATGGATCGACGAAGTAGTGTAAAATGATTGACGGCTTTGTTGATATAGTGGTCGCAGGCACGGTACAAGACATCTTGGCCGGCCCTGGGTTAGATTCCCAGGTTAGTGAAGCTGTTATTAAGGTTTTGACCAGGTTTTCCCTTAAGAATCACGGTAACAGCCACGGAAACTGGATTTGCGTCCGAGTACAAAATACTCGCTAACTACTAAATGATACATTTATAAACGTAACTGGTGCTACTCTGCCTAATCCTTTGAGAATTACGGGCATGATGTTATGTTTATATAAATTAATCGTTTATTGGTTTCACAGTCAACAAAAAGAATCTTTTCGTAGATTTGCACACCCAATGTCATTCATATTTCCTGTTTGAAAATATTTATATCTGCAAACAAAACGAACGAAAAGATAAGATAGATCTAGATCAAACGAAACTTTCACGGTTACATCTGTCTAAATGTTTTGCTTAAATATCAAAATTCTGAAGTGGTAATGGATTGATTGCATTATACAGGGTGTAAATCAACCCACCACACAGCCGTCAACCAAGCATTCTGCACATCAAACTAAGTACCCCTACGCAAAAATTTTTGCTGGGAAACGACTTTTTTTTTTGAGGTTAAAAATCACATTTTACGGTAAAACTCAATGTAGCATTCTTAAAACATTGGGCTAGTGGATGCTTTGAATAGTAAACGGGTCATGGAGGTAATTTAAGTAAAGTTATAACCTAAAAAACTAGTATTTACAAAAACAGCAAAATTAGTTAAATGTGGTGACATTTAACTAATTTTTATTACTTAATCTGAAGACAAGTAATAATACTTACTTCTTAGGATTTTATTTCCCAAAGTACCAGGAGGTCAGATTCAGATTCAGATAACTTTATTTGCCAGAATAATCAAAAAGTATTTATGCTGCTTTATAATCTAAATGTATAAAACTAAATTATATAGATTTGATTGTAAGATTCCTATTAACAATATACTCGTACAATACCTCCTTCATGATTCTTGCCTCCTGGTAGATTATGAAATAAAATCCCTATATTAAAAAAGAGCGGTTCAAGTTAGAGATGAGAAACAAGGAAAGTAAAGTCGCACTAAATACCAGGAGCGCAAAAAAAATTGGTAAAATTGGAAGGTATCACACGAGCGCACGCGCGAGTTTCACACTTGCCAGTTGATGAACAAGCCGTTCACTAATTACCAGGCACCCTGTATATTTTTTTCTACAGAAGGTTGCAAAAATGATAGTATGACCACGAGGAAACAGCCGTAAATATCCCGTTTTCAGTGTTAATGATAATGCTAGTGTCCATGTCAGTTTAAAAACATTATATTTACTAGAATGTGTTATCATTAATGTTGACTTACAAAGTATTTTGATGACAATCTCTTGAATGAACAAGGTGATTTTTGTTTATCAACAATTAAACACCCCTTATCAGCTAGTGGATGTCTATCGATCTTATTCTTAATTAAAAATCACTTAGGACATACATAAAACAATAAAGGAATAACAATAAAGGCTTAGGGCCTCCCTGGACAGCAAAGGAACAAGCTGGATCGATCGTGACCCCATCAGAGCTGAACTACTGACAACGATCACCAATCACCCGAAAATCCCCAATATGATGATCCACCAAATTATGTCCAATAAAACCGACCATCTTGTCTTACCATTTCCAGTTCGCGGGCGCCATGGTTCTGATGTTCATATTCCAACTATCGGCCTGCATTGCCGGGTATGTGCTGAAGGGCAACGCCGTCGCGCTGGTCCAGCATCAGCTCGTCTCCACCATGGACCTGTACGGCAATAGGAGCGTCGAAGTCACCAAGCTTTGGGACCAGGTTCAAGAGGATGTGAGTATTTAATCAATTAATTATGCTTAATGACGTGAGGTAAGACGCCTGCAAAGTTGGTGGAACCAGTAGCTCCACTTACCTTGAAGGAGGTTGTTGGTCCGAGCAATCTTAGGCTTCAGGTGTACTGGGACAGACGCCAGAACAATTATTTATTTATTTAAACTTCATGTACAAGAGTGGTACATAGACGGACTTAATGCCACAAGGCATTCTCTGCCAGTCAACCTTTGGGTCAAATAGGACAGCACTGTGGTAGAGTATAAAAAAATAATAATAAGGATAATACCATTTTGTGAACATAACACATAAACAGGTGCATACCAATACATATAAATACAGATAGAATTAAATAAACTAATAGATATTTTAATACATAATAATTAATATTAATTAATTCTTTTATTTTTTTTGATTTTCTACTAATCTGTCAAAGGGGTTTGAGTATACTTGGCGTCGTTTTGAAGTTTCGCGGCCAGTAATGAAACTTAGATAACAAAAGTTATTTTGGATGCATTTCTCTAAATTTAATCGGAACGGAGATATTTGGTTTTGTATTGCTCATTAAAATCGAAGAAGTTATTATACTCTATTGCACTGTTTTAGGTTCGTACCGTATTTTTTTGAGAATTCAGAAGGCACGGTTGGCGCAGTGGCTCAAGCAGTTGACTGCTGCGCTACGTGATCGACGTTCGATCCCCGCACGGAACAAATATTTGTATGACCTACAGATAGTTGTTTCGGGTCTGGGTACTTGTGTATCTGAGTTTAAATGTTTGTGAACGCACCCACGATACAGGAGAAATTCCTAGTACAGGACAACGTTTTAAAAAAAAAACTAAATAAAGGCTCGATGTTTGTTATCTATCATCATCATCATCATCAACTGCCTATTAATGTTCCCACTGCTGGGACACAGTCCTCCTCTCTTTGAGAGGGAATGGGCTATAATCTACAATGCGGGCCGAGTGCGGATTGGTAGATGTCACATGTCTTCGGATTTTTGGTTCTTAGACATGCCGGTTTCCTCGCAATGTTTTGAAAGCAGCGGTGATGAAATAAATTACACAAAGTAATGTGCCTGCCTGGGTACGAACCCACGACCTACTGTTCGTAAGTCGGGGCCGCCACCACTGGGCCACCGCTGCTCCATCTGCTGTTATCTATGGGCCGATGCATTATAAAGACTTGGCATTTCCTTGAACATTTTGATCGTTCGTGTATTGTGTGACCCAGCATACTTTTTTAGACTCTTATATTTTTACGAATTGGCTGTATAACGCCATGGATGTAATTAAAAGTGCATTTAACATTTGTTGCTGGCGAATTCTGAATCGTGTTGACGGGACTCGTATTGGACATGCATTTAGACGGACATTTAGGTACGCGTACATTCTCGTAGAAAGAGCTACACAAGGGCTTTTGTTTGGCGGGTGGAAAATCATCAAATAACCCCTCCCGCTCTTGGGCAGAGCGAAAGGGAGTGTTAGACTTCTACTGACTAAAAACCACCCATGTTCCTTCTTAGCCCTTCATGTCGAGGCCGTGGTATCTCTTGCGAACAACCCGCAGCCCCAATGGGCAGGTACACAAGGGCTGGATGCAATATTGGGCCACTACTATATATTACTTATGTATTATTGGGAAACAGAGCTTAGGCTGCTGTTCGCATGTAATGTCAAATGTAATATGATACATGGGGTCGGGCAGATATCAAAATAATCTGACTCCGCCAGCACAATTTTAGATACGATGATTCGACATGTCATTGAGAATAAAATTAATGTACGAAGTGAGTTAAAAAATGTGTTTTTATTCATAATGTAATGAAATGCAATCGAGTATGGCAATGTGTTTTTATTATTTCCGTAAACACACAATACCAACTTCACATTCACAGACGATTGTAAAACAGTAAAGCCAGCTCTAATATCGTCGTATGCCTAGCCTTTTCCCAACTACATATGTTGGGGTCGGCTTCCAGTCTAACTGGATGCAGCTGAATACCAGTATTTTACATGGAGCGACTGCCTATCTGACCTCCACAACCCAGTTAATACTGGGTAATACGATACCCTTTCGTAAGACTGGTTGTCAGACTTTCAGGTCACTGACTACCTGTAATATGGCTTCCGGGACCAACAGCTTAACGTGCTTTCCAAGGCACGGAGAAAACTCGGTACGTAATGGGTGGTCCCCATCCACAGACCAACCTAGGCAAGCGTGGCTTAACCTAAAGATCGACCCGAGTGGCAGTTATTATTAAGCCAGCTCTAATATCAACCTTCTAAAAACATAACTAAGATTTCTTTACGCAGGGCAGTAATTGAAGTATTTATAATGACGACATTTTTACAATCTTCAAACGCAAATATCTTAGCTTAGAAATCACTTAGGACAAAAATAAATAAACATATGATATGTGTATATTTAACACAGCACAACAAAATGACATGAAAATTAAAACTGGCCGCTGAAAAAAAATTACGCTACTAGTTCATACAAAGTTAGTCGATGCTCTTTCTTTAATAGATTTTCAACTTTATGGTTGCAACATAGGTTCAAGGCTGGTTGGGAAAATTTGACAAATTCGGGTAGCTAGATGTGTTGGCGTTTGTACCTTTGCTATTATAGAAATTTTGTAAGCAGATGAAGAAGATTTTAAATTAATTAGTAACGCGTACATTGTGATAATCCACTTACATTTCGAATCACAGCTTTCCTTCTCTAACAGTTGTATTAGGTAACTATACCACGGCCAGTAGAGGTTGAATAAGTAATACCTAGCTCAGACTGTCATCATCATCTTCTGCCTAGCCTGCCTCCCTTATCCCAACTATGTTGGCGTCGGCTTCCAGTCAAACCGGATGCAGCTGAATGCCAGTATTTTACAGGTAGCGATTGCCTATCTGACCTCCACAACCCAGTTAATACCTACTGGGTAATACGATACCAAATTTACAAATGATAAATATATCCGGGACCAACGGTTTGACATGCTTTCCGAGTCACGGAGGAAACTCGGTATTTAATGGGTGTTCACCCATCCCCATACCAACTTAGGCAAGGTAGATTGATCCGAGTGTCTGTAATTACCTAGCCACGAGCACCACAGTTCTTTTAACTCAACATTGATCTAAAGGAATGAGAAACAATTGCATTTGATTAGTTCTAATCTAGTTGGTGACTGGCAGCAATAAGTCAGATTGATTACATAAGGAAACATAAAATCTTCGTGTACGATAATTGTGCAAGGTATTATTAAAACGCAAGACGTAGAACAGAATAAATACACTTGGTGGCTTCAGAAAGCGTCTCATCCTCAGGAAAATTATTTAATTTAAGAGGTAACCGGGGCTGTTATTCACCATACTAGTTCTAAACATAAAAGAAACTCTTAAAATTTTAATTTTAATAATATTGAATCGGATCAGTTTTCGAAGAAAAAATACGAAACGTCGTCAAATGACATAATTGGTCTGACCTGAAAACCGAACTATTTCTTCGTAACTCTAAACTATCCCAGCCCCCTGTAGCGGGTTGTACCTATCGATATTTCATAAAATTCCACCCTGAAGTTTTCGATAGAGGTGCATAGGTATAACAAAAACAAATAGCAGCATCCACATTTCGCCAAGTAATTTACTAGGGGGCGAACCTATTGGAAATTGGGAACTTAAGGTAAATCCAAATTAAACTTTGTCAATGAGAAACGCACCCAGAATCTTAAACTAAAAAGCGAAATACCAAACCGAGATCAACCAAAATACGAGTAGCATTGTTCTATTTATTTTGATTAAAAACCATTACGTTTTCTATGTGAAATGAAGGTTGGTGGGACCAAGCCTTTAAATACTAATGACGGGGTCTGCCACTATTATCTCACCTTGGACACGCTCACATGATAATTATGCTTTCAGTTATCACGCTAACTTACTAACACATTTATCAGGTAGAACAAAAATAGTATTTAAAAAAAAAAAACTAAAACTATTATATATCGCTGTCATCCGGGAACGCGCTCAGAAGACTGCATTGCCAGGTTGAATGTCAATACTTTGACCAAAGAAAGAGCCAGCCCTCTGGCCGCGCGAAGTGTCGATCACTCGGCGAGAGATTTCCTTAAAAAGGAAACGCATACTCGGATGTTATATTTCAATTTAATAGGGGGTAAGATAAACTAGGCATAAATTCAGTCTCCAGACTGTTAATAAACATAACATAAAAAAAAAATGCTTGACAACGTGCCGTTGAGCTGCCTATCGCATCGAGGCAGTGTTTAAAAAGTCGAAGCTGCTATGGCTGCAACCAGACAATTTCGATATCTCAATGCCTTTTTTTTTGGGGGTGGGAAATCATCATATAACCTCTCCCGCTCTGGGCAGAGCGAAAGGGAGTGTCAGACTTCTACTGACTAAAAACCGCCCATGTTCCTTCTTAGACCTTGCGCCGAGCCCGCGGTATATCTCTTCCGAACAACTCGCAGCCCCGACGGGATGTCTCAATGCCTCAATCAGCGTTTTTGGTGAAGAGGTAGAAAACTTATAAAGATTATAAAAGTTCGATTTCTCAAAATCAACCCCGTTTGAGCCCCAAGTTATCGGGTCAAAATTGTTGCAAATAAGGTTAAGTATCACCTATTTCAAGGATTGTACCCTGTGTAAATCAGATCTCCAGCAGTTCAACGTTAAATGTTACCAAATCATTTACCCATTTCCTTATCCACAGTTCCAATGCTGCGGTGTAAACAACGCTAGCGACTGGTTCGTACCCCTGGGCACGACAGACACCCAGGGTCTACCGATCAGCTGCTGCAACCATGTCTACGGAACTGTGACTACCTTCAACTGCACCTTGACTGTGGCCCATGCGACTGGCTGTGCGACATCCTTCGGTAACTGGGTGCAATCCCATGCAGCTGGGATCGGCATAGCTGGGATCTTCTTAGTTTTAATGCAGGTGAGGAAACTGGAAGTGTGGATCTGTCTTTGTTTTTATTTAAGAGCTGGATATACGCCACTGACAATTCACCCTCCCGCACCCGATTTATTGGGCGCTAGAGGCGTAGTAGCGACGCGATTTTGGAGTAGCGATTCCATTTAAATAATTAAGAAAGTTATTGGCAACAATAAGCTGAAAGTACCCTCGGCATGACTTTATATAATATATTGATGGCAATAAAAAGATCCTATGATTGATAGTTTAGGAGAAAAATGGTAGTTGGTTACAAAAATCAGAGGCTACTTTGCATGTTTATATATTATGTTTAAATTTATTTTTTAAGCAAAGAGGACATGCTCTAGATTGTGTAGATTAATACGTGATGATGGTTGCGGAAAAAAAAGGTTCCAATGTGTCCTAAAAGAGGCCAATTCATGTATATCCACGCCTTAAGAGGAATTCTTCAGAAAGAGTAGGCAACGGCTTGGTCACGAGCTTCACGCTGAAGGCAGACACGCGTGTTGGAACAGCCACTGTCATAATTATTTTCCAGACTCCTCACATCACATTCCTAACCTGCAAGTCCTGCTTTCGTATTAAAAGATAGTCGCTTAAAAGAAGGTCGCTAATCTACAATCAATAATTGCGTAACATCAAAACTATTTTAATTGGTAACCTAATACCTACCTGTTCTACTACTTTAATTTGATAAACTAAATAATCATTGATCTAATGTTCAAAGCAGAGCAAAGGTTATGATTTTCTTTTATCTTACCGAGATTCCTTTGCTAGCTGAGTCCTGCGTCCGAGTCAAATCATTGTAAAAATATTACTTCATTTGAATCAAAATAAGAGTTTACCTAATTTTTTTTTTTGCACGGAACCTTAGGTGATCCCTATTCTAAAATAAAAACCTAAGCTACTCCTTATAAAATCAGCTATCTGCCTGTCAAAATCGGTCCAGCCGGTTTGGAGATTAGTCAGAACAAACAGACAGACAAAAACAAAAGATTTTAAAGCTGTCGTGAGTAGGCATAAGTATACAGATTTTAATATTAGTTTTTTTTTCAGGCGTTGGCAGTAGCGGGAGCATTATGGATGGCGAAGATATCTAGAGAAGAGCGAGGGGCGTACCCTTAACTGCGGTGCTTACCCTTAAGTGTTACATAATATAGTTGTACATGGATCAACTAGTGCGTGGCCATAATCGGAAATAACGTCGCCATTTTGTTTTCTTTTTCAATATAATTTTCATAGACAATTTCACTATGTTTTACCAACAGCTCCTGTCAATTCGATTTAGGTGGCAAGAGATTCTTGCAGAAATAAATATTACTTGTTTTTTAAGATTGAGAGTGTTGATCACATTGTTATTCCAGAACAAATCAAAAATTACACGAAACAACTACGTATGCATTTCTTAATATTATAGTTAAGCATTTGTAAATTAAATACTTATTTATGTTATAGTTTAAAATAATAAAAACATCTAACTTGTTGTTATGTTACATTTCATCAATATTATTTTATCCCTTTAAAACTAACGTAAGTATATCTACTTATTTATACCTAAGGAAAATTTAAGTAAGTATAAATACCTGTTAGAGAAGTAAATTATATTATACTTATATTATAGGTAATTTGTACGAGCTAAGCGACCTATTCAAATATTTATGATGATTGACAATTACTGGTTGTGGATTGTGGAGGTCAGATTTATATGCAGTCGCTTCATGTAAATGTAATAAAAAATAAAGTACTCGTAACCAGCTGCATAGCTTCGAAAATGCTAGACAAATGATGACTTGTTTTCTGATTACTAATCATTTTGTGTGCTACCTACTTAATTATTGATAATTATGTTTAATTTAAATGTCCTACACTTTTAGCAACAAAATGTACAAAATTAAATGTAATATTAAAATAAAGAATAGCAATAATAAAACTACACATATATATATGTACTTATTATCTTGTAGGAATGTAGATTTTGATTATATCATTAAAGTAATCAATGAATTTACATTTGATCTAATATAAAATTATCATCACATCTCTAAACCCCAAAGGAAATGAATTCAGTGTTCAATTGTTTTAGATGAAAAACGTACGTCTACATAGTTGTTCTAAGATCGATACTTACCTGTCATTAACCGACTTCAAAAAAGGGGAGGTTCTCAATTCGTCGGATCTTTTTTTCTTTCTTTTTAACATAATATCACGCCTGTAATCCCCCAAGTGTAAGGCAGAGGTGTACCTAAAAGTATACCTACCCACATTTCGTTAGTTATGTTTAAGTCCCATGTAATAAGGGGCGACCCTGTTGCAATCAACCGGGCACATCCAGACTCCATGGCTGCTACCGAGTATTTGGTAAAACACCCAATAAAACTTTTCCCGACCCGAATCAAATCAAGAATCGAAGTGCCTTTAAAATAACTAAACATCTTTCTGATTCACGCTGTATGTGTCTGACAGTCAGTCTGTATTCATTAATTCAATCTGTATTATAGAAACACTTGTTATTTATTAATTGTTTTGCGTAATAAGTACCTACATAGGTACCTATTCTAATTAAATGTCTGTTGTGGTTTAGTTGCCCATAGCCCGGTTCAATTAGTTACATTACTTAATTGTATATTAATTACATTTATTATTTTATAGATATTAAGTAGGTAGGTACCCGTTTATTATTTATTGTTTTAAATATTATGTTTGTTGCAGTTAGGTACTTTAATTAAATATGAGAAACCCTTGTTTAAAATCAATGAGTTACTAAAACAAGTAAAAAGCACGCGAAGCTTCTGAGGGATGTTTACTGACAAAAAAAACATGATTCTAATTAGTCGGTCTGTTAGATTATCGAAAAATATTAGATATGTATTTTTTGTTTTATCAAATCAATAAAAATTGACGAAGATAAAACGCGTCAAAGATTTGAGTAGGGGTTGTGACGTAACTCACCGGTAATACTAATGTCTTAGAATATGACGTCACACGAGTTTTCAAAGCACTGCACTTCATTGTTTGTTTACGTGAAAAAAGAAAAAATACGTGTCCAATATTTTTTTTAAATCCATCTGAGGGACTAATTAGATTTTTTTTGTTAACTACCCTATTGTAGATCTTTGACAGTCGTTACAGGTGGTCAATGGCCTAAAATTCTGACATGCAGTCTTACCTAGGGGTATCGTATTACTAATAGGTACGATACGTATTACATTACACAGCACTAACTGGATTGTCGATTTCAGATCGGCAATTGCCCCATGCATCTCAGCTGAATCCGATAGGCTACGGAGATACGGAGATGGGATAACTTGTAAATACTTTAATGTAGGTATAAATATTAAAAAAACACAGTAGGACACGCGTTCGTAGAGTTAGACAAATGATGTTGGAATCCTTGGAAATAACACACCCAGTGGACATATTTTTTATTGAAATCCTAAATAATAATAATAATGCTAGACTACTAAACCCGATTCTATCAAAATATACCTACTGTTGTTCAATAATTTGTTTTACAATAATTGTGGTAGTAAAATAAAAGTTTAAAAATAACGGTGTTTTGTTTCTATCAGTTCTTGTTGACAGAGATTGAAGACTAATAAAGTAGAGAGAGACCAAAGAAACCAAGGACAGATTGCCTTTTTTTTTTTTTTTTTGGGTCGTGGGAAATCATCAAATAACCCCTCCCGCTCTTGGGCAGAGCGAAAGGGAGTGTCAGACTTCTACTGACTAAAAACCACCCATGTTCCTTCTTCGCCCTTCATGTCGAGGCCGCGGTATCCCTTGCGAACAACCCGCAGCCTCGACAGGCGTCGGCCCTTGCGGGCCCCTTCCATGTTGCTGACATCTCTTTGAGGCGCGCGTGGAACACGAACGCGCCGTCGACACGGCCTGTCATCGTCATAAGACGGACGGACGGCGAGCTTACCCATCACTCACCGTCCACAGGCCCGCGTCTACGGTGGCCGGAAGCCATCACGTGGCCCCCGACGCCCGGAGCGCCTCCCGCGGCGGCTGGGACGAGAGGTTCTCTCCCTCTCACGTTCCGCCACCTCCTTCGCTAGCATCACTGCTTCGCAGAAGGAGGCGACGGCGTCCCATTCCTCCTCGCCCCGGACCATGGCTTGCACCAGGGCCGGACGCGAGAGGTCGCCGCCGCCGATCGCCGCTACGAGAACACGGCGGGGCTCCGCCCAAGCGGGACACGCCTCCACAGTGTGCTCCACCGTGTCCTCCGGCCGATCCTCGCAATGGTGGCATCCGGGCGGACAGATTGCCCTCCCACCGAAATCGGACAAACTAAGTTAGATTTTAAGATCAACCTATAAAGCGAAGAATTTTCTCGCTCTCTGCACTCGCTATAAAACATCCTATGCTATTTCAATTCTGCAAAAGTCCTCCTATTTTCATTTCGGTGTAAATGAACAAAAAGAAATTAAGTTATATCCAAGGTGAAATCCTAAAATTTTCCTCCTTAGCTGTTTCAATTCTGCGTCACGAGGACATAATATACGTCATGTCCTCGTGGTCATACTCGTGTGACAAAATAGTGTGACCACGAGGAAACAGCCAAGAAGTTTTCTCCTATTTTCATTTATGTATGACTTAACGAAAAAAATCTAATTTATATCCGAGGAAGGGTGCAAAATTTCCGAGCTTGCTATGCTCGTTCTTGCATTCTCTTGATTCTCAAGAGTTTTCTGCGAAAGCCGTTAAAGTACTTACTACAAATTATTTATTTCAATTAAACCATTACAAACTTTAAAGAGTAAAAAAAAACCAAAGCAACAGTCCCAGTCACAAGGCAACTTTTGGAAATAGTTGTCCATTCCAAAACGTAGATCTCTATGGAGAAGAATGAACAAGAAACTCCATGTACACTCTTTACGTAGGTATGTATGATCACTCCTGTATGAATGGTCAAAACAAACCCTCATTAACCTGCCCGATTTAGTGCTAGAATTTTCGAGCTCGCCTTGGCCTGCTGCGTTCTTTTCAGTTTTTCTATATAAACCGACACAATTTCTGTAGTAACAGACAGTAACAAAAGTATCAAATTCGAGCTGTGTTCAAAACATTACTCCCTCCGAATCAAATTTCTGACCAAAGATAATTGAGACCGCGCTAGACTTAATCGTAGTGCGGCGATGACGGCCAGTTTTCAACCGACTTCCAAAAAGGAGGAGGTTCTCAATTCGTCTGTATGTTTTCGAGAAAGTGTGTTTTTTTGCGTGGTGTAATTCTACGAATCAACAACACTTATATAGTTCCGAAAAAGTTAAAAACTGCAGCGTAGCAGTGGTGTAGCAGAAGTGGTGTAGCACTTGCCTAGCGTGTTGATGTGCGTGGAAGCGTTTGTAGCGTTGTCGTAGCGTAAACGCAGCGACGGTGTAGCGGTGGAGTAGCATTAGCGTAGCTTAGGCGAAGCGATAACTAGCGGTCTAGCGTTAGTGGTCGGAAGCCACCAACTACCCTAATTAACTGGTGGTCCTTGCTCTTTCAGTTCTATGACACAGGGCAGTTTCCATGCATGCAAAACAGGCAAACAAACAACATTATTGAATTATTAACCACACGCTCTGTTATTGATCGCCACTGACCTTGTTCCCCAAGTATTAAACCATGGTGTTACGGAATAAACAACCTAATTGCAACATTAAATTCGTTATCCAGCATTTAGCCAGTTAGTACGGTTATTAAATTATATTGTGGTTGGACCATCTATTTTCCTCATCCTAATTAGATAACAGTAACAAATTATTTATTATTCAATTACTTCACAGTTGAGTCTCACTCACATAACATTTAGCGCCTTCCGACGCATAACGTAAGCTATTTGCTATTACATTAGCGCTCCACTCAAAAGCGAACCAGCTAATTGGCTAAAAAGAAAAACGTCATATTTTCCTCGCCTCCGAATGTCTACCGCAAAGCAGTCACCGTTGGACGCAGCGCGCGAACGATACATTATCAACTTGATAAGAACCAGTGAAAATTTTCAGTACAGTTTCGATAAGCGAGGTGGAAAGATTATCCGTACATTTTGTGCTACAAAAATGGCGAGAAACAGTCTAGAAGTAGGGATGAAGTGCATTAAATATATGCTGTTGTGCATAACAGCTATATTTGTGGTGAGTTTTTAAATCTATGGTGTTTTTTTTTTATTGAAGTTACCTATGTCGTTCTGTGTAATTGCGCCATATTATTTGCAAGGTCTTATCTGTGTTTTATAGATGTGAATCAACTTTGTTAGATACGCGATGATACTTTTGAAGGGTTTTGGATAGAGTGGAAATGTATTATGTTATTTACACTAAATTGCGGTTGGTAAATAAAGTGTATGTAAATAATAGAGTGCGCAATTAACAAGTTTTAGTTTAGAGTCATCAAAGTATGACTTTTAACTTCAGTAAATTAAATTCAATTAACATTGAAAAAAGTTACAACAAAAACGATTAAATGCAAATTATACTAATGTAACTTTATTATCAAAGTATTTCGTTGTTTCAAAGGAAACTGACAGGATATCATTGCATTGGCATTTAACGCTTATGATAACATTACAAAGTGGTGTAATTAACGCCAAATGATAACGTTGAAGGCTAATTAACGGTGAAGCTCGCCTCTTTTAGTCGTAATAACTTTAAGAAGTAGGTATGTACTACACAAAATGTTGCTAGCTATACATGGAAGCGGTTTATCTATACTTGGTTGAAGGCTGGCAACATTTTTAAGGCATCATTCAGCTTTGAATTTCAAATATCGATCATGTTACGTGTTGGCGCGGTTTGAAATGACCGTCGCGTCGTTGAATATTCTTCGTTCATAATTGATTATAATGGCTTATTCGCCGTTCAAGAAACCTTTTATGGGTATGGAACTTTGTTTTTTGAGTGGGAAACTATAGAAAATCTAAATATATCATAAGTGGGAGAGCAGTAGGGACGCATTTGCCCAGAAGTGGGATAGTGAGGGATTATAATAATGCATAGCTTGGCGAAATATTAGGAAGGAACTTGTCTGCATAATGTTTAGGTATACAATATACATGATGGCGAAATACTTGTAAATTCCCTGATATACTTATATAAAAAAACCAGGACTAATCATCGAGGAAAAATATATATGTGTTATTGTACTGCAGCTAGTCATCTACTATAGTTGAGGAAACTTATCGTTATCAATACATATAGGTTTAGCTGGTATATATATCTTTTGATTGGCCAGTCTGCCACCCACATAGGTTTATACCTTTTTAATACAAATACACGTCAACAGTGACTTATGAAGTCATGAGTATTTATTATAAGTAATTATACCAGTATAAGATGTGTATTTTATATTTATGGTAGTTTAAATGTAACTATAGTGAGTCTGGCTCGCCCTCATTAGGTACCCACTTAGACATAACTGGCAAAATGTGGTTTTACTATTATATTGCATCATTCTGAATCTTCCCATTAAGGATTTTTTCATCAGATATTTAAAAATAATAAAAAAATCTGTTTACTACCCTGTTTTGTACCTCCTCTGCCTAACTCCTTGAAAATAACTGGCGAGATGCACATACACACGTATTTATTTCAACCTTGAATGAGATAAAGTCAAAAAGTACACAATGTTTATTTACTTTGATGGCAACTGACGTAACCGTGGGTAGTATGTAAGTACACGTGTTCGAGATTTTACAACAAAAAAAAAACAATAGTTACTTTATAATACACTCATCTACTCTGATCTTGGGCCTTTTGAGTTTTGACCTTGCACCGTAGTAAATATACTACTTTACCAAATGATGATATAATATGATTCAAAGATTTTTCATACGATACAATTTTCATTTGATCCCGAAAACTATGGTAGTAACTTAAAGACCCAGCTGCCAAATCTACGTAAGTTTGTGAGGATGTATGATAAGATGTTTGTTACTCTTTCACGCAAAAAATCTGAACGGATTTAGGTGATATTTGCCACACCGATAGTTTATAACCTGGACTAGCACATAGAATACTTTTTATCCCGGTAGTAGGATCCAGTGGGATCAATACCGAGCACCATGCAGGTGAAGTCCGGGGCATAAGCTAGTACTACAGACAACAGGAAAACTGCTTACGCAGTCACTTCACCTCATACAAGTTCAAAGAAAAGGTTCCTTATAGGTCTCAAGGGGAACCTTGAATACGCGTGTTCGAATCGCTTCGGCTTTCACAAGCTTTAATCCCCAGAGCGTGTTGGCCAGGCTGTGAGGTTTAAGCACACCCTGGAGGTTTATAGAAAGCAAAACAAAGTTACAAGATGGTAGCCTATTGTTATACAAGCAACTAGCTGTTGCCCACGACTTTCGATCTCGTGGAATGATTATAAAAATATAACTTTTCTTTTTTGTGAACAATTTCAAGGGTATTTATTTTTTTATTTAATTAAAAAATAAACGTCCAGCCGTTTCGGAGATTAGACCGGACCAAGCAGACAAACAAATCGACAGACAGACAGACAATCCTGCCCAATCAAAGTCCATGTCCAGCAATTGCAGCCATTTCTCTCACTGAGTGAACAAAAGAAAGGAAAAATGGAATACCTTTCGCTAGGTTTGTCACTCTACCAGAGAACTCCACGAGATAAGAGCATGACGTCAACGGCAGTGGATACATACTTGTATGTTTACCATCCACTTATCGGATTAAGTAAGTCCCTTGTATATATAAAACTGTAACAGATATATTATGTCGGTTGAGTTCTATCATAGTTATTGGTCAATTTGCTAAAGAGTTTGTAGCCTAAGTATATTAGTTTGATTTTTATAAAAATACTAGCTGACCCACACAACTTCGTCTGCGTCACATAATATTGCTTATAACCTTTCTCGATAATTCAACTATCCAACATATTAAATTGAGTTAAATCGTACTCGTAACAAACAAAAAATCTTACCTTTCCTCTTTATAATACCTAGTTTAGATTGGCTTCGATTATATTATTATAGTGACATTTACTATAGATATCTCTTACTGTTTAATATACAGTAACACCTTGTACTTGTAAACATTATGGTGCAGTAAATATTTTGAATTTCTCCGGAGCCCCCAGAGGCCAGAATCCCCACGCACCTACCGCACCGGACCGAATGACTGCCACTCGCTAATTATTTTGTCGCCCGTATATTTTTACATTGCGATATCTTCTAAGATATTTGTTTAAACTGTATAGAGTGAAAGGCACAAATATTCTATATTAAATTTCCGTGCTAACAAACACATTTATATAGATATAGATTAATACCATATGGGTTAAATAAGCTTCGCAAAATACCATTATTTTTAACCTAACATTTAATTATTAAAAAATGGTTACAGTGAGTCAATCTTAAAAGATAAAAATATGCTATCGCGGACTTTTTTTTAGAACTTTTAAAGGGAAACAATTCCTTCATACATGATATTTACGTAACTTAAACTGTTTTCGCAGCGCACGCAACGTAAGCTCTCAAAAAGGAATATCTTTTCCCGTTTTTGCAACATTTTTCATTTATGCTCCGCTCCTATTGATCGTAGCGTGATGTTATATAGCCTAAAGCCTTCCTCGATAAATGGACTATCCAACACTAAAAGAATTTTTCAATTCCAACCAGTAGTTCCAGAGTTTACCCTGTTCAAACAAACAAACAAACAAACAAACAAACAAACTCTTCAGCTTTATAATATTAGTATAGATAAAACATTGTAGTCCACCGTATCGGGAACAGGGTCCAAGCTACCGCGGTCAGGGCTCCAGAGAAAGGAACCTCCTAACAATATGAGCCGTGTCCAGGAGTACCGCTTTCTGTATTTATAACCCCATTACTATATCAATTTATTCGTTAGTATCTATCATATCAGACGCTCGATACTGCTCTATCACAAGGATTACCAGCTACCGGATTTTTCAGCATGCACAAAAAAATAATACACTGCGACAACCAGAACGTACAAAGCGAAGTGTTGAGATTCTTTAGATCCATAAAATAGTAGAACTCCTAAATAAATGAGTAGGTAGGTTAACCATTTTATTTATGATCTGTTAAATACCCCATTACCTAAAGAAAATGGATGTCAGCTAAACACCTTCTAAACAGTGTTAGCAGATCAAAGAGAATGTCTAATCATCTGCCTAGTGCCTAGCCTTTTCCCAACTATGTTAGGCTACCAGTCTATCCATGCACGGATGCAGTTGAATTTTAATTTGGAGAAACTGCAGGCTATCTGCCCTCCACAACCCAATTATAGGATTACTCCTGGAAGGTTAGCTGTCGGGTTTCTGAAGACAGACTTCTGCCAAAGATCTACGAATAACAGTCGAGGACAACTTATCCTTATTCGAGGAGTGGAGTGGTTTAATTAATTGGTATTCATGAACGCACACATATTTTTGGTGGTAGTGTTGCTTGGCATGTGACGCGGAGTAATGAGGAAAATGCCGTGATGAAACTTTAGAGTCTATAGTTAAAGAGATATATAGGTTTATCGTCGTGTCGATGAAACATTTTGTAGCTGGAAACGCCTGCCGGCAAAAGTGATGTCGATGAAAGGTTCTGTCGGCTAATTGTCTGTAGGTGATAGACATTGATAGGAAACGAAAATAAATTAATCATCCTGTCGACGAACAATCTAATGGCAAATCGGTCTTAGGAAAACAGTTTCCGAATCGAATGTGGATATAAGAGTAGAGGAAGACCAAAGAAACGATGAATGGACCTTGTGAAGGATGATATAGTAAGAAAGGAGATGTTTGTTAAGACGATGAATAATAGAGAAGTATTGAAGAAGAAAACCTGCTGCGCTGACTCCAAATAAATTGGGATACTGATGCTGGCTGGAGACTGACGATGAAACGAACACATAATATTCTAAGACACAATAGAAACGTGAACAGCAATTAATTCACATATTATTGCCGCTAACGTTTTGCCATGTTTACCTATATTTCAATGGCAGTACCGCAGAAACAATGAACCGTGTATTATATTGTTCTAGATCGACACGTGATCGGAATTTAGTCATAGTTTGTGGCTATAACATTTTATTGGTCCTATATTACCTAGTTACTACACATTGGCTAACTAAGGCGTTTAAAGTTTCCTTCTGAAATATCCTCTTTTTAAGTACCTTCTGTCCTACTTACCTTACCTTTTTATCTTACTTATTTTTGATATTACCGATTTACTAGAGGTTGGTTAATTAAGGCGTTCTGCCTCTCCTTCTGATATCAAACTCAAAGGGATTTATTACAATTAGACCATTACAGACACTTTTGAATGAAAAATAAAAACAAAAAAAGCGAACCTACTTTCGTTGTCTATTCTAAAGCGTAAGAAGAATGGGCAAGAAACTGTTAGGCCAGATTTTTGTATTTCGAATTTTCTGTACAAATCCTAAAGGCCGTCGCACTCCTATAGGTTCCAGTCTTCTATCATTCATAGCCGATCGTTTTTGCAATGTTCCAAGCCATCCACTTAATTTGGATGATCTGCTGAAAACTCGTGTTCTTTTTGGCCTTCATATTATTTGAAAGGTTTGAGTGTTTGACGTCCACCGCATGTCCCTTTCGCCTCTTTCGCAATGATTTGTGGATTTTTTCTGCTGTCGTGGAGTTATAGACCTTAAACAGTAGTGGACAGCAGGAGTAATACTTCTATATAGGGTGTAAAAGTACCCTTAACGCAAACGAAGGGCACTTGTTCTCCCCACCACTGCGATATTTTTTTTGTTCTAGACCATACCTGGGAACCTCCTAGTTACGGAGGTATTGGGGGTCAAAGTTACAAATTTTTCACAGCTCTTTTTGTAAATACTAGTTTTTAAGTTTATAACTTTACTTAAATTACCTCCATGACCCGTTTACTATTCAAAGCATCCACTAGCACAATGTTTTAAGAGTGCTACATTGATTTTTACCGTAAAATGTGATTTTTGTCCCAAAAAAAAAAGTCGTTTCCCAGTTGTCCAAATTTTGCGTAGGGGTACTTAGTTTGATGTACAGAATGCTTGGTTGACGGCTGTGTGATGGGTTGATTTACACCCTGTATACTTCTGTCAAATTGGTTATAACCTAGGTGTGAAATGTGTAGAGAAAAGGCTCTGTAGCTTTATACATAATTGCGTTGCATAAAATAAACCATTCATAACTCGAGCGAGGTCGTGTCGTCATTGTTTTCAGTATTTTATCAGTAATATTGATTTCAGACTATGTATACCTATGTAAAGTTTATCTATCGCTGGCATTCCTTCTGATATTCAAGCGATTAACGCCTCTGTGGTAATACATCTTAGGTCTATTTTAGCGTAATAGTTTTCGAAATAATGTGTACTTGTAGGAAGCTATACAATGGGACAGAATATAAAAGTCATTAGAAGAAAATACAATGGCTAGTCACAAGGATATGGTCTACGTTTGTTAGTTGTCACGTTTTTAGGTTCCGAAGTCAACTTGGAACCTTATAGTTTCGCCATGTCCGTTTGTCTGTCTGTCTGTCTGTCCATTCTCACTATATCTCAAAGAGTCTTATACTAGAAAGCTGTAATTTGGTATGAATATACAAATGAGTTACACCGACAAAGAGGTAAAATTAAATACGGTATTCCAGTACACATTAAAGTGGGGATGATTTTTTCTCGCAAAGTCCATTGTACTGTGGGATGTCGTTAGATAGGTTTTTGAAAATATTACTAGTTTGCTCACACACTAAAAAAAATAATGTTAGAACAGGAAAATAGAGTTTATCTTGACAAATACTTGGTCTCGAGCTATGTAACTAAAAGAAATACTATTTTTATGTTGACTAAATGTGAAATATCTATTAAATAAAAGAAATATTATTGCATAACACGTGATTATTTCGACCGTCGAATTTTATTTATATTATATAAGGTTAATAAAAAAAACAAAAGCAAACAAAAAACAAACAAAGTTTAATATTTATTTGTATATTCTGAATTTACAAGGATATTGAATATGTTTTGGTGAAACAATCAAAAAAACTATTATAGTACATTATGGTATAAGTGTGTAACGTTGGTGATTACCGCTGAGGCGCCATTGAGACCCGAACCGTTAGGTGAGGGTCTTATGAGAGCCGAGGACGGTAATCATCAATACACACGTGTATCATACGACGTTTTTCAACACATTTGTGAAGAAAATAACAAAAAAATCATTTTCAACTGTTAAAATGAGTTGTGAAAAAAATTTCGCCATGGCGGGAAAAATTAATCAGTTTAAAACGTTCTTTAAAAACGGTTCGTTGTCGCAACGCCCACCGTTGCGACAACGATCCGTTTTTAAAGAACGTTTTGTGTTCTGCGACGATGGAACCGTTTTACGAATTGTAAGCCGTTGTAGCGAAAACGGTTGCGTTTCGTCCGTCTAAAATTCGACAACGACCCACCACACTTTTCCTGCACGCGCATCTAACAATGGCGATCAGCCATAGACTAAAATAATGAGGTTTCTTTTTTTTGCTTTTTGCGGATAGCGTTTTAGCCATGTACAAAATGAGGAATTCAAAGTTTTTTTTATTAAAGAGAAAACCAAAGTTTTATTTAGTGAAAACGTATATACAAGTTGAAATTATCTATTTAAATTAATAAGTTTTCCTCCGCGCGCATCTAACAATGGCGATCGGCTATAGACTAAAAGATTAAGTTTTTTTTTTCGCTTTTCGTGGATAGCGTTACAGCCACGTACAAAATGGGGAATTCAAAGTTTTTTTTATTACAGAGAAAACAAAAGTTTTATTCAATAAAAACGTTTAAACAAGTTGAAATTATCTATTTAAATTCGAAGTTGCATGAAATGAGCAAGGAACACAATCTTTTTAGTATCGAAGCTTTTTAAGAACAAAGCATCTCAACCAAAAAAAATTAAAAAAAAACCTATAACTCACTTGTGAATAATGGTAATGAAAAATTCACAGTTTGATTACAGGTGTCATTATATGCCTAATTGCGGTGAAATTAGAGCCTCTTTATGAGCAAGTGTGTTGAAAAAATTTTTAGTAGAACGAGGTTGTTTTCAACGATCGAAATTTCGTCCACATCGCTATCAACAGGAGAAGTGCCCAGAACGGTGGCAATAGTGTTTTAAAATTATTAAACAATTCTGACGAAGCAAATGAAAAACAAATATTAAATATTTAAGAAATATTTAAGAAATTTTCTTAAATATTTCTATAGCCTAACCTAGTCCCTAAGTTGACATGAGGTTGTTATAGGACCCGTCGGGGCTGCGGTTTATTTGAAAGAGATAGGGCTAAGAAGGAACATTGGTGGTTTTTAGTCAGTAGAAGTCTGACACTCCCTACCGTTCTGCCCAGAGCGTGAGGAGTCATTTGATGATTTCCCACTCACCTAAAAAAAAACAAAAATGGTTGTTATATTAAATTTGCCGGACAAACAGCACATAACAAGAGACTGTAACCTTATACAGGAGAATTTAGCCAAGACGTGAGACTACACGTTAAAAAAAAGTAGATTTAAATTTTTCAGTCATACATTACATACATAGAACTAAACTGAAAAGAAATTATTTGACCTCTGCAAATGACTTAAGCGGTTGGTCACGAGTGTATCGATTTTCAGCGTCCACTCAAATGTCACGGCCTTGGCTCGTTCGTGGCCACTTGGCTTTATATGATTCAATCAATAACATGAAGCTTCATATGCATACCATATCGTCCAGTATGAAATTTAACAATTTAATTCACATGTTATAAGTCTTCTTCAGTCGGTCCCTGATTACTGAGGATCGTGGGACCCCTTCAAGCGGACCATCTGCCCCCATCTACTCCGGTCCAAAGTTGCCCTCACCACCTGCTGAAATTTGCTTGAGGAAATAGCCTCTTTTACTTGGTCGGACCATGGTGTTGGCGACCAACAATGACCAGTTTTTCAAGGCTGCTATCTCCTCTCCGCATTATGTGGCCGAAATAGGACAAAATACGCTGTAGGCAAACTATAAACAATCGAGTTGGGTAAGGATAGACACATTAGTGCGTTTGGCCGTCCATGGAATTCGGAGCATCCGCCTCCAGCACCACATTTCGAATGCGTCTATCCTCTGTCTTTCCCTTGTTTGGATTGTCCACGTTTCAGCTCCATAGAGGAAAATCGTAAAAAAATCGGTTATAAGTCCTACCTACAAAAGAACTACCTCGTTGGCTAGTTTTAGCAATAGCTACTGCTGAGCAATGAAGTCCTGAGTTCAATTCTGGGATCGGCTGAATTGTTATTGGGTTTTTCCATCTGGAATTTCTCAGTAGCAGTCACAGAGTCTGGATTTGTACCCAGTTTAAAACACCACTAACCACTAACATGGAGCTTCAAATATAACTGGCAAAATGTGGGTGTACTTTTAGTACCCCTCTATCTACTACAGGCATGGAGCAGCATGATGTTATATGTTATATAAAGCTTTGCCCACTAACATGGAGCTTCAAATATAACTGGCAAAATGTGGGTGTACTTTTAGTTCACCTCTGCCTACTACAGGCATGAATCAGCATGATGTTATGCTAATGCTTTAACAATCAATACGGGTAGTTACTAGCCCGCAGACTTATCAAGGGAATGCCCCTTGAAGTCGGTTTGACTTGCGGGTGGTACTATCAATTCGTTAGCTTGCGTTGACAATTTACTACCAGATAGACTGTAAATTAGTCAAGCAAACTGGTAGTTGATCTGTTTAAAAAATAATGGTATTCAGTTGTGAATGGTTGGACTAGAGTCCACCGTACACACGTCACAATAGGGTAGTTAACTAAAAAAATCTAATAAGTCCATCAGATAGATTTCCAAAAAATATTTGACACGTATTTTTTCTTTTTTCACGTAAACAAACAATGAAGACGATACAGTACTTTGAAAACTCGTGTGTTGTCATATTCTAAGACATTAGTATGACATTTTTACCGGTGAGTGACGTCACGACCACCCACTAAAATCTTTGACGCGTTTTATCTTCGTCAATTTTTATTGATTTGTTAAAACAAAAAATACATATAAAATATTGTTCGATAATCTAACAGACGGACTAATTAGAATCATATTTTTTAGTCAGTAAAGTTTAGGCAGAGGACGATCATCTGATATCATTACTATAGTTAGAGTAGCAACATGATCTGGGGGTCTAAAATAGCCACTTTAGCAGATTATAATGAATTGCATTGAAAAGTGTAAAATGTACCTTTTTAACTTACGAAGTTTAAAGCAATTCATATTAATTTCCTATTATGATCTTTTTTTCCAAAATGGTAACAGACGCAGTTACTATTATGAAAGGTCCATTTTACGTTTTTTAACGCAATTCATATTAAGATTTGCGAAACTGGCCATTTTAGACCCCTCGGTAAGATACGGTCAACTGTTCTATTGTAGAGGGGTTATAGACTTATGGGCATTAAATTAGTGGGAGTTTTGAAGTTGTTGTTTGACTTTTGACAAAACATCAGAAAACTTGGACAAAAACCATCTTGAATGTTAACTGACAACTCTTTAAAGGTAATTATTTATCTGCCTTGTTATTTTAAATAACAATACAATTCAACACACACATTAGTAGGTATGATGTTTGTTTAAGTGTTAACAATACCTAAGTTAAACTTAGTCACTCGGTTGCCAACTATGAGGATTAGATAATAGATAGTAGATTAATTTACCAACAACAATATACTGTGGTCTGAGACTTTATTTTCATGATTCATACCTATTAATTGATCTCAATTTCCTCCTACGGCTAAAAATACGTCTCCTTCGTGTCACGTGTTTCTGGTATGGGAAAAAATTACGGCAATTAAAGTATTGTAACTATACTTTTCGTATTTAGTAAACACACAAAATGTTTCAAGCACCATGATCGTATAAATAGCCCTCATCTCGTGCAAGCCAGCAGACGTTATATTATAAATTCATCTTCTCTTCTATCGACAAGCTTTATGACTTTTAAGATTCTAACTCTTGTCATTCAGGAATATTAGTCAGTCAGACAGTTGTCGTTAAGAATATTAATTAATCATTTGGACAGCATTAGGTCATAAAATTGCTAATGGCTCTGTTAGGTGCACCAAACACTAAATTTGAAGCATTGTAATTCTTGAACGCGTCATCATCATTCTCCTGCACGCTCCTGCTGCTCTCTTGAACGCGTAATAGCAATTTATTCCAACACCGAAAACCAAAACCAAATCCAAAACGTCGGAAGAAAACATTGAGAGGTGGTCTAGAACAAAAAATGTCCTTTCTTTGAAATTGTTCGTTAAGTCAGCGAGCTCCATAAGTTGTGACAAATGCTTGCATTGACTGGACAGGTTCAATCAAATGTTCACGACTTTTCCTTCTCAAAACTATCTCAGACACTATTCTCTGCTAAGTCCTAGTGAGTTGACCAAGATTGACCTCTGAATTTGTTTCGGCTGTCTCTTATGTTTAAAATAAAATTACGTGCTTGTAACTCGTATTTGCAAAATATATAATTTATCAATACTCATGCTTATTACTAGTTATTACATCTGCCTGTATTAATTCATAATTCCTTTCTTTCCAGCTAACTTCAGCACTAATCATCTCGGTGGGCACAACGATCTACGCGATCTACCATGACGTGTCCTTCTTCCTCGACGACAAGTTCTTCTCCCCGGCCACCTTCGTCATCGTCATTGGCATCATCATGCTGTTCGTGTCTCTCTTCGGATGCGTGGGCGCACTGAAGGAGAGCACCTGCTTGGTTAACATTGTAAGTAGACCAAACTGTAGTGTGGTTAGGGAAGAGAAAGCGCACATGTATTGGGTTGTTATATTTTTCCTACTCCTCCGCTATTCTTTTCTGATTCATTTCGTTGCGGGATTCAAGACAGTTGTATATATTGTTTCTCTGGGACGTCGTCGAACTTCACTGTGTCGGCGCTTTTCTGGTGGTCGCCACTGTTGATTCTGGCTTTCAGGAGTTACAGTGGTTTGGGAACAGTATAGCTTGACCCAATAAAAAATGTGTTGGTTTGTACACACACTTAAGCACTAATATTTCTTGCGTCTATGGTTATTCTACGCTGGATATTAAGTAGGCATACCTACCTAGATAATGGAGAGCGTCTAGAGTTTCACGAGACATATCATGAAACTCTAGACGCTCTCCATTATCTGTTTATTACCGACCTACTCGATGTGCCATATTTACTTCCAGATAGGTACTATTCAGTCAAGGACAAAGATATAGTAGCTTTACACATTTTGTTTCAAGCTTGTTAACAGACAGTGTCTTTTAGACAATTAACTTAGTTTTTAACAACACCTTGCAACTTTCTAACGAACCACCCTTTTCCAGTTTGCAGTCATCCTCAGTCTGGTCTTCGTCTTGGAGATCGCAGCCGCCATCGCCGCCTACAGTCTCCGATCATCTGTCACCGGCATGCTGGATGAGAAGCTGAGGGTCGCACTGCCTTACTACTATGATAACGGAGAGGTCAAGGATGCTTTCGACTTCATTCAGAGCAGGGTAAGTCATTTTTTTACGGTTATAAATGCAAGATTTTTTGCGGAATTCTATTCTATATTTTCTACGTATTGTCTATAATTGTATTTTTTTACACCATGGTGCAACATATTTTATCCATTTGCAAGTTTCTATTTAGTACAAATACTTGATCGTGGTTTTCACTTTCCCCTTTTTAAATAACTAGGCCTCGATCTAATCCTTCTTTTTCTTCTATGTCTTTTCAAATTGCTGTGATAATGACAAGTTTGTTTGAGAAACCTCACTAAAACATCACAGAAAACATAGTGTCCAATCTCCTGAATTTTCGTTCTCCAATTTTAATTCACGAAAGATTAAACGAGTCTTCTTGGCTGTTCATGCAATTTATTTATTAAACAGCAAATACCTGAATTGTTTGCTGAAGAGTAGTAACAGGGCCAGATTGAACAGCCCACAACTAACGCGAATGCGTGCTCATTGATCGCGTTTTGTCTTGCTCACTGAACAATACCAAACATGCGTAGAGTGTTGAGTATTTGACAAGTATCGCTGTGGCGTTTATTCACTAGCAAACGAACAGAACAATTAGGAAAGCATAACTGTATTCTTTCCTAATTTTGTGCATTTTCAATTCTCTGTCTGAATTTTCCTGTTTCCGGCCAAGTTTTCCAAGAGTTACTGTAGGTACTGTCACTGTTACGCGAATTCGCAAAACAGTACTAAATCGGTACAGCCGTTCTAAAGTGATGCGCTAATTAATAGCAGTATTTAAATTCAAAGGATCATGTTTCTTTTTCGACAGCTGTGGAATATTTTATCTTCGAATAAATACGTAATAATGGACAAATAGGTACCTACCTTAAATTGTGAGTCAATTGTCCATTAGACTCTACCCACTCAGTCCAATGTTTTTGGTTAATATCCTCAGAGAACATTTAAATATAAAACTTTATAAATAAATATAAAACTTTATTTAATGGTAAACATCACTTTACAGTAAATTAAGATAAATATAATTGAGGAAAATCTACTTTATTTATGACAATAGCTGGAGTATGAGTATGTGTGTAGGTATATAAAAACAATAGTGCAATTGTTCACGTGTTGTTGTACTATTGGCTTTGTGTTACTTATACCGATAGACTTCTGTTAATGATGTTGGTTTTCCTGTATTTTAATAATAGTATTTTTGAATGCATTCAATTGGATTGTTTTTTTTTTATTTATCTTTATTCCGAAAAGGTAAGTAACTTATAAGCCCCACAAAACCGTTGCAATGGTTTGACTGTGGGGTCGACGAGTCTCTAGACATACTTAAATGTACTTAAAACTAAATTTTATTTAAACTTACACTAAACTTAAATCGATTAGGTAATTGGATGCCTTAGCTCAGCAAAGGATTTTCCCCCGAAAACAAAGAAATTATACAACGCTTCAACTTTAAGTGCCCGTAATAATTGAGTAAAGCCATTTTTATTCAGCTGTAAAACGTTAATTAGTTGGTATTTTCCAGTTTTAATAGTTTGGTATTGTACTCGGTCAACCGTAACGACTGAAGCAAGAAAATAGTTCAAAACTGCTTATCTACTCAACAACGAATGATACTTTAGGCATTTTGTCGCAAAACTATTTGGAACAATGCTTATCGGCATTTGTTGTAGGTACCTACATTATTTCAATAGTCAATAGTCGTTTTAGACTTGTTTTCAAGGATATTTATATGATTACATGTTCAAAATGAACTAGAACGTGTCTATGTCCATGATGGGTTCTTAGGCTACCTAAGGTACCCTAAGGTAAGGTGTTCTTGAAGCCCCAAGAACACCATCCTCCCTGCAGTGAGCTACAGTATCCTATTTGGAAAGCCCTAAATCGATTGCGCACCCAAGTAGGCCTCTGCAAACATAATTTGGCCAAGTGGGGTATTATTAGTTCCTCCAACACCGATTCCGGGTGCGGCACTCCTGGGGCCCGAGTCTGCTATTCAATAGTGTCAGAATGGTCTATCATTGATCTCATAATTGTTGATTTTGACAAGTTTGGTGTTGTGTAAATCAACAATTACCCATGGAATTCTTGCAACGAGCTGGGCCCCGAGTCTGCTATTCAATAGTGTCAGAATGGTCTATCATTGATCTCATAATTGTTGATTTTGACAAGTTTGGTGTTGTCAAAATCAACAATTATGAGATCACTGATAGACCATTCTGACACGATTGAATAGCAGACTCGGGGCCCTGATCATACAATGCCCCATTTGCTTGAGTGTCCCTGGTGTCCGTTTAAATATGGAAGTAACATCGATACGATAAGAAAAAGAAGATGTTCTCTTCCAAGCCGAACTTTTCTAACTGCGTATTGCTTTAGTTATTTTCTTGTACTCTAACCGAATCCTCACCATCTTCCAGCTGAACTGCTGCGGTGTGGACAGCTACATGGACTGGAGCCTGCTGCCTCCTCCTCAAGGAGTCACCGGCATCTCCATCAACAACATCACCGTACCCAACTCCTGCTGTGCTGAATCCCGCTATGAAGTCATCGGGGACCTTGAAATCGACGAATGCACGAAGTTATACGCCAATGGATGCCTTCCCAGGGTGTTCTACTTGGTGTACCAGAGCGCTGGACTATTGGGAGCTGGAGCCATGACTATTGCTTTCATTCAGGTTAGTATTATGTTTGTTTCGTTGTCTTATCCACCTGCTCTATATCTCTTGCTCTGAATGTGGACGAGGCAAAACTAAGTAGGCCGTAGGTAGGTAAAGGTGTAAGGATCGTAGCACGTGGCGTTCTGTGGTTTCTGCATAGTCCCGTGGGAAAAGGGTGTGAGTTTATATATGCAGCCTAATCTAGACCTAAATCTTACCTGATGGAAAGCAATGGATTAAAATTTGAGATTGGAACGTGTTCGGAAAACTCCCTCGTACAAAATGTGTCTTAGTAGCCAGTGTAATTTTTCATACTGGCCAGTTTTGTGGTTAAAACTGTTGCAAATGAGAAAAGGATTTACATGAGCCATACTCGATATTGTGATTCAAAAAAGGAAAGGATAATACTCAGCAGTGGGACTGATATTGGCTGAATCGATTTATTGATTTTCCTTATAAAAGACCATTTTGCCACAATGGCGATGTTTCTAAAATATCTGTGACTTTGATGCATGATGTCATTCTTTATAAATCCTTGTAATAAAACAAAATGTGATATGCATGGATATAAAAAAAAAACATTATGACGATGTGGCACTAAAGTTCTTCGAGCCACGCTTTGTACAAAGTCATGAGGGCATATATTGTTCTGATAATTACCAAGGATTTTTTGTTTAAAAATATACCAACTATAAAACATGCTAAAATCGATAACATTATCTTACTTATCAGTACCCCAAAAAGCTTGTACCAGACTATCTACGAATTCCCCGTATCATAAATATTCATTTTTATCTTATCGAATTTCAGATTATCGGCATTGTATTCTCATTCTCGCTGGCTAGTTCGATCCGCAAGGCGAAATCCGAACGGGAACGCAGAAGGTGGGAAATACAGGAACGAGTCATCAATGCCTACACTTCTCTCAATCCGAGCGACGAGAAAAAGGCACCCGTTGTCTATGTTCCGTTCCATGGACAAACTACCGCTTAAGAGGCTGTATGTGCACAATGCCTTAGAACTGGTTCGACAAAAAAAAATCATGGAACCAGATTATTGTGATAGCACTTGTTTTAAATTTTTAAAGTACGCTATGAAGTCAATTTTAGGGTGTAACAAACTTAAATCATTTACGGTACCGGAATTGTAATTTTTTATTTTTGGAAAAGTCACACCAAATATATTTTCCAACAGCGGGGAAATCCTACCGTATGAAATATCGGTTTGTGAAGAATAGCCCTTATTGCTAAGTACAGATGATTAAATAAGTAATTTTTAATTAAATTATATTTTTTGATGCAAAAACATTCCACTTGTTCTCAGCTTTTATGATTACGTTGCCATAAACTTAATTGATTACGAAAAATTCTGTAATTTCCTTCTTGCCTATCTTTGTTGTCACTTCACCACTCTTTTTCCTTTAAAAATAAATGAATAGAATATAAATAGAGATTCTAAATTACTTAATATATGATGTCACTATTTTAATCAATAAGTACCTAGGTATTATGAAAAGTATTGTAAAGAAAGAAATATTTTATTTATAAATACAATATTTTGTTGTTTTTTTTTACCTATTCCAGTTTAATTCCTTGATTGTCAAAACAGACAAAAAAATATTGTAGCTAATCTATCTACCTTTGTACTGAGATACTCACACCTTTTAGAAGTATCAGTATTTGATAATTTTTATAGTTGACTAAAGACTTCTCTTCGTCGTGGATAAGAAATTTATTATAAACACGGTGGATAACATGATCTTCTAGATGCCTGGAAGTTTGGAATCCGGTTTAAACTGTGGCGACAGCGACATCTATCGCAACACATGCGAACTAAATTGGCAAATCCTACATCGCGCTATCAACTTTATCCGCGACATTAGCCTATATAGAAAATCCCGACCTACATACGTCGGGCAGTTAGCCCACCAGACATATTATAGACCCCCATAATACGAAAAGCCACTGTTCAAAAATATCATATAACTCATATCTCCGTGGAAAAAGACCTGACTATGGACGTGAGAAAGAAACCCATTGCAGCAACTTAAATCAAGTTATTGAGTTTATTAATTTCACGCATATGGACCATAGAGAAGAGTGGAAGAAGAAATTGGAGGCCTATACCCAACAGTGGGTGATTCCGGGCTGAAATGATGATGATGATGATGATATGGACCATAGGCAGGACTTTAGGCTTCTGACTAAATAATAATACCCGCTCGTGCTCAACCTTCAAGGTTTCGCAAAGCTTCCAAGGACGGTCCGTGGGTGGCAGACCATCGATTAGGTACATACCTACCGAGTTTTTCTTCGAGCCTCGGAAAGCACTCCGAGTAAATGCTTTCCGAGTACCTAAATGGCAGCGAAGACCAACGTCCTGACTGTCATTTACAGGCGTTACTGGTAGACAGTGAAATGTCCTGACTGTCATTTACAGGCGTTACTGGTAGACAGTGAAATGTCCTGACTCATTTACAGGCGTTACTGGTAGACAGTGAAATGTCCTGACTCATTTACGGGCGTTACTGGTAGACAGTGAAATTTCCTGACTGTCATTTACAGGCGTTACTGGTAGACAGTGATATGTCCTGACTGTCATTTACAGACGTTACTGGTAGACAGTGATATGTCCTGACTGTCATTTACAGACGTTACTGGTAGACAGTGAAATGTCCTGACTCATTTACGGGCGTTACTGGTAGACAGTGAAATTTCCTGACTGTCATTTACAGGCGTTACTGGTAGACAGTGATATGTCCTGACTGTCATTTACAGACGTTACTGGTAGACAGTGAAATGTTCTGACTGTCATTTACAGGCGTTACTGGTAGACAGTGAAATGTCCTGACTCATTTACGGGCGTTACTGGTAGACAGTGAAATGTCCTGACTGTCATTTACAGACGTTACTGGTAGACAGTGAAATGTTCTGACTGTCATTTACAGGCGTTACTGGTAGACAGTGAAATGTCCTGACTCATTTACGGGCGTTACTGGTAGACAGTGAAATGTCCTGACTGTACTTTACAGGCGTTACTGGTAGACAGTGATATGTCCTGACTGTCATTTACAGACGTTACTGGTAGACAGTGAAATGTCCTGACTGTCATTTACAGGTGTTACTGGTAGACAGTGAAATGTCCTCAAAGTCTGCTAACCAGTCTTACCCAGCGTGTAACTGGGTTGTGGAAGTTAGATAGGTAGTCGGTCTATGTAAAATACTCATACCTATTCATCTGCATTCGGTTAAAATGAAAGCCGACCCCCGGAATAGTTGGCAAGGTCTAAACAGATGATCAACTGGACCACATGCTGATTTCCTCACTATGTTTTTCTTAACCGATTTGAGGGCCAGTAGTGTGCATAACATCACACCTGTAATCCCCGAAGGGTTAGGCAGAGGTGTACCTAATAGTATACCCACATTTCGCCAGTTATGTTTAAGTCCCATGTAATAAGTTGCTAGCCTATTGCCAGTAGTGTGGTGACGAAATAAATGACCCATAGGAGACCGGTTTGGGTTCGAACTTGCGCGTAGAGTAGAACCTGTAGGCTAGGTGCGGCCTGAAATTCTTAAGTAAAGGCAATATCGCGCTAAGGCCTGTAGCTCAAAATCCTGCATAACTATTTAACACAGGCGACATCCAGTGTTTTTTTAAAGGGGCAAGTGCACCTGTCTACGCCCATTTTTCTGAGCTTATGTTCCTAAACTTAGAAGTAAACTAACAAAGGAATGAAAGTAGTAAAAAGTGTAAAATTACACCGACGCCGAAACGGTTACGTACTGGTGTACGCTTAGAATGTTCCTGAACTGTATGGCACAGATGATTAAAAATTACCGGTGAATAATTTCGTCAATTTTGATAGGACACATCTGTGTTTTATTTTTAATTAACGGTTAAAAACCTACCAAAGTCCACATAACATAACATCACGCCTGTAATCTCCGAAGGGTTAGGCAGAGGTGTACCTAATATGTAGTACACCCACATTTTGCCAGTTATGTTTAAGTCCCATGTAAGAGGGGGCGAGCCTATTGCCATCAACCGGGCACAAATCTCGACTCCGTGGCTGTTACTGAAAAAAATAAAATATATATAAACAATGAAATATTTCAATGGGAGTTCAGAATGATGTACTGTATACGTGTTACCAGTTTCGACAACGTTGTTCCTTCCATACGGCATTAATAAATAAAAAACTCTAATCCCTTTATTCATACAAATATTTCCGGATCTGAAAATAACAAAGAAATATGAAAAGGTATCAAAATCTGTAGATAAACATCGACACGACTGTTCTATGAAAAATATATGAAGATATCAGTGATAACCGCTAGGGCTTAGCGATAAGCGAATGGATGTTGTTATCGTCCTGAAATCCTTATATATATATATATATATATGTAGATAGATACATACATATTTACATGGCTCGAACTGAGAGTTCGATATATGGTTGGCGCAGTGGCATAAGCGATTGGACTGCTGCGTAGCGTGTTGCGGGTTCAATCCCCGCACGGAACAAATATTTGTATGGCCTACAGATAGTTGTTTCGGGTCTGGGTGTCTGTGTATGTGAGTTTAAATGTTTGTAAACGCACCCACGATACAGGAGAAATTCCTAGTGTAGGACACGGTTTAAAAAAATAAAAATAAATAAATATTATAATATCCTATTGATAGGTATACTATTATTTTTTTATTCAGAGGAACACATAAGCAATTAATTATTTACTGTGTGGTTACACGTAGTGGATTATGTGGAGGTCAGATAGGCAGTCGTTCCATGTAAAATAATGGCATCCGGTTAGATTGGATGCCGACCCCAAAATACTTGAGAAAGGCTAGGCAGCTGATGTAGTGGATTTTGCTTGGACTAACTCCCACGGGGAGGAGGCCTAACTGTGGGAAAGTTATTTAATTGTAATTGATAATTTTGCTAGACAAAGCGACTGATTAAGTATTATGTGTAATACTTAATCAGTCGCTTTGTCAAGCAAAATTATCAATCTAAAAGACAGGCTTACAGCTCAAAGAAATGTCAACAACATTGCAGGGCATTATAGCAAGGGCCGAGTACGCCTGTCGGGACTGCGGGTGGTTCAAAAGAGATATTTGACCCAAAGGTTGAATGGAAGAGAATCTTGCCATTAAGTCCGCATATACCACTCTTGTACATGAAGTTTAAATAAATAAATACAGCGGCCAACAGAACAAGAAGAAGACAACAGAACCGGACAGGAGAAGGAACATGGGTGGATATTAGTCAGTAGAAGTCTGACACTCCCTTTCGCTCTGCCCAAGAGCGGGAGGGGTTATTTGATGATTTTCCACCCGGAAAAAAAAAATAGGGTTTTGACTGGGCGTTGATGAGTCACTCAGTCAGGATTTTTCTTTTTGTTCATGTACATTAATCATTTTCACTGAAAAACGGATTTTCATTTTCATCACTTAGCGTTGTTCGTTTTTTTTTCTTTTTATGTTTTCGGGATGACGGCATGTGGTCGGTTTCCAATCTAACCTGATGCGCCTAAATTTCTTATTATTACGTGAAGCGACTGTCCATCAGACCTTTACAACCCAGTTCGTACTGGTAAAGAGACTGGTAAGACAAGGCTGGTTGCCAGACTCTCGGCCCACCACTGTCCCTTGAAAATACTGGTTTTCGAACTTGCAGGCCACTGACTACCTGTAACGATTGTCAAAATGTACAAATGACAGCCGGAACCTACCGAGGCACGGAGGAAACCTTTTCATCACATACATCATCTGCCTAGCCTTTTCCCAACTATGTTAGGGTCGGCTTCCAGTCTAACCGGATGCAGCTGAATACCAGTATTTTACATGGAGCGACTGCCTATCTGACCTCCACAACCCAGTTAATACTAGGTAATACGATACCTCTTTGGTAAGACTGGATGTCAGAATTTCAGGGCACTGACTACCTGTAACGACTGCCAAAGATCTATATATAGCAGCCGGGACCAACAGCTTAACTCGGTATTTCGGGCGGTCACCCATCCACAGACCGACCTAGGCCAGCACAGCTTTACCTAAAGTTCGACCCGAGTAGCAGTTCTTATTAAGCCACGAGGTCCTTTTCACGAAAACCTTTTCATCACATACACTGACTGAAAATTTCTACATCGACAGTTTCAGAGAGAATTGTATTTGACTTTGACAATGCCTGATATCTCATGATAAGCTCGTCTTTAACCTTTTGAACGCGAGAGCGTAAACGTATCGGAGCCCCCCCTCGCACGCCAAGGGACAAATACCTACAAAATCGTCATCATCAGCCTATTGCAATCCACTGCTGGATATAGGCCTCTTTAATCTTGCGCCACTCAACTCGATTTTCGGCAACTCTCATCCAGTTGTTACCAGCCACTCTGCGAAGATCATCGCTCCACCGAGCCTGAGGGCGTCCCACCTTACGCTTGCCGTTTCGCGGTCTCCACTCAAGAACACGTCTACTCCAACGGTCATCGGTTCTGCGGCTAATGTGGCCGGCCCACTGCCACTTCAGCTGACTTATTTTGTGAGCTATGTCGACAACTCTGGTCCTCTGTCGGATCACCTCATTTCGAACGTGATCCCTGAGAGAGACTCCTAGCATAGCTCGCTCCATAGCTCGCTGAGCGACCTTAAATTTATGGATCAACCGTACCGTGAGTGTCCACGTTTCAGCCCCGTATGTCATAACAGGCAGGACGCACTGGTTGTAGACCTTAGTCTTTAGGCTCTGCGGAATGCGTGACGAGAATACCCGACGAAGCTTCCCAAAAGCTGCCCAGCCTAGCTGGATTCTTCTATTGGCCTCTCCCTCAAAGTTGTTCTTACCAAACTGCAAAGTTTGCCCTAGGTAAATATATTCTCGAACAACCTCGAGAGGACCGCCATTGACAACAATAGGTCCTGGGGTGACGTGTTCGTTGAACATAACCTGGGTTTTGTCCAAGTTCACCCTGAGACCAATGCGCACTGAAGAAACCACTAGGCCATCCAGCATCTGTTGTAAGTCGTGGCACGACTCAGCCAGTATGACGATGTCATCTGCGAATCTCAAGTGTGATATATACTCGCCGTTGATGTTAATGCCCCGTCCTTCCCAGTTCAGCGTCTTAAAAACATCCTCCAGTGCGTTTGAGAACAGTTTCGGGGAAATTACGTCCCCTTGTCTCACCTCCCTACGCAATGGAATATGCTTTGTCTGCTGGTTCTGAGTTTGGACGGTCATTGTGGCGTCTTCGTATAAGCTCCTCAGCACTTGGATGTATCGTCAGTCTACTTGGCATCGCTGCAACGACTCCAGAACAGACCAGGTCTCAATAGAGTCAAAAGCCTTCTCATAGTCCACAAATGCAAGACACAGAGGCCGATTATACTCCTCGGACTTCTGTATAATCTGTCGCACTGTGTGGATGTGGTCTATGGTGCTATACCCTCCTCGATACCCGGCCTGCTCCGGTGGTTGGAAGTCGTCGAGTCTTCGCGCTAGACGATTCGTGACGACTCTTGAGTACCTACAAAATGATTAGTTTCAATTAAACAGCAGTTAAAAATTACGTTTTTTTGTCGGCTGTAGCCGACGATGGCGTGTTGGGCACGTTTTCATTTGTCGGCTAAACCCGACCGTGGCGATGAAAAGGTTAATCTGGAAATATAAACCATTATCGTCATTTTCTAACAAAGTAGATAAAAGATTCTACTCCCAGACTATAAGAATTATAATAGTACTTTTTCTCTGTCCATACAATCCCAGCGGTCAATACAAAATTACAAACCACGGTCGCGGCTTCAATTCTAGTAAATATTTAATAAACTAAAAGACTGAAGGTCAAATATAACACGTCGGTAATCGATAATAACCATTTACAGTTCGTGGATTGAAGCCAGTAACAGTAGTCGTAAAATCTATGTGAAACGACATTTCAAACAAAGAAAATAAAGCTGAAATTGTGTTCGCATATGATAAATAGGCAAAAGATAACAATTCTAGATCGTATGAGTGCATTAATTAATGAAATTGAAAAAATAATTTCCGATACTAATCTATTGAACGATTAAATCGAAACACCTTTGCAAGTGACACAAAATAACGTTGTTTATAATTAGCTATCTTCGTCACTGTCAACAGTAGAACACACTTCATTTGAGCTACGAAATTGGACACGGATTAGTGATTTTCAAAGGCTCTACGTAGTCAATGGTGATAGTTGGAAAACACACAGTGTTCGTTAGTGTGTAAAACAATCGTTATCATCAGATTCCATTTTAGTTATCACTAAGATATAGAGCTGTAACGTATCGGCTAAGGATTCGTTTAGTCGTTTTTTAAGTGATTATTTAAAAAAAATATTAAAATGACGGGCGAGACTCAACCTGCCCCCCCGACGCCTTTACCGGTGGGACCTGTAGTGACCAATAATTCTGGGATGCATTTCACTAAGACGGAAACGGAGTACAATATGAAGTCTATAAGATTTCTATTGTTAACCATCACGGCTATGTTTATTGTAAGTATGTTTTTTATTTATTTTATGAATACTTAATTTACTTGCCCATAGTAATATTCGTTAGGCATTGTATTGTATCAGTTATTGAATTGTTTTGATTTTGCGCAACTTAACAAAGTGGAGTACATTATTCGATTTCAGAAGGGTGCAGTGTAGGGCTAGAATTCCAGCATCATCAATATTCGGGAACCATTCCACTTTTTGTTTCATGGTATGTAAGAGTCTCAATCGTATTCTATTTATTGACCTCTGCCTAACTCCTTTGGTTAAAACAAGCGTGAAGGGTTATGACGTGAAATCAGCATAAACTGATTGGTAAAATTCCTGAACCATTATTATTATAATTTTCCGTAACATGTACAGTGCGAAATGCGCAGTATAATACTGTTTATCGTAAGGCTATTTTGAGGCTGTAATATACCTACCTTATTAAATTATTGCTTACGACGCAAACGGACGGACGATATTGATATGATATTGCGCAATTTCACTCACAGGGGACATCCTGATAAGAGCGCAAACATTTGCAAACCCTTTATTTACAGTAAACCATTCCTTTATGTTAGACTAGCTTTAAATATGCCCCGCAATCGTACTACCGGGATAAAACACATCCTATGTGTTAACCCAGGTTATAAACTATCCGGTCAGTAGTTTTTGCGTGTAACAAACATTCATTCATCATCACAAACTTTCGCATCTATAATATTAGATATTTTTTTAAGTAGGCATATACTGATCGAACAGCAATTAAGTATTGGAAATTTTTTTGATTATCTACATTGGAAATTGGTGGCATCATTTTGTGAAGTCCCTCTCAACTAAAATACGTCAGTTGTGATAAAAAAGTGATTGATACAGCAGCATATCAGTACCAGTTGTGTAGTCAAAAATATTGGATTATAAACCTTTTTGCTTTTTGCCTAGGCATGTCTAAAATAGTACTTTATGTATTGAAGTTCATGGTAGATAGATATTGGAAAAAACTGCGGGCTGACATTGCCTTTACGCTTTTAGCCATTTCGTCATACTTATTTATCATTCGATTTAATTTATCCCTTCCGCAAATTTTATCGAAATCTCAAAGGATGTACCTAGATAAGTTTGAAGACAATGAGTGAATGAGTAAGTCTCTTTCTACTAGTTCTTGAATACCACAAGCCAGTTTTAAAGCAGTTAGAGCAACTGCATAATGCACCAGTTTACCATCGTTTCGAGGAGTTGCAGTTGTGCAGATTACTTGTATACCATCAATCTATGTATCTTTGGAATTGTTAGTCGTGTCATTGAGCTGCTTAAATTATGAGCCGAGCCACACGATTTAGACAAATATGTGCACTGTCTCAGGTCTACCTAAATCTATGTGGTTCTTCTCAAATCTAAAAGGCCATCTCAGACACTAATCTACATAGTCATCAATTCATCATGTACGTTGACCAATGTCTGGACTTCAGGTAAATAAACGAGAGAGTGGCCTCTGGGTTTATTTTGGCTGTTTCTTCTCAAAGTAGTCAGGTACGAAACACCGGTACACCTAGTTTTAAAATATAGTATGCTGTGACGTGTTAAAGGGTTTTTGATTGACCTACTAATTATGATTAAGCTCATGTCGTGTATTTAATTGTAACGGAATACTGTGTTTTAAACTGTCTGATCATGGCTGATACTTCAAAATTATGATGGGAACTGTGTATTTTATGTGGTATTTAAATAAACAAACACTCCGTCAACTGCGCTGAACCCGCGTGGTGGAGTATGTGTGACCCACTCCCTTTGATTATGATTATACCTAGGTAAGTAGGTAGGTAGGTAGGTAATACATGCATAAAATAAAGATAATAAGAAAATGTTTTTAGTGTCATCGCTTTATAATGTTATCGGTTAATCAACGTTGACCCTATTTCTCTGTTGTAATTTCCCGGCACTTTAAACAAATATTATCTACGAGAGGAAATTGTATGATTACTTCTTGCCCTCCTTTTTGAACTAAGTCAGTAATTACATAGGACAAGTCAGTGGTAAAAAAATGTACAAAATTTATTAAGACCCCGTATTACAGTGTAAGCCATCCTAATTAACACAGTTTACATTCTTTTTTGCATCTCAAGAATTACCACCGACGCTCGGTTGACTCTAGCATGACGTCCATGACTATAGTAACAAAAAAAAAATCATAAGTAGTTTTTTGAGGGTTACATCAGTAAGTTTATTAATGGCTTTTGGTAGATATGGACCTCGTTAGGATCTGTACAGACGGCCAGCACATAAAGCTATCCGAAACTGTAATTTTTTCCAATAAACCTTGAACCTAATGCTCTAGGGATGAAGTTAAAAATCTATTAAAGAAATTTGACAGATTGTAGTAATTTGTTGTGCTGGCTTCTGCACTAGCTTCTTCTCACAGTCAAGGTAATTCAACAACCCGTCGGGGCTGTGGGCTGTTTGAAAGAGATACCGCGGCCTCGACACAAAGGGCTAAGAAGGAACATGGGTGGTTTTTATTCAGTAGAAGTCTGACACTCTGCCCAAAGCGAGAGGAGTCATTTGATGATTTCTCACCCTCTAAAGAAAACGTAAATCAACAAGATAAGGTATAGAATCAGACGTTGGTTAGCCCAAATCCATGACATTATGACAGATGTTATGCAAAATATTTAGTTTTATTTCCGCGAAAAAAACAAAAATACTTGTATATGTAAGTGTCATTCGATTTCGTCAGGGTTATTATAAATATTTTACCAACGTTTATCGTTATCATATCAAGAGAAAAGTAAAGTTGATTGTTGAGTTTTCGATCACATAAACCATCTTATCTGTAATTTCAATAAAAATATATCATAATCTGGGACGGAAAATTGTCTGGAAATGATTCATCGCAAATGACGGAAACATTGTTATTAAAAAAAAAACCGTCCAAGTGCGTCTTTGGCTTGCGCACTAAGGGTTTTAAAGCTTTCGACCTTTTCCACGACGTACAAACGAACTTTAAAAGTTCACAGAATATTTGTGTCACTAATTATGGGTTCTGTGAACCTTAAAGTAGGTTACACGTTAGAGGTCAATACCTGTATTGTGTTCGAACGATCGATGTTCGATATTCCTAAGTGACAGATGGACCCATAAACCCATTGCCACTAATCGTTGTAATGCAATACCGAGTGCAATACGTCATTCCGAAACTTGCTACGTCGAATTACACGGCGCCGAATGTTTGCAACAACGAATACTGTCAGTACGAACTACGAAAGCACGCAGCGACGCATACCGCAACAACGAATGCATGAGACTTCGAATTATGGAACAACGAATGCACGTTACTGACAGTATTCGTTGTTGCAAATATTCGGCGCCGTGTAATTCGACGTAGTAACTTTCGGAATGACGTATTGCCCTCGTAGTTGCCCCAGTCTCTTCGTTTTGAAAAGGGAACACCAAAACATACGTACCATGGCTACCCACAAATCGAAAATTTTAACTTATCTAACTAGCGAAAATAAAATGTAACATTACATCACGCTTGTAAGGTTTAGGTTAGTGGTAGATGTGTACTTAGTACCTACTTACATATAGGACACCTACATTTGGACGGTTATATTTAAGTCCCTAGAGGGCCAGCTTAGTCCCATTAACCAGGTACCATTGACTTATATATTACTGCGTAAGGACTGGGCGGACCGCATGTTACAATGACGCCTCGAACTTGGTCCTAAAACGGTCTTTCCTAAGCCGAAGTGAACTAGTCCACGATCGGCTCTCTTCGGTTGTGGTCGTAAATTTTATGAAAAGCTTTATTTATTTGTTCTTTATACCTCGAAAATACCACGCCGCTTATACAAGGTTACGTTAACGAGCAGACTACACCGATTCTCCGTATGGCAAACAAAATGTTCGGACGACCGTATCTTTAGTTTTTATAGCAATGCCAGGTAGGTACACACAGACAGACACCGTGCTTTTTCTTCTTCTTTATCGTGTGGTTAGAGTCTAACCTGGTGTCAGGGTTTTTATCCCATCCATGGGCCTCTGACTTGACTTAGACACCTCGCTGATGTTGAGAAAGACATAATAGAAAAGCATTGTGCCCGAAACCACTGGGAATCGAATTCAGGATCTCATTCTCAGCAGTGGCGCTTGCGACAAGAAGACAAACAAGGCAGTAAATAAAAATAACCTAATTTAGCCACGCTGCATACATTTTTTTTTGTGGTTGCCAAATCATCAAATAACCCCCTCCCGCTCTAGGCAGAGCGAAAGGGAGTGTCAGACTTCTACTGACTAAAAACCACCCATGTTCCTTCTTAGCTCTTTGTGACGAGGCCGCGGTATCTCTTTCGAACAACCCGCAGCCCCGACGGGACGAAGCATACCTTGAGGCGTAGAACCGGGACCAATGGATGGATTGGGACCCGATTTGCCCAGCAGTGGGACAGTCCAGGCTAGTTCTTATACCTCTCCTTCTAATCCCGATGTATTTGGGGTTAGCCCTCCTGATACTTTTGCACCACAGCGCACGGTTGTGGGTTATCTCTTGTTGTGCTGCTCGCTGTCATGTAATTTTTAAACAGACTTGGTTCTATGTTCCACTGTATTATTAGGGTTCCGTAGCCGAATGGCAAAAAACGGAACCCTTATAGATTCGTCATGTCTGTCCGTCTGTCCGTCCGTATGTCACAGCCACTTTATTCGGAAACTAAAGACTACACAGTTGAAACTTGGTAGGTAGATGTATGCTGTAAACGACTTTACGATGTTGTACTGTCGAACAAAGCTAATGAGTACACAACCAGCTAATTTACATTTACTTTTAAGATTACACAGTTACATTTAGAGACTGATGTGAAATGAAACAGCGTTTGACATTAGTCGCTTAATGCAAAACGCTTTATAAAACAAAATTGCAATCAATATTTTCAGTGTACTAGAATTATAAAGATCTCTACCGACTACCTGTATACTTATTAGTTTGTTCGACTGTACAAAAATAAAAAAATAAAGGATTAAGCCTTAATCTTTAAAAAATAACTTTTCTTGTTAAAAAATAACCTTTTTTGTGTATAGCCAGGCAGTTATAATATTTAACTATATCATCATCATCAAACTCAGTATTTAATGGGTCCATCCATCCACGGACCAACTCAAGCAAACGTGGCTTGACCTAAATATCGACCCGAGTGACTGTTATAAGCCACGAGCTCTACAAGCTATATAATTATATTACATTATATTTTTTTTTTCGGCGGATGGAAAATCATCAAATAACCCCTCCCGCTCTTGGGCAGAGCGAAAGGGAGTGTCAGACTTCTACTGACTAAAAACCACTCATGTTCCTTCTTAGCCCTTCATGTCGAGGCCGCGGTATCTCTTGCAACAACCCGCAGCCCCGCCGGGATAAATACGGCTCGGGTGTTCAATCCGCCTCGAATGCAATAACAAACATTCCGCACTTGTATCAAAATGTACTATAACCTTATTTACTATTTCAGGTTATTGCCTTTCTGATGGTAGTCCTGGGTATCTCGGTATACTCCCACTACCACAGCTTCTCGTCGTTCTTCGACGGCACGGTCAGCAGGCTCCTGACACCGTCAGCGATGAGCGTCTTCGTCGGGCTCGCGCTGATGGTCGTCTCCATCTTCGGCTTCTTCGGCAGTTTGAAGCTCAGCACTTGCATGGTCAATGTGGTACGTGTTTAAAACTTATACTTGTTTAATTTGAATAGAGGGATGTTTCCTGACAAAAAAAAACTGTTTAGTCCGTTAATTAGATTATCGAAAAATATTGGACATAATATATTTTTTCTTTCTTCACGTAAACAAAAAATTAAGACGATACAGTTTGAAAACGCGTGTGACGTCGCATTGCGGTACATTTTTACCGGAGAGTATCTTTGACGTGTTTTATCTTCGTCAATTTTTATTAATTTGATAAATCAAAAAACACGTATCCAATATTTTTCGATAATCTAACAGACGGACTAAACAGATCTTTTTTTTTGTCCTGAATCATCCCTATTGTGTGTGTAAAAATCTACACTTCCTTGAAAGTTTTGTATTTCATAATCATAAATAAATCAGATTCAAAGCAATTTCTTAAACTTAGATTTAATCACGGTTTTTCTTTTCAGTATGCATGCATCTTGATGACGGTGTTCATAATTAAGTTGGTGGTAGTAATCCTGGCCTTCACGGTGGACAGCGGTAAGATAATGCATTACGTCAATGTGCCATACTGGAGTTACAACGATCCTGAGGTTCAAGAGGAAATGGACGCTCTACAAACCACTGTAAGCATCTTTATATAGAGATAATTTATGATAACCAGCCCATAAGGTCTAAGGTTGCACCACGCGGGCCCAGTGCAGGTTGATATGAACTATGATGACGTTATACCAACCCCGCATTCAAATTTTTGTCCGACATGCCGGTTTCCTCATGATGGGAGGGTAACTTCACCTTTTTTGAGAGTGTCGTGATAATAGTACATTATGGTACAAGTGTGTAATGTTAGTTATTACCGCTGAGGCGCCATTGAGACCCGAGGACGATAATCATCAATACACACGTGTATCATACGACGTTTTTCAACACAGTTGTGAAGAAAATATACAAGAAAATCATTTTCAACAGTTAAAACGAATTCTGAAAAAATTTTCGCGATGGCGGGAATTTTTTGTCATCAGTTTACCTATGCGCGCGCATCTAACAATGGCGATCGGCCATAGACTAAAAGAATGAGGTTTCTTTATTGGCTTTTCATGCATAGCGTTTTAGCCACGTACTCGTACAAAATGGGGAATTCAAAGTTTTCTTTATTACAGAGAAAACGAAAGTTATATTTGAGTGAAAGTTTATTTATTAAAAACGTATACGTTGAAATTATCTATTTAAATACAAAGTTGTATGAAATGAGCAAGCAATAGGTTAGGTACATTAATTTATTTGTACTATTACAGAAAGATTTGATAGAATCGGCGCGAGGTCTCTTTAACCTCTAAAGCCCTTCCTCATTGCACCGGTTGTGTGTTAGTTCATCTCATCTTCGAGTGATTTCATTTCAGTGGTAATGTCTCACAATACTCAACCTTAATATAACATAACGCCAGTAATCTCCGAAGGGTTAGGCAGAGGTGTACACCCATGCAATTCATCAGCCCTTAAATGTTTGTTCAATCCTCATTATTTTATTCCAGCTTCGTTGCTGTGGCAGTAACACCTTTATGGATTATTTGGACTTCCACTTCGCCGACCAGGACAAAATAATTCATGCTAATGTCCGGGTCGACGGAGACACAGTGTCCATAATGGTGCCCAAAACTTGCTGCGAGATGAGGTACGACCCGGAAGTTTGCCACCGAATCAATGTTGTCGGTTGTAAAGAAGCCTTGGTCAACGTGATGGTACAGAATTCCACTGTCATTGGTGTGCTCGGCGTTTCAGTGATGTTTATCAATGTGAGTTTGTTTTGTTTACTTACTCTTGTTTTTAATTCACAGCAGTTTTTTTTTTAATTTCTTGCTTTGCAATCAGTTGGAACCAAGATAGAAGGAACTTATTTTTTCAACCACCAGCCTTGGTGTTTATCTCCACTAAATTAGTGTAGATAGGAAAGTAGGGATTAAGAATGGAGGTATTTCCGGATAGAACAGCAGGGCTATTGCGTATCTTTTTAAATGTCAGTGGCTATCATAGTGTCCATCGATTAAGTTCTGTCAGTTTGGTACAAAATGGAACCATTTGACAGTTAATCGATGGACACTATGATAGTCACTGACATTTAAAAAGTTACGCAATAGCCCTGCAAATAGAAAAGTACATTAGGGTCCCGGAAAAAGTTCAACGACATCACAGTAGGCTACCTACTTTACCTACCGATAGTTATTCTCTAGACTGCTCGGTGGTCGGAATTACCTAATAGTTGTAGGTAAGTTTTCCGACTGGGAAATTTTAGAAGAAACTTGAGTGCAGGTAGACATTATTTTAGACATAATATCCGTAATTCCGTAAGTTTATATGGAAGCTGTTTTCTTGCCCTAGATCGCTAGATCCTAGCGGGACTGTTCAGTTGCAATTGTAACTTTATGACAAAGAAAGTTATAATAGACAAAGATATCTAGCAAGCTGTTTGCAAGGATACGGACGTGCCCTAGTTACATAGGTACGGCTTTGAGGTTAATTGATAACAATATGTACCTACTACTTAATTTGTGTTTTGTGTAGGCTAATAAGGTAGTTCATGAAACCAGTCTCCGATAAAATGAATGTAGAAAAGCAAATGTTATTATTTGTTCGCTTCAAAAAAGTGTCATGTTTGTTAGCCCCGTATTCATTGTAGGTAGGTGTAGTACCTAATATAGACATGATTTGCGCAAACATGTTGGAGCAACATGTTTTGGATATTCTTACAAATAAATGTAGACCGTAAGCGTTGTTTCCCGCAACACAACATGTTGCTGAAATCTGAAAGGAGGATGAAGATGATGAAGTTTTGAATCCATACTTTTAGAAGCATGAACTACCTACTTGCTTACTTTTTTTTTAAATTGAAATGGGCTTACTCTTGACCTCAATCTTGCCTTATGGGCGGAGATGAGGTCAACGATAGAACGAGTTTACCCAGAAGAAGCCTATTTACTCGCGACTTAAATAGATTGGGGTTACATGAACTCGGGGAAACCGACGCCGGCAGGGAATACCTACCACTCATTGGCTGTGCGCTTAATAAAACAATTAGCAAAGCGCCTCGTTCGAATGTGTGGTACATCGACAAGGTATGGGTGATAACCTACAGTACGTCTAGTCTCCCGATGGAAGAAGGGAGATGGTGGAATCAGCCCGTGAAGCTCCTGCGTACAATCTCCGAAGTACAAGCCCGCCACACTATTCCCAAACCACTGTAACTCCTGTTAGCCAGAATCAACAGTGGCGACCACAAGAAAAGCGCCGAGACAATGAAGCTCGACGAAGTCCCAGGAAAACAGTAGTCCCAGGGAATCTCCGAAGTACAGTTTGTAGAAGACCGACAGACATGCAACTTTGCGGCGGTGGGCCAGGCTATGTAGCTTGGCAACCAGCTTATCGTCACTTAGCCTCCTGGCTCTGTGCTCTACAGAGTCAAGTGTGGCAAGTTGGTATTTGGCTGAGCCATCCCAAAGGTGACAGCACTACTCTATGCCGGACCGGACTGTCCAGGCTTGAAGTACCGCTTAACCTTATTTAGGATACCCAACTTTTTTGCCGCAGTTTGAGCTTTCGACTCAATGTAGGGGCACCGAAGTTAAGATTCGCGCTTAACTTCGTGCCAATTAAGAAGCTCGAGACTGTCGGTAACTTGTACAGACGTACTCCGGAAAGTAGGGGCCAAATTGAACGGACTCCTTTTGGCGGTGAACAGACACACTTGCGTTTGGGTGGCGTTGAAATCAACCAGGTTCTCGTCAATAGCCATAAACTCAGAGGAGCAGCCATCAATGACCACTCGAATCGACCGTTCACTCAGGAAGTCGAGTATCCAGCAGCTGAAGTCAGCGGGAATGCCATATGCCGGAAGTTTGCTCAACAACCTTGCGTGCCATACCCTGTCGAAAGCCTTCAAGATGCGAGATGTCCAGCGACACGGAAAGGGCCTCGCCGTGTTTCTCGATGGCCATATTATAAACAATAAGCTGTCTGTCTTTTACATTTTTTCGCCTTACGGGTGAAAAGATTTTGCTAAAATTCTTCAAACAATAGACCATCATCTAGATTTGTTTACTTACGAGTTAATTATGATATTTTCTATTTCGGTATATTATGATCACATGGCAAACGTCAGCCCCAACCTCCACGCGAAAGAAAGCTAACTCTTAAAATATTAATTTTGCAGCTCCTCGGCATTATCTTCGCCCTGCTCCTGGCCCGTTGCATCAGGAAGATGAAGAGTGCGAAGGCTCTGGTCACATGGAAACTCAGGGAGAACATGATCATGCAGAGAGAGGCTGAGGAAAGGCAGAAGAGTGAGACTCAGGTCTACATTGAGCAACCGGAGTCGAGTCAGGCGTAAAATTGTCAAAAATAACGTTCAGAGTGCTGCATGCGTTCTTTTGGCGTGTAACGTTAATCGGATCTAAAAATCATTTTGTTTTATCGATACAATTACCAGAGACAATTTCACAAATATTAACGAACAACATCCTCTTGTCAACGTCATCTAAGCGCCAAAAGAATCATCCAGCACTGTACCACACAGCTACACATTAAGCTATACATTTCCAGTATAAGCTGGTCTCGCATTGTATAGGATTTCCGTACAGTGCGAGATCAGCGTAAACTGGAAATGTATAGCTTGATGTGTAGCCGTGTGTACCACTATTTTATAAGTACCGAAATATTGTTTTGCATTTGTATTAAAATAAAACACTAGTAGGTTTTTGGGACAAAACAGGGCAATTACCTACTGGCATAGTTGATTTTAGGTTTTAACACGAATAATTACCCTCTACACTCCAGCCAATTTATCTGTGCAGGCGGGAAAATCTCGAACTAAAAGAAAAGTACCTACCGAGTTTGACATAATATCGATGCATTTTTTTTTGACAACTTTATTTTCGCGAAAGGTGGCGAAGGTACCTTTCGCGAAATGATGAAGTGTTATTACAGGGGGCGCTGATGGTAAACATTTGTGCAAAATCTTATATGTATATTTTAGTGATGCGCCGAGAGGTCGACGTACCCCGGAACAGCTTTATCTAAAATATTGTTATTTACAGATTATAAGTAGGTGAATTATGGGTACCTACACGCAATATTCGCCTAAATTATAATTTTTACATTTAGTTTTGTTAAATTTTCGAACATTTTGTAAATAAACTGCTTCAATAAGTGCTTTTTGTAGAAAGTTTATTGTCACCTAATTAATGTCATTTTTTTAATAAAAAATTTCCAACGCAGTTGTAACTTGTTAGATATAATAAAAATATTAATAATGGGATTTAATAACGTAAATAAAACTATCAAGTTGGACTGCAATATTTGGCATTTATTTAAAAATCCTATACATATTACAAAATACTATGAGATAACTTAGCGTAGGAACATTGTAAGCAAATTATTTTCAAAAATATTCACAGACAAGTGCAATCAATGCAGAAATTGTTGTACAATACATATTATTATACACTTAGCTAAAACAAGAGGTAACTGGGAGAGACCCATTTTTTGTGAAAAGTTCACCCTGTATTTAAACAGTAGAATTTTCATACAGCAAAAGCTTGGACTTGGAATTGCAGACATCAGCCAATACAATACAATTCTCATACAGACTAATAAAGAAAAAGGTTTTAAAGCAGCAATATCCGTCTTTATCTGAGTGATTGATTACGATATTTACTAAATATTTAAAATAGAGCTAAAATACACACTATAATAATATATACATATAGTACGAGCAAAAACCTTTTAGAACAACTAGGTAATAATCATTACTTATCTGGAAATAATACAAATGATAACAATTTTATTGCTAGATTAAAACCAAATTACTTGATTATACAAAGGAAACAAAGATAAGCGATCATTCGAGGCAGACACTAAAATATAGTGTACTTATGTTAATATTAATCGGCACAAATCATTAAAAACACTGAGTCTTGATTTATTTATATTAATACTGGGATGATTATACCTACTAATCTATAAGTCGAACGTCATATATTTACATTTTATATGACATTTATGCGTCTGTATGACCGACATAACTATTGTATTATATTAAATATATTATTATGTGACCTCAATGATAAGATATATGAAAATAAATATATATTGTGCCGTTAAAAAAACACAGAATCGATGAAGCATAAAAGCTGAACCTAACGCAGATAGTTGCCAATAAAATACATACAGCAACCTTGCCTGGAGACCGAATTCTCGTTCAAATACTCAGCGACAAAAAAAACAAAGCGAGTCTATTTAGATGCCGGTTGTATTTTTGACAGATTGAAACTAGAATCTAAACATTCTAATATATACGAAAATTGCCCCTTTGGCATTCGCATGACCACCACACAGCCGGCCATCGATTTTGTTGGCATCACTATCTGGATGCCATTCCGTAACAATTTCAATGGGATGAACAGAGAGGCAGGGGTGAAGACAAAACATCGACAGAGCTTTTAACATTGAATTTTATGATAATTATGTTACCAACAATTACACCATTTTTTTTACATAATGTGATGTTTAATGCGAGATCTTATGTTCATAATAAATAAAAAATAAAACTATGTTTGGCCGCATGAACATATTTAGTCAATGTTGAAATCTCTTTCATAGTTTTTAACTTTCTGCCACCACTACAATAACACACAAGTATTAAATTACCGTGTTTTGATAAGTACATTCAATATAGGTACTTGTATTTAAGCATCTCTTCATACATAAGGTCAAAGCAATTAATAAAAGATAGTTAATTTGCGCTAAACAAATAACATGACATCTGGTAGCTGACCCCAACAGTTGGGCAAAGGCTATGCAGATGATGATGTTATAACATCACAATAATTAGTCAAATGTTTAGCAACCACAATATGCATTATAAATAAAAATTCAGAATACTTATAATTTAGTTTTCACTCATTTTGCCTGCAAAATATACATATAATCATCTTCCGTCACCAAACTCGAGTGCTTACTAGGAATATATCTATTTATTCATAGATGTGATCAATATGTATGGTACATATTGATTTACTTACATGCCTTAAACCTACACACACTCATATGGATGATAAACTTGTTCACTGATGAATGTGAACATTCATCCGACAAATACATGGGTATTTTTAAAGAGTATACATTCCAACATCATGTGTACTTTCTGGACAACCAACCACACATGTAAGAGTGGACATTAGCATAACTAAATAATGGTACTATATCAACTAGAAATCTATATATGGACTGCACATTATTATAAAAAAACGCTTGTAAATAGGACCAAATAGAATAAATTTTAGCAATGTAATCTAAAAAATAATAATAATTGCAAAATACTTTCAGAGCATCTAGAAGATACACAATAATTGTTTTTAAATAACAGTCAGTCACACATAGCCTTGATATGAATCTTTACTTGTGTCAATAGTTAGAATAAACAATGTCTTAGAAAAAAATACTAATAGCCATATTATACAGTTGAATTAATGACGCCAAGTCTAATAATACTTTATAGTTGACTTCCAAAATTAGATAACTTAGTCGTCTTCTTATCGTGTGGGTAGTAAGGTCTAACGACCCCACACACCCTAGTGTCAGAGTTTCTTAACTGCCTGAAGGGCCTCTGACATCCATGGTCCGGGGCGAGGAGGAATGGGACGCCGTCGCCTCCTTCTGCGAAGCAGTGATGCTAGCGAAGGAGGTGGCGGAACGTGAGAGGGAGATAACCTCTCGTCCCAGCCGCCGCGGGAGGCGCTCCGGGCGTCGGGGGCCACGTGATGGCTTCCGGCCACCGTAGACGCGGGCCTGTGGACGGTGAGTGATGGGTAAGCTCGCCGTCCGTCCGTCTTATGACGACAACAGGCCGTGTCGACGGCGCGTTCGTGTTCCACGCGCGCCTCAAAGAGATGTCAGCAACATGGAAGGGGCCCCTTCAATGCAAGGGCCGACGCCTGTCGAGGCTGCGGGTTGTCCGCAAGGGATACCGAGGCCTCGACATGAAGGGCGAAGAAGGAACATGGGTGGTTTTTAGTCAGTAGAAGTCTGACACTCCCTTTCGCTCTGCCCAAGAGCGGGAGGGGTTATTTGATGATTTCCCACCCCCAAAAAAAAAAAAAAAAGGGCCTCTGACATGGTTTGACGACCGCCATTTAGTGGCCAGGACCACCGGCTTATACGACATACGTGCCTTCCGAAGCACGGAAACATATTTCTATCAGACAATCAGATGATTCACGGCCTGCAATGACCTAGCCAAACTGGAAACAACTTTACAAAGTATAAGCTTCCCGTGGGAATCGAACTCACAACCACCGGGTCACAAGGCAAACACCTAAACCACTCGATCACAGAGGCAAAAGTCTTGTTGTTGAGTCTTGTTTAGATTTTGGCCACTCAAAATCTCAACCTGTACGTTATTAAAAAAAGAAGTAACACTAGAATGAAAACTAATAAATTATTACCGTATGTAGCTAGTGGCTCAATACTAAGTTTTGAATAAACTACTTACTGATTTTAATCTATTTAAACACACATAAATAAACGCCTTTTTCCCAAGCAAGTAATAAGAAACTAGAAGATACCACATGGTATCCTTTTATACCCTTTTGCGCATCCGCAGTCTTACAGTTGGTCATACACGCACACCAATTGCAACTCAATTACATACATCATTTTTCATCCTCTACTTTCATGAAGGGCATATCCAGTTAGGTTCATGTACACAGGATTAAGGATTCACTACACAGTATTTCCACCAACATTCCTATACTATCACTTTTCTTACTACAACTATACCATCTAAGTATACCTATTCGAATACCAAGTACAATAAATAAATAAAAATTACAAATAAGTCATGTTCCGTAATTTGTCTAGTGGTAACAAATACTAACTTTCGCAGTCCTAATTCTAAGCTATTTGGTTTTCTACCTTTTTGTTTTGTCCGATAAGGGGTGATAGGCTCAACCCTGAAGATTTCATACCATCATTAGGTAACACCTCATGACCATTACTTATTTCTGTCATATTCTTCTGTTTCACATCTTCTACATTATCATATATTTTAGCTTTGTGATCCCAAAAGTTTTTACCAATTTCTCTGATGTTGTTTCCAATTTCTTGGTGATCACCGCACAGGTAGGGTGGGGTGAACTCCCGGTATGCAATACAGACTCTTCTTGAGCTGATATCTTCACGTAGAACACAATGTTCCCAGATGTATCTTGCTTCACCATAAATGATTATTAACGATCTCCTGGAATTGTAAAAAAGGTGATGTGAGTACTTAATACTTTTATTTACACAACTTTAGTTTATTTATTAATACATTATTTGACGTTCTGTGGTACTGCCTACCCCCATGGGAAAAGGGTCTGAGTTTATGTATGTATTACAAGTGCAATGCACTCCAATCCATTGCAACCACGAACAGTGTAACCCTGCAATGGATTAAAGGACACAGCAACTCGCTGGGAAACGACGCAGCGGATGAGCTGGCCAAGAGAGGCTCAGGTGATACAGTATTTGGACCGGAACCACTACTGCCCATACCTCAGGCCCAAATAAAATCATGGCTGCGTTTAAGAACCACAGAAAAACACCTCACTGAATGGAGAAACAGTCAAGGATGCAGGCAAACAAAAGATGCAGTTCCGGCGGCATCAATGAAGTTTACTCGCAATCTCATCAAACTTAAAAGGGACAAAATCCGTAAAATCATAGGAATTTTAACGGGTCACTGTTCCTTAAACAAACATCTACACAACATAGGTGTAACAGATAGCCCATTGTGCAGAGGATGCATGGAGGCGGAAGAAACGCCAAGGCACGTACTCCTAGAGTGCAGGAGCGTGGCAGATCACCGGGCACAAACTCTACGATCCCCATTAACTCTCCCAGAAGCCTGCAGCAGTCTGGGAAGGCTGCTAAAATTCTGGGACGACCTATGTTGGTTGGAGTAGGTATTCTTTGAACGACACGCACAATGGCCCAATCAAGAGGCTAAGTGCAGACAAAAGCCCAGTTAAACTAAACTAAAAAATGTATGTATTAATTAATTATCAACTGAGAGCAGCTGTGTAAACAAGGAACTCAACAATTGACCTTGCATAGTACTCAAACTATTTATTCTTCCGTCACAGATATTGCACAATGTTTTACTATTTTCATGAAACATTATCATTGTGTAATATTACACCTTATCATCTGCCTAGCTGTTTTACCTGAACTATTAAATAGATGGATGGGTGGACTTTGAAAAAGATGGAAAGGTTTTATGAATGTTATGAATAATAAAACATTTAAAAACAATATAAAGTCTCAACATCAGGTAACATAGGATTAGGTCAGACACAATATGATGATGTGGCTATTCATGATCAAAATATGACTAGAGTGAAAGAAATAGTTAAAAATATAAAATAATTAAAAATAAAACTCACCTTGGCATTGGTATTCTAATTATAACATCATCATCAATCACAGATTTGCAAGCCTCCAACATGGACTGTTCCATGATGTTGTCTGTTATAATACTACCATCATTAGCTACCACTGGGCCATACTGTTCAGCACAGTACAGATTGTACTTCTTTAAATCACCCTTAAACTTAGTCATAGTAAGTACAGAGTCAGACAAACAGTTCACAGTGATTATTCTCTCACCCCAGATCCAACAATCATCAATGTGAGGGTCAATAGACGATCCCTTACTAGGATCATACTCTAAAGAGCACTGTTCAATAACAGAATAATTCTTCAACAAATCTATACTGTCAAATCTCTCCTGCAAATACTTAGAAAAAGCTGGAAATCCTTCGAATTTTCCAACAACTACTTTTTTCTTTTTAAAATTGGTCTTGGGACCATAGTTTTGCTTCCTTCTGCCGCTCTGTGACACGTCCCATGGCACTTCATCGATGTTTTTCATCAGAAACCTTTCTTCCTCCTCTGATATGAAATCCATTTGTATGTACACTCCTGGATAGTCTATCGAGTCTCCTTCGTGGTTAGGATGTTGTTTGTAGGAGTCTAGGTCCCATCCTCGCCAGGCTTTGTTGCAAAACGGACAATAAACATAACCTTTGCCTTTGTCAAGTTCCAGCTGTAGTTTCAAGTTCTCGGCTCCATATTGTGTTTCACATATCAAACATGTTCTACAACCTTTGCAACCACATGGACGCGGCTTAGTCATTGTTTCACAATTAATAGTAATGCGCTGTGGTTTTATAAAAACATTCAACTGATTTCTCGATATTGTGACTGACTGGTCGGTCAAAGCGACGTGTGTTATTTTTATCTATGTCAAAGTCAAAGTGACAGTTTTGTTTTTACCGTAAAATCATGATCGTTCCAGATCATTGTATTAGTTCTTGAGCATGTATAAACCGGCTTATCACGATAATCTGAAAACCGAAATTAATGAAGGTAGGTACGACTACACAGAACGTACAGTTCTCCTTTCACAGTTATTAACTACAATATTTTAACAACTCTCATATTTTTTTGTTGGTATATTATGGTATCACTATCAACAAAGCATCGCGTTGGTTCGAGTAATTTTCATGAAAACGATCGAAACTTGATGCGTTTATGGACCCAGCTACCCTGAAGCAACTGCCTGTGATAACTAGCTTGCTTTGTAGCTCTACTTCGAGACCGCTACCGGCTGGCTGAAACAAAGAGCTCGCACTCCTGACTAGGAGTGCGAGCTCTTTGTTTCAATATATTTTACTCGTCATTAAACACCTATCATTTCTTATTTGTTAAAAACCTGCGGGACAAGTTTTGGTAGGGAAATGGTTTTTATAAGGCTCATAAATGAATATGAAATAAAATTACATTGAATGATAACTGACATTAATTTATTGATTAATCAATTATTATGTATATAAAAACAGGTTTTTCTTCCAAATGTTTTATATTAAAATATTAAATAAACAATAGAACAATAGTAGGTGCGCGACAATTTCTCTCGCAACTAATTTAGTTTTCCCTATAATTTTATATAGTTTCGTGCAATTTATTTATAAAATATAATATGTAATTTAAACGAAGAAAGTACATTATTTTCATGTTATTTACTACTCCGGGAAACCATGGCAAAGGTAGGGTTAAATAGATAAGGTATTTCGATAGGTAGTAAAAAAATACGGTATATAAAAGCGATAAATACTTACCGAAAATTACATAAATTTTAGTTATTCTTGGATCCTTCACAAATAAATACTTATGGTATCAACAAAACATTTTTAAAATGGATAGGCTATTTTATAAATTCATAAAACTACAGCTATGTAATGAGTACTTAGTTATGTTATTGTGATTGAGAAGCTTTTTTTGTGAAATGTGTTAGTATTCATTTTATAAGATCTTAGTTTTACTAGAACGATAATCAAAATTTTAGGGTATACGTATATTTATATAAAGCTACATTTCGTCCACACATGATTCAGTTATTGACATTACACAATCCCAATAACTGTTATAAAATAGGGAAGTCGTTATAAATCAATTACTGCAAAAAATTTGCATCTTTTTACCAAAGCATACACCCAGGTAGTTTTTTGAATAAGGGAAGCATTTGTCAGCATTGTTTTTATTTGGTTGAAATAGTGTCAATAACGGTTACCTTTTTAACTCCATCATACTGAATACGACAATATAATATAATATTATTAATATTACATTAAAATAAACATATTATGAATATTTTTGTTTTTGTATACATAATATTTTATTAAATCTATGGATTATTTTGTACCAGTTCTAAGTAAATGCCGTTTTTCTAGCAATATGAAAACAATCATTGGTACAATATTTTTTTGTAAAAGTGACAAACAAAAAGACGATAACATACAAAAAATTTGTCTGTGGCCAGCCACATTCCGGAAGTCCTCGTGTTATCATTTAATTTATTATCTATATTAATACTATAATGTAAATAGTGCTCTTGACTACGACAATTTAATATGTTTTTGATAATCTTATTGATAAATTTCAATATGCAGTGTCGCTAGGCTTAAATTAAAATAATAAGTAAATTTTTTTAGTTGAGTCACAAACATTGAAATAAAACAAAAATTGTATAATAAAATTTCCAATATTTCATAAAATCGCTTAAAATATCAGCACCAGTAGTAACCAATTGTACATATTAAAATGCTTGCATTATTTCAGATAAAATGTTTTACATTTTTACCTTACTGCGCTATATTTTGTAATAAATATTTCTCAATATCATAGCACTTAACACATTATAGCGTGATTAATAACTATCTATGCATCTATAATTATATGCAACTTTTGAATGGCAGTGTTATGTAAACCTACGTTACTAAAATATAATAGAGAAATTCTCATATTATAATAACCACTGATATTTTACGTGATAAAAAGTAGTTAAAAGTGTCAGGTCCTATAGAATGTCGGAAATATTTGAACAGAATAATCATATTTCTGTCACAGTATTTCAAAAATAGGTATTCATTTTCGTGTGAACATTCATCGGATTAACGCCAGAAAACGTTATCCATGTCATTAGTTAAAAACCTTCAGAACTTCAAAAACTCTTTCAATCAAGTTCATCAAAATCCAGCACTTTGAAAGTGGGATGGGAGATGAGCGCTAGGGGCGGCGGCGAGGGTGTGGGCGGAGCTACCACAACCGCAGGCGGCCGCAGTCCCGGCGCTACTGGATGCTAATCATCCACCAGGTCCCACAACATGAGCGCAGCGTCGGTACCTCCAGCACTGATCATGCAGCGGTCGTTGAATAAGAAGCGGGTGCTATATATCGCTCCACTGTACACTTTCATTTCATTGTATTCGGCTTTCGGACTTGCACAGGGGTACCTGAGAAAAATATTGAAGAATCATAAATTTAATATTTATAATCAGTGTTTGTGAGTTCAGTGGAATGTATAAGTTTATCTTACGAATAAATTATACTACCTGAATAAGCGGACGTATCCATCCAAGTCACCGCTAACGAGAAGGTCGTGAGCAGCCGAACGACTCGCTGTAGATATCAGTGTCGTCATGGGGTAGAATCGGTTGTTCCACATTCCTAAAAAAATAACATATTAAGTATAGGTTTCTACTATGAAATGATATCTGTCAAAGGATATCATAATAAGATGAAGACATCCGTACCTGATACAAGGAATCCAACAGTAGAGTTATATGTAGACCATTTAACATCTTTCATAGCGATCGGACTCTTTTCTGGTGATAAAGATTTAATATCCCCTGCAAGAAAATTGTGCAGTTTAAAAACAGTTTATAAATGAAAATTTCCCTATTTTAATCCTCTGCAAGAAAAAAAGTTTACAAACTGTTCACAAAAAACAATAGCTCATAATGGTGATAAACTTACAAAAGGCGAGATCGTAATCAGCAGTAACAGTCTGCAAGTAATTGCCGTCTAGACTCCAGTCTAACTGCACGAGAGGTTGAGCCCCTCTGATTTTGTTTGATTTTTTGTATGAGAACCCGTCGCGGGAAACACGGAATAAATAAATACTGCCATTTTGTGATCCTATGGCTAGAACATCTCCAGCTGAAATCAAGAATGAGACTAGTTAATTACCTGTTAGGAAACGAAACGAAGGTAACGTTTTGTATACCATTCAGAATTTTTAAAATTATCAATCTATTCACGATGACTGTGTTCTTAAAATATGAAGTCAGAACTTAAGGGGTGCTATAGTTTTCTTACCAGAATTGTAAGCCAAGCAACTAAGGGGTGAGCCACAGACTCTTAAAGTGGCTACATGGGCACCAGCGTCAGCATTCAGAACTACTAGATGTCCCTCAGTGCTGCCAGCAGCCAGCGCCCCTCCACTTGGATGCCACGCCAGAGATACACACTCATATCCAACCTGTGAAAAGTTGAACAGTATATTAACGAGTACTATACTTTCATCCACTAAGTTCTTGGCCAACAATGGTTACACCGGTTTCATCGAGTTACCTGAGTGGCAAACACCAGTTTGTGTCCTTTCCATAGGGCAATATTTTTGTCATGCCCAGCTGTGGCGAACATTTCATCGTCAGGGTGGACCGCCAATCCCATCAACTGTTTGTGATGTCCAAACACGACCTGTGTCAAAGAACAAATATTTGTAAATAATCTATTCGGAGTTGTAAGTTAACCCAACTTGGGTCTTAATCAGTACACTAAAATTTTAATAAAGGTACTAAGATCAGTTGATCAAATAACTAAAAACAATGTCATACCTGATTAAATCTTCTTTGCAGAGAACCTTCCATGATATTATTTCGAGTCGTGCCTACGTAAATGTTTCCATCGTTTCTGCCTGGCCTCTGAGGGTAAATACTGCGTACCCCTCCGACAGATTCAGGCAACTGAAAACACAATATTTTAATTTAAAAGAGTTATTACTATTTACTTAGAAGGAGATAAAAAAGTAATCTTACAAACCTTGGTCTCAGTAATTCTTTTATAGTTTTGTAAGGAATCCCAGGCAGCGATTTTTCTGTCTTTTTCTCCACCTGATATTAATGTGCCTTCGGAAAGCATAACTAGAGAACTTATGCCTTTGATGTGAGCCTGAATAATATTTAAAAAGATGCATAAATCAGTATTGTCTTACACTAAAATAAAATCCTATTTATTTGTTACCATTTCTAAGAGTTTTACCTCAAATTCCATTCGCACAAAGTAAGCTCCGTCGCTATCGACACTGTATATTGTAATGAAACCATCACTATCAGCAGTTACAACATCACCATCTTGTTCAAACTGCAATGCAGTTACGTGCGTACGAGACGGCTGTAAAAGGTACAACAATAAATGTTATGAAAAACCGATATTTACGGTTTTTTTCTAATTGATTTAACTCCACTCTACAACTTACGCGGGAAACGACTCGCGCGTTCCTTATCTGCGTTGTAGGACATATTAAGCATAATTTAAAAATCAAATAGAACCTTATTTTGAAAATAAAAAACAAAAACATATTTAAAACAAAAAAAAAATGCAAAACTTACCGGCTTGATGATATCAGTTCGTTCAAAGAATCCATCTTTTCTACGATTCCAGAATGCCAAGTGTCCCTTGCCGTGTGTGATGAGCAAGTTATCATCAAGAGGATGAAAAGCAGCACCAGTGAGTTCTTCTTGCAAAGTCTGCAAGTAGTCAATAAAACATTAAGTTTATTTTAACTCGATTTCGTTTATTTTGACTCGGTTTTTTTACTCGATAAGGAGATGTGAACTTTTAAGACTAGAACCAGTAGTTGAGCGCTCAGCGACCAATACTACCTAGTAAGTGAAAAATCAAGAAAACAAATATCTAATCCCATCTCAGCGAGAATCATTGACAAAAACTTGCCAAAATAATCTGAAAAATCATAATTTTTTTAATAGACTGCAAACTCAAGAAATACCTCTTATAACCAAGCGTTTATTTCGTCACCTGTCTCTTTCATGTGCTCATTTTAAATAAACCTGTCAGTCAGTAAAAAACCAGTCGTTCTAAACAAAAGTTGAACGCGATACGCTTTTTTCCTTGCACGGTAATGTACCAACCATGTTCTGAAGTCGTCGCGTGACCCGATAAGATGTTGCTTGACAATTATGAAGAATTATTACCTAAGTTACCGAGAAAAATAATGTTTTCTAACTATAATATTTTCTAGTCATAAAATAGGTGTTACTTAAGATCAATCGCGGTTATTTAATAATGATTGAGTGTTATTTAGCATGGTGTTTATTTCCATAAGGAAGCCATTTTGAAAAATAGCGTGGTTATAATAATAACGGGCTAATTATGACTTAATTTTTCATTTAAGCACATCTAGGTACTCTAATTTGACAACTATTTACCTATTCTATAAAATAAAAAAGCTCCATCAGCCACGGATCCTGGATCTGTGTCTGGTTGATGAAAATAATTATGTTTTTGTTTGCCCCCTATTATATAGTAATAGGACGTAAACATAACTGGCGAAATGTGTGTGTACTATTAGTTACACCTCTGCCTAACCCTCCGGGGATTACCATAAATCAGAAAGATACCAATTTGTACTTCGTAGGAATAATGCAAAATCAAAAAATAAAATCATTTCGTAGCCCTTCATAACTCGTAACAGAACGAACTAAATATCTGATTACGCTAAGGTTCGTTCAAACTGGTACGAAGAAATCTCAGACTCGGAACAGATACTTAGGTAGCCCATGAGAATTCCAAAACAAAAAGCCAATATTATTGGCTACCTAATATTTCTAACTCGTAGCACTCAGTAATTCATAGCCGTATCGTAGCTCGTAGCCAGGGGGCGTGGCCACGTTCAGTCGTTCAAGTGTGTTGAACTTGCGAAGTTGCGACCAAACGCTACGAACTGATTTATGCTTTCGTAGCACTTGCATTTGCACGCCTTATCGTAATCTATGGATGGAGTTTTTTAGTTTCTTTGCGATTGCGAAAAATGGGTTTCTTTGAGTTTATTGTTTACGTTGCACTTTGTTTTTTAAAGAAATGCAAAGCAAAGAGTGTTTTCTTTATTTGTTTGTAGGGCTTATAAAAATTATATTATTTGGTTGATTATTCTGAAGCTTATTTTTCATGCTTTCATGTTTCGATACCGTTCAGTCAAGATTAGTCGGTCTGAAATAATTATTGCTACTTGCGTACCAATTTTCCTCAATCCAAAATCGTATTATGCGTCATATTTTAAAATTACTGCCGTGAAACGAGTTGTTGTGGGCGAAAAATTACATTTTACAGTAGGGCCTAATGTAACGCAGTCAACACATTGTGTTGATGGATGCATTGAATAGTACGAGGATCATTGAGGACCTACATTAAAAACATTTTGTAAAAAAAATGTGAATAGTTGGAACTTTGATTCCCTATAATATATCTCCTAATTATCGCTATGACGGGAACAAGTGCATTTCGGCTTCGTTAAGCTTAAATTAACTTTTAGCCCTAATATTTTTCAAAAAAATAGCAGTGGTTCAGCAAAACAAACAGGGTAGGTTAACTAACAGATTAAAATGAGTAAATTTTTCACTTAAACAAGCGCTGATGTAAAAAGAACATTATCTAGTAACCATTTAAAAATTCTTTAAAATCCTCCACGACCACACCTAAAATAAATGCATTCTGCAGAACCCATATCTCAGATCCTATCTTCTTTCTAAATTAAAAAGCGGGGACATTTTACGAACGTCACGAACGCTGGCAACCCCAGGTTTAGTGACTTTATGTGTTGCCATCGGTACTTACATCGCGACCACATCTTAATGTATTGCCCAACCTTGGAATGGGGTGCACAAGGTTGCAGACAATACGTCATACACATATTATACATTCCGTGGTCTATCTAGATTTTATTAAATTTATCGTAATGTCATATTAGTTGGGTGAATACCTGAATGCAGATAGGTATAAGTGGCTATTTATATCTGAGGTTAATTTAAATTTTGGTATTCATTAATTTATTATACTTGTTATTTTATGACAACTATAATACAGCAAGTATCAGAAAAGTAAGGTCAAAATGGCTGTCGAACAGACTATCGAAGTGAAAAATAAATTGAATAGGGGATCGGACAAAAAAAACTAATTAGTCCGTCAGATAGATTTCCAAAAATATTGAACAAATATATTTTTTCTTTTTTCACATAAACAAAAAATGAAGACGATACAGTGCTTCGAAAACTCGTGAACTCCTCGAAAGCGTCACATCTTAGTGCTTTTTTTTATCTACAAATGACGTCACAACCCCCCCCCCCCCCCACTCATGATCTTTGACGCGTTTTATCTTCGTCAATTTGTATTCTTCTTCTTAGCGTGTCGATGGCAGTCAATTTGTATTAATTTGATAAAACAAAAAACACGTATCCAATATTATTCGATAATCTAACTGACGGACTAATTAGAATCATATTTTTTTGACCCAGTCCGATCCCCTATTGGACCAGCTGTCTATTATTATTTTTCCAGATTATGATGTTGGTCTTATGAAGAATCTTGTTCTGTTAGATATTCCAACTAACACTCGTAAATATATTGCGCAGGGCATAAGGGGGACAAGTGATTATCAGTATTTTTATGTAATAGCTAATTCATAAATGTATAACCAAAATATGTAAAATCTAAATATTTGTATGGCTGAAATGCCGAATATAGTGAAATCCATTTATTATGTATATCAAGAACTTATGTAAAAAACCTATATTCTCGCAAATAAATCATTCATTCATTCAAGTGATCGACCGTCAGTGAGTGCAGCAGTAAAACATAACTGAAGAAATGTGGGTGAATTATTAGGTATACCTCTGTCTAATCCTTCGTGGATTACAGGTATGATGTTATTTTATGTTATCTAAAGGGAACTTACAGCAACTTTGCCGAGTAGATGTCCCCACTGCCACTGCCACACCGACAGGATGCTCTCGCGGCCGGCGTCCACCGCCAACACGTAACTACCGCCGTTCTGTTAGAAACATGAGCACCATTAAACACAGTCCCATAAATTTTAGCCTTGCCATCTTGACGGATTAAAAAAATCTCATTGAGAGTCTGGCGAAAAACTACAACTTCGAGTACATACAATATGGCTGAATGATCTTATAATACTCCCGAACACTAAAGTTCATTCACAAGATAAGAGTTCTATGAACAAGATAGAACCTGGTAGCATTGGACTAATGGAGTATAATGGGACTTCCAGAGACTTCAGTTGGTAATACCACAATATTTTCGGTCTCGATTTCGAAGCAGACCTCAAATTTATCAGATTCATTCAGTGTGTACGACGTATTTATATGAAGGAAAACATCATCAAGATATTTCTCGAAGACATATAAAACCAAATCAGCGGCCCACGGGTGATGGCATAAAAACTGTTACACCATGCTCTAACCACACGATAAAGAAGAATTAAATGTCGGAGTTTAACTTGTACCTACTTATCTAAAAGAATATTGTAAAATTTTGGTACTCACGAGCTGAGAGAAGGCAACAGCAGACACGCCGGCCTCGAACTCCGCCATACCGAACACGTGCAGCGTCTGCAGCGTGTCGGTGCTCCAGATGCGCACGTGCGCCTGCGCACGTCTGCCGCGTCCTGCGCGCTGCCCGCTTGCTACCAGCTCGCGGGATGGGTGCAGTTCCATGCTGAGAAAAGGGAATGTTGTTAATAGCTGGTTTATAGCACTGTGTAGAAAGATTTGGATCCAGTTAAACTCCTGTGCTGATCTTCGCAGGGTGGCTGGTAGTAACAGGGTGGGAGTCGCTGTGAATCGAGTTGAGTGGAGGAAGCCATGTTCAGCAGTAGACTGCTGTAGGCTGATGATGATGAAACCTTTGTTTCTATCTATAAAACCCGTGCACCTATTGATACAGCTGGCACAAGTGACCGAGTGCCACAGACGTTACGCACATGGAGTTTGAAAGAGGTATATGTTAGGTGATAATTATCACACAATACTGAGCCTTACTTCCTTCTGAATCACTTCCAGATGAACAGAATTTCACTAGAATATTCAGGGATTTTTGCCATCTAAACCATACTACAATTTCATTCGTCAACATCATCACCTACCAATGATCTGTGATGAATCAAGCTTCACGTCTTACCACTGTATATCTTCTGTGTGTCCGATGTAGTGCCGCTGGGACTCCTCGTCTCTGTCGTACATGATGGCGACGGCTGCCACATAGTACAGGAGCTCTCCTGTCGGTAACACCCACAGGTTTCGACGGGAGTCGGAGCCGCGGTAGCCGTAACTGCGGGAATTTTCATAATCATCATCAATTCAGCTATAAGACGTCCACTGCTGGACATAGGCCTCCCCCAGAAGGGGGGGATTTGCCATAATCGCCACGCTTGGCAGGCGGGTTGGCGATCGCAGTATGGTTGTTACGAAGGCACAGAGAACGCTGCTGCCCATTCTCTGGTAAGTCCCTTAGTCGCCTCTTACGACACCCACGGGAAGATATGGGATGGTGCTATTCTTTACGTCCGACATCATACGGAACCGCGAAAGCGGAAGCGGGAATTTTATTATTAAGTTTCTTTAAGAAAGGCAGATATTTCGTGCCTTGGAAAACACGCAAACGTCCAGTTTTGTCAACGGTATCGTTCTACCAAGTAACTAGGTTGTGGATGTTGGATATACTCAAATAGAGTATTGTACGTTAAATACTGTGACCGGTTAGGCAGTAACGACCCTAACACAAATAATGATAACCGTATTATATCTTCAACAATATAGAATGAATGTAGAGTATTTCTTCATTTTAACGAGAAATAAATTTATTACACACCTTATTCCTCGACGTGGCTTTGCAATTAGCACAATTGGAATCAAGAATCAGCATCAAGAATTAGCATCAAGAGACAATGACATATGGGCTGTTTTCAGCAAAGTTATAAGTAGACCAGTACGACTATTCGAACACATTAAGCCATTTATGGGCACAGGGTCCTGTTGAACCCGTCGGGGCTGCGGGTTGTTCGCAAGAGATACCGCGGCCTCGACATGAAGGGCTAAGAAGGAACATGGGTGGTTTTTAGTCAGTAGAAGTCTGACACTCCTTTCGCTCTGCCCAAGAGCAGGAGGGGTTATTTGATGATTTTCCACCAGCCAAAAAAAAAAAGGGTGCTATTGAAAGCTACATTGATAATTAGTTGGTTATTTTAGTACTTACACCCAATCAAGTTGAAGTTTCTTCTCAGGTGGTGCGTTGTCGATGGGTGCGTGGTGTATCGGTGGGTAGAAGGTGCGCCGCAGACCTCGGATAGTCACTCGGATCGGTTCCTCTTTGAGAACTTCTAGTAGAGTGTAGTCTGTACAACGGTTCATTCAAGGAGTTAAAATAATATATTTCTGGGTTGCAATCGAAAAGCTCGAATGAAATTTCGTATTATCTTTGTACGTACAAAGATGATACGAAATATAGCGAACGATGTGTCCAAATCAGTGTACTTTCCCATATCGAAGAGTAACTTTATGCTTATTTTCCCATCTCAGTTACAGTCTGGGAAATCTGCGCTCAGTGTCGATTGGTAATTACAATAACAAATAAGGCAAACTACTTCAACATTTATCAATTAGAAAAAAACACATTGAAATTTAAAAAAAATCTTCATGGTTCTGTCTTCTTCTTTCTTTTAGGTGAAAGAGCTGTGGATTGACTTTTATTCAGTTTATTATTGGTTGTTGGGTTACCTGAATTACGAACGATCTCTCCTTCGGGTGCATACAGCACTCGAGGTCGACTTTTGCTCCTCGCGCGTCTCCCGCGCATGTCCTCAGCCATCGGAGGAGCCGCCACGTTGCCTCGAGATCGGGATCTACAACTCACGATATTATCACTCGTGCTGGTTCAGTATTATCTTTTTGTAGCAATTCATTATTTTTATTAACTGGTTTCAATGTTAGTACATATCTAATATCAATTTGTCTATGCTGTAAAGTTTATGCAAGTGCCATCTGCTGAATTTTGGGTAGTAGATTGCGCATCGATATTGCATACACAGTGTAAAAAGAAGCGTGCAGATTAATAATGAACCTGATGGAACCGAATAGAATGATGTACCTTATATAGGGGGTTGAAAATCATGATCATCCCTCAGAATGCTTTAACCCACTTTAGACAATAAATCGGTACTGTGGCAAGCAACGAACATCTCATACCTAACTGACAGACACACAAACACGTTGAAACAGGCTACAAACCTTCTGATAGGCGACTCAATAGGTAAGGGTGCACTGACTCCAGGGCTCAAAGCCGGTACCACCATCAGTGATCCCAAATAAAACGTCTCCACATCAGCGAACTCGTTGCGCAGTTGGGAGAAACTTCTCACCTAAAATATAAACATCGTCAGTCACTAATTACATGGAGCGACTGCCTATCGTACCTGAACAACCCAGTTAATTTAATACTAGGTAATGCCCATTCTCTGGTAAGGGAATCCCCCCCTTCTGGGGGAGGCCTATGTCTAGCAGTGGACGTCTTATGGCTGTAATGATGATGATGATGAATGGTGCCTCTTGGTATGACTGGTTATCAGACTTTCGCGCCAGTGACTACCTGTAACCACTGTCATAAATAAACAAATGACAGCTGGGGACCAAATATCTTAAAGTGCTTTCCGAAGCATAGAGGAAACTCGGTATGTAGGTCAACAGTCACAGACCAACCTAGGCAAGCGTGGCTCATTAAACAAACAATGAATACAAAAAAATAACTTCGTAGACTATGAAATTATTAAAAGGAGATTGAGAACTTCCATTTTTTGCAACAAAGAAGACATATCTCCACCAATTCTTATAGCAGTGACATAAATGCTAGGTACGCCACTAATCCTAGAGCCCTCTGCTTATTCTCAATCTTTACCTCTTGCCCAGTTATTGTGTACATCCTCTTAGCTCCGCTCATCTTCAATACTTGTCCTAAATCTTCCAACACCTCCTCAAACGGCTGTGTTGTGCGTAAGTTTAATAAAACACGACACTGCGAACAAAATAATCTCATGAAAACGTTATGGAAAGTATGGAAACTTACCAACAATGCAAGTTATGTAAAGCTGTACTTAGGAAACAAATTGTGAATAAGAAAAAAAGGTTCGATTTAAAGCCGGGTAAAATTTTGTAATGAAAAAAAAAACTAAACATCACTTCAGCGAACTAATTTTGGTAATTTTACATTTTCCCTGCAATTTACCTTAAACAATGAAACTGTGGTTAAACCGTATAATAATACAAAAACTCAATATTAAACACGACGACTTTAAACTTTACAAAATTTACAACTACGTACGTACTCATCGGTTTTCAGAACACCCTTTAAAGACTTTCCCGAGCCTAACATTAGCAAACGGCCCTAATAGTTCTCTAATACCGAATATGGCCACTTATGACCTGACCTCGGTTTTCGCAAACCTTCGGCAATCACCAGTGTTTACTTGCCAAGGCCTTTGCACTGAAAGCTTATTATTACTCTACAAATCGTTTTGGCGTGAAATCGCATTTAGTGGAACTTCACAATCTGTGATGCTTTTCATTTTAGTTTTAAGTACTGGGTTTTACCTTAGTTGTTATTACAGTTTTCCGCCTAGTAACATTGTAGAAATGTGTGACGTTTGTTTTGAATATAATTACTACCTTTGAAGGACTTTATTGTGAACGGTTTCGCGGAAAGAATGAGTGGTACTCCTAATTGGGGTCCGAAATGAAATACATGTTACCCTAGATAAGTGTTTATTCGTTAAGTGAACAATGTATGTTCTTTTAGAATAAATAAAGAATCTCAAAATGAATACTTTTTTTGAATTTTTATGTATAAGTGCTTGATGATCAATTCTGCCGTATAGGGAACATTACCAGCGAATATCTTTGCTGATACGAGTACTAGCCCTGTGTGTTTGCATTCATTTGATGTGTATGTGACTTTTTAACCATAGTAACTATTTTGTGGGCAAATACAGCATGGCGGGGTATACTGCCATGCTGTATTTTTCTTCCCTACTACTACAACTTAAATAAATTGAGAAAAGTTTAGAACAATGTCAATGATGAAAATCGACGAAGTTACCTGTATAGAATGATCCATATTATTGATGATCCTGATGACGCGTCCGCTGGCTGGTTTGCCGCCGCCCGGGGGAGGCGCATCGGACTCAGCAACCGATTGCTTACGAGTGCCAGCCCTCGACCACGCACTGGTCGTGCCGGTTGTTGTGCCACCATACCACATGCCGTTCTTTTTGCCGTAGCTTGCCGCCTGTTTGGAAAACAATAATGTTATTTTAGAGGTTGATATTAATGTTTCTTTTTCATGGTTAGGACGCGGAGGTAAGAGGCTGTATTCGGAAATAAAATACCGAAGTCTTTCGCCGATGAAATCATCAAGGTATGCAGACAGGATCCTTACTAGTTTCTTGAATTAATGTTGTATCATTTACCTCACATCCGTACATTGTATAACTATAGATATCAACTCTTCGTTGCAACTAAATCCCAAGCAAGTTAACGTCTGGCAATAAGATTAGTTAAAATGTTATAGAGAGTGCAATTTGCTACAGGAAAGTTAAATAGGAAATAGCATAGATTATGCAAAGTGAACACTTACCTACAGCAGAAGAACCTGCTCCTATAAGAAAACGCAGAGAAAGGAAGAATGTTACATAGCCAGTGCCTATATGACTAGTGCAACTTTTTATGGAGAAGAAGTAAAATGGCATAGAATCGGTGTCTTTTCTAGAATAAAACACACTCGTGACAAAGTTTACATGACTTGCCTACAGCCTAATGAGACACATGCTTCAGCAGCTTCATTAATTACCTTATTCATTTGTTTCTTTTCACTCGGTACCGACGCGACGGCAAGGTAAGAATTTTTCTGTTATGAAAAAGAAGTTTTTTAAAGACAAAAGACAGGAAATATCGGTTGCCGGGTTATTCAAAACTTGTTTTATAAGTTATGGTTATTAATATAATTATTAAAAGTTAAATGAATGACTCATTAAAGGCTAACTTTACGGTTCGACATACCTAACATACCATTGTCGAACTAAATACCGAAGAAATATCAGAGTTATTTTTAGGTCAATGAGAGTCGCGGTGTTTCTTTCGACTGGTCGAAAGTTACAGCATTCCTCCGAATTTAGGCTTCAAGTGCTTTTATTAGGCTTTCGAATGACGTCATGAGAAGTAAAATGTTTTCAGTTATTTCGGCACATATAAGCGGCCCGACCTAAAACTATGGAGCTTTATGCCCCTGACACGAATAGTTTGTTTGATGAATGTGCAAACTGACTGCGAATTTCAGTAAATTTTCACTGACATGCATACGAAAAGAACCTGCATTAGATATGATTTTTAGACGTTCATATGACTTTATCGTTGGTGGATCTTGACATGTGAATTTAAATGAAATTCGTGGTAAAACTGCGGCTTCAAGGGCTGTCATCCTAAAATTTTATGGATTTGTTGTTTAGTTGCCAGAAAAATGGTTGATATCCCGACGAATCGTACTCAGCGCTTTTCCTTCACGTTTATTATGAGCACGGCCAAAGTGTGAAATTAAACTGTCTGGGAACATAACCGCTATGCACATTTAACCCGTCTGCCTTCAAACAAAGCAAGAGTGAACCTTGTGAATGAATCTTCTGGGTAAGCTTATTCCATCATAGACATCATCAGTCACTTTTCAAAGCTCAGTTACAAAAGTTTAATCAATAAATTATGTATGAAAACTAAACAAAAAATTAAGTAAAACGATGAAACATGAAAACTGCTGGACTATTTGACTCCCCGATAAAACATAATGCATGGTAATGCAATTTTATTTCAGCGCTAACATTTTAACGTTTTTTCAATGGCCGACGTGTGTGGAAACTAGGAAAGTGGATTTATTCAAAATTGTATGGTTCTTTGGCAAATTCCCTCGCTTCCGTGCCGTCGTTGACCGTTACTTTTTGGTTTCCTGCGAATACAGTTACAGTTTATCCTAGTTTTGTTATGGGCCTCGAATGTTTTTGATTTTGATTGAAATCAAAGCTTCGATTTAAAAAAAAACGATTGCTTTGTTTGGCTGTGGTTTAGATACCTATTGCTAAGGTTAGGCGTTATCACGGCACTGTAAAAGTAAATTATCGATAACGAACTGGTATATTCAGATGTCTATAACTTCAGATGTCTATAACGTCAGAGGTCTATACCTTAAAACGACCTACTAACTATACCGTTAACTTTAAAGCGTAATAATTAATTGCACAATAAAATAAAATTACAGATGACAATTTGGATGTTTGCCCAGTCCATCTAAATTCTTCTAACATTAATATGTTGAATCCAATCGCAATATGATATAATGAATTAAGAAGTTTTCCAAATGACGAGAATGATAAAAGAAAACTTAACAAAAAACAAGAGCTCACCATGATAGAAACCCTGAACTCTTCGTCGCTGTTCGCGTAATACCGAACCTTTATCCGCGGTATATTGTCTTTGTCAGGACTAGCCACCGAGGACAAGCACCACCGACGTCCAACCGACCACTGACCGTGTAAACAAAAACCCTGCTTCATCCAAATTATTCCGAAGTCCTTGGCCCGTGGTACTGACCGTCTTCCAAGGACGGCCTTATCGCAAGTCTGTGCGTGCAATTAGAATAACGTACCAGGCGGCTAGATTGACCTCCCCACCCCCCCTCGCGAAAGTTCTGCATTCACGCGAATCTTGGGGGTTCTAGTGATGGTTTGGGGGTCTATATAACTTGGTCTGTACACATCTATCGGCCACCACGTGTGGGTTACGTTTCGTCGAGGTCACGTCTTAAATTGCTGCATAACTAGTGGACTGCGGCGTTTGAAATTAATATGTCTGAAAATGTTAGTCATTTTGTCGTTTAGGAGGTAAATTGTATTTCGTGTCCATAAGGAAGTTGAATTAGAAAAGGCTCGCGGACATTTTATGGGTGTTTAGCTTTTTTTTTATATACTTTTGTAAACGCAAAGATATATAATCGGATGTTTTCGAGATTGTAGGTAGGTATTCCAAGAAAATTACCTACATCAATAGCAATAACAGATATAGGATAAAAAAAAATACTTATTCATCATCATCTTCCTGCCCTTATCCCATTCTATTTGGGGTCGGCGCAACACGTTTTCTTCTTCCATTCTTCCCTGTTACACGTCAAGGTGGCATTTATTCCTTTCTCATTCATATCATTCCTCACACAATCCATCCATCTTTTCTTTGGCCTTCCTCTCCCTCTCCATCCATCAATATTTATATCCATCACTTTTTTAGTCACATGCGTTTCATCCCTCCTCATTACAAAAAAAAATACTTATTATGTTTTAAAAATACCTAACTTATATATTAAGTTTGAAAGCTCATTCAAACTTCTCAGCAGAAAGCCGCTAAGCTTGAAAGTTAGGACTGAACTCAGAATGTTAAGGTCTTATAAAAACCTTGCTACACCGTTCCCAAAAAGCTCTAGGACCCATTACTTTTACCCTGAACTTAATAACTACCATTAGCATCAACAAACACTAGAAATTATTTAAATACTACGCATTCATTAAGGCATTTGTGACATAACCTCACTTTTTGACGGGGCGTTTCGACAACCGGGGCCAAAGTACGCAATTCATTTGAATACTCAAGGAAAACATTGGCTTATGTAATTGATAAGAGAACATTAGCTATTCCATTTCCTTGTAAATGGATTTTGTTAGTCCTTAGTAATGATCTTGGAAAAATATTCATGGATTTTTCCAACGAAAGAACAAATGAGTTGCAGTTTGGTGTTAAGACTGATTTTGTTGTGAACTACGTTGACCCAAGCCGTTATTAAGTAAAATTGTAATGGCTGCAGTTATAATGACTATGTATTTATGTAAAGTACATAATAATGTCGTAACTGGTATACCTGCACGCTAATGAGCTCCGATGGGCTATGTTAGTTAGGGTAATAAATACCTTGTTAGAACACAAGACCCAGTTTTTTTTCTTTTAATAAGAACAACATTGCTCCACACTAGGAATTTCTCCTGTATCGTCGATGCGTTTACAAACATTTAAACTCATATACACAAACACACCCAGACCCGGAACAACTATCTGTAGGCCATACAAATATTCTTGTTCCGTGCGGGGATCGAACCCGCGACACGCAGCGCAGCAGTCCAAACGCTCAGCCACTGCGCCAACTGTGCCGCAAACATGCTTCCCTCTTCAGTCCGCCACTATAGTTTGTTTGCGTTCTGCTCGAAAATAACCATTTTTTAACAAAAGTGCAAAAAAAATGCAATAAAATTCTAACATGGTCTCTTTAAGTGCTGCGGTGATATGGTATACAACGTTTACTCAAAATTCAACCTTACTACCTTGTTTCAGCCGTATTGCTTGAATCACATCGCACGACGATTTCCAAACACCTGTACCAGGGTATACATACATACCTACCTACATAAATTCACGCACTTTTCCCATGCTTTGCGATTAGAGAACTCCACCAGCCATCCTTACATCCTCCTTCATCGATATCTAGAGACCAGTAAAAACAAAAAGCAACTCACGAAAGGTTCAGTGTAGTACACAGGCAAGGAGACGACCACGAACGGTGACTCCTCCTCACTGTCCAGCATGGAGCTGTCAGCAGCCTGGAGCCACCGGTACCGGCTCGGTCGCCACACCTTCGTAGCTGTTGTCACCCCCAGGAGAACCCAATCACCCAAGGTTCCTAGCTCACTCGCGAAACTTATGACGTCATAGGTTGGTTGAGGAATTTTTACGAGCTAATTGGCCTATTAAAACATTTCATGTTTTTTATTTTAGCTTCGATTCATTCATTCAAATATTGTTTGTATTTAAAGGGTTGGTGTGTATTGAGAAGATGACTATTCGAGGTGTATGGAAGAAATAGACAAGCAGCATTGACTCCGAAAAATTGAGATAAGGGTTCGCACGTCACAGACGGCACGACGGTTCTACGTGCGCTTCAAAGAGATGTCAGCAACATGGAAGGGGCAAGGGCTGACGCCCGTCGGGGCTGCGAGTTGTTCGCAAGAGAAACCGCGGCCTCGACATAAAGGGCTAAGAAGGAACATGGGTGGTTTTTAGTCAGTAGAAGTCTGACACTCCTTTTCGCTCTGCCCAAGAGCGGGAGGGGTTATTCGATGATTTTCCACCCGCCAGAAAAAAAAGGGTTAAAGGTACTGCAACGTGCCCCAAATAAATTGAAACAAGGGCTAGAGAAGGACAGGACGTTCCATTCATCCACATGTGAATGGAGAGTCAAAGACTTTGATCGTAAATGTCACTTGCGTTCACCACCTCGAGTCAAGTTCAAGTACCTACTGTTAGTAACGCGTGTGTCTTCGTGTCCACCCGTCGTTTAGTATGCAGTGATAGCCGTAACGTAAGGGTGACGTCTGTCCGGCCGCTACGGTCATACATTTGCATATACTTACGTTAAACTAGATATGGGAGTTGCACGTTTGAAGTTATTCGTTGTGTGGTGTTTTTTGGTTGGAGATTTCTTTTTTAATTTTAAGTTATTAAAGAAAGTATCGATCACGAGTAGTGAGCAAAACACACTGATGCAACATATATTTTTTTTTAATTTTTTAAAAAAACGTTGCTCCACACTAGGAATTTCTCCTGTATCGTGGGTGCGTTCACAAACATATAAAGTCACATACACAAATACCCAGACCCGAAACAACTATCTGCAGGCCATACAAATATTTGTTCCGTGCGGGGATCGAACCCGCGACACGCAACGCAGCAGTCCAATCGCTTAGCCACTGCGCCAACCTTGCCGTCAAAATATATAATGTCATATATAATGTCTCATGTGTGGGTGGATGGCTATTAGTCACTCTCTACTTGAGATAGACCACCATGACCTTATTTCAGTCAAGATCAGTGGGGCAATATAGACACGGCCAGTGACTAAAGCTCTGAAAGTCAAATTACCTACGTTAACATTAACAAACTCACGTAGTGAAACCTAGTCTGTCGTAATAAAATGCACGTCTGCATTAATCTACATAGAAATTAAGCTTGTCTACTGCTTCAGAGTTTTTTTTAATAATAATTGAAACGTTTTACCTGAACCATCACAGAACTTGCACTGTTATTCCACACAATGTAATATTAATTTTAAAATAATATTCAGCTTCACCACGGTAGTTTCTGAGGCCTTTCGAATGTAATGCACGACCTATTAACGCAGTGGTCACGCTAATAAAAAGTAATGCACTTTTTTTTTAATAGAGCAAAGGCGTCCACGTCATTCTCGGTCTGTCAACGGAGATTGAATCTCACACACGCGACTCTATGCGCTTTATACAGCCATAAAAAAAAAGAAAAAAGACTTAAAACGATTATGTTACCGTGGCGTGATCTCAATACTTAATAACCCACTGCTATAGGCAGCGTTATTGTATTTATTTTATGATTACATAGAACTTTATTGTGCCGCTGTTAAGGTTTTATATGAATAAGTGCAAGAGTTGTTTTTTACTTGGCCATATATAGGTTTGTAGTTCATATGCGGTTAACACATTATAACAGGCAATTGTATGTATTTATCTTGATTAGGTTACAACTGGTTTCTGAAGGGCTAATCAACTCAATAGTGATGGCAAGTGAACTAAGATTGTCACCGAATGGCGTCCGAGAACTGGCAAAAAAATGTGGGTCGTCTGCGGCGAGATGGGAAGACGCCCTAGTTGCCGTCGGCTTTAGAAGAAAAAACATGGATCAGACAGAACCGCAGCGAAAATAGAGATCTATACCCAGCAGTGGGTGAATTCAGGCTGTGGATAATGATGAGGAATGAACTTAATATATAACGCAATACGCTGTCAAACTCATGTTGACAGCTGTCATTAGTTGAACAGGCACAGTGAATCAAATCATGACTTCTGATAGTGAACGACAGAGTCATTTCAATTGGCTTTAAGAAACTGGAGGAGATTTAGGAAAAAACTGTAGTTTCAATGTGTGTGAGATCAATTTGTTTCACTGGTGAGTCTGTGTTTTTAGTTTCCAATATGTTTAAATAGACAATAATATGTGAAGTGCACACATGAAGTAATTTTCTATCATCTGCATGTAACACAGTTAGTAAACTTTATTCAAGTACATACCTAAAAACTTATCAAAGATGCGCCAAACAGATACAAACTAGGTCATAAATTAATCGATTTTATTTCGATAAACTTGAAAACATGAAGGGTTTTATTTAGGCCACGTCACTTTAGATGCACTCAAAATATTTAAAGATAACCGAAGGGACGTCAAGAATTCCCGTATTATTGTTCAGATTCACAGAAAAAAAACACGTCCATGTTCGCAGCCACCATATATGGTACTAGGCCCACTCGCAACAGCTGACTAACTAATTGGCAGTACCAACAAAACAAAAGACCATTGGCAACACCACAACGGCCCAAGACACGCGAAGGACACGCGAGATGATACCCTACACGAACGTAATAGGGTTCTATATCACACCGAATGCTGGAGGTACGATTACGACGGTTGGATGAAGTAGACTATTCGAAATTTTATTTGCCGGTAGAGGGTTAGGGTAGCGCGGGAGGGGGGCAAGGTCACTCTCAGTAGAATCCACGCAATGTAACTAAAGTACAGGTAGATATGCATCAGGCAAGACGTCGGTTTAAGCTCTTTTATGTTTTACGTAAAGCAATTATGGGCTGTTATGCCCACTGGTGGGCGATCAGGCGACCAAATCACGCAACCGATAAGAATTTCGGCCCACTCATTATAGTAACGTAAACAAGAAGGGCCACTTCACTTACCCTTGATCCAATTTTTTTGGTACTTATTTTACGTAATATTTCTTCGAAGGTAAATTGTAATTAAATATAACATGAAGCGAAATGAAAGTTTCGCAAAGTGTGTCAAAGTCGGATTATGTTGTTTTTTTTTAATTATAATAGTTGCTATTGTTGAACCCTTTGCATGCTCGGGAAGAAAATGTTGTTTTTATATGTATTATGCAAATATCTTTATAGGACTTTCATTTCTTTAAATAATTTATTGTTTGAAGCATGCAAGTGCGCTTTAATTGACATGTGAGGAAATTAAAACCGTACTTATTATTACTATGTTTAATTTGTATTTTAGTCAAAACACAACCTACTTTGTAATGTTTGGCTCTATCTAAACTGCTACACTGTCTTTAAAAACAAAACAAACAAATCTTCCTACTCTTTTCCCATGTTATTTGCTGTGGTGCAAAATGTTTTTTTTCCATTCATTCACACCCTGTCAATCGTCATGCTATCATTTACTCTTTTTTCCTTCACACAATCCATTCACCATTTTTTTGGGCTTTCTCTTGCTCTCCATCCAATAAAATTTATAATTAAATACTCTTTTAGTCACTTGTTATTCTTCCCTCCTCATCACATGTGCATAATACGACAGTCATTGTGCAACTTTCAAACTTCCTCTAATATACAAAACAAAAACACCAAAATCTAAATTATTCACAAAAACACGTTTTTAATTAATCATCATGTCACCGAAAAAAAAAACAAAAACAATGACAAGGCACATCTCTATCATCAACGTAATGTAAACGCACAAAATTACGTTACGTTTACCTATAGGGTAGCAGCACACTGACCCACATAACATTTGGTCAGCAGTTCAGCACTCAATAGCTAAGTTTACAATGTTTCGATACGCTATACTGAAATCACGAACGACGTACAGCGGAACAAAAGTGCTATTTAGACATTTCCTGCTGAAAGTACAGGTGAGACGAAAAGAGTTTAATAGGTTCTAGCTTTTGCACGGGGGCTTTGACTGTGTTAAAATCGAAAATTATAGTGGCGGAACGCACTATCGCGAGATAATAAACTAGTCATTAATTTATTTACTCTGTCTAGCTGTGGCCGAAATTTTCTTGAAAATAAGTCAAAAGGCAACAGATAATTCTTTCTTAATAATCTTTTCTTTTGGTTTTTTTTTTCTAGCTGAATGTATTAAAATATCTATTAGTTTATTTAATTCTATCTATATATATAAAAATGAAACCCGTTTTCCGTTGTCACGACTTGGCATGAAAACGGCTTGACCGATTTGGCTGATTTTTTTTTTTAAATGTTCGTTGAAGTTCAAGGATGGTTCTTACGGCGAGAAAAATTCGAATAATGGCCGGAAAAGCCCTAAAAACAGCCCTTTTCTTTTTCCCATACAAACGTTTTCTAACTAAAACGTAAAATCAATTTGAGCTTTAATACCGTACCCATAAAGTTCAAGTGTTAGTGGAGAGGTTCCGGGAAGGCAAAACAATTGAGTGACGTTCAGTTGTTCAGTCAACGAATGACAACTTCAAACAGACCATACGACATTATCACAATAATCACAAATAAATACTGTTTCTTTCCCAATAAAAAACGATTTTTCAAATGGTGTTTGCGTAAAATATAAAAATTAGTCGCGCTAAAACTAGAGAACGGCTAGACCGATTTGTCTAATTTTGGTTTTGAAACATTTGTGGCAGTCCAGAGAAGGTGAGAAATTAGTAGTATGTAGGTAGGTAGGTAATAGGTAGGTGGTAGATAGTTGGTACGTAGCCAGGTAAAAGGGCATTGCAACGCACGCGGGGTACAGCTATATTATATAAAAATGAATAGCTGTTCGTTAGTCTCGCTAAAACTCGAGAACAGCTGGACCGATTTGGCTAATTATAGTGTTGAATTATTCGTGGAAGTCCAGGGAAGGTTTAAAAGGTGAGAAAGTGGTAGGTAGGTAGGCAGGGTAGTAGGTAGAGTAGTAGGTAGAGTAGTAGGTAGGGTAGTAAGTAGGATAGTAGAGTAGGTAGGGTAGTCGGTAGAGTAGTAGGTAGGGTAGTAGGTAGGTCGGGTAGTAGGTAGGTAGGGTAGTAGGTAGGTAGGGTAGTAGGTAGGTAGGGTAGTAGGTAGGTAGGGTAGTAGGTAGGTAGGGTAGTAGGTAGGTAGGGTAGTAGGTAGGTAGGATAGTAGGTAGGTAGGGTAGGAGGTAGTAGGTAGGTAGTTGGTACACAGGCAGGTAGTAGGTAGGAAACAAGGCATTGCAACGCATGCCGGGAACAGCTAGTCTGTATATATATGTACTGGTATGCACCTGTTTATGTATTATGTTTACTAAATGGTTTTATCTTTATTATTTTTTTTTTGTACTCTACTACAGTGCTTTCCTATTTAACCCAAAGGTTGACTGGTAGAGAATGCCTTGTGGCATTAAGTCCGCCTATGTACCACTTTTGTACATGAAGTTTAAATAAATAATAGACAAACAGAGTAATTTTCACGTACTTATGATGAGTACGATAATACGCAAGTTTTATAACTGCTTTGATTGAAATAATTTAAAACCTTACGTACTAAGTCAAAATAATCAGGTATCAAAAATAATGATTTCTTAAACCTGTAAATTAATATGTCCTTTAAATAAATCAAGTCAACAAATCAATCGATATAGGACCGTAGAGACAAACCAATTATTAAAACTTTACGCGTACCACATAGCAGATCGGTTGTGAAGGTAGCCAGCTGCTGCAGCTACGACAATTTGGCGTATAATTAAAAAAAATATAATTATATAATTAATTTTAGTCTTATAAGTGATACACAAGTATTCAAGTAGGGAAAACAGTGATAGTTAACGTGAAAGATAATTTGGTTCAAAAGAACGTGATTACTAAGATGTCAGCTAAAAAAAAATCTATGAAAGAAAAAATTATTTCCAAACGGTGGCCACCCATTTATGTTTAAAAAAAAAAAAAAAAAAAAATACTCGTACATACATGAACGCTAAAAACATAACACTCTTTTTTTAGGGCAGTCGTGTAAAAAGACATAGTCCGCCTACCTCAAAATAAATTAGGATACATGCAGAAGAATCATAAAGCAATATCTAAGCACAATAATAAACTATCCTAATTAAAACTGCATTAAACCTCAAACTAAAACAACAAAACAGCTTTATTTGCCTACCAACCCACATTTAATTTGCCTCATAAATATTAATATATAAAATAATGCATTTCTCATACAAGTCCGAGTCACAGTAATTTACATCATGACTGTACGGGCCACGCCCAGCATTATTTGACCCCTTGTACTAAGAAAAAGAGGTGAAGTGGTGAGTGAGGAGGGGTCAGGTAATGCTGGGCACTGACTGTACGAACCGCGCCCAAGTCGTTAGGGACTCCGCAGTATTGTATTAGAACTATGAAACATTGTTCTTGAAACACTTGAGGTTATTAGATTTCTTCTTATCATCGCGATTAATTCCATTATGGTTAATGGATTTTGTATATCTTCAAGTAAGTATATAATTCTCGTATTTCAGTTTACATATATAAGAAGAGATTGCTTTTTTGTCTAGTAGTAGCAAACGCGACTGCATGAGGTCCTTGGTTCGATTCCCGGGTCGAACAAAGTGTTGTTGGGATTTTCTATTAGGAGTTTTTCAGTAGCAGCTACGGAGTCTGCATTTGTGCCCGGTTGTTGACAAATGTGGATACAATATTAGGTACACCTCTGCCTAACCCTACGGGGATTACAGGCGTGATGTTGTGTTACAATAAGATTCTATCTGATGTCGCAATATAATAAAGTTTGTGTGAGTTCATAAAAAGGTGCTACGCAAGTGCTACGAAAGTGCTACGCTAGGGCTACGACGTAGGCTACGCAAGCTACGCGGCAAAAAATTTTGTAAATCAGATTGGTTGTGTTGTGTAATAGTAGGTAATAGTGTTTCATGTTTACTATTTATTAAACACAGCCTCAAAATCTTGCTACCTCTAAACCATTAGTAAAATTAGGTTATCGAAACCAAATCTAAATTATCGTAATCCTGCCAAAAAATCTACATATATATTTTCGCGACCTCGTCTGCCAGTAAATCAGTGACCATAATCTCACGAAATCAATGCTCGAATCAACGACAAATCTGTAATAAAACCTCTATAAATCAAGCTTACACAACACTAGCTAGTAAAGCATATTAAATTGAATTATTTACGCCACGTTTTGCGATAGTCATCGTTAAAAACACAAAAAAAATGGTTTTTAATCGCGTGATCATATATACTTCGGTAAAAGTTTTCTTACATACATTATATACGGTGGACGGTGACCGACTATTATTCTATTTACTTATTATTCATTTATTCACTCGTTATCGATAGTGTTGATGACAGTTTGTTTTTTAGGGTTCCGCGGGTGACAAGTGAAATGTGCGCGAAAGTAGGTTGTATGATTCAGTCGAGTAACACAAAGGAATTGAAATGATTTGAGAATTTATTCGAATTTTTTTAAGTACATATGTTCTGTTGTTTTTATGAAGAGTGGATAAAGTGAGGAACTTAAAGGAACATGTAATGAGAGGGGAAACGATGAAGAGGGACGAAACGCAACATGCGTTTCGTCTAAACTAAAAGAGTGTTGGACAGAATTTTGATAGATTGTGTGAGAAATGATAAGAAAGAGCAAGAATGGGAGAAGGAGAAGGGGACAATGGAAGAAGAAAACGTCTTGGGTCGACCACAAGTAGGATAGGACAAGAGAAGGAAGATGATGATTCTGTTGTGTTTAATATAAGTAAAGGTGTCACGAAAAATGGTGTAAAGATTTTGAGTGAAGAGAGTTTAAAGTCATGAATAAAAGACTCGCAAACTTATCATCATTATTATTATTATTTCAGTCAAAAGAACATAGACTGATCTAACAAAATAAAGTTGGCAAGGATACAACAAACTAAAGTAAATTTTAGAAATAAAAACATGTCACTATTTTGTGGTGCAAAGAGGTATTTGTTCATTTTAAATGGGTCTACTCTTGTCCTAAAGACAGAGATGAGGTTGATGATAAAACGAGCTAACCCAAAAGAAGCCTATAAATCGCGACTTAAATACAGGGTGTAAACGAACCCTTCACGCATACGACAACCAAGCATACTGTACATCAAACCAAGTACACCTATGCAAAAATTTTTGCTGGGAAATTACTTTTTTTATGGGGTCAAAAATCACATTTTACGGTAAAACTCAAAGTAGCACTCTTAAAACATTGTGCTAGTGGATGCTTTGAATAGAAAACGGGTCATGGAGGTAATTTAAGTAAAGTTTAAACCTGAAATACTAGTATTTACAAAAACAGCTGTGAAAAATTTGGTACTTTGACCCCCAATATCTCCGTAACTAGGAGGTTCCCAGGTATGGTCTAGAACAAAAAAATGATCGCAGTGGTGGGGAGAACAAATGCCCTTCGTTTGCGTTAAGGGTACTTTTACACCCTATATATTGGGGTCGTATGAACTTGGGAACACTAACACGTAGTTTCAACTTATCTAACAAAACAAAGAAAATAAAAATACAGAACCATTTCTCAAAATGACGTTTGTACATTACAATTACCTTGTATGAGTAATAATACTTATTACAAAGTAAATTAACGACGCGGAAAATATTAAAACTGGGCCACTAAGACATATTACTTTTATAATGCCTTTAGATTTTTCATTATGTCCTTCAAGCTTATCTTAATAACAGTTTACGCCTTTTTACGAGGAAATAAAACATAAATTGTATTTTATTAATGTCAATAATTGAGTAACGCGATATGGTATTCATTTCCTTGCTGAAATTATTATAATCTTATGAAAATGATGGAAATTCTCAGGCAGGTTGTTCTTAAAGGCGACACAATTTTGAGGTCAAGGTATCGTGACGAATTTGAAATTGTGCCCATTGTCCTGCTTGACTTACAAAGGTTTGTGGACTTAGTGTAGTTAATGCATAATTTAGTTTGACATAAGACTGCTGCCATTTCACTTAATAATGTCCTACTAACACACAGTAACATAGCTGATGAAGTTGGGGATAAATTACCCAAACAACTACCAATACTTCAGGAGTTGATAGAAAGTCCTAAGTGCCTGCTTATTTCCATATTTAATGACCTTATACATTATACCGTAATCAACGTGATCACTACTAGGCTCAAACAAACAATCTGAAGTTGTCAAAGCAAATTACCATTGACATGAAAAACAAAACAAGATCTCGTTAAATCCGCAGACTTTCCTTTGAAACTTGATAAACTTACATTTACCTTCAACACCTACAAACCCATAAAAATTACAAATCTTATGCTTCATGAAGAACCTTTACAATTTACGATACTACCACGTGTCCTTAACATAACACCGCCTATCTAACATAACTTTGATTTTCCAGGTCAATATGTAAATCCAGCGATATGATATGAAAGGAAGACTGATTACGTGGAGCGTCGTGGACTCGTGGACGCACTGAATACTAAGTAGCGTGGAGCTCGGTGGTCTATTGCGAACGTCCTTCGAATTAGACAGGTATTAAATGCGAGGGTAATACTGTACTGTAAGTGCTTGACCACGAACTACGCGTTCGAACGGCACTTGTATGTTGTGTTTGTGGTTAGCTGTAACATAGGGACTTCTGAGAAAAGGTTTAAAAACAATAGCTAAGGTCCGAATTACATTGGTCAAAGACAGTGCCGCGTGAGAAGCTCGTGGCTTAATAATAACACCTGTTTGGGTCAATCTTCTGGTTAAGCCACGCTTGCCTAAGTTGGTCCATGGATGACCGCCCATTAAATAATGAGTTTTCCCCTGCCTCAGCAAGCATGTTATGCTGTTGGTCCGACTTTAAAGTAGATCTTTGACAGTCGTTTAGGTAGTCAGCAGCCCACAAGTCAGACAACTGACGGCACGGTTGGTGCAGTGGCTGAAAGATTGGACTGCTGCGCTGCGTGTCGCGGGTTCGATTCCTGCACGGAACAAATATTTGTATGTCCTACAGATAGTTGTTTCGGGTCTGGGTGTGTTTGTGTATGTGATTTTAAATGTTTGTAAACGCACCCACGATACAGGAGAAATTTCTAGTGTGGGGCAACGTTATTTAAACAAAAAAAAAAAACTAGTCTTATCAAAAGGGATCATATTAACCAGTACTAACTGGGGTGTGAAGGTCAAATAGGCAGGCAGGAGGTCGCTCTATGTAAAATACTGGTAGTCGACCCCAACATAGTTGGGAAAAGGCTAGGCAGGCGACGAAAAACAGCGACGAGTAACGACTACAAGTAAAGTGGCGTGTGACAAAACGCGTACAGTACAGTAACTGTTCACTTGCTACTGTCCGATCGGTTTACACCACTGCCCTTATCTATTTCGCGAAACACTCGACTCAATGTTAAACGAGCCTAAGATCATGCTGCGGTGACGCGACATAACAAGTGAAACACGCGCGTTTAACGAAACTTGTGTCGCGAACTCGCGAGTCCAATCGCTAGCGGTCGTGGTCGGAGCATAACGTTATGTGTATATGCTAATATTGACCCTAGTGTACTGAAATTTTAACGAAACTTTTATGGTTTGCGCGGTCAAAGAAGTATTTCTCTTTGTTGTGCTGTATAAGAACGAAAACTAAAATCAATTAAGTTTGGCGCAGTAGAATTTAAATTAAGCAATTGGACAGGGAGGATATGATAATTATCCAAGCATCTTGAATTCCGTGGAGACGGTAAGAGTTTATCTCAGCTCATAGACCACTGCATAGTTATTTGTAAGACACAGACAGAGCCTCCATTATATTTTATATTTTCAAAAATACAAATGAAACGAAACATTTTAGGTGGATGGATGATAGGTGTCTGATGACACGACGAGTAATACAAAAGTATGGAAAAAAGAAGACTTGCGGCGCCGACCCAAATAAATTGAGATAAGGGCAGCAATGATGATAATTTAAAATGACGACCCATTTTGTCTATGTAATCATTATTATTGTTACCCCCCCCCCCCTACCCAGGTTCTTCTTCCTTTTATCTGTCTAAGATACAAAGAAACAGCTATGTAATAAAACGCACCGTCAAACATCCCCTAATCCCAACCGCAAACCAACCACAAACACTGGAAATGTCTTACTTTACGTCGGTCGTCGAGATAAGACGTCCACTGCCGTCAACAGCCAGTCTCGAATGCTAATGGTAGGTAATCCACGCGTTGCCTTGGTGCATATTAAGTGCAAGGTGGTGCATTGCCCCGTAGATGTCGTTGTCGGCGGCGGTCGTAGGCACTTGACATGGCGGCCATGATGGAAAATGTCACCGGGTTTAAAGTTTACGTATAGTGTCGATAATTGATTAATTATGTAATTTGGGCTTTGGTTTTGTTTGAAGGATTGAATATTTGGGGATGATTTAAGGTTTTTTTTAAATATAAATGTACATTGTTTGATTGTCCCATGTAAATCGAAACATGGTATATGATTGATGCCCGACAAGTATTAAATCGACGAAGTCATATTATCTTTGACTATTTATTCAAGTGTCCTTCATCAGTAAGTATATATATCAAGACAATTATCTTAAGTAAATGAAACTAAGTCTATTACTACTACCTAGGTTTGATAACAGCACATATTTACATAACGATGATTAGATTATAAAAACAATATCCCATAACCCCAAAGCAAATTCAATTGCAAAAGAAATTAGCAAACACGCAAATCAAAACTTAATACTTCGCAAAACCCTTCAAATTTCGACCAATTTCCGTACCCAACGTTAAAACAGTATTTAAGCCCTTTTTGTTGGCCAAACGTAATTTATTTGCAATTAATGTTATCGATGTTACAAAACAAAGTTGTATGTAATCAAAATGCAAATAAGAGGTAGATGGTGCGTGGTTCTTATCCTGTGACCCACATCTGCAAGGTTGGTCTCCAACGACATTTTGGCGTTCACGAAACCCGCAATTGTTTTATAAATGAATGGTTGTAATTGAATATTTTTCGCGTTTAAAAAGTGGGGCAGGTGTTAATTGTATATTGCGGAGTTTGGACGTCTAGACTCTATACTTATTTTGCGGCATAATTTTAATGTTAGGGTAATTAATTTAAGTTAGTTAGAGTTAGGCAAGAGTATTCTTAATAATCTATCTCGAATGTGTGAAAAAGACATTTTGACGTACGTCAAAATTACCACGATGTCGTGTTTTTAAGACAGAGAATTTTGACATGCTAGATGTAGACTTATTAAGTTATCATCTATTTCGAGGTCACCGACGGTTTTATGTTATTTCTTAAAACCAAATCTCAACCTGAATTTTCTTATAACCTAGCACAAATAACCAAGAATTTGACCATTACCTACGTGCTACGTGTAGCGATTCAACGATTAAACCTGAATAATTATAGACCTACGTTAATTAAGAGCTCGAGCATACGCACTTGGGCTTGAAGTTTCAAGAATCGTTAGATGTCAATTAAAGATCTTGACGAAAGATAGCAAATGCAATCCTATGTCTCTATTATTTCGAATCAATTTCGATAATGATGAACATAAATGAGTAATTAGTCATTGACAGATTGAATCTTACCTTAAAAGTCTTATAAGAAGATACGACGTATGATGCCCCGTCTTCCAACTCCTCCAGCCTGTACTTTCTATCTCCGTCCATCCCGAAGATGAACCTCGCTCCTCGAGGCAGTTCCAGCCTCTCTGATAGGCGGTCGAGGAGCACATCCATCGACGCCAGGTCTCGGCCCGGCTTGAAGCGAAACTCGACCCCAGGATGGAAAGGATCCCCATTTCTGTAGAAAGTGACTCTTCTAGCCTTCCAGTAGTTAAGATTAGAGTATCGGCTCGCTGGTTCTGCTCTGGTGGGTCTAGCAGTTGCTTCAGAGCCTTCGGAGACGTCTTCGTTGCGCTGTGGAGGTGTGCCGGGGCGGGAAGGGCGCCAGTCGCCTGGTTCCCTCTCGTCGTCGGAGTGCGGCTCTGGAGGCTGCTGCGGCGGTGGTTCGGGCGCCGGTGCGGGCTCCGGAGCAGCCTGGCGACAGGGACGCGTCAGTAGGCGCGGCCGGGGGTGCGGGCGACGCGACATCCCTCGGTCCGGCCCGCCCGCGGACTGCCGCGCGCCCCACCGGCCCACCCACTTCCAATCAACTGATACCACTGTCTATATTCATTCATGAACTGACGATTCATGCAGCCACGTGGTTGATTGATTGCGAGTAGGCGGGTGATCACTTAAACTAGGCATGCGTTGACAAAACTAGTCAAAAGTTGTAAACAGCAATGTTAGGTCTATCGTAAAATGATGGGAAGACTGTTGCAGAAGCATCCTTTTTGTGTTTTTCATGTAGCTTTATCATCAACAATGAATTAATTATATTACACGCGGATTTTGGGCGTTCATCCACACGCGTAGCTGGCTTGCTGGCTCCGCGATAATTACCGAAATATGCAAATTACAAGGCGGTTGGTATTTTTTTGAAGAAGTAGAATTCTTTTTGAACGCTCGAATTCTATCATTAACATACATCATGATCATGGATACGCAATCAGTTTATCCATGATCATGGTGCTTGCAACAGCGCCGAAATACCGGGAACCAAAACAAATAGTAAACATGGTAAATATCCCGTTTTCAGTGTTAATGATACTGTTAGAGACCATAATATATCAGATTAAAAACTTTTAAAACTCGAATGTTAAACAAGTCTCAAAAATAAAATACATAACATCAAGCCTGTAATCCTCGAAGGGCTAGGCAGATGAGTACCCATAGCACACCTCCATTCCGCCAGTTATATTTAAGTCCCGATTGGAGGCGAGCATATTCCACACATACGAGTACATATTTTACAGATCCAGACTCCGTGACTACCCCAAGACAAGTACTAGAAAAACCCAATAACACTTTCTGGGAATCGAACCCAGGACCTCAAGCACAGCAGTCGTGCTCGCGATCACTAGACCAAAGAGGCAGAAAAAATTGTTATAAATTGTAAGTTGGAACGCAATTTAAAGTTACACTATCGTCCCGTCGGGTCTGCGGGTTGTTCGCAAGAGATACCGCGGCCTCGACACGAACTGCTTAGAAGGAACATGGGTGGTTTTTAGTCAGTAGAAGTCTGACACTCCCTACCGCCCAGAGCGGGAGGAGTCATTTGATGATTTCCAACCCTACAAAAAAAAAAGGTTGCACTATTGTATTCCTTTGTAATTTGTTTAGTGACGTAGGTAACTTAAGGGATATTTTTCGATTTAATTCAATGTTCTACCTGACAAAAGGATTACCCCTTTTACATAGGATTTAAACATAACTGGAGAAATGTGAGTGGGTTTGCCCGTAGCAACTTTTAAAATGTATTTTCTCCTAATGTGTCGATTGTAATTTTATGTAATTACGATACATACACTATTTTGGATCCCATACAATAGGGATGTTTACTGACTAAAAAAATATGATTCTAATTAGTCCGTCTGTTAGATTATCGAAAAATATTGGATACGTATTTTTTGTTTTATCAAATAAATAAAAATTGACGAAGATAAACCGCGTCAAAGTTGAGTGGGGGGTCGTAACGTCACTCACCGGTAAAAAATGTCATACTAATTTCTTAGAATATGACGTCACACGAGTTTTCAAAGCACTGTATCGTCTTCATTGTTTGTTTACGTGAAAAAAGAAAAAATGCGTGTCCAATATTTTTAGGAAATCTGTCTGACGGACTGGTTAATTTTTTTTAGTTAACTACCCTATTATGAATAAGTTTAAAAAACTAAAACCCGACTACGAAAAAATCACAGACTAGTAAAACCGCGGTCTTAAAAGTAGAAAACAAGAAAATAGTTCTTGTCTGGTATTTTTATCTATCAACGCCGTATCCAAATAATTTATTATCGTCTAGTAAGTAGATAATTTTTATATTTTAACTTAACGTATTACTTAACGTCCTCTATAATATAAGTAAAATTCTTATAGAGGACAGCCGTAGTCGCATGCCACTTACACATACAGAAGTCAGCTGCTAGTTGCCATTAGCAAGGTGTTTTTTGTGACCGTTCATTTGATACCAACCAAGTTATGATTATTTCAAATAAATTTTTTTCAAAGTTAGAATCTGACATTTAAATTCCGTCATAAATTTCCTCATTTATCAAAATCCTTTCAGTAGTTTAGGCGCTATTGTGGAACATAGTGAACTATACATACATACATAGACTGCCAAAATCATTACCCTTCCTTTTGGCTTTGCCGTAGTCGGGTAAAAAAGTATCTTATCAAAGTTGAAATCGTTATTCCACGAGAAGATCGTTCTAGAATCTTAGTGGTCGTGATTGTCCTATACACCTCTGCCTAACCCTTCGGGGATTACAGGTGGGATGTTATGTTATTCTTCAAAAGACGCCAAAAACTTAAAAAAAACACTCACACAATAATCCAATACAACTGAAATCATCACAAAACCTTGACTGAACTCTTCGGCGGTTGCTAATGATTTGTTAAAGTTTTACCTAGGCTCAGAAAATCGTTAGATATTCGCCCAGATAACGGTTAACGAGTCAGCCCACTGCGTGACTAAGTAAGCCCAGTCACGACCATCGAATGGACGGGTAACTTTAACTTAGAAGTTATAATATAAGCTGTAAAATGATTCAGCTTGGTCGGTAAAAGTAATACTTAAGTTAGTCACACGTCATTATGGAAGTTATGGCTCCAATCGTGAGTTGAGTGTACTTATGATTAGGTAGATTATTGTGTGAGTCAAAGTTCGGGGAATCGGAGGAAATTACAATTGATTTTCTTTTCGTTTTTTTTTTTTTGTGAAATCTTTTTAGGATTTTGTTGAACTTGAGTACTCTCAAGTTGGCCTTTACAAAACCTGTGTGGTGCTTTTAAAAATGACTTTTTTAGATGATTAACATGCTTTCATTAAAGTTTTACTTTCATGCTGTAAAATATTGCGATTAAATAATAATTATCTAAAGACGAATATAATGGGGAGTTTTACGAAGCAGTTATTTTTAAGTTTAAAAGGCATTACTTATTAAGTTAAATGTGTCCTTTATTGCTTTTTTATTCCTATATTACTTAATAAGCTAATGGCTCTATTATTCTCTCAGTCCATTTACGGAAAATGTAGGAAACAACACATATTTTTTCAAAATATTCATTATAAATCAACAGGTAACATTATCAAATGCATACAAAACTATATTAATGAAATAAATTAAAGAATATATATATGTTATGGGTACTTATAACTCCTATTCGGGCCACAATCAGTACTACAAATACAAATATTAATCTTACCGTTGCGTTCGCTGGCATAGCTTCCTCCGTCGCCATTTTAATTCAAAAAACCAAAATAACACCAATCACAAGCACTAAAATCCAGTTCGAATAAATTCAAATTCAGAAGTACAATTCGCGAGCTCGCCTCAGCGTACGTAACTTCCGGGTAAAAACATTCGATGTTTAAATTACGAAAAGGTTCGCGACGACAGATTATAAAACATTCACATTTTGTTTTTTTTTTTATAATTTGTGTTTTTCTAAAGGCAAGCACTTTGCATAAGGGTTGAGGAGGTTTTAAAATTTTAAATAATGTTTCATTGGAGTGTTTGGTTGTTTTTGTTGTGAATGTGGTAGTCGTCCGGTTATGTTTTGTTAACGGAACAGAGTGACGGCTGCTCGAATGGGCGGCAACGGGCAGCTAGCGGCCAGCGCACCCAGAGCGTTAGTGTGGCGGGGCCACATGCGAACTTAATCGATACAGGATCTAGGACACCGAAATACAGGATTGTAGGATTGTAATTTCGAGAGGTAGGAGTCTGATTTTTTTATCGATTGTACTCAGCAAATTACGTTAAAAAACAAACTGAATAAAAAACACTTAGATTGTTCTGCAGGGCTATTGCGTATCTTTTTATATGTCAGTGGCTATCATAGTGTCCATCGATTAACTGTCAAATGGTTTATTTTGTACCAAACCATAAACCATTTGACAGTTAATCGATGGACACTATGATAGCCACTGACATTTAAAAAGATACGCAATGGCCCTGCTGGACAAGCCCATGTACTTACATTAAAAAAAAATACTTCTGTATATAGACAATAAATAAAGACTAAAGTGATTTCCAAAATATTATAGTTTGTTTTGCTACGCCGTAGCTATGTGCTACGCCGTAGGCAGTTTCAAGTTCACACATGAGTCGCTCTTCCCGTATTTGAGGGCTGTCTTCAATTATTGTTTTTTATATTGATTAAGAACGCAGATCCGCTTAATCCCGTTATACTGCCTTTTTTTATATTGGGTAGAAAATCATCAAATAACCCCTCCCGCTCTTGGGCAGAACTACCCATGTTCCTTCTTAGCCCTTCATGTCGAGGCCGCGGTATCTCTTGCGAACAGCCCGCAGCCCTGACGGGCCGTTATACTGCCTTAAAGTGGGTATACGAAAAAACGACATGCGTTAAAAAAATACAACTCCAGAGTTAAACGAATTTGTAATGAAATGATATAGTTTTTTGTTACCAATTAGTTTAAAGATTTTAGTAGTATTTTAGAAGATTTTAGTTCGTTACCAAGTTTTTATGAGTGGGAACATTTTTTTTTTAATATGAAGAGGTGATTTATTAAATACCCAATTATAAAAAAAACACTTATTATTTTTGATTTACATAGCAATTGTGTGGCTACTCATTGAAATTTGTTATGTTTTTTTTATTTACTCTATATTTTAACAAAAAATCTTGCAAATACTTAGAAGTGGTCTTGCCACCCTATCGCACACCGGTTGCCCGCCGGTCACCGAAGCATATCGTGGGCATCGCAGCAGCGTGTTTATGTAGGTTAAGACTATACTTTTTCACCTTTTCTTACTTTGGGCAATGTTTCGCGTTTTTATGAGACCCAATTACGTATTCTAATTATTATTTATGTTTATTCGTACATCGTAATGTTGTGTAATTCGAAAAATGGGTGTTCTACTTTCGAGAAAGTTGTTGTAATCCGGAAATTAAGTTTTTCATTGATTTTTTTCAGGATTTTATATTATGTTTCGTCAAAATTTAAATACACACCGACTCGTGCAGCTTTTCTTTTATGATTCAAAGGGCAGCAAAGTAACATGACTGTAAGTAGTATTTTTTATAACAATACCATTTTCATATTATAACTTTACATTGCCTACAGTAAAACTATTATCCTCCGCGAAAACGGCAAACATCCAAACATGCATACCGTGCCAAAACATGAACACGAGGGACTTTCATACCTACTTATTCGTAAGTTGCTCTATTGCAGCCAAGTTTAATTGTTGTAAGGATATAAAGCCAGGAGGAAATTGGACAAAAGCCAAGTCCAGACACACGTGGGTTTCAAGAATGTTCCTGCCTAAACGGGAATAATGAAATGTGAAAAATATGGACAGCCTCGTTGGTCGAGTGGTCGCAAGCGCGACTGCTGACCATGAAGGTTAGGCTTCGATTCCCGGGTCGGGCAAAGTGTTATTGGGTTTTTCTATGAGGAATTTCTCAGTAGTAGCCACGGAGTCTGGATTTGTGTTCGTTTGATGGCAATACGATCGCCCCCTATTACATGGGAGTTAAAAACATAACTGATGAAATATGGGATTGTGGGTGTGCTATTAGGTACACCTCTGCCTAGTCCTTCGGGGAGTCCAGGCGTAATGTTATGAAAAATGTAGGTTCCTATAAAACATTTTTTTAAGATGCAATAGGCCTCCTTAGCCAAAACAGCCTATAACTTCCCCACTGCTTCGTGACAAGCCTATTTCTCTATCAGACAACGTGGCCATGCTTCACCACCTGGACCCAGCGCGTGGTAGTAAATTATGTACCTTTAGCTTCTTGAAAATGTCACATTCATTAGAAATTACCTTAGGCTAGCTTATGTCTGCGACTTCGCTGCGTGGAGTTCGTTATTTGTCCCATGGGATAGTTCTACGGATGCACGGTGCCGGTATAAAAAGTATCCTGCATTTATAAATACAATAAGAACTTTATTTCAGACCATCATCTTATAATAGACACAACCATATCTGTATAAGCAAGCAGTTAAGCAATATGTTATAGTAAACCACAAAAAATAAAATAATGAACAAACAAACGCAATCAGACTGACACGTGGAGTGCTGATTGTCCGTTTGTCAAACATCCAGTGTTTGACAAACGGACAATCAGCACTCTTAAAGTCTCATCTAGTCTTCAAAAAAAAAATTTTTTGTCCAGAACAATAAGGCCGCCTACATTCTCACGATGACTTGAAAGTCATGAATCCTTAAATCGCTGAATCCTGGTTAGAAACTATCTGTGTGCTAAATTTAATTAAAATCCGTACAGTAGTTTTGTCATGAAAGAGTAACAAACACCCAAAGTTTCGCATTCACAATAGCAATAAAAAGAAGTAACATTAGTAAATACAGTCTTTTCAAGTTCTTGAAAGAAAATCTTTCAGGATCTTTCCAATAAATAGGGAATCTTTTGGCATTTTTCTTAAAACTTACATCTTTACCACAAACAGAGCCGCGGGCACAACTTGTTCTTATTAAAGAAAGTAATTAAGTAGGTTATTCTTCTAGTTAGTTTTATTAACCAAGGAAAGTAATTACTGGCTTACTTTAATAGCAGTGTGAATAGTAAGTGGTGACGAATTCTTAGGATTTTCTTGAACACGTAAATATGCATGTGATTTGGAATATTGTGTTACACTGGCCCCGATTCTGTGGGGAACTAGGAAAGGTAATTAAAAATGTCTAGGTACTAATTACTTGCTTGATTGTACAATATGTTAAGAAAACCTTATCCGATCCGAAAGGGGCATATCCTAATGACATTGACCTACTTTGTGGAATAAGAAACATAAAATATTTATGAAAGTAAAAGTATTAAATTAATGAATTTTAATAGGTAGGGATAATTTCGTGTTTCTTCCCTATTTTTTTTTAAACATGGCTATACCGCTTTTGCCATTAATTAATATGTTCCATGATCAATTGTTCGTTTATGATGACCGAGAAGCGACCGAAGTGTCGCTGTCCGCTTCCTATATAGCCATGTGAGTTTCCTCATTTTATTATGATGTACTTGTTATCTAAAAATGCTAACATAAACAAAATCTTACCGCGTTACATAATAATACCCTCATGAATCGGACAGGGTTTTTTGCATAGAGTTACTCAGTTTGGTGTACAATACTTGAGGCTTCGAGAAGGATAGGGTAAGTCCCCTATTTGAGGAGTGGCTGGAGAGGCGCCACGGCGCCCTCACCTTCCGTCTGACGCAGGTACTCACCGGACACGGTTGTTTCGGGAGGTACCTGCACCGGATCAGGCGGGAGGAAACGCCCGGATGCCACCATTGTGAGGATCGGCCGGAGGACACGGTGGAGCACACTGTGGAGGTGTGTCCCGCTTGGGCGGAGCCCCACCGTGTTCTCGTAGCGGCGATCGGCGGCGGCGACCTCTCGCGCCCGGCCCTGGTGCAAGCCATGGTCCGGGGCGAGGAGGAATGGGACGCCGTCGCCTCCTTCTGCGAAGCAGTTATGCTAGCGAAGGAGGTGGCGGAACGTGAGAGGGAGAGAACCTCTCGTCCCAGCCGCCGCGGGAGGCGTTCCTGGCGTCGGGGGCCACGCCGTAGCGCCGTAGCGGTAGACGCGGGCCTGTGTGATGGGTAAGCTCCGCCGTCCGTCCGTCTTATGACGATGACAGGCCGTGTCGACGGCGCGTTCGTGTTCCACGCGCGCCTCAAAGAGATGTCAGCAACATGGCAAGGGCCGACGCCCGTCGAGACTGCGGGTTGTTCGCAGATTCCGCAGCCTCGACATGAAGGGCTAAGAAGGAACATGGGTGGTTTTTAGTCAGTAGAAGTCTGACACTCCCTTTCGCTCTGCCCAAGAGCGGGAGGGGTTATTTGATGATTTCCCACCACCCAAAAAAAGGCTTCGAGAAGGATTCGTTTACACCAGATCAGCTATAATGTTTCTTTGATCAAATGATTTATTTGACAAAACATCTAGGCACACACAAGGTGTAAACGGACCCCAGCGAGACCAGTAGAGCATTCAAAATTGCAAGGGCTAGAACTGAAGGAGAATTTAAATGAGGAACTTTGCATGCAGACGGAACATAAAACAATCTGTGACCACATGATCTCAGAACAGTTGATAAAGGTTCCACAAACTGTTGATGTTTTAGTTAGTTCAGTTCAATATCGATTAAAGCTAGCACTACGTAGTATAAAACAAAATCTTCCGCCGTGTCTGTCTGTCTGGCTGTGGCGTTTTCCCACACTAGAAAAACTACTGCACCGATTTTCATGCTGTTTTCACCAATGGATAGAGTGGTTCTTGAGGTAGGTTTTAGTATATCATCATCTGCCTAGCCTTTTCCCAACTATGTTGGGGTCGACTTCCAGTCTAACCGGATGCAGCTGAATACCAGTATTTTACATGGAGCGACTGCCTATCTGACCTCCACAACCCTGTTAATACCTACTAGGTAATACGATACTCTTTGGTAAGACTGGATGTCAGGATTTCAGGTCACTGACTACCTGTAACGACTGCCAAAGATCTATATATGGCAGCCGGGACCAACAGCTTAACGTGCTTTCCGAGGCACGGAGGAAACTCAGTATGTTGGGCGGTCACCCATCCACAGACTGACCTAGGCAAGCACAGCTTTACCTAAAGATCGGCCCGAGTGGCAGTTCTTATTAAGCCACGGTTTTAGTATATAATGTGTCAAAATAACCAACATCCACGCTTGCGAAGCCGCGGGCATCAGCTAGTTAACCATAATTTGGCACTAAAATGTAGTAATTACAGCAAATATGCTACACTGCATGTGACATTTGCAAGCTTAGCAGATTTGCATTAACTATAGGACGTTAAATATTGTGCTCTCGCGTGATCCGACGCTTGTGTACGTTTTGCAAAGAAAACTACTTTATAATTTATTATTTTAAGCATGAGATTATTTGATTAATGTTTCTATTCATTATAATATATGATGTATTTTAAGTTTTTACAGGCATTCCGTAAACAATACATGTCGGAGACGGTCGTTCATAAAATGAATCTCGACGGCACGTTCGTGTTCCACGCGCGCCTCAAAGAGATGTCAGCAACATTGAAGGGGCCCACACGGGCTGACGCCCGTCGGGGCTGCGGGCTGTTCGAAAGATACCGCCGCGGCCTCGACACAAAGGGCTAAGAAGGAACATGGGTGGTTTTTAGTCAGTAGAAATCTGACACTCCCTACCGCTCTGCCCAGAGCGGGAGGAGTCATTTGATGATTTCCCAACATACAAAAAATAAAAAAAAAAGCATGCCAGTGGTCAAATCACGCCCTACCAACTAGTCTACCCATACCACAGAGAGGTTTAACAGACTCGTGATGTTTTCAGCTCGCAGCGATAAGGACATTCAGTGTCTGATCGTAGCGGAGTTGAGACGTCTTGGAACTGTACCCCTATTAATTAATCATTAAAAAAAACAAAAAATTGAACTAACTCATAAACTACTGAATTTTGGTAGAACATTTGGTGGTTAAAGTTATTGCATTGTGTAACCCTACTAGGACGGTAACATGTAACTCTGTATAACGTAACGTAGCTAACAAAACGTTAAGGGGTTTTATTTATTTCTCACTCTCATCTCCCTTTCATAGTATTTGTCTGCAGTTAGTACAAAAGCTTAATAATATATGGTAAGTATAGTGTCGTGTCGGCACCTCAGAAATGCTTATTTTTTTCCTCTTTGCTCAGCCGTTTGAGGAACAAACAAGCGCTTGTTACCTCCAATTACGATTAAAATGCTCGTACTTGACCCGATTCTAGTTGTATGGTGGTTTGTCATAAAAAGCTCAAATCTGCGATATTTCCTTTGGCTTGTTGTAGCAGTTGCTACGACTCGTAGTCGCGCTACGGCGTAGCAGTTCTGCGTAGCAGTGATGCATACGTAAGTGAAAGTTGACACCTTATTTAATTTTGGTTTATGTATGGGAGTTTATATGTTTATAAATGCACCCACGATACAGGAGTCATTCCTTGTGTGGGGAAAATATTAAAAGAATAAAAAAATAACATCCTCCTTTCTCAATAAATTGTTTACAATTTTGCAATGGAGGTTTTATTTGACTTTAAATATGTCTTGATGAGATTTGCAATTGGATCTAATGAAAAAGTCGGGTCGAACTTTAGGTTAAGCCGCGCTTGCCTAGGTTCGTCTGTGGATTGTTGACCGTCCATTACATACCGAGTTTCCTCCGTGCCTCGGAAAACACGTTAAGCTGTTGGTCCCGGCTGGCATATGTAGATCTTTGGCAGTCGTTACAGGTAATCAGTGACCTGAAAGTCTGACAACCAGTCTCACCAAAGGGTATCGTATTAACTAGTATTAACTGGGTTGTGAAGGTCAGATAGGCAGCCGCTAAATGTAAAATACTGGTATTCAGCTGCATCCAGTTTGCCTGTAAGCCGACGCCAACATAATATGTAGTTGGGAAAAGGCTAGGCAGATGATGTTTAATGCTGGTGTTGGTGAAGAAGTATGGAAGTAGAAGACATGCTCCACCTCATACTCCACCGACCGACCGCCGACATTATGTTATGTTATGTGAAATAATAAATACCAGCGACAAAGTGTCGCAATTTTTGGCAGGTACATTTCTTGAACCCTGTAACTTAAATAATAATACAGTGCGACGTGTTTATTATAATAACAATGTACATTAATAAATAACGTATCACGCAGATTGTTTAGCGATAACTTCTTTATGGAGGGCAACACGCACTGACACGCGGCCATTTTTTACTTCCTTGTTACCGAAAAGAAAATTATTTAATACATAACATAACATCACGCGTGTAGTCCGTGAAGGGTTAGGCATTCACATTTTGTCAGTTATGTTTCAAGCCCCATGTACCTTCTCATGAGGACCTCATGCTCAGAAGTCTTGCGACCATTCGACCGATGAGGCAGTATACCTGTAAAAAATAAACGTAATGTAGGTTCTAAATTTTCCTGTCGGGGCTGCGGGTTGTTCGCAAGAGATACCGCGGCCTCGACATGAAGGGCTAAGAAAGAACATGGGTGGTTTTTAGTCAATAGAAGTCTGGTGGTGGTGGTGGTGGTAGTCTGGTGTGGCATGTGCTAAATAAATATGTTTTCTTTCTTTTCTTTCTTTCTTTTCAGCGGGGGTTATTTGATGATTTTCAACCCGCCAAAAAAAAAAAAAAAAAACTCCTTACTTGGTGTTTAGTTAATTCAAATTCATCATCATCATTAGTCTACTGTAGTCCACTGCTCTTAAATAGGGTAGTTAACAAAAAAATCTAATTAGTCCGTCAGATAGATTTTCAAAAAATATTGGACACGTATTTTTTTCTTTTTTCACGTAAACAAACAATGAAGACGATACATACAGTGCTTTGAAAACTTGTGTGACGTCATATTCTAAGACATTAGTATGACATTTTTTACCGGTGAGTAACGTCACAAACCCCCGCTTAAATCTTTTCAATTCAATTCAATTCAATTTATTCAGATAACAATTCTCATTGTGTTTGAAATTATACATCTATACAAATAACAAAATCATTAAAAAAGACATGGTTATTAAAATTATAAAAGCTAACACATTAAAATAAGAGACACAATCATTAACAATATCACTCAATTTTGGAAAATAGTACAAACACAAAAAAAATATGATAATAATTACCAGTTAAATAATCAATAAAATTACAAATTAAGAAACCATTGATTTAAAATATTAAAAAGTATATAAATGTCATCGTCAAAATAATAATAATAATCAATCAAATAATCAATAACATTACAAATTACGAAATCATAGAATTAAAATGTATTTATATGTCATAATAAAAAAAAAAAATAATAATAATCAATTAAATAATCAATAACATTAGAAATTGAGAAATCATAGAATTTAAATATTAAAATGCATTTATAGGTCATCTTCTACCGAATACAAACATTTGTCCAACAGGAATGCCCTGAGTCTCGACTTAAATGAGCTTTTGTAAAGAATGGTTTTTAAGTCCAATGGCAACCTGTTAAAAATCTCCACCGCTTGATAGTGAGGACTATGATGCACAATATTAAGTTGGGGTTTTATTTTGTTTTTAAAATCCTTTCTACGCGTACTTTGACGCGTTTTATCTTCGTCAATTTTTATTTACTTGATAAAACAAAAATACGTATCCAATATTTTTCGATAATCTAACAGACGGACTAATTAGAATCATATTTTTTTTAGTCAGGAAACATCCTTAATGCAAGCTGTTGAAGTTGATTTTCGGTAACTTTCATTGATGGAACATTGAACAGCCTTCAATGCGTCATGAGGTGGTAACATTAATATCAATAGCCAATAACGGAAGCTCGTTTACTTTTCACTATACATTCCAATTTCAACTCCATTTTCTTTGGTTAAAGTTGTGTTTAGTTTACAGGCATTTTTAGTGACAGACACTGAGTGACACCACTGTCATAATAATTGGGTATCCGGCCGCTGATTGGTTGCTTATCGGGTAGATGTAGGCACGCCCGTTCGAACTACGCCCACCCAGTTGGAGGATAAAACTCGGGTTGCTTAGCAACGGCAGTTGTTATTAAATTTAGGTAAGGAACCGATGAATTTTATCTGGCGGTCAAGAGTCAAGAAGGAATGTTTATTTTAGCTTTACTTTGCTATTTCATATGTTAATATATAATATGATATTAATATTTACAACATCACCCCTTTTTTTTGGTGGGTGGAAAATCATCAAATAACCCCTCCCGCTCTTGGGCAGAGCGAAAGGGAGTGTCAGACTTTTACTGGCTAAAAACCACCCATGTTCCTTCTAAGCCCTTTATGTTGAGGCCGCGGTATCTCTTGCGAACAACCCGCACCCCCGACGGGATAACATCACCCCTGTAATCCGTAAAGGGGCAGTTAGAAGTGGGATATTTCGCCAGTTAGTAAGTTTCAGTATTGGGACAGCTTCTGGAACGGTCCTAATAGAAAATCCCAACATGTCACCGTACTTAGGTATACGAGTAGTATGGTGATGAAAATGGGACCCAAGAACAGACATTTTACAAGAGATACCGCGGCCTCGACATGAAGGGCTAAGAAGGAACATGGGTGGTTTTTAGTCAGTAGAAGTCTGACACTCCCTTTCGCTGTGCCCAAGAGCGGGAGGGGTTATTTGATGATTTTCCACCCGCCAAAAAAAAAAAAGAAACAGACATTTTATACATATTTGTTTACTAATATTACCTTCTTTAACTAGACAAAAACCACAAAAATTAATAAGGGCCATGACTATTTATTACATATTTGTTATGTCTCCACAGACAATGGCCTAACTTCCATCCTGCGCTGCATGCCCTGACACTTATGTCTGCACCAGCGAGAAGAGTTCGCATTGCAGGGTTAAGGACCAAATACCTATTTAATTATTTGCCATCGACACGCTAAGAAGACGATTTATTACATAAAGTTTTAAATTAGAAAGTAAATAGGTAACTAGGTAGTTAGGTACCTAATCTAAGCCTATTTACCCAATTTTAGGTAAAAAAACACTCAAATCATTACATTTAATCAATTCATCTAAACACGCTTCTTGTGGCCAACATTATAACTTAGTTGTTTTACCTATTAGCTCAAGGCTAAACAAAGCGATAAGGAAACTTACTTACCTACCTGCCTACCCCATAATGACCCAAAGAGCTTGACCCACTAAACGTTTTGAAACTTTTTAATACAAAGATTATGAAAGCGACCCGCTTGGGGGACCATTGACCTTTAAGTAGTCCTACGAAATATAATATCACGCCTGTAATTCCCCCAGGGTTGGGCATAGAAGTACCTAGGTTCCTTCACTCTTCAGGGAGTTTATTTCATCACTTCTTCTTCCCAGCTAAAATACTAGGAAGTGCCGAAGGTCAGCCGTTTTGTGTGACTGTCTCTTGTACTCTTTGTGTGCTAGTTAGCAGCCTAATTTGAAGTGATTGTGTAATGTAGTCCTACATATTGGTAAATATTAATAGTAATGGCGTCTAGAGGTATTTCCAGCAAGCATATTCAGCATATAAACTGAGCTGAGTAATTGTAACAGGACCAATGTAACGGCGTTTCTTTACGGAGTTTCATCATCAGCCTAGCCTTTTTCCTTTCGGCGACGGGCACACCGACAACCTTATATCGACTTTTGTTTCACCAACGTTTGTTTGTTGTATTTAGCCAACACAATAATACCTTATTTTTGGCTTGGCGTTTTTTTTTAAGCAAATGATAAGATCTATCTATGACAGCCGGGAACAACAGTTTTGCTATCCGAGGCACGGAGGAAACTCGGTATGTAACGGGTGGTCACCCATCCACAGACCAACCTAGGCAAGCGCAGCTTAACCTATTAACAGATCGGCCATGTTGTCGTTTGTCGATGTTATCAAGGTGCGTTTGTTGTAGTAGATATTTTGTGAGTTTATTATTGGATTAGTGCGTTATAAGGTTTATTTACGATGCCAAAAGTTGTGAAACAACATTATGTCGCGCGACATACAGCGCTGCGTCTGCGGGACTTCTTTCGTGAAATGGACTTTACATTAATTTGAGAACTTTGTAGCAAGTGTCCACAGTTAAGCCAACAAAAACGACGATACAACAAAACAAAATAATAAATTCAAAGAAGCTGTGGCAATAGGAGATGACTAGTCCCTACTGACAGTGCCCGTTCACGAACATGACGCATGGATCAGCAACATTCAACTCAAACATTTTGAAGGGACACAGGTGCCACTATCAGCGAGACATTTGAGTGAGCATGAATACCCTCAAGGTACTTATAGTACTCTTACTCGTCAGTAAGTAGGTAATGTACCAAACCTTCCTTATCATAACATAACATCACGCCTGTAATCCCCGAAGGGTTAGGCAGAGGTGTACCTAATAGTACACCCACATTTCGCCAGTTATGTTTAAGTCCCATGTAATAGGGGGCGACCCTATTGCCATCAACCGGGCACAAATCCAGACTCCGTAGCTGTTACTGGTAAATTCCTGATGGAAAAAGCCAATAACACTTTGCCCGACCCGGGAATCGAACCCATGACCTCATGCTCAGCAGTCGCGGTTGCGACCACTAGACCAACGAGGCAGTCAATTCCTTATCAATCACCGCTATTTTATTTAGTACAGTATACCTAAGGTACCTAATTTTGGTTGGAATCGTGCTAAGAGAATACCTAAGGTAGTTAAGTTCTTAATGTGGTCAATAATGGTCATGTTTATGTAATACAATGTTAGATTTACTCATAGATTAAAACTAATAGGAGTTAAGCACCTCTAAGAATTAGTTCTTAAAAGGTTAACTTTGATCCTATCTTTAGATTGTTAGCTGTACTTAAATATGAAAATAAAAAGCCTTTTACTTTAATGCATTAACAAAACAATTTAACAATAAAAAAACAGTGTGCACACCAAATCAATCAGACATTAATATAATTGATTATTGGTTAAAAGTAGGTATTTATAATAAAATTGCCAACCCGCCTGCCAAGCGTGGCAATTATGGCAAATCCCCTCCTTCTACGGGAGGCCTATGTCCAGCAGTGGACGTTTTATGGCTGAAATGATGATGATGATGAAGAAAAGTTAAAAAAAAAAACAATTATTATTCCAGTAAATGTTATTATTAATTAATTGATTTAATGTTACGAAATATTATTTTAGTTGGTGGTGTGACGTCCACTAGTCACAGGGGTAAGCACAAATAGTTTATTAAATAAAACAATAGTTTGGTGGTTTGAAATAGCAATCGGGTGCCAGCCCGCTCGGTTCGAGTGACAGCTGTCAGTGACACATTTTCCCGCGCGGGCCTGCCTCCGTGTCTATGATCTTTATTCATCACAGGTGGTGGATTCATTTGATTGTTAGAAATTAATAAACTTTCCATTTCCATTAATTCATTTGTAATTTCTTTCCCTATATTTCAATTGCAAGAACCCCCCCCCCTTTCAGTGGAAGGTAAAGGCCTCCTCCAGAGATAGCCAATGTTTTCTATCTTCTGCTTCTCGCATCCAGTGGGTACCCGCTATTTTTATGATTAGCTGTATTAGGGACTTACCAACAAGTAATTGGAAGGGTATTTAATATTTTATAGGTATGTTACACGACTAACTGCGGTACTCAGAGATATTTAATGATTACTTAAGCCGTAACTAAGTAAAGATTTGACATAGGTACTTTTGTATGACAAAACTGTCAAAACCTTTACTAAGGGATGGCCTAAGTAATCATTAAAGATCTCCGAGTGCGGCAGTAAGTGTAATAAACTTTCGTTGCTGACTGTACCTTTTTTAGTAGTTGTTGCAATAGTAGGTGCATAATGAGCGTATGACAAGATCAATGCTTTACCCTTTTTTTGTTAACTACCCTATTAGCACAGTATAAATATGGACAGTAGCGAAACTAAGCCTAGTTGATGCGATAACTACCTACGCTCCATTGAAGCCATAGGGTTGTCCCTTTTATGCACGGTTGCTGAAGTCCCTAGATAACTTCTCAACATAACATTTTTATTCTGTTGTGATCAATCAATCGAATTAAAAAAAGCTAGCTTACAAATACAATCTAAATACCGCGGCTCGCTCCCGCCAAGACTTGTAATTGTAACAGGTTAAGCCGCGTGTGCCGTTATGACAAAGTTAAAGATCTATAGTTCTACAAGTTGTTGTGTACTAAACTGTTTTCCGTGTTAAAACTACATAAATGTCTTTTGTTGAGATTAACCGACGCCATAAGATAACCTGAAAGAATACAACCCCATAAGATTTTATTTAAGAATTATCCTCCAACTCCTAACCGTTAAGGAGTTATTCCTTCCATCATCAGCTCATCAACATGAGGTAATGACTGCCAGATGTAAATACTTAAATAGCATTAGAAAAAATATGTAGAAAAAATACGTGCCTATAAAATTTGAGGGTTGCCCTCGATTTCGTTAAGATTCCATCATCAGATCCAGACATGGTAACAGTGGGACCATCTCGGGAGTATACTTTTTCGATTAAAAATTTTTTTTTCAAATCGGTTCATAAATGAGGGAGTGCGGAAACAAATATGATACAAAAACAAAACCAAACCGACGAATTCAGAACCTCCCTCTTTTTGGAAGTCGATTAAAAATACTTTCTTCTGCTGATGAAGCCGAGTTGACACAGCCGTATACCGCGCAATACATTCGTTGCATTTAAAAAAAATATCGGGAGATATGAACTTATACGTGACCAACTGACCACTCGTCTCGGCGCGGCACGCACAACTGAGCGCACTGCGAAGACTTGCCAAGTGCCCCGTCGATGCGCATGTTTGTGTGAGTGTGCGGTTTCGAGCGTTTGTAGGTAGTTTCCGTACTGTCCATATTTATATTGTGCTATTAGGATCTAATCACCCTTACCTACTGATAATAAAGTAGAACATTATTGTTGTATATTCAAACTTGAAAGTACCTACATCATCTGCCTAGCCTTTTCCCAACTATGTTGGGGTCGGCTTCCAGTCTAACCGGATGCAGCTGAGTACCAGTATTTTACATGGAGCGACTGCCTATCTGACCTCCACAACCCAGTTAATACTAGGTAATACGATACTCTTTGGTAAGACTGGATGTCAGAATTCCAGGTCACTGACTACCTGTAACAACTGCCAAAGATCTATATATGGCGGCCGGGACCAACAGCTTAACGTGCTTTCCGAGGCACGGAGGAAACTCGGTATGTCGGGTGGTCACCCATCCACAGACCGACCTAGGCAAGCACAGCTTAACCTAAAGATCGACCCGAGTGGCAGTTCTTATTAAGCCACGAGCTCGTCTCTCTCTCTCTCAAACTTGAAAGTAAGTTTTCAAGTATTTTGTCTTCATCCATATCACTATAACCTACTATAACAATCGTAATTTCATACGACGCGCCAAATATGCAAAGAAAATAAGGGCGCACGACTCACGACATATTCGTGACACCATAACGCCATAGCGTGTAATTCATCCGAATATTTACATTACAAAAGCAGCACCTAATACCAAACACATAAGGTTTAAATTGAAATAGAGGCTGAAACACAAAGAATTGTGGTGTACTTGTATTTCGTAGAAACGATGGCTAGACGAAATTAACGTCGCTTATATGACGTTTGGCCCACTTATGTCCGAGATTTATCGAGTATGACGAGAAGTGATTTTTTTTTCAGTGTTTACTTGGTAATTGCACGTCTAGACGATGGAATCTTTTTAATTTGCAATTTTGTACCTACTCCATTAGATACATTTATCTTACTACCTACATATTTAAGCATGTTCTTACAACCACGAGTAAAAATACCTACCTACCGTACCTAGGTATACCTACTTACGAAAAATTCAAAAGAAATTTTCTTGTAAAATACTGATTGCAACTTTGGAAAACGACCTATTTACTCGTGACCTATTACAAGTACCTGAGGTAAAAGCTCTACATTGGTCTTGTAGCTCTACCGTAGAGGTAAAGGACTAATTTATAACCAGGTAACTTCAGGCATTATTTTCACTCGTTTAGGCTGCCAAGGAGGGCTATGTCTCATTATATTTTTTTTATTTCGTTGCATCGCAGTAGTAATTTCTCCTGTATAGTGGGTGCGTTTACAAACATCAAATTCAGTACATACATAAATACGCAGACCCGGAATAACTGTAGGCCGAACAAATATTTGTTCCGTGCGGGGATCGAACCAGCGACACGCAGCGCAGCAGTCCAATCGCTCAGCTACTACGCCAACCGTGCTGTCTAATGTATCCCCACTGCACGGGATACGGGTACTTAATTTCAGTGTCCAAGTTGGTGGCACTATATCGCAGACAGAGTAACATATTCTATCATCAACTGTCTACGCATGATCAGTCGTCAGTTCCTCTGGCCACATGTCGCTGATGATCAGTCATGCGTAGACAGATAACGTTGCTAAACAAGTTCCGCGCTTTTCAACATGTCGCACACCAAAAGTTCTCAGTAGTCCAGTCATTTTAGGCATTTTAAACCCCAATCTGGGGAAAAATTCCTACTCACGAAAAACAGTTTTTTGCAAATATTTCGCAACCTATTGCTCGGAGGTCAATAGAGGTCATTGTTAAAATTGTTCCTCATAAAATTATCTACAAATAATGTCTCTTATAGTTTTTATGTTGATTTTCGTGACCTTTTGACCTTTGTAACTTTTTTAGCCGGCACGATATCGATGTCGATTTTTCACATCTTCATAATATCACCGAAATAAAGGTGTATACAAAAATTCAGCCCACTAGGAATTTTTAACCTAAAATGACTGGACTATAGTGGATACAAGGCTTATGGTGGATGCTTCAGGGTAGCCCGCGAAATTCGTTTTGCCCGTCAGTGTCAGGTTGTATAATATACTTGTATCCTACTAATATTATAAACGCGAAAGTTTGTAAGTATGGATGCATGTTTGTTACTCTCTTCCTTCACGCAAAAACTACTGAACGGATTGGGATAAAATTTGGTACACAGATAGTTTATAACCTGAATTAACACATAGGATAGTTTTTATCCTGATTTTATCTTCCCGTGGGATAATTTTCGAGTTGTAGCGGGCGAAGCCGCTGGCAACAGCTAGTGTTAAATATAATATGATTTGCGGCCTTAACAAATGTGACTTTACAGAGTATTTTTTTTATTTTCATGTTACTTTCTTGAGTGGCTGATGAAAAACCAATAAAACATTTAAGCAACGTGAATTGGTACTGTAAGATAGTAAAAAATGCTGAAGAAGGTCAATAAATTAAGAAAATCCAAGTGGGTTCATATTTTTTTATTAGTAAAACATTTAAAAAATAGAAACAAACTCAAGCATCTTTGTCTTTTTTCTTCTTTTTCTTTTTGGATACATTCTGTGGAATATCATCAGATATCTCCACAGATTCATGTGTTATCTGAGTTTCATCATCTTTTATTTCATCTAAATCAACTTTCCGTTTCTTTTTCTTTTTTGATTTCTTTTCAACATCGTGATCTATATCGCAAGTCTCTTCTGCGTTGGTATTTTCTTCATCTGCCTGTATTTCTTTATATTTATCTTTCTTTTTCTTCTTTTTAGGAACCTCGGAGTTCGATTCCACAACTAAATCGCTCAGTTGTTCTATAATATTCTCTACTGGTTGATTATTTTCGTCATTGTGACGCTTCTTTTTCTTCTTTTTGGTAGGTTCATCTGTTTCTTCTTTTGTTAATGAGTCATTTGGATCTGGTTCTGCATTTTCAATGACTTCCGTATCATATTTATGTTTCTTCTTTTTGGATTTAGGCTTTACTTCGATATCCTCTTCGATAATATCTTGGCTGATCTCAGTATTATCTTCAATCTCTTCGTTTTCATCTGAAACATTCTTTGATTTCTTTTTCTTACCAGTGTCTTCACCATCTTTATTTTTAGATTTAGGTTTATTTACGTTCTTCCACTCTTTCTCGATTTTCTTTTCCGCATTTAAGCACTTCTCCATGTCTTTTTGATCTCTATCGAGGACAGCCAGGAAGAATCCTGTGGTGTAGTCGGATTCAGGTTTGGAGTACAAGCATCTTGTACCCATACTACCGTACATACCCGATCCGATGTTGTTCCATTGTCCTTTCAGCAACTCCTTAACATCTTGGACCCTCCACTTAGCTCGCGAGGTTTTCACTACGTTAGTGATAACTCTTTCGTTCTCTTCGGGGAATAGAGAGCAAGTACTATAGACAATACGTTTGGCTTTCGGAAACGCGTTCATTGCGTGTTTTAAGAACTTTTCCTGGAGAGACGTTAGTTTGGCGAGTCTTGTGCTTTCTATGTACTCGTGTACGCAGAAGTCCATACCTGAGGAAACAGGGAAAACTTTGTTAAAACTGATTTTTGAAATATTGAATTAAAATTTCACCAATTTAAGACTGCTTTTTACCTGATCCTGAACAGCTCGGATCAAGAAGAATATACTCGATATCATCCAAATCACCCCTCTTGATTTCCAAGGCATCTTTGTGCATGGTTTTCACGCAAGTGGAGCCAGTTTTTGCAACAAAATCACACAGTACTTGGTATCTCTTCTCATTTCTTTCAACTGCAAATATTCGACCCTGGAAATGAAATAGATTGTCAGTTTGTTACCTATATGTTGAAAAGACTTTCTTGGAATATTAGTATCTCCATTATACATAGGTGAACTGATACTTATGCTACAAATTCAGGGTGGTGGGGCATACAGTATAGATAGATAGACAGAAAGAAAAAAAAAACATATTTATTTGGCACATGCCACACACAAAAAAAACCTCAACAGAAAATAGAGATAACAGTGTATGCCTCACGGGTCTGCATAATTCAGACAACTATGTTTTTCAACTGAGCCGGTGATGAGATGAACGTAAAATCATTTGTAGGTACTTTGTGTTACTAATTAGGTATATGTACTAACTGCTCATATAATGCGACATATATACGCTACAAGACCTGTCGTTTAAAATTTGCAAGCTAAACTGGGTAGATAGTAATTGACCTATTTTGCCAGGAAAATTAAATAAATTTTATGTATGCGGTCCTTTCTCCATTATTTTATAATGTTATGCAAATAAGGTTTTATTGTTCTACAAAGAGTTTTATTTAAACGTTTTTATGTATTCATTGTTTTATTACCTCATTTGCCTTTATATTAATTTTATTACTTTATGTTAATGAAAAAAGAAACTTGGCGTCAACTGTGATTGTACCTAGACTTGTATAGGTACTTGGGCAGACAGACCGCGTCATTTTGGTCCTCTTTAAACATTATAACTATTCAGAATTTCGCTGATAAATGAGAACGTTTATTATCGATAAGTCATTGGTGTGTTAATTAATTCCCGGGTGGATTCCATTACCGGCTATGTCAAGTTCGGCAGCGTCAAGTTTCGCTAGCGAATTCAATTTGAACTTGTATAAAAGCTATGGGACACAACACCAGGGGGTCTAAAATGGCCACTTTAGCAGATCATAATAATAGGGATGTTTACTGACAAAAAAAAATATGATTCTAATTAGTCCGTCTGTTAGATTATCGAAAAATATTGGATACGTATTTTTTGTTTTATCAAATCAATAAAAATTGACCAAGATAAAACGCGTCAAAGATTTGAGTCGGTCGTGACGTCACTCACCGGTAAAAAATGTCATACTAATGTCTTAGAATATGGCGTCACACGAGTTTTCAAAGCACTATATTGTCTTCATTATTTGTTTACGTGACAACAGAAAAAATACGTATCCAATATTTTTCGATAATCTAACAGACAGACTAATTAGATTTTTTTAGTTAACTATCCTATTATGAATTGCGTTAAAAAGCGTAAAATGGACCTTTCATAATAGTAACTGCGTCTGTGACCATTTAGTTAAATAGATCATAATAGGAAAATAATATAAATTGCGTTAAAATTCGTAAAATGGTCACAAACTACTACTATGAATACTCTTATGAATCTGGACAGAGATAGCCTGCGTCTAGTGGCAGCGACCATTACTAGACACTGTTCACTGAATGAACACCTCCACACCCTAGGAATCACTGTCAGTCCCCTGTGCAGAGCATGCATGGAGGCGGAGGAAACGGTGGCGCATGTGCTCCTTGAGTGCACAGGCGTTACCAAGATTCGTGAGGAGACCCTAGGAACACCAAGATCCCTTGCGGATGCCCTGAAGAGACCGGGAAGTCTGATCTGCTTCTGGAGGGAGGTGGGCTGGTTGGAGTAATCGGCCAACATGGCTCACGCACAATGGTCCACTTCAAGGACTAAGTGCGGCAACCCAAACCCCATGATAAGACTCTTATGAATGGTCCCTTACGCTTTTTAACGCAATCCATATTCTGATCTGCTAGAGTGGCCATTTTAGACCTACAGAGTATAGATCATCACATTATTACATACAGTGTTTCTGATGTAGGCCGCCAGCTGCGTGGTCTTCATACCGGGGGCTGCGCACATGTCCAGCACCACGCTACCAGGAGGAGGAGCCAGTAGGTGTACCGCCAATGCAGTAGCCTGGAAAATGGAGAAGACTGCTAGGTAAAGATATGTCTGTCAGTTCTACAAGAAACACGGAACTCATCCGCTCATAGTCTGAGTCAAGATCTGAGAGGCTTTGGAAAGAAGTCTTTGATCATGCGCTACGTAAGCTAGGTATATACCTATACAGCCTACCTATATATAACACCACCCCCCACCCCCACCTACCTACCTACCTATATATATATAATATGCTGACTAAGAATAGGACTTATTCCATGTAATTAATGGTAACTCGCAAGAGATACCACGGCCTCGACATGAAGGGCTAAGAAGGAACATGAGTGGTTTTTAGTCAGTAGAAGTCTGACACTCCCTTTCGCTCTGCCCAAGAGCGGGAGGGGTTATTTGATGATTTCCCACCCCCCAAAAAAAAAAAAAAAAGGTATGGTCTAGAACAAAAAAATGGTTGCAGTGGTGTGGAGAACAAACAAAGCCCTTCGTTACCTAACCCATGTCTGCTTTGACAAACATGAATGTTTTTACTAAAGCTATCCAACAAAGTGAATTAAATAAAAAGTCGGAGTTTTCAGTTACCAGTATTACAGAAATATGACTTAAAATAGATGCCAATTATTAAAAATAAAAACAGCCAAAATTACCAACCTTATCTTGCAAAATAATCTTATTCTCCAAATACAACTCATGTTCATGAAACTTGGTCCCAGATGAGAACACAAACATGGTCTTCACGTGATAGTCCTGAGTGAAGTCTTCCTCTGTTAAGTTCTGTATCTGTTCCAAGTAGTCAGCGTAGGACCCTGAGGTGCACCGTATGAAGCGGTACCCTTCATCTTGAAACGCTCTGATAGCATCCGAAGTTGTGAGCAGGTTGGTGTTGATACGGACATATCTCGGTCTGGGAGCAACTACGTAAGCAGAACAAGACATTCGAAGAATGATTATTTTGTTAGTGACAGATTTCATCTTATCACTTGTTAAAATAATAGACAAAAATTATTATGTCAAATCACATTGATGTAAATGAATACGTATAACGTGTGTGAAATACAGTGTCTGTAAGGATTTAGGGATAAAATAATAGTGTCTTCTATTATAGGACTCATTTTCAGGCGCCAAGCTGAAGTGGGACTGAACCGGTCACAATTGCCACTCTCTGAAACCCTGACACAGCAAGAAGGCGTCACAACTGCCCAGGTAAAAGGTAGTAGCAGGACGAACTGACCAAAACCAACAACCAGTGTTCCATATTAAGCTTGGATCAGACCAACTGGAGCTCATGGGGGAGGCGTTTGCCCAGCAGCAGTGTCATGGTACAGGCTTAGAGAATCAGTATCTATTATAGGCTGACATGACCGAAGTTGATTAGATTATCTTTGTTGGTCTTGTTTATCTTGCTTAAAAGATAAGTAAAGGCACACTTGAACAGTTGTTTTTTGTTTTCAGCAAATGCTAGTTGGGTGACCATCACTACTTACCCAGTTTCCTCTGTGCCTCGGAAAGTATGTTAAGATTGTTCAATCTTGGCCAGATTGTTGCAAAAGGCAGACAGAGTAGGTAAAATAAAAACAAGTAACTTATTATTATTTTCTATATTGAATAATAACTTACAATGAAATTTTGGTATCATATAATAACCATTACACACCACTTAGTTTTAATTCAGTACTTGTTTAGACATATATTTTTTATAGTTTTATTAATTAAGCAGAAAAGCAGTAAACATTGTAATACTGTGTTTGAAAGGAATGTTTTTATATGCATTAATCTTGTTTCAAGTTCAAGGTGCTCTTCTTCTCAGCGGTTGCTAAACTTGGCAGAGATGTATCAGTATATGCATGCTGGTCTATCTCATTACCATCTTCATCATATTCTTTCTCATGGTATGCTTTGTAGCAATAAAGACCTATTATAATGTGCACTACCAGTACTGCCGCACCAACAGACCAGCAATTTATCAAAAATTGATTGTCAGGAAAGGATGTAGTAAGTACTGATCGTACACCGTAAAACGCAACAAAAGGAAAAGTAAACATAGCAGCACTGTACAGGAATAGACTTCCCAACACATGCAATATTTGTTTTGATTGCCGGGATTGCAAACGCAAACTAGAAACGATGCTATCACTTGAGTCTGCCATTATGCTTAGTAAATTTCGGAATTACATCTGAAAAAGAACAAAAATATCAATTAATAATTACCTTCTGTCTTCAAGTCGTCTGGGTGGTCAGATGTATATTTCTCAAACTGGTCTTTGTACAAGAGGACTGTTTGCTCCGGCTTGCTTTTGCCAGGTAGAGCCTTTTTGCCGAACAGGAGTTCTGCTGTGAGAATTTTGGCAAGCCATGGATCTAATCGTGATTCGTTTTCTAGTATTTTACAATTCTCAAATATTTTGTCTATATCACTCGCATGTTTAATCGTTTCTGTTATCAGTGCAAAGAGCACATTCGTCCTCTGTAAATATGACAAACTAATGGTAGTAAAGGTACATTTTTGAAGAAACTAACATTGTATTGTTGAAATACTTACAAAATGCCGAAGTTTATCGTCGTACAATAAAGTTTTGACGCTGCCGCCTTCAGTAGAAACTTGTTTAAAAATATTTGCGGCAATTTTATAATGTCTTGGTACCTTAACTGAATGTTCAAACATTTTATCTAAGGCAATACGTGAACAAAAACGTTTTCATTGCTAAATAATATTGCCCAATATTTGTCACGAGACAAATGTCAAGCTATTCATTGACTTTTTGAGGTTAAAATTCGTTCATGCATGATGAATCCTCTAACTAATTTATGTTTCCAACGTTTTGTTTTTATTTATAACATAGATTTTATAATTAAAAATTTTGAAAATGGTCAACTATTCTATTAACATTAGTGTAATTTTGTCTGTCTACTGTTTTTATTTAATTTTATGAAACTATTGTCAACTGGATTTGGAGCGCAGTGGTGGCCCAGTGGTTGAGAGCCCGAATTACGAACAGTAAGTCTTGGGTTCGAACCCAGGCAGGCGCATTACTGTATGTAATTTATTTCATCACCACTGCTCTCAAAAACGATGAAGGAAAACATCTTGAGGAAACCGGCATGACTTGGAACAAAAAACTCTGAAGATATGTGACGTCTACCAACCCGCACTGGGCCCGCGTGGTGGATTATAGCTCATTCCTCTCCAAGAGAGGAGGCCTGAGTCCCTGCAGTGGGGGGAACATTATAGGCTGATGATGATGATGATGATTGTCAACAAACTTGAACGCATCCAAAATTCCATACTTCCATACCAAACCAGCCATAGATAATATCGCGTTCCGTATGCGTTCCGTTCACAGAGTACATTTTTATAAGGTTCCGTTAGCAAATTTTTATTTTGAAATTTTTAGTAGTAGTATTTATTGTCTGAAAATAAATATTTCGTGAATATGCAAAACTATCACAATACTGTGAAAATACTCAATAAAAAGGCTAAATATGAAATGCTGTTTGTTATTTATTAATTTCTTATTTTTCAACTACCAAAAATGTAGTCACCCCGACTTGCGTAAAAAATCCAATTAAAAACTATACCATAAACAACTTACTTTGCTCATAGTTTGTTGCACGTAATCTTTATTTACAATTTCACAAAAACATATTTTAATAATTTACGTTTGCACATTTTACAAATCGTATGAATTATGTAAACATTTTATGAAGAGGTAATTAATTAAATAAGTCTTCCACGCTTGTTGTGATGTTGTTTGTGTAATATTATCGTTGACAGTTTCGTTTCGAATGGCGATATGCTCGTCGTAAAATACCAGGAAATGCTATGATTCAACATCGCTGCGGTTTTAGCAACAGTACCTGATGTGTTGTGTGCATTGTTTTCAGTTGGGAACAGCGACCAGGTCGCTGTAGACGCAAGTTATCAGTGAAAGTTTGTAAAATGTCGCGGGGGTAATTCGAGTAACCTGGGAAAATAATACCAAAACAATGGTTCCTGCGCCGAGCTGTCCGTTTACGTGGGACTACTGGAACACCTCGCCGTCGGACGTGGTAGAACTCACGTGTCTGCTGCCGAACTCTGTTTACATTCCCCTGAGGATAAGTTGGGATGCCACTCTTCAGGATGTCAAAGAGGTTAGTGTGAGAGAGGAACACCCTGGCGTGACTCACACCTCTCGCCAACGATATTTTGATTGCATTTTTGGAAAGTGGGTCAAAGTATTGAGTAACATGTTTACAGATACATTTGTTAGGTACATTTAGAAAGTAGTTTACATTGTTTACAATACCCTGCACTATTTTTTTTATCATGTAGGTGGATTTGTACATGTTCTAGAATTTGTGATAAGCAGATTTCTGTCATAGATTTTTAGGGAAACATGTGTAACCTACAATCCTATATTTAATTGTTTTGTTTGTCCAATCTGTGGTGCTAACTAGAGTAACATTCAGGATAAGGATTTGGAATTGATTCTTACACTTGAAATATTAATATAATTTAATATTTACAGTTTTGCCCGCATATGTATTTATAATAGGCTTATTTGGGTTTTTTCTGGTTGCACATGTATGTCTGCAAAGTTATAAAATATAAAATGTTTTTGTAAAATAATTCCCTAAGTAGCCACAATATGTATTAACAAACCTTTTTCAGAAAAGTCAGGTTATCATTCTATTCCCTATAACATTTCCTGTCATTATTTTGATTATTATATTTTTATTTATACCCTTACACTGTAAAGGGAAAACAACATTTAAAATAGCTGCTAAATATAGAGAACGGGATGATGTAGGTATTCATCCCATTTATTTACATCTGTATTGCATTGAATAACAACATGAGGTAACTATTACTGATATGATTGTGAATCATCATTATTTGCTAGGTCGACTAGATATTGCATATTACTATTTAAAAAAAGTTTTGAGTTGTTGAATAATTATGATGCTTCATTATTGTACACCAATTTTGAATTTACACTACCGTAATAGACACAAACATAACATCATGCAGAAGTGTCGCCCTAATCCCATGTAATAAGGAGTGTGCCTATTGCCATCAAGCGGACACAAATCCAGACTCCATGGTTTCCGCTGAGAAATTTGTGACGGAAAAACTCAAACACTGCTCAACCTTGGAATTGAGCCACAATCATTCTAAATGCTAGGAACCCTTCCATAGTCACACAAAGACCCCATTTGTTTATGGCTAGAAAACTGCTTCTGAAAATTGTCACTGAACATGGAATATTTATAGCATTAAATATAAATGATGTCTAATATCAGAAACTCAAAACAAAAAGTAAACATGGTAAAAATCCTGTTTCCAGTATTAATGACAATTTCTTATGTTGTAACTATCTCAAATACAATTCATATCCATCTACTTAAATTTGAAGCCAACACCAACATAAATGGGAAAGGCTAGGCAGATGATGACCAATATTTCTGTCTTTGCAGGACATATGGGACCGGGCGGTCAACTATCCCCTTTTCGGGATGTTGCACGAGATGTCCAGCTATGTGTTCCAATTCGTCAATTCTCTTGCGGTGCCGGAGGAAGTCGAAGATGAGAGCAAGCGCATCCGTGACATAAAACCAGTATGCGGTGTGCTTATGATAGTAAAAAAGTCATTTGAAAGACCCGGAGAACAGTTACTGAATACACATATTAGTCATTTGATTGGAAAACGTAAGTATTTATTCACTTAATTTAACTCTAGTCTGTGGAAACATTAATAACCTTTCTTAAGGATTAACTGCCGCACTCAGAGACGTTTAATGATTACTTAGTAAAGATTTGAACACTTTAGTAAAGGTTTTGTATGTCAAATCTTTACTAAGTGACGGGTTAAGTAATCATTAAATATCTTTGAGTACGACAGTAAGTAAGTCCATTCCTTTCGCAAAATACGCGATTCGATGCGGAAAATGGTTAGTGACTCAAGCCCTAAAGTGTCATAATCATACCTACTACTCGACAATAACAAACACTTAAAATAGTTTAAGGAAGCCTTTATTAATTATTATTATTATCAGAAAGGGTTGTGTCATTGTTATTGTTTCGGTCCTCGTCAATTTCCATCAATCGTCATTCCATCAATTGCAGGTACGTTTTTCCAGCATCATCAAAAAGGTGTTGTTTCCTGAATTTCCTGTTTTTACCTGGCTCATGTCTTCCTAAATGTATATGAAAAAGTGTAGGAATAAACTGGATATAAAAATAGACACATTTAGTTTAGTTTAACTGGGCTTTTATCCGCACTTAGCCTCTTTATTGGGCCATTGTGCGTGAGGTTTAAATATTAATATTTAAAATAAATAAAAATAGACATGTAAATGTTAAATTGTGTTTAAAGAAGGACAGTATGAAAAATGCTATACATGCGAGTTATAATTCATTACATATGTAAACAATTTGAAGACCATAAGTTTTATACAAGGTGTAATAAACATACAATCTCTCGTCTGGTGTCCTGAACCATGATACTGAACCAGTTTTTTCTATGTGTTTAATAAATTCGCAAAAAAACTGGACTTTCTACAGAAGTTAATGCGAGTAGCTAATTAACATGTATAGTAAAACTAAGAAAAGTTAAAATTTCCGCAAATCATCAAACAAAAATTGACCAGTGTCATTGTCTGACTTAGGACACGAGAGGTTGTTCATTTATTATATTACACCTTGTATACATATGAAAAATATCCCTATCTATTTAGATGTCAAAAGAATCAGTTAACATGTTTTGATTCATTGGTTTTGGCTGAATGAAAATCTCGTTTATCCATTCTAAAAGTTGAATAATGAAAAAAGGCACTCATGCAGCTATTATATCTATTTCAATGACATTAACTGCGGTACTCAGAGATATTTAATTATTACAGCCGTTACTTAGTAAAGATTTGACATACTTTTGTATGACAAAACTGTCGAAACCTTTACTTAGTGATGGCCTAAGTAATTATTAAAGCTCTCTGAGTGCGGCAGTTATAAATAAAGAACTACAGTCATAATATACACTAATATACAGTGACAGGGTAGGTTTCAAAACTTCACCTCCTAAACACTCTTTTTTTGTGTTCTGCATTTGATCTTATAAAGCTCTCAACAGAAGTATCTGACGACAAATTGATACACAATCAATCTATTCCAATGAGATTTACAAATACTTATCGTTCTTTAATTACATAACTTTTTTATGAATGAATGATGAACCCTTATAAGGTTGATGACCTAATACAAGTTCAATTGTGTACATGAATGTGTATCTAATTTCCGTCGTAACGTTTGAATGAGAACTTACCACTGATTATACAAATATTTATTGAACATTGAATTGATAAGATGTTGTTACAACAGTATTTTATTTGTTTAGTTGATAAAAAAATGTTGTTAAACTGAAAGTATTTACTAAGCGCATCTTTGATGTCAAACAATGTTGTGGTGAGGATGGTGGTGGGCCCGTGTTAACATGTGAAATATACCAACCCTCACTGAGGCCATATGGAGGGTGATGGCCCACTCCCACACAGATAGGAAGCCAGTGTCCACCTGTGGGAATGTACTAATTATTTATGCTGTTTAAAACCCATTTTCAATTGGTGTTAACTCTGTCCATACGCATCCAGTGGTGGCCCGCAGACGGATAATGTACAAGTAAAATTAACGGGTACATAACTCGTCCGATACTTGAAATTAGGGGTTCCCCGGCATCGACAGGAAAACGACTAGTGAAACTGGTTGTGAAATTGTAGTTACCCGATGCATACTAAGTGTGGCCCAGTTTCCTGCTTCACGCAATTATCAGCATCAAAGCTAAAAACAACGCATATATTTTCGAAACTTCTAGAACACGAACTAGAAGTTTACCGGTCCAAATCGACCAATAAAACAGCTACCATATCTATGTGTTGCCACAGAAATCTCCCGCACCCGAATGCGTTCCTATCAACTAATGAAAATTTCCCGAAACAATATAGCCTCTGTAATCTATAAAGTTCAAATTCCTAAAACCAAATTCTTCTTCCACAGGCCTCAATGAATTTGACAACATTCGAAGTTCAGAGGTGAATGACTTTCGGATGAGGATGCGTTACCTAGCAGAAGAGAGTCTCATCAAGCGAGCGCAAAGCACCCGGCTGGAGAGGCTACGGTACCAGTGCCCTCCAAGACTGGCAGACGGCCCCGACACACCGACAACCCTGAAGACCAACCTGAACCAACACTGCTTTCTACTTGTCACGCGTGTCCCGAATTCAGAGGTAGGAAGGGAGATTTTAACAGTTTAACTGCTGAGATGACGAGTAATAGAGAAGTATGGAAGAAGAAGACATGCTGCGCCGACCTCAAATGTTTTGGGATAAGGGCAGGAGAATGATGATGTTTATTATATTCATAGAAAGAAAGTTGCGTTTACAGCAACGTTTATGTTTGCGGCACAACCACTTGATATGGCCGTTTTAACGTGTCCATATTTCAGTTAGATCTTTGCGAATTAGCTTGTCCATATATTTTGTTTCATAGGGAGTTTCAGTCAATAGAATCAATTCTGTAGCTTTAACTGAAGTGGTTATAACTTTTCTAAGTAATATGATATTGGTTTTTTAATTTATTTCAAAATTTATTTAAAAACTTTGCCCCACCCTATGATTTTTTTCGCCATGCGGGGATCGAACCCCGGGGCCCGGAACGCACCGCAGCACTCAATGGCTCAGCCATTGCGCCAACCGTGCCGTCAATATGTCATGTCTGCTCTTTGTATCATCAGCTGCCTTAGCTTTACCCAAATACATATGTTAGGGTGGGCTTCCAGTCTAACCGGATTCAGCTGAATACCAGTGTTTTACATGGAGTGACTACCTAGCATACCAAACCTCCGAAACCCAGCTAGTACTGGGTAATATTGAGACCCATTGGAAAGACTGGTGGTGAGACTTTCGGCCCACTGACTACCATGTCTACAGTCTAAGAGATATTCGTCTACCAATGTATGTGACAAGTATACGTATTATAATAGGGATGTTTCCTGACAAAAAAAAAAAACTTTCGACCGTCAGTTAGATAATCGAAAAATATTGAAAACGTGTTTTTTGTTTTATCAAATTAATAAAAATTGACGAAGATAAAACGCGTGGGTGCTTTTGACGCCACTGGCCTGTAAAATGTACCTACTGCAATGTGACGTCACATGAGTTTTTGAAAGACTGTATCGTCTTCATTTTTTGTTTACGTGAAAAAAGAAAAATTTGGAAATCTATCTGACGGACTAATTAGATTTTTTGTGAACTACCCTATTATGTACTATTGCAAAGTCCTAAGTCCACGAGACTGTGGATACTATTCATTTTTCCCCCTTGTTGAAGTTACGAACAGCATGCAATTTGAGAGCCAACCTGCTACATGCTTACGGTACTTGGGACAGACTGTATACTTTGCCCTGAGCACTTTTACCTGTATCATTCGAACTGGAAAAAAGATATTATTTCTGTTGCTACATTTACATTTATAAGCTTATTTAATGCTTAGGTACTGTCTTTATAGGCTCGTTCCATCGTCGACCTCATCTTTGCCCTTAGGGTAAGATTGAGGTCAAGAGCAAGCCCATTGCAAAAAAAAAAAAAAAATATGGGCAAGGCATTTCAGTATGATTCACAGTCATGTTGAATATCGTTTAAGTATTAAATAATAACGATAACTTCGTGTAATAAGGAAAACACTGTATCAGTGTATAATTAAACCATCGTCAATGGTGGTAATTCCTGAAATAATATTTTGCGGTTCTGATTTCTAACCAATGGTAAGATAACCAAAATTGTTGTGTACTTAACATGGCTATCTGCATAGCAATACATAAAAATGTGATCACATTTACGTCATTAAAATTGGTTTACCTTATTAAATACTTAGAAATAAGTGTACTGTGGCCTACCTACTATAGGGAAAAGGCGCTCGTGTGTTTTTTATTAAATAAGTAAAACGAAATCAAATATAAATCGTATTTATTCATAAATATGTATACGTAAATTTACACATTGACCCAAATAAAAGTAGGCATGACCGAAAATTGGGCCATAATCTAGATTCGATGCAAGAAATTGATCAGCTGTTGTTGATATAAAAATTATATAAATATACCAGACTTGTCTAGACATGATAACTGTCGGCGCCTCTCGTTGGCAATGACAATGAAAATCGCCAATGTTTTTATATCTAGGTACCGGCTTCACCGTCAGCGATTAGCGGGAGAGCTAGCAACATTCACACTTGTATTTTGTTTGACCCGAATTCTCGCTGGCGGTGGTCGTGTGTAAATTCGCCGATTAACTAATAAAATACAAGACGTAAGCAGAACCTTTACGAAGCCGTCCACCATGAATTCTGTAGATCAAACTAAGAAACTCGACGTAAAAATTATTACTGGGACTTTTTATTGGTGAAAAGTCACTATTTGACTACGAGCTGATGGACGCACTGAATAGTATAGGGGTATATAAAGTAAAGTTATAATATTAAAAACTTTCCGTAACTAAGATTCTCAGGTATGGTTCAGAAAAAATAAATATTTCATTTCGGCATCGTTAAACGATATTTTTACACCTATTGAGTGTTTACGGACCTCGCACATTCTTGTATATGTGTTTTGAGCGAGTAAATCGTCGATAGCTTTTCGACGGTTCCTCGCTTGCGGTGGGACAGATACCTTATGTCTCAACCAAACAAACCAACTTCATAAATCTAATGGCCCAGTATCTCATTTGACAGTTTTATTGAAACAAATCGCGGCTTTCCTATTCATAATTCCTTTTCACAGCAATTTGTATAGCTTTAATTTATGCGAGGAATTCTTCGGAACGTATATTTTTTTGAATTACAGCAAATTCTTTATATCGTTTAAAATGTTTGTGGGAAACAATGTTTTTGATACTAATTTAGAAACTAAAGGATCCTCGAATTAAAGATAATGTTATTTAACGTAAATATACTAGTGTTTTCTTTTTTGGTAGAATCACCAAATCATCTTTTAAAACAGCTGTTTCTTACAAAACTGACTACTCGGATATAATGTATGGGAACAGCTGATCCGAATATTTGTGTGTGGTGGTATTGGTATGATGTACTGATTAAGTTTTAGCGTCCGTGTCCCTTCCGCCCTAAATATACAGTAGAATCCCGATTATCCGAACCTCGAATATCCGGACTCCTTTTTCATGGCTCTAATTACCGCAAGTATGTTATCTCCTTTTGTCTAAATGCCGTATGCGAAACACAATCTATAATAAAAAGTTATTAAATATTGTTTGATTTTACTTAGAAATCGATTATCCGGAATTTCGGTTGTACGGAACACACCTGGTTTTAATTGATCCGGATAATCGGGATACTACTGTATATGTATTACTACTAAGCTTGCTAAGTGCCAAAGCAAAGTAGACTAATATACACCAACACCGCCGCCCGTTATGACCAACACTAACCGACTTGTCGTTAGATATTCAACGTTCGGCTTAGCACGGAGAATTACGATTCGAAGAGTTCAATTATATTTAGGCATTAGATAAGTATCGTCATGTTTGTGAAAACGGGCTTAAATACACACCTGTAATCTCCAAAGAAAGAGGTATATAGAATTAATAGAATTCTCCTTTATTGTGTACACGGTACGGTATAAGTAACATTGATTATTAAAGTAAACATTTCACATAGGGTGATACAATGGGTCAAATCGCAAAACATAATATTTCCAAGACAACTTTTGGATGCATTACGGGAAGAGGCTCAAAAACATTATTGGCGAAATGTGGGTGTACCGGTGTCCCTACTATTATACACCCACATTTAGTCCTTAAGTCCCATGTAACACAAATCCAGACTCTGGACACCGAACTCCGTGGCTGGTACCGAGAAATTCCTCATGGAAAAACGCTAATACTGCACGACCCAGGAATCGAACCCAAAACAAAAACCTCAAGCTCTGCAGACCATTCGACCAACGAGGCAGTCACATAATAATAATATATAAAGTCCGGAAAAACTTGCCTGACTAATCATAAACGAAAAATTATCACGAAGTTTCTTTCAATCTCAGGCTTTTAGTATACGAAGAGATTAAAACTATTAGAAATCGTCATTCATCATTTCATCTTCTTCTCCTTTTTCTTCTGGTTCTATTTCCTCTCCTTCAGGATCCCCTTCTTCGGCCCACTGCTTCATCAGTGTTTTGGCTTCCTCCCTAAAATTTTAAACATAACTTTCGTAATAATTATATATCCAATATCGATGTCAATGTTCCACACATTCGAACGAAGCGCTTTGCTAATTCTTTTATTATGCGCACAGCCAAGGAGTGGAACTCCCTGCCTGCGTCGGTTTTCCCGAGTTCATATAACCCCAATCTATTTAAGTCGCGAGTAAATAGGCTTCTTCTGGGTAAGCTCGTTCCATCGTCGACCTCATCTCTGCCCAGGCAAGATTGAGGTCAAGAGTAAGCCCATTTCAAATAATAATTTAAAAAAAAATATTATAAGAGGTAAAGTTTGTGAGGTCGTAGGAGGTAATCTCTGGATCTACTGAACCGATTTTGAATTTTCTTTGTTTTTTTTTAAACCTTGAACCATCCTAGGAATTTCTCCTGTATCGTGTGTGCGTTTACAAACATTTAAACTCACATAACACAAATATCCAGACCCGGAACAACTATCTGTAGGCCATACAAATATTTTGTTCCGTGCGGGGATCGAACCCCCGACACGCAGCGCAGCAGTCCAATCGCTTAGCCACTGCGCCAACCGTGCCGTCGAAAATTGAATGGGAAACTTTATGATCTCGGAGTGTCATAGGCTATATTTTCGATCAAAACGCGAGCCAAGTCGCGGGGAAAAGTGGAACTATAAAATATGATGCGAAGGTTTACTTAAAATGTACGACTGCTTTGTTAGCGCGGCTGTGTAAGAGGGCGACTGTTAACTCTAGGTCCTAGGTTCTATTAGGAATTTCTTAAATGTAGCTGTGGTACGGATATGTGCCACACTAATGGCAATAGACACGACTTCCGATATAACTTGTGACACAAGAGGGCAAATAGTATAAGGTCCGGTATCCACCAAACCGAAGACGAGCGGAGAGGAGATGTGCCAAATTCGACCAATCACAGGAAGGGCGAAAGACCAGATGGAAATTTTAACTAATGTGATTGGCCGATTTCCGCACGTCTTCTCTCGTCTCCGGTCCTCTCCGCTTTGGTGGTTACCGGGCCCTAGACCCTTCGTCAGGTGTGATATTATGTGAATATCATTATTACATTTCCTCATCGGTAACGATGGATTTGTTGAGTCTCTTAATTCTTGGTAGTGCTGCTAGGACCTCTGTCCTCAGCTGAGCGTCATCCTCTTCCCCTTTCACATCTGATTGCTCTTCGCCCGTTCCTCCCATGTATGGGCAATTTTTTATTATGAGCGTCTCCAGTCCTGTTAGTACCTAAAAAATAATAACATATAATTAATTTTTCTTAAACTTTTTTGGCCAAATCATGTGGGTCTACTACGACGTCAAAAATGAGTAACTCTCTGTCTGTGATGTTATGTTTGAATTTAGGTAGCATAATCAGCCTATAATGTGCCCACTGCTGGGACTCCAGGCCTCCTCTCTAAGAGAGGAAATGGGCCATAATCTACCACGCGGGCCTAGTGCGGGTTGGTAAATGTCACAAATAATGAAAGTTTAAACAAGTATGATGTAAAACTGAGTCTAATTTCTGCCAGCTTTGCTAAGTACCTTGGTGCTCGTGACACGTGCCATTCCTATAAAAATACCGCAAAGCCTCCAATAAATACATCAAAAATACACTTGTTCATTGCAACAATTGCTTATCAAGCTTATTGCAAGATTTGATCTAATGTAAAAATCATAATTATGTTTACCCTTAGCTTCTTGATTTGCAACAATGTTCCAACTTTACAACTCCTCAGATTAATGTAGCTAAGTTTGGTGAGAGCTTCTTGGAATCCATTCAACAACTTTATAGGATTATTTCGTACATGAAGAATCCTTAAATTTACCAGTTTCTCCAAGCCAACTAGACTCTTCAACTGATTCCCTTCTAAATACAAGCTGTCTAATAGAGGAAAATCAAAGTTCGAGATGTCGTTGATGATATTTTTTCTGAAATCCAAAACTTTTAACTGAAGCATCCTGTTATGAAAGGCTATCGTTTGTATTTTGTTGCCGCCAGCTTCTAAAGTGCTCAGTTCTTTTTGGTACACGTCGTTCACCGATGTGAGCTGGTTGTTGTTCACTATGATACATTGCAGATATTTCATTGGTTTTATTGCTGCCGAATCTAGTTTGTTATTATCTGCGTGAATAAGAATCAAGTTCGGTAGTTCTGTAATAATCTGTAACGCGTCTAATTCTAATAAGTTATTTGATACGTCGAGGAACATTAAGTTTTTGTAGCTCTTTATTACTTTGATTGATGTCAACTTCATTCCTTGGATGGTGCATTTCAAATATGTGTACCTGTTGAACAATGTAACTTTATCGATACTTCGTTGTGGCCAAAGGAACTATGGAAATGAAAAGTTATAGGCGGGTATTTATTTTATGTATCACTAGCTAAATTATAATACGTACGTGTGATGAAAAGAAAACCAACAAAAAAGTAGCATATGTGCTATTCCAGATAATCCCTGCATTTCGGCTTCGATAAGGGTACATGACACCCATGCTATCATTATCAATAATTTCAGTACAATATGTCAAGTTTCACTTCGTTCCACCAAAACGCAAATAACCCCTCCCGCGCGGAAAATCATCAAATAACCCCTACCGCTCTTGGGCAGAGCTCATGTCGAGGCCGCGGTATCTCTTGCGAACAACCCGCAGCCCCGACGGGGGCCAAAACGCTGCCTTACAAACGGTTTTATTGGTATAGCAGATACCGAGAAGTTAAGCTGGATACACGTATTATTATAGTGACCTCACCCGTCTCCTTCAGCGGTCTTGCCAAGCATGCTCAATCTGTTGGCGATTTCTGCTAAGTGGAGCGGTCTATAAGGGAAGTTTTCTTTGTTTTTAAGCTTTTTCACAATACCAACAACAAAACCCTTTTCATCCGATTGCGTTTCATCCTCAGTCTCAACTAAATTGAAAAATCAAAGCCTTTATTTTAAATAGACTAATTACACTTTTGAATTGTTGAAACAAAGACAACAACTCTATCTTTAGTTTTTATATCAATGACAACATTACTTTGGTATAATATGCGAAACCTGAAACACGTGTCTAGTTTTTTATGTAAATAATCTACGTATAAAATTTACCTTTCTTGTTGAGCTCCTCCTCTTCTTGCACATCATCATCGAACGTTAGCTTGAAATGCGATTTCAACATTTTTGAACTTGCTTTGGAAACACGTTTGAAGTTGTCAGGGAAAATTTACTGACATGTGTTGACGTATTAGTGTGACAGTTTAGAATTAAAACAATATGATATATTGTTGAATTGAATAAGGTTTTGTTTGGTTGCGTTATTGGTACTATTTTTTTAATTTACATTTACCTTGTTTAAGGTGCATACAGCTACAGATAATAACATAACATGTTAAAAAACGTTGTTTTATAGGATGTCTCAGTAATGTGGAGCACTTATTTTTTTTTGTAGTTTTCGAAATCATCAAATGACTCCTCCCGCTTTGGACGGCGCGGATGTGAGTGTCAGACTTCAACTGACTAAAAACCACCCATGTTCCTTCTTAGCCCTTTGTGTCCGGGCCGCGGTATCTCTTTCGAACAACCCGCAGCCCGTAATATGGAAGCCTAATTATGTTGCAATGTTGAAAAACAATGGAACATAATGTGGATTGTGGACGTGTTATGAAACACAAGTTACACAACTTGACACATAATCTGTACGCACCTTTACACACTGAAGCTGCCGTAAGGGAAGAAGAAACAAAGTGTTTTAGAATTTGTCGCGTTTTGCAGTAAAACTGCGTCAGTAAGCGTTAGTGCGACGACAGGGCTTTATTTACACGTACGAATATCAACGATACTTAATCAATAATCAAATACATCTGTATATATAAAAGGCAAAGCTGACTGACTGTGGATACTGTGTGTGTGTGTGGACTGTGGATGTGTGTGTTGTGCACAGGCCAAACCCTTAGGGCTACAAATTTAAAATTTCACACACGTATTCCTCTTATGACGTAGGCATCCGCTAAGGAAGGATTTTCCAAAATTCAACCCCCAAGGGGGTGAAAAAGGGTGACAGAGTTTATATGGAAAATCGACATTTTCACACTAGCGAAGCCGCGGTCAAAGCTTTTGAACTAGCAAACAAACTAGCTTTTGAAATGTGGGTACATTTCCATAGTTATGTCGAAGTCCCAAGTTCCAAAACTTTCTGTCTTTCATAGGTTATTAAAATATACACTTAGTAACATAACACTTTACCACCCCCAGGTATCATTCTCGTCTAGCGTCCCCGCGAAGCGCACCCCCCAACAGCACATCGAGGTAATTATTATTATTAAACGTTTATTTCATTATTATGTAGCGGAGATAAGAATGCTGAGGTGGATGTGTGGTGTGAAAAGAATTGATTAAGTAAGGAACGAGTATATTAGAAAGAAAAGAAAGAAAAAATATTTATTTGTCGCAGAAACATAACGAGCATACAAAGAGACATACAGGAAAAAAAATACACATACAACGCCTAACAGATATTAAAAAAAAAAAAAAAAAAAACATACAGACGTATTGATAACCTCCTCCTGTTTTGGAAGTCGGTTAAAAATACAACAAGCATCCCAATATAAAGATAGTTGCACGTCGTGACTGCGACAAGTAGGTTGCCACTCAGCATGATGCTGTGTGTGTGTGTGTGCTGTGTGATTAGAGGAAGTATAAAAGTTGAGCCAATTACAGAAAAGTTTAAAGGGAATTGACTGTCGAGGAGGGATGAATCGCATGTGACTAAAAAAGTGATGAATATAAACGTGGATGGATGGAGAGGGAGAAGAAGAACAAAGAAAAGATGGATGGAGTGTGTGAGGAGTGATATGAAGGAAAAAGGAATAAATGATAGCATAACGACTGACAGGGCAGAAAATAAGAAAAAAACGTGTTGTGCCGACCCCAAATGACATGGGATAAGGGCAGGAAGATGATGATGAAACGTTTATTTAAGATTAAAAATCTATTTAAAAAAAATGACAAAAGTCATAAAATAAAATCATAATTAACTGCCAACACACTGCTTTATTGACTGCCTCGTTGGTCTAGTGGTCGCAAGCGCGACTGCTGAGCATGAGGTCCTGGGTTCGATTCCCGGGTCGGGCGAACTGATATTGGCTTTTTCCATCAGGAATTTATCAGTAACAGCCACGGAGTCTGGATTTGTGCCCGGTTGATGGCAATAGGCTCGCCCCCTATTACATGGGACTTAAACATAACTGGCGAAATGTGGGTGTACTATTAGGTACACCTCTGCCTATCCCTTCGGGGATTATAGGCGTGATGTTATGTTATGTTATGTGTGTAAAATCATAATTATAGGTAATCCTACGCAAGCTAGCGAACTCCCTCAACATGCGGGGGGAGATCCCTCAGAACTACGTCCTCAAGGTGTGCGGGAGGGAAGAGTACCTGTTCGGAGACTACCCCCTCATCCAGTTCCTGTACATCCAAGAGATGCTGGCTACTGATGGCGTGCCGCAAGTCATGACTGTTAGCATGGACAGGCTGCCGCTGACGCGTGAGTTGGTCATCTGTGTTGTTTTAGGGAGTGACCGGATTTATAGACGCGGAGTGGGCTTGGGCCGATGAGAAAGGGATTTATAAAAGTAAATAGCCTTCGGTGTCGCGTCTCGTCGTCTGTGACCTGCTGAAGTGGCCATTTCAGACGCCCTGAAACAGGACGATGGACGGCTTTTTCTAATCAGCTTAAACCGATTTCGTGTCTTATAAATGTGGTCACTACCTTATACTTATTAGTAATATTGTGCAAGTGAAGAAGCGTTCTGAAGTTCTAATGATATAGAATAGGGGATCGGACGAAGTCAAAAAAAAATATGATTTAATTAGTCCGTCAGTTAGATTATCGAAAAATATTGGATACGTGTTTTTTGTTTTATCAAATTAATAAAAATTGACGAAGATAAAACGCGTCAAAGATCATGAGTGGGGGGTTGTGACGTCATTTGTAGGTACAAAATGTACTGACATGTGATGTGACGTTTTCGAGGAGTTCACGAGTTTTCGAAGCAATGTATCGTCTTCATTTTTTGTTTATGTGAAAAAAGAAAAAATATGTGTTCAATATTTTTTGGAAATCTATCTGACGGACTAATCATCCCCTATTAATTAAAGTTACATTTGTGACTAACCTTTATAATTATAACTCAATAGTAGATTATGATGTACTACGCGGTTGTGGTTGAGCTCCAGTTGAGATATAAGTCAAGCTACAACGATAACTGACAAATTCTTGCACTGACTGGACAGGTACACTCAAATTGTGTGGTTCTCTCTTCAAAAGACCATTTCAAACACTAATCTGCATAGTTCTCATGTGAGTTGACCGTAATATACCCGTCCCATAAAGGAGATTGACCTCTGAGTTTGTTTCGGCTTCATAGAGTAGTCAGGCACAAAACGCTACCACTTAGTTTAAAACAAGTTCGAGTTGGATGCGCGCACGAAGAGTTCCGTACTATTACTACATAGTATAAAACAAAGCTGTCAGTCCGTCCCTATGTATGGTTAAATCTTTAAAACTACGCAACGGATTTTGAAGCGGTTTTTTTAATTGAAAGAGTGATTCAAGAGGAAGGTTTTAGTATATAATTGGACGACATCCACGCGAGTGAAGCCGCGGGCATCAGCTAGTTATCTATAAAAAATCGCGTTTGTTGTATGCGAGCCCCCCTTAAATATTTATTTTATTTTGTTTTTAGTATTTGTTGTTATAGCGGCAGCAGAAATTCATAATTTGTGACAATTTCAACTGTCTAGCTATCGCGGTTCTTGAGATACAGCCTGGTGACTGACAGACGGACAGACAGCGAAGTCTTAGTAATTGGGTCCCGTTTTTACGGACCCCTAAACGTTTTGGGTACGGAACCCTAAAAATTACGTGTAAAATTCTTTGTAAAAACTAATATTTGCAAAATAAACATCATCTACCATTTATAACATAGAAAATACTAACACAAATACACCCCACAGTAAACCGCGACCTACCTTACTACCCTTACTGCCTGCCGGAGAGGAGACGACTCACGTCAGAGCATTCGAACACGATGCGTCGGAAGAGGAACGAGTCGGCGTGGAACATTCAGAGGAACTACTCCTGTGTCGTTCAGAGTGTCAGCAAACTTAACGTGGACCCCGGGAATGGCGCTTCGGTGAGTTTAATCGTGAATCATCATCATTTCAGCGCACTGCTGGACATATACCTTTCCAAAGTGTCACCACATGGACCGGTCCATCCAGCGGATCCCCGCAACCTTCACCAGGTCATCGTTATTAATGAATGAGTGGATTTAATGTTAAGTTAGATCGAAATTCTTTTACTAAACGATTGACCGAAGTTCGTATATATATACGTACTTTTGTAAAGTCGATGCCTCCCTGAATATTTTCATATTTTATTATTACAGCTAGCCCATATTGTCCCACTGCTGGGCAAAGCCTCCCTCCATTCCTTCCAACAGTCACGATTTTGTGCAACGTCTTTCCAATTCTCAAGGAAGACATCCAGTTCATGTATTAATATTTTCATATACGTTTAGAAAAAGCTGTAATTTTGAAACTACGACTAGCCGGTTCCTTGACCACAATTTTGAGATTTCCCTAAATTAAAAACTTTTGAGAATCATCGTAACAGATATTTAACTTACGTTGACAAGAAGTATAAGTAACAATGCCAATTTTCCGAAATGTTTTATAGCTTACAAATGAAATGAGCGTTAATACGATCAAAGTCTGACGTATCTTCCTATCATTCACAGGTAATATGCCAAGCCGGCATCTTCCACGGCGGCAAGCCTCTCTGCGAGACGCAGAAGACCAGCGCAGCCGTCATGGTGGAGGGAGTGGCTGTGTGGGACCAGGAGCTCACCTTCCCCATCGATGTGTGCAACCTGCCGCGCATGGCCAGGGTTTGCTTCGGAGTGTATGAGGTCACCAAGAGTAAGAGCAAGAGGAGAGGGAAAGACTCAAATAAGGTAGCAGTTTGAGCTGGATTTTTTAATTTTTTATGTTTACATGTCACTTAGGTACTTTCGATCAATTTGTTCAACAATTTATATTTTATTTTGATAAGTTAAGGTTTTACATAAAAGGAATTTGTTCAACAATTAGTACTTTTCTTCTGTAAAATTTTGATTTTTCGATTACCTGGTTATTGCTTGGGGGCATCGAGATGTTGAAACACATTGTTGCATGTATTTGCGATATTCACCATTGCGAGACAGTTTTGTTGATTTATTTTAACTGGAACCTTCAACTTTATTTTCCAGGAGCGTGTAAATAGACTGACGTGGGCGAATACAATGATATTCGACTACAAAGAACAACTGCGCACGGACGGTGTCACGCTATCGATGTGGACGCACGTGGCCGATGACACGCAGGGCGATGACCTCGTGCTTCATCCTTTGGGAACTGTCGTGTCCAACCCTAACACCGACTCCTGCGCTGCCTTGCAGGTTAAGTTCTCCAAGTAAGTGTAGTGAAACAATAATTATTAACATAACAACAAAACAACTGAAGATCTGGATGCACGTTGCCGATTCCCGCGCAGACAAAAAAAAAGGTTTGATCAAAAACACAAAATAGCCAAAAAAACTGGCGAAATATTTCTGGAAAGCTGGAGTGGCTATCTAGGATTTGGCCTTAGGTTAACTTAATTTAGTTATCGCACACAAAACCACAACTGCTCATCGTTCATAATGCATTCGTTTAAATCATCTGAAAAATACCTAAAACATTCATTGATACTCAAATGGCCCGATTTCGGAAGATAGTCTTAAAACGTACGTTTGTTTAATGCGTCACAAATCCCGAGTAAATTAGTTATTATTAGTTATACACATAATTTCTAATCACATCATATAACTTTGACTTTCCAGCTACGACTGTCAATACCCCGTACTATTTCCTAAAGAAGAGACTGTGAAAGATTACTCGGAACATATCGAGACCGTGTCCCCTGAATCGATGGAAAGACTAAGCAGAGACTATGAGAGGCTACGAGCCTTCGCAGAGAAGGATCCCATGTATGAAATGCACGAGCAGGACAAGAAAGACATTTGGGCTTCAAGGTAAAGATTGAAGTATTTTCTTACTAACAATATTCCTAGTTTTCCATACTAAATTCCCATACCTTTTTTGTGTTTATTCCTGAATTAAGAAATTGCAAGAGCGAGCGAAGCGAGCTTAAAATCTTTTTCACGTCAGCCTGATTCGTTTCGTTCATTCATACAAAATTCTAAAAATGTTAAGGGGTCATAACGTTTCCTAGGACCGCGCCAGCCCTTGTTGTGGTAGGCTTTGCTTTAACGTTCAGTAAATCTATCAACTATAAAAAATAACATGTATTAACTCCCCCAGGGAACGTTTCCGCAAGGAGGCCCCCGAGCTGCTCCCCAAGCTGCTGTCGTGCGTGGAGTGGGGCGAGCGGAACGAAGCGGCCGGCGTGCGGCGCATGCTGGTGGACTGGCCCAAGCTGCGGGTCGAGTCCGCGCTCGAGCTGCTGGACTACGCTTACGCCGACTGCGCCGTCAGGAGCTTCGCCGTCAATTCCATCGACAAGATCAGGTATACGGGATAATAATATACTGTGACGTTTATTATATTATACTGGGTCTTGAGGTGTATCAATACAATACAGCTGGTCCAGTGTAATTTTTATTAATTAGTTCATAGCATATTCTGACGTAATAAAACGAAAGGTTTCCTCCATGCCTTGGAAAGCGCGTTAAACCGTTGGTCCCAGTTTTCATTCATAGAATAGGGATGTTTCCTGTCGAAAAATATTGCATACGTGTTTTTTTGTTTTATCAAATTAATTTAAAATGACGAAAATAAAACGTGTCAAAGATCTTGAGTGGTAAAAAAATGACCAAAATGTGACGCCCCACGACTTCTCGAAGTACTTCATCTTTCTCATGTTTTGTTTACGTTATTCTTAAATAAGTCTTTGTGACAAACTAATTTTGACGACACGGTTGGCGCAGTGGCTGAGCGATTGGACTGCTGCGCTGCGTGTCGCGGGTTCGATTCCCGCACGGAACAAATATTTGTATGACCTACAGATAGTTGTTTCGGGTCTGGGTATTTGTATTTGTGTATGCGATACAGGAGAAATTCCTAGTGTGGGGCAACGTTTTTTTAAAAAAAAAAATTGTTTTTTTTGTCAACTACCCTATTTTAACAGTCGTTACAGGTAGTCAGTAGCCGAAACTGTATAAAATATTGTTATTTTCCAGTGACAACGACCTCCTACTGTACTTGCTGCAACTGGTGCAAGCGTTGAAGCACGAGTCGTACCTCATGTGCGATCTCTCTGTGTTCCTACTAAAGCGAGCCTTCAAGAATATGACAATCGGACACTACCTTTTTTGGCATTTAAGGTAATATCTTGCTGGTTACTACTCTCAGCTTACTAAATAGATATACATACTATATTATACTAATATTATAAAGAGAAAGGATTTGTATTTTTGTATGTAACGAATAAACTTAAAAACTACTGGACCGATTTGAAATATTCTTTCACTTTTGGGAAGCTACACTATCCCCGCGTGACATAGGCTATTTTTTAAACCTGTATTCCCACGGGAACGGGAACTACGCTCAAAAAACAAGCCCTTTTTGAAATTAAACAAAACTTGGAAGCAGGCGGGGTTCATTCTATTTTAATTTAATATTTAAATTAACCCCGCCTGCTTCCAAGTTTTGTTTAATTTAAATTTAGAATGTGCTTGCATTTTGCTTTTCTTTTTTTTCAGTCGAGTTTTTTAGTTTCTTAACTACTTTTTTTATTTCCAACTTTTTTTTTAGCTAGTGACACTCGCACCAGCAAGACGCATCTAATGACGTATATTTTATTCAAATCCCTTCATTCGTTTAGGAGTTATGAGGGAACAAAGAAACGGACATACATACATACATACATGCATACAAACATACATACAAGTCAAACACAAAACCCTCCTTTTGGGCTTTGCCGCAGTCGGGTAAAAATCGGTTATCTACAACTGATCACGGGGCGTACCTTTGTGGCCTGATCGTAGTTGCTTATTATTTTTTATGAATTTCGTGGGTTTCGTTTAAAAATCACGTGTTACTCTAAGACTCGAAAGAACACTCTCAAAAATTATAACAATAAAAACTTGTAAAAAAGTAGACCCCCAATATCTCCATAACTAGAAGGTTACCGGGTATATCGCGATGATAGGGAACACAAGTGGCTGCGGGTTGTTCGAAAGAGATACCGCGGCCTCGACACAAAGGGCTAAGAAGGAACATGGGTGGTTTTTAGTCAGTAGAAGTCGGACACTCCCTAGCGACACAATCCAAAAGGAAAACAAGTGCCTTTCGGCTTTGTTGCGAGTACTTTTACACCCTTTATATTTATGTATATTTAGCTCGTGGCTTAATAAGAACTGCCACGCGGGTCGATCTTTAGGTAAAGCTGTGCTTGCCTAGGTCGGTCTGTGGATAGGTGACCGCCCGACATGCCGAGTTTCCTCCGTGCCTCGGAAAGCACGTAAAGCTGTTGGTCCCGGCTGCCATATATAGATCTTTGGCAGTCGTTACAGGTAGTCAGTGACCTGAAATTCTGACATCCAGTCTTACCAAAGGGTATCGTATTACCTAGTATTAACTGGGTTGTGGAGGTCAGATAGGCAGTCGCTCCATGTAAAATACTGGTATTCAGCTGCATCCGGTTAGACTGGAAGCCGACCCCAACATAGTTGGGAAAAGGCTAGGCAGATATTTATGTAACCCCCCTCCCTCGCTACCTCCAGGTCAGAGATGCACGTACCAGCAGTAGCCGTGCGGTTCGGTCTGCTACTAGAGGCGTATTGTCGCGGCTGTCAGGATCACATCAACAGTCTCACACGACAGATCACTTGTCTCGACAAACTTAAATGTAAGTATACTTTGTGTTTTGTCTGTCTTTTTGTGTGAACTAGGTCATTAAGTCATTTATTCATTCGTTTAACATAAGTATAGGTCATAAATGTTTGCCCCATTAAGTTGGGAACTTGTTCCTGTGAGATTTGTAAAAACAAAAACTATCGCGTGTTCTACTATCTTGTTGTGAGAACAGAAGCCATTATTATACAAATTGCGATAAATGTATCTTGCTCTGGGTACCCACCCAATCAGTAAAAACAAAAACGTATTTTGAATAACGAATCCATTATTAAAATAATCAAGACATTATTTTGTGGCGACAACGACATCTATCGAAACACATGAGAACTAAAATGACAAATCCCGCATCGCGCTATCAAAGTTATCCGCGACATTAGCTCATATAGAAAATCCCGACTTACATAAATGTCGGGCAGTTAGCCCACCAGACAACACCCGGTCTAGTCGGAGGATCCTCCCTTTTCTATGGGGGATGAGGAACTTTACACCCTGTTCCTCATACCCCCCAAAATTTTATAATGGATCCGTACGCATTATATATTGAAACTGTGTCTAGTCACTTTGTAGCAATTTTAGTCTTATCTGTAATTCAAAGTTATTAAATAAAAGGATGTTGTTCGACCTGAGGGAAATATAAATAAAAAAGCCTGTACCACGATGTAATATTTATCTTTTTAATTACTCTCTCAGTTCAATTTCGCCCAATGGATTGCGGCGCTAATAGGTATCTCGACACATACATACCAGTAGAATCCTGATTACCCGAACCTCGATTATCCGGATATCCGATTATCCGGACTAATTGTTCACGGCTCTAAGGCCTCATTTACGGACACGCGGGGCGTCGCGCGGCACTATGTGCGTTTTTAATTCAAACACATGGTGATGTATGAAAACGTTAACGATTTCAAACGTCGATTTTACGAGAAGCGATTTTTCGCTCGTTAGTTTAAAATGCAGCGTTCGTTGCGGTGGACGCGCCTCTCCGTAAATGAATAAAAAAGCTCGAGACGATCCTTCTGCACGCGCCGCGCGAAGCCCCGCGTCTCCGTAAACGATCCCTAATGACGTATGTGAAACATCTATAATAAACAGTTATTAATATTGTTTGATTTAACTTAGAAATAATCTCTAGAATACCCCTGAATTTTAATTGATCCGGATAATCGGGATTAAGAAAAATCAAGTCTTTTTGAAAAAACAAACTACAAATCACATAAACTGAAAATCCCCCACCATTCACATCGTAACCAACCTGTAATACAGTTGTCTGAGCATACTCTTGGCTGTGCTAGGGGCGAGTCAGTGCGTGCGCGAGAAGAAGGAAATCAAGCAAGCCCGCGTCGCGCTCATCCAGCATCTACAGGAGCAGCACTGTGTCGAGACACTGTGCGACTTTGTGTCGCCGCTTAACCCTAGTTTTGTGTGCAAGAGGATCAAGTAAGTACTAATGGAATACGTACGCACTGAAGTTATGCTGCGAAGAAGTCAGTAACAAGTTTTAGAGTCAAGTGAATTACAGACAGTAATATTACGGCCGAAACATTCACTTTAAATATGTTGTTTGATGAAATAAAGGTTTTTACTAAAAGAAGATATAAATATTCCAATATGTTTCTTGTGAATGCTTAGCCATAACACGCACAGTTAGTTTTCGTTAAAACATGTGGTTTTCATTAGCTACCGATACACTGTAATTTCGAATTTTCTTCATTATTATTTAGACATCATAAAAGCTTATTTTATATTGTATAATTAAATTAAACTCAATGTCGTAAATAACAACGACTATTTGGCGAAACAGTGAAATGTATCCGAAATGGATGGATGTATCTTTTTAAAATGAAATGTCAACAACCACTCTATCCAATAAGGGTAGTTGACTGACTAAAAAAAATATGATTCTGTTTAGTCCGTCTGTTAGATTATCGAAAAATATTGGATACGTGTTTTTTGTTTTATCAAATTAATAAAAATTGACGAAAATAAAACGTGTCAAAGTTCGTGAGTGGGGGCTGGTGACGTCACTCTCTGGTAAAAAATGTACCAAACTATGACGTCGGGCGACTTTTTGAAGCACTGTATCGTCTTCATTTATTGTTTACGCGAAAAAATAAAAAAATCGTGTCCAATATTTTTTGGAAATCTATCTGACGGACTAATTAGATTTTTTTTTGTGAACTACCCTTTTTACGACAGCTTTAATGTAAAAAAAAACCGCCCATCTCACCTTTACACTCTCCATTATTACCTTACGCTTACTAAAGTTCCATATCCTAGGCCGGATGACTGCCGAGTCATGGACAGCAAGATGCGACCCCTGCAGCTTCGCTTCGAGAACGCGGACCCCTCGGGGGCAGACATCAGCATCATACTGAAGATCGGAGACGATCTGCGACAGGATATGTTCACGCTGCAGATGTTACGTATCATGGACAGGCTGTGGAAGAACCATGGATATGATTTTAGGTAAGTTAGTGCTTACTAAGCCGTCAAACAGAACTTTTCTGTCGACAGAGCCAACTTCAGCTGTCGACAGAGGCATCTTGGTCGGCGCTTGCTGTCCAGGTAAACGCAGTTGGCTCTCTCGACACCAAAAAAATAAAATAAAAAGAAGTGTGGCACTAGAGACTGCCGCGGTAAAGCTATTGCATAGCATTTTTTATCAACTTATGCAATTATAATTATTTATTTATTTTATTAATGCAGTATTTTTTTTCCTTTGTTTTTTTTTCTTTGATATTAATTCAAGTTACACTTTGAGCGTGGTGACCGATAAAAAAACATTTTTTTTCTTTTATTAAATAAATGAGTGTTAGGTTTTTTTCGTTACGGAATTTCTGGATTCGGTCCCCACGCTCAAGGCCCGCGATAGAAGCTATGCAATAGCTTAAAAACATACCGATCCAATTGAGAACCTCCTCCTTTTTGGGAAGTCGGTTAAAAATTTTGATGTTTGACAGTCGTAACAGGTACTCAGTGGCCCAAAAGTCTGACAACCAGTCTTATCCAAAGGTACGGTCAGCAGCAGAAGTAGCTTAACACTACTTAAAGTTACAAAGCAGGTTTTTTTAATAAAAACTTGTAAGATATTACTCGTTACTAACAAATTATTGAAGAGTAAGGAATATTTAAAAGAATAATGTTCTGAAACATTAAAAATAACAGCTGGAGTCCTGTACATCAAATAATTACAATTCCGAAATGTTAAGCTACTTCTGATGCTGACCGTACCTAATATTAATTGGGTTGAGGTCAGATAGGCAGTCGCTCCATGTAAAATACTGATATTCAGCTGCATCCGGTTAGACTGGAAGCCGTCCTCGATTACTTGTGTAAAGGCTAGGCAGATGATGAAGATCAAACATATTATCCAATAACAAACAATTATTGATATCCTGTTATCCTACCTCCAGAATGAACCCGTACAACTGCATCTCGATGGAGTACGCAGTGGGTATGATAGAGGTGGTAGAGGACGCACAGACCGTGGCGTACATACAGAAGCAGAGCGCACTCTTCAACGCAGCCTCCACCATCTACAAGTCTACGTTATTGCGTGAGTATTGTATTTGTTCCTTGCTTTTTTTTATTTTTTTTCGATATTTTTGGTTGTTTTTTACATGACTTACGATTTTATAGGGGAATATAAACAGTATATATTGATCGTATCGTCAATTTTATTGACAGTTGTAAGTTTGAGGTCAAGAGTCATGATGTTGAACCCTGTAAAAAATGTTTCTTGACTGCACTCCAAAGCACGGCCCGAAACACTGAATTGAGAAACATTAAACCATTTTTGGGGGGGTGGGAAATCATCAAATAACCCCTCCCGCTCTTGGGCAGAGCGAAAGGGAGTGTCAGACTTCTACTGACTAAAAACCACCCATGTTTTTTTTTAGCCCTTTATGTGGCCGCAGTATCTCTTTCGAACAACCCGCAGCCCCGACGGGAAACATTAAACCCTTGAATTGTAATGCAATGTAGGCTGTTTTACGAAAACAACATTTATTTACATTTTTTTTTATTTCTATAGATAGAAGCAAGTGATAATTATACAATACGCACATGAATCCTAAATCAGAGGAGCGTGCCTTGGTTTCGAACTTGAGACCTGTGATCAGACAGCCACCCACTGCCAACCAATCAGCATGCCCAAGATATATTTCTCGACAGCATGTAAAGCTAAGTCAGAGGCCCATCCCGTCGGGGCTGCGGGTTGTTCGAAAGAGATACCGCGGCCTCGGCGCAAGGGCTGAGAAGGAACATGGGTAGTTTTTAGTCAGTAGAAGTCTGACACTCCCTTTCGCTCTGCCCAGAGCGGGAGGGGTTATTTGATGATTTCCCACCCCCCCAAAAAAAAGAGGCCCATGGGTGACATAAAAACTGACACAAGCTAGGCACTAACCACACGATTAAGGAATTTAAAACATTGCATATATTAGGTTTAAATACTTTATTCTCGTACACAGAATGGCTACGAAGAAACACAGAGAACAACGAGTCAGCGTTCAACAAGGCGGTGGATGAGTTCACAATGAGCTGCGCCGGTTACTGCGTGGCCACTTACGTGTTGGGTATCGCGGACAGGCACCCGGATAATATCATGGTCAAGACTAGTGGCCAGGTGAGATAGACTTAAAATACATTCAATTTTTTTCAGGCTATCGCAATCGCTTTATAGAAGAATAACATTTGTACCCAAATTCACAAGGTATTGAAGGTGGTGGTGGTGGTATTGGTGGTGGTGGTGGTGGGATTCACAAGGTTTTGGTTGAGAATACCTTGTGAATTTGTTACCCTTACTGAGGTACTCATAATGATTACTTAAGCCATCACTTAGTAAAGATTTGACATACTTTTGTATGACGAAACCGTCAAAACCTTTGCTAAGTAATGGCCTAAGTAATGATTAAAGCTCTCTGAGTGCGGCAGTTAATCTCGCCCCTATTAAATGACTCTAAAACATAACTGACGAAATGTGGATGGTTATTAGGAACTCATCTGCCTAACCCTTCAGATATTACAGAATCTAATGTTATGTAATTAGCTAGCGAAACCTTGCAAATGTCGGTGGGTACAAATTAACATGTTTATATTATGTTTTGTTACCTCTAGTTTATATTAACGTCAATTAAACCAATCAATAAGGAGCACAAACTTAATACACACACACACATACATAAACTCACGCCCTTTTCCCATGGGGGTAGGCAGAAACCACAACGCCACTTGCTACGATCCTTACATACTCACAAACTTAATAATTTTTAGATAATAGTAGCTAGACAAAGAGGCAACCATATAACAAAACTCATGTTAACCAATGCCGAGGCGACCATATTAAGCACAAAATACAAGTTAACCTATTCACCATTTATATCTAACCAAGATCTTTATTCTTCCCACAGCTATTCCACATAGACTTCGGTCACTTCTTAGGCCACTTTAAGCAGTGGTACGGGTTCAAGCGAGAGAGGGCGCCCTTCGTGTTGACGCACGACTTCATACACGTCATCAATAAGGGACAGAAGGGCTCTGGTGATAACCTACCTATTGACTTCAAGATATTTAGGGAGCATTGTGAAACGGTGAGTGAAATTTCATGATTGACTAGGTGTTGCCAGCAGCTTCGCCCGCTTCAACTCGAAAATTATCCCACGAAAAGATAAAATGGGGATAAAAACTATCCTATGTGTTAATCTAGGTTATAAACTATCTGTGTTCCAAAATTTATCCAAATCCGTTCAGTAGTTTTTGCGTGAAAGAGTAACAAACATCCATCCATACATACTTACAAACTTTTGCGTTTATAATATTAGTAGGATGTACTATTTTGTCCCTTTTTTTGTTGGTGGGATATCATCAAATGACTCCCGTTCTGGGCGGAGCAGAAGAGAGTGTCACACTTAGTGACTAAAACGCGTTCGTGTTCTTTCTTATGCCCTTTACGTTCCAGGGCCGCGGTAACTCTTGCGATCAAATTCCGTAACCCTGGCAGACAGAGTGGAAAGTAGACGGGGCCCACTACACTGGCCCGTCTACTCTCCACTCTCTACTTTTCCTTTTTACTTCTGACTCCTTTTTTAGTTTATGTTAGCTTGATCCGTAATGATGTGAGTTGTGACCACAGATTAAATTTAAATAAGCTATTAAAGTAATATAAATGGACTAAAATTTAGATTTATTGTGTGACGAATGAAAGAAAAAGGACTAAAAGGTAGATTTATTGTGTGACGAATGAAAGAAACAGGACTAAAAGGTAGATTTATTGTGTGACGAATGAAAGAAAAAGGACTAAAAGGTAGATTTATTGTGTGACGGATGAAAGAAAAAGGGCTAAAAGGTAGATTTATTGTGTGACGGATGAAAGAAAAAGGGCTAAAAGCTAGATTTATTGTGTGACGAATGAAAGAAAAAGGGCTAATAGGTAGATTTATTGTGTGACGGATGAAAGAAAAAGGGCTAAAAGCTAGATTTCTTGTGTGACGGATGAAAGAAAAAGGGCTAAAAGCTAGATTTCTTGTGTGACGGATGAAAGAAAAAATGCTAAAATCTAGATTTATTGTGTGACGGATGAAAGAAAAAGGGCTAAAAGCTAGATTTATTGTGTGACGGATGAAAGAAAAAGTACTAAATGATAGCGTGTCTGTTGACAAGGGCTAATAGAATTAAAACAAAGTTGTTACGCCGACTTTAAGTGATATGGGACGGTGGAAGGGATTACCTTAAACAAAATACTCTTTATAATTTCTAGATTAAACAGCCAAATAAATCTCATTTTTTAAATGATATCTCACTTGTCGGGTTGTAACCGACCGCATCGACAACAAAACATCTTACCGAGTTTTGCAATAAGAACAAATGATTAACAATATGTGTTTTCACAGGCGTTCAAAATCCTCCGTAAGCACGGGCACCTAATTCTGTCACTATTCTCAATGATGATCTCGACGGGTCTACCTGAGCTGAGCTCGGAAAAGGACCTGCAATATCTACGTGAAACTTTGGTGAGTACTTCAGATTGTCTTCGTCATGGTCTTACCAAAAGGAGCAAACACTATTTGCCCGCTACAGCCCTCTTAGCAGTCTTTAACAAGCGAAGCTGCTGAATTTATGCATGCCTTATGAATTCGTTGTTCATAAGTTTTTTTGTTTTAATTTATGTAATAATTTGCACACCGTAAACTAGACTGTTGTAGCCGATCTCATTAATGTGTAACATCTTATACCTGTACCTAGACTAAAGATCTGATTCTGATACTCACCACATAAGTTTTTTAATAAAAAGTTTTGAAAGCCCCTGGCAAATGGTTACATAAACAAAAAGTATATAAATGTTGTGTGCTCTTACATCGTGAGGCCTAAGTTCGATTCCCGGGTCGGGCAAAAAGTATTATTGAGTTTTTCTATCAGGATTATCGTAGAAACAGCCACGGAGTCTGGACTTGTGCCCGGGACTTAAAAAAGCTGGTGAAAATTTTAGTTACACCTCTGCCTAACCCGTCGGTATTACAGGCGTGATGTTACGTTAGGTCTTACTTTCCTCAATTAATTAACTCGCCTATCGCACTCCTTAAGGCTCACTTTACAACCAATTTGAACATTCCATCAGGTAATGGACCTATCAGAGGAAAAAGCATTGGAACACTTCAGACAGAAGTTCAACGAAGCAATGAAGAACAGATGGACGACATCGTTCAACTGGGCCATCCACAACATCGATAAGAACAACTGACAGTGACCCGCGAGCCGACGGCTCCCGCCATCACACACCACACTATAACAAACATGGCCAACAAACCGGGAAAATGAGGTTCTATTTATATAAACACACACTTTTACCACGCATAATTATTCCACCGTACATGTAAAGTTACTACTCGCCTAATTGTATATAAAATACGGTGAAATTAATTTAATAAGTGGTAAAAATGTGTAAAGGAAATATGTCGCTGATTAAATATTAAGCGATAACAACATCATAATAAGGTCCAGTTTACAGTGGACGTAAGTGGCAATGCTTAAAATTGCTTCATCATAAAAACTGCGATGAAATACGAGGTAATTGAAAACTAATCATTTTAGCATTTTAATCAGTTCATATTTACCATTCATTAGTATACAGTTTTCGAGGTTTTTAATGGACAGATTGTGCTATCAATTTTAAATATGTAATAACTAATAATGGAACAGTTTTTAATTACTATAGCAGTTAGAGGAGAATTAGTCATGCCTTATAAATGAAGTAATATTTGAAATTGTTGTACAACTTTTACACCATGAAAGAGTACATAATTTAGCGATGTATTAGCTTATGAATTAGCGGAATCATTTAACAGCGCTGTGGCAAATAAAATGTTGGTCAATTATTCAGATCATTGTTGTTGTGACGAAACCGTAGTCGATATTTCGAATAGATAGGGCGAGTGATAAAATCAATGAAATTAATGGACATTTTACAATACTGAATTTCCACGGAAGCTCGTCCCTTTTCGTCTTTATTCGATTCTGATACAAGTAATCGAGTTCTGTTCAAATTTTATGGCGGTTCTGAAGTTAGCTGCAAGTGACAATCTGCAAATTATACAGTCACGACGATGCGTCCTCAGAGCCCCATTGATAATTAAAATTGTGTTTTGCACACCTTTACTTTAGAATTTTGGATGTTCCCTGCCGCTACAAAGTTAGTACCGTTATACCTGCACTAATCATCACTCGCGGCTAACTTCCGAGCCGTCATAAAGTTTGAACAGAACTGAACACTGTTTAAAAAGAAGACTTTTCGTACGCGTAAAGGTTGGTGGTTATCACTCGCCCCCCACCACATTTTTTACTTGAATGAACTGATACACTAACGGTATAATCCCGTTCACATAGATTAAAGTTACATAATGTATGCAAGTATTGATCTAGGTACTTGATATTTTACCCACATAAGTGAATACATTTCAAATTAATTAGATCGCTAGACCGGAATTTTATATAACAAATTATAAAACGGTTGTAAGAGGAATTTGGATATGTCTGCTCTATATCTACTTAAAAAGTTACTATGATTTAACAATTGTGTTTTATATCAAAAACTTAAGAAATTCCCACTTGAAATCCAATCCAAGCCAAAGAATTTAAATCTAGTAAAGATAAACGAGAATTTACTGCGTAAAACTGTTGTTTCTTTTACTTATCTACTAAATGAATTCTATTAAACTAGTCAATCTTGTCTATTATTATAATATCAGTGTCGCCATATTGTTTTCATACAAAACACTGGCATGGATTGTATTGGGAAAAGGTTACAGCAGAAAATTTTAGTATTTTCGATTTATTGTTATTTTGTAACTAAATTCTCTTAAAACTTGTGAACGGGATGAGGTTGTTCAAGACTGAAAATTGTTAGTGAGAAGTTGTGGGCAATGACGCAAGATGCTGTTGGTAATTAGCTAATATACTTACGATATAAGACACTATATTGTAAGTGTCAAAATTAATTCTACCAATGTTAAGGCCACATACAGTTTGGCAAAAAAGAGGGCGTTGTTAGCGACTTACTGGCAACACTGACATTGACAAGCCAATGACATTGTCAAGTTTGATAGAAAACGTGGTATTGCCAGGTAGGAAATATAAAGTTCCGAGTTTCGCCACCAACTAAACTCTTTTATCGGGCCTTTAGATTGCCATTGTTACTTACCTGGCGTTTGTAAAATTAGTATGAAACTATACAAAATCAAATTATTTTGTTTAGATATCGATATTCATAATATCGATAGTGTCGCTAGCTAAATTATATTACCCTGTATTGATGTGAAAAGGGACTAATTTGCGGTCGACCAATCAAAAATTATCTTGATGTTGTATAGTACATTAAACATTTCGTCTCGATATATTCGACCTCAGCGCTCTAAGTATAGAAAATTCACTATTTAAATTATTAGATTCGAATAAATTATAGAATTCTAAAACGCATCGCTGTAGTGTCGTTTAGTTGCAGCCCAGACATTCCGATGTCGCGCATTAGTGATGAAATATAGCAACGACTTATAGTTTTTTAATGAACTCATCACGATTTTTTTTCTTTATGAATTTTCGAAATGTCAAAATTGTTGCAGTTTTTAGTGACGTCACGTGTAGGGCCTTCAGACGGTAGTAAGGAATGCGGCGGCAGATTTGGCTGTGATATTGCGCTGCGTGTGCGCATTTAGTTGGAGGACTTGCTTATAAGATGTTTAGTTCGGACTTGACGTTTATAATGAACAGTCGTCACTGATCACTTAGTTATCAAACAACTGATTATGTTTGATAAATTAAGTCTTAAAAGTATAAATTTTAAAGTAACTATTGGTGAATTGTAAAGCAATTTCGTAGATGCAATTATCTGCCTTATTAGGCAGTCATGATTTGTATTATAAAAATTCTTGGTTGGACTAGCATGATTCTCCTTCAAGAGAATAAAAAGACGGGTTTTGACCTATCTATCTAAAATATACGGTATAGATGTTAAAATTTAGTTTTGTTAGGTGTTAGAGTTCGGATCAAAATTTTATTTTTACTCTTAGATTAAGGATTGCGTATACTAGTTAATGGTAACAAGGGTGTTTGATGACAGGAGAAAGAGATGATGAGGACGGCCGCCGCACTCCTGAAACCTGATGAAATATAGTACCTAATAGACACTTTCATAATGCACGAAAATGGAATAAAAATAAGGAAAGAAGAGCAATAATAATACAACAATTGAATAAGTTAAAAGGAACAAAAACATGCAAGGGCTCCATTTAGCGGTTTTAGGGTAAAATATCGTGCATTTTAAAAGTGAACCTCCTTACATAATATTAGGCGAATTGCTCTCATTTTTAAGCGTAGATGTAATTAGTGAAAACATAATTTTTGCACGTTTATTTCGAGTCCCTCGCGATTTTACAGCGACGACATTCTTTCATCGATTTATATGTTCGATTATCAAAATTACGATCCGATTTATTCGAAAATGAATCTTGTCGCTACTGGGATATAATTTAAATTATAGGGTTAGCAGTATTATTATATTGTCATATGTTCGTAATCAAAGTAAACATTCGCTTTTAAGTTTCTGTATAACTTCGCGCTACCTCAAGCTGTCGTGTATTCATTGCAAACGATTTATTTGCCCCATTTTGAAAACAAAGTATCGAAAAATGCTAGTAATTTTACGGAACAAATATATGTTTAAATCTTCGAAAACTCTTATTAACCATTATAGAATAAAAGTTGCACTCGTTGAAACACTAGAAAAAATATACACGACCTAAAGTCGATTGATATGAATTTTATTATAATAAAAATGCCTTATCATTATAGTTTAGAGTTAAGTTATTGCTACACGGCAGTTGTGAACGATTTAGGTGAAATTGTATAGTGTTATATTGCCCTATATACGAGTAATTCATTACCCTAGACTTGAACTCTGAATCTTAGACATCTATCAGGTTTTGTAACAATAAACTCAATGCATCATTCGATAAAGTTTAGATTCAATCGCATCCAAAATTCATTGAAGATGCCAAGATTACAAATGGTCACTCAAAAATCGACCTTAACTACATTAAGCTAAAACTGATAATTAAGTAACTGCAACGCTAAGATTCTGAATTCAAGTACACATAGATTTCAAATTAGTCACACTGCAATTTAGACAATGGCCGATCATTAGTTGATAATTTTACTGTCAAATTATATCGTTAATGCAAAGTATTTTGCGCCGATCTCGTAATATTATTAATTATTATACAGTTGTATCGTTCGGCTAGGTCAAGTCCTAGATTGCATTGCTAATATGAAGGTGATATACATTGAATATACGCTTAGGTAATCTGTATTTTTATACCTTAAAAAATTAAACGCAGAGATACAAGATGAATTACAGAAAAAAACTAAATATCCTAATCTCCTGAGGGATTTCTTTCCAATCTCCAGCATTAATTATGATTATTATTGTCCATATTTTTCTTTACGAGTAAATGAACTTGTGTTAGACCAGTATGTGGCCACCTGCACAGCGCTTACGCTTCATGTAAGTCTTGAAAGGTGCCGGTGGTTATGCAGTTTTATATCCATAACAGATACAATCGTAAGCGAATGTTCAATGTTGATAAGTTACTGTCGTACAGTTAATGCATGTCAGTTATCTTCGATTACACGTAGTCTTAACGGTTAGTTCATTTTATAAATAATAGGACGCGAATCAAGGATTATAATAAGCTCTTATTAAACCATTGCTGCATTCAGTCTTTCTTAAAAACGTTTAATTTCGTGTCATGAAATAATATTGCTGGAATTCGAAATATCAATGAATCATATTGTTACAAGGTTAACGCGTTTAAATTTATTTGGCTACTGAAACTAGGCAGACGTTTTTAAACAAAAAAATAATAACCAAACAAAAGTTATATTTTTTTTTAAACGTTGCCCCACTCTAGGAATTTCTCTATCGTGGGTGCGTTCACAAACATATAAACTCACATACACAAATACCCAGACCCGAAACAACTATCTGTAGGCCATACAAATATTTATTCCGTGCGGGCCATACAAGTGCTTCAGTTATCGATGTATATGTTCACGTCAGTCGAGTTTCTGTAGCATATGTACATAAAAATGGCCTAATTTAAGCACCTTAGATCTATAGATATTTATTTCGAATGTTACTAAATTCCAAAAAGCTTTTGGGTACTTATATTTAAACGCGTATTAGGATCAAACATAAACTAGGCAAATACAGAATATACAATTAAGCGTACTTAGTTTCAAATACAGTCTATTAAAAAACTGAAAAAAAGACACAAAAGACAGATCTAGTAACTTTACTTAAACTCGAATAATATGACACATATCACAAATTAAGCCATGTAATAGATAATGATAGATAGCCAAGAAATTAATATCTTTGTGCAGTCAAATGTTTTTGTCACAGTTTTTTGTACGACAGGTTTATTAAAACAGCCAATTATGTAATAAATATGTAGTTAAGTTGTCAATGTGTATTAAATCAACTTGTACATGGAGTTAAAGTTATCTCAAAATTAAGGACGGAAGACGTTGCGTTGGAAGGCCTCCCACTAGGTGGACCAATGATCTGGTGAATGTTGCTGGGGTCCGTTGAAAGCGAGAATCAAGTCACTGGTCACTGAGACGACACTTTGGGGGAGACCTATATCCAGATATGAACGTCTTTCGTCTGAAATGATGATGATCTCAAAATTTGTTGCTGTCACTACATGTTATCTTGATTGTGAGTGCGACAAATAGTTTTTTTTATCAAGCTGAGAATTTAATACTGTAGACAAAAACATTCGACCGTGAAAGGTCGATAACACCAAAATTAAAAAACCTTTCCGTGGTCTTTGCATAAGGTACCGTTCGCGTTGTACTCACTCAGCGTAGCCATCTAGTATTCTACACAGATCAGGTTAATTTAAAGTGACGCGTGGAGTCTGGAACTTGAGCTGAATACCGCAGTTGTGTCACCAATCCTTCGGTTTAAGTTATTAGGTCAATATACATGTCTGGTGGCAGTCACCACAAACTTTCTTTAATTCTTAGAAAATTATTTTGTTATTGTGGAATTCAATGTATTAAGAGTGGTGTATTTCTCCAAAAGATTCTATTATCTTCTAGGAAAAAGAACGTTTATAATATGGTGTTTATTTGGCATTCAAACCAGAAACACCTTAAAAATTACCACCAATTTTTGTTCATATTTTTATTTTTGATTATATATTCATTCGGGTTGTAAAAACTTTTCATCAACCGAAATTAAAATTAGTCCTTCCACTGAAGAAGAAACGAAGTACATCTATAGTAGAATTTCTGTTTCCGATCGACCAGTTTGTTGTAGCGAGGTTGCGGTAACCACAACCGATAGACAGATAGTGTCACTGTAATTATTCAGATCAAATATCTTGTGCTATGCGATATTGGATCGATTTCTGTGTCAGTGGCTTATAAATAAATATAATATTGGCGCCAACACAGATGAATAAACTCTGTAACACAGCTCAATAAACTCTGTAAAGATTTAAATTTGCAGCTTCTTCATTTTAGATTGAACTACCCGGTTTTTGCTGAATTCTGAGGGAACTTGACAGTACCCGAATTGAAATTTTAATTATGCTTCTGAGCCATTTATGCGAAATTGCGTAACAAACGTCTTTCACATTTATAATAAATACATATTAAGTAGGCGCCAATCAAGTTGATAATTGAATACGATTTTTCTATAAATAGACGTTTTAACATTTTCATTTTTAATTACGGAAATAGGTCTAAAGTTAATGACGCGTACAATTTATCACCGACGTCATTGCGTTGCAAATATAGAAACCTAATATAAGGTCGACATATAAAATCTATTAGTGATCATCTAAAAAAATCTTCAGGAAATCCAAAATTAAACATGTTAATAGAAGGTAGTAAACGACGTCATTTAGATGGTAATCCGTCAAAAATCAAGTCTCAGCCAGGGTCCTATTAAGACTGCACGCGTCACCAATTATTTAATGTAAGTCTATAATAAAGTTAATGTTTAAAAAATCAATTTACGCATGTACATGTTTAAAAAAATGCGTAACCGAAATAGTTATATTAACATACTAGATGGCTTACCTATGCGTGCGGTGTCAGACTTAATTCAATACTTCACTAAATTATTAACTCAAATCAGAAAATCAATGCCTTTATTTGATATTCGTCGTGAGTCTAATATTTACCCGGAATAACACCAGAAAAAAATATGTAAAATGAGTATCTGTACTATATTTTATTTGTGGCAACGATACCTATCAAAATGAACCATATTACACTGCCAATAAGTAAAAAGTAGACTGATCGCCTTCTCATATTAGTTAGCAATAAATATATAAAGTTACTATAGATGGTACATATTTAGCTCAAACTCAGTTAATATATATCGCTAGATACACCACGACGTGTTAATATTAAAATATATACAAGTTGGGCCGAGGGAAACTGTGTCAATGTATAGAGTAACATCTCATAGGGTATTGTTACAGTGTTGTAACAAATAAAATGCATCTTTAAAGCATGGGACACGTTAGATAAAATACCTAAGACTATGAACAGTCTTAAATGGTATATTAATCAACTATTCTGTCTCAAATATGACCAATTAAATGCGCAAGGGATTTTAGGGATTAAATTGGCACTGGGCTATTCCTAACAAAATGGCAATGGGGTTATTATCCCTTGGTCAAGATGACCCACCGCTGGGCCACGAGCCTCTTTTCTATGAGAGGAAGTGTAGGTACATCCCACTTCGTCTCATAGAACGGGGGATAGGATAAAGGAGGATATCCACCACTCTGGCCCAGTGAGGGTATACTTAAACTGATTCGTACTGATGGACATAATTTAATACATTGATACAGTTTTCTAGTTCACAAAATATAGTTCCATAAGCCTCTCATTGCCATATATACTTGCTTAAAATAATTACTTCAGTTAGAAACCGTAGCTTCCCATAGCGATATATGAAACGTATAATAATCGTGTTTTATATGACAGATTGTTAAGTCAATAGTCAGTGTTCACTTTTTTAAGTCATCAACTCATCATTATAACTTAACTTTAGGGATGAGGACATATTGGTGTTGCAGATACTATTTTCAGAGCTATAGTCAAATAGGGAATGTTTGACTTTGGATCTGCTTCTTTTCGAATCGATAACTCAAATGTTGTCCGACGATGCGATTCGGACAGATCTGTCGTATGCTTCATTTATGTCCTTGAACGTGCAGTTATTATAGTTGTGCACGACGGGCAAGAGCGGAGGTGTGGCATATCCTATGTTAAAGCTCGCATTCTATCTGAGGTACGCATTAATACAAAATAAAAAAGTTTTATTTGCGCCCTAAAGGTAGTCTATTAGTTTTTTGGAACCCACACAATATATATGTGTCAGGTCATTCAACATTCAATGAGTTTGAGACATGTATCTGCATACATAGGGTAGGTGATGCGTGCCCGGTCAACTGAATGCCCCCTCATTAGAAAGTGTATGACCAGTTCCTTTCCGCATGATTGAGCATATTGGTTACCTAAGAAATGTATAAGTATGATACTATGGATGTCTTCAATTGCGAACAAATATACTTGAAAATCTCGTAGTTATAAGAACTGAAAGTTAATTTTGTTCTTCATCGTACTTATGTGATGTTTTTCAGACCTTTATGCCCTCGTCTCTATGTCCTATATAATATATACTTGTATTTTAGGGTTAACGAACAATAGTAAACGCAGCTGATTAAAAATAAAAGAGATTTTTCCGATTGAAACTTAATTATATGTAAATAAATAGATTTTTTGTACATTTCAGAGATAAAAAAAATATACAACCGTTGATGAAAATGTTTTTATTTCTTGAAACAATATGCAATTGAATAACTCTTAAGATGTACTCATTAAGGATTATTTTTGTTCCGTTTAAGTCACTCAGTGTATTGTGTTATATGCACTTATATGCCTATGTTATATACGGCTCATGAAATACTGTAAGTTATATTGCTTCCTATGTAGTGCTAAAAATCAATTAGTTCGTAACGGTAGCGTTGCGCGAGGGGATCGATTCTGATGTATCGATGTTACTTTTGTTTAGATAAACTTTGTATGTTTATAGTTTTAAGTGTTTATCAGAGAAGAACATTTGTAATTAATACTTGGCTGAGACAATTTATCCTCAAGTCAGAAATGAAATAAATACGTGGTATTTACTATTTATCTTAAGGTTTTGGTGATGTTGACTTATTGTAAAGTTGTCAGCCATATAAACAGCTCAGTCCTTCATCGCGCAACGTCACAATAGTATTTTTTTAATTTACACAAGTTTCGTTTGTGCAATGTAAATATAACCGTCGTCTTATTTATGAGTGATAACGAGAACATTGTCAGTCTGGAGTGCGTGTGGAACGTACGTGAATGTTTGAATTATATGATAAATGAATGAACGAAATGAAGTTGGGTTATTGTGATACTAAAGCAGTACTTCGCCGCTCGAGTATCACCAGTAAGTTGTCACCAAATATTATTGAAGGTATAAGTGTTAGAGGATTGTCATCGAGTTTAATATTAAATAATACAAACATTAATTAGCCATATTCCTAAATCATTATTATAGTTAAGAATCGCGATACATCTCAAGTCTACATACAATAGTTCCTTTGTCATGTGTCATTTTATAATCATACTAACGAGAATGTGTAATAGATTCGTTTAAATATTGTATAAAGTAATTTACTGAAAATATTTGCATCTATCTCAAATGTCATTTTATAGAATAAATTAAAATTATTATATTACGCTTACTGCTTTGTATTATTTTCTTACCCCACTATACGCCATTTACACTTTTTACCTATTTATTATTTGGAAGAGAAGTCAGGGTCCTGGCTACTCTGGTTTGTCTCTTGAGCGCAACGCGAAGATAAAGTAACTGTTATAAAGGCATACCGACAACACACATAGTTCGACATAAAATATCGGTATCTATACTTCTATACTTACTAATAATATTATAAAGCTGAAGAGTTTGTTTGGTTGGCTAAACGCGCTAATCTTATGAACTACTGGTTCGATTAAAAAAATATTTTAATGTTGGATAGCCCTTTTATCGAGAAAGGTTATAGGCAATATAACATCACGCTACGACCAGTAGGAGCGGAGCATACAAATGCTTCTCAAAGTGCTATTTTACGCCGACGAAGTCGCTGGCCTAGTTATTTATAGATACGAAGAAGAACGCTATTAATTCGTTTGCTTTATACTCAAACATGCCTCAGATGAGGGCAAAGATGGTCCATTATCACCGCGTGTCCCCAAACAAAATGCAACTTTGCCTTCCTACACGCAAAATGTATATTGATAAAAAAATGCAGTTTTAATATATAAAAAAAATTCAGTAGTAGTGCAGCCTTCGAGGGTCTGTGCGTCATCTCATCTGTTGTGATTGTAGAAAACCGGTGACCGTTTTCGCGCCATTCAGTGCGCTACGAAAGGTGTTTAGTTACAGTCATGTTTGTGCATGTTTATTGTGAAAAGGTGGAGTTTCTAGTGCCTTTCTATCGAGGTATGTTTAAACACAATTTTTTAAATTTTTTGTTGTCTTTATTATCGCGACTGACAGGGCAGAATAGAAGAAAAAAACGTGTTGCGCCAACCCCAAATGACATAGGAGGAAGATGATGATTTATTATCGTTACATAATAAATTCGAATGGAAAGAGATTTTTTAAGACAATGTGCTTTTTTGTCTAGTTTCATATGGCTAAGAAACTGTAAGAAGTGACATACGTTAATCACATTAACGGATTTTTTTTTGTCCATATATAAAAACTTGCTTTACTTATTAAGTATAGCATCTCTCTGGTCTATAGACACCATATATTATTATATCCCTTGGCCTAGCTAAGTTCTAAATTCAGGCAGCTTGTAACTTTTAAATAAAAATGAATGTTTTTATATTTTCGTTTTCCGAGTGATCCTGAAACACCTAATTGTAAATCCCTTAACAATCAAAAAGACACAATTGATTGAATCCTTGTAAAATTTGATATTTATCTAGGCGTAGCTATAATTAGCTAATATGGCGTGATACGTAGGTAGCTAAAATGACGTCGATACACAAAGAAACTAAAATGTCGGCGCCATTTTGAAAGTCGAAAGTAAATTTTTGATCACATGTTTTGTGTAAACGTAATTTATCACCCCAATTTGTCATAAAACTATAAAATAGGCCGTGTTATTTGAATGACTATAGATTCCTTCAGGTAGGATACAAATTTATTTATCAGGACAGGGCGAAACCTTCGTTGCCTATCTAAAATAGATACCTACCTATCTATCTACCTAACCTTAGCAGCTGAAAATTCTCCATGTATCTGAGCAATGGTCTTCAATGAATTCCTTATAACGCTTTAATCCGTTCATCTATGTATCTGGGTACCTAAACGACAATCTGGCTGATTGGGTTAAACGCACCGAGGTTATAGCAGAGTACAAAGTCCAAAAGGCTTAGTGTTTAGTTGCAGCTGGGTGAGTACTGCTATAACACTAATTAAGCACTGGTGAACATAATTATAAAATGGTACAATGTAGCGCACATTTGACTAAGTGCCAAATTATTTAATATCTTTTCACCAATGGGAACAAATAAGGGAAGGGGTTTTTGTAACAACACACAAGTCACAACATTGGCATTGCAAGAAGAGGAAGTGCATGATAGCCTTTTTTTTATGCTGGGTGGAAAATCATCAAATAACCTCTCCCGCTCTTGGGCAGAACGAAAGGGAGTGTCAGACTTCTACTGACTAAAAACCACCCATGTTCCTTCTTAGCCCTTCATGTCGAGGCCGCGGTATCTCTTGCGAACGACCCGCAGCCCCGACGGGCCCGCAGCCCCGACGGGCGTGCATGATAGCCTTACGGTTGACAAGGAAAAATGAATGAAAGAAACGTGTTGCGCCGACCCCAAGTAGCATGAGCAGGGAGATGATCTTCTTAGCGTGTCAATCGTTCAAAGGGGGACAATGATGATACAATGAAAGAATACCAACATGTACAATGTGTAAGAATAAAAATGCTCAAGCAAAACTTACCCATAAGTCTATCGCACATTCCTTCTACGCAGGCCTTCTACCCACGACCTCGTCCGTGTGAAATTTAGCCTAAAGCCTTTTTTTTTGGAGGTCGGGAAACTTCAAATGACTCCTCCCGCTCTGGGTGGTGGGGAAGGGAGTGTCAGACTTCCACTGACTAAAAACCACCCATGTTCCTTCTTAGCCCTTTGTGTCCGGAGCCGCGGTACCTCTTTCGAACAACCCGCAGCCCCGACAGGCGTCAGCGCTTGTGGGCCCCTGCAGTGTTGCTGACATCTCCTTGAGGCGCGCCTGGAACACGAACGCGCCGTCATCGTCATAGGACGGAACGACGGTGAGCTAGCCCATTACTCACATTACTCACCGCCCACAGGCCCTAGCCTAAAGTCTGCCTTGATAAATGAACTATCCAACACAAAAATAACGTTTTAATTTCAACCAGTAGTTCCTGAGTTTCCGCGTTCAACCAAAGCGAACGGTAAGCTGCTGTAGCACCTTGAAGCGAACGACCTACTCAGCGACCGTCAGTATGGTTGTCGCCGTGTCGGTCAACTGGGGATCTTCTGGTGTATGCTACGCACTACTGGGGCGAGGCCATCGATAAACACGTCGAGACCCTTGCCGTGTCGCTGGACATCTCGAAGGCTTTCGACCGGGTATGGCACGCAAGTTTGTTGAGCAAACTTCCGGCGGCATACGACATTCACGCTGACTTTTGCTGGATATCTGACTTCCTGAGTGAACGGTCGATCTGAGTGGTCATTGATGGCTGCTCCTCTGATCTTATGGCTATTCATGCCGGAGTTCCTCAGGGGTCTGTTCTCTCCGCGACACTTTTCCTGCTGCACATCAATGACCTAATTGTTCCTGGTATTGTTGGGTACGCAGATGACAGCACTGTCATGGAGAGTTATACATCTAGCGCAAAAGCCAGCGGTGACGAAGTACCTACGTTCATTGAGAGAGGCCATGGTAGAGCGAACGACTTCTGTCTCCAGGTGGGGTGACGAGAATCTGGTTGATTTCAACGCCACCTACACGAAAGTGTGTCTGTTCACCGCCAAAAGGAGTCCGTTAAATTTGGCCCCTACTTTCCGGAGTGCGTCTGTACAAGTTACTGACAGCCTCGAGCTTCTTGGTACGAAGTTGAGCGCGAATTTGAACTTCAGCGCCTACATTGAGTCGAAAGCTCAAACTGCGGCAAAAAAGCTGGGTATTTTAAAACAAGGGTAAGCGGTACTATAAGCCTGGACAGCTTTCAATATTATATAAAGCTCAAGTCCGGTCCGGCATGTAGTATTGCTCAGCCAAATACCAACTTGCCACACTCGACTCTGTAGAGCGCAGAGCCAGAAGGCTAATTGGTAACGATAAGAACCATCTTATCCACCGCAGCAAAGTGCATGTCTGTCGGTCTTCTACAGACTGTACTTCGGAGAGTGTGCGCAGGAGCTCCACGGGCTGATTCCACCATCTCCCTTCTTTCATCGAGAGACTAGACGTACATAACTTGACGTACGTCTACCATACACCCATACCTTGTCGATGTTCCACACATTCGAACGAAGCGCTTTGTTAAATCTTTTATTATGCGCACAGCCAAGAAGTGGAACTCCCTGCCTGCGTCGGTTTTCCCGAGTTCACTTAACTCCAATCTATTTAAGTCGCGAGTAAATAGGCTTCTTCTGGGTAAGCTCGTTCCATCGTCGACCTCATCTCTGCCCTTAGGGCAAGATTGAGGTCAAGAGTAAGCCCATTTAAAATTAAAAAAAAAAACATAGTTCTCAGCTTTATAATATTAGTATAGATTTAGAGGTACCTAAATATAAAATGCGTACCTAATTTAAATGGAAAAAGGTTCCCTGAAATCATGACTAGAAGCACGCTGATTCCTGTTCACGAGTTAACTGAGTCTTGCTTGTGTGAAGCAGTGCCAATCCAATACCTCGTGGAAACTATGAAAGATAAAACTTGAGAAGAAAAATTAGCTTCTGAAGTCGGTGATGACATTTGTTTATTTAATTTAGTTTATTTTGCCACCGACTTCAGGAGCTGATTTTTCTTTTTTTTCACCTTTTTTTTTTCTTTTTGAAGTCGGTTTTCTTTTTGCAAAAAGTTTTTTTATTTATGCCTTTTTAGTTGTAATATCCTTTACAAATATTTACTATGCATTTAATGTTGAGGAGTTGTACCTTCCATCATCAGCTCATTCAATTGAGATTATGATTATCAGACGCAAATACATGAATAGCTTTAGAAAATACTTGGAAAACGTAACAAGTGCCTATAAAATTTGAGGGTTGCTCTCGATTTCCCTGGGATCACATTATCAGATCCTGACTTGATGACAATGAGACCACCTCGGGAGTATACACTTTCGGAATTAAGAACCTCCACCTTTTTGGAAGTCGGTTGAAAAAGAAGAATCAGCGGTGACGCAGTGACTGAGCCATCGGCTGCTGCTGCGCTGCGTGTCGCTGTTCGATTCCCGCACGGTACAAATTTTTTTTGGGACCTACAGCCTACAGTACAAGTAGTTGTTCCGGGTCTGGTTGTTTGTGTATCTGAGTTTAAATGTCTGTAAATGCAGCCACGATGTAGGAGAAACTAGAGGGGCCAACGCTAATAAAAAAAAAATACTTCAAAGTTAAAAGTAGTACACCTAGCAGATAAACTGATTGGCTGATGGGGAAAGATTACACAAACTGTCACTGGTACTTTACTCAAAAGGCTATTCCGGGTTCTTGCATGCAAAAGTAATTCCGAATGTAGGGGCATCTATAGGGTGTAAAAGTACCCTTAACGCAAACGAAGGGCACTTGTTCTCCCCACCACTGCGATCATTTTTTTGTTCTAGACCATACCTGGGATCCCTCTAGTTACGGAGATATTGGGGGACAAAGTTCCAAATTTTTCACAGCGGTTTTTTTAAATACTAGTTTTCCAGGTTTTAACTTTACTTAAATTACCTCCATGACCCGTTTACTATTCAAAGCATCCACTAGCACAATGTTTTAAGAGTGCTACTTTGAGTTTTACCGTAAAATGTGATTTTTGACCTCAAAAAAAAAAGTAATTTCCCAGCAAAAATTTTTGCATAGGGGTACTTAGATTGATGTTCAGAATGCTTGGTTGACGGGTGTGTGATGGGTTGATTTACACCCTGTATATCTATATTAAGAGTTTTTGTTTGTTCAAACGTTCTTCTTAGCAACTAAAAATTATTATTGTTCATTGCATCTTAACGTGGTACATTTACGTCTTAGCGTGGTAGGTCCTGTACATGACTCAAATCTAGGCTAAGTGTAGCAGAAATACCCGGTTACTGGTTGCAGCTGGATAAGAATAGCAGGGTTCGACGTAAAACCTGAATGATTAGAAAGGTGTATTTTCAACAGTGAACTGCTTTAAGCTAGTTCTAAGAATAGGTATTTTGTGTAGATTTTTTTACTCAAACGAAAGGAAAATGTTTAGTTAGTATATGCATAGCATTTAGCGCTCTTTAATGTCCCACTACCACAACCACCACCAGTAATGTCCACTACTGGGGCACAGACCTTTTGGGGGGGGGGGGGGTTGGGAAATCATTAAGAGCGAAAGGGAGTGTCAGACTTCTACTGACTAAAAACCACCCATGTTCCTTCTTTGCCCTTTATGTTGAGGCCGCGGTATCTCTTGCGAACAACCCGCAGCCTCGACGGTGGGGCACAGGCCTCAACTCTATGAGAGGGAATGTGATGGAATAACCCATTACGCGCCCCCAGTGTGTATTGGTAGATGTCACATGTCTTCGATTTTTTGGTTCTAAGATTTACCGGTTTCCTCACGATGTTTTCCGTCAACGGTTTGACAGCAGTGGTGATGAAATCAACTAGGTACACCAAGTCAAGCGCCTCCCTGGGTGAGAATGCACGTCTTAATAGTGCTTGTAAGCCTCCCACCACTGGTCCACTGGGCCCACCCCTACTTTCTCCAGGAAGGAAAATGTTTGGAACTATTCAATTATGATTTGAGTGAAAATTAGCCTTTTGGGGAGTGCGAATAGGCTGTGGAATAACTTTCAGTTTCTCGGGAATAGCTTTAAGCTGTCTAAGTAGTTGTTGAACAATGTTTTTTAGTAAAGTTTTCAGTAAGTTACGTTTTCTTTGGATAAATCGAATAGTTAGTGAAACAGTTTGGAAAGTCGTGGTCAAAATTTCCGTAAGACCAACAGAACTGAAATACGTCTTAAATCGTAGCTCAACAAGTTCCAAGGTCAGCGGAACCAGAGCTACGGCCGATTAAAAATATTGGAACGTCCTTTATTTTTAACCGACTTCAAAAAAGGAGGAGGTTCTATGTTCGTGTGTATGTATTTTTTTTTTTTAATGTATGTTACCTGATTTCTCCTCCATTTGTGAACCGATTCTCAAAATTCTTTTTTTATTTGAAAGAGTATACTCCTGAGGTGGTCCCATTTAAATTTGGTGAAGATCTGATCCTGATCTTCGGAGATATACAATAGAACTCTTCAAAAATAGACGGCAAATCTGTCGTGATTGCTGCAATCGCTTGGATGTTTATTGTTTACGCAACATCTTAACTTACCATCACGCCTGTATGCTCTGGGTACGCAGATGTGTACAGGACGCCCAGATTTCGAGAGTTAGGTATGTTAAGTTCCATTTTATTGCGGATAAGCCTATTACCGTGACGTCATGTATTGTTAACAACGTAAAATTAATGAATATCAAATACATATTTGTAAAGGATATTACAACTAAAAATGGAATAATAAAAAAACTTTTTTGCAAAATATAAAACCGACTTCAAAAACACAAAAAAGTGAAAAATAACTTTAGCTTCTGAAGTCGGTGACAAAAAAACTGAATAAAACAAACAAAAGTCACCGACTTCAGAAGCTAAAGTTATTTTTCACTTTTTTGTGTTTTTGAAGTCGGTTTTATTTTTTGCAAAAAAGTTTTTTTATTATTCCATTTTTTTACATTCCTTTAATTTAAAATGTCGTTGGTTTTTTAAGCAGTTGTGAAAATACACAGTACCAATCAATTTGAACTAGACCACCGAACACTGCACAACACGGTTGGCACAGTGGCTGAGCGATCGGACTGTTGCGCTGAGTGTCGCAGGTTCGATACCCGCACGGAACAAATATTTGTGTGGCCTACAAATAGTTGTTTCGGGTCTGGGTGTGGTTGTGTATGTGAGTTTAAATGTTTGTATGGCACCCACGATACAGGAGAAATTCCTAGTGTGCGGCAACGTTTTTTATAAAAGAAAGAAAGAAAAGAAGGGCCATGGCAAGCGTAACGTTATCCCCTTTGTTAAACTAGGTTTAATATTAGTTCAAATCTTTATCAAAACATAGAAAAAATAAAGTTACATATATTATATTATAGTGTCTCTATTTCTGTTCTCCTGTGACTTAGGTACTTGTTGTTTTAGAATTATTTGAAGTCCTCGTAATAAGTTACTTATTATGAGATCTGTTTCATTCTTTTGGTATTCTAAAAATTGTAGAGAGCAGATCATCAAAAATGACCATGGTCCTTTGTGCCTTCTGAAAAGTTCGCCTAATTAGAAAGTACGCATATTTTTTAAATTGTTCTCAACGAGTCACATTGTTACATGTCACAGTTGCCAAAGGTCAAATCAAATAAAATCAAATCGAAGATAACGGGTTCAATAATCTATTCCGCCCCTCATTTGGGGGGGATTAATAAATGCATTTAAACTAAAGATTTATTCATTTCCTTGGCATTGTGAAAAAATATCTACAATGATTTGGTGCGCGAGCGCGTCATTCGAACGTAAATGTATTCAAAATGTTTCAGATCGGCCTCTCAGCGGGAGTTACGTACAATGGAACCTTGAATAAGGTACGATCATGCACTAAACAATTTTATTAATCCCTTATTATATAACGTTACACACATACCTACATATAACCAATAGATTAAGATTTAACCATCCGTTTTTAGAGGTTTGAAATGGGAGCAATTTTGCTCTGTGATTTTAACAAGGAGTTTCACTTTAGATATTACTAGTAAAGTTACTATTTCAGATGACTCTAACATTTGGTGTAAATTGGAAATATTTGTTTTGGAATAGGTAGATGGTGCTTACACAGTCTCACGTGAGACGACTCAGTTTCACGTGGGACTAAAAACATAATTTTCTTTCAATACTTAAATTAGAATTAAAACAATACAGCATCATGAAAGTCTTTATTTAAAGACTTAAAACGCTAATATATTCATTTTAGCGTTTTATGCCCGTGGCTACCTTGCCGAAAAATTATGAAAAAAAACAATTGAAGTTCGATTTTCAAACTTTTGTTAGCCCTTTCTTAAAAAAAAACTTAAAAAATATATAAAAATTGAATATCTACGTCTCACTTCGAATTAACTGGCATCGGGAACACTGGCAGTATAAGCATACAACAATGAAAATTCAAATAGGGGTACCCTATTTGAAATTTCTTGAATTACTGAAAGAAAAACTAACTTTATCCATCTACTTCGCAGGTACAATTTTATTTAAAACTGCTGTGTGTGAATAAATAGCATCTGTGTTTGCTGAAAAATACATTGTTTTTTACGTATGAAAAGCGTTTTTATCTTGGTGGTTATTTAGTTATCCGCTTTATCATTATTCTTTGCATACCTCTATTCATTACATTTTCTCTCACCACAAACGAAAGCCTTTGTTTTCAAAACGACCCAGAATTACAGTCAACGTTTAATCAGCGTAATTATCATTAAGTTAATAAGATTGCACGTGTACGTATAAATTCAAGAATGCTTAGTGGTCGAGATAGACTGACAAAACATAGTTTAATGTCCGCCAGACATTGATTAGTCAATAGGCAGCTTTAGTATGTTCGTTCGGAGCGGCGCAGCCACACCACTACGTAACCTGCCCAAGCGCGCTTCACTATCTCCCGCCAAAAATAGTGACGTAACAATTTTTGTGATCTGTGTGAATATGACAGTGTTGTTTTTTTAATTTATTTAAATTGTGACGAAGGAACAGATTTAAAATGACGGCCGGGACTGAGGAGCATGAGCCTCTGATCACATCTTCGGTTGACAACCAGCGTGTCGCATACAATACGCCACCTGTAAGTAATATTATTTAGAAAATATATGTATTTTTTACCTGTACTTATTCTTGTAAAGAGAAAAAGAATATTCTTTCTCTATTCCCGTGAAAGTGCTTTGTTCAAAACTCAAAGACGCAAGTTATAAAACAAGAACAATTTATAAAATTAAAATACTGTTTAACAGAGCAGATGCTGTATTGTTTTGATTAGATAAATTACTAGGCTGTTGATAACTAGAACTAGTTACTAAGTCCATTCAGTAATAGAGTTACTATAGGCCTAGATACATCTAACCAGTCAATTTAAGTGTTCGGCTATATTAGAAGCGAATTCATTCAATTGAAACTGCCTTTCAGTTAGATCTACGTAGTTTTTGTTAGTGGTTAAAATTCGTATTTATAATGTTGTGAAAGTAGTACAGAAAATGTGGAAAATATTGTTATCTACGAATATCTATAGGGGGTGTCGGGTGGGGGTGACGTAGCGCTGAAAGCTAAACTTGATTTCCACGTGGAATAAAATTAAAAACTTTGCTGCAGTTTAACGCAATAACAAAATAACGTTGTAGTTTAAGAGATTATCTGTTTTAAGGGATATTTCCTGGGTAACTAACCCAGAAAATACCCTTTAAAGACACAACATTGTTCGCAATCTATACTAATATTATAAAGCTGAAGAGTTTGTTTGTTTGTTTGAACGGGGTAAACTCAGGGACTACTGGTTGGAATTGAAAAATTATTTTAGTGTTGGATAGTCCATTTATCGAGGAAGGCTTTAGGCTATATAACATCACGCCATAATTAATAGGTGCGGAGCATAAATAAAAAATGTTGCAAAAACGGGAAAAGATATTCCTTTTTGAGAGCTTCCGTTGCGTGCGCTGCGAAAACGGTTTAAGTTACGTAAATATCATGTATGAAGGAATTGTTCCTCTTTAAAAGTTCTAAAAAAAAGTCCGCGACAGCATATGTTTATCTTTTACGATTGACTCACTGTAACCATTTTTTATATTAAAATGTTAGGTTAAAAAGAATTATATTTTGCGAAGCTTATTTAACCCATATGGTATTAATCTATATCTAAATAAATGTGTTTGCTAGCACGGAAATATAATATAGAATATTTGTGCCCTTTACTCTATACAGTTTAAACAAATATCTTAGAAGATATCGCAATGTAAAAATATACGGGCGACAAAATAATTGTCGCGTGGCAGTCATTCGGTCCGGTGCGGTAGGTACTTGGGGATTCTGGCCTCTGGGGGCTCCGGAGAAATTCAAATTCAAAATATTTACTGCACCTTAATGTTTACAAGTACAAGGTGTTACTGTATATTAAACAGTAAGAGATACCTGTAGTAATTGTTACTTTAATAATATAATCGAAGTCAATCTAAACTAATAGGTATTTTATAGAGGAAAGGTAAGATTGTTTGTTTGTTACGAGTACGATATAGCTCAATTTAATAAGTTGAATAGTCGATTTATCTAGAAAGGTTATAAGCTATATTATGTGTTGCAGACGAAGTTGCGTGGGTCAGCTAGTATTCTATAAAACTCTTCTAAAAGGGTCTTCAGAAGTGTGTAAAGAACAGAAATCTGGTCTGGACTCTATTCTTCGATTATTATTGTTTTTATTGGTGGAATATGTAAGAAAGGAGCTGGGTCGTAGTTAGTTTATTTCTCAGATCCATCATATAATAGGTGGTACCTATCTAAATATTTTTGTCACCACCCAACAACTATCAGTAGATTTTAGTACATTTTAGTGCCAGTAGCAAAACAATCATGAAAAGTAAATATTAACTTACATGTAAGCTATACATTTAAAACAATCATTTAATCTATAATATAAAACATTAGCAATATGGTCACCAAAAATTCCATGCTGTCTTCAAACGACATGATTATAATATTAATGTTTCAAGCAAAAATAAAAATAAACCGGACTCTATGCTCAATACCTACAAGAAAAATGTTACCAAGGCTGTATCGTCGATTCCGTGGGCTAAGATGAACTTATAAAAAAGTTGGAAGAACTGGTTTCCTAATGCACCGGTTTTTTTGGTTGTTTTTGTTCTAATTTGATTTAAATGTTCCAATTAAGTTAGAAATTCCTGGTTCAATACTAAGTGGCTCATATTGTTATACTTAGAAGTCGGTATTGTAGGAGTTTCGACATCGTTTTGGTAAAATCTTCTAGATTAATGATAGAAGGGCTCTTCACGCTCACGCCCTTCGCTGTAGAGTTGTTGACCTAGCAACAGTTAGTATGTCATGTGATGATGTCGAAACAGCTGGTTGTTGGAGGCACGAATGTGACTTCTTAAACAACTCAATTAATGGATTTTTCATTTGAGAATATTTTATGCGCATCAAAGTTTTCTATAAACACCATAATACGAATAGAAGTACTCGTAGGTGATAAAAAGCTCCCATCTTGAACTTAACCATTTTGTTTTTGTAGTAACTAACATCTTAGGCAGCTTTTTTTGTTTTAATGCGTAAATAATCGAGATAATTATTTTATTCGAAATAAACTATCGGATAATTTTTAACCGATTTCAAAAAGGAGGAGGTTATCAATTCGTCGGATCTTTTTTATTTTATTTTATGTATGTTCCCCGATTACTCGAAGACGGCTGGCCCAATTTGGATTTTTTTTGTTTGATCATCAAGTCAGGATCTGATGATGGGATCCTGAAGAAATAGAGAGATCTCTTCAAATTTTATAGGCTCACTTGAAGCGATTTGGGAAGTTTTTGGAAGAGTACTTTTGTGGAGTGGTCCCATTTCAATTTGGTGAAGACCTGATGAAGAACTTTGGAGATAGGCAACGGAACTCCTTAATAAATGATAGCAAATGGACTGGGATTGCTGAAATCTCATGTCTGGCTCTTGTTTACACCAGTTCATAACATAACATCACACCGGTACGCTGTGAAGGGGCAAGCACATGTCAACCACTAAAAAGTGAAAAATAAAAACTTTTAACAAAAAATTAAACCGACTTCAACAAAAAATAAAACACAAAAAAGGAAAAATAAACTTTAGAGGAAAAATCTGCTTTTGAAGTCGGTGGCAAAAAAACGAAATCAAACAAACAAAAGTCACCGACTTCTGCTTAACTTGATCTCTTTTGTTATTTTTACTTACAAACGACAATTTCGCTACTAGAAAATAAAGTGAGTATGTTCAGAAATACAGTTATTGTTAATAATTTCGCTAGGTATTCAGGTTCTTTAATTTTAACACAAATGTACAAAAAAAATATTTGTTGTCGAAAAAAAAACAAAATTTTGGTTGACGCTTCCTTTTTAGGTTGACACATTTGGATACGCGCGAAACCGGTAAATCGCGTTCAAATACATCTGAACGCGATTTACCGGTGTAGCGTGTTACATGCACGTGAAGATAATTAATTTTTTTTTTTTTTGTTTTAATAGCTAGGTACCATTTACCGAACCCAGTTTTTTTCAGAATTAGGATGAATGTAGATTAATTTTATTAAACTAAGACATGCTCAAGTCTATTAGCTATTATGAATACTTTTAGTAATTTCCAATAACTTAATCTGTCGGCTCTAGGTAGGTTTATTCTCTGACCTGTGAGTCCATTGATTATCTTCAATTTAGTACAATAGGTTACTTCCTATTGCACAAGAAAATGGACCCACCATAAAGGTCGATACTTCAACTTTTCTGTTGCTATGAGGCTGAGCCATATCTAGATCCTGTATCATCACACAATCTTAATAACAAATGAGATTTCCGTCAACTTTATAAAGATCAAATATTATTATATATTGTTATTAAGTTACAACTTGCTATATTAGTCAGACTTAGTAAAGATGAAGCAGCCATTTTAATTTAGATCTTATCAAACTTTATCTCATCATTTTTGTAGACTCACATCTAATGATCTAAACTAGTATCGAATTTTACATTGAATATTTTTGAGTAAAAAAACATTGCTAACGAGTGTGAGAACGATTCTAATTCTGAAAATATATGTCCCAAAAGAATGGGAACAACTGTAAAAAAGTAAAATAAAAAACTTAAGAAATAATGTTTTTCTTTTATTAAAAAGAAAAACATTGTTCCGGTGTTCCTAAACCAAAGTGTTTAACAGAATCTAGCATAGAGTCCGATTTCTGACTTGATTGTTGTGCATTTTTCAATGTATTTTGCCTTTTGCTGGCTTCGAACATATTTAAAAGACGTAGTTTCGATACATTTTGACACAGAACTTTCGTTCAGCAGTCGCAGTCTGATGTCTATTCGTGAAACCTGTTATCAACCTACTTCTGTTATCTACAAACTGTTGATCCACTACACGTGGAACGAAAACAAGTCACTCTGGATTTATTTTATATTTCTGGATTTATTTTATAATACCTTGATTTTATTAAGTTAAAACAAATATTTTAAACAGGACACAGATTATATTAATTTGGTAACGTCAAGAAGTAATATAAATAATACATAATGTACGCATTTCTAAATAAGCCATGCATATCACTACAACATAGTATAAAACAAAGTCGCTGTCGCTGATATCCGTCCCTATGTATGCTTAAATCTTTAAAACTACGCAACGGACTTAGAGTGATTCAAGAAGAAGGTTTCAGTATATAATTTGACCGAAATCCACGCGGGCGAAGCCGCGGGCATCAGCTAGTACAATATGAACCTATAATATAGACCTACAAGATTGCACAACCTTCACGTTTAAAAAAATATTAAGATCAGCACTACTCAAATTCACACACAAACACGTACAAACATACACACATGCAGACACACCACACACCATAAAACAAGCCAATATACGCAAAAATTGTTTTATTTTGTTTTTACTTTTTTACTTTGATTTCAGAGCACATTACAGAAGCTCTCTTATGTTCTAGTTTCTTAACCTGTAATTGTTTATTATTACTTTGTATGTCCTTAGTTGATGTAACAACTTTAAACTTGTGAAATTCGCACTCCCGAGCCACAAGATACAAGCTATGCTTAGTTTGTGGCTCACCGATATTGTATGAACTGTATTCTTTCTTTACTTAATAAACTTATTAAACTTAAACTTATTATTATAAATAAATTTATTTGAAAAACATTTTTAAATACTTACATTAATTAAAATCCCATCAAGAACCTTCTCGAAAAATCGAGAGATAATCCGTGAAAAATGTTCGATTTCAAGATGTTATAATATAAGTTTACTATTTTATAATCACCATATTTTTGCACCACCTATTTTAATTATCACCCGTGACGATGCCTTTCATAAAATAAACAAATACTACAAAGGGGCCGGCGCGCGTATCCAGCAGTGGATTGCTATAGGCTGATGATGATGATGATGATGATAGGGGGGCCGGTGGAGTAACCAAAACATCTTTTAGCGCTGGTATTGCGTAATAGTACATTATGGTATAAGTGTGTAACGTTGGTGATTACCGCTGAGGCGCCTTTGAGACCCGAGCCGTTAGGTGAGGGTCTTAAGAGAGCCGAGGACGGTAATCATCAATACACACGTGTATCATACGACGTTTTTCAACACACTTGTGAAGAAAATAACACAAAAAAATCATTTTTAACATGTTTTCAACAGTTAAAATGGCGCATCTAACAATGGCGATCGGCCATAGACTAAAAGGATGAGGTTTCTTTTTTTTTGCTTTTTGCGGATAGTGTTTTAGCCACGTAAAAAATGAGGATTTCAAAGTTTTTTTATTACAGAGAAAACAAAAGTTTTATTTATTGAAAACGTATACACAAGTTGAAATTATCTATTTAAATTAATAAATTATCCTGAGCGCGCATCTAACAATGGCGATCGGCTATAGACTAAAAGATTAAGTTTTTTTTTTGGCTTTCCGCGGATAGTGTTGCAGTCACGTACAAAATGGGGAATTCAAAGTTTTTTTTATTACAGAGAAAACAAAAGTTTTATTTATTAAAAACGTACATGTATAAGTTGAAATTATCTATTTTAATTCGAAGTTGCATGAAATGAGCAAGGAATAGGTACATTAATTTATTTGTAGTATTGAACACAATCTTTTAGTATCGAAACTTTTTTAAGAACAGAGCAACTCAATCAAAAAATAAAAAAAAAAACCTATAACTCACTTGTGAATAATGGTAATGAAAAATTCACAGTTTGATTACAAAGAAAAGATTATTCTGGTGTTTTAAACTCCGAACTCGGACATAGTTACATTACTAAGTAGTAAGAAATATCGTTAATTAATAAATAAATTCTTAAAGTTAAGTAAATTATGGAAATTGGTATAACTAAATATACCAGATGATGATGATAGTGTCCTTATTAAAGTCGTTATTTAATGCATCCCATGACTTTAATGCCATGGTTTGTGACCATCACTATGAAGACGTCAGCACAAACTAGTTTAACCCGTGCTTTGTGAGTTCATTTAACATATTTATTAAGTTAAAATACCGGAGAGGTAACAAGAATGTTATTTTTTGGGCAAACCTTCCTCCTTATACAACTTCAGAAAACAAGAAATAATACCACGAACAAATAGCGTAGACCTTCTTTAATCATTTCACAAACTTTATAGAATCACATCACAATAATCAATAATCACGATAGAAAATGGATGGAGGTTGTAAGGTCGTCCGCTCACGCGCACGTTCTCAGGCAGACTGTCCGCACCGTTGTCGCCCACCCCACTTTTACTTGCCAACAATGACATCACTACCGCCATCTTGTAACAAATGTTGCAAGTTTCTTAAATCTACGACTCCCGCTGCGACACGGCCGTCCTGCGCCTCACACGTCCCCGTGTGGCTCATCTGAAATAGAAAGTTCTGTGTACATTACTTTGTTTCGGCCATGCCTGACCAGGATTGGTCAGCTTAACCATGACATCGCTTTACCAGCGGCATCGCTTAACCAGCGGCATCACTTAACCAGCGGCATCACTTAACCAGTGGCATCGCTTAACCAGCGGCATCACTTAACCAGCGGCATCGCTTAACCAGCGGCATCACTTAACCAGCGGCATCACTTAACCAGCGGCATCACTTAACCAGTGGCATCGCTTAACCAGCGGCATCACTTAACCAGTGGCATCACTTAACCAGAGATAATAATAACGCTTAACCAGCGATATTAACCCACTAACACTTAACTAGCGAAATTTACATCATAACACGCTTAACCAGCGATATTAATCCATTAACGCTTAACCAGCGAAAGCACATACCACGCTTAACCAGCGATTTAAGCACTAACGCTTAACCAGCGAAAGCTTAACGTAATCCGCTTAACCAGCGATTACACTTACCAACGCTTAACCAGTGAAAGTACATCATAACACGCTTAATAAGCGATTCAATCACTAACGCTTAAACAGCGAAAGCTCAACGTAATCCGCTTAACCAGCGATTACACTACTAACGCTTAACCAGCGAAAGCTCTTAACCAGCGAAAGCACATCCTAATCCGCTTAACCAGTGATTACACTACTAACGCTTAACCAGCGATAGTCAACATAACTCGCCTAGCCAGAGATAGCGTAATGGTAAAAGTAAAAGATTTACGACTCCAAAGATTAAACAGGTTCATTCATTAGTCTCATCATCATTAATTTCCATTGGAACATTAGAATCAGGCATTTTTCTAAGGCGATCGTGAGCATATCTTTAGAGTGCTCATAATCCTTGCAAACTAATATTTTGAGAGGAACCAACTTGCAGAAGTCAGTACTTGCAAAACAACGTGCCTGATCTACAATTACTCACGTCGGCGCGCCAAACAAGATCAAACATTTTTTTTTAAAGCACGAATAGCACTAGCTCTATTAATTGGATCGGAATCAATGGCAATGGAAATCTCTCAGGTATTATCGTTCAATTCGCGACAATCAACGCACATGCGGTCGCTGCCTTCCTTCGTCTTCACCAGAAGATTAGGGCTGGCAAAAGGTGACGAGCTCGGGTGGATCACATTAAAGGAGAGCTGGTCTTCAATTTTATTGCGTACTACCTGTCTTTCCTGGGGACTCAACGGATAAGGACAACGATAAACCGTTTTATTGGGATCTTTGAGTCATATTTCCATAGGGTCAGTATTTGCAGGAGAGCTAGGTGTTGTTCCAATAATAAAGTTGTTTGAGAATTGACTTAAAATTAAAGTTAGTCTTGCTTTGATATCCGGAGAAACGTCGGTATCAATGACATTTTTAACTGCACCTGACTCTACATTTAAAATGGTACGTAATTCGACACTCGACTCTACATTCGACTCTACACTCGGCTCAACTTTACATTCGACTCTACACTCGGCTCTACACTTACGGTATTCACATCCGGTAAATTTTTCGAAAAGTTTAAAGTTTAACATGACGTCTAGAAGACGTCATGTTAATTACCGAGTCATAAATCAAAATTTCACGTCCAATCACTATGTCATGTTGTCAGGTAAAACATGAAAAACAATATCCAAACTAATGTTACCAATATCAAGTGTGATTCGGCGTGGTGGCTTTCGGGATGACGTATTGCACTCGTAGTTTAGTTTTATGAATTGTTCTCCTGACATTCAAAAGTACCTGGTAATGGTTTAATTGAAATAAATGCTTTGACTTTGACTTTGACTTTTTGACAACATTAGCTAAAATGTTCAGGTTACTATTCACGGAAGTTTGACCTATACCCGTCGTAGTAACGACACTATAATTACGCTCACTATTAAATTACACAAAATATAATCTCTCATTAATGAACACTACGCTCCAGAATCATAACAAAATGAAAAGAACTCACCGAGGTGTTCTAGACGTCCCATTGGTGTACTGACTGCGCAGATTTCAACACGCCGCCGTTCTACCGGCTTGCTAGTTGGACTAGCAGCGGTCGTCGTTGCTTCTGTACTGGCACCCCGAGGGCATCTTGATGCTTTGTGTCCGATGACGTTCCGACAGTTGTAACGTAATTATGATCTCTGTTGTTGTAAGTTTCGAAGTGGTTGCAAGTTTATTTGCTTCTCCGTGAGGCACACACAGAAATATGGCGGCCCACTCTCCCACAATGCGCACATTTAACCGGGGTCGACATCAGCTTGCGTTGCTTTGGACCAGGGTTGTCACTGTTGTAGTCACTATTCAGCACCGTTCTTTTTAAGTAGGATAGTGCCTTCAATTCCTGCTGCATTTTTGATTTTATTGCTCTAATATCATTTTCCATTCACTATTGTTCAACGTGGGCTGTAGTACAGAACGTGGATCACATCCCACTTCTGATAACGGAGAGGTAACAAGAATGTTATTTTTTGGGCAAACCTTCCTCCTTATACAACTTCAGAAAACAAGAAATAATACCACGAACAAATAGCGTAGACCTTCTTTAATCATTTCACAAACTTTATAGAATCACATCACAATAATCAATAATCACGATAGAAAATGGATGGAGGTTGTAAGGTCGTCCGCTCACGCGCACGTTCTCAGGCAGACTGTCCGCACCGTTGTCGCCCACCCCACTTTTACTTGCCAACAATGACATCACTACCGCCATCTTGTAACAAATGTTGCAAGTTTCTTAAATCTACGACTCCCGCTGCGACATACAAGTTACTAAAGAAACATATTTCTTTTCATCACTTCATCACTTTCCTGCTGTTATCCCATTCTATGTGGGGTTGGCGCAACACGTTTTCTTTTTCCATTTTTCCCTGTTAGACGTTCCATCTTTTCTTTGGCCTGCCTCTGCCTCTCCATCGATCAAATCTATTACTTTTCACGGAGTTGTATATTATTTTTCCCCTTTAACTTGAGGGGCATCCACGGGTCACAAGTTGTTCCTCATATTTAAATATTTTCACGTAGCGATAAACTTAGCACCTAATCTTCGGCACCTGTCGACTTATACACGGTGTTACGTAACTCCCACGTGCTGGAAACCTGACACTAGTTCCGGATATCGGGCCACCCCTAATTCCGTCGTAATAAAACACCGAATTTACCGGCGGGTTTCTTAATTTGGAGTTCATTGTATTGTTAACTAATTGGTGGTATTGATCGTGGGATAATATAGGAAGGAAGTTACTAGAGGTTTACCGTGGCTTCTTCCGTGTTTAGGTCGGATATTATCCCACGGAAAGGTCATCATCTGCTTAGCCGTTTCCCAACTATGTTGGTGTCGGTTAGGCTTCAAGTTTATCAGAAGGCAGCGTTTAACATGGAGCGACTGCTTATCTGACCTCCACAACCCAGTCAGTACTGGGTAATACGATACCCCTTGCTGTTTTTGTTATAAAATTCGTTTCCTGTTCCGTTACCATTCAGTAAAAAGCTGTTATTTTGAAATTACAAACCGACAGTTCTATTTTATTTATTTTTATAGATGTTTATTCTTAAAATGGAAAATGGAAAGGCATACTTAGCCCGAAGTAAGTATTGGCAATTTTCATAAACAATTAAAGTTTGACAGAAGCCTCAAGTTAGTTCTTACATTAAATAAACAGTAGGTACTTTAAGCCTTTAACAGTTTTCCTGGCAATAAAGTTTAACACTAATCATGAAATGGATACTTCAGCAAGGGGCTGTAACCCTATTGATTACAGTCAATTGAAACGATTAACATTACAATGTGCTAATCAATTGCACGTTAAAGACTACGCTTTTGCCCCCGGCTTCACCCGCTTGGATGTCGAATAAAATCCCAACAAACTTTCATCTCATATTAACTCCCTTAGGGGTTGAATTTAATTTTTTTTTACTAAAACCTTCCTCGTGAACCACTCTATCCATTGGTGAAAACTGCATGAAAATCGGTGCAGTAGTTTTTAAAGTTTATCGCGAACAGACAGATAGACGCGGTGGATGACTTTGTTTTATAATATGTAGTGATAGTGATGATTCGGTTCTTTACTACTGCAGTTCTTAATCATTCAGTAAATTATTAGGTACATTCCGCAATAAGTGAACTAAATCTATATGACAAAGACTCATATTAGAATGCTTATCAATGACCGCCAGATGCCTTAAATGTCTTTACGTCATATTACATATTAATTATATCGTAAACAAAACAAAGGACGCACCTATTCTCAAAAATAACGCAGAACAAGGAACACGGAATGTGATATGTATCAGAAACTTAGTATCAAATGTTGAGTAAGAGGTTATCAAGAATTGCCTGTATGATGTACTGTGTGTAATACCTAGGTATATGTTACAAGTCTGTCGTGCAGAAATGTAATACATAGATATCACAGTTATTGATTGTGAATTAACATGAGGTGCGGTCAGTTATAGCTAGATTTATAGCTAGAATTATAGTTAAAAGAATTATATACTGGGATTTGTAAACCGTAGATACGTTTATTTCGTAAAATGAAAAAAGCTGTTTTTTTAGACACGCAGTTAATATGATTTATCAGCCAGGTACATTTATAACAGGACTACATTAAAACGCTTTGTTTAATAATTTAAAATTACTATACACAATTAAAAATAACCGTAGAGAATAATATTTGTATTCATATTTAATACCACAGAACAGATAATTATCTGTTCTGTGTTTAATACAATACCGAGCCACTTACCACCTCTTGCCTTGCTCGGAGGTATTTCGACGGTATTGCTAACCTAGAATACGGCTTTTATGATATTATATTTTTGCAGAAGATTGAGTTGAGGCAGGTGTAAAACCAGATTTGTTTTAATTATCACCCAGTGGGTAACAATCGTTTCTGAATGTCAACTTTCGAATCTAAAAATATAATAAAGTGCTTTGTATGCGGTATTAACAAGTGTGATAAAGGATGAATATTAGCACGACCGACGCAAGATTTGGCCTACAAATCAATTGTTTAAATGTTAATAAATGTATTTAGAAGCTTTGCTGCATAATTTTATTTTTACACTTAAGAATTAGCATCAAAATAAACTTATACGGTTTTTGATTAATTAGCGAGAACGTTGCGGTTTAAAAGAAGATGTAGTGGCAACAATTAAAAAGAGTAAGAGTAAGAGTTAAAATGCTAAGGTGGTTTGGTCATGTGGAGAGAACGAGTGAAAGTCGATTAACGAAAGGCATTGGTTACAAGGCAGATGTGTGGCAACGCCGGGAGGGGACGCCCTAGAAAGACATGCACTGATCTTATTATGGTGATGTTGTACAGAAAGGACACGTGCGTAGTACCTACTCGTAACCGGCGTGTGTGTTTGACCAGATGTATGAATGTGGACGAGGCAGAAGTAGTATGTAAGGATCGTAGCGGGTGGCGTTCTGTAGTTTCTGCCTAACCCCATGGGAAAAGGGCGTGGGTCTATGTATGTAGTTTGTAAATATCACAAAGCTCTGGTATGCACACACATACACATATACGCACCCTTCTCACACACACACTCACACACACCCACTTATACGGCTACATCATCATCTGCCTAGCCTTTTCCCAACTATGTTGGGGTCGGCTTCCAGTCTAACCGGATGCAGCTGAGTACCAGTATTTTACATGGAACGACTGCCTATCTGACCTCCACAACCCAGTTAATACTAGGTAATACGATACTCTTTGGTAAGACTGGATGTCAGAATTTCAGGTCACTGACTACCTGTAACGACTGCCAAAGCTATATGGCAGCCGGGACCAACAACTTAACGTGCTTTCCGAGGCACAGAGGAAACTCGGTATGTCGGGCGGTCACCCATCCACCGACCGACTTAGGCAAGCACAGCTTTACCTACAGATCGACCCGAGTGGCAGTTCTTATTAAGCCACGAGCTCCTCAATTATACGGCTACAACTATTAGTAATAAATAATAATATGTAGTTCTAGTGTTATTATTATTTAATGTTTATGGCTCTAAAATTATTGTTGTTTTGAAACTCAGTTGTCTTTCGCCTTTCTCCTGTGGTGGGCGCTACAAGTCACAGTCAAACCATTGCAACGGTTTTGTGGGACTTAGTTTATTTAGTTACTTTATACCTTTTTGGAATAAAGACAAATTAAAAGTGCGACAAAGCTACTAAACTAACGCAGTGTTAACGTACACAGACATTGTAGTGTTGTTTTTTGTTCCAATAAAATATTTCATTTGCACATCTTTGACAGTCGTTAGGTACAGGTTTAGTGACCTGTTTATTTTCTTTTTGGGGGGTGGAAAATCATCAAATAACCCCTCCTACTCTTGGGCAGAGCGAAAGGGAGTGTCAGACTTCTACTGACTAAAAACCACCCATGTTCCTTCTTAGCCCTTTATGTCGAGGCCGCGGTATCTCTTGCGAACAACCCGCAGCTCCGACGGGCGTCGGCCCTTGCGGGCCCCTTCCATGTTGCTGACATCTCTTTGAGGCGCGCGTGGAACACAAGCGCGCCCTCGACACGGCCTGTCGTTGACATAAGACGGACGGACGGTGAGCTAGCCCATTACTCACCGTCCACCGGCCCGCAAGGTTTAGTGACCCTGAAGTCTGACAACCAGTCTTACCAAGGGGTATCGTATTACCCAGTACTAACTGGGTTGTGGAGGTAAGATAGGCAGTCGCTCCTTGTAAAATACTGTAATACTTATCAGATTCTTAAAAATAAACAATTTTCAAGCTAGCTAGTTTCTTGCAAAGGGACTTGATTTAATCTTCAAAATTGTAGATAAGCTTCATAGGGAAAGTTGTTGAGTATGACGAGAAAAATCTCCTCTCATGATAGAAAGAAAGAAAGAAAGAAAAAATATTTATTTGTCGCAGAAACATAAGAGACATACAGAAAAAAAAAATACACATACAACGCATACATAACAGATATTAAAAAATACAACAAGCAGGGATAATATAAAGATAGTTTCACGTCGTGACTGCGTCAAGTAGGTTGCCACTCAGCATGATGCTGTGCTATGGGCACCCACAGCACAGCGCTGGTACACCACACCTGGTGGCGCCTGGCCTGGCTGGTATACTGCAACACCACTCTGTTAGTCATGTTGCCTATGTCCTACCTTTAACATCTGAACAACATAACGGAGAATTATCTGAACAAAACCTTCAAATCTTCTTCATTCTTCCTCAGGATGGCACCACACCAGAATCATCACCTCGCGGCAGCGGCGGAGAAGTGACCTTGGCAATACCAGCACACCGCAACTATGGAGCCATCGGAGGCGTCGAGAAGGTTACCTACACCTGGGCAGACATCAATGCCTTTGCTACTGAGTCCAGGTCCAGGTCTAGAAGGGTCTGGAACTTCTGGAAACCTAGCGCTAGTGGCATGTTCCAGCAGAGGAAACAGTTGTTAAGAAATGGTAAGTTTAGGAATACTATTCCTTGTTTTTTTTGGGGTTGTACTCTCCAGCCACCTTTCAAAATTTCTTTCATTTCAAACGCCGCGTACTAACCATGCCGAGCGATATTTGTGCGTGAATACGCGAACGTCGCGTTTTGCACGCCAAACGAAATGCGTAGTGTGTGGCGCTTATAGAGCGCTTTCATTCACTACACATTCATTACATCATCATCATTCATTCATTTACTATACTATAAAGAATTTGAGTTTGAGTTTTCGATTGATTGTCCGAACAAATGAGTGACGTAAACGTGATGCTGATGACGGTTGGTTTTCGCGACTGATTACAGTTAGGAGGCGAAGTTAAAAGTTTTTCAAAGTTACGAAAGGGTTTAAGGTTTTTGTATAAAGCCTGCCCGGCTGGACTTCCACCATTTTATTTTATTTTAAAAATGGCGGCCACTCAAAAGATGTACATTAATCAATAGCAGCATGATATCAATACAAACAAGTTTTGTGAACAATCAATCGGAAACTCCTGCTGATATGGAGGAAAGTGGAAATTATGTTTTCCCTACACCTCCGCTATTCTTTTCTGATTAATTTCGTTGCGGGATCCAAAATTAAAGCGTTTTTCTTGTGGTCTCCACTGTTGATTCTGGCTTACAGGAGTTACAGTGGTTTGGGAATAGTGTGGCGGGCTTATCCCAACCAAAAAAAAAAATGATTTGTGAAAACAAACTGTTCAAAAGTGTCAGAAAGTAGTGTCCAAAATAAAAATGGTGGAAGTTAGATAGGCCATTTAATTCAAATCAGGCCGATGTGAGTTCATGTGAGTGACCCAGCAGCTTGTTGTGAAAGACGACATCTGGCACAAAATGAATTGCCTTATTCTACGATCCCTTGTTGCCACGTATCATAGGCCCGTTTTAAATATGTAGTAAAACTGGAATATTATAATCTTTAGCTACAATAAAAAGCCTTCACCTCTGTGTAATCTAGTCAGATATACAACGACTAGATAAATAAAAATAATGAAAAAAGGAAGATCAGTCGAGATAACAGTATCAGAATTGAATATTATTTTACTAATTTCTCACAGAATGTCTAGTTAATATCAACTATCAAGTAATATATTCAACTGATTGAATCTTATCTATACTAATATTATAAAGCTGAAGAGTTTGTTTGTTTGTTTGTTTGAACGCGGTAAACTCAGGGACTACTGGTTGGAATTGAAAAATTATTTTAGTGTTGGATAGTCCATTTATCGAGGAAGGCTTTAGGCTATATAACATCACGCCACGATCAATAGGAGCGGAGCATAAATGAAAAATGTTGCAAAAACGGGAAAAGATATTCCTTTTTGAGAGCTTCCGTTGCGTGCGCTGCGAAAACGGTTTAAGTTACGTTAATATCATGTATGAAGGAATTGTTCCTCTTTAAAAGTTCTAAAAAAAAGTCCGCGGCAGCATATGTTTGTCTTTTACGATTGACTCACTGTAACCATTTTTTTATATTAAAATGTTAGGTTAATAAGAATTATATTTTGCGAAGCTTATTTAACCCATATAGTATTAATCTATATCTAAATAAATGTGTTTGCTAGCACGGAAATTTAATATAGAATATTTGTGTCCTTTACTCCATACACTTTAAACAAATATCTTGGAAGATATCGCAATATAAAAATATACGGGCGACAAAATAATTAAGCGCGTGGCAGTCATTCGGTCCGGTGCGGTAGGTACGTGGGGATTCTGGCCTCTGGGGGCTCCGGAGAAATTCAAATTCAAAATATTTACTGCACCATAATGTTTACAAGTACAAGGTGTTACTGTATGTTAAATAGTAAGAGATACCTATAGTAATTGTTACTTTAATAATAGAATCGAAGTCAATCTGAACTAGGTATTTTATAGAGGAAAGGTAAGATTTTTTGTTTGTTACGAGTACGATATAGCTCAATTTAATAAGTTGGATAGTCGATTTATCGAGAAAGGTTATAAGCTATATTATGTGATGCAGACGAAGTTGCGTGGGTCAGCTAGTCAGTTATAAGATCTTAGAATGCGATTTTGTTTAGATAAACATGGTAAAAGACCGATAAGGCAGCTTAGCTTCACTTGAAAGCCTTGCTTTATGTCAAGGGCATTCGTTTTTAGAGTTCGTTGGCCAAATGGCTAAAAAGGAACCGTATAATTTCGTACTGTTCGTCTAACTCGAACTCACCCCGCCTGGGTTCGAGTTAGACACGCATTACTTTGTGTAATTTATTTCATCACCGCTGCTCTCAAAACGGTGAAGAAAAACGTCGTGAGAAAACCGGCATGTCTTAGAACAAAAAAAATCGTAGATCTACCAACCCGCACTGGCCCCGCGTGGTGGATTATAGCCCATCCCTCGCCTAGAGAGGAGGCCTGAGTCCCTGCAGTAGGATGATGATGTTCGTCTTTGGGTCCATCCAAATGTTATACTGAACTTTTACTCAGACACTATTTGACTCTAGTTTATCGATGAAGAAGGAAAGTGTATCCAACCAGTAAACAATGAAGCAGTGAAATTACGACAACAATTTTTTTTTAACTAACTTTTTATTCGCTTAATGATAAATAGGATATTTTAGGACACAAACGCAAAAAAACTGCAGTCACTTTCAGATGCTTGATGAAATCTCAACTTGATCTAAATATACTATTATTATACGAATTTCTAACTATCGGTAAAATGAATATTTATATGCAGCATGTCATAATTTTACGGAATCCTGTACCTACTATGTATATATATTATAGTATGTCAGGTACTTGACCGGTCTTTTGACGTCTCTGGACATAACGATGATATAAACGATTAAACTTTAGAAATACGATAAGAGTTAATGAATGCAACAAGGTTTTGGAAGAGTGGTGTTACTGGTTTTTGTGGAAAATTTTCTGGCTTCTGCGCAGTACTTTGGTCTATATATTATATATTAGAACATCTTGAAACTTGTGCCACCTACCACCACCACCACCACACGCCACCTTACACCACCACACACCCACCACTTATGCCACCTTGACGTGTAACAGGGAAGAATGGAAGAAGAAAACGTATTGCGCCGACCCCAAATAGAATGGGATAATGGCAGGAAGATGATGATCTTGAAACTTGTGATATATAAAAATATAATATATTAAATCGACATTATAATAGAACAAGCCCAAGTATTCATTTCACTCTTCCAAGGAGGCTTTCGACTTTTGATTTTTGCCACCTGAGTCTGGAATGATAATTATGGTCAAGGTTTTTCTGCTTAACGAATACCCAACGATTATTTAGTAATTGATAGCTCATTTTCCTGGGTTTGATTTACAAGTCAAGCTAACTCATTGGGTTCTTCCATCAAGAATTTGTCGGTGGCAGTCACGGAGTCTGGATTTGTGCCCAATTGATGGCAATAAGCTCGCCCCCTATTACTTGGGACTCAAGCATAAATGGCGAAATGTGGGTATACTATTAGGTACGCCTCTGCCTTATCCTCCGGGGCTTGTAGGCGTGATGTTATGTCATGTAATATTTTTTTACCCACTACTCTTGTTTCCAATATTGATAAAAACATTATCTTCTTCCACAGTAAATGGCGCCGCCTACCCCGGCGAACTCCTGGCCATCATGGGGTCCTCAGGAGCCGGGAAGACCACACTCCTCAACACGCTGACCTTCCGTACTCCTAGTGGAGTCCTGTCCAGTGGAACACGAGCGCTGAATGGACAGCCAGCTACTCCTGAAGCGCTTTCAGCGCTATCAGCGTATGTGCAGCAGCAGGATCTGTTCATTGGGACGCTGACGGTGAAAGAACATTTGATCTTCCAGGTGAGTTAAGGAGCTACACTGAAATTGAGTAAATTCAAACGAATATTCCGTTGGATAATTCTTAAGGGGTTGCGCACAGGCGAGCGGCAAATAAGAACACCTTGAAACTTGTGACAATTTCAAATATTATAAATCGACATTATAATTATTTATACGACTACTACTCGTTGGTGGGCCTGGATTCGATTCCCAGTCGGGCAAAGTTTTACTGGGTTTTCCATCAAGAATTTCTCAGTAGCAGCCACGGAGCTTGGATTTGTGCCGTCTTGATAGCAATAGGCTCGCCCCCCCTACTACGTGGGTTAAATATGTTCTAGCAAAATGTGTAGGACACTATTAGGTACCCCTCTTCTTCCTAACCCTTCGTGCATTACAGGCGTGCTGATGTTATGTTATCAACATAATTCTTCTTCTTCTTCTTTTTTTAAAAACGTTGCCCCACACTAGGAATTTCTCCTGTATCGTGGGTGCGTTTACAAACATATAAAGTCACATTTATACACAAATACCCAGACCCGAAACAACTATCTGCAGGCCATACAAATATTTGTTCCGTGCGAGGATCGAACCCGCGGCACGTAGCGCAGCAGTCCAATCGCTTAGCCACTGCGCCAACCATGCCGTCAATTATTATGTCAGGCATAAATAAGATCATAATTATATAACATAACATCACGCCTGTAATCATCGAAGGGTTAGGCAGAGGTGTATCTAATAGTACACCCACATTTCGCCAGGTATGTTTAAGTCCCATATAATAGGGCCGAGCCTGTTACCATCAACCGGGCACAAATCCAGACTCCGTGGCTGTTACTGATAAATTCCTGATGGAAAAAGCCAATAACACTTTGCCCGACCGGGGAATCGAACCCAGGACCTCTTGCTCAGCAGTCGCGCTTGCAACTACTAGACCAACGACCGACCAACGAGGCATAATTATAATATATATAAAAGTTATACCCTAAAACAAACACTCTTTGTTAATACTTCAAAAACCGTTAACATAAACGAAAATATATTTAGTCTGAATCACACATAAATTATCATTCACTAACGAATATTGATAGTTTGATATTCACCAGTAGAGCGTATCTCCTAAACTAAGGTAACCTTATAAAACCGGTTTATTAAAAATAAAATCATGGCAGTCAAAAACCGGTAAGGCCTTGACACCATGAGCAAAAAAAAAACTAATGATATAGAAATAATTGCTCTATGTCTACAAAACCGTGGTAAATGAATTGATGTGTATGGGAAGTTAGTTTTTTAAACTTCCTCTTCAGATTGAAGATTTCGTTGGTGTAGTGGTCGCAATTGGTGTTATGCGTAAGGGATCTGGGTTCGATTCCTGAGGCGGATGGAAAGTGTTATAGTGCTTTAACATCAGGACTTTTTCAGCCCAGGGTGTGAATGAACCTGGTTGATGACCATGGACTCATCCAGTTTCAGGAGTGTATTGTACACTTACAGTGGTTGAGAATGGGGTGACGGGCTCGAAGTCTCGTCCCTTATCACAGAGCTCTTAGCTCTAAATGCGTTTGGCGAAATATTGACGTATTCAGAGTGCAGAGCAGAGTGACATACATGTCACTCTGCCTAACCTTTCGGGATTAGATAGGCGTGACGTCTTATAAATCAAAAATATTAATATTTATCCTGTATGTTATTTTTCCTCTAGGCTTTGGTGCGGATGGATCGACACATACCGTACGCACAGCGGATGCGGCGAGTGCAAGAAGTCATTACAGAGGTGAGATAAACAGGTCTTTATGAACAACTTAGATAATCAGCATTAGCCTACAATAGTCCACTGCTATATATATATATAGCAGTATATATATATATATATATAGCAGTATATATATATATATATAGCAGTATATATATATATATATATATATATATATATATACGATATACCTTCTCATCTTGTAATCACGTAGGTACTCGAAATTGGCTCCAACGATTTAGAAGAAAGTTGCAATATTGTTAACAGGGGCGGAAAAATCGATCTAGCTACAAAATAAAAAAAAAACCTGATTTAGAAAATGTATATCCGTATATATACGTGTAAATTATCCCCACCAAACTGTCCCAGTTTTAAAATAAAAACAGCCAACACTGTCAAACACTTTTTGTTGATGTTTGTGTCATGCACACATTTAATTTAATTAAGATTCTCAAACTCGTAGGATTTAGTGTAGGTTGCTATGTTATCTGTCAGAGACTTTTTATCAAGATAAAATTAAGCACTTAATAATATTGTAAACCAGCCACATCAAATGTCATAGCCACATTCAAATAAGCACCTGGATTTTTACTAGTTTCATTTGCATACAAGTGCCTATGAAGATGTCTGATGAACATCCGCTTAAGCTCATTATTGAAAGATGATGTCCTTGAAATATCTTAAACAATAGTTTCAGAGACGTTTCGTCTAAGCTCTATTACGTATTTATAAATGTTATAGATATGAATAAATGATGAAACTACTCTCAACAAGTTTTATAGAGTTTCCATGTTTTTTTTGTATAATGTAATACGTAACCAAAAATTCGAAGACATGTGACATCTAACTAACCTACACTGGGCCCGCGTCGTGGATTATAACCCATTTCCACTCTTAGAGAGAAGGCCAGTGTCCCAGCAGTGGAAACATTAAATAGGCTGATGATGACGACGAATGCAATACATTTGATAACAGTCATTCTTTAATCGTTAAACCACCATTTCCTAGACGTCTATTGTTGAATAAGAATGGGTCATATCAAAGCTTCTACCTGAAATGGTATCAGTTAGACGTCATTCTTTAATCACGTTTATTTTTATAATAAAGAAGATCAGACCGTTTTATAAAGATTTAGTACGACATTTAAATTAATTTTTATTCCCGCGGAAAAATTCACGTAAAACCATCCCATCTCCCCATGATTATTCGGACGTCCTCCACGCCCGCCTTTTCATAATTTTAAAATAGCTATTGTATCGATTACTGTACTGCAAAAATGTATCGCTGCAGTAGCTTTAACCTGTTATAGAATGCCATGGAGTTTCAACCCCAAAACGTTCTAACATGTCTAACCTAACACTTTGTCCATAGTTGGCGCTTACAAAATGCCAGAACACCGTCATCGGCATCCCAGGCCGGCTGAAGGGTATCTCTGGAGGAGAAATGAAGAGGCTTTCTTTCGCCAGTGAGGTCCTCACGGATCCTCCTCTCATGTTCTGCGACGAACCTACCTCGGGACTAGACTCCTTCATGGCACAAAATGTGTTACAGGTATGTTTGTTGCAGTATTTCAAGGACTTTTTATGTAGGACTGCCTCGTTGGTCTAGTGGTCACAAGTGCGACTGCTGAGCATGAGGTCCTGGGTTCGATTCCTGGGTCGGGCAAAGTGTTATTGGCTTTTTCTATCAGGAATTTATCAGTAACAGCCACGGAGTCTGGATTTGTGCCCGGTTGATGGCAATAGGCTCGCCCCCTATTACATGGGACTTAAACATAACTGGCGAAATGTGGGTGTACCATTAGGTACACTTCTGCCAAACCCTTCGGGGATTACAGGCGTTATGTTATGATATGTATGTGTTTTTATGTAGAAATTGGCAAGGAAAAATAAAGAAGCATTAAAATAAAATCGCATTTGCAGATTTTTCGTAGCATGCTACGAAATCTCGTAGCAGTTGAGTAATCCACTTACACCTCTGCAATTACATCTACCTGAACAATAAAATGTAAAGACTTGGCAAAGTTAATACTCAAATTTCTTGTGAAATAACGGTTGTGACTTTGAGATATGACCTACTTTAAGACAATATGGGTTCCAAAATATTACTTTTGTTATGTATAATGAAAATGAAACCAAAATTGAAGGTGATAATTGCTTCCGTCGGGGCTGCGGGTCTAGTCGGAGCTGCGGGTCTCGTCGGGGCTGCGGGTTGTTCGAAAGAAATACCGCGGCCTCGACACTAAGGGCTAAGAAGGAACATGGGTGGTTTTTAGTCAATAGAAGTCTGACACTCCCTACCGCTCTACCCAGAGTGGGAGGAGTCATTTGAAGATTTCCCAGCCCCCCCAAAAAAAATGGTGATAATTGCTTCTTAACGTTCGTTGCTAAGTTTATACATATTTGTGCTGACTTCGGAATGATGTTAATATTTATAACATCATTCTGAATATATATTATTCTCCATAAATTATTCTCCAATGCGCAATCTTATGTATCGCTTTCCACCTCCAGGTACTAAAAGGTCTAGCTCAGAAGGGCAAGACGGTGGTGTGCACCATCCACCAGCCGTCATCGGAACTGTACGCCATGTTCGACAAGCTGCTCATCATGGCGGACGGGAAGGTCGCCTTCCTCGGCTCACCGGACCAAGCTAACGACTTCTTTAAAGAGTAAGTCTTTCTTTCCTTCTTCTTTATAAAAAACGCAGAAAACACAAGAAAAAAAGAAGTGCATTACCATTAGTCCGTTTACTCGAGCAGTCTGTGGGTCAATTACACTAATCGTGCTGCTAATGCTCTGCGTGTCCAATATAACAACATCTTCAGGATGCTGATGCGGCTGCCTCCCTATTGTAGTGCGTCTGGTATGTTTGCGGAGGCACAAATGGACGGCTTCCATGCGATTCTGCGAAAAAAGGTAGCTTCGTTGTCACAGCGCGTGCGGCATCCTGCAGATGTTTATTTCTCGCACGGATTGTCCTATTCAAAACAAATGAATGCGCATTGTTCTGGGCGCAATGTTGGTTAGATTTTGAATGTTTAATTTTATTTTGATTTCATTTTTAATTTGTTTTCGACTTTATTTTGGTTTATATTTTAATTGTATTGTAATTTTATTTATTGTTGTGTGCAAACTAATCAGATTTTTTTTTTTTGTTATTTGTATAATAATCTGAAATAAATGAATTCATAATTACGTTTTCCTTGTGGGTATCTGCATCCAGCTTACCTGAAAGTTGAGCCCAACATAGTAGGGACAAGGTTTGGCAGATGATGATGAGGAAAGCTGTCTCTATATTCAGTCACACGATTTTTTATGGTCTTTTTTCAATCTTTGAATGAATGAAACGAGAGTAGGTTCTTAATTCATTTATAGTATTCCGTAAAACAAAGGTTTTCTCCCGCATCGTAGATCGTAGATCGCACCACATGTGTCAGAAGCACATTTTCGGAATATAATATGAAATTGCTGCTGTATCAACGTAGGTACGGCCAGCAACAGAAGTAGCTTAACATTGCGTAATTTTAATTATTTGATGTATTCCAGGATAGTAGGATAGGATTCCAACTATTTTTTTAAATGTTTCAGACGATTATTCTTTAAAATATTCTTTACTCTTCAACAACTTGTAATTTAATAAGTTTTTTTAAAAAGTCTGCTTTGAAACTTTGAGCAGTATTAATCTAATTCTGCTGCTAACTGTTCGTGGTATCACGTCTTGAAATATCCAAAGAACACACACACGATTCTTATAGTATTTCGTGACACTGTGGTTTAACCTCTTAAGACACATTTACGTAACGTAATACCCATAATTAACTTAAATAATTATTCCACATAAGCTGTAGTAACTACCTACTTTTGTCACGTTCATATACGCTGTTTTTGGGACCTCATGTTCCTAAGTCAACGATAATAATAACTAAATAAGTGGGATTAGCTGTACATAATATTTTTTGCCAGATTTTACGATTTTGAAAACAAGACCATTCCGATCAGCCACAGTCAAAGCATATTAGATACAAACCATGAACTTGACCACAATATTTATGGTTATCTCGCCCCCTATTACATGAGACTGAAACATAACTGGCGAAATGTGGGTGTACTATTGGGTACACCTCTGCCTAACATTTCGGGGATTACAGGCGTGATGTTATGATGTTATGGTTATCGTGAGATATATTATAATATACTAAATCTGTAATAGGGTAGTTAACTAAAAAATCTAAGTAGTCCGTCAGATAGATTTCCAAAAAACACTGGACACGTTTTTTTTCTTTTTTCACGTAAACAAACAATGAAGACGATACAGTGTGCTTTAAAAACTCGTGTGACGTCATATTCTAATACATTAGTATGACCTTTTTTACCAGTGAGTGACGTCACGACCCCCACTCAATTCTTTGACGCTTTTATCTTCGTCAATATTTATTGATTTGATAAAACAAAAAATACGTATCCAATATTTTTCGATAATCTAACAGACGGACTAATAAGAATTATACATTTTTTAGTCAGTAAACATCCCTATAGAAATAGTAAACTTCGAAATAGTGTGCAATAGTTTTTTTCTGGACCTTATATTGATAGCAAGCGCGACAACTGAGCATGATGATGAGATCCTGGGTTCGATTCCCGGATCGGGCAAAGTGTTTTTGGGTTTTTCGTTCAGTAGTTTTTCAGTAGCACCAACGGAATTTGAATTTGTGCCCAGTTGATGGCAATAGGCGAAATATGGATGTATAGTAACCCTTTTTTTTTTTTTGGCGGTTGGTAAATCATCAAATTTTAATAACCCCTCCCGCTCTTGGGCAGAGCGAAAGGGAGTGTCAGACTTCTACTGACTAAAAACCACCCATGTTCCTTCTTAGCCCTTCATGTGGAGGCCGCGGTATCTCTTTCTCTTGCGAACAACCCGCAGCCCCGGTGTATAGTACCCCTGCCTTACCCTTCGGGGATAACAGGTGTGATGCTATGGTATGTGCCTTATATTGGAACCTAGGATCTTTAAACCAGGGAAGTTTTATCACTTCTTTCTCGGATTCAAAATTATTTGAATATGGAACGCAAGCAAATGTAGTTCTAGCTGTCAATCTGAATCTGTAATTTGTAACCGTTTTTTCTCTTTTTCCATTAAACCTAATAATAAATAAATTACGTTTATTACCACAACCACACATTATAAACTCCTTCAAAAATTTTAACCATCTTCTTCATTCCCCAGCCTTGGAGCAGCATGTCCTCCGAACTACAACCCCGCAGACCACTTCATCCAACTCTTGGCTGGAGTACCAGGCAGGGAGGAGACCACTAGAACAACCATTGACACGGTGTGCACGGCCTTCGCACGCTCTGAAGTTGGCTGCAAGATTGCAGCTGAAGCTGAGAATGCTTTGTATTTTGAGGTATGGTTGATCGAAATACCACCACCACCATCATAACCACCATACCATAACCACCACCACCATAACCATTAAAGACCTACCATACCACAAGATTGAATACTAAAACACTGTTTTGGGGGGGGGGGGGGCTGGTAATCTGTGTGACAGGGTTTCCCTAGTACCCGTCGGGGCTGCGGGTGCCCGTCGGGGCTGCAGGTTGTTCGCAAGAGATACTGCGGCCTCGACATGAAGGGCTAAGAAGGAACATGGGTGGTTTTTAGACAGAAGAAGTCTGACACTCCCTTTCGCTCTGCCCAAGAGCGGGAGGGGTTATTTCATGATTTCCCATCCCCACCAAAAAAAAAAGGGTTTTCCTAGTGTAGATCCCACAAAGGATCTATCTGATGTATTATGTACTTATTTTAAGGTGCCTTTGAGGAAGAGAAATAAAAATGTTTATTATATTATATATAAATTATTATTATAAATGTTTTAGATATTGTTTCTTTGTTGATGTACCAAGATTACCTATATACCCTATTTTTATTTACTGAGAAAGAAATAAAATATTTTTCGATGAATACAGGACGTGCACACAAAATGACCAATAAATAGACAATAAACATAGAACGCTTTACAAAATATTTATAATGCACAAAGACGGAACAAAACAAGAAGTTAACAGCTTGCATCCATGGCCGAGTTATATCCATGGTTTCATTTTATCGTTCATCAAATCGAATTGGTGTCTCAAAGTTACCCGATACTTTAGGCGTAATGGTTCATACTATTTATTTTTTGGCGGGTGGAAAGAGCGAAAGGGAGTGTCAGATTTTTACTGACTAAAAACCACCCAAGTTCCTGCTTAGCCCTTCATGTCGAGGCCGCGGTATCTCTTGCGAACAACCCGCAGCCCCGACGGGAATGGTTCATACCATTAGGATAATAAAAATCACATTATCATCAATTCGCAGTAATTATATTTCGTCATAGCTCATTTTTTCTTGTCAAATGTATTTCTAACCCCTACCTTCCTCTCCAGCGCAAGATCTCGTCAGGCTGGGCAGACCCAGCATGGTCGGATGCCACAGCTATACGGGCAAGTCGCTCGCCATACAAGGCGTCCTGGTGCGCACAATTCCGCGCAGTATTGTGGAGGTCCTGGCTCTCCGTCACCAAGGAACCTATGCTCATCAAAGTGCGGTTCCTGCAGACTATTGTGAGTAGAACTTCTTCTTAGCGGTGTCAACGTTAAATTACAATGACAGCACGGTTAGCCCAGTGGCTGAGCGATTGGACTGTTGCGTCGTGTCGCGGGTTCCCGCCAAGGAACAAATATTTGTATGGCCTACAGATAGTTATTTCGGGTCTGGGTGTTTGGTTTGTGTATGTGAGTTTAAATGTTTGTAAACGCACCCACGATACAGGAGAAATTCCTAGTGTTGGACATATTTTTTAATTAAGAAACTACAAGATTATTATGGTTAGTACGCATGGTTAAGAAACATGGTGGTCCATTGTTTTCACAAACCAAACGGTACCAAAACTACTTGAAGTATTAAAGTTCCCTGGTATCTGAAAGTCTTGCAAAATAAACTTTTTGATATTTTAGCCAACTAATCATTGACCACCGTACGAACACAATCTTTCAGAAATCTACAAAAAAAAGTCACCTCCACAGCTTGGCCCTAAAATCAAGACTCACTATAATTATATTCTCCTTTGTTTAATTTTTTGATTCCTGTGAAGGTTGAAAGTTTCCGTTTATACAAGTCTATATATCTAGGTATATGACAGCCAGGTGAATAGCATGTCCAGTAGACACTAAATCTGAAAGAATATTTGGGTGCCATCTTCTTCTACTATAGATGATTCCCATAGTTAAATTCAATTGGTTTCGACCAGAACTAAGCCACATAATTTTAAAATAAGTATATAATTTAATTTTAATTTCATGTTTGATTCTGTTTTGATTTTGTTTTAATTTTGATTTTTAATTTGAATGTGATTATGATTTTAATTTTGGTTGAATTTATTTAATATTATTTTCTTTTATCACATTTATGTATTGTTGCTGTTAATAATACGACCACGACGACGATACGATTGTTTACGATCTAAACGAATAGATTACCCTATTGATATTTTCTCCATGAGTTTCGCTTCATACGGACGCTCCGTATTTAAACAATGTGAAGAGTTCATGTTTAAGTAGTTCAAACTGGTTTGTTTTGTAGTGATCTAGATTAAGGCCTACTAGGCACACTTTTTATTGTTTTCTTTTGTCTCATAAGTTAATGTACCAATGTCATGCACACCTGTTATTTGCATGGTTACTAAAACGTAATTTTTTGTTGTTATGTAATTTGAATTGTAAGTGATTGTGCTGTTGGTGTGCTTATTATAAATAAATAAATAAATAAATAAATAATTGTTGTTTACATAAATGGATGAAATGAAACCTATTCATTTATTAGAAAGTGTGCACTTATGTCCAGATGCTGTTACAAACTTCAAATTTCAAACTTTATGATATACCCACACTATTTTAATTATTATTATAATAATCCGCCATTCAGGGGACCGGCACTGTCTCTCCTTAACACAGGCTAAATGTTAGCCTATCTAGGAGAACAGTACTCCACCCGTCTTTTTTGTACGTCTTTATTGGATAATCGAAATTTTACGTAATTCATCACTCAATTTTTTTTAAATTCTTTTTATCATTGGCTCTAAACTGTTGCATTGTTATAGATGGTGTCGATCTTAATCGGCGTGATCTACTTCGGGCAGCACTTGGACCAGGACGGGGTTATGAACATCAACGGCGCCATCTTTATGTTCCTCACCAACATGACCTTCCAGAACATCTTCGCTGTTATTAACGTAAGTATGCGTTCTATTCACTTATATTGCACTAAGTACGCCTCGTTGGTCTTGTGGTCGCAAGCACGACTGCTGAGCATGAGGTCCTGGGTTCGATTCCCGGGTCGGGCAAAGTGTTACTGGGTTTTTCCGTCAGGAAATTCTCAGAAGCAGCCGCACAGTCTGGATTTGTACCTGGTTGATGGCAATAAACTCGCACCCTATTACACGGGACTTAAAAACTTAACTGGCGAAATGTGGGTGTACTATAAATTACATACACCACTGGCTAACCCTCCAGGGATTACAGGTGTGATCGTAACATAACTTCAATGTCATGATAGGTTTAGAGCACTCTCTTATTATCGCTAGTAATAGTGTGGCGGGCTTGTCCCATAAAAAAATCGCTAGTCGCTTTTAAACATTTAACCCGTCTGCCTTCAAATAAAGAACCACAGATATAGATAGGCCTAGATAACGCAAGTATCACGATCTGTATGAAAACCAAGCGTGCCATTTTTTGACTACCTGTTATGACGTCACAAGCACTATTTAGTGATGGAAAATCGGAAAATCAAATCGATTCAAAGACGCCGCCACGTACGGCGCCCCCTTCACCCCAACCCCCGCCTTTTTCACCAGCGCCGACGTCCGTCTAGCGCTATACAACGATGCAGACTGAGCGCGAAAGTGGCCACTTACGATTTTTGTACGTAAGCTAGGCACACGAAGTGTTTCTCTTGCGTTATCTAGATCTATCTATATCTGTGGAGTGAACAGGTCAAATCGATTCAAAGACGCCGCCGCGTACGGCGCCCCCTTCACCCCAACCCCCGCCTTTTTCACCAGCGCCGACGTCCGTCTAGCGCTATACAACGATGCAGACTGAGCGCGAAAGTGGCCACTTACGATTTTTGTACGTAAGCTAGGCACACGAAGTGTTTCTCTTGCGTTATCTAGATCTATCTATATCTGTGGAGTGAACAGGTATATTCTAGGCACGGTCGTTACAGGTAGTCAGTGACCTGAAATTCTGACATTCAGTCTTACCAAAGAGTATCGCATTACCTAGATTAACTGGGTTGTGGAGGTCAGATAGGCAGTCGCTCCATGTAAAATACTGGTATTCAGCTGCATCCGGTTAGACTGGAAGCCGACCCCAACATAGTTGGGAAAAGGCTAGGCAGATGATGGTCGTTCATTCATTGACCTCATCCAAAGCTTACCATCAGGCGTGTTTGAGGTCAAGAGCATTTTTTGGCAATCGAAAAATAAAAAGTCACCGTTATCATGGCATGGGAAGGATGGATGAAGGATCCCTTCATTACCTGGTATTTGTACTACATCTACTACTAAACTAGTGAATGTTTTAGACACTGGCTTGCATTGTAAATATGGATTCTTTGAAGTCCAGAATAAAAAGTTTTTTTTTTAATAAGTACCCTGGTCTTTAGACAGTCAATAATCATTAACATCTAGCTGGCAGGCTGCTTTTTTTATTGTTTCTCTACCTAAAAAAAACAAAAGTTCTTAAAAATGTACGCGTTCTTTTTTTGTTTTTTTTTTTCGCGTATCGTTGATTGACTTACGTCTCTATTTAATTACTAATGGACTCACTTTCAGCAGTCAATAATATTTTTTCTTATAATTAAACCCCCTTTAACCAACCTTTTTTGACCACAGGTATTCTGTTCAGAACTACCAATCTTCATACGAGAGCATCATTCAGGGATGTATCGAGCCGACGTCTACTTCTTATCCAAGACATTAGCAGAGGCGCCGGTCTTCGCGACCATTCCTCTGGTCTTCACCACCATTGCGTACTACATGATAGGACTTAATCCTGAGCCGAAGCGGTTCTTCATCGCTTCGGGACTGGCAGCCTTGATCACTAATGTTGCTACTTCGTTTGGTGAGTTTGATTTTTGTAACTTCTTGCTTTTACTCCTGTTCATCAGATGACTTCTCTCGCTCTGGGCGGAGTGGAAGGGAGTGTTAGACTTATACTGACTAAAAACCACCCATGTTCCTTCTTAGTCCTGTTGTGTTTCGGGGCCGCGGTATCTCTTTCGAACAACCCGTAGCCCCTTGCTTTACCTCTTGGTCACGAGCTCAGTTGACGCAGATGTTGTTACTGTTGTTACTTCCTGCGGAAACAACAAATTGAAAGTAACTGCTGAGGAAATGCAACGCGTCATTGCGACATGAATTGTGATGCGCCGGTAGGTACGCGAAGGACACACACGCGTTTCACACAACGTGTAGGACACACACGCGTTTCACACAACGCGAAAAGAAACACGCGCGTGTCCATTGACTTAATTGAAGTCGTATCTTCGTTTGTGAACGGTTCGATGATGAATAGGGAAAGAGAAAAAGATGTTGATTAAATGCAACAGCTTTGTCAATATTTATTTAAACGATCAAAGATATTTTCTGTTTTTGAGATCAATATCAAGCAGAAGTACAGCTCTCTGCTTTCTTTGAATCGATCATTCATTATTATGTTTTAAAAAATAAACGTGAACGGACATTATCTTGCAAAATATTATTTAGGCTTCACGAAGACATGAGGTGATGATGATGTACCGATGACCTTGTGAAGGTTGCAATAATCCGTTGGATGCGAGAAACTCAAAACCGGTCGATATGATGAGACTTTTAGGAGGCCATGTTTTTCTGAAATTATATATTAGTTTACCTAGTTTTAGGCTTTAACCATTCTTATCTAAATCTTCACCAAATCACCACACAAAAAAACGCAACACAAAATTCCAATGTTCATGTCTCTTTTCTTAATTTGAAAAAAGAACGAATTACGGCTTGTTTTTGATTGCTGAACAGATACTAAAAAAAATACGTTGTCGTTTACTACAAAGCTGGTATTTAAATATGTCTGCCTACAAACAACAATAAAAATGTTATGCACGCAATCGAAAAAAAAAAACTACAAAAAAACAGTGATGTCTAATTATAGTCAAAAACCGGGTTACCGACCACTCAACGTTTAGTTAATATTATGCAAGAAACCTGCGGTTTTACTATCATAAAATTGTTTTCAAACGAATGATGTTACTAATTAAGACAATAGAGTACCTATACCACAGCCACTAATTTGATGAAAGCCTATTTTAAATGACAATTTCATAACCATTTGTAAGTAGATTGATTGGGGAGCTACTACGACATCTCGATTTTCGATTTCTCACTTTTGAATCGGAACTGTTGTCAGCCCTATCCGACCAGTATTATAGTGTACTCTGTGCTTATCCGTTAATATTGGTTTATACAGAGTGGAAGGGACGAAAACGGTTCGCTGTATACTTTAGTAGTACGTAAAGTACGATATGAAGGCAAATCTCAATCAAATATGTTTTCTTTCTTTCTAAATCTTGGCTTTCGATATTTTTAGAGTCCTCCCTTAACAATTAATGTCAATCCACTCTAGTACAGTGTCAACTAATAACGAGAAAGTATTTGGAATTAAAATTAGGCCAGAAACTCAAGGCATTCTGAAAATCTTCTTCATCATGTCTTGACTGATCACATTTTAATTTTTTTAAACTTTTAAAGTTAAGATTTTTTTTTGGTTAAAGATTATAGGTCCCAAGAACCCAAGAACCCAAGAATTTCAAATCATATTAATGAACAAACCTTTTCCAATTTAAAATCTGAAATTATCCACGCCTAAACTCGCACAGTTTTTGAGACAGTATCGTAGTAGACCTCTATAAAACGATTAAATCTGCACGTGGCAACATTTTTTTAACGTTTCATAACTGGTTTAGCATTGCGCAACGATTACAGAATGGAAGACTCCAAGAATGTAGCCTTATCATGGACCTTTTTGTTATAATTACTGTTTGCCATAGATTATGTGGGGAGGTAGTAAGTCCAAAGTTTGGTGTATGTTTGTCTGGGACCTCGAGTCGCCAGGCGATGATAAATTATGAAGAAATCTGTTGTTTTCTGTTTCTTATTAGGAGTTCTCGAATTAACAGTCTGTATAGTTGTGTTTGATTGTTTCTTTTACATAGAAAGATAGTCTGATTACCAGCCTTACTAAGGGGTATCATCATCATCATCAGCCTATAATGTTCCCACTGCAGGGACTCAGGCCTCCTCTCTAGGAGAGGGATGGGCTATAATCCACCACACGTGCCCAGTGCGGATTGGCAGATGTCACATGTCTTCGATTTTTTTGGTTCTAAGACATGCCGGTTTCCTCACGATGTTTTCCTTTACCGTTTTGAGAGCAGTGGTGATGAAATAAATTACACAAAGTAATGTGCTTGTCTGGGATCGGACCCACGACTCACTGTTCGTAAGTCGGGGCCGCAACCACTGGGCCACCACTGCTCTAAGGGGTATTGTATTAGTAAATACTACTGGGTTGTGGAGGTCAGATAGGCAGTCGCTTCATGTAAAATACTGGTATTCAACTGCATCTTGTTAGACTGGAAGTCGTTCCCAAAGTAGTTGGGAAAAGGCTAGCTAGATGTAGATAATGTTTCTTTTACATGGAAGACTTGCTAAATTCTACACCCGTTCATGATGATTTAAGACTAAGTTTGGTGAGTGATTTACAGCATAACCCAAACTGATTAACATTTCCGATCTCGAAGCAACGACCTTGCTATTCAAGAACTAGTTATAGAGATTTTAACAGGTAAAAAAGCATAATTATCTGAGTAATTAACGTCTGCGCATTTTGCTCTTAAATGCAAATTAAACATGACAGGCCTCTGTTACTTACGGATCGATAATTGCATAAATATAACCTCCAAACAATGTGCACAGTCAGTGCCCACCATTAACTGACCCCTCGTACAAAGAAGTGGTGTGAGAAAAGGGGCAGGTTATGCTGGGCACTGTCTGTACAAACCACTAACATTATACAACGGCTACATTAATAGTTTTCTCGCGTTATTTCCCCGATCAATATGAGATGTAACGGGAGACGAATTTCTCTGGACCGCAGCTTCTCGCGTGTCGTGCAATATAACACTACCACAACACAGTTAGGCGGTTTTCCACGATTTGCATAAACAAGGTACACTATTATTGAGGTTAAGGCCCTGTAACATAATATGTAAACAGCATAAGAAATTCATTTTATGAACATTGTTGTTTTCCGGTAGGTTCCCAACGGTGAATGAATTTTTGAAATCGGTCCAATAGTTTCGGAGCCTATTCGTTACAAACAAACAAACAAATCTTTCCTCTTTATATATTAGTGTCTGAAGAATGCCCAACCGTGAAAAAAATAGAGCCCTTTTGTCACCCTCATGATTTTCTGAATGTATGTTACGCATCTGGTTGTTGATCAACCTGCACTCGCTCTATCGCCTTAACAACCATTCAGTATAATATTTATGCAACCTATGTCTATGTAAAATCAACAATTCGTTGATTGATTGATGGTGCCGAGCGGTCATAAAAACTCAATTATACATGGAGTAATTAAATTCAATGTTGAATTAAACATGTCGTATTTTTTATTTCAATTGCCAGCGTGTTTCTTTTACGACTAATTTATGTCGTGTTATAAAAAAAAGTACATATTAGGATCTTAACCTAGCGTTTATTAATTAAACGCTTGGTTAATAATATATGTTTTATAAAGTCTTTCTCAACCTTTTTTGTTAAGTATAAGTGAAATAAAGATTTATTTTAACACGCTTACGAACAGTAAGTCGTGGGTTCGAACCCAGGCTGGCGCATTACTTTGTGTAATTTATTTTATTACCACTGCTCTCAAATGGCAAAACAAAACATCGCGAGGAAACTTAGAAATAAAAAAATCGAAGACATGTGACATCTACCAATCCTCACTGAGCTCACGTGGTGGATTATAGCCCATCTAAAGGGATGGGCTCTCTAGGAGAGCCTAGAGAGGCCTGAGTCCCTGCAGTGGGAACATTATAGGCTGATGATGATGCATAAGTTTAAAAAAAAAAACATCTAAATCGCTGTCAACAGATCAAGAGCCAAGACTGGCAGCATTGCCACGACGGATAGCAATGCTGATTCATTGGCCAGAAAATAGGCCAGCCCTCTCGTCACATGAAGAGTAGACCAACCGCTTGGAAATTTCCTTAAAAACTAGGTGGGCACTCGGACCCCATGGCCCTAGTTTTTCAACCCCAAACGGCTCAAAGACATAACTAGCAATTAAGTTATTTTATTTGCGCCGTTTGAGTTTCTCAGCACCTTCCTACCATTTTTTTTTAACTGTATTTATGTTTTTTTTTTCTCTTAACTCTGAGCAGCATTTCCCATGGTATAACACGCCATAAATATATTTTTTTTTTCAACCAAAGTTACATGAGTGGGTCTGCCAAACTGCAGGACAGTTTGTCGGCAGTTATACAGGATGGTGCCGACAATACCGACATGTTACCGATATCTCCTTATGTTGATATTATTTCATTCCTTTATTTTAATTAACTATCAACTTTACACAATTTCATTACAGGACACACAACTCCTTTACACTCTAAAATTAACACTACACTTCATATACCGCAACTTTTACAATTTCATGACACATAATCTTGTTCTTGACTGTATTAGAAAATTATCTGATTCTGAACCAATTGCATTCATAGCTAAGTCTGTACGTATTATATTTAAATCCACACCCTGTATAGATACAAGCCTAGAGCTGATCCTACAAAGAATTTCCTTTTTATCCTCATATAATCATAATGGATGACCTAAACATAATTAATGACGAGATCGAAAAACTTTCTGTCTCAGAATGTTATGTCTGCTCTCCGGAGGCAAGTGGTAGGTATTTGAATAAACCAGAATGTACACTTAAAATCTTACATGTCAACATCCGAAGCATCAGGTGTAACTTTGACAATCTAACATTGTTAGTGGACAGATTAAGCTATCAACTGGATGTTATTCTCTTGTCTGAATGTTGGCTGAGCAAATGCCCAAATATTCCCCCACTATCAGGCTACAATACCTGTACTACTTCATTTAAAAACCAAAATGATGGAGTTGTTGCCTACGTCAGACAGGATCTACAATACTCCTCTGAAACCCCCTTGGTTGATGATGCAAATTGTTTGTTACTAAAATTCTCTGACAAACTTGCAATTGTCGCGGTGTATAGATCACCCTCGATTAAAAACCTCAACCCCTTCTTCAGCAGTCTAGACATGTTGCTCCACCACTTGAGACAATTTAAAACTATTTCACTTATCGGTGATCTAAATATTAACATCGCACCTACGAGCGTGGATTCAAATTGTGATGAATACTTAAACATTACTGCATCACACGCTATGCTTCCCGCACATTCATTCCCCACCCGGCTTGCCAACTGTCTAGACCATGTATTGCTCAAATCAGCACAAACTGCCACAACATTGGTACTGGATTGTGATATAACTGATCATTCTCCTGTGGTACTGTTTTGCAATCCGGATATCACAAAAAATACACAAAAACGTCCAGTAAAAAAGAAAATTGATATTGCAAAAGTGAAATCTGATATCGAAAAAGCTGACTTTACAACAATACTAAGTTTTAATAACCCAAATGTTGCTGCTGAAGCTTTAGTATCTGTACTATCCTCTTCAGTAAATCTCCATACTATTTCTTCGCTCATTCCTAGTAGAAGGCGCATCATCAAGCCTTGGATTACTCCTGGGCTCCTTAGATGTATTCGACAGAGAGATAAATTACATAAAAGCCTCAAGAAACACCCAGAAAACGACACTCATAAAACCATTTATCTTCGCTATCGAACTTTCTGCAATAATTTGCTAAAAAAGCTCAAATGTGAATATGAAAAGTCAGAATTTCAGAGGGCCGGAAGGAACCCAAAGGCAACCTGGAAAGTTATAAAAGAAATATCCCATATGGATAAGAGTAAAAGCTTTTCTTCAGAATTACTAAAATGCGCGGACGACCCTCTTCTCTCTGTCAATTTGGTAAACCGTTACTTTGCTAATGTAGGCAGTACTCTCGCATCCAATTTCTCTAATTCCTCATCTCAAAGTTGTTCAGACTCTTACGTTTCGCCCCAGGTTCGGGCCAGCTCTGCCACGACAGCCCCGTTGGAATCGATGGTCATGTACAAAGTCGATGATGCCGAAATTGAAAGCATTATCTTATCCCTTAAAGATGAATGTGCTGTCGGTTATGACGGGATCCCATCCACAATTATCAAAGCCACGAAATGTACAATTATCCCTCTCCTTGTTCACGTTTTTAACCTGTCTCTATCCTCTGGTATTTTTCCGGATGTTTTTAAAACTGCCATAGTCCACCCTATATACAAGGGAGGAGACAAAAATCTTGCTTCGAATTACAGGCCTATATCCGTCTTGTCGACCATCTCAAAAATCTTCGAGAAATTAATCAACGCGAGGCTAGTCAAATTCCTTTCTAAACATAACATTCTGGCCGCAAATCAGTATGGGTTCAGAGCGGGAAAATCGACAGAAGAGGCTACCCTGGATCTCACAAGTACAATAGTCACACACCTTAACAATAAGCAAAAGTCTCTTGGTGTCTTCCTAGATCTCTCGAAAGCGTTCGACACCGTTTCTGTCCCCAAATTGATTGACAAGCTGGAACAGATTGGCATACGAGGCATTGCCCTCGATATCTTTCGTAGTTACTTATCGGGGCGTAAACAGGTTGTGAGGGTGGGATCATTTGTGAGTGATGAGGAATCTCTGTTTTATGGTGTTCCCCAGGGCAGTGTCCTAGGACCAACCCTCTTCCTCATATATGTCAATGAGCTGTGTCAGTTATCTCTTCCGAACACAAAAATCATTACATATGCGGATGACACAGCTCTCATAACCCATGGCAGGGACTGGTCAGAGACCCGCGGAAGGGCAGAATTGGCACTGAGGATGGTTATGATGTGGTTATCCTCGAATCTCCTCACGCTCAACATCTCTAAGACCAAGTTCATCCCCTTCACCCCAAGTGTTCTTAGCCAACCACCTTCGTTGTTTACTATCAGGAGCCATGTATGTGCTAACCCAGTGGCCAACACCTGTGACTGTGCTCAAATTGAACGGTGCGAAAGTATAAAATACCTTGGTGTTATATTAGATAATCTACTGACTTGGAAAAAACATATTAACTCACTTGTAATTCGAGTCAGAAGGTTGATTTTCGTGTTTAAAAAACTTCGAGCGGCTGCTGATTTTGAGTGCCTTAGAATGGTCTACTTTGCCCTTGCTCAATCAGTGCTCGGTTACTGCATAACCACATGGGGAGGGACGCACAAGACAACCATGTTGCGGTTAGAGAGGGCTCAGAGAGCAGTTTTAAAGGTACTCGCAAAGAAACCTATCAGATTTCCCACCTCTGAGCTATACTCAATTTGTGAAGTACTCTCAGTGAGGCAGTTGTTCGTGCTGCAAACAGTTGCAAGGAAACACCTAGTTCTTCCCTACGACCGTCAGTCCCTTACAAGCCGTCGTGCCAACAGAGTTTGTCCGACCGAAGGCTGTAGGTTAGCGTTAGTTAGTCGCCACTTTACTCACATCAGCTCTAAACTGTATAATACCTTAAATAAGAAAATTAAAATATACCCTATGACTAGGAATTTACTAAAGAGGAATGTGACCACCTGGCTTAAATCCCTGTCCTATGATGAGACTGAGAAACTTTTAGAGTCATAAACACGGTAGACACACTAACACACACTAAACACACACATACAAATACACACACACACACACACACACACTCTACATACAAATTCAACCACATAGTGTACGTAAAATTAATTTACCTTTTCTCATTCAGTTTTTTTTTTTTTAATTTTTATTTTTGAATTTCACTTCTTGTTAATCCGGAACAATGCATTTGTGAATCTTGTATTTCGAATTGGGCGTTGATAGCTGCGCCACAGTATTTTACTTTTGTAGTTATCATCGTTTCTCCTTTGTATCCTGTACTCTTAAGTTGTTCCAAATAAAATTTTTATTATTATTTATTATTATAATACGACAATAAATGAAACCACACTGGTAGTTCTAGTTCATAGGAACATTATTAAACTATCAAATAAATCCTAACACCAAAATAAAAAAGTTGAAAAAAAACAATAAAACTAAGTAGCATAAAACTGTAAACGAAATACATTAAAATTTACAAACAAATATTGGTTTACTAACCTTAGGAATAATTTGCACCGATTAAGGTGTGGAAATAAAATGTAATAAACGAATTTGGCAAAGACATTTTGGTAGGTTATTGTCGTATCGCATCGTCGGAACCACGACGGTGTTAGGATTTATTTGATAGTTTAAAAATGTTGCTATGAACTAACTTTAGCTACCAGTGGTTTCATTTATTGTCGTATCGTCGGCACTACCCTGTATAATATTATTTTGAAATATAATTGGTTTTTTCTCCTGCAGGTTATCTAATATCGTGTGCGAGCAACAGCGTCAGCATGGCAGCGTCAGTGGGGCCGCCCATCATCATCCCCTTCATGCTGTTCGGAGGATTCTTCCTCAACACTGGGTAAGTGACTTCTAGAATATTAACATAACATCACGCCTGTAATCCCCGAAGGCTTAAGCAAAGGCGTAACCATTAGAACACCCACATTTCACCAGTTATGTTTAGTCCCATGTAATAGGGGGTTACTACCAACCGGAGATTCTAAACTCAGTGGCTGTTAGACCAACAAGGGAGTCACAATATATTCTAGATCTTAAATTAACCTTTATAGGACCACCGTAAAACCACACAGCCCATTTGCACAATTTTAAGTCGACTCACACACAAATCGTAATCGAATCGAACACATTGCAAAAATTCGTAGACCATCGAGTGCTACGGCACAAAGGGTCTACGAACTTTTTCGTAACCGCTACGCAGTTTGCAAACAAAATTGCTCGTTGATTTTGCTCTTGCGATTATAATCATCTAGCAAATTGGAGAGTTAAACACTGCATAAAAATCAACACTCACTTTTTGATAGTACTGTTTGTTTGTGTTACAAAACATCACGCCTGTAACCGAAGGGATAGGCAAAAGTGTACCTAATAGTACACGGTTATGTCCCAGTGATGTATGTGTTATGTTAATGGTAGTCTCTTTCCATAGTACTTTCACCCTAAGACCAAAAGAATATCTAGTTTACTGTCGAAGAACCAACAAGGTCAGAATACCATGTCATATAATGTTTATGAATCACCAATGTCAATGTTTCATAATACTCTCATAAACGCGGGAGGTTTTAGAACCAGTTATTTTTTAATTACTATTTTTGTATTTTGTATATAATAATTTAAATACCTAACAATAAATCAGTGTTATTTTGACATGTTTAACATGTTAGACTAATGAACCGTTCGATTCAGTTAAATAACTAGATTAAAACCTGTAACTGACACATATTTCAATTTTATCATTGACGCTAAAAACGAGATAATAACCGTTTTTACTATTTGTTTTGAGTTCCCGATATTTCGGCGCTGTGACAAGCACCATGATCACGGATAGCGTACGTAAAAATTTAAGCTCTTTGACCTTACAAATATTGTTGTGTTTAATAATCCTCAAAACGAGTACACACTTTATTTATAGTCAAACTTGTACAGCTAAGAAAGAAACTTATATGAAATAGTCTGTTCAACTGCCGTACTGAGTATCTAAGAATATCTGAGTCTAATATATCTGGCTTAAGCCGTCACTTAGTAAAGATTTGACGTACAAAACCTTCACTAAAGTGTAGTATTTAGTGATGGCTTAAGTAATCATTAAACGTTTCAGAGTGTGGCAGTTAGTCCTTTCCTTTGGCTTTGCACTAGTAGAGTAAATACTAGAAATCATTTTCTGTCTAGTTCGCTCATTTAAAACTTCCTGATATTTCACTGACTAACCTAATCTAACCTACCGCATTATCTCCAACAGCTCCGTACCCCCATACCTTGGCTGGATATCATACCTGTCCTGGTTCCACTATGGCAACGAGGCGCTGCTGATCAACCAGTGGGCAGGAGTGGAAACCATTGCCTGCACACGGGAGAACTTCACCTGTCCTGCATCTGGGCAGGTCGTGCTGGATACGCTTAGCTTCTCACAGGTAAGGAAACCCATCTGTAAAATACTATGTAAAAAATATATTAATCCGCCTTGAATGTTCTCATGTACCTACTTAGTAGTAATTGCTATCATTAACCGACTTCAAAAAAAGGAGGTTGTCAATTCGGTTGTCTTTTGTTTTGGACTTACGGAGATTTTGAAGGCCAAAGTTTCAACATTTTTAACAATTTTTTTTTGTAATAAATCTTTTTAATGTTATACCTTTACGACCCCCGTACTAGTGAACAATGTCCATCCATCAGAAACATGTTTCAAGAGCGTTTAATTTTTTTTTTTTTTTAATAAAAACGTTGCCCCACACTAGGAATTTCTCCTATATCGTGATTGCGTTCAAACATTTAAACTCACATACACAAATACCCAGACCCGGAACAACTATCCGTGCGGGGATCGAACCCGCGACACGCAGCGTAACAGTCCATTGCTTATGCCACTGCGCCAACCGTGCCGTCACATTTATTTTTTATTCATATTTATGATTATTATACGTCATGTATTTATTATTTCTACCCTAAAACGTGATTTTCCTCCCAAAAAAAGGCATATTTAGAGTTACTTATGTGTATGTACAGAATACTTGATGGACGGTGTGAACAGTTTGTTCACACCTTGTACTTGATGATGGCAAAAAATAAAGCCAACATCGATTTCCTGTCCTGGTCAATGTACACTTGGGGTCAGCGCAATAAACATTTTATTCTAAAAAATATATCGAAACACGCTAGGCACCAAAAAGCTTATCCACGTGATTTTTTGCAAGATTCAGCTTAAAAAGGCGTCATAGAATTACAAAACGATTTAAAGCTGATGGCTTGTCACAGACAAGCCATCAGCTTTATCAGCATCCTGGTGTCCTAAATTCTATTTTAATCAGGAATTTAAAGCTGATGGCTTGTCTGTGTCCTGGTGTCCTAAATTCTATTTTAATCAGGAAGGACACTCTTGATCGATGTGTCTACGACACGTGTATAGTAAACTGTAGTTGAACAGGATACCGATAATCTTCGTGGGAGAGGGCAATGGGCAAGCTCCTTAATACTTGTATCGACGGCAAATGATAAATAACTACATATTATATGACTGTGTTAAAGTGTTACTGTCATGTTTATTTTGATTGATGATATTATAAACGGTGTCCAGTGATATACAATTACGTGTATAAACTTGGCAAAGCTTAAACGCGAATTTGTCGTGAAATAACGATTGTAGCTTTGAGATATGACCTACTTTAAGGTAACATGGGTTCCAAAATATTAGATTCGTTACATTACATAAAAACGAAACAATATAGTAGGTATAGCTTCTAAACGTTGCTAAGTGTATAAAATAGTAGTACGGGCATTGACTTACATATTACTGCGTAAGGACTGGGGGGACCGCATGTTACAATGACGACTCGAACTTGGTCCTAAAACGGTCTTTCCTAAGCCGAAGTGAACTAGTCCACGATCGGCTCTCTTCGGGTGCGGTCGTAAATTTTATTAAAAGCTTTATTTATGTTCTTTATACCTCGAAAATACCACGCCGCTAATACAAGGTTACGTTAACGAGCAGACTACACCGATTATCTGTATGGCGAACGCGTCGAGCAAATGTTCGGACGACCGTATCTTTAGTTTTTATATCAATGAGTACGGGATCGTTCTAGATTCATTAGCACTGAATTAGCCGGTTATATAAGCGCTATAACTGGATGTTTTAAATGAATGGAGCAACAGTATTTTTTTTAAATTAGGTACAACGATATTTTTCTTGCTGTTTGCTCTAGAATCGTGTACTAATTCCATGGTAACCGTGTTTGGATGTCTCTTATATGATTATTTTCTTTCCTAGGATGACTTCACAATGGACGTGGTCAGCATGATACTGCTATTCATCGGGTTCCGATTCCTCGCATACCTGGCCCTCCTTTACCGCGCGCGCAGGGGAAAGTGATCCCTATTTACACATCATAGATAGACCATAATTCTTTGGCCATATAAAACTTGGGTAACTAGTATAAGTATTTAAGATATGTTAAATTACAGAGGTTGGATTTCAGTAAATCAGTGTCCGTCCACATTGAAGCTAGAATCAGTTTAAAAAAATAATTTCCGAATAGGTTTTGATCCCAGCACATTCAAGCTACTACAATCTGTCAAATTTCTATGATAGATTTTCAACTTTATCGCTAAAACATTAGGTTCAAGGTTCATTGGGAGAATTTGACTGTTTCTGGTAGCCTGATCTGGTGGCGTCTGTAGTTGCTCACAAATCATTCTGGTATTTCAAATTCTATTCTATAGATGCGTGATTTAAAAACTGACTGTTCTCAGTATACATATTGTTACGTGCGAACAGTACGATGAGGGCACATCTAGCGATTGAAATCTTTGGGAATATTGAAATGATTTGAGAAAAAACACTACTTATTTATTATAAATAGAGCGACTATTTACAAATATATTTCTAACTAATATGTTTAAAGATACCAAAATCACTTGATCTGAACTCAGCTTTATATTCAATCATGTAAATGAGAACTAAACGTATGGTATTTGACCAATAAAAATATGTTTTAAAATTGGCCAATTTACTGAATTACTTTATTCAAAGTTTTGTAAGAATGAAAAATAAATGTTTTATTGTTATGTCATTTTATACGTAATTTAAGCAGTGTAATTATATATATTAAGTTATATCTATGGGTATATTAATACTTGTATGTTATGTCTTGTTTGTAAACATTGAAACTGACTTCCCAATATTAAACTAACGCTACCTCACTAACAGAGTTTTATTTCTGTTCAAATGCCCCAAATGCAGAATATTTAACGCGTACCCAAATAAATCTGATGAATGTATAACAATAATAATTAATTATTTGGCACAGAAGTACACAACCCTCATTTTTGGGACAAACCCACACTTATTCCAAACTACAACTTTTGAAACAAAAGAGTTAATTAAAATGTATGGGTATAACTGTTATTATTTAGTTCATAAATGTATATTAAAATATACTTTTTTTTTAATTGTTTTTGATTTGTATACTTACTAAAAAATTTCACACAGCCCTTCCAAAAAAGAGACGTTTGCTATCTAAACCAGGATAAAATAGGCAAATAAAAATACTGTTCTACCAGCAGTGGTAGAACAGTATTTTACCATCCTCCAAAAAAAAAACAAAAAAGACTCCGTGCAAATAATTTAAACCCTTTTTTAAACAAAATCCGATTCGAATTAGAGAAGTAATATTTTTATAATAATTTCACGTGGAACAAGGTCGCGGCCCGCGGGTAAGAGGTAGTAATAAACAAAAAATAAATAATAGTTCCGCGGCGAGAGTGTGGCATTATTGGTCCTTACATAGAAAATAGTCCTCCTGACCATGTGCATCGGCCAATACTTACTAGCATCGACTCAGGAAATCTCTTAATACAGGAGCCCTCTCTCTTTGGTCCTCTCTTACTATCATTGTCCAATGGGACGGCATTTCGATACGACGGGAGAGAGAACCGGCGCAGGACCAACGGCTTTTGGAATTTTCTATTTGGAAGGATGTAATCTAGTACTAAGAACTTCTTTTTTGTAATATGACCGCATTGAAAGGCCTCTCACTAGGTGGACCTATATCTGATGAAGGTTGCGGGGATCCGCTGGATACGAGACGAACGGAACCGGTCAATGTGGCGACAATTGGGAGACGCCTTTGTCCAGTAGTATACGTCTTTCGGCTAAAATGATGAATTATGATGATGATGAATGTGACCGGCGTGCGTGTCTAAGCGTGGACTAGACGATAGGAGTATGTAAAATAAAATAAATAAATTCATTTATTCAGGTAATTTAAACCCGTTGCCATTTGTCAATCACAATAATATAGACATGAATGAAATAAAATAAAATATTAAAATTTGGTTAAAAACAATAATAAATTACATTAGGAATAGAATTAAATTAAAAACAATACACACAAACATACAATTAAAAGTCAAATTACATTCAATTAAAATTCACATAATATTCTAATACAGTTAAACAAACAATTACATTAAAGTTATTCATTGATTAAATTACCCATACAAACACAATAACTACAATTTTCTAATCGGCACTGGAAGAAAAAAAGAAAAAGTAAAGCAAAAAAAAAAAAAAAGCTGTAAAGCTTATAGCAGGATGTTTTCTGTAGTTTTTTCTTACCTGTCATAGGAAAATGCATGAGTTTATTTTATTACCATACTAGCATGTTCCCGGCATGCGTTGCAATGCCTTTTTTCCTACCTACTACCTGCCTATGTACCAACTACATCCTACCCTACCTACCTACTACCTCCTACCCTACCTACCTACTACCCTACCCTAACTATCTACTACCCTACCTACCTAGTACCCTACCTACCTACCTACTACCCTACCTACCTACCTACTACCCTACCTACCTACCTACTAGCCTACCACCTACCTACTACCCTACCTACCTACTACCCTACCTACCTACCACCCTACCTACTACTCTACCGACTACTCTACCTACTCTACTATCCTACTTACTACCCTATCTACTACTCTACCTACTACCCTGCCTACCTACCTGCCACTTCTTTTAAACCACTTCTTTTAAACCTTCCCTGGACTTCCACGAATATTTCAAGACTAAAATTATCCAAATCGGTCCAGCCGTTCTCGAGTTATAGCGAGACTAACGAACAGCAATTCATTTTTATGTATATAGATAGATGAAGGCATTGTGTATTACCTAGTATTAACTTTGGTTGTGAAGGTCAGATAGGCAGTCGCTCCATGTAAAATACTGATATTCAGCTGCATCCAGTTAGACTGGAAGCCGACCCCAACATTGTTTGGAAAAAGCTAGGCAGGTGAATGATGAAGGCATTGTGTATGTTACTCTTTAAGTCTTTTTGATTTTGAACTGCTGATACTAATTTTATAGCGTAATGTTTAAGACATTATTTCTTTTTATTGTAATCTAATAAATAATAGAATCTAAGTAAATTAGGTGTAAATGTAAATTAACAAATTGTTTTAGTATAAAAATATTAAATACTAGCTGACGTCACGCGGTTTCACCCGCGTAGTTCCCGTTCCCGTGAGAATACAGAGATAAAAAGTAGCCTATGTCACCCGGGGATAGTGTAGCTTCCCAACGGTGCAAGAATTTTTAAAATCGGTTCAGTAGATCCCGAGATTACCCCTTACAATTTAACAAATATACAAACACACAAACTTTACTTCTTTATAATATTAGTATAGATTGTTTAGAAATCTGGTGTTCGAATAGTTATGGTATTAGAAGCCATTTCGCCTGTGATTCAGGGTTTACCCCTAGTACAGGCATAGAACTTTGTTGTACCTACATTATTTCTAAGATTTATATTGTATTTTACCAATTTTAATCTATACTAATATTATAAAGCTGAAGAGTTTGTTTGTTTGTTTGTTTGTTTGTTTGTTTGTTTGAACGCGGTAAACTCTGAAACTACTGGTTGGAATTGAAAAACTCTTTTAGTGTTGGATAGTCCATTTATCGAGGAAGGCTTTAGGCTATATAACATCACGCTAAGTCCAATAGGAGCGGAGCATAAATGAAAAATGTTGCAAAAACGGGAAAAGATATTCCTTTTTGAGAGCTTCCGTTGCGTGCGCTGCGAAAACGGTTTAAGTTACGCAAATATCATGTATGAAAGAATTGTTCCTCTTTAAATGGTCTAAAAAAAAGTCCGCGACAGCATATATATATCTTTTAAGATTGACTCACTGTAACCATTTTTTACTATTAAAATGTTAGATTAAAAAGAATGATATTTTGCGATGCTTATTTAACCCATATGATATTAATCTATATCTAAATAAATATGTTTGTTAGCACGGAAATTTAATATAGCATATTTGTGCCCTTTACTCTATACAGTTTAAACAATTATCTTAGAAGATATAGCAATATCAAAATATCCGCGCGACAAAATAATTACGCGCGCGGCAGTCATTCGGTCCGGTGCGGTAGGTAAATGGGGATTCTGGCCTCCGGGGGCTCCGGAGAAATTCAAATTCAAAATATTTACTGCACCATAATGTTTACAAGTACAATGGATTACTGCATATTTAACAGTAAGAGATACCTATAGTAATTGTCACTTTAATAATATAATCGAAGCCAATCTAAACTAATAGGTATTATAAAGATGAAAGGTAAAATTTTTTGTTTGATACGAGTACGATTTAACTTAAGTTAATATGTTGAATAGTCGGTTTATCGAGAAAGGCTAAAAGCTATATTATTTGATGCAGACGAAGTTGCGTGGGTCAGCTAGTTTTGAATAAAATTTATTTTTATTATTTATTTATGAGCTGTGGAACGTCAGAGATTAGCGGGTGCGTTCCATTGTGATGTCGATGTCGCAAGCTGTAGCTCGGCAGAGGAAGTAGTGATTGTCGTCAATTCCATAGATCTATTTGGGTGTGATTTTAATAAATCGTTTGTGTCCTATGCCCTATGATTAATGGTTGTGAAGTGGTAAATGGAAGAATTATATAATGAAGTAGTTGCCGGGGACAATCGTCCACCCGAATTTATCTGAATCGGGTTTGTTAAAAATTTCAAGGGTAAATATTATTGTTTGCAACCCTAATTCTTTTTCTGAAATAAAAATAGCCTATGTTTACACCTTACAATATCAGTTATCTGCCAAACATATTTTTGGGGGGTGGGAAATCATGTATCACAAAAATGACACCTCCCGCTCAGCGGTAGGGACTGTCAGACTTCTACTGACTTAAAACCACCCATGATCCTTCTTAGCCCTTTGTGTCGAGGCCACGGTATCTTTTTCGAACAACCCGCAGCCGCGACGGGAAACATATATCCCTCAGAATGGAGCCAGCCGTTTCGGAGATTAGCCGGAACATACAGACAGTCTTACCGAATGCAGCTGATTACCAGCATTTTACATGGAGCGACTGCCTACCTGACTTCCACAACCCAGTTAAGAGCGACTGCCTACCTGACTTCCACAACCCAGTTAAGAGCGACTGCCTACCTGACTTCCACAAGCCAGTTAAGAGCGACTGCCTACCTGACTTCCACAAGCTAGTTAAGAGCGACTGCCTACCTGACTTTCACAACCCAGTTAAGAGCGACTGCCTACCTGACTTCCACAACCCAGTTAGTACTGGCTTATACGATACTTCTTGGTAAGAATATTTGTCAGACTTTCGGGCCACATGCTCAAAGATCTTAGAGGACCAAGCCGGGGCTAACGGCTTACCGTGCTTTTTGAGGCAGGAGGAAATTCAGTATGTAATGGGTGGTCACCCCTCCATGAACTAAACTTGGCAAGGACGGCTTAACCTAAAGATCGGCCTGAGCGACAAGCTCTTACTTAAACTTAGGTAAAATAAATGTCGATATTTTATAATCTAGTCGCAAGTTGGTAGATAAAACAAATCTTTATGAAAGGTTACCACAAAGACGTGCCGTATTTTAATCTCTATAAAATATAACTTAGGTCAAAGTTCTAGAATTCTCCGTATTTTTTCAACAGAGAGCACGCTGTCTTCTGTTTTTTGATAGTCTGCTTCAATGGGGTTCATTGTTGATTTGATATTTTTGACCGATCGCGTATTGTTTTAAAATAGCCCAACGCGTAATCATTTAAAAATGTCACTATAATCAAAGGGTCACGCTAAAATGGTGACCACGGATCTGAATACGTACGAAAGTAAGTAATTACGAATGTTTTTGTCGGTTATATGGATCAGTTCATATAACCGAAAAATGTATAATTATGTAGAGGGGTTCAGAATGATGTTCTGACTAATGGTAACCGTTTTAAAATTGATGTTCCTTTTTTTTTGGGGTGTGGGAAATCAAATAACCCCTCCCGCTCTTGGGCAGAGCGGAAGGGAGTATCAGACTTCTACTGACTTTAAACCGCCCATGTTCCTTCTTAGCCCTTGTGCCGAGGCCGCTGTATCTCTTTCGAACAACCCGCAGCCACGACGGGATGTCCCTTCTACCATGTTTTTAAAGCCATTTAGCACAAACAAATCAATCGGAATCTTTTCTATTTTTCTATGGTAGGTATATCACATAGCTTAGGTTTGAATTATGTTCCCGTGTACAATCTAACTTACTGATGGTCTCCCACTTTTCATGCCCTAAGTAACTGATGAGGTTGAAAAGTGGTCGACCCTCAGTGAACTTAGTACTACAGGAGGACATAAAAGGTATGACGTGCTGTTTGCTGTCACACTGCTATGCAATGTAGCTGGGAAATGCGGTGATAACAGAAGAAAAAAGTCTTTATTCAGAAAATTCACGAATTAACCAGAACCACGAGTGCTGCTGAGCTGTTCCACCTCGCAAAGGACAAGAGGAAACATTTGGAAATGATAGACCACCTTCAATAACTGGAGCAGCACCAAAAGAAGATGAAGAATACAAGAGCCTTGTAGAAGTTAATAATATATTCCAATAATAATAATTCAGAAAAATCCACCCAAGTTTTAGCTTTTAACTTTAAATTGGAGCCCGGGAGATAATTTTAATAGCTTTTAGAAACAATGCCTGTAGTAGAAAGTTAGAGACTTTGATCGAAGTGACCACATTATGAACACGGAATGGTAACCGCACAACCCGACCTTTCGCTACAATGTTAGCGTCTGTTGCATTCTTCACGAGCGACGGTAAATTACTGAGTATACCGACCGGCAGAGGTAATTCGGTGGTAGAAAATCTAAAATAGGTGGTTATTGTAAGCTGGTCTCTTATGGCTGACTGTGCGACAGCAAAGACAGGGTTATTTTTGTTAGCCGCATCTATGTTTTTATCGAACCTCCGTACTATGTTAGGGCAGCTGAAGGCGAAGTATTACCACTCATATGGTCAACTGTACCTTAATGTGTTCGTGGTGCACGGTACGTGTATGTACTTCAGATGTTAATCGATTTCGTGAAACTATTCCTTTGCCCGTGGCTTCGCCCGCATTTATTTCGAAAATTATCTCACGGTCCTACCCAGATATAAAATATTTTACATCCATTTCTACTTGCGCCTCCATCCAATTACGTTCAGTCGTTAAAAAGTAACATATAGAAAATAAAAAGTCAAACATCAAAACTGTTTGTCGCTAAACGAATTAATTGGGCTAGGGTTCAGTTACTCCACATTCGGAAGTACCTACTGCGTACCTACGTTCCTGTGGAATGCCACACCACAGCCTAACTGAACATACAGTTGAACAATAAGTCGATATTTTATTATTATTAGAATACTGTTTCCACTTTATTTCAAGGTTCACAACAAGGATAAAGACAGAACTTGTTATAAAGTAAAAAATGAGTGATTTCAAAATTTTAATATCAATCGGAAAGGCTCGGCATAATGATGACTATTAAATGGCTTTGAGTGTAGAGAAAGAACAAAGAAACGATGGATGGACTGTGTAAAGGATGATATGGCAAGATAGGAAGTGACTGTTGAAATTACGAGTGAGTAATAGAGAAGTATGGAAGAAGAAGACATGCTGCACCGATCTCAAATAAATATGCTCAGTCGTTACGAGAAGCCCGAATGTTTGATGACCAGTTTTACCTCCATGAAAAATAGTAGGAACCGGCGCATCCGGTTAGACTGGAAGCTAAACCTTTACTGTGAAAAGGCTAGACAGATGATGAATCGATGGGCTCAATAGCTCAGGGAAATCCGGTAGGCTGTCGATGATGTAAAATGAAATATCGAAATCATTATGATCATCATCCACATCCGACATCTTTTTTATAAAAGGGCTCATCTTCTGGGATACCCGTCATTTGGGCAGAAAGGAGGGTTAAGCAGATGATGGACCTTCTCATAACTGAAGATTTAGTTCTTCTCCGGAGCTAGAGGCTCGGGTGACAGGACCTATTCGAAATTATCGATTTATCTTTTCCAGAAGTCCTTACATCCACGTGTATTAGTTGCCACAGAGTTTGCCAGCTCACGTAAGGTCAACGTTTCGGTCGAGGCCAGTTTTCGCGGACCTGACTGCATAAACTGACATTTTTTGAATAACTGTGCTAATTTATGTACTAGGCAATAATCATTTGACCATCATCCACTTCCGACTTTATCCACTTTTCTTTTTGGTGTGGTTAGTGCTTATCCTGGAGTTACAGTTTTTATGCCGCTCATGGGTCACTGACTTGGCCTTACATGCCGTCGAGAAACATCTCTCACACAGTTGGTTTTACGCACGACGTTTTCCTTCACCGAAACAAGTGCATACAAAACGCACAAATGAATCCGAAAATCAGAGGAGTCTTGGATTCGAGCACGAGACCTAATGACTTCCCGTCGGGGCTGCGGGTTGTTCGCAAGAGATACCGCGGCCTCGACATGAAGGGCTAAGAAGGAACATGGGTGGTTTTTAGTCAGTAGAAATCTGATACTCCCTTTCGCTCTGCCCAAGAGCGGGAGGGGTTATTTGAAGATTTCCCAAACCCAAAAAAAAAGACCTAATGACCTGGCAATGCGTCGGTCATCATACCACTTCACCCACTGCAGGTTAAATATCAAAATACTTCTAACATATTTAAACTAAGGATAAAACTTTACACGTGCTTCTAAACTAAATATCACTCATTTCCAATGCAAAGTTTGACCATGTGTTAACTTTGGAATGGTGATATCAATTAGTGACAGGGACGTTCAAAACTCGTATAAAGTATTTTAGTTATATAGCCTAGTGCATATCTGCACCCTGACCTCGATATAGTAATAGTCCTCACGAGTAATGACCACCCGAGTAATATAGCTGTAGCTTCTAATCAGAATGTGGGGGTCCTATCAGCAAAAGTTGCTCAATTAAGATTTGAAAACGTATTTTGTAAATGTCAGAGGCAGTGTCTTATCTTATTGACAAAGAGATAACAGATATATAGAACGTTGCCTTTGAGATGGTTTTAAAGAACGCTCACTTGATTTTATAAAGTTCACAAACCACATAACAATTAAGACTAAAACTTGGTTCTTCCATATTTACAACGACGAAAATAGGTCATTTTTTAAACGTCAAAGTACTCCTCTGCGCCGGCGTCGCTGTCGTTCGGGTACGTGCCAAAAAGACTGGAGTTGCCACGTTACATGGAAATGCTAGTTCTTTGGCAAAAGTAAGACAGTTCAGCTGTTCAGCCTTACATTCGTATGTTCAAGAAGGTGCGAGTGAAATAAATGGCTTTAAACCAAGCAACTGATCGTTCTTCTGTATGAAAACCGACTCGTTGGTAAAGGCCTTTCTTTACTTGAACTGGAACCTGAATGGATCTTTTTATAAATGGGCTCATCTTCTGGGATACCCGTCATTTGGGGAGAATGGAGGGTTAAGCAGATGATGGACCTTTTCATAACTGAAGATTTAGTTCTTCTCCGGGGCTCGGGTGACAGGACCTATTCGAAATTATCGCTTTATCTTTTCCAATGGTCCTTAACCCCCTTACATCCACGTGTATTAGTTGCCACAGAGTTTGCCAGCTCACGTAAGGTCAACGTTTCGGTCAAGGCCAGTTTTCGCGGACCTGACTGCATAAACTGACATTTTTTGAATAACTGTGCTAATTTATGTACTAGGCAATAATCATTTCATTAGTAACTTCTTAATTGAAGCAGTTACATTAATATTAATTCGTTTATCTTGTCGTCGCTATTATTATCCGAATATTTAAATAAAACACATTTATCATTTTGTACTAGTTTACCGTCAACTTTAATGTAAGTATGTGATCCTTATATGGTAGTACATTTTTTAGCTTGTTTTTTATTTATTGAAATTCTATTTCCTGAATCTAGGTCAATCATAGAATAGCACTCTAAGTGAGAGTCAAAATGGCGGGTGTACCAGAGCGAATTAAATTATACTACCTACTACAAAAATGTACCTAAAATGTACTTGTCTGTACTTAGCTCTAAAAAATCTGTACCTCCTTCAGAACAGAGTTATTTCAAAATTAAGATACACCAGCCATATTGATATCAAAATGGCGGATGTTCTGTAATATTTAATTATTAAACAATTACTCATAAATTATAATTACACCAAAAAAATGTACCTATAAAGTACCTCAAGTAAAAACAAAAATCCAATTGATCAGCCGGATAGTTCCTGAGAAATACTACAACCGTGTCTTGTGTTTATGTAAACACGATAATAACATAACATCACGCCGCATTTCAATATTTCGTGATAATTATCGTGTTACATGACTGGCGAAATGTGGGTGTACTATTAGATACACCTTTGCCTAACCCTTCGGATATTACAGGCGTGATGTTATGTTAAGTTAGGCATAAACACAATGACGCAGGTACTCATCGGACACGGTTGTTTCGGGACGTACCTGCACCGAATCAGGCGGGAGGAAACGCCCGGATGTCACCATTGTGAGGATCGGCCGGAGGACACGGTGGACCACACCGTGGAGGTCTGCCCCGCTTGGGCGAAGCCCCGCCGTGTTTTCGTAGCGGCGATCGGTGGCGGTGACCTCTCGCGTCCGGCCCTGGTGCAAGCCATGGTCCGGAGCGAGGAGGAATGGGACGCCGTCGCGTCCTTCTGCGAAGCAGTGATGCTAGCGAAGGAGGTGGCGGAACGTGAGAGGGAGAGAACCTCTCGTCCCGGCCACCGCGGGAGGCGCTCCGGGCGTCGGGGGCCACGTGATGGCTTCCGGCCACCGTAGATGCGGGCCTGTGGACGGTGAGTGATGGGCTAGCTCGCCGACAGGCCGTGTCCGTGTTCCACGCGCGCCTCAAAGAGATGTCAGCAACAAGGCAGGGGCCCGCAAGGGCCGACGCCCTTCGGGGCTGCGGGTTGTTCGCAAGAGATACCGCGGCCTCGACATGAAGGGCTAAAAAGGAACATGGGTAGTTTTTAGTCAGTAGAAGTCTGACACTCCCTTTCGCTCTGCCCAGAGCGGGAGGGGTTATTTGATGATTTCCCAACCCCCCCAAAAAAAAAAGGCATGAACACAAGACACGGTTGTAGTATTTCTCAGGAACTATCCGGCTGATCAATTGGATTTTTGTTTTTACTTGAGGTACTTTTTAGGTACATTTTTTTGGTGTAATTATAATTTATGAGTAATTGATTAATAATGAAATATTATAGAACACCCGCCATTTTGATATCAATATGGCTGGTGTATCTTAATTTTGAAATAACTCTGTTCTGAAGGAGGTACAGATTTTTTAGAGCTAGGTACAGAATAGTACATTTTAGATACATTTTTGTGGTAGGTAGTATAATTTAATTTAATACTGGCTGAGGCATTAATTTTTTTGATTTTTTTAAATTAATAATTTAACAACACAATCATGAGGTGGAGAAACGGAAGTATGGTAAAACCTCAAATGAATAAGGGCAAGACAATGATGAAGGTGGAAAGCCGGAATAAAATTGACAGGAGGACCAACCTGGTGGTAATTGGAAGCTAAGATAAGTGAAAAATAATGTATTCAGAATAGAGGGCTTTATCATGGTATTATTGAATAAATTATTTAAATTGTATGTTATGAGTCACCAGATTCAGAAGGGACATTGACAATATAGTCTTTATCTTATCTTGAACTAAACTTTATGTATGTTTAACTGACAAGTTACATTAATAAATTAACCTAACGGTTAAAAGATCGTAATCTTCACTATAAATACATTGATTATCTTATCTTATATCTAAAGTATTGATGTAAAATCACGCGTAGAGTAAATATTTAATTCATCAGTTTCCGTTTTTAAATTATTTGGTTTTTCATTTTATTTGAATGAATCTGTTGATGTAGATTGCGGCGGCACGCGCGAATGATAGTCATTCGTATAGTAAACACTTGTTTTTTAGATGTTTCTGATAAGATAAAGTTGATCTCTATGAGGCCACATTTAGGCAGAAAGTATTCCACACTATGAAATGAGCAATATTTGTATATCACTTAATTATATTGTTTTAATCATTGACTTATATATTACTGCGTAAGGACTGGGCGGACGGCATGTTAAAATGACGCCTCGAACGTGGTCCCAATATGGTCTTTATTGAACCGAAGTGAACTAGTCCACGATCGGCTCTCTTCGGGTGCGGTCGTAAATTTTATTAAAAGCTTTATTTATGTTCTTTATACATCGAAAATACCACGCCGCTTATACAAGGTTACATTAACGAGCAGACTACACCGATTCTCTGTATGGCGAACGCGTCGAGCAAATGTTCGGACGACCGTATCTTTAGTTTTTATATCAATGGTTTTAATCACGTTCTCGAAAAAGGCGCTACAATGTCTATGAAAGTTCCAAAATAACCGTGTACGGGGGCGAAAAATCGATCTAGCTAGGTCTCATATTTGGGAGCACATGTTTTCTTTACTTTCACACGTTTGTCCATCCGGTAGTCGAACTGTTCAGAATCTTCTTAATCCAAGAATCTTGTTCCAGAGTGGGTGTCCAGCTGCGGGTTGTTCGCAAGAGATAACGCGGCCTCAACATAAAGGGTTAAGAAGGAACATGGGTGGTTTTTAGATAGTAGAAGTCTGACACTCCCTTTCGCTCTGCCCAAGAGCGGAAGGTGGTTATTTTATGATTTCCCACCCCCAAAAAAAAATAAAAAAACCTGGGTGTCTAACCCCATCACTTTCCCACTCTTGAATAACATTACATATTAACAGTCGTATCCTTCGATTGATCAATCTGGTATTAGCATACTGATGTTCGTATCCTGTGGCTGTACTCAGTGACCCGACTGTAGGGCGGTGTCACATGTCGCGGATACGTTACATGGAAACCGAAACCTTACAAACTAGCAGTCACATCGTTTTCTTCCTGAACCAATCAGCGATCGCCATACACCACAGTATTAGCCGTTTTCACGACATAAATGCACTAAAGTAATTTTAACTCTCATGGCTAAGCTGAGGGTGGAAAATGGAACATGGTCGCTTTTACTCGATTAGTTGTCGCCTGGTAGTAAATATGGACATTACTTATATTGTATGAACAATAGATATATTTGGCTGAACCTAAAGAAAGTTCAGAGACAAGGTCTATCCAATTTGCGAGGGATTATTGGGGGAGGTGAATGGACTCTTCATTTGTATGGATGATTGGATGACTTGTTGGATTAGGTAGTGGTGTGATGTCTAATAGCAACCAATATATAATTATCGCTTAAGGCTTGCATTCACGCCAATGACCTTGTGCATAGCTAACTACCCCTCTCGGTCGTAGACACGGACTTTAAACGGACGCATTTTTAATTTATTATAATTAAAATAATACATGTTTTTAAAAAGTAACAAAACCAAATTATTTTGCTTTGTATTGCAAAGCAGTAGATATTTTTTTTTATATTGTTTTGTTAAAAAAATAAAGAAGTCCGGCCAAGTGCGCGGACCAGGCACAGTTAAAGGTTCCGTGGTCGGGATTAATATTGACGGTTGCACAAATATTTCGTAGATCCCTTTGAGAAAAGGACGGATCTTCGTCAAAGCAATTTGCGTCGAAGTTCTGGAACTTAGCGAAAACTTTATTGCGACTTTACAAATGGATTTCTTTAAAATCTTCGGAGGAGCTTGTGGTTAAATATTAGGAAGTTTTAGTTCTATCAAGTTTCAGTTTTATCAAGGGGTATCGTGTTACCCAGTACTAACTGGGTTGTGGAGTCGCTTCATCCTACTTCCTACTAATATTATAAATGCGAAAGTTTGTGAGTATGTATGTATGGATGGATGGATGGATGGATGTTTGTTACTCTTTCACGCAAAAACTACTGAACGGATGTGAATGAAATTTAGAACACAGATAGTTTATAAGTATAACCTGGGTTAACACATAGGATACTTCTTATCTTGGTATGATACCGTGGGACAATTATTGAACGCCACGCGGGCGAAGCCGCTTGCACAAGCTAGTATAAAATACTGGTATTCACCTGCATCAGGTTAGATTGGAAGCCAACCCCGACATACTTGGAAAAACGCTAGGCAAAAGATGAATCCTATCCTAAACACTTAAAAAAAAGCGCTACACGTTCACTAGGCCACACGTGATAGCTGACTTTTTTAAAAATATTACAATTAAATGCTTTTCCGATAAGAAAATATTATGTAGTTCTGTAGGTTTATTCTTATGTGAACTACAATACTTGTCGACTTGTCGAGAGTTATACCCGTATGTGATCGTATTTTGTTGTTTGCTTACTTCAACTACATGCATTTTCTATGCCTAAATGAAGACTCATCGACACGTAATTTAAACCAAAATGATACGTAATAAACTTATTTTATTTTATTTTTTATTATTGCCCGTTTGGTTTAGTTTTAAATTGACATAGGAACCTAAAACGTTAAAAAAAATGCACTTAACCAAAAGATAACTTGTTAACTTTTTTTAAGTCGTTTCAGCTCAAATGTCAAGGCTAATTCCAAGCTAGTTTATTTATTTTATTCACTACTAAAGTCTAAAACTCTAAACTTATCAATGCGAACACTATTCCATAAAAAAAAAATGTGTTAAATTCCAACTGGTTTAGATTTCTAGTTTTAAGCACATAGATACCCGATAGCAGTAAATAAACTAGTCAATAAATTTTCTTTTTTTTTATAAAAAAACGTTGCCCCACACTAGGAATTTCTCCTGTATCGTGGGTGCGTACAAACATTTAAACTCACATCCACAAACCACACCACACAAATTTGTAATAAGAAATGTGCTTACTAATTTTGAATTACCTATTTTCATTTGAATACCATATTTATTTTGATTTGATGAGGTCTCATTTTTGTGTTACAACACCCACAAGATCGTTTTTAGAGTTAGAAAGTGTTAAAATTATCCTGACAAGTTTTTACACTTATGGCGACGTTACTTTTAAAATTCGGCGAATCAATTTGACGCCGCGCCTTTAGTAATGAAGTTATAAACATAGTATTTTGGATTAGCCACAGGACAAAGACAACGGGTGGGTCCACACATCTTTTATGTTACACTAGCTGATGCCCGCGGCTTCACCCGCGTGGATGTCGGTCAAATTATATACTAAAACCTTCCTCTTCAATCACTCTATCTATTAAAAAAAACAGCTTCAAAATCCGTTGCGTAGTTTTAAAGATTTAAACATACATAGGGATATAGGGACAGAGAATGCGACTTTGCTATATACTATGTAGTGAGTAGTGATGATGTGTGGGTCGTTGATCCCTCATAGCAAAGAATATTACATACTAGAACCACCTCAACGTTCCGCTACGCCAGAAGAAAAATAAAAAAGAAACTATTCGTATTTGGAACATTCTCCATATCCTTGTTTCAAACATAACTAGACAAAAGTTTTTATGTTGACCGGTGTTTTTAAGTAGGTATTATAATTTTACGCCAAAAAGTATCTATTATAAAATGTTACTGTTTCGTTGGTTTAAAATAGTGGTCGCAAGCGCGACTGGTGAACTAGAGGTCCTGGGTTTGATTCCCGAGTCGAGGAAAATGTTATTTGTTTTTCCCCATCAGGTTGTGGCAATAGGATAGTTATAAATGTAGGTATTCAATAGATACCTAGTACCTACACCTCTGCCTAACTCTTGGGGGCTTGTTTCTTAGTCTGAAAATTGGAAACAAATCAAAAAAACGAAAATTTTTGAAGAACAGACATTTCAACGAAAGTCGGAAACTTTTATAGAAATGTAAAAAAAAGAAAAACTTGTGTTCCAAGTTTGGATACAAAGCTTTACTTCAATCTTTAACCTGTTTATTAACATCACAGTTTATAGAGTTCCTATTTTTAGATAGACTAACGCAAAAAAGGATAATATAAACACAGATCCACTTACTTTCACTTTCGCATTGACATCTTCATAAAAAAGTAATGTCAAAAAACAAAAACGCATTTATTAAAATGACTCTAATGACACAATTTTTTATCAATGCATTGGAGACCTACCTATTCAGCTGACACATTTTACTTTTGTTTCCAATAAGAAGCCTTCTTGCATCCTTTTCTAATCCACCTCCGTCCCTTTCTAACGGCACTGGTAACGTCAAACTATCAACGCTACACTCGTAGACAGACGCGCTATGTTCCGGCGCCAAAACTTCTCAGCAAGCGGGTAAAATGAACGCGCTGACAATACCGTCCAGAACGCGCCCATTCCAAGTTTAAAAAATTGCTTAATCGTTTTCGTTTTTTAATAATTATCATTAGTAAACGATACTGTGCAATAGACAATGAGTGTCAGCCCAAAATCGGATGGAGACAGATTGAGTTTCACAACGGAACAAGCCACTGAGGAGACATATGTATGTAGTGATAATATTTCATAATATTGACTAATTTTTTTCCTTATAAAATCTTTTGAAAGTGATAAAGTGTACGTTAAGTGCAAGTTCAGGTGAATGTATAAAAATAAACTTTTAGTTTTATTGGATGTGCTAATCATGAACTCTTATCTCTGCTATTTAATTAAATATTCATCGTATAAAACTTTACCGTCGTCGCTTAATGCAATTTTTACGTTAGAGATTCGGCATTCCGTGAATACGGCATTTTAGTGGTTTTCCGTTTAAATTCAGTAAAAGGTGAATTATTTTGAAAACAAAAGCTGTGAAACCTTCAGTGTAAAAACCAAAGTTTATTTCTGCTCTATTTCTTGCAATAATAAAGTGGATAATTTAATCGTGATTAAAAGTTATAGTAAAAGGTGAAGCGTATCTGAAAGTTCAAAGTTATTGTTACGTGTTCAAAATTCGAACCTTACTTTACTTCACAATTTATGAATGCAAGATTCTGAGCAGCAAACTTTCATTTGTTTTTTTTTTTATCCTAAGTGGTGTTCCAAATCAGGGCAAACCCTGCCAAGGCAACCTACGCCTTGCCTACGCCGACGTGCCTGTACTTTCATTTTACTAGATTAGTGTTTTTAATTTTTTTTTTTAATATATCAATAATCAGAATAGTTGTACCTAGCTATTAATTTCAATGCAAATTTATCTTATAATAACTGAATAAATTACATCCAACAGATTCCCGCATATAATGAATTCAGAAAGAGCTTCCGAATTTTTAATATTATTATTCTTTTTTTCATTCCGAATTCCGTATTATTAATTGATTCTAAATTTAAAACAATCTAGTCACTCTAATGGAAATTTTAAAGGCAATATTAATTCATCAATAATTCATAAACGTCATTTTCTTTGCTAGATTCATTTAATTTTGATACGTGGTAAAAAAACAAGATCTATTTCAATTTGCAAATTGATGTTTTATTTTTTGTAAATTATCTTCTATCTTATTCAGAATCTTGAGTGGCAAAAAGGCACTTAATTTCGAAACGATACTATACTTAAATCAATAACCATCAAAGTATATATTAAAATGTTACTTTTCCTCTTGAATACGGGTCTAGTAAAAATTCGACACCGCCAAAAAAAACTTCATAAAAATTAAGGCGCCAGTGAAAATACGACAAAAAAAATTAAATATCCGTTTTGCTCTATAGGAAATGTTTCCTCACAATTCGAAGACAAAGATCACGAGGTCTAAGTATGACCTCTTGTTCCCTGAAATCGAAGAGGTTCTGGGTCCAGCGCCGACCTTCAGACCTTGTACGCTGGTCTGGCGAGATGTGACAGTTCACACCAAACTCAAAGATGGGAAGCTGAAGAGACTAGTCAATAATGGTAAGTTTTTTATGACTTTAGACATATTTACAGTCACAAACTCGTGCGTGACCGAAATACTGCAATTGATCTTATATCCTATCATCAAGTGATTTGATGATGTTGTTACGCCCGGTTTTACAAACGCTAGGCGACACATGTATTCATGTCTAAATATTATTTTCCGACGTTACAAGCATTGATAATCCAACAGTGCGCAGCGAGTTTTTAGGCATCACATATTATACTCGCTAATTTTATGCAATCGGCGCGGCGTTTCAGAAAGTGTGTATAAGACCTTGACATAGTCGATAAATTCCAATAATTAATAGTACTTCTTTAGGCATTTTTGTAGGAAATGATTCTGTCTATATATAACAAAACTTTATAATACTATTGATTCCTAATTAAATATTCACCGTCATACGGCTTCATGTAATATGAACTGTTGCTAGGGCCCGAATTCGAACTCTGCTCTTACTAAAGTACGCTCTATCAATTACTACGTCATTGCCACGAGTTTCTTTCATGCTTGTATTAAAGTGGAAGCGCCACGGTTGCTCGCGAAATAAAGATTTTTCTTACATTTTTATACGAATCATGTTTTAATCAACTTACAGCTTGACACTGACCTGCAAAAAAAAAAATATTTTGCCTTAGTAAAACTATTTTTCGTTTCTTATTATGTACTTAATAATTAACTTACTTTTTACTTATTTGCTTTAAACCTTTGTGTAACGATATTATAAGCTTGGGACACAGTTTCGATAACAGCGTGACGCCTAGTACGGATTGGAGTGTAATCACAAATGTCGTCTAATTTTAGCTGCTATAGGATCCTCACGATGTTTTCCATTAAGTGTATAGTTGTTTTATTAAAACGCAGAATATATTATTTTGTTCTATTGTTTTTTGTGTTAAATATCACATTTCACAGCCAGAGAGGTTAGTTTTTAGAATGTTGATGAGTAGTTCTCTTTTTATTGATCCTGCACGATTATCAAATACGTCCTTGCTAAATAAATTGACTTATAGTGAAAATATAAGCAATATAATATCCCTGATCTCGAGATTTTGGGTGTATTCCTTTCGGCCACGTGGTTACACGTAGTAGCTACGAATCTGACGATACTACGGCACACGTGGCTGTCATACCAGTATTAGCGTTTAGTGCATGGCATCAATCGACACCTTTTGCGAAAAACAGGATATTTATTGGTCGTAATATCTTTTATTGTGGTAAGTCAGAGTTCGAATTTCTCCCAGATTGACCGCAAAGGTTTGCTTTTTTAACATAGATGTTAACCATATCTGGCGAAATGCGGTTGTTCTGAAACAATACTCCTTTCAGTGAATACGATTAACCTTTCCTCGGGTGCATGAAAGTAAAGAATTAAAAAGTAAACGCATTTTCCCAGATACGAACCCTCATATAGAAACTTTCATCGAAATCGGTAAAGCTGTTTTTGAGGACGTGATTACAAATAATTACATACTTTGTTCAGTTTTTCGTTTACAAATATTGCTTATTAGTAGCCTTTGTGTAAATCCTATCTAATGGTAAGATTTACGCAAGGGCGGCAATCAAACTAAAAAACCAAATCTACACATCGCATATCAAATTGCGCCGTTTCTTTACATTCGTGAGAAACAAATCGTAGATAGGTACCTACATAATATGATATGGCTATAAATGGATACATTTTCTGCTGTATGGGGCCAAGTTTTTTTCTTATAGGCTGTTTCGGTGCAATATAGGCCCACATATGAGTCTCACGGATCGATTACACGATCAATAGAGCCGACGCAACGATGCGTAATAATATGTTGGCTACTGTATTACATTCCACTACATTTAACACTTCAATTTTCTGTGACATATATAACTTTTAAACTGACATGGTCATTATCACTGAAAACGGGATATTTACCATTTTTATTGTTTGTTTCGATTTCCTGATATTTCGGCGCTGTTGCAAGTATATATATATTTATAGCAATGAAACAATGTTTTAGAAGAGCTTAAATGCACATCCTATTAAAATAAATTGACGAAGTTCAGGTTGATTTCCATTTAAGCCAGTGTCGCCACTTTAGAGAAATAATATTTACTTTAAAAATGCATTTTTATTATAGGTTAAAATGTATGTTAATGTGAAACATGAACTTCTGCTTAGTGTTGTAGTGTTCTAAATTTGTTTGTGGCATTTGATGACATTTAAACATATTGTTTTAATGTATTCTCTAAACAAATACACCCACATTTGTGATTTGATTTAATTAGGAATAACCTTGTAAATAACGGAAACTTGAAACAGGTACATACGACAAGAAGAAAGCGATAGAAACGTATAGCTAAGAAGTAATAAATGGCAATCCATGGTAGGTATCCCACCACCACACTATAAATATGAGAGATAAAATCCACGAGTCCGTCCAATCAGCAAATTCGAACCTTTTTTTTTCACAAAAATCCATGGGCACTTATGTCGTCAATTGGTTTAGAAGGACAAGCAAGAAACTCCACTGTCACACTTTCACTATCCGAGAAATACTTGCTTTCTTTTTTTTCATGACATTTGTTTGTTTTAGTGAGCGGTATTGCGAAGCCTGGTACAATGACAGCTTTAATGGGACCCAGGTAAGTCAAATTAGAATAAACAAATAACATTCCTAAAGAAAACATTTCACATATAGTGACACAATTGGCGACAGGGGCTTATTTAACCAACTGTAGGTCCTGGGCACTTGAGAATAATGGAACCCCCGTTGGATACAAGAGCGAGCGAAGCAAGCTGAATTTTTGTTACAACGAGCCTTGGGTAGTTTAGGTTATCTCTTTAATGGGATATTACGGTCTCCTTTTCTTCATGAAGAAACAATAAAATACCGCTAAAAAGTATTTTCTAAATCTTATCTTTTCCTCTTATATAAGGTGGAAGCGTAAAGGTAGCGCGCGAAATTAAAATCTTCTAACTTCTTTTGCAATACATGACAATTAATGACTTTTTCATATGAATGCAAAGAGGAAAAACATGCGACAGCAGACGCTAAGAGGGTTTCACTAATAATTTAAATTATTATAACTCTGTAAAGCCGTATTAGTTGCGGTTGCGAATCATATTTTGAGGTCTATTTATTTAATCAAGATACAACCTGACACTGACCTGTAAATTACGAAAAAGGTAAGAACAATTTTTCGGGATACCCTGGCGCTTCCCTGTTAACATTATAAACACTAATGTGTGAATGGATAGATGATATTTTATTACTATTTTCGTGTAAAACTACTGCACGGATTACGATAAAACTTTACATAGCAGCATACTAATTAGCATTATGTATATCTCATCAAGCAAGTGCTTAATATTTTATTACTGAAATGGCTTTTGGCGCTTAAATTAGCTTCACAAAATTATATTATAAAAAATAGGCCATAGTATGTAAAGGACGCATTATTAAAATTTAAATGAAATCGGTTTAAAAATAAAGCTTTTATTCGTCGATTAATTAAAAGTATTAGCATCTACATGGTTTTTAAATTATAAATTGCCTGCGTCAGTTCTTGCATATTTCATTCATAAAACTAGATTTTTTTAATTTAATACACGACAATCTCGTCAGGACGCCACCACATCAATGAAATAATTAATTATTTAAAATATTTTAGTAATTGATTTGTCCTCTCGTGTCATATTTTATGATCTTAAACGTCATTTAAATAATTTATTAAATATTTTTTTAATATTTTCATTCAACAAAATATTCATTACTAATGCGCATCTTAAAATTATGATGTTAATCGGTCGTAGGTAGGTAAACCACAGAACTTTTTACTGTAACTTGATTTATTCTAGAAATTACTGATTGTATCTGCATTTACTTATTTTTCACACTTTAATTAGGTACTTACAGATCATAAAGGTGTTAGTTTTAATAAGTACACATTCTAGCATTGAAACATAAACATATATTTCCTCATTACGTACAGTTATCGGTACAAATAACTAGACTGGAAAGTTATGTTCTACATTCTAATCAGATCTCATATTACTGCGCCTGCTTAAAGGCCTCGACTCTGAGATATTTCTAATCTACAATCAGCCTTTCCACTTACATTAGGCTTAAAATAACGCTTAGATAAAAGTTGGAATTCCAACATAGTAGTAATATTTGTTTCTAGATGTCGGTTAATAACCTAAACCTTCCACTATACCTATTTGGCATATATACAACGGTATGATAATAATTATGTTTGTTTGTACTGTGATACGGTTTTATGGACAGGTAGGATTTTTTAGGTAACATGTAGGTAGATAGGTAACTCAACAACAAACGAACTGTTGTTCGTTTACGTAAAAGTGGGATGAGTAGAAAATTAAGAAATTTTCTTGAACTGGGAAAAATATGGCCGTAGTATTTTTTTCTAGGTACACCCTTGCGTAACTTACTGTTCGGGGTTACAGAGCCTCTTAAATACATTTTTGTTTTTTCGTTCTAAATTATTTTGTTTTTTTTACAGTGGAGCAGGCAAAACTACACTAATGAACGCATTGGCACATCGAAATCCTGGTGAGTCTATTATTCTTATAGTTTTTTTGAATTTCGAAGTTTCGAACAAAACATTTGTTTTTCACAATTAACTTATCAGTATCACACTTGGCGATCGGTATGAACAAGGATCGAATTTCAAAAACCGTGTTGACTTTTTTTTGCAATTTAACAGGTTCTAAAATGTCGTTTAAAAATACACGGCTGTAACTTTAGATAGATTGCTTCTCTCTTCTCGTCTGACTGCCGTAGTCAGAGATATTTAATGATTACTTAAGACATCACTTAGTAAAGATTTTGACAGTTTAGTGAAGGTTTTGTATGTCAAACCTTTTACCGTACCTTTTACGTAACCGTTTTTGTGTATCAATAAACGTCTCTGAGTCAGTTAAAGTGTGAACGTCAGTATACGCCTTCTAAACCATCAAGTCTAGTTACTAAGGAGGCGAGCATAATTAAATCTGAGCTATAATATTATGACTTTATGTATACTAAACTGATTCTATAAATTGATAATGCGAGTCTTATATAACACATTTTGAATGTTTGATTATTTTGACGCATATACATATAAGGGGGTAGGGAATGGTCGGTCAGACAGACACACAGATCCTTTAAGGGTTCTGTTTTTTCCTTTTGAGGTACGGAACCCAAAAAATGTAAGTTGGCTCATTATGGTAGAACTACGTCTTATTTATATGTGGCGCTAACTGCCGCACTCAGCGAGCTTTAATGATTACTTAGGCCATCACTTAGTAAAGGTTTGACAGTTTTGTCATACAAAAGTATGTCAAATCTTTACTAAGTGACGGCTTAAGTAATCATTAAATATCTCTGAGTACCGCAGTAAAATATCTTTCGTGATTATTTAATCAGATATTTTAAAAAAATGCGCTACTCGCGCGAATTTTAAATAAGAAATCTATTTTTGGACATACTAACATATTTTTGAGGTCAAATGTTTTAACATACGTCAAAAAATATTATAACATTTTTAAATGACGCACATCAATGCGTGATACTTGAATGCAGTATTTGACCTCAAATTATTTTTTTTATAACCGAAGTACGAATACGGGTGAATTTTTAATTTATGACGCAAGTTGACCAGGTAGTCATAGTCATTATTTATTGCATACTTGTAGCTTCCAGGTCCCCGAGTCTGCTATTCAATAGTGTCAGAATGGTCTATCATTGATCTCATAATTGTTGATTTTGACAACACCAAACTTGTCAAAATCAACAATTATGAGATCAATGATAGACCATTCTGACACTATTGAATAGCAGACTCGGGGCCGTTGTTACAGGTAGGTATATAGGTTTCATACATGAACCCTGCTAGGGCACAGCAATATACAAAGTTTAATTAAAGTGCTACAGTGTCACATAATAACCAAACTTTAAAGAAAATATCAATTTTAACATGTTCATCATATATGTCCACCATGGTATATGGTAGCTTTTAGACAGCAACGTTGAAATTAAATCCTTAATATTTTGGATCTTAATTTATTAAGATTAGTTCCAGCAACTCTTTTTTTGTTAACGCGCACTGGACCAGCTTATTTAAAAAACGCGCCTGGGAATCACGCGATTTTTTTATTTTGCAATTTTCTAGTAATTGCAAACAATGTGGCAGGCAAATTAGTGCTTTACAATTATTATCTATTAATGTTCCTTTGTATGTGTGAAATTTTAGAGTAGACTATGGATGTCTTTTTTGGTTGATGGCAATCGGCTTGCTCCCAATTACATTGGTTGATGGCAATAGGCTTGCTCCTAATTACATCGGTTGATGGCAATAGGCTTGCTCCCAATTACATACATCTGTTGATGGCAATAGGCTTGCTCCCAATTTCATTGGTTGATTGCAATAGGCTTGCTCCTAATAGGGTAGTTGACAAAAAAATCTAATTAGTTCGTCAGATAGACTTCCAAATAATATTGGACACGTATTTTTTCTTTTTCAACGTCAACAATAAATGAAAACTATACAGTGCTTCGAAAAGTCGCGCGACGTCACACTTTGGTACATTTTTTACCAGAAAGTGACGTCACTAGCCCTTTTTTTTTTTTTTTTTGGGGTGTAGGAAATCATCAAATAACCCCTCCTGCTCTTGGGCAGAGCGAAAGGGAGTGTCAGACTTCTACTGACTAAAAACCACGCATGTTCCTTCTTAGCCCTTCATTTCGAGGCCGCGGTATCTCTTGCGAACAACCCGCAGCCCAACGTCACTAGCCCACAATCACGATCTTTGACACGTTTTATTGAAGTAAATTTTTATTAATTTGATCTAACAAAAAACACGTATCCAATATTTTTCGATAATCTAACAGACAGACTAAACATAATCTTTTTTTTTACCTACACTATTACATGGGTTGATGGCAATAGGCTTGCTCCTAATTACATCGGTTGATGGCAATGGGCTTGCTCCCAATTACATCTTTCTGTTGATGGCAATAGTTTTGCCCCCAATTACAGAGGATGATGGCAATGGGCTTGCTCCCAATTACGTCTGTTGATGGCAATAGGCTTGCTCGCAATTACGTCGGTTAATGGCAATAGGTTTGCTCCCAATTAAAAAAATAACTAGTTTCTTTTACAGTTTGACAGCTGTCAGTTGAAAGCGATTCTCCCTTGGGCCAACTTTTCGAGTATGAGTAATGAAAATCACGTTTACCCTCGGTCATACTAATTTTATTTCATGAAAAACTTTATTTAAACATTGTGGGAACCAAAAAAAGTGAAAAAATGCAGTAATAAATATACGTTTTAGAAATTTATTTGGTGGTCACTTTTTATTGTCCAACAAAAAAACACCACCACACCATTAAAAAAGTTTTAGCAATTAAAAACTGGTTTACGCCTATATTATGAAGTATTTTGCGGTGAAGCAGTTTTTTTTTGTAATTAAATGCCATTAAGACTTAAAAATCCAACACAATAGAAATAAGTTTTTTGCCATTAGGTAATTCAACTCGATTATTTATTAGTTCTGCACTGCACTTGGCAGTTAGGGATGGAAAAATAACTTAAATAATAATAATAATGTATTTTAATGAACCGGTTCACTAAAGAAAGGAATATAAAATGACAGTGCTTAGCATGTTCTTAGTGAGAGAATATGCCATGTGTTGCCATTTTAGATTCCTTTCTTTAATGAACCGGGTTATACCAGACTACAAAAGAGGCCCACTGTGTTACAATACAACTTAGCCTATGGTAAAGTTTGTGTCCAAATCTTTGTGAAACCGCTTCCTGCTTATGAATAAAAAAATGAAATCTAAAAATATGTTATGTTTAGCAAAGTATATCATATATATTTGAACTATCAAAGTAGGTATTTGTAATTATCTTCAAATTAGTATGCATATAATAGGCCACAAGAAAGAGGGTACCTACTTCACCTACCTGTTTTTCGAGTGTTTGTATTAATTAATGGCCTAGGTAAGATGAAATGTGGTCGTTGACTTTTTTTCAAATAAGGACTTTTTTTTAACTTTAAGTATCTTGAGAACACATTCAAATTCAAATCTTTTTTGTAATAAAAAATAATTGGTTTGTAAAAAAAAGAATTGGATGCAAGTAACTTAAATTATGTTAATTATTTAAATGTGTCGGAAAAGAATTTTGTGCACATTATAGGCTGCTGATGATGATACGAAGATGGCGTTTAACAAGCTTATAATTCAACAGTGGGAACACTAGTGGATGGAGAAATAGCCATGAACGGCACACAGCTGGGGGAGTTCATGCACCAAGAGAGCGGCTACATGCACCAAGATGACCTGTTTGTCAACAACCTTTCCGTTATCGAACATCTTACTATTATGGTAAGTAGATATAACTAGGTTTTTTTTTTTTTTTTTTTTATTTGGAATGGGCTTGCTCGTGACCTCAATCTTGCCCTAAGGGCAGAGATGACGTTAAGCTCGCCGTCCGTCCGTCTTATGACGACAACAGGCCGTGTCGACGGCGCGTTCGTGTTCCACGCGCGCCTCAAAGAGATGTCAGCAACATGGAAGGGGCCCGCAAGGGCCGACGCCTGTCGAGGCTGCGGGTTGTCCGCAAGGGATACCGAGGCCTCGACATGAAGGGCGAAGAAGGAACATGGGTGGTTTTTAGTCAGTAGAAGTCTGACACTCCCTTTCGCTCTGCCCAAGAGCGGGAGGAGTTATTTGATGATTTCCCACCCCCCAAAAAAAAAAAAAAAAAGGGCAGAGATGAGGTCACTTAAGCCTCGATCAAACTTTCACGGATAGATTTAAGATCGGACTCCGGACACTGATTTTGCCTGATTACGTACTGACATATCTGTCCGAGTAGTCTATTCGGACAGATTGCTGGCAGGCGAAGACAGGTGAAGGTTTCACTGAACGCAGTTACATTAATTAATTATATAGCTACGTACTACTACGTAGACCTTACTTGTCTTTATATTAGAACGCGTTTAATAGAGTGTTTCACCAAAAAAATCTAGTTAGTTCGTCAGATAGATTTAAAAAAAATAATGTACACATACCTACTCGTATTTTTTCTTTTTTCACGTAAACAAAAGATGAAGACGATAGATACAGTACTTCGGAAAGTCGTGTCAAGTCGTGTGACGTCACAATGTTAGACTTTTTTACCCAGAAAGTGACGTCACAAGCCCCCCACTCATGATCTTTGACACGTTTTATTTTCGTCATTTTGTATTTATTTGATAAAACAAAAAACACGTATCCAATGTTTTTCGATAATCTAAGAGGCGGACTAATGAGATTTTTTAAACAAAAAACACGTACTTACCCAATATTTTTCGATATCTAACAGACTGAATAATTAGATTTTTTTGGTGAAATACCCTTTTGTGACACCTACTTAGTTCAAAATTAATTTTAAAGAAACCAATTGTGTGTTTGTATTTTAGTATTTCCCCTTTCCAAAACTTATTTTTCATGCTACGAACACCATTTCCTCCCTTAGGCCCGATTACGCATGGACGGCCGCACATCCTCCCTAGCCCGCAAGAGACGAGTCAACCAACTTCTGCGCCAGCTCTCTCTGTATGGGTCCAGGTTCACGCTCATAGGCGGCCTGGATGGACGGAAGACTTTGTCGGGAGGAGAGAGGAAGAGATTGGCGTTTGCGACAGAGGTAAGAAATATTTGCAGTTGCTGATTCTTCCTATCGCAGCTTAGCGTAGCGGGAGCTCGTGGCTTAATAGCTGCCGCTCGTGCCGACCTTTAGGTTAAGCCATCCTTGCCTTGGTCGGTCCGTGGATGAGTGACCACCCGTTACATACCAAGTTTCCTTAAGCCGTTGGTCCCGGCTGTCATTTGCAGAGTGACCCGAAATTATATGTCAAAGGTGTATCACTCACCCAGTATTAACTGGGGTTGGAGGTCAGATAGGCAGTCGCTCCATGCAAGCCATGTACCCTACCATAGTTGGGAAGAGTTTAGGCAGATGATGATGAACTTCTCCTTTCATGTTGATGTACCCTTTATAATTATGTTACGAGTCCCAGTGCAATATTAAGAAGAAAGATTCTTGCCTTTGTGGTTTTCCTATGTAATTAGTTCCTAATTGCACAAACAATCACATTAATTTTCATATTCATCAGCAGCATTATTCACCTCATTGCGCCATTTGTTTTAATAATTCGTCGGTGCCAATATTTTGGAACTGTCAACATGTGACGGACGCTGGTGCAATACTTAATTATTATTCAAATTACGATGTGTTTAATCTATACTAATATTATAAAGCTGAAGAGTTTGTTTGTTTGTTTGTTTGTTTGTTTGTTTGTTTGTTTGTTTGAACGCGGTAAACTCAGGGACTACTGGTTGGAATAGAAAAACTCTTTTTGTGTTGGATAGTCCGTTTATCGAGGAAGGCTTTAGGGTATATAACATCACGCTACGACCAATAGGAGCGGAGCATAAATGAAAAATGTTGCAAAAACGGGAAAAGATATTCCTTTTTGAGAGCTTCCGTTGCGTGCGCTGCGAAAACGGTTTAAGTTACGCAAATATCATGTATCAAGGAATTGTTCCTCTTTAAATGTTCTAAAAAAAAGTCCGCGACAGCATATGTCTATCTTTTAAGGTTGACTCACTGTAACCATTTTTTACTATTAAAATGTTAGGTTAAAAAGAATGATATTTTGCGAAGCTTATTTAACCCATATGGTATTAATCTATATCTAAATAAATGTGTTAGTTAGCACAGAAATTTAATATAGAATATTTGTGCTCTTTACTCTATAAAGTTTAAACAAATATCTTAGAAGATATCGCAATGTAAAAATATCCGCGCGACAAAATAATTACACGCGCGGCAGTCATTTGGTCCGGTGCGGTAGGTTAGTGGGGATTCTGGCCTGCGGGGGCTCCGGAGAAATTGAAATTCAAAATATTTACTGCACCATAATGTTTACTAGGTACAAGGTGTTACTGTGTGGTTAACAGTAAGAGATACCTATAGTAATTAGTAGTTATTACCTATAGTCGTTCACTTTAATATAATCTAAACTAATATTATAAAGAGTACAGATTACATTTTTTGTTTGTTACGATTTAACTCAGTTTATGTTGACATGATTTGTTATAAGCTTTATTATGTGACGCAGACGAAGTTGCATGGGTCAGCTAGTTAATCTATACTTACTAATATTATAAAGCTGAAGAGTTTGTTTGTTTGTTTGTTTGAACGCGGTAAACTCAGGGACTACTGGTTGGAATAGAAAAAATCTTTTTGTGTTGGATAGTCCATTTATCGAGGAAGGCTTTAGAATATATAACATCACGCTACGACCAATAGGAGCGGAGCATAAATGAAAAATGTTGCAAAAACGGGAAAAGAAATTCCTTTTTGAGAGCTTCCGTTGCGTGCGCTGCGAAAACAGTTTAAGTTACGCAAATATTATGTATGAAAGAATTGTTCCTCTTTAAATGTTCTAAAAAAAAGTCCGCGACAGCATATATCTATCTTTTAAGATTGACTCACTGTAACCATTTTTTACTATTAAAATGTTAGATTAAAAAGAATGATATTTTGCGATGCTTATTTAATCCATATGGTATTAATCTATATCTAAAAAAATATGATTATTAGCACGGAAATTTAATATAGAATATTTGTGCCCTTTACTCTATCCAGTTTAAACAAATATCTTAGAAGATATCGCAATTTAAAAATATCCGCGCCACAAAATAATTACGCGCGCGGCAGTCATTCGGTCCGGTGCGGTAGGTAAGTGGGGATTCTGGCCTCCGGGGGCTCCGGAGAAATTCAAATTCAAAATATTTACTGCACCATAATGTTTACAAGTACAAGGTGTTACTGTATATTTAACAGTAAGATATACCTATAGTAATTGTCACTTTAATAATATAATCGAAGCCAATCTAAACTAATCTATACTAATATTATAAAGCTGAAGAGTTTGTTTGTTTGTTTGTTTGTTTGTTTGTTTGTTTGAACAGGGTAAACTCTGGAACTACTGGTTGGAATTTAAAAATTCTTTTAGTGTTGGATAGTCCATTTATCGAGGAAGGCTATAGGCTATATAACATCACGCTACGATCAATAGGAGCGGAGCATAAATGAAAAATGTTGCAAAAACGGGAAAAGATATTCCTTTTTGAGTGCTTCCGTTGCGTGCGCTGCGAAAACGGTTTAAGTTACGTAAATACTATGTATGAAGAAATTGTTCCCCTTTAAAAGTTCTAAAAAAAAGTCCGCGATAGCATATGTTTATCTTTTAAGATTGACTCACTGTAACCATTTTTTAATAATTAAATGCTTGATTAAAAATAATGATATATTGCGAAGCTTATTTAACCCATATGGTATTAATCTATATCTATATAAATGTGTTTGTTAGCACGGAAATTTAATATAGAATAATTGTGCCTTTTACTCTATACAGTTTAAACAAATATCTTAGAAGATATCGCAATGTAAAAATATACGGGCGACAAAATAATTAAGCGCGTGGCAGTCATTCGATCCGGTGCGGTAGGTATGTACGTGGGGATTCTGGCCTCTGGGGGCTCCGGAGAAATTCAAAATATTTACTGCACCATAATGTTTACAAGTACAAGGTGTTACTGTTTATTAGATAGTAAGAGATACCTATAGTAATTGTTACTTTAATAATATAATCGAAGCCAATCTAAACTAAAAGGTATTATAAAGAGTAAAGGTAAGATTTTTTGTTTGTTAAGAGTACGATTTAACTCAATTTAATATGTTGGATAGTCGATTTATCGAACCTTTATAAGCTATATTATGTGACGCGGACGAAGTTGCGTGGGTCAGCTAGTAGGTATTATAAAGAGGAAAGGTAAGATTTTTTGTTTGATACGAGTACGATTTAACTCAATTTAATAAGTTGAATAGTCGATTTATCGAGAAAGGCTAAAAGCTTATTATGTGACGCAGACGAAGTCGCGTGGGTCAGCTAGTTAATTAGATAAGTACAAACACGTCCATACCTAGGTATGGAGATGTATTTAGTAGATAATTATGTATATTGAAATATATAGATACTTTCAATTGTTGAAATAATGTGTGTCTTTAATTTTGCGAAGTTCAACTGGTCTTTATTTTTGTTTAACGCCCAATTCTGATAACATAATGCATCGAATATTATTTTTTCCACTGAAACAAGTTAGACTTTTAAATAATCGGAATACGGAAAAAGGTCAGTATTTTTATCTAAGTATACACAAACATTTGAATATTTATTGCTATTCAATTTATAAATACACAAATATTTGAATATTGATTGCTAAACAATTCCTTGTTCTGTGATGCGGAGGAATGAAGAAAATGTCGTGAGGAAGGTTTTGGGTATGAATGACTAAGCGTAGAGGAAGACCAAAGAAACGATGGATGGACTGTGTTAAGAATGATATGGCAAGAAAGGAGGTGTCCCATGAGATGACGAGAAAGAGAAGTATGGAAGAGGAAGACATGCTGCGCCGACCCCAAATGAATGGATTCTTTTGTGCTGTGTTTTATTCCAGTTCCCGAAAATAGTCATAGGTACTACCGAGTTCACTGTCGGTCATAGATGCAAAGTAGTCGACCATCAGTACACTCGGAATTCCAAGCTAGATTAAGCTATAGGTACCTGCCTTGGTTATTTCTAGATTTGTACTTACTATACTAACTATACAGGCACAATTTAATTTCATTACATTATATATTATAACGAGGGTGGGCGCTGATACCTATAATTACAAGACATTAAGTCTTAGCTTAGGTATTGGCTGCAACTGTATCTTACAACTTCATTTACCTTAAGGCTTATTTTAATTACTAGCTGACCCACGCAACTTCGTCTGCGTCACATAATATAGCTTTTAGCCTTTCTCGATAAACCGACTATTCAACATATTAAATTGAGTTTAATCGTACTCGTATCAAACAAAAAAATTTACCTTTCCTCTTTATAATGCCTATTAGTTTAGATTGGCTTCGATTATATTAATAAAGTGACAATTACTATAGGTATCTCTTACTGTTAAATATACAGTAACACCTTGTACTTGTAAACATTATGGTGCAGTAAATATTTTAATTTAAATTTGAATTTCTCCGGAGCTCCCAGAGGCCAGAATCCCCACGTACCTACCGCACCGGACCGAATGACTGCCCCGCGCTAATTATTTTGTCGCCCGTATATTTTTACATTGCGATATCTTCTAAGGTATTTGTTTAAACTTTTTAGAGTAAAGGGCACAAATTTTCTATATTAAATTTCCGTGCTAGCTAACACATTTATTTAGATATAGATTAATACCATATGGGTTAAATAAGCTTCGCAAAATATAATTATTTTTAACCTAAGATTTTAATATAAAAAAATGGTTACAGTGAGTCAATCGTAAAAGATAAACATAAGCTGTCGCGGAATTTTTTTTTAACTTTTAAAGAGGAACAATTCCTTCATACATGATACATATTTACGTAACTTATACCGTTTTCGCAGCGCACGCAACGAAAGCTCTCAAAAAGGAATATCTTTTCCCGTTTTTGCAACATTTTTCATTTATGCTCCGCTCCTATTGATCGTAGCGTGATGTTATATAGCCTAAAGCCTTCCTCGATAAATGGACTATCCAACAATAAATAAATTTTTCAATTCCAACCAGTAGTTCCAGAGTTTACCCCGTTCAAACAAACAAACAAACAAACTCTTCAGCTTTATAATATTAGTATAGATTTTAATTATTGTAAAACCATATTTCTTATTTGAAGGCAAATAAACTACTTTATTTTATTTTTTTATTCGATGATGAAGGGGACCCTGTTGCTAAGCCTATCCGTCAGGGGGTTGTATCGCATGAATTCATGATACATTAACATAACACAATCATAATTTTCGTATTTTTGTAATTTATTTTTTGCGCCGTTTCTGTTAGGTCACTAGATCTAATGTAATTTTTAAAGTACCCAAATGAATATTTCAATGTCGTTAAGTACATTAATTAATTTTGCCTAAATATTTTGGCAAAAGGCGGGGTACGGTCACCTTGCCCACCGTGGGTACGCCTTTGTGGGCTACCCTACTATGGAACTCTTTATGCAAGAGTCCGACTCACAGATAAGTTGAATAGGAAGTATTTAACACTTCCTATTCATCCTTTCTGCTTCACTTTTATTTTCGTAGACAGCATAATATTCAATTTTAGTAAAACAAGACACAATTTTGACTAAATTCACAGTGTGTATACTCGTTTTGGCACGATTGTAACTAAAAATATATTATTATATAATTATACAATCACTTTTTTACATCTCTAGCACTGTTTTAAATTAAAATATCAAAACGTTCTTGCGTACAGGTTTCCTTTTATCAGCCTTTTATGGGGTACCTATTTTACATTTATTATAGTTTTACAAGTCAAAAGATATGGTGTGTTCCTTATTAATTGAAATTTATGAGATAAGCTCGTCAATTTCATATAAAAACTTAAACAAATCGCCAAAATTCGAATGGAAAAGAAATAAAATCAGTTGAATATAAATATATCATCATCATCTGCCTAGCCTTTTCCCAACAACGACGCTGCAAGCGACAAAATCAGAATTGATATATTTTTATAGCCTTGGATATCCCACAGTTGAGGATAATCCTTCCTCTGTTGAATTTCCAACTTTGAACTTTAACATAAAGATAAAATATTTACAAAGATCAGTCCATCGTGGAATAGGGATGTTTACTGACTAAAAAAAATACGATTCTAATTAGTCCGTCTGTTAGATTATCGAAAAATATTGGATCCTTATTTTTTGTTTTATCAAATCAATAAAAATTTACGAAGATAAAATGCTTCAAACATTTGAGTGGGGGGTCGTGACGTCACAAATAATATCATACTAATGTCTTAGAAAATGACGTCACACGAGTTTTCAAAGCACTGTATCGTCTTCATTGTTTGTTTACGTGAAAAAAGAAAAAATACGTGTCCAATATTTTTTGGAAATCTATCTGACGGACTAATTGGATTTTTTTAGTTAACAACCCTATTACTGTGCTGTGCGAGTCCTAATAAATAGTTTTTCTTCCAATTTTATTTTACGCGTATCTACGCTAGGAACACTTTAATAAATCACGTAAATGAAACTTTCAACAGAATAAGGTAATAAGAATCTGCCAATGAAATTACTGCCATTTAAAAATAACCTTCTTCCCCAGCTCCTAACAGACCCTGGCCTCCTCTTCTGCGACGAGCCAACCACAGGTCTGGACTCCTCCTCAGCCCACCAGATGATGACCCTTCTCCGGGCCAGCGCAGCCCAGGGCAAGACAGTCATCTGCACCATCCACCAGCCCAACACAGAACTGATGGCTCAGTTTGATAAGCTGGTGCTCTTTGCTGAAGGGAGAGTAGCCTTTGCTGGTACCGCTACGCAAGCTTTAAGTTTTTTTAAAAGGTAAGTTTTGGTTGTTTATTTAATGAGGTATCTTGAATTTCTATATTATTTATCTTTATTTGTGTATTGAAGCCGACTATTGTTCGGTTTCACGGTTAGAATTCCGAATTTGTCTATGTGTTTTCGTTACCATATTTTTCAGTGTATTGTTTTAATAATCTAGAGTGGGTGTTGAGTTGTAGACAGTAAGTATGTAGCTGAGAGCATAGACAAGTGACAATCGGTTTCAAGAATTTCGTATGCCTACAACGGCTTTGAAAAGTACTGATGAAAACTTACCAATGCCTTTATCAAGTAACTTTTCCTTAGTCGATCTCCAGTGCAAGCAACAAAAAAATATTAAATATTAATTTATGATAATAATATGTTTTTGTAAAATGTTTAATTCTATCGATGCCGCGATGTCATGTTAGTAGTCTGAGGGGGGTAGAACGCTGTGTTTAGCATAATATAATATAAGTAACTACCTATTTACCTAATAGTAAACCTTGAGTCTAAAATAAGACAAGGGACCAGGTAGTTATAAAACACCTATCTCAAATTGCTATCTAAGTTATCTTCTAACTAAATTCAGATATTTAATTAAACATGACGTGCGATATTTCAATTTTAAGGACATTTTATGCGTAGGACATTACGTCAAATCGGTCCGCTATTTTTGGAAACTAGTTTTTAAAATAGGTATTTATTAACTTCCCGTGCTATAAATAAATATATTTACATAAAATAATTTTACATTCACACTGGGCCTAGGCCATCCACTATTCAAACATTCTATTAAAACATGAAGGAAAATTACAATAATATACGTAAGAGTCATTGATATAAAAACTAAAAGATACGGTTGTCCGAACATTTGCTCGACGCGTTGGCCATACAGAGAATCGGTGTAGTCTGCTCGTTAATGTAACCTTGTATAAGCGGCGTGGTATTTTCGAGGTATAAAGAACATAAATAAAGCTTTTAATAAAATTTACGACCGCACCCGAAGAGAGCCGATCGTGGACTAGTTCACTTCGGCTTAAGAAAGACCTATTTTAACATGCCGTCCGCCCAGTCCTTACGCAGTAATATATAAGTCAATGGTAAGAGTAGGTACGTTTTACCCAGGTACTGGGTTGTGGTCTGTGGAGGTCAGATAGGAAGTTGTTCCATGAAAATGAATGGCAAGACTGGAAGCCGACCCTAACTTAGTCAAAATATCTAGGAAGTTGATGATGATTGATGAAGAACTTGTTTTAATTTACGAATTTATAACAAAAATCAAATTCAACAAACGAATTCACTAAAGAAAATCGTATACTTTTAAAAACTAGTTTTTATTAGTCTTTATTGAAAGATCTGATGTAATACATAAATACTTATCTGCCAAATGGACAAAAGGAATCTGTTTATATTTTTTTAGTTTCGTTACATAATAAAGAAATAGCTAGAATTGATCACACATTTAACCAACTGGTTGTTGAAAGATTCATTTAAAAACAATTCTTTGGTTTCCTAAGTATAGTTGGCGGTTATTGTTTTTTCAATCTCTGCAAAGACCTTTTAATCTTTGATGTACATTTAAATGCCGTGCAGCAACAGAATATTTTAATTATGAACAATGAAACTTTTACGAACAAATTAACATTTAGTTTAGGTTTAGGTTCTCCGTTCTAATTACACAAAGATATTAGAATTTTCTGTTTTTCTTACTACTACTTACCATAGAGTTTCTTGCCCGCTCTTCTCCATAGAGATCTACGCTTTGGAATTGGCAACTACAGTACTTTTGCAGATTTAATGCCATGGGATTAGGACTGTAGCTACATTTCATTGTTGCATTTGTTTCGACAATTCAAAAGTGCATGTAACTCGCCTGTTTGAACTAAATGTTTTGATTTTGATTTTGAACGCATGCGTATAACACTAAACTGTTTCCATTGAGTTTTTTTTTTAGTTCAAAACGAAATTATTGCCAACATCGTACAATTGTATTAGCTTTGATTGATATTTCTTAATTACAAAAAAAACACTAAGTATTTCATTGATGATATATTTGTTACTACAAATCGTTAAAAAACATTTCATTGTCAATAAAAAGTCGTTAGTTATTGCGTTTTTTGGTGATTAAGAGGTGTATGACACACCTCTTAATCACCAAAAAACGCAATAAAATACTGCAGGTCATCAATGTTGCAATTTTGTTTTGACAGAAGTTAAAAAATAGGTCATTAATGGTAGGTAATGCTTGTTAATCACCAAAATAACTTTAAACGTTAAATTAAAGAGGCAGCCATTAAAAAAACGTTAGAGAGCTATTCATTCACTTTTAATTAAATCACTAAAAACGGAATGCAAACCCATTTTCAATGATTACATCTATTAAAATGAAATAAAAATTGAAGTCACAATCATTATTATGTCATTAAATTCATTCACTGTTTTATAATTAAAAAACGAACCTTTATGAAAAATGTGGAAGGATTAATAAATTAATCCTTTAATTTTTTATTAATGATGATGGAAAAACTGATCCGGGAATCTAACACCCGACCAACTAGGTATTCCAGACATTATCTAATAGCAACAAAATCTAGTCAAATAAACATGTTACATGGCGGTTGAACATGTTTTATTTGGCAAGCCATTCATAATTACTATTGATCCAATACAATTGCATCCCATCGTTTAAGTGGACTAGTCTAGGCTGTGACCTTAATAGGACTTCCCGACTCCTTAGAAACGTTCCACAATTGCATTCTGTCGCGAATTAGTACAGCGCATTTGATTTTATACATTTATTTGACATTTTATCTAGATCTTAGATAAAACTTGTGGTCTTTATAGGAAGATTTGCTAGGCGAATTTATTTTCCAACTATCATTAAAAAGAAATATACTGAGGAAACCAGTATTCCCTAGAACCAAACTTTTGAACATAATAGGGATGTTCACTGAATAAAAAAATGTGATTCTTATTAGATTAGAATTATATATTTATATTATAGAATTAGTCCGTCTGTTAGATTTTCGAAAAATAATGGATACGTATTTTTTGTTTTATCAAATCAATAAAAAATGACGAAGATAAAACGCGTCAAAGATTTGAGTGGGGGTTGTGACGTCACTCACCGGTAAAAAATGTCATACTAATGTCTTAGAATATGAGGTCACACGAGTTTTCAAAGCACTGTATCGTCTTTATTGTTTGTTTACGTGAAAAAAGAAAAAATACGTGTCCAATATTTTTTGGAAATCTATCTGACGGACTAATTACATTTTTTTAGTTAACTACCTTATTGAGATCTGCTAATCCTCAATGTCCTCACTTAATGCATTGGGTACAGTCCACTCCCCTTAGCCTGAGCATCAGCAATAAAAACATATTAGGTTATTATGCTTTACGTATTCAAATACAATGTACTCTACGTATTGGTTTCCGGGAAATATTTGTTGAGGTTACGTTCATTTTAATACAGGATGTAAACGTAGATAATAATTGTACTTTAATTGCCTCCATAATCCGTTTACTACTCAAAGCATCCATTAGCACAATGTTCTATGTGTGCTATATTGAGTTTTAGGTACCTACCTCAGACTGGTATTTAAAAAATACTTGTATAATTTCAGAACTTTGACCTCAAATATCTCCGTAACTAGAAGGTTCCAAGGTACGTTCCAGAACAAACAAAAAACGCAAAGATGGGGAATAAGGAAATTGCCTACTTTACACCCTTCATGGCAGACTTGTTTAAAAGCTAGACCTATAAAAATGCAGTATTACGCTGTTAATTATGCGAATTTATGCGATGAAATCCGATCCAAGAATGTCTACAACCGCTGATATGTCATCGTTCCAAAACAAATTGACTAATAAATGGCTAATATCCCTAATGCTTCTGAGAGTTCTACCAATATTAGCATTATTGTCAATATATTTAGAACCACAATAACATTTCAGAGGAAAACAAAGCTTACTAAGTTGCTTATTTTTCTGTGGGGGCAAACACCTCAGAATTTACATATTCTCATAACATTTTCTCATAAAAGTCATAACCAAAAAAACAAAAAAATGCACCAATACCTACCTATAGATACCAAGATTGTATGATTGATAAATACCGACGCTTATGAATAAAAACCTAATTGATTTGGCAATCGTAATAAATTGATTCCATTTTTTTTCAACATACAAAACTAAGGCAGGAATCGCCCGCATCTTTTTTTGAAGAAACTGACAAATGTACCTAATTCAGCCTATTTTGTAACCAATAACTTACCTAAATTCTAAAATAAATATCATAACTAACCGCTTAGAAACAAAAACTAGTCAAACCAGCCTTCTTAATTACGCAACACTATGTCGAAATTCGGTATCGATCTCCTCTTTAATCATTTCCTATTCTAATCTTCCTTCATTTGTTTCAGCCTAGGCTACCAATGCCCTCTCATGTACAACCCCACAGATTACTTCATCAAGGTGCTGTCTTTGACTCCTGGCTCGGAGTCAGCCTCACGACAGGCCATCAAGAATGTCTGCGATAGATTCGCAGTCAGTGACGCTGCCAAAGAACTTGACATGGAAATACAATTCGAATTCCATTTGATGGATACTGAGAATTCTTCTCGAACCGTAAGTCTACAAGTTGAACCAGTATTTAAATAAACTTAAAATTATTATGAACCATAAATAATAATTGTGTCTTCAAAATTGGTATTTTTAAGGGGATCGTAAATATTGAGAATCTCAGGGTCAGAATTATTCAATATTCAAGTGAACATGTTTTCAAAAATATTGGTCAAGAACCGAGAGTAAATTGTCGAAACTGCTTCTTAGATGTCAACTAGATCCTGATTCATTCTAGACCATGCCGTTTTCGAGCCTAACGTGTATTATGCAATGATTCATTCCGTGTCTATTGACATAAATTGTCATTAGGAGCCATAAAAATATTGGGATGTACCACAAGGCGATAGTCTAGGCCCACTTATGATCTGAATTTCTACTTCGTTTTCAATGGTAAAAGAAATTTTGTTTTTTTTTCTAGATGAATGAAACACATGATACCTTCGAACGTCCATTCTTTCTGACGAAGTTATGGTGGTTAATATACAGATATCTACTGATAGTAATCCGAGATCCACGGGTTCAATTTGTAAGGATATTTCAGAAATTGGTGAGTCGAATAAAATAGAAATATGGTACTATTATCAAAACTTCTACGCTTTGAATTACGTTTCGATATAAAAGCGGCGGGTGCTGCCACCTGTTTTGATTCGTTTTATAATCGATATCTGATTATTATTGCATTTTGGAATTAATCTTGAAGAAAACGAAAGTTACGAAAATGGCCATGACAAAGAATTGGTATTTCTTCTTCCAGAGACCATTTCGTATTGTATTTTTAGGCTTGTATGAGCTCTGTCAGTTCTCCTAACCTACGACTTTTTCTGTTCTAGGCCATAGCTCTCACAGCTGGGATATGCTTTATGGGTACTGTACGGCTCTCGCAGGCAGGAATCCAGGACGTCCAGGGTGCCCTGTTCATCATCATCGCAGAGAATACCTTCAGTCCCATGTACTCCGTCTTGCACATGTTCCCTGAAGAATTCCCGTTGCTGAATAGAGAGCTGAAAGCAGGATTGTACACAGCGCCCATTTATTATACTGCCAGGATGGTTGCTCTGGTGAGTTGTGGCTTTACGGAAATTCCATCGATAACCATATTGGATAAATATATGCAAAAGAAATTATTTTTGTAAACGATTGTTCCAATAGCGTAAACCTTCTTTCCCAAAAGGTAACACAGATTTTGTCTTTATTCTATTCGTTCTGGAGCTTTGTTCCCTCAGGAACTCAAAAGCCGGAGTTGCAAATGTACGAGTATTTCTAAATCTTATAAATTTTTAAAATCAAAAGTGCACTCACTATCTTTAGTTATTCGCTGTCTTTATTCATTCTATTATGTTTTTTACGTGCCTCTACATAAAAAAGAGTGGAAAAAAAAGTTGCCTCGTATACAATAATATGAATTGAACCCGGTGATTGTAATGTCGTTAGACTTTTTTCCAACGTTCTACTAGTTTTTGTTTAATGTTGTGCAATAATTTTGCAAAGAAGTATTTTTTTGATTGAGTGAGGTTAGTGGGGGACTAAGTAGAATAGTTCACATGCTCTTATCATCATCATCATCATCATTCTCCTGTCCTTATCCCAATTTATTTGGGATTGGCGCAGCATGTCTTCTTCTTCAAGCATTTTTGTCATACCTATTTTTGGAATCAAATATAACAGCTCACAACTTAGGACCCAGTAATATTAACGACAATAATATGCGTGGAGCGAGGCAACTGGGCTTATCCCAGTTAACGTCCTGTGTCCCTATTGGCCTTGTTCTGTTCTGTCTCCTGCTGATTTGGAGGGAAGTGAAAATTATGTTTTTCCTACTCCTCCGCTATTCTTTTCTGATTAATTTCGTTGCGGGATCTAAGACAGTTAAAATCGTTCCTCTGGGACTTCGTCGGGCTTTGTTGTCTCGCCGCTTTTTTTTGTGGGCGCCACAGTTGATTCTGGCTTACAGGAGTTACATTGGTTTGGGAATAGTGTGGCGGGCTTGTCCCAAAAACATATCTATTTCTTTCACACTTCTCTATTACTCGTCATCTCAGCAGTCACTCCTTTCTTGTTATATCATCCTGCACACAGTCCATCACGTTTCTTTGGTCTTCCTCTTCTTCCTATACACCGACTAATAGTGCCCTGATTTAATTTGTATGATTAGCATTTATATAGTTATTGTCACACTCAAGGGCATCAGATTACATATTACCCATTAATGATCTAAAAAAAATACATAAATTACAATGATATGTAAAGCACCTACCGGATTTTCAAAAATCTATTTAAAATACGAAGATTTTCTAAACTAGATACCACCAGCTGAGTTTAGGCATGTAGTTACATGTCAAAACATTTGACTATGACTATATATTATAAACTTGTTGTATTAACATACATTTATTTATAAGGCATGTTGTAGAACCTCAAAAATGAATCGATAAAGGCAAAAGGCCAACTCCGCGAGGATAAACTAATTTAGGGCTCAAACACAGAATACAATGGTCGGATATATTCTACCCCTTTAGAAAATTGATATTCGACAGTTTTTCTGACAAGAATGCAAAGGGGTTTGAACTTTTTTGTATGGAAGCTGAGCTGGCATTTCGACCCACCGCCATTTTGATGGTTTTTCGTAATCGCGGCCCACGATGAAAGTGATATGTCGATCGAGAGATCGAGACGAACAAAAAATGTCATGAAATATGGTACCCCAAAGTGTCGCGTTAACGAGATATTTGAAGGTAAAGATCGACATATGAGTACAATGACCACATAAAAAAAATAGACCTTTTACGTGTCTATAGGCGTTGATTATTATTATGACTGTTTACTGAAAGAGAGTAGGTACATTATATACTACTAGGAGCACGAGAAAACTATTCTTTAACATAACATAGCGTTTGATTGTGATACAAAGCGTTTTTCTCGTGCGTATAATAAAAATAAACCTGGAAACTATTATTTGGATACAATTTAACGTCTATACTCGTAATAAGGCTATTGTCATTGTACTCATTTGTCGATCTTTACCTTGAAATATCTCGGTAACGTGACACTTTGGGATACTGTGTTACTGGACATTTTTTGTTCGTCTATATGTCCTCTATCCATAGATACCACTTTCATCGTGGGCCGCGATTTCGAAAAAACAACAAAATGATGGGCAGGTTGACATGCCACATAGGTTCTATCCCCTTACTTCCTCTGATAAAAATATGTCTGACGTCAACGATGCAGATCCCAGTAATCAGTCCTAAAAGATTGCGCACTTACGCTTTGTTCCACATAATTTTATTTTCATTCTGTACCAATAACTAGAGATCGGATGTTTGAGTATTGACTAAATGGAGTGCGAGTTCGAGAATCAAAATCTTTAATAAAACCCAGTATTTTTTTCATTTCATTTTATATGAATATTCAGCAGCAAGATTCGAATTGAAGTAATTTGTTACGTGTTTCCAAGAATTTATTGTCTCGTTTTAAACAGCTAACAGAAATATTTATTATTCTTACGAAAACTTAATTTTATACACTATGTTTTTTTTAAGTCGTTTCCACACTTTTGCAACAATTTGTCGGTTAAAATGTACTTGTACGTGAATATGGCTCCGAATATCCGATTCTTACTAATAACCTACATACTTCTAATGTTAAATAGAACTTACTGTACCTTCTGTTATAATTTTGTTAGTATCCATAAACACGTGCTTGTAAACTACATGCCAAGACTACGGAAACTTTCCCGAGCAGTTTCCGATTTAAGTTATCTTTAAATGGCTCAACACCTCTGATAACTGTTATATTTTTGGTTCCAGCTACCCGGCCTGCTAATAGAACCCACACTTTTCACCCTGGTGGTGTACTGGATCGCAGGTCTACGTGGTTCCTTGTATGCGTTCAGCTTCACAGTCTTCTTGGCTATACTGGTGCTCAACGTTGCTATTGCCTGTGGTAAGTCATTTGATGCCATTATTTCAGTCCTTACAACTGCTTCCGTTTTTATGTGTTCAAATTCGGAAGCTCCACACTCAAAATATTTGCAGGTAGCGGCGAAAATCTTAAATGTTGCCTGCCTCACGTTATGACTGCAAAACCTCTTAAATAACGTCCTCCTAGTATCCACATAATCCTTAAGTCTTGCTCTACGTGGTTTTGTATTGAACTGATAAAGTTATCCACGGAGAACGATATAAATTATAATATCAATTTGTGATCTTTGATTCCAGGATCGTTCTTCTCGTGTGCGTTTGGTTCAATGCCAGTAGCAATTGCGTACCTCGTGCCTTTTGACTACGCGCTCATGATGACCTCGGGTCTCTTCATTAAGTTAAGGTAAAGAATTCACATTAACTAGCTTTTTTATGACTGTTATTTCTTTTTCACGACATGTGTTAATGTTACGATCTTATTATGCTGGAACATCTTCGAAAATTGTTAAACTGTTCGCATTAATATAATGATAAAATCATTTATTACTCTATATTTCTTGGTGTTGCCTATTAATTAGATTATTCATAGTGACCTTATTAGTAAGCAATATCGTAAAGATGGGTTTTAGACGTTTACGGTGTAAACCATGAATCGTTTATTCAGCAATTTAATTATTTAAACACCAATTTAAATGTACCATCATGGAAACTATCATCGTTGATTATGTCAACAAGTTCATGTCGAATCCAATGATAGTTAATAATCATTTAATTTACAACGACTTGAGATAAGCATATGATTAAGAAAACGAAACGGAATGCTCTTCTTTAGTTCATTCACGTTGCTGCCGTGGGTCCCTATAATGGGTGTAAGAAAACCCTTCTCGTCATTGGAACCTACTAGTTACGGAGATATTGAAGGTCTACCATACGATACATTCGTCAGTATAATGTTTTGAGTGCACTACATTGAATCCTACCGCAAACCGTGATAATTCACGCTAAAACATCAGACGATTGACGACGACCATTTTTGCGTAGAGTTAAGGGTCCGTTTACATAAGCTCGCCGTCCGTCCGTCTTATGACGACGACAGGCCGTGTCGACGGCGCGTTCGTGTTACACGCGCGCCTCAAAGAGATGTCAGCAACATGGAAGGGGCCCGCAAGGGCCGACGTCTGTCGAGGCTGCGGGTTGTTCGCAAGGGATACCGCGGCCTCGACACAAGGGCGAAGAAGGAACATGGGTGGTTTTTAGTCAGTAGAAGTCTGACACTCCCGTTCGCTCTGCCCAAGAGCGGGAGGGGTTATTTGATGATTTCCCACCCCCCCAAAAAAAAAAAAAAGCGTCCGTTTACACCTTGTATAAGGAGAGTCGCAGGGTTTATCTTAGATGGTCTGATGCCATGATTGACCATTTTCACTACTTTCTTAGATCACGTGAAATAAGTATTTTATAGACACTATCTAGATATCTTATAAAAGCCTTGATAAAATATTAAATAAAACTTATAACATTCGTGTGGTTTAGGCACATTTTTGTGCTTATCTAGATTTAGTAAAATATAATAAAATAAATCTTGTTTTATTGACCTGTTTTAACGTTTATTTTCAGTTCAATGCCAAAATATGTATCCTGGATCCGACATTTATCCTGGTTGATGTACTCGAACGAAGCCATGAGCATATTGCAGTGGGATGGAGTCCAAAATATAAGTAAGTTTTAGAGTTTTATTTACCCAAGTTTTTTTTTTTTCTAAATGACCTCTCGCAGGTCAACCTATGTGACAGCGCGCTAAAGGTAACCCGTGCGGTGTACGAGACTCGGCTTAGGGCGGCAATGGGGGGGGGGGCAGCAAAGGGACATGAGTAATGGTCACCATTATTTAGAAGATGAATTAAAACTTCTGGCACAGCATTGCGGGCTGGCTGGAGCAAGAGTCAGGGGTCAACATGAAAGGCAGGCCCCTTCTGCAAGCGCCAACGCCCGTCGGGGCTGCGGGTTGTTCGAAAGAGATACCGCAGCCTCGGCACAAGGGCTAAGAATGAAAACATGAGTGGTTTTTAGTCAGTAGAAGTCTGACACTCTTCTGCTCTGCTCAGAGCGGGAGGAGTCATTTGATGATTTCCCACCACCAAAAAAAAAGAAATTAAAATTAAAACAAATTTTCGATTATCTCCTAATCTTTTTTTCTTCTTTATCGTGTGATTAGTGCCTGGTGTTAGAGTTTTATGCCGCCCAATGGGCATCTGACTTGGTTTTACAGTTTCCGAGAAATATCTCGCAGGCATGCTGGTTTCCTCACAATGTTTTCCTAATAATAATTATCTCTATCTGCAGTCTCCATTCAATTTTTGCGAAAGTAAAACGATTTTTTTATTTTCTTCATGATAATATATTTTTTGACGTTTTTTTTTACCATTGATCGCAATAGGTAATACCTCACTCTGATGTATAATTATTTCGAGTCTTAAAATTCTGCCGATGCCTTGGCCCGAAAGGTCTTACCAAAATGTATCATATTCATCATCTGCCTAGCCTTTTCCCAACTATGTTGGGGTCGGCTTCCAGTCTAACCGGATGCAGCTGAGTACCGGTATTTTACATGGAGCGACTGCCTATCTGACCTCCACAACCCAGTTAATACTAGGTAATACGATACTCTTTGGTAAGACTGGATGTCAGAATTTCAGGTCACTGACTACCTGTAACGATTGCCAAAGCTCTGTATATGGCAGCCGGGACCAACAGCGTAACGTGCTTTCCGAGGCACGGAGGAAACTCGGTATGTCGGGCGGTCACCCATCCACAGACCGACCTAGGCAAGCACAGCTTTTACCTAAAGATCGACCCGAGTGGCAGTTCTTATTAAGCCACGAGCTCCTCACCAAAATGTATCATATTACCCAGTACTAACTGGGCTGTGACAGTCAGGTAGGCAGCCACTCCATGTAAAATATCCCACATAGTTTGGCAAAGCAAGTGATGATTTTGGAACTTAAAATAATTCCGGGATTATCGGGAGGTAATTAACCGTAGAACCAATTACCGCTGCGGTAGACGTGTCCTGGAGTAGAGATCGCGAATCGGCAAGCGTTGAGTGGAACGCTCAGGCTTGGTGGATCGATGATCTTCGCAGGGTGACTGGTAGTAACGGGATGTTAGTTGCTGAGAATTAAGTTCAGTGGCGTGTATTTGAGGAGGCCTATGTCCAGCTCCAGCAGCATTGCATGTGGCTGAGATGAGAATGCTAAGGGGAATATGTGGTGTGACGTGAATGGTTATATAAGGAATGAGTACATAAAAGGAAGTCTGAAAGTGGCGCCGGTGAATGAAAAATTGCGTGGTAATCGGTTGTCGTGGTATGGACATGTGATGCGAAGGAATGAAGAAAATGTTGAGTATGAAAGTAGCAAGGCTATAAGAGTAGAGGAAGACCAAAGAAACGAGTATTAGAGAAGTTTGGAAGAAGGCATATTGCGCCGACCCCAAATAAATTGGAATAAGGGCAGGAGAATGATGATGTATGTCCATCAGTGGACTGCTGTAGGCTGATGACGATGATGATGATGAGGGAGATATTATCCATATAACATGTTACTTAATTCCTTGAAGTGTAGGCAAATACACTTCGACAATTTATTATCCTTTAGAAATAGACTTAGCAATTGTTATGCAATATTGTATCTTCCGTAAGAAGGTGTGAGGTAATGGCGACCTTGAAAACCTGACATTTAGAACTAATGAGAAAAACGTGGCTTAGAAAAAGTACCTAAGTACGTCACGTAGAAATGTGGGCAGTCCAGCTTTTTTAGATTAAATTAGTCTACAAAATCGACATACAAAAATTAAATCGAATATATCCAGTAGTTTAGTCACCGGTCATTTTATTTTGCAGAATTTTCTATTAATTATTAAGATTAATAGGCTATTACCGATAGGTTAACGACCCCAAATCAGTTTTAACCAACTCGCTACTTCTTCTTCTTAGCGTGTCTATGGCAATCTAAATTGTGTAGGCCCAGAATAGGTGTTTTCTCCCGTCGGGGCTGTGGGTTGTTCGCAAGAGATACTGCGGCTTCGACATGAAGGGCTAAGAAGGAACATGGTGGTTTTTAGTCAGTAGAAGCTTGACACTCCCTTTCGCCCTGCCCAAGAGCGGGAGGGGTTATTTCATGATTTTCCAGCCGCCCAAAAAAAAAAAAAGGGATGTTTTCTGACAAAAAAAAATATGATTCTAATTAGTCCGTCTGTTAGATTATTGAAAAATATTGGCTAAGTAGGTACGTATTTTTTGTTTTATTATATCAATAAAAATTGACGAAGATAAAACGCGTGAAAGATTTGAGTAGGGGTGCATGACGTCACTCATCGGTAAAAAATGACATACTAATGTCTTAGAATATGACGTCACACGAGTTTTCAAAGCACTGTTAGTATCGTCTTCGTTTGTTTACGAGAAAAAAGAAAAAAAATGTGTCGAATATTTTTTGGTAATCTATCTGACGGACAAATTAGATTTTTTTGTTGGGCTACTATACTAGTTTGTCAAAAACTGTTTTGTTAGGCATTATTTTAGGTGACACCACTCCGTACTCCTCAAAAGGAGTATTAGGAGTCGCAGGTTCCAAAACTAACATCCAGCCTCAGTAGCCTCTGCCTCGTTGGTCTAGTGGTCGCAATCGCGACTGTTGAGCATAAGGTCCTGAGTTCGATTCCCAAGTCGGCCTAAGTGTTATTAGGTTTTTCCAGCAAGAATTTCTAGCACCAGCTACGGAGTCTGAATGCGTGCGCAGTTGAAGGCAATAATAGGATCACCCTCTAATATATGGGAAAAAAACATAACTGGCGAAATGTGTATTAGATACACATGTGCCTAACCCTTCGGGATTACAGGTGCGATGTTATACTATGCTATTGACGTGATAGGCAGCGTGACTAGTAGAAATACCGCCACAGTGTCGCCATCTGTGGCATAAGTTGAATACTAACACGGATTGTCAGTCGCATGCGCTGAGTTCCTTCATGCCATTCAACTTTGTTTGTGACGTAACAAGTTTTGGTTGAGTACAGCCATCTGAAACTTCAGAGTAATTCAGAGTAATAATTTGATATTGACAGCGCTTTTTAACCGACTTCAAAAGAAGAAGGAGGTTATCTAATAACTCAGTATTTATTTTTCTTTTTAACTTTATACAACGTAAAATTGATTTATGACAAGAATTTGGTGTGGTATTATACTACAACTAAAAAGGATAAAATAAAAAAAAACGTGTAAAATTACATAACTTTCGGAAGTCAATGGCAAAAAATGAATGAAACAAACCAATTGAACAATAAAACGAACGGAGTTGGCCGATCTAAGCCGAATATTTGCGGAAGAAACTTCGAAACGGCTGTTATGTTCAACAAATACTACCGAATTGAATACCATAGACCTGATTATGCTACCCTCGTAAATCTTACATAATGGCGGGCGATTTGGAAAAAACGTGCCTAACTAATAATTTCACACGTAATGCTGCATTTTTCTTTACAATTTCACTGTGTCTCATCAATCCAAACAAAAAAATTCTACTGACTTATGGTTTAAAGTCGAGTTGAGATGTCATTTTTGACAAAAAACGCATAATCGTTAAAGTATCGATTACTGCATTTGCTGTTACAAGGGCAGTACTATGTGTCACCAATGGCGTGCAGTAGACAGTACATCATACTATAGGTACAGAATACATACTAGTACTACGTACTATAGGCAAAGGGAAGCATACTAATTTATTTTTAGCAAGTCCTCAAGACATTTGGCACTAAATCAATAACTATTTAAATAGATGTAATTCTGACAAAGCTTTGTAGATTTATAATTAGGGGACTTATTAATAGTCCTACATGCAAGCGTAGGTTCGTAGGTGGGTAGGAATCTTTAAAGAGGTAGTGGGTGGTGAATTATATTGGGATGGTAGTGATATTATGATGACAGTACCAGTTGGTATAGGTATTGATAAAAATCGCTTACAAAATAAAGCCCTGCTTTTGAAGGGCCATTCAAAAAAAGGGCTATAATTTGCAAGCAATAAGTGGCATCGATATACAATCCTCTTCATAACGTAAAGAGTTATTTAACGCATCGCAATTAATGAAATTGTTGCTTTAATTAAATTTATCGTTAATCTTCAGCATGTACCTTTTTTTTTTTTGGCGGGTAAAAAATCATCAAATGACTCCTCCCGCTCTGGGCAGAGCGGTAGGGAGTGTCAGACTTCCACTGACTTAAAACCACACATGTTTCTTCTTAGCCCTTTGTGTCCACGGCCGCGGTATCTCTTTCGAACAACCCGCAGCCCCCACACAAATTATAGCCCTCTGTCAGTAATTATTGTTGTAAATGTGGGATTTTGAAACAAGATTTGTGTATGGCCATCTAACTTTAAAAATGAGGTAGGTCAGATAGATGGATGTTTGTTACTCAATCACACCGGAACGGCTGCACATATAAAAAAATCATACTTATTTGTCAAATGAAAAAAACAGTAAATTTTTAATACGGGTAGATAGATTAATTAATCGTGAATAGCACATAGGCTACGTTTTTATTATATATTTTATCTCGGAAGTACGTTCCCGTGGGGAATTCCTGAACTACACACGAGCAAAGCTAAGGACCAATAAATAGGTTTGACACTAATGACGCCTAGAATGTTTCCACTACTGTCATGTCTTCAGTTTTTAATTCTTAAGGATATGTTGCTTTTTCAATGTTTTGCTTCACCGTATTGAGAACGATGGATATTATAAATATTGATTTATGGAGAGGGAGAGGAAAGAAGGCCAAAGAAAAGATGGATGGTTGTGTGAGGAATGACATGATTGAGAAAGGAGCAAAATTGCCACCGTGACTTCTAACAGGAAAGAATGGAAGAAGAAACGTGTTGAAATGAATGGGATAAGGGCAGAAAGATGATGATTGAGAACCATACCGTTTCGTAAGCCAGGAGTAATTCAAACAGGTTTTGATAGAAAAAAAATATCGCTTAATAACTTATCTAAAATCAATGAACCCCATGTTTTTATAGCACTTCCTGCAATAGGCCATCTGTTTTACTTTTTTCTAAGCGCAGGTAGATTATTATGGCGCCCGGGATATTCCCAGCAAAAAGGGTCTACCAGGTAAATGGGAAAAAAAGTTGTAACCATAATGTATTTAAAAGGAGCAATATCTCCATTGCATTTAGAAATGTGTTAAGCCCATAGTTAAATTTGTTGTTAAACATGGTGCTTGGCGCCTTTGTTAACATATCAGGGTTTTAGACAAATTGAGGTCGTCGACCCGCTAGTCAAGGAGGTAGACTTCGAGTCGTCGATCGATATTCAAAGTGCTTTATGGTCAGGTGGCCCGCGAAATTCGAATTATCTTACGATTTTTTAATTTGCTGGTCAGTGTCAGGTTTTATGTTGATTAAAATATGACTCGCGCACACAATGCGTATGTATTTATAGAGATATGCTATGTAAAATAAAAAATATTGATTTTGAATTTTTGATTTTGGACTATGGGTAAGTAATTCAAATAATAATAAACCTACTACTTCCTGCAGAAAGCAGTGATATTAAATACGTGCAGACTGGTGAGGAAGTTCCTACAATGTGAATCAGACAACCCACACCAACAACATTTTCATCTTCATCTTTCATTCAACATTTCACAAAACCGTGTTGTATCTATTTCTACTGCTTTAACTCTTAGCCCAGCTGATAATCACATGGCTTAGGTAGGTCCGTGAAATCAGTATTTCTTGAGAAATAAGCAGTACCTTTGTACTCATAGGTATGTTATATTATGTTATTTTTCCTGTGCTGTCTACTGTGTGTACATAAATAGTAAAATAAATAAATACTTTCCGGCTTCCCGGATAGCCGAGCAAAATAAATGCATAAATAAAAAAATTATCGAGTAAGTTGGATCACTGGTCCTCTAGTCTAGACAACTATCATTATACCCGTCAGCTGGCCCACCGAAGTACAGAGCTAAACAACGTTCTCATCAACACCTTCTCCCTTGTTACAGCCTGCATCTCCAATAAAATAGGAGTACCCTGCCTCAGTACCGGTCAAGAAGTCCTGGAAACCTATGACTTCGCGAGCACCAACCTTTGGACCGACGTCCTAGCCCTCTTCGGCCTTTACCTAGGTTTCCACAGCCTAGCCGTCCTGGCCCTTGGGCACAGGACTAGGAGAAAATAAGTATTTAATGTTTATGGTTTAATTATTGTTTTTGGTATGGTGTCTATTATGTTATGATAAATGTGTATTCCGCGAGATGTAAATAATTTAAATAAAGAATTTTATTGTACTGAATTTATGTGGTTTTTGTTTTGAAATAGACGAATCACATCACCATCACCTACCTCCATGGCTCCATCATGACATTGAGGCCGGCTACGAGTCTAGTCTCATTAGTCTCATCAGTTCATAGTTTCAGATAATTTAAAAATCACATAAGAAAATGTTAAAACAAATGCAAAAAGAATCGCGAAAATAGAACCAATAATCGATTAGGTACAGAGAAAACGGTGTTCATACAAGATAAACATAACCTCCTCCTTTTTTTGAAGTCGGTTGAAAACTGCTCAGCTCAGGCAAAGATTGAAGTCCTGCCTTGTTTATGGTACCTATAAGTATATTATTATATGTTCGCTCGGCATTACCTACTTCTATTTACCTCCTACCTATCCCAATCCAGTTAATATAGCCGTAAAGATGACGTTATGATATCATCATGCCAGCATCATTCATCAGTCGCTATAAAAATCTATCGCTCAATAGATACGTCATGTTGCTATTTGGCACTGATCAGAAATACATCACGAGTAAATACCAAGAGGGATATCCATTCAATAGTCAGTCTGGGCTTGTCTTTTGAGTGAGTTTTCGAGTTTCAAGTACTGTGGGTTGTGAATAACCTCCTCCTTTTCGGAAGTCGGTTAAAAAGTGTCTTCTGGGTAACCGTACACCATCATGGAAAGCCTGATCGCTTATATAACATCAGGTGAGTGATGACATAAAACATATGAGTTATGCTTTTTTTGCGGTAGGGTAAAAAAATATTTATTTATTTACTAAAGGATTTATTTTTTATTTCGCTATTGGGAAAATAAAAACTTATTTTTGATTATTTTGTAAGTCTATAAATAGTGAAGATGATTGACTAACCAAAGAATAGTACAATTTGTTACTGCTCTTCTCGGCCCTATAACACCTTCACCATCCGGCTCGGGTGTTCATTCCGCTTCGAATGCAATAACAAACTTTCCGCACTTGTATTAAACGATGTTTTCTAATACATTTTCGAAGAAATAAAATAATAAAACGTTAATCGTTAATGAATTGCCACGATCCATTATTTGACGGACGACGACCCGTTGAAGGAGAAGCAAAGATATGAAAACACTAAACAGCCTCGTATAAAAAAATATAAAATTCAAATAAAATATTTGAATTAAGAACACAAATAATGTTAATTTTGTTCTTATAAGTAAATATTTGCTAAAAATAAATCATGTTTATTTATAGTATTCTTTTTATAAACACAATTTAAATATTTACGCTGTAAATACGCAAATCCCTATGACAAGATTTATAGAAAAACACCGCCGCCGCGCGCCGCTGGCTCTATAGTCGGTGGTGATTTTTTTTTATTTGGACAGTCACTTGGACTTAGTTTATGGTACCTATATAATCTGTGGTAATTTTATTTTCCACCCTTGGTTGCGGCAAAAACAAAACGCACCAGTACGAAATACATTGCAAGTCAAACCAATCGTAGTGCAATAAGAGCCAGTTTTCGAGGAAATGTATGGAAAAATTATAAATACGGGTTTATGGACATCTATAAATCAAACTTTGTAGTAATAAAAACTAATCAAATACCCACTCATGACAGTAAAATAAAACACAATTATTATTGTTACGATATGTTACTGCCATCTAGCTAACGTTTAACTAACAACTTCACTAAGCCATCTAAGGTCATTACACTGAAGTTCAGCATAAAAATGTTAGATGGCAGCACTTCCGCCCATGTTTTTGTACCTGCCGGTCCCGGCAAACAACGGGCGTTCGCTCCGCGCCGCGCAAGCGTAGTTCAAATTCATCCGCCATATTCGTCGTGTCAGACGGAGTGCAGTGCACGGCTGTGACATGTTTATTCGTAAACTGCATAAAACTTATGACATCGAGTCCTCACTGGTGCTTGTTTTATTTAGATAACTCTTCAAATATGCGATTTGATGGAGTCTTGAATGGATACTCGCGTCGTTTGTTGAATTATAAACGTGCATCGAACTGTGCATTCGTGTGTTTATGATAACAGCATTAACAGTAATCCTCGGTCGTGTATTGTTTTTTGTAAATCCCTTCAATTACTGGTGCTAAGGCTTGGTGATATTATGCAATACAGCATAACCGTGACCTTCGCGTTTCGTGACTGTGCTAAAGGTGTCTTTTGAGGTTAAAATGCAGCTTGGATTATGAGCGACTGCGCCGAGCCATCAGGTTAGTAAGACGTCCAGTTATTTTATCGGTACTGATAATACGGTGTTTATTTATCGTTTGTCCTATATTCTTGTTGTGACAACTTCGTATACATCTACGTTTTTGATTAGGAAAACCATTTGTTATTGTAACACAACAAGAAAAAACTTAGAGCTAACTTGTTCAGACTTAAATTCTAACCTCAGATAATTACGAAAAGTTTTTACGCGGGAAGTTTATACAAGATTTAAATAAACGTACATTTAAAAACTCGTTCTTATAATAATGTTCAGTGAACAACAGAGGTCATAAACTCATAACTTTACTTGTAAGTTTAGAATACAAAGACGTTGGTCGTTCCGTTGGCGTTAAGTCTCAAGTCGCGATCAACGTAGCAGGCCCGCGAAGCTTGCCTTGCACCTTAGCGAGGCAAGGCACAAGGCGTGCGGCGCGCCACGCCACGGAGAGAATGCAACCTCGCCACAGGAATTACAAAGGGAGTAAAGTGAAACAAGGACGAGGCATTGATTATCCCAACGTTTTTTTTTATGATCTGGTGTTAGACGTTTAAGATTGTCGATGGAACTGGTTGATGAGATTGAAGAGTTGAATTGATTACCGACCTTTTTGGTTGATCTCCCTTCTAAAGATGTATTCAGAGATAGGTACCTACTTCAAAGGTTTTGAATGTAGGTAACAAGTAAGATAGGTACATTATCTCCGTGTAATCAGGTCACGCCGGTACCAGTATCTGGTAGGTATCCAACTTGAATGGGTGTGATTAAACCCATTATGAAGATCATAATCATTTTGTTTACGCGAGTAATGTAGCTAATAACTTTACGTGAGTTGCTGTTAAAAACAATGTGCCAGATGATCTACATAACAAGATACAATAGTTACACAAGATACAACAGTTGCTTCTATTTTTCACGTCAAACTTCCTGTCGGCTGTTTCGTCTATTCTCATGTTAATTTACCCCTAGCGCGTCACATGTTTATTTTTTATAAACAATAGATTGTACTCTATGATCTACCATTCTTCATACTCGGACAAGGAAAAAGATTTCCAAAGTTCAATGATATGGCCTGAAAAATAATAATAATTTAAGTGTACCAGACTCATTAAAATAACCCTTACACGTACGAAACAGGTTTTAACCGTTATTGATTAAAACCGAACTGTTTTCTTTCCTAAGTAGGTACCTACGGAGTACTCTCGGATTTTACACAGGGCTAAAACCTGTGGTGTCCACTCATGTTATCGAAATAGATAAATACCACTCTAGATTGTTGGTGGGCGTTCGATTTCTAGCTTATGACGTCACTGTAATAAAACACCCAGTACTAACCGCATTAAATAAGTACTGGCTATTTGCAGCATAATATACGAGTATCTAAAAGGCAGGATAACTGTTCACTTGTACAGATATCAGTTGATTTCATATCGAGAATTCAAGACTTCATCGCGAAAGTATCTACCCAGATGAGATGAAGACATGACCAGTTGTGTCCACGGACATAGGTGTTTTTGCAGAAATTGAAGTTGCTAACTTTATCAAAATTAGCATACATGAATGTAGAAAATTATTCGTAATCATGAAGATGTTTGAATTAACAGTTAAGTTGAACTAAGTATCTGTTTTCATCGTCTGAAGTAGCAACAGCCTCGTCCAAACTCCCACACAAAAACAAACCATGAATTTCTCTAATCAATAATTCTTAAACATTGCAGGCTTGACAAAACCAATAACACGGAGATCTAGATATCGTTGCTCGAAGTAATTGCTGGAAGTCACGGCATAGTTACTAGCGAATAAACAACAAAGGTCGAAGCACAGCTTCTTGATAAAGATTGCGTGCTGTATCGTCGACGAGGTGAACAGCGTTTGCTTAACTTAGCTGGAAACGCGTGTGACTTCAACGGTAGAAGATACAATTATTAATTTAGAAACGTAGTGGTAATGTTCGATTTAGAATTGGTAAAAATAGTTATCATAGAAACCGTATTAGAGAAAAGTAATGTTTTAGTAGAATTTGTAGTGATAATCATTCATAGGATCCAGTGCTTCACTGCTTTGCAGTTCTCTGTCTTTTCATTAGTGCAGAGAACGATTGCAAAAGCAGCCATATGTTGCATTGAAGCTAAAAGAAAATTCCAAGAACTTCAGGTACTTAGTGGTATGGTAATATACGGATTAAGTTATTGAAGTCTTTTAAAAACAAATTGAATACCTTGTACCACATAAAGGAGCTTATTTTCAATCACATCGAGATAAACACACTACCTTTTATTACAGTTACATTGGACCGATACAAATTGCCTTCTCATTGAAAGGTGATTATCGAAGATTGGCAGGAAGAAGTCCTTTAAATCAGCCGCCGATAAACGCTCGTTGGCCTACCAGTTTTCGATTAATGAGGCTGCTTACTTAGTCCTCCTTAGAAGTTTAGTGTCTATCGCAGCTTGCGACAGGCACGGATGCGATTCATTAAATCGGTGCCTAGATTTCCGTTTTAACCTGTTTCACTTGAATAACTATTTAACCTGTCTGCGTTGCAATATTCTACATCAATAATATTAAAGAACTTAGGTGTAATGAGACGGTCTCCAACTCGCCATTTGTCAAACTAGTGGTTCCAAGTAGAAATGAGAAAGGAAAAAGCTGCTGTGATTGTCTGTCGTAAATTGCTTCGAGTTTCTAATCTGCAAGTACCACGTATCCAAGTGTTTTGTTTCTAATTTTAGTCAGGGCAAGCTCGATTTATAACGAATCGTATTCGTTTATTTGAAGTTAAATTCTGACTTCCGTTGAAGTTCAAACCTCATATAATCCACCTGTTTCCGTATTTCACTACATAGTTCCCATGTGCACAGAAAGTAAGTAGTAAGAACATATTTTGTAGTACTTCAAATTGCTACTATTAGTCTCATTTAACCGGTCCAGACAGATTTGTTTATTATCATCATGCAACTTCTGCTTGAGCGGTTACGAAACAAAAAGAAGCGAGCAGTCTTACAATATTAGTCGACGATGATAAATGGTCTAATGGTCTTCTCAAATCGGTTTCAATGTAACTTGAGACCGATGAACTCGGTAATTAGCGGGTTACGTTCCACGAAACTCGAACGAAAGTCTCGCGTGATACTCTTTTTTTTTGTACACCACCTATGGTATTATAATGAGAATAATTTCGCCAATCTTGCAGTTTCTTGTTCGGATCGGAACCAATTACTATGGCATCGGTCACATTAACAGACAAGTGAAAGTCCATAATTATACATAATAGCATTAAAAGAGATCTACGCGATTCAATGGAGAATTTTAATTTTGAGGCTTATTTTGTGCATTGCATGTGGTAGGTATATAACTGTCCATCAGACGACTGTTATTTTCATAGCGAAGCAAAAACCGCGAGAACAAACGGAGTGTCGAAGTATTTACTACCAGATTTGGCATGACGCGATGATATGTGGAACTGGTTTGATGCTCGTTAAGACGCGCCGTAGTGTCTCACGTATTTGAACAAAAACCGAGCCGGGAGCAGAGCTGACTTGTTTTGGACAATACCCGGCTGACACTTGAATGCCGATGCGTTTACCATGTGACATCACATAGCTACCCGAACATGGAGAAACGTTCAGAAATGTAGGCTGGGGAGAAAAGTCCTTAAAAGGTACCGTAATATACGAGAGGTATTGTGTGGATTATTCTCAAACAAATTTCCAACTGATAGGATTCAAGTTTATGTTCGTTTCTGAGTAGAATGAAAGTTGATTTTCTCAGTGGATTTATTTACTTTTTGCCAAAACCGACATGAGTCGGTTTTGGCAAAGTAAATAAATCCACTAAAGCATTACTAAAGCATTTATGGCCATCCATAAATGCTTTAGTAGATCGATGTTTTGAATGCAAAACACACATTGAATAAGCCAACCTCTTCTCGATCCCAAAGAGTATGAAGCATGAGCCTTACAAAAAATGGTACAAATTGTTAAGAGGAATTGAGAAACAAAGCATTCATTGTTCCATATTGAAGGTCGACCAGATAAAACAGACTAAAGATAAGTGAGAAACTGAACTTAACACATTGTTTGGGATGTTGCAACACCAAAAGAATAAGGCCCACTTTAAAATTACGAACCGAGAACGTATGAATATTGACTATTTAAGTATTTACAATACTATAAACCTGACTAACAGCTATTGAATTGCACATTTCCCGGGCTCGTGTTTAGTGGGAGGTTGAATTTTAGCACTAGCTCCCTTTGTGAGCTTTGCACCGGGTCACCGACCCTTAATTATCCTATAGTGCGCACCGCTGCAGTGCAATGCTCCAGTAAAATTCTGCATAACACGCCTTTATTAGTCGCTGACGGCTCCGACTTCCTGGCAAATATTAGTTCAACTCTTTCTTTAAATAAACCAAAATTAATGACACTTTGGCAAACAGTGAATTGTTTAAAATGACGGTTAATGAACAAAGCCTTTTAAATAAGAATAACGTAATGACGGTTGGTGGTTGTGTAACATACACCGGATAAGCCGCAAAAATGAAGCCGGTTGTACCGATCCCTATCGAGTGACCGCGCCGAAACACTTTTGCATGTCCACAATTACGGGCTTACGGCCCAAACCTTGTGTACACTGTTTTTATAAAACGAATACGATAACATCAATCGAATCGATTCAGCCGATGAATCATACCCGATTCCGATGAATCGTGTTGCCTGCCTGTATGTTTTTGTTGCGAAAACTCAATTACTTTTTGAATCCCCTCGCATTATAGTCTGAAACGTATCCTGATGCAACTATGATAAGGTTATTCAATTTTAGTTCTGATGGAAAAACTGATATCCTTTTCCCCTACAGCTGAAAGTAGTTTGTTAGACAATGTTGGCAGTTATTATTGCTGTCAATAAATAAAGCCTGTAGTAGTGGCGCTATTGTCAAGATACGGGTAAATAATGAACGTCCTGCCTGTTACTTTTGTCCAAACAAGGAAGTGTAAATGTGGAGTAATTGGCTGGACCAGGAAATTACTAAAAGGTTTCTTAGGTTCATCGATGATTTGCGACTCGTGCTTGTTTTAACGGCTTCCTTTTTAGCAGAAGTGAAACGTGCCGATGAAAGCGCACTATCTGCAATACCTGCGCGCTCAAGAAACTTTGTATCATCGCGATTATCATTCTGTAGTGGCCGAGAGAAGCGACCAGTTCCTATAAAAGGCTCGTTAAGTAAATGTTTTCCGTTAGCTATGACACACACGCTAATATTTGGCCTTCCACATGGACCAGCCTCCGTCGAGAACTTGCTTGACTCGAGGTAAATTACTATATTTACCTGCAATTATGGTAGACGGTTTTCGGATTTATGTAGCAATTAAGCGCATAATCCCTTATGAAGCCTGGTAGGGCAGTTACAAAATGCTTTGAAAGTTTTCGTGTAATCTGAGACTTATTCAGGACGTGTAGCCAGTTTGTGAGGTTAAAAAACGGCTTTAATTACTTTGAAGTGGATTTAATTAATGTAAAATTTCCATTAAGATTGACATTTTAAAAGGGGCTACGAATGCGTGGATTTAAGATCACGAATCTTGCAGACGTATATGGTAATCCGCCATCTTGATGTTGTCAAGAAAAATCTCAACATGTTGTATCCCTAATTGAATTCTCGCTAAGCTGTGCTGAGAAGGTTGTTTAGAGGAAACACTAATACAGTAGCCGAGTTTGTCCATTCTGTTGTCGAGCGGCCACGTGCATGATCATGCATACTGTAAACAGATATAATTAAGGTCGTGGCGTCCATATTAATGCAGGCCCGATCAATATTCATAGCAAGCGGGCCGCGGGTCAGATGGTTAGATATCCATTGGCGCCCAGTACTCTCGGGTCAAGTAAGAATGAGTTGAGATTCGCGATTAAACTAGTTCAGAGTTAATTATTTTGTTAGCTTATTGAATTATAATGGCAAGTAAATAATTACTGTAATAGGTACTTGTTTTATGACATAAAGAATGCCGAGCGTCCAGAAATGTAACGACAATCTCACAAACAATTATTCCTTCATTTCGAGCTCTTCTTCCTTTTCAATTGATACTATTTTCAAAACTAAACACAGAAGCTTTACCTGACTGATTCGTGCGCATCACACTGTGTGACCTTGACGCGATAACGCTGCGTCCGCGCAGCTATACCCACGGCACAGCGTTAATACCCCGCTATTACTTTAAACGTTTACGCCATACGCGCCACATGGTGTTGCATCGCGTTTTTATCCAATTATACATATTTCTTCAATTTCATGGTTCGTTTATTCGTAAGTGTAAATTACAGATGAATCTTGCGTAAAATCACATTCTTAGTTTGTAACTATCTATCAATATCATCACGAAACGAATTTCTTATCTCGAATACTATTGTTTTCAATTGCATTGTCATTGAAATGAAGATCACGTTCCTAAGCAATTAGTATGTCATTATGTTCGTTATTGTGCATACTTCAGATTCTGGCTCTCACATATTTTCTTTTCAGATTCTTCAGTGATATCTATTGCAGCTTAAATATGTGTTCTTAATTTTAGACGATTCTGATATTATCATTATGATATATCTCTTTCTTTCTTATTGTTTACTAATAGCTTGTTCACGAGGCTTCGCCCGCGTGGTCTACATGAAACAAATGTTTATTTTTTCAGAAACAAACATTATAAGCGCATTTAGTCAAAATTATTCCTTTGGGCGACCAGAGAATAAAAGGTTCACAGAAAATTCATTTCGATTGTCACAAATCTCCTGTCCATTTAATCCTTGACAAATACATCTCTATCTAGTTTCCCACTACTATTGTGGCCATGTCAATTGTCATCAGTCCATCTAACCAGCTGACAACCGCCGGTCCTACGTCCGGTGTCCGGTCTAAATTCAGCTTCCTCTATCCCACAATCCCACCGGCCACCGGATCCAGGCCATATGTGGCAGTGTGGCTGAATCGTATCGTCGAAAACTCCAATGAAATAGAAAGCATTCTTACGATTAGATTTAAGAACTAGTCGTATTTGGGTATCGAGTGAAAACAAACCGTATTGGGAAGCGTTGCGTCATTGCCCAGTTATTTGGCCGATAGGTCTAGTTAAGAGTTATCGGCTTGCGTCGTTTTGATGCTGTTGTGGATATATGCTTTCAACTCTTTAACTTCTTATTACTGGTAAGCCAGTAGTGCTAACCTTTACTTTTTTCCTGAAGATTTATCTCACCCTTTGGTTTTACCTGTTATATTTCTTTCAAGTGCCAACTAGTCTAAATCTTTAGCAGCGCGCCATTCATTTGTCTTGCAAGAAACCTTTCAAGTTCCTTCAATAATCCGATTTACGTCCATAGCCCTCACGCCGTATATTGACTTTTGTCCTGTTATTTCTTTGTGTTTTTTATCATCTTGCCCTATTATATTTTTATGGATTTCATGCTAAAGTTTATTGACATTTTACTGCTTCATGATAACTTAGGAGCACTTCTTGCAGAATTACTGCGTCTGTCTTGCTGTAATTTGGTATTATCGCTTTATTTACTTACAGTAGATACCTACTAAATGTAATGTGCTTAAAGTAAAGTAATAAATTCCTTTTTACGAGTCCCTTTTACCTGAAATTGAAATCTAAGAACTAATAAGTAGGACATAGAAGCTTTGAAAGTATTCATTTAGCTTCTACTTACTTTATCTATTATATAGGTTTAGTATTTTAAGAACCGTGTGTAATCAATTTTGCATGCACAGTGGTATGGTAATAAACATATTTGTGCGTTTTCTTTGCACTTATTGCTGCTAGCTCTCGGAATGTTATCACATCAGCTCATGTTACCTTCCAGACCGCTGAGATAAGGAATACAGTTGTGCAATCTGACAGAGGTTTATTTTTTAGTCGAACAACAGAATGCATTTTGATTTATGACTTAACAAGTTATGACTGAGAAATTTCCCTTAGCTTCGGATGAAAATACGTAGGTACTTCTATCGTATATGGTACTTTTATCTTTTATTGCTGACGTTGGAGGATGAATTTTCGGAAATCCTTCTTTAGTGTCCACCATCGTTTATTAATAAGTCAGTATTGTGCCAAATTGCATGCTTATAGACCATTTTAGGCTATGCGTTTTCGACTGAGATAGTTGGATTACTGCCCGGTTGAAGGCAATAGACTCGCCCCCAATTACATGGAACTTAAACATAACTGGTGAAATGTGGGTACCTAACCCTTTTTTTTTTGGCGGGTGGAAAATCATCAAATAACCCCTCCCGCTCTTGGGCAGAGCGAAAGGGAGTGTCAGACTTCTACTGACTAAAAACCACCCATGTTCCTTCTTAGCCCTTCATGTCGAGGCCGCGGTATCTCTTGCGAACAACCCGCAGCCCCGACGGGAGAGTACCTAACCCATAGGGGATTATAATAATAATAATAAAATAAAATCATTTAATTCGAGTATCACTGACTCATATCATAATCGAAATACATTCAACAGTCACGGCGTGTTCGTTATAGGCGTGATCTTATTTTACGTTATATTTAAAATGTCTTATAATGTTCTCAAAGACAAGGTTTAAACTGCAAAGCATGCGCACAGTTGCACACCAGACAATCATTTTACTTCGTCGCCATGGTCTCCCCGTTTCCACGATTACGATGATTCGGTTGGAAATTGAATAGCCGTTTTATTGCAACACGAGTACCTACAACAGACAATTCAATGGATTTTGGACAACTTGTTGAAGATCGGTGGGAGAACTGGTTACTGTGCCTGTCGGCAATATTAACTGGTTTGCGAACTTTGAACCTTAGAGTCAACCAACTGGAGTGTATTTAGTAACGCCAACGCACCCTGTCTTGAAATGGCTTCACTTAAGTATACCTTCCTAAGTAAAGGGGTGAAGGGGTTCTTAGAAACCCTCGTAACATCGATCCTACGAGGATTATGACCTCTTGCTTAGAATATTATCCACGTGTTTCTTGCACATATCATTCAGCCTAAAGTTCATAGACCTCTGTTAGACATAGGCCTCTCCCAAACTGTGGCACAACACTGTCCTCCGTCTTCCGCATCAGACGGGACAGATCCAGCCACCTTTTGTACAAGCTTTTATTTAACTTGCAATGTTTACTTATTACATGTTTGTTTAGGACAAATCTTGCAACTGAATTTTAAATCTTAATTCCCAACCGATTGAACTAATACGTTGCATACACGTTTAGTTTGTGTGACAATGCATGGCTAGGTAAGTTACGTCATTATAAATCCAATGACTAATTAATGCATGAACGTCATAATATGGTTATTAATTAAAAGGATTTTCTGGGGAAAATACACAAAATACACGTCGCAACTAGTTTAAAAGTTGATTTTAAAATGTTTTTTATAGCTTGTTGTGGTCGTATCTTACAAGTACGCTCATCACTAATATGGTTCTCAGTTTTAGCTGGCTATGTAGTGTTATTATGATAAAACTATGACTATTTACCTTCATAATAGTACATGCATCTAGTAAAACGGGATAATTCTAACATAAACATCTAGTTATGTTTATAATAATAGTGTTGCGGTCAGATATGATGTAACTAGCTCTGTTTTACAAATGACATTAAATTGTAGATTCTGAATGTTTCCCTTGATAGAAGCAGGTAATATTTTATTCTCTAGCCCATGATCAACACTCTCTTTTTGTCACAAACCGAAAGAAATGCGTAATCTATTGATCCATGTTTGTAAAATTCGTCTGCTCAACATTGCAATGAAAGTAATGAATAAATATGTTTTCTTTTTTTTAATGGATATTGTTGGTCTGTAAAAATGCATTGGTATTGTAAAAATGTTACGCATCTATCCTGCAGTTTTTCACCTTGATTCCATTACAGATGTAATTGTTGATATAATACATGATGAAACTACCTCAGATGTGACACAGCGGATACATAATACTCCTCAGCGTCCATTCAATGTACTACAAAAGTTTAAAACCGTATTGTTATTCAACTAAACAGTAAAACGTATCAATTAACCAATCATAACTTTGTCAATCAATCACATATCGGAGACATCCATTTACTAACTAGGCCAGCTATCTTCGAGACTCGGATTCAATAGCAATCGTGTCTCACATTATTCTTTGTCAACACTAAAAGCTCAATTAAGACCTCGTCACGAGGAGTAACGGTATCTTAAGGCAGCCAGCCGTTTGTTACCAACAAAGTGAACTAATAGGTTCCATAATGACTTTTTGCAAATGGTTTCAGTAAAGCAGTGATGAAATTGGGCATGAGGAAGTGTTTTTCACTGCCATTTGAGGATTTTTCGTCATGAGTTTGTCTCCATTTCGAAACTTTCGAAGGTGTTACATGAGCTGGTGATTAAAATCCGTGAATCTAAAATATTTTGGAAAATATTTTCTATAAAAATGTTGAAAGCAATTACGGGCCCATTCTGTGAGTGCCTCCATCCATTTTGTAGCCACTCACGGCGTGAATTGGCCTTCTGTGAGAGACCAGTCAATACGATTTAGAGTTGGACCTCAATAGATCAGATAGTGGCCATTGTGAAGCAGTAACAGCTATTTATAGAGTTCGATGACTCCTCGTTCTATCAAATCGTAATAATTTATCCCTAAAACCTATTCATGAATGTGTGTCAGATAGAAAATCTAAATTGATTTATTATTATCGGATTCTATTGAGCGTTACAGAAACCTTAATAAGGAGAACACGTTTTTGAATTAATAAATCTTATAATGTCTTCTAGATGTGGATCGATTACCGATCAAAGAAAAAGAATATCACTGTTGTTGATGGAATTTATTACAAAGTTAGTTCAGCAATAAATGTTACAATACTTAATACGTGAATCATTGAATTATCGGTATTTCATTGCAATGTCGAAATGATAAATGATTGCACCGTCAGATGTATAGGATTTAAAATATAATTTCGTTTGTGAATACTTTAGTAATGTGTTGACCAACTTTCGCTTTCGTGTCCATGTCCATAGACGGAATACTGCGGGTGACACCATGACACCCACGCCCACGTTGTCCCGTGTCGGCTATCGCATACAGAACCCAAGCTTTATGTTAGATGGACAGACTGACACTGACCACAGACAATTTCAAGGTGATGTTGGAATATAGAATTTCAAATGCAAGGGAATCTATTCTCAGCAACATGGTTCTTGCTGTCTTGGGGTCTTAGGATTAATGCTAAGTTGTGAAGAGAAAGGTATACTTCAAAATCTGCTCCATTTGGTAGACCATTAAATATGCGAAATCAAAACTGATTAATACGGCAGTGTTGACACATGTCTAATTAACGACATGTCTTGATTTGTGTCACATTGGTGGGCAAGTCACTCTCCATCTACAGCAGAGTTTGCCTTCAAAGGATTCTAGTCTCTCATTCTTTGTTTTAAAGGTGATAAACGCAGGTCCGAGATAAAGGAAAATAATATCTTCTTATGCATCGTAAAGTAGGTTAGCATACTATGATGTGGTTGGATCGATTTCAAGGCTTCGCGGTTTGTAAGTACTTTCGGGGCATATTATTAAAATACAATTAAGTTCTTTGTCAAGAGGTAGAATCAAAGTCTGTCCGAAATCTGATTTATTGAAGTTTATGTAAGAACTACCTAGTTTCAACGTAAAAATGTGTCAAGCTTTAATTCTGTCAGCTAATTTACGGTATCGCCGTCACTGGAAAATTACTAAATTGAAATAAATTAATCGCTGAGTCAATCGGAGGGGCGAGGTGAAACCTGAATTCAATAAAGAGAGACGTTGAATTGAAAGTCTTGTTTAAAACTGATGGTTTTCATGATCCCTGAGCAGATTGGTTTAATGTTAATTAAAACAGCTATGTTAATTATAAGGTCTGAAGGCACAGTAGCCCGAGAGAGTTCCGGAGAAACAACACGCCGCTTTGTTCTAAGAATTAGCGGAATCGATTTACTTTGAGTGCTACAATTCGCAATGTTCTCGGAAATCGTATTACGGAAACAACTGGATCTTTTCAATTTCTTGTTACGAAGCAAAAAGTGTTGAATGGATTTTGATGATGCCTAGCCTAAAGTTAGCTTTTAAAGCTCCTATTACTTCGAAACGACGTACTTTTTATCTCAAAGATTAAACGATACTATTTGCCGTAAAAAACGGTTCAAATTCCTAGAAACTGTTTTTGTTTTTTATTATAAAGTTTATGTAATGTTACAATTGCAATATTCTTAAAATGGCTTCATCATTGATAGCGGCGACCAATTTACGAGAAATTTGGTCGGCTCATGTTTATTAAAGGCGTACTACGAAAAAGGAGACCGAAAAACTCAAGGGCCTTCACCTGTTTCGAGATTCGATCAGTACATTTCATGGGAACGTTCGAAGCCTATTTTTTGCCTCAATAAATACCAAAAACTCAAGGAAAAGAATACCGGGACAGCAATTTAGCCTTGAAATAGAAAAGATCGTGTCAAACATTGTTGAATATACAAATAAAAGTGAGTTCAGAAAGTTGTAATCGTTAGCCTAAAGTCGTTTTAGAGCTTTGATGTGAACGTTTATAGGATTGTAAAATGGCAGAACGTTTTTATTCACGGGTCATAGTCGTACGCCGTTTGTGTTTCTAGCGGTGCACTCGTTTCATTGTGGCCAGTGCAGCCGCTATTGCTTCACAAGCCACTATTGCAAATGGAACGTAAATCGTTGGCCAGACCGGGAACAGTTTATTTGATCGGGCAGGTTTAAGGTTCGACGCCCGCGCAGGGTGGTCCTACAAACTCACAATATTGACAATCCAACGCTTCATCGAATATTTAATTTATTTTTTACGTTCGTGGAGGATTGTGTCAGAAGAATCGTGTTACGGCATTTGTTAATGCAGCGTAATGAGACACTTGTATTGCATGGACGTGTCGTTAGTCATCACTTCATCAGTTATGAACGATCGTGTCATCGGTGTTACGATTTGCGAGATGTTAAAGTGTGGTTTGAATGGTTCACTCGACAATACGCTCACTCAATGTACACTTGTTACCATCTTTCACGTCTCGAGTATGTTATTTGCGAGCTTCTCGTGAGAGGCCTCGACAGCAGTTGATACGCTTATTTTTGTTAGTGCTCATACAATCACACTTTTGTGAATTGCCGCTAATAGAATAACTGCTGTTATTTACGTTACGCACAAATTTTCGTTCACGCGCGATTTGCTGGGTAAATATTTGACTATGTCTTGTTTCTTTATTCTATTTGCGATGTGTTCTGTTTTTGTGTTTTAGTAACAAACCAGCTAGTAACAATTTTAAAATGGTTTAAAATAAACAGGGACGTCACTTTCCCACATTGTACACGAAATTTACGATAACTGAAGCAACAGACGGAATCTTTTTAACGATTCTAAATGCTCACTTTCTTATTTATTTAGGATTTCTGTTTCGGGCATCGATTCCAAAGTGGAATCATTTCGACTGATGTAAAGAAGGAATAACTGATGGCGTGCAGTTTCTTATTAACTTTTTTCGAACATGTGCTCGCCCACGTCGATTTTTTTCGTGAAATAAAATAACGAGTCCAGTTCAACTTTCAGAATAAAGTAAAGCCACGAAAAAATTAAAAATAATATACATTTTACATTTTGTATTACGTTTTTGAAGAACAATTACTCTTTGAGACAATAAATTCAGCTGCATTATCGATACTTCTGAAGATATCTTAGGCTGATGCATTGAAGATAAATGATATTTACGCTAGCGAGTGAAATTGAGCTATGAGTAATGTATCAGCAATAGTTTACACCTAATATTTTTAGAAGTTGGCGTAAATTTTTCTAGCTAACATGCAATTTGTTAGCGCATTTCGTGCCTACATGTCAGGTTATGAATTGTTACAACTTTCCGATGTAATAAGTAAGTACAACTGTCGGCGGCGTACTTTTATCTGTACTCAACAAAAGTGCTTCAATGAAGCTGTTATCTTGAATAGCTTAATCAAATCGGTCTAATTCTAGACATTGATCTATCCCAAGTAGTTCATGATCTTAGTTGTCAGAGGCTTAAGTCAAATCCAAAAGTACAACAAAACACTAAACGCACAAAAAGTAACTTTATCTCATTTTGCAAAAGCTTTATCGAACAACACGCTTCGTGTCTTAAAGCTTAACCCCATAAGGGAAAACAAACAAAGTACCGTCTTACAGAGGCACAGTAAGGGTGTGGTCGGTGTCACAGTTGTCACCTCTCCGTATATGGAGAGAAATGGAAGTTAACACGCATTGCACACTACTGACCGACGACTGTGACCTTTACCTTTGTACATGATAGAGCTGTTTTGTTATTATTTTGTCTTCCTTTCCTCATGGAATAAAGGTTAGCTTGTTTCCGTTGGCTACTGAGTGACAGATTCTAACTTAGAAGACAGATAGATTTTATGAGAATTAGGAAGATTCAAGTCATAATTGAGAAATTGCATTTGCAGCTTTTAAAATTAGCTAGATTTGAAGCTATTTAGACTACGTCTAAAGCTCTAGCCTAGGCTAATAGTACGATAGAATCTTCTATTTCATTCATGCCGAATGTTGAATAAATAGAAGTTCCATCTGCTTTCAACTTTCACGTGTATTGTGATGATCATGCCTAAATTAGCAGATAATATCAAATATTATTAATGAGACCAACCTCATTTAATTCGACTTTTTTGAATCCAAAGGCTCAACATTACATATAGTCTCATCGTTCCATCTTTATTGTAAGTTGAATCCTTATGTCACGTCTTGTCTCCAAATATGGACGGGCAAGGTTCAGTTTTTATCAAATTGTTTACAATAAACTTATGATGAGTATTAAAAACGCATAACTGTCCAGATAAAGGTATTGGCTGCCATATGCTGCGCATGTTTATATTCGTATGTTTTTGTTTGAAATTGAGAACGAATACTTAAACTTTTAGGTACCGTAGATGGTTAATCATTGCTTAACCACTGAGCCCGATATTAACGAACAAAACTAAACACGTGCTTCGGTTTAGTTATGTTTTCGTCTCGATCTTTGACATTTAGTTTGACAGTTCTTATTCAACGCTTCACGACAGCCCATTATAGCCACTACTTACCACCGAATAAATTCTAAAATGGAACATCATTAAATAATCTGCTAAGTATAAAATATGCTAAACGACGTCTATTCCTCTTCTTTTTAGAGTGCCGATGGCAATTTAAGTCAGCTCAAGCTTTCAGTAGCGCCCATCAGCTCTTGTGATGATGTGCAAGCAACTGGACAGGCAGGATACGATATCAAATCTTCGATATCAGACTTCTATTTATTCCAGCATTAGACTCCTTTATTGAAGTTCACTATCCTGTTATTATAATGCCCAAAGGCGTAGATGTTTCTCAAATGAACATGCCAGAATGGCCATTGTAATGAAACATTACTACCTGCTCGGGTACCAACAAATTGTTAATTTAATAACCCACAATTATCTTAATAGCACCCAGAAGTGATTGTGGACCGTGTAAAAATAAATTTGATCCGACATTAAACACGAAATTGATACCGCTACCGTAAGGTCGATACCACGCTAATAATCCTAACTTATTATTATGTTCAGGTACGACATGTAACGAGTCTTACATGTGTCAGACTTCGCAACCTTGTCACAGGCTGTCAGAATTAGAATTATAAAACACCTTATCGGTGTTATTGACAGCTAATTGGCAGTACGTGAGTGTAATACACATTTGGTATTACGGAGTTATTACGAACATAGAAAAGAAATAATACTTTGAATGGATACGAAACTTCTCTACTTACAAAAGACTACTCGTTGTGTTATTTCGGGCGTGCGATACACCTAAGTATAAAACGCTTCTTTTGCTGGGTATTATGTATTTTGTGTTAATACAAAGTATTTAATTAATCGCTGCTTAATCCCAACCAAAGTTTTTAATCAAAATAACTTATGTTTCTCACCTAGTCTTTTCCCAACTACGTTGGGGTCGGCTTTCAGTCTAACAGGATGCAGCTGAATAAAAGTATCAAAAGCACGGGGCACCTACTATAACTAGTTCTAAAATACTGAAAGATAAGTACTACTTAGACTTATCTACTTAGACCCCGATCCCCTCCCTATGGAGGGGATCGGGGGGTGACAAGGACAACCACTTGCCAAAATATGGTAAACCAAAACTTTTACTCGGCGATTGTATGATTGTATTATCGATACATAGTACAGTTATGAGACTTATGTATGAAGCAATTCTCTTACCGCCAAGAAATCCAGTTCTTACCACATTAACATCATCAACTGCTATAATAACCTCTTATAAATCTGAATCATCAATATCAGTAGCCATTAATTTGTAAAAACCATAAAATATGCAGATTATGATCATGAATACATCATGTTACAAAAATTTATAGATCCTATAGAGATTGTGATGTGATCATAAGTTTTGATAATGCTTTTGAAATATTTATGATCTCATGTTGAGCGGTTCTATCATGTAGTTAATTAGTAGAATGAATATTTTCTCACTTTCAATGTAAATTAATTAGATTTAACGATAAGTGGCATCGATATACAATCCTCTTCATAACGTAAAGAGTTATTTAACGCAATTAATAAAATTGTTGCTTTAGTTCAATTTATAATTAATCTTGTTATGACTGCAGCATGTACCTAATGCTGATATAAATTTTGCATCGACTTTTTACTGAAAACGAGAGAATAAACCGGCTAATCAACACAAAATAGATTTAATACCAGGTGGTATTAAATCTATTTTGTTCTTCTTTTATTTGATCTATAAACAGCAGTATCTGCGATGGATGTTCATTTTTTGGCAAAAATGAATACGTTTCCAATATGAGGCTAATCAACACAAAATAGATTCAATACCACCATCTTCTTTTTGATCTATAAACAGCAGTATCTGCGATGGATGTTAAGTTTTGGCAAAAATGAATACGTTTCCAATATGAGGCTAATCAACACAAAATAGATTCAATACCACCATCTTCTTTTTGATCTATAAACAGCAGTATCTGCGATGGATGTTAAGTTTTGGCAAAAATGAATACGTTTCCAATATAAGGCTAATCAACACAAAATAGATTTAATACCACCATCTTCTATTTGATCTATAAACAGCAGTATCTGCGATGCATGTTAAGTTTTGGCAAAAATGAATACGTTTCCAACATAAGGCTAATCAACACAAAATAGATTTAATACCACCATCTTCTATCTGATCTATAAACAGCAGGATCTGCGTTGGATGTTAAGTTTTTGCAAAAATGGATACGTTTCCAACATGAACTTCAAGTTTCATTCCACTTTATTCTCGGATTTCCTAAATCTTGTGTGTTGCCCTGATATTTAAGATTAATTATCAATATTAACATAGTGCAACTTCCCAATTAATATACTATTGTTAACTGGTGAATCATAAATTTATAACATAGAGGATTGCCATTGTTGAACCTATTACATCACACAGGTAAAACCAAATACTATAAGTAAGTGAATTCTGTAATTTAAGAAATGCTAAACGTATTTTAAATAATTTCCATAGAGTATCTTGCCCGTTTTTCTTACGCTATGGAACAGCTCCAACACCTTCAACTTTTTGACTATCTGACTTAACAATTAAAAAGTCTTTTACAATTCAAAATGCTTGTTGGTATAAAATGGTTTAACTATAATATTACATCTTTTAGGCTTCAGTTTGTAAAGGAGCTATCATATATGTATGATTTATCCTCCTTTTCAAAACATTGAACAAACACGACCTCATATTTCAACAATCAGATGCAAACTAAAACCTGTATGGTAATGTTGAACAGGCGTCTGCGCAGGCGCCACTACACGATTGTACTATCGTATCGGTGTCTAAATCAATTCACGGTTCAATCGATTCGTGCATGATCGGGGAACCGAGTCATTGAGGGTAGGTGCTTGAGCAATCGCTTTAGAAACAATAGACACGACGTACTTCGGAAAGGTTGGTTTGCTGTACTATCAACGACAAAAATATAGGGACGAATCGTCTTTCGTTCGTAACAATAAAATCAGACCAAATAAATCTCAAAGATACAAAGGGCAAGGGGTCGGGGCTGCGAGTTGTTCGCAAGAGATACCGTGGCTTCGACATGAAGGGCTAAGAAGTAACATGGGTGGTTTTTAGTTAGTAAAAGTCTGACACTCCCTTTCGCTCTACCCAAGAGCGGGAGGGGTTATTTGATGATTTTCCAACCACCAAAAAAAAAAAAGGAGTAATCAGTAGCAGCCACGGAGTCTGGATTTGTGCCCGGTTTTTGGCAATAGGCTCTCGCCTATTATATGGGATTTTAATATAACTGGCGAAATGTGTGTGTAGGTATTTGTTGGGTACACCTGTGCCTAACCGTGATGTGACATAAAGGATGTTTCGGAATGATAATGTAGTGAAAAATAAGTTAATTTAACTTATTTTTCACTCAATTGACACATTCACAGTCCACTGCTGGGCATAAGCCACTCCCTTGTGGTGCCCCACAGCACCCGGCTCTCCGCCTTTGGGTCCAGTCTGTCCTAGCCCTCTTTCTTGATTATAGGTTTAGCTGAGAGGTGGGTCACACAATGCTTGTGAATTTCCACTCCGGGACCTGTCTTCTGCATTGTACAATAGATTCATCATCATCATCATGAGCCTGATGTGTCAGGGTAAAGGACTCCTGCCGGGGCTGCGGGTTGTTCGAGATACCGCGGCCCCGGCCACAAAGGGCTAAGAAGGAACATGGGTGGTTTTTAACCAGTAGAAGTCTGACACCCTTCCGCTCCCCTCCAAAGCGGGAGGAGTCATTTGATGATATCCCACCCTCCAAAAAAAAGAAAGGAAAAGGCGTCCCTTTCCTCATCACTACATATCACTTCATCATCACTATCACTATCACTACATAGTATAAAACAAAGTCGCTGTCGCTGTCTGTCCGTGTCCGTCCCTATGTATGCTTAAATCTTTAAAACTACGCAACGGATTTTGAAGCTGTTTTTTTAAATAGATAGAGTGATTCAAGAGGAAGGTTTAAATATATAATTTGACCGGCATCCACGCGGGTGAAGCCGCGGGCATCAGCTAGTTCCATATATTTTTGTCTTTGGCTGTTTGGGCCCAAAACTTCTCCGGGTCTACCGGGCCTGGTTCTGTAGATTCATCAAATGGACATAATTTTTTTTTTGATGATTGTCAACGGATTGTCAGTTGATCCAATATTTTTGACGCTAACTGTACCTCAGTTAATATAAATCGATCTCTAAACACGAACAGTAAAGTTCATTTTGACATTTACTTTAACACAGCTACCTGTAGCGTAACGTTTTCTTCATAGGTTGCCTCGGTTTAATGCCATGACAAATTAAGCTGTTCTGTAAACCTTTACGTTAATCAATAAATCTTGAGGGAGATTTTGTATTAGGTACTTCATTTTGAGACGAAATACATCATCGTAAATGACATTATTAACCGAAATGATCAACCAAAATCAAAATATTTTATTGCACATAGGCCAACATGGGCAGTATGGCCACTTATAAATCGGCGAGAAAAGGTGCACGGTTATGGTTTTCTTAAAATTATTTGGTTTCACAATATTTTCAAGTTTCAGTATTAGTAGGTAGGTATGGGCGGGGGGGACAACATACTAAAGATCCCCAAAGACAAAGATCATAAGGAAACCGTCAGAATCTATTTGTCTGCGTATTTCAATAATAATATTATCTGTTTGTCTACCCACCTCTTACATTTCTGCTTCATTGTATAGCTTGCTTTAAATAAACAATACCAACTAGCTCTGCATTGCGACATCCCGATTAGCTAGAATGCTTAGCTTTGATTTAATTAAATTCATTCATTCATATGCAAGACTTTGTCTCCTCAAGTAAAGGGCCAATATGACGGCCCACTTTACCAATACTTACACAGCGTGGGTGCAATAATAAGCGGTTTTATCATAATGATTATAAAGCACTTTTTCGGACCCGACGATTATTGCCAAAAAAACGTGTCTTCAAGTAGCACTTACTTACCATTATTTTCATAAAATTCACAGATATTCGATTATATTAACACTTATTATCGATTGTAAATCAAGTATCGATTACCTACTATCGAGAAGAATAGCTGTTTTTTTTAATACTTGTATTTACATCACTTTTATTTTTATTTTGTCGGCCAAGGATTTAGTAACCGATTCATATTATACCTACTTTATGACTGTATTACTTTTTTATTTGTCAGGTAAATTAATTGCTGTAATTACGATTACGAGTAGGTATTACTTATTATATCTTGTGACTTGATAAATAAACGAAGGCAAAGCCTAAAGCCCAATACTGCTGAGCCCTAAGTTATGTTCGAGACTCGGGTCAGGCTTCACCATAATTCATCATTCTCCTGCCCTTATCCCAATTTATTTGTGGTCGGCCGCAACATGTCTTCTTCTTCCATACTTCTCTATTTCTTGTCATGTCAGCAGTTATCTCCTTTCTAGCCATATCATCCGTAGACTCAGGTCAGGCTTATTGTTATTAAATATATAAATAAGATGTTTATTGCTTCAAGTTAAATAAACTTATTAAAAAAAAAACTTAAAACTTACACAAATCAAAATTAAAGAATGGAAACACAGTTTATTGAGATTTTCCATCAGGAATTTCTCCGTCGTGTCCTAATGCGCGATTTGCTCCCCCATATTTTTGTAGCAAAAATCATCCAATTCCGAATTAGACAGCACTATTCAAAAGATTAACTGTTTGTCAATAACTAAAGATCTACTTTCAGTATTATTTTAAACTCACATTCGTTATCTGTGACCCAGTAAGATAGGCGCGTCCCGCAAACAGTTTATCTCGGATATTGGTCTATTACATGATCCCGTTCTTATGTTATGTCTCCAAGACAAGACACGCTCTAAAAATTCGAGAGATATCAGAACAAAAAAGTCATGATAAGATTTTTATCGCATTCGTTTTGTACATCAATCGGAGAAAACAGTGTTGTGCTTGTGGAACAACCATCACATCACACAAACTTAGCTTTTCATCATTTCCATTTGTTCTTTGGCAATTTATTAGGGGTTTGCGAAATAAGCGCTTTTTGGATCTCCAGATTTATAACTATTGTCATCATCATCATCTGCCTAGCCTTTTCCCAACTATGTTGGGGTCGGCTTCCAGTCTAACCGGATGCAGCTGAATACCAGTATTTTACATGGAGCGACTGCCTATCTGACCTCCACAACCCAGTTAATACTAGGTAATACGATACCCTTTGGCGAGACTGGTTGTCAGACTTTCAGGTCACTGACTACCTGTAACGATTGCCAAAGATCTATATATGGCAGCCGGGACCAACAGCTTAACGTGCTTTCCGAGGCACGGAGGAAACTCGGTATGTCGGGCGGTCACCCATCCACAGACCGACCTAGGCAAGCACAGCTTTACCTAAAGATCGACCCGAGTGGCACTTCTTATTAAGCCACGAGCTCCTCAACTATTGTCATCGTCTCAGTATTTATTTCCTTTTGTAGACATGCCATCTGCTTCTATGCATCTTCAGATGCATTATAGCCATCTTCATCATCTACTTTTTTTTTTCGTGGGTGGGAAATCATCAATGGCTCCTCTCGCTCTTGGCGAAGCGGCAGGGAGTGTCTTACTTTGCTGACTAAAAACCACCCATGTTCCTTCTTAGCCCTTTGTGTTCCAAGCAGGCAGGCGATTCATAGTTAAACCTATGACATCGAGCTGAAGCTTTGTTCAGCAGTATTTTGTGAAGCTATCTATGCTTCACCTGATCATCAAAACTAATATTTCTATTCAAGGCCTTTTAACAATCCTTTCTGTTTCGTCGATTCTAATAATCACGAAAGCCATAAACCATTTGATGGTAGCACTACATCATGCATACTAATCGCAATTTGCACCTTGAATTCCTAGAATTGGATACAAACTACTGCCAAAACACTCTGGCATAATTAATAGTCTGATTGGCAGATCAAATATGAGCCAGTATTAATAATTCGATGTCAGTTGTATTACGCGTTTCACGTCACAAGTTTTTGTTAGTTAAGAAGTAAAGAAAGTTTACACACTCTTACTTTTCAAGTCTTTTTTAGGACGAATGGCAAATAAGTTTGGTATATACAAATCCTATCTTCCGGGATGTAGCTACATATAAATGGTGTAAATCAACCCATCACACAGCCGTCAACCAAGCATACTGCACATCAAACTAAGTACGCCTACGCAAAAATGTTTGCTGGAAAATGACTTTTTTTTTTGGGGTCAAAAAATCACATTTTATAGTAAAACTCAATCTAGCACTGTTAAAACATTGTGCTAGTGGATGCTTCGAATAGTAAACAGATCATGGAGGTAATTTAAGTAAAGTTATAACCTGCAAAACTAGTATTTACAAAAACAGCTCTGAAAAATATGGAACTTTGACCCCCAATATCTCCGTAAGTAGGAGGTTCCCAGGTATGGTCTAGAACAAAAACATGATCGCAGTGGTGGGGAGAACAAGTGCCCTTCGTTTGCGTTAAGGGTACTTTTACACCCTATATATGCCTAGGGATATCACTATATCACTATCGTTGCATACAAGTACTAAAATGAACTTATCACTTTATTATTTTTATCATGCACTTGTGTTATAAGGAAATCATTTGTATTTCTTAAGTGAGTACTCTTTAGTAGGTACCTAAGTACTTTGCAATGATTATGTCAGTTGTTGTAAGCGGGGTAAAGTCAGAGAAAAGTCTGTTTTCCATTTTCATTATAAATAATAAAATTATAAATCTGTACTCTACTTATCAAATAAATAAAATGGAAGTGTCTATCTACTGTCTGTTTGTAATATCAAAATATCAGCTTTTTATTGAATGCACATGCAAGTAAGTACGGGACCTAAGAAAAACACATTTTAAAAAAAATGTCTTTACATAATAAAATTCTGCCTGTCTGTTCCGACCAATCTCCGAAAGGGCTGGACTGATTTTGACAGGACTTTTACTGGCAGTTGGCTGATGTTGCAAGGTCTAACATAGATTGCATAGTTGTTTAAGTACGTTCCCTAAAATTCAGTCATCATTTTCCTGCCCCTATCCCAATATATCTGGAACTAATTAGCAGTCACCCTTTATATTAATTGTTGCGTCACCTCTCAACACTTATAAATACCGCAACACATAATTATCTGCATGTTTTGAAGTGTTTTGGCTGATAACGTGCAAGCATTACTGCAAACCTGGAGTAGAAGCTCGAATTGCTGCGAGTTGAGCCGTCGTCGGTATATAATTGTTTGTTAATACAATAGCATTGTTAAACATCTGTACCTAATCTTAATACTAGTGTGGCTGTGGAATACGTATATATAATTTATTAGTGGTATCTACATAAAATGGCGAATGTAGAAGCAGCGCATAATTCAAAATATGACGATGACGGAACATGGAATAACCATTATGATTCGTACAACACAATAAGAAATGAATTTTACAACATGGACAACGAGTACCGGGGTAAGGCACTAATTTTTAGTCACGACTATTTTGAAAAACAACTAGACCTGGAACCAAGATTCGGTAATGATAAAGATTGGCGAAGGCTACAGACATGCCTGAAACTTCTATCGTTTAGTGTTGATACTTTCTATAATCTAACATATGCAGAAGTTATTAACGAAATTGAAAAGACAGCGAAGATGGATCACTCGAAGAATGATTGTCTTCTAATTGTGGTTTTAACTCATGGACACTCTCATGGATTTTTGTATGCAAGAGATATACATTACAAAGCGGAAAAATTGTGGTGTCCGTTTATCGATAAAAACTGTCCTTCGCTTGCTGGGAAGCCGAAGTTATTTATAATTGAAGCTTGTCAGGGTGAAGACTTAGATGATGGTATCACAATGAAAAATACCGAAGCTGATGGGTCCTTTGCACCAGACAAATTGCCGTTTCATCGTGACTACTTACTCGCCCTTTCTTCTGTACCTGGATATATATCCTGGAGAGATGTGGTCTTCGGCTCCTGGTTCATCCAAGAACTTTGTAAAGAGTTGGAGGATTCAGCAACGGAAAAGGATATTTTGTCATTACTTACATATGTGAGTCAAAGGGTTGCCTTAGATTACGAAACGTTTAACCATAAAAATTTCATTTTACACGATAAAAAGGCAGTTCCATACTTTTCGAGTCTGCTGACGCGACGTCTCGTTTTTACAAAAAAACCTGATAGTTTAATAAGTCATGAGGAGGGGCTCCCTTCTAATTCGCCATCATCATCACCATCCCACCATGAGGATCGTGACGGTGATAGTCGGGCTGGCAGTGATAGTTCAACGCCAAGCCGCAAGCAATCATTTTTAAGTTATTTTGGTGCCTGTTTGGGTTATTGATAAGTCATCAAACCACACAAGTTTAGAGGAATTTGTAGCGCATTGTAATTGAATATACGAGTATTTTTACTGTCTGTTAAGTTCTACATTGTACGTACATACTACAATAAAAATAAATTATATTAAAATGTTGGAAAGAGGGTATTTTTCTTAACTAGTTACTCCTATTATCTTCAACGAACTGCACTATACCTAGCATAATTTCCGCGGTTATTTGTACAAAATCAATTTTTTTTTTTTAAATTTTTTTTGACGACACGTTTGGCGCAGTGGCTGAGCGATTGGACTACTGTGCTGCGTGTCGCGGGTTCGATCCCCGCACGGAACAAATATTTGTATGATCTACAGATAATTGTTTCGGGTCTGGGTGTTTGGTTGTGTATGTGAGTTTAAATGTTTGTGAACGCACCCACGATACAGGATAAATTCCTGGTGTGGGGCAACGTTTTTTTTTTAAAATTACTTAGGCCATTAAAAGGCATCTCGTTGTTGTTCCAAAACCTTACAAAAATCACATATTATAAAACTTGTCAGGTGCTTTTTTTTTTTAGCGGGTGGAAAATCATTAAAGTAACCCCTCCCGCTCTTGGGCAGAGCGAAAGGGAGTGTCAGACTTCTACTGACTAAAAACCACCCATATTCCTTCTTAGCCCTTTATGTCGAGGCCGCGGTATCTCTTGCGAACAACCCGCAACCCCGACGGGAAGACGATCACACCCTTCTCCTTAAACGGAGTCTACTTATCATGCGTAACTATTCCTTAAGACCCCGTCTAACCTTTCCAATGAATGTGAGTAAGCAGCAAAGATTAATGGGCAAGGGGCAGGGGCACCATAGACAAAAGTACCACGTGCTATAAAGTTGTAACTCGTAGACGATCGCGAGCGGGAAACGCGTCTATTTCGAATTGTTTACTGCCGTCGCCATTCATGGCTAATAAAGACGTGCGCCGGCGCACCCATTGTGACCGCAACATGGCCGCCAGTTTGAGGGAGGAATGCCCTCTTAGCTCTCCAGGAAAGTGCTTGTGTAAACTGTAAAGTAATGGCTTGCAAGTGAGAGCATTTTTGAGGTTACAAAACCCACTCGATTCTGAAGTTCTTATGGTAGCACGCGAAATAAAATATTTTTTAGAAATTACAGGTCAGTTTCAAGTGTTGGTGATTTTGATGCTTATGATTCTGTAATTTATACATGTTTGTTACGGTCGCAAATCATAAATGTTGAACTCAAGTTTGCTTTCGACTTAAAAAGTTTTAGGGATTGCAGAAAACCTTGGTGTTACAGCAAAATAATTATGAGTGGACAGTAGAATCATTAGTAAGAACGAATTCCGAGAAAAGTTTTTTCAAAGAAATGAAATAGTTTTTATAGTAACGTTCAGGACAATGACACGATATAATTGACAGGTTGACAGCTGTCTTTAACCAAAACATATTTTTTTACCAAACGCGTCAAAAGAATTTCAGAATTCCGAGAGACCAAGGTCTGCGTGTTCATAATTTCGTATCATATTTGATTATTCAATATTTATTGTAATTTACAAGATACTCTTAATCTTATCAATAAAGCATAACAAATCCATGAATTCGTTGAATTATTTAATTCGTATAAATGTCTGCTAAACTCTATAAAGAAAACAAATAAAAATTACAAAAGATTTTCTTTGAAAAAAAGTACTTTATTCTCAGCTTGCACAATCATGCATCAAAAAGCAAAAAGATATTCCGATACCGGGAATCGAACCCGAGCCTCCTGGGTGAGAGCCAGGTATCCTAGCCACTAGACCATATCGGATGCTGGTATAAATTGCTTTGAAATATCGGTTTATTACCTACCCATGTTAACCATGAATTATTTATAGGTACATATTTTCTTGGTGTTCATAATGTAATAGACCACCCACAACTTTTCGTGCAGCCAAAATTATTTACGTGAAAGCGACAGTAACCAACATTACATCAGATACACTCTGAAATAAAAAAAGGATTAGGAAGCGATTGAAATTGTGATTATGTTTCACTGTATCAAAAGCCTCAGACAAATCTAAATCACTAAATGCTGCATGATCCACACAATATCAAAGCATCCTCTTCATACAACGATACTATCAGCAAAATGCTATCGCATTACAAGAGCCTAGTTCCAGCCATTAAAAGGGTCGCTTGTCCTAATCAAAGGCATCCTCATCTAAATGACACAATTGGCCTGACCCAAATATCGTTCCCTAAATGGTGCGGTTTGTAGAAATGTTACAGTTTTGCATGAGATCATCGAGGAAGCCGGCACACGCTACTGCTCAATTGTCGCCGGTAAATGTATCCGTTAGTAACTGGTTCACTTCAGGTTTATTTATAGGCTTGTGTGCCTACTTACTAATAAACTATTAGCATGTGTTTGTCAATGGTTTCAAGAAGCTATATAGCATAGTGTTTGCTATGATATAAAATACAAATCGCCCCAGAGTGAATTAGGCTGTCGTGTCATCATCAATGTTATAATTTTAAATGTTTCAAATTTTCATACGTTTTGGATTAAAGATTTTAATATACCCAGAAATCGTATTTGAGGGACTAATGTTTACATAGCCTTATGAAAAAAAGTAAAAAGCAATTTGATTATACTACACTTATATTTGATTGTAGAACATGTATGTTGGTACTTGAAATACTAAGATTTAAAACAATGTTGATAGACCAATCGTTCGTAGAAGGATTTTTCCACTGATATTTTAATTTATAATAATAAAAGGGCTGATGGAAAAGCGCCCTGAGTAAATACAACGAATTCCCTGAATTTCCACCGTGTGGGCAGCATTTGCGTGGATAGCAGGTGATAAGGATTGATATACGATTGACATAGAACAAACTCTAACGATAGATTAAGAAAGAATGGCTCGAGGTGTTAAAAGCCGTTTAAATAAATTGGACTCCAAGGATTCACCTGAGATTACACATTCAACCATATTTAATTCAGTGAGTGCTAAAGTTTTATTTTTACAATCCGTAAAGGTAAGTTTCAAACGTGTTTTATTAAATAACATTGACTCAGGTTTACCAAATAATGTTCCTACGGATATATTGTTTATATTACCTTACAAATATACTACTACATAAACATTAAACAAACTATCGCTTAGGTAACAACGTATTATTGGTAATGTGTGCGCTTGTTTATTTGTTCCTGTTTCTTTTTCTGGAAATATATTTGGAAACGTTTATTTTCGTATGGATGAAATTCAAGATGAAGGCTACGTTGTACCTAGGTAGGTATATTTATCTTCAAAGGACCAGTGTTGAACGCCCACCTTTTGTTAGCTGATGATTGCTGAGGTAAGGTTGTTAGTGTAAGAAGGCAATCGTTTGACTAGATTATAATACTTGAACTTGAATAGATAGAAAGTATTTAATTTTAATAGATTTCATCAATTTAGTGAGGGCGCGTCTATTAAATTCCTTTGAAATGAATAATCGTGATAATTACACCATGTAAGCTATGAAATTACAGACCCATCATACTGCCCAATTGTATCGTTATATCTATTCTCGTACAGCTACTGAGAAGTACAAAACAAGCACTCACACAAAACTTCACATTACCCGACAAGATGAAGAGCTTCAGTTTACTTCGAAACGTAACGTTTACGTCAAAGAAACGTTGCTAACGATAGTTTACGATCAATAATAAAGTCCACAATGAAAACCACGTCAGTGTCGACAGCTGTTTGAGACTGAACCCGTAAATACTGATGTATACTGCGCAATGAATATTCTAGAATACAAATAGTCAGGGGCGTCATCTCTGTCTGACTTGCCGCCGTTCCGGTGAAAGATGGTTGACATTCTTTGGATGCCTGTCAAGCGTATGGACGTGTCTCGGAATTTCGTGTCTAATTTGATGGGTAATTGTTGTGTATTTTTAGAATTTTCTAATTGTGTAGGATTTTGTCTGTAACGTTAAAATATTAGAAATTGCCATTTACCAAGAATTTAACCGTAGGTCTTCACCTACGGTTAAATTCTTGGTTTACAAGGAGTTGTTCATCGTTGAATTGTTTATTTTCAGCATAGATAATCTTGGCTTTGGCTAAAGAATTAGGTACTACATAATTTTTCGTAGTTCACACAGATTATTTGTCTCTTTATTCATTTGTTCACTAGCACACGTACAGGTAGTTTTTTTGGCTTTGCTTCTGTTATGTATATTCAATTTGCTCATTGTTTTAATTTTAGCTGTCATTTGTCAAGAAACTTGGAATGAATAGCTACTAGTGCCAAACGCCAAATCTTTTGTCTTTCTACTTGCAGGTGATTCATCAGTAATCGTCATTTGTTCTAGAATCTTCAATCGTAGCAGAAACGTTAAAGATGGTCAATTAATAAGCAAGGTACGATAAATTATTGGACACATGGCACGTCATGTGTAAGCATTTCATAAATTTTAACGGCAAACAAGAAACCGTTCATATTGCTTAATTTAAATCTTGCTCACGTTGAACGTAATATCGTAGTATATGAGCCATCGCACTGGACACCTGTCCAGGTGGGCGGCATGGCCAGGGCCGACGGAAAATTCTTTGAGTTACAAGTATATTGCGAAATATTTTTTAGAATAAATTCGCGGCCTAGTGTGGGCGAGGTTTGTACATATTTGGGTGATATTAGAATTGTCATTTATTAAAAGCTACATTGATTAATTTAGTCCTAAACAAAGGTGAGGACATCCGGTATTCGAAAATAAATCACTTTCTACTTATCGAAATAAAACATTTTGGACACTGAAATCCGTTCGTTAACTTTAGGAAGGGACCGTGACAATGTGTTTCCGGTGTGACCTGATGCAGTCATTAGCTTCGGCATACCACGACGACGTTGTGCAAAATTCTACGACCCCCTGTCTGTATGAATTTATAAATAATCCCGGTACGCCAGTGGCGGCGGCGGTGCGGCAGACCGCGGACGGCGCGGGCGCGCGATCCGCAATGAGCGCCCGCCCTAATCGACTTTTGCGATTTGACCAAAGCCTGTAGCTAAGTCATAGAAACATCACTAAGAATTACATCTGAAGTCGCGTGGTTTACACACAAGTGATCGCCGCGAGTGCAAAATGTGGTTTCAAAAGTGACAGTGTTTTAAATATTTGCCATCAACGTCGTCTATTCATAATAGATGACAGTTTGTTGTAATGCAAGTGCGAATATGTGTTCTGCTAAATAAATACATTTTGTCTTAAACAGGTTTTGAATTTGACGATATGGAAAAACTTTCAAGAACTTTCTTTTCTCGATCTTCGTTCATCTTGTTCGTCTGACCGGTCACCGAGATTTTTGCTCCGGTGTTCGCTTGATTAAGCGCAGACATGCCACTTCTAATTTACAGGAGAATAAATTGTCGTTTGTTCGGGACACTCGCAAATCTTTCTTCGTATTATTTGCGAAGTTATCTTTTAAAGATGAATTTTGTATACTTCAGAAACTTGGTGTGATATGATTTTTACTTTTTGCTGCAGCAGAGATGAATTATTATTGCCGGGTAAAGCATTTGAAATTCTAATTTTACCCGGCTTTAGTTCCTTAACAAAAAGATTAAACTGTGCACGAATAAAGCGAGACGGCTAGGTATGTCAGTACTGTTGATCCTGAACAATTGCATTTAAGTATTCATGATGCATTTTATAGAAATTATACAGAATGCAATAAAAACAAAAATGCTTAAAAGCTATCTATTATATTTTCAACAAGCCGAGACCTTTATAAAGTTACCAGATTTCAGTATTACCGCTTTGTAATAGTATTTGTCTTCGTTATTTCTATTGATTTCGCAATGGCGTTCTTTTGGGGCTAATTTTACTTTACATGCATGTGGACTTGTCATTATTGTCTTCATTTACAACACATTGTTACTTGTAGTCTATTTTTGACCGGGCACGTTTCTACGTCCACGCAAGAGTTCAGAAGTAACATTGCTGAGTTCGTTCAGATTAATTGCGATTCATTGTTTTGGTCGTAAATCATTCCAAGGTATCGTTTCACTTAAAATGAAAATGCTTATTATTTTTGGACCTGTTGCTTTTAGTTTGGTCAAACACATTATTGGTTCCGAGAATTTGTTTAACTTTTCTGTGACTGTTCATGTGGGTCACCTTTAATGATTAATGTTTTGTATAGCAACTTGTTCTTGAATGTTTTTTATCAAATCAGTTTTCTCATTATCACTATTGACATGGCATTCGGATTTTCTGCCATATTTCACAGTCATAGTTTGTTTTGTGATGAACGTAGAATAATATTTCCATAGAATGTCTTTAGGTTGAATTATTAATACATCTTCTGCGAACTCTTCAAACCATTCTCTTACTATTTGACCAGTGATAAATGATTTTAGGATACGCTTGTTAAGTTTATTTGTTATGCTAAAACCCGTGCCAAGATTAATAAAATTGAAGTGTGTTTTTACGTTTTGCCGAGGAAAACCTCCAACAAATGATGCGAATAATTTGTGTTACTTTTAGAATGCATCCCAGTTAATTACGTTGAGCTGCAAAATATAAGAAAATATTAAGAGTAAACATAACGTAAAAGATGTGGTATAAAGATATGTTTCAGAATGATTTGCGAGGTGAAGTTTCTTTTTTGACGTAGTCGATGAAAATCTTGATGTTCTTTTTTTCATCCCATTGCTACTCGTGTTACGACATTTGTAGACTTGTTATTACGCCTGTTACAATTTATTACACATCTGAGTTCCCGCCTACATCGAAACTTTCGACACTATTAAGCCCATATTGTACTACCTCGTGTAAAACATGGTGTTATGGTCCGCTCCGACCATTACTGCCGTAGGCGTACTGCAGGTTGTTATATCTACTTATGTGACCTTGCATAATGCTTTAACTTCATCATTTTCCATGAGACTTGTATGGTCATCGGGGTCTAGGTTGAATTTTGTTTATATTATATTTTAATTTAATATAGGTATTGCTTTGATATCTTAATATTCATTATTACCTACCTATATTTAGGTACGCTTCGTTGGGTTCAAATAGTAGCCTTGTCTTGTGTTCTCAATATTTGTTGTAACTAGATCACATTTCTTTTGTCCTTACTACTTGTAATTGTATACGTTGACTGCATTCCACATAACCAGTCATTTGGACCACTCAAGTGTACGAAGTAATTGCTAAAAGATAGTTACGCAAATCTGATTGATGATAAAGATCCGACGGTTGTTACCGTTACTTCAATTTGGCCACCGTGCTGTCTATTAGTTCGTTCACCTTCGAAACTTATAGTAATTTCTCGTTTGTGTCTTCATTTATTTTTTCCGATACCAATTGATCTGCTCAAGCTTTTGTTCGGATGTGGAACTAATTAGCTGTCTGCATGACTGCTCATTTAGTATGAAGAATTTGATTTTCAGTTACGTTCGCCATTGATCACGTCTTGTTATTTTAAAAATAATAAAGTGATAGTGCTCAGTGCTGATTATTGTGTGCCAGCTAGTCTAGACATGTTTTTGTTAAAGTGTTTTGTGATATAACTAGTGCCCAAATACCAAGTCAAAATGATGCAGGGTCTATTGGATTCGCTGTACAAAATTTATACAGGTAAGATGTATTGTCCCAGTAATTTCCGTTTTCTATTTCTAGGTTATAAATTATGTATTATTCAACTGCGGTCTACAGATGTCGGTATTGATTTATGACTTACAATACTGCCTAGCTAATAATTGACAAGGCTGGTATATTATGACTCCATTGCACTAAATTGTAGCGACTGTACAATACAAATGGGAGTATTATGTGCAGAATCAGATGACCTCGGACAAATTACAAGCAATTTTCGCATGAATTTAATGAACAACGAACTGTTGTTTGTAGGTTGCGTAATGTGACCTAAGGCTAATCTACTAGATTAATAATTTTGATGCGACGCAAGCGCTGCGGAAACTTCAATTCTGACTTGTTCACTTTGACATTTCAATTTGTTCGTTCGTCGATGACCGGTTCTATTTTTTTGTGTTCACGAGTTCATTCTTTATGGTTTAATTAAGCAGGCATGGGGCACAGTCACGAAAGCTTATTATTTTGTTTGGAGGGCGGGGTTATGTGATAAATTAATGCTTAGGCTGTAATTTGCTAGGTACATTTTTTGCTGTATTGTTGCTGAATTAATCGTAATGGGTATGTTAACCTCGGCGAAGAAAGAAACCTTTCTACTAAGCGGATTACGGTACTTGAGACTATATTTATTTTTCAAGTGGCGGAAATTTTTCTCTCTCTATCTTTTGAAGCTCTGGTATTACCTAAAGATTGACGGGAGATTTTCAACTCCAAAAAACTCCCGTTTAGCAAGATGTTCTTACATATTGGTTCACTTACAGAGTCTGCGTAGCGTCAGTATAATAAATGTTTAATACTTCTTTGCTCCGTTGAAAATGAAAGTATTTAAAATAATTTCATGAATCCTTTGTATTTATTCACAATATTAATTGATGCTGGCATCGAAGTGTGGAGATTGCCACATGCGAAGAGAGGCCTAGGATCTACATGCCCAGCAGTAGATGAAGTCCGGCTGTGAGTGATGATGATGATGAAGTAAAAACGTATGAACATACCTGCATTAGGAACATTTTTCTTTGGCGGTTTTGCAGCCTTGTTCTTTCTAACATTATTTGTACATAAAATAAGTGCCTCACACATTACTCATCCACACAATCCGGGTTACAAACGCGAGTAATCGCTACATTGTGTTTATCAATCGGCACGTTCTGGTCTTTGGCAATTGATTACATTTCGCAATTGATAACAGACAGCTTGTGCAATGTTACTATTGACCCCAGGGCAATGTCAAGTTTAGATCCATTTTCTCTTGTATCTTTGTTTGTTTCGGGTAAAATGGCCTAGCAGCTACCATGACCTAGTCATTGGTGAAGATTGTTCATCTGTTGAACTGTATTTTTAGGGCTTTACTATCGATACGACAAAAAAAGCTGCATATCAGCTGATTAGGTAAATGCCATAGTGTTTAATTACAGCTTCTACTTAAATGGTGATGGCAATAAATGAATTCTCATAAGTATTGGTGGAAAAACATCGATTCCGTAGCTAACAAAATCAGTTATAGTGCCCTGGAATGCTTGATCATCATCATAATCATCTTCTTCCTCCTATCCCATGTATTTGGCGTCGACGCAACAGGTTTTCTTCCATTTTCTCCTGTCAATCGTCACTATCATTTACTCTTTTTTCCTTTATATCATTTCTCACACTATCCACCCAGTTTCTCTTTGGTCTTCCTTGAAATGCTAATACTGTAGATTAAATTAACGGTACTTGCTAAACTGATGTTCCAAAGATTTATCAGAGTTCTTGATAAGGCTACATACGGAATGACAATTTATAACATAACCTTATTTACAATCGACACATCAGCGTGTACATTAGTGGCCTCGGCTCAAGCCTAGCGTGCACGAACCGAGAACAAACCAGGCCAGTAAAAGCCTCCGAATGCCTTTTGAGCCCAGATGGTGCATGGCTTAGATGGTGTTGGACGATAATTGAGAACATGATAACCGCATAAACGTGTAATGTTGGAGATCGAATCGAAAGGCGAGGAATCTAGTTTAAAAAACTGTTATATATTTCCAGAAAGTAACGGAAAAATATTTACACACCTTAATGTTTTAATTTTTAAGACCTTCAAGTAACTGGTACTGAAATAATATTTTTACAACACAGATTAAAAGCAATTTTATGGTACGTAAAGCTTCGATGCAATTCCAGCGACAGAAAAAAAACTTTGTCTTTATGGCTGTTGACCTAAACAAGGTTAAGGAATTCGCCTCAGATCCTTCCTTAATCGTGAATTCCATATAACTGGGGATCAACTGGGCCATAAACGTAGGTACCTCTACTATCGTGTTTCAAGAAAATCCTCTACTTTTTATTTTATTTTGCTCAAGAAATTGCTTTACGTGGGCTGAGTTTAGTTAGCTAGTAAACTGAAACTGTCTTTATGGAGTTTTGCTATTATGTGTGATTAAAGGAAGCTAGATTGTTAGAAGGGCTATCAGAATCGTAGATGGTGTGTAATTTGAACTACTCCTTAATGACTTCTTCATTTATTGCTGTCAAGGCTTTTAGCAAGATCATCTTCAAACATGCTAAAAATTAAGTGGAGGCAAACCAGGCATTCAGACTTCGTGCTCATAACACCCCGGAAACCGCCTGTTCGTGATTACCATTGAAATAACCATTTAAATTGATCAAGTTCTAATCGAGAACTAATAGTTGGCAACCTCTGTGCAGGTGTGCAGAGTCGTGATCAAGCTGCAAGGTCGACTTGATGCAGGACAGTGGAAGCATTGTATGGACACAATTAATGAGCAAAAATAACTTGTATTCCGATTGCTATCGAGAGGGGCTTGTGGTTAAGTACAAGTAACAGTTGCCCGGGTCGATGGATCAAGGTTAAGTTACGGTTGGAGCATTGGATGAGTGGCCATCCATTTTAGACTAGCACTTTTCTGTTCTTTAAAAAGCACATCAAGCCATAACGAATCGAAGGGAATCGAACCAACGAGGCAGTCCAAAGAAGATTATCTAGTTAGAAAAAGGCGAATAACGAACGATTGGTATCGAGAACTTGTAGTTGTGGTACAAAATCGTAACAAAGTATAGTAGGTAAATGTTACAGAAGAAGTAAATGTCAAGATCATACGGTGGTTTGACCTGCAGCATTAATATCGCATTTTGTGGTCACTCCTCCGCTGTTCGACTGAAATCGAGAGGGATATTATGTGTAATGAGAATGACATTGAGACGGAGAGTGGGCCTGTGTTATTTAGAATTTTCAAACTGATTTTTAACAAGGTGGTAATGATATCGTTGCTTTGTCATTGTTCCTAACTTAAGGCCGTTTTTATCATGTGTCATGGAACTTCTCTCAATAAGTTTAAGGTGTGAGGAAATTGACGTCGTCACGATTTGTGCTTCTCTAAGCTCAGATCATGTTTTTGAGCACATGCATTTGAGAACGTGAAAGTGACAGAAGAAAGTGATTATTTAGAGATTTTATGATAGAAAGTAAAACTGACACAAAGTCGCCCATTGTGTTGTTACAATTTTCTGCGTTTCCAAAATAAAACTCTTTCCAAAAGAATGTAGTCATTTATTTCAAATAATATTTCTGGATTCAAGGTCAATTACGAAAATAATTACATTCAGGTAACCATACATCATGTCAATGAAAACCAAAGAAACTGAGAAAGGAGGTATCTTATGAAATGACGAGAAACAGAGAAGTATGGAAGAAGAAGACATGCTGCACCGACCCCAAATGAATTGGGATAAGAACAAGAGAATGAGAATTATGATGTCAATGAAGACGAAACAGTTATATCGTCTTGCCAACCCGCAACGTCTGCACGCGCACTTACCTAACAAAGCTCTTCAAACAAAATCATTTCTAACTCCACAAAGAAATCTCACAAACGGTACAAAGAGTGTAAACTGTAAAGTATTTCTGTAACCGAGATCCCTTATTTAGCATGTTTTACGTAACCGGCACCGGCTTGCCAATTGACGTCACAATGGGGCATCAACAAGAACTGTACAGTCCTTTCCTTGTTTTTTACCTTCGCCCTTGTACCGCTGTCAAAGGTGCAATGATCTTTATACGTGCAGCATTAAAACTTCATTTAGGTTTGTTGTAATCTATGGTAAATATAATAATCTTGATTTAAATACGGCAACACTGGTTGAGATGTGTCATGGCGTCCTGACTTTTTTCCTCTGTAACGCGCTCAACATAATTATAAATCCATTAATAATGTCTTTATTTACAAATAAACTTAATTAAAACTATAACTGGCCGAGTTTATTAAAAGTCCATCCCTCCAACAAGGTTGATATCACAGACAATTCTGTCTCTATTGTAATGATTTTTATTCTTGTAACCATAAAGTTGCTGTTGGATTGTTGATGTTGAAGGTAAATTGTCTGTGAAAGGACTGTAGGGCTTTTCGTCTCCCAATCTGTTTTGACGTTTGTGAATGCTGTTTACAATTACATTGGACGACTGACTGAAGGCAATTAGGAGAGTTTGTGTGTTAGTTACTTTTAATCTGGTTTCAACATTGAAGTTGATCAGCTTCTGGTTGCAATTAAATAAGAATAGCTAAGGATTGAGTCCAATAGCATATAAAGAGCAGTCACTTGTCTGGATTATCTAGTCACTGACAGATGTGTTGCTGGGGAGTTTGTTCCGCCATTTCTTCTGTCCAGCAAAAACTCTAGGAAGTGTCGAAGGGTGGGCGTTTCGGGGGACTGTCACCTTTAAATAAGTAAAGTAAATTATGACGTTTGAAAGAAGTAGTTTAAATAAATGACTTTTGATTTGATTTGTGCCCGGTTAGCAATGGACTGCCCTATTACATGTAACTTATCCATGACTGGCAAAATGTGAATTTACTAATGTGTACACCTCTGCCTAACCCTTTGGGGATTATTTATGCTTGATGGTATAAAATGGTTTTGACGTTTTCAAGTTCATCTCAACTATAACAAGTTGTCTTGTAGCTATATTAGACAAAATGGTTAGATCATCTGTGAATCATTGATCTGAATGGGATTCCCCTCTTTATTTTTCCTTGCACTTTACTTTTACTAAACTTTAAACACAATAGATGCTCACGTACAGCCGATGTTGGCCTTAAATCTGCCAGGTTAAAATGGGACTGGGCGGGTCACGTTTTTAGGATGGAGCCGGACAGATGGGCGAAGATAGTATCACAGTGGGTGCCTGAAGACGGCTGACGTAACCGAGGCAGGCCCAAGAAACGCTGGCATGACGATCTGTACTCATTCTCAACGGATTGGACGGAGAAGGCAGATTGTAAAAAAACTTAGAAAGCCATGGGAAGGCCTGGCCTGGAGTGGGACAGTGTAGGCTAAAGGAAAAAAAAACAGTAAATTGTAAATATTACAAAATAGGAGTATTTGGAGTCACATTACTCATGTGCTATTTCCAAAGGATTTTGGAAAGGCGGAAACACAAGCTTAAAGCTTCTCTTTTATTACTTTTGTTTGCTATATGTTCCGCGGTAGATCTGTACTTCCTTATTCCACGTAAAGTTCTAAGTGAATTGTTTAATTATTATTTATTTACTTTAAGTACCACTCGAGACTGCCTAGTTGGTCCAGTGGTCGCAAGCGCGACTGCTGAGCATGGGTTTGATTTCCGGGTCGGGCAAAGTTTTATTTAGTTATTTCCATCAGGATTTTCTCAGTAGCCGCCTCGGAGTCTGGATTTGTGGCCGATTGATGGCAATAGGCTCGCCCCCATTTACATGTCTAACGAAATGTCTTTCGGGGATTACAGATGTGATGTGATATTTATGTTATTTACTTTTAGTACAATACCTCGTGGTCCATGACTTTTGGACTTTTATTACTTACTAGCTGATGCCCGCGGCTTCGCCCGCGAGGATGTCGGTCAAATTATATACTAAAACCTTCCTCTTGAATTGGTTAATATGAGGATCTTTTTTGTTGTATTATGTAATGCATTATGTATCATCTATTTACCCATATTATGCGAATAAATTATTTGGTTTGATTTGATTTGATTTGAATCACTCTATCTATTAAAAAAATCCGTTGCGTAGTTTTAAAGATTTAAGCATACATAGGGATATAGGGACAGAGAAAGCGACTTTGTTTTATACTATGTAGTGATTTAACAACATAACTCGTGTTTTAACGATAATGTTTATTAAATCCCAATCAAGGTTGGGACCGAAACAATAAAGTATTTATTTCATACTTTATTGTTTTGGGACCGAAACAATAAAGTATGAAATGTCAGTCACCTTTGGTTTTATAAAATTATAATACTTACTAACTTACCTCAGTAATTGCTGTCACTCTTTTAAATTGAATTAAGTACAGCACATTATTTAAATTCTCTTATTTTTTAGGACTTGTAAAGCGAAAAGTTTCTCTGCAATAAACTCATTGAAAGTTTTGAGTTCGGAATTCGAAAAAGACCGTTAAACCTTCCCGCCGAAACGGATCGAAACCTTACACAATTCCCGCCACTTATTATTCTTATTTTAAATTCCCTTCGCTCAGATGTCAGTGGCCACTGACCAGTGCCCCAATTGGGCCACTTTCGTAACGTTTTGGCGATATTCATCGCTGCCGATCGCTTCGAGCAGCGATGTTTGCTTTAAGCCCAAGGCTTTTAGGGATTCCCGATAAGTATCGATAACGGTAGATATCAGTGCAATCGATAAACCAAGGTATGTAGATCAAGTGCGAATATTTTATGAGCACCGATAAATGTTGTTGAAAGAAAATCTGCTTTTATTAACTCGATAACTTAGTTAATTTTTATTAGTCTTTTCATTAATATACTGGTTCAAGGTTTTCATGAAAAAGTTACATTATTGTAGCATTAAATTGAGTGTTTATTTAATAATTCCAACATTTTATCAGAAATTATATTGAAAAGTATTAATTTATAATATAAAGCCGAAGTCTGAATATTCAGTGATTTAATAATTAATAGCCATTTTGCACAACTCGTTGTTGCCAATGGCGAAACGATTAAATGATAACGATGTCCTAGTTGTTTGTTAATTATTAATGTTCCGACTAATTTATTATCGACATTTATTTGGTTCAGCTCTATTTTAGTTTTGAGTATGAATATAGGTAGATGGTGTAAGAGTAGAAAGAAACGGTAGATGGACTGCGTTAAGGATGATATAGCAAGGAAGGAGGTGTCTGCAGAGATGATGAGTAATAGACAAGTACCTATGGAAGAAGCAGACATGCTGCTCCGACCCCAAATGAATTGTGATATGGGTAGAGAATGATGCTGCTCTTTTTTAATTTAAAATAATTAATTGAGACACACATTAATAGTTACGAACGCTTTACCAACCTCGTAGTACGTCTGCTTATTAAAAAATACTATGCTTTAATAACTGAACTTTGGCTACCATGGAGGTTTTGTATGAGAAACTTGAAATCGCTGACTTCACGTACAAACAAAAGGACAAATGTTATAAAATTGTCAGCTTTGCAGATACATTTCGCCAGATCTTGTACACTTTAAAAATAACTATAGATAAGAAGTTGTATTATGTAATGCATTATGTATCATCTATTTACCCATATTATGCGAATAAATTATTTGATTTGATTTGATTTGATTTGAATCACTCTATCTATTAAAAAAATCCGTTGCGTAGTTTTAAAGATTTAAGCATACATAGGGATATAGGGACAGAGAAAGCGACTTTGTTTTATACTATGTAGTGATTTAACAACATAACTCGTGTTTTAACGATAATGTTTATTAAATCCCAATCAAGGTTGGGACCGAAACAATAAAGTATTTATCTTAGTATCGAAATCGAAGGTCTGTGTTACTTTCAAGTTTAATTCTTATAGGCTGTAATAATTATTTATCGAATAACAAAATTTAAGTACTATGATATCTGCGCAAACTGGGTCAGATAAAGCCTTTTGTGTAACGGTTTAATAATTGTGAAACGATGTAATAAATAATATCAAATAGGCGTATTAAATAAGAGGAAGATAATGATGAGATGAGGCATCAAACGGCCCCGTCGGGGCTACGGGTTGTTCGCAAGAGATACCGCGACCTCGGCGCAAGGGCTACTAAGGAACATGGGTGGTTTTTAGTCAGTAGAAGTCTGACACTCCCTTTCGCTCTGCCTAAGAGCGGGAGGGGTTATTTGATGATTTTCAACTGCCAAAAAAAAGCATCAAACGGCATTGATGTACCTTTTTTTTTGTTCTCAGTTCTGTTGAGGATAAGACCAGGGAGTGTGGGATTTTTACCGCACTAATACCACCTCGGTGGTCACCATCCGCACATGTGAGGAGGCACCGTTTCCTCCTAAAAGACCTGTCCGGAGCCCCCTTTGTGCAACGCCTGTTATGGCGACTTTGATGTACCTACCGATGTTGTATCAATAATTAATAAATAACGTCAATCGCATATTCAAACTGTGAAATTCTGTCCATACAGAGTTTCAGACATTACGGATCCTTGTAGGATATATAAAAAGGCGTAGAATAAGGCGGCGGAGGGATCATCCTACGCCTTTTTATCGTATTATTAAAACGCAGTTACATGAATTACCAAGTCCTTTTTTATCGCAGAAACAAGATATCCTACAGCAAACACCAATTCCCAACTCGATAACGCTAAACGACTATTTACTACAGATAGGATGTTTAAACTCTATAAAATTATCGTTCACTTATCGATGTTGGCTAACAAATGCAGTTATCGATAATCGGAAAAAAGCTGGCGACGATAGATGTACTTATAGTCCTATCAAAGGTATTTTACCTTTACTTGGCATCATTTACAAAATTACAGTAATCTTTATGCTAATATATAATAAGGTAGATATTTGGTTGTCAAGTCTGTCAAGATCACATGATCTTTATTTTCATTGTAACAAGGTTGCTGTCTGGTTGCAGCTGTCTGAAATTAAACTGTAAACAGACTGTACCGAGTGCTGTAGCAATGGCTAGCTGATTACTTATTTTAAATAAAGAACGTGTCTCGTGCATGTGTTTTGGCGCCTTTTTCTTCTTCTTTTTTAAAGCTAAGTGCAGTTTCATGCTGGGGTGCTGCCACTTATTTTTTTTAAACGAAGCTGGCGATTTTGTAACTGCATATTTTAGTTGATGTTCAATTTTAGTAGAATAGGGTATGAGTTATAGGTTATAGCTGAAACTTATTTGGTTTTTTGGACATTTGGACAGGAAAAAAACACGCAGTTAATTAAAGAAATATGTTGTTTAAATTAAACATAAAAGTCTTTCATTTAAAGCTGAAAACATTATCATAATTAACCTGTTAAATTGTTCCAACATACCGATTTAAGTGATGTACATCAAAGGTATCATGTACAGAACTTGATCTTTAATTGAAGTAGAAAGTATTAATTACATGAGAACAAAATACAACAAATTGAATCAAGTGAAAGTATGATCTGAATTTGTCCATAAAATCGTGGGACACTTGAGTTGCTAATTACCTACCTACTACAGTTATTGAAATGTTTTGTACTGATCTGGCAGTATTGAATTTCAACACCAGATGAAAGTCATATTGACCGCACCTACCCATCACGTTTGGATTTACGCAAAACTTTTTTTCTTTCTGATATATTTACCTGACCTGCAGTAGTTGACCTCATAAACTCGAAAAAAAATATCTGTATAAAATTTGGTACACAGATAGTTTATAACCTGGATTAACACATAGGATTTTAGTTCTTATCCCGATTTTATCTTCCTGTGGTCATTGATATAAAAACTAAAGATACGGTCGTCCGAACATTTGCTCGACGCGTTCGTCATACAGAGAATCGGTGTAGTCTGCTTGTTAACGTAACCTTGTATAAGCGGCGTGGTATTTTCGAGGTATAAAGAACATAAATAAAGCTTTTAATAAAATTTACGACCGCACCCGAAGAGAGCCGATTGCGGACTAGTTCACTTCGGCTTAGGAAATACCATATTGGGACCACGTTTGAGGCGTCATTTTAACATGCCGTCCCCAGTCCTTACGCAGTAATATATAAGTCAATGCCTGTGGCATAATTTTCGAGTTGTAGCGGGCGAAGCCGCTGGCAACAGGTATTATCGAAATAAATAATTGTCGTATTTGCAGAGTTTCGCCAGATTAATTAAATTTGACCCTGCATAATTAATTTATTAAGGAAGAACAGTTCTGTGTCTTATCAACAATTAGTTGTCCAGGAGTCAATCTTGAACAAAATGCTGTTTTGTATTATCTGACGTATGACATATTCACGACTGTTAACAAGAAAAAAAGCCAAGATAAAAAATAAAAGGATTATATTATTGACCGTGGTATGACTAACTATGAGTAATGAAATGTCAGTCACCTTTGGTTTTATAAAATTATAATACTTACTAACTTACCTCAGTAATTGCTGTCACTCTTTTAAATTGAATTAAGTACAGCACATTATTTAAATTCTCTTATTTTTTAGGACTTGTAAAGCGAAAAGTTTCTCTTCAATAAACTCATTGAAAGTTTTGAGTTCGGAATTCGAAAAAGACCGTTAAACCTTCCCGCCGAAACGGATCGAAACCTTACACAATTCCCGCCACTTTTTATTCTTATTTTAAATTCCCTTCGCTCAGATGTCAGTGGCCACTGACCAGTGCCCCAATTGGGCCACTTTCGTAACGTTTTGGCGATATTCATCGCTGCCGATCGCTTCGAGCGATGCAGCGATGTTTGCTTTAAGCCCAAGGCTTTTAGGGATTCCCGATAAGTATCGATAACGGTAGATATCAGTGCGATCGATAAACCAAGGTATGTAGATCAAGTGCGAATATTTTATGAGCACCGATAAATGTTGTTGAAAGAAAATCTGCTTTTATTAACTCGATAACTTAGTCAATTTTTATTAGTCTTTTCATTAATATACTGGTTCAAGGTTTTCATGAAAAAGTTACATTGTAGCATTAAATTGAGTGTTTATTTAATAATTCCAACATTTTTATCAGAAATTATATTGAAAAGTATTAATTTATAATATAAAGCCGGAGTCTGAATATTCAGTGATTCAATAATTAATAGCCATTTTGCACAACTCGTTGTTGCCAATGGCGAAACGATTAAATGATAACGATGTCCTAGTTGTTTGTTAATTATTAATGTTCCGACTAATTTATTATCGACATTTATTTGGTTCAGCTCTATTTTAGTTTTGAGTATGAATGTAGAAACGGTAGATGGACTGCGTTAAGGATGATATAGCAAGGAAGGAGGTGTCTGCAGAGATGATGAGTAATAGACAAGTACCTATGGAAGAAGCAGACATGCTGCTCCGATCCCAAATGAATTGTGATATGGGTAGAGAATTATGCTGCTCTTTTTTAATTTAAAATAATTCATTGAGACACACATTAATAGTTACGAACGCTTTACCAACCTCGTAGTACGTCTGCTTATTAAAAAAAAACAATGCTTTAATAAACTTTGGCTACCATGGAGATTTTGTATAAGAAACTTGACATCGCTGACTTCACGTACAAACAAAAGGACAAATGTCATAAAATTGTCAGCTTTGCAGATACATTTCGCCAGATCTTGGACACTTTAAAAATAACTATCGACAAGAAAGTAGAGGAAGGGAATGATGTGACGTCCCATCACTACGTGCAGAGACTTCGTTGAGGCATTTGAATGCATGAATGCGTTCAAATGTAGTGAAGTGTGTGTATTCTCACACCTTTTTCCACGCAAGCCACCATTGTCACTCTTTGAATATCCTTTAATTAGCTCGGTCCCAGGATTGAATGACATGTATGGACATGCTTACGCTTATGGGGCTAGACGCCTTGTTTTTTACCCACGTAGCTTTTGAACATTGAGGAATTGATCTTGTGGGAGTCCCTTTGACAACTTAGTTATTTATTATCCTGCGATATTCTGACTTGATTTATATTATTATTATCAGAGAACCTTAGCAAAACAAAAGTTTTTAGACGAGAATAACCATTAGACCAATTCTCATAGTTAAAAGGTGAAAAATCTCATATTATCGGCATTCAATGTTAAAAACTTGTCAAAAAAATGAAAATACACCTCAACCAACTTATCTATGCATGCGCGAAAATACAAAACTAAAATTAAATGTAAGTACCAAGTTTGACATATCGATGTAAAATAATTATAAAGTTTTTTGGCAGATCGTGACTGACATCATCATTCATCATTCTTACCCTTTTACCAATTCATTTGGGGTCGGCGCAGCATGTCTTATTCTGTCATAGTTCTCTGTTAAGACTCGTCTTCTCATGAGACAACTTTTTTCGTGCCATATCATCCTTTCCACTGTCTATCCATCTTTTCTTTGGTCTTCCTCTACTCTAATACCCTTCCACACTCTTACGTTACAGACTTTAGAGTGTTTATGAAAATATGGGACATGCCCGTCAGATGATGTAATATACTTAATATGAAACATTCAACTTTTTTAAAGTATTATAATAATACCTATCTCTCTAAATTCGATGGATAACTTTCGTTAGTTACAAAGAAGTTACGTACAACTTTTTGCACCGATATTTACCCATACCACTTGACATTAATAAAACCAACATATTAATTAAACAGACACCTGAAGTATTACGAAACTGACGGAAAACAATTCTTCATTCCCACTCGAAAATTATTAAAATTACAAGATTTATTACCTCACACCGTAAAGGCGCCATTAGAAGATACTTCATCATCATTGACTTTAATTGACATTGACAACTATAAAGTTTCAAACTGTTGGCAAATAGCAATCAGAGGTTTTTGTTTGCGTTAGCGCACATCATTAAGTCAAGTGGAAAACTTAAAATCTTAAAGCTTAAGAATTGTGTAAAAAGAAAGAAATCTTCTTTCTTTTTTACCAAATTAAACATCACGCCTGTATTCCCAGAAGAATTAGGCAGAGGTGTGCCTTATACTCGTACTATAGTACACCCACAGTTTAGTGTCAAGTGCCATATAGTGGCGAGCCATCTACGAGGCATAAATCTAGACTCTGTGGCTTCTACTAAGAAATGACTTCAGTGTGTACAAGTGAACGTTAATTCTGTAGAATTGGGTATTTTTCTTCATGGTCGGTTACGAGTACCTGTCAATAAATTTTGAAGTGGTACACGTACAGCCACATAATAAAGCTACCCACCAAACGAATGGAATTTCCGGACAGAATTACCTCCTGCCCGTTACATTTTTAACCACAACAAAATTGTATCAATAAATTAGATTACACCGGCCATCTAGTTAGCCGATGACATTTTTATTTTATACACGTTAATGATGAATTAAAAACAGAATTGTGGATAGTAAATAGGTTCCATGTCAGAATCGTAAAAAAATCATCAAGTTGTTTCGTCAGCACTATTTTATCTGTGGTTCGTCATAGAACATCTAATGTCAAACGTACGCGGAATTAGTTGGCGGGAAATACCTGTTTGACAGCTCCTAATGTTTATAAATGTAACAGGTGTGTGGCACAAAACGAATTTATGTACATACCGACATAAAACTGTCGCTTTCATGATCCCAGCCTCAACGGTAACAATGCCAACTATAAATAACATTATTTAGGGAAAATCATGATGTAAATCAGTGCCCAGATGACGTTTATGACAGAAAAACGTAACGTTTGACGTTTCCCTATGTCTGGCTTACCTCCCATTGTTTTAATTGAAAATAGATAACATTAAAACGCGTTATTTTTTTTTCTATTTTCTGATTATTGTTTGCCAGGTACAACAGGTAAAAGTTAAATGTTTATGATCACGCCGCAACACCGTTTTACAATAAATCTGTTCAGCCTCTAGCATTGGCCTTTAAAACCGTTTCATCTGTGATTCGTAAAGTGCACCAATTGTCAGCTATAATTTAAGGGGGAAATGTTCCAAGAGTTCCAACACTACGAAGTACCAACTCAGTTTTTGTTTGCATCATTTTGCTGTCAAAGTGGCATGGCGGGGCGATCGCCGCCGGCTCACGTGAAGGAATGCTCCAGTGGAGGCCAGTGGGCCAGTATCAGCCATCAAGTTGTTGCCAAACAACTGATGATGAAGTACTCGCACTTTAAAGTACGCTTTTTGTTAGCCCTGATTGGTTGTATTGTGTAGGGCGCGAACGATAATACCGTTGTTAACAATGTTAATGGTGGTAAACAGCTTTTTTTGGGATGCAAGTTTGATAGGGCCTTTTGAGATTTTGATTGGTTTTCGTTGGCGTGTTTGTTTAGTTTCGCTTAAGATGATTTAAATCGAAAGCTTGGCTGGCCTTTAATCTTCGATGGGGATGGCAACTGTGAAACTATTGGCGTAGGAAGATCTATAAGTTCCAAACATCGCCGTTTATTAAAAATCTATTAATGTTATTGGTTATCCCACGTAAGAACCTTAACAGCCCTTCGATATTTTGGGACTAAACCATTGACTTTATATTACTTATTATTATTATTACTTAGTTTTTATATCAATGGACTAAACGCTATGTATATGTTTTAAATCAAACCAAGGCATACGCTAATAGTTCCCAATTCTTTGTTCCAGGTATAAACCAGCCGTCAATTACGCAGTACCGGACTAGCTAGCAGGAAGTTACCCCAATCGTTGTAAACGAGTGCATTGCACTAATATCGGCTCAGCCTCTCAACTGGCGCCGACGTGCGAAAGATGGCGGAAGCTTTTAACTCGATAATCCATGCAAATACCCTAGTGATCTTTATATTTTATGGGGCTTAATATCGGCTTGTAATTGCCTCATGGTTACTCGCACAGATACGGTATAAGCATCGGCTATGAATGCTTGATCATTGCGGAATGACAAAAGATTTTTTAACTGATGACTTTTATGACTTTTATCAGCGATCATCATTGTCTGTCTAGCTTTTTTTTTTTTTTTAAAAATCCGAAACTACGTTGGGTTTGGCTTCCAGTCTGATCGGATGCAGCTAAATACCAGTATTTTACATGAGGCGACTGCCTATCTGACCTCCAGTTAGTATTGAGTAAGTAATACGATAAGACTTGGTAAGACTGGTTGTCAGACTTTCGGGCCACTGATTACCTGTAACGACGGTCAAAGATCTACAATTGGCAGCGAGATCAACGGCTTGACCTAGACAAACTAGGTTCAAGTTTCAGGTGGTCTGTCAGCCTCGTCGGGGCTGCGGGTTTATCGAAAGAGATACCACGGCCTCAGCACAAAGGGCTTAGAAGGAATATGGGTGGTTTTTAGTCAGTGGAAGAGAGACACTCCCTACCGCTCTGCCCAGAGCGGGACATTTGATGATTTCACACCCTCCAAAAATAAAAAATAAATGTGGTCTGTCAGTGGTCCAATAGTTTTCCTTTTTTGGTTTTCACTGATGTCCAAGACTATCAATGACACTCTGTCATGTTTGTCAGGTTCCAATTTTCTAAACCATTTGTTTGCAAAAACGCGGCCATGGACACTCGATCAAAAAATATCATTAAACAATATCTTGTAGTATTATAAAACAAGTAAAGAGTACAATAAACAAATCACACGCATCTTAACGCAACAAATTGAGCACTCATGCAGCGGTTGTGAAACAAGGTCAAGATTTGTATGGATTAATAGCTTGTTAGGGCTCTTACAGACGGTCGGGCCCTTTCACGGCGTTTATTTATGTTTACGAGTAGTTGCCATAGCATTGTGTGAAGAATAACATGTATGGCTGAAAAGCTGAAAGCTGAGTGTTCGAGTAATAGAGAAGTATGGAAGAAGACATGCTACGTCGACCCCAAATATATTGGGATAAGGGAAGGAGAATGATTGAAATTGTTTATTGAAATACAAAATATTTACATTAAGGCCTTAAAAAATTGATGATAATGAAAATGATGATGATCATCATCTGCCTAGCCTTTTCCCAACTATGTTAGGGTCGGCTTCCAGTCTAACCAGATTCAGCTGAATACCAGTATTTTATATGGAGCGACTGCCTATCTGACCTCCACAACCCAGTTAATACTAGGTAATACGATACTCTTTGGTAAGACTGGATGTTAGAATTTCAGGTCACTGACTACCTGTAACGACTGCCAAAGATCTATATATGGCAGCCGGGACCAACAGCTTAACGTGCTTTCCGAGGCACGGAGGAAACTCGGTATGTCGGGCGGTCACCCAGCCACAGACCGACCTAGGTGAGCACAGCTTTACCTAAAGATCGCCCCGAGTGGCAGTTCTTATTAAGCCACGAGAGAAAATGATGGTGATAATGAGTTGAAATAACACATTATTTTTGTCAGCTAAGTGTGTATAAAATAGAAATACTCGGTACAATCCAACGACTTGGTCAGATTGGCATTAAAACTGCGATAAGGATGATAAAAGACGTCGAAAAAATTCAAAGACTGACAGGAGCTACCGGAAACCTTATGTTGATTTGATACTCGTGCAGATGTTGTGTCATTTACACCAGAAAGGCAACGGTTTTAAATATCAGATTACGGGCGAAGAGAAATTGGGCCATCTTTTTTTCGATAAAAATGTTCCAAACAAAGGTTTGAAATGTATCATTGCGTTTCGCGTTTTGAACTAAAATCCTTGTTCTTGTAAAATAATATAACACAAAATGCTAGAATAATAGTAGGTCATTATTATGTTGTTGAAACGGCCACAGTTATCAAACCGTGTAAAGTGTAAACTACTAAGTTGGGTCAGTTTCTGCCGTTCTGATGCAACATTTAAGTGTTGCAGTGCATTTGATGTCAACGCTTTAAATGCAACCGTTTTTGCTGCTAATTCTTACAACATTTGGGTTAATTTTATTCTGTTATTTAAACAACTTACTTTTACGGGTTTTTATTCGTTAATAGTGTCTGAGCGGGTTTTAGTCTAGACTGATTAAGTGATTATGATCTAGATTAATTAATGAGCTAATGAAATTAACACGGTTATAACATAAAATCACGCCTGCAATCCCCGAAGGACTAGGCAGATTTCGCCAGATGCCCAATTTAAATGAATAAAATAATTAAAATGTAATTTAAGAAAAATGGTCGTAAGTCTTCTCTTGTCTGGTGAGTGCTTTAGATGTGACCCCGAAATCTCATATTATTATTTCGGAACATATTTTGCCCTAATTCGTTTTTAATTAGTCAGATTGATTGATGAGTTGCATTCGGTGTTAATACACATCATTAGATGTTCGACCGGACGTCAGTTAATTAGGCAAGAAATGACTTATGTTATTACTTATTAATAATTGGTATTATTATATTCGCGTGACTATACTGCGTTGTTTGAAGGTCGTTCTTTGTTTACTTATTTATTTTATTTAACAATTATTTACGGTTCGTTCTAGTTGTTTTTTTTTATTACATGTATCTTTACATATTTTATAAACCGAAGTTGTTTTTCATGTGTGACCGAGTAGTTATTTTTTAAACTGGGCAACGGATTTTTATGCAGTTCTCAACATAATTTATAGGAATAATACCGGAAGGTTCATACTTCATGCTTGTAATCTTTAACTTAGGTAGAATATGGAAATCTGCTGTTTATGTTTTATTAAGTTGTACCTGATATTTGCACGCCCCATGTGGCAGAATGTGATGAGACCTTTATGTTATTTGAGATCTTGTATTGTACCATGTTCGGACAAATAAATGAATTTGAATTTGTAAGAATCTAGTGAAGCAGGAGCGGGTAGAAAGGCTAGTGTATGTATATAAAAATCAAAATATTTTATTTCACATAGGCCGACATGGGCACTTATCAAACGTCGTTAAAATGTACACGGTTCGGCTTGGTCGTTTCCTATGGAGAAGAACCGGCAAGAAACTCCATGGTTACTCTTTTAAAATTATATGGTTTTACCATTGACTTATATTATTACTGCGTAAGGACTGGGCGGACGGCATGTTACAATGACGCCTCGAACGTGGTCCCAAAACGGTCTTTCCTAAGCCGAAGTGAACTAGTCCACGATCGACTCTCTTCGGGTGCGGTCGTAAATTTTATTAAAAGCTTTATTTATGTTCTTTATACCTCGAAAATACCACGCCGCTTATACAAGGTTACGTTAACGAGCAGACTACACCGATTCTCTGTATGGCGAACGTGTCGAGCAAATGTTCGGACGACCGTATCTTTAGTTTTTATATCAATGGGTTTTACAATATTTTCATGTAGGTACTTATAACAATAATAACTTGGTAAATCAAGATGAATATAATTGCAACGGGCTTCGTTGCTTGTCCATATTTTTTTCTCAATCAAATCGGAATGCGTTAATAGTTGGTGAGGTATTCACGAACATAAAAACAGTTCTTTTCTAATACAATGGAATTCCACAATAAATATCTATTCTTTACAGTGTGTAGACATCTAGTTTTTTTTATGTAGCAGATACTTAGAGTTAATTGTTTTATTTTTAATGTTGTCTTTTATTACTATTAAAGTGGCGCCGCCGGTGACTGAAAGTTGTGTGCGTTTATCGTGGGATGGGCGTGTGATGGGGAGGAATAAAATGACAATGACTGGACTGTATAAAGGATGATATGACCAGAAGGGACACCTCCCTTCTTGTTTCTTCTCTGATGAGATGACGAATAGAGAAGTATGAAAGAAGAAGACATGCTGCGCCGACCACAAATCGGCTATGATAATGATGATGTTGTCTTTACTATTTTTATTCCATAAACATAACATAACATCACGCCTGTAGAATGGTTAGGCAGAGGTGTACCTAATAGTACATCCACATTTCGCCAGTTATGTTTAAGTCCCATGTAATATGCTCGCATATTGCCATCAACCGGGCAGCGTATTGCCAAACTGTATGCTGACTCAGACCGGGGTTGCTCTGAGTTCGATCGCAGTTTGCCTTTGTAGTTGAAGAGCAAACTGTATACCTATTCAGAGAGTGTCTGAATCAAAATACATTTTGCTTTAAAATACTAGAGCAAAATACATACCGAGTCCAGACTTCCAGCGTGATTGCGTGATTGAAATATTGATAAGGACTCGATGAGTCCCTAATGCACGTCACAGTAATGCACGTCAAGAAATTGCCGAATTAAATTGTACTCCATAACGCGCGCTCGCTTCGCTCGCATATTAAATAACACTAATATCTTCTGTCCCCGAAGTGCCGGCCTCCTTCGTCGGCCTACGGCCCGGTGCCCATGCCGCCCTGAAACACGTTGTATAGTCAGTTACTGATATTTGCGTGTCACAGTTTGCTTTACATACAAGCGAGCAAAGTGCATACAATCTCAGAATGCTCTGAGCTCGTATGTACTTTGCTCCAATTTGTTTGTGATTTCAATGAGCACGTCGTAGTTCAGTACAGACTATGGGTGTCTGGGTCAGCATACAGTTTGGCAATACGCAACCGGGCACAAATCCAGACTCCGTGGCTGTTACTGATAAATTCCTGATGGAAAAAGCCAATAACACTTTGCCCGACCCGGGAATCGAACCCAGGACCTCATGCTCAGCAGTCGCGCTTGCAACTACTAGACTAACGAGGCAGTCTTTTTATTCCAATGAGTCAAATTAATGAAAACCGACATTGATTGAATTAATCGAATGTTTTTTGTTTTCAAATTACACTGAGACATTTTTGGCACCAGGTACAAATCTAAATTAAAGCCGCTGCCCGCTATCATGGTTTTTAAGTTTCAATACAATTTTCTCAAAACACTTTAACAAATGACCGCCAGAACCGCTCTGAAAATATCCTCGTTTAACATAACATCACATCACGCCTTTAATCCCCAAAAGGTTAGGCAGAGGGGTACCTACCTACCTAATTACCTTTTTTTTTGTTTTTTTTTTTTGGGGGGGTGGGAAATCATTAAATAACCCCTCCCGCTCTTGGGCAGAGCGAAAGGGAGTGTCAGACTTCTACTGACTAAAAACCACCCATGTTCCTTCTTAGCCCTTCATGTTGAGGCGGCGGTATCTCTTGCGAACAACCCGCAGCCCCGACGGGCGTCGGCCCTTGCTCTTCCCTGTTGCTGACATCTCTTTGAGGCGCGCGTGGAACACGAACGCGCCGTCGACACGGCCTGTCGTCGTCATAAGACGGACGGACGGCGAGCTAGCCCGTCACTCACCGTCCACAGGTCCGCGCCTACGGTGGCCAGAAGCCATCACGTGGCCCCCGACGCCCGGAGCGCCTCCCGCGGCGGTACCTAATAGTACCTTCACCTACATTTTTCCAGTTATGTTATATAAGTCAGCCTATTGCCATCAACCGGGCACAAATCCAGACTACGTGGCTGCTACTGAAAAATTCCTGATGGAAAACCTAATAATCAGCAGTCGCGCTTGCAACCATTCGACCAAAGAGGCTGTAATGTGCTAATTTCTCTGTAAAATATAGGGTGTAAAAGTACCCTAAACGCAAACGAAGGGTACTTGTTCTCCCCGCCACTGCGATCATTTTTTTGTTCTAGACCATACCTGGGAACCCCCTAGTTACGGAGATATTGGGGGTCAAAGTTCCAAATTTTTCGCAGCTGTTTTTGTAAATACTAGTTTTTCAGGTTCTATCTTTACTTAAATTTCCTCCATGACCCGTTTACTATTCAAAGCGTCCACTAGCACAATGTTTTAAGAGTGCTACATTGAGTTTTACCGAAAAACGTGATTTTTGACCCCAAAAAAAAAGTCGTTCCCAGCAAAAATTTTTGCGTAGCGGTACTTAGTTTGATGAATGCTTGGTTGACGGCTGTGTGATGGGTTGATTTACACCCTGTATAACGATTTGTATTGATTGACTTTAAATCAAAACAAACTGTAAAACCTTCATCAATATATTATTCTAATGACTATTAATCGCTCATAAAATCTAACATGCACAAATAATCATGTCGCTAACAATTGTAAGTTCTCGCTGATGATGTATGTCATTTTCATACAATGGCTCGTAATCGTAACTCGTAGCTTCGGTATGGTGCATCCACAACAGTTAAGATAATATTTCTTGTAGGTAACTTTTTTTTTACAAAATGCTTTTAGGTTCTGTACCAAAATAGAAATTAAATTATGTTGTACTTATGGCTTGTATTTCACACCCATTTATCTCGGAGACTAGATTTTAAATGTAATAAATATGACGGATCGTCGCACAATGGTGTAAATGCTGGGGGTTCACTGAAGGTAAAAAAAAATGCAGTAATTTTTGCGTTTTTTGCGTGGTGTGATTGCAAAAAGAACTGTATGTTGCCCAAAGTTACAACTACAAGTTTCCTTATTTGTATCAAGTTATAAATGTGTCTTACTATGTAATAGAGTTTCGTAGAAAAAATCCCGAACGGCACAGGTCGGGACAATGCTGGCTGATCGTCCTGTATAGTTGACGCAGACAAAATGACTTGTGTAAAAGTTAATAGTGTGGATACACCTTTACCATCATAGTAGGCGTGTTTACAAAGTACGTGATACCTATGCGGTGCGTTCGCGACGTTTGCATCGACTTTCGTGAGAAGAGTGTTCGATAACCCATTTTGTTTGACTAACCTTGAGGTCGATTTCATGGGAAACTATGTTAAATACCGATGCCTTTGTGAAATTTAATTGTTTTATAGCGGTTTGTGTAGGTATTGTCTTACTTTTGACAGTGGTATGTCTGGTTTTGAGTACGCTGTTCCGTTTGGACAGTTTAAAAGCCAAGTGTGAGTCTGACTTGCGCATTAAGTGTGCCGTACCATCGTAGTACGAGAGGCCCTTTTATTTTTTATGTAGTTATAGCGCCAACAAAAATACACATTTTGGTGAAATTTTTAACTGACTGTCAATTACGGATCATGAGAATCATGATTTAACTGATGCGACGTGCTTTACTTGCCGTATGGAGATATTTCTCAAGCATGCTGGATCCAATACAATACGACATGCATCCGAAAAATCAAAGGCTGTCTTAGGTTCGAACTTGTGATCTATGCTGCAAGGTTCTTCAAATCAGAATTATTCGATCAAATCAAGCCGTTATAGTTGCATTCTTGATGCGGTATCATAAATCCAATATCCTCTTAGTCGGTACATGAACAGCATTACCATCTCATCAATTCAAATGAATAGGATTATGATTACCATGGTACATGACCCCTAGATGACGCGCTATTTATGGTTCAAGGACCGTATGAACAAATCGTTTAGTCACAGAACTCTGCACTTAATACAAAAAATATAACGAATTAGGTCAGACTTGAAAAGCGTAATGGGAATTTTGGTGCATGACTGCATGCAGAATTCCCATAAGATTTAGTGCTTAGGTACATAATGCCGATTTGCAGACAATGGGCTACCTAATGTGCTATTCCTGAAGAATAAACCTGAAAAACCCAAAAATTCCCGACGTCGAGGGTCAAACATCATTTTCAGCAGTCTGCAAAATTTATATTATATTGCTGTACGCATCGGTCTACTTTTTTTTTGGCGGGTGGAAAATCATTAAATAACCCCTTCTGCTCATGGGCAAAGCGAAAGGGAGTGTCAGACTTCTACTGACTAAAAACCACCCATGTTCCTTCTTAGCCCTTCATGTTGTGGCCGTGGGATCTCTTGCCAACAACCCGCAGCCCCGTCGGGGTCTACTTCAATCTACTCTGGCTAGCGCCAAAAACGGTCTCTCTCATACCATATTTATTTAAGCTTTTTTTTCGTATTTAATGCTACAAGTCATTCTCCGACAGTCAACCACCAGCCAGTCCATATTCGTAATACTTTTATAAGTATGTTCACAGACCAATAAACTCTCTTTATCAATAATCTTTATTGCATTAAAAGCGTTGACAATTTCCATAAGTTTGTACCGTGAACCACTAAATACGTTCGTAGTTCGTTCGCTATAAAATGAACGGCTGAATGACGGTTATAAACAATGTTTGTTTAGTTTACAAGTGCAGTAAAGCCAAGCTTTAAATATAGTAAAGGTAAATAGTAGCCATAAAAGATGTGAACTTGATTCGTGTTATAAATCTTTTTAGCTAATGTGCATCTTGAATGAGTATGTTATATTGATTTGTGTCGATATTCCAAAGGTTTCCAAATCATTATTACCCCTTAGTAGGTTTTATTTTATATTAAACTTGCTGATGCCTGCGGCTTTGCCCGGGTCTTAAATTATATACTAAAACCTTCCTCGAGAACCACTCTATCCATTGGTGAAAACAGCATGAAAATCGTTGCAGTAGTTTTTGAGGTTATCGCGAACAGATAGACAGACGGACGTGGCGCAGGACTTTTGTTTTATTTGTTTTATAGTATGTAGTGATGGACCTACCCTTGACCTCAATCTTATCCTGAGGACAGAGATACGGACGATGGAACGAGCTAACCTGAAAAAAACCTAAAAACTCGCGACTTGAATAAATTGGGGGTTGTTATAGTATCGTTACCATCATCTGTACTACTTAATAATGTGAATGAGAAAGTGATAGCTTACAAAGTTCTCAGCATCATCATCTGCCTAGCCTTTTCCCAACTATGTTAGGGTCGGCTTCAGTCTAACTGGATGCAGATGAATACCAGTATTTTACATGGAGCGACTGCCTATCTGACCTCCACAACCCAGTTAATACTAGGTAATACGATACCTCTTTGGTCAGACTGGATGTCAGAATTTCAGGTCACTGACTACCTGTATCGGCTGCCAAAGATCTATTTATGGCAGCCGGGACCAACAGCTTAACGTGCTTTCCGAGGCACGGAGGAAACTCGGTATGTCGGGCAGTCACCTATCCACAGACCGACCTAGGCAAGCACAGCTTTACCTAAAGATCGACCCGAGTGGCAGTTCTTATTAAGCCACAAGTTCCTCACAAAGTTCTCAGCAGTGGGAAAAAATTGTAGATTTAGCATAGCAGTCACTTCGCATAGCTCCACGAAAATGACTGCATGTATCCCTAGTAAAATACTAAACGAAACTTGGTTGGTTGATAAAGTTGAAGAAGAAAGTGATAACTTCCACCCTGTAGAAAAAACTAGGCATATCTACTTAGTCCAAAGAGAAAGGAAAATACACGTTGAAATAATCACAGTTAAACATCAGTTAAAGCGGATGTTTTTAAAAACAAACACCACGAACCCAAAAATATTAACCGACCAATCAAACACATGCTTTTCAAACTGGAACATACAGAGATACATGTCAACACGTAATCATATCACACAGAAACACGATGTCTCGTGATAGAACAAATTGATTATGTGATTTGGGAGACACGTGTAAGCTCCAGTTTTGAACGAGGGAAAACATCGGGGAAACCCACACATTCATAATTTCTGTGTTATGCCTTGAGAATGGCCACTGTAAGAGAGAGTGTAAAAGGTCTACTGTTATTATAAACGCAACTTGCATATTCAATAGCTTGCCTAATTGAACAGTGTAGATAGCTACACGAGAAGAGGAAGACCTAAGATACGATGGATGAACTGTGTGAAAGATGATATGACAAGAAAGGAGGTAGGTAACTGCAGAGATGACGAGTAATAGAGAAGCATTAAAGAAGACATACTTCGCCGACCCCAAATAAATTGGGATTTAGGCAGAAGAATGAATGATGATTCACGTATTAGCATTGAATACTATTTTTGACTTAAATGCTAGTTAACATTAAGTTGCTTTTGGGGTTCACATCAAATGGCCCCTCCCGCTCTGGGTGAAGCAGAAGGAAGTGTCAGACTGGTACTGACTAAAACCAATTTTACGCAGTTTGCTATCATAGAAGCGTGTGCATCTGCTGCTAAACTGGGTCATAAAACTCACAGATTATCCGAAACGTACCTTCTGTATACCTCACCTAGTGTAACAGTAGCGCCACCTGTCATGGCCGACGTTAATTTATCGGCACGACTCGGAACACCAGTGCCAAGCATTCGTTACGAACAATCAATGATTGAATCTATATGATCTGATCTATGACTAGCATCATTACTACGCTTGCGCGGAGAGTTTCTTGGCTTTCCGGGATGATGTCATTTTAGAAATATGTGTAGATGAATTGTTTTAGATTGGGTTTTAAGGTGGGAAAGTATAGTTCGGAACTGCTGAGAGCTTTCAAGATTCTTGTGCCTCTTTTGACCTTTTTAAAATGTAGGGATATCCTCTAAGTTAGCCTCCGTCTAGAGAATTATAAGTTATCTTCACCATTTCAACCGAAAGAGGTCTTGCTGGATATAGGCCTCCCTCAAGTATCGCCACAATTACTGGTCCCGTCCTTCCCGCATCCAGCGTAATCGTGCAACCTCCACTAGATCATCGGTCCACCTAGTGGGAGGCTTTCGAACGCAAGGTTTTCCGGTTCACGGTCGTCACTCCAGAACTTTTCAGCACCATCGATCATCCAGAGGTTATACTAAGACTTAACATTTTTGTCAAATCCCAGTAATCCATTGATGATTATGCCCTTTCCAGTCACGCTGTGTCTTTCTCCTCATCATCATCATTCTCTTGCCCGTATCCCAATTCATTTGGGGTCTCGTCATCACGCTGTGTCTTTCTATCATGTGCATTTAAAGTCATCAGTCACCTCCCTTCTCTCCCAAAGATTTTATTGTTTTCTTGGAGGATATTTATATAATAAAATCAACACGACACATACTATTTATCCACTGCGGAGACCAGTCTGTAAATTAACCGTCGGTAAATGGTTGAAAACTCTTGATTATCAGGCAACTGAAAATCTGTTGATTCCAATTCGCTAAACTTCTTTTTAGTACACACACTTACTCACACATGTATGCCCACTTGAGTAATTATTATTTTTTCTTTTCTTTTTATTATTTAATTTATATTTTATTAACTACATTGTCTGTATCTATTTTTTAAGTAAAATCATAACGCATTAGTTATTAAGTTTGGTAATCTAAATTAGTTTTATACCTGAAAATCTTGGGGGCCTGGTGACCCGTAACACAGGTATTGTATGCCTATTTCTATGTTACCCTATGTTTAGATTAATAATTACTGTTCACTGTCGCGTTTGTGATGAGAAAAATAAACATATTATTATTATTCTAACCGTATCATTCTTCACGAAGTCAATCCATGCTTTCTTTGGTATTCCTCTACTCTTATGTGCTTTCTCGTCAGGTAGGTATTTCAATCTTGCCGGCTATATTTTACTCATATTGGGTATAGTTTCAAAAAACACGGCCCTTTTATTGCTTTGCAATTTTCTAGTTTTATCAAATCTTCATATTAATTTTACCTGTAGCTACTACAAAAGCTATAAAAACTTCTTTTTTTTCTAACGTCATTATTTCTTTCAATTGATTGCGCGATCATTATAAAAGCGTTGAAATCATTGTAATGTTAAAGGAAAAAAACCTAAATTGATTTTACTGGTTAACAGGCTGTATAAAAAATAACCGGGTTAGTTTTTATGTCTGGCAATAAATATTAAAAAAGATTGTATCTTCAGCGGTGATATTGTATGGGTATTTCGCGCCTACTGTTATATCCAGCTCGGTTTATCGCAGTCTGCTGGTTGCTAGGTCATAATAGACTTCCCAAATGGTGAATTAACGGCAATACACTATACACAGGTGGTTTTGGTTACGAAAAGTGACATCATCACAATTCCATTATAGCATTTTTGCAGTATTTTTTTCATGAGCTCCTAGCCTACGGTAATACATAGGTAAAAGAAAAAATATCGCATTCGGAATCTAGATGAGCTTAACTCGTAACTGGGCACTGTTGTATGACCATTTTTTTTTTGGGGTGGTGGAAAATCATCAAATAACCCCCCGCCCCACCCCACCCCTCCCCTCCCGCTCTTGGGCAGAGCGGAAGGGAGTGTCAGACTTCTACTGACTAAAAACCACCCATGTTTCTTCTTAGGTATCTCTTTCGAACAACCCGCAGTCACTGTTGTATGACCTAAATGCGCACAAAATTATTACATTTTAAATTAAAACGATGACGATATCGGATTGTCCATATTACCATTGTTATTCATAACATCTATTTGCGTAAGTTTTTATGCAAATACAAAAGCGTAATTACAAAGCACTATAATTAGTATCAATGCTTTTATAATATTATTATCTACTCTGCGCACGTACAACCAGTGCCCAGCAATATCTGACCCCTCGAATAAAGAAGAAGAGGGCAAATGGTGTGGGTAGAGGGGTCAGGTAATGCTGGGCATTGACTGTACATGTGTGGTAATTGGTACCTTATTGTTTGGCCCACAAAAAATACTCGTTTATGCTCCGTTGTGTGGTTTTTGTCATGGTCACGGCTTGTGTCAGTTTTTGACATTAACGAAAAACCATTAAGTTTTGCAAGTACCATGGTGTATGGACACAAAAGCCTACTGATGGATAATGCTATTTATGTAACAACTGCCAGCTTTGTGGGGTTAGAATTTCTAACGCCACAAAATATAGAAATAATTAAGGGGAAGCCTCAGGGTAGCCCGCGAATATCAAAATTTTTCTTAGGTTTTTGCAATTAGCGGGTAACAATAATTATGTTTAAGCTCTTTGTTTTTTGAATGCTTATAAAGCAACGAAAAAGTTATATCCTCAGAAACATATATATATATATAAACATATATATATATACATGGTTATACTTGGTTTCTGAAGTTTTTACACATTCTAATTTACATCGACTTTAAAATCGTAATCCTCAAAGAAATTCATTTTATTTAAAATCTCTACGTATATTTATCTTACGGTTACTTTATAGTTATGTAAAACAGATAATTTTATCTTCCTCTACAGAAAATTCAAAGAGTAGCTAATTCTCAGATAAGACGCCTTTACAAAACAGTTATTGCAAAGATTATTTTCTAGCAGGAATACCCACTTATCACCGCCTCTTGGCAGTTAAATCTAATGGATGGTCCAAAACCCATAGATACTCGTAGATACACCGTTACATAAACCATACAATAACCACTTAAACAGGTGATGGGTTTCTTATGACAAAAGCTAGGAACACCATGACCCCCATAAGCCATAAATCAAGTAGGTACAGTTAACTAATATTTTCTCTGAGAAAGGTAAAATGTGTCGAATTATCGATATCTTTTACGGAGTTTAAAGTAATGAGGGACATCCCAACTAGCACACTAGTGGAAATAGTAGCCTATTTTGCATCTTTTAGCTGTACAGTAGCGCTTTATGGGTTCAGACAGTGGTTTTAAGTTCTACTATTGCTTTCGTATCTGCTCATAGCTGTAAATATCACTAGGGGTAGCAGAAACTGAACCAAATGCCACTCTAGGTTTTATAAGAGTTCATTTTACAACCCATTTGCCGTCTATAGCTTTAGAAGAGAGTTAAAACATGTATGTTAAAGCTTAAAGCGGCAAAAAAGCTTCTATTGCTGCTGCTGTACGCTTCGGAACTGCATAAAGACATTGATTTCAGACTTTTTAACGGAACTGTATAAAAGATATATTTATCACTGTTCTGCCACTGATAGTTTCATTGCAGAAGTGATTTGTACTTTTGCGCAGACTTAAGTAGGAATTTGATCGACTGTTTTACTAATAGCGACATTAAGGCTTCACAATAGAAGCAGGAGAGTAATGGACATTGCCTACTCATTTGGATACATTCTGCTATGTTTATTGGAGAAATCACATTTTATAAAATATTTGAGCCAGTTCAAAAGAAATATGGATCTGAAAGCATGGAAGTTCAAACAAAGAACTGGTGGATATCGCAAGAAAGTACGGAGAGTTTATCAGAATATGCAGAAATTAAAAAAGGCAACTATGTGTGAGAATTCTGTTATTGAAATAATAAATAACACGTAAGTTTTTTTTAACTCAATTACGTGAGAGTAATTTAGCTTTTATTTTTAGAACTCTATTCATTTAATTTATTCTTTAAGGGATTCATTGGAAACAAACAAAAATAATGCGCCAAGTTCGAGTTCAACAAACACAAGCGAGGGTCCCGTAGATTTTGTTTAAATGTAAACTTGTGGTCACTCGATATGAATCGGATTTATATTTTGTTCCTTTACTACACACATTATAATGAGTACAATCGAATCGCCTCTTGTATAATTGTATTGGTGAATTGAAATAAAAAAATATTTGAGATAAAATCAACTTGTTTTATTGGCAAATTGGCCCATAATTGACATTATTAAATAAGGTAAATTCTAAAACAACAACAGTATAAACAATATTTGCACAAAGACAAATTTAACTAAATCCGTGTATCTTAGCATGTTGCTGTGATTATCTTTGCTTCTGCCAATCTCTATGTTGCCGGGTCAGCTTCATCCAAGTTTCCCCTACGGTGGCAGCGTAGCATTTTCTTTTCCATTCTTTGGACTAAAACTCGCCAAACTCCTGTCATTTCCATTGACTACCACTTTCGGACCTGCCTGGGTTTCCAGCTCAAGCCGGTAAGATGCAAAGTTCTTGTTTATTTTGTTGTTCATTATAAGTTTGGATTATTTTGAAAGGCATTCTGAAAACATGGTAAGACATAGTAAGTGTTGACAAACAATTGAAAGAGCGAATAATATAGAAGCAGCTACAAACGATCATCGTATTTTAGGGTTTTCAACGAGTTCTACGGATCTCTAAACAAATAACCATTAGTGTGGTTCGATATCTGCAGTAAGTACGAAATAAAAGTGATTGTAAAGACTTGAACTGCATTAGTGGTACAGGTATTACTTGGACCTTCAGAAGAGTGAAACATACCGCTTTGACGCGCAGAGAAGAAGTATTAAGGTTGAAGTTGCAAGTTAAAGCTGCTTCTCATAGACGCCATGTTTACAAGACAATTATTTATCATTACTTGAGAAATTTATAGGTTTTTATCACAATTTGTAGTAAAATATAACTTAATATAGAACCAGCAACTTACTAAACACAAATGTAGTCAAGTATGTAATTTCAATATCGTGTAGTATGTGATTTAATAATATTTATGTAATAATATTTTACATATTTTACGATATTCTGAGGTAATTATTGAGGCGCGTTAAAAATACTCCAATAATATCAAGTATATGCACGATAAACTGATCTGCGTTTTTAGCCACTTGCATATAATACAAAATATAGCTCAAAAACACTTACCTTCACTTCACTTATTACCTATTTGTATTCAGTAATGTCTGACTCAGGAACAACAGATGTATTTAATAAATGAGAGACAAGGTGAATGATCAGTGATCCTTTATTCGTTCAGTTAAACCTGTCATTCATTCAATAAGCGCCACAAGAGCTTTAGTGTGGTGTTAATTATTAGTTGCAGCTCCTGTAGCATTTTTATGCCACTATTATGAAGTTCTAATGGAACTGTAGATTGCAAAAAGTTGTGCCCCTTTGGCTGCAAAGCAGTTGCACAAGGTCTGCAGTGCACGCTCTGGCGCTTGAGCTTGGCGCCTTTGGGAATAATCGGATTAGCTCCAAAGCTCTTAAGCAACAGTTTGTGCTAGTTGGGATTACAGTGAACAGCCTTAAAAATATGGGACATCGATATTAGAAAAAGTTCGGATTATTAAAGCTTCGGTTCTGTCACCTGTCCATAGTAATTCTGTTTCGAACCTCCTCCGATTTTTTTCTGATTATAATGATACCACAAATGTCAATTGTGGTCGTCATCATCAATCAACTGCCTTTATCGCAATTAATTTTTGGTCGGCGCAGCATGTCTTCCATTCTTCTCGAATACCCAAGTACACCTCCTTTCTAGCCATTTCATCTTTACCCAGGGTCCATCCATAGTTCCATCTAAAAAAACCGCATCCGTAAGCTGGTATGATAAATCTGTATGACATTCACATGCAATGTGTCATATTTACGCTTGTTGTACTTCCTACTTACCGTTTATCAAACAAAATAGTATCCAAAGCTCCCAGTACGACAATAAACGTCAATATTGATTACCAACGATATTTTTATACGCGCTATAACTATCGAATCAAAGGCGTCTCACACTTAAGTGCCAGTCAAGTGATAAAATTAGCACTTTATGAGTACTTAAGTCTATTTGTTCTTTAAGGTCATTTACCTCTGGTTAAGTGCGTTATGTGTTACGAAAATCGGAAACGTTACCGATTAATAACACGCTCTAATTGGCGCCAATCTTGGGTACTAATTAGACCCTGTTTAAACTGGTTTTGATTAGGGACTTGCAAGGCGTTAGTCATTTGGAAGTTAGGACGTGTTTGGTTTCGAACTTATGAAACTTGTGGCTAAGAATAATTTTCGTTTTCCGCCAATGTTCTGATTTCAATTTAATTGAGGTCGGTGAAGTGTGTCTTCTTCGTTCAAAAATACGTCTATGGTAGCAGTCATCTCAGTAGCCCAACTTTTTAGCCACATCAGCTTCCATTAACCTCTTGAACGTCCGCTAACATTGCTTGAATGTCTTATGATCCACCGGGTGATCATAAGGACGCTCGAAGACTTAAATATAATTCTGTCTACTCTGCTGCGCCTCTTTCATTAATTTGGTCAGCACAGTCACTGCATCTCTTCTTCCAACATCATCTGCCTAGCCTGTTTTCGATTATGTTGGGGCCGGCTACCAGTCTAATCCACAACACATTTCATGCATGTCTTTTTCTATACGCCTCTTCTTTTTCTTCTCGATTCGATGACTCAGATTTTTTCCGACCAGTACGGAACAACCTGAATAGGTCTGTCGTTTGCTTTATTCAAGTCCTGGAGGGTCCATACTCCTCTAATAATCGTCATAACAGAACTCCTACTCTCTACTCCAAGTATTTACTGCGGTACTCAGAGATATATAATGATTACTTAAGCCGTCACTTAGTAAAGATTTGACATTCTTTTGTATGACAAAACTGTCAAAACCTTTACTAAGTGACGGCCTAAGTAATCATTAAAGCTCTCTGAGTGCGGCAGTAAATATGCCTTTATTAGCATTCTTCAAGCCAAACTATTGACAGACATCAAATAAAGACGTACTTTAAGAAAAGCGAATAATATTTGCTTCTCTACTATCCACGTTTCTCATTGAATATTTGTAAAACATACAAAAAAACTTTGTCACGTTTCAAATTGGTATTCTCAGGGACACTTTTTATTTTCAAGTATTGAATGGCAAAGTGTTTACGATAGCCGATGTCAATCTGGATCTTACAATGGCTTTGATGGCGTCGTCGGGTGTATGGTGAATTAGCTTTTATAATGGTGATGAAGTTTTTTCTGGTATGTCAATGACATTTTTCACTTTGTAGCTTTTTTTTCGTTACTCTGACTTGCTGAGTTCATGTGTGATTGTTTTTTGTCTACAAATAATTCGTGCATGTCTATGTCTTTGTAACAACCGCACGATTTTAGTATGTCTACGAAAATAAGTCTCCAGGGAGTCCTTATTTCTAAGAAGAAAATGTTGTGTTATGCCAAGATATCCGCACATAATTAAATTTTGTGCTCTTCTGACGTTCTGTATTGAGTTTTTTGTGTATACATAAACGAACAAGAATGTTTATTATACACGAAAGTGGTTAAAACATTGTGTAAGTCCTACTAAGTCATTGTGTAAGTACTCCTGTGCTAGGTGATAGACCATTTTTTACCGATGCCGGTGCCTTCACCCAAGCGAAGATATTACAGAATAACAAAAAAAAACTATAGTAACAACAAAAAATAATTTAAAAGCGTTTTAAACCCCTGTATTGAGTTTAAGAGTCTTTGCGTTGAAATAAATGAAGAAAGCCGATCCTAAAGTCAATAACACTCCATAAATAATCCTGCATGATGTCAGACCTAAAGCCAACAAGCCTAGCCATAATTAATCATCGATTACATAACACGTGTGCTTAAAACAATTTCGTATGGTTACCGAACTTTAGCTCGTAAAGCAATTAAGCGCTACACCGCTGCCTCAAGCGCTTTCAGCGAACTTTAATACACTATTCTCTTTTTTTGTCGAATGATGTCACCGGCCATATTTGGAGCTGTATTAACAAGTAAAGGTAAGAACGTGAGCTCGTAATGGGAGTATGTATGTAATGAATTGGAGGTGATTTGTATGGTGTTGTTACAAATATCATTATGACTTAACCAAGTGTAATTTTGAAGTAGCTGATGTATTTGTTGTTAGGAGCATGCTTGAGGTTCACGGTTGGAAATACAAGTTGATTATTCAAAGAGGATTGTTATGTTAAACTTATTTTGTTTTTTTCGATATATTACCATTCACAGAAAAAAATTACGGTCGTCTCTACACTAACGTACTTACTAGTTTTTCTTTTTTTCATAACGTACTATAAGCGGTCAATGCTTAAAGCATTTACTATTTTGATTAGGCAAACTGCGTGCTAATTCCACTCTCACCAAACGTCGTTAATGAACAGTTGTCAACTAACTATCTAACTAAAATCGTTTTTACAAAGATATCTACTGCCACTGCTGAAATAAATAAACAACAAGCGTTCATTATAGAACAAAAATCCACAACTTCGTTCGCTAACTGCATCACCCGAAGCACGAATAGGAAGGACAACTGTATTTGCTAGTAAAAGGTAGGATGTATTATGAGAGAGAGGGAATGTTAGCAACTATGTAACGTCTAGAAATAACTGCAAGTGGTAATAATATGCGTGGACTGAAGTAAATTGGGTGCTGTAGTGCTAGACGATGGCCCATTATTACCCACTTAGTGCTACATTACAATCTTTACTTCAGCAAGTAATTGTTACAAGAGATATTTTAGTAGATACTCTTGAGATTTCAGCATTTTGAAATAGGTAGGTTACACTGCTTTCATTTCACATAGGGTTTCATGGGCACTTTTAAAAAACGTCAAAAAAGGGTGAACTGTTCGGATTATTCGTTGCCTGTGGAAAAGAACCGGCAAAAACTCCATGTTGACTCTTTTAAAATGATCTGGTTATACAATATTAGCATGTTACCATTAGTACTTACAAAACACAAAATCGGGGACAAAATCGTAGGTTACTACACAAAAAACGTAAAACAAGATAATAAGTTAACAAGCATCTTACAATGTTCATTACAATCACAAACAAACGGTAAAAAAAAGAATATTGAACTGCACCCATAATATATTATCTACATAACTATTGTCATGCTACTCATTACAATAGCTTTACATAATAAGGCCACGCGCAATCGGTCATTTATTAAGAGTAACCCCTGAGGCGAGACTCTTATCGGTCAAATGATATTTAGTGAGCAATAGACATGTCAACAAACAATGTAAAGAATTACGTACTCGCTGCCGAATACCGATTCCACGATACCGAAAAACGTTAAAACTCTTATCGACAAAAAGCCATCGGACGGCAAAAGAGTTTTTGAAATGAGCATTTAATTGACTTTGGCATATCCTTTATTGGATCTGCAAATTCAGAAGCGACATTCCTAACTTTGGGTGGTAGGTACCTAACCAAACATAGAAAGACACATGTTTGATTTTATTTCGTGGTGATCTTCAAATAATTATTATTGACATAGCTAGTAATTCCCTTACGACGTATTAACACCGCGATTTTAGATTAAAGAAAATGAATATTTTTTAAAGATTGCAACATTTGCATCGTCCTTTCCCGTTTTGACATAATATATGAAACGTCACTTTTCTTTTTCGCGCGTTAACGACACCGCAAGAAAAAGTTCTTTCTCGTCAAATTATTCGCTTAAAAATAAGTTTACGTTATATTCTACCGAAATAACAAAATACTGAGTGACAAAAAGTGTAATATGTGCAGCATTAGTGAAAATCGTAAACCTGAGACGCAGAAATCTGAGCAAATACCTACAGACAACGCTCGCGCAGCCGACCACAGCGGTGAACTTGGATGTAGCCCTACCATTAGGCGTAAGAATGCCTGGCTATAACTGACCTCCGGATACGTGATATCTACAGTGCTTATTCAAGCGATACGATGGTCATTAACACTGTAAACCACATGTAAGCTTCTTAAAGCTTTTTCCAGTGGGTGCGCGACACCCCAGTAACATATATTTCCTATGTACTAGCTGGAATTTGAACTATCAGTGCGTGACACGAGATGTCCTTAGCAAAGTCATTGGACTATGCTTACACTGAAAATAACTATACGGGGTATAGCAGGTGAGCTACATTTCCATGTAAGCATATACCCTATGTTATTAACTGCATAGCAAACTATCAGTGTGTGGCACGAGATGTCCTTAGCAAAGTCATTGGACAATGCTAACACTGAAAATACCTATACTCTGCATATCAGGTGAGTTACATTTCCGTATAAATTTTAAGCATATACCCTGAGTTATTAGCAGCTTACCAAACTATCAGTGCGTGGCACGAGATGTCCTTAGCAAAGTCATTGGACAATGCTAACACTGAAAATACCTACAATCGGCATAGCCGGTTTTCGGAGTTCCATCTCCATGTGATGTTTGTGTGTTTTGAGTCATCATCATTCTCTTGCCCTTATCCCAATTCATTTGAGGTTGGCGCAGCATGTCATCTTTTATACTTCTCTATTACTTGAATGATTCCAACGGAAAAACTACCATCCAGAAATATGCTTTGCATGAAAACATATATCCAACGTTACTAGCCACATAGCAAACTATCAGTGCGTGACACAAGATGTACTTAGCAAAGTCATTGGACAATGCTAACACTTAAAATACCTAGAATAGACATCACAGGGGAACCCTATTCTACTATGAACTTCGGTCAGCTAAATTTATAAATATGCTTTTTAACCTATGAGCATGATGGTTGCGAGACAACCTTGCTTATCCAATGTGCAATATAGTCTTGCTAATGCATTTACTCTTGCAGTGAATGGGGACCATACTTTGCCATATGGTTTCCTATCAGCAAGTAAAAGTTAGGTCAGTGGGTCGTCTTAGGGGCGGTTACTTGGCTGCCTTATTTGTATTCTACTGGCTGACACACATTTGTCATGATTGCACATGCTTTAGTATGAGATATTCTCTGCATGTTATGGCCACATTAAGTGTAATCTTTTCATAGCTTCTTCATCGAGTATGATATTATGGAAGCATCATTGGTTATAAATCAAAGTTACATAATTATGCACGTAACCAACCAAATGCAAAACTGGCGAAATGTGGGTGTCTGACACCTCTGCCTAACCGTTCGAGGATTACAGGCGTAATGTTATGTTATGCAAACAATGTTTGTATAACTGTTTATTTTCTGAATAAATTAAATAAAACATGGTGGTAAATGCACTGTAATGTCCCAATACATAAAAACTATTAGTATTGAGAGGGAAAAGGTTTATAGACTGACAAAATTTCGAGGTCTTAACAGCCTGTCAATGTACAGATGACCTTATTAACCAAACCCTTTTTAGTTCCAAATCAAATTATTTCCACTCCGAGACCCGACCCCCTCTTAGGAAAAGATAATAGTACCATTATATTGTAAGGCCCAATGTAAAATAACAACCCTAATAGTAACTCGTTGCTATACCTAGCAATCTATGGCTTCAATATTAAATTAATCATGTTGTAATTTATTTCTGCCTAAGAGTATTTTCAGAGAAAATCACTTAAACCATACTTAATAATAACAGATAACTTGTTATGTCTGATGAATTTATCATAGATACGCTAGATATTCATAGATAACACTCAAGTATTGTATGCAGTAAGCATGTAACCTGCATTAAATAATATTTAATTCCTGAGGAGATGGGCAGACCTAAATTACAGCATAGTAAAGAAGAATTTTAATTTGTTATCTGGGCACAAAATGTACACACTTGATAGTACAAGTAAGTACTAAAGTGATATAATTGAAAACAAGGGGGGGAGGGTGCATGGGAGTGCTAACATGAAGGGATTGTGGTTAGAACATCAAGACATCAGGTGCCATATGTTTTACGTAACAAAATTGCTGGAGCTTTTATTGATAAGGATATTATGTCAGAGAACTCTAATAGACAATGTGTGGGGGAAACTTAGTAAGTTTTCCCATATTCTTTATAATATTATGCTGATTAAGATTATAAATAAAACCGCACTGCTGGTAGCTTACCACGGTTTGGTTGTCTTTACTCTGCAGTATAGACTTATATTTTGGGGTAATACTTTTATAAGTATTATTAAGATAAGTAAATCATGAGCCTGATTGGAGCTCATTCAAAATAAAATTCACAAAATCATGCAAGCAAATTTTTTTAAATACCGACAGTAGACATTGTATCATGTATTTTTGCTAAAAACAATATGCATTTATATAAATCTGCCGAAAGCCTATGTTGCTCAGATAAACTTCACACATTGCTGCATGCATCACAAAAGTGTATATTTTTGCAATGATGACAATCTGGGTGCAGATTGTACACTAAAATATATACGCAAATTAAAGACAGTAAAAGTCTCAATGAATTTAAAAAACAGATTCTTACCATTATTGATAGACAAAGTGAAAACTGTTACAGTATTGACATTTAATTTGCCAAGTTGTTGGTCATCTGCCTCGTTGAGCTATGGTTTGCAAGCACCGCTGAGAATGAGGTTCTGGGTTCTATTCGTGGATCATGCAAGTGTTATTCCATCAGGAATTTCTCAGTAGCAGCCACAGAGTATGGATTTGTGCTCAGTTAATGACAATAGGCTCGCCCCTGTTACATGGGACTTAAACATGATGATGATGAATGTGATGTTATGTATACTTATGTGTCTATTTACATTAACATTTTTACTTACATCGTCAAAACTTTGACATTTGATGCATGTAATTTTAATTTTTAGTGAACCAGATTCTATTGTAATGTTTTTATTTTACTTTTTTGAAGCAATTTAATTTTATGTACCTAATTGGAGAAACTTTATGTGTGCCCAATAACATAGATAGTTTCTGAATTTTATATATTATACCACCTACTATTTACTTATGATCACAAAATTAATGAATTTGAATTCCGATGGAATATAATTTTATATATTATACCACCTACTATTTACTTATGATCACAAAATTAATGAATTTGAATTCCGATAGATTCAGTGTGATAATATAGAGCAAATTTTAAAACAAAGATATTTGTTATTCTGCAAGCTCTAATTTTTACCCATTGGAGTAACGAAACAGTTGTTAGGAATATCAACCACAAATATTTTAAAGTTTCTTATATTTCAAGTGAAACTGGTTTTTGAACTCCATATCTAACTTCATACAGTACAACACAAACAGCAGATCAAATCAGAGCTGACATCAGACATATAACAATCTATAATTATTATTTTATTATAGTTATCAATTCAACATGCACTATTTCCTTAAGGTTATAATACTAAAGCTCTATTGTACCTAAAGTAAGGAAGTCATAAGTACCTAGGCGTTTTATCACCAAAGAGTGATATAGTAGGCCTATAATGGTAACCATTGTTACTGCTTGTACTATAAAGGTTTTTAACAGAGCATTTTGGTTCTATAAGATTAAATAGAATTTAATTTTTATAGTTTACCTCTTAGAACGCTTACAGGACCATACGAATCGTTAAAGTGTTGCATAGTAAAAAAAAAAAAAAAAAAATGCTCATTTGGTGCTACTTAGTACTAAAGACGACCTAACAAACACTTTTATTTATCTATTATACACTAATAATGCGTCAAAATAAGTTTTACAGTTCAAGTACTGTAACAGTATCGAAAATACTATTCAAGGATCAATCTGCACTGTACCTTACACAACCACTACGTAACCTTTTAACTTCTTAAAAGTTCTCTCAACGTCGCTATGGGGCTAGTTCTGTAAAAGTCATAACAACTCTTCTAGAGTACTAAATAGGACCCCTGGTGCAGCTGCTACATAACTTAATAGCTCTATACGTGAGTTTGTGTTACTGCTACGAGACAAGAGATGATCTAATTCGTTTTTGGTGAAAATATGGCTGCTATTTTCTGCCATGATAGCATATTGACAACACGGCAGGAGCCAATGTGTAATAGCAGCCTGCATAGTCGGGACAAGTACTTATTGTATTAATTTAAATTTAATTAAAACATAAAAAAATATGAAGGCGCATTGTCAAATTTGAAATCAGCGTAATGATTTAATTGATACAATTTTTTTTCGCAAGTGCAAGTTACGGCAGAGTAACGGTCCATGAATGTTTTGTGTTTTATCCTTTTACCCGACTGCAAGGGAAGGGTTTTTCAATACAAATGTTACGTTTAGCAACAATGGAAAATGACTAAAGTATATGTTACCGATATTATTTGTTTTCTTGGGGAACACTCACGACAAGTGTGATAAAACACATCACTGGAATTGTTTACAGTGCAAAATACAAACATGTTTTGGTTGTTTTTATAGTGCAAATTTGTCACCATGAGACCCTTTATGTAATGTTTATTTAGGGTTTTGTAAACGTTTTTTCATAGTAGTAGTTAGTACACTCTAATACATTATCAGGACTTTTATAGTACCAAATTTCGTTACTTGGGTAATGTTCACAAATTGACATCCAGAATTATTTGTGATTTAATTACTTATTGAATTATTGCAGCAAACTCTAAACATCTACCTATGTCAATAATAATTATTTGAAGATCACCACGAAATAAAATTGGGAATCAAACGAGCTTACCTGTTAAGCGAAGTCTTGATTCTAATTTTATGAGTGGTGATCTGAAAAATAATTATTACCCACCCACCACTAGCTAACAACCCCAAAGCTGCAATAATTAATCTACCTAATTCAATGTTAACCTTTCAGAAAATCAAAATGAATGTAGGCATTTGGAACTACTCTGTATAGGAAACAGAGTTTGTTCCTAATGTTATGATCTCTAAAATAAGTGACGTTTCATATATTATGTCAAAACGGGAAAGGACGATGCAAATGTTGCAATCTTTAAAAAATATTCATTTTCTTTAATCTAAAATCGCGGTGTTAATACGTCGTAAGGGAATTACTAGCTATGTCAATAATAATTATTTTTCAGATCACCACTCATAAAATTAGAATCAAGACTTCGCTTAACAGGTAAGCTCGTTTGATTCCCAATTATAATTAACTAGTTGAGCACCGCGACCTTCGTCCGGATCAAATTATTATATAAATACTACTGGAGTTTCTATAATAATATAATTCAATTATGATTCCGAAGACACGTGGCGCCATCTATTATCATAAGAACGTCATTGTTATTTTCCGCGGGAACGGAACTTTTTTTCGGGATTAAAGGTTATGTCAGTTTCTGTACTGTAACGTATAATTATGCAAAATTTCAGTATGATCGGAGACCAGTCAGTTTGAGTCAACCGTCATAAAAAATAGATTTAGTAATAATATACCTACTAGCTCATAGTAATGTTTTAACGTCACCGTAGTTAAAATCTTTAGCAAATATAACTCAACATAAAAATGTATAATTTTTATTTAATAAAGCATGGCTGCGCGATAATAGACTGCGGTATTATTCAATATGATTAATGTGCCATTCTCGCGTTATCTGGCAGATGTTATCAGGAACACCCGAATGCTTTGTACCTACTTCAATTATGAATTATCGATGAATTGGGAAGCGAATAGGTGCAAAAGCGTTTTCAATTCTGTTTCGGTTTAAAGTTGTGTTTATTATGTAGAGAACAAATTTTTCTACTATTCCATTGTTAAAGAAAGGTAAGTTTTGAATAAACTGATGAAAGTCCATGGTGTCGGGAAGTTTTTGTAATCCTAATGTCAACAAACACCAATTTAGCCACAACTGCTAGCAATTTGAGAGCACCTTTAAGTTTATGGAACTTGTATAGTCACGGCTTTAGTCTGTGGCGCCAACACATAAGTTTAAAGAAAAAAAAAAAAAGTTTATCTGTGCTAGCTTCCTGTCACCTGCTTCTGTAAATATCTTCATTAAGTTCATAGCAATTTATTGGTTTTACAACATAGGGTTCATGCTCATATAAATAAATAGCATGGAGATTCTGGGTCGGGTGGGACCAATCATCTTCGGACAATGCAACAAAGTATAATTACCGTCGAACTTCACTTACAGGTAAGTTCGTTTGACTATTAAATTATACTTTGTTGCATTGTCCTCGATGATTAGGATTACTAATGTAGATGTTTAAAGACTAGTTTAAAAACTTTTTTTTTTTTTTTTTTTCTTTAAACTTATGTGTCGACGCCACAGACTAAAGCCGTGACTACTACTTTCTGTTTTTTAACCAGTCACTCAATAAGGTCTACTTAGAACGTATAGCGATATTAGGAGTAGCCACTTACCGAATAAATTACAAAATATAACAGAATTTGTATGAAATTATCTGCCAATGAGATTACGTGTACTTAATAGATGGTGAAAGAGAAGTAAGTACTTATCTAATTCCATTTTCTGACTATGATTCTTTAGAACTGTCTAAGGTCAAAAACTTTAAAATTACTACCACAGCACTTTACAACACTATTCTAGGAATATTCGATTTCCTATTTAAATGTTTATATTTTTTTTTTCGATATTATAATCGGTTTCGCGTTTAGCTAAATCGATACTCCGTGCATCCCTATTTCAAACTATGTTTAATGGTGCGCGAGGCCACGAAATCGACCATTGATTTTTTATAATGTAATTGTGTTCGCGTAAAAATGTGTTGATGTGTTTTTTTAGTCGATATTACTATATTTACGAAGGAAAGATTGCTTTGTGTCTGTATTATGTGCGTGTAAATGATTTCAGACAGCAGTAGCCAGTGTTTTTTCGTTTTTTTTTTGTATTATCTTGTAAGTATAAAACAGTTCTTTGGTAGAAACTTCTTTGTCGTTCTTGGTAGCGATTTGGAATTATTCTTCGAACAGACACCTTACAACTGAAATACTTCAATTCTAATCAAAGCCAATTTGTAGTAGCTAGCTAAACTCCGTATACGCAATAAAACCGACAAAAAACAAGATTTTGTTTTAATTTCACGTTCTGAACTAAAGCTATGCGGTTTCAATGGTTCTAGTCTATGTTCAAAAGAACTACTAAGTTAAAATTAATTAACTAGCGTAATTGCACACTGTCTCGAGTACATATCGATATCTAAATAACCACATCACAGAATTTTTCAAATTAAACTAAACTTATGTAGGTACAAAATGCTTATAATGTTTATTGTTTGTTCCAGGTAATTAACAGCCATCAATGTCACAGTACCCAATGGATTTAATGGTTTATACTTTAAGTACAGACTCCAGCACAATAAGTTAACTGACAAATTTCCCTAATCAACCTTGAACCTAATGTTTCAGTGATAAAGTTGAAAATCTAATAAAGACATTTGACAGATTGTAGTAGCTTCATGTGCTGGCGTCTAGCGTTTGTAGTACCTACTTACATCTATATCGATAAAAACAGCTTCAGAGTCTTTGGTCAACTGGACCCACTCGAAATGGACCCGCGGGTCCAGTCGACAAGTTCTTCAGTAATCTTAAACGCCTATTTCAACGCTCAATAAAAATGTGATTGGCCCCAGAAAGATAACATCATCTGATGCGAAGTCTAGATATATCATTAGCTACATAGGCTCCGTTAATGTGAGCCCTATCTAAGATAGGATATTTATTGATCGATGCGAGCATCCAATGGCTTCAAATTCGATAGCAATCTATTAATGTCATATAAAATAGATTCATGTAGGTGGCTAGAACACTAAACCATCTCAGCATTTACGAGATTATATTTTGTAGAATCTTTTCAAACGAGATAGATCTTTTGATACGTAATTTTATGTTGTTAAAAGAAGGTTGTAAACTTGTAAAATGCACGGGTTTACGACAATTTCCGGCAGATTTTGATATGAGGGAATATTTCTTGGATTATCTTTTTAAGCAGTTTTTCAACTGTGTAAAAACAGAAAAAAAGCCGAAAGAAGTTCGCGAGCAGTGAGTTTGTCAGAATCGAGTTGTGAGTGACAGTTGACAGTGGTAGCGGGATCGAGCGCCTAAAATGCACAAGATCGATAAATCTGCTCATAAACACCCCGGCACTAACTTCAGTTTATCCGTGATGCTTGCAACAACGTTGAAATACCGGGAACTCTAAACAAATACTAAACATGTTGATAATCCCGATATTTTCTTCTTTCACAACACTTTAATATTACTTTCTTCACAGTTTATAGGACTACGTGAACAAATTTCCGTGCGTTCAAGCATTTCTGTCATACCTATTATTGGAATCAAATATAACAGCTCACAACTTAGGACCCAGTAATATTAATGACAATCCGTGGTGCTAGGCAACTGGGCCTATCCCAGTTGTATATACGTCCCTGTATGCCTATTGGCCTTGTTCTGTTCTGTCTCCTGCTGATATGGAGGGAAGTGGCAATTATGTTTTTCCTACTCCTCCGCTATTCTTTTCTGATTAATTTCGTTGCGGGATCCAAGACAGTTAAATCGTTTCCCTGGGACTTCGTCGAGCTTCATTGTCTCGGCGCTTTTCTTGTGGTCGCCACTGTTGATTCTGGCTAACAGGAGTTACAGTGGCTTGGGAATAGTGTGGCGGGCTTGTCCCAAAAAAAAAAAAAAAGGACTACGTGACTATGATAACACTTTATTGATGCTCGTGTATGATTTAAGTGAAGTATAAAGTGTTAATGACCATAATTTGGTCGTTAATGGTAATAATTTGTAAGTGATGAGCGAGAAACACCGAAAATCAAGCATGCATTGTTATTGAATCAAAACCATTGCAATCTATGACAAATATTGATTAGGACACCAATTCGACAACTCTTTCCCGTTATCATCCTTTTTTTTCTGGGAGATGGGAAATCATAAAATGACTCCTCCCGGTCTGGACAAAGCGGTAGGGAGTACCAAACTTCTACTGACTAAAAACCAACCATGTTCCTTTATGTCGAGGCCGCGGTATCTCTTTCGAACAACCCGTAGCCCTATCCTTAATTTACATTTTTACGTGAGTTTAGAAATCATTGAACTACGATTAACTCCTACACATAACGAATGGATACTGCAGAATCTCAAGCAACGATCTTCATTTTCAAAGTCAACAGGAAGTTTTTCGGCCAAACTAACATTCTAAATGTTAGTTACCTACTTTACTTCAAGTCCGACCATTTGCAAGTTTGCAACCAACATAAGCTACAAAAAAATGCGACGTGTATATTTATCTGAACGCGGCCAAACGACACGGAATATGGAGCGGTTAAGTTATTAGGGCTTCCTCAATTCAACGTTGTGGCTGATATTCCGCAAACCGGTCCCGCTGGTGCAATTTACGAGCGAACGCAGAATTTTTTTAATAATTTTAAGGCGGGAATGTAGGTCAAAACCTTTTTGTTTTGTTGTTTTAGTTTGGTTTGTATGGTGTGTAAGCAGTTCTTATACAGGACTAGCATATGCTCGCAGCTTCGCCCGCGTGGAGTTCGGTAATTGTCCCTCTATACTTTTTTGCCCCGGTAGTACGTACCGAGATAAAAAACTATCCTATGTTACTTATAAACTTTTAAACTATATTTCATTCAAATTCGGTCAGTAGTTTTTGCGTGAAAGATTAACAACACATCCATCCATCCTCACAAACTTCCACATTTATAATATTAGTAGAAAACTGGACTGTATCTGTATTCTGTTATCAACTAGAGCTGTTTTGTTTTAAAAAAATTGGGCATCCAGGCGGTCTAGACAGGGTGGCATGCCTAGTTGCCAAAAACACGGCAAGCCCATAAGGCAAGCAGATAGTTCAGAAGCCCTAGAATCATGAAGAGTAAGGTTATAAAGGCAAGCCAAGCTTTTAGGCTGGTATGAAAATAACGCCACTAGGTAACAATTGATTTCAAAACGTTGCAACGATTTTCCGCAGCATTAACATTAGCTTTACGATAGCTTTTCAGTCAATCCAATACATTTATGTCTTATCCATTGTCATTGTGTAAATGTGGTGCTATTCCTCAAACAATGGGGCACTTAATATCGTGCCCTGCCTGTCCTGCTAGTTGTTCACTACAGGAACTGATGGACGCTACCGAAAGTGCCAAACTAGTAGCCCAATTTCGAGGCCAACACAATTTAGATTGCCATCGACAGGCTAAGAAGAAGATCACTTGTAACTTTGGTACAAAATGAGCTGACGGTTTATTCTATTTCATGTAACTTTTAATACTCGTATTTCCGACGTGTTACTTGTACTATTAAAATAGCAGGATTATCATTATCTTCCTACTCATATTACTTGGGGTCAGTGCAACACGTTGTTTTCTACCATTCTGTACCTTTTTCTCATGTTAAAAAAGCAGGATACTTTATTTATTCTAACCCCAACTGCCGCCCATAACTTGGACCACACATAATTCTGTATGCTAGCAGTAAATTGCTCTTACATGTCGCTCAAGTAAGCGTAAAAAGGTTCTTGCTTTTTTGCTCAAGCACAAACTTTGCTCACGGTTTCGGCACGGCTTTCTGACGTCACAAAGGCACTGATATAATTTTCGTTCTAGGTATTGAAAAATCCCGGCGTAAAACAAACAAAGAAGTACTCAAGATTTCATTGAATTATTTACTTTTGAAATATGTTAAACAAGTGTTGAGGAAGAAAGAAAATAAATAAGAAATATGTAAATCAAATAATATTGTGTTGAACAAAATAAAGTTCGCCTTGACCGTGATGCTGATGATTCATGAGACGCTTATGTACGTGTAGATATTAAAATTATAAATGTCTATATGAACGTATGTTTGTGTATGCGTAACGACGACGATATATCTTTTTCTTGGGTGCATGTCGTGTGTACGGCTATTTCACCTAATGTCGTAGTCGTAAGCAGATTACATTCGCACTTTATGTTTGACCGAAAGAAGTTCATTGTTCATACATTTATAAATTTGATTAAGTAAATTTTCATCGTCTAACCATTCATCAATCATTATTCCTCGTCCCTCCTTTGCGGGTCTTAACATATTAACAAACAAACTTTTTTTTTTCAAATAACTCGTACCCTGGCGCTTCTCCCTTAAGAATCACCTTACTGCCGCACTCAGAGAGCTTTAATGATTACTTAGACCATCACTTAAAGTCCATTTCACGAAAGAAGTCCCGCAGACGCAGCCCTGTATGTCGCGCGACATAATGTTGTTTCACAACTTTTGGCATCGTAAATAAACCTTATAACGCACTAATCCAATAATAAACTCACAAAATATCTACCACAACAAACGCACCTTGATAACATCGACAAACGACAACATGGCCGATCTGTTAAATTTAGTTCCACAATTGTCCGCGGGACTTCTTTCGTGAAATGGACTTTAGTAAAGGTTTAGACAGTTTTGTCAAACAAAAGTATGTTAAATCTTTACTATAAGTGACGGCTAAGTAATCATTAAATATATCTGAGTACCGCAGTTAGTGTGTTATTTCTTAATTGCGTTTCCATTACTTTGCGGTTCCGTACCGGGAGGGTAGTCAATGGGACGCTACTACTAAGATGTCCGTCCGTCCGCCTGTCTATCACCGGGCTGATCGCATGATCCGTAATAGGTAGACAGTTGAAATTTTCACAGAATGTGTACCTATGTCTCTTGCCGTTATAAACACAAATTAATAATACATTAAAAGTTAAAGGGGGCTCCTCGACTACGATGTTACGAAACCCTTCATACGCGAGTCCGATTTGCACTTGGCTTTTATTTATTACTAGCGGACGTCACGCGGTTTCACAGGGATAAAAAGTAGCCTATATCACCCGGGAATAGTGTAGCTTCCCAACGGTGAAACAATTTTTAAAATCGGTCCAGTAGTTTCGGAGCCTATTCGTTACAAACAAACAAATCTTTCCTAACATAACATAACATCACGCCTGTAATCCCCGAAGGGAGCTTAGGCAGAGGTGTACCTAATAGTACACCCACATTTCGCCAGTTATGTTTAAGTCCCATGTAATATGCGAGCCTATTGCCAACAGCCGGGCACAAAACCAGACTCCGTGGCTGTTACTGATAAATTCCTGATGGAAAAAGTCAATAACAAATCCAAAAAAAAAACAAATCTAAACCACAAAAACACACAAATCACAAATCTTTCCTCTTTATAATATTATAGTGTAGACTCAGTCCCTTCAACCCAATACAACTCTTATTACATTTCTCCATTAACTTAATTGATACACTTACCTTTCAAAGTCTAGACCATCTTAAAAGCCTATTGTAGCGCCACCAACCTCGTTGCCCATCTTCGACAGTCGTGGCCCATCGTTCTCTCCAGGCTGGCCCTAATTGGGCCAAATTGCCGGTGGCGTCTCGTTTCTTATCAGTTTAATTTATCTATTAGCTCCAGGAATAGCGTCTGCTTTGATTGCTAAAACTTAACCATTGAGAGCCATATTTGGAGAACGTCGGCTGAAGTGGGAACGAGGGATATTTTTAGTTAGATGTTTAAATTAGTGTTTGAGATATATGTGCCGGGGTTTTTATTTACGGTTACGGTTACCTGTACCTTATTTGAAAGGTCTTTGGTTTCTAGATTGAATTGAGTAAGATCCAGTTTCTCGATATTACTAAATACGATGAGATGGATTAGCTAGTTCGATATCTAGATACATTGCGTTTCTAAACCCGAACATATGAAATAATCATTATCATCTGCTTAGCCGTTTCCCCATAATAGTTATGGGGGTAAGCTTCCTGTCTTAGAGAATGAAGCTGTACATGAAGTGACTACATGAATATATACATATATGGAAAAATAACATTGATAAATGAAACCGGAAAATTATTAATAAATGAGTTTATTTAAATGTTTATGTAACAAGAGAATATAAAATATCAAACAGTTGGGATACAACTCAAATAACAGTTAAATAAAACGTTTGTCCAAAGGACACCGGGTGGGTCCCAGGTGGCAGCTAACTGTCTTGCGTACAAATTGCAAAATGGTAATACTAAACCCATTGTGCAAGCGGCAATTAGTTCTGCTTTATTGCTAGAAGAACTGTCTGGTTCATAAAATAGTTATTCAGCTGAGTTTGACAATACAACGGACAGCCTCACAGCCTAAACCACAGAAGTTTTGAAACTTTGAAGATAACAATACAATCTTTAACAGGCTGTAGCGGCAGAGAAAGAATAAATGAATGATTTCACGTGAACGATTGATTGAAATGAATGATTTTAAATCTCTTTCTTAGCATTTTAAACGGGCGTGGGTCATTATCCTCGTAGCATTTTCCCAATCATGTTGTGGTCGGCTTCCGTCTACCCGAAAGCAGCAGAAGACCTGTATTTTGCATTTAAAGCGAATGACTATCTGACCTCCACAACCCGGTACCTAAAACTGTATCCCCTGTACCCTCTTTGGTGGTCAGGGTACTGACTACTTATTAAAACTATAAAAGATCTAGAAATGACAACCGAGTCCAACACCATGGGTGGTTACCCATCCACTGACAAACCCAGGCAAGCGCAGCTTACACCGGGCGCCTCCGCCTTAAAACGGGCGTGGGTGCTTCTTGTAAAATCTTTAAAAAATCATGTCTGCATGTATTTAATGATAACACTTACGTCTTAACTAAGGTATGAAGGCCTTGCTGAAACCGAGAATAATCATGTGGTTAATTTTACTTTCTATCACGGCAAAGTATACTTCATGATTACCTATGGAGCTGGCGACCGCAAGTCGGGAGATTGACTCTGTGTATTATATATGGTTACTTTATATACTGGTGACCGTGCACCGCAGGGAAACGTGATTGAGCGATCACTGCTCACATATTATACGAAATTTATATATCTGACTAGCTGATACCCGCGGCTTCACCCGCGTGGATGTCAGTCAAATTATATACTAAAACCTTCCTCTTGAATCACCTTATCTATTAAAAAAAACGCTTCAAAATCCGTTTCGTAGTTTTAAAGATTTAAGCATACATTGGGACGGACAGACAGCGACAGCGATTTTGTTTTATACTATGTAGTGATAGTGATACAGATGTGTTTGAAAATCTAGTTTTTTTCGGAATAACTCTGCCACTTTAGTCCTATATCACCGTAACTCCTGAAAGCTAGAATCAGCAATGAATCAGATCAATCAAAATGAAGTACGACGCAGTTCCAGAGAAACAATTTAACTGTTTTGGATCCCGCAACGAAATTATTGAAAAAAGAATAGCGAATGAAGAATATCGAGTGTATCGAAAACGGTATAAATGGAAAAAGAGTAAATGATAGCGTGACGAGACAAGGGAGAATTGAAGAAAATAAATGTGTTTTGCCGACCCCAAGCTGAGTAAGGGGAGAAAGATGATGGTGATGAAAAAGAACATTCTGCGTTTTGTGATTTCTAAAATAATTCAAAAGCTAATGTCTGTAGTTGTTAGGTCTTGTCTTAAGCTTGACTTGATATTAAATGGAAAAGGCTTGTTATTGAATCATCATAATCTGCCGAGCCTTTTCGCACCTGTGTCTGGGTATTTTCAGTCTAGCCCGATGCAGATCAATACTACTATTTTACGTGGAGGGACTGCCTATCTGACCTCCACAACCCAGTAAGCACTGGGTAATACGATACCCTTTGCCTTGTTAATGCAAAACCGTTAATTATTTCTTTGATTATAATCATAATTATGCCTCGTACTATCAATCTCTTGGCTTAGGTCCACAATTATAACTCTCTATCATAAAAATAATCATAGTTAACACAGTTTTCCTCTTGCAAGGAGATCTTTACGACGGTTTAATAGTTTATTTGGCCATAAACTTTTAATACTTGTGATATCAAACAGATTTTATGAACGCTTGATTTAACTTCAATGAAATAGTCATCAAATTGGTTAGAGGTCTATGTTTAAAGGATCATGTGCTTGTTTGGAGTAATTATAAGTCCCTTCTAATGATACTCGTAGCTTTTAATAGCATCGCGTTTGATTTCCTGAAGGTTTAGGCAGAGATGTACCGTCAATATTATAGTACACTGCGACACATCAAGCTAAAAATGTCGAGTGTAACCATTTCTTTTGGGTGGTGGGCAGTCATCAAATAACTCCTCCCGTTCTCGGCGGAGCGGAACCCCATGTTCCTTCTTAGCCCTTTATGTCCAGGGACGCGGTATCTCTTTCGAACATCCCGCAGCCCCGACAGGGTCCAGTAAAACCTGACCTGAGCTTTCTTTACAAACAGAAATCTGCTTAATTTGGTTTGTAAAGTTTGATTGGTTGTCGTGCGACCACCCATAATGCATCAGTTATATTGAAGTCCCATAATGTAATAGAGGACGGACCGTTGCCCGTCGGGGCTGCGGGTTGTTCAAAAGAGATACCGCGGCCTCGGCGCAAGGGCTAAGAAGGAACATGGGTGGTTTTTAGTCAGTAGAAGTCTGACACTCCCTTTCGCTCTGCCCAGAGCGGGAGGGGTCATTTGATGATTTCCCACCCCCCAAAAAAAATTAAAAGAACGGACCTGTTGTCATCTATCGAACACAAATCGAGAAATAGGGAATTAGGGATGTTTCCTGACTAAAAAAAATATGATTCTAATTAGTATGTCTGTTACATTATCGAAAAATATGGATGGATTTACGTATTTTTTGTTTTATCAAATCAATAGAAATTAACGAAGATAAAACGCGTCAAAGATTTGTGTGGGGCTTGTGACGTCACTCGAAGGTAAAAAATGTCATACATATTACAATATGACGTCACACGAGTTTTTTAAAGCACTGTAGGTATCGTCTTCATTGTTTGTTTACGTGCATATAAAAAAATGTGTCCAAAATTTTTTGGAAATCTATCTGATGGACTATTTTTTTGTCACCTTCCCTATTACTTATCCCAATAATATTGCTCGACTCGGGAATCGAACCGAACCACATGCTCAGCAATCGCACCCAAAGAGGCAGTCAGCTTTTAATAATTAACATATTTTTGTCAAGTCCCAATTAATGTCAGACCACCAGATAATTAATTGTTATCATCCCCTTGAGTAAGTTTACTTTCATAAATAACATTTATCTTCGAAGTACAGGGGTATGTTGTCTCTTAGGACCCTCCCCTTGTGTGGGGTAGCACCCCTATTCTTGTGCCGACTTATTGAGGTCAGTCAACGGATATAGACGAACTGGAATAGTCACATAACATAACATCACGCCTGTAATCCACGAAGATTTAGGCAGAGGTGTGCCTAATAGTACCTACACTCACATTTCGCCAGTTACGTTTAAGTCCCATGTAATAGGGCGAGCTTATTGCCACCAACCGGGTGCTGATCTAGACTCCGTGGCTGTTACTGAGAAATTCCTGATGGAAAAACCCAAATAACACTTAGCCCGACCCGGGAATCGAACCCGGGACCTCATATTCAGCAGTCGCGCTCGCAACCACTCGACCAACGAAGCAGTTTGGAATAGTTATCCTTATCAATATCTTTAACAAATTCGACAGAATTTAGGTAGCCTTCTAGGTGGTCAGTCTTATCACATTTATGTTCTGTAGTACTGAACTATAAAACTTAATGTTTTATCAAATTAATGGCATTTAATTTATGTTTCTCGATTAAGTACGAAACGGTTCTAATTATAATTACAGCCTCGATAAGATATCAAATAAGAAAACTACACTGTATTGTAGGTACAGTACGGTCAGCAACAGAAGTAGCTTAACATTTCGGAATCTTAATTATTTGATCTACAGCACTTCAGTTATTTTTTTTAATGTTTCAGAAGATTATTCTTTAGAATATTGCTTACTTTTCATCAACTTGTTAGTAACGAGTAATATCTAATAAGTTTGTATCTAATAAACCCGCTTTGTAACTTCGAGTAGTGCTAATCTACTTCTAATGCTGACTGTACCATAGGTATTTGTTTTAATAGGGCAAAAGCTATGGAATTTTATCTTACTATGTTATTTCTCGAAACTTTTAATTAAACTGAGCCTGTGTAAGATTTCTTATCATGATTATGAAAAGTCCTGTACAGGGCTTGGGCCAGATGAGTTTTGCCTTTTGTTAAAATTACGAGCTTTTAAACAAACTTAGATAAATTATATAGTGCGAATACTTACTTCATGTAAGCATTTTTGAGGATGAAGTTTCAAAAATCCTTCTTTAACCTTTCGAATGCCGGAACGTAGATCTACGCGAGACACAATGGCTTTTTAATTGTGTCTAATTACACGGCTTACGAAAGGTTAAAGGTCAACTTTAATATATGTTTTTTTATGGTCTTTGTTTACGGTTTATAAATAAACTTATACTGTGACATACGGGATATCGTCCATGATTATCTAGTCGTATTATGAGTCCCGAGCTGTGTCATTCTACAATCACAGCACTTGCAACAGCGTCCCAGTGTCGGGAGTTCATTATCACATCACACTAATATCTCATAAGTACCTCTACTCTTTCACGCAAAAACTACTGAACGGATTTAGATAAAACTTGGTACACAGATAGTTTATAACCTGGATTAACTCATAGGATAGTTTTTATCCCGACTTCATCTTCCAGTGGGATAATTTTTGAGTTGTAGCGGGCGAAGCCGCTGGCGACAACTAGTAAAGGATAATCACGAAAGATAATCCCATTATGTGACCGTATAAGACTATTAGTTCAATCAATCAGTTATTATTGTTAAGTTCTTTGCCTTTATGTAATCTACTTATTTATAATGCCATCCCAAACCAGACTGATTGAGCAAACCCTACCTGCAAGACATAACAGCGCAAACCATTTGTTTCCAATAGACTTTTAAAATAATCAAAAAGATTTAACTGCAGTACATTGAAAGTTTGAAACTAGTTTATTCAATTTATTTTCCAATATTTAAAAGTTCAGTGCGCTTAGTACAGTCACTTCCAGAATTGATTCATTCTCATATGAATGCAATATTTCGTACAAGTGCATTTAATGTTTCGAATTTCGGGTGACTCACCCCACCTTTACATGGAGGGGCGTGTGTGGGTGAACGAACAAAGTTGTATATTGGTGATATCATTTCTAAGGAACTTATTTATGCGAATTTGTGAAAGTGATGTCATCACGACATATTTAACGACAGGAATTAGGAATGTGTGTTTTGTTTTAGGGGTTTTTAAAGTTGCATTTTGCTTGTGTCGGTACCAGGGACGGTTATAGACCTCGGTAACCGCAACCGAAACCGAGATAAAAGTTTTGGATAAAGACCGAGTCTAAATTATTACTCATTATTTTTACAAAATATTTTTTAGGATAATTTTCAAGTAAATGGTGGTTCTTAGGGATTTCAGATTTAGGAATAAATATTTTTGCGAGTTAACACTGTTTGTTTTATCCGGCCGAGCCATCAATTGTCAGATTGTGTTATAAGATTCTAATAATTACCGAAACTAGCCGATGATCCGAAATAAATTCATTTCCGTATCAGTATCCGAAACCGGTATAATATTATTCCGATGTCCGTATCCGTATCCAGATCCAGATCCGAAAATTCATATCCATAACATGCCTAGTTGGTACTTGGAGATTTGAATCGATTTTATGCATGCACCTTATTAAGTCTAACGTTGAAGGTTTGACGTATTTACTGCAGTGTCTGCAGTGTCGTGTTACCGGGGGTGGTGGAGTTATGGTGGCGTGGGCCCCATGTCATTGTTGGAGGATCGTATAGACGATAACGACATGATTATGACGTCATCTCTAAGATCCATGGTGACATGTTGGGCCGAGATTTAATGTGCTTTCATTGCCTTGGAATTTATCTTCGAAGGTTTAGTCTAACAGACCAATTGCAGAGGCGGTTCTGGACAACTGTCACTGACATATACCTTTATTTTCAACCGACTTCCAAAAAGGAGGAGGTTCTCAATTCGTCTGTATATTTTTTTTATGTTATAAGGTAGGTACCTACTCTAAAAAAATAAGAAAATGACTGCGGACACCAGGCACTAACGTCCGCGAAGTTTTCTCTGATTGTATCATTTTAATCGAGAAGTTTTGGTTTAATAATAACAAGCACTCGGGTGACTCGGTGCTTGTCTTGGTTGGGTCACCACCCATTATCAAAGGACACCACCACCCATTATAAATGCCAGCGACCTTGAGCGAGTGCACGTTCGTAATTTTACTTCGTTGCTTCGTCCTTCGAGATTAGGATAACAATGTAGTAATACGTCTAGGTACCGCCTTTCACCCACTAAGTTTGAATTTTTTTTTTTTTTTTTTTTTTTTTTATTGTGGGTACTTTGTCTTCCTTATAGTTATGCCTGCACCATCACTCATTCGCGTTTTAGTGCGTCGCCGATCACCACATTATTTTCTTCCTTTTATTTGAATATACAAAAAAGATGCCAAAATATAGTCACAATAAACGACGGCAGTGATTTTAAGAAAGAAGATTCGAAAACTCGAAATGAAACATAAACGCGACAGACGGTCGTGTGTATGAAATAGTTCCGAGAGTAGTACCTCGTCAACGAATATTATTATGTCGCCATTAGGTACTATCGGACCATGAAGGCACAATAATAATTAAGGTAAGCTGAAGTTTAGTGTTCTTTTTACAAACAGAAGATACTTATTGTGAATAGTGTTCGGACTAATCCGTATCATATTCTGACATGATGTCATAAATATCTGATATAGTGTTGTGTGCATCTTATGGGACACCTTCACATAATTTTGGATTCCCAATTTATTGGCCATACAGTGATTGTGTACATTTGAAAGGAATGTTACCTTCACATTATTTAAGGACCTATTTTATAATTGCATTTTATATCCGTACAGACTAACACATAGTGTTGTGTACCCGCATCTTATGGATAAATTTGGATTCCCAATACATTGGTTATTATAGTGATTGTGTACATTTGAAAGGAATGTTACCTTCACATTATTTAATGACCTACTTAATAATAATTGCATTTAATATCCGTACGGAGTCGGACTAACACTCATAGTGTTGTGTACCTACATCTTATGGGTTAATTTGGATTCCCATTTCATTGGTTTCATGGTGATTGTGTACATTTGAGAGGAATGTTACCTTCACATTATTTAATGACCTACTTAATAATATGTAATTGCATTTTATATCCGTACAGACTAACACATAGTGTTGTGTACCTACATCTTATGGATAAATTTGGATTCCCAAATTCCCAATACATTGGTTATTATAGTGATTGTGTACATTTGAAAGGAATGTTACCTTCACATTATTTAATGACCTAGATAACAATAATTTCTTGTATGGACTAAAACATAGTGTTGTGGATAGTTTTAAGGACTATCGCCGCTCTAAAACCACTAGTTATTATACTAGGAGCACTGGTCGCAGTGACAGATTACGTAGTGATCATATTCACATACCTACATTACAAAATGTAATCACTTGATGCATGATAAACTTGGTGTTGTGGATAGTTGTGAAGACTATCGCCACGCTGTTTTTTCTATTTGATACCTACATTTGGTTCATTTATTTATATTCCTGCTGAAATGGAAGTTCAAGTTGAAGTCGTGTCATTCCCGATTATTAACTCAGATGAGCCACATCTGGGTACGTCCACCTCGGCGATACATGATATTTCTGCTACACACAATGCAGTCGGAACTACCTGTTAATGTAACGCAAACTAACTTGCACGAAGAGATTTTGATTCTCTTGGGCGAAACTCCATCAAAGGATAAAAGATATGGACCGGATATTAGAGGCGAGTTATATTATCTGTTCGTTGGGAACACATCGCAACGACAGGGTTGACCAAGGATGTCAGAAAAGAGAAGCTAGAAAAGCATCTTGTTCCACAAAACTGCTCAAATATTGATGCACTGAAGTTAAATCCAGAGATACTTAACGGCCGCTTTATCGGAGATGTTATTAAAAACAACAAGCAGGTGCAGGTCGCAGCAAGTATGTATATATTGTATAAGTGAGTGAAGCACTCACTGTACTCTTTTCTTCAGATTATCTATAAAGACCAGTCGGTACTAAAATTAAATCAAAAATCAAAATCAAAAGTCATTTAGACCCGAGTTCACCAACAGATGTTTAAATTTTTAACCGATGTTTAAACCTTAAACGCCTGTTTAACAATATTTTGCTGTTCACCAAGCACTAACCATTGATTACGACTGTTAAACGCCTGTTTTACTTAAACGAAGTATCGGACATAGTTTAACCATCGGTTAGTTGCTCCCCAACGTTATTCATTCGTTTTGAAGAAATAAAAATAAAAATGCAAGACGCTTTGCACTACATTTTTGAAGAAAATAATGTGTTAGATGATTTCGAAGCTACTGAGCGAATTTTACGCTCACCCCGTTTGATTCAAACACGGCGCAATTATTTCGAGGAATATGGCGAGAAAGTTTTCGGTATAAGATTTCGTTTAAATACAAACATAGTGCCTTGGAATTGCGTTTAATATTCTCCTAGCAAGTCTTCAAACTTTCGTACGTCCACAGTATGTACGGTGAGCGTTAAATTCTTGAGTCAGACGCTTCCAACCCTTGACTTTTTCGGCATTCATTGTAGCGTCTGATTTTTTATTTTCTAAGGTCCTTGTACTTTGCTACAAGTTCCATTAAAACTGACTTCTAATCTTGGGTGAAATTTGTTGTACGCTTACGTATAGCTTCCATTACTAATTAATTAATTCTGGACCGAACATAACTTGAATCACTTCGACGACAATAAAATAATAACACGACATGACATTGACATAACAGATGCGGGCGAGAAGAAAAAGGGTGCTAAATAATAAAGACGTTCACGATAACGGACATTGCGTTGACATAGTAAGCATTTCATTTCGTAGTATAATAATGTTACGCTGCCATTTTTCGATGTCAGTCGCCTAAAGGCAAAGTTATGCAGGTACATGACCATCTTTACAAAACAATGTTATACCATTCAATCATTTACGACCCAATCGTTCAAAAACGTTTGTTTAGTTAACCGTTGGTTACAAATGGATGGTGAACATTAAAAAAACGCGGTTCGTTTAAACAACTGTTAAATGTTAACGGGGCGGTTAGGTAATCAATGGTTATGATGTAGTTGGTGAACTCGGGCCTTATTCAAACTAGGCTATTACTAATCGAAGCCGGTCGACTGATGTATGACTCACAACACAGTGAGTCCATGATACGCCGTAGTTTTATAATTATGTTCTACAATCTATCTGATTTAATACAAAAATCTATAATTTTCTATTTGGTGAACATCTGACTGATAATTTATAAGCTGCAAAAGCTATATCAAAATCAGAACCTGCACCAGCGCAGTGACCGAGACAGGCTCCTGTTCAGACTTTAAACCGGACGCCGCTGTTCCCGACAGCGCGGCGCAGAGGACATCACGCGCACCGCGCCCGCGACCTGTGCAGCAGTTCCAAGCCCCGCGGCGCTAGACGTCGGTTTTACGATCAATGACAATTAACAACCAATGACCGTCTTGTATTATCGTGGATAAGAGGTTTACTAAACCTGCCTACCCGTTACACGAACGAAGTTTATCTGCGTTAGCTTCATCTGAGTCCTTTAAATACAAGGTGGCCATTACTGATCTTATAAACCGTAAAGCCATTTCATATTACTAACCATGTGAAGGACATTTATTCTTTCTATTTATTTCCTGATTAAGAAACCCATTCAAAAACGGATTTATATAAAACTTAAGGTCTTAAGCATATGCATTATATTCATAAGTAATCAATTAATCATAACAGAATATTTCATAAAAAATGAAGATCTAAGCCCACCCCTGAATTAAAGGATGTGTATTTTCACGTACCTATACAACCGATATACAAAAAGCACCTACGATATAGGTACAAGGCTAAAAATTATCAATTTTATGTATTACCGTTTGGTTTAAACACAGCCCCATTTGTGTTCACATCGTAATTAAAACCGGTAATTTGTTTACTGAAATCATTAAGCTATTTGTCATCTATCACTTCCATGACATTTCTAATAATTATCAAGATTGCTTAGACAATATTTAAAAACAAAACATATTTTGGAGTCCATAGGATCCAAAATTAACATTAAAAGGAATTTTATGATTCCGAGTAATGTTTGCAAATACATACCTTGGTTTTGTGACGGATTTCATGTTAGCCTAACCTAAAGAAAAACGAAGTTAAATTAAATAAGAGTTATTTTTAAAACTTAAATCTCGTTCTAAAATAAGACATTTTGCTCGCTTGGTAGGCCTCCACACTTCACCCTACCCCGCAAGTCAGTACGGTCGGCTTTACACCAAGCAGACGGAAAGATGCAAATACCTTGCATTATGTAAAACGAGTAATTTCGATAGCCACATGTCATTCATTACCACAGTATTTGCTGGACGATTTTTCCTGGTGGTTAAAATGTATTGATACCGCAGTCAATGCCATTAGACAAGACTGCTACTGTCTAGAAATATTTTCAGACGCTAACAAAAAAAAGGGGGGGGGGGGGGCAGCATGCGGTGAGGAGACTGCCAGTAGCCAGTGGAGTAACACAAGAGTCTGACAAACATATTATTTATTGTCTAGAATTCCTGGCTGCTTTCTTGGGGTTTACCAACTGGACAAGAAATCGTCAGGTGTTATTTATTACGCGTTGACAACACAACTGCTATTTCGTACATCAACCGTATGGGTGGAGTAAGATTTCCACATTTAACTAAAATCACAAAATCTTTGTGGCAGTAGTGGTGTGAAACTCGCGGTATATTTGTATTAGCTTCATACATACCTAAGCTAGTCTAGGAAATCTCACCCCGATACCGAATAGTCGATTTAAGATCATGCTTTTGAATAGATTCTAAGAGACTTTGGGCAACCAAAAATTGATCTTTTCGCATCAATGTTGAATAACAAATGTGCTAAGTACGTCTCATGGAATAGAGACCCAGAAGCATTCGCTGTGAATGCTTTTACTTTAAAGTGGACAAATCTTTGTTTTAAAAAAAAAAAAAAAAAAAAAAACTTTGTTCAGAATTAGTTCAGTTTGGACCCCTGGTAAAGTGTTAGCTTCTTTATCTGAAATGTCAATAAAACAATACGATGTTGCAATTCGACGTTTGAGTTAACTTTTGTAAAACTCACAATAATAAAATACATAGGCGTCAATTCCGATGGTTATGTATTTTCTCGCGGAGTTATTTCGTTCCGGTTTTCAAAATGGACTTTAAAAAAAAAAAAAAACAGTCAAACAGTCTTTGACCTCCTCATTTTAGGATCGAAATTAAGGTCTGATGAACACGCTGCTATGCTATGCAACGCTATTAAAATTCAACATTTTACAGGCTTTGGACCCGTCAATACTCTTAGAGTTCCTATCGAAATATGGTCGTAACTTTGCTCATACTTGTAACTGCACACAGGGTGCAGACCATTAGCAAAAAAGTATTAAAAAATACAAATCGGTATACACAAATACAATCGGCGGATAAAAGATATATAAATAAACGGAATTGATACTTCAATATTTTCTGCCCACTCCACCAGACACGCAGCCACCTTCAGCAGCTCAAAGAGCTGGTGTCAATATTGACACGATACGAAAAGCAGCTCGGTGGAGTGGGAGCTCCAATGTTTTCGCTAGTTACGTTCATTCATTTTCATAGAAATGTTCAATGTAAACTAAACTGATAAATTTATCTTCTCAATCCTAACCTCTCATTGATGTTAGATTTAATTACTTAAAACTAGTAACTTACATTATTTATCTACCCCTAATTAAAGAACTTTAGTTACAAGAAAACAATAATTTAATGTTTTATTCAACATTAAATTACATGTACCTAAATGAAAAGTCCGTGTTTTAATATTTCACCATCTTTCAAAATCTACATTGTTATCCTAATCTCGAAGGACGAAGCAACGAAGTATAATTGGAGATTAAACGAACTTACCTTAAGTGAAGTTCTATCCAAATTATACGAGTTGCTTCGTCCGAAGAGATTAGCTCCCTCCCAACCCTATGAACCCATACCTAAAGTGAAATATTAAAAAAGGTTCCAGGCTTTCAACTAAATGAGTGATGGTGCAGGCATAACTATAAGGAAGACAAAGTACCCACAATAAAAAAAAAAAAAAAAAAAAAAAAATTCAAACTTAGTGGGTGAAAGGCGGTACCTAGACGTATTACTACATTGTTATCCTAATCTCTTCGGACGAAGCAACTCGTATAATTTGGATAGAACTTCACTTAAGGTAAGTTCGTTTAATCTCCAATTTCATTTCAAATAGTAAGGGCTGTCCAGCCCGATTTTTTATCACCATACTAAATTATTTTCGGGAATAAGAATAATTATGCGATTTACAAAAAAACTATTGGTTGGACTAAAAAAATAAAACACTATGACCTTAGCATGTTGCTTGTACAATTATTTGCCAAAAAAACAGAACGATCACATGTATTTTAGTTTTTACTCGTTAAAACTTAAATCTCGTTCTAAAATAAGACATTTTGCTCGCTTGGTAGGCCTCCACACTTCACCCTACCCCGCAAGTCAGTACGGTCGGCTTTACACCAAGCAGACGGAAAGATGCAAATACCTTGCATTATGTAAAACGAGTAATTTCGATAGCCACATGTCATTCATTACCACAGTATTTGCTGGACGATTTTTCCTGGTGGTTAAAATGTATTGATACCGCAGTCAATGCCATTAGACAAGACTGCTACTGTCTAGAAATATTTTCAGACGCTAACAAAAAAAAGGGGGGGGGGGGGCAGCATGCGGTGAGGAGACTGCCAGTAGCCAGTGGAGTAACACAAGAGTCTGACAAACATATTATTTATTGTCTAGAATTCCTGGCTGCTTTCTTGGGGTTTACCAACTGGACAAGAAATCGTCAGGTGTTATTTATTACGCGTTGACAACACAACTGCTATTTCGTACATCAACCGTATGGGTGGAGTAAGATTTCCACATTTAACTAAAATCACAAAATCTTTGTGGCAGTAGTGGTGTGAAACTCGCGGTATATTTGTATTAGCTTCATACATACCTAAGCTAGTCTAGGAAATCTCACCCCGATACCGAATAGTCGATTTAAGATCATGCTTTTGAATAGATTCTAAGAGACTTTGGGCAACCAAAAATTGATCTTTTCGCATCAATGTTGAATAACAAATGTGCTAAGTACGTCTCATGGAATAGAGACCCAGAAGCATTCGCTGTGAATGCTTTTACTTTAAAGTGGACAAATCTTTGTTTAAAAAAAAAAAAAAAAAAAAAAAACTTTGTTCAGAATTAGTTCAGTTTGGACCCCTGGTAAAGTGTTAGCTTCTTTATCTGAAATGTCAATAAAACAATACGATGTTGCAATTCGACGTTTGAGTTAACTTTTGTAAAACTCACAATAATAAAATACATAGGCGTCAATTCCGATGGTTATGTATTTTCTCGCGGAGTTATTTCGTTCCGGTTTTCAAAATGGACTTTAAAAAAAAAAAAAACAGTCAAACAGTCTTTGACCTCCTCATTTTAGGATCGAAATTAAGGTCTGATGAACACGCTGCTATGCTATGCAACGCTATTAAAATTCAACATTTTACAGGCTTTGGACCCGTCAATACTCTTAGAGTTCCTATCGAAATATGGTCGTAACTTTGCTCATACTTGTAACTGCACACAGGGTGCAGACCATTAGCAAAAAAGTATTAAAAAATACAAATCGGTATACACAAATACAATCGGCGGATAAAAGATATATAAATAAACGGAATTGATACTTCAATATTTTCTGCCCACTCCACCAGACACGCAGCCACCTTCAGCAGCTCAAAGAGCTGGTGTCAATATTGACACGATACGAAAAGCAGCTCGGTGGAGTGGGAGCTCCAATGTTTTCGCTAGTTACGTTCATTCATTTTCATAGAAATGTTCAATGTAAACTAAACTGATAAATTTATCTTCTCAATCCTAACCTCTCATTGATGTTAGATTTAATTACTTAAAACTAGTAACTTACATTATTTATCTACCCCTAATTAAAGAACTTTAGTTACAAGAAAACAATAATTTAATGTTTTATTCAACATTAAATTACATGTAGGGGAGACCGGGGCCACAATTAACAAAATATACATTTTTAGTTGTAGATAAGAAATTATTCAAGATTTAGACTTGATTTTTAGCATACATGATGCTTAATCATTCAGGTATTATGTACTTATCTCAAAACAAACATAGTAAAAACGATGCCGTAGGTAGAACGCTTTTTCTTAAAAATGGCAGCTGTTAATTGTTACCTCACGTTTGGGGTTAGAATTAACAGGTGTGGGGCAGGTATTAACAGAAAGGGTAAAAATTAACAAATGTTATGCTGACTGATATAACGAAAAATAAATATATGTACGACTTAATTTTTTTGTTAATGAAAGTGAAATTAAAACAGTCTTGCATGACACAGGTTTTCTTATAAACTAATGATAACAAAATTACAAAATATCTTAACATAAACGAAAACTCAAAATATGTTAAATTATTTCAATATAGTTTTTTTTTCTGAATCACTATCAATCAGTCTAAAAGTGGTAAATATATGTTTAAAAAAAAATTACTTAAACAACATCATACGATGAGGTAGAAAACGGCACATTTTTTATCTTAAAAGTCTTAGTCTTTTATAAACATTTTCTATTAACTTAATTAGCATCGTCTTTAGACTTAAACAACGTATATAAAATTTCCTTTAATACAAAATCAACAATTAAATATTAAGCTGATGGTGGCGCGTGTGTCGGATCATTTAGTTCCCTTCAAAATGGTTGAGTTGAATGGTGCTGATCCATGCGTCATGTTCGTGAACGGGCGCTGTCAGTGGAGACTGGTCATAGTTGCCATGGTTTATATATATATTTTTTAATTTGTTTATTATATCTTTTTACTCCGGACGCTCTTAACTTGCACGTCTTGCTACATAGTTCTCACATATTATACGATCTCAACATGAATGATGTAATGTACCAAGATTTTTTGTAAAAATATTCTGGTTTAAAAGAGTGTCCATGGAGTTTCTTGCCCGTTCTTCTCCATAGTGATCTACGTTAGGGAATGGGCAACTACAGTACTTTCACAAGTTATTATGCCTTGTGACTGTGACTGTAGCTTAGGAGTGCAATGCGTCGTCCCGGGGGTTGCTGCGTCGAGTTGCGCGTCGCCGGATGTCTGCGGCGGCGAGTGCTGTGGGTGCGGGGTTGCGCGGCGGCACGTGCCGTGGCGATGGGTGCGCGGGGCTCCGGGTCGCGGGGCGGCGGTTGCGCGTTGCGGCGTGCATTCGTTGTTCCGTGATTTGGAGTCTCGTGCATTCGTTGTTGCGGTGTGCGTCGCTGCGTGCTTTCGTGCTCGCAGTGTTCGTTGTTGCGGGCATTCGGCGGCGTGTGGCTCGGCGTGGTGGCTTTCGGGATGACGTATTGCACTCGTAGTTTAGTTTTGTTTTATGAATTGTTCTTCTGACATTCAAAAATGCCTGTAAAGGTTTAATTGAAATAAATGCTTTGAGTTTGAGTTTGAGTTTGAGTTTAAGGATTAGGAAATATTTTAAATACCTACGAACTAAAAGAATATCTATTCGTATTCATCATCTGAATTACAATTCAGACAACAGAATTATGTGATTTCAACTTTGATACATTCTGCTTGGGCCTAGTCCTTGCAAGCGATACATTGAATCCATTCACCACCTGATTTATATCTTCATTATAAGAGGTATAGATATTTATATATATATATATTATTATATATATATTTTTTCATTATAAGAAGTGATATAGGTATATCACTTCTGTCACTCTTATATCTAAATTAGGCACATCGTCTAAAACTTCAGTTCTTCAATCGTTGCCCGCCATCACATTAGTTTTCCATGATTCTGGTACCTTTTCAATGTTGTAAAAACCAATACTCTGCTATGACTGCATCTTGTTCAGCATTGAAGACCAACAACTAGCCCCCATATCTGGGGTAGGTATTAACGCGTTAATACCTACCCCCTCAATGTGTTAATTGTAGCCCCAAAGGTACATATAAATTATTAAATAACGTAAGAAAATATTGGTCAATAGTTATGTCAAATATGAAACATAGTATTGTTAAGTACAAAATATGCTACTAGGAAAACAAAAAACATAATCATAACACTTTATAATTCTTGCGCTAATCAAAAAATGGTGAACTATGAAATGTTCGTAAAGTGCTTAAAAATATCGACCGGCACACAAGTCACCCAAATGACGCGCGGAGCACATCAGGACGATACTGTGCCATGCGGCGTGATCTAAATGATAAGTCAAGATACTTACTGGAGGAATAGTATGTATAGTTTTAGAGAAATTTGCCTGTTAATACTTACCTCTGTTAATTGTAGCCCCGGTCTCCCCTACCTAAATGAAAAGTCCGTGTTTTAATATTTCACCATCTTTCAAAATCTACATTGTTATCCTAATCTCGAAGGACGAAGCAACGAAGTATAATTGGAGATTAAACGAACTTACCTTAAGTGAAGTTCTATCCAAATTATACGAGTTGCTTCGTCCGAAGAGATTAGCTCCCTCCCAACCCTATGAACCCATACCTAAAGTGAAATATTAAAAAAGGTTCCAGGCTTTCAACTAAATGAGTGATGGTGCAGGCATAACTATAAGGAAGACAAAGTACCCACAATAAAAAAAAAAAAAAAAAAAAAAAAATTCAAACTTAGTGGGTGAAAGGCGGTACCTAGACGTATTACTACATTGTTATCCTAATCTCTTCGGACGAAGCAACTCGTATAATTTGGATAGAACTTCACTTAAGGTAAGTTCGTTTAATCTCCAATTTCATTTCAAATAGTAAGGGCTGTCCAGCCCGATTTTTTATCACCATACTAAATTATTTTCGGGAATAAGAATAATTATGCGATTTACAAAAAAACTATTGGTTGGACTAAAAAAATAAAACACTATGACCTTAGCATGTTGCTTGTACAATTATTTGCCAAAAAAACAGAACGATCACATGTATTTTAGTTTTTACTCGTTAAAAGAAATTTTTAGAGGTAACTTCGCGATTTTTTTCTAACCAGTAAAATTAGTCGAATTATGTTTTCAACGTACTATGTCACTAGTGTATAAGTATCCTGAAGAATATCATAATAATATAGGGTGTAAAAGTACCCTTAACGCAAACGAAGGGCACTTGTTCTCCCCACCACTGCGATCATTTTTTTGTTCTAGACCATACCTGGGAACCTCCTAGTTACGGAGATATTGGGGGTCAAAGTTCCAAATTTTTCACAGCTGTTTTTGTAAATACTAGTTTTTCAGGTTATAACTTTACTTAAATTACCTCCATGATCCGTTTACTATTCAAGCATCCACTAGCACAATGTTTTAACGGTGCTACTTTGAGTTTTACCGTAAAAATGTGATTTTTGACCCAAAAAAAAAAATCGTTTCCCAGCAAAAAATTTTGCGTAGGGGTACTTAGTTTGATGTACAAAATGCTTGGTTGACAGCTGTGTGATGGGTTGATTTACACCCTGTATATTTTTCTTTTTCTCTTTTCTTCTTGCTTTAACGCATTATAAAACTCACGGTTAGCTCCTGTTGCCCCCTTAAGTGGTTCCGGCTGCCATTTGTAGATCTTTGACATTCGTTACATGTAGTCCGACAATCAGTCTTACTAATGGGTTCCGTATTACCCAGTACTAGCTGGATTGTAGAGACCGTACGTGGTCATGTAAAATGCTGGTGAATAACTACATCTGGTTTGACAGGAAGCCGACGCCTACATAGTTGGGAAAAGACTAAGGATGATGAGTATCTAACATCAATTCATCACTTTTACTCACTAATCACTATACATCAGTGTCCGATAACGATTCGCAAATTGTTCATATCAGTATAACAAATCTAAGTACCTATAGATTTCGTTCAAATGTCTTTAATCGAGGTGCCATCTGTTCAGCTCTTGGCAACAGATACTAAATAAACTAGTTGTAATAACATTAATATCATAATTTCTAGGCTAAGATGTCAATGATTGTAACGTTATAACAACATTAAAGTTTTAATATGCAATTTGAGTCCAAATAAACGTTACCAGATGGAACTTAATGGACAGCTGGAAGGAAAATATTATTTACTTACAGTTTAATAATATTTACGGTCATAAACATAGCGTCCATAACGGTATTTAAGATGTTAAATATATGAAGAAACATGCTTCCATACATGGATGTAATATTGACCTTCAATATGGTATCGTTCAGAGGAGCTCGTGGCTTAATAAGAACTGCCACTCGGGTCGATCTTTAGGTACAGCTGTGCTTGCCTAGGTTGGTCTGTGGATGGGTGACCGCTCGACATACCGAGTTTCCTCCGTGCCTCGGAAAGCACGTTAAGCTGTTGGTCCCGGCTGCCATATAGATCTTTGGCAGTCGTTACAGGTAGTCAGTGACCTGACATTCTGACATCCAGTCTTACCAAAGAATATCGCATTACCTAGTATTAACTGGGTTGTGGAGGTCAGATAGGCAGTCGCTCCATGTAAAATACTGATATTCAGCTGCATCCGGTTAGACTGGAAGCCGACCCCAACATAGTTGGGAAAAGGCTAGGCAGATGATGAATATGGTATCGTTCATACCTATAAAAAAAATGTCTTTGTCATATTCTTAGATTTATGCATCTCTTAACATAAAGGGTGTGGTTATGCCACACATGGTTACAGCTAGGCTTGTGTCAATTTATTGATAAAGAATATTTTTCAAGGTTTGAACAAACCGCTGCGGACAAACTGCAGATGAGGCTGTGGACACCGAATTCTAGCTGATAATGTACTACCACTCGACCTGTCAACCACTATTCATTCTGATTTAGGGCATAAGGGTGAAAATAAACAAACCCTACGTGAAGTACTGAAGTATTATTAATATGACCTTTGACGACACGGTTGGCGAAGTGGCTGAGTGATTGGACTGCTGCGCTGCGTGTCGCGGGTCCGATCCCCGCACGGAACAAATATTTGTATGGCCTGCAGATAGTTGTTCCGGGTCTAGGTATTTGTGTTTGTGAGTTTAAATGTTTGTAAACACACCTACGATACAGGAGAAATTCCTAGTGTGGGGCAACGTATTTAAAAAAAAAAAAAAACATCTATAATAATAATAATAATAGCATTTATTTCGGGCAGCGCCCATAGTGTTAGTAACAATGATCTTAAAAGCTAGTGTTAGTAGACATAATACACAAATTAAACAGTATGGAGTTTCATCCAATGTCGCAGCATTGGAGACTCCCATCTATCTGCGAATAAACTCAAGATAGTGTTGGTACTGCCACGGAGACGAGCAAGCAGGGAAGCGCTTCTTTTACGTATGATGGCCGCAAAACCATCAATATGCCTTTCCGCAAACATCCCTGACGCACTACATCGCCATGGCAGCCCCAACAATATCCTGAGCACCTATACCTGCCTGCCTGCTATACCTGTCTGCACTTCAAATGCAGATTACTGCATTTGAAGTGCAATCTAAAGTTTAAATCTAAAAGGCAACAAGACACTTCACTTCAGGTTCAAAGTCATCGCAATGCGATCGGACTAGTCTTCGGGTTCAGGGTCAGGCTCGGCTTACAGCTTCATTAGGTCGGACACCATTGCCATCAGACCTAAAATCTCCTTTGATTTGGACGTAGTTGGTATACCGACAAGAATACCTATATTTTGCCAGTCGCATATATTATATGACTATACGCTAGATTTTGACATAATCTTTTTGAAATACTGCACTAGAACAAAAAAAAAAAGATTCTTTGTCGCCAAAATCAAGTTTCGTATCTAAAGTTCTAATTATCTAAAAGCCAACAAGTCACATCACTAAAATAACGACTTAATTGACTATTCCATTCTCTCTACCATTCCCCTCAATTTCCTTTAGCCAAGAAGGTTGAAAGTCATGCAATCGCGAGCTATACTAATGATAGCTAAATAGGGGTCCGCTTTAATCAGTTAAAACATCATTAATCTGCCCATCATTGTCATCAGGCCTGTAATTTTTTCAGAGATGAACAGAGCCTCACCAATAGAACATCAATATTTCGCCAGTCCGAAGCATTTGTTTATAAATACTACACAATCTTTGCCGTTATTTTCTGTCACCTTCGGATTAAAGACGCTGTGCACCTCTGTACTTCAAACTCCATATCTAAAAGCCAACAAGACACTTCACTAAACTAACGATTCAATTGACTCTTTTCCCCTTCGATTTCTTACAGTCCAAAGGTTTAAAGTCATCACAATCAGATCGCGAGTTCTCAAGTACTAATGATGAGCTCGTTAGAGGTCGGCTTACAGCTTCATTAGGCCGGCCATCATTGCCATCTGATAACATTGCTGGCCTATACTGGCAGATCGAACGTCCAATTGGAACGATTGAGATCAGCAAATCCAGACGCCGTGGCTGCTACGGAAAAACTCAATAACACTGCCCAGCCTAGGAATTCAACCCAGTATCTCAAGCTGCCAACCACTAGACCAGCCCAAAGTGTTATCTCTGCTATTTAGAAAACAAATACAAGAATTTGAAGCCTCACGTTCTCAGCGGCCGCATATTCAAATGACTCCCATTGTATTATGTCTAGCAATACGAACAAACGTGTACGGCAATTATGTATGCCAATTACACAGCGAAAAAGCCGCCATTATGTTCTGGGAGTTGCATTAGTAGGAACGGATGCTCGCAAGCGTAAAAATTACAAAACGCTCCATACATTGCCATACAAAACACGCTATAGTTCGTCCCATGGTCTGTCTGTCTCACACTAGAAATCCCGTTGGCGCAACATCAGCTGGATAATTGTTTCGCGAGTCAGCTGGTTATTACGCTAACGGTGCGCCCGCGCAGACGCCCGACTCGCGCCGAAACTATCCGATAAGTTCCGAACGTGCGCCAGACGTAATTACTAACGCTAGATAGTCTAGTCGAACTTTAAAGCTCTTTATATTCGTTTCTGAGAAAGAATTCTTGTCGGAGAGCGAATTAACCTTGGAATTGTTTTATTATGATTGATCATAAGAAAACAAAACTTGCTAACTGACAGGTCTGTCTGTACAGTCACCAAATGAGATAAGTCTATCTTATTTATAGTACATGCCGTACCATCATCATCTGCCTAGCCTTTTCCCAACTATGTTGGGGTCGGCTTCCAGTCTAACCGGATGCAGCTGAGTACCAGTATTTTACATGGAGCGACTGCCTATCTGACCTCCACAACCCAGTTAATACTAGGTAATACGATAGTCTTTGGTAAGACTGGATGTCAGAATTTCAGGTCACTGACTACCTGTAACGACTGCCAAAGATCTATATATGGCAGCCGGGACCAACAGCTTAACGTGCTTTCCGAGGCACGGAGGAAACTCGGTATGTCGGGCGGTCACCCATCCACAGACCGACCTAGGCATGCACAGCTTTACCTAAAGATCGACCCGAGTGGCAGTTCTTATTAAGCCACGAGCTCCTCCGTAGTACATGCCGTACCAATATTAATAATTTAATCAGAGTAGACAACGACGAAAAAGTCTAATTTTGGAAAATTTCAGCCCGGAATCATCCACTGTTAGGTATAAAGTTCCATAAAAACTTTGGTCAATTCTGATAACAGCATAAAAGTCTTTGTAGATAAGCCCCTCATGGTCCCGTACCCCATCCCGAATGTATGTAGTTTGCTGACCCTCGAGAACAGCTCCATATTCAAATCAATACCAACCAACCGTGCATATTGCTCTCACACTCATTAGTCCACAAAGGCAAGCCGGCTTTCATTAGCATTCTTAACTACATCAATTTATCCTGCTTCAAATACAAACAACCCTTTTTGAGTAACATCATTATGTGACGCAAAGGGTCCTAGGGAACCCTTTGAAATGCGCTAATCATCTAATGCCGTATTTGTACGGGTATTATCTCACAATAGAGTATTGTTACCGAGTCGTAATTGAACTATGTGTCCATTTGCTATTTTAATTTATGTGAGCTCGTCTATTTTTGGATAAAGGATAAAGCTGGGGGTTACCGTGAATAGAAATGATAAATATAGGATTATAGAAATATCAATACAATTTAAAATAGGACAGAGTAGGGGTCTTGGATAGAATATAGTAAAACTATGAAAGCAAAAGTTAAACCTATGACAGCTGTTAAATATATTAACAGCTGTCATAGGTTTAACTTTTGCAGCCACAGAGCCTGGATCTGTGCCCGGTTAATGGCAATAGGCTCGCCCTCTATTACATGGGACTTAAACATAACTTGCGGAATGTAGGTGTACTGCTGCTTAACTTTTCGTGGATTACAATCGACATGTTATGTGTTAAATAATCGTAAAACCCTCCACTAAATCACACACATCACACACTTCTTTGTTTCAAACATAACCGGTACCGTATTTTTGTCTCAAGCCTCAACATTAAAGGACCCGGGGTCACTCCCCTCACCTCCAATAACTGTACACAATATAATAACAAAGTTTTTGCTCTCCGTGCATATCCTTAGCTTGAGGTTAGTGCAAATGCCAAAACTAGCAAATTATCTGCGCTCGTGACTAAACTTTAGCAATCATTTGCAACATTGGCATCATTGGCAACGCAACACTCATCAAATAGCTCGGTGTCTGGCGTTGTTACCTCCTCGTTCTGTATTGTGTGTCATTTGTTGTGATTATGATTGGTTGGGTGTTTGGTTAGTGTCGTAAAGCTGTGTGGCTTCATTGAGTAGAATTTAGATATTTCAAACATTAGATATATTTTAAACTACGCTTTACAGGGATGTTATGAAGGTTGTTTTATTAGACCCGAAGTCGGAGTTAGAGTTTTTATTTTTTTGGTTTTAGAAGTGGTGGCAGAACAGAGATGTATAAAGGGCAGACCTAAGAAAATCAATTAGTAATACAGTCTGCCTCTTTAATTTCAATAAAAAATAATAAACCTATATAGAAATAATCATGTTTGCATTAACAGTTGGCAAATTAAATCTAATGAATTGATGCCGCTATGCTTCGACCTCCGAATAAATTCTCCGGTTGTAAAGTATCGGAGTCGAAGTCGAAATCGGACGTGTAAAATATAAATATGCTTATCAATCGGAAGTTCTGACTTATCGTAGTCGAAGTAAAAGCTCTACGGAGCTTCTGCGTAGTTCTAATCCCTAGTTCATACCCATTATATTGAAATATACTTGTTACTTGGAATATACTCGTAGAAAAAAACTGTTTTATTCATGTAATGTGCTCGTTCCATGTAAGTGTAATCGTGGTCCTCAATAAGTCTGCTACATTCGTCTTCAAACAACACATCCATGATTATCCATGGCTTGAATTCCTGCAATTTCTCGTAACAAACACATAAACACGTTTCCAACTAGCTCCGTTAAGAAGAACCCACACCGTGAGTAAAAGAAAGCTCACATCAATTAATGTAAAACACGGAAGTTATGACAATTATTCAAGACACGTTAACTGGTGCTCGTATCATCACAAATCAGCGACACCTCCAGTTCGTGCTCAGACTACAAACGAAGTGCAGACGTGACCAGCATCAGCAGCCATCGGATTTGAATAAATAAATCACGCTCGCATCCCGACTCATTTGTTAGCTGCAAGAGAAAGGCGTTCGATTCCACGCCTCAGCTGCAATCATAAACCTAATCTAGCTTTTACCACTTTATGTTTTCTACGTGTGCATTTCGCTGTCAGCGTTTCCATTTGCATCACTCGTCTGCCCAAGTTCTTTTCTCCTTCATCCTTTTATAGCGTTCATAAAAATTTTATCTCCAGAGAAAGTGCGTTAATGTAAGTCTTGTTCCGTATCTTCAGCGTCATTCTTTATTTCTGATATAATCTCTTTACGACATTTTTCACACTTTGTATCTTCAACGCCTTTACAGTCAACATTCGTAGTAGTAAAACGTCCTATATAAAACGAGCCATCGTTAATTCAAGCCAATTAACAGCGGCCCTTAACTTTTAATTAAGTCGCCTAATTTATTATATACTTCTTATTATTTACACGACATCAACTTAAGTGAAACTGTTCTTACTTTCCGTACGTTCGCCAATAGGTTACGACAAATAGGGCGTATTAAGTAACTGAGTGACATTAATATCGGTGAAATATGGCAGATTACGTATCCATGTCGTGCAACGTAAACTGTAATGTCAGGGTAATAAAGTTGTAAAACAACCAGTGCACTTTGCTAAATACCACTAACAGTATTTTATGTAATGGCAAGGAATCTTTGAACTTCTCCAATGGTTACATCTTTGTTCTGGCTCCATAAACTATAATGTTTGATTACTTTACTAGATATAGTGATAATAAAACTCTTGCAATAAAAGCGGTAATTAAGATCTTGAACTGAGATTCTGAATAGTTTAGAAGACTTCGATATTTCTTGATTGAGAATCGTATCATCAGGAACTTATCGTTTGTTGTTTAGAAAGGGTTTATTGTTACAAGTCATATCCACCTTTTCTCAATTATGTTACGGTCGGTTTCCAGTCGAACAGATTTCAGCTACCAGTATTTTACATTGAGTAACTGCCTGTGAACCGACTTGCCTGCGATGACCTTTGGGAAAGACGTTTCTTGACCGGAGTCCGCGAATTGGCATGCGTTAGGTGGGACATCAACAGATCGTTGCTGAGAATCGAGTTGAGTGAGGCGTATGTCCAGCAGTGGTCTGTTGTAGGCAGATGATGATGAGCTGTCTGTCTGACCCACACAATCCAGATTATAGTCTGTAGCAATTAACCCCTTTGTAGACAGATTGTAAGACTACTCGGGCGTTGGGCCGCCGTTTGTTATTTATGTTCTTTCTCCAAAATTAGTTTACTGATATGTTAGTCATGTATTCTTTTAATTTGTTTTTTACATCGATTATTATTATATACTTTTTTATTATTGATTTGTGTCTGTAGTAAATCTACACCTTACTATTGTATCGAGTCTGGTTCTTCTTACTAATCTAACAGACTGATGTGTTGCTGGGGGAGTTTGTTCCGCCACTTTTTCTTTCCAGCTAAAATACTAGGAAGAGTCGAAGGGTGGGCGTTTTGGAGGGACTGTCTCTTGTAAATAAGTAAAGTAAATTTTGACGTTCGAAAAGTGCTGATTATCAGTAGTTTGAATAAATGACTTTTGATTTTTTAAGACGTTTACTAATAGCTGGGACATTGTTACAAGTATAGTTTCCTATTTCGCTATGAATTCCACTTTCAGTAATTTCAAATGAAAGGAAAGCCTTGCACCCAGTGGTACCATTCAACAAGTTGTTAGAATCACAACTGCTTATTGCGCTAGCTACAGGCGATGCACTAGTTGCTTGTCTACTTAGTACTTAGCTTTGGTTTGCGGTTAACTTTAATTTGTTGTTGCTTTGATTGTGTTCCATTTCTACTGTTTTCATTTCTGCTGTTTTGTCTATCGTTTTTTTCTGATTTCGCTTCTTGTTTTAAGCTTTCACGGTTTATAGTTATACGAATACGGTCACTTACGGGATATTGTCCGTGATTATGAGATTGATCCGTGATTGTGAGTGATTATGAGCTCCTGATATTCCGACGCTGTTGCAAGCGCGATGATCGTGGGATGACTGGAGAATGCGGTACATAAATTCTTAGGTCCAGACATCCCGTAAGTGACAGTATCAGTTTGTTAAGGTTGCTATTTTTAATAACTTCTATCATTAAAGATATAAACTATGTTCATTGGTCAACCTGATTTCCCGTGTTTATAAAACTTTTGAAATTGACCGAGGTTGAATTTGTAGTTATTTCTAGAACCTCATTAGAAAAATCCTCTTCCCCGTGTTCAAAGAAACTTCTTCCTGCGTTTCTACTACACATCTGTTGTATTATCATAGAATGTGTCTATCCAACAATACACGAGTATTTAACCCTTCAAGAATCAACGCGTGACGGTTACGTGCATTTGAATGACTAATGAGCCGTGACATAGGAGACACCTCACAGACACCTGGTCAAGGTATTTACATGCAATAATGGTTTCCTTCCAGGTGTAACATTATTTACGGTTAATATGGCCATATATTATACCAATTAGCGTTACGATACACTTAATCATTCAACAGTGATGATTAAGACAGTGACCTTGAACATAACTATTGTTGTTTTTTGCTATATGACGTCAGGTATTTATTTTAAGCAGGAAGTTTCGTTTCGTTATGATATTGATTGATATCCGTTTTTGTGATGGTTCACGTGTTTATACATCCGCTTTATTGCTACTTGTGTTGGATGATGAATATCGTTCTTCCTCTAGTTTCGTGATACTGAGAATTTTATCTACTGTGGTCGAAGGTCCTAAAAAAATTGCTTTGTAGAGGGACACCATCCCGTCGGGGCTGCGGGTTATTCTAAAGAGAAACCGCGGCCTCGGCACAAGGGCTAAGAAGGAACATGGGTGGTTTTTAGTCAGTAGAAGTCTAACACTCCCTTCCGCTCTGCCCAGAGCGGGAGGGGTTATTTGATGATTTCCCACCCCCAAAAAAAAGGGGTCTCTAGTCTGTACCAAAATGATGGAAAGTAAGCTTTGTATGTAGGGGGTAAGCTTCGGAACTACTGATCCAATATCAAAAAATCTTTCACTAACGGGAAGCTCAATTATTCTCGAGTGGTTTAGTGGCTACATTTAAAATGTTCCCGTGGGTTAATTTCCGTACATACGGTAGCAAGAAAAGTTAGTAATCAATATCTACGTAACAAAAATCCAACGCTTGCGATTTCCGCGCATTAGGAAGTTTTAAGAACCGTCTCAAGTGAAGATCTAGAAACCTTGCTTTGCACGAACTTTGACTAGGCGTTATTCTTGTCACTCTCGCAGATCTGCCAAATTACATCTGCAAAACAGAGCCAGAATTATCTCTTAACCAAACCCAATGGCCAAACAACGTTTATAATAGATCTCAGCCTCTAACAGCAAGACACATGCAAAAATTCTCCTTTCGGCAGCTTTTTCTCCCATTACAAAGCTCAAACCCCATAAATATGGCTATTGTCCCCCATTATCTCTACAGCACATGTTCACGTACATATAAAGCGGCCCCGGCAGAGGTCACAGCGTATCTAGACATCTGTCTCGCGAATGAAGCTGTTAATATTCGCCGTGTGACATCCAGCCACTTTGTCGCACCGACGACAGGTCTTATCGCACGATCAGCGGTTTCACTGGGCGAAATCCATGCTTCGTTTACTGTGTTTGTTCGGATGAATCGTTTGTAAATGTTGAGGTGTTAAGAATAGTTGCGTACCTAGTGGGAGTTTGGAATAGTTTTTAGAATTCTACGTCCACACATGAGGTCTTCGATGTCTAGTAAGCAAAGTGTTAGTGAGTCTACCGTCAGGAATTTCTTACTAGCAGCCATGAAGTCTAGATTTGTGCCCGCTCGATGGCAATAGGCTTGCCCCCTAATGCCCTACATCGACTTAAACTTAATTGGCGAAATCTAGGTGTACTATAAGGTAGGTACGCCTCTGCCGTCATATTAAGATTGTATTTTATTTTGATTGGTCAAATTAAAAAACATAGCCTGTTATCCACCAGAGCGCGAGCGGAGAGGAGATGTGCTAAATTCGACCAATCACAGGAAGGGCGAAAGACCAGATGTAAAACCACTAATGTGATTGGCCGATTTCCGCACATCTCCTTTCGTCTCCGCGTTGGTGGAAACCGGGCCAAGTAGGTTTCTGGTAGGTAAAAAATGTCTCGAACGAAATAATAAAGTTGAAATTCGTGAATCCCACACGTAAACTCAAAAATTAAATACCAGCTTTCAACCTTTTTACAACAACATAAATAAGATCCAACATTGTGTACTCAATTTTATACTAATTGCTACCTGTAATTTTCTTAATTTCGACGGTTTCACCCCTTTATAAGGAGGTTTGTTAATTAAATGAGGATATTTTCACTTGGACGTGCAATTATCTTATTACCCATCGTTTATTCGACACGTGAAAATGTTAAATAGCAACATTAAATAACTTTCTTCGCGATTAATTTAGTTTCGACACTTTGCAATGTTAAAATTATGGTTCGATTTCTTTTTAAAAATATTTTAAACCTTGTTGATAAATATAAAAGAATTGCCCACTTAAGCACTTATGTCCGTTTTCACTATAATCTTCATTATCTTATCTGCCACGAATCACCCACTGCTGGGTATAGACCTCCACTTTCTTCTGCCACACTTCCTAGGTCTATGCGTCCCTTATACAGGTGTTTCTTGGGATTTTGACTTTATCGCCAACGCAACACGCTTTAGAACGGCCCTGGTTTCTTTAACGTAAGCTTGGCCGCCACACTTGCTCCATCGGCCATCTCCACGTCTAGCTAGATGTCTTGCCGAATTCCACTTGAAGCGCACCGCCCGACCCGGATTTCGGTGTTACACACTCGATCTAGAAGGGTTTTGCCGAGCATAAGTAACTCGCTCTAACATGTACCTTTGTGTCACTTATACACACTGGAAAGTCTCTTTTGTGAGCGTCCATATCTCGGCACCGTTGGTTATTGCTGGCAGGTAGAGATGGGATTTTACCCGGAAAATACCCAAATGTGGGTAAAAATAGGGTAAAAACCCGGGGAAAATACCCGAATGGGTAAATATTCGGGTATTTTCGTTTTTAGCATATGTAACATCTAAGTAATGTGTAGATACATGTATATATCAAGTAGTACGTACTATTTAAGTACTATTACTACTAGTTCGAGCTAATCTAACTTTGTTTATTTTCGTAATTCATCAATACGTTATATATGTCGTAGGATAATTTGATACTTCGAATCTTCGCGGAAATCCTAGGAAATCCTAGGGGTTTTGCGAAAACGCGGATAATTAGACATAGGCGAAAAATTTTTTTAGGGGCGGCATGGGCACCGGGCCGTAGGCCGACGAAGGAGGCCGGCGGAGGCCCGGCACTTCGGGGACAGAAGATATTAGTGTTATTTAATATGCGAGCGAAGCGAGCGCGCGTTGAAAAAGCTTTTGCTTTCGACGTATTTGGTGACCATTAATCCATTTTGGTAACTATGTCTAATTATCCGCGTTTTCGCAAAACCCCTAGGATTTCCGCGAAGATTCGAAGTATCAAACTATCCTACGACATATTATACTCCATGCTCTCTAATTAAATAAAATGAAATTTAAAAAAACCTGTCTATTTGTGTGTGTCCATCCGCTCTTAGCGACATGTAACCCGGGTACGTACGCGGGTAGGGGGGCGGGGAAGCAGGTAGTAGTAGTGGCGTACGCGTTGGTGATCTATCTATCTCACACGTTGTTTTGGCTTCGTACTGTGCGCACTAATGTTAATTTGTTGGTTTAATTGACGACTTGGATTTTGTTTTGTGGACTATTGATTGCCTAGTGATTAAATACGTGATTTACTTTGGATTGACAACTAATAATATATTTAATGATCATGACAGTAGTGACAGTGACTAAAAATGGTTAAAATTCCATTATGAACCGTAGTTTAATAAGGCGGAGGGGCGGGGGCGGGAATGGGGGGGAGGGCTAAAACCCCCAGTACCACCCCCACCTACCGAAACCCCATGGTTATGGAGATATCCATGGTTAAAGTTTTGAGGTTAGAATAGCGCTAAAACGCGAACCGGGTTAAAATTTTGTATCGTTTGACAGCGGAAGGGTGAGGGGGGTGCCCTCTGTGCCCTGACATCACTCCCACGTAAAGGGGATGCACCGTTCTTGAGAAAAACAAATGATTGGAAACTAACCCGTGCAGGGATGGCGGGGTCTATTCGCTCGCTTCACTCGTTCACTCGACCCCGCCATCCCCTTCTAACCTAACCTGTCCGTGTCGGGGTGCCCCGAAGTCCCGAGCTCGCTTCGCTCGCTCTTGCATCCAAGTTTTCTTAGTAGCGGGTTCGCTATTTCCCCGTTCGTTATTTTTAGTGTAAGAATGGCAATGTAATTGCATAATACAGCAACAATTATTATTCACACTCTTAATACATTCAAAAATATATAATAAAAATAAAATTAGATTTTATTAAAAAACACGACAAAAAATTACTAAACTTCACTTTTTCCAATAACCAAACGTGAAATGTCAACGTTGACGTCTACAATGTCAATTCGTCCAACCTACAAATTTACAAATGGCGTGTTATTGTCCAATTTGTATGGAAAGTTGGAAACTTTAAACAATTATATCTTGTAAACCGTGAATTTTTGTGACTTGACAATTTGCAAAAAGCTTTCTATTTATGAGTAGGTACTATCTAAGTACAAAAAATATAAACTTCCTAATCTTCGGTTCTTAATGGAAATTCTATCCCTAAAAATATTCAATTGTAAAAAAACACTTTTGCAACTATTATAAAGTCTAATAAATAATTGTTGGTAAGTATCTCTCGTTGTTTTATTTTTTTTTGGTCAAAGATTCTCAAAAGTTTTAAAAGACGTTCTTTCTGCAAATAAGTAACATTCCATCACAATGCGCAGAAAAAACTTATGATTAAAAAAGTGAAAAACACAAAAAAACGAAAAACAGAACTTTATTTTTCACTTTTTTCTGTTTTTCGTTTTTTTGTGTTTTTGAAGTCGGTTTTTTTTGCACTTTTTTGGAAAAAAAACCGACTTCAAAAACTTTTTTTATTTACAACTTTTAGTTGTAATATCCTATACAAATATTTACTATGCATTTAACATTCAACCAAGAACCCCAACCCTTAACCTTCAAGATTCGCTTTCAACTCCTAACCATTGAGGAGTTATACCTTCGATCATCAACTCATCAACATGAAGTGATGACTGCTAGATGCAAATACTTAAAAAAAACTTTTAAAAAAGCACGAAACACGTAATACATGCCTATACAATTTGAGGGTTGCCCTCGATTTCCCTGGGATCCCATCATCAGATCCTGATTTGGTGACAATGGGACCACCTCGGGAGTATACCTTTTCGAACACAAAAATAATTTTGTAAATCGGTTGATTAATGACGGAGATACGCGATAACAAAAATACAAAAAAAAAACTCAAACAGACGAATTGAGAACCTCCACCTTTTTGGAAGTCGGTTAGAAACAAGAAGACGACTTTTTCCTGTTATAATAAACTGCTGGTTTTATTTTAGTTCCTGAATCAGCCTACACATTTTGACGTTTCGAACAACAGGCAACAGCTAGTGCCCTATATACGCTGGCGCAAAGTATGTGCGCATCGCAAAGTACCTATTTTTCGCAGCATTTGTTCTTAAAATAAATTAAAAATGTATTTTTTTTTTTAAGATCGTGATAATTACGTTAAATAATGAAAATACCCGTCTATTGGGTATTTACCCACATAAATACTCGGTTTTTACCCAAACGGGTAAAAACCTGGGTATTTTCCCGTTGGGTTTTTTCCCACTGCCCATCTCTACTGGCAGGCCACTTTGGTTGAGAAGGCGCGGAATCACCCAAATTAATGCCTAAGTAAAACACATCAGCTGAATATAACTGCTAACCAGAACCACCCCTTGCTTTACTCTTTGAGGAAATACTGACGGATGGACAGGATGTAATGTTATGTTTTTGTAAAAGCGCACTTAGCATGTCCAACCGTCATATTGGTGACGCTTAGTCGAAACCAGCCGTACATCTCTACTTTATCATAATTATAAAGTTTAGTCATAGAAAAACACTCGTCAAACAAACGACAAATGACATTTGAAATCTAACCCTTCGTCTGCAGCGGTGTCATTCGCCCCACGTACAATCCTCTAGGGTGGTCTCTCAGACCCCCATTAACGTGCACCTCTACGATACGAAGCCGCGATAATTACCTCTGCCTTGCATACAAAATCATTCTCTTCAATTTATTGACACTATATTTTTCTTTGTTCTTTATCCGGCCGTTCTTCGAGTTTGAGATATTCATCTGTTCTCACATTTATATCATATAAATTATAAAAGTTGTTGTCAGAAAGCCTTGAGACGTGTTCCATGAGATTATTGCTTTTAGATTGTTAAATCGCTAGATTATTAATAGATGATAGCTCTTTATGACCCTTGTCGTAAATACAGGGTTTTTTTAATGGATAAGTAAAACACTTCACAGATTTGTTGATGATGAGATCTATAACATATCATCACGCCTGTAAACCCCGAGGGTTAGGCAGGGGTGTACGTACCAAATAGACACCTACATTGTCCCACATTTCGCCAGTTATGTTTAAGTCCCACGTAATAGAGGGCGATCCTATTGCCAACAACAGAGCATGAATCCAGACTCCGTGGCTGCTACTGACAATTTCCTGACGGCAAAACGTAATAACTCCGTTGCCCGACCAACCCAAGACTTCATGCTTAACTTCACAACAATACCTTGTAAATATAGAACCTATGTGGTAGTGACTAACGCCACAACATCTGATACGCATCTGTCTGATTATACACAGATTATGCACATATCAGTTACAAAGATGGAAAAACATAAAACCATATTCATTTAATGGCATACCTGAGATACCTATTACGATTTAGTTCAAGGGTTGTACGGAGAGATGGCGCTTTGTACAATTTGATTATTAAATAGCATGTACTGTCCCACTGGTGGGCAAAGGCCTCCTCCAAATCCTTCCATGTACTCTTTTCTCGTGCGTCCTCGATCCAGCACTCGTGGTAAGCGTCTATATCGTCTGGCCACCTCTTTATTTGTGGTAATTTAAAAAGATAAAATCAGTCATTAGAATAATGTCAGTAAAGATATTAGGTTTCCGTCCCCTTACTTTTATCGCATTTGAATGTTAAGGATAAGCTTTACTTTTAAACGGATATCAAAAGAAGAGGGGTGCAAGAAAAGGATATTTGTATGCTAATGTTGTAGATTTAAATTTAAACAAACTCCTTTGAAATGATAACAGCGCGCATTTTTTACACGACTGCCCCAAAAAAGAGTGTTATTTTCCTTTATTATTTAAATACAAACTTACAATATCATACATAATCCATCGTTGTTTTTAACAGTGGTATGCCACACGGCAAGTCGGTGCCACAACATTATTGATCAGAAAAATAATACAGGGCACCTAAAATCTACTTTATACCGCTTAATAAATGAAAAGACTTAGATGTCTTGACAATCCGTTTTTTTAAACAATGGGAAATCATCAAAGGGGTTTTCCCGCTCTGGATGGAGCAGGAGGGAGACTCTTACTGACAAAAACGCATCCATGTTCCTTCTTATGCCCTTTGTTGTTCCTGGGCAGCGGTAACTCTTACGAACAAATTCCGCAACGCAGGGTCTTGACAGCCCTAGAGCAATACACTTTGTACATGTACTAGTTGCAGATTATTATGTTATGGACACAGTCATCATTACGGTAGTCTACACTACGCTCTAAACACCGGTAGTGAAAACCAAGCAATCTTATGCAAGTGTAGAAAATGAGCAATACCCCCGAGCAATCACCCCTACATACATATTTTATTAATAATAGGAAAATTGCTACTGCAGGCTATGATTCGAAAGGAATAAGTTTGCGTGGGGCAAGACACGCGACCCCTTGCCAAACAATATTCTCTACAACCTACTTAAACTACACAGCTTAGAGTCTAATTTCGTTTAATCGATTTTGTAGGCAGGGTTATAGTGACGCGCATGCGTTCATTTTGGAGGGAAAAATGTATACAGTGTTGCCATAGCAACGGTGTATATTGCACCTATCCGTGTGTTCATTGCACTTGTGTCGACAGTCTGAAACCCTATCCGTTATATCAAGAACCGTTTAGTCAGTGTTGTGCAAATAGGAGTGAATAAAACCTTTGTTTCAAGAGTATTCTGTTGTGATTGAACTCCACGAGGTTTGTTTACGTGTGAAGTAAGGCGTTTTATCTCACTTAATCTTTTACTATACCGTTTTTTGAATCCATTGTCTTTGTTTGATGTTCTTTCTAGATATAAGGTGTAGATTCGAGAGGGTTAAAATTAGATTTGCTACCTTTAAAAACAATTAAAGTTGAAATACGGTAAGTGTAAAAAGACAGAAATTATGGCGATAAAAGTTCAATAAAAATAAATTGGTCCGCAAATCTGTCGACGTCAACCAGCCATCTTTATTCCAATGAAGTTAGTGAAATTATTACCTCGCACAATAAAACCTCCATATATCTCGGAACAAACGCGTTCCTATAAATTTCAATCGCCATAAACAAAGGGACAAGGGCCGTAAGACGTTAATTAGCATGTATGACGTAATTAATAGCCCATCCTCGGAAGGTATCCTTGAAGACGCCGAAGGGGTAAAATTAAAGTGACATGAACAGACAAGACACATCAAGTTACCCGAAACTGTAATTTTAATTCAATCAAACTTGAACCTAATTCTTTAGCGATACTGTTGAAAATCTATTAAAGAAATCTGACAGATTGTGGTATCTTATTGAAGTTTTGACTGTACATGCTCGGCTCCCAGTCTTCGTTATAGTATTGTGTTTGTCAATTAGACCTTTCAACTCAACCGTTGAGTTAATTGCTGGCTTTTAGACCTGTTAGTCAAGTAACCGAGAAACCGTACCCACCCTTCCATTTTTATCTTTTTGGATATAAATCTTGTGAGAACCGGATTTTTGGGTTGAAGTCGGCCCGAGTGATATTGTTTGTGGTTTATTTTGAGGTTTGAAAGGATTGGTAAGTACTTGAACTTTGATATCGGTTGTTCTTGTAAATGTTAAGTGGGTTTTGCATGTTGAATGTTCGATTTATGAGTGAGGTAATTTGAGTTGTTATAATGTTTACAAAGTGGAAAGTGTTAGTCAATTTGCACTGGTAAGAGAGCTGTCAATGAAAACTTTTCGCATAAAACATCATAGCAGAACCAGTAGTTATGTTGTGTTTGGTTCAAATAGCCAAGAGTACTTCCGTGCAAATAACACATCGAAAGAGCTGTCCAGGCGACTTGCTACGTACTAGATGGACAAAAGAGTTGTCGATTCGAAAAGAAGAAGAACACGTCGTTCTAAGTTTGAACTGACATGGTCACTATCATTAATACTAAAAACGGGATTGTATTTCTATTTACCATGGTAACACACACATTGTTCATTTATTTTGTTTTTGCTCTACTTTTACTTACTATTTTTTCTAAAACAAATCTGCATAAATAAATAAATCACTGTCATCTACCGATGACTGATTTTTGATGATACTTGTTACGTGTTAACATTGAAAGATCGCCTAAAAACATGAATTATTATCATAATTATCATCAATAGTATTATCTTCATCAATCTCATCCTTTCTAACTTAATCAAATACAAAATGCTTCGCAATCATTTAAATCTCAATTCCCACATTTAATAGATTTGTTTAGATTTCAAACGTCTACATCAATAGAAAAGCAGCGATATCAGACTCTATGGTCAAGTTTGTCAAGTCCGAGCGGTTCGGCTAGAAAGCTGAAATGTGTCAGATATGCTGGGCCTACACACTTGCTCGGCAGATAATGTTCCTCGTAAAATGTAGGCTTCAACTCTCCAAGTGCTAGTGCCAGACACACGCGTTAAATGTACGAAGAATTTAATTTGAAAGCTATTAGGTATTTGAAATACGAGAGCTTATATTTGTTGCTCTAAACGCGACTGTCGAAGGAAAAGGTTACTGGATTTTGGGATTTTGAATACTTTCGTAACTTCTTTTGTCAATTTTTATCGAGTTAAAAATTGACAAAAGTCATCGAGACATCGAGACGTTGAGACATCGAGATGTCAATGACAACCACAACTCCGCACCGAACTTTTGTGGTAGATTATAGCCCACCTCTCGCAGAGGTGGCCTGCGCCAGCAGGAAGAACTATTATGGCTATTCTATCTGCAATTCTGAAACAAAAGTTCTGATCAGATTTTAGTAAGACATGTGTTACTGGTGTCTGTTTCTCAGTCGTTAGTCAGTTCAGTTAAATGCGTGTAACATACGGCATGTCACCACGGACAATGGCCCACCTTCCATCTTTCGCCACATGTCCTGTCACCTGCGCACTGGCTCACTTTATGACTGCGTCAGTGAACGGGGTTCGCGTAGCTGCTCTAAATTTTGGGCCTGATATTTTTTTATGAACTTTTTACCATCGTCGTTGAAAAGAACATCAACAGCTAAAAAATGAATGAGATCTTTTACCTACTAGAAAGGGACTAAATCCACAAGGCAATACAACCGATTGTATAGAACAGTTCCTGATAATGACATCACAAACAATAATTCCTGACGTGGTCTAACACCTGAATGAAATAACGGATCGTAAAGCCATTATTGCGCTGGAATAATTCAAATCTCCAATCAGATATCATATGCAAATGCAACGGTAATGATTTATAAAATGGCAACCCATATAAACGAGGGCCCGTTAGGTAACATTATCAGCATTGTCATGTTTTATTCATGACTATTAGACTGAATCAGTACAGAGGATTTATCTAGATCTATTTTCACACTATTGTAATAGCCGTTTAAATTTAGACACTGCTAAATGCAGACAGACATTTTAAATCGCGAAAGACCTTGTCTCATGAATTTAGATCGGTAGATAAGAGAATCCTATTTCGCGTTTGTATTTGTATTCAACACTCGTACACAACGGCTATCAGGAAAATTTTTCATTGTAATGCCTTAAAAATATTTTGTAAGTGGGTATCGTTTTGAATGCCTTTATTGCCCTACAAGTACAGTACCATGTTGAGTTTAATATTCAATAGTACGCAAGCGCAGACACTGCGTCGCCGACGGAAAGCGCCGCGTCCAGCGTAAAAATCACTTCGTAAGATTGTATGCTACCGGTCTACTGAGTTCCGCGCGCAACGAATAGATGGCGCGCTCTTCAATTGTTAAGGGCAAAGAAAAATAGTAGACACGTTTTATCAACATTTCCTTTTATTTACGCGTGAACAAGATTAATATGAGGGATTGCGTGACACGTTGTTATTTCATTGCCTTGGGCACACTTGTCAATAGTGAGGGGACCCCAATTTTGATCTACGCGTTTTCCTGTTTGTTTAGGGGTGGGTGCCCGGAGGCGACGTGTTTTTCTATTAATTTGGGCTATCGCTTGTCACCCTAGAGATTGATCGTGTTTAGGTAGATGTGAACTTGGGTTTCAATTTAAAATTAAGTGCTTGCAAGCATTTTACACATAATTCGGTCCTTCATCGGTTAAGGTCAGGTCTTATATTGAGACCCGAGAACGGTGCTGCTAAAAATTATTTCTCAGAAAGAGCCCGATTCTTCCTGGAACATAGAAAAAGGAATGTCTTCATTGGCTATTAAATTAATTCGGTTATCGGCTACTTATTTGCCAACTCTTTTACCTTCTTTCCCTAATCCATATTATTAGCAATCAAGTTTAATTACAAAGTTATTAATTATTCGATTTCTTTGTCAACAGATTGGCGTGCACCGATGGCAGACGAATCGGAAGCGGCGAGGGGGCGGCGCGCGCCCGCACCCCCGCCGCGTCAAACCGTACGCCCTCCGGAACCGCGCCCGCGCATGCATTCCGACCCGCGCATCCAGGTGGATCCGCGCATCCAGATGGATCCGCGTATCCAGATGGATCCGCGCATCCCGATGGATCCGCTGCGGCTACCCGCTCCGCCGCGGTTAATCCGCCCGTCGGAACACCTGGCGATCGTTGAGCGGGCGATGGAGCGCCGGCCGCCGCCCCTAGTGCCGGCTGTGACGGTGCTGCACGGGCCTAGGCCGCCGCTGCCACCGCCGCAGCCGCAACAGCCGGTTTATAGGCACGTTGCGCCGCCGCCGATGAGGATGCCAGCTCCAGGACCGCCGGTGATGAGGGCACCACCTAGGAGAGATTCTCAGGTAAGAATTGCATGTTTGTTCACAAAATTTCCTAATTACGATGGGTCTCTCAATGCAGATGCGGTTTTTTTTTAAATAAATTTGCCTTACACTAGGAATTTCTCCTGTGTTGTGGGTGCGTTCACAAACATTTAAACTCCATACATATACAGACCCGGAGCAACTATCTGTAGGCCATACAAATATTTGTTCTGTGCGGGATCGAACCCGTGACACGCAGCGCAGCAGTCCAATCGCTCAGCCACTGCGTTAACCGTGCCGTCGGTTATCCAATTAGTTAGGTACTGGATTTACTGGTTAGTGTTAGCCTGCGTCATCCCACAGCTAGACAAAGAAAATCATTACAGAAAACATTTCGAATAGGGTATACAATGGGCGGTCTTGTCGCAAAAGCGATCTTTCCTCATGTCTTCCAGAGCTTTCTATCCGGGGCTAACGTGGACCACTAATTTCGCGGGTCATCTCGCTTACTTCGACGAGGTCTGACCATGACTTCCATCTGTGTCAGGGATCTACATTGGTGAAAACTTTTAGATTTACTGATTACGATACCTGTCTCAAATAAAGATGCGATCTCAAATCAATATTCAATAAAGGTTATTATGACTAGGTAAAAACTACGCGAATTTTAATTATAATGTTGTTCATGACAATGCACACGCCTACCAGAACGGTTAACATTCTCTCTCCCGCGTTACATAACTTTACTGTACAATGTGTTTGCAATACAAACTCGCTGAAATACTGTAAAAACAATGCGCTTGGAACGAGTAAAACTTTTCTGCGCACATTGCCAACTGCAAACTGTTTTGCATTTTTATTAGGTAAGTAGTATGTAACGGTTCCATGCGTAACTAATTTGTAAAAACTCCTTTGCATAAACAACTCTGCATAATACAAGTTACAACGCAGGTTTTCAAATGCGCTCCACAGATTTTTATGTTCCACAATAGGTATGGATGGACACTTTTATTACTGTCTCCTGTGTGTCCTGTTATTCGCTTGTTACATGAACATCCACGGATCCACGGATCTGTATGCACCAAATTTGTACCTGACATCTGCTTTATGAATAACAGATATCTTCATGGCATTTTTGGTTAAATAAATTATTATTATAGCTAGCCCATATTGTCCCACTGCTATAGACAAAGACCCTGGCCTCCCTCCATTCCTTCCAACGGACACGATTCAGTGCAACTTCATTCCAATTCTCAAGTAAGACATCCAGTTCGTCCCATCTCCTTCGTGGTCTGCTGCGACCCTGTGTCATTGTTTCAGGGCACTGGTCTCGTAAAGCCTAAGAAAATTTTAAGCTTATAAATGTTTTTTCAAGACTAAAGTGAAAAGCCTACTACTACCGCATCACCGCTTTACATAAATGATAGTAATCAAACAAGCCTCAATCCAATATCAAATACTAATCTAAAGACCTTTTCAATGTAGCACATCCAACAATATCAAAAGCCTATCTAAATCCAAGTCGCCACTACATTATTTAAAACAAAGTCTTCCGCCGCGTCTGTCTGTCTGTTCGCAATAAACTCAAAAACTCCTGCACCGCTTTTCATGCTGTTCTCACCAATCCATAGAGCGGTTCTTGAGGAAGGTTTTAGTACATAATTTGTCAAGTTTTGTATCATAACCGACATTCACGCGGGCGACGCCGCGTGCATCAGCTAGTCCACATAACATCCTCCAAGATTTCAATAGTTACATGAGTAGGCGGTTCATCTCTTCCTCGTTATGCTAATCATATTCTGAATACGATGACGCGCGTTATTCAGATGTTTGTATCCCACTCAATACACGTCGATGCGAAAGTGATAGCCAAGTGATTCACGTATAACAATCACTAGAGGAAAACACGAATGATATTACATTATTTGTGGAGCGGGTTCCGTGAATCTTGTGGTTTTATTATTGAAAGAAAGAGAGGCAGGGAAGCTTTTTAGCGATTTTTTTATGGTCAATGTAATAGCAATCAGTAGGTATAGAGACTACGATTCTCCTTACTAACCTAAAAAGTTTACTGTGAATAGATTTTGGGATGCGAGATAGTGATATGTTCTGATCCACCCGTGAACCCATAAAATTCACTAGCGCTAAAGAAATTAGGTACAAATCTAATGGAGGAATAACAGACTAGGCTAACTTTAACTTAAGTCGAGCATATACCTTTTAACGTTCATCACCACTAAGTCAAATATACGCCTGGATTTCGTGAATTCATTATCAACGAAAGTGAAATCTCTCACCAATTTTGGAAAGAACCGGAACTGCATCGTTTTACAAAAGTTCCGACGAAATTGGACCCAAATCGTCACAACCACTGACAATAACACATTGTTCTTGCCCCCGGCGCCACCCGGAATGCATGTAATTTAAAACCGAGCTCGCTCTCCGACTGACTCGTAGTTCCTTCCCGGTTTGAGTCATTGACGACTTTCTTATTATAATGAGCATAGTGGGTGCTGGGCAGTTTGGCACCACAATAGTGCAGGATGACGTGTAGCAAGATTCAACGTATGAACGGTTCTGGGACAGCGAAATGGATTATTTAAACTAGAAAATTTTATTCAGATCTCCAAGCTTCGAATAAAGTCTCAGATAAACACACAAAAAGTGTTTAAATTTTTTTGGCGTAATTGCTGCATTCAAAAATGATAAAGTACAACTTATAAATGCGCTCTCTGTTTATACAAAATGTGAAAGACAAATGCTGTCCATAAAATCGAAATGCGAACAGCGATGTCTCGAATATTTGGCTCAATTCGGTCATAAAGAGTGACTCATTTAAAGGATCTGGAGAAAATATCTCCGTTGGCAATTTTAAAAGGGTTATTATTTTGATAATCACATACATCGTCTGCAATTTTTTGTAATAAACTTTTATGTGTGTGTTTGATATTAGCCTGACCCAGATAAGGGCTCATCCAAACGCGCCGGCTGCGACTAATAGCCCGGCGAGACTGGGCGGAGTCAGGCCTTGGCCTAAAACCACAGCAGTTTACTGCTATTCGCTCTTATTGAGATACAATCGGAGCAAAAAGAATAACTCTGCAATCGGAAATGCTTTTGCATATATTCTTTGTGAGGATGCAAAATTGGTTTAGGGGTCCGACCTTTTCCATCGTCGTGTCAATGATTTCTCATTTTTAACCTCTGACAAAAAGAGTGGGTCTGTCTGCGGCATCGTTGCTCCTAAAAGGATGAACCGATATTGATTTAGATTTTTGAGAAGCTTAATAATGTGCGGCACGAAAATCAATCACATCACCAGCGTTAATGGCTGTGAACAGATCTCTCAAAATCCAAATCCAAATCGTGTCCTACTCTTTCATCCACCCAAGAAATCCTTTGAAATTTTATTTCAAAACTGCAAGTATAAATGTTATTAATTTATGTTAAATATAGGTAGGTACTCCAGTGCTTATCAGTAAGTAAGAGCAATATGAATCGAATTACAATCAAGTGTAGCGATAACAGATGCCATAACATAATCGTCCAAGTATATTAAGTTGATAAATATGCCATACATTGTGTGGTTGTGGTTGATTTTTCTTATCACTTATAGAATGCAGAATGGCGTATTATAATGTAAGACGGGCTGTACTTGATCTTTCTCTTTAATTGTGGCGACGCCTATGTTGTCCAGCTGTGGGCCTCTTTTGGCTGAGATGAGTCATCATCTGCCTAGCCTTTTCCCAACTATTTCGGGGTCGGCTTCCAGTCTAACCGGATGCAACTGACTACCAGTATTTTACTTGGAGTGACTGCCTATCTGACTTCCACAGTTTGAACTGGTTCATACAATATCCCTTGGTAACTGGTTGGCAGACTCCGTCAAAGGTCTACAGATGAGGAAGTCCAACGGCTTAACGTGGTTTCGTGACTTCGCTGTACCAGCAATCAACAAAAAATAACATCCCCGAAGGTTAGGCAGAAGTGTGCCTATTAGTTCACCTACATTTCGCCAGTAATATTGAAGACCCAGGTAATAGGGGCGAGCCTATTGCCACCAGCAATAAAAGCAGTTAATAACCTACCAAACGTAACAAATTACCTACATTGAGTACTGCCACATTTAGAACACCAATCACATCTCAAGTTAGCCTGTTCCTATTCCACACAACATGCCCACTTATTACTTGTCTCATTTCATCTGTAATCTCCATCATCTCGTGGTAAATTATCACAATATTCAATTCACAGTGCGACCTACTTAAGGGCCCACTAATGACTCGCCCTACTTCGGTTTGATTGAGTATTGGTACTGCGTTCAACGTTGGACGGGCAATCAACAAAGATATGAAAGAGATCATTTGTCTCTGTTTTATTGGTTGTCTGGCGTTAAACTGGTGGCTTTACAAGTAACGGGAGTGTGTTTTTAACGTTTTGATTTGCATTGTCATTGTTGTGAATGTTGTACGGGTATAAATTGTGGTTATGGTCTTAGATTGTTTCCGTTATGGCTTTTTTGTCTTGATTGCGTTACGAGGCTAGTTTTTCGTCCGCTTTATCGAGTTTTCTGTACCATTCGTATCTGGCTAGCCTTTTCCCAACTCGACTGCCAGTCTTACTGACTGCAGCTGAATATCTTAAGTATTCTTGGAAAGACTGCTATGCCTGACCACCACAATTGGATAACACGACAGCAAGACCGAATGTACGACTTCCAAACTTAAGACCTATTGTAATATCTGTCTTAGATTTAACCAGATCAAAATTGAACTTCCAAATTCTACAAGTGATGCCCCCAAAACGAATTTCCATCTTCTCCAGAAATAAAAAGCATGCAAACAAATGACCAAGTTATTCAATTACTTACCCAAGCTCGGTCTAGGCTTCTCCGGAGACAATTTCCCGCTCGCTCCGTAATTACGACGGCATGGAGAGAATCTCGTAGTGCCAATTAACAGCACAGAGTTGCCAACAGGAGCCAATTATAAATACCACGCTAAGATGCCGATTGCGAGCTTAAATGTACGATGTATGTGCTGGCGATTAATCGGGAGCCGAGGAAAAAACTGAGATTCTTAAATAGAACTTTAAAAGGAAGGAAATGGTACGTTTTTGTGCGTTTAACATTTTTGCGATACTAACTAGGGTTTAATCTTTTTCAAGTGCATGTACGCGGTAATTGGTGGTTAATTGTAAACAGTGGAAGCATGGCTTTAAGTATGATAAATAGAGACAAAGCATATCGTACTCGTGCTTATATCGTCTGTAACATCTATAATTTAGCCACCCTTTCAGATGCCTTTCTATTTTTGTCACCGTCCTACTCCTGTGGAAAAGCCTCCCCCGGCTTTGTCTACTTCTTTCTGTGTTGTGTTCTCGCCAATCGATGACGAAACCGTGTTCCCGTCAATCTGTCTACCACCATATCATCATCATAATTTCAATCCGAAATCACCCACTGCTGGGTATAGGTTGCTCTTTCTTCTGCCACACTTTCCAGTCCACCATACCATAATATAAACAATATTAACTCCATCAACATCTATTGACATAATATCACTTAAAAAGTCCCGAATCGGGCATATTAATAAGCAAGACCGACAGACCGCCCGCCGAAGCGTAGGCGACTTCGTATTCATCGATTTACTATTCGATACTTTGTCATATCGATACTTATATCGATCCCTGCCATTAGCGAGTGCATTAGCCTTTTAATTGTGCATTATGGAATATGGGATAACACCCACGCCAGACTATGTAGGGTCTGGTACTAATGCTGTTTAGTAATCTGTTAGTGAGTGAAGTATCTATTGCAAAACGTATAACAATGTCTGTTGTGGTGAAGTTTTGAGGTCGATTGTGGTCTTTGATTAATAAATGACAAATACGTTAAATTGACTGTCAAATCTGTCGAATGAGGCGTTTAAAATTGGATCGATTTAGAATACACACGTGTAGTAAAGGTGTTCGGGGTTGGGGTGAGATTGAGATAAACTAAGATTAAAGATTATAAAGATGCTATATTTCAGTAATAAAGAATAACTAATAAAACTAATGAGGTGAATAGGATGGGATTGAGCCGCGCCCGATATGCTATGCGAAAGCGTACTGACTATTTTACTTAAGTAATACATAAAATATTTAAGGCATATAGATAGATCAAAGTTTGGCAAAGAGTGGAACCCTGTGCGATCACAAAAAAGTACAGCAATTGCCAAGTGAATGATTAGTTGATTATCGACGGGAGAACCAGGCTAAGGAAGCTACCACTTTTACCGGACCACCTCAATCAAAACCCAACCAAAAAGAAACCCAACCTGGAAGTACAATTCACAATAAACGCGAAAGTAAAACGAGAAAGGAATCGAACGTGCAATTGAAAAAATAGCCTATTACCTCCTCACAGTAAGAGAGGCACCCGTAGAAAGCGCAATACAATCTTTGTTATGCCCTCTGCAATAATTTGTTCGTCGGATTCTATAGCTGACGGCTGCAAGGAAGGGATGTTATGGAGCTGCGTAACCGTAACCGTTTAAATAAAAAATATCCGTAAAAGTAATCGAAACCGATTTCAAATTTTCGGATAGAAGCGGAGTCTAAATTACTAATCATTTTTTTTTAAACATTGTTTTAGATTTTATTGATTACCGATTTACGAATAAATATTTTTGAGAATTGGTTGTGTTTGTTTGTTTTGCCCAGCCGAGGCGGCTGACTTGTCAGTTGTCAGATTGTGTTGTAAGATTCTAATATCCGTAACCGAAACTAGCTGATAATCCAAAATAATTTTATACCCGTAAGCGTATCCGAAACCGGTATAATACCTATTATTAATATAATAGTAAACACTGGCATCTGTGTACATTACGTAAACTAAAGTTACGGAAGAGGGGAGTGTCATAGTACAGGCATTTAATTGCTTAAAAGGACACTTCTATCACTAGTATGAAGTTCAAACTTGGTAAAGAAATAAATAAACTATTTGTATTTGTATTCCTATATCCGTATCCGTATCCAGATCCGAAATTTCACATCCCTACTGCAAGAGGCTGCAAGCGCAGTGACCATCAATTACTTGTAAAGCTGGATTGTGTTACGGTGTTTCAATTCGAGAAACTACGTATTAGTGCTTGTTTCCAATTGAAACGGGCAGTAAAGATTAAAATATTGAGCTGTGGAGTTGTTGGTTTATTTGGGTCTGAGCTTTCCAAAATGGAATGGTTTAGTTCTTGTTATTCTGTTTTGGTGTCACAGTAAATCAATTTAGGTTATTGAATGTCTTTTCTCCGAAAAGTTAGTGGATATGGATGTGGGATTGCTTATAGCTTTGTCATCTCTTATCTGATTGAATAGAGATTATCCGTAATCATGGGAAAAGTAAGTTGTTAACCTTATGTTTACAATTCGATTCTAATTTTGACTGCCGCTATATCTGACTCTCTCTGTCTACCTAAATAGTTGGAAAAAACTTACACTTTTCCCGACCAGGCATTAACTTGCTACCACAATACCAGTAACGAGGCAGTATTTTTGCAATCATCATCATCAGCATATTAATGTTCCCACTGCCGGGAAACTAGGCCTCCTCGCTTTGAGAGGGAATAGGCTATAATCTACCACGCAGGCCCAGAGCGGACTAGTAGGTGTCACAAGTCGTCGATTTTTTGGTTCTAGGACATGCCGGTTTCCTCGCGACGCGTTACGTTTTCCTGCACCGTTTTTGAGAGCAGTGATGTTGATATAATAATTAAATAAAGTTATAATGCCTGGGTTCGGACCCACGACTCACTATTCGTAAGTCGGGGCCGCCACCACTGTACCACCGCTGCTGTACTCTTTATTTTTACAAACTTGACTACTCTTCTTTCCTTCATTAATTTTAAATTGTACTGTTCACATAACAATTTACGTATGCTGGTCATACTACACACATTAGTATCGCCCTCCGGACTCTCGCAGGGTTGTCGCTTTCGCTGAAAATGTAAGGAGGGAGAGAGGGTAGGCAAGAGGCGTGGGGCCCTCCGGCGCCTCTGATTTACTGCGCAGTGACCGATTCATTATTATATTATCGTCTGTCTGCGCGTGCGCTGCTTGCCCCTTTCTGCCTTTCATTGTTAAGGAAACTTGCTTCGAATTTAGTTTCTTGGTCTTATTTGGATGTTGTTGTGAATCTATTTAATAGATAAATATATCCATAAACTATGAAATCTCTATTTGATGTATGTTTCGTCGTTCTTGTGGAGTGAACCGACACTGCTGACCATGAGGTCCTAGGTTCGATTCCCAAGTCGGGCACAGTGTTTTAGGGTAGGTATTTCATTTAGAAACATTCTCAATAGCAGTCTGTATGTGTCAGTTGATGCAAATAGGCTCTTCCTATAGAGTATTACACCAAAAAAATCTAATTAGTCCGTCAGATAGATTTTCAAAAAATTATGGACATTTGACATTGACAATTTTTTATTTTTCACGTAAACAAAAGATGAAGATGATACAGTGCTTCGAAAAGTCGTGTCAAGTCGTGTGACGTCACAAGGTTAGTACTTTTTTACCCACAAAGTGACGTCACAAGCCCCCACTCATGATCTTTGACACGTTTTATTTTCGTCAATTTTTATTAATTCGATAAAACAAAAAACACATAAGTATCCAATATTTTTCGATAATCTAAAAGACGGACTAATTAGATTTTTTGGTGAAATACTCCAATGCGCGGAATGGGTGTACAATCATTTACACCTCTGGGTAATCCTTCGCGGATTACTGGCGTTATGTTATGTTATCTATCAATATAGTGAGGTGACTGTCACTAATGTCACCTGTCAAAGGCTTGGATAAGGCTAGGCAGAGGATGTTTCTGAAACAAAAAAGAATTTGCTCAAGGAAAATTGTTGAATATTGCTCTGTGGAGTTTTGAGAGGGAAAAAGTTGAAGCCATAAATCTTTTATTCGTTTCCAAGTACCTTGAGGAAAACTGTACCAATGAATCTTCTTTAAACAGATATTTACACAAGTTACAAAAAGCTTTTTCGTTAAGACAATGGTGTGGTTTATTTATTGTTGTTCATTTTGTAGGTTATACGATATCGTGGCGTAATTTGTGTAACGGTTTAAAAGAGGCTTGATGGACAGTTAGACGAGATTAAGTTATTGTGGGCGAGCCTATTGCCATCAATCGAGCACACATTCAGACTCCGGCGCTGTTACTGAGAAATTCCAGATGGAAAACCCCTATAACAATAGGGTAGTTAACTAAAAAAAACTAATTAATAGTCCGTCAGATAGATTTCCAAAACATATTGGACACGTATTTTTTCTATTTTCACGTAAACAAACAATGGAGGCGATACAGTGCTTTGAAAATTCGTGTGACGTCATATTCTAAGACATTTGTATGAAATTTTTTACCGGTGAGTGACGTCACAACCCCCCACTCAAATCTTTGACGCGTTTTATATTCGTCAATTTTTATTGATTTGACAAAACAAAAAATACGTAGGTATCCAATATTTTTCGATAATCTAACAGACGGACTAATTAGAATCATATTTTTTTTAAGTCAGTAAACATCCCTATTTGCCCGACCCGGGAATCAAACAGGACCTCATGCTCAGTAGTCGCGATTGTGACTACTCGACCAACGAGGCAGTTTGAGAATCACATAGCACCGAAAAAACAGCTGCTTAAAAGTGAGATGCACCTTTGTCAATCCGTTTATTTCTTTAACTAAAAGAAAAACCAGTTTCTTCACTGATTTTACTTTAAAATCCAACAATCCTTTACATATTAGCTAAATAACCCAGTAACTTTCTCGATCGTTTAAAAATTCCCTTTTCTTTTTAACTGGCATGTCAAACACTACAGACAGACTTGAAACTCAATATTGACGAGTAACATGATCCGGGGATTACCGGCTACTGCCCGGATAAAGTGCGCACGGTAAAAAAAGACGAGAACTCGTAAAGAGCCAATACATCGTATCGGTTTTCAGCTTGCATGGACTTCGTTAAGTCCGTTTGTCTTGTGTTTAAAAAAATTAAGTTGGTAAATCGAATTCAAAAATAATTTCTACAAATAAATTATATTGAAGTATTTGTTTGTAATTTCATAATAACAGCTTTTTACTGAACGCATATAAAAAAACAGTTAGAAAAAAAAAAATTGTCTGTCTGTTTGTTCCGGTTAATGTCGAAAACGCTAGACCGATTTTGTCGGGACTTTTATTGGCATAGCTGTTGTTATATTTTTCGCGATTTTGACGATTATCGTCAACCCAACGAGTTTTAGGACGGCTCCGGCGTTCCTTACTCCTTTTTCTCATTCAAACTAATCTTTTAATATCGTAGGATATATGAAAGAGAAAGTAGTTTATGATGCCATGACTTCTGACAAGGGAGAATAGAAGAAGAAAACGTGTAGCGCCGACCCCAAATAGAACGAGACAAGGGCAGGAAGATAATGAAGCCAAGCCTGCGATAAAATAGCTATCGCAGGCAGGGACTGAATTATAAAAATAAAAAAAGGGACTGAATTACCCAAAAATAAATTTCGGTATGACGTCATACCGTTAAATAAGAGTTACCGAAATATTTCGATACCGTTATTTTTTACGGTAGCGGAATTTTGAGGTTGGAAATGCATATTTCGGTAGAAGTACCGTAACCGTTATAATTGTGTCGGTAGCGGTACCTAAACCTTTATAAATAGGGGTTTTCTTTTCTTTGACGCACCGCCTCGCCACCCACACACACAACAAAGAGTTATGTAAAAGAGTAGCAAACAAAATGTACAAAATACACGAGTTAACGGTTTCCACCGGGCACACACGCAACGCGCCCCGTCTCGCATGCATTTCGGTACCGAAATCGTGAAGGGTTTAGCCCAAACTTTATTTATAAAGGTACCGGTATAGCTCAACCTTTATTTTAAACCGGTACCGGTATATTTTTGAGGTACCTTAACCTTTAACCGTAACCGCTTTCAGTCCCTGATCGCAGGTGCTATTTTTCGACCATTTATATCAAATATGTAACCTCTCAAGTATATAATTTACCACGAAAATATTAGCGCGACCACTTTCCAATGTCAACGTACAATCGACACCCACGCAGCGCATGTCTGATTGACAGCTGACTGCGCTCGCTTGCGCGTGCGTCCATTGTTTGGACGACACGTCAATGTACAGTCAGTGTTCAGCATTACCTGACCCCTCGTATTAAGAAGAAGAGGGCAAGTCTTAGTGCTGTGAGAAAAGGGGTCAGGTAATGCTAGGCACTGACTGACAGCCTGCACATCAAGTCAAATTTGAGTTTTGGGGTAGCTTGATGTGCCTGGGGGTTAGGTGGCTGTCATGGTGGAATATTATGCTTGTCAATTCTCGTATGAGATACTTATTAGGGACCAAGTCGGCTTTAAAAAAGTTACAGACAGACTTTTATAAAAAAAATAGTAGACTGCTGATTGATTAGAGTCGTTTTAGATGGATTTCCATAAAATATTGTACACATATTTTTTCTTTTTTCACGTAAACAAAAAATGAAGACGAGATACAGTGCTTCGAATAGTCGAATGACGCCATAGGTTGGTATATTTTTTACTAAAAAGTGACGTCACAAGTCCATAACTCAGTATCTTTGATTCGTATAAAACGTGTCAAAGATCATGAGTAAATTTTTAATTTGATAAAATAAAAAACACGTATCCAATATTTTTCGAAAATCTAACAGACGAACTAAGCAGAATCACGTTTTTTTTTAGTCAGGCAACATCCCTATTATTTTGCACATTTTTGAATGATCGACGTCACTTAAAAGTACACAACTTTAATTTTACTTGCCTCTGTTGTACTAAGGATAAGGCAGTTAAGTTGTACTGGAGTGGAGTCCTGGATATGGCAGTCCTTTTCTGATTATACGATGTTTGTCTGAAAGTGTTGTAGCCTAAGTCTATTTTCCCATGGTGACTCGGACGACATCGTGTCTTTGTCTCCGGTTTCCTCGTATCTGTTCCTGGAGATAACCGGTATTTGAGTCTAATTATTAATAGCCAGTGACCTTATTGGTGAAGTTCTTTAGACAGGACGGTGCGTAGGTGCGTAGTAGTCGTAACCGGCGTAGTAGGTGGCGTTCTGTGTTTTTTGCCTACCCCATAGGAAAACAGCGGGAGTTTATGTATATATTATAACCATTAGCAATGGGTTTATACCTACTTCATTATGGCTGCCATAGAAAGCTTGTCCCGTATACTCCCAATGAAAAATAATATTCATGGCTTTGTTTTTAAGTACTTAGCTTAAACTTAGATATAGCAAAATTTTAGACAGGTACACTTTAGGAATTCGTTGATTTAATTATTCACTTTACTAATTAACAGTGTATATATTCATTGCAGTATCGTATTACCTGGGTTGTGGAGGTCAGATAGGCAGTCGCTCCATGTAAAATACTGGTATTCAGCTGCATCCGGTTAGACTGGAAGCCAACCCCAACATAGTTGGGAAAAGGCGAGGCAGATGATGATTCATTGCAGTTTTGAATGCTATTATTTCAAAAAAATTACATTAAGTTTTCTCTTATTTTTAAAAAGCAACTTTTGACGTACCGTACGCGCGTACGTTCCAAACACTGGACACAAACCCGCGACAATGAATCCGTCGCGCAATGATTATGCAAATAATTTCTTTACGCGCACATCTTGCGCCCGCGCATACAATGCCCGTACAAAGGCGCATGCGGCCATGCCCGATGCGCGAGTGAAAACGCCTTTGATATGCTAATATTATAAATGTTAATGAAAGTAGTTTTTTTTGTATGGTTAGGTACCTACTATAAGTCTTAAATATATCGTGGATTGAAAGGAACGGGGTTTTCTTGGAAAGAAAAGTGACTCGTAAAGATGGGTTAGATAATTTTCTGCGTAAAGTGGAAAAGGTCTTTGCTCTTTGCGTGCAGTCTTATTTTTGCACTTATTGATATTGTGAGGATTATCATTTCAGCCATAAGACGTCCACTACTGGACATAGGCTTCCCCCAGAAGGGGGGGATGTGCCATAATCGCCACGCTTGGCAGGCGGGTTGGCGATCGCAGTATGGTTGTTACGAAGGCACAGAAAATGCTGCTGCCCATTCTCTGGTAAATCCCTTAGTCACCTCTTACGACACCCACGGGAAGATATGGGATGGTGCTATTCTTTACGTCCGACACCATACGGAACTTTGGAACGGAGGATTGTATTAGTTTTAATTAAAGTGTTATTGGTTTTTTTATTTTAGTAATGTCCCAGTAGTAGCCACTAGCTACGGAGTCTGGATTTGTGCCCTGTTGATGTCAATAGGGTCGCCCCCTATTACATGGGACTTAAACGTAACTGGCGAAATTTTAATGTAGGTGTAGTAACGGGTACTCCTCTGCAGAACCAGGGGATATCAGGCGTGATGTTATGTTATATTTATAATATTACACGTGCGCTGTAAGTATTTTTTATCTATTTGTAGTTCCCTTGAGCCACATGTTAGACAAATATGCAATGGTTCACAAAAAATGACAAATTGTTGGGTTGTCGCCAGACGCGCTGTAACAAACCGATTTCCTTCATTTGTCTCTCATAATTAGCAGCAGACGAGACACAAATATCATAATTATGTAGGTAAACCCACTACGTGAGAATTTACTGTGTATTTTGTGAAAGAACCCTTTGGAATATCAGATAACATACAATGGTCCGGCTAGGGAAACGAACCTAGGACCTCAGGCACAGCAGTTGCGCTTGCAACCACTAGAGTTCACTAGACCAACAAAGCAGTCCAGTTTATTGAGTTTAACCCAAAGACTATAACCGGTGGTTTAACACTCTATGGTTTAACCATATGTATAACGCTATGTTTTATGAATGTATTAATTCCAAAAACAATGCCACAATATTGATTGCAAATATTGCCTTTCCTCGACGTCTCATAAGGTGGTCTGCCCAGATAAAATCTATACACCGTTTTTTTTCTTGAATTTCCATAACCCTTGTAATGTAAATAAAACGAAATCTAAATGACAAGCTTTACCATTCATACATCAATCATTGTTATTGTCTCGTTCACTTGTTCAGTCAATCATTTCAACGAAAGTTCTTGATCCTCGATATTAGTGTTCGGCCGAGGGCCGATTGTTGGACGAAGCCGAGGCCGATTCATTGGCAATCACCACAACTTTCGGCGGAACCTTTAAATACCTTCACGACTCCCGTACTATTTACTGCATCCATCAGCACAATATTTTGAGTATCTACGTTACATTAAGCGCTACCGTGAAATGTGATTTTTCACCACAAAATAAAAAAGTCGATTAATTTAATTTCATATTTCAGCCTTTGTGCTAATTTATTTGGGATAAAATTAAAAATAAATTCCGAGCAATATTTTTTGCGTAGACTTACTTAGTTTGACGTATATTTATTTACAAAATTATTTATTAGAAACAATCGATTTCGATCAAAACTTCGGCCCATTTGAACTAAAACCAAAGTTTTGCCCGAATGTGGCCGAAGCCGAAAGTTCGATCAGTCACTACTCGATACTCATGTATCTGTCATCGATATAAAATAAACACGTTTATCGATAGTCCTTGTCCGTATTATGCGATTATAATCGATCAATTTACTTGTAACAGTTGTAGCTGATGTCAATCAACTCGCGTATAGGTACTTAAAACTAGCTGATGCCAGCGGCTTCACCCGCGTGTATGTGGGTTATCGCGACTATTTCGCGAGTATTTTTACCGACACCTCCAACAAATATATATTTCAGTCAATGTATACCAACACTTGGCAAATTACGTACTAAAATCATTGGTGAAAACATAATGAAAATCGGTGAAGTAGTTTTTGAGTTTATCGCGAACAGACAGACAGACGCGGGGGAGTTTTATAATTAGCGATTATGTGAGGTGCGTGTAAACGTTGCGTCATTTTAATGGTGTGTTCTTGTGAGTGTGACCATTTCCTTAGAGGATAATTATTATGTGTGTTATAAAAGTTAGCACCTAATTTGCATAGAGTGTTTTACATACATTCTAGTTTCTATATCCGTTTAAACAGAGGTCGAGGTATTGGAATGTATGATGGTAGATGACTAAGTGTTTAGGCGATTATTAATAAAATTTAATTAATTATAGTTTCATGATAGTTTTATGCACAATGGTAGTGGTTATGGGTATATCATCATAATGGTTTATACCATTATGATGTTACTTAAGTACATATAAAATAAAAAACTTTTTTGCAAAAAAAACAACCGACTTCAAAAACACCAAAAAGTGAAAAATAAACTTCAGAAGAAAAATCAGGTTCTGAAGTCGGTGGCAAAAAAACGAAATCAAACAAACAAATGTCACCGACTTCAGAAGCTGGTTTTTCTTCTGTTTTCTATTTTTTCATTTTTAATTGTAGTCCTATACAAATATTAACTATTCATTTAACATTCAACCAAAAAACCTAACCCTTAACCTTCAGGAGGTTCTCAATTCGTCGGTCTTGACCGTAGGTTTGACTAGACTGCCTTGTTGGTCTAGTGGTCGCAAGCGCGACTGCTGAGCATGAGGTCCTGGGTTCGATTCCCGGGTCGGGCAAACTGATATTGGCTTTTTCCATCAGGAAATTATCAGTAACAGCCACGGAGTCTGGATTTGTGCCCGGTTGATGGCAATAGGCTCGCCCCCTATTACATGGGACTTAAACATAACTGGCGAAATGTGGGTGTACTATTAGGTACACCTCTGCCTAACCCTTCGGGGATTATAGGCGTGATGTTATGTTATGTTATGACTCCCAAAGATGTACTAATGACACCTAAAAGCTATGTAATTATTTATACTGAAAACGGGATATAAGTAAACATGACACGGTAAATATTCCGTTTTCAGTATAAATAATAGTGTCAGTGACCATGTCAGTTTAAAATCTTATAAAAGCTATGCACATTGACAATAAACAAATGTCAGCATATAATTGCCTTTTCCGTTTTTTCATGCTCTAGAATGCATTCAAAATTGACCCAAATATTTGTTCGAATTGAAGTTCAATGAAAGACAGCATTGTTTTCCGTCTGTCATTTGTTTGAAATGTCACCCTGTCATATCATTGACCCTGCCAAGGTCAAATTGTGCCCTTTCACATAATAAATAAGGTATACTTTACTTTGTAATGAAACGTGCCTTTGTTGTTGGCTGTAAAAATAATATTTTCTTTTAGAGTTATAATGTTTTATGTGACAGTCGGTAAGATAGGTAAAGATTGATACATTGTTAGTTTATGCCATGTGCTATGGACTTGTTGTGTTATTTATAATCTTTTTAAGTACTATGTTTCTTGCTACTCATGCCTCGTTGGTCTAGTAGACGCACGCGCGCCTACTGCACATGAGGTTCTGGCTTTGATTCCCGGGTCGGACAATTCACAGTAGCAGCCACGAAATCTGGATTTGTACCGGTTGATGACTGAAAACTCGCCGCCTATTAGGTAAATCGGATTTAAACATAGCTGGTGAAATGTGGGTCGTATTATGGGTACCTACATCTCTACCTAACCCTACGGGGATTACAGGCGTGATATTATGTTATGTGTGGTCTAAATTTATTTTTCTGATTACTAACTAAATTATCTCACTTTTAAATGAATTAGAGAAAATAAATGTAATCCAAAAGCCAAGCCAAGATTCTCGCCGAATGTTAACACAAATTACTCGATATCTAATAGAAATTACTTCGCTGATATCAGCCGATAGTTTCCACGATAAATCTGTCTGCAGCCGCCCACTCTATCGAGTAGGTATAATAATATATTAATATATGGCAGGCACATCCTCCCGTTTTCTTGGGAATACTTAATACCATAAATTATGAGAGCAACGGTAGAAGCCTGTGTGCATTAGGTTGTACAAATGGCGGTGTAATGATTGTGATAAAGTAACTTGGATGTTGGTAGTAAATCAAATGCCTGCAGTGAAATTAGTTTGATTTTATTTGCCTTGATGAATGTTAGATGATTCTTGCAGAGGTTATCTGAAGAGAGCTAATTCTAAATCAATATAAAAAATATATCGGTGTTTCTAGTTATAGTGGTGACTTTCGCACAAGACGCGACTCTACACAATACATTAATTTGTTTTGTTGTGAATAGAACAGGAAAATTATGCAAAACATTGCCAAAATACATTATTCTTGAAAAAATAGGATTAGGATCTTAGGATGTTCATCAGAGTTGTACATTCTAAATTCGTATTACAACTGCAAAAAAGAGTTAATTTTAATAGTTCTTACTATACCTACTATGAAATAAAATACCATTAATAGAAATACATAATACACGCGCCTATTAAAGAGAAATCATATAAAACCACATCACGGATCAATCAAATTGAGCTCAACAATAAATATACCATCGAAGAATTACAGCAAGAAATAAAGTTCCATTGCCATTGTCTCGGCAACCTATTACACTACACATTATTTAATTCGTCGCTTCATTGTATTGCACAATATTAGTGAAAGGACACGGTGTGAGGTGCGTCCGCGCATACGTCACGTTTGACGGGAACACGGCACGGGGAACGCGACCTCACGAACTGTGATCGGCAGAACTCGGCGGTGCTCGGGTTTGTTGATCAATCTATACATGGCTGAAACTTTCTATAGATTGACACCGAACTGTGCCGACATTTTAGAGAACGATACAAAGTAGAAAACATCTTGAGCATCTTTTAGGATTTAGCTCTAAGGCACGCTATTTACCAAAGCGGAGAGGAGCGGTACGAGAGATGTGGGGAAATCGGCGAAACACATTAGTTAAAATGTACATCTGGTCTTTCGCCCTTCCTGTGATTGGTCGAATTTGGCACATCTCCTTTCCGCTCTGCTCGCCTCCGTTTTAGTGGATACTGAACCTAATTCTGATTATTTTAATAATTAGTCTTTGAACTAACATGGTCTCTAATATTATCATTAACACTTAAAACGGGTTTTTGTTTTGAGACCCCAATATTACAAGCACCATGATTAAGGATAAACCGAAGTTATTGCGGGTGGATGTTTATGAGCAGACAAATTGGTCTAACCTCTTTCTAGTGCGCTCGGACCGCTACCATTGTCACTCAAACCTCGATTCTGTTCCCGACACAGGAAACCCACTGTTTGTTTCCCTTGTCCGAATCTTCTTATTCATTTAGACAAGATTTATGAAAGAGAACAAAGATCCTAATGTCGTTATGTTGTGTCATACAATTTTTGTAATGCCTAATTAGCATCTACGCAATGACTTTCAGCGTTCTAGCAATCACCAAAATCTAGGTTAGGCAGTTAGATAAATTAAAATTTAAAAAGGTCACTCGGTTAGTTACGAGTCACAACTCCAGTGCCTATTTTAATGACACGTCATTCATTACACTTGGGGCACAATTAAACGTCCACTCAATTTACGTAACAGTAATAATTATTACAACCGAAAACTCTATTGGAGCCACCCTCCGGCCATTGTGACTAAATTACTAGCGGCCCCAGTATTTATGAACTGTCAAACCGATTTGGGTCCACTTCGACCCACTATCGTTACAATCGGAACGCGATCACAATCGAATTAGAAATCGGACATTAGATCGAATTGAATTATATGTGCTGTGTGCGATTCGCTTGCATAATGTGATTAGACGCATTCGGGCGGTCGGTGTGCTGTCCGGGTGAAGCGAAACGTGTGTGCTGTGAAGCGATATATCGCTGTGGAATTCGATAAGATAAGCTTTATTTCGACCAAAAGCAGGAAGAATGTGTGCTTTTAGCCAAATTGAAGAAGACTGTAAATTTGAAAGATAGACAAATCAAGCAAAAATACCATAAACAGTAGTAATTCTGGATCAGGATCGATTTCCTGAAGCCTGAACCTACAAACCACAGGGATGATGGCCTGCCAGCGCAGAGATTTCCTGGCCCCTTCACTCTTAATCGCAGGAATCCTGTAATTAGATCATCATCATTCTCCTGCCCATATCCCAATTTATTTGTGGTCCATGCAGCATGTCTTCTTTTTCTTCCATACTTCTCTATTACTCGTCATCTCAGCGGTCACCTTCTTTCTTGTCATCGTCCTTCACACAGTCTATCCATCGTTTCTTTGGTCTTCCTCTACTCTTAAAACCATTTACATTCATACTCTACATTAATCTAGTATCAACTACATGTATTTCTAGAAAATATGCAAAAAAAACAACTAAAAGTAACCATCTTATAACATAACGTTTATAGTTAATATTGGCTTCGATGCCCAGTTGCGTAACAACTACCCGAATTATGACGGCTCCATTGGGTCTGAAGATTGCTCGATTATAACCTTAGAAAAAAATGGCGGCACGAACGGATCGTTAGTCTGTCGGGTCTAGCTAATTATCTCGATATGGAAGCAGACTATGACCACCGATTGGTTCGTAGGTGATCATTATTTGATCAACTGTCTAGCAGTGATTATGTAAAAGAGTTGTGTTAATAAAAATGAAAGACAGTGTAGCGACGCAGAAAGTTCTATTATCAATGTTGCCTTTTCTTTGTTCAGGTTTAAAAACTGGTACATGTTTTTAATTGATATAGATTCTGGATTATGGGCAATGATCGTCTCTCACTGATGCCTGTCAATCGCTTCGAAGGTGGTGTGACGATCTGATCTCGTTGACGGCGCGAACATGGCCAGATATTACACAGGATAGAGAGGTTTGGAAGGAGAAAGGGGAGGTTTTTGCCCTGCAGTGGAAAAATGGATTCTGTTTTTCACTGTCAATTGTCACATGAATAAACATTGCGGTGAAGCCTTAATACATAAATCATGTCTTACCGTCATTATTTATTCTTTAAATAAAACTTTTCGAACTATTGATAAACGATCCCTTGAAGTTAACTTAGTGGACTTTAGATAATAGAGGACATCACTGTGATTCAAGATCAGTTCATCATACATTCTGACACTTAATTAAAAAGTGTCTACAAAACCCATACATTTAATATAGTAAACGCAATCATTATCATTACTTACATAATATTTTGAGCTTATTTAGTTAAGAGCGACGACCATTCTCCGATCCATAAACGGTCGTGACGCCTACACGGCCAGACGAACCGAACCCAATCGCAGATTGCTATAACAACGTCATTACGGTATACCTCGTCTACATCAGTTATCTGGATAACATCTGTAATGCTGGCAAGGTGATGATTTGCATTATTATGTAAGCAAATTAATGAATGGTTAGTGTTTCGCACGTAATTGAGATTTTGAAAGTAGGTTATAATTGCGCGTTGATTTACAAGGATCGAAATAATTTTTAGGCGATATCCTATTCTCAATAGTTAATTTTCCTTTTCGTCTTTCACCCGTATACACGCAATTCTGAGTGTAATTCTCTTTCGTTGCTCGGCTTTACCCGGTCCTGCAGAGTTATTGCGTATCTTTTCAAATGTCAGTGGCTATCATAGTGCCCATCGGTTAACTGTCAAATGGTTATGGTTTGGTACAAAATGGAACCATTTGACAGTTAACCGATGGACACTATGATACAAACCATAACCATTTGACAGTTAACCGATGGGCACTATGATAACCACTGACATTTAAAAAGATACGCAATAGCCCTGCAAAGCTTCCCGCAGTCTTCTTCTTGTCTCCCACTTTGGTCAGTAATCGTTGCTGCAGTCTTATATTGGACGAAAGCGGCTCCTGAGTTTCTTATCATTATCTAACTTTTAGCCAAAGCAGTTCGTCCAGGCAGGCAGGCAGTTGGCTCCTTGAACTTACCATGAATTTGGTATCCATCAAATGGTTGTGGACTTACACACACATTTACCGAGTTTTCTCTGTGCCTCGGAAAGCGCGTTAAGCCGGTAAAGGTTAGGCAGATGACGTGTATCAATCAGTATATCCTGCAAAATCTTTAATTAGACTTACAACTCTCTCACAAGTAAGATTGAACCAAAGCATCCACCCAGCAAAGCTTTTCAAAACTGCAGTGCCTAAGGCGTGAGACGCGTAGACGTCTAAAATAGATGCTCTCATTTGCACAGCTGAATGCCCTGTGCCCCAGCTTCCAGTCCACTGATGCTGTAACACCTTGTGGCCTACATTTGCACTTTTAAATAAATGTTAATCAATAATGAAAGTCTCTTGGCCAGATTGTCTGCGGAGACCTTATTGTTAAGGTTCCTATTGTTAAGATTTTTATTCTCTGTATTTCTTCAAGCGTTTTTTGTGATTGCAAAAGTATTCTGATTTAGACGCTGTATGAGTTCTGACTGAAATGTTTTACGTTTTAATTTATGTCTTGGCTAAATGTGATCCCACGTTTTGTACAGTGCGGTACTGTTTAAAACATTACCCGTATACTGAAATTACTTAAGTGACCATACAAAACTGCACTTTTACAGATCTCATGAATGCTACTAACGCTGCTATGTATTAGTGTGGTCCAATGACTTCAAACCCACCATCGATTTGAGACGAACAGGATGTTTAATTTTTTCTTTATGTTAAACTAAAGGCATGGCAGAGGAATTAGGAAAATGTCGTGAAGAAAGTTTTAAGTATAAACGTGGATAGCTTTAAGAGTCTACTCTTAAAGCTATCCACGTTTATACTTAATGGAAGACCAAAGAAACTGTGGATGAACTGGTGAATGACATGGCTAGAAAGGATGTGACTGTGAGATGACGAGTAATAGAGAAATATGGAAGAAGAAGACATGCTGCGCCGATCCCAAATGAATTGTGATAAGGGCTGGAGAATGATGATTTTAATTAACAAGTCTGATAAGCATGATTTTCTAAATTACGTAACGCTTAGCTTCCAGAATAGGGTAGTTGACAAAAAAAATCTAATTAGTCCGTCAGATAGATTTCCAAAAAATATTAGACACGTATTTTTTCTTTTTTCACATACACAATAAATGAAGACGATGCAGGGCATCGAAAAGTCGCGCGACGTCACAGTTTGGTATATTTTTTACCAGAAAGTGACGTCACCAGCCACTCACGATCTTTGACACGTTCTATTTCCGTCAATTTTTATTAATTTGATAAAACAAAAAACACGTATCCTAATATTTTTCGATAATCTAAAAGACGGACTAAACAGACTCATATTTTTTTTAGTCGGTCAACTACCCTATTACGTATGGTAAAATATTTCAATGTCGATCTTTTTTTTTTCATAATATTAAAGCCTCCTGGCGCTTTCTAAAATTATAGACACAACCCAGAACTCCAATCCTGCCATATAATTTCAAGACAATCAATCTAAAGTCACCTTTAATCATTTCTTAAGTCCATATTTTATGAGTGGTACAAGTTCAAGATGGTACGGTAAGTTTAAGCTGCATAAAACCAGTTTATGAAGATATCTCATTGTACTTAAAATCCATATAAAGCAGGGCCACTGTTAAACTGGAAATGTATAGATGGATGTGACGTCATGTGTCCAAGCCATCTCGATAATGACGATAACGTACTTCCGGTACATGAGCCGTTATAATTAACTTCCTCAATAATGCAGCACGTGTGATGTGTATTAATTATTTTTAAAACCACTACTGTATACTTGAATGACCAGATCATTTTTGATATCGGATAATTGATAAAACAATTTTGGGAGTCGAGTGTGACCATGATTTTTGGTGGCATTGCAGTAATTTAAATTCATAGGATCGGACGTTCCGACACGTACTATTATAGAGAAGTAGTTGACTTTTGGACAAGAGTACCTAGACACAAAATTTTACAATAGCTGCCATGACGTATACCTCTGCCTAACCCTCAGGAGATTACAAGGCGTGATGATATGACCTAGATACAGCGCCAGCCACGCTGTCTGCGATATCGACGACGGGTACGTAAAATATGCATGACACCAACCTTTTTTTTTTTTTGGCGGGTGGAAAATCATCAAATAACCCCTCCCGCTCTTGGGCAGAGCGAAAGGGAGTGTCAGTCTTCTACTGACTAAAAACCACCCATGTTCCGTTTTTCATCAGGAATTTCTCAGTAGCTGCCACGGAACCAGGATTTGAGCCCGGTTGACGGCAATAGGCTCGCCTCCTTTTACATGGGAAAACAAAACTGGCGATATGTGTGTACTATTAAGTACACCTCTGCCTTATCCTTCGGAGATAATTAAATTGGTACTATGTTACTTTTACCGCCCCTTTTTTTTGTGGGGTTGGGAAATCATCAAATAACCCCGCTTTTGGGCAGAGCGGAAGTGAGTGTCAGACTTCTACTGACTAAAAACCACTCATGTTCCTTCTCAGCCCTTGTGCCGATGCCGCGGCAATCCTTTCGAACAACCCGCAGCCCCGACGGGACTATTACCGCCCCTTTTCTCAGCATCCGATCACATTCATCATCCATTCTTAACCCACCAATTTACCCGAACATCTTGTATGTATTTTCTTATCAAATTAACCGTCATTATATCCGACATCGGAGCAGATGGTATGATCATCAATCTTGTGTAAGTAGCTACTGGAGGACAGGCAGGACAGTGTGTCATTTTAATAATAATCATATTGGACTATTATACCCCGGGTAATCGATCGGAACATTGATTTTTTGCCGTTTAAGATCTTATCTTAGCATACAATGGTTATTTTTTAATCTTTTTAATGTAAGCTGTGTTCTGAGGTATTTTATGAAATTGTTATTAATGGTGTCATTGATGTGCTTGTCGGATTTTTTTTGTATGTTAAATGTCATCTTGAAGGTTTTGTTTGCCCGTCGGGGCTGCGGGTGGTTCGAAAGAGATACCGCGGGCTCGCGGGCCTAAGAGCATGGGTGGTTTTTAGTCAGTAGAAGTCTGACACTTTGCAAAAAGCGGGTTTGTTGATGATTTCCCACGCCCCCCCAAAAAAAAAAAAGGTTTTGTTTAAGAAATTGCATGATTAAAATCTCTTTTTTTTTACTGTGTTTGACATAAGAAATCAGCTTTAATAAAAGAAAGAAAATTGTAGAGATTGTGAGATCTAAAGGAAAGTAAGAGATGTGGGATAGAATTTATCTTCAAAAATCTCACTCAAATCCAGCCTGTCTCTATTTACTACCCTCCCTAGTGACACCCTAAGCCGTGGCTCGTAAGCAGGGGTCACCCTTAGCGTGATGTCACTTAGTTCATAAGTTACTAGCTGATGCCCGCGGCTTCACCCGCGTGGATGTCCGTTAAATTATATACTAAAACCTTCATCTTGAATCACTCTATCTATTTAAAAAAACCGCTTCAAAATCCGTTGCGTAGTTTTAAAGATTTAAGCATACATAGGGATATAGGGACAGAGTAAGCGACTTTGTTTTATACTATGTAGTGATGTAGTGATGATATGCCCCGGCTAGAGGCCATACACTCAAGGCACCCCTATGTTAGTCCTGTTAAGCAGAAGCATTGGTAGTCGAACGAGATGCCATTAAAAAAAATCCAACCTAGCCACCTAACCCATTCTAGCCACGTTATTGAAAACCATTACATAACCTTAACATCACTATAATTTTTTTTTTTTTAGTCGGAAAATTATCAAATGACCTCTCCCGTTCTTGGGCAGAGCGAAAGGTAGTGTCAAACTTCTACTGACTAAAAACCACCCATGTTCCTTCTTAGCCCTTTATGTCGAGGCCGCGGTATCTCGTGCGAACAACCCGCAGCCCCGACGGGATCACTATAAACCTTACATTTAAATTGCACGTGAAAGCATCGACTATCAGTTTTGCTCACTTGAATTATTGTTCCTTGAGCAATCAGAGCGCATCCGAAGTATGATTTATGACATTTTCACTTACACCTCAATGTAACGAACCGATCTGCTCTCACTAGCGACCTATTACAAACCATTTATGAATGGGATCCATGAAATATTACACTTTCTAAGCTACTATATTCAGGAAATTGGAGAATTATTCTGGGATTTGATTTACAAACAAATAGCTGGTGGATGCTGGAGGTTTCACCTTTAGAGTTCGTTTGTGTTCACGTACAACCGGTTCCTATGAATACAGTAGGTGTATGATTCAAGACAAAAATACGACTGTTTCATACAAAAGTGCAATACCGGTAGGTTCACGGTAAAAACTAGTGAAACAATGAATTTGACTTTTAATAAACGACTAAAGTTATCGACACTGGCAGCGGGGTCTAGATTCTCTAAAATAGGAATAAAAACTGTGTTTTAATTCTGGTTATAAACTATTTGTGTACCAAATTTTATGCAAATCCGTTCAGTAGTGTTTGCGTGAAAGAGTAACAAAACATACACACTCACACACAAACTTTCGCCTTGATAACATTGTAGTGTGGTTCGTCATCTAGTCACCTCGTTTCTAGCCATATCATCCTTCACACACTCCGTCCATCGTACAATATTCTGTAAAAAAAAGCATAAGAGCCAAGACGCACAACCATCTGACCCCGTTACAAACATTTTCAGGACAACCGCTCAAAGAATCGAGATCACAAACCGTTATCGATTCACCGATATCAGATCTAGCGTCACAATTAGCCGAAGGGAACTCGCCCATAATTTACTGCGCTTAATATCTGCAATGCATATCGACGTCGGTCGTCCAATAATGAAGAAATCTATTAAGATTTGTGCCCGAGGCGGGCTGGGAGCCCCAGTCACGATAAGTTTACAGAAAATGGAACGACAGGCAAATTAGAATGTTGACATGTAGAGATTAGATGATAATGGATAAGGAAGCTGTGTTTACAGTTTTTGGACTAGATTTGATTGCGACATATTTGTGTCATTTCTGGACTTTTTAGATGAGCGTAACTAATTTACAACTGGTAGTAAGTTTGTCGCAGAAAAATAAATTAAACATTTCATTCAACCAAGCTTTAAGTTTCTATCCAAAAAAATGTATTGAATCCAAGGCTTGTGTCCAAACAACGAACAAGAAAGCGACTGGACCGATTTGCCTGCTCATACACACCCACTTGCAATAACTTCAGTTTATCCGTCAACATGGTGCTTGCAATAGCGCAGTCATATAGGAAACTCAAAACAGACAGTAAATATTATGGCAAATATGCCGTTTTTAGTGTTAATGATAATGTCATAAATGACTTTCTTTCACATACAAAAAATAATACCGACTCTTTAAACCTATCACAAAACAAACATAAACGTCAAAAACATTTAGAAACACAATTCAACATAGCAACAAACCAACTGAACGCAATACATCAGCTAGATGATTGACCAACGCAATACCCTACCAGATAAGGCCAATGCAGACTTATAAAGCACCTTACGACATGGACTCGAGAGAGATCCGATCAATCTCCATCGAGTCACGGAGCTGGTCTGTCTTCCTATAAAAGCTAATACGTCCTTAAATCGACAGTAACGGCATTACTCAACCTGTCTGTATAGACAGGACTTGTTTGGACCTGATGCTATTTGTTTACAAGTGTTTGTTAGTCAGAGAAATCGGTATAAATGTGAATTTTGTGGATCGTTGAAATTGGAATGAATACTTGTTTGATTTGAGGCAAAGGCAAAAATAACACTTAAACATTGTTTGACAGTAAGCTAGGTCATGAGCCAATAGCAAAAAAAACTTACCTTCCTCAAATTCGTCAGACATCTTTTATAGTTCATTGAGATTTCGTGTCAACCTCTAAACAACCCAGCCAAGTCACTGAGGAAGTACACATAGTCATTAGCCCATAAATTCGAAGTGGTCGTGTCTCCTCAAGCCCAAGTGCCGTAATTGTTGCCTTCATTGGCTCATTAGCAACACTGTTGCTGACGATATTGCACGTCTGAGTAACGTCTACTGTTACAAAACTGTACTTCATTATGAGCTCATGTTTATTGGTATCCGTGGTTACACTGGAATTGTCTTGAAGCTGAGAAAATTGGTGTATTTCTCCTTACTGTATAATTTCAGTTGATTTTTGTTGTAAAATGTCCTTAAGTTTAGTAAACTCATATTTTGTTTTGAGATTAGTTTAAATAAGTACGATGTCGTCATTCTTTTGCCCTTTTTTTTTTTTGGGGGTGAGAAATCATCAAATAACCCCTCCCGCTCTGGGCAGAGCGAAAGGGAGTGTCAGACTTCTACTGACTATCACCACCACCCATGTTCCTTCTTAGCCCTTCATGTCGAGGCCACGGCATCTCTTGCGAACAACCCGCAGCCCCGACGGGGTGCAGAGGGGTACCCTAAAGGTATACCCACATTTCGCCTTTTATGTTTAATTCTAATCAATTGATGGCAAGCCTATTGCTCGTCATCTCATCAGACCTCCTTTCTTTATATATCGTCCTTTACGCAGTCCATCCGTCGTCGAATAACATTTTTGGGTCGAATAACTCTATTAATGCTCGTTATATATTCATTGAGTATCGTGAATGGAAAGCCTCCTCACAAATCGTGACCATTGACGTCGAACACAGACATTTTAAATTTCGAAAGCCTGTTCCTCATACCCAATTTATCACAGATATATTATTGCCTAAAGAGTCTATGCGAATAATATAAGATGAACCGTTTCAGCAATCTCGGGTCAGCAAATATAAATGGCATCGGTGCAATATTAATTACGTTGAAAGTTCATGTCAGTCAGGCTTGAAGACCGTGAAGCTCCATTGATACGCCTATCAGTTCGAATCGCTGGCTTGTCACCTCCCGATGAAGTTAGAAAGCCCAGCTTTTATTTCTTAGTATTTTGCATATATTTTAATTTATGCAGCTTTTTTAGCCGGTAATTAAAAGTCTCTTACTTAAGGCGATACAATTAAGGTTTTAATTACAAAAGAGTTAAGCAGGAAGCAGCCGTCACTTTTATTACAGCTACGGTTATGAGAGCCGCGTATTTTAATGAAATTGACTTAACCTGATCCTGTTTTCGGACCACTGTGGTTTCTTTATTAATATTTCCATTTAAAGCGAGTATTGCTGATGTACCATGAAATGGTAGGAGACAGCTGGTGTGCACAATGTTACTGAACCATTTGATTTATGGTGGTAAGGCTGTGTTCATATCTTGGGAACCACATACTAACTACATCCTAGAAGCAGGCTCGCAAGCTGTTCACAATTCTCGTTGTATAAGGCATGTGCGTGCTTACAGGCGAAATGCAAAAGTGAGAAATAGGTCGTCCGCAATTATGTACGCATCCTAAGGTTCATTCTGATTGACGGGCGTAGAAAATTCAGTTATCGTGTAGCGTGTCGTATATCGTATACCTCATACTTGGTTTCATTCACTGACTCTTGTTTTTCTAGGTCTTTGTCATTCTTTTCGATTTTATTATACTGGTGGTATTGCAGTGTATTACCAATGTTTGCTAGTGAAATAACATGTAACGTCTTTAAGTTTCTTGTTTTATTTTATTTCTTTTCTTGGCTAACGAGTCAAGAGTATCTAAGTACTTCCACGTTAGATTGTTAACAATTTCACAAATGGATGGGTTGTCAGAATTGCCCAACATGGTGCTTTTGCAAGTTTGGCATTATCTTTTGTATCGAAGTTGTATACAATATTAAGCTGTTTCCTGTGGTTGATGGATTAGCCTGTCAATGTTGGTACATTTCCATCTGAGTACAACTTAAATGACGAAATATGAGTTCTTGTCGTTTAAATTTTTAATGTCATGATCAAATAATATGTAAATGAACTTACAAATTCGAGCAGATTCTAAAAGCTTGAATTATTTTAAAGGCAAAAGAACTGTCCTTCTAAAAGTTGAACGGCAACTTGATAGATCCTCAATTGATTTTGAAAATCTCTTTGAACACACCTTAATTGCCCGTATCATTCGATTTCATTCACGATTCCCGCTGAACGCTTGCTCCACTTGCGTTACGCTTGCGTAATTGTTTACGCGCCTAATTGACGTTTGCCGATGATATAAACTCGTTTCATATCGACGCCGGGATCGAGGCGTCATCCTGACTGACGTTAAGTGTCGCCTGCGCCGCTTGTCTTGCTCACAGTGTCACTATTTTGCTTCATTAACCAGTAGCCTGCAGTCCAAGGGTGACTTTTACCTTCGGAGATTTTAAATGGACTGTAAGATTAATGTTTCTGCTTTGGGAAATAATGCCGTTACCAACATTAATATGAACAGTATTATGAATTTAGTTAAGAACTTGTCTTACAAATTCATTGTTCTTTTGCCCTTATTGCAGTTTATTTGCGATCCATATATTACTCGTCGTCTCATCAGACACCGGTTCTCGTTTCTTGTCTTACAAATATGGGAAGTTATAATCTTTCAATCAAGGTCTACAATATTGTACATTTCGAAACACGCAATGTTCATCAGCATGCAAATAACGCTTTTCCCATGATATCGATTTCACGATTCTCCTGGTCTACGGGGTCAGCGCCATTCAACTCGCGGAAGAAAGTAAATTGGAAACCGTGACGTACTCGGTGTTGGGGCGATTTGTACACGTCACACGCGGGTAGCAGGGCCCGCACTCGACCGGAGAGCATGACCCCTGATGCCGTATCAGGTGCTGACTATCAGGTATCATAGATACTGGCCGTTTAGCGTCGGTGGCATCTTTAGTGGGTTAATTTGCCACAGATAGCGGCCATGATGGATTGTTTGACGCGGCGTGTGCGCCCGCGCGGTCCACGCCCTCGGTCAGAGGTTAAACACCCACTTTGTGCACGATCCCTTCGTTGTATTGATTTTGCAGTCGATCACGATCGTAATCTTGTGCATATCTTTATATCTTTTAATGCGTCGTTCTAAACTGTGCATAAATCTCGGCAAAATCAATGATCGTGTCTATAAGTACACGTAAAGCTTGTAAAGACAGTGCCCCGCGGTGCAGATGCATGATTCGTGGTGAGCCGTGTCGATAAAGGAAATGTGTACCTGCATGTGGGTGTAGAAGTTGCCGCAATTTACTCTATGGCTACATTATCTAATGACGGTCGCAGTGTATGCAAAAACTGTATTTTAAACTACGATAAGAAGGAAATTACTGCCGGAGCATCGAACGGACCGACGGATTTAAAAGCTGTTATATCATTTCCTTGGGCACTGACACTGACACAAAGTGGGCGTCTAGGTGTAATGATCGGGAGTCATTAATGCCGCCGCTCGATTCATATTCATTACTGGTAATGATTTGACGAACATCATCGCCTCGGACATCGAGTCTTTCATTAAGAATTCGGCTCACTATAATTGTAGGAAGTATTAAAGTTTTTAAGTATGCGTTGATTTACGATCGAATTTTGTTTTCTTCGTCCGTCCTGGTTCTCACTTCCGAGGGGTAATAAATTGAACTTCGCACTCGTGTTTTTAGTGGGACTTTCTCTTGTTGGTTTAAGGAGGATCGTATCTTGTTGACCCATCGTATTTACAATTTCGATTTTATATCGAGACTTTTGGTTGCAACGGTACCTCGGCCTGCCGGGTTCGGCTTTCGTCTGTCTATTGTTTCAGCAGTAAGTAGTAACCGCTGTGTATGGCGCGCGTAATGTTCCCGAGATAAAACGAAACCATAAATAATGTTATGATGTCGACACAGTCGTTGCTACCGATTTTAATGTGTGTACGAGTGTAGGATTTACGAGCTCGATCGATATTGCAATACTCGAATCGGATTGTATTTAAAACAACTTCTGTCTCTCGCAATTGTGTTTGTTCAGCAAATTATTGCTGGTATCACGTTTGCACCTTCGGATATTCTAGATTGAATCTATTGTTCGATTATTATCGTCATCCTTTCGATATTTCATTTGGAGTTTGAATTCCTGTCCGTTTATGTTGGAGAAACCAATTGTGGTGTCCTTAGCTCCTTACCTATTGCACGACTGTTATGTACCTTCGTTGACAATCTAATAATTTTATTGTGGGTGACTGCCATTTGACCTTTGTAGCACTTAGTAAAACCAGAGTTTGCATTAAGATATTATCAGTATTAGATCGACGATATTATTTTTGATAATATACTGCCGAGATTGGTAGGATGTCACTTTCTAAGAGAGTCATTGAGACTCACTGCTAGATATTCTACGGTGCTAAACGCAAAAGTGGTATCTCAAAGACGCCAGTTTCGAGAAAATTTTAGTTTTTAAACATAGTTTAGTATATATATAAGTACATTACAGATTTACTGTTTTTGCTTATTAGGGTTTTATGTTTTTAGAATAGAAGAAGAATAGAATATTTTTATTTCAGACCGGAGTCCATAGGGTTAGTAACAATTTTTACTTAAATCGATACGATCGATTCGATCGGTTCGATCGTTTTTAAATTGATACTGATATTTAGCTTAGTTCATTAGATGCGTATTTATTTAAGGTATGCGACACCATTAAAATCAACTTATTTTGTTTTAAGATACCGCTTTTGAGGTAAGAACGGCAGTAATGGCATTCCCCACTAATGGCATCATTTTCCTTGATATTTGCTTCTACCTCACTATCATTAATTTCTTAATTAAACTCTTAAAGCTCTGTGGCTAAAGAATTTAGTCGAGACGGTCCCCAAGCCTTTTACGCTGAAATGTTTTGATAACTTCACAGTCATATCAGCTCAGGTACTTACTCGTATTAGTTCTAAGCACCCTAATCTAGAAAGTGTAATGTGGCAACACTGGCAGTTTTAAAGAGCTGGCCACATCGAGGCCACCCTCGGTCTGGTGCGCTATCTTAGCATGCACTACACTGCATCTGGCTTCCTCATGCAAATGATTGCAAATAGGTGCTTTCGTCAGTACACTGGCGTGCTTTCAGATTTAATGTAGGAGCTATTGTTTTGTTTTGTAATAAAATTATTGTGATTTAAATTTTTGTCTGTAGCTTTTTTAATGAAAAGAGTGGGGAAGGCCAATGGCCAGGAGTGGGACATTACGGGTTAACTAAAAAAATATTTTATAAAGGTAAATTAGAGCTCTATAATTGATATTGTAGTGCCAAATATAGATTAACATCCCGGATCAACTCCCTAACACAATACCAGCCCTCTTTAATACTACCATCTCTAATTTATTAGCAACGGTAGGTTAGAATGCTTACATGCTTCAATGTCAACAGTTCAACATCTGACTGTTCAACTCCTAGCCTTTTTTATTTATTTCTTTACCAAAAGTTCCCTCATAAATAATAAACAAATGAATAAACATGACAAACAAATCCACAATTTGTCACGTCGCGTCGAACGGAAAAGCTGTTAATCATTTTATAGTTACCTCGTTCCGCTTTCATTGAATTATAATTTGAATATAATTAATCTGATGTATTGCAAACACTGGTGCTAAAAAGAATTTGCTTTCCAAATACTAAGGTAATTGCTTCGTAACAACACTCCATTTGATTTGTCCATGAGGAAACATTCTTTCACTCACCTTTTGTTATTTCCAAATAATCATTCTTCTGCCCTTATCTCAATTTATTTGGGGCCGACGCAGCATGTCAACTTCTTCCATAGTTGTCTATTTCTCGTCATCTCAGCAGTCATATCCTTTCTTGCCATATCATCCAAATGATCAAAATATTATTTTCTCTTACCACCATTTTTATAATCATTATCATATTTTAGTCAATAGATAAATAGGTTTAGAGAATTGGTTCCGTATGGTGTCGGACGTAAAGAATAGCACCATCCCATGTCTTCCCGTGGGTGTCGTAAGAGGCGACTAAGGGACTTACCAGAGAATGGGCAGCAGCGTTCTCTGTGCCTTCGTAACAACCATACTGCGATCGCCAACCCGCCTGCCAAGCGTGGCGATTATGGCAAATCTTATGTATGCATATGTCCAGCAGTGGACGTTTTATGGCTGAAATGATGAGTCAATAGATATCGCCATCATCATCATCGACGTGTCCGAAGCTTCTTGCATCCTGCGTATTGCTCGCTATCCTCACCAGGCCACGGCCCACCTTTTAGTAGACCTACGGCACATTGCCCATCAACCATCATAAATCATATTTGTTTCTGTAAATTGGTCTTTCAAAACACTTTTACACACCACATCATGTTATGTTTTAAAACTAGATTGGGCTGGTGTTTCGTACCTGATTACTCTGAGAAAAAATAGCCGAAACAAACTGAGAGGTCACTGTCTCTTTTATAGTCTAGAGGTCATGTCATATGAGGACCATGCAGATTAGTGTCTGAAATGGTCTTTTGGAGAAAGAACCACTCAGATTTGAGTGGACCTGTCCAGTTAGTGACAATCGTTCAAACACAAGTTCTCAAGTTAATATCAGTATCTGTAGTGGAAAGTAACAAATTCCTGTAGTTAACATTTTACATCAGCACCAAGTGTTCAACAATATCTCAAGTTTCAATGTAACATGCACATTTCCAAATAAGATAAACGGTTCTTTAGTGAAATGCGCGAGTACAGTTTTATCGCAGTCAGCTTTTTCTTATCTACCGTTCGTCATTCCAAGTTTTCAGGGTGCGGTTGTTGTGATAAGCGGAGCGTTTAGCGTATTAACTTGTACAGCTCTTGCTGACAGTGTTTATCGATTTAGTAACTCTCTATTTCTGTTATCCCTGTTACGCGTAACCGTGAGACACATAATAATTAAAATTTTATCTTTCTCTATATTGCGTTTAAGTTTATGTTTTTTTTTAATTGTTATGTGGACCTATGAACATTGAACATTGACCGTTCAGAAACCAGAATGTTTAGGGATAAATAAAAAATGCTGAGATCCTTTAATAGGCAGGTATTTGGAAGGGATTTTAACCAGTGCAGAAGTTTTCTGAAAACGTTGAAGCAGAACAAATAAGGTGAAATGAAACTATTTAAAAAGTAATAAATAAGATAAAAATTGCATGATGTTAGTTTTTGAATACGCATCCGTCAACAATTTTGCAATACTACGTTTAGAATAAAACATGCAATTTTCATTGATCAAAAATGTGTTAAACCCGCCAATCGCTCGACGCCTCCCCGTAGCCTCCGGCGCTTCCTACTCAACATTGCACTTGAGGGATCCTATCTCATAGAGTTCCCTTTCGAATTGCCCTTGATGGTAATCTTCAGCTTAGTGAATGTATTCTCAGTGAAACTTATGAAAGTCTCGTTGGGAATTCTAATAATAATCATATGCAACAAGGAGTGCTTGCTGTACTATCTATTATTTCCCGTATTCAATTGTTTATATCTTAGGAGAAACATTAAACGCATCATAAGGTAAATTGCTTAGTATCAAGCAGCTGCGTTTGTTGCTTGAGTTCGTGACCTTAGGAGGAAATAGGAAGAGGGTTCGATACCGAAGAAGCTTGAAGTTTAAAACAATGGACAACGATTTTTAGGAAAATAATATTTTTAGCTTCGGTATTTAAACACCTTTTACATTGTTTACATCTCGATAATCACCAGAATCGATAAGTTTTTTTGAAGTCAATCCCCAAAATTATCTTTACCTAAAATAGGTACGCCAACAACGTTTACATTCAACTTTTAAAGTCTACAGGTTAGGGTCCTTCGGTTAGGTACAATTTCATGCAAGTAACTTTATAGAACGGTTCAACTCACTACAACCATAGCTGATCATCCTACCCTTTTTTTTTTTTTTTAGCGGGTGAAAAATCATCGAATAACCCCTCCCGCTCTTTGGCAGAGCGAAAGGGAGTGTTAGACTTCTACTGACTAAAAATCACCCATGTTCCCCCAAGTAACACATCAAAGCACTATAACGGCCGGTTTACGGCATTTCGGTATCGTTTTAGCATTTTGAGTTGGTTATATTTTAGCATTACAAACGTCCATACGGCTACTGTAATGCTTATTTGGGCACAAATTCTGCGGCTTTAGGCCATAAATAGGTTCACAAGTAGTCATTTTTTAGCATTACAGGCGCATTATGTTAGCATTTTTGTGACCAATTAAGATGCCGATCGCATTAAAAAAGCATAATTACGGTCAATGAAGTTGCCAATCGCATTACAAAAGCATTAGACTAGTATTAGATTGTGCTAAAAGAATGATTGTGGCTTTTAAAGTGTTCACATGTAGAACTTAAATAAACCCTACACCATTGCAAAAACATCTCTAATACTATGGCACAAATGTTATAATACAATTAACGTTGTGGTATAAGTACTATGTCCAGCAATATAGTATGGACGGGGACCGTCAAAACGTAATGAACGACAACATACTTTTTTTGCTTCACTAAACAATGTATAATACTGGATGACTTTATGCCTGTTTTGTTATTTCATGCCATCAAATATTAAACGCAATGTAGTTTACTGTAAATGTCTATATGAGTTTAATTGAAAATTTTCACGCGCCTTCGATATTTTGTGTTTTTGATACAAAGTTTTGAAATATAGAAATGTACGAAATAACCAAAACAATTGTGTATTCCTAGTCTAGAACGAATTTTGCATAATTAACATAATAGTATTGGCTGGGCAGTATTTAATTAAGTTATATCATTATAATAAAGGTCTATTGCTATTATAAATAGGTCCATTAGATTATATTTTTTGGTTATAAAATATTTACAAAATGGTGTCGGTCTACAGAAGCCCGGTGAACCTTTAGAAAGTCTAATTAATGCCACCAGCATTATAAATAGTCACATGTGAACAATTATTAGGCTAGGGGCCAGAGAGAAGACTTTTGGTGAACCATCGTAGTGCCATTGTCTATAAAGTAGTTTTATATGGGTTCACCGGCATGCCAATAGGCTTGATGTAGACTGAAATAGTGCCATTACTTGAACGTAATTTTGGGAATGTTTGAGCAAAACAATAGAACCCATAAAAACTAAGTAGCGGTACATGACGATAATTGTCAAAACCAATTTATTTTTTAATTTATGATAAAGGTCTATTACTATTATAAATAGGTCCGTTAGATTATATTTTTTGGTTATAAAATATTTACAAAATGGTGTCGGTCTACAGTAGCCCGGTGAACCTTTAGAAAGGCTAATTAATGCCACCAGCATTATAAATACTCACATGTGAACAATTATTAGGCTAGAGGCCAGAGAGAAGACTTTTGGTGAACCATCGTAGTGCCATTGTCTATAAAGTAGTTTTATATGGGTTCACTGGCATGCCAGCAGGCTTGATGTAGACTGAAATAGTGCCAGTACTTAAACGCAATTTTGGGAATCCTTGAGCAAAACAATAAAACCCATAAAAACTAAATAGCGGTACATGACGATAATTGTCAAAATTAATTTATTTTTCATTTAGATTTTTTCAACAATTTCTTTGGCAGGTTATTAAATTTAAAAAATAATAACCTGCCAAAGAAATTGTTGATTACCCTTTAAATCTATGTAAATAAAAAGCTTAAGTAAGTACATAACATTTTTTATTGGTACGTATGTAATAGTGGTATGAAATATAATTAGTAGGTATTCATGATGATGCAAACATACTAATGTACATCTTGTTTTGTTGATTTTAATAAAATGTGTTTCACCCCAATATGACCGACAAATGGCTTTACGAATACAGTAAAGTGACTGCCTCGTTGGTCTAGTGGTCGCAAGCGCGACTGCTGTGCATGAGGTCCTGGGTTCGATTCCCGGGTCTGGCAAACTGTTGTTGGCTTTTTCCATCAAGAATTTATCAGTAACAGCCACGGAGTCTGGATTTGTGCCCGGTTGATGGCTATAGGCACACCCCCTATTACATGGGACTTAAACATAACTGGCGAAATGTGGGTACACCTCTGCCTAACCCTTCGGGGATTACAGGCGTGATGTTATGTTAAGTTAAAGTGAATGTATATATGGCTTTACGCATCACATAGCTCACGTGTATTTGGTTAAAGAGCTGTTAACCGGACAACAGCACTCAGGTGACCTTTAAAAATGCAAGCATTATATTGATTCACGTTTATGCTATTCACCAGTATTAGGCTTTTACTTAGCACTTGTAAGTCCCACAACACAACAAAGAGCACTCAAAATAGCTTAAAGCCGTTTAATAAATTTACAGTGCATTATAATGGTACAAGTATATGCTATTAAACAACATTAGGCATTATCTTACGGCCCAAAATGCTATTGTAAACCCAAAGGCACCAAAAACAGCTGAAAGCTGTGTACTGGATTAACTTGGCATTTTAATAGTTCACGTTTATGCTATTAAACAGCATTAAGCATTTATTTTACTACTTAAAATGCTATTGTTGATCCAAATGCACTGAAAACAGCTAAAAGCTGTACAGCTGCATTGTGGTTTGCTGTAGTTAAACTAAAGGCTTAATAAAAGCATTTTGACATGCCACTGTCCAACCGCTATACAGTGTAAAGCATGACAATGGTTTTCAAATGCCAATATAAAGCCTTAAGATGTTCGGTGAACTATTATAAGAGTTTATACGGACCTTAAGCTCTACATAAGTATACTAGTTGTTTTTAAAAATGCTTTCTGTGTTACTTGGGCCTTCTTAGCCCTTTATGTCGAGGCTGCGGTATCTCTTGCGAACAACCCGCAGCCCCGACGGGATCATCCTACCCTTATCCCAATGTATTTTGGGTCGGCGCAGCATGTCTTCTTTCACACTTCTCTATTACTCATCATTTCAGCAGTCACCTCCTTTCTAACCATATCATTAATATTAGACAAAATCAAATACGCTATCTTTCCTCGTCCCTTTTAAACCTCTTAGTTCTCTAGAAAAAGCAACCACATCTAAAAACAAACCCGCCTTACCTACAAATCATCCAGCGCCAACACTTCATCACCTCAGCTATTAGCTTAACCTTCCTCACATTTATCTCGGCTACCTGTCACACGTCACGACGAGCTGTGCTGCGTAGGCGCACCTTTTGTTACCGAATGGCTGTGCAGTTCCACACGTGAAGTAACGATTGATGTGCTGGTGTGGGGTTACGTAATTTTTTGGGCTAATGAGGGAGTTAATTTATCTGAAAATTGGATTGGAAAATGTAGGAAAGGTAGAAAAAATAAAGTATTTTTGTGAACTTAAACCTGTGCTTAAATCACTTGTCGTAAATCGGTGATTTTTGAAGGCGTGGTTGACATGTCCTGTGTCATACTAACGTGCTTTCATTGTAAGATTTGCGAAGGCTATGTCACATTATTTTGGTTTTATTGAAACTCGTAAATAAACTGTATCTCTGACCCCATCATTGGCCACCATTAAAACATAATATCGTTCATCCTCTCCATTCTCAGTAGAACGAAGTTGTAACTCAATAAACCTATATTTTTCAAGATGGCTGCCGCCTGCCACATTAGATTTCAACCGTTACATTATTCTCGACATTCCAGGTAATTGCTTTCCCTCTAAGAAAATTACATTTAGGTCTTACGTCAATGTGTAGCTACGGGCAATTTATTGGCATTTGCTTCCTCGTCTTCTCTCCTTGCTTACCCGTGGGTGGGCCAGGAAGTTTCATACGGACACCCACGGCCTTTCATCGCACCGTGATTCATATGCCTTAGACTCCAACTATATTAACCGAGCAACCGTCTGTCTGTGCGCATTAGCTGGTTTAACTCGGAATCTTTGGCAGATTTATGGCATGAGAGCTTCGCTCGATGGTAATTGTGAGGATTGTCAGGCGAAAAGGAATGTTTTAGAGGCGTTTTAGTATGGGTGTTTGCGATGGTTCTCATATTACGATGGCGTGGTGTTTTAGAGCCAGTTTACAGCGATTGACTAAAACATTCTCATGGCTTATCACTTACATAGAAAACGGAATGTTTAACCGTGGTTACCATTGTTTTAGTCCCCAATATTTCGGCGCTGTTGCAAGCACCATGATCACTGGTAAACTGAAGTTATTCGGTGGGTGTTTATGAGCAGATAAATCGGTTTACCATCTTTCTTGGTAATCTTTTACGCTCGGTACACCTACCACTGTCGCTAACAACTCGATTCTGTTTGATGTATCCGCTTGCGAACTTTTTTCGGCACTTGTTCGATTTTTACACAATTGAACCACGAGACCCATCCTTCCGGTTGAATTTCTTATACTTAGCAATAGGTACTCCACGGCTTCACTTACCAGTCAAGGTACATCGTGGTGTTCTGTCGAGATGATCTGAGCGTTACGTAATGGTGTCAATCAACGAAGCCAAATAAGGTATTCGTCGATTGACACCGTGGTCCCAAACAGCCAATTCAAAAAACGTTCTTCTGCGATTGACACCGTGGTGTCAAAAATTCATGGTGTCAAACAGCGAAGGACCCACTCAATCCAGTGCGAGTGGTTCGATCCTGATCTCAAAAGATGTTGAGCTATGACCGACCATTCTTATTACTTGCCCAACATGAGATAAATATGGTAATCCTCTATACTAGATCACTAATGCAAGTTACGAAATAACACCACTTAGCTCAAGCGTATACGTTAATTTCAAAGTTAGATTTAGAAATCAAGTTGACAGTACTGAACTCGATTGCTTAGACTTTAATTGAAGTTAGACCGTTTTCCTGTGTCATGTCATGTCATGTAGTCAGTCTATCTGTCTGTCATATTTTTGTGTCTGTTCTTGGTACACGTAGGTAGATTTATCTTCAGTCTAAAGCTGCTATGTGTGGGAGCAGTATTAAAGTGCGATTTCCCTAGCCCAAGAGAAACCCTGGGAAATATCTCGTTACCATAAACATTTATGTGCTCCGAACTGCTAAACAGCATAATAACCAATTAGGTTCATTGATTAAAGTTGTCCATAACGTAACTTTCAACACTTAAGTGTCATTTGTCGTAATTGTTGGAAACAAATTACATCGATATCGAGCGTATTATCGATGTCCAATTTCGCGATAATCTGATCGATTCGTTATGTTAGGTGCGTGCAGCCCTAAGGACATTTTTCACCGTTGGACGATGGAGAAGTTAAATTATAGGCTTTTTACAAGTTAATGTGGCAATAAATAGACGATAAACATCGCTCGTTGGAGCGTAGCACGCGCTTGTTCGACATAGGTGTAAGATGTAAACTCCGGCTGTTACGTCGCTCAGACGTAATACTGAGATTATCTGGTGGTCTTGTCTAGTTGTCTGGTAATAGAGACAGATAGTATGGTAATGGTTCGATAAAGACATGTTATCAGGAGTTCCGTGTGTATATTTTACGGTTATATTGTTTTAATGTCGGTTAGGTTAGTCAATCATGAGTTTCTCAATATGTAGTTGAATGCACGTATCAATGCTGTAAGTTTGCAGAATCTGGCGATTCGGAAAAGCTTTGGTATTCCCCCGTTTCCGAAAGTAAACATCAAATGCTTTTGTGTTTTGTAATGTAATTGGTCCATTCATCCATTGTTGATCTTACGACTAAATAAACGGTTTCCACTTTCAAAATTAGATTAGGTACGCCAAATAACCTTGCCTAATCGAAGTTCACAATCAGTTGTGTCAAATGTCTTACACTCGCTATCCTTGAATGATCTACAGAACTCAAAGCAGAAAACCGTTCACATCTATCAATTAATCGCTTATCGCCATCTATTCCCCGCTCGCCGCTTGTCACTTAAACCACGCCTAGGGCACAGCAAAGCCCAGTAGCGGACTACTTTCACTGGCTCCCAAGGAACACGAAATTCGACTAATAGTTTGAATTATTACTGCATCTGTGGTTATGGCTGCGTTCACTGCACGGCTGGGATTGTAGTGAAAGGCTCTCATTTCGATTATTGTTGATTTCTATTGTATTTCAATTTATTGCGAAACTTGTGGGTTTTCGAGTGAATTGTTAGGTTGTGCTGCTATTTGTATTTACGTTTTTGGTTGAGTTTTTTTGTCTTTTGTCATGAAGTTCTTAAATTATTTTGCACGAAATTCTCCTCGACTGTCTCGTTGGTCATTAGTCGCAAGCGCGACTACTGAGCATGAAGTTTCGGGAGTTGGATTCCCGGGTCTGGATATTGAATTTTTTCATCAGTAGCAGCTGTCTGGATTTGTACCCAATTGATGGCAATAGCCTTGCCCCCTATTACATGGGGTTTAAACGTAACTGGAGAAATGTAGGTGTACTATCAGATACACCTCTGTGTAACCCTTCGGAGATTACAGGCATAATGTTGTGTGAAATTCTCTTCATCTTTCTCCCCCATTGCTGAAGATTCTGACCACAGACTGCTGCTACTGCATTGAGGACCACTCGCAATATACCAACCCATACCATGCCTCCAACAACCTCCTTGATCATCTGACCATCTTGCCGGTTTAGTATGAAATGCAGCTGATTTAAATGCAGCCATTTCTTAACCTCTTGTACAGATTGTTCCTCTACATTCTTTTAGGATTGTACAACAACTCCAACATTTCCGGGGCGTTTTTTTTTTATTAATATTTCCCGGACAATGGCGCTGCCTTAAAATGCTTATGGTGCTTACCCTTTACGGTGCATTCAATTGAACACGGTGCGTCTTTTTTATGCATCTGTTAAAAAAATAAAAAATGCAGCATGCGGTCACAATTTGCATCAGCCATTGTTCCAAGCAATCCATAATTTCGTCTGAATGTATTGCCAAATTGTTTTCTTTTTGCGGATTCCAAGCTCGTTTTTTGGTTCTCGCTGTTTTTGGGGCTTAAACGGTTCGGTAATTTGAAATCAAGATATTGTCTGTCAGTTTTATAATGAGTCTCGAATTCTCGATGTGGTATTCTATTAGTGTCTGTTTATTTGAATGTCAAGGTGTCTGTATGGGACGAAAAAAAGAAGTTGTATGTATTTACTAATGATGGTCTTTGATAATGTCATGATCCATCAAACATTATTATCAGTTGAGGTCATCTTATTGCATTGTGTTTATGTGAATATGTTTATGATTTTTATTACACGCCAAAAAATACATAAAAAATTATGCCTGGAACTGCTGCGTTGTTAATTTAAAATACTAATTAAAGGAATGCATCTTAAACTTCATCTTAAATTCTTACGAACAATAATTCATCGGTTTTTTTTACTTCAAGTACGAATCAGCTATATATTGGTCATCACAAATTTTCGCACTCAGTTTGGCCATCAGTAAAAATATTGCCGCAACATTGTTGCGATCTGACAAATCCGTTATGACTGTCACCGACTGCGGTGTAACAGACATTTTGTTAAAGTTTTTTTTATATTTTAGTTACCTACCTAATCGTTGTTGGTATCCTATTTATTTATCTAAACTTCATCTATCAATGCTAATGAGTAGAATCATGTTTTGTTTATTTTACATTTCTAAAGGCTGCAGCAAAAATATGTTTGAGTAACAATGCCTCCACACATTTTGGCATTGGCTGCCGGCTAGGGTAAATATTTGAAAATGGTCAGAACGCTCGCTAGGAGAATGGAAATTCTTACCTCCTAGTTATTTGCGTCCTATCTAGTCCAACTTGTCCAATGGGTATTATCACAAGTATCACACCACACGCAAACAATTAAACAGTACAATTACATCTATGAACCGAAGCACATGTGTCTATCATACTACCTAATCTATCATCTCTTTTCATTCGTCCATTTTCGCTTCCAAATACAAAATAAAGAACTTTAACCATCAACTAAATCAAGGCAAAGGCCACCACCAAATCGCGTGCAAAACGCAACTAATAATCCCCGACCGAACATTCGTACAACATCAATGTACAAGCAACCTACAAACATTTATTGAACAACAATAATTAATGTTTACAAAATACCAATTGACTTCTGACGGAAGACTGAACCTTTACACACAAAAACATATTACAATTTAAATCGATATATTGATGTATGGTCGAGGTTTTTCTTCAACGGAGGAATATAAATGAGACACTGCGTTGAGGTCAGGGTGGCCGTACCTACTCCGTATTCAAGAGACCAGTTTTTATACTCACTCAATTCTCCTCATGCAATTCATTCGTTGGTTTTTGCGACAGTTCGATAATTTTGAATTGTTTAAATTGTATTGTAATTGAATTGGTTTATGTGCTGGTTCTTGGTGTAGGTCGTGGTTAAAGTTCAGTCTATGTTAATTTAATCGGTGCTTCAGTGATTTTAAACGCCTTTTTGTTTTTTTCACATTATCATGTTTACTGTTTGTTTTGAGTTCCCGATATTCCGGCAAGCACCATGATCACCGATAAACAAAAGTTATGTGTGTTTATGAGCAGACAAATCGGTCAACCCTGTTCGTTTTTTGTGCTCGATACCGCTACTCACAACTCGATTTTGTTCCCGACTCACGAATCTCACTGTGTCTGCTCGCAAATTGTTTTCGAACCTTTTTTGCTTTTTACACAGTTGAACCACTCGATTTCAGGCTATCGACAGTTCAAACCCATCCTCTCAGTTCATCATCATCTCAGCCAAAAGACGTCCACTGCTGGACATAGGCCTCCCCCAGAAGGGGGAGGATTTGCCATAATCGCCACGCTTGGCAGGCGGGTTGGCGATCCCAGTATGGTTGTTACAAAGCCACAGAGAACGTTGTTGCACATTCTCTGGTAAGTCCCTTAGTCGCTTCTTATGACACCCACGGGAAGATATGGGATGGTGCTCTTCTTCACGTCAGACACCCTACGGAACATTACATACAACATCCTCTCGGTTAAAGTTCTTATATTATATTTGGTCATTTCAATGGCTGCTCTTACTAGTCGGTATATGGTCGCGTTCTGTCTAAATAAATAGAATAGTAAACATGGTAAATACCCGTTTTCCTTTATGGAACTAAAAAATCCTTGCAGATTCATTAATTCAGCTTTGATTACCCACATGCGTTAACAGATGTCTCCTCATACATAACATCACGTCTGTAATCCCAGAGGTTAATCCTATAGTACAAATCATCATCATCATTTCAGCCATAAGACGTCCACTGCTGGACATAGGCCTCCACCAGAAGGGAGTGATTTGCCATAATCGCCACGCTTGGCAGCCGGGTTGGCGATCGCAGTATGGTTGTTACGAAGGCACAGAGAACGCTGCTGTTCCGTATGGTGTCGGACGTAAAGAATAGCACCATCCCATATCTTTCCGTGGGTGTCGTAAGAGGCGACTAAGGGACTTACCGGGGAATAGTACAAATACTAAAACCAAATTATCCATCTACCCTTAACTCTGAAGACCAGGTACATTAAAATTCTAATTTTAAACCCCTTACTGTCATTAAATCCAAGTCATAAATCCTATGCGACCTATTTACATCGACCCATTTTGTTGGCCTCTCCTTGCGCTGAATCCTTTGACCTGGGATTTACAGCCTGTCCTTGACATGGGTAGGAGTCAACCCATGAGAAGCTTTTCATTAAATACCTTGTAACTTGGGTTTCAGAGGCCATAAAGAAAGTGATCTTGTGAGCGAGGATAGCGCTGAAAGATATTGGTAGAATAACATCACGTGTACCTTTCAATAGAGGGGGACCCCTATTGCCATCAATCGGGCACAAATCCAGGCTTTGTGGCGGCTACTGAGAAACTGCTGGTAGAAAAACCCAATAACTTTGCCCGACCCGGGAATCGACCCCAGGACCTCATGCTTAGCAGTCGCGCTTGCGACCACTAAACCAACGAGGTATTGGTAGAATAGTAGGAGGAAATATTATTTCGTCATAGAACCATTGATTTGAGGGAACCAGAAATTCAAACGATTACTGGGCATTCAATAATAGTATAAAAATTAAAAACTCATTCTTCTTGTATCTCATCATCTGCTTAGCCTTTCCCCATTCTGTTGGGATCGGCTTCCAGTCTAAGCGGATTCCAATATTTTTACCTGACTACCCAAAAAGAGGAGGTTCTCAATTCGATCAGTATGTTTTTTTAATTTTTTTTACATGAAGCGATTGCCTATCTGACCTCCACAACAATCTAACTTTTATTTATTTAAGGTTCTTTAAAAATAAACAATTATTTTAAAATGCTTTTGCTAAAAGTAAACAAACATTCCATGTTACCACAGAACCTTCAAATACAGAAACAGTCAACAAAGTCTACATTAATTTCCGTTTCACACGCTAATGTCAAGTAAAATCAATACTGGGGCCGTGACTTCGGCTGTAAACCCTGAACCTGGCCTTCAAACCTTCGATAATATTCGTCCTTCACGCGACCTTTCTGTGGTTGCGAGTATATCCGACCATTTTTATTTCCACTATATTTTTCTTCTCATGGTCACTCTAGTCTGGTGTTTTTTTATACGGTGGAATTTTTTCATGGTCACAGCGAAGTTTTTTTTTTAATCTTTTGGGGCCACACTTGGAATTTTTCGTGTATCGTGGGTGCGTTCACAAACATTCAAAGGCACATACACAAATACCCAGACCCGGAACAACTATTCTGTAGGTCATACAAATATTTGTTCCGTGCAGGGATCGAACCCGTGACCATAGCAGTCCATTGCTTGAGCTACTGCGCCAACCGTGCCGCCAAATAAGTTATGTTTTTAGAACTTGTTAACTGTCTAGTTCAAGTGATCATTAAAATGTTTTTCTTTTTGTTACAGGTATGTACTTCAGTAATATGTTGTAAAGAAAATTCTACGTGGATGAGGTGCTAAATGTAAGTGTAAATGTAATTACTTATTAAGTGGAATTCGACAAATTAAGACGGTTGACCGATGGCTTGAAAAGTTTTGGAGTGGTAACCGCGAACCGAAAGACGGTGCGTTGGAAAACATCCGCTAGGTGGGCCTATGAACTGGTGAAGGTTGCGGGGATCCGCTGGATGCGACACCCACAAAACCGGTCAATAGCGACAATTGGGAGAGGCCTATGTCAAGCAGTGGTCGTCTTTCTGTTGAAATGATGATGGAGGAAGACGAGATTTTAACTTTTGTTTAAGATTTCGTAATATCCCATGGGATTAAAAGTATTAAATGACCCAGTGTGCCAAATTTCATCCAAACCCGTACTGTCACTTAGTCGTAAAAGGTACCAAACAGAATTACTTTCTCATTTATACAATTACTAGCTGATGCCCGCGGCTTCACCCGCGTGGATGTCGGTCAAATTATATACTAAAACCTTCCTCTTGAGTCACTCTATCTATTAAAATAAACTGCATCAAAATCCGTTGCGTAGTTTTAAAGATTTAAGGATACATAGGGATATAGGGACAGAGATAGCGACTTTGTTTTATAGTAGTGATGATGATAGTGAAGATGCTTCATCCTGTTCAAGTAAATAGTTTTAATAGTAATATTAAGTCAAGGTAATGAAAATAAGTGAAAGATTTCTTTCTCCAAAGCCTAATAAATAACTTCAAGGCAATATGTCTACGTCGTAAGCTAGACCTTCACTTTAGGGAGAGTGAGAACAGTGCTTCAAATTACTTTCCTTCTAAGTAAGACATAGAAGTTTATCAGTTTATTTTATTAATTACTGGTATGTGCGTTAGTGATGCACGATGCAATTCGTAACATATCGATACAGATAAAACAATATGAAATGTTGGATCGGTACAAAGGAATCGGTATGGGAATGAATGGGTCGTATCCATAAACACACTGCATTATCGATCAATTTAAAATATCGTAACTTTGTTTTAATAAAACTTATCTGTTTCTAATGTATCGGACATATGTGTTGACAAACTTGTGTAGTTAATTAAGATAATATGACAATGCACCGGTGCATGGAGTACAAAAGAATGACTGGAATTGTGGTTAGATTCATAGAAGTAACAGCTAGTTATCCCAGAGAAGTTATAATTCGATAGTTTGATAATCGTGGGTTGCATCAATAGCTTCGATACGATCCTAGAAATGGTAATGCAAATTGATATCGATCCAAACTATCGACAAAAATGCAAGTATCATGCATCCCTAGTGACAGGAAGTATCTACGTTAGAGCAGTGCGAATGACTCGCTAATGTTATAATATTAATAAAATGAGTGTCTTTCGAAACTTCCGTCGCTGTCGACTAGTTACGTAGTAATTATTAATTGTCAGTTCCGTCCACAAGGTACCGACTATCAATTATGTTGACGCGTAACATCTGAGTAAAAAGTAAATAATTATTTTTGTTTGTTAATTATTCGTTTTCTTAAACTGGGTGCGTTGACGTGATTGGCGTCTCGAGTCGAGAAGTTGCGGGTTTTGTTGTTACGGAGTGCGGTAATGATAAAGCATTTATTAAAAGCCATAGGCTTTTAAAGCCATAAGCTTTTAATAACATACATACATAACATCACGCCTTTATCTTACCCCCGAAGGGTTAAGCAGAGGTGTACCCATTAGTACACCCACATCTCGCCAGTTATGTTTAAGTCCTGTGTTATTAGAGGCGAGCCTATTGCCACCAATCAGGCACAATTCTAGACTTTGTGGCTTCTACTGCGTCACTTTTATTAAGTTCAGAAACCTATGGCTGAAATTGATAAACATGATCAGCACGTTCGGTCACTTTTGCGCAACTATCGAACGAAATGTGCAAGATAGAGACAGCAACAAGTCTTTGACAAAGCACATGCTAAGTAACGTTACTGTCTCGACCTGTGAATTTTCCTAAATGACTGACATCATGGACTAACTGCCGCACTCAGAGAGCTTTAATGATTACTTAGGCCATCACTTAGTTTTGTCATACAAAAGTATGTCAAATCATTACTTAGTGACGGCTTAAGTAATCATTAAATATCTCTGAGTGAGGCAGCTAAAACAAGTTGTTTTATGAACTTACTGCCTGACCTCCACAGGTATTATTGAGAAATACGACACCACTGGGTGAGACGAGTAAATAATGAATGTGTTACGGAAAATATAAGAGTACGAGTATTTCATCACACTAATGAATAGAAACAGTCGCCAAATGGACCACCTCCAAATCCCACATCCCGGCAATCATCCAATAACAGATCTTTCATCTCACCTGAAAACTGGAGGTAAATATGTTGACGACAAAAAATTTACATGCCCTAAGAGCTATTGCGCGTGCTGTTGAATTTGCAACGTTCGGCATAAGGTCTAAAGTTGAAAATTCAATAGCAGGTTCAATTTCTCTTGTGACATTACAATTTTTTGACTGTCAATGTGCGCACATCATTTGCTTCCTACTCCATGTCTCGTCTGCGCCGTCTAGAACTTAACCTCTGTAAGCATGCTGTTGAATTTTCAGCGTACGACTTGACACCTAAAGTTTAAAATTGAACAGCAAGCTCAATATGACTTACAACATTTCAATCTTCCACCGTTTAAATGCGCACTCCATTAGCTATCTACTCCGTGCCTGCGCCTGCGCCGCCCACGACACGCGTCTGCCTAGATAGCGATCGTATCTCGATATCGCTCGATTTCGATTATACAACGAATTATAGAGTCGAGTATCGATATCGTAATAGTTTGCGTCACTGGTCCATTGTGCTAGACGATGAGTCAATGAACTTCACTCTAAGTATATTGTGGGCGTGTTTTCGCATTTGATCGCGAAAGGCCGGTCTTGGCTTTTTATGCCTTTGTGGACGGTACAGTAATCCCTTGCATTAAAAGACAAAAGTTTTCTAAAAAAGCTCTATAATTACACATAGCTTTATCGATGTTTATGGGTAGTCCAAGTCCAACACTCGTATCACAAGGTGCAGTTTTGCATTCTCGACAAATTCGGGAGATGGTCATAAAATATATAAATAATCAATTTAAATTACGATATCTGGTCAATTATAATAATTAGTATACGCTGTTTTTTACTTGAGTAACGTGGGGTTAAATTAGCCTATATCCAGCTGTGGACTGCCGTAGGCTGAAGATGATTGACATAATTTCCACCAAAATTTTATGGTAGGTATCACGACTTTTTAACAGTTTCTTGAACCATTATATACACGTGACTATAAATGATCATTAATGCGGTCTATTACTATTTTATTAGAGTCGTAAACAGCCGAATCGTTGCGAAATTAACTCTAGATTCAAGTTTTATGTGTCTTTAAATCCGATAGAAAAGGTTTATTTTAGGTGTCATAAATTACAATATACTTAGGGTTATGTAATAAGGTTTCTTATCGTGTAACTTATTTAATTTTATTGCGGTACAATAATAATGAAGTAAAAATAAAAAAGTTAGGCACACCTATTATCTTTAATAATAGGTACACCGCCTGGTCATCTTTGCTAATATATAAGGTATAGATATTCATCATCATCATTTCAGCAGGGGATTTGCCATAATCGCCACGCTTGGCAGGCGGGTTGGCGATCGCATTATGGTTGTTACAAAGGCACAGAGAACGGTGCTGCCCATTCTCTGGTAAGTCCCTTAGTCGCCTATTATGACACCTACGGGAAGATACGGGATGGTGCTATTCTTTACGTCCGACACCATACGGAAAGGTATAGATATTATTATATGATATCTCGTGCGTCGTTAGCTAATAGACATAGCACTTAAATAAGAGTTTATTTTTATTGCGACTAAAGTGTGATGAATATAAATAATGGTGGATGTCGAGGGTATAAGACCAAAGAAAAGATGAATGGGTTGTATGAAGGAAAAAAAAACTTTTTTGCAAAAAAAAACCGACTTCAAAAACACAAAAAAGTGAAAAGCACAAAAACGAAAAACACAAAAAAGTGAAAAATAAACTTCACAAGAAAAAGCAGCTTCTGAAGTCGGTGACATTGTGTCTGTTTGATTTCGTGTTTTTTTATACCTTTTCGAACACAAAAACAATTTTGAAAATCGGTTCATTAATGATGGAGATATGCGATAAAAAACATACAAAAAAAAACATATAGACGAATTGATAACCTCCTCCTTTTCGGAAGTCGGTTAAAAATGAGTACCTAAATGATAGCGTGACGATAAACGGGTAAGGATGGAACAAAAAGAAAACGTGTTTCGCACATACCAAGTAACACAGGACAATGGCAGCAAGATGATGATTGAATGAAGCCAAATTAATAATTTCCCAATCCACAAGGATTTATTTAGATGTCATCTTTCTGAAAATCTGGAATTCAAGACTACTTCTAGACAAATTGACGTTCCATCAGTGGTATATTTAAATAGACATTCCTAAGCTACCGTTAGCTACCTAAAGTCCTCAGTGCTTGCTACGCATTATCAGTTCTGGCAGAAACTACAAATCCAAGTGTTACGAGAAATGCTTATTTTGGAAATGTGTACCCACTGTTAACTTACGGTGTCATATATTGGGGGAACTCGACAAATGTACAATCCACATTCATTCTCCAAAAGAAATGTCTTAGAACAATATATAACATGCATAGTACCGAATCATTGAGAGATGTGTTCAAAACGGAGGGTTTCCTGACACTGACTGGTATTTACATACTCGAATTATGTTTATTTGTAAAAAACAATATGCAATATTTTAATTTAAAATCAAATTCTAAAAAAAACATTCGGAAACAATATAAGTATGACATAAATTTACCAGTTATCAACAATATGATGTATTATAAAAGTACCTATGTTACGGCTATTCGTGTGTACAATCATTTACCGCCGGCAATTAAGCAATTAAATGGAAATATGTTTAAAAATAAATTGAAAAATATGTTAATTAATAATGTACTTTATAATCTGCAAGAGTTTTTTGATAGAAAAAAATTATATAGTAGGTATGTGAGATCCTAATTTTTAACCGACTTCCAAAAAGGAGGAGGTTCTCTATTCGTGTGTATGTATTTTTTTTTCTTTTTTATGAATAATATTGCATATCCGACTTGGGTAAACTGTTGAAACCAAAAATGTAATGTTTACTAATAAGAACTAAATGTACACAGTTACGCAATAAATAATATCTTTATCTTTATGTCAATTCTGTTGAGTCATTGTAGACATACGGTCTGTTTTAAATTCTCCCTAAACAAACAGCCACTTTGTCTTACACATACCTTTCTCATGCCCTTATCAGATTACCTTTTTAGATATAAAAACACTGCCAGGTCCTGGTTAGATTCCCGGGTCGGACAGAGTGTTGTCGGGTTTTTCCATCAAGAATTTCTCAGTAGCAGCCATGGCGTCTGAATTTGTGCGCGGTAGATAGCAGTATAGGTTCGCCGCCTATTACATGGGACTTAACTGGCGAAGACACCTTTTTTATGGCGGGTGTAAAATCATCAAATAACCCCTCCCGCTCTTGGGCAGAGCGGAAGGGAGTGTCAGACTTCTACTGACTAAAAACCACCTATGTTCCTTCTTAGCCCTTCATGTCCGCGGTATCTCTTGCGAACAACCCGCAGCCCCGACGGGTGGCGAAGACATCTCAGCCTCACCTTTCGGGGCTTACAAGCGTGATGAGTTTATGAGTTATATAAAAATAAAGAATATTACAAACAAAGATAGTCGCGAAAAACATTACCCTTTCCTTGTAGTCGGGTAAAAACAAAATTTAAATACAAACCTAACAGATAAATTGAAAGATCTTTTTCTGTATTACTTTCACACGCAGTGCGAAACAGTAAATAACATTATTATTGCTATATCCCATTGATCACAATTAATTATCGACTTATATGGACGATTGGCAATTTGTTGCCATAACTCCAGCACATCAGGTATGGCAAATTGCGCGCGCGCAACAAAACCGTTTGTCTTGCACCTTCTAACTGATGGTACACACTGCTTGGGGGTTGGGCTAGCTTAATTAAGCAGATATAAATAAAAGGTATTTGAGAAGAAGAAGGTATTTAGAAGGTAAATGAGTCCTGTTCTGCCCTCGTAACAGGAAATGCAGTAATCGTCATTTTTTCGATTTTGAGTTTTTCACAAAAATGACATCTCAAGACTTTAAACTTTACGTAGATTTTTTTTTTTTAAATGGCTGAGACACAGTGAAATAGCTTAGGTAAATGCAGCATTTCGTGTAAAATTATTACTAGGCACGTTTTTTTCTCCAAACCACCATTATGCAAGTACTGTATTCGCTGTTACGAGGCCAGTGTTGTTATCACAATTTATTTTTGGGCACGTAACACATCTGTTTCATCCATACAATATCAGCCGTGGTATTAGGTACTGAATACTTTATTTCATGCCATCTTTCACACATTTTGTTGGTCTGCCTTTTTTAAAAAAAAATTTTAGTATTTTTATATAATTATGTATAAAGTAGAATTTTAAAAATACTTCTACTACAAGACATTTTTAACAAAATACTCGTAGAACAGGCTCAGTGTTTCCTATCTGACTACTCTGAGAAAAAAACGGCCGAAAGAAACTCAGAGGTCACAGTCTCTTTTAAGGTCTAGAGATGGTCTAGCTAAAGTCTAGAGTAGACATTATCTTGGTCAAATCACGTGAGGACTATGCAGGTTCTCGACTGAGATAAACCACACAGAATTGAGTAGACCAGTCCAGTCAAAGCATGTGTCATTAAACGTGTAGCTCAAATCAAAAACTCAAAAAAAGAAGAAAAACCTAAAATGTAATTTGTTGCATGTTTTACCTGCCCGTGTGTCCCCACACGAGCAAACCAGAATGCGTGTTTACTAAAAGCGATCACAAAGCGAAACGCGCATGACTTAAGTGTCAGTAAATAACTTCGTTATCGCCTCCCCTGTATCTATGAGACGTTAACTATTCGCTAAATTATTTCCTTATTAATGTCTCAGTATTTTACCATTTACTTTAGACTTTAATGGGGCAGTGCAGTGCAGAATAGGGCACCGTCTTGTTAGAATCTGTGATTAAATGGTTTTACAACCTTTAATAATATGAGTGGTTTAAATGAGTGAAAGGACTATTAAATTAAGTAGTCATTACTGTAAGCTATTCATTTTTATAAAAAAACTTAGGAAAGCTGAAGTTAAAGATTTGATTAGCCCTATAGTATAAGAAAATGATCACGTTTAATTTTCATCGACATTGACAATGAATTTGAATTTCGAAAATAAAATCTTTCATTCAGACTGCAATCAAAATACTTAACTATTATCGTTATTTCAATCCCAAACAAAATCGATTCCACAATCGATTGAAAAAAAAGCTTCGATTAAACAAAAACGTAATCGATTACATGGACAAGGCAATTTTGATCCCGGACAAATTAACGGTCTTTGTTCCTTTACTACCACTGTCCATTTTACGAAGAACTGTAGACTGATATCCATTGTCCCTTCTTATAGGTAAATTAGTTAAGGTAAAGGGGGGTAAGGGAGCCCAAGGCATATCGGTATTGGTAATTATGCACTACCCACGCCACCCACAGACTTCCCACAGTATAACCTATCCTAAAATCGAGCCGAGACAATGCTTTCACCACTGCTATTAAACATTTCTGTTAATTAATGAGCGTGCGAACCTGGCAACCATCTTATATAACATATAGCAATCGTTCCTGGTTAGGTAACAGTGTGAAATGTTGGTTATTCTGTCAAGATGTCAATAACAGAGCATAGACTAGTTAATTGTGTTGTTTGAGTACCTGTCTTTACAGGTTTTGACATTTGTAAGTGACGTTTGTCCATAGATAATGTTTTTTTTGTTTGACAGTTGGAGTTTGACCTTTTGACTTTAAAATTCCAATGTGTATGTCAAATGATTTGAGATTTTAATTAAATAGTTGCATAACGGTTCGGTTGAAATGAAGTAGATTCTGACAAGTTTTAGTTTGTAAGGTTCGTCATAATGCAGCAAAAAATGTTCAATGTGTTGTTGTGTGTGTGTGTTGTTGTGTTGTTGTGTGTGTGTTGTTGTTGATCTGACAGTGATATTTTAATAGTTATATCTCGCTCATTCGAACCGATTATAAATTATTATTGTATTTGAAGGTCCTATCAGATTGTGTGAGTTTGTGTGAACTCCCAGACCTAAGTAAGGTGAAGACATCATTATATTTCGATTAAAATCTGTGGCTTTTGTTGGATAAATATTTTAAATTTGCCTTTAAGGAAGAAAGACTATTAGTAATTTCATTGAATACATTGCAGTATATTAAGTACCTACTCGTACCTCTTCAGTTACCGAGTTTTACAGAAGCTAGACGCTAATATGGTAATAAATTATTTATAGGTATGTGAAAGATAGCATTATAGACATTCAAAGGGGTGAATGAAACCATACTTATATCTTATAAACCGTTTAATTTGTAGAGGTAAAATAGTTTCAGCCCGCGGTTTTGCCTGTGTAGGTCACTATTATCTCACTATTGGGATAAATTGTATGCTTTCTCTTACTAACACAGGTTATAATCAAATTCAAATTAAATTATTTGTCCAAAAACGGTACATTACATGATCTTGAAATAATAAACGGTCTCATCACTTTACCTGAGACCATATTTTGTTTAGAAATCCGTTCGGATTGTCCCTCGGTGACAGACAGAAATACTTTCGAATTTATAATACTAGTAGGGATAATATAAACTTAACCCATACATACCGTGGTGAAAGCAGGACTGCAGAAGTCATTATTATTTTATTAGCTATCAATTTAAAAGTAAATGAAGTTGTATTCGAGTGCAGTCGTAAAGAACATTTACCTATATTATTTAGTACTAAAACATTAGTTTTTGTTGAAAACTCGTTACGTTATTAAAGGAAATAAAACGGGACCATTTCTACGGGTTCTTTGGGAGAAACGTTGATCCAATCAGTATAAATATTAATGTTTTTGTTGTGTCTACTTGTATGACCGAGCTCCGACTTTTATAACCTTTTATTAATAGAGTCCTTTCATGTTCTAACAAATAAATGTTATTACGTTCATAAAATCGAGGTATTGAGTGCTGTTTCTAAAGACGGACTTAATTTAGTTCTGTTATTGGAAAAGTAAATGAAAAGTAATTCAATCTAAAAGCAAAATTTCTGGAAATATAAAAATACAAATCATAGACTTTGACGTTGAATTAGTTAATATAACCGTTGTAGTGTAGTTCAAACATTTAAAACGAGGATTTTGAATTATAATGAACGACATTTCATCTTCTTCTTTGTTCTCACTTCTTCCCTTTCGGGGCCGTTTGATTTCCTGGTAAGCATCATCATCTCTAAGGCCAAGCTGTGTGTCCTTCTGGATTATTGTCATCCATGTAGTTTGCGGTCTAGTTTTCCACCACCATCTGAAGAGTGAAGTGAATAATTTCAAGTCACTTTTGGAGATACTTGAACGGAAGAATCATCATCATCATTTCAATCGAAAGACGTCCATTGACTGATTTAGGCCTCCTTCAAGAGCCACCACATTGACCAGTCCCGTGCGTCTCGGATCCAGCGGATTCCCTCAACTGATCGATTTTACCGAACTTGGAAATTTTTGTCCACTTAATCTTTTTTCAACTGGACTCTACCAAGATCTGCCCACCCCCTAACAATCAGAAACACGGAAACCTCACCTCATTACATTACTACCAACCCATTCATCTATCTGATGACGTCACACCCGAGGCGTGGTAACTGATTCCAGTGAGTCAGAAGCAACAAAACATTCTTAACGAGACGGTGTCTAGAGGCGATGCGCACGCGCAGCCCTAAATCAAATTGGAGAGAAAAGGTTGGACCTGCTTGGGTTTGTGTAATGAGATGATATCTATAGGCGATGGGAGCGTTACTAAATCATGAGGAGGCGAAAGTGTTTATTTTTTGTGGGAGGACGCCTAAACAGGAGGACAGATGATTACAATTAGGCATCTGTGAGTGTAGACCAGAAAGCAACTGGATGAGAGTAACTGGAGGTTTATGTTAATTCGATGGTGTGCGTTTGTAAAGGCTAGTGGCCAGTTAGGACCTTTATATGCTGATGATGGCGAAGTTACTTGAGCCAATAACCAACATCCTACGGGCACTTGTGATGGTCATCATTTGCCTTCTGTGCCGTTTTTCACAAAAGCGTGCATGTCCCGATAGTGGTATTGGCATAGGCTGATAAAGGTGTGGTGTCTGTGGTTAGCACCATCTGCCTAGGCTTTTCCAGGTACGTCGGCTTCCAGTCTTTCCGGAGTCAGCTGAATACCTCCTGGCTGACCTCCACAACCGTTGGTAAAACTGGTTGTCAGACTTTCAGGCCACTGACTACCTGTAACTGCTGTCAAAGATCTACATATATTATGACAGCCGGTGCCAACAACTTAACGTGTTTTTCGAGGCACGGAGGAAACACAACGTGAAAGTGTTAGACCGTCTGTTATTTGTTGTGGTACTCGTAGCTGGCAAATGTCTGAGTAAACAAACTGTCTCTGTAGAAATTGGCTTAAAAAAAAAGGCGGAGTAGGAGAAACCTACTCCGCCTTTTTTTTTTTTATGGTGGGTGGAAAATCATCTAATAACCCCTCGCGCTCTTGGGCAGAGCGGAAGGGAGTGTCAGACTTCTACTGACTAAAAACCACCCATGTTCCTTCTTAGCCCTTAGGCCGCGGTATCTCCTGCGAACAACCCGCAGCCCCGACGGGCGTCGGCCCTTGCGGCCCCTTCCATGTTGCTGACATCTCTTTGATGCGCACGTGGAACACGAACGCGCCGTCGACATGGCCTGTCGTCGTCATAAGACGGACGGACGGCGAGCTTACCCATCACTCACCGTCCACAGGCCCGCGTCTACGGTGGTCGGAAACCATCACGTGGCCCCCGACGCCCGGAGCGCCTCCCGCGGCGGCGGGGACGAGAGGTTCTCTCCCCTCCTACTGCGCCTCACTTTCGCTTCTTCAACAAATAACTCGAACGAAGTCTAGACTCGTACTAGTGGGACTAATTAAAGGTAATGAAGTAATTAGTTAGCTAGTATGTTAATATTCTAATTGGGATGCTGACCAGCATGTACTGATGATGTCAACTGTCTTTAGTTAGAATATTTTTTCTTCTCAATTCAAAATGGCGCCGCGCCGGCAAGGATTCGTGCAAGTATAATTGATTGACTCATTAGTCATCAGTCTTACTTACTAAGTAATTTAAAATAGTTTTTAGTTTAGAAATCTTTGATTCTTCTCTGGTCTGTGAGGAGGTCGCAAGAGCGACTGCTGAGCATGACGTGTTGGGTTCGATCCGGTCGGGTAAAAAGTGCTATTGGCTTTTACCTTCAGCAATTTCTTTGTGCTTTGACAAATTGATATTGGCTTTTTCCACCACCAATTTTTGGTTTGACTGAGAAATTAGGCTCTCCGACTCCGAGTTGCTAGCTAAACCTCTGCACAACCCTTCGGAAATTACTGACTTAAAGTTTTGTGTAGGGAATTATACATCATGTTCACACTATTAAATTTATATGCCACAATACCCGTAACTAGCTTCTTAGCTTTACAGGTTATCTGTCATTATAAACCTTAAAGTTTAATGTTAAACCGATAAAGTATAAAACGCATAGTCATTGGAGTTGCGTACAGACAGGTGACTCAGTGCTTTCTCACGGCTTTTCATATTTATTTGTATCACTTTACGATTTTGTATTGACATTCAACAGATTATGAGCAGAAGGCCTCATTAAATTGACTAGTAATTAAATTAACAAATAAAAAATTAACTCAAAAAAAAGGCCTAAAATAACTTTACTTTCGGATGTCGGTAACTATATTTGTTTCAGTGACATAATATATACTAGGTAACATTTAAAATACTACTTTACGTGGTGTATTGAAAATCATGTTTTGAAATGCACACGTGGGCATTTGTTACTGCAATTCTTGGCTCCAAAACAACCTCGCCTGCGGCTACAGTGTGAATTCTGCCCCGAATGCACTATCAAAGTTTCCCTACTTATATCAAAGTATACTATTCTTTCTCATGTTTACCAATACTGGTTTCTCTGTACCTTCTTTACTCTGGTCTAGTTTCACCCGATTGGCGGCTGTGTGCAGTTGCATTAATTAATGTTCAGCGGTTGTTTCGCCCACGCATGCGTAGAAAGTACTCGACCCGTTTGTCTGTATGTGTCGCTGTTACATGCCGTGATCGATATATTGGTGAAACTACTGCGGGTACTGTTTCAGTAGTTAGGTATAGGTTGTTTGGTTATGGTGTTCGTCTCTGAGGTTAGCCGTGTTGTATTAATGGAATTAATCGATCATCATCATCATCATTCTCTTGCCCTTATCACAATTCATTTGAGGTCGGCGCAGCATGTCTTCTTCTTCCATACTTAAGAAAAAGAAGTCTTTTCTTCTTATGGAATTAATCGAAAAAATAAATATTTGAATTTGAACTTATTTAAGAACAAAACGTTAAAAATGATGTACCTACGTTGGCTCTGATGTAGAGCATTGTTGTAATGATCATAATCTTGTCCAATTAACTGCCGTTATCTACATTTAATATGGGGCGGCGCAACATGTCTTCTTTCATACATCTTTTTTTTTTTTTTTTTTTTTTTTTTTTTTTTTTTTTTTTTTTTTTTTTACAAAAAAAAACGTTGCCCCACACTAGGAATTTCTCCTGTATCGTGGGTGCGTTTACAAACATTTAAACTCATACACAAACACACCCAGACCCGAAACAACTATCTGTAGGTCATACAAATATTTGTTCCGTGCGGGAATCGAACCCGCGACACGCAGCGCAGCAGTCCAATCGCTCAGCCACTGCGCCAACCGTGTCGTCAAATCTAATATCTTTAATATTAGTTACCTCAACAGTCACCTCCTTTCTAACCATATCACCGTTCTCACACTCCATCCATCGTGTCTTTGGCCTTCCTCTCTTATAGCTATCTAAATCTACATTCACACTCAACATTTTCCTGTACTTTTTTTTTTTTTGCGGGCGGAAAATCATCAAATAACCAGCTCTTGGGTAGAGCGAAAGGGAGTTTCAGACTTCTACTGACTAAAAACCACCCATGTTCCTTCTTAGCCCTTCATGTCGAGGCCGCGGTATCTCTAGCGAACAATCCGCAGCCCCGACGGGACATTTTCCTGTACTTAGTTCTTAGCCTACACACCATTTGGACGAGAGCCTTTGAAAATGTGTTAAGCATAGGTGTTCAGTTAACATGTCCCTGGCTTTTGGGTGTAGAAGAAGAAGAAACTCCATAAGACCACAAGGCTGAAAGTTGGTAATTACTGTCCGCTGTTGCGGGCGTGATGTTATGTTATCGTCTTACAAATAAGTAAATAGAAATTCTAATTAACTATTCAGCGGTAAACATTCCAATACTTCCGATTGACCGTAACAAGATAATTGCACGATCCAATCGAGACTAATCCCTGCTCTCTATGTAAAGAAACAGAATACAGGTTCTAGTACTAGAAGCATCAGGAAACGACCAATAACATTCTCTCACCGCCACATTTGTACGGGGAAGTTGTAATTGGTTTCGAATTAAACGCGGTATAAGGCTTAATTTACAATGCCGCGGTATGAAATGGAAGATATTTTTTATACAACGCACAATAAACTTTATCAAAATTGCGTAACGAAACTAGATTGAGCAGGTAACTGCAGGAATTCCCGAGAATGCACTAGAATTCTCCAGAAGAATAATTTTCCGGAAGCCGCTCTTGTTTGGCTCGTATCTATCCTGTTCGTTGATGGCTATTGGAGCAGAGGGAGACCAAAAAAACGTTGGATGCACTATTTGAAGGATTATATGACTAGAAAGTAAATAATACTGCTGAAATGACAAGTAGTAACCTCAAATAAGTTAGATAGGAGAATGATGTAAAGTTTATTACGCTTACTAAGACTTCGTCCAAAAATGCTTTTATTTTAATATGGGGCGATGTGAATTGACCCTTACGGAGTCATAAATGATGGGCAAAGGAAATCTAATCGTTACTGCAGTTATAGGTCCGGTTATCCGGTTATCTTAGTAACATCCCTAGTAACGTAACTGGTTGATAATCTGCGGATATCGAAGCAGGTCGAGATAAGCGAATGTTCGCAAATAGACACGGTTGATTTAAGAGAGGTTACTTAGAGTTGCTATGTTAAGTAGAGGAAGACCAAAGAAACGATGGATGGACTGTGTTAAAATTGATATGGTAAAAAAGGAGGTGTCTCATGAGATGACGAGAAACAAAGAAGTATGGAAGAGGAAGACATGCTGCGCCGACCCCAAATGAATTGGGATAAGGGCAAGAGAATGATGATGATGATGATGACTTGGAGTTGCTATGTTATGTAAACTTGGTTTGCATTTCCAGTGAGTGACAATAAGGGTCCTTGGGGATAAACATGCTTGCAATTTGGTCGCTTTACATGCCGTTGAGAATATTTCTTGCAGGCCTGCTGGATTGGGGCTGCGGGTTGTTCGCAAGAGATACCGCGGCCTCGACATGAAGGGCTAAGAAGGAACATAGGTGGTTTTTAGTCCGTACATGTCTGACACTCCCTTTCGCTCTGCCCAAGAGCGGGAGGGGTTATTTGATAATTTTCCACCCGCCAAAAAATTGCTGGATTACTTACAATGTTTTTCTTCACCAAAGCAAGTGATAATCATGATGCAAAACGCACATGAATCCGGAAAGTCAGAGATCCGTCTTGGGTTTGAACTTGAGAACTATGATTTGTCAGTCCGACTGTTACACCACTAGACTATCACTGCAGTAAACCTAGACAACTAGCTATTAGAGTCTCCTTTGTAGCAAATAAGCCAGGAAGAGTTACTGGTCCATGAAAGAGTATTTTAAATGCACCCTGCCCATGTCTCTGAAGCGAAAGCTAATGGACATGTGTATTCTCCCCATCTTGACCTACGGTGCACAAACTTAGTCTTTGACTAACATCCAAAAGTCCAAACTCAAGGTTTGCCAACATGCGTGTAAAATTAACCGATCGGGTTCGAAACACTACACTGCGCTCCAAAACGCAAATTGTTGACGTAGCTCAAAAGGCGGCCACACTTAAATGGGACTGGGCAGGACATGTCTGTCGCATGCCGAACGAACTGTGGGCCCGTAAAGCTCAGGATTGGTGCCCTGAAACAGTTACACGAGGTCGTGGCAGACCACGAAGGAGATGGCGGGACGAACTGGATGTCTTCCTTGAGAATTGGAGAGACGTTGCACAGAATCGTGACCGTTGGAAGGAATGGACGGAGGCCTTTGCTCAGCAGTGGGACAACATAGGCCAGCTATATAAGCCTGTGTTAGACTCCCAAAGATACACTTCTATTTTAGATTTCTGTAGCATTTATTGACTCTTCCGTTCATAAATTACTTCTCTTCCATTCAAAAACTCTTACACGGTTCAGACTTGAGACTACTCCACGCCGATTGCGAATAACAATAAAACGTTTCACAAATAAAGTGCATCTATCTCAATGGAATAAAAAGGTCATAGCTTTTAAATTACACAATATAAAAGTACTAGACGGTTTAGAAGTTAGACCACTTTCTAGACTAGAACAAGCTGATTAAACCATTAAGTTTCTTTTAAAATATCGCATTGTATTCGCCACAGATACCTTTACTTGAATACGTGTAGTGATTCACCTGTATCGACAAAATATCGAGGCGTTTTATCGATAAAAGTGAAAACAATATGGATGCTGCCAGCCGTTATACACCCATAACGTCCCATATTACGAGTTTGTTTTCTACTATCAGCCTGTTATTGCCCTATAAATATACAGTTTATGGGAATTCGAATTATATGTAATGTGTGTTTTTAAAACGAATAAAAGTTCTTTACTGATATATCCATGTTTTTGTTCGTAATCGGTCGTAAAAATATTGTTTTATGCTGATCTACTGAGAATTAACTACTTGTGTTTAATATTTTATTATTAGGATAGATTATAAACGTAAAAGAAGATTACTGTCATTGTGAATTGCTCTAAGCGTATTAATTTTAATATCCCCATCATTAATGCTGACAGAAAATTACTCATAAACACAGTCATAAGAGTTATAAGTAAGTATAACTTGGTTGTTATTTTGCATACTGACGGATGCAAAATGGTAGCTTGTCAAAATAATCATGCATATAAAATGCAACGGAGACTTAACAAGGCAACACGCCTTGTCTAATCTCAATCAACTTTGCTCTTACAAACTGTTATTGTCCTTCAGGCCTTTGTAGTTCATCAGCGATGAATGTTCTTGGAAATGCAAGTGAAATTAGTTATCACAGTATGTCAACTCTTGTGGTTATCGCAGTTCCAGCTTTCTGTGGGTCAGTGTGGTCAATTAGGAGTCCTTTTATCTTTCGAGACTGGGACACCGACATTTTAGATTTTTTTTTTTTTTTTTTTTTGTTAGCCTACGTTGTGTCCCACTGCTGAGCAAAGGCCTCCCCTTTCTCCTTCCATACCTTTCTGTCATGTGCGATCTCTGGCCATGTTAGCCCCGCAAACATGATCAGATCGTCACGCCACCTTCGCCGCGGTCGACCTCGACGGCGCTGTCCTGCCTCAGGCGTCCAGTGTGTGACGACCTTTGCCCATCTCTCCGGGTGCATCCGTGCTACGTGGCCTGCCCACTCCCACTTCAGCCTGGCTGTTTTTTCTCCAACATCAGCTATTTGAGTTATGGAGCGCAGGGTGGTGTTTCTAACGCGATCTGTTCGCCTAACACCTATTATGCTGCGCTCCATTGCTCGCTGGCAAATCTTGAGTTTGGACTTCTGTTGTTCAGTAAGTGACCAACTTTGTGCACCGTAGGTTAGGTTAGGTTAGGTCCACATTTTAGAATGCGGATTTATATTCGTGTCGTTCTTGTTTCTTGTTGTGAAGGTTAATTTCTATAAACTTTGTACTTTCAAAATTTCAGATAGACATTGACTTACATAAGTCCATGTGTGTGTACCCTTTTGATATGGTTAATTTGGTCTTCTTCTTAGAACTGATCTACTAGTTTTAGCGCTTTCGGTAGCATCCATCAGTTCCTGTAGTAAACAAACATTTTGGATACGGACAAATTACTCTGAGACTACGTAAACATTGATGGTGCATTTAAAATGTATTTTGGCGCGAACGCAATTACTATAACAGTAGCGATAAAACTAAATTAGGAAGACTAATGATACTCAATGAGGACGCCTCCATCACTTTAAAGCAACATTATAAATGTGTCAAAAGTGAATCGAAAACAGTGTAAGTAAACCAAGAGTAGTACGTGGACTGGATGCAAGATCGTGACTGTATGTCTGTAGTAACATATTAACGCGGTACAAACGAGGGCAGTCGCCTTCGGTCGCCTCCAAATGGCCACTATTATCGACAAGATCTTGTCGACTCTTGCCCCTCCCTACGCGCTGCCGGCCAACCGTTTTACAGCTTATTTTGTCGTCATTGTTTTGGTTTAACGGCTTTATAACCAGGGAAATTACGGGTATTAATTGCGGTTAATTTATTACCATTTTGCTGTAATTTATATTTGTCTATAAACTAATAGAAACGGCTAAACTATACGGCAATACAATTCATAAATCTTTAGAGGTTCAATGATCCGTGAAATTAACAATTTATTTAATAAGTTTCTTTAATCGAAATGACGCTATCTGCAGTATCTTAGTAAGAAATCCCTGGTGTCTGGAAAATTTCAATTTCCGAGACTTTCCAGACCGATTTAAAACAAAAACAAAACTATATTAATGATAATCTTGTTCAACAAGCACTATAGTTATTAAATAGCAGCCCACCGCTAAACGTGCAAGGCACACGACGTACGACTAACTAATCAAACAACATGAAATTACATTCGATTCACTTCACTATAATCACGAACTTGTATGGCCAATACTTTTCAATGTATGTCGGTTATTATGCAAATTACGACGCACTGCACCCTTTGTTGTGCTAATTTACTGAATATTCTAGCTGGTAACTGCTGATTGTATATGACCAATGCTTAAGTTACTGTTAAACGGAATTTTAGAATCGAATATTGGTTTCGATTTTGGATCTCAAAACTAATCTTGTGTTTGTTTATTTTATATTTGCTGCCGCTGTAACTCTAGTGGTAGCTTCTGCTGAGCATGAGAACCTAAGTTGAATTCCAAGTCGGGAAAGGAATTACAGGAATCACGAACAACAGTAGCTACCAGGGCCTGGAGTTTGGGTTCGATTTGTAGTCCGTCATTAGGCTGACTCTCTCCTTCATGATCAGTATGGTCAATTGGTCACCCATATTTCGTCAGTTAAACTGGTGAAATATGGGCGTAGGCGTAGGGCGTATGGACCTTAACCTTAACTTAACCTTTCGGGGATTGGAGGGAATTTTGTACCTTGCCCTCCATTATTTTCGGAGCAATTTCTTGCCATTAATGTGTTGAGCTCTTAATGCGCACGCGCCTCAAATATGGCGGGTCCCAGGGTCTGTTAGCCGTCAATTTATAGACTTTTGGCGGGCTCGCCCACGCCCCGCCTCGGCTTGATGCCCGTGTAATGTGTGCCTGATTGAACAGGTACAGCGGGACTGCGGGATTATTATTCGCGCCAATCCCTTCCGCGATCCAGCATATCGAATGTCCCGCGCGCTAGGGATGTGCAATACTTGTATTTATCGATTGTGATCGGGAACACGATACTAGGGTCGTGTCTAATGACTTCGATTCGATCCTTCAAATATCGAATTTTAGGTCCTTTTTATTTATAATGTCGTTGAATCAATATAATATTTAACCTACCTATGATGATATGATCAAATCATATTTGATATTCAATCATATTTACCTATCATTCTTTTGTTAAGTCATCATGCATTTTTGATTACGTATTTTATCCATCAGTATCCATAGAATCGACGTTATCGATACTGTAAACAAAATATCGAATCAGATCGCCCATCCCTACCGTGCACTAAATTTCCTAACAGAAATATAGTTTGTATTATTTTTCTATTTATTATTACAGCCATTTAAATGTGTGGTCTTGCTCATTTCTTATGATACACCACGATAAGGCAGCTGGAGTCTTTGTATTTATCGCTTTGAGTATTGTTTACTGTGTTTAGGATTACTGATTATCTCCTGCAGTCTTAAGTTACTGAAATACAAGAAACGACGATACTTAGTATTGATAGAATTTTTGTTTACAATCCCTAGATAAAGGGGAAATATGCATTTGCGGAATAATTGCGTGTAATATCTGTTGGCAATTTCTCAGTAGCAGCCACGAAGTCTGGATTTGTGCCCGGTTGATGGCAATAGCCTAGCCCCCTATTACATGGAACTTACATGGACGCCCTAGCAAGACATACACTGACCTTATTGGTGATGTTCTTCAGAAAGGACAGGTGCGTAGTACTCACAACCGGCTGGTTTGACCAGATGTATGAATGTGAACGAGGCAAATAGTATGTAAGGATCGTGGCAGGTTGCGTTCTGTGGTGTCTGCCTACTCCTTACATTAAACTGGTGAAATGTGGGTGTACTAATGGGTCAAATGCCTTTTTTTTTTTGGGGGGGTGGGAAATCATCAAATAACCCCTCCCGCTCTTGGGCAGAGCGAAAGGGAGTGTCAGACTTCTACTGACTAAAATCCACCCATGTTCCTTCTTAGCCCTTCATGTCGAGGCCGCGGTATCTGCGAACAACCCGCAGCCCCGACGGGCGTCGGCCCTTGCGAGCCCTTTCCATGTTGCTGACATCTCTTTGAGGCGCGCGTGGAACACGAACGCGCCGTCGACACGGCCTGTCGTCGTCATAAGACGGACGGACGGCGAGCTTACCCATCACTCACCGTCCACAGGGCCGCGTCTAAGGTGGCCGGAAGCCATCACGTGGCCCCCGACGCCCGGAGCGCCTCCCGCGGCGGCTGGGACGAGAGGTTCTCTCCCTCTCACGTTCCGCCACCTCCTTCGCTAGCATCACTGCTTCGCAGAAAGAGGCGACGGCGTCCCATTCCTCCTCGCCCCGGACCATGTCTACCTACTCCTTACATTGAACTGGTGAAATGTGGATGTACTAATGGGTCAAATGCCTCACCTTTTGGGGATTACAGGCGTTATGTTATGTTTAGGTATATCTGTGACTTTCGCCAGCGTTCTTTGTCAGTGGGCAATCATCTATAGATTACTGCAGATTATCGTAGATTACTAGACCTTTTGATCTGACAGATTAGCTAACACCATTAAGGAACAATCTTGCGCATAAACTTCTCTATATTAACTTTCCGCTTATTTTAGCTTCTAAAGTGATTTCATCAATATAATGTTCTACCGAATATAACGCTGTCGGAATAGTCAAAAATTTATTGGATTAGCACTATTTGTTGAATTTATTGGATTGGCAGGGGAGAATGGAAGAACAGTTCGTGTTGCGGCCACCCCAAATAATATGAGACAAGGTCTGGAAGATTATGACGAGCTTCCGAGAAGCTTGATGTCAATCCGGCTGACAGTCACTTTTAGAATAGAATAGAATCGAATACATTTATTTTCAGGTAACAAAGACCCATAGACAAATACCTTAACCTTAATATACATACTAATAACATTTGTGTTAGTATAAATAACTAAAAACTATGTTAGTATCACTTCACTTCACTTGCACGATACTTAGTGCGATCTTCTTAGTGTGTTTTTCTTAGTGCAGTCTTAGTGGACTTTTGTAAACACGAAAGGCTTTGAAAGCGACTATCATTTGTTTGTCTAACTAGGGCCCGTGGTGACTCGAAACTCTTTAATCATGTTTTCCATCTGAAAAATTACACTTATATTAATTACAACTATCGACAGAAACGTGTCCACGAAATTCAATATATTTTATGCTCTTGCACATTCATCCTTATACTAACAATAAATAAGCATGAAAATTGCTGTTAATTTCATAACGTTTGTACATGAAAAGAAAGGTCAGGCTGCTGATATGATCCCACAGTTATTAGCTATAAACTATAAAACTAGTTTCGAAATAAGACGTGGTTTATACAAGTCATGAGATCAAAACTTTTCCTTAAAGGGAGGTTTATATTGCGATAGTAGCCACTGGTTGTACCTCGAACTGTTATATCGTTGGTACTAAATTAGTATTATTTGTATACAAATAAATACCATTATGTCTGTTTTTGCAATGCATCTGACAAACTTAGACAAAAAAATAACATATTTTTTTAATTATAGCATGTCTGTCTGTTTGTTCCGGCCAATCTCCAAAACGGCAAGACTGATTCTGTCGGAACTTTTATTGGCAGATTGCTGATGGTATAAGGAGTAATTTAGGCTATCTATCACAACTTTAAACTATAAAACTAGTTTCGAAATAAGACGTGACTTATACAAGTCATGGGATCACAACTTTTCCTTAAAGGGAGGTTTATATTGCGACTGTAGCCACTGGTTGTAACTTGAAACTTCTGGCCTGGAGTGGCTGGAGAGGCGCCACGGCGCCCTCACCTTCCGTCTGACGCAGGTACTCACCGGACACGGTTGTTTCGGGAGGTACCTGCACCGAATCAGGCGGGAGGAAACGCCCGGATGCCACCATTGCGAGGATCGGCCGGAGGACACGGTGGAGCACACTGTGGAGGTGTGTCCTGCTTGGGCGGAGCCCCGCCGTGTTCTCGTAGCCGCGATCGGCGGCGGCGACCTCTCGGGTCCGGCCCTGGTGCAAGCCATGGTCCGGGGCGAGGAGGAATGGGACGCCGTCGCCTCCTTCTGCGAAGCAGTGATGCTAGCGAAGGAGGTGGCGGAACGTGAGAGGAACAGAACCTCTCGTCCCAGCCGCCGCGGGAGGCGCTCCGGGCGTCGGGGGCCACGTGATGGCTTCCGGCCACCGTAGACGCGGGCCTGTGGACGGTGAGTGATGGGTAAGCTCGCCGTCCGTCCGTCTTATGACGACGACAGGCCGTGTCGACGGCGCGTTCGTGTTCCACGCGCGCCTCAAAGAGATGTCAGCAACATGGAAGGGGCCCGCAAGGGCCGACGCCTGTCGAGGCTGCGGGTTGTTCGTAAGGGATACCGCGGCCTCGACATGAAGGGCTAAGAAGGAACATGGGTGGTTTTTAGTCAGTAGAAGTCTGACACTCCCTTTCGCTCTGCCCAAGAGCGGGAGGGGTTATTTGATGATTTCCCACCCCCAAAAAAAAATAAAAATAAAAAAAATAAAAGGCCTGTTATATCGTTAGTACTAAATTAGTATTAGGTCTGTACAAAATTTAATTAATTAATTTGAAGTGTCTGTTTGTGCAATGCATATGAAAGTAAAACTGCTTACAAAAAAAGTTTTTTTTGTCTGTTATTTGTTGCCGGTAATCTCTGGAACGTCTGGAATATTTTGACGGGACTATTAAAACGATTAGGTCACGCTAAAAGCGTCTTTCGGTTTTCCGAACCAAAATGAGTTGTAAAACGCAAGCGACCTTTTTCCAGGAAGTGCATTACTGGTAATAAAATGAAGAGATCTATTTAGTAAAACTTTAGAAAGACGTCTCAAATTATACCAGCACTGCGGTATAAACACAGCTTAAAGATCGCTACTTAAATAAATACAAGTACATAGAGATATCGACGGTTTAACCTCTGTGCGGAGTAAAATTTATAACAGTCTCCTCGGCAAATGTTAAACAGTTCGTTAGTAAGATCGCGACATGTGGGTCACGCTTGTCAAGTAACCAACGAATAAATATTCCCTTATAAAGTATGCGAGTTTATTCATTGGCCCAAGATTTATGTTAGCCCGTATTATTACCGATTTGCACCAATGATTACAACTTACAACTAGAAAACAAATCGAAATTGAACTATGAAGAACTTGTTCTAAATTTAAAATGAAATTCGCGTCTTTATTTATTGTCTGTGGTACGAGGTGTAGTGTTGTACGCCCACCTATTTACTGATATCGATATTAAATTCCATGTAATAGCGAGCGAGTTTTGCCATTTCCTTACATCATGTTGCTACTGAGATCTTCGTAACATCAAATAAAACCCACGCTTGTCCTGAAACTCCTCAACCAACCCTCAAACTATTATTTTTGTAAATTTGTTACTCAATGACGCAAAAACTTCTAAACGGATTTGTAGAAATTTGGTAAACAGATTGTTTCTAGCCTGAATTAACACATGGGATACTTTTTTATCCCGGAACTACGATCCATTTTACAATTACAGCACACCACGCGAGCGATACCGACGGCACATGCATAGCTCGTAAGTCATATAATAATCTAAACCCATTACGATATTTTCACGTAATAATTATCGTAAAGGTTTATAATAAGCAATCGAAGCACGTCATGCGTCATTAGAAGGCACAGTCAACAAGCCGACGCTTAGAGCAGTTTGTCGTAAAACATTTACCTTTAAATGAGCCGTGAATGCCCGTGGAGTACCGCGCACGCGCCTCGCATGCTAATTTATTATGATGCTTGCGCAGGCGCTGGGGAGTCGACCGATTTATGAACTGCCAGTTTGACATTACATGACTATGATGCAGGGTATGCACTGAAGGGGGTTTGCAGATGTGATTAATTCACTATGTGTTCAAGTATAGGACTTACTGTAGAGAGAGAGACTTAAATAGTAGATACTGATACTTGTAGATCATTCCACTGCTGGACAAAGGCTTCTCTCCATGACTTCCAGTTGTAAACCTTTTGCAATCAACCAGACAGATATCTAGATGATTGAAACCCAAAAATCGTTTACCCCTATATCTGATGGTGGAACTCGCAACGGCCCATAGAAAGAAACATGAAAATGTCAAAAATGTCATAATTAGTCATAAGCTATATCAATCATAAGGCTATGTCAATCCTGTCAAGTCATTGTAGAAATACCAAATATGTTAGGAATAAAAAGTCAACAAGGAAATTTTTGTCCAAAACATAACAAGAGCGTTTTTTTGACCTATTTTAAAAGTAGCTGATACTTCCAAAAATATTATAACCTAAATCTCCATTACGTGCAAGGGGGAAAAATGAAGTGGGGGATAAAGTGGCCTAAAAACCTCATGTGATTAAAAGATGACCCCATAGATCAGCAGCCACATGAGTCAGCGACTACCAACCAACGAGAAAACTATTAACTATTAAGCCTCACTTAAACATGGTTCCGATTTCAATTAGAGTAACGGCGAAAAATATCGGTTAATAATCAGTTTATGATAAAGTAACAGTTTGTAACCGATCGTGTGTTGAAGGATGTTATTATTGGATCTGTTCACACGTTCGTTTATAATATAACATTTAATGCCTACACATTTTTGATTAAAGATCTTATTAGTCTTCATAAATCGCAATCAATATTTTTGACTAATGAGTATTGCTCCACTAACATTTTTATAGCATAATCTTCAATCTACCGTTTTAGTTATTTGGACCTGTTATTTTCTCTCGTTCTAATACTCATAAATCACTTGTAAATAAACTTGTGTTTTCTATGACATTAACACACGTGCACATCACTTTTCCCGCGCTTTTTGCCCTCGCTCTCCATCTTGACAGCGACAACTGTCAATTTTCCCGCGCGTATTTTCGTCGACGCCATAATAACACGTTCGGGTGTACGCATCATCACTTTGATGCTCAGATCAGGCCATTGTCATAAGATCTTGCCCCCGGCGTCTGTTAATACACTTTCACTCCTTTTGTTCGAGTTTAATGTCACTTTTTGCTGCCGAAATAGCATGTCAGACAATCGCAGTTATCTGTCAAGCGATAAAGTCGCTTTTCTATCTTGTATCGGCGCTGTTTTGCTGCTATCTCGGGTCACTGAGTACAACCCAGTGTTTAACATTGTTCAAAGAATTGCAGTGTTAGTGGACTTTCTTTTCTACGTACATTGTATAATATAGGAGCAAGAAATTGTTGTTGATACAGGTAATCTATATTAATATTATAAAGAGGTGATATTGTTTGTGTGTTTGTAAGATTCTATGAAGGGGGTAATCTCCGGAACTAATGATCCAATTCTAAAAATTATTTTACTGGCTGAAAGCTACATTGTGCGTGGCTATAAATTATATTTCATCATCATCATCATCAGCCTATGTTTCCACTGCAGGGACTCAGGCCTCTTCTCTAGGAGAGGGATGGGCTATACTTATCCACCACGCGAACCCAGTGTGGATTGGTAGATGTCACATGTCTTCGAATTTTTTGGTTCTACGACATGCCGATTTCATTATATTTATATCATGAAAGTTACCCGCGTTGTCACAATTTTAGCGGTCGACGTCGCGGGCAAAGTGCTAGTTGTATAATATAGGAGCAAGAAATTGTTGTTGATACAGGTAAACGGTGTTCTACAAGATCTTACAGCGCTGGAACGATGTTGGTTTTCCTTGAAAATAATCTTTGATCTTTACTGAACATAAGTTTACGTAATATCTTCAGTCAAACAATAACAGCACCCGTATAACAGACATATACACACATCAACACCGTCTAGGGATATTTTGTATAAAGTTCTTAAACTCAAAAAATACTGGCCACTTTCAAATTCTTTTGAAGAAAGTTTATTTTGTAAGCCTTTTTGAACGATTCTAAATTTTAATTTGAAAAAATACATTAAAAACAAAAGATTTACGCGGCATAATGGTAGCGAAGTCCGAAGGTTTCATTTACCTACAGTAGTTTGTGGCTATTTTTTTGTGTCCAATTTAAGTTTTATAACAAGTTATCGGTTAATTCCGAATTAATGTTATTGTGTGCATCATGCAGCGGCGCCATTTAACTAGAGAAGAAACGTTAAGGGCAGTAGGCATGCTTCAAGCTGGGGCTACTCAACGGAGTATTGCTGAGGAGTTTGGCACAAGACAAAACGTGATATCAAGGTTATGGTCACGTTATCGTGCTACTGGTGAAATGGCTGAAAGACACCCAGGCGGGAAGCGCATAACCACTCAACGACAAGACCGATTTTTGCAAGTTGCCGCGAGAAGACAACCAAATGTTACGGTCATGCAGTTGGTTCAGAGGCTCCAGTCAGAGCACCAGTTGCTTGTGAGTGACCAAACTGTGAGGAGAAGGCTGCATGAAGCTAACCTTCATGCTCGCAGACCGCTTCGTACTCCAGCACTACGCCGAGGAAATCGTGGACGACGACTAGAGTGGGCTCGTGAACATTTGCTCTGGGAAGAAAACCAGTGGTCTGTAGTGCTGTTTACCGATGAGTCCCGGTTCGGTTTCCATCCCGATACACGTAGAGTGCGTGTTTGGCGAGTTCCTGGTCGTGAGAGCCGTCTGCAACATCCTCAGGAAGTCCATTCATACCACGGCGGGACAATTATGGTTTGGGCGGGAATTCGTGTTGGTGCAAGAACAGACCTCGTTTGGATCAGAAACACCATGACGGCTGAAAAATACCGTAATGAGGTGCTGGTACCAATAATCTACCCCCATCGACTACAAATGGGCCAAGAATTCACGCTCATGCACGATAACGCCCGTCCGCACACAGCGAGAGTGGTGACGAGCTGGTTGCAGGAGCACGACGTATCGGTCTTAGGCTGGCCCGCTCAATCGCCTGACCTAAATCCCATAGAACACGCGTGGGACATGCTCCAAAGAAGGGCTTTGAGAAATTTCCCTGCAAACGTTGCGACGGAAGAGCAACTTTTTTTGCATCTTAGCCGGACCTGGGACAATATACCGCAGCAAGACTTGGATAACTTAATCCAAAGCATGAAAAACCGTTGCAGGACCTTTATTAACGTCATGGGTGGTTTTACTGACTACTGATTTTTCACAGAACTGTTAAAAACAAATTATGTTTTCCTTATTTGTAAATTTTTCTTGAGAAACACATTCGTTGTTAGTTTTACCATTATTTCATGTTTTTTCTTTATTTGAATAAAAATTTGTTTACGCAAAAAACATTGTTTTTTTTTATTCTGGAGTGTAGTCTGATAAATGGGCTTTATAAAAATATATACATGTTGTATGCTATTTTTAATACATTTTGAGTAAATTGAGTAAATCCAAAATATCCCTAGACAGTGTTGATGTGTGTATTATTATGTATTATTTATGTAAAAAACCGGCCCAGTGCTAAAGTAAAAAACTCGGACATGAAGTACGTACCATCGGGGCTGCGGGTTGTTCGCAAGAGATACCGCGGCATCGACATGAAGGGCTAAGAAGGAACATGGGTGGTTTTTAGTCAGTAGAAGTCTGACACTCCCTTTCGCTCTGCCCAAGACCGGGAGGGGTTATTTGATGATTTTCCACCAAAAAAAATAAATAAATAATGGGTTCTGTACCATCGCGGTAGGGGAGCCTCCTTTAATTATTATTAAGCCAAAATTTCAACTGTCTACCAGTAACGGATCATGAGATACAACCCGCTGACAGACAGACTGACCGACGTAGTAGCAGTAGTAGTCGAGTCTTAGTAATAGGGTTCCGTTAGTTACCCTTCGCAGCTTCGGTTACGGAACCCTAAAAAACACACATAACATAAAAGTGAATGGATTCAGAAATGATTCATATACCTGCTTCTTACACACCGAAGGAAATATCTTGAATGAACGGTGAACGAGGTACAAACCCGCTTCAAGTACGACTGGCCCTTAATTCGGTCTTATCTCTCGATCTAAATCTCGTATATATTAATTGCGTATTCAAACGAAACGAAATTCGATTAATTATTTTAATTATGGCTATGAATAAACAAGAAAAGCAAACCTTCACTGGTTTACGCGGAGGATTGCAATAACAGTTTTATTTATGACTAAAATAATGTATGCTGATGGTCATTTTCCACGCGAATCTGGGACAAGACGATAGATTGGATAGATTTTGTACCATTATAGACTGCCTTGTTGGTCAAGTGGCCGCGACTGCTTGGTATGAAACTAGTGAAACTTATTTGTCCTGTGTGTTAATATAACCCAGCAAAAGTACTAGGCTAGCATAGGTTAAGGGTGGTACGGGTGAGTTAGGAATACTAGAAACTATGATTGAAATATCACCTTGAAGTGATGCTAACCTAGTACTTTTCATGAATGTATGTATTTTCTTTCTTGCTAGTTAACCAAAATAAATAAATATTTGATTTAATATCAATTCTTAAATTTTGCTGTTAGTCTGCTGTACCTTACTGTACCAAAATATTAATTTTAGATACTTATCGAACTAGGGGCCAAAAGTGGACGAGATATGCGTCCTCTGTTTTTTTTGGGGGGGGTGGAAAATCATCAAATAACCCCTCCCGCTCTAGGCAGAGCGAAAGGGAGTGTCAGACTTCTACTGACTAGAAACCACCCATGTTCCTTCTTAGCCCTTCATGTCGAGGCCGCGGTATCTCTTGCGAACAACCCGCAGCCCCGACGGGGGGGATATGCCTCTCCTTTGTATGAAAATTCAAACTCACCCCCTGGGGGACGAAAGTGGACTATGTTTAGGGGCCGAGTGGACACCAATAAACAAATCTTTTTTTAGGGGCGGGGGGGCCGAAAGTGGACTAAATGTAAAATCCTGGGTTTGACTCCAAAGTCGGGGGAATCTGCTATTTGGTTTTTCCATATGGAATTTATTCAGTAGCAGCAAGAGTCTGAATTTTGGCCCGATTAATGGCAGTAGGCCCAGTCATCATCTGCCTAGCCTTTTCCCAATTATGTTGGGGTCAGCTTCCAGTCTACCCGGATGCAGCTGAGTACCAGTATTTCACATTTAGCGACTGCCTATCTGAAACGGAGGAAACTCGGTATGTATCTACAGACCAACCTAGGCTAGCGCGGTAGTTATTATTAAACCACAAGCTCCTCCAATAGGCCCTGTATAAGGAACTATTAGATCCACCTCTGCCTAACCATTCTGGGATAACATTGTTTACGGTGTTATGTTATGAATGATACGCATGCTATACACGGTGTCGGTCAAATAATATACTATAACCTTCCTCTTGAATCACTCTATCTATTATAAAAACCGCTTCAAAATCCGTTGCGTAGTTTTAAAGATTTAAGCATACATAGGGACGGACAGACAGCGACAGCAACTTTGTTTTATACTATGTATTGATGATGCATGTGATCGTCATCTTCTATGTAAATCTGGGGCTAGGCGGTAGATTAGATCAATTCTATAGCGTTTATAGCTGGCTCTTATAGAAATGAGGTGTCGGGTTTAAAACTTCAATAAAACAGCTTCAGTTAATATTACACCTGTTTGGTTTCCCGTACAAATAAGATCGTATAAGTGTTGCCCATCCAACAGGATGGGTGTTGGCTATAAACCGACAAAAACTGGCATGTTTTATGATCTGTCATAAAACTATGGTGCCTTAGTTTAACACTTCGTCGCTTAAAAATAGAGACCGCTGATTAATGAGAGAAAGATTATAAAAATATTAATTAAATTATATAATTAAGTCCGTTAAAAACTAGTTATTAACACGTCGAACGTAACCGGTAGAAGATGCCTCTAAGATTATTTATACTAGAAAGCTAATCGGAAATAAATTCGTTCACTAATTAATTTTATCAACACGAGAATCTAACTTCGCACTGCGGAAACACCATTACTAGTTTTGTCATTTGAATTTCTAAACACATAAATCCATTTCGTTTTTAAAACGCCTTACAAACAGTTCTTATCCTTTCTCTTTTATATTAAATATCAAATTGATTTATTTCAGATGAATGTTCTTCTATTAATTTGGCTACTATTATACGAAAACGTTATTATGAACCAATAAAATTGTTTAATTTGACAAGATCCAATTTATGTTTGGCAATTCTGGCGCTTCAATTATTGAAACGTTCTGTTTATAACGGTTTGAACTCCTTTAATAATAATTGCTCAGTAAGATTACATTCAGATCTATCAGAATAAAGAATTAAAGATGATTGAAATCTTTGCGATTTAAGACTCGAAAGCATTGGGAGACATGAAAACATAATTGGAAGATGAAAGTTGAAACTTCGTCTAGAAATCAAATTGAAAAAAAAATGGCCTAGAACTGAAGATGGCTGTCTCAGAATATTTCTAGCGTTAGTAGCCATAACGATCTAATAAACATACAAGAACCTACTTTGAGATCCACGACATTCGTGAGATAAATCTTGATTTATTTCCCCTTACCAACACCAATCCTCCAGTAGAGTAAACAAAATTGGATGATAAACTACCAGTATGCTAATTTTCTCCTCCATATCTTTCCAATCACATCGATTAATACAATGTTGCTGTTTCGCATATGGGAGGATTTATGGGAAATTCGGTTACTGTGTAGGGATGTACGATACTTGCATTTGTATCGATACTTTTGTCATTATCATTATCTTATTCCATAATCACATTAATCACACACTACTTTGTAGATTATGTATATCATTACTTTCGATCGATTAAGAAATTGCAAGTATTGTATCATACTTCTTATTCCGTCGAAGACTTACAATAGAACTCCAGTAATTATTTTATACTCCTGAGTCTTTTTTTTCACCATCTTCCTAGTCTTTTCCCAACTATGTTGTGGTCGGCTTCCAGTCTAAATAGATGCAGCTGGAAGGGTGGTCACTTATACACGGACCAAACCCAGGCAAGTGCGGCCCAAACTGAAAATCGACTCGAGCAGCTGTTATTACGCTGCTGTTATTGACGGCACGGTTAGCGCAGTGGCTGAGCGATTGGACTGCTGCGCTGCGTGTCGCAGGTTCGATCCCCGCACGGAACAAATATTTGTATTGCCTACATATAGTTGTTTCGGATCTGGGTGTTAAACTAGCGTATTATCTCATCCTATCGTATCGATACGGTAAAGTATCGAACGGGACAGCCCATCACTACCCTCAGTACATTACTCATACTAGTAGGAAGAAATCGCACGTGCTTTTGACGATAATATTTATTTATTATCGACAGCATGTCGTGGTTTACGACCTGTTAAACATCACCCACGCACTACAGCCAGAAAGAAAGAAATCACTCCCTAATGTAGCATCCTTGTGAATGTTGTGTTCCTGGTGTTTTTGACAAGAGATAAGTTTAACAATGTGAGTTGTGTAGTCGGTTTTAATTGTTTGAAGTGGCACAAAGAGAACCATTACATTATGGCCTGCTTATTTACTTAGAAGATAATTTCATGCAAATTCGATTCCACTTTTAAACTGTGGTATTATTTGGTAGTGGATATATGGAAGTTCTTTTCTTTCGAAAATTTTAAAGGCATCTTTTGAAATGTCAACTTTATAAGTAAACTAGACAAGTGGTAGTAGTTTTGTATTTACAATGCGATTCGTATTTCTACAAAGAATTTCAATTTGATTGGCGTTGGTCGTCAGTCAATCCTTAAGCGTGCAATCGATAAGCGTGTGTGTGACTAATGCTACCGAAAACAGCATTTTTTTTAAATCAAATCGACTACTAGACTGCCTCGTTGGTCTAGTGGTCGCAAGCGCAACAGCTGAGCATGGTATCGTTCGATACCCAGGTCAGGCAAAGTGTTATTGGGTTTTCCATCAGAATTTTTTCAGTAGCAGTCATGCAGTTTGGATTTGGGCCCAGTTGATGGCAATAGGCTCACCTCCTATTACATGGGCGAAATACGGGTTTACCTACTATTATATAAGGTAGGTACACCTCTGTCTAACCCTCCTGGGATTACAGGATGTTATAGTATGTAATTGCGTTAGTTCAAGTGATCATTAAAATATTTTTGTTTTTGTTACAGGTATGTACTTCAGTAATAATAATATGTTGAAAGAAAAATTCTGCGAGACAGAAGTGTTAAATACTACCTATATTGTAAGTACTATTTTCATCAATTTATTAAGTAGAATAGGCAAATTGTGAAGGATATTTAGCTTTTATCTAAGAGTTTGTACTATCCCATGGGATTAAAAGTAGGTATTTAATATCCTAAGCCAATGTCGTACGTGTGTGCGAAATGTGGGTGTACTAATGGGTCCCTTCTGGCTAACCCCTCGGAGATTACAGGCGTGATAATATTATTATGTTAAATCGAGTACACGTTTCCCATCTTGGTTAAGGCTGAAATAATGTACTGGGTTTAGGAATTTTATCTGTACAGACCCAGCAAAATGTAACAACAAACTGTAAATTGCAGAGACGTATAAAAACAAAATACATATTTTCATACAAGGGCAGGAAGATGATGCTTTTGAACTATCTTGTTCAAAAGCATCATCTTCCTGCCCTTGTTCCATTCTGTTTGGAGTCAGCGCAACGTTTTCTTCTTCCATTCTCCTTTGCTGTCAGACGTCATGTGTGGTCATGGCATCATAATTACTCTTTGGTCTTCCTGATTCCTCTCCCTTTTTTCGGAGTGTGGGATATCATCAAATGACTCCTCCCGCTCTGGGCGTAGTGGAAGTGAGTGTCAGACTTCTACTGACTAAAAACCACCGGTCTTCCTTCTTAGCCCTTTGTGTCCGCGGCCGCGGTTTCTCTTTCTTTCCTCTCACTTCAAAAGCATCGGAATATAATATGTCTCCTAACCAAAACATTGCAAAACGAGCCATTATAATATCACACAGTAGCCTTAGGCCTCCACATTCTTGCGATATTGATATCTTATTTCAATTACACCATAAATACCATGTTAGGAGAACTGCTGTAATAAATCACCGCGGAATCGATAATACTGAGTCGAATACATCGTTCCTATTTGAATCTAGAACTATCGAAAGTGGACAGAAGATAGAGATTTATTGCAACATAATATAACCTCACGCCAATCTCCGGAGAGTTGGCAGTGGTGTACCTAATAGTACATCCACATTAATTTCGCCAGTTATGTTTACATGTAATAGGGGGCGAGTCTATTGCCATCAGCATCATCATCTGCCTAGCATTTTCCTAACTATGTTAGGGTCGGCTTCCAGTCTAACCGGATGCAGCTGAATACCAGTATTTTACATGGAGCGACTGCCTATCTGACCTCCACAACCCAGTTAATACTAGGTAATACGATACTCCTTGGTAAGACTGGATGTCAGAATTTCAGGTCACTGACTAGCTGTAACGACTGCCAAAGATCTATATATGGCAGCCGGGACCAACAGCTTAACGTGCTTTCCGAGGCACGGAGGAAACTCGGCATGTCGGGCGGTCACCCATCCACAGACCGATCTAGGTGAGCACAGCTTTACCTAAAGATCGACCCGAGTGGCAGTTCTTATTAAGCCGAGTCTATTGCCATCAACGGGGCACAAATCCATACTCCGTGGCTGCTACTGAGAAATTCCTGATGGAAATCCCAAACAGGTTTTCCCGACCTGGGAATCGACCCTAAGACCTCATGCTCAGCAGTCGCACTTGCGACAACTAGACCAACGACAGCATGTATATTTATATGGACTTGGACTATGGTTGTGGAGGTAAGATAGGCTGTCGCTCCATGTAAAATTATGATATTCATTCAGTTAGCCAACCCCACCGTAGTTTAAACTTTTAAAGACTAGGCAGATGATGGTGATTGAATTTTCACAAAGTAAGGCCTGCTTTGGTCTGTGGACGGTGAGTGATGGGTAAGCTCGCCGTCCGTCCGTCTTATGACGACGACAGGCCGTGTCGACGGCGCGTTCGTGTTCCACGCGCGCCTCAAAGAGATGTCAGCAACATGGAGGGGGCCCGCAAGGGCCGACGCCCGTCGGGGCTGCGGGTTGTTTGCAAGAGATACCGCGGCCTCCACATGAAGGGCTAAGAAGGAACATGGGTGGTTTTTAGTCAGTAGAAGTCTGACACTCCCTTTCGCTCTGCCCAAGAGCGGGAGGGGTTATTTGATGATTTTCCGCCCGCCAAAAACAAAATAAAACGCCTGCTTTGGTATAAAACCACTCGCAAGCCTGTGGTCCGATATCACGGGGTCACCATCGAAATACATCGTCCTATCGGTATCTAGAACTATCGAAAGTGAACAGAAGCCGGAGATTTATCGCAACATATCGCTTATATGGTATTAGTTGCACATAATTCACTATAGAAGGGAAAGCAGCAAGTGATATTTAAGACTTGCGGGTACAACAATGGCATGTAAGCTTCTGTCCAGTGGGTACGCCCCCCTGTCTATACATACCAGTTCAATGTAGGGTTGCCAAAAGGTGACAATCTTTAAATTCCAAAAGTTATTCGTAGTGATCGGAGAAGGTAGAACTAGCCAATGAATGGTCATGAGTAAGTCTGCAACGTTTATACAGGGTGTAAATCAACCTATCACACAGCCGTCAACCAAGCATTCTGTACATAAGTACCCCTACGCAAAATGTTTTGTTGGGAAACGACTTTTTTTTTTGGGTCAAAAATCACATTTTACGGTAAAACTCAATGTAGCACTGTGAAAACATTGTGCTAGTGTATGCTTTGAATAGTAAACGGATCATAGAAGTAATTTAAGTAAAGATAAAACCTGAAAAACTAGTATTTACAAAAACAGCTGTGAAAAATTAGGAACTTTGACCCCCAATATCTCCGTAACTAGGAGGTTCCCAGGTATGGTCTAGAACAAAGAAATGATCGCAGTGATGGGGAGAACAAGTGCCCTTCGTTTGCGTTAAGGGTACTTTTACACCCTATATACAACTAAGCTATCCCATTTGCCCAGCGTAGGTATATTAAATGTATGAACGTCTTATTTTAGTCTGCATTTCACTGCGAGGTAAGGGTCTCTTAACCTCTATCGTCACGCCTAGTTCTTTCTATCCAATACACAAAATTACTCCAGTTCAGAAGATTTAATATAATGTAGACTTTAGAATGCGGAGGAATGAGGAAAATGATGAATGGAATGTTTCGAAATGTGGAGTAAAGTTAACTTGTTGAGCCGACAGCCAATGAATTGAGATAAGGGCAAGAGAATGATGATGATGATGATTTTAGAATTTGTTCCCTATAATAAAACTCCTCTACAAAACATGGGCATTTGAGCTTTATTCAAATAGAAAGAAAGCTTAAAATATTAGGGACGTACGAGTATGTATAATGATGCCAGTGGTAGCTCACAAAATGCCTTTTGATCTGATATAAAAACTATATTTGGGCACCGCACTAATCTTGTACACTCTGCCAACCATACTCGGACACAATCGATTGTAATCGTGTGTCCGATATATATCGAGATAAACATCGTTATATAATACGTAACAGGTGCAGACCGCACTGGTTTAAATCGTTACTAACGACCCATATGGCGACACCATTGTCAGTATTGCCAATTATATCTTATTATTTCCCCCATGTGGGCTACGAGTAGGAAGCTGCATTTCTTCCATGAAGAGGGAGATTGTAAGAATGAACTGAGGAAATCTATATCAGTAGAACCGGCAGCAAAGTTCTTCGAACTGCATAATCTTACTGACATTCCAGGTAGCTAAATAATGACAGCCACTTGGGATCAATCTTCAGGTTAAGCCGCTCTTGCCTAGGTTGGTATGTGGATGGGTGACCGCCCATTATGGATCGAGATTCCTGGCTGTAGATCTTTGACAGTTTTGACAACCAGTCTTACCACGAGGTAGCATATTACCTAGTATAACTAACTGGGCTGTGGCAGTCAGGCAGGCAGCCACTTCCAACATAGTTGGAAAAAGGCTTGGCAAATGATTTTGTTTCGAGGCAGGCAAGCGAGCAGACTTTGTCAATTTATCTCAAAATTAATACCGAGAAAATCAATAATAGATTTAAGAGTACCAATAAAACCGGTACTCGTAAAGTTTGTTTTTCCCTAAAACTACACAATGTCTAGCTTTTAGTCTTGGAATCATCTTCATGGCATGTCATAATCATCATTTCGAAGGGTTAGCCAGAGTTGTAGCAATAGTAGAGTACACCCACGTTATGCCATTTATCCGTCCATCAGTCATTTCAACCAGAAGTCTTTAGAGAAATACGCTATCCATTCAAACCGTATAAAAGATTGTTTCATTGCCCCAACTTTTCCTCCACACACGACAATTTTTCATAAGACCAAATACCCAAAGAAAAACTATGACAAACTATAAAAACTCCCGTCAGTTATCTCTTAATGTTTACGTAATCTTTGGAGTGAGGAGTATGCGTCATCTTCCACGAGGCACCCGGAAAAGGGGCGATCTGCGACATGCCAATAAATCAGGTCTTATTATCTTCTCAGCCGGTAACGATTCCATAACGATCGGATACAGTACGAAGAGCTATAATTAATATCCGCGCTTGTACCTTTTTCAATTTATCAACGTATATTGGTAACGGACGGGATTCACGGGTGGGGAGTTTGACGAACTCTGTTATGAGAATCCGAGCTTGATAGCCCGTCATTCTGATTTATGACTAGTCGATTGGCCTAGAGTCTAGGCCAATCGACTAGTGTCTAGGTCTAGGCACTAGGTGTCTATAAAGCGTCACCGATTGCTAAATGTTTAGGTCCTTTCGAAAGTTATTGAACTTTTTTTTTATTTGAATGTTTGTAATGTGATGTTACATTTACTATTTCTTTAAACACATCTCTTCGTTAACAGATGCGTCCATCAACATTTCAAATTATTGAAGTGGGTCAGTATTATTTTGGGTTACTTGATCGACTTCATAATTAGCAATATTGGGGGTACACAGCACATTTTTAACATCATTAAAAAAATCCCCAATTTCCGCACACTCCCAAGATCCGTTACAAGATATCTGTATTCCGCCATCAGCCCTTCGTGTCCAACAATACGTTGCTTATCAGCTGTCCCGTCCGTGTGTCCCCTACGTTAATTAAATGTGCCGATGGTATCAGTTTTAAGGTGTATTGTCTTCTTACTTTCGAATTTCGTCCTCGGTACGGGGTCACGCCGTTCGTTCGGAAGTCTTGAGAAAAGTTTAGGGACAGCGTTCATTGTTCAAACCTTTTAATTAAAATCACTATCTATGGTGTTATGGTACGAGGAAGTACGTAATTAAAATTCAAGTACTTACTAATACTGTTGCTTGTATCTGTGAACAGTATTACACGACTGTGTTTTGTTTTAATTCTCTATTATTTTGCTAGGATCTTCTATATCCATATTGTTTCATGTAATGTTGGTTCTGTAAATTGAGGGTCCCTTGTATATTATAAAACAATAGCCGCAAGTATCATTTGTAGATCTATGGCAGTTTTTATGTCCTAAAGCCTGAAAAAACAGTAACTTAGCTATGCAGGACAGATATGTAGTAAATTCATGAAAAATACTGGTGTTCACTTAGATTTAAAGCCGAACCTAACAAAATTGGGAATAGACCAGGCAGATGATGTTGTGTCTGTTCACAAGGATCACAATTGCGAATAAATAATTTCAATAAAGATAACAATCGCAATAAAATAAGCTATTTTTTTTTTGGCTGGTTGAAAATCGTCGAATAACCACTCTCGCTCTTGGGCAGAGCGAAAAGGAGTGTCAGACTTCTACTGACTAAAAACCACCCATGTTCCTTCTTAGCCCTTGCGCCGAGGCCGCGGTGTCTCTTTCTCTATCCCCGACGGGAATAACAAAAGCCTTCGTTGGCAATCGGGTAAAAACGAGAAACAATTTGATACCTCGATAATAAAAGACCGTGCCAAGAAGCGCATTGCCATTAAATCGTGAATAGACATCTCCGAGCCTCGGGTTTTATTAACCAAGGGATTTTTTTTTGGTTTTATGGAGCACCTTTAGGAGAGTATGTAGTATTTGGTCGTTAAAAATTCGCACCTACACCATTTTATTGCGGAAAAGGTCAAGCTTGTCTGCTGTATTTTTAGTATTCAATCTTAGTAAACAAAGCACCTGGGAATCAGATTACTGGGTATACAAATCCGTTTGCCCATAAAACCAAAAACATAATCTAAAACACACAGAAGAAGAAAGAAGAAGAACGAAGACATAATTAACCAATTCAATACAAAAGACAATCTTGAATTCGAAGATACTATGTTTTCTGGAACTCAAATGGGGTTGGGCAGGAGACCTGGCGAGGCGTAGAAATGGCAGGTGGAGGAAGGCTGCCACCGACGTCCAAGAACGGGGAAAAGAAATGTAGGTCGCCCGGCGGCGAGATGGGCAAACGATATCGATCGAAAAACCTGGATGAGACTGGCACAAGAACGTGGCGATTGGCACCAGATAAGAGAGGCCTATACCCAGCAGTGGGTGAATTCGGGCTGTGGATGATGATGATGTTTTCTGGAGGTCAGAGACGTAACCTTCTGACCTCCAAAAACCAGATAGCGCTGGGTAATGGCACACCTTGGTAAGACTGGCTGCAAGTCTTTCGGGCCCCCGTTATAACTGTAAAAGATCAAAAAATGACAGTCGGGCGAACGGCTTAACATGCTTTCCGAGGCACGGAGGAAACTCGGTTTGTTATGGGTCACCCATCCACAGACCAACCTAGGCTAGAGCGGCTTAACCTGAATATCGATCCGAGTGGCTGTTATTATCTGGCCACGAGATGTTACAGAAGATACAGTTAACAAATCACTACATAGTATAAAACAAAGTCGCTATCGCTGTCTATCCGTCCCTATGTACTTATGCTTAAATCTTAAAAAACTACGCAACGGATTTTGAAGTGGTTTTTTTTAATAGATAGAGTGTTTAAAGAGGAAGGTTTTAGTATATAATTTGACCGACATCCACGCGGATGAAGCCGCGGGCATCAGCTAGTTTAATACAAAATACGATCTTGAATTCGATTTGACGATGCGCGATGTGTTAGTATTACAAAACTTATAAGCCTAACAAATATCGCAACAACAAAGTATACAAACTACTTTTACACGTAATGTGCACATTAGTTTCTAATAGAAGCCATTTCTGCGTGAAATATTTCTCCTTGAACACTTACATAAACAATTAGAGATACAAAAAACTCTATTATAAGTCGGCTGATGTTTTTGTTCCGACTTGTTAGGCGTAATGTATTACGTGACGCCATTTTCCAATGTTATCTAAAGCATGAGTTAATTCTGTTTAGTTCTGTCGGTTGCGTCTTTACTACGTCGGGTTAGTTGTAAGTTAGGTTCATTTTACGGTAAAAGGTAGGACATTCTTTAAATTAATGAAAATTATGATAATTTTTGACTGCGGTGCAGTCGAGTAATGTTTTGATTAGATGTCGTTGACTTTACAAGCCACAGTCAAAATAGATAGATAGAAAAATAGAAGAACACTGAGGATTGACTACTTTTCACCGTTATGCCACCAGTAATAAGGTTGAGAATTTACTGACGGTCTACCACTTTTCACCATTATGCCCCAGTGGCCAGTCGACACAAAAAAAACCGTAGCACATCTATAAAGCTCTGTCTGGCTGTACCAGGCATCTCATTTTAACATCCGTCTCGTCTTTTGAAGAATTGTTTTTTTGTTTGAACCTACAAATCTCTGGAACTAAGAACTAGTTGCCTTTGATAGCTCAATTCTTGAGGAAGATTTAAGGCTATGTCGCATCACGCTACGACCCTAATGAGCCAAGGAAAAAGATATAAAGTTAGAAACGGCGAGTGGTTTCGCAGGGCACAGCTAGTATATCCATAAAACTCTGTCTGTCTGGCTGTATGAACCAGACATTTCACTTGACAGCCGTCTCGCCTTACTTTTTTTTGGAATGAAGTTCCTTATCGCGCGTTGTGAAAGGGAGCTAGACGGAAAAAATTCTTACGAAAAGTTGTCACGACACTTTTTGCTATAGTACGCTATTGTAAGCTGTGCGGCGTCGCATGTTTCTCTGTCTGTCTCTCTCTCTCTCTTATAGAAAGCAAGCCAGATATTTTCATTTCTACATTTCTTTTTTTTTTTTTTACATAATAAAAAATAATAACAATAACTTCGTTCCATCCGGGTGTTCCTTTTTTTTTAAAGCATTCCTTTTCGTAGTCCGTTTATTACTAAGAAAGTCACTTTCTGGAGTGTAAAGATAGTTCAGAAAGGCGTAAGCGACATAGAAGTGAAATGGAAAAGTAACAAAACACTTGTAGATTTTGAAAATCTTTAAAGTCTTGTTTGTATACCACGAAATTGGATGAAGTTGTTTAGTTCTGCTGATGCCAAACACAATTTACAGAGGTAACAGTTAGAATTTTAGTCTTTTGTCGCGATTTTCGCGTGTATTTTCAAGTGTTGTCATGATCACTGATGTGCGGTTGATTAATTTATACATATTAGGTACTTATAGCCTGTAAGTACTGTCCCACTGCTGGGCAAAGCCCTCCCCCAAATCCTTCCAAGAGCTGTTTTCCTGTGCCGCATCAAACCAGCCCTTGTGATACGCGATCGTCTCGCCATGTCTATCTTTCATTGTTGATTGCCACCACAAAAAGAAACAGTGGTAGTAACAATTTTCTTGTCCAATGGCAGTTACGTCCTTTTATCCTCAACACAGTGACAGCGTAGCCGCAGGCTTGAAGAAGGCAATATTAATAACTGTCGCATTAACAGATGCGCGAGCGCTGCTTCGGGGGCGAAAAACAATAGGCGATTGTGCGTATTGTGTCATTTACATAAGCTTTCATTGTCTTAGGAGCTAGGACGGGCTAGAAAAGGTGGACATGACACTTAAGTATGGGTTTTACCCTTTTGGAGAAATGAGAGTATTGGTATCGATAATAACATAACATCACGCCTGTAATACCCGAGCGGTTAGACAGAGGTGTATCCCACATTTCACCAGTTATGTTTAAGTCGGCGAGTCGAGCCTATTGCCATCAATTGGGCACAAATCCAGACTCAGTGGCTGAGTGACAAATTCCTGATGGAGTTGGGAAAACCCCAATAACAATGCCCGACTTGGGAATCGAACCCAGGACCTCATGCTCAGCAGTCGCGTTTACGACTACTAGACCAACAAGGCAGTAACTGGTATCAATAATGTTGAAACTAAAGATAGTATTATGGAATGAGGAACTAATTTCACCAGTTCTTTAATAGTTTACATAAATCTAAAAACCCTTATAAACCTAACATATGAAAAGTAGCAATTTTTAAATCATAATAATAATCATACGCATATAACAGTAGAATAACTAAATACACTCACTTTTGCTTGAAAATAACTCAATAAGATCTTAATGCCGTCCGTAAGTAAAACAACAGATTCAAATCTGCCGCGTCGCCATTATTTACAATGTGGACCCTAAATCTCGTATTTTATTTCCCTCAGACAGATATGTTTTCATTTACATATTGCTCGTACTTGTGAATTGTGAGGAAGGTAAAACCGGGGGAATAAAAATATAGATTTTTAAGGAACTGAACAAACAAAAACTCTCCTCTCTCCTCCTTTGTCGTCATAAACTAGCCAACTTTTTTGCCAAACAGGGTTTTTCAGAAACCAATCTTTTATTCCATGCTTAATGTTAATATCGGGTCCCCCATTCGGAGTATCCCCATTTTACAGTACATTAATTTTTTTTAAAAATGTTGCCCCGCACTAGGAATTTCTCCTGTATCGTGGGTGCGTTCACAAACATTTAAAGTCACATACACATATACCCAGACCCGAAACAACTATCTGTAGGCCATACAAATATTTGTTCCGTGCGGGGATCGAACCCGCGACACTACAACTTAATTAAATTCCATCATCATCATTCTCTTGCCCTTATCCTAATTTATTTGGTCGGCGCTGCATGTATTCTTCTTCCTTACTTCTCCATTACTCGTCATCACCAGACACCTCTTTTCTCCTAAGTTAAATTCCAATCCTATCGAATTTCTCAACTTGTGACTAGCCGTATGGTGGTGGTGGTGGAAACACATGATTTGCTGACATGGACCTCAGAAGCTGAGTGATTTTCGATACTCGGTAGGCTGGATGGCCTCTTGCCTCCTCCACAAATCGTCCTTTTTGACTCCAAAAGAACAAAGTGTCTTCCGTCGTTTGTCACGACTAAGGACGATATCTCGTGATTTATCCCGTTCTTGCAAATCACCCGAGAATTTGTCGAGCCCGCGGCGAGACGAATAGTACCCCTGTACGAATGTCGAACGATTTATTGGTCTCTCATGGTGCTTGTATGATTTGTTGACTGTCCTGCGCTTGATAACGAAGAGCAACGGAATAGTAGACCGAAGAGACTAAGTTATTTATGATATTTGGTTTTCTACTCCCGGACGTCTGTGATAAAGGGTAGAAATTAATTCGAGAAATACGATATTCCACCTGGAATAAAATCATAATACAAATATGTAATTGAAACGCTACAGGCAACTTATAATCAGCGTATAATGTTTTTGTTTACATTGTTGGTTGGTAGTTGGGAAAGAACCGTAATCTAAAATGCGGGCCTAGTTGGTGTCACATAATTATATTCGTTTTTGACGGTAAAGATGTTTTTCTTTACTGTTCCAATTTCTACACCGGGTGAAGCAATTTTTATTTTTAAATGCTCCCAAAACTATAACACCATTTAATAAAGGACTATCGTTTTGTACTATGATTTTATCATAAAAGGTTTTCAAGTGTAAACGAAAGTACCACTATCGATCTGTGATCAACAAAAACAACAATAACTTTCTACAATCCCTTATTCAACCAAAAGTACCCAAACCGTCGCCATTTTGTGTAAGCACACAAAACAAACAAGATGGCGTCGAAAGTACCGCGAAGATTGGCTAAGGTGAAAATAAAACTAGCGAGACAGCTCATTGTGTTCTGTGTTGTTGTAGATAAGTCACTCTGCGGGACCCAGATCGTAATCCAAGAGAAATTAACACTTCCCTGATATTCTGAAGGACAAAGAGATTAATTCTTTATCTGTACAAATGGTTTGTAGGATTGCGCTTGTCGAGAAAATGGGGATGGAAATGTTTCTGTTTGTTTGTTAATGTGTGTTTATTAGGAGGAGCTCGTGGCTTAATAAGAACTGCCACTCAGGCCGATCTTAGGTAAAGCTGTGCTTGCCTAGGTCGGTCTGTGGATGGGTGACCGCCCGACATACCGAGTTTCCTCCGTGCCTCGGAAAGCACGTTAAGCTGTTGGTCCCGGCTGCCATATATAGATCTTTGGCAGTCGTTACAGGTAGTCAGTGACCTGAAATTCTGACATCCAGTCTTACCAAAGAGTATCGTATTACCTAGTATTAATTGGGTTGTGGAGGTCAGATAGGCAGTCGCTCCATGTAAAATACTGGTATTCAGCTGCATCCGGTTAGACTGGAAGCCGACCCCAACATAGTTGGGAAAAGGCTAGGCAGATGATGATGTTGATGTGTGTTTATTTTGGTTAGTTTCTGACATCGGCATGCTATGTAAATATTTGCTAGCTGCATCAGAAGTGAGACAGCCTACTTCTGATCAAAGATCTCGCTCCATTTCTGACTTTTGTGAACCCGCATGTCATACTAAGAAGAGTGTAAAATAACATTTAACCTCTTGTAACAACTAGTGGTGAAATATTTATTATAGAATGCATATATTTAAAAATAAACTAAGAATCTACGTTGGTCAATTAGCACCTCGAAAGAGACTGTTTCCAATGTAAAGCGGACCAAGTGCGATCCTCTGTAAGTACCTATAAAAACGCTACAGAATGGCTTTACAACTCCTATAGTCTACATAAAGCGTTATAAAACAGTACTAAAAATAAAATTCGCGTTAAAATCGCGAGATTATAGGGCAGTAACAATATAAAGCGCGGTGCGCATACAACGCACCGCTGACCATTTACTTCGACCATTGTTGGCGCGTAATGAGCAAAAAAAAAGTTTATTGTCTCTGTTAGCAGGGCAGTGGACAATGGCCATAAACAAACTAGTTTTTGATATTTTTTCCACGTCCTTATAAAAGGAGGTCGCCTCAGACCCTTAATTTTATGTAGGTGTGCGAACTTATTGCTCGGTAGCTAAAATACAGGGTGTAAAACAACCCATCACACAGCCGTTAACCAAGCATTCTGTACATCAAACTAAGTACCCCTACGTAAAAAATTTAGCTGGGAAACGATTTTTTTTTTTGGGGTCAAAAATCACATTTTACGGTAAAACTTAATGTAGCACTCTTAAAACATTGTGCTATTGGATGCTGTGAATAGTAAACGGGTCATGGAGGTAATTTAAGTAAAGTTATAACCTGAAAAACTAGTATTTACAAAAACAGCTGTGAAAAATTTGGAACTTTGACCCCCAATATCTCCGTAACTAGGAGGTTCCCAGGTATGGTCTAGAACAAAAAAATGATCGCAGTGGTGGGGAGAACAAGTGCCCTTCGTTTGCGTTAAGGGTACTTTTACACCCTATATATGTTGCTCTATTAACTTACTTAACAATGTTAATTAAACTCCGGGGTACTGTTACTAAGAGGAACGATGAAATTCGCTGTTACTAACCGAATCCAAAAATGCTTTGTTGTTTTTTTTTGGTTTCAGCCTTTCTCCGCTAATTAGTAAACGAAAATTTCGGAGCACTGAGTAAACCCTCATAAGGCTTTCCTTATTATATTCATATATTATTTTACAGATACTGTGAAATCTTAAATTTGGCTCTAAATTGCGAAACCGAACATTTTCGGCCAAACTTACATTACAACTTACTGATTGCGTTTCTATTGCACTTTGCAGTATTCATGGCAACCATTCCCCATTGTTGGATTTGGGTTAGATTTCACTGTCCTGACCTTTGTGTCTGTTACCACGTTACCAAATGTTTCGTAAAACCTTACTTCGTCTATATTCTAAGGTTCGTTCAAACGAATCGTCGATTGATTCTTATTGAGAAATAATGTTGCCAAACGGTGAGGTTTATTGTTATCAAAAGGCGTAGGAATCAAGAGCAGGTTTTTGATATATTTAAAACTGTGTTCTAAATATGCAGGTGTCAAGTATAAACGTGCGTGGAAACGCATATTTTAAGATTTTGTTTAAATTAAGATTGTTGACCTAGAAGTGGATAGTGCTTAGGAAAATAAAGGGAAGGAAAAAAGCTATGTATTCCACAAAAAAAGCTCAAGGAAATAACAATGAAATACACTAAGAGTTCAACAACAAAAAAACCGTTACGAATATGAGCGAGTTTAAGTTCGGTTTAAAAGTGACGCAAGAGGACATACCAGATCTAATACGGATTAAAAAGCACTTAGCTCTAAATGACTCTTAAGCATTTGTCCCCGTAAACGTATGCTATGGGAAATACAACATTTCTAAGTCGAGGAAGGTGACAGGCGGCAAATCGTCAGCCCTTAATAGGAGCGACATCACGCGATGCACCACATAAGGACAGGGAAAGCGCTCGCAATTAAACTTTATGATTGACTAGCATTTGCTGCGTTTGCGCATGGCCTCGTTACAGAAAACGGTTGGATACATAGCTTGGTACAGTGTTAAAGGTTGGCAGTGTTAATTAGGATTCAGGAAGATTGTTGGTGAAAGATGATATGGCTGAAACAGAATTTGAGTACTGAAATAATGAATGAACGACTAATACGGAAGTGCGAAATGGATGCTGAGCTGACTAAGCGCAGGAGAACGATGGTGACATGCCCTAAATTGAAATCAGATTTTACCAAATACGAAGTATCCGAAAACGACAAAGCTCCTGAAAAGACATTAAAGGAATGATTGGACAGATAACAAACATGGAAAACAAAAGGAAAGGTACATTAATCTTTTGTTCTCCTGCTAAAGTTCAGTTTCAATCTCTACCCGTTTATTTACAACAGTACAAACCCTAGACGTTGGTGTTAATTGATAACGATCAAGTCGTTTTGACCTTTTGCGTAATCTGTTATCTGTACGAGGATGAAAATAGCATGATGCGTCATCGGGAGTTTCATGGTCATAACGACTTTCAGGGTGGCGAAAGTTCGTATGTTGCGCAAATGTTTACCAACTAATTTACTTAAAGACTTCCTTTGAACGCTTCATTTATAAGGTAAACTTACAAATTAGCATATCTAGTACCATCGGCTGCTCCATGCCTTTTTAGAGGGAACAATAACGATGTTAAGAAATTACTGTCGCTTTCATCACTTGAGACCCTTTCTGTAAGTGCTTTTATTGCGTCACTCGAAAATTGAAGAGTTTTTTATGGAGATCCATTGTGTTTTTGACATCTGGTAGTAAGCTGTTGAAACCTAAAGGTTAAGAGCTGCTCGTAAAGTTCCGAAAGTATTTCTCGGTACTTCAAGACGCGATAAAGGTAAGTGTATACTTTTGACGAGAGGAGTATGTGCTATCTTTACGTGCGTTGTTTTGGGAGTTCCGACATGGGGTACTTAGTCTGAACGGCCCAAATCGAATGGCACGTGGGCCATTCGCACGTAAACAAAAATCGTCTACGTTCAAATGGCCCGGTGGTAAAATGAATTTAAAAATAATTCAAAGTACAGTCGCAAACATTGTATTAGTCACATAGTTTATGAATTTTAACTAAATAAATATTTAATTATTTAAAATCGTCGAAATAAACGGAATACATCTTCATAACCTGTCGGTACGATTTCAGGTAGCTAGATAAACAATGACCCTTTCTTGTCATCCAATCACAAGCAGGATGCTTATCTGTGACGTCAGACGACTGTGGAGAAATATGTTTAATATGCAGCTTAGTAACACCACTGTTAATTTTGCAATTGTCTAATAATGTTGTGCGTTGAATTTTTACTTTTGAAGTTTTGTGTTTTTGTTTACTGTTGGATCCTGGTAAGTTTTTTTTATATAATAATATATTATAAGGCTAATTGCATATACTGCAATATTTTTCTCAAAATGTTTCTTCAGTTAAAGGCGTTTCATATGTACATTATATTCTCTATCTTTTTGGGTCCATGAACATAATATGATCGAATTTAATAATATAAGTATATCTCTCTAAACTCGTTTGCAAACAACATCAATATTCGGGCTAAAGACTAAGCTACCAGATTTTAGAACATAAATAATATATGACCGGGACTAGATTTCGATGCATACAATATACAAATCTGCTGCAATCTACTTTCACACTTCTAAGGCCCATATTGTATATTCTAGGTTTAAATAATCAAAGAAATGGATGACGCACATCCCTCTACATCACAATCTACAAGTGAGGGTAAATCAAGAAAAGGTGGTCGCCTTCTACGTAGAGGTGGTTATGAATATAATTGGAAAAGGCTGAACAAAGACGGAACAGAACATTGGCGTTGTGCAAAAAAAAGTACGTGCAGTGCTTCTATTAAAACCAAAAGTAACCCTTTAACAGTTGTACGTGAAACATCACATAATCATGGACCTAAAGACTTAGAAACAAGGGAAATTAAAGAGCAAATGGAAAAATGTATTAACGCTGTTCAACACGATGTATCTATTCCGATTCCTCAAATATTTAATGAGCACATGCAAATACTTACACAAAAAGGAGTACAAATTTTACCTAAGTTTGAAAATATAAGCAAACATCTATACCAAAAACGAAATAGCTCAATTGGAGCCAAGAGACTTTGCTTTAGAAAAGGAGCTGACGTTATTATCCCTCAAAAATATTTATTTATGTTATTTGCGGATTATCAATACAGACAAAAAAGAATATTAATATTTGGACATAAGGATTTCATTGTTTATTTGAGGCAGTCAAGAAGTTTCTTCTTTGATGGGACATTTAAGATCTGCCCGAATGGATTTTATCAAGTTTTTACAGTTCATGCAGATATCGGAAGCACTCAAGAATTTGTTAACGTGATTCCTATTTTGTATGCTTTACTACCTGATAAGAAGCTTGACACATATCAGTTACTATTTGAATTAATAAAAAGTCAGGAACCAGAATGGAAACCGACTTATGCCACTATGGATTTTGAAGCGGCTACCATAGTTGCATTACAAAATATGTTTCCAGATGTTAAAATAACAGGGTGCAATTTTCATTTTAATCAATGCTTGTGGCGTAAAGCAAAGAAATTAAATTTACACAAGACCCATTCAGGCAAGGCACATATAAAATTATGTACAGCATTATCACACATTCCTCCACAATTCGTTGACGATGGTTGGCTTTATATTATGGCAGAAAGTCCGTGCAGTGATAATTTTACAAAATTCAACGATTATTTTGTTAGCACATGGCTAGAAGATAAGGTGAATTCAAGTATCTGGTGTACATATAATAAATATCATAAAACAAATAACATTGTAGAGTCATGGAACAATAGAATTAGAAAATTCATAAAAGTCAAACCAAATATTGGTCAACTTCTACAAGGGTTGCATAACGACTTCAAATATTATTCAAATCAGATAAGGAAACCTGATGGGATCAAAATTTCAAAAAGGAAACCTGAAACTTTGACAAGAAACTGGAAAATTCAAAGTACAGTAGAAGAATTATTGACTGGACAGATAAGCTTGGGGCATTGCTTAGAAAAATTAAAGTTTTAATCAATAATGTTGTATTTTCTTTTTACTTTGTTGATTTTTTATATTAAAATAAGCCCGATTATAACTAAATCTTATTGTTTAATTGTATTTTTATATTTTGTTGATTTGTTTTTCTAAAATAAGACTGATTTTAGGTAAATCTTATAGTAAATTCTCATATTTTGTTGATCTGTTTCCTTAAAATTGCTGGCAGGTTTTGACTGAACATTGTTGTACAATTATATTTTTATGTTTGTTAATTTGTTTCTCTAAAATAAGACTGATTTTCACTAAATCTTATTGTTTAATAGTAAATTCTCACGAATTGAGGATTTTTATTATTTAAAATTAGGCTGCTTTTAACTAACTTCTTAATTGTATTTTTTTATACTTTGTTGATTGGCCTATTTTGGCTTATTGTTTTATTTTATCTTATTGTTTAATTTTTTTATGTTGATTTGTTTCACTAAAAGTTTTTTTTTAAATATGACTGCTTATACATAACATAATGGCTATATTTAACTTTTGTAAACATTTTATATTGTTGTTGATTGTTTTATGAAGATAATACAAATCTAAGAAAAAAAAATATTTTATTTAAACTTTTTACTTTTGCACCCGAATGTACATAATGTAGTTTATCCATTGAATTAAGATAGATTTTTTAACCAACGGGCCATTTGAACGTAGACGATTTTTGTTTACGTTCGAATGGCCCACGTGCCATTCGATTTGGGCCGTTCAGACTAAGTACCCCGACATGCTTGTCATCGTGTCCCTTCCTTGCTTCGAAAACACGAAGACCTTTATTGAATCTTTTATATTTAAAAAGTTTTGTCGCCCTCCTACTTACTATCCTACGATGCAGGGCAATGACCCATTTATTCGTTTCTGTTTACTGTTTTGTTGTTTGTTTTGTCTTCCCAGTAAAGATCCTGCCGATCCTTCAACTGAGGATGATTAAAATCATCAACCAATATTTATTCTGGATTATAATATATGCAGTCGGAACACAAAACGCATGTTGACATGTCGTTCTCTTTTATTTCCGACCTGTCGACCACCCGACCGAAATTGAGCGCGCATAAAATTACCATCTGTTATTAAAACACGCTTGTATAAGCGAATTAAATGATATATACTTAACGCTACCTTCTTTATTCATATTTACACTTCCTTTATGATGGGATTATGGACCTACGTGTAGTTTGGGTTCCTCATGACAAAATTTTGAATTCAAAAATGAATAACTTGCGCTCTATGCTCAAATCTTTAGGCTTCTACAATTTTCAGCACCATCAGCCTAAAAATGTTGAGTTCGGCTTCTAGTCTAACCAGATGCAGTCTAATACTAGTATTAATTCGGAGCTACTACCTATCTGACCACCACAACCCAGTTACTGGAAAACAAGATATCTCTTGAAGACTGTTTGTCAGTCTTTCGGGCTTTCAGATATTTCAATGCGGACTCTTCATTAATACTTATTCTAAATTAATTAAGGCTTTATAAAAATCAAACAACTAATTAAAACCTTCTATTTTCATTGAATTCGTCAATTACTCTTAATTTTAAACGTCAAGAGGTCTAACCGCAGTCCGTATATCATTAATGTTCACATAGCTCTAATCCGACAGCTTGTCAGTTCTGAATCACGGAAGTAGTACATACATAAAACATAAGTACATGTATATATATGCATTTATATGTAGGTACAGGAGTAATGATAAATGATCGGACGTATTGCGCCGAAAACGGTATGCGCTCGAACGTCGTACGTTTTTGGCGAAATGTTTTATTCATCACTGCGAAAGAATATAGCGGAATGTTTTTGTGTCTCTTCCAGTGATTTCCGTTTATGGTAGTTTTGGTGGAGTTTATTTTGGAATAGATGGTGTTTGTATTTATTTCTTTTTTATTGAGGTTAAGAAGATGCGCTAAGATACACTGCCTGACCACGGTCATAATTTTTAGTCATTCATCATTTCAGCCAATAAGACGTCCACTGCTGGACATAGTAGTTAGTCATTAATAAGAATAATTTTCTTAGACACTTGTATAGAAGATTTCATTAATTATGTTTCGGTTAATACATATTACGGGGGGTTAGAGAAATGGCGTGGTTTTTTTGCTAGACTTAGCGGAGGCATTGCCGTTCCCCCAGATCTGTTATGGCTGCGGGGTTTTTTTACCTGACCTAACTTCCAAATTACTAAGACGTAACACAGAATTCCGTGGCCATTTTTCAACGAACCTAATTATTTTCTTTCCCTGTCATGCTTAGGTCATCATCAACTAGTTTACCTAACTCCTCAGCCATGTATCAAACAATCTACTTTCCTGGTTTTCGCCTCAATGAAGTTGTTAACACTACTTCTGGGTTTCTATGCAGCGATTTATTACTTTCTGCTCGGCTGAGCCCGTAAAACCGGACATTTTTTCCGCCAGGTTTTGCTTATACTTTATGCAGCCCAAGTCGACAAACTTCAAAAGAATGTGCGTATTGTTTTTCGAGCATACATTAGTTGAAAAAGGAAGTTTGTAGCTTCGTAAAAAGTGCAGTAAAAATGGGTTTTGTTTTGCGTGGCGGGTGTCCGGTGGTTAGGGTTGCCATCCGTCCGGATTTTTCCAGGTTTTTTGGCTCCTCATCCAAAATTGGGGCAGTCTTGTCATTTTTGTTCAAAATGGTGATTATATGAAGTTTTTTTTTTAAATTAAAACTACATATATGTAAATTAAAGCTTAAAATATATAATTGAAAACAACGACAAATATCGAAAATGTCTCTATTTTCTTGAGTGTGAAAGATGTGGCTAAGAAGGAAGTGCCTGCTGAGATGACGAGTAATAGAGAAGTATGGAAGAGGAAGACACGCTGGGCCGACCCCAAATAAATCTGGATAAGGGCTAAAGAATAATGATGAACTAGGTTTTAGTCAGGACTTTCAAAATGTCGACATGATAACCCTAGGTTGGGAGGTCAACGGAACCGCGTGCCGATCGCAACTGATAACCGCTTTGCAATTTGTTATGTCGACGGGTTTAGTAGCACACTCTTTTGACTCACCTTTATTAATATTAATAATTGAATTATTGTTGCTGAAAATGTTTCGATGCAAAAAAATTGGTTGCGTCTACGCCCAAAGATTTGAAAGGTGAACTTAAGATTTGGTTTAGACTATTTATTTTAAAATACCAAAGAGATAATGCAATTTCTTGCAAAACGTTTTGTTGTTATGTGGCGCTTTTCAACGGAACTGACGTACGGTTTTCGATAGTCATTCAGTACCATACATTTATTAGTTTTCCATCATTATTTGACGATCGAATTGACGATCGGGACGCGTACCACGGGAGCTGGTTCGAGGCGGCACAGGAAAAGAACTCTTGGATGGTTTTTTTTTTGATTTTTTTTTTATTTTCGCAGCAGTGGGACAGTACAGGCAAACTATTTTGGATCCAATCCAAATATGATTCATAGCCATTGTTTAACTACCACATCTACTTCGGCCACTGAACCTGTTAAACCACCAGTCACTCTTCACCGATCACCTCAAACAAACAATGGCTTCCGTGATGCTTATCATACTAACTACAAAACTCGAAGCAGTATCATCTGGTCTACATACAAATTATGCAATAAATATCTTAGAAGCAGCTCCTCCAAGTGAAAGTGAATAGGTATGCGACTAATGTAAGCTATGCACATCCTTTCGGTCCGTCTGTCACGATTACTGGCCACTGGCTGTTGGCAGACACTTTCTTCAAATTAAGTTATGTGGATTAGGTGGCCTCTGGTCTGGAGTGTGGGAATGGCGCTAAATAACGAGTATTTATTGTGTTTAGTTACGATTATTTTATGTTTCGTTATCGAACTAATTCAAATGCGGCTTGTTTTATTTTTTTCAGTAGACGGTATTGATTTTAATATTAGAGCCAACAGCTAAACATTGTAATGTATTATTTTGGTAGCATTATCTATTACAAATATGTGCAAGTAAATTTTCAACTTATCTTTGTAATGATCTCTTTCATCGTTGCAATTAGGAAGAAGACAGAAAAGAAAACATATTTATTTGGGACATACCACAAGTGCACGAAACAAAAAATACCACAAAATAAAGATTTATGGTTCATAATGTCATCGAGTAAAATAAAATACGCGCACACACTGTCACAACAGCCATTAAAAACAAAATTGTTGTATAATTGATAAATAAATCTCAACACTGGACATAAATTAAATCGTTGCGTGTAGATCGACGCCCGATATGCAGCGATTATTGTAAGAAAGAAAACACTATAACCTAGAAATATTGCACGTCGGGCCACACGGGAGGAAAATACACTGTTTATTTAAATATTTAAATACAGTAGTTTGCATACAATCACAGTGAAAGCCGCCCATTGATATTTTAATAGTGGCAACAATTTATTCGGCCGTGAAATCGATACCCTCATCGGGTTTAGTGTTACCAGCGTGAAATATTTCCCGGTATAGATTTTTGATTGCTGAACGGTGGATTGGCAACAAAAGCTGCCTACTTCCTCTTGTGCTAAGTAATGCGTTGCGTACCAGAGTTTCTAATCATGACTCAGCCTCTGTTCTGTAGTGAATGGAATAAGTAGCCACTAGCTTCTTCTTGTTGGTTGGATAGGACACAGACACAATACTATAATAGCCCAAATTACATTGCCAATTGCCAAATTACATTAGAGCAGCGGTGACCCACTGGTGGCGGCCTCGACTTACGCACAGTAAGTCGTGGGTTCCGACCCAGGCAGGAGCATAACTTTGTGTAATTTATTTCATTACCGCTGCTCTCAAAAATGGTGAAGGAAAACATCGTGAGGAAACCGGCATGTCCTAGAACCAATAATTCGAAGACTTATGACATCTGCCAATCCGCAATCCCCCCCTCCCCCCAATTATAGCTCAATCTCTCTCAAAGAGGGGAGGCCTGTGTCCCAGCAGTGGGAACATTATTAGGTCGATGATGATGACATTACCACAAAAAAAAAAACTACAAAACTAAATCAGACATAATTATGCAACTTCCTTTAAATTATTCGACTCTAATTTTCTTCCAAGACTCACAAGAGACTCGAATGGCTTTGGGTATTAAACTTTTGTTAACTTTTTATCATGTTTTACGTTTTTTGTGTAGTAATAGTATATTATGCAACTAGTGAATAAAGGACGGATTTAAAGCGAGGGCCGTAGATGAGTCACGAGCAAGTGAAGGATTCTAATGATTGAATCACGAACGCAGCGAGTGATTCAACTGTTAGAATCCTGAACGACGGGAGTGATTCATGGCCCTCGATATAAATTCTTACTTTATTCAGGAGTTGCATACTATACTTTATATCATGACTACGAGAAAAGACATAATTTAAGCGAAAATAGAAATTTAATCAAGAAATAAGAATTGTTACATTAATTGAAATGGACATTAAATTTAGAGCAATGACTGAAATTAAGCGTAATTTTCTTATTATTATCATTAGGGTGGTCAACTTGTGAAACAATATTTATTTTTCTATAAAGGCAGCAAAGAACACAAAACAGTTTTTAATCTAATGCCAAACTCCTTGTCGCAAATATCGACCAATCAAATCTCGAGAATTTATTTGCACCAAAGAGTTTTGAATTTCGAATCTTAGCGCAAGGAGTTTGTGTAAGCATTGAAATAGAGACCGGATATATTTTTGTGTTCCAAATTCAAACACCAAAATAGTGAATAAAAACAAAACAGTGAATAAAAGGCCTTTTTATTCACTGTTTTGCGTGAATAAAATAAGCTTTTTAGAGTAGGTATGGTATAAACGACTTATTGTCGGGCCCACGTTATTTCCCCATACATGCTGTACCTAATATGAAAATATTTTAAAACAAAATCAATTTAATAGAGTAACCATGGAGTTTCTTACCAGCTCTTCTCCATAGGAAACGACCAACCCCAGCCATGTACCTTTCTCGACGTTTAATATGTAAAAAAAATACTTTGATTTTGCAAAAAGTTGCAATAAATTTTAGAAACTGTCGAAAAGCCAAAAATGGGACATAGTACAAAAATCGACTTAAAATTGCGGGGTCTTCGCTGTTTCTTTTAACCTAGTCTTGTCCAGCAATTTTGGCTGTTTTTATACAAAAAACTAAGCTACTTACAATAGGCAAAACATTTGACAGCAGAATTACTGATAAGACCTCTACTATGTTTGCAGTGGCAATAGTGGTACTTCCGTGGTACCCGCAATGTATTATCTAATAAAAACACTAGTCCTAATTAATAGAAAATTACTTGTGAACACAATGAAAAACTTCGCAACAACGAGCCCGTTATCAGAACTAGATAAGTTTAAAATATGAAGTTGTAAACAGGAAGTGCGCGTCCGCAGATCCGTCCGGATATTGCCGCGATATTGTGCTAGAAGTGGATTAATTAAACGAGTTTATTAATATATGCAAATCGATTTTATTGAAATATTATGTTGATTTTGCAAAAGTGTCATAATTATCTTCTAATATTAACATAAAGCGCTACTGAAGGCGCCAAACTCAATTTAGAGTCATCGATAAAGTATAAAAAAACTTGCTACACATGCAACTTTTATATAACAGTAAAAACTTTAAGGAAATCCCATGCCATCTTAATCAAGTTGTACCTACCCAAACATATTTCTTCTTATCAAAACCACCATTAAAATCATCAAGAGAAAGCCCAAAGAACCAAAGATCAGATAATATTAATTAACGTAAATTATAAGAACTGTCTCCATTATCATTTTCTATCACAACAGGCGACCATTAAAGTGTTGCCATTGCAATATCTGGCCCATCTCACGACATGAACAACCGATCCATCATGGGAAACAAGTAATATATAACGCGATTATTTACCGGTAGCAAATAGATACGAAATAATAGTGCACCTCTGTGCTCTATTTAATAGAGAATATTATTATATGAATATATTATCTGGTAGTCGAGACATATCGGTAGTAGACGGTTATACACGAACTGATCTGGTGCTGGCTGATGTCGATTTAGTATTCTGGCTTGTAGGGGTAATGTCACATCAAAATCAGGCTCACCACAGTGGTGAGCCTGTTTTTTATGTCTGAGAACACAAATCTACTGAGATATCTATCATTATGTGATCCTAAAAGAATGAGTGCACCTTAAATGTAACTAATAAATAAGCTACGGGATTTAAAAGCTAGCTAGATGCAGTCTACTGACTGTATCGATGACACACATGTGATTTTAAACAAAATTTTGGATGGATGGAGAAGGAGAGGAAGATAAAAAAAATAGATTTATTATATGAGGGACGATATAGAGAAAATATTAAATGTGGGAAGGTAACGGTTGACAGGGGAGTTGACCCCAAATTACGGTTGACACAAGGGCAGAAATATGATAAAGAGAATAACTTTTTTTAACACTTATCCAAATAAATTCCTTGCTTAAGTGGATCCTCCAGAGGCCTACTGGTTAAACGCATGTCCTAAGTTTTAGTAACACAGTACCACTGCCCAAACGAACGAAACAATCGTTCATATTGCTGCAATCTGCCGCGAGTCGCGTCGAAGTCTCTGTTACCGGTGCGTGCGCACGCGCCGCCAGCTGTGATTTACGACCAATAGCCGCGCTGCCTTATGGCCACTGAAACTATGGAGCTTTAGTGGTTTAAGTAAGAGTTGAATAGGTGGAGAAGCTTCCTTATACATCGTTATCCGCCTACAGCAGTACACTGCTGGAGAAACGTTCCCTCTCCATTAGCATGCTCAGCTCGATTCTCGACATTTGTCATCCTGCTTCTACCAGTCCTTGCGTAAATCGTTGTTCCACCTAGCTTGTGGGCGTTCTTATTAAGCGATGAAACTAAATGGACCTATAACCTCTTTCTCTAGGCTTAGCCTAGCTGTAACATCATTTTGATTCTCCTCTTCTTGTCATTCTTTGTCAGAAATATTCTTAATAAAACGTGGTGCTCAAAATTTTAACTGTCATACTCGTAAATGCGACTTGCGAGTAAGTATGCGAGTCCTGTACCCGACACTCATCATTCTCCTGGCCTCCCAATTCATTTGGGGTCGGCGCAGCATGTCTTCTTCTTCTTCCATACTTCTCTATTACTCGTCATGTCCGCAATCACCAGCTTCCTAGGCATATCATCCTTAACACAATCAATTCATCGTTTCGTTTGTCCTATACCCTTTACTGCACTAACCCTATAATCTTCATAACATCTTAATGAATCTAATCCAACACTCGTTGTTGTTCAAATTGATTTCCTTTCTATTTAGCCCACACAATCGAGTTATGCAGCCATTATCTATTAACACGCGTAACCGTCGATTACGGCAAGTCTAGATATTATGAGGCGCCTTCGGATCCTAAAGGTTAGCGTTTGGCTGTACCTGCGTTTGCGCCGGTCAAACTATAAATAATGCTAGCGTTTCCTGGTTACCTGTGAATATCGGTAAAGTCGGCCTCGCTATTGCTTTACCAGTTTTGATGAAATATCCTGGTAAATTGGCTCTTGTTTAGATTGGTCACAAAGCAAAAGTAGACAAAATTATTTGAACTTATGTAAAATATTTAGTGTTAATGCCGTTAAAAAGATCCAGGCTTGGATGCAACTGATGCAAGATATAACACCGAAACGGCTGTTATAGAAGTACTAACTGGGTTGTGGAAGTCCGAGAGGCAGTCGCTCAATCTAAAATACTGGTATTCGGCATCTGCTCAAGCTGGAAGCCGACCCCTATGTTGTCACTTTTCTAGGACAATTTGACGTTTGCATCCGAGTGACATTAAACCTTAGGGTGGGAAAGTACCAGCTCGGGACTGCGGGTTGTTCGAAAGAGATAACGCGGCCTCGACACAAAGGGCTAAGAAGGAACATGGGTGGTTATTAGTCAGTAGAAGCCTTTTTTTTTTGCCGGGTAATATATCGAATAACCCCTCCCGCTCTTGGGCAGAGCGAAAGGGAGTGTCAGACTTCTACTGACTAAAAATCATGTTCCTTCTTAACCCTTTAAGTCGAGGCTGCGGTATCTTTTGCGAACAATGTTGCTGACATCTCTTTGAGGCGCGCGTGGAACACGCAACGCGCCGTCGACACGGCCTGTCGTCGTCATAACACGACGGCAAGCTAGTCAGTAGAAGCCTGACACCCCCTTCCGCTCTGCCCAGAGTAGGAGGAGTCATTTGATGATTTCCCAAACCCAAAAAAAAAGGTGGAAAAGCAATTATGAAGCTGACTGTACCAATATATTATCTACACACCAGCTGATGTTCACAATTTTTGTTGCGTAAGCCCAATAACTCTAGTTCTCGAACTTTGATTATGCACGAGTACCTATGTAGGTAATTTGTAAAACACATTACATTAGGTTTTCAAAAGGAAATGATCGTTTGAATAATTTATATGTCTACTTTGTTACGCACTTACTCGTGGTTAAGTATATGATGAGTCGGTAGCTGCTACGTGATCGGGTCGGCACTTTCGATTCGACAATAAAGCCGATCACAAACAACCCACAATTATTTGGTTTCCATTTAGCTCTTGCCGATCTAATCGGCAAACTGCGTGTGACTTCTACGTAGCATTATTCTGAACGTGTAAGGTTCTATTTTCGGTTGTGCCGCCAGATTTTACTGAATCATGCCGACCCGAACATATCTATAAATAGTCCATAAGCTACCTTGTTAAGTTTTATTAGTTTTGGCTGAAGTTTCTCTGATGACATGCCATCAGCAAAGAGAAAACTTCTCTTTCTATCAGTTTGCAGATCTTGGCCGACATTGAAACACGTACGAAACAGTCCCTTGAGTTATTGTATAATGTCTTGATTTACTGATAGAAATCTTTGCAATTTAATAAGGTTTTGTTTTTTTTCACGAAATAGTTTTGAAGGTTTATAACGATTACCTTTATTTTTCCACAGGTATGTACACACACTCCAAGGTCTCATGAGATGACGAAAAATAGAGAAGTATGGAAGAGGAAGACATGCTGCGCCGACCGCAAATGAATTGGGATATGGGCAAGAGAATGATGATGATGTACACTCTAAGGTTTCCAATATTGCTGGCCGAAGAGATAAGGTAATTTAGTATTAAATAACAAGCAAGTCGTCCTATTTTTTTCAAAATTTATAGGTAACAGTTTGAAAAATCGCTTCAACTTCATAAACGTTATATAAGCTTCAACTTTTATGTTGACCGTGCTTCAATTTGACTACTTCACATTGTTTGAGCCCAGTTATAATGTAGCCACATTGATTTTGGCTTCCACTGAAGCCAAAATCAATGTGGCTCATATATATGTGGCTACCCGCAGAAAAGAACACCACTGTGTTCTTTTCCCGTCGGGGCTGCGGGTTGTTCGTAAGAGATATCGCGGCCTCGGCGCAAGGGCTAAGAAGGAACATGAGTGGTTTTTAGTCAGTAAAAGTCTGACACTCCCTTTCGCTCTGCCCAGAGCGGGACGTTATTTGATGATTTCCCACCCCCCCAAAAAAAAAAAAGTGGTATTCTTTTGGGTCATCCAAGGTAGCCTGAATACGCAAACGATTCCAAGTTACGACTTGGAATCTTCATCAAATAGCAGGAATATTTGGCTCCTGATCGTGATCTGCAGCGGCCTATACAGCAAGCTCGCAACCGTTTGCGTATTCAAGCCAAAGACCTCTCAATTTCCAATTTAATTGCATTTCAATCTCTTCAGAAATATATAAAGTCATCTTAGCGCAGACCTTTAAGTAAAGAACACTAAATTATATCATCGCTACCGATTGATATCGAAGATTAAGTTTCATGGAATCGATATCCGGGCGGCAGCAATTTAAACCATCGATAATGATCGACCAATCGATCCTGATCTTCTGCAGTAGCATTTTACTTGAGAATTCTAATAAAAAAATCATTTTGTACGGGTCTTGGTTGACTGGTCATAATAAAAGTGTATTTCTTAGTTTCCGCTGATATAGTTTTCCAATGTATTGCGTCGACTTGTTTTTATGATTATGATTCAATCGCCGTTGCGAGTTGATGGCAGCTGTAATTTGTTTCAAACTGGAAATGTTTCCGAGTGTATGGCTTTATTAATTTAATATTTGTTTGGAGGGGAAATAACTTAACATCACGCCTGTAATTCCTGAAAGGTTAGGCAGATGTGTACTCATTAGTAGACTTACATTTCGCCAGTTATGTTTAAGTCCCATGTAATAGGGGGCGAGCCATTGCCATCAACTGGGCCCGAATCCAGACTTCGTGGCTGCTACTGAGAATCTCCAGATTGAAAAACCAAATAACGATTTGCCCGACCAGGGAATCGAACCCAGGATCTCATGCACAGCAGTCGTGCTTGCGACCACTAGACCAACAAGGCAGTCAGTTTTATTCTGATGTTATGTTTATTTTTAACCGACTTCAAAAAAGGAGGAGGTTATATGTTCGTGTGTATGTATTTTTTTTTTTTTTTTTTTTTTTATGTATGTTACCTGATTTCTCCTCCATTTGTGAACCGATTCTCAAAATTCTTTTTTTATTTGAAAGAGTATACTCCTGAGGTGGTCCCATTTAAATTTGGTGAAGATCTGATCCTGATCTTCGGAGATATACAATAGAACTCTTCAAAAATAAACGGCAAATCTGTCGTGATTGCTGCAATCCCTTGGATGTTTATTGTTAATACAACATCATGTCGTAACATCACGCCTGTATGATCTGAGGGGGTACGCAGATGTGTACACCCAGATTTGGACAGTAAGATATTATGTAATGTTCCATTTATTGGGGATAAATAAAACCTATTATTTGTTTGGGAACAACTAAAAATGGAAAAATAAAAAACTTTTTTGCAAAAAATAAAACCGACTTCAAAAACACAAAAAAGTGAAAAACACAAAAACACAAAAAAGTGAAAAATAAACTTCACAAGAAAAAGCAGCTTCTGAAGTCGGTGGCAAAGAAAACGAAATCAAACAAACAAAATGTCACCGACTTCAGAAGCTGCTTTTTCTTGTGAAGTTTATTTTTCACTTTTTTGTATTTTATTATTTTTGGGAAACTTACAGCTAATACAGACAATGTACTTAAACAATAAGCATTTGAAGGCCAATTACAGATTTCCACTGTTAAGGTTTCTCGTTTTATTTACTGTATGTATTAAAATATCTATTAGTTAATTTAATTCTATCTGTATATAAATGTACTGGTATGCACCTGTTTATGTATTATGTTTACAAAATGGTTTTATCCTTATTATTATTATTTTTTTGTACTCTACCACAGTGCTGTCCTATTTGACCCAAAGGTTGACTGGTAGAGAATGCCTTGTGGCACTAAGTCCGCCTATGTACCACTTTTGTACATGTTAAACTTCATGTACAAAAGTGGTACATAGGCGGACTTGTATAAATAAATAAAACACGAAAACAAAGAAAACAAACAAAGTTACAACAGTTAATAAACAATCACTTTTCCGCAAAAAATGTTTTAATGTAACCCATCGAGAAATACTTGATTGACAGTTCAACATTAGTCATTAGTCGATAATTTACAATCTGATACACCCACCCACACCTAGAAAAAGGCACACGACATGGCGAACGGGGAAACAGTAGCACAAATCGAAAGCGCCCTGAACTCGTTAACCCACTCAAACCAACATTAATTCAATCCAAGGATAGACTTTCTAAATGATGAACAAAACTCATTTGCGGTATGACAAGTGAAATCACCTTCGCCATTTTGCGTGGCTTTCACGAGGCTCAGTGACATTTCGTTCTGTATCTAGATGAGCCAATGAGCCCAGATTATCGCATACTGTAATCAGAACACTACTGGACCAGCTTTTATCTGTGTATTTAATGTTCTACCACAGATTCTTAATGGTGTTGTATAGGAGACATGAACGTTGGACGTTTTATCTTCTGTATATATAAAAGGCAAAGCTGACTTCAAAGAAAAATTGAAAGGAAGTCGTTTATCTTGGTATGGTCATGTAATGAGGAGGGATGAAACGCATGTGACTAAAAAAGTGATGGATATAAATATTGATGGATGGAGAGGGAGAGGAAGGCCAAAGAAAAGATGGATGGATTGTGTGAGGAATGATATGAATGAGAAAGGAATAAATGCCATCTTGACGTGTAACAGGGAAGAATGGAAGAAGAAAACGTGTTGCGCCGACCCCAAATAGAATGGGATAAGGGCAGGAAGATGATCAAAAATCAAAATCAAAAGTCATTTATTCAAACTAGGCTGATAATCAGCACTTTTCGAACGTCAAAATTTACTTTACTTTACTTTACTCATTTACAAGTGACCGTCCCCCAAAACGCCCACCCTTCGACACTTCCTAGTGTTTTTTGCTGGAAAGAAGAAGTGGCGGAACAAACTCCCCAGCAACACATCTGTCTGTTTGGTTAGAAGAACCAGACTCGATACAATAGAAAGGTGTAACTTAATATTACGATTGATTACAGACACAAGTCAAAAATAAAAATGTATATAATAATAAAAACATAAAAAAGACATAACATGTCAGTAAACTAATTTTGGAGAAAGAACATAAATAACAATTGTCTTGTGTTCAACTCAGCGACCAACTATTCCTATCATTTAAGTAGATGATGTTGTATAAAAGGCAAAGCTGACTGACTGAGGATCAACGCACAGGCCAAAACCTTAGAGCTAGAATCTTAAAATATCGTGACGGCACAGCGCAGTGGCTCAAGCAATGGACTGCTGCGCTGCATGTCGCGGGTTTGATCCCCGCACGGTACAAATATTTGTATGGCCTACAGATAGTTGTTCCGGGTCTGGGTGTTTGTGTATGTGAATTTAAATGTTTGTGAACGCACCCACGATACAGGAGAAATTCCTTGTGCGGGGCAGCGTTCTTTAAAAAAAAAAAAAAAATCGCACACGTAATCTTCTTATGACGTAGGCATCCACTAAGGATGGATTTTCCAAAATTCAACCCCCAAGGGGGTGAAACAGGGGATGAAAGTTTGTACGAAAAATCGACATTTTTGATATTTCCAACATCCACGCGGGCGAAACCGCAGGCAAAAGCTAGTCCTTAAGCGTTTATGAAAGTTTTAAGACTTCTCGAATAATAAGGAAACCTAGGTAATGGAGTGCGATATGAAATGGGATATGTTATTGATATTTCATGAGTTTTAATGTGGTCTAGGCTTTTAGCTAAACGCCTTCCTGATTACGCCTCAGTCGTCGTAAGATTTTCTTAAACGTTAGTGGTTACGTTAATGTAGGTGTACAAAGGTGGCCCTTTTTTAATTTTTGGGGGGTGGGAAATCATCAAATAGCCCCTCCCGCTCTTGGGCAGAGCGAAAGGGAGTGTCAGACTTCTGCTGACTAAAAACCACCCATGTTCCTTCTTAGCCCTTCATGTCGAGGCCGCGGTATCTCTTGCGAACAACCCGCAGCCCCGATGGGCTTCATTCTTCCTCTTATCTCCGAAACTACTAAACCTAAAATTTTGAAAAAAAAATACAGAAATTAGTTCAACACTTATAGATTACAGGAATACCTAAAATGCCCTAGAGTTTTCTTACATTCTAAATAATCTATGATTTTTCGAGCCTCAATACATATAAACATAACATCACGTCTATAAACCCCAAAGGGTTTGGTAAAGTTGGATCTAATGTTGCACCACATTTCGACAGTTATTAGCACTCATAATATATTTTGTATACGGGGCGAGCCCACTGCCATCAACCGGGGATAAATCCAGATTGAATGATATGAAATTAAAAATCTCAATAACACTTTTCACCGGGCACAAACTCTACGATACCCATTAACCCTCCCGGAAGCCTGCAGCAGTCTGGGAAGGCTGCTGCAGTTCTGAGACGACCTATGTTGGTTGGAGTAGGTAATATTTAAACATCACGCACAATGGCCCAATCAAGAAGTTAAGTGCGGATAAAAGCCCAGTTAAACTAAACTAAACACAATTGAACTTAGGACTTCACGCTCAGCAGTCGCGTTTGCTACTACTAGACCCAACGATGCAGTCCTAAACGGTGCATCTTCATTATAGTAGTAATCTCAGTTCAGACGCAAATTCACACGCCACAGCATGTCCTCAAACATGTGTCAATATTCTGCGGTTTTCATCTCCTCATCATGAACTTTACCACTTGCAACCATTACACATTCAAAACCATCTTCAGTTGTTTCAAAATCCCGATTGTGTTCAACAAAGCCGTATAGTTGCAGTGTTTAATTACTGTTGCAATTAGAGATTACTATCAATCAAGCAGCTTGATTTGAATAGTGTTAATGTTAGCTGACGACAGGGGGTATGTTGAACTGTGTCATATTAGTTGCAATAATGCATTAACTTGCTTCATTTCAGTGTTGTCGTAACTTGCTTCATTTAATTAAGACATTTTGATGTCACCATCATTATTATCATCATTGAAATTCATTGACTTACTATTGTGTCGAGAAAGGTATCTTCTCTGTTATGATTATATGATAGAAAATAGACCTTTCTCTCTTTTTCTTCGTTTGCTTGTCATGTTATAATGACATTTTTAAGATTATAATTTCTGATCGGTCAGTAGTTTGGTTTCATTCACCATCTTCCAGCTATCATTCTGGTATTAATGTGTTATGTTAACTTGCGTCTCCATCTTATACTTTATCTGTTATTTATTTAGGTCTATTTGTACCATTTGCGTCAATATCTGTGTATTTGTTATCGGTTATTTCCGTAATTACATGATCCCAAGCTTAATTGCTATCATTGATCACAGTTGTTTGTCTACAAACGACAACAACAACAGATTTCGGCCTCCAAATGACTCATTCTAGTTTCAGCGCTGTAATCCAACACCATTTCCTGTAATATACGTCTCATTTAAGCTATTTGATCGCTGGATTTAGTGCGTGTTGTCCTATTTCGAATAGCGGGGCTTATTAAGATATTTTATAAGCGGTTCTGACCATTTGTTTATAAACAAACGCGTCAACTTTATGGTTGACGTCAGTTGACGTAACGTCGGTTTTGTCAGCGGCTCTGCGCACACGCATGACTTTGATGTCGCCCGATTTACGATAAAAACTTGTAGTGGTACGTTTTGACTGACTGTCCACTTCCTCGCCTAGGATTGGGTTAAAAATAATGTTAGATTATTTATCTTATGGAATGTGGAGAGTAGAGTTCTTTTATTGTAAAGCTCATCGGACTTCAATAATTTAAGAGCATAAAAAAATTTTGGTTGTTAAAACTTTCTCAATGACTCTATATTTGTTTCTTTCCGCTGATGTATACGTTAAGTATTTTGCATATCAATATTGTAAAGAAAAGCGAGCATGTAAGGACCAGTCATTTCTACCCACTCCCATGAGAAAAAAGCCTAAGTTTATGTATGAATCAATTTTGAAGACCGTCTTATTGATTTTATAACAACTGTAGCAGGTGCCCAATAAATATTTTTATAAGGGCCAATTTACACGTCCGGCTTCTTAAGAACGACAACCACTAAATCCTAATTGGTTGTTTACACTGGTAAGAAGTAGCAGAACTTTAGATCGCCATCATCACTTTTCCCAATTTATTTGGAGTCGGCAACTTGTCTGCTTCTGCCATAATTCTCTATTACTCGTCATCCCAGCAATCACCTTAGCCATATCATTCTTTACACAGTCCATCCATTACTAAAGACTTGTGTGCATAAGACTTTACATTTCAAATACGGCACAGGTTACACAGATGCTAGACCCAGAAACTGGGTTAAGCTTGCAATTTGCTACTGGTTACCTACTTACGTACGACTGCGATTTGTAAATGTAACTAACTGGTTGCACTGCGCAGTGCGCATTCATTTCTTCAAAAGAGTGATTATGCTCACCATCCTTTTCAATTATCTTACTAATCTAAATGTCTGTTCGTACTCTATAGCCGCTTATAGACTCCTAATTTTCTAAACCAGTGGTTTTATGGGTTTTTCATATGTCAGGGAAGGTTTCTGCAAACAAAAGCTAAATAAAAAAACTAGTATTTAGGTATATAAATTCATAATTTCTTCACTGATCTATGTTTGTAGTTGTGAATATAACGAGTCACATACTATTAGCGATGACTATGTAATTACGGTTAAGTCAAAAATATGATTGACATATTCAACTAAGCTACCCTGCCAATCCGGCTCGAAGGACGTCGTAGACACCTTTCCTAGGCTCTCGGTTTAAACATATAGGATACTATTCATGTCGATTGGATTAATGTGACGATGTTTTTTTTAAAATAAACAAAGAAACTTTCCAAAATAATCGGAAGTACAAAACATCTCGTTTGTAACTTAAAACACAATGAGAAAACCCATTGACCTCTTTACAAGTTCAATAAAATAACTCCTTTTAAGTCTCAACAAAATTGTAGTCAATAAAACCGACGGGCCATCAGGAATCGATGTTTTTACACCATAACGGTGCTCTGAGTGCTTTAACAATAATGCCCTTGTGATAAGCAGATCAATGGCTCTTTTACAACCCGGACACGACCACTGTCGATGCAATTTTCGTCAAGCGACACGCGTGAAATTCACTTGTTTTTTTCGTTCCCGTCGATCACACAGAAACTTTAGGCTAAAAGCTAATAAATGAAACCAAGCTAAACAAATGAGTAACGCCGCATCCTAGACTTCGTGTCATGCGATTTGCGACGCGACTACGTACAAGTGTGTATTTTTCGCACTTCATAACCCGCCCAGGTGGACTACTTAAGTAGTGACCATGTCACACCACATGGTCAAACAACAAACAACGACGTTACTTGCGTCAAACAACATATTACGTGTGAGTTTTTAGTTTAAAAAAGTTTAGTTTAGCCCATTTAGTTTAAAAAAAATAACCCGTTTAAAGTGTCCGTAGAAACCTTTTTGCAAAAATAAACATCATTTACTAAAGTTCTTTATTTGATTTTTTCCCACAACACGCGTGTCGCCTGAATATGTAAGTTGTGGCCAAGCAGTAACGGTGTTTCGAGTGCTTTAACAATATATGCCCTTGTGATAAAGAGATCAATGGCTCTTTTATGGTCTATTGTACTGAGTGCTAGTTCAAGTTTACTCTGTTTCCTTATGACTTCATTTTATGTGAACGATTTGTGTTTTACGTTTCGGAACTTTGGTTTTAGTGAATATTGGAAGTGTTAAAAATGATTTGCGATAACTTGGATAGAGATAAATAAATCCTGTTCGTGGTAGAAAAAATAAGAGTATTTTTGTCTAGTTTTTTTTAGAGCAGCTGTGGCGCAGTGATGGGGGCCCCGACTTGCGAGCAATAAATCGTGGGTTTTGAACCCAGCCAGGCGCATTTCTTTTAGTAATTTATTTCATGACTCTCAAAACGTTGACGGAAAACATGAGGGAACCGGCCTCCTCACACTGCCGGCCATGTCTTAGAACCAGAAATTCGATGTCATTTCTGTTGATTGTTAGCTTACGTCATGCCACTACGCAAAGGTTTTTCCCCGTGACTTCAATGTGGGCTGTTCGGTCCTGGTCTTCCTGCTACGAGATTCGGCCACGTCGTCTACTGACTGCTTAGCTGACGTGAGAATGGACTGGCCTAATCTACCGTCAATGAGCTATTGGTCAAAATAGCATTCTCTGTTTTAGCCTGGTGTCAGTTTTTTGTGCCGCCCACGGGCCTCTGACTTGCATAAAAATAGCATTAAATCTGTCTTAGAAATATTTTAATAATATAGTTATCAATGTTAATCCATATTAATCAATATTTATCCATATTAAAAAAATGAGGGAAGTCATCAAATGACTCCTCCTACAGAGCGGTAGGACTCTTACGGACTAAAAACCACTCATGTTCTTTCTTAGCCCTTTCTGTCGAGGCCGCGTTATCTCTTTCGAACAACTCGCAGCCCAACAGGACATCAACAACCCTTATACTATACACGGTAGTTACTTTAGAGCATTACACTTTAAGTAACATTACAACTACCGTGTCTTTTGAGTTACACAGCAAGCATTACTAAACAGTTACAACAGAAACGGATAAGGCTGTTTCTATAAAACAATAATAATAAATACAGCATTAGCCAATTAGTGTAGCTATCGCAAATAATTAAAATGATACAGCTCTTGCAATGGAAGTAGAAATCCATAATGATGATAATAGTTACATGGTGATCTGTGTAAGCGGCGTATCGGATTCGTAATCGTACTGAATTGAATAAAGACCGTTTTACTATTTATTTATTTAAATAGTCATTTGAAGTGATGGATGGGATTTGTACTGAAATTCGTTTTTATATTAATTTTGTGCCAAATCAAGAAATTACAGCTTTGATCCGAAAGATTTTGTAAGTTTTCGTGGATATTGTATTGTTGTTTGTGATTGTGTGAGCTGATGATTTTAAAAGGGAACTACTAGCGGCTATAAGTCTGAAGTACCCGCAATAATACGGCAATCATAAAACTTGCTGACTTACCTAAACAGCAATTTTACACAAAGCAGAAACTAGTCTAATGTAATAATTTATTAGGACAAAAACATGTTTACAATTTAATTGTGTTCGTTAATAGCCACATTAGTTAGCAACTATGTCGAAGCTGTTAACCCCAAATATAAGTAATGTCATCATCTTTCTCCTGTCCTTATCTCAATTATTTGGGGTCGGCGGAGTATGTCTTCTTCCTTATTTCTCTATTACTCGTTATCTCATCAGACAACTTTCTTTATTAAATCATTTTTGGAACGAAGTTCCTTATCGCGCGTTGTGAAAGGGGGCTAGACGGAAAAAATTCTTACGAAAAGTTGTCACGACACTTTTTGCTATAGTAAGCTATTGTAAGCTGTGCGGCGTCGCATGTTTCTCTGTCTGTCTCTCTCTCTCTTATAGAAAGCAAGCCAGATATTTTCATTTCTACATTTCTTTTTTTTTTTTTTTTACATAATAAAAAATAATAACAATAACTTCGTTCCATCCGGGTGTTCCTTGACACCTCTCAAGTTTTTTTTTTGGGTTTGGGAAATCATCAAATAACCTCCCGATCTTGGGCAGAGCGAAAGGGAGTGTCAGATTTCTACCGACTAAAAACCACCCATGTTCCTTCTTAGCCCTTTATGTCGAAGCCGCGGTATCTCTAGCGAACAACCCGCAGCCCCAACGGGGTGCCATATCATCCTTAACACAGTCCTACCATCGTTTTTTAGGTCTTCGCCTACTTATGCCCATCTACGTTCATAAACAAAATTTTTTTTTTTTTGTTAGTCTTCCGCAATATAGCAGAGCAGAGGAGAACGGTAGGGGAGTGTCGGACTTCTACTGACCAAAAACCACTCATGTTCCTTCTTAGTCCTTTGTGTCGAGGCCGCGGTATCTCTTCTTCCCAGTTAAAAGGGCTAAAGTATTTTTATGCATTTGCAAGACACTTTAGAACAGGCTAGTACCTACATCAAATACTATGTAGAAATAACAGTTCCTTGAAAGTATTCCTTCCTTATCGTGGCTATTAGCACTATTTACTAAATTAATGAACTAAGCACTGGCGTTATTAATGCGATAAATACTCGTGAATGTATTAAGGATATCGTTAATATGATGTAGATTGTGGAAAGTTCTGAAGAAGTTTTCATTTGATTATGAATATTTTGTCGTAAATGTGTTTCTATGTTTAAGGTGTATCATGTCTAGAGAAAGTATCTTTCTTCAAGACTCAATAAAATTTGCAGTACGTGGTTTGAGTAAATTGTAAAACATTCATTTGTTTGATGTAGTTTATTGTATTTTATGTTTGGTACCATATAAAAATTTGTTTAAATCGTTTTTCTTGAAAAAACTAATTGTTCATCATATAACTCATCATCATCATCATTCTCTTGCCCGTTTCCCAATTTATTTGGGGTCAGCCCAGCATGTTGTGTGTGAATGTGTTTCTGACATACTTCTCTACTACTTCTCATCTCATCAGACACTTCTTTGCTTGCCATATCATGCTTTACACAGTCCATCCATCGTTTTTCGGACAATTCAAATTATTTTAAATAAAATAACCTACAAGCAATTTTTGATGATAGTCAAATGAATCATCATCTGCCTAGCCTTTTCCCAACTATGTTGGGGTCGGCTTCCAGTCTAACCGGATGCAGCTAAATACCAGTATTTTACATGGAGCGACTGCCTATCTGACCTCCACAACCCAGTTAATCTAGGTAATGCGATACTCTTTGGTAAGACTGGATGTCAGAATTTCAGGTCACTGACTACCTGTAACGACTGCCAAAGATCTATATATGGCAGCCGGGACCAACAGCTTAACGTGCTTTCCGAAGCACGGAGGAAACTCGGTATGCCGGGCGGTCACCCATCCACAGACCGACCTAGGCAAGCACAGCTTTACCTAAAGATCGACCCGAGTGGCAGTTCTTATCCCACGAGCTCCTCATAGTAGATAGTAGATAGTCAAATGAATATACAACTGGAATCTCTAACTTGACTTAAAACGAGAAATAGAAATGCATCGCCTTGAATAAAATCGTATTAGGAACAGGACGTCCTCAATCCCGCACACCTATGTATGTAAAACATACATTATGTACATAATTTACTTTAAAATGCAGTTTCATTGATACCGTGATCATTTCCAAGCTGGGAAAGTATGGTATATGGCCATGAATGAATACTTTTGATCGCATCCTTTTACCTTGAGATTTTCTAGGTGTTGATGAATAATTTTTCTTTCTCGTTACTAGTATTATTTCCCATTTGCTTTAACAGATAAAAAAATAAAAATACGCGTACTGTATTGTCGCTGATTTACCTTTTTCTATTCGTTTTTATATGAAATGGGCCTACTCCTGACCTCAATCTTGTCTTGAGGACGGAGTTGAGGTCGACGATGGAACGAGCTAACCCAGAAGTAGCCTAACTCGATTAAAAGGATTAGTCCTCGAACCAGACCTGGTGGTACGTGTCCAGATCATGTCGCCGCCTCTTCCTGAGCCGGCCTTGGTGCCGCTGCCTGTCCGTCGTCCGGCAAACATCGTGTGGAGATTTTTTTCAGTGATCATCGTGTACGCGGCTGGCGTAACCCGCCCAGTCCCCTTTCAGCCTAGCGCCCTTCCTGCCAATGTCCACTATGCTCGTTTTGTAACGCAGCGTGGTGTTTCGAACCCTATCATGTCTTTTGACACCCAGTATGTTGCATTCCATTGCCCTTTGGCAAACTACTAATGACTTCAGATACTCAGTAAGTATCCAGATCTGAGCACTGTAGGTTAGGTGATTCATCATCATTCTCCTGCCCTTATCCCAATTTATTTGAGGTCGGCGCAGCATGTCTTTCTTCCATACTTCTCCATTACTCGTCATCTCAGTACCCACCGTCCTCAGCCACGTCCCTCGGCCTCGTCTTAGTGTCCTTTCTAGCCACATCATCCTTCACACAGTCCATCCATCGTTTCTTTGTAGGTTAGGTCATTATCATAATTAAATAAAACCCCATTCATTACACAAAACGTTATCATTAACTGAGACAGGCGTAAAGACACGCTCAATTTCACATCCCATATCTCTTGATTTTCTTCTTAGAACATTAAATATAAGGATAGAGACTCATTCGCCTACGTCCTCTTAATGACTGCAATCGATATTAATGAGCGGAATTAGCATTGGTAATTACGTGTATCAGTCAAACTAAGCGGAAAATAAGATAGGGTATAAAGTTCCTCCTTGGAATTATGTATTGGAAGAAATACCGACGCTAAAACAGTTACTACGTATTCTGTTCATCATTCTGAACGGGGCCATAAGATTTCTTTTCGGTCATTTAAAAAAAAAATGCTGTTTCCCACAAAAGTGCAATACCTACACGGGCAAAATGTATGGAATGTGTGGGGGCTGATTTGATAAAAAAAAATGCTGTTTCCTACAAAAGTGCAATACTTACACGGGCAAAATGTATGGAATGTGAGCTGATTTGATAAAAAAAAATCTATGTGGGGAGGCTCAGAATAATGTACAAAATAAGTTGTAATCGTTTCTGAATCGGTAGGGTACTACCGATTTAATGTAATCGTAATCGTAATACATTAAATAAAATTGATTTTGATCAACAAAATGATTGATAAAATCAATTGATACTAAATTAGCATATAAAACAAGCGTATCTATCATATGGGCACTTGATAAAGCCCCATTGTTTAACCAAGTTCTTTCTATAAATGTTTCTGTTAAGTTCGTCTCAAAACACATGAAAATGCAAATGAATGTAATTTGTAAAGCAAATCGACCATGTAATGATATTTATTGTTTAATTCTACGCATGACATCGATGTCAAGGAAAAGTTCGGCTATACAGGGTGCCGACAATGGGTACGAATTTGAATATCGAAGATTAAAATACCTACGCTTAAAATATCGATGTTCAAAACATCGAAAATTTAAATATCGATTGTATCAAAATGTCGAAAACTGTTATACCTACGCTTAAAACATCGAAAATTAAAATTCCGAATGATTAAAATTTCGAATGATTCAAAATATCGAATGACATTATGCCTAAGTTCATAATATCTACGTACAAAATACCTATTAGTTAAAATACCGAAAAAAAATTATACAGGGTGTAAATCAACCCATCACACAGCCGTTAACCAAGCATTCTGTACATCAAACTAAGTACCCCTACGCAAAATTTTTTGCTGGGAAACGTTTTTCTTTTTGGGGAAAAATTTGTAACTTTGACCCCCAATATCTCCGTAACTAGGGGGTTCCCAGGTATGGTCTAGAACAAAAAAAATATTGCAGTGGTTATATTGTACATTTGCGTACAAATGTGTTTTATTTTGGGTTCTTATTATGTAAAAATAATTAAAGTACCTACATTACATGAGGTTTTCCTTGTTTTTTTTTTGTAACCCACCTAGTAACTGATTACCATCTAGCAAAGAAGCTTGCAGCAATCATGCAACATGCAAGCAAGCATGGTTTCTGTCACGGCTCCGGCGCTGCAGGGCTCCGGCAGTCCCACGCGAGCTTAACGTCGCAGATGATCTAAACGCTCACCACCGCAACTTCGGCTTGTTAAAACCACCTACTCCTCAGCTCGCGGGCTGCCGCGCCCCTCCGCGCCTACGCGATTCTAAATTACACTCTAGGGGTAGGGCATACAAGACTACGTAGAGTCAATTTTGCAGCGATACGTTTCTGTCACTAACTTTAGTAGCATAACATATTGACTTTCAAAAATATATTTTAATTTCAAGACCTAAATAATACCTTCACGATTGACCTATGCTTGTACACTGGACACTGACTTTCATGGATAAAATAGGTCGAAATTGTTCCAAAACCGAATTAGGGTACCCCGAATTTACGTAGTCTTTTGGCTGTTACCCCTAGAGTGTATATAAAAATCCGGAGGCGCGAAGGGAGGGCAACCCCCGCTCGCTGTAACAAAGCATAGACACCCGTGGGAGCCGTAGCGGCTGAGGCTGGTCGCCGGAGGCGACCAGCAAGCCGAAGCTGCGGAGGTGAACATGGGTGCCTATCCTTTGTTACGCAAGGGCGAAGGGGTTGCACTTCCCGTAGCGCCGGAGACGTTGCAGAAGCAACCTTTTTCAACTCATACTACTTACATCAAAAATTAATTTTCGATGTTCAAATAATATGTATTCCCATCGATATTTAGGACGTTCGATAGTTTGTACTTCGATATTTAGGACATTCGATAATCTGTATTTCGATGTAACTTTTGTAGATATTTAGATTTTAGATGTATTGGACGTAGGTTATTTAACCATTCGATAATATAAACTTTCGATATTTTATGTTTCGGTTTTATGGTCGTTCGATATTTCCATTTTCGATGTTTTGAACATCGATATTTTAAGCGTAGGTATTTTAATCTTCGATATTCAAATACGTACCCGCCGACAATACGACAATAAAATGAAACCACTGGTAGTTCTAGTTCATAGGAACATTATTAAACTATCAAATAAATCTTAACACCAAAATAAAAATTTGGGAAAAAAATCAATAAAACTAAGTAGCATAAAACTGTAAACGAAATACATTACAATTTACAAACAAATATTGGTTTACTAACCTTAGGAATACTTTGCACCGATTAACGCGTGGAAATAAAATGTAACAAACGAATTTGGCAAAGACATTTAGGTAGTTTATTGTCGTATCGTCGGCACCACGACGGTGTTAGGATTTATTTAATAGTTTAAAAATGTTCCTATGCACTAGAACTACCAGTGGTTTCATTTATTGTCGTATTGTCGGCACCATCCTGTATAGAGCCTTTCGTTATCTCTGTTATCTATACAAATAGATAAGGATAAAAATAAAGATTGCGGTTCCGTGCAAAAAAATTGAAACCGTTGAAATGGCTACCAAAGTCCGATTTAAATTCAGATTGGGAAGTAATATTTTTATTATAATTTTAGCAAACGAAGGCCGCGGGCAACAGCTGGTGGGTAATATTAATTACAGGAGATTTCACTAACACATAAGGGGGCGTTCATAAAATACGTGAGATGTTTAAGGGGGGGGAGGGGATCGAGTCAAATCTCATCTAATATCACGCAATTTTTTTTCTGATTAAAACAAAAAAAAATTATACTATTTTGGTCCATTTAATCCAGATTGTACATGCTTAAAATTTAATCTTAGCGTAATCGTAATACGATTAAATTTTTAATTACACTTATAATTAAATTCTAAGCAATATTGATTACTAGTCTTAACTAGTCGTAAATAAAAGCACGAAGCAAATTTTTTTTTCTTTTTACAATAACAATCCAACGCGTTTACGTAACCCACATTTTGAAAAATCTCACGTGCAATTGGGGGATGGGGGAGGGGGGTTGAATAAAATCTCACGACATCTCACCAGAGGGGGAGGGAGGGACAGAAAATTAAAAAAAAACACCTCACGTAATTTATGGACGCCCCTAACTTCAAAATACACTGAAATGCACTTCATAGCACTTAGGCACTTACATGAGGGAAACAGGAAAGTATTTTTAATAAAACAAACCGACAATCCACCAAGTTTATAGAAAGTACAAGTGTCAATTTTATTTTATTGACCGATAAGGAACACCATATTTGCATCAGAGCTAAGAGATAACAAATAACAGAACAAAATGCTTTTAATCGAGTAACGTTTTCATTGCTAATCGTTTCGAGAAAGTCGATTTATGTTTTAATATCGAGTTTGTTATCGAGTAAAAAGGTTGCGCTAGTGAATTAGACTGCTGACCACATTTTGTGCTGGTTGTCGTAAATTGTGCTGTTACGCTTTTCTCTTATTGAACTAGTGCAACTAAGTTAGGTAGTGTAAATTATTGGGTTAGTACTGGTTACCCCGTTCTTGTTTACACCTCGATAATTGATTGCGTTAATCAAATAAAATCGAAATAGGTAATGTAATCAAAGAAGATAGTACCTACTGGTTAATAACTTTGTATGTTTGTTTAGAATTATGACGACTTGACAGATTATTAACTAGAATGAGAGGGGTACAAAAGTAACTGTTCCTGTAACTTGTGAAAAATAGTGAGTTGTGTTTGACTGTTCTAATTTTTTAATTTAAGGCACAATCAAGTTAATGTATGCGGCATGTAGTTAAACAATATCGTTTTAATAACTTTCGGGAGGAAACAAGAACGGGGGAATCAGCACTACCCAAGTTACAAAGCTACATCATACCTAATAGGTAGTAAAGTACAAATGTCGGGACATTCATTTCTCGTATCTTGATATATTTTTCACATATAAATCTTACGGCTGCCGCGTTCAATTATGTTATTTCTGTAAGGAGTGTGATCACATCAGTAAGGTCAGCTACCCAAATTGAGAGATCCCACAATCCAACAAGGGATAAAGTGAAACTCCCATTTATTCAGCCGTGTTCAGAACAATAATTTTCTTATAACGTAACGTATAAATCACTGGCTGACGTTCACTTAGGATCGCCGGTATCGAGTGGAGCCATCGTCGATACATCTCTTTCTGTAGGTACAAACAATAGGCCGGCTGGTTCACCACCAATTTTTCTGTCAGCGCCCGCCGCATGCGCACCTTTTAAGGTTTTTGACGTACGTCATTTTTACAGCCATGAATATAGAGATATTGGGATGACGGATCGGCTGAGACAAAGGTCAATTCGATTATTTTAATCGAGACATTTATCTCGATTCTTATTGTTTTCGAGTTCCGCGATACGAGACGTCTTAATCGGTCTGCCATTTCGGGTGCGTCATATGTTATCTGTGATCTACGGCTGGACGAGAGTGAAGGATAACAGTGATTTGGTATGTAGATGTCACTTGTGATTATGCAGCCTGGGTGGTTGTCCCGCCATTGTAGCATTGTAAATAATTGGTTGACAAAAGAATTATAATATTTCTTTATCTCATTCCGACTGTAGCCTGCAATTAAGATATTATATCTACTTTTTTTATTCTTTTAAGCTGATAGAAATCTGGAGAAAGCAGGATATCATTTTATTTACGTCTGCGATTTAAGGTAGTCGGTCATGAATATTAATATTTAAATAAGTAAAGTCAGACAAATAAAACAAAAGTCTAGACTGATAATTGCCACGGACGTTCTACAATAATAAATCTGCATAAATTAAATTCATATTTGTATCAAGATTATGAATTGCTACAAAACTTAGGTATAGACAGAGGCTTCAAACACGCCTTCGAGGTGTAAATGACTCAAGTGCCTTCGGGCAGTTGTTTCTGTTGCAATATCATTAGCATAGTTCACTTTATGAGTATAATTTAGTTTAGCAAAGAAGACCTAACGAAATTAGTCTATATTACAAAGATAATAATGGTTACTATTAACTTAGAAATACGGGCTAATTTAAAGTCTTCTAGGACAGGATAAATCAAATACAATTATCAAAGAAATCTTAACCAGTATTTTGTTCTTCATCATTTGATTATTGACAAAAGTCATGCACATGAGCTTCTGTCGTTTATTTCAATACAATTATTAACACCCGACGTAAAAACGACGGGATGTGAAGTTTGACGTGTCTGTGTGTATGTCTGTGGCATCGTAGCTCCCGAACGCATGAACCGATTTTGATTTTGTTTTTCTTAATCCATTCATTTCCATTTCACAGCGTCGTCCGTCTAATGGTGATGAAGGATCAACTCCAAGATTGGACAAAGTGTTATTGGGTTTTCCAGTAATTTTCTCAGTAGCAGTCATGGAGTCTGCTTTTGTAGGACTTAAACATTACTACCGATATAATATGGGTTTAGTGTTAGGTACAACTCTGGTAACCCTTCGGGGATTAGAGGCGCGATGTTATGTTAGGTCTTGCTTTTAAAACAATTTTTGACTTTTTCACCATCCTTATTAAATCGTTGAAAGAATGCTACTACATATAGGGTGTAAAAATACCCTTAACGCAAACGAAAGGCACTTATTTTTCCCACCACTCATTCATCATTTTTTTGTTCTAGACCATACCTGGGAACCTCCTAGTTACGAAGATATTGGGGGTCAAAGTTCCAAATTTTTCACAGCTGTTTTTGTAAATACTAGTTTTTCAGGTTATTACTTTACTTAAATTACCTCCATGACCCGTTTACTATTCAAAGCATCCACTAGCACAATGTTTTAACAGTGCTACATTGAGTTTTACCGTAAAATGTGATTTTTGACCCAAAAAAAAAGTAGTTTACTAATTTTGCGTAGGGGTACTTAGTTTGATGTACAGAATGCTTGGTTGACGGCTGTGTGATGGGTTGATTTACACCCTGTATATCTAGGCGCTGTCTAGTCCTATATTTCCAGCTATCTAACAATCTCACGATTGATCTGATCTGACTATAACGGTTACGGACTGACAACCAAGCAACTTAGGTTCAACAACCAGCCAACAAAACGTCAAGCGCCATTATTCACACAAACTCGCACTTTCGATAGCCAAGAGCACTAAACATTAAGTTATGCAGATGCGGTAACTGTTGGAACATCACTATTTAGTATGTAAATAGTATGCACATCACTAGATGTTATCTATGTATCCGGTTACGTGTCACTCCAGTGAGACACTCTAATGTCGGTCCCCGTCTGTGATACTACTACTAACTGTCTGTCTGTATCTATTGTGTATAACATGTAATAAACCAAGTCAACCTCATCGGTGTCTTATTCAACAAGCCTACAGAACATAACTTGGTGTCAGAAGTCATCTACAATAATTAAGCGAGAACGTCGTGAAAATGCCACAACATACGAGTGCCGAAGGCAGCCATGTTGGCGAACATGAAAAAACGCATTTGAAACAACTCCACATCTCATCGGATCCAGCAAATAATAATGCGGAGGCATGGAAAAGATGGTCTGGAAAAAGCAAGCGAAAAACGGAAAATTGCCATTCTGTTACACTCAATTGGAGAACGTGGTCTCAACATATTCAACACGTTTAACCTAAAAATTGAAGGGAGCACATTCGACGAGGTCAAATCCAGATTCGACAAATTTTTCGAGCCAAGGAAAAATGTGACGATGTGCAGGTATAAATTTTTCACACGTAAGCAGGAGAAATCCGAAAGCATCCAAGATTTCATCACCGATTTGGAGACAAAAAGCAAAGAATGTGAGTTTGGCACGCTCAGAGAATCGTTAATTAAAGATATTTTCATAGCAAACTTAAACATGGACTTGTCACATGTACGTCAAAGATTACTACAAGAACATGACCTAACCTACCAAAGGATGCAAGAACTAGCGAGCACACTCATAGTCGCGCAGCAGGACGCAGATAAAATCGTCAAAGAGAGCGGTGTCGCCAGTGAAAACGTCATGCATCTCAGTCGGAAGAACCGTGGTCGAGGAGACGGTCGACAGCGAGCTTCCAGTCGCAAGTCAGCTTCAAACAGACGCCAGTCAGCTTCGAGTAGTCGCAAGTCTGCTTCAGCTTCAAACGGCGAAGACAGCAACTCGAAGACATGCGGACGCTGTGGGCAGTCTCATCGCTACAAGTGTCCAGCTAAAGGCGTTCAATGCAGGTCATGTAAATCTTTTAATCATTTTGCTAAATTTTGTCTCAAGAATAAAAAAGTCAGTCAGTTAAACGATTGCACGTTTAATTCACATAGTAGTAGTCAAGAAAATTTTGTTGGCATGTTGAACAGTCAATTTAAGTCGAGTCAAAGTCATAAAAGTCAATTAAATAAGTATGTGGATCATACTACACACAGTCAGACTCAGTCACACAAACAGATACACAGACACAAAAGTCAAAGTCAACGTCCCGTCGTCCGTCGTCGTCACCATTATGAAAAGGGTGATATGTCTGAGAGGTCTAATAATAATAAAAACCTCAATGATGAAAGCAATCACATATCTGAGAGATCCAAGTCAACGTCCAAATATCAATGTCCCCATTCATATTATACCGTCCAGTCAAATAGTCGAAATAATGAATGTCAGAGTCTATATTTACATCTCAAAGATGAAATTAGTAACAAGTCTGAGGGATTACAAAATAACACACAATATCATCAGCATAAAAACAGTAGTCAGTATACACAGTCACACAATGGATCATTAGTCAGTCACTCAGATAACAGTCGTAAAACAAATAATGTCAACACTTTGGAAAGTAATTATTCAAAACAGTCTTGGGAAATTAATTTGTCAATAAGAAATAAACAAATAAGATGCATCATAGATTCAGGTGCAGATGTCAACATCATGTCAAAACAAACATTTAGTTATCTCAAACGTCAACTGTCACAACTGTCACTTGTGAAATGTCAAATAAACGTCACAGGATTTGGTGGAAAATCCATTCCAATTTTAGGTAAAGTCAACATAAATTGCAATTTGAGCATAAATAACAGTAATGTCGAAGAATCAATAATGTTTATAGTAGCAAATTTAGATTGTCCGAATGTTCTTGGTCTACCAACTTGTGAAAGGTTAGGTATAATAAAACGTGTCTTTTCAGTATCAAAACAAGATTTTTGTAAACAAATACAAACACAATATAATGATGTTTTTCAGGGTCTTGGGTGTCTACCTCCAGTCTGTCATCTTAAACTCAAGCCTGATGCAGTACCATGCGTGGATCCACCAAGGAAAGTCCCATTTGCGTTACAAGGGAAATTACGTGAAGAATTGGATCGCATGGAGGCAATGCAAGTTATCGAGAAGGTTACTAAACCAACAGAGTGGGTTAACTCAGTCGTCATAACAGTTAAAAGTACAGGTCAGTTAAGAATATGCTTAGATCCCAGAACTTTAAATAAAAATATCATGAGGGAATTCTATCCACTCAAGTCAATAGATGAGGTTAGGTCTCAGCTCGAAGGGGCAACATGTTTTTCTCATTTAGATGCATTTTCTGGTTTCTGGATGTTGCGTCTGGATGAATGCAGTTCAGAATTATGTACTTTTCAAACACCATTTGGTAGATACAAGTATTTGAGATTACCATATGGCATAAATGCTTCGTCTGAAATCTTTCAAAGGGTCATGATGAATCTATTTGGTGACATAGAAGGAGTTTTAATATTCATAGACGACATTTTAGTCTATGGACCAAATGAGTCGGTTCATAATGAAAGATTACATAAAGTCATGCAAAGAGCTCGTCAAGTCAATCTAAAATTTAACAAATCAAAATGTAAATTTTTAGTCTCAGAAGTATGTTTTTTGGGTTATGTCTTCAGTAAAGATGGTGCTAGGGCAGATCAAGAGAAGATCAAAGCCATTGTCAATATGCCCACACCAAAGAATGTCAAAGAGTTGCAGAGAATACTAGGTATGATCAATTATTTAGGACCTTTTATTAGCAACTTATCAGAAAAAACACAAATATTAAGAAATCTTTTAAAAAAAGATACAGTCTGGACATGGGATGAGAATCATAGTCAGAGTTTGGAAAAATTAAAACAAGAGATTACAAACTCACCAGTATTAGCTCATTACAATCCCAAGATTCCATTAGTCTTGTCAGTCGTTTCGTCTTAGTTAGCTTTAGGAGCAGTAATTCTACAAAAAAGCAAACCTATAGCATATAGTTCAAAAACTTTAACTGAAACCCAGGAAAGGTATGCACAAATAGAAAAAGAGCTACTAGCAATTCAATTTGGTTGTGAAAAATTTCACCAACATGTATATGGTAATAGAGTCACAGTTCATACAGATCACAAACCATTAGTCTATTTATTTAAAAAACCATTACATGACGTCCCTGCTAGATTACAGCGTATGATGTTAACTTTGCAAAAATATGATTTAGAAGTAATACATGTTCCGGGTAAGGAAATGTATATATCAGACACTTCGTCACGAGCAGCATTAAAAGACCATTATACACCTGAAAATGAATCAGAAATGTCTTGTCATGTCAATTTAATGTATGCTAATTTAGCAATAACAAAGGAATATAGCACAAAATTGGAACAGGAAACCAAAAATGATGAATCCTTACAATTATTAAAAAAATACTACAAAGAAGGATGGCCAAAAAACAAAAACAATGTCAGTCCTTTGGTAAAACCATTTTGGAATATTCAAGGTGAAATTCACATAATTAAAGGTTTAGTGTTTAAAGGATCAAAATTAATAGTACCACAGTCAATGTACAAACAAATGCTAGAAAAGATTCACAAAGGCCACCAAGGTATAAATAAATGTCTAAGGTTGGCAAAAGAATCATTGTATTGGCCAAATATGTCAAGTGATATTAAGAATATAGTAGAACAATGTCTGATATGTGCAAAATATAAACCATGTAATCAAAAGGAACCACTACAAAATTTTGAAATATGTAAATATCCATGGCAACAAGTCGGTATAGATTTAATGCATTTTGATAGTTTAGTTTATTTAATTGTCACAGATTATTACTCAAAATATATAGAAATTGCATTATTAAATAAAAACAGTACATCTCAAAATGTAATAACACATTTGAAGTCAATTTTTGCTCGTCATGGAATACCTTTGTCATTAGTGTCAGATGGTGGACCTCCTTTTCAGTCATTAGAATTCAAAAATTTCTTACAAGAATGGGACATAGAACATGTTGTTACTAGCCCATATCATTCACAGTCCAATGGTCAAGCTGAAAGTTCAGTGAAAATTATAAAAAACATGTTAAGGAAATGTAAAGAAAACAAAACAGATCCATACATAGCTTTATTACAGTACAGAAATACACCAAAAAATAACTTGTCATCACCAGCACAATTGTTAATGTCTAGAAATTTAAGAGATAACATTCCTATGTCATATAAAAAATTAAGGCCAAAAGTAGTAACATTTCAGGATTATAAAGAGTCAGTCAAGAAAAACGATGGAAACAAATCTAGGTATTATGATAGAAATACAAAGTCTTTGTCAATGCTTCATTATAATGACCATGTCTATTTTAAAAGAAATCCAAAAAGTAATTGGGAACAAGGTATTGTCAAACAAAGAATGATGAACAATAGGTCATATGTTGTTGAGGATGTCAATGGTGTAAAGTATAGGAGGAACAGAATACATTTAAGACATAAGTATTCACATAACCTAGCAAACCCTCCTATGCGATCCAACTCGTCACAGGGGAGAGAGGGAGTTGACAGACAGGAGTCTAGATCTCAAGAATCCTCATCTCAAGAATCCTCAAGCGTAACAACTAGGTCAGGTCGAATTGTAAAACCTACAAGAAGGTTAATAGAAGAAATAGATTAATTAAGTATTATTAAGAATCTTGTCTAGTTTTAATATAACTATAAGTATCATAAAGTAGGTTGTCATTTATGTAAAGTCGCTTAACATAGTATATCTTTTGAATTGTTTGTCAAGGGTTTAAATTGAACTCAGTAAGGGGGATGTTGGAACATCACTATTTAGTATGTAAATAGTATGCACATCACTAGATGTTATCTATGTATCCGGTTACGTGTCACTCCAGTGAGACACTCTAATGTCGGTCCCCGTCTGTGATACTACTACTAACTGTCTGTCTGTATCTATTGTGTATAACATGTAATAAACCAAGTCAACCTCATCGGTGTCTTATTCAACAAGCCTACAGAACATAACAGTAACAAGTAACAAATTTGGTACTACGTGTGCGCATGCGCATGTGCTTTCACTCTCACGCCTTAGACCGGTCCGCGATGCGTTTCCGGCGGAAGGGCGATCGATATAGTGGTCAATGTTTATGGTACAATTTTATCGATAGAATTGGATGTTTAATAGGTCTAGACAGATGAATAAAATACTCTTTAATAAAAACACCTTATTATAGACAAGTTTGAAAAGTAGGGAGGTGGTTGTGGTTAAATAATGACAGTCGCTCGGGTCAATGAACAACCCGATGATGACCCGGGTGATGGTACTAAATGAATATGAAACTGTGTTAAGACTGTATGTTTAAATATATAATAATAATAATAATAATCTTTAGGTTGAGCTGCATTTACCTAGGTTGACCCGGGGATGGGTGACCACCCATTAATACATACTGAGTTTCCTCTGAAAGCACGTTAGGTTGACCAACGTCCCTGCTGCCAGTCACCCGAAAATCTGACAACCGCACCGGTCTTACCAAGAAGTATTGTATAACGCCGTCGGGGCTGCAGGTTGTTCGAAAGAGATACCGCGGCCTCGGCACAAGGGCTAAGAAGAAACATGGGTGGGTTTTAGTAAGTACTTACACTCCCTTCCGCTCTGCCTAATAGCGGGAAAGGTTATTTGATGATTTCCCACGCCCAAAAAAAAAAAAAAGGTATTGTATAACGCAGTACTAACAGGGTTCCAAATTCGAGATAGCAGGCAGGGAGGCAGTAGCTCCATGTAATACTGGTATTTAGCTACATTCGGTTTGACTAGAAGCCAATCTCAACATCGTTTCAAAAAAACTAGGCAGAAAATATACAAGTATGAAAAGTAGGAGACACAATGAGCAGTGGGTTGTCCTATCGCTGAAAGCCATTTTTTCAAGTCAGTCTGTGGATAACTGGATAAAAAGGATGATGATGATATGCTTATACTAAATTAACATCAAACTGATTAGTCTAGAGACTTCCCACTGCTGGGACACAGGCCTACTCTCTATGACACGGAGTGGAAGATAATGCATCACGTGGAACCAATTCCTGTTGGATGATATTCCATGTCTTCGATTTTTTGATTCTAGGACATGCCGTGCTTTTAATGTTTTAGATAAAGATAATTTGATATCATAGGTACTATATTATATTATTATATTGACTTTGTATTGCTTTTATTTTCCTGTGAGTGACCATAAACAGACAGCGATAAACGTTTGTGGAAGTTAATAAAGCCTTAAGATAGACATCAGTCTTGCGACGGATGCCGCCGACTCGTTCTATATTTTTATTATTTCCTCCACTTCATTTAAACTATAATTATTAAGGCTTAATATTAACTACTAATATCATGAATTAGTAATATCGGGATTTAGAATAACGGAACTGTAGTTTTTAATTACTTTATTGTTGACCAGAAAAATACATAACAACACATACCTAAATTAAACACTACAAAACATATAAGGGTCTCATTGCATTCTCTCTAGAACGTTTATCTTCTTATTAGGAACAAAACGACTCGACGTTCCTTTTTTTTGGCGGGTAAAAAATCATCAAATGACTCCTCCCGCTCTGGGCAGAGCGGTAGGGAGTGTCAGACTTCTACTGAATTAAAACCTCCCATGTTCCTTCTTAGCCCTTTGTGCCTAGGCCGCGGTATCTCTTTCGAACAACCCGCAGCCCCGACGGAAAAAACGACGTTCCTTTGTCTTGTAAGAAACCTGCAGTAAAATGCATTCAAAAACCCGACACCTGAACAAAATTATAATTGACAATAACCTGAAATGATTACCCAATTGTTTGGCAGTGAACGGCTTCGATTTCCAAACCATTGATGATATTATCGATATGAACACCTACAGCGACCACAGCACTGGGCTTGTTTCGCCGACCTGTGTCACAGTAGACATATTAGTACTTAACTTACAGTATTTCAACTAATAACAAGCTTTCGGAATCAGCTTACCACAAGACAACAATAAGCTGTCCACATCTACTCGCTCACACATATCACAAGGTAAAATGTCAACGGGCCCACGCCTTTTGCGTTCGCCACCTGCGTTTTGTTTTCGCAAAAATTACTTTTTTGTCAATGCATCTCGTAGGTCAACATAGGACCAGGATTGCGGAATTTAATCGAAAGAGTCACTGGGGGACTGGAACGCAAATTAGGAATAACACGGATGGGTGGTGGATAGTCAGTAAGAGTCTGACACTCCTTTTTGCTCCGCTCAGACTGTGACGAGTCATTTGATGATACCGCATGCAACCTAGGAGGTTGTCGGCTACCTCACTGGACTATTCTGTGGGTGCGGGAGTTAAGCCTCCATGGAGGCCAAAACAATCAAGCGACTACACTCTAAAAACCCCCTATGGGGTTCAATCCTCGGCTTAGGCCGTCACTAGGGAAGAACAACGAGGGACAGTGTGGTCTTATCTAGCCTATCCCAAGTTGTTTTACTGGTGGTTACCTTTACACTGTGCCCGTGTTAATGTGAGCAACTCGATTCTCGAATCGAGTTTGATGTGTGACAGACGGCGTGGGAGGTCGGAAACCGATATTAGATAATCGCATTAGGTTAACAAATGTTATATTAATAGTAATACCTGCTAGTTGAGTCATTTTGGGCAGTTACATCACACCACTATTTCTGTGTAAACTTGACTTCTTATGATAAATGGGAAAGTAGGAAATGTAAAGGATTAAGGTGCCTTGGCTGTTGCATTTCAAAGTTCAGTTTTGAATTGGATGTAGTAACACTTTTTTCGTCAAAATCGCGGGATATACCTGGATAAGGGACGCAAAGAACCGGAAAATGTGGCGTAATAACCTCTTTATTTGGACTACGTCACAGTGGGTTAAAACAGGGGGTCTATAACTAGCAGAGGGTGATTCTGGGCTGATATGATGATGGTTTTGTGTTTTTAATGTAACATTAACAACACAAAACCAAAGTGAGACTGTCAATGCATTTGCATAGTTTATAATGGGGATGCCAACTGTGAAACTAATGACGCTAGGATAGCTGGTTCTAAGCATCATCATTGGCTGAAAATGTTCAAACATTTCATATTTCAAAATAGCTTGACTTCATTGGTCATAATGGAACCCCGTTATGGTCGCGCCATCTTCAATTAGCTTTTAACGGTCTTCCCCATTGAGACACGGTTAGGTACGAGAAGCACGTATATTTTAAAAAATATTATCGCTTTGTATTAGAAAGAAAAAGAAAGAAAGAAAAGTTGAACCAACATATTTCCAACCCCAACATAGTTGGGAGAAGGCTATGCACATAATGATATGATTCATTTTGCACATATTATTTGGTTTAGACCAGTTCATTCCTACCAGTTTGGTACTACTATCAAAGCTTCTAAGTTATCTTTGGCAGGCTCCTTCGCAATACGAGCTTTCCTTCCCGCTCCTATCAAAACAAAATACCAATCCACCGTTATCAGTATATCACAGCAATTGGCCAACCAACCAACCAAGCAACCAGTGAAAGGACGAAAGATGTCAACCAATCACAGTACAAAGTTAATCAGTAAACCAACAAAGCTCTTTTTGTGAAATCAAACTCAGGTTCCTCGTTGGTCGAGTGGTCGCAAGCGCAACTGTTGAGCGTGAGGGTACGATTCCTCGGTCGGGCAAAGTGTTATTTGTTTTTAGCAGCAGCCACGGAGAGTGGACTATTCCCTGGTTGATAGCAATAGGCTCGCCCCCTATTACATGGGACTTAAACATAACTGGCGAAATGTGGGCCTCTGCCTAACCCTTCGGGGATTACAGGCGTGATGTTATGTTATTAAATATTACGGGGGTATAATAAACTACACTTAACTTCTGTAGGTACGTCAGAATCAACAGTCCACCAAAAAAGCACCGAGACAATGAAGTCCCAGAGAACCGATTTGACTGTCTTGGATCCCGCAATGAAATTAATCAGAAAAAAATAGCGGAGGAGTAGGAAAAACATAATTTCCACTGATTGATTTCGGGTTGCAGCATAATTCCTTCTCCCATTCTTCTCTGTCACTCGGCATCTCAGCAGTAACCTCGTTCACACACTGTTAATGACATCTTAACCCTAATTCCATAGTGTCGTCCCCCACGACAGTCCATCCACGGATTCTTTGGTTGTTTCATTTGTTCCTAGTTGATATACTGTACATCATTGCCAATATTTCTACTATACCTTTGTTTAAGCACGGAACCCGGTAGCGGTAAGCTTAGCCACGACTTGTGGCGCAAACTCAGCCGGGGTGTGTGGGCTGTGTCATGCTTAATTTCGATACAAATTGCTAAAGCTTGAACAAGGCGAAAAGTTTCAGTAATTTAATCGTTTGACTCAGTTTTGTTATAATACTTGTGTTGTAGACAATTGGGTTAAGTTTCCTGTAATGAAAGGCACACCCTTTCTTATAGTGGGTGTCTTCATATGCGTGTGTAGCTGCAGTAGTATTAAGGCTCCTCTCTCGAAAAAGCTTAAAAACAGCGTGCAGATGATGCAGTTTTTCACCGGCACTTACAGAGAAATTACATCTGAGAAAAATTGTTAGTAATCTACATGATATGACAAGTAATTTGGTTTAGCCATAATTTTTGTATCGGTATCACATAATAAGAAAAAAATCCACAAAATCACCTCCAAATCGTTGAATAGAACCATTTTACTCCTTCATTTTTTAACAAAAATGCTTTGAAATACAAAGGAAAATAATTTGGTTTTGTTGCTTTTTAAAAACATGTATTATTTTAATTATAATAAATGAAAAATGCGTCCGTTTAAAGTCCGTATCTACGACCGAGAGGGGTAGTTTGTATGCACAAGGTCATTGGCGTGAATACAAGCCTTAAGGTTTGCAATATCCTTGATGGCGCTGCTGAATCTAACTCGTCTCACAAAAGATGGTCTTACATGGTCGACGGTCGACGCAGTGGTTGAGCGATTGACTGTGGCGCTGTGTTCTGTGTGTCGTGGGTTCGATCCCTTCACGGAACAAATATTTGTATGACATACAGCGCCTGGCTGTTTGTGTGTTTAATTGTCTGTAAACGTACCTAGGATACAGGAGAAATTCCTGGTATGGGACAAAGTAAAAAAAAAATGTTAGGTGTTCATCATCTGCCTAGCCTTTTCCCAACTATGTTGGGACCGTCTCCCGGGTTATGGCATAGGTATTAATCAACATTTAAGGACGAATTTAGTACTGCCACTCAATCATGCTAGAATTGTGACCTTTAGACTTACAAAGTTAGAGTCCTTCATCAGCATCATCATCATCATCATCATCTCCCTTTCCATTATCCAACAATGATGGGGTCGGCTTCCAGTCTTACCGGATTGAGCTGAATACCAGTATTGTACATGGACCGACTGGTTGTCTGAACTCTTTAACCCAGTTAGCACTAGGTAATACGATACCACTTGGTAAGACTGGTTGTCAGACTTTCGGGCCACTGACTGCCTGTAATGACTGCCAAAGATGCACAAATGAGAACCGGGACCAACGGCTTAGAAAAAACTTAAAGTCCGTATTATCACTCAACGTTTCGACGAACCCTATACTGAAGATTGTTTCTTTATTACACTCAACTACAAATTACAATGAAATTGTACAACAGCAACACTGTGCACCACCCTAATTGCGAAACTAGTATCATCTAAAGGTTTACGAGTATACTTTGAAATACAATTAGAACAAGGCAGCTAATTAAATTTTAATTAAAATCTATAATGGAAATAATTAAATCAACAAAAACTGGATCGAGTGCAATCACCTTTCAAATCTAATGATTTACTGCAAAATTCCTGCTGTAAACACACACAATGTACACACTGAAACTAACACAGAGTTTCATTGTGTCGAGCTGAACCGAGTTAAGCTTCAAGAGAATGAAACGCTTAAAATTCTGTGTTCGGTTGTTGGAAAACGTTGAACGAAAGTCGACATTAATTTTGTTTGCACGTCGTGAGATTTTAATTGCCATTACAGTGATAACATTAATAACAAATGATGCAACCACGATTTATAGTAACTGACGCGTAGAAAGTTTTGTTTTTAGCTCTCCGTTTGATTCGTTTGAGGTTGAAAATGTTTGACGCATTGAGGTTTAGAGTGACAGTGTTAATTAAGTTTGGTTTTTGTCACCAGTTAATTTGAAATGGGTGCAATGTCATTGAGCGGAAAATTTTAATGATGCGTCGTCGGATAACATTTAGTCAGACGGCGATGAAATTCGGTTGGCATTATGCAGAGGCTGCGATTCTCCATACAAATTTATTCTGTATTCAGGCAGGAGTAAAAAAGTAGAATACATGCAATGCAATTTGCACTTTTTTTTTATAAAATCAAGGTATACTGTAGATACGAGGTCATTTCCTTTTTTCAGCAACAGTAAAAAAAATATGACCGTTCAAAATTGACAAAGCAGCCGCTTTTTGTATTATTTTTTCTTAAATAAATTATTCTTATTCTTATTTTAATGCTCGAAATGATTATTTCGGACGTGAAAAAAAGAAATGGGCAAGCCTTGATTTTAAGCAATAAAAATTGCTCTTGAAACAGAAGCTAGCATTATTCGGGAAGAAAATAAAGGAAATACATTTGTATAGAGAATCGCAGCCCTAGTTCCCTCTTAAAATGATCTAGTGCTGTTCATAGGCCTTTTTTTTATGGTGGGTGGAAAATCATCAAATAACCCCTCCCGCTCTTGGGCAGAGCGGAAGGGAGTGTCAGACTTCTGCTGACTAAAAACCACCCATGTTCCTTCTTAGCTCTTCATGTCGAGGCCGCGGTATCTCTTGCGAACAACCCGCAGCCCCGACGGGCGTCGGCCCTTACGGGCCCCTTCCATATTACTGACATCTCTTTGAGGCGCGCGTGGAACACGAACGCGCCGTCGACACGGCCTGTCGTCGTCATAAGACGGACGGCGAGCTTACCCATCACTCACCGTCCACAGGGCCGCGTCTACGGTGGTCGGAAGCCATAACGTGGCTCCCGACGCCCGGAGCGCCTCCCGCGGCGGCTGGGACGAGAGGTTCTTTTCATAGGCCTCACGTAAGCTACGCAACAACAGTCTGTATCTGTCTCCCTAGTCCACCTGTGTCTGTATGAGTCCACATTCAATCCGTCTCAGTTACCATTTGAAGGTCATAGATCAACACCTGGGGGGCCATACATAACGATGACTGCAAAATCATTTTCTAGTCTAGCAACATTATCGTCAAACGTCTGACAACACCAAATTGTCGCTTGTCACAACACATTTGTCATGATGTCTGTTATTACCATCTCCTAAACTTTCATTGGATCTGTTTTAAACTTGTTATTCTTATAACTGCTAATTAACATGTTTATTATTGAGGCCAGTGTACGAAATGTTGTAATGATACGTTATAATATTTCTCGTTTGACATGAACTCTTTTAAAAACCCATAGTTAGTTTGTGTCCAGTTTGGAAAGACCCATAGTTTTGTGGAAAATGTTTGAGAATGGGGTTCAGTAATCGTTGGATTTGTTTCCCTTAAAACCCCATAGCTTAGTTGTATGACCAGTTTAGAAAGATCCATAGTTGTGTGCAAAATGTTAAGGTATGGAGTTCATAATCGTTGGTTTGGTTCCGCAAAATCACCCTTTGGTCACGCAACCGTCATTATTGCAATTAAATTATTAGAACTGTTTCGTAAGGAAGGTAGGCAGTAATTATTGTATTGGAAAGAAACCCTTCTAATGGGTTACGAAAATAAATTGCTTTTCGTGGAAATTAAACTGTAACTACTTAATTAATGTGAATTAAGCTTTTGAAATTGCAATTTCATATTGTTTCTTTTGTGGAGTATGATGTCTTAATCTTAATGTTACTACCTCGTTGTCCCATTTGTCGCAAATACGACGGCTAAGCTTGAGGTCCTAGGATTGCTTTCCAGGTCGGGCAAACTTTTCCATCAGGAATTTCTCTGTAGAAGGCAATGTGCTGTGCTGTGCCTGGATGATGTCAATAATCTATTATGTATTTTCTACTCCTCTCTAATTTCGTTGCGGGATACAAGACAGTTAAATTGTTTTTCTGGGACTTCGTCGTGGTTCATTGTTTCGGTGCTTTTTTGGTGGTCATTACTGTTGATTCTGGCTTTTAGGAGTAACAGTTGTTTGGGAATATTGTGGAGGGCTTGCCCTCAATTGTATGAGACTTGAATATGATTGGAAATTTTGTTAATTAAATCGGGTGTACCTCTGTTCAAACTTTCGAGGATTATAATTATATTATTTGCGTGATGATTTACGTTTTTGTCTTACTTTCAAGATAAACATACAGTAGACATTCATATGCAATCCGTAAGATCTTTAAAACTGCGTACAGATTCAAGTGCTGTTTTGAATTGCAACACAGAATGACGACTGAAAACCCAGTCGTCGTAGTTTAACATTGAAATGCATTCACTGTTTTATTCATTGTGCTTTATAGTCACCTCATTTATAAGCAGGTTTAGGGATGGTGAGTTCTTTGTCGAGGTTTCTAGAACTTTCTGAGTTTGTTTACGAAAAACACGTACGTTTTATTCCATAAAAGTGCCAGAAAAATCACTGGTAAACTGCATCCTTTAGTATCACATTTGTTTATCTAAATAATTTGTTAACTGATTTTCTAGTTACTAATTGCAAAAAAAACAAATAATGATTTTTGTAAACAACAAGATCATTTGACAACAAACTAACAAAAAAACAATTGCCAATCAAGATCAAAGAAATAATTTCAAATACTTCAAATTTGGAATTCTTTGGTTTGGTTGTCAGTTGTTTTACAAATATGGAACTGACAGCGATTATCTTATTTCAAGAAGTATTCGTGCCTTTTTAGACAGTAGCGAAACTATCAAGTTGACAAAAAAAAACGCTAGCGACATCTAGAAAACAAATTAAGATCTATGTATATCTTTAACTAGCGGATGTCACGCGGTTCCACCCGCGTACTTCCCGTTCCCGTGGGAATGTAGGGATAAAAAGTAGCCTATGTCACCCGCGGATAATGTAGCTTCCCAACGGTGAAAGAATTTTTGAAATCGGTTCAGTAGTTTCGGAGCTTATTCGTTACAAACAAACAAACAAATCTTTCCTCTTTATAATGTTAGTGTAGATTAAGATCCTGCATCGCGCTATCAGACTTTTTTGGCGAATTAAAACTACTCGCATATACAACATCACAGGTCAGAGATTGCTCCCTTTACAATAGAATTATGAGAAAAACAGCTGCTCTTCATACGCCTAAAATATAGAGTTTTAAAAAACTCAGATCAGACTTCTTTTAGTTATGGTTATGACGACATTGTTGCTCTCACAGAATTTGAGTTATCCATAACCGTGAAAGTAAACCTTAATTATTCTAATACACTTTTGATTTCTAACTCACAGCCGACCACAAAAAATAGTAATTTGTAATATCATAAAGCTCACAATAGACGGAGGACATTTTAAAGTCGTCAAATCGAGCGTGCAGCCATTGTAAATCACTCAGCGTAACCAACAATAGATTCGGCTGATCATAAATAATAAATAATCGCTGAGCTTTCTACGCTGTGTTGCCATCTATCATTAAGCCGTGCATTAACATTCGTGAGACGATTCCTCACTTTCTCTGATAATTCGGTGCCAATTATGCAATTTGGGGATACATCGTTCTACCTCTGCTTCGGTGTAGTGGTTGGTCTAGACAAGATGATCAAATTCTACGAACATCAATAATAGGGTAGTTAACAAAAAAATCTAATTAGTCCGTCAGATGATGGATTTCCAAAAAATATTGGACATGTATTTTTTCTTTTTTCACACAAACAAACAATGAAGACGATACAGTGCTCTGAAAACTCGTGTGACGTCATATTCTAAGACATTACGACAGTATGACATTTTTTACCGGTGAGTGACGTAACAACCCCCCACTCAAATCTTTGCCCCTTTTTTTCTTCGTCAATTTTTATTGATTTGATATAACAAAAAATACGTATCCAATATTTTTCGATAATCTAATAGACGGACTAATTAAAATCATATTTTTTTAGTCAGTAAACATCCCTATTGTTCTATTTTATTTGGTGTCGACACAACTCGTTTTCTTCTGCCATTCTCCCCTGTCAGAGTCACGGCATAATTTACTCTCTCTTTCATGTCATTCCTCACACACCATCGATATTTTCTTTTTCATTTCCCTCTCCATCTAAATACATTTATATTCTTCACTTTTTTACTTACATGCGTTTTATCTCTCCTCATTACACGTCTTCCTTTCAATTTTCAAATACGATAGTGGAAATTTCATAAATTGTATTGCTGACATATGCTGCCAAAAGCTTATGTTAATCCAAGTCGTGGTTTGAGAACGAGAATTTGTGTCTCTTTGCGTCACTGGATGGGATTTCCAGTAGGACAGAGCGTAATTGGGTTTTTCCAGCAGTAGTCTTTGTAGTCAGGATAAGTGCAAGATGATGATGGTAATATCGCTCGCTCCTGTCATAAAAGTACATCTGCCTTTAGAAATTAAGCGCCATAAAGGTCATGTTAAGATTTTTTTTAAAGTTCTCATGTTGTAAATTAGGTCTAGTAACCCATTTCAAGGTATGCCACAAATTATCAATCAGCCTCTATATCCATAGACAGCAAGGTACTATGTGCACGATTGATCAATCACCTGTCAATGGTTTGTAGAACAATTTCGTGCTCAAAAATGTTTCGTTTTTTTGTCACAACACTTACTTTATGGTCATGGTTATGCAAGTGTATATTTTTAGACCCGTTTTTTAAATAGCCAGGCGTCGTTGCGTTAAATTCTTCCTTTAAAGCGGCGTTCATGTGTGCGACTATGTGTTTGTATTTGTTTGTGTTTTGGTTTTGCATTATGATTTGTGTCAATCTATTTTTTGTTCGTCGTCGATGAGTAGTGGCCCAGTAGTAATAGCTGAGCAGTTGGAGGTCGTCTGTTCGAACCTAGACATGCATTTTTCTTTGTTGCCTGAACTATCCTACTCCTGAACAAAGGCTTCCCTTCCACTTATCATTCCTTTCAATTTACGAGAAAACCATCCAAGACGTCCCGCCATCTTCTCCTCGGTCTGTACCAATCCCCGACTAACTGTCATACACTTACTCTGTGTATCACCGAAACCGATATGTCCTAGAAACAAAAATTCAATCCGCACTAGGCTTGCGTGGTGGATTACGGCCCACTCACTCCGAAGAGTAGATCTGTGTCCCAGCTGTGGGTACATTACAGGCTGACTATGTTTGTCACATTCAATCTCTCTAATTTCTTTGACATAAGTAATGTTTGCACCAATTTCCTGCCTTAATAATTCAGACTCCATATTTCACTTTAAGCTTTGTTTTAAGTTATTCGTACATAGCCGATTTGATATTATTTATTATATTGATAACGGCCCTCTCAGTTGGCGGTGTAACATGCAATGTAACGGTGTAAAATACCTTGGTAACAGTGTTTCTGTCATGTTTCCGTCTTAGTTATTATTAGAGCAGCTATTCTATCAGTGTCAACTTGGATCTTTGTTTATGATGGGTTCATAGTCTTCTGAGCTAACTAAAGCTTCTGCCTGTTTCGTTGCTGCTAAGTATGAGGACCTGAGGTCGATTCCCGGTTTGGGAAAAGTATTAATGGGTTTTTTCATCAGGAAGTTCTCAGTAGCAGCCACGAAGCCTGAATTTGTGCCCGCTTGAGGTTAATAGGCTTGCCCCCCTCAAAAGGGACTTATACATAACTGGCGAAATGAGAGTGCATATTTATGTACCTACACATGTACCTAACCCTCCGGGGTTTACAGGCGGGATGTTATGTTATGAAGCTGCACGCGCCAAAAGATCCTTTCTTTTGGCGCGTGACAAAATTAGAAATTCAGCCGCCATCTTGCTTTTTCAAAATAAACTTTCTGATCAGTTTAAATACCGACCCCAGTCTTAGTTATTCAAGTTTAAAAAAAGATAATATCGATACAAATGCACTAGTGTGACTCTCCAAATCCCTCAATATAAGTAAGTTACTTGCCCGATTCGCGTGTGCCTGAACATTATCACCAGTATTTTTTTCTACCAATAATAATGAGCGTATTTAAATTAGTTTTGTAATTTAACACGTGTATCTGACACTAGACTACGTTGATTTGCATCGTCCACGCACACAATATTGCATGTCAGATTATTTTTCTTCGGAAAAAACCTGTGTTTACTGGCGCATGTAAACAGATCTTTACATGGAACGCACATTGTGTTGTGTTGCTAAAGGTGTTCGCACATTTCGCACGACTTTCAGTAAAGCATTTAAATGTGAGCTTTATATCGAGTTCTTTAGAATAGATTTTTCAACATGGCCATGAGTAGGACATTTCTTCGAAGTAAATGTAGATACATACATAAGATCACGCTTGTCATCGTCGAAAGGTTAGGCAGAGGTGGACTTAACAGTACACCCAGCAGGGCTACTGCGTATCTTTTTGAATGTCAGTGGCTATCATAGTGTCCATCGATTAACTGTCAAATGGTTCCATTTTGTACCAAACCATAACCATTTAACAGTTAATCGATGGACACTATGATAGCTTAACTGTCAAATGGTTATATGGTTTGGTTCAAAATGGAACCATTTGACAGTTAATCGATGGACACTATGATAGCCACTGACATTCAAAAAGATACGCAATAGCCCTGCAGATCTCGCAATTTATGTTTTTAAGTCCCATGTGTAATGTCGAGCATTTTTTTTTTTTTGTGAGGTGGGAAATCATCAAATAATCCCTCCCGCTCTTGGGCAGAGCGAAAGGGAGTGTCAGACTTCTACTGACTAAAAACCACCCATGTTCCTTCTTAGCCCTTCATGTCGAGGCCACGGTATCTCTTGCGAACAACCCGCAGCCCCGACGGGACCCGCAGCCCCGACGGGGTAATGTCGAGCCTATTTTCATCAACTGGGCACAAATTTGGTCTCCGTGGCTGCTACTGAGAAATTCCTGATGTGGAAAAACCGAATCGAAACTCGGGACCTCATCTCACGAGCCGCGCTTGCGACCACTCTAGACCAATAATATGTAAATCTTAGCATCAAATCGTGTGAACAAACCAAAATCGATCGCAAAATCGTGATTCATACGACCCAGACTTAAATACGAGGACGAAAGTTGAGCAGGCGCCTCAGATTGGCTTTTTGGCTTAATGGCTCACGTTGTGTGGTCGTTATTCGTGCTAATTACTTGTGATGTCGTGGTCAGTGTCAATGCGATCACCCCGTTGATTCGCTGAGGGCTGGCCACACATCGAGAGATCGGTATCGAAGTATCGATTGGGAAACGAGACCAATTAAGGGAAATTGTCGAAAACTCGCTTCATGATTTATAGTGCGAGACGAGAATTGGTACGTTGTTGTTGTAATTAGTGAGGTGGCGTGTTGTGGTGGTTTTCGCACGTTGGTTGGGTTCTTTTTGTTGTTTTTTTCAAGTAGCTCTTGCGTGTCTTTAATTGATTGAGCGTTTTAAGCTGCAGTTTTTAGTTCTGTGTGATCGTTATCTTAATACATTTTTTCTTTAAAACGTTAACTTAGACTTAGCTCATTATGGCACCACATTTTATAATAGGGATGTTTACTGACTAAATAAAATATGATTCTAATTAGTCCGTCTGTTAGATTATCGAAAAATATTGGATACGTATTTTTTGTTTTATCAAATCAATAAAAATTGACGAAGATAAAACGCGTCAAAGATTTGAGTGGGGGTTCTGACGTCACTAACCGGTAAAAAAATGTCATACTAATGTCTTAGAAAATGACGTCACACGAGTTTTCAAAGCACTGTATCGTCTTCATTGTTTGTGTACACGAAAAAAGAAAAAATACGTGTCCAATATTTTTTGGAAATCTGACGGACTTATTAGATTTTTCTTGTTAACTACCCTATTGGTATGAAATATGGTGCCATATTGTATGTAGCGTTTGCGTCTGAGAACCAGTCTTACCAAGGAATATCCCAGTACCTACCAACTGGGCCGTGGAGGGCAGATAGGCAATCGTTCCATGTAAAATACTGGTATTTAAAAGCATCCGGTTAGACTAGAAACCGACCCTACCATAGTTGGGAAAAGGCTAGGCATTGTTATAAATATGAATGGCTGTTGGCTCTAAGGGTTGGGGAAGACCCAAGCTACAATGGATAGACTGTGAGAAAAAAAGCGAAAGTCTTCTTAGAGGAACCTTAATAGAGAAGTATTGAAGAAAAGACATGCTGCAATGACTCCAAAGAAATGAATTAACAGCGGAGACTGATTTAATGATTATTATCAACATTCCAACAATCCCGGAAGGGTTAGGCAGAGTCGTACCTAAAAGTACATCCACATTTCACCAGTTATGTCTAAATCCCATGTAAGAGGGTTTAGCCTATTGCCATCAACCGGGCACAATCTAGACTCCGTGGCTGCTATTATAATCGGATGTTCGTGATAGAAAAAACCCAATAACATTTTGGTATCCTCCGTCGGGGCTGCGGGTCCCGTCGGGGCTGCGGGTTGTTCGAAAGAGATACCGCGGCCTCGGCGCAAGGGCTAAGAAGGAACATGGGTGATTTTTAGTCAGTAGAAGTCTGACACTCCCTTTCGCTCTGCCTAGAGCGGGAGGGGTTATTTGATGATTTACCACCCCCCCAAAAAAAAAAAATGGTAGGGTATCGAGGACCTCATTCTCAGTCAAAAACTGCTCACAAATAATACACAATCAGAATACAGTTAACCAGAGAACACCATCAACCTATATACGGTCCCTTTCATTCCGTGGTGCGTTGACAGGAAATCTGGAACGCATAATTTACCTCCCACACGATTTATCAATATCTTCCCACATAGAACAGCTCACTCGGTAATCCAATAAAATAGACTTAACTTGTCTCTCAAGGCTTTAAGGCCAGACCTTATTGTTGTACAGTAGAACAAGCGGATAAGTGTACATAAGCATACAGCCAGCATTGATATAAAAACTAAAGATACGTTCGTCCGAACATTTGCTTAAGCCGGTCAAAAAGGGCTCTAAGCCAATTCTGCGTTAAGCATTGGCTTAACGCAGAATTGGCTCAAGCCATAAGTGTGTTCATTCCCTTAACCGCATGACCTTTCTGTTTCACAATTAATTAAAAACAATAAGAGTCCCGTCGAGATCGCGCTACCGATAGTAGCGCACGGCTGGCATATCACGCGAGACCGCGTGCGCGCGCGCACTTCGCGAGATTTGCGAGGTTAAGCTGCACTGACGCGTTTTTGTAGTGGATGGGTTGCCATACACTAGATTGGTGAATGTAGGGTAAATTGTCCTATAACTTTGATCATGCGTGCGCGATTACGACTGATCGGCCTAGAAGAACTTGAATCTTAATTTTTGTCCTATGTTTGAAGAAAATAAAGCTGAAGAAAACTGCTCTTAAACCGTTTGTACTTATAACGAACGGTTACGCAGAGCTGTTCCTATTTGAAGTACACTCACATCATTTCGCCATTTATATTTTCGTCCAATGTATAAGGGGGCAAGTCTATTGCCATCAACTCAACTGGGTACAAATCCTGACTCGGTATGTGCTTCTGAGAAATTCCTGATGGAAAAATTCAATAACATTTTGCCCGACCCGGGAATCGAACCCAGGACCTCATGCTCAGCACTCTTTTCAATTGGGACAAGCCCACCACACTATTCCCAAACCACTGTAACTCCTGTTAGCCAGAATCAACAGCTCACATACAGGGTGTAAATTAACCCATCACACAGCCGTCAACTAAGCATTCTGTACATCATACTAAGTACACCCCTACGCAAAAATTTTTGCTGGGAAACGACTTTTTTGTTTGGGTCAAAAATCACATTTTACGGTAATACTCAATGTAGCACTGTTAAAACATTTGCTAGTGGATTTTTTGAATAGTAAACGGATCATGGAGGTAATTTAAGTAAAGTTATAACCTGAAAAAGTAGTATTTACTAAAAACAGCTGTGAAAAATTTGGAACTTTGACCCCCAATATCTCCGTAACTAGTGGCAGTGGTGTGGAGATTATGTGCCTTTCGTTTGCTTTAATGGTACTTTTACACCCTATGTAGTGACCACCAACGAAGCAGTCTTTTTGTACCCTAGATCTTTTTTGGCAGACAACACACCACCTAAAAAGCTGGTCTAACAAACAAAAATCAGTGTGAGATCTCCTCACCGATACAGCAACCGAGCAACCACGGCTGGCATATCACGCGACCATGCGCACGCGCTGATCCGATCGCGCAACTAAATATAAAAGCCAATTGTCTCGATACGCCAATTAAACGATTCGCGTGCAAATCTGTGTTTATTAGTCATTGTTTACTTACGAGGATTAATTCATTGGGTTGTTCGGTTTTTTTTGTAGAAGCTGGTAAAAAAGTCTACACGATTTTTAACCGACTTCTAAAAAAGAAGCAATTTGTGGAATCGACCAGCATGTTTTTAGTAAGAAAGAAAAATAGGTTTATTTGTCTTGCACTGGACATCATAGAAGTTGGTTAGAATAATAAGACAAATAAAAATAAACTAAACAGAAAATTACAATAAACCAAAACCAACCAACCAGGACCAACTTCATTTGTCATGAAGTTGGTCCTGGTTGGTTGGTTGTTTCTTGGTTTATTAAGTACTTCGTGATTTCACGTCGAATTTTCGCCATTCTTTCTGTAATTTGGTTGAGGTAGCCCGCGGGGTGGTCATATTTTGCTGAAGTAGTTTATGAGTTATCTTCCATAATACGTATGTTTTCTTACTTGGTTTGAAATCAGTATTTTTTTAAGTTTGTCGCTTTTTTAGTGGTCCACCTGTTTCCAAAATTTTATGCACGTCTGTGTTTAGTTAGATGTACTTGTTTCAAAACTAAAAGATATTCGATGAAAGTTTCAATGCAGACCCAAAAACCACTGTGTCAATTTTGACCGAGTAGGATTTTGCATTTTTTGTAGGAAACAGCTGTTTTTTATAGCATCTTCTACCCACCCTGTGTAGCTTCTTTAATTTTAACAAATAACAGTACAGTTATCCACATAATAAAGAACTGCGAGTGTATGTTGAATGGAACCTTTTTATTAATTTATATTTGTTTCATGATGGTAAACGTAATTGCCTCCTGTATCAGCTGAATGATCACCTTTCCGTTGACTTTCAATTAAATATCGGGCTTTCAATTACGAGTTCCTGGTGCTTACTCTCATGTCTTTAAATATTTACAGACTTAAAACATGGCTGACGTGTCGGCTCCTCAACGGAGACATGGCTTTAAACAAATTTCCGACAAATGGCCGCTGTAGCCCGATAAAAAACACACCCAATCTTAATTCCAGATTAATCGTAAAAAGTCGTTTATACCGTCATACATTTCTCAGAACTTACCAATACTTAATTGTATATAAATTCTTTGCCCATTAACGAAATACTAAATGAGCTGAGTAGTTAAGTTATTATATTGTTATTGTTTAAGGTCCGGTCACTTAAAATGGTATGTTTCAATAAAAAATATACTTAATTCAATTTAACGGCGGCCGGGTATCGGTCTACAATTTGTTGTTTCAGCCACCCGTTTTGGAAGCATTGCGAAAATTTCATTCCACTGGTATTCCAGATATTCACGTTGTTTTTGCTCGAATAAAATACCACGTATACGTAAGCCCTTGCTGTTACAATGTTCAATAAAGAACTCTGAGTATTTTCAATTAAGTGTATTTTCGTTTGGTGCTAGGATTCCGATCGCGTTCTTTTGCGCGTGACATTTAGATGCATGCATAGACTGACATAATTCTGAGAAGCTAATTCGAAAGCTGGCCTCGAAATTCTGTCAACAGGGATTATGCTTCGGTATGGCATTAACATTAATTAATTTTGACATTCTTACGATATAAAACAACCGCTCTGATCAATCTTCAGGTGGAGGAGATCGTCGCATAATAATAAGTGCCACTCGGGTCGATCTTTAGGTTAAGCCGCGCTTACCTAGGTTGGTCTGTGGATGGGTGACCGCACATTACATGCCGAGTTTCCTCCGTGCCTCGGAAAGCACGTTAAGCTGTTGGTCCCGGCCTGCCATATTAGATCTTTGGCAGTCGTTACAGGTAGTCAGTGACCTGAAAGTCTGACTACCAGTCTTACCAAAGGGTATCGTATTACCCAGTATTAACTGGTTTGTGGAGGTCAGATAGGCAGTCGCTCCATGTAAAATACTGGTACTCAGCTGCATCCAGTTCATCTGGAAGCGGAAGTCATGATGGGTGATGGCAGGCATGATGTTATTTAAGCCATGTAACTTTTTGTCGTCTTAGAAAACACGTTTCGAAACAAGTTCCGCGTTCCCTATAAAAATATCAACTATACAACTCACGGGTGTTCCCTATTTTCCTCACCGATTTACATTTCCAACAAACGCATGTAAAAACGTTTCGTTTTCTACAAAAAGCTGGAATAATGGAATCGATGTCCCTGTCACTTGTCCAGTCTCCATACTTGTGAGCTTTACAACTGTCTACCTCGTTACGGCGTAGGCGTGACATGCGCATTTGGCTGAAACAATGGTCTATTTACCCATCCAGTTTTGTCCACACCCTTATCTCTAAGATGATAACGTTCAAAATCCCCTAGCTTATCAAAGTTAGTAATTTCGTCTAAGTATGACTTTAAGGTAGAGTGTTAAGGTTTGTATTCCCTTGATGTGATAGTAAAAGTAAGTTTGTTATGTGCATTTATCGTCAATTGCGTGTCGTCTCCGCTTTCTGCATGGAGATGCATAATGATCCAGATTAGTTTTTGTTGCTAATGCGATATCAAGAGCATGCTTGTTAAGTCTTCGAGCGTCCTTATGATCACCCGGTGGATCATAAGACATTCAAGCAATGTTAGCGGACGTTCAAGAGGTTAAGAGTAGCTATGTAGAATATGTAGATGTTTATGTAAGTAGGTTTCTGTTTAGTCTACAATGGAATAGCTAAATAATTAATAATTGGTTAGTTACGAGTACATACAGCCCGCGCCAAACTTTGTGACCGCCCCGAAACTAGGCTCATTGCATTGCGCAGAACACAAAATCAGGGTATTAGCGGGACGCACAAGAAAAATAAATTGACATAATAAAATAAGTATTAAAAAAGTTAGAAAACGAAAATTGTTTGGTTGATTACGTATTGTCCACTCGACTGTACCATGCGCAAGTTCGGACTCGCGACTATATTCAAGGCGGTCACAAAGTTTGGCGAGGGCTGTACACACATACATAAACTCACGCCCTTTTCCCATGGGGGTAGGCAGAAACCACAGAACGCCACTTGCTACGATCCGTACATACTCCTTTTGCCTCGTCCACATTCATACATCTGGTCATACACGCACGCCGGTTACGAGTACTACGCACCTGTCCTTTCTGAAGAACGGCACCAATAAGATTAGTGTATGTCTTTCTGGGGCGTCCCCTCCCGGCGTTACCACTCACATCTGCCTTGTAAATACGATTTGTTAATGGACTTTCATTCATCCTCTCCACATGACCGAACCACCTTATCATACTCTTTTTAATTTTTGTCATTACATCTTCTTATATTATTTAGAGTTACACCACACATGCTTCGCAAAGAACGCGTTTCCACAGCATTAATCCTACTTTCATGATTCGTTTGCCACAGCCAACATTCACTGCCATACATAAGAGTAGGCACCAGCACACCATTGTGAACAACCAGCCGAGCCCCACGAAAAAAAAATTTCCAATTGGTTAGTTAGTTCCCACAAAATGAGCCAACCCACGATTTTTTTATTAATTCTGTTACGTTAAAATAATTTAATATTCCTCGACTGCCTCGTTGGTCTAGCTAGTACCTAGTCTCAAACCCGACTGCTGAGCATGAGGTCCTTGGTTCGATTCCCAGGTCGGAATTTAGGATCAGGAATTTAAACATGTAGTCTGAATTTGTGCCCGGTTGATGGCAATAGGCTTGCCCACTTTTATATGGGACTTAAAATTTAATTGGTAAAATGTACTATTAATTAGGTACACCTCTGTCTAGCCCTTTGGGGATTGCTTACAAGGCGGGATTCATGAAAATAATATTATATAAATAATAATTAATATTATTATTTTTATATTAATTTAATAATAATATATAAATAATAATTAATATTATTTATATATTAATTTACTTCAAAATGAAGTATTCCAAACGTTTATGACAAAAATAAAAATAAGATAATAAGTAGGTACCGCATGTACTTTCATAATTATGCAAACAGTAATAAGCTGTTATTTAGAAACTACAAACAGACACATCAATTTTATTTATTTGTATAGATTTAAAATCGATCAGAGTTTACTTACCCAAAATAACTTTTCAGAAAATGGGAGAAACGTTCATGTGGGTTGGTTTAATGTATGTACTTAGATTACTTCTAATTTGTGTAATTAATATTCCAAATAAAAGGTAACACTATCAATAGTTAATTCAGTAATTAAGAACGAATGAATATTGATTAATTCAAATGCTACAAATAAAATTAAAGCCAATCCAAATAGAATAAGAAAGAATTAGAAATCACGTATTTGTGTAATTGGTGATGTAACAAAATTGACCACCGCTGGGGATATATTAATCACCACATTGACACGATAAAGTAATTAATAACAAAAGTCAGCGAACAAACAAATTTATAATTAGGTATTATGAACGATTGACAAAATGTCGGTTTGAATTCAGATGTCTGTGTTTATGCAATAATTATTGAGTGAAACGAATTTTATCTCTTAAGATAAAATCCGTTTTGTATTAAATGGTTATAAATTTTTATTTTATAATAATTAAGGATGTGTTATCGCTGTAATCGGACGTGTTATACTTTTCCAGTAAGATCAGGAAACCTACTATTAGACAAAGTATTGTTATCCGTAATAAACATGACACTAGTTCATCCCTGCAGCTTGCGAACCACCAGGACTGTTAATGATTTCAATATTCATTTCATTAAGACTAAATAAATAATCGTCTGATTGACATCATTCAATATCGTAGTTATCGAAGCGATAATCAAGACATAGTTGTTGAATACAATGTCGCCTCAATGATGATAATGATTTTGAAACTCCCAGTGATCAGAACGATTAGTGATGACTGAAAATGTTCCGGTGATTTTAGATGTAAGTAAGTGTACAGAAGTACCGGTGTAGATATACTAAGGGCTTCTAGACTCCCGTCGGGGCTGCGGGTTGTTCGAAAGAGATACCGCGGCCTCGGCGCAAGGGCTAAGAAGGAACGTGGGAGGTTTTTAGTCAGTAGAAGTCTGACACTGCCTTCCGCTCTGCCCAAGAGCGGGAGACTAAGTGACAATCTATCAGTGTCTGATGACGATGATTTAAAAGTGAAACATGTACTGGATTATCATAATCTAACTACCAAAAACTCATTACTTTTAACACGTAAAGGGGGCTAAGGTGTGCCTAATAGTACACCCACATTTCGCCAGTTATAATATGTTTAAGTCCTATCCATGTAACACTCAGCACGATGGCTGCTACTGAGAAATTCCTGATAGGAAAACCCAATAGCAGTATGCTTAGCAGTCGCACTTGCGACCATTCGACAAACGAGGTCATGGTTTTCTAATTATCACTCCGTCTAATCATTAATTTCAATATGCGGTAATTTTAATAATACTGTAAACAATTCGGAATTTCAAAAGAGCCATAACTGGCTACATATATCTCGCACTACGTTATCAGAAATATTTGCAGCCGTAAACCTTCTGCCCCATTTTTACTACGGTCATAATGTCAAACTCCAAAAGCAAGATGTTGTTCATTGGTTTTGCTCGTCGATATAATTCGTCCATTAAAAGTCATTACGTATCTGATCGAAAATGCCAGGCGTGACCGTGACGTAACAGAGTTTTCTCTCTGGCAACACATACGATCGGTTTTATTTTGTTGCCATACTTACTGTGTTTGTTGTGCAATCTAACTGTCGGTTTTATTTTAATTTATTGTTGTTTTTGTTGCAGGTATGTAGCTGAGCTTTCGAAGCAGATGTTGGTGAAATTAATTAGTTATGTTAATGAGTGATGGTGAGTTTTTACTTGTAGAAAAAAATATAAACACAGGTCAAAGTAGTTTTGTACGGAGGCACATCAACCTGCTACCAACAGACTGTTAAACTTTTATATTTTAAATTTTGTCGCTAAAGCATTAGGTTGACTAGGAAAATTTTACAGTTTCGAGAGCCTAGTTGGTGTCTGTACCTGGCGAAATGTATTGTTTTAAATTAAAAAATATTGGTGCGGAACTCTAAATTAGTTAATTGGCTTCTTTGAGAAAACCTCGGATCTTACTAAGGATGGCTCTTTATAATGTTTATTAAGATATGATTGTGAATTTAAATCGTAATGATATCCTGTTTCACATTATAACTTCCTATAAGCTTCAATAACTGCAACAATTATATTTATTACATGTTTTAACTACCAGAAAACAATTAATACTTCTGTAGCGGCACTACGAAATATTACAGCGCCATCTATACACACACAAACTGTCATGAAAATTCTTAATCGCACCGTTAAAGTTAACCGCCAAAAACCCGGTAACAACTGTCAGAACCAACATCCGTCTGGTTGGAGAATCCTCCCGTTTCTGTAGGGGATGAAAAACAACAACCTGTTACAAAAGCGCTCTTTTGGATTTGCGCGCACTTTCAGCTTCTATTTTAGTTCAATTCAATTCATTTATTTGCAAAAACATGCGTAGATAATTTACATGATTATGCTCATTATAGGTGTTAAAAAACATCTTTGGCTCAACATGTTTGACCATGGCTGGTGTACAAATTCCAATCCCAAAAAAAAAAACCCAATCCCATAAAGTGCAATAATACTAAGACATAATAATATGCAAATGTTTTGTTTATTATTAATTAAAACGTACTTAAACAATATTTTGATACCTTCCTAAACCGATCCGTTTAATAATGATTCAAATAGACGTCTTGAATAAACAAAGCAGTATTAAAATATTAATAAAGGCAAAAACAAACATTCAAGGACATAATACAGTAGTTCATATTATTATGTCTAAAGTTCTCACAGCACTTGTCATGAATTATGAGTGTTTGCAATATTTTTTATACGGAAAACATAATGTTGATATGCTGCACGAATTTTAAGTAGTAAGTTACTAGTGAATGGCCCTGACATTGCTCAGGACTTTTCAAACAGTGACAATGTTGAGGTGGATATGTGGTGTGACAAGAATGGATAAAGTAAGGAATGGGTATATTAGAGGATGTTTGAAATTATTGTTGTTATAAGGGGCGAGACTATTCCCGTCGGGGCTGCGGGTTGTTCGTAAGAGATACCGCGGCCTCGACATAAAGGGCTAAGAAGGAACATAGGTGGTTTTTAGTCAGTAGAAGTCTGACACTCCCTTTCGCTCTACCCAAGAGCGGGAGGGGTTATTTGATGATTTTCCACCAGCCCAAAAAAAAAAAGGGGCGACACTATTGCCATCAACCGGACGCGAACCAAAATTCCAGACTCCGCGCCTGCTGCTGAGAATTTTTTTGATCGAAAAACCCGTAACAATTTGCCCGACCCGGGAATCGACACTAGACCAGAAGCAATCGTTCGAAATCGGTCCCTAATTTATAATTCGTACTTCTAAGAAACTGTTTATCATATTATGCTTATCTTATTCACATTAGACCACATATTAAAACAATATAATACACAAAAAAACGTTGATCAAGTGTAAAATATAACGATCTATTGAGTTCGAAGCGATACGTTTATTGACGGGTAGGCAAATGGAAAGAATTGCCCGTTGAAGTAGAAATCTTCAATAGGTAATCAACTTGTTATGTTGCTGTAGGAATTAGGAAGTAATTGAGAATTGAACGGAATTGACGGGTGGACTCAACATTATATTATTTGAGACTAGCTGATGCCCGCGGCTTCACCCGCGTGGATGTCGGTTAAATGATATACTAAAACCTTCCTCTTGAATCACTCTATCTATTAAAAAAAAACTGCTTCAAAATCCGTTGCGTAGTTTTAAAGATTTAAGCATACATAGGGACGGACAGACAGCGACAGCGACTTTGTTTTATACTATGTAGTGATAGTGATGAAGAAATAAACGGAGAAACATCGGTCGATTCGCATTTTGTCTTTAATTTTAAAATTGTCAAGGATTAAAATCGGGCAAAAATTGTTGATCATCGTCTGTCTAGCCTTTTCCCTCCTATGTTGGTGATGACAGATAGATGACTACCAATATTTTACATAGAGCCCAAATAGTACTGGGTAATACGATACCCGGATACCCCTTAGTAAGACTAATTTTCACACTTTCAGGCTACTGTCATTACAGAAATTCATCTGTTATTACTGTTAAAAAACACATGATCGCCAGAACCAACGGCTTAACGTACTTTCCGAGGCACGGAGAAAAGTCACTCAAACTCAGTATGTACAGGATGGTAACCCATCTGCGTATCCATCTACGCAAGCGCAGCTTAACCTGAACTTCGACCCGAGCGACTATTATGTTATGATGAAACCACGAGCTTCGTAAACAGTGAGAACGTAATAAAATTAAAAAGTTTATTTGACACTTAAAAATACAAGTTACAAGCACAGTTACAATAAGAGAGTACTCAAGTATATTTTATTTATTTATTTATTAAGAGGAGAACCAACAGCTAAATCATGTGAGTAACAATTGTGTAAACGCTATATTGTATTGTCACAAATCAGATCCTAATCCCCAAACTAGGCCTAAACCTGTATTTTAGGGGTCAGCGTTCAGCCATATCCCCGTAATAATTGGCCGTAATAGGTTGAATAATTATGCTATTTAGAAGACGTTTACCGCAGTGCCACTAGCTGCAATGAAAACAAAGAAATAGCTCCAAACTGCAATAAGGAACAAAGAATCAACTGCACCATTAATCAACTGTTAACATTTAAACCTAAAACCCATTGATACTTCCTGAACACATAAAAAATATTAGCATCGCACTTAGGGTCGTGAGTTAGCTCGATCGTGAGCCACGGAACAGCGCAGACCTTAAGGCTCCGTGCAAACGGGCCACTTTTCACAGCCACCGGTGGCTAACGACAAGCTGGTTACACATAACGCCTGTAATCCCCGAAGGCTTAGGCAGAGGTGTACCTAATAGTACACCCACTTTTCGCTAGTTATGTTACTGATAAATTCCAGATGGAAAAACCCAATAACACTTTGCAACACCCGTAAATCGAATCCAGAACCTCATGCTCGGCAGTCGCGCTTGCGACCCTCATTGCCCGCCTCCACTCGTGGCGTCCACAGTGGCATTCCAGTTTATCTTCTTCGGGGGCATTTTCAGAGGGATCTGTGGAATAAGTATTTGTATCGATTCCAGTTTAAAGGGAATGATTAGGGGAGAATTCCAGACTTTATACAACTTTCAGGGGGAATTTGTGTAATAAGGCCTACTAACCACTGGTGGCGGCCACTGACCACCTTCGTTTGCGCAGTACTGAAAGAAGTGGCGCGCGACAGTCACCGGTGGCAGTGGACAGTGGTCGGTGTCCCGTCTGCGCAGACCCTAACACCGTCCGGCTGATATAAAGATAGGCACGGTTTAATTGGCGATCACGCTTCCCTGAGCACTTTATACCATCCAGACACTTCGTTGCTGTGTTTAATTTGCTTAAATGGTTGTGTTAATGCTGAACAATTATGTTTGGTTTTGTATGCCATGGGTGTTTCACGCCTGTTATAGGCCGTGGATAAATGAATTACTTCATTTGAGTGCGTAAAATGGCGGCCACGCGGGTGGAAAATCATCAAATAACCCCTCCCGCTCTTGGGCAGAGCTAAAGGGAGTGTCAGACTTCTACTGACTAAAAACCACCCATGTTCCTTCTTAGCCCTTCATGTCGAGGCCGCGGTATCTCTTGCGAACAACCTGCAGCCCCGACGGGATATTCTCATGCCCTTATGCCAATTTATTTTAGAGTCGGCGGAGCATTTCTTAAGTCTCTTTTGTGGTCATCTCTGTAGTCACCCACTTCTCATTTTAACATACTAAAAAATATATCAAACAGTGCAACACCCAGTGCGGTACATTACATTACATTTTTGTTCCACCCGTGCCCAAATACCAACTGAGACCACGTCGACACAATTTATTAGATGTTCCGTCTGCACGCACTGTTTCTCACTTTAATTCTGCTTTGGTTCGTGTTCTTGCCATGCTGAATGAATACTCTACTGGCATCGACACCGGAATGTGATTTGTTTGCTTCTAAGTGGGTTGATGTATGTCGTGTATGTTTGAGTTTCTGTGAGAGGATGAACGAAAGATGATTTTTCTTGAACTTGTTTTAAATGATGATAAACTGAAGGTAACTATTTTTTTATTTGCTATTTTTTGTTTTCTGTACAATATCTATGAAGATATAGCTATAGTTTAATTTAATTTTACTTTTAATTTAATTGTTCTTCTTTGTGTTTTATAGCATTGTATTGGAGGATTCTGTAATGTTGCTATAATTAATATTTAATAAATAAATTAATTAATTACATACAATAATATCCTTATATAACCTTGCAATTTCCACATCTGTTTGCAGAAGGAATTTGACGAGCTTATTTTAGGCAGTTAGATAACTAAAACAATTTATAGCAAAGGATCATTGTTTTATACATAATTCCTTATTTCTTTCATGTAAGTTTTTTTTTCGTACTTTCTTCAACACGCTCTCTCAAATCCGCAAATGACTTTTGGCAGAGCAGTCTTCGAAATTCAATTAAATAATTCCATTTAGAAGTCATTCAATGGATTTAAATGAACTTGGCGGATTGTATTGATAAATTTATCATCGCGAACCATATTTGAATCAACATACAACCCGATTCTTCTTTATGGTTTCCTTATACATAACTGAGGGTCGAGACCTCATGAGGTTCTTCTGCACCAACGCTCTCATGCTGGACAGTTTTCGGCCATGCGAACAGATGCCCATGAACTTCACGAGCAACCCTGACGCTTTTACCTTGGAAACAGGAGCTTTTTCTAAATTAATAAGATAACGATTTTTTGTAGCTTTAATTTATATTTCTTTCTACAACCAGTCACCAGCACCAACAATTACATCACAGCACCGATCCAATCTTAAATCATAACAGCAGAATCCCGTCCACGAATCATCTATAAGGTCACTGATGTAACTGCAGCTTCCGTGGTTCCCACCTTATGTAACGAGCTATGTAAATATCAATTAACGGCTGGAAAAGTTCCGGCTGGCTACCTGTACCGATAGCTGGCTCACGAGACTTCTAATTGATTATATCAATGCTTGTGATAGGCTGTTTCCGTCTGTTGTTGGGTTGCCAAGATGGTTGAATGAGAAGACGTTGATCTGGTTTTGCTAATGTGTTAAGAGCATTGTTGCTATAGTACGGTCAAACTTGGATGAAATTGGAGAAGAAGCGGTTGACTTAATCGAGTTCTATGCTGAGCAATTGGTGATGTCTGGAGTATCAGATAATTAAAACGAAACAAACATAATATTTTCGAGTATAGTCAGAATTATATGCACAAATAAAATTGATGCTCATATATGATTTCATCTCTATGAAAACATAGTAGTCGACTTTATTGCTTATCATTACGTTTTCAGCTTTAGTATTGTTGTTCAGGGTAGGTAGAAGGCTAACATTTCAAGGGGGCTACTCTCTAAGTCTGTCAACGAATTGAATTGAACCCTACTCCCTGTAATATTCGGATTCATGAGTTTTGCAAATACACCCGGAGTAAGGACAACTATCCAATCGTGTTGGCTCTTTTCTTTTTTAGTTAGGGTACCTAACTAAATCTGTGTTCGTAAGTGATACAGATTAGGAAATGCCCGTATCTTTGGCCGAAACTACGGGTTTCCTGCTTAGAGAGTAGACCCCCTGAATTAAAGTTACGTTGTCGGTCTTTCCATAATCCCTTTTTTCTGCACAGAATGTCTTTCGTTCAAGCTCTCTAATTCGAAATTGCATCATACAGTACCTGCCAGACTTACAAGCACTAAAGCATGAAAGTGAACAAATAAAATGGCGTCGTCGTGGGCTCCTGACGATATTGCTTTCCCACTTGAAGCACTATTAACGTCATTGTAAACCACCTCTGCTATGTTTATTGTAGGATATAACTTAAACTTACACCGCGAACGCTTTCTCGTTGTAAAAACCCCACACGAACGCGATTCTGTATCACTTGTAATCGATGAAGGTTTGGGCGCAGTTTACTGTGATTTTGTGAGGAAAGAACTGGCGTAACTGATAACATTACTACACTAGACATTTTAGACATTTTTAGTTTCACTTCTTCTTTCCATTGCGTTATTAACAACCAATATTTAACAGTATATAGGGTGTAAAAGTACCCTTAACGCAAACGAAGGGCACTTGTTCTCCCCACCACTGCGATATTTTATTTGTTCTAGACCATACCAGGGAACCTCCTAGTTACGGAGATATTAGGGGTCAAAGTCCAAAATTTTTCACAGCTGTTTTTGTAAATACTAGTTTTTCAGGTTATAACTTTACTTAAATTACCTCCTTGACCCGTTTACTATTTAAAGCATCTACTATTACAATGTTTTAACAGTGCTACATTGAGTTTTACCGTAAAATGTGATTTTTGACCCAAAAAAAAAAGTCGTTTCCCAGCAAAAAAAAATTGCGTAGGGGTACTTAGTTTAATGTACGGTTGATTTACACCCTGTATAGTATCATACCAGCTAATACTATTAATCAAGATTAGAGATTTATAGTGTAATACTTTACCGAATTTTGTTTAATAAATCTACCATCATCATTTATCTGCCCTTTTTTTTTGGCGGGTGGAAAATCATCAAATAAGGGGTTATTTGATGATGCTCTTGGGCAGAGCGAAAGGGAGTGTCAGACTTCTACTGACTAAAAACCACCCATGTTCCTTCTTAGCCCTTTATGTCGAGGCCGCGGTATCTCTTGCGAACAACCCGCAGCCCCGACGGGCGTCGGCTCTTGCGGGCCCCTTCCATGTTGCTGACATCTCTTTGAGGCGCACGTGGATCACGAACGCGCCGTCGACACGGCCTGTCGTATCTGCCCTTATCCCAATTTATTGGCATGGTGGTCGTCGCAGCATATCTTCTTCTTCCATATTTCTCTATAACTTATCATCTCAGTAGTAACCTCCTTTCTAGCCATATCATCCTTCACACAGCCCATCCATCGATCCTTTGGTCTTCCTGTACTCTTATGGACATCCAACGTTAATAATCAAAACTTTCCTTACCACATTTACCCTTATTTTTCGAAAATCTTTATTTATATTTATACAGGGTGGTGCCGACCATACGACAATAAATGAAACCACTGGTAGTTCTAGTTCATCGGAACATTTTTAAACTATCAAATATATCCTTACACCGCCGTGGTGCCGACGATACAACAATAAACCACCTAAATGTCTTTGCCAAATTCGTTTGTTACATTGTATTTCCATACGTATATCGGTGCAAATTATTCCTAAGGTTGGTAAACCAATATTTGTTTGTAAATTGTAATGTATTTCGTTTACAGTCTGTTTTATGCTACTTAGTTTTATTGTTTTTGTTTTATTTTGCTGTTAAGATTTATTTGATAGTTTAAAAATGTTCCTATGAACTAGAACTACCAGTGGTTTCATTTATTGGCGTATGGTCGGCACCACCCTGTATATTCATCGTCATCTTCATCTTTGCATTATTATAACATGTCTTCTTCTTCCGTTCATCGCTATTAGTCATCACAGTATTCACCCTCTTTCCAGCCATATTATTATCATCTTTCACACAATCCAGCACCACCTTATACTACGCAATTGATAAATACGATATTTTTTGCGCTATACCAATCGAATACGTATTAAATTACAGTAACAGTTTGTAAGCTTGGGCGGAGTGAAACTTGTTTATGCCTTTCTTAGTCTCGGGGTTCGATTCCCGTGTCGTGTCGTTGTCGGACGATGGTCGGCGATAAATCGCGGTCGACACCTCCGATACTACAATGGGGAAAGAGAAAGTTAAGGAAATATCACAAGATCGAAACGGGACAAAAATCCGCGTAAATCTTGCAACTTTACCGAACACCTCATTACTGCCGTTGTATTGTTTTCTAAATGAATACGTATTGTCATTGTAATCTGTCCCGACAGATATACACTGCATGTTGGTTAATCGAGGAAAACATAAATAGTCTTAATGGGTAAGCAGGCGTCGAAGTAACAAGTAAACGCTGTCTTTAAGAAGTTATTACATTGTGTTTTTCACACTCTTTTCTTGCAACTCCCGTTCACTTATTTGTAGCAGATAAATTCAGCAGATTTACTTTTTTCGTCGCAGTTATTTTCGCTATGCCCCTTAAAGTGAGGACGACGTATTTGTACCCGCGGCATTGCTTGTAATTTAACAAGATCACACAGAAAGTCGGGAAACTGTAACGAGACGGAATGCTCCACGTCGCTCAGATTCCCTCCATTGGTCATGTCGTGATAACCGGCCATATGAAGGAGCTCTCAAAACCAGAACCACATCGATTAACCACGCACCATCATAATTTTATCGTCTTACACTTGATTAATAACGACAATCTACTGACCGGGTCTTCTAGATTCCTATATAATTGTATCAGCTTTCTTCCATCTCTGTATGGATTGCTATCGCTAATTTCAATCGTTCCAGCCAATTGAACATTCTTATCTTGTATATGGTATTAATTATTGCAATCGTGCAAGTGGAAGAGGAAACCATATTGATTAAATATGTGATAGCTCGTGTTTTGCTGGTAACATGATCTGAGTGGCTTGGCGAAAACAGCGTGCTCTACTTTTGAACAACGAAGTAAGTTTTGGGTTAATAAATATAGCTGGAATGGTTGACAACACGTTTTCTGAGCCTGACCTAATAAGCGATCCCAGAATGATAGCTTTCATTAAATAATTAGGCCACGAGATCTGTCAACAGACCCGGTATTTGTGCAGAGATGTATTATCTTCTAAGCACCACAACGACACGTAATAACCACTGTGGACGTCGTTATCTCGCCACAAATCGTCCCTGGAGCCCTGACTCGTCAATGCGACGATTATTTAAATAAGCCCCGGTGCATACAGTCGCATAGACGCGGTACCGTTGGCACTACGTGATCCTAGCGCCTAGCGGCACATCGATGCCTGTCATTATCTTCACATTAACTCGACTTCAGGATGTGGCACACTTTCGCATTTCAATAGACAATTCTATTTCGGTGTTTATTGTGTCAACTTGAAAACAAGCCGGCGAGAAAGCCAAACAATGTCGAACACTCGCGGCAAATAACTCATACAAACTGTACCGCCAGCAAAATGTCAAATATGCAGAAATCACTTTATGGATCACTCCGGCTTCCACAAAAAATGTCTTCGAGATAATCTATGCCTCGCATTCTCACGAGAATCCTCAACTTACTATTTACTTGTGTACGTTAATTCAGGGTTCCGTAAAAGGTCTGAATAATTACGCGATGTCAGAAAAAGCGGTCGAATGCCATTGCTTGCAGAGAAGTCTGATGCGCGATGCAATGTCAGGTTTTTGCTCGGGGTAAAAAATATTGGTGGTCCGAGCGGGGTGCGCTGGGTGTGCTGGGTGTAGGCCCGAGGGGTTGAGATGCGGTGGAATCGAGCCGAGCGAGCCGGCTGCGTCAGTTTCGCTGTGGCCCGTGCGTACGGCGGTCGTGGTAGAGGGGCGTTCCGTGCCGCTCGTGTTCTCCACTGTTATTCGCGGCTCGCCATCGCAAGCGCACGTGTCGCCGACACCGAGCGCTGCGTTATTTACACAGTGTGCACCTGTGACCACGCTAATATTTGTCGTGATGTGAAAGACCATATTTTGGTTCTGCCTACTGGTGTTTTTTTTAAACTCAACGTCCTAATTTGTGTTCGTTCAGACGTGCTTAGTTTGTGCCAAGTTCTGTACTGTGCGTTTGGTGATATCGACGTTTCTTAGAGTTTTACAAACTCGTTGCATGTTTTGAAGTGTTCGAATACGAATTTCGGCGACAGCCAAGGCGTCAGCACCGAAAGTTGGATGAACGCCAGCTGCTCCGGTGCTAAGGTGAGGGAATAATTCAATTTGGAAATACCTTTTGATGTCTTTACGAACATAGGCATAATTAACGTTATCGGGGACAATACCGGCTTATCTGAAACGTTCCGCCTGTCGTGATCGCGAATGAATAATACCGTCCAATAATGTTTACAATTCAACTACATTATCAGAATTTTTCGTAACACTTGTTTTCGTTTCAATAATAGCTGGTACATTCCTAGCTGAAATCACAGCAGTATATTCATGAATTTCATAACAATTTGTACGGAATTTAATGCAGCGTAATTTTGTACTGGCACATTAATTCTCGCTTGCTTCGGGCTATTGTTTAAAGTTTGAAGCAATTACCAGATGTGCGCTCCGCAATGAATTGTTTTGTTTGTCATCAACATTAGTTCTCATTCAATAGTAAAGTATGCACACACACATATAAACCGAACCACAACAGCTGAAAAGGATCATGATTATCACAATGACGAACATGCTAACTTTAATTAGAAGTATGAGCAAGAAATATTTACAAACCTTACAAATAAAATTGAAAAACGATTCTCCAGAAATTACATTACAAAATCATACACCGTTAAAAATTTCCACATTGCGAAAATATACTTTATCAGGCAAGTTTTATATTTCATTATCAATCGTCGTTATCTTGTACTTTGCCAAGGACATAATTATGGAGTAGTATATCCTTATCTACTGACGTGGTATTTGCTCGAACATACAATTGACGGTAATTTATGATCGCTGACGTAAAATTTGGTAACGTGCCAAAATATTTTCAAAATATTTATGACTGTCTCATAATCGTAAGAATCGTCCTGGTATTCGGAAAAATGTGCCGGATTAATTTAGAAAAGGCCATCGTTGGAGTTAATAGTTTTGACCTAGCAAATATAAGTGAAGATTCTATATATTCTAGTCTTGGAGTCGTCCGAAGTCAAGTAACGAACACAATGATCGAGGTCCAGTCGATAACTGCTATCGATAAGACCGTCTAGTCAGACAGCGCGTCGCAACTCGAACGTGCCTCAACAACACCGGTTTACCAACCAAGTCACGTCTGACACACTCAAAGGACCTCCTTCTCTCTAACAATCGCTGCATACACCACGCTAACCTAAAATATTTCACCCAAGTACCGCCACTATCGTAAACAGATCCGAAATAGATCGCTCCGTGTCCGTCTACCCCTGTTATTTTTTGTTCGCTAATCGTCACTCATTCAATTGCTCAGTTGGCCTTCCGCCAGGACTCGGTCGCCAAGGTTCGTTCCACATTTACGTGCATGTTGTATTTGCGAAATGGTACCACGTCTTCGGTCGCGACCTGGTGCTATGTTTAGGAGGCGCCACTTGACATTTTTTACGACGGTGAAAGCATAATTTGGCGACATTTATCTTGTCCAGCAAATATTTTCAGAGCGTGGAACATTAATCTTGGGCTCTAATCGAACCGGTGTTCTTGTGTTCTTTTATTTCGAGCTGTCGTTATGCAGCGTTTCGTTGTTGCTAGTTACAGCACTGAATTAGTTTACAAGTACCTACACGCCGCGGTTCTGACGTGTTTGCTCACATCAAAAGCGGAGCAACTCATTGTTACGTATTTATTATTAGTTCCCATGAACAGTTTACGTTACATTTCTGTATGTAGGTCCTCAGTTTTCGTAACCTTGGCTTATGTTTTGTAACCGTAATTACTCATCAGATAATTCATTTTTGTTCGTTACTGATGATCATCAATCTTACGCGGCCTTTGTTCTGCGTAAATCAATATTGACTGAATAGAAAAGGTGTAACAATGCAGAGAGGATGGTTTGGACAAGGATCTTGATCGATGCCATTAGGCCAACGACTGCGCGAACAAAGTGCACGTCAAAATGAAGTTTAATTAATGATGTCAAGTCGCCAAAAAGTGAGCTGAGACCCGCGCCGACCGGTCTACGTGACCTATTCGTGTTTGACTAATCGAACTAATTAGTTACGTTTTGGTTTCACTTTCCGATCCTGCGATCTGTTGGTATTAAGCTAATCCGTGAACAGCCTTGGATCCGATTTTGTTTTGCCATCATGAATATTGTGGGCCGCTGAACTGCGTCAAATTAATTGTTGTTTTCAATTTCGTACACGTAAATCGATTCGCATCCAACAGAACCATTTGTTTCGGCAAAAGATTTAAGATGTCCAAATATTGGTAATGAGGTCGGCTATCGGTAAACTCGAGTTACCGAGGACAGTTTTCACGGCCGACAAAAAACTTCAGAACCGCATTACACCGACAAACGCTTTTTACCTGCATGATGTTGAATTTAGGCCTCCGTCATTGACAATATTGTCCCACACTCGTAAAATATGTTCGCAAATACGTATCTTCGACTGAAATCAGTGAATAAGTCGAAAACAAACACGCGTCTGTGCCGCATCTGAGCTGGTCTTATGAATAAATGCATGTTAAATTTTATTGTTGCATTGACACCAATATGTCATACGACGTAAAGTAAGCAAGTAGGAAAAAAGTGGTAATGCGATGAGGCTAGAAAATCGGAACATGATCCCACGTATATGGGCAAAGGAACAGGTTCTTAACGATTGTCGAAGTCATCGAATAACGGTCACTAGTTGATAAAAAAAAAGTTTCAGCGTTCCCCACGTAATTGGCAGGTCTCAGGAATGTGGCCTGACGAAGATGTGTCCCAAAAGGAAACACGGACTACCGTACAAGGCTCATCGGATGCCTGTATTAAAATAGAATTTCAATTAACATCAACATGTCAGAATAAGGAAAAATATCTTCTTGCTTAGTTGTGAAATTATCCTCTACATGGACACTTTTTATCTTCAAATTTATTGCAATAATCCAATCGTAATGATCAGCGTCCGTAATAGGAAATCTATTTCAAATGCAAATGTGGGAGTGCCGCAATTTTATTAAGACTCGCCAATATATCAAATTGTCGCCTGATATTAATAGGATTATTCAATAATCTGGTTTATCCTGTCAGTGTATAGGTTGGGTCCTAAGCTGCACTTAAATGGTAAAGTTATCTAAATCATTGTAATTAGTGTCGGGGACTGCTCTTTTAAGGCTAAGACTCTCAGTAGAGTGGCTTAACGGTACGCTAATCATAACATTATCCTGTGTTTACGAACGAGTTACGAGAACGAGGAATGTGTGTCAAACGTATGCCACTAGATATTGACGCTACTTGGAAAATTACAACGTAATATAAAATCACGCCTTTGATCATCGATGGGTTAGGCAGAGGTGCACCGTAAAGTGCAACTATATTTTGTCAGTTGTCATCATTCTCCTGCCCTTATCCTAATTTATTTGGGGTCGGCGCAACACGTCTTCTTCTTCCATACTTCTCTATTTCTCGTTATGTCAACAGTCACAATTTGACGGCACGGTTGGCGCAGTGGCTCAAGCAATGGACTGCTGCGCTGCGTGTCGCGGGTTTGATCCCCGCACGGAGCAAATATTTGTATGACCTACAGATAATTGTTCCGGGTCTGGGTATTTGTGTATGTGAGTTTATATGTTTGTGAACGCACCCACGATACAGGAGAAATTCCTAGTGTGGGGCAACGTTTTTTATTTAAAAAAAGAAGAAAGAAGTCACCTCCTTTCTAGCCATGTCATCCTCCACACAGTCCATCCATCGTTTCTTTGGTCTTCCTCTACTCTTATAGCCATCCACAATCGTATTCAACATTAATTTGCCATTTCATATTTTGCCAGTTATATTAAATCCTATGTAACAAGGGCTAGTCCATCAGGCTCCTTTAAAGACTCCATAACTTCCACTGAGAAATTCCCTATGGAATAACCCAATAACACTTTACCGAGCTGGAAAACAAACCCAGGATTTAATACTCCTAGAGATACCGCGGCCTCGACATAAAGGGCTAAGAAGGAACATGGGTGGTTTTTAGCCAGTAGAAGTCTGACACTCCCTTTCGCTCTGCCCAAGAGCGGGAGGGGTTATTTGATGATTTTCCACCCACCAAAAAAAAAAGGATTTAATACTCAGCAGTTGCTTGATCACTTAATTACGAATAGTACAAAAAACTGCTTTTCCAGTTAAATTGTAAAATCTTCAAGAATGCCATTGGAGTTTCTGTAGTGAATTCATTCATCAATTTGTCAATACCATAAAAGTTTTCAAAAAATCCAGTATCATTACGTCTGAATATGGTAGCAGATCTTACGCCTATGTTGCTCGGAATTCAGTTTACATCATAAAAACTTAAAAACTACTTGGAGTTTTTAAACTTAATGTGGTGTCTTATACGTGGACACATAATATTCACGCCTTTATTCCCAGACAGGTTAGGCAGAGGTGTACGTGAAGTACTCCCACATTTCGCCCGTTATGTTTAACTCCGTGAAATAGGGGCGAGCCTATTGCCATCAACCGGGGCCTAATCCAGACTACGTGGCTGCTACTGAGAAACTCCTATTGGAAAAATCCATTACCACTTTGCCCGACCCGGCAATCGAAACCAGGACCCCATGCTCAGTAGTCGCGCTTGCGACCACTAAACCAATGAGGCAGTCTTCTCTGACAGTCTTATCCGTGGAATGTATGTCAAACCTAAGTTAGTTCTTAGAAGACCTCATAACGACCACGTTTCACCCTCATTTCTTACCATAAAAAACTAAAATTTCTCTGAAATGATACTTTAAGATTAATTTAGAAGTAGTTTGTAGAAATCTTTTGGGTTCATGGTGAATGCACAATGGTACAGACTAAACAAATACTGTGGCCGCAGCTTCCTCTAATATCGAAGATTTTAGTTTATTCTCGTTACTAAAGATAGTTCTCGGAATACAATAAACGATGCGTAGGTTTTCCTCCGTAGTTTAATAGTTACGATCTAGTAAATGAACTGTAAGAGCTTTTAGTACTCACTAAAAGCTAATTTGAGCTTTAGTAAATTAAGTTATGGTATAGCTTCTAGAAATCTCTTTTATTACACTTTTATTCATATCATTTTTTAACAAATAATATCAGCATACCTTGAAACTTAAACTAAAAAAGTTTTAAAGGATGATGTGCACTTTTTGCAAATGGAAAATGCAATTTAAAACTGAGGAATCATTTTGTGTTTTTTGACAGTAATTATTCAATACAAAACCTGTAAGACGCCAATTTAATTCCACAGATAAATTACTAGAGCCATCTGTGACGAAATAATCCATAAATCTTCAAACACTGCATTTTCCAATAATTTCTCAAGACATCGCGTCGGTTTTAGAAAACACGCGAGATCAACAAACTAGAATGGATCATCGAACCGCGCGTGAGTCGCTCATCGTCTGATTAGCAACTCATGCGCACGTAACGTTCATTTTATTGTCTCTGCGGCTGACTGTATCGACCGCGTCATGCCCCACGCAATGTACCGTTTTGGATATATTGTATGTGTGTTTATATGTCTTAGAAATAAGTTGTAATATGTGGCGAATATTGTGTAATGATTAAAAACATTATATTGTAAAAGGGTTCACTAAAACTTTTTCGATTATTTCAATTTTTTTTTCATTTTTGTCGTTCGCATTTGCTTTTATTGATTGAGATTTAATGAAGTAAACCAGTTTTGAAGCGTTCTTTTATGATCAACATATTACTTACGGATCATGAGTAACAGTGCGCAGACAGACGAACACACTGCGGAGGCTTAGTAATAGGGTTCCGTTGGTTACTCTTCGGGTGCGAAACCCTAAGCAAATGTAGAGCGCCTCTTGCTCTTATAATGTCTATACTGAAACTGAAAAGTGTTTGTTATTGACTTTAATCGATTAGTTCCACCTCGAAACAAATCAAACCCAAAATGACCATGAATATTCTACTCTGTAACGACCTACCTACTATTTAATTAATAATAAATTAACCCAACACTATATCTAACAGTGGTGGTAGCCCCAGCAATCTGTCACCACTTACAAGCGATTATAGTGTTTGGACTTAATGCACTGCCATACATGGCGTTAAACGGAGCGCTAAACATGCGCGGGCGCCGGTTACAGTTCTACTTACCCAGTTTCAGAAGCGTGAGATTTGACCTATAACATGCTAATGGAGGATAGGTAGCATTCGATTAGTAATTATTGAATAAGGAATAGAAATTCGTGAAATTCTATGTTTGTAATCAGTTTTACGAAATGCGTCGTGATATAAATTTTTAAAAGGTCACTAACACTATCATTAACACTAGAAACGGTATGCACTACGAATTTGCAAGAACCATGATCACCATGATGATTTGTTGTCGGCCCATAAACACCCACCCGCAATAACTTAAGTTTATCCGTGATCATCGTGCTTACAAAAGTATCGAAATATGAGGAATTCAAAATGTATAGTAACATGATAAATATCCCGTTTTTAGTGTTAATGATCCTTTAAGTTAGTACACACACATGTTATATTAATAACCATAATATTATCATCTTCTTCTTGCCCCTTTTCTAATTTATCTGATTCCAGTGTAGCACGTCTTCTTCAAAACATCTCTATCAGCTGTTATCTCAGTATTCACTTATTTCTGTACACAATGACCAACTTTCACACCAATCAAATATTATATATTTTGACATAATTCAATTTCATTACCGTCGACCTGTCTAAACCCTCTATTATTTGGTGTCGAATAGCATATTTTTTTTGTTCCATATTCATATATTATTTGTTACTTACAAATAGCCAATTGTTATTTAAAACAGCGTCGATATTATCTAATCTACAAAGTAAATAATCTTTGTCTTGTTTGTCTAAACCGACACAGATAAAACATGGACTGATAAAAATTACACGCTTGCTTATGCAAGTTTCCGGTCTTAGGCTTACAAATTAGAATTATGTAACACATTATCGAATCGAATGTTTGTGTAGTAGTGGAGCACGCTTTTATAAATGACTAGCTGTTGTCCGTGGTTGAAGTATGTACTACATCAAAATCATGGAAAAAAGAATATGTCAATCTTGGATAGACCTAATTAATCTACGTTTTGAAATTACCAATGTCGACCTCCATTACCCACGTACGACACACTAATGGTCTACTTTAACCAGTTCCTATAACATAGAACATTCTGGGTAAGGTGAGCCAAAAATTTAATTCAAATCCATTCACTCATCATCATCATCATCATTTCAGCCGAAAGACGTCCACTGCTGGACATAGGCCTCCCCTAAGTGTCGCCACATTGACCGGTCCCGTGCATCTCGCATCCAGCGGATCCCCGCAACCTTCACCAGGTCATCGGTCCATTCACTAGTTTTTGTGAAATCCGGCAACAAACATCACCAACTTAGACTGAAGGAACAAGAGTTGTAAAGGACCATGTCTAAAGCGCGAGTGATCCAATTATAACACGTAATAAAAATAAAAACTTGTAACTGCAAAAACGCAGTCAATGCTAGCGTGTGAAAGTGCAAGTTTTATGTTATGTTCATCAAATGTAAGTTAGTTTTTCATTCATTTTAACTTGTTAGCGAGTCTCGCGAAATCATATATAAAAACTGGCACACACTAGACTGGTGAGGCATCTTTTATGGAGATGGAAAAAAAGCAGGTGGGTTATCCCATATTGGCTCTAAGCGAAAGGTGTTGCAAGAGTAATGACCTGAGGCTTTATGAGATCTCCAGTTGCGCATATTTGTTTTTGCAAATGTATGTTAGTCTGTAAGGTATTTGTCTGTCCTGTCGAGGCTGCGGGTTGTTCGCAAGGGATACCGCGGCCTCGACATGAAGGGCTAAGAAGGAACATGGATGGTTTTTAGTCAGTAGAAGTCTGACACTCCCTTTCGCTCTACCCTTTGATGATTTCCCAGCCCCCAAAAAAAAAAAAAAAAGGTATTTGTCTATGGGCCAAAGTGGCTTGATCACACTAATATTATAAACGTTTTCACGTTTGTGTGTGAGTTTTTATCCCAATTTTATCTTCGTGCCCATAGCCCTTTATTCGGATAAAAATTGGGATTTCTCCTTTTTCTCCTTAACATTAGATCGAAGTGTAAAGATATGAATGGAAACACTGGAGTTCAGTTTTCTTTGATTTTTCGCGAAAAGGAAACTTAATTTTACCCTAAACTTGGGTAGTTACCACGTTATCAATGTGTTTATTCTTTCTTTATTTTGTTGTCTTTTGTGTTTTCTCAGTATTGTTAATCGCATTAGTCATCACCAGCTTATTATGTGGCAAGATTCTAACGTTGATGATTAGGTAATTTCACGCAATTTTACTGTTATCATCAGCCAGCAATATCTAGCAGTATTTTATTTGTCTTTCCTCATATTTCTATATTTACTTCAACAGTTTATTTTTATAAAATAGTGTGTATAAAAATAGAAAGTTATAATTATAATTCAAAACACATTATTATATTCGCAACGGTTAGCAATCACTTATGTAAGCGTTTTCATTTTTTATTAAGGCTTTTAAAATATAAGTATGCAGTTTTTCTTGCTTCCTAATTTATAAAGTAACATAACATTACGCCTATAAGTCCCGAAGAGTAAGGCAGAGATGTCCCTAATGCCGTGTCGACGGCGCGTTCGTGTTCCACGGGCGCCTCAAAGAGATGTCAGCAACATGGAAGGGCCCCCCCCCAAGGGCCGACGCCCGTCGGGGACTGCGGTTTGTTCGCAAGAGATACCGCGGCCTCGACATGAAGGGCTAAGAAGGAACATGGGTGGTTTTTAGTCAGTAGAAGTCTGACACTCCCTTCCGCTCTGCCCAAGAGCGGGAGGGGTTATTTGATGATTTTCCACCCACCATACAAAAAAAAAAGATGTCCCTAATAGTACACACATAATTCGCCAGTTATGTTTGTAAGTCCCATGTACAAGAGGGCGAGCCTATTCCCATCAACAGGCTCTACTGAGAATTTCAATACCAAATTCAATTTGCAGCAGATTATTTAGATACCAAAGTCCGAAGCACCAAATCTCACGGAAGTTTTCATCTCAGTATAATGTGACGAAAGATAGATAAACCTTCTGTAGCATAAAATGTAAACAGCTCACACGTTTGTCGGCACCTTCATGCATCATTTTCATCTCTCCACTCTGTCCTTCATATTTTCTTAAATTAATATCAGCAACTGCACCGTCTGCACTACAAGTTTTTGGCATAAACAAAACACATATTTCTCACACGAGATTGGCAACACTACCAATGAATTATGGCTTGCAGTTGCTAACAGAAATACTTACTGACATGAGTCTTATCTCAAAGATGTAGAGTTAATTGTCGCTTGTGTGTTCAAGTGGTTGGCCAATTAATTAAATTCATTGCTCGTTTTTCCTATAACAGTTTAAGTACGGGAAAAGAGAAAATTCCTTGCTGTGAGACTGGAATCCTTAAACCACGTTCCATTCTCAATTGCCGTGAATGTAAAAGTTGTCAGTAATGGCTGAAGTATCGAGAGAAACGTGAAATTAATATGGAATTGTTAATATTAGAGTAAGGGTGAGGCCAAACTAGCGAAATTTTGTGAGTCGTGAGAAATTCTGCTGCATTAGGTTTCATAAAAAAGTCCTATTTGATTCACACGGCGACGCAAAATGAGTTCTGCGCTCGTCTGGATCCCATTAGAATTTCTGCCGGGCAGAATTTCTGCGACTCACGACTCACAAAATTACGCTCGTTTGGCCTCGCCCTTAGTTGTGAGAGAGATTGCAGTTATGAGATTCTATGTTTATTTTACGATTCATTGATAGGTGTTTTAGTGCCGGTAATGGGGTGTAGATTTTAAATGAGGTTGTAATGATACTTATTAGCGTAATCAAAGCCGGCTGGTTTTAGCGAGAATAACACTATAACAAGACTATACTGCCTAAGTCATACAAGATCAAATTAGAATAACTAGAGAAACTTCATAGTCATGATACGCATAGTAATGATACACGAGGCCGCACTAACCTGTAAATTATAATTAACTACATAACTCGAGCTTTTCTCCTTTTTTGGCTATTTTGGATTCAAACAACAAAAATCGTAATACCAGATGCCTTTTCACAATAACTTAATTAGCAAGAAAATTATCTAATACACAGTCTATATTTTCACTTACAAAACCACATTCGCTTCCCGTATTGCTCGGAACAGCTCGGGAGCTATAGTGAAATCAGTGAATTATTACACTGCATCCATTATTCATTAATTAAACCACAATCGAGGCCATAACGGGCCATCCGAGGAAGCGAAGAGTTGTGGCCACTGGCTTATAACCACGGAGTAATTAATAACTGGAGCGCCAACTAGCATAATAATCTGTATGTCTGTAGGTACTCTGCCAGTTGCCGCTCTGTTGCGGGCAATACACGTCTCATAATGGATGATTGATGGCACTGTGTTATTAAAAAACAAGAAGAATGAAGTGGTGTTATTTACATAGCTTAATGGGTCTATTTAGTAACATAAATTGTATTTTATCATATTTATGTAGTCTGGAAGGTATATCTATGGGCCAAAGTTAACTGTAAATAAATGTAACAATGTTATTGTTGTATAACGGATTTCCGTCGCGTCTGTCGTTCTGCAAGTTGCGTCACGGTGAAACGTGGAGCCGTAGCATACTATGGGAGTATGCTACAACTCCCATAGTATGCTACGACTGTCGTCGAATCGTGTCATTGTCGTCGTGATAATCAACTTCTCACATAGAGTTGGCTCTTCTCGTGGCTGGCACAATCAACTTCTTTCATTTGCGTGGTACACTGTTGGCATGTTACCAGTCGAACTCCATTCACTATTTCGTCCGTGCTACAAACACATCTTTAAGTAATTCATGTATCTAACGTAGAGTAGTCACGATACGCAAAACTGTTGCTTGTAACGGACTGTGTACCATTCGAAGTACGAACACTACGAACAAACTATTGGCTGAATACATTTCTTGTACAGAGAATTGATTTAGAAGGTGCTGTCGATGGGGATACTGCGAAAGTTTAGCTGTGGTGGTAGGTATCACTACATATTATAAAACAAAGTACTCCGCCGCTTGTCTGTTCGCGATAAACTCAAAAACTACTGCACCGATTTTCATGCTGTTTTCACCAATGGATAGAGTGGAAGTTCTCGAGGAAGGTTTTAGTATATAATTTGATCGACATCCACGAGGGCGAAGCCGCGGGCATCGCCTTGTTAATAATAATTATAGTAAATATTTGTATTAAAATACTAAAAAATGTTTCTGGTCTAGTGGTCTTAAGCGCGACTGCGGAGCATGATGTCCTGTATTTGATTCCCGGGCCGGACAAAGTGTTATTGGGTTTCTCAGTTACAGCCACGTAGTCTGGATTTGCGCCCGGTTGATGGCAATAGGCTCGCCCTCTATTTTGAGAAGAGAGCAGAAGGATAATGATGACATTAAAGCTATATGAAGGAACCTAGAAAAGGAAAGTGACCAAGCCGACTAGCCATCACATCGTCTGATGCTCTTTCGTATAAATTTAAAATATTGTGAACTACTTACTGACCTACGAATGCAAATGTTATAATTTACAACTTACCAAGTTATTTACGGACCAACTACTTCGCCTTGTCTCTATATTACTTGGCGCTTTGTGTAGCAGAAAATAGATGTCACATTACCATAACAGCATAAAGTTATCAGATACACGCACTTGGATTTTCGTTTCTTGTAAAGTTATCTTAACTTTAGCTTTGAGGAAAATTGCGTTCTTTTTCTTTTAAGATTAGATCGAAATTCTTCGTTGGAGTTTTAACAAGAAATTCTTGTGAATTTTGTTCTATTTTGATCTTCAGCTGTTCTTTTGTTCTCAATTGAAAGATGTTTAATCGAATTCATGTTTATTGGTTGGTAACAATTACTCGTACAATTTATTTTTCTACATACATACATAAACTCACGCCCTTTTCCCATGGGGGTAGGCAGAAACCACAGAACGCTACGATCCTTACATACTCCTTTTGCTTCGTCCACATTCATACATCTGGTCATACACGCACGCCGGTTACGAGTACTACGCACCTGTATTTTATTAGTTCTATGTTTTTATATCTTTATTTTTCTAATGTCCAGTAAAGTTCGATTGTTTTAGGCAATCTATTGTGTCGTCGATAACCACTTGGTTTGACATCCCGAAGAGTCGGACTTAGTGCTAACAGTATACGCACAGCCTAAGTGTGAAGCTCTCTGCCGGAATCTGTGTTTCTCCCACATTTAACCCGCCTGCCTGCCTTCAAAGCAGAGTACACAGGCATCTTCTGGGCACGATTGTTTCTATAAGTCTCATCCATCACTTTCCAACAGGCGTCAAGAGCTGCCCATTTTGGAATAAAAAATATCACAGGTTTTTTATTTATTTAAACACACACACACCCTATCATTACAGGGTAACCGTCGGGGCTGCGGGTTGTTCGCAAGAGATACTGCGGCCTCGACATGAAGGGCTAAGAAGGAACATTCGGTGGTTTTTAGTCAGTAGAAGTCTGACGCTCCCTTTCGCTCTGCCCAAGAGCTGGAGGGGTTATTTGATGATTTCCCCCCCCCCCCTTAAATGAGACTTACAATTAACAATCTAAACAAGCTAGACTAACTAACAACCTAAACATCATTAATAACCATAATAATTAACATTCTAGACAAAATTTTTACTCACAAGTACCCAAAATTCAGTCAACACTGCGTCAGCAGGTATGCTATCACATTCCATTCAACGCAGCAAAGCTTCCATTTACATTTTACATTGGGATGTTCCGCACGACGCGCCCAGATCACGCGCGACACGACACGACTAAAACGTCACGTCAATTAGTCGTGTCACGGTCGCAGCGGGACGCTAACACCGTTACTACTAGTCTGTTATGGCCGATATTTTCACTCTACTATCTAATTGATAGGACTTGGAATCTATAAAATTGGCAATAGGCTCGCCCCTTTTTACATGGGACTTAAACACAACGAAATTATTTGTGTATGTGAGTTTAAATGTTTGTGGGAATTTCTCCTGTATCGTAGGTGCGCCCACGATACAGGAGAATTTCCCAGTGTGGGGAAACGTTTAAAAAAAATAAAAAATGTAGGTTATACTATTAGGTACACCTCTGCTTAACCCTTCGGGGATTACAGGCGTGATGTTTTGTTGGAATCTATCAATCTAGACTACTGGTGTAGGTCAAACAGTTTGGAGTTTTCTAAACCTGTATTTTGCATCAAAATTAGAACTAGACTATTTAGCAGTAGAATCATAATTTGTGATCTCATTTTCACTAACTTCCTGGTCATCGATTAATTCTTTTTCTGTTTTTGCTGCAACATTGCTATGGCCTAAAGTCATCACCATTTCCTTCCCCTTATCCCAATTCTTTTCGGGTCGGTGCAGCATGTCATTTTCTTCCATATTTCTCTATTAATCGTCATCTCATCACACCACCACCTTTCTTCCCATATCATTCTTCACACAGTCCATCCATCGTTTTTTTGTCCCACAGTTTTTTAACATTTGTTATAATATTTAAGTACTCGTACAACCTTTTTAAAATTAGTTCTGACGTTACAATAAATGATGATTCATGTTTCATTACCAAATGTAAAAATAACGACTACTTTTGAAGAACATCTTCAATCTCACTGATTGCGCTAATTTAACAGCAGCTCCAAAAAAAAGCTCGCATCAATCATTATAATTAGCCTCGTATCTTTTATTGGCAAATTAAATATACCAAAAGATAAACGAACTACTCTCTGTTTCGATGATAAAATCTTTCGGGAAATAAGTCTTCTTGTCTAGATAGACTTTTATAAGCGCTAAATCATATTTGTAACAGTTTTTTGATAGACGAAGTAGAAAACTAATGCGAGAATTAGTTGAAGCAAAGCCAACAGCAATCGTTGCAACAAAAATATCTAGAGATACATTATCGTGTATATTTGTTTCAATGGGTTGTATCATCATCATTCTCTTGCCCTTATCTCAATTCATTTGGGGTCGGCGCAGCATGTCTTCTTCTTCCATACTTCTGTTTCTCGTCATCTCATAAGAGAAATATTTCTATGGGCTGTATGATTTTCTAAATTAGGGTTGGCGATTTCGGCTTTAGTAATACTATTACCGTGACGGCCCCGCTGCCGCGCTGGTCTAATGGTTGCAAGCGCTTAGCATGAGCTCCTGGATTCGATTCACGGATCTGAGAAAGCGTTTTGGGTTTTTTCTATCAGGAATTTCTCAGTAGCAGCCGGCAGCACGGAGTCTGGATTTGTGACCGGTTGATGGCGATAAACTCGCTCCTTATTGCATAACTGGCGATATGTGGGTGTACTATTAGGTACATCCAATGATATTAAAAACTAGGTACATCTCTGCCTAACCATTCAGAGATTACAGGCGTGATGTTATATTATGATTATACCATTACTTTTAACACCGTGATTATCAAATTCAGAATGCATTTCCTGGAAAGTTAATTTTATTACTAAACGCCGTTCTACTTCTTGATCTAATAAGAAATTAAATTTCCATAATAATAGTGCTACAGAAGAACAACAGGAAACTCATAATCTAAAGAGTTATTTAGTTAAGATTGAACAGCACGATAATTCTGCCATATCCTTTCCTGAATCTGGGCCATTTGTAGCAGAAATTACTGCTATGAAACATGCAAACCCTACTTCAATGTCAAGTTCTCGGCCAAGTATCACGCAATGTCAGATTATATCGCGCTTGACCCGTCGTGTCATGAGCAGAGTGCCAGCCATAGTGTTCGGGAGCTTATCAATCGGTCAATCAATCTGTACACGCCGATAGATATGCAGAACATATTTGTAGGTCTATGTTTTTTATTGCTCACTTTCTCTAGAATGAAGAACGTTTTGTTCTAGTAGTCCTATTTCGAGGTCGTGAATGCAGTGTTGTTTGTAGCATATAGTTCTTTTTAAGTCTGATATTTTGATCTCCGTTTTTTGGTACTTGAATTATTAATGATATTTCTTGCCATTTCCCAACCACATTGGGGTCGGCTTCCAATCTAACCGGATGTAGCTGAATACCACTTTTTTTTTTTTTTTTAAAACGTTGCCCCACACTAGGAATTTCTCCTGTGCATTTACAAACATTTAAACTTACATACACTAACACCCAGACCCGAAACAACTATCTGTAGGTCATACAAATATTTGTTCCGTGCGGGGATCGGACCCGCGACACGCAGCGCAGCAGTCGAATCGCTCCGCCACTGCGCCAAACGTGTCGTCAAACGTGTTTTACATGGAGCGACTGCCTATCTGACCTCCACCACCCAGTTAGTACTGGGTGGTGGAGGTCATATGCCCTTTGGTAAGACTTGTTATCAAGCTTGAAGGAAACTGACTACCGACTCAAAGATCTACAATATACAATAAGGCAGCCGAGATTAACGGGTTACCGTGCTTTCTCAGGCACGGAGGAAATTAGTGTGTAATGGTTGGTCTCCCATCCACAAACCAATCCAAGCAGGCACGGCTTTACTTGAAGATTGACTCTAGTAATACTTCTAGTTCTAGTACGATCGATCGAATATCAAAAATAAACTGCGAACGGTAAGTTTTTATTTAGTCTTAATTGTCTGAGCAGCCTGCTAACGACATTTTTATTGCTTTCATTAAGATTCGTGGTTTGGATGAAATATTTATCTTAATTATTCATCCTTAACGAGGTTCGTTTTTTTCTATTTCCTACTTTTTCGCTGAGTTATGATTGCTCAGACTAACAAGATAATGGTCGTATCTCGCCAATTTTATATAACGTCATAACATCACGCTTGCAATCCCAGTAGGGTTCGGCAGAGGTGAAAATAACAGTGCACTCACATTTCGCCAGTTATGTTTAAGTGCCATGTAATAGGGCGAGCTTATTACCATATTTGCCATCAACAGGGCACTAATATTGACTCCGTGACAAAATTCAATAACATCTTGCTCGACCCGGGAGTCGAACCCAGGAACTCATGCTCAGAAGTCGCGATTGCAACCACTAGACCAACGAGGCAGTCCCAGTTTAATATTATCTTATATCTTTCATCTATAAAGCTATTCGCTAGTCGGTATGCTCGCTATTTTTCCGCTACCTTGTCTGATAGAATCGGAATGTTGTTGAAGTAATCGCAAGCGCGACTGTTGTACCTGAGGTTCTTAGATTGACTCCCCGGTCTAGCAAAGTGTTATTTTAAGCTATTGCATAGCTTCTATCGCGGGCCTTGAGCGTGGGGACCGAATCCAGAAATTCCGTAACGAAAATAAAAACCTAACGAACTGACACTTGACAAATTGACACTTGACAATTTCTTGAAATCAAAAATTGTGAGTTGCCTGTATTTAAAACTTCCTCAAAGAATTTCTGTGAGCGTGTTAATTAATTTTATAAGCGTAAGATAAGATACTATTAATAGAAATTATCAATAAATTACATTATTTGAGCATATTAACATATTAATAAAAATAAATTAAATTATATAAATCAAATGTAACCTTCATAGCTCTAACCACTAAGAAAAACTATGACACAAAATAAAAGAAAAAGTAAATGACATCTTGACAACTGACGTAATGTCAGATGAAAAGTAAACATAAAACAGCAAAATCAAAGTTAATAAATCGAATAAGATCGATTATAAGGCCGCCAACAAAAATAGTTGTCGCCAAGGCGCGACATGAGACGTAAAAGGACATTTTATAAAAGATGAGGATGATTAGTAAAAGTGTAAGTATAAATACTATATTTAAATACTGCATTAATAAAATAAATAAATAATTATAATTGCATAAGTTGATAAAAAATGCTATGCAATAGCTTTACCGCGGCAGTCTCCAGTGCCACACGTCTTTTTTTTGTATCAGGACTTTCTCAGTAGCAGCCACGGAGGCTGGATTTGTGTCCAGTTAATGGCAATAGGCTCGCCCCCTATTACATGGAACTTAACATAACTGGCCAGGGTGTACTATTAGGTACACCTCTGCCAGACCCTTCGAGGATTACAGGCGTGATGTTATGTTAATCATAATTATGGGTATTAAATATTTCTCAAGATTTTCTCGATTTTTCGTCGTATAATAGTCGTATATAAGGCAATTTCTCCCATTCTACGCACTATTGATCCAGTTCATCATCTGCCTAGCCTTTTCTCAACTATGTTAGGGTCGGCTTCCAGTCTAACCGGATGCAGCTGAATACCAGTATTTTACATGGAGCGACTGCCTATCTGACCTCCACAACCCGGTTAATACCAGGTAATACGATACTCTTTGGTAAGACTGGATGTCAGAATTTCAGGTCACTGACTACCTGTACCTAACGACTGCCAAAGATCTATATAATATGGCAGCCGGGACCAACACCTTAACGTGCTTTCCGAGGCACGGAGGAAACTCGGTATGTCGGGTGGTCACCCATCCACAGACCGACCTAGGCAAGCACAGCTTTACCTAAAGATCGACCCGAGTGGCAGTTCTTATTAAGCCACGAGCTCCTCTATTGATCCAGTTCGCAAGCCACAAATCAAACTTTTCCTCTCACTTCTCTATTAACATACCAGCTAACTTCAATACGAGCATTCCAACCAATAAATCTACGATTCATTTGAATAGTTGTTAACAAATTTGTATATTCGTAGTAGCCGGTCCTGCCCCGTATAATTTGTAGCCCGCATGTCAACGGTTTGGGGCCCGTGATTCAAAGGGAATTGAATAAGTGGAGAGCGATTGTGCCCCTCGATAGAGTACTCGATAACAAGATAATATGTATATGAACATAGTTGACAACATTCCGATTGTATCTCATAAGGTAGGAGAAAAATAGCGAGAATAGCGAATAACTTCACAACATAACATAACATCACAAAATCCCGGAACGTTTAGGCAGTGGTAAAACCCCCACATTAGTACACCAACATTTCGCCAGTTATGTTTAAGTTTCATATAATAGGGGGTGACCCTATTGCGATCAAGCGGGCACAAATCCAGACTCGGTGGTTGTTACAGAGAAAATTCTGATGAAAAAACCCAATAACACTTTGCCTGACCTACGAATCGAACCTCGAACCTCATGCTTAGCAGTCACGCTTGCAACCACTAGACCAATGAAGCTGTCAATGAATGATACTTAAGCCGTCACTTAGTAAAAATTTGACATACTTTTGTATGACAAAAATGTCAAAACCTTTACTAAGTGATGGCCTAAGTAATCATTAAAGCTCTCTGAGTGCGGCAGTAAGTGAACCACTTATTAAATTTAACTTTGATATCAACCGCGCCAAACTCAACCCGAGTTTCGGAGCACTAACTAGAAAATCACATTAACCTCCTTGTACATCACTTCTCTAATATAATAATTACTGACATAGACGTATCACAACTTTCCTAATAAAGCTTTATTAACGGTTCACCTTTATATTTTGTGCAACGTAAAATGAACTTTAGGCTATTGTGTTAAGGACAAGCTTTTAATGTCGTCATAACTTTCCACTCCACCGCTTCCTTTGGGGACTGGTGACCCGTTTAGCTCATTAAGTGTGATGTGACCTGTTTACTAAGGTATACGAGGGGATATACTAAGCTACGGACACGCTACGGCCATAGTTATTATCCTACTAAATTATAGACAAAGTAGACTTACTGTTACAGAACTTCAAGGTTGTGTACTAGAGGTACTAAATAAGTCCCTTGTGGGAGACCCTTTTGTAACGAGGGTACGCCGTTTATGGTTCTGGAGCAATGCCAAGGTTGGATTATTTTATTTTGTGAAAAGGCTTTCCTTGTTTTTCAGTTATGTGTCATCATGTTCCTGCCCTTGTCCCATTCTACTTGTGGTTTCAACACATTTTCTTTTTATTCCTGTCTATTTCATATCATTTCTTACACAATTATCGCAGCTTTTCTTGGGTCTTCCTCTCCCTCTCCATCCATCAACATTAATATCCATCACTTTTTAGTCACACGCATTTCATACCTTCGCATTAAATGTGCATACCTAGATAGAATTGTACTAGATAGTCCGGAGGCAAAATCACTGTTGTTTCGGTTGTGTCTTAATCTTTTGCGTTGGCATAATCCCCGCCTGTGTTCAAAATGTCCATCTGGTAATCTTCTAAGAGCTCAATGAATGATTTGCGCAGTTCTAAAATTATCTAATCACTGTTTTTGAACGATACAGCATGTTTATATCACTTTTATCGGAAATATGTGTCACCAGACAATTGCATGACTCTGTTTGTAGTATTTTTCCACAAACAGTACGAGTATTAATCCTTCCTGTGCCTAAAACAACAACTAATCTAAAGCCTAGTTGTGAAGTCTAGCCGTCTCCTAACGATTATGCGAAGGGACTTATCGATATCGTCATTACTTCTTCTTCATTCTTCCTTCTTGCCGTTACTCCAATTTATTTGTAAGCATGCTTCTTTCACCCAAGTCTTTTGCAACTTTGATCTCACTCAGTATTCATTTGTTTCTAGCTGTATGCTGTATCATCTCTTTCACATTCCTTCGCTTTGGTTCTTACATATATTTCTAGCACTACGACTTACCACTGTTTGTCTCTGCATCACCCAAAGGTTGACGCGTAGAAAATGCTTACGGCATTAAGTCCGCTTCTGTACTTTGTGCTTCAAGTGTTAAAAAAAAATCCTTGCTATTCGTTTCTCCAATTGAATTACTTATCGCAATCATACTCAAAACTTTTCTCTGAATTCTCCATATCACATTGACAAAATTTCCTATCACTTTTTATCGTACTATCTCTATCTAATGGAGGATTGTCTATGTGTTAACATACACGTAACTGGCATAGTACAGTTAGCCCCGGGCACGCGCGACAGGATACACTGCGGTTAACGTTAATTGCACAATGCGCACGCGACGCTTCCTACACGGTATAAAGACAATCAGTAATCCAACCAGGCCATTTTTATGATATCTAACCCAAGTGGTAGAGTTGTCAACTTAAAATGTGTTATGTTGCACTATAATTATGTACTTATAAAACACAACCGCTTGTCTCAATGCGATAGTCTCGACTTTATCATCATTCACTGGCCAACTTCACCCACTACTGATGTAGGGCTCTTTGTTTGTGCCAATCTCTACGGCTGCCGCATGTAAGTTTGACCAGCGATGGCAACAATAACGTCTGTCCATCACGCCACACTGACAGCCCTACTTACGGTTAACCTGTTTGGCAAGCTTAGAATTCAGGTAAACCCTTTGCATTTGTATGTAAGCCGACTCGAGCCATCATCATCATTCTCTTTTCCTTATCCCAATTAATTTGGGGCCGGCCTCGGTACAGCATGTTTTCTTCTTCCACAGAGTACTCTGTTACTGGTTATCTCATGAGACACCTCCTTTTTAACCGACTTCAAAAAAGGAGGAGGTTCTATGTTCGTGTGTATGTATTTTTTTTTTTTATGTATGTTACCTGATTTCTCCTCCATTTGTGAACCGATTCTCAAAATTCTTCTTTTATTTGAAAGAGTATACTCCTGAGGTGGTCCCATTTAAATTTGGTGAAGATCTGATCCTGATCTTCGGAGATATACAATAGAACTCTTCAAAAATAGACGGTAAATCTGCCGTGATTGCTGCAATCGCTTGGATGTTTATTGTTTATACAACATCATGACGTAACATCACGCCTGTATGATCTGAGGGGGTATGCAGATGTGTACACCCAGATTTGGACAGTAAGATATTATGTAATGTTCCATTTATTGGGGATAAATAAAACCTATTATTTTTTTGGGAACAACTAAACATGGAAAAATAAAAAACTTTTTGGCAAAAAATAAAACCGACTTCAAAAAAAAACAAACAAAAAAATTACAAAAAGAAAAACACAAAAAAGTGGAAAATAATTTTAGCTTCAGAAGCCGGTGACAAAAACACCAAATCACTCAAACAAAGGTCAAGCTTCAGAAGCCAGTGACAAAAACACCAAATCAATCAAACAAAGGTCAAGCTTCAGAAGCCGGTGACAAAAACACCAAATCAATCAAACAAAGGTCAAGCTTCAGAAGTCGGTGACAAAAACACTAACCTTGACTTTTGTTTGATTGATTTGGTGTTTTTGTCACCGGCTTCTGAAGCTTGACCTTTGTTTGATTGATTTGGTGTTTTTGTCACTGGCTTCTGAAGCTTGACCTTTGTTTGATTGATTTGGTGTTTTTGTCACCGGCTTCTGAAGCTTGACCTTTGTTTGATTGATTTGGTGTTTTTGTCACCGGCTTCTGAAGCTTGACCTTTGTTTGATTGATTTGGTGTTTTTGTCACCGGCTTCTGAAGCTAAAATTATTTTTCACTTTTTTGTGTTTATCTTTTTTTATTTTGTTTGTTTTTTTTTGAAGTCGGTTTTATTTTTTGCCAAAAAGTTTTTACCATATCATTCTTAACACAGTTCACCCATCGTCTGCCTCTACTCTTATAGCCTACTCGATTCTTTTGATCCAAATTGAAATACTGCACGTTAATACTAAAATGTAACATACTGCGCTTCCGTTGCACTCCGCTGTAGTAGGTTCTACGCTTGGCTGTATGTGTTCAAGGTGTGAGTGTATGTGGGACAGTTTATTGTTATAAGCTGTTGATGTGCCATCATAGCTGTTGTTCCCGGCTGCCATATATAGATCTTTAGCAGTCGTTACAGGTAGTCAGTGACCTGAAATTCTGACATCCAGTCTTACCAAAGAGTATCGTATTACCTAGTATTAACTGGGTTGTGGAGGTCAGATAGGCAGTCGCTCCATGTAAAATACTGGTACTCAGCTGCATCCGGTTAGACTGGAAGCCGACCCCAACATAGTTGGGAAAAGGCTAGGCAGATGATGATGTGCCATTATAAACTAATATGAATACTTGACGAGCAGACGCTCTTTTGGACGCTAAACCTAGCTGTGATGTCTTCGCTGATCGTCTCCCATTTGCCCGAATGGGAAAACATGTCAGTATATTTGGAGTTCTGTGAGATGATTTTTAGAATTTCTTCTAATGTGTCTCTTGTGTTCTGTGTATGCTAATGGGTAGTTTTTGAGTTAGCATATCTTTACTATAAGACCTACTGTGTCACTAAAAATTACACAAATAAATTCTTTGATTTTGAATAGCCGAATCAATTAACAATAATAAACAAACTTCATGTTTCGGCCGCCACTTTTCCCTATTTTGTACCACCAGCATATTGTTTTTTTGTCATCAATTCTACCGATTTTTTTATTGTTGCGGTGCACACACAAAATAATAGTGCGAACTCCCCATTAAAGTCCGTTATTCTGGCTTTATTATGCAAATACAATCGCCGGAACCCTCCCCCAAGTTCACCCCTTTCGTAATTAAATATTGCATGTGTTGCATCGATTCGACGTCACTGCTGTCGTCCCACTCGCCCCCTACACTTATGTACCCACATCGATGGAAATTTCGTTTTACAAATACTTCGTTAAATATGTACATGTAAAATGTGCGGAGAATATGTAAGTAGGGAATATTTTAGTGAGTGTTATCGGCAAATACACACAACGTCACACCTGCAGTCCCCGAAGTGTTAGGCAGAGGTGTGTCCATTAGTACACCCACACATTTTGCCAGTTATGTTTAAGTCCCATGTAAATAGGTGGCGAGCCTAATCCCATCGACCGGCACAATTCCAGACTCCGTGGCTGCTAATGAAAAATTCAAAACAGTAAAACTTTTATGTTTATTCAATTGATCTTCGTTACAGGTATAGCTATTTATAATATCAGAAATAACATTAAACACAGTCTATAAAGATAAATTATAAACTTGAAACCAACATCAAAAGAGCTTTACAAAGCCAACTTCTAAAAGGTCACAGAAATAACTTATTGAAATATGAAGGGTTGAGGAAACACCCCTCTGCTATTACAGCCATACATTATAAGGTTATAGACCGACAATTTATTGGCTATTTTATTACAATAGTAGACAAAATTTATAACGTGATAACTTACGTATTTCATCCTGTTTATTAAGCGATGGAAATCTTTGTGAATCCGAGGGTTTATAGATTTATCTATGCGGGATTCTGTGGGATTAGTTTCGTCCGTATCTATGCGATAGAACTATGATTTATATAGTTAAATGGGATTTGGTAAAGCTTGGTCTGTTGTTGTAGCCATTATTTAGTTGTTCACGTTCCACAATTGCTTTTGTTAGACAAATTGGTTACATTGTTGTCTCGTCTGGTGCTAAGGTCGCTAGTTTATAGATATGATGCTGTGGAAATGTTGTATAGTATTTTCCTACCAATTCATTGGTCTTGAGTTTGAATCCAAGACATGCATCTCTGATTTTACGGATTCATGTGCATGTATTGTATAATTATCACCTGCTTCGGTGAAGAAAAATATCGTGAGGAAATCAGCTTGATTGAGAGATATTTATTGACGGCATGTAAAACCGTCAGAGGTATATTGGAGGCATCAACTCTCTGACAGACATCAGGTTAGACACAGACCAAACCAGACGATAAAGAAATAAATATTTTCCTTTCTTTTTTTATCCAATGCTGGCGCTGCACCCAATTAAACTTATTTCTCGGAATGGAAAGCGAATATCGCTTTTCTTTAATATTGATAACATTGTATCAGTTTATGATAACACGTATCGGTACATATTTTCCATTGTGTGTGTTTTTATCTGCCACACTTTTCAAGTTATCAGTCATGCTCCAATAGGATGAAATTCTTGAATGAAAATGAGCGCGAACGCATTATCATATTTTACTGTAAGTAATTACGAACCTAGCAATAACGTTATTTACAGATACATTACGGAAAATAGCTACTTAAGAAAATGAGACCATTATTTCCAAAAAAAAATAACAAAGCGGCGTTTTTACGAGACTCCTAAGAAATAATTAGGGTGCACATCCTGCATACGTAATTTCCCGGGGCAACGTTGTTACCAGGGCAACGCGAGAGTTCGCAAGGGCTTGTCCCTCCCACCGGAGGGACGGAGGGACGGTGGGCGCGTGTCAGTCACGTGCAGTCTGCAGAATATGTGGAGCGTGCATCCGATGGCACAAAAGCCACCACAGCATGATGTGTTTATTAAAGACTGAGCGAAAATGCAATTTTCAGCTTCATTATTTATACTAGTGTGTGTTTGTTTATGTACCTAGGCACATAAAGGGGGAAACAAACTAATTACCTTTTGTATAATTCTAGTATTTACAGTCGTAAAAGTAAAAGTTCCTTATATAAACATAAGTTAAGCTTTTTGGAAAGTCCCAAAACAAAGACTAATTGGAATATTTAATTATGTTTCCGGAATGTTATCTAAACAAATTCTAATTTCGCCAGCAAAGACATATCTGCTGCTATTATGCCAAATTTGTATAAAACAGAAACATAGTAATTACCTATTGTTATACAGTATCTGTTACTGATTGCGAAATAGCTGCTAATGATTCTCCGAGATCATCAAAATTTCGCTGATTGTGTAACATTTAAACGTTTAAGAAACTGAGTGAAATTTAAAAGAGGATGATGTAAATGATGTTAACGTCACAGCCGAAATGATGATTAATTTCATCACCATATTGTTGAAAGTCGTAAAGCGTGACCCACTGTGCAGCGCTTTGTTTAAAAAATACAAAAAAAAAATCTGGCAAATTTTGAGTACAATGAAAGAGCGCATGCATGCCTATTGTACGCGGACGTTGGACGCATGATGGGGCGGAGAATGCTCCCCTAGCGAACACCCTTTGGTTTCGGCGATATGTTATTATCTTGGATCATTCTCACGGGATTCGACTTCTGGACGATTTCCAGTTTCTGGACATTAGTTTTGGTTGTTAGATTTGTTATGTTTAGGGTGAATAAGCTCTGTATCTAATGTGTTGTTTAATGAAACGGATAAAGTGTTACTTTTATGTTGTGAGCATTAAATCTATGCAATTTTTTATTTATTTAAAAGAATAAAACAATTAAACTTACATACAATATTAGAACATCAAATTGATGATCGTAGCTGGTTTTGATTGAGAACAGAATAAAATCATTTTCGCTGGACCGATTTTGACTGAACTTTTACTGGCAGATAGCTGATGTCATTAGGAGTAACTGAGTTTTTTATTTTAGTAAAAGTGGTTTCATTTGTTGAAAAAAAATCCCTTGAAATTGATACCAAGTAATTTTTATGTAACAGTCATTTCACGGCGACGACGGTCGCGGGCAACAGTTAGTTATTTATATTTTTAATCACAGCTAAAATATATTTATTTAGGAATGCTTCATTTGTCGCCCTAATCATTCATCAATCATATTTAGCTCTAGCAAAAAATACCTCTTTCGCTACCGTCGTCGACTAATCGCTAAACCATGACTGTGACACATGCGCCGGATTACTATTACTATCGACCCTCGGGGACTCTTTAAACTTTGCGAGACCTCGGACCTTTTCCATTTTTTGCCTAGGATTACGCTACTGTTTACCCATTTTTAGTGTTGTGTGTTTAAAAAGATCCCCTTTTTTGTTACGTCTATTCTTTTTTCTGTCAGCAAAAAAAGATTATAGTCCTCAAGTCACTCAAGCTTTCACATTTTTTTGCGTATTGTATGATCTTCTATTTTAATCAATATGTTAAGTACCACTGCAGAGTTAACAAAATGTTCTTCAACATCAAACGAGAATTGGGGCAGATTTACTTTGTAATAAATCTGAATGATCCTTTACCAGTGCAGTATATAAAGTTATTCATACCGCAGACGACAATTTATGAATGTTTCATAAGATTATAAAGACAGTTGGTACTCCAAAAGTTTCGGAGCATAACTCCCCAAGCCACGGGGGAAACACTTGGGCGCGCACCCTCCTGCAAATGTTCCAACTGATGGAATGCCCCCCTCTTCCCCCAAAAGCATGGCCACCTCAATGATATAAAATGTAGTCTCTATCTGCAGAAGGCCAATTGGTTACATTTTCGTCCAGTAAAGCAGCGTAATTATAACATGAAGCGTTTATTTTTCTTATGATTATAATTAATTAGCATCTAGCTTTAATTGCTAGCATTACTATAAACACCTCTAAGATAACTTATTACTCACTGATAGAACTGTTACTCAACAATTTCGAAGTCTTTCAATAGCACGTGCATCATCTATATTTTTATATGTGTGTTTGTCCCTTCTGTGTAGTTCTATTTTATGTGTGTATTCACAATCCGTGACTACACATGTCCGTACATCACCTGTTGTCTTTGTTCCCACGGAACCCGGTATTTAAATTGTACTGTGCATCCCCCATAATTTTACGACTGTCACACAACTGCCATATTTAAAAGGGAAAGTTATATTTAAGTCAGCACTCTAATAGATGGTTGCAATCTTTATGGGATCCTTTACAAATATTTGTATTGTAGTCGGTCTTTTAGCAAGCAATACTTTGTGTTTTCGACGTAAATCTTCCGGAGTTACTCTGAGTGTTTTAAACAAAGCTTGTAGATTCTATAAGATCTAAACCTGATTGACAAATGTCAAACAACCGTTGATGACGGAGATTGTACGTGACTAAGATTGCAATTCTGCAAATAATAGTCCCGACACAGTTACATCATTGCCAAGGAGTCATCACTCGTAGCCATTAGCCACGTCACCGGCGAATCCATCGCGAGGATCACGACCGTCCACCATTCCCATGATGCCAATTATTACCATTCCCACGACCACAACCACTTCTGATTCAACTATTATCTCAGATCTTGTAAATGCTACAACCTGATTTATCTCAGCAATAATGTTCTTTTAAGGTTTGCCTGATTGAATTTATAGCTTAATCACCGGTATTGAAATGTTGCCAGCTACAGCTGTAAATAAAATGGACCGTTATCCACATTACGATAACACGTATCAATCAAATTAGAGTTCATAATATTTACTTTTCTTTTTGAGTTCGTCTGAGCGTAATGGGCGCCCTTGTTTAGGCGATAATGGTTCTAATTTATGTAAATATACACTTCCTTGAGATTATGCCAGATTTACGAATGGTGTTGCGTAAGAATCATTTCGTTTTGGTAATGACGTTTTTTTTATAGAAACCACTCGTAAAGTTCTCATTATTTAGACACTATTGATCCGCGCAGGTTTATATAATATCGAAATATTTCATTTGTTGAATAGAATCCCTTTTAGCTTCGCTTGCCTGACCTTCGTAACCCGCCAATTGTTCTCCCCAAAGCCGTAAGCCCCCAAAATTATATACAATCCAGTAATAAATTCACCAGCAGCATGATTTCTGTTTTTCATCGGGCCATCTTTTACGTCAAGCTAGACAAGTTTATATAATAACGCCGTGTTTGAATGATATTAAACATTGTTGGAGCCACTAAAAGGGGCCGTAGCGACTGCAGTGTAGTGCAATTTGTAATAATCTTCTTGCGATCCCTGGCGAGTGCTGCCTTGACCTAAAATCGTGCTCAAACGCCCGAGGCGTACGCGTGCGCGCAGTGTCAGAGGTCCACCGAGTGTGCATGTTGTGTGACGTGTATCTTATGAAGATGGATGATTGGTAAAAGTTTTACTTGATAAGTGTAAGCTTTTTGTTTTATTTGATGACTCGTAGATTAAATCATGATTCTCTCAGGTGCATTCGATGGCCGAGACAATACTTTGTTAAAACAAACTTCGTCCAGGTTCCTTGTGTCAAAAATATTGGGCTATAGCTTTTCTTTATAGACGACTTTCAAAAATGGAAGCAACAATCCATTACCAAAAGCCTGTCTAACCTAGACAATATTCAAGAACTTTTCACCGACAAATGTGTCAATGCTCAAGTAGCTTTCAAATCGAAATTTCTTTTTTCTAACCATCAATTGTGTTGCTAGCCTAACGGTGTTGCAGATTTATCGCCAGGAACCACGCTTGGATCGCGGCGTGCGCCTGACATCACAATAGATCGTCCATTTCTAGTTTAGAATTGATCCACCTCTACGACTGCGACTAAACGCTGGCAAGTACTGGCAACTACTTTCAGTCGTGACAATGTCGCGTTCCTTCAGTGTTTATGAGCTCTTACCGATAACAATGGTGAGATTTAGAGAACATTTGATTTATAAATAAAACAGTTGATATTCAAATGGGGACAGTAGAACACCTGCTGTACTGACCCTATTTGTATGTTTATGAAAGAAACAGCTAATTTATTATGTAAAACCATTCATCATACTACTATTGGTAAAAAAGCAAACCGTAAATCAAGAGAATGGCATTTTCATTGACGATTATTAAATGATTGTCATAGTTCATGCGGTAACTGTTGTTAATAAGGATATCCTTAGTTAAAAGAAGTTTAATGAAATGTAACATTTCCTTGACCTTACAGCAAGACATTTGGCAAGCGACACGATTCTCGATGAACATCTGTCTAGCGATCGTGTATTATCGGCTGATACATTGGAATTCAGCACGCTGACCAGTACTAATGAATGAAAATACGGCAGGTCCGTCTTCATACGTAATGCACTGCCACTATCTCGTAACCTTTAACTCCTACCAAGGCATTATCAAAACACATTAATTTATTCGATTTAACTTATTTTATTTTCGACACTGAGTACCGGAGATTAATGAAATTCCATAATTTATCTCTTATTGTTATGTCATTAAGATTATTCTAACGTTTGGGCCCGTTGTCAGTTTCATCTCGTGTTAGTATGTTTATGTATTTTGTCATGTGTTCGGATTTGTCTTCTTGCTTATCATCTTCGTAACGGTTCTTATCTTCGTGTTTTATTTTTGTCACGTTGTGTGCATTGATCGATGGATGTTTGTTGTCATTGGATCCGTGTTTATTGAGTTGATTAATTTTTGTCTCAACTTTGTATTGACTCTTAGTTTTCTGTTTAGTATCTTCATCTTATAATTTGTTGATAATATTTGACATTGATGTTGCAAAATCCATATAATCCTCCCAAGTAACACATCAAAGCACAATAACGGCCGGCTTACGGCATTTCAGTATCGTTTTAGCATTTTGAGTTAGTTATATTTTAGCACTACAAACGTCCATACGGCTACTGTTATGCTTATTTGGGCACAAATTATGTGGCTTTAGGCCATAATTAGGTTCACAAGTAGTCATTTTTTAGCATTACAGGCGCATTATGTTAGCATTTTTGTGACCAATTAAGATGCCAATCACATTAAAAAAGCATAATTACGGTCAATGAAGTTGCCAATCGCATTACAAAAGCATTGGACTAGCATTAGATTGTGCTAAAAGAATGATTGTGGCTTTTAAAGTGTTCACATGTAGAACTTAAATAAACCCTACACCATTGCAAAAACATCTCTAATACCATGGCACAAATGTTATAATACAATTAACGTTGTAGTATAAGTACTATGTCCAGCTATTGCTGGACAGGAGTATGGACGGAGATCGTCAAAATTTAATGAACGACAACATACTTTTTTTGCATCACTAAACAATGTATAATACTGGATGACTTTATGACTGTTTTGTTATTTCATGCCATCAAATATTAAACGCAATGTAGTTTACTGTAAATGTCTATATTAGTTTAATTGAAAATTTTCACGCGCCTTCGATATTTTGTGTTTTTGATATAAAGTTTGATAAAAAGAAATGTACGAAATAACCAAAACAATTGTGTATTCCTAGTTTAGAACGAATTTTGCATTATTAACATAATAGTATTGACTGGGCAGTATTTAATTAAGTTAAATCATTATAATAAAGGTCTATTGCTATTATAAATAGGTCCATTAGATTATATTTTTTGGTTATAAAATATTTACAAAATGGTGTCGGTCTACAGTAGCCCGGTGAACCTTTAGAAAGTCTAATTAATGCCACCAGCATTATAAATACTCACATGTGAACAATTATTAGGCTAGGGGCCAGAGAGAAGACTTTTGGTGAACCATCGTAGTGCCATTGTCTATAAAGTAGTTTTATATGGGTTCACCGGCATGCCAATAGGCTTGATGTAGACTGAAATAGTGCCATTATTTCTTGAACGTAATTTTGGGAATCCTGGAGCAAAACAATAGAACCTATAAAAACTAAGTAGCGGTACATGACGATAATTGTCAAAACCAATTTATTTTTTAATTTATGATAAAGGTCTATTGCTATTATAAATAGGTCCATTAGATTATATTTTTTGGTTATAAAATATTTACAAAATGGTGTCGGTCTACAGTAGCCCGGTGAACCTTTAGAAAGTCTAATTAATGCCACCAGCATTATAAATACTTACACGTGAACAATTATTAGGCTAGAGGCCAGAGAAAAGACTTTTGGTGAACCATTTTAGTGCCATTGTCTATAAAGTAGTTTTATATGGGTTCACTGGCATGCCAATAGGCTTGATGTAGACTGAAATAGTGCCATTACTTGAACGCAATTTTGGGAATCCTTGAGCAAAACAATAAAACCCATAAAAACTAAATAGCGGTACATGACGATAATAGTCAAAATCAATTTATTTTTTAATTTAGATTTGAAGGGTAATCAACAATTTCTTTGGCAGGTTATTAAATTTAAAAAATAATAACCTGCCAAAGAAATTGTTGATTACCCTTTAAATCTATGTAAATAAAAAGCTTAAGTAAGTACTTCACATAACATTTTTTATTGGTACGTATGTAATAGTGGTATGAAAAATAATTAGTATTCATGATGATGCAAACATACTAATGTACATCTTGTTTTGTTGATTTTAATAAAATGTGTTTCTCCCCAATATGACCGACAAATGGCTTTACGAATACAGTAAAGTGACTGCCTCGTTGGTCTAGTGGTCGCATGCGCGACTGCTGTGCATGAGGTCCTGGGTTCGATTCCCGGGTCGGGCAAAGTGTTATTGGCTTTTTCCATCAGGAATTTATCAGTAACAGCCACGGAGTCTGGATTTGTGCCCGGTTAATGGCAATAGGCTCGCCCCCTATTACATAGGACTTAAACATAACTGGCGAAATGTGGGTGGTACTATTAGGTACACCTCTGCCTAACCCTTCGGGGATTACAGGCGTGATGTTATGTTATGTTAAAGTGAATGTATATATGGCTTTACGCATCACAATAGCTCACGTGTATTTGGTTAAAGAGCTGTTAACCGGACAACAGCACTCAGGTGACCTTTAAAAATGCAAGCATTATATTGATTCACGTTTATGCTATTCAAAAGTATTAGGCTTTTACTTAGCACTTGTAAGTCCTACAACACAACAAAGAGCATTCAAAATAGCTCAAAGCTGTTTGATAGATTTACGGTGCATTATAATGGTACAAGTATATGCTATTAAACCGCATTAGGCATTATCTTATGGCCCAAAATGCTATTGTAAACCCTAAGGCACCAAAAACAGCTGAAAGCTGTGTACTGGATTAACTTGGCATTTTAATGGTTCACGTTTATGCTATTAAACAACATTAAGCATTTATTTTACTACTTACAATGCTATTGTTGATCCAAATGCACTGAAAACAGCTAAAAGCTATACTGCTGCATTGTGGTTTGCTGCAGTTAAACTAAAGGCTTAATAAAAGCATTTTGACATGCCACTGTCCAACCGCTATACAATGTAAAGCATGACAATGGTTTTCAAATGCCAATATAAAGCCTTAAGATGTTCGGTGAACTATTATAAGAGTTTATACGGACCTTAAGCACTACATAAGTATACTAGTTGTTTTTTAAAATGCTTTCTGTGTTACTTGGGCTACGACTTAACAATAAAATAGCAAACAATCGAATTCCTATTCGCCATTATAATACCGGTATTCCAAAAATCTTACCTGCCCACGAAAAAGGATTTATGAGATAGGCTCGAATCTCTAGCAATTAACATGTTCACATTGCCATGCGGCTGCTTGGCGTGAGTCACGACTGGCTACCGTGCGCGCGCGCCGCCTTCACATAACCATACAAAAACTGAGCACAGAAGGCGATTTCCGAAGCCAAAACACATTTAAGAACCCATTACTCGACGATACCAAATATGCATAACAGTGTATAGGATCCGGCAAGAATGGATGCTTAGAATTTGCATGAGTTTGAGAGGTTGTGATTGTGTGTGATCCCGAGTGGGGTTTTATTTTTGTCACAATTAAACTTCTGCGTATTTTTACATCGGACACTTGAATGTAGCGTGTGTGTATTAAATTCCAGTTTCCAACGAGAAATTAATCTCGAACGCTATGTCAATATTTGGTTTTGTGTTTTGTCAATAGATTTGTATAAACGTTGAATGAGTGGGCGAGTTAATCTTCGAATAACTAACGTCCACGTTTTTGCTTTGAGATTGTGGACTTGACCTTAAAAATACTGTTAAAGTGTGAATATTACGTGTGACTGCGGTCACGTGCTACATTACCACGTGGGCTGATAAACCAAAAATGGAGTGTGTTCTTTTTTAACGCGACAGTTTTAGCTTTATTTCTAGCTCGGGATGGTTATAGTCGCTATAAATAATGTTGTGTCATCATCATCAGCCTATTGCAATCCACTGCTGGATATAGGCCTCTTTAATTTTGCGCCACTCCACTCGATTTTCGGCAACTCTCATCCAGTTGTTACCAGCCACTCTGCGAAGATCATCGCTCCACCGAGCCTGAGGGCGTCCCACCTTACGCTTGCCGTTTCGCGGTCTCCACTCAAGAACACGTCTACTCCAACGGTCATCGGTTCTGCGGCTAATGTGGCCGGCCCACTGCCACTTCAGCTGACTTATTTTGTGAGCTATGTCGACAACTCTGGTCCTCTGTCGGATCACCTCATTTCGAACGTGATCCCTGAGAGAGACTCCTAGCATAGCTCGCTCCATAGCTCGCTGAGCGACCTTAAATTTATGGACCAACCGTACCGTGAGTGTCCACGTTTCAGCCCCGTATGTCAAAACAGGCAGGACGCACTGGTTGTAGACCTTAGTCTTTAGGCTCTGCGGAATGCGTGACGAGAATACCCGACGAAGCTTCCCAAAAGCTGCCCAGCCTAGCTGGATTCTTCTATTGGCCTCTCCCTCAAAGTTGTTCTTACCAAACTGCAAAGTTTGCCCTAGGTAAATAATGTTGTGTGGTGAACCGGAAAGAACCTGTGCGACAGAAAGGATTTTTAGATATTCTATTAGTAGAATCGTTTCTAATTATACACCATTCTTTATCTTCTCTCGTTCTTTATGTAAACGTCTTCCTCAGTTGGTCGTTAGACCTGCTCTTTTTCTTTCGCAGCTCTCGAAATTCTTACCGAACCCATTAGACTACCTTCGTATCGTGATCTTCAAGTTCTTCACCAGTTTTTATCGCAACAGCAGTGACGTAATAACATTGTGTTCCACCCCATCGAACCCGACGGAACTGTCGCTTTTTATAAACAAGTTTTTTGGAGCCTTATCTTTGCAGGAAAGAAATCGATCGAGTTCCGGCAGTCGCCTTATCCAGAAAACTTTGAAGGCTTGAGGAATCAGTAGTTTCGTTTTTTCTACTTGTTTTATATTATCAGTGTGAAAGAATATGTTGTAAATTGTATTGAATATCGGGCTGGTGTGTAACTCTACGTCCAAAGCGCAATCTTGTGTAAGATAATAAATCTTTTCTTTTATTTAGCTTATGGTCTACCGTTTCCTTCAAGTCATCTTTTACTTCATACTTGTATTAAGTACATTAAAAACATCAGCTTCGTCTGTTTTGACTCACACTTGTTTACTTCGGAAACTCCATTACCACTTAAGATAAAAAAAAATACCACACGTGGTTATTTTTTATTGATAAACCATTAAGCTTGTTAAAGAAAGACTTTGTACTACATATTCGTACTTCAAAGATTTTTTGTTCTGTTGTAATTGATCGAGCTTTTTATGGACTAGCATTATACATTAACAACTACTAAAAGCATGTTTGTGGGGTTTTCCAGATATCTAATTTTATCTTGTTTATTATGAAAAATGCGATGTGACTGCTGATTTGATAATTCAGTTAAAACATAAAATTTCATCAACTATTTAGGGTGTCGGTACTCCTCTACGGCTGTACCAGCCTTTATGTAAAGAAGTATATTTAAATATCTAAGACTTTGATCATATAAACGAAACTATTCACCACAACCAAATAATTTTCACACAATCGCATGATTTACGGCCTTCCCGTTCCAACTTTAGTTTTCCATCAATGACCGGCTCAAGGAAAGCTTTGAATGAAAGCTCGTCGATAAAGCCGAGGGTTTACGCAACCGAAGTTTTTGTTAGCCAACTGTGGCGCTACGTCATCAAAACATCTTGAAAGTGCGATGGTATCGGATTCGTTTCGTAACCGATTGTGCTCTATCTTTGTATCGAAACAAACTGAATCGGCGCGGACTGAGTCTTGAGATACAGCGGGATATGTCAGACTTGCTAGTGTAAGATTTGGTATAAATTGATTATCGATTTTAGCATAATTCGTCGTGGTTAGAAGTTTTAGCTAATTAACATACAGTTCTCTAATTGTGGCCTCCTTTCTTTCTTCAAATTCAGTAGGGTTATTGTACTGTTAAAAATCGTTATAAGATATAGAACGCTTAAAATGGGATTGCCTGTTTTGAAAGTCTTAAGGAGTAATTTCCCTCAACATTTTGTTATGTTCGACCTAAAAACTAAAAATTATTTCGGCCTTCACGTCCGTAATTTCTAAGAATTTAATTAAAATATTGAAGCCATAAACCCAGCTTTAGCCAATTAATTGTCTCTGGTTCTTAAACATGGCTATGCTCACTTAGCTTCACAATTAGAATGAATAGCGAGACGGTATCATGTTGTGGTTTTGCCAAGGCCTTTGGAAACTCATCCAGTCATCTGGCATTTGGCTTGTAGTTTACCTACATACTAGTTTTATTATTGTTTTCTTGCTTATTAATAGAGATTCGCATACCGAGAATTCATCCGTGCTTCAGTAAGCACGTTAAGCCGTTGGTCTCGGATGTGATTTTTTTATTTATTTGATCTACATCTTTGACAGTTGTTACGGGTACTGTTCGTGGCCTGAAAGTCTGACAACCAGTCTTGCTATAGTATTGTCCAGTACGAGGATTGTGAAGGTCAGATAGGCAGTCGCTCCAAGTCAAATACTGGTATCCAGCTACATCCGGTTAGATTAGACTAGAAGCCAGGCTCAACGTTGTTGGGAAAAGGCTTGGCAGATGTGTGATGTTAAGTTCTCGCTTTTCTCTTATAGCTTAATTTAAGCCTTTATTAAAATCAGCACTATCTGCATGATCGTGCCCATTCAACAATTCTTTTGTCTCTAGGGTGACTTGCGCTCTCTTTACGATATACTTTTGTTCTATTATTTATTTAGCTTTCTATCTCACTTCACACATTATCTAATTCAATTATTGTTATCTTTTCTAAATCATTAGACGTTGACAATTTAATTTCATCGTCTTCTTATTTATCAGTATGCTTAGTTGACATTTACTTTATATTTTTTCAAGTAAGCGTTGAATTTTACACCTGAATAAAGACTAAGTGCCTGACCTGAAATATTTCGTATTACTGGTTTCGTATCAAACAGATCTTTCGGACATTTGACAGTGCATTTTAAACAGTTTTTGTTGTCACCTGACCGAATTCTTGCGGACGCAACAATCATTCTTGTTTGTGTGTCGTGTCGTAAATTTTCTTTGTTGATCCCTTTGGTGCAGCGCAAAATTTTGTTTACGACATACTTTACTATCTGCAAATAAAGTTCACAATCATTTTAAAATCAGACAGGCTAATTTAGTAGACCGTGTTCTATAATAACTAAGATTATATCAAGCATTGGCCGTAGTTTTACTGGAATTCCGTTATCTATCATTTCCATTTGGTTGGTTCTTAGGCATTTACAATGCTTCACGCAATGGATGATACTATCTGACTTGAACCAGTTTTATTAGCGGTTATAATAAATTATGCAATTACAGTACGATTCTGGACAATTGCAATTTAGTTGTCTGTCTGAAAGTGAAAGAAACGTTTTATTTTGACCAGATTGATGATAAAATGTTCAATAAAAACTCTTTGAGATACCGAGTTCTTTGTCATTTTTATTTTCTTAAAAAAGATAAATATAAAAGATACAAAATTACCATCATACGATATTTATGGAGACAACAATGATTAAACTGTTGAACACAATGTATGTATCGATGATGAAATTCATGATTCACGATTGTATCGTGATCGAGATATCGAATGCACAATACCCTTTGTTTAATCGCTTCATATTTTTGAATGTCTCGGTTGTACTTTTATGTCTTCGTAGGTATGTACACCATTTTTGCTTGTCGCTTCCGCGTATTAACTCACTTGGTACATTTTCACTAAAACACTTTGCAAATGGCTCTCTTTGCACATGAATCATGACGAAAAAGCTGGACGAAATGTAAATAAAATGTACTATCAAAGCTAAACTACCCTGTTTTAGTTTAAACCATACATATTCCTCGTCACAACTGTAAATCGAGCTTCTCAAAAACAGCTACAAAATGATGTACCAGAAACTCAACAAGTCTAAAACCAAACATTGGACGCACGTAAAGCCAAACTACAATTTTAGAAAATACACGTGACTGTCAAGAAAATGCCAGATGGCGCGTTCCCAGCGAAGTGGATCGATAACCTGAGGAAATTGTTAGCACTTTGGATTGCCTTGAAAAGGCGTGTGGCATTGAACACTTTCGATCAATATGATATTGTGGTAACTATGATAGCTAGGAAAGATAATGAGAAAGCAAACAATGGCGTAGTTTGTAAAGCAAAGTGTCAAAACTACCAATCAATGAGAATGTAAGCCAATAAGACAAGGCCTTTTTCAGACTTAATAAAAAATAAGGAGGACGCGGTAGCAGTAACAAAAACAAAAGCGATGGAGAATCGTGGGAACTTTTAAAGTATTTTTGTTATTTCGTGGAATGGAGGAAAAAGCAATCCCGAAACGAAAGCTGTATTGGTAGAAGAAGTTGGCTGCTTCGTTGTTTGAGGAAGATACTGCAAATACAAATGTAAAATAAGATACTGTACAACTCTAACCAACTTCGTATAGTAGTCTAAAACAAGATGCAGATGGCCATTCGAAGGAGGATGTGCAAAATTGCATTGAGAAAAACTAGAAAACTATAAATCAAGTGTTATCTCCGGTTAAGCTAGTACAAACTAACATCCAATACTTTGAAATAAATTCAGAAAATAACTTTTTATCTCCGACAGACGAGATAAACACTCGCCCACGTGTTAGTCTGCTGCAAACCTTTTATCAGTTAGTTGATGTGATTGCACTTGCTCGCAAATGTAGCAACAGAACATCCCTGAGTTATTTCTACATGTTCTCGGTTAGCTGGAGGGTTTAGATTAGCTGTTTTATCTGCTGATGTTACAGCAGTAGTATTGCGGTGTTCTTTAGTATCGAATGTTTTAGTTTTATTGGCAGTTTCGACTAGTATTTCTCTTACTAGAGAAATATTTCTTTATGGCATTTCATCTCTTTTTATCTTGTGTTTCAAATATTTTTAACTACTTCATCAATAAGACCGTCTAACTTTGCTTAAAATACAAACAACGCAAGTTTAAGCTCTTCGTTAAGACGGGCTTTGGCAAAATCCGGGATTAATTGTATCAGGGAGAAGATTTCACGCAACATTGAAATTTATTAATCTGCTTACATAATAATATTGTAAGGGAGTTTGTTTGTTAGCTTTAGCGTAAGCTGATTGATTAGTCCGGAAAATAGACTGAACTAAACAAAATGTTATCTACCCTTCCTCGTTCAGCAGATAGTACAATCCTGCAGGTTATCGCAATAGACTGGTAGCCTAACGTGGCCTGACAGCTGGTACTCGTAGATATCCTAATGAAGAATGATTGACGAAGTACGTGATACGAAGATCTATTGAGGTGTTGGCACTTTGGCAGCTGATGGCTTTGATAACAAATGTTTCTGTTTGGAGACAAGATTTAGAATAGTTTCGTTGACGAACTAAGTGCTGCGACGCGTGTTTTACGTCTATTGCGTTTCATTTTAGATTGTTAAACTCATTCATGTTGTTGATAAAGAGATCTATATCACTGCTATTTTTATTTTTGTTATTGTTACAGGTATCATGCCAGGTGTGTTTTATTATACTTCTTATTTCAACGTCTTTTTCATACGTAGGTAACAAACTTTTGCCTATAGAAGACTTGAATAAGTTCATTCACTTGACTCAATGATAAGCATGAAATGAATATGGGTGATGTAATATCCTAAATTATACACATGAAGCTCAGCTTCTTCGCCGTCATAGTTATTTTCTACTTTCCAGTTTCCATTTTAAGTTCTCGTTTCCTAATCTCCTATTCATGGTTCACGTCGCAAATTATCACAAAAACATTAATCCTGTTTTACAGTAATAATTAGTGCAATTATGTCATTTGCAAGTTAACGTAATGGTTAAATATCGTCTCGTTTACCGTTATTAAGAGCGGATACTGCAGCTTCCTATGTCGTTAAACAGGCGTTTAGCACTTACGCTATAACTAGCTAAGTTCAAATACATGTTTTGCTCATTACCGCATTACCAGTTTTCTATAACTTTATTTGATTTATTCCAGGAGCAGTAAAAATCAAACTGCCTTATTATGACCAAGACTTATTTTAATAGTGATGCAAGTGTTGTTATGGCATTAATTTTGAGCAGTAATTAGTGCACAAGTTGCAATTCTTTAAGTTTTATTTGCGACATTTTTTGCCCATCATCCATGTTTTACCTGCGATTAAACGCAGCATACGGTGCTTAACGGAAAGGAAGCATGACTCCATACTTTACATCATATTAATTTAAATAGCCATGTTCTAAGTTCCGGTAAGCTCACAAGATTATATTTTAATTATACCTACTTTGATGAAGATTATACTATTTAATATGTGCATGTCAGATGAGCTATTATTACGACAAATGAAACTGCTGTAGCTAGAGAAGAGAAAATATTAAATACTAGCTTTCCGCCGTTTTCACCTTCATCATCTCAAGGGAACGTTCTACCCTAATCGTGGTCTCATCATCATCGTTCTCCTGCCCTTATCCTAATGTTCCTTCCTTCCATACCTCTATTACTGGTCATCTCCCTATTCATAGATCCTGTGCTAAAGTCCGTTGAACGGTTTAGACTTGAAAGGTTAGCACACACACTGAATTCAGTGTTCATATTAGCATGGAAGAATGATTTCTACAACGCAGTTCTATTTCGTCACGGGGAAACGCCCATCGATCAGTACTACGTCGAATTTGCGCGGCCATTGTGTTGAAGCAATCTGTAAAAATAAGTACAGTCCGTGTCCAGCATTATCTGACCCCTCGTATAGAGGGCTGGTATGAGAAGAGGGGACAGGTAATGCTGGGTACTGACTGTAGGTACATGCTGTGCTTATGCAGAAATGAATAAAAGGCTGCAACAACAGTTCTTACAATGCTGTTTGTTGTCGTGCACAATTGCATGCAGGGTTTATTTAACTGAGACGTAGTATTTTGTGAATATGTTGTAGTATGTTTTGATTTTAGAATAATGTTATGTTACTAAGCGAACGTTAGCGTTTTGAAATAACTTATTAATAACAGAATGTTAAACAAAACACTCTATTTTCGTTTTGAGAAGGCGGTTTAAAAGAAAATCTCTCTGCTAAAATCTACTCTTTCTAGATTTTACTCATAATTTATCATAAGAAGCTTTTTCCGCAACCTGTTTAGCACATATTTCTCTACTGAAATCCAAAGCGTGCTACCACGTTGACGTAAATTCTCGCTGCATTTATTTTGAGTGTTAAATCTAGATTTCACACCTGAACAACTGCAGCGGTCTAAAACTGTAAACTATGACTTCGTACCAACGTAATTTGAGAAGTACCTAATCTTTCAAATTAAGAACAGTCAGGATCAGATAAACGTCAAATCGTACGCAGTTTCATAGTTATGTTGGCAACATTTTGACAAATTGCAAGTCAGTTGATCTGTGTTATTACAGTAATTGGATATTAGATTTCTGGATAATTTTCTTGCATTATTGAGATTGCAGATTGATAAATTTCGAAATAACTTTGTGATTTGCGTAGCCTTGTCTTTCGAGGTTTATTCCTCTCTAGAACTCGCCTTTCGATTGTTGCTAAATTTGTTTCCAACCCTATTAGTGCCTGTCTAAAGGGCAAAAGGATCGTTATTTGGAAATTCGGTAAAAGGGTATACAGATGAAAACTTTCAGCTAAATGAATTTGTAATGATTTTGTTTTTGGACTTTGATCTATATAAATATTAGATTGCTTTGATACAATCTAATTGTATACCCATCTTTGGTTTTCTGATTCACATAAAACTAATAATCTAATATTTTTGTTTCAGGTAATAATCACATCCAATTCAATCGATCGAATTAGCCCTCTTCAGCAGTCAAGCGGTCCTAACTTAAGTGAGTAATGTTTTTGGATAAATAGTCTACATATAGTCTAGGAACTGCTAGGGGGAGCTCGTGGCTTAATAAGAACTACCACTCGGGTCGATCTTTAGGTAAAGCTGTGCTTGCCTAGGTCGGTCTGTGGATGGGTGACCGCCCGACATACCGAGTTTCCTCCGTGCCTCGGAAAGCACGTTAAGCTGTTGGTCCCGACTGCCAAATAGATCTTTGGCAGTCGTTACACGTAGTCAGTGATCTGAAATTCTGACATCCAGTCTTACCAAAGAGTATCGTATTACCTAGTATTAACTGGGTTGTGGAGGTCAGATAGGCAGTAAAATACTGGTATTCAGCTGCATCTGGTTAGACTGGAAGCCGACCCCAACATAGTTGGGAAAAGGCCAGGCAGATGATGATGAGTCTAGGAACTGCTAAAGACATACTATGTAGTTCGCTGAGACGGTACCTGGAGTAACTTCGTGGTGCGAAAGATGTTATGGCTCCTGACTCCGGGTGATTGATAGAACTCTTCTGACCCGTTAGCAGACTCCTCCTGCACAGTGCAACTACCTCAAGCACCGTTTGTTTTAAACACTGCCCTGTGGTTCAATCATCATCATTCACCATTCTCCTGCCCTTATCCCAATTTATTTGGGGTCGGCGCAACATGTCTTCTTCTTCCATACTTCTCTATTTCTCGTCATGTCAGCAGTCACCAGAAACGATAGAATGATAGTCAATATAAAAATCACCGCAAAATTCTCACATAAGGGCACTCCTCCGTTACCCGTAACTTTGTAACAGTTTTCCAACAATGAGTCACTGTTGAGTATTGTCACAATTTTATTTTAAACCATTTGTATTCAGCACCGAAACAGTAAGCTCTCGATGATTCAGCACATTGGAATTGCTAATGACAGACAGAAGCTGGCTTTATCTATTTTTATTGAATCAGTGAAATCATTTCGTGTAAAAAAAGCTTTGAACATTTTGAGCGAAAGAAATGAATTGAACACTGTTTTTTTACGTGTTACTTGAAATCAAGTTCAGAACGATTACGTCATCTGTCAAAGTAACGAAATGTCAAACTGACAGATTCGTAAACGTCACTTTTATTTGTGGATAGATTAGTTATTAAAAACCTTTTTATTGCTTTTGGTAAATAAGCTATATCTTTTGTTTTATCAGAATAAAACCTGCCCTAAATAACTAAACTGAACAGGAACTCCTTTCTCAATAATTAAGATATTCGACACGTCACCGTAAATACCGTTTTTGTTTCGAAATAAAACCCGTCAAGCCAGAAACACGGTTGATATCTAATCGTCTGCCAGTAATAATGTCCTTGGATTTCACCGCGAAACTGTTTTAGTCACGCATTAACTCGAAACTTATGATTTATGACTAACAGAGCCACAGTGAAAGTGTTCTGATGCAACAAACGGAATAAAAACTCCTTTCAACGTAACTTCATGATTGATGAGGGCTTATTCAGGTGTTCAACTTTTTTTACCTTTATACCTTTTGCTAGAGGTCGTAGAACCTTATTGTATGGTACCTATACGCGAGTATTACAAAAATGATCATAGCCAAAGGTCGACAACCCTGTTGATTCCCGGAAATTATTCCATTAATATTAATTTAGTTTTTATGGAAAGTGTGAAAATCTGTTAAGTTATGGGAGCGCCGTTTTATTTACGACAGCTATATAATTGAAGATAAATTAATTACGGTGTATTTATGACGTGATATAAAATATTGTTTCCCATTACCCTACTTGTTTATTATGCTAATAACGCTACTGTTTCAAATTCTATTTGGTGATTTAGAAGAAAGTCGTCAAATTAATGGATTTCTTGATGCAAACGGGCTTAGAAAGATTTACGACTGTGTTTAGAGGTCATAGTGACCGAAGCTAATTGATGTATCCGCAGTTCCGCACGTGTTTATCTTGTGGATATCTTCATAGTTGTAAGCTGTGAAATAACATGTGTAGGTATTGTGTAAATATATTTTAGCACTGGCAACATTCCGCCGCGACGGCGCCTCCTACAAATTGGAGCATTCCTCGAAATTATTTTAAAGCTTTGTTGAAATTATATCAAAATACAAAGTCTAGATGGAAGAAGTGAGGACGGATCTTACAGCATAGTTTCTGTAACCGACGTAACAGCTTACGAAGTGACTAATGATTTTTCTTTCATCTCTAGGGATCGACCTTACGAAAGCACCGCGTAACTGCTGTGACTAATTCGTTAAAATGTGAGAAACTCATCTCAGTAGACACCACAGAATCCGGTAGTACTTGAGATGTAGACATGCGGTTATTGTGCAATGTTACGTCAGATGTATTGCTTCTAGTGGATTTTCCTAATATTGATTAGGGTTGAACCTCATCCTGTCGGGGCTGCGGGTTGTTCGAAAGACATACCGTGGCCCAGGACACAAAGGGCTCAGAAGGAACATAGGTCGTTTTTAGTCAGTAGAAGTCTGAGACTCCCTTCCGGTCCACCCAGAGCGGAAGGAGTCATTTGATGATTTATATTGATTAAAATATCAATATAAAACCTGACACTGACCTCCAAATTGCAAAAAATGTAAGAAAATTCGAGTTTCGCGGCTACCATGGAGCATCCACATTAAGTCGGTATCATTCTGGAGTCAGAATTTGGGGCTTATTGATGGTAACTGGCAAAGTGTGGGTGTCACCCTCGCCTAGTCGGCACCGTAAAGCAATTATAGGCGACATGTCATATAATTTTACGTCAGTTACGAATGGGGTGGATCAACGTCACTATTACAGTAACTTCGCAAATGAGTAGCAGCCTGGAACTTGTCGATGGCAGGCCCATGTATATGACACTCTGATGATAATCTGGTGAAATATTGCACCACGTTTCGACAGCTTTTCCTCGTCTGCATCTACCTCATCATCTGCCTAGCCTTTTCCTATGTTGGAGTTGACTTCCAGCCTTACCGTGTGCAGCTGAATACCAGTATTTTACATGGAACGACTGCCTATCTGACCTCCACAACCCAATTTCATACTGGGAAATACGAAAACCCTTGGTGAGACTGGATATCAGATTTTTGGGTCACTGACTACCTGTAACGACTGTCACAGATCTACAAATGACAAACTCGTCTGCCTCTACCTTTCGGGGTAAATAGGCGTGAAGTTACGTTCCATCAGTTATACCGCAACTGATGGAACAAAACATCACATCATTTTGTATACTGGAGTCTTCGTTTCTTTGAGAATATCCGACATTTACACAGACACACGTCATAATAGTTGTTCGTTGTATTTTTCCACATTCTTTCTGTTTGAAATGGATTGACTGCGAGTTATGAAAAGTGCTAGAACTGTCGGAAAGTAAATTTGATAAATAATATTTACTTACTCGTGTTAATATTTTGATCCGGGCTTGATTTAGCTAGATTGTATGCACAAAAGATTTTATTTTAGTAATTTTATATTTATAACATTACGTTCCTATCCAAAGTCAATGTTACGTTGAAACTGTTGAAAGTCAACTAGAACATAATGAAACAAACAAAAGCCATCTTATTCGAAAACAGTAAATATATAGGTACTATTGAGTTCTTTGCATCTTTATTATCATTCTTATGCTCCTAAGTAATAAGGTTGAAAAGTGATCGACTCCCATTGAACTCGGTAGTACAGACGCCGCTACTACAATCTGTCTTTCTTCAATAGATTTTCAATTTTATCACTACAGCATTAGGTTCAAAGTTGATTGTGAAAGTTTGACAGGTTCGGGTAGCTTTGTGTGCTGTACATCAAAATAGTTCATCAATTGACGATAAAAGACTTAATCTTCTGCAAAACAACTAGGCGTCTAGACTTATGAATGAATCCTAAACTACACGCTTTTCACAAAACCGTCTACATTTCTTTTGAACCGTTAACAATGCCCCTGGATACATAATTCATGTGCTGTAGTAGATTCTTTTGGAGCTCAGCCAAGCAAATGTTCGCAATGTAAAGTTATATTGTTCTGGTTTCCGTCATAAGCTGAAAAGTGGACTAGCGTTATGTTAAGACGAGTACGTGAAGTTTGAAGACGTGCGTTACTTTTGCAGGGGTGTATAAGTTGTAAGAAAAAAATTCAAACAAAATAACATAAATTAAGCTGGTGCTCATAAAGTCAATGAAACAAAGTCACCAACTCTTCAACTCATCGTCCTCAACCACTTCCAAAAGTAAAAATATTTTGCACGTTTTTTGAGTTTTCTGTTTAATTTTTTTTTAAATCGTTTGTTTATAAATAAGTATCTTATATCTAGCAACTAGAGCTGAGTTGCAGACCACAGTTATTCTAATTTCTAAAGCGCATTTATGCTAACAATAAAAAATAATTCTGGGAAAACTGTAAAGTACTTTATAGACCATTTTATTGAGCACTAGCTGTTGCCAGCGGCTTCGCCCGCTACAACTCGAAGATTAAATCGGGATAAAATCTATCCTATGTGTTAATTCAGGTTATAAACTATCTGTGTGCCAAATTTTATCCAAATCCGTTCAGTAGTTTTTGCGTGAAAGAGTACCTAACAAACACACTCACAAACTTTTGCCTTTATAATATTAGTGTGATTCCATTTACTGACCAAACACAAAAAGCTGGTTGTTAAACTTGCAAACAAAGATGACCAAAAAAATCAACTTAAATAATTACACGAGTAAGCACCTCCGACTGACAGTCGCAATTAAACCTGCCATCTCAAAAAATACCACAATCACAACAACACCCGTTACAACTTACAACATGTAAAGCTCTTCTAAGAAACTGCAATATCACTGTTTGTATGTGTGTGTGTTTAAATAAAAAATTAACAAGCAATTAAGTTCTGTAAACAGTAGTACGGGTTGTGCAACCTGTGTTACGTGGAGTCATTGCACTTGGGAGTATTAGTGCGCCGGCGCAGCCGTGACTGAGCGTTTCCTCTCAGCAGATAGTTGGGAAAAAAATCTATTACTATTTACTACTTTCGATTAAAGGTACTTGCTAGGACTATTCATGACCGCTGCTGCGTCTGCTTATAAGGTTTTAAGCCCTCAAATCAAATAAATCAAAAATGTGCAAGAAAAATCATACGAAAAAGGAAAGATCTTATATCCTAAAAGTGAGTGAGAGAAGCGAGCGTGCAAATTATTTACCTACATCGTCTGAAATAAAAGTATTTTTTCTCCGTTTTCGATATGCGATTCTGTCAACACATCTTAAAAAACTGTTAAATAAAAATCGCATTTTCGGTTTTCGATATTTTAAACGCTTTGTAAGCGCCTATCTTCAGAAAAGCGTGTCTAGCAATAGACGATAATATTATATCATACATAAAATACGTCCAAAATAACACGCTATAAATTCTCCAAAATGACCTAACAAGTAAATTTTTATTTCCCTACATTAAACACTTTAATTCAATCCCCATACGAATAATTTTCAATTGCACAACTCATAAACAACACCTACACTTTACCTAACTACTGTTTTCTCACAAAATTAACATAAAAACATATTTTATCACACGACTTCCGACAGGGGACTAGAATTAACATATAAATTAAAAAAGAAAAGAATGGACACGTAATGGCCGACTTTGTTTTTGTTAATTTCTGTATTAGCGTCTAATCATGTCTTCCTGTATGCTTTTGTAATCGTCTTGTGCGTTAATAAGTGAATATCTGTTTGATTGGCCTAGATCATGGTTGTTTGGTATAGGAGCTAAGTGAAATCGGTTATGGAATATCCGATTCTTATGATTTAGGTACCTGAATTGTAGACCGCCTATTCCTTTCTGTTCACCATCATTCTCTTGCCCTTATCACAATTTATTTGGGGTAACGCAGCATGTCTTCTTCTTCCATACTTCTCTTTTACTCTACATCTCAGCAGACACCTCTATATAGCCATATCATCCTTTACGCAGTCCATCCAACGTTTCTTTGGTCATCCTTTACTTTATTTATTTATGAAAGGCTTCACAGCTTACAGTAAAATAACTTAAAATTATTACAAAACAATACGCCAATTACCAAGTACACAAAAAAGTTAAATAAGATATGGTGGCCAAGAGTAACGTCATATCTGTAATTTGTATGGTTTACATAATAAAGGATATTCTAGATAACGTTCGTTTTATTTTCTAATATCTTCACTTATCTAGGACATGATATAAACTACATAAGATTACTAAAAGTTTACTATCACAACTGAAAATGTACCCAACCATGTGTATGTAATGTTTGTGTGTGTGTAATGTGTGTGCCGACGAAGATGTTGTTGGCTTTTTTATTCGCAATTAATTATTATTCGTCAGTAAATATACTGCCAATGACTGCCTATCTCTTCTCCCTGCCCACTCTCCGATACTAGCCGATGATGAGTTCAAATAAGGACCGCACTTGTTTATAAAATGCCGAATCACTCTAACCTTGAAACCTCCAGGGTTATTGTATTCTATGACGTAATTAGTTAAAATGTTAAGGAAAACCAAGATATCATCAACTTGTCAGAAAGCATACATCATTAGATAAAAACGCGAAACGATTACCAACTCAACTTGGCAAAAAAAAATAGACGTTAAAAACATAACCTCCTCTTTTTTGTAAGTCGGTTAAAAACCAAATTGGGTACTCGTTATCTCAACGCGGTATCGATCTGCGCGCACGCATTGTTTTCGAAATTCGAACGTTACGTGATAGGCGGAGGAAATTTTCCGTAATGCCTCCGTAATTGGTCGGAACGTAACAATAGAACATTTCGTATTTCACTTATTTTAACAATGAGGAGTGCAGTACCAAAGTGTACAGGTAAAAACATGAGTTTTTTACCGTGATATAAATATTTTTTGTTACATAAATAAATTATAATGTGTTAGGTATTTATGATACAATTGTAAACTATTTTGCAATTAATCTATTTAATTTTCCCGATGTTTGTTCTATTTATTAAAATTAATGATAATTGTACGTTTATAATCGTGATATAAAACACACTCCTGAAACAATTAAATCCAGCGTTCTTTCATATTTCAACCGAGTCCCCTAAACACCTTAAACCGTTGACAGACTAGTAGAAAATTTCCAAGGTATAAATGCGCCTTTGTACCGTTTTTCCTTGTGCATAAGTAAATGAAAATCAGAAAATTTCATATTTTAATATTATATGAAAGTCCTAGCAATATTTCCTAACATAAAGATTTGTTACGTAATAAAAACATTTTCACATTTCCTGTCGGTGTTTGTTTATTCAATAAAATTAATGAGATTCTTCACAGGTACTTAGTTACGTACACACTAATTTATAAAAGTCTACTTTTCGGTCTAGCTTCACGTTAGCTATTATAAATCTTAGCTAATTATTATGAAAGTGAAGTAAAAGGAATTTGAAATGAATATCATATCAGAAATTATTTTCTAGGCTTGGCTCTACAGTGTTAATAATTGTGACAACTCATCACTACTGGAGAGTAGTAGCAATTTTTAATTTAAAAAAAAAAAAACGTTGCCCCACACTAGGAATTTCTCCTGTGTCGTGGTTGCGTTCACAAACATTTAAACTCGCATACACAAATACCCAGACAGTTCGGGGATCGAACCCGCGACACGTAGCGCAGCAATCCAATCGCTCAGCCACTGCGCCAACCGTGCCGTCGAATTAAAGGAATTAATTGAAGTTAGAATTCTTCAATTCATTCCTTTAAGTCATCATCGCAGTAGTCAGAAGTTGACAGTTAAAGAACCACCCCTTTTGACTGTCAATATGAAATTAGTTGCCTTCAATAACAACACAATTCATCCATCATTCATCGTCATTATCAGCCTATAATGTTCCATCTTTAGACCAAAGAAACGACAGCTTATTTTCATAAAACATGTACTGCAACAAGTACTTAATCCACATTTGTATTTTAGTAGCTAAAGAAGAACATTTTGCTCGCTCCTCTTTCCTATCTTCTCTGTTTCCATTCGTTTCCGGTACAAAATAACATTTGAAACGCATCAATTGAAACATTTCAGTGCATGCAAATGTACTAACACTTTCAATGTCTATAATCTATGCCTCAGTTCATTGCTCCAACTAAACCACTCAATCCACTGCGTCAGGCGAGCTATAAAATATTGCTATTATTGAAGAAACCAATATTGTGATGATATGGATAGGGTTACCTACCATTGCAATAATTCTTGACAAAAAGTCGAGCATATACTCGTAATATGCAAAAAAGTCCAGATATTCTACTATATCATTCGGTAGTCATTTGTATGTCCTTAATTTTTTATTTTTTGCAAAAACCATTTTTCATAATCACATTTGAAGGCCAAAAAGTCCGACATGTCGAACAAATCTGATCGATGGCAACCCTAGATACGAAGGTAAATATAAAAGTTGATATGCTCACACACTTTGCAAAAGTATATTTATTTATTCTTTCGATACTGACGACTATATTTTTTAAAGATACACTTGGCATATCGTAAGAGCAGAACTGCATTTGATCATAATATTCTTTTAAATCTTTAGCTGTATTTTTTAAGTCGAGTTTGAAGACTGTTTTCTGTCATTCAAGTTCAGAGAAATGGTGTGACTTTGGAATCTCGAGATTTCCTTTTCAAAATAGCTCGAAGTTTCTTACAATTCAATCAACTCTCCTTTGTGCATTAAATGTAGTATGATAATCATTTATTCGTATTCTATCTGATAAAATCTGCTGCAGGGCTATTGTATCATAGTGTCCATCGATTAACTGTCAAATGATTATGGTTTGGTACAAAATGGAACCGTTTGACAGTTATCGATCGATACTATGATAGCCACTGAGATTTAAAAAGATACGCAATAGCCTTGCAGGACCTCTCCCAAGTTGCGTCTTAATTTCCGGTGCTTCGCCTTTTGTCAATGCATCTATCTCCGGTCTAGTTTCCAGCACATCATCATCTTCCTATCCTTGTCCCATTCTACTTGAATTCTAGTTGTTCTATTCTAAGTTGTCTTCTTCCATTGTTCCCTGTCAGACGCACGGGCATCATTTACTTTTTTCTCTTTCATTCCTCACACAATCCATCCATGTTTTCTTTGGGCTTCATCTAGTTTCCTGCTATAACAAGCTAAATTACGCCATAGTTTCGCTTAACTATTAGGTGATTAACCTAACCAAATTAGCATCAGCACTAACAGGTGTCGGTAAATTTCCAACTTCCATGGTTCGAGTAACGTTCAGCTCTGCTTGACACCAACTTTTGTATGTATGTATTTATGTCTGTTGCATTGTAATTATGTATTTATTTATGTACATACAATGGGGCCAGAAAACCGGGCGAAGCGGAGTTGAAGACCGTGTTAACTTGAAAATGCAGGTCAAGCTTTGGCTACTGAATTGATTTAAATAGCATTAAGTACATAGTTTTTGTGGCATTCGCAGTGCTTTATGTCTTCCTCGAAAAGTGATAGCCCAGTTAAGTAGAACAGCCACATAGGTTAAGTTGCGAAATGCCATGCAGAAAAAAACTCCTCGGATAGTGGCTTCATCATTTAAACCTGATAAACATACTTTAATGCATAAAGTATGCATTGAAGTATGTTTATCAGAGTTTAAGTTAGTTTCTAAGGCCAAATTGTAAATATTTTTGTATTTCAATTATTTTAATAAACAATTTCAATGTTAATGCGGTATTTTAACGGTACCTACATTTGATTTTCAATTGGTAAGCCAATTTTGAGTATGAGTGTGGATGGCTTAATTGTTGGGGAAGGCCAGAGAAACGTTAGATGGTCTGTGAAAGATGACCTGGCTAGAAAGAGGTGACGACAAATAAAGAAGTATGGAAGTAGAAGACATCCCAATGCTATTCTAAAAACGGAACTACTGAACTCCAAATACGTCCCATAGTAAGCTCATCCAACTTCTTACAACAACCGTAGTCCCCAAGTATCTTAAAGCAAAACAAACAATACCTAACACATTGTATCTACATAACATTAACATATATTTGCACTAACAACATAGCTAGTTAACACGTTTACGAGTCGTAGCATCACGTATGGCCACCACGTGCTTCTAAATGACGCAACCAGCTGATTCATGCGGTCCTAGTACCATTGCGAGCAGTGTCCTGAGTATCAAGTTTAAATTATTTATATTCCCATCACAAGAGGAAACGGAATGCGGAAATTGGACTTAAATAACACGTATTTGTTGCTCTTGTGTGAAATAATTGTGAGGATAAGTCGAAGCATTTCACAGAAGTGTGTAGAGTATACTATATTATCTTTGGTAGTAAAGTTTATACAACAACATCGAGACTCTTGAAGCACCTTGTTTACGAAATACAATACAATTTGGCACCGAACAAGGTCGGACTCACTCCAAACTGAAGTGTTTGCCTTACTAAATTAGAATCATCGACTATGTAAATAAAAACAAGATTAACACATTGTTTTTCAAACGAGAAAACTTTTTTAGTGATACGAACTGAATAGTTAGCTGTACTCGCACTTGAATGTACGTTTTTATTTGTTTAAGATATTTACGACAACCTGCCATGTGCAAAAATCTCCGCCATGAAAATCTACATACGAATATAACCTTTATTTTCGAAGGTTTAAGGTGATAATACTGTGGATATACAAGACCTAACCGGTGTCATTTATTTAACAGGTGTTTACGAAATCTTGTGATTCATTCAACGTGGTCAATGATCTTGGTTGTGTTTTGAATCAATGAAATCCATCAATCATTTACGTTTGTAGTGTTTTGACGTCAGCTGTAGGAGGTGGTGCTAATAGTTCTGTTTTGTGCACGGTTTTATTCGGAAATATTGCAAAAACGTATGATTTATTGAATGAAGTAACAAAACGATCAGTGTTGAACACCATTCTTATCGACTACTGCTACAAAACACTGAATTCTGAAAATAGGTAGCTAATAAATAAAAAATACATGAAGACCCATACTGAAACTGTTAGCCTGCGTTATGCCTTTTTTTTTTTTTTTTGGGGGGTGGGAAATCTTCAAATAACCCTTCCCGCTCTTGGGCAGAGCGAAAGGGAGTGTCAGACTTCTACTGAGTAAAAACCACCCATGTTCCTTCTTAGCCCTTCATGTCGAGGCCGCGGTATCTCTTGCGAACAACCCGCAGCCCCGACGGGCGTCGGCCCTTGCGTGGAACACAAACGCGCCGTCAACACGGCCTGTCGTCGATGTCGATGCCTCTGCTAGGCAAAGACCTCTCCCAATGACTTCTAGTTGCTTTGATCCAGGGCTAATGTGGACAAATGGTCGTTGCTTTGTCCAAATCGTCCCGCCAGAGAACGATTCTATCTTTCCATCACCCTGTATTTCAATGAAATTATTTAGGTACTTGAAGAACACTATCATTTCAAATTCAGTTCTTTGGCCTTTGACAACTGAAGTAATCGCCCGAAAGGAATGGTTTTTTCGACTCAGTGGCCAATATGAACAATAAATACAAGTTGCTATGATTGTGGATAATGTAACGCAATTTTCATATCACAGCAAAGTCAACAGGACGCGTGTGGAATTCAACCCACATCCTATTTATTTTCCGCAAAGTGTTATTCAGCTAGAACATACTTAGACGTAGAGCGTGGTGGAGGAGTGACAAGGATACATTTTTTTTCTTAGCCCGTATTCTCCGACTCCTGGGCAAAGGCCTTCTCCGTTTTCTTCCACTTCTTACGATGGTGTGCTTCTTGTAGCCACTTGGTGAAAAAATCATCCAAAAAACTTTGAAATTCAAATTTTTTTTTTCGAGCAGAGGCTTATAGAGGGTTATTAACATGGTCCTTTAAGACTTAGTGTTGGTAAATACCACGATACGTTGACACACATATTTGACAGCAGTGAACCACTTAAGCAGCCAGCAATCATTGATAGATTCCTGTTAGGGCTGGCCATGACTCGAGCCACTATTGATGATGCGCGCTTGCACACAATTGTGTAAATTCAATCTACACGTGCCTCTGCAAACATCACTGACGCACTGCATCGCCATAAAAAACTCTTTTGAGACTTAAGAATTTGAAGATAATATATCAAAGTAGTTGTCTATCAGTTAAAAAGATTATGGAAAATTTAAAAGTGTATTTGATTGACATAGCTACCAAACAGATTCTGCTAATCCTGTTAAAATTCGTTGTTAAAACATAAAATTATATTAAGTATTTGCCCATTTTCCACATTATTCGGACACTTTTATGTCGATATAAATATCAATAAAAAACTTAATCAATTAAAATCCAATCAACATGCTTGATACACGTGCTCACTCAAAGGATATCGATAAATGTAGCCGGACGCATGTTCAATCATTACTTTTTACAATGCATTTCCGCAAAGAAACAACTATGCTCACTTCACTCAATAAATTATTCCTAATCTTGCTTATACTGTTATGTCTGATTAACTAGTACAAAATTACTATCTACTGGCTCGTTATTCTTTTAGTCAAAAGCACGACTGCTGAGCATGAAATCCCGGGTTCGATTCGCAGGTGGGGCAAACAATTATTGGGTTTTTCTATCCGAAATTTGTCAGTAGCAGCCACGGAGTCTGAATATGTGCACAGTTGATTGCAATTACCTAGTCCTGTTTTATATGGGTCTTAAAATATAACTTTCGATATATCGGTGTACTATTCCTACACCTCTGTCTAATCCTTAGACAAAAATAGGTGTGAAGTTATGTATATTCAAGATGGTGGTCAATGGCGGACAAGTTAGAAGTTGTAAAACTATGAGATCAGATCACAATCGGCCATCGGCTTTAATAAATGACGTCATATCATTTATGATACAAAAATATCTGATGATTGTGACTGAACGTGTGATTGAACTCTGTTCAGGGCTGTCTAGTGTGTTAGTCAAGTGGAATTGAGAAATGGCTAGCTAGATATTCTATTCTAACTCAACTGAAGTTGCGATTCAACTGGTAGAATTGAGCCAGGCACTAACAGCAATAAATACTGGTTTTGTACCGCTCTGCCAGGCAGAGATTCTAGCAGTAAATAAATTGTCATCATCATCATTATCTTAACTTATCCCAATTAATTTGGGTTTGGCGCTTCTTTAAAATACTCTACTCGTCATCGAATCAGACATATATATTTTTTAAATCTGCTTGTGCAAATGTTGGATAAGAGTCTTTCTTTCTTTTTTTTCTCTGATGACTTGAAGTAACAATCCACCATTGTATCATGACATTTCATCTTAATGAATTTTTATGTTATTATTATTTTAAATTGAATTTTTGTTGGTTTTGTATGAATATTAAGTTAAATAATTATAATTAATATTAAGTAATTATTACTAATAATGTTGAAACTAATGTAAATGGAGTATGTGTTTTTCTTAGCCATATAATGACTATTAATTAAATGTTAATGTTCGACACAAATGTAATTTGTTGAAGAATAAATTAATTAATTAATTTAAAAAAAAACCGTTTTTCCATGTCTGTCTCTCTATTACCGTGAATGTCTTCAAAACCGACAGCCCTGCTCCCAATTCAACGTAAAATGTTGATCACTAATTGACACAGTCATATAACCGTTATATGTAGTTAATCAGTTGCCACCAAATAAAGTCTGGTGTGGTTCTTTGATTAGCGTTTTATTGCTTTGATTTGCTTCCCATAATCAATGTAATGGATTTATAGTTTTCAACAGCGGTTTGGTACCATTGGAACAGTCATAAATACTCTGAAGTTTACTGTATCACCAAAATAGGTCATATCGGGAGTTAGGGTTATTCAGGTTGAAATAAGATATGAAGTAGTGGTAACCTAAGAAACATAAGTCTTCGGTTTTTACTTTAATGGAATCAGAAAATTAGGCCGATCGTGTTACTAGCAACTAAACCTAAAGTGGTACCATATATCTCCTGGCTCCATGTTATTGCCATTGTAAATATCTAGCGACGACGGCGAGACGCGACGCCGCGCGTATGAATCGTCAAGTGGCAGGGCGAGGTCTCATCTTGTTAAACACCACAATGTAAACTGCATTCCTTATGATCCGTATCTCGAAAGCTGCAAGGACCATTATCGAAGCTCCCGACGCCAGATCTAATTCTGTCTCTTATTCTAGATTCGCTTACAACTGCACATTAGTTTTAATTAATGCAGCTAGTTCAACTCCAATCATATTAATTACACGTTAAGATCTCATTTTCATTGTCAACGCTAAAAATAACTTAGACTGTATCTGTATTAGTATGAGAAACAAGACTTGCAGCTTCAATTAAACGATTGTTTGCAAGACAACTGAGACATTTGAATAGTAGAACCTTACTTTTTTTTGAGTCTCCAAGAATGGTCAGTGGAGGCCTATTTTTACATACGCATCGCTTACTATAATTGGTATGAAAGGACTCGCTGAATGCTGTCTAAAAATAGACGAGGAATTTGTATTCAGTACAATTTTGTCTCGAAGCGATCGACGACAATGCTTGGAAAAAATTGCAAGCCCTTTTATATTGCATTATTTCTTCCATCCGTATGTATTTCTGTTTTATTGTGCCGCAACTGGAAACGCGCGGAACACCGAAACTGCTGATAAGTTTAATTCATTTTGAACGTTTAAGCTATCTTGTATTGTTTTAAATTAGAATTGGAATTAGTAGTCACAATCTCTGAAATAATAACTGTTCTATCACCGTATCTAACTTCAATTAAATTAATTTACAGGTGGGATGTTGACATTTTAATGCTACCACAACCTAAACTAATAAAACATTGAATTTAGATAGACTTCATATACATAAATTAGAAGAGATAACAAGGAACCAATCACCACAACTTCATGAAACGGTCGATCTTTCCACAGATAAGCAACCAATGAAATTTCTTTCTAATTTCCATATCATTAAATACACAGTAAATTACATCATCTACTGTTACACAGTTCATCATAAGCCGATTAAATATTACGGAATAATATTACAAACATGTCAACATACTTGTATGTACCATAATCCGCTGCGTAAACCACAATCTTAATGTCTATTTTCCATGTAAATTCCATGTGAATTTATACCACTTGTGATTATGCGATGGCTTCAAGAATTTATTCGATGAGTAGGTTACATGCAAAACGAACGTTGATACAATCTGGGACATTCCTTTTACATGTTTATAGTAGGGCTGCTCTGTTGTTTTTAGATGCATCTTTCTCGACGTCTGCCTTTCGTCTGTCTTCTGTTTGTCTATAAAATAACTCTGTGTCCGATAACGTCTGATCAAAGGAGAAAGAATTAAATTTAGTATTTCTTTTGTGTCTTTTTGAAGTAAGTTTAGAGTTTAATTTAAAACCTTTGTGCCTTTGTTGAATTTGATCCGTATTTTTGAGTACAGAAACTTGAACTTGATTACTGTAATTGCTAAAGAAATTTTGTTGACAAGACCTTTCATTTGCAAGAAGCCCGATGCATCAGTGTCATCCCTGTCTCAATAGGAATGTACACGGTGTACAACATTTGATTGCCGCCGTTCTATGCCATATTTGACGAGATCATCGAAACTATTCGATGGACTTTTGATGTTTAACAATATCCTTGCTTCCTTACATAGTCCAACAACTATGGAACAAGTTCTGTTTATTCATATACTGTTATAATTCGTATCCATTTATAGATTTTACGACTGTTCTTACAGCTATCTGGTATAATCTTGGCGATTTGTTTGGAATATTCAATATTTTCCTGATGGACTTGGCTTTTAAGGAGTTAGGAATCCCAATAGCTGTTGTTTAGAAATACTTTACTGCTACCTGCTTTGTCTTGATATTGATGTTATTCTATGATTCTACACAATCATGTAAGATTTCTAACAATATGATTCTCTGACGTCATACTATTATTTTCTATCTCTGACCAAATAATTGTGTAATACATCATTTATTTGTAGCTGCAGTGTGAATTACGTTGCACGAGGATATTTATGTACTATCTTTGTTTTGTAATAGCCCTGCTTCCTGTCAATGTCGCATTTGTCATAAACCGCGTTATGGTTCAAATAGCAGACCAACAGTGGTAACAATTGAACGCTTTGTGTTAGACACTGCTTTCACTATAATTATAATATTAATTATTCAAGTGCAGTACTCTGTGAAATTGCACTGCAGTGTTATGAAAGTTCCTGTTAAAATAAACTAAGCTGACACAACGTTAATAATTACAGAAATGTTCTTATTCATACGTAACTCCGTTGTTATTAAAGTTTATGTGTTTTCGTAAAGTTAATTAAATGTTGCAATAAAACAGTTTTATTATTTCTAGACTTGGAACCGTGAAAGTTGATTCAGCTGATGCATTTACAGAAAGAGCTGATGATAAAATCGTGAACAGTATTCCTATATTTAAAACAGCAAGTGCTCTTGACGTGACAAGAGACACAATGATTGCAGGTGTCTGTAATGGCGAACGATTCACTTAATTGTACTCTGATGGCTCAATTGAAGCTAATTGCAGTAATTTGGCTTAATGTTGAACACTGATTAATTTAAGATAACGCTAGTAATAATTATAACAGTAGCTTATCTATATTTTTCATCTTAGCTATTAAGAATCACGCCTCCTAAGACGCGATTCGAATCTTTGATAGCGTTGGAGTCAAAACGATCATAAATTTAATGAAAATGACAATAATTATTATGAATTACTTATATATTTTTTGGGTATCACAAAAGAATGTATAACTATTGGTTGGAGCTGAAGAAAAAGTGCAAGCTAAACATTTTACGCGTCAAAGCAGAGTATCAAATACAAAAACCAATTGGTAAAACCAGCAGATTTTGTGCGGCATTCTTCATTGTAACTGATTGATATGACCATGTCTGGCATGCGTTCGGATTGAGGATTACAATTGGCACTTGGCAACGCTGCCAGCCTCGAATATTGTGCCAAAGGATAACAATTTGGCACTTGCATCCTTTAATATGTTATTTGGTCATAAAAGTCGGTAAGTAGGCTTATTGGAGTATAAATATTGGCTGTAAGTGTTAGTTGTTTTGCTGGGAAAATGTTAATGGCATTTTCATTCAATTCTATGGCAATTTTCCAAATGCTAATTCCTTTAAGGAAGTTGGATTCGAATACTGGGAATTCGTTTGCGACGACATCTCTGTTTACAGATAACGTTCTCACATCGCAACACAACTGTTCAAGAAAAGATCAAACATAATTCCAATTTCAACAACATCTCTCATAAAATCACAAAACAATGTAATATTCCCTGGGATATCCTTCTCTTGACACTGCAATAAATTAATCTGAAGTAGGAGCAAAAGAAATAAACGCGGTTTATTGCCTGCTCGTATATTTACGAGACAACGTCCAGGGTATAAAATTGGCATCTTCTGGAAACTTTAAACGCAGCGTAATAATAGATGTGAAAGCACGTTCATCGTTGAGTACTGGTTATACGTGTCCCAATTGTTATCTGATTGACTACAATAGCTTTAATGACCCAGAATCAATCATATGATTGGAGGGCACAGGATTCAATTTATGATTAATTGGGTTTTCTACTTACCGTAACGAGGATCATGTCTGCTTTTAATATTTTTATAGTTATTAATGAAATGTCAGCGACTTAATCCCCTGGATCGTTATTCTTAAAGTTAAGTCTTTACATATAGTCTGCTTTATTGAGTTCATTTAAAGTTTTATTATTATCGAAATCTACCGTTGCTATAAATTATAAATCGACATCAACACGGGATCTTGCGCAACCTCATGCTTGTATCATTATATTAATTGACGGGTAGTTCAATGCCAAATGCTCCCATTGATAAAGGCACAGGCGTCCCGGTTCACATGGTGTTCACAGTACTATCTTAATTGGTAAGGTCATTGTTAATCATTATTTTGAACGTAGTAGTTCATCCAACTATGTCAATGGTTTATCGGATGATACGACGCGGATAAAGTTTAATAAGCAGAACATTCAAAATGAGATGTATCAAGATGACCTTTTTGAATAAACTTAGCATTTCTCCTCTTCTTCACTTCATGTTTTATTCACGTTTACAATCTATTACCTACATTTTGACCTCAAAACCTAGCCAATCAGTTGGCTACATACCGCATATCTCATTCCGAGGTCGTATCCTTTTTCTGCTTTATTAAGACACTGCATTTCATATGTAATATGCGACTACTGTCACATCAAGGCATTAATTCACAATTTACTGCGCCGAGACGCGTTGGTGACTAATTTTACCAAGGCCAAAGACGATCCATTATTATTTATTACCTTATGAAATGATTCCCATAACAAACATTACATTTCCAACCTTATGACTAACAAATTAAGTCCGTTTTCAGTTTGCGCTGCTGAAATTGAAATCTCATTTGGACCCTTTACTACATCTGTGAGTCACAAAAGCGAATTAATGTGTTACTAAAAATAGTGCGAATGTAACCCAGCGTTTTATGTGCAAACAACTACGATTGTTAACAGAAAATTTCTTTGTCTTGAATGTCAATTATCATTTAAGGTATTTCTGTATCCTTTGTTGCTGAGTTTTCTTTTTCTTCTACAGAGATGTTTGCATTATATTTCTGCATTGTAATCTCACTGATAATTTTGTGTGTTTTATTGATGTAATTTTCCATTTCACCTTTATATCTTTCCGATACTTACGTTACTTCTGCGTCAAGTGTTTCGACATCAAACAACGGTTCATGTGGCGGTGCGTGACCGTTTTAGGTAAATTTTATGACAGGTGCCAGCAATTTGTTTATATCCATCGTGTTTATTCTACTCAGGGCTGCCCTTTGTACTAAATTCTTTGTAGCTTTTTTATGTCTTTTATTTTTGAATGTATTACATTGAACTTGAAAGTATTTCACTTTCACGAATAAACGTATATCATTCTTTGAATTTGGCCATTAAATGAAACAATCTATCCACTGTTGAATTTTAAATATTTTATGTGGTTCTGTTATGTTTTTGCTTCGACTGATCAATTTCTGAATATTGTAAAATAGGGCTTTTAACCCGAGTCGTATAACAATATAACCGAAGTTCTTCTTTGCGTGTTACCCCTAAACTGTTGTATAGAACACATTGACCCGCACTCTCTCCTGCAACATGTCTGTCCGCGGGTCTGTTTGTGCGTGCACCATGGGATCCCGCCATTATTTATAGAATTACAACATTTCTTCTAAAAACAGAGTTTTACTTAGGAAACGCTGGTTCCCGTTATAGTAAATTTATTGAGAAACTGCGACTGAAGTCATTTCAAGGAAACGTGTGGCTACAGATCTTGGAAATTATGTTATAGGTATTGCGGCTACCTTGTTGAAAAGTACAACTTCTGTTATTTAAGCTTTAAATGTTTTAACTGCTATTTTAATTGGCTCAAAATTACCATGTCGGTCATCATTTATATTTTTACTGTTATTATCAGAAGTGTACTTATATTCATGAGCCCTATCGTGCTCTACCCCATAATATTATATAGCTGTTGAAGTACATCATTGTTGCAAGTGCTGTTCACTACAAAGGGCTGGAGACTGCTCCTGCTGAGCAAGCACTTTTGTTCAAATTGTGCAATCATATGCCCTTAGTGGACTTTATTTTTTGGGAGTCTTTGATCAAAAAGCCTTTTGTATATTAACAATTCAAAATCTGTGTTCTTCAAATGTCACGGTTAAATTTTAAAACTCAATTTCTGTATCGAATGGCTTGGTTATAATATGCTTGAATCCGGTTTCATGTATTTTTAATGAATTTTGGTAACAAAATTCATTAAAAATACGCTGATTAACATTAACTAACATCACACAGATTATTAGCACACATCAGACGGCCCTCCAAAATACCCACTCTTCTTCACCTGCTTGAATAAGGTGGCAAGAAGTAGCAGTGCAAACAAATCCTCAGCAACACTTCATCAAATCACCACTCTCACCATCCACACCAAACCTATATTCTACATTCACAGTCACATCGAAACCAAATCCAATTCCATCTATGATTACTTTTTTTATCCAAAAAGCAATTCGCAATGCTTTCCACGCCACTGCTCTCCCTACACTACGACACATCCAGTGCGTACTAACTGGCGTCCCACTGGGTGATACTGGCTGTTATTACTTTTTTGTGCGCAAGTCCACCTGCTGTGCGCCCGTGAGTAACGAGCCTTATATTAAGCCGTTCGTTATTATTCTAGTGTGAGTTAGCATTAGGTTGTGAAATATGTGTTATTTGTACTAGGCCTGTTGTAGTGAAAAAAAAGGTCTTGAGCTTGCATCCTTACTGTGGGTTTCCACTGGCGAGAGTTCTAGATTAATAATCTCGAAATCTATATGTATATTTCTCCCTCTGCATCTCAGTTGAACTGAAGTTGAATCTCGTTATCGGGAACGCAGTTATGAATCGGTAGAGTAAAACATATTCTGAGTGACTGAACAATTTAGAATTGACTTCTTTCTCGAAAGAGATTTTTCTGGAATTTCTCTCATACGATTTGATATCGATAACAGTTGCACAAGATTCCTTGTTATCATCCATCATTTCAACAGCTTGATAAGTTTTATTATGTGTGAAAATAACAATAACTCACACTTTATCTTTCCTTTACTCCTTCAATTGCTTTCTTATGAATATTGTTGTACAAAACTTTAAAGTGAAATGCCTTGAGTAAATTGTTAACAACGCCAATATGCTTTTTGCTACCTTTGTTCAGAAGAACATTTAAACTTAAATCTGACACCACCCACTCAATTTTACCAAAATATCTGTGAATTTTAGTTAAAATTACAGCGTGTCACCTAGAAACTTCGCAGTCAATAACCTCCCCTGCCCTCTACCCTCTTTGCTATGACGTCAATAGAAGCCTTTAATCTTATTTGAAAGGATAACCAAAAGCCGTTCGTCGTAAATTGATACTACTTGGGCACCTACCCTTCGTATGTAAGTATATAATTCAATAGATGTAATGAGCACTTTCGTCATGACGAATGAGTAATGACGTCAAAACTGTCTGAATGTAAACAACCGTGAGATTACTTAATTAGTATAATTTTTGTTTTGTTTAAACATTAGCTTTATCAAAGAAATAAACAAGCTCATCTTGCAATTTACCGAGTCCAAATACATGCCAACAACCTTTATCCTATTGTTCTGTAAACAAACCATGACACCACTCCACCAGCTCCACTAGTTGAGAATCATTCATTATAGTCACCTCCTTGAATTTGACAAGGATGCAAAATTGCACTTTGTAAACATTTAAAACAAATGTCACCTCTAAAACAGTCGAATTAGATACAAAATACGTCTTGAAACAAAACACAAGACAATCTTCAAAACAGTCACATACCTCAACATATAAACAAAAGAGTCACCAGCAGTTTTCTTCTATCTACGTCAGTTAGCAACAATTTCCCCGACCTATGACAACACCGGTCGTTCACCCCGACGACGTTCCACTTGAGAATCTCCCAGTAACACCCCTCGTGCTGAGTCGACAGTCGAGACTGCATTCAAGAGCTCCTCTCTCAGATAAAACTGCGACACTAAGCCTTCCCCAAGAGCCCTCAGCGTACGATTCTGTTCTAAAAAGGGAAGATGCATTTTTCGCTGCAATGCATTTTTCACGTATTGGGAGCAGGGTGCTTCAGATAATAACTGAGGGACTTCTTTGTGATTTTAATGGTCACTCCAGGGGCTTTATGATATGCTAACCCCGTAAAGGGAAGGTAAAATTGCAAATACGGTAGGTAAGTAGGAAAACTTTACGAGTACCTTTGTGAAGTAACGGATTCCGACTATATAACTGGAAAAGTGGTCTTCAACTCCTTAAGAGTAACTGAAAATGATTAACCTGTAATCATGTGCTTACACCTAACCGTCGTAAACTACCATCAACAAAGATTTAATTGACACAACAGTTAGCTCAATCATGCAGTACAGATTAGCTGTAGTCAAGTTAGAACAGCGATAGCTTCAAGCGCTTAAACCTTAAATCTAAACATTATTCAATTTAAACGGAAATGTGTCAGTTAAGGCACGACTAAAGAATATAAGTGGCTCAGTATTAACATCGTAAAGGTAACACTTATGTACAGGGCTTCCGTTCTATTTACACACATTGTGTGTACCGACTAATGAATTCACTACAGTTGCAGATCAAAAGATATTCACGTCCGTGCCTCAAGCTGCAAATATAACATTTAGATAGACCAAAGTAAAAGCGCCCTTAAATGTAACTGGAGTAGGATTCAGGATAGATGCAGATATCAATCAAGCAACGCCTAAGTTGGACAAAAACGATGCAACAAAGGAATATGATCCCTTATCCCTTTAGATAGAATTGTGAATGACTGCAGAAATAAGAATAGTGGTTGAGACTGAAACAGTGGTGTTGGAAACGCTCGCGTTATTGCTATGTAGACGATTAATAATACAGCTCCTTTCATTACCATAAATATTGTATCAGTGGAAAATCGTAAATAGGAACGGGATATGAAAATATTTATCTTCTAGAATCCAGTGTTTGTTCTGAATAACCGCAGATATCATTTGGATCATCTTGTTTTCATCAATCATCCCATACATAAATAATGGAAGTTCCTCGAACTTAGATTTTCTCGGATAGGGGCAGACTAAAGGAAGGCTCATTTTGTTTCAGATAAAATAGCCTAGAAGCAAAAATAAGACATTTTAAATGATGCTCTTGCCTTAATTGAAGACTATCATTCGGCGTTAATGCTACAGCTAGATTAAATCATAGAAAACCACTAGCCATATTCGCTACAATCTGAACTTCGTGACTTCACAGAAATAGTTTAGCGTAAACTAAAACAACACACGCACCTAATTCCTATTCCGTACTAGCCACATTAAAAAACATTCCTAACATTAACAAACAAATTGCCAAGGATACAAAATATATAGCAGTCCAACGTAATGTGCAGCACGTCCTGCCGACTTCCGTTGCGCAGGCGCCGCCGGCACTGACACTGACCCGTTCCCACGAAGCCCGATAACCAAGCATGCTATAGAAATATCCAAGTCCTACCAGGCCTCTTTTAAAGCCACCCACACATATGCAATCCAAGGTTGTCTGGAAGTAATCGATATTAGCGTTAACACCGCCATTGTACCCATGGAAATGGCCCTATTGTAAAAAAGCTGTTGAATTAGGAAGACAAATTCTATTCTGTTCTATGACTGCTAAATATAATGTTCCTGTTTGAAGTCACAGTTTTTGCCTCTGCGACGGCGGTTACTTACCGTCAAAAGAACCACCCGCTTGACAAGTGCTCCATTAAAAAACGAACTTCGCTTGGTGGCTGTAAATGAGCGCATATTGCATATGTGTGCAGCAGGCGACAGAGGAGTATGTAGTATTTAATCTGGGCCGTCAGGAAGCCTGTTATTTATGCCAGCAATAATTGTAACGGGATTATCGTAGAATGCGAAATTGACACTTAGGAAAGCCCCTGCGGCTTGTACTATATTATTATACTGTATTGATTTCCGAGATTTTTTACTCATTGCAGATACAAAAATTGTGATTTCAAAAGTTTTTAAAGTTTGAGCTGTGTATGAAATCACACATTAACCTTTCATCAACTTGAAAGGGTATAGTTTGTTCAGTGACAAACAAAACTTCACACTTCTTTCTTTTTATTGCTAAAATAACAGAACTCTCGAAATCTTCCCCCACATCAAACCTATTACCACATCTATGATATGCATCATCACGAAACTTGTCACCGCCTACATTCCGTGGCATAATCTCATTAAAATCATGTCTCTTATACGTCTTCCTGCTTCACGTGTGTCATACGAGCGCGTGGTTTCAAACGTCATCCTATTTCTACTTATACACTAAATGAGATTTGTTTCAATTCTACTTTTCCTGGTTGGGCAGTATCGATTAGCGAATTATTTTGATTTACAATGTTTATTAAACTGAAAGGTGTATTACGTATTTCTAGTTCAATAACTGCATTGAGTTTGTCTAAACCTAAAGGAATCATGGCTATGTTCAATCTTTCTAGGATCTTTGTTGTTAAATCTCTTTTGCGTATCTATTCATATTCATTATTTGCTTTCATATTCGTGTGAACTAATTCCGTGTTTGTTTTTGATTTCAGGTATGTTGAAAAACTCATACACCATCAGTAGAAAATTTACGTTGGATCTTTCTACATTAGCTGTAAGTATCTTTACGTAACACTTTTCTTCAATATCTAAATGGAGGAAGGGACTGATCTAGGCTAGGCGGATCGGATTTCACTGAGAATTGATCTTGTTTGCGAGCATCAATTACTGTGTGCTCACAGACTAGTAATTAAACAAGCTGTCTCTTCTGCCATTCATATTCCAGCAAGGTGGTCTCTTAAGGCATCAGACGCCCAACTCATATTTTAACTTACTGCTACTATTTCTCTTCATTTCGCTTTATTAGCATAGCAACGTTCATGAATTTCTCATCCATTTAACATTAGCTATTTCAAGACGCCCCACAATTTATCGTCAATTCTCAGATGTTTTATTTTCATATCTCACCCATTCCCTGACGAGAAAAATTACAATAATTCCTCGAATGTTTATGTGTTTACACTAACCTTGGCAACGAACGAACAATTTAATGAATCGGAAAAATCTCGAGTTGTTTTGTGAAACATTACGGTTCCAGGAACATTATTTAAGTGAATTTCGTGTCCAGTGATATAAACATTTGCGCATGCGTGAGCGGGTGCGCTCGCGCCGCGCGCCGCCGCGTCTGTGCAACACCCTATATTTATCCTCTCAAGGGTTTCCTGCTCGAAATGTTTATTAATTTATATATATGTTAACCGTTTGTTTACGCACACACCACGTGGCGGGGCCAACGAACTTTCCCATGATATTTCTGTTTTTACTTTTGTGAAACGTATGTTTTTAATTTTATAAACGCAGTAAAATTATATAAAAATAACTTTGGTTTAATGATAACGCCACGGTCATTAACGGCTGTAATTTTTCCTTTTAATATTTTTCATGTTTATTTCACTTAGTCGACCTTGTTTTTCTCTTAAAGCACTTTGTAACGCCTTGCAAGTGTGTTGAAAGAAACTATTTCTGTAATTGGATGTTTTAAATTGTATTCGGTTACAATTTATTCATTGCTATTAGTGTAGACTCCTCTCGATTTCCCAACAATGTTTATTGAAATGCACGTAGATGTGAGATGGTCGTCCTACCATATACCAATTGGACTTAGTTCTGTCATATGAGCCAACCCACAATCTCCTATTAATTCAGTTAAACAAATACCTCAACCAACTTTCTTAAACTAACTGATGCTTGGGATATTTTAAATATTAATCACCGTTAAATATCCAGATTCTTCGGAAAACAGGAGAAATGTTGAAGTAGTTTAGTACATTTTGGCAGTTTTACGCTCAAATTGGAAGTGGGTTCCAAGTAGAAAGGAGTAGAAGGGTACCGTCTTTCTACTTCAAAATTGAGCGCTATCGAGTGATGGCGCTATGTGCATCGCATAGCAAAACTAATCATTGTATAATTGAAAGCCCTGCCAAGGGACTGATGGCTCTGGTCCCCACGTACTACTTTCTATTTAATGGATATATCCAACCCGTCAAACCCGCTATCCTTGTCAGCTCGACCTCGATCGCACACACTTTATATTGTGTATTCCGCGAATCCAATCAAAACGCTAATTATTTTACTAGCTAATTGCGTAGTTCACATATTTGCTTTTTACCTTTTAAGAGAGTGAAACTAATGTGGATAGTTAACGTAGTTCTATTGAGAATGGGTGAGCAATAAATGTAATTGATTAAAAGAACTGGATTGCGGATGATGTTGTGACTGTATTTCTTTAGTAGCTGGTTTTTAAAAGGGTCTTAACGCAGAACGTACCTTTCACAAAATGTCATCATGAAAAATTTGTTCACTTTCGCATAATGTCACTTTTGCACAACGACATTTTCTCAAAACGTCATGTCCGCACAATGACATTTCGGCAAAACGCTATTTTCGCAGAATGTTAAAGTTGCAGCTATTGTTAATCATGCCTGCCTTCTTCTGTACCAAGACTGTTCTTCATTTTACCAATAAAACAAACAGAGCTTACAATTACATCTTCACCTGCTTCTTGTTATCCAACGTGTTTGCTATGTTTCTTATTCGCAGTAACAAGTCATTCACTATTAACTTTTCTGCGAATCATAACTTAAACCATTTACCTATTTCACGGTTTCCACAATGACACTTCTACCACCACATTGCACCTTATACATGTCTATTGTAATACTCCACAAATAACATACTTGCCTCTTTCAATTAACCACACACTTTACCTTTACAAGAATAAAGTACATTTCTATTTACCTCCAATTATGCGGCAAATTCGGCGTACTTTATGGGGAGTTAAAACCATGATGTAAAGAATAAAATTTTGTAAGGGATACATTCACAGACGTATTTTGTAACAATGATTGTTCTTTTGTTATGTTAACTGTCGGTATGGAAGTTTCACTTTTGATTCATGAAATTTGTTAGCTGCTTACAATGGAAAATAATGTTCATTCATCGCTGTTGTTTCGACGGGAATGGGTTCGTAAATTCCAAGCTTATAATCAAAAACGTGGAAATATAGAGCTGTGTAGCCTGAGAAGAATTGAAAAGTAGGAATAAGACATTGATTTATATGATTCTATCAAAGTTATCGTGTTCTGCATCCATAAGTTTATATTTTTCATTTCATATATGCGACATATTAATGCAAATCCTTCGTATATTATTCTAAATCCTATTAATACTAGGCTGCATAATTGCATATGTAATAAATTCAGGACCTTAGCTGTCAATCATACGATCAATGTCAGACTGGTACAGTCGGGTACACAAAGCGGACGTGGCTCACTAAATCCGTGGCGCACGCGCTGGATTGTGACGTTGCTGTCTTTGGCTTCTGTTGTGTAGTATATATAGTACATACAAAAAAATATATATAATTTTTAAATAATTTATTTAAAGTAAATGTATAATATAATTGTAAACAGAAATGGTTCAAGTTTAATTCTTTCACAATTACTCTTAAATTGGACGAAAATTGAGATAAAATTAAACATTCTATCATTGGCATTCATCAAATCTTGTGCGTGACTGAGAACTGAGTTGCATTTTAATCTTTCAAAACCCAAATTCTTATTTTAATTCATTTTTGTACCCTTTGTCAATGTTGTCATATTTTACCAAAAGGTTGACTGGTTAAAAATCCACCTAAAATAAATTCGTGGGTCACGCGCAGTACCTATTGTATCTCGGCATTCTTTAGCTGCTGTTGTCTCTAAGCCAATTATATCAATTTGTGATTAGTGACAAGTTGAGATGTATGGGTGTGGCTTGTCACAGTTCAATCGTGTTCCTAATTTGTTAGTCACAGTTGCTTATTAATTAATTTTGCCTGATCGACAGTTCTGTCAGTAATTAAAATGTGGTATCTACTTCCGACATCTGTTAAATAACTGGCGCTTTCACGACATGTTTTATTTTTGGACCTTTTATAGAAAGGGATTTGAAAAGAACAATATAGATCTATCCTTTAGATGTGTACTCTTAAAATGAGTGCTTTTGGATATGTATTACCATCATCTGCTTAGCCTTTTCCCAACTATGTTAGGGTCGGCTTCCAGTCTAACCGGATGCAGGCTGAATACCAGTTCACAAATTCATCAATTTTCAGTAATAGCTAGTAGGTACACTAGTTTGTTTGGAAACTCAAGGTTTATTCACAATTTCAAACCCTCCTTTTAGTACAATTCCTTTTATTTCTATAAGAAAATTGTCTGAGAGAACCACTATAACAACAAACTAACGAACGAATACGACTATAACTAACGAAAAAATAAGTTATAGAGCTGCGGAATAAACTTAAGACACTTACGTCATAAAAGTTTGAAGATAATTTAAAGTTATTACATGTTTTACGTAAATGGCTAATCTGCTAGAAAGTAACAGTGGACAGTACGGATACTTTCACACGTACTTTTTACTGCCTGTATGATATTATGGTTTTAAAACTGACATTAGGTATGCTGTCTGTTTCTAAACTTATAAAGCTTTCCTGAGTCAATGTCCAAGACAGCTTTTTCCGCCAATAATGTTATATTAGAAGCCCCAAACAAATATCAGATTTGAGCAAAAGTGTTATTCTTAACGAAGTGAGTTTTGCATTCGATTCATTTTTTGCGGCTGAAATTTTCAAAACTTTTCAAAATTCTGTCACCCTTAACATGATTGTCACGACATCTTGAAGAAATGACGAAATTAAGGTGTATTTGTTATGTTAGGTACCTCTGCCTAACACTTCGGGGATGACAGGCTTGATGTTGTGTTGGTTAGAAAGAAAGAAAAGAAAAAGAAAGAAAAAATATTTATTTGTCGCAGAAACATGACGAGCATACAATAAGACAATTAAAAAGCAATAGGTACACATACAACACATAACAAACATACTAGACTGGTTAGACTGTTTATCGACAGATTTTGAGGAAAAGTACGCTGGAGAAGTAAGGCCGTTCTTTCAGCAGAACCATAATCTTAAGGGCCTTATCATACTAGCGGATTGCGAGCGTCTTCAAAGCGGAACGGGCGCGCAACGAATACGTTACGGGCGCGCAACGAACACGCCGCGCATGCGCAGCGAATTCATTGCGGACGCGCAACGAATTATATTACTACAAACACGTAATATATATATATACTATTTACTTTATTACTACAAACACGCGACGAACACGTTGCAAAGTTGCCGCACGTCCGCGACGTCTTCGCTGAGCAGCCGCGGCGTGTTCGCGACGCATTCGCTGCGCGCCCGCTCCGCTTTGAAGACGCTCGCAATCCGCTAGTATGATAAGGCCCTAAGTGGTGATTTCATTCCTGCCACATCATCACCAACACAGATTTCTGAGAACGATAAAATACCAATGTTTTGTTTACAGTTTTCCTGCTGCTGAAAACTAATATACTTAGGAATGTTGCATTTATTCGATATTTCACACTACATTTAGCGCTTTAACTGTGACTTTTCACACCTCTAAGTACCTACTCTTTCTAATCAGACGTGTACAATCAACCTCAAAGAACTGTACCAGTTGTGTGAAATAATCACGGGATATTAGATCGTATATTAGAGTAGTTAAGATGGATTATCGTGTGTGGGTTTTGTGTGGTGATAAGGTAATGTGTGGTAGAGTGCTCGGAGTAGTTCGTGACTGTGTCTTCTTATTGTTGTGTGATACACATTGTCTTTACGTTCAGGGAGCTAATTTTAAATGAAGGAAGATATTGTTTTATGTATCACAAGGATTTTCTTTTACCTATATCTCTGTGTTATTCTGTACATACATATTTACTGTAGCAATGTTCTCGACAACATCTGTCGGTAATGTTAGCTACAGATCTTTCAGTTTTAAACGATGACAATTTCAATTCAGATATTTCTGCCTCATAAAAAATTTCGTTTAGTCCACTCTCGGCCCCTCGACCCCCAATAAACAAAGTGTCCACTCAACCCCTAACTATAGTTCATACTCGGCCCGTAGAGGCAAGAGTGCGTCTCTTGTGCTGTTACTACAAACATGATCTTCTTTCCTAAACAGAACTAACAACAGGTACCCACTCCCTCAAAAACATGTTAGAAAAACTTTACGACAGTGTGTCCATCTTAAAAACATCGTGCAATACAAAAGAGCCTCGCAAAAAGCTAAGGGCACTTACCGAAAAACATCACCTCAATTGATTAGCTTTTTTACATTCACGTTTCTTTACTATAGTTAGTGTAATAATTTGACATCGTCAGCACCTTTAAGTCGAAAGAATAAGGTTGGTTTTCGTAATGCAAATGTACTCACTTTAGCACTCACGATCGGTTGATAAATGATAGTGATAGATCGTCTTGATCGGGGTGTCAATGACCTCAGTACAATGGTTTATGGTTAAAGTAGTTATGTACCTACTTGTCTCATGTGATGGTTACGGCTAAAGAGATTTTTTCTTAACGTTATCTAATGTCAATGTGAGGAGTTTTGTGTAACGAGAATTTGGATGCTGGATTGGTATTTGATTGGTCGGAATGGTTCAATGGGATTTGGAGAAAGCTTAGCTTAGCCTAGGTTAATCCGGATTTTTCGTTGGTATAGATAGATGGAATACGGTAAGATAGTCGCTCCATGTAAAATACTGGTATTCAGCTGCATCCGGTTAGACTGGAAGCCGACACCAACATAGTTGGAATAAGGCTACTCAGATGATGATGGGATGATATAGATGGAATACCTTTTAAAGGACACCATACAAAATCTTCAAATTACATAACAGAGCAGCTTATACAAGTTGAAATGCATTTGAATAGTAAATTTTATTATTATTGCAAAAACGGCGTTGAAATACAAAATGCAAAATCGAAAGCAAAATTAATTAACAGTGCACACAAAAACAAACACACATGCAAAACCATTAACAATTTATCAAATTGTCAGTATTTCAGTAATTTGTAAAACATTTTTGATTCTCCGTTTCATAATATTTCAACAATAGTTTGTAATTTGCGTTCCTCCTGCGCCGATGACGTCAGAGTGGCGTGCGCAATGTTACACTATAATCTGAAGAAACAGTTTAAATATCGATAAAATATCGGAAGTTAGACTCTAAACCGGTGTATCACATAAGGTAAGTCACTGGAATATATTTGCGGTTGAAGGAAAATCATAAGACAGATTCTTTGTAAGGAACGTCAGTAGCAGCATATTGTCAACCTACCTAAATGTGGGTGTACTATTAGGTACACCTCTGCCTAAACCTTCGAGGATTACAGGCGTGATGTTATGTAGTACCTACGTACGTATTTTGCTTCGCTGATGACAGCGCGCGCGTAATTACGTTTCAGTCTAATACGATAAAACATTAAAGCTGGTTTTCCACAAGAGCTGCAAAGTGGAGACAAGCAAGATTCCACACACGTCTCCTCTCCTCTCCGCTTCGGTGGAAACAGGGTCGTCAGCGATACTTTCATCATCATCATCTTCCTGCCCTTATCCCATTCTGGGGTCGGCGCAACACGTTTTCTTCTTCCATTCTTCCCTGTTACACGTCAAGGTGGCATTTATTCCTTTCTCATTCATATCATTCCTCACACAATCCATCCATCTTTTCTTTGTCTTTCCTCTCCCTCTCCATCCATCTATATTTATACCCATCACTTTCGTAGTCACATGCGTTTCATGCCTCCTCATTACATGACCATACCAAGATATCGGTACCATATAAGATATCGGTAAAATACCGAAAATTAGATACTAAACACTGTAGTTTAAAACTACCGAGAGGCAGCCACCGCTCTACGAAGAATAAAGTCACTTTGCAAAATATTTGCGCTTCGAGGAAAATCGTAATGTCAGACTCTTGTGTCTTTGTTGAGTATAAAATTGTAGCGTACGTGATTTCCATCCAAACTTGCCCATTATGCTTTTATTTATTTTTAAAGTATAATCTAGACGGTTTCATTTTATTTTACTGGCCACCCATAACTTGTGCCAAAAAAACTGTTTTAAATCAGGAACTAGAATAGTAACTCTGTGACCTCCCTGCCCTGTGTTGCCATTTAACTTAATTTTGCAACCAGCCTGCTGTGCACCAAAAGAGACCGACAATGTGGCAATATTATCAACAAGTTCTCATAAAGTACCTTGTAGATTGTAGGAGGTGTGACTTGTTCAACGTTTATGTCGTAGCTATTTTTTTTGCTATGTGAACTAAAAAGGAACCGCCTGACAGTTGACTCGGGATTTTTTATTACCATCACCGAATAGAACACTATATTGTTTAATGTCACTCGCTCCAGGGTCTTGAACTGTCCAACTAACTGCTCTTGCGCAACAACATTCTTTCAAACCTTTTGTTCAACATAAAACACGTGTTACAATTTTTATCGGCGCCCATTACATTCCAAATGGTCCACCGATTAGTGTTGTGTCTACTCGCGTACTCGGGTACTCGGTATCGATATAAAACGATCAGTAATTAATCGATACTTGTTAATACACGGCGTCTAGAAGCAATTATGCGTGAGCTTTATACACGGTGTGATCGTAATTGCTCTGAATTAAGTTGTTTCTGTCAAGGCGACGTGAGCAGTTACTCATACCGACTCCTCCCCTAAAAACCGGCTAATTGCAGTGCTCTATATTCAGTAAATAATATTTTCTTCATACTATAACGAACCGACAAATATGAAGCGTGAATTAGCATCGTAACTACCAGCTTACATAAGCCAAATTGAATTTTGGAGTTCTTAAAGGTTAAACGCTTTGCCCAATTAAGTTTGTCAGATAGAAGTAGTCGGTTCCGACTATGAATTTATTGCTGCGAAATCAAACAGTCGATTTCCTTATACCGATAGATATTTGTGATAATATTTATGAAGATAGTAATCTTGTAATGTACAACGTTTTATTTATGCGCGGTTTATTCATGAGTCATACGCATTTTAGGTTTGTTATTTGGCAAAGAAAACTTTTGGGAGGGCGAAACAGCAATTAACATTAAATTTTTAATGTGGACATTCGCAAATAAATTCAAAAGGACTAGAGTAATTGTATTTTCCAAGAATTTATCCTAATAATAAGATGAGTTGTGAAAATAGACTAATATTTCGTCGATATCGAAATTCTGCAGTTTCACATCTCTAACCTACAATCTACACCAATGATGACACTGCTAGCTCTTGAACGCAGTTTAAACATGCTGATCGCGTTCAATTCATTGGTGAAATTACTTTATAACTAAGGCTTAATTATACGCATTAAAATATACCTAATCTTCTTAGTTTCTAAAGATGGGAACTGTTTTTGATTAAAGCCGTATCTTGAAGGCTAACAGCGGAAACTGGCGCACCGTATAGGGTAAAAGGCACAACCGACGCTTATCCGACCTACTTTCCAACATAGGCCAGCTTCAAGTCATAAACTTTCAACGGAAAATTAGCACACCTTTTTTGTACTTTATAACCCCGTTTCTTTATTAAAAAGTATATTTTTACTTGCCTCATTTCTCTTTCTTTTTCTGTTTTTGTTTTTGCTGAGCTGGAGGCATTTTAGCATGATTAATTTTCTTTGATTATTTATTTGATATATAGGAATTTTTGTTTACCAAATATACACAATTTTCTTTCTTTCTTTCTTTGATACAGACAGTCATTTCGCAGTTTGTCTGAACCAGTTTAACTGATCCTATAAATAGGTGTAAATTGAGACCCAAAAGCTGTGGTTTTGGGTTAGTCCAATCGTGCTTTGTCATGATTTCATTACTACGCTTGCTATTGTTCCCCTGTGACTCCTGGATCACCAAGACTACGTCATACACGTAGGTGAATCAATAGATTTTCTTTGTTTTGTGCAATCACAGAAAAGGGAATACCTATTTGGTCACGTTCTCAAATCACGTCTTCACCGTAATAAAATTTGTGGTCTTGGTTCTTTCTTGTTCCGACTGTAGTGAGCAGTACCTCCTGCACATGTTTAAATTCATAAACATCACCATTCTCTTGTCTTATGGAGTTGGCACACCTTCCTACATAGTACATACTTCTAGTAATCTCCACCAGTCGCTCCCGAAAATGGTGTAGCTAAAATGACAAACCTATTATGGACTGGAAACCATACCAACACCTATTCCATTATATATCTCTATCCTGCACCTGCATCACCATTTCCCTGCAAGTCCCACACCTGCCTCAATGATCGCCCATCACCTGTCAAGTCCCGCGCCCTCGCTGGCTCTCGTCACTTGCGCCATCGCTGCGCACGCGTCGCGTCCTAACCGATTGATCGCGCAGATTAGCTTTCTATTATATCTATCTAGCCAGTTAGTGGAACTGCAACTATTGATCAATTATTTACTGAATTTACCTCAATGTGTTGGTTTTCCTGTGACTGTTTTTAATAGTGGTGTTTTTATGAAGATTAGATATCTTTACATCCTGTTTTTGGTTTAGTTGAATTAATGAGTGGTTGAATAAAATTAATATTTTCGTGATCGGAAAATAATTTGTTAAACTTATACATACACATACGCTACTTGCTACGACCCTTACATACTCCATTCGCCTTGTCCACGTTCATACGACACTTAAACTTGGTTGCAAAATAAAGGTGGCATACGACAATCAGTTATCAAAACTGAGTTTAACATGTTCGTCATGTCAACTAACCCTAACCACACATAATTCTGTGGTGAAAGACCACGTTAATGTCACTGTCCACGGACATTGTACAATCAAACATGTCGCAACATTGCAAAAACAATTATTATCTCACACAGTTTCTAGAGAAACCGTCTCCTCAGTTCCACACACCTGGTTACGGCTGTCAGCCTATCCATCAATCAGGCTTGAAGTAACGTTGCTACCAATTGCCAGCCACTGGACCGACTGTAACAGGCAAGCGTGTGTCCACTTACTAAGGGATTTACACCTGAATTTAGACTTTATCTAACTTATTATAAAAGCTTATTTGACTTGAATAGGCATCGAAATATGGTATCGCGATTGACGAAAGAACAAATCAGTATCAGCACGTGATGATAGTAGGTGCTCTTACCTTAGTTGTAGAGCTTACTTAGCGTGGTAACGTTATAGTTTATCAATGGTATTTGTTATGGAGCTTCTGTTTCGTACCAAAATAGTAGTTCTTGAAGTGAAATGCCATGTTTCACCGACGTTAAGGCGTAACTTATTTGGTTTGTCTATCGTAGAATTGGTCCAGTTTTGCGCGCAGTTTTGGTTTTATCGACGCATTTCCCTTTAAAGACTATTCTCCGATCTCCAAGTTTCTAACCTAAAACAGGCAAACCTGTTCTAGGTTATATTCTAGGCGAATCTACAATGATTTTATCAGACGCGTCTAGAAAAAATGCTTTTCTAGTCAATCTTGTTAGACTAACCTTAAAATTCTAGCCGCTAATCTAAATAAATACCTATAGACCTCGATGCTGTATCGTACAAGGCGTTGCTGTCTATCCTCTCGCCAAAGCTAGTGTAATGAAGACATTAAGATTCTTACCCATTTGGGGTGTTAACTTGTACTTGTGCTTGTACAGTGTGATCGTCATAAATATTCATTTGAGGTACACCTGTGTAGGTTTTAACACTATTTATTCGTGTTAACACTACAAATCAAGTGGAATTCAGAAGTGTTATGTAAGATTGTCTTTATTTAACGTACCTAGTTTGTACTGAAAACGGGATATTTACCATGTTTACTTAAGTTTTTTTTTTTTTGGCGGGTGGGATTTCATCAAATAACCCCTCCCGCTCTTGGGCAGAGCAAAAGGGAGTGTCAGACTTCTACTGACTAAAAAACCACCCATGTTCCTTCTAAAGGCTAAGCTTGATGACCAAAACTAAATTAAGTTCGCAATCTATTCTACCAACATGTATTTGAACAATAAATGGCACGCTGTCAATGGTCACGGATTGGTTCACAACAAACAACCTTGTTCTTAATGCTAAGAAAACTAAAATAATTAAGTTCGCTTTACCCAATGTTAGAAATCTAGGTCCCAATATTATCCTCGCCAATCAAGAGCTGGAAACTGCCGACTCTGCTGTATTTCTGGGCATAACAGTAGATTCAAAATTACAATGGGGTTTACACATATCAAGCCTAGCGGGAAGGCTAAGTTCGGCCGCATACGCCGTCAGAAAAGTAAGACAATTCACTGACGTTGATACAGCACGGTTAGTCTACTTTAGTTATTTTCACAGCGTTATGTCCTACGGTATTCTGCTGTGGGGCAAAGCTGCTGATATTCAAAATATATTTGTTCTGCAGAAGCGAGCGGTTCGTGCAATTTATCAGCTGGGTGCCCGAGTTTCTCTTAGAGATATTTTTAAGGAGATTGGTATTCTCACGGTTGCTTCTCAGTTCATCTTTGCCAACATTTTATATATTAGACAAAATATTCACCTGTACACTAAAAACAGTGATATTCACAATTTTAACACTAGAAATAAGCATAAACTACGCGCTCCTTTTCACCGGCTTCACAAAGTTCATAATTCATTCGTAGGGCTCGGTATAACATTTTATAACAAATTGCCATCTTCTTTTCTAGACTTGCCATTTAATGCATTTAAAGCCAAAGTAAAATCTAATCTTTGTTTAAAAGCTTACTATTCCATTAACGACTACTTAAATGATAGGAATAGTTGGTCGCTGAGTTGAACACAAGACAATGTTTGTTTGTTTGTTATTTATGTTCTTTCTCCAAAATTAGTTTACTGACATGTTATGTCTTTTTTTTGTTTTTATTATTATATACATTTTTATTTTTGACTTGTGTCTGTAATCAATCGTAATATTAAGTTACACCTTTCTATTGTATCGAGTCTGGTTCTTCTAACCAAACAGACAGATGTGTTGCTGGGGAGTTTGTTCCGCCACTTCTTCTTTCCAGCAAAAAACACTAGGAAGTGTCGAAGGGTGGGCGTTTTGGGGGACTGTCATTTGTAAATGAGTAAAGTAAAGTAAAGTAAATTTTGACGTTCGAAAAGTGCTGATTATCAGCCTAGTTTGAATAAATGACTTTTGATTTTGATTTTGATTTTGAAATTATCTGAATTTCCGAATTGGACCAACCATGTCTTCTGCAATATTATCTGTTCTTTGATCAAAGTCCGTGGGCTTTCGCGACGCCATATGGTCTCTGGGTTTAACCTTACCATACCACGTTACAATGTTATCTTATTTGTTACGTTATTCCTGTATTTTGTAACAATATACTAACACGTACTGAGCTTACGTTATTTTTGTAACTAAAACGTTAATTTGTATAACAGTTACGTTATTTTTGGTGTTTATATTCGTTACGTATTTTGCAACGTTGCTGGAATTAACGCAGTTTTAATAATGCAAGTGGTTGTAATAATTACAAAAATGCAGCAGCTCCTCTCTCTTTTAATTATGATTGCAATTTTAAGGAAGTGTTAATTCTAGTTTATTGTTATGTAAAGTTATTAAGGTTACAATATTTCAAAATATATATCAATATGATGAAAAAAACCGAATGATTATAACATTCGCAATATTCTAACTTGTTTAAGTTTTATTTCGACAAAAACATTTTGATCAAAAAGTTTTATCACGACCCAGCTTCCTTTCCTCATCTCGTAACTTTTCACTCATTTAATAGCCACAAACAAATCGTAACGCATCTTAATTTAAATAAATAAAGATATCTCCTTTGAACTTGTAAAACTGTTCAGATTGTGTCATACATAAAGGAAGCTGCGATCATATCGAATCATCATTTAATATATAACAGCTGACGAAGACACGTGCCGGATTTAAAAAAGAAGTGTTACATAAATAATATTTTGGCGCCGTCTCGTTTCTTGTCCAGACAAAATTAAGTAATGTTATGTAAGCAGAAATCCATATTAATTTATGAATGCGAAAGTGTCTTGTTTGTCTGTTTGTGTGTAACGTTTTTGCTGATTAACTGATTTTGATGGTATTTTATAAAGAGATAGCTTGCACCCCAAGGAAGGGTTAGATTTGTTTGATTGAAAACTAATATCATCATTCTCTTGCCCTTATCCCAATTAATTTGTGGTCGGCGCAGCATGTCTTCTTCTTCCATACGTCTCTATTACTATCATCTGATCAGACAACTCCTTTCTTGCCAAATCATTATTTACACAGTCCATCCATTGGAACGAATACCAACAGTGACTTAACAAAATCGTGGTTAGAAAAATTATGATATCCCCACGGGAAAAGCCACGAGTAAAGCGCTAGTTTATAATACCATAAAGCAAATTTTAATGAAAGAATTCTATTTTTTTTTAAATGATTGACATCAAAGTCGTTTTCTCGTATCGATTTTTAGATCATAAAATCATAACATATTTTGTATTTGCATAAATTGCGTTTTAAAATGCATGGACACGACTATTTGCGATTTGTTATGATTATATACGATATTAGATATGTAACTTTTATAATAGGATTAGTTATTTTTATGCAGATTTATTAGCTGTATTTTATGTTTTGACAGATTAACGATCTGTTACTTTAAGTAAGTAGGTAAATATTAACAAGTTTTATAGTTCTGGTTTGGTGTTTTGCTGTGTGATTACGAGCTAATTCGTTTGCTTGAATATATTTTAGAAATATTGTTTTTTTTCCGAGACCTTGCATAATTGTGAACATTCCTCAGAATTGGTTTTTTTAATTGTTTTTAAATGACTACTTTTACGAAGAATGTGACCCGTCATTATGACACTTCCGATAGCACTGCAAACTCTTGCAGAATTAACATTTTCTTGTCTATAAATGACATCGATATGAATTAATAAGTGAATAGATTATTTAACTGACAGTCTCACGTAAAATTAAGACAACAATCTAGCCCATACCGGTCGTATTAATTGAAATATCCAAAAGTTTTGATAGAAAAACTCACTTCACAATTTCCTGACCCGGGAATCGAATCCAGAACGACCAGTGAGGCAGTCAGTTAGGCGGTCACTCAGTTATAGGAAACGGTAATTACTCTCCTAATATTAATTACAAGTTCTAGACCGGAATGAATCAACGCCAGCGACTACCTGGAGGCAAGCCAAGTCTTTGCCATTAAAAAAAAAAACCTGTAACCTTGGAACTAATTCTCGACGTACGCCCCCCACATAGTTTCACTAATTAAACACACGCTTTATTAATGACTTTCATGTTATAATTGCGCCAGACGTTCTTAATCGCACGTGTATTTTGATCTGTTGTATATCCTGTGTGATTTTATTCGTGTAATTTGCATGTTAACTAGGCTTAGGAGATCTTTATCAGCTAGAAACATGTCATAACACCATGCCAGTAATCCTCGAACTAATAATAATAATAATTTAAACTTTTTACAACTTCCGCGATAATATGAACTTTTCTTTCATCAGCGCAGCGTGTCTATGTAATAAAGATAATTCCGAGATTGGGTGAACTTGAGAAACAAGATCTTTATAAATAAATCTGGCATTTCTTGATGAATTCTGCCATCAGCAGTGCAGTTACCAGTTCGGATAGTACCGACTATAGGCAGCAACTTATAAGAAGGTGCCAGTACAGTACAGTCTGTGATTTTTTGTGTTCCACCTTTTTATTATTTTTTTTTGGCGGGTGGAAAATCATCAAATAACCCCTCCCGCTCTTGGGCAGAGCGAAAGGGAGTGTCAGACTTCTACTGACTAAAAACTACCCATGTTCCTTCTTAGCCTTTCATGTCGAGGCCGCAGTATCTCTTGCGAACAACCCGCAGCCGCAGCTATTTAATTTTGACCCAAGAGTTGACCTCTACCAGTCAACTTAATAAACACCAAAGTTATTAAGATTTAAATAAATAAAAAGACAATAAAAATACGAAAAGAAAAACACGACTTTTCATCCAGAAAAACTGAAACTAAAAAGTTAGGAAGCTCAAAAACATACGTTGCATGTTTCAATCTAGGTAATAAAACCAAAGCACTAGCGTCTAGACAGAAATATAACCCTTACAAAGCTTACCGTAAAAAGAAAACTTTTCAGTCTCAAAGGTGGAGCGGCAAAATGGTTGCTTTCATTCAAAATGTAAGCTTGATGAAAGAGTTTCATGCTTAAAGGCGGTTCATCCGCTTGGTATTATATGTACTCGTTGTGGACCGTGACTTTGTATGTTTTTGATTAATATTTATTTGTTGTGGTTGTATTAAGATAGCAATACAAAATAAATGTATATTGGAGGTTATCCTACTGGTTATGCAGCAAAAGAAAAGGGAGTCTTCCAAGTATTTCGGCCGTATTCTATTCTTCTCTCATTTTCCGTTCGCAAAATAAAGAAGTTTAGAGTTGCGGAAACCAGCACGTTATACAATAAAATACATATTCATTGTTTGATGCAATTCCAAAGAGTACCTACCAAAATTAGGTACCTACCTAAGTCTTCCTTTGCATCTAATTTTGGCTTGGAAATTCTTAGATACTTGCTTACTAAAAGCACTCGCTATAGAAATTCTGCGTCATTCTAATTCAGAGTAAAAATTCACAAATAGTCGTATGATTAATTTTCTATTCTTCTTCTTTATAGTGTGGTTAATGCCAAACCTGGAGTCAGAGTTTTTCTGCTGCACTGCGGCCTCTGAATTGAATTTTCTATATACCTACTTGCCTAGTAGCATTACATAATCTTTAGGCCAAAACTATCATCTATTTCTCAACACTGAACCTGCCGACTCTGATGGTAACAAAACCCAAAGGTGAACGACCTCATGGAGGACCTACATGAAACAAATGTGAGTGACAGACTATCCGTCACCGTTTCATTACAGCACTAGCGATCCGTTTTATTAAACATTCGGAGTGATTAATGAGAGGACTGATCCCGCTTACGAAGTTTTTTTGTAAGGAGCAAACTCCTACGCAGTATGTTGCCCTGGTACTTGGTAGGTACAAGCCGTAGATATACGCTTACTTAGTTGTGAGCCTATAATGTTCCCACAGCTGGTGCTGGGGCACAGGTCTCTCTACGAGAGAGCGTGGACCGTAATCGACCACGGAGGCCCAGTGCTGGTTTGTCTACAACTTATATCTAAATGACTTGATTGGTCAAAGACCACGTTTTGTGAACCAATAGCATCAAAGAACACATTTGTAATGCTTCGTTGTCATTGGTGGCATATTTCGAGTTCTGACTTAGATCATTGGAGGAGAAGATCTTGTTTATTCGAACATACAAAGTGCATCCATTAGTGAGTGAAAATGTCCGGAATCAGTCTGGCTGACAATCAGGAAATCTCTAGTGCCAAATTCGCCACGCAATAGTGACATCATCAGACTTTCGCTATTCCAGCAAGCTTCTAGCCTTTTCCCAAATTGGTTAGTTTTGTATTTCCTCAAGGTTTATTTTAAATCAACAGAAACGTGAACACATTTATTTTTCGACTTTAAATCAAAAAGACACTGAGTTCAAAATCGAAATAAGTAAGAGGCATCTCCTAACACTTACACAACTCTTTACCTCTTAGTCACCCGTCAATAACACGTCAAACCAGTACACCTGTATCCTTGAACCTCGAACTCCAAACAAAGGACACCACTCAAGCCCGCCCCATCTAAAATGAACATTACTCCTCGACACACTGCGACATTGACCGGAATGAAAGTTCATATTACCGCTTGCGTAACACTGGGCTTTAGGCCGTGTTTACACCGACTTGGTGAGACAGATACTGATACGGACTGTACAAAAGATTAGTCAAACTAACACGGGCAAATCTATTTTTCTGTATAAGCTGACTGACTGAGGATCAACGCACAGGACAAACCCTAAGGGTTAGAAACTTAACGTAGGCATCCACTAAGAAAGGATTTTTTTAAATTTCAATCCCCAAGGGAGAGAAACAGGGGATGAAAATTTGTATGGAAAATGGTTTTTTTTTTATATTTCCGGCATCCACGCGGGCGAAGCAAAAGCTGGTTGATAATATTACAGATACTTTTGTGGCGGCTGAAGTTGTTTTTTTTTCATACATTTTTATACTGGAGTACCAAAACGTGGTGGTCTATGTGTGATAGAAAACTATAGAAAAATATAGAGAAAATCTGAAAAATTGAAAAAACTCCACAGGATCGACATCATCATCATAATTATCAGCCCAGAATCACCCACTGCTGCCTAGCAGCCCTCTTTCTTCAGGTGTTTCCCGCGACTTTGATCAAAGCGTCGACCTAACGAGCTTTAGGATCGGCATCTAAATCCTGTTGAAATGCAATTTTTGAGCGATTGCCACTTGTAAACTTGTCTGAATTCGCTGGTTGCTCACTGTTGGTGATATACAGGGTGTAAATCAACCCATCACACACCCGTCAACCAAGCAAACTAAGTACTCCTACGCAAAAATGTTTGCTGGAAAACAACTTTTTTTTTTGGGTCATAATGCACATTTTACGGTAAAACTCAATGTAGCACTCTTAAAACATTGTGCTAGTGGATGCTTTGAATAGTAAACGGGTCATGGAGCTAATTTAAGTAAAGTTAAAACCTGAAATAGTAGTATTTACAAAAATGATCGCAGTGGTGGGGACAACAAATGCCCTTCGTTTGCGTTAAGGGTACTTTTACACCCTATATAGATAGGCGTTGTTGTGAATGCTGCCTTATATACGGCGGCGCCGCGGCGCGTCTACGGTGGCGGCAACATATTACTTACTATTTTTACGATCAATCGTAATACCGAAAAATCGTCCGATTATTCCGGGTTCCGACACGGTTTTCAGATTAGTACGTATTGGAGAAATCTTTAATTATTGAGTAATAATTTTAAACAATTGATTCTTCATTAAAAGGATGTTGAAAGCTAAGCTATCACCACACATTTCATTGTTATTTCTATGTCTTCTGTTGATGAAATTACTAATTAACAACAATACGAAGTTTACAATAACGATGGCTATAAACTATCATATCTAGCTACTCATCACCATATTTTCTTCAATCGTTTCTCATAACTGGCACAAGTAACAATTGAAATAACTCATATCAGGTTACGCGAGCCAAGATAAGGAAACTCATACGTCCCAAAATAAACGTAAATATCTCTTCAACGTGTGTGGCCTAAGACAATACATATTACAAGCAAACTTTATATAAAAAGCCCAAATTAACGTCGGATATAAAACCCAATTTCTTTTTCCAAAGCCTAAATGGACTATGAACGTCATTGTGATCCGAATTAAGCGTAAAATAAAGATGAACACGCACAAGCATATACATAAATCAGTAGTATATATGTACAGTCAATGCCCAGAACTACCTGACCCCTCTCCTCACACCACTTGCCCTCTTTTTCTTTATATGAGAGGTCAGGTAATGCTGGGCATTGACTGTACATATAAATGTACTGCTGTAATGTATTGTTAGAAAAGCCACACCTGTCTTAATGTGCTCCTGAAGCTATTCCTTTGATAAAACACGAGTTACGAGCACGAGTACGAGTTTGGAGTGTTTTATTTGTCTGTGAATATGATTCACAAAATTATTTCAGCTCAAATACTTGAGTATGACGTTAGTATTATTCTAGTTTATGTAATACCTGAAACTTATTTTCGTTGCGAAATACAACTTAGTAAAATACCAGTCCAACTCATTATGTGTGTGAGGTGTTGTTCAGAATATAAACTAACTTTTGAGAATGTCCTAAGTGAGTATACAACAGCACTTTTGAAGTCCAAATGAACATCATTGATCGCTATCAACGTGGACAGCTGCTGAACTCAACTGATCTAACATGGAACCAGAAACGTCAAATTATTATTTTTATAAGCCTTTGTTGTCCCACTACAGGGCAAAGTCATCCCTTCCCTCCTTCTACTTTTTGCAAATGAATACGATTGTAGGTAGGCCAATCCTTCGAGAAAGAGTTTTAACTCATCCCGCCATCTTCTACTGGATCTACAAGAAAGCAAGACGTAAAATATTGCTTAATATTCTCAGGACGTTAACTGTCTTGTCATTGGTCATCAGGGACTTATGTTCCTGATGATCTTTATAGATATAACCAATTCATCTTCTGCACTTTCCATTGTAATACACTTTCCTTAAGCAGTCTTGTATCGCATAAAATACACATCAATCTGCTCCAAAACTTTCATCCCAGCAATTCTTGCAAACCGGTACAATATCTCAGTCCTCAGTTAAACCAACAATGAGAATTAGTGTCACATCACTATCTGGAGTAGAGACGGATAATGACCGGTCCAAGTTATTTACTGACCACCGTACGAAGGGCACCACAAGTTTTGCTTTCTAAGCTCTAAATTACGAGCAAACTAGTTCATTCCACCGCGTGCCTGCGATCGATTCTGTACACGAATTGTATTTAATAAATAAGATTTTATTGTGTTTTATGTCTATGGCTTAAGACAGGTAATCTCACTTCGAATGGCGTAAAGACTGTAGTTACGATGACAATAAAAATTTAAATGTAACTGCCGCATTTAAATTCAGTGGTCCCGGGAACAAATCTATCTTAAGAAAAACAAATGACGGTCGTTTTTCATAATTTGAAAAGTTGCTACCCGACTTCGACAATGTACGTCACTTTTCAAAGGGCTCTATTCTCAAAACGTTCGATTCAAATCGTTCGAAATAAGGTCGCAGGTGTCACGGTCCTTTACAGGAGAGTACTCGTCACTTTCTCCCGTCGTGTGACATTTTGCGCAATGGATGGAGTGTCGCGTCGATTTATTGTCGCCCTAGATTCGTGTGTCGCGTAATGTCTTATTGGTGTCGGATTTTTCATCGTTCAAGTTAATTGCTGTCGTTTAAATTGCGATGCATCGTTTTTATTACGACAGATAAGTGCATGAACAATAAGTCTTAACTGAAGTGTTGTAAAATGAACAAAGTACCTATGCACACACTTCTTGCTTAAACAATTTATATTTCCTGAGTAAACTTAATTATGACTGGTTTAAATATCCCTATTTACTTGTAATTCAAGCAGAGCTTATAATAAAATGATAAAGCGGCCCATTCAACCGTTATTGTAACATAAATCAAGTATAACTACTAAAATAATGTACTAAATCTACGCTTCTCATAAACCGAAGTGCATGTGATTTTAACGCACACGCAATGCTAAACAGCTATAATGTCGATTAGTTTCGCACGATTCGGTACAGAACACTCGACTTTCATACATCAGACGTCGGTTATGCCATCCAGCCCTACATCATATTGCGACATAATGTATGTACGTATGATGCTCACACTCGCCGCTTGCGCAGATGAGTGGTGTAAGTGATAAGATTCTAACAGATTTTGTGATTGGAAACCACGTCATTATCATAGAACATAATTGCATTGACTACATGGCTTACTTATATAGCTTTTAGAATGATAAAAATTGGTGGTTATAGTAAAAATGTCATAGTAAAAAGTGTTTTAAGAGCCAAATGGAAGTCTGTCCCAGGTTTTCTCTTTGTAATACCTGCTACCATAAACCTAAAATATGTGAATAACAGCTACACAAAGAGATTGTGTTCGTTACAACCTTTAGACCGTGTTGAAGTTTCTCCTTCACACTTATACCAACCGCCAAGCAGATCAACAGTAGCTGTTAAGTGGATAATATCAATTGCGCGGAGCCATTCCGCATTCCAACGCGCGGGTCATTTGACATTAATACGCACACATTAAATCATTAAGAATACAGTCCGACACTTATAGCGAGAAATGATGGCGAACCTCCTTGATGATAAATATGAATGATGACATGATTGCCCCCGTGGGATGATACATCCTGCGATAGTAGGAAATTCAATGCTTTTGAATTTAGAATGTTGTGTCGAAATAGGAAGTCGTGTGGGCCAATGTTGAGAATAGACCCCTGTGGGTTTAATAGGAGACCATTTTGAGAAATATATTAGAACCATCATCATGAATGATGTTTCAAAGTGGACGAAGTAAAAGGAATACGTCGCAGCAGGTATTCCACAGTTTCTGACGTTTCTCACAAAAAAATACTTGACTCTATGCATGCATGGATAGACCGGTCATCATTTATTTATTTATTTAATATTAATTATAGCAACATTACAGAATCCTCCAATACGATACTATAAAACACAAAGAAGAACAATTAAATTAAAAGTAAAATTAAATAAAACTATAGCTATATCTGCATAGATATTGTACAGGAAACAAAAAATAGCAAAAAAAATGAACTTGTTTGTAATATCTACTTGAATAAAACGTCGATATCGATTTTTTAAAATATTGATTTTGTTGTTTTGACCAAAATCTCGTGATAATATCATGTTTGGAGTAACTAGCCAATTAGTGCCCAACAACCTCAAAGCTGAAGTCAGTTGACGTCCACACCCTAAAAGGGTGTTTAATAAATATACGAGTAAGTTAGTAGTGTCGGAAGGTAGTATTTTCCGAAGTGTATCTGATAAAGTACTTAAATGTCACCGTTGTGGTCGTAAACCAGGACTTAGGATAGCGAATTTACGACTCAAGGATTTTCCTACTAAGGCTGGTTCAGAGGTCGAGGTTGATTTAAAGTCATTGTGAGCAAAACTCTATTATATTGTTATAGTTTATTATCTTCTATTAATTCTAAATCTAAACTTTCCTCATCTTGGTAAATTTAAAAAGCACGGCTGTATATTTTTAAAATTCCAAACAATTACCATAAATTAAATACAAGTCAAAACAGTTTGACGTTTCAAACTCCGAAAAAGAAATACGGCTTCGTAAAAACGAACATAATTAGATTCGGCCAGCATTAAGTTGCTGACAGCTAATCTTTTTGAATTAAGAATTAGAATCAAGCGAAAGTGTTCCAACACTAGTAACATTACCTGCGCTAAAAAGCTAAATATGACTCATCTGACCTTGCAGTGGATGAAAATAAAAACCGTAGTGTCTGTTACTCAAACAAATTAGTTTTATTTATGTCATTTTTTATGACAGCTGACAGATAATGGTAACTGACATCAACACGGCTAGACGTCATTTCGTTGGCCTACATACTAAATATTATAAAAATCTGAAAGTCTGTGTTAGTCAAACACGACTTGGGGAACCGACAGACCGTGAAAATATTTTGCATGACTGACAAGACTATGAAAGACTTCACTATGATAGTTTTCTGAAAGAAACATATCTGTTTATCAACTGTAGTTCTGCTGGGGCTATGTCTGAATTTAATTTGACTTTCTTGTGAAGCTCCGCGCAAGTAATCAGTACCTATAAGACAGTTTCTTAGATATCCTGTTTGTAACTTGTGAGGCAAGAGCTTTAGACATATTTGTTTAAGGAAAATGTGGTGCACAATTAGTTTAATTAAATATGAATTAAATCAGAAGTCACCAGTATGACAAAGCAGTGACCTACTAATCTGTATTTGTAGGAAGACTTCTCTAAGTCTACGGTAGAATTTCACCAATAAAATAAACTACTAAACTACTGGTTACTCACTGTACACTATGACCACTTACTTGGCGCTGCCTGTCAAACAATAATGCAAATATATGTCAAACTTGCCACATTTATTTATATATTTTATAGATCTGTGGTTTCCCGCGTGCATAGATAAGTTTGTTAAAGTGTAGATGATAGATAGTGTCATCATTGTGCAGTTGTGAAATAAGATAAAGGCTGCTCTTTTTTTTTAGAGGGTGGGAAATCATCAAATGACTCCTCCCGCTCTGGGCAGAGCGGAAGGGAGTGTCAGAGTTCTATTGGCTAAAAACCACCCATGGTCCTTCTTAGCCCTTTGTGTCAGGTGTTGCGATATCTCTTTCGAACAACCCGCTGCTCCGACAGGCGTCGGCCCTGTGTTTATATGATGAAACTCGCTCTTTAAGGTATATCTTTTCTATATACACATTTCAAATTACTATATAAGTTATACAGCTACCCCGTTTACGTGCCTCCTTTTAACTAGGTAGCCGAAGTACTAATAATTGCCTGTAGTCTGTACCAAAGTTTAAAGGTCCTACATTGAAGTTCACTCTGAACCGTTGCAAACGTTAAGTGGGTTCCCGTGTAATGTGGATGCATAACATTTGCATCTATTTGCTAAGTAGGGTAACATTGCCGGTGCACTTAATGGTAAACTTAGTGACCGACTTTGTCAATTTCGTGGTATTTTTGCTACTTACATTACAGTGTAGATGTGTTTGAGTATGACGTGATTTTTCCCAGAATTAGTCTGTTTAGGTTGGGAATATTGATGGTTTAGTCATATAAGTATTGTTTTGATGCATTAACATGGAATTTGTAAAAGCCAAAGAAAAGATGGATGGTAATTGTGTGAGGAATGATATGAAAGACAAAGGAGTGAATGACGCCGTGATGACTGACAGCTTAGGGGAGAATGGAAGAAGAAAACGTTTGACGGCACGGTTGCCGCAGTGGCTAAGCGATTAGACTGCTGCGCTGCGTGTCGCGGGTTCGATCCCCGCACGGAACGAATATTTGTATGTCCTACAGATAGTTGTTCCGGGTCTGGGTGTTTGTGTATGTGAGTTTAAATGTTTGTAAACGCACCCACGTTACAGGAGAAATTCCTAGTGTGGGGCCACGTTTTTTTTTTTTTTTAAATACAAATACGTTTTGCGCCGACCCCAAGTAAAATGGGATAAGGACAATTGGGCGAATTTGTAAATAAGAACACAACCCGTTATAAAAATCGACAACTAAGATGAAAACGGTAATTTACAAACCGACTAGATACAATTTAGAACCAAGGTGTCACTCAAACCCAAATCAAACCCTGTATTTAAATTGAAACAGAAACTTTTCACTTATTGGATGAAGCCACAGTCCCTTCACAGCCACTCCACCACACCACGCTTGTTTCCGAAACCTAAGTTTCTGTGAAAGATCCGAAATAAACACCTAATTTGCATTGAACACGTTCCTGTACCGTTTTGTATCGCCCAAACATACCCAGACGTGTAGACCTACCTTCCAAAGGTCATCGGTCAATCCTGTAGGCCTTAACTCCTGATTCAAGAGAATGTATCGAACTGTAGTCAATAAATTGCCACGTAAGCGGTGGCGTAACACCAATCAACAATTACCTATTGCCAGAGGGCAATGGTACTGCGAATTGCCCTCTTGCGAGCTGTACCAGCTTTTGCAAATACGCAACATGCTAGTTTTAGTGAATTGTGGTGATTAAAATGAATTTTGAAGTAGATTTATTGCATAATATGTTGATAATTATCGTATAACATAATATAACGTCAGGCCTGTAATCCGCCCGTCGGGGCTGCGGGTTGTTCACAAGAGATACCGCGGCTTCGACATGCAGGGCTTAGAAGGAACATGGGTGGTTTTTAGTCAGTAGAAGTCACACACTCCCTTTCACTCTGCCCAAGAGCGGGAGGGGTTATTTGATGATTTTCCACCCGCCAAAAAAATAAAGGCCTGTATTCCGCGAAGGGTTTAGCAGAGTACCTAATAGTAGAATCACATTTCGCCAGTTTTGTTTAAGTCCCATATGATGCTGATGATGCCATCTAGCCGATTTCGGCCACAGCGACTGCATTCGATGGCTTGATTGTCAAGAGCTTTGTTGTGCTGCTCTTCCGTGTGCTCTTAAGTGGCTAGCATATCCAGCTTTGGCCGAAAAACTACGAGCACAAAGCGGACATGTCAGAACACCATTGACGACATTATAGGGTACAGCTGTAGGTGGTCTAGCTTTAAGGTCATCGCGCTTTTGATCTAGCTGCGACCTTCTTCTTTCTTCAAGGCCCCAAACCTGCAGATGCGATGTCCCATATAATAGAGGGTGAACCTATTGCCAACAACGGGGAATAAATTCAGACTCCGTGGCTGGTCCTACTGAGAAAATCCTGATGCAAAAATCCAAAACCACTGCCCGAACTGGGAGTCGAACCTAGGGCCTCATGCTCAGCAGTCGCACTTGCAACCTCTAGACCAACGAGCGTCGTATTTCATGTTAATACTCGTAACATTATTATCGTCATTTTGACTTACATGGGTTTATTCGTAATTCAATCACAAATGTAATTCATTAATTTTATACTGGAACGAGAACAATATTTGTTCTATATAAACAAATTATTTAATTTTCCTTGTTTCAGGTCAGTACCAATCAAATATGTCATCGAATTGACGTCCTTCGGTCACGTAAGGAAACGATTCATTAATAACAAATCATGTCGAGTTCGACGAATCATATACGGGTACGTATACGAGCAAACACGGTTTACTTATAAGAAAAGAATTTATCAACAACGGAACTTTTTCTTCTTTTCTTTGATGAAGCAAATACTAGGCTTATAGTTACGATAAGAAAATAATGACCTGGAACTTTTATGGTCCAAACTCCAGCTCTTTGCTCCAATGCTAGCACATCATTGAACAACACATATTGACTTAGTATAGCATAGTCTAGTCAGCATATTTATAATGTTCCCACTGCTGGTATACAGGGCTCCGCTCTTTAAGAGCAGTAATGCACCACGCAGGCTGTAATGCACCACGCTGGTCCAGTTAAGTTTGGTAGATGTCACTTGTCTTCGAATGTTTGATTCTACGGACACACCGGTTTCCTCACCCTATTTTCCTTCACCGTTAAACAGAAGACGTAGTATATCCGTAACAATTGGCAAGCAAATGGTCGAAATAGTTCTGTGACTCGGCCGGCGGGTATTTCCAGAACTTTAACGACCACCGTATTGATTCCAAGTGGCTGCAGCGAATGAGTTCCGTTTCGCTTCGGTCGTATTCTTCGTTCAGATTAGACTGAATTGCGGAAAGCGTTTGGCTTTCCTTAAATAGGTTAGTTTACATACCTACCTATTTGCCTTTGCTATGCCTAGCACGAAGTCTTCATCATCATAATTCGTCAAGACTTTTCTCCACGATGTCAAGATCGGCTTCCAATCTAATCTAACTGCTTGGAGCTGAATTTCAGAATGTTTCTACTAAACTCCTTAAAAGTTGATTATGTTATTGCAATTAACGCCGCAATAAATAATAACGCTCGCAATAAACCCATCGTTAAATTTTCAATCACTCATGCCCACGAAAAATAAGACATAAATCATTCAACTAGAGTAAAAATATTTACCCACAGTTTTACACCACTACATTACCTGGCAACACTCTGTCGTTGGTTTCATGGTTCCACGTCAATCACTCCGAGGATTTAGACGTTTACCGAAGCTCTGGTTATTTACGATCACGCTAATATTATTAATGTGTGTCAACTCGTTCTATTTTCGAAATCGGCGCAAGTTGCGCGGGCGCAGCGAACGCAGTCGCTTCCACCGGCCGAACTCCCCCGAAGTCCCCCGACGAGACACGACGCGTGATTCATTGCCGGGAAGTTGCTTGCGGGTTGCTTTAACAAACACATAAAATAAAGGATTGAACGAGAAATTGTCTGAAATCTGTCAGACGGATGACTTACAAATGTTTGACAAGAGATCTGGGTTGCTTTCATCTCGGTCTTTCTATTTGCGGATCTCTATTTTTCTTGTATTTTCGAAGGCCACCTATATTCAGTTAGTTAAGACAGGTTTATCCGGTAAGGCGTAGAATTTGGTCTATCCGCAAAATAGATTTGGGGAGAAGTTCGATTCCGTTTTTACTCTGATTGAAAGGCCACAATAGCTCACTACTTACGAGTATTATAGGTGTACAGAAATCCCAAAGCACCAGAATAAAAAGAGCTTAAACAGAACTCAAGCAGAACGAAAAAAAGAGAGCTGAAACCATCCCATCCGCTTGCCAGCCCTCACCAATGAGCAAATACCTAAATCTTAACGAAGCAAGAAGTGGAGTCATGGCGGCCGTTTATCACACAAGCGAGCTATCTGCGACTCCATCATGATCAGGAGTAAAGCCCAACCGCCTAATTGATGCTGCATCATTTATAGTCCAAGACAATTTATAGATATAGGTGTAAGGGCGGGCCGGCCTTAAAGGATAGTTTTAATGACTATAGATATGGCATCGTTTTATAATGATGCCGTTAACGGACACAGCTTTAACGTTAGCGATAATTCTCTGTTCAGTATATCAATTCTCAATTTCTCTATGATAGTATCGTTTTCAATTTCTTTATCTGTGTCAATGCTTTTACAACAGGTTTATTGTAGCAAAGCTTTTTCATCATCATCAACAAACAATCCACTGCTAAAAACAGAACTCTTTAATCGCACGCCACACAACTGTATTCTCGGCAACTCTCATCCAGTTCCTACCAGCCTGCGAAGATCGTCTCTCAACCGAGTCTGAGGGCGTCCTACTTTACGCCTAATCGTTTTCATAAAGTTATCTAATATTACCGAACAAAAGAATCCACCTTTCGAGAGAGAATTATCCTCATACTAGAGCTCCAGAATAGAAAGTATATCAACTGCCAAAAGATCATAAATCTCCATGATTGACAGCAGTGACGAAACTCCAACGGCACTGCTCGAAAGACATAACTTCTTGAGATAATAATACACGATATATCTTAATCCCTTGATCTCGATATGGAGCAGATAATAAAGCTTTAAGAAACTATGACAACAGTTGTCAGCCTGTAGTTTCTCCTGAGCTAATCCTTGCTTCATATTGTTTGAATGGCGTAACAAGGAAGTCAGTCGTACAGTGAATTCGTGAGGTTTTTGCAATATGTCAGTGTCCCCTACATTTTTGTTGGTTCTGTTGCAATGTTTTCTGTCTTCCTTATCTAAGTATATTATTTTATGATCGATTGCTTAATAGTTTTAATCCTTATTTAAATAATGCTTAGATGTATTTTTATGAACGTTCAATAAGACTTTAGTGTTTCATTTACTGTTGCTTCATTGCTGTTTTATTAACCTTTGTCGAGTTATTCATTATCTTCGTTACAAAATGATGTAGCTATTGCTTCTAATCTTTCAGTATTTTGGACCACAGCTCTTGTATTGCAAAGCATATGTCCCTTTCCCTACCCAATATTGATATTATGAACTACACTCAGCAGACAGAATTCAACTGCTTCTCGTGTGTGTCAGAATGTCTGTTTACTCGTAACAGAATGGCCGACAAGTTGACATAAAACGAACACCAAAACATACTCTATCTACATCGGAAACATGACCACAACAATCACGCCCAGATTGATTGATTACATATAATGTTTCCTCGAGGTTATCAAGCGATCACCAACACGCGAACACAACCCTGTCTTTACCGAGCAGCGTGTAAACACAATTTAAGCGTATTTAGGGCCAAGCCATACAGCTTTTGGCTTTGAATGGTACATATGGCGACCAATCATGCTATACAAAACTTGTTTATGCGGATCTCCCATTGTACGGGAAATCTATATAAAGCGAGGCCATGTTATACTGGAAATGTATAGCTTGATGTGTAACCGTGTATACGCGTCATTAGCGGAGCTCGAACCATACAGTGTGACTTACTAGGAGTAAAAATGTACGTGTTCTGCTTATCTTGTAAGTAACGTTACTTGTACACAAATGTGCCTATTTACTTGTGAGACTCACAAAATTAAATAAGTAACTCACGCAATTGTCAAACACTTTGTAGAAGCTAGACTCCATGTTACCGAACTCGTTGCTCTTAAGCGTTCAGCGAAACGCCTACCCATGTGTACTCAGCCTTAGATTTTTCGTAACGACACCATCGCGTTCATTAGCTGGTGACAGCAGCATTGTCCCATAATGAGCAGCAGTCACACCAAGTAGACATTACCAGCATCAACCAGCCACACCGGCTACTATCGCGGTAATGAACGAAAACGAAAGTTTACGATTAAACGCGCGTTTGCGAAGTTAACCGTGTTTGTTATTGCCGTGTAAATGTACAACTGATGGAAGTTTAATCGGGCTGTCGGCAGTTTTCGTTGCGGTAATACGTGGTTTGCACAAACGAAAACACATACACACCTTGGTGTTTCGTAGTAGATTCTATTGGAGAAAGTGAACTGGCAAAAGAGATTTTAAAAGGAGTATTCCGTCTGTGTGTTTTGACATCTAAAAAACTATCATTAGATACTTCCATGCTCATATTTAGTACGGAAACAACCATTACTCACAAATAAAAAGCTTTTAACTAACAAAATCACTAGCTTTAGAACAGAAACCTCCACATCACCCTATCATTTAGGCCTTTGGGTGTACACACGAGCACAAAATTGGCATCCTTGAATGTTATAATACAACCTCACGCACCACAATTTAGTTTCTCGTCCAAACGAGGCGGTCTGAGCAAACATCCCGTGGTACGCATGTATCGTGTGTACAGCCATTATACAAACTGCTCGGGCATTATGGATAATTTGCTCACGCCGTGAAATTGCGGTCTCGCCGCTGATTCGCTTGCGTCACGTGACACCACGGCCTAATGCAATTGGTTGATGTGATGTTGATGTGCTTAAATGTATGCCCGATGTAATTGAAGGGTTAGATGGCAGGTCGTGGTTTGTGCCGGTAACCTAGACGTTCTATTTGCGAATGTGAAGATTTCTGTTAGAGATTCCGTTCAGATTTTGTTAAAAATAACGATTTTCTGAGGAGGTTAGTAATTTAAATTCAAAGACTTTCGACTCTACAAATTCAAATTAAAGTTCGTTATTAGTTAAGCAATTCTGAGAATAATTAAATAAAACAATCCTTATCCGAGTCAAATCAAAATTTTCATCCGTAGGTAATGACTAAAAAGACACCTAATACCAATAACAGTGAGATTTAATCGTCCAATCAGGTGAGAGTAGAATGCGATCGGCCCACGTGATTGGATGAAATCGAAAGTTGGCCGTTGATTGCGGCAGATTATTGGTTTTTCAAGCGAGTAATATGCTGGTAATTACGTGGTGTGGCTGGCAAGGTAATGAGATGTTTGTGCGTCGAATAAGGGACGTTATTATAATGTTTTGTTGGTTTTTTGAACTTTAGATAGCGGTTGTATTAGAAACTGGCTATTGCAACGTTGTTATAGGTAAAAGTAATACACAGTTCTAGACTCTCATACTCAATGTCTAAAGTTCATTATCATTGTGACTGTAAAGTAGCTGAACCTTTCAGTATTGGCCTTATAGGATGGATGGAGGGATTTGATTTTACGAAGTTCGGGTTAGATGTGTCCTATTATCCTATATCAGCAAGGGCATACTGTTGGTCGATGTATGTGTTCCTTTTCGGGATGGAATAATTTACCCATTTTTATTAAGATTTATCTAGAATTCGTAATTCATGGGTGTAAAAATTGTGTAAAAATTCCCACCTGTATATTTCTTGCTTGCATAGCAAGAAATATACAGGTTGGAATTTTTCAACCTCACCTGGAGGGAAAGTACTCTAAATACTGAAGAGATAAATTAGACTCAGAGGATTTCTAAAAAGAAACAAATCTACATTCAAAGTTTTTCTAAAATTCGCTTGCCGCATTCGGGAATCGAACCGTCTGAAAAAATAACAGAAACGAATTTTTTATACTCGCTAAGCCGACACCATTTTTCCTATGTTAATCAAGTCTTCATTTAAAAGCAGAACATCCTGGCTAATAAATCTTTGCCAGATCAAGTTGCAAACGAATGTACTTACCAAGAATTTACGAACATAGCAATTTATGTTCTGTAGCAAAGCTAGCACTAGATGTCTGACTCTTTATCGTTCTACCCGCTAATCAATAACACGCAATGGCATAATCACTGAAACTTACGCGATTGATTTAACACTAGGAAATAAACAACATTTCAATGTCTAGGAAACATTTGGTTCCTTTAATTGGACCAGTGCTAATGAATTTTGAGGAGGTAACCTTCTTGTGAATTACGTCTTGTTTGTTGTGTAAGATGTAAAAGCAAGAACAAATGAAATGATAAAAACATATCATAGCACATATACAAAATTAGCGATTCGATAGAACAAATGGCAATCAAAATGGATTCGAAAAGTTTTCAAACCTCGCCATTTACAAAATGAAAGAATCTGAATCTCCAATGGTAGAATCATTGCTAAAACAAGTGACGATCGAAATGGAACTGAAAATGATTGAAATCTTTTTCATTACAAAAATAGCACAGAATCAAAACATGGCGTGGAATGATCGATCATATTGAATTAGACTTACATGAATAATATTAAGGTTTACTGAGAGTCAAGCCCGTTATATTTGAATATTTTAGACGTAAAGGTCAAATAATCAAACTTTGTTTCATAGCCTACTTGTGAAGCGAAGTAAGACATAAAAAATGTCACGTCTCCTGATTAACTAATTGGTGCAAAACGTGACATTTTGAGCAGACGGCTTTACGCGAAAAATAATGAGACGCCATAAAAAATAAGTAGAACATTACGATTAACTACGGTGTCGTTTTAAATAAAGGTGCTATAAACAAGCATGAAGATAAAGTTATTGAACATACGGCAAGTAAGCAAGTTATGCATTTGCCATGGTATGACTTTGATAGCAATATGCACTAAGAAAAATGTGTAGCAAAATTGAAGGCAATATTTATACGATAAATGAAAATACAAAAACCAAACAGGCAATACAGTTAGACATTGAAATTAGAACGAAATTCCTCAAAAGTATAGAAACAGACATCAATTTCATTATCCACATAGTACCTACAATCACGTCACGTCAATTAGCAAGCATACCTATACAATTCGGCCGGCATTATATTACAGACAGCCAGCGTGTCGCCGACGCCCACCCATCTGTGTTCACTACCTTATAAGGCTTGGGTTAGTCCATAGCCTTCGTAATATCCATCGCTATATTGTTTATACCGACCTTCCTTAATTACTGGTACTTTCGAATGGACTCAAGCTTCAACCCGTCTCCGCTAATAGGGTCTGAGTGACCTCACGGTTTTGCCCTGATTTACTTCGATCGTTAATTGGCTGGTATTGGCTTTTAATATTGAAATTTCATTGAGGACTTTTCTTACGTAAGCGTTTAAATAAACTGTGGTGTGATGAATGAAATAGATTGTGCTAATTTACTGTGCATTTATTTTATTGATAACTATTTTTCTTTTATTTATTTTGTGTGTGTTTGTGTGTAGAGCAAGCATCTATCTGTATTTATTCGTGTCTTAATCAATTTCGAGGTGTGTAATGGCTTTATCACATTCCTGATGATAATATCTTTACGATTCATTGTGTTTTCCGAAATCTGTGAAGGTTTTGAAACTTACTCATTGTGTTAGACATGTCTCAGATTACTTGCAGTGTCGTATACCATAATTTAAGTGTCTCTTATGATCCAATTAAAATTTTTGGTCTGAGAAAATAATGCAAGTCCTGAAACAGCGACACAATAGAAACTTAAAACATTGTTATTGTTACTAAATACTTCGTGATTACAACAGAACTTCTTAGTAAATGAAAAGGGGCTGTGATCCGCTGTGAGTATTGCTTTCGGCTTTGCAGTCGGCGTTCTATACTCGTCCACTTCCATTAAGTTACCAAGTAAGTATTTTTTCTTTGATCATTTCGCTGTCTTTACCATTACTCATTGCTCTTAAATCTTCCTCCACCAAAGCCCTGAGTGGCTATAAACTATTTGTCCAATATACATTTTGCTGAAACTCTCGGTCTCTGTAATTCCTTTTGATTTATGGAACAGCGGAGACTTTAAGCAGATTTCATTGATATTTCTTATTAATCCTGTCTCGGCACATTCGGAGGTCTTGTTCTTATGCAAATTCGCATTATGAATCAGCTACCCGTCCTACATTGACGTTGTCCATTCACTTTTCGTTTTTAAGCCCTTCAGCCGCAGTGAACAATTAGCCGTAATAGCCATTAATGTTTCTTTTAATAAAGTTATCAATGGAGGGAAGTGTATCGTGAAACTTGACAGTTACCTCATTTTTTACGATATTTAATTAATTAAATACGTCAGTAAAGTGTTTAACGTCCATTGGTATTATCATGATACTGTTGACATCGACCACTTTCAAATTAGCGCCGCTACCGTATATGGTAGCATTTTAAAATGAATCAGTTTTATGAAACTTACGAGTATTTTTGTTTTCCGCCTTAATACTTGCGTGGATTTCAAATTAGTCATTAATTTTGCAACTATACTGTTTTGCTTGTATGCCACAGTAGTTTTCTAGATCGGTCACGAAATTAAATGTTAAATAAAGCAAGTGCTTGGGTTTTTATGGTAATCGGCTAATGAAGTAATTACAGCAAGTAAACCAGATTATGTTTTAATGTTACCTTTTTTGACTTCTTGTATTTCACGGTGCACTTATTTGCATTTCTTATGAGAAGTGTTTTTACTACCTCGTTTGGAACGACTACAGACTAGAGTCGCTACTACTGAGTCTTGGGTTTGACTCTCAGATCAGTCAAAGTGTAATTCGGTTTTTCCATCACGAATTTCTTAGTAGCAGGAGTTGGATCTTAACCCGGTTGGTGGCTTGCCTACTATTAAACTGGACTTAAACATAACTGTATATTTGGCACTCTTCTGCCTAACCCTTGGCAGACTACAGGTGTAATTATATTTTTAGCTTTATTATTATGCTTCGCTCTATAGTTAAAGTTTTTATTTTCCTTTACCAGACCGCCAAGGCTTAGTTCAATGAACGATTCAATGAAGCTATCATCATTCTTTACGTATTTCGTTCAATACTAATTGGTTTAATGGCATTCAAATGAATACCTAGACATTTAGTATGGTCATTTACCGATATAGACGTCTAGAATTACAAACATTGTCTATACTTAAATCACCTGTTAAGCATGCGTCGGAAATCGAAACTTTAATTCAGTTAGGCATGGTTTATTTTCCTTTGAGCATTTTTGTGTTTAAGACCTTTTGAGAGTTTAGCGTTATGTGATTAACTAAAATTATTTATTGTTAGTAGTGCTTTGTGTCAGTTTCTACATAATAATATGTTTATATCATTGTTGTACTGTGTTATACTGACTTGTATATTCTCTAGTAAGTAATGTTTATTATTATGAGGTTTATGAAGATTGAATATCATTAACTATTAGAAAAGTTTTCTTGTGAAGTGAAAGTGAATAGTGACCATAGTTACGAAGAAGATACTTCAATAAAAACGTTGTTGGTGATGTTGTGTCTGTTTAGATCTATCGTGGTGTTTGTTTTCATTTTCTTTTATAATTTTGAACATCAAATATTATGTAAGTAAGCTTTATACTATTGGACAAATTCGCACCTTTCTTAGACTAAGCAATACAACGTAATTATCATAAGAAGCGTTTTTATTATAATAGTGAAGCCTGTCCCTGTTCCCACTGCAGGGCAAAGGCCTCCTCCATAGTTCCACTATTCTCTATGTGCGGTTTTCTTCGCCCAATTTGTCACAAACACTTACTATAGCCGAAAAAAAAGGTATTTTCTAAATGCATCATACAAATAAATGTATGATGCATTTAGAAAATAACTTTTTTTTTTGTGACGACCACCAACCCGCAATGACAACGCGTGGTGGATTACGGCCCACTTACTCACTTACTCACTCACAGAGAATGCCTGTCATAAAATATTTCTCATATCCCACAGTCTTAAACCTGAAAACGATTTAATTAGCTATTAAATCTCTATTAACAAGTTTTAGATTGATGAGATCCGGTGATTCTGCGAGGCATTTCTCTGTCGTTCTCCGTAATAGAGTTAACTTTACTAGTTTGACGTCAATCTGTCTCCGTCTGGCTTTAGCGACGACTTTTCTCCGACATTACTGTGTACTTGATACGATACATAATATACAGTATGTTAGTTTAAACAAGGCACAATATTGAAACGCGCAATATAGGAAAAAATAACAGACAGAACCAAACCAAGTATTTCGGAAAAGTCTCGTAACCCTTGCGTTTTTCACAGAAAATGCGCGCGGGTCAATGACTTTTAAGTATAATCCATTTTCCCTCCATAATTTAAAACTGGCGTGAGACAATGGCGAAAAAGTAACGTCTAAAGAAGTGAGATCTGGAGAGCATGCGGGGGCCATGGCACAATTACCTCACAAATTATATTAGGGGAATAGTTTTTTAATTTGGGACGTGAATCGAATGCTGAATGTATAAGTGAAACACACTGTATGTATAAGTGTACTAAAGGCAAGTCGTAGTAAAATCACACATCACGGGCACTTATATCTTATGTTTATAGACTTAGGTAGATTCGAGAGTAATTTTCTCGCGGCACGAGAAAATTACTCTCGAATCTTTCTCATTGATTAAACATCTATTTCATTTGAAGCGCGCCTTCAGCGGCTTCTCAAAATATAGAAGGTGCAGAGCAACCGGGGCGATAGTTGTTGGAGAGCGGAATAAAAACTCGAAACTATGTTAAAACTATATACATGAAAATCTATATACAATTCACAAATTTTATAATGTCTTCAGAAAATATTTACAACACGAAATTATCGAAACGCAACATGAAAAAATTTTTTATCAAGAAAAAGTGACAGACAAACAAAAGTCAAAAAAATAGAGTGCCGCAGCACCGGCCAGCAATATTCGTACGCCGCCTCCTTGATCGCGGCCTCGCGGCACTACATCAGCCCCCCCTTGAGACCGTCAAGGGCGATAATGGTCAGGAAACCTAACTCTACGTCCCGATCTAGTCTTGTGAACAATTGCTTCGCGATCTGGTGATTTCTGGTTCCCTGATTGAGTCACATGTGTTGTTTTGTGTGTGTCATGTTGTCGATCTTGTGATAAATGAGCGGGATTGGTTGAATGAGTGGGTGTGTGTGATGATGTGTATGGAGTGGTGTCTGGGTCACGCAGTATGTAGGCGGGCTTGACTCGGTCTACCGATACTGTGACTTCCTTGCCATTAGCCAGAATAGTGAAAACCTTTTCACCACGCCGAAGCACCTCGTATGGTCCAGAATATGCTGGTTTCAAGGCACCACCAACAGTACAATCTCGCAAGAATACGTGAGTGCAAGTGGCTAACTCCTTGAACATGAAAGTTGGACGCTTTCTACTATGGTGTGAGACAGGCGAAGGCCTCAAACACTGGACAATACTTCGCAGCCTTGATGTGAATTCCATCAAGTCTGGATTACAGATGATTTCTGAGTCGAAAAACTCGCCTGGCAGACGTAATGGTTCGCCATATACCAATTCAGCTGAGGTGGTTTGCAGATCTTCCTTGAAAGCACTACGGACACCCAACAAGACAAGAGGGAGAGATTCAACCCAATTCCCGTTAGTGTGGCAGATTATGGCTGACTTCAGCTGCCGATGAAATCTTTCCACGAGACCATTACAGGCTGGATGATAGGCAGTGGTACGGTGATGATTGAATCCTGCGATGCGCGAAAGATTTCTGAATAACGCAGATTCGAACTGCCTACCACGATCTGTCACGATATCAACTGGACAGCCAAACCGGGAAATCCAGCCACTGAGTAGGGCTTTAGCAACAGTCTCAGCAGTTATGTCTTCCAAGGGTATTGCCTCAGGCCAACGCGTAAAGCGGTCGACAGCGGTGAGACAATACTTGAAACCTTGTGACAGAGGCAATGGTCCTATTAAGTCAATGTGGACAAATTTGAAACGAGCTGCAGGAAGTTTGAAGGTACCAACTGGAGCACTCGTATGACGTGTAATCTTAGAACGCTGACACGCTATACACGCTCGTACCCAGTTCCTGCAGTTCTTCCTAACTTCAGGCCACACATACCGCTCAGAGACTAGTTTGGCGGTTGCTTTTGCCCCAGGGTGACTAAGAGAATGCAGACTCTCGAACACTGTTCTCCGTAGCGGTTTCGGAACAAACGGCCTTACTGCGTTCGTACTGACGTCACAAAACAGTTCAATGTTGCTGCCTGGGACCTTCAGTTTTTTGAGACGCAGTGACGTGGGGCCTTCTGCGAGTTGAGTAAGCTCTAGATCAGAGTGCTGAGCGGCTGCCAATCGCTCCAGATCGATTGGCTGAGAAATCTCCTCAACTCGCGAGAGGGTATCAGCTACCACGTTGTCCTTACCGGATATGTAACGTATGTCAGTGGTAAACTGCGCGATCAGGTCCAGGTGCCGGAACTGTCTTGGCGAGCAGTTTTCTTTCCGATTGTGGAAGGCGAAGGTCAGAGGCTTGTGGTCGGTAAAGACAGTGAAGTCCCGAGCTTCGAGCATATGCCTGAAGTATTTTATGCTCTCGTAAATGGCGAGGAGCTCTCGATCGTAGGGTGAGTACTTCTGTTGAGAAGAGCTCAGCCCACGAGAGAAATATGCCAAAGGCTCCCAGGACTCACCACTACCAGTCTGCTGCTGTAACACTGCGCCAATCGCCTTGTCAGACGCGTCAGTTACGAGCGCTAACCTTGCATCGCAACTGGGATGAGCAAGCAAGGCGGCTTGACATAGTCCCTCTTTGCAAACTTCAAATGCATCGAGCAGCTGACCAGTAATATGAACTGGGTGCGATCCTTTCACTGAGCCGGTGAGTAGCGCGTTTAAAGGAGCTTGTTGTTTAGCTGCGCCTGGAATGAACCTACGATAAAAGTTCACCATACCTAAGAACCGACGTAGTTCTTTCACAGTTTTTGGTACGGGAAAGGTCTTGATGGCGTCAACTTTGGCTGGAAGTGGGGTGGTACCTTTGGCTGAAATGCTGTAGCCTAAAAAGATGACCTCAGAAGCGCCAAACACGCACTTTGCCGTGTTGACGACCATGCCGTACTGCTTCAGCCTGGCGAAAACTTTGTGCAGATGCTCTTCATGTGTTTTTTGGTCCTTGGAAAAAACTAGGATATCATCCAGGTAGGCGTAGGTGAAGTCCAGACCCCGTAGCATTTCATCGACGAAGCGCTGGAACGTCTGTCCGGCATTACGAAGCCCGAACGTCATGAACGGAAATTCGTAAAGACCGAACGGCGTTGTAATGGCGGTCTTCGCGATGTCATCTGGATGCATAGGGATCTGGTTGTAAGCCTTGACCAAATCAATGGTAGAAAACATGGTACAACCTGACAAACAATGAGCAAAGTCGTGTATGTGCTTGATAGGGTACCTGTCGGGTATCGTTCGGGCATTCAGCATACGGTAATCCCCACAAGGACGCCACCCGTTGTCTTTTTTAGGGGTGAGGTGAAGAGGTGAAGCCCATGCTGATTCCGAAGGCCGGCAAGTACCGTTCTGCAACATCGCCTCGAACTCTGACTTTGCTATTTTAAGCTTATCAGGCGCTAGCCTGCGTGGTGTGCAAGAGACCGGTGGCCCAGGTGTGGTGTGGATGTGATGTACGGTGTTGTGGTGTATTGTGCGATGAATGCCATGCGGACGAGTAATGTCAGGGTATTTTGAAAGTATGGTGTGGTATACAGAGTCACCAGACATTACCTTCACCGAAGAAATGTTGTCCTCGGTTCGCGCAAGTAAAGCCGCGGTCACAAGCGTAGTGCTACCGTCGATGAGACGTTGGTTTCGGACATCAACAATAATATTATAAAATGAAAGGAAATCCACGCCTATTATCGCCTTTGTAACGTCAGCCACTATAAAATTCCATGAAAAGTCGCGACGCAACCCTAGGTTTAGCACTAAGTGATTAAAACCGTATGTATTTATAGTTGACCCGTTTGCGGCACACAGTTCATAGCTAGTCTTTGCACGATACTCTTTTAAGCACTTACGAGGAAACACGCACAGATCACTACCCGTATCTACAAGAAACTGCATTTTAGTCCGCCTATCCGTTACGAACAAGCGACCGGTACTCGGGCAGTCGTCGGTCGCCATTACCGACTGCCCTTCGCGTTTCCCGCGAAATCACAGGGTTTCATACATTTAAGAGCCTTGTCGCCGAACTTGTGGTGGTACCAGCAAGTCGGGTACTTCTCGTAGTTGGAGTGCGATCTAGCGGACGATGAGCGGCCCCGGAGATGTGAAGATGATCTTGATCTTGACCGCGCCATTCGGTCGAGCTTAGCAGTCAACGCTTCGACTTGTCGGGTTAACGCAGCAATCTCGCTCGATCCGCCAGACGTACCTGCTGAAACTCCTGTAACTTGCGAAGTTGGTGACACGGCGTCCAGGACCTGGTCGGCAAGCTCGGCAACCTCGTTCAGCTTCATCCTGGCCTGTGACCCGATGAAGGGCTGCACGCTGCTGGGTAAACGACTGGCCCAAAGGGTTCTGAGCAGGTCATCTGGGACACCAGATCCAGCTAAGCTTCTCAGTCGACGTAGGAAATGCGATGGTTTGCTATCTCCTAACTCTTCGTGATGAAGTAGCTGCTGTACCTGCTTTTCCCGTGACGCGGACAGCCTCTTGATGAGCTCCATTTTCAGTGTCTCATACTTGTCCGAAGCTGCGGGACCAGCGACGATGTCCTCGACGATCTCGATATACTGCGGCTCCAAGTGAGACAAAGCATGGTGATATTTGGTGGTATCCGTCGTCACTCCTGCCAACTCGAACTGGCTCTCCAGGCAAGAAAACCAAAGGTTCGGTTTAGATGGGTAAAATGGCGGTACCTTTACAGCGATGCGGTTTACGCTTGTCATCTCTCCGCTTTCTTTGCTCTCGTTCCCCGGCATAATGTTCCACAGGGGTCACCAATGAAGCGCGCCTTCAGCGGCTTCTCAAAATATAGAAGGTGCAGAGCAACCGGGGCGATAGTTGTTGGAGAGCGGAATAAAAACTCGAAACTATGTTAAAACTATATACATGAAAATCTATATACAATTCACAAATTTTATAATGTCTTCAGAAAATATTTACAACACGAAATTATCGAAACGCAACATGAAAAAATTTTTTATCAAGAAAAAGTGACAGACAAACAAAAGTCAAAAAAATAGAGTGCCGCAGCACCGGCCAGCAATATTCGTACGCCGCCTCCTTGATCGCGGCCTCGCGGCACTACATCACTACACATTGTATGTGTACCAAAACAGTTTGTTCGTTACTGTATAAAATAGCTATCAAGATATTAGGAAAAAATCTCCTTTAGATGGAGCTATGAAGCTAAAAGCTAGTCGTTAGGGCTTCAAGGCAGGACAGAGCTCCTGCCGGGGCTGCTGGTTGTTCATGAGAGAAACCGCCCCGAACACAAAGAGCTAAGAAGGAACATGGCTGATTTTTAATCAGTTGAAGTGTGACACTCCCTTCCGTGTGAATGTACACAGCAACTCACTCTAACTCTTACTGCCGCACTCAGAGAACTTTAATGATTACTTAGGCCATCACTTAGTAAAGGTTTTGACAGTTTTGTCATACAAAAGTATGTCAAAGCGTTACTAACTGACGGCTTAAGTAATCATTAAAAATCTCTGAGCACGGCAGTTAGAAAAGTAACTTCTAAGGGCTAAAAGACAAGAAAAAAAAGTTAATTTAAAGCCAATCAACTTTTATAAAATTAGAAAGATGAATATCATGAAAAAAAATAGAGCTATTTTTTAACGAAAGGACAGTTCCCTGTAATTTTCCACAAAAATGTCTATTCTTAGCTCAGCAGGACCAAAGTATAAAAAGATTTTCACAAGAAAATTGATAATTATCTAAAAAGCCCATCTTATCTTAAAATTGATCTTGTTTGAAACATCTCGAGATCCTGGAATAGAGCTTGAACATTTTCAGATGACTCGTACCGAGTTTGCCAATTTGTGGCTCTACTAAATTATTATTAGTTCATAATTATAATAGTCATAAATAACAAGCAAGTATAATAATAGTTCCTTGTTATTGAACATTTCCTGGAATATTTATTTTTGCTATTTCTCGGAAAATGGCACTTCGTTGTTCATTATCAAACGGGATTCAACAACATTGGTACAATTTTTGGATCATGAAATAAATCGTGCCCACCTATTTATAATCTACCAACAGAGTATTTGATGATTTCCCAACCCCCAAAAAAAAAAACAGGTTAGCCGCTTGAAGCCTTATTGAGTTAATTTGCGAGTGGCCCTACCTAAAAAACAAATTTTGTTTTAACAATACCAGCATTTTTACACTTTACTTTCAGATGTTACCTTAATGATCTTCACGCTAGGAATTCCATTTTTTTTCAATCGTGAATGTAAGCAATGCGTTTATCTAATAAACCATCACTTACAAACATTTACTTCAATCTCCGCGAGATAAACCAAAAAAAAAAAAAACCAAAAAAAAAAAACCATCAAAGTAAAAAGTTTACGTAGAGTGAGGAAAGTGTTTCCGGTGGTCCCGTACAGTCTGTACCCAGCATTACCTGACCCCCACTTCTCAAACCACTTGCTCTCTTCTTCTTTATACGAAGGGTCAGATAATGCTGGTCACTGATTGTAGGTACACTGCGGGTCGCATTCATAGACCGTTGCGACCACTGCGGGTATTCTTGCGCGTCGCGTCTTTCGCGACTTCAGGACAGACTCGATTTGCGACTTAACCTAAACTCGTCTTGCAACACGACTTGAAACTCGATTTGTGACGTGACTTATGATTCGACTTGCAACAAGAGTTTTGATGTGACTTGCGACTCGTATGTCTAATGACACGATTCGCATCCCGACTTGCTACTCATCTTGTGACTCGTCTGTTCGTCGCGCGTCGCGTCGACACGATTTGCTATTTCCGACACGAGTTGCGACCTGACTTGCGACTCGACTTCTGACTCGTCTGTCCGGCGACACGATTTGCGACTTGCGACACGACTCGCGACAAGACTTGCGACTCAACTTATGACTCGACTTCTGACTCGCCTGTCCGGCGATACGATTTGCGACACCACATACTTCAAATGACACACACGTGTCTAACTCATTTCTTTCGCGTACATAATACCTTCTTTCATTTGTCGCTTGCTCTTGTATCTCGTGGCCAAGCCGTTACCCTTTACTGTAATAATACCGGACTACCGGACATTCAGTAATATCGTAAATATTTACACCGCTCAATATTGTACGATAAGTTTTTATGATCGCGCTTAGGGATGTCGCGCTCGTGAAATTAAATTGCTTTGTAGAAAATACTTGGGATGCAGAATTGCAGCATTTTATTTGCATTTACCATTTAAATTCGTATAACGTCATTTTATATCAATACTATGCAACGGAATTACATTTTCACTTTTTCCTACATACAGGGTTATTGACCGAACTTGACTTACTAGTAATCCTGTGTCCAGGGACCCAGTAGACATAACAAATGAATCTCGATGTTTCCATGTTCAGAAAAAATATTTAAGGTTTACTTAAGTGTAAACAAGTAAATTACTTAAGTGTAAGTAAGTATAAATAAATTATCGGTCGATAGTTATACAGACTAAATAAAGTGTACAAGACGCTTTTAACCAACTATCTAAGTCCCATAAAAAGTACCTAAACATCATCTGTTAATAGATACTCAGTGCTTACTTCCCATTAAAGCTCTATCCTGCCAACATTACACTCCCCACAGTTACATTATTTAACATAATTATCTAGTATTTTACATAATTATTGCAAATTCATGTAGAAAGGGTTCTCTTGTGATCAAATCTAAACGATTTTATAGTTTTGCATAGTACTTTATGTTACTTTCACATCTACATCGTAATTTTATTATCCCTTTGGTTATCTAATAGATAAGTGCATGAATATATTAAATAGTTTATGTAGGTGGTAAGTGTTTACATAAACATTACCACCTCCTTTTTGTACGCAGTTCTGTTTCAAATTATTGATAAACTTCGTCATCAGTTTAAAACCACAAAATTTTTAGTCATCGCAATGGCCTTTTTTTTACTTTTAGTAAAATTTTATTGTTTTTTATTTTATTTGAAATGAGCCATGGACCATGGATTTAAAAACAACGACAAATGCATAAACAATTAATACACTAACAAAAAACAAATTAATGTTAACCTAACGTTACAAAACAATAAGAAACTATCTTGTCCCCTAACTTAGGGCGAATTTCATCAACGAAGATAACTTAATTCTTTTGAGCACATCTAAATTATTTTAATAAACTTTTTTTTACATTTGGGACGGCTCTTGGACGCAGTTCAAATGAGCTAATCGAGTTCACCTTCTTTGTCACCCTTAGCCAGGTGTTATATTGTCACTCCAAACTTGACCATACAACTATTAACTTAGATTTCTATTTTCCCTGAACTTTAGGCACAACCCTATCAAACCTGCAACGGGGTAATAGATAGTCTCCCGTGTATCTATTGGCTCCCGTCTCTCTGTGATTAATGACATAGGTTATGGATATTGCTCGTGTGTCTACCAATATCGTAGGCTCAAAGGCTATGTGGCTCTTTGGCTCAGTGGCTCTTTCGTAAGAGGTTAAGGGTCTTCTTGTTAACATGGAGGTGAACTAATGGAAATTAGGAGCTGATTTGATTACTGCTTTCTAGTTCCTCACAAGTTTTGCTTTGGAGGCAGGTTTATGGTCAAAGTCATATGTTGATATTATAGTACTTATCTTACGATGATGTTTGGTGATAAGATCAAAATAATTTGAATCAGAACATGCTCACTTTATTCTGTAGCATTAAGAGACCATCATATGACACTCTGTCTGGTACCAGTTTTCACCCTTATGTCCTAAGCAATAAGATTGTAAAGTGGCCAACCCTCGGTGGAAACGGTAGTAGCTGCACGACTATTACAAAAAAAAAATAGTTATTGGTTACTGTTGAGTCTCATTAAAAATTCTTATCGGGTCAATAATAAATAAATATTCGAACGCCGACAAGCCCTATAAATCCGGAAGAGTTGTCCCCAATCTGGTAAAGCGACAACAGCGCCCCCTTCTTAGTAATACGACACTAAAGGGCTTCTTGTAAATTCTTGTTGCTCTTCGACACTCGTTATGAGGTTATTTTAAACTGTTACTTTGTAAATACTGAGATGACGAGAAACAGAGAAGTATGGAAGAGGAAGACATGCTGCGCCGACCCCAAATGAATTGGGATAAGGGCAAGAGAATGATGATGACTTTGTAAATACTGGGTCAACTTTCAGTGGCCCATTTGTAAGCCATATATTTTTTTGTTTCGTAAGGAACTTCGCTCTCAAAACGGTGAAGGAAAACATCGTGAGGAAACCGGCATTTGTTTTAGAACCAAAAAAATCGAAGACATGTGAAATCTACCAAACCGCACTGAGCCCGCGTGGTGGATTATAGCCCATTCCTCTCCTAGATTCCTATCTAGGCCTGAGTCTCTGTAGTGGGTACATTTTAGGCTGATGACGATGATGAAGGAACTTCGTTGAGTTTCCTACTAATCTTAAGATTTTGAGATACTTTAGAATGGTTCTGGACTTGTGCCTGTTTTATGGCAATAGCTCTATGTCCCCATTACATGGGACTTAAACATAACAGGCGAAATGTGGGTGAACTAAGAGATACATCTCTGCCTAACCCTTCGGGGCTTACAGACGTGATGTTACGTTATGTTCAGAACAGTTATACAAAGACAATGACTAAAGTCCGAATCGACAAAAGTAAACTGCTTTGAAGTTTACTTTTGTGAGTTTATTGCCTTCCATTAAGTCACATAAGGCACAATTAATTTCAGTAAGACTACCTTTTAAATTAATATTGCATCTTAATTGCACCTCTTTGCAGCAGGCAATTAACCACCTCGGTAAATCCGGAAGACGCTACAAAAATCAGGTTCGGTCTGATGGTATACGATACTGGATAATCTGAGTAACTCAGTAACTTGATACGCAATGCACCGCGGGGCTTCTCACTGTGACTCATTAACATTACGTGTTTCTACGTCAATAGTAGTTAATTTGTTGAAGCACTAAACTGGTAAATATTTAGTTTTACTGTATTGTGTCTACTACGCACTCAGAGACGTTTAATGATTACTTAAGCCATCACTTAGTAAAGGTTTTGTATGTCAAATCTTTACTAAGTGACGGTTTAAGTAATCATTAAATATCTCTGAGTACCGCAGTAAGAGTTTCTTGCTTATTTCTGGATAATTTGATTGGTATGATAGATCTTCTTCTAAATAAAATAGATACCTATTTCGAGATAATTGGAAGGATGTGAAAGAAAATTAAATTGACTAGACTAGGCGAATAGTGATGGCAGATGGCAAGTTGTAGGTTGTAAAATTTATAAATTAATATAATAAATGTTGTCGCCGGGACAAAGATACGGCGTGCGGAAGCGTTTTGCACAGGCAAGCTGTTACATTATTTTCCAATAAAAGACGATTCCAGAACATATCTCTCGTAAACGTGTAGGCAGTCAATATTAAAGCTAGATTTACGTCAGAAATCCACAATATAATCAATGAGGTAGGTTTCTCTGAGGATTTGCATCATTTCCACCTCGATTATCAGAGACGAGTAGCTGGCTAGCTGGGTGGCATTAACGAGGTGTGGGCTGTCATCAATGAGCTTAACGACCTGTCTGGGTGAAGTGTACTGTGTATTTGAAGGGATTACCTTCGTTATGGGGTGAATTATGACTATTGTTAAATTAAGCTGACATGTTTTGCAATTTTCTTTAGGCGTAGTTCGCTAGTTGTCCATATTTTTATGGAAATCAAATGCCAGTAGTATTTCTGGTCACAAATCAACCGAATTCACGTCCGAAGAAATTGCTTAAATATTATATACATAGTATTTTTTTAAACAGGAGAAATTCCTAGAAACCCACACTAGGAATTGGTCCTGTATCGTGGGAGCGTAACATTTAAACTCACATACTTAAACCAAACACTTTTCTCGATCATCGTAGGATTTGGAAAATGGTCAGATACATAATTTTGTTACACTCCACCATGTTAGGGCTGTAAAATACGGGCGTACTTTCGGCCACGAAAGTACTTCCCGTATTTTACATGGATCGACTACCTACTTGACCTCCACGACAACATAATTTCAGAGTAAAGTCCATTTCACGAAAGAAGTCCCGCAGACGCAGCGCTGTATGTCGCGCGACATAATGTTGTTTCACAACTTTTGGCATCGTAAATAAACCTTATAACGCACTAATCCAATAATAAACTCACAAAATATCTACCACAACAAACGCACCTTGATAACATCGACAAACGACAACATGGCCGATCTGTTAAATTTAGTTCCACAATTTATTGTCCGCGGGACTTCTTTCGTGAAATGGACTTTAACATGGTACTGCTTAGTAAGACAGCTAACACTAGAAACATAGATAACTAATAAAATCCTTTCTTACTCCACAGCCCCAACCGTTACCGCAAGCGCCGCCGCCGCTGGCGCTGCCCGCTCCGACCTCTGCGCCCGCGCCGACAGCTGCGCACGCGTCGGCCCCGCGCACCATCGTCATCCAGCGACCCGACGCTCGACACGGCTTCGGGTTCACCCTCAGACATCTTGTAGTGTATCCGCCGGATTCGTTACAGGTGGGTGTGAGTAACTTTTTCTGTTTTTTTTTTGTAGTTTTTAGTTTTTTTTTCAGGTCACCATGATCTCATGTTGGAAGCATGAGGTCCTAGGTTCGCTTCCAAGGTCAGACCAAGGTTAACTATAAGAATTTTGCAGCAACAGCTCCAAGCCAAGATATATATCTGGTTGATGGCAATTGGCTATAACGTGGGACTTAAACATAACTCTGCCTAAATGTACGTAAACCTACTAGAGTTACTTCTACTCTATTCAACCCTTCGGGCAAAACCGGAAAAATGGATCGAAAAAATGTGCCTCTCTGACTTTGCCATGGTGTAGTAGGTACCTAATCGAGGAGCAGTTTCATGTCCAACACCAGAACTGCGCATGTAACACAGTCATAGATATACTTTTCTGTAAACACAAAAGATAAGAACAATCCTTCAAGTGATAATTCAGACGTCCTGAAGATAATGGTTGAAGTATTAGATACAGCACTAATCAGACATCAGTTTTAACGTGACCTGGACAAATATCAAGTCGTATTAGAAAGTACAACTATCTTACTTCTTCACTAGTCATTTTACTAGCGTCAATTATCGTCATTGTCGATATCAATAATAAGGCGGTTTCCTAACTAAAAAACTATGATTATTTTTAGTCCGTCAGTTAGATTACCGAAAAATATTGGATACGTGTTTTGATAACATGATTTGATTGACAAAAGATAAAACGCGTCAAAGATAAGGTGTGGGGACTTGTGACGTCATTACGTGGTAAAACATTTAGTGCGATGTGACGTCAGACGAGCTTTCGAAGCACTGTATCGTCTTCATTGTTTGTTTATGTGAAAAAAGAAAAAATATGTGTCCAATATTTTTTGGAAATCTATCTGACGGACTAATTAGATTTTTTTTTGTCAAATACCCTATTAGGTAGGTGCAGCCGAACAAGCTAATAACAAAATGGGCAGAAATCTTTATAATTCTATAATATCCATCAGATTTAACATTTTTGTTTTGTTTTTATAGCTTTGAGTGTCCCACTGCTGGGCACCGCCCCATAACTTTCCAGTTACTTTTCTAGACAACTTTTCCCTATCGTATTTACCTTCGTGTCAAAATCCCGATCAATACGTCTAGTTAACACCGATGCCATCATTCTCCAGCTAACCTATAACTATATACCTTCCAGGACTTATACGAAGATGCGCGCCACCTGGCGGTGGGCGCGGTGGGTGCCCCAATGGACACGATCTTCGTAAGGTCGGTGCGGCCCGGGGGCCCGGCAGCCGCGGCCGGACTGCGCGCCGGTGACCGGGTGCTTGCCGTTAACGGCGAGCCGGTTGCCTGTGGCCGGTCCCGGGCGCCGTACGCGAGAGTCGTGCAGCTGGCGCAACGGGAGCCGAGGATATTGAGGCTTACTGTCGTGCCGAGGGACCACGATTTGTTGCAAAGGGTGAGTAGGCTGTCATTATTATAGAGTTGTCAGCAAATTAAACAGCACCCAGGCCGAGGGCCAGTGTCTACCAGGGTTGCAGAATCTGTTCGAAAGTGTTAGGTACAACGGGCCTGAAAAGCAAAGGGCATATGAAGGAACACGAATGGGTTTTAGCCAGTAAGAGACTGACACTCACTCCTGCTCCGCCCAGCGCGGGAAGAGTCATTTGATGATTTCCCATCCTTAAAAAAAGGCTGTCATCATCATCATGATCAGCCCGAATACGAAGACTTTTAAACAAACGCCTCCCCTTTAGAACGCTGAAACGAAGGGCAACCTGCCACTTGCATCCACAGGTTCCCCGCGACTCTAAGGATGTAGTCGATCCACTTGGTGGGCTGTATAATGTTGAAATTGTGCCTGTCACTTGCTTCTTTGATGTCGCAAAGCAGGGCTCAAATTGTTGGAAGAATTGTCTAGATATCCACGGATATAAATAAAATAAATAGTAATGCAGAATCAACCAACACATTACAAGCATAAATTATAGAAAAGTAGTAACACTAAAATAAAGTCAACAACCATCAGCAAATACTAAACAATTCAGTCAGCATATAAAGCGTGTTTTACTCAAGGTTGCAACTTATTAAGGTCATACTTAATAGTATACGTCAACTACAAATGAGTTCTCTATTTTATTTACTGTAAATTTTTACTAATATTTTACTAATTCTTTCTCCGTTCACAGTATTTCAGCGAAGCAGCATACAACCCCGAGACAAATCAGCGTCCACTAGACATGCCGGCGCCGGTGTCAGACCACGAGTCACGGCTGTTCGACGCGTACCGGAGGCCTAGGGCTGCGCTACCAGCCCCACAGGCTCCGGCGCGGCACCAGGACCCAGAGTACGCCAGCGTGGCGTCTCTGGCGCCCTCCAGATATGACGCCAACCGTCTGCCTGGACCACCACACTATTTAATGCATGATGGGTAAGATTGTTAATGTGACTGGCATAGTAAATAGTACTTTAATGAGTTGTTTAATTATGTAACAGAGTCTATGCAAAATCCAAGATAGCTTAGCCTTATGTATGCCGTTTAATATTACAGTATCAGTTTTAAAAAAATGAAGTCCTCAAATACTTTCTTCATACCCACAGCAGACGGGAGTCGGACACATCGCTGCCATCATCGGCGACGGAAAGCAAAGACAGCCTCGGATCCTTCGACTCGAACTCAACCCTGACCGGGCGAGAGCTGGACGACTCGATAATCCTATCGCGAATACGAAAAAGCCTCGAGCAGAAGGAGGCGTTCCTCCGAAGACCGAGCCAGCCAACCGGCTGGGTCACCCCAGATGCCCCGCCCCCTATCAAGCAGAAAGAGTTCTATGCTAGGCCTCAGAAGCTACAGAAGCCGGCGTGGCCTCCCCCCGCGGCTTCCCCTCCCCTCGCTGCTTCTCCACCCCCTCAGCCCCCGCCACAGAACCAGGAGAGAAAAGAAGAATGTTCAGCAAGTGTGGATAGCGGCACTTTCAGCGGCTATGGTGAAGTCAACGGAGCTCAAAATGACAAGAGTCGACAGAAGCAGGACAAGGGTCAGTTCGTGTCGACGCTGTCGAAGATACAGGAGACCGGGCCCAGCTTTCAGGGCACGAATTTGGGGATGTTCAGCAATGGATCAACGGAGCTTAAGGATGATGCCAATCAAGATAACAAGTAAGTTGCTGATTTTATCATACGTTTTTAGACTCCGTATTTAGACTAGAATGACAGAAGACTCTTAATTAGGAGAGAATGAACTGAGGTATTTGTTACACAACGAATCTTTGTGTGTTCCTTTTGGACGGTAGACTCTCTTAAATGTTGAAAAAATATTGATCTTGTAAATGTACTTATGCACTGATGGCCTCTTTCCATCAGTTGTTTGTTATGCTCTTTGAATACTGTCAGAGAGACCATGATAACGACTTTGCCAGAGTCATCATTCACTCTCAACCATATCCCAATTCCTTTGGGGTCGGCGTAGCAGTTCTTCTTCTTTCATTCTCCTCTATTAGGTACTCGTCATCTCTTCAGACATCTTGCCTCTATTAAATGGGACTTAAAGATAACTGGCGAAATATGAATGTACTATTAGGTACGCCTCTACCTAACTTTTTAAGGATTACAGGCTTGATGTTATCAATATTTACCTTCCTCTTTCCTCCTCCTCAGATACCCAGGAGCCGAACTGCAGCTAGTAACAGCCCGCACGCGACAGCTGGAGGAAGCCCGCGGTGGCTGCTCACGCCGCACGGAGGTGGCGCGCTCCGAGCTGGCGCGGCTCAGCACCACGCGGCTGGAGCCCAGCGTGGCGCTCAGGAGGAAGGAGTTCGAGACCAGGACCGCCAGGAGAGAGGCGAGGTCCTTGGATGTGCAGCCTCAAGGTTAGAGAGCTTTATATGCTAAAGCAGTTTTGAAATGTCTTTTAGAAAAAAATACCACATCAATAATTGTAGTAAGTTCCTCTTCCAGTAAGCTACATATTTTTTAAATATTTTTTTGTTTTCTTCAGGAAATATGTAATTATATAGTCATAACAGTTATTACATAGTCATTCCTGCGACACAGGGTATCCTAGTGTGGGATTCAGTGTCAATGCTATATATTGCAAAACTTTTTATGAACCAATAAACTTTATTATTATTAAATAAAAGAAGTAATGGTAGATGTTTGATGGTTAATGGTATGGTAGTTGTCAAAAAATATTATCGAAAAAAAAAAAAAATTATCATTAAATATTTATCAGTTTAGGTTATAAATTAATTACTTATTAGTCTATATACAAGGCTAGATTAGAATTAGATTAGGCTCCATCATTTTGATGAGCACTAGGATAAGAGAAATAAAAATGTATAATTACTCTTTTTTCACCTCGAACACAATGTTAAACGCAAAACTACATACAGTGACTATCGAGTGTAGCTTGTGTAACCAAATATATATTATGAACTAATCTCCTATATTATCTTGCTTGCAGAGTTGGATCACGAGTCATTGCTAGGCGGCAGCTTGTCGGGCAATCAGCTGATGATAACCGGCAGCAAACACTTACATTGCCCTCCACCAGACGGATATGTGCCCGGTACGTTACTTATCTATACTTAATTAATAATATTATAAAGAGGATAAGTTTGTATAGTTCACGTCTAATAACTTTCCCCCTCTGAAGTTAGCCATTTGCAAAGATCGCGCAAGTGCAGTCACGTAGAAAATTATTTGAACAAAATAAATACATATTTTTAAAAGAAAACATAGTTTTATAATACCATAATGCCCGCCCCCATGACTCGCGCATACGCTGTTGCAGTTTTGTTCGTAATTTTGAGCCACTCGTAGCCAACTTCAGAGGGGCACAGTTATTTGACGCGAACAGTATGTAGGGGGTTTTCTCCGCAACTAAAAAACAAATTCAAAAAATTATATATTTTAGCTGAGTTATAATTAGTACAACCACGTCATAAATACCACAGAACATTAGATTCCAAATTTTACATACGCACTGTCTCCGCCTATACTTGGTACAAAAAGTGTCAATATATCAAGTATGAAGCTACTTACACTATATTTCTTATTCGGCACTAAAATTCTCACACATTCTCCTGATTAGTGTCAGAAAACCTGTTTTCATAAATCAATCTTTTTTGTTCTATTTTCCTTTATCAAAGTACGTCAATTTTCTTTTTCACAGATCCAGAAAAGGTTCAAATGCGAACAAGGTCGAATAGTACCGGAAGTGATGGATTACCTATTAGAAGACATCATGCCACAGGTAAACTGTTACACTTTGATATTACTGTTATCACTGGAACACATCACATCACTAGTAGACAGGGTTTCACATCACTACACAATCACAGTAGTGCGTTTAAGTGGGGGGAAGTTCGATAAATAATTGTTTTTAAAAGGTGACAAGAGATATAAGAATCTCCCTACATCTTTTCAACTCTAGCGAATTGGGGTTAGTGTTCATTATACATTGGCAAGTACAAATACGCTTTTATTATTCCTCCTATAACCTCATTCATGAAATTCATAAATGTCTTATAACTCAAAAGTTATTGTTGCGTATTGTCCTCTCGCTTCATTAATATTAAAATGACCGATATTTAAATGTTGTTCGAAAGAGTTACCGCGGCCTCGACTCAAAGAGCTAATAAGGAATATGGGTGGTTTTAAGTCAGTAGAAGTCTGACACCTGTACCTGTACCTCTCTGCCTAGAGCGGGAGGAGTCATTTGATGATTTCCAATCGTCCAAAAAAAATATATGCGGGGTTCTTTCTGTAGAGGTTTTTTTATGAGTAGAATTAAGACCTCATATTTCAGACAATTACACACTCACTGTAGTTCGAAAGGTCGTCTCAGGGACTAGAAATAAAATGGCTGTAGGTACAGGACCTACAGTGTGAAATAATTATTCATCATATCAAAATATCACAATTTAAACAGTAAATGTGGTTCCTTTATGACAATTAAGTTAAATTACGAACTTTCCGCTCATACAACGCATTATTTTTACCACATAAACATTACACATAAAATATCGTTAAACACAATGCGATTCTTAAAGTTTTTAGCTTTGGGCTTATTGGTTGTCGATGCTTATTCACAAAACATTTATTTGAATGCTTTACTATCTGAATCATCAAGTTTAAAACATTAAAGTACTTGATTCATTTGTAACTGTCCTTTTAAATCATTGATGAATGATAAATCTTCTGAGTGACCTCTTAATAATTTCTGATCTTTATAAACTTTGCTTACCTATACTTTTCTGTGTCCATTAAACATTTTCTGGACCGAAAGACCGATGAAATCGGGACCAGAGACCGCACCACCGTCTTCTAAAGTGGTATTACTTTAATGTTACTATAGTGTGAGAAAGAGATAGAAACTGCAATGATGACTAGCTCCATCTCCTTCTCACGCTGGAGTAAAATTTAAATAATACTGTTAGAAGATGTGAAAGTCAGATTTAAAACTCGAGCATTCGAATAACTCGAAACAATCGCTTGAAGCCGTCGACCAATGAGAGGGCCACACACACACACGTACACAGCTTCGCACGCGTCTAATGGCACCGTTCCGCCCCTAAGATGGCAGTCACGCGAAGCGACGAATGGGCCTGAACAAGGAACAGATGGAGGCGATGAACCGGGTCTCTCTGGGCGGCGCGGGGCTGGCTGACGTCAGGGTGCGGCCGACACAGCTGAGCCTGGCGCCGCCGTCGTCGTCGGCCTCGGCCTCGGCCGCCACGTCGCCGTCGCCGACACCCAGCACGCCCGCCGACTCAGGTCCCGCGACGTCTCGTCCTCGGAATGCTCTCGTGTCCTCCCTAACCTGCCTGCCGAGTTATGTCGCGCTGCATGTGCAACTTAGTTACGTCACAGATTGTTACGCAGATGTTAGGGGACTTACTACTGCCTGTTATATCAGTATTCATCGGTCTCCTGCCCTTATCCCATTTATTTGAGGTCGGCGCATCATACTTCTCTATTACTCGACATCTCACTCAAAAGTCACCTCTTTTGTAGCAAAATCTATATATACTTTCTGTCTTTCTTATTACTTGTATGAGTGAAAGGGACGAATTACACATGGCCATCTCTTTCTGACACTGAAGTAAGATAAAAATAATACTGCTATAAAAGATAGTAGTCTAGTTCCTGCTCGGAAAAATGGCACGTCGAGTTTTAGAAAAAGTACAGCATTTTCTCTTTTACTCATTATAGGGATGTCTCTTTCTAAAGCCCGATGTTTCATTTTTAACGGCGAAGTACTTGAGGCCCAACATTCGTTACCTGGCACACCAATAAAAAAATAACTCACAAAGTCCTTTTGCATGTTGACGAATGTTCTGACCTCCAAAATCTGTATGCAACAAATCTGTGACTCCGTTGACGCCGTAACTCCGTATACCCTACGGAGTTAAGACGTCAACGCTGCAAAATGCCTGTTACCTTAATGCTAAAACGCGACGCGATTCAAAAATAATTGCTCAATATTTCCTACTCGTTTACTAACCGTTTGAAATTCAACCCACGTTCATATTGTCATAAGGTTGATAACGAATCAGGCTTCAAAGCAATGTCCTCTCCCAAGGAGGTTGTTTTGAAACTAGGGAGGAGGCGATTCGGTCTTACCGTCCTACCTGTCTTCCCTTCTAAACGTTTTCAAGGAATGCCGTGTGCTTATAGGTGTGCTACTAATGCAGAACTAACCGTCGTACATTTGGTGTCTAATATACTAATGTTATTGGTACAAGTTACGTTCAGAATGTTTGCTTTACTAAGTACTCTCTTTGGACAGGTTTTGCCGATGATTTGGTGACACGAAGACAAAAGAAAGATGCTCAACTCGGTGGTCAGTATACCTATAGGCGAATAACCACCCTATTTGCATGTGCTTTAAGTGTATAATCCCACTTCTATTGCTCTTAATAATCACCTTACCTGAAATTTGAACTGTATGGCAAGACTAATAAGGTTTATTTCCCTTTTAAGCAGAGGAAGAACGCGCCATGCGAAGGGTTTCGTACTTGAAAGCCACTTGGGGTGATCGATTGCACCTCGACAGTGACGTGGAACCAGACAACGACCCACAAGGCCTTAGAGGGTATGTACCCTTACTTATTTACACTTTAGAAATAAGTTTAATTATAAAAATATACATAGAAATTCTCATTTGTTTTGTCACCTTACGCTTCTGTCTTTGAACAATATTTTGCTGATTTCTCTTTAAACAGATTTTTTATTAAGTGACAAATACAAGTGAAAACTGTTGTTTAATCGTATTAGACTTATCCAGTAGATTTTCCAAGTAGTTAATTACCGTTTATACCTGTCCAGATAACATAATATTTGTATTTAGCACCAATTTTTAATATCACTGTGTCATATAGAAATGTTGTAGATAGACGATTGTACCTATAAATAATTGTCTGTAGTAAATAACCATTATGATGTACCTAACGTAGCGTGGGTTCAATTGGTAATATAAATTGTACTAACGGGGTATATGTGATTGGGTTCAAAACGCAGACAGCGAAAGTGGCGCCCCCCTCGGTTCACGGATGACATAACTCCGCTGCTGAGAATATTCGACCCGCAAGCCGTCCTCCCCACGCGGTATGTCGCCTCACACATAGATGGCGCTTTTAGCAATGTGTGCAATAGTTACACGAATGCGATCATAGATAGCGCCTCTAGTAATCGAATAAAAAACTTGACTTTTTGATGTTTTAGTGTAAAGTATTGAATTAAATTGCATTGCACTGCTTTGATCATTATTAAATATTGAAAAACACCGGTAAGTACTGGAAATTACGAATAAATGACGTCATTCAATAACGAACCATATCCTGGGTACTGCGTAGGTACCTACCCACATTTTAAACAAATTCATTCGCAATTGATTTAAAAATTAACTTTGTTTGGGGAGAGCTTTGTAAATATCGTATTCGGTGGAACATACGTCGATATTGTTGAAATAATAATAACAGATATTTGCATGGAGATAGTTTTGTCAATATTTTGATGTGTGCATGTTCGATGTTAGACGCTCAATGTTAATCGTTTACCAACTGTTTTATTTACTCGTATGTACGTAAAATTCAATGTCTGAATGTATATACGGCATGTTTGTGTTACTTATTCGTTGTTAGAATAGGTATTTTATTGTATTTTTTAATTATAGGTAACTTTAAGTTTTAGACAATTAAGGAAAAAGGTGAGAGATATATTAATATCCTAGACATGTGATTTCCTGAATAAAGTGTAGACTTTCATTCTCGTTGGTACTAGCTTGACTACTAGCGTCAACTATTTGAATAACTAGGCAGCTCATTGACAATAATTATTTCCATTAATTGCTTTCAATTTGAAAAGAAAAGAAAGCCACTTTCAGTTTTCTTATTCCTCAGTCCTTGAAGTGCCAAGTGCCAACATAAAACTAAAATTCGAACTAACTCATTTATTTTTGAGTAAAGGACACTACTGAAGACTCTATCTATTTTCATTTTATAATCTTCACCCTTTGACTTCCACTAGAACTGTTGTAAAAGGGATGTTTACTGACTAAAAAAGATATGATTCTAATTAGTCCGTCTGTTAGATTATCGAAAAATATTGGATACGTGTTTTTTGTTTTATCAAATCAATAAAAATTGACGAAGATGAAGCGCGTCAAAGATTTGAGTGAGGGGTTATGACGTCACTCACCGGTAAAAAATGTCATACTAATGTCTTAGAATATGACGTCACACGAGTTTTCAAAGCACTGTATCGTCTTCATTGTTTGTTTACGTGAAAAAAGAAAAAATACGTGTCCAATATTTTTTGGAAATCTATCTGACGGACTAATTAGATTTTTTTAGTTAACTACCCTATTACATGCATAAACTCACGCATTATTTCAATGAGGGTAGGTAGAAAACCCATACCATATTGCTGTCACTAATTAATGTAAATTGTTATATAGCACTACGAAGAAGGGAGAAGAAGAGATAGCGGAGAATGCAGTAGAAGCTGTAGAGGGAGACGTGCAGGGCAATGTGCAGATCAAGATGGTGGTCAGCAATGGGAAGGTAGGAGTCAATTATTTAATTGGTTTAACATAACTACTCACAGTTTTTATTATTGTATTTTTCCTGTGCTATTTACTGTGTGTACATAAATAGTAAAATAAATAAATAAATAAATAAATAATATCCCCGAAGGGTTAGGCAGAGGTGTAGCTAATAGTTCACTATACATATTTCGTTAAAAAAAAATGGGACAAGCCCGCCACACTATTCCCAAACCACTGTAACTCCTGTAAGCCAGAATCAACAGAGGCGACCACAAGAAAAGCGCCGAGACAATGAAGCCCAACGAAGTCCCAGAGAAACGATTTAACTGTCTTGGATCCCGCAACGAAATTAATCAGAAAAGAAAAGCGGAGGAGTAGGAAAAACATAATAGAAGCAGGAGACAGAACAGAACAAGGCCAATAGGTACACAGGGATGTATACAACTGGGATAAGCCCAGTTGCCTAGCACCACGGATATTATTGTCATTAATATTACTGGGTCCTAAGTTGTGAGCTGTTATATTTGATTCCTATAATAGGTATGACAGAAATGCTTATACTCGTACATAATGCGAAGCAGGTATTTATGGGATATGAGAGGAGTTATTTTCATATAATGTGCTAACACTGCTTACCCCAGGGGTTACTGTAGCTTCGACAAAACACTGTAGATCATGTCAGAATCTGGAATCAGAAGACAGTCCTGCTTATCACCAGCCATTATACGTAGTGCCCATAATCTTAATTACCTAATTGACTTCCTTGTAATATAATTGCCAAACAGCCCGCCTAGCATGCCACCGTAGAAACGGGTTTTGTCGACGGAAGAATCGACAAAATGACAGATTGTAGCAAAATTTAATGTCAAATTGTATGGAAAAAGCTTTGTCTATTCTTGGTAGAATAGAGATAGAATCGCCATACTACACGTGCTGGTTTCAATATGAGCATATCTCAATACACCAACTTCGGAAGTGCTTTTCTGAAATTGTAAAATCATAATGGCTTTTTCTTATCTCAGAAAATGAATAACTAGAAATGATAAACTAATGTGATAACTAAGTGGTGAGATCCTGGTTTCGATTCCCGGATTGGGCAAAGTGTTATTGCTTTTATTGTCGCTTAGTTTAGATGTTATTGTTCATTTTGATACAAGTGCGGAAAGTTTGTTGGAAAGGTTGTAGTTTGTTTGTTGTTTGCATTCGAGACGTTCAATCCGCCTTATTTTTTTTGTAAGGTGGGATATCATCAAATCACTCCTCCCGCTCTGGGCAGAGCGAAAGGGAGTGTCAGACTTCTACTGACTAAAAAACACCCATGTTCCTTCTTAGCCCTTTGTGCCGAGGCAGCGGTATCTCTTTCGAACAATCCGCAGCCCTGACGGGACGCCACACTTACATACACTTTTTGCCTCGTCCAATGAGTTAATGATCTCCTTTGTTGTCCAGCGCGCGAGTGACAGATCCTGGAAGCAGGTGTGGGGTGTGCTGCATGGAACCAAGCTGTACCTGTACAGACATCATCCCAGTCAGGTACGTATTAGTTATAGTTTATGTTATTCTCCTAGTTTAACTAGAGAACTGACGAGCTTAAGTTGTCTATTCGTATTTTTTTTTCTACTTGTACTCTAGAACTGACATAGGTACTTGAGTTGTCTATTCGTGATGTGTTTCTTGCGATGCCATCTAGGTTTATGTAAATGGAGTGCTGCGTATAGATAATATAATTTTAAATTGAAATATGAATGGTATTGGAATGGTAACTCAAAAAAACGCATAATAAAATAAATAAAATAAAAAAAGCCTTTTATTCCATGCAATTACTAAATAATTTCACAATAAGTATTGAATTTTAAATCACATGCTTGTATTGATTATTATTATTTAAATAAATTATAAAAGAACGCATAATTTCGGCAAAATATAATTCAAGAAAGTGAAGGCATCAGGTCAGTTTGTGGAGGGCTACACCCTTACAGTTCCTAAACACCAATAATTATGCGAAAGACAGAAAAAGGTACTCCTAGTTTTACTAAAGAACTGAAAAAAGCCCAACTTTCAATTTCGCTATTTGAGTTTTGTCGTTTCCATGTCTAGGTTCAAGAGGAAAATCAATATAGAATGTTATTTTAATTAAAAGCTCCTACAAACTAATGTAAACCTGGGTTAAAAGAAAACCTATAATATTATACTAAAAACCAATTCTAAGTGACGTCCTTTACGTCACCACCGAAAGCTCCGACCCTTTTTTCAGGAAAAAATTCCACTACTTTGTCTTAACCTTCCAATTCATGAGAAAACCTTGCTTTACATGTAAACCAATATGTTAAAAAGCTTGGAAAGTCCTTGTATGGTGAGGCCAAACATCGGATGGAAGCTCTACGGGAAGGTTCTATTTGTACACGGCCTTGGCTCGTTGTATCAATGACGTATGGTTTCCTCGAGGTGTACCTTTTTGTTGGCCGAGAGTGTAGTCCGCACGTGTGGTTAGGGTTGGCGAAAGGCGAAACAAAAACTGGAAAGTTGTATACATGGATTTGCGTACATTTGTTCAATTTAGGTAGCAAAATGACAAAAAAATGTTTTTACCGACGGTGATGGTATTTAAATAATACTCTATAATACCATATGTTTTACAGGTATAAATGTAGACATTACGTAGTTCAGTAGGTACAGATTCTCATCAAAGTCAGCCAGGTAGCGCAGCACATTATATGGTTTGTTTTTCTCAAAAAATTGCAGAGATTTTAATTTTTTACGTTTGTTTATAAGTCACAAAGCTAAATATTCCATACTTGCTTAACTTAGTATAACTTATCTAGGTACCTTCTTTTTATAAAAATGTACCCGATTGGAAAAATTGACAACCCTACAAAAGTCTACAGTGTAGTGCAAATATTTTGAACCAGCGAGGTAATGGAATATTGTTTTACTCGGAATGGTTCTTGTTTTGTTATTGTCTACGACCATTGTTTGCTTACGTGGCATCGGCTACACAAATATTACTATGGAGACGGCGCTAAAATACCAGACTGTTTATAATACATCGACAGGTTAATGCACAAATCGATTAGAGATTTTTTATGTGATTGAGACTAAAATAGGTATGAATATCTGTTTCCTGATCAAAGGTTGACTTGGTGAGTCATCTTGAATATTTAAAGAACGCAGCACAAATTCCAAAGTGTTCTCCACATTTTTAGACCATAGACTACTAGCGCGTTAGCGCGTATGTCAATCAACTCAGTCTGTCATCGGTTCTCCGTCTAATATAGCCGACCGTTTGCCACTTCAGCTTATTTCATTGACAGCTCTAGATCCCTACACAGTCCAACCTCTCGCATTTATAAATTGCAATTATTACCACAATTATAAATAAACCAACCGATACCCTAAGCCCAATTAAGTCAAACTAATCTTAATTACTAATTGAGATACCCGTATAAGTTACACATTACGAATTCTAGAGATGTGCTGGTTATCTTCAAGATAAACTATCGGTTTCCTGTCGCGAGCCATAAGCGCGTGCGCACCTGGCTTCATTGTTTAAATTTCGAACGTCAGTTTAGGGTTGCCAACGTCTTAATTATAGCACATAGATTTGTTGACTTTTATTGTTGGGCTTAATTTGGAGGTGATGACGTCAAATTGATAGATTTAATGGAACCGATAATTTATGAAAGAGATGTTATCTTTCTGAAGAAAAAAAAATACTTAAGTATTCATTGTTTGCTTACCCTAGCAGCTTGATATATTTAATAAGTATTGAACAGTTTTTTGGTTATTTATTTCTGTTTCTTGCGAATATGGTAATCCCTCTTCATCATCATCCACAGCCCGATTTCACTCACTGCCTGTCTTTGTCTTTCTCAAGCTTTACTCTAGCCAAACATCTGAGAAAATTCCTGTACTGGAGAGCCCAACCATTATAATTAAACTTTTCACTAAATAACTCGATTATGCTTCTAAGCAGCTGGCTAGCCTCAAAAAATTAACAACCCCAAATCCAGATGGCGTGTACATTACAACACAGTACACATTTAAATCATTCAGCCCTTAAACTCGTTCGGTCAACCCACACCTTCTGAGGAGCTAGCCAAGCGTACAAGTAACGGCAACTTTACTGACCCACGTGATCAAAGGCGGAACTGCAGCTGTCACTGAATTAATGTGTAGCTTTCTTAATTATGGATATTATTGTAGAGGAAATACAGCTGTTTATTGTGTTAACGTCTTTATTATGTCAGGATAATGACGATACAAAACAATATCTTCTAAGTATAGATGCTTTTAAATAAGGATCGTTTAACTTATGAGACTTACCAGAGAATGGGCAGTAGCGTTCTCTGTGCCTTCGTAACAACCATACTGCGGTCGCCAACCCGCCTGCCAAGCGTGGCGATTAGGGCAAATCCCCCCCTTCTGGGGGAGGCCTATGTCCAGCAGTGGACGTCTTATGGCTGAAATGATGATAATAATGAACATAAGAGATCATATATTTTGAGTGGGTGAGACGGTTGTCGTGACGAAACTTTTGAGTTTGAATGTGAATGGGTATAAGAGTTGAGGAAGACCAAAGAAACAACAGATGGACTGTAAAGAATGATGTGGCAAGAAAGTAGGTGGTCTCATGAGTTGACGAGTAATAGAGAAGTATGGACGAAGAAGACATTCTTTCTGCGCCGACCCCAAAATGAATTGTGATAAAGGCAAGATATTGGTGATGGTATAGAGACAGTTAAAGAAGAAGAATAACGAGTAAATTATGGAATATTGGCACAGTTTACGCTTTGTTAGATCTGATCTGCAACAACAAACATACAGCACAAAACACTGTACGTAATCCGGAAGTCACAACTCACTTCAATTCAACTTAACAACTGTTTTCTTGTAATAAAAGGTGTCACACTCCCACCCACACACACACACACGCACTAAACGTCAAAACTCTAACAATATCAACTCCTGCGCACTCCGAAGGTTCTTGCAAACGTCACTCACTATACAGACGCAATAAATTTATAAAATGATATATTTTTGGTGCGAGATTCGTGGCCGTAAGTGTACATGTCACATGTAGACATGCAGAATTTATGTTCTGGTCTGAACATTAATTTTGATGTTAATCAGGTTTCTTAGATACAGCTGAAGTTGCCTTTATTCTTCATACGCCTACTGCTGCTGAATATATTAATTTCGTTTGAACTCTAAAATAAATTGTCCCTGGAATGCGAATGATGTTAGACTCCTTGTTTTGTGCCTTCTTGGTGGAGCTTAAATATTGTTTATGGCTTCCTTGATATTTGCTGAGAGTGTGATTGTTGGAACAAAGATTGTTCACGATTCAAGACAAATAAAATGAAGGACGAAAGTAACTGAGGAAATTACCGATATTATTGTTGTATAAAGCGATGAAGACAAACATTGTGAGGCCATGTCCTAAGAGCCAAAAGATCGAAGACATTTAAGAATTTAAAATTTTTAGGAATTTAACAATTTACACTGGGTAAGCGAAGTAAGTCCACTCCCTTTCATAGAGACAGAAGGCGTGTGTCCCACCAGTGGGAACATAATTATACTGTTTAGTGTGGTGTCACTCTTGTACTTAAATCAGTTGACCTAAGTTTTCCACAGCCTAACTGTTTTCTATTTTAGTTAACTCTTATGGTCCCCCTCCTAGGCAAAGGTCTTCCCGCGTGTTCCGTAGCGTGTTTCTATAGCCACACCCGACTACAGTCCGTTTTTAAGTTATTTCAAGTAACCAGTATCATTTCCTGAACAACCTGTTTTTCATCAAAAGGATTCCATCGCGACTGCCAAGCGTTTCCCCGAACCACGTCCTACAATTTATTATTGACATTACCTAAACATTTCTCGGTACAATAAACCGAAGAACATTGGTTTTATAATCCTTATTCAAGCTCTCCTAATCATCCGTATTGCGTAGACAATAAAGGCTATTTCGTTTCACTTACGTTCTGAACTTTCACGGAAGACATTCCGCAAATGATATGGATTTAGATATTCTGGAAAGTGTCGCCTCTATATTTCTACAGTTTATTAATAAGATATTATGACTACTGCGGAAATCCTATGTTCTGATATACTTAGAAGATTGATATTTTAATTATCTGCGTGGTGTTAAGATTTAAGAAAATAATCCCGCATTGGCATCTTCTAATCTTGATATGGCAATGATGATGAATGATTGGATTTTTCATCAAGAATTTCTCAGTAGCAGCCTCTGAGTCTGCATTTGTGCCCGGTTGATGGCAATAGGCTCGCCCCCTATTACATGGGACTTAAGCATAATGTGGGTGTACTATTAGGTACACCTTTGCTTATCCCTTCGGGAATTACAGTGTTATGTTTTCATGTAGTGGACATGTTCTTCGTCAAAAAAACCAGTTAATTCTTCTTTATAACGGCCTAATTACGCTGATAATGTTATCAAGGTTTATAATTCGCGCACATATGACTCTAATTAACGTTACAAACGCGATGTTCATGTAATAACCTACCCTAGTTAATTTTAGTGTAATTATGTACTTAATTTGTATTATTAACATAATCCTTGAACTAAACATGAAACTTGTTTACAAGATTATTTGCCTTAGTCACGTGAAAAACATTTTCATTTTCCGCAAATTTAACTAGAATAGAGCTTCGGTAATGTTTGTGTTTTTGGTTCTGAATAAACACGAACGTAACATCAAAGATAGCATTCACAACCAGTTAAGCCAACCACCTAAGTTATTTAAATAAAGCTTTCGATAAAACCCTATATTGAATTTCAGTCCCTAAACATAATTTTTCACGTGCCCTGTTCCACCGAGTTCTCTGACGTTCGACCACATTACTAATGGCGCAATTTCATTGGTCGTTAACTCGTTCGGTATTCAGCATACGGGGAGTAAATATCATACATAATTATAAACGGTTCCCCGAATGCGGGCCCTTTAGTTCGCATTCCCGCACCCCGCACGCGGGCCCTACCGACTAATGAAATTGCGCCATTAGGGCATAACGTAGTAGCTTCCTCTCGACCTCTATACACTATGTCAACGAATGTCCTTCTTACTACTAAGGGCCGACATTCCGACAATGTCCCGCTCTACTTCGTATCTTACAAATATCCTGATATATTACTCCCTATTTCGGTTCTAACTCCGTACACGTAAAGGAGGAAATGTCAGTTGTTTTGACATCACGCGAGATCTCTCCTTGACCTAATATTGTCACTAAGAAAAAAAAACTTGGACGAATATAGAATCTATGGTGTGTTCACACAGGGACCGTGACAGTAGTTTGTATTGTTCTGTGACAATTTGTAGGATGTTTTGACGTTAATTAAATGATTTCAAGTTGACTGGGAATAAATTAATTGAAACCATGTGTGTTTGAAAAATACAATATGCCAATTGCCAGCAAAAAAAAAGTGTTTTGGTACATTGTTTTGGCGGGCAATTTTTTTTAAAAGAAATATCGTCTATAATTGACGATGCAATACTAAATGCATTATTGTTCTGATATGTCTCATCAAATTCATTTTGTTAGTTCATCTTTCTAACAGTCTCAAACTAACTGATTGTACCGCTTTCTTGTTGAAAATTTTCCTAGTGGATTTTATAGTCTTTTGCTAAAACTTCCCAAACCTACGTAACTGTTTTCACGTCCAATAACCGGCCCTGGAATATCATAAACGATGACAGTAAACTAGCTAAAAATACTACATACGATGCTCGGGAGTTCCCCGGCAGGCCCGCCAATAAAAATTCCTTCTCTTCAAAAATAATTCTTCCTAGAAAACAGTAAAAAGTGCTTCAAAACAAATAAATTATGCTTCAATGTCTCGTAACGTTAGGGTTTAATATTTTCTCATAAGTGCTTTTCAGTAGAAAAAGCACTTAAGACTTATTATCTCATAAAAAATCGTTTTCAAATCCTAAAATTATAAGATGACATTAACATCTAAGCTGAACAAACCTCATTAAAATGCCAACAACATAATTATCTACAATAGTCAGAAAAACAGATGAAGATAGCAGTGTAAAAACCAGCACATTCTCAATATGTGAATACTAGCGATATGTAGGTATCAAATTTTCAAACCACCATAAAATATCTTGGTAGAAGCCGAAATTGAAATACTCAAGAAAAAATACTCAAATACCTACAAATCAAGTATTTATTTCTAGTAGGTGTTACTGGTAACAGGCACTTTTGAATGGTCGAAACAAAGACAAAAATTTAATGTAGCTACAGTCCCAGTCTCACTCAAGGCATAAACTTTGAAAATACTAGTTACCAAAAGCATAGATCTCAATGTATCTAAGAACGGGCAAAAATACAAGTTAGTACTCTATAAGATGGCATTATCTTCAAAGTAATTGACTCAAGTTATCGGATAAGGTGTGAAGTACACACGTCCATAAACTCTATGACTTAATAACAGACATAACAGTGCCTGAACAGAATAATCACCTACCACTACACTTTATAACGATTTAAGGAACCCACATTAACACCGTCAAAGTATTTATTAAGCACACTTAACTTGCCGATACTAAATCAATGGAACAAAACAGTGATTAGCATAGTACTGAGCACAAAATGTACCAAATACATATTTATGAAGTAACACCCAGCGAAAATGTAAGAAGTTGCATACTAATGCAATCAGATCAATGTCGACTGTAATCTTATTCTGGTAGGGGTTTAATCTTACAGAAAAAATATTTTAAAACAAGATATTGTAAAAGAAAAGCTATCGCGCTATGTCTAGAGGACCTTTTTGATTGAAGTTCAAAAAAAGTTACAAGAAAAGCAAACCAAAACGCAGGCATTTTGACGACTTATCTTATATTGAACAAGCAGTGCTATATTACAAGTACAACTTACTAATGTGGGTATTATGTTCTACGGATCTACGAGAAAAGTTCGTGTTCCCGTAGTTACTAAAGCAGTCGATTTTTCACTGTATATTTAAACACACAAAACACAATTTCTCTTCTCAGTATTAGAGTTTTAACTTTTTTTTTTAATCAGCCCACGCTGGCACTGTCCCACTGCTGGGCAAAGCTCTCCCCCATGGCTTTCCAAGTTTGCTTGCTTATTGCCTTCCCCGTCCAATCTGTTAAGAATGAGTCCAGATCGTCACGCCAGCGTTTCTTGGGCCTGCCTCTGTTACGACAGCCGTCTTCAGGAGTATTAACTTTAAAATCTTCAAAAGTTCAACCAAACACCTACAATGTGGTCTGTTTCAATTACTCGATCACAGAATACGTCCTCCTATTTACAATAATGTATCGTTCCATAAATCGAGAAGGCTTGTTATCTTAGTGTTGCCACCCACACCTAGTGTAGCCAGTGTTGCCCGTCTTGCCCTGGATAAATGCTCTCGCCTCGAGGAAGGATGCTAATGTAAAACAAGAGGATGCCATGCAACTATGGCGGCCATTATTTACACGAAATACTTGTAGATGTTCGACGTTTCCGTTTTGACAGGAAATTCGGTCGTCATGCACGTTTGTAAAATTGATCTATGTGTACTACATGATTAAATTATTATTGTAAGCAGAGAAATCGTTTATAGTTTCGTGAGAAGTTTTGAAGGACTAGAATGTTTGGAACTGTCATAAATCGCACACGAGTTGGGCCAACATCTCTGCAGAAAGTTCCATCAATTTTCAGATTTCTAAAAATAGTTTCAAACAATTTATAACACTAACAAGGCACCTCAAGGTCAGGTACACTCACGTACACACCCTCAGGCATATTCTTAACACGTCAGGATTAATATATGAAAATTGCTGTCGATATCCCCTTATTTATTGCTATGTTTTGGCGGACTCACACGTATTTTTCATTATGGTAATGCGTTATTCGATTATAGACAGCTGGCAGACTAGTTTAGGCTAGTTTTAACGATTAAAAATAGTTTATAGTTTGAGCTGTGAGTAATATAAGGCATAAATCCTTTTTCGCCTCGCACGAGTAAGTATTACATTGCCAGTCTAGTGGAATTTTTTTCTTGAGCTTATAATTACTGGCATGTCTATTTTCTTAGACGTGTGTTGAGTAACTGTAATTGATAAGTACTAGCGTTTTAATATTCTTACTTTGTTACCTTACAAACTATAAACTATGCTGGAAGGTTGACGAAGGCCTGCGTCAATTTTGATCTCTTACACATTTGAGGCGGAAAATAGCACAGATCTTTTTTTAAAGTTTTTCTCTGTATTTAAAGAAACTTCGACTTCTCCTTATAACCCCTACTTTATAAACAAAGAACAGATCATCAAACATAATTATGCTAAAATAATGGAATGGGCATCTAAATTTAATCGTAGCTACACGTAATGGATCGCACACACGCAATCTATGATCGATAGGGCGACGCGTTTCGCGATCCTGCGCCCGCGCATCCGATTACACGATAAACGACCCACAAGACGATGAATTTATTATAAGTGACTGCGTAATTGAACACCTTTGATACTTGATGGATTGTGCTTCTGTTTTCTGCGGATCAATTAAACACTTCTTTGTGTGATTCGGTTATGAACTTCACAAAAAAAATAAAAAATATGTTGGGGATTTTTTTTAAGTTAAGAAAAACCAGTTTCATAAAATAACAAAGGTCTTTATTCAACGAATTATGAGACATCAGAGCAGGAAGTTAATAATACATTAATTCAGCATTGTAAAATTACGGTGTAAGCACAATAATTGCCCATTGTCTCCCAACTCTCATTTCTCAAATTCCGAGCTTGTAATCTTAAACTTTAATGCTTTAAACACATCACTACTTAAGAAAACAAGATATATGGCATTGTTTTATTTTATTGTTTAAACGGAAGAGGATGTTCAGTGGGTGTTTAAGATTAGACATGAATGCGTTCAATCATGATCTTCTTGGATATTCTTAAAAAGGCGTTGGATGCGCGGGCGCCGAATGAATGGCATCAGGTCATTGCTGGGCAGGTGTAAATCCTATTGTTTCAAGCCAGGGTTACCGTATATTGTTTCTTGTTATTATGAACTTGCTAAAGGTAATATGTTTAATGTATGCAATCGTGATGGGTTAGAAGTTCGTAGAGGCATTAAACTTCGTAGGAAATATGAGTATGTATCGTAATAATAAAATTTACGATCCGAATTAAATGTTTGCGCTTGAGCATGGAAAGTTTATTTTAGAAACGTGGACGTTAAAGTTATTTTTGTGGATGTGCACTTTGGAATTCTATACCTTAGTTTTATTGAAAGTTACTTTTTCGCTTTGTATTGGTATCCTTCATAGAGCGTAAAGATTCCCATATCGTGAAATTCGCTCAACATGATGTCAACAATTTTTTTTAGTATGAAATAGGCCTTTTCTTGACCTGAGAATCAATCTTGTTCTGGGGTTAGAGATGATGATAGGATGAACTATGGGACGAGCTAACCCAGAAGAAGCCTATTATCTCTCGACTTAAATAGATTGAGGTCATAATTATGAACCTAGCAACACCGACGCAGGCAGGGTATATCACTCCTTGACTATGCATTGATGTTTTTCACTTTTGTCTTACGGTATCTTGTTAGTAGCCAGCCCTGCCTGCTCACAGACACCAATGTCAGACCATCAGGTGCAAGGAATTTTGGCGTAGGTATTCGACCTCACCAGAAATAAACATCTTTTGTTATAATTGCACGCCATTGTCCCAATGAAATGCACAAATAAACACGTTCAAAATAAACCGTAATTGAGGTACTTGAGATTTACAAATGGCGGCTTTTAAAATAGAAATACTGCAGAGTATCTTTGTCGTATGACATAATGTACAGTTGAGAACAACGGTGCTTTGAATATTAATATAATAATATAAACGTGTTATTTCTGTGTGAAGAGACTTCTTGGAAAATTAAGAATACTGGCAGGGTAGAGAAAAGGGTATTTGTATTTCGATCCTGTTGTCATAATATGATTTTCTTTTGCGTAAGTATTAGTACTACGATCATTATTTTGAAGCATTTTCGCCATGGAGGTTGATTTAACGAATTGGAGACCTCCATTTATCGCACGTTATTTGAAGCATTATTGCCATGGGTATTGTATTAATGAATTGGAGATGTCCACATGAGACTTGCTGTTAAGTTTAGACGATGATACAGCGAACTTTCAAGCTTTTTAAAAAGGTGTCCCGATTGCAAAACTTTTGCTTACCTCTTCGACTTGAATGAATATTTGCAGGGATTTTTGCCACATAAGTCAATCATGTCATTACCAAGGGTAACTTGTACTAACTGGGTTGTGGAGGTCAGATAGGCAGTCGCTCCATGTAAAATACTGGTGTTCAGCTGCATCCAATAAGACTGGAAGCCGTCCTTAACATGGTTGGGAAAATGCTAGTCAGATGATGATGATTTTTGCCTCATTAGGTACCTACATATTTAATTACAACTACGCCTAGTTTCTAATGTAATGCAGTAGTGTGTAAGTGTCCAATGCTTGTCGGGCCCCGAGTCAAGTGCTCCTAGCGGGACGAGTAGTTATTTATAAACATACCCGACCTTCGCCAAGCGCCACAACAGACTTTATTCATTTGTCGCTTCATTTGTTGTTGAAACGCATGAATAATGCTCTTAAAGACGATCGTAGGCGTCATTCATTCCCCTGTCGACAGACTACTGACAACCCTTTAAGAGGACGATGAACCCTGAAATGAAACAAGTGAACAGCAATAGTCAACTAGGACCTTTTATTGACAGGAAACATCAGAGACTCAGGACCCAGGTGCTTCGAACTCGGTCTATTTGGTGTCCCTTCGTCCAGCATACTCACCATGGAATCCTGATATTTCATGAATGTCAAAAAACTGTTCTGAAATAGTGCTAAATAGTGCCCAAAGGAAAAAAATAGTGCTCTTGTACTTGCGAAGTTATAGCCATAGTTCGATGAGTATGCTGGACGAAGGTTTCGCCCAGCATACTCACCTCCGTCCGGAGAATCTGTATACGCTTCAAACATAATTCATACTTCAAAAAATAGTTCCCAAATAGTGCCAAACGGTGCCCAAAAAGAAAAAACAGTGCTCGAATAACTTCGGAGTTATAGGCTTCGTTCAGTGAGTATGCTGGGCGTAGGTTCTACGCCCAGCATACTCACCTCAGTGCGCGAATATCGAACGAGCTATAGGTACAATTTACGTCTCAAAAAATTGTGCTTGAAATAGTGCCCAATATCAGTCCAATTTTTGCTTGACTTTTGACCTAGAAAACCATTAAATTTGATTGTAAACTTCTACATACATTACATTGAGTACAGTCGAATACAATATTATTAACTTTCTTTCTAACAATTTTTGTCTTGTGTAAATTATTAATTGTCTATGTAAGGGAGTATTTACTTTAGAATCGCAATATTATTAATTACACATTATTTTAATAATACTTTATAATAATATGATTAAGCCTTCGCGCGTCGCATGGGACCCCGGTAGCTAGGAACAATGATTTTATATATTTTGTCTAGATCACGGCGCTTGAAGGATTAAGATATCAAATGAAGTAAATCATGCATGAAAAATAAAGTTGCTGTTATTAATGCTTACATTACAACTGACAAAATTATTCAAAATAATCATTTTCCGGATCAAGGACGGTACCACAACGTTTACGGAATTGACCTGTATTCCTCATGTGATAAAGTTCAATATAGTGTGGCAGTAATGGATGCACGTACGGTCAATAGGTATGGGGCTTACGACGCGCGGCGCCCGCGACGCAAATGAATATGTTTATGTTTAAATACTAGATGGCGCTGCCCTAACATCTTACGATTATTAGACAAGACTGATCTGTATTTTGAAGGTGATAAGGGTCCATTTTGTGTCACAAAGCAATCGAAACGAACAAGCGCTTCTCAGTTTCTTTGTTTGTTTACTTCGTCGCACATCATTATAATAACGCCGGCTTTTGAGTTTGACTACATAGAGGGTTGCAAAACCAAACAATGTGTTGGTGATGTCATTATTTACCTATATAAAATTGTGTATCTAGTACGTAATCAATATAGGAGCTGCACCCAAATCAGTAAGTATATTTCAATTTATAATAGTGGCATTTAACTAAATTGATTTTACACTCATTCATTAATTGCACTGTAAAACTAGGTAGCAAGCGAGTTGTTTTTTACAAAAACACGTTCATTTTTTCGTTGAATATGACACTGTACACTTAAAATTAAGGACATGCTTAAGAAGTTTTAAAAAGCTGTGAACTAGTTAACTAGAATTCTGATTACTTTGGCCCTTTAAATAGTAATAAATAACGTAAGTAATTAAAAATGTTTTTTATTGCTAAACCTTTCATTGATGAAACTATTGGAAAGAGTTTTAAAAATTTGTATAACTATGTCACAGTACTAGTTTTGACTGGTTATAAGTTTTGCCTGCAACATATATACAAAAAGAAACTGTATAATTTCCTTTTTACAATTTTTCAAGATATTAATTTTATTGGCTGCAAATGACTGTTTTTATTCAGACAAACACACAATGCAATGAAGTAATAGACTTCATTTACGCTTAAAGTTTCATTCATTTATTATTATTTATAAAATATATAATAATGCATTTAATCGAAAGTTTTTGACATGTGAGAAAATACCATAATTATTTCCAATAACATGAAGTCTACAATTAGAAAGTTTAATATTTTTGTCCAAAAACATGTGTCGACGACTGTACCCCATTTTACGTTAGTATGTAGAAGTTTACATTAAAATTTAATGGTTTTCTAAGTCAAAAGTCAAGCAAAAATTGGACTGATATTGGGCACTATTTCAAGCACAATTTTTTGAGACGTAAATTGTACCTATAGCTCGTTCGATATTCGCGCACTGAGGTGAGTATGCTGGGCGTAGAACCTACGCCCAGCATACTCACTGAACGAAGCCTATAACTCCGAAGTTATTCGAGCACTGTTTTTTCTTTTTGGGCACCGTTTGGCACTATTTGGGAACTATTTTTTGAAGTATGAATTATGTTTGAAGCGTATACAGATTCTCCGGACGGAGGTGAGTATGCTGGGCGAAACCTTCGTCCAGCATACTCATCGAACTATGGCTATAACTTCGCAAGTACAAGAGCACTATTTTTTTCCTTTGGGCACTATTTAGCACTATTTCAGAACAGTTTTTTGACATTCATGAAATATCAGGATTCCATGGTGAGTATGCTGGACGAAGGGACACTCTATTTGTGTTTATTTTCGTATTTCGACACATCAAGGACATTGACCTTAAGGGTTCGCGGAACTATGTAAAACCTACGTCTTAAGGTTTCACTTTCTAACCACGTTCGGTTCACCGAACAGCAAGCAAGTTCAATTAACAATACCAGTATTAATTTCGCCATATCGTTAATTACGTATCGATAATTGCCGAATTAAGCGTAATCAGCTGTAAGTCTCGTGTGGACAGCCTGCTGACGTGTATTGGCCATATTTTAGCCTCAGTCGGTGTTGCTCAATTAGCTGTCGTTGTTCAAATTGCTTTATTTACATGCGCGTGTGAGGTGCGTCTCTTGATCCAAGACACCGCCACGCCAGCCGCGGTTCCGACTTCCTGGCAAGCCAATTATAAGAATAAACAATAATCACTTCCTTCGTTGAGACATGTTGTCGGCGGCGAGAGCTTAATTTGAGGGCACGTTGTCTCGAATTTGCGTAATCGAACTACGTGTGTGTGTGGCGACAGAGCGGCTCCTTATTGGGTGAGGACAGAGCCTGCAGTGCATGTACTGCCAAAATACAACTATGTGGCCATCACAGGGTAATCGACACTTTATCTATCAAAACTCACACTTCTTTTAAATTAACAAGTACATGATTACAGGAATTTTATTGTGTCGCTCTCGTTATTGCGATGAGGCTTATCGAAGATTGGGTTCCGAATAACGGAACAAGCCGACGCGGTAGGCCCAGAAGGAGATGGCGTAACGAGCTGGACTCTCATCAAAAGGATAGGACCCAAACAGCTAAAGACAGGGATAAATGGAAGAAGGGAAGAGAGGCTGCCTCGTTGGTCTAGTGGTCGCAAGCGTGACTGCTGAGCATGAGGTCCTGGGTTCGATTCCCGGGTCGGGCAAAGTGTTATTGCCTTTTTCCATCAGGAATTTATCAGTAACAGCCACGGAGTCTGGATTTGTGTCCGGTTGATGGCAATAGGTTCGCCCCCTATTACATGGGACTTAAACATAACTGGCGAAATGTGGGTGTACTATTAGGTACACCTCTGCATAACCCTTCGGGGATTACAGGCGTGATGTTATGTTATGTTTATAAAAGGCCTTTGCCCTGCAGTGGGACACATCAGTATCGTAATAAAATTATCGAACCGGGTTAATAGTGGGCTGGTAAACAATAGGCTCACAGGTTGCAAGAAGCGTCGGCGTAGAACACGATTGCGCTTTTAAAATACTTCAAATACCTCAGTTGCGGCACAAGGACCGTTTACAGTGATAAGGCCGACGTGTTATTACTTTGTGTAATAAGTTGGGCAAGTGGAATGCGCCCGATGGGCTGCACTTAGTAATTTGTACGCAATTTGTTAAGGACTACCACTTTCACCCTTATGCCCTAAGTAATAAAGGTGTAAACTGTAAAGTGGTAGACCGCCAGTGAACTCGATAGTACAGTCGCCAGCCCATCAAGTTACCACAAACTGTCAAATTTCTTCAAATAATTTTAAACCCTAAAATGTTGAATGTTACGTTTAAAATCGAATGTCAGTTTGTGGTAATTTGACGCGCTGGCGACTATCTGTACTGTACGTGTACATGCTGATGGACACCACCTGACTTAATATATTTTACGATGGATATTGTCACTGCATGTTATTACGCGTTTTTACTGCTTTTACCTTATTGATATTCCAATAAAATGGTCCTTATAGAGTGAGCAAATAGGGAGTGTCTTTGCCATTTTAGGTCACAATGAAAAATCGTCCTCATTTTTCCATGAGCGTGAAGGTTGCCAATTTGTAAGCGCTAACCACATGTTTAAATCACTCGACCCTTCAAGTCGAAAGGGCAGGAAATGTACCGCCAAATATCTGACAAACAGTAATAAATCCTGCATCCCTTATCTGAAGACAACATAAAAGCTTTCGAGCTTTCGGAAGTTTGCTGACAAGTTGACCTAGTTCTAAACTTGGGCTTTATTTTACATCTTAATTCGGAGTTGACATTTCCATTTTCAATTCAGTGTGCTTAGGCTAAATCGAAATAGAAATAATATTGGCACAGGATTGACCTAAATCTGGAATTGACGGGACAGAAATATTAACGTGTCGAGGATTTTTATTGCTCAATATCAAAGGGCTTTCTGCAAAAGAATTTCATGAAGGTCGAGATCTAATTTTATTGATATTTTGTTGACACAAAGGCGACCCGTGTATTGCATCACGAGTGAACTTGACCCATACAGATTGCATAAGAGTTCACCTCAAAACAATGAAACACGCGACTGAATGCCAATGTTGGGTCGTCAGCTCCCGAACAAAATGGCCGCGTCAACGCCCAGCGATAAATAACGCGGGAATAGAAAATAATTACGAAACTACGAAAGCTATTTGGGTTGTTCTAATCTCCAGGGTTTGTCCTAGAAACGTTCAATATATCAGAGGATCCGAGTGATCGCTTAATCTACCAAAATTGGGTTCGCGAACATCGAAATCATCTGGGAAACCTCAATTTCTCTCGTCCTACTTATCTTTGAAATCTATTATGTAACGTGGACTACGTGCTAGGACATAGATCAGGTACTTATGTAACTTTTCTTTTCTAGCTATTTTTAGATGTCTCTTTTGTTGAGTTTGAAAAGGCTCGTGTGAGCTTTGAAGAGTAATGCTCGACGAAATGTGTTTTATATTGATCGTTCATAAATAATCTTATTATAGACGTGTTTATTTTGAAGTGACGATAGAAACCGAGGCATATATGGATGTAAATAAACATTGGAAAAATATGTTTTGTAGGTACCTACGTAGAAAATATCTGAGCTGCATGAAAAATGTAGAATGTAGGTAAACGCTGCGGACTAAATACTTGTAATTTCGTGTGCAATTATAAAAATACTTTTTTAATCAGTCAACTTCTACTGCGGTCCAGAAATTAAATAAAAACAAATTAATTTAGCTGCCGTTCCCACGCGAACTGTAACAGTCATCTAGGTAAATGGCGCGACAATTTGTTGTAAACGACGCGGACGCGGCGACGACGTACGCAGTGGCGCAAGCGCAACCTTAATGACAACACTACTGTTACACCGACACATGGTACATCACATCACTAACCTCCGAGTCACTCGAGCTTCACGGATTTCCACCACATAATACCGTACTTAGACAAATCATAGACTACGGAATAGAAACTTCTTCGAAAGCAAATAATAGAGTAGCGGTAAGAATAATATTATATCAGCCTGTGGTAAGCAAGGCGATTTCGACACAAAACGTAAATAATCTATAGCACTCGTAATTCCTTCACAACGCGCCTTCGGAAGCCTAAGCAAATACTTAACGCCGACAGACATTTTGCGAACGGAACGCATCAAAATGGCGCTCGTATTTCACTCATTACCTAAGTAGACTAAAGTTAAGCACCCCATAAATAAACCAGGCCTTCAGCTATCCCATTAACGATATTATCGACTTTACTGTTTACGTAATAAAGCCCGTTTTATAAGTGCGTAATTGTGAGGAACATAATACGTAAACAGTCACTGTGACTGGCTTACATACGTTAAACGATTAATCGGTCAATTAGATCTGTATCGATTATCGATAAGTCATCTGTGGTTAGAATCGGTAAACAATAATAGCGAAAGTATTCGAGTAATTTGGCAATGGCGGTGTTTACTGCATACCTTGGGTCTGTATTTTGGATTCCATGGAATTGGGAACAGGAAAATAACTTCAGACGTATCTTTGACTATGGATTGGTTCCTGTATTGTTATTCTTACAGACCATTATCGTTATATAAACAAAACTAGAATAGTTTTCAAGTGTGAATGTGGATGACTGTGAGAGTAGAGGAAGATCAAAGAAACGATGGGTCAACTGTGTCAAGGATGATATGGCTAGAAACGAGGTGACTGCTAAGCTGAGGAGTCTTAGAGAAATATGGAAGAAGAAGGCAAGCTGCGTCGACCCCAAATTAATTAGGATAAGGGCATTGACTTATATATTACTGCGTAAGGACTGGGCGGACGGCATGTTAAAATGACGCCTCAAACGTGGTCCCAATATGGTCTTTCCTAAGCCGAAGTGAACTAGTCCACGATCGGCTCTCTTCGGGTGCGGTCGTAAATTTTATTAAAAGCTTTATTTATGTTCTTTATACCTCGAAAATACCACGCCGCTTATACAAGGTTACATTAACGAGCAGACTACACCGATTCTCTGTATGGCGAACGCGTCGAGCAAATGTTCGGACGACCGTATCTTTAGTTTTTATATCAATGGATAAGGGCAAGAGAATGATGATGAAACCAAACTAGGTTACTTAAACGTAAACGCTTTTCAGAAAATTCCGTCTCTTGAAAATATCAACAAAAAAATCGGGATTTCCGCATATCTTCCGGTATTCATGAACTCCATTCATAAATTGGTTTTTCATGTAACGTCTTTATCATGTAATAGTCGTGTTAAATTAAAATAAATTGCATGTAACGGTATCTGGGTTCTCTGTATCGTAAATCGTTTATAAATGTGTAGAAACTAGAAATATAGTTTAAGTATGAATGACAGGAGCAGCCGTAGTGTTTGGCGGGAACATTTCGCATAATGTCTGTTGTTACACATACTATTGCAATAGGTACAATACTGTAACATTTTTCTGCGGAATTTTCGTTCGGTAGTGTATAAAACATGATTTGTAAAAGTTTCTTGGTAATCCTGAAGATCTGGAAACTATTAAGTAATTGCTTTTCTATTTTTGTGGTTTCTCTGTGTTTTATTTACAGTTAGACAGGTTTTTGCTTTTTTAATTTTGCTTTACCAAAACTAGTAAGTTTAGTATCATCATATATGGCCACTTACACCTTCATCATCCATGATGAAGCCTAAAGAGACTAAATTACTTATGTAATGGCTTAATCAGTTAGCAAGCATGAAGCATGAGCATGTTGACGGCACAGTTGGCACAGTGGCTAAGCGATTGGACTGCTGCTCTGCGTGTCGCGGGTTCGATCCCCGCGCGGAACAAATATTTGTATGACCTGCAGATAGTTGTTTCGGGTCTGGGTATTTGTGTATGTGACTTTATATGTTTGTGAACGCACCCACGATACAGGAGAAAATCCTAGTGTGGGGCAACGTTTATTAAAGAATAAAGCATAAATAATTATGTATAGAAATAGGAAAAGCTTTAAAGCTTTCAAACTTGTCGTATATTTTGCTCAATTAAAGTTGCTTTTAATTTTATTTATTTACTAGCTGTTCCCGGCATGCGTTGCAATGCCCTTTTTCCTACCTACTACCTGCCTGTGTACCAACTACCTACCTACCTACTACCTCCTACCCTACCTACCTACTACCCTACCTACCTACTACCCTACCTACCTACTACCCTACCTACCTACTACCCTACCTACCTACTACCCTACCTACCTACTACCCTACCTACCTACTACCCGACCTACCTACTACCCGACCTACCTACTACCCGACCTACCTACTACCCTACCTACTTACTACCCTACCTACTACTCTACCGACTACCCTACCTACTCTACTATCCTACTTACTACCCTACCAACTACCCTGCCAACCTACCTACCACTTTCTCACCTTTTAAACCTTCCCTGGACTTCCACGAAAAATTCAACACTATAATTAGCCAAATCGGTCTACAACTACCTACCACCTACCTATTACCTACCTACCTACATACTACTAATTTCTCACCTTCTCTGGACTGCCACAAATGTTTCAAAACCAAAATTAGACAAATCGGTCTAGCCGTTCTCTAGTTTTAGCGCGACTAACTAACAGCAATTAATTTTTATATTATACGCAAACACCATTTTAAAAATCGTTTTTCTATTGGGAAAGAAACAGTAATTATTTGTGATTATTGTGATAATGTCGTATGGTCTGTTTGAAGTTGTCATTCGTTGACTGAACAACTGAACGTCACTCAATTGTTTTGCCTTCCCGGAACCTCTCCACTAACACTTGAACTTTATGGGTACGGTATTAAAGCTCAAATTGATTTTACGTTTTAGTTAGAAAACGTTTGTATGGGAAAAAGAAAAGGGCTGTTTTTAGGGCTTTTCCGGCCATTATTCGAATTTTTCTCGCCGTAAGAACCATCCTTGAACTTCAACGAACATTTAAAAAAAAAACAGCCAAATCGGTCAAGCCGTTTTCATGCCAAGTCGTGACAACGGAAAACGGGTTTCATTTTTATATATATAGATTTGATTGATACAATACCCAACACCTTTCTTGGTTAAAACAGAGTAACTTGAGTCAGCACAAAAATCGGGTCATTCTCTCCCTTAACCAAGAAAGCTCCGAGGAAAACCGTTAAAAATACAAATATATGTTTTCCTCACATTCCGACCCAATGAGTAATCATTACCCAATAAGAAGACAGCTAAACCACGCAATAATTGTTTTTTTACACGACGTCTGTTGACCTGCATTTAGGCCACATCCACGAATGCCACAACAGTTTGACATTCATTAAGATCCCCTCGATCTCTTTCCAGACCACGGCACACTTCTGTCAACGGACCATTTATCTCGCACTTTCTCTGGAACTTCCAATGATTATTCAACTTTGAAAGAGATTAACTATTATCTAAGTATCGCTTTGTTTACTAAACGTAATAGACGGTACTAGGAACGTGGAAATTATGTTTCATTTTCTGATTTATTTCGTTGCGAGATCCAAGAGAGTTAAATTCTGGGACTTCGTCGAGCTTCATTGTCTCTGCGCTTTTCTGGTGGTCGCCACTGTTGATTCTGCCTTTCAGGAGTAATAGTGGTTTAGAAAGAAGAGGGTCTTATTCAGCGGTATATTCTGGTCTAAAATGATGATGTTTACATAATTTTAGACCAGACTATACCGCTGAATAAGACCCTTCCCTTTCTTCTGTCATACTTCCCGGTTCTGTGGAGTACATGCACCTTCGAGAAATAGCTTAACGTGATAGTATCACGACGACCAATATCTGTACAAAACTAGTATAAACGGATCTCTCATTGTACCGAAAATTTTCACAAAGCGAGACCCTGTTATACTGTTAATGTATAGCTTGATGGTCTAGTTAGAATATTTTTTTTTTAGTAAGAGTCAGACATTTTTAATTTGTTAAAGCTCAGGTGATTCATTATATTGCGCAGTTACAGGATCGGTTTCATTTGCGTGATGAATCATGCCGGGATCCTTGCAGGAAAATAAAAGTAAACAAACGCGAAATGTTTTAATTTATCTCTTTTTTTGACGTCAATTTAGTGACTTAGGATTTAAAATTACTACAAGTTTGAAACATTATTTATTCTGTGGTTAGTGCCTAACCTGCAGAAGGCCAACCAAGACGTCTTAAAAGAGTCTTATCTTATTCTTAATCCAGTGTGGAAAAGAGATGGCGCTAGACACTCTGTATAGTTCTGTCACGTTTCCACACTGGAATAAGATTAGGTTAGGACTGTTTTAAGACGTCATGGTAGGCCTTCTGGTGTTAGAGTTTTTATGCCGTCTATGGGCCTCTGACTTGTCTTAGGCAGGCTTGGTAATACAGGACACTGACTGTACAACTTTAAGTAAGTACTGGCTAGGGGTGTAGGCACCAACAAATTAGTAACCAACGCCCCGGCCAACCCACTACTAAAATCTAGAAATTACAACACTAACTGAACGTTACAAATGATTATTTAACGTTAAATAAATTGCACGTTAAAAATACTAAGTATTCAGGAATCTATGTTAAATAGGTTACGTTCAAAATACGTATCTATCGTTTCCTAGCATATGACTCAATCTTCACACTTACGTATACCGTACATCGTCATAACAATTCTTGAAATTCCCCACGTATCCCGAACTTGTCAAGTTTTGGTGTCACCTCGTTTACAAGTCTTGGCTAATCGATCACCAACCAAAGGGGGCGTGGTGACCAAAGAAGAAAGGCTATTTAGGTATCGCATTTAGACTTCGCGTACAAATAGTCAGTGCTCCGAAATTCTGACAACCAGACTTACCTAGTAGTATCATATTAGATAGGCAGTCCCTCCATGTAAAGTACTCGTATCCAGCTGCATCCAGTTAGACTGGAAGCCTAGACTAGAAAAATAGGTAGGTAGGTACTCACGGGAGTACCTACCTATTTTTTACTACCAAAATATCTAGGTCAAACTATGACAGAAATCAAAGATAATCACGGCATAGTTTTTGTACTTATTGGGTTTCCATAGAAACCCTTTGATAGCTGAATCTGTGGCATACTCGATCTATGTAGGACGCTGCCTAAACATCTTTTGTGTTTGGACCTCGTTTGATGTTTCGGTAAAGGTCAGAAGAACAGGGCCGCAGCTTAAGCAAATCGATTTTGGTAGACGATTCAGACAGCCGTTAATAAATCTGAGTATTGTCTGTAACAGGTGGAAGGTCAACTTGAAGTAATAACTTTATGGGTAGTTAATAAGTAGTGATAGCTTAGTAGTATGACCGCCGTACTGCCAACTCATTGGTCTTTTTTTTTGGCGTGTGGAAAATCATCAAATAACCCCTCCCGCTCTTGGGCAGAGCGTAAGGGAGACTCAACTCTACTAACTAAAACTCTTCTACTGACTAAAAACTACCCATGTTCCTTCATAGCTCTTCATGCCGAGGCCACGGTATCTCTTGCGAACAACCCGCAGCCCCCCAACTCATAGGTCTCAAGTTTGAAACCAAGACACGCACCTCTGAGTTCTCAGATTCATATGAATATTGTAAAATTATTATTGGCTTCGGTGAAGGAAAACATCGTGAGGAAACCAGCATGCGAAAAGCGAAGTCAAAGGCCCGTGGCGGCCGTGTCGACGGCGGCGCGTTCGTGTTCCACGCGCGCCTCAAAGAGATGTCAGCAAGGGCCGACGCCCGTCGGGGCTGCGGGTTGTTTGCAAGAGATACCGCGGCCTTGACATGAATGGTTAAGAAGGAACATGGGTGGTTTTTAGTCAGTAGAAGTCTGACACTCCCTTTCGCTCTGCCCAAGAGCGGGAAGGGTTATTAGATGATTTTCCACCCACCTAAAACAAAAGAAAAAAAAAGAGGCCCGTGTCGGCATGAAAACTGATACCAGGTTACCAGGTAAGCTGTTAAGTTTCTTCTGTAATGTATGGTTAGCACCATACGATAAAGGAGATGTGTAGTTAATAAGTGTATTTCTTTTTACAGAAAATTTTAGTAAAAGCAAAATGTTATGTAAAGATTATTTAAAATGGAAAGGTGTATGTTTTTTCACTCATTCAAATTCTTTGTAACAATTACTGTTTGCTTACAATTCAGGAAACATAATTAGTTCAGTAGTTGTTGACGAAAAACAATTGAACCGGACGGAAATCAAAAGAAACTAATTAATTTCTGTTGTTTTAGCTTTAGTTTCTCATCTCAATGAAAGTTTAGAATAACACTCACATCCTTTAAACAATACAATGCAAATAATCTTAGTCTAGTTATTTTTACAAAAGAATAGCCAAAAAACATTTCATTTAGATCATGAATCACTTGACCTATTAAGCGAAGATTAATCCCAAGTTAAAAATAGTTGTATTGTGTTAATAATTTTCTATGAAATGTATCCCAAACCGCAATGTTACACATTTTTACGCGATTCTAATAGAGTTGCCCCATATCGTCTGTTAGTCAGTGGGTTACCGCAAAACCGTAAAATTGGAGTTTTTGCGTAAGTTTCTGAAGTGTCTATACTATAGCATAATTTTATACGAGTTCGTATCTGGTATTCCCGTTACAATATTGTGCTAGTAATCCATTGTTTTATGTGGTCTGTGGTAACCCATAAACACAATTTTTGTTACATTATTTAAAGTGTTAGTTAGTCGTTTGTGACGGTTACATTTTGAAGGAGGTAATCTTCTAAACATACCATCACAAGTCAGTTTGAAAAGTAAATTAACCCAAAACTTAATACCCAATTACTTATGTTAATATGTAATTTATATAATAATTTTCATAGCAAAATCTAAGTTGATTTGACACTAAATGTTTTTTCTTCGAAACACGTTCAAGATGTAAGAACTACTAAACAAACTAAATATTGCTACTGTCCTAGTTTATGAACATTCCACCACTCTATCAACTTAATTTAATAAGACTTACAAAGAAAAGGAAAACGGCTTCTTGAAATACACCTTTCTTGTACACCTTACCCTTTTCTCTTGACACTCCAATTTCATTACTTCGTTTATTTCCGTTTTCCCTATAAGCTAAAGTAATAGGACAAATAAGGGTTCTATTTCTATATTTAGATCGTTTCCGAAACAAATTAGTAACATAATATCGTACCGGACCGGAACAGTTCCGATGTCAATATTTGTCTATGGAACGCGTCATGGGGGTCTAATGGCGGTTTTCAACCAGGTTCATTGATATTTTCAAAGCTTTTGGGGGAAATTACGTTACGTTGCAGAATAAGTAGTGTAAAAAAAACAGGTTTTTTTTATGGTGCCTAGCTAACCCCGAAACATTTCTTAAAAATATCAAGTCAGTGTATTGCCTACTTTTCAAGTTATCCAAAACGAAATTTTCATAGAAAGATGTCTTCTGTCGAGTACCAACCTAAAACTTTCCCCCAAGTTGCGCCGCACACAATCCTTGACATTTTGCCAACAGTCTACCCCAGTTTCTTCAAAGGTTACTCTTCAGCCCTTTGTTTTAAAACAGGGAACACCTACCTTTAATCACAAAGAACGTTCTAGACGTTTCCAATTTACAAAACAGCTACAAAAACGTTAATAAATCTATTTGTGATTTAATCACCACAATAAACAATGAAGAAGCCGTCAATCGACGCCATCATAAGGAACTCCCACAGCTGGGCATAAATAAAAAGTGTGGCTATTTTCGAACAAGCGGTATATCGACCGGCACTTGTGCTAATTAAGCCGTGGCATTGAAACAGACACCGTTGCCTACTTTGCATAAAATGGCTGGGAAATTGACATGATCGTGGAGGGAAAATCAAATGTCATTGTCAAAAGTCATTTATTTCAATCAAGGCACTATAAGGCAGGTTTGGGCGTTAGAAATCGTTACCTGTAACTAATTGTTTTGTTTGTATGATGAGCGGAGTAAAATAAAAGACAAATAAAGAAAATTAGGAGCTGAAATTCTTTGGAAATGAAACACCGATTTAGGATGAGGTGTGCCTAAAGTTAAAGGTTTACAAGTTGAAATTCTTGACATTACCGTAACATTACTATGTAAAGTAATAGATTACTTAGTTATAAGTTTATCAATATCGTGTAACATCAGACTCTCTTGTCTTGAAAATATCTAACAGTAACCCCCGAAACTTTCTTCAACAATTTCGGTATTCCCTGAATCTTCAAACTGGTTTATAAAACCAGTGTGATATAACAGTACGAACATAACTTTAGAAGTAATATAGGTACACTCCTCCTATTAACGCAGAAACTAATATCCCTACTAAAATGTCAAGGGCGACGAGAATGTCCCGACAAAGCGTGAAAGCCGTCGTCAAACCGTCGTGGGTCACGCAAGAAACAATTGATTTTCTTTTGCACGAAATTTTTTATTGCTAATAAAAGGTCGTCTTTATTGAGCTTTCTGGTTTTGATCTAATTTCGAAAATAATAGAACTTTATAGTTTAAAAAAGAATAGCGGCCATCTTGTCGTTTTGAAAAAAGAACTAGTGTAATGCTGAAAGAACCATGCGTTCTTTTGGAGCTTGAATGCCAGTATCAGTCGCTGTTGCTAATCATCATTATATAAGAATTGTCTGATAAAAATAAAATGTAACAAAAAACAACGGGTTGCACTCCGGGAGTACCGGCAGAAGTGAAACTTGAACATTAACGTTGGGCATTTTTGAATATTTTGGAATGGTTAGGGAATAATTTCGCTCGAATTGCTTTATTTATCAGCGTAAAAGTACTATCATTTATGTGGTTAAATACAATATTCATTTATTGCGCTCTCACACAAACATGATACATATTACTTACATTAAAAAAAATCAGTACTATTACAATTATTTTATATTAAAAAGTTTATGTATGTCTCAGAAAAATCAACTTGAAATTTATTTTTTTTGACATTTGACACACACGCACATTCGTGACAGCGAGCGCACTGCAGTCTTACGAATTTGCGTCAGGACACGTGACCCAATGGTCACGTGTCTCGACGCGATTCAACTTTTTTTAATGCGAATGCGAATGTTTAACATTTTTTACCTATTCCAAAAAAAGTGCACAACGCCGCTAAAGAATCCACTTCAAAAACAACATGTCCTCGCTAACTCCGACTAAGTTTGCAGCTCTTTAACAAAGATTTTCCAAATTCAGGCTTAATATTTTCCTCAATTTTTAATATATTATTGCCACGTCATTTTTAAGTGAAGTGTTTAGAAGTGTGTATTAGTTTTCCCGCCATTAGTGCTGTGCATAGACAAATTGCAATAACATAATTATTCATTCATAGTGCATACCGATGGGTAATTCACCTTGACGATTTTTGCCTATGACCAATATTTTGACCGCAGTATTTTCATATATTTTATTATTCGGGACTTACGTTGTAAGGACAAATCAATTTATTGTGAGTCAGCCATAACAGACAATTATATCAATGCTGACTCAATTTACTCTAAAAAAGCTTAGAGCGGTGATGAATCATGATTTTATAATCATTAGGCTCGATCGTGACAAAATGGCCCAACCTTTGTTCACAACAATAGCTACTTAGCCCGACATTAAAGATCCCAAAAAACGGTTTTCTTAGAAAAGTTGACACTTAAGATGTTCCTCAGAAATTAATTCAGTAAAGACACAGGAAGGAAAAATGACTTTACAAGATAATTAACTTGTATAAACCTAGAGGATGGCCAAACTTGGACTGTCTTCTAGTTCCCACAAGATTTTTCTCAGAAAAGTAGTGTCTCTCAGATTCTGACTCCGGGAACTAGTCAATTATGGCAAAATAACTAATTTGGAAGTTACCCAGATAATAGACCATGTTTGGTAGCAACATGCCAAAACGTCTTCCATTTTTAATAAAGCATTAAAATAGCTGGGCCATTCTATAAATAACTGAGCCAGCCTCGTTCCAAATTAACCTTGTTACCTGTCTGTGTCTGTATCCAGGGGCTGCAACAATTTTGCGCGGGAAATTCGGAAATTGAATAGACCTCTTGTTGGCAGCCAAGTTTTTTCTTTATTTACTTAGCAACCGAAAGTAAATAGATTTACCGGTATTTTTCGGTATTTTTGTTCGGGAATTTTTGTATAGGAGTTTTGCTTGTTGATGGTATTATTTTTAGATTTAACAGATCTATTTTCTGTGTGGTAACACTATAGTAACTAACTGGCAACATCTTGTAGAGTTCAGTACAATTCTTGCCAAGAACTAAGAACATTCTACAGCAGAAACAAAAGACTACTGTAGATAATAGTCGCACACAATAGGGGTGTGTTATGACGTCATAGCAGGGGTGGTTCGCGACAAGGGGGTGGTGGGGGGTGTCAGGGTGTACTTTTGTAAGTGCGCTCACCAAGTATTCTAGTAATAGAACAAATAAGCGCGTATCTGAGTGATTGGATTATTACATGAGACTTGACACTTGATATGCATTAAGGGATGATATATTCACTTAAGTCAGGCTTTATTTACTCATTCTATTAGAAATAATTGCATGAGCTATTTTAAGAGATAGGCATTAGAGGTAGATTTACAAATTCTGCGTTTGTTTAAAACTAGCTAATGCCCGCGGCTTTGCTCGTGTGGTGTTCGGTAACTGTCCCACGGGATCATACTATCGAGATAAAAAGTACCATAAGTGTTAATCTAGGTTATAAACTATCTGTGTACCGAATTCCATCCAAATCTAGTCAGTAGTTTTTGCGTGAAAGACCAACAAACATCCAGACATCCATACGTTCTTACAAACTTTCGCATGAATATCTCACAGGTAGAACGGAACATTGCATTTCCGATTCGCTTAGTCTTTCAACTGCAAAAAAGGTATCACAAATTGATTCGAATTTTAAAATATCAACTTTTTGGTATTTTATGCGGATGTTCCGCCATATCTTCAGATAGCCTGAAAATATTTAAAACAAGCAAGTACGTTTCCGTGTTTTACCGTTACCTTTTGACGATCACCGTCTGGTTTATAAGATAAAAAATTTAAAATCGCGGAAAGCCACGCTTGTTTTTTGATAAATTCATTTGCGTTAACTGTTTGTGAAACGAAATTGAATTCCGTTTGCTTTTTTTAAGCTTTTCATCCCGTTATACAGATTTTTTTTAAGTTTTTTTACTAATTTATTCTCCTGTTTAGCTTCCTTTTATATACAAAAGCAGATATCTTACGTATAATGAGAAAACCAGTATAAATTGGTTTTGCATAGCTTGACTGGCAGTCGTGCGTACTGCTTCATCACATAAAACAAGATCACGTTCTCTAACCCTTGAGGCATTCCAAAGGACAAAAGGACAGACGTGTTCCTAAACTACACCCACATTTCTCCAGTTATGTTTAAGCTCCACGTAAGGGGCCAGCCTATTTCCATCAACCAGGCTCAAATTCGTAGTAGTCTACATCGTCACCTAAATCCATCCAAAGGTTGTCTTGAAATCGCTTTTAACAATAAGACCGCCCATTTTGTCAATTTATGTAAAATGTCTAAATGTGTTTTTTATCATAGCTATAATTTGTATGATGTTCGTAATTAAGAGTATGTAATGTGTGACAAATGAGGAAAATGTTGAGTATGAATATAGATGATAACAAGAGTAGAGGAAAACCAAAGAAATGACGTATGGACTACGTGAAGGATGATATAGCTAGAAAGGAGGTGACTGCTGAAATGAGTAATAGAAGAGTATGGAAGAAGAAGACACACTGCACCAACCCCAAATAAATTGAGATAAGGGCAAGAGAATTATGATGATAATGTATGAAACTTATTCTTGTACTTGAATGTTCCGTATGGTGTCGGACGTAAAGAATAGCACCATCCCATATCTTCCCGTGGGTGTCGTAAGAGGCGACTAAGGGACTTACCAGAGAATGGGCAGCAGCGTGCTCTGTGCCTTTGTAACATCCATACTGCGATCGCCAACCCGCTTGCCAAGCGTGGCGATTATGGCAAATCCCTCCTTTCTGGGGGAGGCCTATGTCTAGCAGTGGACGTCTTATGGCTGAAATGATGATGATGATGTATGAAACTTGAACTTTATTACAAAGAATAATCACCAAACGTGCCCCAATCACCTGATACCAGACATCAATAAACACATACCTCCATACATTGCTGTAATTTTCAGCGTGCGCCTAAAAATAACGTCGCGTCGAAATAGCGCGTCTCATTTATTAATAGAAGGCATTGTTTAGAAAGTCGTCAGCGCCTTACACGGTCCCTCGTGTCTGCGTAATGCATAATTAATTGATAATTAGCTTTATATACGTACCTAGCTATTACCTAAGGTGGAGACAGAACGTAGTACATTGGTGAACTGGGAGGTCTTTATTCGTGTGCTTGCAAAACAATCGATGAACTAGAGAACTTTTTCGTGTGTTTTGCGACAAAATAAGATCAAGCTTTTCGATATCTTGTCGACAGGAAGACCGCTCCTGTAATTTAATTATCAGTCAACTTTCAACCTGTAGACGTTATATTTTACACGTCTACAAAGTTACATCTAAAAGTCACGTCAACAGGCGTCAGCAGGCGTCAACAGGCGTCAACAGGCGTCAACAGGCGTCAATTCGATAACATGCTATATAAAGAGCTTTTATTCCCAAAATATGATTACGACAGCTTCTGGCTGACGTCATCGATTTCACGATATAAAACGACATTCGTTGACTTATAATAAGGAACGCGTCACAATTAATTTACCTTTGTTTTAATTGTTCTTTCGATTTGGAGTCTTTGCGTCATCGTGTTATGGTGTTGCTTATGCATCGTTTTATGGTATGCTGAACCTTATCTTTCTAGACTTAAGGTTGATGCGACACCCGTCGGAGCTGCGGGTTGTTCGCAAGAGATACCGCGGCCTCGACATGAAGAGCTAAGAAAGAACATGGGTGGTTTTTAGTCGGTAGAAGTCTGACACTCCCTTTCGCTCTACCCAAGAGCGGGAGGGGTTATTTGATGATTTTCCACCCGCCAAAAAAAAAAAAAACAAGGCGACAAGGTAGCCAGCGAAGTTCGAATTTTCTTACGTTTTTTGCAATTTCCTGGCCAGTGTCGTTTGTTAAATAAAATTTGATTCGCGGCAATAACAAATATCTATTTACTGAACTCGCTAAATAGACATTTGTTAATAACCGTCTCAGTTCATAAAGGTCTCAAGACTGCCGTTTTCATACAATTGTTACTCAAGAGACCTTTATGAATTGAGACGGTTGTATTGGTGGTTTTAATCATTGTTTTTTTTTATTTTCTTTTTAATTATTTTTTTTATTACTCAGTAAATTGACATTTGTTATTGCCGCGAATCCCATTTTATTTAACATACTTTCTTACGACTTGACACTGACCAGGAAATTGCAAAAAACGTAAGAAAATTCGAATATCGCGGGCTTCCTTGTCTCCTTCACCTTAAATAAGAGTTTTCTGGTAAAAATATTTCTTTCGACACGTAATGCGCAAAATCCCCAGAATTCCTAAAAAAAATACAATTTCTAGGGAATCACAAAGTACAACAATAAATTATCTAAAACATTTTATTGACTATAAATATTACTAAGTCTACATGCTGTCTCACGTTTTCTTCGCATTCTAATATTAAAGGAAAAGTGTTTTCCAAGAAGCTTCTTTACTGGAACCAAACACCTACTTAATTCGTTAAAAATTGCAAAAAAAATATATATTGGCCATAAATCTTTGACACTAAAAACAAGACATTTATTGTTTTAGTATCTCTTGCCAAGTCCCTACGTAGTTTTTTCTAGTCTCCTAGAAACAAAAACACCTTATTATAAGCAGATATAATTTTATGACAAAAGTTCTTTTGAACAGGCCTGGGCCGTGTGCAAGCGGGTTTTCCATTGGAAAAAAAATAATTCTCGTCTTAATTCTTTTCTTTACCGGGTGTATATGCCAATAATACTTATCATATTAGCGATAGTTGTGTAATGTTACAAGAAGCAGGATTCTGAGAGCAGAATCTCTCTTTGGTAAATAAATAAAATATTATGTCAAGGAATTTCTTGCTTCTCAGCTACGTATTCCGAAAACGTAATATTTTCAGAATAAAGACTACAATTTTTTTGTTCTATTTCTCACGAATTGAGAAATATTATCAATATTCACGAAAGTCTTTGGTACTTCGTTTCCAATACGCTAGATAGGTACTTTGTCATCGGAACAATCAATTTGATGTTTTATTGACAAGGGTCTAATGCTGGGGTCATTGACCTGCTAGCAAGCGACTAGTTGGCAGGGTTGCTACCCTTATAATGTTACTAGAAATAAAGTTATTATGTTACTAGAATATAGAGATTAAAGCCTTTTAGTTGTAAACAAAGTATCAAATGTACCTAACATTTGGTAAAGGGTAAGGGCAAGTAGCTTATAATGAAGGAAAATTTAAACTAGCAAAGTCTGAGAGAAAGTAGGTATTTTGTTTTGTAATAGTTGATAATGCATTAGATAAGCTGTCCAAAATGGGCTACAATTGCAATTCTGTCGTAACACGATGTTACATGTAACCTCAACACGCGTGATTATCTAAGCAATCCTTGGTTTTATCGTCCCATTGGCCAACGTTAGAGGACCATTATTAACTACACGTTAACGACAGGGGGTGAAAGTTTTCCAGAATTGAAAAACTAGTTAAAATTACTCACATCGACGTCAGTGTAACCCTGGCTCTTGTACCAGGAGTTCTAGTGTCACAAGAGCCAGACCTCTCAATTTACAAAGATTACTTAAAGAAGCGATAGACATACAATTAGATACATTGTAGGTACCTATGTCATACAACTACAGCGAATTGAAAACTGCGTGCAAAATCACCTTCACATTTCATCTTCTTCTCTTCTTCAGTCGGTCCCTCATTACTGAGGATCGTGGTCACTGGACCCCTTCAAGCGAACAATCTGCCTCCATCTACTCCGGTCTAAAGTTGCCCTCACCATCTGCTGAAATTTGCTTGAGGAAATAGCCTCTTTTACTAGGTCGGACCATCGTGTTGGCGACCGGCCTCTCACTCGTTTGTCTTCGGTATTACCAACAATGACCAGTTTTTCAAGGCTGCTATCTCCTCTTCGCATTATGTGGCCGAAATAGGACAAAATACGCTGTAGGCAAACTTTAGACGATAATCGAGTCTTGATATCGAGTTGGGTAAGGATAGACACATTTGTGCGTTTGGACGTCCATGGAATTCGGAGCATCCGCCTCCAGCACCACGTCATTTCGAAGGCGTCTATCACATTTCATACGATTGTTTAAATATCCGAACAGAAATCGTGAGACGCTTCGGCACAGCTACAAGTTTTTCTACTTCTTGTTCTTGTACTTCGCACCCCTAGTAATCGCTATAGTTGTTTACCAAATTCACGCCATTTTAGATATATTTCTATAGGCTTTGTTAGTTCAGGACCATCGAGCCTTCAGATCAGCGGGTTTTATATTGTTTAATGTTGCCTATTTCAGAGCAACGACCTTACTTTGGGTTCAATAGACTTTTGTATACTAATTTAATGTTCAACACGTTTTTGTGCTCAAACTCCTGGCAAGTCAGCTTAACTTCAAACTGTTGGTAACTTTATTGATGGCATTATTTTGGGGTAACCAACTTGGTTTTTGTGTGGAAAGTGATTATAAGCGGGTTTTCTCTGTGTTAACTTACCGAGGGCTTGATGAGCTTATAACAATGGTGAAGTACATAGATAGACGAATAAGGATATCCGTCTATGTAACTCACTATTCTCGGTCTATCTCCTGATAGTCCTTTACAAAACGGGGATAGTTCAAACCTTTTTTTTTTTTTCGATGGTGGGAAACCATCAAATGACTTCTCCCGCTCTGCCGCTCTGCCCAGAGCGGCAGGGAGTGTCAGACTTCTAATGACTAAAAACCACCCATGTTCCTTCTTAGCCCTTTGTGTTGAGGCTGCGGTATCTCTTTCGAACAACCCGCAGTCCGGACTGAAAGGATAGTTCATGCCTTGATGAAGAGATTTACTTATGTTGATGCGTCACTCATGGAAGCTTATTTAAACTATGGGAAGTAAAGAAATCTATATGTAGCCGAGGTCAAGCGGAAAACATTACTAATACGTAATCTGAATTACATATTAAGTACGACGTATGAATGCAACGGGATAGTAAATAAAAACACAATATAACCAACGTATGTAATTATCCGGACTGCCTCGTTGGTCTAGTATGCGCAAGGGCGACTGTTGAACATAAGGTCCTGAGTTCGATTCCCTGGTCGGGCAGTGGTATTGGGTTTTTTCATCAGTTTCTTAGTAGCAGCCACGGAGTCTACATTTGAGCCCGGTTGATGGCAATAGGCTCGCCTCCTATTTCATGGGACTTAAACATAACTAACGAAATATGGGTACACCTCTCCCGAACGCTTCGGGGATTACAGGCGTAATGTGTTGTTATGTTCCTACTGGTTTGACACAACTTATGTGAGAGAGAGTGGGGCATATATCACCACGCTGATCTAATGCAGGCCATACGACGTCATGGTTTATTTTCTGTAACCAATAATTTGTTCACAGTATACACAAAAACAAATTTACCATCCCAGTTCACTGGAATCACAAAAACGCAATAAAATGACGTTCTGAAATATCTGCTACATGCTAAGTTTACTGCAGAATAGCATTATTCCAAGTATTTTGTATAACGTTATATTTTGTCAATGAACAGGAAAAACGATGGAAATCTCAGGTTTTTCACACGGTTTTTCTTTCAACGCTAAGAAAAATATGAACAGCATATTTTTTAGAAGAATGAGTACGAGTACCTACTTATTCTCGTGTTTCTAGTGACATATTCTTGGTATACATTCTCAAGCATGTTTCAGCCATCTTGAAAGAGTCCTTGCCAACAAAAGCTCCCTGCGTTTGGATAAGACACGCTCTAAAGATATCATGTCATAAAATGCAAAGCCTGCAAGCCTATTTAGCGGCGTTGCCATACAACCTGGGACGCAGAAATCTTCATATTTCATAGAAACTTTTTACATTTTTCATTTTTTCTTCCTTTTGCTGGGAATTCTAGTTTTCATCAAGTTCTACAAAACTTTCGTTTACCGAGTTGTTTAGGTGTTTTACAAAACTTTCGTTTAAATAAGTTATTTAGCTGTTTTAAGAAACTTTCTGTTTTAAAAGATTTCTAATTACTTACCGTTTTTGTCGATATTTTCAGATTATTAATTCAGGTACCCCTTTCCTGTCGAGGCTGCGGGTCCTGTCGAGGCTGCGGGTTGTTCGCAAAGGATACCGCGGCCTCGACATGAAGGGCTAAGAAGGAACATGGGTGGTTTTTAGTCAGTAGAGGTCTGACACTCCCTTTCGCTCTGCCCAAGAGCGGGAGGGGTTATTTGATGATTTCCCACCCCCCCAAAAAAAAAAAAAAAAGGTACCCATTTTTGGTTTTTCGTTGAAATAAATATGGCTGTTACTTAAAACACATTAAGATGGTTTCCATCAATATCAGTGTAAATTGATCTGTCTGCGTTCTTGAGTAATGTGCCTTCAGACAGCTTCTTTTGTGCGAGTCTTGCACCAAAGATGGCAGTGTTATTGTTTATATTTAAACTGATATACATCGCTAATGTGTACAAGAATAACGATTAAGCGATTAACATTAAGGAAAAAACCTAAACAGCTGAATTATTGGTATTTAAATCTCTTTTCATGGTTTTAGCCATCCATCGTAAAGAGCTCCTACAGAGATAAAAAAATCCATAAGTTTTAAGGAGTGGAACTCCCTGCCTGCGTCGGTTTTCCCAAGTACATATAACCCCAATATATTTAAGTCGCGAGTAAATAGGCTTCTTCTGGGTAAGCTCGTTCCATCGTCGACCTCATCTTTGCCCTTAGGGTAAGATTGAGGTCAAGAGCAAGCCCATTGCAAAAAAAAAAAAAAAAAAAAGTTTTCTCATGGATTGAAACTGTGTACGTTATTACATACGCAGTTACAATTACAACATTACACAAACCTGTAGGTAATAAAATGACATTTTGCAAGACTCAAAAATTAAAATTAAATTAAATTAAATTATAATATTTGTAGTCACTAAGTACTATAGTAACATGTAATCATTGCCTAAACCCTAGGTCTAAGCTCAAATGTAATCCACAAGTAAATCACGATCAATTTCGAAACCAACTTCACCTGTTCATACAATATCTGAGGCAAATCAACCCAACTTTTAATTTTGTAGTATTATTCATTGCTTCATTAGAAATAGGAATTTCTCAATAGCAACCACGTGTCTGAATGTGTGCTCGATTGATGACAATAGGCTCCGCACCCTATTAGTTAAGAGACTGACGAAATACGGACGGATATTACTGATGAAATGTTCCGTGCATAGGTAAACCTCTGCCTAACCCTGCGGCAAAAGCCGGTGTGAAGTTATATTAACGTTGGTATCTATTTACCAAATCTGCTTGTAATTAGTTAAGACACACACGAAACAAGTTCATTATCTACTGACCACCGGAACAGCTCCAAAGATAATCTAAAAAGAACATGGTCATCGTAACAGCACTATTTTTAACACCACGCCATCCATTGCACATTCTAGTCAAAAACACTTAGGAAAGTTAAAAATAAACCAAGCAATGTATACCAAACAATAGTTGGACTCGTGTAGGAAAGTAAAACAGTCAAGGCTATTTGAGTTGTTTCCTAAAATGTTTACGCAATTTCCACGTTTTGAAATGGTGTTAATTTTAATAATACAGGATCAATTTCACAACGTTCGGTTGTTAGGCAAGTAAATGTTAGATACAATCCCGTCGGGGCTGCAGGTTGTTCGAAAAAGATACCGCGGTCTCGGCGCAAGGGCTAAGAAGGAACATGGGTGGTTTTTAGTCAGTAAAAGTCTGACACTCCCTTTCGCTCTGCCCAAGAGCGGGAGGGGTTATTTGATGATTTTCCACCCGCCCAAAAAAATAAAAAAAGGCAAGTAAACATTAATTTAATGACATAAAACCGGATCGTGTCAAAATACGTAATAAGGTTCCTAATATTTCTCTAACTCTAGGAGGAGTGTGGACACACCTACCGAGTTACCTCCGTGTCTCGGAAAGCAAGTTAAGCCTTTGCTCCCGGCTGATAATTATACAGGTGGTGCCGACAATACGACAATAAATGAAACCACTGGTAGTTCTAGTTCTTAGGAACATTTTTAAACTATCAAATAAATCATAACACCGTCGTCGTGGTGCCGACGATACGACAATAACCTACCTAAATGTCTTTGCGAAATTCGTTTGTTACATTTTATTTCCACACGTTAATGGGTGCAATTATTCCTAAGGTTAGTAAACCAATATTTGTTTGTAAATTGTAATGTATTTCGTTTACAGTTTTATGCTACTTAGTTTTATTGATATTTTTTCATTTTTTTTATTTTGGTGTTAAGATTATTTTGATAGTTTAATAATGTTCATATGAACTAGAGCTACCAGTGGTTTCATTTATTGTCGTATTGTCGGCACCATCCTGTAGATCTTTGACAGTCATTCCTGGTAGTCAGTGGTCCGAAAGTCTGACAACCAGTCTTACCAAAGGTTACCGTATTATCAGTCGCCTTGTGTAAAATACTGGTTTTCAGCTGCATCCAGTTAGGCTGGAAGCCGACGCCAACATAGTTAGGAAAAGCTGGGCTGACGATGATTTCAGCGTACTGTCTATTATTCTAATTAAATCGAAACCAGACAAAGAAAAAAACATGCATGTAACAGTCATTAAATTCCTGAAAAAAAAAAAAAACCTATTCCCAATGAAAAAGTTCGAACTTTATAAAAAAAAAGATCACAGGTTCTTTTCTAGACTACAATATCATAAAAGAGAAATGTAGCATCATAAAAAAAAACCATTCCATTATGATATAACTCCTTAATAAAAACTTAAAAGCCATGTAATACATGAGACGGGAATTTACTAGTAAGAAGTATGTCAAATATTTAAATCTTCACGTGATTACAAGAGTTCGTATATGTCTCATTGAACGTTTAAATATAATTTATGTGAAAATAGACCTATTTAGTTGGCTGCCAATGTTTTTAGTTTTATTAGGGACATAAAATAGCGTAATACTTATTGTTTGGGGCCTCGAGTTGGCCTGTTATACAAGAGGTTATATGAGGCTACTGGGCATGCAGTTCTCTAGTGTTTGCTGTGGATTTACTTGCATGTTTATGGTATTAACAAAATCAACATTTTCATATCCTTTCGCATTCAATAACTAAGTGCTAATGCAGTAACTTGATAATATTGTAAAACCAATACATTTTAATAGAGTAACCATGGATTCTCTTGCCGGTTCTTCTAGGAAACGACCAACTCAAACGGTGCACTATGTGAAATAAAATATTTTGATTTCGTATGATTAGGTATATTATTATATCTTTCTCATCTGCCGTACTGGACAACGTTTAACAGATATTCTTCAACTTACTTTAACTTACTAAAGCACTTAGCACTTTTCTCCGCCTTTTCAACTCGACACTCTGTTGTTGTGATACGATGCAACATTTCATCGGAATTCATTGAATCAACTGGAAATAGAACGACAAGTGTTAGCAAGGCCAACATTCACATTAACTACGAAAACATTGATTGGCAACTAGCAGATTTATTAAGAAAACTACGTACAAAAATATCCCAGTTTCATTTTACATAAGTGTACAAACACACAGTCGGAAAACATACAGTAAGGAACGAAATTACTCTGACGTGGATCCACGTAACTCGGTTTACGGAACACAACCGTAAAACTCGCGTAACAGGCGCAAAAATACGGTAAAACGTTAAAATGTCGTTAAAACGAACTGTTGACCCGTTTTCTTGTTTTGTTTACGTTTTTTTCCGCTTTATATACTCGATGAAGTAATGAAGAGATCTGCGAGAGATCAGACTTTTGGCTATTATGGAGCGAAATTGATCGAAGTTTTACGGCTTTTCCAAAGCCGCTATGTAATTGGGGAAATTAAAAAGTCGAGAATATCTTTTACAACTTTTGAATCGCTATTTTTTAATTTTATTCCAATCACCGGAAATTAACCTATTTTGTGCAACCCACACTCTTATTATTATTTACTTTTACTCACGTGGGTTGCCGGCGCACTTTCTTTTGTTTTTGTCATCATGGAAATATTACGCAATGTTGGATGAACGGAAAAAGCCTCCATTATTGATTTCCTCGCCTTTCGTATGAATTTTTTTCCCCACAATTGACAAACAGTTCAGGTGGAACAACTTGTGACCCGCGCATGTGGAGTGACAAGAATGAATAAAGTAAGGAATGAGTATATTAGAGGAAGTTTAAAAGTTATACCAGTTACAGAAAAGTTGAAAAGGAATCGACTGTCGGCCGGCATGTGGTGAGAATGGAAGAAAAAACCGTGTTGCGCCGACGGCCCGCCAAAGGGCAGGAAGATGATGAATCAGCAGTTCCCTTTTTTTTGAGGGTGGGAAATCATCAAATGACTCCTCCCGCTCTGGGCAGAGCGGAGTGTCAGAATTCTACTGACTAAAAACCACCCATGTTCCTTCTTAGTCCTTTGTGCCGAGGCCGCGTATCTCTTTCGAACAACCCGCAGTCCCGACGGGATCGGCAGTTACCTTCGACGATTTATTAAATCACTTATATCATTTTACCCCCTATTTCATGGGTGGATAACTAACGCAATTCGGGTGTGTTGCAGGTGCATACAAGTAGTCAAGTCAAGTAGTCACCCTTCACCAAATAGGTACAGGTGTTATGTTACATACGCATTAAGTAACCTCCTCTCCTCTCCGATCTATATACTTAAACATGAAGGCAGTAGTTTAGAGCGAGATTCCTCCGCACGTGCTCCTGATTATATTAACTGATAAAAGTAACATTAGTGCTTCAATAGCTGCGATGCTGAACCCGCGATCGGAAAGGTCAGGAATGGCGCGGAGTGGCTATTGTGAGAGACACACTGGCTTATGCAAGAGGGTTTATCAAATCTGATGGGGAATAAAGTACCTCATCATTTTACTGCAGGTATTCCAATTTATTCGGGGTCTTCTTCTTCATAACTTTAGTAATAGCCGTTAGGTATCTCTTTCTAGCCATATTATCATTCGCATAGTCTATCCACAGCTTCGTCTTTTGATGGTTAAGGAAATAAAGTTTTTCAATTTTATACACATAACCTCTTTCTACAACATTGGGTATGTTGTAGAAAGCAAAAAATATACAAACAAATATAAAATTCTGTACTTGATGAAAACATGCTGCTTCAAAATTTTCCAAAATGGACGATTATGATTAGTATTTTTCATACTCTTGTTTACTGTTCTGTTTTCATGTAAAGTAAACCATTGTATAATAATTATTGTTGCCCATATTTACGCGTAAATTGTTTGCGTCCTATCAATCACACAAAAATAATATTTACAGAAATCGACCTTCACAGTCGTAAAAACGCGACGCCATTTTGTAAATAAACAAACAATAAATAAAACTTTTCTTCCGTCTCATAAAAGGAAATGCTCTGACAATGATTTTTCACAAACACATCACAATGACATATTAAAAACAATTTTATTTTTTCATTGTTTTTGAATTAAAGCTGTAACAATAATCTCACCGTTTTTAAAGCTACGTACAGACTCCATCATATCAAGCTACTACAATCTATCAAATTTCTTTAATGGATTTTCAACTTTATCGCTAAAAATTAAGGTTCAAGGTTGATTGGGATAATTTTACAGTTTTGAGTAGCTTTATTTGCAGGCATCTGTATACAAGATCGTACTCAATGAATCCCACGTATTTATGAGTACAGTTTCAGCGTAAAACCGCTTAAATTATCGCACGCATACACTCATGTTTTTACGATGCGTTAAAAACATAATAATCTTTAATATTGTGCCAACTACTTAATATATCATAGAGGTAACTACTAAACGTATCGTGTAACCTCTGCCTTACATCATTACGGCGTACTAATTTAGATTAGGCCTAATTTACTTTTAGAATGTTTAAGTAAAGAAATGTTATTTTAGGATTAGGAATGGGTGACCGCTTCGTTAATCTAGTGGTTGTAAACGCTACTGCTGAGCATGAAGTCCAGGGTTCGATTCCCTGGTCAGGCAAAGTGTTATTGGCTTTTTCTATAAGGAATTTCGCAGTCAGTGGCTGCTACGGCGTCGTCTGGATTTGTGGACTTAACATAACTGGCGAAATGCGGGTGTACTATTAATAGAAGATATACCTGTGCCTAACCTTTCGGGGATTACAGGCGTGATGTTATGTTGTGTATATGGGTGAGAACAATGTTCAGTACTTATGCATGAACTTGAAAAATTGTCATATATGTAGGACTTTCATTACCACTGATTGTCATTAACAAACGAAAAAAATGCTAAATTTATTTTTCATTTTTAATATAACAATTTATTAAATTATTAGTTACAATTTCTTTTCGTGTTTGATGTGAAAACGTTTCATATATTTCGTAACCTACATTATCTACTTCAATCTTTCAACGATTATAATTTTATGAAAAATATCAGTTTGAACTGTCTCATAAATCGCCTCCAAACGACTTCTACAATAGTCTTTCAGGTTTTAAACAAACTTCGAACATGACTTACAAACATTCTCTATATTTTGTAATCTTTTTATTATTTCTGATGACCTACAACGTTAACCAGGTCTTTGAACCACGGTTAATAATATTTTAAACACTTATTTTTTATTATATTGTGTTTGAAATAAAACTAAAAACTCTAGAACATAGTAGCAACAAAAGAATAAAAAAATTGAGAAAGAAAAGAAATGGACAACATTAATTTGCATTTAGAACTACGTAGGATTCAATCTCGTTTTCATCTCCTCACCCTGTATATAAAAAATACATTTTTCGAGCCCAAGACGGATTTAGATCAACTGTTACTTACCTACTTAACGAAAAACCGGCTGCAAATTAAGTTAACCGAAGATTTTATGTCTTATTAAGTATTCAGTAAACCGTACAAGAGGTAAGACAAAAAGGTGTTTCAACACTTCAAAGGAAACTTGAAATAAAGCACCTATTATTGAAGCTCCAATTCACCTCACATACCTAGGGTTAAACCCTTAAGATGTTCCTAGTAACCATGTAACATGGGTAATACGACGAATTTCTATATTTGTATGAGCCCGTGTATCAATCCAGTTTCATCATCGAACGGAGGAAGCTTGTGTCATTAGGAACAGTCATTGTTTACCCCAAATGCATTTGCTGGTTCCAAATCCTGGAAATCTATAGTGAGTTGTGGTAGGGCTAATGTGTTTTCATAATTGGCAATTCCTAGACTCCATTTAGGAAGATAAACTCCACATTGAACAGGATAAGAATAACTTAGTTCGTGTTCCAAATTTTTTGAGCCAGGGAAATGAATACCTACGTCAACAATGAAGTCCCAAGGTCGGTAAGTACCCCGAACCCTGACATCTCAAGGCTTTCACCCAAAAATACATTTATTAGCGGCTCCGGAATACAAATTACACACATAAATGGAAGATCAAAGTGTAAACATTAGAAGATCAAAGATAAACGCGATTAAAGGGATAAATAAATGATTTTATTGTATGTTTCAACTTTCGACATGATACAGAGGGCATGTTTCAGTGCATTTCATATTCCAACGACAGTTCCAATTTCGTGAAAGCACACAGTGTGAACATCTACACGTCGGCGATGTTCGGGCACTCTGACATAACTCGGCCATGTATTTTGCAACACGCTCTATAAATAATCTCGCTATTCGACCATCCAAAATAAACAGTGTTTATTTTATGTTGCGTCGTTATAATTATAGTGCGGTGTCTTTAACCGCTAATGAGAGCTTACTGTCTTACACGTAATTTATAAGGAAATTCAAAGACAAGTCGATATTTATATGTGCAATGAACAACATGGTTTTCGCAACAAAAAATCAGTTAACACGAATTTGCTAACATTAGTTGATTTTATTTCTTCTCAAATGGACCGCGGGCAGCAAGTGGATGTGCTGTACTTCGATTTCCGTAAGGCCTTTGATAGAATTAATAACGACATCTTGTTACGCAAGTTAAGTGCCATAGGATTTACACCCAGTTTTCTTCTTCTGATTTCTGACTACCTCCGAGACCGTCAGCAATTTGTTCGCCTTGGTTCATACAACTCACATGCGTATCATACACGATCAGGCGTGAGTCAGGGTTCCATTTTAGGTCCCTTGCTCTTCTTAATTATGGTGAACGATCTGCCACAAATTATAAACCATGCAAAATGTCTACTTTACGCCGACGATCTGAAAATATATGCAACTGTTAGCTCTGTGTCTGACTGTATAGCTCTCCAGCGTGATATCGATGCCTTGAGTGAATGGGCAGCCACTAACAAAATGGAATTTAACACTTCTAAATGTCAAATTATGAGCTTTGGCCGCATGCGGAGTCCTATACAGTACGACTACAGAGTGAACACTGAGTCTATAGCCAGAGTATCCATAGTAAAAGACCTCGGTGTAACGTTTGATAGCAAACTGACGTTCCACACACACATTATAGGTTTGGCTAAAGAATGTTTCCGACGCTTAGGTTTTGTTTTACGTAACTGTCAAGGTTTTAATAACCAGGCAGTCATTAGGCTTTTGTTCAACGCTTTAGTTCGGTGCAAGCTTGAAACCAGCGCTTGTGTGTGGAATCCTCACGAGGTTACCTACATGCTCATGCTGGAAAAGGTGCAAAAAGCTTTTCTTAGGTACCTCTACAAACATGTGTTTGGATACTATCCTTATATGTATCCTACTAAATTCCTTTTAGGATGTTTAAATTTTAATTCTCTTCGAGTTAGGCGGTCTATTGACCAAATAACAACGGCGTATAAAATTATACAAGGTCATACCGACGCCTCAGATTTACATGCGGAGCTGTGTCAATTATTTGTTCCAAATAATTATAATCGCTCTAGAAAGCATAAATTGTTTAATGTCCCATTTTGTCGCACTGTAGCTCGGTCCACCTCCCCTATACCGCGTATGCTAACGATGCTCAACGCGCTCGTGGAGACCAACCGTGGATTGGATTTGTTTGCTGATGAATGGAAGACGATACTGTTAGAATGTTTGTGGTTCTGCGAGAAGACCGAGTAAAAGGATTACTTAATTTAGTATAAATGGCTTAAGCTGTACTAAATGTAATAATAATAATAAATAAATACGAATATTTTCTAAGAATGTTTGGTCTCTGTTGCCGGTGCCCCATATCGCAACCACACGATCTTTTTAAATTAAGCGTCGCGATAAATCAAGGACGTCGTGAGCATTTTTCATGCGAAAGATATAGCTGCTTTTAAAAGTAATGAAAATACGAAGAAAGGTAAGGAAGCGGCGGCCTACTAACACCAATATCAAATATGGACGAAACAAAGATATTGCTTATTTGGAACGTGGAGTGTTTAGATGAGTGTGTGGGTACTACAGCTGAAAGATTCCTGTTTACTTCGTGTCCATCTTTCTTCGCTCCACGCGTTAAATCGACATGGCCGCTTGCTCTTATTTTTAATGAGACTTTTTATGTCGAATTTGGCCTAAATATTTACGTGACAGTACGTTCCTACCTTCGTTTTTTTGTGACAACAATACTGAAGCGACTCGTAAATGAGACATTTCCTGTTCAAAAGGAGATGAAAGCTTTTATATTTTTCACCGTCTCGATGCAGCTAACACGATAAAGTTAAAGTTAACTGAATAATTCAGACAGCAGTTATATTAGGAGACAAAACATCTTGTAGCTTTTCCTTAAATCGATTCGGTTTAATCCGATCTGCCACCACCGATTAAAAAGACACAATTACTTTTAACCCATTTAATTCCCTGATAATAAAACCATGGATGCCTCGAATGTATTAATTCCAGAATCGCGGAAACTGGGAATTTATGGTTCCTCGAACGTATATCGCAGTTTACTACACCGTTCTCTAGCTTCTGATAAACTATAAACCTACATCTGATACCTTTCACGATGTAAGGGAAACTAATAAAACAATTCTTTCAGTAACACATGAAATCATGTGAAATATTTCATAACTTTTCTTCGAACATCATTCGCCCATATTTTATACCGTACTCTGTTGAACAGTCAAAAAGACTGAACCTTTTTTATTTGGGTTGTGTTATTTTATACTTTCAAAGGAATTCGATTTGAACCTAAAATCCGGCTCGAAGGACCAAAACAAAGAGTCTTTTGGACATGTACCAAAATTGTAACCAGTCTGCCGAGGAACACTGTTGATGCTTTTCAGACTATACAATCTCTTTGCAATGTAAATAATTATGTACACTGAGAAATTTTGCTCCTAATTAGGAAAACTCTAATCATATTTTTTACGTTTAAATGGAAAGTTGTAACACATTTAAGTAGGTATACAAGTTTGACGGCAAACGCAACGGCAACAGCGAAGACCAAAACTTAGACATAGAGACAAGACTTAATATTAGGTAGGTAACCGTTCCATTAATATAACAATAACAAAAGGGTTAAGTAAAACCTACGCAATCTGCTCTTTATTCATCGTCGATTTATCTTCACAGGCTCAAGTTTAAGGTCACCCTTTTGCCCTATATCGTCAATCCTTTGGTATTAAATCTCAGAATAATGTACTGTAAAGTCTTTACGGCAGAATTTTTATAAGGTTAACTTAAAATAGAATATTACATGGCTTGGTTAATAAGATTTTTTGTTGGAAATATTCCGATATTACGGAGACGCCATTGCTTTAATATGGGTACAATAGTCCAAGGAATCATGTTGCTACCCAAAAGTATTTTTTACAATTAATATTTCTGTTGCTTCCTGGAATTTCCATTAAAGAAAACTATGTCTCCAAAAGACTATGTCAAGAAACGGAAGCCAAAAACTACATTTTGAATGTGTGTAAAATATCGGGTTTCGGGAACAACAACATGTATTAAGAAATTGCTAATCTGGGGCCAATATGGCCGACAGGAGCCAAGTTAAACATTTCATTTTGTAAAAACAAAACACCGAACATATCGCTTTCACAAATTGAAAACGGACGCCTGCCATCCAAGATGAGTAGGCATCGGAAAATGAGGGGTATTCTTTCAGTAAAATAATAAAAAATAAAGTAAATATGAACCTCTGTGACAAGATATGACAAGTAATAAGTAATATGACAAGACGATGATGTCAGAAAGAAATGGAAGACAATGTTTTACATAACATAACATCATGCCTGTAATCCCCGAAGGGTTAGGCGGGTGGCTGTGCCCATTACACCCACATTTTGCCAGATCTTTAAGTCTCATGAAGACAATGTTTTGTTTTACTTAAAAGTCATAATATAAATTATCCTATTTATTTTCGTTTTATCAAGAACATTGTACCTTATCAGAAAGTTTTTCGCATTAATTTTCAGACAGTATTATTTCCCTACACTAGAAAAAAGAGAAAACATTTCTATGTTACTGACATTATTTTTCCACTTGTCTTCCGCAATACGCAGCGCATTGTAAACTGCCATCTCCAACAAATATTTTGCACCAGAAATAAATCTTTCGTGTCAATGACGTCACAAAATGGTTCAGACTTTCAAAATATACAAGATTTTTATTGTTATTTGCAAAAGTGTGTTAACCTTTTTAAAACAATATAAATTGGGAGACGGTAATTTAGTATCTTGATTTGAAAATATTTGCTTAATCTGAATGAAAGATTCATGAATGAAAACTCAATAATACGAGGATAAATCTTTCAGCCAAGTTTTCTTTATAACATAAGCTGAATACAGTGTCATGTCATTCATTACAATATTCAGAGTTTTGTTTTGTATTTTTTGTGTAAATATTTACAACACTTATTTCTCCATTCCGTTTGTATTCCTCTTTAGATTCACAGACCAATCGTAGCCTAAGTATAATATTAATCAAACTTCTCAAATCAACTCAGTCTAATTTTAGGCCTCAAGTTCTTGAAGTGAGGGACTAATTTTGAAACTAGCTAGACGTCTGTCTTTCAGGGCTAATGAATTTGTTGAACGAGAATCCAATAGTGACCTAAATATCCAACTTGGACTAAATACTTGTAAGTAACTACTAAAATCTAGAACAGTTTAAGGGCTGGTTTCGACATACTCGGTGACATAAATGCTACAAGAATCTATTGGCGCCTGAATGACATTGAAACACATTGTATTAAAAAAAAACAAGATGGCGGTGTGACATTCGACTTTTGAAACGTACCAACAGATCCTCTTTACATAATAAAAATCATAACCTCTCTTATAATATCCTGTTATCGTACGGAAACAAGGCTCCCTTTGATTCACCGAAATTCAGTGATAAATAAAATAGTGCCAAGCCCTTTTAACGCGGACAGACCAGGAAGACTATTTGTGTCCTCTGTTTTATTCAGTTTGGGCAAAGAGCTTCTGCCGAATCGGCCTTTATGACTGCGCTCACGAACTGGATGTCTCGCACACATGCTAAGGAAATGGGTGGCAGAAGTATCGTAAAAAATAAAATAGTGAATGTACTCGTAGAATGTAGGATGCACTTAGTGATATGGTACAGGAAACGCGGTTAACATAATATACGCTAATATGCAAATCTTAGTGTGGGAGTTATGTTTAAGTCCCATGTAAAAGGGGGCGCCTTTTGCTATCAATTGTTAAGGAAATGTTGTTGTATCTTTGTATATTTTTGCATAGACACCAAACGAATCGCTCTTTTTTTCTCCTAAAATGTTTTCTAGATTAGTTTTCAACATTTTCGCTTCCTTAAAACCATCATGTGAACTTCTGGTCTACCTGCACAGTGTACATAATAAAGTTGCCCTTTTCGGGTTTATTGCGCCGTCCGTGTAGCGAGGAGCGTCTGTCTTTTGTCTTAGTATCTACCGACACTGGGAGGAAAGAATCGGTACACGGTAGTGCGCATAAAATGTTAGCCGCCGGCTACTTTGTTGCTTTCATGCTGTATTGTAGTTCAGACAAAACTCTACCAAAAGAGCTTTTATGGCCAAACACTGTTTTTAGCTTTCATGGTTTATAACTGACCTATACTGTCACTTACGGATATCTTCCGTTTCTATCCATGATTGATTGGGGGATGACTCTGGGCTATCTCATCATTTAAGTCTTTTCCATTTGTACAGAAAAAAATGCCAGTTTCCTTACAAAAATCAACACGATACTGAAAAAACAGCTATCACCACTTGATGTGACAGGCCAATTCTTCTTAACGTGGTGTCAGAGGTTTTATGCTGCCCATGGACCTATGACTAAGCTGTACACGCCGTCGAGAATCTCACAGGCCTTTTCCTCTCGATTTTTTACTTCTCGAGGTTTGCTTTCACCGAATCAAATTATACAATACGCACATAAATCCGAAAAATTAGAGTGCGTGTGAGGTGTGTCTAGTCAAGCCAATAGCTAATAGATAACTGTGCATTCTAACGGTCCTTGGGTGGTCAATGATCACCACGAGACTTCTACGGCTGACAATGATGATGATGATGATGTATAATAGTCAGGGTATTGGCAGGCAACTAGTCATATGCTTAACTCACTACTGTCTACCCAACATAGAAACAATTAGTGCTTTGATATCCATAGTTAGTTTTATGACACAATGTTCTTACATACGTCACAATTAGTCATACATAAGTATGTAGATAGGTGTGGAACATGGTACAATACATGTCATATGTTCTGTCTAGCTGTCTAGTTGACAATACAGTTAATTTTTTCTACCATCAGCCCATCACGGCTATGTAGTGTCACCTAATGTAATCCAGGATAGTGGTCGTGAGCATGTTGTCCTGGATTCGTTTCCCAGGTCTGGCAGTGTCATTGGGATTTTTTTCGATAGATGCCACGGAATCTGGATTCGTGCCGGTTACCGGCTATGGCTATAGTCTTACCAAAAGGATATCGTATTACCCAGTATTAACTGGGTTGTGGAGCTCAGATAGGCAGTCGCTCCATGTAAAATACTGGTATTCAGCTGCATCCGGTTAGACTGGAAGCCAACCCCAACATAGTTGGGAAAAGGCTAGGCATATGATGGCCGGCTATAGGCTTGCCCGTGGCTTGCTAACTAATTCATAGTACTTAAACATAACTGGCTAAATGTTGGTATACAATTACATTACATTACTTCGTGTGTTACAGGTGTAATTTGGTTATGTTATATTTAAACTCATAAACAGCCTGAATAGCAAGTTTTGGGTATCATTTGCCTAACATTGACGTAAGATACGTATTACATATTGTAGTACACATAAAGACATCTATTTCTCGTCTACATACGCACCTATTTAGCCATGTGTACATGTTGAGCCACAGTCCCGCATTTAGCCAACGCTTCCTGCATATCTATCGAAGCCGCAGATCTTCGACACTCGCGTTACAACTAATAGTTACATACATTACACAAACACTGGTGTATTCGGAAGTTGTTTACTGTAAGATTTATACTCTGTTTATGCTGAAAATAATTTAAATGTTGAGGTATGAACGTGGAGAAGAATTTCTTGTTAGATCATCGAATCCGAGTACTTGGTTAATTTCATACGAGTATATTAACAAGCCCGGTGGTTTGGTCCGATGGGATTTCCTTTTCACTTTCACCCCTATTTGAACTCATTTAAGATGTACATTTCCAATAATCTTCTCTTCAAAAGCTTTGTTCACCAGTAGGCTGTGCGTTGTGTTTTATAACGTGAATGAATTAATATATGATCTTCACTCGGTAGGTTAATGTATCTTTGAATACAAAGTAATGAATCATTATACATATAGCTGGAATACCGTACGAAGGGGTATCGTATTCCCGGCGGGGCTGCGGGTCCCGTCAGGGCTGCGGGTCCCGTCGGGGCTGCGGGTCCCGTTGGGGCTGCGGGTCCCGTCGCGGCTGCCGGTTGTTCGAAAAAAATACCGCGGCCTCGGCACAAGGGCTAATAAGGAACATGGGTGGTTTTTAGTCAGTAGAAGTCTGACACTCCCTTCCACTCTGCCCAAGAGCGGGAGGGGTTATTTGATGATTTCCCACTCACCAAAAAAAAGGGGTACCTATCACATTACCCAGTTACTGAGTTGTGGAGGTCAGATAGGCAGCTGCTCCATATAAAACACTGGTATTCAACTGCATCCTTTTAGACCGGCTGCCGACCGCAATATTGTTGGGAAAAGGCTAGGCAAACAACAAGGCTATGATACAGTAAGCATCCTTTAACAAATATTTTTTTATTGGTTTCCGATAGACAACGAGTTCTTTTCCTCAAAATTAATCTAATATTCATACAAATTCCAACAAAAGCGTAAACAAACAAACCCGTGCGACCGGAATGACGATCCAATTATAAATACGTCATAATTACGTATTTCTTCCTTAACGTCACAAACAACATCGTCATACTTTTCAAAGATAAAAGGAAACCCAAGAGGAGACCACAAGAGCTTTCGAAGAAAATTTGGAACTCGTTACCGTATCTCTTATTGAATTAGTCGTGGCTTTTCGCTTGTAATTCCTGTAGTTTCTAGAAATAAACAATAGTGTGGTAACGCTGTATTTTCTACTGAAGCTGTGTCATCAGATTCAGCTCAATGATTCAAATTATTACGAAGCTTTTTAAAATACCCATACAACTTACATACATAAACTCACGCCTTTTCGTATGAGAGTAAGCAGTAACATCAGAACACCACCTACTACGATACTTACATGGAGTATGTTTTGGTTAGGTTAGGTTGCGAGAACTACGCACGCACATGTCATCTGGCCTTTCTAAAAAACATCACCATTAAGGATAGTTAACTAAAAAAATCTAATTAGTCCGTCAGATAGATTTCCAAAAAATATTGGACTCGTATTTTCTTTTTTCTCAACAAACAATGAAGACGATACAGTGCTTTGAAAACTCGTGTGACGTCATATTCTAACTAATTGTAAGACATTATTTTGACATTTTTTACCGGTGAGTGACGTCACGACCCCCACTCAAATCTTTGACACGTTTTATGTTCGTCAATTTTTGTTGATTTGATAAAACAAAAAATAAGTATTCAATATTTTTCGATAATCTAACAGACGGACTAATTAGAATCATATTTTTTTAGTCAGTAAACATCCCTATTAAAAGGTACCTTGTCTTTGTCATAAAATCACATCATCTTCCTGCCCTTGTCCCATTCTACTTGGCACAACCCTTCTTCTTCTTCCATTCTCTCCTGTCAAACGTCACGACATCATGTACTCCTTTCTCTTTAAAATACTTAACCCAAAATTCCATACTACACATTTTACTTAAGAAAACAGTATCACCATTAATATATGTTCCGGTGTAGACAAAAACTGTATTGTTTACCGCCTAACCTATATCTATATCTTTGAGAGAAATAATTGCGCACGCGCACCGCTCCAGTGAGCTTCTGTTACATGTGTTACGAGTTGTTAGATCAGATCTGAGAGTCGTTAGCTACCGAGAAATGTGGACGTGAAGTGGGGCGAGACGGTCGCTTGTCGCTTGAACCCTGGCGGCCATAGACTCTGGCGGCTATAGACGCTGGCTGCCATAGACGTAGGACAACGGCCCTGGCGTGTTTTGACGTCATCATTTCTAAATTGGCTATGTTTTTTAGGATTGTTTGTCATGAAAATGAACAATACTACATTGAACTTATGTATTTACATTTTATAGCTTTGGCTCCTAGCTCCTAGCTTTGCCAACGTGTAATTTATTTTTTTCACGAGGACGTACAGCCGGAATATAAATATTCTATGTCATGGTTTGTCCGTGTACCGATCCCTTTTCATCTAAATGTGGTCAACCGTGAAAAAACTAATAGACAGATCTAGTTTTACATGATTTTATTTTTGTTTTTGGTACTCCAAAACTGAAGCAGCTTCTTTCAAAGCTTGGAAGAAAGATTTCGGTTTTTGTGTTCTTGAAACAGCATTCCAGCTTGGAAATCTTGCTCGATTTTCGAACAAACTATCCATATCATAGCTAGTATGATAAGTATCATAGACACAGAATTTGTCGCAGATATTAGACCGAAGCAGTCATTACTCAAAATAGTAACATTCCGCTAATGACCATCGCCTACACTACAGGACCCGTTTACCTAATTGGCTCCTACGATCTGTTCCGAACTAACATCCGCCATTCCAATGCAGCTGCGAACTTCTTTCAACCTAAAAAGCTCTAAAAATGAGTATCTAATCATAATTTTCTAAGAAAATTGAGGTAGAATAATGCACTTGGAGTCGGTCAATTCGAATCTGAGGTTAGGTACATATGTATGCCCTAATTGGCAACTGTACTAAAGAATTGTGACAGAAACTCCTACGCATTGTGGAAGAAGAATTTCCTACAATGTTGTAATAAGCGCTAATCGGAAATAGCTATTTTTTTTTTGTGCGGGTGGAAAATCATTAAATAACCCCTCCCGCTCTTGGGCAGAGCGAAAGGGAGTGTCAGACTTCGACTGACTAAAAACCACCCATGTTCCTTCTTAGCCCTTCATGTCGAGGCCGCGGTATCTCTTGCGAACAACCGGCAGCCCCGACGAGCGTCGGCTCTTGCGAACCCCTTCCATGTTGCTGACATCTCTTTGAGGCGCGCGTGGAACACGAACGCGTCGTCGACACGGCAGCTTTTGTAACTGATCCAGTTGTGTTAATTTCTCAAGTTCGAACTCAAGAAACGCACTTCTAATTTCGGATGCATGTTTGTATTGTATAGTTATCACTTGCTTCGATGAAGGAAAACATCATGAGGAAACATGCAAACCTCTGACAAATATTTCTCAACGGCTATTTAAAGCCAAGTGATAACCTTAGGCCGGTCACCAGGTTAGCCACACCAAAAAAAAAAGGAAAAAGTTACTATGTTATTTAATCCCGATGGGAAAATTTGATCCGCTAATGCTTATATCTCAAACATCAAACGGTAAAATAAATAATTATGTAATCCATGACTTTATCAGTCAAGGTCGCTCTATATTACCTTTCTAAAATAAATAAAGTTTCCTTTTCGATTTTAGCTAACGACTAAAACATGAGATCCTTGTAGATCGTTCGTATCTATGCCGTCAAACTTGGCTTACCAAAAGAGTATCTTATATCAATCTAATCAAATCTAGCCACAACCTCAATACATATTTTTATTATTAAAATTACACCTTAAATGGAAAACGTGACGTTTTAATTATATCTGAAACTATATTTTTGAATCCTGAAATATATATTTTCTGTGCTTTAGGTTCAAGAGACTATTCGTGCGGGTTTAAACTGAAAACGTCGAGGTAAAAAATGTGACAATCGGATTGAGTTAGGGATGCCGAATTGTTTAATATGACCCATTTGGTCCTTTTTGCGTAATTTCGGTTAAATCGGTTAATTTTAAATGCATTTTATTTATCTGAAATTAAATCAATAATTCGCATGCAATAATTAATTGAATAATTTGAAATTGATACAGTTTTGAATGGAATTTGTTTATCGCGTAATTGGTCAGTTCACCAGCAATTTGACTAACAACAGCAACAACACTACAACACTAGCAACAGCTTTAACAAAGGTATCAAAACTTAATAATCTTAAGCCCACTATGTTATTAATGATTGCAATATTCAATAGCCCAATCTCGCTAATTAAAGGACTTGTATATTCTTTAACTTTGCTTGTGTATTTTAAATAAACTAATATTCGTGTTTTTCTTGTTACAGGTATGTTCACAAAGCTGATTCATCTTTAATATGGAGAAGTCGTGATGTATGTATGCAACTTTTTTATATATAAACAATATAGCCTCGCCATGCTGGGCCATTATCGTCCCAAAAATAACTTAACTTTTAAAGTAAGACTGAACAGGAATATTCTGGGCATGCTCCTTTTATGGTAGACCTTACACTTCACTTTGCATCAGGTGAGATCAGATCAAGAGCAGGCCCATTAGTCAATAATATTAAAAATTACAAAACCTAAAGAATGACGTACCTTTTTAAGGATGGCAAACCATCAAAAGCCTCCTCCCGCTCTGGGCGTACCAGAAGGGAGTGTCAGATTCTTACTTTCTAAAACCCATCCATGTTTCTCCTAATAGTTAGCATTCCAGGGCCGCGTTGACTCCACCAAACCAATTCGTCAACCCTGGAAGGTATGACGTACCTAAAAATAATACGAATCGCCAGTATCACAGCTAGAATAAGTCACAAAATCCGACATTGACGCAAAATTTGACGTAATTAGGCGATCCCCCGCCGCGTCTAATATAACAGACACCACTGGCCACATTTCACGTCAACTATTACCGTTACCTGTCCTCTTTCGTCACTACTCCCTACAAATACTAGTCTATTTATACCCAAGTCTACGTCAGCCAGTGACTTATAGCTTTGATGGCGACCTTGCAATAATTACTGGCGACCACTAGTAAAAGTTTACGGAAATTATTATTTTTAGCTGCGAAAAGCGGAACCGTTTGAATAAACTAAGCGGAGTTTATATTTAAACTGCAGGCTCTTATGCGTTTTTAATTTTAGTACACGTGTTAATTGGTTTGGGAAATGTAGGGTAGTAGAAATTAATTTTTGCTAAAAGGTTTTCAGATGGTCGTAACTCGTAGCGAGTAAAGGCAGGTCAACTCTGGCTCGTAGTTTTTGAATTATGGGCTAAAAATGCATTTAATAGGTTCTTACTTTTGCCCACGGGTTTGTCTGGCGGGAACGTCCCAGGTCATAGTATATCCTTTAGCCTTTTAACTAAATTCGTTCCCCCATAAATACGTGAAAAGGTAACAGAGTTACTTTGCTTTTGATTTCTCATAACATTTAAATAAAGTAATAGTATCCCAACCAGCGTGCGTGTCTGACCAGATGTATGAACGTGGAGCAAAAGGAGTATGTAAGAATCGTAGCAGGTGCCGTTCTGAGTGTTCTCTGCCTACCCCCATAGGAAGACATGAGATTACGTGTGTAATGTAGTATAAATTGTAGGAGAAGAAGTTATAAACTTATTTTACTAAATAAGTTTATAACTTCTTCTCTTACTATATATTATGAAATAACTTACATAAATCGTGTTGTAGCACTAGAAAAGTTCATCTACATAAAGTGACATTTTAAACCACTCTGTTACACGAATTTATCGCCGTCATCGTTTCTCAAATCCCTTAATTATATAGTTTTTAGTACAAAAAGATGCTGTTTTCAATAAATATCTGTGGTTTGTCAATAAATGTCGTATTAAGCGGTTTAAAATTGACCATTAGTGCCGTATCTCACGAAATAAATTCAACATGTTATGTATAATGCCTGTTTTCACTAAGAGACACCTGTGTTTGGGCATTCGCCCAAATGCACACTGTAGGATTTTCGACGTTCGGTTCAGCGTCCAGATTTGAAATTCCAATAATACAACAATATTTAAGCATTCATAGTTATTGATCTACCTCGTTGGTGTTGGTCCTAGGATCGGTTTTGGGGTCGGGCAAAATGTTACTGGATTTTTACATCAGGAATATCTCAGTAGGCGCCACAGCGTCTGGATACGTGCCCTATTGATGGCAATAACACGCTCGTCACCTATTACATGCACCTCTGCCTAACTCTTTGGGGATTACAGGCGTCATGTTATGTTAATGTTTTCATTGTTACTGAATGAGTTTTCCCAAGTTCCAACTAAACATTTTCTAAACTGATTACGATATCGGTTCCCTAATCACGGTTCTACCTAATTGTTTGTATAAATTAACCACAAAAAACCCAAGTGTATTTCAATAATATTTTTCATACGAAAGTATCTATCCGTTTGAAGTTTTCCGGGAACGTTAACGTTAACGTTTTATACAGTTTTTTTCCTTTATCGGCAGAGCAGATTTATTAAGATTTTTATTAGTTTACGATCATAAAATCAAATATGGTGTTTATAATGTTTAATTCCCACAATTTTTGGTTGGGTTTAAGAGCTTTGTTTTTCAAATTTTTCTTTTTAATACTCATTCGACTTTTGGCATGTTTTTTGTCTCTGCCCTTCATAAATCAACTAAAAACATTATCTACGGAAGCAATAAAAGTAGTTAAATAACTTTTAGCTGCCAAACTATTATAACAATATTCTTTATGTTCCGTTTAGAAAATAATTGAGACACTCTATCTTCTACATTAAGTTTTTCCAAGAAGACAAATATCTTTCGATCTAAACGGACTGAAATCCATTAGTTTCTTTATATATCTATTTTATAATTAATCAAACGCTTAAAATAAGACAAAGAAACGCGTGCTTTTGATATTTATGCTCTTCAAGTTATTTATAAGATCTCTGAAATAGGGTTACCATGTCTTTCATAATTTTCGAATGGATAAATCAATCAGTTCGCGTTTCATTTTCGCGTATTTGTAAACTACTAACGGCGCAATTTGTGAGTTTAATGTTTAGTCTAGTTGTTAAATCTGTAAGTAGTATGCCTCTATCGGTTATTTTAAATGAAACATGTTCACATGGTAACAGAGAACGTAGGGGTAAACGTAATGTATTTTGTTTGTTTAATTTTCGAACTGTTTAAATTGTAGGTGTAAAATCTATAGAAACTTTTACCTATGTTCATAAAATTGGCATTTATGGCTAAACATAATAATTATTAGAAAAGACTCTCCTTGTGTAAAATACATAAAAGAGACTTTACCAACTGCCGCTATCTATCGAGTTTCTGCGGAAAACACGTGCAAGTTTCACAGCTTCCTGTAGATAAGTAAAACTTTCAGTACCACGGTACTCCTACCCACGCATACACAAGAATAAACAACAACATTCGTTTATTTTCAGACAACTCTGATCCATAGATATACCTTACAGACTAACATAAATATGATAAAATCTTTAAAAACGCGAAAGTAATTCTGTCTGTATATCGTGATTTCACGCCAAAACTACTGGACCGATTTAAATGAAATTTGGTACACAGATAGTCTAGAGCCTAAAGAGAAGTCCTTTCTCTTTAGGCTCTAGACTGTCTATAGACTATATATAGGCTACTTTTTAATGCGAAAAAGGGGTTGAAAGGGGGGGGGGTGAATACAATACTATTGTTCGCGATACGATAACCGACATCCACGCGGGTGAAGCCGCGGGCATCAGCTAGTTCAAAAATAAAAAGTTATTCCTCCCTACCTAAAAAATGCATGGTGACCCTACTCGGTGTCGTTCGCCTGATTTACCGTTCGCCACCGTGTGGTCACAGTAACGCACTTTTAGAGTTACGACCATAGACTACAATAAATTGTGGTCAACAAAGAAATGCAGCCAGCTATTACAGAGGACACCGCACTTCAGCGCTATTTCTGAAATGTCAAACTAGACCGAGGTCGAAATGTTACTATTCTCTGTGCTTTAGTTCTAGAATAAAACCCTATTTTTAAGTACAGTGTCTAAAAGCCACTTGGTGTGTGGAAGACTAGGTTTGACCTGCGACGTTGGCCACATGGAGGTCGGGAATTATCCCACGGAGACGCATTACCGAGACAAAAAGTATTCTGTATCCACGTCTGGCTGATGGTCTGTCTGTGTACAACTTTTACACGTGAACCAGTTACAGCCAGAAAGAGTCTGTTTCACTTTTATAAAATGAGTCAAGAAGTCCATTACCACTCATTCCGGGTACCCAGCGTTAACATCCCGGTAGTAAGTAATCCCGGGTACCCTGGGACGAATTTATGTGTAAGTAAGACGGATAAAGTTTGTGCTGGGATGAGTAAAAGCTTTCATACTTAGCTGTAGAGCAACCCGCAACGGTAGCGTGTGAAAAGGAGGTTACAGTTCTTGTTGTCACAAGCCATGTCCTCTTCAAATAACTATCACAACAAAGGACAAGGATAACAACTACATATTATTTACTCGAAGGATATTGATATGACCTTTCTACTTTTCTTGAAACACTATGTAACATCGCACTTACAATTTTGATACCTAACTTGTGTGCAATGACTACAAACACACACACACACACATACATCAGCTATAACACATAAATCATATTATATTTTAGTATAATAGCTAGTTTTATATGTACTACTGTTTACGAAGCGTTAACCAGATCAAGGTTAACTTATACATAACTGCAATTCGGATTTACGGTCATTGTTTCCGTAAAAAATAATAGTTTAGTATGTAATAATCCTAAGGCGCAGAACTGAATGATAAGAATTTACGCAATTTAAACTAGGCGAACTAAGGATATCTTAATTAGGCATTCTTAATGGTACTTAAGAAGATAATTATATTTCCTTATGGCAGTTTAAGGTAGGGATCAAATATAAGGCCTTTTTTCAGCACCCGAAAAGCAAGAGTTATTAACTTATTACTCATAATAATATTGGACACCAACAATTATGTTTACATGTTGATCGCGTCAAATCCTATCTTCTTATCGTGTGGGCAGTAAGGTCTAACGACCCCACACACCCTAGTGTCAGAGTTTCTAAACCGCCTCGAGGGCCTCTGACATGGTTTGAAGACCGCCATTTGGTGGCCGGGAGCACCGGCTTATACGTGCCTTCCGAAGCACGGAATCATCTTTTTATCAGACAACAATCAGGTGGTTCAAGCCTGCAATGTCTTAACCAAACTGGAAACAACTTTACAAAGTATGCTTTCCGTGGGGATCGAACCCACGACTACCGGGTCACAAGGCAACCGCCTAAACCACTCGGCTACGACGGCAGTTAGTTCCTATCCAAAATCCATTATTGTTTGGGAATTTCAAAAAGTTGTAGAACAAAAGTCGTTCAGAATTATGGTCCGAGAGACGAAACGGCAAATCTTGCATTTATTATTTTACACTTAGTATACAACCCTACACCTGTACGGTAACCTTTAACCCAACAACCCTATCAAACTACTACAAATGTAGTCCCACGCGTAGAAAACTATTGACTATTTAAATACCAGCCAATAAGATTGGTTATTGGCAGCGTGCGAACTTTTATACGCACTCAATCACTTCCTACTTTCTCGCGCAACTCATGAGAAAAATAAATGTATTTCATTTAAGACTCTCGCTTTCCTTATAGTTTAGGAAACTTTTACTTTCTTTTGATCGGAAAGAAACAGTTTTCCTCTATGTAAGGAACAACCTTTTACAAATATATAATATACGGGAACTTTGTTGCAGAAATATACTTCTTTTACGTATTAAGACGGCTTCTATTGTTGTGTACACGAGGTACGGCTGAAGGGAAACGCATGTCACACCTACACAACATAGCATTACGCCTATAATCCCCGATGGGTTAGGCACTAGTGTACCCATTAGTACACCCACATTTCGCCAGTTACGTTTAAGTCCCATGTAATAGGAGGCGAGCCTATTGCCATCACCTGGGCATAAATCCAGACTTCGTGGCTGCTACTGAAAATAGGAGAAACCCAATAACACTTTGCTCGACTTGGGAATCGAACCCAGATCCTCATGCGCAGTAGTCGCGCTTGCGAATATTAGACCAAAGAGGCAGTCCACCACTTATTCTAACCATATTTCTCGGTAGTTGAATTATTCTATTCTGATTTACATTTCAACCACTTTCCAAACACCCACGATCAGGGCCGACCTTAAACATATAATGTAATATAATCTATTTACATTACAACCTTCGAAGGCTGCACCTTAAGTGAAGCACTTATATTTCTGTATCACAACGATGGCACCTTAACCTTAAAGCAAAAATATCTGAGATAGGTACTTTAGAGAGGTTATGAGAAGAAATGTCATAGACAATATCTGATGAATTAACTTACTTACTCAATGATTACTTTATGAGGCAAAATTGGCCTGAAAAACCTAAGTGTCAGTATATATCAGTCCATAGGTCCTATGAACCAGAAAGAACGTGAAAAAAGCTGCAGTTTTTTATAGGGTTTAAAAAGAAATCTGAACCTCCTCCTTTTTTAAAGCCGGTTAAAATGTGATATATCAGCAAATCGCTAATAACTTTCAGCCTGCCAGGTAATGCCTTATTACAGTATACAGTTCAAACATTTGAAACTAGAATTTGAAGTGATAATGCGACGAATTATTAAAAGTGAAAAAATCAAATTTTTGGAAGCGAACGTGACAATTGCCCGAATTGTCACGTTGCACTAACACTGACAACAACCAGTAGCTTACGATTGTATTCACGTTGCTGTTCACCTATTGTACGTAAAGTTTAATATGTTAACATCAAAGTAATGGATTTTCTTTTTAAGAACTAGAAAAAATAGCAATATCCATTATTTTCAGTAATATAAGTGGTCCTTCGACCCGCTTATATTACTGGCGTTTGACGTCATCCCCCCGATACATTTCTATAGCCTCTTATTTGAGCTCTCTTTATGGCCTTAGTAACTCAACTCCCACGGCTAATACCTTCTTGTACTATATAGGTGACCTGCTTTCGGCGAGAGGACATTAAGAGGGCTATTCAGGTTTCAGACTAGCAGTAGGGCTTTGTTTTCCACCTGCGAATGAATTGTTTTTTTTTACTTTGTTCTTATTACAGGAGAAAAATAATGTGTCTAGGATTTTGTTGTACTTAAATGAATTTAAAAGAGTGCTCTTGGACATTTCTACCCGTTTTTCTTCACACACATTCACAGACTTGAGATAGAAATCCTCATCATAAGCCTATATAATATATATTATGATGTTCCCACTGCAGGGACTCAGGTCTCCTCTCTAGGAGAGGGATGGGCTCAATGCGGGCCCAATGCGGGTTGGTAGATGTCACATGTCTTCGAATTTTTTTGGTTTTAAGACATGCCGGTTTCCTCACTTGTTTTCCATAGTTATCACATATATGATAGACAAACTTCTCCCATTTCATTTTCATGTGCGAGTCATTTAGAACCCAAAACCAATTAGTTAGCTCCCCCTAAGGTTGAATCGGCAACACCATCCTGCTATGTTTGCCAACAGTATGTAATTACGTCTATATTTTTCAACGCAGCGTCCGATGAAGGCACCTGTGGCCTTTTCCAGTCATTTCCGGACTGCAATAACAATTATATCAGCCCACACCTTTTCTCGATCAGTCTGGTATAATAAGAAACAGTACAGAAAGAAGGTTTCATCTCTAAGCTGTTCTATTTGTGCACAGAAAGTCCTTGACACCCCATAAGGAAAACACTGGCCTACATACATCCTGACCTCTTCAGAAAGCTGCGGAAGGCAGCGAGTGACTTTAGTATCTAACATTGAACAGATAGAAACGTCTTTCAAAAGATTAATGCTGGTGATTATCCTATGCATATCAGATGTAGCCAGAATTAGGCCCACGTCTGCATTCAGTCATGGATAGAATCTATCAACAGGTGTCTTCGAGGCATGTTAAGGTTGAATGAATTTAGCTGGTGTGTCCTTGGGGTTGCGTGTTCGAATGTTTTGTTTAGTGTGCAACCGGTCACTCCTGAGTAATTCTATAGACAGTAGACCTTTATTATGAAGACCTTTAGAAGTCTTTCAATACGCGCTAAATTAAACCTTGAGCCTTCTTTTATCACCCAATTTTTTCACATTACATTTTCGAGTAGAACATCTCAGCAATATTTACATTCAACATCCTTCACCGGTGAAATTGCAAAAATAAAAAAAGAGATTTATCTTCAAGACTGTGATTTACGCGTCTGCTAACAGTTATCAGTTAGAAATTCACACAAAGCTCTAATTAAAAAATGTTCTTCATAAATCTATTGAGTGTACAGAAACCGCAATATGGGTCAAGGTGGTCTTGTCATTAATTTTGATTCGCCTTGTGATTGTTTTATAGGCATCTCTTGTGTTTTCTTACCCTTCGGAGCAGCCGTAAGGAGCACATCAGTTTCTTAAAAGTTCTCGCTATTAACAAAAGCATTTTTGTGTAAATATCTCACGATTATGATTGGTTCTGTCATGTCAAAGAGTGTGTGGGTGCTGACTGATGTCTGTTGGTTACCACGCGACCTTCCTGTTCTTACAAGGTTTATAATTATTAGAAGTATATTTTTATGACACCGTTAGCTATTAAACTGAGGTAACCTTCGTTCTGATCTTATAGATTGTTATTATTTTTGTATCAGGGACGGTTATTACGTTTTTCCGGCTCATCTAGATAAGTCAAGATCCTTCCGATAGGCCGTATCAGTCTTACAGTGTTTCATAAGCGAATGGTTTGTAAGTACACTAGCTGAAGGTTCTTACTCAGCGTGGCGAATTTCGAAAGGCTCGGCTTTATCTAATCGAATTAATTAGAGGTGCTTGCTCAGTCTAACGCTAATTAATTGGGCCGCTCTACCGTATTTCCCACGTGGAATTTTTCAAGGAGATAACGAACAAGTACAGTGTACAGTGATTTTGTTGAGATAGTGTCAGATTGCTAATCAAATTAAAAAATGCTTAGGGAACACGTGATAGATTATGATGATATACCAGCTATAGTCCACGACCTCACACGCTTAACGGTCGGAAATTATTTAACGGAAAACCCGGATAACTTAGGTCATGGTCCACTGGGGTGGTGAGGTAAAAATCTCACACTCCCGGTCCTCTCCCCAAACACCGATCGCCTTTTGAAGGTTTCCCCCCGATATCAATCACATGCGTTTCTTGGACCACGTTAGAACAATTTCTTCCAAATCCGTTCAGCCGTTGATTTGTAAATAGTTTACATTCCTTGGAAGTTAAATGGGAAACCGTAACCTGAGAAAACTAGGTACTTCAAAGTTAGAAGGGGATGGCGGGGTCGAGTGAGCGAGCGAAGCGAGCGAATAGACCCAGCCATCCCCTTCGTGGTAGCAAAGTCTTTTATATGATGATAGGTTTTTCCTCAGAGAACGTACCTAGAAAGCTACAGTCGTAACGTTACATGCATAACTCACACTACTTCGACGTAGTCCCAGCTGCATTTTGATTTATACGACGGATAGTAAACAAGAATCTTTTTACACGCGCTGAATCCATATTTACTTGTGCTTAAACTTTACACGAACTTAATTATATTTAGGTGCTTATATAGTTTTTATGCCCAGAACTGAAGATTGAAATACCAAAAACCATTTTTCAATGCCATAGGACATTCTTCGAACAGAATTTTCCATGTGTCCCCTTTTTTTTTTTTTTGGGGGGTGGGAAATCGTCAAATAACCCCTCCCGCTCTTGGGCAGAGCGAAGGGAGTGTCCGACTTCTACTGACGAAAAACCACCCATGTTCCTTCTTAGCCCTTCATGTCGAGGCCGCGGTATCTCTTGCGAACAACCCGCAGCCCCATGTGTCCCCTTTAGGGAGATAACAGATAACTAATCAAGACATTCAATATTATGTAAGTGTCGAAATATCTATTCCTGAAATCTGAACGTGTTTATTTTTAGCTAATGGCGTCTTTTCATAATTTTGAAATATCGAACGTCACTGATGACGTCACTTTCTTTTACAATAACACTGCTGCTTATTCGTAAAGGGAGAACATCCGTGCGTCATGCAATGGTGATGATATGTTTAACTTAGTTACTCTAAAATTACAGATCTAGAACAGAACTGCACTAAACGGCGATTATTCTGACAACACTTAAGAATGCGCCTACGTTCATACATAATCCAATTTAATGCGACATAATGTTTGCTGCGAACTCATTTAAAACACATTACCCACGTAATTTTATTCGCACTCGTAAAACTTGAATGTCACAGAAGCGATAAAACACACGTACTTATAACGAGAGATTTTTGCTTTTACTTGAGGAAATTATACGTATTTTAATATCAAATCAACGTAACAGGTAATCATAAGGAATCAAACCTACGATAATGGGTGTAAAAATACCTTTAGCAAAGCCTTAAAAGCCCGTCACGCGTCATTGCAATATTTTTTTGTTCTTCAAGCTTAAATTTCAACTAGCAATTAAATACCTTCTTGAACCCCGTACTATTCAATGCATCCATCACCACAATGTCTTGAGTGATTTGCATTGAGTCCTACCGTAAATCATGATTTTTCAACTCAGCAATAATAAGAATGACTTAATTTGATGTACAGAATGCTTGATCGTCAGCTTCATGAAATATCCGTTTAAACCTATTCCTAACAAATGGTTGGAAATGTGCGATAACCATGATAAAATAACCATGTCATAAGTCATACCTAATATTGCAATTTATTTCTCCAACTCCAAAACAAAAGACAGTTACCGTCATTCGTGTCGTCGTAACTCTGACCTTCCTTCACCCTCGGGGGAAGGCGGGTCGGGTAATTTCCTGACCGAAACCACAACCCCTCCGTAGTAAATACGATAGTAAGCTAAAATGTCAAACATCCACGTTGATAATTCAGCATCAGGGCCGGATGTGGACGGCCGTCCCGAGTCAATAGGAAGCTATTTCCTGTGCACGAGAGCCTTCTGTAGATAAGAAATTCAGATTCAATTCACTTCACTAATATAGGGTGTGTATATTGTTCTATACCCTTAACGCAAACGAAGGGCACTTGTTCTCCCCAACACTGCGATATTTTTTTTTGTTCTAGACCATACCTGGAAACCCCCTAGTTACGGAGATATTGGGGGTCAAAGTTCCAAATTTTTCACAGCTGTTTTTGTAAATACTAGTTTTTCAGGTTATAACTTTACTTAAATTACCTCCACGACCCGTTTACTACTCAAAGCATCCACTAGCACAATGTTTTAAGAGTGCTACTTTGAGTTTTACCGTAAAATGTGATTTTTGACCCCAAAAAAAAAAGATTTCGCAGCAAAAATTTTTGCGTAGGAGTACTTAGTTTGATGTACAGAATGTTGGTTGACGGCTGTGTGATGGGTTGATTTACACCCTGTATACCTTCATAGGTCTGAGTTACGCATATGTTTATTCATCAGGGATTTATCATGGAAGATGGGTGCTAAACTCAGGTTATTTTATTGCTTAGGACAAAAGTCGTGAGGAGAGTTTGAATATTAATGTGGAGCAGAATAAGAGTAGAGGAAGACCAAAGAAACAATAGATGGACTGTGTAAAGGAAGATATGGCTAGAAAGGAGGTGTCTGTTGAGATGACAGTAATAGAGAATGGGACAAGAAGAAATACTGCTCCGACCCCAAATGAATTGGGACAAGGGCAAGAGAATTAAGAAAATGGTTTATCTATAATTTATTTTATAAGTATTCATTGTTTTTGCACAAGATTCTCTACGTTATGTTATTCTTCTCATTGTGTTATTAATTTGTTATAAGAAAAACATGTTTTGTACCAATGTATCTGTGGTTACAACTTACAACAATAGAATCAAACAGAATGCCTTTATTTGGTGTGGAGAGGAAAAGTAATAAGTTTTCCACTTCTTGTCCATATTAAAACAAATGATCCATTGAAAGCATCAATCTGTTAGCTAGTCTTGTACTGTAAACAATGGAGCGGAGAGTACTAAAGATTATCATAACAAGCGCCAATTGTAACTTTCCTCGGTTTGTAAATCAAATCATTACAATCGGAAACTAGGTAATTTCTGTTTGTTATAAAACTAATTGCAGCTTACAAAGCTTTGTCTGAGTCAAACAATCACAAATAACAAATAGAACTTAAAAAATAAACGTAACTAATTACACTACTTCAATTTTATATTTACTACATCCGAATAGTAAATCTAAAATAGCATAATAGCTTCCTGCGAAACTTAAGAATGTCAATGATACAAAAAACTCCTTTCCATTCCAAGAAATCGAGAGAACTTTTCAGAAAATCGGCAAAGAAAACTTTCTTTCTTTCATTTATGATTTCCTGACGACACTTTTCTCTAGAATTCATCACACGGCGACACTCAAAACGACACTAATACGATTCCTGTAAAAAAATATGTTCTAATTGGACGTTTGGGCGGTTTAGGCGGGCGGGCGGGGCGGCTTTCCGCAGATAGGAGAAAAACCGGAGCGGTTGCCATTCGTTCGGCTGCCGGCAAAGCGGTCGCACGCGCTCTCACGGACGGCGTAGTACGCCTATTCACATGTGAATTTGTGTAAAGTGAACAGTAAAATAAATAAACAATTAATAAGTGTAAATGAACAATATTGAACTCTAGTACAGTGGTTATAAAGTGTAAGATGACATTAGACAGGGGTGACAGTTTCGTTAACAAGATACAGCCGGCTTCTTCGGTGTCTTGTCTCTCTCAGTGTCAAAACATTTTCGGGAAGAGGCTGAAGCGCTGGGGCTCCACGGGATCGTGGGTAAGCAGAACTCGAGGAATTTCCTACGTTTGTTATAGCAACATTGCTTTCAACTCTCTTCCTTATTCGATTGTTTAATAGATAAAAATCATTGTTTTCAAATCTGGCATTCCTTGTTAGGACTGTCGAATGTTTATATTAGAATACTCGATTGTTTTGAAAACTTAAATATAAATTCATTATCTAATTTACATATACTTAAAAAAAACATCGTATGGTCTTTATTGACTTGTAATGATAATTATTCTTAATAATTTATTGTTGACTACATTTAGCTCGAGGTTTTGTCGAATGTATAAATATGATACTCAGGAATAATTTAGCTTCCCGTTAGTAAAAAAAATCGGAATCAGATCAGCAGTTCCAAAGATTACCCTTACATACAAACAAAATATTACCACATACATTTAATATTATAGTAAAGGTTAATTAGAATTAAACAACACCTAAATCTGATCGTTAATTTTTATAATCATTAAGTTATAATTACTTATTTCTCCGTCACAAGGCATGTGATTGTTGTTTACTGCTAAAATTGGCAAAGCTTTGTGTTGTTATTCATTCTTAAATACCACTTGAATTGTCTGACAAAAATTCATAAAATATTTTGAAAACAAGCTCCTAACTCGATATAGACCAACTTCACACAAACCTGTTTAAGTTAAAAATACTTTAGTTAGCTTCGGAGACTAGAAAAAATTCCAAGTTTATTTTAAACGACTTCCAAAAAAAGGAGTTTATCAATTAGTCAGTTTTTTTTAAACTTTAAAACAGTAACGTGCAAAAATAAAATCTTAAAAATGCTTGCATTTTTCTTAATTTTCTTCTTAAACCAAATGAGTCAATAAAGTCGTAAGGAAATTAAAATCACCTCTGCTGTCCTAAATCCATATCTATAGATTAAGTAACACGTTATGTCATAATTATCATTACCTTATTGAAATAAACAAAACATTTTATACAACAAAGAAATGTGTATAAACTACTATCACATCTCGCGTATTACATGCTTGATTTGGCACTTACACAATAATAACCTACTTATGTATACAATCAACTCGAATATCTATGAATAGACTTTAATTAAGTAAATACATACTTCCACTACAGATAAAACGCGGAAGTTAGTCTGTCCATTTGTTACCTTTTTACGCCTTCATGGCTGAACTGATTGGGATGGATTTTGACACACTGATAGACTATGGGTAAGAACATAGGATGCTTTTCGTCCCGGTAGTATTCTTGAATAAATTCCTACCTCTACACAGACATACCCGCGAGTTAAAGCTTGTTAAAAACATATGCATGGTTACCGGTGAATTACATAACAAATTGACGGTTTTCTTTTATCTATCGCGTGTTAAAATGACGGATTACGAAACGGTAATTTAAAATTATGTAAAAACCGTTAAAAGACTGATTGTTTGATATGTCTACCGATGTTAGCAAGTACTTGCTAGTTTTTTTGCAAGGATTTAACAGGAATGTTTCGACATCTGGCGCTTGTCGCTATGGTATGGCAAGCTTACATCATGGATCATATGTTCGTTTTTTTTGTGTTAAACGGGTCTAAAACGGGAATGAAATCATCTCTACTAAATTGAAATTGTCGCTTTTGCACATACTTTGAACTTCATGTTTTGAGAAAGAAATTGATCAAACGCACAGGAAATACTACGTTTTCCTGTTTCTTTGATTTTGTTTCTTACAATAACCAACGTTTTAACCCAGTTTTGTAAACAATAAGAAACTGAATTATTATTCCTTTTCTACTAAAAACTTGCTAAACACAGACCAAACGCCGTGAAAAGTCCAACAAAATACACCCTTACACTGTCCTTCAAACAGTGTCACGCGAAAGCTTCGTGTTCGAACGTAAACAGTATCCATCGGCAAACGAACATAATTGTATGACGGATGAAGCCATGTAGCTTCAACCCAAATTGAGGGGTGGCGTGACCGTCACGTGACAGGCAAGTGACGGCCACGGGATGACCGGTGACTACGTCATTTCCGACGAGGCCTGCGGAATTACTACGAGGTTTGATTGGACTGGACGTAGCTGTATCAGATAACCGCGGGCCTGGATTGGATTTGACGGGGCTATGTTATGTAGTAGTATGTTGTATTTAGGTTGTTTCTTATACTTCTGAGGACTGTGGCAAGTGTCGTACCTTCTGTTCTCGTTACGAGACAAAAAGGACAGTTTCAACTACATATATTTTTTAACTAATAAAAGCATTGTAGGTGCGCAATTACATACACGGTATTGAAATTATTTAAGGAGACATAGCCAAGTTAGGCGTAAAAGCAAAATATCTTTACTTAATACTTAGGCAATAAAGTTCTACTTACTTACATCAAGTATCGATAAAAACCTTTATATGCTGACCTACCTACATTATTATTATAATTAAGGTCAATTTACATTGTCCTACTACCTTAGAAATGACGTACCGAATGTGATCGACTTCTCCAATACCTTATTGTAATATATACATTTCAGTAATAATAGGTATTTTTAATTTGTATATATATACTTATAGGACGCCACACCTGAAAATCACGAGCTTTCTCTTTAGTTTTGTAAACTAGCTTTGGTGGTTTTTATGTCACCATTTGTTATACGTTTTATTGTTTCACTATTTATCGGTTCCGTTTTTGTCGATACTTAGGGATATTTAATATATATAATTATACTTCGAAGTCCGACGTATAATTATAACCTGATTTAAATCAAATTAATATATAACAATTCGCATATAATATAAAATCGGGGTTTCCTCAAAACATAGTGATTTTATCGAACTATGAATCAGATGTGAGCTTCCCAAGAATGTAAATTCTATTATCTTACAAAGGTTCATGAGATTTCCTCTCTAGCATTGATTTCCATTAGCTAGACTTTTGGAAACGTCCCAAGATAGCAACATAGGCCGACTGGCAAAACCTTTTTAATGTTGGGTAGCAACAGATGTTGGAATCTCTTGGCGTTTCCCTTGTATTGCTCTGCTCAGTGACTTGGAAAACTTCTTTACGAATATTTTATTATTATTTTCTTATATTATGGCTTTATAAGTAAAGCCTTATTAAAATCCTAAGGCTGTGAAGCAGAAGGAAATCTTCTTTTGATTTATACACACTCGACCTGCATACGTTAATTATACATAACATAACGCCTGTAATCCCCGAAGGGTTAGGCACAGGTGTACACATTGTACACCCACATTTCGCCAGTTATGTAATGTAATACGGAGCTCGCCTATTGACATCAACCAAGCACAAATGTAATACCTCGCTTCTGAACAACTTTTGGCCTTAGCGAAATAAAACATCTTTACTTATTTACCTAATTATAAAAATCTACAACTTCTTGCATACAAAACACGCGGATTAATGAGATTCTAATAACACATTCAACTGCCCACGATACAAACAATTCATTATATAACGCTAATAGCAAAATTACTCGTTTTTCAATATTTACTTTGCAATTACTGTTATTCCGAAGAACGATTACTGTCAGTACTGTAAACGATTACCGTAATCACTTGGGACTCGTAAAAACAGTTTTTTTTAACTTGTCACAACTGTTTGTGATGTGGTGGCGTTAACAGTTTAAGAAATGCATTGGTTTTTGAGTGTGTTTTGTCAGAAAGTAAAACAAATTGTGAAACGATGGGTAAGTCTTTTCTATTGTTTAGTTTTATTCTAATTAATTTATTATCTATGCCTTGTTGGTCTAGTTGCTGAGCATAAGGTTCTGGGTTCGATTACCGGGTCGGTCAAAGTGTTATTGGGTTTTTGTACTACGAAGTTCTCAGTAGAAGCCCAGAGTTTGCATTTGTGCATGGTCGATGGCAATAAGCTTGCTCCTTATTACATAGGACTGAAACATAACTGGCGAAATTTAGCTTAAAATACCGCCATGATGTAATGTTATTACAATATTCCCGTGTTATGTAAAACTTGTAATCACAACACCGTTTATAACACCAATTTATAACATAACAGCTTCCGATTACGCGGAACTTCAGCGCTACAGACTGGCGGAACATAAATCTCGTAGCTTGTAGCGTTACTACAACAACTATTAGTTGCCAAATCGTATTCTTGAACGTATACAACTGGCAGACATGTTTTTGTTAGTGTACTCGTAATTATTGAGGAAGCTTCTAGTTTGAAACTGACAGTTTGGCTTTGTTTTTAATGCCTGTATGTTTCTGGGATAAGGGCAAGAGAATGATGAGATTCGGCCTACGATGCAAGGGGCATCATATTAGCCAGTACTAGTTGAATTGTGGAGAGCAGATAGGCGGCAGTGTCGTTCCATTTAAAATACTGGAATTCAGACTGACAACAGACCCTAACATTGCTGGGAAAAGCCTAGGTAGTTCATGGTGATATCTTGGACCGTGTAAAGGTCTTTAAATAAATCCAATCCTTCAGACTCCTATCTTTGAATTAATAAACACGAAGTCAGCCATTTTGCGTGTTCGAAGTTCGAAATATAAAAATAATAAACGGGTTGATAGAGGCTAACGCTCTCTCCGTGGACTCGGGTCCCAAGTGACCGGGTCCGAGCCGGGACCTTGTTGCGTTAAACTGGTCCGGATGCGCGGGCAGGACTGGTTTCGCGTCCGCCGTCAAGTGGCCACACTTTACGTAACTTCGCGGACGTAATGTCATTATCACTAATGCGAATGTCATACTCTCTCCCTATATTTTATGTTAGAAAGTAGATAAGTACAACCTACAGTTTGAAATCAATTTGCTAAATATTATAATGGTTCCAAGGCCCGCGAAACTAGTTTGCGGAATTCGTATAACTTTGCATAACATTTTCATAGGCCGGAGAAACAGAAATGATTGAGGGTATCGAATAAATCTAGATCTAAAAATATCTAACGTAATATCTCAGTATGAAGGATTTCATTCACGTTTCAGACTTCAGACTGAGATAAGAATAATGTATTTCAAATAACGATATTTGTACAAACGCCTCAGTTTCCTTCGGACATAAATACGTCAAGCTAATTAATAAGGCGAACACATTTTCATGTAAATCACAGACGACATTTAGAGCCCAGAACAATGCGTTGAGATATATGTTTGGCGTAAGTTTACGTAACGTCTACTAATAGTGACATACACACAAAGCCGTTGTTCCACATGAGTATGCTATGCGACGCTCTAATGCAGTTTAGTTCTTTTGACACTTGTATGACATTGACAGAAGAGCGCTGTTAGTGAACATTTGTGTAATTGTCTATGGTTTTTTTGAAACAATAAGATGGCGGTGTTAGTTCCATTTAGAATACTGGCAGCTGTGGGCAGTGCCCTACGCCGAAAGTCTATTTTGTTTGAATTTAGAATCCTTATTCCATTTGAATTTCGTACTATTCCGGACGCGTGCTTTTATAGTCCATTCACAGTTAGTTTACCTTTGACAGCAACCCCAGCAGCAACCCACTAGCAATATTGTTGTATCGAGAAAAAAAACGAACTTTCGTTTGAACTGAATATAAGTGTAAGTAAGGACTGTACAAAAGCTCGCTATATATCGTGTCGCATTTACTGTACACGTGTGACGATAGTACAAGTTATTTATTTTTACACACATCGAACCAGTAAATAATGAGCCTAACATGTTATAAATAAAATGTTTCTCCCACGCAACATGGAGCAATGTGTCAAGGTTCACGCTATATTTATGTTCACACCGTGTAATTTACTAATTCCGCTCTTAACGCATCTATTTGATTGACATTTCATTAATGCTCTTTCGTAGTTATTAACCTCCGACCAAAAAAGAAAGGGGTGTATTTTTATTAATATTTTTTTTTAATATGGGGAACAATATGGTTTCAATGATTGCCCTTTAGTACATATTTTTTACACAGACCTCAGGCAGGTTAGCCAACTTTATAGCTAGAGGATAAAATCATGTGAAAGGACTATACTGGAAAAATGTTTTCGTTTTTCGGACCAAGTGTTTTTGAATATCGAATTGGGCCGTTCATTAAATGCAACACGAATTACAGAGAAAGTAAAACCTTGTTGCCATAATTCCTCTTACAATTTTCAAGTGCATCTAAACAAACAATGGCGGTCTTATTATCAAATATTCAATAATAAATTACAATTCCCCAGCCAAACACTTGCCTTTGTATTATGCAGAAAAGTGAAAGCTCATAATAATATCAAAACAATAGAGTCCCCATATAAATTTCACTTGCACAAGTACTTGTTGCAAGTTTTCTCGAAACAATAATGTTCTTGATTGTTGGCATTGTGTGCAGTAAATGTTAGGTTTAACTGATGTAAGGCCATTTCTTTGTTTTTACGTCAAATATATCAATTGTTTTGTAGACAGCTTTCAAGTAACTTTGGAGTTATCCAGCCAGTAAACTCGAGGATTTATTATAAATCTGTTCCGCATTGAAGGAGAAATTCTTTTAAAGAGATGTTGTAGTAAATGTTGTAATAACATACGAAGAAATTTTACAGATGTAGTAAAACTTATAGGTAAAAGAAATACTTAGTTTTACATACAAACATACACAGTTAGGCAGACATGTAACTAATAGTACACCCACGTTTCGCAGGCTATTCCCACCAATCGTGCACAATTCCAGCATTCGTGGCTGTTACTGAGAAATTACTGATTGGAAAAACACTTTGTTTTGGTCATCAGATCAGGATCAATAAAACTTATAGGTAACAGGAATACTTCATTTTATAAAACAAGATCGATCAACAGGCACCCATAAACCAAAGTGACATAAGTATAACAATGAACATTCCACGTAAAGAAAACATCCAAAGGAAAGTCAACGATGACCACAACAGATAAAGACGAACAATCTTAGCTTCACATAAATCAGTGTAAACAGCTGAATGCGCAGACGTCGATAATATGCAAATATCGAGTTTACTTTCTACGATAAAGCCGTTTGATTTACGACAAAAAAGGACTTATCGCTCTTTATGTTTGTAGTTCGGACGATACATTTCGTTGGACACCTGGATAAGAAATGAGAATCTTTAGATAGATTGTTAGCCTATTTGAGATACAATGTTTGTTCTGTGGAGTAAATATTGCCAGGAATAAATATAATAAATATTTAATTCATCATTCTCCTGCCTAATTCCGAATTGAATTACAGTCGGTGCAGTATGTCTTCTTCATCCTCTATCATACATAAGTTGTTATCTTAAAGCCATAAGACTTTCCTTACAAAATGAATAATAAAATCAAACATAAATAAATTGTTTATTTCACCAAGAGCCATCACATTTTACATTATGCAAAGACCTATTAGGACATTATAGAAGACTTAAAACTAGGTCAGAATTATGTTAGTACTCTGAATCCTAAACTAGGTGTCTGTGTGCATTAGTTAATAACAAACAAACATACAACTCGGCTGACAGTTTAATTTCGCGAATGAATCGTTCATTCATTCATTCAGACGTTCATATTGAACGCTGTCGGCCTGTGTCTTAGAAGTTAGTAATTCTCCGTAACAAACATAGCCATATTATAAGTCATATCATCTTGTAAGTCTGTAAACCAATATTTATAATAATAATTAATTTCAAATAGCTTCTTACTACACAACAATTTACTTCCAATCACAAACACAATATTACCGAGAAACCACACTAAAGTTTCCTAAATCAAACGCATCGTTAACTAATTGAAACTGACACTTCAATCCGACATTGAAAGTCAAATCATCAATCAAGAGTAAATACCAATTTCGATAACCATCACTCACATTTCACTGCCACCCATCACTTGCGTGACCTTAAAAATTCTATTGTTCAAGTTCAGTGAGGAAATTCTTGACATCGAACGCAGGTTGAGATAAATGACAGTGCGATGTTACTTCATACTGTTTTATCTTGACATTATAATCATCTGCGTAGCCTTTTCAACTGTACTGAACGCAGCTGAATTTTCCATAGGACACTGCATATCTGACCTTCAAAACCCAGTAACATTAATGACCCTTGGTAAAACTCCCTGTCAGACTTTTGGGTGACTACCAGTAACGACTGTCAAAGATTTACTCTCAGACACTAATATTCATATTCCTCATGTGAGCTAAACAAGATTATGTCTGGGCCTTAAAAGAGTTAATGCCCTCTGAGTTTGCTCCGGCTGTTTCTTTTTAAAGTAGTCAGGTACGGAACACCGGCCCCATCTAGTTTAAAAGAAAGTCATGAAACAGGGTTTTAAAACATTATCAATGAAGTATAATTTATCACGGACAGCCGGGACAAACTGTTTGAAACATGCTTGCCATCCACAAACCCACTGAGACAGGCGTTGCTTCACGTAGAAGATAAATCTCTTCTAAGATAAATTTTATACGACTATTATTTACCCACAAAACCCTCAGTTTTTATCACACACATGTGATCTGTATTGTCATCACTCTATGCACCTGTGTTAAATACTGCAGACTTGGAGTCCTGCCCACCCCACATGCCAGCGACTACAAACATAATTTGACAATTCCTATTTATAGCCGTCCCGTCTGTGATGTTTGCAGTTACGGATCGTGTGTGCCGGGATCGGCCCAGGTGTCCCCCGTGACCCCTATAACGTTGGCCTTCAGCGAGACGGAACGGTTATGTAAATGGCTTGATAAGGACTTGGAAGGTGGGGTTTGGTTACGTAGGGTCAGGTAATACACGTCATATTGAAGACGTCATTTTATATCTAAGTTGCTGAGACACGATTTTTTTTGAATAGTTAACGGTTCATGGAGGTAATTTCAGTAAAATTATAATCTTAAAAACTAAAAGGCAGTTAAAAAACTTTGTGAAATATTTGGAGCTGCAATATCTCCGTAGCTGAAAGGTTTCCAGGTATGATCCAGAAAAAAAAATACCTCATTTCCTTACATTTTAATCGCAAAGGAGTTGGACTTCGTAGGAATCAGCAGTTTTTTTTTTCATATTTGATTGGTTCTGTTGTTAAAGATGTCAACTTTTAAAATCGAGTAACTCTTTTGGTAACTCAAGTAGCCAAGGCCTTTTATTTTAAAATCCCACGCCAGATAAGTCAGTTAAACTTAACGATAATTTAGAAAGCAATTAAAATTACATTACGGCGCCGATAGATAATTACGACATCTAAATAAAGATAATAGTTATCGTCACATCAAAAGTAACTCATGCTGCAAAAAGAAAGTGCAACTAATACAGTATTAATAGGAAAGTGAAATACAGATTGATTAAATTAAGATTTAGAAGTCTAATCTTGATAATGTTTATTTATTTAACACTCCAAGCACTGAGAACAGAGGTGGACTTTATACCATAGGCATTTTCTACTAGTCAACCTGTGATGATAATAATCCTCCTGCCTCATTGGTCAGATAGTCGTTAGCTCTGCTGCTAAGCATGATCTTCCGGGTTGGTTTCGTTCGTTTGTAATTGAATTCTTAATGATCAGGAATTTCTCAGTAGCAACCAGGATTTTTTTATTTGTGCCCGTTGATGGCATTTTCTAATGACATGGGACTTTAACATAACTAACAAAATGTGGCTGTACTATAGGCCACCATTGCTTCTCTTCGGGGTAAATTGACGTGGTATTACATTATGTTACACTCGTATCCATATTAAATCAAGAATTACAAAGTGTAATCTCGATAATAAATCAAAAATAAAATTATAACTAACTAAGTTAGACAAATTTATTTTCGTGTAAGAATTAGAAAACGTAAGGCCATGTAATTTCCTGCAAATAAAGGTTTAGTAACAAATACCGTCCGGTACAGTGCGCAGGAGTAGCGTGCGCAATGTTACGTCCGTTTCTTCATTCTTTTGCTATCTGTACTCGGAATCGAGAGATTTTATCTTTTATGTCGAAATTATGAGCCAAAGTGATGTTTTAGAACCTGCTAAGTTATTATGTAGATACATTGTGAATATTTGGACATCTAGTTCAGATGTGCATCATACGTTTAAGAAGCCGTATGTTTATTATCATTATCATACTTTTGGTAATTATAACAACAGGCAAAGTACATATTGTTGACTGCAACTTCATCGAAAACCCCTTGGAAACTCATGCAAATTACATACAAATACCCATGTATAAAAAAGTATGGAACAAGAACATGCAGCGCCGACCCCAAATAAATTTGAATAAGGGCAGGAGACTTGGGTGATAACAAATAACTTAAAATTTAACAAGCTCTGTTAAAGAAAATACCCAGTATGGCAGCACTATGTATCAGGGACTGAAAGCGGTTACGGTTAAAGGTTAAAATACCCCAAAAATATACCGGTACCGGTTTAAAATAAAGGTTGAGCTATAACGGTACTTTTATAAATAAAGGTTGATCTAAACCGTTATTTAACCCTTACACGATTTCGGTACCGAAATGCGAAATGCGAACCGGGGCACGGCGCGCAGTTGTGTCCTTCCGATCGGAAATAAAAACCAATACTGAGTTATAATGAGGGACTAAATTACCCAAAAGTTACGGTACCTTTAAATTTCGGTATGATGTCATACCGAAATATTTCGATACCTACCGTTATTTTTTTCGGTAGCGGAATTTTGAGGTTGGAAATGCATACCAGTATATTTCGGTAGAAGTACCGTAACCGTTATAAATGTATCGGTAGCGGTACCTAAACCTTAATAAATAGGGGTTTTCTTTGACGCACCTTTGATGTCTAAAACTAATTTAATAAATTTATTTAACAAAGAATCACTTGATCAGCCTACTAGGTAACTGTCCTACTGCCTACGGGTCTGACCGACTTTTACGCATTATAGGAGAAATCTAAGCAATTCGTTTACTTGACAATGGATGAAATCAAGGTGAAAACCAATCCTAATTATACAGAATTAATTGTACTTTCTTTTTCGAACTTAATCCATACTATCTTTGCCTGTGGGCAGATTAGAAGATTAAGCTGGTAACGTTAAAATTATGTTTTAAAATAAACTAACATAACACAAAGAAAGTAATCTTGATTGATTGTATGTACAGATTTACAAGAAAGTAAAACTTAAACAAATTTAAAAAAAAACAACATAAAATAGATTACTAAAGAATAAGCCACTAATATTATATTTAAAAAAAAATCTGAAGTACAAAAACGCCTTCAACCACCAAACCCGACAAGCAAACAACGCCACTACACCCTTTCAAAAACCCATAAATAAACCCCATTTTCCCATGCTTATTTTTGACATAATCAATATGTTTATTTGACTTACACAGTGTCTGTTCAACCGCGTAGTGCCTATTCAATACGTATGTCCGCGATTTCTAACGTTTGCGGTTTCGCCTACATACAGTACTAAGTAACATAAGAGGCTTTTCACACGAACGCAAGTAGCCGCTACTGGAGACTTCTGTTGATCTCATTTATTTAAGTGGTTATGTTGATATTGGGTTTATGTCGTACTTGACTTCAATAATTATAGACTAGTAGCTGTGGTCTGGTTGAATTTGATGCTTAATAGATATTTGATTACATACTTAGATATGACACAACTCGCAAATTAGCACATCGATCCATGTATCCCTTTGCCTATATATAAATACAATGTCATAACATGATGTACTATGATATTACAACCTTCTGGCTATACCAGTGTATCCAAGAAAGGTGTGCAAATGAAAAGCCAGTTACGCAAGAGTCCGTGCGGTGTAGTCCCCTATTATCACGGCCCAGTTGTCGCTCGCATGTCGCAAGTCCGTGTGTGGCGACCCTAATATTTATTGGAGGCATACAATTATGCAAAGAATTTTCTTCGCCATGCTGTAGTTACTTCAAGTAATGCAACTGCGAAAGCAGGACGTAGGCCTGAAAAAGTAACAAATGGATCGGTACTATGAGGAAACTTAATATAAGAATCAATGGACTCCTTCAATTCTTTCTTTCTTTAGATTGTTTCGAAAATATTACCATAGATAAAGTATAAGAATCACAATAATTGTCTAATCTGTGCCACTTAACCTCAAACAACCTTTATGTTTCGAAGAAATTTTCTACTAGCTTTAATCAATCGCAAATCTCAGAAACCCATTTTGCCGTTTTGACAACAGAAAAATATTTATGCAAATATTTTATTATTCTTGTTAAGGTCGATGACCTTCGAGGAATTTATTGAAGCGAAAAATCTACAAAGAAGGATAAGCTTAATAGGTGTAAAATTTTCTCTTTAACTTGTAATCCATTTTCTATTTATAGATTAGTTATTATTTGTGGTGAGAGATATAATATACAGCGTTCGATCTTCTTACAAATGTTAAGCTCCGGGAATGACTGAATGTATCCACATAATTTATGTAGGGAGGTATAGAAAATGCTTCAAAATGGGTACCTACTGATATTTATCGTTAACAAACTCCCAACGATAAGAAGAAAGTTTTCCACTTCCGTTGTCTGAAAAAAGAAACTATTCATGCGTTTATTATAACAGTGATCCTTTTACAGCAAAATATATTTTATAACGAAAGACCTAATTAAATTCCTTTACGCAAAAGCTTTCAATTTACTTAAAAGGAAAAGTAATGCATTTTAATTTTTACCCTTATAATAATATCAAACTGTGAATAGAACCTCCTTAATGAATTCTCTTCATAAAACCTACTTATTCAATTTTTTCCGCTCGAAGAATCGCGTTTAACGCCAAACATTATGTAAAGCCTTCTTTAGAGGTCATTGTACTTAGAATATGGAAATGGATGGCAAGCTTTATTAATATTTATATCTGAGGTTAAAGGTTGCGGGTCAATTGTTTTTCTGTGATAAAAGATTTTTTAAAGATTAATTCTCATGATTTTGAAAGGTCACTGAACAAGGATAGGGTCATCCTAATCTGCCTAGCTTGTTCCCAACCCAACAGACATCTGGTTAGATGTTTGGATGCAGCTTTCTACCCCCATAACCTAGATAGTATTGGGAATACCCCCTTTGTAAAATCTTACCAAGTGGTCAGACTTTCGGGCCACTGCAACTACTTAACAAAGACCTACAATTGACGGCCGGGTTTGACGTGATTTCCAAGACACTGAGGAAACTCAGTATGTAGTAGGTGGCCAGGAAGATCAACCCGAGCATATGCGAACGATGTTAGACTATTAGGGCGTTTTTCCTACTCCTCCGCTATTATTTTCTGATTAATTTCGTCGCGGGATCCAAGACAGTTAAATCGTTTCTCTGGGACTTCGTCGGGCTTCATTGTCTCGGCGCTTTTCTTGTGGTCGCCACTGTTGATTCTGGCTTACAGGAGTTACAGTGGATTGGGAATAATGTGGCGGGCTTGTCCTATAAAAAAAAAAAAAGACTATTAAGGTAAATTTCAATCACACTGAACGCGATCTGTTCTTCTAATCCGCGTTCAAGAGCTGTCAGTCTGTGTCAGTGTTATTGTTACGGAATATTGGCACTGATAGGTGTTGAACGCGATGTTTTGTGAAATTCACCGTAAGACTACCTCATTCATACTTAAACATAAGTAACTAGTATTTTTTCTATAAATGGTCCACGATTACACAGTTTCTCAGTACATAATATCCTTCCTCTTCGACACTGGGGTATAGAAATAACCGCCATTACTTCCTGTCCCGCCATATACATGATAGAATGATAAAAACAGCTATACTCAGATGATAATCAACGTAACGAATCGTAAATAACGCGTTGCGGCAATCTACGATTTCATCGGAAAAGAAACTATTCTTAATTTACGAACAAGACAATATATTGTAACCGAGTATCCGGTCTTAAGCTTTTTACCTTTAGATTTGAACTGTATGCAAATTTTGAAATGAAAATCGTGATTTAAGTATAAACACGATTTCGCTGCTAAAAATACTGGCAATACAACTCAACATCTGCCTACCCTTTTCCCAACTATGTTGGAATCAGCTTCCAGTCTAACCGGATGCAGCTGAATACCAGTATTTTACATGGAGCTACTGCCTATCTGACCTCCACAACCCAGTTAGTACTGGGTAATACGATACTCCTTGGTAAGACTGGCTGACTGACAACACAACTATTGCATAAAAACAATGATATTTAAGTTCATATTCAGCAGAAAACAAAGCACAATCGACCAACAAATTCTCACAGCCCACCTTGAACCTATCGATAACCAATGATTTATTATTATTCATCTTACAAAAGGAAAGGTTGGGAAGGCTCTATGGCCTCGCGGCTAAAAGGTGAGGCCACATGTCTAGGCTCATAATGGGCACCAGATGACAGCTGATAACTCCTGTCAGGATAGCATGACACGTGTCAATAATGGTACCTGTATTGTAACGCAACCGGTCTATACCTTGAGTTCCCAAGATTTCGCAGAGCCTTAACCAGCGACTGACGTCATAAGTTACCTGTTACTGATAGTTCAATGTAATGTCAGCGAGGACATCTCGTTACGGTGCGTGCCCTTTGCTCTATATTTTATTTACAATTAAATATACGAATGAGTAATCAATGATGCAAGCTTCACGTCTTCCGAAAGGATATTAATACTGTCCTTCCTTTTAGGGCGAAAGACGCAAGTTATTAAAACGCCCTTCCGATTACATACACTTATGAAGTTATGAATCAAGTTCCCTCCAACGCAACAACTTTTCGTCGGCCAACAATTCGTCTTCAACAATGCCACAAGATCGCCGCCCATAACCGAACATAGCGTTGCCTTGCGCGCTCGCAATTCTTTTATTAATTATAGTGGCCAATTCAGTGAGGATATGACGCCATGACGTCGGTGTCCGAGCGTGACCCACCTGCGAAATGAGGCGCACACGCACGCTCGGTATTCAATTCATCCTTGAAACGTTTGTTGTACAAACTGTATTGTTATTTGCTGGCTCGTGCCATCGAAATACCCTGGGCCTCCATAATGTCTCGGATTAAATATGTACATCTTAAGCAGGGAACTCGCCGTTTAAATAAATTGGATTGTTGTCTCATTCTTTTTGTTTCGGATGTGCTATTTTAAAATACCTTAATGTCTGGAGACGAAAATAAGATGCGATTAGGATAACTGGTTGTTAAGTCACTTCCGTTACGTTAGAAAATGTAAAAGCTCAGGACAGCACATAAACAATTGTTGTATTAGCAGCATTAGCATCACTTCGAAGCACGTACTGCAATAACACATTAGCATCACATCGAGTTTCGCGATCGTAACACTGCGGTCGTGGACGCCATAACAATTGACATGAAGACGTCTTGTAACTTCATAAACCGCATATCATTCCTCAAACCTGAACAGTAAATAATAAAAGAGATACAGCGTCTGCAATGTCAAGTTTCATTTTCCGTATACGGAACCCGGAAAATTCAACAAATTGTAATGCCATCGAATAAACCATCGATTTCTTCGTCTGCTTTATGGTACCATCGACCTGCGTTATGTCATGCGTGACATTTGAACGGTCTGCGCAGGCGGCGCGATTGATTTCATAACTATATTCAACCATAGTTTGTATGCCCACTAACGCTTTGCCAACACAACGAAGGTGGGTGGTGTCGAATCGCAAATCAATTTCGAACTGTTTTCCATCACACTTGCAATGGCAACCGATACGGTACTTTAACTTGTCGGTTTTCGGGTTTATTATTTGCGGGTTTTAATATGTTTCGGAATTCGTAAATTACCGGATGAGATTTCTTAAATTGATGGAGAACAGCTTATTGTAATTTTATCCGTCCGCATATTGTGATTTTATCGTAATAAAACTGCTCGAATTATACAAATGATTTGAAGAAATATCGAAATATTTTGAGGTTTCTTCTGTAACTCAATAAAATTGTTAGTATGTACGAGGAAAATATTTATTGAATAGGAAAGATTCCGTAACCTTGAGATTTGAGATAATCTAAGTAATTGATATTCATAATTTTGCACCACCTACCAATTTAAATTCTCATTTTTATATACCTATCGATACCCATAATCACGACTCGTTAAATATTAATAATTCACGTTTATAATTGGTATTTTTTTCATAGAGGCTCTAAATCTAATAAGGAAGTAGCACCTAAAACAATAATAACTACTCAATAATTATTAGATGCTGTCAGAACTACTATCGATATTTTTTGTAACAAAAACAATAATCTCAAGGCGAAACTTCGAAGTTCCGTAAGCAAATAAACCGAAAAAAGAAAAACTAAATGTTCTTCTTGAAAGATATCAACAGATTAATGGAATTGGAGTACTCAAGAACGTTGAGCAAGTCTCTTGATCTTACTCCGAATCTATTTACTTTAAGCGAACGCGAACGTCAAATAAAAAATCTCGAAGCTTGTATGTCCGATCTTTATGGCGGTCGGTATGTTCATATTTGGTCTGCAGAGGGTCTTAAAACGAGTTATTAGTTAAGTATAATTACGTAAAGTTCATTGGTTACCTACTCACTGACACGGTCAACGCAACAGACTGACATTAAAGCATGTCCGTGGAATCACGGCCATTCGAACGAAAACCTTTCACGTGCTTTTTGCGATAAGAGACAGAGGATTATATGGCAGTGTTTTGTTTTGAGAAACGTCGTGTGTGGGAACTAATATTTTATTATCATTCACATGATCTCGAAACAAAGTAAATATACCAATGATTCGATAGAAAACTACTTATCTCTCTATCGTACAATAAAGTTTTATTCGAACTCGATTCTCTGAAACGCTACATGAAAATTTATATCGAGTAGTCGAATACCGCTACATTATAAATGAATCAGTAGAACATTTTTACATCATAAATAACTATACAGGCCCGCAGTAAGTGCGTATTGTATTGCTAGGTAGAAAGCCAGTCTGTCAGTTGTTTGCAGCTGATGATTCATGTTATATTCAATACTTATAACATCGTACGTGAGTTACAACATCGACTAGTCGAATTTAAAAACTGTTTCGCAACCTCAGCCCTTGTAAACTAAATGTCAGTCACATCAAATTAACACTTTACACGCTTTTTATATCAGCCATCTCTTTGGCAGCTTTCAGCATTTCTTAATTCATTAAATAGTTCAGTGATTTCGAAAACTGCTGCGAAGCTTTATGCCCTGCTGCCTTTGCCATTGACCCAAAAGCTTTGATATATTTTCTGTTTTAATATTTTCAGACTTTAGGACAGGATTATGGCTTTTTTGTGGAGCAAGGGCGTGGGTTTTTTATAATATAATTACAGATCTGAGGTTTTATAATTTTATTTAATAAGCTCCATAAAATGTTACCATAACATATCGTAAAATTTTGATAGTAGAGCGGTAACTATCATAAATGCGCCTATGACGTAGATAAGTGTATGAAGTAGCTGATTTACAATTCGAGCCTAACTGTATAGTTACAAATAAATGTCTATTTCTGTTTACTGTGCGGTTCGCCGACCGTCCGTCACTCGTCGGTCATCCGTGTGGTACACCAAACTGCGTATGATTTATTTCATAGTAACCGAGCCCGTCGTCGGTCGAAGTAACTACCGTTTCCGACGTACATACCTGACCATCGGGCTCGTAAGATTGCTGTAACATTGTACAAGCGTCCGTCTGTCTGTCAGTCATGATCGTGCGCTTGCGCTTCCAAGAACGGATGCCTCGGTCCCGCGCCCCAGGACGTCCACTTATTACGTACTATTAGACCTCTGCGTGCCTCGGATTGTGCTGTAAATGGTCAGTTAATTGCACTGCTTTACGGCTAACAGTGTTTTTAGTATGTCCAGGACTCCAGGTGTTTCTTTGTCCTCAACCGACTGTGAGAGTTCAAGAAAATACATTTTTGTTTGTGTTTTTGTATGATTTTTTGTTTTCTCTGCAATATCGTCAATACTGACGTCTGCTGCTTTATTTTGTGTGCGGCCATAAGTTCCATTATTTATCAATAGTACGTATTAATAATCAAGAAGCCACACTTATAATAAAACTCCTCCTATGCTTCGTTTAGTACTCGCGCCAGTAGACCATTAAATCGTCAACACGAATGTGTATGCTCAAGTGCATAGCGTGAACCGTTACGGCGGGGAAAGCTTTTCATCATATGGACACGTCCCAGTAATTGATATGTTCCATATCTGTTATGTGACGGTAGTGGTACTTAGTGAGGAGTGTACACACTTCTTTATGAATGAATATCAATTACTTTTAATTGTGGAACATTTCTTTTGTCACCGGTGGACCCGAAGACCCGGTGAAGGGAGCCATCTTTAAACGGTTGTAACCAATCAGGTAGAACTGCTGACCTGTTTGCCAAAATATCCCAAAAGAACCACTCGGTAAATCGGCAAAAGATTAATAATCACTAGATTAATCAGTTTTGAGCAATTTACACCCATGAAAGCAAAAACCACTGTCCTTTGGAAAATCGTCGCCAAATTGAAAGACGTCATTGAATTTACCAATCCTTGGGTTTTTACGATATGAATACTAGTTTATTATTGTCAAAATCCAAAACACATTTCTACTAACCTCAAATCTTATCCTTGTTTCTTACGCACTACTTCACGTATTATGTCCAACAGGAAAATACGACTTCTCAGTATAAGTCTTTCTTGGCTTCCTTTTATATCAAGTTGAACAAGAAAATCTTGAACCATTTCAAAGTCACCACCATCGTCATGTTTTAAGAAGTTGTCGCTTTATCCTACTAATATTATAAATGTGAAAGTTTGTGAGAATGGATGTGTGGATGTTTGTTACTCTTTCACGCATAAACGGCTGGACCGATTTGGTTGAAATTTGGTATGTAGATAGGTTATACCCTGGATTAACATATAGGCTACTTTTTATCCCGATTTTCTCTTCCCGTGGGATGATTTTCGAGTTGTAGCGGGCGAAGCCGCTGGCAACAGCTAGTTTAAAATAAATGAAAATGGTCTTGTTTTTCCTATATTCATTTGCTTTGCCAAATGTAAATCCCCATTTCTCTGAAGAATGCTAGCTCATGGTTTCGGCACCAACAAATCTTCAACCATTTTTATTATTATAAGCCCATATTGTCCCACTGCAGGACTTTTTGCGATCTAGTGTGATCGTAAGCCAATTCTTTGTAAAATAGTCAACCATTTAATCATCATCATAATTATTTATTCCTTCGTGGAACTAAAAGTTCTCGCTTAATTAACTCTCATTGCTTATTACGAAAACTTTCCTTAAGTGTAAACAGTGCATTTATTATGAAAACAGCGCATGCATCTCAATTCCTGAATCAAGTGCGGACAAAGAGCCACACCACATGGCGGCTGTGGCAGACCGAGTGTCTGCTTTCCGAGAAATGCGCCTAACACATACGAACATACAACATGATAAATGTGAACCACTTGCGTACTGCTCATTAGTTACAAAATACAAATACAAATGCGCATAAATTTTAACGCTCTCTCTCTCAAAACTAATCGAGTTTTTATCGAGTCTCTCCAACTTGACATTTTAGATTTCAATGTCGATTTTAAACCAAACATTTCTATGAATAGAACCACTGTCCAACAACGAGATTAATCTTTTCCTGAACAAATTAACTTGTAAACAATTTCGTTAAAGAAATTGCTCTGCTATTGTTACAAATAATCTGGCAGGAAGTCTCTAAAACGTTTCTTTATCACATCGGAAGTTCCAAGAATATTTTGTTATTTTCAAACCTAATAAATATCGTATACTTTAACTGGCTTTTATTTGTGATTCGTTAAAAGATAGAAGACAGTTTAACCTTATAAGAAAGTAGATAAAGATCTAATTGATTGAAAGCAGAATAGGGCGATCACGGACCCAAAGCACGTGGCATTTGAATTGATTTCTAAATCAAACGCGTTACATTGTGTTTCTCAATGGCAGAATATCGCAATAGTGCATCTCAGTAGGCTCTCGGTCTTCGCTGTCAATCGGTTATCCTGCGATCGGTCAGATGCGCGCACGCACACCGCGCGCCGCGCCGTCCGTCCGCGACGCACGCTGCCGGGGTCGACGACCTTGCACGCGACGTGGAAATATATTGAAACACTGGAAATGATTGCGAAAATTTGCATTTTGCCCATATAGGGGATAATTATGACTATCAGTCTGACTACGCAATCGCACCGTCGACACCGACGTAGGCCGTACCACGTGCTTGTTACGAATGTATATTTTGGCAATACGGTAAAAAGTCGTTAATTAGACGTGTCACAACCTGATAACTGATGCTCATTAGTTTAGAAACTACTAGATTTTTTTACCGGAAAACATTTTTCTTGGCTTGTTACAGTTTAGTTACGGACAAAAAAAATGTGTTTTATACAGCGAAGAAAAACTCTTGGTCATTGGCAGACTGCAAAAATCTCATTTCGAAATATGAACCACAAATTCGCACGGAACCTGACTGAGTAATACCAGTAATACTAATCACTGTTAAGTAACAGAGTTAATGTTCACTCTCCATTACATCTGTCAAGTAACCTTATGATCTTGCTCAATTGCCTTACTCATCAGAACTTTCTAGGCTAGACAATGTCACCCACGTGGCTCGTGGCTCATCTAGGCTTGCAGTCTTCCGCATCCGTGCCCCATTCAATGTACGAGTGGGTGACGAACACGCCAACTATTATTGTTTACTTTCTATCGCTAATTGCATATTTTACAACAAAAATTAACATAAGTTTTGAAACTTATATAGTCATACATAAGCTTACATTATCCAGCCGTGATTACTTTAGTTTATCCGTGATCATGGTGCTTGCAATAGCGGCGAAATATTGAAAACCCGAAACAAGCAGTAAACCTAACATGGTAAATAAGTTTTCAGTGATAATGATAAAAATTAAATATTCATAGTGTAATATTTCCTAAAGTGATGTTGTAAAGTGAGTTTGATGGAAATAACAGTGATTCAAGGAGGTAATGGGGGTTGTAGGACGTAGGTAGCTACGCCTTTGACTTGCCAATACATTTAGAGATGAAACAAATTATTTTTACATGACTAATTGCTTCAAAAAGTAACTAACTAATCCGTCTGTTGGCCAATCCCTGCCCACATTTGCCAGAAGTCACTCAATGTCTCAGACATCATTTATAACATGTATGTTCTCATTTTCACTTGTAAATGAGGCATCAGGACGATCGATAGAAAGTTATATACTCTGATTTATAGTGGAAGTCCGTCACTGTCAAATATTTAAGTTGAAACCTTCAAATAACGACTTTTCCTTTCGAACCACGAACATTTTTTTCACCATTGTGTCGGTCAACGACACATAACATTTACGAACTCGTTTTAATTAATTTTATGAAGTGTAAACTTCCTACGCCTAATTATTTTCGCTATAAACTCTTTCAACTTCCCTACTGAAGTTTATATGACCTAATCAACATATAAATTGGACAGAATGAAAGCTCGTTTCACAAATATAGTGGTATCCTCGAATCCAGATTATGTAAACAAATATTACATCCAAATTAAAGAGAATGTAAGATATAAAGATACCCCAATATTGAGAAAAGTAGGGCGTATCATGAAAAACGTGGAAACACCAAAATATTTACTTAAACGAAACGTTTTTATTAAGCTCAACATTTTTACTAAGAAAGTATGATCTGTGTTAGCAAAGAGAAAAATAAACAACATTTTCTTTTACATCCTTTTCTTGACTTATAATATATATTGAAATACATAATGGAGTATTCAGTTTAAGCTAATGTTTCAGGAAAGTCTATCAAAAACAAAAACAACTCCTATGTCTAAGAAACCTAACATGTAATAGTAAATTAAGCTAAAGTAATAGGAAAACAAATAAATAACAGACGATTGTTGTACAATTTACTTTTAATAGCGTTTTCTCTCGTGGTTTTATAATTGCTTCCTATTGACAGACAAGCAGACAACTTGATAAGTCTTATGTACAATAATAAAGATGATTATTATTTCTGGTATCATAACACGACGATTTATCTTCTATAATTGTAACCTATTAGAAAAGGTATATTACATTTGCTTTCTCGCTCCTATTGCATTCGACTTAAATACGAATACGATAAAATGTGAGGGCACTTCTGCCTAAACCTCCGGGGATTACAGTCGTCATGTTATATAACTTGTTTTCTCAATTCAAGATGGTGCACTTGACAGACTAATTACTCCACAAATAAACCTCGCACAAAATGAAGCTCAATTTCAAATGTTTCAATTCTGCGCATCCCCCCACTCGTCTTTAATACCGCACATTACTAATTTACTCTCGTTACACTACAATACAGTATTCAGAAGGAAATTAATGAAGTTATTAAAGTAGCCGATCAGTTCCGAACGATCGGGGGCCGATGGAGCGGGACCAAGCTTCGCCCGACTGCCTTTTGAGGTCGAAACACACCGTAAACAAAACGAAACGTCATCGGAACAGACTTATCACACTTGTCAGTTTATAAATCGAACGTTGACTTGTGTTTGAAGACGCCAAAAGGTGAATCGATGCGTACGAGCTTAGACAGTGCGTACACCAGAGGCAAAACAGCTTTGTTTTTTCTGGTAGAAAAATAACACTTTTTTATAGTTTTTTTTTTTGAAGCATTATTAAACAGTCGGTTAAAATGACTCGATACAATCTAACCAGAGACCCTAGAGCCATAATGTTTTAGGTTTAGTTCGCATCACATAATGTATAAATTGATTTATTTCATTATTTGACATAATTTAGTTTTTTTGCGATTGTGTACGCTGTCATTATTTCCAAAGAGCGCAAAAGACAAACAAAAGAGTCTTGACTCAGGTCAGCACCCCACCTAAGTATACCCGGCATTTTCAGTATAACATGGTCTCGCTTTGTATAGACTTAGAATACAACGAGACATCCGCATACACTGGTTTTGTAGCAAGATTGGTCATGGTGGCCAATCTTACCAAAGAAAGTTAAAAGTTTAGACTTGCTGACACGTGCGAACGAACGGTCTCTTAACGTACGGTCAGCAACAAAAGTAGCTTAACATTTCGAAATTTTAATTATTTGATGTACAGGACCAGGTACTTTTTATGTTTAAGAAGATTATTTTTTTAAATTTTCCTTTCTCTTCAATAAATTATTAGTAACTACCTACATATTAATATCTAACAATTTTTTATTAAAAAAACTGTTTGATACTTTGAATAGTGTTAATCTACTACTGTTGCTGACCGGTCCAATCTTACCAAAGAAAGTTAAAAGTTTAGACTTGCTGACACGTGCGAACGGCCTCTTAACGTACCAACGCGAATTAGTGCCGACAAGTATGATGGCTCCTTAACTCGTCATGCAATAACACTTTTACAATTGAAATAACATTAGGAAGAGGAGAAATTAGCAGATGTGTCAATCATGAATAAACTTCCGTACAAATATTGTTTGTTTTGGTTCGGTATACGTTTGTTAGGAGGTATCATGAATCTGCTTTCGGAATGAGGGTAAAAGCTTCTGCGAGCTTCGCAATTAATTTCGAGACATCTTTATTATGATATTTAGGTTTATTTTGCAATAATCGTGGCGGTCTGAATGCATCCGTTACGAATTTCTGTAGAGCTAAATTTTTCTTACAACTCTTTAGAATTTGGTATTAAAGTTCTGTATTGCCTCAGCACGAGCCGTTGGGCATTGTTACTATGAGACCGCACACTGCAATGCAAAGCTTTATGTATTGTAAGCATCTCAAATAGTAAACATAAGTCAGTAGAGGCTCTGCTGAATCAAAATCAATATTTTATTTCCATAGGCACTTTAAAAACGTCGAGAAAAGGTAGTTCGGGTTGGTAGTTTCATATGGAGAAGAACCGGCAAGAAGCTCCATGTTTACCTGCTCTTTTAAAAAATGATTTGGTTATCCATGCAGTTGTTATGTGTGTGTTGTTATAGCGTGTGACCTCCTTAAAGGTACTTATTACACAACTTACATCATTTATGTCTTTTAAATATCCACTAATGTTATCACCACGCCTATTCAGATTGAAATCAAATGAGGTTCTAATGTAATGTCATCTTACATCACTGTATCTGTTGCGTATAAAAAAACATAAAGTAGTGTTATGTAATGCTAACCAATTGTTATTATAACGGTTATTTGCAAGTAGGCTATCGGTTATCATTACCTATATTAAGACTATGATAGTTGTAGCCCGTGGCTTCGCTCACAACTCTTATTTGATCAGCTTTCTAGGTCGTAGTGTAATTGTGTGGAGTTATTTCATTATGTGTTATCGTCCTGTGATTGGATATTTTAAATTATCATATTTCAGACACCATTACCAAAGTTTTTAAAGCTTGTTCCTTTATCAATTTTATCTTTTGCGCCCTTCAAAGGGAGGAACATAACAATTAGATTTAAGTTAAGGTTTCTTATGTGCCTTGTTGGTGAAAGCGTGACTGCTGAGCTGGAGGTTCTAGGTTCGATTCCAGGTCGGGCAGTTTTATTGAGTTTTTCCATCAGGATTTTCTTCGCTGCCTGCACCTGCCTTATGGTACACCTCTGCCTAACCCTTCGGGGATTGCAAGCGTTGCTTATGTTACGTTTAGTTTTGCTTTCGTAGAAATACATGAAATATGTATAGGTAAGAAACAGGCCTACGTGATACCAACAGTTCGATTCCAAAAACCCATATAAAATATCTGTAAATTATTTCGTATCGGAAAGTAAATAAGTAATCTAAAAGGTTTCGAGAAACGAACATAATATACAAACGTACGGCAGACGTGTGAATTATGTTTAGTAAACATCTCGCAGCGCTTTGAAGATACCGCTCTCCGCTATCACGGACGACTGAACTTTCAACTTTGCAAATTATTTTAGGATCATTTGTTTAGGCTGACTAATATTTACCTCCTCCGCACATACTATTAAGCGTATATGAAGTAAAACTCGTTAACTCACACGTAATATAATGACTCGCTATGAATATGAATGAATATTAACTTTACTTTGCATCTCAGGGTTGTCAAGATGCATCCAGCTTGCAATATCTTGCGTAATATCATAAAACGCATCTAATCACCACGTAGGCCGCATATCCGCTCCATTTTCATCAAACAATGATATAAATAGAGTAAAATAGGTTATAAAACATGAATGCATGAAACTGCCTGACCCAAATACGCGAATGACGTCAAAGTGACGTAAGGTAACGTAAGCAGGATCGGGATCAACCCATTGACTGACGGGATCTGGTTACTATTATACTTTCTACACGATAAATACACAAATCCGCACATTACACCGCACATCATAATACAGGATGCGATTAAGTAGAAAGTTACAAAACGCGTTTACTGGGCGAATATCGGGTTTTGAAAGTAATGTAAAATAAAATTGTTTACTAGCATGCGAACGAATTTAGAAAATTCTTGAAAAGTTTTAGAAAAAAAACAACAGCGTGTAACCGAAATCAAAAATCACAAATGTAATTTTATCGATGCTTTTTATCTCTTCCTTAGCGTCACTATGGTCGTAAAATTTAATAAAATACTAACAATCAAAAGCTCTTACGATTCTAGCGTTTACATAATACTAAATTAATTGCAATAAGTCGTATATCTGCCACAATCTCTCGTTCGAAATGGCCCTCTTAAGACTTCAGCCTACGTCTGGCCGTCCCGTCGGCATTACGCAAGAGTGACTCATTATTACCAAATATCGATCTACACTACTGCACGCACTATAAATCTTTCAAGACGCCGCGTTGAATCATCCAGCCAAGCTATTGTTTATTCGACACTTAGTCACGATAAGTAGATTTGATCGACGCAGTTAGACCACGCAAAACTCAAATCAGCACACAGAAGTTACGTAAAAAGAAACGCAAATATTACGGAAAGTGTCATGTCTGTCGTGTATTTACTGAAAGCGTTATTATGTATCGTGTGAATGGGTCATTTAATTCGACATCACTTATACAAGTTACTAGCCATCGGACGTCAGTACGGACGCCAATCGAAATCACTCCGGGGTTCCTATTTCTGTACTACGGCCAAAATCAAAAAGTTTAATTGCAAAGTAACATGCGTATCGGAGCAATGACTTACCCTGAAAAGTTAGTAACTATTAAGACACGGTTCATTGACGAAAGTAGGGCATTTGCTTCACCGGTTTCAGCAGACCAATCTTTCACTTTGACACAATGCTAACAGAAAGCGAGAAAACTCCGCGTAAAGAGTTCAATGACAAACCGAGGAAATTGGCGGAAGGGTTGTCAAGCGACATGGATAAATGTGAGTAAATTAATAAGTTGCGGATTGATATACATCCTGTTAAGATTCTTAATATTAATGGTTTCTCAGAATTTGGGGAACTTCACGTCATACATCCGACGGGAAAGGAGATTAAAGAACTCCCAAGTTCAACCGTTGCTAAGAGCCCAATTCTTTTGACAGCCCTGTATTTGTAAGCGCAAAGGAAAAGTATGACAAATCACGCTGATTACCTCGAGTTCGCGGCTCCGAAGAAATTACGAGTGACACGGTCATTGACGAGCAGTCGATTATAATTCACTTTGCAAATTGATGGAGCCGGATCTTAGCTCATGCTCGACACAGCTGAATACCTATGCTCGTTGAAGACACCTAATGACTTGGCAGATATTCACTAAATCACTGGTCGTTCGAAAGCTTTGAGTAACGTTCCAGTGTAAAAGAAAATCTGTAAATTCATATGCATAATATAATCATGTCATCAAGACAAAAGTTGAAGAACTATAAAACGTTATTCGTGTACGCTGCATATGACATCAAAACGAATTGGAATTTTACTTTTGAAATTACTCCAAATGACAAAACATTTACCCAAATAAAAGTCTGAGAGCGACAGCAATAATTCAAAGAAACCACAGCCGTATTGTGGTGAATGGGTCATCCGGAAAAAATCACCAGTTTCCGTACCGTGAAAAAAGCCATTTTGGCAGACGGCGCGGAGTCTGCGCGGGAGCACTTTCTCTGCGCAGACGCAGCTCGGCGCAGCGCCGGCAGAGTCCTTCAGACAAGCGCGCACGCCGCCCGCCCGTCACTGCTGCACATTTCCGGAAATTAATTCGATTTTCACATTGTTGTTTTATCGCCGGTATCGATTCGGTCGAGCACTCGGTTCGGATGACTGATATAATACAACACTTGTATGAATGTTCGATATCGAATTATCGACGGCTACGAATTGGTGTCATTTATCTGTGAGATATTTCGGAAGTTCGCGAATGACGTTAAGGGTAATGCCCTCGTACTGGATTCACGTGTATTCGCTGGAAGGGTATTGTTTTGTTGAGTGTGTCGGATAAGTGCATAGTGTTTGGTGCCGGTGGTGGCGTGCCAAGCGGTGACAATGACCACCACGCCTCGCCCTCACCTGTGACGCTCGTGGACAGTCGCCAAGTCATGACACTCTGGTACACCGATATATTGGTGAGCATGCAATCGCTGTTTCCCGATGTTATTTCAGGTGCTGCATTTATTTTTAAGAAAATTTACAATTCTAGTGATGTTTACAAAGCTGGGTTCTCTCTGAATTCTGAATAGCTTAGGCTGAGGTTAAAACATTAACCAGGCAGCAATGCTACTAGTACTAAATCAATGATCTAGAGAGCCAATGGAGGGAGAGTAAACGTGTACATATTTGAAGCGATAAAAAAGAAAGATAATAGAGTAATAAAAAGCCATAAGAAAGTAAGAGTTAATCAAGGTTCAGATTCTCATAAACATAATAGCGAATACAGACACTATCGACTCCACATTCGATCTCTAATCGTGTAAGCATCGTTTACCTACATTTTTAATCCGACCACGCGAAGGCGTCGCAGACACAACACGCCTCGCAATTACGATTATTGGAAGGTATAGGCAATTGACCTACAAGTAAAGTGATATGCTATTACCGATAGAGGTGCCGCCGAGCCTGCATCTATCGGGTCAATTACTCGATAGTTCCGACATTCTTCGCTGTACAAGTACTTTCTATATAATCACCGCACTCGCCCTCGCAAACGGGACTAGTGAACGAGCTTCCTCATTAACTCCCCTGTTAATTGTTTATTAGCATCTCGGTGTATTGCATGCTCGTTCGTTACGTCACCGTACGACCGTAGGACCGTACCACTTCTGACAAGCCGTTGAGGCGTTGACCCACTAATTGCGTTTGATGTGAATGGGTTACAATCGCTAAACGTTGTCGTCGCGTCCAACAGACGATCATGATTTTTTACTTCACTGTTACATATGCGGAAATCGGTTAATGTGGGTCAGTCTCTATAAATCATCGATTCTTATCGTGAACAGAACGTTTTCAAGACTTTTTGAAGCACGATCGTTTTCTCATATAAACCGAAAATGAGTATAATAGCATTCGATCACGATAAGCTAAATGGCTCTACTGTAAAATAAATGAATTGTCTTTTATGTAAATAAAGAGTCGTGCTCATTTTTCGAGATGCTTCACCAAGTTAATGTCGTTTGTTGTTTTGGTTAAAGGTTAATAGGTTGGATGTCAGAAATAAATTATTCGCACATGTTTTTCCGTGAAATGTGATTACTAACATTGGTTAAAACCATCTGTTTTCGATTTTAAGTTGGCCGGAGCGTGCACGTATCTGCTATAATTAATCATGAAACTCAAACATCGCGTCATTTAACATGTAGAGTGAAATCCAGCATCGTGAAAGACGCTTAGCATTGTAAGGCCAGCATTACGACTTATTTAAGATTTCAATCTAAATACGGTTAAGTAGATAGTAATCTATGGCGCGGCGTGACAAGGGCCTTGAGTCGCGTGCCGTGACAATGTAGCACGCATCCGCGGAAGACGCGACCGAGCCTTACTTTCGATTTCCTCTGAGTAACAAGCCACTGCCGCGGGCGAGTTCACCGCGAGTAAACAAACACTTCATAACAAAACTATTCACTAACAAAATATAGGCAACTCGAGAGAAATATTCCGTCGTGTTCACAACACGACCTACTTTTCTGTCGTCAATCTCTTGAACCGTTACTAAACTGAAGTTTGTTAAACTTTTTTCCGCCAATCAATCGTCGTGATTAGCTTTTGGCATGCGCATTAATTACTCATCTATTTTAAAACAGCCTAAAATATCTGTTAGCGAATACTTAGTGTTGTCTCAAACGTTATTTATGACTTTTTTGAATGCCTTAGAGTCCTGGGTTTGTGGAATATTGTCTTGAAGATTTATCGCACATAGTGGTATATACAAATCGATTTGGCAGATGGATTCAGAACCGTAAAAAACGAGCTATTATTTCGGTGATGGTGCGTTTTCCGTCAGATTGGCGCCAGTGGGAAGCGCGTGCGCCGAAGCATTATATCGGAATGTTCAGAAGGGTCACTCCTAAGAACAAAATAATGAATGATGTAATCCTGACGAACAAGCTTAGTGGATATCAAAGGATATCCACTACAATAGTTTCTTTGGTGAACACCACAAGCAATTACCTACAACAATTAAGCTAAACTTTTGTCTATCTAAACTTATTAACGTTTAAGCCTTCTGCAGCTTCTCAATCTATGTGACCGTCATCTCGATTGCCGCCTTCACTTTGCAATAAAGCTAACACTTGTCTGATTCACGACTATTCTTTCTGAAATACTATAATTAGAGGAGGGGAGAAAGCTAGACAAGACGCCTTTATTTTAGTTCCGTGACTTGTGTCGCCTCACGATTAGACTGCAACTAGTTTTTAAGAATGTGTAGTGATTACAATAATTTTATAAACGGTTCGATTACACGATACTTCCTTGACTTAATAGATGAGTCCCACGAAAAAGTTGGCTATCAATTATTTCGAGCTTTCATTTGTCGGTAACAATCTTTTATTACGAGATGCGATTTATCGTGTCGTACGTCATAATAGCCTGTCTGCCTGTCTCCTTCCTCCGTGCTAGTATGGCCTGGAGCCAAGACATTGGAACACATAAAACATTAATGTATAAGCTGGTAACTAATCTATTGTTACTCCTAATCGTTAACGTCATAGCTGCACGTTATTGCTACGGTTCACCACTGATAATGTAAACTGTTTAAAAGAAAAGCTATTTCTCAATTATTTACAAAACATTCGTGTCTTTATGTACGTCTTGTACTGTTTTGTTATGGGTGCACCTGAAGACTGCATGACATGTCACATGATCCTTTAAAAGACAACGGTCTTTGTTCAATTTAGATAATGTTTAATAAAGATTTGGGACTATATCTTCCGAAACTGAGGATTCGGTCCTCATTCAGATCTCATACCGGACACTGACAGGCACTTCAGTGAATTATCGGTCGCAGCCCGGACTGCAGAACTGCATCCGGAATTGGTCCGCACCGATATAACCTCCGATATATCTTGAGATCCTCTCCTATCAGACCAGATGTTGCTACCATACTTCAATATCCAAACCGATGTCTAACCATCCTTTCTTCTTCCACAGAGCCCCGGCGCAGTTAGCGGCGGAGGCACGGAGGCGCAGCCCGGTTCCAGGGATGCCCTGGACGTGCGCTACTCCCTGGCAGCACTCGCTGATGACTACACCAAGAGAAAACACGTGGTCAGGGTCACCACGGCAGCAGGCGCTGAACTGTTACTACAGGTATGTTCATGGCGAAGATATTATGACATAGCTGTCCAGAAGAAGGTACTGGGTAGTGATAACAAAACTCCAGAACTGTAACTCCATGTTGTTGTCTTGGGATAGTTTGGGCGGCCATTTTCGAAAGCCAATCTCAAAATAAAAATATTTTATTTAAAATAGGCCTACATGGGCATTTGAGCACTTATAAAACGTCGACAAAAGTGCATGGTTCGGGTTAGTCGTTTCCTATGTCGAAGAACCGGCAAGAAACTCCATGGCACTCTAGGTCTTGTCGATCATAAATCTATATTTTCAACAGCAGCTTGTCAAAAACAATCAAGCGAATATGCCTTGCCTTGCGTGAATGTTGACGAGTGAAAGAAGTGAAATGGGTATATAAATTTGCATTTTGTTTTTAACGTACCAGTACTACCAGTCGCCTATCTATTGAAAACAAGTCTATTTCAACCGTTCATTAACCTTATCTGCCACTTACGAAACATTCGAATATAAAAATATCTACAACAATAAGTTTTGTTACATTTTCTAACCAATCCAACACATACACGGGGGCATTCTGCCAGAACACGTAATTTTGGCATATTGTTGAGTACTAGAATGTTTCTTTTATAATTAGCAGCAACGACGTATGGTATTGTTTCTCACGGAAAACTTCCTCTGGTTTAAATCTGGATTATGTTCATTCAGACTGTTGCGTCGATTTGTTAATATGTCAAGCTCGGTGAATATTACCTACATCTAAAATAAGATTCTATCAAAGAAATATCATATCTTTCTCTTATAATAACCTTACTTCTTCTTGTGTCTATGAATTAAATTTTGTCTGATCAGAATGCACCTGAACACGTCTATCTTCTTTATCAACTTAACGTGTCCTCTTTTCTCCTCCAGGCCGAAGGTGCAGCAGATGCCCAGCGGTGGCTAGCAGCCCTACGCCGCCACTCAGCGGAGCCTCCCCCGGCCGAGCCCGCTCAGCCACAGCCCCAGCAACAGACACAGGCAGCACCGGCGCCCGCGCCGCTGCCTGCGCCCGACTCCTCCTCGCCGCTCCCGCCGCAACGCAGCAAGAAGATCGGCAGGAATAGGTCTCCTACTGGTGAGTGATCGCTTGAATTACTTTCACAAAGAACTGGAGCCTAAAAAGAAACAGAATAAGTAGATACGTGATCTCTTTTAGTGACTGTTAGTTCGACATAACAGGATGTTTTGTTCACGACGAAAGATCGACGATTAAATCAGACCTAAGCTACCTAATTTTGATATCAATTGGTTTTTGTGTAAATTTGTTGTATCAATTGTTTTTAACAGGGAAGCATACTCCTTGACTAGAATTCCCCTTTAGAATTAGATAGATCTAGAATTTTCCTTTTTGAGCCCTCGCTTTCCAGGATTTATACGAAGTCAATGCCTGTAAAGAACAAGGTTTTAGTAAAGAAAAGAAGTCGGCACGTAAAGCAGAATTAAAGAAACTAATACTTATGTCATACCCACAGGCCCACCGACACCAACCCTCCCGTCATCCCCCAAGAACAAGACGTGGAAGGGTCGCATGGCGAAGCAACTCCGGCGCATGCACGGCGGTGCGGCGGCGGCGGCGGCTCCCACCTCGGGCTGGCTGGGCGCGGCATTGGAGCGCTGTCCGCACGACCCGGAGCACCCGCTCGTGCCTAAGGCTGTGACCTTGCCTGCACATGCTGTGGAGGTAAGAACTTGGATATATAATCCAATAACTAGGATGTGAAATTTTAGAAAAAAAATCAGCCAGTCTTGCAGAGAGATCGCCTTGGAAGTAAGACTAAAATCAAAAATGTTTATTTGCAAGAAAATACATAAAAATTACAAGGAAAGAATAAGATTTTTCCTAAAAACTCTACAAATACATTGCGGTCTTTGTAAAAGTATTTCATACTTACATATGAGGCAAACGGACTGGAGTTGTTGTTAAGCTCCATGTACCTACCCTAATATTGTCAAGATAAAAACCTGCACCAATATCGAAGTGCCAAGAATCACTTAAAGGAAAAATTGAATAAGAAGTAGGACAAACCTTTCCCTTCATGCCATCACTCACCCATCAATCTTTTCCAGGCCTACGGTCTCCGCACAGTAGGCGTGTACCGTGTACCCGGTAACGCGGCCGGTGTAGCAGCCCTAGCCGCAGCCCTAGACCGCGGGGAGCCCCCACCCACCAACGACGCGCGCTGGGCTGATGTCCACGTGGCCTCCTCGCTACTGAAGGCCTACCTTAGAAGGCTGCCTGACCCGCTACTGACGGCTGATCTGTATCCTGCATTTATTGGTAAGTTTTACTGGAGATGTGGTACAGAATTTTAATAAAGAGGTCGATTTAGGAGAAATATGATATTGACAGTGGAGTCTTGGTTTGCACGTACGCACGAGATAAAATACGCATCAAGTGGTCTTAAGACCCGTCAGGGCTGCGGGTTGTTCGATTGAGATAATGCCGCGTCGACACAAGGGGCTAAGAAGGAACATGGGTGGTTTATAGTCAGTAGAAGTCTGACACCTCTCTACCGCTCTGCCAAGAGCGGGAGGAGTCATTGGATGATTTCCCACCCTCGAAAAAAATAGGGTCTATAAGAACTCTTGCCTGCTCCTCCAGTCAGAGGTCCTCAAACTTGAATTAATCTTAACTTGAACGAATTAACCTCATAAAGTAAATACTGCAATGATATGAGGCCTCGGTTTTCATAGATCGAAATTGTCTACATCCAAGAAAACCAGGCTAAAACTAATTTGTATCTAATGCTGGCTCTCTCATTACAATGAAGTTTATTCTAAATGCGCAGGAGTGGAAACACCCAGTGTTGCCATTATGCAGAACGGTGAACACTTCTGGGATGCCATTAATATGTAGTTGCGTATCGTGACATCCGTGTTCAATAAACAAAGTCGACCGTGCTTGACTGTTAAACACAACTGTCACCAGTCAACAATCTTTTTATTAGATTCACTTTCTTAATTATAATTTTAATATTACTTTTAATTTACTAAGAAAACCACAAAACTATGCTTGTTTTCACAGCAACTAAGTGGTCACAGAAATTTAAATTAAAAAAAATTCAAGTGATCATTTTGGCCTGAAGTATAATAGTTACTTGGTCCACTCATGCATGAGTCACCTACTCTTGGTATATACTTAGAAATGGCCATAGAGTAACAATAACATTGACAATTGAAAATTTTAAGACCACAGATAAACCTAAGTTTTAAATCAAACAAAATAAATGAACTGTCTTCGACAGATTTTTTTAAAAAAGAAATTTTTTGTTGATAAAATAAATTCTCCAAAAAAAAATTATCGAAGTACTCACCATACTCATCATATTTTCTTCCTTCAGCTGCTGATCGGTCACCAGAAAGAGCGCGGGAACTCCAACGCCTCGTCCGTGCGCTACCAGACGCACATTACGAAACACTCAAGTACCTGATCCAACATTTGCGGCGAGTGGTCGCACATTCCGCCTACAACAAAATGGAGGCCAGAAACTTGGCCATCGTGTTTGGCCCGACGTTGGTCCGAGCGGCCAGCGACGACATGTTGGCTATGGTCAATGATATGTCCAGTCAATGTCGAATCATCGAGTCTTTCCTCACACATGTAAGTGACCTATAGACCTATACCTTAGGGGTCCGTTCACATCGACCAGAGTTTTGAATAATTGTAATAAGATTTATTTTAACATGTAACATGAGCGTAGTGACGCTCAAGAACAAAAGAACAAAATTGCTCTCAAGAACAAAAGAAGTCACATGTAAAAAACAATCTTATTACAATGATTCAAAACTCTGTTTTAAACGTGATAAAAATCTGCTCTTCTCTCCGAGCCGGTCGGTTTGAACGGACCCTAAGTCTTGATGAATTTTATGTATCTTCTATATCTTTTTTCTCTTCTCTCTCTTTGTTACCGAATGAAATACGCGCTTTGGACGTGCATTTGCCGACACCAGCCCGTAATGTAGTACAATCTTCCTGTCTAGTAGATTTCACTAGGTTGAAACACCAATAATTAAAATAATGTCTAACGGATTGTCAAAAACTGCCGTGATGATTGGCTGGCTAAAATAACAACAGCTAATAAAAACTGTAGATATAAATGTAATCTGTAAGACCTACCATAGTAGGTTATACCGTTTTTTTTTTATTTCTATGGTAACACCTGGTTGAAAAAGGGTTAATCAACCATAACTGAGACAACATTAACAGACTGTGACACTTTTTCCACAAAAAGTTTAGGAAATCAAATAGCAAATTCTATATGCGGATTATTTTTTGCCCTTTACAGTACGAATGGTATTTCGAGGAAGAGGAGGGCGATCCTCCAATGGACCCTCCCACCAGTGCAGAGGAACTTTCCCCTGCGCCAGCGCCCTCTAGAGACCTACTCATACACAACGTTAAGAAGATTGAAGGTAAATATTGACACACGCAGGAAACACTTTTACACTGTGACAGAAATGTTGATGTGATAATTATTATAATATTAATGTTGTATGCACCAATTTTTTTCTTAAATCTTGTATGTATTTCAATTTTATTGCAACTATATTAAACGCCAATACTCGCGGCTCTTGGCAGTCGTGGTCATAAAACGTGCGAGCGGGATGGTGAATCTCGTGTCATCTCGCTCCTGCGATTCATGACCGCAAATACCACGAACGTTGGCGTATACTATAGTTGAATCTTTCTCGGCCGAGATCTATAAACATTGCTTGGTACGTGTTTTGATTGAAACATCTTCCGGTCTCTCTCATGCATTAGGGATGTATCCTAACAAAAAATATATATTTTTAGTCCGTAAGTTAGATTATCGAAAAATATTGGATACGTGTTTTTTGTTTTACAAAATTAATGAAAAATGACGAAGATTAAACGCGTCAGAGACTGGGGGCTTATGACGCCACTCGCTGGTAAAAATGTACTGAACTGTGACGTCACGCGAGTTTTCGAAGCACTGTATCGTCTTCATTTATTGCTTACGTGAATAAAGAAAAATAATGTGTAGTCCAATAGTTTTCGATAATCTAACTGACGAACTAAACAGATTTTTTTATTTTTTTATCAGGAAATATCCTTATTGAAGTTTGACAGTGACAGGAACACGCCAAGTAACATTTATCGATTTCGGCTTTAAAGTAACTTTCTTTCTGCCTATCTGTCGCACCAACATTACCCAAGCCATTATCCCGTGTTAGCAACTAATAATACCATTAAAAGTAGCCTTCCATATTCCAGGCAAGGACGTGTCGACACGCGACATCGTGTCGTCCATCATATCGGCCGCCAACCGCAAGATCCAACGCAAGCCGCGCTCCAAGCCCGACAAGAAGTCGGACGACAAGCGGTCGGACGTGTCCCCCGGCGCCTCCCCCCCCAGCTCCCCGCTGACGTCACCGCCGCACCATCTCACCACCTCGCTGGCTGACTACGACGGACTCAACCACAAGTACAGCAGGACGCAGGATGGAAATAAGTAAGTGGCAATATTTCAAATAAGGATTTTAAATAACATAAAATGAAAAATCATTTAATTCGAGTATCACAGAATCTTAATAGAAATAATACGTTCTTACACTTACTTGTACAGTCGGCCAACGTATTAAGTATACATCTTGTATGTGTGGGTGAAGTCATAGTTATAGGCACACACACTAAGTAAAACGAGCGAGCTCTGTTTTTATTAGTGTGCGTTATGTGCGTATAACTCAAAACCGGCCTACCGCGGCTGCGCGCCGGCCGACTTTACATCACGCACACATCGGTAATTGCCATTCATATTGTGTGAGTAAACATTCATTAAACTGGTTCACAGTGAAGGAATATGACCAACATTTTATTCACATTAGACAAACCATCCGTGGCAGAGTGGTGTAAGCGTGCGATATTAGCTAATCCACGCTTGATGCTCGTGAGTTCGATCCCCACTGAGGAATTTAGATTTCTGTTTTTTACTTTTTGTTTTTTAAAATTTTTTTGTTTGTCTCCAATAAAGTCACTCAAGCAAAAACGTAGAAAGGTAATTAAATAAAACAATAAAATCATTTGTTTTATGTTTATTCATTAGTTAGACAATTTTTTTGTTGGTTAAGGATGGACGTAAATAATTTGTTAAAGTAGGTTGGTGGTGTCTAAATTGAATCGAAAATAAAATTAGACGGGAAGTGAATCAACATGTTAGATAGTAAGAAATTATGGCAACTTCTATCTGCATAACAATAACATCACTTCACCAGACTTTTAATAATACGAATTGTTGTTTAAGACAGAGGAATACAGCAAGATGTAGGTATAACAAATAATAAAAAGATTGCTAAGTTTTACATTTGTTCACACAAACATGAACATTATGAATATAACAATAAGGTTCATAATCGTTTGACATCCAACCCCAATACCCGCATCCAACGCCAATGTCACTAGTCCTACAAGCCAGAAGGTTACATTCATTATACCTTTCACCACCTTTTGTCCATAATATTTTACGCTCATCCTTATCCGACTTAAATGTTTTTTCGTCGCTAAAAATCACCACGTTGTTCTTCCAATCAAAATTAAAATATGACCTAGCGAACTGTAGTCGGCTTTATCGATGCGCAGTGGACAGTAATATCTTCCGTGCTGGCTTGCTGCAGCGTAAATCAGCAGAACGCAGGTGATTTCTCACCGTTTGCAAGCACACATCGTGTGCTAAAGCTGTGACGCGGGTTGGCAAAAATTAATTAGCTCTGTGCCTTGCCACGGTGTCATGGTGTCGAGCTGACGTATTCGCTTTGGTTTTGGAGCACGTCGAAGATTTTCCACGTCTCCAGAATCTGCATATCGGCGGACCCATAACTGCACGGTTCTTCTCTGTGAATACAAAACAAAACAGTATTTAAAATACATACTACTGCTAAAATACTTATCATAATAGTTATTACATAATAAATAATAATATATACATTATGCTTAAAAATATAAAATTATATTTATGCTTTCATATATACCTAATTAATATTATTTATATGCCTACAATAATTATATACAAATACATTTATACAAGCTAAAATACTTTTAAATATTTATATTAGCAAACAAAAAAGGGGCTCTTATAACAATGGTTAATGCACTTAATTTACATACCTAAATGTATACCTATATAATAAATGATAAAATAATATTAATTTGGTTTATATATAGGTAAGTATATAAACCTATACATAAACTATGATACATACATACTTATATATAAACCAAATTAATATTATTTATTTTCAATAATCATATACGTATTATACAAGTTAAAATACTTTTAGATATGGTTTAAATAAACATGAGCAAACAAAAATGGGCTAATATATCAATGGTTAATGCACTTAATTTACATACCTATATGTATACCTATATAATAAATGATAAAATAATATTAATTTGGTTTATATATAGGTAAGTATATAAACCTATATATAAACTACGAGTATGATACATACATACTTATATATAAACAAAATTAATATTATTTATCTTCAATAATCATATACGTATAATATAATACAAGTTAAAATACTTTTAGTAGTTCAAATAAACATTAGCAAACAAAAATGGGCTAATACTATAACAATTATTTAAATATACAATTATAAATTTTATTTATTCCTAGGTAAACAGAAAGGTGAGATGAGTTAGTTAAGTTGAAGTAGGTATAGTATCTGTTACTTACCGGTATCATTAAGCGCCTTGCAATCACTTAAAGATACGTTTTGCTCATGCAAAACAACGATTTCTGTCTTTTTTAATGTTATTAAATGATGCATGTTTGGATGCACAGAAATAAATTACAAACGAATATATTTAGAGTAATTCTGTGCTAGCAATAGACTAAGTAATGCAAATAATCATAGATTGACCACTAAGAATGCTCATCACTACATAGTATAAAACAAAGTCGCCTTTTCTGTCCCTATATCCCTATGTGCGCTTAAATCTTTAAAACTACGCAACGGATTTTGATGCGGTTTTTTCCAATAGATAGAGTGATTCAAGAGGAAGGTTTATATGTATAATACATGCATCATATACTAAGGCAACATTGCTAATTTTAGAGGTTTCTAACGTGATGTCGTAAATTAACCTATTTTTTTAATTAATTTAGCAAAAAAGGCTGCCTAAACCCTACGAGTTAGATCAAATTAATGTACTACAGTATTGTACACCATAAAAAGGTCTACAAAAAAGTCCGCGATGGTATATGTTTATATTTTAGGGATAACCCACATTAACCATTTTTATTGTTTACTTTTTACGTGAAAAAATGGCTTATTTACGAAGCTATTTTAAGCAATACGACATTAATCCTTATCGAATTAAGTACCTTAAATACAGTGTGCAATTAATATAGATCAATATGGTTCCTTACAGCATGTAATTAAACAAATATTTTCGGAGATATTACAAATTTAAAATTTGCGTTTGCGGCGGGCGGTACCGGTCGGTGTATTGATTCCCCGAATCCCTCTGATACCATCGGATTTACCCTTCCAATTTAAATGTTTACAGTTTCCGGGAAAGACATCTTTTGCAATGACCATTAATAAATCGCAAGGTCAAACCTTCAACGTTGCAGGCTTAGATTTGAGCGTTGACTGTTTTTCACATGGCCAACTGTATGTCGCTCTTTCAAGAGTAACCTCAAGAGAAAACATGTTTGTATTTTTTAATGACAAGAAAGCTGTGAACGTTGTGTATAAAGACATCCTGTAATATATTAATTGTTGTAAAAATAAAATAAATACCTAGGTAAAAATGTAAAAAGTAAATAAGTAAAAATGTGTAATGTAATAAAAATTGTATGAATTTAGATATTCCAAAGATAGCAGGAAATCTTCATAGTAAGTATAGGGAAAGAGGAATTGTTTTACTCCAAATTTAATGCGTGCAGGCCAAGGGCAGTAATGAATGAATCAAAAATACTGGATCGATTTTAATCATGTTTTCATTGAGTGACATAGGCATATATATTTTATGCCCGTGCAAAGTCGGAGCGGGCCGCTGTGTTTTTATATACAACGTTCATAGTTTTTCTGTAGTGTATTTAATTTAGTATCAGCATTGCACCCGTGCGAAGCCGGGGCGGGTCGCTAGTTTTTTATAAATGAAGGTGTTCGAAAACAATATTCTTTTCAAATTGTCGGTAGTTAGTTTATAAGCAGCCAAAATAAAATGGACTAAGAGTGCCGTGGTTCTCAAACGTTGCAAACTTCATAACTCATCCATGAACAGGATTGAATCGTTATAGATTCTACTTTAAATAATGTTTTAACATGAATTCGGTTAAAAATAATGAACACAAAAAGAAAAAGAAAAGCCGCACCCGAGGTTTGATCTTACGCCTCCTCGTTCGGTAACTATAGGTGATAACTATTGTGCCAAGATTGCTGTAGTTACACTTGCGAAATATTACATCTGATTCATTGTCAAATGAATGATTACTATATATTGGTATACTTATGGTATTATAGATGTGCCGCACGCACACTAATAAAAACCGAGCTCGCTCGCTCGCTTTATTTAGCGTTTGTGTGGCATAACTATGACTTCACACATGCAAAGTGTTAACTCAATAGCTTGTGTGCGTGATGTATACTTAATACGTTTGCTTCGTGTACATAACAATAAATTCAATTCAAAAACCATTTTATTTACTTAATTCAATTCAATAATCATAATAAGTCAGTCACATAAATCAATTCACATTAACAATTTCATTTTGAGACTATACAATATACATATACCAAAAAATCACGTAAGGGATCTTTTTACTGAGAATAATATAATTTTCGATTCATTTGATTTTTTTTGTTTTTTTTCGATTTTCGGTTCGTTTTTTTTTTTCTGGCGAAATGTGGGTGTACTATTAGGTACACCTCTGCCTAACCCTTCGGGGATTACAGGCGTGATGTTATGTTATGTGTGTGTGTAATATAATTTTATACATACTACCAGAACACTACAGACAAAATACATATTGTACAGAAAACTTACTCTCTTTTTATTTTTCAGAATTGAACTGGAGTCAATGCAAGCGCTGGGTCGCGGTCGTCAGGAACTGTCGCGGCATACTCACGCGCTCACCAACTTCTCCATAGATGGTGAGTTTACATCACTAACATATATTTCTGATTATTTCCCTGGAGTATGAATAAGACAATATTTTAGACAAGTTTTGGTTTTTAACGGCGAAGCACGCGATAGCTTGTCCTATCTATACTCAATAAATACCTCAGCTAGGGATCTGGGAATGTAATGAAATAATACTTTTTATTTATATTCGTGTACAATAAAGGTGTCGATATTTGCCCCACTAGGTGTCCAGTACTGACGTCAGAGAGTAGACACACCAATCCCTTTCTTTTGTCCACACTATAAGGTAGAGGAATGTGAGCGTGCGTGTTGCAATGTGTGTACGCGCCGGCTACGTAACACTCGATACTACTTGTTAACATCTGTCGGTGTGAGGCCCAGCGTTGTACTTACTGGTGCTCATAACCTGTGTCATTGTTTCACCTGTCTCTAAGTGCAACCTTGTGCCAATCACGACGTCAGATGTGAACAACTACAGTACCAAACTAACGCTTCCAGTCGGCGGCTGTTGACAGCACGGCTTTAATATGCTCGTGCATTAGTATAGCGATAGGCCGGCGTGACCATCACCCCATCATCACTGTACATACCGACATCACTCATCCATCATCAGCTCATGGTCAGTTAACGACGCAGCCACCCTAACACGCTTCCGTCTGTGCCTAACACACCTCACCCGCATCGAACGCGCACTAATCTGTAACATGTTGTCGCAGGAACCGGTGACTTGGTGTCGTCCCTGACCAGCACGTTCGACCAGAAGCTGCGCACGCTCAACAACTCGTCGCCGCTCGACGACGGCAGCATCCCGTACGCGGACGAGTGCGACGAAGGCAAGTCTACCGCCAGCTCGCCGTCCGACGGCGCCAGCGAACGCGACGAGCGACTGTCGCCCGCAGCGCGCGCGCACGAACTGAAGGCTGCCTGGCTCGCGCGAGACCATCGACACTCCTCCTCCTCCAGCGACGAGCCCGAGCGCGCCTGGCCGCGCCGACATCCGCGCGACGACACACGGGACGACCCCGACGACTCTGAGAAGGAAAACTGTCCGCGACAGGACGAGACGGACGCGCCCGCGCCCACACCCACGAGCGAAGCCACCAGCCCGCGCGATAACAAACGCAACAGTGCTGCTCTGGAGTCGGTCCCTCCAACCACGCGCTCTACGGACGACGACGGTGCCAAACTGGCGCGCTCTGAGTCGTTGACCCGCTCGGCCGAGCGCGGCGCGCGCGTGTTGCGCTCGGAGTCACTGAACTGTCGCGCCGAGCGACCCGCGCGCTCGGACTCACTGGGCGGCGGCAGCACCAGCAAGGGTCGCGAGCTGCCGGGTGTGCGGCGACGTGAGCAGCAGGCGTGGCGCTCCACGAAGCTGAAGCGCAAGAACGGCATGCCGGAGCGCGGCATCAAGCGGCGCCACACAGTGGGTGGCACTAAGGACTTCGACAAGGACGGCTGGTCAGCGCGACACACGCGCACGTCGTCACCCGACCTGTCGTCGGACTGCGCGCCGGGCCGAGCTGGGCCCCCGCTGGCCCCAGTGTGGCCCCAGCCGCTGGTCCCGCCGCCGCGGCCGCCGTTGGAGTCGCACGTGTGACGTCACACGCGCTCTGTCTAGCGCGCTGACAGACTGGACACTACGCTGCCCGCGATGTACCGAGCGGTCGCGACCGAACCTATGAACGACTATGAAAGTACACGTCTCCTTAGTTTACGACTTCCCGGTGCCTATCAGTTCGAGTGGTGCTGACTTGATGTTTTCTTTTGTGCTGACGCAGAACGAACCTTCTTATGAATTAGTTTGAATTATAGCAAAACGAATATAGTATTCTACTATTCTAAATCGTCTAACAGAAGTCTGATTTACATTTACCCATTACCACGTCGATACTAACAGTTCGAAACTTCATTTCGAGAGAGGCTATTATTTGATTCGATTCAATTGACTGAATAGATTAGGTCACAAATATCTATCTATTAATATTGTATGATACTACGAATGATATAATACTCAGATTCGTTTACTTCATTATAGCATGTTCAGAATTTAAAATTCCATGCATATTACAATATTAAACAATTTTGTTAACTGTAATAACTGAGGCGTAGGTTATAGTTCTTATATTATATCTATAAATAAATAAATATAAACAAAACAAAAGTGCTTCAAATAAAAAAAGAATTCGGTAGTGCAATACTTATAAAACCGTGGACTAGATGGAAATAATCGGTAAAACATTAATGAAATCTGCTAGTGGAAGACCTTAGCTCACTAAATAATGCCAAAGAATGATATGAAACTGACGTAGTAACAGAGAGCGCATGCGCCGAGCGTATCAGAGTGAAGGAACGAATCGGTGAACGGAATGCAAGGATTAAGATGTTGTCGCCCTACGACACAACTGACCATATCAAGGAAACAGTGACAAAATATATGTACGTACTGGAACAGTACCGCGGCCGAGAGCCCTTCCACATATCTACATTATTTGTTTGTAGTGTGACTCCCTTTGTAGATAACCAACTACTATTTACGGAGTTGCTGTGGAACTATGATGTTGAAGAGTGCAAAACAAATGCATAATACATAATATTAGTGCTAATAGGTGTAGTTAGAGCAGACAATGAAACTTTATTAGCTATGTGTAATCTATAATAAGTGATTAGATGTACCACTGGTACACGACATTCTGACCACGCTACTGTAACACCACTTAGTTTTAAGTCATATACATAAGGATAATTATATTGTAGACTCTTAACGAGTTTCGTAATAGTAATTATTGAAAGGAATTATGAAAAAATGCATACATCACCTACTTGCCTTTGCAATAGTTTTAGCTGATTCGAATTTTATGCACAACTCTCAATTATAATATTATAGATAACTTCTACGAATTAAAGTTACCTTGTGTCACCTTTTGACGACAAAACTATGTGAGTACGACGAAGATTCATTAGATTATAATATTGTCAGAATTTTGTAGATTGTAAACGCTTTTATTTCATCTACAATATATGAATGAGGTGTTTAAATTGTAAATAATGAATGCAATACCTATTATTATGTAATAATGTTAAATATATTCACTTGAATGGTAACAATAGTTGTATGTACGTGTAGCCACAACGGCCAAGCAAACTGCGCGACTAACAAACCAACACTACATTACAGTGATAATAATAAAAGTGATCCCTCTTAGCTTTGTAAAAATTGTACATTTCTTTTATGATTAATTTATATTAAATTTGTTATCGTAGCTTTGTTGAATGCAATTATTTTTTATTGTTTTGTTTATCAAAGAAGTATTTTAGGCTAAATTCAATTGTTATTTATTTGTGAGAGATGTAAAACGTGATTCGGCACAATTTCATTTTGGAAAAAAGAAATGTCATTATTCTTGTAAATATTTTCGTCGGCAAAATGATGTTTTAGAATTTCGTTCTTTAACTTTAAAAAATTTTATACCATCTTTTACGTTAAGACGATCTCAAGTTTGTTGAATGTTTGCAAAGCGTTCCTTTTAAAGTTTTATTTGTAAATATATCGTTTAATGTAGGAACAGTGAATTTACTAATTTTACTGAATCATATTGTATGTAGCCGGTAGATGGCAGTAGTGAGCCGTTTCACAATAAAAGACATGTTCTAGCCGATCGGCAGTGGCCGCTCGCCAGTGTCTGCTTGCAACACATTTGTATTCAAATAATCTATTCATGTTCTTCGTGTAATCAGCTATGAAATTCAAATAAACACCTTTAAAGACATTTGCAAATATGGATGAATCCACATTTTCAATATTTGTCATTGTGTATATTTTGGAGCAATGAAAATAAAATATTGAATCAATTTAAACCTGTTTTTGTTTTCTATTCCTATTTACTATGTATAGTTTATACTATACTAACGGACGTCACGCGGTTTCACCCGTGTAGTTCCCGTTCCCGCGGGAATACAGGAATAAAAAGTAGCCTATGTCACCCGGGAATAGTGTAGCTTCCCAACGGTGAAAGAATTTTTGAAATCGTTCCAGTAGTTTCGGAGCCTATTCGTTACAAACAAACAAACAAATCTTTCCTCTTTATAATATTAGTGTAGACTAGAACCATACAAAAGAAGATATTTCGTAAACAACTGTCAAACAAAAACCGCTCTTACCGTTACAGCAGTAAGTAGACCTTTAAAAAGATGAACAGTTTGCTGCGGAAAATAGAAGAAAAAAGTGATGAGGTAGGACAACACAAGACCCGGTATTGAGGAAACAATCATCATCATCTGCCTAACCGTTTCCCAAGTATGCTGGGGTCGCGTCGGCTTCCAGTCTAACCGGATACAGCTGAATACCAGTACTTTAATTGGAGCGACTGGCTATCTAACCTCCATAGCCCAGTTACTACTAAGTTATATGTATTACCCCTTGGTAAAACTGATTGCCAGACTTTTGGGGCACTGACTAGCTGTAATGACTTGTTCTTCTGACATTCAAAAGTACCTAGTAATGGTTTAATTGAAATAAATGCTTTGACTTTGACTGTCAAAAGATGATTTTTTAGTCACCGTCCAAATTCTCGAAAATCGAAAATCATTGAAATCGTGTTTTTTTTTCTTTTAGTATCACTCAATACAAAAATATTGAGATATCACATCACAGTTTTAACGTTTCACGGAGAGCGAATAATTCTTTCGAGAAAATGATTTAATATGAACATTTTGCGTATCGATTTTTTTCAAAAATGGTGTTAGTGAATGATACCGAATGCCTAGAAAAAATTTGGACGGTGACTAAAAAATCTTCTTGTATAAATGACAGCCGAGACCAACGGGTTAACGTGCTTTCCGAGGCACGGAGGAAACTCGACATGTAACAGTTGGTCACCCATCCACGGACCAACCTAGGCAAGCGAAGCTTAACCTAAATATCGACCCGAGAAGTTCTATAAAATACTAAGATCTGAGCGTGGGCTGATATGCCATCCGAATCACCGGCGTCAGACCTTGCATCCGCTGATGAATGCATTAACGTTGTCTAGAAACTGCCCAACAAATCAGGTGAAGAAAAAATATTTACTTGTATGATAAATTGATAATAGAAAATATAACTGTTAACAGTCCATGAATGTTGGCGTTTTTGTTGACAAGCCACCGGACTACTCCAAGTCATACTGGCCTCTAACACTACTATCTCGTGTGATCCTCTCCAGCGCGACCATAGATGATTTCCTTAATTTTGATGCGGTACATATTCATGAAAGAATGTTTACTTTAATGTACTAACGACTTTAAAAAATGTATTCACGTATTTTCGCTGCTGTAACATATCGACCGTGGCCGTGCTAGGTAGAACCTTTCTGCAACTTTAACAAGAAAAGTTATGTAAATATAATTGTACTGAAATGTTCTCCATTTTATATATAATTTTAAGCAGTCATTTACCCGTTTTGTTTTTCTGCGGTGCAGCTATAGCACTATGTTACGCTGTTACTATTTCTAAGTAGGCAAAATTCAATAAATACTTGTGCCAATTCGTTCAAAAACCAAAATGATGGAGTAGTTGCCTACGTTAGACAGGATTTAGAATACTTTTTTGAGACTCCCTTGGTTGATGATGTTAATTGTTTAGTTCTGAAATTCTCAGACAAGCTTGCAATTGTCGCGGTATATCGACCACCCTCGATAAAAAACCTCAATCCCTTTTTCACCAGTTTCGATATATTGCTCCATCAATTAAGAAAATTCAATACTATCTCACTTATCGGTGATCTCAATATTAACATTGCACCTACAAGCGTGGATTCAAATTGTGATGAATACTTAAACATTGCTGCATCACACGCTATGCTTCCTGCACATTCTTTCCTCACCAGGTTATCTAATTGTTTGGACCACGTTTTGCTGAAGTCAACACACACTGCCACAACATTAGTACTGGAATGTGATATATCCATTGATATAAAAACTAAAGATACGGTCGTCTGAACATTTGCTCGACGCGTTCGCCATACAGAGAATCAGTGTAGTCTGCTCGTTAATGTAACCTTGTATAAGCGGCGTGGTATTTTCGAGGTATAAAGAACATAAATAAAGCTTTTAATAAAATTTACGACCGAACCCGAAGAGAGCCGATCGTGGACTAGTTCACTTCGGCTTAGGAAAGACCATATTGGGACCACGTTTGAGGCGTCATTTTAACATGCCGTCCGCCCAGTCCTTACGCAGTAATATATAAGTCAATGGATATAACTGATCATTACTCTATTGTACTGTTTTGGAATTCTAAACTTTACAAAAAATACAAGAAGACTTGCTGTAAAAAAGAAGATAGGATAGATATTGTGAAAGTGAAATCTGACATCGAAATAGCAGACTTTACTGAAATACTAAATTCAAATAACCCAAATTTTGCTGCCAAAAATGTTGGTATCTCTACAGTCTCTACTATCCTCTTTAGTAAATCTTCATACAAGTTCTTCAGTAATTCCTAGTAGAAGGCGCATCATCAAGCCTTGGATTACTCCTGGCCTCCGCAGATGTATTAGACAAAGAGACAAATTACATAAAACATTCAAGAAGCATCCAGAAAACGACACACATAAAACTATTTATCTCCACTTTCGAACTTTATGTAATTGTCGAGAATCGAACCTCGACACCTTCGCGCGCTGCAGGCAGCGCCTCGTTCGCCGCTGAGCCAGGCGTGGCCAGGCGGTGCGGAGTGCGGCAGCGGGCACTCGGGCACCGAGCTGCGCGGGCGGCGAGGAACTACCGGCGTCGCGCGCACACACGACACTTCTCCACGGGCCACCGCATTGTTTATATAATTATGTCAATTCTAGTTAATATATTCAGTTTAAACCAGCAAATCATACAGTCCACTTATTTTCTCATCACCACCTTCGAGACCTCCACACACATACTATTCCATTAACGACTACTTAAATGATAGGAATAGTTGGTCGCTGAGTTGAACACAAGACAATGTTTGTTTGTTATTTATGTTCTTTCTCCAAAATTAGTTTACTGACATGTTATGTCTTTTTTATGTTTTTATTATTATATACATTTTTATTTTTGACTTGTGTCTGTAATCAATCGTAATATTAAGTTACACCTTTCTATTGTATCGAGTCTGGTTCTTCTAACCAAACAGACAGATGTGTTGCTGGGGAGTTTGTTCCGCCACTTCTTCTTTCCAGCAAAAAACACTAGGAAGTGTCGAAGGGTGGGCGTTTTGGGGGACTGTCACTTGTAAATGAGTAAAGTAAAGTAAAGTAAATTTTGACGTTCGAAAAGTGCTGATTATCAGCCTAGTTTGAATAAATGACTTTTGATTTTGATTTTTGATTTTGACTGTTCTCAACAGTAATAATTTGCTAAAGAAGCTCAAACGCGAATATGAAAAGTTAGAATTTCAAAAAGCCGGAAGGAACCCTAAGGCAACCTGGAAAGTAATAAAATAAATATCCCATATTATGAACAAAGGTAAAAACTATTTCTTCAGAATTACTGAAATGTGCGGACGACCCTCTTCTCTCCGTCAATCTGGTAAACCATTACTTTGCGAATGTGGGCAGTACCCTCGCATCCAATTTCTCGAATCCTTCATGTGCATCTGGATTGAGGGCCCATTTTTTTAAACCTTGCCAAACGAAATCAGACTCATAGGGAAATTAGTTAAAAATAGTTAAAACTTAAAGCATAGGGCCACGAATTTCTTAAACGTGAATTAATTTTCTTATTATTGCTTTCAACTCCTAATCGTTGAGGAGAGTACCTTCCATAATCAGCTCACCTAGATAACCTAAAAGAATACAACCATTTATACGTTCCCATTATATTTTGTTAAAGAATTATCCTCCAACTCCTAACCGTTGAGGAGTTATACCTTCATCAACATGAAGTAATGACTGCTATGTGCGAATACTTGAAAAACTTTAGAAAAAGCACTAAACACGTAATAAGTGCCTATACAATTTGAGGGTTGCCCTCGATTTCTCTGGGGTGCAATCATCAGATCCTGATTTTCTTATCATGGTCAAATTCTTTTTTTGTTGAAAAGGAGATATCCCAAGGGTGGTCCTTGGGATATCTCCTTTTCAACCAAAAAAGAATTTTCTATATCGGTTCAGGGGTATTCGAGTAATCGGTGAATATACAAATAAAAGATTTTTTTTTCTTCTTTCATTTTATGCAAACACTGGTAAAGCTGAATAAATGTTATTTTTTTATTTGCTTTAGGCAACTAGGCCCATAATAGTACCTTAAGGACAATAAGGACTAACATCACATTATAAAAAATAGTAATACAAATAAAGAAAACAAAATTGTAAACTGTAGGTACATATATAATACGTTTATCTGCAAATATTACGACTTTTCGACTGCGCTTTACAAAATGTACTGGTACTAACTATGATCATTATGGTCACCCTGCAATTTTTTCCCTTATAAAAAGTAGAAAATCAATTATCTCTTAAAGTATGATATTTAGAAGAACGGACGATTTGTTAAAATTTAATTAAAAAATAGTTAAAAATCTTATTCTAATTTGCGTTAATCTATGAGGTTGAGCCTAGTCAATAAAGCCGAAAATGTTGGGCTCTCAGTTCAGACGTTTTAGTAAAATTTGACTTTCATTTACTACGTAACAATTAACTTTTCTGTCATTATTTATTTTTAACTAATTCACCTAAGTATCTAAGGGTGGGTTGCACCGTATTACTATAACGATAACCAAACCGTAACAAGCCATAAAACCATAAAAAAGCATAATTTGATGGCTTGTTACGGTTTGGTTATCGTTATAGTAATATGGTGCAACCCACCCTAAGTAAAACATGTTAAAGTCGCATTTATGTATTTCTTCAGATAAATCCATGTTTTGCAGATTCCTCAGTACAGACACATTTGAACTGAGGGCCCTAGAAATACCGCCATAAATCTGTAATGTCACATTCTACAGATTTGGGAATTTCTTAAAATCTTTAAGAAATTCTTAACTAAATTCCTGAATAAAAATTATGAACCCAAAGATAGGACTTACTGAGATTTAGGCTATGCCACTTTATGCACGCGTCTGGATTGAGGGCCCAAGTTATTTAATCATAACATTTTTAATTGTGTCCGTTTCGATTGCTCGGCCACATTGTCGTAGAATTAAAACGACTACGTCAACATTACGAAGGAATTTGTAAAACACTAACAGTGCAAACCGCAAATTCGTAGATATAATATTCAGAAAGTTATAAAGGTTTAACCATGGCCGCGCGGTTGAAACGTGGAGGACCGCGCGGCCACGGAGTTCTATCAAACGGAGCTTAGTAGAGGTTCCATTCTTTTTCTTAACCACTGATACGATTTCGAAGAAAATGTAGATAGTATAAATAAAGACCTAATGTTTGTAATTTACGACCTACAGTACTTAGAAGTTATGGCCGCGCGGTTGAAACGCGGAGGACCGCGCGGCCACGTAGTTCTCTTAAACGAAGCTTAGTAGAGATACCATTCTTTTTGCTAATCACTAATACGATTTCGAAGAAAATGTAGACACTATGCATAAAGCTCTAATGTTTGGACTTCACGACCTACAGCACATAAATGCTATAATCCAAGTTAGAAGTAGGATGACCAAGATTTATAGATATTATAAAGAAAAAATATTTTGTAGAAAGGATTAAAAATTAAATTAAATTGCCTTGCGTGAATCTACTTTCCGGCGGCACACGAAAGGTTAATGACTGTCTAATCTTAGATCACATATTATGTAAATTATTATTTTATCCTATCTTGGTGATTTTCGAGTGCGTCCGCGCCCCAGCGTCACTCACTTGCGCGTCGTTTTCAGTGCAGTGATAAATGGTTAAACATGGATTGTGTAGTGCTCGTGGTTCTCCGCTATCGTCGCTAATTAAACACACTATCATAAGTGCTGCTGGTCAGTATCAAATGTGGACACATACCAAACTGTAAGTATTCAAATTATCATCTACAGACTGAATTCACCCACGGCTGGGTATAGCCTCTGTTGGTTGTGCCATTCTCCACGGTCCTGTGCCAGCCTCATCCAGGTTTTTCCTCTGATGGCAACTATGTCGTCTGCCTGACCCACACTTCTTTTTCCAGTTCTTCTTTTTCAAAATGTTTATCAGATTTCAATTCGATTCCTTCTCACACTATGCGCAATAAGATTTAAGATTATAAAATAACTACTTCTTAAAATTGTAAAACGTCATTATCGCTAAAGCCAATTTACCACTATTTGTTGTAAAATACGGCTCGTGGCTTAATAATATCTGCCACTCAGGTCGATCTTTAGGTTAAGCCGCCCTTGCCTAGGTTGGTCTGTGGATCGGTGACCGCCCATTACATAGGTAGGTACCGAGTTTCCTCCGTCCCTCGGAAAGCACGTTAAGCTGTTGGTCCCGGCTGCCATATTATATAGATCTTTAACAGTCGTTACAGGTAGTAGACCTGAAAGTCTGGCAACCAGTCTTACCAAAGAGTATCGTATTACCCAGTATTAACTGTGTTGTGGAGGTCAGATAGGCAGTCACTCTATGTAAAGTACTGATATTCAGCTGCATCCGGTTCGACTGGAAGTCGACCCCAACATACTTGGGAAAAGGGCAGATGATGATGTTGTAAAATAATAAACGCCTCCATTCAAAAGTATTTTTTTCAAAAAAATAAATTTATTTTCATTACATTGTGACATTAATTTGAGTTTCTATACTGCCTGAGGAGAGGTGAGCGAGTTAGGTTTGCTCTCAATAATAAATGAAGTTACCTATATATAAAAATGAATCAAAACTCTGTTTTATGGTTGATGTGACACAGATACCGCGGCCTCGGCACAAGGGCTAAGAAGGAACATGGGTGGTTTTTAGTCAGTAGAAGTCTGACACTTCATTCTGCTCTGCCCAAGAGTGGATTTGATGATTTCCCAACCCCCAAAAAAATAAAAAAAGGTTGATGTGACAAGGTAGCCCGCGAAATTCCAATTTTCTTACGTATTTTGCAATTTGCCGGTCAGTGTCAGGTCAGGTTGTATGTTAAATAAAATAAGATTTGCGACCGTAACATGTCATGCCGTTGCATGTTTGTAAACACACTCACGACACAGGAGAAATTCCTAGTGTGGGGCAAAGTTTAAAAAAAAAATGTGACTTTATAAAATTTATATAATTTTTATATTTAGTACTTCTTTATCCAATTTACCATTCTTTTACGTTTCTGATTTTCTTTCGAGGCTTTCGGAAATGTCTGATTGACGCACATTAAATCTTAGTCACCCTACTTCTAACTTGTACTATAGGTTTAAAGTGCTGTAGGTCGTGAAGTCCAAGCATGAGGGCTTTATACAGTATGTCTACATATTCTTCGAAATCGTATCAGAGGTTAGCAAAAAGAATGGTACCTCTACTAAGCTCCGTTCATGAGAACTGCATTACCGAGCGTTTCGACCGCGCGGCCATGGCATGTATGTGCTGTAGGTCGTGAAGTCTAAACATTAGAGCTTTATGCATAGTGTCTACATTTTCTTCGAAATCGTATTAGTGATTAGCAAAAAGAATGGTATCTCTACTAAGCTTCGTTTAAGAGAACTACGTGGCCGCGCGGTCCTCCGCGTTTCAACCGCGCGGCCATAACTTCTAAGTACTGTAGGTCGTAAATTACAAACATTAGGCCTTTATTTATACTATCTACATTTTCTTCGAAATCGTATCAGTGGTTAAGAAAAAGAATGGAACCTCTACTAAGCTCCGTTTGATAGAACTCCGTGGCCGCGCGGTCCTCCACGTTTCAACCGCGCGGCCATGGTTAAACCTTTATAACTTTCTGAATATTATATCCACGAATTTGCGGTTTGCACTGTTAGTGTTTTACAAATTCCTTCGTAATGTTGACGTAGTCGTTTTAATTCTACGACAATGTGGCCGAGCAATCGAAACGGACACTTTTTAATTCACGTTTAAGAAATTCGTGGCCTTATGCTTTAAGTTTTAACTATTTTTAACTAATTTCCCTATGAGTCTTATTTCGTTTGGCAAGGTTTAAAAAAATGGGCCCTCAATCCAGATGCACATGAATCCTTCATCACAAAATAACTATTCAGACTTTCACGCCTCGCCCCAGGTTGCTAGCTCTACCACGACAGCCCCGTAAAATAAGGAGTCAAATAAAAAAACGAAATGCATTTTTTGACATTTTATTAATATGTATTACATCCATTTAATCATAACATCAATACATAACTTTTTGTTACATGGAATTAAAAATATAATAATTTAAACATTCTATCGGAAAATCAGAAAGTTAACTTGTACCTATGGAATTGTATTTTGAGTTTTCAATGTTTTTCTTTGACAAAAATATTCTAAATAATGTAACAAATTCGTTGATTGAATCCAATAAATTAATATGATAATTTTGTTAACATATGAACTGATTTAATACATAAAACGTGTCTTAACGCTACTCAATACTCGACCCTCATTACTTTACTTTACAGAATCACACACTTTGAACTTTTCAGTCATGTCAATCTACGTAACTAATAGATTAAATACTTAACAGTGACAACTACATCCGGTGCGCCGGAGATCGGTAAGATCACATAAGGTGGATGCTCCAGGGTAGCCCGCGAAATTTTAATTTTCTTACGGTTTTTGCAATCATATTACTTCCTTGAATGCCATTTTACCCGACTTCGGCGAAGCCAAAAGGAAAGGTAATGATTTTGTTCATCAAATAGGAAGGAAGGAAGTAATAGGAATTGAGACGGTTGTATTGATATTTTAATCATTATTACTCTGTAAACTCACATTTGTTAGGGTCGCGAATTCTATTTTATATCATACAACCTGACGACACTGACCGGCAACTTGCAAAAACGTAAGAAAATTTGAATTTCGCGGGCTATCTTGTCGCATTCACCATAAAACATCAATATTCTTTGAACTATAGACATCAATGAACCTCGAGACTACGCACAGTGGGTGCTCTTGATATACCCATCGAGAGACTGCGATTCAGGTAAATGTAAAGCTTTATCCGTTATTCTATTTGATCTCTGCATCATGCTTTCTCCCGGTAGGTATCAAGAACCGAGTCTAAATATAGTGAAATTCCCAAAACGAATATTGAGTACTTATTCAATGGTTAGGTATACAGACTAGTGCCGAAAATACGACAATAAATGAAACCACTGGTAGTTCTAGTTCATAGGAACATTATTAAACTATCAAATAAATCTTAACAGCAAAATAAAAAAAAATTAAAAAAAAAAAAAAAATGTAACAAACGAATTTGGCAAAGACATTTAGGTAGTTTATTGTCGTATCGTCGTCACCACGACGGTGTTAGCATTTATTTGATAGTTTAAAAATGTTCCTATGAACTAGAACCACCAGTGGTTTCATTTATTGTCGTATTTCGGCACCACCATGTATATTCTTCTTATAATGGATAAAACTGACAACAAAGCTTCTACAGTACAGACAAAATTGGCAATTCTTATTTTAATTCCAGACACGATGGCAAGCAGTTTTTGGTGAAAGTGTTTATAGTTTTATATGAATAGATGTAAAAGTAAATTCGAACAAGCATTCAAGGGCCGACAATGCAGGGATATCTAATTTAATTATAAAAATATATCATTAGAACAAAAAAAATAGCACTCTAATATTTTTGGCAGGCGAACCAAACTCACCCTAGTAATAATTGTACTGATAAACGTTAATATTGACTAAAAAAATAAATATAAGAGATCGTTTAAATTTTGAGTCTTTTCCTAATGCCCGTATTTTTTATACGCGTTTATATTCTACCTAGTTGACGAGGAGACACGAATCCCTCAAAAAAAACCTAGGGGGCACACTCAAATATCATAAGGAGTATATCGTGCCAAATTAAATGTAATAAAAACATTCCTAAGGCGGAGGTGCGAGCTCACGTCCGCAGGGAGCGGGAGACGCGACCGCGAATAATTTCAGAACTATTTTATCTCAAACTCAACCTTATAGCAACTATAATAAAGATCATGTGTATTTGACAGACTCTTCAGTGGCATCAACCTTATCATAGCGACATAAAGATCATTTTACAGAGATAAAATAAGTGTGAAACTAGTGTACGGGGAGCGCGGCCCCGCCACTGGCACGTGACACAAGTGGGGAAACAAAGCTAGTGGTAATGTGCTGATATCTCTCTTTAGTTGTTGCAATATTGCCGGTCATTGCTATATATTACCTACTATTTTTTCTTAAGAGTCCGAACGACCAAAATTGTATCAATTATTGATGAATGAACGTTCTTCCTCTAATAAAAATAATGTAGGTAGTCAATAACCGCTGTCGCTACCTAAAGCTCGAAGCTCACTAATAAGCACTAAACCGGATAGATATTATATTATCCCCTAACCTCATATTTACTAGCTGTTTTGAACCGGACTGGGAGATTTCGACAGATATTTCAGTACATTACGTGTCAAAATCCGCTGATTATGACAGCTCAGTGTTTAAAACTGAACTTTGAGCTTTATATTAAGGTAAATAAGATCGTAATTTCCGTGGCGGGCTGTGTGTGAGTGCACATTATCGCTGTATTTGCTTAGTGTGGTGTCTAGTGGTGGTACTCGCGACGGTAGCGGGGGTGGCGGCGGGCGCGGGCGTGGCGCGGTCAGTCCGCGTGCGGGGGCGGGGCGGGGGGCGGCGCCCGGGGCGCGGGGGGCGGGGCCGGGCTCCAGGGCTGGCCGGGGGGCGTGGCGGGGCGCGGCTCCAGAGCTTCGCCCGCAGAGCTGCTGCCCTCGATAGCCAGACTGTTCAGGAGCATGTCGAACAGCGTATCCTGGAATGTGTGAATTATGTTACCAATTAAAGCCTGTATAAAAGAGTATAAGGAAGAGAATCTAAACTAAGTCACTACTTATTCTACGTACTACTATAATAGGTATCTAATTTAGAAAAAAAAAATGTGTTTTACGCAAACAGTATGTGATATTCTACTTCAATACTACTAAAACATTACTGAAAACAAACTAAACTACAAAAATAATTGCTGATTTCTATCTGTTTGTTGACAATCATTTGATAATAATAAAACTAGACCTAATTTACAACATAAAAAAATATATTAATAATATGATTGTGTAAAATTGAATAAACGAAACTAGAACCAGACATTTAATAATAATAGTTGTAGCTGTATAAGTGGATGTGTATGTGTGAGTGAGTGCGTATGTGAGTGTGAGTGAGTGCGTGCGTATGAGTGTGTGTGTGTGTGATGGGGAGCGTGTGAAGGTTTGTGCGTCTGGGTGTGTGTGTAAAGGGTGAAAAAAAGAGGTATGCACAAAAAAACAAAACAACATTACATTAAGCTGAACATCGTTATTTACGTTGTAATCGAGGGCTGCCTCCACGTCGTCCGCGTCGCTGACGGAGGACACGGAGGGCCAGTAGTCGTGTAGCGACAGCGAGGACACCGGCGAGAGGGCCGCGCGCTCGGGAGTGCCGGGCGGGGTGGCCGCGAAGCTTAGCCCCAGGCAGGCTGGAATGTCGACAGTCAAATATTGTTTTTGACATGTTTTTATTAACGTGAACTGCCTCGTTGGTCTAGTACCACCACTAGACACGACACTTGCTCTGAGTTATTCCATCAGGAATTTGTCAGTAGCAGCCACGGAGTCTGGATTTATGCCCGGTTGATGGCAATAGGCTCGCTCCCTATTACATGGGACTTAAACATATGTGTACTAACGGGTATACCTAAACCCTTCGAGGATCACAGGCGTCGTTATGTGATATGTTTTATTAGCTACTAATTATATAACTATGTAAAGAATCTTAGAAGTTAAATGAACCTGCTTCCCTGTTTTCAATTGAGCTGAAATTCCGCATACATGTTTAGTTTGGATGACAATGCCTGATTACATAAAGGGAAGCCGGTAAGAACCAGTTTCTTAAATGCCTTCGGGACTAGCTCTATACTCACATGTGGCGGGATGCCTGTTGTCCGGTCGGTGACGTAGCTGTCCGGGCGACAGTGGCGGCTGGCGACGTGCGCGTGCGGCGGGAGAGGTAGTGTATGTATATACGTACATGTGGCGGGATGCCTGTTGTCCGGTCGGTGACGTAGCTGTCCGGGCGACAGTGGCGGCTGGCGACGTGCGCGTGCGGCGGGAGAGGTAGTGTATGTATATACGTACATGTGGCGGGATGCCTGTTGTCCGGTCGGTGACGTAGCTGTCCGGGCGACAGTGGCGGCTGGCGACGTGCGCGTGCGGCGGGAGAGGTAGTGTATGTATATACGTACATGTGGCGGGATGCCTGTTGTCCGGTCGGTGACGTAGCTGTCCGGGCGACAGTGGCGGCTGGCGACGTGCGCGTGCGGCGGGAGAGGTAGTGTATGTATATACGTACATGTGGCGGGATGCCTGTTGTCCGGTCGGTGACGTAGCTGTCCGGGCGACAGTGGCGGCTGGCGACGTGCGCGTGCGGCGGGAGAGGTAGTGTATGTATATACGTACATGTGGCGGGATGCCTGTTGTCCGGTCGGTGACGTAGCTGTCCGGGCGACAGTGGCGGCTGGCGACGTGCGCGTGCGGCGGGAGAGGTAGTGTATGTATATACGTACATGTGGCGGGATGCCTGTTGTCCGGTCGGTGACGTAGCTGTCCGGGCGACAGTGGCGGCTGGCGACGTGCGCGTGCGGCGGGAGAGGTAGTGTATGTATATACGTACATGTGGCGGGATGCCTGTTGTCCGGTCGGTGACGTAGCTGTCCGGGCGACAGTGGCGGCTGGCGACGTGCGCGTGCGGCGGGAGAGGTAGTGTATGTATATACGTACATGTGGCGGGATGCCTGTTGTCCGGTCGGTGACGTAGCTGTCCGGGCGACAGTGGCGGCTGGCGACGTGCGCGTGCGGCGGGAGAGGTAGTGTATGTATATACGTACATGTGGCGGGATGCCTGTTGTCCGGTCGGTGACGTAGCTGTCCGGGCGACAGTGGCGGCTGGCGACGTGCGCGTGCGGCGGGAGAGGTAGTGTATGTATATACGTACATGTGGCGGGATGCCTGTTGTCCGGTCGGTGACGTAGCTGTCCGGGCGACAGTGGCGGCTGGCGACGTGCGCGTGCGGCGGGAGAGGTAGTGTATGTATATACGTACATGTGGCGGGATGCCTGTTGTCCGGTCGGTGACGTAGCTGTCCGGGCGACAGTGGCGGCTGGCGACGTGCGCGTGCGGCGGGAGAGGTAGTGTATGTATATACGTACATGTGGCGGGATGCCTGTTGTCCGGTCGGTGACGTAGCTGTCCGGGCGACAGTGGCGGCTGGCGACGTGCGCGTGCGGCGGGAGAGGTAGTGTATGTATATACGTACATGTGGCGGGATGCCTGTTGTCCGGTCGGTGACGTAGCTGTCCGGGCGACAGTGGCGGCTGGCGACGTGCGCGTGCGGCGGGAGAGGTAGTGTATGTATATACGTACATGTGGCGGGATGCCTGTTGTCCGGTCGGTGACGTAGCTGTCCGGGCGACAGTGGCGGCTGGCGACGTGCGCGTGCGGCGGGAGAGGTAGTGTATGTATATACGTACATGTGGCGGGATGCCTGTTGTCCGGTCGGTGACGTAGCTGTCCGGGCGACAGTGGCGGCTGGCGACGTGCGCGTGCGGCGGGAGAGGTAGTGTATGTATATACGTACATGTGGCGGGATGCCTGTTGTCCGGTCGGTGACGTAGCTGTCCGGGCGACAGTGGCGGCTGACGACGTGCGCGTGCGGCGGGAGAGGTAGTGTATGTATATACGTACATGTGGCGGGATGCCTGTTGTCCGGTCGGTGACGTAGCTGTCCGGGCGACAGTGGCGGCTGGCGACGTGCGCGTGCGGCGGGAGAGGTAGTGTATGTATATACGTACATGTGGCGGGATGCCTGTTGTCCGGTCGGTGACGTAGCTGTCCGGGCGACAGTGGCGGCTGACGACGTGCGCGTGCGGCGGGAGAGGTAGTGTATGTATATACGTACATGTGGCGGGATGCCTGTTGTCCGGTCGGTGACGTAGCTGTCCGGGCGACAGTGGCGGCTGGCGACGTGCGCGTGCGGCGGGAGAGGTAGTGTATGTATATACGTACATGTGGCGGGATGCCTGTTGTCCGGTCGGTGACGTAGCTGTCCGGGCGACAGTGGCGGCTGGCGACGTGCGCGTGCGGCGGGAGAGGTAGTGTATGTATATACGTACATGTGGCGGGATGCCTGTTGTCCGGTCGGTGACGTAGCTGTCCGGGCGACAGTGGCGGCTGGCGACGTGCGCGTGCGGCGGGTGAGGTGGCTGCACGCGTACGAGAACGTCCACCCGTGGGACTGCCCGCACTGCCTGCGCCGCTGCTCCAGTGACGTTTGTTGCCGGCTGGAAGTATCATGGGTCAATTTATTTTGCAAGACCTCATGGGCACAGAAGCCGAGGGTGACCAAAGTGGAAGTGGCGAGTGGCAATCTCTGGAGGAGGCATTCACCCTGAGAACGTCCAGCATTACTATTCACAAACATTCGAATCGAAAGTGAATTGATAATAGGGTAGTTGACTGACTAAAAAAAATATGATTCTGTTTAGTCCGTCTTTTAGATTATCGAAAAATATTGGATACGTGTATTTTATTTTATCAAATTAATAAAAATTGGCGAATATAAAACGTGTCAAAGATCGTGAGTGGGGGCTTGTGAAGTCACTTTCTGGCAAAAAATGTGACTTAGCGCGACTTTTCGAAGCACTGTATCGTCTTCATTTATTGTTTACGTGAAAAAAGAAAAATTACGTTTCCAATATTTTTTGGAAATCTATCTGAAGGACTATATTGGATTTTTTTTGTCAACTACCCTATTATGTTCAAAAATTTTGTGTGAGCAAGATAGACATACGACACATTCGATTCGATTGTTTGTGAATAGCTATGCAGATGGCATATACATTGGACTGACTAACAAAATCCCCATTCACTAATATTTATACAGATGTACATACCACACACTTACATACATAAACTCACACCATTTTCAGGCAGAAAGCACAGAACGCCACCTGCTACGATACTTACATACTTCTATAAAAAAATGGAAAAATGAGCAGGCGGCAGTGTTAAATGAACATTCTTCAACCCTAAAAACAATAGTTTCTGAAATTGCTGTATTGAAAACTCAATCCCTTCAAATACAAAAAACCAACTCAGAGATTGAGAAAGCGGTTGAGTGGTTCAACCAAAGTTTTGAGGAAGTGCAACTACGTATTGATTTACTAGAAAAAGAGCGAACACACTACAAACAAGCATTTGAAAGCTTAGAAACCAAATTGCAAGATATAGAGCTCAGGTCCCGTTCTGCATGCATCGAGATAAGAAACGTACCCCTCAAGGAAAAGGAAACCACCGAATCCCTTTCAAATATTGTGCTGCAAATTGCCTCCCAAGTGCAGATGGATTTACAGCCAAATGGAATAAGAGATGTTTACAGGCTTCCCGGTAAACCGGGTGTAGTAAGACCAATAATTGCTGAATTTACTACAATTCCGATAAAAATGGCGCTCACTTCCTTAGTACGATCTTATAATAATAACCGAGAGAAAGGACAAAAGCTTAACTCTACACAACTTGGTCTAAACTGTGAAAACCGTCCCATATATGTAAGTGAATACATGTCTCCATCCGTAAAAAAACTGTACTTCCTTGCAAGAGAATTTGCTAGTCAAAACAATTATAAATTCTGCTGGTGTAAAAACAACAAGATATTTTTACGTAAGCTTGAGGGTGCTAAACAGATTTATATAAAATCTGAAAAATGTTTTGAAGTCCTTAAAAACCCGCAATGACTGTTTTTATTATTGGAGTACTCATTTGCTTTTTATCAACCAATTTATTGTTTAGTTTTAAGTCAAGTAATTACTTTTTTACTATCTATTGTGAAATTCAACTCCTATCATTACACAACAAACCGCACGCTCATTCGAACTATTCCATATATACGCTGTTATGTCATCCAATCATCATACACACTCCACACAAACAAAAGTCAGTTCTTACTACCTCGTACTTATAGCCTTATTTATAACACTGTATTTCCCTTAATTTCAAACAAAAATGTCTAATTCGATAAATGATGTAATGTCTGATCTTGATCAATTCTCTGTATCTGAAACGCACATTTGTACCCCCGAAACAACGAAATCATATGTTAAGAACGAAAGCTTCTGGCTCACTACTTTAACGCAAAATATCCGGTCCATTAACTGCAATTACTTAAACCTTCAAACCCTAATTCACCGCATGGATATTGAGTGTAATCTTCTGGTGCTAACAGAATGCTGGCTACAGTGTTCAAGTAACTCCTGCATTCCCACTATAGATAACTATGTTACATACAAAACAACCAAACACCTTAATCAGAGCGACGGGGTAGTGGTTTATGCTAAGTCAGATATGGTAACCACTTGTGAAGAGCCCAATTTTCTTGGATCTGCCTCGTGCCTACTTGTCAAGTTGAATTCGGAAGTTGCTATACTTTGTATTTACCGCTCCCCATCAAACGACAACATTTACTCGTTCCTTACTGCACTTAATAACCTTATCCCAACTCTCACTTCTTATAAATCGGTTATCATCACTGGAGACATAAACTTGGATATCAAACCTGAATCTCAAGATACACGAGCCCACGAATATCTCAACACTCTAGCGTATCACGGATTTCTACCAGCTCATACACATCCGACGAGAGGTAAAAACTGCCTAGACCACATTATGGTTCGTTCCACAAGTACGATTCTTACTCTAGTCTACGAGACAGCGGTAACGGATCACTGTTCTTCCCTTTTGTGTGTAAACACTCAAAATAAAAAATCTGAATCAACCCCCAAAAAAATGATATCTAAAGTGGACTATGATGCACTTGATAAAATTATTAGTAACCTGGACTTTACTCCCCTCTCTCTTATATCTGACCCAGACAACGCTATGGACAAACTTACGCAAATAATGAAAAATGCCATAAATGAATGCACGACATTTGTCAAAGCTCCTGCACGTAAAAGAATATTGAAACCTTGGATTACACCAGGCTTGCTGCGTTGTATCCGGAACCGAGATTCTCTCCACAAAAAAGTTAGGCAGTCACCAGACAATCAAACTTTACTTATCACATATAAGCGATACAGAAATTTTTGCACAAAACTTTTGAAAAAAATTAAAAGAAAATTTGATTCCGAAGAATTAAATAAGGCACAACACAACCCTAAAAAACTATGGGACTCCATAAAAACCATCACTAATTCACAGAAAAATAGGAACTCTTCTAACCAACTATTAACCCATTCTAATTCGCCCAGGCAGTCTTGCAATGTCGTAAATGAATTCTTTGTGAACGTTGGAAAAAAACTCGCAGAAAATATTGTGACCACCCAAATACATTCAACTCCCCCCCAAACTACAAGGTTCAATAAATCGTTCGTGTTGGAACAGACGGATCCTGACGAGGTTGTAAGTACCATTAACCAGCTAAGGGTTAATGCTGCTACTGGTTGGGATGGTATATCTCAAACCTTTCTGAGGAGGTACGCACGGATCCTTGCACCTATATTATGCCACATCTTCAACCTTTGCTTTCAATCAGCTATCTTCCCATCTTCTTTTAAAAGAGCAATTATTCATCCTATCTTCAAGGGTGGTGACGGAACCCTACCAAACAGCTACCGCCCAATAGCTGTTCTTAGTGCACTGTCTAAGGTGCTTGAACGCCTCTTAAACAAGCGATTAGTCAAGTACCTCGAACACTTCAAACTGTTATCACCCCAGCAGTTTGGCTTTCGAAGGAACAAATCCACTTGTGATGCAGTCCATACGTTAATTGACAACATTGTCCAGAACTTAAATGCTAACAAGAAGGTCCTCACCATATTTTTAGATCTTGCGAAAGCATTTGACACCGTTCCCGTCTCCGCTCTTTTACTCAAGCTTGAAAGTCTAGGTGTCAGAGGGTCCTCACTTGACCTCTTCAGGAGTTATCTAACTGATCGCTCGCAGTGTGTTGCTGTTGGGAGCTACAGGAGTGAGGAACTACCCATTCACTATGGCGTGCCTCAGGGTAGCATTCTGGGGCCAACCCTCTTTCTTGTGTTTATCAACGATCTCTGTAATCTTCCAATTCCAAATGCTGCTGTAGTTTCTTTTGCAGACGATACTGCCATCACTTTCACCGCCAATTCATGGCCAGAACTCCAAGTTACTGCGCAGGAGGGCTTTAATTCCACCTTGAGGTGGCTTTCCTCTCATACCCTTACTCTTAATGCCAACAAAACCAACTTCGTTACTTTTTCAATGACTAACATCTCCCAGCCTAAAACCACAATCTCTTTAAAAGCCCATTCGTGTCCCACACAAAATCAACTTGATTGTCAATGTCCCACCTTAACCTCAGTAAAACAGGTTAAATATCTTGGTATAGTTCTAGACAAAAACCTTAATTTCAAATATCATATTGACACCCTATCTGGCCGCGTGCGAAAATTAATTTACATTTTTAAAACCCTGCGCCACGTGGCCAACCAGTTCATCATTCGAAACGTTTACTTTGCAATTTGTCAGTCCATCTTAATCTACTGTATCTCCTGCTGGGGCGGTGCTGCAAAGACCATACTTAAACCTCTAGAGGTCGCACACAGAGCTATTTTGAAAGTTGCTACGTTCAGACCGATACTTTTCCCAACTGTCGAGCTATACCAATCTTGTAACGTACTCAATGTAAGACAACAATATATCTATACTAATATTATAAAGCTGAAGAGTTTGTTTGTTTGTTTGTTTGTTTGTTTGTTTGTTTGTTTGAACGGGGTAAACTCAGAAACTACTGGTTGGAATTGAAAAATTCTTTTAGTGTTGGTTAGTCCATTTATCGAGGAAGGCTTTAGGCTATATAACATCACGCCACAATCAATAGGAGCGGAGCATAAATGAAAAATGTTGCAAAAACGGGAAAAGATATTCCTTTTTGAGAGCTTCCGTTGCGTGCGCTGCGAAAACGGTTTAAGTTACGTAAATATCATGTATGAAGGAATTGTTCATCTTTAAAAGTTCTAAATAAAAGTCCGCAACAGCATATGTATATCTTTTATGATTGACTCACTGTAACCATTTTTTTATATTAAAATGTTAGGTTAAAAATAATTATATTTTGCGAAGCTTATTTAACCCATATGGTATTAATCTATATCTAAATAAATGTGTTTGCTAGCACGTAAATTTAATATAGAATATTTGTGCCCTTTACTCTATACAGTTTAAACAAATATCTTAGAAGATATCGCAATGTAAAAATATACGGGCGACAAAATAATTAGCGCGTGGCAGTCATTCGGTCCGGTGCGGTAGGTACGTGGGGATTCTGGCCTCTGGGGGCTCCGGAGAAATTCAAATTCAAAATATTTACTGCACCATAATGTTTACAAGTACAAGGTGTTACTGTATATTAAACAGTAAGAGATACCTATAGTAATTGTTACTTTAATAATATAATCGAAGTCAATCTAAACTAATAGGTATTTTATAGAGGAAAGGTAAGATTTTTTGTTTGTTACGAGTACGATATAGCTCAATTTAATAAGTTGGATACTCGATTTATCTAGAGAGGTTATAAGCTATATTATATGTTGCAGACGAAGTTGCGTGGGTCAGCTAGTTTTACATATAATCCTTCTGCAACACCGACGAACACCATTCAAAAAAATCTCCAAACGCCGCAAAGACCTAATCTGCACAATTCTACCATCACGCACAGCTTTTACAAAAAAATTTGCTCTCTATCTTGGCCCATCACTCTACAATAAAATTAACGCAAAAAATCCCATCTACGGCTTAACTAACTTTAATTGCAAAAAATCTGTTCGCACCTTCCTTTTAAACCTAAACTACGACGCAACAGAAGAATTCCTGAAAAAGTGATCACTCTAAAACATACATACATCACACACCACACCAATTTAACGAAACACTCGCCACACTAACAATATACACACCACACTAAAATACTAAACATTTTTTTTTTGTTTTTTTGTATTGTCATTAATTAGTAATTACCTACTCAGAGTATTTTCTGAATTTGTTGTATTTAGATTCTAAATGTTTTTTTTTTTTTTGTTGTTTAAGAACCTATTTTGTCGCTGTTTTTAATGATTAGATTACTATACCCTTCATATTTAATACTTGCTGTTATATACGTTTTAATATTTTAATATTACGTCATCCGTCTATGACGGGAATCACAACTGTCTCTCCTAAACACAGGTTACTTTGTAACCTCTCTAGGAAAGCAGTGCGGCACCCACTAACTAAAATAATATACTGTATGTTTGTGTTATATCTTGTACAATGCCATGTAATCTAGCCATAGTTGAACAATAAACATTATTATTATTATTATTATTATTATAAGATCTTATAAATATTGTGTTTTTGATGATAATGTTATTTTACGGTTGTGTTTTTTGTGATTTTATATTTATGTTGTATTATAATTTAAAGATTGTGTTTTTATAGTTAGGGTATAGAAGCTAGGATTATTGATGTTACTATTTGTACCTACTTGTTTTTCATTGTTTTTTAAATATATTAGTTTTAAAACCGCGCTATCACATTCATACACGCACGCCGGTTGCGAGTACTACGCATCTGTCCTTTTTGTAGAACATCACCAATGAAATAATAAAGGCATTTTTATTTATTATTTATAAAAGAACAAATATTCTGACAACGGTGCTTGCAATCAGGCTGTACAATAGGGTGGAACGTTTTTTTTTTTTTCGAATTTTTATTTGGAATAGTTTTATTAAGTTGCCAATTGCAATCAATTACTTTCATTAAAAATATAAATATTATCAGACAACGGTAAAAGCCCCCGCCATGGCTTCGAACATTTACAAAAACGACAATTTAGGCGCCTATTTGCGCGGCCTACAAAATAGTACAGAATTTATTAAAATAGGTTTTTATCATTCCTAAACATATTCAAATATAGTTAACTAGCTGTTTAAATCAAATATTTAATAATTGTAATATACTTTGGCGCTGTGACAGCGGAGCAAAGTGCGGGACGAAGCGGGGGGCGGCACGCGCCGATCTACGAATTGCAGTGTTTTGTTTCAACTAGTATCGATATTTGTCTCAAGGTGAAAGGTCGCGCGCCAATTATTTCCACAAGTACTTGTCGATTTACATTTTTTAAGTGTTTTTAACATGACTTCTACGAGACAAAAGTTAAAATGTCCGATATTTGGTGAAAGTGCAGAGTTGAAAGAGAATATTCTACCTACGTATGAAAATGTGATGAAATTCTATGAATGGGTTCGACAAGACTTAAAAGTAAAGAATAACACAACAAAAGAACCTACGTTTTTGGAAATTGCCCAAATAGTTGGAACCAAAATTGAAGAATTGTGGATAAAATCTTCCATTCCAATTGTCACTCACAATTCACAAACGAGTCTTACAATTACTAAAAAGTTATCACTCAAAATGTTATAACTTGAAAAAGTCTTTGAAGAAACTGAAGGTAGACAAATTAGAAGAGTTCAGAGTGCAAAGTAGAAAACTTTTTGACATAGCTGCATGTAAATGTAAAGAATTTGTAAGCTGTACTTGTTTGAGGGGAAAAAAAGTGCCTAAAGAGGAACAAATATTTTTAGAAGACCAACGCACTAACAGACTAATGGCTTTAGGAAGAACGGATCTTATCCAGAGTAAAAAATTGCAGAATAGAAGATTACGTGCTCTAAAACAAGAAATTAGGCATAATTCAAATATACGAATTGAAGAAATTCCCTCTACTTCCTATCAGCTAAATACTCGTAGATCTGAAGTTATTTCTAACCTTCCTACTTGTTCGTCGGCCGCAGAAAGTCTTGACACCGCTGACACAGTGGATCAAAAGCCTATAAAGCTCACGGATGCCAGTCTTCATAGCTTGACGACTGTATGCGATAGATACGGAGTATCTGACCGGGCTGCGGCGGCTATCGTATCATCTGTTTTGTGTTCTGCTTCTAATGCCCACTCTGAGGCGCAGTCGGCTAACGTCGTGGACAGGATGAAAGTAAGAAGAATGAGACAGAAAGTACGCAAACAAATTTTAACAGAAGAAAGAGTAACAGAAATTCCAGCGTTATATTTCGATGGAAGGAAAGACAAGACGGCTAAAACTGTTTTAAAAGGATCGAAGAGGTTTAGAGTAATTGTACAAGAGGAACATATTTCGATTATAAAAGAACCAGGTTCTGTTTATGTTGGGTATGTGGTTCCAACATCGGGCAGTGCAAGAAATATCGAAAGAGCTATCCACAGCTTTTTGACGACTGAAAAAATATCACCAGAGAGTTTAATGGCTGTTGGCTGTGATGGAACAAACACAAATACAGGAAAAGTGGGAGGCGTGATTCGTCTTTTGGAAAATAGGCTATCTCGACCATTGCAATGGATAATTTGCCTCTTACACGCCAATGAGTTGCCATTGAGGCATTTGTTTACTTATCTGGATGGCCCAACTGCAGGACCTAAATCATTTGCAGGTCTAGTTGGTAAATCACTAGAGACATGCGAGACACTGCCGTTGGCCCACTTTGAGAAGATAGAAGGTGAACTCTCTCCACAAATATCAACAGATCTGAGTACAGACCAGAAATATTTACAAGAAATTACTGCTGCTGTCATAAATGGATCGTGCCCTCCTGATTTGTTACACAGAAGCCCAGGTAAGCTATCCCATGCCCGCTGGTTGACAAGAGCTAATCGCATACTGCGTTTGTATATTGCTACGGAAAATCCACAACCAAATCTTGTGACTTTAGCAACGTTTATCGTAAAATCATACGCCCCTGTCTGGTTTGCCATCAAAACACATCCATCCTGCAAAGATGGTTCAAAACATTTATGGAAGCTCATTAATAGCACTAGATATTTACTCGACGAGTTGTTAGCGATAGTGGACCCTGTTTTAATTCGAAACAGTTACTTTGCTCATCCAGAAAACTTGTTGCTGAGTATGATAACAGATTCACGTAAACACATTAGAGAACTCGCTGCAAGACGCATTTTAAAGGTTCGTCAAGTGAATAAAAATTCTGTTTCACGCATGTTTGAGGTACCAAAAGTAAACTTAAATGCCCTTTCTTACATAGACTTGATTGACTGGCAACAAAACATATACGAACCCCCAATACTGATAAATATTTCCGATGAGCAGTTACAAGATCTAATTGAAAATGGAGAACATGCAGTTTTGGAGTTTATGAGACTGCCTTGCCACACCCAGGCTGTGGAAAGATCAGTAAAAGTTGTGACAGAAGCAGCTCTAAGTGTATGCGACAAGGCAAGAAGAGAAGGATTCATAAAATCTAAATTAGCGTCTCGAAAGCTCATGCCAAAGTTTGAGACGAAAAAGGATTTTTGCTATAAAAACTGACGTTATTCGTACCGACATAACTTTTTAAACCTGTGTTACCTTTTAAAATAAATGATTCTATTAATTAAAATATACTTTTATTTTAACATTTACATGCATAACATATTATATTTACTTATTATTTTGATTATAGGATGTACTATACAAAACGTCTATAAAAACTAAAAAAAACAAATTTCAAGTTTATGGCGGGAGCTTAAGCTGTTGAGCTAGAACTTTCAAATTAAGGTATGTTATTAACAATTATATAAAGCAACTTTTACGCGGTATTCCGAAACGAAATTTGAAAAAAAAAAATTTTCATACAAAAGTGTTCCACCCTACTGTACAAGTGAAAAAGCCTGGCTTTACTAATAAAATCCTACCTCTTCCTCGGTTCCTCCGTACTTCGGAAACCATTAAGCGATCGATACCGGCTGTCATGTATAAATCTCTGTCGGTAGCTAGAGCCTGAAAATCTGACAACCAATCTTGCCAAGAAGTCTCGTGATGCTCCATAACTGAATTGTGGAGGTCAGATAGGTTGATAAGATCAATCGCTCCTGCTACTGCATCCGGTTAGAATAGAAGCCGTCACCTACATAGCCATATGTAAAAAAATTGCTTCACTGATGCATCGAACGCGTGTCAGTAACAATTGTATCCTGAAAGTACTGGCAAGGTGTTCTTATTCCTCTGTTCTTTTGTGGAGAGGGTGGTCAACTAGATAGCTGAACTCTTGCTTGATCGCTCTTTGAGCAACCTGCCTCGGACAATTAATTCGTTATAATTATATTGCCGGTGTTGTGTGTTTTTGTATTACTAACATTAGTTGCAACGTATTTTTTCACTAACAAGATGGATTGTATTGGTGTCCGAAACTGAATAAATAATAACAATAGTTAGGATTGTCGTAACGGCCAATGGCATGGACGGTCATCTGCCAAAACTTTCGCTTGGCGGTTGGATCAAGGGTCCGATTCAGAAGGTAGTACTCCTTGATACGGCCCGCATTGTGAGGTTCCTGTTTCTGGAGCCCTAACCACCGGTAGCTTGGACCCTGCTGCCGATATTGGTGGACCACTATTTTTTTATATTTTTAAACGTTATTATATTTTTTTTTTAAGAAATATTTAAAAATGTAATCTTGTATTTTAAGAAAATAGTTAGAAAAATAAAGAAAATGATAATTTACTGTGTCTAGAATGTTTAGGCGTAAGTCCGTTCATCCGCATCAGATTCAGCAGCAGCATATCGGTGTGTGCGGCAGTGGACAGCTGCGGGTCCAGGTCGTGTCTGTGCTGCGCGTGCTGGGCCGGCGTGACGTCATCGGGCGCGCGCGCGGCCACGGCACACACCAGTCGACGCAACATGTCGGCGCCTGCGTCCGCGCACTCGCGACCCGACATTATGTCGTGCTCACCTAAGTCAGAACATGTATTACTAATGATGATAAGCTTTTGATGAAACTCCAGCATCAGACACACCTTCAAAACCACTTAACTTGAAATACTTACGATTAGGGTCCGTTCCCAGCTCGAAGATGAGAGCACATTTTTTTATCACGTTTAAAACAGATTTTTGAATCATTGTAACAAGTTTTATTTTTATATGTGACTTCTTTTGTTCTTGAGAGCAATTTGTTCTTTTGTTCTTGAGTGTAGTGACATGTAAAAATAAATGTTATTACAATGATTCAAAACTGTGTTTTAAACGTGATAAAAATCTGCTCTCCTCCCCGAGCCGGTTGGTGTGAACGAACCCTTAAGGTGCTTCTATACGGGCTATACTTTCCTGGAAATGTGTGGTAGTTCCAAAATTAAAAAAAAAAAACCAATGACATGCTCCAACATGTCTCTGATTTGAAACATTTATTAATTTGCCGATTTGCATGATGGGAGTGGCCATGCGGGATGGGAGTGGCCATGCGGGATGGGAAAAAAAAGCTACTCGAGCGCGTCAGATTCATCTTAATCTGACGCGCTCGAGTATTTCAGATGATCGTTTTTATTTACTCATCTGACGGGTTCCTCTGAGTACCATTATTAAAGGCTCAAACTGGTTGGAGGTACTTATCTATATATAAAATATTCTCACTTATAATAATCTGACGCGCTCGAGTAAATTACAAAATCCTTTCTAGGTCTCCCCTAGTATTATGTAAAGTGGTGGGAAATGAATGAATGGGAAAATAATCAAATGTTTGAATCTGTGTCTGACACCGGCTTCATAGCCCGGACCCCACCCGACCACACCGCACCGCGCCCTTAATCAGCAGTTTGGTATACTAAGCAAAAGTGTTAACACGCATACCGTCAGTAATTTGCGTCATAAATAATAAAGTCGATGCCGCATTCTACAGTTTTTGTCGCCACGCATTTGACGAGAAAACATTTAGCATGATCGTGGTCTTGGGCTTTGAGTGTGTGTATTCTAATTAAATCCGCAGTGGCCGTATCGCCAGCGGTGGGCGCGGTGGGTCTCGGTGTGATCAAGTGAGGTTCAACCCAATACTGACGCTACTTACTGCGGCCGAGCTGCGGTTTCTTGTTACAATCAAAAACTTGACGGCGGTTCATCCTTTATTATTCTTTATATATTAATTAAATACGCGGGGGCCGTATACGTTCTTACTCATAACAGTGACAAAAGCTACCGACGACGTCTTGAAAATTGTGTACTTGAGGAATTTTCGGGAGAGGACAGGAAGGGTGCGGCGTCGCTGTATCGGCTACGTGGCGGGCGGGGCGGGTGGCGACAGGGCGGGGCGCGCGTAGGGCGCGGGGCGGGGCCGGGCGCGGGCGCGGGGCGGGGCCAGGCACCACTCGCAGCCCGACGAGCCCGACGTGCCCTCTGCCCCAGGAGCAGGGTTAGGAAGCGGGAGGGCCGGGGGGGGGGAGGTGCGGGGCACGACCCTACCGGGGCCAACATAACTACTCACAGAACAGTGCTCGGCAGAAATTATGTTAATATTGTTTTTTTACAGACATGCCACATGATGCGTTGTCGGTACGTTGCTGCATCGGTCTACATACCAATCAGTATGACATGACATGCGACGGGTTGCAGAGCCTGGTTCTGACATCAACTGGGTCAGTGGCAACGCACCGCAGCATTGTTTATAATATTGAAGGTTTTGTATGCAATGCATTGCATAGCTCATGTGGCACGTTGAAATGATATCGTTGCGACGACACACACAACGCACCGGGCAACGCTTCGCTCTCACTCTACTTTCCCAAATATAAGACAGTATTATCATTCAACAAACATGTTATTATTATACAGGTTATTTATTATAAAGCAGATAGTTACCTGACATAGTTTCGTCGTCAACGTCATTCTCTTCGTTAGAGTTCTCGTCCACGTGACTTGGGTTATTGTCATCGGCAAACACTTCTAGTTCGCTGAACATTAAGTCCTGAAGAAACATATTTTAAATTTATTCTCAACATTTGCGCAGTTTTCACAATCGCATTGATACTGAATTAAGATCTGATAAAAAAACTATATCAGACATTCAATTCTGTATCTATTTACCCGACTGCGGCGAAGCCCAAAAGGAGGGTTATTGTTACAAGGATCATTCTCACAATTTTGATGAGTGGGGCATGCCTAAATATAGTCAATCATCCAAATCCAATCTGCTGGACATTTTCTTGTTGTTCACTTGAAAGCGAAAAGAAATAAATACCTATAAAAAGGTTTTCAAAATGACAACTACTGGTATGATGGTGGAAAATTGAAATGCTAAATAAGGGACATTTGCAACGTCCCGCTCAGACGACGAAATCTAATAACACGATCTTCAAATTTCTACCTGTATGTAAGTATGAATAAAGCTCAAAACCACACGATCTTCAAATTTCTACCGATATACATATCAGATAGGAATCAAAGCAACTCACGCCAGTATCACTGCTGGTCTCAGACGCGGCATGCAGCGGGTGCTGCGGCGCGGGCTCGGGCTCCAACTTGGCGCCGCCGTTCAGCTCCGGAGACGAGATGGACGAACACAGCACAACGTTTGCTACCGTAGCGTTGTTTGTTTCCGTTACCGGACTGCTTGCTACTGCTGTAAGGTAGATACACTTTGGTAAGGTATATAAGTAGAAAGGAAGCCGGGTCCACCCTAGGGCACGGTTTGCAGCGGATTTATTTTCAAAGTGACAGATTTATTCCACGACTCTATTCTATCTTCCAAGTAAGTTAACAGGTAACGGCGATGCTTCCCGGTGTCCACCACCAGACTGTCCATCTCAAGTGAACACCGAGTCCTGTCGGGGCTGCGAGTTGTTTAAAGAGATACCGCGCCGTCGACAATAAGAAGGAACGTGAGTGGTTTTTAGTCATTAGAAGTCTGACACTCCCTACCGGTCTGCCCAGAGCGGGAGGATTCATTTGATGATTTCCCACCTTCCAAAAAAAAAAAGCATAATAAATTGCGAAAACTCTGTAGTTGCCCATTCCAAAACGGGTTAAGGTGGGCAAGGTTTCCAGCAGAATTATTTTCGTAATGATGATAGAAATGGGATAAGAAATGGGTGCGGCTGAAAGTGGCACCAGCAACCGAAAAGTTATGTCGTATTCGGTTTTCACGTTCCTCTGTATCATGTCCTGGCATAAACAATGAAATTTTAAATAAAACAAATGGCATAGAACATTTCGGAAGATAATAAGGCCGTGTAAATGTGCATGGCTAAAGATTGAGAGTAGGAGAAAAATAAAGAAATGATGGATGAGCTCAAACTGTGTGAAAAATGATGGATGAGCTCAAACTGTGTGAACAATGATGTGGTTACAAAGGGTACTGAAATGAAGAGTAACAGAAAATTATTGAAGGAAAAAGCTCCATGTTATTATCCATCATAACTTACTGGGCAGATCAACAACAAAACAACAACAACACAATACAAAACCACAAACAATAACAAAACAACAACAACAAAAAACAAACAACAACAACAACAATTCAACAACAACAACAAACATAACAGGCATAACAATTCTGTTCTAGATATTTTTGAATTTATTCAGCAAGAAGTGGTTATTTGAACATCGTGAAATCAATCCGATACGCCACAAGCCTATACTATACGGGCAGACGACGATGCCACAATTACCGGTGAGAGTGGAGTCCTTGGCGGGCACGTGATGCTTGTCAGGTCGGGGCTCGCTGGCTCGCTCGTTGCCGCGCTCACTGCCGCGCTCGCCGGCGCGCTCGCTGGCGCGTTTGCTGGCGAGCTTGCCGGGCGCGCGGCTGGGCGCGCTGGCCGCGCTCAGCAGCGTGTGCAGGCTCACCAGCGCCATGTTGTCCGCGCCCGATACGTGCAGCGAGTTCGCAGACCTATTAGAAAAATAAAATAATGATTAAGAGCACAAACATGCATATAAAACATACGATAACGCTGTGTGCGGGCTAAGGCGAGCTCCTAGTCCTAGAGGTATCCCTTTCTTTGTATCCAGCCATGCTGCTTGAACTTGGAATTAACCTACGTTTTGGACGCAATTTCATTAGTCGATAGGGCCCGCATGCAGGCTGCGAGAGATTTCTGAAATGCAAGCCACAGGGCCCGCATTCGAGGAACCGTTTATAATTATGATATGATATTAACTCCCCGTATGGTGTATACCGAACGAGTTAACGACCAATGAAATTTACGTACCGCGTACGCCTTTACGTACCGTGACGTAGAGGGCAGGTTGTAGCCCGCATCCAACGCATGGGTCGCATGTGGCTGGTGTTGAGGGGCGCGTCGCTCCAGCGGCGGGTAGTCGCCGTAGCCGAACGCGCCGGCCGCGGCACTGGACACATCGTTGTTGCGCGACTCGTCCGCAAACATTCCCGTGTTCAAGAGCGCACCAGCGTAGTTGCTGTGGGCTGAGCACAGGTACAACGTCAAAATATGAGCCAGGTTTAGGTCCGGACTACCGAAGCAAAGACAAGAAGAGAGATGTCTTTTAGGCCACCAAGCTTAGCTTTTTTATCTTAATCTGACGCGCTCGAGTATTTCAAGATGGCGATTTTTTTATACATTTTCAGGAATTCGCTGCGAGCAAATCAAATCGTCAGTATAATAAGAAATGAGAGCATAATTATGTAGAGCTTGCTGAACACAGTTTCTGAAAATATGACGCGCTCGAGTAATTTTTTTTCTGCCCTCTTGCCACCCCCACAACTCAAATCGGCAAATTAATATAATTATATGTCATATCCCCTGATACGACATATAATTACCAGAGGTCGGAGTAGGTAGATTGATTTTATATACTTGCGTCAAGATATTATAATATGGACATGCCATTTTATCCATAATGTGCGGGAAGTACCGGAAAAAGTTCCGGGATTGGAAATATGGAATAAAATAAAATAAAAAACATACAGATAGGCTAACAAAATCGTTTATTATATGAATGATTGATTGAATTATTTTTAATTAAACAAAAACATAAATAAATTGTAACATAGATGAACATGAGATAAAGAAACAAAAGGCCCTGTCTAAGTTTTGTCTCATACTGTCAAGCGTCATTTCTAATTCAAAACAGTAAGGGACAAAATACGGTGTAACTATTCCAAGGTATTTTTGTATAAAATAAAATACTGATTTCTTTCACCATTAGCTAACACTGGCAGCGTAGATTGATATTATTTATACGTTTTCACCTTAAACACAAATTCGTGCAAATTTTTAAAATTCCGGAACAAATATCACAATAAATATGAAGTTCCGGAATTTTGGAGGTATATCCATATTATCCTCTACGTTTGACGTCAACGACCTTAAATCAATCTACCTACTCCGACCTCTGATAATTACATGGTGGAGCATAAAAGAAATATCATTATCTGACACGCTTAAGTATTTCCGTGTCATAATTTTTTTATTACAATTTTGAAAATCTGTAGACGCTTACCCCACCACTGAATGGGGAAACATTATAGGACCATTTATGCGCGACTCTCGAGAAAATCCACATTTAGCATCATGGGCTCCCCTATTACTAGTTTAGATCGCGAAATACTATCTGCATTGGTGATGTTATGGTCTGAAATATTATCTATGAAAAATGGAGTTTTGTCGTACCGTCAATGATAAACCACAAAACAGCATAAGAAACTTTGTCTTAATAATGAAGAAGTATTTAAATAAATAAAAAACTTGAGAGGTGTCAAGGGACATCCGGATGGAACGAAGTTCCTAAGCATTCCTTATCATTTTTTAAAACGAATTTTATTATTTATTATGTACAAAAAACCTGTAGACACTCAACAAACATAACTGGCTTGCTTTCTATGCGAGAGAGAGAGAGACAGACAGAGAAACACGCGCACGCCGCACGGCTTACAACTACAGCAAAAAGTGTCGTTACAACTTTTGGTCTTAATTTTTTCCGTCTAGCCCCCTTTCGCAACGCGCGATAAACAAAAAAACAAAGTATAATAGGTACCACAGTTCCACTAACCTGGACTCGTAAGTCTTTGCCCACTCATGATATTATGCGGGGCGCTGAACTTCCACTGGTTGCCGAACACGATGGAGTCGCTCAGACTGTTTCCATCGACGGGGTTGTTCTGCGAAGGGTTGTCCGCGTCTTTGGAGCCAGCGTTGGATTGTGCAGTGTTCGAACCGTTCTGTGCGCGCGTCGCCGCGATCGAGTTGCGAGACATCTCAAGGGAAAGACGCTGTAGGCAGAGGGTGATTTTTGTAGAAATTGACTTTAAAATATTTGAAGCTGGTACAGATATTTTTTGTCGTAGTCTGGAATTGCGACCGGTTGACCGGCAATAAGCTCGCTATCAATACACGGTACTTAAACAATGTGGGAATGTGGGTGTACTAATGGCCATTGGACCAATGTTGTCAAATTAAATAAAATATATTATTATTATTAATGGGTACACCTCTGCCTAACCCTAGAGGATTACAGCTGGATTTTGTGATGTAACTTGCTGATGTACCTAAAATTACACACGATTAACCTAAAGCTGCCCTAGCACGTATATTGGCAATTCGGCTGTGACTACCGTTTACTAAAGTATGTTCAAGTTCGTGTTCATCACAACTCTATGCTAATATAAATTAAAGTGATATTAAAATTACAAGTACTCTTGGAAAATTAAAAAACATGTTTGAAGTTGTTGCGCATATTTAAGTTAACATTTTCCTAAACATACAAGTTTTGTCAGACAAAATTACGAACGCATTAGAGCGTATCCCGAGGAGACGCGAAGCCATTACAATACCAATTTGTGTGACTTTTTTGCACTGCGTTCTTTTTCTTGCAATTCAGAAGCACCAGTAGTCTAGAGCTAGTACAATACTAAATAATATCTTTTATTTACAAAAATCAATTTACAGATCTCAAAAAAAATATAATTTTATAATTTAAACTTACCTCTTTGAGATCATTAATCTGCAGTACATGTTGGTTCTGCATCGTGATGAGCTGGTTGATATACCACTGCTGGTCGCGGCATCGTTGGTAAAACGTCGGCGGACGAACTTGGAATCTTTTACGTGGAAACAGATACAAATATATTAGAGAAATATTGAAGCATTTATGCTGAGATTAGGTGTCCATTTTCGAGATGATTGGTCAAATATCGACTGAGTAGTACAGGTACAACTGAGTTTAAATTTTCATGTTGACTTCCGCAGGACAAACAAATCAGTAGCAAGGAACTTGCGAAGGATACCTGTTTCATAGCCAACGACGGGCTGATCAACAACACCTTTTGATCGAAAAATTATATTTTTTTTTTCAATAATATTATATTATTGGTTATAAAACAAATAAAATCCACACATACCTTAGTATAAGAGTATCAGTCTCCGGGTCCAGATACCCCTCACTAGCCAGCAGGTCTAGCCTGAAGAAGCGGTTGTACCCCCAGCACTCGCCCACCTCGAAGTCAGACGCAAACTCCCTCACTATGTTCTTCGAGGGGTCCCGAGACACCTGGTGCAGCATCTCCACACGGTATTCATATCTGGGACACATTGGGTGTACAGGTTCTGCTCAGGGGAATGTGGAAAGTTTTTTAAATGTGTGAATAAGAGTGATTTTGCGTGGGCAGTCCAGTGTAGGCGTTGATAGTAAGTTGCGTAGACATTGAAGTAAGTTGGCTAAGAATTCGACGAACACCTAAGCTGGACCTTGCATTGCCTAATGTGAATAGACCCTTAGTAATCTATGTAAAAATGTTAAGATTCCCATTCCCAAGCACGTAATTTGTTACGTGCTTGGGAATGTAATAAATAGTTGTATTACAATAAAATTGTCTTATTTGTTTTTAGGAACAAAAAAATACGTAATGTATTTTATTGAGTCAACACTTTAAATAAATTTCGACAATTATTTATTTCAATTTACCAGCTGTGCGAACACTGGACTTGTTGTGGACCTAAGATAATTAAAAACCTTGGTACTACTCCTTTTCTGAATTGTTTACTTACATATTTTTCAATACTCATACTCTGAAAGTAAGTCATACATAACATGCCTGATGAGTGGGTTGAAAGTTATGCTTTGCAGCCCTAGGGAGAATCGCTTTCAACTAACAGCTGCCAAGTTTAAAAAAAAGAACTAGTTCTATTTTGACATTTCTATTGAGCCATGTTTTAACTTTTTATACAGCCACTAAATAACAGCGCGATATAAAGTTAAAATAACATAAAGTTAACTTAAGAATATGTATTATGAATTTATGACTTTAATATAATTTAGTTTAAACTATTTCTCTAAAATAACATAGATTTCGCCAAAATCTTTGCCATTTTTTTTATTAATGATGAACATGAAAAATACTGGCTGTAGAGCAGGACGGCAAGAGGACAAAAAAAAACAAAATAAGCGGGAAAACGACAATCCGATCAACACTCATTTTTTTCTTTAGATAATAATTTATGTTCTTTTTTTACTTTCCTCGTATTCGTAATGAAAAGCACAGTGTTTACCTCGGGAAAATTACTTATATAGTCCCGTTACGAGCGCCAAACCCCGTCTCGGAACTAAATAAGTAACTTTCACCCCTTGGACAACAATGTATTATTCTGCTGCTTCATCTTTTAAATTGTTGAATTTATATCTAAAAGTTTTAAGCAATGCTAACAACATATAGGACAGATTTACTAACAAGTAAAGCGACATAGGAGATCTGAGTTATTAACTTATTATTAGTTTTAGTACAGCTACAACTTATTAATAGAATTACTAAGTATGCTTTACAGGTAAATTATACGGATGGTATACGAATTTTGAGAGAAACTAGTTCAAACGCGATCCCAAAAAACACTTGTCGCAGGTGGCTTTCAGAAACAGTATTTGAAGATCAATTAGGAGACATTCCGGCAAATAGACAATCTTGTTAACAAAGTTAATAAAAATTAAAGATTTTGATAGACTATTAAAGTATAGTAAATCCATTCATTGTTAAACTAATTTGAATCATCATTCTATTTCTAACAATCTTTTAAAGACGGAGTGAGACGAAAATAAAAACGCGTTTATCGTTTGTAGTACAAGCGGGCCTAAATCTTGAGAAAATTAGTTTCATTTAAATTCCTGCTTATCATCGCTGCATGCAGTAGTCTATGACCTCGAAGATATCCTGTCTCCGCGACAAATATTTCTTGAAGACAGTGTCTATACTCGAGTTTACTTAGTCGCCAATGGATGAATTGAGATACAATGAAAAGCTTGCATTCCACAGATTGATATAAAGAGAGAAAGAGTTTAAAATTGATAAGTGATAATTTGACACCATCTGACTGAAATACAATGCGATCTTGTGTCTGAATTATCTCAGATTGAAGACTGACAAACATTAATTATTATATCGAAGACTTACAAATGTTCGATAGTCATTATCGACAAAGTATGTCAATTTATCACCTATCGCAACAGAGAATTTGAAGTGAGTACACAGAAGAGAAATAAGACACGATTTATATAAAAGACAATGGCGTGGACGTGGCGTATTTATTTATTTATATAATACAGAGACGGACTTAATATGCCATATGCATTTTCATAACCAGCCTTGTATCGTTAGTCGTATCATTATATATTAATATAATAAACAGAGAGAAGAAGCAATAAAAGTTTTCCCAAAGAATTGACCCTTGAGCCACCCGTAAAAGGAGGCAAACCTTTTTCGGTAAGGTCATTAACAGCCGGCAAAATAGGCTAATTTATGCGCATATTGAAAAGGTTGAACGAGCCTATTAGGTGTTAGTGATATGTTATGATTGGTTGACAAAAAAAGGTTTTTTTTAAACTCAAATCTTTGACTTGCTGACACCCCTGAGTGTTTTCCTAGTTAGTCTAGTTTAGGCATAATGTTGCTGTTCACTAAGCCGGTGACTTGCCATGCAGCAAAACTCCGGTTGTTGAGCCGTATGCATAGTATCTAGAAACGTTAAACAGAACCACAGCGAGGTATGAATACTACCTTATTAAGCCACGCCCGTGTTACCCACTCTTCAATATAAACCGTGCCTCAAATACCAACAAGCTAGCACATCGAGCTACATCTAATGAACGACTCCCACTGCAGCCCGCACTTACCGCTTGCCTACTCTTAACTTAGCAGTGCTTGCAATAACGAAACACTAAGTTATTCCACTATCACTTCATTACAGGGTACAAACTTACAAAGTTATCAGCAGTGGACGGAATAGGTGGAGATTGATTTTTGGTCAATAATCCGAGAAGTAACTTTTGTTTCCGAGAAGAATCTGTCGACAATGGACATGCCTCCGCGATTCTGGTATTTGACGAAGATCTTTTGACTTTGGAACTTTAATATTATGAAGACCTTAATGATACTAATATCGTTTTAGGGTTATATTTACTAACACAAATTATTGTATTGTTTGTTGGTCTATACCAGGGATGGCGAACCAATGGCAAGTTACACAATATTTTAGGCACACTACCGAATTTTTAACCATATTTTCATCTATGTCAAGTGTTTTCTTTTTGGTAGTAAATAAGTTTTTAGTTGAAAATATTTAGTTTAATTATCTGCCAATAAAGACTAAGCAATATTATTTGACGGCACGTGCAAGGTCTGAATAAACATTGCTTTAGAAAAAATGGCACGTTGATCCAAAAAGGTTCACCATACCTGGTCTATACTATAAAGTATGTATATATTATGGGCCAAAAATGCTTGAAAATAAATTAATGTTATATTAATACTAGCGGACGTCACGCGGTTTCACCCGCGTAGTTCCCGTTCCCGTAGGAATACAAGGATAAAAAGTAGCCTATGTCACCCGGGGATAGTGTAGCTTCCCAACGGTGAAAGAATTTTTAAAATCGGTTCAGTAGATCCCGAGATTACCCCTTACAATTTAACAAATATACAAACACACAAACTTTACTTCTTTATAATATTAGTATAGATAATTCTAGTCATCGGAGTTAGGTTATTTAACTGGTCGGCAATCTACCGGATGCCTGCTTTTGCTTTCTCCGTATTGTTATAATTAGTACACTCTATTTATCTATACTAATATTATAAAGCTGAAGAGTTTGTTTGTTTGTTTGTTTGTTTGTTTGTTTGTTTGTTTGAACGCGGTAAACTCTGGGACTACTGGTTGGAATAGAAAAACTCTTTTTGTGTCGGATAGTCCATTTATCGAGGAAGGCTTTAGGCTATATAACATTACGCTACGACCAATAGGAGCGGAGCATAAATGAAAAATGTTGCAAAAACGGGAAAAGATATTCCTTTTTGAGAGCTTCCGTTGCGTGCGCTGCGAAAACGATTTAAGTTACGCAAATACCATGTTTGAAAGAATTGTTCCTCTTTAAAAGTTCTAAAAAAAAGTCCGCGGCAGCATATGTCTATCTTTTAAGATTGACTCACTGTAACCATTTTTTACTATTAAAATGTTAGGTTAAAAAGAATGATATTTTGCGAAGCTTATTTAACCCATATGGTATTAATCTATATCTAAATAAATGTGTTTGTTAGCACAGAAATTTAATATAGAATATTTGTGCCCTTTACTCTATACAGTTTAAACAAATATCTTAGGAGATATCGCAATGTAAAAAAATCCGCGCGACAAAATAATTAAGCGCGCGGCAGTCATTCGGTCCGGTGCGGTAGGTTAGTGTTGATTCTGGCCTCCGGGGACTCCGGAGAAATTCATATTCAAAATATTTACTGCACCATAATGTTTACAAGGTGTTACTTTATATTTAACAGTAAGAGATACCAATAGTAATTCACACTTTAATATAATCTAAACTAATATTATAAAGAGGAAAGATACGATTTTTTGTTTGTTACGATTTAACTCAATTTATGTTGACATTTTGTTATGAGCTATATTATGTGACGCAGACGAAGTTGCATGGGTCAGCTAGTTATATTATATACATAACAGCGCAAAAGAGTATTTTGTATTCATCTTACGACACCTGTATGTAATTATTCAATAACATTTTTTTAAAGTAAAAAGTATCATGTTCATGATGCAAGTACCAAAAATCAATCTGCCTAGTCCGACCCCTGGTTATCAGGGTTGGGGTGTGCAATCAATTCAAGTGTTCAGGTTACTGTTTCACCACTTGTAAGCTAGGATGTGCCAACGTTTTGTGTTCTACTAGATTTCTTACTTGCGAAATATAAGGGATTCAGTGACTGCATCATGTGCAATTAAAAACTACTGCATAAGGGTAAATATTATGTTAAATTAGTAGTGAATTATCTGCATATTTTTACAGACTTAATTTGGTAATAATGTGGTGAAACAGACCGGCAAAAAGTACAAAGAGAAATCACAATTCAGATATTTTTGGGGTTTACATAACAAAAATTGTATACAACTTACTTGGAAGTCTCGGGTAAACCCGCGCTAAGTTCGAGGAAGACGGAGAGATAGTTGCCTCTCACTACTCCATTACCGTCAGGGTACACCTTCAGGCGCCAGCAGAGCCCGTTGACATGTAGTGGTGCTGAGTACACAGGCGCAGCCGCGTGTTGCAGCTGAGTGAAGTTTGTAAGGGGAAACGTGCTGCTGTCGTAGCTCGGGACGATTTCACTAGGGGAGAAAAGGTTGTGTGGACTTTAATACGTTGTGGAAAGGACATTATAACATACTAAGCTTTTACCATCGATTGAGTAACTAATAGAGATGTTTACTGACTAAAAAAATATGATTCTAATTAGTCCGTCTGTTAGATTATCGAAAAATATTGGATACGTATTTTTTATTTTATCAAATCAATAAAAATTTACGAAGATAAAACGCGTCAAAGACTTGAGTGGGGGTTTGTGACGTCACTCACCGGTAAAAAATGTCATACTAATGTCTTAGAATATGACGTCACACGAGTTTTCAAAGCACTGTATCGTCATCATTGTTTGTTTACGTGAAAAAAGAAAAAATACGTGTCCAATATTTTTTGGAAATCTATCTGACGCGTCAGATAGATTTCGGACTAATTAGATTTTTTTGGTAACTACCAAAAAAATCTATTTAGACCTAGAAGGGTAGCAGCATTTTTGTTGCTAGTTTTGGTACAGTCCTGAAAATATCAGTTTTAGCAATACCTAAGTATAATATGTAAGTTTCTTTTACATTTTTCATGAATCACTGCCCTTTTGAGCATACGAAGAAATGCGTAGTCACAGGATACCCAGTAATCGGTCTAAAGTTCACTCTTTTCATTTCCTAGGCTTGAACAATGTCAATGCAAAATTTCTATTGTTTAAAGTTTTTTGACCTTTCTGATAATGCAGCCTCTTTTGTAAAAGCAAGATTGGTTAACATCGATTTTTTTAATGGAAATCGCCCATTTTCTTGCTGACTGTACATTTTCAAAATCCGTGAGGAACACACAGGTCGAAAAATTCTCAAAACGTTTCGGACAATCTTCTAAGACCGTTTTCGTATCTCAAGAATACACCCCATATTACTCCGATCTGTCAAAGTTAAAATCAAAATTAATACCCCGTGTATGACTCTTTGGAATTCTTGTTCTAAATGTGTATACGTCATCCTCTTTCCTCAGATATAAAACAAATCAGCTGATTCATACAAAGGTCTATCAATGTATTTTTGTTGACATGTCATAGATTTCATTGTAGTAGCGAAAACATTTTGCCTATTTGGGCAGTCGAAATATTACACACATACTATTAGGGTTCCGTACCCAAAGGGTAAAAACGGGACCCTATTACTAAGACTTCGCCGTCCGTCCGTCTGTCTGTCTGTCAGCAGACTGTATCTCAAGAAATGCGATAGCTAGGCAGTTGAAATTTTCACAAATTATGTATTTCTTTTCCGCTATAACAACAAATACTAAAAACAAAATAGAATAAATTTTAAGGGGGGCTCCCATACAACAAACGTTATGTTTCGAGTTAGTACGGAACCCTTCATGTGCGAGTCCGACTCGCACTTGGCCAGTTTTTTATCTTTCAAAACACGTTCATCGTGTTAATGCATATATAATACTACTACGCCATACGTTGGTTGATGTATAAAATTACGATATTTTTCAAGGAATGAAACTATGTGTTTGGAAGCCAACCTTTTTTGCATTCAAAGCGACGAATAAACTTGCAAATATGTATACCAGCATACTGGTGAATATTGTTATAAGTATCACAGATCCACCCAGGACTCTGCAAAACCAATTAATTAAATATTTCAAAAGTATCATGTCAGATTTTACGAAATTATTATAATTCGTTTTGTCCACTGAAAGCACATGTCGGTGCATCCCTACGTCGGCTTCTGGGAAGTATGAGGTACGCAATCTGAGGGGTGCGTAGTGCGTACCTCACGGTTGTGCAGTCTTAGCATAAGAACTATTATGAAACCACGACCCTCGCACTTCTGTGGAATATAGTCTCACCACCGACGACCGTGGATAAGGTATCCGATTTGCGGTAAATCGCAATAACGCAAATGTAAAAAATTAGTACTAATGCAAATAAATGAAATATATGGGGCTTGCTCGCCGTTAAAGAATATCTTATTAATGTCTTACATTTTCACGTCACACGAATTTCAAAGCACTGTATCGTCTTCATTGTTTGTTTACGTGCAAAAAGAAAAAATACGTGTCCAATATTTTTTGGAAATCTATCTGACGGACTAATTAGTTTTTTTTCCCAACTACCCTATTGTGACGAAATGTAAGTGTGCTGTGGTAGGTAGGTACACCTCTGCCTAACTCTTTGGGAACAGCAGGCGTGATGTTGTTGTGATACAAAAATGTACTTGCCTATGGAAATCGGCCGGTACGGGCGCAGTCACGAAACTTGCCATCGGTTTCTTACGAACTTGATGAATCATCTTCGAGAGTTCACCACTCTTGGTTATCAATTCAGACCTGTCAACATTACGATTTTTTATAAAAACCTGTAAGATAAACTACTGTATTACTGTTTCACTTTAGTATTTTATAAGACACATTAATTATGGGCCATCCACAAATTACGACTGGCACGACTTTTGGGATGTGGATACGAAAATAATTTTTTTTTTTTTTTTTTACGCGCATAAGACATAATATCATCATCAACTGGTGCACTGGTGACCCCTGGTCCTCTCCCTCACAATGTCACACTTTTTTAACCCCTGCCTCCCCCTAAATGTGTGAGTGAAGTAATTTATGGATGGCTCCTTATTATTTATTGTTACGGTATTACTCGTGTTGGTTTCGGATTTCCCTCGGGATTTTTATTCGTAGGCCACAAAGCAGCCTCGCCCGGTAATGAGATCATGAATAAAAAACAAACTACTTGTTTCCGGAATCACGTCGAGGGAAACCGACATGTAGGAAAAACCGTAAACAATAATAAATACAGTATTACAGACAAACATGCATGATTGAATGAAGTTTCGCATGCAATACTAACATGTTTGATGATGTACGCTTTCTGGTCATCCCAAAACAGATTATAGCATGAAGGTAGAAGATACACAATTAATACGAGTTTTAAAAGAAATTTTGCTTCATGATTGCTACTCAAATAACTTGGTGGCAAATCTAGCCATTTGAAGCCAATCTAGGCATTTCAAGTTTATTATTTCACAGAAATGGTAGTTAATATGTATGCAAGGGTCAATCAGTCAGAAGGTCATCTTAGGGGCTTTATTAATCAAAGAACAAAGTAAAAACTGACAATATAAGTAAATATTCCACATAACTACCTAGTACTGGAATGCAGTTGATGTTCTATCTCCTGCAGCAGATGTTCAAGTTGCTCCGTCTCCTGGGTGAGGCTGTTCTTCTGCCCCATAAGAGTGATGAGTTTGGCCTTCAGCGAGGAATCGAGGCGTGATATCATGAGTTCTACGGCGTTCCGAATCTCGCGTACGCGTTCGTCTTTGGCTGCACGTACTGATTCCACATTGCGTTCCTGTGATTAATATTTGTAATAAGTACAGTTACTAGAAGTAAGTGTTATTTTGGTGAATGGTGAGAAATGATAAATAAAAATGTAAGTGAAAAGGGCTTGGACAGTAACAAAATATTTTTGTAACATACAAAAAACTATTTGTAACTCATTGATACTGAAGCGGCACCTTTAGTGGAGTAGTTGCGAGCATGATTGCTAACATGAGGTCCTGTTTTTGATCCCCAGGTCGAGCAAAGTGCTACTGGATTTTCCCATCAAGAACTTTTCAGTACCAAAATGGAGTCTGGATTTGTGCCCTGTTGATTGAAAAACGCTAGCCCCAAATTACATGGAATTTTAAACCATAACTGGCGAAATGTGAGTGTATTATTAATTACAACTCTGCCGAACCCTTGTGCTATTAAGTAGAAACTGAAACCTGAATGTGATGCTCGTATTCAACATAGCTGCATTTCATGAGTAGGTGTACTCAGTACTGGTTTCGGCCGTCTACGAAACCGTAGTTTCGTAACTGGTTTCGATGAAGGAATGATTTGTCCTTGTACGTAACTAGTTTCGATGGAGGAATTATTTGTCTTTGTACGAAACCACGGTTATGTTTCATAGTTACGTACGAAGAATTACTGTCAAGGTTTCGATGAAGGAATGATTTGTCCTTGTACGTAACTAGTTTCGATTGAGGTATTATTTTGGTAATTGAGGTGGTTCAGTAGACGCGTTTGCTGTTTACTGAACTGACCTTCATCTTGTAATTATTGAAACTAGGTAAGTCTGTATTAAAATAAATAAAAAATCTATTTCGCATTACACAAAGAGCTAAGAAGGAACATGGGTGGTTTTAGTCAGTTGAAGTCTGACACTCCCTTCCGCTCTGCCCAGCGGAGCGGGAGGGGTTATTTGATGATATCTCCCCATAACCGCCACACTAACGGGGGACGGCCGCGTGGCTCGGTCTGAAGAAGCCGCGCGCCCTAGTGGGAACGCGGAATATACTCTGTCGAATAATAAAATAATTTTGAAAATCGGTTCATAAATGACAGAGTTATGATCTTATTACTCATACTTGTAACTACACTTTATGTGTTTTTGGGCAGACGATTGGCCTCTCTGATTGCTTCCGAATTTTTTTTTTTACCCTGAAATGTGATTTTTCGCCTCAAAAAAAATGTCGTTTCCCAGCAACAATTTTTGCGTAGGGGTACTTAGTTTGATATTCCTAATGCTTGGTTGAGGGCTTCGTAAAGGGTTGGTTTTCACCCTGTATAATTTTTGGGAAATTTGCAGATTGACATTTGCGGCGATGAGATCTTGGATCAATTATGACATAAATCGCTAGTTTCTATGAAAGAATTATTATTCCTTGTTCGTAACTAGTAAAATTTCATATTTTTGCAAAAAATCCTTGTACGTAACCGTGGTTTCGTTTAAAGACAAATAATTCCTCCATCGAAACTGGTTACGTACAAGGACAAATCATTCCTTCTTCGAAACCAGTTACGAAACTACGGTTTCGTAGACGGCCGAAACCTCAGTACTGTACTAGGACAAACTAAGACTAATATTTTGTTGATGTTTCATGGTAAGATGAATTAAAGCCTGTTTGCTTTTAATCTTATCTGGCAGTATGACTACACTCACTCAGCCTGATAATATTGCATCCTGGCTGAAATATTGTGCTGCCTACCATTTCATATTTTATTATCATCTCAAATGCAAAGAAATGTAATGTACATCTGTTTATACAAACCTACTAAAAGAAACATATCGAAATATATAGTTGTTAGTGAAATGTAATATTACACAGAAGGTATTATATTTAAAACCAATAAGCCCAGAGAACAATCAAAAAGTATTAAAACTGTATAGTTATGCAATCAATAATAATTATTATGCACTTGTGTTTGCATAGCAACAGGAAAAACCTATGATGAAGGTTTTGTTTTTACCCCAACTGAGGAGGTTAATGTGTTTCCTTTAGGATTAGGACCTTAGAAATAAAATCTTACCACATCCTGCACCAGACTAATCAGCTCCATCAGTCTACGTCTTAACTGGGACACTTCATCACGGATTTGAGTGACGTGTTGTTCATACACCTCTTCTAAAGGCTTGAAGGTGTGCCCCGAGTGAGTGCCGCCCCACAGAGCACACTGGTGACAGATGCAACGCCGGCACGTCCAGCAGTATACGGTCAGCTTCTCCTGATGTGTTGGGCACCTGTTCAGGATGCTTTACAAGTGTTTATTTCATCCTTATATGAGAAGACTATGGATTATTTTACGAATCCTACAGTGTTTGATTGTCTTGAATTGATGTTGTTTGTATATTACAACAGCCCGGAAAAATAATGTGTATTTATTTTGGAATAGAAATGTTGGTCAGTGGGTCATTTTAGGGTCTGTGGATATTTTCAGTCAGAGAATTATGATGCCAGGAAAGTAAGCAATAATCACCTATCTCTGAAGCTCTCCCTTTGACTAGCTGAATTACTCTGTTGCATGGTCTCGATCTGCTGCGTGACCTCCTCGACCCAACGGCAGTTGACCAGCTCGTGCAGGTGCAGAGCCGCCCTGCAGTGAGGACACTGCGATCGCTGTTCTGTCAGCCATCGCCGCACGCACGCATAGCAACACAGCTTCGAGCAGTGAGGGCATAGGTGTGCGTCCACCAGCTTCTCCATACAGATGAAGCAGCGGAACACCTCCGCCAATGTCTGCAACCATCATCCCATTCAAAACTCGAGTCAACTCAACATAACTGTCAAATATGTAGGCCACATCGATTTACCTCAACGATCTGCTCCTCGCCATTTCCATTCCCTTTGTCTCCTCGCGAGGCCATGTTATAGGTTTTCTTTCTTACTACGGGGTCGAAGAAGAATTCACCATAATTTAGACATGTTTAAATATTTCTAAAATAACAATTGGACATGTTTCGCAACGCGAGCGTCAATACACGAAACCACTTCCGCGTTCGAATATCAATCGAATCAAAATAAAAACAAAAAAATGGTGCTTTTGAGCAACTGTCAAAATTACCCTATAATAAAATTTTATTTAGAAATCAATAAACCGAAAATACGGATTTGAAGTAACTGAATTGGAAAAATATTGTAATTGATTTCGTGAAGGTATTAGCTTATTTCAATTGTTTATTTGTACTAAATTTTGGGCGATAAATCCCATTTTCAACGTCGTCAATTTTTTTGGTTCCACCATATTTCCCCAATGAACGGGTAACGAAGCTGGCAGTACTGTTGAAAAACCGATGTTGCCATTTTTAAGAATTCATTTAAATTAATCGATCGAAAGAAAAGGTTGCGTTCTTAGAAAAGTTAGAAGAACGAATTTGCAGACGAGTAACTTTACGTCATTATTCTCACAGCCATTCTCACTATTCATCTACTATCTGCGGCTTCCTTCCTCTACAAACAGTAACTTAGATAACCACTCAACACTCCAGTAAAGTAAAGTAAAGTAAAGTAAAGTAAAAATTTATTTGCATAAATTGTAGGTACATAAAATAAGCTGGAATAACAATATGGATGAGCCTTGTACAATCTACCTAATATTAGGCACGCAAATTTTTAAACATTAACTAAAAATTAATCAAACCATAAATTAAACTAAAATTAAATTATGGTATCTAAATTTAACAAACAATTACACTAATATTACAACTGGTATCTAAATTATATAACAACAAATAATATAGGAATAAACATCGGTTAAATTAACAAAGTGAACTACTTACATGGCTTTGGTTACGTATGTTAATATTAGTTACTTTATGTCAGTGTCATTCAGAAACTCATTTATGGAATAGTAACATTTTTCAATCAACAGTGATGTTAGTCTCTTTTTAAAATGTTGAATTGTGTTATTTTTAATAATATTGGGTATTTTGTTGAAAATTATTGGACCCATACCAATAACACTTTTTTTGAATAGAGTAGTATTACATCTCTCAATATTTAATAAGTGTTTATACTGACTTCTTATGGGTCTCTTCCTAGTGTCTGACACTGAAGTAAATAGGTGCATGTTACATTTAACGAAGATTGCGATTTCTAAAATATACATACAAGGGAAAGTTAAAAGTTTGAGGGACTTAAACACAGGAACGCAACTATCTGTCATTTTCATATTATGTATTGCCCTTATGCAGCGTTTTTGGGCTTTGAACACTTGTTCTCGTAAAGTACAATTTCCCCAGAATATTATTCCATATCTTAAAACGGACGCAACTATACCATGGTATGCAACTATTGTTGTGGTGATGTTGACCTTTTTCGTTAGATTATGTAGGACATACGCGGATACGTTCAGTTTTTTTGCAGACTTCTTCTGCTTGTGGTTTCCAAGTCAACTGGCTATCTATCAGTATACCTAGAAATTTCGCAACGTTTACCTGGTCTATAGCACAGTTATTGTATTCTGTTACTACGTTCGGTACTGATGTGCGTTGATAAAAGTGCATTACATTAGTCTTTTGCAAGTTAATAACTAAATTATTTTCGTCAAGCCAATTCACAATGTCCTTAAGTGTATTATTAATATCTTGTTCGTATTTATTTTTATCTGTACATTTAATTAGTGCGGTACTGTCGTCAGCAAATAAGACCATGGGGTGTATAATGTGATGAGGTAGGTCATTTATATAAAGCAAAAATAAGAGTGAGCTAAGAACTCCTCCCTGAGGTACCCCATGTCTTATAATTCTTGCTTCGGATCTATATTTTTTCTCACGCCTAGTGTTAGTGCAAATTTTATAAATTTCCGTGTATTGTTTACGGCCACTTAGATATGACTTGATAAGATCAAGAACGTTTCCTCTTATTCCGTACTTGTGAAGCTTATCAAATAGGGTTTCGTGATGAACACAGTCGAAGGCTTTTGTCATATCTGTAAGAATTGCGCAGATTGGTAATTTTTTATCAACATTTTCCATTATGACACTAAGCAAGTCATAAATAGCACTATTTATGCCTTTGTTTTTCCTGAATCCTTTCTGTTCATCGCATAAAACATTATATTTACATAAAAACTTATTAATTAATTCATAAATTATTTTTTCGATGACTTTTGAAAATATGGGAATTAAGGCAATGGGTCTGTAATTTATTAGATATTCTTTATCGTTTTTTTTTAAAAGTGGTTTCACTATTGCTGTTTTTAGATCGTCCGGGAATATTCCAGAGCTAATGCATAAATTTATGATATGGCATAAGGGCAAGGCAATATGATACGCGACGAATTTTATGACTTTTGTATGTATACCATCATACCCAACGCTGTTTGTATTTTTTAGAGCCTGTATCACTCTTACGACGTCTTGAGGTAGCACTGGAGACATAAACATTGATTGCGTGTTGCTTATTAGACCAGTAGTTGCACGCGCTGGTGATGTATTAGACTGTATTTGATCAATGAAGAAATTGTTAAATGCATTTGCAATTTCTGATGGGTTAGTAATGACGGTGTCTTGAATTCTGATTTTACTTATTGGCTCGACATTGTGTGTCTTATTATTTATAATACGCCAAGATGCTTTTGATTTGTTGCTGGAAGTGTTTATAAAGTAATTGTTTTGTGCTCTTTGGGTTAGCTTAATTATTTTTCTGAATTTTGAGGAGTAGTTTTTTAATGTATTTTTGTTTATAGTAGTAGTAGTAGTTCAATAACTGGAACAGTGGTCACAGTTGGTCCTATGCAGAATGCAGGTGATCTAAGTCAAAATGTGCTTTAGACTTTTATTATTCGTTTGTCGTGGAAATTGGCAGTCGAATCATCACCACCGCCGTCTTTTCAGTGGATTCCAGGCCAAAACAAATGATCCTAAAATATCAGCTTAAAACCTTAAAAATTAAAAACTGAGTTATTCATGAAAACACACTATTTAATTTTTTTAAATAAATTTAGTTAAGCTGGCAATGAGCGTGGATGTACCGCTGTCAGAGTTACGTCACAATAAGTCACATATGTCATATATCGAATTTAACGTGGTAACCTCTGAAATGTTTTCACATTAACGTTTATAACATAGTTATTTTTTCTGTTGATAATAAGGGTGGTTTTTAGAATATTTATAATACTAGATTTCGGTTTCCAAACACGTAAGTTGTATTTCAATCAGTCAAAACTAGTCCTACCCCAAAATAATTTGCAAATATTTACTCATTTGAAATTAAGCTTTACATGGAACTGTATGTTATTTAACTCCAGTGTAATCAAATTTTGAGATTAGTATTAGTTACAGTCTTGCCTTAGACCGTTTTCGTACTTCTACAGTTGCCATAAATATTTCAACAACACAAAAAAACAAATATTTATATTTCTGTTAATTTCAGAATGTTGATCTAAAAGGCGTTTAACGACAGGATGTTCTATAAAAAAGTGATGCACTGCACGATCTGCCTGAAACATGGCACTGTCGGCATTTCAGGGGTAAGCTTTTTGCAAACTATTACTTAACTTTTACAGGTGACAGGGAAGGAGAATACTGAATGGTGATGTGTTGTTTGTTATCTTTATCATGATAGATTATTGCGTTTTATCTTATGTATGATATAAACATGACAATTAGATGTTTAGTCTGTTTAATCATGTTAAGCATTAGCACTCCCTTAGAAATCTTTTTGTAGCTGTATACCTAAGTTCATTGTTTATTAAAATAAAATTTATGCTGAATCAGTCTTCGTTCAATATTATTTTCAGTTTGCTTAAATTTACTTGCAGTATTGATTGGATTGTATTTAACAAAACACCATAAAAATAAGATTATGTAATTGCACAATCTGTTGAAAATTAATAAAATACTTGAACTATCCTCATGAAAAAAATGAAAAAATATAAAGGGTGCAAATAAATGTTCCAACATCACATACAGATAATAGTAGATATGGCTTGTTTTATTTAAAAACAATCTTTACTTAGTTAACAGGATAAACAATGTAAAACTAAAGTAACTAATATTTTCAATGTTGAATGTTGTTTTCAATGCAGTCTTTTATGTTAAGTGTTTCTCTTATAAACAAAACCCTTTTTTAATTTTTTGTCAATTTGTTTTGTCCTGAAAGAAAAGAGAGGCCTATACCCTGCGGTGGATGAGTTCGGGCTGTGGATGATGATGATGATGAATTGAAACCAATAAATACTTTTTCTTTCTTTCTTTCTTATCTTATGTTTAGAATTTTATATACAGAAAATATCTACTTAACAAGCGCTATGCCTATGCCACACCTTTGCCACAATGTACCTTAATGAGGGAATTAGAAGTGTTTATAAATGAAACATGGTATGTTACTGCTCATATTACGACCGTAATGGACTCCTTTCTGCAGTAATGTCTTACGTGGGCTTATTGTCTGTGGTACTTATATAGTTGGTGACCCAATGCGAGACGCTCGGGACCTTGCACTTGGAGGAAGCCTATGTTCAGCAGTGGACGTCTTTCGGCTAAAATGATGATGATGACTTGTATACTTAGAACATGCAAGTATTGTGATGTTAACAAATTCGAATAAACCACGCATTGTGTAGGAATAGTCTGTACTGTAGTGCAATTCTATCTTAAGACGACATCTGTTATCTGCTGTCCATAATTATAAACTGTTAACGTCCTCCTTAATTCCAGAACGGCATACTTCTGCAGCAACTGGCAAGGATATCGACGTCACAATGTTGGAACAGCAAACTACCACTGACGACACAAACCACCGCAACAGTAAAGAGCAAAAATATACCACCAAAGGACAACAGAATGTGGAAGGAAACTCCTTCACTCGACAGAAAGAATCAGATGGGGAACTATTGTATGATGCTGTCCAAGTTTCGGTTAAGTTGTAAGTAGAAGCATTCTTATATTTCTACTAGGACCTAAGACTTTGACACTTCAGACTCTTAGGGAGAAAGGTGAATGTGGAATTTGTAAAGGATATCCCAAAGATCCTTCAGATCTATTCTTCAAAGCGTGTTATGATGATATCACATTGGACTTAAACATAACTGGTGAAATGTGGGCGTACTGATGGGTACATATTTGCCCAACCCTTCGGGGATTACAGGCGTGATGATTTTATTTATATTTTAGAAAGTTCGTTCGTGTGTAGCTCTTAAAAATGTTACTTCTCTGCCAGACGTTTCGCGATAGCGAGATCATCTGCCGCTATTGGCCACTCTAAAATTCTTCAAGAAACTGTTTTTCGAACAAAATGAGTGCTACCAAATTCTAAACACCGAATCTTTATCACGGACAGTGCAAGATCGATACAGCCGCATTGCAATAAAAACTCAACTATGTCTAGACTTTAGACATTCCCTTTGCTGCCATTTCTTATAAACACTCGACGTCGCATCGATTCTAAAACAAACGCCCGTCCCACATTCTATACTGAAGTATTTAGAAATCAACAACAATTTATAGTAGTTAACATTCCGACGTATCTTATCAGTTGCGTGGATAATTTATAATCGATGGCATTATATCTTTAATAGATAAATGGATCAGGACAAGCGAGGTGGTCTGATTGATAACACATTAGTAGTGCAGTCGTCCTGGGTGATGAGTATGACGACAAACCTCAGCGAGGAATAGGAGAAAGAGTGCACACACAGATGCACTCTGTTTTCCTTCACTCTCATAGTTCGTTGGGACGGAAATACAAAGCGAGATAGATCAAGTGCAAGACTGGTTTGACGTGCCAGTGATAATAACAGAGACTACGTCTAATACTGTGCACTATGTCACCTTTTGGGGGCGATCCCCGGCAATCGAATCCTCTAAAGACTTGGGTATAATATCTTAACCCTCATAGTTCATCGATAAATAGGAGGAAAATGTCAATTATAAGTCTTCTAGGTGGAAAATCCAGTTAGGTACACTTGTATGAAACTGCATTTAAATCCATGACATACTTACACAAACGGAGCAAGATATTCCTAGAAAAGTAATCAATTCCGTCAAGTAACTGAGTAAATGATAGCGTGATCAATTGATCATTGACAAGGGACAATCGAAGATAAACATAACCCTCTTTTTCGGCTTCGCCGCAGTCGGGTAAAAAACGTTGCGCCGACCCCAAATAACGTGGGACAAGGGCAGGTAGATAATAAACTGTTGCAATTTGGATTAAACATTCTGTTTATGCAACAGTAAGTAGGTATAATCCGATAACCCGTTGTTTTGAAATACTGCGACACTAGTTTACTAACACTGCTATCAACTTCTATGGAATGCTCTGAAAACATAGATCGTAGGTATATAATATTACAATGGCAGAATTCGACTCGAAGCTATGTAAACCTAAATAGGTAAGCATGGGAAGCATCGACATGACAAAGTGTCTTTGTTTCTTTTCAAGAGATATGGGTAGCTTGTGTCCCGTCGAGGCTGCGGGTTGTTCGAAAGAGATCGCATGGGCTAAGAAGGAACATGGGTGGTTTTTAGTTAGTAGAAGTCTGACACTCCCTTTCGCTCTGCCCAAGAGCGGGAGGGGTTATTTGATGATTTCCCACCAACCAAAAAAAAAAAGGTGGTACAAAATCGTAGAACCCCACTAGGGGAACAAAAATTCCCACTAGTTCTACTGGTCCTATTAAACAATTTATAGTAGAACTAATGGGAAAAAAATCCCACTAATTCTATCGTAGGACTGTGCAGTAGAACTAGTGGGAAGTAACACGTAGCGTTCTGTATAGTTTTTGCATGGGAAGACAGAAACTTGAGCAAAACCATGGGAAAAGGCCCGAGTTTATATATATTACTAGCTGATGCCCGCGACTTCGTTCCCGGTAACTTTGATGGGTGACTAAAAAAATGTTTGGTGTGGACAACCCTTAATACTTAGGGGTATGAAAAATAGTTAGTAGCCGATTCTCAGGCCTACTGAATATGCACAAAAAATTTCATCAAAATCGGTCAAGCCGTTTCGGAGGAGTATGGCAACGAAAACTGTGACACGAGAATTTTATATATTAGATGTGTATTCATTTGTTATAACATAACATCACGCCGGTAATCTTCGAAGGGTTATGCGGATGTAATAGGGGGCAACTGGTGAGCCTATTGCCATCAACCGGACACAATTCCAGCCTCCGTAGCTGCTACTGAGAAATTCTTGTTGGAAAAACTCAATAATACTGTGTTTGTTATGATAGTGCTAATTAAATCCTTTTGTTCCAGCGCTAGTAGTGATGTCCTCGATGGCTGGGTACGCGCTTGCACCAGCGCCCTTCGACCTGACGACGTTCGCGTTATGCGCGATCGGAACGGGGCTCACTTCTGCCGCCGCCAATTCTATCAACCAATACCACGAAGTACCATTCGATGCACAAATGTCTAGGACTAAGAATCGAGTGCTGGTCAAAGGATTACTTGAGTAAGAGCCTTTTTGGAATTTTTAATTCTAAGCTCCATCTTTAACACAGCAAAGTTACTTTTTGTAGAGCAATATTTTGAAACAAGATAACTTTCCATCATTACCGGGAATCTACATTAGCAGTTTATCACCGAGTGACATTGATTTTGAGTTAGTAATGTGGTCCCGTTTTTAACCTTTGTGTATGGAACCCTAAAAACAGGACTTTTCTGTGGAGAATAATATTAGCGACCACAACGCAAGCGAAACCGGAAGAAAAAGCTAACACTAATAACAAAGATTAGATTGTTCTGTTCTTGGTATTCTAGTAAGAACTTAACTAATGATTTATAATAACGTCGCAAAAGGATTAATTAAATAAAGATTCTGCGCGTGTATTGTGACTAATTATGACCCTTTATTTATAGATAATATTAAATCGCAATTATATTTTGGAGATTTAACATTTTGTTTGCCCTTGTACTGTTGGTATGCTTCATGCAAATTAATATACAGTTAAACTATCGAGCGGTTACCCTACGCTGGTTTTCAACTGGACAGGTGAGGTAGTAGTTATATGTGACGGACGTAAAATAAAGGGGATAGAACCGATGTGGCATATCAACCTGCCCGCCATTTCGTTTTTTTTTCGAAATCGCGGCCCACGATGAAAGTGGTATGTACCTATGGATAGAAGACATTTAGACGAACAAAAAATGTCCAGTAACACGGTAGCCCAAAGTGTCACCGTCACGTTACCGAGATATTGGAAGGTAAAGATCGACAAATGAGTACAACGACAATCATTAAAAATATACTTATTACGTGTATAGGCGCTAAATTGTATCCAAATAATCGTTCCCAAGTTGATTATTATGCGCACGAGAAAATCGCTTCGCATCGCAATGAAAAGCTATGTTATGTCAAACAATAGTTTTCCAGTGCTCCTAGTAGTATGTAATGTACCTACTCTCGTTCAAAAAGCAGTAATAATAATAATCAACGCCTATAGACACGTAAAAGGTCTATTTTTATGTGGCCATTGTACTCAAATGTCGATATTTACCTTCTAATATCTCGAAAACGTGACACTTTGGGGTACCATGTTACTGATCATTTTTTTTTGTCTTGGTGTCCTCTACCCATACATACCAATTTCATCGTGAGTCGTAGAGTATTTCTAAAGAAAAAATCAAAATGCAGGTGGGTCGATATGCCAGCTTCCATACAAAAAAGTTCAAACCCTATTGTACTTTGTATAATAAACTTGGGGGAGGCCTATGTCCAGCAGTGTACGTCTTTCGGCTGTAATGATGATGATGATGATGATGAATGATAATTAATTATTATGTACACCTCTGCATAACCCTTTGGGGTTTATAGATGTAATGTAATGTTATGTACTACTATCCCTAACATAACTTTTTCCTCTCCTCAGACCAGTCCACGCAGTCGGTTTCGCAGCCCTAACAGGTACCACCGGTTTAGGGCTGCTCTACTTCGGCGTGAATCCTCTGACAGCAGCCCTGGGCGCCGCTAACCTAGTACTTTACACGTCCGTCTATACGCCCATGAAGAGGATGTCTATTTATAATACCTGGCTGGGGTCTGTAGGTAAGCTTTGTTCAATTACTTTCTTCTCAACCTTCTGTTTCTCTTAAATCTGCTCGATAAGGTGGGCTGGTCCAACCTGAAGATTTGTGATTGCAAATTTCGCGGTTGATATAGTTTTCATCCTTAATAATAAGGGCAATAAGGGTCAACTTTGTCGACTGTACGTTGTTTTATTGTTCAAGAAAATGGGAAGGCCTGAACTTCCTGTTAAACTTCTGGGTCTGACTACTGTTATTGAGAGCAGCCGAAAGCAACTTCATATAAAAAAAATACTATCGCAAATAACGTCCCTCTTTCTATTTCTGTCATTACATCTAAACATGATGATTATAAGTTTCCTCGTTGGTCTAGTGGTCGCAAGCGCGACTGCTAAGCATGAGGTCCTGAGTTCGATTCCCGGGTCGGGCAAACTGATATTGGCTTTTTCCATCAGGAATTTATCAGTAACAGCCACGGAGTCTGGATTTGTGCCCGGTTGATGGCAATAGGCTCGCCCCCTATTACATGGGACTTAAACATAACTGGCGAAATGTGGGTGTACTATTACGTACACCTCTGCCTAACCTTTCGGGGATTATAGGCGTGATGTTATGTGTTATGTTTATAAGTTTCTGAAAATCTTAACTTACTTATTATAGCATTTCTAAAAACAAAGTAAAAATCTTTTTTTGAATTAAGACATCCATACCACCTGTCGCACGCAATGTCATGCACACCTGTTATTTGCATGGTTACTGAAATGTAAATTTTTGTTGTTATGCAATCTGAATTGTAAGTGATTGTGCTGTTGATGTGCTTATTATAAATAAATACATTTCAAGTAGCACTATCAATTATCTTAATTCCCCTATTCCATGATTCCAGTCGGTGCCATCCCCCCTCTGATGGGCTGGGCGGGGTGCGCAGGCGCACTAGACCCGGGCGCGATCGTGCTCGGTGTCATACTGTACTCCTGGCAGTTCCCACATTTCAACGCGCTGTCCTGGAACCTACGACCTGATTACACGAGAGCCGGATACAGAATGATGGCGGTGACTGATCCTGGTGAGTTTCTTGCTGTTTCTGACATAGGTATAAGGTTTTTCCAAAGTATAATTCAGGTTCTTGTAAAAAAAGATGAGGCATTCCAATTTAAACCCTATTCAATTGCTATAACAACTAGTATAAGTAATGAATGTTACAGTTGAATATTGTGCCATCTATCTTTAACGACTCTACTTATGATAGATTGTCTATCTATATGCAGGTACACTTAGGCTTGCAACTAATGCGGAGACACAAATACTGACGACGACGGGCCAATTCATCATCTTCATCCACAACCTGAATACACTCATTCCTGCCAAAAGCCAAGCCTATAAAGCAAAACAAAGCCTATAGCTTCGCTTTTCTTTTGCCAATCTCCACGGTCCTGTGCCAGTTTCGTTCAGGCTTTTCCCCGGATGGCAACTATGTCGTCTGCCCATCTCGCCAATTACAGTGGCTGAAATAAACCAATTTCACCAATTCCAATTCAATGTCATCGTACCGTTTTGGTGAAAACCGGGCCTTATGAACATCGTAACTATTGTTTCGAAATATTTCTATCGATTTTTAACTCTTCTTCTTATATTTTCAGCACTATGCCGAAAAGTAGCTCTGAGGCATACGGGAATTATCATTGCCACGTGTGCCGCCTCATCCTATCTAGAAGTGACTAACGTGTGGTTCGCACTAGAATCCTTACCGTTAAATGCATATTTTATGTACTTAGGTAAGATATTGTTATCTTTTATATTATCATTTTTATGTAAATATTGACGCACATGCATACATATTTAAAAATATGTGTCATTTAAAAAAAACTTATTTGATTTTTTTATATTTTCAGCCTGGCAATTCCACCAGAAATCGGACAGTAACAGTTCAAGAAAACTGTTCAGGTTTTCACTAATACACTTACCAGCACTAATGATTTTGATGCTAGTCAATAAGAAGAGTTGGTACTCAAGTGAGACACAGGAACAAGATACTCCAAAGGTGCAGGATGTCAAGATTCCCGACTCGAGGATATCAGTCTTGCCTCGTCGGCCAGTCGTGGCTGCGCAAGAGTCTGACGATGCATAGATGTGGAATCACTGATTGCCAATAACCGGCCACGCGCCGTAATCTAAATGCATTGTCGGGCGTCATAATATCACGTATTTGTTACCTATAATTTAACTTAATATTTATTAAATGTCAATTTTGCGGCAATACAATACCAGTCGGCAAGAGTCGTACGATTCGCACGTTTGTTTGTTAGTTGCGTCGTACTGATCGAAATCGTCGATGTAAAAAAAAATGCCCGTTTTCAATTTTCGGCTGTGAGTCGAACGTTGAAAATAAGCTTTTGTTAAGGCATTCGGTGTTGCCTAGTTTATGTGAAAACGGGCAAAGTGGTGGGAAGTTATATGAAACTTGTGTCCTATATAAGTTCCATATAACGGTTGTAAAATTGTATTGTTGCGATACATACGTTTGTTGCCGATCAGTGTTCCATGCTTACTTAATCTATATGGAAGTAGATGTAGTACTTATGTAAATAATGTACATTATAATTATGTGATTCACTTAGATGTTCGTAAGTTAGTAATAATGACCTAACCTCAAGAGATTTTGTTATTAGGTCACAGTGCTAAGAAACATGGCATGTTTCTGCCTATTTAGTGTGCTTAATTTAAATTATGTTCTAAAATGAAATAGTCTCGAAATTACTACACTAGTAATTGGTTTATAATAAACTATTTTGTTTTATGGTAACACTACCATTGTAATTTGAATAGAATCAGTTGATTATGAATTAGTCCATGACTCGGGAATAAATGAAATCAGCAAATAATAAATCGACTTACATTTATTTCTTCGTGGTATTAATTTATTACATTTCATTGGAATCAGAAATAAACTACATACATACACATGCAGACCTGATTTTAAACAACACAGACGGACATTGGGTATGAGAACACAGTGAAATGAAACGAGCCTTGCGGCAACATAAACCCGTGTTTGCTCCTTACGAAATCATAAGTTCTCGGCGGTTTATTTCCTGAAACAAGAGAGAAAGGCTTTAGTAGTTTCCTGGATGTCTTTACCAAATACACTACTTTGTTTAAAAATACTTTAGGAACACATTCAACATGTTACATTGTTTGGTTTACCAACTTGCCTAATCTAAAAAGTGGCAAAACCTCATCACACAGTCTGGAAAGGCAGCGATCACTACCATATCAACAAGCAATTTATCACTAATAGGAAATGGCTACCCTTGCTCTGGACATCGTTTTCTTTTTTTCCTTTTTTTTTTTAAATGTTGCTCATCATTAAGAATTTCTCATGTGTTTTGGGTACGTTTACAAACATTCAAACTCTAAACACGAAACTATCTGTCTCTTCTTTTATCGTATGGTCAGTGCCTAATCTGGTAGGACATACAAATATTTATTCCGTGCGGAAATCGAACTCGCGTCACGCAGCGCAGTAGTCAATCGCTCAGCCACTGAGCCAACCGTGCCGTCAAACAACATCATCTTACGCAAGTTTATAAAAATACATAAGAGTATTAGAGTATAATATTCTGATTCAAAAGAGTGTCCATGGAGTATCTTGCCCGTTCTTCTCCATAGAGATCTACCCTAGGGAATGGGCAACTACAGTACACTCACAGTTATTTTGCCTTGTGACTGGGACTGTAGCTTCTTTTATTTTATATTAAAATTTGTTCGACTATTCTAAAGTGGCTGTAACTGGCCTACTAATAAATGTTTTGATTTTATATACTCACTTGGATTTCTTAGGATGACGATCATGATCCCGACTGTCGTCGCGGGACCGCTTGTGTGAGCGGTCGCTGGAGTGTTTCTTATCGCTAGACCTGTTGTGGGACTTGCTGTCGCTCTTGCCGCGGTCGCGCTCGTGGTGCGACGACTTGTGGTGCTTGTCGCGGTTCTTTGAAGGGCTGCAGACAAGATTATAGAGTTTGAAACATGAAAAGATTATAGTAAGTTACAAAATACGCCCGGACGGCATATCGAGGAACGCCCTTTTGAAAGGGGCTGCCTCCCTCAATGACACAGGCGAATGGTCACTTTCCACCAAAATGGCGTTCAAGTATCTCGAGAACGCGCGAGGAGACAATGTTTGCGTCAAATTTTATACAAATAAATATACAATAAATTCTCATACCGCGTCGATGGAAATCTAAATTGTGTTGGTTCAGAACTGAGTCACGGGTTAAGGCAATACTGTTACACTCATTTATACAGCGAAAAAAAAAGTGCACAATTTTTCCTCTTGGTGGAAACTGACACTATAGTTGCGGCGCTGGGAAAGAATGAATGCCAGAAGGCAGACACTGTGATATATAGGCGAAATAATTGATTGAACGTCCGCATTATTTATATTTCAACAATAGACTCGTGCCGCTATCAAATATTCTTTTGACACAAGCCTATTATGCTACGTCGGCAAAATAAAGTGTAACCAACCTGCTATTATTATGCTTCGATGGACTCTTGTGGTTCGAACTCTTATGATTGGAGCTAGAGCTTTTGTGGTTGCTCGAGCTCTTATGATTGCTGGAGCTCTTTTCATGCTTGCCCTTCTTCCTGTGACCTTCATCCTCGAAGCGTCCGCGACCGCCCTTGCGCTTACGATCGAAGTCTGTCGGTTCACCGCCCCGATCGTATATGCGCTCTTTTTTGTCCTCCTCGGCAGCTTCGCGCTCAAGATCTGACCAGTCTTTACCGGATTCTTCGTCTTCTTCACCTGTAAGAGAATAAAATAGGAGATTAGAATGTCCCTTCGGGGCTGCGGGTTGTTTGAAAGAGATACCGCGGCCTCAGCGCAAGGGCTAAGAAAGAAGAAACATGCGTGGTTTTTAGTCAGTAGAAGTCTGACACTCCCTTCCGCTCTGCCCAAGAGCGGGAGGGGTTATTTGATAATTTCCCACCCCCAAAAAAAAAAAAGGCCTCCTTACTATGAGAGAAAGAGGAATATAATCCACTATACAGGTCTAGTGAGGGTTGATGGATCTCAGATGTTTTGAATTTTTGGCTCTAGGACATGGGTTCCTCACAATATTTTCTTTCACTGCTTATAGTGCAATGGTGATGAAATAAATTATATAATGACTGCTTGAGTTCGAACCTACGATACTATGTCAGAGTAAATACCATGATTTAGCAAAAACAAAAATTTATAAGTAACATGTAAGTTCAACACACTCGCTTTATCATTTGAGTGATAGCCTCTCATGATAGCTTAACGAGTTTCTCGACACTTTGGAGTATAGAATAGAATACATTTAGAATCTCAGATTGCTCTAGCTCCGTTGAGAAGCTTTTAAACTTGAACTTCAAACACTGTCAATGCAAAACACTCATACATGGATGCTTACATTCATAAGAACCAAACGGTCATACTTTAGTTAGTGATACAATTAGGTAGTCATTAATTCCTTAGTTCCTCATTATCTTAAACTTTCCTCATTCGCTAATAAAGAAAGGGACTTACCATCACTTTCGCCAGAGACATCAGACTCGTCCGAAGCTTCGGAGTCGTACTCAGACCCTTCGGAATCTTCCTCGCTCTCAGCATCCGTGGGCTCGTACGCGTCGTCTTCTTCTTCGGACGATTCATCCTGTAACAGGTATTATGCTATTAATAATAGGTAGACCAAAAATAGGAGGAGGTCGAAAGTTAGTAGTAGGTGGAACTAAACTAGGCTATGAAACCAAAATTACAAGCAGGGAAGTCACGAATCGATATCAATTCAAACATAATATAAAATCACGTGCAGAAGTGTACACTACAAATACAGGGTGAATATTTCAAGTGCGAACGCTCAAACGTGTCTCGGGCCCGATTTTAAATGAAAACTGCATCATTGATTTAAAATAAGTCAGGACTGCCTCGTTGGTCTAGTGGTCGCAAGCGCGACTGCTGAGCATGAGGTCCTGGGTTCGATTCCCGGGTCGGGCAGTGTTATTGGCTTTTTCCATCAGGAATTTATCAGTAACAGCAACGGAGTCTGGATTTGTGCCCGGTTGATGGCAATAGGCTCGCCCCCTATTACATGGGACTTAAACGTAACTGGCGAAATGTGGGTGTACTATTAGGTACACCTCTGCCTAACCCTTCGGAGATTACAGGTGTGATGTTATGTTATGATTTAAAATAAAAAAGTTTCGAATAGAATCTGTTGGATAACACCATTCGATATCGTCGCTAATAAGGATCAAATTCTAGAAAGTAGTGACGTACGGCAAACGAAAGCAAAATTACAACCACTAGACCAATGCAACACGAATTTTTTGGTTCTAAAAAAATGCCGGTTTCGTTTAACTTTAACTTTTTCCTTTACCATTTTGAGAGCAGCGGTGATGAAATAAATTACACAAAGTAATGCGCCTGTCTGGGTTCGAACCCACGACTTACTGTTCACTTGAGTCACTAACTAACGCAATATAATCATTGATACGGTACTAACATTCGCAGCATTCTCTTCATCTGACTCGGGATCCAAGAAGGACCAGCCCCCGTTGTCGAAGAAGCCCTCGATGTCGTCTGTGATGGTTTTCATGACCTTTGTCCAGTTCAGCGACTGTATGCCTTCAGAGTAACGAATGTCGCAAGAGCTGAGGAGAAAAGTTAATTTTTAAAGTTTAAACTAGTAAATTGAGTACGAAAAGTTAATTGTTATTGAAATTTCGAAACTGGGAAAAGGTAGAGAGGTAAAATCGAATGAAATATAACTTTTTTTTTTTATGGTGGGTGGAAAATCATCAAATGACCCCTCCCGCTCTTGGGCAGAGCGAAAAGGAGTGTCAGACTTCTACTGACTAAAAACCACCCATGTTCTTCTTAGCCCTTCATGTCGAGGCCGCGGTATCTCTTGCGAACACCCGCAGCCCCGACGGGCTATGAAATATAACTTAATGTTCAGTTATGAAAGTTTCAATAGCAAATCTACATTTTGGGTGCAAATCCCAGTCTGCTGAGACTGTGGTTACTCAACGGAAGTCTGAATCATCTGACCTCGACACAAAGGGCTAAGAAGGAACATGGGTAGTTTTTAGTCAGTAGAAGTCTGACACTCCCTTCCGGTTATTTGATGATTTCACACCCACCAAAAAAAAAGGGTTAAAGAACGTTCACCCCTTTTTTATATAAAAACTATTCTAGTATTTTCATAAATTCAACTATAGTTGACACATTTCATTGAAATTTAAACCTTATACCATTGCCATAAAACTCAAGCTCTCAAGACATACTCACTTAAGCCACTCCTTCACATGATCCAGCATGTTCATAGGCACAGCATTCACCATCGCGACCTTCTTAGCATAATCTTTGAACACGAACACCATATCGAAGTTCTTGAGATGAAACTGTACTCGCTCGAAGTGGACTAACTCGACGTCTTCTAATGCTATGACGAATGGCGGCCATTCGGTCAGGTTCACGAGCGCGCCCGACGTGGGCTGGAGGAGGACTGTGCTGCGGAATGGGGCTCCGGGGAAGCCTAATTCTCTGCGGAGTATACATAAAAAAGGTTAGACAAGCAAAGAACCGCTCGTCAAGATAAATATGCTAGAGTCAGCTAGACTGTGCATTCTGGTTTATTCAGACATTTTGACGCTGCTAAGTGCTATGGGATATCGACACTTACCAATTATTCCCCATTCATTGGCTGCTATATTATGTATGCTTTACGGTTTCGGCCTTAGGCATGTCTTTTTTGCGATACAAGATTAGTTTCGGGCTCAGATAAATAGTAAAATATACTTTAACGTTTACATAATCAATTCCCGTAACTAGAATCTGGTATGAGCATGCAATAAGCTTTAAAGTTGAACTAGTTCAGCAGTGTGTCGCACAGGGATGCGTATGCGCACAGTGCCTTTTATATCAGTACTGTTCGCAAGACTTCGTAACGGGATTACCTACTAACCTAAAGTTACAAAGAAGTCCAAAACTAACCTGAAAGGCGTATCAAACTCGACCTCCTGTTTGGTCATGTTCTCGACTCTCTCGCAGAAGCTCTTGAAGGCGACCTTGAGCTTGTGTCTCAACTCCCTCTCGCTCTGCTCGGCCGCTAAGTCGTCACGGTCGTGCATATGCTGGTGCTTGCCCAAGTCAGTCGTGATCTCACCTACTTCCGTGTAGAATTGGACGTCAACATGTTTCTTTTTACCTGGAAAAAGGGAATTCTTGTAAAAATAGGGGGCATTTTAATTCATATATTGTAAGAGTACATTGTTTTCAGACAAATAAATACGACGAAACCTTAGGAAGCGTAAGGAACGTCTCGTATACGGCGCGTACGCGTTGCGCTTTACTTGCGTGAACATTATTGCAACTAAACAAAAGGTACGTTTGACGTGTCTACACTAAATGCAGACCGTAGTAATTAACTCAAATATACATAATATATTGCTTTATATGGTTCAACTTACCAAACATAATAGCATGCTTCAAATGGAAATGTAACAGTATAATCATTTCTCCATCGCACGGCTGGAAGAATGCGTTCTTAATATTATTGTACAAAATATCCACTTTGTCCCCTCTAACTGAAGTAAATCTGAAGCCGTTTGTATGTGATTCTAGAGACCCGCTCATTCTCTTAGTTACGATATTAGGTCTTATGTACAAGTCTTTAAGTTTCGGATTGCCTTTACTCTGTGAGAGAACTAAAGTGTCTTGTTTGACCAAATCCTCCTTTTCTCTCTCTTCTGCTTCTCTTGTTTTGAACTTTTTCTGTACTTCTTTGATAAGTCTAAAGCCGGTATTGAGGTTTGAGGAGGGAGGGGATATCTCGCCTGGCTCCTTTGTGTTTGTACTTCTGTATGTTCTGTAAATTGCAGTTTGGTCACGTGAAAAACATGGTTCATCATAATGAACAAAATAATAACACTACAAAGAGTACTCATATAAGACTGGTACTTCAAAAAGACACTGTGGCAAAGAGAGCATGAAATTTAATGTTTTCTTAAAAATGGGGTAGCATTTGAGGATTTAGCTACTAATTTATCAACAAGCTAAGCAAGATGGCTTGGCTTCATTGTTTTATTGGCAAGGCTTTCTTGAATGTTTCGGAGATAGAAATAGACATGATATGGAAGCCTTCAGAATATCTGGTACTTACACTTCTTTGACAAACGTGGCATCCGGTGATGAGTAGTTCCCTCCTTCATTCCTGCCCATAGTGGCACCAGGGTGGAAGAAGTTTATCCTGAGGTAGGTGTAGTCACCCTCCACAGACTGGGAGATGTTCTTGATCGTTGATATATGGAATGGAACCGGTACACCAAATATCGGTAGTATTACAGTTTCATATTTGCGATCTGAAAACACAAAGTTGGGGTATCAATGGTAGAAATCATGTTGGGAAACTTAAATTTAGTTCCTGTTTGCCAAATGACATCAAGATTTGTTACAAGATACCGGCGTCAGCGCCGGTGGTCCACGTTGTGACAAAAATTCGCGGGCATAGCGGTTACTGGCAAATCAAAGTCATCAGTTCACAAAAGTGTATGAGTGCGGAGACAAGAACTCTTTTAAAATGTACTGCTTACTGCGAACGTAAAAAACCTACGCATTTTTCAATAAAGTTACAGAAAAGTTGTTTTTACACTCACCAACATATAACTTGAGTTCTTTAACCTCATTTTCCCTTGGCATCTGGCTGGTACTCTTGTATGAAACAGTGCTTTTCCTCAACTTCTCCCCTTCTTTACCACCTGACTGTTTAGCTAATCTTTCCTTAGCTTTTTCGTTTAAAGTAATAGCCAGTTCCCTTTGATGTTGTTTACGTTTTTCCTCTGAAGAATGCTCCGTACGAAGTTTGGATTCGATAACAGCTGTTCTTTTACCTCTGCCTGTAATTATATTGTGTGTTGAGCAAATAATTCGGTTGAGTGAAGGTAGATTGTACTTTGAAAAATTTTATGAAGCTTGACTTTTTTTTTAGTTAGGTTCAGAATTATCCATTAAATGCTTATGAAAGGAGTATAGTCTCAAATTATGGTCCAGTAGACAGCAGGTTGAACCAAAGCTTCTAGGCTCGCTCAGTCAAGGTGTTGCCACCAAGATAAGGTCTACTATGCCAAAAGTTACTAAAGCCTTCTTTGGTTAAATCTAAACATTTCGATAAACAAAAAGTACAGGTTTTATAACCAAAAATAAATAGTAACTCACCTCCATTCTCTATAAAGATTTCCGATAGCATGTAATGAAACAAAAATAGGTGTAAGTAAGTATAAAACACTCCAGTTCTTCACATTGTAGGTAGTTAGTTTAGTATCTACTGATACTGAAAGCTTTTACAAATATTATACAGGTGTAGAAATACAAGTAGAAAAAACCATTCAACAATAATCTTCCAATCTTTAGTAACATATCTTATGGCCATAGTCACTTGCACAAAAACTCACTAAAACATGTATCATATTAAAATCATCACTTTGTTTTTGTCAATTGTATGAAGATGAGAGAACGATGTTTTAAATATGTTTACCGTAAAATGTATTCATTGATTTGCAAGTGTAAGCAGGCCTGAAACAATATATTAGATAGCAACTCACACTTGCATAAAAGAATTGAGTTTTGTATCAATTTTTTTACCATTTCATAACATGCAAAGTTAAGATTGAGTCCTGTAACTGGTAATCCTGCAACACACATTCAAATTCCAAATTAAACTGTTTCACAATCTATACTAATATTATAAAGCTGAAGAGTTTGTTTGTTTGTTTGAACGGGGTAAACTCTGGACCTACTGGTTGGAATTGAAAAAATCTTTTAGTGTTGGATAGTCCATTTATCGAGGAAGGCTTTAGGCTATATAACATTACGCTACGATTAATAGGAGCGGAGCATAAATGAAAAATGTTGCAAAAACGGGAAAAGATATTCCTTTTTGTTTCCGTTGCGTGCGCTGCGAAAACGGTTTAAGTTACGCAAATATCATGTATCAAGGAATTGTTCCTCTTTAAAAGTTCAAAAAAAAAGTACGCGACAGCATAATGTCTATCTTTTAAGATTGACTCACTGTAACCATTTTTTACTATTAAAATGTTAGGTTTAAAAGAATGATATTTTGCGAAGCTTATTTAACCCATATGGTATTAATCTATATCTAAATAGATGTGTTAAATAACACAGAAATTTAATATAGAATATTTGTGCCCTTTACTCTATACAGTTTAAACAAATATCTTAGAAGATATCGCAATGTAAAAATATCCGCGCGACAAAATAATTACGCGTGCGGCAGTCATTCGGTCCGGTGCGGTAGGTTAGTGGGGATTCTGGCCTCCGGGGACTCCGGAGAAATTCAAATTCAAAATATTTACTGTTTACAAGGTACAAGGTGTTACTGTATATTTAACAGTAAGAAATACCTATAGTAATTTACACTTTAATATAATCTAAACTAATATTATAAAAGGGAAAGATTCGATTTTTTGTTTGTTACGATTTAACTCAATTTACGAGTATGTTGGCATTATTTGTTATAAGCTAAATTATGTGACGCAGACGAAGTTGCATGGGTCAGCTAGTCTTTCATAAAGCTGAAATTCGTTCATCATTACAGCTACAATAATATTGAATCAAATAAGCGATGATTATGTTAAGTGGATGTGACGCAAATGTCCCCATACTTGTTCTTTTTGGATCTGCACAACATTTAAAAATAGTTTTTCATTCTTTCAAACCATCCTTTCAGCTCCCATCGAAAAGCTCCATTTCCTTTCTCCAGCAATCAAGCTATATTTCAACACAACACACATCTTTCAACCTTATTTCCACACTTATAAAGTCCAAGCTCCTTGTCAATCACAACCACTCACCAAGTATTTCAGTCTTGTTCTCCTTCTCTTCTTCTTCTTCCTCGTCGTCGTCCTTTAAGAAGATACCGACGTTCTTGATTTTCTTCTTGGATTGCGTGAGGAGGGATGCTGGTTGATCTTCGTTTACTAATACTGTGTCACCGATGAAGAGGGCGTATGTCTGGAAAGAGTTTTCAGAAATGCTTTCTAGTGTTGAAACAGTGAACGAAAATAAACATGGAAGCATTCCTAGTTCACAAAAATGCCCCAACGCTAGGCGGGGCTTACCGATTGCGCCGCTCACGCTTTTAGTTCGTCCGCAGTAAGCAACAGCGGCGGTCGACTTATTTAACGGTTTTTGCGTGTTAAATATTTTAAAATGCCTTCCTGTGCAGTGAAGTGGTGTATAAATAAATCAGATTTGCATAAAAAGAATGCTGGAATTAGTTTTCACGTGTTTTAAAAATGAAGTCTGTTTGAATTATGTCACGCGGAGTCTATGGGGATGATGTTATGCCAACAAACAATTTACTTTTCTACCTGACATTAATGACAAATTTTATTTTATTAAGTATTTTGTTTACAATCTAATAGACAATAGGTACTGTAACTTTTTTTTCTATGGGGACGGCATTATGCAAAACATTCTAACCTATTGAAGGTATATAAAAGTTTTTTTAATAGCATGGAATCCTCCATCCTAGCCTGTGAATTGATCCCAAGTAAAAAGACAAGGATATGCTCGGTTCATTTTAGAAATGACGATTTTTATGTGATCAAAAAAGGATTTCCGAGCCACGTAACGAAGGTAATAGTCAAATGTCAAAATGTAAAATATGTTTGTATGCACTTAAACACACAAATCTTTTAAAAAAATATTTTTATGTTATTTCGCAATTTAATACGAAATAATACGTAAAAAACTGATTTTAATTTAAAGATACCTAAATTGTCATTAATAATAAATAAAAAATAGAACACACATTTTTCTATTTACCTTATAATTTTACCCTACCTATTACTGCCTAAATACTGATCTATTTACAAATCTTATATCTATTGTTGCCATACAGTTCATTCAACATAATCATGTTTTATCATAATTCTATAGTTAAATACCATCAATGTCTCGATTAATTATTTGCGTTGCACCTTATTACATAAAACATCCCGGGCGACGAATGGTGGACGCAGTGGCGTCGTAGAAATGTCTTTAGCGGCCCATACGTTACACGATAATTGTAACCCAAACAGTCAGAAAATAAGGTCCATTTTTAACTGTGCATCCAGAGTAGTAATAATATTGTTTGTGTGATTTCGCGAATCAGTGACAGGGTTTCGATGTGTGAGTTTGTTTGGGGTTTTGTGTCAAGATGCGCGCTTAGTTTCCTTGAAGTACTGCTTCCATGTTTATTTTCGTTCACTGTGTTGAAATATGCTCGGATTAAACTTAATAAAAATGTATTACTCCAGGTTAACTACTGTTTGTCCAATGCTGTTTATCGCAGTTCTGTAACCATCTCGGGTTTTCGTATGTATGAAATGGAGTGTGTCTTATTCGCGATATAAATCAGATTTGGTGAAAAATGGCAGCAAAATGGAACTACTAACTAAGATTGACAAAGGAAGTAAAAAAAATTGCAGCTAAGATGAATGAAAGTTAATTAAATATTTTACACGAAAACATACCTTGCCTTCCTTTTCCGTGGCGGCTTTATTCGATAAGTTTGCCAAGCCAATGTTAATATTGAATATCATTCCTTTTTTAGCCACTGCCGTTGTTTTGGGCCCTATAATAATTGAACTTTCACGAAATTCTATTCCCATTGCAAACCTGTAAGATAATATTTAACAGAATTAAAATGTATTCAATAAATGAATAAATAATAATAGGCTCCTTAGTGGTGGTTTCAGATTAGCGTATTTTCGAGTATACGCACACACGCAACTTGTACGAGCGGTGATGCGCGTATAACCGCGACTCGCAAGACCACGAGTGGACACGCCTTGCGGGTACCTACGCGCAGAAAAATACGCTAGTCTGACACCGTTTTAGTTTTGCTATAAACTAGTTTCATTTTTAAGGAATTATGAGACGTAAATCTTACCCAAAAGACTTTGTAAGATTCTCAACTAAATCAGGCTTCTCTTTTTTAGCTAACTCCAAACCGGCTTCGTACACCGTCGAAAGTTTAGCGCCAGAGACAAGTTTCTTTATAACCTCTTCTTCTATATTCAAAAGGAAGTTATAATTGCTCTGAATCTCATCTGTTGGATTGACAAGCAATGTCCGAACAATGTTTGAGCAGTATGATTTATAACGAGCGCCTAAAGAACAGACAATGGACCCGAAGTGTAAATGGTTCTTGTCGGAAACAGCGCTGAATTTGAGACTGTAGTTCCCTCCGGACTGGATGATTGGAGGGTAGCACATGTCTACTTGGCTTGTGTCTACACCAGTGACGTATTTTTTGTCCGATATCGCCGCTTCGACACCTTCCGCTAACTTTGAGTGTTTTACTTTCTGTAAAAGAGAAGTTTAGCTTTCGTAACTAGTATCTCCAAAATAAGACTAATGTTTCTCAAGACATATTTATAAAACTTACCTTATCTGAATCAATAATTTCCATAATCTGGTCTTTCAAATATTTCGTAAACACGTCAACTGTGACCATACACGCTTTCTTCACAGTTATTATTTCCGGATCCTCTTTCGGTGCCATCAAGTGCGCAATAGCTGAACTTATATCTACATTTTCGAATTTTTCACCTTTCATTATAGCCTTCCAACTTTCGCAGAATTCACCGGGATAGTTATCTTTCGCGAAAACCCCAAGGGTTTTGCCAGATTTTGATTTTTTAATCTCTTGTACTAATTTGTTGAAATTTTCTTTGTCCTTATCGTTCTGAAAATATATTGATCATGAAAAATCGAGGCCTGTGTTAAGTTTTGCTTTATGTTCAAATACGTACAATGTCCTAAAAATATTCCATGTACATTTATGTTCCTCATGTTTTTGATTCTTCAGTGACAGAAATCTTGTAACCAAAACATCACTAGTGTTAAGACATGCGCATAACAGACACGCCGTTGTATACACATTAATCAATTAAGTTTGACAAAAATAGATTTGCCAAACACAGCAGGCAATTTTTTTTTTAATACATTAGTGTTTAATCACGTCTATCAGTACGGAATCGCGAATTAGCTACTTGATACTGTTAAAAATTCACGAACATGTTATTTCAAAGAAAACTAACAGAAATAACACGATGTGTGAAAAAATAATATCGATAAAAAAAATGGAGTAGTTACATGCTTTAGAAGTTTTTGGTGGGGGCACTTTCTATCCTTGTCACGCAAACCGGCCATTTGAACTACGTAACCGTGACGTTATATGGTGGTAAGAAATATGACGTCACATTTACTATAGCGCTGTCTTTGTCTAACACGTCATTTAAAATCAGTTATAACTAAGCCATTTTCTGATCGATTTTATTACTTTTTTCACACATCGTTTTATTTCTGTTAGTTCTTTGAAATAACATAACATTTTCGTGAATTTTTAACAGTAGTCAAGTAGCCAATTCGTGCTGATAAACGTAGTTCAACCCTTATTCCATTTAAACAGGGCTACTATTTAATTTAGACGGTGCCTGAGGAAGCTGCGCGGTGGGCAGCAGGTGAATGAAAGAGCGCGACATATGACCGCAAAACTCCCGCACTGCGCAATTAATGACATAATCATGTTTTTTTTTTGTTTTAATGATACTTGATCAATATTAGCGCTATTAAGTGGAGAGAAACCCTGATTTTCCTGACAATGCTTGAAACACTTGATTCGAGACAACAGCATGCAAATTAGAATTACCCTACTAACATGCAAATGCTAAAGTTTTAAATCATTAATAGTCTGCTACATGTTGAAACTAGTTCAGAAATTCGGCCACATTTTAAAATAGTTCTACCCCTTTTTTTTTTGGCGTGTGAAAAAACCAACAAGTAACCCCTCCCACTCTTGGGCAGAGCGAAAGGGAGTGTCAGACTTCTACTGACTAAAAACCACCCATGTTCCTTCTTAGCCCTTCATGTCGAGGCCGCGGTATCTCTTGCGAACAACCTGCAGCCCCGACGGGACCTAGTTCTACCCCTTATCATAAGTCTCTGTTTACTATCTAAGACCATTTAAACTCACCTATAAAAAAGCAAGTCTACTAAGGTACATAGCCAGAAATACGTTAAATGTCGTTATAACCCATTTAAAAGTACACAACAATGAAAGGTTTTAGGTTCATACTTACTCTATCTCTAACAAGTAATTTCACTGGTGGCAGTTCTGATTCTTCTTTCCCATTTTCAATTTGTCTTAAAAACTCAATCTTCTTTTTGCTTGCAAGGAAACACATGCTGTTTTCTGTTAGAACTGTTATTGTGTCCGGCAGCTCATAACCAAACAGCCAAGTCTGTATACATTAATGAATAGTAAATGAAAGAATAATGAGACTCTCATTTAGTTTTCAAACACAGAGTTACCAAATGTTGGGTGTGGTTAATCAATAAAATCTCGGAGGCCTTTCAAGGGCTTTGTCTGTCAGAAATATGGAGGTAGGATTGAACTTTAAATTTCTTATAAAACGATAACACGGGGTTATTGAAATTGTTTGTTTGGGTTAGACCTGTCTTTACCTGTACCCTGAAAATGATGATGTATCATAACCTAGGGTGACTATAGATTTTATGAAAACCAGTTGCTTTTCGATTATTGCACAACAAATAATGAAATGGGGCAATATACCTACAAATTTCAATATCTGTTCTTGATTGGCCAGTTACTCTAGACAATTTTGTTCAGAGGACAGATTGAGGTGATGGAAAATTTGCAGAATATGATAATAGAATATTCTTGACATTGATTTTTAAGTATGGCATCCTTCTAGAACATTCTACAACTGACTTACTAGAATAAACTGTAGTTATCCAATTGTATGAATATTACACAAAAAGCTAACTAGGTATCTTTTGAATTTGATATTTTTCATAAATACCTCAACTTATCTTTAGATTACATTGTTAAAATTATTTCCAAAATCAGATAAACTTTGAGTTAAGCAAATTTCCAAAATGTAATCAATAACAATTTACTCATTTGTACTGAATATTAAAGGAAATCATTGAAATAAACAGGAGGTAGGTAGATACATGTTTGTTTTTTTCTTGCACATCAAGTACTCTAACAAGAATGGAATTATTTTTATTATGTATTTCCAAAACATAATTATGTACTTGACAATTTTTTTTTCATAATCACATCCAAATCCATTGAACAAAGCATCAGTCAAGCCTTGTTATAACCTGTCTTTATAAACAAAATGGTAAAATACATTAATATTGCTATTGAAATATTATACAATCAGATGTATTACATTCACAATAGAATGTACTATTCCTATATATAAGGATGTTAAAAGTAAGACTGCATTCTGATAAGTTGTGGGTAACAAAACTTACTAAAATAATTATACTGTTTATGATCTAGTACCAAAGCTAAACACTGAACAAAGACACCCTTTTGAACGATACAACTGTAAATTTAATACGAAAAAGGCAGTCGACAAGTTATAATTCCGTTTTTAAGCACATGGAGAGAAGTAAAAGTCGCGCAAACCTGTAGCGCTGTTGACTTGCTGTACAGCGTGTCTTCGTCCACTCCAACGCATGATACCAGGCAATCAAGCTTTGCCAAGGCATCATCACCCTTTGAATCAGCTGCCGCAGCCTGTAAAACATGCAATTACTGTTGAACGGGCCCTCAAAAACGGTGACATCAGTTGACGAAGAGTTACCGACCTTCCATGCTGCGTACAGCTTCTTCATGCGTCGATAAAAAGTTTCTTTATCGAGCGATATATTAGACATCGTGGAAAATAATAATAAAACTTAACTAAATAAAATATCCTGCGTAATTACGCCGCAATGATCGCAATTTATTCACGACTCCACGACATTACATCGCTTTTGACAGCAAACACAAATGGCGGGCGTCGGTAGAGTAGGTGCCTGCCGCCTATTTTAAAGTTTTATCTATGATCAACGAACAGTGTCTATGATCATCGAAATTATTGGAGTGAGTTTTTTTAATGTAATTTAAATCAATAAAATTATTTATTTGGTGTTGCTGAAATCTTTTCGTTCTGGGGTTGCTATATCGTTGTGTATTTTGAATAAACGATCGTAAATTCATTTTGATCGAACCGAGCGAAGTACATAATTTACCTCATGCCCTCCTCTATTTTGGTACTTGCTCCGTCCGTAACTCCGTAACCCCGTTTGACATTAGCTGCATGCATTCATTCGCTGTTCTTTTCATTCATTCAGTTCACAATTTGAAAACAAAAGTTAGTTAAAAACTTAGCTTATTGTTTGTTTTCTGCTAAATTGTTTTAAATGCTTAAGTTAAAGTCCCAGAATTTGAGAAACCTCTCCGAGAGCTCGCTCAGAACTCTCGCTCAAAATCGTATTACAACAATTTTAGACTTTCTTCAGGAAGATGTTTCGAAGTTATCAGCACTTACTAAATTGAGCCTGCCTGAAATATTAGCAATAAGAAATGAAATATTTACTAAATATTCAGCACCTCTAATAAATGGATCGGATTTATATACAAAAGTTTTCAAGACAAGAAATCGAATAAGTACGGGTATAGAAAGGTATCCAATTTATAATAACAAATAGTTACATTTATTCAACTTACCTGAGAGCCCATTCCTTCGTCATTCCTAGGCCGTTTAGAAGGGTATAAGCAGAAGTAGATTCCAGTGATTCATTTACTTTGATTTAAAATTTAATTACAGATTAGATGCAATAACCAATGGTGGGATTCCAGTGAGATATATTACAGAGATATGTGGACTTGCAGGTTCAGGCAAAACTCAATTATCATTTCAGTTAGCTATAAACTGTGCTAAAGATAACACAAGCACCATCCTGTATGTTGATATTAAAGGGGATTTATCCGCAGTCAGAGTACAAAAAATGTTGGATGAACAAAAATATTCCCATAAGGTATCATACATGTTTATTATTACAAACAAACACTGATGTAAAAACTTTGATTGTTTGATAAAGTATTGGCCAGAATAAGACTTATTCTGGCATCCATCAACATCCATATCTCTATTGTTATATATGGGTGTCAAATAAGCTAAGGTAGCTCTAGGAATACAAATTTTCTTTAAATGTTTTTTGCAATCTGTTGGTCAGTGTCAGGTTGTTGAATTAATTTAAAAATTAAACACTCATAACATTGCAGGATATGGCTTCAATAATGTACAAAATAAGAGTGGTTCACATATGGACTATGGAGGATTTAGTAGAACTATTTAAGAGTATTAAAAACAAAACACTGGTAATTGAAAACTTGGCAATGATTATTGTTGATTCCTTGCCATGTTTGATGTTTCAACATCTTGGCGATGATAATAAAATGGGTAAGTTTTACTTCATCAACTTTAAAAAATATTAAACTGGCATCCGCAAAAACTACTTCATAATGTTAATAGCAGAAATTACAAAGTAATTAATTGTTGAGAAAAAAGTTGTAGGTGTACTATTATTAGGTTCACCTCTGCCTAACCCTTCGGGATTACAAGTGTGTCATTATGTTATGAAGAGGGTGCTTAGTATGCAATTGATACCTACCCATTTGTAGTAGTGTGTGTAAACTTTTAATATTTAATACTGAAATTGTGTGTATGTGATGCATTGCAACATTTGCAACCATGTCTTGATCAGGCACCATGTAAATTATTTAATAAAAAAAGCTAATACCTATTTAATTGTTTACAGGACTGTCTCTTTTGAATGTCCTCGTGAACTATAGCAGATTTATAGCACATGAATTTATTGTGGGAATCATTTATATAAACATACAAACAAGATGGATAGACAATGATAGTACTGATATTGAAGGTAATGTCTGGGACAAAGGTTGATTATGTTGTATATTGAAAAAAATAAATGTATAATCAGTTATTTATTTCTTTAGATGATGGTGAGTCAACTTCAGCCGTCAGAGAACAAACATATGTTGAGAAAAGAAACCGTTGTCTAGGAAAGTATTGGGAACAGATACCAGCTTTAGTTATACAGTTGGAAAAACAAGAAAATAGCTTTATGCAAAATGAAAGTAGCACAGAAATTAAAGTATCTGTTTTGAGTTCTTATGCATTCAGGAATGAAAATGCTCAATGTATTTTAAACTTAAGTTCCGTGGGTATTACTTGATTCTTAATAAAAGGTTTGTTTGATTATAAAATTGCATTTATTCGGAAGATTAGTTTCAGTGTAAACTAGAAAACAATCAAAACTTGACATTGTCTCGATTCACATAGTACAGCGAGTAACAACTAGATGGCAGTAAAAGTGCAGATTTTCATGCAGACGTTTATGGTTCTAGAAACTTATCCACATTGTCTATGAATCATTCGATTCAATACCCGATGCTGCGCGTCAAAATACTCAGTCAATCACTCGCCTCCCTTTCATTCACTCTTTCATTTGAGCGCACGCCTGACGGGCGATGCGTGTTAAACTGTGATGGCTCTTTTTAACACTTTTGTAAATTCAACATTTTTATGATATTTGTGTGCTTAGTATCCTTCTTAGTGTAATTTAATTTTAATTAACATATTTGCGTTTACTTTAAAATGGCGAATCAAACCCAGAAAATCGTTTACAAACTGGTCCTCACTGGAGGTAAGGATTGCTCATATTATATTTTGTAGTGATTTTAGATTTTTTACTATGTCGGTGTTATGTATTATGTGGTTTATTTTACTGATTTAGTGTAGTATATATTTGTGCTACCTTATTTGTTATTGTATGTGATAATGGTGTCATGAAAAATGCAACACGTGGATTTCTGACGACGTAAATCTCACCTCGAAACCACATTGTATTTTTATTCAGGACCGTGTGGCGGCAAAACCACCGGACAGTCCCGCCTCAGCACCTTCTTTGAGAATTTAGGATGGAAGGTGAGCAAAACATTTATCTATTGTTTAAACTATACTAGTCAACTAATTTCCTACATAATCTTATTAGTAAATTGTTGTTTTGAACATAGTGTCTATTTTTGTATTGATAAAAAGTAGAAACTTCATGATAATGAATAATTATCTGTTGCTCATATCTATGCTATTGAAAGAAGTAACTATTACCGTTTTTTATAGTTTTACTGTTTCACAACTAAATTGTAATTTTAACTGTAATCATTTTCGGCCTGTTTTACTGTGAAATAATATTCCTTAAAAATTAGATATTCGCAAAATATTGCTTCCCTCTCGAATTTTGAATTGTGGTGTCTCCATCTGGAGATCATATGACATGGTTCCACAATGTGTTTATTTCCAGGTGTTCCGGGTGCCGGAAACGGCTAACGTGCTCCTCAGGTAAATGCGATACCTACAAAAACTACACAGTGCATCACAAACATAAATACAAGTTTTTAAATTTACATTCTCTTTTAGAATAGCATTGTGTACACAATACACTTCAGGATTTTCTATCTATACCCAAAACATTAAAATTTCACCAGTCAGCTCAAACACGTCATTTTTTAGTTTCCTGACTTGGTAGTGACATTAGTATTTGATGGCATAATACATATTGATTTTTTTATTTACATTCAAGTAGAATAAGTTTTTGGCGCTAAAATAGTTTCCGATTCCATGATGAGTCTCTAAAATATATAACTTTTAAGTAAAGAAAGTGAATGTAAATTTAAAACCTGATTTACTTAGTATGCACTGTGAAAATGCCTTAGTTTTTGAAATTAAAAAGCTTGCACAACACAAATATGCAGTAGTTGTTAATTTATATCTTGTTATATGGAATTGGGAACTAATGCATAAGTGATGTTATAAAAATGAAAACATGAAATAAATACAATAAATCTTTTGTGTGTAAAATGTACTACAATGTATATTCTTTTCTTTTGCAGTGGTGGTGTCAAGTTCGCAGACCTCTCCGCAGACGAAGGTAAGATTTAAAACCTTTTTAATTGTATTAAAATCTGCCGAATTGCGGATATCACTCAAGAAATGATATAGTAGACTAGAATTCAAATATTGCATGCTGCATGTACTGCTTACCCTCTAAGGCACCCATCACATTTAGTGTTTGCGTTCGTCGAACGTTTACGCTGTGCCAAAACCTAATGTTTCTAAAAACATGCGTCAATGCGACGCTAACGCAGCGTAAACGCGACATATACCAACGCAAGATGTGAAGGCTGCGTAACTTTCACAGCTAAAGTAGGTAATAATTTAGTTTCATTACATTCACATTTCAGCTTATGTCAACCTACATACATATTTTACCCTGCATGAAATTAAGATACGACTACGACGATGTTATTCTCGGTACAATATTTTCCTTAATTTCCCATACATGTTAATTACATATTTATTTGATAGGAAAATAAATGTGCAACCTATTTCAAATACATAATTTACATCAATTTATTATGTAAACTTACTAATGTGAACATTATTGATACTGCAAAAGTGATAAAGCTACTTCATTCCACATTTGCTGTATCTAATGAATTAAGTGTACATAAGCAAATGAAATGCTTATATTATGAAGAGTGGTACTTACAAGAACCTGCTTGATTATGGATGCTAACAATTCAACCTACATTGTTCCATAGAATTTACAAACAGAAACTTCCAAGTTATGGTACCTACTGACGAGCAACAAATTTAACGGAACAGACTAACAATGTGGGTAAACAATTTGATTTAATGGCAGCATGTCTCATTGCCGTAACATTTTATTGTATTGTTTGAATAAAATATTGTCCGTTTTCACGTCTTTTTCCATAAATATACCTCTTGAGTACCACTAATATGTAGTTAAATGCGCAGAACATGAGGTTCTCGATGAAAAAAAAAAAAAAATATTTTAGGAATATCCAAATGTCGGCTTTTATTAACATTGGCAAGTCTGATGACCGGAAACCTCTGCCAGTACGTACATTTATTGTTTAGCATTGACTGCTGCCAAAATCTTATATCACACGTTTTTTTCACCCAATCGTACATCGTTTTGTTTAGACTAAGAATTCAGCAGCATGTTTATTGTTCAAACTTGTTTCGTTTTAGATCAGACCGGCCAAACTCATTCTATTGTGAATGTAATCTAACCCAGACCTCAAGTTCAGTGTTAAACTGTTAATGTGTCTTTCATTACTAATCTTACAAACTCTTTAATTAAGTTTTTGACATGCATGCAGCATATTCCATTCCTGCCTGTTTTACTATGAAAACTAGCGATCTTATTAAGGATTTTAATCTACGTGCAAGTTTTTTTTATCTCCTTCAAGTTTTTCAGACGTTATTCGACGGCCATTACAAGGTCAAATCGACTTTCTCTGTAGAAATTCTCACGTAGATATTAGTCTCTTTATATTGGTAGGGGCGTGACTGCCATTGACGTAGGTACCACGTGAGGTAGGTCGACAATACGCTCTGCCAAGTGGTAATTGAATTTTCATTGCTAAATGCTAGTAATTATACTGAACTGACTGGATGATGGACAAATGGAACATTTCAAATGGGAACATAAGACTAGAACAGTTTCTAAATATGTATTAGTCTATAAATATGTGTAATAGTGCAGGCAGCACTCAATCGTGTAAAATAATTTTAGCTCTACGGTTTATTCAAAAAGTTAGGTTCTTTAAAACATTCATGATTCAAAATATTATCCATCTGATATTTTCGTCTAGAAGGGGCAATCCCGTGCCGGGGCTACGGGTTGATCGGCAGAGATACCGCGGCCGAGGAATACAAAAGGCTAAGAAGGAACATGGGTGGTTTTTAGTCAATCTAAGTCTGACACTCCTCTTCCGCTCCATCCAGAGCGGAAGGAGTCATTTGATGATATCCCACGCACCAAAATAAAGGGGCAATCCCGTAAGCGTGTAACGTTTCCGCTCTTTAAACACGAATTGGTCACATAGAATCCTGATAAAAATCTTTGCGAAACAGCCATTTTGTTGGAGAAACCTTATAAACAATTAAAAGGTCGCGGTCGAACAAAATTCTGATTTATCACGTTGTGTCGCACGTTCCAGAATGTTTTGATATTTGAACGACCAATAAAAAGAAACGGTTCGCTGGTTACGGCATAAAACTTATTGAACGATGATAACCCCTGGTTTCGTGCTAATTGTAAAGATACGATTTTTCGTTATTTCAACGTTTAGGGAAGAATTGCCATTACATTTGTATCTTCAGACTTTTGTCGCTTCATTGCCACATACTTCAAGAAACATTGATTACGTGGTAAAGGGGCCACTCCCGTTACCGGTCTAAACGTAAAGGCCCAGAGTACAACTAGTGATAAAGATCATATATGGCAAAACCTTGTAAGTTTTTAAATAAGTCGTTAAGCCATTTGGAATCTCCCACCTGCATCGTAACAAGTCAGCAGATGTATGACTCATGCCTGCAGTGCTTTTCAGTGTTCAAATTATTTGAACGTCACTGAGAATTCCGTACTGTAATGCTTTGTCATCATACATATAGGACAGATGTATTTCATACATTGCCAAGACGTTACGTCGGGCTAAAGTCCAATATAAAACAGTCTAGATCTGTATAAAACTCATATAAAATTTAAAACGGACAATAATTATGTTGCGTAACATGAAACGTATTTGTACTCTGCTACGCGGTATTTTCGGTTGTTTTACATTGGCTACGGTCACGTGCATCGTTTATTTTTGCTCCTGAAGCTCTAGGTGAAGATTTGCGAGCCCCTGTATGCGAAGCTTCGAATCGCCTCTTGGGGACGCTTTTCTTGTCTATTTTAAGGCTACTTGATTTGCTTCTGGTCGTGTGCTATTTATTGATTTTAATCAACTCTTAGATAAATAAATAGTTTTTCTGAATATTTGCGGTCGATGTTGCGGATACTATACCCTAGAAAACAACTTTGAAACACTTTAACGTAGATTAAAATAATGTAGAAGAGGAGTGTTTAAAGTCACAGAGAAATTGTCATTCTGTTCTGATCCCCAGCTTTCAGTCTTTCTAATTACAATATCCTTTGTTAGTGAAAAGAGCCAGATTAACTCTGCTTAATCTTTTCTGTTGATGATTGTATTCAATCGTTACGTGCTTGTATTATCGGCAAGGTCGCCTGGCGTTTACCCATTGAATAATAAATATTTCCAACCATTGGTATAATCTTCTTATAAAAATTTCATTATAAATGTTTCCATAAGCTGAGGGGTGTGAGGGAGGCAAGGAAGGTTCGTTATGAGGCTTCTCGACGCTCTCGACACGTGAATGTTAATGTGTGTGTCGCTGACGTATCGAGTATAAGCTAGTTCACGGTCACGTTCACGGCGATAGAACCACGTTGTATATCAATGCGTAGTTACGTATCTGTAGCATTGTTAGGCTCTAGGATCGATGACGAGCCTCTGGGGCAGGTCTAATAGGTAATGTCGATTCGTCATCGATAAAACTTTTTATTTGGCAACTAATCGATCAATTTTGATGTTCGAATTGTTGCATTCGTAGGTACGAAAATAAATGCCGATATCTGGCGCCTGAAATGTAATGGTAATCGTAATCACAATCTTTTTGAAATTCTTCTACCTCCCTGGGATATTAATTCATGTTTTCGTTAGCGTGTGAAATCGTCCGACAGAGTGGTGATATGATAAGCTCGTTATTCGTTTTGTTGGCCTGCTCGGTTTCATGCCTGAATGCCTTGGGTAGTTGTGACTGATATAATGTAGTTTTTATACAATTGAAAAACTCGTCACGACACAATTTCAGCGATTGAGACTACGACTGTTACCGATCCAAGAATGTTTTTTTTAACGAATGATTTAGTTACTTTGTGAACCTAACATTGCAGGACCCTAACGACTGATTAATTTTAACCTCATGATCAAGTTCTAACCATGAGTCCGTTATAGCACGTGTTCCTTCGCGTGCGTCCCTTTATAACCCTGACAAGTCTACCGTATCCACCTGCAAACGGTTATTATTTACGCATGTTACCCATTCAACAGAAATAGACAATCGTGCCCGGTTCCACTCAACCGCAGTTTTCCGTTCCAGTGCCCACCACGGTTAGCCATCACTCGAATAAACTGAATATAACTCGAAATAATTGTACTTACTAATAATATTGTATGTAAAAACCGTTTGTCATCAGCGTGTGACGCAGACATCTGTGTACATTGAGCATCAAACGATGCCTGAATAAGTTCACCACCCGCTTCTAAACATCCATCAACGTAATGTTTATCATTTCATATCTTCTGATGATATTTGAAGTCACATGCATCTCTGACGCGAAACAACATTTAATTACTTTTGGCCCGCATTACCTACTTTTATCTATCACACTTACATAATTATCTACATCTTTTCGTGCAAAAATATTCGTTTTCTGACACCTACTACATCGTAAAAGACATCTTCAAAGACAATGTTGTCTATATCTTTCAGTTTTTCTCCGCGCTTGAATTAGTGCTCTTCCATGTGACTTCTAGGCTCTAGCTATTATAATCGTTTCAAGTATTTTTAAATGTCTGAATAATAAGGAAAAACGAATACTAATGGCAGACATGTGTTGACAAAATGCCCATTTATTATTTTTTCGTTTGAAGTAAATATTATCATGAACATTTTCCGAGCTTGTCTGTTCAGACATTTCCCCGTTTACTATAATAATAGTGGGCATAGTGGTGTCGTAGATTATGTGTGTCTAGCCTAGCGTACTATTGACAAACACATAAAGCTTACTTTTATAGGGGTTGGTGACTATGTTCGTTCGGACAGACATCGCGCAAGGTCAGGACGACCTCACCAAACAGATATTGATTCATTCAATGAATGCCACTATGAAATGTTAATAACCTGTAACGGTAATATGATTTTTTGTCATTACAAACTGGTAAGCGTGTAGGTACGCGTAGTATACTACCACTTTTTATGATTACTTTAAGGCAGGGGCCGTACGACCTCGTGCCCTTTTTCGTCTAATATCTAAACTTACGAAATATAGAAACAAACAGTTTGTTCGTTTTCTTGTCCTTAAATTTTATAGGTAGGTACAGTGTTAATAACAGTTCGTATAAAAACCTTTTGTTCTGAAGTAGGGCGGGCCAAGTTTCAATGCTGAAAGTAATATCGACCTACAAATGTCTTCTATATCAATTACGACGTTGCCTTGAAGTTTCATGACAATATAATGACACCACAAAGGTATCATTATTAGGCCCTTGGACATTTAATGGTGACGCAATAAATCACCTAGCTGGACCAACATCTACCTGAACATGCCAAGTCATTAAGATTATCAATACCATTAATACCAACTTAATGATTATTAAAATCTGTCATGTATCTTTTCATAACATCACATTTTAATGCAACTAACGGGTTATATACAATCATGATTTAGTTCCATATCAATGCTAGAAACCAGTTTGCAATATACTTAGGCTCAGGTGATAAAAACAAGTAAGATCAAACATGTATTGTGCTAAACACCACAAGTTCGCCAAAACACGAACATGTTCATAAAAGTAATAGATATTGAATATGTGGCAGATGTGCAGAAAAGTGTTTCAGTTGACATGTGCTCTACCAATTGCAAATGGTGTACCACTGCCGCGGTTTCTCAAGCAAGCGATGGGGTCAGTGGTGAGTTAGTAACCACCGGTAGCCAAAGCTAAAATGGAGGCTCACTAGCTCTAACGCTAAATGCAACCATATCACATGACAACAGTTCGGGTCATCGATCTATCACTAATTGCTTTAGCTATCTATCTTTGTATACGTGTCGCTTAGCTCTTATCAAATTAGGTAGCCCATACGATAGAACTAGCTTCTATATCCACTGTGTCTAATAGACATAATAAATAGTGTTATTTATTAGAAGAGATATCAATCGGAAAATAAACAAGCTAACCGACGAATTCCAGTCTGCGTCTATTTCGTCACATCACGTAACCGAAGTTTGTCGCAGTGATAACATACCCACATCTGGCAATCATAGGATCGTCAGCAGACTGCGGTTTTTAGAACTTTTCACTCCAGATTATCACGGGTTCATGTACTCAGTAATATGTTAGGTTTGGTATCGTGCCAGTAACCATATTTAAACCGCACAGTATTTTAAGAATTTCGTAGCCTCATTTGCTGAAGACTGTCATATCCCAAAGATTGAATTATTTTGTAATTAAGGCGTGACCGACTAATTATCTTCAGTCAGGTAGGAGCTTTGTTTGGCTTCTGATGACGCCGCTGAAAACGTTGTTCGAAACTTTTTTTTAAGAGACATTGACGTCAGTGGAGGCGTGTTGGTCAATGTCCACAAGAGAGCTGCCAATTTTGCGAAGTAGACAGGAATTTGAATAAAAAAGACTTTGGCACTTTGAATATTTAAAGTATTCTCAGAATGATAATGACCGTTCTGAAATCCATTTATTTGCTAGTTAAATAAATTGAGTCAAATGTTACAAAAATCCCCTCGTTTAGGTTAGCATGATAGAAAATGACTGAGTCATAAAATATAGTCGATTCGCCTCGCTAAGCAAACAGGAGCTTGCTCAAATAACGATGGATAATGTAATTTGAATAGTGCATAAAATTTGTCATGAAAACAAAACACGCGATACGAAAATAATTTTGATTTCCACGCTATCTTCGACAGTACAAGTTTATGTTTTAAATTAACTTTCTGGTTCCTACTACGTTGATTATTTTTCCGATTTGTGCAGCCAGATATAATAATCGTCGTTTGTTTAATTTTAATTTATTATCTAAAAGATATGAATGAACCTGTCCACCTTTGGCACTAGACTTAAAAGATTTATATAACCGGTTTGAATGAAATGTGTTTCTTCACTGCATGCTAAGACTTAAATGTTTATTTTATGGACAAATGAGCTAACTACTGTCAGATAGACATGAAATAAATATAACTACTATGACATCTTTGTTCTTTTACCTATAAAATACCGTTTCGTGCTTGGTACGAAAGCATTGGCCTCGGCACGTTGACTAGGTAATTAGGAAAAAAATGATTACAGTACTGTACAATGACAGATGGATTTGTTAAATAAAAAAGCAAAAACTTTTTGCTCGAAGAAGGAAATCCAATTAAACCCCATATTTCCTTAAAAAACGTTATTATCCTGTTTGCAAGAAACCCGTCAAGTACCAAAGAATAAGTTTGTCCGCGGTTTCGCAAAATCACGTGTTTTTTTTTCTTAACTGCGTGTGTACTGTGTAGCCAATATTATTTTATCAAGTTCATGGCTATAGATTTTTCTTATCTATCATGTGATACCTCAGTGTCCACTCTAAAGTCGGTTATTTATGATTATGACCGATGACAAGTAAAACAAGTAGTATTTATGAGAGGCTGATATGTACTAAATCCTACTATTACTTGGTTACACAATGACAAAGAAATCGTGTCTAAAATATTATGATACTTAGTGAGTTTACTGTGACTGTTATCAATCGTAAAACTCGTTAATGACTTCGTTTTCATATCCAGCTCGTAAACTGTCTAGGCAGACGTCAAAGCATTTTATATTTTGAATTTCCGCTAACGAGTCCTACTTTTAAATGATACGATTATTATCCTACAATTACTCCCGCTTTGTTTAAATAAAAAAAGCCGCTGAAAACTTGAATTATTCACATTCAGTGCGAGTTCATTCGTATGACGCTGAAAATAACGCTGCAGACAATCACGGCCGGATTCGTCTCCCGACACGCCTTCGGCTGAGATAATTTACTTTATTTTTTAAATAGATCACCAAGGCACCGTCCTTAAACTACAAACTGTCTGTCAACTCAGTCAATTTCATTTTCTATTTGTAACCTCGTAAACTTTTTCTTCAAACATCAATTTTCCGTCTTTTCTTATTACACACATATCCGGCTGTAACTCGTTGGCAATTGTGCGTGAATAAATATTTACTGGCTTGATTGTAATGCAGTGTAAACCGGTGGTATTCAACGTGACTACATTGCCGCTCTTTTACGGTCAGAATCGGAATCAACTTACATAAACAGGATACCTCCTAGACGGTGATACCTTCTTAATTGATCATTGCCCCCTTGAAAGGCGTGGATATCGAAATACGAACTTGCAGCTTCAACATCTTATCATTGGCAATGGAGACGATCGGTATCTACGATAGCTACGTATCATCATACTACCGGAATCTCTCGGAAATTAGCGTCAGTCGATGAATGATTTAAATACTTGATTCATCATCAGCAAGAGTCATGATATCGGTTTTTAGATACGCTTTAAGAAATTAAGCTTAATGGCTTAGCAAATAAAGTTTTTATTGTGAAATCTATATTCGTGCTTATTTTTTGGCATTGATTACAAATCTGTCGGGGTCGTTCACAGTGATGTGTAGGTGATAATATGTGTTCCGCGCGCCTTGTCGCGTCAGTGTCCTCTTGCGTCATAGACATGTCTCGTGGTTCTCATCTCAATATCCGCTCGTAGCGACAAAAACATAGAAAATCTTGCTATTTTTAATGGCAATAACTCACAACTTGTCGACATCAAGTCCATGCCATTAAGTGTCAGAGCACTAAAGATTTTCAATTTATTAAAATTACAAATGCATGGAATATTGTAATGTAAAAGACTACCGCGCCGCTTTTATAGATTTCATGTTTTATTCATTCGGTGTAAACATAAGAGTACTTGTACTATGATTTTCAGTCACGTTCTCTAGAACGGGACCATTTTCCGTTCATTTGGAAAATGCATATGGATTGTGTGCGTGACAGAAGTTCGGTTCACTAAATTTAATTGTACCACCGCTTTTCGCGACGTTTATTGGTATAGATCGTGTCGTAAATTGCCGTGATCAACGTTCATGTCTTTCCAAACCGTTTATGCTATCCTAATAACTTAATGTAGATAAATGAACCTAACTGTCACCGTTTATTATGCAGCAGGGTAATTTGCCAGATAGGCTAACCTTCAACATTTTCTGCAAGTCAAACAGAATATTTAAGGAACTTTTCTTTGATTTGTAATTACGAGTTTGGTTGATAATATTCTCTTTGAAGCTTTTCACTGCTTCGTTTCCTGCAGGAAATTGAATTGTTTGCTTGTATTCTATTATTCATTTCCTGAAGTGTAATTTGTTAGTACTTGTTAGTTACTTTCCAAGGTTTCTGTAGTTCCAAGTTCGCATTATTAAATCCGCCGTATCATTATTTGCATTTTTATCTTTATTCCGTAAACATTACCTTATATTTCATAATATTATGTTGCTAACATGGTTGCTGACCAATTAAAAACCGCAAGATTATCCAATTACTGCTGCTACATAAACATAGTATAAATTAACCACGCGCAAAGCCATGTGCTATCAAGCTTAGGATCGTATACACGTCCAATAAACCCGTGTAGGTACTTGATGATATTTGCTTGACAAGATTTTATTGTCAAGTGTGTACTATGTTCAGTACAATACTTTAATCAAGGTACATAATTGAAATAAGGATAACAGTTTCGAGTGCCAGCTCGTCTGGGGGAATTCCATTTCCCACTTGCACTAGTACTGTAAAAGCTTGGTTCGTCACTATATTTAAATCCATTCATTTCTTACCGTATTCAGTAGCAGTGCGCTTTACCACGTGTATATTTGGCTCCAGCTCCAATTCAACACATCATTCCATAGGTTATAATTCTAGATAATACATATTTAATTTTATAACGATCCATCCATTCTTTTGACCTTTATGAGTCACGCCTTCAATGGAACCGGTTATTACGAAGTTCATTAAATAACTGATACTTTTTGAAGAACGAATTTCTTTTCCTAATTAAAAATTTACTCGGATTTTAATTAGTAGATCTAATTTCTCCTTCAAACTTTTCCTTCATGAATTTATTATACGTAATTTGTCTCCTGTCTAGCCGTTAATTTTACATTTGTATACGTTCGAACTAACATCGTCATGTACAACGTTTATCTTATTGAGAATGTTTAGAATACCTTCAGGAATAAACTTTGACCATCTGTGCTTTCTCACGGCAAGAGTCTATTCATCAGTTGTTTGTAGTAGTAAAACAACTATTATGGTATTACAGACATTTACAACAGTACCTAGGTCTCAATCACTTCAGTAGTTTTATCTTTGTGTGGGTCGATAATTTGCTTATAATTATGCAAACTATGTATCACTGCACTGACATCATCCATCTACGTATTTACCTAAGACTGAAACTTGTATTCATAAACATGTTTTCTTTGTTACAGCATTAAAATTCCAGGAGAATCTTCTAAGGACTATGATACAGATTGAGAACACGTTCTTCGAGCTAGGCAGGACTTGCCAGAGGGATTGCCTGATTATATGCGATAGGGGAGCGATGGATGCCAGTGCATGTAAGTTGTTACTTCTACTTTCCTTAACGTAACGAAGTTATACGTTAAGTACTTTTTTTTTGCAAAAGGGTAAGATTTTGGTATGAAGCCTGGCCGCCTTAAGTTCCGCCATTTTATTTTAAAATTCGCTGCCACATATTAAACCCATACATATCTGGGAAACATGACACTTTTGAACATTTTGTCGCATATAAAACTTTTTTGTATAGATACCAGCTACCGATTAGTATAGGTTGTTTATGCGTAAGTTAGTTGAAATGGCGGAAGTTAGGCAGGCGATTAAATTCAAACCCCTTTGCCAAATGATGGCTGTGTTAACCACTAACCATTCAGTTAATAATGTTTTTGTATTGATATTGCTGTCCATATCACAAAGTACAATTTAATTAGGATAAATGAGGTTTTTGATAAAATTGCCCCAGATTTTCCATGTCTGAAATAACGAATAAATACAGGCTAACACCACATGGCAAAAGCAGATAAAATATAATTACCTACCACGTCTATTATTATTGGCCGCAAAACAACGACACGCCATGTTTATGATTAAGTAGGTACGAACAGACAGACAAACAGACGCCTGAAGGGCGGGCAATTTGTCTGAGAGTATTATAAATAAGAACATTATCATTCTCACTCAAGATATAATTATCAACAACGTAGGTACTAGCAGATTATACCTGTAAGATAAAACAAAACAACACGTTTTCTATACATGAAACTAGACCTTACAGCAGGGGTCACCAAATGGCGGACCGCGGTCCGGATCCGGACCACCGACTTATTTTGTGCGGACCTTGTACGCACTTAAATGTAAATACACACCGTGTTTAACTTAACTAAAGTTTATTATAATTACTTACTGAAAGGAACCTCGGTGGTATCTCAACAAGTTTTATTATGGCAACTAACACACAAGATTCTAGTATGCCTAGGTAATGAGTCAGAAACAAGAAAATAGTTTTATAACTACCGTATCTTAGAATAAAACTGGCAGTTATTCGTTTCTGTCAGTCTGGAATGTAACTGGTATATCTTGCAGTGGATACAAAACATGTTTGCTGAGCACAGCATCTGGGTTTTTTGGGGATGAGTCTTAACATAAATTGGCTATAAAGGGATAATTTCATGGGAGCCATGCCATAGTAAAAGGTATAATTACAACCTTGTCAAATTAATTATTAAATATAAAGTAGCACCTAAATACTATCATCATCTGCCCAGCCTTTTATGTTACGATCGGTTACCAGTCTAACCGGCTGCAGCTGCAGAGCTAGCTGCACTAGTATTTTAACTGAACTCAAAACGTAGCTTAACCTAGAGATCGGCCTGAGCGGCTTCTACTATTTAGCCACGACTTTCAACCTATACAAAGTTACATTCAACCGTGAACTTTTTTATCAGTTATCGGTAATTGAAATGAAATAATTTGGAATGCCGTAAGACATTGAGCGAGTGTTCAATTTGCATCGTTAGGCTCAGCGCTGAAAGTTGAAAATGCAACAGCACGCTCGCATATAAAAATTACACCTTTGAGCACTTGATTACCTACCTACCTTTAGTTATTGCATTGTATTGTTATTACAAAAGCTTTATTATTTGTATCTAGATACCGATCTATGTTGATATGCATTTGATTGCTACTTATTACATTTATCATAATAATTACACAGGTACTGGTTGCGCAAACTCTTTGTATTGTCTCATTCATAAAATGAATAGTTGACATATTTATAATTGTTGTCAATAAATGGATCGCCTATTGTATGAGTCAGGAAAGTCAAGTAGGTAGGTTTACCTCTCCAGTAAGTAGCTACTTGATGCCAGTATTGAATAAAATAATAAATAAAATACTACGAATGTTTTTTGTTATTATTTGTAACGATTATATTTACAGTAGAAACTGGGACATTGATTATAATGCGGTTTCAAGTTTTGCAATTACCAACAGCACAATTGACAGCAAAAACAAACATTGTTTATTTTTCGCGTGGTTTGGAAAAAAACTGCAAGTTTACAGGAAAAAGTTACGACTAAAGTAGTTTGTTTGCTATAGTTTAAAATTCCCTTCATTATGCGGGATATTTAAATACGAAATGAATGACGTGAAGGTCGTAAACATGTTTACAAATATTTTTTATTTTAAGAAAGAAAAACACCCGCCGGGAATGCATTTCCGTAGATAACGTCAGTCTGTAAAATCTCTTGACAGGCAATGCAGATAGAAATAACAAATACTGGATGGTTTTGGTTAACATAAATTAAGGTTAACAATATACCTAAGTTGTTTACTAACATTGGGAACAGTCACAAGCTCAATACGTATACACATGGCAAACATCTAAGAAGATTATCTCACGGAATTTAACTATTGCAACTTTGAAATAAGACCTTTTTCGTAATAAATATAGTTCGGGTACCGAAATACTATGTTCGTAACATTATAAAGATACAACCAACACAGTAAGGGACAATCACTTTTATAAGTTGCTTAGTGGTATACTGTCGCTTCATGTAAAATACTGGTATTCAGCTGCATCTGGTTAGACTGGAAGCCGACCCTAACATAGTTGGGAAAAGGCTAGGCAGATGATGATGATGAGTGGTATACTGTAATCTCCGAAGTGTAAAGCAAAGCTGTACTTATATGCAATAACCTAGAAATAAATATAAATATCAAATTACTAAATTAATAATAAAAATCTCTCAGATATACAATCTGAAATCAAAGAATAGGAAGGCACACTTTCTTTCAAGAATTCTAAGTTATACAAAAAGCATTGATGCTACATAATGGAATAATGATGAGTAGGTATAACCGTATAACATACATCAACCGAACAAACAACCCCTAATCACAAACATTTACCCAAAGAAAAGTAAGTACTCATAATTTCCCTATATTCAATCATAACTTGTTATGTAAATTCCGGCCACGCGCGCTCACAAGGAGGTCATTTGCTCAGATAGATACGAACTCAAGTTTTGTTTACTTACTCTGATACCGGCTCGTAATTACAAATTATGACTAGCGTTACTTGACTTCTGACTGTTTATCAAATATTCGCACCAATTATAATTAATCAATGATACCTATAATAAGTAATTAAGAAGGGGGGCGTCGTTTGTCGAGAAAGGCGACTTAGAAGCGTTTGTGACAAATAGGTCGGGAGAAAACCGCACTGAAAGTAGAGTGGATAGGCTATGGTCCGGTATCCACCAAAGCGGAGAAGTGCAGAGCAGAGAGATGTGCACAATTCGACCAATCACAGGAAGAGCGAAAGACTAGATGTGATTTCCCGATTTCCGCACATCTACTCTCGTCTCCACTCCTCTCCGGTTTGGTGGTAACCAGGCCTATGAGAGAGGCCTTTGGCTAGCAGTAGAACAACATAAAGGCTAAGAAAAAAACAAAAGGAAGAGACACTCATTTGTAATTTATTTCCAGACACGACTGAATTTCAGTTGAGATACAGACTTGTAGACGGCTTCCGTATAGTCATTCAATAAAGATAAAATAAATACAAAAGTATGTCAGGGCGTTATATAAAATTGGCGGGCAGCCGAATTGTACATTCATTTATAACTTCGTAATCTTTGATTGTTCCTAAATACCCAGTAAATTACAACACACATTAGAAACAAGAAAATAGCATCACGGTTGTACTCTCCAAAGAGTTATGCGTTCATGTTACTTTTAGTGAGTCCACAATTTGTCAGTTATGTGAATTTCTCATGTAATAAAGGTGAGCATATTGCTATCAATAGGGCATACATTCAGAATCCAGTCTGTAACTGAGACATTGGGATGAAAAACCCGAAAACGCATACTAACTAATAGATTTTTATATGGGACAAATCCGCCACACTATTCTTAAACCACTGCAACTCCTGAACCAGAATCAAAAACTAACAGATTAACAAACAACTAACTAATAGATTAATTAAACTCATTCCAGTTATATCGAGAGAGAAATGGGAGGCTATGATGTCAGCTAACAACTGGAACTGTGTGGAGTTACGAGACAACCGCTACAACCACATCGTGCACATGCTCTCTGCTGCCAACGGCGCTGAAGACTTCTACTCCACAGAGGTGAGCATTACCTAGCTTTAGAGGTACAGTCCCCATCGCATCAAGTTACCACAAACTGTCAAATGCCTCCAAATGATTTTAAACAGTAAAATGTTGGAGGTTAAGTTCAAAATCGAATGAGAACATTTGACAGTTTGTAGTAATTTATGCGCTGGCGACTGTACATGGATACCTTGGCGCGTGGCCATAATCGGAACTAACGCCGCCATCTTGTTTTTTAATAAGTATTATTCTTCTTTGTGGCAACGATTCCTATAGGTAGGTAATAATTTGAGTCAAATTAGCTTCCCAGCTTCGGCCAAAACTCTGCCACAACCACGACGTTGAAAGTGGCTTCAAATAGGTCTCCTCAAAGTGCAGGTCGAGTAGGACAGAAGGACCATGGTTTGTGATTGGCTCAGCAGTCTCAACCTCCTTCATCGGAATACCCTAACCAGGCCAAGTTGTCAATTTAAAAAATGTTTACAAACAGCGCCCTCTTGACAATGTCACTACAGCGCCAGAGAATCTGTGCAGCACAATAACCTTTCTCTTATATAAACTAGCGCCGGCGCCGCTCTCGAACGTACTCGTACTCAGGAAATGCAGGCCAAACTGCACGAAACTAGTCCACGTTCAAAATACACGTTAGATAAAAGTCACTAGATAATTTGCTCGTTCTATTTTTGTTTTTTCTTTGTAGATTAGTGGCCTGTATCATATACCAAACTCTTTGCAAAGAATTGTGTTTTTTGTTTAGCAAACAAAAACCACAATTCTTTGCTTATCCCTATTTTGTTGTAACGCCAGTTTTCAATGAAAAATCAATGAGTTCTAGTATTTGAATCTTATCAATACAATGGAAAAGTTTATCTTGACTAGTTATCGCATTTAACATGGTTATTTTATTAAACAACATTCTGATAATAAAGTATTTTTACCTGCTGCGTGTATAATAAATTAATAACACTGGTACTTATTTTCTTTGTGTGCACATAATTTCAGACAATTGAATTTTCAGAAATATATACAAAAATATTGCAAATAACAAAAGATACATAACTAAGGTTAACAGCGGACATAAAAAATCCTATCGTAAACGACGCAAAACTTAACGTTGTCCAAAGAGTGTTAATTGCTTTTATCATAAAAATATTACGTCGTATTTGTCTATAGTACACAAAAACGTACCATCACGCACCGTTTTCCAGAAGAGGTAGGCACAGGTGAACATTTTGTCAGATAAGATGGCGAAAAGATCGATATATATGTAAATAGTAATAATGCTTTATATTCTTTTTTTTTTGGTGGGGTGGGAAATCATCAAATAATCCCTCCCGCTCTTGGGCAGAGCGGAAGGGAGTGTCAGACTTCTAGTTACTAAAAACCACCCATGTTCCTTCTTAGCCCTTGCGCCGACGCCGCGGTATCTCTTTCGAACAACCCGCAGCCCCGACGGGATGCTTTATATCTGCGTGTTTATTTAACATCGTTACTGATTTATCATAGTTTAAATCACGTAGGTATCTAAGCATTAAGATCATAACCCCGTCTGTGGGCGTAGGTGGGTATTATCGGCTATAGCTACGTCAGTTTAAAAGATAAATGCATTGATCCAACGAAAGCAATGCATTGAGGAAACATTCCCACCGTCTATTATTACTTTAGCCACACCATCACCCGTTATAGCAGTATTATTTTGAATCTTACTTCAGTGTGGGGAAAAATTGCAGCACAAATAATATTTTCTCATCTACTGGTATCGTACCAAAATATCGCACACAAAGCTTCAACACTTTACATGCTGCAAGTAGCCACCATTTGCATTCTTAACACCAACCTGTCAAATCCTCTGATAGTTTCTGACTTCTTCGACATTGTCATCCACTTTGTCTAAATGTCTTCTTTACATCCTTGGTTCTGACCCTCAGTAAGTTTTCTTAACATTACGCCTTTAATCCGCGGAGGGTTAGGCAGAGTAATAGCACAACCACAATTCTGCTAATTAAGGTTTATTTACCTTTCTTTAATTAGAAGAAACAATAATAAAAGTGAAACTTCTAGCACTATCTCTTTCGTACACTCAATTAAGATTTGAATATACTGTTTTAAGATTTATTGGTACAATCTCACTTCATTTATATGAATCTGCGTTCTATCTTCAAACCGGCTAATTTCAATGTCACTAAATTCTTTAATGTACCTTACACGTGATACGTCTCTAAGTATATGTTTACACGTTATGTAGATAGCAATGTTTTGATAATGATAACATCATACCTCATCATCATAGTAAATAATTAGCGCGAGATAAGATATGTGACTAATAAAATTATATGTCAACAAATATACAGTGTGCACGTTTTCAATGTACCTTACATACAAATTAGTTACTATACTTTGTATTCAGTTCTGACACATTCAAACCGTTATCTCAAATGAATGCTTTAATTTTGCAAATAAAAAAAATATAAAAACATTATCAAAATGTTAAAAGTTGTGTTATTTCCAGAAAAACAAATTGAATGTAACATAACCCTCCTTTTGGGCTTCGCCGCAGTCGGGTAAAAATGACAGAATTTATGGAATTAAAGCGCAAATTCGCTATTATGTGAGTGAGGAGTTTTGATTAAAAAAATATATGTTTACATATTTTGAAACTAAACTACAAAAGCAGTATAGCAAACAACACAAAAACAAAATCCGTAAATAAATAACTAGTTATTTTAATTAATTATACAATAATGGAATAACCTATTTCCTCACACGTCACGCCACATGCCTCTAAAATAGTCACAAAGCATGTAACGTGTAACTGATAAGTCGTAGAACATCATAGCAAAGCCAGAAACCCATTAAAATTCTCATATCCACCTGTCATAACAATTAACATACAACTACAAGTTGTTGACAATAATTTTGACACATTAGGGTCTGTTCACACAGACCGGCTTGGAGAGGAGAGCAGATTTTTTATCACATTTAAAACTTTACATGTCACTTCTTTTGTTTTTGAGAATTCTTGAGACCAAACCTAAGCGTAGTGACATGTAAAAATAAGTCGTATTACAATGATTTGAAACTCTGTTTAAAACTTGATAAAAAAATCTGCTCTCTCCGAGCCGGTCTGTACTGTGAACAGACCCTTATCTTTCCATCAATCAGGTTGGTAAGACGTATGAAGTTCTCAGTCTGTTGGCTCTAGTCACGACATACTGTTTTCAGGCTATCAATTACGCAATAAACACCTCAAAACGTGCTAGCTTCTCAATGTAGGTGGTCAGTCAGTAGCGTGTTATTTGAGTAACTCGTTAGCCCAGACAATGGATACTGCTAACATTACCTATGGGACCCTGTTACGTCTTAAATGTACCTACTGTACAGTTGCGAATACTAATATCTAGGTACCTACCATACTATGCAACTTAGCTATACTAAATCGATTTCTGCATGAAACTTTGAGATCCCAACTACAGGGTGTAAACGAACCCTTCACGCATCCGAAAACCAAGCATTCTGTACATCAAACCAAGTACCCCTACGCAAAAATTTTTGCTGGGAAATGACTTTTTTTTTTTGGGTCAAAAATCACATTTTACGGTAAAACTCAAAGTAGCACTCTTAAAACATTGTGCTAGTGGAGGCTTTGAATAGTAAACGGGTCTTGAATGGGTCTCCGTCTAAAACAAAAAAATGATCGCAGTCGTGGGGAAAACAAAATATGCCCTTCGTTTGCGTTAAGGGTACTTTTACACCCTTTATACGGGTGACAAAATACTAGACAAGTTTGTAAGTGAATAAAATTACAATCAATGCAGTAGGAGAAAATGACTGTAAATATAATATCCACACTAATATTTTAAAGTGGAAAGATTTGTATGTTTGTAACGAATAAACTTAAAGACTGGTCTGATTTTAAAAATTATTTCACCACTAGAATGCTACATGATCCTTAAGTAACCTAAGCTATATTTATTACAAGTTTAAAAAAAAATGTCCACTTGTGCGAGGGCGGGATGGGCAGCTATTGTGATATAATTATGTGTGTATTTATATTAGGGTTCACGGCTGACCTACGTCATCACTCTATAATAAAACGAGACCAATTAATTATCATACTGTTTAAATTCGCATCTCATTCATGATAATTCCTGTTATTTATTTTTGTAAATGAGCATATCTATCGTGACGACCTACTTCAAGATTACACACACATGGTGGCAAACGTGACTGAAATAATAAAATGCTTCAGAGTGCAATTTCATTGTAAAACTACTGCCATTAAATTTGCTATACCGTGTCACGGTACCTTCCATTCACGTGATTCACACATGTCGAAACATCAGCTATAGGATACATGACAATGTTGCTAATTTTATGTTTCTGTTGCTTGTTGCAAAATGGTCATTGACTGGACAATGTTTCGCGTAAATAATTATAATTTTGCCTGGCTGTTGATAAAAACTGTTACAAAAGAAAGAGATAAGGGGTTTTCACAATCATGAGTGTGTACTTATTATTTAATTAATACTTAATATCTGTAAGTGGGTACTTAAATTAGCGTGTATCTTGACACGTCATGCTATCTGTATCTAGAAGTAGTAGGTATAATGTATAAATGGAAAATTTATCAATCGTCGATAAAAGGACATAAACAGAAATAGTTCACACTGTATAGGCAGTATAATTAAATTATGAATTAAACAGCCAATATTCAAAACTATGTATTACACTTTACATAAACTAAGATAAAACTATCTTAGGTTATCATTCATTCTAAAGCCAGAACCTTTTCTCCTATATTCAAAACAAAACAAAGGCTATTAAATTCTAAATTAGTTTGCGTTTGTTTACCTCGCTAAACTAATACTCCGAGCTATAAAAACAATATTATTCAAATGCTTAACTTATGAATGACCGCAGCGCATGCAACCTATTCACTGTTTGCGGTTTCGCAAGAACATTGGCAATGTGCCATTTCTAAACTATGGTGATAAAGCGCGTGGTATCAATAATTCCTACAATAATAATCGAAGGACGTCATCGAAAGATGGATTACCGATTTGTTTTGAATTTTCAAGATCAGAGATTAAGAAACACTGATTAAATAGAAATATTATTATGAAATAATAAATCATCATGATGGATGTGTGTCATGTGATAGAGATAATCGACTTACGACGTAATCCACTCGCAATCCGACCATTCAACGTAAGACCTAAATTGTTTCCGTACTTATTTTTGTCCAACCTTGACAGATACGCATAATCAGACTTGTTTTTAATGAATGAATATAAATAATGAAGGTGTTTGTATTGTTAACAGGATCATGCATGCCGGTCTGAAGGTGTGGAGTTGGCCAGGGAGCTCGACTACAACGCGGCGGCCGCATGGATAGGTCACCCGTACTTCGACGTGATCGACAACTCCACAGACTTCGACCTGAAGATGAACCGGCTGATCGAGTGCGTGTGCCAGAGGATTGGCATCGACACCGGCGGCAGGCTCAACGTCAACTCCAAGAAGCGCAAGTTCCTCATCAAGTCACCGATCGCTCTGGACTCGGAGTTCCCGTCCTTCCAAGACTTCGATGTCGTTCACAATTACTTGCAGAGCGATGTGCGCAAGGCGCAGGTCAGACTCCGCAAGCGAGGGCAGAAGGGCCACTGGTCCTACATCCACACGTTGCGGAGGGTCCACCCGGTCAATGGGCAGTCAGTAGAAGTGCGGACGCAGCTCACACACAGGGATTACTTGAACCTTCTCCCGCAGCGCGACGAGGCGCATTTCACTATCTTCAAGAAGCGTCGTTGCTTCATCTACAACAATCAGTACTATCAGTTGGACATTTATAGACAACCGTCGCATCCCAGGTGATTAGATATTAGAATTATATTATATCTATCTATTTATATATTTATTTCTTTAATGTTATAAATAAACTACATGGCTGTGTTTTTTCTTCTTATTTATTTATTTATCCTTTAGCTAGATATTCAAGTTGTATGGTAATAATACGTATGTACCTATGCTTTATTCGTTATGAAATCTATTTTTTATCAATCAAATTAACTATAAATTACATTGAAATATTTTCAGGTGCCGGGGATTAGTTTTGTTGGAGACGTACAGCGCTATATTTGATCAGGACGCGTTGTTAGCGTCTCTGCCGAAGTTCCTCACTATCGAACGGGAGGTGACCGGCGACCCTGCCTTCTCCATGTACAACTTGTCCTTGAAGGAAGATTGGAAAAATTCTAAAAAGTACTACATAAGTGGTGATGCCAAGACCAAATCGAGCACGACCGTGAACGGTAAGACGGAAAATGTTTGCTTCGCTATTTCAAGTACATGTTGTTGACGAAATACACGGAGATACTCTTGTCTCTCATTCCTTACGAAACACCTTTTTAGTAACAAAGCAATTTTATTCATTTTCCTAACCCTTTGCGGTCGCTATCTAAATTCTATTTCTTTAAGTGCTTTACAAGTAAACACAATTTGCTGCAACAATTAATTTGTAACTGCCGCACTCAGAGAGCTTTAATGATTACTTAGGCCATCACTTAATAAAGGATTTGACAGTTTTGTCATACAAAATTATGTCAAACCTTTACTAAGTCACGGCTTAAGTAATCATTAAATATCTCTGAGTACCGCAGTAAGAATTATAAATTACTAAGCAGATTCTTCAATACTGAATTAAATTGCTTTTGATCTAAATATCGAGTATTACTTGAGATTTGATAAAAAGTATTTATTGCAATTATTGAGATAAAAATACTATCTGTCAAAAGTTATTAAAACTAAAGTTTCACGTAGTTAAAACACTTATCCAATGATAAATATATTTGGAGCAGGAAAGAAACAAGGGTTCTAATAGCTATTGTGTCAGACAAATAATTGGATTTATTTCCTCGTCGATCATTTTTTTGCATGCGATATTTTGTGATGTAAACACTGGCGTAATTGTGTTGTGTTATAGTCTAGATTATACACCCCTATTAGTTTCCATAGACTTCTTTTATACTAGTTTGTAACGGAACCTTTTGAAATCTGTCTAGTTTTGGTCTCATTACAATCGCACATGAATGTTTCGCACTAACACTTCAATATCTCCCCCGTATAGTATTTGCTATTCTCGTAAAGTTCTCTCCGTGCATTCCTTGATTATTCTAACCACCGTCGGATTCGGAACAGACATCAGAAATTTAATATATATTTGTACCAAGTAAATAAATACGCGCGGGAGGTATCGATACTATTCATGTTACTATCACTGTGTGAGTATAGCTTTCCCACGCGTACCCGCGAGTATATTAAAGTCACACGTAACTTTCCAGATACGAGCACTACTATTATGGAACGATTTCAAGTGGAATCTAAACAATCGCAGAACTAACATTACCATTGAAGCGTTTAGGTTTTTTTTTATTTTTTCGTAAAGAACTTAGCTTAGAAAACGTGACTAACACATTTCCGCCAGTGTCACTCTGAAACACGTAGTTCGGGGGTTAAAAGGAAATTTTGTTTTGGTTTATCAGGACATACTAAAAGGTTGACCAACGGCCACAGTGATGACAAACACAATGGCCAGAATGGAGTCGTGAAAATGAATGGGCACGCAGGTGAAAAAATTAATGGTCATGTCGTTGGGAAAATGAATGGCCACTCTGGTGACAATGTTAACGGGTACAGCGATAAGGGCGGCGCACGCGCAACCAAGGCCAACGGACACTCGCACACCGCTCCCAAACCCAACGGTGCTGCCGTCAACGGCGACGCACACGACGCAGAACTCGACGAATTCAACAAAATCCACAGAATGGATCTCGGTTCACCAAAGATTACAAAGGTCGCTGTAAAGATTTAAAAAACATTAACTTATCTACTTTAGATTTTGAAATTTTATGAAATTCCACTTTGTAACACTTCAATTTACACCAAATTATGAACTACCAATAGTTTTAAGATCTATTTAAATGTATTAACTATTTAATTATCGCCACCATAATTAAATGGATCATGTACCTATATGCTCGCATAAATATTGTATTTATTCATACTAATTGTATAAATTGCCAAAAGATAACTATTTTTGTAGTATTCCTTAAAAATTGCAATATTTTACATAGGTAACGCATCCAAGAACACAGCCTATAATAAAATATCGAGCATTCTGGATAAAATAATTCAGATCAAAATGAAATGTTTTGTATTGTTTGTGCCTTTACACAGTATAATATATTTAAATACTTTTTCATAAAATAGTAAATGTAATAAGAGATATTGTCATTCACATTAATAGTATGTACTTAAAGTGTTGCAATAATATCAATTTAAGTATTGTTGCAGTATGTTAAACACTATGATTAGTGTTTTAGGTTTCAATGAACCTAACGCGATAGCATTTTATTTATAGACTTAATTTAATTATGTAAAGACGGCGTTAATAAACATAATTAGGACATTCAGTAAATCGTTTTAGTTTGTAGATTAAATCGTGAAATTTAAATGTCTCGATGTTGTGTGGTCACGTAGATCGTTCACACTTATTTCTTAACAGGGGTCGAAAATGTTCACGATAATTAACACCACTCGTAAACAATATGCACTAGAGCGGTCCCCTAAGCTTTTAGCGTTGAATTTATTTTAAATAAAATATATTTTTATCAGTAAAGAAATATATTTAAATGTGAAATAGAATAATTCGATTTAGAAATTGATGTCGTTGCAATTTCACGTTATTTTGCTGTCGAAGGAGATTAGTACTTAACGCAAAAATCATAAAAATAATTTAACAAAAGTATTTTAAGCCACCTTTTTAATATAATTTCAATGTGTTGAAGACAACATCTACTGTATAGCGGATTGCTAAATAGCTATAAAGCTATTCAATCGTTTGGCAAAGATCCACGGTAGCATTGTTAATGGCTGTGCTATTATAATTGAGCAATTGAGGGCTCTGATTCTACGAGCAACGGTTGGCGGCGAGCGTGCCAACTGAAATTTATCTTACAAGCCGTTTGCACCAAAAGGATAACTTTAGCAGTGTACAATTAAAATGCCAGAAATATTTGACATTATCTTGTAGACTTGGCTTTGAATATTGTATTTAATGCCTAAACCTTACATTTATAATGTAATTTACTTTGGTGCATCGTGCTGATGGCTTTGGGCATAAAAATCTCAAAACTGCATTATTATGTAAAAACTTTCGCAACGTTTCTTAATAAAGAAAATGCGTCAATGGATATTTTTTGGTTTTATTCACTACCTAAACACTGCTCTCGTAACAACAAATGCAGTAATCCACATTTTTAGGATTCCGCTTTTTGTCAAATAACATCTTACCTATAAGTAAGATGTAATTTTAACGTAGAATTGTTTTCATTGGTTTGAATGACTTGGACATAGTGAAATAGATACGAAAAATGCAGTATTTCGTGTGAAATTATTTCTTAGCAGCGTTTTTCACGAAACCGCCATTTTCCAAACTAAGTACTTTATTTATTGTTACGAGGGCAGAACAGACAATGTGGTAAGTTGGCTATCTACAACTTGTGTCATCATTCATCAAACATAAATTTATGGGTCAAATAGGTAGGTAATCGCTCTCCTATTGTTTGGGGTGTGCTTCACATTTGCTAACAGACAGTAGCTGATGGACATTACTGAAAGAGATACACTCGTCGCCATAAAGTTTTAGGCCGAGTGAGGTCAATTTGAATTATTGTTATCGACACGCTAAGAAAGAACTAGTGACTCGATTACTAATATGCGATTAGTGCCTTGGTGGGGAACACCAGCTAGGCATAGGAATTTGCTATACAGGGTGTAAATCAACCCATCACACAGCCGTCAACCAAGCATTCTGTACATCAAACTAAGTACCCCTACGCAAAATTTTTTGCTGGGAAACAACTTTTTTTTTTGGGTCAAAAATCACATTTTAGGGTAAAACTCAATATAGCACTGTTATAACATTGTGCTAGTGGATGCTTTGAATAGTAAACGGGTCATGGAGGTAATTTAAGTAAAGTTACATAACATCACGCCTGTAACCCCGAAGGGTTAGGCAGAGGTGTACCTATTACAACCTGAAAAACTAGTATTACAAATACAGCTGCGAAAAATTTTGAACTTTCAACCCCAATATCTCCGTAACTAGGAGGTTCCCAGGTGTGGTCTAGAACAAAAAAAATATCGCAGTGGTGGGGAGAACAAGTGGCCTTCGTTTGCGTTAAGGGTACTTTTACACCCTTTAGAGCAGAATACAATATCGTGCTATCATAGGTAGTTTACCAAATAAGCTAATCTTGTCTGATAGGTCATAGGATAGGTGATGATAGTTTTAAATCTAAGGCTCGGACTTCACAAAAGCGGAGAGAAGAGATTCTTTTCTAGGAGCTAGGGTGTATCCACCGAAGCTGTGGTGCGGAGATGCGTACTTGCTAGACCGGAGCACAGATGTCTTTACAAGCTGCTCACGCCTAGCTTAGCGACCGCTGCACTGCTTACATCTATTCTCATCTCCGCTGTGCGCTGTTACCTATGTACATGGACTAATCAAATATGAAACATCTCTCCTCTGTTCAACCGTTTCCACTAAAGCTCAGCAGAGAGACGAGAAATGTCCTTTTAAATAACGAAATTTTATTGGTGGTTTACAACATCTCTCTTCTCGCCTCGTCTCCACTGTGAGTAGTAGAGGTCTGAGGTCTAAAGTCTACAGGCCTCCCTTGACTTGGCGTAAAAACCGGTTTGGAGGGTCTGCATCATATAGGTAGATATCACAGATATAGATCTGAAGTAGATATGGTGGGGCTTGGTATGTACGAACACGACACAAGCGTATGTTATGATGGGGCGGATCACCGCGACATAGAGACGCAACTTGCTCTTTACATTAAATGGAGCCTACCAAAGGTAGCTCGGTCACGATCTGCTCTGATATGTGCCGCGAAGGACAGATAGTGGTCAAGGAAGACTAGGTATTAGGCTTGCTTCTCCCAAGGCATAGGCTTACCGTACCGTACATAGCCATCCATTGAGCGGGATACATTTTTAATATTATGACTACTTATACCCACCCTCCAAAAATAAGGGTATTTTTAAGGCCTACATAGTAGTACAAAATTGATTAAAATAAATATTTTTTTCAAATACATATTGGAACTGTTGTTTACTAACTGTTGCAATCAAATATTTCATTGTAATATTTTTTAAGGACACTTGTTCTCCCCACCACTGCGATCATTTTTTTGTTCTAGACCATACCTGGGAACCCTCCAGTTACGGAGAGATATTGGGGGTCAAAGTTCCAAATTTTTCACAGCTGTTTTTGTAAATACTAGTTTTTCAGATTATAACTTGACTTAAATTACCTCCATGACCCGTTTACTATTCAAAGCATCCACTAGCACAATGTTTTAAGAGTGCTACATTGAGTTTTACCTTTAATGTGATTTTTGGACCCCAAAAAAAAAGTCGTTTCCCAGCAAACATTTTTGCGTAGGGGTACTTACTTTGATGTACAGAATGCTTGGTTGACGGCTGTGTGATGGGTTAATTTACAGCCTGTATAGTCATCATCCTACGTCATCACCCGTACGGTCTACTATTCAATGCATCCATCAGCACAATGTTTTGAATGCGTTACATTGAGTCCTACCGTAAAACGTGATTTTTCATCCCAAAAAACGTTGGTTCCCAGCAATCAATTTTGCTTAGTTATTTAGTTTGATGTACAGAATGCTTGGCGGGTCTGTTACACCCTGTATGTATAGCACTGGACTTTCCACTTTACTTATAAAACCGAGCGTCGAGCGTTGAAAATACGATAGAGCACATTCCTATCCGTCGGATTTTGAAAATCCAAGGTGCGGTTTTATTATCGAAGTGGTAATAAAAAGCATTGCTTGTTATTTCCTATGTTCATATTTTTTATTACATTTAACATTACTGAAACATTTTCTATTTATTAACAATACTATACATGAATATGGAATGCACCAGATGAAGCTTAAAATAAGTGGAATTCAAATAAAGATTGCTGCATATGCATCGTGGTTAACTGGTAATGACCAGAATGGGAGATGATTAACAAATAAACGGGATTTTTTGAATTACCTAGTCCACTACAGTACACAGTGTGGCTATGCATAAGTGGCTGCCAAAACGCGAATGTAGTGATTTCAAAATTCCTAATACTTATAACACTATCAAATTGGTCTATATGCAATTTGAAGACAACCATGACTAAAGTACGCGCTTATGGCGCTCCTACAATTTATATACAAAATTGGACGTTTTCGATACGATAACATGGGACTTTGGACATCTAGCACATGTAAAATCACACATACCGGGCCCGGCGGAATGGGAAGCTGTTTTCACGGCTGAATTATTGTCAAAATGCGAGTCCAATGTCCACCGACTTTTCAAGATGTAGGTATATTGCGACAAAAACACCTAGGACTTAAAATAGCCACTTTAGTAGAATCATACTAGGCTAATAATATCAACACGTTAAAATTCGTAAAATGGTCATAGTAACAATTCATAATAATAAGTGAGCCTGTGACCATTTTAAGAATGTGTAACGTGTAATAAAGCGTAATTCATATTTTTATCCTATTATGATTCTGCTAAAGCATCCATTTTAGACTTCCAGGTAAGGGCCGGCCGGCGCAGGCCTAGCAAAGCGCGGCGCGATCGTTACTACCAAACAAAGGTCGACCTTGCATATATCAACCATAAAGTTCAGAATATATAAAATTCCAATAGCCCAAGAGCGCTCTTCAAGTGGAGGTGCGTGTCTCAGGTTACAGTCAAGTTATTTAATTTCGACTACATTTTTAGGAATGTTATTTTGATATTTGTTTGGCAGTGACAAGTACATTTAGTGCCGCGCTTCGCCAAAATACCTATAAACATTAGTGTAGTTAGGTATTTGAGATTATCAGATTCATATTTTAGAACGAGAGTCAAGCATAAATCTTGATTTGAGTAGTAATTAGACTACAAGACTGAGTGAGAGTAACAATTAAATTATTGTCAATTATTACCAAGATTCATACTTAAGACCTGTTCCAGAGTTTGGCTGGTAGAGTAGAAATACTAAGTGCAAAAACATTAACATCATAATCAAAGAAGATACCAAACGGCTACATAACATTTTTAAACATAACAGAGTTGCCTAATTTCAACCATACCACAAACACAGCAACCTCAACAAGATTTGTTTATTAGTTTTTATTAGTATCTTTGATTTTTTGTTCTTTATACATTTTGATAACTTTTTTGCCTGGCACTAGAGTCTGGCTTAGTCCTGGTCGTTTTAGTTTTTTCTTGTCTGTGGCGCCCTCCCAAATGGCGTCGTCTGTAGCCAATACCGTGTCAAGGACGGCTAGAGGTGGTGGGACTGCAGTCATCGTGCCTGCACCTTCACATACTACTGACTTTAGTTTCTGTAAATGAAAGGGTACTTTGCTGAAAAAAACTGATCCATTTTTTTATATTATGTCTAGGTTCATTTTTTGTTTAAAATTAAATTCAAAATGGTTTTAATAAAAAATACTGATTGTTTTTCATCTAATTATTGACACAAAATAGTTTTTATCCATAAACTATAGGTTTACTCAGGGTGTTACATAAAGGTTATCAACACACTGATAACAACTATGGAAAGCTTTAATATCTTCACACTGTACCTGTTTATCTGCTTCCATCTCATCATTAGACTTCTGTATATCTGTGTCATGTGCATACTTGCAGTTGTGTCCAAAGCGGCAACGGCCCTTCCTGTAGTTCCAGCATATCCGTTTGCCATTTATCATCTGTGTGTTGTCTTTACCTGGAACCTTACAGTTTTGCCTATGTACTTGACGATTGTGTGCACCATTCGATACTAAACTTTTTAAATCTTGAGATACCATGAATGTATGCAAGGATTAATAATGAAAAAGTTTTTATTAATTGATGTAATTAACCTTGAAGTTATTAGATCAGTATTTATTAGTTTATTGACAGCATTATCAGAATCAGGTAGGTTGCTACTGATTGTTGATTTGTTTCTTAGATACCTGTGTGTTATTTGGCTGGTACACAACAACTACAATAATATTATATCCACATGTTTATAAACAAAAACTTACTGAGGCAAAAATTTATGTCATGGACTTGTTAATTATAATTATCTAATAGAAAGTCAACATATACCATTTTAACATGCTTCTCAAGTATTGCGGCCTTCGCTAGTTCAGCTTCCACGAACGGATTAGAAAAAACAGAAGTTTGTAGGCTACTTTCTCCGATGGTCGGCTTTGGTAGTTTAGGCTTTGTGCTCTCTGTTGGAGATCTGGAATTCGAAAGCAGTCAAGTGTTATACAACGAATTATAAAATAAGATAAAGTTTACAAACTACAGTTTTTACTTACCTTTCATGGTCCGCGTTATCTTCCTCAGAATCACTAGAGGATGACCCGTAATTTAGTAAAGCGTTCATTTTGGGTTGTTGTTTAAAAACTGTAGAATAAACTACTGTAATAGTAATTACAACTACGTACAATCAATAAATAAAAAGCATCCTTCGTATTGACTACAGCGGAACAATAACAAATTGTCAAATTGCAGTCGATCAATGAATGTGAAAGAAAAGGAAAAGGCTAATGATAGGTTTGCCTGCTCTTGCATTACGACGTCACCAATGATTTCACCATAGAGGAATAAGTTATGGAAAAAGCAAGAAGTGACTCGCCGAACAAAAATTTTTACCATTTTATGCGGACAGTGAAGTAAACATAAACAAGTTGAACAGGAACTACGAAAATCTGACAATCTTACATAAAGACATACATACTATAGCTACAGACGCACATGAAGCAATACAGCCACACAATAAAAAATCACGTGCATTGACAAATTAATTTGTTTGTATGTAGGTACGCAAATTGTCCTACAATAACAAATAATATTATGAATGAAACAATTTCAATAATATAAATTAATAATCTAAAAACTAAAAATCAATCAATCAATGTAGCTCGTGGCTTAATAAGAACTGCCACTCGGGTCGATCTTTAGGTAAAGCTGTGCTTGCCTAGGTCGGTCTGTGGATGGGTGACCGCCCGACATACCGAGTTTCCTCCGTGCCTCGGAAAGCACGTTAAGCTGTTGGTCCCGGCTGCCATATATAGAGCTTTGGCAGTCGTTACAGGTAGTCAGTGACCTGAAATTCTGACATCCAGTCTCACCAAAGAGTATCGTATTACCTAGTATTAACTGGGTTGTGGAGGTCAGATAGGCAGTCGCTCCATGTAAAATACTGGTACTCAGCTGCATCCGGTTAGACTGGAAGCCGACCCCAACATAGTTGGGAAAAGGCTAGGCAGATGATGATGATGAATCAATCAATGTGATGTGTGACGGCACGGTTGGCGCGGTGACTCAGCGGTTGCGCTGCGTGTCGCGGGTTCGATTCCCGCACGGAACAAATATTTGTAAGACCTACAGATTTTGGTTTCGGGTCCGGGTGTTTGGATGTGTATGTGACTTTCAATGTTTGTGAACGCACCCACGATACAGGAGAAATTTGAAAAAACAATAAAAAATGTCAACGACTTTTAGGTACCTAAAATTCATTTTCCATTTATATTTTATAACTGGTGTAGGACAATGGTAAAAAAGAAACGTTCAATGAAGTGAAATCCTGCATTCAGGAGCACGTGCGGGTGATGGCACAATTACGACACCAAATAAGTTTATAGTTTTTTTACACATTTGGGATGAAAAAATGCCACCTTGACGTCTAACAGGGAAGAATGGAAGAAGAAAACGTGTTGCGCCGACCCCAAATAGAATGGGGTAAGGGCAGGAAGATGATGATGATGATGAATCGAATACTGAACACCTTCCCTCAATAAGCCTCCGTTTAACCCATCATCATAATATTGTATATTTATATTCTTCTTCCTTACGTGGCGACGATCTCAAATCGTGTTAGACCAGTATGTAGCCACCTGCACAGCTCTATCATTTGCTTAATGGGGTCTCAACTCGAACAAATTATAATTAGTCTTGAAAAAAAACAATAGATGGCAGCATAGGTAGCAGTAATGAAATTAACTATCACTAAAATGCGTTATACGGTAGATATCGGCCGAAATAAGATTAGCAAAAATCAAAAGTTCTTTGTTTAACGCTAATTTATCTATTTACACTCATTTATCAAGTTATTTCAACAAAAAAGACAAAGGAGGACTTTTACTTCAATTCGCACCCATAGTTTGATAAAGTTGTCAAAAGTCAGACATCTGTAAATCATTTTCTCTAAAGCGGTATGCAATAGATGGCGTTTTACTCAATTTGTCACATACAATTATAACCACAATCGTAACTAATTTACGTTTAGTTGTTTCATTTTAATTAAATTTAAACAATAAAAAACATACATATTACTGTTTATAGAAATATAACAAATCTTCTATCATTTCTAAGGTAAATAATTACATGTTTTTCTTATTTTACTGAACCCGGAACTACATAACACGAAACGTTCTACAAGTAGATAGTTACTCTCTGTCAGTGTCAAATGTCAATTCTGTTTCCGTCACGTCTTACTCTCAAATCTCAATTGCAGTTGTAGACATTATATTGTTTGCTCGTTTCTTTTATCTTCTTCGAATGCGTTTTTGTTCTCATCTAACCGACCTGGCTTTGAATTACGGATTTTGGAAAGGAGTTCCTTATGGTTTAAGAACTTTATTATTCCTCATCAAGAATTAACAATAATTCACTTACTGAGAAACTAAATTTATATAATAATGTTTGAGCTTACAGAGATCTACGTTCAAATCAAACACTAAAATCTTAATAAATAAATAACAGAAAGAAAATAAAAGTAAAAAACATGCACACAAAAGAAAATGTAACAATAATAACAAAATAAAATCTAAAACTAAATGTCTCGACGAGGAAAAAGAATATAAGTAACTGGGTTGAACTCGATACCACAGTACTGGCAGTTGGCGTATTATGCCCCGAGACCAACTGGCTTTTTAAGGACTGTGACGAATATGTCGATCTGTTTCGCGAGAATCCACACTATATATCGCTTCATCAATTGCAGCCTGGCTTCCGGCCGGCTTCCACAATATTGTGTCTGATTGAGAAGCGATATATAATGTGGATTCTATATATTTATCTATACTAATATTATAAAGCTGAAGAGTTTGTTTGTTTGTTTGTTTGTTTGAACGGGGTAAACTCAAGGACTACGGGTTGGAATTGAAAAACTCTTTTAGTGTAGGATAATCCATTTATCGAGGAAGGCTTTAGGCTATATAACATCACGCTACAATCAATAGGAGCGGAGCATAAATGAAAAATGTTGCAAAAACGGGAAAAAATATTCCTTTTTGAGAGCTTCCGTTGCGTGCGCTGCGAAAACGGTTTAAGTTACGTAAATATCATGTAGGAAGGAATTGTTCCTCTTTAAAAGTTCTAAAACAAAGTTCGGGACAGCATATGTTTATCTTTTACGATTGACTCACTGTAACCATTTTTTTATATTAAAATGTTAGGTTAAAAAGAATTATATTATACGAAGCTTATTTAACCCATATGGTATTAATCTATATCTAAATAAATGTGTTTGCTAGCACGGAAATTTAATATAGAATATTTGTGCCCTTTACTCTATACAGTTTAAACAAATATCTTAGAAGATATCGCAATGTAAAAGTATACGGGCGACAAAATAATTAGCGCGTGGCAGTCATTCGGTCCGGTGCGGTAGTGTACGTGGGGATTCTGGCCTCTGTGGGCTCCGGAGAAATTCAAATTCAAAATATTTACTGCACCATAATGTTTACAAGTAGGTACAAGGTGTTACTGTATATTAAACAGTAAGAGATACCTATAGTAATTGTTACTTTAATAATATAATCGAAGTCAATCTAATAGGTATTTTATAGAGGAAAGGTAAGATTTTTTGTTTGTTACGAGTACGATAAAGCTCAATTTAATAAGTTGGATAGTCGATTTATCTAGAAAGGTTATAAGCTATATTATGTGTTGCAGACGAAGTTGCGTGGGTCAGCTAGTTCTATATATTTTCAGATATAATACCATACCTTCCATAAACATCAGAATATCACTTAAAGATCAAACAGTTTAATAAATTATGTACCTATTAAAAATTTGTTTTTGCCGTGAAAAAAGTTCAGGACGAAACTTCCAGACAAACTGCGTTAGTAATCACGATTCACGCCTGTGTTTGCGCCATCATCCATAAATAAGGTCAACTCAAAAACTCATACTGTATATCATCATCTGCCTAGTCTTTTCCCAACTATGTTGGGGTCGGCTTCCAGTCTAACCGAATGCAGCTGAATACCAGTATTTTACATAGAGTGATTGCTTATCAGGGAGTTTAAAATGGCCGCTTTAGCAGAATCATAATTAAATTTGAATCACGTTAAAAATTTAAAATTCTTAAAATGGATTTTATGGTTATGATTATAAAGTCTATTTTAAGAATTTAATTTTTCATTTTTTTAAATTGCCCGCTGACCTCCACAACCTAGTTATTACTGGGTAATACGATACCACTTGGTAAGACTGGTTGTCTGACTATTTGGGCCACTGACTACCTGTAACGACTGCCAAACTCATATTGTATAGGATCAAATTTAATTAGGTAGTAAGCGAAATTTTATCACGTGTTTCGAAACGATATCAAAAACATAAATGAAACAAAACCAAAACATTTTTTTCGGAAGCTGTCACGGTTAGAAAAATCTAAGTAAAATCAAAATAAAAACCACAAAAGCAGCCGATATAAACGCGGACGCAAGGCCGCGCGACGCTCGCTGACCGATTGCAGGCATTGACCTCGACGCTTGCGGTGTTATTATTTATTATTTTGGCGCGTTTCGATCAGCTGATTTTGAGACGCTAGTACATCATCTATTCTGTGCTATTCGTTTTGATAAGTATTTAGGCAGTTAATTGAAATATTAAAATAATTATTTAAAAAAAATTGTTCGTGTTTTATATATTTATGTAGGTACTCCTACTTTCTATTCCATCTTACATCGTCATATTCCTAGTACTTACCTACCTGATTCATTTCATGTCCTTGAGGGTAGCCCGCGAAATTCAAATTTTCTTACGTTTTTTGCAATTTGCAGGCCAGTGGTAGGTTGTATGATGAAGTTAAAATTATCGTTTTCTGTAAAACGTACGTACTATGTCTTACAGTCGCGAACGATATTTTCATCAACATACAACCTAGCACTGGCCTGCAAAATCCAAAAACCGTAAGAAAATTTGAATGTTCATGAACTTGGAGGATTGTATGTATGATTCTGATGATTATAATCTGTAACTATGACGGCACTGTTGGCGCAGTGGCTCAAACAATGGACTGCTGCGCTGCGTGTCGCGGGTTCGATCCCCGCACGGAACAAATATTGTATGACCTACAGATAGTTGTTTCTGGTCTGGGTATTTGTGTATGTGAGTTTAAATGTTTGTGAACGCACCCACGATACAGGGGAAATTCCTAGTGTGGGGCAACGTTTTTTAAAAAAAAAAAAAAAACTACATACGTCTTACAGTCTCGAACGATATTTTCATCAACACACAACCTAGCACTGGCCAGCATTGAAATACTCAAGCATTCACCGCAGCGTGAATATTGCTAACTCACTCATACAAAGGAAATGTTCCGCCAACTCGAGACTTATGTTGTATTGTTATTATTACATTTTGTACTCGTTCTTGAACGCACGGCGATGCATGTTGAGAATCTATATAAAAACAGCGCCATCCAGTAAATGCAATGCCACTTAGTTTCGAAACAATCTAGTATCGAGGTGCTCTCCTAGATGGCGTTGTAAAACTGCAGTCTGTGGCAATTAGTGAGACGCTAGTGCTGCCATCTGTTGAAATAATGTAGGAAACAATATAACCCGAGCAATAGCCTGACTAAGGGAGGTGTCATTTCTTTGTATGGGATTGGGTATCTGTACGAAGTATTATAATATCTGTGGCTTAGAGTAAATCCTGAAAGGTGCAACTGGTGCAAGTGGTTGCGCAGGATAGGAGGCGCATATCCTGCAGAGGGCAGCCTCCCCGAGTGGCCTTAAAAAAATTCGTACTGCGATTCCACACGCCCGGCACACCCTGGACAGCTAGCACTCGGTAACGCAGAGTCTAGATGACTAATCATTTCACCACGTTGACTCAAACCCATATTTCTATTAAAGTCAATGAACTTACCAAAGTCACTGACTTCCGTAAAGTTATTTTCTACTTTATGGATTTTTTTTATTTAAACACACACATAAGACAATGATTTATTCTACTGCACACTAACTAGTTATAAAGTAATTGATAACTGAACTAACAACATTTATTTTATCATTCATTCCCGTCAAATCACCCACTCGTTAGCTCCTGTACTGCGTTTGAGCTTCCAACGTTCCACGAAATGGATCTATCGTTACGACAGAAAGATTATTTCGACATTATACCTAAATTAATACCATGTAAGAGCATTACATGAGAGACGAAATCCAACAGTTTTGCAGATATGAAGTAGCAAATCATTTTTTAAGATCAGAAACTGCACAATTGAATATTTTACAGAGCCTCCGTTTGCAACTGAATCTGTGACACAATGAAGGCGATGAGCGAATTAACTAGTTTTATATAACACGTGGCCAATGTATTTTTATCTTTCTATAGCTTATTCCTCTATGGCAATCACACACCAAGCTACGCACGCACCGCCACGACTCCACGATGGGTGGACCAAAATTACATACTCTTTGGGCGGACCAGTAATAAAATTGTCAAAATTTTATTTCCAAATACCCATCGCTTTCAAGATAGATCCTTGGACTTGAATTGAACACATTAAAATTTTAATGAATGAATGCTGTAGGCCTTTCACACCATTTTGGCTCTATAAAGTTGTCAGTTGACAAAAAATATTACCACTCAATAATTGCTGCTTGAAACAGTAGAATTATAAAAACTTAAAAAAAAACCGACTTCAACTAAAATTTAACACAAAAACGTGAAAAATAAACTTTAGAAGCAAACATCAGCTTCTAAAGTTAGTTCTAAGGTTCGGTAGGGTTTGGGAAGTCGGTTTATTTTTAACCGACTTCAAAAAGGAGGAGGTTCTCAATTTTTTTTTATTTCATGTTCCCCGATTACTCGAAGATGGCTAGACCGATTTGAATTATTATTTTTTTGTTATTAGAAAGTTTTTATTTTTCACTTTTTAGTGGTTCACGTGCCTACTCCTGTAAAGCGTACCAGCGTGATGTTATGTTATGCGCTGGTGTAAACAATAGAAAGACATAGCTAGGGAGCTGGCGACCAAAAAATCTATATGATTTGCTTATGTGGCAGACTTTATAAATAGTGATAAGAAATACTAAGAACGATAATAAATATTAAGAACCGCGTCTGCCACCATGGTAGCGCTGCGTTGTCAATTGACAGCCCCTCAAAAATGTTAAAAAAAACAGGTACACTATATCATTTGCTCGTGTATGCCTAATGCTGATGTTTAGAAACCTTGATTGGAGAAACCGGGTTCTTCTAACTAACCTAACAGACAGATGTGTTGCTGGGGAGATTGTTCCGCCACTTCTTCTTTCCAGCTTAAACACTACGAAGAGTCGAAGGGTGGGCGTTTTGGGGGACTATCTCTTGTAAATAAGTGAAGTAAATTTTGACGTTCTATCAGCCTAGTTTGAATAAATGACTTTTGGTTTTGATTTTTGATCTTGTCAAAATGAAAGAAATCGAAAAGGCATACATCTAGGACTCTGACTTTTGAAGTTATTAATTTTTAAAGATAGAGAGAGGAAGGAAAAAAAAAATCTTTTTTTTTGCTGCTGTTTCAGGAGCTTTTTAAAGTGTGTAAGCGCTGGTATAATACCTTGAAAATCGAAATGCGCGTTAGCAAAACGTGCGGTTCAAAGTATGTGTGTGCTATGCAGGCTTTGAAACCACGGGTATTTTGTACGTTCGCACACAGTGCCTAAAGATGACACTACCATCGAAACATAAGACGCTAGTGTAGGGTGGCACGAGCAAATGATTTAGTAGAGTTTTTTTTTTACCCGACTGTTTACATTCTTACATCTACCTCCTGTGATAATGCAGAGCCCTGGACGTCTGCCTCATAGATTTTCATCGTTATCAAAATGGTATTGACCCTAGAGGCAGACACGAGCAAATGATTTAGTACCGATTTTTAACTACAGATTTAAAGTCCTGTAGCTTAAAAACGCAGCAACATACGACCTCAATTCCTTAAGAAAATTTTGTCGTATTAATCTGAACTTGCCAGTGAAAATGCCTATCAATGCGAAGTACGAGCAAATTTTAATCATATACTTAAATGCTCGCCAGCTCCCTAGCTAACATGAGATTTCAGTAAACCCAGTCCATTTGCTATCATATAGTGAGGAGTTCCGTTGCCTATCTCCGCATTTATTTATCAGATCTACACCAAATAGAAATGAAGAAAGTTTTTACACTCCGAAAAAGTTCTCTTCCGAAAACTAACCAAATCGCTTCAAGAGTGCCAATAAAATTTGAAGAGGTCTCTCTATTTTACCAGGATCCCATCATCAGATCCTGTCTTCATGATCATGGGACCACCTGGAAAGTATACCCTTTCAAACAAAATAAAAAAATCCAAATCAGTCCAGCCATCTTTGAGTAATTGGGGAACATACAAAGAAAAAAGAAAACACAAAAACCAGTTTGGTCGAACCTTAGAGCACAATTAATGGTAGTGTTGATAGCTCGTTAGCAATAAATTGTTGTGTTTTTTTAAATCATCTCTTTTATTATCATATATTTCACATACCTAGTCAAGATCTGTGTGAAATAAAAGAATATATGTATATTGAAATTTTCAAAGAATGTCTATTTCTGTTGCCACTAAAACAACAAATAAACAAAATAAATTAAATATTGAAGAGGTTCCGAAATCTTGTACGATAGTACAGAACACTGCACGTACGAGTTCGACTCGCACTCGATTGGCTTTTAATATAATTGTATTATATATAATTGAAACGGTGTGACTGTCTAAATTCAAAAATAAATCGCAACCCTTTAAATGTTTTGTTTATTTCTGCAATTCAGAATGAAGCTACTGTTCAAGCCAAATCACTGTGCGCAAGCACACAAACGCACAGCCACCGGCGACGCACAGTCGCACACAAACTACGTTGCGCGCTCGCCGCTACAAGCATAGATGATACACTATATAATACAAGCTACAAGCGAGCGCGCCATTCTGCCGCGGGCCCGCGGCACGGATCGCCAGTTGCTTAAGAATCTTCTTCAAATACACACGCGAAGCTCTGAAAACTGTAAAATAATTTTACTACTTACAAGCAAGTACAAGTTTTATGTAAAACTCTAACTATCTGCAACAGCTACCACATAAGATACCGATCCTGGTCCTTGTTGCTAATTAAAAAATATATATAAGGACGGAGTCTTTTAAAAAAAGAGTTTCTTCTTCTCCTGACAACACAAACCAGCCCCATTGCATTTGTATGACAGATTTTTTCCGAAGGAAAATAAAATGAATAAGCTTTATTCAATAGAAATACAAAAATGAAATGGAAGGAAGGTATAGGATACCGCTCTCAGTCATTTTTAATAGCAATTGTAATTTTATCTTCTCCGTACCGAATTGGTCAATCCGCAATTTTTTGATTCCCTGAAAAAATAGAAAATTGAAATCAGTCGTAACCGATGTTCCACAGGGGCGGCCCCAGAACCGATCCCTGTGGAGCACCGCACGCATCTCTCGCCGGTTCCATTGTCCGTCTTGACCAGGGTAGATGACAGCCCTGTCTGTCAAATAGTCCCCGACTACACGACGAAGGTAGGCCGGCACCCGGTGATACCGGAGTGCCTCCCTAATGCAGCTCCAAGGCATGGTGTTGAAGGCGTTGGCGATGTCGAGAGACACCGCCAAGACCACACCGCCCCGAGAGACCGCAATCCCCGTCGTGAGGGCTCTAACGCGCGTGATGGCGTCCACCGTCGAGCGCCTCTTGCGGAAACCAAACTGGTGTTCCGCAAGATCCGGACCCATCCCCTCAAGGTGCTCGGCGAGCGGCGGTTTGCAATTACTCTTTCAAAGAGCTTACCCACCTCGTCGAGCAGCACAATGGGCCGGTATGCGGACGGCGAGTCCGCCGGGCGCCCCGAAGCTGGAAGCCTCTATCCAACAAACTTGCATACGTGATTTGTATCGCATAGGTTGAAAAACCGAAACAGCTTTCTATAGTGTGTCACCTCACTCACTGGCAAGCGGTCTACCGAAAGATTAATGCTGTGGTGAGGTAGTGCATCCTTACCTAACCCATTTGTTCCATCTGCTGAAAATCTCCCACTTGGACATGAGCTGCCATGGTCAACCTGAAAGTCTTTAAATAGACTTCATAGGTTGGTTACAACAAGGAAGACCTGCTGATGTGGAGATTCATAAATATCTCTGCACTAAAGTGGAAATGTGGTGCTGTTCCTCAAACAATGGTGCACTGTAGGTGTTTCGTGTCCTGCTGGTTGTTCTCTGCAGGAACTGATGGACGCTACCGAAAGCACCAAGTACCCAGTTCTGGGCCGACACAATGTAAATTACCATCGACACGCTACGAAGAAGAAGAGGATTGTTATGATTTGACTCAAGGAAAATCTAACAAATGAAAAATATGTATAAATAGTGCACATAGGATATAAGTATTAGACGTCGGTACTGGAACATAAATATGTGAAACAGGGGTTCTTAAAAATACATCATACATAAAATAAAAACTAATATCTTAAAACTAGATTTGCGTAGTAATCAAATTAATGTATTTTTATAACCACTTCTAAGTTCATTGAAAAAATAACTGTAGACTGAAAGAAACACGTGTCACGAAATAACCAAATGTCATTAGGCTTTGGTAGATGTTATTTTGACATAGTACATTTTTTTCATTAGAGTATGGCCACCCTATAATTTCTTTTTTCCCATATTTTTGAATGTGTGTGAGCGAGACAACAATTCTCGCTAGTTTGCCGTGTAGTGACGGCGGCATCAATTTCTGAATTAATTACCATTTGTCGCAAAAACTGCGCGTCCTTTATCTTTTCTAGACCAAAATCTTTAATCTTATTGCAGGTTGTGTTGATTAGTGATCTAAATGGCATCGGATGATGAAGTAGACGGTTCTTTCGCAGGTAAACGTTGAATTTAGCTAGCATGTCATAGGTAAGCCGCGAATAGCGGTATCATGTGTTTACTTGCGGTTTAAGCAATTAAAAATTTAGAAAATTTTGGGTTCTGTGACTTAGTTTTTGCCACTTATTTAGTCTAAACAGAGTGATGTGTTATCAAAGAAGTGGTTTTAAGTGAGTTAATGTTGTATTTGTTATTTTGTGGTTGTAAATATTTTTAAGTGGCAGTTTGTGACAGAAAAGAACATGCGATATCCCCTCATTACTACTTAACAAAATGGACGCCGCCAAACAAAGGGATTAGTGACCTTAGCGTGAGGAGTGTGCTCATGTGGCGAAATGCACTATCGTAAAGGTTTAGCTAGAGTCTTGGTAAGGGGGTGGAGTGGTGGACTGGTTTGACCAGTTTCTTGTGAACTTGCAGGCGACGAGGACGTGGAGGAAGGTGAGGGTCAGAACGAGAACTCAGGAGAGAGTGATGAAGCACCTCCCAAGGTAATTGTAAAATATTATATTCATTCATGTTTTTTGTATTATTCCACAGTGAATGATTGTATTTGTAAACATTTGATGTATTTACTGCTATTTGTAATGGTTATGTGGAAGTTTACTCATCATCAATGATTGATATTGTTAGGAAGATGAAGACTACTCACCTGAAGATGGTAGGAAAAAGAAAAAGGGAAAGAAAAGAAAAGCCCGTGGAGAAGAGAAGAAGGGTAGAAAGAAAAAGAAGAAGCGTAAGAATGAGAGTGAAGAGGTTAGTTACACAAGTATTTATTTTGTTATAATTATTATATTTATCTAACACTAGAAGTCCCAATCTTGAAAGGATGCTGCAAAGTAAAAGCAAAAAAAAATGGAAACTGCTACTTTCTTCCATGCATAACTATTAAATTTAACTATTCTCAAAAAAAGAGAAAGTCCAAAAGATAATTAATAACTTCTCTTTCATAATAAAATCTTTTCTATTGATTACATCACTGAGATTGTTTTTAAAACTTGCTTGAATTGTCTAAATATGTGATGTCAGCAATGATCTAATTACTGAAGATTCCTTACTTGGCATTTTATAAACTGATTTATACTTCAAAAACAATTGTTAGATTATCAAGTATTTGATTACCTGTAGATTAGTTTTATTGTGTTTGTGTTTTAATCAGTGCCACTACTATACAATGTAGTGATAAGGTTTTTACATTAATGGATGTAAATTATTTTTCTTTTTGTTTGAAAGAAATTTAGATCAAAATTGTTAATAAATCTTGATCTGAAGGCAGATCTCATAAAGTTGATATTATTAAGGTAGTAACTATAAAAGCCATAACTACCCTTAAATTTTTAATATTTCATCATTATGTATGTGTTAAATTAATAAATCTTTTCCTTTATTAAAAACTGTTAAAAGTTTATTGGCAGAAAGTTCCCAAAGACTTTGCCCTTCCCAAAAACATACAAAAACTCATTTAATTATGATGTCATCTGAAAGTCGAATTAATACCTTAACTACATGCTAATCTCAGTAAACATATTAAAAGTAGGTAGCATTTATTTGCAATAATTTTATACCACAAAGTGAAATGTCTATTACAGGGATAAAACTGGACTTTGCACTTTTTCCCAGGCTAAACTGTCTAGTAACTAATGTTGGCATTGCTGATTGTCATTGTATTATGCATCAGTTAATTTGAATTAGTATCAATGCCTTTTTCATCAAAGAGACTTATATGAACTGAGACGGTTGTATTGGTGATTTTAATCATTATTACTTAGTAAAGTCACATTTGTTACGGTTTCGAATCCCACTTTATTTAACACACAACCTGACACTGATTGGTAAATTGCAAACAACGTAAGAAAATTCGAATTTCAGGCTACCTTGGGGCATCAACCTTAACTTATATTTGCTCCAAACTCGCAATAGTTATTCTTCTCTGTAGCATGTCAAAGGCAATTTAGATTGAATGGTCCCAGAACTTGGCTATTTACTTGGCACTAACTTCAATATTTTATTTATTTATTTAAACTTTATGTACAAGAGTGGTACATAGGTGGACTTAATGCCACAAGCCATTCTCTACCAGTCAACCTTTGGGTCAAATAGGACAGCACTGTGGTAGAGTACAAAATAATAATAATAAGTATAATACCATTTTGTAAACATAACACATAAACAATGTTTTAATTTAAAAGAATCTCCTTTTAGTTTCTTAACCAATCTGCTCCATTGTTTACGCTATGGAATAATAAATAACAGTCCCTTCACATTAATGTTACAGCCTTTTGAACTGAAAATTCATCTTTTTGTTTTTGATAATTCAAAAGTGCCTGTAACAACTTGTAAGTTTTTCACCAATATACAATATTTACCAGGAACTAGTTAAAAGCTACACTGAACCACCGAAATATCAGGAACTCAAGACAAATAGTAAACTTGTTAAATATCTCATTTTCAGTGTTAATCTATACTAATATTATAAAGAAGTAAAGTTTGTGTGTTTGTATATTTGTTAAATTGTAAGGGGTAATCTCGGGATCTACTGAACCGATTTCAAAAATTCTTTCACCGTTGGGAAGCTACACTATTCCCGGGTGACATGGGCTACTTTTTATCCCTGTGTTCCCACGGGAACGGGAACTACGCGGGTGAAACCGCGTGACGTCCGCTAGTGATGATATACAATAGTTCTAAATGGCTTGTCTTACTCAGGATGAAGAATTTGGTGGAGGTGGAGGTGCCGTTGAAATTGAGGCAGAAGGCGACAGTGACTATGCACTCAGTGCTATGTCGTCCACAAAGAAATCTAGAAAAGGCAGAGGAAGTAAGCACAATACACCGGTCACACCAGCAGCTTCTGATTCAGGGTCTAGTAAGTATTATTATATCTGTTTTATTACTTGTTGAATTTATGTAGTAGTCTCTATGTCTAGGACCTTAGGCTCTTCATACTGTATAGTTTAACACTGTGACATAATAGTGAAACACTGGGTGTGAAGAGGCTGTGAGTGTGCTTGGATAAAGTTCCATGCTGTCCCTTCATCTCTGTCGCCACACTCTTGGCAGAGTGGTTGTGGTCGTCATGACAGGGGTGGTGGCAAGCTTCACAATTCGACGCCATTCCTCTAGTATTGTTGCTTGCCTCGTGCATTCGGTGGAGTGGACTGGTGCTGTCCCACTGCTAGGAAAATTCCTTCCCCAAGTCTTTCAATGAACTCTTGTTGAAATAAATAGGAAACGTTTTCAAGTTGTTGTATCAGCAGATGCTTCAAATTGATCTTAAAATCTTATGATTATGAAAGACCAGGGATCAGCAGTGGATACCTCAGTCAGTCCCAATTTGCCCCACTGCTGGTCATCAAATTGTAAGTTTTATTTCTATTTATTTAAGGTTTATTAATGTAAAATTGAAAGCCAATCGGAGTATAGTCCTTGTTATTATTGTAATGCATAATTTAGTACAGGAAAATATTGTGTGGGTTAAACCCCAATTTCATTCCAGCTCACATTTTCATAAACAATTTTCAAGGTTATTCTGAAAAAGGCAATAAAACAGACATGAAAAAGTATTACTATTTTACTGAAAGGGTTTTGCGCAATAAGGGACACCCACAATGCAATATAAGTAGATACATTCATTTACTGATATGTTTTTACGCATTCGTATTTCAAGTACTTGATTAGTTACGTAACAAGAAGCGCGTCACGCATATTAATCACGCGAGTCTTTGGAAGAAAAATAACTAACATTTACTTTTTAGTACAGTTGTTTAGAACATCTTAAGTACTTTAGGATGCAGGACATGAAACTCACAAATAATGGAGTGAATAATTATATTTATCTCCTAGATGTATTCTATTCGAAGTCTAGCGACTCGCAGTGCAATGACCTCTTCAAGTTTATAATGACCTTGCTTCATGTATCAAGATCGTTATGGCGTCTGTGTCTATAATTTGTGCATGTTTTGTTATCATGTTGGTAGTGTCCTGATTGGGTCTTATCGATTTTTCTTTCAATTTCCTCATTATGAATAGGTAGTTAGGATTTGGTATCTATTTCGATCAATCCGACCTTATTTTTTTAACCTATCAAATATTAGAAGCTCGCTGCTAAATAAAAGCAGTCGATCGAATAAAAGCAGGTTAAGCCGCGCTTGCCTAGGATGATCCATAGATGGGGGCACATTCCATTACATACCGAGTTTCCCCCGTGCCGCGAAACCACGTTAAACCATTGGTCCCGGCTATCATTTAATTTTGAAGATCTTAGACAGTCGTTACAGGTAGTCCAGTGGTCCGAAAGTGACGACCAGTGTTACCTACATACACCAATACTAATTGGGTTGTGGAGGTCAGATAGACAGTCGCTCCATGTAAAATACTCGTTTAGGTGCCTCTGGTTAGACTGGAAGCCGACCTCAACATAGTCGGGAAAAGGCTAGGTAGATGATGATTGAATATTAGACTCTACCTGACTGGTGGGAGTGAAGTACTTCCCCAGTGGAGCAGGTATTCCTCATAGAACTTGTCGATATTCGCGTTGGATCGAATACTTTTGTCCAAACTAAAAAGTATGGACGATCTCTGTCATTAAATTACGCACTAAGATTATTTGTATGCAATGTTGTATTGAAAAATGCCGATACTGCCATAAGTATGCATAGCACAGATTCTCAATGTCAAGAACTTGAGATGACTCAGTTAGCGTATACAGCGAAATGCCAAGATAGCCTTTAAAATTGAATTTAAATGCTGTGGGCTCTAAATTCGAAACTGCCCCATTGAGAAAACAGACAGACAAACAGACCAACGCGTTGGTCTGTTCTGATGGTCTCGTGGTTGCAAGCGCTACTGCTGAGCATGGGTTCCTGGGTTTGATTCCCGGATCGAGAAAAAATTGCTGGTGAGTTTATTTAACAAATTTCTCAGCAGTAGCCCGGTCTTCGGAAGTTGGCGGAAAGATTCTCCCGTGCCTCAGTAAGCACGTTAAGCCATGCTTGGTCCTACGCTTGATCTCTCTCCGGTCGTGGAAGATTACCGCAATCGGACTATGACAGTAAAGGAACAGATCAGATAGTGCAGCTGCATCAGCACACGCTCTTGTGCACTATAATATCTCACGTACCGAAGGTTAATCTTCGCTATTATAATTTCGATACCGTTAAGGCGGAGTGGTTTTTATGTACTTGCAAAAATTAATGTAAAAAATAATTCTCACGCGTCTTCCACTGACTAGAAAGGAGGTGACTGCTAACTCAGAAGTCACCTCCTTTCCTGTCGCTCCCTCCTCAGCAGTGCTGAGATGTTCTCAGGTACAGAGAAGTATGGTAGAAAATATACTGCGCTGACCCCAAATTAATTGGGATAAGGGCCCTTAGTTTTGTCACAATAATTATGAAAATTATATGCTCTTGATGTTTTCTCGGACTATGCTTCATCTGCCTAACCTTTTCCTAAGACTATACTTAATATTATGTAATTTCTACTTTATGTTGAAAACGTACGAAACCTTTTCCCGCTAAAACCACTCGCTCTTGCGAACCGATGGTTAATTTCCAATGTTTCCACAGTAGGCATGCCGACAGTAGAAGAAGTGTGCTCATCATTCGGGCTCACAGACGTGGATATACAGTATTCAGACGCTGACTTAGAGAACTTGACTTCGTACAAGCTGTTCCAGCAACATGTGCGGCCACTACTCGTTAAAGAGAACCCTAAGGTGAGTACTAATTTATTTAGAAGTAGGTTATGCCCGTAGCTTTGTCGTGTAGTACGATAATTGTCCCACGAGATCGTTTTACCGGGATAAAAAGTATCCTATGTGTTAATCTAGGTTATAAACTATCAGTGTGCCAAATTTCATATCTTTTTTGCGTACAAGAGTGACAAATATCCCGACTTCCATACATCGTTACTAACTGTCGCATTTATAATGTTAAAATCAAAGTTTAAAAAAGTCCTTTTGCTTGTAGAAATGTTGTGATGAACGCCTATTGAATGTAAGTTATGAATGTTGAAGCAATGCAATAACTAAATAATATTGATAAAGACTTCCAATGTTATAGTCTTTAGATTGTGTTAACTCGTTTGTAAAGGGACGATTTTATTTTTATCAAAGGAGAATTCGTTCTTTGGTTATTGGATGCTTAGAATTATCGTTATATTTACCCACCATTGCTGATCATACATTATTTCTTTAGTTGTAATGTTTCTTTGTAATCTTATTCATACCTACTGGCGATTTTTTCATAGAAGGAGATATATCAATATTTATATAACAATTAACTTAAAGTAGGTAGGACAGAAATCACTATTGGTTGTTTATTTTTCCTCCTAGTAAATCTACATCATCCCAGTAATAGATGGAATAACTAGGAACTTCCTCATTCTAATAGCCGTGTGGCCCTCAATACTAAAAAAACAGATGTGATTCATTTACGAAGAATTCAAGAATATGTAGTGCATAATTTGTAAACACCTTGTTAAATACTAGTATCTAGTTAAATAAGCGTGTTTTATAATTATGTTTTCTCTCTTTTTTATTGTATAATAAATAAAGAACAAAATCAAATATAAACAGAAACATGACAAAAACCGCAACAGGTTTGTCTGGATGTTGATTAATTTTTATGCTATCTTAATACTAACATAGCAAATAATCATTGTTAGTTTATGGTTCACACATAATTTGAAACAAATTGCGAGGTACATAGTTCGTAAATAATAACTAAGAAAGCTTAGACATCGCCTCGATTAATTTTAACAGGATTATGCATTTTCAGAGAGATACAAATAATTGTTAACATTTATTCATTAGGACCTCTGTTTCCATACATAAACCCAAGTAGTCGGGTCCCTTTCATTCTTACCAAGTTTCACATGAACTTGACTATACCAATCATTTCACCATCAGGTTCCAGTATCAAAACTGATGATGTTAGTAGCAGCAAAATGGCGGCTATTCTGCGAGACAAACCCGCACCTAAGCAGCGGGACCCCGGCGATGGGCTCCGAAGACAACACAAACACGTCCACCACATCAGACTACGTGCCCAAACCCGGCCGGCCTGGACGTACCCCTAAAGAGGTTAAGGTAATTATGATTTTAAACCTTTGTTTATAAGTGAGGTGAGTCTTGGGGCTGCGGGTTGTACGAAAGAGATACCGCGGCCTCGCCACAAAGGGCTAAGAAGGAACATGGGTGGTTTTTAGTTGGTAGAAGTCTGACACTCCCTACCGCTCTACCCAGAGCGGGAGGAGTCATTTGATGATTTCTAACCCCCTCAAAAAAAAGGTGAGTGTTGGAAGAGGATAATTAGATAGTTGACAAAAAAATCTAATTAGTTTGTTAGATAGAATTCCAAAAAATATTGGACACATATTTTTTTTTCTTTTTTCACGTAAACATAAAATTAAGACGATACGACGATACACTACTTCGAAAAGTCGTGTGACATAAATTTGACGAAACAAAAAACACGTATCCAATATTTTTTGATAATCTTATAGACAGATGGACTAAACAGAACCTTTTTTTTTGTCAGAAAATATCCCTATTATTAGCGAGAAACGAGGCAAGGTAAAAATGTTTTGTTTCTTTAAGAGTCCCGTACGTACGATATATAGATTCGCTAAATAGTGGTATCGACTAATCGTATATTAGTATTATCGGTAAACTGTGTACCATGCTTTCTGTAGACAATTATAGTGTTCAAGGGCGAATCTATATACTGTACGGGAGTCGTTTATTAGTGTGTAGTACTAAGTGAGTGAGTGTAGAGAGTTCTTGTCGGACGGCAGTGTGCAACAGTCAGCGATCAACAACTTGTATGTATCTCTACATTGTAGACACGGCGACACATGAAGCTGAACAGTATAACATAACCTCGCTTTTTCCGTGCACTGAGAGATCCACATAAAGTGGTTTTGTATTGCTTGACTAGTGATCGTGCTCGTGTGTACTATCGATAGCTAGTCACTCCCTTGACAGCGAGTCGACACGTGCCTTACGCTAGTCGTGACTCAACGGCCTTTGACGGCACGGTTGGCGCAGAGGCTCAAGCAATTGATTCGATCCCCTCACGGAACAAATATTTGTATGGTCTACAGATAGTTGTTCCGAGTATTTGTGTATGTGAGTTTAAATCGTTTTGAACGCACCCACGATACAGGAGAAATTCCTAGTGCGGGCAACGTTTAAAAAATAAAAATACCACAAACTACCTTCTACAGAACGAAGAAGTAATAGAGGAACCTGAAGAGGAAGAAGAAGAGGAACAAAGTGACGAGGGCGCAGCCCTACCACGCAAGCGAGGTCGCAAGCCCAAGCACGGCGGCACGCCCGCCACGCCGCGCGGCAAGCCGGGCCGCAAGCCCAAGGTGCCCACCTTGAAGATCAAGTTCAGTAAGCGGAAGAGGACCAGCAGTGTGAGTATACTGATGAGGAACCTATTCTCTTTGTAATTGACTTCTGGAGGAAGGAGGAAGTCTTTATTTCGGATTGTTTTTTTATTTCCCAATAATTTGACTTAGGGTCCTTCTACAGACATGCCTTAACCCAATGCCACTGTAATAGTTTTAAAGCAATTTTTATTTATATTATTTTAAAATATAGTTAGTTTTCCATTATTAGGGAAATATGAAGGGAAAATGCTAAGTTATCAAATCGCAGTAGCATATTTCCATTTGAAAATACAATGTGTTGAAACACGCCCGAAACACCCACAAGACCTTTCGACTGGGTGGGCGTTTTGGGGACTGTCTCTTGTAAATAAGTAAAGTAAATTTTGACGTTCGAAAAGTGCTGATTATCAGCCTAGTTTGAATAATGACTTTTGATTTTGTTTTTTGACTTTTTCAGTGTAGGTATTTTTTGTTGAAAATCGAATCAGCGGCTTAGAAAACCCAATAGTAATCAGTAAACATATATTATTTCTATAAATGTGACAGATTTCTATAGGAGTGTCTGTTTTTCGGCCTAGGAGGAAGAAGGCAGTGTTGTGAACTCAGACTCGGATGCAGAGTTTGAACAGATGCTGGCTGAGGCCGAGGAGCCGAAGCCAGTACTTGCCGCACCCGCCGAGGAAGACGCGCCGGTGAAAGAAGACGACCCTGCTGCTATACCTGTAAGTTTTTATTTATGTTATAACTTTTAGGTAAACCATGGAAGCTGTTGGGCGACCTGCCAAGAGGCCTATTTACAACAACAGTGCAAAGTCAAGCTCCAGTCTTGAACCGCGCTGAAAATGCCAGCCTAACGGTTTTTTTATCGGTTACTTCGGAGAGCAGAGATACGGCGAAGCACCGTTATATGGTTGAAGTTTCACAGACCCGAACAAAGCGCTATGCTTCCGCATTTATAGCCGCCACCACCAACCGTCTGCGGAATTCAAGTTCTCTGTTTCTCAATCAGATCATTAGAATCTCTCCAAAGTTAGAATCGGTTTCTTGTAGGAAAGCATGCGACACCCAAAGCTTCGTCTTCGCTTCCCATTAGGCGAGTTCCGGCCAAACACAAGCCTAATTATTATCGAAAAAAACCGACACGCGCTTTGTGAGTTTGGAGACATAAAATATTCTTACATTCTAGCCGAACAACTTATTCCAAAACTGCTTGTTGCATGGTTTAATTGAAATTAATGATTCGAGTTTGACGATTAATATGTTCAGTATCAAGTGTATAATCGTATGTTTCTCCTTTTTAGCTACCCAAAAAGAAGGCAAAGACAAAAATCGGAAACAAGACCAGAAAGAAGAAGAAACTGAAAACTACAAATAAGTTCCCCGACGGCGCTGAGGGAGAGCATGAACACCAGGACTATTGTGAGGTTTGTAACCTGCTTCCATTTAAATCTTGATTAATTAACCTGTACTCTTTCAAAAAGAACTTTACCTCTGTTAATTTTCGATGTAAGTATTTTTGAAATAGGTGGGAATAGTTACGGATAATGTCTGTGTAAAACCAATTACCGAGTGCCATAGAGTTATAGACAATGATGTTTCTTTGACATGGAAGAAGTCATGGACAGAAGCTGAAGTGATAGACTAAATCCCCTTGCTCACTTTCAAAAACTATCTAGAAGTTTTTATTCTCGATATTAGATGAAACGACTCACAAACAACAACGACACACAATTTTTTCCGTCCTTAGCAGTAATTTGTTGACCTAAAAAACGCCTTTTATCAATTCTGATGGCGCAATCTAGTTGGCCTACTGACTCTAAAGCAATCTAATCTAAGAAGAAAAAATACCTCCAGTTTAAACCATATTTCTTGTTTATAACCAGGTTTGCCAACAAGGAGGCGAGATCATACTATGTGACACATGCCCACGCGCCTACCACTTGGTGTGTCTCGAGCCTGAGTTGGAGGAGACACCCGAAGGTCGCTGGTCCTGTCCGCACTGCGAGGCCGAGGGCAACCAGGAGCAGGACGATGATGATGAGCATCAGGAGTTCTGCAGGTAAGAATGTCTTACCTAACCGTTATACCTAACATTATTTATTATGAAACAGCAGACTGCTGCCACTGAGGGCTTTTTTGCTACAGAATATTGTATTGTAAAGATTTGGTCAGTATCTAATTTTATCTTTTACAAAATTAACTCAGGCTATCCCACAAATGTTGTCACTGAATTAATTTTAATGTAATATGCCTTCATTGCTGCATGTATTTATAAGGCTTTTTACGTTAGGTACTCTTTATTGTTTACGTTTTAAATGTATCGAATTACAAAGTAAAATAGGACTAATAAAATTTTCCATTCTCACATTTTTTTGTACTTTTTTTCCACAGGGTTTGCAAAGATGGCGGTGAACTGTTATGTTGCGACTCTTGTCCTTCGGCGTACCATAGGTTCTGCCTCAACCCACCACTTGAGGAGGTGCCGGATGGGGACTGGAAATGTCCTAGATGTAGTGTAAGTGTTTACATATCTTAATACCTTACCTTTTAATAGACCAACTTCCTCTAAGTTGTAGTCACAAACCAAAAATAATTTTCACAACTGGCTATGTTTACTGTTATATAAAGAAGACTATTCTTTTACTACTTCTATTTGATAAAACTGCTAATGGTCATGTGAAAGTGAATGTCTGACAACCACTCTTACCTTGGTTATAGTGGTTGTCAGACTGTGTACCATATTACCCAGTACTAACTAGGTTTTGGAGGTCAGATAGGCAGTCAATACTGGTATTCAGCTGCAACCGGTTACTTTGAAAACTGACCCCGACATAGTTGGGAAAAGGCTAAGCAGAATTAAGCAGTTAATGATGATGGTTAAGTGAAAGTGAAGGGAAGTCATGATCATCAGCACTTTCAAAGTTAAAAGCAGTTAAAAAAAAAAATATGCTGATTATATTGATAAGTTTTCCTCAAGCAGCAAAAAACCTGGCTAAGCTAACAAAAAATAATATTGCTCATTGAATAGTCGGTCAATGACTTCTTAGGTCTGAAAAAATATACAATTCTTATCATTGCTTGGTTTGATCTAATAATTTTTTAATGTACTTTATACTTCTATTACTGTACATCTACAGTTACAAATCATCATTCATAGATATCACTATCACTATAAATAGTATAAAACAAAGTCGCTTTCTCTGTCCCTATATCCCTATGTATGCTTAAATCTTTAAAACTACGCAACGGATTTTGATGCGGTTTTTTTTAATAGATAGAGTGATTCAAGAGGAAGGTTTTAGTATATAATTTAACCGACGTCCACGCGGGCATCAGCTAGTTGTAAATAAAATTGTTCCTGAAAAGCACATCATCATCATCGTCTGCTTATTAATTTTGCCACTGCTGGGTTGGACACAGGCCTCCTTTCTTTGTGAGGGAATGGGCTATAATCTACCACGCAGGCCCTGTGCGGATTGGTATAATAGATGTCACAAGTTTTCGATTTTTTGGTTCTAGGACATGCCGGTTTCTTCACGATGTTTTCCTTCACCGTTAAAAAGCACATACATTATCTTAAATTCTTAACGTTATATTCTATCCCTGTAGTGTCCACCATTGGATGGCAAAGTGGCGAAGATATTAACATGGCGATGGAAGGAGCCATCGGCGAAGTCCAAGGCTCCGCGCTCGCGGGAGTTCTTCGTCAAGTGGCACGAGCGGTCCTATTGGCATTGCAGCTGGATATCGGAACTACAGGTGGGTTTGAGTAAAATGGCGAGACATTATTTTCAAATATCTTAACAAGACCTGGTTTGCTAGATTGTGTAACCTTTTTGATACCCTGAGGGTCTTTTACACAGCTGCATATTTAAGCTACTGTTTCCAGATAAACACCAAAACAGGATATTTAAAAGATAATTTCATTTGAAAATTGTGCCGCACAGTTTTCAAGTTTTCGAAGGTAGTGAAAATAGGCCACTCATATCTCAATTTGGTTGTGTTTCAGTTGACTTCTCTAGAGTCATTCATGTCCAGTCATTTCTCTAGTCATATTAGACAAGTCAATTTCGTTTATCAAAATTGAATAGTCCAAACACAGTTTATACAATAGTTGAGTTTATAAATTGTCCACTAGCAGGACCAGGACCACAGACAAAATGGAAAATATTCATATACGGACTTATGTTAAAACCTTACCTTTTTACTATTTCAGTTGGACGTCTTCCACCCACTTATGTATCGTTACTACATGCGCAAATCCGACGTGGAGGAGCCTCCCAAACTAGAGGAACCTTTGGACGAGCGCGACGGACGCGTCAAGAGGCTGCGTGAAAAACAGGAACATGACACTGACGAGAAGATTCTTGAAGAGAAATATTATAGGTGAGATGAGTTTTTAATATAAGTTTTTAAACTGACATGGTCACTAACACTAGTATTAATACTGAATCCAAATTCATTTAATTGTCCGAACATGGTACAATACATGGTCATGAAAACGGGAGGGTAGACCGATTTGTCTGCTCATAAACATCCACCCGCAATGACTTCAGTTTATCCGTGATCATGGTGCTTGTAACCATTGGTACATACCCCAACACATGGTAAATACCCCATTTTCAGTATAATTTTCAGTATTAATAATAGGATTTTTTAATAACTTACATTACATTCTGACCAGAATAATCATCAATTCATATATAATGTTGCCACTTCTGGGACACGTCTTTTCTGTTTGAGAAGGAATTAATCGTAATTATTTTATTTTTCATTCTATCAGTTTGTCGACAAAGGTCGTCATGATCATAATGATAACCTCTGAATATTTGAGACAATGTGGTAATCCGTACCTTAAAAAATAAGGAAAAATTTCCAGAAAATTTACTGCATCCAAAATCCCTATATTCAGCACAAAAAAACCAAGACCAGCATCATTATTTTATTATTGTCCTTTCAAGTACACAGATTTATAAAAACCCTTAAAACAACACCATTCACTATTGTTCTCGCCAATTCACGATTCTAACAAACAACCCATGATCTCAGATACGGCGTGAAACCAGAATGGCTGGTCGTACACCGAGTGATCAACCATAGAACCTCTCGCGACGGTACCACGTACTACCTGGTCAAATGGAGGGACCTGTCCTACGACCAGGCGACTTGGGAGTCGGAGAATGCCGATATAGCCGGCTTGAAGAATGCTATGGATTATTATCAGGTTAGTACAGATAGTAATTTGATTTTATATTAAGTTGCTGTACTTCTCTTTAATAGTCAATTTCGAAAACCAGGTGTATGTACTAAACCAACAAATGACCCACATTAACTCTATCAAAAGTGCTGGAAGTCCTTTGAAGCGATGTATGCACAGTACTGGGATTATGCTAACTGACAGTAACCAGTATAATCCACTGCGTTAAACATTTATAGAATTTATTTTAAAAGCGTGTGAGGAGACAACGTTAGTAACACACTTTTTAATTTCCAGGACATGCGCTCCTACATCACATCTGAAGGCAAAACAAAGGGCACTAAAGGCAAAAAAGCGGGACGCAAGAGCAAGAACAAGGACATTATAGACGAAGATGATAGTAGCGGCGCCTTACAGATGAAACCCAAGAAATACAACCCACCGCCCGACCGTCCCACTACGAACCTGAACAAAAAGTACGAAGACCAACCACCCTACGTGTATGAGACCGGCATGCAGCTCCATCCATACCAGTTGGAAGGTCTCAACTGGTTGCGGTATTCCTGGGGAAATGGAATCGACACTATCCTAGCTGACGAGATGGGTCTCGGTAAAACTATCCAGACGGTCACATTCCTTAACTCACTGTTCAAGGAAGGACATTGCAAGGGACCATTCTTGGTATCCGTACCACTCTCAACTATCATCAATTGGGAGAGAGAGTTCGAGCTGTGGGCACCTGACCTCTACTGCATCACGTACGTCGGTGATAAAGACTCCAGGGCTGTCATCAGAGAGAATGAACTCACGTTCGACGATGGCGCTAATAGAGGCGGCCGACCTTCCAAGATTAAGTCACAAGTCAAGTTCAATGTACTCCTCACATCTTACGAGTTGGTATCCATCGACGCCACCTGCCTCGGCTCCATCGAGTGGTCCGTACTGGTAGTAGACGAGGCCCACAGGCTCAAAAGCAACCAGTCCAAGTTCTTCAGGCTTCTAGCAGGATACCACATCAACTACAAACTACTACTTACTGGAACGCCACTCCAAAATAACTTGGAAGAATTGTTCCATCTCCTCAATTTCTTAAATAAGGATAAGTTCAATGATCTCGCCGCATTCCAAAACGAATTCGCTGATGTGTCTAAGGAAGAGCAAGTGAAGAGGCTTCACGAGATGTTGGGACCTCACATGCTGCGGCGACTGAAGGCTGATGTGCTTAAGAACATGCCCACCAAGTCAGAGTTCATTGTAAGAGTAGAGCTGTCACCCATGCAGAAGAAGTACTACAAGTACATTCTGACCAGGAACTACGAGGCTCTGAACCCCAAGAGTGGTGGACAAACTGTGTCACTGCTCAATGTCATGATGGACCTCAAGAAATGCTGTAACCACCCCTATCTGTTTCCCGTCGCGGCTGAAGAAGCCCCACTCGGCCTTCATGGCAACTACGACACACAAGCCTTAGTCAAAGCGTCAGGAAAACTAGTTCTTATGTCCAAAATGTTGAGGCTACTCAAAGAACAAGGACACAGAGTACTGATCTTCTCTCAGATGACGAAAATGTTGGACATCCTCGAAGATTTCTTGGAAGGAGAAGGTTATAAATATGAGAGAATTGACGGCGGTATAACCGGTACGATTCGTCAGGAAGCTATCGATAGGTTTAATGCTCCCGGCGCGCAACAGTTTGTGTTCTTACTCTCGACTAGGGCTGGTGGTTTGGGTATTAATTTAGCCACAGCCGACACTGTAATCATCTACGATTCAGATTGGAATCCTCACAACGACATCCAGGCGTTCTCTCGTGCGCATCGTATCGGTCAGGCCAACAAGGTCATGATCTACCGGTTCGTAACACGCAACAGTGTTGAAGAGAGGGTCACTCAAGTAGCTAAGAGGAAAATGATGTTGACTCATTTGGTTGTACGACCTGGAATGGGTGGTAAAGGCGCGAACTTTACCAAACAAGAATTAGACGATATTCTAAGGTTTGGTACAGAGGAATTGTTCAAAGAAGAGGATGGAAAAGAAGAAGCCATTCATTATGACGACAGGGCCGTTGGGGAACTGCTCGATCGTTCGAAAGAGGGTATTGAACAGAAGGAATCCTGGGCCAACGAATACCTTAGTTCATTCAAAGTCGCCAGCTATTCTACAAAGGAAGGTGACGGCGAGGAAGAAGTGGATACGGAAATTATCAAACAGGAAGCTGAGAATACAGACCCAGCTTACTGGATCAAACTGCTCAGGCATCATTATGAACAACATCAAGAGGACCAGGCCAGGACTCTTGGTAAAGGCAAGCGAGTGCGCAAACAAGTCAATTACAATGACGGTATTGTCGCGCAGACTGAGAACAGAGAAGACTCCACTTGGCAAGAGAATGGTTCTGACTATAACTCTGACTTTTCACAAGGCAGCGAGGACGATAAGGAAGATGACGACTTTGATGAGAAGAATGACAATGGTGACTTGCTCAGCCGTCGCAGCAAACGTCGCCTGGAGAGACGCGAGGAGAGAGACCGGCCACTGCCGCCGCTGTTAGCGAGGGTCGGAGGGAACATGGAGGTGCTCGGCTTCAACGCACGCCAGAGGAAGTCTTTCCTCAACGCTATCATGCGCTACGGCATGCCGCCACAGGACGCCTTCAACTCCCAGTGGCTTGTGCGCGACCTCAGAGGAAAGTCCGAACGCAATTTCAAAGCCTACGTATCCCTATTCATGCGGCATCTCTGCGAGCCCGGCGCTGATAACGCTGAAAACTTCGCTGACGGTGTACCCAGGGAAGGCTTATCTAGGCAGCATGTTTTGACCCGAATCGGTGTCATGAGCCTTATTAGGAAGAAAGTGCAAGAATTTGAGCATATTAACGGGTATTATAGTATGCCGGAGATGATTCGCAAGCCTGTAGAGCCCGTGAAGTCAGCTACGGGTGAGAGTGCGGCGCCGTCACCTGCGCCATCCACCGCCACACCGATAACATCGGCCGCGCCGTCGCCCGCGCCCACACAAGTCACACAAACCTCAGGACAGGCCCCCACGCCCGGAGGCTCAGAGAAAGATGACAAGGAAGAAATTAAAGAAGATAAATTAGAAAAAGACATTAAAGAAAAAGAGGAACCGATGGACATGAGTGACATTAAAGAAGATAATGGTGACGAGAAAGAATCAAGTAAGGATAAATCAGAGGAATCATCTAAGGATGGTGAAAGACGTATGTCGGTGGATGAGGAGCCTAAAGAAGAAGAGAAGCCTGAAGAGAAGAAAGAGGAGAAGGAAGTGAAGGTGAAGGATGAGAAGGAGGATGTGGATAAGAAGGAGGACGCTAAGAGTGACAAGGCCGAGTCTGAAGCCAGTGAGAAGCCCAAGGATGAAAAGAAGGTGAGGATTTTAGAATAACTTAATTCTCATGCATCATTTTGTACTGATCTGAACTAGTTGTTATCAAAATTAATTCATATTCAGTACTGTATATCTCTCTATATTATGTCTAAATGCAAAAATGTATTAATCAATTATTTCAACTTATCGCAGTCTTTCCTATTACTAAAAGCTTTTTGACGTTCGAAAAGTGCTGATTATCAGCCTTGTTTGAATAAATGACTTGAATACAAAGGCAGGAATTTAAAAGTTAAAATCTCTCAACAGGACGATGATGACGACGACGTGGTCCTAGTAAAAGAGGAAGAAGATCTCAAAGTGGAACGTCGCAAGTTCATGTTCAACATCGCTGACGGAGGCTTCACCGAACTACACACGTTGTGGCTCAACGAGGAGCGAGCCGCAGCTCCCGGTCGCGAGTACGAGATCTGGCATCGAAGGCACGACTACTGGCTACTGGCTGGTATCGTCACCCACGGGTATGGACGCTGGCAGGACATACAGAACGACCTGCGCTTCGCTATCATCAATGAGCCCTTCAAAATGGACGTCGGTAAAGGAAACTTTTTGGAAATCAAGAATAAGTTTCTGGCGAGGCGTTTTAAGGTGAGTTTTGTTTGAGTAAGCTATAGGTTATTACTTGCCCTGATTGGTGCTAAAATTTTGTTTTGATTGATAAATAATATTTTTACGATTTTACCTGTCAAAACTGTTAAACTTCTAAAGAAAAACAAACTATTTCTCCGTCTTTGTGCGGTTCCTAAAGCTTTTTGGCAGACGAAAATGTAAAGCTTCCGACTATAGTGCAAATAATTTTTGATGAAAGCAGTCAATATGAGAAGGTTTACTAACAACGAAAACACTTGGCTTCAGCTACAACTAACTTGAAACCATAATTTCCTCCGCAGCTCCTAGAACAAGCGTTAGTAATCGAAGAGCAACTCCGTCGCGCGGCCTACCTGAACTTGACTCAGGACCCGAACCATCCCGCGATGTCGCTGAACGCGCGCTTCGCTGAGGTGGAGTGTCTCGCAGAGTCGCATCAGCATCTTAGCAAGGAGTCGTTGGCTGGCAACAAGCCTGCAAATGCCGTGCTGCATAAGGTAGGGATGAGGGGTTTATTTTCACTTTTTTCTTCTTTTTTTCTAATCGATAACTAAAATTTTGTTCGATTAGTACGTAGCGAGTAGCGACCTTATCTTCTTTTAAGTCCTTGAGCATGCTGTTAGTTGTGCACGATGCGCAAAAGAGGTGTGGCATATCTTGTGTTGGATCTCCACACTCGCATTTTATCTGAAATGGGTCGATTGCCCATCTGGCTCGATGGGGTATAATAATACTTTAATATTTAACCAATTTCTGTTAGTCTGTGATTTTAAACGGTATTAAGGCGATCGCGAGACCAAAGCACTACGCGTGTGCGCTAAAGTCCATGCCATCCAATTTTGTAATATTATCGTGAAACGTACTGTAATTGAAATAGAGAAGGAAAAGATGCGATTTAGTGTGTCTTTAAGCTAGTTCTGAAGTTGTTTCCACAGTTAAAATAGTGGTCCACTGCTGGACATAAGATAGACAGCTATCTTCAAAAAGCATGCCATTGATGTAACTAATCTTTAAAACCTTATCTCCAGGTGCTGAATCAACTGGAGGAGCTACTGTCAGACATGAAGTCGGACGTGTCACGCCTGCCAGCCACTCTGGCGCGCATCCCGCCCGTCGCGCAACGTCTGCAGATGTCCGAGCGGTCCATACTCTCGCGACTAGCTGCCACGGCCGGCAACCCAGTGCCCGCTGGTAAGTGAATGTCCAACGATTATAAAGTAGCTTCTAAACGGGTAATATTTTACTGCAATACAATGGCCGTCAATATTGCCAGCCATATTAGGCAATATTGCAGTAATGGCCCGGTCATATAGCCACACATATTTGGTATGGTCGAGCATTTTCACGTGTGCAATATTTACGAGATGGCCTAACAATACTTGCCAATAGTAGAGCCACACATTGCTGGGAAAGTATAACCCGTTTAGCAGCACCTTTAGATTATCATCAGCCTGTTGGATATGCCCTCAGACTATGTGGCCTTTCATTGTGACGATGGTATCTGTCAAAGTTTTGATTCTTGATTTCATTTGTTGATTAAAATAATTGTATTGTTATTTTTCATTTCATTTACTCTCAAAGGCTTTAGCTAAGCATGAGGTCTTGGGTTCGATTTCCAGGTCAAGGAGTGTTACTCCCTTTTTCATAGAATCAAACTGGCGAAATGTGGCTACTGTCGCACACTTCTGCCTAACCCTTTGTGATGTTATTTATTTATGTTGCTTAATATTATATTAAAAAAGTGTTTTAAAATATACACATGCATACATAAACTCACGCCTTTTTCCCATGTGGGTAGACAGAACCCACAGAACGCCAGCTGCTACGGTCTTTAAATACTCCTTTTGTCATACACATACGCTGTTTTGAAACATATCACATTGTAATTTAATATTGTATTTGCAGCGCAAATGGCGCAGTTCCCCGCGGGATTCCAGTCGGGCGGGTCTCTGCCCGGCTTCTCCCCGGCGGCGGCTGCGGCCGCGAACTTCTCCAACTTCCGCCCGCAGTACTCCGTGCCCGGACAACCCGCTTCCAGTGGATCCTCTAATGTAAGTACCTACATGATGTCCTGAGCTAGTGGCTCACCGTTTGAGGGAGCCTAGCACTTTCGGTGACAAGCACCCAGCATATGGGTCGAACAAAAAATTGTTTGTGTGCCCCAACCCGCCTCCGCTCGCTATACGTATCTAAAGATATGATCATTTGAACATTGCGCCGAAAGTGCTAGAGAATGTTGAAAAAATGGGTTTAAACTATATTTCCAAGGTCTTAATTTTTTTTTCTACATATACATAATTTAGCTCCTTGCAACATTCTGTATTACATGTACATTCATTTGGAAATAATATAAAAATAATAATCCGTTTCTAACGTCGTTTATTCTAGATATTCATGATCATTTCATCATGAGTCAATGTGTATTATTCATTATTTTCGTTTTTGATATAATATTAATTTTGGTTTTTCTTTCCTTTACAGAAATCATAAGCTCCGTAACTTATACAACATAATTCAACTTGAAAATTTGCAGGTATTAAATTTCTCTCTTTTCTCATAAATAGACAATTCGTAGTTTATAATTTACTATAATTAACATACACTTGCGAGTAGTAAATTTTACAATAAAGTTGTGAATGAATTAGAATGTTTGATTTAATATAAATTATTTGTTTTAGTGAGCGGCTAATTTTTCACATAGATGAATATTTTAGATGTAATCTTTCCAAGATTCGTGTTCCACCTTGGGTTTGAAGTGATAATTATAGCGTATTACTGAAGTTATGTTAGGTAACATATACAAATACTACGTCATTTTGATGCAGAACTCACAATATTATTTATTTCATCCTGATCTGTATGAATCTTGTTTATTGTGTAAGTGATTGTGGACTATTATGAACCTATTTTTAATTTACCAAAAATGAAAATTGAATAAATCGTATCTTTTAAGTGATTTCTTTCGTATTATTTCTACCCCAAAACACCCAAAGGTTAAACTTCCGTATTTAACCTCTTGAACGTCCGCTAACATTGCTTGAATGTCTTATGATCCACCGGGTGATCATAAGGACGCTCGAAGACTTAAACATAATAATAATATGTTGTACGGAAACAAGCGACTACATGGCGCCATTTGCCACCCTGTCAAATATTTTCCAACCTGATGTCTGAATTCAACTCTTGAATGGCTTGATAAACAACTAAGGCCCCTCGCCCATGGCTACTTTTTGTAGCGATCTTGACGCGCGTTTGCATTCGATACAGTCGCTAGCTGTTTGCCCTCGCGGGCCCTCACCCACAAAACTAACGCGCGTTGCTGTCGCGCGTTTACAAAAAGCCGCTGTGGGCCAGGGGCCTAATATGCATAGTATTTTAAGCAGGGATCGTAACCGGTTTTGAAATACCGGTTAATAATGTTCGCAAAACCGGAATCATTCCGTTAATCGATTAACCGGTAAATAAAGGAATCGGTTTCAAATAAACCGAAATAATTTCCATTACCGGTTTATACAAAGAGTGAAATTTTAAAAATCGCGCTAACCGATACCAAAACCTGAAAGAGAAATCGAGGACAACCCTTAAATTTTATAGGCTCGTATTACGTGTTTCGTGCTTTTTTTTAAAGCTTTTCAAATATTCGCATCTAGCAGTCATCACTCCATGTTGATGAGCTGATGATGGAAGGTATAACTCCTCAACGGTTAGGAGTTGGAGGATAATTCTTTAATAAAATATTACGGGGACGTATACATGTGGCGACTCTCAGGAACGGGACTCCATTTATGGTCTGGCCTTGTTCAGTTTGTTGTGACGGGGTGGGCACGCTGTGTGGAATGCCGTACCGCTGTTTAGTTTGTTGCGGGTGTGGTGGGCAGTTCGTTGGTTGATCCATAGGTCGCTGGGATTAAAGGAACCTACAAAGACCTACACGCCTACCAGTCCCTACGACTCGTAAGCCCTATAAGCCCTGCAGCCCTAGCCTACCATATACTTAGTGTGTGATAAATAAATATATAGATAAGTACAGGATGTCTGCACCATGCGACCTAAGGTAACAGACGGATAGTAGACAGGAATACCAGGTTCCAGGTTCTGCTTATATACTACTTTCTCTTAACACACACTATTATACTAATTCTATGTGTCCTATGCGTGTAATATGCAACCAAATCTTCATTGTCTCGGCGCTTTTCTTGTGGTCGCCACTGTTGATTCTGGCTAACAGGAGTTACAGTGGTTTGGGAATAGTGTGGCGGGCTTGTCCCAAAAAAAAAAAATGCAACCAAATCAATATTTTAACTGGACCGCGCATGAGGCAGGCAGAGTGCTGAGTCAATGTCCAAAGGTAACATTGAACAACATGGTTGTATTCTTTCAGGTTATGTAGGTGAGCTGATTATGGAAGGTACTACTCCTCAACGGCTGGAAGTTTTTTTTTTAAGTTGCCCCACACTAGGAATTTCTCTTGTATCGTGGGTGCGTTTACAAACATTTAAACTCATATACACAAACACACCCAGACCCGGAACAACTATCTGTAGGCCATACAAATATTGTTCCGTGCCCCGATCAAACCCGCGACACGCAGCGCAGCAGTCGCACGCAAGCAATAATAAGGGAATCTTGAAGGTTAAGGGTTGGGTTTCTTGGTTGAATGTTAAATGCATAGTAAATATTTGTATAGGATATTACATTTAAAAAAAGCTACTACAAAAACACAAAAAAGTGAAAAAAAACAAAAACACAAAGAAGTGAAAAATAAACTTCAGAAGAAAAAGCAGCTACTGAAGTCTGTGGCAAAAAAAAAAATCAAACAAACAAATGTCACCGACTTCAGAAGCTGATTTTTCTTCTGAAGTTTGTTTTTTTTGACACCGACTTCAGAAGCTGATTCCTTTCTGAAGTTTATTTTTGTGATTTTGTTTTTTCACATTTTAGTGTTTTTGAAGTCGGTTTACTTTGCAAAAAACTTTTTTTATTTTTAAATTTTTAGTAGTTATAGGTATCCAAAGAAGAAGAAACCAAACCCATAACCTTTAAGATTCCCTTATTATTGCTTTCAACTCCTAACAGTATTGAGGAGTAGTACCATTATCATATATAGTTCCATAATCAGCTCACCTAGATAACTTGAAAGAATACAACCATATATACGTCCCCATAATATTTTATTAAAGAATTATCCTCCAACTCCTAACCGTTAAGGAGTTGTACCTTCCATCGTCAGCTCACCAACATGAAGTGATAAGTGCTAGATGCGAATACTTGAAAAGCTTTCGAAAAAGCACGTAATACGTGCCTATAAAATTTGAGGGTTGTCCTAGATTTCTCTGGGATGCCATCATCATCAGGTTAACATAATAGCCTGAAAGAATATGTACAACAACTATCGCTCCATAAGTACGTATAATTTTGAAAGAATATTCTTTCAACTCCTAACCGATGAGGAGTTGTACCTTCCATCGTCAGCGCATCAACATGAGATTATGATTATCAGACGCAAATACATGAACAGCTTTAGAAAATATATGGAAAACGTAACAAGTGCCTATAAAATTTGAGAGTTGTCCTTGATTTCCCTGAGATCCCATCATCAGATCCTGACTTGGTGACAATGGGACTACCTCGGGAGTATACTCTTTTGAATACAAAAAGAATTTTAAAAATCGGTTCATTAATGACGGAGATATCCGATAACAAACATACAAAAAAAAACCATACAGACGAATTGAGAACGTCCTCATTTTTGGAAGTCGGTATGACTACTTTACAAAAATATTTACAACCCCCGTGACATTTTAATAAAATAAGTAAATAAATAAAATAAATAATAAAAAAACCGGTAAAAATAACGGTAACCGGAACCTAAACCGCAATTCTTTCCGGTTTGTGGTCAATGACCAAAACCGGTTTGAGCAATTAACCGGTTTCCGATACCTGAATTTTGAGAACATTACACTGTCATCTCTAAAAATGTGAACTTTAGAGCGCCATCACACTAGCGTTTGTCCAGCGTGGGCGTTCGATAAACGTATGCGCAGCGCAGACAGATAAAATGCTACAACAACACGACGCCTGCGCCGCGTTGTTGTGGCATTTTACCTGGAGTCAATTGAACGTTGCGCTAACGTGGTGCAGACGTCACACAATTGCGATAGTTTCTATCGCTTGTACACGACTCCGCAGTAACGCGGCGCATGCGTCGCTAACGAAGCGTATGCATTTACCCTTACACTGACGCCGCGAATACGCGATGCCTGTGCCGCGTTGTCGTGGCGTCTGCGCTGCGCATACGTTTATCGAACACCTACGCTGGACAAACGCTAGTGTGAAGGCGCTCTTAACCCAACATCGCAGCAGCTGCATTGGCTTCGAGCCAATTACAATGATTGCATATTTTTTGCATTAAACTCATGGGCACTTGTTATTTGAGTAAGAATACAACACACATGTACAAAAATACCATTTAATTCATGATCACAATATGAATACGATTCAAAACATTAAATACAGTAAATGTTCACATAATATCACCACATGTAAGTATCATCGTCTGTGTTATACTTGACGCTGTCTAGAGGTTTGATGGCATTGGGGTCTGATGAACAGAAATGTTGCAGCATCTCCTCACTAATCCCGCAATCTGAGAGATTCTCTTTGTTGAATGCTTTGGCGAAGTGGTTGGGCTCGTTTTCTTTTGATGATTCATCTGCAATAGAGGTTTGGAACAAAATTACAGAAGATCGGAGAGACTTTAGTATTCGAAAGTGCGACTAGTTGTTGTGGAATTCTAGGTTCAATCCCTAGATCTGAATTTATTATTGAATTTTTCATAAGAAGTTTCTAGCATCCCGGAGTCGTAGGGCCGGACTCCACCGAAACAGAGACCAGTTGAGATATATTATATGTAGTAAACCTCCAATAGAATTTCGTTATTTACACTTCTCGTCTCCGCTTAGCTTTAGTGGAAACGGTTGAGCAGGGAGATGTCTCATAATTGTTAAGGCCAGCTTCCGAAGTCGCACAGCAGCGACAAGAGACTTGAACGGCACATTGTGAGCGGTTTGCTGTGAGTGACTCTCACATCTCCGCATAGCTTCGGTGGATACACGAGCTCTTACGCATCTCCTCTCCTGCCATCTTCGCACATTTCAGCTCTTCCTCCGGTTTGATGAAATGCGGGCCTTAGAGTTGATCCCGGCTTATGGAAATTGCATGGGATTCAAAATTTCAAACATAACTGTCTGAATAAACCAGATTCTACCTTATTCGAGGAGTACGTTCTCATAATACAAGATCTACATACCTTCAGCGATATTGCTAGCCGCCCACGAGAATGCCAGCGTGGGCTGATGATGTGCGAAGGTAGCGCTGAACTGCGCTGACGAGCTGGTCTTCAAAACGTTGAACAGCGTGTGTAAGGTAGTTGGCAGTATCGGGCCTTTCAGCTCTATCGAGTAGTACTTATTGCTATCGGAATGTATTGTATTTTCGCGGACCTAGAAAGTAAAATTAAAATGTAAATGGTTTTATTTCAGGTGAACGCACATTTTTATTTTGCACGTCAAACGAGTGATATTTTGCAATTCTTTATAAAATCTTATGAAACCTGGAACACCAATCCGCGCGAATCGCCAGAAAAATAGGAGACTACTTAAATGCTAGATAAATTCGGATGGCGGACGTCATCAGATTCGGCGCAGGCGAATTTGCGCTGCTTTTTGCTGCTCTTTCAGTGTTGATACAAAAACTTTTGTAGCTTCGGCTTTTTGAGTGGCTTAACGACTTTACACGTTTATAGGATCCGAGAAATATTGTTTACTAGCTTTTATACCTTTTTTCTTTTGGTGGGTGGAAAATCATCAAATAACCCCCTCCCGCTCTTGGGCAGAGCGAAAGGGAGTGTCAGACTTCTACTGACTAAAAACCACCCATGTTCCTTCTTAGCCCTTTTTTTTTTTTTTTGGGGGTTGGGAAATCATCAAATCCCTCCCGCTCTTGGGCAGAGCGAAAGGGAGTGTCAGACTTCTACTGATTAAAAAGAACCCATGTTCCTTCTCAGCCCTTCATGTCGAGGCCGCGATCTCTCTTGCGAACAACCCGCAGCCCAGACGGGCGTCGGCCCTTGCGGGCCCCTTCCTTGTTGCTGACATCTCTTTGAGGCGCGCGTGGAACACGAACGCGCCGTCGACACGGCCTGTCGGCGTCATAAGACGGACGGACGGCGAGCTAGCCCATCACTAACCGTCCACAGGCCCGCGTCTACGGTGGCCGGAAGTCATCACATGGCCCCCGACGCCCGGACCGCCTCCCGCGGCGGCTGGGACGAGAGGTTCTCTCCCTCTCACGTTCCGCCACCTAAGCTCCTTCGCTAGCGTCACTGCTTCGCAGAAGGAGGCGACGGCGTCCCATTCCTCCTCGCTCCGGACCATGGCTTGCACCAGGGCCGGATGCGAGAGGTCGCCGCCGCCGATCGCCGCTCGTCTTTCTTAGCCCTTGCGCCGAGGCTGCGTATCTCTATTGAACAACCCGCAGCCCCGACGGGAGCTTTTTATACCTGGTGAAACTACATAAGAAAGTATCAAAATATAACTTACTTTCAATGACTGCAGCGTCCCTCCATGGAAGGCCGTCGGGGACAGTAAAGTAGGCGGCACTCCAGCGAACGGCCCGGTAGGACTGACTATGGACTTGCAGTTGAGTAGGAAGTTGAACAGTGCCTGCGCATCCGCCCCTCGCACGAATATCAGCGACTCAGCCGCGCTGTCGACACTGCTTTCTGCACTGTGGGTAATGCGGGCCTGTGGGATAAAAAGCAGTACATTAGAGAACGAAATGGGGTATTAGCTTTTAATGACAGAAAATTTCAACATGTGTGAATTTATTTTGTTGTTCTACATCAGTTTTCGCAGTTCAATTATTACTGCTAAAGTTATTGCAGTCAAAAACCTTAGTCGTCAATAGTCTTCCTTGCGCAGTGTGCTGGATGTTGACTGGCACTAATATACCAATACGGTGAAAGTTTGATAATGTTTTATCAACGAATTTTACCAAAGAGGTTTGCCAAAGAGCAAAGTAGACTAGGTGTTAACACAATACTGCGCTCCAAAACAAAAATAGCGGACGTAGCTCAATAGGCTGCCTAATTCAAATGGGGCTGGGCAGGGCACGTTTGCTGCATGCTGGACAAACTGGGCCAAAATAGCAGGACAGTTGGGCGGGGTCGCGGCAGGCCACGGAGGTGCTGGAGCGACGAACTAGACAGGTTCCGTCAGAACTGGAAGGGGAACTCTCGGGGTTCTCGAGAAATGGAAGAACTGGAGGAAGCCAGCCAGCAAAGCCCAGGAGTGGGACAGAGCAGGGTAGACAATAAAATGTTTCACCTGTGTAATATTAATCTTCTTAATAACTTCTGTCTCGAATCCCATCTGTGAGAGGAACTGGTCAGGGTCATCTTCGTCCTCATCTTCCTTCCGATCCAGTTCATCCTGCGTGCTCTTGTCATCCATGGTATCGTAGCAGCTATCGAAGGATGCATTCTTTGGTTTGTCCTCATCTGAGGTGTTTAGCTTCTTCTTGCTGTCTGGCCGAAGTGGCATTGTGTATTCTACGTCTGTGGTTGGAAATAGTAAAAGATTGTTATTATGACTTGTGGTATTGAAATGTGAAGGTGGTGAATTAGGTAATTGCCTTTTTTTTTGGGGTTGGGAAATCATTCCTGTGCCAAGGTCGCGGTATCTCTTTCGAAGAACCCGCAGCTTCGACGGGCGTCGGCCCTTGCGCGCCCCTTCCATGGCCATTTCCATATACCTATAGCTACTTATTTTTGTGTAGTATCCTAAGAATTATTGTCAGGCCTACGTTTTTCCCCCATATCTAAGTACTAATGCTGTAACATAAACATATTGTAAAACCAAACCATTTTAAAAGAGTATCCATGGAGTTTCTTGCTGGTTCTTATCCATAGGAAACGACCGACCCGAACCGTGCACCTTTATTGTCGAAGTTTTACAAGTGCCCATGTAGGCCTATGTAAAATAATAACTTTGACTTATCTTAATACATATTAACATGGGAAGAAAAAAGAAGAATCAAATATATTCGAAGTTCGAATATAATGAAGGAACAAAAAAACATAAGTGCTTGATGCAAGGTTGTAATCACTACCTCTAGGTATGTAAGTTTGCCCGTTGAGGCGGCGGGTTGTTCGCAAGAGATACCGCGGCCTCGACATGAAGGGCTAAGAAGGAACATGGGTGGTTTTTAGTCAGTAGAAGTCTGATACTCCCTATCGGTCTGCCCAAGAGCGGGAGGGGTTATTTGATGATTTTCCACCCAAAAAAAAAGTATGTAAGTTTAGACATGAGAGCGGCGGTAGGCAGGGTTAAGGCCAAAAACATCGCCCCGGGACCCGATGGCTTGCCGGGCAAAGCCTGGGTCCTGGCCTTGGAGGCTCTTGGGCCCTGACTCGGCCAGTTCCCGCTTCGATGGAAGACGGGGAAGCTGGTCCTCATTTGGAAGCCGGGGCGCCCTGTGTATCCCCGTCCGCATACCGGCCCATTATGCTGGTCGACTCCTGCCCAAGGATCTACGTGGGGATCGTGCGATCACTGGCCCTTTACGGGGGCTCCGTTGTGGGCGCGTTCTTTGAGGCGGCGAACCGCTCACTACCTAAACGCCCCCCCAAAAGGTGACAGCCACAGAAGGCTACTGCGGGGGTACCGTAGGTTAGCATAATACGTATAAATTCAAAAGAATTTTCTTTCAAATCCTAACCGTTGAGAAGTTGTACCTTCCATCATCAGCGCTTCCACATGAGGTTATGATTATCAAACGCAAATACATAAACAGCTTTAGAAAATATATGGAAACGTAAAAAGTGCTTATAAAATTTGAGAGTTGCCCTTGATTTCCCTGGGATCCCATCATGAGATCTTGACTTGGTGACAATTGGACCACCTCGGAAGTATACTCTTTTGAATAAAAAAACAATTTTGAAAATCGGTTCATTAATGACAAAGATATTCGATTACAACCATACAAAAAAATATATATACAGACAAATTGAGAACCTCCTTCTTTTTGAAAGTCGGTTAAAAATCGTCTCCTAGCTGATTATCTACAAATAATACGTTTATTAATACAAACAAATTGTCTACTAAATGATTACTTTCCAAAAAAAAAATTATAAACGACCCTCGTAACATTAAAAAAAAAGTAAATCCTAGCTTTCAATACCAACGAATACGAATCAGTTAAACACAATGTGCTCGTGTGTGCGTATTCGTAAAGAAACAACTTCGTTACTTGGTTACTTTGCGACATACGGTGGGTGGCGTTTAAACTCGAATTAACCGGTTAATTTCGTTCAACAGAATAAGAAAGTGTAACAAACCGTTTTCTGCATAAAACCGGTTAAAATAACGGTAACCGGAACCTAAACCGCAATGCATTCCGGTTTGGGAACAATGGCCAATACCGGTTTGATAAATTAACCGGTTTCCGATCCCTGATTTAAACTCACATACACAAATACCCAAACCCGAACCCAACTATCTGTAGACCATACAAGTACTTGTTCCGTGCGGGGATCGAACCCACGACACGTAGCGCAGCAGTAAACTGCTTGAGCCACTGCGCCAACCGTGCCGTCAATTAACTAAAAGGAATAATTGAGTAACCTAACCAAACTTCCATGTTTAGAGCTATTTGCATAATTTAAATGCATTCTCAATTCATTGATACAATAAGGCAAGGAAGTGGACAATGCATAAGTTTGTATACAAAGTCACATAGCTATGTGAAATAATTAAATATAGTAAGGATACAACTGCCTCGTCGGTCTAGTTGTCGCAAGCGATACTACTAAGCATGAGGTCCTAGATTCGAATTGGGACGCCGCCCGGTCGTACAAAGTGTTTTTCCATAGTAGCAGCCATGGAGGTTGGACTAACGTACCCTGTTGATGGCAGTAGGCTATAGGGTAGTTGACCGACTAAAAAAAATATGAATCCAGTCTAGTCCGTCCGTTAGATTATCGAAAAATATTGGATACGTATTTTTTGTTTTATCAAATTAATAAAAAATTACGAAAATAAAACGTGTTAAAGATCGTGAGTGGGGGCTGGTGATGTCACTTTCTGGTAAAAATGTACCAAACTATGACGTCGCGTGACTTTTCGAGCACTGTGTCGTTTTCATTTATTGTTTACGTGAAAAATGAAAAATACGTGTCCAATATCTTTTAGAAATCTATCTGACGGACTAACTAGATTTTTTTTTTGTCAACTACCCTATTATATGGGATTTAAACATAACTGGCAACATGTGGGTGTACTTATATTAGGGTTCCTCTGTCTAACCCTTCAGGTATTACAGGCGTGATGTTAGGTTATGATACAACAAGGCAAGGAAGTCAACAACTATACATACGTTTATTTATAAAGTCACATAGCTATGTAAAATAATGAAATCTACAGAATTTAAATAACAAAGTACTATCTACCTTCCTGCCGCAAAATCTGCCTGAAGCCCCTAGTAGTGGGCGCGATCAAGGCACAGGGCTCCGATACTCCGCACAGACCAGCCGCGCGGAATAGACACGTGAACGTGTTCGCACACACGTAGAAATACGGGCAGTGCAGCGCGCGGAGCAACTGAAATGGTAGAAGATATTAGTATTGTGGTGGGGATAAAATAAATGTCTTCGCAGATGTGGCCTAATAATAACCAATCGGGTCGATCTTTGTCTGTGGATGGATGACCACCCATTACATACCGAGTTTACTCCCCGTGCCTCGGAAAGCACGTTACACTGTTAGTCCCGGCTGCCATATATAGATCTTTGGCAGTTGTTACAGGTAGTCAGTGATCTGAAAGTCTGACAACCAGTCTTGCCAACAAAGGGTATCGTATTACCCAGTAAAAACTGGGATGTGGAGGTCACATAGGCAGTTGCTCCATATAAAATACTGGTATTCAGCTGCGTGCGGTTAGACTGGAAGCCGACTCCATTATACACTTGGGAGCAAATAAATCGAGCCACTTCCTTTTTCACGCATTATGGTAATTATTTTTGGTATTATGGAACGCATCGATTCGAAACATATATCGCCTAAAAGGGTATTTAATAACCTTTACAAAGAGGGTAGTTAGTTGTCAAAATTTCATTTTTTTTTTATTTAAATTAAAGTTTAAAGGGTAGAATAAAATTATCGCATTTAATTTGCTTATGACATTTTTATTGTACTCTGTTAAGAAAAGATTAAATTTGAGGTTTTTGTTAATCATACCCATATTACTTGTTATTGTTGTCTTTATCTGTGTCTGTGTAATCAAAATAACCTGATAAAATGGATACTACACCGACGGAAGCTGCCCAAGTTGTAGCTTTACTTGAGGTTGGACACGGACAACGTGAAGTGGCACGCAGACTTCATTTGAGTCGTTCAAAGGTACAGCGGGTATACCGCAGGTATCTGGAGACTGGTGCTTTTGTTCGGCGACCTGGAACTGGCCGACCACGGGCAACAACAGAACGTGACGACCGCTTTATTGCAACCAATTCGTTGCGCGACCGTGGACTTAATGCTGTTCAGCTACAGCAAGCGTTACGTGACGTTCGAGGAGTCTCAATCAGTAGGTGGACAGTGAGACGAAGACTAAAAGAACGAAATTTAACATCACACAAACCAGCAACTGGCCCAAAATTGACTGTAGCTCATCGCCGATCTCGCTTGGAGTTTGCTCGAGAACACATTAATTGGACGTTAGAAGACTGGAGGTCAGTTTTGTTTTCTGACGAGTCAAGAATATGTCTTTTTAGCAATGACGGGAGAAACCGAGTGTATAGACGTCCTGGTGAAAGATTTGCCCAATGTTGCATTCGAGAAACTGTGAGTTTTGGTGGTGGTTCTTGTATGGTGTGGGGAGGAATTTCTCTAGACGGAAAAACGGAACTTGTCTTCGTCGACCCCGCCAACGATGGCAGTGGTAGACGTGGATTAACAGCTGACCGATACATAACTGACATTCTTGAAAACCACGTAATGCCGTATGCTGGTTTTGTCGGAGAAAATTTCTTGTTTATGCATGACAATGCGAGACCTCATACCGCGCAGATCGTTACGGAATACTTGTCTGCGATCGGGATTCAACAAATGGTATGGCCAGCACGAAGTCCCGATTTGAACCCGATCGAACACCTATGGGACGAGCTAAAACGGAGAGTCCGAGCCAGGGTTCCCGCTGTTTCATCCATTCCCGAGCTTAAAGTCGCTGTGCTTGAAGAGTGGGAGAACATACCACAATATGTCATCGTAACGCTGATCAGATCGATGACTAATAGGCTACAAGAATGTATCAGGGCACGGGGGGGTAATACCAGTTATTAAGAATATTTTTTTTGCAATAATTTTGTTTTTTATTGTTTTTATGGACTGTTTTAGCCCTAGTAAATTTTCTATCAAAATTACCATTTTTCTTGCAGAGCCAATAATTTATCATTCAATATTATTATTGTTATTATTCAATAATTTACCCTCATTGTAAAGGTTATTAACTAAACTTTTAGGCGATATATAGTTCGAATTGATACGTTCCATATTACCAAAAATATTTACCATTTTACGTGAAAAAAGGTAGTGGCTCGATTTATTTGCTCCCAAGTGTAGTTGGGAAAAAAAACCAGCCAAGTGTGTGTCGTACAAGATTTTTGTGTTTATTATTTTTTCAACACACTTGCTCATAAAGTGGCTCCAATTTCACCGCAATTAGGCATATAATGACAGCTGTAACCAAACTGTGAATTTTTCATTACCATTATTCACAAGTGAGTTATGAGTTTTTTTTTAATTTTTTTGGTTGAGTTGCTTTGTTCTTAAAAAGTTTCGATATTAAAAAGATTGTGTTTCTTGTTCATTTCATGCAACTTCGAATTTAAATAGATAATTTCAAATTTTATATACGTTTCTAATAAATAAAACTTTTGTTTTCTCTGTAATAAAAAAAAACCTTTGAATTCCCCATTTTGTACGTGGCTGTAACGCTAACCGCGAAAAGCCAAAAAAAAAAAAACTTAATCTTTTAGTCTATAGGCGATCGCCATTGTTAGATGTGCGCATTTTATCTGTTGAAAATGATGTTTTTTGTGTTATTTTCTTCACAAGTGTGTTGAAAAACGTCGTATGATACACGTGTGTATTGATGATTACCGTCCTCGGCTCTCTTAAGACCCTCACCTAACGGCTCGGGTCTCAATGGCGCCTCAGCGGTAATCACCAACGTTACACACTTATACCATAATGTACTATTGTTATAGCGACAACAGAAATTACACATTCTGTCTACATAATACTGATCATAAAATACAGCCTGCTGACAGACAGTCAGACGGAGACGACTGAGGATAAGTTATAGGGTCCCGTTGGTTAACCCTCGGATATGGAACCCTAAAAAAGCACTCATTTCAATGCTTTACTGTGGGACGAGTCGGAGTGGTTTCGATGTCGAGTTTGTGTAATGCGCAAAGACCTTTAGTTTTATACTAGACCAAGGGATTTGATTCACAGTTGGTTTAGGTTTTGTGGTCGTAACCGCGATGCAACAACAGACATTTTCTGTTGAATGCAAGCTGCAAAGCTGCATTAGCCGCGGACGCCACCACATGGCAAAGAGTAACCAGACAAAGCTCAGACTGTTGTTTGAATATTATTAAAAGTGGTTGAAAAGTGAGTATGTAGGTGGAATTCTATATTTTAACTACAAACATAATCCTTTAGCTAAGAAAAAAAATAGAGAACATGCTCCGTTTTGGAAGTCGGTTAAAAAACAGTTGCTCTGTTCTACTTATAATTAACAAAGTTCTTGCATTTTGGCATAGCTATTATAGTGGTCATAAACCCTCCTTCATTTATTGAAGTTCTTCATTACAAAAACGAAAATAGAGCCTCTTAAAGTCCCGAATCGACATCAATCATGATCCTCAATTTTTTTTAGCAATAAGTCTATTGCTATATACCAGGCACAAACCAGACTCTGTGGCTGCTGGGAAATTTCTGATGGAAAAACCCAATAACACTGGCCGACCTGGGAATTGAACCCTGAACTTCATGCTCAGGAGCCGAACTTGACCAACGAGGCAGTCTACAAATAACTAGCGACATTGATTACTGTTTTAGTTAGGGTGAAGTGTAAACGGATAAAAGGGAACAGGTAATTACTGCTATTGTCATGCCAAAATGCAAGATCAAAAGCTTTTGATACTCACCTGAAACAAAGATCGAAAGCTTTCCGTCCACTCTCTATGCAAGGCCTGCTTGACATCCTCATTAGTTGCCATGAAGCTTGTGGCTGCAACCTTCCCTGAGGATCGAGGGTACAGATCCAACCATGGCAAGTGTGGGTGTTGCCAGTATAGGCAGGCTTGGTGGAACCGCGCGCGGGGAGATGTGTCTAGTGTTGGTGATGTCGTTGTGTCTAGGCAGCGGACGAATCTATTAATTATGGATTGGGCTGATTAGCACTTTTTGAAGGTCAGATGTTGCTTTTGACATTTCCACAGACAGACAAAGACAAGACAGTTAAATTGTTTCTCTGGAACTTCGTCGAACTTCACTGTCTCGGTGCTTTTCTGGTTGTCGCCAGTTCGCCACTGTTCATTGTAGTTTTCAGGAGTTGGGTGGTTTGGGAATAGTGTGGCGGGCTTGTCTTATAAGATTTCTACAGTCGAGACACAGTAGGTGCCCCCTCAGTGATCTCACACGGGGCAATATGTACTATATGGACCCAGTATGGGTTGGTTGGTTGGACATGCCAATTGAAATGTTACATAAAACAACATTGTTATGTTGGTGGTAGGCCCAAAATAAACCCGTGATTGCGCTCTTGACTTCGAAATTAGATGTACGAAAAACGAAGATAAAGATGTTGTTGCATTCTAAAATGCAATCATTTATTTACTGTTTGATAAAAAATGATAAGTTCTTAAAAATAGTTTCAGTTAGATAAAACCATTGTAATCTCTGAGGTACCTACTCTTGTTTGATGCAATTATCGGAAATGGCGTATTTTATGTGATCTTTGGTGGCCTTTGTCTTAAATTGTTACAAAAACCACATTTCCAGGAGGCTTTTACAAATCATCTAGTTTATTCTTTTGTTGCATCTCTTTTATGATAATGATGAGCCAATACTAACTAGGTTGTGGGGTTAAGATAGATAGTTGCTCCATGTAAAATACTGGTATTCAGTTGCATCTGGTTAGACTGGAAGCCGATACCAACATAGTTTAGAAAAAGGCTAGGCAGATGATGAAAATTTTCTTACCCAGTGATCCCTGATGCTTCTTCGCTAGCCTTTAATTTGGATGTCCATGCAAAAGGTTTTGGTGACATCAGCCTTAACTTAGTTTTTAAAGCCCAATCAATTGGTAAATGTTTGTATTTCTTCTCTGGAATCTGAAAATGTATTATTACTTAAATTCTACATACATTTATTAAAATTGGGTACTTTTACTTGTTATAAGAACCCTTACAATTTCCTTCCTTGAAAGACCTGTTAAAATAAAGATAATTTTACTTTAGAGACAGGGGTTTGAGAATAGTTAATTGGCAAAGTAATAATGTTGTCCTCATAGCTACAAACACAAATTCTATTACTGTTTAACTGAAATTTACAGCAGATTGGTTGAACCTGTTTTTTTTTTATTATTCCTCTTCTTGGGCAATGAACATGTTAAATTGATAGTAACATCAATTAGCAGCACGCAGCACAGCACAAGTGTAACATGTGGGTGCTGCAGTTTCTTAGTAGCAGTCACAGTCTAAATTTGTGCCCAGTCGATGGTAATAGGCTCGCCCCTATTACACATGGGACTTAAATAATACTGGGGAATTGTGGGTGTACCTAACCCTACCTTCGGAATTACAGGAGTGGTGTTAAGTATGTATGAAATGATTATTATCAGTATGCCTTTCAACTGCATTTAACTTATAAGAAAATCCGAGCACAATAAAAGACCCCATATTGCAATATTGCTTTTCATACTTACAGGTTCTACAGAATGCTCAGCACTGAATTTCTGTAAGAGATTGGAGAATGTGGACAATTTCTCAGTATCCAATTCCTTAGCTGGTTTCTCAACCTTGGCTGGCCGATTCAGTAAGGCATCCAGAGTCCTATCATTTGACTCATCTAATTGCTCTTCTAGTTTTGGCTTTTTATTTTGTTGTGGTTTGTTTCTAGAATTATGAAGTAATGTAAAAAGGTATTGTTACATAATTTAGTATGAAATAAGGTTAGGCAGCTAAACAAACAAAATTAAGGAATTAGGCATATATTAATGAAACATCAATTTTATTACTCTGTAAATTATGCAATAGGCTTGCCCCCTATTACATAGGACTTAAAAACATAACTGGCAAAATGTGGGTTTAAGATTACAGGCGTGATGTTTTGTGTTATGTCATGATGTTGCTTACGCTATCTAATGAACAGATGTGCGAATAATCAGGTATCATAACAACCAAATATTTTGATCACTCTTTAGCTGTTGAGATAAAGAAGTGGTCTGAGGATTGAATAATTAAAAATGTGGCTAATGACTTTAAAAAACCTGTGAATGATCTCAATCTTTTAATGAAACTCACTTTGAAAATGGATTTTTCCTCTTATCTCTTTCTAGTATTCTTGAGAAATCTAAATCAACATGTTTATGGCTGCTTGATGCTTCTACAATAGGTTGAGAAGGTTGCTTCATGCGTTCCTGTAAACAAATAATTTAATAAGAAATTTTTAATACTGATACTAACGTTCCTTGGTTGTGTCATGATAAAGGTTTCTTATAGGTGGGAGGGTTAACTTATGGGTAACATCTAGGCCCTCTAGAATTCTAGGGTTCCTCTATGCAACTGGTTGTTGCATCACCTGTTGCATGATTTTTATAGCTAGTCTGTAAAATTTGGAGACATAGCACCAATAACTGGATCTTGAACTCCGCCCCTAAGATGACCCACTGACCGGAACTTGCCCATTTATGAATGAATATAATGTCGCTGTTGGCAGTGGTTGTTACCAAAAGGCAAGGCATGTTCTGCATATTTTCTATGCTAGGTATTTAGGTTAGAACCCATTGCATACATTATTAGGTCAGTGCCATGTTTTGTGTATTTGTTGTGATTATGCTATTGAGCTAATTGTATGGACTGCTCACTATTTCTAAGTGCTTTCAAACAAGTTATATTGCGTATGTATTTTGTTTTGTTTTTATTAACGCCATGGTGACTTTATCGTCTTAGTTTAAGATAAGATTATACTTCAAAAAATTATTACTGTTTTATTAATTAAATTAATTTTAACCGCTTAATTACCTGTAATGCTTTTTTTCGCTTTTTCAGCTTGTGCAGCTGCATAACTTCGTTTGGCCTCTTCCATGGCGAGGGAGGTTCCATGATTTCAGAAAATAAATAATATAGACTCGAAGTGTAGCGTAATTCTCACTTCACCTGCTTTAGCTTTTATAGAACTTTTCAATAAAATTATCGAATCATTTTTGTTTATAAACTAAAACACCTGGTAAAACGCGCCTTACGCATCAATCAAAATCAAACACTGCGTAGTCCAATTCTGCCAACATAAAAACCAAAAAAATTCGTTGACAACAATGGTTTGCGTTCCACTTCACAATGGAAATTGATCAATATTTTAAACAATTAAGCCTGGAATACACATGCTACTAAAAAGCATGCCTGTTTAGTTTGCTACTAGGTAGTACGCTCACTTCTAGCATGCTTTCTAAGTGTGTACATTTGCTCTAAAGCACAGACCTCAAAAGCATACCTGTTACAAGCATACTTCTTTATGCAAGCATACTTCTTTTTAGCAAGTCTGAGTGACATTATCTAAAGCCGCGTCCCCACTCGTCACTCCGCGAGGCCGCCGGCCGTGCCGGTCTAACAGGGCGCAAGCAGACGTTAAGCGGCTTCCCCACTTGGGCCGCGAGCCCCGTGAGTGAGGCCGAGCCGCGCGGCCCAACAGTAACGTTTCAAATTTAAATTCAAATTGTTTATTACAATCCATAATGTACATTTTCAGGTGACAGGCAAAATAATTCTAGACACAATTATGGACCCTGTCGGGCACAGCAAATGTTTATATAAGTAGAGAGAGGAAGAGCGGTTTGTTGGTTTTTATCTTTACCTACCTATCTTATAATTATATCCTATTAATCTATATCTCTATTCATATACTTATTTTATTAATATGTCATATGCAGTCTATCTATTCTTTTATTATTTATTTAGTTACTCGTATATTGTTTCGGGTGACATTAGTGGAGATGCGGGTTTACAGTTTTTATTGGATACACTGACAGCAAATAAAAAAAGGTGACAGCACGTTAGTAGTAAAACCAAAGAGTATCAAAAAAGACGTTTGTATGGGTCGTCGACACACCGTGTGCACGACAATAAGACCGGCTGCATGCTTATTCACAAGCATGTTCTTTTGCGTATACACGTGCTACTTGTATGCTGCTAAGCGACAGCTGCTCGAAGCTAGTATGCTTTTGTGCTACTACGTAGCATGTGTATTCCAGGCTTTATCACCGAGTTACACGAAATAAAACTGCATGATTGTATTAAGTGCCAATAACCCAACGATAAATACATAAATTTTGTACTCGGTCGAATAAGCGTTATTTGTCAGATATATGATAAAAATATGTACAGACGCCAGTACATTTAACTACCCGAAACTGTCAAAGGGGTTTGAACTTTTTTGTATGGAAGCTGGCATATCGACCCACCGCCATTTTATTTTTTTGAAAAATCACGGCGCACCATGGAATAGGTATGTATCCACAGAACAGATAAAAGAGATTTTATCTGTTCTGTGTATGTATCGATAGAGAACACCTAGACGAACAAAAAATGTCATCTAACCCTAACATGGTACCCCAGAGTGTCACGTTATCGAGACATTTGAAAGTAAAGATCGATTTATGAGGACAATGACTACTTAAAAGTATACCTTTTACGTGTTTATAGGTGTTGATTATTATTATTACTGTTTATTGAAAGAGAGTAAGTAGATTACATACTACTAGGAGGACGACAACTTGGGAATAATTATTTCGATACAATTTAACGCCTATACACGTAATAAGTCTATTTTCAATGATTGTCGTTGTACTCATTTGTCGATCTTTACCACAGAACAGAAAGAACAGTTTCATCGTGGGCCGCGATTTCGAAAAAAAAAATCAAAATGGCGGGCAAGTCGATATGTCACATCAGTTCTAACCCCTTTTCTCATCAACCTTGAGCCTAATGTTGTTTTTTTTTTTTTGGCAGGTGGAAAGTCATTAAATAACGTCCCACTCTTGGGCAGAGGGAAAGGGAGTGTCAGACTTTTACTGACTAAAAACCACCCATGTTCCTTCTTAGCCCTTGCGCTGAGGCCGCGGTATCTCTTTCGAACAACCCGCAGCCCGGATGGGTTGAGCCTAATGCTGTAGCGATAAAATTGGAAATCTATTATGGAAATTTGACAGATTATAGTAGCTTGATGTACTGGCCAAGGAACTTATGTGCTTACCTGCTACTCCTGCTAGGATAGGACAGGACACACAGATACTAGACACTAGTCTAAGTCTGCGGGGAAAAAGTTATCGTTGCTGAGCGATAGTGACAGCGGGACGGTGCAGAATGAGGTGAGCCTTTTTTTTTTTGCGGGTGGGAAATCATCAAATAACTCCTACCGCTCTTGGGCAGAGCGGAAAGAAGTGTCAGTCTTCTACTGACTAAAAACCACCCATGTTCCTTCTTAACCCTTGCGCCGTGACTGCGGTATCTCTTTCGAACAACCCGCAGCCCCGATGGGTGAGCCTGCAGCGACCTCTGAAGCATGTGACGTGGAGTGGGACGAAATTGGCGCCGATAGAGCGGCAAAATTAACAATTTTTGTCCTATCACTAGTGTGAAGTGTGTGAACTGTGATGGAACGGAAAACAACAACCTGTGAAAAACTTACTCAATTTTTTTGTTTTTAAAAAGCATTGTCCCACTCTAGGAATTTCTCCTGTATCGTGGGTGTGTTCACAGCCATCTAAACTCACATACACAAATATCCAGACCCGAAACAACTATCTGTAGGCCATACAAATATTTGTTCGGTGCGGGGATCGAACCCGTGACACGTTTAGAAGCATGTAATTTTTTCTGATCAATACAAAACACCGATGCATTTATATCTGGACTGCATCAAATGGCACTGAAGCATATAAGTATATGGTCACTGACCGTCACTGTAGCTTCATTCAGGTACCTATTATTACAAGAACTTTATGCGTATGAAGGAAGGTTCTTATTATAAACAATTTTGTTTGATATACTTACTAAAAAAAGGACAAGAAGATGATGGAATTATATTTATTTACTATATAAAAAATCGATACTTATCTTAATTTAATCAGGCATTAATTTAAATGAAACTCCACACTTTGTACAAACTGCTTTGTGGATTAAAGTAGTATTTCATTGTGTGTACATAAAAGTCTAATTAGAATTACATGTAAACGCCTACGCCTATCTAACGAGCATTCGAGGGGATTAAAATGCGTTGACCCATGAAATCTCAGTGCGGGTTTTGCCTACACGTTCCCGCGTCGACCGGCAGCTTTGCCGCACGTATTTACACAGCGGCCGGCAGTCACATGGTGCACGCTTTAGATACAACATCGCGATCACTGGCATCATGGCATATCCAGCCAGAGCCAAGAAAACTGTGAATTAAAAAAAAGACAAGTAGCGCGAAAATGTTTTTTTCTATTCGATACGAAAACGAATTTAAATTTGGAAACTTTGGAGTTAAAGATAAAAAGAAATATTTTTCTTGAAAATAAAGTTTCTTTAAAAGTACCTATTAAGTTATTTAAAATGAAGTTAACATCACTTATTTGCGATAGTTTTGATTATGTGAAAAGGCGTATTTATTTGGTGAGTTACAAAATCTTTTTATTACTCTTAAAATCCTCAAATAATCCGTTAAATATTTTCGATTGAAGACATTACAATAATAATTTACTTGCATAATTATTTACCTAAAATAAGTAAGAAGTAAGTATTGCATTTTTGCCTTCTGTGTCTTGGGAGAGCACGGTGCAAACGGGTTACTTCGCAAAATTCCGAGAATCATAATGACATCAACTTCACGTTTAAAACCACACTGCTATTTACATTTACAATAGATTACTTCATTTGTTTGTCTGCTTTCGAACACATACACGTTTTAAAGAAGCAATGTAAACGGTAAAACTTTAAGAAACGAAATTTATCTTCCTTACCTAATTTGTGGTGGCAGGCAGAGTCAAGGTTGAACCTTTCGTAACTTTTGATTTGGAGAAATGTTCTTTTGAAAAGTTATCAGAAAATATGGCACTTAGGCGGACCTAATAAATAACACAAGGCATTCTCTACCGGTCAAACCTTTGGGTTAAATAGGACAATGTTGTGATAGGGCACAAAATATTATCTATAAAGAGGTAAGTAGGTATCTAAAAATAACTTCTTGAATTAGAAAATGATAATAAATATTTTTTAATCCATAAATATCCTACCTATGTAGGTATCCACTACTTTTTATACTATGGCATGCTAATTATTTCAAGAATACTCGACAGAAGCGTGCAGGACATATAAAAGTATTTGGGTCAGGCGGTAAAGTACAAACTCTTGCAGTTTGTTAGCCTCGCTCGCGTGGCCGTAAACTTGCTGAAAAAAAAAACGAAAAAGAGTTCAGTCGAATGCAAATCTTCCTACTATCACTTACCATTTACTTGTGGAATTACTTTTGTATTTATCTTAATGGAAATATATAAATTAATATTTATTTTTACCATATAAGAATAAACATGTTCTGTTCAGGGTCTTAAACCAATTAAGCAAGGGTATGTAAATCTATCCAACAAAGGGACAAGACACAGGTCACATAGACACATACCGTATGTTATGTGACCGTCTGTGTCTAGGTTGTCTGCGCATAAAGTTGATTGCTTGATGTCAATAAAAGAAATCATCAAATATTATGCTTTTAGGACAGACCGTGCATTTACTGTACATAATATATTTACTATACATATTCTGTATAGCTATGGATGGGTTTTTTATTATATGGGAAAGCGATGGCGTGACGATTTAGACTACACACATCAAAAGTGTCTAGGGATCAACATATATTTTTGCAATAACTTTTCTCCTGATTGATATTAATTAAAATTTTCTTTAAGGATTCATCAAATAAAGTGTTTTCGTTCGTCACAGTAACGATAAACCAAGTCACCTTTGCATTAATAAAGAAATTTGCCATTTTCCTAATAAAGGGATTTTTGACATTTGAACCACTAACATTAAAGTTCGAAAAAAAGACTGAAATAACAGTTTTCTTTAAAATTTTATTGGGTAACTTAAACAATTAATAATCCGTGTTTCTACCGCGAACACTAAGAACACAAGAACATCGGTTTGGCATACTCAAAATGAGTTCATCCAAATCACGCTGTGGAATGGCCGTTGCAACAACAAAAAAAGGTCTTCTTGCGACTGGATACCCTCCATATTCGGCAGAGCTCCTCTCTGTAGCATATCCCATGCATGCTCAATCGGGTTCAAGTCTGGCGACTGAGCAGGCCAGGGCAGGACATTGATGTTAGCTGCGGCGAGAGTCTGTCTTACAACTCTTGCGGTGTGCGGTCGTGCATTATCATGCATTAACTGAAATAAGGGACCGATTTGCACTTGTAGAGGAACGATGACGTCTGATACAATCGTCTCAGCATAAATTTGAGCGTTGAGGTTGCCTTTTTTTTTTTTTTTTGGGGGGTGGGAAATCATCAAATAACCCCTCCCGCTCTTGGGCAGAGCGAAAGGGAGTGTCAGACTTCTACTGACTAAAAACCCCCCATGTTCCTTCTTCGCCCTTCATGTCGAGGCCTCGGTATCCCTTGCGGACAACCCGCAGCCTCGACAGGCGTCGGCCCTTGCGGGCCCCTTCCATGTTGCTGACATCTCTTTGAGGCGCGCGTGGAACACGAACGCGCCGTCGACACGGCCTGTCGTCGTCATAAGACGGACGGACGGCGAGCTTACCCATCACTCACCGTCCACAGGCCCGCGTCTACGGTGGCCGGAAGCCATCACGTGGCCCCCGACGCCCGGAGCGCCTCCCGCGGCGGCTGGGACGAGAGGTTCTCTCCCTCTCACGTTCCGCCACCTCCTTCGCTAGCATCACTGCTTCGCAGAAGGAGGCGACGGCGTCCCATTCCTCCTCGCCCCGGACCATGGCTTGCACCAGGGCCGGACGCGAGAGGTCGCCGCCGCCGATCGCCGCTGCGAGAACACGGCGGGGCTCCGCCCAAGCGGGACACACCTCCACAGTGTGCTCCACCGTGTCCTCCGGCCGATCCTCGCAATGGTGGCATCCGGGCGTTTCCTCCCGCCTGATTCGGTGCAGGTACCTCCCGAAACAACCGTGTCCGGTGAGTACCTGCGTCAGACGGAAGGTGAGGGCGCCGTGGCGCCTCTCCAGCCACTCCTCAAAGAGGGGACTTACCGCCACTATCGTGGCGTGCGCGTTGAGGTTGCCTCTGATCCAAATCAACTCAGTTCTTCCGCCGATCCAAATACCCGCCCATACCATGATGGTTCCACCACTATAAGGATGGACTTCCTGGCAGGATTTTAATCGCTGTTGGCGTCCAGGGGTTCTCCAGTGTCGTATACGTCTTGTATCCGGTCTCATACCAAAACGAGACTCATCAGAAAAGCACACGAAACGCCATTGTTCTTCTGCCCAATTTCTGTGTTCAAGAGCCCATTGATATCGAATCCTACGATTGTGCATTGCTATAGGTGGTACCCGTAGCGGTCTTCGGGAATGAAGGTTCACTTCATGCAAGCAGTTTCTGACTGTTTGGTCGCTAATTAAGTTCCCTGAAGAGTGATGAAGCCTCACGGTTAGCCGTGATGATGTTAGCATCATGGCGGTTATTGTTGGAGCTCTTCGAGTTAAGATTTGAATGTATCGGTCTTGTCTCCGTGTGGTGCAGCGATACCGTCCTCCATGGCGCTCAGCCACGGTACCAGTGCTTCGGTAACGTGTCCAAAGTCGACTGATAACACTCTGACTTGTATTCAGAGCTAAAGCCACAGTACGTTGCCGGGAACCAGCTTCTATCATTCCCACGGCTCTGAGCATTTCTTCCCTGCTTAAATGACGTCGCCGCTCCATAATAACGTTGGTTTTAATCAGTAGTAGGGAAACAGTAGCACTAATAATGTCTTCAATGCGTTGTATGTTTTTATAGGGAAAATATTGACAGCTGATTTTCATCTTTTACTCGAATTTGATTCACAGTTCCTGATTCAAATGATGAAATGCACCAAAAAGGATCCATATAAATTTATAAAATCATAAATTTATTACAAAGCCACATCTCAATCTCAAGAAATCCGCATAAAAATGCTTGATCCCTAGACACTTTTGATGTGTGTATTTTAGACTGATTTTTGTCCTGACCAAAGATATTTATAGCTAGCGTAATACTTGAATGTCTTTGGTCCTGACTGATTGACCGGAGAGGGCGAAATAAAGAGAAGATTGGAAATGTATGGGGAAGCCTTTGACCAGCAGTGGGACACAAAAGACGAAAAAAAAAACCAAAACCGAAATCGCCGTAGAAAATAAACGCCTGTTAACAACTGCGTGAGTGTAAATCGTTTATCGCTATGCGCACGCATTGACAGCTGGCTCGATTACAGACGCTGGACACATACTTGTATGAGTCACTAAAAAGGATATAGTTCCGACTCCGAATGTCATTCTATTAGATGTACCTTATTTGATGTGATGTAAGTACCTAATTATTTACTGACTCGTTGGACTAGTGGTCGCCAGCTACTGCTGTGCATGAGGTCTTGGGTTGGATTCCCAGGTTAGGCAAAGTACTGAAAATCCTGATGGAAAAACCCATTTCCATCAGAGCGAAAGGGAGTGTCAGACTTCTACTGACTAAAAACCACCCATGTTCCTTCTTAGCCCTTCACGTCGAGGCCGCGGTATCTCTTTCGAACAACCCGCCTGTATCGTGGGTGCGTTCACAAACATTTAAACTCACATACACAAATACCCAGACCCGGAACAAATATCTGTAGGTCATACAAATATTTGTTCCGTGCGGGGTTCGAACCCGCGACACGCAGCGCAGCAGTCCATTGCTTGAGCCACTGCGCCAACCGTGCTGTCTTGCGAACAACCCGCAGCCCCCTTACACATAACTGTCGAAATGTGGGTGTACGGTGTACTAATATGTGCACTTCTGCCTAACCTTTCGGAAGTTACAGGCGTGATGTTATGTACCTAATTATGATGTAGGTAGGTACTAGCTTCTTCCCGCGGATTCACTCGCGTTATGATCGGAAATTATGTCATGGGAAAACTTTAATTACTTATCGCCTATGACTGTCGGGAATAATTTAGCTTAGCTTCCCATTAGTGAAAGAATTTTCGGAGACGGTACAGCAGTTTCGAAGATACCCCTTAAATATCCAAACTTACAAACTTTATCTGCATAAATTGGTATTGATGGACAACAAGCTTGCTTGAAACCCATATTTGATAGACGAACATTACATTAGATTTGAATCTATTAGGTAGTCATCGGTATTCCCGTTTCATCATCAATTCATCATACAATGATTGTGTGTTATGCAAAGAGATTTTTTTTAGTCTTATGTCACGTAGGCCTTATTCTGTTTCCTGTAACGAAACCCATTTTTTCACAGATTGTAGTCCCCATAGTTCTGTGTCTTGTGTCCTTACTAATCTATAAACAAAATTAAAGCTAGACCAATGGGAACAAGCTATAATTGTATGAAAGATTTTAAATACTTATATAGAAGTAGATTCAACAAACACACCCAAAGGTTTAGACAGAGGTGTACCTATTACCACACCCTCATTTCACCATATTTAATTCCCATATAATAGAGGCCCAGCCTATTGCCAACAACCGGGCACAAATCCAGACTCTGTGGCTGCTACTGAGAAATTTCAGTCGCGCTTGCGACCACCAGACCAACGAGGCAGTTAACAAACTTTGGATTTATTTCGAAAATTCACAGCAGGCTGAAATTTCGTAACATAACATTTTGTAAATGAATTAATTTAAGCTTAAACAATGCAAGTAACGTGCCATGAGAGCCATAAACCGTGTGAATAAATCCAATAAAAATGATTTATACGCTCTAGTTATCAGCTGTAACCACCCGAGTACGATCAATCATGCAGTTATGATCATTGCTGCATTTGCATTTATATATCCATAGGTCGTTATTAAATTAAATCTGATTTCAATTAATTCAGCTTTATGAACTTCTGTCTGTGCCTCTGATTATGCATTAAGTGGAAATGATCTTCGTTAATTAATCTCGATGTTAATTTAATTGAAAGGTTTAATTAGTTTCAACTAGGGATCAATCGACAAGTTTGCAATGTAGAGAGATCAGAATCTGAAGACCGTTGCTGATCTGCTGAATTACCGTAAAGTGTTTTATTCTGATTGTAATATGGCTTATATCATGGGCTAGCCGCATTGACCTCATGACAATGCGACATCAGGTTAAAGCGCCCTTGAGAAAAGTTGAAATAACGTAATTTAAATCAGAATCCTTTCTCTTCTGTTAGATGATTTATATTTTCAGCATTATCAGCAGGCCTACTGTATAGATACTAAAAATAACGTTTCATTGACCTTTTGCTAAAATTAGGTAACGTTTATTAAAACGACAATGTGTGTAAATGCTTTGTCATCTGCATGCCAAAATTGCTAACGTCTACACCTATTTCAGCAAATTCTTCATAATTAATTAGGTACACATTAGTGTTTTTTTACCTGAATTAGATGTAAAGATAAAAAACCATGGTTAAAATGATTGATAGTTAGTGGAAACGTAATGGTGTGCTCTTAACTTAACCATTAAGTAATGAGAATTACACTTTGTGGAATCATCATCATCCAGAGCCTGAATTCACCCACTGCTGGGTATAGCTGGTGCCAACCTCATCCAGGATTTTTCCCCGATGGCAAATATGCACCGTCGGGGCTGCGGGTTGTTCGCAAGAGATACCGCGGCCTCGACGTGAGGGGCTAAGAAGGAACATGGGTGGTTTTTAGTCAGTAGAATTCTGACACTCCCTTTCGCTCTGCCCAAGAGCGGGAGGGGTTATTTGATGATTTTCCACCCGCCAAAAAAAAAAAAATGGCTAATATGTCGTCTGCGCATCTCGCCGCCGCACAACCCACTTTCTTTTGCCAGTTTCTTATAGAATACCTATGAGTAATTACGTAAACGTTACCAACAGTTGCATATCACCAGAGTTTTCAAGGCCACTTATGCTGAAGACTCTTAGGCTAAGAGTCTCCTCTGTGCCGTACCTCATTGAAAATTGAAGTGATAGGAAATTAGAACATCTTTAGTACTTGCTTCCGTGTTATTTGCAGTAAGTATGCATAATCTTAAAGTGCACACAGTAACTCTTAGGATCCATTTGGTGAGTATAGCATCTGAAAATAGCAAATATTTAAATTAAACCAAATGACAAACAGAAAAGTCAATGACTAAATTGACAGTAAATTTAAGCTTGTCGTGAATTGAAATGTGAATAAACTTTGATTTGCTACAGTAAGGTAGTATCTGTAAGAACAATATCACAGTATAGACTTGACACAATAACAAGGCAAATTAAAAGTTTGAACAAAGACTCAAAAACTTTCTGAGACAATGCTTTTTTGTCTCAAGGGGTTCGTTTTCAATTTTCGTTTTATCTTTTTACGTATCGAAACTTTTATTAGTAAGTACTTTGTACCTATATTCTCATTTCCTTATAACAAAAATATTTTAATTACAAATGCAACCAAAGAACCCGGATATTAGTCGGCGTACCTGAAGGAAACGCAGGCGTAGATTCTATTGGGGACACGATTCTCATTTCCCTTTGTACGCTATGTCTACGCCCTTTCACTTCTTCAAGCCCTTCACTTGTGAGGAAGCTCTTGCGATTGAATTAAGACATCAACATGTCTTCAATGAAGATTTCCTCACATAGAATCTTGTCTCTTCTTATCGCCAAGATGGCTAGATCAAGAATTTATTTATTTTCTCACACGTCTTACTGCCACACTCAGAGAGCTTTAATAATTTCTTAGGCCATCACTTAGTAATGGTTTTGACAGTTTTGTCATACAAAAGTATCTCAAATCTTTACTAAGTGACGGTTTAATAATAATAATAATCCTCTGGAGCCCTAACCACCGGTAGCTTGGACCCTGCTCCCGTCACCGGTGGACGACTATTTTTTATATTTTTAAATGTTTGTTATAAGTTTTGTATGAAATATTTAAAAATGTAAATTGTATGTAAGAAAGTAAATAAAGGACATAATAATCATTTTATTTCAGGCAACTAAGGCCCATAAGTAAAATACACACAATAAGAAAATACAAAAATAACAAACTAATACATATTAAACACTATCAAACAGAAGTTAAGTAATTATTAAATATCTCTGAGTACCGCAGTTAGTCGATGATTTAGTTTGACGCTTTGATAACGCCTTTCTTAAAAATAGCTCTAGGAACCAGAGCAGGCAAAAGTTCTTCGTGGAGTATAGAACAGCGTATTACGTATACATAGTGAATGATATAGCTAGGTACCTTACCTTGATATATTAATGGCTTTATGGAGTCTATTAACAATATGGTAGCATGGATATCATGCATGGGATTGAGGATGGTTCATAAGAATAACCATTGTTAGCCAGACCTTGCATCTTGACCTAGAATTATGAATGACGGTCTATTCGATTTATTACCTTGCTCATTATTATGGGCAATCCGGTCGGTCTTAGTTAGGTCTTTAAGTCGGTTTTTGAATTATGAGACGAAACTCCATGCAATCCTTTTCCTTATTTCTACCTGTACCTAAATGTGTGACAGGCATTCTCTGATAAATAAAATTAAAGCCTACTCAACCCATAGGCCATAACGTTGAAAACATTTCTGCTTTCATCAATAAAATGATTATAACATCTTCATTTCAAAAAAAAGATCCGACTACGAAAAAATTATCTCGAAACGCGTCCTCTACATTCCCCCACCAGAAGCAAATAGCCTGTTAGCCAGACGATGCCCATTCTACTCACATATCCATATTTACAATAGAATTAGTAAAAGCTGCAACATTTAAGACTTTAACAACTTTTCATGCAAAAAAACTTTGATAAAATGGTTAGCCAACCTATCGTATGAAGAGACGGAAGAAATTTCAAGTTAACTAAATTATACCAAAAATAAAAATACACACACACACACACTCACATACATATACACACACACTCACATACATATACACACACACACATACACATACACACACACATATTCACACACCCAGTCATACTCATACACACTAACATACAACAAGCTAGAATACTCACTTTATATCATCAATAAACTTTTTACTTTACTTTCTTACTTTAAATTTTACTTACTTTTAATTACCAATTTTGTTTTGTTCGTAGATAATAAGTACTTATTATTTTAAAGTTAACGTAACTCCGGCCCCCAAGATACAGGCACAGCCTAGTTTGGGGACCTCTATTCTATAAGCATGTTAAAATATAATTTGTTACATTTTTTTATTAACGTTAAGTTAGATTAAGGATTTACTGTACTGTAACAACGATTTAAATAAATTATTATTATTATTTAGAGGGGATCAGACACACAGACACGTATTCAGATTTTGGCGACATTCAGATATTTTTCCAAATTCTCAGAACTTAAAATTATAATATTTTGAAAAACGGGTGGTGTTGAGATGTGCAATTGAAATTGAAATTTGGATACTTTATTATGCATGTGACGTAATCTATCTGAAATATATGAATTGAATTGAAATGTCTGTATACACGACATGATTATGTATTGACTTTTGTGTCTGGTGTCTACGAATTAATAGGAATACGGCGTAATACATGTATAAATGAATTACAACTCAAAATAATATTGTTGTTACAGCTCTATTTCTTGACTCTGACTGAAAATAAAAGAAAACGTTTCGTGGATTTTGCCTGCGTCATCCTACTCATAATAGCAAGTCCACTTATAAGTTGAATGGTAACTCTGTCGGTATTTCTCATATCCTTCATAGAATATAATCTACTTACCGGGTCCATCAAATCACATCTTTCGTGTGGGAAGATATGGCTAGTGATTAATTATTATAAGTGAAAATAGGCCTATTGACTATGTCAAAATCTGCGCCAACATCATCATGATTCCGTGCCATTATCCCAATTTAGTTGGAGTTGGCGCAGCATGGGTCTTCTTATCTTCTTTCATACTACTCTACTCCTTGTCCACTTGTCGTCTCAGTAGTCATCTTTTCTAGCCATTTCATCCTTCACACAGTCCTACCATCGTTTCTTTGGTCTTCCTCTGCTCTTATTCAAATCTGCGCTGACATATAGGTAGTCAGATATTCCTAAACGGGTATAATTTAGACGGCCACCAAAAATATTTTTAAGACTTTAAGCCTAGGTACCAAATAAAATTTTTGGTTCCTAAAATGGATCAACGGTCACCAAATTCTATCCAACTCAAAGATTAATATTACTACCAATTTTTAGGGGCGGCATGGGCACCGGGCCGTAGGCCAAAGAAGGAGGCCGTAGGCCGACGAAGGAGGCCGGCGGAGGCCCGGCACTTCGGGGACAGACAGACAAGATATTAGTGTTATTTAATATGCGAGCGAAGCGATCGCGCGTTGAAAAAGCTTTTGCTTTAGGCGACGTACGTTCGACGTATTTGGTGACCATTAATCCATTTTGTTAACCGTTTAGAATTTTTTTGGTTGCGAAATAGGTACTTTTTTGGGCGGTGTTTAAACACAAGCCTTCCTAAACATGTGTTTCTGATATTTCTTAGCATTTCCTGCTATTGTTATTAAATCTAAACGTTCGTACTTTATGAAATCAATAATGAATGTCGTCTGTTCTGGCACGAGAACCATCTGTTCCTAAATCAAAATAAACGTTATGCCAAATATTCGACATTCCTAAAGCATTATGCTTACATGAAAATACTAATATATTTTAATCCACAGGGACCGGATGATTGATAGCCATCAATTCCCATCACCCTATAAGATGGATTAATGCACTCAGGAGGAAAAACCCTTCATACGTGTAATTTAGGTACCTCTATACTGTACCCTCGTCTCCTCTATGGGATTTTGCATTCAAAGGCGAATAAAATGAGCACGTTAACGGATAGCATTAAAATAATTTGTTTTAAGTTAATTAATTGTATTGAGGACAGCGAGAACGCGTTCTACTAACTAATTATTATTATTTCCAATTCCAAAAAATGAGTTTTTCTAAATCTTGGCTCGGTCTCCTCGAAAATCGGAGAGGAGAGGAGAAGTGCAAAGCGGCGCTCCGTTCACAGCACAGAAGCGTCTCTTCTCATCTCCGCTAGCCTAAACAATTACGAGACATCTCCTTTCTCTGCACAACGTTTTGGCTAAAGGTAGGCGGAGACGAGTGCTGTAAATAACGAAATTCTATTGGTGGTTTACAACACATCTCCTCTCCTCTCGTCTCGTCTCCGCTTCGGTGGTCCTTAGGGTTTCTCTAGGTTGAAGAAATTTTATTTTTTTGGATTTTTCTGAACTTCGTAACTAAATGTTTAAAAGTGTCTTCGACTAGAACCCCTTATGCAAGAACAGTAAAGTAGATTACGCTATTTTCAGTTAGGTTTACATATTATATGTTAACATGTTTTAGGACTCAACCGTGAGTAACGGTTTACGGCATGCCCCATACTGCAGATTAGCAATGGGTAGTAACAAATTGCATTTTATTGCATGCATGTCATCTTCAAACACCCATACAAGTTTACGTTCATACTGGTTTATTTCAGTGCGTCTGTTTATTTGTTATCTTTACACAAACATGTTTAAAACTCACAACTGGCTAGTTCACATGGCTTCTATTCAAGAGTAGGATATTAGGAGTTTTACGATTAGTTTAGTTTACCGAGAGCTTTATCATTACCAAGTATTTTATGACCATTTGCAAATTGCCATTTTGCCCTTCCAATCCGTTGGAAATAGTAAGGTCCTGTAGTTTACGCTATGACCTTTAATTCCATTCACGATATACGGTTTTTTACCTATCTCAAGTAGAGCTACACTATTAGTATGATATCGAATTAATGACGTAATCGTACAAATCCTATCACCATCATCATCATTCTCTTGCCTTTCCTAATCCATATGGGGTCGGTGCAGCATGTCTCCTTCTTCCATACTTCTCTATTACTGATCAAACACCTCCTTTTTTGCCATATCTTTTACACAGTTTATCGATGGTCTCTTTCTTACAAATCTTATCATTTAACACAACACAAGCAACATTGATCAATGGTCTTAGTTTGGACGTTCGACATCGTTAATTAATGCAGGCCCACACTCGCTTCACGCTGTCATCGGCTCCATTCACTCGTTCAATGGAGGTAGGCACAACACGGCTGTCAAAGGCTGGGTATAGAAAGCCGTCTACGCAACGCCGCTGAATAGAGTCTGAAGTGGCTAGCTATACGTCCGTTTACACTTCCGACGCACGACCGACGCGCGACGTAAGCTGCAACGTTCAGTTTAATTAATGTGCGTGTGAACTGAGGGACCAAAAAGGAATACGCGAAATGAAAATCCTAAGATTTAGTAGAAGACTTAAAACAAATGTAGAACAAATCCGGGGAATTTGTAATCAAATATATTAAAAACTACGACCCATAAAGTGTGGTCCCTCAGTTCTCACAGACGGTTAGCCAGATCTCGGAAAGTATCTTAAAAAAGAAGGTTTTGTGAATACAGACATTTAGTAAAGAATTTAGAAAGATATTCACAAAATAACAGACCACAAAGCATTAAAGATAAAAAAAATATAACGACTGAACTGTGGTCCCTCAGTCCACACAACAAAGATAAATATTTTAGTGAATATTACTGAATTAAACTAATAAAACCGTTCTTTTTCTACATAAAGTTTTAGAAGAAGTCTTAAAACATATCGTAAAAAAAAATGAAGCCTAAATATCGAAGCATTTTGAAGATAGCGATGATTATTACTGGTCCCTCAATCCTCCACTCCACTGACATATGTGCATGTGCTAGCTGCTGGGCTATAGGAATATCAGAAAGTCTAGTGTACTTAACTTTTAGTAGAAAGTTTCTTCTAAATAATAGGTATCTAAAATTGTGCATTTCTTACCTCTTAGCTGAGATAATATTATTTATTTAATTCTATGAAAGTAAACAGAGCAGTGTGACCACACAATAAAACAAAATGTAGACAGTCCTTTTATACTTTATTTAATATAATTTTCATTTTTTAGACAAAACGAAAACAAGGTTGTACGGTTCCCGTCGGGGTTGCGGGTTGTTCGAAAGAGATACCGCGGCCTCGACATGAAGGGCTAAGAAGGAACATGGGTGGTTTTTAGTCAATAGAAGTCTGACACTGCCTACCCCTCGATGATGATTGTATAGGAAATGGGTGTCAAGAAAACAGCAGCAATTTGAATTTAAATACGATGAACATTGACTCGTTTATTATTCAAATATAAAATTACCCACAAGAAAGGTAACTGCCTCCTAGCACAGTTTCGATAGAAGTGAGAGAGCGACTAAAGGCAACCGTCTTTTTTATAACAGACGTTTGGTGACAGTGTTGCCATTATAAAGAAAACCAAAGATTAATTTTTGTATAATAAAATCGACTAAATATCAACAGATTGATGCTTTCCCAAGCCGCAAAAAAAAAACTTACGTACTTACAATAATTTTGAAATAATGATCATCACAGCAGCAAAAGAAGCTCGTTCAGAAAACAGTGATATTGGTAGGCAGTATAAAGAAAGATTATGAAGGCCTAGTTTTTTTTATAGCATTTCATTTTCCCACTCAGGCGTACCAGACATACCTCCCTGTTAGCAGTCCCTTCGGCCTCCACCGATTATTTGAAGATGTCACCCTTTTTACGTCTACCCGCGTTATACAGGATGTAAACGAACCCTTCACGCATACGACAACCAAGCATTCTGTACATCAAACCAAGTACCCCTACGCAAAAAATTTTGCCGGGAAATGACTTTTTTTTTTGGGGTCAAAAATCACATTTTACGGTAAAACTCAAAGTAGCACTCATAAAACATTGTGTTAGTTAATGCTTTGAATAGTAAACGGGTCATGGAGATAATTTAAGTAAAGTTAAAACCTGAAATACTAGTATTTACAAAATCTGCTGTGAAAAATTTGGAACTTTGACCCCCAATATCTCCGTAACTAGGAGGTTCCCAGGTATGGTCTAGAACAAAAAATGATCGCAGTGGTGGGGAGAACAAATGCCCTTCGTTTGCGTTAAGGGTACTTTTACACCCTATATAATGACAAATTCCCTTCACTCGACTCCTTCAATACCACACGGAACCGTCTTAAAAAAGAGATAATTACAATCAATTATAATCAATTAATACAAGAGAGAGAGAGAGAATACGGAGAGTGTCAGACTTCTACTGACTAAAAACCACTCATGTTCCTTCTTAGCGCTTTGTGCCGAAGCCGCGGTATCTCTTTCGAACAACCCGCAGCCCCGACGGGAACCGTACATCCTTTTTTTTTTTATGGTGGGTGGAAAATCATCAAATAACCCCTCCCGCTCTTGGGCAGAGCGGAAGGGAGTGTCAGACTTCTACTGACTAAAAACCACCCATGTTCCTTCTTAGCCCTTCATGTCGAGGCCGCGGTATCTCTTTCGAACAACCCGCAACCCCGACGGGAACCGTACAACCTTGTTTTCGTTTTGTCTAAAAAATGAAAATTATGTTAAATAAAGTATAAAAGGACTGTCTACATTTTGTTTTATTGTGTGGTCACACTGCTCTGTTTACTTTCATAGAATTAAAGAAATAATATTATCTCAGCTAAGAGGTAAGAAATGCACAATTTTAGATACCTATTATTTAGAAGAAACTTTCTACTAAAAGTTAAGTACACTAGACTTTCTGATATTCCTATAGCCCAGCAGCTAGCACATGCACATATGTCAGTGGAGTGGAGGATTGAGGGACCAGTAATAATCATCGCTATCTTCAAAATGCTTCGATATTTAGGCTTCATTTTTTTTTACGATATGTTTTAAGACTTCTTCTAAAACTTTATGTAGAAAAAGAACGGTTTTATTAGTTTAATTCAGTAATATTCACTAAAATATTTATCTTTGTTGTGTGGACTGAGGGACCACAGTTCAGTCGTTATATTTTTTTTATCTTTAATGCTTTGTGGTCTGTTATTTTGTGAATATCTTTCCAAATTCTTTACTAAATGTCTGTATTCACAAAACCTTCTTTTTTAAGATACTTTCCGAGATCTGGCTAACCGTCTGTGAGAACTGAGGGACCACACTTTATGGGTCGTAGTTTTTAATATATTTGATTACAAATTCCCCGGATTTGTTCTACATTTGTTTTAAGTCTTCTACTAAATCTTAGGATTTTCATCTCGCGTATTCCTTTTTGGTCCCTCAGTTCACACGCACATGTTTAATTATGCTCTTTTGAGTTTGCTCAAATATTGCGTATCAATTACAGATGTTTCCTTATATTCTCTCTTTATGTACATAAATTATAAAATAAATAAGCAAATGCCTAGAAATAACACAATTTATCATTGTCAAACAACACGTCTGCAAGAATAACGTGGACTGAATTGTGTAATTTGTGGAGTCTTTTATTTTTATGAGTTAGTAGATAATCGTATAGTACTAAATAATATGAAATTCATGACTTCCTTATAAGGCATATCTCAAAATCTAAATTGAAGAATTACCCTTTTTCTTGTACTGGATTCTTCAAAACTTTTCGTCTCAAACTTTTCTTCTTATAACTTTTTTTTGCTTTGTTTCAGATATTATGGATCTCATTAGTTTTGTATCTTTTTTATGATACATTTATTTATTACAATATTGGACAACAGTTTTATTACTTAAGAAGGATATTAGGGGTAAGTGTCCAAATAATTTACAATGTACTTACGACGCAACTATAAGTGAAAACCCAGCATGTGTTTGAAAAAAAAAGAGAACATGTTATTTCACAAAACGCAGTTTTTTCCCACCTGCCAGTATTCCGCATACGGGCTCAAAAAAGGTTGAATAAACCTCGTCGGCGTGATTTTTTATTAGTTTTGCATTTTCAGATAGGACTATGCATCTCTCGTGGAACGGCGACTGTTATTAATTTATGTTGCGCCCTGGTGTTACTTCCTCTATGCAAGAAGTTGAATCAATTGCTGTACAGGGTCTTATCAAGATTATGGCCAGGATTATTCTTTTTCTGGCTAGAAAAAGCGAAGAGTTTTCACATGACTGTTGCTATAACACTATTAGTTTTTGCTGGTAAGTGCGCTTGTTATGCCTCCAAATCCTCCAATGTACTATTACATAGATTTATAGTTGTGATAGACTGATGTTACAGGTCTATGGGTTCATTACGAAGCAGAAACAGTCACGTTTTTAAATGAAATAGTAGTAAATAAAATAGTGCCCTGCTTTTCTAGGAACTCGGAATTTAAATGTAACTCAGTGGGTTCTTTTTCTTACTAAATTGTGCGTGTTTACGTAACAAGGAATGTAATTAAAAACAGTTTGCGTTGCTGAATCAAAGAGGGTTTTTATAAACGTAGTCTGAAAATATGTTTAGTGAAAAGTAGGCATGCATAATAAGAATTACAGATCGTTTATTTTATACTAAGAAAACTGTAAACGGTTCCAGGCAGCTGTGTTATTTAAAAATTAAACGACCAATATACAAACTTCATGGAAACAGTTTGGATTATTTTTCATATTTTGGGAGCTATTTCCAGCCAGTCTCTATCCAGGAACTGAAAAAGGAGGTTTTTGATGGGTTCCTTTTTTAAAATATTCACAAAGCGAATTGGAAATGGTGGAAGGCTCGTTATAGCCCTCTGCGTATGTAGAGCACCATTAAGTTGTTGAGACGCAGGCTAATGGCTGCCAACACCACTGTTAGGATTTCTAGCTTTTGTTTGTATGCTAGACCGTAGCTTTTAGTCGGTTTTACCCACAGGTTTTACCTGCCATTAAAGCTAGACAATTTTGTAGTTCAGAGTCAAAAGTTATTAAAATCCAACAAGAGTACATTCGATTCCTCTGGGGTACTTTTTTATACGCCACTGCTTTCATGAAGTTCTTTATAAATTATAGATGGGCCGTCTATCTTCGATGTTTCTATTTATATCTTGAATTTAAAAATACTTACGTTAATGTTACATTAAAAGCTCCTAAAGCACCAAACCCACTTCGAAAACCCAACCTAACAAAAATACTTTAAGTACATACAACCGCAAACATTGCAAATAATTTACTTCAAAACTTCTTTAACAATTTCCGTAGCAGGATTTACAACTGGCTTCGTAACACCTGCGACACCTACAAACAGTATAATCAGGTACATTATTGTTTCCAGTTGTACATTCCATTTCCCACCTGCTAAACTTGTGGAATTTCTCCAGAGGCTACGACCAACAACACGCCGAGATTAACTTCGCGAGGCACAGAAATGAGGTTAGTTTGACAAAGTTTTGGCTACCCGTGGTTTGGACTTATGTAACCACTGGTGTGGTGGTTTGTTGGGGAATTGTTCTGGTATAGGTACATGGTTGCGTAAGAGTCGTTAATGGTTATGTAGAGGAAGTATGTATGTGGAATTGTCGTGAGTGAGTAAAATAAGGATCGAATAGGATGCTTGGTTCAAATTCCAGCAGTTTTCTGCAAAAGCTTCTGTGTGATTGTGAAGTCAGCAAGTAAATACTTTAGTCAAATATAACTAAGTTTATTTAGTTCTTAAAACAAGAATGACCTAGTCGATAATTAAACTAAAAACATACAAAAGCAATCCATAGTAACATAGAGAAACTAACTATATAAATACATAATATGTGTATCTTATGATGAATTTGTTCAAATCCAATTATTCAAATTCTGTTTGATCAAAAGTGTAACGTAACTTAAGAATCAGAATGGTTATTGAAGCTACAAGAGTGAGATATATACGCAAAAACTTATGAAAGCCCTTAGTTATTGCTAGTTGCTAGTTAAAAATCTTATAATACTGTCAAAAAAAATATGTACAAAAGATAATAATATCATCAAAATAAATCTGTCAAAAAAAAGAAACCCCAGGATGGATTTAAAAAATATTTAGTTTGACATAGATTAGTGCCAGGAACCCAGCTCAGGTACTCCCATTTGGACCAAAGTTGAGCAATCTCCTTAATCTATTATTCTTGATAGAATTGCAGATAAATTAGACCGCATAATGCCATTATTCTACTGTCTATAGGTAATATCCGTGCAATTAGCGACGAATTACTATTATGTAGCTAATTGCAGCCATGTTGCCTAATTGTTGAAGTAAATAGGACCGTATAACATATAGCAAGTATTAGGAGCTAGTCAAAACCAAAACCACTATGCTTTTTTTGGGTTAACTCGTTTCATCATCAACCTCATCTCTAGGTCAAGAGCAGGCCCATTAAAAAAAACGTGCACATGACAGTTATAGGAGAAGTCTTTGTTGAACGACTTGGAAGTTTCTACTTCCAAGTCGTTCTCATACTCGTTCGTTCGTTCGTATGCTTTTCTATCCCTAAGATAAGTTTAAAGAAGGTACGACGATCATTACCATGCCGTATTCAAACAGAACTGGTGCTAAGGCTTTAGTAGAATCTTTGCTTAACCTTTCGTATCTAGAAACGTAGATCTACACGAGACACAATGGCTTTTTAATTGAGTCTCATTACACGGCATACGAAAGGTTAAAACGTAGAAGATAAAAATAATATCTCTAAATGAAAACCATATCTTATAAGATACCCACCCAAAAACACCTAAAAATTCTGAGACTGCATAAACCTAAAAAAAAAACAGCTAACAACTCCAGACTAGGCTATCATCTTGACTGACGACCATATCTATTACGTCATCTACATCCTGTCAAAAAAAAAAAAAAAAAAAAAAAACTATTGCCTAAGTTGTTTTAAGTTTTTGTCACTTGATAATCATTATTTTGTGCTATATGGTTAATATTTATTTTATTTTTTCAGAATCCTCTATGTCTGCTTCTAAGTATGGCAGGTTTAACAGGCGTGTCTATGCTTATTATAACTCTATGCATGGGTCTAACGTCTATGAGAGTCGTTCGTAGGAGGGTCTATAACGCCTTCTGGTATACCCACCAGTTGTATTTATTATTCTTCGTGCTACTTATTATACATCCATTGAGGTAAGTCCATTGTTTTTATTAAAGGTTAAAATGAATTAGCTACTCAAACTTCGCAGTAGTGTTGAATATCGTTATCTAACTTTTATTGTTTTAGTTTTCAATAAACTGTATAGAATGGTTAAATTTCGTTAGTTATAGAAATTTAAAAAAAAATTAACAATGCGTATTCCATAATATTGAATTTCGAGTTTCTATTTTACGACTTAATGTTACTTATTTATGACTGCGCTGAAGTTACTGCAACAGCTGCATAAATGCAAGAAACGTCATTCTTTAGGGCTTTTAGCACAAATGCAACAAAGTTTATTCTTTATGTATGTATGCAACAAAGTTTAGGATTTAAAAATAAGACATAACGTGCCTAGAGAGTTAAATGGAGAAGATAAGATATGAATGGCTGTCCTCATTTGAAAAATATGTAAAATAGTCATAGAAATATCTATACCTACTACCTACAGCCTACCTAGGCACAGTTTATTATTTTCTTAGAACCTTAGTCTCTACAGGACCATTACGAATGCGAATTCTTCCACTCACAAAAAATCGCATCATCAGCGCTTGATGTAGGTACACATCCAGCTGGTTTTATTCAAACTCTAAGGTCCGAACCATGTCTAAAGGCTTGAATTTAAATGACGGTTTTTAAGTTTCAAAAGCAAAACAATGGTATGGCGGCAAGTTAACGAATGCGTGAGTCAGAAGAAAATAATGAATCATGTCGAAGCGTCGTACTGTATTGAAACCTATGTAGCTTTGACCATATTTTTTTTTTTTTTTTTTTTTTTTTTTTTTTTTTAAATAACGTTGCCCCCACACTAGGAATTTCTCCTGTACCGTGGGTGCGTATACAAACATTTAAACACACATACGCAAACACACCCAGACCCGAAACAACTATCTGTAGGCCATACAAATATTTGTTCCGTGCGGGGATCGAACCCGCGACACGCAGCGCAGCAGTCCAATCGCTCAGCCACTGCGCCAACCGTGCCGTCAAATACATTCACGAATTAACAGTTTAAATACATTCTTTAAATATGCCAGGGTTCGATTATATTGCCTCTGATAAATTATGACTAACTGCTTGCATTATTTTGGCAGGAATTCTACGAAAGTTTTCTGGTCGTATAAGTTTTTACAAGAGGATAGCAAGTCCAGTAAGAAATCTATACTTTTTTGTTTCAGCGGTGTTCTAAAAGAAGAAGTCATAGAAACTGAAACTAGTCTGAATTATAGTCAAAAGGAAAATACTCCGAAATTCGTGCCCATTAAATCAACGGTAAGTAAACAGACTTTCATTAAAGTATCAAGTAAGTTATACCGCCTATAATTTTATGATATTTGACCAAAAAAACTAGGTTCAGGATATAAAGATTTATTTTATAGAGTGGAGTGGCATTGGCGTGGAGTTGCGGACACCGGACACCAACTCGTTATATATGTAAAATATAATTCATTGATTTTGATAAATAAACCACTCATGAAAATATATTTCGGCACCCACTTACAGAAATACGTCTTCTATACTTAGGATGGGTGTATGGGGATTGTATGCTATAAATAGATTGATTTATATATACTTACACATGTAGCTAAACGTAAAGGTACACCATATAGGCGTTTACAACGTCTGTACCAGACATTAACCCTTTTCATACTCCACCCTCAAGGGAGGACCATTATAATGCACCTTAAGTAAACTCTCATTCAGACGTGAAAGCGTCTGCGAGGGTAATCTAATAAGTATATTAATGTCCCTAATTGATGAGCCCGTACTCTCTCTGATGTATTCTGGAGTAGTGGAGTGGTCCTTTAAGGTATCATCACGTTACATAATTATATAGTTCAACACACTCGACACAGTAATATATTGAGAGGAAGCCTCCTTGTCGCAGTCACGAAGTGCACCTGTCGACTATTTCTGTTCTGAGCTGTGCTTGCTATTACATACAAAGTGTTTGTTATTTTTAACCGACTTCTTTTTTATTTATACGTCTTTGGATTACTCGTTTAAGTATTTTTCTTTCAAATAAATTACTAGAAGTGTAGAAAAAGAACTCGAATAAAATGAAATTCAAATTCTCTGAGAATATTTAATGTGTAAAACCTTAGTTTAGTCTACGTACATTTTGGAATGCGTCCAAACGGTTTTCTTATTTACATTCTTTACCAATTTATCATAATTATTTTAAATCTTCCGCGTATCTAGCAGACCTACCGTAACAATATCTTAGGTGTGACCTCACCTGACGTACGTGTTCCGATTCAATGGTTTGATTAATTCTCTCCGAATTAACATTACAGTCGACACACCCGCATTCCCTACATGATTACCTAATCAATCTACTTATAATATGCATCTATAATGCTGATGATTTGGTCTCCATTGATTTTAGACCCTTTGTTACAAGGGCTGAATCGAAATTATAAATGTTTGTATTCCATCCTGAGGTTTCAGAATCACTAATCCTCAAAATTGTTTTGATATTTACAATACTATTCTGAACATTGTTTAGCTACTTCACAGGAACTGTAATATTTAGTACAACAACCTCTTACTTAGCAACATTATATTAGTCAGACGTGCTTCCAAGTAAGAAACAGAATTATTTATGTTACTTATCATAATGTAGTCTTTCTGTAAACGCGGTTTGTCCTCTCAGTGACATGGATTATGGGACCTTTGTTATAATGTTTCCAACGAGACTCGTTACTTTATAACATTTCAACTTATTCATGACATTATTTTGTAGTCTGTCAACTATCTATTTGCCCACAATGGCTATTATTTCCATTACTAACTTAAGTTACATTGAACCGTGCCTGACATCAGTCAATTATCTATTTCTGAGCAACAAAACGAGTTCATTGGTTTTTGGTTTCTTTAGGTGATCGTAATCTAACTTACAATACCATACCAGACATGTTTGCAGTTTTACAAAGGGGCATCGTATTACCCAGTACTGACTGGGTTGTGGAGGTTCGATAGGCAGTCACTCCATTTGAAATACGGATATTCAACTGCATCTGGTTAGACTGGAAGCCAACAACAACATATGTATTTGGGAAAAGGCAGATTTTGATAATCACACCTTCTGATATTCTACCATCTATTGCAAAGATTTACCCACAATTGCCTGAATTACTAACCTATACTATTATTGGACCGCCTCACCATAAAACATGTAGACTAGTGACTGATGTTTCAGTCATATTCTATTTTTGAGCAACTAAACAAGTTCATTGATTAAACGTTTCTTTAATTAGCTACTAGTCCATCGTGACTGTAAGCTTTTTACTTCTATCTCATTCATAATTTCCTGAAATTAGTTTTGTAGTGGCAATAACTTCATTCGTAGAATACTTTATAGCTACAAAGATCCCAACTGGTGTGAACGAACTAAGCCTATTGAAAAATCATGAAGCCTGATAACCTATGTATGGCTTGAATCTATTACGAAACGTGTATAACCTAGATTCAGAATTACCGACAACCGATTCAACCGAAGCTCTATTTTGATACCTAATTACACACAATTGTAGGTACTGTGCACATAATGTTCATTGTAGGGACTCAAATTGATATTACAGGCGCGGCTAATTTTCGTTGACCAGCTGTGACCAGTCCACTGGTTGGATTTATAATAGATTTACGATGTAAAACGTTTTGGTTAAGCCTCATTAAACACGATATATATTTGTCCTTGTGTATTCTATTTTGAATTAAGACTATTAAATGGAACAATTATAATTACATTGTGAAGTCCGATAGCCGGAACTATCCAATTTTATTCTTTAAGAATTTTCGCCATTTCTAAATTCACTTTGTTTGTTTTTCTTTAGTGGAATGAAATCCACATCATGGTGTTGAATCATTCCACCCAGTTTTTCATAATCGTTTAATAAAATATGACGGGCAGGTATGTGCGTGATTCAATTCGAAAATCAGACTACAATTTATTGTACCTATGTAGGTGCAGGTTGGCAACCCAGCATTGATTAGCGTCAGACCTTATTAGACACTCAAGGCGTGATTAAGTTTAATCATCCAACTTCATCATCATGATTATTTTAATATAAAAAGTTCTTCGAAACTGTTATACTTTGCTTAATTTCTTGTAGTCTTTGAGTAGTAGGTACTTTGTATATGCCTTAAATATTTGAAACTGTCCAAGGCGCTTTAATTTTCTTTTTCATTACAATCGAGCATTTTGACTGCTGTCCATCCGTCATCATTATCACATACATATTATATATGAGGTTAAAACACACAATTGAATCATAAATATTAACGTCAACTTTCTGAGGAATCTTGTTGAAAAGGTCGTAAATGTGACTCAGATGACCTAATTTTGAAGTGACATCATCAACCTGTCTGTAACGTGAATTCATTTTAATGCTTGCGTGACCACCAGTTTAGTCACCGCTATTCAATAGGCCGATTCATTTCTTTCCGTGGGAAGGTACGATAAACGGTATCATTGTAACTTTAATTTTGTATTTGGCATTATTACGATCACTTATACGTAGGTCTGCCGTTTGCTTATTGCTGTGGTTAAAAATCACGTTGTAAACTGCGAATTTACCACTAATTTGTTTATCGAATTTAGCCATGAAATGTTTACGGGCCATAAAATATCATAGTTTTACATCTTGCACTAGTATTTTATTGATTGTGAAAACCAACTAGACTTATTTACATCATAAATTATATCTTTTTTGTATTATTGTTAGTTATTGTAATATCTTAGTGCATTGGCTTGACCTGATATCATCGCCATGCATCAATCTGTTTAAACAATTTAAAAATATTATTTTAAGCGGTTCCGTTGTTTTTACTATGCCAACAATTTCATTATTAATATTTATGTTCAAAATCCCAAATGTTCTTTTTCTTCGAAGCTAATGCTTCGTACTTATATACCATTCTTTATTGTTTTTTTTCTGTTTCTTGTTTCGTTTCTTTGACTTCTAATTTCAAGGTATTTAATGCGTGTGGTTTATTTTCAGACTTGGCTGTGGATGACCTTACCATTGACTTGCTATGTCTTGGATTTTTTGTGGCGAATCTGTATTAGGAATAGAGCGAGAGTTAATATATTGGAAGTAAGTTAATAGTTAATTAGCTTAAAACTGCTTACTCATTTGTTTATTGTTTCTAGAGTTCCAATATTTTCCCTAGTTACGTCCTTTACAACAGTGGTCATATTTATGACAACTTCGTTCAAAAATTTAATTAATAAAAAAATAATTAGTGTTTGTTCAATAGCGGTCTTAAACAATGTTCATTAACTAGATAAACCTCGAACATACGAGGTTAATACGGTTTTACGTTCACATTTAGCTGAAGATTTTCATGAAAATAGTCACGTGGGCAGTTTTAATCCAATAACCGATCAAGCTTTGCATAATCCTCTTATTGGGTAACGGTCTATTGGATTCGATAGAATTCATTGCATATTTTAGATTCGTATCATGTTTTAATTGCATTATCTCTTCTAGTATGCTTTTATGGACTTTTACTATTTTATTATCCTTAGGGATGTTGGGATTTCTAGTTAAATTGAATACTACATGTTTTAAATTTCGCTTAAAGATAGATTTTTACATTGCACAGCTGATCTTATCTCAACTAATTTGTCGACCTTGTCCCGTGTACCTATGTGTTAGAATCTCTTCCATACCTACTTCTCCATTCTCTATTTCTTTACCTCACAATACTGTTTTCATTTCATCGATTGAAGCTTTCCTTTGGTCTGGCTCTTTATTTATTACCCAATTCAAGTTCCTAAAATAAAATTAGAGGTTCACTATACATGCAGCTCTCTTTTACACTTTTATATTTTTATTAAAATTCCTCTTGCCCTAGATTAAATACGCCCAACCCCATTATTTCTTGCTCAACAGCCTGCTAACAGGTTATGGTCCCATGGGTAATTCCGCATTGATGGGATTAGCGGTTTGGGATGAATGAGCTAACCACTTCCCCTTGGCTTGTATAATTTTCGATGGGATGTTGTAATTATCTATGAGGTGGTAATGGGATTATTCAGAAATAGATATAATTTGGAATGAGCAAGGAAATTTTGCGTCTTGATAAGGTGTTCAATTTTCGCGATGCTCCATTGGTTACATGGTAACATTTATGAATGAATTTCTGGTTAGGATAATAACTTAATGAACGTAAACCTCGGTAGATAGTTTACTTCTTAAATACAGCACAAATTTAATCAAGTACCATAATGCCATGGGAAGTTGGGGGAGGCCTTTGGTGTGAGACGCAACTTGCGTCGACACCCTTGCGCCATCCCATCTTCCTAGCACGGTGAGCTGTGCTGGGGCGGCTGCTGCAGGTGCTGAAAACCTGAAACGGCGCAAATACAATAACTTAATTGGCAGTTATGTGTTTGAGTCGTTTGGGGTTGAAACACTGGGACCTAGGGGACCGAGTGCTCACTTAATATTTAAGGAAATTGCCAAGCGGTTGTTCGACTCTTCTTAGTTCAAGACCAAACAGATAATACGTAGTGGTACTTCTGACGTGAAGAAGACCGTAAAAAATTGACTTTTTTTGGATGCCATAATTTTATTAATAACCTAAGACTTCAATTAAACACTTGCGCATTATGCCACAAACTCTTACTTTTTAATTTCAGTATTTACATGAATCAGCAACCACAAATTTCAATGTTGGGTCTAGACCACAGAGTACTTTTAAATATAGGGTCTAAAACTGGAGACAGACGGCAGACGATCTTAATCCAAATATTAACTTAAACAGTTAAACCATTAACGTTATAGATGCACCATATGGCAGGACGTACCATGAGCCTCACATTGAGCTGCCCGCACGATCTTCATTGCCGCATGGGGCAGTATGTGCTGCTGCAGTGTTTGGACGTCTCCCTTATCGAGTGGCATCCCTTTACTGTTGTCAAGGTAATGTTGTAGGTACTTGGATTCATTTACAGCAATATTGTACTCCTAGCTAGTGTATATCTTATCTTCTTGCGCTACTATTATTATAACACTATTGAGTAGGACAACTTTCTGGTATAGGGTTGATTGAATGAACCATTTTACTTAATCCACCTTATTTGCCAGCAATGCCAGCTTTAAAGCTGTATTGTGTAACTGTAGGTTTTAGGTGGAACACGGGACTTAGAAGTTTTAAAATGACCAAGGTTGGCTTAATAACAATCTTATTATTTCAGGTTCTCCTGGTGAGTTCTTTGAAAGTAATATTGAATTAATAGTGTACTTATTTCCGCCTCAAAAAAAAAATCTGCAGTTAGGTGCTACGGCTTACCAAGCCGCATATCTCATTTATCTTTAAACAATAAGAATATTGAGAGTTTATTTATTTTTAAATATGACGGTTGCATGTATTTCCACTTAACCTGTCCTGAATTATTTATTTTCTCTAACGAGAAAAACTGACGTAACCCCAACTATAGTTAAAAATAATATTCAGCCATAAAGTCGTAACCTCGTGGGTGGGATAGAAGCCTCCATATATGGTACTTGACCCATTAGCAATCACGCTAAGCATATTTGTTTATTGACAATGGCTTTTGTGGCATCTCAAAATGGTAGATTGTAATTTCAATGTTACATCAGCTGGTTTTATAATTGTAGAGTTTAGGGAAGATGTCATCTCTTCCAATTAACTCGTCATTCAAAAGAATAAGGTCAGATTTGTTAGGCGACTTGCTAGCCTGTACATAACCTGAGGTGTATCGGAAGTAATGTTTTGTCAGATAGATTTCCTAAAAATTTTGGACACTTTTTTCTATTTTCACGTATACAAAAAAATGAAGACGATACAGTGAATCGAAAAGTCGTGTGACGTCATACTTTGGTACATTTTTTTGGCAGAAAGTGACGTCACAAGCTCCCATTCATGATCTTTCACACGTTTAATTTTCATGTTTTTTTATTATTTTGATAAAACATAAAAGCACGCGTGTATCCATTGACTTATATGTATATTAATGCGTATTAGTTTTTTTTTTTTTATTATTTTTATTATCAGTTTTTAAATCAATGCGTGTATCCAATATTTTTCGACAATCTAACAGACGGACTAAACAGAATCATACTTATTTTAGTCAGGAAACATCCCAATTGAATGGTTGTAATAAAATTATGTTGTTTTTTTACCCCAAGAATTATTGAAGTTTGTAACTACTATTGATAGTGATGCCCAATCTGTTTCTACATTTCAGGTTCCTACATCATACCAAAGAAGCTTCGTCGTATGGATAAGAGTAAAGGGAGATTGGACTGAATCATTAGAGAAATTGTTATTAGAAAAACGGCCCAGTGAACTAAGGTAAACATTAATCTTCTATCATTTTAAGCCACTACTCTTATTTTATAGGTCACCATTTTCGTCATAATCACCATTTCTGACGAAAGATGCAGTACCTACCAAATTTTTATTATTTCATACATATCATTTAGCCGTCATCGTGGTACCGGATCATTTCACTTTAAAACACTGTCTTGTGGTACTCTCTCAAGTTTGAAGTACCTATTACCTCTCATTGTTTTGTATGTAATTGGGATTAACACATTATTGTCCTAATTTCCAGTGTACTGGTGGACGGCCCGTTCTCAAGTCCTATGGAGAGCGTCTGTCGTAGTGATGTGGCGATATGCGTTGCTGCAGGAGTGGGGATTACACCGTTTGTAGCTGTACTGCATGACATGTTGCTGTAGGTTCTTTTCCTAATATTTATTTGTTCAAAGAATAACGTGTTACTTAATGATTTTTGATCAACCCATACTCAATTAATGATCAATTGTTCAACTGCTTGAAGGTGTTTAATTTTACTGTCATATGTAATATCTACATCTATTGTGATGATGGACTGAACTGAAATTATTTGCATCTAGATTTTTTTTGTCCTATTCTGATGTTAAATTTTCCTACGTTTCAGAAACCCTCGCAACCGCCTGCCTGGTAGAATTCACCTACTTTGGATAGTAAGACATGAAAAAGAGTTGACATGGCTCGCAGACCTAGCGAACAAAACTATACTACAACTACGAAACGCAAACCGCCCTGATAGATTGCACATAGAATTTTACGTCACTAACACACAAAATAAACTTAAGAAAAATGACAATAAAGCACTTCATCCCGTAGCACATATGGTTGTTATTAATGAGAAAGGTCTAAGTCATGTTTTGAGTAGAGATAGAGATGATGAGAGAGTGACTCTACTGACGCCGAATCTTAACAGGAACGCTACTGAAGTGAAATCAGGAGGAGACGAAGACAATAATTTTAATATAGCGAAACAGAATCCTCTGATTGGATGTAGAGTTAGGCGTGGGAGGCCATATTGGGATAGAGTTTTTGGATATTGGGTGCACTTATATCCCGAGTAAGTTATCTGCCTAACATGATTAATTGAGGTTATTACAGTAATTCCAATAAAAAAATCGTACCTAAAAATATTCCAGTTTTTGCGACCGCACAAAAGCATTCGATTGTGTTCATGTTGGCTTATTCTTTTTGTTTAACTTTGTTGTGAAAGTTATAAGAGACGAGAATTTAATGTCTTTCTTGAGTGCTTAGAATAAACCCGACTCTGATGCAATAAGTTAATATTTATATTTGTACTAAGTATAAGAGAACGTGGAGTGCCTCAAGGTTCAATATTGGGTCCGTTCTTAAATGTTTTTAGATATTCTCAAAATAGATGATATTCAACACAGTTTTTCAATCACAATTAGTCCGCAAAAACTACTCATTTAATACAATGATGAAATTAATCTTTTTTTATATTTATTTCAGAGACCACCTTAATCTATATTGCTGTGGACCAAAGAAATTAGTGAAATTATTGAGAGACAACTGTAAAAATGCTTCAAAGACTAGTAAAACTAAGTTTACGTTTGTACACGAAGGTTTCTCTTGATCAGTGATATTGTAACTACTCATTATTATACATAAATAAAATGCATTTATGAAGAGGTTGTCGTTTTTTTTATTTTCATATCTTAAGTTTTATCGTCATATAAATATAAAACTTTATCTGAGTTTCACTGCGTCGTTGGTCTAGTGGTCGCAAGCGCGACTGCTGACCATGAGGTCCTGGGTTCGATTCCCGGGCCCGGCAAAGTGTTATCGAGTTTTTCTATCAGGAATTTCTCAGTAGCAGCCCCTGAGTTTGAATTTGTACCAGGTTGATGGCAATAGTCTCGCCCCCTATTATATGGGACTTAAACATAACTAGCGAAATTTGGGTGTACTATTAGGTACTCTTATATCTCTGCCTAACGCTAAGAGTATTATAAGCGTTATGTTAGTTTGCATTGTGTGCTTCTGGTGGGTTAAGGCTTCCTTCTTCTCCTTCCAGAAAAAAAACCAATTAAACCCACTTTATGCTGATCTCCTTTTAAAGCATATTTAGAAGAAATAGACAACAGTTTTCGAACATGGTAGACTGTCAGATGTTACGTCAAAATAATGTGACAAATCAAATTATTTGTAAAATGATTTACAACACCAATGAAAATAAATATCACATTTAAGATTATACAACATCAGCACAAAGGAATGACGCCTGGAATACCGGAGGTTAAGGATAAACCAGCAAAAGAGAAGAAAATAAAAAAACTAAAGACCAAAGTAAGATAGTTTTATTATCTTCGTAAATAAAAAACTCGGTCAGGCTCCTCGTCAATAGTAAAGTAAAGTAAAGTAAAGTAAAAATTTATTTGCATAAATTGTAGGTACATAAATGGTCTACTTATGTTGCAATATTTCAATAAAATATAATGTGGCACCTTAATTTTCAACAGCTTCTTAATTAATTTGAAATAATGTTCTTTGCAGGCAAAACCAAAACGTAAACAACTCCTACGAATTCGGTGCCCTATATGTTTCAACAACTTGGGGAAAGAATCAGTTGTTTCCACGAAGTGCGGCCATGTTTTTTGCCGTAATTGTCTGCAGAAGGCGATGTTACTAAAACCTGTATGTCCTACGTGTCGTAGAAAGTTGACAGGCTCTCAGGGCTATCATACTTTGTACCTGGACGACAATGTGTATGATGACTTTATGGACGATGTCACTCTCGGACAATAAAATCAATTCAAACAGCGTGTTCTAAGTGTGGTGTAACTATTTAAAACAAATTAATGTGTGACTAATTTTAGAATTGTTAATATTTTTTTAATAAAATGTTTTGTTTTTGTGTTCAACGGTGAATGTGACTACAGTTTTTGTGAATTTTATTTACAATATTTACAAACTACAATTTACAGAACTAAAATTATCTATACTAATATTATAAAGCTGAAGAGTTTGTTTGTTTGTTTGTTTGTTTGATTGTTTGTTTGTTTGAACGGGGTAAACTCTGGAACTACTGGTTGGAATTGAATTCTTATAGTGTTGGATAGTTCATTTATCGAGGAAGGCTTTAGGCTATATAACATCACGCTATGATCAATAGGAGCGGAGCATAAATGAAAAATGTTGCAAAAACGGGAAAAGATATGCCTTTTTACGAGCTTACGTTGCGTGCGCTGCGAAAACGGTTTAAGTTACGTAAATACTATGTATGAAGAAATTGTTCCCCTTTAAAAGTTCTAAAAAAAAGTCCGCGATAGCATATGTTTATCTTTTAAGATTGACTCACTGTAATCATTTTTTAACAATTAAATGTTAGGTTAAAAATAATGATATTTTGCGAAGCTTATTTAACCCATATGGTATTAATCTATATCTATATAAATGTGTTTGTTAGCACGGAAATTTAATACAGAATATTTGTGCCTTTTACTCTATACAGTTTAAACAAATATCTTAGAAGATATCGCAATGTAAAAATATACGGGCGACAAAATAATTAAGCGCGTGGCAGTCATTCGGTCCGGTGCGGTAGGTACAGTCGAACAAGCTAATAAGTATACAGCCAGCTAATTTGTCTTTACTTTTAAGATTATACAGATACATTTAGATACTGATGTCAAACGATACAGCGTTTGACATCAGTCGCTTAATGCGAAACACTTTATAAAACAAAATTACAATCAATATTTTCAGTGTTATAGAATTATAAACATCTCTACCCTGTATACTTATTAGCTTGTTCGACTGTACGTGGGGATTCTGGCCTCTGGGGGCTCCAGAGAAATTCAAATTCAAAATATTTACTGCATCATAATGTTTACAAGTACAAGGTGTTCCTGTATATTAAACAGTAAGAGATACCTATAGTAAATGTTACTTTAATAATATAATCGAAGCCAATCTAAACTAATAGGTATTCTAAAGAGGAAAGGTAAGATTTTTTGTTTGTTACGAGTACGATTTAACTCAATTTAATATGTTGTGTAGTCGATTTATCGAGAAAGGTTATATATTATGTGACGCGGACGAAGTTGCGTGGGTCAGCTTGTAATAAAATATACCTATACAAGTATCAAAAAGAGAAGAATTACAGGGCGTCAAAAAACTCGTCCACACCGCTGTCAACAGGAAAAGTGCCCAGAAGGCTGGCAGCATTCCCACGTTGGATGGCAATGCTGATTCTTTGGCTTTGATTTAAAGAACAGGCCAGCCCTCTGGTCACGTGAAGAGTCGACCAACCGCTTGGCAATTTCCTTAAATATTAGGTTAGCACTCGGACCCGAAGGCCCTAGTGTTTCAACCCCAAACGGCTCAAACACATAACTATCAATTAAGTTGTTGTATTTGCGCCGTTTGAGGTTTTCAGCACCTGCAGCAGCCGCCCCGGCACAGGACGCCGTGCTAGGAAGATGGGATGGCGCAAGGGTGTCGACGCAAGTTGCGTCCCACACCAAAGGCCTACCCAACTTCCATGGCATTATGGTCATACCATCTGGTCTCTTCCCATCGACGCGTGTCAACCCATTGGGTTCCAAAACAGCAGGCACACGGTGGGCCAGGTGGCCAGAGCACGTCGGATGAGATCATTAATGCTGGCGTGCCGCGCAATTCGACCTGCGCTCTTACTGCAGGAAAGGCCATGGTGTCCGAGGCTGTCGACTACTTCACTAGTTTTTGTTGCCTGAAAATAAACTAGTTTAGCACAAAAGCTAATTTTGGATTGAAATTCTGCTGTGTAGAATTTTAATCCAAAATAATTAGCATTTGAGTGTAAATGACTGCATCAGCAAGCGGAGTTCGCATAGCTAAAATGCTGAATACTGGGCCAAAGGAGAAATTGCAAACATGCCCCACTTCCGACTGCAAAGATAAGTATCTCAGATCACCGGAAGTATAATTATAATTAAATACCTTAATTTCAGTACTGCCATCCATCTCAAAAATCTTAGAAAGGATCCTAAACTCACGCTTAATAAATTACCTCTCTAAGCAAAACTTTCTGTCACCTTCTCAGTTTGGATTTCGGCAGGGAAGGTCTACAGAGGACGCGGTCTTGTCGCTAACCTCTATGATAGTCGACAAAGTGGATAGGGGCAGCAAATGTCTGGCAGTTTTCCTTGACCTCAAAAAGGCCTTTGACACAGTATCTGTCCCCATACTTTTGCACAGACTTGAAAACATCGGCATTAGGGGACCCCCTCTCGAACTCTTCAAATCCTACCTGATGAATCGAAGACAAACTGTGAAAATAGGGGAGTACACTAGCACAGAAGAAACGATTACTTACGGCGTCGGGCAGGGAAGTGTCCTTGGACCAACGCTGTTCCTGATTTATATCAATAGCCTTTGTAACATGAGTATTGACGGGGGTCGTATTTTCTCATACGCGGACGATACCGCCATAGTCTTTGCTGAAAAAACTTGGGAGGATGTTAAAAAGTCAGCTGAAACCGGCCTGTCAAGGATTGCTGATTGGCTCAATCGTAACCTACTCACTTTGAATGCATCTAAGTCCAACTACATATGCTTCACCAAGTATACACACACTCAACCACCACTGAAATTCCAAATTAAAATCCACTACTGTGGAAACCCCTCTATCTCCGACTGCTCGTGTACAAAGATTGACAGGTTGCAGTACACTAAATACCTGGGCATAATGATAGACCAGCACTTGTCCTGGCACATGCATACTGAACTGATCATGAAACGGGTTAGGAGATTAATATGGACCTTTAAAACACTGCGACACGTTGCCTCAAAGAATCTCTTGCAGCAGGTCTACGTATCATTGGCCCAATCAATTCTTACATACTGTTTGCCATGCTGGGGTGGAACGACAAAAAATAAGTTTTTGGAACTTGAGAGGGCGCAGAGATCTCTTCTTAAGGTTATGCTTTTCAAACCCTATAGATTCCCAACACAAACCCTTTACCTAACCTCCGGCCTTCTGTCTGTAAGAAAACTCTATTTACTCCATCTAATCTTGAGGAAGCACAAATCCCTTCCGTATGCTACGAGGCCAAATACGAGTAGCAGAAGAAGCTACCTGGTCGCTCCAAATGTCCCAGTAAGATCTGTGTTTGCTAAGAGGCAGTATGAAAGAATATCTTCCCACTTGTATAACCTGCTGAATAAAGAGCTAAACATCTATCCTATGAGGCTCCGAGACTGTAAACTAGCTGTAACTGATTGGCTTACGAATAAATCCTACGACGACATTGAGACTTTGGTATCATCGCTTCCATAATCTGTGCTGTAGCTAACAGAACCACAGTAACAAAATCGTTAGTGGAGGAAGCTGCTTCTGGCTTCTTCCGATCCCAAGACATAGTCGCAGGGCTAACCTAAACCTAAACCTAAACTTAAACGAAAATAACTCATAATACACATGGCACACACACACTGCTACACATTCACCCTCACACACACACACACACAACCACTCAACACACACTCACATACATCACACAAGTGCGCTACTCTTCGTATTTTTGTATATTTTCTAGTTTCTTAGTTTCTCAATTGCATACATTGTTTAATATTAAGTGGAAGTGCGGAGTCATCTAACACAAGTATCTCCTTGCTTAAAAGATGACCTCCAAATCGTGTTTGTTAAAACTCTATGTAATTGAAATAAAAATTTTATTTTATTTTATTATTTTATTTATACCTTCGGTGATCATCCTTACAGGCTAGCACATTTAAAAATTGCTCTAAACATGAATTAAGGAGCAGAATACCTATAATATACAACTTCTAATATTTGTTTTAGAATAGGATTAAAAAATAATTAAACACTGTTTTAACTTATTGCAATTGTTTTGAAACAAGTTTTTATACCTACTAGGTTAATAATTTTAAAAAGTATTATTATTAAAAGTAACGCTTACTGCGGCCCGGCCTCAGCTTAACATCGTGGTTTCGGTTGACAAAAATAAATAACCTTCTTTGTAACAAGAAAGCAATAGTTCAACCTTATTAATCATCTTTATTTCACTTTTTTATGGTCGTTATAGTAGAAGATATTGCATGATTGAAAGTAAAATATTTTTAAGATAAAAAATACTGCGCCTGAAAGAATATTTGGAGCAATGTCTAAGTATGATAGCCAGTAAGGATTATAACCGAAAGTATAGTAGTAGTAACGCACTAGGCCGGTTTTTTTAGATATTTTTCTCAGCTGTCGGATGTGGGGTAATTTTCTATAGAAGCTGCAACTTCTCCTTTATTTACTTTTGAGTGAAGATTTGCCATCGTCACTCGTGTTATGAAGATTGGGAACGTCACTATTTAAACGTCACGTCACATACTAATGTCAACGTCCAAGAACAGACAGATGACAGGTCAGTGATCGATCAGTCACAAAAGTTTTCAAAATAAAAAATCGAATTGCTTTATTTATTATTAATCTATTACACTGCAATTAGCACAATGAATTTGAGAGCAGAAAGAGAATTTAGTACCAACGCGTACGGCAAGTCATATCATCAGAAATTAGATAACCCAGAATCAATACTCAAGAACTACGAGACAGGTTTTGGCAAGCAGTATTTTGTTGTGAAAAACATAATTCAGGTATTTATGAATGATAAATAAAATAACAACAATTTATTAATGTAAAAATACTTACCCATGAGTTATTTCGGTTGTCTTGAATATCGGCGGCAAGAAAAATCTTGTGCATTCATTGGTATTTATAAAATAAACGAACCTTTTTGATACTTATCTATATTATTCAAATTCTTTATTGCAAATTTCTGCTGTCCCCCATATCATCGCAAGCAAACAATACAGTAGTTAAAACAAAAAACCTAAATCTGTCAATAAAATCGCATTTGAATTACTTCTGAAACATCAAAAATTCATTTACAGCAAATACTAGCATGCAGAGACTCAATGGAAACTCTAAACAAGCTCAACGAAAAAGGAAGAGCAGCTATATCAATAATGAGGGAGGAGATGGAAAATTTTGAACTCTATGGAAAAGAAGTTGGCAACTTGATGCATACTACTGAATTGGACTCCCAGAGGGGTCAGCTGGCATCGTAAGTGGTATTTTTATATACCTTCTAACAGTCTTCCTAAATAAATAAATAAGTTATAATTATTTATTTAACATTAACAATAAAATAAAGCAATCTTGCCGGTTTATAGCATTCATCATTAATTTTATTTGGACATAGCCATAACAAATTAAGCTGTGTCTGTTCACAGGAAAAATGTACAGACACAGTTTATTGCATGAACGAACATTGTGCATTTATTTTATACGTCTATACTCATAGAATTATAAATAGGTCAAGTTTGTATGTTCTTTTTGACATAGGGGAAATCTTTGGAAGTTCTGATCCAATTAAAAAAAAAAAACATTTAGTTAAGTGGACGGTGCTTTATCCTGGGATAAAGCACCTTCCACTTAGTGAAATATTTTTTTCCCGGAGTGAAATATGCTATATTTATAATGTTTCTATGGGGTTATTTCCAACAATAATAGAAGTATAGCTACAGGGGAGATGCTAGTGTAATATACTATGCCTACTAGATGAATCTAGAATTCTATTTCCTGTTGGGTCTCCCAGTAGTGGAAATCAGGGCTAATTTCTATAAGCATCTATCTAATAAGAACTAATGTATGTTTCAGCCTTCTAAAAGAATTTAAGGATGCCAACATAACAAGCATGTTTACCATAGAGAAAGCTCAAAGAGAAGAATTATTAAAAACGGGTGATGAAGAATTTGGTATGAGGAACAGAAAGACTAAAGTGGAGAGAGATGGACTGCTCAAAATGTCTACAGGTAGTGTTTTGACTTACATTCTTGTGGTTTAGTTGGCTAACATTATCTATACTATTATTAATAATAAAAAAGGGGATATTTACCGTGACTGACCAATAGACCGATTTGTCTACTCATAAAAATCCACCCACAATGACTTCCGTTTATACGGATAAAGATGAAATATCGGGAACTCGGAAACTAAAAGTAAACATGGTAAATAAATATCCCGTTTACAATATTAATAATAGTGTTAGTGACCATGTCAGTTTAAAATCTTACTACATTATTTATGCATAGGGGATAGAACCGATGTGGCATTCAAGCTGCCCGCCATTTTGATTTTTTTTTAAATCACAGCCCACGATGAAAGTGGTATAATATGGATAGAGGACATACATATAGGTGAATAAAAAATGTCCAGAAACACGGTACCCCAAAGTGTCACGTTATCGAGATATTTGAAGGCAAAGATCGACATTTATGAGTACAATGACCACATAGAAAATAGACCTTTTACGTGTTTATAGGTGTTGATTATAATTATTACTGTTTATTGAAAGAGAGTAGGTACATTACATACTACTAGGAGCACGATAAAACTATTCCTTGACATAACATAGCGTTTCATTGCGATGCGAAGCGATTTTCTCGTGCGTATAATAATAATCAACCTGGGAACTATTATTTGGGTACAATTTAACGGCAATACACGTAATAAGGCATTTAAAAAAAAATATTGTCGTTGTACTCATTTGTTGGGGTACCATGTTACATGTAATTTTTTGTTCGTCTAGGTGTCCTCTACCCATGCATACCACTGTCACCGTGGGCCGCGATTTCGAAAAAAAAACAAAATGGCGGTGGGTCGATATGCCAGCTTCTATACAAAAAAGTTCAAACCCCTTTCTATGACTGAATTGGGTAACCGTTTGTGCGTTAGTGTCTTTACACTGTATAATTAATGGTTCTTGACACACCGTCCTATACAGGTTTACTAGTCTGTTCTCCTATGGGCAGGGTCTTGAGAAAGTATCTGCCAAAAATGAAATTTCTATTCCAAACTGCATAACGCATTTTCAATATGTCAGAATTATGCATTAATTTGATAAGTAACTCATTAATTGCGCCTCTCAATAGGGATGTTTCCTGACTAAAAAAATATGATTCTGTTTAGTCCGTCAGTTAGAAGTATCGAAAAATATTGCATACGTGTTTTTTGTTTTATCAAATTAATAAAAATTGACGAAGATAAAACGCGTCGAAGATCATGAGTGGGAGCTTGTGACGTCACTTTCCGATAAAAAAATGTACTGCAATGTGACATCATACGAGTTTTCGAAGCACTGTATCGTCTTCATTTTTTGTTTACGTGAAAAAAGGATAAATACGTGTCCAATATTTTTTGGAAATCTATGTGACGGACTAATTAGATTTTTTTGTCAACTACCCTATTGGCCAAATCAACTTTCAATAGGTAAGCTAGTAGTCCAGTCATTTTAGGTTTCATCTGGGGAAAAATTCCTAGTGGGCTGAATTTTTGTATACACCTTTATTTCAGTGATATTATGAAGATGTGAAAAATCGACATCGATATCGTGCCGGCTAAAAAAGTTACAAAGGTCAAAAGGTCACGAAAATCAGTTTTTTGCAAATATTTCGCAACCTATTGCTCGGAGGTCAATAGAGGTCATTATAAAAATTGTTCCTCATAAAATTATCTATAAAAAAATTCTCTTATAGTTTTTATGTAAAATTAACGGTTTTCGGATTAAAGCGCTGAGAAAGAGGCTACATTATGACGATGCACTCGTTTACTCACCACCGTCGAGGTAGAATGTAAGGTGCGTTTTTTTTTCAAAGTTTCTCTTATAGGCATAATTTAGCGCCAAACTGTCGTGTTAAAGGGAGGAAAATAAAAGAGGATTCAAGAGTATTATAGGACTCAAGAGTGAAGAGTTTAAGAGGGTAAGGGAGTGAAAGAGTTTAAGAGGGTAAACTCTTTCACTCCCTTACCCTCTTAAACTCTTCACTCAGGTTTTTTTTTATTCAAGAGTAAATAATTTTATATTAAAATTTTTACAAAAACAAAAAAAAAAATTATAGGGTATAACATTTTATTTAAAAACTATAAGAGACATTTTTTGTAGATAATTTTATGAGGAACAATTTTTATTATGACCTCTATTGACCTCCGAGCAATAGGTTGCGAAATATTTGCAAAAAACTGTTTTTCGTGACCTTTTGACCTTTGTAACTTTTTTAGCCAGCACGATCACCGAAATAAAGGTGTATACAAAAATTCAGCCCACTAGGAATTTTTCCCCAGATTGGGGTTTAAAATGCCTAAAATGACTGGACTATAGGAATTTCAATACTAATAGCCACGTGTTGATGACTTTTAACAGTTGATAATAATTAGTATCTTTAAATATGCAGCATGTGTACTGGCAGTATGCCATCAGTAAGTAGAACAAAGAAGATGAATTGTAACAGGGTTGCGACTTGTCTGAAGTGGAACAGCTGTAATTATAATGACTTTATTTACATCTAGTGTTTGTAATATGGGTTAGGGTGGACTCATAAAAGCCCATAATAGGGTATTTCACCAAAAAAAAAACTAATTAGTCCGTCTGTTAGATTATCGAAAAATATTGGATACGTGTTTTTTGTTTTATCAAATTAATAAAAATTGACGGAAATAAAACGTGTCAAATGTCATGAGTGGGGTTGACATGACTTTTCGAAGCACTGTATCGTCTTCATCTTTTGTTTACGTGAAAAAAGAAAAAATATGTGTCCATTATTTTTTGAAAATCTATCTGACGGACTTATCACATTTTTTTGGTGAAATACCCTAATGACAATAAATAGTATTTATGGGTCCCATGTGACTTTTTGGGTTTGTTACAAATATATTCTACATAATAATTTCCAAATTATGTCTAATGTGATCTTTAAAGCCTTATAGAAAAAGACTCCTTGTTCCCCTTTGTTTTGGAAAAATAATAAAGGCTAATTAAAAACTCTAGATTTTTTTAAAAGAAAAACGAGTAAATGGTACAAGGGCAAGGGCATGAAGATGCTGATGATGAAAAACCATTCCACTGTGTTCTGCCCTCGATGGATCATGTGCTGTGTGGTCTTGTATTCTTCAACTTGTTTAAGTATGTTTTTTTTTTTGCATTTAATTCAGGTGTGACAGAACAATTGCTAACTATTAGCAGACAACTAGCTGACACAGCACAGAGGAGTCAGGACACATTGGACAGCTTGGTGTCATCCAGTTCTACTGTGCATGTAAGTTTTTTTTTCCTCACTCTTGGACAAAGGCCTCCCTTCACTCTTTTCATTTCACAAGAACATATGAGTTTTCTAAAGTTCTATGTTTAAGGACAGTTAGGTCGATATTGGTTGGCAAATATTATTATAAGAACTTTAATAAGTAGATGTTGGTGGTTGGTTGGTCGACTCTATGGTAATAACCAGGATTTCTTGGAATTCAGTTTCCTTTGATGTGATTCTATTGTTCATTGTTGGAAACTTAAGTAAACCTGTTCCACAGCTGCTATTGTTATTTAACAACATATTTAACTATCATTGCATATTCTAACAATTATCCATATTGTGTTCCAGGGTACTAAATCTGAGCTACAGAACACGGCCAGCACAATATCTGAATCTGGTAAACTGCTCAAGAAATATGGCCGACGAGAGTTCACCGACAAAGTCATCATGTTCTTCGCATTCCTATTCTTTTTAGCTGTCTGTCTGTACATTGTACAAAAAAGATTTTAATTATGTAATTAAAATAACCATTTCATCATTTTACGTATAGGACAATATTTATAATGGATTATGAAAATGAATTGTAAGTAATATATAATAAAAAATACTTGAACGGCATTTAAATTGGTTTTTTTCTGAATAATTCAACCTCAACAAACCCTCACGTTGATTTGAATTGTCTGTAAACAACGCCATCTATAAGCAATGTTGAGTAATGGTACGTCAAAGTAAGTTTAATTAGTTTCATGATAGTTGCGATAGATGTCGTTACTGTAGTTATCGTTGCGCTTGTAGTTTTAGTTTCAGAAGGTAGGCAGTGATCTCCAGCACAGCAGCTTATTGAATACATTAGGCAACAATACGCAAGCGCTGGAATTTAAGGTTTAAAATAACTGTCTGAGTGGGTTGTATGAAAATTCAGTTTTTTGTTGTTAGTTTAGTTTATATATTTCGTTGCTAAGTTAGGCATAGTCATATTACCTGATAAATAAATAGATTTCTGAGGGTACATTGAGAATCTAGGTTTTCGCATTTTGTTTGTCGAGTTGGTGTGTAGGGAGGGGAACATTACAACATATCCTTGACGTATGTCCAATAAAACTTCTCCTTCTACCTCGTAACTATTCCAAAAACAAAACAGTTAAGAACTGCGTTGAAGAAAAGGTCAAGTTAGGTTCGAGGTCAGTTTTGTGTCCACAACCTTCACCAGTTAGTTTTCAGGGTTTCTGTCTCACTTAGAACCGTTTGTTCTATTATTTGTTCCTGCTCCCTTCGTCTGGGAATACGGTACCGTATAGAAACATATTAATATTGATTGTGAGTCGTGACGTGGTGGGAAGGTCGTGTGTCGTGTGGCCGTGGACCAGTGGCCCGTAGTGTAATACTGTGGGTCCAGTGCGAGTTTTATCAGAGACAAAACTTACTCGATGGTGTATAAGGCCCTGTTTTACCACCAAATATTTTCATACAAATCAGTTCAATTTTTGAATTTATTCAGTAAGTAATGGCTATTTGGACATCGTAAAATAGGCCCTAAGTATACCTAGATGCACAGTGCCTTTCAAATGTCACATTAGAAAATGACTTCGATAATTGATAAATAAAAAAAACACAACTTCTATTTGTTTTTATAAATGTGAGCAAGTAAGTTACGCGTGCAGTGCACCTAACTGAATGCCTAATACCCGATTTCAACAACGGCAACGGTTAAGGGCACCTAGCTAATTCAATACGTAACGCGCATTAATCTCACATACGCTAAAGGACATCTAACTGAATCCTTAATGCCCGTTTGGCCCAACGATAAGGTACACCTAACTGAACGCCTAATCTTCGTTTTCACAAACGCTAAGGGACAAGGGATAATGTCAAACAAATTCTGTTCCATTTTGAAATTCATTCGGAAATATAGTGCTTATTCGGACATCGTGGAATATATCCTAATATTAGTAGTGTTTTTGTAATAGTGTGAACCACAGTTTTCTATAGAAAGGGTATTATAATACCCTGTATGATAATGTTGATAATATGATATGGTTGAAGGAAGTTAAAACTGATATGGCGGCTGAACTACGCAAGATATAACTACCCAGAGAACTAGAAAGGAAATAGTATAATGCACTAACGGTTACCACGTATCTTACGTTACCACTATTATCATCGGTATGAACCCCCCATTAAAAAAATCTCAGTAGCCCAGAATTTGGAAATTTATGGTATGATACGCCCGTTCCTCGGGAAAGCTTGTTAAACCGTTATTAGTTCTGTACCTGATCTCTCACCGTGTAACGAATCGCCGTCCCATCGGACTATGAGAGAAAAGGAACAAAGAGTGCATCTGTGTCTGCGCTCTCACTTGTGCACTATAATATCCCACGCGCCGATAGCTAATCTCCGCCGAAAAACGGTCAGGAGGACTATTTCAAGTAAGAGCGGTTTTTTATTACTCATCAATTTTGCGTGTCGAGTGCGGGTTGGTAGATGTCACATCATGGTCATGATGGTTCCCTGACGATATTTTTCTACACGGTTTAATGGACAACATTAGAAAGTAATCCTAAATTTCCTGTTACCTACTTGACTTACCTCTTTAGGGCTTGCTTGTTTAAGGGATCATTCAGGTTCAGGGCCGTCAGCACCATGACGGCCCTCAACGAAATCGATCATACTCAACGTAGTTGGGAAAAGACTAGGCTGGTGAGCCTAATAGTCTTTTCCCAACTATGGTTTAGGTTGGCATCCAGTCTAACGCGATGCAGCTGAATACCAGCACTTTACATGAAGTGACCGCCTATCTGACCTCCACAAACCAGTTAGTACTGGGTAATATGATACCTGTAAAGATTGGCAAATATCAACAAATGTCAGCCGGGACCAACGGCTTAACGTGCTCCTTTAGGGCACGGATGAAACACGTTATGTAATGGATAGTCGGTCACTCATGCACGGACCTACCTAGGCAAGCATAGCTTAACCTAAATATAGACTCGAGCGGCTATTCTTATTTAGCCACGAGTTCAGGGAGGTACCCACTCGCGGGATATTCACGCCTGCATAACTTTCCTTATTTGGCAATACCTAAGCAAAGCCAGGTGCAAAGGTCGGGCTCAATAGGGCACGTGCCCTCTTCCTTACACGTAGCCACATTCGATAACACCATAAACATAGGATTGATCGTAGATTATGATCGTGATAGGTCATCGTCGCATTGGCTTTACGGACACCTTCTATTAGGACTCGCGCTTAGAGCTTCGTAAGATGATTGTATCTAATATTCGTTTTTGTCACAGTAAATAAAATCGTGCACACGTTTCAGGATGGTTTAGCGTGTTAACTGCTTTAGAGCAGACTGGAGAGCAGCGGTGGCCCAGTGGTGGCGGCCTCGACTTACGACCACATTAATTGCTTCTTACTTTGTGTAATTTATTTCATCACCACTGCTCTCAAAGGGTGAAGAAAACATCGTGAGGAAAGCGTCATGTAGGTAACAGAATAAAAAATTCGAAAAAATGTGACAATGTGATCAAAAGGAACAGTTTATGATAAGCAGTACAAGAATAGTTTTGACTAATAGTTCAATATCCATAAATACATAGTCTTATTATTCCAACATAACGCAGTATGCTTTGCGGTTGAATATTCTTGGAATTAATTATGAATAAGTAATATATAGTTGTATTTTTAAGTTTATAACGAGAAATAAATTAATAGATTTATTGAATTCAATACTTATTACTTTATGGGGGAACATTCATTATTTACCAGAGTAGGTGCTTGTGCACCTACTTAGGTCAACTGTGTAGGTACCTATGTTCAATGAAACTCCGATAGCAATGTATTGACAATATAATTTCTGCGTATTACGACACGTATACAATAATCCTTCGTTAATTGGAACGCAATGATAACTCGAATAGTTCAAGGGTAATTCTAGAAATTGATCAAACGAGGCTGGTGTGAAAAGGATGGTGTATGATAGTAGGCCTTTATGATTCGAGGAATCTGAATTATATACCAAGTTCAGGCCGTAGCGTCTGGTTTTCCGAATAAAATAGTGTCATTTATACAGGTTGGAATTTTTCAACCTCACGTGGAGTGTAGATACTGGGGATACAAAATTTTACTCCAAGGAAACATTCCTTTATCTATAAAAAGAAACAAATCTGAGCTCAAAGATGTTCGAAAGTTCGAAGGGGCTCGCGATAGTGAACCGGCCAAAGTCCGAAAAAATACCATTCTGTAATTTATGCCATCAATCGATAAGGTCAATCATACGGATCAAATCTGTCTTGCACAAACATGATAAAGAAAACCATGAATTCAAAAAAAAAAGGAGTTTTACTCAAAGGCCCATCTGATTACTTATATTGTTAGTACCTACTTAACAATTTTATCTTTGGCGTCATTTATTTATTAAAATGACGAAGAACTATTTGGATAAGAAGATGGCAATTTGCACGTGTTTGTGTTGATTGACCATATCAACTGATGTCATAAAAGTCTGTACTTTTATGACATCAGTCGATATGGTTAATCAAGTAATCAGATGGACCTTTGAGTAAAACTCCTTTATTTTTTAAAATTCATGGTTTTCTTTATCATGTTTGTGCAAGACAGATTTGATCCATATGATTGACCTTATCAATGGTCAATCGTACAGATTCAGTCTGTACTCAATCGGTACGATTCTCGAGAGTGGCAAGCACATATTCTAAAATATTTGCAGAAAAGTTTTTTTTAATGAGGTTTAAAAATTCCACCCTTATTTTGGGTGTGACTGTCGGACTGCCAAGTCATAAATCAAAACCTCTAATTTTGCGTTTTGTATAATTATCACCTACTGTGAAGGAAAAAATTGTGAGGAAACCCGCGGACATTAGAGACATTTTTTGACGGCATATACGCCAGGTAAACAAGCCCGCCGCTCTGACCACAGCAACTCTTGAAAACCAGAATCAATAGTGATGAACACCAGAAAAGTAACGAGACAATTAAGCTCGACGAAGTCCCAGAGAAACAATTTAACTGACTTGTAATTAATTAGAAAAGAGTAGCGCAAGAGTACGAAGAACATAATTTCCACTGACTCCAGGTTAACCACTAGATAAAGAAGAAGACAGTACTATAAGGAAAACGACGTGTAGGTATGTCCAATCATAACACGGTAGTACCTTCGCTGTCATCTCGATAATTCTCGAATGCGGTAGTAGACTAGTAGCCGGTCCGGTTACCAAGGATTAACCAGCCAGAGCGGGTCTGTTGATATGGAATCTGCATGACGATTGACGATTCAATGAGTCATTGAGCCAGTGTAATGCGAATTCAGACGGCCTCCACCTCTTCCAGGGTTGGCAGATTGCTCCCTTTCTTTCTCTTGCTTGAATCTAGAATATTTGAGAGCTTCAAGCATCAAGTCTTGCGGTCAATGTCGAGAATTTGCTGTGAAATGTCTAATTATATCTTGACTTGTTTCAATAGGCTGATGTAAGACTATGTGACTCGTGCATTGGAATGTTAAAAAGGTCACTTGTAAAATAATTTAAATGGTGGGGACCCACAAAAGAGAGCTACCAAAAGAGAACGACTATTTTTGAGTTAACAACAGTGATGTTAATAACTGAAAAGTTATAGAACTACCACTTATAAACTTCCATAAGATTACATGATGACCACTGGGCATATAAGTCACACACGATGGTTGCCGGAAGACGGACGGCGCTGTCGAGGTCGGCCCAGCAATAAATAGGTGGCAAGACGATACGGACAGGCACCGTGAGGGCTGGTTCGAGGACGCACAGGAGAAAACCTCCACCCAAAAACCAAACCAACCAAACCTCTTTAGGAGGGAAGTTTTTGCTCATCAGTGGGACAGTACAGGCTAATAAAAAAAACACACACACTTTTTGAATAACTACGAAAACAGTCTTGGCCAGACTTTCATCCATCCAGTATCCCAGCCAGCCCTACCCGTTAGACGGCATTGAGCTGCATTAACAAATAATTTGTCAGCGGCTCGGAGGTCGCCCCATTAGCTCCGAATTCGGTACAAGATAGTTTTAAGGCCGTTTCGCCAAATGATTGATGCTACAATAACTTTGGCAATGATTGACTCCCGTTGCGTTGACTTACGTAACAGCTTTGTAGTGGCTCTCAGATTTATTGGATTAGAGATTACTTCCTTCTAAGACGTTGAGGAATCTTTGGACGCGTTCATCGTAACCTTTAAAAAAACTGCGTTCATTGCTAACCTAAATATGATGGGAAGTTCTGTGAATTTCGTACTTTGCGATGCATTTATGAATGTGTGTGTTTAATGACAATAGGCTCGCTGCTTAAATGAAGGCGTACGTTACAGGTACGCTCTTTAAGCCTTCGTGGACAACAAGCGTGATGGTAATTAGTTAATTTAAGCAATCAAAGCATTAAGCATTAAAATTTGTAGTTTCGTATGATGCAGATGGCAGCATAAATGGCAGCAAAAAGTGACTAAGAAATGATAATATCCGGAATACGCTTCCATTACTCAGATCTAGGGTGATCGTTCATACAGGTTGTACATCCAGGGCCCCTCTTTCCCTCTTCTTTTTAAAAGAGGGTCCCCTCTTTTGACCAGCGTACGTGGTACAGTTCATGCACAAAAATGAACCCATAACTCTAAAATAAAGAATGCCCCTCTGGCCCTGTACCTTTGAACACATGTGGCCTCAACCTTAGACGTTAAACGCAGTCTGGCACCGCTCCGGCAGTAGTCAGGATGCCGCGTCGTCTACGCCACGCGCTGGCAATGAACTTGGGTAAGGTCAGTCCAATCGTGTTGTTGCGTGGGATCGCTTTCTGTGTTGCAGGAATTATTAGTCTGTTTTCGTACAGGTGTTTTTTTGAGCCTTTAAAGTTTAAAGGGTGTAAAAATACCCATAACGAGGCCGCAAGGCACTTTTTCTCCCCGTCACTGCGATCATTTTTAGGGTTCCGTACCACAAAAGGAAAAAAGGGACCCTTATAGGATCACTTCGTGTGTCTGTTTGTCTGTCCGACCATTCTCCACCTTTTTTTTTGGGTGTGTGGAAAATTATCAAATAACCCCTCCCGCTCTTGGGCAGAGCGAAGTGTCAGACTTCTACTGACTAAAAACCACCCATGTTCCTTCTTAGCCCTTCATGTCGAGGCCGCGGTATCTCTTGTGAACAACCCACAGCCCCGACGGGCTTCATTCTCCCCCTTATCTCCGAAACTACTGAACCTAAAATTTTGAAAAAAATACAGAAATTAGTTCAACACTTATAGATTACAGAAAAACTTATAAGAAGTCTATGGTGCTAAAATAACATGAAAAATCTCTCAATACTTATTTATTTATTTATTTAAACTTCATGCACAAACGTGGTACATAGGCGGACTTAATGCCACAAGGCATTCTCTACCAGTCAACCTTAGGGTCAAATAGGACAGCACTGTGGTAGAGTACAAATATAAATAAATTAGGAGAATACTATTTTGTTAACATAAATCAATTTACCTACATAAATGGTACATACTAATACATATACATATATTAAGATGGAATTAAATAAACTAATATATATTATAATACATACAAATAATTCAAAAAACGAGAAACCAAACAATAATTACCATGACCACCACACATTAAGAGTGATTCAGTCCGATTTTAAAAAGTGCTTCCGCACAGTTCTTTTGAAAGCCATTTTGCTTTCCGCCTTTTTAATGCCAAGGGGTAGCGCATTCCAGAGTTCCAATATCTACTACAATGGTACGGAACCGTTCATCTCCAAGTCCGACTTGCACTTGGCCAGTTTTTTTCTTTTAGACCATTCCTACCTGGGAACGTTTTTCAGGTTATAACTTTTCTTAAATTACCTCCATGACATGACATTTACAATTCAAAGCATCCACTAGCACAATGTTTTAAGAGTGCTACATTGAGTTTTACCGTCCCCGCTTCGCACGGGTGTTTTTTAAACTTGCAGTATTAAAGAAAGAGTTTTCGAAATCGGTCTAAAAGTTTTTGAGTTCATTCGTTATAGACATACAAATCTCGCCTCTTAATTATATTATTAGTGTAGATAAAAGTAATAAGATTACAATGTCCTTGAAAATTAGAGGCCTAAAATGGATGCTCATTTTCGCTACTAGTTTTCTTAGTAAAAGTTTCGGCTTAGTAACGATAGCTAAGTCATTTGTCAAAACGAAGGCTTTTAAACCTTAAATAAGCTTAACATAAGAACCTATCGTTAACTGAAAACCACAAATTGGCAGCTCGCTGTTTTAGCTGTAAAATATTGTGGTATCTAATCTACAATGGAAATTGCTAGAAGCAATAGAGCCGACAACACTACAATAAATTCAAGTTTCACGGAAAACTATTTTGTTTCGATTGAATTGAATACCACAGAGCATTTGAAATTATCAACGGTTTTGTTTTGCTGTTCATTTCAATAAGTTTACGCAGAGGTTTCATCGAAGCTTACTATTGATAAAGCTAATTTATTTCGGTTACATAATATAAATACATAGAGACATAGAGCTAGAGCGAAAAGCTAGCTTGTGGCAAAATAATAGTTACCGCTCGGTCGATCCGCTTGCCTAGGTTGGACCGTGGATGGGAGACCACCCATTACGTACCGAAATTTCTCGGGATTTGTAGATCTATGGCGGTTGTTACACGTAGTCAGGTATTAGGTATAGTTTCTTTTTAATTTTTTTGTAAAGGAGTCTCCTCCATTCCACTTCTGTCTGATATTATTACCTCTCTCCATGTAATTTGTCACCGTCCGTTCGGTTTGTTAACATAAATACGTATCGCAGACGAGCGCTGTTTTCATTGGGAGTAACAAGCCAAAATAATTGGTATCAGCTATTGATTGCTAACTAATTACTTTATCTACAAGGTCACTATGTCTGGTAGTGATTGAATAGCTACTTACCTATATATCGAACAAAGACTCGTCTGAGAACTACTGAGAAGTAGTGTCGGCAGTGTACCAACACAAAAAAAATGGTACCGCACTATTTTTCTGCTTGAGCTAGTGGCTAAAGAACGCAACCAGTCTTCCCAATTGTGAGTGGGTTGTGCGGGTCAGATAGGTAGCTCCATGTAAAATACTGGTATTCGGTTGCATCCGATGATACTGGAAGTCGACCCTAAAATTGTTGGGAAAAAGCTAGGCAGATGTAGATGACTTTTCTGAATTCTCGTTCTAATGTTATTTGACTTTAAACCAATACCTACCTACCGTATACGTGTCTATTGACTGCTGAAAGCGAACTTACCTATAACAGCTGAAAGTGTGCTAAAAACATACTGTACAGCAGTTTTAGCACACTTTCAGCTGTGCTTAAACTGACTTCTAAAAGCGACGTGCCACTGAAATTTGTCTGAAAATCACCTGTTCTGTCGGCCTGGTCATGAAAATACAATTATATAACACTAGATGATGCCTGCGGCTTTGCCCGCGCGGATTTCGGTTATCACGACAAATTATATACTAAAACCTTCCTCGAGAACTACTCTATCCATTGGTGAAAACAATATGAAAATCGGTGCAGTAGTTTTTGAGTTTATCGCGAACAGACAGACAGACGCGGTGGAGGACTTTGTTTTATAATATGTAGTGGTATAACATAACATTTGCGTACCCACGAAGAGTTTGGTAGAGGTGTACGTACTTAATGGATCCAAGATAGTTAAATTGTTTCTCTTGGACTTCGTTGAGCTTCATTGTCTCAGCGCTTTTCTTGTGGTCGCCACTGTTGATTTTGGCTTTGAGTAGTTGCAGTGGTTTGGGAATAGTGTGACGAGTTTGTCCCATATAAAAAAATATCAAAAGCTACAGTAGAGAGGTTACTAGATGCAGAATAAATCCGAGCAGACAAAGGAAACCCAAATGCAAAGGTTCCCAGTACCAACACTTGAGACCTAATTAAGAAAGACAATAGAGATTTTTCATTTCCCTACGATTTACATATGAGTGTTAGCAGAAGGCTTCTAGTAATTGAGTTTGCTCACAATTATTGTTATGTAAATGTGCTTTTAAATATGGTTGGTATACGTGGGAGGTTCTACACTTGTACGTATAAAATAGGGGTTGTTGTGAAGATTTCTAGGAATTATTAAATAGTTATTACATAGAAATAGTTCACTTATTATTCAAATAAATAACAAGAATTCTCTAATAGGGATGTGCTTGGTAAAATCGTTATCCAATACTTCTTACTAATCGGTCTGTCTAGTGTCATGCGCCCGCTTGTCAAATAGCATTCGTGTGTCAAAATAAAAAAATGTTCGGGGTGAGTACAAACTCATCCCGAACATTTTTTGAGTATGAAAATATGCCCAATGTCCGTTTTATGCGTCTTTTAAATCTCTTTGTTTGTTCTACTTCAAGGTAAAGTTTTACATCGAGAAATATCTCACAGTATGCTGGTTGTTATAATAATAATATGACCATTGTTAGTTTTTAAGGGTTTTGGTTAAAACTGTAAGCTATTGATGATTAATTAAAATAACTATATAAACTTAATGCTAGTAATAATTATATTTGAAACTTATTATGTTACGTTGCCGTGTCCTAACCGGTTTTCATGTTGGAACTTACATAATTATAATACAACAACTTTTTAACGCATGGATACAATAAAGAATTTGAGTTTGAGTGATAATTATGCAATACGCTCACGAATTCAAAAAATCAGAGATGCGTATCTTGGGTTCGAGCTTGGGAACCTATGACTTGGTCCGAAGGTCATACCACTGGGCTAACTCACTGCACCTTCCTTATGTAACAATGCTTTATACGAGATAATCTTCAACAGCATGACAACTACTTCATTTACATTTTCGTCTATTAGATCGATATCAGTCTAAAAACAATTCTAAAACTTGCCACATATTAACACCAAGACCAGAAATATGCTCCTATAAATCTCACATCCGAATTTTCAACATGAAACACACAAGCTATGCTCGCTCGAGACCACTAGACGGCTATAGAGTGGACAATGGACATGAAACGGCCAGTTAACGTCCAGGAGCACATTATGACGTATAAAACGATAATGCATCCCTGCAGGTGAACTATATGGGCTACTAGCTGATGCCCGCGGATTCGCCCGCGCGGATGTCAGTGATACGACCAATAGTAATCTTTTCATCCCCCTCTTTCAACCCTTCAAGACTTTTTTCGCATTAAAAAGTAGCCTATGTCCTTTCTCAGGCTCTAGACTATCTGTGTACCAAATGTCATTTAAATCGGTCCAGTAGTTCTTGCGTGAAAGCGCGACAGACAGACAGAAGTAGTTTCGCATTTATAATATTAGTAAGGATAGGTGATAGGGCTACATGGCTTTTAACTTCATAGCCTTAGGAGGGGAAGTTGCTTTATTGGTTGGTGTTGTGTTGTTTTGTGTTTATTCATTCGTTTTGATAGTTAATTGAGAGCTTGTTTTCGGATTATCTGATTTGTGATTTACTGCGGGACTCAGAGATATTTAATGATTACTTAAGCCGTCACTTAGTAAAGATTTTGACACTTTAGTGAAGGTTTTGTATGTCAAATCTTTACTAAGTCATCTAGTATGATCATGATCTAGTACACAAATAAATAGAAGAATTCAAGTGTCTATTTGTTATTAAAATAACAGCTTTTTCTAAATGTATATGAAAGTATTCCTATGCGGTACTTAAGTTAAAACATTTAAAAAAATATTTGTTTGTCCGGGTTCTACTGGCAGATAGCTGATAATATAAGGAGTAACTTGGCCTATTTTTATATACCTATATTTTATTATTTTGCAGTTTATGTTAGTTTTAATGAGTTATTTAAAAAATTAAGTGAAACGAATATGTACATACTAATGGGACTAATTTTATGGGCCTTAGCGGAATACCAGCTCTGTGACATTTGTCATAAATGTTACAGCATCATGCTGAGATATTGGCCTTTTGGCTTTGTACGGGACTAATTTTAATTTAATCTAAGTATGTCCTAATTTTAAGTGTTTCTCTTATGTTTACTTTTTTACACAATTTGTTTTGTCCTGTGTGAAACCAATAAATACTTTTTCTTTCTTTAAAAATTTCTTCAAAATACATTAAATTACTTTTTACTCATAGATATTTGCAAGCATTTCTTAATGATTGAGTAAGTATGAAAAGTTTCCCGTTTTCTTTATGAATAACCATGCAATCATGACTTATATCGAGTTTCATAAGACGTACAGTCGAATTTATGAAAACTGCTCTTTATTTAACTTAATACATTTTTACAACACATGTGCTACTTTTTGTACGATTTATGTTTCTAAAATAGAAACTTGCTGGAGCCAATATTGGAGATATTATGAATTATGCTGGTTACAACAGATGTTAGTAATGTGCCCTAACGTCTAGATAAAGAAATACAGACTTACCACTTTAAAATAAATATGTAGATCGAAGTGGCGCCGCTTGTCAAAAAAAATGGCATCGGTAGAAAACTTGGTACAATTATTTTGGTTCTGTGTTTTGCCGTCTGCACAGACAAGTTGGTTGATTGTATCTAACTGAGGACGTAGACAATGTGACATAATATCAGCGCTAACTAAGAAAGAGTATAAAAGTCTATTGTACATTTATAACTGTATCGAATTGATATAAACGACGGCACTGTTGACGGGTTGACGGCACGGTTGGCGCAGTGGCTAAGCGATTGGACTGCTGCGCTGCGTGTCGCGGGTTCGATCCCCACACGGAACAAACATTTGTATGGCCTGCAGATATTTGTTTCGGGGATGGGTATTTGTGTATGTGACTTTATATGTTTGTAAACGCACCCACGATACAGGAGGAATTAAAAAAAAAAAAAAAACTATTCAAAATCTTACGTCAATCATGTTGACCACTTATAATTCAGAAGGTGTTTGTATTTTAAACTTATTGATACTTGTCAGTGCTTCAGAAAGGTCCCGGCTGCCATTTTGAGGTTTTTGACAGACGTTACAGGTCAGTGGCCCGAGAGTCTGACAACCAGTCTTACCAAAAAGTATCGTATCACTCAGTAAGCAACTGGGTTGTGTACTCCATGTAAAATACTGGTGTTCAGCTGGTTCTGATCACACTAGAAGCCAACCCCAACATAGTTAAGACAAGGCTAGGCAGATGATGTCGTACTTATTAAAAGTTATTACCTTTTCGCGGTATGCCGAATTTCGTGAAGTTCGTTCAACCGCATGCGGTTTAGTTAAATAGTCAGCTCATGCACGAGGAAAAAATGGTAAACAAATACTTAAACTTACGAAAAAAGAAAGAAATGTTTATGTAAGTAAATGCAATTTGAGAAGTAGCTGAAAAGATTTATGTTAATGTAATATAATGCGTACATCACTTGCACGTCTTTCTACGTGTAGATTTCTTTGATAGTAAAAACTAGTAATAGAACGTAGATAGAAAGCGTATACATGGTGGTTCCAACGATACGACAATAAATGAAACCACTGGTAGTTCTAGTTCATAGGAACATTTTTAAACTATCAAATAAATCCTAACACCTTCGTGGTGCCGACGATACGACAACAAGCTACCTATATGTCTTTGCCAAATTCTTTTGTTACATTTTATTTCCACTCGTTAATCGGTGCAAATTATTCCTAAGGTTAGTAAACCAATATTTGTTTGTAAATTGTAATGTACACACATCAAAAGTGTCTAGGGATCAACATATATTTTTGCAATAACTTTTCTCCTGATTGATATTAATTAAAATTTTCTTTAAGGATTCATCAAATAAAGTGTTTTCGTTTGTCACAGTAACGATAAACCAAGTCACCTTTGCATTAATAAAGAAATTTGCCATTTTCCTAATAAAGGGATTTTTGACATTTGAACCACTAACATTAAAGTTCGAAAAAAAGACTGAAATAACAGTTTTCTTTAAAATTTTATTGGGTAACTTAAACAATTAATAATCCGTGTTTCTACCGCGAACACTAACAACACAAGAACATCGGTTTGGCATACTCAAAATGAGTTCATCCAAATCACGCTGTGGAATGGCCGCCCATGTTCGTTGCAACAACAAAAAAAGGTCTTCTTGCGACTGGATACCCTCCATATTCGGCAGAGCTCTTCTCTGTAGCATATCCCATGCATGCTCAATCGGGTTCAAGTCTGGCGACTGAGCAGGCCAGGGCAGGACATTGATGTTAGCTGCGGCGAGAGTCTGTCTTACAACTCTTGCGGTGTGCGGTCGTGCATTATCATGCATTAACTGAAATAAGGGACCGATTTGCACTTGTAGAGGAACGATGACGTCTGATACAATCGTCTCAGCATAAATTTGAGCGTTGAGGTTGCCTCTGATCCAAATCAACTCAGTTCTTCCGCCGATCCAAATACCCGCCCATACCATGCAGAAGAACAATGGCGTTTCGTGTGCTTTTCTGATGAGTCTCGTTTTGGTATGAGACCGGATACAAGACGTATACGACACTGGAGAACCCCTGGACGCCAACAGCGATTAAAATCCTGCCAGGAAGTCCATCCTTATAGTGGTGGAACCATCATGGTATCGGCGGAAGAACTGAGTTGATTTGGATCAGAGGCAACCTCAACGCTCAAATTTATGCTGAGACGATTGTATCAGACGTCATCGTTCCTCTACAAGTGCAAATCGGTCCCTTATTTCAGTTAATGCATGATAATGCACGACCGCACACCGCAAGAGTTGTAAGACAGACTCTCGCCGCAGCTAACATCAATGTCCTGCCCTGACCTGCTCAGTCGCCAGACTTGAACCCGATTGAGCATGCATGGGATATGCTACAGAGAAGAGCTCTGCCGAATATGGAGGGTATCCAGTCGCAAGAAGACCTTTTTTTGTTGTTGCAACGAACATGGGCGGCCATTCCACAGCGTGATTTGGATGAACTCATTTTGAGTATGCCAAACCGATGTTCTTGTGTTGTTAGTGTTCGCGGTAGAAACACGGATTATTAATTGTTTAAGTTACCCAATAAAATTTTAAAGAAAACTGTTATTTCAGTCTTTTTTTCGAACTTTAATGTTAGTGGTTCAAATGTCAAAAATCCCTTTATTAGGAAAATGGCAAATTTCTTTATTAATGCAAAGGTGACTTGGTTTATCGTTACTGTGACAAACGAAAACACTTTATTTGATGAATCCTTAAAGAAAATTTTAATTAATATCAATCAGGAGAAAAGTTATTGCAAAAATATATGTTGATCCCTAGACACTTTTGATGTGTGTATTTCGTTAACAGTTTTATGCTACTTAGTTTTATTGTTTTTTTTTTCAAATTTTTTATTTTGGTTTTAAAACTTTTTTGATAGTTTATTAATGTTCCTATGGACTAGGACTAGAACTACCAGTGGTTTCATTTATTGTCGTATTGTCAGCACCACACTGTATAAGTTATATGATATTCAGCTGCTCCTGAAATTTTCGATTAGTGCTTTGCTTTTTTTTTTTTGGGGGGTGGGAAATCATCAAATAACCCCTCCCGCTCAGACGAAGAGAGCAGAGCAGAGGCAGAGCGAAAGGGAGTGTCAGACTTCTACTGACTAAAAACCACCCATGTTCCTTCTTAGCCCTTCATATCGGGGCCGCGGTATCTCTTGCGAACAACCCGCAGCCCCGAGCAACCTGCAGCCCCGAACAACCCGCAGCCCCGAGCAACCCGCAGCCCCGAGCAACCCGCAGCCCCGGACAACCCGCAGCCCCGATTAGTGCCTTCCTTATTAATCGTGTGTTTAGTGTCTAACCTAGTGTCAGAGTTTGTATGCCACCTATGGGCCTCTGACTTTGCATTACATGCCGTCAAGATCTCAGGCATGCTGGTTTCCTCAAGATGTTTTCCTTCACCTACGAGTAAGCAAGTGATAATTATACAATACACGCACGAATTCAAAAAATCAGAGGTGCGTGTCTTGTACTCGAACTCGACACTTATGACTTGGCAGTCTGAGGGTCACACTACCAGGCTGCTATACCACTGCTATAACACTGCTATACTACTGCCATACCACTGCTATAGCACTGCTATACCACTTCTATACAACTGCTATACCACTGCTATACCACTGCTATACCACTGCTATAACACTGCTGTACCACTACTATAACTCTGCTATACCACTGCTATACCACGCAGCGACGCATAGGTACCATAACAACGAATGCACGAGACTTCGAAGCACGGAACAACGAATGCACGTTACAACGAAAATCGTCACACCGAATCACGTGATCCCGAAATAACGTAACAACGAACGTATCACCGACAGCAAAATAGTAAAACGAAATCAAATAATTTTTACTACTTTTTTACATTGACGCATTATTTATATTAAGGTGTTTAGAAAAGCTATACTTACTATATCACTCAGTCAGTCAAGTCGTAGTAAAGTCTGAGTAGAGCTCAAATGAGTATAATGTATGAAGACATTTACCTGTTACACAATCAGGTAACTAAATATGCATATTTTCTGAGGCACGGACAATGTACCGGTGTACAACTTCAATGCGCAAATATTGTATCATTGATGATGCGATTACGCTGATATCTATCAAATAGCCTGTGTTACATACATTTGAATGAAGTCGCAGCACTTTTATGACTGCATTATGAGTTTATTATTACTTCTGGTAAAGTAATAATATATAATAAAAATAGCCTGATGAATAGTGAACAGGTGGGACAAAGAAGTGGAAGGATAAACACCATGATACTGTAATAGGAAAATCATGGTAAATGGTAATAAAGTATAAGGAATTGCATAATGAAAATGGAAATCACAAGTATCTGCATATCGTAATTATGTTATAAATTAATTATGTAAAAAGATGTGTTCATTGTTTGTTTATTAGGTTTTTTGTTTAATAAAACATTGCATTATTATTACTACGTTGGGTCTTTGGCCTTTGTTCCAATACTACGTTGAAGAATTTGGATTGGTTCCTGAAAAGTAGATAATTATATCAAAATAGATCAGATACGACAAAAACCAGTTTTGAACTGATACATATTTGTTTTTTTTTGAGATTGTTCTATAATTCGGGCCTATTGAAAAAATCTGCATTGTGTTTTTTTTAAATAGCTAAATGGGCCTGCTTTTGATCTCGATAACGCCTGATGGACAGTGATGGCTGAGGTCTATGATAGAATGAGGGTGCCCAGAAGATTCCCTTCAATCTTTGAAGGCAGACGGGTTAAATGTGGAAGGGAACATAACACAGTTCCACACTTTGGCTGTGCGCATAAGAAACGTGGAGGAGATAAGCCTCCGACTCGTTGGGATATCAACCAAGTGTGGATGGTACGCCGCAGTACGTCTGCTATTCCGGTGGTAAAAGGGTGATAGTTGAATGAGGTCGTGGAGCTCCTGTGCACTCCGAAGCACAGCCTATAGAAGACTGACAGGCAGGCAACATTACGCTAATGAGCTAGGCTGTGAAGGGTAGCCAACAACGTCTCGTGGCCTATAAGCCTTTTGGCTCTGCGTCTACTATTTTGTCTAAGTATTTCTCAAACATTGTGTTTTCAAGACTGAGTATAACGTTCGATAAGATGTGAAACATTCAATAAGTTATAAACTTATAACACATCATGTGTTATCGAGTGTAGCACATTCGCGATCAAAACTACATAAACTGTTCATATTACTGGTCCATGAAGTTTTAAACTTAGGAAGCTTATCGACATCTGCTTTGGTATATACTCGTATGATGACGTAAGCGTGTGTAACTTATTTTATGATTGAATGTAGGTATTTACAGTTACATGAAGTTGGCAGTTCAAATTAACACACACACACTCTTTGTGTATGGTCTATATTTACCTAAAATTATTAAAAAGTTTGGATGCAGGAGGTATTCTCTGAAACTTCGCATCCGATTTCAATCTTTCAGCTACACTATTAATTACGAGTACCATAGTTATGTTTCTTCAACGATCACCACATACTGATCTCCTGACTGTTTACAAAAATAACATTCATAAGCTACCACTAGACATTCATTGATTATCTACCAATAGACAACCCACCTCTACAGTCACTCCAGCCAGTTCGATATTCCGTAAGTGGCATAGACAATAGAGCGTTTATATCAATAACAGGATGCGGGCGTAAGCTGGTCCTATATAAATATTTCAATGTCCCTAGGGGTGGTGTTTTGAAAGCATACTATAAAAGACGCGAGGTAGAACGAAGCTTGCATTCGAAAATACGGTTGTAGAAACGAGAACTTGAAATGTTTTTTGGGCTGGTAAAAGGTCATATAAATCGATTAGGTATAGACGAATGTTAAAGTTTCGTATTACCCAGTACTAACTGGGATGTGAAGATCAGATAGGCAGTCGCTCCATTTAAAATAATGTTATTCAGCTGCAAGCTGACTCCAACTTTGTTGGCAAAAGGTTCGGCAGATGATGAAATACTAATGTTATGAAGTAGGTTATCGATTGTCATATTAAGGACATTTGACGCAGAGGTAAAATAATGTTGAAGTTGAAGAATTTTAATTTTTATGAATGTGTATAAAAGTTATATGAAATCTATAATACCAAAGAAACTTTTGATTGATTGTGTGATAGATGATATGGCTAGAAAGGGACTCATGAGATGTCGAATGATACAGACGAATGTAAAAATATGCTGCACTGTCCCAAATAAACTGATAAAGCCAGGAGAATGATTACTTTTGTGTATTAGGTATTTGGAACCTTAACATTTAAAGCTGTTAACACTAAATTAATTAAGACTAATTAATTACTTACGTCAATAATTTAATTGCTTCAGCAGATAAATGTAGATACCTACATATTTGCAGACGATTCTGAAAGCTTGCTTAGTTAAATCTAAGGTCAATCTGTATTCAATCACATATTCGAATTTATAGCCAGATTTATGGCTTACAGACCACTGTCCAGTATTCCAAGATGTCGTGCTATAACCCATTTGCTGAACATACTACAGTTTCTATTTTTACATTCATTTTTCACTTCACTTATTGATATTATTTTTATCTTTAAATTTTGATTTTCATCCTTGTATTTAATTTTTGAATTTTATGATTACTTTTAATTGTTAGCGCTGTTAGCTTAAAACAAATTATTGTGCATACTGTACTTTTGTCATTCACTAATACTTTAATAAATAAGAATGGAATAGAATAAGTTAGATTATAAGATCATACGTAAATGTTAAGTCCTAAGCTTCACATATATTTCTTTTGCTGTGCCCGACAGAGTCCATGATTGTTTCTTTTGAAAAATGTTTACCACCTAAGCCTACATTGTGGAATGCGATAAAGAATTGAGTATTTAGTTTCAAGTTAGTGGGCATTGCGAAAGGGTTTAGTAGACTCCACTACCCCCCCCCCTAAGCCCCTCCCCCCTAAACTCTTACCGCCTACCGCAGACTAAGCGTCCGGGACCATGAACCGCTTGATCCCAATGAACAAGAGTTCTGCGTCTTTTAAAGGTTTCCAAAATCAAAAACAAGAAAATAGTTCGCAATGAAATTTCACAGATTTGAAAAACCAAGAGCAAAAAGCCGGTTCCAATACGTTGTATCGACTATCGAGTAAAAATTACACAACCAAAAGCTTCTAGATGATATCGATGAAAATAAATCCCCAAGAATGGAGATCGCTGTGTAATCGAATCATATTATGTACGAGCGATACATTGCCTGCCATATACTGATTGACGAATGACGATCGATTCATTTATTTATCGATAAGTGGGTCAAATAAGTGTAAGTTATTTGGTTACTCAATGCGAACGTTCTATCAGTTTGACATGCTTTATTTAATGATGATATGAAATTGTCAACGCAATCGAATCGAAAGCATGTGACTAGAAGAGTGATGAACATAAATGTTGATGGATGGAGAAGAAGACCCAAAAAAAGATGGATCGATCGTGTGAAGAATGATTTGAAGGATAAATTAGTGATAGCGTGACGATAGACAGGAGAATGGAAAAAAACGTGTTGCGCCGACCACAAGTAACATGTAGGTAATGAATGTAATGATACAAGGGCAGGAACAAGATGATGAATGCGAGTTTTCTATTAGTTAGTCATGTTTTATTTTTATGATAACATTCACGCATATATAAATAAAAACTACTATTTCAGTGGCACTATGTTAAATAACAGTTTCTAAAAGTTAATTAGGTCTAAAAGGTTTGTAAAAGCTGACATGTTCTTTAGAGCTTTATTTCAGTGGTGCGAAATCATGAAATCTGCCAAGACTTTTGCCAACTATATAATGTTGGTGTCATTGATATAAAAAGTAAAGATACGGTCGTCCGAACATTTGGTCGACGCGTTCGCCATACAGAGAATCGGTGTAGTCTGCTCGTTAACGTAACCTTGTATAAGCGGCGTAGTATTTTCGAGGTATAAAGAACATAAATAAAGCTTTTAATAAAATTTACGACCGCACCCGAAGAGAGCCGATCGTGGACTAGTTCACTTCGGCTTAGGAAAGACCGTTTTGGGACCAAGTTCGAGGCGTCATTTTAACATGCGGTCCGCCCAGTCCTTAAGCAGGAATATATAAGTCAATGGTTGGTGTCATCTTTCAGCCTAATCGGAAGCAGTTGAATACCAGTATTTTATATAGAGCGACTGCTTATCTAACCTCTACAACACAGTTAGCAATGGTTAATACGATACTCTTTGGTAAGATTAAGCCACTAGCTTTTCTTACGCTACGAGCTCCAAAGGAATATGAAACACTATAATTTGAAAACTTAGTAGTTACCTTCGTAGATATAATAAACAGCTAATTAACAAAACATGTCATCAGAAATCATAGACAATACACCAACCATGTTTGTACATTTCAAATGGAACTACATATTGACGAAATACAGCGGCCTGTTTACACCACGTGTATCGGGTATTAACCAACGGCGGATCCAAGGGGGGGGGTCATGGGGGTCATGACCCCCCCCTGAGCTGGTTCCAGGACTTAGGTGGACCACTATTGGGACAAGCCCGCCACACTATTCCCAAACCACTGTAACTCCTGTTAGCCAGAATCAACAGTGGCGACCACAAGAAAAGCGCCGAGACAATGAAGCTCGACGAAGTCCCAGGGAAACGATTTAACTGTCTTGGATCCCGCAACGAAATTAATCAGAAAAGAATAGCGGAGGAGTAGGAAAAACATAATTTCCACTTCCCTCCATATCAGCAGGAGACAGAACAGAACAAGGCCAATAGGCATACAGGGACGTATACAACTGGGATAGGCCCAGTTGCCTAGCACCACGGATATTATTGTCATTAATATTACTGGGTCCTAAGTTGTGAGCTGTTATATTTGATTCCAATAATAGGTATGACAAAAATGCTTGAACGCACGGAAATTTGTTCTAGTTTCTACAAGGTCCGTATAGTAAATAACTCCGGATGTAACCCGTACACTATTTAACATAATATTACGTTCATTCTGCCAAAGACTACACTCCCATAAAATGTGATGTGCAGATTGTTCAAATTCGCAGTCAGATGTAGAACATTGACAAAAAGGTGAGTCAACAAGCTTGAAGGAAAACAATTTACTCTTAAAGTTACCATGACCTGTGAGAAATTGGGCAACACAGTGATCCACCTCCAGCCATGTCCTGGCCAGCCGCTCACGAACGGATGGAAAGAACTGATGGAGGTGTCGGCCTTTGATGGAATTATCCCACCTACATTGCCATTCGGACAAAAGTTCCTCCCAGACGTCAGCCTGTGGCTTAAGTAATCTAGCTATTTTAGCACGGTCGCGTTGCGTTAAAAAGTCTGCGTCTGCGGTCTCTCGTGCGCAGTAGTACATTGAAGCACGACGCTGCACTTCAAGATCGACTGGAAGTACCCCTGCCAGTACCGGTAAGGCTTCAGTACTAACCGTCCTATATGCTTTACACAAGAAAATTAAGGCCAACCGCTGGCTTTGAAGCAATTTACGTCGTACCGCTCCTATGGAGGCCCTATCGGCCCAAACTGGTGCCCCGTAGCACATACACCCCAAGTAAGTAGCCCCATAGATCGTCTTTAGAGTTAAAAATGACAAACCCCACGTAGATTTGGATATTCTCGTTAAGGCATAAAAGTTTTTTTTAGCTTTTTCACCGACGGTTTTTATGTGTTCAATAAATGAAAAATTCCTCTCCAAGACAAACCCAAGGTAGCACACGGACTCCTTCTTTTTCACGGGGACGTTATTAAATTTAATACTAGGCCATGATTTAAGATTACCTTTTAAAAGAAGTTGATAAGTTTTGTGTGGTGCAAATGTCAGACGGTTACGATCGCCCCACTGGGATATTAATTTTAGGCAAGTATCTGCCAAATTTTCGAGTCCAGCCCGAGTACTTGACTGAATGAGCAGCAGGCCGTCGTCCGCGTAACCGGTTAATGAACACCCGCATGGAAGTGGAATCGCGAGGAAGTCATCGAAGCCTACGTTCCATACATACGGACCCATAACCGAACCCTGAGGACATCCCATGGTAAGGGACTTTGACATAGAATGATGTCCGAGTTTTAGTTTCGCGGAACCATTTAAGAAGTACGAGTAAACAAGATTGTATATGTTTTTAGGGCAACCACGAATTTTTAGTTTAAGGAGTAGCATCGGCCACCATGCGTTATCAAAAGCCCCAGAAATATCTAGAAATATCCCAACTACATACTTATGTTCGGATGTATTGACAATTTTCCTGACAGAAAGTGCCGCATCTACGGTAGATTTTCCCACGGTAAAACCGAATTGGTTGTTGTGAAATTTCGGTCCGTCTGGTAGTAAACGTGGAACGATAAGACGCTCCAGGAGTTTCCCCAAAGATGGTAGTAGTGTTATAGGGCGGTAAGACTTAGGGTCGTCCGGTGGCTTGTCGCCACTTTTCGGAATTATTCGTATAAAGCCGCGTCGCCATATACGAGGAAAAACGCCTTCTGCAATACAACGGTTGTAAACACTTAAAATTGCGTCGGCCGCTGTTTTACATGCTTCTATTATCATCCGATTAGATATTTTATCTTCACCTGACGATTTGTTAAGTGGAAGTTTCCTGACAACTTTCATGAATTCGTCAATGGATGGAAGGTCTGACGCTGGTGATTCAGGTGGAACAGCCGCCCACGCCCTGATCTGCTGATGGTAGGCATTGTCATTATCAGGCAAATCATCAGGTATCAAAGTATTTAATAGAACTTCGGTTGTCTCCTCAATACCGGTGGTGTGTTTGTTGTTTACTTTAATGTTTTCGACGAACGCAAGATCAACTGATCGATTTGCTTTGAACTCGTGATACAAAGGAGACCACGGACCTTCTTTATCTAATTTTTCTACAATTTTCCGCAGTAAATTACCTTTAGATTTTTCTACCGATGCTCTGTAGCGGGACTTGGCAACTCTAAACGCATTTAAAGCAGAGGTGAGTGGGTCTCCGGTGACCTTTCGCTTTTTAAGCTTATTTAAATTTCTACGCGCACGGCGATAACTTTTACGTTGTTCGTTTAAGTAGTCACACCACCAATCACATCTACGGATATTGGTCATAGATCCGCGACCAATGGCGATGTCAGCACAGTAAGTGAAGGCGTCTGACATAATTTCAGCACTTTCTTCAGCTGACAGCCCGTCTCGAGTGAAGTCTTTGGTGTTTGACGCAAAAAGCAAGCTAAAGAATTCCCAATTCGCGCCTTTACTTTTATACCTAAAGTTACCAATGATATGTGACGGACCTTGAGTAAACGTCGGAACAAATTCGTACACGATAAGCCGATGATCGCTACATGACGCATCCGGTAGGACACGCCACCTATCCAAACGAACGTCTGCACTAGAAAGTGTGACGTCAATACAAGATTCGCCCATTTGGCTGCAAAAGGTAGGTGGTGCATCTGGGGTATTATGAATCGATAGGTTCATTTCAGCAATGAAATCTTCAACAGCAGAACGTCGGTCGGAATCCGTAGGCCGAACCTTGCCATACCACAGAGACGAGGATGCGTTAACATCCGCGCCAACGATAACCTTACAGCCCGCGAGTGACCGCAAGACATGACGGAGGTTATGTATGTGAGGACCAACAGGGTCTGAATATTGAAAGTAACAGCTCACAACGTAAACTTTATAGAAAGCCGAGGAGACTTCCGCAACGGCACAGTGCGGCGTCATGAGGTTACGCAAAGACGTTACTGTAAAGTTAGAAGAACGCGCCACGTAAATTCCGGCTCGTGATTTTGAATCCAGCTGAACTACTTTATGACGTAAGCGCGCGTTTTGATATTGTTCTTGCACAAGCACTATGTCTAAGCTGTAATCGATAATTAATTTGTCCAGTTCAGAAGTCGCTACTCTGTCGTTGTGGAGATTTAATTGTCCTATGTTTAAACTATCCATTGTTTTAGTAGTTTGTGTTGAGGATTAACTGTTCGAGCTTAACTTTGTAGGTTGTACACTCTGGTGACCCACAACGATGGTCAAATGGTTTTTTAAAACGTTTACAGGCCACGCAAGTTGGTATAAAATTTAAATTGTCCTTATGCGGGCAGTTGTTTGTTTCATGTGCTTCGGAGCAATTTGCACAGGTAGGTGACTTGTTAACGCAGTATTTCTTAACGTGACCGAACTGTTGACAATGTAGACAACGGACTATATCAACGTCGTCATTGAACCGACAAGTCGCCCAATCAATAAATATTTTTTCCTTAGTGGACACCAAATGTTTACGCACGGTGGACTCGATTTCAATACCTATCCACTTGCGACCGTTATCTAAAGAACGCCGACGATAAATTTTAGTGGATTTAATAAAATCATCCTCTTTTATTGGCAGCTCGTCTTGAATATTCTGACGGTATAGCGCGTGCAAAAAAGCATTGTCTTCCATTGAGGATGGCACGTCCTTAACTAGTATACGAGGCTGTCGGCCTTTTGGTTTTTCAAGTCGCAAGCCGGCGGACCTAATAGCGTCGACCGATTGTAACTTCTTAATTTGGCTGTCATTAGCGACACGTAATACGACGCCAGATTTTGCGGTTTTTTTAACGCCTACAATTTGAAACCCGTCGTCACTGGGCTTGATCACCTTCATGAGTGCTTGCTTAGTAGCAGAGGAGGATGAGTAATCGGCTAATCGCTCAGCGGTGGGGTAAGCCACGACACAGGGTACGGGTGCGCGCGAGTCGACAACCGGCGCAGGTTTAGTTTTAGGTAGTCGAAGTTTTAAGGAATCCGCATACGAAACTTTGTTACAGTTACTTGTATTGATATTATTATTTGATTTCATTTTATCTAATTCGCGTTCCGTATTGGCTAATTTCGTTTCATTGGAGGATGATTTTATGGCTAACAAAGAAACGATTGATGTTATGCGCTGAGTCATGTCCATGATGGCTGATTTATTTGCAACATTAATGCGGGAACCTTGGTCATTAACAAGTTCGTTAATTTTTGTTAAATATGCAGACGCCTGAGAAACTAAATCGTAATAGTCGTCATGGCTCACAGTTGGACTGGAACTTAATAACGGCGAAGACTTTTCAATGGAATTGGATGTTTGAAGCCGTTTTGATCTATCGTCGGGCGAAATGTACGTCGGAGACATTTCACTGAACAAACGTTTAGAATTACCGGGTGTGGGTGTTTTATTATTCCGGCGCATTGTTTCTTTCCCGCGGTCCGGGGGTTCGTCGTTTGTGGTCAACATATTATAAATTACGGAATTCAAACCAAAACGTAATTAGATCGTAAACAGTAAAAGAAATACCAGACGACAAATTTATGACAAAGTACCCACACACCCAAAAATATAAATGTACTCACCGAATGTTAACGAAATTAACTTATTACCAATAAAACCGACGATAAAATGCTAGAAAAACTTACTACACGAGCACTCAACACTAAATCACAGAATTGGAAATCAATCACGAGCCGCAATTCGAACGCGAAACACGACAATCGTAATTAAAAAGCAGCAGCGAAAAAAGTTCAAACCGCTCGCACGGAACGCCCGGAGGGAAGTGGACCACTAATTGAACATAATGATTTTATTTATATATTTTGTCACCATACAGATTTTATGTAACTACATACCTTCAATATTATTTAAGGCGTTTCCCGGACCCAATCCCGTTTTTTCGCTATCTTTAGATGCTATACCCTCAAAAACTGAAGGAAAAGTAAATGTAAAGTCCACATAATTCTTTAATGTTTTATCTTTAAAATCCCCATTTAGTTTTTTTATTAAGCTTCGAATTTACTTGGTTAAAAATTCACAAAAAAACCACTAAAATAGAAGTAAATCTTCCTCTCCTTCAAAAGTTGATTTTATTTGTTTTATTGGTTTACACCGATAGATAGGAAATTCAATAATTTAAATAATGCCCATTTCATTTGTGAAAAAATATGAAAGTTGAATTTTTTATTAATTAAATTTCAATAAAATGTGAGTCGGACAGAGAACCCGCGTCGTACGTCGTCCCTGTCGACTGTGCTGAATGTCGATTGTCTCTCTCTCTGTCATTGGGTCAGGGTAATTTTTTTATATATTATGGCTACACTACCTGTCAGTGTAGCGACAGCAGAAAGGTCTTTCTCTACGTTGCGCAGAATTAAATCGTGGCTAAGATCTTCAATGGTTGAAGATCGGCTAACCGGACTAGCACTTCTCCACGTTCATAAAAACGTACCCATTGTCGTCATTGACAAATCATTCAACACGGTTATGGAATATAAATAGGCTGCCTCATTCCGTGCGTGATAGTGCTTCTCTGGATGTCTTCAAGAGAAGATGGCAATATGTACGTGTATATGTACAAGTTATTATGTGTTAAGTTTTTCAAGTGTACAATAAAGAATATATATTTTTAAGTACAGTACTTACGTACATTAATAAAATACCTACTTTTTACTTGTATCTATAGGGTATAAAAGTACCCTTAACGCAAACGAAGGGCATTTGTTCTCCCCATCACTGCGATATTTTTTATGTTCTAGACCATACCTGGGAACCTTCTAGTTGCGGATATATAGGGGGTCAAAGTTCCAAAGTTTTCACAGCTGTTTTTGTAAATACTAGTATTTCAGGTTTTAACTTTACTTAACTTACCTCCATGACCCGTTTACTATTCAAAGCATTCACAAGCACAATGTTTTAAGAGTGCTATTTTGAGTTTTACCGTAAAATGTGATTTTTGACCCCAAAAAAAAAGTCATTTCCCAGCAAAATTTTTTGCGTGGCTTGATGTACAGGATGCTTGGTTGTCGGATGCGTGAAGGGTTCGTTTACATGTATAGTTATCAAAATTAAATTATAAGTTCTTGACTTGACCACGACTGTGACCCCCTCCTGGCGCCAAAGCTGGATCCGCCCTTGGTATTAACGCTACATTTCGCGACTAAACGTCGGTTAGCGGACCAAAATTATTCGTTTGCATTGATACGTCGTGGTCGCATTGCATTCAAGCCTATAATTGCAAAACTCCCGTTTGTGAATTCTATGGTGCAACCGTTCTATTGATTTTACAACGTGTTTTAGAAGGGCAATTAATGTGCCTTGTTCAGTTGGCTATTAGTTTATAATTAGCATTCAATCAATGGCTAATGCAGGGAGCAGAATACTGTAATTTGAACTATGCATTCAATTTATTAGTGTCTGTTTATTTACACTGAACACTTTAGTAGTAAGTTCTAAGTTTTTGTGTGTGAGAAAGGCTGTGCGGAACGCTGATTTTCTTATTTCTGTGGTGCAGTGTGTAAAACCGCAACTAAAATTAGACGAATCAAACTTGTGGTAAATTAATTATATATTATGCATTTCTTTTTTACTTTCACGTTGCCTGATAACGTGATTGAAATAAAATTGCAAGTACATTAATAATGCTTTATGATTATGAACTTTTTCTGGAGGGCACTGTTGAGGAGTTTTTGTGACACGGGTACTGTAAAAAAACAAGTTGGTAGTGTCAGTTCCACGGCCTTGCAGAAAAAGTACCGTGTAGAATAGTTCGAGCAAATAAAAAAAAGAAGAAGAACAAGAGTTATGGAATTGAAAAATGGTATTCCAAATTCAATTTTAGCTTGTCAAACAACTGATTGTTTTAGCCTTTAGTTAAACAATGTTTCCAACGAGTATGTAACGATGTTGCAACCTTTTTTCGTCTATTTACTTCAGTTGATTGGTCGATTTAGATTGCTCCTACGTGGTTTGTGTTGCAAGTTTGCAGCGTTGGACGTGACGGGCGATATTTACGAGTTAATTGTAAACCTTCACTAGTTCCATTTGCAAGATTAATCATGGTTCAGACAGGTTGCATATAATAATATATTATTAAATAGAAGCCAGACTTTCGTGTTACGTAAGTCTGGTCATTAGGTTAAAGGCCAGCTGATAGAAAGGGGTTATCACCTTTATTGATCCCTAACACAAAGGGATTTATCGATACTTTAATATTAGTAGGAAATGGAGAGACTAGGTATGAATATCTGCTAGTGTCTGTGTTGTCACGCGTCTGTAATTTTATTTTACCTGCACCGATCGCCTGCAAACCGGAATACAGTGTAGCTTTGTTGCATTCCGATCCACTTGGCAAACAGAAATAGGTACGTTGCAAGTGGAAGGACTTCCCCGAACGGTGAGCTGTTTGCCATTTGAGAAAAAGTACTGCTTTAGGCTTCAGTTTTACTTTATTAGGTAAACAAGGCACCAATTACTTTTTGAAGTGGGTAATTTACAATAATAGTCATTTTTGACAGTCGTAACGGGTACCTAGTCAGAAAAGCCCGAATGTCTTGCCAAGACATGATAGATATATGTATCTGCGACATTTTTTATTTTTGTGTCTTTCTATTGTGTTATCCAGTTACTGGGTTGTAGAGCTCAGAAATAAACCCAAAAATAAGAATTACGAAAGGAAATACCTTCACACGGTTCTTTTACAACCAACTACATCTAATTATAGCCTTGCAGTCTATAAATACTATACTCGAATTTATACCGCTATCGGTGACTTATAAGGCAAGTAATGGAATTAATAGTCTAAGCCAGTTAGGCACAAAACACACATATCCTGGCCACATGTGTTTTCATTATCCGCAAATTAGGCTAGTGAATGGTCGAATAATTGACTTAGAGACTACGTGGTTAGCATACGTTAGTAGCCAGTACTTGATGCTAGTGAATTTATAATGTCGGTTAAACGCAGCACGGTTTGAATAATTTGTTCTTTATTCTTTTGGCAGATACTGTTATTTATCGGTGTTATTGGCCAGAAATAAATTACTTTTGTTGAGTGCCGCGCCGTAAGCTTCTGTAAATGATAGAAGCTTAGGGTACTAAAACTCTTTGTGTATTGGTAAATAAAATACAGTCATGATCGTACGAGATTATGGCATTGTAAATAAGTATCAATAATTTCTTCACTCCGATGATTGAATTTTAAAGAACTCACATTTTAGAGTCTTCGTAGATAACTATTCAAAAATGCACAAAATGCATTCTAATTTCAAAATCCAGAGTCTAATAAAACCAAATAAAACCTCCTGAACTACTTTTTCCGATGCCACCTTAAAAAAAAACAAAGAAGCAGAGACAAAACTCCAGTCAGCCAAAGCAGAATGCGAATGGTGAAGCGTCGTGCTGTCGTGCTGAACAGTAAATTACAGACAGAGGTGAACGCTCGCACCACTCGTTGAACTTGACTCGCGCTTACCTTAACATTGCCTGCGTGAAGATATTATATAAGGAAATGATCTAGTCATGCGTTCTTTGCCACCGTTTTAGTTTATGAAAGTCTTTTGATTGCGTTCGCATTTCAAATGTGTTTCTTTTTAATTTTGTTTTCTCTTTGAGGGGAAAGGAGTTTGATTGATTGGATGGATCTTTTTGGTTTTAGTTTTTATTTTATTCTGATATTATTTAAGACCTTGGGTGTGTTTGCAGCAATAATTATTATTTATAGCCTAAGTAATAATTTGTTTAAGTATTTTCTTAGAATCCAATAATAAATACTCGATTATTTGTAGATATTGTACCTGCGTTTAATCTCCGGAATTTAATATTTAACTGCGTCATTGAACGTTGGCATTAGTTAAAACAACACAGAATGTGGTTATGACTGTAAACTACTAGCAATAGATGTCTATTATTAAATTGTTTATCAATAAGGAAATGGTAACGCTGCACAAAACTATACCGGTATACGGTTAGGTTACCCCACTTTGATATTTAAGTGCAAAACCCACTTACAATCAAGCTAGAAGCGAACAAAGTGTCGGCAAAACGCTTCCTGTTTACGAAACGTATTACAAAACGTACCCTTCGAATATTCCGCAGCAATCAGTGGTCCAATGCGATTCCAGGGTACGGACCGTGAACCCTGCGCGCACGCACCCGTGTTTGTCCGCCGTCGGATGATCCGAGGCCGATATATAAGCCGTCGGCATGAACACCCGGCACCATTCGCGATTAAACGCCACCGGAGTGAGCTTCCGCAGACAGAGGCCAGTCTGACCGTCAACTGAATTGATACAATTGCTGTCCACCCTTCCGCGATGTCTGTTCTCAGAGTGTTGCTCGTGGCCGTGCTGTGCTTCGCTGTGACGGTCGAGTGTAAGCCGTTCTTCGACGCGATCTACGATGCTATCAACGGCAACACGAGAAGATCTTACGGTTACAACGGCTATGGGAACTACGGGTACGACGGCTACGGTTATGGCGGCGGCTATGGAGGCGGCTACCAATACCAACAACCCAAGTACGCCAAGCCAAGGCATGCACAGCGAGAGGGGAAGACGTACAAGGAGCTCTGCAGGGTCCACCACCCCGAGTCTGTAGCAGTGCCGGGCGCCGGGGGCATCTTTTGCCCCTACTGAGGGTCAGATCGCGTGTTCTACGCAGTGGAGCGCCTGCTCCGAAGACGTAACATCATGAGGATGGGTTGAACTGGTTCAAAGCACCAACAATTCACAGATGATCTCTACTAGAAAACTTAGAATCACAGCATTTGTTTAATTAACCGTTTGTTATAGAATGTGAAGATTGTTCATTAGTGTGTGCTCTGACATTTATTTTCGTAGCAGTGATTGTACTGACGTCTCGATATCGTAATCTATCTCAAGTTTACGAAGTGCAAGTGTCATGTGTCTTGTTATCATACCCACGATGTTTACAACGCTAGGTCGACCTGTCCGAAAGTGTGATAAGTTACTACTTACTCTCATTGTAATATAGCGTGTGATACGAAGGTTATCATTGCACTGATAACCTTGTGATAATTCCTCTATTAGTGATTATTATAGCTACTTTAGTTTCTCTGGACACCGGACGCTTAGAACACGCGATAATAGTTTTAAAAATTGTTTTGTAAATATGTAATGTGCAACAATTATGATTGGCTTTTTGTACTTAGATGAAAACATTGTCTTTTAGATCCAACTGTCTTTGAACTTCCATACTTTTTCAACCAAAGCGTTTCTTTTATTTTTAGTTTTAGTACAAGTTAATTTTAAGTATTGTGAATATATTTTAAGTTTTAAAATAAATGGTATGAACTTATGAATGTGTTTCAAGTCTGTTTTGCGCCTTGTTGTTGTGAATTGGGTCACATTCGGGACTGTGTATCGTTACATTGATTTATCTGGGACACAACTCAATCAACAACCGTCTCTTTGGTTATGTGCCACTTGACAGATTGCTTTTTATTTCCTTAGCCGTGATTATCTGTGTTAATAGCAAAGGGATTTCCTGTAAAACCTTATTTGTTTGGCGCCTGCACGCACCTTGAGGTTTTTGAGTAAAAAGTATAAATATTTTAGTCTATGTAAGAAACTTTGATTTAAAAATAGAATAGTGGTTTACTTGGTTGTGCCATTGGGCTATGTATTGATCAAATGTAGTGCTGATATTTATAGAGTTTTCCTAAATCATTATTGGATGGAAACAATTGTGTTAAGGAATCATTCTGATTTATTGACTCATTGAATGCTTTGAATCACACAATTTAAATGAAATAATCAGCTTCTAAATAGGCTCTAATAAGCACAGTGGTGGCGGCCTCGACTTACGAACAGTAAGTCGTGGGTTCAAACCTAGGCAGGCGCATTATTTGTGTAATTTATTTTATCACCATTGCTCAAAAACGGTGAAAGAAAACATCGTGAAGAAACCGGCATGTCGTAGAACCAAAAAATTCGCAGACTCGTGATTTGTGACATACACACTGGGCCCGCGTGGTGGATTATAGCCCATCCCTCACCTAGAGAGGAGGCCTGAGTCCCTGCAGTGGTAACATTATAGCCTGATGATGATGATGAAATTTGCTCTTTATTTCTCGAAAAAAGACCAACCGCGACCACCAGACGAACGATGCAGTGCAAATGGAAATAAGGAAGAATTAAATTCAACCTTATTTACTTTAATCTTTATATTTACGTGCAGTCATAAAGCGTAGTCGTAATGAGTGTTTAGTTGTTGGTAAAGTTGCGTTGCGATCAGTTTTACGAACGTTTACGAGCGCAGGCGCAGGTGTACCGCTGACCTAAAATACGAGGCACTGATTTATATACGAGTTATTTATATATAATAGAAGTATTATAGCTTATGTTATTTCGTATAGATTTATTATTTTACGATAGTCTTAAGTCTAACTTATTTCGTTTTCGAAAACTAACTGCGGTACTGCTGCGGTATCAGAGACATTTAATGATTACTTGAGCCATCACTTAGAAAAAATTGACATACTTTTGTTATGACAAAACTGTCAAAGCCTTTACTAAGTGATGGCCTAAGTAATCATTAAAGCTCTCTGAGTGCAGCAGTAAGTTTTTATTAAGTAAGGGATCATCAAATGGCTCCTCGCGCTCTGGGCAGAGAAGAAAGTGTAAGACTCTTGCTGACTAAAACCTACCCGTGTTCCTCCTAATGCCCTTTGTGTTCCAGAGCCAGTGACTCTATCGAACAAATTATTGCTATTTATTTATTTAGTACCTGGAGGACTTACAGCTAATAAAAACAAACAAAAAGAAGAAACCATAGTCACCAGAAAGCCAATTACAAGTCCTCACGTAAAGAATTATAATAAAATGATTTATGGTGTGAGCAAAAAACGGCCCTGTAAAGTAAATACACTATAGAAAAAACGTAGTACTGGATCGAACATAGTAGTGATTAACTAGAAACCAATTGCTGGTCAAGAATAGAACCCTTTTCTGACCAGGCCGAGGAATTTTATGAGGATAAATAACATCATAGCCTGTAATCCCCGAAGTGTAAAGCAGATGTGTACCTAATAGTAAATCCACATTTCTCCAGTTATATTTAAGTCCCATGTAATACAGGACGAGCCTATTGCCATCAACCGGGCTCAAAGCCAGACCCACAAAACGAACCTAAGATCAAAAGCTTTATGTAAATTAAATTTTAAATTAATTTATTTTTATTTTTTAGATAGATCAGCTGATAAAAATAGGTCAGATGGCCACTGCCTGGTCACACTCAGTTCGCTGCGCGTGCACTACTTACGTCTCGCCAGTGTTACGTTGGACTACATACTGTGTGATTGTGTGCCCATTTAATTAACCGACTTCCGAAAAGGAGGAGGTTATCAATTCATCAATTTTTTTTTGTATGTTTGTTATCGCATATCTCCGTCATTAATGAACCGATTTTCAAAATTCTTTTTTATGAACTGTGATTTGCTGCTCGTGTCTCTCGTGTTGCAAATCTGATAAAGAGCTCGTGGGTAAATAATAGCAGCCACTCGGATCAATCTTCAGGTTAAGCCGCGCTAGCCGAGGTTGGTCCGTGGATGGGTGATCACTATAGTTGGTCCGGCTGACATTTGTAGATCTTTGGCAGTTGTTACTGGTATCGAAAGTCTGACGACCGGTTCTGCATATATACATACGTACTGGTATTCTGCTGCATCCAATTAGACTGAAAGTTGATCTAGACTTAGATAGGAAAAGACAGACGATGATGAATGTCTTCTTGTCTCCTGACTTCCTCAAAGAAAAAACCATAAAACCACCACCGACCACCACCAACGACTTATGGAATCATGCTTGTAATCAAATATGGATTCGCTAACTCCCCTACTAAACATACGTTCTAAAAATTAACTACTCAAGTATGTAGTTCAAACGTGTTTCGTTAATTATGACAATTAGACATGACACACCGGGTTAGTGCGACAAAACGGTGGCAAAAAAGCCGGGACTGAAGCTGCCATCATCTGCTTGATCTTTTCCTAGCAATGGAGGGGTTGCGGTCTATTACTTAACTACGAGTTACTCCGGAACTAAACCTCCATGTAAACAGTTTTTTTTTGAAAATTTTGTCACAGGTAGGTATCTCTTTCAAACAACCTGCTAATCATCAGCATCTTCGAATGATGTTCAAGACATCACTGTGACATAACAAAACAAGGAAATCGAATACAAAATCCATTATAAATAATGCGTCCGTCCACGTCCTTTGATGCGCAGGAGTCGACCACCCCCCAAATCTTCATAACACCATGTAATAACAACATGGCGACGCATACAAATTGTGCTAAAATATGTTAAAATTATACCCACCGACCTTGAGAGATGCAAAATGTAGTTTATTGTACTTACACGTCTGTTTTTTTGACTTATAAATATTTAACTGGTGTCTTTAGGACTGCGACAGAATTTAATATCGTTTTAGAGTTTTTGTTGGGTATTATTACTTGTCATCTGATTATAGATGTTCAGGCTAAGTTAAGTTGCTGCGGGTTTTTCGAAAAAGATACTGCGGTCTCGACACAAAGGGCTAAGAAGGAGCATGGGTAGTTTTTAGTTAGTAGAAGTCTGACACTCCCTACTGCTCTGCTCAGAGCGGGAGGAGTCATTTGATGATTTCTCAGCCGCAAAAAAAAAAACCAATTTCAGTTTCTCTCATAGACAAACGGTTTTAACGAGTTTAAACCTCGGGGCGAAGTCTTTTTAAATTATTTGTCACGATATTTGGGGCGGTACGGAGTCTGGACTTTTGTGTATGTGGTAGACCAGTTTCTTCTTAACGTGTCGATGAGTCCATTTCAATTGAGTCACCCAAGACTGGCGATGAGTTTGGTACTTTCAGTAAAGTCATCAGCTCCTATGATGTGCAAGTAGCAGGACAGGTAGGATATGACGTCAAATATCCCATCGTTTGTGGAGGGAGAACACATTCACAATCCAGGGCAGAGTCAACTATAAACCTCCACCAAGAAGGAAGGTCAGTTAGGCTAACTCTGACATTCCGACATGATTGGGTAAAGGAAAATGAGTCATAACACAGGTGTGAGAATGACTATAGTCAGTATGACAGGGTTTTTCTTGTAAGATATTGTAGATACATAATAAATTACTGTTTTCAGATTTTCCTAGTAAATGTTGTCTCAGTGGCATAGCCTTGTTTTGTACACCTCTCCTCTTGGACTGTCTAATGACTAATTATTATAAATTATTTAAAATTATAAAGGATAATATGTAAACCAGTATACTATGGTCATGGGGTATTGCAAAAGTCTAAGTAGTTTGTGTCTGATCCACGTTTACGTACCTACCGTTTTGAGCTGAATGGTGCTGATCCATGCGTCATGTTCGTCGTCAGTGGGGACTGGTCATCTCTTAGCAGCCTTATGAATTGTTCATTTTACTTTGGACGCTTTTGGAGGTTTTTCTACATCGTTGTCGTATGATGGAATTACGGTTTTGTAACAATATTTTTATTTCAAAGAGTGTCCATGATGTTTAATTTATTTATTACAACACTTTCGGAGTACTGTAATTTCACCTTTTTGAATTTACCCGGTTGTGGCGAATTTCAAACGATGGTTTCTGTGGCTTTGAGTTTTTGACAATGTAAAAGTGACTGTAATGGTGTGTTTGGAATAACTACTTTGAGATTAGATCCATGACATATCACATAAGATGGATTTTAGGTAGAAAGGGTTGCTGTACTCTTGGTGAGTGACCAACGTTGGTGAATAATCTCATAAATCGATTAATATTCGTGGTGGCCTTTATGTCACTTACCGCACAAGGGGTCATGACAAGTCATTAAACTCTACTTTCTCACATGGGGACTTCTCTTTATTTTCCTTAGGTTTCAGGATGGGCACGCCAAGGAGCTCACCGTTTGCTGGTCTCTTTTAAGCACAATTTATCACTCAGACTAACAGACAGACAGACTGAATCAGACGTCCTTATTTTTGTAGAAAATACCATTAATACTTGGTTTGTCCTCATAAACCTCATATCGCCTTATAGATTTTTTCTATTTCTACCGTATGTATCATGAAAAGTCATGGAAATCATGTTTTTTTTTCTTAGGAAGTACGGAAGGTGAGTCATTCTGTATTTGGTTAGGTAAAGAACCGTGTACTGGCACTCATTGCAGTGAATAATAACATATATTTAAATGATTGTGTTCAGTATTAATGATATATAGTTAGAATATTATGAGCACTTGAGTAGGCATAATATGTTTGTAAATTAATAATATGCACCATTCCCACAATAAAAATACAAATTGTGTTGGTCTCTGGAAAATTACACAGGAATAATTTAAACAAGTAATAAAAGCAAGAATTAAACGTGCGTTTAAAAAATACTTTAAAAAAATGTAAACAAATAAATAAATGGCAAGAAAACCATTAAATATTGCTGAAATTGTTATCCTTCCATTTTGTTATCATTCATTTATTCAAACGTAAATAAACAATGCTGGGAGATTATTTAATTACTTTTGAAGTATGAGAAGTTAGTAGGATATGTACATTAATTATAAAATAAGGGAATAATACTATGTTGGTAATCCACAGTTAATTTGGAGTTTACAATATTTTAAAAGTAAATAAACGAACAATAAGTGCAGTGATGACCAGCTGTCATTCAGCATTGATCAGATCATGAATATTAATAGAGTACATACACTTACATAATAATATATTATCAATCAACAATATATAAATATACTTGTAGGTATATCTGTCCATTGCGCATATTCTAGGAATGGTATATTGTCGTGGAGGAAGCCATTGTTTCATGTTTAATACAATAGACGAATTATACATTATTTATATTTTATTCCCAGAGAATCTTTTTTGTCTTAACAAAGAGTTGGTTACTGCCTCGTTAGACTAGTGGTCGCAAGTGGGACTGCTGAGCAAGAGGTCCTGAGTTTGATTGCCAGGTCGGGAAAAGTGTTATTGGGTTTACATAATCACACTATAGGTTTAATAATATTATAAAGGCGAAAGTTTGTGTGTGAGTATGTATGTTTGTTACTCTTTCACGCAAAAACTACTGAACGGATTTGGATAAAATTTGGTTCACAGATAGTTTGTAACCTGGATTACCACATAGGATAGTTTTTATCTCGATTTTATCTTCCCGTGGGATAATTTTCGAGTTGTAGCGGGCAAAGCCGCTGGCAACAGCTAGTATAACATAACATCACACCTGTAACCCCCGAAAGATTAGGCAGAGATTAGTATTCAGTCCCATGTAATAGGGGGCAAGCCTATTGCCATCAAGTGGGCACAGATCCAGACTCCGTGGCAGCTACTAAGAAATTTGTCCGACCTGGCAATCGAATTCAGAACATCATGGACAACAGTCGGATTTGCGACCTCTAGCCCAACAAGGCAATCGAAGGCAGTGATAGGCCCATCGGGGCTGCGGGTTGTTCGAAAGAGATACCGCGGCCTCGACACAAAGGGCTAAGAAGGAACATGGGTGGTTTTTAGTCAGTAGAAGTCGGACACTCTCTTTCTGCCCAGAGCGAAGGGGGGTTATTTCATGATTTCCCAACCCCAAAAAAAAGGCTGTGATAGGCGTAGGATCAATACTAGTAGGTACATTTTGATACAAGTGCGGAAAGTTTGTTATTGCATTCGAGGCGGATTGAACACCCGAGGGTGAGGCGAGGGTGTTCATGGGGTCGAGAATTTGAAATAACAAATTCCCACGTATATCAAACGACATTTTTCAATACACTTTCGAAGAAATTAACTAATAACGACACTTAAGTATTTTTGTCATTAATTTTTAGGAGACTATGATTTCATTATCTTTTTTTCCGCGGTTTGATTTCGCTAGATTGGAGAAGATGCAAAGGTATGAAGCCGCTAAACAGCCTCATAGGAAAAATATAAATTTAAATATTTTTTAATTAAGAACACAAATAAATATTTACTTGTTCATAAAAGTAAATAATTGTTTAAAATAATCATGTTTATCTATAGTATTCTCTTTATAAACACAATTTAATATTCAAAAAATATTTATGCTGTAAAGACGCAAATCAAAATGACGAAATTAAAAAATGAAACTCTGCTGACTCTATAGTCGATGGTGTCTTTTTTTTAATTTCCTATGTTTTAATCGATTTGGACATAATATATGCTAGCTGTGGTAATTTTCTTTCCCGCCCTTGGTTGCGGAAAAATAAGATTACCGCACGCGTGCGAAATATGTTGCATTTCGAACCTAATCGTAGTGCAATAAGAGCTAGTTTTCGAGGTAGTGTATTGAAAAATAAATTATGTCTAAGTTAATACCTTCGTTTCATAATAAAACCAAGTGTAGTAGTACCTACCGCCAGACGGAATGGAATGCCCTTTCTAAATATGTCTGTAGGTAAATAAGATTCTAGTTTATTTATAGACAAGACTATCTGTAAATCTATTAATAGATTTCATTTAATGTTGTGCTCTTAAGTAAATGTACGGTCAGCAACAGAAGTAGCTTAACATTTCGGAATGTCAATTAGTTGATGTACAAGACTTCAGCTATTATTCTTAATGTTTCAGAAAATTATTTATTAAAATATGCCTTGCTCTTCAATAACTTGTTACTAACGAGTAATATTTAACAAGTTTTATAAAAAAAACTTGAGAGGTGTCAAGGGACACCTGGATGGAACGAAGTTATTGTTATTATTTTTATTATTTATTATGTACAAAAAACCTGTATACACTCAAATAATCGTCGCGACACCACACTGTTCAATGCGAAATAGAAAGACGAAACGAAAATAACTGGCTGGCTTTCTATGAGAGAGAGAGACAGACAGAGAAACACGCGCACGCCGCACGGCTTACAACTATAGCAAACAGTGTCGTTACAACTTTTGGTCTTAATTTTTTCCGTCTAGCCCCCTTTCGCAACGCGCGATAAGGAACTTCGTTCCAATAACCCTGCTTTGAAACTTTGAGTAGTGTTAATCTACTTCTGATGCTGACTGTACCTGGTTGATATGGTCATGGAGCACAGAATACGTGTACTGGTATTCCAGTGATACCCCAGTCCCCTACTAACTCACAATATAACCAGTATTCCCAACACCCGCGGCCCGTGTAACATTGAAACACAGGCCTACAAATCTCCCGTCGGGGTTGCGGGTCCCGTCGGGGCTGCGGGTTGTTCGAAAGAGATACCGCGGCCTCGATACAAAGGGCTAAGAATTAACATGGGTGGTTTTTAGTCAGTAGAAGTCTGACACTCCCTACCGGTCAGCCCAGAGCGGAAGGAGTCATTTGATGATTTCACACCCGCCAAAAAAAATGCCCACAAATCTGCCCTCGTAACAGCAAATGCAGTACTTGCAAAATGGCGGTTTCGAGAAAAACACAGCAAAGTAACAATTTCACACACAAATGCTGATTTTTTCTTTACTATTTCACTATATCACAGCCATCGAAACAAATAAAAATCAGTCTTCGTATAGCTTAAAGCCATGGACAAAGGCCTCCCGCCTTTGTCCAGCAGTGGAAGAGCGTGGGCTGGCCAAAAAAAATGCTTAAAGTCTCCAGATGTCATTTTTGACAAAAACGCATAATCGTAGAAATGTCTGCATTTACTGTTATGAAGGCAGAAATGCGGTCCGCCAAAAGTTCGAGTACCGTTGCTTTCGAGCAAAGAGGCCTGAAACAACCTGAAACAGTTTCATAAGATAAGGACACGTTCGACAGCCGGCTCTAGTTCGACGTAGATCTTTGTCGTACTTTGTTGTTTTCATTACTTCCCCCCACTTTAAGCAAAGTGTTTGGGATGGATCTGTATAGAGCTGTTGAATTCCCTGAATTCGAAATTAAAATCTTAGTTATGGACGTAGATAAAAAGTTTAGCTTTTTCACATGCAAAATAAAACAATCTACCTTAAAAAATTACAAGAAAAAATGAGTACGAAAAGGTTAACCCATAGCATAACCCCACGTTTCCGTTATACTGACAAGAAAATAGGATCAGCAGTATTTAAGAACACTAACTAGATAGAGAGCAGTGGTGGCGGCCCCGACTTACGAACAATAAGTCGTGGATTCAAACCCAGGCAAGCGCATTCCTTTGTGTAATTTATTTCATCACCACTGCTCTCAAAACAGTGAAAGAAAACATCGTGAGGAAACTGGCATGTCTTAGAACCAAAAAATTTGAAGACATGTAACATCTACCAAATCGCACTGGGCTCGCGTGGTGAATTATATTTATGACCTATCCCTCTCCTAAAGAAGCTAATGATGAACTAGGTGAAAGCTGTGTCTAGAAACTTCAGAAAAAATTGCGTCCATCGTCATCATCATTCTATTTTTAAGTTCCTAGAAGAGTTGCTCCTATCCATACATGTATACTCGTTTGCTTAGTTTAATATTTTTCTGGTATTTTAAATTTATGACTAGAACTTCTTAGTTCCATCATCATTTATTTTTAAATTTCCTGTTAAAAATATTGATACAATTACACAGTTCTTGTTAGTTGACATTGATTATGTATAAATAATAACACTTCGTTTGAAAATACGAGGTCAATTAATTAATTGTCATTTGTTATCATTTCAAGCACATAATAATGACGCATTGACTAATTACTCATATTTAATTGGAATTAATTGCGCTAAATACGTAAACATTTCCGATAGCGTATTGTTTATCCCTGAATACTTACTACTGCAATATTTATACAGTGTGTATCAGCAGTGTGGTCATACACCTAGAATTAGAATTTTTTTTTTTTGTGATAAAAATTGTTGTAGGTACATTGAATAGTGTTAGGTTGGTTAAAAACTTTTTTACGTTGTATCATATCGGTACAGTAACAGTTCAAATGTCATGTTTGTGCTATAATTTTGGCTACAATTTTATTTCAGAAATAATAGGATACACATTTGAAATTAAATTATTAATTATTTTAATCAGAATTTTAGTTACCAAATTGTTAAATTTTAAGGGAACCCCAGTCTTATTCCTAAAATAAAAGTAGGCATAGTTACACCCTATAACATCATCTATCTACCTCTAAAAGTCTCTTCAAAATCGGACCAACCGTTTTGGAGATTAGCCGAAACAAATAGACAGACGAACAAAAATGAAATTTTTTTTTTTTCGTTTATAACAAACATACGTACTTCTGTACCGTGTATACATTCACATGTATTCAGTAAAAAGCTGTTATTTTGACATTATAAACATACACTTCAATTTTATTTATTTGTATAGAGTATCGATGTGTCAATTTGTTTACTTTTTCCTTTCCTACGGAAGTAATAAAGGTAAGATGAGACGGAACAGAAATTAACAAGCTTGAACCCGGAACTGTTCCGCACATAGGAGTAGTGGTCACCGAGGACGCCCACATTACAAATACTTTGGGTAAGAGTATTGACCTCTAGTAACCCCGTATTTTTGAGTATCATGTAATTCCATCTTTACGTGAATAAATTGGTTCCGTGGATCGGTGTTTTTATCGGCTTAAAAAAAATGAGTAAAGAGCTAAAGTAATGATAAATTTTGACTATACGGGTGTGAATGTAATTTCAAAGCAGTGCTGGCCTGGTGGTGTGACCGTTGGACTGACCATTCATAGGCCTAAAGGGTATCGAGTTCGCACCTCTTCATTTTCGGATTCATGTCCGTATTGTATAATTATCACTTGCTTCGGCGAAGGAAAACATCGTGGGGAAAGCAGCACGCCTAATCTTTTTTAAACTTTTTGGGGGGTGGGAAATTATCAAATGACTCCTCCTGCTCTAGGCAGAGCGGTAGGGAGTGTCAGACTTCTACTGACTGAAAACCACACACGTTCCTTTTTAGCCTTTGTGTCGAGGCCGCGGTATCTCTTTCGAACAAACCACAGCCCCGACGGGGAAAGCAGCATGCCTGAGAGATATATTTTTGATGCCAGGTAAAGCCAAGTCAGTGGCCTATGGCCAACATAGCAACTCTGACACTAGGTAAGGCACTAATCACACGATATAGAAATGTAATTTCAGTATAAATAGGGTTCTTTGAAGTTCCATAACTTGAAAGAACTCTATTACTGAAATATACTCATACTTAGTAAATCCAGAAATGTATCGACTTGAATGCGGAAGTAGACTTACTTCTTAAATTAATATATTTTTGCAACGTTTCTTAAAAACAAAATAAAAACGATTTATTATCTTGTTTAAAAAAAAGAGTGGTTTAATCCGAATGTAAAGCCAGTGACAGAAATAATAAATCTCGTTTAAATAGCTAGTTTCAAATCGTGACATGAATGTGAAGTTTATTTTTATGATTCTACAAGTTTTAGTTTTATCCCCGATGTTCTTTCAGAGAGCATAATTTTGTTAAATAAATATATAAACCGAAATCAAATGGAACCACGCTAAAGTATTTATATGAAAATATATAAATTACACATCAAAATTATTGTATTTTTCTATTAAAATAGAATATACCCCCATCCTATAATTTATATATAATTAATTCACAATATAAATTTTGTAACCATGTTCTCGAAAATAGCTCTAACGATTTCGATGAAACTTGCAATATTGGGGGTTACGGGGGTCGTTTTCTCTATTTTCACCCGTACATTGAACTTTTTGCCATCGATACGCTAAGAAGAAGAGAGATTGCGGGGGTCTAAAATGGTCGCATTAGCAGAATCATAATAGGATAATAATATGAATTGCGTGAAAAATCCTAAAATGGTCAATTATGAATTGTCACTTTTCGACCACTTGACGAATTTTAACACAATTCATATTATTTTCCTATTATGATTCTGCTAAAGCGGCCATTCTAGACTCCCAGAGCTCGGTCCTCCAGAAACTATTATTGAAATGGTATTATCATCTCTATGTAAGACCAAACGGTAAAAGTGACATATCGTATCGATGTTTAAAGGGACAGCTTCATCAATCAAAGTGCTGGACTTACTTAGCTATCAGTAGGCTCAGCAGCTTGACGGGTTCTAACTTAGTTAGTAACAAGATTCGATTATATTTTGGTACATAAATATCTATTGTTTCGAGTTGTTTTGAAAACTTAGTGCTTACTTGCGTACTGTTGCCTTTTTTTCAGTGTTTTTAAAATTACCAAGACACTTAAAAGTTTTAAATTTGTCTATAAAATTTTGAAGAAAGTGCGGTGATAAATGTGTCGAATATTCACGCGTATTAAACGAAGTACCTAACGAAAATTACAATTTATTAAGTCATGAAAAATTAAACTTGTTTTTGATAGACCGTTTGCCGGGTACTTCGAAAAGAAAAGAAAAATAATTGATACGCAACAAACTTGAACAGGTTGCCCCACATTGTGGAAACTTCTTAATTCCATGGATGTTTCGTAACACAACTTTAACAGTACTTACCTTAACTGTTTACTAACATGTATCCCTGGAAAATAATGCACTTCGGCAAAAGTCGTCTATCGATATAAAGATGTAACATAGAGCCCTTAAAATCATGGAAGTACGAAAAACTTGCTTGTTTTGCGTTATTTTAATCAATATGGATGGTGAATTATGAAATCTTCATTAAATTAATAATTTTTATGTCCATAATTTTATTGTTTTTTTTTAACTGCTACCTATTAATTGTAGATATCTGACAGTCGTAACGAGATAGTGATTGGTCTGACAGCCTGACAACCAGTTTTGTCAAGGGGTATCAAATTACCCGGTACTAATTGGGTTGTGAGTGCCAAATAGGCAGTCTTTCCATGTAAAATAGTGATTTTCAGCTGCATCCGGTTAGACTGGAAGCTGACCCAAATATAGTTGTGAAAAGGCTGCATGCAAGCAGATGATGATGGTGATGGTTGAACAATTGTCAATTAACAAATAGGGTAGTTAAATAAAAAAGTCTAATTAGTCCGTCAGATAGATTTCCAAAAAATATTGGACTCGTATTTTCTCTTTTCTCAACAAACAATGAAGATGATACAGTGCTTTGAAAACTCGTGTGACGTCATATTCTAAGACATTAGAATGACATTTTTTACCGGTGAGTGACGTTACAAACCCCCACTCAAATCTTTGACGCGTTGTATGTCCGTCAATTTTTATTGATTTGATAAAACAAAAAAATACGTATCCAATATTTTTCGATAATCTAACAGACGGACTAATTAGAATCATATTTTTTTAGTCAGTAAACATCCCTATTCTATGCTATTTCAACCTGACACACAAAATAGTTCATTTAAGAGTGGAGACTTCTCCACGGAGATAAAAGTACTATTAGTATGGGGATTACTAGTTTTGGAATGCAGAATAGTAACTCTGTTTCACGACGACGCGACGTTCGCGTTAATTCGGAAACGCGAACATTCCCGAAGCGCATACCACAGCTTGTTTAACTATACCTGCGTATTTGTAATTCCAATGTTGCACTTTTATAAAATATTTCCGCACATGCTTGCAACACTTAATACTTGTAAGACTTGTTTAAAACTAGGTTTTTTTTGCGAGATCAGATAAAAATTAAACCTGCTGTAATTAAGAGCATGGGATTAATTGCTGGTATAATAAGGATGCTGTTTTTCCGTAACTTGAAAAGGCTGGTTTGTGTGGATTTGTGGAGCAAAGATTGCAGAGATAAACATAACATAACATCACACCTGCAATCCCCGAAGGGTAATGCAGAGGTGTAGGTAACCTTTAGTACACCCACAATTCGCCTGTTATGTTTATGTCCCATGTAATAGGGGGCGAGCCTATTGCCATTAACCCTGAGAAATTCATGATGTAATAACCAAATAACATATTCCCCAACCTGGGTACCAAACCCAGGACCACATGCATAGCAGTTGAACTTGCGACCACTGGACCAACGAGGCAGCCTTGAGTAGATTGCCAAAATTACCATTTTAGAACCAAAAGCTCTGTGTAGTCTAGAGCCTACGATTATATTTTACGATTAAATTAGGTGCAAGATAATTACACAATCTCGTTGAACACGTATTATTAGAAACTCGCATAATACTTACATGCATTAGTTATTCACACGTTTCAGATCAAGGCTTAAGTTAATCCCGTCGGGGCTGCGGGTTGTTCGAAGAACAACCCGCAGCCAGACTAGCCGCAGAAAGACTAGTCTTTCTGGACCTAGCTTAGTATCAGTATTTTACATGGAGCGACTGCCTATCTGACCTCCACAAGCCAGTTAGTACTGGGTAATACGGACGACTGGGAACGTTTATCAAAGAGCTACAAATAACAGCCTCGAGGAAACTCGGTATGTAATGATGATCACCCATCCACAGACCAAACTACGCAAGCGCGGCTTAATCTTGAATGCCAAAATTAAATTTTTAACCATTTGTTGTTACTTTACCCACTTACGCCTGCCGTACTTCACTTGGACACACCTTCAATCCACCCTCAACTTTTTTATTAGCACAACAAGTTTAGTTTATCTATGTTAGGGTCAAGGTTATTAATGCGTGTTACGTTTTATATCAAATATTTTCATACCAATGTGCCCAGTGTCCTCATTTGAGCACGCTATGTTTTTTAACCAATAAAATCCCATAATTCCATAGCTTTTCGCTCTTCTCTATGCGTGCTCATATCTCTTTATAGTCATTGCAAAGAGCATCTCATTATATTGTGGAAAGAGCAGATCAAATAGCCACAAAGAAGACAATCATAGTTTGGATTGTTGAAAGAAAAAACATCTCAATTGCTTTGTTGGTCCCATGGTGGTGAAATCAATGTGGCGCAGTGGTGGCCGCCCCGACTTACATTAGTAAGTCATGCAAGTAAGTCATGGGTTCGAAAACAAGCAGGTGCATTACTTTGTGTAACTTATTTCACTGCTCTCGTAACCGTGAACGAAAACATCGTGAGGAAACCGGCATTACCAAGAACCAAAAGTTCTAAGACATGTGACAACTACCAACTCGCACTGGGCCCACGTGGTGGATAATTATGGCCTATTCTCTCTCACATAGGTCTGTGTCCAAGCAGTGGTAACATTATAGATTAATTTGGCATGCGACTAAACAACTTTGTACATGGGTATGGTATGTACAAAGTTGTTTTGTAGCCTCCGTAATGTAAGACTAACAGTTTTATTACATTTAAGATTTGACTTAACCAATTTGTATTAGGTGTGACAAGTATCTGTTAGCTCTTACAGACACGTAAATATTCTTCTATTTTCAGTCTGGTAACATTGACAAATACTCGTCACTAAAATAGTACTAATCTAAAATAATATGGTTTGAGGCTGTATAGAGTTATGACTTTTGCTACCGTAATTTTCTGAAAGTGTGTTAATTTTATTTTTGGTCGTTTGCGCGGCAATTGAATTCGAACCATTTTCAAACAGAGCGTTGATATTTTTACTGTGAGTATTATATCGAAGAATATTAATTATTATTCATACAAGTCGTTTCATTTCTGAGTTGAGGGTGAGTTCCTACAATAAGCTCCTGTGATGTGCAAGTATCAGGACAGGCTGGACATGATATTAAGTGCCCCATAGCTTGTGGGGGAAGACCACATTTACACTCCAGGGCAGAGTGAAAGTGCCAAACTCGTCGCTACATTTTGGGCCGGCTCAATTTAAATTGTCATCGACACGCTAAGAAGAACTTGTTTAGTTTTAAGTCTTGGTCTGAATCTCACCCTGAAATATGGCCACACCTTTCCGAAACACTGCACATCCCGTATAAAGAGACTTACAAAACGAAACACGACTAAATAACCACACGGCCATGAAACAGAACTGTCTACGTAGGAATTAATAATCCCACAGCGTTGTCCTGATTAGCCCCGGAGTGCGGGATTAGCTCCGAATCCCGCTGCATGAGGATTTACATCACATTTGTTTATTAGCCGCTTCACACTGCAGCCTTGCTTTTCAAGAGGATTTTGTGCTGAAAACTTTGACGTATTTTCAGGATTTTCAGAGCTAGGATTTTCTTTGAATTTCAGATTTACTGGTCATTTGAGCTTGAGTTTCAGAGTTTTAATTAGCGTTGGGTAGAAAATCTTGGTTTGGTGATTGAGGTTTATTGAGGTCTTTCTTCAAAATGTATTCCTGGTTTAAAACAAACCTCATGGTGGTTGCTTTTTTATCCAATGATATAAGGTATTGTGGAATGAATTTTGAGTAAAAAAGATCATATGCAATGTTTATGATGTATGTTTCTATGATTTTTCAAGTTTCCATTTATTTTTGAAATAGTATACAAGTTTTATCAAATTAACTCTGGTATTTCACCAGACGATCCCACACTAGAAAAGAGTAGGTACTCCACAGTAGAGTGAAGTTTTTGTAGTGCATCCAAAAAGACAGCAAACACAAGTCCTCTAAGCGATCGGACTGTTGCGCCGCGTGTCGCGGGTTGGATCCCCGCACGGAACAAGTATTTGTGTGACCTACAGATAGTGGTTCCGGGTCTGGGTATTTGTGTATGTGAGTTTAAATGTTTGCGAACGCAGCAACGATACAGGAGAAATTCCTAGTGTGGGGCAACGTTTTAAAAAAAAAACAAAAAAAAAAGTTAAAACTAAACCATTTTTTGATCGATATTATTACTTTTTTCACACATCGTGTTATTTCTGTTAGTTCTTTGAAAGAACATAACATTTTCGTGAATTTTTAATAGTAGTCAAATAGCCAATTGTGTCCTCTTAGCCAAGAGCTGATGATGAGCAGTAGCGATTACGACCACTAGGCCAACGAGCCAGTATAATTGTCCATTAATTGTTGCATCATGAGTGTTTTAGTTCGAATATGCAGAACTACTTAATACCTATTTAAATGTCATTAACAAATAATTAATGTATTCAAATCGACAGCAGTAGTGTTAGGAGATCTGAATTAATTATCAAAATTAAATAGTTAACTAATTACGCAGGTAAATCAATATTCATAATATTTTTTACAATTATTGACTGCCTCGTTGGCCTAGTGGTCGCAAGGGAAACTGCTGAGCATGGATCCCTTGGTTCGATACCCGGGTTATGCAAAGTGTTATTGGGTTTTTCCATCAAGAATTTCTCAGTAGCGGCTACGGAAACTGGTTTGTGCTCAGTTGATGGCATTAGGGTCGCCCCCTATTACTTGGAACTTAAACATAACTACTAATACAATATGGGTACACTATTAGGTAGGTACAGCTCTGCCTTAACCCTCGGGGAGTACAGGCGTGTTGTTATGTTATGAAGAAATCGATTTAAGATTGTTACGGAATCGGGTTACTACGGATCTTGTTAAATAGAATTTTGGGTCATCCCATTTGACATTCCTGAAAACCAAATCCGAAATCACATGCCTGATATCCTAGAAATCTTCAACCCTACATAGTTGGTGGCTGGAGTTATTTGGGTTAGCGATATTTGGAGGTAGTGATTGGGTATGAGAGTCATTTTGTTGTACAGACGCCAACAAGCTACCCTTTTCGAACAAATAGAGGGAAATTTCAGATTATTTATTACTAACTTAGGCCTATATTTTCCCACTGCAGGGCAAAGGTCTCCGTTCCTTCCTTCCACTTTTCCCGATCTAGTGCAATAGAAGGCCAATCCTTTGAGAAGGAGTCCTGCTCATCCCGCCATCTCCTTTTGGGCCTGCCGCGTTATCGTTTCCTAATCTGTGGTATGCACTAAGTGGTAATTTTTACCCACTGCTCCTCCGACGTGCGGCAGATGTGCCCAGCCCAGTTCCATTTTAACCTAGCAGCTGTTAGGCTAGCATCAGCGGGTTTTGGAGCGAAGGATGCTGTTTCTGAGTTTCTGAAATATCTGATAAAAAAACCCAAATAATACTGTGCCCGACCTGGCAATCGAATTCAGGACTACATGCTCAGCAGTCGCACTTGGTGAGTGAATTGATTAACTACCAAATAACGTGGATGCTTATCTACTAAGTAGTGCCTATTAATTATAGTATGCCCTTTCTCATCATAGAAGCCGGCTTGAATAGAAATTAACGATCTGCTTTAGGTATTAGAATGTTCTGAAACACGTGTGAGTAGATTCGTGTAATGATAGACGGTTGACAATGAAGAGGAATAGGTAAATTAAAGGGAATACATACGTTATTATAAATACTTAGCGTACCTAATTACTTGTCTGAAAGCGCCTACGTGATGTGTTTGAGCAGTGTGTCTTAGAATGAAGAGTTGCTACAATTTAATCAGGCGTGGTAGAGTTTATTTTAAAGCGAAGTTTTGATGTTATTTAGTTCTTGAAATTTTCTGAAGGGTAAGATTTTAACTTACTAGAATAAAACCATCCTTATCATTTTATGGGGTAACTTTTAAAGTACGCGTGGTTGTCAAACTGTTGACACAGATGTGTAAATGTCTTGGTACGAGTGCGTGCTCATAAAAAGTAGTCTTCTATTTTATTCTATATTGCTAAAATTATACTCTATGTATTTTGAGAAAACTTAAGAAAAGTAATCATAAAATTTTTACATGTCCCCCTTGTCTGCAATCTCATTAATAAGTTAGTGACTTATTTCTGATTTACTACTTTTCTTCTTTTTTTTCGTGTCGCTTTATATTTTGCATGTCCGGAACTTCACTAATCATTCATTATGTTCCCGACTATATAGGATTTAAACATAACTGGTGGAATGTGGGTGTACCCACTATAGATACACCTCAGCCCTTCGGCGTTTAGAGGCGTGATGTAATATGTTTATGTTGTTCAAGTTTGCGGAGCTAACATGGCCAGAGTTCGCACATGATAGAAAAGTATGAAAGGGGAAATGGAAGGCCTTTGCTCAGCAATGGGACACCATAGGCAAGTAAAAAAAAATTATGTTCATAAATGTTTTACAGGCATATTTATACACGCAATACGTATCTAATTACCCGTTCATCAGGTAGGTATACACTTCCTGAAAGGTTTCAGTGGCAATTAATTACTACCAATAAATTCTTGGGCAAATATTTGTTTCGAGTAAAGACGAGGGTACATTTTATCACAGACGGTGACTGGAGGAAACGTGGGGTCCTTGAAATTCTTACCCTTTTTACTGCTTGACATGTTCCCGGAGAAAACTGTCTGGAACTTTGCTGTATTGGTCTAGGTAGATACTTTAATTATACATTTTAGTACCTAAGGTATCTTGTCTTCTTACTTTCTGTTTTGTTCTGGTGTTATGTTTTAGCAAAAAGTTTAGTAGTGACTATTTAACTCACGAAAAAAAACAGCAAAATGGAAATTAATTATGTCGAGAGATTGTATTTTTTATGCACGATTAGAAGTCGATTCGTAACCAAGTGTAAACAGCGCTTATAAAATTGTACAGATGCCTGCATTTATTTATTTTTTAAGGGTACTCTAAGATATAAAAGAATTATTGACAGTTTTGAAGAATGAGATCAATGGGATTTTAGGGAGTATGAGGAACAGGGTGTAAAGTTCCTCATCCCCTATAGAAAAGGGAGGATCCTCCGACCAGACGGGTGTTGTGTCTGGTGGGCTAACTGCCCGACATATGTCAGTCGGGATTTTCTATATAGGCTAATGTCGCGGATAAAGTTGATAGCGCGATGTAGGATTTTGCCAAATTAGTTCGCATGTGTTGCGAAAGATGAAGCTGTCGCCACAGGATCATACAATACCTGAGGTCCCATATTATCTTAGTGATACAGGAACTGATGGACGCTAACGAAAGTGCTTAGCTATTGGCTCAGTTCAGGGTCGACACAATTTAGATAGCCATCGACTCGCTAAGAAGAAGAATACATGCATTAAAACATACTAACATAATAGGGGATCGGACTGAGTCAAAAAAATATGATTCTAATTAGTCCGTCAGTTAGATTATCGAAAAATATTAGATACGTGTTTTTTGTTTTATCAAATTAATATAAATTGACGAAGATAAAACGCGTCAAAGATCATGAGTGGGGGGTTGTGACGTCATTTGTAGGTACGAAATGTACTGACATGTGACGTTTTCGAGGAGTTCACGAGTTTTTGAAGCACTGTATCGTCTTCATTTTTTGTTTATTTGAAAAAAGAAAAAAAATGTGTTCAATATTTTTTGACAATCTATCTGACGGACTAATTAGTTTTTTTTTGTTCGATCCCCTATTGGCAAGTTTGACACGTCACACTTGCCCACAGTGTAGCTAGCTTTGCCCCGTCTATCTTAAGTATATCTATTCAAATGTCTTTGAGGGTATCCAATTAACACTTAAAACTGCCTGTTCCTATCACTAGATCAGTTCCATTAACGACCAACCATTGGTTCAAAAGATAACGCATATAACGAATACTTAACCAACACAATACACACCATTTTATTGTTCAATTACATTCGCTTTCCGCATGATAGATTAAATCGGAAACGATAATACACACCCAGTGGAACCATTGCCGTTTGACATAAATCTTATGATATTATTATTGAAGGTAAATATTGGTATTTCGGGTATAAAAATCAATGTAAGTGAGATGGGGTTTCGTGGCTTGCGTATGATGTGGACAGCTAAATATAGGGCGGAAAGGCGATTGGTACGAACGAATACCACATATTTGGTACGTTATTTCGAATCGCGTAGATTTTTTCTGATATAACAAAACAAAACGGCTGTTCCATACATTGACCGTGCACTTTTGTAGGACACCATCGATATTTCTCACAACAAATTCTATGTTCGGTGGGTTCGATTTATGTCGTGGAATTCTTTGTGCATCGATGTCTCGTCCACCACCCAGTATACATAAAATTAACACGTTGAGCGCAAACAAGGTTCATAAGATTTTATAACTACAAATCATCATCATCATGGATGGACAGTGTGAAGGATCATATGGCTAGAAAAGAGGTGACAGCTGAGATGACAAGCAATAGAGGAGTATGAAACAAGATGACATGCTGCGCCGACCCCAACTAAATTGGGGTAAGGGCAGGAGAATGATGGTGAGTTTATCATCATTTTGACTAAAATACCCATAAAAGCCACGCCAGTGATGACTTATGGCTCAGAGACATGGTCGTTAACTGCTGGCTTCTTAGAGAAGCTCAGAGTCACGCAACGAGCCATGGAGAGAGCTATGCTCTGAGTTTCTTTGTGCGATAAAATCCGAAATGGAAAAATTCGCCGAAGAACCAGGGTCACCGACATAGCTCTCAGAATATGCAAGTTGAAGTGGCAATGGGCAGGCCACATCGCTCGAAGAACCGATAACCGATGGGCAAGAAATGTTCTCAAGTGGCGACCACGAACCGGAAGACGCAGCGTTGGTAGGCTTCCCACCAGGTGGTCCGACGACATCGTGATAGTCGCGGGCAACCGGTGGATGCAAACGGCAGGTTGCCGTTCGTTATGGCATTCTATGGGGGAGGCCTTTGTCCAGCAGTGGACGTCTTACGGCCGATGATGATGATGATGATGACCCATAAAATACCTCTTCTGCTAGAATGCCCATTTACAGCAGTGGACATTTGTTCCACGAAACAACCCCATATCAGCCGGTTCTGTGCTTTCCTAGTGAAGAGGCACAACTTTATAACTGCAGTCACTTGTTGATTCATCGGATTCAAGTTCTAAATCAGAACTAAATTGATAATGTGACAAATTATATGACTCCCACTTTGGTCTAGTGGTCGCAAAGGCAACTGCTGTGCACGGTCCCTGGTTCGTTCCCAGGTCAGTCAAAAAATAATTGTGCCCGGTTGATGGCAAAGGCACGCCCCGTTCTACATGAGACTTTAAACATAACTGGTGAAATGTGGGTGTACTAAGGGCAACACCTCTGTTTAGTCAAAGATTCAGTCAAGGTCAAGTCCCTTTCAAGTGTGCAAAAGACAATATACTTATTTAAAACTATACCTCAACCACGTCTATCAATCTGATTCAAGAAAATGTCTTTAAAATGTTATTTTTCTCTGACGCTTCACAAACACGTGTTAAATGTTACAAAAATAATTCCATTCTAACAAAAAAGCGTATTTTCTCGGTTTTTCTCAGAACTTTCAACCGTGTAAATCATATTAGTTTCCTCTCATGAGCCGGGTTTTCCTGTAAAAGGCGACTTTCTCTGAAGAATGCGTCGTAAAAATAGACTGCAACTTGATTTATCATTGCTTCGGGTTATGATCTTTTTTATTATGGTGGGAATCTAATTTCGATCAATACGGATTCCCAAAGTAGTTTTCTTACTCTACAAATTATTGCTTTTTTATTAAACTGTGTAGTAAAAATATATACAACAAGAATGAGGCATTTTATGAAAAGTCAACTCTAACTTTGGTTTATTCACTACGTTTTATAGGGAACTTAACAGTTTTCATCGAATGCATTTGAGCTTCTTTACAATTGGAAAAATACTAGGATAGAAAAAAAAACATTCCTGGAAAACGCGTTGGCTAAGATATCATCAAGATTTGCTTTTCATTTTCCACTTACCGATTTATTCGATGAAAATACAGAACCTACTTACTTTTATTTTTGTCAAGTAAATCCTTTTACAAACAAGTCCTGTATATTGTGTATTTTAAGCATGATATAGCGAATGCTGCAGCGAGGACAATTTTCCACTACGTTCATCAAACTAGACGCAATTTTTCTTTTAGTATCTCTCTGTACAGCTGTTTGGAATGAAGAACCGCTTTTAAGTATAAATACTAAGAAAAACTTATGGTTGGGAGTTGTCTTGTTGTTTGGTGGTGGTCTTAAGAAAGAAATAACCAGGGAATTTCGAGACAAATTCTTTAATCAGTTTCTTAGTCCCTGTAATACCGACTGTTTTATTATTTCTGTTGGGATTGTGTGATCTGTTTAATAAATGATTATTATTATTAAACGGTAGCCTATGAAATCAAATTTTTGTTATGTTTTTTAAACAGGTAAATCTCAGTTTGTATTTTTATTAATGTATGGTTCACGATCATCAAATGTTTATTTGTCGACATTCAAATCGTCAAAACTTTTTGTGATGAAGATTGAAAAACTACTTAAGAAACTTTGGCTTTTTCAACAACAAGTTATTATTGGTCTAAATAGGGAAGGTTAAGGAACTAAACATTTTTGTAAGGTTTTATTTAACTTGCCTTGAGTTAGTTAATACTGGTCAAATCTTTCAACTGAATTTGAAACCCTTTCTCCCTAACCAATTGAGCGAAAATTTCCTCACGAGAGATCGGACACAAAACTTCCGCGTTCAATTTTGATTGATAAACCATTTCTCTTTTTCATTCTTATCGTAAAATGTGAAAGTTCTTCATTTATGTGATATAATGGGTCATGTACTCACTTGTTTTAAGCCTAGCGTGAAACCATGCTGTGTGCATTGTGCATTAAATAAATGATATCTTGCCAAAAATTTAATTTGTTTCATTGTCTAACGTCACTTTTAAAGGGACTTGACCTCTTGAAACCGATAAAAATCACAGTATTTCACTGTTTATTAAAGTTTTTGTACTTTCATACATAAAAGAGTTTACAAACTGTTTAAAGAAGATAACATTGTAACACAAGTTATTTATTTCTTGCAGTAAAGTCAGGTAACTGGTCTGAGATTAACTAACATAAAAAAACTACTTACTTACTTACAAGAAAAATAAGATCTGAATTAAGATGAAATGGTGCAGTTTTAAAATAAATTAAGACTAACTTAAAGTAAATAATCTGTTCACTGAAGCTAAACTATAGGTTGGTTGTTCATACGTTGATTTTAGCCTTGTAACATAACATCATACCTGTAATCCCTGAGGGGTTTGGCAGAGGTGCACTTAATAGAACACCGACATTTCGTCAGTTATTTTTTTTAAAAAACGTTGCCCCACACTAGGAGTTTAAAGAAAAAACATAATAATATAAAGTCACATACACAAATACCCAGACCCGAAACAACTATCTGCAGGCCATACAAATATTTGTTCCGTGCGGGGATCGAACCCGCGACACGCAGCGCAGAAGTCCAATCGCTTAGCCATTGCGCCAACCGTGCCGTCATGCTAACGTGACATGTAATGGGCGGCCCCATTGGGCTAGTTTGTTGCCATCAACCGGGTACAAATCCAGACTGCTGTAGCTGCTACTAACTACAAAAAATCCAGCCTGCTGTAGCTGCTACTAACTACTAAAAATTTCTGATGAAATAACTCAATAACACTATGCAAGACCCGGGAATCGAACTTAGGACCTCATGAGAGTTTTGCCTTCGGGGTAGATTTGACCACCGAATATTGACCTAAACTTTTCTAGAATTTACTTTACCCTAATTCTGTGTTTGCTCAGTTATTCTGTAGACACAGAATTATTCAAAAACCCACCATTTATCGAATCATCCAAACCAAATTTTCGAGCAAAGACATCGTGAATAGAATAAAAGCATAAAGAATGAAAACCGTTTTCTTTTTTTTTACACTACATATGTCATAGATAAAAAGGGTTGACAGAAGCGCAGAGACAAATTGGACCGTTTTCTCTCGACGTAGAACAATAAGGTGTTTATGCCCCGGGGGTGTTCGGGGGTATACCTGCGTGCGTGTTTACTGTTGAAGGCTTGAATAGGTACCTAATCGGGTAGTAAAGGTCTCCGGGAAAGGATTATTTGGTACTCTGTTGTTAGTGTTAATTGGGTGGAGTTTGAAAGTCTTGTTTGTTTATTTAGTAGTGGTTGAAATATTCAATATTAACTTCGCGCCCTTGAGGGTACGGCAGAGGTAATTCGTTCACATTTTGCTAGTTATTTTTAAGTCTCAGACAGTCAACCTTATAAATTATTTTTATTTTATTTAAATAGCATAACATCATGCCTGTAATCCCCGCCTATCCGCTAGCTTATTGCTATATATTTTTTTTTTATATGATTTTTATTGACATGATTATTACTCTTATTATTTCTCATAACTATGAGAAATAATAAATTTGACATTTATACAATTTTGAATGGGATTGTCGGCTCAATGACTGCATGATTGTGATTCATAATTAATTTAAATATATTAAAAATTTGTAGCTTTCATATTTTCTGCTATTTTAGCAATTTTTTGTACCTTATTTACGCAAATAAATTATTTTGTTTTTTTTTTATTATCAACCGTGCTATCTCCTGATACTGAGAAATTCCAGATGAAAAACCCAATGACATTTTTCCCAACCTGGGAATCGAACCTAAGACCTCATTGATAGCGATCTCGCATGAACATCGAACGAGGCACCCCAATACATTATTATATTATTTAGACAAAGAGATTTCGTACTTCGATTCTGTAATTTATTCACGAAATTAAACATAGTCCATATGAAGTCAATAGGGTGTTAACAAAAAAAATCTGATTAGTTCGTCAGATAGATTACCAAAAAATATTGGACACGTATTTTTTCTTTTTTCACGTAAACAAACAATTAAAACGATATAGTGCTTTGAAAACTCGTGTGACGTCATATTCTAAGACACTAATGTCTTAGAATATGGCACTTTTATGGCATTTTTTACCGGTGAGTGACGTCACAAACCTCCACTCAAATCTTTGACGCGTTTTATCTTCGTCAATTTTTATTGATTTGATAAAACAAAAAATACGTATCCAATATTTTTTGATAATCTAACAGACGGACTAATTAGATTCATATTTTTTTTAGTCAGGAAACATCCCTATTATTAAAGCATAACGTCAATAATTGACATCAACCTTAATACCTACTAGACAGATCGAGAAACAAACAAAATACATTTAAATCATCTTACAGGAGAGTGTTTTGTGGTATCTTTATTTATAGTTCCTCTGAGAAATATACTTCTATCTATCGTGCAAAACCTGGCTGGAATACTTATATCAATCAACCTGCTTCCAAATAGAAAAATAACCTACGTTTATGTACCTACACTGAATTCCAAATAAGCGAAATATTGGATGCCCAATTTTATCGCTTAATATAACGACTATATGATTCACATTCGTAAAACCACATGCTGGAACTAAAAACCAACATAAAAAAATTACAATGGGAATAAAATCGCTCCAAGCAGTTGGAAAAAGGGTTAACGGCCAAAAGCTCAATTAACACGACGCACCATACATATTCACATCGAGCGAATCCAATCGAAGTTCTAGTGATGGGAAATCAAGCCCAATTGACCCAATTAATGAGAATTCAGACAAAATCGTTGGCGTTTTAAATGTATTTTTCTATTACCATAACAAGAATGCCTGGTGTTATAGGCGTGATATAACATCACGCCTATAATACCAGCCCAAAAAGGTTAGGCAGAGGTGTATTCATAATTACAACGACATCTCGTCACTTATCTTAAAAAAAGAAATCTTGAAGTCATTTAATATGGAACAAGCTTATTCCCATCAACTGGTCACGAATCCTGACACCACGCCGTAGTAAGAAATAACTTTTTCTGATCCGAAAATCGAACATAGATCCTCAGGCTCAATAATAGCGTTACCCACCACTGAACCAACGAAACATTTAACCAAACGAATTTTAAATGTATTACCATAACAAGGATGGTTGGTTATAAATGCATAGGTTTTTATGGGTTCAATGGGAAAGCAATTACATCAAGTGCGAAGGCAATCGATGTTATACCATTGTTTGCTATGTAGGTCGGAGTTTTTCTTTGTGAACGTACGGTCAGCAACAGAAGTAGCTTAATATTTCGAAATTTTAATTATTCGATATACGGACTCCAGATTATCTTTAATTTTTCAGAAGATTATTCCTTAAAATGTTCCTTACTCTTCAATAACTTGTTAGTAACGAGTATTATCAACCCACACTGGGCACAAGTGGTGGATCCAGGCCCTCTCACAGAGAGAAAGCCTGTGTCCCAGCAGTGGGAACATTATATACTGATGATGATGAACGAGTTTTATCTAACAAGGTTTGTTAAAAATCCTGCTTTGAACTTTGAGTAGTGCTAATCTACTTCTGATGCTGACTGTACCAGCTGATAATTTCCACAGCTAATGTAAATGATAGCATCGGTGTGACTGTCCGCTTCTAGCCTTAGGACATAGTTTTCCCAGTAATTGGGTAGCTGGGGTCCGGTGGCAGTTGCCTCGTGCAGTATTGATGTTTTGCTGCATCTTTAATTTATAGCTTTATTTTAAAGTTGTATAATCGTTATTGTTATGCGGACGATGTAAAATGAATATGTGAGGGGTGATGATCTGTCGGGGCTGCGGGTTGTTCGCAGATACCGCGGCCTCGACATGATGGGCTAAGAAGGAACATGGGTGGTTTTTAGTCCGTAGAAGTCTGACACTCCCTTTCGCTCTGCCCAAGAGCGGGAGGGGTTATTTGATGATTTACCACCCCCCCAAAAAAAAAAAAAGGGTTGATGTTCTGTGGTTTCTGCCTACCCCCATGGGAAATAGGCGTGAGTTTATGCATTTACGGATGTTATGTTAATTTCCCTGATAACAATGCATGCAATTCAAACTTTATGGTTATTGAAAACGTTTCGGATTTACAGCAAATCGTTGCAAATATGTAGTTGGTCATCTACATTTTTTTGGCTCCGTACTTACAAAATGCGGTTGGTCGCAAATTGCCTTATGTGAAGCAATGATAAGGCCTGGGGTAAAGCACGCTTGCCTAGAAAAACAGTAGGTGGAAACTGCAGCTACTAGCTACGGTGCTTTTTGGAACGAAGTTCCTTATCGCGCGTTGCGAAAGGGGGCTAGACGGAAAAAATTAAGACCAAAAGTTGTAATGATACTTTTTGCTATAGATTAAGTTTATATTACATTATATTTGTTAATAATAAAAAATAAAAAAATATATTATTATAAGTTAAAAAAAAAGTATTATAATTCCTTCACTAATTAATCAAAAGGAACTTCGTTCCATCCGGGTGACCCTTGACACCTCTTAAATTTTTTTTTTTGGAGGGTGGGAAATATTGTCCAAGGTCCTTACATACGATCCTTCCTTCCAGTTCCCACCACATTCAGACACCTGGTCGAGAAGAAAAAGAACCAGACCCCTAGAAAGATCCCAGATCCGTATGTAAGATTTATTTTTCTATGAGGAAATAACCGTACAATAACCAGAAACCCAGGAATAATGGAGCAGTAATTCCCAATAAAAACTAACCCTAATATAATAATAGAACAGAGGTAAGCTTAAATCGAAGCAAGAAAATAATTCCCCAGCGCATTGCAGTAATATAAATTGAATAGGAAGTATTTTCACTGGTGAACGGAAAATTTTGCATTGTATTCGAAGTATATTAAGTTTTACGATCATTGAGTCCGATATAAATATTGATTTGTTTTTGATTGATAAGAGCTCGTGGCTTAATAAGAACTGCCACTCGGGTCGATCTTTAGGTAAAGCTGTGCTTGCCTAGGTCGGTCTGTGGATGGGTGTCCGCCCGACATACCGAGTTTCCTCCGTGCCTCGGAAAGCACGTTAAGCTGTTGGTCCCGGCTGCCATATATAGATCTTTGGCAGTCGTTACAGGTAGTCAGTGACCTGAAAGTCTGACAACCAGTCTTACCAAAGGGTATCGTATTACCTAGTATTAACTGGGTTGTGGAGGTCAGATAGGCAGTCGCTCCATGTAAAATACTGGTATTCAGCTGCATCCGGTTAGAGTGGAAGGATAGTTGGGAAAAGGCTAGGCAGATGATGATGAAGAATGATAAGTCAAATGCATTCAGTAAAATATATGTTTATGTGATATTATGTTAAAGCAGTAGCTGGAAACTTACAATTTGTGTCATATATCAATAGCCTCATTTATATATAAAATCACTTTCACGCCTATTTTACTTTATGGTGATTTGATTTGTGATAAGTGATGTCAAAATGTATCAAATCAGTGCAAAGTAGATATTATATTGCCTATTGATACGTGTTTGACTAGCAGTTGCCTGCGACTATGATTAGTGTGAAATTATTTAAAAAAATGTTACTTGCCCTTTATCAGCAGATTTTTTTGCTAATTTCAAAAATTTGACAAAAAATCCGAAACAGAAAAATTAAAACTAAAAGGTTTTATTTTTTATTGCACGGAAAACTAATTCTTATTCTATTACAAAAAATATTTTGAGATAGACTTTATAATATCAGCTACTTGCCAGTTAAAGTCCTATCAATATCGATCTAGTCGTTTCGGAGATCAACCGGACTCATAATTGGCAAAACAAATTTTTACAAGTTACACGATAATCCCACACACAAATGAATGAACCAAATCCTGTATGATTGAATGAAAAAAAATCCGTGAATTAAAACATGTTCATTGTTAATTCCGTGCGGCGACTATGTATCCGTCCGTCAATATTGATTGTAAATAGAACACAAATTGCTCGTATCCGTTTGAAAAGCAATCAACCGCACGCATTGCTCGCTGTTTTGCGTTGCGTGGGGCTCGTTCACTCGCGCTCGCGGTCAGCGAAACTTTCGATGGATAAGTGGGGGTGTATTGGTTTATTTTTAGCTCTTGTACATCACTAACATGATCTCTTAAGCCTGTAAACTTTGATGGGTTAGGTAGAGATATACACACTAGCTGTTGCCAGCGGCTTTGCCCGCTACAACTCGAAAATTATCCCACGGGAAGACAAAATCAGGATAAAAACTATCCTATGTGTTAATCCGGTTATAACCTATCTGTGTACAAAATTTTATCCAAATCCGTTCAGTAGTTTTTACGTAAAAGAGTAACAAACATCCATCCATCCATACTTACAAACTTTCGCGTTTATAATATTAGTAGGAAGTATTGATATAAAAACTAAAGATATGGTCGTCCGAACATTTGCTCGACGCGTTCGCCTTACAGAGCATCGATGTAGTCTGCTCGTTAACGTAACCTTGTATAAGCGGCGTGGTGTTTTCGAGGTATGAAGAACATAAATAAAGCTTTTAAAAAAATTTACGACCGCACCCGAAGTGAGCCGTTTGTGGACTAGTTCAGTTCGGCTTAGGAAAGACCGTTTTAGGACCAAGTTCGAGGCGTCATTATAAGATGCGGTCCGCCCAGTCCTTACGCAGTAATATATAAGTCAATGGTAGGGAGGATTTTTTTTTTTTTAATTCGCCAGGTTTGAACCAAAATACCGCCCAGTGTACGTAAGAGGTAAGTTACTGATCATGAGGCCCTGGGGTTCGATTCCCGGGCCGGCTAAAGTGTTATTAGGTTTTTCCATCAGAAATTTCTCAGTTGTAACCACGGCTGGATTTGAGTCTAATTGATAGCGATAGGCTTGTCTGTCTTGTCTTGCCCTTATAACACACGTGACTTAAACATAACTGACGAAATGTGACTGTAATATTAGTTCCTCTGCATAACTCTTCCGGGATTTCAGGCGGTATGTTGTGTGTCTCTTTTTTTTCTGTTATTTTTTAGTTTCTTTACAACTCTAAAATATCCCACGGGAAGATGTAATTGGGATAAAAACTATCCTAAAACGTAAATCAGATTTGGTGGTTTGTAACCACCAAATCTGATGATGTCTGTGTACCAAATTTTATCCAAATCCGATTAGAAGTTTTTGCGTGAAAGAGTAACAAACACACTTACACACAAACTTTCGCCTTTATCATATTAGTGCGATAAATATTTAATCTTAGTGGGATTGCTTGTTGTGTGCACTTGTGGCATGTGCTGAATAAATATTTTTTATTTTTTTCTTTATGTGTGATTCTTCAAGTCTTGACATCTTAGTATGTAAAAGACGAAGAAATGCTGTATCTTTGTTTACGCAAAAATCACTTGACTGGAACATGCATTTGATAGTAATACTTTGTCGGAAAACACAAACAAGTATATAACACTTTTACTCGATTGCTAAGAACTTAATGTTTTAATCAATGAACTAACTTTAACTTCATTTTTCTTTTATTCTTTTACCTACAATGTTTGTTTCCCAAGAAAGTTTAAAATACTGTAACAAGCTCGTAATGCGCTTCAGAAAGTTGTAAAACGATACATAACGCGCTCCATACTGTTACTCGGAGAGGATTTGTGTTGTAGGTCAGTTTAAAGGGTAAAAGCTGTTCATGCTGCAAAGTTAAGGGAGCAGACTTTTGGGTCATATTTTTTGTTTAATTAAATAGCCTCGTTAGTGTAGTAGTCGCAAGCGCGATTGCTGAGTATGAGGTCCTAGGTTTGAATCCCTGGTCGGGCAAAGTGCTATTTTCCATCAGGAATTTCTAAATAGCAGCCACGGAGTCTGGATTTGTGCCCGGTTGATGGCTACAGATGGCGTTGTTGCCAGCGGCTTCGCCCGCTATAACTCGAAAATTATCCCACGGGAAGATAAAATCGGGATAGAAACTACCCTATGTGTTAATCCAGGTTATAAACTATCTGTGTACCAAATTTTATCCAAATCCGTTTAGTAGTTCTTGCGTGAAAGAATAACAAACATCCATCCATCCATACATACTCGAATTTATAACCATTATTTTATTTTATTTTTTATAAACGTTGCCCCACACTAGGAATTTCTCCTGTATCGTGGGTGCGTTCACAAACATTTAAACTCACATACACAAATACCCTTACTACAAATATTAGTAGGTTAATTTACTATTTTTAAGGAAAATCAATTAAGTGCAAACCCATTCATGGCCTCTCTTGTTTGCTGTACAAGTGTGCACAAGTCACGTAGCTGTGCCTCTAAAAACTACTTTCATTCATTTTATACGTAGCCCCCGTAAGTCGTATGTCTATGTGTGGCCAAGAGTCAAAGCTGTACCCTGTCTTAACAAAAGTCATTTTTGGTCATCTCGTTAAATGAGGAATTAAATTATATTCAATAACGTACACATTTTTCATACATCTAGTTTTCCTTTCTTTACTAAAGAACCTATTTGAATACATTCAAATCTACATTTTTAAATCGCAGACTAGCCGGACGTAACTCAATTTTCCGGCAAGTACCCGTGTGCATGGTGAACCAATCGTACCAATTGCACCATTTGCACCAGTCGCTAACCGGTTAACCGGGTAACCGGGATGGACCCAATCGTAAATTGAAAATGGCTTATATGCATACAGAGCGGCTGTGCGGATTGAGACTTTCAAACTGAATTTTTATCGAGGTTTGTATTTTCGTTTTCAACTGGCCCGTTGGGAGTTCAATATGACGAAGTGTGTTTAACTTGTGTTATACGTTTTAGGTCGTGTTTCTGATTAGGGTTGGTTTCTTAAAATCAGTAGACATACGGGTTGAGGTGAGAGTCGCGGGCAACCGGTGGATGCAAGCGGCAGGTCGCCATTCGTTATGGCGTTCTATGGGGGAGGCTTTTGTCCAGCAGTGGACGTCTTCTGGTTAATGATGATAACACGGGTCGAACTTCAAGGTTAAGCACTTTTGGCTGCGGGTTGTTCGCAAGAGATACCGCGGCCTCGACATAAAGGGCTAAGAAGGAACATGGGTGGTTTTTAGTCAGTAGAAGTCTGACACTCCCTTTCGCTCTGCCCAAGAGCGGCATTTGATGATTTTCCACCTGCCAAAAAAAAAAAGTTAAGCAATTTTTGCCGAGGTCAGTCTGTGGATGGGTCATCATCTAATACAAACCGAGTGCCCTACGTACATTCAGAAAGCAAGTATAGCCCGGTTGTCGTCATTATTGATAGTAAACCATCATCTCAGCTAAATCTTTAAATGATTTCAACTGCTCAACGTAAGCCTCCCAATAGGGTAGTTTACTGACTAAAAAAATATGATTCTGTTTAGTCCGTCTGTCAGATTATCGAAAAATATTGGATACGTATTTTTGACTACACTAGTAGTCATCTCAACTACGCAGCCAAATCCTATGCTAAATTAACAATGATTATTATTAGATCTACACCGTTGACATTATAATTAACAACAGATCACGTTGTATCCTCCGGAGTACTGTCCAGACAGGTCCTAAGACAATCACAATACATGTTTAAGCATGTATTGGATCGATGACTATATGATTGTTTCAGATTAGCGTCTTTCGGCGGGTATAAGTTCGTTTTTAGGGTTCCGTTCCTCAAAAGGAAAAAAACGTAACCCTTATGGGTTCACTTGTGTCACACTGACAGACGTCCGTCTGTCTGTCTGTCAGACCATTCCCCTCCCTTATCCCTGAAACGAATGAGCCTAAGTTTTGAAAAAAAAATACAGAAATTAGTTCAACACTTATAGATTACAGGAGGAGCTCGTGGCTTAATAAGAACTGCCACTCGGGTCGATCTCTAGGTAAAGCTGTGCTTGCCTAGGTCGGTCTGTGGATGGGTGACCGCCCGACATACCGAGTTTCCTCCGTGCCTCAGAAAGTACGTTAAGCTGTTGGTCCCGGCTGCCATATATATCTTTGGCAGTCGTTACAGGTAGTCAGTGACCTGAAAGTCTGACAACCAGTTTTACCAAAGGGTATCGTATTACCTAGTATTAACTGGGTTGTGGAGGTCAGATAGGCAGTCGCTCCATGTAAAATACTGGTATTCAGCTGCATCCGGTTAGACTGGAAGCCGACCCCAACATAGTTGGGAAAAGGCTAGGTAGATGATGACTTATAGATTACAGGAAAACCTATAAGAAGTCTATGGTGCTAAAATAACATGGAAAATCTCTCTATATCTACTACAATGGTACGGGACCCGACGTGCAAGCCCGACTTGCACTTGGACAGTTTTTTGTAGCCACACGCGCACTTCGTATGAGCGTTGACGCGCTTATAAGCTCGTATAAGCGCGAGCCGTGAGGGATAATGACTTACTAGTACCGACAGAATCTACGGGTTCGAGAGACAAGTCAAGGCCGAGGCGGCGTAGTGCGCGAGGTCCCTTATAAAACTTTTTCTTTTACGGCCCTAAACTCGCTTATAGAACATCACTTTATTTGATCCCCAGGACTCGTTATTGCTATTTTGAATCGTTTTATAGCTATTTTGGCTCAGTCTACTTCCAATCATTTACAACGTGAGACCAATGAAAATATAAAAACTATCCCATACTCAAAATAAGAATAAAACCCGCAAGAAACACGATATTTTCTTTTGACTCATTCTACTTCCATAAGCAAAGAAAGTACCGACTATCGATACCCGGTAATTCCACAGTATTAAATACAAAATCTTGTATTTTCAATAAACTCGTAGAAGCGTAGACGTCGGCGTAGCGGTGTCAAAGCTTAGATCGTAGCGGCGTAGCCTTTGTAGCGGTGTCAAAGCTTAGACCGTAGCGGCGTAGCCTTCGTAGAGGTGTCATAGCGTAGGTCGTAGCCTCCGTGTATCTATTTCAAAGCTTTTCTCTATCTTGAAATCAAACGGGCGTAAAAACCTGTACAGTCGACTTAATGCGTTATAATGGGTGTTAGGGACAGCTCTCCGCAGACTGCTGGGGTGAATTCTGTGTATTACACTAAGATGACCTGTAAAATAAATTATTACAGGAACGTTTTGGAAATTGTTTATAACCTGTATTACACCTAGGATAGTGTTTATCCCGTTACGATCCCGTGGGACTATTACCGAACTCGACGTGGGCGGAACCGTAGGCATAAACTAGTAATGATATAAGCATGATAATTTGATTATAATGACATAACAGTAAATAATTTGCACGATTGCTTGCAGGCAGAATACAGTGACTTTTTGAGGATATAAGATCCTCCCTAGTAACTTTTTTTGCAAATAAACATTTTTGATTTGATTTGATTTGATTTTAAATAATATAAATACAATGCATAACTATTGTACCTCCCATCAAGTGAATTAACTTAATATAAGTAAGTTTTCGAGGGACCTACCATTACTGCCACATAAAATATTTGTGTCAGGTTTAGGACATCGGCATTCACCACGTTCACCGAGTTTCACTAGCGAATTTAGCCCTTTAGTGCATTAACATAGTATAAAGCAAGGTGTGGCGAATAATTCATTTTTTTCAATAGGTTTTCGTTCAATATAATTTCCTATTGAAACCTATTTGCTAGTGACCGCTTTCTTTAGTTTGTGCTTACTTTCAATCAGCCGGATATAATAAGGTTCTTTTTATATAGGTAGGCTTAGAGTGGTTTATTTTGTTAGTTTTTGTAAATAATATTGCTCCTTTTTGATTGATTTTATCGTGGAGGAAACTACATTTACGTAAAGACATTCTATTCTTAGAGTATATTTTGCTGACTTGGCAAATTATAACAAATACACTGAAGTTGTAGATATAATTATAAGGTCTATCTATTTATTCACGAAATCTCTTCTTCTTCTTATCGTGTAGGCAGTAAGGTCTAACGAACCCACACACCCTAGTGACAATCTCTTAAGGGGATATTGTACTCATCATTATTAACAACTTTTTCTATGGGACCAACCCTAAAATCGCGAAAATAAAAGCTGTTCCATACATTTTGAAGAGGTATGCAAAAATATTTGTAGATAGAACTTGTATACCTTACCAACATAGTAATAACGTAAATATGTTGTTCCAACTTTGTGCCATACTTTACTAGGATATCAATTTTATTAAAATTCTTTTTTAATTTGGGGGACAGATAGGGCAGCCAGACGACCCAAACAAACGCCTTCAGAGTCATGACCTGCAATCCTTATGTCTGCTGCTGCATGTCTGCTGTCATGACCAAACATTTATTGAAAAAGGTACCAGTTTGACCCGTCGTGGTCGGGGCTATGGGTCCCGTCGGGCTGCGGGTGGTTCGAAAGATAACGTGGCTTCGACACAAAGGGCTAAGAAGGAACATGGGTGGTTTTTAGTCAGTAGAAGTCTGACAATCCTACCGCTCTGCCTAGAGCGGGAGGAGTCATTTAATGATTTCCCAACTTCCAAAAAAAAGGTACCAGTTTGAACATTTGCTGATAATTAAAAAGGTTTCTTAGAAAATATTTGAGTACAGTATTGAATAAGGAACAATGTCTGAACTACGGTGCGAACCGTAAGTTCAGATATTGTTTTAGCTGTGAAAAGAAAAGGTTCATTTAACGCAAGAACAAAACGAAAAAAAAAAGTAAAGTCTGTTTAAGTCTCGTCAGCTGAACCCTTAAACTTTTCTTTACTTTTTGCCCTGTACTAGGAATTTCTCCTGTATAGTGCGCGCGTTTACAGTGTGCGTTACTCCAGCAGGAAAGTTGCTCCTAGAGTGACATGAGTGGAACGAATAATTAGTGCCTAATCTGCTGTAAATGTGCGCAACATAAAAAATTTGTGCGCTTTGTCGTTTTGTAAAAAAACGGAAAAAACGATTCCTGCCAGGGTAACGTTGTTCCAGCAGGAAAATTCTAAACGAATGATCGGAGAGAGAAACGTTGTACGTGGGCATGTAGCTTATGCTCGTCTATGAATGTGCGCCGAATATATAATTAGTGCGTCTTCAGGTCTTCGAGATATTGCATTTCCTGCTGGGGTAACGTTTCAAAGAATCGTGTATCTCGGTAACCATTGGATGTGCGCCTGTAGAACAAACACACACGAGTAGCTCTTAATTAGTGCCAATTTGTGACAGAATTAGATTTAGGGTAATATTTATAGTTCCCAAGTAATCGGACGTTTATGAAAACCCGAAAAAATATCGTAGCGCCTAAATGAGATTACGTATAAGCTCACTGAAAACTGTATTCGGTCCTTCTTGACTCTTATAATAACCATAAAAAGTTTCAAAAGTGCACATGCAAGCGTTATTGAATAATATTGCTAAAAGTCAAAACTACAGTGTAATAACTTTGACGCCAAAATAAAAGAAACCGGCTTAACCCAAGATGTGTAGGTCTACACCAACAATAAGTGCCTTTAGTCAAAAATATTTAGTGAAAATTTTCAGCTCGGAATGTTTCGCATTCAGTAAATATTAATAAAAAACAAAACATGTAAACAACGACTGGCTATCCGACCAAATTCGAATGAATACAAAAAAGCGGCGGATTGGGACAATGGATGACCTTCTTAATTTTACTCACCAACCGGTTGAAACGTGTTGGGCCTGAGTACACTGAAGTAGAAAAGAAGTAATATAATAAACTTGTGTGATTAGATTATAAGTACTCTACAAGTTGTTTCTGTGACTTTGTACATAAATAAGTACATTGTAATATTAGCTTTTGTGCTATTCCAACATATAATCTAAGTATATTTTTAATTCCAAATTTCAATGAAAACATTTGGTATTTTGTGTGGACGGAGGACATAGGTCTGTACGTCTAGACGTTGGCATTTGTAATATTAGTAGAAAAAGGTATAAAGACCAAACATTGGATTAGCGATTATTTTTATTAATAAAATATAGGATGTAAAAGTACCCTTAACACAAACGAAGGGCATTTGTTTTCCCCACCACTGCAATCATTTTTTTGTTCTAGACCATACCTGGGAACCTCCTAGTTACGGAGATATTGGGGGTCAAAGTTCCAAATTTTTCACAGCTGTTTTTGTAAATACTAGTATTTCAGGTTTTAAAGTTACTTAAATTACCTCCATGACCCGTTTACTATTCAAAGCTACTAGCACAATATTTTAAGAGTGCTACTTTGAGTTTTACCGTAAAATGTGATTTTTGACCCAAAAAAAACGTCATTTCCCAACAAAAAATTTTGCGAAAGGGTACTTAGTTTGATATACAGAATGCTTGGTTGATGGATGCGTGAAGGGTTCGTTTACACCCTGTAAATGTACAGTACCCGGCGATAATTATAATAAATAATCGACCTTTGGAAAGAGACAATCGGCTAATTTCGGCTTCGTAGAGCGTTATCTCTTTCGCATTAGTGTGCGACGTTTGCGCCTATGTGATGTTTTGTAACTTGTCAGTCGTTGTTCAAGTGCGATAGAGTGCGGTCGCGTCCAGTTCAAAATATAACACCCCCAAATTTAAATAATTTAAAGTTGTACTATGGCATCTTTAGGAAAAGGAGTGAAACCTTTACGAGGTCAGTCACGCGAAATTATCTACAATGTTTATAAATATTTCGTAACCAAAGCTGACAGATTTAAAAAAAATGAAGATGAAAATATAAGTTGTTATTTTAAGAAGGTTCAAGAGCGAGTTGCAAAAGCCACTGGAATTTCAAGTAGAACTTTGAACAATGTATTAAACGAAGTCAGTACTGAAACATATACTACAGAATATTAATAATTTCCACATTAACAAGATCTTTCAATTATTTAAAGCTCCCAAAAATAAGCCCATTTAAAACATTTGAACTCGACTGTACGAACAACGCTTAGATGTAATACGTCCAACAGAGAAGGTCATCCATTTGAATGTATCCGCCGCTTTTTTTATTCATTCGAATTTGGTCGGATAGACAGTCGTTGTTTACATGTTTTGTTTTTTGTTAATATTTACTGAATGCGAAACATTCCAAGCTGAAAATTTTCGCTATATATTTTTGACTAAAGGCACTTATTGTTGGTGTACACCTACACATCTTGGGTTAAGCCGGTTTCTTTTATTTTGGCGTCAAAGTTATTACACTGTAGTTTTGACTTTTAGCAATATTATTCAATAACGCTTGCATGTGCACTTTTGAAACTTTTTATGGTTATTATAAGCGTCAAGAAGGACCGAATACAGTTTTCAGTGAGCTTATACGTAATCTCATTTAGGCGCTACGATATTTTTTCGGGTTTTCATAAACGTCCGATTACTTGAAAACTATAAATATTACCCTAAATCTAATTCTGTCACAAATTGGCACTAATTAAGAGCTACTCGTGTGTGTTTGTTCTACAGGCGCACATCCAATGATTTCCGAGATACACGATTCTTCGAAACGTAACCCCAGCAGGAAATGCAATATCTCGAAGACCTGAAGACGCACTAATTATATATTCAGCGCACATTCATAGACGAGCATAAGGTACATGTACACGTACAACGTTTCTCTCTCCGATCATTCGTTTAGAATTTTCCTGCTGGAACAACGTTACCCTGGCAGGAATCGTTTTTTCCGTTTTTTTACAAAACGACAAAGCGCACAATTTTTTTATGTTGCGCACATTTACAGCAGATTAGGCACTAATTATTCGTTCCACTCATGTCACTCTAGGAGCAACTTTCCTGCTGGGGTAACGCACACGCGTTTACAAATATTTAAACTCACATACTCAAACTGACAGACCCGGAACCACTTCCTGTAGGCCACACAGCGCCGCATTTCATCGCTAAGCCACCGCACTAAGCATCTAAAACACAATACACTGCAGAAAATAAATATAAAACTAGCTCAAGCTCAGATAGATGTAATACCTTTTACCTTTACTCTACCAAATACACTCTAGAGAATTTACAATCAACACTTAAATACCTAAGCTAATACTATTCATAGCTTTACAAATACAGACAGGCTGTAATGTAACAGGCTATAAGGCCATTACATATATTTTGAACGCTCCTATATTAAAGGCGAACTCCCTAGGGCTGGATAAACTGAATGAACGGCCATTTATACAGATTTACAGAGATGTACCACATTTTTGGCAGAATACAGTTTTTTTTTTTATCGAAATAGATTTGTCGTTATCGAAATGATGGAGGAATGGTGTGTATAGATAAGGGCAATGTTCGGAAGATCTTAGTTATCGTACTTGTAAAAAGGTTCTTAGGCTTTCAAGGTCTCATGGAACGTCTTTATCTAGCATAATATTGGCTCATGACATAACATCGTGCCTGTAATCCCCGAAGTGTATCTATTAGCACGCCTACATTTCGCCAGTTATGTTTACGTACCATGTAAAATAGGGGGCGAGCCTATTGCCGTCAATCGAGCGCAAACCACGGGAGCGGTCAATATGGCGACACCTGGTCTATGTCCAGCAGTGGACGACTTTTGGCTGGTGATCATGATGATGGGCTCAAATTCACACTCCATGGCGGCTACTGAGTAATTCCTGACAAGTATATGTTTGGGACAAAGAAAAAAACATAGAAACGGTGCAAAAGATACAAATATTATAATGAAATAAATAAATCAAATAATTATTTATTCAATAAACATAAACTCACGCCCTTTTCCCATGGGGGTAGGCAGAAACCACAGAACGCCACCTGCTCCGATCCTTACATACTCCTTTTGTCTCGTCCACATTCATACATCTGGTCATACACGTCGCCCGGTTTCGAGTACCAACTACGCACCTGTCCTGTCTAAAGAACGCCACCAATAAGATCAGTGTATGGATGTGTATCTAGGACGTCGCCTCCCGGCGTTGCATAATAATAAATGAAATTTGGAATAACACTGGAATTCTTATAATTTGTTACTCTTATTTTTTCTCAAGCAAACTTATTGGATCAACTTGAAGCAGTTCCCATTTATCATACGCATCGATCCGGTGTACTGGAAAAGTGGATAATACTCGCGGCAGTTGCCTGCATGCTGCATCCTTGTTCCATGTGATATGGGATGTAAGTTAGGTACGTCATTTATTACAAGCCGTATACTCGAGGGGGTTTCCAATTGGCAAGGTCTTAGGAGCCTTAGGGGATGAGTTTTTAAAAAACGAGGTTACAACTAAGTTTTATTTATAAACAGAAGTCATGGCTGCGGGTTGTTCGCAAGAGATACTGAGCCTCGACATGAAGGGCTAAGAAGGAACATGGGTGGTTTTTAGTCAGTAGAAGTCTGACACTCCCTTTCGCTCAGCCCAAGAGCGGGAGGGGTTATTTGATGATTTTCCACCCGCCAAAAAAAAAAAAAAGTGTGAAAGTACCAACTTGCAAGTTTCTAACTTGAAACAAACAACCTTTAACGGGCTTTCCCACTCTAGTTCTATCTATATCTTTTAATCTTTCCATTTCTTTTGTTACGTCATTTTAATTCAAATTCTTGTGCAAAATTATAAGGTTCTAGGTCCAGAAGCTAAGACTTAAATATTTTGTGGTCACAACAAAGTAAAACATGAAAGAAACAGACGCCAGCACATCTTGACTACAATCTGTTAACTTTCTTTAATAGATTTTCTACTTTATCGTTAAAGTATTAGGTTCAAGGTTCATTGGGAAAGTCATACAGTTTCAGCTGTATGTGCAACATACAATTTTGCAGGCCCACTATTGCATGTTCTTATAACAAAGATTTCTGTTGATAAATTCTGAAACACTTCTTAGGACACGACATTGTGTCACGGCATGCCAGCTGAAGAGTTATTCATTTAGTTTACGACCTCTGGCGAAGAAGTTAGTGGTTGACTGGATATGGCTTCTAGTTTTAAGAATTTCCCAAATCCTATGTTTTATATGTGAACATAACTATGGCTTCATTACGTATATTTAGGAAACTTTAAAAATTACAACGTATTTATGAATAATATCATCTGAGGTCCTAGCACGAGCGTGCTGTGTAAACGGAACGTAGTCCTACGTCTATTTTAGGTGAAAAAATATCCGTTTCACATACAATATTGGAACGAAGTTCCTTATCGCGCGTTGTGAAAGGGGGCTAGACGGAAAAAATTCTTACGAAAAGTTGTCACGACACTTTTTGCTATAGTAAGCTATTGTAAGCTGTGCGGCGTCGCATGTTTCTCTGTCTGTCTCTCTCTCTCTTATAGAAAGCAAGCCAGATATTTTCATTTCTACATTTTTTTTTTTTTTTACAAAATAATAAATAATAACAATAACTTCGTTCCATCCGGGTGTTCCTTGACATGTCTCAAGTTTTTTTTATAATTGTAAGTGCTTGTTGCAAACTATTTAAGCTAAATACTCCTTTAATATTTTGGGTAAATTGTTTGATTTTAGTATTTTCTATGAAAAAATCAACGTAATTATATATGTTGCGGGTTTACCGCGAGCTTGTGCCAGGGTGTGCTCTAGGGACTCTTTTGAAGGACAGGATCACACCTTTCAAACAAGACTTTTGGTGACCGTCTTCAATTTAACACAAGGTTTGTTTATAAATGAATATAATCGGTCATAACCTTTCAGCCAGCAATTACAACAATAGCTAATTGTTACGTAAAACCGGTCAAACCATTGTCAAACACTATAAATGGTCAAGAAACGGTCACTGGTTCCTTCTTTGTTGTTTTATTTATTTAAACTTCATGTACAATAATGGTACACAGGCGGACTTAATGCCACAAGACATTCTCTACCAGACAACCTTTGGGTTAATTAAGATTACATTGTTCTTTTATCAATGTCGTATCCAGTACCCAAATCCAATTTCTACATCCCAACAGCAATCTGTTAGAGCAACACGTTGTACAATTTTGTTTGCTTTGCAGTCGGATAACCGATCAAGTGAGATGACATAATACAACCAACAATGTTGGTATTGGCTGATTATGTTGGCTATTGATTAGTGTCCAATATCGTGTTTATTACGTCCAATGTTTGGTGGTTTCTGTTTTAGCGTATATCACCAATAAATATGTACAACTTGGTATAGCCAACATTGTTGGTATTCCTTGATTATTTGGCGACTGATTAGTGTCCAAGTTTGCTGTTTATTATGTCCGATGTTTGGTTTCCTGGCTGTTGATTGGTGATTGTTTTTGTTATCAATCGCATAATGCTGATTGATGGTTTCGACGACCGATTGGTTTCTGTCCTACATGTCGTGAGTACTATTCCAGTTAGGGCATGTGAGATTCGACATTGTAATTGCACCCACTGGAAACTAAAGCAAGTGAGCCCCAACTTACTGCTGATAGTATCAGTAAATCATATTTTGAATTGTGACGTAAGGAAACGTGAAGAAAGTGTTCTTCAAACACACTCGTGATTATTTTCCAAACTTAAAAATTCGAAGATCAATCAAAACAAGACCCGAGACGTAACTACTGACTTCTTCTTACAGAGAAACTTTGTTCCACTAGTGGGAACAATTTGCTGTTTGCGTGCTCATCGAGCCACAAATTAATTGCCATTTCACTTCGTGTCAAAGGCAACATATTGGTTAATTCTTTATTGTAATTGAAGTTACCAGAGGACAGTCCCTTGGCAACCATCGCGTTCACCTTTTCAGCTAACTTAACACTCATTGCATTACATTACATAAACTTACACCTTATTCCCATGGGTGGCCCAAAACACCATCGGCAACGATCCTCACGGGGTATGCAATGTTTTATTTCGTCTAGGGTATAATAAAGGTACTATACCGGGTGTAAATCAACCCATCACACAGCCGTCAACCAACCATTCTGTACATCAAACTAAGTACCCCTACGCAAAAATTTTTGCTTGACTTTTTTTTTTTGGGTCAAAAATCACATTTTACGGTAACACTCAATGTAGCACTTTTAAAACATTGTGCTAGTGGATGCTTTAAGTAAAGTTATAACCTGAAAAACTAGTATTTACAAAAACAGCTGTGAAAAATTTGGAACTTTGACCTCAATAACTCCGTAACTTGGAGGTTCCCAGGTATGGTCTAGAACAAAAAAATGATCGCGTTAAGGGTACTTTAACACCCTTTATATACTCATCTGGTCATATACACACGCCTGTGTTTGGGTGTACGTACCTGACCTTTCTAAAGAACATCAGTTTGATCTTTTTACCCAATTTATCTTCTGCCTAGTCTTCTCGCAACTATGATGGGGTCAACTTGCAGTATTACTGGATGAAACTGAATACTAGTATTTAACATAGAGTGACTGATAAAAAGAGTAGTTATCAAATTTTTGAGTAAAATATGCCAAAAAATCAATAAGATGAAACAAACCATTTCTAAAACCATAGGAAAAATTGGAAAGTATAAAAAATGATTTTTGAAAATCGTTTCATAAATGGCGGAGGTGGCGGTGGTTCCTTTCTTGTATTTTTTTAAATATTTGTTATGTGTTGTATGTGTACCTATTGCTTTTTTATTGTCTTATTGTATGCTCGTCATGTATATGCGATGCGACAAATAAATATTTTTTCTTTCTTTTCTTTCAAAAAACCTATTTGAAAACCTACTCCTTTTTTTGAAGTCGAAAAGAACGAATCAATGTTTTACCTTTCCACATTCTTCACCAATATTTTTAACTGTGCATTCAACCGAAGCGCAGCCTCTAAGTTTCAATCAAACCCGATTATCTCTTCAACTCGAATGAACGCGGGACAATGCATTGTATATCTCAAACACGGACTTACATTGAACGTTGAAGACACACGACTTGAAACTGTCTTCTAGGTGTGACTTCATGTTTTGTGGGATATGACTCAAGGCTTTACAACGACTGGGTAGATCTGTAATATAATATTTTTATTAAATGTACCTACTTTTGAAATCAATCTGGTCCAAGAACAAGGGGTCTTAAAAGGCCCCTAAGGTCCTTAAGCAATAGGTTAGCAGATCATATTAGGAAAAGAATGTGAATTGCGTTAAAATAGTTACAGACGCAGTTACTATTATGAATTGTCCATTTTACAAATTTTAACGCAATTCATATTATGAGCTGCTAAATTAGCAATTTTAGACCTCCAGAGATGAGGTCGACGATGGAACGAGTTAACCCACAAGAAGCCTATTAACTCGCGACTTAAATGGATTGGGGTCGTATGAACTTGGAAACCTCAACGCAGGCGGGGCTGCGGGTTGTTCGCAAGAGATACCGCGGCCTCGACATGAAGGGCTAAGAAGGAACATGGGTGGTTTTTAGTCAGTAGAATTCTGACACTCCCTTTCGCTCTGCCCAAGAGCGGGAGGGGTTGTTTGATGATTTTCCATCCACCATAAAAAAAAGGCGGGGAGTACCACTCCTTGGCTGTGCGCATCGCATAATGAAAGTTGTAGCAAAGCGCTTTTTTTATGCGAATATGTGGAACATCGACAAGGTAATATGGGTAGAAGAAGAGAGATGGTGACTGCAAATTAACGAAGAATGATGTTGAGTTCAGAAGCTTTAGCACGAGCGTGCGCAGTTAACGTAACGTAAATACGAGTATGTTGATTTTTAAGTTGAAAATACATTTAGCATTTTAGATAAATTATTGTGACTGGAAAATAATTACTAGCTTTTGTTTTGACTAGCTGTCGCCCGTGACCTTCGCCCGCGTGAAATTATTCGGATTTTGTGAACTGTTTTGCAGCATATCTTAATCCTTTTTCTTAACATCAAAATAAGTTAAGTTACTGCTTTTCATAACATTAACTATGTGCCAGTTAAACTCCCATCAAAATCCGCCGAGCCGTTTCGGAGATTAGCAAAAACAAACAGACACACAAAAAAATTAAAATAAATTGTATTTTTTTTTGTAATAAGAATATTATACTTTCATCAGCATTAAGTAAAAATCTAATTTTGAAATTACAAACAGACATTTCAATTTTATTTATTAGTACAGATTAAATATTAATTTATGTATAGCTTTCTTATCTAAATACACAGTACCTAAGTCAATTTCCTAGAACTACCGAAGCATTGTGTAACGAAAATTCATTATTTATCAAACGTTTATTGTTTTACATTTTGAAGGACTGTTTACCAAAAACTCAAGTTTATTCAAGTAACGAAACTTTGCTTCTCTGAGTAAGGAATAAAGCGAAAATAGCAAAGTTGATTGATTTTTGATTAAATCAACAGTTAAAGTTATCGAGAAATTGATTCAAGATGATACAATAAATTAACTGAAGTGTTTAACGATAGGAACACTCGAAAACCATAAAATTATTTTATTATAACCATTTTGTTGATTAAGTACTAGTTTAATTTGTTGATTAAGTACTAGTTTAATTTGTTTATCTGTTAGCTCTTTGAATAAAAGTTGAGGAAAAAAAAATCCTATTTGTGTCTTCTTCTACTCGTCTATAATATAAAAATGAATCGCTCAATGTGTTGGTAAGCGCATAACTCAACAACACCTGGACCAATTTGGCCAATTATTTTCTTTAAATGTTCGTTGAAGTTCAAGGATGGTTTTTACGGCGAGAAAAAATCGAATAATGGACGGAAAAGCCCTAAAAACAGCCCTTTTCTTTTTCCCATACAAACGTTTTATAACTAAAACGTAAAGTCAATTTGAGCTTTAATACCGTACTATAAAGTTCAAGTGTTAGTGGAGAGGTTCCGGGAAGGCAAAACAATTGAGTGACGTTCAGTTGTTCAGTCAACGAATGACAACTTTAAACAGACCAAACGGCTATTTTGATGCAATGTCAATGGAGCTAACAGCCAGGCGGTTGTGTGACCGCTCTGCAATCTGTTAGTCGCGGGTTTGATACACGTACTACTTTTTGTGATTTGTTTTAATATTTTTTTGATGCCCTTAGCTTTTTTTTCATTTTTAATCAGATCCACAATAAAGAAATAAAATAAAAGAAAATATGTTGATTTTTAAAGTACCTACACAAATGTACGTTTATACGGGCAATGGTGATGATGATCATGTTTGAATATTTAAAGCTCTCATTAAAGTACCAACAACTTAATTAAACAGCGCATTAACTCCAGTGACAGTTATGAGTATCATCACACAACACTTCCAATACATCGGGTTCTTACTACGCATGTTGTTTGATATTCCGCCGGCTTACTGTACAAGCCAGTTCATCGATGGACACTATGATAGCCACTGACATTTAAAAAGATACGCAATAGCCCTGCAGATGATATCATAGCATAACATCACACCTGTAAACTCTGAAAGGTAAGTCAGAAGTCCCAGATACCAATCTGTGTGGTTATACAACAAGTTGCCAATTGAATTTAAAAGCATGACCAGTGTAAATTTATTTAAAAACAAATTAAGGAGATATTTATTGAGGAAGGGCTACTACAGTATAGAAGAGTTCAGTATAGATGTCGTAGGATAATTTGATACTTCGAATCTTCGCGGAAATCCTAGGAAATCCTAGGGGTTTTGCGAAAACGCGGATAATTAGACATAGGCGAAAAATTTTTTTAGGGGCGGCATGGGCACCGGGCCGTAGGCCGACGAAGGAGGCCGGCGGAGGCCCGGCACTTCGGGGACAGAAGATATTAGTGTTATTTAATATGCGAGCGAAGCGAGCGCGCGTTGAAAAAGCTTTTGCTTTCGACGTATTTGGTGACCATTAATCCATTTTGGTAACTATGTCTAATTATCCGCGTTTTCGCAAAACCCCTAGGATTTCCGCGAAGATTCGAAGTATCAAACTATCCTACGACATAGACAAATGTTGACAAATGTACCTATACAGGGTGTAAATCAACCCATCACACTGCCGTCAACCAAGCATTCTGTACATCAAACTAAGTCCACGCAATTTTTTTTGCTGGGAAACCACTTTTTTTTTTGGGTTAAAAATCACATTTTACGGTAAAACTCAATGTAGCACTGTTAAAACATTGTGCTAGTGAATGCTTTGAATAGTAAACGGGTCATGGAGGTAATTTAAGTAAAGTTATAACCTGAAAAACTAGTATTTACAAAAACAGCTGTGAAAAATTTGAAACTTTAACCCCCAATATCTCCGTAACTAGGAGGTTCCCAGGTATGGTCTAGAACAAAAGAATGATCGCAGTGGTGAGGACGATAAGTCCCCTTCGTTTGCGTTAAGGGTACTTTTACACCCTAAATATTAGATATAATTATGTGATATTTACTTAATTTCATCTTTTTAAATTATTATTATTTTTTCTTCATAATAAGTTACCACTATAATCTAATTATTGTTTAAAATGAGTTTACTTTTAATTTAAGTTTTCTTTTTCTACACAATGTATTTTGTTATGAAATAAATGACAATGACTAGTCCTACCCACGTCTCAGCAGTTTTAATCTTATTACATGCGAAGGCGTGACTATTTCTATCAACCAGACACAGATTCAAAATTCGGGGCTGCTACTATGAAATGGCCAATGTAAATAACCCAATAACACTGCGCGTATACCCTAGGGATCGAACGATTGACAACAGTCACGATTGCGACGACGAGACCAAGGTGGTTTGAGGACTAACAGCTTAATTAAACAGCTCATTAATTCTAGTGACAATATTAATCATCACTTCCAATACATCGGGTTCTAATCACGCTTGGTGTTTGATATTACGCCGGTGGTCTGTAGGTACTGAGCCGCGGTCAATAACCTGATGTACTCTTATTATCTTACGTTGATTTGATAAGAGGTAAACGCCTGCATAATAATAATAATAAACCCATTTATTTCCAACAACCTTAAATAACAATTTTACTTAAAATATAGATATTATTATTATTATGAGCCTATACTGTCCCACTGCAGGGCAAAGGCCTCCCTTCCCTCCTTCCACTTTTTCCGGTCCAGTGCCATATAATATGCCAGTAAAATATAGATAGTTTTATAAAAATTAAATGTAGATTATTTAAATATTAATTTGAGTTGTTTGATGTTGGAACCCCAAACTGGGTATAGGCCTCCTCCAGTTTACTCCATTTCTCTCTGTCTCTTGCTTTTATTTGCCATTCTTTACCAGCCGTTCTTTGGACGTCCCCTACTCCTTTTACCAATTGGTCCTTTCCATACCGTTGATTCTAATGTCCATCTTTTGTCCTTGTATCTTGCTAGGTGCCCTGCCCATCGCCACTTTAGTGCTAAAGCCTATTGCAGAGCATCTATGAGCTTTGTTTTACTTCTTATGTACTCGCTTCTTACTCTGTATATTCTCTCTTATTTTCAATAGACTTCTTTCGTCACATGTCGACACGTCACGAGCTTAGTTTTTATTTTGGTGTTGTATGTCCAAGTTTGACAGCCGTATGTGAGCGTTGGTAAAATGCAGGTGTCCATTACGGCCTTTTTGAGGTGAAGAGGAAAGTCGCCTTTTAAAACGCCTGCATATCGCGACAATTTGTGGCGACCAATTTAACAATAATAGTTCATCAGACCAAATTTCAGTCATGGCAGCCAAGCTCAGCGGAGGAAAATCAGAAATTCCAATATTTTGATTTGTTTTATTTCCTCATACGAAATGTATGGTTACCATAGTAAAACACAAGTAGCGAACGGCAAGCGCGAGTACGCGCGTTCGTTCGTATTTTTTACATAAATTGAGTGCTGCGTACAAAGAATGTAATTTTAATTGAAGTAAAAAATGATAAATACATTTTATTCAAAATTAAAATAGGTAAAATACAATATAAATCTTAGAAATAATGTAGGTACAACAAAGAAATAAAAGAATAGTAACCGAAAATACAATCAAAAATTAAAATATACCTGAAAAAAAAAACCGGTGGAATGTGATTTAAAATAAGATGATTAATGCACCGTGTCAGCTTGCGGAGGAGATCGTGGCTTAATAATAACTGCCACTCGGGTCGATCTTTAGGTTAAGCCGCGCTTACCTAGGTTGGTCTGTGGATGGGTGACCGCCACTACATACCGAGGTTCCTCCGTGTCTCGGAAAGCACGTTAAGCTGTTGGTCCCGTCTGCCATATATAGATCTTTGGCAGTCGTTACAGGTGACAAGAAAATCTGACAACCAGCCTTGCCAATGGGTATCGTATTACCTAGTATTAACTGGGTTGTGGAGGTCTGATAGGCAGTCGCTCCATGTAAAATACTGGTATTCAGCTGCATCCGGTTAGACTGGACGCCGACCCCAACATAGTTGGGAAAAGGCTAGGCAGAGAGTCGGTTTGCGGAAAGCTGTCCTTTACACCCTGCATACCAGCGCGAGTAGATATGAAGAGTCGGTAACTATTTTAGGTTCATGTGGTACTCTCCTAACCAGAGGCTTCAGGGATGGAGGCACAAATGATGAACACTATTTCTTGTACTTGTTCTATATTTACTTTTAGTTGAGCTTATTAAATATACACATTTAGTACAGTTTAGTTCTTATATTTAAGGATACGGTAATGCGGTACCTACGTCAGCCTTGTCGTGTGATTCGGAGGCAAGAGAGCGAACCAGTCTCTGGCCAAGCGTGCAACGAGTTGTGATGTTGTCGGCCTGTGTGTGGGCGCGTCCGAATCACGCGGCAACGCATACTATTGGTGGACAATTACATATTGACCACCATAACAATAAAAATGCGTTCGTTACTTAATATTAAATTACTATTATAGGTGCGTTCGCCACAACCACCCACCCACGGAGAGACGTAGTCATAGGTCGAAGACAGGTCTAAACCTAACTTTACGCCCGGAACGGGTTGTTATTTCTTTAGATGGAGCGACAAGCTCCGGCGCTAAAGGTGACGGCGCTGGAGGTGCGGGCTGCGGCGTGTAATCTGTAACATGAAACGATGTTTTGTCATTTGGTACACCTGAACTTGGAGGGACAGTTGGTAAGGAAGCAGCGTCTAAGTGTGCGGGTTTGACCCGGTCGATGCTCACTGCAACTTCCTTACCATTGATCTCCAAGGTAATAATTTTAGAGTCCCTATTTGTCACCTTATAAGGCCCTGTGTAGGGAGGCTGTAGGGACCGCCGTGTTGAGTCGTCTCTCAGCATGACGTGTGTGGTTGTCGCGAGGTCCTTATGTATAAAAGATGTTGGTTTGGCATGTCGTGATGCGGGCACTGCCCTCACTAACGACATTTTCGCCCTTAGCTGTGCGACGAATTCGCTGGCCTCAACGATGTTTTTATGAGCTGGGATTACTAACTCCCCAGGCAGGCGGAGAGGCTCACCATATACTAGTTCGGCTACTGAGCATCCGAGATCTTGTTTTAGTGAAGATCGGAGGCCGAGGAGAACGACGGGTAGAGCATTGAACCATGTGTCAGCATGACACATGATAGACGCCTTTAACTGCCGATGTAAACGCTCCACCATGCCGTTCGCTTGAGGATGATAAGCTGTGGTTCTTACTCTTTGGGAGCCACATAGGTTGGTCAGTCTATGAAATAAGTTCGACTCAAACTGGCGGCCTTGGTCGGTGGTTATTGTCAACGGCACGCCGTAGCGAGCGATCCACCCACTGAGGAACGTTTCAGCAACCTCCTCCGCTGTGATCGACGTCATAGGCCATACCTCTGGCCAGCGTGTATAACGGTCAACGGCCGTTAGGCAATAGGTGTGACCATGGGAGTATGGCAGTGGGCCTATGATGTCGATGTGCACGTGCCTGAAACGCCCGGATGGTGTATTGAAATTGCCCAGCGGGGCGGTGTTATGGCGTGATACTTTTGACCTTTGGCACTTTATACATGTTCGAGCCCATGCTAGACAATCCTTCTGCATGTTGGGCCATACGTGTCGCTCAGCCACCATGCGTGCGGATGCCCGCGCGCCAGGATGACTCAGGTTGTGCAGCCGTTCGAATGCTGCGCGGCGCAGCGGGCCAGGCAGGTACGGACGGGATCTTCCAGTGGATCTGTCACAGAATATAGAAATGTTAGTTCCGGGTATTTCGACTTTTTCTAGTTTTAATGATGTTTTTGATGGCAGATGTTTTAACTCATCATCATCGTCTTGAGCTTTAGACAGGGCTATAAAATCAAACTCGAGTGAGATGGATTCGATGCGTGACATGGCGTCTGCTACTACGTTATCGGTCCCCTTAATATGTTGAATGTCAGTTGTAAACTGACTGATGAATGAAAGTTGGTTTAGCTGTTGCGGTGGCAACTTTTCTCGGCGCTGAATGAAAGCATATAATAGGGGTTTGTGGTCAGTGAAAACTGTTGCGTGTCGGCACTCTAAGATGTGTCGAAAGTGTTGCACACTTTCATACACACCTAGGAGCTCTCTGTAGTACGCTGGTTGTAGAGCTTGCTTCGCGTCTAACTTCTTGCTAAAAAATGCAAGGGGCTGCCACTCGTCATCAACCTTCTGCTGTAGGCACGAGCCTACGTGCGTGCTGGACGCGTCGGTAAACAGTCCTAAAGGGGCAGAGATATCAGGATGGGCAAGCAGGGTTGCAGATGACAAACTCATTTTGCATGCTTCGAATTGTTGCTCAAGCTCAGGCGTCCATGTAAATGGTTTCGCGCCTTTGCCGTCGATGGCAGTGACTGCATCAATGAGCGGGGCTTGGTGTTGTGCGGCCTGGGGTAAAAACTTGCGGTAATAATTCATCATGCCTAGGAAACGTCTCATGCCTTGGACAGTCTTAGGCAAAGGAAACTCTAGTAGGGACGTAATGCGTTCCTCAGGTGGTTGTGTCCCTGCTGCGCTAATATGGTAACCCAGGAATGTAACCTCAGGCAGTCCCAAACGACATTTCGAAGCGTTGACTACCACACCATAATCCTGCAGTCTTTGAAAAAGTTTGCGCAGATGGTTGGCATGGTCAGTGGCATTTTTAGAGAATACCAAAATGTCATCTACATAGCTGTAGCAAAAATCGAACCCTCGAACAACCTCATCTATGAATCGTTGAAATGTTTGCCCGGCGTTGCGCAAACCAAACCCCATAAATGGGTGTTCAAATAAACCGAACGGCGTAATGATGGCAGTCTTGCAAATGTGTGGTTCATGGACAGGAATTTGTTGGTATGCCTTGGCTAGATCAATAGTACTGAAAACGGTGGCACCTGATAGTCCTTGGTTAAAATCTCCAATGTGTCGCACGGGGTACCGGTCGGGTATGGTCCGTGCATTGAGCGCGCGGTAGTCACCGCAGGGACGCCAGGACGTGTCGCGCTTCTGCGCTAGATGCAGCGGCGAGGACCAAGAGCTCTTGGATGGTCTCGCGGTGCCGCAGTTCAACATATCGTCAAACTCCTTCTTAGCAGCAGCCAGTTTCTCAGGTCCGAGGCGCCGTGGTCGACAGCTGATTGGCGGGCCCTCGGTGGTGTGGATGAAGTGGACCGTTTCATGTTTCATTTGCCTTTGAATGCCCGGTGGTCGTAGTATCTCTGGAAATTCAGACAAAATTGTATTAAACTCTGACCCTCCTGCAGATATAACTTTGATGCTGTTGTGGTCAGCATTTGAAATATTTACATTAGCGACTAGGCCGGTTGTACCGTCTACGAGTCTCTTTTTAGTACAGTCCGGCAGGAGGTTATAGTGTGCTAAGAAGTCCGATCCGATGATGGCTATGTTTACATCCGCCACGACAAAACTCCAACGAAAGTCACGGCGCAAACCAAGGTTTAAATTTAATTGTATGTTACCATAGGTATTTATAATTGAGCCATTGGCTGCGCTGAGTTGGTATGAAGTTGGTAGGCGTCGCCCCGATGCTAGTTGCTTTGGGAAACAGCAAATGTCGGACCCAGTATCAACAAGAAAACGGTACTTTGTTACTTTGTCTGTTACAAAAAGGCGACGGCTAGTTGGGTGGCAGTCAGCTGTCGCACTTACTGACTGCCCGAGGGGTTTTCCGAGTTCTTCTTACTGTCCCAGTTGCAAGGTGACTTGCACTTGGTGGCCTTAGTGTCATAAGTGGAATGATACCAGCACATACCTTCTATTTGTGGGCGCGAATGTGAATGTGAGCGTGTGCGCGAGCGTGAACGGCAGTGGTTCTGTGCTCTACCGTTGCCGGCTGCGGTGAGGCTGGCTACCTGCTTTGACAGGTCTTCCACTAACCTGGTTAACCGCTGTATGTCATCCTGTGGGCATAAATTAGTGCTTACCGCCCGCACCTGGGGTGCGGGGTTGACCTCATGAAGCTTGTCTGCCAGGTCGCCGAGCTCCTCCAGGCTCGCATTCGGTTGTGTGAGCAGAATCGACTGCGTCTGCCGTGGTAGCCTGTTTGTCCACATCGATTGCAAAAGCCGGTCCGGTATGCCTCCCCCAGCCAAAGTCCGCAGGTGGCGGAGGAAAGAGGATGGTTTCCTGTCCCCCATCTCCTCTTTCTCCAAGAGTCTGCGGATTTTTTCTTCATAGGACTCCGAAAATCTGTGGATCAGAGCGGATTTTAGTTTTGTGTAGGGGTCATTTTCTGGTGGTTTTATGATCAGTTCCTCTACCTCTCCGGCGCTAGCGGTGTCTAAACGTGAGATTGCATGGTAAAACTTAGTTAATTCTCGTGTTACTTGGTTTAAATGGAATTGGGCCTCTAAGCTTGCGAACCACAAAGCAGGCCGGTCCGGCCAAAACGGGGGCACTTTTATGCTTACTCTATTTATATTACCTCTGGTCGCTGTCGCGTCCCCCACCTCCAACGCCGCGGCTCCCAGCACCGGAGCCGATGTCGTCGGTGTTATGGACCCGCCTTCTTCCACCGGCATCGTAATATTATGAGAAAATACGTACTTGACGGTGGTGGTTGTGCGAAGTTTATGTAGGTACAGAATTATTAGCGAGCAAAACAGAACAGATCTACACTTATCGAGTCTATAATTCTTCTTTTCTTGAATGTTCACTGCACTTTGATTATGTTGAGAAAGTTTACGTGACGCCACCGCCTGGTGGCGCTGGCGGGCGATGCAGACTGCTCCAAAAGGATTGACCTTGACAGTTAGACACGCGTGCGTGTAGGTAGGTACGCTACTCTTCCTTAGTGGCTGTACCTCGCACTGCGTGACGCCTAGCTCGAATGACGCCGCCGCTGATGATACTGCGTGGTTGACGCGGGCGCGTCGCCGCTGGTCGACGCGCGTGCGTGGGTACGCTTCCTTGTAGCTGTACCTCGCACGTCGTGACGCCTCCGCTGATGGTGCTGGCGATGCCAACACCTTGAGCGCGTGTCGCCGCTGCCGTTGCCGTTGCACTGGTTGCTGGCCTACGTGACGCCTCGTAGTTCACGTCACGTAACGCTCGTCGTCGCGTTGGTGTTAACGGCGCTCAATGGGTATCAGTAGGTAGGGCTTCGCTGCTATCCGATCCGTATCCTGCGCGTCGTCGAAACGTCGTCGGGTCACCAATTTAGGTTCATGTGGTACTCTCCTAACCAGAGGCTTCAGGGATGGAGGCACAAATGATGAACACTATTTCTTGTACTTGTTCTATATTTACTTTTAGTTGAGCTTATTAAATATACACATTTAGTACAGTTTAGTTCTTATATTTAAGGATACGGTAATGCGGTACCTACGTCAGCCTTGTCGTGTGATTCGGAGGCAAGAGAGCGAACCAGTCTCTGGCCAAGCGTGCAACGAGTTGTGATGTTGTCGGCCTGTGTGTGGGCGCGTCCGAATCACGCGGCAACGCATACTATTGGTGGACAATTACATATTGACCACCATAACAATAAAAATGCGTTCGTTACTTAATATTAAATTACTATTATAGGTGCGTTCGCCACACTATGATGATGATGCCATATAACTGATTTCGGCCACAGCGACTATGCATTCGCTGGCTTTCTATGGATTGTCAAGACCCTTGGTGTGCTGCTCTTTCGTGTGCTCTTAAGTGGCTAGCATATCCAATTTTGGCCAAAAAACTACGAGCACAAAGCGAACATGTCAGAACACCATTGATGACATTATAGGGTATAGCTGTAGGTGGTCTAGCTTTAAGGTCATCGTGCTTTTGATCTAACTGCGACCTTCTTCTTTCTTCAAAGGTTTTAATCTGCTGATGCACACGATGCCTCCACTCGGGCTGATTTTGTGCCTGCTTTTCCCACACTAAGGAGTCACTTGCGCTTCTTTTTTTGGTACCATTTTTTTAACCATATATTTGTGAGAGATAATTTATTAAATGATTTTTAAGAATTGTTTAATATTATTTTATCAACTTCCGTTATATGAAAGTAGTGTAACTGACTACTGGTTCCCCCACTATGCGAATGATTCTTGCTTTAAAAGTGGGCGCACAGTCTTTCGATAGATCAGACGCTGTCCGGTAGCGGACACGGCACAAGGGTGCTCTGAACTATCAGGTATTATGTTTATGTTTCCTTAAATATTGTTGTAATGTTGTATTTCTGATTTGTTAACTGTGTTATTATTTTTAAATTCTATTATGCTATTATTATTGTTATGAAATATTGCTGTGTCAATTCCTGAATATAATAACGAACTTATTTATGTCTTTTAATCTACCCTATCTCCCACATCAGAAGTAGGGATTGATAACAAAAACTACGCCTACAAATGTTTGGTTTCAGGAAAATGAATAGAAAGCAGGATGCTTCAGAAATAACGCAAGGGTGTCAAAAATATCATAAACCTATTCATCAATCGCCAATTTTGGGACAAAGGACAGCGGATTACGCAGCTCCGGGTGCAACTAATAGGACTATGGCATCCTCTGGTGGTGGTGATGCACCTCTCGGCGGTTCAGTGGCAACAAATAGCAGCAGTGAATTGTGAATAATTGTGATGCAGTGAATTGTGATGAAGTGAATTGTGGCAAATGATAAAGCTCGATAATACGACGACCTAACTCTATTTATGGAGTACACCAGTGAGCAGTCTTGCTGAATACGCAAATCGAAAATGGGAGTTGGTAAAGAAGGCGATTGTTGTGGAGACGACTGAACAACTCCTCGTCGAAGCAGTTATTCCAGGTATGTCAACCCTTTCGTATCCGTTCTGATTTGCTACGCCTTACACCGAAAAATTTGCCACAGTTAATTCACTAAATTCGTACAAACGAAAAAGGCCTGTCAAAGAGTCTGATCACAATATCCCATATAAGCGTTTTAGAAACGTGTCTACTCCAGATACTGTCTTCGTCTAGACGATGTCTTGAATGTTACAAAATAGGTCATATCCCTCTCCTAGAGAGGAGACCAGAGTCCCTGCAGTGGGAACATTACAGGCTGATGATGATTATGATGAGGTCATATTCGAAGAGACTGTCGTCCGGGTTCTAATCGCGGCTTTAGTAAAGATTCAGCTTCTAGGACTAAATCTAACGGTACAAAACCAGTAGAATCTAGTTTAAAACCCCTGTAACATTGTGCACTTTTTGGAATAAAAAATCAGTCGGGTAAAAAGGGGCATTCCAGTGGGACCTGTTTTCACGGCTTTAATAAGTAAGCTAAAGATTAAAAGGCTTCTTAGGTGAATAGCTTGGTTTTAAGTAACAAAAAATTACACACTATTCAAATTGGTAGTCACGATTATTCCTGCCAGTGGTGCGGAATGCTCTTTAATGCGCGAAAGTATTGGTGATTCAATTAGAGTTTAACTTGTGAAGGATACTATTTCCTGAGAGGTGTTTGTGACAATGCTTTCAGTTAGTTGCAGTAGTCATCGCGTAAATAGCTGTGTATGGTCTGTGTTGATTGCATAAACGTTGAATTAGATTTCATTCTGGGTCCTGATAGGTACATTCAGTATGACGTATTACTTAGTCAAAATTTATTTGAAACTAGCCGTTCCCGTGGAAATACAGGGATAGTGTAGTTTCCCAACGGTGCAAGAGTTTTTCAAATCGTTTCAGCAGTTTCTAAGTTAAATCGGTACAAACAAATAAAATCTTTCCTCATTATAATATTAGTTTAGATTAGATTCCTGGACTTCAGGTGACTTTCTCAAGGAATTCTGCTAAAGTCTATTGCAACTCTTATAGTGTAAACTGTTCTAAAAACAAAATGTTGATTTTGACGGAGTTGGTTTCAATCCTGAAATAATTACATTTCGGAGCATAAGATACTGCTATGCTAGTTAAAGCCATTATAAAAGATTTTAAGGATAACCTTAGGCCGTTCGTAGATGAAATCGTATTCATTTACATTGATGATTTGTGACGTATGACTTATGAAACAGCTGATCAAGGATAGAACGTTTATAAGTTCTTAGTTCGTTAGTTTACGAAGCTTCGCAGAAAACAGGAATTTCTGTCAAAAAAGTAAGTTTAAAAAAAAAACTGAGATCGAATACTTAGAAGAGTTATTTCTAACGGCCAAGTCAGGGTAAAGTTTCCGTTGTTTTAAATGCTCCCATTCGTACAACTGTCAAACAAGTAAGACAATTTTGTGGATTCCCTTGTATAATCTAATAATCTTACACGTAATAATGTTAAATTGCACTGGACTTCAGAACAGGAAACTGCTAGAGATAAAATCCTTGAGTACCTTGCCTCTGTAAAGCCTGTCGAACTTCACACGGATACCTGAATTCTGTAGGTCAAGCGAGAAATCTTTTTCAAAAACATGATCAGTTCAAAGTAGTAGAGTATTTTAGCATGTGCACCACTGACACCGAAAGTCGTTCTCACTCTTATGAGTTGGAAACTTGCAGTGGTAAGATCTATGAGCATTTTCGTCATTTACTTGGCAGGCTATTTAAAGTCATTACTGATTGTAACTCGCTAAAAGCCTCGCGTAATAAAAGAGAATTGCTTCCTAGGGTTCATAGGTGGGGGGCTTACCTATAATCTTTTCATTTTAGTGTCGAGTACCGAAAGGGAAAACGTATTCCCCATTTTAATTACCTAGCGCAATCCATCATTTGTCCACATACATAATATTCAAAATTATAGTGAACGGTTGGAGGTAGAAAAGTAATGATTTAGAAACCAAAAATATAATTGAATCAATTAAACAAGGAAGTATCGACAAAAATATAAAACTAAGTGGTAATAAACTACCAAACAATACGCAGTTGTCTATAATAGATGCATTCACAAGTTTCTGCTACTTGAAACCTGTTACTGAATAAACTGTCATAGCAACAGTAAGGCTCGTGGCTTAATAATAACTGCCACTCTAGTCGATCTTTAGGTTAAGCCACGCTTGCCTAGGTTAGTCTGTGGATGGGTGCCCGCCCATTACATACCGAGTTTCCTCCGTGCCTCGGAAAGATATTGGTTGCAGCTGTTATATGTGGATCTTTGGCAGTCGTTGCAGGTCGTCAGTGATCTGAAAGTCTGACATCCAGTCTTACCAAGGGGTATCGTATTACCTAGTATTGGCTAGGTTGTGGAGGTCAGATAGGCAGTCGTTTCGTGTAAAATACTGGTATTCAGCTGCATCCGGTTAGACTGGAAGCCAACCCAAAAATAGTTGGGAAAAGGCTGGGCAGATGATGATGAGCAACAGTAAATGCCTTGAAACAATTAATAAATTATACTGTTGGTACCCTTATACGTATAATTTGTGATCAGGCTGCTTCCTATACCGGCAAAGAATTTACTCATTTCTGTGAGAAATGGTCTAAAGAATTGCATTTTATTGCTAGTGGTGTAAGTCGTGCAAACAGCCAAGTTGAGCGGATCATGAAGGGTCTGACAAACTGTTTTACTATTGATGAAAACACAATCAAAAAAAAAGTTGGAAAGATGCTGCTGGCGAAGTACAATAATAATTGGCTATCAATAGCACCTTTAATAAAAGTACTGGTCATACTCCTTTCCAACTTCTGATGAGCTGCGATTAGTCGGCTATATCAGCTTTGCTGAATGATGTTGAACGTATAGACCTCGGTATGTGCCGTCAAGAGTCAAAAGTCAGAATGGACGAGCTAGCTCAATCTCGAAAAGCGGATTTGAAAAAACTAAAGCAAAAATTATACCTTTCAACGTCGGTGATATGGTACTGGTAAAGCAAAATCGGCGAGTAATTATTAAACTTGATAGAAAAGTTAGAAGTCCATGTAACGATATCGATAGAAAATACAGTTCGAGTTAATAAAACTGGCAACGAGTTGTATGTCTCTCATCATAGTTTACGAATTGTCACACCTGACATGGGATGTGAGTTGACAGACTCTTTTAGAAAAATGTAACGATCGATCGTGTGATTAATGTTACGGAGATATTTAATTTATATTTTAGTCAGTGAAAAACTGTAACTTTTGTGTTTATTTTATTGTATATTGTGCAGTTGTGAGGATTCTCCTGCATATCTCTAAGCGTCTGGCCAACGATTATGGTTATGCTTGACAATCTCACCACTGCCATTTGCATGCCTGATTTGGCATCTGTCTAATTGTCATGAGATTTGACAATAGCCATGTGATTTGGCATCTATCTAATTGTCATGAGATTTGACAATAGCCATGTGATTTGGCATCTTTCTAATTGTCATGAGATTTGACAATAGCCATGTGATTTGGCATCTTTCTAATTGTCATGAGATTTGACAATAGCCATGTGATTTGGCATCTATTTAATTGTCATGAGATTTGACAATAGCCATGTGATTTGGCAGATAGAATCATGATGCCATGTGATTTGGTATGTACTTGGTTGTCATGAGATTTGGTAGTACAGAATCATGATGCCATGTGATTTGGCTTTAGTGGTCATGTGATTTGGCCATGTAATTTACTTAATTAAAAATGTTGATTCAGTTATGATATTTGAACGTTAGTAGCTTTTCGATAATTTTTGAATTGTGTAATTTCACTAATTGTCTGAAATTATTGTTACACTATAATTTGAAAAAAAAAACTATTATGAATTTAGTTCGCGAGCCATAAAGGCTGCTCGTCAGTATGGCCGTGTGAGAGATAATTTATTAAATGATTTTTAAGAATTGTTTAATATTATTTTATCAACTTCCGTTATATGAAAGTAGTGTAACTGACTACTGGTTCCCCCACTATGCGAATGATTCTTGCTTTAAAAGTGGGCGCACAGTCTTTCGATAGATCAGACGCTGTCCGGTAGCGGACACGGCACAAGGGTGCTCTGAACTATCAGGTATTATGTTTATGTTTCCTTAAATATTGTTGTAATGTTGTATTTCTGATTTGTTAACTGTGTTATTATTTTTAAATTCTATTATGCTATTATTATTGTTATGAAATATTGCTGTGTCAATTCCTGAATATAATAACGAACTTATTTATGTCTTTTAATCTACCCTATCTCCCACATATTATTACAATATATTTTATTATGGTAAAAAAAATGGTACCTACAAAATATGCACTACAATATATATATTTTTTTTATCTTTATTTTGGAAAAGGCTTTAATCGCGACGCGATTATGCCAGCCTCGTAGTTACAATATCATAGGTCAGTAGCAATTTACCCGACCTGGAAAAAGAAACCAAGACACCACGTTCAGCATTCGTACTTGCAATCTCTAAACCAACAGGGCACGAGTGCTAACAGCTAATAATACTAATAATATGCGTGAATCGGACGCTGATTATCTCTCACTCATTTGATTAAGTGTTAGGTAATCCCTTGCATTCCCGCTAATTTGTGCTGCTAATTTGAACAAGGCAATTAGTGTTTGAAAATACATTTGAGTTTAGTAGCACGGGCTTGAAAATACAAGCAATGCACTTCTCTACTTGTTTTTAACACGCTGATTAACAAAATACTGAATTTACTTAAACGATCAAAAATAAAAATTTGGTGATTCCCATCCCTAGTGGTTAAAACGAGTATCAGAACCCAATACTGCAGCTACTATTTTGTCAATAACAGTTTAAAGGTTTGAAAGAATGATATGGTGATGAAAGTTTTTCGTTAGGCAGAACTTGTAAAATATTTACCGAATTTATTCAGAAAATTGTATAGGTACCATGCCATGTTACCAAAGTCTTAATAATTGTCATTTAAAAAATAAATGTAAATGTTGCAAATAACCTCGTACCCATCAACAAAAACATCGTCGTAGCATATTTTATGATTCTGTTCAGCCAGCATTCAAATTAAAATATTCTAATGAGCCTCTTTCCAGATGTATTTGAAAAAAGACCAGCCACATTTTATTGTCGTTATGTTAGCAATATACGTCACGGCCTGTCTCGTTTATTTGACATCTGTCAATTGGAACGCAGTGACAGTGACTATTATTTGAAATATTTCAAATAGGTATATCGAAAAAATAAATGTATCTGTCTATCTACATTTTATTACATGTTCACGTTTATGAGTAGGCATCAGATTATTATTACGTTTATTCCAATCATATTCAGTACCTCAATTAATCGAATCTTTTTACTTTTATAAAAAATATATTTTTTTTAATTAAAAAACCGGCCGGAGTTCCGTAGTACAAGTAATTGCAGGTTTTCTATATGGCATAAGATAATGATCCCAGTTCTTCTGTTACTACCTAGTCTTAATGCCCATTTATGATTTATTTTTAAACTAGAGGTTGCTTTACTTATTTTCTTTTAAACACACGTTCTCATAACTAAAATTATATCTAATAGCTAAAGACAAAAATTCTCATTATTTTTGTGGTACACGAAAAAAGGTTCTAGAACAAAATCTTTTCATTTTACCTATTAAGTCTAGCTCGGCTCAACGATATTAGAAATAGGGAGGTCTGCCAAAAAGTATAACATTAAATATTATGGACAATACATTGTGGTTACAAAGCAACGGTCGGCGGCCATTTTAAGTTGTTATCAAGATGGCGGCGGACAAAACGGATATTATTTTAGGAAACATTATGGGAGTTTGGGCAGGTTTATGTGCTATTTTAAAATTAATCTGTCTAGAGTCAATATTTGCAGTTTTCAAATACAGTTTTTAAGTGGTCAAGCCCGCCACACGATCAACAGTGGCGACCACCAGAAAAGCGCCGAGACAATGAAGCTCCAGTCTTTTTTTCAAATTCTTTTAATACTGAATTTTTGCCCCTTCTAAACATTGCTGACGTAGTATCGCATCCTATTATCGCATGTAAAAATAAAATATAGTTTTGGCATTTTGGATAAGCTGATAAACTTTTAGAAGAATATATTTCTGTCCGTTGCTGCGCCTTCCCAGGTTTTAAAAAGTAAATAATTTTAGTTAGTTTAGAAGGGGCAAAAATTCAGTATTAAAATTATTTGAAAAAAAGATTTGATTGACTGCGCAAAAGTATTTACAGAAATTAATTCTTCACCTCAAATACTAATTACTAAAGGAATTCGGTTTCTTCTTGCGGTTTATGGAGCTCCAAAAAAAATTGATTGCATAGATACGTACAGATATTTAACATTTGTAAAAAATACACGAAACAAAAAGCAAGTACAACTATCTTGTCTTCCTCCAACATCGGCATCTGCTACTCAACATTTGTTTCGAGTATACTATCAAGTTCAGATATGGCAAGGCAATGAACTGAACCCTGAAGACTGGGGTTGGAAATTGATAAATAATACTTTGGAACCGATTCGAACTTTACTGCCCCCTGCTCCAGAAAAACTTATTAACACTATTTTTTGCAATTGCAAGAAAGGTTGTAGTGCCAAATGTGGCTGTAAAAAAGTAGGGTTGCAGTGTTCTCCAGCGTGTACCAATTGCCAAGGTGCCTCTTGCTCAAGTGTTCAATTAAATACAAGAGAGGAAGATTCATGTGATTTTGATGAAGAGACAACTGATTCATGTTCATTTGAACAATTTCTAAGCATTCATCAACAGGAAGGAGAAGAAGAAGAACAAGAAGAAATTGAAGAAAACATGATAGTTGAAGTTGAATATGAAGAGTCAGATTAAAGTAATAAAAAAAGTTAGAACGACAGTTAAACTCAGTAACCCATATCAATAATCTTCATACTATTAAATAATTATTGTTCCTGAAAATAACGTCATAAAGGTTCGTGGAATAGGCCTACCGGGGATACCACGTTAAAAAAAACGCGCCGAGTACACTACCTCACAGGTGGTGTGGAAATGTGTGCATATTATGTAGAACGTGATTCTTACAAGCGCAATATCTGGGAAATAGTGGGTCTTAGAGAAAAAATTATTAGAACCATTTTTATAGAGAATTTTAAGATCTACAACTTTGCTTTGAAGTACTTTTTCGATAAAACTTACCGTTTTCGAGAAAAATCCAAAAAACCTAAAATTTTGACCTTGGGCCCCGAATAAGTCCCTTAGCACACATGGGACTGGTGGGGACTTTTGACACTTTATTCCTTGTGGTAAACCTAAGGTCTCTACGAAAATTTGGCTCTGTCGGAATTTTCTTTATTTGATCACTATTTTTATGTCTAAATTGACCGGACTACGGTTTTAGTTTGTCTTTGATGGATGCAGGTGACTAAACAGCCATTATATATAATTTTAGCTTAGGTGTAAAATATTTTAGAGCAACAAAATCTCAGACAAATATATTCAGTGGGCATGCATAAACTGCTGCTGGGCAATAAAAACATGCAGGCTCGTTATAAACGCGGCTAGTACTTGTGCCTTTACCCCCTAAAAGTAGTGCGACCAAGCTGCCGCAAAAATAATGTGGATTGGAGCTGTGGGTTGTTCAAAAGAGATACCACAGCCTTTTTTTTTTTTGGGGGGTGGGAAATCATCAAATAACCCCTCCCGCTCTTGGGCAGAGCGAAAGGGAGTGTCAGACTTCTACTGACTAAAAACCACCCATGTTCCTTCGTAGCCCTTCATGTCGAGGCCGCGGTATCTCTTGCGAACAACCCGCAGCCCCGACGGGCGTCGACCCTTGCGGGCCCCTTCCATGTTGCTGACATCTCTTTGAGGCGCGCGTGGAACACGAACCTGTGTGGCTGTTATTTATTATTTCGTTACGAGATTCTACGAGAAGTATTTTAAAATAAAATAAAACTGTTTATGGTGCCATGTTGTGATGAACGGAAAAAGAAAATTGAGAAAATGCTTCAGGTCGTGTATCGGAACGCATAAAAGCGCGTCAATGAAAAAGGTATTGTGGCGAAGTTTTTGCATTTTAAAGAGGTAATTTTGGCGGATATGTGCGTTTGTGAAAGTGTATCCTTCATGTGTTTGGCCATGTTTTACAACACAAAAATACGCAAGGAGACGTAAAGGGGGTCCAATGAAACTGTCATGCTTACATGATAATTGAAATAAATAACCGTCTTTTTGAACTTCAGTCGGGTAAAAATTGACAATGCAAAAAAATCAGGCTCTTGTAATTGAAGGTTAAAATAAAAGTTGAACTTTTACTAGGCCATCATTTTTATTTGTTTTTGTGTGATGGTTAGTGTCGCACTTAAACCGAAGGCGGGCACAGAAAATATGACAGTGCAGAGAAAAAAAATTTTTACAATTAAAATATCAATCCTCACTATGTTTTTCAGCACCGAAACAAAACAAATTCTTCTTCTTCTTATCGTGTGGGCAGTAAGGTCTAACGACTTCACACACCCTAGTGATAGAGTTTCTAAACCACCTGACATGGTTTGACGACCGCGATTTGGCGGCTAGGACCACCGGCTCACGTGCCTTCCGTAGCACGGAATTATCTTTTTATCAGACAATCAGGTGATTCAAGCCTGCAATGTTCTAGCCAAACTGGAATCAACTTTACAAAGTATGCTTCGTGGGAATCGAACCCACGACTACCGGATCACAAGGCAAACGCCTAATCCACTCGACCACGAAGGCAGTACCGAAACCGAAACAAGCTAGTGATAATTACTAATTAAAATGCAAATGAATCCGAACGCAATCAACAAAATTCCTCTAGATGAACTGAAGACTATTAAATAGTGTGACATTTAGTCAACATTTCACTTCGGACAACAGGAAAAACATTTCCGATTGCTTTGTCCGGCGCCGGCTATTTCCTGAGCCAACGTTTTCACTTTCCGATTAATCTAAAAACAAAATACGTTTTCTAAAGAACAAAATATATACAATGTAAACATTTGACGCAGTTTTTGATTTTTCAATTTTTGTTAACAGGCAAACCACTGTTTCACAGCTTTTGTAAAAATATTGTTCGATCACTTTAATTTATTTTACGAACAGATTTGGTGGTCGCACGTTGATATTCTTTCATGTAGATCAGATAGTTTCCGCCATTATTGAATGCTGAAAAGTACTGAAGTCTTGTTTAGGTTTTAGATAAGTGGTAGTTGTTTGACAAAATGCTTCATTTTGTAATTAACCGACTTCAAAAAAGGAGGAGGTCATATGTTCGTGTGTATGTATTTTTTTTTTATTTTTTTTTATGTATGTTACCTGATTTCTCCTCCATTTGTGAACCGATTCTCAAAATTCTTTTTTTATTTGAAAGAATATACTCCTGAGGTAGTCCCATTTAAATTTGGTGAAGATCTGATCCTGATCTTCGGAGATATACAATAGAACTCTTTAAAAATAGACGGCAAATCTGTCGTGATTGCTGCAATCGCTTGGATGTTTATTGTTTACGCAACATCTTAACTTACCATCACGCCTGTATGCTCTGACGGGTTACGCAGATGTGTACAGGACGCCCAGATTTCGAGAGTTAGGTATGTTAAGTTCCATTTTATTGCGGATAAGCCTATTACCGTGACATGTATTGTTAACAACGTAAAATTAATGAATATCAAATATTTGTAAAGGATATTACAACTAAAAATGGAAAAATAAAAAAACTTTTTTGCAAAAAAAAAAACCGACTTCAAAAACACAAAAAAGTGAAAAATAACTTTAGGTTCTGAAGTCGGTGACAAAAAAACTGAATAAAACAAACAAAAGTCACCGACTTCAGAAGCTAAAGTTATTTTTCACTTTTTTGTGTTTTTGAAGTCGGTTTTTTTTCTGAAACGACTTTGAACAGAATTTATAAGAATTTTGATGAAATGTAGTCTGGAGCAGGTATCTCTTGTTTCAGCTATGGGTTCTTCTACATTTAGCCATCTAATGCTGAGTGAGAATCTCTTCCAAATCTCTCCACTTCTGGTGGTTTTATGTCACAGCTGTCCAGTTTATTCTAGCCACTTAAATTATCGTCTGTTGCCCTAGTCCGTTGTCTTCCCACATTTTTCCGTCCTATCTTCTTAATTGAATCTGCGGACTGTTAACTGTTACTCTACTGAAGTCACAAGAAAACGGAAATGTCAAATCTTTTCCGAAATGTCAAGTCGTAAGAAGAAAGTCTTCAACACAAAAAACTCTTGGCCACCCCAAAATAAACGGTGAAAACTGCAAATATTAACCCGTCGCAGTCGGGGTCATTGTTGTCTTTATATCTATTTGTAAACACTTTACAACTCACGATTTGGTATCGTTGTTCAACATTTACAGCCCGTGCCGACTGCGCCGGCGGGAGAAGGGTTAACTCTGCAATAATGTTGGCTAACAAACGCTTGAAGGTGCTCGGGGGGTTAACGAATGAGGGTGGTTTAGTGAGCAGTATTAAGTTGGGTGTTAGGTTTCTTTTTTTTAGCTGTTTTGTTTCGAGATGGGCTATTGATATTCTTGTGTAAATGTTGTGTGCTCAGTTTTGAGAGAGTATGAAGTGTTAGAAAATGAAGTTATTTTATTTATTTATTTAAACTTCATGTACAAAAGCGGTACATAGGCGGACTTAATGCCACAAGGCATTCTCTACCAGTCAACCTTTAGGTCAAATAGGACATCACTGTGGTAGAGTACAAAAAAAAAATAATAAGGATGAAACCATTTTGTAAACATAATACATAAACAGGTGCATACCAGTACATATATAATTAAATAAACTAATAGATATTTTAATACATACAGTAAAAAAAACGAGAAACCTTATAATAATTACCTACTAAGACAAGTGACTTGATTGAGAGCAATTCAGTCCGATTTCAAAAATTTTCTCTTTGGGATCGAACTCGCCTGCAAAGCCATTTTGCGTTTAATTACTACCCATATCGTGAGCTTCGTTTAAAAACTGGTATTCAGCTGAATCCGGTTAGACTGGAAGCCGACCCCAATATAGTTGGGAAAAGGCTAGGCAGATGATGATCGTGAGCTTCGTTTGCCACACTCTTACTGTTGTTGGCACTGTTGGTTGTTAGTCTGATCATTTAGTACGGAAATATCTACAGTCACGACAAGGGTGATAACAACGCGTTGGTTAAATGAGGGACTTATTTTCGGGAACGTAATTCCATCTCAGGAATATTCTCAACTTTTACATTTCTTTTGCCAAAACTAGACTAAACGTAGGAACTCTGAGAACAGTTGTTTGTACCATACATTTAATTTTTCAGCTGTATATAATTCAATTATTCCCACAAACTAAATGCTACCAGCAACAAGTTTCTGACGACACAAAAACATTTTGCAAAACTTTTGTTAAAGTAAACCATACCGTTAGCAAGCAGGGTTGCGAAATTTGTTCGAAAGTCACCGTGGCCCTGGAACGCAAAGGAAATTAGTAGTAACATGGATGGCTTTTAGTCAGTAAGGGTCTGACACTCCTGTCGAGGCTGCGGGTTGTTCGCAAGGGATACCGCGGCCTCGACATGAAGGGCTAAGAAGGAACATGGGTGGTTTTTAGTCAGTAGAAGTCTGACACTCCCTTTTGCTCTGCCCAAGAGCGGGAGGGGTTATTTGATGATTTACCACCCCCCCCCCAAAAAAAAAAGGGTCTGACACTCCCATCTGCTCCGCCTAGAGCGGGAGGAGTCGTCTTCCTCGGGGTCGGCTTCCAGTCTAACCGGATCCAGCCGAATATCAGTATTTTACATGGAGCGACTGCCTATCTGACCTCACAGCCCAGTTAATATTGGGTAATTCGATACCCTTTGGTAAGACTGGTTATCAGACTTGCAGGTCACTGACTATTTGTAATTACTGTCAACGATCTATATATGGCAGCCGGGAGCAACAGTTATCCCATATTTTAAAAAGAATGTTACCGTAAGCATAATAAATTAATCAGCCTCGTTCCCACTGCTGGGACACTGCTGTCTCAGAGCGAGTGAGCCGTAATCCAGCACCTAAGCCCAGTACTGCTTAACCCTTTAAATGTGGCACTGTCAATCCATTTTATAGTAGCGGAGACACAAGTGCCTTACCACTATAAACACCTAAATAATTCTACAAGTTAATATTATGCTTGAGCTGTGTGAGTCTGTCATGCTGCGTCTGCAATTTAGTTTCTGAAAATGTAAACAAATATTTGTTATTGGAAAATTAACTTTAAGACTCACCTAATAGGTTCAAACTGGCGAAATGACGTAAAAAAAAAAAAAAATTTAAAACTTTTTATTTCAAAAACATTTAATTAATTTTGGTTAATCACACATCGCCTAATATTAATTCTGAAAGAATATGTGCGAGTGAGGCGTCTCGCTTGTTTACATAACAATATACTTAGTTCTACTAAAAACATTACAATACGTAAGTATATACTTATAGTAGTAGTAGTTATAAATTCAAGATTAAATTATTTATTTATTTGTGAAAGATCTGGAGGGACGTGATGGTATGTTTTTTTTTACATTTAGGATATTTTTTTAATAGTACTAGCAACTTAGATATTATACTTAGTACTTACCACAATCCAGTATTAACTGGGTTGTGGATGTTCAATGGACAGTCGCTCCATGTAAAATACTGGTATTCAGCTGCATCCGGTAAGTCTGAAAACCGACCAAAACATAGTTAGGAAAAGGCTAGGCAGAACATGATAATGGAAACAAGAATTCGAACATGTAATAGCAATATCTACCAAAGTAACATCTCCATTCATCAATACAATATAATGTAAATGGTAATGTATAATCACTCCATTATACGAACACACAAGGTGAGCATTTAGCTAATTATAGTGTCGAACGTAAGAGAGGAGCTCGTGGCTTAATAAGAACTGCCACTCGGGTCGATCTTGAGGTAAAGCTGTGCTTGCCTAGGTCGGTCTGTGGATGGGTGACCGTCCGACATACCGAGTTTCCTCCGTGCCTCGGAAAGCACGTTAAGCTGTTGGTCCCGGCTGCCATATATAGATCTTTGGCAGTCGTTACAGGTAGTCAGTGACCTGAAATTCTGACATCCAATCTTACCAAAGAGTATCGTATTACCTAGTATCAACTGGGTTGTGGAGGTCAGATAGGCAGTCGCTCCATGTAAAATACTGGTATTCAGCTGCATCCGGTTAGACTGGAAGCCGACCCCAACATAGTTGGGAAAAGGCTAGGCAGATGATGATGAGTGTCGAACGTAAGACTTGCCCTGTCATCGTTACAGTTTGGTTTAATTGTTTATCGACGACCATTGATAGAACCCATGTTTTAAATTAGTCATTATTTTCCTGGCTTTGTAACATGTTACTTGGGGACGGAGCAACACGTTTTAAGGGTTCCGTCCCTGGCTGCGGGTGTTCGCAAGAGATACCGCGGCGTCGACATGAAGGGCTAAGAAGGAACATGGGTGGTTTTTAGTCAGTAGAAGTCTGACACTGCCTTTCGCTCTGCCCAAGAGCGGGAGGGGTCATTTGATGATTTTCCACCCATCATAAAAAAAAGGGTTCCGTACCTCCAAAGGAAAAAACGGAACCCTTATAGGATCACTTATGTGTCTGTCTGTCCGACCATCCCCCCCCCCCTTATCTCCGAAACTACTGAGCCTAAAATTTTCAAAATAGTACAGAAATTAGTTCGACGCTTATAGGTTATAGGAAAACCTATAAGAAGTCTGTGGTGCTAAAATAACATAGAAAATCTCTCAATATCTAATACAATGGTACGGAACCCTTCATGTGCAAGTCCGACTTCCACTTGCTCAGTGTTTTTTTTTCAAAAATATCGGGGGATTGAAATAACAACCGATGAAATGAGAGAACGCGTCTCTCTACCTGCTCCTTGGGGAGTATTCTTCTTATGTGGTGCACCTCTTTCATCAAATAACCCCTCCCGCTCTTGGGCAGAGCGGAAGGGAGTGTCAGACTTCTACTGACTAAAAACCACCCATGTGTCTTCTTAGCCCTTGCGCCGAGGCCGCGGTATCTCTTTCGAACAACCCACAGCCCCGACGATAGTTCAAATCATGTTTTCAGAAAGTTTTATCTGCGTTGTTAAGCGGTAACTCATCATTATAATCTAATACCTTTAAATGAGCAATTCTTGTATTACCTATATTATTATTACCCAGTCTGTGCGCTTGCGCCGTTCCGTGCAGGTGTGTCAATGAACTACCGCGACGAAAATGTCGAGTACAAAAATTGTGAAGTGTACGACGTGTAATATCGTAATTAATGAACTACTGGCGTTTGTACAAAACAAATATGAAGTGATGGACAATGAAAGCATGATTCAGATCTGTGCAACGGGTTTCTCAACTGAGGATATCGACTGTGCTAAGACGTTATTATTTGAATCTTTGTCGGTTAGCAAGAAAAAAATATCTCGACGAAAAGACAAGCGACACAAGGACCTGGAGGACATCATAACATTGCTTAAGGTAACTGATCCTGAGCTGATACCCATTTTTGTGGCCAAAGATTTGGCTAAATTGCCCCCGGTAACATTTGACCATGTCGATGTTACGGGGTTGCTGAAGGATTTAGTGGTACTAAAGAAGGAGATTAGTGACATGAAAAATACATATGCAACCCTGAAGCAGATAGAAGAAATAAAAGAAGAACTACATAATTGTAAATATGGGTCAATATTGGCGGCGGATGAGGGTAATGTTAATAAGCTACGACGAGGCGCATTTTGTTTGGATAGCGGGCCGGTGGGTATATCACCAATGTTAAACCGAATCACAGCGCCTACACAGAGAACACACGACCGAGAAAGTACACCGACTCGGCTATCTCGTTCATACCGGTGCGTCGTCAATGACTCAGTAAGCGAGAACGATAGATCTGAGCGTTGCAGGGATAAACACAGTGTCGATACAGTTGGAAAAAGCTGTGCGACGAGTAACTTGTTAGCTCGATCAACTGACAAGGAGCAATCTGCAACCACACCTGTTAGTAAATTGATTTTGCCTAGCAATGAGCCCGTGTGGCGGCATAGAACAATGGCCGAAGTTGTACGAGACAACGGTGATTTTAGAAATGATAAACCGAATGAAAGCTGGACTATTGTACAAAGGAAGCGCTTACGTAATCGATTTGTTAGTCAATTCGGCAAGGCTACTACGGAACCTTGCAATAATTTCAAGGCGGCCGAAACTAAAGTGCCCTTGTTTATCTCCAATGTTCACAAAGACGCAGCGGAGACAGACATAATTGAATACATTAACACAAAAACTCACGAGAGAGTGAGCCTCACCAAAATGAAAATGAAGTACGAGAAAAGTTATAATTCATTTAAGCTGTACGTGTCGAAACACAAGTTGCATTTGTACCTTGATGATAATATGTGGCCCGATGGAATAACATTCCGTCGATTCGTGAATTTGAGAAGTGGGCACGAAAATCAACATTTAAATGGATCACAAACGTAATTGCAGGCTCGTGAGTTTTAACTGTAAAAATGTGAAAAGGAGTGTGGAGTGCATCAGATCACTTTGCCGGGAAGCAGACGTGTTAGCCCTTCAGGAAACGTGGCTGGTCCCACAGGACCTACCGTTTCTCGGGTGCATCGATGGTGACTTCAGTTTTACCGGCAAATCAGCCATGGATTTATCGGCTGGTGTGAGACGCGGCAGACCGTTTGGTGGCGTGGCAATCTTGTGGCGAAAAAGTGTGTTTACTGATGTGTCAATCATAAAGTGTGAAAGCGATCGAATAGTGGCAATTAAAGCGTGTACAAGCAACCAGAGGGAAGTGTTGATGGTTTGTGTATACATGCCAACAGACCAGCCGGACCATCTGCCAACGTTCACGCATTGCATGGGTGAGGTTAGTGCTATTGTTCAAAATAATAATATAGAATCAGTATATATCTTAGGGGACTTTAATGCGCATCCATCAGCTTCTTTTTGTGACGAATTACTGAATTTTTGTGGAGATAACAAATGGACATGTGCTGACTTAGTTAAGTTAGGCGTGTCGTCTGATACCTACACATTCTATAGCGAGGCGCATAGATGTAAACGTTGGCTAGACCATTGTTTGGTTACACAATCTGCCTGGAAAACGATAGTTAGCGTAATTGTAGACTATGGAGTGTATTGGTCGGACCACTTGCCCTTAATTATTGAATGTAATCTTGACATAATTAGAAATAAATGTATTGTTGACAATTGGACTTGTAATAATATTGTATGGGGTGAAAGAACTGTGGACGAATGTGATAAGTATCTTGACTTATGTAATAGTAAATTAAAAGAAATTCATTTCCCCAGCGAACTTGGTAAATGTGCAGATAAGATGTGTCAAAACATAAAACATAGAACTTTTATTGACAAATTATATAATGACATTATAGACATATTGTGTGAGGCCTCTGTACAAAGTAAACATGTTAAAAATCATAAAAAGGGTAAGAGTGTAGTAGGGTGGAACAAGCATGTCAGGGAAGCACACAACGAGGCTAGGCAGGCTTATCGTAGATACGTGTCGCATGGCAAACCTGACAATGGTCCTTTATGTGACGACATGTATACAACACGTAAAATATTCAAGTCCAGGTTAAAGTTCTGTCAAAACCATAAAAACCAGCTTGAAATGGACATTTTAGCAGACCATGTTTCTGGTAAAAACTTCAGGGCCTTCTGGAAGGCAACTAAGAAAATGAAGGGTAAAGTTAGCGTGCCAGTGAGTGTGAATGGGTATAACGAGCCTAAGGACATAGCCAACTTGTTCAAAGATAATTTCAAAGTCGTGTCTCCGCTAACATCTTGCGTAGAGGTGCCAATTGATAGTGTCACTGATCTGGACAATGTGCTGGGCTTTTCCAGCAAGGATGTGGAAAAGGCCATCACAAACATGGTTAGAGGAAAATCCCCGGGCAGTGACGGTATCAGTATTGAGCACCTTCAGTTTGCAGGCGTGCACTTGTTTAGGGTCCTGGCCATGCTGTTTACCTTTTGCATGCGACACTCTTACCTACCGTCAAGGCTGTTAGAAACGATTGTGGTGCCGATAGCGAAAAATGTCACTGGGGACGTCACAGATACAAGCAACTATAGGCCTATCTCTCTAGCGACTACTGTTGCAAGGGTCTTCGATAAGTTACTTGACGCGCAACTCAGCAAGTACATTGACCTCCACGACGCGCAGTTTGGCTTTCGTGAGACACTTTCGACTGAAAGTGCTATCTTGACACTGAAACATACTGTTAACTATTATGTCAACAGAAAAACACCTGTCTATGCTTGCTTCCTGGACTTGTCGAGGGCCTTTGATTTGGTGAACTACAACAGGCTCTGGGCCAAACTTGGAGAGGTAGGGGCTCCCGCTGAACTCGTTAGCATCCTGTCTTACTGGTGCAGACATCAGAAAAACTGCGTGAAGTGGGGTACCGTACTTTCGGATGAGTATGCACTGGAGTGTGGTGTGAGGCAGGGAGGCCTGTCCTCTCCAAGACTCTTTAACTTATATGTTAATCAGCTGATCGGTGAGCTCAGCAACTGCCATGTTGGCTGTCGTATAGATAACGTCTGCGTTAATAACATCAGTTACGCTGATGACATGGTATTACTGAGCCCATCGATCAGTGGGTTAAGAAAACTGCTTGATATCTGTAGGTCTTATGCTGAGGGTCACGGTCTGAGGTACAACGAGCAGAAGAGTAAATGTATGGTCATTAGGGGTAAGAACAAACAACCGGAACATATACCACCAGTCTATTTAAATGGGGTGCCTTTAGGGCGTGTCTCTCAGTTTAAGTACCTGGGGCACGTTGTGACGGAGGCTCTGAATGACGATGCGGATATCGAGCGGGAGCGAAGGGCGCTGCCGCTGTCGGTGCGTGCTAATATGTTGGTACACAGATTTGCAAAGTGTACTACGGGTGTAAAAGTAACACTATTCAGAGCTTACTGCCAAAACTTTTACGGCAGCTCTCTGTGGACCAACTACACCCAGCGGGCCTACAGCGCTCTTCGTATCCAATACAACAATGCGTTTAGGATTCTGGTGAGGCTCCCTCGATTCTGCAGCGCGTCGGGTATGTTTGCTGATGCAAGGGTAGACGACTTTTATGCAATAATGCGTAAAAAAACAGCTTCTCTGATGCGCCGGATTCGAGGGAGCACCAACAAAATCCTAAAAATGATAGCTGAGAGGCCAGACTCCGTAGTGCTGGGGAGATTTACACAGCTTCATGTGACGTAGTGTAGTGACACTACTGATTCTTGTATGAGATTTGATGTATACTAACGTAGTTTTAAGACCTTTGTAACTAACAGCTGTTTTGGTTAATTATTGTATATTTTGATTATTTGAATGTTAGTGAATGATGCATACTAACATAGTTTTAAGACCTTTGTTACTAACATGTGTAATGTGTATGTTGTATTATTATTGAATTTTAATTGTTATAATAAGTTCCTACTAACGTAGTTTTAAGAAATTTGTTACTAACAATTATGGACAAACTTGGTCTGAAATAAAAGTATATTATTATTATTTCCTTTATTCATTTTATTTCCTTACTAAATACATTTTTAAATATTTCTTAAAAAAAAAAAGATATAAAAAACATTTAAAAATATAAAAAGTAGTAGCCCACCGGCATTGGGAACAGGGTCCGAGCTACCGGTGGTCAGGGCTCTTGAGAGAGGAACCTCCTGACAATGCGCGCCGTGTCCAGAAGTACTGCCTTCTGGATCAAGCCCTTGATCCAGCTACCAAGCGAGAGCCTCCTTAGATGTTCGTCGAGGCTCTTGGCTATTAAGCCATTGGCGGACACGACTATCGGCACAATGATTGCCGTATTCACGTGCCACATGTCGACAACCTCGCGAGCCAGATCTAGATACTTGAATTGTTTATCTTTCTCTGCTTTCACGAGGTTCTCGTCATGCGGGACCGTTATATCAACAATCATTGCGCGACGCTCCGATCGATCTATCACCACAATGTCAGGCTTATTGGCAACAATAGTCCTGTCAGTGACGATAGGTCGATCCCAATACAATGAAATATTACCATTTTCGAGAACTGGGTCGGGCGCATACTTATAGTATGGCACTTCTGTTTCCACAAGGTTGTATTTCAAAGCAAGTTGCTGGTGGATAATCCTGGCAACAAGGTTGTGTCTATGCAAGTATTCTCCGTTAGCCAGACGAGAACATCCAGAAATAATGTGTCGGATCGATTCTCCAGGACGGTGGCATGCCCGACATATGTCAACCGTGCAAATTTTTCAACAATTCAAATCAACTTATTATTATTATTATTATAATCTGAAACTCAGAGACGGTTTTGAGGGGCGATAGATAAATCGTTCTAGCTATAGGTTTAATTATTAGGAAACGTCGTCAAAAACAAAAACCGAGCAAAGTTCGATCATATAGCTACTCCTAATTTTTCGATCAAAACAACCAAAATTTTATTAACAAAATCGAACAATTAATTAAAATGTGAACATCATTGTTTAAACGATCACATTACACTCATCTTGTCGTCATCAACGAAACAAAAACAGCTTAAACACAAAAGCAATTAATTATAACTTTTTAATATCCCTTCTGTTAAAAGGGGAAATAGAAAGAAAAAGTTTCAACAAAAAAGATCGCATACTTTTCTGTGAAAAAGTTTTGTAGGGGGCGGAGCTTAATGACGCATGCGCGGTAAGACTGCTGAAGAAATGCTTGACTGACGTTGTCGGCAATGACAACGGAGTTTGGACAGTAAAGCAGTCGCCGCGAAACCTCAGTGCTATGCGGACGCGAACCAAATGCACCTCTGCATAACTTGAACGCATCTCGTATCCTAGTGAATAATCACGTAAAAAGTACTTTTTGTCGATCGGACTAGAGTAGGAAATACTTTCCACAAAGTTGGTAAACTTTTTAAGTTCGTAAAAGTTTCGCGAAGTCTCAAAAGTTGGTTGTTGAATGCAAATTCGTCTTATGTAATGTATGTAAATAGTTTGGTTTGGGTATTGATAAGTTTATTTTACTTTTAAGTACTATTATAAAATAAATCATTAAGTTACTCCAAGCAACTAAGCTGTCTCATCAAAAAACATCTTGAAACAAACTACTAGCAAAAAAGTTTTAAAACTACCATAAACACTTTCAAAAACACAACACGTAAGTATTACGCAATTATTTTGACAACATAATGCACACTTGCAGTTTATCCCTACACCATATAATTATGTATTATACTATCTACCTATCTAATAATATATTGAGAGGAAAATTGTTTAGTAAGGTATTTACCACGTAATACTTTCGTTATTTACAACTTTGGCCGACTCACTTTAAACTAGGAGTCACACAACAATGCCAATTTAAACTTTCGGGAACTGTTCAATCTTTAACACATTGCACAAACTATAGGTTAAAGAATATAATTATGCTTTCAACGCTCTGGCTAAATGTGAGTAAATTTTTTCTAAGAATATACACGAAAGCTTTAACCATTTATAAAAAAAGGAACACATAAAAACAAATGAAGCATGTTATTACAGTTCGACTTTTGAACTATCTTAAAAAAAAGCAAATTAATTTTAAAGCCTCTAAACATACTTATTTAGCTCAAAAGAGGTTCATTAAGAAATAAATTCACGTAAAACCTATACCATTTTATTCTAAAGCCTACTTATTCACGCTTGGTAGTCACGATAATGGCAAATATAATTAAAATGCTTACAAAACATGCCGTACACTGATTCGAAACTCATTACACCCCCAAAATAGCTTACTACGTTACCCTTAAAATTATATTTCGGAACTAATGCCGTCGGTACCCCAATAATGACCCCAAATCGGTCCGTAACACCGAAAACAAACCGCAATTATGTGACGTCAATACCCCATTGACGTCCTAATACTAGCAACCATATTGTTAGCCAATTGTTATTAATAAATTATTGAATAAACAATACAGAATTAAATATTCGATTCTGGCAACCTTTTTCGCGGCTGTCTATAAGAAGCGAAGTTTATTTTCGCATTGTTATTTGGAGTAGGCAATTTTCTTCGATGCAAATTCCACATATGTATGGCTTGAATACAAATGTAAGCAGCCTGTATCTCTGTATTTTCCTTCAGGTTTTTTTTCTTACATTTTAAAGGAGTTTCGCACCTGGTGCGCGAATATTCCAACATAAAAAACCTGACTTAGACAACGGGCTATATTTTTCAAAGCTGTAAATTATGAAAGTTGTTGAAGTAAGTTCTAAGGTATGAAATATTGTGAATACAATCACATTGAGAGCATGTCTCATAAACTTCCGTTGTTTTTATAGGCCACCACGATAAGGCATTGCTATTACCAATAGCCGATACAACAATGAGTTCAGACTGTAGAAAATATTCCTAGAAACGATTTAAAATTACATAGCTTGAGAAGAAAGTAAATGAATCACTCTTTAACTGCATCAAATCTTTCTTATTCAATTATCTATTTAAGTTCACTTATAATTTATAATCTAGTGACAAATTGGACGGAGAAAACCGCACAGAGACAAGACTGGATATGCTTCTGCCCAGCAGTGGGACAATATAAGCTAAGAAATAAAAACTAGTAATAAGTGGGTTGTGGAGGTCAGAAAGGCAGTCGCTCCATGTAAAGTACTGGTGATCAGCTGCATCCAGTTAGATTGGAAGCCGACCTGACATAGTTGGGAAAAGGTTAGGCAGACGATGATATCCATTTATGGTCACAATTAAGTTACAAAAAGATATAAATGTTAAGTCTTGAGTCTAATAATAATCCACATAAACTATTAAAGACATGTTCTATCTATTATTAAACGAACATTTTCGAAAACCTTTTGGTCCTATAAAACTAAAACTACATTTCGATCCCAACGCATTATTAATAAGGCATCCTTATTTATGTATAAACATAACATTTTCTCATGAAATCGGTTCCGTAAATAATATATGTGTAACTTTAACCCAACAAGGGAATATGTAATATTTTTTATCGAAGGAATCGTAATAGTGAAGCTGTAAGCACTTTGAATAAATTGGTTATCAAAAAGCGTGTGTTCGGCTGATATTGTTGGTTCACATCGGATGAACGATATTCGGCGATGGAGCCAATGTGCATACAATGAGTTTGAAATATGTATTATGGACGCTTTCTGCTCTTTTGTAGGCTGCTTCATTACACTTATTTATTGTGTAGTTGCCTAACTGTTGATGATTATGATGAGTGCCTAACGTGTAGTTAGAGTTCTATGTCGCCCATGGCAGAGTTTTATGGGCCGCTGACGTCGAAAAATATCCCTTAGGCATGTTCGTGTTTCCCGTCGGGGCTGCGGGTTGTTAGAAAGAGGTACCGCGGCCCCGGCGCAAGGGCTAAGAAAGAACACGGGTGGTTTTTAGTTAGTAGAAGTCTGACACTCCCTTCCGCTCTGCCCAAGAGCGGGAGGGGTTATTTGATGATTTCCCACCCCAAAAAAAAAAGGCATGCTGGTGTGGTTTTCTCATGATGTTTTCCTCACTGAGTGATAATTATGCTTAGATCATACCTGGCAGTTGGACGGTCACATCACTAGACTAGTTACTTTTTAGTTACCTCTAGATCTGGCTGCTAATTTCGAAATTACAATTTGTTTCTTAAATAGTAATATTCGGAAGAGAGCAAACGCGTCAGGTGTTTTGATATAAATTACTGCAAATCATTGTTGTACGTAAAAAATAGGCTACGTGAGTGAGATAAAAGTTTGCTGATTATGGAATATAAACATTAGAGATTTTCGTTTGCTATTTCAGACAATATAAGTTATCATAACTAGGTAGTTCATTACCAATGATGAATTTGGAAATATGTTGTGGAGGCCAGATAGGCAGTCGTTTCAACATCGTTGGGAAAAGGCTAGGCAAATGATGATGATGATGATAAATTTCGAAATAATTAACTCAGGTTTTAAGTTTTCTAGTATAATTTGCGTCAATAATGAATTTGCTCACCCGATTTCTGGCCGGTTTTGACCCGTTTTATGGCAGGGCATGACAAAATATGAATTTTTCGTAATGTATAAAACCACAAATGCACATACTAATTACTACGAAAGCTTAACTGCAACTGGGCAGCTGCTTTGCCAATGCGTGTAAATTAATGCTTGAATATGTATGATTATCAGATTATATGAATCAAAATGATGAAAACAATTAATATGAAAATACACGTTCTTGAAAACGTAAAACTTCGGCAATTTCAGTGTGTAAAATAATAGGTTTCATATTTTATGTATAATCTCATTCTCATAACTATTCGAACGACCTGAACTGTGTCTGCATGCGGATGCAGTCCTACGGGGTTTTTCTATAACACACTTACAGCATTAGTCTCCAATGTCCATTTTGACAAATATAGTTGACGCTTCCCGTGACCAAAGAGCATTTATCTTGGCCCGAGGCTAAGTGCCATACAACGTGGCAACGCTGCCAGTCTCATGGGCACATTATCAGCTGACAGCGTTGAGGAGTTTTCCTCTGACTCTGGCTTTACGTGCCGTAGAGTATCTTTCTGGCTGGTCTGGCTGTTTGGTTTCCTCGCGGTGTTTTCACCCTGGCAAGTGATAATTATACAATGCGCACAATCGCACATGCATCCGCAAAATCAGAGTGCGTGTGGTTGGCAGTACGACGGTCACTCAACTAGAATCCTAGTGTGGGGCACCGTTTTTTAAAAAAAAAAAGAATATCACTACTCAGAATCAATATATAAACCCTCAGACAAAACCGAAAAGAATTATAGAAATCAGTAATTTTCAGAAATATACTTCATTTATTACTTCATACTTAAAGTATTGGCCATATTGGAACGAAATAAGGTAATTAGTATTTGCGACCGTATTATTCGGTATTCAGCCATCCTGATAATTTGACAGTAGACGTCTGTCTGTCCGTTCGTGTGTCGGGGATGCAGCTCATTAAAATGATTTGGAATTATCATTATAAAATGTTTAATGTGGATTGCCGCAGAATATTCGGTAGCAAGTGGATTTTCTTTTTTTGATCTTGGAAGTAACAAGTCGTGTAAGATTTATTTGTTATTTGGTTAATTGGTATTTATAAAATAATCTGAATAATTTTCTAGTTTGCTATCCACATTTTCTTTATTTTGAAGTATTCATTAGAATAAAAAGCGATAGAAACGCAACAATATGTTTTTGACGCAGGAATCGAACTTGCCGCTTGTACAGCTGCAGCCAACCATCACTGCGTTACCGTTTCAAACAATATAAATCTACGTTGTCCCTGATTATTTGTTGTATTTATATTTATTACCATTTCATTGTGTTCTTTCGGGACTTTATGTATTTGCGTCAATTTTTTTTCGGGAATCATTATTCGGAATTTAGATTTTCTTTCTAACGTATTAGAGTCGTATTTTGTGCGTTGTTTGCAACTACCCATGCAATCCACTTAAGTTGCCGCTTTACATTCTAGGAATTGGAATCTGCCAAGAGGAACTTGGATACCAACATTTGCATCTTTCAAAAGGAATGAAATAACTTTTCCTTCAATATCTGCTTAACCCAAATATTTGCTTTACTATCAATGCTGTATGTTTTCTTTCGAATTGTAGGTTTACTGCATCTTAAAATGCTGAAAAGTTTCCATTTTTTTATATCATACGAGTATATCATGAGCTGCAGTATTTCTTAGAAGAGTAGCCAATAATCGTATTCCATCGCGATAAGTAGATGGAGGAACAATATGGCCTTATGAAAATAGTAATGGAATTCAAGTCAAAAGTTTGAAGATTTTTAATTTTACTTTAAATTCGGTCTTTAAAAATAGTCCTCTTATGGATTAGATGGAAATCTCCTGCTAATTATTATAGGTTAAAGTTGCTTTTCGTGTGTAAGGTCACTGTTTTAAGCTGCGTAATTTCGCCATAATTTTGAATATTTATTCCTAAAGTTTTATTTGTAAAACACAATTAAGATTCATCACCTGCCTAGCCATTTCCCAACTATGGTTGTGGTTGTGTCCGCTTCCAGAATAACATATTATATTAAAAATATCTCGATTTTTTTTAAATTGTAAAAATATTGCGGCGCGATGGCGGGAAACGACGTAAAGTTATTTGCAAGTTTTTAAAGTCCAAAAAAATACAGATCTTATATGACGAAAATTGTTTCACAGAAAACTACATTATTCCTAGTAAAATAGATAGTTGCAAAATATCAACTACCAGTTCAGCGCTGCTAGCTAAATAGAAAAGTTATTCTTACAATGAAATATGTTTTCATGGTTTTCATAGAAAATGGATTATTCCGACAACCATTAAAATAACAATAGGCGATTGATTCCATTATAGATTATGTTTATTATTATTTTATAGACTAAAATATAAAGATATGGGCTAATGCAATTCAATTTAATTTCCATTTACTATAATTCAATGTATCACGCTTATTATACCTAATGGCGATCTATTATATATATGTACCTACTGTATTTGTATCTTTATTTGATTGACACATTGTGTAGGTAAGTAAATACCCTACATACATACAAACGTAAGTACTTCTCATAATTTTCTTTGGGTTGGTATATTGGATATGGGTACGGGGTATTCTTTGAGCCACATACATACAGCATAACTTCGTCCGCGTGAAATTATTATAATAATTTACTTACCTATTTGAATGTGATTGTGTATCTGGTTTTGGGTTTTAATTTTTTTGCACGGAATCCTGATCTCTTTTTTCTAAAATAAAAGTTGCCTAAGTAACTTCTAGTCCCGTCGAAATCGGTCCAGCCGTTTCGGAGATAAGCCGAAACAAACCGACATTTTGTTTGTTATAAATACCGTATTTATTTTCAATTCCATTTATTAAAAACCGCTATTTTGAAATTACAAACAGATACTTCACTTTTCTTTATTTGTATAGATATGAACGTTACTTTTTTTACCTTACGGCTAAACTGATTTTTATGGGATTGGTGGACACGTTAATATGACTGTATGACTTGACTTTGGACAGTATATTCTTTTTACCTCAGGACTGTCTTCCCGTGGGACAACTTCCGACCTCTAGAAAAGCTAACCTTTATAGATTTCCACGACGTTTCCTCTTGAGTCACTCACAGTCAGTCTTGTTTCGAATTCACAATCCTTTTCTTCTTCTTATCTCGAGATAGCATCGGAACAGGTCATGTAAAGACGAAGGTTATCTCCAAATATGATGGCCATTTGGAATCGATATTCAATCATTGGTTACGGCTCAACAGTGGCTAAATATCACTCCTTTGATCTTCAATACGGATAAAATTACCAATTACCTACTGGTGAGTCTAAAATCCAAATGTTTGACCAATTACGCCTACGCTTCAGGCTTTTAACTACCTGTAACGATTGTCAAATGAGCCTGAACGATCGATGTGAGCCTATTTACCCATGAAACTCATGCAACTGTACCTAATATTAGGTTGACACATAAATAGTACCTGGTTTCTAGGTCATTGCCTTCAAGCGACGCAATAACCCACTTGCTTCAACCGACTTCTATAACTGTCCACCCCATTTGTGAGAAGAATATGCTTCAGTTCTTGCTGAAACTTTTGGAGATCTTTGATTGGAAATTATTGTATTGAAGTGGGATTGATTTCGTTCAAGATAATGTTAGTATTACATAGGTATTACTTTTTACAGTTCGCTACGTTTTCGTTTGTTAAGGGCAAAGGCCAACGGGACTCTATTTTTTAGATTCATACGTGTATTGTTTAATTAACATTTGTTTAAACATATTTCGGAAAATATCGTGGGGAAACCAGCATGCCTTTTTTTCTTTTTTGGGCGGAAAATCATCAAATAACCCCTCCCGCTCTTGGGCAGAGCGAAAGGGAGTGTCAGACTTCTACTGACTAAAAACCACCCATGTTCCTTCTTAGCCCTTCATGTCGAGGCCACGGTATCTCTTGCGAACAACCCGCAGCCCCGACGGGCGCCTATGGGTAGTATAACAAATCTGACACCAGGGGGTCTAAAATGGACACTTTAGCGGATCATAATAGGATCATAATATGGATGGGAAATATATGTAGTATTTTACTCTAGCTGCGATCACAAAAAATATATAAATCTAACTATTATAGGTCGTCTCCACTCTAGAAATGTGGATGTTGTGTTTAAACTTATCTTATGCAAGTTCACCTCGAAAGCAGCCGACTTTTTTAAAATTTTCTCATTTTATATTGCCAATATAGTGACGAAATAATGAACAATCCATACATTAAACGAAACACTCCATACGACATCAAACAACGCAAACCTCGAACGTTCAAACATTTGACTTTCCAAAATAATTAAGCCAGCAATTCTCCAAAGAAAACGGTGTGTTGTGTTACATTCGCAAGTCATTGTCGAGGGAGAGATGATGTATCTAATATTCAACGCAAACTTTGTTAACGTGATGCACGCCTGATTAGTTAGCTCGGTAGCCGCAGGGTCGGATCCCATATTGCAGTGTAAAGTTGGGGTCATGTCGTTAATGGAGATTATCTTACGGGAGTTTCTAGGAAGGGTATTAACCACAGGTAATATACATATAGATAGCTCGGGGCTACGGGGCTGTTCGAGATACCGCGGCCCTGGAACCAAACGGCTACGAAGGAATATGAGTGGGTTTTCTCAGTACAAGTCTGACACTACCTTCCGCTCCACTTAGAGTGGAAGGAATGGTTTCCAATCCGCAAAAAAAAGGTGTAGTTATTCGTAGATAACGCAAGAGCACCTAGTTCACGAGCCAATTCGATTATCCGGCTTAAGTATTTTATACTTAAGCAAAGTTGCTAACAAGCAAGCTTATATTTGTTTAAAACAACAATGTTACACCCGTTGGAACTCAAAACCTTAATTCTAGGCATTTAAAAACAAAAACGTAGTTTATCTGCCGCACTCAGAGAGCTTTAATGATTACTTAGGCCATCACTTAGTAAAGGTTTTGACAGTTTGGTCAAACAAAAGTATGTCAAATCTTTACTAAGGGACGGTTTAAGTAATCATTAAATATCTCTGAGTACCGCAGTATTTCATATAATAACTATAATAGTGCTTGTGACGTCATAGGAGAACAAATGATGATAATCGTATACATAAAGTTTATAAGAACGAATTACGTAAGTCAGAATGTACGCTATGACGTAGTACTGAATAGAGAATGTTCATTATGGAGGTAATCAAAAAATGACATGCTGGGTTTTCATACAGATCGGGATATTTGCGATATCTAGGTACCTATAGATATATCTGTGGTATTAACACTGTCCACAGGATCTTCTTGGTCTTGTAATCCTGTAAGTTTAAACAATATCAAACTTCCTTGTACAAAGTATCTCCTTCTGGAATGTAGCTACTGTATGTGTATACGGAATAGAAGCTTCTGTATCCTCCAAAATTCATCATATTCAGTTTTATGCCTTGGATTGGATGTAAAATATTTATAGTTAAACCGGCCCGTAAAGTTCAGCGAAATTTCTGCTGTGTAAGGACTAAGTGAATTGTGAAAAACAACCTTTCACAAGTTTTCTGTACTTACTTAGAAATAAAGAAAATACATTTATTTGCGCTAAGTATGACGCTTACTTTAAAAAGAACATTTTACATTTTATTTGACTGTCTCTTGGTGTAGTGTTCATAAGCGCGATTGCTGTGCGTGGTGGGGTTCTGGGTTCGATAGCCAGGTTCGGAAAAGTGTTATTAGTAGTTTCCCTTCAGGAATTTCTCAGTAGCAGCCACGGAGTCTGGGTTTGTGCCCGGTTGATGGCAATAGGCTCGTCCATATGCTACGTAACTGACAAAATGTGGGTGTAGTAATGGGTAAACCTCCTTTTAACCATTCGGGGATACAGGCGTGATTTTATGTTATGTTTCTTATCTTCTGTTTAAATAAAAGGCAAAGTTGACTGACTGTGGATCAACGCACAGGTGAAACTCTTAGGGCTAGAAGCTTAAAATTTCGCACACGTATTCCTCTTATGACGTATACATCCACTAAGGAAGAATTTTTCAAAATTTAACCTTGAAGGAGGTGGAATCCCGTCGGGACTGCGGGTTGTTCGAAAGAGATACCGCGGCCTCAGCGCAAGGGCTAAGAAGGAACATGGGTGGTTTCTAGTCAGTAGAAGTCGGACACTCCCTTTCGCTCTGCCCAGAACGGGAGGGTTATTTGATGATTACCCACCCGCCAAAAAAAAAGGTGGTGAAATTGAGAATGAAAGTTTGTATGGAAAATCTCCGACATCCACACGCGCGAACGCGAAGCCCCGGGGAAAAGCTACTCATTAAATAAGAAAAAGCTTTTCAGAACAAGACAAATAAAATGCAAGTCGTGTGTATCAAAACAAACTGGCACTACACCCAGACTATCACCAAGTTATATCTCCCACTTACATGTGAACTCACACCTTATACCCCGGCATCACGTATACACGTACGGATCCCAATGATCCAACGGTCGTTTATTATCCTCAAGGAGCAAGGGTTTAGTCTCCGCGATACTCACATACTTACGTGTTTCTAAAATATATTTTGTGTACACACCATCTGCCTAGCTTTTTTCGAACTTGGTTTGGGTTCTCTTACAATGTGACGAGATGCAGCTGAATATCAGTATTTTACATGGAGCGACTGCCTATCTGACCTCCACAACCCATTTATCAAACCAAAAAAAAAACAAATCATCATTTATTTGTTTTGTACTGTTTATTTAGTACTGGGTAATACGATACCCGTTGGTAAGACTGGTTGTCGGACTTTACTTGGTCTTTGGTTCACTATCTAAGATCAAAAAAGGGCAGCCGGGACCAACGGCTAACGCACTTTTGAGCCATGGAGCAAACTCGGTATGTAATGTGCGGTCACCCATCTACAAACCAACCTAGAGAAGCGTGGCTTAACCTGAAGATTGATCAAGCGGCTGCTATTATTTTGTCATGAGCTCCACATCTTGTTTATCTAGACCTCATAATATTTGATGGTAGCGTATGAGAAGAAATTATCGTGTGAGACTGGGCAAAGTTTGCACGTCTCTGCGGTTACCTACCTTTTTATGGTGAACGTAATTAGTTTTCCTATGAATCATTTCGGACGGTTCATTCGTAACTTTGCCCATAGACATGGTAAAGTTGTATTAAGTAGTTTGCTAGTACCTCATCATCACCATCGTGCTAGTCGAATAATCTATATTTATAAAAATGAATTGCTGTTCGTTAGTCTCGCTAAAACTCGAGAACGGCTGGACCAATTTGGCTAATTTTAGTGTTGAAGTATTCGTGGAAGTCCAGGGAAGGTTTAAAAGGTGAGAAAGTGGTAGGTAGGTAGTTGGTACGAAGGCAGGTAGTAGGTAGGAAAAAGGGCATTGCAACGCATGCCGGAAACAGCTAGTTTTCTTCTAAAAATTTCATGCTTGTAACTTCAAAAATATAATTTGATGTATGGTGAATACGTTCAGATGTATCAAGACGTGGGGAACCTTAATGGCCCTATTAAGGTTACCAAACAACCCAATTATAAATGTAGTCCTCAAAGTTGACGTTAGCCGAATTTGTAGTTCAAAAGGTAAGGTCTAAGGTACCTACAAAAGGTAGAGGTCATATTTTATACTGTTATAGTTATGTTGACCAAGTGGTTGAGGGTGCCTCAATTATAATATTGCTGATGAATGAGAAATATGTTAAAATATTTAATACAGGGTGGCTGGAACTTTGACGTTACAACGTAGAAATATTTCGTCGATTATTAAAAAAGAACGGTTGTTTCCAACAAAACTGAAATACCTACCGGTCAAAATGTACTTACAGCTGTTTTTTTTAGTATTTCGATGAAAAATGTTTGAGCCTAGATTTTTTTCCATTACCTCCGAATTATTCATCATTCAGAACCAAATGGATCCGTGGTAACCTTATAGAAAGACGACCATTGTTGGACTGCTCCTTCATGTGTCGTCACAATAATCTGTCCCGTGCCGTGCGTGGCCTACCAACGCAACGTTTTCCGGTTCGCGGTCGCCACTCCAGAAGTTATTAGCCCTATCGGCAATCCGCACCGGTTTTTTTTTTGAGGGTTGGAATATCATCAAATAACCCCTCCCACTCTGGGCAGAGCGGAAGGGAGTGTCAGACTTCTACTGACTAAAAACCACCCATGTTCCTTCTTAGCCCTTTGTGTCGAGGCCTGCTTGTATTTTGCATTAATTCAATTCCCTTGGTCACATTATTTTATATTTTAGTCAACAAGTTTGTGTTTTTAAAATAAGCAAGTTTAAAAATACCTCACTCAGTCCATAGTTTCTAATCTGTCCCGATCTTGAGCCTGTTTTCTTTCAATTTTTCAACTTTTCTTCGGAGGAAAGTCTCCAAGTTGTTTTGATATTTTAATGAGTCTCAGATCCAAGCTGACGTGATGTACCCACGAGATGGTCTTCAGGTGAAATTTTACCGTATTTTTTGTATCTCGAAACCAAAACACGTACGCAGTAACATATTCATATGTCTTGCATAACGCAACTACATGTTAAATATTCATGGTAGTACTCTGGTTATTATAACGCAGTAAGTTTTCTGCAAGATGGACGTATAAAGATGAAATGTCAAAGACTTTGGTGTTCTTTCAGACTTTGTGAACGTTCTCGTTGAAGATTTCCAGCTGATTTGTTCGTAGATAGAACTGATTCGATTTTATTGACGTACGGTTTTTCTTTTTTAGTGGAGTTTTCTTGTAAGTGGTCATATTTTGTGAGTGTTTCATTACGTTACATACCACACCATGTAATCGTTTATTTTTGCTTAAAACGTATGTAAGTCTTTATCTTCGCAAGCGTGACTGCTGAGCAAGAGGTGCTGGGTTCGATATCTGGGTAGGGTTATTGGGTTTTCCATCAGGAATTTCTCAATAGTAGCCATGGAGTCTGGATTTGTGCCCGGTTGATGGCAATAGGCTCGCCCCCTATTACATGGGACTTAAACATAACAGGAGAAATGTGGGTGTACTATTAGGTACACCTCTGCCTAACCCTTAGGGGATTACAGACGTGATGTTATGTCTTCTTCTAAGTGTTCATATTGTTAGGCAGGCAGATAATGATGATCTTTACGTTACAATATTATTATCTTTTATTGATGCTTAACACATAATTATGTATATCGATTGTAATGTGCATGCCTGACGCTAGCGTAATAAAATTCTAGATTCTGTTTAAATCAGCTTTCAAATCTGTTTACATTACGAGATTACGTTTTACTTGAGCCGTATTCGTTTCCATTTTGAACCATCTTGAGTAATTAAAATTAACCGCCACTTAAATCTGGATAGGAATGGTTAAAAGGTAAACATTAATCTCAATTTCTTACTTCGTATTTTCATAACATTTCTTTTTCATATGACCAAACTGTTCTGTCATTGGTAAATGCCTTTCATTGCTCTTATAGACCGAGAAGCCTTGGCCTTATTAATTTGTTAGGGTTTTGTGTGATCGCCGACGTGAAAACCGCCTTGGGTCAACCGAAAAGATATTTTTATTTTTGGTAATGTTTCGTAGAGCCTAAAGAAAGAGAGAGAGAGGTGATAAACATAACATACCAATTTTTTTATTATTTTTTTGGTCGTTGGGATATCATCAAATGACCCCTCTGGGCAGAGCGGTAGGGAGTGTCAGACTTCTACTGACTAAAAACCACCCATGTTCCTTCTTAGCCTTCATGGATGGAGAGGGAAAGGAAGGCCAAAGAAAAGATGGATGGATTGTGTGAGGAATGATATGAATGAGAAAGGAATAAATGCCACCTTGACGTGTAACAGGGAAGAATGGAAGAAGAAAACGTGTTGCGCCGACCCCAAATAGAATGGGATAAGGGCAGGAAGATGATGTTCCTTCTTAGCCTTTCGTGTCGAGGCCGCGGTATCTCTTTCGAACAACCCGTAGCCCCGACAGGAACATAACATACCATCACGCCTGTAATCCCCGAAAGGGTGTACCTACCGGCGCACCCCCATTTCACGAATTAAGTCCCATGTAAAAAGGGGCGAGCCTAATGCCATCATCCTGGTACAAATCCAGACTCCATGGCCAACCCAAAAACACTTTGCCCGACCCGGGAATCGAACCCAGGACTAGAGCTCAGCAGTCTAGCTTGTGTCCACTAAACCTCAAGATAATGAACGCTTTGTATAGCCATACAATAATCAGAGCACTAAATTCCAATCAATACAGAGAGTAGATAAGTATGATTCGATGAAACTTGGCCGAGATAAGGCAACTTTGCCCACGAGGCTCGGCTCTTTGACGGAACTTTCTGTTTCTGCTCTTCTATTATGACGAACGCCTTTGTTTTGTCCGAGACGGTTCCTTTCGAAAACATTGCCTCGAATATTTTTATCACAATTTCCCTTTGCAAGGGGTTTTTAAAGAATAGCAGAAAATACATGTGTTTTGGACGTACGATTATGGAGGCATCGTTTTTCAATTCACAATTATTATTTACTAGGTGTTGCCAGCGGCTTCGCTCGCTACAATTCGAAAATTATCCCACGGGAAGATAAAATCGGGATAATAACTATTCTATGTGTTAATCCGGGTTATAAACAGAGGTTAACCGGGTTACCGGGTTATAAATAGAATCATTAAAAAAATTAACAAATATAAGAAAAACCAAAAACATTATTCCAAAAATATTCAATTAAGGAAAGAACGTGTTTCTCTTGTTAATACTTTAAATAACTATCAGATTAAATTAGAAGATAGTATAAATATTTATGAAAAGGACACTCAGCGCTTACAATCAGAAATACAGGCCCTGAATAGGTCATTAAACTCTATATCTTTTAAATATGATCGCTCAAAAAATCAAATTAAAGAGCATATTCTTGCTACAAACGAATTAGTTGACAAAGTGGACTTGATGACTGTCAGTAGTACTCTCTGTACTTGTCAGAAGACATGTAACCCTGATGCCCTCCAGCCAGTAGCAACGGAGGGCTCGTCCCTGGCTGTGCGCACTCAGGACTGTATCATTAGCCAAGAGGCACAAGTAGCACAGCCTCAGATTGATAGTTTTGTATTTCCTAATAGTTATGACTGTAATCATTCAGTTATGTTTTCTGATGGTTTAGGTAGAGGGCTAGGAAAATTAATTAGTAATAACCTGAGTTATTGTACACAAAATTATTGTATGACTGGGTCAACCTTTAAACAGATTATGACATCAGCTTTAAAAACTGTTTGTGGTCCTGATACTACCATTACTATATGTGTTGGTAACAGTTCTAAAATTAAAAAGGAAGACATCACTGACTGTGTATCAGAGTTGTTAAAGTTAAATTGTAGTAAAATTATATTGTGTGCTTTTCCATATTTTGAAAGACTAAGTGACAGGAAAAACAATTATATACATATGTTAAACAATCATATGCATTTCTTAGTAGGTCACTATTGTGACAAGCTTGTATATCTTGATATCAACGCTTTTGTTGATAAGCTTAAGTCGACACCGGGTAATGTTTTTCTACCTGTTAGATTTAGACACAAATTAGCTAGGCTATTAGCTTTTAAGATTCACACAGACATATGTAATATGTCAAAGTTTTCTTATATTGTTAACACTGCGACTATTAGTCATGGTACTAATGTACAGGAGGTGACCTTAGATAAATATAGCACTAGTGCTATAAATGTTTACAAACATTGTATAGAGGAGCTTCCATATGTCACCGTGGAAAATTCTCATTTAGGAGCTTTTAGTGATAGTATCTTGTTGCCTGGTGATGGCACAGGAGACTCTGGGCTCTCTCCAGATAATATTAGTTTAAACTAGGTAGTAAGACAACAGAAGGTACCATTAACAATATTGTTAAACCTACCAACAGAAAGGTATCTTCTTGCACTAAATTAGTTAGTAAAAAAGGGCCTCAGCAGAACACTTTGAATTTATTCCACCAAAATATCCAAGGCATTTCTTCCAAATTATTAGAAATAGAATTGTTTTTAGAGAAAAGTAGGTTTGACATTATTTGTTTTACTGAACATTGGCTTAAGGATTACCAAATGCTCATTAATTTTGAAAACTATACGGTGGGTAGCTGTTTTAACCGTAAATCAATGCTGCGTGGAGGTTCCCTAATATTATTAAAAAAATGTGTTAAATATAAGCAACGTAATGACATTGTAGGTCTTTCGGTTGAACATTGCGTCGAACTGTCCTGTGTTGAGCTAGATAAGCATGTAATTGTGTGCGTGTACAGACCCCCAAACTATCAAAACTTTTCCTTATTTGAATCAATAATGGAAGATGTCCTGGCAAAACTTGCTGCCAGTAATAAATCTGCAATTATTTGTGGCGATTTCAATGTCAATATTTTAGAAGAAAATTCAATTAGCAGTAGGTTATTAAATCTTTTTAAGTCATTTAATTTAACCAACATTTTTATAGAACCTACTAGGGTCTCTCCATTTTCTGCTACTTGTATAGATAATGTTTTCTGCGATTGTGATTACTTAGATAAAACCATAGTAAATTGCCTGCCATCTGATCATAGCGGACAAACCGTAACTTTTAGGAGTAACACACCATTACAAAAAGTTCAGATTAGATTTAGACCTATAACAACTAGCAAATTAAATAAATATAATATTTCCCTACAGAACAAGTTAGGTGAAATGAACCATCATATGGATGATGTTAATATAAATAAATTGTACGATAATTTCTTTTCAATAGTTCACACAGAATTCAATAAAACTTTTGAGAAGAAGATTAAAAGTATTAGTCCTAAATTTATATTTAGTGATTGGGCAACTAGAGGTATCAGAAAAAGTAGGGAAAGACTTTTTGAGCTATATGGCCTTAAGCCTTATATAAACACTGAAACTTTTAACAAGTATGTTGCTAAGTATTCAAAAATATTTCGAAATACTTGCAAGGTTGCTAAAGCCCTGCACATTAGCAACAAGATCAAAACAGCAGAAAATAAAATAAAAACAGTTTGGAAAGTCATAAATAACGAGACTAACAGGAAAAAAATACATAACACTAGCTATACATTAAATACAGCATGTGGTCCTAAAAGCGCTAATCAGGAAGTAGCTCAAGAATTTGTAAATTTCTTTACTGAAATACCATTGAAAACAACGGAGGCTCTTAATTCCTCACCTGAAGTCTCAATTAGTTTATTAAAGGCGAACGTGCCTGGCTGTCTTGCTGAATTTAAATTTAAACATATAAGCCCTTTGGTGGTAATTAAAGCTTTCCGGCAAATAAAAATTAAACTGACCGAAGATTTATGGGGAATGTCAATCAAAGTTTGTTCATCCATAGTTGAGACTATTGCACCATACTTAGCTTCAATATTTAATTTGTGTGTAGACCAAGGAGTTTTCCCTGATTTAATGAAACACAGTAAGGTCATACCTCTTTTCAAATCTGGTGACAGTAAAGATACTAATAATTATAGACCTGTATCCGTGTTGCCAGTTTTTAGCAAAGTTTTTGAAAAAATAATGCTTAACCAAATGCTCAATCATTTTAACACCAACAGAATCTTACACGATCAACAGTACGGTTTCACTAAAGGACGTTGTACAACTGACGCCGGTGTAACTTTATTAAAGCATATATTTAATGCGTGGGAAGAATCCCAAGATGCTGTAGGAATTTTTTGTGACCTCTCAAAAGCATTTGATTGCGTGAATCACGACACATTGCTTTTGAAACTTGAGCATTACGGACTAGGTAAACTTGCACTTAGTTTAGTAAAATCTTATTTGAGTGAAAGGCAACAGCATGTTCAAATAAATGGTGTTAATTCACAAGGTTTAAAAGTAAAAATGGGGGTTCCGCAAGGGTCCATATTGGGCCCTTTCCTTTTTCTGGTATATATTAATGATCTACCCTATTTATTGAAAAACCAACCTCAGAATATGGTGTTATTTGCTGATGACACTTCCCTAATTTTTAAGATAAATAGACGGGCTCAAAATTTAGATGACGTGAATATTGCCCTTCTTCAGGTTCATAATTGGTTCACAGCAAACAATTTAGTATTAAATGAAAAAAAGACTAAATGCATAAGATTTGCTTTACCGAATGTTAAAAGTAGTGATTGTGATATACTATTAAATAACGAGAAACTAGAATTCGTAGATAAAACGGTTTTCCTAGGGATTACGCTTGATTCACGGCTACAATGGGGTGCTCATTTAACATCTCTTGCAGGGCGGCTAAGTTCAGCAGCATATGCCATTAGAAAAATCCGTCAGTTTACTGATGTAGATACCGCTAGGCTGGTCTATTTTAGTTATTTTCATAGTATAATGTCTTATGGCATTTTGTTATGGGGACGGGCTGCAGACATTGAATCTATTTTTATTCTGCAAAAAAGAGCCATTAGAGCAATATATGGTCTTCGTAGGCGCGATTCTCTGAGGGAACTGTTTAAGAACATTAACATCATGACGGTGCATTGTCAGTACATCTACGAAAACATAATGTACGTGAGAAAAAATCTGCATCTTTTTAGTAAAAGAGGAGACAGACACAATTATGTTACTAGGAATAGGGACCAGTTAGTTCAGCCAGGCTTCAGACTCGCTAAAGTAGACTCATCTTTCATGGGGTACTGTTTGAGATGCTATAACAAAATTCCACAAAGCATTCTTGAACTGAATGAAACGAAATTTAAAACATGCATCAAACGCACACTATGCAAGCAAGCATATTACAAGTTGGACGATTATATCGCTGATAAAAATGCTTGGCTTAATGCCGGTCCTGCTCCACAAGGACAGGGCGCTTAAATTGATAGCATTAAATAGGAAGAAGAAAGAAAAAGAAGATTGTACAACTATCTTTGCAATGTATAAAATCAATCTCTTTAGTATTATATAGTCGCATAGCACATATTGTGTGAGTACTATGTACTAGAAAGCTATCATTCTCTGGAAACCTACTTATTAATTATTTGACTTGGATATGCCCTGGCGATTGAGAGTGTGTCATGCTCACTTAAATGTCTCGCTGATGGTGGCGGGTGTGTCGGATCATTTCGTTCCCTTCAAAATGGTTGAGTGGAATGGTGCTGATCCATGCGTCATGCTCGTGAACGGGTGCTGTCAGTTGTGACTGGTCACCTCTTAGCTGCCACGGCTTGTTTGAATTATTATTTTATCTTTGAATCGTCGTTTTTTTTGACTTTACTGTGGACACTTATCGTGCACATCTTGCTACATCGTTCTCACATAATATACCATCTCAACATGAATGATATAATGTACCAAGATTTTGTAAAAATATTCTGATTTAAAAGAGTGTCCATGGAGTTTCTTGCCCGTTCTTCTCCATAGAGATCTACGCTAGGGAATGGGCAACTACAGTACTTTCACAAGTTATTATGCCTTGTGACTGTGACTGTAGCTTAGGAGTGCAATGCGTCGTCCCGGGGGTTGCTGCGTCGGGTTGCGCGTCGCCGGATGTCTGCGGCGGCGAGTGCTGTGGGTGCGGGGGCGCGCGGCGGCTCGTGCCGTGGCGGTGGGTGCGCGGGGCTCCGGGTCGCGGGGTGGCGGTTGCGCGTTGCGGCGTGCATTCGTTGTTCCGTGATTTGGAGTCTCGTGCATTCGTTGTTGCGGTGTGCGTCGCTGCGTGCTTTCGTGCTCGCAGTGTTCGTTGTTGCGGGCGTTCGGCGGCGTGTGGTTCGGCGTGGTGGCTTTCGGGATGACGTATTGCACTCGTAGTTTAGTTTTATGAATTGTTCTTCTGACATTCAAAAGTACCAGTAATGGTTTAATTGAAATAAATGCTTTGACTTTGACTTTGACTTTGACTTTGAAACTATCTGTGTACCAAATTTTATCCAAATCCGTTCAGTAGTTTTTGCGTGTAAGAGTAACAAACATACACACTCACACTCAAGCTTTCGCCTTTATAATATTTGTGATATAGTGTGATTTAACACCTGCCAGTCAACCTTTGGGTGATGATAAACAATTTAAATGAATACTACAATGATCTACAAGAATTTATCAAATACTATAATAATATGTAGCAAAATACTATCATGCATCATATTTCATGTTTCGATAGAAATAGAGGAGCTCGTGGCTTAATAAGAACTGCCACTGGGGGTCGATCTTAAGGTAAAGCTGTGCTTGCCTAGGTCGGTCTGTGGATGGGTGACCGCCCGACATACCGAGTTTCCTCCGTGCCTCGGAAAGCACGTTAAGCTGTTGGTCCCGGCTGCCATATATATAGATCTTTGGCAGTCGTAACAGGTAGTCAGTGACCTGAAATTCTGACATCCAGTCTTACCAAAGAGTATCGTATTACCTAGTATTAACTGGGTTGTGGAGGTCAGATAGGCAGTCGCTCCATGTAAAATACTGGTATTCAGCTGTATCCGGTTAGACTGGAAGCCGACCCTAACAATAAGGGAAATCGAATCCAATTTTGATGCAAATACATTTTAGTAAAGTTAGCTAAACAGACTCAATACTTAAGTGTGATTGCGACTAAATAACAGAGCTAACGCTTCGTAAACTTTAGCTTTGAGTGCAAGAACTCAACGGGGCTCACTGACTTGTTGATTCGCAAGTTCTTGAGTACCGAAGGAACGAAGTTGAACATTAAAATATCGTAGCACCCTGTAACAGTTTACGATGTTACCGTTTCTTGAAAACTTTGTTTAATTTACTACTTAGTACGGTATGTTTTAGCGTGTGAGAATGTGTAAATTAGGGAAATTATTGCTTTGTAATTAAGGTAATGGTTAATGTTAGGCTTATTAATAGATTCCTTGTAGATTGTAGACATTTCATTAGCAATGGATCATACTTATGTTTATCGTGAAGTATTTTTTTTTTGTTAGTATGGTTGGGGAAACTGGCATGTCAGTGGATAGATAATATTTTGTCAATATTATGGGAGAAATGAAATATTTTAGACTTCTGTAAATGGATAAAGCTGTACTTTTTTTCTATATAACAGCAATGTCCTGAAATGGGGACTTTTGACCTCGTACACTTACCAATTTTGTTTAATTTATAAAGAAAACAACTATTAATATAGTTATAATTATAATAAGTTAATTTCGTAATCCCAGGTTTTAAGAAATACATTGTAGAGGCCTCCTTTTAAGTATGGAAATACCTGTAGCAGAAGACCTCAAATATAATGTAATGTATCATAGTTGTTTGGTTTATAAATGTTTGGAAACAGCTTGACCGATTTAAATTAAATTTTACGTGTATATTCGGTAGGTCTGAGAATCGGTCGTAATCTATTTTTCGTACCCTTTTTATTTTATTTTTCCGGGTGGAAAATCATCAAATAACCCCCTCCCGCTCTTGGGCAGAGCGAAAGGGAGTGTCAGACTTCTACTGACTAAAGACCACCCATGTTCCTTCTTAGCCCTTCATGTCGAGGCCGCGGTATGTCTTGCTAACAACCCGCAGCCCCGACGGGATTTTCATACCCTTAAGTGATAAGGGTCGTCCACACCAAATTTTTTTAAGTCACACATCAAAATTTCAGCGGAAACGAAGTCGTAAGCATAAGCTAGTAATATAGGCGTGGGTTGTAGTTTAGGCGTGAAAAGGTAAAAAACAAAATTGCTGATTATTTAGGATTCAAAAATCTTCGAAATACCATCAAACCACCTTCTGATTTCGCACTTCATTACACAGTAACCGTCTCCAATGTATAGCTTGCTTCGCCTTGGGGAACTCGCTCCGGAATCCGAGTGACAGTATCGCAGACTGTGACGTCATTGTTTCACACGTCGACTCCGTTCGAACGCGCCGTGAACATGCCGCAGCTTATTTAGGAGAAGTTTTCGTGGAAAATGTGCTGTGTACAGTCGAGTGCGTGTCCTTATGCGTGTAAAAGATTTAGAAGCAGTTTTCTCTCAAAGTATTGATTTAAACTTTATCATTTACATCTGCTATGGCTAAAATCGCTGCAGGTTTTGCATGAGACAAAGTCGTATTGCAAAGTTGTGCTGATGGCCAACATTGTTACCTAGATGACTTTTATATTGAAAGCGTCACGCCATATACGATATTATCTAACAAAACTGTATGTATGGATACCATGTTGCTATTTCGAAACTAAAATGGCAGACGTTAGTCAGGCCAATTAATTCAAAGCCTTGTGCATAAGTGTAAGCAACTTGATGAATGTTGAAAAAGCAAAAGGATGCGCTCTGTTGGTATGCTAGTAAATGTGAAAAGTGATTTTCTCCTACTTTACTGACTACAATTTCATGATGTTTTGGAATTAGTATTTTAGAACCCATCATCCTATGTTAATTGGGGTCGGTGGAACACGTTTTTCTGCCATTAAATTAATTAATTATCAATTATCACGCTTTCATTTACGCATTTTTCCTTTATATCATTCCTCATACGATCTAACCATCTTTCTTTGGTCTTCGTTTTCATCCATTAACATTTAAGAATAGAATAGAATATATTTATTTTCAGGTAACAAAGACCCATAGATAAATACCTTAACCTAAATATACATACTAATAATACAATTTAAATTGGAACCCAAATTATTATGAACTAGCGGACGTCACGCGGTTTCACCCGCGTAGTTCCTGTTTCCGTGGGAATACAGGAATAAAAAGTAGCCTATGTCATACGCGGATAGTGTAGCTTCCCAACGGTGAAAGAATTTTTGAAATCGGTCCAGTAGTTTCGGAGCCTATTCGGTACAAACAAACAAATCTTTCTTTTGGGCACATTACCGGCTGACAGCGTTGAGGAGCAGTTTTTTGATGCCCTTTTATAGTTCCTTGTTAGTTTATTTATTAGTTTTTAATTAATGTACATAGTTAACTCGACATTAAATAAAGTGTAGACCGAATCTTTCCTCTTTATAATATTAGTGTAGATGAGACCTTCTTCTTCTTAACGTGTCGATGACAATTTATATTAAGTCAGCCCAAACTTTCAGTAGCTTCCATCAGCTCCTGTGATGTCCAACCAATATAGACAGGACAGGACATGATATTTGTCCCAATTCATGTTGCATTAATAAAAAATTGCGTTAGAATTTCGCTTCATAAGTATATACATATTTGTGGTCGTAACTGTACGAGGCGCAAGTAATTATTAGTACAATGGTACTGTCAGATACACGTGTTTGTGGGTAGGCAGGGAATGAGGTCGGCGTGGCTAGACGGAACAGAGTTGTTGTGGTGTATCTTGTTTTACTTCGAGATGACATTAAAACATGGTTTTCCTCAAAACGAAAGCAAAAGTAAGAAAGAAAACACATATCATTAGCACGTAATACACACACAACATATTCTGCAAAATAAACACACAAGAAAAAGTAAAAGAAGCTGCCATATTTACTCAATTGACTCAATTGTCTCTAAGTCTCCTAGTTAAAAAGTTATTATTTTTTTATATGTTTTTAATAATACTACCAAAAAAAGTAACATAAAAGCTAATCTTTTGCAGTTTTAGGTCACGAGTATCAAAACTTTCCACTCCGCATTAAAGACAAATTTTCATTCACAACCAACAGAACTTAAAACCATGTGAAAACCAAAAAACAGTGCTCACAGAATAGAAATGTACAATCCTCAAACGTGCAATAGCTGAGTAGATAACCAAAAACATTTCAAACACCATCATTAAAATGATGTCCCAACACCTCACGAGCATGTTCGAGCAGCTCGGAAACTTCACGAAGAACAACTTGACTCATAACAGCAAGATCGTGAAAGAGAAAGAGAAGGAGAATAAGGTGAATGCGAATCATGTTGGGGCTGGTGGAGGGGGAGGGGGAAATCAGCAGCCGTCTCCCTCGCACAAGCACGGGCAGCCGCCTCCTCCGCTGAAGAAACCGTACAAGCTGAGGAACGTGTCTTCGAGAGCTGAGTCCTATGATACGCTGTATGGGAACGGGAGTCTGGTAAGTGCTAGTTTTGTAATTTCTTCACTGCGGCTGACAAGTTCCTTAATATATATGTGATTTTTGTAAAGTTTTAGAAACAACCAGAAACCTGTCATTAGATAAATAAACGTAAGCCTTGCAAAATTATTAATGCGTATGGAATTAGTTCAACTAGTTTCTAGTTCAAATATTACAAAAAGATAATTATTAACACATCGAGAATGAAACGAAGATTATGATTAGTGTAGTGTTCTAAAAAATTCAAAATATGAAATTTGTTGTTTTGGATTTATGTATGACGTACGTAAGTCGTGACGTCACTACCCAATAGAGATGTGGTTTTGTCCTTTATTGCGTCATAAACGGTTATGACGTTCACACTCCAGTTGGAGTGTCTTCTTGTCAAGAGAATGATTTTGGATGTACGTTGCATCATTGATGACGAGTATGCAAGTATTTTGTCTTGCCATTGTATTGTTTTAAGAATAATTGTTCGATAATTATTCATAATAAGTAACATGAAAAATGAAATCGTTTATTCGTGATGATATTCAAGTATTACAAAATAATTTACTTCTGCCAAACTGTAATGCAGTTTGTTGGCAGATGACGCTCTCATAAAGAATTTTATATTTTTAGGTATATTTCTATCAATAATAAGAATTATTTTACCGCTAAACATGACGTATAAATAAACACATACATTTTACAGCAAAAAGGCCAGCTAGTACGTAATACTAATAACATTCTTAATTGCGTAATGGTATTTCAATTCACGACGGCAAAGCCGCGAACATAAGCTTTTAGGACATAAAATTACACGTTTGTAAACACCCTGACTGAAGAGATGCACAGTGGTCACACATCTTTTTTTTATTTTTTTTTGGCTGGTGGAAAATCATCAAATAACCCCCCTCCCGCTCTTGGGCAGAGCGGAACGGAGTGTCAGACTTCTACTGACTAAAAACCACCCATGTTTCTTCTTAGCCCTTGCGCCGAGGCCACGGTATCTCTTGCGAACAACCCGCAGCCCCGACGGGATGGTTACACATTTCAAAAGACACTTCAAGAGCTAATTTCAAAATCCAGATTTGATCCAACAAAATTTTCCATATATTTTATTTGATTGTTTTCCAATAACAAACTCTAAGTAGAAGTAGTAAGAAACGTCATTAGATTTTTCGTACAATCAGGAGCACCCATAGGAGCACCAATAAGTTTAAACAGAGTAGCTTTTAAAAGTGATTTTCTTCTACTGTTTTACGTTTTCACGAACGTAGCATTTTGAAAGCCATAGGTTTACGAAATTGATCTTATATTAAAGTAGAAACCGTTATTTCCCAAGAAAATAGCTTTTGAATTTTTTTTTGAAAGTTTTTTTTTCTTTTCTAATTTTCTATATTTCGCAGGTCAAAAGCTCCCTCTTTCGCCCTCCAAACCTCTCTGGTTTGTGCAATTACTAGCCACGCTTGCCCCACGAACATGAGCAGATCGTCACACCACCTTTGCTGCGGTCGGCCATATTTGTGCTCGTGACGGTAACCGCCAACACAAACAGTTATCGCTTCATACCTAACTGTTCGTTTTCCTCACCTCATAACATTATAATTATGTCGATTCTGACTACTTAGTCAATCGGTTTGTTTAGCGATAACACGTCAATACAACGGTTCTGATTTAAACACTCGTGTTTCATGATACCGGCATGATTGTAGATCTGTTGGCAGATAACATGCTTGTTAATAACCTCAATGGTTTGAATAGGTCAATGAGTTAGAGGAAAATAGGGACATAATGCATTGTTTGCTGCATAGACTGTTCCCTATTATGTTAGGGTCGGCTTTCAGTTTAACCGGGTGCGGCTGAATATTAGAATTTTACATGGCGTCACTGCATATCTGACCTCCACACCCTAGTTAGTACGATTAGATGATTAGATGTCAATGACTACCTGTTACGACACAAAGACGTAGAAATTACAGACGGGATCAACGGTTTAGTATGCTTTCCGAGGCACGGAGGAAACTCGGTATGTCGGGCGGTCACCCATCCACAGACCGACCTAGGCAAGCACAGCTTAACCTAAAGATCGACCTAAGTGGCAGTTCTTATTAAGCCACGAGCTCCTCTGTACACTGTACTTTATTAAACTGCTTTAAGTAAAATAAAAATGTGAAACTTTCAGACCAGGTTCGTTTTAATTAAAATATCCTAATTAGGATAAAATAGAGATACAAAGAGACATAGAGTTGCTTCTGTCTTTTTATTACGATTCACGCCTTACATTCTCAATGTTAATCAAGTTTCAACTAAGTAATAAAGTCATTTAGAACTTAACAAATTAATTAAGAATAAACTCTGCTTTTAAGTTAATCATAATTAAGTTAAACATTTGAATGGACTGGTGTTTCTAAAATATGCAGATGTTTGGGTAGGAGGAGTCGAGTGAGTGTATTTCCTTTTTTGATTTAGATAACATCACGCCTGCAATCCCCGAAGATTGAAGCTGGGGTGACCTTAATAGTACACCCATATTTCGCCAGTTGTGTTTAAGTCTCGTGTCATATGGACGAGCCTCTTGCCATCAATCGGGCACAGAACTAGACTCCGTGTCTGCTACTGACAAATTCCTGATGGAAAAATGCAATAACACTTAGCCCTTTTTTTTTTGGCGGGTGGAAAATCATCAAATAACTCCTCCCGCTCTTGGGGGCAGAGCGAAAGGGAGTGTCAGACTTCTACTGACTAAAAACCATCCATGTTCCTTCTTAGCCGTTTATGCCGAGTATCTCTTGCGAACAACCCGCAGCCCCAACGGGCATAACACTTTGCCCTAGCCTAGGAAACGAACCCAGGACGTCGTGCTCAGCAGTCGCGCTTGTGACCATTCGACCAACGAGGCAAAATCATGAAATAAAAACAAAATCTACTTTCTAATGCGATTTGTTTCACGTATTGCTGAATAAAGGTCCACAACACGTCCTCAGATCCATAAAACGAGTCGGTCTCTCAGTTAGGAGTCACGCGAGAATCAAAAATGGCGCCGGCATACCCCGCGGACAGGGCTGTAAAACCCAGCGTAAATTGGAACGCAGTTTGGCGCCTTTTCGATACTCGAACTCGTGTATTATTGGACGAATATTTAAGTGCTGTCAAAAGATTTCGGTTTCCTTTTGAAATAAGATATGGGAATCTACGTAAAGACGGCACTGGATACCTATATTGGATGAATTGAAGTGACAACCTACCTTTTGGGGTGGGAGAGCAGCGTTGGTGGCCCAGTGGTGGTGGCCCCAACTTACGACCAGTAACCCAGAAATTTGTATTACTTTGTGTACTTTATTTCATCACCACTGCTCTCAAAACGGTTAAGGAAAACAATAGTGAGAAATTTGAAGACATGTGTAAACCAACCAACAATAAGTCTGAGTGGTGGATTATATTTAGCCCATTTCTTCTCATAGAGAAGAGACCTGTGTCCCAGCAGTGGGAACATTATAGACTGATTATGCTTATGCTACCTTATGGGGAAAGTTCTAATGGGTAATATTCGCAAATCGCTACAAATACGCTCAATCGCAATGACTGATCAGAGTTACACGATAGGTTTTCTATTGGGCTCATTGTCGGGGACACCACAAAGTATTGAAGAAACTGGTTCTCCCCAACGCTGCGTGTGCCCCTGCGTGGAACACACTGTCATCTACGGGCTTCACCGCAAATTCAAGCACATTTGCTTGCTTGCTAGGCAAATGCGGTTCCACTCCCATGATCCTCGGTCAATTGCAAGTGTGGAAAAAAAACACTGGGGCTGTTTTTAGTCAGGTCGAGTCTGACAGACCCTTCTGCTCGCCCCAGGGTGGAGGACATCCATGAGGATTTTGGAACCGGAACAAAAAAAAGATATCTATTTCACAAAAGACAGCGATATGGTAGCATCAATGCAAAATATGCAAAATATTGCAAAATATTTCATGGAAAAGTCGCATTGTAAAAGTTTTTGCTAAAAGTTTGATTAATTTTTCCATATTCCGACATTATACAGAATAAACCCGACATAAAAATGTAATTTTTAAAATGAAGCCTAATTATTATAGCGTGATAAGCAGCACTAAATAATTTGCTTGTAACAAGTTATTTGCCTTTAATTTGAAAGTAAACAATGGCGATCAATTACTATTTAATAATAGGTTGAATAATAAAAAGCACAGTACATATTATGTGTTTTACGAGTTTAGTTTTAAACTGTTTTAATATACTTTTGCCTACTATTAGGCATTTGCATAAACTTTACCTACTGGTCTAAAAAAATATTTGCTATTTAAATCGGGTTTAGTAACCATTTCATGGGTTTCAATTATTTTGTACATAACCCTACTGTTATTTTTATTATATAAAAGCATAAGTTACTATTTCTAACACTGATGTTTTATTTTCTGTAAAAGTTCAGTCAAAATCGATTCAATTAACCGTTTCGGATATTAGGTGGACCAAACAGATAAAATTGCATTCAGTAAGACGCTGTTATTTTGACATTACAGGCTTATTTTGAAGATGTTTTTGTAGAATATTAAGAAATATAAAAATAAAACCTAACTGGTGGAACGAAAAGCAAAATGCAGATAATGGCATGTGCCAACTAACAATTACAACAGTCATAATATTTTACAAGAAACCGAGAATCTTACTTAAAATATAAGTACGAATGTGAACTTTTGGCAGAACTTGTAGCCACTATATTAAGATGAGGGCGCACAAACGATTTTTCTTATTGTTATGTATGAACGCAGGAATCTGAATAATATTATTGTCTCTTTGGTTACGAATAGAGTCGGTAGCAGTTTTTTTTACCGAATTTAACACTCTTGAATTGGGTAAAAATCGTGTTAGTTTGTATATTAGCATATTTTTAGAATCTTGCAAGTGAATTTCTTTTAAGTGTACTTAAAATACCTCAAGACTTTCAGCGATCTTCTAAATTAGGATTGATAACCTATTTACTTACAAGATTTTCAATCTAATAACATTCAATAAATCATTTTTAAGCATCTGAACCATAGTTAGCTCATTGTTGTACTGTCAAACTTTGTTCCACGTGTATCTCGGCCTCTGACCCCCAAAATATGCACCCATAGTGCATAGCACCTTTGCGCTGCCACGCAGACGCCATAATTACAGGTAGCTAAGTTTTGAGCTAACAAAATTATGAGATACTGACTGAACCGCGTAACTTCGTCGGCGTCACATAATATAGCTTATAATGTTTCTCGACACATTTGTCGAACTATTCTAAACAAACTATTTTATCAAACTATTTTATTTACTGTTGAATTGCCCATTGGCAATTCAACAGTAAATAAAATAGTTTTTCAATTCAAACAAGTAACTCCTCAGATTAGCGTGTTCAACCAACCATACAAACAAAGTCTTCAGCTTTACAATATTCGTACAGATTGTCGTGCCAGTGACACGAAAAAGAGGAAGTTCAATGAGAAACTTGACAATAATCCTCAAACCATTAACAATTTTAATCCTCACCAGCACATTACACCACCACATTTCTGCAACTTTAATCAACCGATACAAGAAAAAGTTTCTTTACCCGTATCCCCTTGCCAATTACATAACCAGTGTTTAAGTCTCATTGTCACAACATTCCTTTTCATCCGATACTGTCTGGAAAACGGATTGTTTGCCCCGATAATAAAGCCAGTGCTACACAGTAAGATAACACAATAAGCTTATCAAAATGCTGGCAAGTTAAGGCTATTACACACAAGAGGAGATGTGTGTTATTCTTGAGGAGTCGCTATTGTGTTTGAAGAATTTGTTGTGCTTGTATTTTTATTTTAGATTTTGTTGTAAGTTGAGGTGATATTTATTTGTGCTGTTTGTATTTTGGTTCTACTTGTATTTTGGATTGTGAAAGTTGAGACTATACTTATTTTGTGCTGTTTATTCTTCAAATTTGTTACTTTTTAATGTTACATTTTTCGATCTAAGTTTAGCTGTTCCATAAATGGAACAGATGGCTTTGGTTAAAGACTAGCACTTTGCCTGCGGCTTCGTCCGTAGAAATTGTGATAGCTCGTGTAATTTATCTTTCAATAAATGGTAAAAAACAATTTAGAATTGAATCATTAGTTCTGAAGACAACGTGTAGTAGTACTAAAAAAAACCGGTGCTAAGTACCTACGTAGGGCAAGATTAGCCATAGGTACTTAGCTCCAGTACAGCCAGTAGTCAAGGGTCCTTCTATTTCCCGTCGGGGCTGCGGGTTGTTCGCAAGAGATACCGCGGCCTCGACATGAAGGGCTAAGAAGGAACATGGGTGGTTTTTAGTCAGTAGAAGTCTGACACTCCCTTTCGCTCTGCCCAAGAGCGGGAGGGGTTATTTGATGATTTTCCACCCACCATAAAAAAGGGTGTTTCTATTTTAGTATGGCTAGCCAGCACAACAACAGACGTATTTATTTATGCACAAAGTGCAGTCAGGAGCACTAATATGTATTATACACTTAGAAAGATTCGAGAGCCATTTTCTCGCGGAATAACTACGGCAATTTTGATTAAAGATCAATTTAATTACTGTATGGGTACCAAAATAGATATGTTCGGCATTACAAGGAAATCATTTTTAAAAGTCGCTACGTGTATTAGTGCTTGTGAGTGTACAAAGGTGGACCAGATGTCTTAGGCATTCTACCACTCGACCTTTGGGTGATGCTGAAACAAATAGTAAGGTGTAATCTTGGAAATTAGTTAAACAATTTTTATTTTAAACAGTAGACGAAAAATAACTTTAAAACTTCAACTTTATTTATGGGCCACAAACTCCTTTATTTACGAAAGACCTAGACAACATATTAACCCAAAAGTATTTGACTTCAACATCCAAAAACATTATGAACGCTCCCTATAATCCTTCCGGTTGGGCTACTACCCATTATGAAACGGTAAAATGGCGTGAATATACACTGAATACAATATAATACTTTTCTTTTATTATCCAGCTTCGAATACGAGTTAATCTGGTCATTCTTAGATATGACTGGGATTTTTTTATTTATTGTTGACCTTTCCGCTTGGTTATGGGCGCCTAGTAACAGTTATAGATATTTAAAGGAAATGGCATTGGAATATGTATGGTAATAGTACTTAGATAGTTGTTATGGGTCCTTAAAATGATAGTTAGCGGGAAAAATGTTCTTTTAGTAGTCTAGGAAGTCAAAAGTGTACCTAGTACACTTTCATTTCATCAGCTATGTCAAAATCTATGTAATATGGGGTTATCCTATTCCCATCAACCGGACACAAATCCGGACTAGGTGGCTACTACTGACAAATTCCTTATGGACAAACCCCTAGGCCTAAGTCGGGCAAAGTGCTATACTTTGCCCGACTTAGGCCTCGAACCTTGGATGCTTCGAAGCCACGCTTGCGACCACTAGACTAATGACAAAGAACTAATATTGGCAGGTATCATTGCCGAATACTCAGCAAATTCAATTTCAAACTGCGGTAGTAAGTAAGTAGTACAATTAATTCAAGAGTTTATAAATCCCACAGTTGAAGAGCTCGAGGTTAATATATAGGGTGTAAAAGTACCCTTAACGCAAACGAAGGGTACTTGTTCTCCCCACTACTGCGATCATTTTTTTGTTCTAGACCATACCTGGGAACCTCCTAGTTACGGAGATATTGGGGGCCAATGTTCCAAATTTTTCACAGCTGTTTTTGTAAATACTAGTTTTTCAGGTTATAACTTTACTTAAATTACCTCCATGACCCGTTTACTATTCAAAGCATCCACTAGCACAATGTTTTAACAGTGCTACATTGAGTTATACCTAGTTATATATAAATGTGATTTTTGACTCAAAAAAAAAAAAAACATTTCCCAGCAAATTTTTTTGCGTAGGGGTACTTATATGTAGTTTGATGTACAGAATGCTTGGTTGACGGCTGTGTGATGGGTTGATTTACACCCTGTATAAAAAGAGCATTTCAAAAATACTTTATAATTTAATAATGAGTAGTAAGTCTGTTAAGATCAAGCCAAAAATGCCTTGCCTTGAATGGCTTGTGGCATAAGTCCGCCTATGTACCACGTTTGTGCATGAAGTTTAAATAAATAATAATAAAAATAGTAGTAAATTCCTTGTTTGTTAGAGACGAATTCGGCACAACTGGCATTTTCGTATCCCGTAGTCGTTTTTAACAGACCCGTATCCGTATACGGGTCTGTTGTTTGATAGAAATCAAAAAGAACACCTTGAAAAACACCGACAGCCCGTAAATTGAATTGCAGTTACATATTGCTGCGGGGTTGGTTAAAATTGTTTTCAGGTCGCGTCCTAACGAAATTGACCACTGCGTTTCTTTATTTTCATTTGTTTCGTTTGCGGAACACGTGGTTGAATCCACAGAAGGCGTTTTCTGCCTTGTTCCCAACAAGTGCACACATACTAGATTGCATCGGCTGCCACATACAGATCGTGAAGCTGGGGACTATCTAGGTATATTTAAAGTCGTCACATATTTTTTTTTACTACTATTGCATCTGGTTCTTCTAACCTAACAGACAGATGTGTTGCTGGGGAGTTTGTTCCGCCACTTCTTCTTCCCAGCTAAAACACTAGGAAGTGTCGAAGGGTGGGCGTTTTGGGGGACTGTCTCTTTTTTTAGAATTTGAATAAATGTCTTTTGATTTTGTCGTTCATACCGTCATGCTATTCAATCAACACACCACCAAACTAATACGTCGACTAGTATTCAATAATATTGAAACAATAAATAGTTTCAAGACAACATTGTCAAACTATAAGCGATGAACATTGAGCATAGCTGAACTAGTTCAGTGTTCTAATGAAGTTCTAGCATTATTGACAGCTTAATCTTAGCTAGATGATGGGAACAGCTGAATATTAAGCTGGAATATTAATATGTAGGTATTACCACACTTATTTAGCCAAGTATTTCTACTGCACTTACCTACTATACGACTTTCTCGGTCGTTTAATGGTCGCTAGCGTGACTACTGAGCATGAGGGTTTGATTCCCGGGTCGGGCAAAGTGTTATTGGGTGTTTCCATCAGGATTTGCTCGGTTGCAGCAACGGTTGCTGGATTTGTGCCCGGTTGATGGCAATAAGCTCGCCCCCACGATACGGTAGAAATTCCAAGTGTAGCGTAAAGTTTAATAAAATGTATCTACAAACAAGTAAACCACTGCGGTAACAGCGGCGAAAACAAACGGTACCCGAATTGGTTTATCTTGATTGTCAGACTCAGAAATTAAAGGTATCCCCGACACGGAACGATTCACGCCCATGCTTGTTAAAGTCGCTGCGACTTGCAAAAATCCTGGGATTTTCGCAAAGGGAAAGCTTTTCCAATTTATTTCTCTGCGACATATACACCGTACAATTTAATTTTTTTCATCTAAATTGAAAAGTTAAGGCGAACCGTCTAATATGACCGTAACGAACAAGACCCAAGCCAAAACATATACCGACATATTAATGTATGTATCCATGTTTTGGAGCAAAATACAATTACCTTGTTATGATTTAGTCAAAGTGGAATCGTAATTGGTTTTCCCTTGTCGACATTTTCTGGTATCAGCAGAGTTTTGGTAATATGTTTCCATTCCCAGTTTTCTTCGTTACTGTACCCAGGTATGGGGTCTAAAACAGTTATCGGTGCGGTCAAAAGCCACAGAGTAACGGCAATCAAAGGGACGGAGGAAGAGGGGGGAGCTTTCTGATGGATACTAAAATGCATAACCCATGTTTGTATGCATGTTCCATAGGAGTCTACTTTCAAGGTTAAAGAAAGAAAGAAAGAAAACATATTTATTCAGCACATGCCACAAGTGCACACAACAAGCAATAAAAAATAAAAAGAACCTAAAAAATAACAGAAAAAAGGGAGTGTGCATCTCACGGCTGCGCCAAATAGGACCAGCTCAGCAAACTGCCGAGCAGCTAGTGCCCGACGCTGGTTTTCAACTGGCCCTGAGACGGTGATGTAACGAACGTAAAACAGTTCAGTCCTTTGTGTGTTTATTAATATGTATGTGTGGGCGACGGCTTGTTCGATTTAACATTTTGGTCAACTCCTTGATAGCGTTCAGAAACTTTCAAACCATAACGTAAAGTCACTTTTGTAAACCTTATATCGCCAGTTATGTTTAAGATTTCCATCAAACGGTCATAAATCTTGACTCCAGAGACATCCTGGCTATTACTGAGAAGTCCTGAAACCCAATTTTATACGTACTTTGCCTTTTTTTTATGGTGGGTGGAAAATCATCAAATAACCCCTCCCGCTTGGGCAGAGCGGAATGAGTGTCAGACTTCTAATGACTAAAAACCACCCATGTTCCTTCTTAGCCCTTCATGTCGAGGCCGCGGTATCTCTTGCGAACAACCCGCAGCCCCGACGGGTACGTACTTTGCCTGACCTAGGAAAGGATCCCAGTAGCGCATGAACGGCAATCGACCGAAAAGCCAGTCAAATCATTTCAAGATCTTACATCATCTTCATCATTTCAGCCGAAAGACGTCCACTGCTGGGCATAGACCTTCCCCAAGTATCTACACTGACCGGTTCCATACGTTTCGCATTTAAGTTGTCACCGCAACCTTCACCAACACGTCTTTGATCTTTAGAACATTAAAATATATGTTCATTTAACGCTTGACTTTGACATAATGTCTTCGGTACGGTCAATTGTTTTGCTCCACTTTTATCAACATGCAACAGTAATAGAAAATATCCAACACAGTATACATCAAAGCGGCTATCTCTGTAAATCCGATGTAACAGTGTAAAGTATATCTTATCATGATATTTCCAGCTACTTCCACCGCTCCTTTGTCGTCGAAACAAAAAGATTTATCTCGCGGTCTTCGGACGGCTGCTGTTCTAATGGAGGCCAAGCTTGTTGACTTTTATATGTTCTGGGCTCTGTGTGGGAGGGTTCCTAGTTTTGCTTTGTTTTAATCCATATATCACAATAAAAGTTCTTTTAAAGTAGGTAGGTATACTTTCAATTAATCCTCTCCGTGTCTGAAATAATTACTTAACACCAAACTATTATAATATTGTCTTATTTTTGGGTTAAAAGGTTTATGTAAACCCCATTTTATATGACAATCATGATGCCTGTTTTTAACACCTCGTAATTTTTTTAACAGCACATCCATGTCCGGTTTTTTATTAATTTCACTGTTTATGTTAAATAATTTGTCAATCTAGGCGTTGTAGGCACGCATAATAATAATTATCTATATACGGTTCACAAAAAAAAAAACAAGTAGTTATATGACAGCTACTTCTATTTGCCTTAGCTCTTATGTCTACCGCATTCTGATTTCTCGGTCTAGCCTTATTAGTGTCGAATGCACTGAAGTGCACTGTATGAAAATCGTTAAATAAGTACGATGACATTATTGATAAATACCTTGTCTACTACGAGCACGTTTTAATATTTATTTATACTCAACACCTATGAAAATAAAATAAGCTTTCAGTATAAAATTATTGAATTCCTCTTGCTCAATGTGTATTTTTCTGATTTTTCAATTTATTGCGCCGAATTTTTAATAGGTATTATTAGTTTTATTTTTCACTAGTTGTTACTTTCGTTTGCGTAAAATTATTCCAAAAAATATTACTTCTCTTTAGAATCGGAGTTTCCTATCCATTTTCTAATATAAAAGTAGGCTCAGTTACTCCTTATAATATAACATAAATTATCTACCGTCAAAATCGATCCAGCCGTTTCGAAGATTAGCCGCAACAAACAAATAGACAGACAGATAAAAATTAAAATAAATGTTTAAATATTAAAATAAAGGCTCATGGGTGCCATAAAAACTGACACTAAACCTAGTGTGAGAGTTTTTATGCCACACTAATGCCTAGTGTGGTTTCCATCTGTGAAAGATTTTTTTTTGTTTGTTATAACTGCCGTTTATGTATACTTTCAATGCGTAAAAAGCTGTTATTTAGTACTCTTCAATATATATTTTTTATACAAATAATAAATAATAATAACTGATTTCCTAATCATTTGTATCTTCTTCGACACGCTAAGAAGAAGATACAAATGATTAGGAAATCAGTTACGAAAATAAGAACTGTCAATCAGGTCGATCTTTAGGTAAAGCTGTGCTTGCCTAGGTCGGTCTGTGGATGGGTGACCACCCGACACACCGAGTTTCCTCCGTGCCCCGGAAAGCACGTTAAGCTGTTGGCCCCGGCTGCCATATATAGATCTTTGGCAGTCGTTACAGGTAGTCAATGACCTGAAATCCTGACATCCAGTCTTACCAAAGAGTTTCGTATTACCTAGTATTAACTGGGTTGTGGAGGTCAGATAGGCTGTCGCTCCATGTAAAATACTGGTATTCAGCTGCATCCGGTTAGACTGGAAGCCGACCCCAACATAGTTGGGAAAAGGCTGGGCAGATGATTATTAGGAAATCAGTTGCAATAAACATCACATTACATTTTTATCACAGTTACTGTTGTCTAATAAAAGTAAGTGATGTCGGGAGTTTACAATGAAAATGGGTAAGTTAAACATTAAACTGTCGTGATTACCCAACTTGAGAGTTACCGATGGGGCATTTGATCTTAATTACGCCTTATAGTTAAGCTGTTTTTGGGGTTATTTGATTGCAATAATTTTAATTGATAGAACTATTCTTACGTATAAATAGATTAAAAATATTACACTTATATGTGTAGGTAGTAATTCCCTTTCATTCATTTGATTTAAACATGAGATACTATATGTATTTTAAAACTAATTACGAAACCTTTACGAATGGCCTATAAATTCAATTCTTCATCCGTGTTTGAAATTAAAAAATGCCTGTTAACGACTATCTTCTTAGCATCGATGGCAAAAAGTTCAAACGTATAAAATCCAAAACTCAGCCACGTTAACCCCACTCACTGGTGTAGCAAATAGATCATCAAGTGCGCAGGTGATAGGGTCTTCAATCTTGCGTTACAAGATTGAAAGTGGCCACTGTGTCCCGTCGGGGCTGCGGGTTATTCGCAACAGATACCGCGGCCTCGACATGAAGGGCTAAGAATGAACATGGGTGGTTTTTAGTCAGTAAAAGCCTGATACTCCCTTTCGCTATGCCCAAGAGCGGGAGGGGTTATTTGATGATTTTCCACCTGCCAAAAAAAAAAAAGGTGGCACTGTGTCATTGGCCAATGGCCTACCATAAATAAATGTATTGAATTTAAATCTGTCTAAATTGTACTTGAGAAGATGGCAGCATCGAACTAACTAAGCGATCAAGCTCCAAACTGTGTCCTTCTTGCTTTAACCTCTGGATAATCGCGACCGGATTAACGGTCACGATAAGAATCAACCCATTATCATTCATTAACATTAATTAAACAAACACATTGTTTATTGTTTGTAAAACAAAGTACAGCACAATCAAGGGGCATACTTTAAGCCGTCAACAACCAATACTGAATAAATTATAAGTGGCCATTGAACAGATCCATTTGAAACCACTTGCCTATTCATCAGGTTTCCGAAGTAAGCAGGATGCCCTTGTTAGAGCCTCGATGCCTCATTTCAATAAAGAACCCAAAGAGCTTATGTATTTTACGATCTTTGAAGGTATTGGAGAGGGAATACAGAAGTTTAAGTTGAATTTGGTCGAAAAAATTCGAAAGTACATAATGACAAAGATTTAATCGCGTGAAAAAGTTTTACATCGAGAAGAGTGCTTCTACAAGTCGCATGGATCGATATAATTTTCAGTATGACACATACACATACATAAACTCACGCCCTTTTCCCATGGGGGTAGGCAGAAACCACAGAACGCCACTTGCTACGATCCTTTTTTTTTGTTTTTTATTTTGGCGGGTGGAAAATCATCAAATAACCCCTCCCGCTCTTGGGCAGAGCGAAAGGGAGTGTCAGACTTCTACTGACTAAAAACCACCCATGTTCCTTCTTAGCCCTTTATGTCGAGGCCGCGGTATCTCTTGCGAACAACCCGCAGTTCCGACGGGAACAACCCGCAGCCCTTTTTTTTTATGGTGGGTGGAAAATCATCAAATGACCCCCTCCCGCTCTTGGCCTGAGCGAAAGGGAGTGTCAGACTTCTACTGACTAAAAACCACCCATGTTCCTTCTTAGCCCTTCATGTCGAGGCCACGGTATCTGCGAACAACCCGCAGCCCCAACGGGCGTCGGCCCTTGCGGGCCCCTTCCATGTTGCTGACATCTCTTTGAGGCGCGCGTGGAACACGAACGCGCCGTCGACACGGCCTGTCGTCGTCATGAGACGGACGGACGGCGAGCTTACCCATTACTCACCGTCCACAGGCCCGCGTCTACGGTGGCCGGAAGCCATCACGTGGCCCCCGACGCCCGGAGCGCCTCCCGCGGCGGCTGGGACGAGAGGTTCTCTCCCTCTCACGTTCCGCCACCTCCTTCGCTAGCATCACTGTTTCGCAGAAGGAGGCGACGGAACCCGCAGCCCTTACATACTCCTTTTGCCTCGTCCACATTCATACATCTGAACATACACGCACGTCGCACAGTATAAGTTTTCAGTATAAGTTGCGAGATAATGCCATTCAGATGACATCGTCAACGAAGGTAGGTGTGATCAGACATCTTTACCTATTTATGATGCTATTAGTTTAAATTACCAATCTCAAATGAAGAAAATTTAAATATTATTTCTTTATTCTGCGTGTTCATAATTATAGGTGATCTAAATTCCAAGTATCATAATAAAGCATTATTTTTCACTCATGTTATTATACTACGATAACTTAAAAAGAGAAAACAAAGATTGTTCAAAATGCAATTGTAATAAAAATATAGACAGTTTTAATTTTATTAGACAGGTGCCAACAGCAGGTTGACTGCAAGTTCATACTCGAAAGGTTAATTGCCTTCTGCTATGAGTCTGTCTTGTGTCCGGCCTGAGGTTGACACTGTATTGAGATACTACGGCTATAAAGATGCTGTCACATAGATAGCGTTTTTGAGCAAAGTGAAGCATTATTTTCGCGACGTATAACACGTAAACCGTGGTGAATGATATCTGACGTTTTAAATATCAAAAACAAAAAATAAAACCGACTGCAACAAAAAATAAAACACAAAAAAGTGAAAAATAAACTTTAGAAAATAAAAACCAGTTTCTGAAGTCGGTGACTTTTGTTTGATTTTGTTTTTTTTGCCACCGACTTCAGAAGCAGATTTTTATATACGTATACACTTTCAAACTAAATTAAAAAAACCAAATCGATCCAACCACCTTCGAGTAATCGGGGAAAATTCATAAAAAAACGATCCCGACGAACCTCCTCCTTTTTGAAGTCGGTTAAAAAGGGAAGAACCACACGGCGGCAAAAAAATTCGTCCACATCTCGGTCAATAGGAAAAGTGCCCAGTAGGCTGGCAGCATTGCCCCGTTAGATGGCAATGCTGATTCTTTGGGCAAAAAATAGGCCAACCTTCTGGTCACATTCATTTAGAGTTAAGCATTAAATAATGTTTAACTCCCCGTAATAAATAATAATTTAATTTAAAAATTGCAATCTCAACTTCATTTGCCAGTCACCCACGCGGCCACGCGAAAAATCAATGACTAATGCGTAGTTAACTATTTGAATAGCTTTCCGCTACTACTTTCCCGCTTTCTAAGTGACAGGAGCCCTAAGTACATACAGCGCATCTTTTTATAAAGCGGTATTACTTTAATAATTTAATGGATCCTGGCTATTAACAGAAGAGATTTTTTGACAGTATAAGTACACATAATAAGGAAAGCTTTGCTGGACGTGGACTGAGCTGTAAGGAACCCATTCGAGATTTTTGTAATGAGAAAAAAACGGAGTCGCAACCACTTGTTGGCCCCGTCGGAAACAAATGACTATCGTTGACAAGTTGACAAGTTGACAACTGACACAAGACCCTGAAAGTAGGCTTTGATGAAACTATTATTAGATATTCAATAGTTTTGGTAAGTGATTAGTATTTAGCAACTTCCATACTCACAATATAATTACTGCAAGACGGTCACGTATATGCGTATCTTACGTTTTCACGTCTCAAATCTCTATTGCTGACGGGTTTCGATTACAACTCCACTGAGTATCCGGTTAGACTGGAAGCCGACTCCAACATAAGTGGGAAAGGCTAGGCAGATGATGATGACCATGATGTATTATAATGATAGATAGATAGAATACTCTTTATTATGTACACCATAAAAATTACAAAAAAACAATAGTAAAACACCCAATAACAACCCAACAACCTTTTGTAATGCAAAAGTTGATATCCAAAAATGTTCTAAACTAGGTAAATAAAATTCTGTTGTACAAAAGTTATCATTTGAATAAATAATTTTTAATTTAAGTTACTTGACATTTTGTTTAAGGCGACATAATAATTCAGGGCAAAACTTTTGTCTGATGTTACAATAATAAACTTTTCTTATTAGATGGCTAGTTTGAATTTAATTACGAGCAACATTGAATTTAATTATCTGATGATGGAAAGGTTGAAAAATGTTGTACTTTGGTAAATGGTTGCATATTTAAAGATGGCTCCCTCAGCTTCAAACGTATTGTTTTGGTCTCGCTGGCTATAAAATAGAACAAAGGCATTAAGGCATATCTAACAATAATTCTAGTCTAGACAATTCTAGGTAATTTGAAGGTAAACGGGACTAGTTAGGTATTAATCCTCCGCATCAGCACCCTAATTTCGAAACATAGTCGGAATAAATTATCTTTCATCATAATAATTATTAGGTATGGCATTAGAATATCTTTCACTCGAATTTGCTCTGGCGGATGGGAGAATGTCACACTCACTCAAATGTCTCGCTGATGGTGGCGCGTGTGTCGGATCATGTAGTTACTTTCATAATGGTTGAGCTGAATGGTGCTGATTTATGCACCATAACATTTTATAACAAACTGCCATCTTCTTTTCTAGACTTTTTTGCCATTTGATGCGTTTAAAGCCAAAGTAAATTATTGATTTGTCTGTAGTAAATCTACACCTTACTATTGTATCGAGTCTGATTATTTTAACCCAACGACCATACAGCCACTAGACGCCTAATAACAGGCGACAAATGCCTGTCAACACATTAGGGTAAAAATCTTATAATATGCATGTCGTCACTCACAAAGTTCGAATTAGTATCGACCACTTCTGTGAGCCGTAAACACTTCCACACTACACCTTTGAAAATTCGAGTAAATAGACATAATATGGCCCCGTGTACACAGTACGTTGGTGTGATAAAGAAAGCCGGACTTCAAGTTTCCTGAAAGACGGTATCACATTTCATCGGTAAGTTAATAGTTCCATAATCTAAATAAGATTAATTTTCTGACATTATTTTTCGGAGTTCATCGTATACTGGTCATAGTTGATGTCTTTTATGATTGCGTCTCTTTCTTTTGAAAGTATTTTTTCGCCATCTCTTTTCCTCGATTTTAAGCAAACATAATTAGTGATGCTCCAAATCGTATAACTACCTCTGTTATCGATCAAGCAACAAAAACCTATAACTAAATTTATTTAAGCAAAAAATATATTGTTAATAATTAAAAATTACAACAGATACAGCTAATCTGCTAATGCTTGTGATTGTGAACAAGATATTTTGGTGAACAAAACATTTCGGCTTGTTTCTCATCTAAAATTGAATAATACCTAAAAAATAAGCCACGTGAGTCCCGAGACTCCCGAGTTAGATCACAACTCTATCTCATTGCGCGCTGCATTCAATTAAGTTAGTCATCCCTCACCAAGACTTCGAACATAGCTTGGAATAATTAGGGAAATAATTTTAAAATATTGTTTTAATTATTTTTGAATGTACCTACATGATTCAACCATATTCAGAATAAAGAAGGTACTTATATGCTAGTTATGTTTGATTAAATACAATAAAAAAATATCGATACTTTCTTGTTTGATTTAAACCTGTCCCATCCCTAGTGAAATGCAATGAATTTGAAAGGGCCAATCAGAACGCAGTACCCCGTTCCCCCGCACCTCAGCAAGTTGACAGAATTTGTTACGTGCATTTGATCGAGTATTAGGCGTCTAGTGGCTGTATGGTCGTTGTTTTAACCTAACTGACAGATGTGTTGCTGTGGAGTTTGTCCTGCCACTTCTTCTTTCCAGCTAAAACACTAGGAAGTGTCGGAGGGTGGGCGTTTTTGGAGACTGTCTCATATAAATAAGTAAAGTAAATTTTGACGTTCAAAAAGTGCTGATTATCAGCCTAGTTTGAATAAATAACTTTTGATTTTGATGTAAACTTCGACAACCTTTTCAGTGTCTGTGTAATTAAGTTTGAAAGAGAAATAATAATAATTATTATTTCTTCAAAAATTACAATTTTATTCTTTATTTCTAAAATTACAATTTAGCAGAATGGCACGACGTAGAACAGACTATAATAATATTATGTATAAACTTAAAAAATAAAATCTACCGAGTTTAAACCTCTGGCAGCCAAGCTAAGATTAAACTTATGTTACCCCTGTCAGGGCTCTAGCTCTCTTTATATAGGGCGTAAAAGTACCCTTAACGCAAACTAAGGGCACTTGTTCTCCCCACCACAGCGATATTTTTTTGTTCTAGACCATACCTGGGAACCCCCTGGTTACGGAGATATTGGGGGTCAAAGTTCCAAATTTTTCACAGCTGTTTTTGTAAAGACTAGTTTTTCAGGTTATAATTTTACTTAAATTACCTCTATGACCCGTTCACTATTCAAAGCATCCAATAGCATAATGTTTTAAGAGTGCTACATTAAGTTTTACCGTAAAATGTGATTTTTGACCCCAAAAAAAAATCGTTTCCCAGCAAAAATTTTTGCGTAGGGGTACTTAGTTTGATGTACAGAATGCTTGGTTAACGGGTGTGTGATGGGTTGATTTACACCCTGTATATTTAACACGTTCGGAGTTACATATAGTAATAGGCATACCGTTATTCACCTTCAGGACCAGACTATACTAAATAATTAGTACTGCCATGAATACCTCGTTATCGTCCATCTATGCTCTATAGTATAAAGACCTCACCACACTACCTATACTGAGAATAGTCAGTAAGATGATGCAACCGTAAGCTGCAGCCCTGATCGTCTGAATAGGTTTGCGGTCACTCAATGAAATGGCAGTCCGATAGCGCACTGAATGCAAACCAAAGGGGATACAAACAATGCCCTTTGGAAATATGCTGAATATAGTATAGGTGTAGTTTCTCGTGAATGCGTATTATGAATAGACTTTCATTGACAAGTTACTCGAAGTTCTTGTTGATTCTCAGTTAGGCAACAGGTTATACATACACACATGCAGTATTTATTTGTTCTTTGAATATAACTTAGTAGAAGTAGCTATTGCGTATGTACCACACGCAGAGTTAATGCACAATCTATATTTGTATTGTTATTTGTGTTGTTTGTTTGTTTGTTGTTGAATTAGAGGTCAATTTTAACATTTTAAAAACATTATCCTCCTTTGTGTCATGCGGTCGGGTTATAAAGAGGTCCAGTTTAGATGTAGGAGGTAATCTTCGGAACTACGGTTCCGATTGCGAAAATTCTATAAATACCGGGACATACTCGGCTACATTATCCCCGACTGTCATAGGCTATATTTAAAATGTTCCCGTTGTTTAATTTACAAAACGGAACGGTTGTTTCCGTACAAAACGGAAGCGAAACCGCGAGTAAAACCTAGTAGTTTTCAAAGAAAATAGTTTGAACCCGCATCTATTTTGCAACAAACGTACCACTCTACAAGAGAGAAATCTAGCGTACGATACACTGTGTTCAGATTTTTTCACGAGCTGAAGGTTTAACTGTTACCACTCACGTAGGCAGTCCGTGTAAGCTGAATATTTTAAAAGATTTGCAAAGCAAGCTTGTCGGCAGTGCATGTTTGCAACGAGAACTCTCAAATACTTCTATTTGACCTCGCAGCGAATCAGGCTATTTGTCAGCGCTGGGACTGGCTCGTGTTTGCGAACGCTTAGGTCCTCTGATGCTCGTTCAACCACTTATTGGAGTTAACAAGGGATTTTGTTCGGAAGAAATATTTCTTGCTAAACGGGATACGTGTTAAAATAATCTTTCGTTGCAAATGCTGCCTGTTGACTACCGCACAATGACCAGTCTAATCACTTTATATCGGCATCTCTCTGTTTATCATCATCATCTTTCTGCTCTTCTTTTTTTTTTTTTGGCTGGTGGAAAATCATCAAATAACTCTTTCCACTCTTGGGCAGAGCGGAAGGGAGTATCGGACTTCTACTGACTAAAAACCGCCCATGTTCCTTCTTAGCCCTTCATGTCGAGGCCGCGGTATCTCTTGACCCATATTACTTGAAGTCGATGCAACATGTTTTTTTCTTACATTCTTCTCGTACAGCCATCACGCTTTCATTTACTCCTTTGTCTTTCGTGTCATTACTCACACAATCCATCCATTATTTCCTTGGTATTCCGCTCCATTCAGCGGCTCCCTGTCAAAGTCTGTTATTCGTAGATAACCTACGCTGTTGTTTACTTATTGAACCCCCATGCTTCTTAGTTCTTTCGGTCCAGGGCGAAGTGGACCCACTGGTCATTGGTTAGTTACCTACAGCGCGAAAAAAACCTTGACTTAGCAGGAATAAAGCTTCTTTCTCAGCAACACACGTCCTTGTAGCACATGTTATATTCAGCCAAACAGACTGTTATGATATAAAAATAAAAGAACATGAATATGTTAGTGCATTATGCAAACAAATGTTATCGGGTCGACGAGGGTTGGCAGAGAATATAAATATACACAGGCAAAGTAAGGTCAACTGGCCACCTCGGTTCAGGGCACAAATAATAAGATATTACCATTTTCTCTTGACGCGATATTTTCCAATCCTGCCGTTATCCCAATTTAGATATCTTTTTTTGTTGTTGTTCATGCTGCGCTGGCCCCAAATAAATTTAAATAAGGAGAATGATTATGATAGGGTGTCTTTTTCTTCTTCCGTATTTATGTATTAGGTGATTTTTTTAAGATTTTCGTTGCTGTTTACTTATGTTCACCATCATACTCGTATTATGATGATAAGGCTAGAGGCTATGACTAGGGGGTGTATTAATATATCTCTGCCTAACCCTTCCAGGAATACAGGTGTTATGTTATGTTTTAAGTGAAAGTAGGGTCTTATTTCTTATACCAGCAGTCTTGTGCAGTGGTCACGCGTAGTAGAATAGAACTAACGTAAAAACAGAAAAAATATAAATCGCAGAATGTGGATAAAATTCTACAATACGATGTCAAAGAAGAAAATAAATGTCACTTTGTCTGGGTCATAAGACGCATGTAGAAGTAACAGACTTCACACGTGTTCTGAATATCCATATATAAATATAGCATTTGTTTGTAAACCACTGAAAAGTAATCTTGAACACTCGTTATTCTTTATTGTAGTTACTAATGACGTGGTGAAAAGTACATGCTTATGACTATAACTTTTGGCACTTTATGCTACAAGATTTAACTTGCAATATTTCTAGACAAAAGTTATTTGAGAATATTTTTCTGACTGACAGTTCGTTTCCAAAAGCCGAAAGCTTGTTAGAAAATATTTGCAAAACCAGTTCAGTTCATAAAGTTTCCACAGCTGAGACACAGGCCTCCTCTCTATGAGCTGGTGTGGGTGATAATCCACCACGCGGGCCCAGTGTGAGGTGGTATAATAGATGTCACATGTCTTAAAATTTTTGGTCCTAGTACGTACCGTACCTTCACGATCTTTTCTTCCACCGCTTTGAGAGTATTCACAAAGTAATACGCCTGTGCTAAAACTTCCAAATTGAATACCACTGTTCAAAATATAAAAACTTTGACGAAAGTATATATAAAACAAAATCATCATACACCGAACCTTTTCACTATGTTGTGTTCGGTTTCCAATCTAATTGGATGCAGCTGAATACAAGTATTTAACAGAGAGTGACTAACTGTCTGACCTTCAACAGTCTTAAACTTTACGCAACATAAAAGCTTGCATATATAAAAAAGGGTCCCTGCAGAAATAAAACCCGTTTCTACCTCGGGTGGATAGAACTCAAACGGGTAGAAAATAGATATTTTCTAAAGAGTCTCGCCGGCGATGTCAACCGGCTCACTAGCGAATGGGGTGCAATTTTACGCATTGATTGGTGCATACAGATCGTTTGCAGCTTTTATATGGCTAGATTGAAATCTCCGCTAGATACGTAGTAAGAATAAACGTTCACGGGATTTTTGTATCTTCGAACTGTTTGAACAGGTTCAATTGAAATCGGTTTTCCGATTTGATTCTTTGATATTTTTGAATGAAGAAAGACGGAATTATTGAAGTTTTAATAGTGGTTAGTTTGGCAAGTAACTTACCTATGCAAACAAGAAATATAAGAGCACGGATCTTTTGACTTTTGACAAGAAACAAAACCGCTTCAAAATCCGTTGCGTAGTTTTAAAGATTTAAGCATACATAGGGACGAACAGACAGCGACAGCGACTTTGTTTTATACTATGTAGTGAGTAGTGATGACAGTGATGATAGTGATGATTATACGCGCCTGTAATCCCCGAAGGGATAGGCAGAGGTGTAACTTATAGAACACTCACATCTTACCAGTTATGTATAAGTCCCATGTAATAGAGGGCGAGCCTATTGCCTTTACCCGGGCACAAAAGCAGACTCCGTGGCTGAGAAATTCCATATGGAAATACCCTAACACTTTGCCCGGGTTTCGAACTGAGGACCTCATGCGCAGCAACCGCGATTGCGACCTCTAGACCAACCTTTAACTCTGTCGAACCAAATCGTTAACTCTGTGTTTTGAATAACTTGGTGTGTTAAATCTGTGATGTGCGGCTCCATTTGCGGGTCACCAACGTGTGTCATGAATTCGCAATTAAGTTGGTAGGTTGTTCGTGATATACTACTTAATTAACGTGCACTAGATACAGACACCAGCATCAATATACTACAATCTGTCAAAGTTCTTTAATAGATTTTTAACTTTAGCACTAAAGCATTAAGTTCATGGTTAATTGTGAAAATTCGTCCATTTTGGCTAGCTTGATATACTGGGGTTTTTCAGTGTCTATGGTTTTCAGGATCGTTCGGAATGTTCGGATATTTCCGGGTATGTTATTGTTTTTTTTTTATAGAAAGTTGTGGTCGCAATTCGTGTTACTGGTGAGCATAAGGTCCGTTGTACGATTCCCGGGTGAGGCAAAGTGTTGTTAGGTTCTTCCGTCGTCGGCCAGTTTGATGGCAAAATACCTGTTTTTCATGGAATTTAAACATAACTGGCATAATGTGGCTATACTATAGGTAGCTTTGTCGCAAAAGCATTAGGTTTATGGTTGGTTGGAGAAATTTTACAGTTTCAGTAGCCCTTCGAGATTTACAGACGTTATGTTATAGAAGATTTTCACAATTTTTTGATCATCTTTCGGGTACTGTTTACGCGGCTCTTTTCCTACCCAATTACTGTAGATCACCTCAGAAACACAGCGATTAAAAGAAAGGTTCCAGAGCGGCATTTGTTTGTTCCTATAAAAAATAATAAAAGTCGTTGCTTCGCGCGGACAATGGCGTCGAGTTCATTCATTGTCGCACTCGGTGTTACCACCCTCGTAGTTTTGTTATGTACGTTTTATTTCGTATGTATTTCATAAATATAACAATCTGACAATTGACTTCATGGTTGGCGCAGTGGCTGAGCGATTGGTCTGCTGCGCTACGTGTCGCGGGTTGGATCCTCGCACGGAACAAATATTTGTAAGGCCTACAGATAGTTGTTTCGGGTCTGGATGTGTTTGTGTATGTGAGTTTAAATATTTGTAAACGTACCCACGATACATGGGAAATTCCTAGTGTGGGGCAACGTTTCTATAATAAAAAAATAAAAAAAATATTTAAGAAATATAATAATATTATGAGAGGGAGAGAAAGGCCAAAGAAAAAATGGATGAATTGTGTAAGGAATTATGTGACAGAGAAAGGAGTAAAAGATGCTATCACGTCTGGCAGGGTAGAATGGGGGAGAAAACGTGTTGCACCGACCCCAAATATAATGGGACAAGGGCAGGAAGATGAATTTAAATATGAAATATATGTTTGACATTATTTTTTGAACGCCATTTTCGTATTTATTCTAACTTTCATTATTTTCAATTATAGAAGGTGTATTTAATTAATAATAATGATTTGTTTATTTTCATGCTGATTGTTTAAACATTACTATTACTATAGTGTATTTTGCCGTCATATAAATCTGTTATTTATTCGCGTTTTTCTGTTTATGTTGGAAAACTACGACCGCCGCTACTTTTTTCTTTTCAGACCGTCTACCAAAGCTTACATAAATTGTTAATATTTGGTGATATTGTAACACCTGTCCATATTTCCGTGAAATGTTATCATAGGTCACATTTTGTTACAGTTATTATTTTACTAAACGTGAAAGTGATTTATTTGGTTGTCATTGAAATGAAAGAAACTGAGTTGACCTTGAAGCAACCTATTTAAAATGTGTCACAACTCAATGATTTCCTGCCGCTGCATTTTCTGCCGTTTCTTTTAACCGTATACCTTATCAGTTGCCAGTTGGGGCTGTGGGTTGTTCGAAAGAGATACTACAGCCTCGGACACAAAGGGCTAAGATGGAACATGGGTGGTTTTTAGTCAGTAGAAGTCTGACACTCCCTACCGCTCCGCTCAGAGCGAGAGGAGTCATTTAATGATTTTCCACCCCCCTAAAAAAATACCTTATCAGTTATTTGATGATTTTATTCTAGTAGCCATAATATTCTATTCATTCTTATTCACATGCTAAAGCAATATTCATTTTAAGTCAGCATCTAAAACAGACTTGCTTGCTAGCTAGTCTCAAAACTTCACGACCTACTTTTATTTAACTCGGTGATCAAGTAAATAAATACCAGTAGTTTACCTAGGAACCCAGTCTACCTAGGTGACCTAGGTATGCCTAGGTATACGTCTGCAGAGTCACGGTAACGAACTTCCGTAGTCGTGTCTGAAGAGCGACGGAGCTGCACTCGATCGTCGTCCGTTACATTAACTTTAGCTAAATGATTCATAAATACAAGCACGTGCTTGTATTTATTTTTAATTTAGCCGTGTTGTACGGGCTCTTCATTAAGTCATCTTAGCAATGAGATTGTATAACATGAAATAGCCGCTAATGCCTGTAATTTTTATTTATTATTGTATAATGTCGGACTGCTGGGACTCAGGCCTCCTCACTATAAGAAGGAACATTTGTTTGTTAGTTTGTATGTAGGGAGTAATCTCCGGAACTTAGGTTCTAATTCTAAAAACTCTTTCACTGGTAGAAAGCTTCATTATTCGTGGGTGCTATTAATTATGTTTATATCATGCATATTAACCGGACTATCGTAATTTTATCAAAGTCGGGGGCGAAGTGCTAGTATAGTTTATACCCAAAACTATTTTACTCGAAACCCAAACGAAAACTACAACCGCTACCAAATTGTCTTCAAACTATTTGCCAAACCAGGAAATTGAAACCAGCATGCGGCAACTGCACCTAACATTCACTGGATCAACTTTGATCTACCCTCTCACACTACTAAACTTCTAACTGACAGTATTCCAAATCTCAGCCAGAACATGGTGGTTTTTTTTATCAAGAGTTAGGATGTTCCATATTGTACTGATTGCAGAGAACAGTGTGTGTGGTACAGTCACAAACAACAATATTTTCGTAGTAATTTTAAAAGTTGTTATTGTATGTTTGTGCTGTTTTTGACCATAGTATTTTGGAACTTATAATACAGGGTGTAAACGAACCCTTCACGCATCCGAAAACCAAGCATTCTGTACATCAAACCAAGTACCCCTACGCAAAAATTTTTGCTAGGAAATGACTTTTTTTTTTGGGGTCAAAAATCACATTTTACGGTAAAACTCAAAGTAGCACTCTTAAAACATTGTGCTAGTGGATGCTTTGAATAGTAAACGGGTCATGGAGGTAATTTATGTAAAGTTAAAACCTGAAATAGTATTTACAAAAACAGCTGTGAAAAATTTGGAACTTTGACCCCCAATATCTCCGCAACTAGGAGGTTCCCAGGTATGGTCTAGAACAAAAAAATGATCGCAGTGGTGGGGAGAACAAATGCCCTTCGTTTGCGTTAAGGGTACTTTTACACCCTTTATATAATTTACACTAGTAAATAAACCTTAACGAAGTTGAAAGGCACTTATTGTTTCCGTCATTGTGATATTTATTTTTGTTCTGAGCACTTAAACACCTTCTAGTTAGGTAAGAAGAAGAAGTTAGTTTGTGTTGTGTGTGAGTGTACATTAGTGTTCGTGACAGTACCCTTTTGTTTTTTTTGGTGAATGGGAATTCTTCAAATTATCCCTCCCGCTCTGGGCAAAGCAAAAGGGAGTGTCAGACTTCTACTGACTAAAAACCGACCATGTCGTGGCCGCGATATTTCTGCCGAACATCCCGCAACCCCGACGGGGTGACAGTACCCTTTTTTTTTTTTTTGGGTGGTGGGAAATCATCAAATAATCCCTCCCGCTCCTGGGCGGAGCGAGAGGGAGTGTCAGACTTTTACTGACTAAAAGCCACTTACGTTCCTTCTTAGCCTTTCATGTCGAGGCCGCGGTATCTCTTGCCAACAACCCGCAACCCCGACGGGGTGACAGTACCCTCTGTTTGGCTCAGTACCTGTAATACCAACTGCAACATGTCACAGTAACAATTTCCGTCCCCGTGTCTTGTGAATCGGAAGCTGCGTTCGATCGCTGTCTTCCCCGTCCTTTGAGCTTTGGTGCACGTTCTATGAGTCAAAGATTAAAAATGTTGATCATGGTAAAACAGGCAGAAAGGTTAGCTTGACAGTTACTCTATGTGAAATACTGTTGCATCTGGTTTGACAAGAAGCCGAACCTGAGATCGTTGGGAAATGGGTCGGAAGATGTTGTGTGTTTTTAGTAAAAAAGTGAGTTTAGTGTGAAGTTACTGAGATAAAAATTTGTACAGATCTAGTCGTATTATAATGTCTTCCTAAGATGTTTCTTTCTAAGATATCTTATTTATAAGATGCTAGTTTCTAAATGTTTGGTAAAGACCCTCGAATTAAGTTTTTACCAACTTTAAGTTTCCTTCTAAGAAAACGGTTTAATTTACTTAGAGTATTTTATAACTTTAATTTAAGTTTAGAACTAGTTTAAGTACTGGTCTAATTTAAATTTAAGAGCACTTATCTTCTCAGTATTTAAGATCGTTTATTAATATTTACTAAAGTTGAGTCAATTTTAATCAAAAACACTAGTAAAACGTTTTTGTTTATTTCTAACAATTCTATTGACAGAAACGAACAAAGGCGTTGAACTCTCAACTTTAAAATTGAATGAATCCAAGTTAATAACTTAAGTTTAACAGATTTCTAAGTTAGTTAATAATTAATTTCCCGAAACTACCAGACAGTCGGGTGCAAAATATTAATTTTAGATGGCAATATTGGTTCTACCAATATTTACAAGGGTTGTCACTTGCCACAATAAAAAATATTAATAAGTAGTTAAATTACAAAGTTGATTGTTGTATCCAAAGTTCTATCAAAGTTGAGTGTGTGAGTAGTGACCGTATAGAGTCAGTCTTAGTAAAATTAAAAAAAAATTATACGTAGTTAAACCCTGAAATTGGTCTGATTCGGACAACATATATAATAATTCGGGGTTTTTTACAGCGACAACTAAAATCGGCGCAGTACACACTGGGAACCCCTAAATAAACAATTTTCAATTAAGCAATCATGAAAAAAATAGCAAATATATTTTATTGAAATTCGAAAAGTGCTAAGTCCGTAATCCGGTGTTTGACAACCCTAGCAAGAGTGTTGGCGAGTTAGGTCAATCTATTAGTTTGCTGGTGTTCACCGGACTGACGGATTATTTCATAGTTATTTACTATTTCAGTACAGCGTTTGGTAGACATGTTTGTGGTTCAATTATTGAAATGGTCTCGTATTTGATTGTGGAAATTTGATTGTGATACCGTTTGATACTTCTATGAAACTACAGTCTACAATGGCGGATTTTCCTGACTGTTAACGCGATTTTAATCAACTTAATTTTATTTTGTTGCTTAATTTAGATACTATTGCGTGATGTGTATAATTTGACCTCTTGACATAAGTTTAATGTATACTTACTTCTAACAAAATTAAGGATTTTTTTTCTGAAGACACTGAAGTAAATAAATTGATTTGACGGCACGGTTGGCGCAGTGGCTAAGCGATTGGACTGCTGCGCTGCGTGTCGCGGGTTCGATCCCCGCACGGAACAAATATTTGTATGGCCTGCAGATAGTTGTTTCGGGTCTGGGTATTTGTGTATGTGACTTTATATGTTTGTGAACGCACCCACGATACAGGAGAAAATTCTAGTGTGGGGCAACGTTTTTAAAAAAAAAAAAAAATTAAGTATATTGTTGTTCTTGTCCTGATGAGCATGAGGGCCTTATTTTGATCCAAGGTCGGACAAAGTGTTATTGAATTTTCTTCAATTCTTAGTAGTAGCCACAACCAAACCAAGTCTGGATTTGTGCCCAGTTAATTTCAATAGGCTCGCCCCTAATTATTTCGTAGATTATATCATAGTTCATAAAGTATTTTAGTTCAGCAATGAATTTGCGGCGTATTGTGTTATGAGCTAGTGGTATGTGGTTCAATCATTTCTAATTTTGGTTTGGAATATTTGTGGTGTGAATTATTAAAGTGGTCTTGTAATTAAAGTGGTCTTGTAATTTGAAACATTACTGTTAATATATATTTTTTTCTTATATTACACTTTTCTTCATTTTACTTTATTACACTTTTTACACTTATAATTTGAAACGGCTTGAGCATATTAGAAAAAGCTTTATGTCAATACAATTAATGAGGATAACGACATGTCTTAGAACCAAAAAATTCGTAGACATGTGACATCTACCAAACCGCACTGAGCCTGACCGCGTAATGGATTATATCCTATCACTTTCTTAGAGAGGAGGCCTGAGTCCCTGCAGTGTGAACATTATAGGCTGATGATGATGATGAATACAAAACAAGTGAGGCTTCAACTTTGCGTCGAAGTCTGAATTCCCGACTTTTAAGTTCGGAAAATGCGTTTTCCGAACTTAAAAGACGGGAATGTTGATTTTTGCTAGTTATTTAAAGTTTTTTTTTTACCAAATAATGACCAGGCAACATTGTGGCCCGAAAGAGGTGATTAAGCAAAATTACCTGTTGTAAGTACGTCACCAACCACAATGAGCCTTTACTTTGCGATACTTTGCAGTCCTAATGACTTTGAAAACAACGCGGAGATTTGATGACGTCATTTGTCAGTAGTTTGAAATGACGATTATAAATAAATCAGCCATTCTTAATAATAGTGTAATATACTAGTACGAAAGTCTAATTCTGTCTGTCTGTTAACTTTCGATTTGGTCACAATGAAAGGGGTTTGAATTAAATGACCTGCCTTGCTTCTGCCGTTTTATCTTGGTTTCTAAGATGTGGTCACGTATATGACGTTTATTAATCGATTGTTTGTATCAATACAGACCAGTTTTGTATATTAATAGAGGTTATTTTAAAATGATGGAAGTTAAGCAGACCACGCTTCATACTAGCTTAGTACTTCCAGAAATACTTAAGTTTCTTTTTCAACTTAGGCCCGGGTAAAGCTAGTGTTTGTACGAGTTTCATGAAGTAGTTTTATATCACGGTTTACTCCACATCAAAGAAAACATAAGACATCAAGCAATGCGTGTAATTTCAGAAATGACCACAACCGATATTAGCTTTTCTTAGAAGGGTCAGCCAAACTATTTTCATATAATCTATCGGAACGGTAAAAATATCTAAAATATTTGGGGAAATATCCCTTGATAATCTTAAGCTAGTAAGAAATTCAGAAATTTAGAAAATTATGCTAATTTTATTACGATACCGGGCACCCTACCGTACCTTTTAAGTAAAATAGTTAAGACAACTATTTATATGGAAAGAGCTGATAATTCTCATAAACTTTCTCTTAATTACGTTATAAGAAAGGCTAATCCTGCTTTTGCATTGAGAATTTAGTGTTGAGAACTTAACAAACGGACCATTGAACTGTTTTCACAAAACAATGTAATTCTTATTACTATTACTTTGAAAACGGCGATGGAAAACATCACGAAGAAAAATGTCCTAGAATCAAAAATCTAAGATACTAGCTGACGTCACGCGGTTTCACCCGCGTAGTTCCCGTTCCCGTGGGAATACAGAGATAAAAAGTAGCAGTCCCAACGGTGCAAGAATTTTTAAAATCGGTTCAGTAGATACCAAGATTACCCCTTACAATTTAACAAATATACAAACACACAAACTTTACTTCTTTATAATATTAGTATAGATAGAACCGACGCCAGCACTACACATCAAGCTACGAGTACAAAGTACTCGTACAATGTGTTAACTGTAATAGATTTTCAACTTTATCTCTACAGTGACAAACAATTAGGAAAACATTAAGGGTGTAACGATAATGCCAACTTTTGTCAAATGTACTCGCGTACTTTAACTTTAAAATATTTTTTTTAAAAAAAAGAACGTTTTAGAAATTCCTAGTGTGGAGACACTAGGAATTTCTCCTGTATCGTGGGTGCGTTCACAAACATTTAAATTCACATACACAAATACCCAGATCCGGAACAACTATCTGTAGGTCGTACAAATATTTGTTCCGTGCGGGGATCGAACCCGCGACACGCAGCGCAGCAGTCCATTGCTTGAGCCACTGCGCCAACCGTGCGTGATATTAATGATTAGTTGCCCTCCTGATTTGCAGGGTAACCGCATTCGACTTTATAAAGACGATTATGGCTAACAATATCTCATAAAGTGGGGGCATGTGCCTGTGTCCGCGTTGTGGGCCGTGTAGAATATGTAGGTATTATTTAACATACAAGTACATCAATATTATTATTTCAAACTAGCTGATGCCCGCGGCTTCACCCGCGTGGATGTCGGTCAAATTATATACTAAAACCTTCCTCTTGAAACATTCTATCTATTAAAAAAAACCGCTTCAAAATCCGCTGCGTAGTTTTAAAGATTTAAGCATACATAGGGACGGACAGACAGCGACAGTGACTTTGTTTTATACTATGTTGTGAGTAGTGATAGTGATAACCAGCAGGGCTATTGCGTATCTTTTTTAATGTCAGTGGCTATCATAGTGTCCATCGACCAAAACCATAACCATTTGACAGTTAATCGATGGACACTATGATAGCCACTGACATTTAAAAAGATACGCAATAGCCCTGCAGGCCCATATATGTTAGAAAAACGACAACAAAAATATTATTAAGGCTTGTATTCACGCCAATGACCTTGTGCATAGCTAACTACCCCCCTCAGTCGTAGACACGGACTTTAAACGGACGCATTTTTCATTTCTTATAATTAAAATAATACATATTTTTAAAAAGTAACAAAACCAAATTATTTTCCTTTGTATTTCAAAGCAGTAGATATTTTTTTAATATTATTTTGTTAAAAAATGAAGGAGTAAAATGGTTCTATTCAACGATTTGGAGGTGATTTTGTGGATTTTTTTCTTATTATGTGATACCGATAGAAAAATTATGGCTAAACCAAATTACGTGTCATATCATGTAGATTACTAACAATTTTTCTCAGATGTAATTTCTCTGTAAGTGCCGGTGAAAAACTGCTTCATCTGCACGCTGTTTTTAAGCTTTTTCGAGAGAGCAGCCTTAAGCGGCAAAGTTGCACATAATCTCCCTATATTATTGCAAACCAACCTGACGATGAGTCCAAAAAGAGTAGGTAAAGGTACACCCTTGTTACCAAACCATTACCCACGTTTCGGGTTTATGAGGCAATTCTATGGGGTTTCTCACCATGTTTTCCTTCACTGAGAACCAGTAATATTACTTACTTATTTTTCTTTTACTTACCTACTTGTCTACGGACTCGGGTGAAGGGTAACTAAGGGGTTGGGTGATTATTAGGAAGTGTGAGTGTCAATGAGGAGATGGATTTCAACATCTTATTAGTTTTATGTTGAATATAGTAAATAATTAAGTCTGTTCTTTTAAGCAGCTTATCTGTTTTGTTTTTTTTTTTTATAAAAAACGTTGCCCCACACTAGGATTTTTTCCTGTATCGTGGGTGCGTTCACAAACATATAAACTCACATACGCAAATACCGAAACAACTATCTGTAGGCCATACAAATATTTGTTCCGTGCGGGGAACGAATCCGCGACACGCAGCGCACCAGTCAATGCTGCGCCAACCGTGCCGTCAATATGTAGATATGAAATAGGAATTCAGTTGCAAGATTAGACTAATTTATATATTTCCTACAGGACGTGTAACAATCTATCTATCTATCTATATATATATATATTATATATATAAAAATGAATTGCTGTTCGTTAGTCTCGCTAAAACTCGAGAACGGCTTGACCGATTTGGCTAATTTTAGTCTTGAAATATTCGTGGAAGTCCAGGGAAGGTTTAAAAGGTGAGAAAGTGGTAGGTAGGTAGGCAGGGTAGTAGGTAGAGTAGTAGGTAGGATAGTAGGTAGGATAGTAGAGTAGGTATGGTTGGTAGGTAGGGTAAGTAGGTAGGTAGGGTAGTAGGTAGGAAGGGTAAGAGGTAGTAGGTAGGTAGGTAGTTGGTAGGAAAAAGAGCATTGCGACGCATGCGGGTACTGCTAGTACATAATAAAAGCGTCCATATAATGTTCAGTTATTCTCACACCAAATTCTGCCCCTAAAACATGAAAACATACCTTACTTTTCGAACACTGTTTACTACAAAATATGTACTAAAATTTCACAGTGGAGTTCAGTTCTTAGAAATTAATGTTGATATAGCTTAACGCCGTTTTACTGGGACGTGAGTGGGCAGTGTGGGCAGTCCATTAGCGATGCTTAAACTGACTGGTAACAAGACTTTATGGTAAACCCCGGATCTCAATTAGAGTACCTAGGAGATATGCGGGAGGCCACCACCCAGAGGGTGGATGAAGTTGTGAGGGGCAAGCTTTGATTATTAATTATACTGCTACATACTTGTTGGCCTCGGAGCTCGAGGCTTAATAATAATAGCCGTTCAATCAATCTTCAGGTTAAGCCGCACTTGTCTGTGGATGGGTGATCACCCATTATGTACCGAGTTTACTTTGGGCCTCGGGAAGCACGTTAAGGCGTTGATCTGAGGCCGCCATTTTTAGATCTTTGACAGTCGTTACAGGTATACAGGGTGTAAATCAACCCATCACACAGCCGTCAACCAAGCATTCTGTACATCAAACTAAATACCCCTACGCAAACATTTTTGCTGAGAAACGACTTTTTTTTTTGCGTCAAAAATCACATTTTACGGTAAAACTCAATGTAGCACCATTAAAATATTGTGATAGTGGATGCTTTGAATAGTAAACGGGTCATGGAGGTAATTTAAGTAAAGTTATAACCTGAAAAACTAGTGTTTACAAAAACAGCTGTGAAAAATTTGGAACTTGACCCCGAATATCTCCGTAACTAGGAGGTTCCCAGGTATGGCCTAGATAAAAAAAAAATTATCGCAGTGGTGGGGAGAATAAGTGCCCTTCGTTTGCGTTAAGGGTACTTTTACATCCAATATAGTGTCAGGTTACCACAACTGAGACACTGGACTATGCATATAAGCATATGCTATGCTTACCTACCTCTCCTGGAATAATAAGCGTGATAATGTATGAACTAGCAAAGCTGTTATGAATTTAATCTAACATAGGTAGTAAACATTTTGTGAGAGTAATTTACTCTTTAAACTTTCCCATTTTGCTTCAAATGAGTTTAAAACTTTAAAGTAGGGGACCGCTTTCAAATGACTGCCGTATGAATGTTACTGAATATCAAAGTGAAATTATACATCAAAAAACATACTAAATACTTTTTGCGCGCTTTTCCGATGTTTTAGCGAAGGTATTTTTTGCGTATAAATGCGCTTGAAATGTATTTTTTAAATCGTCGTGCAGTTGCTTGTAGTCCAGTCAAGATAAATGTATATGAAATAGCAATAAACCGCATAGAGCTGAAAATTATTGGAGGTCTTGAATACACCATTACTATCACTATCACTATCACTACATAGTATAAAACAAAGTCGCTGTCGCTGGCTGTCCGTCCCTACGTATGCTTAAATCTTTAAAACTACGCAACAGATTTTCCAGCGATTTTTAAAAGATAGAGTGATTCAAGAGGAAAGTTTTAGTATATAATTTAACCGACATCCACGCGGGCGACGACGCCGCGGGCATCAGCTAGTTATTCATAAAACTAGCGCACGTCGCGCGGTTTCACCCGTGTAGTCCCGTTCCCGTTAGGATCACAGGGTTAAAAAGTAGCCTATGTCACTTGGGGATAGTTTAGCTTCCTAACGATGAAAGTATTTTTCAAATATGTCCAGTAGTTATCAAGTTTATTCGTTACATACAAAAATACAAATATTTCCTTTTTATAATATTATTAATAAGTATGTGTACAATCCTGTATGTCCTAAAAAATATGCGAATTAGGTCAAGGATAATTTTTTTTACATTTTATCTTTTCTCGTTAATGATGAGTGTCATCGCAAAAATAGTTCAGACCAAAATTGTAGATCATAAAAGTGTCTACAAAAATGAAAATGGTTTTTTTTCTCTATTACTCAATGCAATGAAACATTGTTTGCAATAAACTAATTTCATTACTCTAATAATAATAATTCTGCACTATAATAAACCTCCATACTCAACATTACATACATTACACCAAATATACAATTACCTAGTATGTCGCTTACCATAATAAGCCAGGAACTTATTGACATAAGACCTAATTGCTTTCGATTTTCCATACAAACCTTCGTCATGACCAAATAACCCTTTTTACGTCACCTAACGATTCAATAAAATGTCTCAGCGCTTACAGGGTTAACTCCGGGTCATTGCCGAGCTATTTGCCATTGAGCCCGTTTTTCCGTTGTATCTTATTTCAGTTTTGTTTGGAAAAAGTTTGTTAAAACATAAGATTTGAAATAGGACATTGAATGAAAATCATTCAGGTATTCTTAACTATTGTTTTCAAGAATAGGGATGTTTCCTGACAAAAAAAAATATGATTCTAATTAACTGTTAGATTATCGAAAAATATTGGTAACGTATTTTTTGTTTTATCAAATCAATAAAAATTGTCGAAGATAAAACGCGTCAAAGATTTGAGTGGGGGTTTGTAACGTCACTCACCGGTAAAAAATGTCATACTAATGGCTTAGAATATGACGTCACACGAGTTTCCAAAGCACTGTATCGTCTTCATTGTTTGTTTACGTGAAAAAAGATAAAATACGTGTCCAATATTTTTTGGAAATCTATCTGACGGACTTATTAGATTTTTTTTGTTAACTACCCTATTGTGTTATGTAAGAATTTGCAAAGTGTAAAATTGTAAATTAATTTCTCCGTGGGGACATTACAGCTCTGGTGATAGTGCTAATTGCATTGTTGCGATATCATTAATTCTCGTTTTCATTTCATTCATTCAATTTATTTGTAGGTCGGCGCAGCATGTCTTCTTCTTCCATACTTTTCTATTACTCGTCATCTCAGCAGTAACCTCCTTGCTACGATTTGTTATTGTAATTCGGCTTCCACAGTATCGGTTTGGTTGCCTACGAAATTGATCTATTATATCGATTTATTCCACAAGACGCACAACTACATTTGGCCAGATGAAGAGTGTTCGTTTTTATGTAAACACCTAAATATGTGTACGACGCCTAATACTTGATCTAATGCACGTAACAAATTCTGTCAACTTGCTGAGGTGGGGGGGACCGGGGTACTGCGTTCTGATTGGCCCTTTCAAGTTCATTCCATTTCACTAGGGATGGGACAGGTTTAAATCAAACAAGAAAGTATCGATATTTTTTTATTGTATTTAATAAAACATAACTTGCATTTAAGTACCTTCTTTATTCTGAATATGATTGAATCATGTAGGTACATTCAAAAATAATTAAAACAATATTTTAAAATTATTTCCGTAATTATTCCAAGCTATGTTCGAAGTCTTTGGTGAGGGAGGGCTAACTTAATTGAATGCAGCGCGCAATGTGATAGAGTTGTGATCTAACTCGGGAGTCTCGGGACTCACGTGGCTTATTTTTTTGGTATTATTCAATTTTAGATGAGAAACAAGCCGAAATGTTTTGTCCACCAAAATATCTTGTTCACAATCACAAGCATTAGCAGATTATATATATTCCGAAATAAGGTAGTGTGTGGTGTGGGGTGCACAGTTATCGCACACACAGCATATTTATAAGAGATAATTTTTCATGAGTAAAAAATAAGTGAGAAGAAAGTAAAAAATGGCAAGACTGTCAAAAAACAATCTTCGGTAAAATGACGTGAACATATTACACTGTAAGTAGATGCAATCCAGTTCTCTCGCTTGGTTGCAATTACCCCCTTATTTTTTTAAAATTAGGATCGTTTGGGTATCTAAAATTAATCGTTAAAGTTTCTTAATAATAATTTATTTGCTGTATCTGTTGTAATTTTTAATTATTAATAATATATTTTTTTCTTAAATAAATTTAGTTATAGGTTTTTGTTGCTTTATCGATAACAGAGGTAGTCATACGATTTGGAACATCACTAATTATGTTTGCTTAAAATCGAGGAAAAGAGATGGCGAAAAAAATACTTTCAAAAGAAAGAGACGCAATCAGAAGACATCAACTATGACCAGTATACGATGAACTCCGAAAGATAATGTCAGAAAATTAATCTTATTTAGATTATGGAACTATTAACTTACCGATGAAATGTGATACCGTCTTTCAGGAAACTTGAAGTTCGGCTTTCTTTATCACACCAACGTACTGTATACGGGCCCATATTATGTCTATTTTCTCGAATTTTCAAAGGTGTAGTGCGGAAGTGTTTACGGCTCACAGAAGTGGTCGATACTAATTCGAACTTTGTGAGTGACGACATGCATAAGATTTTTACCCTAATGTGTTGACAGACATTTGTCGCCTGTTATTAGGCGTCTAGTGGCTGTATGGTCGTTGGTACAAAACAATCTTAAGCAATATATAACCTTTGCAAAACCACCTCTTTGTTCAAAATAAACCCCTTATCTTATTTTACCTTTTCCTGAAAGTAACACACACTTGGGGTGCTTTACGATGCACTTCCACTAGATGTGAAACCTATGTACAGTCACGAGCATAAATACGATACACTTACGCTAAACTAAATAGCGATTTATAATATTCTCTAAAACTTTACATTTCTGTGGTGTAACGTAGGTACATACGTATACATAATAAATGTAATATGAAATGCTATTTTTCTCAAAGTTTCAATCGTTTGGTGTGAGGTATTTGTTTGACTTTATTGGCAATGTTCCTCTCGTAATACTCGCTAAGATCTACGCAAAAATGTATGATCGGATATTCCATAGATTCTACCTACTTCCATGAGAAAACGGAGCGAATCGTAAGGTATTTTTGCTCGTGACTCTACGTAGTTTTCATACGTTATCAAAGTGCTTCGTAAAACACTGCAAGTATCTTTATTTATGTCTGTAACTGTACTAAGTAAGTTATATCAGTAGTTTGACTCTGTAACACTAGATTGTTAAGTAAGTAAATAGCTTGCTTACTATACCGACACGCTTGGGATTCCGAGCAACTGTTGAACTAGTTTATTAGTGCCTAGATTAAGTGCTATATACTGACGAGGGATACCTATTCTTGGTAGAAAATTACATAAAGTAGATGTATACTTTCTTCGGTTTTTCCTGGTGTTAAATTACACCATTGCTATAGCTAAACAAAGCAGTGGCGGTACTTAGGATCCGACCACACAGACCGGCTTGGAGAGACTTTTTTTTTATGGTGGGTGGAAAATCATCAAATAACCCCTCCCGCTCTTGGGCAGAGCGAAAGGAGTGTCAAACTTCTACTGACTAAAAATCACCCATGTTCCTTCTTAACCCTTCATGTCGAGGCCGCGGTATCTCTTGCGAACAACCCGCAGCCCCGACGGGTGTCGGCCCTTGCGGGCCCCTTCCATGTAGCTTGGAGAGACCTGCTCTCCTCTCCGAGCCGGTCTCGTGTGAACGGACCCTTGGAAGTCGTTGACAAAACAACGAAATCAAACAAAAGTCATCAACTGCAGAAGCTAAAGTTGTTTTAGTTTTTGAAGTCGGTTTTATTCATATGTACTTTCACTACGCCTGTTTCAAAAAATATGTACACGCTTAATTTTACATCGTTCTGATGATTGATAAAATTGGTAATATATAGTTAGAGGACACCTAGACAAACTAAAAATGTTAAGCAACATGGTACCCAAAAGTGTCACATTACCAAAGAAGGTAAAGATCGACAATTATGAGTACAACGACAAAAAAAATACGATTTCGAAAAAAAACTAAATGGTGGACAGGTCGATTTATGCCACATCGGTTCTATCCCCTTTCATTTTCTTGGTATTTTTATTGTTATTTATTGAAAAAAATAGTCGTAGTAGTAGTAGCGATTCGAGTTCGATGATCAAATTTATGGCTTTCGGTTCCAGAACGACGTAAAATTAACCGCGTATAGGCGCATTGAAAATGGTTATGTACAATGTAACATATATTTAGTGCGATCTAGGTATTGGTTTTTTAAACATAAACAATAATACATAAAGGGTTTTATCGAAAAGGCGATCTTGCCTATAGATAGACATTACTTTCCTCCTAAATATGTCGCTTTTATATCCCCAAGAAGATGTAGAACGGTTTGTGACCACACAAAGGTTTTCCTTACTATTGTCTACGTTTTATTATAGTTAAACCTGCGATATAAACGTAAATAGCACAGATAAAGTTACCTGTTTGAGATAAAAGGAGACAACAAAAAATAAAATAAATCTAAACAGAAAAAAGAGGTAATATCATGGTGTCAAAGTCGATTAACAAAAGGTATTTACAAGGCAGATGCCGCTGCCGGGAGGGGACGCTCTAGAAAGACATACACTGATCTTATTGGTGCCGTTCTTCTGAAAGGACAGGTGCGTAGTACTCGTAACCGGCGTGCGTGTATGACCAGATGTATGAATGTGGACGAGGCAAAAGGAGTATGTAAGGATCGTAGCAAGTGGCATTCTGTGGTTTCTGTCTACCCCCATGGGAAAGGGCGTGAGTTTATGTATGTGTATGTATGTATCATGGTGTCTCACGACTGCACTTAATAGGCCCAGTTCAGGAAACTACCGAGCAGCTAAGTGGGTGGTAATGGGGATGTCGACTGACAAAAAAAAATATGATTCTGTTTAATCGGTCAGCTAGATTATCGGAAAATGTTGGGTACGTGTTTTTTTATTTCATCAAATTATTAAAAATTGACTAAGATAAAACGCGTCAAAGAATGATCTTTGACGCGTTTTATCTTAGTCAATTCCCCAGTCATGAGACTGGGGATTTCTGACGTCACTTTTAGGTAAAAAATATACTGAATTGTGACGTCACACGAGTTTATAAAGCACTGTATCGTCTTCATTGTTTGTTGGAAATCTGTCTGACGGACTAATTTGATGCACTGCACGCGTAGTATGACCACCGTAGAAACGGGTTTTGTCGACGGAAGAATCGACAAAATGACAGATTGTAGCAAAATTTCATGTCAAATTGTATGGAAAAAGCTGTCTATTCTTGGTAGAATAGAGATAGAATCGCCATACTAAGCGTGCAGGTGTGACGAGGCCGATGCAGTCCGAAAATGTGCAGAAAAAACTGGATTTTAAAACGTCACTCAAAACATTGTGTTTCCAGTGACTGCCAACAGTTTTTTTTTTTTTTTTTTTTTTTTTTTAAAAAAACGTTGCCCCACACTAGGAATTTCTCCTGTATCGTGGGTGCGTTCACAAACATAGAAAGTCACGTACACAAATACCCAGACCCGAAACAACTATCTGCAGGTCATACAAATATTTGTTCCGTGCGGGAATCGAACCCGCGACACGCAGCGCAGCAGTCCAATCACTTAGCCACTGCGCCAACCGTGTCGTCAGTTGTCACTACGGTCGATTTTTGAATGGCAGCAGGTTGGTCAAGAGTTCATGACGAGTCACTGACTTGATTGATTGATTGGTCCGTTCAGGTCTTGGCAGCTTTGAGCGCTGTAACATACGCAAACGCAACTTTAACTAACTTTCAGCCCCTTAAACTTTTGATTCGTGTGTTTACAAAGAGAAATGCAAGGCACATAATATACATACCAACACGTCTTTTTTTTTTGGGGGGTAGAAAATCATCAAATGACTCCTCCCGCTCTGGGCAGAGCGGAAAGTAGTGTCAGACCTCTACTGACTATAACCACCCATGTTCCTTCTTAGCCCTTTGTGTTGAGGCCGCGGTATCTCTTTCGAACAACGCACAGCCCCGACGGGATACCAACACGTCTGTAAAACCCGAGCGGTTAGTCAAATGTGTGACTAATAGTACACCCACATTTCGCCAGTTACTGTTATGTCTTAGTCTCATGTAATAGGGGCGCGCCTATTGCCCAATAAGGAACACGTTCAGACTCCGTGACTGGTACTGAGAAATTCCAGAAGGAAAAACCCAACAACACTTTGTCTGACCTGGGAATTGAATCCAGGATCATTGCGTATACACTTTCATATTCAGTAAAAAGCTATTGTTTAAAAGGGGAAAATATACAAGTCCGTGATTAGACCTGTCGTACCTACTGTATGGATCAGAGTGCTAGGCTATGAAAAAGATGGATGAAAAACGATTGCATGTAGCGGAGATGAGAATGTTGAGATGGATGTGCGGAGTGACAAGAATGGATAAAGTAAGGAATGAGTATATTTTAGAGGAAATTTGAAAGTAGCACCTGTTACAGAAAAATTGAAAGGAAGTCGTTTATCTTGGTATGGTCATGTAATGAGGAGGGATGAAACGCATGTGACTAAAAAAGTGATGGATATATATATTGATAGATGGAGAGGGAGAGGAAGGCCAAAGAAAAGATGGATGGATTGTGTGAGGAATGATAATATGAATGAGAAAGGAATAAATGCCACCTTGACGTGTAACAGGGAAGAATGGAAGAAGAAAACGTGTTGCGCCGACCCCAAATATAATGGTATAGGGTCAGGAAGATGATGATTGGAATTAACAAACAGTTACGTCAATTTGATTTATTTGTATAGAAAATATTTCAGTAGTGGCAGCTTTAGAAGCGACGTAACGCATAGCGATGCGCAATTATCACGAAACAATAATAATTCATTCCTCTTGCAACCAAGCAAAAAGAACGCCAATTTACAAAACCCATTCACAAAGGGAAAAAAACCACATAATTTAATTCGAACGTTTTCAAAGGAAAAATATTGCACAAACGAGATTTGAACCCGGTGCTTTATTGCAGCCCATGAATGATGCATACCGCACACAAGTTGAATCAGAGATATTTGATTAATGTAAATATTTATTCATTGTATATTTTAAAGCTGAATCTTTGCTTTCACTGGACTTTGCATTGCGATATGAGAGTTTGACGTTGAGGTATCAATCGTGTGTGGGGTGTTTATAAATTCTTCGTATTTGATGAAAAATAAAATTCTTACTACCACATAAGTACTTCTGAGTAATTGTAGTTGCAAGAAACAAACATGCACGCCATCAAAGCTAAACAGATTCGATGACCAGAACTTAATTTGCTAAGAGTGTAGGTACAGTTACAAGATGTTATACATAAGTTAATGAGATCGGCTACAATCTACCTTACGGTGTGCAAATCTACACTAATATTATAAAGAGGAAAGATTTGTTTGTTTATTTGTAACGAATAGACTCCGAAACTACTGGACCGATTTCAAAAAATCTTTCACCGTTGGGAAGCTAAACTATCCCCGAGTGACATAGGCTACTTTTTATCCCTGTATTCCCATGGGAACCGGAACTACGCGGGTGAAACCGCGTGACGTCCGCTAGTTGTTATATAAATTAAAATCACTTCAATATTAATGCTAATTAAACAATGTCAACAAAACAAAACAGAAATTATTGCAAATTGTTAGGTACCTAAATTAAAATATAAATACAAAATAAATAATGTCAACAAAACAAAGCAGAAATGATATAATAATTATAATTCCCTATTTTCTATTTTTCCTAATTCTGTTTCACTTATCCCAATTCATTTGGGGTCGGCGAATGTCTTTTTCTTTAATATATCTCTATTACTCGTCATATCATCAGACACCTCCTTGCTTGCCATATCATCCATCACGGGATAGAAGGTCTAAACATGGTTTTATAAATCTTTCCCTTGAGTTTAAGGGGAATGCAAGAGTCGCTGATTGTATTCGTGACGTGCCGCCCATCCCGTGTTAATTCTGTGCGTCTATTTCGACCTCGCTTTGCACGAGTGTACCGAGATACCTAGGATCCTTTTAATATTGGCATTACGTTCTTGTGGCTTAAGATTAACGAGAGTGAAACCGCAGGCGAAGTATACATTAATTGCGTAACTTGCGTAAGTCTTTAGAATGTAAGAGTATTTCAGACTTATTCTTTGCTACATTATGTGAATCCTAAACACCTGAACACCATAATATTAAAATATAGGTACGCTAATAAATGGTTTAGCTTCATCGTGTGACCACGCATCTGTTATAGATACAGCTATCTAACGAAGTAACAGCGGGTCGAGTCGCGACAAGGGAACGTAAGCAGGTGTTAGAAATACTTAATACCATGACCTAACATCACGGCTGCATTCTTAGAAAGGTTGGGCTGACGTATTTGTAATGGCTACAAGTAAGACGTGGCAGTTAGAGGTCTTCATATACAATGTTAAAATGTAGAATCCAGTCTACTACTCAAAAATCTCGAGGAGTTTTTTTGGGTACCCTCACAATGTTCTATTTTATCCAAAGGTGCATTAAGTTCAGTTATTGTACCACTGCTGAATCTACATGCAGTTTTTTTTTTCATTTGCCTATTCGGTCCCACTTGTGGGCAAATGCCTCCCTCATTTCTTGCCAACTATCCCGGTGTTTTGCCTTCTCTGTCCTCTCTCCGGGTTTCTTAGCTCTATTGGCTTTTTTAATATCTTATTATCCCGTTTATTCATTTAGATCTGTACATATTCTTTATATTTTTACATATTTCTTAAAAAAAAAAACCATTTAAAAATAGTAACCCACCGGTATCGGGAACAGTTACCTGTTCCCGTCAGAGCTCCAGAGAGAGGAACCTCCTAACAATACGAGCCGTGTCCAGAAGTACCGCTTTCTATATCAAGCCCTTGATCCAGCTGCCTAACGAGAGCTTCCTCAGGTGTTGGTCGAGGCTCTTGACAATTAAGACAATCTTATTATTATTATTATTATGCAGGATATTTATCCATGCAGAACGTAATAGTAATTCTACATTAATCATCAACAAAATAATTATTATCCTTTATCTAGATCACCAAATTAATGAACCGGATTTATAAATGACGCGCTCCATTCTTCAGAGCGTAATTACTCACGTAATGAGCGGCTCCCTTGTGGGCACTGCTCGTAAGGTATGGAAATATTGATACAATTAATAAGCTTACCCTAATTAGCCGCGCGACTATAACTTGTATGAGGCTAACAAATCCGGAGGGTGTAGTAAAGAGAATAGACTAGCTGACGCTCTGCCCAACCTGTTGATTTATATTTAATGTTACGAGGAATAAGCTAACTTCTCTTGCCAGAATAACTCATATCGTTTGACATAAAATTGGCTCCTTCAATTTTACTGCCTTGTTAATCTTGTGGTCGCCAGTGCGACATCGATGCATCCATTAGCACAATGTTTTAAGTGCCTTTTGTGATTTTTTCAACCGACTTCCAAAAAGGAGGAGGTTTTTTTTTGTATTTTTGTTATCGCATATCTCCGTCATTAATGAACCGATTTTCAAAATTGTTTTTGTGTTCGAAAAGGTATACTCACGAGGTGGTTCCATTGTCACGAAATCAGGATCTGATGATGGGATCCCAGGGAAATCGAGGGCAACCCTCTTTCATGGGCACATAATTATGATGTTTTTCATACATTTTCTAAAGCTGTTTAAGTATTGGCAAAAAAAAAAACGAAATCAAACAAACAAAATGTCACCGACTTCAGAAGCTGCTTTTTCTTGTGAAGTTTATTTTTCACTTTTTTGTGTTTTTGAAGTCAGTTTTTTTTTTGCAAAAACGTTTTTTTATCCCAAAAAAGTCGTTTCTCAGCAATATTTTTTGCTAAGAGTTAGCCAGTTTGATGTGCAGCAGACTTGTTTAGCTGCTTCGTAAAGGGTCCGTTTACGCACACCTTGTAACAACTCTTACAGTAGTTAACTACGTACTAGGGTGATCCCTAGTACGTAGTTTTACAAAAGTATGTAGTTTTCGAAATAAAGCGGGTAGAATAATTATTTGAGTTGAAAATTATCCAATTTGAAGTTGAAACAGTTAGCAAGTACATAAAACTATTGTGTGGTAGGCAACGTAGGTATACGGTACCACTGTACATACTATTTACTTTATGTTCTTGCTTACCCAAGGAGCAGTTAATGCTCATATTATTTAATTTTATTGTGTGTTAATAAAATTAAAGTACAGCATTGTGTTTTTTAGACTTGGATTATAAAAGTTTAATAAATCTTTAAAACTTTTTAAGCATACGGTATTTCTGCCATGGGATTTAATCATATCTGACAAAATGTGGCTACTATTAGATGCACCTCTGCCAAACCGTTCAGGGATAACAGGTGCGATGTTATGTATTCTGTGTGCATTATGCCTTCCATCTCGCCAGCCTTGTGATCCAGCTTTAAAAATAATTCACGTCATAAATGTCCTTAGCAGAACCCCTTTTTTTTGGGGGTGGGAAATCATCAAATAACCCCTTCCGCTCTTGGGCAGAGCGAAAGGGAGTGTCAGACTTCTACTGACTAAAAACCACCCATGTTCCTTCTTCGCCCTTCATGTCGAGGCCGCGGTTTCCCTTGCGGACAACCCGCAGCCTTTAGCAGAACCCCTAAAGCCAACTCCGAAACCCACGTTCCCTCACGCAAAACCAACCAGCATCTTATTCACAGCTCATATAAAGCATAAACAAGCTCGCAACGTATGTAAACTCGTGGACATTGTCATACAAATACAATAAAAGCTAAACTGTAATAAAACGTCTATGGACGCCTCCTCGCTGTACAGTCGCGAGCACCAATATAAACCTATTTTCATTTAAAATAACGGTTTCTACTTTGAAATGAGACCTTTTTTGCTAAACTATGGCTTTCAAAATGCTATGTTCGTGAAAACCAAAAACGATAATAAACGTAGAAACAGGAAATCAATTTTAAAAGTGGCTTCATACGAGTATTTGTGCTTGTCTGTACAGTCGCGCATAGCTGATGCAACAACATGCCCTTATCACGATACAGTCGCATATTGTGAATACTGCAATATGTCTTTGAGATACTATAATACTAGATGTATGATAAAATGCTTTTTTTATTTTTTGTATTTTTAAAGAATGAGGCTGTAAGGTTTATTTTTAGAACTTTTATAGTTAGGTACTAGTTGATTTTGTAATCACAACTTAGTATCAATTACAATAATAAACGAAAGTGTGTGAATTAATCAGACTGTTATACTGAACTTCGATGTTTAAAATAAGGATGTATTGTATTTATCGATACTAATATTAGAAAAAGGGAAAATCTGTGTGTAAGTTTGCAAGGAGTAATCTTTGAACTAATGATCCAATTCTAAAAACAACACTCAACATTAGGGATGTTTACAGACTAAAAAAATATGATTCTAATTAGTCCGTCTGTTAGATTATCGAAAAATATTTTATCAAATCAATAAAAATTGACGAAGATAAAGTTTGAGTGGGGGGTTGTGACGTCACTCACCGGTAAAAAATGTCATACTAATGTCTTATAATATGACGACACACGACGTCTTCATTGTTTGTTCACGTGAAAAAAGAAAAAATCGTTTCCAATATTTTTCGGAAATCTATCTGACGGATTAATTAGATTTTTTTAGTTAACTACCCTATTATGGTCATTCATTCATGGGTGCTATAGGCTATAAATTATATTAATTTATAACATGCATATTAGCTGAGCTATCACAGCTTTAGCTGGTGTACTAATGAGTACCTTTTTTTTTGAGGGTGGATAACAATCAAATGACTCCTCCCGCTCTGGGCGGACGATAGAAAGTGTCAGACTTCCACTGACTAAAAACCACCCATGTTCCTTCTTAGCCCTTTGTGCTGAGGCCGCGGTATCTCTTGCGAACAACCCGCAGCCCCGACGGGGGTTTCCTTCTTAGCCCTTAGAACAACCCGTAGCCCCGACCTCTGTTTAACCTTACGGGGATTACACAATTGATGCTCTGTTTAGGTAAACGCATGAAATAGCGCCATGGATAGAATGTGGATTACAGAATGAACACTAGCTTTAAAGGGCAAAAGCATTGTGTATTCTGTTGCACACGTCATGGGGTTAACAGTGTCAGGGTGTTTGATCTCCTGTCAGAGCGGTCACTGAGCGTATTGCCACATGATGGACACAAAAGCCGTGTATCTCGTTGTCGAGCGGTAACTGCGCTTGAAATCAGCGGGTCTTAAGTCACAGTCTAACACAAAAGTTTAGTATATAGCACTATAACTGTTACCCATTTACGCCTGGCGCCTTCAATCTAAACTCAACTTATATGGTAATATTTTAAGTTTAGTTTTATCCATGTTATTGACGGTTAATAGTGTTTCTAGCGTTATACGAATGTGCCTAGTGTGCACAATTGAGAAACGCATTTTTCACCAAATAATTCTAGTTATTGCATTTTCTGCGGCTGGTATTCTTGGGCATAAATGGGTTAAAAAAACAGGTATCCACTTACAGAAAATGACATGAAATGAACTACTTATTTATACTTGTCAACTAAAAAAGAAAGTGTTAACTCGATAATATATTCTTACGCGAAATATATCACAAAGAACCCCCGCCCGTTGTGTGATATTTAAGCAAACGAACGTGCAATAAAGAAGTGAATGTTGTTCGTCACTCGTAGCAAAGTGCTACGGCGGCGTAGCGCTACGGCTACGGTCCGCTACCTCGCGTAGCCGTGGGGCACGGAATATTGTGTAGATTCCGACACGGTGAGTATCATGAATGAATGAATTGTATCATATTCTACGACTGACACCTCTTTTCCCATAATAATAAAATAAAATAGCTGTTATCTTCCTAAGCTAAATAATAGAAAATAAATAATAGATGCCTACTTCCTTAAAACTAAATTGATTTAATCTTAATTCTAAATTATATTTAAAGTATCGGCAACTGGATGTTTGTATTGAACATCTTGAAGACCTTCTCTAAAGATTTCCACGAATTCCTATCTTTTGCTAACGGGTCCACACAACTCCTGAGGTAATCTTCCCTTCATTTTTCCTTTCCATATAAAAAAGGGCATTTTGTTGTTTTACTCGTGGCTCAAATAACTATTATTTTTTTAATTAATTATCTAAATACCGATCATTGGTAAATTAATCTTCTTCAGGAAAAGGCCATTTGTCTTAATTTTAAACCCATATTTCCTTTCAAAAGTACCACAACTTTATTAGGAGACAACAAACAAAAACCTAATCAATATTTGAATAATTTATGCAAAACTACACTCCTAACAAAATCTCGCTCATACATCAGCATGATTAATTAATGCACTTGCATGCATTCATCCCTCATACGACAAAACCGAGGAAACAGCGTTCGCTTAAACAACCACCTGCTTATAATTGATTAACTGCGACAATACACTATGTCCTAAATAAACTTCTGAAGTTACAGTCCACACATACAGAAGTACAATCGAGGACATAAATACACAGTTGGTATTTATAATACCGCGGTGTGTTTGTGCACCTGTGCACGGACAAACATCGTCGATTTTTGAGCACAACGGTCTCGTTTGAAACGCTTTTATGTGCGAGTGTACGGTGTTGGCCTAAACAAAACTGTGAACGTTGTGTGAGTGACTGTACGGCCTGTTTGAGTTTTGTTTTGTTTGAGGAAAGTTAGAGGCAGCTTATTAATAAATGTTTATTGGATTTAAGTGTTTATTTTTCCGACTTATTCTTGCGGAATAGAGAATGGTTGGTTATTTTAGAAGAAAGAAGAATAATAAGTACATTTTATTGTTGTTCTTTTTTGTAAATATTCGAATAACGTGTTTGGCATTGGATTTGTCTTGAACTACTGATTATAATTTTGTCCAAAAACTTTGTAATCATGACATATGAAATGTCTTTACCTCGTTACCGCAATGAAACTGCAGCGGCGTGTGGTTGTGTCACAAACCATGCTCCACCTGCTCAAAAAACGCTCTATTCTATGTACATGCTATGAATACTATAGTATATTATGACAAATAAACTCCCTCTTTAACCTACCTATTTAAATTCCGAAATCCCCTTCTCAAACAATTAAAAACGCGATCAAAGTTAAAACACCCTTTGAACAATAAAATATCACTTTTGGCGCGAAACTCAACGCCCCGCTGTAAACTTTTGATGCCCGTACGATTCGCTGAATTAACCCTGTCGATGGCTTAGCTCGGAACTGTGCAAAGTAATGTACAAGTTAACTGGGAACTGTGCAATATAATGTTCAAGTTAACTGCTTTATCTGGGTGTTACGCTTTATTATTTGTTTTATTGAGTCTGTGTGTTTATTTTGACTCAATTTGTAGCGATGTTTCAGGTTTCTAATGTAAAACTAGATGCTTCAAGCAAGTTTGATCGCGTGGAAATTTTGATAAGTTTTCAGAGAATATAAGTAGCCTATGCCCTTTCCCCGGATATAATCTATCACTTCGGCAAATTTCATGACGATCCAATCAGCCGTTTAGTTTTGAAAAGGTTACAGGTTACAACAAACAAACTGAGTTTTTTTCGTATATAAATTAAGTATAGATAAAAGCTGGTCAAAAAATAAGGCGTAATAAAACTGCAACTAGCCGTAGAATGAAAGCGCTGAATCTGATATTTCTTTTTATTAATCATGGTCGGCAACGAAACTGTATTTTTTTGTTTACGCCATTTACTGCGGCTAGGTAAGTAAAAATTATACGACTCATAAAAGCCAGAAATAAAAAATACTACAAGAACAAGTGAAAAACCGTCTTATCATGGTAATTCACAGAGAACTCGTATTGTCGTGCCCATGACACCGGCCACTAACCACCAATAAAATCAGACTACCGAAAAAAAACACGCCATAACTCCCAAAAGATTCGCCAAACGGAAGGGACTAATGTCCAGAATAACCCTTCACCTGCACACGCAAAAAACTTCAGCAAAACATATATTTTAAAAAGTACCTTTGTGTTTATTTCGGACACCAACATTTATTTAAAAAAGGTTTGAATCATAATACTGTATCCCGCATTATTTTCACTGCTGTCATTTCACCGTTTTTTACGTAAAAGTAAGGTAAGTAATTTTTCCCGTACCATTGTTGTTCGCATCTCACTTAATATTCGGTAACAAAATAATCTGTAGCCTTAGTAGGTGGGTGCAGCTGCGGGTTGTTCGAAAGAGATACCGTGGCTCCGGACACAAAGGGCTAAGAAGGAACATGTGTGGTTTTAGTCAGTAGAAGTCTGACACTTTATTAATAAAAGAGTTATTTAATGATTTCTAACGCTCAAAAAAAAGAAAAAAAGTAGGTGGGTGAATAAGTAGGCTCATCAGTAGACGACTTAATTCATGTTGTTAAGTTAAATAATTGCTTTAAAATCTTGTCTTTTCGTTTGCAAAGTCAAGTAAGTTAAGTGTTTTGTTTAGGGCCAAGTTTAAGTGCTTGTTCGGTACGTGGTAAGTTCATAATTTGTGAGGATTAAGATTTGTCCTGAGTCTCGGAGCGGTCCTGTGGTCGAGTACGTATCTGTTGCTTGTATTTTGTTGCAAAGCAGACAAAGGGGTGTTGCTTATCAAAATTGTCTGTACCAGTTGATGAGCTACCATTTTGCAAGTAATAGCATCGCTCAGCAGGATTTTTTTTGGAAATCCTTGCGTAAACCTGCATTTGTTTTATTTGAAAATAATTTAAGAAATATTTGTAATTATAATAAATGTTATGCAAAACCAGCATTACAAGCTGCTTTAAACTAAATTTGATGATCTAAAAATGTCGAGAGATAAGCCGTTAAGCTGGTTATTGCAATTCCAGAGAAATGCTTAAAGTACATACAGGTCAAACGCATAACCCTCCTTTTGGGCTTCGCCGCAGTTGGGTAATATTTTAGCCTAACTTAGTACTCGTAAAACTGTTTTAAAATAATATAGTTATCAACTTGATATGTATCACGAAATACGATTAAAAGGGCTTAGTAAAGTTGACGGTATCTGGATAAATTTTAATAAATTTCATTATTCGTGCCAATTAATTTTATCGCCTAAGATTATGTCGCGATTAATTAATTAAATTCGTCAAGATTTTAGTAGACGAAGCAAGGAATATTGTTTGAGAGATTGTTTCAAAGTTATACATTGAAAATAATTCAATTTTATTGAGTTGCCTAGAGGTTGAAATAATATGCGAAATCGAAGTATAAGAACAATAATAATTTTGAAAGCTTATTGTTGCTAGATTTGTAATCATGATAGCCAAGGTAACGAGGTCAAATATCTATTGTTTTACAGACTTTGACAAGTCAATAGGTTTTAGACTATTCTAAATGAAACCAAGAATTTTCGGTTAATAATTAAGTAGTATAGAACCGCTACCATTTATGAAAATATGAAATTAATTTGATAGCTAAAATGTGAGAGTTAATTTCAGTAAAAAGTACGAGGGTACACATATTTTTCTAGGTTTTAGACTAATTTTACGTTTGTAATTTTTAAGGTACTCTGGTGAATGGTCTTTTTAATAGACATGTTGATTCTAAAATAATATTTTAGAGTACATATAAGTGGAAAACACAACTCAAATTATGCTACGTAATGGAACATATTTTTTGATTCTTAATGGAATACGTGTTAGTGATAGAAATAAAAACTGCCCAAAGTAGGTTACAATTTTAATAAATATATGTAATAATTTATATTTAATGGAGTCATTTAATATGTATATTTATTGCAATAGGCTCGCCCCTATTACATGGGACTGTCACATAACTGGTAAAATGCGGGTGTGTTTCTGCCTAACCCTTCTGGGATTGCCAGCGTGATGTTATGTTATGTGTAATAATTAAAAAAAATTACACATTTCCACTTTTATTCTACTGTCTTTACAATCCAAACCGTAGCCGGATGAAGAAAAAAGTAACCTACAATAATTATGAATATGCTGAACAAGACTCTTCAAATGAAAAAGTCCTTAAATCTACATAACCTAGACATAAAAAGTAAGTTATAATTTATTCCTATCTCCATAATAAAAAAAACCTTAACTGTGTTTTACGTAGTAAGTATGTTGGAGAGTCCCTCAATTTAGTTAATGGGATGAGAGCATTATCCCTTATTATACTGTAGAAAATATGTCCCAGATTCGACACCCCGAGGAGGCAACATTTTTTTCTCATCTTAAATGTTTATAACACCTGGTAACCTTAGATATATAAGTATTAAAATACGGTAGGTACTTCAACTATAAATAAAACTTGAGGAACACCCGGATGAAACGAAGTTATTGTTATTATTTTTATTATGTAAAAAAAAAAAAACAAGAAATGTAGAAATGAAAATATCTGGCTTGCTTTCTATAAGAGAGAGAGACAGACAGAGAAACATGCGACGCCGCACAGCTTACAATAGCTTACTATAGCAAAAAGTGTCATGACAACTTTTCGTAAGATTTTTTTCCGTCTAGCCCCCTTTCACAAAAAAAGAAAATGAAATCGGCTCGCATCACTCATGCATAGCGCTTACAAGAATTCTAAGCATGTTTTAGGTAACAGTAACTCGTGAGTAAGAAAAACAAAGCCTTTGAGACAATAACTGGTCTGTTTATTTGTGTAATGCAACGTTATAGAGACTTCAATTAACAGCTTTATAACACACTCATTTATGATTCTTCAAAAAGGACCTATATAAGAAACTTTTTAAGCGGGCAAAACAATAGGGATGTTTCCTGACTAAAAAAATATGATTCTAATTAGTCCGTCTGTTAGATTATAGAAAAATATTGGATATGTATTTTTTTGTTGCACTGTATCGTCTTCATTTTTTGTTTATGTGAAAAAAGAAAAAATATGTGTTCAATATTTTTGTGATCCCCTATTATGGTATCATCCTTTTTTTGCCTAGGTAAAGCGATTTCACCTGATATACTGATTTTTTCAACCTGGTTTCATGAAGAGTTAGTTTGCTCAAAATAAAACGAACAAAGGTACAGGATTTATACGTGTAGTTATTTTCTAAATACATCCTGCGGATCCTGCGAAGATTTGTAGTAACCGCAAGGAGTACCTTCGGACGTAAAATATAGAGCTAATGTTTTGCTTGTGGGTGTAAAGGCACTTCTGATTCGACCTTTTGTTGAAGCAAGTTTTGAGAGAAAATAAGCTTCTGAAGTCGGTGACTTTTGTTTGTTTTATTTAGTTTTTTTTGCTACCACTTCACATTTTTCTTCTAAAGTACTATTGCCATAAACCGGGCATAAAAACAACCTTCGCAGCTGTTACTGAGAAATTCCGGATAGAAAAACCCTTACTTCGAACCGAACTACCACCATCATGCTCAGAATTACTGCACGCAACCACGAGACATACAAGTCAGTCACATAAATCATTTTTAAGAAATTAAACGTAAGTGTTAGAATCTTTAAAAAGATGACTTTTTTCTCACTTTTTTTCCCAAACATTTTTGCTACGTTAACGGTTATTGCACGAGCATCGCTTAAGCCACGTTTATTCATAATTAGAGGCTTAATGAAATGAATTAACTCAACCGTATCGTTAGTCAGGGGTCGCAAAAGCTGCCAAGCATGAACTTGGGTTTGATTCGCTTCTCCGCCTAACCGCTCCGCTTTAAGGGGAGTTTTTATTTTGACAATATTTAAAAGATCGTCCTGAAAATTAGAATGCGCTTGCAAATAATGAAAAAGGTGAAAACAGAGACAACAAACAAAGTCTATAAGAAGTTGGAACTTTGACCCTAATATCTCCGTAACTACAAGGTTTCCCTGCTTTGGTCTAAGAACTTATCATTTATTATTATTATCCCACTGACGTGGATAATGCCTTTTATATAATGCCAAAAGATCTAATATGTTTTACGCATAAAAACTAACTTCCGAGTTCATCAATTTGTCTATCAAACAAACTATTTCAATAATACTCACGAGGATATTGACTAATGTCCCGAGGGGGCAGTTGATAGTTTTGACAGATGACGTAAATTGACCCCCAGACCTGAACTAGTTGAGATATTGGACTTGTTGAACGATAAGCGGTTTCTGGTCAATTAATTTAACCAACTACACTTATTTGGGAACCCGCTGGTCATTTAAGAGGAGTAATAGACTAAACTTTTGAATGAGTGGTGATTGATTCACGGGGTAAACCCATATTTCATCTTAAAATATATTTTTTATTACAGCTAGGCAATATTGCAAAAACCTCATAAAATAAAATAATGGTTATAGGGAATCGGAAAGAGTCAAAAACATATGATTCTGTTTAGTCCGTCAGTTACATTACCGAAAAATATTGAATACGTGTTTTTTGTTTTATAAAATTAATAAAAATTGATGAATTGAAATTGACTTGTCACGTCACTTGTAGGTAAAAAATGTACTGACATGTGACGTTTTCGAGTTGTTCACGAGTTTTCGAAGCACAGTATCGTCTTCATTTTTAGTTTATGTGAAAAAATAAAAATTATGTGTTCAATATTTTTTGGAAATTTATCTGACGGACTAATTAGTTTTTGTCCTTTGTAACCTGGTAAAATAAATTCTAGACTGATTACGTAATGTAAAAATATGTACTATGTAATTTAATTAACAATTTACTTGTTTTATATATTTTTTAACAAGCCGTGTCTCCAATGGGATTACTCATCGGCAAGAATAGCGGATATCTTTACAAACTTTAATTAACTCTTGAACCCTTTTAAGGGAAGAATTTTTAAAAATCCTTTTTCTTACATTCGTAACGTTACGTTATATAGGACACCCTTTTAGGGGGTGGAATATCGTTAAATAAATGAAAATGCTCTTGGGCAGAGCGGAAGGAAGTGTCAGACTTCTATTGACTAAAAACCACCCATGTTCCTTCTTAGCCCTTGTGCCGAGGCCGGAGTATCTCTTTCGTACAACCCGCAACCCCGACGGGATATAGAACACCCTTCAGGGATATTTCATGATTTTAGAGCCAGGTGCATAATACTCGCAACCAGCGTGCGTGTATGACCAGACGTACGATCGTGGACGAGGCAAAAGATGTTAAGGATTATGTAACGATCGTAGCAGGTGGCGTTCTGTGGTTTCTGCCTACCTCCATCGAAAAAAAGGCGCTGTGCGTTGTTTGTCTAATAGTAAATTAATTTAAGATCTTTGCTAAATAGATTTCAGAAAAAAGACTATTGATCCAATGAGCCTACAAATATCTATGGCATTAAAACTGCAATCTTTAAAATACTCGAACTTATTGGCCGGACAAAAAGCAACTGTAAAGCTAGTGTACAATGTAGACAATTTTAAAGCAATAGAGAGTGTTGTTATAGTAGCCCGTAGTGCCATTTACAACAGGTTTACGCAGTAGTTAACAAAGTTTAGAACATACGCGTATACTATGTGTTGCAGTGGTTAACAAAGTTTAGAACACGTATACGTGGATTGTGTGTCGTGTTAACTGTGTGGGATAGTTTTGGTGGAACAATGTTAGTGTATACAGTCACTTTCATTGTCGTTCATTGTAGTTATTTTGTTAATTATACAATTCAATTGGTTGAGGAGCTCCTGGCTTAATAAGATGCCACTCGGGTCGATCTTTAGGTAAAGCTGTGCTTGCCTAGGTCGGTCTGTGGATGGGTGACCGCCCGACATACCGAGTTTCCTCCGTGCCTCGGAAAGCACGTTGAGCTGTTGGTCCCGGCTTCCATAATAGATCTTTGGCAGTTGTTACAGGTAGTCAGTGACCTGAAATTCTGACATCCAGTCTTACCAAAGAGGTATCGTATTACCTAGTATTAACTGGGTTGTGGAGGTCAGATAGGCAGTCGCTCCATGTAAAATACTGGTATTCAGCTGCATCTGGTTAGACTGGAAGCCGACCCTAACATAGTTGGGAAAAGGCTAGGCAGATGATGACAATTCAATTGGTTATGTTAAACAACCATTTGCCTAGCTCTTTATATTAGGGTCGACTTCTAGTCTACACACATGAAGCTGGCTACTGTAAGCGACATACCAATGCTGGGCAAAGACTCCCCACGACTTGCAGTTTGAAGGTGACAAGTATTTAAAGGTCAGACTATAGGTGGGTATTATCTGCCCTCAAGGACTATGAGGTGGTCTTTTTAACCGACTTTAAAAAAGGAGGAGGTTTTCAATCCGTCGTTTCATTTTTTTAATGAATATGATTGGTTTTTTTTCAAGGATGTAAACTGGAATATGTTAATCGAACGCTTCGAGGTCCTGAGAGGTGCGAGGTCCATAACCTAGAACTCATAATTAAACTCAGTTTATGCAAGGAATATGTTGTCCTCGACTAAAAATAGTCGCGCTCGCACCTATGAGTATCTTCTCGTGTGTGATGTCGACTAAGGGTTTTAAAGGTAATTCATATCGGGTTGATGGGGGCCATTACGTATTCACATTTATCAATACGTACTGTGGGTGAGAGTTTATTTAATCTTATTCTGTTTTCGTCTATGTTGTTAAATATTTTTAACTACTGCCTCGGAGGCAAAGTATTTATTTATTTACCACTAGTTATAGCAACATTACAACTAACACAAATTGTATTTTATCATCATATTTATGTTAGTCTGTAAGGGTATCTATGGGCCTTGATGCTTGAAAATAAATTGATTATTATTGTTATTATTTTTGCTTCTCATTTAAGAGAGCCTAAGAAACCTTACACGCGGGTCGAAACCAAGGATGTAAGGTGTAATTTAGATAGAGAAAGTAGATGATAATGTAGAAGAAGTCAGAAACTTTCGGGTGATTCGACAGGTGTTGAGAATGGTGGCTTTTTGCAGCATGTAAAGTGCGTGAGTAGGCATCTGTAGAGTGGTTGTGTGTTTGTTCGTGTGTGTGTGTGTGAGGCTTTGCGTGAGAGATTTTGGTATAATTATTATTAACTAGCGTATTTGTGTATGTGACTTTATATGTTTGTAAACGCACCCACGATACAGGAGAAATTCCAAGTGTGGGGCAACGTTTTTTTTAAAAAAAAAAACTGGTGAAATGTGACTTTACTGATGGGTACACCTGTGAGGATTACAGGCGTAATGTTATGTTAAGTTAATTAAAATAATTATATGATCTAAAGGATTTCTTAACTATCACGATGACTTTTATCAAAGAGTAAAACTTTTGTCTTAATTAACAAACTAGTCGATTAAAGGTTCGTTCACTGAAGTATACCTACTTCAGTACCCCGTGTCTGCAAAATTGTCTGCACTTCTCTCTCTGATCTTTTGAGATATAATGAAATATCGATTTTAGGATATTACACAATTAAATTCAGATAACCTTTAAATTTTGTTACTGCCGCACTCAGAGAGCTTTAATGCCGTCACTTAGTAAAGATTTGACATACTTTTGTATAACAAAACTGTCAAAACCTTTACTAAGTGACGGCTTAAGTAATCATTAAATATCTTTGAGTACCGTAGTTAGACTTCTACATACAAGCATTCTGTAAACCAAACTAATTTACTTTACGCAGAAAAGATTGCTGGGAAACGACTTTTGTTTGCGGTGACAAATAATTTTTGAAGGTTGGACTGAATGTAACGGATTCAAAACATAATAATGATGATGCAGTACGGGGATCGTGTAAGTATTTAAAGTACAGTATAGCATTTAACTTAAATGTGTATTGAAAAAAAAACTTTGTGGGAAACTTGAATCTTTGACCCCAAATATAAAGTTTTGTTCTGGGCCATAGTCTAGAACAAGTATCGATATAGATCAGATATTATGCTAAGATTATGTCTACGAGTCTGTACAAAGTGCATCTGTTTGGATATTCACCGACATGAAGGCAAGGTTGATCAGTAAATCGCGTGCGTTTGCACGGCCATTTCTATGCAAAGTTATGGTTTGATTGAGCTGTATTACGATCAATTTGGCTAAATGGTTATCTGTAGATAGTATAGACTGAGCAGTTAGGTTTATATATCTAATGTTATATTGATAAATGGTAGGCGATTTGGTTGGGGGTTCGGGACATGTACATCAGCTGATTGCGTCAGTTCCTATAAAATATTATAGAACTAAAAGACATGCTGCCGGTGGGGTTTGAACTCGTGACACATAGCACCGCAGTCCGCAACCAGCGCTCACCGCTACTCTGGATCACAATCTTCGCATTGAAATTTTGAATGTCATGCCGCTTAGACATGACGTCATTACAATATATTAGCTTAATACACCATTTTTACTGTCATGAACAGGCTGACTCGTTGCTCTAATGGTCGCAAGCGTGACTGCTGTGCATGAGGTCGTGTGTTCGGTTCCTGGTCAGGCAAAGTAAAATTGGGTTTTCCATCAGATTTTTTTTAGTAGCAGCCACGGAGTCTAGTTTTGTGTCCCGTTGATGGCAATAGGCTCGCCCCTATTATATGGGACTTAAACATAACTTGCGAAATGTGGGTATAGGCACTAATGGGCCTTACCCTTTTTTTATTTTATATGGTGGGTGGAAAATCATCAAATAACCCCTCCCGTTCTTGGGCAGAGCGAAAGGGAGTGTCAGACTTCTACTGACTAAAAACCACCCATGTTCCTTCTTAGCCCTGCATGTCGAGGCCGCAGTATCTCTTGCGAACAACCCGCAGCCCCGACGGGTTGGGCCTTACTCTTCAGCGATGCTTGATGTTTAGTTATGAGTAGGTAAATCTTTATATAACTGACATCATCTCCATCTTCCATTCTAAACTAAACTAGAAAACTTGGTATCTACCACATGACAGGTCGTAACTCACTAATATCTCGCCCACCGTTCATAACATAATGTTGTTTTGTTGTTCGACAACATGGCTTAAAATTAAAGCCCAATATTGACATGTTTAGTTTACGTCACCGTGTTCATGACGTCACTTGTAGACAGGTGACATGGTGTCATTGTGTAAACATCTTGTGTGGGAACAGGAAGTGAATTGATGTTCAATTTAAGAGGCCTTATCCAATTATTTGTGATGTCATTCACTACGTGTTTCTATTGATTTTAGACACTTGTGAGTAAATTAAGACTGCTCCATGATAATATTGGTAGTAATATAATCGGCTAGATGTGGGATCAGTAATGACGTAACACATTGCATAAAATATTAAAATATTTCAGTTTTTTCGGCACAATTTATTGATAAAATATCAAATTTACGCAAATATTTTAGAAAATCACAAAATATCGTTGGAATTCAAATCCAGTTTATTTTCTATTGGAATTGAAATAACAAAATAAAATAACTCTCGGAACAATGTTCTACAACTTCCAGCTTTAATTTGAGCAGTTCGCATTTTTACGCTTTTATATTGAAAGAATAAATAAGTCCCGGTTAGTTTAGAATTAAGCATTTTTATAATATATTCATTGTTTTTTGTTTCATCTATAGGGTGTGAGAATTTATTTCTGTGAATTAGGCTATGATTCCTTACTGACTGTTGTTATGATAGCAATGAATGGGAACGTGTTTCGGTATTTCCAATGCATTATTTAGTATGAAATCCAAGTAACTGTCACATTCTCATCTCAAAGTTGGGCAAATACGACCTGACAATGTGAATATTTTTGTCTCTAATGATGACAAAATAACTTATGTTCAAAAAATTGCCCTTTTAATTCGACCGAAATATTAGTTTTCTGAAACTCTTGAAAGTCTAAAAAAACACTGTCTTAAACTAATCACCATTTCTTTCCAAAGATAAACATTTTTGCTTAAAGAAAAACTAAAGAGAGCAGTGATCAACTTTTTTCAGCAAAACTTTTCAGGGAATCTTGCGGAAGGAAGCCTCAGAGACGAAACTATTTCAAACTTAACGCCTAGATTAATTATTTTCTTTGGCCACAAAACAAAATACTTCACCGAGAGCTTTTCATTCATGTTTCTACAAAAAACTTTTCATGTGAAAAAATATAGTGGAGCTTTTCTATTTTTAAGAATTTTAAAGTTTGCTGCATATGCTTCCTTAACATACGCCTGTTATCCCCGAACGGTTATAGGTAGACGTGCACAAACATTTTACGAATTAAGTTTTACTGCGGTACTCAAAGATATTTAATGATTACTTAAAGATGTGAAGATTTATTTAAAGATTTGACATACTTTTGTATGACAAAACTGTCAAAACCTTTACTAAGTGATGGCCTAAGTAATCATTAAAGTTATCTGAGTGCGGCAGTAAGTCCCATGTAATAAGAGGCGCGCTTCATCATAATTTTCTTGAACTTATCCCAATTCATTTGGGTTCTTCTATATTCAGCATGTCTTCTTCTTCTTCATACTTCTCTATTACACATCATCTCATCAGACACCTTTCTTGCAATATCATTCTTTACACCATCCATCGCTTCTTTGCTCGTTCTTTAATATTACACTCTTACTGCCGCACTCACTTAGTAAAGGTTTTGACAGTTTTGTCATATAAAAGTATGTCAAATATTTACTAAGTGACGGCTTAAGTAATCATTGTATATCTCTGAGTACCGCAGTTAGAGGCTAGAAATCAATTTTCCACAAATCCAGACTCGCTCTAGACTGTTACTGAGAAATTCAGACTCGCTCTATACTGTTACTGAAAAATTTAGACTCGCTCTAGACTGTTACTGAGAAATTCAGATTCGCTCTAGACTGTTACTGAGAAATTCCTGATGGAAAAACACAATAACACTTTGCTAGAACTGAGAATCGAATCCAAAAGTAGTAGTAGTTAGTAGTAGGTCTTGCATCCACCAGACCACTGTGGCATCTTCATTACATTTTCCAATTAGACTGAACTCCAAAGTTCCTGAACATTCCTGAATTCTGAAAGATGAACTAATTTTTATTATTCATGGCACTGAATTTCTGCGGGAATCCCGGAGTTTCTGCCGACATAATCCCGGATACCGGGGGGGAATACTCCGGAGAATAAATTTAAAACGTCGAAAGAATTATTTATCTTTTTTCTCCTTGGGGAGACTTAAGTGAGCAGCTCTCGGTTCCTTTTGTGGAACTTCGTAACAATAATATTTGTTTAACTTGTTTTTTTATGATTGTTTCTCGTTGACTGGCTGGATTGTAAAGGGTTAAGTTGAGTAAATAAATAAATAGCGGTCTGTAGTTTCTGCAAAGTCTTGTGGGAAAATGTCGACGGTATTATAATGTATTTAAAAGAAGTTGCAGTAACGTTGAACAATTTATTTTTAATAAGATGAAGGTTACTGTCTCGTTGGTTTGGTGGTCGCAAACGCAACTGCTTAGTCAGAGGTCCTGGTTTCTATTCCCAGGTCGGGCAAAGTTTTACTGGGTTTTTCCAGCAGAAATTTCTCAGTAACAGCCACGGAGTTTGGATTTGTGCCCGGTAGACGACAATAGGCTCGCCCCTTTTCCCTATTACATGGGACTTAAACATAATTGGCGAAATGTGGGTGAGCTATAATTAGGTACTCTCTCTCTTCAAGTGCCTCTCCAACTAGTGAAGGTTGGCAGTCAGCTCCGCATATCCGATTCGGTCTTTTGTCAGTCTAAAAAGTTACACAAAAAAAGGTAAAAAAGGTACACCTCTGCCCAACTCTTCGGGGGTTACAGGCGTGATGTTATGTTTAAAAGTTTTATTTGTTCCATATTTCAAGGATACTAGTTAAATTGTTAACTAGAGCAAAGAAAAATATACTCACCTATTTCGAAAATTACGAAGATTTGCTGAAATATTTTTAGCAAATTCGTAGCTGGATTCTCTTGATTTTTTTGTACCTCGAAGCCTTCTAAAATAAGACTAGCGTTACGCGTAAGTAATCCCCAAAGGAATTATTACTTAGTAGTTTGTGAGGATCACGTCAGTGTAGGCCTAAATCCTTTTCGCGAAGCCCGAATTCCTAGTACAAAATACGACACATGTCTTGTCTGCAAATCGGTTTGCGTCTTCGCCTGAAAATCCTGAGTAATGCTAGGATTTGTCACAGTTATGTCTTATGTCGCATCTACTTTGAAAGGAAACGACTATAATATTGCCGGGATCGCGTATGTTTGAACTTTACAAGATGTGAGAGTGTTAGTTCGTTTTAGTTTCACTAGATGGCGTTGGTAGGTTCAAGTATTTTATGAGGTTGCGAAGTTCATGAAATAGTTTTCAGTGATTGTTTTTTGAACAATGTAGGTATTATTGTATACTTATTTTAAAAGATTTGTTTGATTCTCATTCCTATGAATCGTAAGAAACACTGTATTTTGTAGAGCACAGTCATAAGTTATAGTAGGTATAATTTAGGTTTTCGACATTCTCATTGTTGTACGATTTACTTTAGATTTTTTATACTCTAATTAAAATAAAATAGTTTTATTGCGTTCAATAGGCTTTAAGGTAAGTAAAGTTGTATGTTAGAGTTGCAGTCAATACCTAAGCTAAGATAACTTAATATTCTGTAGGTAATTATATGCATCCGCGCCCACGCTCATTTTTATAGCCAATGTTATTAAGCTTACTTTAAATAATTATTATCAACCCCATTCCGTCAGGGGGTGATGGAGGTCAAACTTCAAGAGCAGGCACATTTAGCAATTAAAAAAAACCACAAATCTAGATATTTTTTACAGTTTCCAAGAATAAAATGTAAACACAAAATTTACAAATAAAATTGCTGGTTTAATCAAAATAAAAGTTACACTCGCTGTTCGGATTACGTAGCGACTTAGTGTAATCTTTAAAACCGAATAAGTTTTTACTCGCCCGCGTCAAATCTAACCGGTTTATATGAAATGTGTTTCTGAGTGTGTGGTGAAAGGTTTAGTTTATGTGGGGCGATGAGGATTAGACGCGTGTTTTCTTGAAGAGGTCTTAGACTTGTAGTTGGGTTTATAAAACGAACGAGTTCTAAAAATATCAATATTTTGTTCTAAATAACTTTTTTCGAAAGGATGGAGTGAAAGGCGCCTAACAAGGCAGATGTGAGTGGCAACGTGCCTTAGAAGGACATTTACTTTTTGGGGGATGGGAAACCATCAAATAACCCCTCCCGCTATTGGGCAGAGCGGAAGGGAGTGTCAGACTTCTACTGACTAAAAACCACCCATGTTCCTTCTTAGCCCTTGTGCCGAGGCCGCGGTATCTCTTTCAAACAACTCGCAGCCCCGACGGGACATATACTGACTTTATTGGTGACATTCTTTAGAAAGGTCTGCTGCGTAATACTTGCAACCGGTAGACGTGTATGACCAGGTGTGTCTACTTGGACGAGGCAAAAGGAGTATGTAAGGATGGTTGGTTAATGGTTAATGGTGGTTTCTGCCTGTGTCTACCCCCATGAGAAAAAGGCGTGACTTTGTGTACTCGTATGTATAATTTTCTTGCTGAAATAATAAAATTATTCTCTTACCATTGAAGTAAGTATACAGGATTACAAATGGCAATGAAAGCATAGGACCTGTGCGCATGGGGTTTTTAATCTTTACTATTGAGACACCTCATCACGTGTAGTAACATAATATCTGGCTACCCCGGATGGCAAATACAGGTGTGATATTATTTTAAGTAAACGTGTGTGTGAACAAAAGTTTCAACAACAGTTACGAAAATTAACCTTATTCCCATGCACTAAACTTACATTTAAATAAGCATTTTCCCAGCTTTTTCCAAGTTCAACCCTTACTTACCACCCCAAAGGACCAACATTACCCCGATCCGTACCAACGTTAGGTTAACTCGATAATCTGCCGCAATTACAGCGACAGCTGCCCTGTGGTTGGGTGCCACCTTCCGCCAATTACCTAATACTCAGATCCTTGGGTGAACTTAGAATAAACTTGAGTGAACTTGGGTGAACGTAAGTGAACTTGAATCGTGGCTAGTGTAACGTTTTCATTAACAACTAGTGCGTTTTGTGTGGTGTAAGGATCGGAGTGCAATGTGTTGTTTTGTTATTTTTCTTGCGATTCAATTTTCTTTCGGTAAATAGAATTTCGAAGGGGTGTGTTTAGACTTGTTGCGGTTGGTTTTTAAACTAATGATGTAACATTTGAAGTTACGTCTTGAATTTATTTGTATCCGCAACCATTTTTCATTGTTAGGTATTTGATTTGATCCCGAAATCTTTGTTTGTTTTCTTTAGTTTTTAGGCAGCCATAGTAAAGCTCCGTTGGGTTTGTTACACGATATGTTTTTTTTTTTCATTTAATGAAGAGAGCTTGAATAAAAATCGGGGATATTTTTTTGTTAATTATTTTGAGTTGAGTTTGGGCGAGTTTGATTGAAAATGTACAATTTATAATGATATCGCGCCTTCATGTTTACCAATAATATACTTTGTTTGTTATATTTATTTAATATAATAAATAATATTTCCTCGTCCATTTCATTTCATTTAGAATAAATGAGGAGTGAAATCATCATTAATTTTATTACCTAAAGCCCGAAAAAAGCCCTATAACCATTCAAACATTGTAAAAACGTCCTTCCGTGAAAAGGAATGGAAAATATTATATTTTTACGTGCCTAATATAAAAATAAATGGAGTAATTCTCACGCTGTTTCGTTACTTAGAACACCGCAGCAGGGTATTACTATTCCCATTGGTGAAATCTTTTACTTTTATGATATTACTAGCTGTTCCCGGCATGCGTTGCAATGCCCTTTTTCCTACCTACTACCTGCCTGTGTACCAACTACCTACCTATCTACTACCTCCTACCCTACCTACCTACTACCCTACCTACCTACTACCCTACCTACCTACCTACTACCCTACCTACCTACTATCCTACCTACCTACTATCCTACCTACCTACTACCCTACCTACTTACCACCCTACCTACTACTCCACCGACTACCCTACCTACTCTACTATCCTACTTACTACCCTACCTACTACTCTACCTACTACCCTGCCTACCTACCTACCTACCACTTTCTCACCTTTTAAACCTTCCCTGGACTTCCACGAATAATTCAACACTATAATTAGCCAAATCGGTTCAGCCGTTCTCGAGTTTTAGCGAGACTAACGAACAGCTATTCATTTTTATATAATATATAGCTGTACCCCGCGTGCGTTGCAATGCCCTTTTACCTGCCTACGTACCAACTACCTACCACCTACCTATTACTTACCTACCTACATACTACTAATTTCCCACCTTCTCTGGACTGCCACAAATGTTTCAAAACCAAAATTAGACAAATCGGTCTAGCCGTTCTCTAGTTTTAGCGCGACTAACTAACAGCAATTAATTTTTATATTATACGCAAACACCATTTGAAAAATCGTTTTTCTATTGGGAAAGAAACAGTAATTATTTGTGATTATTGTGATAATGTCGTATGGTCTGTTTGAAGTTGTCATTCGTTGACTGAACAACTGAACGTCACTCAATTGTTTTGCCTTCCCGGAACCTCTCCACTAACACTTGAACTTTATGGGTACGGTATTAAAGCTCAAATTGATTTTACGTTTTAGTTAGAAAACGTTTGTATGGGAAAAAGAAAAGGGCTGTTTTTAGGGCTTTTCCGGCCATTATTCGAATTTTTCTCGCCGTAAGAACCATCCTTGAACTTCAACGAACATTTAAAAAAAAAAATCAGCCAAATCGGTCAAGCCGTTTTCATGCCAAGTCGTGACAACGGAAAACGGGTTTCATTTTTATATATATAGATTATTATGACACGGTGAAATATTTTACCTTCTGTCATCATCTACTACTGTCTCACTGCGGTACTCAGAGATATTTAATGATTACTTAAGCCGTAACTTAGTAAAGATTTAATATACTTTTGTATGATAAAACTGTCAAAACCTTTACTAAGTGATGGGCTAAGTAATCATTAAAGCTCTCTGAGTGCGGCAGTTAGTCTTCGTATGTTTTTTATGGGTGACCTCTGAAAACTGGCGCTGTGCAATGGGTCCTCCATAGCACATAGCGTTTGTTTTTTTGCTTTTTTTTTCTTATTTTATATATTATGTTAAGTAACGTATCGGCGGCAAAAAAAAAATCTTTGTTTTGTTTTCATCTGCCCTGCCTTTTTATACTACGTTGGGGGCGGCTTCCAGTCTAACCACATGCAGCTGAATATCAGTAGTTTACATGGACCGACTGCCTAGCTGACCTCCACACCGCAGTTAGAACTTGGAAATATATTTTATTTTTGTTTTTCCGTAATAGTGGCGTCACCTTGGGCCCTATCAGAATACCAGCGCTGTGACATTTGTCATAAATGTTACAGCACCATGCTGAGATAGTGGCCTTTTGGCTTCGTACGGGACTTTAATTTAATCTAAGTATGTCCTAATTTAAAGTGTTTCTCTTATGTTTACTTTTTTAATTTTTTGTCAATTTGTTTTGTCCTGTATGAAACCAATAAATACTTTTATTATTCTTCTTCTTCCCTGTTTTTATACCCCGTGGCAAGACTGGTTGTCAAACTTTCCGGCACCTTTTTTTTTTTCGGTGGTGGGAAATCATCAAATAACACACTCCACTCCCTTCCGCTCTTGAGCAGAGCGAAAGGGAGTGTCAGACTTCTACTGACTAAAAACCACCCATGTTCCTTCTTAACCCTTTATGTCGAGGCCGCGGAATCTCTTGCGAACAACCCGCAGCCTAACTTTCTTCCCTTGCCCTTGTTTCCTGTACGACTGTCAAAGATGCTTTCCGAGGCATAGAGGAAACTGGGTACCTACCCAGTTTCCTCAATCAGTTTCCTCAGTATGTAATGGGTGGTCAACTATCTACAGACCAACCTAGGCAAGCACGGCTTAACCTGAAGTTTGATCCGAACGGCTGTTATTATCTAGCCAGTAGCCACGAACTCCTCAACAACCAAGTTAGTCCTGGTAAACATATTATCAGAGGTAACGAGATAGCACAGCACCATGCTGAGAGGTTTGTTTGTCGCAGTCACGACGTGTAATCTGTAAACTTTTTTTTTGTGTTCCTTTTTTTTTTAAACTTAAACTTTTGTTTTTTTTTTTTTTTTTTTATTTGTAATGGGCTTGCTCTTGACATCAATCTTACCCTAAGGGCAAAGATGAGGTCGACGATGGAACGAGCTTACCCAGAAGAAGCCTATTTACTCGCGACTTAAATAGATTAGGGTTATAATTATGAACTCGGGAAAACCGACGCAGGCAGGGAGTTCCACTCCTTGGCTGTGCGCATAATAAAGGACTTAGCAAAGCGCTTCGTTCGAATGTGTGGAACATCGACTAGGTATGGGTGATAACCTGCAGTACGCCTAGTCTCCCGATGGAAGAAGGGAGATGGTGGAATCAGCCCGTGGAGTTCCTGCGCACACTCTCCGAAGTACAGTCTGTAGAAGACCGACAGACAAGCGACTTTGCGGCGGTGGGCCAGGCTATGTAGCTTGGCAACCAGCTTAGCGTCACCAATTAGTCTCCTGGCTCTGCGCTCTACAGAGTCAAGTGTGGCAAGTTGGTATTTGGCCGAGCCATCCCAAAGGTGACAGCAATACTCCATGCCGGACCGGACTTGAGCTTTATATAATATTGAAAGCTGTCCAGCCTTGTTTTTTTCTTTTTTGTACCTATTTTTTTAATATTTACCCCCCCCCCCCTAGTTACGGAGATATTTTGGGTCAAAGTTACAAATTTTTCCCCAAAAAAAAAAACGTTTCCCAGCAAAAATTTTTGCGTAGGGGTACTTAGTTTGATGTACAGAATGCTTGGTTAACGGCTGTGTGATGGGTTGATTTACACCCTGTATAATTTTTTTTCGGTATTTTAACTAGTAGGTATTTTGAACGTAGATATTATGAAGGGTACGTATTTGAATATCGAAGATTAAAATACCTACGCTTAATATATCGATGTTCAAAACATCGAAAATGGAAATATCGAACGACCATAAAACCGAAACATAAAATATCGAAAGTTTATATTATCGAATGGTTAAATAACCTACGTCCAATACATCTAAAATCTAAATATCTACAAAAGTTACATCGAAATACAGATTATCGAATATCCTAAATATCGAAGTACAAACTATCGAACGTCCTAAATATCGATGGGTACATATATTATTTGAACATCGAAAATTAATTTTTGATGTAAGTAGTATGAGTGGAAAAAGGTTGCTTCTGCAACGTCTCCGGCGCTACGGGAAGTGCAACCCCTTCGCCCTTGCGTAACAAAGGATAGGCACCCATGTTCACCTCCGCAGCTTCGGCTTCCTGGTCGCCTCCGGCGACCAGCCTCAGCCGCTACGGCTCCCACGGGTGCCTATGCTTTGTTACAGCGAGCGGGGGTTGCCCTCCCTTCGCGCCTCCGGATTTTTATATACACTCTAGGGGTAACAGCCAAAAGACTACGTAAATTCGGGGTACCCTAATTCGGTTTTGGAACAATTTCGACCTATTTTATCCATGAAAGTCAGTGTCCAGTATACAAGCATAGGTCAATCGTGAAGGTATTATTTAGGTCTTGAAATTAAAATATATTTTTGAAAGTCAATATTGTTATGCTACTAAAGTTAGTGACAGAAACGTATCGCTGCAAAATCGACTCTACGTAGTCTTGTATGCCCTACCCCTACAGTGTAATTTAGAATCGCGTAGGCGCGGAGGGGCGCGGCAGCCCGCGAGCTGAGGAGTAGGTGGTTTTAACGCCCGCCGCCGCAGCTGAGGCTGGCCGGCGAAGCTGGCCAACAAGCCGAAGCTGCGGTGGTGAGCGTTTAGATCATCTGCGACGTTAAGCTCGCGTGGGACTGCCGGAGCCCTGGAGCGCCGGAGCCGTGACAGAAATCATGCTTGCTTGCATGTTGCATGATTGCTGCAAGCTTGTTTGCTAGATGTTAATCAGTTACTAGGTGGGTTACAAAAAAAAAACAAGGAAAACCTCATGTAATGTAGGTACTTTAATTATTTTTACATAATAAAAACCCAAAATAAAACAGATTTGTACGCAAATGTACAATATAACCACTGCGATATTTTTTTTGTTCTAGACCATACCTGGGAACCCCCTAGTTACGGAGATATTTTGGGTCAAAGTTACAAATTTTTCCCCAAAAAAAAAAACGTTTCCCAGCAAAAATTTTTGCGTAGGGGTACTTTGTTTGATGTACAGAATGCTTGGTTAACGGCTGTGTGATGGGTTGATTTACAACCTGTATAATTTTTTTTCGGTATTTTAACTAGTAAGTATTTTGAACGTAGATATTATGAACTTAGGCATAATGTCATTCGATATTTTGAATCATTCGAAATTTTGATCATTCGGAATTTTAATTTTCGATGTTTTAAGCGTAGGTATAACAATTTTCGACATTTTGATACAATCGATATTTAAATTTTCGATGTTTTGAACATCGATATTTTAAGCGTAGGTATTTTAATCTTCGATATTCAAATACGTACCCTTGTTGTGCGTTGTATGTTAACTGCTTTTTTATTGTTTCTTATTTTTCTGCGACAAATAAATATTTTTTCTTTCTTAACATAACATAACATCACGCCTGTATCCCCGAAGGGTTAGGCAGAGGTGTACCTAATAATACACCTACATTTCGCCAGTTATGTTTAAGTCACATGTAATAGGGGGCGAGCCCATTGCCATCAACCGGGCACAAATCCAGACTCCGTTGCTGATTTTTTCTTTCTTCTTTCTAGATAATATCTATTGAATACTGTACATTTCTATTTTAATCCTATTTTCAAAGGAAGTGATCCTTAACCTCTCCTTGCATCCAAAAGGGTTCAAGACTTTGTATAAAAAACTTTTTAAATTTTATAATCAGTAAAAAAAGTTTAAGGCGTCATTTAAGAAAGTCGAGGGCCGTTATGACCAGGTTTAATATTCATGAATAATAAAAAAGGCCAAGAGGTCCGTGTTAAACCCTCTGCTACCGTGTTGATCCCCCGTTTGGATTTTGGTCGAAATAGTTGGATTTTTGGTGTAACTCGATTTTAAATAAAATTATAAAATCTACTCATGTGTTATATATTTACTACTAAATTAAATCTATTGGCCTGAGACGAAGGTGTTTAAAATACTCATTAATTAATTCAATTAAAATGGCTATGCTAACAAATTATCTATTTTAGGCTAAAATATATTAATAGACTGCTAACGCTATGTTAAACGAGGTTTAACTTGCTACTTCATCAGCTGATCGAATTTGTAATTACTTTTAGGTAATGTAATATACGAGGCCTTAGTAATAAACCATGTGCAGATAAAATATAAATTGAAGTTCCCGTTCACTTTTAATTATTTACTTTTAATAAAATAAAGCTAATATTTACTCGCTTTCACCGTAATTTTAGAACAATGCTCACAAAACTTTTTTTTTTTGGCAGGTGGAAAATCATCAAATAACCTCTCCCGTAAAAAGAGTATTACGAGTTATGAAGTATTGTGAACATGCCCGTCGGGGCTGCGGGTTGTTCGAAAGAGATACCGCGGCCTCGGCACAAGGGCTAAGAAGGAACATGGGTGGTTTTTAGTCAGTTGAAGTCTGACACTCCCTTCCGCCTCCATAAACCTCTTCTGCTTTATTATATTAGTACAGATAGCTGTATCTAGTGAGATGAGATTATTGTTGTCTCAGTAGGTGTGAAGTGACAGATCAATGCAGTCGCTCGGTGTTAATTACTCAGATGAATCTGTATACACAAGGCGCTTGGGGGAGTACACTTGGGGATAAGCTAGGACGATGATAATGTCTAGGAATTTAAGCCAACCACTCAAGTCCAGGCCAATCTTCAACTTAATGTTCTTATCACTACATCACTACATAGTATAGTATTATTAGTATACTCTGTCCCTATATCCCTATGTATGCTTAAATCTTTAAAACTACGCAACGGATTTTGATGCGGTTTTTTTTAATAGATAGAGTGATTCAAGAGGAAGGTTTTAGTATATTATTTGACCGACATCCACATGGGTGAAGCCGCGGGCATCAGCTAGTATTTAATAACAGCAAAAAAAGAAACCAATAAAAACTAAAAGAATACTCGCATGTTGTACTCACAATTTTTAACTTTATGTTTATAGTAAGCAAAAGTCTGTGAATACGGGTTTTAGGAACCATCTGTTTCTTATTATGTGCAAGAATACCCGAAAAGGCTTTGAATTATGAGCCACAATCTTCGCTAACTATCGGTACAACTTAGGTAGGCTATAATTCGGAAATCTATTGATTAATACAGGTTTTATGCGTGACCACTATTTTGAATGTAAAATATAACAGCGAAAGTTAGGCAACAAACAAAAAATCTTGCAATCGCTTTGGAAAATCACTAAAAGAAAAGAATAAATATTTATTAGTAGCAGAAACATGACGTGCATAATAAAGAACTACCACACAACTAACCAGTCATTCACAGTATACACAATAATATACATGGGGCCTTTTTGATGTTGGTACGAATAGCCGGTATGTTGTCATCCATTACTCCTGATTCCACCGCCCGGGTGAGGACAATGTGAGAGCCTCCTAATCACGAGATTAACCCTATAATAACGTACGTGACAAGGTACTCCTGCGCCGAATCTAATTTATGAGTTTGTACAGTCGAACAAGCTAATAAGTATACAGCCAGCTAACTTGTATTTACTTTTAAGATTATACGGATAAATTTATAGACTGAAGTCAAACGATACAGCGTTTTGCATCAGTTGCTTAGTGCGAAACACTTTATAAAACAAAATTGCAACCAATATTTTCAGTGTACTAGAATTATAAAGATCTCTACCTGTATACTTATTAACTTGTTCGACTGTACACACAGCATTAGCTGGTAACCCTTCGTTAAGGTAACGCAAACAATCACAATTGTTTCTGCCATTTACAGGGTTAACGCTTTCGGGTTATGAATTGGGAATTTTAATCAAGATTTTTATGTTTTGTGTATTTTTATTCTTTACATTTCCTGAAAATATTTGTTATACCTATTTGATTTTATCTCGTACAGACTCCAGTAAACCACCCGAAACTGTAAAATTTTCCTGATCAACCTTCACCATAATGGTTTTGCGATAAAATTGAAAATCTATAAAATAAATTTGACAGATTGTAGTCGATTGCTAGTAGTAGACAACTAACTGACTAACTAACTATTAAGACGAGCGCTAATCCCGTCGACAAACTGCTGCGCATTTTGGTGGGAACATAAAATGTCTAAAATGTTTGGTCCTCAATACGATTTTTTTTTTTTTTAATTCATGAATTGATTTACACCTGTAATACACACCGGCGAAGTTCAAATAATATAGCTCTCATTATGCTAATTCGATTTCCTTTCCGTTCGTTATATAATGAATAAGGTAGGTCGTCTACCTTATTCATTATAGAAGTTTGTTCGTCTGTTGAACTACTGATTATTAATAACAATATAACATTATCATAAGTTACAAAAAGTGACAACCAAAACACTAGCTACCATTTTTTTTTACTCTACCGCAGTCGAGATTTTAAATAAATAGTTGTATAAATAGGTATGTAGTTAACAAAATGTAATATTTGAGCTTTGGGTATAAATTCAAAATTAGGTCAAATTGGGACAGATCTGAGACAGTTTTCATGAAAACACAAAAAGACGAAAACCAAAAAAAGTTCACTACTCTTTCTAAAATACAGACACAACCCTTTATATACTCACAATAATTTACTTTAATCACAGTTATTTTTCTTGACCTTCCAGACCACATTTTCAAGTCTTAAAATAGCTGTAAAAATGAGGCGGAATGTGTATCAGCAATATTTCAAAGGCTTTATTTTGTACCACATTTTGTCCCCAGATAATAGGCGGGGATTTTCACGGTGCCACGTTTTGTATAAGATTGTCTGGTTCCCCTTCCAACGAATATAATTACTGCTATGTTTTGCATTGTATATTTCGGTAGAAAACTGTACCGCGTTTTGGTTTCGTTTGTTGAGTGAAATTGTTGTTTGCATTTGCTGTGTTACCATTGAATTCCTCTGAACAGTTGTTTGTTTAAAAAGATAAGATGGATTTTAAGGAAGTTTTTTCGTGATATATTTGTTTAAAACTGTACTTTGACCGCATAGTAAGAGGCCAAATTAAACTATCTGGTTTATTTCACAGATCTTATTATAACTATAGTCCCTGTGTCATTCCACTGCTGGGCAAAACCCTCTCCTAATTACCTACAAATCTTTCGATCTAAGGCCTATGTGCCCGTCGAACTGTAGGCCGAAATACCATGTTGTGGAGCCCTGACACAGTGTCTGTTATAAAGCATTATTTCCAATGTTTTTATTCAAGCAACTACCTTTGTATAATATTTTTCCACAAGATCGTGTTGATTTTCTTGGGAATTACCGATGGCTCATCGCGAACCGCTTCGTCACACGTGTACGCATGGTGACCAATCAAGCTTTAAAAAATGAGTTTAGGTGAATCTCTCATTCAAGGAGAAATCTATACTTCTTCTTCTTCTCGTGTGGACAGCAAGGTCTAACGATCCCCACACCCTAGTGTCAGAGTTTCTAAACCACCTCCCGCGTTCCCGTCGGGGCTGCGGGTTGTTCAAAACAGTTACCGCGGGCTCGACACAAAGGGCTAAGAAAGAACATGGGTGGTTTTTATTCAGTAGAAGTATGACACCCTACCGCTCTCCCGCTCCGCCCAGAGCGGGAGGAGTCATTGATGATTTCCTACCCTCCAAAAAAAGGCCTCTGACATGGTTTGACGACCGCTATTTGGCAGCCGGGACCACCGGCTTATGAGTGCCTTCCGAAGCACGGAATCATCTTCTTTTTATCAGACAATCAGGTGATTCAAGCCTGCAATGTCCTAGGCAAAATAACAACAAACAACTTTAAAAAGTATGCTTCCCGTGGGAATCGAACCCACGACCACCTGGTCACAAGGCATACACCTAAACTACGGTATGTACAAAAAAACACTAAATAGATTATGACGTATTCAGTGTTTTTTGGTACGTAAGTAGAAGTTTTTAGAACTTGTCAATACACACTTGCGTAGTGCGTATTTGTAAGTTCTAAATAATAGTAATGAGCAAAACAACGCTAATGAACAACATGTACGTAATTTGTAGTAAAATATGGACGTGTCAGAAGTAGGTGCACTTAATTTGAGCGTAGTGCTCACTCAGTAAGTCAGTGTGAAATTAACACTCTCCTGTTAATATATTTTTAATGAAACAGTAGAAACAGTTCCAGAAATTCACACATGTTCGGAAATACTTAATTAAGAATGATTTGGAAGTGTCGATTGGTTTAAAGAGAGACTAATTAAAAATCGTGGTGATAATTATTTTTTATTACACAATCTTTAGAAGTAGCGATTGAAATATCAAAGAAATCATAATAGGTAAGGCCCTTGTCATTTATCTCAAGGAGTTTGCCAAAATCACTGACTTGTTTTACAAACAGATTGACAATCACAACAATTAATTTATTTGTTTTAGGATTTCCAACAAAAGATTTACACAAAACATTACGAGATAATCGACAACTTAAGGTTTTATTATGTAGGTGGTACTCCTTCACTTATCAACACACAGCATGCACAATAAAAAGCTACACATCTGCCTAACCCTTCGGGGAGTACAAGGCGTGATGTTATGTGGTTTTGAAATACAAAACTTACATCATATTAAAGTTGTCAAGACGTCTAATAACGAGGTTCTTTGTTGTAAGACGTCGCGAGACCGAAAATCAAGGTTTTACGAGACGTCAATACACCAATGTTATTTGTAGAGCAGATATTACACTTTAGGTGTCGTGTCTGTTGTCTTTGACTGGTTCGTTTTATTGCCATAGACGAAGAAATAAACAGAGGAATTCTGGCTGAGCATCATTTATTTTTATTGTTTAACAGGATACTGTTAGATGTGTTTTATAAGCTGATTGAAGATTGTTAAAATAACATCTAATAATGCTAAGATGTCTTTTCCCCATGTTGTTGTGAAGACACATAACATAACGCCTGTAATTCCCGAAGGGTTAGGCACAGGTGTAACTAGTACACCCACATTTCGCTGGTAATGTTTAAATCCCATGTAATACGCAGCTAGACTAATAGCGATCGACAAAAAAAAATCTCAGCGAAAAATCAATGACGCTTTGCCCGACCCGGGAATATAACCCAGGAGTTCTTGTTCAGCAGTCGCATTTGAGACCGCTAGATCAACGAGGCAGTCAAAAATAATAATGTCATAATGATAATATTTATTATATAATAGGACGATACATATTAAGATACTAAGAACAACTATAACTAATCACACTAATATTATAAAGGCGAAAGTTTGTGTGTGAGGGTGTATGTTTGTTACTCTTTCACGTAAAAACTACTGAACGGATTTGGATAAAATTTAGCACACAGATAGTTTATAACTGGAATTAACACATAGGATAGTTTTTATCCCGATGTTATCTTCCCGTGGGATAATTTTCGAGTTGCAGCGGGCGAAGAACAACTAATAATAATAATTCCAAATTCACATTGCCTCTTAGATATCTGAAACTTCAAAGCATTATTAGTATAACGCTAGAAAAACTTTTTGCCTTTACTTTTCACGACACTAAGTCATTATAACTCTATGGCAAACGTCAAGTACTTCATTCCTCCATGCTTATATGCTAGCTATAAATGTCAGACGAATATAGGTTGTGTATTTGTCTATGTGTGCCACTAACGACAGTCAAACATTGCCGACCATAGAGACTGAAGTTTTGCGCGGTAACTGAGTAAATTATACTTTGTCCAGTTTAGTGTGATGTTCATTATAATATCAGAAACTGTTGAAGTTTGAAGCAATATACTGTATGTTGTTCCATGTTCATGAGTTTTGTCGTAGTTGACGTTCTGAAGATTGTTAATTTAATGAAATAGAAAACGTAATAATTCTATGTTTATTTTTCAATTTTTTTATGAAGTTAAATTAAAACCTATTAAATAAACTAACAATAAAATCTAAAAGAGCATCAAAAAGTCTGTTAAATTAACTTCTAATGTAGGTAGGTACCTACTCTTTTTCAAATTAACAACCGATTTCAAATAAAATCCAAAAATTTTGGTTTTCAAGCTGGGTATAAAAATCTTTCCTAACATTTCTCGAATTTCCACAAAACGTATCCCAAATTAGCACATATTAATTTTCATACCAATAAACTCGGTAACAAAAGGAAATACCAAAAACTTCTTAAAATCCGCAAAAGTTGCTGACGTTCAGAATTTGTAAAGACTGTTTTAAAATTATAATAGTTATTCGCTTACCATAATTATTATAAGACTAACTTTTTCCTTTTCACCGGAAACTTTGTTTAATACCGTTTAACATATATTTGCTGCTGGCAATGGTTACTATTGGCTTTGGCTTTATGTATTTTTTGGTTTTCACTTTTTGGTTTAAATTCTTTCAACAGGAAAGGATAAGGATCTTTTTCCCGCCCCAATGACCCGAACTTTACTTTTTCGTTCTGTTTTGTTTGCTTTTTTCCAAGTTTGAAGAAATATTCACTTCTATTTTAAACATAACATAACATCACGCCTGTAATCTCCGAAGGGTTAGGCAGAGGTGAACCTTTAAGTGCGCTCACATTTCCCCACTTATGTTTAAGTACCATGTAATAGGGAGCCAGCCTGTGGCCACCAACAGGGCACAAATCCAGTCTGGATCCAGGGCTGTTACTGAGAAATTTCTGATCGAACCCAGGTTTTTATGCACTCCAACCTTTATGCAGACCAACTAGGTAGTTAAGGCAGTTCTATTTCAAAAACACAATACCAAGGCTTGGTGGCTTTAGAAAAATAGCACCACTATGCAAAGTTGGAACAATACGAGCGGTTTAAGAACCACCAATTAGTCAATGGTCTAGCTCAGGATTAGTACTAATTAAGACTCTGCCAATAAGTAATGAATTCCTTCACTAAACCCTGGAACATTCAACCTAAAACATCAGCTTTTAAAGTTGAATTCACATTGCAAAAACATTAATTGTTAATCTCACTGGTTGACAAAGCGAAGAATCTCGTGCAAGTTCCCATGGGTTTGAAAAGCTGATGTTTCGTAAATGTGAAACCAATTTCTGGTTCTATACAGAACGTGACAGTTCATTGGACGAGAATAAAGTAAATTCGCTGACAGATATTGGAAGCTGGAATCAAACGCATTCGATGTGGAATGTCGATTTAACTTCGACGCTAAACAGAAACACGAGAAATGTTTCAATATGGTAATGAGTATAAATAAGCAATTCTTTTGAGATGTGGATTAGATAAATCAACGATCACAGAAAACAAAACAATTGACAATCACTGTTTGTGATATACGTAAGACATGTCGCACATAAAATACTGGGATGAATATTTTGTCCCTTAATTAAGGCTATCTATTCTGGTAGACCTGAATAATACAAAAGGGGTCGCAGACCCAATAAGGGATCGGACTGAGTCAAAAAAATATGATTCTAATTAGTCCGCTAGTTAGATTATCGAAAAATATTGGATACGTGTTTTTTGTTTTATCAAATTAATAAAAATTGACGAAGATAAAACGCGTTAAAGATCACGAGTGAGGGGTTGTGACGTCATTTGTAGGTAAAAAATGTACTGACATGTGACGTTTTCGAGGAGTTCACGAGTTTTCGAAGCACTGTACCGTCGTAATTTTTTGTTTATGTGAAAAAAGAAAAATACGTGTTCAATATTTTTTCGAAATCTATCTGACGGACTTATTAGTTTTTTTTGTCCGATCCCCTATTATAGCTTGTTGTTTGTTGTTTAAGGTGTAAACGGACCCTTTACGAAGCTGTCAATCAAACATTATGTTACATCAAAGTACACTAGTAGCACTACTCAAAAATATTCCTTGGAATCGACGTTTTACGGTAGGATTCAATATAACGCACTCAATAAAATGTGACGATGAGTGAACCTCGCCTGCTTTTGGGCAGAGCGAAAGGGAGTGTCAGACTTCTACTGACTAAAACCACCCATATTCCTTCTTAGCCCTCCATGTCGAGACTGCGGTATCTCTTGTGAACAACCCGCAGCCGCAACGGGGCTTGAAATACCCCGTTTTTTATTTAATTTTTTTATGGTAGGTAGAAAATCATCAAATAACCCCTCCCGCTTTTGGGCAAAGCGAAAGGGAGTGTCAGACTTCTACTGACTAAAAACCACCCATGTTCCTTCTTAGCTCTTCATGTCGAGGCCGTGGTATCTCTTGCGAACAACCCGCAGCCCCGACGGGTTGAAATACCCCTGTATTTAAAGTAAAGTCATAACAAAAAAAAATCTATACTAATCTATACTTAATATTATAAAGCTGAAGAGTTTGTTTGTTTGTTTGTGTGTTTGTTTGTTTGTTTGTTTGTTTGATTGTTTGTTTGTTTGAACGGGGTAAACTCTGGAAGTACTGGTTGGAATTGAAAAATTCTTTTACTGTTGGATAGTCCATTTATCGAGGAAGGCTTTAGGCTATATAACATCACGCTACGATCAATAGGAGCGGAGCATAAATGAAAAATGTTGCAAAAACGGGATAAGACATTCCTTTTTGAGAGCTTCCGTTGCGTGCGCTGCGAAAACGGTTTAAGTTACGTAAATATCATGTATGAAGGAATTGTTTCTCTTTAAAAGTTCTAAAAAAAAGTCCGCGACAGCATATGTTTATCTTTTAAAATTGACTCACTGTAACCATTTTTTTATATTAAAATGTTAAGTTAAAAAGAATTATATTTTGCGAAGCTTATTTAACCCATATGGTATTAATCTATATCTAAATAAATGTGTTTGCAAGCACGGAAATTTAATAAAGAATATTTATGCCCTTTACTCTATACAGTTTAAACAAATATCTTAAAAGATATCGCAATGTAAAAATATACGGGCGACAAAATAATTAGCGCGTGGCAGTCATTCGGTCCGGTGCGGTAGGTAGGTACGTGGGGATTCTGGCCTCTGGGGGCTCCGGAGAAATTCAAATTAAAAATATTTACTGCACCATAATGTTTACAAGGTGTTACTGTATATTAAACAGTAAGAGATACCTATAGTAATTGTTACTTTAATAATATAATCGAAGTCAATCTAAACTAATAGGTATTTTATAGAGGAAAGGTAAGATTTTTTGTTTGTTACGAGTACGTTATAGCTCAATTTAATAAGTTGGATAGTCGATTTATCTAGAAATGTTTTATGCTATATTATGTGTTGCAGACGAAGTTGCGTGGGTCAGCTAGTTAATATTATAAAGCTGAAGAGTTTGTTTGTTTGTTTGAACGGGGTAAACTCTGGAACTACTGGTTGAAATTGAAAAATTCTTTTAGTGTTGGATAGTCCATTTATCGAGGAAGGCTTTAGGCTATATAACATCACGCTAGGATCAATAGGAGCGGAGCACAAATGAAAAATGTTGCAAAAACGGGAAAAGATATTCCTTTTTGAGAGCTTCCGTTGCGTGCGCTGCGAAAACGGTTTAAGTTACGTAAATATCATGTATGAAGGAATTGTTCCTCTTTAAAAGTTCTAAATAAAAGTCCGCGACAGCATATGTTTATATTTTAAAATTGACTCACTGTAACCATTTTTTTATATTAAAATGTTAGGTTAAAAATAATGATATTTTGCGAAGCTTATTTAACCCATATGGTATTAATATATATCTAAATAAATGTGTTTGTTAGCACGGAAATTTATTATAGAGTATTTGTGCCTTTTACTCTATACAGTTTAAACAAATATCTTAGAAGATATCGCAATGTAAAAATATACGGGCGACAAAATAATTAAGCGCGTGACAGTCATTCGGTCCGGTGCGGTAGGTAGTACGTGGGGATTCTGGCCTCTGGGGGCTCCGGAGAAATTCAAATTCAAAATATTTACTGCACCATAATGTTTACAAGTACAAGGTGTTACTATATATTAAACAGTAGGAGATACCTATAGTAATTGTTACTTTAATAATATAATCGAAGCCAATCTAAACTAAAAGTATCATAAAGAGGAAAGGTAAGATTTTTTGTTTGTAACGAGTACGATACTCAATTTATTATGTTGGATAGTCGATTCATCGATAAAGGTTATAAGCTATATTATGTGATGCAGACGAAGTTGCGTGGGTCAGCTAGTGTATTATAAAGTTGGAACTGTGATCGCCAAAAGGTACAAAATAAAATATCGCAATGACCGACGACGACGCGGCGACGGTGCGAACAAGTGCCTTTCTGAACCACACCAGTAATTCCCAAAGGTTAATCTGAGGTATACCTTATAGTGCACGATCTCCCGCGAGGCGGCGAACCTCCTTGCCGGATTGCCGCCGTGGGATCTAGAGGCGATAGTCCTCGCGCGCCTGCATGAATGGCGCGCGGAGGCGCTGCACCGGGGGGTCACTCCGTTGCCGCGGCTAATTGCTGCGCAGCGGACAGACCTCCGGTGCGATCTCATGGCGGCATGGAGAGAGCGACTGTCGCAACCCCGTGCAGGGCACGCCACGATAGTGGCGGTAAGTCCCCTCTTTGAGGAGTGGCTGGAGAGGCGCCACGGCGCCCTCACCTTCCGTCTGACGCAGGTACTCACCGGACACGGTTGTTTCGGGAGGTACCTGCACCGAATCAGGCGGGAGGAAACGCCCGGATGCCACCATTGCGAGGATCGGCCGGAGGACACGGTGGAGCACACTGTGGAGGTGTGCCCCGCTTGGGCGGAGCCCCGCCGTGTTCTCGTAGCGGCGATCGGCGGCGGCGACCTCTCGCGTCCGGCCCTGGTGCAAGCCATGGTCCGGGGCGAGGAGGAATGGGACGCCGTCGCCTCCTTCTGCGAAACAGTGATGCTAGCGAAGGAGGTGGCGGAACGTGAGAGGGAGAGAACCTCTCGTCCCAGCCGCCGCGGGAGGCGCTCCGGGCGTCGGGGGCCACGTGATGGCTTCCGGCCACCGTAGACGCGGGCCTGTGGACGGTGGGTGATGGGTAAGCTCGCCGTCCGTCCGTCTTATGACGACGACAGGCCGTGTCGACGGCGCGTTCGTGTTCCACGCGCGCCTCAAAGAGATGTCAGCAACATGGAAGGGGCCCGCTAGGGCCGACGCCTGTCGAGGCTGCGGGCTGTCCGCAAGGGAAACCGCGGCCTCGACATGAAGGGCGAAGAAGTAACATGGGTGGTTTTTAGTCAGTAGAAGTCTGACACTCCCTTTCGCTCTGCCCAAGAGCGGGAGGGGTTATTTGATGATTTCCCACCCCCAAAAAAAAAAAAAAAAAGGTATACCTTATAGTACGCCCACATTTTCAAGTTAAGTTTCTAAGTCCCGTGTAACAAAGAGGTGAGCCTATCCTTCAACAGGGTTCAAGTCCATGATTCCATGGCTGCTACTGATGAATTCCTGATGGAAAAACCCAATACCACATGGTTCGACCTAGGCAAGGAGCCTCCAGAAGTTGCAGTGGTTTGGGAATGGTGTGGTGGGCTAGTCCAACCTGGGCAGAGCGGTAGGGAGTGCCAGATTTCTACTGACTAAAAACCACCCATGTTGCTTCTTAGCCCTTTGTGCCGAGGCCACGGAATCTCTTTCGAACAACCCGCAACCCCGACGGGGGCTAGTTCAACCTGGGAATCAAATAAAAGACCTCGTGCTCAGCAGTCTGCTTCGTTGTTCTAATTATATTTGACATTGTATATCCTGCTGGAGTTCCCAATTTCGACTATCGGCAATCTTAATTTGATATTCATTCGCCACCGATCACAGTACGTGGTTCGTCAGTCCTGCAATCTAATTTCGGAGGACGTGGCGATCAAATTCGGCTATTTCGACGAATATTCAGGTAAACACCAACTAAAACAACATTATACCATTAGTTTTAATTACTGCGTCTTAATTTCATGGAATCAGGAACCATTTTAATGAGGATGGAAATATCATAATGGTTGCAAAAATAAATTAATGCGTTCTCAAACGAGTCATGTTACTAAACAAAATTTGGTTAAGCGGACATTTCAGAATGATTATGACACATCAATGAAATCTTAAATCCACATAAAAAGATTGACAGATAGATTTGAGATCTCAGAGGCTATCAGAAGTTTTATTGGAAAAAAATAGCGCGTGTTCCAGCGTAGCCTTGAACTAAAATGAGATTATCCCCAATTCGATACATTGCTTAGAACTAGACGATTTTGATAGACTTATACTGTATGCTATCGGCGCAGAATCCTAACTAATACGCGTATTATATATGCGAAAGTAAGTTTGTTTGTAACCTTTTCACGCCAAACCCACTGAACCAATGTTAAACAAAAATTTCATCAAGAAAAAAAGTTCTGTTCTCGAAGAAATCAACTATTGAAGATCATCATCATCATTCGTCATCATTTCAGCCAAAAAACGTCCTCTGCTGGACATAGGCCTCCCCCAGTAGGGGGAGATTTGACATAATCGCCACGCTTGGCAGGCGGGTTGGCGATCGCACTATGGTTGTTACAAAGGCACAGAGAACGCTGCTGCCCATTCTCTGGTAAACCCCTTAGTCGCCTCTTACGACACCCACGGGAAGATATGGGATGGTGCTATTCTTTACGTCCGACACCATGTGGAACACTATTGAAGATAGATTGCCGAAAATCAGTAGATCCACTTATTTCGATGATGGATATAATGAGAAAACAAAATTTCCACAAGATCCATCCTGGATCTAACTAATGAATCTAGTGAGAATGATCCCGAATCTCACATAAGTGATACCACGTGTACAGTCTAGTCTAGGACGTCATGTTATTGTAACTACACAGTGATTGAGTTTACGTCTGCACCGTCGGTCTCCACCGCAATACGGCCAAGGCTGATGCACGTTCTACTAAGCTAAAGATCCGAAGATCCGCACTTCCGGACAAATGCAGCTGCTGCAACGGAACAGGATTAAAAATGTAGTTATTGTATTTACAATTGAAAATAAATCGTTCGGGCTTTGTCTTAAGAAATACTTCATTTATTTTGAACTGGATTTTCTCAGCAGCTTTGCCTGCGTGCAGATTGAGATTGGACTACCAGGATAATAGTTAGTTCTCGTCTAACAATCCTTTTGTAAGTCCTGCCGTATGTTGCCAAGCGAATGTGATTTCCAATCAGCTCGCCAGAGTAAAACTCTTGTCTTTAAACGGATATTTACGATTATAATGTCTTATTGCCTCATTGGTATTATAGTCCTAAACACTATTACTGTCTGAGCAAGAGGTCCTGTGTGTAGGTATACCACTCTGCTTCACCATTAAGTTATTAGAGGGTGACGTTATGTTATGTAATGTCTTATTACATAAACATATACATGAGACCCATGTAATAGGGTGGCGAGCCGTCACCGTCAATGTCTTATTATTGTCTTGGAATAATCCCCATTTCATTTCCTACTTCGAAAAGTACATTTAACTGCTATATAAATGGACTTGAATTAAACGAGACAAGTTGAATATGACAAAAAAATGGTCCACTGTATACAGAATCGTAAAATATGCGAAAAAGTTTGCCGAATTTGCATACAAATGTAAGATATGTCTTTAAATCTTTTTATCATAAGCTGGATGGAAGTCCCTTAACTTAAAAAGTAACCACGTTTAAAACTCCGGGATCCGTACTTTGGGATAATAACGATACTATTTAGGAGATTACCAAAGTTTTTAAGAAGATGAGATGGATAAATAGGGAGCCAAGAAGTCCTTTTTGGGTCACCGAAGTTTAACTTATTATTGCTTGTTGTTCTTTTGTTTCGTTTCATTGTTAAGTTTTTATTTCACAGTGAATGAGTATATGGTTTGAATACAGGTGTAGAGAAGATTTTTTATTTGAGTAATTTATTCTTTGTCTTGGTTAGTGCCTAACCTAGTGTCAGACTTTTCATACTGCCAATGGGTGGGTGATTTGAAAAATTGTAATGTTGATCGAAAACAAATTTGCCAAAGTAAATTCAACTAAAAGTATTGATCATAAAAGTTCGTACCCGTGTTTAGATCTGCCTACAAAAACATGAAACTTCACCGCCATGACGGAAATTAAAGGCACAGACATAATAAAGCTACGTCAAAAGTTTGAAAACGATGAAGCGGAGTAGAGACTTCACTTTGGGGTTCTAGGTACGAATGTGGTCAGCTTGCACTGCCGTGCTAATGGCTCGCAGACGGAGCTGTAACATATTAGTTTCATCAGTAGGATAACAATGTGTTTTTGATGATTCGTAGTATATAATCCTTTTTCTGTACAATATCACTACATAGTATAAAAAGTCGCTTTCTCTGTCCCTATATCCCTATGTATGCTTAAATCTTTAAAACTAAGCAACGGATTTTGAAGCGGTTTTTTAATAGATAGAGTGATTCAAGAGGAAGGTTTTAGTATATAATTTGACCGACATCCACGCGGGTGAAGCCGCGGGCATCAGCTATTAATAATTATAATTATGACAATCAAATATGATGAGACATTATTATTTATTACTTGTGTTCGATAGTTGATCACCACGCTTCAAAGAAAGTTGCTTGTAAAAGTATCCAAGTGTATTTTCGTCATCATATTTCTTATCCTACCCTTATCCCAATTATTTCGGGTCGATGTAGCACATCGTCTTAATCTTCTATACTGAGTATTGCAGCACCATGCTGAGATAGTGGCCTTTTGGCCTCGTACGGGACTTATTTTAATTCTGTTTTATTTTTTAAGTGTTTCTCTTGTTTTCTTTTTTATGTCAATTTTTTATTATTAATTTCTTGTCCTGTGTGGGACCAATAAATAGTCATTAGTCATTAGTCGTCATCTCTAGTAGTCTTAAACAATGTAGGTACTTCCTTTAGTCATACCAATACCAATTTTGTACCAATACTTTTAGCAAATAAATTCATTTGATTTGATTTGATTTGCATACAGGTACAGGTGTTTCGTTTTTTTGTCTAGGTACCGACATCCATTTTCATTTAAACTGAAACACACAGAGATTTTGGCTTTAAAAAATATTGTTTCAAAATGTACAAACGCTGCTTAATAATTGTGGTTTCCTTTTAGCAAATCCTCGGTTTATTATGTTGGCATTGTGCCAAATACATGGAGACAGGTTCACTCCCCGTAGAGGGACCTAATGTCGACACCTGGATTTTGGCAGGTCTGTCTATTCCTTAGGGAATGGGATGAGATCTAAGTAAAATGGCATTTATTTGATGATGAGTCTTAATTTTCATATATTTGCATTAATTCGATCAATCTTTTTGTAACATGTCAGATTGATTAATTATAATATTTATAATACAAATACACTTTTTGTTTTTGAGTTAGTCAGCACGAATTGTCCCACTCCTGTCCCCCCCAATCTTTCTCTCGCCAATTACCGAGGAAGTCACCAAAGACGTCCCGTCATCTTATCCTTGGTATGCCACGACCCCGTCTACCTGTGTCAGGGCTCCAGTCTTGCGATATTAGGGCTCACAGTTTCTGGCAAACATAGCCTGCCCAGTCCTATTTTAGAATCGCAGTTTTATTATTTTTTGATTAATGAAAATAAAAGTTTCTCAATGTCATGTGGGAGCAAAAAAAACGCGATGATAAGTTTGTCAATATGTACTTTCATATATGTATTTTGTGAAATTGATTTTTTATTTGATATTCTGGTACAATTTAGACGATGCGTCACTAGATCGGTAATCTATTTCTATTACAATTTCTATTTCTTGAAAAATCGAATGTAAATGTCATTTCTCCGGTATGTAACATATATTTTCATAGAGGGGATCGTGGCTATAATGATTACAGCCTCAGGGATCGACCTCTAGGCTTAAGTAAGGGGTTCTGTGGTCGGTTCGCGGATGTGTGACCCTAACACACCGAGTACTATCTGTGCTTCAAAAACTCGTTAAGTTGTTGGTTTTGACTGCAGTTCGTTGATATTTGACAGTTGTTCTGGGTAATCATAGACCTTGTACTTCCCTAACGATTACCTTATACCTTACTAAGATGGCTTGGCATGCTATTAGCTAAATGCCGAACAACAATGCCGTTCATCATTCTAATGTACCGTCTACATGTTGGTATTGGCCTTCACTCGACAACGCTCGCCCAACATGATTGTATTGACACCACCAACAACACCAACCACCAACTGACAGCGACCAACATGTGGGCGTCTCCTCAAAACTCGTCTATATTGGCCATTTGCATTGGCTTCCTTCAAACTTGCCGAACGTCTAGACAGTAGTGCTTGCCTTGTGTCAATTTGTCTAGGCTCGCGTTGGTCTAAGCTCGCCCAACATGTGTATTGCAGGCTTTACGAAAACACTTTTTATCAGTTACTAAAACATTGATAACGCGTAAAGAAAACGTTGAAACGTATTCCCATACACTATTAATACCGCTAAAGATAGTAAGTAACATACAATATTCAGAGGCTATCACGATTTTCACGTTATTGCCTTTAAAAGAGCCAAACGAAAGGTACGGGTATCCATTAGATCTGGCTATGGGCTTAACTGGCAACATTAAATAAAGAATTGATGAAGACTGCGTGGTGCGTAGTTTTCGATATTTCGGATTTTATTATATATATTATTTTCACTTTATCTTCTAAGCTTTAACAAGAAGGTTTCTTTATTTTTATTTTTTTTGGGGAAATACGATACAGAAGCCGTCTGCCGTATGCACATTTGCTAGTGGCACACAGTTGCGCTGTTTCACGCAGACAAGCCATGGTGTCTCCAAGATAGCGCACTCAACATCTACGATATTTTTGACTTCCGTATCTCTTGTGGAAATAAACTAAACGATATTTGTTACTTCCGTATCTCTTGTGGAAATAAACTAACTATATATAAATAAACATCAGCCTAACCCATCAAGGAAGACAGTGCGAGATAAGACGTCCAACAATATTTTGTTACAGTGCATGTGCATGTTTGCTTTAAAATTTGTAGGTATTTACAAGTATTAATACAGATTTTATTAAAAAAACATACCAACCTATTCAAAATGCCTGTACGTACATTTTACTATTCAATGGATATTGTACCATTAAGTATTTATTTTACGAATCCAAAAATATCAAAAACTAAAAAGCAAGACCAATATTTTTATTGGCCTACCCACATTGGCTGTTGCCCAAAAAAACTCCTACTACACAATGTCATAAAACGTACTTTATGCCACTCGTGCGACAATAATGCCACTAGACTTATGTTATACGTTTAGAAGAACACCCCAATCTGTTTGCGACAGACGGATAAACAGTGTATCATATAAACGACACCTCAAGAGAGTACTGAAAGAAATGGTTGTATCGTACTTGAATTGTGGGCGTAGAAACTGAGCTTTCTGATTCGAACTTTTTCCGAATTCATGACAAAAAGCCATTTTAATGTTAATTAAAGAATATCTGATTTAACCCTGTTGTGTACACAACCCATATGGCTTGTAGAGTAGAAGTAACAAACAGATAACCTTACTTAGATAGTAAAGTACAGGTGCCAGCTTGTAAAGCTGCTCGAAACTATCAAATTTACCTAACTTAATGTTTCAGCCATAAAGTTGAAAATCTAACATATATTTTTTTTTTTGGCTAGTTTTTGTGTCTAATAAATTCGTATTTATTGATATTTGCAACACACGGACATACAGTCGCAACCAACAGCTATTTAGAAATCACACAGCTATCAGGCATTAAGGAATCCATTGCTTCCGAGGAGAGCCTTCGGTAAGTGACAATATCTCAGAAAACGAAACAGATTGTCCTGATATACAATGATCGTATCTCCTTTATACGAATGTATCAACGGTTATAAATCCCTTGAGGTAACCCAAAACCTAGTCAAGCGCGTACAATCAAATTCTCGGCAGCTTTCAGCCGGTTTCAGCTAATGTCTATCGAATACACAGATATTGATAAACCTAGATAATAAATCCGTACGAAAATCATGTGTGCATTTTTTGACTACCTACTTGGACATCATATTAAGTACTATTTAGTTGCTATACAAACAAGTTACTATACAAAACAGACTACGGTTTTGTTCTTTACTTGTTTAGAATTAAGTTCTTGAGTTGTAATGGTGTAACGTTGTTATTTTATACAAATTAGCTTGCTGCAACAGTAAACTCGTTAAGTATACAGGGTGGTGCCGACAATACGACAATAAATGAAACCACTGGTAGTTCTAGTTCATAGGAACATTATAACAATAAAACTAAGTAGCATAAAACTGTTAACGAAATACATTACAATTTACAAACAAATATTGGTTTACTAACCTTAGGAATAATTTGCACCGATTAACGAGTGGAAATGAAATGTAACAAAAGAATTTGGCAAAGACATTTAGAAAGAAAGAAAAAATATTTATTTAGGTAGTTTATTGTCGTATCGTCAGCACCACGAATGTGTTAGGATTTATTTGATAGTTTAAAAATGTTAAATGTATAATACACGCGAAGTGGCAAGCGAAGAACAGTAGAATCCCGATTACCAGGATCAATTAAAACCGGGTATTCCGGGTAATCGAAAATCTAGATAATCGATTTTTCAGTAAAATAAAACAATATTAATAACTTTTTATAGTGTTTTAACTTATTAGAGCGGTGAAGAATGAGTCCGGATAATCGAGGTTCGGACAATCGGGATTCTTCTGTAGGTCTGTGCTCTTGCGTTATCTAGGTACAACTATATTTGTGATCGAACATTTCCAATAGGGTGACATCCTTAGCCATAAGAACACTGTCATCTCATTTCTTTAGAAATATACGCAAGTTAATCCAAGTAAGTTCCATTAACATCACCCACCATCTAATTAAGACCTTCTCTAAACAGGTCTATTGTGAAACAAAACACGTTATGTGCTGACTCGGCCGAGCCTACCCTAGCGACACCCCACGTCAGGAGGGCCCCACGTCAGAAGGGCCCCACGTCAGCATCGCATTTAACAAGCGTCAGATAATTACTATACACGACATTACTCAGCATTAGTCGCGATACGATTGTGACACAATTACATGTTGACTCTTAATTATTTTACTTGAGAATGTATTAGGTGATAAATGTTTTATGACGGGATTTAGATAATGGTCTGATTCTCTGAGATTACTTGTAAGTGGGGGATCAGGGTTGATGTTGTGCTTTCGCGTCATGTTCACATTAGGATCAGTCAACTAGGTTCGGATTGACTGCAAATGATTTGGAAGCTTTAATAAGTTAGTGGCCACATCACGCGACGTCGCGTTATGGTGCCTTGCAATAGGGATGATTCCTGATTTAAAAAAATATGATTCTGTTTAGTCCGTCTGTTAGATTATCGAAAAATATTGGATACGTGTTTTTTGATTTATCAAATTAATAAAAAAGTACGAAAATAAAACGTGTCAAAGATGAGTGGGGGCTTGTGAAGTCACTATCTGGTGAAAAATATACCAAGCTGGTATATACGGTCACACTACTTTTCAAAGCACTGTTTCGTCTTCATTTTTTGTTTACGTGAAAAAAGAAAAAATGTGTGTCCAATATTTTTTAGAAATCTATCTGACGGACTAATTAGATTTTTTTTGTCAACTACTATTATGTACGAGCCTTAAAATAGCGATCGCAGCGTATTGGGTTCTGGACTCTGGTATTGTATTGGTATACTGGGAAGGGAATTAACTATATTTTTTTATTCTGGTCATCTAGGTAAGTTTAGCATTTTGGCTAGGCAATTAACGTGTTAAAGTATTATTAACATTGTCCATTTCATTAAACTGTAATTCAATTCCAAACATAGTTTGAAAAAGTCTAAGCAGATGATTAGTGTCACTGTTCGCAAACATTATATTTTAATTTGAACGTGTCTGTGCCAACAAATTCGATTTTCCACATGCTCGGTAGGTAAAATTAAACAATTTTTTGCCTAGTTTACCGAGTAGCATAGAAAATAAGTTTTATAAGATATTTAGTTCACACCTGGCAGTGGCTAAGTTTTTTTTTTTTTTTTTTTTTTTTTTTTTTAAAAAAAACGTTGCCCCACACTAGGAATTTCTCCTGTATCGTGGGTGCGTTTACAAACATATAAATCACATACACAATTACCCAGACCCGAAACAAATACCTGCAGGCCATACAAATATTTGTTCCGTGCGGGGATCGAACCCGCGACACGCAGCGCAGCAGTCCAATCGCTCAGCCACTGCGCTAACCGTGTCGTCAAATAATAATGTACCTATTAGAACACCCACATTTCCCAGATATGTTTTTAAGTCCCATGTGGCTTAATAAGAACTGCACTCGGGTCGATCTTAAGGTTAACCTGTGCTTGCCTAGGTCGGTCTGTGGATGGGTGACCGCCCGACAAACCGAGTTTCCTCCGTGCCTCGGAAAGCACGTTAAGCTGTTGGTCCCGGCTGCCATATATAGATCTTTGGCAGTCGTTACAGGTAGTCAGTGACCTGAAGTTCTGACACCCAGTCTAACCAGAGAGTATCGTATTACCTAGTATTAACTGGGTTGTGGAGGTCAGATAGGCAGTCGCTCCATATAAAATACTGGTATTCAACTGCATCCGGTTAGACTGGAAGCCGACCCTAACATAGTTGGGAAAAAGCTAGGCAGATGATGTAATTTTTCATGTGATTTTCAGTTTGCTCTATCCAGGAATCAGACCCAGAACCTCTCAGAAGTCAGGCTTGTACGCTGTGAACCATCTACTATGACGTCATAAGCACTTTAGTTTCTATACAAACTAGTTACTATACAAAAATATACAATGTTTTTATTTTTTAAATGTCTAGAAATAGGTTCTTGAGTTGTATCGCTGTAACGTTGTTGTTTTGAACAAATAAGCTTGCCGCGACAGTAACCTCGTATAGTGTGAAATACTTGAGCTAGGCTGCGGGTTGTTCGAAAGAGACACCACGGCCTCGACATAAAGGGCTAAGAAGGAACATGAGTGGTTTTTAAGTCTGACACTCCCTTCTGCTCTGCCCAGAGTTCGGTGCCCTTGTGTTATCTAGAAATATCTATATCTGTGGTCGGGGCAGTAACATTACTATGTTTTGTCTACTCCACACTAGACTATACATGAACTGTCTAAATGACGTTGGCATAGTTTACATAAGAATGTTAATATAATATAGCACGATGTTTTACTCGTAGGTCAGCCACGTTTGCAAACAATAATGTCTCAGTCTCCGTTGTCATAGTTATTGCAGACTAAGAATGTACACATACCAGGGCATGATTTATATGTACAATACTTACATAGCTTAGATTACTTATAGATCCCTAACTTACGTATCACAGGTCGTAATGGCTTTGTGTAACTCTCTATCAAAAATATTCTATTTTTTTTTTGGGGGTAGGGAAGTCATCAAATAACCCCTCCCGCTCTTGGGCAGAGCGAAAGGGAGTGTCAGACTTCTACTGACTAAAAACCACCCATGTTCCTTCTTAGCCCTTCATGTCGAGGCCGCGGTATCTCTTGCGAACAACCCTCAGCCCCGATAGGCGTCGGCCCTTGCGGGCCCCTTCCATGTTGCTGACATCTCTTTGAGGCGCGCGTGGAACACGAACGCGCCGTCGACACGGCCTGTCGTCGTCATAAGACGGACGGACAGCGAGCTAGCCCATCACTCACCGGCCATAGGCCCGCGTCTACGGTGGCCGGAAGACATCACGTGGCCCCCGACACCCGGAGCGCCTCCCGCAGCGGCTGGGACGAGAGGTTCTCTCCCTCTCACGTTTCGCCACCTCCTTCGCTAGCATCACTGCTTCGCAGAAGGAGGCGACGGCGTCCTACCTAGAATTAGCCCTTAAATAATAATATACTATGTTGAACACGGTTGAAACTCATATTTGAAATGTTGCAAAGTGGTAAGCAGACGTTATTAGAAATCACAGTGATGCTTTAGGGCGCTTTTTATAACCCATTTTTATTAATAATTTCTTCTAATTGATATTTTCAGTATGTTGCTAAAAATGAAAAAATCATATTTCTAGTTCTAATAATTAATAGAATAGGCGCTTACCGACTTACTGAGTATTCGACATCAAATCCGAATAATTCTCCTTAACTTTTACGAGTAGGAGTAGTTCCACAACCCTCGTGAATTCGGACGATGGAAACTCCTACATCATACCATGACAATTTTAATCGCCAAAGGGTTGGGGTACCTAAATTTATGCCCACATTACGCCAGTTATATTTAAGTCCTCATGAAATAGGTAGTAGGGGGCGAGCCTATTGCCATCAGCCGGGCATAAAACTGAGAAATTCCTGATGGAAAAACCCAATAACCTTTGGGGGGGATGAGGAACAGGGTGTAAAGTTCGTCATCCCCCATAGAAAAGGGAGGATCCTCCTACCGGGTGTTGTCTGGGCTAACCATTGACTTATATATTACTGCGTAAGGACTGGGCGGACGGCATGTTAAAATGACGCCTCAAACGTGGTCCCAATGTGGTCTTTCCTAAGCCGAAGTGAACTAGTCCACGATCGGCTCTCTTCGGGTGCGGTTGTAAATTTTATTAAAAGCTTTATTTATGTTCTTTATACCTCGAAAATACCACGCCGCTTATACAAGGTTACATTAACGAGCAGACTACACAGATTCTCTGTATGGCGAACGCGTCGAGCAAATGTTCGGACGACCGTATCTTTATTTTTTATATCAATGGGGCTAACTGCCCAAATGTAAGTCGGGATTACCTATATAGGCTAATGTCGCGGATAAAGTTGATAGCACGATGTAGGATTTGCAAATTTAGTTCGCATGTGTTGCGATTGATGTCGCTGTCACCACAAACACTTTGCCCGACCCGAGAATCGAACCAAAGACATCATGCTCAGTATAGTCACGCTTCCTATCACTAGACTATCAAAGCTACATGTATAATAAATAAATGTATGTAGTATGTATATGTTTGAGACTAGATTATTTCATCCCTGCTCCAACAAACCAATATCTATTCAATTTTCACAAGATGTTTGTCTAATTAACGAGGGTACGCTTTCGGAAATTGGACACAGGCTGTGAAATAGGTAATTATTTTTTTGTTATCTACCATGTGTAGGTACACCAATTATCTACTGGAAATATTTGCTATTAATCAATTTTGGGCGAGCCATTCGTTAAGAAAATTAATTGTGTTTGTTGATGTCGATTATTGTAATTGATAATTATAGATTCTGTTTATGAGTAATCCTAAGGTGATGTTTATGATTTTAGAATTCTAGATAATATAATATATAATACAGAGGATGTAAGTAGAAGCCGAAGTAGAAACTCGTGGCTTAATAAGAACTGCCACTTGGGTCGATCTTTAGGTAAAGCTGTGCTTGCCTAGGTCGGTCTGTGGATGGGTGACCGCCCGACATACCGAGTTTCCTCCGTGCCTCGGAAAGCACGTTAAGCTGTTGGTCCCGGCTGCCATATATAGATCTTTGGCAGTCGTTACAGGTAGTCAGTGATCTGAAATTCTGGCATCCAGTCTTACCAAAGAGTATCGTATTACCTTACTCGTAGTTGGGAAAAGGCTAGGCAGATGATGATGTAAGTAGAAGCCGTTAATCAAGCATTATGTCCACCAAACTAAGTACCTAGCCCTACGCAAAAATTTGCTGAGGAGACGCGACGCACTCAAATCATTGTGCTGATGATTGTATGCTTTGAATAGTAAACGGGTCATAGAGGTAATTAAAGTAAAGATTTAATCCTAAAACCAGTATTTTTTTCAATCTTGTAAAAAATTTGGAACTTTGGCCTCTAATATCTCTGGAACAAGAAGGTTCCTAGGTATGGTCCAGACAAACAAATGATCGCAATGACGAAGAGAACAAGTGCCTTTCGGTTATGTTAAGGATATGTTTAAATCTTTATTCATACCTTTTATTTATTTATGAAGTTAGGTTAGTACAGTCAACGTATGAAAATATAGAGCATTTTACAGTTTTAACAAGTTCACGTTCAACGTAGTAAATGTTACTTAGAATAACCGCATTATTATTTTTTAATTTAGAATTTATTTGCCAGCACTGTTCAATTAAAAAGTTCTTAGATTCATCATTGACAATCATCATCATCATAAGCCTATAATGTTCCCACTGCAGGGACTCAGGCCTCCTCTCTAGGAAAGGGATGGGCTATTAATACACCACGCGGTCCCAGTGCGGGTTGGTAGATGTCACACGTCTTCGAATTTTTTTGGTTCTAAGACTTGCCGGTTTCCTCACGATGTTTTCCTTCGCCGTTTTGAGAGCAGCGGTGTTGAAATAAATTACATAAAGTAATGCGGTCTGCCTGGGTTTGAACCTACGACTTTTTTTTTGTTACATATTGGAGATGAATGATGGCAGTAAGTATAATGAACAAATAGAATAGCCTAGAAATGTTATAGTTTATTAGTTCAGGCACAAACTATACTGAATGATCATTTATAATAGTTTCACGCGAACGAACATCGCGGGCAACAGCCAGTATTACCTAAAACCAGTGCTAGTGAGCTCCAAAAATAATGGCTGAATATAAGTATGAACAAAAACTGTACCTAAACATTGTTTTTATGAACTTAGTACAGTTGTGTCTTACTGACTTACTTACTTGAGTTACGAGCAGAACTATTTTATAGACAGGCAGTATTTACAGAAAGTTGGTAGAAAAATAAGTTTCCTCGGTTATTTGATAAAGTGCGTGTGTGCGGTGTTAGCCATGTGGCGTCTTCTCTTTGCTTATTCTTAAGAATAATGTGTAGGTACTTACGTATGCCAAGTGTCAAGGTAGTAAAATATCTGGAAGGAGGATAGTTTATTTCGTAGAGATAAGTTCTTGTATCACATTTTTTTTTTGGCTGGTGGAAAATCATTAAATAAGGTCCCGCTCTTGGGCAGAGCGAAAGGGAGTGTCAGACTTCTACTGACTAAAAACCACCCATGTTCCTTCTTAGCCCTTCATGTCGAGGCCGCAAGTATCTGTTGCGAACAACCCGCAGCCCAGACGGGCGTCGGCCCTTCCATGTTGCTGACATCTCTTTGAGGCGCGCGTGGAACACGAACGCGCCGTCGACACGGCCTGTCGTCGTCATAAGACGGACGGACGGCGAGCTAGCCCATCACTCACCGTCAGTTCTTGTATCCCTAACTCTGTAATTCAGATGACGGTTAGTTATTGCCTGCCTCGTTGGTCTAGTAGTCGCAGTCGCGAATGCTCAAGTTTGGGTCCTGGGTTCGATTCCCGGGTCGTGCTAGGTGTTATTGTGTATTTTCATCAGGAATTTCTCAATAGTAGCCCCAGAGCCTGGATTTGTGCCCGGTTGGCAACAATAGGCTCTCTAACTTACGGGGACTTAACCATAACTGGCGAGATGTGGGTGTATTTGTTGGAACACCTCTGCCTATGTGTTTGGGGATTGCAGGACATGATGTTGTGTTGTATAAAAACTAACACTGCTTATATTTAATAGCTGATGCCCGCGGCTTCACCCGCGTGAATGTCGGTCAAATTATACTAAAACCTTCCTCTTGAATCAATCTATTAAAAAAAAACCGCTTCATAATCCGTTGCGTAGTTTTAAAGATTTAAGCATACATAGGGACAGACAGACAGCTACAATACTATGTAGTGATAGTGATGACATAAAATTAATGTAAATACATTTTGCATCTTTAATTAGCGACAAGTATCCGTTCCAATGAATAAAACTCGGCGGAGCATCAAGTTTTCATTTAATTATAGTATATTATGCAACTAGTGAATAAAGGACGGATTTAAAGCGAGGGCCGTAGATGAGTCACGAGCAAGTGAAGGATTCTAATGATTGAATCACGAACGCAGCGAGTGATTCAACTGTTAGAATCCTGAACGACGGGAGTGATTCATGGCCCTCGATATAAATTCTTACTTTATTCAGGAGTTGCATACTATACTTTATATCATGACTACGAGAAAAGACATAATTTAAGCGAAAATAGAAATTTAATCAAGAAATAAGAATTGTTACATTAATTGAAATGGACATTAAATTTAGAGCAATGACTGAAATTAAGCGTAATTTTCTTATTATTATCATTAGGGTGGTCAACTTGTGAAACAATATTTATTTTTCTATAAAGGCAGCAAAGAACACAAAACAGTTTTTAATCTAATGCCAAACTCCTTGTCGCAAATATCGACCAATCAAATCTCGAGAATTTATTTGCACCAAAGAGTTTTGAATTTCGAATCTTAGCGCAAGGAGTTTGTGTAAGCATTGAAATAGAGACCGGATATATTTTTGTGTTCCAAATTCAAACACCAAAATAGTGAATAAAAACAAAACAGTGAATAAAAGGCCTTTTTATTCACTGTTTTGCGTGAATAAAATAAGCTTTTTAGAGTAGGTATGGTATAAAATATTTTACATGCCACTATTGGCATGTGGCGCAGGGATGTTTATTTATGCCTTCACCCCGTTAGCTAGACGTAACACAAAGAATTAATGTGCTTTTATTTTACACTGTTACGTAGTTTTTCTGTAATATTTATGATTAGATAACTATGTAGTCATACGTTATTTTGCAGAGAGCTCATCATCTTCCTAGCCTTTTCCCAACTATGTTGGGGTCGGCTTCCAGTCTAACCGGATGCAGCTAAATACCAGTATTTTACATGGAGCGACTGCCTATCTGACCTCCACAACCCAGTTAAGACTAGGTAATACGATACTCTTTGGTAAGACTGGATGTCAGAACTTCAGGTCACTACCTGTAACGACTGCCAAAGATCTATATATGGCAGCCGGGACCAACAGCTTAACGTGCTTTCCGAGGCACGGAGGAAACTCGGTATGTCGGGCGGTCACCCATCCACAGACCGACCTAGGCAAGCACAATTTTACCAAAGATCGACCCGAGTGGCAGTTTTTATTAAGCCTAGAGCAGAGAGCAATATCAATTAGTAAAATATTATATAAGAGACCAATATTAATTAGTAAAATATTATATAAGCCCAAGATCAGATTTTTTTAGCAGTCAAACTGTTGTAATGGCTAATAGCCATTGTGTCAGATATGACAAATAGAGAAAGGATGTTTGACAGCCCGCCTTATGAGGCTGGGACTGCGCATGATGTTATAGGACAGAACACATTGTGAGAATTTGTACCTTACTTTTAAATACATTTTATAATTCCACTATATGAGTTTCATTAAATAAAACATGGTGGCAGCGTGAAAAATGGAAGATCCTTCGATTTTAAGTATCATTCAGCAACAAACAGTGCTTTTGAGGTCGATGCAAGATGAAATCGCGAGACTCTCACAAAATGCACTTCCGCAAAGCGTTAACGTCAACGTACCCTGGCCAACACCTATTAACATTGAAATAGACCCGCAAGATGCCTTTAAAACTTTCGTATCTGCATGGACTAACTATTGTTCAGCAACTCAGATGGATGAGTGGTCGGCAGAACAAGAAATAAGGAAAATCAGCGTGTTATTCAGCGCCATAGGCGGAGAAGCTTTAAAAAAATATGGAAATTTCGGTCTCACAGACACCGACAAAACAAATAAAACATGCAAGGAAATATTACAGATTATATCTACAAAAATGCTCCCTAAAAAAAACATAATCTACAACAGATACATCTTCTTAAGTAGAATGCAGCAGAAATACGAAGTGTTTGAGGTTTTCTATGCAGACCTTACAAAGCTGGTTGAAGACTGCGACTATACAACTTTCAAAGATGAAATGTTACGGGACAAAATTGTTTTAGGAATAATAGACATGAAAACAAAGAAAGAGCTATTGAAAAAAGATAACCTAACTTTGTCAGAAGCAGTCAATCTATGCCGTGCGGCAGAGGCTACTGAAAGACACATGAAAGATTTATCGGTAACAGCAACTTCAGAAATAAAGAAAATTGAAGACAAAAATGCAAGTACAAAAAGGAAGTGCAAGTTTTGTGCAAATTATCATGTGTTTAAGAAAGAAATGTGTCCAGCCTTTTCTTTTTTTTTTTTTTGGGGGGTGGGAAATCATCAAATAACCCCTCCCGCTCTTGGGCAGGGCGAAAGGGAGTGTCAGACTTCTACTGACTAAAAACCACCCATGTTCCTTCATCGCCCTTCATGTCGAGGCCTCGGTATCCCTTGCGGACAACCCGCAGCCTCGACAGGCGTCGGCCCTTGCGGGCCCCTTCCATGTTGCTGACATCTCTTTGAGGCGCGCGTGGAACACGAACGCGCCGTCGACACGGCCTGTTGTCGTCATAAGACGGACGGACGGCGAGCTTACCCATCACTCACCGTCCACAGGCCCGCGTCTACGGTGGCCGGAAGCCATCACGTGGCCCCCGACGCCCGGAGCGCCTTCCGCGGCGGCTGGGACGAGAGGTTCTCTCCCTCTCACGTTCCGCCACCTCCTTCGCTAGCATCACTGCTTCGCAGAAGGAGGCGACGGCGTCCCATTCCTCCTCGCCCCGGACCATGGCTTGCACCAGGGCCGGACGCGAGAGGTCGCCGCCGCCGATCGCCGCTACGAGAACACGGCGGGGCTCCGCCCAAGCGGGACACACCTCCACGGTGTGCTCCACCGTGTCCTCCGGCCGATCCTCACAATGGTGACAACCGGGCGTTTCCTCCCGCCTGATTCGGTGCAGGTACCTCCCGAAACAACCGTGTCCGGTGAGTACCTGCGTCAGACGGAAGGTGAGGGCGCCGTGGCGCCTCTCCAGCCACTCCTCAAAGAGGGGACTTACCGCCACTATCGTGGCGTGCCCTGCACGGGGTTGCGACAGTCGCTGTTTCCATGCCGCCATGAGATCGCACCGGAGGTCTGTCCGCTTCGCAGCAATTAGCCGCGGTAACGGAGTGACCCCCCGGTGCAGCGCCTCCGCGCGCCATTCATGCAGGCGCGCAAGGACTATCGCCTCCAGATCCCATGGCGGCAATCCGGCAAGGAGGTTCGCCACCTCGCGGGAGATCGTGCGGTACCCACGGACTAGCCTCACGGCCATCACCTTTTGGGGCGCGTTCAGGTAATGGGCGGCCCGCTTTCTCAAAGCACTCGCCCACACCGGGGCCCCATAAAGGGCCATGGACCGCACGATCCCCGCATAGAGCCTCCGGCAGGAGGCGTTTGGCCCCCCCAGATTGGGCAAGAGCCACCTGAAGGCAGCCGCTGCCCGCTCCAGTCTGGGAGCCAAACGTCGGAAGTGCTCCACGAAGTTCCACCGGCTGTCGAGGACGAGTCCTAGGTACTTCAAAGTACACTCGACGCCGATGGGAACCCCTCCCACCGTTAGCTGGGATAATGTGTCCAGCCTGGGGTAAGGAATGTGAGAACTGTAAAGGAAAAAACCATTTAGAGAAAGCATGTAAGAAAAAGAGACAAGTTAAGGTGGTGATGGATAACTTAACGGAAGAGCAGAATAGCAGCCGTGACTCAGACACTGAATATGTTATCAACAAGATCAGCGAAAGAAAGAATAAGAATTTAGCTGAGTGCACACTTGAATACTTGTCTAAGAAGAAATGGAAAACCACAAAATGCTTACTCGATACAGCAGCTGATGAATCCCTAATTGGTTACCAGAATGTTACGGACATGTTTCATGAAAGTTATTTACAAAATAAAATGCGAACTTCAAAGAAAACTCTTTTTGGTTTTGGAGGAAATAATATTATTGTACATGGGGAAATAGATTTAATTTTAAGGACCAACATATCGGGTCGTAAAAAGAATCACAATGTTACATTCCAAATAGTAGAAAATAGACATATCCCACTCTTATCCTGCCAAGATTGCACCAAAATGGGCCTTGTTAAATTCTGCAAGGAAATAAAATGCAATAATTATTCACAGGAGACACAGACAATTATTAATAAATATAACTCAGTTTTTGAAGGTAGGGGAAGTTTCTCAGGTGAAGTTGATCTGGAAATTGATGAGACAGTTTCACCAGTCATTCAAAAGGCTCGTCGTGTCCCAGTAGCTCTACGATCAATGCTGAAAGAAGAATTAAAGAGATTAGAAGAAGAAGAGATAATTACCAAAGAAGATAATCACACTGATTGGGTAAGTAATATACTCATTTTAAAAAAGAAAGAAAACTTTCGTATATGCCTTGATCCAATTCCGCTAAATAAAGCTATTAAAAGGCCTAATTACCAATTTACTACAGTTGAAGAAATTCTACCAGAACTAGGCAAAGCTAAAATATTCTCTACATTTGATGTCAAAAAAGGATTTTGGCATTTGCAACTATCTGAAAAAAGTAGCAAATTAACAACATTTTGGACACCATTTGGTAAATACCGATGGAAGGTCCTTCCCTTTGGCATATCTTCAGCGCCTGATCATTTTCAGATAAAAATGAGTGAAATGATTCAGGGATTACATGGTGTTGAAGCTCTGGTAGATGATTTGCTTGTATATGGAGTTGGAGATACAATGACTGAAGCCATCATAGATCATAACAAGAATCTTGAAAAATTATTATACAGATTACAAGAATATAATTGCAAATTGAATCAAAATAAAACAAAACTTTTACAAACTTCAGTCAAGTATTATGGACATGTGTTCTCCAACAAAGGTCTCCAACCAGACCCATCTAAAATAGAATCCATTTCAAACATTCCAATCCCAAAAAATAAGAAAGAAGTTCAAAGATTTCTGGGTGTAGTTACATACCTGAGTAGATTTATTCCTAAATTAAGTGCTAACTCAACGTACCTAAGATACTTAACTCATGATAAAATTGCATGGAAATGGGATAAAAAAGCACAGAAGGAATTTGATACCCTAAAGTTCATGATCTGTGACACAAAAACATTAAAATATTATGACAAAAATGAGCCACTTATTGTAGAATGTGATTCCAGCGAAGGAGCCCTGGGGGTTGCATTGTTTCAACAGAACCAGCCAGTTGCATATGCATCAAGATGCCTCACTCCAACTGAAAAGAAATATGCCCAAATTGAGAAAGAACTTCTGGCGGTTCTTTTTGCCTGCAAAAGGTTTGATCAGCTGATTATTGGTAATGCAAAAACAATTATTAAAACAGATCACAAACCCTTATTAAACATATTTAAAAAACCCCTCCTTCAGGCTCCAAAAAGGCTTCAATCCATGCTTTTGATGTTACAAAGGTATAGTCTTGAGTTGCAATTTGTATCTGGAAAAGAAAATGTTATGGCAGATGCATTATCTCGATTTTATTTAGAATGTAAGGACATTGATAGATCAAAAGAAATGAAAATATTTAAAATTATTGAAAATATTAATCCTTTGTTAAACTTACCCATATCTAATAACTGCATACAGGAAATAGAGGATGCTACATCAAAAGATTGCAATGTTTTGGCTTTAAAAAAGTTTATTCTACATGGATGGCCAAGATATTTAAGAGATGTGCCAGATGCCATCAAACAATATCATAACTATAGAAGTGAGTTGACAACCTATAATGGTCTTGTACTTAAGAATCAAGCTATACTAATACCGGAACATCTAAGAGAAAATATGTTGTGTAAATTACATAAAGCACATTCAGGTATTGAAAACACATTAAAATTAGCTAGAGATGCTATATTCTGGCCATCAATGTCCAATGACATAAGAGAAATGATTAAAAATTGCACTACTTGTAATAAATATCAACCAAGTCAACAAAAATTTACCATGCAAAGTTGCAGAATACCTGAATACCCATTCCAAATAATATCTATGGATGTATTCTTCTTCAACCAAAACGGTAAACAAATTAAATATTTAATAACGGTAGACCATTATTCAGATTTCTTTGAGATTGATGTTCTAAAAGATTTGTCCTCCAAACAAGTAATAGAAATTTGTAAGAGAAATTTTTCACGACATGGAATTCCAGAAATGGTTGTCACAGATGGTGGCACTAACTTTGTCAGTCAAGAATTTTCAGACTTTGCTTGTAAATGGAATTTCACACAAGTGACATCTTCTCCGCATCATCCTCAAGGGAATGGCAAGGCAGAAGCCACAGTGAAGATAGCCAAAAAGTTGTTACTCAAAGCTACTGAAAAAGAAGAAGACATCTGGTTGAGTCTACTCTGTTTTAGAAATACCCCTAATAAATTGGATTCAAGCCCTGTACAGAGATTGTTTTCCCGTAGAACACGAGGATTCCTCCCAATTATTACAAACTTACTGAAACCCAATGTGGTTGAAAATGTTTCTGAAGATATTAAGAGTAGAAAAGAGATGGTTAAATACTCTCATGATAAAAGGGCTAAAAGGGCAACAACTTTAGAAATAGGACAGCCTGTATCAGTTCAGACTCACCCATCATCTAGTAAAACTTGGACCCCTGGAATAATTGCAGATGTATTGTCAGATCGGTCCTACTTAGTGAATGTCAATGATGCAACATATAGAAGAGACCTTATACACATTCGTCCATTTTCACCACATTCAACAGACATTTCTGAGACACTAGACACCACAGAAATAACACCACAAATCCCTGTTGTTATTGAAAAAGAAAATGTAACTGTAGCTAATACTCAAAAGGAAAATGTAACTGTAGCTAATACTCAAAAGGAAAATGAAAATAACTTAACTCTTGCTTGTACTTCAACTAATTTAGATGTTAACCTCCTGGAGGATTCTGAAACCCAAAGCTGTTTGTTAGCTAACAATCCATCAACAAGTATCTACTACAAAGACTCCTTATGTTTGTAAATCACCTAGCCCATTAGTTAATGACAACAAAAATATTAGACCTAGAAGAGATGTAAAAACTCCAGCATATCTTAAAGACTATGTATGTTAAGCTTATATAAACATCTTTAGCTTCTTAGTTTATATTATACTGTTTGTTTTATAATTGTTAGAAAAGACAGCGTGTTGTAATGGCTAATAGCCATTGTGTCAGATATGACAAATAGAGAAAGGATGTTTGACAGCCCGCCTTATGAGGCTGGGACTGCGCATGATGTTATAGGACAGAACACATTGTGAGAATTTGTACCTTACTTTTAAATACATTTTATAATTCCACTATATGAGTTTCATTAAATAAAACAGACGAAAAGTATTTCAACATATTTTTTTAAATCATTCTATTCTGTCCCACTACAGGGCAAAGGCCTCTCCTATTCCTTTCCAATTCACCCAGTGTTATGCCTGCCCGAGCAAATCAGTAAAAACGAGTCCAAATCGTCACTCTTAGCGTTTCAGAATTTTCGCGAACAATCTTTCTCGTAGATACTTAATGGTACACAAGTTGGTTCATGTTCAATTGGTTCATAGATGACTCAGATTTCAAGTTCGTCCGTCGAGAACAGTATAGGCTGATGATGATGATGATGAGTCAAGCACAACTCACTAACTACAATAGAAGTTTCTACATTTTATTTAACATCTTTTGTACTCATCATTCTTGTTAATATTCTGCCAAGTCATCATAATTCTTAACATAATTATAAAAATAACTAGTACTTTTTTGTTTGACTGTTTGCTTTTATTTGATAAAACACAATTTTATATAACTGATAAATTTTCGGAGGGAAACAAGAACGAGAAGAATCAGCACTAACCCGAACAATTGATATAACCATTATTTTAAGAGGAAGTACATTAATTCTTCGGTCCAAAAAAATATCTATAAATTCTACATCTCAGGCCGATATATTATGGTTTTCCACGGTACAAAAGCCCAACAAAAAAAAAACAAAAGAATATTTATAACAAATCGCTCACAGCTTGAACAAAAGTTCCAACATGTGCGTTATCTGAAAGGATCTAATAAATTACGAGAGGGCCCGTGTGAGAGGGCTTTCACACCGCTCTTTAGTCGCTTATCAGATGTAATCGGTGGTTTGATGGAGATCAGAAACGTGGGCTATCACAGATCGGAGAAAATTCCCCCAATTGCTTATTAATACTTTGACTGAATTCCTGGAATCTGGATGTTTATATTTAGACAAGTTAAGGGGTTGTCTTTTTATCACGTAAAGTTCAAAGGGCAAACGTTCAAGTGACAATTAGGTATATTTTATGTGGTACAATAAAAAGGAGGACTGAAAAAGGGGGCTGAAAAAAGACCAAAAAAACTCATGTGATTAAATAATGGCCCTGTATGAGTTTTGCTAATAATTTTTTAAGTAAATAACCCGTAATTTAAAGAGCCTAATTTGTGTAGTATATCCAGAGTGACAGTCTCCTTGTGACTAATGGGTGAAAAATGCTTTCGAACTTTTGGTAAATTTCTGTATCTTATAACGTAAGCACATAATAATATCAATAAAATAAAGCAAGTAAGCTCAGTATATCCACGAGCAAATATTTGAAAGGTAAACTAAAGTTATAAATGTACCGTGTATACATGTGTCTGTTGTAACGTTATTGCGCAGAACTGACCTTTTTTTTGCAATGAATTTTCCATTCCTAAAGTGATATACATTTTATTATATGCTTTGCTCTGAAATATTATATGAATATCTGGGAAGAAATAATAGGTCTCCAGCTTTGTAGATCGCAAACATTACTGCTGACGATGGGGTGAGGTCTGGATTACGATTCCTGTGCCCGGTTAATGAGAAAGTAGGTTTTCTACAATGAACTACTAGGCGGCTCGGAGATTCGAGTTTTGGCTGGTTGATGGCAATAATAGGCTCGCCTCTTTGTGACATAACATCAATTTTTTGGGGAATCAAAGTATCAACAGCGCCATTTTACCGTTTCTAAAATAAATTATTTACTCTATTTAAGTTATTTCGGTCGTTTTAGCTTCCGAAGCTTAGTAAAATAAACAGGGAAACTTAATATTAGTTGTGAAGACCTAAATCCTCGTAATGAGCCAAAGTTTAAAAGCGAAGAATATCCCGAACAGCTTCACAGAAACATAAAAAATAAACTTGTAGACATTTAAAATTATTCCACTCCATTTTGCCCCAAGTCTAAACGCTCTCGTGTAAATAAAAATCAAGCAATCAGACTGAAAAATTGTCGGGTTTTTGTTCGTATAAAATTAAATTAATCCAACCATTGGGCTGCAATGTTCCGTGGAACTCGTGGAAGGCAATTTAAGGCAACAGTATCAATATTTTGTTTTACGGAGTGAGTTTTATTCGCCTTTTATAATTAAATAGTTTGCGATTGGCGTAAATAAACATCAGTAGCAATGTTTAGCTGGAATTATTATAAGTATGAGAGTCTTCGGTTAAATGGACCCGCTTGCTCCTGCACGCGTAGTATGGCGATTCTATCTCCATTCTACCAAGCATAGACAAAGCTTTTTCCATACAATTTGACATGAAATTTTGCTACAATCTGTAATTTTGTCGATTCTTCCGTCGACAAAACCCGTTTCTACGGTGGCATGCTACGCGTGTTGGACACGCGGCCCGTCGGCCAAGTTAAAATGTGATTTGGTTGACTAATCCTGCGGGTCCGGCTGACCAAAGATTCATGATTTGTATATTGAAACGTTCAATTTTATTTGTAACAAAAATTATTATTTTTTTTTAAAGCAAGTGTACCGCCGGTGTATTTGTTTATCCTATGAAATAATATTAATATGAGAAAAAATATGTGAAACGAAATTCTATAAAACTCAGCGTCTGTACATCGGAAAAAAAACTCGATTATGCGCTAGAAGTATCTATGTATAAGCAAGGCATAGTCGGTGAATATCAAACCACACAGTTTTGCCACAGTAATGTCTGTTCAAATATTATTTAAGTTGGTGTATGTAGAGTAAATAGCAGTTGTCATGTGATTGGTGCCCGCGATACTTTTGTGGGCAAAGCGTGAGTTTGTGACTCATTATTTTTAATATTATGTAAATATGTGGGGTGTGTGTATGTAATACTGTTGTGATGTCTTTATTGTACTATGCTGGGTGTCTATATTTGAGTGATGATTAATGTCTGTCTCGTTGGTCTAGTGCTAAGCATGAATCTGCAAGAAAATAAATATAATTAAAATATGCAAGAGGGTCAGAACGGTGTGAAGTGGCGTGCCATGGAGAGATTGAAGTAGAACTAGCATAGCAAGAAACTGCTTCGTTAGTCTAGGGGTTGTAAGCGCGAATGCTGAGGATGAAGTCCTGCGTTCGATTGCAGGGTCGGGTTAATTATTATTGGGAATTTTTCAGTAGCAGCCACGGAGACTGGATTTGTGCCCGGTTGATAACAGTAGGCTATCCCCCTATTACATGGGGCTTAAATATAACCGGCAAAATCTGGGCGTACTATTAAGTGCACCGCTGCCTAACCGTGATGTTGATGTGGCGTGCAGTGGGGAGGCACAGCATGGACAGAGGTAGGAGCAAATGCTACTGACTCAGACGTTCGACGTACGATTTGTGTCTGTAGTCAATCGTAATATTAACTTAAACCTTTCTATTGTATCAAGTCTGGTTCTTCTAACCAAACAGACAGATGTGTTGCTGGGGAGTTTGTTCCGCCACTTCTTCTTTCCAGCAAAAACACTAGGAAGTGTCGAAGGGTGGACGTTTTGGGGGACTGTCACTTGTAAATAAATGAAGTAAAGTAAATTTTAACGTTCGAAAAGTGCTGATTATCAGCCTAGTTTGAATAAATGACTTTTGATTTCGTAACCACCACCAGTGATGGTTGATACAACTGCCACCAGTTGGGACAGTGACCAGTGGGTGGATACGGTTGTAGAAGAACTGGTATAGTAAGTCCATTGATAACACAATAGACATTTCTCTAAATACTAAACACCTCACTTGTTGCCGCCAATTTCAATTTACAACACCCGAAATTAATTCTCCACCATCAGCCCTTAATTAAGGTACTACCACGTACACCACTTTCAACCTTATGGCTTTGGGCATAAGGGTGAATAGTGGTAGACTGTCAGTAAAACCGGTAGTACGTAGTTCAAAACAATAATATGCAAACGCCTCGTTCGTAATACATTACTGGTGAATTGAATCGGTATCATCGGGGCCACAGGACGTAAGGATCGATGAATATTTATGTATAACCTTTGGAGTATTGCTCGGCAGATATTAATTATGTTTTGGCCTACTGCGGTTTATTAATGCCTTGTTGGTGGTTTTAGTTGAAGTTCTAGGTCTAGAGATGTTGGTACTAAGTTATTTATCAGTTTGTCATTATTATTTGCCTAGCATTTTGCGTTCTATGTTTGGGTTCGGCTTCCAGTCTAACCGGATGCAGCTGAAAACCAGTATTTTATACGAAGCGTCCACCTATCTGACCTCCACAACCCAGTCAGTGAGGATGCAGTTGCATCGGATTAGACTGGAAGCTGACCCCAATATAGTTGGAAAAAGGCTAGGCTGCGGGTCCCGTCGGGGCTGCGGGTTGTTTGCAAGAGATACCACGGCATCGACATGAAAGGCTAAGAAGGAACATGGGTGGTTTTTAGTCAGTATAAGTCTGAGACTCCCTTTCGCTCTGCCCAAGAGCGGAAGGGGTTATATTTTGATGATTTTCCACCCGCCAAAAAAAAAAGGCTAGGTAGACGGGTGACGATAATTTAAGTAGGTAAATCATTGCATCCAATAAAAAAGCAATTTACTAGTTTTAGTACAAAAACGCTAAACTAACTACCGTCATCAATATTCCACGTGCATTTATAAAAAAATATTTAATAAAAGCTAACAAAATCGATGATCCGGATTTTAGTTTCAGTTTTTCCGGTCTGGCATATCGAAAGGCTAATAGAATTTATGAAGCCTATTCCCAAGCGAAAACGTTAAAAGCTTCGTCGATATTCAAAATAATCCAATAAACTATTCTGACAGAAAATATTCATAAAACTCGTCCATAGATCCCTACAGCAATGCTTATCCTATATTTTGTTGTTCAGTCTATATAAGTACTATATTCTGTTTAATTAAGTTTAGAGTCATAATCAATTGGCCATTTTCACGAACACTAGTGACAGAAATACGAATGCGTAAATAAAATGCATTCTGTAGGATTTTCAATTTTAATTTATGTTAGCGAAAACGGGCACTATCACTTATCACGTGAGTAACGTTGCGGAAAATCCGTTTTATAAATAACTATGTCTTATCTACAAAGTTCGTTGGCCTATTCGAGTGAAAACGTACAAATTGATTACGAAAACAACACGCAAAACAAGAAAAATACATCAAAGCATACCTATCGACAGCCGCCCGTCACTCCCTCTCGAATCAGCGCAAACAGAATTCAAAAAGGGAACGTGGATATTGACATAGCAAACATTCTTCCAGAAAAATAAAACCTTTAAACGGCACTTTTCCACACAAGTGATAAAATGATGTCCAATTTCTCGTGTAGGTGTACACAGGCCGGTCTCGGCCGCACGGAGCGTTGCCTTTGCACGCACGATTAACTTTTTTATTAATACCCATCGGCTATGGAACTAAAGCTTTGACGTGATATCACTCACAGGGAGATGAACGCGCTAATCCACTTTGGCAACTCGATATTGTTACTAAATTCGGCATTTTCCTCGAAGAGTGTTCATGAAAATGAGAGCTGGGAAAGGGTAGCAAGCGTGCTTATTTCTCGGCTATTAAACGGGGTAATAAGGAGTTGAGTACCTACCGTCTAGTAATATTAAGACTACAGTCATAATTTTCAAGGAACTAAAGCAGACCCTGATACAGTAATAAACTTAGAAAATGAAACAAAGAGCCATCAGCCAAACCAACGTTTTAATTTTGGCAACGGAAGAATAAAATCTGCGACAAAATTCTTATGACGTCAATTATTATAATTGGCACTAGTGCTACCAAGTTTAAAATGTGCCAAAATTTACCCTTTTTTTGTGATTCAGAACAACAGTTTTCCAGCACAAAGATTACCATTAAAGATCTTAAGATAAATCTAAACAAATAAGACAATCAAAAAGTTTAGCAAAGCCAGTCTTTCAAGCAAATAAGTGGTTTTTAAGGGGGCTAAACAAATTGTACAAAGTTTTCCCTCCACAAATATTAGTTTGCATAATACCTATTATCATAATATCCAATGGCAAAAAGTTTTGGCGAAAATAGGGATTATCATGAAACGGTTTTGGAAACAAGAATTACCCGATAATGAAATGGATAATAATTCTGTTAGGTGAGGTAGGTCACGATCGTTCGCGTAAGCTTTGAGAAGTATCGGTACTTGTGTTGAATATTAAATGGTTTCTGGCTTTTTCTTTGGAGGTTATCCGACTTTTCTTCATATTTATTTGTATTTATAAAGTTGTGATTACGAATGGGTTTATCAGTAGACGAAGACCAAAGAAACGATGTATGGACTGTGTGAAGGATGATATTATGGCAAGCAAGGAGGGGTCTGATGAGATAAAGAGTAATAGAAAAGTTTGGAAGAAGAAGACATGATGCGCCGACCCCAAATAAATTGATAATGAAAGTTGAGATTAAGATTGTACAAACTCGTATAGCTCTCCGAATTATTATAGTTGCTTCATTGAATTGTAATATTATAAGATCGATCTAAAATATTTGATCAGAGGTAATCAGCGTCTCCACTTGATAAAAATGCGCCATAATTCACCACGCGGGCCCAGTGCAGGTTCGTGAATTTCATGTCATAACTTCCACCAAATCTTCGAATTTTAGGTTCAAGAACAGGCGTATTTCCTTATGGTAAAATAATAAGTAGGTTTGCTTATTATTAGGTGCTCAAACAAGCCATAAAGCGTAATGATTATGTGCGAGCACTTAATTCATGTTGTTATATAATTCATGTGAAAGTAACCAAGTACCGTTTGGATAAAAATCGCTGCTGAAGTTTTAGGTGCGGTTATAATACGAGTTTAGTGTCTAATGTTCACCTGGGTGTTCCACCCGTGTTGTACTTTTTTTTTTTTTGGTAAATCGAAAATCATCAAATAACCCCTCCCGCTCCTGGGCAGAGCGAAAGGGAGTGTCAGACTTTTACTGACTAAAAACCACCCATGTTCCTTCTTAGCCCTTCATGTCGAGGCCGCGGTATCTCTTGCGAACAACCCGCAGCCCCGACGGGACCCGTGTTGTACTGGAATGTATAGCCGTTTGCATCCACCGGTTGCCCGCAACTCTCACGATGACGTCGGTCCACCAGGGGGTCATAAATGGCCACTTTAGCAAATCATAATAGGAAAATAATATGAATCGTGACATTCTGTACGTATAACTATTATGAATGGTTCATTATGCTAAAGTGGCCATTTTAGACCCCCTGGTGGGAGGCCTTAGAGGCTTACCAACGCTTCGTGGTCGCTACTCGAGGACCTTTCTTCCCCATCGGTTGTCGGTAGTTCAAGCGATGTGACCTACTCAATGGCAACTTCAACTTGCATATATCATATAAAAAATATATTATTATTCACTTTAATAAATCCTATATAAAATAATAATGAACGCGGTTTAAATAAATACTACACGGTCCATAGCTATTTTCCGAACAATTAGCACTGGCAAGTTTTAATCTAGGTTTTTTTTGCTGTCGTTCCGCACAACATGGGGTGGCGAAGTGGCAAATGAGTTCATTGTTCGTCCCGCCACTATTTTTTGCGACCTACACGGCTAACAGGGTGTTTTGTCATTGTGTAAATGTATTATTGCTAGTTCAACACTGGAAAACAGTGAGAAACTGGAGTAAAATGGGACGGTAAGCTTAGTATGTTATTTATGAGTAGCGGTGGTCGAACTGAGAGTAGCGGTGGCCCCGACTTAGAAGGAGTAGGTACGTCGTGGGTTTGAACCCAGGTAGGCGCATTACTTTGTGTAATTTATTTCAACACCATTGATCTCAAAACGGTGAAGGAAAACATCGTGAGGAAACCGGCATGACCTAGCACCAAAAATATCGAAGCAATGTGACATCTCGGGTTGGTAGATGTCACATTTTTTCAAATGCCATCGGTCGGCACCCAGTTTAATGGGATGCAGCTGAATTTCAGTCAGTTTAGTATTTTATATGGAGCGACTGCCTATCTGACCTCCATAACCCAGTTTAGTAACAACGTTTGTAAATAGGAGGGAATATTTTCAGGGGAACCCCTCGTTTGGTTGACTGTCTCGTTGGACTAGTGTTTGCAGGTGCGACTGCTGAGCCTATCCTGGGTTGATTTCCGGGCAAAGTTATGGGGTTCTTTTATTACGAATTTCTCATTAGCAGCCACGTAGTCTAGATTTGTGCCCAGTTGATGGCAATAAGCTCACCCTCTATTATATGGGACTTAAATATGTGATATGGGTCGTTCCTAATAATTGTATGGTAGTGGGTATAGTTAGTGTATTTTTGCAAATAAACCAGTCTGTCGTTGACGTTACAAAATATAACTGGCGAAATACGTGTGTACTAATGAGGAACACCTCTGCTTAACCCTTTGTCGATTACATGCGTCATATTATATTAAGTATGCTATTTTCGGGGGATTTTAGTTTCAGTTTATATAATATAGATACAAATAAACGCGTGACTGCTCTAGATGCAGGTTACCGATAACTGTTTTGATAGCGCCACATTGTAACTGATAATGTTGCTATTTGCTGATTAATCTGTGCAGCGCGATATTAAACAAATGAGGGCTGTGTTAATAAACATTAAGACACGTGGGTTATGCTGCAGTTTACTAAATAAACTGATGAATTTGGATGTGGGATCCAGTGAGGTAGGCTTGTGGATTTATACTCCGTGGGTTTTATTCAGTTCTGTGGGTTGTTCGAAAGAGATACCGCGGCCTCGACACAAAGTGCTGCGAATAAGGAACATAGGATGTTATTAGTCAGTAGAAGTCTGACACTCCCTACCGCTTTGCCCAGAGCGGGAGGAGTCATTTGATGATTTACAACCCTCCAAAAAAAAGGGTTTTCTACAGTCAAGAGTATGTGTTTTTTCTGCTTATAATGATTATACGCAGAAAAAAACAATTTTCTATTTTAATATAAGTAAAACCTGTTTAGTTATAGTATGAGTACGAAAAGGCTATGTCCGTAACGACATACGAGTAAGCTAACAATTAATGAAATAGGAGTAAATTACTTTTTAAAGTGGTTGCGTTTATAAATATTAGTGCCTGTCACTGCACAGGTTTTAGATATTGTAGGAGTTCCATAAAAGAAGATCATCATCATCAGCTTAAAGCAGACATGTCCAGCAGTGGCCTCTTCAATTGCAGGCCACTCAACTCGATTTTCGACGATTCTCCGCCACCATGCGCAGATCGTCGCTCCACCGATTTCTACGTTACGTTTGCCGGTCTCCACTCCTATAAAAGATATCCAATCGTATTTTGTAGTTTTTATTTGTGCACATCATCACACATAATATTATGAAACAAAGTCGTCCGCCGCGTCTGTCTGTCTGTCTGTTTGCGATAAACTCAAGAACGACTGCACCGATTTTCATGCTGTTTTCACAAATGGATAGAGTGATTCTTGAGGAAGGTTTTACTACATTGTTTTTTTTCTAAATTCATCCTTTAAGGGAGTTAAGTAGGGGATGAAAGTTTGTTTGGACATTTTTCGACATCACGAGGGCGAAGCTGCGGGCAAAAGTTAGTATTTTATATTATTTCCGGTTTCCATAGTTACCATTTCTAGATTGTTTGTTCATTATGCCGGTAGGCGTTTTAACTATTTGCGTTTGTCTGGAGCCCACGAACTTTGATACAAGCGTATATGTATGTAGATAAGAGTAACGGACATTTGAAGGATTTTGAACCGAAAACCCATGGTTATTAAATATAGTTTTTAGATAGTAGTTATTTATTTTTCGGCATGCTTATGTTGCATGTTCTATGTTGCTGAAACAAGAATTTTCAATTTAAACGTTTTTATAAATTTAAGTATCTGTTTGTGATTGCAAAAAAATAACCTTTTACTGATTGCATATGAAAGTTTGTGTGGTTTATTCATGCTTTTAACATTTCTTTTTAAATTTTGTGTCTGTCTGTTCGTTCCGGCTAATCTCCGAAACGGCTGGAGCGTCACGGGCTTTTACTGATCAGAAGCTGATGTTATAAGGAACTAAAACTAACTTGTTGTCTAACTTAGGCTACTATTATTAAAAAAAAAAGGATTAGGGTTCCGTGCAAAAGTGTGAGCCTTGAAATTGTTTACAAAATCCTATTCAAAAAGGGAAGGCATATTTTATAATAATTTCACTCAGACGAAGGTTGGGGCAGCAGTTAGTATCATAATAAGAATTTACCTTCGTTGCGTTCGTTCTAAGGTAAGGTTCATAGTAAGTGGCACTCTGATCTACGTCTAAAGCGAGCAGCTATCTTTTAATGTTGGCAATAAAACCGATTTTATGAACAAGAAAATGTTTCCGTGCTAGTTGTAATAATGATCGAGAGGACTTAATGGTCTCCTTTATAGCACCGAAATACTTCAGAAACCAACACTTTATTACTACTTTTGTTTCAAGTGATTTCATAAAAAATGTTAAGTTGTTTCATAAAAATGATGCAGTATAAAAACCATTAGATTTTACTAAGTTAGCAATTAGTACAAGGAGAATAGCTGTCAAGGTTTGCTGAGTAAGTTAGCTGAACTGGCAGTCGGCTGTTCATGTTGGTCGTAGGAATGTTGGGTGATGGAGCCTTTGAGTTCTGGAGTTAAGAACAGAATAGCGAAACAAGCTCATCTCGCAGCTCCATTTACCGGTACCACGGGCATGCATTGCATGTAGGCACTGTATATTTGTTTCCCTCATAACCCAAAGATCTAATTAAACTATCTTTAACTATCACTGACTGCCTCTTCGGTCTGATGATATCAAGCAGGTTACCACTCAGCATGATGCTGTTTTATAGCGGTCGGTCCCACAGCACAGGCGCTGGTTTTCAGTGGTCACCTGAGAAAAAACGCCGAGAAGGAACGAAGAAACATACGTCCAACTGCACAACGCTGATTTGATTGCTTGCTCCAGACGCTTCCATTAATTCATATAAAATAAACAAAGAAAAATACAGTTCTTGTAGTCAACCAACTGACAAAATTAAAGCTTCGTCCAAATATGGAGATGTTTACTTTCGACGTCATCCAGTCAACTGATGATGACGACACACACCAACAGATTCTTGGGGAATTATCACATGTTAACAGAATGATTCGGTGCGGATAACGGTGGGTGCATGACTTTGAGCAAATATTGTATGTAGCAGCACATGACTTGATTACTCTGTGTTTGCGCACCCGATTGCCTTGTTTGGGTACAAATTAGTTTATTTGTTTTTTATGGCTGTTCGATTGTGTTTTTGTTTTTGTGGAAAAAGTTCCTGTTTCCTATTTTCGTTATCTGTCTAGCCTTTTAATCATGTTGTTGGTTTCTAGTCTAATCAAAGGTCGCTAAATATTAGTTCTTTACATGGAACGACTGCCTATATGACCTCCATAACCTGGCCCTAATTACTAGTTTTAGATTTCGTGCATCTGACTTCTACATTCAAAGATTTGCAAATATAAAAAGAAGATTCACCTCCAGCTGATTTATTCAGTGTTTCCTACATGTACGTAAAAAGCGAAAGTTATAAACATTGAAGTAAAGTAGAATTACGATTATTTTCGGAGGGTTCTTCGTGAGCGTATATTTTCAAGGAAACTAAGACCACCCCTGTTAAAGTTGGGAGGGACGAAAAACAATATATTCGAAATAAAATGGAGGAGCTATTAGACCTAAGTGAGGCCCAAGGCCTACTAGCAAGGCCCTACCCTTGTTATTTTTTTCTGGGACTCGCGTGGTTAAACCAATCCAAGTTTCTTCAAAATTCATCATCTTCCTGCCCTTATCCCATGTCATTTAGGGTCGGCGCAACACGTTTTTTTCTTCCATTCTGCTTTGTCAGTCGTCACGTTATCATTTTTTATTCCTTCATGTAAACAGTTTCTTCAAAATTGCAGGTAAATAAAGCAATAAAAATCTTGGTCTTTTCTTTCCGCTGGAATATATAAAGTCTAGCATCGAAACACAAAAATAATTGGATTTTCAATATTTTTTAGGGTTTAATTATAATGTACTTGTTTAATTCATGTTTAGAAAAAAAAATTGAAGAGTTTGACATTTTCACAAGGTTCTTTGAACATAACGTAACATAATGCCAGAAAGATTACGCACAGGCGTAGGTACCTAACAATATAGGGTGTAAAAGTACCCTTAACGCAAACGAAGGGCACTTGTTCTCCACTGGGATATTTTTTTTGTTCTAGACCATACCTGGGAACCTCCTAGTTACGGAGGTATTGGGGGTCAAAGTTCCAATTTTTTCACAGCTATTTTTGTAAATACTAGTTTATCAGGTTATAACTTTACTTAAATTACCTCCATGACCCATTTACTTTTCAAAGCATCCACTAGTACAATGTTTTAACAGTGTTACATTAGTTTTACCGTAAAATGTGATTTTTGACCCAAAAAAAAGACATTTCCCAGCAAAAATGTTTGCGTTGGAGTACTTAGTTTGATGTCCAGAATGCTTGGTTGACGGCTGTGTGATAGGTTGATTTACACCCTGTATACCCACATTTCCCCAGTTATATTTAAGCATAGCCTTTGAACATATCTACCCTATAATAATAAAATAAACAAAAGCGAATGGCAAGACTAGGATATTAATATCTCTGGGAATAGGTCAGTACAACATGATTGTTCTCTACTCAATCTATCGCTACATCAGCCAATGAGTATGTATTTATAAACATATTAAGAATGAAATAGTGTCAATATTTTTATAACAACCTTATGATGTGAGCCAGTAAGAATAGCGATACAAGTTAATTGTTTGAAGAATTTGCTCTTATTTTTTAAGGTTTTTTTTTTATTAAAGCGTCGTTTGTAGATAGACTTTCGTTACAGGTAGTCACTGGTCTGAAAGTCTGGCAACCAGTCTTACCAAGGGTTATCGAATTACCCAGCAAGCGTAGTATGGCGATTCTATCTCCATTCTACCAAGAATAGATAAAGCTTTTTCCATACAATTTGACATGAAATTTTGCTACAATCTATCATTTTGTTGATTCTTCCGTCGACAAAACCCGTTCCTACGGTGGTCATGCTACGCGTGCTGTACTAACTTGGTTGTGGAGATCAAATAGGAAGTCATTGCTACATCTGACTGGACCCCCATAGTTGGGAAAAAGCTAAGAATATAATGCCTGTCATTTAAGTACTAACATAGGGTAAGCTATATTTGTTACTAACACAGTGGACCTCTTTGTAGTCTGAGTAATAAATGATTATTATTATTATTTGCAAATTGTCATTTCAGTATCAGCAGCCTACAGCAATTCACTTCAATCGCACGCCACTCAGCTCGATTTTCGGCAATCCTCATCCAGTTGCTACCAGTCACCCTGCGAAGATTTTCACTCCACCGAGCCTGAGGGCGTCCTAACTTACGCTTGCCGGATTCGCAGTCTCCACTCAAAAATACTTTTACGCCAACGGTTTCAGGTTCTGCGGATATCATGACCGGCCAACTGCCCCTTCAGCTTTCTTGTTCTATGAGCTATGATGACAACTCTGGTTCTCTGTCGGACCACCTCGTCTCGGATGCGATCCCTCAGAGAGCATAACCTACTCCATAAATCATTGAATGACCTTGAATTTATGAACAAACTGTACCATGAGCATCCACGTTTCTGGCTCATAAGTCATAACAGGGAGGACGCACTTATTGAAAATTTTAGTCTTTAAGGCTCTGTGGCCTACGTGACCAGAAGAAGAATATTGTCATTTGCTAATTGTCATTTGTTAATTGTCATTTGCTAATTGTCATTTCATAATAGTCATTTACAATACCAATTACGTGGCTACCTGCCTGCTTGCATCACATTATGACTAAATACGCTTGTAGCTAAATAAATTTAAAAAAATATGGCGATCTGTTTCTGACAATAATTTGAAGATGACAGAATGTTAATTAAAATATATTTAGCGCTATAACGTGTGTAGTGAAATGTCATGAAAATGGAACATACCAGGGATTTTCAGGAATGATTTAGCATCAAATCAAAAAGTAGGTAGACTAAAGAAACATCGATAACGATGATTATGAGAAATATGTATATTTGAAACGATGAAATAAGTTTTTAAAACTTCCAGTACAAACATTCTGAAAATCATTCTAATGTAATTCAAATTCACTATCTATCTTTATTACGTGGTTAGTGACTTACCTAGTGTCAGAATTTTATGCTACCAATGAGCCTCTGACTTGGCTTAAATTCACTTAAGAGTATTGAGTTAAACCTTGACAAGACATCTTGTAAATAACACATACATACATACATAAACTCACGCCCTTTTCCCTTGCTACGATCCTTACATCCTCTTTTTGCCTCGTCCACATTGATACATCTGGTCATACACGCACGCCGATTACGAGTACTACGCACCTGTCCTTTCTGAAGAACAGCACCAATAAGATCAGTGTATGTCTTTCTAGGGCGTACCCTCCCGGCATTACCACTCACATCGGCCTTGTAAATACCTTTTGTTAATCGACTTTCATTCATCCTCTCCACATGACCGAACCACCTTAGCATACTCTTTTAATTCTTTCAATTCAATTCAATAAACAATTTAATTTTTTTTAAATTTTTTCTTGTAAATAACTTAAAATTTAAATAAGTTTTGCAACTTACTGGTGGCCTAACATTCAGCACAGAAAAGTTTTCAATAAACCTGAAACTATTCCATAGAACTTAGGGGCAGAGGGGAGGTCTCAAACTTTTAGCTTTAGATTTAGACCTACATTTCATAACTTTAGACGTTGGTGAAATTTTCATGAAGTCTAGCCAAGACCCTATTTACTAATATACTCTTTACTCTATCTCTTAGAATATTGGGATTGATTAGGACAAGTTTTGGAATATAAATTAAGTCTCCGCGGCCACTTAAGTAAATCAATTTATTGACACACACAAGTTAGAAAACATACAAAAAGGAAAACAATAACAAAGAGTACATCTAGAAGTAGCCGTGGACCTCAAACCCTAGTTTGAGGTCCACGGCTACTTCTCTCACACAAAGCCTGGTGTCTTGGTGGTGTATTTGAGTTCCTAGCCCTATTACTAACATGCTGATTGGCTCATAATTTTACCTCATCTTCCAAAGGCACCGCTACGTTTGTCTGAAAAATAATATAGCTAAAAGTTACGCTGTGTTCAAATAAATTGGAATAAACTCATGATATTAGTTTGTACCGATGCTAAAAAATAACTATTCCTAGTTTAGTGACACAAAAGTCAACAATACTGCCTTACGATGGCAGTAAAACGCCCATACGTTAGTTAAGTTAGATTCTCAAATGTTAACAGATGTGAGCCGTAGGTCGGCTGTAAAATAAATACTTCACATAGAAAAAGGTCTCATGGGTATTTATTTTCCAATTCCATTAAAGAGAAATGGGGTAATATCCTCAAGGTGATAAGAGGACTAAAACACGGTGCCTTCGGTAGTGGACTGTATATTTAATAGTGTATTATTTAATAAGTAGTGGATTTAAAAAGGAAAACCGCAGGCAAGAATTAAAAATGGTAGCAATCGTTCGGTTGCGTAGATGGTGACACTGTCAGTAGTATAAGTTACAAAAAACATACTTACTATTTGGCTACACAAAAAAAATACGCCAAAAAAGCAAAGACGCGTAACTCCACTCTACTACCGAAAACAATTCAGCTAAGCTCATCTAGCTTTCCGAGTAACGTCAAACATAAGCCGTGTCACGACACGGGTAAATATTCGAGACTACTGTCATAATAGCCGCATTAGATAAAACACTTATAAATACTACGGCAACACCAACCACCGACTAGTGTCGTCGCGATTCGCGTACGCCTCATTCATTAAAGAAATCCGTATCGAAGAACAATTATTACAATGGCTCCCGGTGTGGCTCAAAATTCTGAGACCATCATTAACGATTTGACCATACCGAATAGCGATTTGACCACCACAAATGGTACTTTGACTATCGGTAATGGTACTTTGACCATCGAAAATGGTAGTTTGACTAATGGGAAGGCTAACGGGAGTGTTGTGAAGGAGGTAGTGGAAACTGTGAAGACGTGTCCTGTGGAGCTACCTTGCTCGAAGGTGAAACCTGTGAGGCGGGTGATCAGACCTAAAGTGCTGAAGAATTTAGAGAGTCACGACTACTTGTATGACCGGCTGTATGATACGACCTGTCCTAGAGCTGTGAGTAGAATTATTTTTAGTGATTTTTGAGGTAGGGTTATTTTGTTAGTTTCGAATTTTGTGCCCTATGTTTTGAGTTTGTTGGTTGTTTTTTAAATTTTAAATATCTGTTATTTTTGTGCAATAAATAACACAGTGTTTACATTGGAGAAAGAATTTAAGAGCTAATAAAGTGCCCGTTAACTTAATTGGCAGATAATTTCATACAAATTCTGTGGCATTTTTTAATTTATTGGGATAGTACTGGCTATTTGGACCTCGTGAAAGAGGCGCTTATTAGTTTTTTTTGTTGTATAAGTTATTGGAACAAATAAATGTGTCATGTCACCTTTGGTGGCTCATTTCAGAAGGTTTACCATATTCACGTATTTTTGCCTAAAACGCTAACCTTATAATAATATAATTATGCATTTTTGTTAATGATTTATTATACAAGTACACATATTAATCGTGTTCATATTTACTAAAAGATCAGACCACGCGCCGACAAAGTCAATAATTTCCTTAGACTCTACTTAGATAACAGAACGCAGGATATGAAAACCGAAACTGATTCGAAATAAGTAAACATTAACTAAGTTAAACCATCGGCAGTGATTTTTTTTTAGCATCTAAAATAATATTATGACGTGGTATACACCCAGTTTTGGACATTAACATGTCCTTGTCCGGTTGTCCTTATCAACTTTTCTGTTGTTACAGAAAAGGCAAGTTGCAAGTTAATTTTTTTTGGAAAATGATTACCATAAAAACTCATTTATTACCTTCTATTTTCTTAAAATACACTTTTTTCATGGGGTGGGTGAAGCTCTCGAGGTAGTGTGACTCCTTAAGTGTTCGCATCAACATTTTAACAACCAATTTTATGTCCATGTTACACTTCTTATCCAGTAATTGATTGATTCATATACTTGTTAAATATGTACCGACACTAATATCGTATGCCGTGACGAGGTTGCTGATTTTATTACCCGACAATTTGGTGCGTTCCGCGCATAAAGTTATGTGTACACTTACTCCCACTAATGTACACTGTGTCTGTACAGTCACAAGCACAAATACGTATAAAGTATCATTTGCCCGGGACTTCACCCACGTCTTAGAAAACATTTCCTATTTTCATCATTCTACAGCAGTTTACTGATGGACATGGGCCTGTCCAATCGCTCGCCTCTTAACTCGATTCTCGGTACCTCTCATCCAGCTGCTAGCCATCCAGCGTAGATTGTCGCTTAACAAGCTTAATGGGACAAGCCCGCCACACTATTCCCAAACCACTGTAACTTCTGTAAGCCAGAATCAACAGTGGCGACACAATGAAGCCCGACGAAGTCCCAGAGTAACGATTTAACTGACTTGGATCCCGTAACGAAATTAATCAGAAAAGAACAGCGGAGGTGTAGGAAATACATAATTTCCACTTCCCTCCATATCAGCAGGAGACAGAACAGAACAAGGCCAATAGGCACACAGGGACGTATGTACAACTGGGATAAGCCCAGTTGCCTAGCACCACGGATATTATTGTCGTTAATATTAACCAAGCTGACCAAGTTTAATCAAGTCTGACGGCGTAACACCTTACACTTCCGATTCGTGGTCTCTACTCAAGAACACGTCTACTCCAGCGGTGATCAGTTCTAAGGCTTAAAGCCGGCCCATTGCTACAAACTTCAGCTTACTTACTCTATGAGCTATGTCGACAACTCTTTTTTTCTGTCGGACTACCTTTCTCCGGATTGCATCCCTCAGATGGCAGTCCGTGATTATGAAAAAAGAAAAAAAAATCTGATGAGTAATTTCGCAGATTACGTCTTACATCCAAGACGGAAAAACTTTCCCTATTCGTATTATTGGTAAAGATTCAGCAACTTTCTTGTGGAATAACAATCAAGAAGGTAACTTTCACCTATTTTGTAATAATCAAAGTTCAAAACGAGATACAACACATGGTTCAGGACACATCCAAAATTTTAACTTCATAACGTTATGAAATTATTAAGTATTTATTTATAATTATATTTACTTATATTTTTTTATTTAAAATCACTTTTAAAGTAGCTTTATGAAAACATGTTAATGCCTGTGATTGTACGTTTACACCCTCACATATACAATGGCGTCCGTGAAACACACACACACTATCGTTCCATTGAAAATCAAAGATGAAAACAAACAGAGAATTTTCACGGCGAGTTACTTTTGTTTGTTTAGACTTAAATACAAAATGTTACACTGTTCTAATGTGATCGGTTGACATATTGTATTAGTGATAATTGTTTGAATAGTGTTGTTTTATTTAAACTATTCGCGCCAGTCCGTAGTATCTAAATTAAATCTATAGTGCTGATTAGAGATAAAATTCTTTGGTTTTTCTATTTTAAATAAATGTAATGTATATTTTTAGTTATCATTATCACTGAAAACGGGATATTTACCATGTTCATTTTTTGTTTAAAGTTTTTGATTTTTCGGCTTTGTTGCGAGCACTATGATCACAACTAAACTGAAGTTATTGCGTGTGACTCTTAAAAACACCGTAAACGTGATACATTTCAGTGTTTATGATAATATTAGTGACCATATCACTTTAAAAACCTATTCTTTAGTTAGTTAGTATGTCGTTCAATGCCATGACTGTGTAAGCATAAGTAGTTGTTTATAAACAACAAACTTTTCGTCAGATTTGTTTAATTTATGAAAAATTCTGTGGTGATAAGAAAATGGCTCCATTTGACTCGAAAATGAAATAAGACGGATACTTATTACCATTTCTCCGAATCTATTATGTAATTAGGACGGTTTCGTGAAGAAGACACCTAAAGAATTATAATATTTTATTCTGACTCTAATTAGTTGCGTTTTCATCATGAATTTTCTATGAAATCCAGGAAAAAAGGAATATCAAATACGGACGAAGTTTCGTCATATTCGAGGTCGTTTGAAACCTACCTGAACGAGACCTACCTGCTGCGACGAGAACTCGAAACAATACCGTATTCATATTTAAAAGGCAAAAAAGCTTAGTACCAATGCATATTTAACACTTAAAAATGTACGTTTCACAATCGCACGTTTTTAACCAACTCGTGCATTCGCAAAAATGATACAATATTTATTTCTTGTATCCTTCTTGGAGCGCTGAAACTTGGCCCGTGGTAGAATTGCCGCGGGGTACGCCGTCGCTTCAAAGTTACTGCGACCGAACTTTGCTTCACATGTAGGGTGTGAGCCCAAGATAACGCGTAATGTATGTAGTTTTAAAATAGAATGCTTTTAAGTATGTCTGATGTATTTTTGAGAAATATTTTCATTTCAAAATCTTTTTGAATCTGTATTCTTTGCTACACTCTACTCTACATCACGTAAAACGTGAAAACGTAAACGTAGTGTAACTTGAACGGGACAATGGATATCAAATAAAGTTAGTGTAATGAGAAGATTGTCGCGTCGCATAACTTTAATAATAGTGTTTTAAGCATATTATTATCTAATGTATTTTTATGTCGCTGTCGCCACAAGATCAATAATAATTTGTAAGACATATTCAAAACTATCAAAATGTAAAGCAAATGTAGCTCTGATTTATAAAGTTGTCGGTCTGACCTGAATAATAAGCATATTCAGCCTATAAAATTCCCACAGATGAGACTCAGGCCTCCTCTCTATGAGAGGGGAATGTGCTATAATCCATGACGTGGGCCCAGTGCGGGATGGTAAATGTCACATGTCTTCAAATTTTTGGTTCGAGGACATTCCGGTTTCCTCACGATGTTACACAAAGCAATGCGCCTGCCTGGGTTCAAACCCACGGGCCATCGCTGCTCTCCTTCATCTGACCTTTAAAAAATAATATTCGGTAGTACGAAACCTATGTATAAAACTTAATATCGTCAGCCATTAAGAACTATGTTCTAGGTTTAGATTATGCCTTGTCACGTGTGCCTCCGACGGCTGTGCGAGCATAATGAGTAAATAATTAGACAGCTTGCTTTTGTAGGCGAAAAGAAAAACTATTTTTTTGAGTAGGTAAGATTATTCGGTTTTAGAATGAAAAGTTGGTAGAATACGAGTAGTAGCTTATGCCTTATTAAAAAGTTATTGGGACAGTAGAGAGACTGGCTGGTAATACCAACCAATATAGATAAAGATCCCCCATTTTCCCCGGACTTGTCCTAGTTCAGAGGGCGTCCGGGGAGCGTCCAGACGGGGCTTCTTCTTCGCTCTCCGGCAACCCTACTCAGGACAAGTCTCTCCTCTTACTCTCTTCGGCAAACATCGTCTATCTTCGGAATAATACAAACTGCGGCACTAACAAAGGGACGTACAGAACCGGGAAGTGGGGCAGAAAAAGGGGGAGGCCTATACCCAGCAGTGGCTGATTTAGGGCTGATATGAAGATGACGATAACCTTTCTGGATTAATTATTTGTGAAAGTTCTTTTTATATTACATCATCATCGTCATTTCAGCTGAAAGACATCCACTGCTGGACATAGGCCTCCTCCAAGTGTAACCACATTGACCGGTCGCATGCGTCTCGCACACATGCATAAACAAATTAACTTTGCACGATATAACAATGAACAATAGGATAGTTAACAAAAAAATCTAATTAGTCCGTCTGATAGATTTCCAAAGAATATTGGACACGTATTTTTTTCTTTTTCACGTAAAAAAGACGCGCGGTGTCACAGTTTGGTACATTATTTATCAGAAAGTGACTTCACCAGCCGGGACTCACGATCTTTGATACGTTTTACGTTTTACTAAAATTTGATAAAACAAAAAAACACGTATCAAATATTTTTCGAAAATCTAACAGACGGACTAAACATAATCATATTTTTGTAGTCAGTCAACTACCCTATTAGACTGTGATAAACCAATTTACTTTATAGTTGCTACTTACTTCACACAAAAACTTATAGGTACTACCATCTTTGCATTAGATTAAAATGGCAATAGCAACTTAGCAACAGAAACTAAAACTATTTACTTTTCAAAAACCGTAAATACACAAGATTCTGTAAATAAATAAAGTTATGTAATTTATGCATGTGTTATCAAAGAGCATTCACCTCGTCTTTACGTGAGTCAGATTACAATCAAAGTAATAGTAACCTACCTCAATTTATTATGTTGATAATAAAGCAGATATAAGGTACAGTTAAAAGTTGTTTTTTTATAGTATTTATTACTTGCAGGATAGGGAAAACGTTTAAATTAGGTAGGGGCCCAAATGCTAGTTCCAAAGAGGCTGCGTATCTTCATGGAGTAAAGTAAAACAACATAATAATATTACTTACTAGCTGATGCTTGGTGGTTTCGCCCACGTGACAAATTATTTATAATACTAAAACCTTCATCGAGAACCACTCTATCCATCTACCATCAGCTACTAAGAAATTCCTGATAGACAAATGGGAACCGAGCCAGAACCTCATGCTCAGCAGCCGCGCTTTCGACTCAAAGAAGTAGCTAATTTGCATTTCGGATATTATAAAGAGTTGAATGAGCTAACTCGCCGTCCGTCCGACTTATATCGACGACAGGACGTGTCGACGGCGCGTTCGTGTTCCACGCGCGCCTCAAAGAGAACAAGAGCCGACGCCCGTCGGGGCTGCGGATTGTTCGAAAGAGATACCGCAGTTTCGACACAAAGGGCTAAAAAGGAACATGGGTGGTTTTTAGTCAGTAGAAGTCTGACACTCCCTTTCGCTCTGCCCGCAGTGCTAGAGGGGTTATTTGATGAATTTCCACCCCCCAAAGCAAAAAGGCCAGTGGAAATATTTTACCTGATTAACGTAAAACCAACCACAGAAATAGGGCCAGACCGTGAACCCAAATCCTATTTACACAACAGCTCTAAACGAAGCCTAATCATAGTTGATCGAACCGCCCTCGGTTCATCCGACGAAGCTTAACGTTCGTTAAAGTGACGCAAGTAAACATCTTACTATTCAACGCGATCGGCGAAATTGGCACAAGCTTGTTTGCAAACTGTCCTTAACAAGATACTGTTGCAAAATAAAATGGTTCAAGCCGTTTTGATGGCTATATTTTTTTGCTCGGATAAATAATAATGTAACTTAGTAGGAATGATTTTATTTCGAGATGTCTTATTATAAGTTTATCAGTTCATAAGCTTTTCTTGTATTTATTCTATAAGTTTATGTTTAGAATCATGGTATTTTAGATACCTTCATTAATATGACTGCCTTGTTGATCAACAATTCCAAGCTCTATAGCTGCTACTACTAAAACTTAATAACACTTTGCTTGACCCAGGAGTCGAAACCAGGACCTCATGCTCACCTAACCAACGAGGCATATTCTCCGGATCTTAATAGTTAGTATCTTCTTGAAAAACGTTCGTTTGTTATACGTATACAATAGGGATGTTTCCTGACAAAAAAAAATATGATGCTAATAAATCCGTCTGTTACATTATCCAAAGATATTGGATACGTCTTTTTTGTTTTATCAAATCAATAAAAATTGACGAAGATAGAACGCGTCATAGATTTGAGTGGGGGTTTGTGACACCACACACCGGTAAAAAAGTCATAAATGTCTTAGAATATGACGTCACACGAGTTTTAAAAGCACTGTATCGTTTTTATTGTTGTTTACGTGAAAAAATACGTGTCCAATATTTTTTGGTAATCTATCTGACAGACTAATTAGATTTTTTTCCTATTATTGGTGGAGAAGAAGTATAAAAATCTACACTACAAGCATTTCCTATTTTATCACTTCCAAGGTCGTGCCAATATTAAGCACTGAAACCTTTTTACTAGTGATAAACACCATGGGAATTTGTATCGTGAAATGATTGAAACGCCATAAAAACCCCATCATGTTTTACGACCTTTTTCTTTTTATGGCAACACAGCATGAACATATTGCTGTTTCTCGTAAAATATGGGAGGTAAAAATGTTCGGGATTCAGTTAGGAACTTCATAAAATAAAGGAAGGTGTTAAAATCGGATGGAGTGTATGTGGAGGGATAATCTTATCGTCTGACTTTGGAGATGGTTATGCGATTGTAATCGGCAATTTTATTGTAATTACAAAACTGTATAGTTGAATTAAACAGACTGTTGTTAATATGAAGGATTACTCAAAATGGTTTGGACAATTGGCAGCCAGACCAGCTGGTCGCCCGCGAAATTATTTTTTTTTACGTTTATTTTGCAACTTGCAGGTTTTATGATATAATTCGCGACCGTAGCACGTATATTGACAAAATTATAATAATTAAAATCATCTATACAAACCTCTAAGTTAATTGAATTCCATTGAATTAATATATGTATAATGAAAAAACATTTTCTAAATTGCTAAAAACGCACGGGTAACGTGACACTTTCAGCTTAATAATATTTTTCCAATACACTTCCTCGAAAACTAGCTCTTATTGCACTACGATTAGGTTTGAAATGCAACATATTTCGCACGCGTGCGGTATTCTTATTTTTCCACAACCAAGGGCGGGAAAGACAATTACCATAGATAACTATACCTTAGAATATTAAGTCCAAATCGATTAAAACATAGGAAATTAAAAATTTACCACCGACTATAGAGTCGGTATAGAGCAGTGTTTTTTTTTCAATTTCGTCATTTTGATTTGCGTTTTTACAGCATAAATATTTTTTGAATATTAAATTGTGTTTGTAAAAAGAATACTATAAATAAACATGAATATTTTAAACAATTATTTACTTTTATGAACAAGTAAACATTTATTTGTGTCCTATGAGGCTGTTTAGCGGCTTCATACCATTGCTTCTTCTTCAATCTGGCGAAATCATACCGCGTAAAAAAAGCAAATGAAATCATAGACATAGTCTCCTAAAAATTGATGACAAAAATACTCAAGTATCGTTATTACTTAATTTCTTCAAAAGTGTATTGAGAAACGTCGTTTGATACACGTGGGAATTTGTTATTGCATTTCTCGACCCCATGAACACCCTTGCCATACTACTCGTATTCATGTCCACGTCACACGCTTCCTGCTTTCCGCTTGTTAATTTCGCAATGGTTTAACCTATTTCATTATTATGATCATGACAATAACAAAAATCCGTTCCAGTACCCATTATGACACAGATAATCGGAATTATTTTCCATACCAAAAGTAAAAAGTGCGAAAACGATACATGCCAACCAACTGAACAACGTATTTCACACATCCCATACAAAAATGTAGCCTAACTTTTAAAGGGATAATGCAAAAAACTTTGAGAGTAAACAAGCTCTTCGGCTGGTTACGGAACGCGACCGTTTTTCCGTAATGAAGTTATCAAGCACGCATATTGCGGCATACGCCAAAGAGTATATAAGGCTTTCTATGAACGAGCCACTTCGTAAAGGCAGCCATCGGCTGGTATGCGGGACATGAATAATGTAGCTCACATCTTGTCGCTGACTTGAAAAGTTCGTATGCGACCAGCCTACGTACTCAATATTCCATCCACGAAGAAAAATTATTTACCTACCGAGCTAGAGCGATTTGTGATCCTTGCTCTTTACGTAATTGAGGTCGATGTTATTAAAGTTTATTTTTATGTGAAAAACATGTTTTAGGTAAAGAATAGGGTACCGATTTTATGGGACGTTTATGAGACGTTTTGTTGACATCAGTTTTTATTGGGTGTTTTGGCGAGTCGGAGGGAATGTCCGTCTTTTTTTGCGAGATAATGGGTTATTTTATACCGTTGTCATACATTTGAGTTGATTATAATCGTCAATTTAAGAACCTTAAACCTACAGTAAAATGATTTTCAATTTAATTATTTAGTTGAGTAGTAAATGTCATTATTATTTATCCAGGCATAGGTCAGATGCAAGAAAACCCAGTAGTGAAAAAAAAAATGTATTTCAGTCCAAGGAGTCCATATCCAAAGAGATCCATTGTGAAAGCGCCACAACGGTTATTCCCAGCCAGCAATATCTTATTACTAGACAATCCAGATTTTAATGGAAACAATAGTAGGCAAATAAACAGTTCATTCTCGACAGTCGCAGCTTCCATTGCATTTTCTTCAACAAAATGGCGAATCCATTTTTCTTACTAATAAGATTCGAACGTACCCAGTCAGATACAACACAATCTAGAAGTTACAGCTGAATACTAATGCACTAGTTATTTTGCTCTCAGATTGAAACCTCATTTTCTTCCACTCCATGACTTTGTTGTTTTGAAATAAGAACTGAAATGACAGTTGCCGGTCTACTTTTAAATAAGTTTGTGAAGGAATCTGCTTAGAATACAGGTCAAATACTTGAAGAATGTTTAATTTCTGAACGGAATTTCAATTATTTTTAAATAAAATCCAGTCAAAAATAAATCTGGTGTACCTTTTATGTCATTGATTGTGGCTAAAATGAGATTGAGATTACACGATAAGCGGTTTTGAATTTGGAAAATATTACTGGTTTGATGACTATTGCCAACGCTAACAATCAAAATTTGTACAATTTAATTTGTCATGTTATACGCGTGTTGTTAAATTAAATAATTGGCTAGAAAAATGCTTTTTTAACATTCTATATTTTCATAATAATAGAATATTCAAAACTAAAAGTCCTTCAAAGACCTTTTTTTTTTTTTTTTTGCGGGGGTGGGAAATCATCAAATAACCCCTCCCGCTCTTGGGCAGAGCGAGAGGGAGTGTCAGACTTCTACTGACTAAAAACCACCCATGTTCCTTCTTCGCCCTTCATGTCGAGGCCTCGGTATCCCTTGCGGACATCCCGCAGCCTCGACAGGCGTCGGCCCTTGTGGGCCCCTTCCGTGTTGCTGACATCTCTTTGAGGCGCGCGTGGAACACGAACGCGCCGTCGACACGGCCTGTCGTCGTCATTAGACGGACGGACGGCGAGCTTACCCATCACTCACCGTCCACAGGCCCGCGTCTACGGTGGCCGGAAGCCATCACGTGGCCCCCGACGCCCGGATCGCCTCCCGCGGCGGCTGGGACGAGAGGTTCTCTCCCTCTCACGTTCCGCCACCTCCTTCGCTAGCATCACTGCTTCGCAGAAGGAGGCGACGGCGTCCCATTCCTCCTCGCCCCGGACCATGGCTTGCACCAGGGCCGGACGCGAGAGGTCGCCGCCGCCGATCGCCGCTACGAGAACACGGCGGGGCTCTGCCCAAGCGGGACACACCTCCACGGTGTGCTCCACCGTGTCCTCCGGCCGATCCTCACAATGGTGACAACCGGGCGTTTCCTCCCGCCTGATTCGGTGCAGGTACCTCCCGAAACAACCGTGTCCGGTGAGTACCTGCGTCCGACGGAAGGTGAGGGCGCCGTGGCGCCTCTCCAGCCACTCCTCAAAGAGGGGACTTACCGCCACTATCGTGGCGTGCCCTGCACGGGGTTGCGACAGTCGCTGTCTCCATGCCGCCATGAGATCGCACCGGAGGTCTGTCCGCTGCGCAGCAATTTGCCGCGGCAACGGAGTGACCCCCCGGTGCAGCGCCTCAGCGTCCTTCAAAGACCTTCAATTCTCATATTATCTGTCCTGGCTGAATGCACGAAAAGGAATCTGTTTTTTTTATAAGTAAAATATTCGTTTGATGTCAATTGTCATTTGTTTTCGCGCCATAACGGGAATCTTTTTTGTTTACGGTTTCTAGCTCGTAAAATATTAATATTTTTTGGTAAAAATAATGTGACGGTTCTATTTCGTTTAATAATATAATATTTTGTTTATGCGTTTTAAATTAGCGATAAGTACATAAACACCTAGTAGCAGTTAGTATGCCTTTATCGCATTCAAAAGATAACCATGTTTTTGTTAAACATAAAAAATTACTTAACTTTTATCAATTTGATAAATTTAGAAGTAACAAAGACGTAAAAATCTGTATATATATTTATTAAAAATGTGACCTTGTCACACTTAAAACTTTCCACCTATTTACTAGGGACTTTTTTGAGATAACATTGTATTCATGGAAACTTTATTGTCAACAGCCGACGCTATGCAACGAAAAGGCGTGCCTTGGCAGTTTGATGGCCATCCCTGGCCGCGGGGAAGTGCCAAGAGAGCCAGAGGAAGTTCTCAACGATGCCAAAGATTTTCTGGGACAGTACTTCGCATCTATACGCAGGTAAGAAAATATAGTACCTACCTATAAGGTTTGTAAAATTTGTCGTTGAATTGTAGACCCAAAAATTTGTCAGTCACTTGTTACGGGTACGAATTAAAGCCAAAAATAGTGTAACTTAGTAGTTAGTAGTTTTTAGAACCCTGCTCATGGAAACATTTCTTCGGATTTTTTTAAACCATCATCCTTTTTTGTATCGTATACCTACTCGTATACATCAAAACATAGTCAAATTTAAAAGAAATACCACTGATGTCTCAACGAAGAATGAAGCTTGTTCCTTACTATATCATCATACAATCCAATCGATGCAGCCGTACGACAACTTGTTGCCCAGTTAATTTCTGAAGGCTATCGGCGGCTGGTACTATGTTTGATTAAAAATATGTACAGACTTGTTTTTACTGGGTAGGCTCATTGCTGGCCGTAAATAATCTTGATCAAAATATGAGGGCACGGTGTACACAAAGGCCATGTACAGAAACCTATCGTTATTGAAAGACAAATCTCTATTTATCATTATCAAATAAACACAGCTGCGTGAAAAATGAAAACCTTTTCCTCCTAAACAAAATGATAACGTCGTATAATCGTAAAAAATAACTTTTGTTCCACTCAAATATTATGCTAATACCACGGTGAGAGTAGGAAGCCATTCATATGGACTTGTTTTGACACCTAACAACCTTTATTTCTTTTATACGGTCTGAAGAGGCGGAAATTTCATCATTTTTCATTTCAACGTTGACATGAGAACTTTTCGAGAAATTGGTTTAAGCATTTCTTTTGTTTGAATAAGATTCTTGCCACTTCAAGAAGTTACAAGTATTTCAAAATTAATTAATGCATTCTTAAGTTGCATTTTGCTTGAGAGCAACTAAATTTTCGCCGAGTACATAGACTAGTTTAATTTTGTTTGTTTTAATAGTCTTGGAATATATCCAGTAGATTTATTTTATACTAGACCTTGACCGGTTAGTTGATAAACTTGGGCTGCCATTTGCAATAAATTGCTTCAAGGGATTTGAGCATTATAAGGCTTTATTCGCCCCATAAAATTAGGGTAGGCAGAGAAAGTCGAGATTACGTGAGCTGTTTGGCTTTCTGAGCAATATGTGATGTTTTGTAATAATTCGCGTAAGAGAATTGTTTTAGGTCGAACTTTGGGTACTAACATTTTATTGTGTTGCTATAGAATTTTACTTTTTCATTTTGCATTATTATGTCAAACAACACGTTTATCAGAGAAAAGACTAAGATGACTCATAGGAATTGTTATGCGATGTGAAGTGCACCTCATTACAAAATGAAAACATAAGACTTGAGAAAACTATATTCAGTTCATATGACATAACTTGTATTGAGTTAAAACATCATAACGTCATAATATGGGCTCTGAGTTGGTCTTTTACTGTGATTTAGAATGTGAATTATGGCCACGATTGTGTTTATCGCGATTTTCATGTATGTAAAATAAAAAATATTATAAGTAGAAACCGGTCATTAATTATATGGCACATAAAATTTTAGAGAGAGTCTGTATTTAGCATTTTCACAAAATTTTACTAACTTTTTTCTAATAAAATAAATAAATAAAATAAAACCAACGCCAACGCCAACGCCAATAGCCAACGTGTTGCTGTATCCAGAAATCACCAACCAGTAAAGTCATCTTTGCAAACATATTTAACAATAGTTCTTTATATTTCAGAGCCAATACGCCAGCCCATGAAGCCCGCTGGAAGGTGGTCCAGGAGGAAGTCGCGAAGACTGGAACCTACCAGCTGACCACCACTGAGCTGGTGTTCGGCGCCAAGCTAGCGTGGAGAAATGCAAGCCGATGCATCGGGAGGATACAGTGGTCTAAGTTACAGGTATGGGAATTATGACCTAACAGTTTCGAAGAATAGAAAGAGCATCTTCATTATTTGTGTTAAACTAACTTGAAATGGTAGACATTATTTTTATCTTGTATCGTAAAATGTACTTAAAGGTGCATTCGGCAAGACTGCAAATTGCAGCGGGAAAACTTAATTACAATGGCAAACTGGCACTGGCAGTGTCACGACTGCTTTCTATAAAAATTGCAACAGGCGGCATTGTCGCCATTTGCAGGGCAACTTGTCAGAAGTTTTGCAGTCGCCATAGGGACCTTTGCATTCCTGAAGTTGCATCCACGCTCAATCACTTTTCATAAAATAACATTTTGCACCATTAAGTGCCGAACTGTATTATAATTATGACTTATCGTCACTGTAGAATGATAACCTCGTATGTCCAGAATCCAAACTTTACAGGAAACAAAAAAAAAAAAGTTTCATTTCCTCAATGTTTTTGTAGTATAATATATATATATTTTTGGCATTAGTAGTCATTTATTGGTTTCACGGTTTCACCGTGTTATAAAATATGTGGGTTTCATTCGATTTTCACAAAAAAAGAAGAGAGAAGTTTGTTTTTGACATACGTGGTTTTCATTCTACAGTAACGTTATGTGGATCTTTGTTTTCTGTTTTTTGTTTGTTACTGCTAACCTTTGTAAACCTATTTCCACAAAAAATAGCTTCGGTATGAATGCACCTTTACTAAAGCTGTAATGAAACAGGATGAGAAAATTCACAAACAAAACTCATGAGCTCCAGTATCTAAAACAATACAATATAAACGGTGTGAACAATAACTCTCTTCCATTCATTCACATCTTTCCTTTTGCCGTGTCGTTTAAGTTTTCTCCTTCCATTTGTAGTAAAATAATATTATAATTAAGCGCTGGTAGAACAATTTTAGTTCGTTATTTCTAACGAGAGGAAAAAACTGTAATGAACACTTCATGACTGGCCATTTCTGGACGGCTACATTTCTTTTACGAGGGGAAATTACATAATGAAAATGTAAAAGAACTAGTTATAAGTGAAGACTGTTTGTTTTTGCATTCTTCACTCTAACTGTTCATTTAAACTATCCATTGTTGTATATTTTTCCTTTGAGAGCAGTTTTTCAAGTGAATTTTGTAAAAGCATGTTTCAAGAACTGTTTACCTGGTAATTTGTTCTCAGAAAAGTTGATTGTTGAAAAGAATGATTATAGTTACTGCCTCGGTGGTACTGGGTTCGATTCCCGGTTAGGTTAGGTTGGACGACATGAAGGGCTAAGAAGGAACATGGGTGGTTTTAGTCAGTAGAAGTCTGACACTCCCATCCGCTCCGCCCAGAGCGGGAGGAGTCATTTTGATGATTTCTCACCCACCAAAAAAGGGTTATCATACTACCTATAATTGGGTTGTTGAGGTCAGGCGATTATCCCTAATGTGGATAACTCGGATGCGTAATTTTTGGTAGTAGGGACTGCGTACGCGCCGTCCCCCTCAGAATAGGCAGTCGCTCCATACGAAATACTCGTATTCAGCTGCATTTGGTAAGACTACAAGCTGTCCCCAATATAGTTGGGAAAAGGCTTGGCAGATGATGAAGACTAAGATAGACCACAACTATAATTATATAAACTACTTTAAGTAGTAGATCTTCACAATTTTAGTAGTAGCACGGTACTTCCAAAAAGTTTTTTATTTTGAGCAGAAAATCTGGACCAAAACTGAGGACTCAAGAATCAATTATAGCTATTACCCTTACCTAGAAAAGCCTTTAGTGAACTGCAAGAAAAACGGAAACTAAATGAATTTGCTGACTCTAATGAGAAAACTCCCATTTCGCACTGTGAGAGAGAAAAAAATCGTAGGCAATTAACGACTAGTTTTCCGTGATGGTTCTCAGACGAAATTTTCTAAGTCATGAAGCCTTTTTAGATATTATTTTGTACCCTATCACAATGTTGGCAATATTTAATCCAAAGATTGACTGGTAGAGCATTAAGTTAGCATTAAGTTCATCTAGTGTATGCATTTTAAAATAAATTTAACTTTCTTGAGAGGTCCTTACAGCAGATATACCTTAATATTATCCTTTGGAATTTTAATTCTTATAAGGTATCTTTAAAATTTTAATGCATTGCTATTATCATTAAAAGTACTCCGATTTTCCCAATTTTACTCAATATTCAAAAAGTTCACAATGTAAGTCTCTTCCTACTCTTTTTATCCTATGGTTAGTGTCTAACCTGGTACAGTACCCGGCTATAAATATTGCACATCGACCTTTGGAAAGAGGTGTATTTTATACAAAGAATAAAAAGAATTATCAAACAAAAGAAGCAAATCATAATTGTTTTAACAGCTCCTAATAGATACCGGACTTTTTGTATTTCGTGCGACAGAGATAACGCTCTACGAAGCCGAAATTAGCCGATTGTCTCTTTCTAAAGGTCGATGTGCAATATTTATCGCCGGGTACCTACTGTATGAAAGTTTTAATGGAACCCATGGACCTCTGACGTAGCTTTACATGCCATCGAGAAATATCTCAGACACATGCTAATTTCCTCACAATGTTTTCCTTCACCGAGGCAGTGTTAATAATGAAATTCAAACTATTCATTCAAAATTCGTTACAATCATCATAGAGCCATCGAAGCAATAAAAGTGTCTATTCATTCAATTAATTCCAGGTCCTCTCAATTAAGAAGAGTAAAATAAAAATTTAATCAACCAACAGAAAATTCTCGTCAGTAATATTCCTGAATAGACTTACGTCTAAGACATTTTACTTGTTATGGCCAGAGAGCTCTGTGAGTGAGAATAATTAGCTGTCTGTTTGTTTCAAGTTACAGTAGATAATAATAATGTTTCAAGTCTGCCTTGAACAATGCTTGAACACAAGTACCTAATGGTACCATCTTCTTTGGTTTTGCCTTCACTTCGCCTGTCAAATAGAAACTTCTGAAAATATTGAAAGCCCACCTAAATGTGCTGATTGACTTGATATCACTTTTTATATTAACGGAATCACCCATGGCTTTCCATGTTTGTTTACAAATTGCCTTCTCCGTCCGATTGAACGGAATAAATAAGAATGAGTCCAGATTGTAACGCCAGCGTTTTTTGGCCCTGCCTCGGTTACGACGGCCGCCTTCAGGCACCACTATGAGAATATCTTGGCTTCATCCTAGAAACGTGACCTGTCCAGTCCCATTTTAACCTGTCGGCGTGTCTAACACCGTCTTAAAAATGTTTTACTTCAAGTTTAAAAAGCGAAAACGTTTAAAGTCTCAATATTTTTGTAATTAGAACCGCTAGCAGACGTCGCGTCCTAACGACTTTAATTCATTCGTTCATTTCCATTCACTCTGTCGGTTAGCGAAGGATGAGGGTGACTTAAATCGGCATTACCAGACCCGACTGCTAAATCCCTATGATGTTCGCGAGTACGTTTTGTAATTACGCGGCTTAAACAGATTGCTTCGGTTAATCGGGACGAACGATTTGATTATAGACTCTCGGTCTTGAGGGACTATTCTGAGAATCTTATCTACTTTTTCTTCAATAAGAAAAGCAAAAGATTAGCTATGAAAAAGATGTTCTTTTTGTGATTATATCAGCCTGTAACTTTTGACTTTTCACGGTAAATGAATATCTTTTTGGTAGAAATAGCTACGTTACTACCCGGGCAATCTTTTTAACGGAATGAATGATATCAGCATTTTTCGCCGATGGGTTAAAGTTTGTAAACTTGAGAAAATCCAGTGATGCGCAAAATCTATTTTTAATCTATCAATACGTTAGGATGCTGAGTCATAACCGTCAATTAATCTCCGTGTTGACAGATCTAAATATAGACGATTATCTTCGATTGAACTGGAGTTGCCACTTAAGGTATAATGAATTGAAATCGGTTAAACTGCTTAGGTAAGGATGTACTGTGTAGAGAGATTCTTGAATCTAATTTATCCTAATTTATTTTGAAGGGACGGAAATGATTACACGGAGGGATTACATAATCTTATTTTGCTAAACGTTTTGCGTAGATTGTACACTTAGAACTATTCAAAAGCGAGAAAAACTCGCTTTGAAGTTAGCTAGGAGAAATCTTGAGTTTTCCTTCGAATAGTTGGATCATATTTAATTAAATACTCCTGGTTTTTTTTCTGTAAATAAATACTAATTGCAGAATAATCTCTTTGGCGTATCGTGTACCTCTCAACCTGTTAATACGACACTGAGCGATGCGACGATTGCCTGCCACTCAACACTTTGCCTAACATTTATCTACGAGTATCTAACTCGACACCCGATGAGATTTTAACGAATTACGTTAAAGCTTGACGAATTAAGAAATGGATTTGTGGAATGAATTTAAATTTTTAAATTGATGGTGGAGCGAAATCTCGTTTGAATTTAAGAATTTTCTTTTTGATTGCTTTATCTATGTACTTTTTCAAATACATGTTTCATGTTGGTATAATTCCTGTTTTACCAATGGTTTGAATTGCTTTGTTAAAATATCACCATCAGCCTATAGCAATCCAGTGCTGCACATAGGCCTCATGATTCGCACGCCCCTCATCCAGAAACACAGGTTATCAGATACCCCTCGGAGAAGACTTCAGCACAGTGGTCACGTGCTGTCGTGCACAATTCCACAGCGAGGCACAGGGGAGATCACTTTACAATCTCCCCAGGGATGTAACATGCGTTGCACAGAAGAGGGTCCGGACAGAAAACGGTGCCTCCTCACATGTGAGGATGGTGACCACCATAGTGGTTTTGGTGCGGTAAAAATCCACACTCTCCGGTCTTATCTCCAAAGACCGGTCGCCTTTTGAAGGTTTCACCCTGAGAATAAAAAAAAACTGTTAACAGATACCCTAAATTTCGGATGAATGGCTAAAAAACTCTATCTATAAACCTGAAAATATCAAATAACTAAAAATATAGTCAAAAAACCGTCAATTGACTGCAGTTTTAATAAAGCTCCTTTTCATCCGTTCGGAATGTTCCATAACATTCCCAAACGGCATTCAGTGAACTCTATTAAAGCTTTCGTTTATGTTCCACGTATACATAAAGGTGTGCTTACATGAAAATGGTAAAATATGACGTCACAATAATCCCAAACTTAGTGCTTGTTGCAATACTAATATAATTAACTTGATAATCGACGTTTCTGGAACCATTATTTAACACCATAAGGGATACAGTCAAATTATTAAGACTACTTACTTATATGACATTATTATACTTACAAAATGTTTAATTAGTTATAATTTATTTTTCTTGGAATTACCTATTTTAAAAATAAAATAGACTTCATAAACATAACTGGTGAAATGTGAGTGTACTAATCGGTACACCCCTGCCTAACTCCTTGGATATTACAAGCGTGATATTATGTCATGTATATGACATTACCAAAATAATTGCAGCAAGTTTTTAGAATAAAACTAGATTCCCTCACTATCTACCCCGTCGAACAATGGCCGGTCAGTCATTTCTGAACATATTAACCTTACCCGACTGCCCTTATAATAGATAGAATAGATCGTAAAAGTTCACGTATGTGCAACAGGTGTTCGATTGCCGGCAAGTGACAACCACGAGCGGAATGTTTGAGGCACTCTGCAATCACATGAAATACAGCACCAACAAAGGAAATATAAGGTGACACTTTATTTTTATTACTAACCAGATACACACATAAACCTATATCACTGACTATTTCGTTTTGTGGTCGCAAGCGCGACTGCTGAGCATGAGATCCTAGGTTCGATTCCTGGGACGCGCAAATTGTTGTTGAATTCCTGAAGGTAAAACCACCTTCAGGAATTTCTCAGTAGCTTGCTTATCTCTTTGGGGGTTAGAGCATGATGTTTAAATGTGTGAAGGTGGACGAAGCAAAAATAGTACCTACCTATGTCAGAATCGTAACAGGTGACGTTCTGTCGTTGCTGCCTATCCCATATGAGTGCATAAGAGATTGACGCCTGATTTAAGCGACACTAGAAAGGATGCCCAAATAAAAAAATAATGGATTTTTAAAATTGGATAAGTGCTAAGAGTTAAATTATAAAATGCAGGCATTCATTTAGATGCCACTCAGATTTAGTGTAAAAGAACATAATTATGAGGAAAATGAAATGTTCAAAGGAGAATAATTTAGTTAATTGATTTCAAGAATGAGTCGAGTCAAGATTCAGTCAGTATCGTTCAAACCATAGAACAATAAAACTTTCATTTTACAAAAGGCACTTCATACAACATTTTGTCTCAACCAATCTTTGTTCCCCACAGGTCAGCCATGACGGTGTTCCCACAACGCACAGACATGCAGCATGACTACAGGATATGGAACAGCCAGCTCATCAGCTACGCCGGCTACCGACAGCCGGACGGTACCGTACTCGGTGACCCCATGCATTGCGAGTTTACTGAGGTAAGTTAGCACAATTTTTGTTCGTACTCCTCCGCTTTCTTATCAATTTCGTTGCGGGATCCAAGACAGTTAAATTGTTTCACTGGGACTTTGTCGAGCTTTATTGACGCGGCGTTTTTCTGGTGGTTGTTACTGGTGATTCTGGCTTTCAAGAGATGCAGTGGATTGGGAATTCTGTGGCGGGCTTGTCCCAATAAAATAGCATACGCCTTTATGTATATAGAGGCTCGCCATCAATTCTTATGCTCCTTCCTATGTCCTTTAAAAGGATAATGATGGCAAAAGTTGTGTCATCGTTCCTTCGGTCACTCACACGGTGATACTAAAATAAGTGAAGATTAGGCACTATTATTGAGTGACCATACTAAATGACGCTAAATCGACTTGAGCCGAACAAGAATTACCATATTTATTGCACTTATTTCGGCGAAGCGTCGAATCGCGTCGTTCAAACCGGAACGATGACGCTCAAAGCTCTTTCTGCCGTTTCATGCTGATTCCGCATCTACAAGTGCGTCACTCCATTAAGCAGCATGTCTCTCTCCCTTATAGAGAATGAGTCCCAGTCCAGCAAAGGGAACATTATTGACGCAACACAGCACACTTACAAGGGCATAATTATGGTTACACAAGAAACAAAAAGTGTCATACCTCCAGGGGCGGATCCAGGATTTATTTTCGAGGGGGGCACATGTAGAATTTTTTATTATTCATGTTTCGGATGAGCAGATTTTTTTTCCAAAAAGCACTTGTTGACTAAACTACGCGTGCCCCCCCCCCCCCCCCCCTGCCCCCAGAAAAAGATCCTATTTTTCTGTTATATTGCTGTGATAATCGATTTGGCTAATAAGTATGTACTGTGAAGGAAACTCCATAATCATTTGGGGGGGGGGGGGCACGTGCCCCCGTGCCCCCCCTGGATCCGCCCTTGCATACATCCACACTCCACAAGCTCATTCCACCATCTCCCCTCTTCCATCGGGAGTGCAAACGTACTGCAGGTTTATCACCCATACCTTGTCAATATTTCACACATTCGCAGGAAGCGCTTTTGTACATCTTTTAGTATGCACACAGCCAAGGAGTGGAATTCCCTGCCTGCGTCACTGTTCCCATGTTCATTTGAGCCTAATCTATTTAAAACACGAAATAAAATACTTCTTTTGGGTTACCTCGTTCCATCGTTGACCTCATTTCTGTCCTCAGGACAAGATTATGGTCATGAGTCGCTGCACGTCATATAAAAAGAACCTAAACCTATGTTTCCACCAAAGCTCCTAAACAAAAACCTATTTACATTTCAGTCGAATAATTCCAAACCGTTCCCATATTCCTCTGCTACTCTATTCAGAATAAAAGTTTTACACTAGATCATATCACACGATTGATGGTCATTGAAAAACATTCAGTTATTGCGTCCGCCACAAATAAATCATTCAACTACGGACATATCTCGTTCCGATGCATCTGCTACAAACACAACAATGAAACGAAAACTACGTTTAATACACACATCATTGTTTACATAAACCATTGTTTAGTGTTGAATTTAGTTAGGCCTGTTTATTTTAGAATGACTGATTACGTGAATAAAACGGTCTTGCATAACGACTTATTTGTTTAGGATATCACAATTGTATTGCATATTTGGGTCGTGTAATCGTGGTTGTTATGTCTTTTGTTTTAGCTTGCTAGTGTTGAATTGGAAATGGGGGAATTTTGCCTACTTACAGTTGAACCAGTTATTTTATGTGCCTCGGAGATCTTCATGCTTATACTTATCAAGAATTTCCTTATCGCGCTTCAGATTTCATTTCAGATATAAGTACCCATAGAATTATCTGCAATGGAATGAATGACGAAAACATCATAAGGATGCCTAAATCGATTGTAAACACCTACGGTCAATGATTAATTGACCTGCAGTGGTGAAAAGTAGTTGCTTCAGCTTTCCATAAAGAGAAGTCCTTGTCCTGAATAATTGTAACAATTTTATTGCACTTTATAACCGAGTGTAATTCTATCACTTTAAAACCAAGAAGTTCCAATTGAAATTCTTGACCCAATAAAACTTAACTTGCAATGTTCATGAATCACAGTCCCACTTGCTCCTATCTAATTGACTGGCTCGGGTCGAAGTTTCGAACACATGCGATCCACAAGTTAATGCGATAAATATTGTTGCAGCTTTGTCTCAAGTTGGGGTGGAAGCCCCCAAAGACGGCGTGGGACATATTGCCACTTGTCCTGTCCGCTAATGGAAAGGACCCGGACTACTTTGACATCCCCAGAGAACTTGTCATGGAGATAAAAATGACCCATCCCACGTAAGTCTACGATTAGTGTGTAGTTTTAGAACCATTGTATTTTTTTTTAAGTAGCGCTAAATTATTTTTGAAAATGGAATGGAAAGTTTTGCGATGAAATATTACTTAAAAATAAAATATGAAAAAAAAACTTAACGCTTTGAATTCCGAATTTAAATAAAATTTTAAACACCCGGAACCACCTGTTTCGCCAAATTCGTTCGCATCGCTAAAGCTTGCCTTTAACAGGTTGCACGAAATAATAAACAGTTATCATGAAATTGAATTAAAAAAAAACGAAATTGGCGTCGATATTTTGGAGAAACAAGTTACGTATAACGTAGGCCACATTTAGCTAATTGAGTAAGTTTTACCCCGCGTCCTAATACAAGGTGTCTCTGTCTCTTCCACCTTGTACAAACGGATACACGTATTTAGTACACCTGTACACCATACACAAAAAGTTGTTTTTCATTTTAACAAAGCTTTTCAATTGGGCATTTTGACCATGTAAGTATTGTACTTTTGTAAAAAATGTCTCTAGTTAATAATTATCAAATCATGTGAGAGAGCCGAGAATAAAGATAGTTTTTTTTAAGCGGTTTCCATTATTATCACATAGACACTTATCTACATATTTAGGGCTACACATTTTAATTTCGACTATATTAGAGCTCACGTTTTTAATTTTACGACTTTATTTCTCTCTCTCATTTTCCTTTTAAACAAATTCAAACAATATTGTGGTTTAGTGTGACTTCCGTATAATGCAATGCAAAATAAATTTACAGTATCTCTGTATCATATTTCAGCAGTGTCAAAGCTTTGTGAAAGAGTTTGTCCGAGGAAGCTTTACCTTCATAATGTAGGTTTATATATTTACAGCGAATCTAGAAGACCTAGAAAGCAGAATTTTAAATAATATCTAAATTGACACAATATTGTTAAAAAGATTGTATTTCAGATTTTTATTAATGCCAAGAATGAATATTCAGAATGGAACTTGACGCTACTGAAAGTGCTAAACTCCCCAAGTTTAGGCTTACTCAATTTAAATTGCCATAGTCACGCTAAGAGGAAGAATATTAATATAAATAAATTTATACTATAAACTATCTACTAGATTGAACAAACTGAATTGTTAATCGATTTTTATCACTGCACCTACCTACCTATAGTTTTAGCGAAATTTGGATTTTTACTGAAATAAAAATACTTCCTAGCGTTGCAGGTGCCTATAGTTTATGAAAAGAGGAAGGCAAAAAACAATATATTCATTAAATTAATCACTTAATGATTCTTATTTTTTGAAAATGATTCATCTCTATCATAATCTTTCCATTTAAAATACTTCCGTTGCAAAGATAAATATTGTACCTATCAACCTGCAGTCTTTCAGAAGTTTTACTTTTTCCCTTATAAAATAATTACGTAAATGTTTCGTTCCCAGGGAAATACCCAAAGTTCTTACATTCGGAAAACGGTTTTCAAGTACTTGAGATGTTATTAACACATCTGTACGGTTGCCCTTCCTTCTTAGAAGAAACCCTTAGTCCCTCCTTACAATACCCTGAGGAAGAAATGGGTCCATTCGCAGCTGAGGCTTCACGGTAATATTAGGGACGTTTACGTAAATAACTTCCAAAATAATCAATTATATTTATATCTAGCTGTTGCCTGCGATCCTCGTTCACGTGAAATTATTTAAAAAAATATTACTTCCGTTTTTTAATCAGATTTTGTTACCAATTTCAAGGATTCTACTTTTTTTTTGCACGAAACACTTATAGTTTTTCCAAAACAAAAGTTGCCTATGTTTTTACACGACTGCCCAAAAAAAAGAGTGTTATGTTTTTAACGTTCATGTATGTATGTATGTATGTATGTATGTATGTATGTATGTATGTTTGTTTGTGAGTTTCTTTATTCCACCATAACTTCTAAACGCCTGAACCGATTTTAATGTATGTGGTATCGTTAGATTCATTGCGCCACCCCGGGTAACATAGGCTAGATAAAATATCAAAAAACATAATAGGGTGGCCATGATTTAGAAATAAAAAGAACTTTTAATTTTTTTTTATTGAAATTTCAATAAAAAATATAATCATCGTCTAGAACTTATTAAGTAGATTACAAAAATATACCACAGTAGTATTCAATATCTATTGTTTACTAGTAATACTACTCAACAAATGATATAGTGACATTTTAAACCCGGGATCCGATACAAATAAGCTACATATCAATAGATTCTCTGTAATGAAAGAAATAAAACTGGCTAGGTTACAACTCCCAAATCCATCTACGACGGCACCTAAATGGTTTTTAAGTTTGTATGAAAAGTCAGTATGCGTGAATCAATTTACTTGAAACATGGCAAAAATATTAATTTAAAGAAATAATAATATTTGCAATAATAGAATTTTCAAAATCACCCCTTAAAGGGTAGAAAAAGAAGATCAGGGTAGATTTTGGTATGGACAAATCTGACTGCGAGATTCAACTTGAAACTCATTACTAACACAAATGACTAAATCATTACGTGTGTTATAAAACAATAGTTTAAAAAAACCGTGCGAGTTGAACCCACGCACCAAGGGATCTGTAAAAGTTTTTTGGTACCTACTACTTATAACTGTTTGGCACTACACTTGAATTTCTTAAAATGTTAACAAAATATTCAAAGTTCTTATCATTGTATGTAAATTGCATGTATATATTAAATTCAGCGTAAATTGTTTACAAATAGATACCTACATGAAATAAAAAATGTTTGTAGGTATAAATTACGCAATTAAGTCATTCAGATCATTTCACACGTTCCTGAGGAACAGGGTCTTGATTGACGGATACGCATACGGACAGACAGACGGATAACAAAGCGTACATATTATTAGGGTTCCGATTTTGCCGACCGGAATCCTGAGAAATGAAAAAAAACACATTTTCCCCCTTCTGGGGCAGGCCTATGTCCAGCAGTGGACGTCTTATGGCTTAAATGATTGGTTATAGGTCAAAATACCGATATATCACTAAAAAATATGAAATAAAAAATAAATAATTAAAAAAATTAAAAAACACGCCTGCCATGACAAAAAGTACCTAAACTAAAAAATAAAAAAACAAGTCACACGAATTCAGCGATGAATGGGAGCAAGGTCCCGTAAATGTATTCGAAAATGGAAAACAGAAAACTTAAACTTTTATTGCAGTCGGGGGACCTGTAAAGAATTGTTCCACCGAACTGTCCCCCGACTGCAATAAAAGTTAAGTTTTCTGTTTTCCATTTTCGAATACATTTACGGGACCTTGCTCCCATTCATCGCTGAATTCGTGTGACTTGTTTTTTTATTTTTTAGTTTAGGTACTTTTTGTCATGGCAGGCGTGTTTTTTAATTTTTTTAATTATTCCTTATAATGTTAGCTATCTGATAGCTAGTAAAAGTTCCGTCAAAATCGGTCGCGCCATTTCGGAGATACGCTGAAACAAACATAGAGGCAAAAATTAAAAAAAAATATGTTCGTATTTATTTTTAATGCATTCTCTAAATATATTTATTTTTTATATTACAAACACATACCTCCGTTTTATTTATGAAAAGATAATTTCAAACATGAGTGACATTTTTATTCGAGTACCTTCTTAGAATTTTTCACATCATTTATCTGCCGAGTCAACCAGTGAGCGTTTCATGCTCGTTGCGTCGCATTAGAATTTCTATCGTCGTGGGTGTTTTTACATATACAAATCACAGCACACACGTTTAGACTCGGAACAAATATAACCAGACAAATATTTGTGCATTGATGCGGGAAATACTTTCTCGAGGGTACGAAAAACATCTGTTTTTCGAAGATGTGATTATTAACTGAACGTGTGAATTTTCCACAGAAGTGTTTTTCTTACTGCTGTATTTTTTAACGTCACAATAATATAATAATAAAAATAAATTTACTTTGGAACAATACACAAGACTTAGTACAACAAGTGAAAATATGAAAGCTACAAACGAATAAACTCGTAAGCTAGTAAAATTATTGAGAGTTAAAGTAAGTTAGTAATAAGTTAATAAATATTGGTAATGTCTCAATTCAATAAAGCGAACATTACTTGGCAAAGTAAAGACGGTGTCCTAAGAAATCGTAAGCATATAAGATTCATTATTTTGTTCTTGGGCCACATTCCCAAGTTTGACGCTAGGAACTCGAACATCCCTCCAATACCCTCTTTACAACAATGTAAATACTTTTGAGTAACAATAGACGTATTTAAATTTACACAACGTATAGCCTAAGGACTAGTTTGTAAAACTTTAATGGGATCAGGGATATACATTGAAACAATTTCGTCTTTGAACTTTCCATGGCTATATATTTCCCTACACTATTTATGTGATACATCGCCTTTTTAATGGACCATTTGGGGAACAGTTAAGAACAAAAATCCGGAGGGTCGACAAATGGTTTGTTTGATATATATCGGTGACTAAATATAGTACTTTAAAAGCCTCTATTTATGAGCTGTTCAACATATATTTAGATAGATTCGTTAGCATGCTGCTGTTATGAACGTTAACTGACCCATTTCCCACAGTAAGTCCGTATTTTGGTTAAGACTGTTTTGCTGATGCAGTGTGTGTTTATTATTCTGAAGACCTTATCGCGGAAATCGACTATGTAGGCACATTTTATGTACTGACCTTTTTCAGAGCACAAAACATTCATTATGGATGTAAAAACTTTCAATGCGGAAAATGTATGAGGAAAATGCAAAAAAAAATTAATGGTTTTCTTACTATATTTCCACAAACGAAACTGCAAGGAACCAACAAACTATAAATCCGAACATTGTTCTTTAGCAGCAAAAAAACTCGATTCCTTCGGAAAGGTCGCAGATTTACGACGAAAACTATGTATTAAATCCATGACCGTTATTTGAAGCTTACTGTTTGAGATAGGCCCTTTCTGTTTTCCGGTTATTTATGTCCTTCTTCTTCACTCCTATATATCTATCTCGCTCGCACACTCCCCACCAGGCAGGCCCGAGAGCAGTCGGGAGGCTCGAGGCCTTCATGAACCATTGGCGTCTTGTTTTCCGGCGAGTACGGTTGTCTTCACCTTCACTAAACCGTAAATAGAAGTATCACCTGCGCGTGAGTTAATTTCATATTTAAACGGTGTTACCGTTCGTTTTTCAAGTCGATTTGATATTAACGTTCAAAATTCAAATTGATTACGACGCAGGTATGTAACGTATTTTTAGCGTTATTTGGTTTCTTTTTGTTTCTAGAAACATTTACCTATTGTCCTTTCTTCAGTATAAAGTGTCATAATCATACTGTGTCCTGGTTGTGAACTTTTGTGTTTTACAGATACCTACCTTTTAAAAAGTGTTTTACTTTCTATGATGGATGATTTAGATAAAAATAGTGTTGAGGAGCCGCGACATGATTTATCACGGGACCAGGTGCCAAAGCCGGCTCAGTCCAGTTCTCGGAAACGTGCATGCTCAGCTAGGAGTTCATCATCTAGTAGCAGCCCTTCTTCGTCAAGTGATTCCACGGTCTCCGCGAGCTCTTCCGACCGAAAGAAAAAACGTGGCCGTCACCACAAAAGAAGGGGGCGCAAATATAGTCGCAAATCACGGAAAGACAATCGGCAGATGCACAAGTTATTCCGAGAGGTGAGTGCATTACGTAATCAAATTGCTTTGTCATCATCAGTGCCATTAAGCGGTGCGGAGCCCGTGTCAGTTATAGACAACGACTTATTGATTGATGACAGTGTTAGTGGCATCTTGTACAATGATGGTAGTGACGCGGGCGCGAGTGAGCCTACTCAGGTTCAACTGCCGTTCAATTTCGATATTGAAACGAAACTGAAGGAGCCTGCGGTTCCTAAAGCACCCGATAATTTATTGAAAGCCCTTCAAGATATACAATATTTTAATAAAAGTGAATGGAGTGAGAAAGAAATCATATTGCCATACGCCTGGTTTTATTGACCTAGAAGCCAATGAGGAGATTCGTGCGTATGATCAGTTGCGCCATTTGGCTTATGCTGACAAGGCTTACGCCGCTCTTACATTTTGTGCGCTGGAACAAAGGCAGGCGTTATCATCTACTTTGTCAGAACTACTATCCTGGGCTCATGCAGAACAGGGTTTAAATTTTAATAGCTTGCAGGATAAGATCACGGAGGTTTTTTCTAAAGGTGATTTCCACAAAGCGTCTTCAGATTTGTTGCAGCTTATCTGTGGACACAGGGCTGAAGTTATACAAATGCGCCGAGATGGAATAACTAATCACGTTCGTGATCCTATAATAAAGGCAACGCTACGCAAGATCCCACCATCCGAACGCCATTTATTCGAAAGCGAATCGTTTATCGCTACCCTTGAAAAAATGGGTGGGGTTAAGAAGACATTCATGCCCTTAGTTAAACCTACAAGTGGCTCTGCTTCGCAAGCAGGACCAAGCAAGGCTTCACGCCACCCCCCGCAGGGGTCGGCTCACTATCATGGACCCTCGCAGGGTACCAGCCATGGATGCTGCGCCTCTGTGCCTCATCCACATTATCAATACCGCCAGTCCTCACAGGACTACTATCATGAACGTCCTCAGCGACAGAGCAACCAGAGTGACCGTCGCACGGCGCCTACAAGCAACAACAGAGGTTCATTTCGCTCGCGGGGTGGCCGCCAAAGCTACAAGCCTCAGAGTCAGGGCAAAGGAAACCGTAAACGCCCCGGAGTCTCCTCAGACTACAACTCTGGGAATAAAAACCGTAAGTTCTGACTCGATAGAATTCAGGGCGGGTCAACTAGCACTATTTTACAATCGATGGAAGGAAATGGGAGCTCCAAACTTTCTGTTGCGCATAATAACAGGGTATCGCATACCCTTTCTTCTAAAACCACCTCTAATGTTGCCACATTTGAGGAAAGGGCCCTACATCACACAGGAGTCCGAATCGATGTCGGCACTCATCAGTCAGATGAAAGACCAAGGTGTATTAGAAGCAGTGCGACCTTCCCCGAGCTTCCTGTCAACATTTTTTCTTGTGCCAAAGAGCGATGGCTCCGACCGCCCAATATTCAACTTAAGAGCTTTAAACGCCTATGTAATCACGGAACCTTTCAGCCTGATAAATGTGTTTCGTATACCGGAGTTCCTCCAGCCAGGCGACTGGCTTTGCAAAGTAGACCTTTCGCAAGCCTACTTTCACCTACCAATATCTCCGGCACACAGAAGATTTTTGCGCCTCATTTACCAAGGGGAGCTATTAGAAATGACTTGCTTACCCTTCGGCCTCAGTACAGCACCGAAGGTGTTTGCCTCTCTGAGCAACTGGGTCGCTCAAACATTGCGAGATCAGAATCTGCGCATAATTGTCTACCTAGACGACTTCCTGGTAGTTCACCAGGACAAGGATACTCTGCAAACTCATGTTCGTACTCTCCTGAACCGTCTAGAATATCTAGGGTGGCAAGTAAATTTTAAAAAATCCGTTGTATCCCCACAAAAGAGTCTTGTGTATCTGGGAGTTCAGTGGGATCCTTGGGCCAACAAAAAATCTCTGCCGCAAGACAAGGTCAGAAATCTTATCCACAAGGTATCTGCAAGGCTGAACTTGGGCAAGGCTTGCCTGCAAGAATTGCAAAGCCTAGTGGGCCTTCTAAACTTTGCAAGTTTTGTGGTGCCACAGGGCAGACTACATCACCGGTCTCTGCTCAGTTTCCTAAATGCATCTCTAAATATGCCAGTCAGGAAGGAGATCCACTTACCAGACGAAGTCCTAGAAGATCTTCAGTGGTGGCTTCACAACTGCCACCAAACATCTGCAATCCATCTGCCACCACCAACTCACTTTGTGACCACAGACGCCTCCGATCTGGCTTGGGGAGCTCAGGTGGACGGTTACGCAGTGTCAGGTGTGTGGACTGCTCAAGAACAAGATCTACATTGCAACCTAAAAGAGATGCTGGCAATCTTAAAGGTGCTCGAAACCCACGGTCCTCTACTGTGCCAGTCCACTGCTCTGTTCCAGTGCGACAATCGAACAGTTGTGGCCCACTTGCGGAACGAGGGCGGCACGAGATCGCCACCCCTGATGGAAGTAACGTACAGAGTGTTCCGCTTACTAGATTTTCATCAAATAAATCTGACAGTCAATTATATACCCGGTATTTACAACGGACATGCGGATCACCTCTCCAGGCACAAGCTAGTACCAGAATGGCATCTTGTGCCCGCTTGCACGGAGAAGGTATTTCACAAGTTTGGCACCCCGGTAGTAGATTTATTTGCGTCCAGTCGACCAAACGTGGTAGCCAACTACGTGTCTCTGGATTTAACAGATACCCAAGCGTTATTCCACAATGCCTTTTCCCGGCAGTGGAACTACCACCTTGCGTGGGTGTTCCCACCACCATACCTGATTCCCAAGGTGCTGGCCCACCTCAACTCGGCGACCGGGCTGTACCTTTTAATTGTCCCCCGGTGGACTCGGGTATTCTGGCGGGCCGATCTCAAAGCTCGAGCAGTAGCAGCTCCGTGGTCGATCACCAATCTCAGGGAGAATCTAATAGACACCACGATCGGTCTGCCACCCCCCAAGGTTCAAGAGATGGCGCTCGAAGTCTGGAAGTGTGGGGGTGGTCGAAGAGCTTGACGGGTTGGAATGAAGATCAAATACAGTTACTTAAATCCTCGTGGCGTACTTCGACTCTTAAAACCTATAAGGTCGCGTGGGATCGATGGGTATCTTGGTCTAAAAAATATAATTTGGATCCTTTTCACCCAACAGGACCCATCGTTGCTAGATATCTAGCGGACCTACATCTAGTCGACAAGTTTTCTTATAACACTATTTTGCTTCACAAATCGGTAGTGGCTACTCTATGCAATGCCGAAGATGCTGAACGAATAAGTTCGCATACATTAGTAAAACACGTACTAAAGTCTATTGCTTTAAAGAAGCCTGTCGCCCACAAGCCTCCCGTATGGAATATAGATGCCCTGACCCTCTTTTTAAGTTCAAACACTGTAGATGAAAATAACCCTTTTGCCACTTCTCGACATACAGCAACACTCCTCCTCCTGTGCTCAGGCAGACGAGTCCACGATCTGACATTGCTGCTAGTGGATTCAGAGCATTGCATCGATGATGGCTGTAACATTATTTTAAAGCCAGTATTTGGCTCTAAAACCGATAGTGACACTCATAGGCAATCAGGATGGAAGTTACTGCCTAATACGAGTAATAAAAATCTGGATCCTGTGTTTTGGGTCAGAAAATTAATTGATCTTCTTAAAGATAAAAGAGATTCGGGTAATTGTCCAAACTTATTTATAAATATCAGAGGACAAGCAAAGGCGGCCTCTCGCACTGTGATTGCGGGATGGATTAAAACTGTACTAACAGAGGCTGGTATACCCGCTACTCCTGGAAGTCTACGATCAGCAGTATCTTCAAAAAATTGGTCTGATAACTTACCTCTGGATGAAATTTTGTCCAGAGGAAATTGGAAGTCCAAAGAGACTTTTACACGCTTCTACAGACGAGAGATACTGCCAGCCTCTGCTAGCAACAGCATTACTAGAATGTTCAACCCAGCTGATTAAAGTTTATTTTTCTGTATTAATCTTCTGGAACACAGATTATACTAATAGTGTTACTGTTGTGATTACGAATTGTTAATGATTGGTTTTTGTTGTATAAATTTATTTCTTGCACACTCCAAAGCTGTTTAATTTGATAATATATTATCTTCCAAATAATGAATATCTATTGCTTAATCCATGGGTATAGATTATTTTCCTGAAGTCAATCAAACTCACTTCACATTGGCGTCCCCACCACCAGGCGATAACAAACACGTCTCAAACAGTAAGCTTCAAATAACGGTCATGGATTTAATAGAAGCGTTTTTCCTGAAATAAAACGCATATTAAATACTTACCTTATTTGAAGCTTACAATTAATTTCTGCCTGGTATTTTTGACTCAATGGTTCATGAAGGCCTCGAGCCTCCCGACTGCTCTCGGGCCTGCCTGGTGGGGAGTGTGCGAGCGAGATAGATATATAGGAGTGAAGAAGAAGGACATAAATAACCGGAAAACAGAAAGGGCCTATCTCAAACAGTAAGCTTCAAATAAGGTAAGTATTTAATATGCGTTTTATTTCAGGAAAAACGCTTCTATTACACGGCAACGCACGTCTTTCTTATTTTCCATCAGAAATTTATGCCAGCATAAAAAGGTCTGGGAATGCATATAATGTCGAGAAGTGGTCCTGGGAACAAACGAACGTTCGGCGCAGATTGCTATCGTAAAACTGTGGTCCAGTGATCTCCAATCTTCGTTTATTGGTTATAACTTGGGCCTATTCAATAATGTATTGTTACTTATAAAATAAACAGGCGTTAATGTGTCGTAATAATTTGTGATGGAGCCCGGTAATTCCTCGGCTGACATCATTTTCTTTTATTTTAATATTTGCTATTAGGTGTGATGTTTACGGCCATTAAATGTTTTGCTCTTAGTTATAACTTTTCCTTGTATTTCAGTATTACTTTATGTCACACGCTTAAGTAGAAAATTAAATAAATGTCTTACAGTATAAAATACTTACTTCCCACACAGCTTCCACTTAAAGTTAATTAAAGAATATGGCTCATTAAGCTCTTAATGCAAGAATAATCCTAGACCCAGCACGATACAGTACCATTAGTACTTTCACGTTCGTACATTGAAAAGTTTCTCATGAAGCTTTTACTGAAAGCAGAAAACGGATTTATTAGAAAACAAAGTGCATTTCCACAGTTTATTTTTGACTGAGGAACAATGTGGGTGAATTTCTGTTATTACCGTTTTAAAACATGTGTTTATAAAAAGAGTTAATAAAATATCGTCACACACAAAAATTCCATAGCCGAACATTTTCACTACCCACATATCGGTTCACGGAAAATACACCGATTCAGATGAAATCATTTTCAGTTGAATTCTGAGAAACTTATGTAAACCGGCGTAATTAGCCCACGAACTGTGATGGATCGTTTTATATTCATCAATGACGTTGCTTAAACAGTGAATGACTTAAAAAAAGATTATAGTACTGCAATGTATGTTTTCATAAGACGTAAGCATTTATGAAAAATATTACAGGCCGAAAATTTGTCGCGAAGCTCGGGATATCGATAGCTTCAAGTGGGTTTCGAAGGTCAGGAGACAGCCACTTTATAAAATATTGGTATTCAGACACATCTGTTTAGGTCGGGCCCCGAACATAATCAAAGACGTGTTGTGACGTGTAGGAATTTTAGACAAAAACAGCAAAATCTAGAGCAAGGCTGCTCATTTTATTTTAAAGGTGTCAACGGTAGTGGCTAACGTAAATACGTACACTTGCACCCACTAAACTTTTAACATTAAATTTCAGTCACTTGTTCATTGTTGCTGTAAGTTGGATTACTGAGAATGGGCAATATTATTTTTTCAATCCATAATTCTGTTTTCAAAAGACTGTCGTTAAACTGACCAATTTTGGCGAGCCATATTATGGCCTGCGGATCTGTTGTTGAGCAGCCTTGATCTAGAGAGTCAGGGATTTTAATTTTGAATGGTCCGCTTGTATCGTTGTCGACGCAGAGCTTGTTTAAAAGCTCTGCGTCGACAACGATACAAAAAACTATCATATTATACAGATTTTTCACCAATTATTGATTTTTCAAAATTTATTCACCTACTGTTTTTATTTAATTGTATTTTTTCATTATATGTATCGATGACAATCTTATTTGAGTCGGCCCACAACTTGGCTACGAGTTTCGCACCTTCCACCAATCCCAGTAAATAACGCAACGGGACACAATACCTATACAATAACTTATCCACTCCCTCCCACAGGTACGAATGGTTCGAAGACCTGAATCTCCGCTGGTACGCCTTACCAGCTGTCGCTAATATGCGTTTCGACTGCGGCGGCATCGAGTTCACTGCGAACGCCTTCAACGGGTGGTACATGAGCACTGAGATCGGCTGCAGAAACTTCTGCGATATAAACAGGCTTAATATGATGGAGGTAAGGACTTTGATCTGTTCTTTTAAAAAAAATGTTAATTCGATTCTTTAAAAAACGGTAATTATTGAAAATCACAACTGGATGTAGGTAGCTTTTCTAAGTTGCACCACAATCCAGTTGCCCGCCTTCGGTATCCAGTCCACCCCAGTAAGTAGTCCTATTGTGGCGACCACGTTTCAGTAGTCGTAGCGTGGGATTTACCCCACCTAGGTGGACAATTGGTCCACCTAGCTGGTGAAAATTCTTCCAAAACTAAGACTCAACAAAATAAGCCTCCCCCTTTAGCATCCAGTCTGCAGTCGCAGGCGCCTTATAGGTTGATTTTATTGAGAGTGAAAAAACAACCCAATTTAGGTTTTCTAGTGTTGTGATCATTTTTGTTGCCGAAAGCTTAGTTAGAACGGAAGTGTAACAAAATAATAATATAACAGTATTTTTCATAAACTACTTTTTAAGCATTGTTGGTAGTAGTTACGTCTCGGGGGATTGAGTACTCTTGTAGCAACTAGAGCTAAGTGCAGGAAAGCTTGGGACATTGTTTATTTGTTGTTGTGCTTTTACCGGTTTACAAACACGATAAATGTTCCAAATATTAATAGTAATACAGGGTGAATGTTCGGTTGAGACGGGGCTTTAATAAGGGTAAAATCATACCTTAACCATTGCAACTAAAGAAAATAATTCTTAAAATTAGCTAAGGTACTGTTTTCTCTCATCTAAATTCTCCATGTATACACCTTGATAGTGTTCATATCTAAAATTGGTAACACAATAGAAAAACACGTGGGATTCCCCGTACGTCATAACAATGCCATCATCTCGAGCAAATTCCGTAACAATTTCCATGAAACGTTGATGTTAATCGATCTAAAATTAACTTATTAACTAGCCACCGAACTATAACAATATTTATCGTAATGAATCACTCTGTGAAACAATAATTTGTACACGAGATTTCACGTTGTTTAGCGTTTGAGTTAAGGTGAGTACATACTTGAATATTTCAATCGAATGAGAGCAAAGGCTCGCATTTCAGCGTAACGTTTTAATTATTTATTTCAGTTATTGCGAAGGCTCGATGACTTGTTTGTTGAACTGCTGTGAGCATTATTAAATGCTACATAAATTCACTCGTGCGTTTGATAAATCAATTAGGTTTCAACAAAAAACTTAGTACCGTGTTTAGATAACATCTCTTTAGAGCGACTCGGTGTTTTAGAGAGTGCCGTGATGTCACACTATCCTCGAAGTGACCGATTCTTATGTTTCTATTGAACAAGATTACACTGCCTGTCTGAATGCTGCGATATTCTGTCCCGTGTAAACGGTGCCTTTCAAGCAAATACCCAAATATGTATCCTCCTTTAGAATTGCAAACCGCGAACATTGCCAGTCGTATGTGCACTGTGGTTGAAACGTTGGTCGGATGATTGACGACTAATTACCGGCCAGTCGATCTCGTAATGTTTTGCTTTAGGGATTATGCTCGTACGCTCAAATTAAAGGGTCATAAACACTTTGATATGGCAGTTGGTTTTATCATTTGTCATTTCCAACTGGATGCCCGATTTTCATTGGAATGTGTAACTATTCGGAACATAGAATTAATGGAAATACCTTAGCAAACAGTTACAAAAATTGAAATCCTATATTTTGTTGTGTTTATATGAATTCTGAACGTTTTTTTATGTCCCACAGAAAGTAGCTCAGAAAATGGGATTGGACACTAGGACTCCAGTAAATCTTTGGAAGGACAAAGCTCTCGTAGAATGCAACGTTGCCGTTCTACACAGTTTCCAACAGCACAATGCTACCATTGTTGACCACCATACTGCTTCTGAAAGCTTCATCAAGCATCTGGATAATGAGAACAGATTGAGGTAAGTAATTTAATTCAAATTCGTTTATTTCGTGAACAATGGGCTTGCTCGTCGTCCGTCCGTCTTATGACGACGACAGGCCGTGTCGACGCCGACGGCGCGTTCGTGTTCCACGCGCGCCTTAAAGAGGCAAGGGTCGACGCCCGTCGGGGCTGCGGTTTGTTCGAAAGAGATACCGCGGCCTCGACACAAAGGGTTAAGAAGGAACATGGGTGGTTTTTATTCCGTAAAAGTCTGACACTCCCTACCGCTCTGCCCAGAGCGGGAGGTGTAATTTTATGATTTCCCACCCTCCAAAAAAATAACAAAAATGGTACATCCAGAAGTTGTTAAAATAAAATTAGGTCCGTGCTGTGTCCCACCACAAGGCACACAAAATATTAAAGGTTTTTAAAACATATAAAAAAGTCAAAAATAAGTAAGTATAATCACAATAATTATAAATCATGTCAACATTAGATAAAATTATTCAAAAAATGACAAAAAAAAATCATAATGTCAAAACTCATACAACAATTAACACATTATGAACTGAAATGACACAATTTTGAGAGGTGATCATATGGGTGATCCGATGAATGACCAACTGTTACTCTATTATTATGCTAAAATGTACCAAATTTTACAGCTTAATTATTACATAACAAAAGATTGTAATTGTTGTGTCAATTTAATAAGGTCAAGCATTTTAATTGACACAATTAAAATCTTCCGCACTACAAATAGAACACTTTATAAAGCGGCTATCAACATCTGCCAAATATTAGTACAGTTTATCACAAAAGTCAATGCTCGTATTTTATGTGAACTTAATTGTTTTAAAAATAGATTACATCAAAATAATGTGACGTTATGAATGCACCGAAACAAAATGTAACATTATAATATGTGTCAGACATAATGAAGATTTTGCGATAAAATATATTTTCACCTGTTTATGTGACACGATGGTTTCCCCTTTCCGGCAATTGTGGTTGACCCCGTATCCGAAAGTTGCGTAGCTTAAACATAGGTTATCAGATTAATGTCGTTATGGATCAAAAAATATATGGATCTGGGACATTAAAAATGGACAAATAGCGTAATTTTATTTTATGCCTAATATTTCATCAAGCATTGATTGTTTTAAAAAGAGTAATCTTCTTTTAATTGGCATGTTTTGTGGTTTGTATGGTAGTTTCTTTCTATACAGCCTCATTTTTTGTAAAAAAAATAATCATTAAAGAGCCGTTGATCCCGGCACTGATAGTAGTTACGGGAAGAAGGGAGCTCAAAAATCGAATAACGGGTATAGTATTAGTATTTATTTACTTAATTGGGAACAGGTTAGGCAGATGATGACGATGACCATGATAAATTCATGTTGTATACAGGGTGGTGCCGACAATACGACAATAAATGAAACCACTGGTGGTTCTAGTTCATAGGAACATTTTTAAACTATCAAATAAATCCTAACACCGTCGTGGTGCCGACGATACCACACTAATCTACCTAAATGTCTTTGCCCAATTCGTTTGTTACATTTTTAACCGACTTCAAAAAAGGAGGAGGTTATATTTCCACACGTTAATCGGTGCAAAATATTCCTAACGTTAGTACACCAATATTTGCTTGTAAATTGTAATGTATTTCGTTTACAGTTTTATGCTACTTAGTTTTATTGTTTTTTTTTTCAACTTTTTTATTTTAGTGTTAAAATTTATTTGATACTTTAATAATGTTCCTATGAACTAGAACTACCAGTGGTTTCATTTATTGTCGTATTGTCGGCACCACCCTGTATACAAAAAGCATGACACATTGACTATGATAAAAAACACTCCTGACGCAATAAAATAACGCGAATTGTACAACAAAGTCTATTAAAGTTTCGACATTGTCGCGCCCGCTTGTAGTAAACAGATTGCGGATGAGAAAACTAGACTTAATTACATCCAGACCCGCTCGGTCATTAAGCTGTCGACACTAGAGCCTTGCAGATGGACCGTTTAGCTTAGACATGTGGTCAGAAGGACAAGTAAACATCAATGTTTTGAACTATCGTGTGATTGTTTGGGTTTGCAGCTTCACTTTACTAGGCGACTGTACCAGTGACGTCATAACATACATTTATCAGTGTCTGAGATATTGTAGAATCATCCTCCTTGATACTGTTACAGTTTTTGCAGTAGACGAGTAGGATTTCGATAAATGGACTAAGTTTTTGCTCCGATTCAGTTCAGGTTGGTGTACGTCGGGATAAAAATGACGAAGCTCGTTGCCTACCAGATTTAGAGGTGACTCAAGTCCTTGCTAATGTTACAAAAAAACAGAAAGAGCTCTAAGAAGATTTGCTCCTCAATTACATCCATAAAAGTAATGTCTGAGTAGTCTTAAAAACAATAGACTTGCTACAGTGCTAACAACCGATCAAATACAGCCAGACATTTTAATTGGAAACCAATTAATTCATAGAACAGACTGACGGAAAAACAATAGCGACCTGGTTGTTACAGTCCAATTAGAGAATTTCTACAAAATGAAAATAGTCTCGAATGGACCATAAAATATCTGATTAAATAGATAGATTCTCTACATATTAAATTAATATATTATAATTATATAAGATATTTACATGCATTTCAATATGTAGTTAGTTTTGTTGTTAAATGATGAGGTTTAGCTAATGATGGTTTTTCCAAATCAACAAGGTAAGCGGTCTTGCTTCATCGATTGTCTTGACTGACTCTTAATCTCAACGCAAGGACGGGTCACATACTCCTAGCTACGTACCTACTGATAGATACTATGACGTCAGTATCCGCTATGTTATCAACAACATGCAGAAAAAAGGGGAGAATTTTGGATATTCAACCTAACACGGGTGAAATAGAGTTTTAAAGTTGGTTTCAACATAGACCGACCGGTCAAACAACCGATCCGGGTTTTTACGTAATAAAATACGTAATATTTTTTTTTCATGAATTCTTTACGTCTCCACTAGGGGCATAAATACATAACGATGATATTTACTACCGAATACAAAACCACTTATAAATCTTAGCGCTAAATTAACGCCATCAACTGTCGGCGCTGGTAGCGAAGCAAATTGAAACTAATTTATGGTATGGTCAATTAACGCTTATGCTGTTCTTATATAGTGATCAGTAATGTTTCACAATTTTGTGGTACCAATATGCCTTTAATGGTATACAAGCCTTGTGTACCCATAGTAAAAATGAACTAAGGTAAAAAAATATATTTCAAAACATGCTATTATTGTAGTGGAATGTGTCTTGCTCTGAAGCATTTATATAACATCCGGTATACCACATTTTATGCAGAAAAATAGACAACTTACTAAAAAAACCTCTATACAATTTTTAACGGGAATGAATTTTCAGATAGCCTTCCAAGTGTTCACTTTCGTTAGATCAAGTACTCTTCTATAAAATTTTAGGCAGCACGATGTCAGTCTATGAATTTATTGTCATAATTTTTTGTCTTCCCAATCAGCTTAAAAGATTTTGAAAAAACTAAATGTATGAATTTTTCAAACCATATATGTTGGAAATTTATTCTTAGCTATAGTTGGAACCGGCAGGAGACAAACACGCGGGAAAAGCTAGTAAACACAACATAATTCAACATCATAATAAATGTAAACAACATGCATAACTTTGATTAAGTTCCACAAATACAGCGTGTAACAAAAGGAAGCGGCCGAAAATTGCCCAAATTATTTCGTGAGTTAATCGAGTCTAATTCAATTTGTTCTTCCCCGGGTACATTATTACGTTATACAGTTTAGGTGACAATTTCGTGGGTCGTCTGCGGTGCATCAAAATTATCTCCGTCACGCTGTTTTCAATCTTACCGCAAAATTTTGGAAGAATTTTTCATGGTAAATAAAGTTAAGATGTGGTTGTTAGTATTGTTAGCGGCTGTAGCTAATTAAATGTTGAGGAAAAGCATATATCTGTTTGCTTGAAGTCCTAAAACGTCCTGAACAAGGGATTTAGAGATAGGTTTACCACCATCCGTGTTTTCCGGACATGTCCTTGATTCTAGTGTAGTGTCCGCAATGCGTGAGGAAATCGAATTCATTCAGAATTTTTGAAAAGTATAAAATTAAACTGTCGCTACTTTTTAATGAAATCGACGTTGTGGTTAGCTGTATCAAACAATAAACCTTTCTCTATTAATAAATCGATGTCAAATAAATCGCTAAAATTATTATAAAATTATACTGCACAGCCAAAGGAAAAAAGTCCAGAACGTTTAACAAACGTCTGTAATTTTCTCTGCGTTTATTATTTTGAAAATGGGAATCCTAAAATGGAAATACTTTGTAGCCTCTTTGTAGCAAATAAATTGATTTGATTTAATTAAGTAAAGCACCGAATAGATAAATAATAATAGATAACATGTTCTTGAGATACTTACAATAGTTTTATCATTAATTAAAGATTTAAATAAATAAAATAAAATATTATTAAAATATTTTATATTTAAAGATTATCAACATCTTAATGAAGCACATTCCAAACACAGTTCATGTGGGTGTTATAAAATAATTTTAATTTAAACAAATGATCGACACGTTATGTAAATCATAATACCGGTTTGCACTAGGTATAGAACCAATTTAAATTATCATTATCACAAATGAATAATTTACTTTTCTACGTCGATACAATGAGAATTGACCGATATTCTTAGAAAACCTATAAACGTAAACCTTCTTTTATTCTAACAATAAATATATTGTGCGTCATCTTGCAATTTGGACGTCACATATGAATTTGATGGTTGTATATATGATAGGTATTAAAATTCAGAGGTATTGTTTACCTGTTTTCTTGGCAGACAAAATGTAGCGCTTTGTTTGCTGTGTTTCAGGCCATGTTGCATCAACTTGTTGACAAGTTGCCAGTCCTGAAGTTTTAAATACTATATGCTTGCTATTTTATTTGTTGCCAACCTTTATTGTCCCACTGCTGGGCAAAGTCCTCCATTCCTTTCAATGGTCACTTCTTTCCAATTTTCATGGAAGACATCCAAGTTGTCTCGCCACCTCCTTCGTGGTCTGCCACGACCCACGGGGTCTTGCGCATTCCTATTTAGGTTAGGCACTTGGCAGCCTTTTAAACTACATCGATTACATGCGTTGCGTAGTATTTCGATGTTGATATGTTAATTTAACACCTAAGATACTGCGCTTGATATTCAAATACAATGTAACTTGTAACTAAACCAGTAAAAGGGATTTATTTTATCGAAACACAATCTAGAAGGAAGAGTTAAACAATACATTTCAATTTGTTCAAGGAAGTCACGATTGTTTTGTCACGCACGACCAAATCATTTGGACACTACCTTTGTCATTCTCATTACCATCATGTTTCCGCAAAACACAATTAAACCAAGCCAAATCTACTCTTATACTAAAATTATAAAGAGGCAAAGTAAAAGAAATTCTTACTACTAGGAAGCTAGATTTATCTATCCTCAAGTTTCAAAATATGCTATATGTATACAGATATGATATAGGAGGCAGGATGGACGTTCTGTGGGGTTTTTTCGGAAATAACGCGATGAGTGCAATGAACTAAAGAGTTACACATATCAACAGGTCCGGCTGTCCAGCAGATTGGATCTGGATTGTGCCACCGATGTCGTCTTCAATCACTCCTGTCTTCCACCAAGAGATGGCTCTGTACTATTTGAAACCTTCTTACGAGTATCAGGTCAGTAATTTTCTTTTTTTTTCTTTATTTATTTGTGCCCTTTGCTTTTTAGGAATTGAAGGCAAGACTCCACGTTCAGCAGTCACTCCTTCGACCACGAGACCAACGTTGGCAGCTTGTACAATTAAATTGAATAAACGACTGCGATTCAAACCAATATTATTTTATCAGGAACCCGCATGGAAGACGCATCAGTGGCAGAAATCCAAGCCAATAACGGGCAAGAGACCAATCAATCGGAAGTTCCATTTCAAGCAAATAGCCCGAGCTGTCAAGTTTACCTCCAAACTATTTGGACGGGCCTTGTCCAAAAGGATCAAAGCAACTGTTCTTTATGCAACAGAGACAGGCAAATCTGAACAGTTTGCCAAGGAACTAGGAGTCATATTTGGACATGCCTTCAATGCTCAAGTATGTATAAGCAACAAGTCACGATTTATTTTGAACTGATCTCTTGAACTTAGTTTTACCGATTTTTCTAAGAACCATAGGACATTAGCACTTACAATTTGGATGCATTCTAGGTACACTGCATGGCTGATTACGATATCACATCAATTGAGCACGAAGCTCTGTTGCTGGTCGTGACCTCAACGTTTGGTAATGGAGATCCTCCGGAAAATGGTGTTGTAAGTATTTCTAAATTTAAACAATAATTTATTATGAGATGAGTGAAAATACGGGGGCATTTTTTTAACAAATGGTTCTTGTCAGGCGTTTGGAGAACATCTGTGCGAGCTTTTGTATGCTGATCAAGTTGGTGAAGAAGGCTCTGGGTAAGATTTCAGAACATAGCAGATAATATTAATTAATATTGACACAAAACGGTAACTTTAATTTATGGAAAATTATTTACAGGAATCAAATGCTAACTCCAAAATCGTTCACAAAAGCTAACAGCCAAGTCGAATTACAAAGATGGTCTGGTAATCCTAAGAAGCTGAACCGGTTGGAATCATTGAAAGGTAACGAAAACAACACAAATAATAAAGTAACACTGTAATGTTTGTGTTTTTCTATATGGGTTTTTATTTTTAATTCGCTGCTGGAGTTAGGAGTAGGTAGTATAAGTACGAGTAATTGATATTGTACCTCGTTGTAAATTGATTTTATTTTTGAATGTTCTAGAACAAAAGCTTCAAATTTCAAACTGTCAGGATGACGGGGAACAGGGTCGTCAGAGCCAGTCTACGCCAGGGTTCGGTACGGAAAACATCTCTGCTACAGACTCTACTAGTTTCTGAGCAATATTAAACTCCGTTACGGTGGTCTACGTCGGGAAGAAAAGTGCCCGAGTGACGTTCCTCGGCCCTCCTCCTCGACCCTCCTCCTCGATCCCCCTCTTAGGTTCTCCTCTTCGGCACTCCTGACGTCCGCCGGCTGCTGCTACAGCCGGAGGGACGTTTCCTTGATCCTCGCGCCTCCTCTGCGTCTGATGGAAGCTGAAGTTTTGACTGCAGGCTACAACCAGCCCCTTTGCGAGCTCAACGACTGGAAGGCCGGACTTGAGGCTTTCCACCTTAGAAACCCCTGAACTCTTCATACCTAAGGACCTTCACCTCGGTTTCCCTGATTGTGTACAGTATTTTAATTAGAATTCTCCAGCATCCGGTGGGTAGGGCCTGATAGGTTTAATAGGTATTTTAGGTTTAATTGTATTTTATTTTCTTAAATTAAATAACTGTTTACCTATTCCCTTTTTCTGTTAAACTGAGCTCTCCTCCTAGGTAGGAAAGTGCTAATTGTGGCCTTACATTTATCAGGTTTCCGCTGTTAAATGTAACGTTACAACACCACTTAGAATATGTGTAAATTTTGTTTTAATAACCAATTTCGCTCCAACAGGCAGTACAACAGATGCCACATCCATAGACAGTTTCGGTCCACTAAGTAACGTTCGTTTCGCGGTATTTGCTCTGGGTTCGAGCGCTTACCCGAATTTCTGTAACTTCGGCAAATACGTGGACAAGTTATTGGGTGACCTCGGTGGGGAACGAATCCACGACCTTGAAACCGGTGATGAAATGTGCGGCCAGGACCAGGCATTCCGGAAGTGGGCCTCCGGCGTCTTCAACGTAAGTTGGAAATTACTCGTGACGAATTTGTGACGCCTCTACAGTCTACAATATGTCGGTCTTGGGGAATTTAATGATTGTCTAGATTACTGTACTATTCTGTCAGATTAATGTCATTACATACTGCCTTTAGTAGTATTTTATTCACAAGATAACAATTTAAGATCAATCACTGAGTGTGGGAGTAATCGTGAACTATGGATGAAAAAACATAGTGATGATGTGTATCTGAAATAAGATCTACTATTAACGTAACTCACAGAATAACAATATAATCTTATTGATTAAACTGATTATTTTCTTAAACAAATGTAATACCCACAGGTTTCATGTGAAACTTTCTGTCTGGATGATGACGAAACACTGCAAGAAGCTAAGAGAGCGCTTGGAACAGTTGCTCTCAGTGAGGAAACAGTACGCTTTGCGCCGCCCGAAGTTAGCGCACCAACTCTACAAGTTGCTTTAAAGTTGGCTCTCAACAAAAAGTTCGTACAATGCGTCGTCAAAGCTAACAAGGACTTGGGCCATGGTTCTTCTGAAAGATCTACTATATTTATTGATATGGAACCAAAGGTAAATGTCAAATTCACCAATTCTCATTTAGACGTAACGAGTGTTAAAATAAATATTTTAAAAACTATAATTTATTTGCAGGAAGAGATTAAATATGATCCAGGAGATCACGTCGGAATAATTGCGTGCAATCGCAAGGACCTCGTAGATAGCATACTGTTTAGACTAAAGGACGTTGATGATTATGACCAACCTTTACAACTGCAACTTATGAAGGAAACACACACATCAAGCGGTAAGAAAGATGATAAAGTATATCTTAATAAATAATTTATTCAAGTGAGAAATTCTTATTGTGATACGAGAAAATTGTTTTAGGTCCAGTGAAATCATGGGAACCACATGAGAGACTCCCAGTTATGAGCGTGCGAGAGCTCTTTACACGTTTCTTGGATATCACTACACCGCCGACCACAATCTTACTACAATATTTAGCAACCACCTGCGAAAATGAAGACGAACGCAATCAACTTAACTCTCTTGCTACAGTGAGTATTAAAACAACCAATGATCTTTGATGATAGAGTCCTAAAGAATATTTTATTCAATTGTGATGTTTTTACTCTAGGAGCCAGGAGCCTACGAAGACTGGCGCCACTTCAATTTCCCAACTGTATCTGAAGTACTGGAACAATTCTCTTCGGCCAGACCCAGTGCATCATTGCTCGCTGCACTCCTCTCACCTTTGCAGCCAAGATTCTATTCCATCTCGTCATCTCCTATAGCTCATCCGAAACATCTACACCTCACCGTAGCTGTCGTCCAATATCGAACTCAAGGTTAGTACACGTAAAACATAATATTAAATTGTACTGTAAACAGTATGTCTCATAGTTTATTACTGCTTATTCCCACACTGACATTGCTGAATCCATTGAAATCGAGTTTACAATATGATCTAATTTTAAGTTAAACGACATCCGTTCCAAACAATCTGATAGATGAGTCGGCTGTAGTAGCGACATCAAAAAGGTTTTTCATTGGTAGATTTATGATTTTCTATTTATGATGCGGTTGGTTGTAGTAAAAACAATGATGTCATATTCAAACAGATGGCGAAGGACCTCTCCATTATGGTGTTTGCTCAAATTATCTCATGGACCGTAAGCCGGGCGATGAAGTTTATCTGTTCATCAGAAGGTATTTGGAAGATTTTTATGTTTTAAGCAATTAATTTATTGACATGCATGCATTTTGGTTTACATTTTTAATTTGTTTTCTAGCGCTCCGAACTTCCACCTTCCTGCAGACTTGTCAGTGCCTCTGATTCTGATAGGTCCTGGAACTGGTATAGCTCCATTCCGTGGTTTCTGGCATCACCGTCGAGCTCAACTCAATACACGCAAACGTCCAACTACTGGACCGGTATGGCTGTTCTTCGGATGTCGGACGAATAGTATGGACTTGTATCGCGAAGAGAAGCAGCATGCCGTAAAGGATGGCGTTCTTTCCAAAGTTTTTCTAGCTTTGTCTAGGGAGAAGAACATTCCTAAGGTAATATACCTTTAAAAATAGTAAATTTTTACAAGCTTTGTGAAACAGACTGGGTATTAATGAAAGTTTCTTTTAGATGTACGTCCAAGACTTAGCAGAGCAAGAAGGACCTGAGATTCAAGATTTGTTGATTAATCAAGGAGCTCATTTCTACGTCTGTGGCGATTGCAAGATGGCTGAAGACGTCCACCAGAAGCTTAAAGGCATTATTAAGAAACATGCCAACATGACTGACGACCAAGTGCAGAACTTCATGTATATGCTCAAGGTTTGTGTACATAATTATCATTGTTTTATCGAGACCATTTTCCTCAGCATACTTGCAATTGTTATCAATGTATATACCTAGTATGTACTAGGTGCTCGTTTTATTAACGTTTTCCTTTAATCTTAATTGTTTGCCAGTGCCAACCGTTATATCATCTGATCGAGATTTATTATTCCAATCTCGTTTTATTTAAACGTTATTTATGTTTACATCACATAGGAGGAGAACCGCTATCACGAAGACATTTTTGGCATCACGCTGCGCACCGCCGAAGTCCACTCCGCGTCTCGGGAGTCAGCTCGCAGGAACCGCGTCGCAGCATTGCCATGACGCCGGTCCTCCCGCTTTCACCCTAACTCTACGCTCACCTAGCCTAACTAGCTTCGCAACCCTAACAACTGCTACATATTACTTCGTTACACCAATAAACGAATCAAATGCTACAACCATTTCAACTTCAACGTCAGTATAAAATACATCAGCTTCTAAATTCGCGAAGATTTTTAGCATTGTCAATTTTATATTGCTGATATTTCTGGTTCGAATGAGTCAATTACTTTACTGTGGCTATCGTCAAGCATTAGAATTTATTTGGGCCACCCGGCCAGTACATAGGTTGTGCGTGTAATGGGTCTTGAATTTATTGTACATAGTATTCACTAGCTACCCCAGAATTACATTCCATTTCAGTATTATTATTTTTGTATGCTCATCTTCAGAGGCAGCTGAAATGTTTATATATTTTATAAAATTGTTTTAAATGAATTCCATGCAGGGTGATTTAATATTTAATAACGCACAAAACGCATCATCATCTGATATGTTCTACTTTAAATGCTTCATTAATCGTTGAACTGTATCGATTGACTTCGAAACATTTCAGAATTATAAGAATTTACCAATAACGTAGATGTAATTTTATTCCATTTATTATTAATAATATAAAACTATAATGACTTTCATTGACGTCATAAAATAAAATATTGTCCACTTGTTGCTAACAATTTTTTTTAACATATTTTGTTAGTAGAATATCATATAAAATTTTAACTAGTCTAGTTGGTAAATATTTTCAAAATTATTTTTTTCGTTGATAAATCTCTATTACAACAAAAACCCTACGTTGTAATGCCTTTATTGCCAAATGTTGTACAGATTGTGGTATAGTTATTTTATGCTATCAATGTAAATAATCGTATTTTAGGTTTTATTATAATCCTGAATGTTTTAGATTTTAAATTTATCTTTTACCTGAACTTATTTAGTGAAATTATCTAAAGTATAATTATTTTGTTTAAGATTTTTATCAATATTATCTACCAAACGACCATGTTTAATGCATATTGTACCTTACCTATATTAAAATATAATATTAAATATGAGCAATTGAGCAGCTATATTCAAAATGTTTATTCAAATGTATTTTATTCATATGTCCTTTATATTTGACTATTAGGTGTGAGTGTTGAATTTGTGATCCTTAAACTAGTCCTAAGAAATGTATTCATATTTTCTATTATTCATATTATGAGAATTTAATATACAAATAAAAAAATCTTTTCTGATGTTACCTAATATTTCTATATTAAAATTACATATTATAAATAAATACATATAATAACTGTCTTTGCCGAATATTTACAAATTACGAATTTCATATCTTCTAAATTTAATCGAATGCACATTTGAGACTAACAACATTGTTACTGTCAAATTCATATCACGCAAAATATTATCGTATCGCACTATTTCATCTAATAATGAAAACTGTTCGGAAATGTTAAACGAAGAAATTATGATTGATTACGAAATATTTGTCTGTTATTGGTCAAATAAAGTTCCTTCGTATTCGAAAATGCACCTGGGTTTCTTATTTCCTCCTCCTCTTTATTTTGCACACGTTTCCTCAAACGCGATGAGCCGAATAACAAAGATCTGCATTCCTTTTATTTTTCCTCCTATAGTGAACACTATACATACATCCCAAACCTATACGCATACCTATGACTTAACAGTTTTGGTGTATGGTACCTACATATAGTTCACGTCAAATAACATTGCCCCTCTGAAGTTAGCCATTTGCAAAGATCGCGAAAGTGCAGTCACGTAGAAAATTATTTGAACAAAATAAATATATATTTTTAACCCTTTTACCAGCAGAAGGATCCAAGTGTAGCAGTATAATAAAATTTCAGTAAAATAAAAGTCACGAAAAGCGGGACCTTTTTTTTACCAGGTGTCAATTTTTTTTATTTCGGGGATTACAGGCTGCTGCTACATTGTTTGTTGTGCTAACTCATATTATAATTGTCTACTTATTGGTTATTATTATAAAACCCATTGAACAAACAGTAAACTTTAAGAGCAGATAGTACTTTAAAGCTTCGGAATAACTTGGCCAAGTGCGAGTCGGACTCGCACATGAACCCCCCTTAAATATTAATTTTATTTTTAGTATTTGTTGTTATAGCGGTAACAGAAATACATCATTTGTGAAAATTTCAACTGTCTAGCTATAGCAGTTCTTAAGATACAGCCTAGTGACAGACAGACGGACGAACGGACAGACGGACGGACAGCGAAGTCTTAGTAATAGGGTCCCGTTTTTACGAAACCCTAAAAAGGGCAATTGGATTCAGCCGCTCTATTTAAATAAATAAATTGAACTACAACACAAATGTAGATCCAGGATAAAACACCGTTATAATACCGGTCTGATTGTTGTGAGGTCCATCTCGATGGCTAGTTATTCAAGTACTCAAGTTAGTAATCAAGTACCGCTCATTTAAAACTAGATATCAGTAGAACTGCCTATTACTTATCTACTCTGAGATAACGGTCAGTCATTTCCTCGTCGAGGTCACGTTACTAATGCAAGGTTATTTTTTTTCTGGGATCGACACGTAATATAAAACATTCATCAAAATACCCATAGAATTGGCAATGTTGTAAAAGAGATGTCTAACATATTTTGTTTAGGTACCTACTTTTAACTATAGTCTATCCATGATTTATTTATTTATTAAAACTTTATGCACAAGTAATAAAACCGTACAAAGGCGGACTTAATACTTAACTTGGGCGTTTTCTACCAGCCTACTTAAGGGTGATGCAGAGACAATGACAAGGTGCAAAACAGAAAAAAAAAATGAAAATCTATACTAATATTATAAAGAAGTAAAGTTTGTGTGTTTGTTAAATTGTAAGGGGTAATCTCGGGATGTACTGAACCGATTTCAAAAATTCTTTCACCGTTGGGAAGCTACACTATCCCCGGGTGACATAGGCTACTTTTTATACCTGTATTCCCACGGGAACGGGAACTACGCGGGTGAAACCGCGTGACGTCCGCTAGTATAATATATACCTATCTATATACAGGAAAAAATACATACAAATATATCATCTGCCTAGCCTTCTCTCAACTATGTTGGGGTCGGCCTTCAGTCTAACCAGATGCAGCTGAATACCAGTATTGGACATGGAGCGACTGCCTACCTGACCTCCACAACCCAGTCAGTACTTGGTAATATGATACCCATTAGTAAGACTTGTGGTAAGACTGGTTGTCAGACTTTCGAGCCGCTGACCATCTGTTGCGTCTGGTAAAAATCTACAAATGTAAACAGGCACTACGTATGGAGGAAACGCAGTAAGTAATGGGTGGAAAAAGAATCTTCTGCGTTTAAAATACGAGTCATATTCACACTAATTCATCCGATTCACACTTAGCAGGTAGATAGCCCAAGAATATTTTCTCATGGACAAACGAAACTTTTGTTTTTTTGGTGGGTGGAAAATCATCAAATAACCCCTTCCGCTCTTGGGCAGAGCGAAAGGGAGTGTCAGACTTCTACTGACTAAAAACCACCCATGTTCCTTCTTAGCCCTTCATGTCGAGGCCGCGGTATCTCTTGCGAACAACCCGCAGCCCCGACGGGGAAAATCGAAACCTTAAATCAAGATTTAAACTAATCAATTCTTTATTTTAACTGACCTCTTTTACCGATTCTCAAAATTTCGTTTTACAATGACTTACCACTTGCGTCATAAGTGCATAATTTATTAATGACAAAACAATATTTTATTTTTAATTCGTGTTTAAAGACGTCATTAATCGTCGCGCCGAAAGAGACTTTCAGAATAGGCTTCTGTATTAAGTTATGCCCCAGCTTCTAAGAAATTGGTTCGAAGGATGAATGCTCCAGAAACTTGTTTTAGTAGGTTATGACTATAGACTGATTTACTACCTCGTTGGTCTAGAGCATGAGGTTCTGGGTTCAATTCCCGGATCGTGCAGTGTGTTATCGGGTTTTTCAATAAGAAATTTTTCAGTTGCAGTGACGGAGCCTGGATTTAGGCTCACCCTCTATTACATGGAATTTAAACATAACTGGTGAAATGTGGGTGTACCTACTATTTGGTAAACCTCTGCCCTACCCCACCCCTCCGGGATTAGTCGTAATGTTATGTATTCCAGTTTTAATCTCCCCTAAAGCTGATGTTCAAAGACCAACCTTACCATACCAACCAGTTTTTTTATGCCTTTTTATAGTTTCTTGTTGGTTTATTTAATAGTTTTTGATTAATGTACATACCTAGTTAATTTACTCTTATAGCAGTCGCACTTGCGACCGCTGAACCAACGAGGCAGTCACCCACCTTTATACCTTAGTAAGTTAACGCTGAGTAAAGATGACGGTTAAATTTATGATTGCCACTTGAAGCTTTCACTATCAGACAGTTTATTTACTTGCTGACAAGCAATCTACGCCTGCAATGTATGATGAATCATTATAGTATGTGTAGTAATGTTTGTTCATTACAATGTTATCTATATGCTTTATAATAATCGGAAATGCACTGTCAGACAAAGCACAGACGAATCTGCTGGTTCTACAAGAATGTCATTTGGCAAAAATAGTGTAGTACCTACCCTAAATAACCGTAATGAGAATTTTTTGAAAATTATTATTTTTAAAGTTACCTGCCTCGTTGATCCTGTGGTCGTAAGTGCGGCTGTTGAGCATAAGGTCCAGAGTTCGATTGCCGGGTCAGGCCATGGGTTTTTGCATCAGAAATTTCATAGTAGCAGCAACGTCTGGATTTGTGCCCGGTTGATTGCAATAGGGTCGTGCTCTATTACATGCAACTAAACGTACTTAACTGGCGAAATATGAGCGTGCTATTAGGTACACTTTTGCTTTCTCCTTCGGGAATTACAGGCGTGATGTTCGGTTATGTAATTAAATTCCTTTGTGAAGTTAAATAGGGATTTAAGCTTATCATTTTTACATTTAGGTATACAGTGGTAACAACTGGATGAGAGTTTCCTAAATTTTATATTATAACAACTGGATGAAAATTGACGGCACGGTTGGTGCAGTGGCTGAGCGATTGGACTGCTGCGCTGCGTGTCGCGGGTACGATCCCCGCACGGAACTAATATTTGTATGGCCTACACATAGTTGTTTCGGGTCTGGGTATTTGTGAATCTAAGTTTAAATGTTTGTGAACGCACCCACGATACAGGAGAAATTCCCAGTGTGGGGCAACAACAAAAAAAAATCGAGCTGAGTGGCGCAAGATTAAAGATGCCTATATCCAGCAGTGGATTGGAATAGGCTGATGATGATGATGATGAAGTACAGTTGTAAAGTAATAAGTTTCTAGGTATCTACATAATATTTCATTTCTAGAGTCATCTACGAGTATTGTCAGATGTTTTTCCTATCCCATTATCAACAAGTTATCGTTGAGTACAACGAAGTGTAGTTGTGTTAGTCATACTGGTAAACCACGTCTGTGATCATAACCCTGAGATGAGGCATACCGGAAATTTTAGAAGGTGTTACGAGTTAACTTTCCAATGAGTTAACTGTGACATTTGAATGAGGTGTTTTGTACGTAGAACTAATCTAGGAAATGTTAAGTCTAATCTCAAAATGAATCTACTTATATATCTTTCTAAATATCATTGCTGTGACAAGCGAGTTCAAGATGCGATTAATTCCATTACCGTAACAATTACTGTCTCCGACATTAAAATAAAGCAAATCGTAGGTACTAAAGCATTATTTTGAATTGAAAATACAATTATCCTATAGCAATTTAGTCAAATTGTTTGCAACAAGCGCATTCCCATCCGTACATATGAATAAATTCGTAAAATTCTGAAAATAAAATACCTAGATGTGAAACGAGTATTTTTTATTTTTAAATCCACGCAACTACGTAACGTTTACATCGCGTGCGCCTCTGGTTATCAATCTAGTAACATATTTTCACGAAATACTCCCAAAAAGATTTTTTCACACCACCTGCTCGAAAATGTCAAATTATATGTCAAGCAACCTTAACCTAAAGTGAGTCATTAGTGGCCGGGGGCACAGCCGGTCAATAATGTTGTACTGGATTTCATTATGACCCGCTGGTCAATAATGTGATTTGAATTTGGAATCTCACATGCTCAGCTAAATTGGCAGTATAGTACTGACAAACATCCAGAAAGAGGAAAGCTATTCTCGATACCCTTACTACGCGTGGATGATATTCTCGATTTTCTACAAAATCATAACGACTGCTTCTTCATATCGTTGCCATGTTTTCGAAGACATAATATTGTAAGAATAATTAGATAACTACGAACCATTTTTTAAAAGGAATGGAATAACATTAAAACTGGCATTAATAATAACAAATACCGTACCGCACCGTAATACCCTTATAGTACTTGGCTGTAACATTAGTTAAAAGTTGTTTGTGATAATGTTACCATTAACCCGTTTGTGCATATAACTAACTAGTTCTAAATATGTTATTCTTACTGTTTGTTTATTTAATAAATACTTTGTTTTTCGTACTATGGCTATTATTTTCTCACAGTAGGTGTAAAAAGTAGAGTATCCTCCTCTGGGCTAAAGGTGTCTTTGCCTTGGGCTAGCTTGAATCCCTCGCTGCATTCAGGATTCTTGTATTAACTCCCTCGCTTCGCTCGTGAGTTAAACTCTTAGCTCCCTCCCTGCGGTCGGGAGTTAAATCCCGAATCCTTCATTGCGCTCGAGATTCAATATGACGCCCGTGACATAAGACACAACTTTAGCCCCTCGGTGCATAATCTACTAATAAATTGCCATTGCAATTTTTGTAAATAACTATCACGTTTTTCAAAATAATCTTTTTAAATTTTTCTGAATTCTGAAATTAAAACGAACTTATCCTACAGGCATATTTCACGATGTCCGGATAGTAACATAATTTAATTTATTTTATTAATTTAATTTACTAACAAATTTTGAATCAAAATTCGTGTTGCATTTAATTTTTGAATTTATTCGGTAGGTAAGTAGTTGAGCTACTACTTAATAAACTCAAAAATTAAATGCAACACGGATTTTGATTCAAATTATGTGCCAAGGTAAGTTGTCGTAGGTGATTAATCAGGCTCTATGTCTTTTTCTTCAAACAATAACAAACTAGAAATAATCATATCGAGTAGGTAAATAGCCTCTCCACTTGAGTGAAAGAGCTTTTCGTTGTGATGATCATGGTAAACGATAACAAAAACATGATACATTTAGAGATAATGATAATGAGTAACATAATATGAATCATTATTGGATTCTATTGATATAAAAAAATACACATAATTAAGGAAAGTATATTAAATAAATTCAAGAAATAGCTGTTGTGAAATATGCAGCATCTTGCTTTGAATATAAATAGGTACAACAATACTTTTTCCCTGTCTCATTCTCAGAAAATAAAACTGCAAGTTGATTGATACATCCGCACAGGACAATAAAAGGTTCAGCTACGAGGTCGATCCGTGGATGGGTGAGCATTGATTACTATCCGTATATGGAGATTCCTCCGTTCTTTGGAAAGTCATCATCATCAGCCTTTAATGCAGGGACTCAGGGCTCCTCTCTAGGAGAGGGATGGGCCATAATCCACCACGCGGGCCCAGTGCGAGTTGGTAGATGTCACATGATTTCGAATTTTTTGGTTCGAAGACATGCCGTTTCCTCACGATGTTTTCGTTCACCATTTTGAGTGGAGTGGTGATGAAATAAATTACACAAAGTAATGCGCCGGCGTGGGTTCGAACCCACGACTTACTGTTCCTAGGTGGGGGCCGCCACTACTGTTCCACCACTGCTTGCTCTGCACTCTCTCTGCTCTTTGGAAAGTACGTGAAGCCATTGGCTGGGTCGAAGGGCTTTCAGGACTGCGACACCGCGGTTCTGGATCCCACCTATAAATACTGTAAGTTCCTCAATGATTAATTTTGAGTAGTGCTTAAAGTACAGCTTGGCTGTTCTAACTGTTCCTAAATTAACCCAGGCTGACAAAATTTTCATTTTTCCAAAATCATAGTAATATTAGTATTATATTACAATCGCTTTCCCTTTCCGCTTTCCAGTCTAGAAGCTAGAACTTGAATCAATCCTGTGTCAGAATACTCAGGATTACGAGTGAATGGACTTAAAGCGGGATTCAGTACTTTCCCTTAACCAATATTATATTAAGCGCCTATACAAAATTAACTTGAATTACGACGTTTCGAATGATTACTCAGATCACTCGGCAGTACACTCATTACTTAATTGTAATTATGACTTGTAATATTGTGTATATAATTATTCATAGTCGGGCGCATCAGTGTGAGTCACAAACACCAATATATTTACACTTTCCTTCCTAAATTCAAAAGCGATTCTATTCGTGAAATGATATACATATTTTGAGATGACCCCCCCAATAAACCTCCATTATCATGAATTAGCATGATAATGGAGGTTTATTTTAAAATGATATTGCAATCAATACATTGGGAGAAAATCACTTTAAAAAAACGTCACAGGTAAATTTTTACCCAATAGTGATCATGGAAAAGGCTACCAAAAAAACATTAGGGCACTTTTTTGTTTTCAGGGTATAATTACTACTTACTTAATTATACTTGTTGTAATCATGACTTTCTGATTAGGTTTAAAATTAGTCATTGTCATTACCGTGTTGATTTGGTTTATGGGAGTTACCTGTCTTTCAGTATGATGCGGATCGGCATCCGCGCAGTTTAAGTGTAATGTCCCCGTAACGGGAAATCTTGGTAATATATTTGTTTGAATGATTGATTGGTAATAACTAATAACTGAATTTTCCCGTTAGATAATTGTGCATTGTTTAGCTCTAATTGACACGTAAGTATACTTACGTCCACTTTTCTTGTGTTTTTGCGTTTAACTCTTTCTTGTTAAAGGGCTGTATATTTCTTTTTCAATATCCTATTTGGTTTTAGGATCTTCTAATTGGGTTATTTAATAAATACCTACGTAACTTTTGATCAAAGCGATGGTTTGCTAATAAAAATATATGGCTTTGTGCCAGATTTACAGGTTATCAAGTGTTTGATATGTCCTACAGTTATCTTACCAGTACTATTACAAACGCGAAAGATTGAATGCAAGTTTGTTACTCCATCACCAGAACGGCTGAACGGACCTGGGTGATATTTGGCACAGAGATAGATGATATATTTGAGTAGAACATAATTATGCTACTATGTTTCCCGGAAATAAACTTATCCCAAACACCACATGCTTAGACAATATATTATTGTTTCATCATCATCATTTAATTTTCAGCTGAAAGACGTCCACTGCTGGACATAGGCGTGCTCCAGGTGTCACCACATTGACCGCTCCTGTGTGTCTCGCATCCAGCGCATCCCCGCAACATTAACCAGGCCATCGGTACACCTACTAGTAGGTGGCGGCCTTATACAGGGTGTAATTTTTTTTTTTTTTTTAAACGGGACATGGAGGTAATTTAAGAAAAGTTATAACCTGAAAAACTAGTATTTACAAAAACAGCTGTCAAAAATTTGTAACTTTGACCCCCAATATCTCCGTAACTAGGAGGTTCCCAGGTATGGTCTAGAACAAAAAAATGATCGCAGTGATAGGGAGAACAAGTGCCCTTCGTTTGCGTTAAGGGTACTTTTACACCCTATATACTCATTACCTTAAATGAAATAAGTATCTAATTAATTTTAACAGAAGCAAAAGAACACTTGATAACGATTAATAAGTACCTACTGTGTTCAAACCACTTAATAGGTACTAACAGACACGCAACATGATTGACATACAAATAAAAAGGTTCATACACACGAGGTCCGGGACACGACAAGCATGATCTCATCCAGTCCACCTTTGTGCGTCTTTGATTAATTCGCGATTAACTAGCGATAAATTAGGTAGCGTAATGAACTACATATAATCAAACTTAACATAACGCCAGTAATCCCCAAAGGTTTAGGCAGAAGTGTACCTAATAGTACACCCATATTTGTATGTTTAAGTTCCAAGTAGTAGAGGGCGGTCCTATTGCCCCTTTTTTTTTGGCGGGTGGAAAATCATTAAATAACCCCTCCCGCTTTTGGGCAGAGCGAAAAGGAGTGTCAGACTTCTACTGACTAAAAACCACCCATGTGCCTTCTTAGCCCTTCATGTCGAGGCTGCGGTATCTCTTGCGAACAACCCGCAGCCCTGACGAGGCTCCTATTGCCCTATTCAACTGGTCATAAATCAGAGTCCATGGCAGCCAAGAAAGAATTCCTGATGGAAAAACGACACTCGGTGATAAACTGATAATAAAACTTCCAATTACTCAAAGAATTTTCAAAATCGGTTCAATAGATGCACTTTACCAATTTTTAATAGAAGTATAGATTTTAGCTCAGCTTTGTTTAGTCACACCTTCGTCAGATATTTTCCAGTTGAGATTTCCTCTTGTAGTACCTACACTTATCACAGTAGCAATTGACGTAACTCTGAAAACTCTCCAAACCGCAACAACACAGTCAATACCGTGCAAGACAGCTTTATGATCAAATCATTACATTCTGAGTACACTCACAACTGAGACAATTGGCTTTAAAGTAACAAGTAACAGATAACATGACATCACGCCTGAAAACCCCGAAGGGTTAGGCAGCGGTGTACGTAATCATATACCATTATTCTCGTTTTACCAGTTATGTTTAAGTCCCATGTAATAGGGGGCGAGCCTATTGCCTATCAACAGGTCAGAAATCGGAGTCCGTGGGTGTAACTGAGAAATTCCTGATCGAAATCGTCAAAAACACTTTGTCCAACCAGAGAATCAAACCCACGATCTCGGGTTCAGCACTTGACCAACAAAGTAGGCTAAACATAAAACAGTCTGACTGCCGCACTCAGAGAGCTTTAATGATTACTTAGGCCATCACATAGTAAAGGTTTTGACAGTTTTGTCATACAAAAGTATGTTAAATCTTTACTAAGTGACGACTTAAGTAATCATTAAATATCTCTGAGTACCGCAGTGAGTCTGGTTCGTCTAACCGAACGGACAGATGTGTTGCTAGGGCGTTTGTTCCGCCACTTCTTCTTCCCAGCTTAAACACTAGGAAGTGTCGAAAGGTGTGCGTTTTGGGGAACTGTCTTTTTAAAATAAATTTTGACGTTCGTAAAGTGCTGATTATCAGCTTAGTTTGTTTAAATGACTTTTGATTTTGATTGATTGCATAACATCTAATAATTGGGTTTTCTTCCCACATTGTGATTAGTACTTCCCTTATACGTCAAATTATGATGCTTGTGCTTGATATGAGCAAATTGTAAGTAAATATTGGCATGGTCATTGCGTTTAGTAGAATTATTTGTGGTTTCGGTACTTATAACTGCCTGTGAGTGGTCAGGTACGCCCCCACACCTGGGTGAATAAGCAAACTTGAAGAGAACAAGGTATATTAAGTCCCCTTGTTTGAAAAAAATGCATTGCGAGTCGGTAATTTTTTTGCAAACTAATTGGAAAAAGGTGATTGTCTTTTTAAGAAAATCGTCTCCGTATGCGCTTTGGAATTTTTGATCTGGGTCGAACTTATATTGTATATTCACCGTTCTGTCATTTTTAGATATTTGATAGTCGTTACAGATAGTCAGTCCTCCGAAACTCTGACAGTCAGTTTTACCAAGGAGTTTTTTATTGAATAAGGTCTAGGTAACAGGTACTGTAATTGGAATTTCATCAACAGACACCTAAATACCAAAATTTTTCCATGTAAAATACTGGTATTATTGGTGGTAATATTGCTTACACCAGCAGCAGGCTTATAGTGCAGATGAAGAAGAACTCGCCCGAACATTGTGGAAAAAGGCAGGTGATGATGAATATAAGATAAAGAGCTCGTGGTTTAAAATTAACTGTCACTCGGGTCGATCTTTAGGTTAAGCCGCACTTACCTAGGTTAGTCTGTGGATGGGTGACCGCCCATTACATACCGAGTTTCCTCCGTGCCTCGGAAAGCACGTTAAGCTGTTGGTCCCGGCTGCCATATATAGATATTTAGCAGTCGTTTCAGTGACCTGAAAGTCTGACAACCAGTCTTACCAAAGGGTATCGTATTACCCAGTATTAACTGGGTTATGGAGGTGGACTGGCTTCATGTAAAATACTAGTACTCAGCTGTATCCGATTAGACTGGAAGCCGACCCCAACATAGTTGGGAAAAGGCTAAGCAGATGATGATGGAAAGATAAACGTTGGGCGCCTGTTCTGTGCTCATAGAGTCGTAGCTGAATGGTCGCGGCATTAGCTTTTAATAAACATTACGATGTGGAAAACTAAACTGAACTTTAGCCCGTCAACTTTCTCGAAGCTCAAAGTTTAACTGATTGTTTAGTTCAAAATAACACATATGTAAAACAGCTTTATACGATAGGTCTGTATATAAATAAAACAGTTTTCACAAAAGGTTAGCTTTCGTATTCCTAGGTAATAAAACTGTACTTTCTTACCATTCACACTAACTGCGGTACTCAGAGATTTTTAATGATTACTTAAGCCGTCACTTAGTAAAGATTTGACATACTTTTGTATGACAAAACTGTCAAAACCTTTACTAAGTGATGGCCTAAGTAATCATTAAAGCTCTCTGAGTGCGGCAGTTAGTTTAACCATTTAATAGCGGCTGCGATAGATCTAAGATATTTTTTATTACAATGTTTGGATTACGCCCTAATTGCTCAGGAACCGGATCTAGATCTGTTTATGAGTAGCAATAAAGCAATGCTTAATTATTGCATACGATTTTTTAAGTTAGTGTGTGATGTTGACTTACTGCACGTGTTGGTGCAAACTGTAAGTGTAACAAGTACCTACTTAAATAAATAAATAAATAATAAGAATTAGGCCACATTTTCACAGTCGACAATCATATGGTGAAAGGGACAGCCCTCCGCAAATAGACAGAGTGCATTCAGCTCCTTACTCGGAACTATATTCCACTTAAAAAAACATTTTAACTTGGCACTAGATATTTCTAGTACGTTGTGAGTACGTTTATAAACATCAATACTCACAAACATAAACCGGAACAACTATATACAAGAAGATTTTTTAGCTACCGTCCAAGTTTTTTCGAGGCAATAGGTATCATTCACTAACACCATTTTTGAAAGAAAACCGATACGTAAAATTTTCATATTAAATCATTTTCTCGAAAGAATTATCCGCTCTCCGTGAAACGTTAAAACTTTACGATGTGATATCTCAATATTTTTGTATTGAGTGATACTAAAAGAAAAAAACAAGTATTCAATGATTTTCGCCAAAGATTAATATATCAGAATTTGGACGGTGACTAAAAAATCATTTTGTATATAGTATGTATGTTATACGGGCTCGAACCCGCCACACACAGTGCAGCAACTTATGGCTCAGGGAGTTAAGGTTGCACAAGCCGACGGCTCGAACTCGTTGCCGGGCGTGGCTAATATGCATGTTATTTGGTAATGTTTTTAATTTATCTAGTTTTATTCATTTAGTATTCATTTATCTAGTTTTTCTCTATTTATTTACATATTTATTTATTTATTTAGTGAACTATACGACGATTTATAACGAAAATGAGCGCGTGAAATTTCATAAATTGACCTTTGGGCGTATAGATATTATGGAAAAACTACTGGATGTATACACTTAAAACAATATATTTGAACTTTTGAATAAATTATCTATCCCTGTATGGTTTCACTTTTTCCATTTTCATTCTACATAAGTTATTTACTTACGCTGAAAGATGAGTTCAAATAAGTGTTAAAATATGGAAGTTTCGACGCTCATAACTTCTAAACCAATGATTTTTTTCCAATTCTGCTTCCATACAGGGCTAGATAATGACAAAACCAGTTGATACAATTTTTAGTTTTGAATCTTCACCGTCAAACAGACCAGTAATCACCATACTACGTTTGTATGGAAGAATGACCGGCTAGTTCAACCTTAAACATAACTACCGAGTCGAGCACTAAAGACCTCTGCTAAACGTAAGTTATCCATCTCTAAATCAATTACTACCCGGAGAAAAATCGTTTTTTTTCTGAACTTTATACAAGATGGTTTATGGTCGGTTTTAATTTAAGTTTCCGTGTCATTAATCTCGGTACTACATCAATATAATTATGAACGAGTGGGAGTCTTTATTGTCAAAACATATGGTTCCGGTACTCATTATATTCTGACAGAAATTAACCGTAATATCTACCATCTATTGTTTATTTTTTTGACCCGTGACGATTTTTTCAAAGTTTGAGGTACCTGCGTTTAAAGTTCACATTTTGTCTGTGTTTTTTTATTTAAAAACGTTTCCCCGCACTAGGAATTACTGACGTTGTAATGGGAAGTCTTTGCGGGAGAACTACAGAAGCTGAATGTCTAAGGTATTAGCCTTCAGACTATAAATAGACTTTGGAATCCCCGATGGAATGCAGCGTTGCAGGTTGACGAATAATAACGTATTCATATCCCTAACAGATTATACCGAAATGACGATGAGGATAATGGCCATACCCATTTGCAGGATATGACATTTGTATTTGGGACTGGGACATTTTTACAAGCAGACCCAGATCCTCTTTTTTTAGTAAGACAAAAACAAAACCCGCTAACCGCCCCCGCCGCGTGCATCTGGACTTTACGCTCAAATAATTACATAGACGATGATGCAAGCAGTATACAATGACAATATACACGATAGAACTGATTTCCTACTAACCTTTGATTACTTTCTAATTAATTTCGACTGGCTGAGTACCAATCCGGATTAGTGGCCGTATAATTTGTCTACGTGATAATGCCTCGTTACCTTGATCTGCGATGATAACATCCGTCATCCATTCGAGTCACTGTCAACCGGCGCGGGCGCGCGGTTCCGCTCATATAATTGTTGATATTTTTTGCGGACGCTACTTAGTCCGGTCCTCAGTTGCCGAGACAACAGATTTCAGTTCTCGTCCGGTGCTGCTGCGGTATGCATATATATTATGCTGCAAACGGCGCGGCCGCCAGTTAGACCGTTACACACGCGAGAGACAATTCAGTGATCGAAATTTCGATAGACTTTTTGTAATCTTTCTTTGTTCGGCAAAATGGCGCAGCTTAATGGCCATGTTATACCGGCGGTTTGTCCCTTCAGTGGTGCAAGTGTACAAATGAACGGAGATGAGAAGACAGTGAAGTCTGGTCTTCGGATCAAAGTTCCTCAGCCGATTCGCCTGGAGAATCATGTTATTGAAGGATATGAAAACTTCGATACTCTTCATTCTCAGATCGATGGAGTGTCGAGCAGCTTCGTAAGTAATTTTTATATCAGTCTTTACTATAACTAGGCAGTCCTGTTTAAAATTTTAGGAGAGTCAAATTCCTAGTGTGAAGCAACGTTTTAAAAACAAAAAACATATATGAAAATTAAACTTGAACATATATGAATATGAAAATTAAGTAAGTGTACATACTTTTGATAGTCACATTATTCAGGCTTTAGCTTAATATTTAAAACTTTATCAAATTTAAATTTGGATTAATTTTATTAGTATAAACAACCGCCCTAAAACAGTGTTGTAAAATTAGCATGACTGCATGAATTTGTTCAATAAAATTAGTATATTGGCGATAATTTGCAACATCCTTTAAATGTAACTTAACAAACATTTCAAAATATTTGTGCACACAACATATTGCGCGGGGAAGTATTCGTTAAACTATGTGGCGTAGATAGTTCGGAAAATAAAGCGTAGTTCTAGCCACCCTAGTACCTATTCAAAAATAACTCTACCATTTTTCGAAGTAATAATAATAATTTTATGATAGTATGTGTTTAATTTTAAATCTATTGAAAGCACACAGTTTAGGTGTGTAAATGAGACCGATTTTACTGAGTAGTATTATAAGCTGTAAACGGACTTTTCACGAAGCTGTGCACAACAAAGCATTACACATCAAACCAAATAGGTAACTCTAGGAAAAAAAAATTGCTGAAAACGATTTGTTTTAGCTGAAATATCACTTTTAGCTGTAGGACGCAATGTTATGTTATGTCACTAAATTCGATTTATTTATTTATTTCAACTTCATGTACAAAAGTGGTACATAGGCGGACTTAATGCCACAAGGCATTCTCTACCAGTCAACCTTTGGGATTTATCTTAATAAATCATGAGTAACTTTGTTATAATGTTAGAAATTAACTTCTTCGTAATAATTGTTTGGTAAAGATAAGAAGGTTTTCTTTGATCACGTTTACAATTTAATCTTATCTCATAAACTGCGTATTAATAGTTTTAGAATGTGGACGAGGCAAAAGGAGTATGTAAGGATCGTAGCAAGTGGGGTTCTGTGGTTTCTGCCTACCCCCATGGGAAAAGGGCGTGAGTTTATGTATGTATGTAATAGTTTTAGATTTTATAATATACGGTCTACTGGTATATTCGATTTAATTTATTAAAAAAACTTGTTTGATTAGGTTTATACAGAATATCCTAACCTGTTTGGTTTTAGTCATAACGTATTTCCAAGTTTAGTAGGCTTTTCACATTTTTTTTAATAATTCTTGTGTTCGATAGTTTTATGTATTGAAACTTTTCAAAAGAAAATTACTATTTTTAAAATCTCAGCTTCATCAAAGTAATTCAGCTAACCAATACCACTGTACTTTTTAAGTTACCAACACGACTGTGATTTAAACATCAATCTGCATTTTTCAACTTGAAAAATATATTGAACTTTAAAAACAAAATTAAATCTATAAACTTTAAAATCATAATTCTAACCCGGAACCTTAGAAATCAATGGGTCGTCTCACAGTACAAACGAGATATTATATAAATAAAAATAGTTGTTGACCTTTATCGTTCAAATACTGGATTTTGTAGATATTTTTCTTGTTAAATAATCAGCTAGCTTGAGAGAAGCCAAACTTGTTAATAATAAAAATGTTCAGCGATTTTCTGCATGGCAGCCTTTATCTGTCTAACACTCACTGCCGCACTCAGAGAGCTTTAATGATTACTTAGGCCATCACTTAGTAAAGGTTTTGACAGTATTGTCATACAAAAGTATGTCAAATCATTACTAAGTGACGGCTTAAGTAATCATTAATTGTCTCTGAGTACCGCAGTCAGTGTAGGTTTTCTCCATAACAGGTAATTTTTCCGGGTTCAGTTGGGCGTTTAGCTTCCCACATTAAACAATTACGGGAAACAAAAAAATAAAAGTATTGTGTCATACATCCCACAGAGGCAGCTCCAATAAGTTACAATAGTACCTACTTTTGTCGGGGCTGTATCACTCTTCCCTAAGGTGGATATATCTTTAGTAATCTTATGCCTTTTATTTTTATTTTTGGCGGGTGGAAAATCATCAAATAACCGCTCCTGCTCTTGGACAGAACGAAAGGGAGTGTCAGATTTTTACCGACTAAAAACCACCCATGTCCCTTCTTAGCCTTTCATGTCGAGGCCGCGGTATCTCTTGCGAACAACCCGCAGCCCCGAAGGGAGTAATGTTATGCCTGCTTTATTGACCAGGGACCTATTTAATAAAACCGTCACGGGATAATCCGGCAATATAGTTATAAAAAACAAAAAGGCTTCAGTGCCACTATTATGTACAAAAAAATACGAGTCCTCCTCGTGGTCTGCCTACGCTCCTACGTCAATTTGTAAGTCTGACTAGGTGTGGTTTATAGAGACATAAACAAACATTATAATAAAGTACTAGACAACACAAAACAAGTTCTACAAGTCAGCTGTAAGGAAAACAGCTTTATATTGTGGTTTTTATAATGTACATAAATAATTGACAGGCAAATATTTGGCATACCTTTTGGCCAATGTCTGCCGCAATATTTGTATAGGCCTGCGTTTGATTTAAAAATAATATGTTGACATAAAAATGATGATGATCTAAGATTAAATCATCCTTAGAAGAAAGCAGTTGTTTAGTTAAAACAAATAACATTATAAAATACAAATAACATTAGTTCAAATAACACAGAGTTTACCACACAATAATTATTTTACGGAAATGCTGGGCTATTTGTTTTGAAACCAGTTTTTATTATATTTATTTTTTCTTTAACGTTTCATTTTATAAGTCAACATTGATAACATAATTCTATTTTAATGATAATAATATGAAAAGTAAATATACGGAATTAAGTTTTTAAACTGACATGGTTAGTGACCACAGTTAAAAACTTAATTTCCATCTTCTAACTGTATTTCTATTTATTAAAATTATCAATAATAATAATTATTATTGTTAACAATATTTACCTACTAAATTGTTAATGATAGGTAGAAATGGGTGGTTAAAGTTCTAAATAGGAATTAATGTAAGTGTTGCACAATCACCTTCTCGTTTAAAGTTAAAATTACGTATGGACATTTAATTTAATATTTAAAAAACATTGTTATGATTACACTACAATCAGCTTCCATTTATTCTTTCACCACGTTTTTAATTTTCAAATATGGTTTGTTTGGTATATATTTTGTCAATGGTGGCAAATTGATAGCAACAATGCTTTGACTTTTTTACATTTTTTGAAGTATGTATTTAATCACGAGCAACATATTTTTTTGTAAACATTTGACAACGGTCAAACGCGAATTTCTCGTGAAATAACAAATGCAACTTTAAGATAATATGACCTACTTTATGATAATAATATTATGTGAGTTCTAAAGTATTAGTTTCGTTACGTTATATGAAATGAAAATAGAAAATTGAAAATAGTGGGTGAAAATTGCTTCTAAGCGTGGCCAACTGCGGTACTCAGAGATATTTAATGATTACATAAGCCGTCACTTAGTAAAGATTTGACATACTTTTGTATGACAAAACTGTCAAAACCTTTACTTAGTGATGGCCTAAGTAATCATTAAAGCTCTTTGAGTGCGGCAGTAAGTGTATAACTGTATATTTATATTGGTACTGTTGACATCTATGTATGACATTTCGCATCACATTTGTTTCATGAACTCCGGGTACAATGCACCAGATAATCGCAGAACATTTTGTGGCTCAGAGCAATCAATTGGGGAACGAGCTGATTACCGCATCCCACGCACGAATTATAGCTTATAATTCTGGATTATGGTATCTTTGACGGTTAGTCATCAAGTTTGAGTTAGCCATTGTACAATGATGTTATCTCAACCCATAATGGAACTACTAATTTAATAACTGGGATACTAATAATTTAATTAATGACTGACTCATTAATGAATAGTATACCAGTTGATGTGAAAGCTTTGTTTATTAATTCTGTACCAAATTAAAATAATTAAAATACGTGAGCCATACTACCTACCTATTTAATGACATAACATCACTCACATTTCGCCAATTATGTTCAAGTCCCACGTAATACGGGCGAGCGTATTGCCTTTAACCTGGCTCAAATCCAGGCTCCGTGACTCCTTCTGGGAAATTCCTGATGGAAAAACCAAAAAACTATTTGCCTGACCCAGGAATCGAGCCCAGGACCTTATGCATAGTAGTCACGCTTACGACCACTAGCCCAAAGAGGAGTCAAAACTATCTATTTAATAAAATACGAAATATTCATAGTGTTCACAATGCAGGTATGTGATTATAAATTTATAATCAAAACTTGAAACTAAAAGTGATCTAACCGGTTAAAACTACATACCGAGTTATTTTAATGTGTGAATCGTAAATTAATAAACATGAAATCGTGATAAAATACTTGTGAGATTATTAGATCCTCTGTTTTGGAATAACATTCATGGAGTTTCTTGCCCATAGTCTAGGTAGGTCTAACATGGGTCTTTCGATTAAAACAAAAGAAAATTAAAGCTCAGTTTTTTTGCTACTGTCCTGAAATCGTTTTAATAATAATAATATCGTTCGTAATAATATCATTATTTAAGTAACTCCTCCTTTTTGGGAAGTCGGTTAAAAATCAAATCATTTAACAAAACTTTGTTTAATGTGAGAGAGTGTAGAGTCTATACATTTTTTTATTATCCAGATAATTTGTCATCACATTTACACATCACACCTGTTATTGTGGTACGGCTAGACAGAGGTGTAAATATCTACGCTAAAATTTCGCCGCATTGTTTTAATTTTGAAGCTAAATAGATTAACTTTTTACATTTCTATCGATCAAACAGAAGTCACTTGAAAATAATACAGTTTTAAATATCACTTGTTCAGAGAATCGACAAGCCATTCAGAAACCACATGTTTTAGAAAGTTGTGTTGAAATTTAAGTCGACTTTGTTTTGATTTTATTTTTTGGGTCATCTCAATATTATTTCGGGTTTACGTTGAGATGGTTCTATACATAAAGTTTTTCAGTTTATTGATCTTAATCGCATCCAGAAAATACCATATCTTTACAAAAGGATTCATGACAAAATCATGTTTCATAAACTAGAGTGAACGATGATTAGTCTACGTTTTGTAAAACAGTTATTTCGGTCACAACACAAACGGTTCGCGTACACATTCTCGTATGCTGATTTGTTTAGAAACACAAACGTTTATGTACCTACAGTCTACAGCATTCCTACTATGTTACTGTATCAGTCACAGAATTATCGACACGCTAAGAAGAAGAAGTCACAGAATTTACTTACTGTATTATTCTGAATTTTTTTTTAAATGTAGAACTTGGTTAGATTTAATTTTAAGAGAATAATGTAAAAATCAAAATCAAAAATGTTTGTTTGCAAGAAAATACAAAAAAGTTACAAGGAAAGATCTTATATCCTAAAAAAGTCACTGTATTCTGCCTGCAAGCAAGCGTGCAAATTATTTACTGTTACCTATGTCATTATTATCAAGTTACCATGCAAATTTTTAATTATTATAAAATCAAAATATCCATTCGTAATTCATCAATAAAATTTATTTTTAATTTCCATAAATTCCTTAATGCTATAGAAACAACGATTTTGTAACCACTCAGTCAATTTTTTTAAAATAAAATACCCTGCAACAATTTTAATTCATTTGGAATGTTATTATAAATCAGAATACACAAATTAAACACATTTTTTTAAATAAATATCTTTGTGACTAGGTGGCTGATACAATAGGTTGCGAAACTTAACCCTTTTTTGTCTTGGAAGAACCTCACTACGTTGCTTAAAGTAATGCAGAGACGATGTTATTATTTTTTAAACTGACATGATCATAAACATTTTCATTAACATTGAAAACATAATATTTAGTATGTTTTATTATTTTTAGTAGTGCAGTTTGACTATGGCCATGGTGCTTGCAACAGCGCCGAAATATTGGGAACCAATACAGATAATAAATATGGTATTACTCCGTTTTCAGTGTGTGTAGACGAATAGTGTAGTATAAAACACTAGCTTTACCCGGCTTCGGTCGCATTGAGGTCGGAAATTATAATTCGGGAGCGTTTGCAATATGATGTTGATTAACCTTAAGGTTGACTGGTAGAGAATGCCTTGTGGCATTAAGTCCGCCTATGTATCACTATTGTGCATAAAGTTTAAATAAATAAATAAATAATGGCACTCGGGGATACTATAGAAATTCTTGGAATCGAAGGTAGTTCCGAACCCCCCACCTAAGCATACAAACTTCACCTAAATAGTTCAAAAGGTCATAATTTAAAGGGTCTATTTACTATGACAAATTGTATGAAAAGTTGCCTGAAAATTAATGCATGTTATTGTTGTTAATAATTAGTATATTTTTTTTCATTTTTATTAGTAAAAATCTTGATTTTATAAAAAAATTATGAAGCACAGAATCCTCTTTCAAAATAAAGACATAACTAATTAAATGCATCAACAAGTGAAATACTTAACGATTTACGAAGTTCAACAAAGTTTTGTGATTCAAAGTGGCAAAAACCACTTCTAAAGTTGGCAATCGTCGATTTTCCACTAAACGGACGTGCAGTAGCTTTGAAATTCCGGCAGAGAATGAATTCTAAATGAAATGGAATTCACTTTGAACTGTTAGGAAAAGTACAGGTGACAGACTTTTAAAGGACATGTGATTTGGTCAGCGCTTTCTGTTGTAGTTTCCTATCGTCTTTTTTGGATAGTTGCGTTGACTGTAAACTGTAACTTATCTGTGCTATTTCATTTTTGGAAATCTTCTCTATATAGGGTGTAAAAGTACCCTTAACGCAAACGAAGGGCATTTGTTCTCCCCACCACTGCGATAATTTTTTTGTTCTAAACCATACCTGGGAACCTCCTAGTTACGGAGATATTGGGGGTCAAAGTTCCAAATTATTCACAGCTGTTTTTGTAAATACTAGTATTTCAGGTTATAACTTTACTTAAATTACCTCCATGACCCGTTTACTATTCAAAGCATCCACTAGCACAATGTTTTAAGAGTGCTACTTTGAGTTTTACCGTAAAATGTGATTTTTGACCCCAAAAAAAAAAGTCATTTTCCAGCAAAAATTTTTGCGTAGGGGTACTTAGTTTGATGTACAGAATGCTTGGTTGACGGATGCGTGAAGGGTTCGTTTACACCCTGTATATATAAAATTCTCGTGTCACAATGTTAGTTACCATACTCCTCCGAAACGGCTTGACCGATTTTTATGAAATTTTATATGTATATTCAGTAGGTTTGAGAATCGGCTACTATCTATTTTTCATACCCCTAAGTGATAAGGGTTGTCCACCCCAAACATTTTTTAGTCACATCAAAATTTCCACGGGAACGAAGTCCCGGGCTTCAGCTAGTAAATTTATAAATTGACTTAAAACTTAAGATTGAAAGAAACTATAACAACACTAAATAAAGGGGCTTGAACTTTTGTCTATGGAAACCATGCCCCATTTGTAGCAGCTTCATCCTGCGCCACCATATTTTTTTTTTTTTTTTCTTAGCCCTTTTTGTCCCACTCTTGGGCAAAGGTCTCCCCCATTACTTCTACTTCATATTATGATGGTGTGCTTATTCTCAACACGACTTAAAAAAAATAAGTAATTACAATTTTGAATGGATGACACTGCGGTTCTATGGCCCAAATATCTTCATTTTATATTCCGCACCAGGTTTCCCTGCTCTCTCTACTAAGACATCAGTACATGCGCCAGTCACAATAGATTTACGACTAACAACGAAACCGCATAAGTAATAAACGCATCCGTTTCGGTTTCGGCTCGTTCCACGCCTCGGGGCGCCCAACCCTCGGACGTGGGTTTGCGATAAAACCGTAATCGTACACGACCGAAATGAGTGACCTCTGATCGTAATTTCTCTGAGATTTTTACGATTTTCGGGTTAATTTTTGCACTCTGTCTTACTTTTTTTTTCTGTTTTTTTGGATCGTGTAACGAGTTCAATGCTCAATACTTTATTGCATTCCACATGTAGTACTTAGGTGGTAAACTTAAAATTAGATCACATGGACCCTGTCGGGCACAGCAAAATAAGTGAGTTAGGAGAGAGGAAGCACTAGTAAATTATAATTAAAACATAGTTCGTAGGTAATTTCTCAGACAAACTAAATAAATACCATAATACCTTTAGTTCGAACCCAAAACACGCACCTATGATTTTTCGGATTCATGTGCGTATAATAAAATTATCACTTGATTCGGTGAAGGAAAACTTAGTGAGATAACCAGCTTGCCCAAGAGATATTTCCCGATGGCATGTATAGCCAAGACAGAGGCCTGTGGGCGGTATAAAAACTCGGATATTAGGTTAGGTACTAACCACACAATTAAGGAAGAAGAAAATACCTTGTATGTTAAGAGAATTGTTTAATTTCGTCAACATGTACCCCGCATGGACATCGAACTCTGAACCGAAAAAAATCATTATCATCATCATCATAGGCCTCGCCCAGATGGGGGGATTTGCCATAATCGCCACGCTTGGCAGGCGGGTTGGCGATCGCAGTATGGTGGTTACGAAAGGACAGAGAACGCTGCTGCCCATTCTCTGGTAAACCCCGTAGTCACCGCTTACGACACCCACGGGAAGATATGGGATGGTGCTATTCTTTACGTCCGACACCATACGGAACAGAAAAAAAAATACAGAGTAAATATTGTGTTTTTTCATCAGTAATTTCTCAAGCAGCATTCCGAACCTTGGATTTGTACCCCGTTACAATAAGCTCGCCTTTCATTACTTAAGAACTATACATAACTGGCCAAATGTGGGTGTACCTACATACCAATCCCTTTGCTTAACTATTCAGGGAAACAGCGAATGGTCATGATTTTATTTTTGAGTGCGAGTTTCAAGCAAGCAAACTTCTATTTGTGTGTCTTTGAGTAAAAGGTCTTTAACCTTTATTACTACGACCATTTCGAAGAGCTCTAAACCGATTAAATTGATTGTTTAATAGTTAGAAAGCCCATAATATCTTTGATCTTAAGAACCAATTAAACGTTTAACAAACCAATAAGATTATCTTCAGTTTAAACTGGTTTTGTCCGTGTCTGTCTGATAGATTTCTGATTATTAGAAACTTAGATGACAGTGTGACATTATCTGTAGAATCATGTCTTTGTTATTGATCGAGTTAGTACTGACTAAACATACCTACGCACTGGCGTAGGTATGTTTTTTCATTTAATTATATTATTAACTAGCTATGTCTAAGCTATGAGGAGCTCGTGGCTTAATAAGAACTGCCACTCGGGTCGATCTTTAGGTAAAGCTGTGCTTGCCTAGGTCGGTCTGTGGATGGGTGACCGCTCGAAATACCGAGTTTCCTCCGTGCCTCGGAAAGCACGTTAAGCTGTTGATCCCGGCTGCCATATATAGATCTTTGGCAGTCGTTACAGGTAGTCGGTGTCCTGAAATTCTGACATCCAGTCTTACCAAAGACGTATCGTATTATCTAGCATTAACTGGGTTGTGGAGATCAGATAGGCAGTCGCTCCATGTAAAATACTGGTATTCAGCTGCATCCGGTAAGACTGGAAGCCGACCCTAACATAGTTGGGATAAGGCTAGGCAGATGATGATTAACTAGCTATGTCCGGCTACTTTCGTCAGCGTAAAATTAGCTCAAAAATATAACTACCCTTGATAAGGATTTTGTTAACAATTTCAAGGGCTTTAATTTTTTTCAATTGAACTCGAATTTAAGTAGTATGTATAGGCTAGCACTGTAGATTTTACCTGTTTTGTGACGTATAAACCACAAAACATTGTTTTTTTAACTCCGTACGGAGTTAGGCAATAATCACATACCTATTAGGCAATAGGTAATCATTATAATTTTGTTTCCTCTGCAAAGCAGTTTCAGGAAAAATAGAGAAATTAATAATGGTTATAATAATATTAGTAAAAATATAAGTAAATAAAAATTGGAATATAGTTAGTTATAAATACACAACAGGCTTCAGCGTTTATCTGCGTGCTGAGGTAGACCTCTCAATAATTAACCATCTCAAACATTAATATTGTCCAGGACAATAAAGTTGCTCGTTGTTTAATAATAACTGACACTCGGGTCGATGTTTAGGTTAAGCCACGCTTGGCTAGGTTGACCCACGGATGGGTTACCGCCCTTTACGTATACCGAATTTCCTTAGTGCCTCGGAATTGGTCTAGGCTGCCATATATACAGTTGTTACAGGTAGTCAGTAACCTGAAAGTCTTACAACCAGTCTTACCAAAGAGTATCGTATTACCTAGTATTAATTGGATTATGGCGTTTAGATACTGGTATTAGTAATACTGGTTAAACTGGAAGACGGCTTCAACAAAGTTGGGAAAAGGCTAGGCAAATGATGTTGATGCTGAGGTATATATCTTAATATTTGACCATCTTAATATTGTCTAACACAATAAAGTATCACATTAACTACGACGGGCTACATAGCTAGCTGTTTGTTCAAGTCATTACAACACTACTATGTGTGTATTATTGCTACCTACATTACATCTCATTACTTAAACACACAATTATGTCTACCTACGCCGCATTCAGCACGATGTTCAATGATGTCAGGCAATTTAAACAATGACTTATGATCGGAGTTCTGATAAATCACAAAAATAATGCTGTCGGTATGGATTTTGAACTTTAACTCATGGTGAATGATAGTTGTGCCATAAAATAAATAAAAAAAGACATTGTCAAATAAAGAAATGTATTCAAATGTGATGATTATGCTATAGAATAGCTGAAAGTTATTTGTACTTAAGGAACAGCATGAAGCTAGCAGTTGGCGCAGTGGCTGAGCAATTGGACTGCTGCGCTGCGTGTCGCGGGTTCGATCCCCGCACGAAACAAATATTTGTATGGCCTACAGATAGTTGTTTCGGGTCTGGGTGTTCTGTGTATGTGAGTTTAAATGTTTGTAAACGCACCCACGATACAGGAGAAATTCTTAGTATGGGTCAACGATTTTGAAAAAAAAAAAAAATAAGAGAGCAGACTTAAATAACACAAGTAATGTTTTAGTACAGCTATTGGTTTTATTAAAATCAAATAAAATAAATAAGAAATAAACTTTGTTTGTTACCTTTTTTATTCGGGCGATAAGATCACATTCCTTCCGATATGCTGGGCTATTGTGTATCCTTTTAAATGTCAGTGGCTATCATAGTGTCCATCGATTAAATGTCAAATGGTTAATTTGGTTTGGTGGCTTAATAATAATTGCCACTCGGGGTCAATCTTTAGGTTAAGCCGCGCTTGCCTTGGTTGGTCTGTGGATGGGTGACCACCCATTTCATACCGAGTTTCCTCCGTGCCTCGGAAAGCACGTTAAGCTGTTGTTCCCGGCTGCGATATAATAGATCTTTGGCAGTCGTTACAGGTAGTCGGTGACTTGAAAGTCTGACAACCAGTCTTACCAAAGGGTATCGTATTACCCAGTATCAACTGGGTTGTGGAGGTCAGATAGGCAGTCGCTCCATGTAAAATACTGGTATTCAGCTGCATCCGGTTAGACTGGAAGCCGACCCCAACGTAGTTGGGAAAGGCTAGGCAGATGATGGTTAGTTTGGTATACCAAACCATAACCATTTGACAGTGCCTGGTGATCTCCCATGGGATAAGGTCTGACCTCCACGAGTTGAAGCCAGCCTGTAGCCAGAAGCTAGTAGACACCTACTTACTTATCTGGTTACTTCAATTTACAAAAAAATAAACATAAATTATGATACTAGACAGTCACCACATCACACATAAATATGAGAATATTGATAAATATTTACAATATTAATATTAACAACAATATACATACAACATACACGTGCTGTACAAACAAAACAGGTTCTCCTATTACGATATCATATCCTTATTAATCCTTCGTTTATTGGTCGACAGGTTGATAAGACAGGTATATCGATACTTTGAGATTTTAATGAATACGAGTTCAAAGGATCTTGTCTCGTTAGCTAACGTCAGATACATAGAAATTCCTTTTATGTGACAGCGTATTCTAGGTAACGTATCGAACTTTGTCCAAAAGGGTTTCGGTTTCTTGAACAATGTCAAAGGTATGAAAAAATAATGACTGATTTTGATTAGTTTAGTTTACAATGTCGGTTTTTTTTTTCATGTTGATCATAATTAATTTTCTGCGACATATCGTAGAAAAGATTTAAAGCTCGTAAGTTTTTAAGCTCTATCTTCTAAAGTGAGCTTAAATTAAATTAATTAGTTACTAAATCAAGTAAACGTGCCAATATTTTAAATGCGAAACTTTAAATAGAACGCCAGAGTGGAACTAGATCCAATTTGACACAGTGATAGATTATAAACTATACTAGCACATATAGGCTACTACGGAAAAACTCATAAAAAATTCTGACGCGAATGAAGTCTCAGGCAACACAATATGGTGAGTAATAGACTAGCTCGCCGTCCGTCCGTCTTACGTCGACGGCGCGTTCGTGTTACACGCGCGCCTCAAAGAGATGTCAGCAACATGGAAGGGGCAAGGGCCAACGCCCGACGGGGCTGCGGGTTGTTCGAAAGAGATACCGTGGCCTCGGCCTCACAAGAGCTAAGAAGGAACATGGGTAGTTTTTAGTCAGTAGAAGTCTGACACTCCCTTCTGCTCTGCCCAAAGCGGGAGGGGTTATTTGATAATTTCACAAAAAAAAGGCAACACAATATTAGATCACATAATAATAATCATAAGCTCCATGTTTCTCATAAGTAGACCGCATAGATAAAAATCATGACAAACAAACTAATTATCATTATTTTGAAAGTCAATCAAGAAACAATCATTTGTATTACAACAGGCACTTTGTTCCGTATTGTTTGCAAAACAATAGACAGCACTCAACGGATGAATTCTGTTCCCGATTAAGTTTTAATTGGTAATAAGTTCGCGGTCAACCAAGATATTGTCACCGAGTAAAATGTTACAGAAGTTCTGCTCTAAACCTACAACGAACACCTTTACTCATTTTCTTTCACTGAATTAGACAACGTTTCAAGCGCAGAATATTGCGGGTTTTAGAGTCATTAGAAAATAGAACATTGACTGTACTTCATGAAAGTTTTAGTAAGTTATATTCTAGGTACAAGTCTTAAGCTTATCAAACCTCTGTCTTAGACCTTTCAGTAGTTTAGTTTAGATGGCATAATTTTATACAAAGCTACTTAGATTTTTTTGTGGAAACTTATTAGAAGCTTTTCCATACTGAATTAGGTCAGTCATGAAGTTGCGAACCGAAGTATCGTTAGGTTACCACAAACACAAAGCACTGTTTGAGTTTCACTGACCTGGATGGACGGAGCTAAACTTCTGTCCCTCTTTTATTCTGTGGTATTACAATACCAAAGTACCTTTAGGTGGATTACCTTGAACATGGAATTATAACTATGGTGTCGTTCTGCCAAGGACTTCTTTTTGGGGAAAAACATTGTATTGTGATATGAATTATACCTATGTTTTATTTAAAAGTTTCTTTTAATACCTACCTATAATAAGGTAATTTATTTGCAATCAAAATACCATTTAAACGTGCCAGATAAAGGCTTTATACAGGTTGTATTAGTTACCTGCTGTGCACTAATATGATATTGAGATACAACATTGTTTTTTTTCCTCCTTTGATATGTTATTGGTTTCCGGTACTATTCGTCTAGTCATACTGTAAAGCAGTGGTTTTTATAGCTTAATGGGGCTAGTTACAAACTTGATTGCTATCGTAAGGAATGAAAATTCAGAGCAAAAGCGCGTTTGGGATGAAATAGTCAGGGTCTACCTATGTAGGTAACCATCTAAAATGCTCGTCGCCAAATTAAGGGTTATCTCAATTTAAATTGAAGAAGAAGTGTTAAACTAATAAACTGAATACGTACCAGCTCTGTTCATGATAAAGATTCAATGGAATATTCACTATAAGTACTTAATTATAGCACTATTATTGGATGCCGTTAAGCTGTACTGAACGCGATTAGTTTTATTGGTAAATTCCGCTCTAATAACCACAAGGAAACACATTACTTATAGAAATTAACATAAAACCGCTGACTATTAAAAACAAACAAATTAAGTAGAACCTTTTTCAAACTGCGTATAACAAAACCATGCGACACAAAATCCCACAAGTAAAGTTAAGGACACAGTGAGGGCCGTGAGAAACAAGTCTATACGTAAAGTGTTAATTTTAAAACAAAGCATCGTTGTGGTTCAAACGTTGGCATAAAATAATGAACGAGTTTCCCGAACACCTTGTTAGGAACATCTTATTAATTTACTACTACTTGGAAATCGTATGTGAAGCTTGTGACGCGTTTTGACGCCCGACTGACGAAGTTGAGCCGTGAAAAACATTTACGTCGTAAATTTTGCGTGCATGTGTCTTCACATTTTTAACTATACTAGTATCCATAGCTAGCATAAGTAAATATTTAAATATATTAATATGATTTGCACCTCCAAAACCCAGTTGGGTAACACAAAACATCTCTTGGCTTTTTCGCTTTTAACTATCCGTAACGGCTGTCAAAGATCTCCTCGTTCTCTCTATCTAGCGTGTTTTCCAAGGCATAGATGATTTTAGTAGTAACTAGCTAATGCCCGTGGCTTCACCCGCGTGGATGTCGGTCAAATTATATATACTAAAACCTTCATCTTGAATTACTCTATCTATTATAAAAAACGCTTCAAAATCCGTTGTGTAGTTTTAAAGATTTAAGCATACCTAAGGACGGACAGACAGCGACAGCGACTTTGTTTTATACTATGTAGTGAAGTGCTAGAATTGATGTACACTGATGTAATGTAAAAGCAAAAAATACAAACAAAGATTCAGTTTTTTCCTCTTCAGATTTCTTGTAAGACTGTGTCGTCATCTTTATATTGAAACCAGCCATTAGTGTTTAATTGATTGATCATTGTCACTCTAGTTGTGTTATGAAATATAATTAGCTTCTTCATTACACTTCTACAAGGTGCAGTTTTGCATCCGCGTGAAAAGTCAGAAAAGACGTAAATAATAAATAATATTCGCTGTTTTTTTAATTTTTTTATTAGCCCAATCTTTCCCACTCCTGGATAAAGGCCACCCTCATTCCTTTCACTTTCCTGGTTGTTCAACATTTTATAGTATTTCAGAATAACCCCCTTTTTTGGGGGGGTTGGGAAATCATCAAATAACCCCTCCTGCTCTTGGGCAGAGCGGAAGGGAGTGTCAGACTTCTACGGACTAAAAACTATCCATGTTCCTTCTTAGCCCTTGTGCCGAGGCCGTGGTATCTCTTTCGAACAACCCGCAGCCCCGACGGGAACAACCCGCAGCCCCGACGGGACCCGCAGCCCGACGAATCCCTACACCGTGGTTTGATAAGAAATTGTCGAATAAACCTTTGCTTTGGTTTGTGTGTTTGTGAAAACGCGGTTAGAGGGCGAGAGTCAGACAGGGTGGGTTCACACTTACTGATTTCTACTTATGAGAAAAAAATATCTACCCATTTTATATTGATTCAGGAGAATCATTAGTATAGTAACCTCCTTGAATTTGACGCGGATGCAAAACGACAGTTTGTATAGTCAATTAGATTTACTGTAATAATGAGGTATTGTATGATGCTCGTAATGTATGAAAAATACATACCATTAACTGGTTATAGACCATTATGAATGGATGGATCCGTTCATAATTTTCCTTTGCACGATATTGAATCGTGACGTGATAATAATCTATGGCATTCGATAATGGTAACTAACTTTAAAGGACTTTAAAGGTTTTGACTCACATTGTCTGTTAAGTGAACACCAAGATGACATGTTATTTTACAAGCTCATTACAGACTAACTGTGCTCCGCGATCTTCGTTTGCATGAAATTATTATTATACATAATATAAAAAAATACTATTCACTAATTTGAATCGGATTTTGTTAACAATAATTAAGAGTTTTAATTTTTTTGCACAGAACGCTAGTCTTTTTTCTAAAATAAAAGTAGCCTTTATTAAACCTTATAACATCAGCTATGTGCTAGTCAAAGCCCCATTAATATCGCTCCAGCCGTTTCAGAGGTTGGCTGGAACAAACAGACAGAAAGACACGCAAAAATAAAGGTGTTTTTGTTGTAAGTGTATTAAATATTTTCGTATGCATACAAAAAAAACTGTTCTCTTCGGAATCATTTGTAATGAATACGTTTTAACCGTTTGTGCGTCGATATCTCATCCGCCCAGTATCACTGAAACTAATTGATTCGGCACCTGCTTAAATTCAAACCTAAGTCTTGACTCTACACAGATATAAGTCGTGGCTATTAGCGTTAGGCGAACACTACTCTACTTTATTACTAAGTTAAAAGTGTTTTATCAAACCACAAAATTCCTTGCAAATAAACTTAGCGTAGATCAGCCTTTACAATTGATATTACCAACTAAAATCCTTGAAGTTATCTGCTATTTTAATACATTTATAAGTATGTGAATATTATTTTATGAGTATTTTGGTCGACACTGTATACAGACGGATACTTCAGGGTCATAATGCTTATCTTAAGTGCGCAAAAAGAGGATGCAGTTCGTTTAATATGTAACTCAATACATACTGATTATAGGGTTCATTCTGTATTCGGTCCATTAGTTTATGCAGTCCAATAATTACTGTTATAAAAAGTACTTAGATATTTATTAATTTAGTTTCTGAAGGTGATTGTGTTTTGATTTGTTTGTGCGTATAGAACAGGAAAATATTTAAGGTACATTGATAGTATTTTTATACCGTGTAACTAATTTATAAGACATTGGATCTAATACTTAATATTTATTTTTTCTTTTTGTATTTTAATGTTTTAACTGTCTTGCATGAACAGCTTCTTTCCTAGCAATTTAAGTTTTAGTCATTAATGGTAATTTGTGAACAGCGCTGTGGGCTACATTATTATTTAAGTTATTTGTTATCATGTTGTAATATTCCATAATGTAGCTGTTTGTTGTTCCTATTTGATAAAACAAAAAAAAATACAAATAATCAAAAAAAAAATGTAAATTAATAATTAATTGTGAAATACTATCCAGCAACAAGATTATTTCGGCAGCCATGTTGAAAGTGATGCCTGAAAAAAATAAATGCTACAAACTAAATAGACACTAAAAAAATCAAGTTAAAGTCGCCGTCGAAAACTAATTAGACAAGCTGTATAAATAGAACTTTGACTTCAAATCATATCTATTTTAGAACGCTCTAAGCACTGAAACACCTGTTCCATACAATAAGTAGACCCCTTTCATACCGCGACCCTTTGCCCAATTAAAACATGAAATTAACCTAGTCTGAACAACGAAGAACATTCCAAGTTATCCAGTTTGGTATGCAAATATCTAAACTTTTGGAGATAAAGATATCAATTATTATGGAAAATTCTGGAGGTAAATTAGAGGGATGAGTTTAAGAAAAACAATTTGTGACATGTGTCTGTGAGTTTGCAGCTTGCGTTTCTTCATTGTGATGTCTGAAATCTTTGAGAAATGAGAAAACTGATTTTCTCGTCGAATTTTAAATAATTTCGGGTCTGATTGATTGTGTATGTGACTTGAAATTTTTGTAAACTCATCCACAATACAGAAGTTTTTAGGACGGAACAAAGTTTAAAAAATTGTACAGGTGGAGTAAAATTTTTTTAACTTGTAAAAATGTTAGAAATCCTTAAAAAATAACAGGAAGCAAAAGGAAATCGTGTTTTATAATTTCACACTGTATTTGTTTTTGCTCGTCACTTTATTTTATTGGATTTTTTTTAAGCTGAGCTTTTTTGTGAGATTATGTGAGTGCTTGAAAGCTTGTTTATAATAGTCAGGTTTCCTACGAAATTGCTGTATAATTTCAATTTAAAGCTAACCAACCTATTTACCTATTTATAAGACGGGATGTAAATCCCAGTTAGAGGTCCTGACTGAAAAACTCTGGAGGTAAGGACACCCGGTTAAGCACACGATAAAGAAGGAAGAACCTACTTATAAAACTATACCAACTGAATCGATATGTTGTAAGATCAGATAGATAACATGATTCTTCCGTAAACCACAATCAACTTATTACGTAGTAAAACTTAAATGAATTGATATGCAAACATCTGTAGATAAAGTCCAATTTACATAACAGGTTTCCCTCTAATATAAAAATGTCGTGTTACAACTGCTAAACGCTTGCATTTTTTTACATATTAAGTTACTATTTGACGTCGATATACTTAACAAAGCAGTTCAATACATCGGATGTATTCCTATGATACACCCGCTATATAGTAGGTACACAGGGTGTGAATCAACCCATCACACAACCGTCAACCAAGCATTCTGTACATATTCTGTACATATACATTAAACTAAGTACCCCTACACAAAAATTATTGCTAGGAAACGACATTTTTTTGGGTCAAAAATCACATTTTACGGTAAAACTCAATGTAGCACTCTTAGAACATTGTGCTAGTGGATGCTTTGGATAGTAAACGGGTCATGGGGGTAATAAGTAAATTAGTTATAACCTGAAAAACTAGTCTTTACAAAAACAGCTGTGAAAAATTTGGAACTTTGACCCCCAATATCTCCGTAACTAAGAGGTTCCCAGGTATGGTCTAGAACAAAAAAATGATCGCAGTGGTGGGGGGAACAAGTGCCCTTCGTTTGCGTTAAGGGTACTTTTACACCCCATAAGCCACTGGTCCTGGATCTCATTTGTAGATGTTTAAAACTCGTTACAAGTAGTGAGTGGCCCGAAAATCTGACAGCCAGTCTTACCAAGGGGTACTGTATAACCCAGTACTAACTGGGTTGTGGAGGTCAGATAGGCAGATGTAAAGTAATGGTATTTAAAAAACTCCGGTAAGACTGGAAGAATCAGATGGCCTTAGTACATTTTTGAAAAAGACTAGGTACATGCTCATTATAGTGGAGGGCGAGCCTAGAGCCATCTATCGGGCACAAATCCAGGATTTGGGACGCCATTGAGTTACTGACGATGAACCCAAGAACAATTTGCCAACCTGGCCACGGAATCCAGGAGATCATCCTCACCAGTTGACCAACCAGCTAGAGCAACGAGACATTCAATAATAAGAGGTAATAATGTAATAATAAGTGGGTTTAGCCCCGTATAATAAAGATAAGTAATTGAACTTAGACCATTGAGTTAGCAATAGCATTGTTAACCGTTATTATGATAAAAAATATCTATATACTGAATAGCATTGCAATTTGTTGTAGGGCTAGGAAACTAGCGAGTTTCTGAAATAGTTACATATTTCCTGTTCTTTTTTCTGTTTATTTTGTACCTTTTACCCATGTGCGCAAAGAAATAAATTATTTTTACACAGAGTTTCTATCTAACATTCATACATAATATATTCACGATTCCATTTAGTACCTAGCGAAATAAGTCATTTGTAAGAGGAAGTTATATAACAACATGTAGGTAAACGCTCTTATTAAAATAATGTGAACGTTAAAACTTATGACTTTTTACAAAATAGCCCCAAAAAAATACTTCCAACCGATGGAATCATTTATTATTATCACAATGACATGACGCAAAAACTGAAGGTTAACCATAACCATATTATCAAAATTAAGCTTCATAATTACTTGTTCTTTTTGACTGCCGCGTTGGTCTAGTGGTCGCAAGTGAGACTACTGAGCATGAGGTCCCGGGTTCGGTTCCCGGGTCGGGAAAAGGGTTATTGAATTTTTCCGTCAGGAATTTCTAAGTAGCAAGCAGCATGGAGTCTGGATGGCCCGGTTGATGGCAATAAGCTCGCCCCATAACTGTCTTGAATCCTGTAACGAAATTAATCAGAAAAGAATTGCGGAGGAGTAAGAAAAACATAATTTCCACTATATAATATATCAACAGGAGACAGAACAGAACAAGGCCAATATACACACAGGGATCTTAATCGTTTCTCTGGGACTTCGTCGGGCTTCATTGTCTCGGCGCTTTTCTTGTGGTCGCCACTGTTGATTCTGGCTTACAGGAGTTACAGTGGTTTGGGAATAGTGTGGCGGGCTTGTCCCATTAAAGAACGCTCGCCCCATATTACATGGGACTTAACCATGACTGGCGAAATGTACTATTAGTTCTGACGACACGGTTGGCGCAGTGGCTAAGCGATTGGACAGCTGCGCTGCGTGTCGCGGGTTCGATCCCCGCACGGAACAAATATTTGTATGGCCTGCAGATAGTTGTTTCGGGTCTGGGTATTTGTGTATGTGACTTTACATGTTTGTGAACGCACCCACGATACAGGAGAAATTCCTAGTGTGGGGCAACGTTTTTTTTTTAAAAAAAAAAAAGTTACGGGGATTACATGAGGAGATTTTATATTATGTAATTACTTATTCCTAACTGATTGGACTGTAACAATTGACACAAAGAATCGTTTTTTTCAATACTCACTCGCTAGTTTCAAGGCCTCCATGACAATACAAAAATAACACAATCAGTTGCCGACCAATGACGAAACGAGATCGGGATAATAGTCTATAGAAAAATGACCATAGGCAAGAAGTTGCGGATACCTAGTCTGTACCCAGCATTACCTGGCCCCTCATATAAAGAAGAAGGGGGAGAAGAGGGGCCAGGAAATGCTGGACATGTCTGTACCTACTTACTAGGAAGAATTGAACCGGATGCGGGGAATACCGACTCCCGCGCAACAGACGCGATCATTAACAATGATATAACCTACCTTTCAGGTGATAATTGGTTAAGATATTAATTCTTGTTTGAACGGTTAAAACTGTTTGCTTTAGATAAATATTTTGCTCGTAATGTGAGGTCGGAATTATTATTAAATCAAAGATTGTTGGTAAAAAACTTATTGCAATGAGGAGATTAAAGTTCATTTTGCAGCATTACATCATTCAAAGACTCTGCTTCATCATCATCACCCAAAACCCGAATTCACCTACTGTTGGGTATGGGCCTCTCTTTTCTGTTGCCAATCTCCACGTTCCTATGACTACCTCATCCAGCAGGACTATTGCGTATCTTTTAAATGTCAGTGGCTATCATAGTGTCCATCGATTAACTGTCAAGTGGTTATGGTTTGGTATACTAAACTAATCATTTGACGGTTAATTGATGGACACTATGATAGCCCTGCAGGTTATTCCCTCGATGGCAACTACATAATTATGTCGCCTTCCCATCTCACCGCCGCCCGCTGCTCTGCGCGCCGCCGGGACGACCAACATTTATTTTTCCCGTTCTTGGGCGTCATTTAGTGACAGTCTTAGTCCACCTGTCATCACTGTACCTTGCTAAGTGTCCCGTCCAATTTTTTTTATTTTTTTTTGGGGTGTGGGAAATCATCAAATGACTCTTCCCGCTCTGGGCAGAACGGAGTTTCAGGCTTCTACTGACTAAAAACCACCCATGTTCCTTCTTAGCCCTTTGTGTCGAGGTCGCGCTATCTCTTTTGAACAACCCGCAGCCCCGACAGATAACCCGCAGCCCCGACGGACAACACGATTTCCAATATCTGTAACCTTTGTACTCTTTGCATATGCCATTTAAAATATCATGCTAACAAATCAGAGTATTTTACAATAACCACATTATATAAACAGATTAACACCTTTTAACAAATGTCTTTAAAATTATGATAAATTACCTTTTGTTTGGTGTTACATAATATTAGCCACGCAAACACGACAGTTGGTCTACCAAACATTCAATAACTCTTTTAAAATAGATGGTAAGATAAAAAATATCTGTGAAATCCTAATAAAGCAAATTAAGCTACTACAATCAATCAAACTTTGTGAGATTTTCAACTTTATCATTAGGTTCAAGGTCTATTGGGAAAATTTGTCAGTTTTCGGTGTAGTTTGATGTACTAGCGTCAGTAACATAACTATTCTTAGAAAATTCCGGGTGAATGTCTCTAGTGCGAAATTAGATTGAAAGGTATCGATACGGTAAGTGATTCAGGCCTTGTTTCATAGAAATAGTCTGACGATAGTGCACGGTCAAAGGCCTTTCGAGGCCTTTCGTATGACGGTAACAGGAAGAGAAATAAACGAGTGCCTTTTAAAATTAACAGGTTTTTATTTCGGCACCAAGTCTCTATCAGTGTTTCTTCCTTCTAGGCACAGATTTATAAATGAGCTACCCCTCAAAGTTGATATCTCATGTCAAATCTAAAGTCCAACTTAAAAATGTTCTTAAAAAACCAATACTTCTCATTTGCAGTACAACAGGAAAGATCCGCTTAAACTGGTATTGTATCGCTTCATTGAACTTCGTAAATTCGTTCTTGAACCTTTAGAACCATCAGCATTCAGAGCTATGCAAGCAGTGTGTCTTGCCCATAAGCAGTGTAAGCTGTGTGTATGATTGGGGCTGCGGGTGGTTCCCAAGAGATACCGCGGCCTCGACATGAAAGGAACATGGGTGGTTTTTAGTCAGTAGAAGTCTGACACTCCCTTTCGCTCTGCCCAAGAGCAGGAGGGGTTATTTGATGATTTTCCAACCGCCAAAAAAAAAAGCTGTGTGTATGATTATTTTTCGAACAATTTCGATTACCTTGGTTGACTCACAGATCAATAATCAATTAATTATAATTTCCTCGACTATGTTATTAACAATACTGAAGCCAGCCTTTTATCTAACATTTTCGAGGCATCCAAAAACTATTTATCTGATGCAAAATTATCATTGAATAACCTTGCGTTGACGCCTATTCATTTTATCACGTAAATATTTAGCTTAGTATACATGTGTAATGGTACACATTAGTTTTTAAACGAAAGCATGATAAAAGCTTTTAAACGACGGTAAGATTAAACTATAGATAGCGTTCAAAAACTGTTTTCCACCGTATCATTAATGGTGATCAGCGATATAACGTTCCATGCCATTGTTAGCAGTAAGTAATAGTTTAACATAATTTTGTTAAAGTATTGAACTATGGCTAATAGGCAGGTTAAATATAACTATCGATTTTAAACTGAGTTCAATGCGGTTATTGCGTAAGTAAGCCATATTCGGTTGTTATTAAAATATTTTACCAATAGGTACTTCAGTGGCTGAAAATATTTACGAATATCATCAACACTCTATATAGCAGTCCAGTACTGAATATTAAGTCTCCCCAATCGCACGCCATTGAATTTCATTGTAGGCCTCTAGTACCCAGTTTCTAAAAACCACCCTGCTAAGATCGTCACCCCCATACAAATATCAGTGGGTGATCACCCCACATAGCCTGAGGGCGTTCTACCACGCCGTCCGTCTGTCTTATGACGACGACAGGCCGTGTCGACGACGGTGCGTTCATGTTCCACGCGCACCTCAAAGAGATGTTAGCAACATGGAAGGGGCCCACAAGGGCCGACGCCCGTCGGGGCTGCGGATTTTTCGAAAGAGATACCGCGGCACAAGGGCTAAGAAGGACCATGGGTGGTTTTTAGTCAGTAGAAGTCTGACACTCCCTTCCGCTCTGCCCAAGAGCGGGAGGGGTTATTTGATGATTTCCCACCCCACAAAAAAAATAAAAATAAAAGGGCGCTCTACCTAAGATTTGAAGATTTTCGACACTCAATTTCACGTCTACATAGCATTGGATTTTTAAGTGCCTTCATTACACTGGAGGTCATATAGGCAGTCGCCATATGTAAAATACTGGTATTCACCTGCGTCTGGCATGGGTTCTACGTTTTATGTAGTAGATATTCTAGTTGTTAGAGTTTTCTTTGTATCTTTAGTTTTTAAAATACAGCTTTAATTTATTTAATACCTTTCTCACAGACAAAAAATGATGTCTTTTTTAAAACCAGTTTTGTATTTACAATTAATGTTGTCGTTGGCTGGTTTTCTCAAACTCATGACATTTTCACGTCACGTTTTGGCGGATACCACGAACTATGGGATTATCACAGTTACATGACAAGACACAATAGTTTGTCGTTCGTTTTTGTTGCTTCAAGGTTAAGGCTAGTTTGTTCCAAGATTATGTGGATATTAGGTATTTGTTATTAGTATAACATAACACCACGTCTAGAATCCCTGACGGGTTAGGTAGAGGTGTACCCAATTCAGTGAGTTAGTTATCTTTGTTTAAGTTAGTTATAAGGGACTAACCTTGCCACCAACCGGGCACAAATCCAGACTCTTGAAAAATTCCTGATGAAAAACCCAATAACATTTTTCCCGACTTGGGAATCAAACTTTCATGCACAGAAGTCGCGCTTACGAACACTAAACCAACGAGGCAGTTAATTGTTATTAGTATGTTTTCCAAAAATTGCTTCCTTGATAGATAAGAAACAGAGAGTGGGGATTACTTTCATTAATTAGTCCCAAATAAAGGCTCCAAATGCTGCAAAATTGTCGATAACTACGGACGTCAAGGAAGGCCTTGTTTATTAGACACTTGACGTTTGCTTAGTATATATTCATTCTTTATTTTAAAAAATATATATATTTTGCGCCATATTTCTTGTAGCCTTGAATATATGTATTTTTTAATAAGGACGTTTACTTACCAAAACAACAAATTTAAAGTTAGATTACATTATATTATTTCACCAGCCATACTTATGTTACAATACTGAACGTATTATAACTATTTTTGCATATTAACATACAACGTACACAAACATGTAATTATTTTGTAATAATAACTATTAATTTGTACAGTTTGCAAGCATACCGTTCAGATAGGCTTTATCATCTCATTAGTATTTAATTTAAATAAATACTAACAACTATTAAATACTAACCTATTTAATAAGTGCCCTTATCAATCAATGTGTTAATTAAACCTTATCACAGCTTACCAATCACTGAAAAAACTAATTAACCACATTAAAACAACGCTTAGTCAAGGTTAGGTACCAGGATGCCAGAAATGCTTGGAGTTATTTAAATAGAAGGTTATATTGCTGAAGCACTGGTTTTATTAATTATAATCAATTTATTTCAATCAACAAGTGGGTTAGTGGTGGCATTAGTTACATTAAATAAATAAAAAATAAAAAAACATACCGATCGAATTAAGAACCTTCTCCTTTTTGCGAAGTCGGTTAAAAATATTAGAAAATAAGACAAAACACAATTACATTAGTACAGTTTATAAATTGAATTGGAAAAGTCAACAAATTAAAATCATAAAAGTCACATATTTAAAATTAAAAAGTAAAAACCAATATAAAAATAATTCTTATTCTAACATAAAAGTAACCTAAGTTTGACTTTATAAAATTAGCTAAGTGCCAGTATAAGTCCAACAGGAACAATCAAACAGACAGACAATAATTGAAAAAAATGTGTTTTTTGTGATAAGTGCTGTATAAAAAATATTTTAATATGCATTCAGTAAAAAGCTGTTATTTTGATATTACATTTATTTATATGTACAGATAAAATAATGCTGATAAGAAAAATGAAGTGCTCCCTTTTTGATACTTGTACATATTTTATTTTAATTATAGTTCTGTAAATTGTAGGTTGTAAATATTGTAAATAAATAAAAACAATGTTAATGTGTATAGATTCAGAAATCGGTCTATCTACGTTACTTATGTACCGTGTGCTCATGGTTGAGCCTCCATTGAATCATTGGGAACCTCCTTGATTAGTTCCTGGTAACACACAATGCGAGCTTAGCAATAGATAGGTACTAATTAGAAACAAAACGCAAGCAATACGTCGAACTAATAATAGTTTGTAATAGTTACGTATATTGCATTGATTGTGGTCACGTGACTGTTACGAGTAATTCATCATCATCATCTGCCTAGCCTTTTCCCAACTATGTTAGGGTCGGCTTCCAGTCAAACCGGATGCAGCTGAATAGCAGTATTTTACATGGAGCGACTGCCTATCTGACCTCCACAACCCAGTTAATACTAGGTAATACGATACTCTTTGGTAAGACTGGATGTCAGAATTTCAAGTCCCTGACTACCTGTAACGACTGCCAAAGATCTATATATGGCAGCCGAGACCAACAGCTTAACGTGATTTCCGAGGCACGGAGGAAACTCAATCCACAGACCGACCTAGGCAAGCACAGCTTTACCTAAAAATCAACTCGAGTGGCAGTTCTTATTAAGCCACGAGCTCCTCACGTACCTGTTAATAATAGGTTTTAATTAATGAGAGACAAAAAACTGCCTCGTTGGTCTGGTGATACTAAGCGCGACTGCTGAACATGAGGTACTAGATTCAGTTCGCAGGTCGGGCGAAGTGTAATTCAGTTTTTGCATCAGAAATTTCTCAATTGCAGCCACGGAGTCTGGACTCGTGTGCGGTTCATGGCAAGAAGCTCGCCCCCCACTACATGGGACTAAAAAATATCTGGCCAAATGTGGGTGAGAAATGGGAACACCTCTGCCTAACGTTTCGGGAATTACAGGCTTTATGTTATGTTTATGAGGGACAAAATAAATGTTAGGAATAATCTCTTACCCGATAATAATCTCGAGTACTTTGAGCTGGCCTTGTGTAGTACGCAGATTCTGTAGAATGAAATACCAGCTAACATTGGTTGTTAGCAATGACGAACACCCTACTAAACATATTTATTTGCGAATATGTGGAATAATTATATCATAATTTGTAATCTTGAGTAGGCTGTATCAAAAAATATCTTATTATTTTTATACGTAAAAACACATGAAATTTTGACTTTAATGACTTCTAGAAGCTATGTAACTGAATACACATACACATATACAGTAATATAATCTCAAAATCACAGAACTTAAGACATGCTCAAAAAGATTGTTTAATTTAATTTTCCCGTTATACAATAAACGAAATACGAAGATGCTTACATATTAAAATAAATGCTACAAGTAGAAAATACGCGATAGAGGCAATTAAGCCTAAATAGAGCATGTTATATTAATGAGGTGAAATAGAATAAAATCATTGTGTACAGTCAAACAAGCTTCCATGTTGCTGATATCTCTTTGAGGCGCGCGTGGAACACGAACGCGCCGTCGACACGGCCTGTCATCGTCATAAGACGGACGAACGGCGAGCTAGACCATCACTCACCGTCCACAGGCCCGCGTCTACGGTGGCCGGAAGCCATCACGTGGCCCCCCGATGCCCGGAGCGCCTCCTGTGGCGGCTCTATCAGTCAACCTTTGGGTTAATAGGACAACATTGTGGTAGGGCACAAAAAAATCAATGATGAACTACGATTATCTTTTATCTATTCATGTTCTTTTAACAGTTTTAGGTTCTATTTTACATAACTGACTCAAAAGATTTCCTTAATTAATATTTCGTCTATTTATAAACCACACATTCTCGCTTCCGTATTTATTTTAATTGCATGGGTCAGCGTGGGTTCTCCAGATTATTATTTTAAGTTAGAAATAGTTTTGGAACCTTTTACAACCTTTTATAACCATATAAATAAAACAGCCTCGCTAAGTAAATACAAGAAAACATTGCCCTTTCCTTGCAGTCGGGTAAAAACACAAGTAAGACCAGTAATAGTTCATAAACGATTGGATCAGCTGTGTAGTTGACTACCGGTACTCAGCTGCATCCGGTTAGACTGGAAGCCGACCCCAATATAGTTGGGAAAAGGCTAGGCAGATGAAGATGATGAATATGACCTTTAAGCCACTGAAAGTTCAAGCTTTTAGCTTTATTTACAATGAAGTTCAGGGAGCTTAGTTTCCTGAATGAGTAAGTATCTTTATAATTAAGACTAAGTACACGATCGATTTCGATAAAATAATGAGTGTGTGTGGTAGAAGGAGCTCGTGGCTTAATAAGAACTGCCACTCGGGTCGATCTTTAGGTAAAGCTGTGCTTGCCTAGGTCGGTCTGTAGATGGGTGACCGCCCGACATACCGAGTTTCCTCCGTGCCTCGGAAAGCATGTTAAACTGTTGGTTCCGGCTGCCATATATAGATATTTGGCAGTCGTTACAGGTAGTCAGTGACCTGAAATTCTGACATTCAGTCTTACCAAAGAGTATCGTATTACCTAGTATTAACTGGGTTGTGGAGGTCCGATAGGCAGTCGCTCCATGTAAAATACTGGTACTCAGCTGCATCCGGTTAGACTGGAAGCCGACCCCAACATAGTTGGGAAAAGGCTAGGCAGATGATGATGATGTGTGGTAGAAGAGATATATTTTTCTTCGAAGAAACAGTTCGTTTCATTCAAAGGAATTCAGCAGCATTCTTAGTAAATGTAGGTATATTGAATTGGATGCATACAGATTATTCTTTCTTGTTATGTTCCACGAATAATTTTCCTTTATCACGCATGACGCATACCGGACGTGCTTTTCTCAAAAACGAAACATAACGAGCTATAAATTAATCAAGATTCTCGTATCACACTAACACCTTGATGAAAAAAAAACATTGTTATCTAAGAAATTTATGAATGGTCATATTTATGGCCATGTGCGAGATAATAAAACCAAAATTCTGGTGACTGATGAATCTTGGCCTCCTGGTAATGACATTATCAATTGAGATAACGTAATAAGATAAACATAAGACGATCAAGGAGGTATACAGTATTAAACTAGGCATGACTTGGTTCGTCAACCTTCTTAGAAATTCATTCATTGACTGACAACCAACGCATTAGGATGCGGGGTCTTCTCGACTTTCTCGTGTAGAAGTAGAAAGAAGAAGAAAAATTGAAGAAATATTTATTTGTCGCCGGGGACGTGATAAAAAAAATATAACATGAGAATAGCTCAGCTTTTGTAATAAAAAATCCAATGCCATACATTAACTATTTTAAATCGAACTGCCCGAATTCATCAATTGTTTTGCCAATCATTTTCAATTATTTAAATCATGAATCAATCACCAAATAACAAGGACATGGGACAAAGTCATTTGTCCATTGCATGTTAATAAATGGCTAATACGTAAACTGTTAGGACGTGGACGGGGCGTAGATGCATGTTTGCATTGATGAAGTCATGTTCATGCTGTGTGGTCATAAGTAGGTACCTATTACATGCAATGTTTGATAAAGAAAACATATTTAAATATAAAGTGGGACGATAAAAAAGAGGGTTTTTTTGGAGCATGGGAATCATCAAATGACTCCTCTCGCTCTGGGTGGAGCGGGAGGAGGGGAAAGGAAGTGTCAGACTTCTACTGAATAAAAACCACCCATGTTCCTAGCTTCTTAGCCCTTTGTGTCCGGGCCCGCGGACTCTCTTTCAAACAACCCGCAGCCCGAGACGGTGGTCCCTGGATATTACATTGCCTATGTAAATCGAGAGTGTAATACTGCTCTGTCATCATCATCTTCCTGCCCTTATCCCATTCTATTTGGGGTCGGCGCAACACGTTTTCTTCTTCCATTCTTCCCTGTTACACGTCAAGGTGGCACTTATTCCTTTCTCATTTAAATCATTGCTCACAAAATCCATCCATCTTTTCTTTGGCCTTCCTCTCCCTCTCCATCCATCAATATTTATATCCATCACTTTTTTAGTCTAATACTGCACTGTATCTACCCGAAACACATGACAGAAAATTCGAAGCCGGGTATTTTTGGGGCAAAGGGGATAGAACCGATGTGGCATATCAACCTGCCCGCCATTTTGTTTTTTATTCGAAATCGCGGCCCACGTTGAAAGTGGTATGTATGGATAGAGGACATATAGACGAAGTAAAAATGTCCAGTAACACGGTACCCCAATGTGTTACGTTACCGAGATATTTGAAGGTAAAGATCGACAAATGAGTACAGCGACAATCATTAAATATTTGAAAAAAAAATAGCCTTATTACGAATTTCAATGGTCACCTTCCAGCTCCATCATCAGACCCTGAGTAGGTACCATCTAAAGATAGAGTACTCGAGATCGTCAAAAAAAATTAAACGAGCTAAAACTCGACGTGGTTAAGTCGTTTTATAACGGAATTCCAATGGCCGCCTTTCAGCTCCATCATCAGACCCAGGACATAATCTAAAACCAAACTACTTGCCAAGGCTTGCAAACTCGATGGAGTTAGGTCGTTTAACAACGGAATTTCTATGGTCACCTTCCACCTCCATCAACAGACCCTGACCACCATGGCCAGGGTCTGTTGACTAAAGACAAAGTACTCGTCAAGACACTGACATTCTATAATGGAGTTCCTGTGGCCAACTTCCAGCTCCATCATCAGACCCAGGACATAATCTAAAGATAGAGTACTCGTCAAGACGAATCAGACGAGTCTAAACTCGATGGGGTTTTGACGTTCTAAAACGGATTTCCTATGGCCACCTTCCAGTTCCATCATCAGACTCTGGACGTAATCTAAAGACAAAGTACTCGTCAAGACGAATCAAACGAGCCCAAACTCGATGGGGTTATGACATTCTAAAATGAAGTTCCTGTGGCCAGTTTCCAGCTCCATCATCAGACCCTGGACATAATCTAAAGACAAAGAACTCGTCAAGACAAATCAAACGAGTACAAATTCGATGGGGTTGCGTCGTTTTATAACGGAGTTTATATGGCCACCTTCCAGCTCCATCATCAGATCAGCTCCATGTCATAATAATATTGCGTTGTTAAGCAATATACATATACGTGCAAAATTTCAGAACAGTCGGTGAAATTCATTCGCTGAAAATGTAACTTTCACTTTGTAATCCTTTACATTTATAAAGGGGTTTCAAAGTTATTTATGCAGTTGGTGTATCTAGAAAACTAGACTGAAATTTGTAGTTTTTTTAGTTTTTCCATGATGTATACACTAAACACTAATTGTATTCTAAATTTGAAGCTTCTAGGTCTGCTAAAAGTGCCTTAGACTTTTGATGATCGGTCAGTCAGTCAGTGAGTGACAAAACTAAGGAACAATGATTAGTTATAATTCTTAAACTACTGGTTCAAATTGAATGAAATTTGAAATATAAGTACCGTGTTCATACAATGCCTAATTGGTTACTAAATATTCGGGATTCTAGATTTGTCCACAACGAAGTTATAAGAGCTCGAAAATGGCCTGAACTGTTTCGAGAAAAGGATGGTACGGCCGTGCCGCTTTATTGCTCGACTTGGCTCGGGCACTGTCGTGCCCCCAGATAATCAACGCCTATAGACACGTAAAAGGTCTATTTTTTATCATGTGGTCATTGTACTCATATTATGTCGATCTTTATCTTCAAATATCTCAATAACGTGACACTTTGGGGTACCATATTTCATGACATTATTTGGTCGTCTATATGTCCTCTATCTATACATACCACTTTCAGCGCGGGCCGCGACTTCGAGAAAAAGTCAAAATGGCGGTGGGTCGATATGCCAGCTGTCATACAAAAAAGTTCAAACCCCTTTGTAATCATCACAACACTATCGCACCACCGTTCTCCTGCCCTTATCCTAATTAATTAATTGGCAACCACGGAGCATATTATCTTCTTCTTCTATACTTCTCTATTACTCGTCATGACCTTTCTAGCCATATCATCCTTCACACATTCCATTCATAATTTTTTGGCCTTGTAGTTATTTATATCTGTTCAAAGGCAATCAATTATTCTGTTATTAACCACACCTCATTAGATTTTGTTGATTTAAAAGCAACTTCTAATAAAAATCTTTACTATATGCCTTTTGTTCTTGTAATTCATATTTGCATATTCGCATGCTATTGAACATACGGGATCATTGTAAATATCAACTTATATGCCATGACACGATGATCAAACAAATTATTTACACAAACTGCTATGAAATAAAAATCCCTGGCAAGTGTTTGTTGGATTAAACTATAATTTAAGTTATGTCATCAGTAATTTTACTACATTATCCGACTATTACAAATGCGATAAATTTGTGAAGATAGATGTTTTTTGTCTGACAAACTGCATAATAGACTCGAATGAATTTCGGCACACAGATAGTTTATAAACTGGACTAACACATAGAATATTTTTTTTATCCCGGTTGACTAATCCCTTTGAGCAATTATATCGAACTACAGGCGGGCGAGCCCGCGAGCAGCTTGTTACAGATATTTTTTAATCATCATCAGCAACAGAGAGTTCAGTAAATTATCTCTCGGAATCGTGCCCGGTGCTTGGGCTGCGTCTGCTATATTGTTCACTTAATACCATGTTGTTTTAGCAATAAGACCCACTATAAATTGCTGCCTACTCTTTAGACACAATCCTTATATTGTACATTATAAAAATAACAGAACAAAAGAGAAGTACGGATATATATATACAGGGTGTAAATCAACCCATCACACAGCCGTCAACCAAGCATTCTGTACATCAAACTAAGTACCCCTACGCAAACATTTTTGCTGGGAAACGACTTTTTTTTTTGGGTCAAAAATTACATTTTACGGTAAAACTCAATGTAGCACTGTTAAAACATTGTGCTAGTGGATGCTTTGAATAGTTAAAGGGTCATGGAGGTAATTTAAGTAAAGTTAAAACCTAGTATTTACAAAAACAGCTGTGAAAAATTGGGAACTTTGACCCCCAATATCTCCGCAACTAGGAGGTTCCCAGGTATGGTCTAGAACAAAAAAATTATCGCAGTGGTGGGGAGAACAAGTTTCTTTCGTTTGCGTTAAGGGTACTTTTACACCCTATATAATTATATACATGCTGGGCCGACCATGAATATATTATGATGAGGACCAGAGAATCATGATAATAGGTTTCATTTCGTGCTTATTCTTCCCGAAGACCCGGCCACACCAATTTATCTGTGGTTTTTTTAATTTGAAGCAGAAATTTCTCATTAGCAGCCAAAGAGACTTCTGGGTGATGGCATGAGACTCGTCGCCTATTAAATAGTACTTAAACATAACTGGCGAAATGTGGGTGTAAATGAGTAAATCTCTGCCTACTACTACTATTACATGCGTGATGTTATGTTATTTCTATTGTTATGTTCCAGTCCTATGTAATATATCTCATTATGGAAGCAGAGGTGTTGAATCTCGATCAATATCAGAACAAAAAATATTCTCAGTATTGAACTAATGAGACGATGACACATTACTGCGGATGTAAAACCAGTGTGCCTTAAGAAAACCCAAGTTTTTAGCTGCATTTTTTAACCTATTGTCAAATTTGATCTGATCACACACTAATAGATACTTCGACCGTTTTATTAAGGCGCATGACACTGTTTATTTAAGCGAATAAAGATATTCGTTTTAGAAAACAATTCAAGGCAGTTTATGTGTCCCGTCGGGGCTGCGGGTTGTTCGCAAGAGATACCGCGGTCTTGACATGAAGGGCTAAGAAGGAACATGGGTGGTTTTTAGTCGGCAGAAGTCTGACACTCCCTTTCGCTCTGTCCAAGAGCGGGAGGGGTTATTTGATGATTTTCCACCCGCCAAAAAACAAAAAAGGCAGTTTGTGTGTTATAAAGTACTCGCTTAGTTCACCACGAATATTTCAGTAGTAGTTCGGACTAATAACGTTTGTCCAGTTGATGGCATTAGGCTCATCCCCTATAACTTAAGACTTCGTCTATGCAAGAGTACTCTATCTTAGGCCGTGTAATCGCCTCGTTTCAGGCGAGTTGCGGCTAAACGAAAAAAATAAGCCAAGATAGAGGGCAGAAGACGTCGTGGCAGACCTCGTAGAAGATAGCGGTACGATCTGGACAAGACTATAGCGACCAGTAGTCCGTAGACATTGGCTCTGGATCGAAACAACTGGAAATCATGAGGAGAGGCCTTTGCTCAGAGGGATGTAGGCTTACAGTATCAGTAAATTAGTAAACCTTTTTTTTTTTTGGCGGGTGGGAAATCATCAAATAACCCCTCCCGCTCTTGGGCAGAGCGTAAGGGAGTGTCAGACTTCTACTGACTAAAAACCACCCATGTTCCTTCTTAGCCCTTTATGTCGAGGCCGCGGTATCTCTTGAGAACAACCCGCAGCCCCGACGGGCAATTAGAGGCAACCTCAGATACCACTTTAGGCACTAACCACACAGAACAAGGTTCAATTTATGTATGTATGTAGTATGCTTACTACTTATCTTGTAGTAGTTTGTATGCTTTGTGCATTATCAAACTTAATCATTCAAGTACTAACACATGTGGAGATGATGTCAGAATATTATTTGAATATTTAGTTAGTCTAGTGTCTAATGAATTGTTATTTAGAACAACGATTTCGTGGAATTTTCATTTGTTTACAGTGTAATATTTAAAATCATATTTTTCCTGTAAAGCAATGTTTTAGAATTCAACGTAACATCACGCCTGTAATCCACGAAGGTTAAAGCAGATAAGTGCCTTTAAGTATACCCTCATTTTGTCAGTAATGCACATTGAGCCTATTGCCATCAACTGCGCACAAGTCCATCCTACGAGGCTACCACTGATTAATTCCCAATGGGAAAACCAACGGGGCAGATGCGAACAACACAACAACGAGGAGAATTAAAATAGATTTATTAATTGATACTATTTTTTAAGAAAATACGCATGAGTAAGCAGTAGTATTGTAAGCATTTATCTATTATTAAATAACTACGTTTAATAAAAAGTAGTAATTTAATGCTTCATTAGTTTTTACTATAAACATTGCTGTTTACAATAAATTAAGTACCTACGAATTTAGATCAACAACGTAAGTATTTTTTGGGATGCAAAAACATGTTTCAACGTAATTCAACGTTAAACACTCAAAACATTGTGCTGGTGGATGCTTTTAACAGTAAACGGGTCATGGAGTTTATCAATGCAAAGTTAAACCCTAAAAACTAGTAATTTAAAATCTTGTAAAAAAAAAAACTTTGACCTCCGAAACTAGAAGGTTATGAAATGTGGTCCAGAACAAATGAACAGACGGACGAACAACTGGTTTTGGCTTTGAAATGCGGCCTTTAAGACCCAGTTTCCACAGCTTTGGTGGAAACCGGGTCTTAGACGAGCAGAGCGGAGAGGAGATGTGCCAAATTCGACCAATCACAGGAAGAGCGAAAGATCAAATATAACTAATGTCATCATCTGCCTAGCCTTTTCCCAACTATGTTGGGGTCGGCTTCCAGTCTAACCGGATGCAGCTGAATACCAGTATTTTACATGGAGCGACTGCCTATCTGACCTCCATAACCCAGTTAATACTAGGTAATACGATACGTCTTTGGTAAGACTGGATGTCAGAATTTCAGGTCACTGACTACCTAGATCTATATATGGCAGCCGGGACCAACAGCTTAACGTGCTTTCCGAGGCACGGAGGAAACTCGGTATGTCGGGCGGTCACCCATCCACAGACCGACCTAAGCAAGCACAGCTTTACCTAAAGATTGACCCCAGTGGCAGTTCTTATTAAGCCACGAACTCCTCCAGATATAACCAATGTGATTGGCCGATTTGCACACATCTCCTCTCGTCTCCGCCCCATTCCGCTTTGCTGGAAACCGGACCTTAAACTTATTATTATTCTATCACCGGTTCATAACACTTTTTTGTCTGATTAAGTAACATCATTTTGTACATTCTGTGTGTATAGGTATACTATGCATTGTCTTCAACTTGAATAAAACTAAGTCATGATGACTTATCAAAGTTAAATTTTGACGAAGCAATTTATTGATCGAAATGAACTCAATAATTAAACGGTTTTCGGTCGCTACCTTGATCTTTGTACTAACAATTAACTTTACATTCCTTTGTTTAATTGAAGTTACTTTTTGTTAAGTTTTCTTTAGTACAACTGATAAAGGAGTACCATGGAATTCAGTTTAAAAAAAATAAAAAACATTCAATTTGTGATTTCAATGATATCAAAAATCGAAAATATTGGTTTACTGTCAATGACTTATATATTACTGCGTAAGGACTGGGCGGACCGCATGTTACAATGACGCCTCCAACTTGGTCCTAAAACAGTCTTTCCTAAACCGAAGTGAACTAGTCCACGATCGGCTTTCTTCGAGTGCGGTCGTAAATTTTATTAAAAGCTTTATTTATATTCTTTGTACCTCGAAAATACCACGCCGCTTATACAAGATTACGTTAACGAGCAGACTACACCGATTGTCTGTATGGCGAACGCGTCGAGCAAATGTTCGGACGACCGTATCTTTAGTTTTTATATCAATGTTTACTGTACATAAATGTTTATTTCCACTAAAATCTGTGGACACTAATCTGCACAGTCCGTATGTGAGGTGATCAAGATTATGTCTGAACCTTAAAAGGGACCATGACCTCTCAGTTTGACGTTGTGTCTCTTCAGAGTACCTACTCACGTACGAAACCCATTATAATCAAAAAAAATACATCAAGACATGTAAAAGTGTTTTCAAAAACCAATTTGAAAAAAAATGTTAGTAGGTATAAGTAGATAAGAGAAAAGTAACTATTACAGGGTGTAAACGAACCCAACACGCATCCGTCAACCAAGCATTCTGTACATCAAACTAAGTACCCCTACGCAAAAATTTTTGCTGGGAAATGACTTTTTTTTTGGGGTCAAAAATCACATTTTACGGTAAAACTCAAAGTAGCAGTCTTAAAACATTGTGCTAGTGGATGCTTTGAATAGTAAACGGGTCATGGAGGTAATTTAAGTAAAGTTAAAACCTGAAATACTAGTATTTACAAAAACAGCTGTGAAAAACTTGGAACTTTGACCCCCAATATCTCCGTAACTAGGAGGTTCCCAGGTATGGTCTGGAACAAAAAAATGATCGCAGTGATGGGGAGAACAAATGCCCTTCGTTTGCGTTAAGGGTACTTTTACACCCTATATACATTAATTAAAAACTAACAAATAAACTAACATGAAACTATAAAAAGGCATCAAAATACTGCTCCTCAATGCTGTCAGCCGGTAATGTGCCCAAAAGATTGGCGGCATTGCCACGTTGTATGGCAACACTTAGCCTCTGGCCAAGATAAAAGCCAGCCCTTGGGTCACGAGAAGCGTCAACTAAGCGTTTCCTTAAACAAGCTATGAGCATTCGAACCCCACGGCTCTAGAGTTTCAACCCCAAACGGCTTGAAAATATAGTTTTCACAAAGGTTACTATATTTGCAAAATAAACATCATTTACGAGTATCTCTATACTAACTTAATATTATAAGTTTGTGAGTTTGTTAGGATCTATTGGACCCGGGGTCTAATGAACCATTTTTAAAATTCTTTTACCATTGAAAAACCACATTACATGTGAGTGTCATGGGCTATATATTAACCACACCATGCAGGCGAAGCCGTGGTCAGAATCATTAATAAAACTATTATTTTGTTTTGTTTCAGAATACAAAATGTACGGAAAAAGTGTGCGAGTCAAGTATAATGGACCTCCCGGGACGGGGCGACATCCCGCGCTCTCCTGAGGAAGTTTATAAAGAAGCACAAGTTTTTATCAGACAATACTACGCTTCCATTCGCAGGTATTTTCTATTATTTATAAGTTTATTAAGAGCAGCGGTGGCCCAGTGGTGGCGGCCCCGACTTACGAACAGTAAGGCCCGATTTCCACCAAAGCGGAGAGGAGCGGAGACCAGAGGATATGTGCGGAAATTGGCCAATCACATTAGTTAAAATTTACATCTGGTCTTTCGCCTTTCCTGTGTTTGGTCGAATTTGGCACATCTCCTCTCCGCTCTGCTCGTCTCGCTTTGGTGGATACCGGGCCTAAGTCGCGAGGTCGATCCCCCAGGCGCCTGAGTGTAATTTATTTCAAACATGCAAACATAAATAAATTACAGTTGTAATGCGTTAATAAATATCGTGCCTATCCGTGTTATTTACCTATCTATACATAAATATATATATTATATTGTCTTGGTTTACTTTACACACATATTTGTTGTTTCTTATTTTGTTTTACTACTAGTGCATTTTTATTTTTTTTATGTAATTTCTATTGTATATTTATTTTATTGTACACATCTCGATTACTTATTTAAGTACATATTCACCACCAACATTGACACAACATATAAAACTGATTTACATCTGTGACCACTCTAATTTAGGTTCAGTTGAAAACCAGCGTCAGGCACTAGTTGCTCGGCATTTTGCTGAACTGGACCTTTTTGGCGCAGCCGTGAGGCACACAGTGGCACGATTTGTTTAGTTTTAAGTTCTTTTTTGTTCTACATTGTGTGTACTTGTGGCATGTGCCAAATAAATGCATTTTCTTTCTTTCTTTCTTTCTTTCATTTCAAGGTGAAGGAAAACATCGTGAGGAAACGCACGGCATGTCTTAGGACCAAAAAATTCGTAGACATGTGACATCTGCCGACCCGCACTGGGCCCGCGTGGTGGATTATAGCCCATCCCTCTCCTAGAGAGGAGGCCTAGGCCCTTTTTTTTGGCGGGTTGGAAATCATCATAATATAATCCCTCCCGCTCTGGGCAGAGCGAAAGGGAGTGTCAGACTTCTACTGGCTAAAAACCACCCCTGTTTCTTCTTAGCCCCTTGTGTCGAGGCCACGGTATCTCTTTTAAACAACCCGCAGCCCCGACGGAGGCCTTAGTCCCTGCAGTGGGAACATTAGGCTGATGATGATAAGTTTATTATAACAATGAGAAGGTCGTGGTTACATACGCTAATATGTAACCGCGACCTTCTCATTAGCACACAGGTTACCCTTCAAGGTTAAGTCATACGTACTATCGTGGACACTCCCGCCTGACCACCACTAAGCTCATATTTGCTTGCACTTACAACATGAAGCGCTCTCTAGCTCCGCCCCGCCTTTGTATAGAAATAATGAATGAAATACAATACCGTTCCACCGCACTGACGAGTCCGACGCACGCCGAACGAGAGTTATTGTTATTTTCAAACTGCCATTATTAGAAAAAAAACTTAAACTGAATTTAACTTTCGTTACTAATGGTGCGTGTGGGTTGGTTTGGTAATTGTGAATTAAAAACTCAATGATTTCTGTGAGTAATTTTAAATTTATTATAAGAATCTTATGAAATCCCATGCTATTTATCAGGCAATTGTAAGCGTGTTCTCTAAATCGGCTTTAACGATTTCGATAAAATTTGAAATAATGGGGCTTTAGGGGGGTGAAACGTTGATCTAGCCTAAAATAGCCGCTTTTGCAGAACATAATATAAATCACGTTAAAAATTAAAAATTCTTAAAATGAACTTTATGTTTATGACTATAAAGTCCATTTTAAGAATTTAAACATTTTAACGTGATTAATATTGTTTTTTTTATTTTGGGACTCGGCTCAGCGATTTGACGGATGTTAAATACTTGTCCATGCAAAATTATAATTTCATTTCGTTCTTCTTGTATGAGATTTCTGGAAGACATTATGCACAAAATGTTCTAGCACAGGTTCTCAGGAGTCCAATATTATTGCACAGGTTTACGTTTAGTCAATCAAAGGTCAGGTAAGCAGAGCAATGGTCAATGTTCAAAAGGTCCGGTAAGCGCGCCAAAGTTCGTCCATAAAATTCGCAAAAGGTGTACAGAGGATACGTCACTAAGCTGCGCAGTTCAGATTGCAACTAATTACGTTGACGCTTCTCTAATAGGCCTAAACTTTGAGGGGGCGGGGTTTGGCGCCTACGCATGATTTATGCGAAAAAAAAATTAACTGGGCAGGCGGAAAAGACCGCGACTGTACTTTATTCAGTATGAAATAGCAATTTAAAATAATATTACCTTAGATATTATGGTATTTAGGTACTTAATAATAATAATTAATATACGCAAATTAAATTATTTAAATATGAATAGCTATGGTCAGTTGAACATATTATAACTTAGCGAGCACACAGCTACACACACAGGTTGACCGAAGCAAGGAAAACATGTCATGTTCAAGTGGAGATTCATACATGACTCTGCCCTGGAGTGTGGTGTTAATCAAATGTTTGTTATATCAAAGGTGTGATGCGTAGGGTCCGTTGATAATACTTAATTAGATAGGCAGTCGCTCCATGTAAAATGCTGGTATTTAGCTGCATTCGGTCAGACTGGAAGCTGACCGCAACATAGTTGGGAAAAGGTTTGGTAGATGATGATAATGAATCCTTAATTAGCACTAATTAGTGGCAATCTCAAACTTATTGACCTATTACATAATACTTACACGTCAAACACATAACCCTCCTTTTGGGTTTCGCCGCAGTCGGGTAAATAATAAGTAAAAGACTTTTCTGTTTCCTAAACTTAAACATTTAAAATCATTTTGCATAAAAAGCCATCTTAAGAAGAATTCTTAAATGTAGTATGAAAGGGTTAAGTATTTTAATCAAAAAGTAATTTCCTTTAAATAACAAAAGGAAAGTGTTGCGATTGAAGAAAATATTTGATTAGCTGCAGGAAAGGTTATTAATGTTTCATCGGAAGGAAATCAGTCAGTTTTTGCTTTTGTTTTCTTTCTTTAGAAAACTTATTAGTTGGTTTAAAGAAATTTATTTCTCAAAAGAACATACATAGTTCACTTAAATATGAGAAACTTAGCATAAAAAAAACTTAAGTAGTAAATTATTTGTCGTTCGAACAATCGAGTACAAAATGTAGGTAGTGGTATATTATTGTTGCTTGGCCAAATACAACTTTAACCTATACTTAAATATTATATTAATAGAATGAAGAATCCCTTATTTCTTTTGATAATTTATTAAATCTGCGCTCCTTCCTCAAACTGAATAGTTCTTCTTCCGTATAAAGTTCTACTGTAGAACATTTATGCTTGTGAAGAGTTTAGTGTGTAAATCTTTTATGAGACTAACATTTCATGAAATGTTTTTGAGAAATCTTTGACAATTTTCTCTTTCTCTTTTATGAAAAAAAAAGGTTCTCACATTAAGAATTTCCCCTTTAACATGGGTGCGTGCATGCGTTAACAAATAATTAAACTCACATCATATATATTCTGAATTGAGTAAATCAATTCAGAAGTGTGTTACCACATCTTTTTTGCAAAAATTTAACTTACAGTTCTTTGAAAAGTGTATTTACCGCAAAAATAAAACATGTTCGCGTTAGATGACATATTAAAGTAAAAAATATAACTTCAATAACTAAAAACTTATAATTTTAACTTGTATTATTTTTTAGGGAAGATACCGAAGCACACAGGGCGAGACTAGAGGAAGTCAAGAAGGAACTAAAAGAGAGTGGCACGTATCAGCTGAAGTCTTCAGAATTAGTGTTTGGAGCGAAGTTAGCTTGGCGTAACGCTACCCGGTGCATTGGAAGAATTCAGTGGAAGAAACTACAGGTGAGACCTACTATGATAATGTTTGAGAAATCTTAGATTTAGCATCTGTTTTCAAATCTTCGTTATCGTGTGGTTAATGCACAACCTGGTGTCAAAGTTTCATGTCACCTATGAGCTTCTGACTTGGCTTTACATGCCGTCGAGAATAATCTCTTACTGCGGTACTCAGAGATATTTAATGATTACTTAAGACGTCACTTAGTAAAGATTTGACATACTTTTGTATGACAAAACTGTCAAAACCTATACTAAGTGATAGCCTAAGTAATCATTAAAGCTCTCTGAGTGCGGCAGTTAGACATGCTAGTTTCCTCACGATGTTTTCCTTCATCGAAATATGTTTCTTTTCTTTCTTTTCTTTTTAAAGAAAACGTTGCCCCACACTACGAATTTCTCCTGTATCGTGGGTGCGTTTACAAACATTTAAATTCACATACACAAATACCCAGACCCGGAACAACTACCAGTAGGTCGTACAAATATTTGTTCCGTGTGGGGACCGAACCCGCGACACGCAGCACAGCAGTCCAATCGCTCAGCCACTGCGCCAACCGTGCCGTCAACACCCGTCACTAAACTACATGACTAGTAGGGGTATGCCAATGTGAATAAAAAAAACAGGAGAAGCCTGTTTTTCTAAATTAGGAGAGGTACAAGTTTTTGGAATCACCTTATTGCCTATAATAAATTAGACAATATTATGTCTCATGATTTTTAATTTGCTTTGTTAGAATGCGGATGCAGCTTTATGATTTTTATTGGAATTATGAATATGAATTAGTCTCAATTGCTGAATTATTAGCAAAGTTCAGTAGGAGACGAATATCGGCGGTTTTCTTCGCCTTCGTTCAAAAATAAAGCCTTAGTAACATAAATATCTTGTATCTATATTTATGTCAATAAAGGGCAATGAGAAACAAATTTTAATGAAGGAGACTTAGGCCCATCCGTAAATCCGTAACCTTCGACTTCAATATACCATGGGACAGAGGTTTAAAAAATAGCATTAGTTTCTAACATACCTAAGATCAAAATATTAGTATATCCGAAGTCGAATATGATGAATATAATAGGACCTATGCTCTATGCTGCCAGTGCAGTTTATTTCGCCTGGCTATTGTATTTATGCAATTTGATAAGTTCCCGTGCTCTCTATCTATACAAATAAATTGAATTGAATGTCTATTTGTTATATCAAAATAAAAGCCTTTTACAAAATGAATACAAAATAAAAATTGTTTTTTTCACATACCACTACATGGGCACTTATAAAACATCAACAAAAGGGGCACGGTTCGGGTTAATCTTTTCCTATGGAAAAAACCGCCAAGAAACTCCATACGGAAATATATAGGTACAACCAGGTACGACACTTATAGCAAAGAACAAGCTTTTAAAAGCACCCAAAAATGCTTTGAATAATACCTACACTATCCTTCTTATGTATTTATTCTTATGTATTTTAATTACTTTAAGGAAAAAGCTAAAGTTCAACATAATAATTCCGTATTCATCATCTCTAAACAAAAAATCTGAAGTTTTGTTGGCACCTGCGTGTCAAGGACTTAAACATCGTTAGTCGAAACATTAGGCTTGTAAAAACTATGCTACACTGATATTAAGCAAATTATTTTGCATTTGTCAAGGTTTCATTAAATTAATTTAAATAAGTGCACCAACAGTACATATATTTTACAATTAAAATATAGGTTTGGGTTCTTAAGTACGTGCCAATATACAGGTGAACATTCTCTTAAGTACAATAAAGCTATAATTATTTTCTGTCATCGTAAAGTTATATAGATAAAATGAAACAAAACATCTTTGATTTAAAGTATACAAAAGGTCAAATATAATAACATCAGTAGTATAATAATAGATGAAAAACAACAAAATATCGTATTAAAACCAATAACAAAAAAAAAACAAAAAGAATAATAACGTTTTCAAATGAAAACGCAACCGGCTTTTGAACTTTTTCCGATTGACTACCTACTGTTTTTTTGTTTTAATGTGCAAAAATATTTAAGTTTTCTAATAAAAAAGGTGGTAAATTAAAAACCACTTGGCGAGGCTTTAGCAGTATCTCCACTTGTAGAGGCAATTTTAATGTACTTATGCATAGGTACGTACCTACCAACTATTCGTTTCAACTATCAAAGGGGACACAATAGTAACATTTTCTCTTTAAAGTTACATTAACTTGTATCCTTGTAGGGCGACTAATGGCATTTAGTTTGTGTCTCGTTATAAAGTTGTATAAGCTGAAACCCTAATTAAAAGTTCTTGTGTTTCTCTTCACGTGTAGTTAAAGACGATTTTACTACGGTTACTCCTTGATAGAAGTTTAACGTTTTTATTTATAACTAGCACTTTGCCCGCAACTTTGTCCGCAAAAAATGTGATAGCGCGGCTAATATGCATGATATAAAAAAAAAAGTGAAAGATTTTTTACAATTGGATCATTAGTTCTGGAGATTACAAACTTACAAACAAATTTTACTACTTTATGATATTAGTACAGATTATAATAATGATAAATATACGGAAGTGTGGAGGTCGAGGCTTTTTAAATGCTAAGACTCTCCACAATCGTGAGATATGCAGTCTCAGGGAATATTTCCTGGAAGCCGACATGGGGATGCATCGAGACGTTGTCGCGGTGGACAAGGGCCTTACCCCGCTCGCCTTGGCTAAAGAGAACTGGCGCAAACCTGTAGTTCTTGACACTAACGACCGCATGGAAGTATGGCAGAGTAAGGAGCTTCACGGACGCTTTTTCCGGGCCCTACACGGGCCTGATGTAGACTTCTTAGCGTCCGTAGCCTGGCTACGTTCCGGGGAACTCTTCGGAGAAACTGAAGGTTTTGTCTGTGCAATTATGGACGAAGTTATGATGACGAATAACTACCGGAGATTTATTGTGAAGGACGGTACGGTTGACATATGTCGGGCATGCCACCGTCCGGGTGAATCAATCCGTCACATTATCTCTGGGTGTTCTCGTCTGGCTAACGGAGAATACTTGCATAGACACAACCTTGTAGCCAGGATTATCCATCAGCAACTTGCTCTAAAATACAACCTTGCGGAATCGGAGGTGCCGTACTACAGGTATGTGCCCGACCCAGTTCTCGAAAATGGCGATATCACACTGTACTGGGATCAATCCATCATCACTGACAGGACTATTATGGCTAATAAGCCTGATATAGTGGTGGTGGATCGATCAGAGCGGCGCGCAATGATTGTTGACATAACCGTTCCGCATGACGAGAACCTCGAGAAAGATAAGCAAATCAAGTATCTTGACTTGGCTCGCGAGGTTGTTGACATGTGGAGTGTGGACTCAGCGATCATTGTGCCGATAGTCGTTACAGCCAATGGCTTAATTGCCAAGAGCCTCGATCAACACCTGAGGAGGCTCTCGTTGGGCAGCTGGATCAAGGGCTTGATGCAGAGAGCGGTACTACTGGACACGGCTCGCATTGTTAGGAGGTTCCTTTCTCTGGAGCCCTGACTGCCGGTAGCTTGGACCCTGTTCCCGATACCGGTGGGCTACAATTTTTTATATTTTTAAATGTTTTTTTATATTGATATAGAAATGTTTAAAAATGTACTAAATTTGTTAAAAAGTTAATAAAGAAAATAATAATATACTATGCAGTTAGTTGGTCAATTACCTTAGGTCTGGAGTAATTTTGAACATGTCGGCTGATGCTAAAAGATTTCTGTGTTTCGAGCGCAGTCTCGGTGTTAATGACTGATTGATAAATCTTTAAATATCCCTGTACAAAAATAGAATACATACCAGGAATACAATATTTAATTTTGGAACTAAAAGTTATGATGAGAATCATAATAATTATTTACTTTGTCTTATAAAAATATTATTTAAATACATTAATTAATCTCGAATCTAATTAATGACTACTTTTAAATGTCACTTGGGGTAAAAATAATTATCTGATACTAAAACAAATAAAACAGACAGATGCGCATTTGATATTTAATAAGGCATTTAAAAGTATAAATAATTTTAATATTATTACGAAATTAAATGTCACAATGAGCTTTGCGGTGTTTGTTTACTGACGGTCTGCCACTTTCAGCATTATGCCCGAAGTAATAATGTGTTCGACCATCAGTGAAACCTGCAGTATCTACAAAAAAAACTGCGCAGGGAGTCTCATTACAAAATCATAAGACGATTAAACGATACAAACGCTTTATCACTTTTGTAAGAAAAACGAAGCTTAAGTCACAGTCACAAGGCATAATCACTACATAGTATAAAACAAAGTCGCTTTCTCTGTCCCTATATCCCTATGTATGCTTAAATCTTTAAAACTACGCAACGGATTTTGAAGCCGTTTTTTTTAATAGATAGAGTGATTCAAGAGGAAGGTTTTAGTATATCATTTGAGCGACATCCACGCGGGTGAGGCCGCGGGCATCAGCTAGTATATAATAATTTGCAAAGTACTGAAGTAGGCCATCCCAAACCGTAGACCTCTGTGGAGAACAATCATTCGGCAAGTCCTCACAAACTCTCACGTGACCATATCTATTTGCCAAAATTCTTTCCCCACTGAAAGTAGACGTTAACATATGAAGCCACTTTAACGTACTATCACTCGTTACGGAAACACAAATTAGATTTCGTGGCTTCTGAAGAATCTTGCCTTTTCCTTTCTATGAAAAAGGCTTTCACATGACAGATTTGTTTGCATGCCTTGAATATTTTATGTGTGGAATGTTTATCTTGTCTATTTTTAGTTCTGTTTACGGTTTCGTTGATATATACTTATTAGGTAGCAGTGTGATTGAGAAATTGACTGCCTTTTTTTTTGGCGGGTGGAATATCATCGAGTAACCCCTCCCGCTCCTGGGCAAAGGGTGGGCGTTTTGGGGGACTGTCACTTGTAAACAAGTAAAGTAAAGTAAATTTTGACGTTACAAAAGTGCTGATTATCAGCCTAGTTTGAATAAATGACTTTTGATTTTTTTTTTACTCCTGCTCTGGGCAGAGCGAAAAGGGAGAGTCAGACTTCTACTGACTAAAAACCACCCATGTTCCTTCTTAGCCCTTCATGTCGAGGTTGCGGTATCTCTTGCGAACAACCCGCAGCCCCGACGGGAGAAATTGACTGCCTCTGAGCACAAAGTGGGCAACATGAGGGCAAATTGGAAATGGGGTTTATCCGTTAGGAATTTCTCAGTAGCGGCCACGGAGAATGAATCTGTGCCTGGTTGATTGGAATAGGGCCACCTTCAATTACAAGGGACTTAACAGAACTGGCGAAATGTGGGTATATTAATACGTAAACCTCCTATTTTTAACCAAAGAGACATTTTAAACTAGCCATTATAGAGGTTACTCAGAAAGTCTGTCTGTCTGTCTGTCTGTAGTGTGTGTCTGTAAGTGTGTAGTCTGTGTCTGTAGTCTCTGTGTGGTCTGTGTCTGTCTGCAGTAGTCTGGATTTGTGCCCGGTTGATGGCAATAGGCTCGCCCCCTATTACATGGGACTTAAACTAACGTAAAGTATACAAATGGAAACTATAGGACAACAGCCTAATTTATTTTTAACCCAAACAACATTAAAAGTTTACTTTCTTAAATAAAACCTATTTAAATAATCCCTGATTGAATTGAGAAATAATAAAATAACTAGCTCTAGGATGGGATCAATGCTCTAGGATAAGACCGGTTTGAAGATGACTGCGATTTGCACATGCAACTCCGTAAATGTAGGTATGCGAACCAGTTACTTAGGACTTAAATGGGCATGGTCCCTTGAGTTTTTAACCAGAGGCGACTATGTTAACAGTAATTTTAACAATTATTGTCACCTCGTGAATATACAACCACTTACGAAAACGTAATACACCTAAAACAACAATAATCAATTAAAACATTGTATGTTTTTTTTCTATGCTATACCTCTGTTCTATTCTATTTCGTAAAAACATACAAACCACCAAATACAAAAAATATCCGATTCATATTATAAAAGACGAAATTTTAATGTTGTAATTTTCTTTTACAAATTAATTAGAATATTATTTATCTAAATTGATAATTACGAGCGAGATATTTTATCAAATCAGTCAAATAGTTGACTATCACCATAACACCCATGCTAATTTTAACGTCAAGTACTGTTCCTGTTTTGACGTCAAGTACATGCAAATTAGATATTCAACCTTATAACCAAGATCATTAACGCGTTTATTAGTCTATGAATATCGCCGACGACGTGCAAAAGCTCACAACGGCGATAACAACATTCTATCAGGTATTTGCCACTAGTTTTCTTCAGATTTTATCAATTTAAATAATTAAACGAAAAGCAGTCTTAAAACAACGTCATAGAGTTTTCTTAAGGTCCTCTCAAAAGTAACTTCAGAGCTATGTACTGTTGATAGTTATCGATGCAGACAGGTGCATTTTAAAAGATTGCATACTTATCTGATACTTACGGAGCTCAAAGGCAATGCCGATGGAAATGTCAACATCAACAGCAAAGCGTTGACATCGATGTTTATCAAAGTATAATAATATGTTAATATATGTTTTGCATATAGGAGACTTGGGTAGGTACACTGTACAGTATACAGAAAGACCTCTCGTGTGGTGTGGCAGACAATGAACCTGAACAACTTTTGTTCTATGACTAGGAAAATATTCGACTTTTTCGGAATTTTTATTTATTTATTTAAGGTTCACCCACAGCACATATATGGACATAGGTACATTGAGTCTTATGGTAATATTCTAATATACATGCCAATTGCCAATTTTTGATAGCACTGTTTTATTAAGGAGTCTGTTTTCCTCTCTTTATCACTTTATAATACACAACCCAGTGACTCCATGGTCACAGAAAGCAATAGGGTAGTTGACAAAAGAATCTAATTAATCCGTCAGATAGATTTCCAAAAAATATTGTACATTTATATTTTTTTTCTTTTTTCACTTAAACAAACAATAGTGACATTTTTTGCCGGCGAGTGACGTCACAAGCCCCCACTCAAAACTTTAACACGTTTTATCTTTGTCAATTTTTATTGATTTGATAAAATAAGTAGTGCTTTCTAAATCAAGCCCTTGATCTAGCTGCTAAGCGAGAGCCTACCGACACAACTATCGGCATGATGACTGCTGTACTCACTACTGGCTCGTCCCACACGTCAACAACCCCGCGAACCATATCTAGATACTACATACAACTACTATAAGCGAGTACTATAAGCGACCCACCCAAATGTCCTTTCTTTGGTATTGTTCGTCGTGACGTTGAGCTCCTTAAGTTACAAGTCGAGCTCCACGATAAATGACAAATGCTTGCACTGACTGGACGGGTCCACTCAAATCTGTGCAGTGGTGCTTTCATCAAAATACCATCTCAGACACTAATCTGCATAGTCTTCATGTCTGTATAACAAGTTTATGTCTGGACCTTAAAAGAGACTATGACCTCTGAGTTCGTTTCGGATGTTTCTTCTCGGAGTAGTCAGGTACGAAACACCGGCCCCATTCTAGTTTAAAAAAAGTGACTTGTAAAAGTGTTTGTTAAAACCTATTTGCAAAATAAACATCATTTATCATTTATCAACAGAAAGGACCAACAGATTATTATATTATTATAAACTAGTGCCGAAAGGCCGGTCTTATCCCACAAGGCGATCTATTACGGAAGACCTTCATACTGTTGCCCTTTATCTTTCAAAACTGCCCCAGAATTAACCAAGAACATTATTTTGTAGATATTCGACTGCAGAGAAGTGACTACGGCCAGTGGAATGTTCGAAGCCCTCTGCACTCATATCAAGTTCGGAACGAATAAAGGAAACATCAGGTAAGATTCTGCTAACATAATCCTACTATTATTTGCTATGAACGCGTTTGAGGATGGATGAATGTTTGTTACTATTTCACGCAAAAAACTACTAAACGGATTAGGATGAAATAGCACACATTTACAGGATGGTGCCGACCATACGGCAATAAATGAAACCACTGGTAGTTCTAGTTCATAGGAACATTATTATACTATCAAATAAATCTTAACAGCAAAATAAAAAAAAAAAAACAATAAAACTAAGTAGCATAAAACTGTAAACGAAATACATTACAATTTATAAACAAATATTGGTTTACTAACCTTAGGAATAATTAACACCGATATACGAGTACGTATGGAAATACAATGTAACGAATTCGGCAAAGACATTTAGGTAGTTTATTGTCGTATAGTCGTCACCACGACGGTGTTAGCATTTATTTGATAGTTTAAAAATGTTCCTATGAACTAGAACTACCAGTGGTTTCATTTATTGTCGTATTGTCGGCACCACCCTGTATTTTAAAACTTGGATTAATAAAGAGATACCGCGGCCTCGACATAAAGGCTAAGAAGGAACATGGGTGGTTTTTAGTCAGTAGAAGTATGACACTCCTTTTCGCTCTGGCCAAGAGCGGGAGGGGTTATTTGATGATTTTCCACCCGCTAAAAAAAAAGATACTTTTTATCTCGAGTATGATCCCATAGGACAGTTGTCAAACTCCACGCAGGTAAAGCCGTGGACCAAATATATATTATAAGCTAGTAATTTATAAACCGCAGTACCGACGCCAGCACATAGCAACATAAGCTGTTACTGGTAGATCGACATTTACGCTTCGCTTCTGCGTTTGTGAACTACTGTAACTACTTTAGCAGACACAATAAAAGTTATACAGTCATTGATTCTTCACAATTACGGATTGGTGACATATATATTTATGGATCAGCATGCAAGATATGCATGACTGGCATATTCAAGTAGATGTACTTCCCTTTAATGCAAACTTGGTAAAATTATCACAAGTTTCGCTCGTTTGTGGCGTGTTAAACATTACCTGTTTCATGAGTTAGGATATTAGTTGAGAACCATAGGTTAGCTTTAATTACGTGCTTTATTTGAAGAGTTTAGATTTTAAAACTTTAACTGTGTATGTATGTGTCCGTGTTCAATTTCTGTGCATTAAAAGATAAAGCTACTGCGTACTTGTTACTTGATATCTAGGTATTTCTGGTTAGCTTGGCAGCCAGGTACAATATGATTCCGAAAAAAAAGATTGTATTAAAACGTTTGATTTTTTTACAGTGTCATACATCGTTACAGCGTCAAAAATCTAATTACATTTTAGTCTATTTGAGAAGCGCTTTTGAAAAAGTCTAGCTCACTCGGTACGACCTCATGGGGCGTGTGACCTCACTATTATTTCTACCTAAGTATTGTAAGGGCACATCTAATATTTATATCTAGTACGATCAATAAAGTTGCACTTTAATACCCTTGAAGGTGCTAATTTTGTGAAAACGCACTCATCCTATCCCAAAACAGGAGATCGTTATATTATTTTCAACAGCGTCTCGCGTTCTACATCAAAAGTATCTAGACCTAACCACACTGTTTCTTTTCAGATCAGCAATAACGATATTTCCTCAACGCACAGATGGCAAGCATGACTACAGGGTTTGGAACCCGCAACTCATCAACTACGCCGGGTATCGTATGCCTGATGGCTCCATACTTGGTGATCCTGGACGCTTGGAATTTACTGAGGTAATCTTCTCCATATTGTCGATGACTACTTAAATTGGATCGGCCCAAAACTGAGCTTTTAATTTGGCGCTTTCGGTAGCGTCCATTAGTTCCTGTACGAACAAGCAATAGAACATGCAGGAAACGGTATCCATCGTTTGTTAAATAGCACCACATTTAGGGCCGGTTTTCACCAAACAACAGGAGATGTGCGGAAATCAGCCAATCACATTAGTTATTTACATCTGGTCTTTCGCCCTTCCTGTGATTCGTCTCCGCTCTGCTTATCTCCGGATATCTGGATACCGGGCCTTAAACTCTAGGGCAGAGTCATGAATGAATCTAAATTTTAGCAGGTTTTTCTTTCTACGGCCAACCTGAGACTGAGGTAATGAACAACGCATATAGACAAGATACAAAGTGTCCCTTAGGTAACCATAGAACGCTATTTGCAATCTTTACTTTCCCTTTTCACCGCGTCCACGTTTATATTATCTGATTACAGAACTGGCCACCAGAGATCAGATAACCGACTTAAGTGACCGGTGTAGTGTAACTTAGCTACGTTAGAAGTAATGAACGACTTGCCAACAAGTACATAAAAGGGATGTTTACTGACTAAAAAAATATGATTCTAATTAGTCCGTCTGTTAGATTATCGAAAAATATTGTATACGTATTTTTTCTTTTATCAAATCAATAAAAGTTAACGAAGATAAAACGCGTCAAAGATTTGAGTGGGGGTTGTGACGTTACTCACCGGTAAAAAAATGTCATACTAACGTCTTAGAATATGGCGTCACACGAGTTTTCAAAGCACTGTATCGTCTTTATTGTTTGTTTACGTGAAAAATGAAAAAATAAGTGTCCAATATTTTTTGGAAATCTATCTGACGGACTGATTAGATTGTTTTAGTTAACTACCCTATGTCATAACAATGTGTATGACAATGTCTTATCTATAAAACAGTTTGTACCAAACGCCATTATCAGCAAAAACTAAATGAGACATTTTTTTTTAAACTTTGCCCCGCACTAGGAATTTCTCCTGTATCGTGGGTGCGTTCACAAGCATTTAAACTCACATTATAATAATACCTAGACCCGAAACAACTATCTGTAGGCTATACAAATATTGGTTCCGTGCGGGGATCGAACCCGCGACACGTAGCGTACGTAGGACGTAGACATTGAACGTATTGTTACGAGCTGGGTATGGGATAAATAAAAACACTACCAATTAAACACACGAAATAACTTTATTAAACACAAAACACTAAATAAACAATCGCTTCAACACTACTGAACACTTTATCGCACTAGATAACTCTTCGAACCTTCCGTTGTCTCGCTTTAAAAGTAGACTGACTGCTCCGACCTCTGTTGGTCCTTTTATACTCAAACACACAAAAGAAGTTCGAGAAAATTCCCTATTATTAACTAAAAATGAATACAATATTCACAAAGAAAAATAACTAAAAAATAAACTTAAAGATAAAAGAACCAACAAGGAAGAAGTTACGTTACGCACTCGGCATACGGTCGAAATTACAATGGCAATTATGTCGCCGACGCCCGCCGTGCTGACCTTGTAAACATAATGGAACTATACCTAGAGAATGTACTGGAATGTTTTAGACACTACACAATTATAAGCAAGGTTTCTTGAAGATTCTAGATGACCGACGTAACACTGCCCCCTCCTTAGACATGCTCGTCCCGAGCATCATTAGTCCCGTAGTATCGCGCCAATCGGTCTACATGCACAATCTTAGGCGCACCTCGCGAACCCTTCTGTATTCGGTAGGTGACATCGTTGATCCTGGTCACAACTCGGTATGGTCCGTCCCATTTTGCTTGCAATTTCGGAGACTTTCCCTTGCTCCGCACTGGGTTATGCAACCACACCAGCGAACTTTCGTCGAAACCACTACTGTTTGCCTTCCGGTCATAACGAGTCTTCATCTTCTCAGACATCTGTTGTCCGGATTGCCTGATATGCTCATACACATCATTTAACTTGTTACGCAGGTCATTCGCGTAATCCGTTACACTGCGTGGGACATCAGGGGGAGTTCCAGTGATTAAATCTGCAGGCAATCGTAATTCCCTTCCAAAGTTTGCGAAAGCTGGAGTTACGGTCGTACTTTCGTGAACTGCACTCCGATAGGACAGAAGAAACGGCTGTATGTGTTTGTCCCAATCCCTTTGCCTGCTTTCCACAACTTTTGCCAGATATCTCTCCAACGTTTGGTTGAATCGTTCTACCATTCCATCGGATTGTGGGTGGTAAGAGGTGGTTCTGGTTTTGTGTGTACCCATCAATCGACAAGTCTCCTGGAAAACTTGCGATTCAAAATTCCTTCCTTGATCGCTGTGAATTTCTAAGGGTACTCCAAAACGACAGAAGACTTCTTGAACCAATTTATCTGCGACTGTTGTAGCTTCTTGGTTAGGAATGGCGAAGACTTCTGGCCACTTTGTGAAGTAGTCCATGACAACCATGAAGTACTTGTTTCCGCTATCACTTTCTGGAAATGGTCCCGCAACGTCCAGCGCTATTCGCTCCCAGGGGGCTCCAACGTTGTACACTTTTAATGCACCTCTGCTACGTGTGTGGGGTCCTTTCACAGCCGCACAACTGGTACATTTGCGACACCAGTCCTCCACATCATCTCGACAGTGGATCCAGTAAAAGCGCTCTCTGATCTTCAGTAGAGTCCTTTTTACTCCCATATGTCCTCCTGAGCATCCATCATGGTAGAGTCGTAAAACATCCGGTACCTTAGCTTTAGGGACAACCATTTGTAGATGACAGCTGTCCCCTCGAGCGTTTTCCCATTTACGGCATAAGACTCCGTCCTGGATCTCCAAGCTGTTCCATTGTGCCCAATAACTCTTTGTGATGGAACTCATCGCAGCCACATCACTCCACTTGGGCTTCGGAGCACCAGCTTTAATCCACTCGAAGATCGGTTTAATGTCCGAGTCATTTTGCTGAGCCTGCTGTATGGTTTCCTTCCATTCGTCGCTGAGATCTGTTCTTAGCCTTCTCACAAACACAACTTCCTTAGTTTCTTGCCTGGAACTCTGCATACAATCTTCACGCCAAGGTCTTGACAGTGCGTCTTCCTTACTGCGAGTTCTCCACTGGTGCTGAGCAGTCATATCAGCAGCCTTTCTCTGCTGTAATTGATCTTCTCTCGGTGTGCGTCGCTTTTTACAGTTTGACCGTAGATGACCACTTTCCCCACAAGTGTAGCACCTAGGGCTGTACTTTTGCGGACGCTGGCGTACCGGTGTTACCCCAACTTGCTTCAGACAGCTTGAGGCAAGATGATCCCTTTCTTTACCGGTGTAGCAGCTGGGACTGTACACTTGCGGACGGTCGCGTACAGCTGACGCTACAACCTCTCTGACCCGGTGCGTACGGTGGTCCTGCCTTACTGCCTCTACTTCTAAGGTATGGGCCAAGGCGTCTTTCAGCGTCTCATGATGCCCAAGTCTCACAGCGGCTCTGACTTCTAAATCGCGTATTCCATCTATGAACGCCTGTACCAGATTTCCATCAATAAGGGCAGGGGCGGACTGGTATGCTTTCCGAACCAGCTTTTCAACTTCCAGGGCCCACTGCTGTAGGTTCTCGGCACTACGTTGAACACGATCCTTTAATTTGGCACGATAGACGTGCTCCAGGTGCGCGTCGCCGTATCTAGATTCTAACCCCTCCAGCAGCTGTTCATAGGTCACATCCTTGCCGAGTGCTTCAAGAATGGTAAGGGCCTGGTCTCGGAGACCCAAGGTGAGTGCTGTCATGGCTTGCGCTTTGGTCCACCCATTCGCCTTCATAACGGCCTCAAATTGAATTTTATAGGCCGACCACGAAGATGTTCCGTCGAATGGCGGCACTTTAAACCCGCGCACCGAAGGTGCAGCAATCACTGAAGTCACAGCCCCGTCTCCAACCTTAATTTCACTCAAGGCCTTCTTCACATCGGCGATCTGAATTTCGGCCTTTGCGATACGGTTGTCGTGCTGCTGTACCTGCTCCTTCATCACGCTCAGCTCTTTGCCAACTGATGCGTGAAGATCTTTAATCAGGAGCATCTGTTCCTCTTGACGGCGAGCCTGTTCCTCTTGACGGCGAGCCTGTTCCTCCTTATCCCGTTGCAACTGTTCCTGCAACTGGCGAGCCTGTTCCTCTTGACGGCGAGCCTGTTCCTCCTTATCCCGTTGCAACTGTTCCTGCAACTGGCGAGCCTGCTCCTCTTGACGGCGAGCCTGCTCCTCTTGACGGCGAGCCTGCTCCTCTTGACGGCGAGCCTGGTCCTGCAGCAGCGCCATTAAGGCAGACAAGTCAGGCGTCGCTAATGCTGGAGTAGCTCCAGATGGGCCAGCGACTGGCTCTGATGTAGGCTGGACACCGCCCGGTGTCTGTGTCGGGGAGTGTCCAAATCGCCTCTGGTCCATACCCTGCTGTCGCTGACTCCTCGTACGGATACTATCCGTGTCGTCCTTTGGTAGAATCGGCATTATTTATCCCTCACTTCTGACACCAAATTGTTACGAGCTGGGTATGGGATAAATAAAAACACTACCAATTAAACACACGAAATAACTTTATTAAACACAAAACACTAAATAAACAATCGCTTCAACACTACTGAACACTTTATCGCACTAGATAACTCTTCGAACCTTCCGTTGTCTCGCTTTAAAAGTAGACTGACTGCTCCGACCTCTGTTGGTCCTTTTATACTCAAACACACAAAAGAAGTTCGAGAAAATTCCCTATTATTAACTAAAAATGAATACAATATTCACAAAGAAAAATAACTAAAAAATAAACTTAAAGATAAAAGAACCAACAAGGAAGAAGTTACGTTACGCACTCGGCATACGGTCGAAATTACAATGGCAATTATGTCGCCGACGCCCGCCGTGCTGACCTTGTAAACATAATGGAACTATACCTAGAGAATGTACTGGAATGTTTTAGACACTACACAATTATAAGCAAGGTTTCTTGAAGATTCTAGATGACCGACGTAACAGTATATTACAATTTATGATAGTAGAACCATTTGCTGTAGGGGATAATGGTATCGGCAAAGTTGTGTATATGTATGTTGTGGGTGCACTTGAAATACCCTCACAACAAAACTTAATGAGAGTATTGTAAAAAAATAACAACATTTTCCTCATTAAAAACATATTACGATATCAAATAACGTGACTCGCTAAAACTAGCCGAACAAAAACTTTGAATAACATTATATAACACATGAAATAATAATACAGCCCATATGATATTTTAAAACTGGATTTGGATGTAACATTCAAAAAAACCAGTTTGTATCAGAATTTGTAAACAACATGAACGGATAGCGTAGTTAAAATATATCGTTGAACATTTCGACGTAATTAAATATTGGTATTATGTCAATTAATTTATCACGTTTTCGATGATGAATGAACGTGATGGTAATTATTATTGTGAATTCATTAATAATGAAGTTAATTTACACTATATAACTAAGTATTAGGTATTTTTTGTATTAGGTATTTTTTATTTCTCCATGGAGATCTAAGCTTCGGAATGTGTAACTAAAGTACTTTTACAAGTTATATTTTTCCATGTGACTGTAGCACCGCTTATTTTAATTTTTTTCTCATTCAAAAGTGCTTATTATAGGCCAGAGGGTTATATCCCGGCAGTGGAAACATTATAGGCTGATTAAGATTGTGTCAACGCTAACCTAAAACCCGTTGCTAACCCATAACATTTATTTATTTAAATTTTATGCACAATAGTGATACATAGACGGACTTAATGCCACAAGGCATTCTCTACCAGTCAACCTTAGGATTAATCAAGGCAACATTGTGGTAGGGTACACAATAACTAAAAAAAACAATATCAAATTTAATTAAAAAAAAAAAGTATATTCTTATATTAATACTAATACACAGATAAAAATAAAAGGAGGAGGAGCTCGTGGCTTAATAAGAACTGCCACTCGGGTCGATCTTTAGGTAAACGCTGTGCTTGTCTAGGTCGGTCTGTGGATGGGTGCCCGCCCGACATACTGAGTTTCCTCCGTGCCTCGGAAAGCACGCTAAGCTGTTGGTCCCGGCTGCCATATATAGATCTTTGGCAGTCGTTACAGGTAGTCAGTGACCTGAAATTCTGACATCCAGTCTTACCAAAGAGTATCGTATTACCTAGAATTAACTGGGTTGTGGAGGTCAGATAGGCAGTCGCTCCATATAAAATACTGGTATTCAGCTGCATCCGGTTAGACTGGAAGCCGACCCTAACATAGTTGGGAAAACGGTAGGCAGATGATGACATATAAAAATAAAATAAACAATTATTGCGTTTTTCTTTAGATATGCTTGAAGTTGGGATGGAAACCAAAAGAAAAGACTGCATGGGACCTTCTGCCTCTGGTGCTGTCAGCTGGTGGCAAAGACCCGGAGTACTTTGAAATTCCTAGAGAAATTGTTATGGAAGTGCGAATGGAGCATCCCACGTAAGTAAAAAATAATTATTTTGTTTCCATTAAAAAAAACTATTTGGTTAGCCAAATAGATTTTTCAGGAGATTGCGGGACGAACTGAGTTCTTAACGCAGGAACTGGCAAACCGGAGCACTGGATAGGGATAAGTGGAAAGAGGAAAGGGAGGCCTTTGCCCTGCAGTGGGACACGAATGGCTGATTTTTTAGGATGATTATGATCCGCGTTAAAGTGAAATCCAAAAAAACCCCACTTTGTCTTCATAGGTCAATCAGTTAATAATAGCAAACAAGGAAAGTATGAAAAACGTATGGTTTTTCGCTAGCCAAACAAACAAATTTTACGTCTATAAAAATTAATGCGCGAATTTAAAAAAGTAACATGGTAAAAATTTCAAATAGGGAAAACCAGAATTATGTCGGCAGTAATCAATACAAAATCAAAACATCTTCAAATTACAGCCGAAATTAACGGCTTAACGGGTTTTTCGAGACAAGGGGGAAACTCGGAACGTAATGGCTGGTTACCCACCCATCGATCAACCTAGGCAAGTTGACCCGAGCAGCTATTTTTATTTATCCGTTAGTTTTTATTCATTTTGATAGAATATATCTTTTATCCTGTTACTATAATAAAATTGTTATAGTCAATTAAACTTATCGATTGACTAGCAGTTGCCAGCGGCTTCGCCCGCTACAACTCGAAAATTATCCCACGGGAAGATAAAATCGGGATAAACTATCCTATGTGTTAATCCAGGTTATAAGCTATCTGTGTACTAAATTTTATCCAAATCCGTTCAGTAGTTCTTGCGTGAAAGAGTAACAGACATACACACTCACAAACTTTCGCCTTTTAAAATTTTAGTGTGATCACCATAAAATCCCTCGTTGGTCTAGCGGTCGCAAATGTGACTGCTTAGAATGAGGTCCTGGGTTCGATTGCTGGGTCGAGGAAAATGTTATTGGGTTTTTCCATCAGGAATTTCTATTACATGGGACATAAAGATAACTGGCAAAGTATGGGTGTACCTACTATTTATTAGGTACTCCTCTCTCTTGTCCTTCGGGGATTACAGGCGTGATGTTATGTTATGTTACTATTAAGAGAGTAGCGACGGGCTCACACGAACATACATAAACTCACGTCCTCTTCCCATGGGGGTCAGTAGAAACTACAGAACGCCACTTGCTACGATCCTTACATACTCCTTTTGCCTCGTCCACATTCATGCATCTGGTTATACGCACGCCGCCGGTTGCGAGTAGGTACTATGCACCTGTCCTTTTTGAATAACCTCGATTTAGATAAATATTATTAATTCCAGTTACGAATGGTTCCAAGACCTTGGTCTACGCTGGTACGCTTTGCCAGCCGTCTCTGGTATGAGGATGGACTGTGGCGGTTTGGAGTTCACCGCGACTGCCTTCAACGGCTGGTATATGGGAACTGAGGTCGGTTGCCGAAACTTCTGTGACAGCAACCGATTTAACATTCTTGAGGTAAGGTTTTCTTATACAGCCTTTTTAAAGTTAATTACTGTGAACACAACAGCAAGCTTATCGTATCTAAAATAAAGATCAAACTTGCTTGCCAACACTGATAAGTCTGTGATCTTTATTTACGTTCCAGTATTTTTTTTTAAATTTAAAGAAAGATTATAATAATGATGTAAAATTTGAGCTGAAATAATTGTGAAAGTATTGTAAACATTGCTGGTTCGTTTTTCGCATATTTTGAGGTTCAAATCAAAATTTAAATTAGAACCAGCCAATCTGCACTGTAATTGTGTGTGAATGGAGATGGATTACTAAAATAAGATGGATGGACTGTGTGAAGGATAATATGGCTGGAAAGGATGTGATTGATGAGATGAAAAGTAAAAGAGAAGTATGGAAGAAAAAGACATGACGCCGACCCCAAATAAATTGGGATAAGGGTGGAAGAATGACAATGAATCAGCGAATCTGCAGCTGAACTTACCAACGCCTTTCTCAGTGCTGAGAGAAAGTTTTAAAAATCTCTAAAAGATAGATAAGTTAAGTCTATTCTAAACTCTATAAACAAATATTATTGCTTTCACAGACCGTAGCACAGAAGATGGGCTTAGACACAAACATGTCGTTGTCCCTCTGGAAGGACAAGGCACTGGTAGAAGTGAACATAGCAGTGTTGCACAGTTACCACAGAGACACCGTGTCTATTGTGGACCACCACTCAGCTTCGGAACAGTTCATGAAACACATGGAGAATGAGAGCAGACTCCGGTTAGTAACATATTTTGAAGGATAATGAATGCACTCATTTATTTAGGGTTCACATTTGTACAGCTTAACGAGCAGACGACGACGTAGACGACAGCACATGTTACCACCAACTGTCAAATTTCTTTAATAGATTTTCAACTTTTTTAATAAAGGTTGATTAGGAAAACTTTACAATTTCAGCAAGCTTTATATACTGGCTTCTGTACCTACTAGAATTTGAACACAGAAACTTATTGCGGCACTTGTTTTGTGCTGTAAACACTCTTAAATTAAAGACATCTGTAAAATAAAGTTTTTGGTCGTGTCTTCATCAACTAAAATTACCTTATTAGTTCCAATTTTTGGCGAAAATCACACCTGGTCACGAGTTGCCAGTTGCCATGGCTGATCTGGAAGTCTTTAAAAAAGAGTCCACCGAAGCAAGGAAAACCTGTTCAGGTTTAGATTCATAGATGGCCTCTGCCCTCGAGTGTAAATGTGGGCTTGCCCTATAAACTATTGGGGCACTTGGTTTCTGGAGGAGGCTAATTAAAGTGCCAAACTCGTTGTCAAATTTTGGGCCAACTCAATTTGAATTGTCATCATTTAACACGCTTTGAAGCAATTCCAATTTTAGTCATCCGCCAAATGTTTACCAACATCATCATTTGCCAAAACCTTGCTAGCTTTCCAGTTATTAACGTTGGTCTCTATTTTTCAGAGGAGGTTGCCCGTCTGATTGGATCTGGATTGTACCACCTATGTCGTCTTCTCTGACTCCAGTGTTCCATCAAGAAATGGCTTTGTACTACCTCAGACCTTCGTATGATTACCAGGTAAGATTTCAGTTCAAAATAATAAATTGAATTTAAAAAATATGCGATACCGTTGGTAAGACCGGTTGCCTTGTTCTGAGCCACTAACAATCTGTTACGGCTGTCAAAAATCTACAAATCACTGCCAGGGCCAATGGTATAACATCCTTTCCGAGACATCGAGGAAATTTAGTGTTTAATGGATAGTCACCGCTCCACAGACCAACCCAGGCAAGCGTAGCTTAACCTGAATATTGATCCGAGCGGGTGTTATTATCTAACCACGAGTTACTCACTGTTATGAGAGAGAGACTAACTGCGGTACTCAGAGAGATTTAATGATTACTTAAGCCGTCACTTAGTAAAGATTTGACATACTTTTTACACGACTGCCCCAAAAAAAGAGTGTTATGTTTCTAGCGTTCATGTATGTATGTATGTTTGTTTGTGAGTTTCTTTATTCCACCATAACTTCTAAACGCCTGAACCAATTTTGATGTATGTGGTGTCGTTAGATTCTTTGCGTCATCCTGGGTAACATAGGCTAGAGAAAAAATAAAAAAAAAACATAATAGGGTGGCCATGGTTTAGAAATAAAATGAACTTTTAATTTGTTTTTATTGAAAACTAAAACTTTTATTGCAGTCGGGGGACAGTTCGCTAGATCAATTCTTTACAGGTCCCCCGACTGCAGTAAAAGTTTTAGTTTTCAGTTTTCCATTTTCGAATACATTTACGGGACCTTGTTCTCAGTCATCACTGAAATCATTTGACTTGTTTTTAATTTTTTGGTTTAGTTTTTTGTATGACAAAACTGTCAAAACCTTTACTAAGGGATGGCCTAAGTAATCATTAAAGCTCTCTGAGTGCGGCAGTAAGAGTTGGCATATTAATTGGCCTTGTGCTTCTCGCTCTCTCTCTATGAGTTCAGCATACAAAATCTTAGTAGACATCGTACCAATTTCGGAGCAACGTCTACTTCTTTCAAAGCAAACATAAGTCATAATCAAGCTGTACCTGGAACAGCATACGTGAATAAATCTTCATAAATAATACACTCAAAGTTAGTATCCAGACTGTTGTGTTAATCCTGGATCATTACTCATGTTCCTCGCTGTTTCCCAATTATTCGAGGTCGGGCCAGGGGTCGGGATCATTCCTAATGTAACTCGACACTAGCCGTAAATTTCTGGATAAATATCAAATCACAGGGCATATTTTTGTCTTTGTGCCAGTCATTGACTTATATATTACTGCGTAAGGACTGGGCGGACCGCATGTTACAATGACGCCTCGAACTTGGTCCTAAAACGGTCTTTCCTAAGCCGAAGTGAACTAATCCACGATCGGTTCTCTTCGGGTGTGGTCGTAAATTTTATTAAAAGCTTTATTAATGTTCTTTATACCTCGAAAATATCACGCTGCCTTTACAAGATTACGTTAACGAGCAGACTGCACCGATTCTCTGTATGGCGAACGCGTCGAGCAAATGTTCGGACGACCGTATCTTTAGTTTTTATATCAATGGTGCCAGAATTACTAAAATTGTTTGTAATGTAATCTCTGTAAGCATTCTCAAATCTGTGTGGTTCTTTCTTTAAAAGACCATAATTATCAGACACTAATCTCATGTGAGTATACCTACCAATATTATGTCAGTACCTTAAAAGAGAACCTCTGAGTTTGTTTCGGCTGTTCTCAGAGTAGTCAGGTACGAAACACAGGCTCTATCAAGTTTTAGAAAAGTGACTTGTAAAAGCGTTTGTAAAAACCTATTTGTGTGTCAGTGCCATAGGATCAATGTTTTATACTGTAGTAGTTTTCCAAGTGGATGAAATTCGCATGCAGAAGTTACTTAGTTTTAAAATAATTTCAAAAAGATTTAAGAACCAACATGTGGAGTTGTCTAATTTTATAAGTTCTGCTTTGTTGTTAACTTAGTTTCCAAATATCCGAGTTTCCTATATTAGTAACGAAGGTAATGTTCGTTTATTTACCAGGAGCCTGCATGGAAAACCCACCAATGGAGTAAATCTGACGGAGCGAAGACCGTACACAGAAAGTTCCACTTTAAGCAGATTGCTCGCGCCGTCAAGTTCACATCTAAACTGTTCGGGCGGGCCCTCTCTAAGCGCATCAAAGCAACCATTTTGTACGCCACCGAAACAGGCAAATCTGAACAGTATGCCAAGGAATTAGGGACGCTTCTTGGACACGCTTTCAATGCACAGGTAAGTTTTTATTTCGTTCTTTAAATAAGGGTGAGTTAAAGTTGTGTTTAAGCGTTTTGTTACTCTTAAATTGGATGGGTTGAGGTTACTGTGGAAATATTTATTTCTTTTTACCCTTAACCATTCTTGTTGGTAACTTTAACTACCAACAAGAACGGTTAACAAATACAGTTCCTTTTAAAAGCAGATGTTTAGAGTTTATCGATTAAATTATTGCAATGTTTTGTTAAACGTTTGTACAAAATTAGTAGATACAAGTAACAATTTCTCCTTTTTAGGTCCAATGTATGTCGGATTACGACATGTTTTCAATTGAACACGAAACTCTTCTTCTCATTGTAACATCAACTTTCGGTAATGGCGAGGCTCCAACAAATGGAAAGGTACGTAAAGATACAAATAGTCATCATCATTATCTTGCCCATAGCCCAAACATAGATACATATTATATACAGGGTGTAGGGGCTGCGAGTTTTTCGCAAGAGATATCGCGGCCTCGACTTGAAGGACTAAGAAGGAACATGGGTGGTTTTTAGTCAGTAGAAGTCTGACACTCCCTTTCGCTCTGCCCAAGAGCGGGACCCATTTGATGATTTTACACCCGCTAAAAGAAAAGGGTGTAAACGGACCCTTCACGAAGCCAAAATATAATATAATAATATGTAAAAATAAAGGATGTGAGGAGATCGTGGCTTATTAAGAACTGCCACTCGGGTCGATCTTTAGGTAAAGCTATGCTTGCCTAGGTCGGTCTGTTGATGGGTGACCGCCCGACATACCGAGTTTCCTCCGTGCTTCGGAAAGCACGTTAAGCTGTTGGTCCCGGCTGCCATTAGATCTTTGGCAGTCGTTACAGGTAGTCAGTGACCTAAAATTCTGACGTCCAGTCTTACCAAAGAGGTATCGTATTACCTAGTATTAACTGGGTTGTGGAGGTCAGATAGGCAGTCGCTCCATGTAAAATACTGGTACTCAACTGCATCCGGTTAGACTGGAAGCCGACCCCAACATAGTTGGGAAAAGGCTAGGCAAATGATGATTTTATGTAAATATAAAAACTATAAAAAAACACAATTACGTCACTGGCCATTATTTTCAGGAATTTGGTGATCATCTTATCGAAATGTTACACGCTGAAAGAGAAAACCAAGAAGATATAGTGGACTTCCATTCTGCGTAAGAAACAATAAATAATTTTAAAGACGTTATTTTTATATTTAACCTAGTTACAGTCAGTGCCTAGCATTACCTGACCCCTATTCTCATACCACTTGCCCTCTACTTCTTTGTTCGTGGGGTCAGATAATGTTGGGTACAGACTGTACTATGCTGTGTCTAAAATTAACATTTTAATTACAGAGGTTTCAAGACACCAAAGTCTCCTAATAAGTCTTTACTAAGAACTAACAGCGTTTTTGCATCACATATGGATTACAACCGGCAACTAACGCGATTGGAGTCAACAAGAAGTAAGTCCATCAAGCTTTTCAACCAATTCCTCAGAATATATTTTCGGGTATTTATAATATATCAAAAAAATCTGTTTTTCTTAACTTATTATTCTTTCATTTAAAGGTGTGAGAACAGAATCTTCCGTAGAACACATAGCTCCACTGAGTAATGTGCGATTCGCAGTATTCGCTCTCGGATCCAGTGCCTATCCGAAATTCTGTAGCTTTGGAAAATTCATCAACGACATCCTTGGCAGTTTGGGTGGGGAAAGAATTATGGAATTGTGCTGTGGAGACGAAATGTATGGACAAGAACAACGATTCCGTACTTGGTCGTCAGAAATATTTGTGGTAAATATCATCGTCACCATTCTCTTGTTCTTATCCCAATTCATTTGTGGTTGGCACAGTATGACTTCTGCTTTCATACCACTATTACTTGTCATCTCATCAGACACTTCCTTTGGTAAATTCTAATTCTTTGTAAATAATAAAAATCTAACCAACTTGATGATCAAGACATTTTAGAATAATCACCTTTTGATTTTCAGGAATCCTGTAAAACATTCTGCTTAGAAGAAAGCGATATCATAAAAAATGCACAGAATGCAATAAGTATAATACCAGTGACGGAAGAAACTGTGAGGTTTGGCAAACCACCTTCAGATATGCCTCTAATCAACGCTTTGGAAGCTGGTTTTAGAAAGCAGTTGGTTACTTACAAAGTTAAAGAAAGCAAAGCTTTAGTAAAGCATGAAGAATCAAATGCTGAGACAGCATTTGTTAATCTAGAACCCCAGGTAAGACATTTTTTAAATCTCTTTAAAATGAACCCAATAAAATTAAAACTTATTTTTACTTCCTTTGATGTACTAAGGAAAATATCGTGGATAGCGTACTAATATACCTATATAGTGGTTATAAAAAGCTAAATTCTTAATACCACAGCTATTAGGATAGCCTATAGTGATTATTATATAAACTGACCTTTCCTTTTAAATGAAAAAGGCACAAAACATCGGCTATAACTGCATTTTTTATTTGTGTTGCCGATTTTTGAAAGTCATCCTTTAATAGAACTTATTCTTGCGTGCAATTTGAACTAACCTAACTTTCATTATTTAGAGTGAAATAAAATACGTTCCTGGCGACCACATCGGTGTAATGGCTGTTAACAAAAAAGACATCGTAGACGCTGTACTAGACAAACTGAAAGGCGTTGAAGAACTGGACAAAATAGTACAACTCCAAGTAATGAAGGAAACATTAACACCGACAGGTAAAAGAAACAATAACAACACTTCAAATGTCAATGTTGATAAAACTGGTATTATAAAACTATTTTCGAATGACGCAGACGGTAAAGGTGTGCTTATTTATGCTAAAACTGGTTTCAATACAAACGTGATGTCGGAGGCATAAAAAATAATAAGCGACAAACTAGACCTTTAGAACGTGTACTAGTAGTTTTAGAACTCTAAAAGAATTCCTATACGATTGGGATTTTTGATACCGTGCTAGGTATCTAAAACTTCATTCATATAGGAATGTTGACGTAAAAAACTCTAGCACTTGTAATCATTTAAAAATCTCATATAAATTTTGTCAAGTAGGAAACAAAGGTATAGAGATAAAGATATGAGCATTAGAAAAGGGCAGGTTGATCAAAAATAACTGTTATTACAGGTACCGTCAAGTCTTGGGAAAGATACGAAAGATTACCGCCGGCAACCATTCGAAACATTTACACAAGATTTTTGGATATCACAACACCACCCACGACGAAAGTACTGCAGTACCTCGCAGAATCATGTACTGATCTAGAGGAAGCTGATCGTATGAATGAACTGGCTACGGTAAGAATTATTATATAATTTATTATAAGTAAACAATTTTGATACGATAATTATCGCATTTAAAACGGCTTCCTTGGTCATTATATGGTCATTACGTTCAATTATATTATTATGATATCATCTTATGTTATTTATTACATCCGGTTGATTTTTAATAACACCTTGGTATTACAAATTTGTTGGTTTAGCACAGTTTAATCATGTTTCATAATTTAGTTTATCCTTATTTACGTTCTCAGGATTCAAACAAGTACCACGACTGGGTTAGCTTTCACTATCCCCATCTGGCAGAAGTCTTCGAACAGTTCCCTTCTTGCAGACCTCAAGCAACTCTGCTGGCTACGCTACTGACTCCCTTGCAGCCAAGATACTATTCCATATCTTCGTCTCTCTTGGCTCACCCTCAAAGCGTCCACCTCACTGTTGCAGTTGTTGTTTATAGAACTCAGAGTAAGTATCTACATACTATAGGAAGGTTCGTCATGCTATATTTTCAATTCATCTATCTACACACTGTAGTACTGTACCTACTATTTTGTATGTATTTTGATTAAAATCACCTGTGCAATCAATTTCAGATGGCAAAGGTCCCTTACATTACGGCGTTTGCTCAACATATCTTAAAAACCTGCAACCCGGAGACGAAGTCTTAGCATTTATCAGACAGTAAGTTTCACTTCGAATTTCTTTGAATTTCCTTCACTTCCAACGTGCAGTGTCTAACTTGATGTGCTATTTGCAGTAAACCAAGCTTCCACATGCCTAAAGACATATCAGCACCGCTTATCCTGGTCGGGCCTGGCACGGGCATTGCACCGTTTAGAGGATTTTGGCACCACAGGAGACATCTAATCGAGAACTTGGTGTCTCGTGAAACCGGACCAGTGTGGCTATTCTTTGGATGCAGATACGAGGGAATGGAATTGTATAAGGAAGAGAAAGAAGAAGCTTTAGCAGATGGTGTTCTTCATAAAACACAGTTGGCTCTGTCAAGGGAAAAAGGATCACATAAAGTGAGTATGGATAAAATAATTCAAATGAAGCAACTTTTAAACAGTAGCCGCTAAAATGAGTACCGAAACGTAGAAAATAAACTACAAAAGTTCAATTTGGTTTTGCAAAATCTATTAATTTAGCATTACATGAATATAAGTCCACACGGCATCATTAAACAAGTTACAAATCATATTTTATTTTCAATCAGAAATACGTCCAAGCCCTGTTAGAAGATGAAGGAGCAGAGATGACTCGACTGCTAACTGAAGAACACGCCCACTTCTACATTTGCGGTGATTGTAAAATGGCGGACGATGTTGAACAAAAACTTGCAGACATCATTGAAAAACACAGTGGTATGACAGAGCATGAGGCAAAGGAATTCGTCGCTGTTTTACGGGTAGGTTCCATTATGATTACATTTATGTACAGACGCCAGCACATCAAGCTATCCGAACCCCTATCAACCTTTAGCATAAGGTTGAAAATCAATTGAAGTTATTTGATTGTAGATTGTAATAGCTAGTGCAGCTTGAACTGGCGTCTTTATCACAACTGTTTTTTTAATATTTCTGTGGTGGGAAATCATCAAATGACTCCTCCTGCACTGGGCGCAGCGATAGGGAGTGTCAGACTTCAACTGACTAAAAACCACCCATGTTCCTTCTTAGCCCTGTGTGTCTGGGGCCGCTGTATCTCCTTCGAACAAGCCGCAGTCCACATAAGACGGACGGACGATTAGGGTGCTTACTTTTTTACATGTACATGTAATTTTCTTGGACATTGTTGCAATGCTAGTTAGAACATTAACAACCTTTAATGTTATGCTGCAAATTAATAAATCACGAAGTTTAGAGGGGAACAACGTCGACAAATAAAACGGGGAACGGAGTCAATATTATCAGTAACAAAATGGTGATTAGGAAAATATCTAGTTGGTGCTTTGTATCACTAACGTGGTGTTGTCTCCTTTTTGTTTCTGGGAGGGGGTCAGAAAGACTCGGTATACTGAGCATGAGTAAAGTCATTCGATTCATCATCATCATTTCATCCAAAAGACGTCCACTGCTGGACAAGTGGACATAGGCCTCCTAAGAGTCGTCACATTGACCGAAGACATTGAAGTCATTAGATTGACTCTATTTAACTTAGTTTATTTTCTTCTGTTTCAGCAAGAGAACAGATACCACGAAGACATCTTTGGCATCACACTCCGAACTGCTGAAGTCCACAGTGCATCCAGAGAAACGGCCAAGAAAACCCGTTTAGAATCTCTTAAGTCCCAGAGTTCAACTGTATCTTTAATATAGTATAAGATTAGCATTAAATATGAGTTGACTGCCTTGCTAGTGATGTGGCAGCCAAATGGAACTGCTGAAAATTAGGTCTTCAGTTTGATTCCGGGATCGGGCAGTGTTATCAAGATTTTCCAACATCAAGAATTTCTCAATAGCAGCCCGGAGTCTATATTTGTGATTCACGGGAATAGACTCGCTCCCTATTTCATGAAACTTAATCATAACTAGCGCGAAATAAGTACCTACACCTCGGCCTAACCCATTGGGATAGACGTGTTGTTAATTAAAAATAAGAATTAAATCATTAGGATTTATTTGAAGTACTTCGCTTGTGGGGGGGAGCTTTATTTGTTTATCGACATGCCTGTTATTAATAATTTGAATGTAGTTAAGCTAGTTTTGTATCTCATAAACGAGAGAAATCATGTTTTCTGAATTCAATAAATGTCTGTTATGTTCGAATGTCTTTTCTGCATTTGCCTACGGTCCCTAAAAAAAACTGTTTTGGGCAGTAATGATTACAATATTGAATCAATTATTGACAAGCCCATGGGATACACAATTTTGCTGTTTAAATATATTTTGTTGATCTGTGAAAATGTGTGATAATTATTTGACAGTGACAGTGCCTTAATTTCGTAGCAGCAAGGGTGATTGTCGTTTAAATACGTCAACGAATTACTAATGTGTTGTCGTAGATTTAAGGAATTTCTGTTACTATTGTTTAGAGAAAAAATGGTTATTTTGAGATAAGTATTTTATGTACGTTATTTGCATACCTACTTTTTTCTTTACATACAATTTCAAAGGATGTTAAAATATGGATAGTATCCTTGTTCAGGAGTGTTGATTTTTTACCTCCATTGCGTCGCTTTTAAACTAGTTGACCAACAGTCTTCTGCTGTCTCATTTTAAACCTGCACAGATTAATAAAACGTGTTTGATTTTATTTACTTAGTTATTTATTTGTCATAATCAGGCACTCAGTATTATTACGTTAGTTCTAAGATTTTTTTTCAAAATATTCCAAATAATATAAAGCGACCAGAGGTACATAATAAAATACAATGAAAATAAATACAAATAAAAGACATACATTTGAATACTTTGTTTTTATTAAATAAATTCTTCTTAAAATAAATTTTATTATAATTATAAATAGCCGTCCAGGCATCAACAATGACGTGTGAGTGAACGGACAATTCACACAGCCGTCAACCGAGTATTCTGTCCATCAAACTATGTGACTCTACGCAAAAATATTTTTTTTGCTGATCAATGCATTGTTGAATAGTACGGAGTTCTATGAGGTATTTAAAATAAAGGTATAACATTAAAAACTAGTATTTAAAAGTTGGAACTTTGATCTCCATAATCTAGAAGGTTCCTAGGTCGTCTAGAACAAAAACGCAATATTACAATGTGGGGTAGAACAAATGCCTTTCCACTTTGTTAAGGGGAGGTTTACACCCACTATTAAGTCTAAGCAATGTCTTGTTGCTCAATCAATATTTTAGATTGTTGATATGTAATTATAATAATTGTCTCAAAGTAAATATTGACCCATATCCACTTAATTACTGTAACGAGCATCATTGTAAACGAAAATTCATAAAACAAGAACATTGAGATTTTATAAAGCAGACTTTAATTTCGTTAAAATTTTAAAGTTTTATTATATCTAGTAAGTAAGTACAATTAAAGGGTTTTAAATTCAAAATATTGTTTTTTTTTGTAAAAACTTGCATGTAAAAAAAGTAAATGAGTATCTCAACGGAGTATCTAATTAATCAGTTTTAATTTTTTTGGAAGTCGTTTTTTTCAACAATTTACACAAAACGTATAATATGATTTATTTATGATGATTACTATCCGTCCGGGTCCAGTCTCCTGATTTTGTTCCACAATAGGTCCGTACCGTTAAAACCAAAACTTTAAAAGTTCCTCCGACTTTTATAATAAAGTACCTATTCACGTCAGCTTCTTCTTCTTACGACATGGTCATAGATTTCAATCTGGGTATAATTGGGGGAATAGACCCTTTGCTTCGTGGTGTTCTGGCCAGGGTCCTGTTGGGGGTCCGGGCATATGATTTTATGGTCGTGACGGTTTTGGAAAAGCAGACCCCTGTCTGGATCCATGACGGGCTGAAATATCACAAAATAGATGTTGTTAAAAAAGTATGGATCTTATGTAGGTAGCATAATACTATGCTGCATTCAGGCACTAACTTTTGCCATGGGTTCGCCCACTTGAAGATCTCAAAATTACCCCACAGTAACCTACACATCATGATCATTATCCTACCGTTATGCCAAACTTAACTGGGGTCGGCGTAGCATATGTATTCTTCCTTTATAGAACTTTCCTTTTTTGCCGAATCATCCTACACACAGTCCATCATCCATAGTTTCTTTGGTCTTGCCTAGGTTAGTCTGTGGATGGGTGACCGCCCATTACATATCGAGTTTCCTCCGTGCCACTGACAGCACGTAAAGTTGTTGGTCCCGTCCGATATAGATATTTGGCAGTCGCTACATGTAGTCAGTGACCTGAAAGTCTGACATTAAGTCTTACCAAGGGGTATCGCATTACCTAGTATTAACTGGGTTGTGGAAGTCAGATAGGCAGTCGCCCCATGTAAAATACTGGTATTCAGCTGCATCCGGTTAGACTGGGAGCCGACCCCAACATAGTTGAGAAAAGGCTAGGCAGATGATAGATGATGAATGTGACCTACACTCTACCTACATTCAAAATTACTTCTAAACTACTACCGATGCGTAAACGCAATATAGAAAGCGAGGTTTCGAGCCAATAATATTTAAGAAACTGTTGGGTCATCATCACGAAGAAGAAGAATAATGGAAAAATTCACACTACCTACCCGAAACTGACAAATTTTCCCAACCAACCTTGAACCTAAATGCTTTAGCGATAAAGTTGAAAGTGTATTGAAGAAATTTGACAGCTTGCAGTAGCTTGATGGCGTCTGTGCCTAAGCTTAATGTCAATTCAAACACGATCGAATAGATTTATGACTCATAACTAAGTTTGATAGTTACATTAAATGTTAGATACTAATAGAAGCGATTAGGCACGTAGAATCAATAATCCTACTAAAACTATGAAACCGGAGCCTAAAACTAAAACCAAGTTTCCAAAGCCACATCAGAGTTTTAGGAAATTTCTACGACACTTCATGCGTACATAAAATCACGCCCTTTTCCCATGGGGGCGGACAGAAACCACAGAACGCCACCTGCTACGATCCCGTTTTTTTTGGCGGTTGGAAAATCATCAAATAACCCCTCCCGCTCTTGGGCAGAGCGAAAGGGAATGTCAGACTTCTACTGACTAAAAACCACCCATGTTCCTTCTTAGCCCTTGCGCCGAGGCCGCAGTATCAGCCCCGACGGGACCCGCAGCCCTGACGGGACCTGCTACGATCTTTACATACTCATTTTGCCTCGTCCACATTCATACATGCACGCTGGTTGCGAGTACTACGCATCTGTCCTTTCTGTAGAACATCATCCATAAGGTCAGTGTAGGTGGCGGCGGCGACCTCTCGCATCCGGCCCTGGTGCAAGCCATGGTCCGGGGCGAGGAGGAATGGGACGCCGTCGCCTCCTTCTGCGAAGCAGTGATGCTAGCGAAGGAGGTGGCGGAACGTGAGAGGGAGAGAACCTCTTGTCCCAACCGCCGCTAAGAAGGAACGAAGGGCTAAGAAGGAATATGGGTGGTTTTTAGTCAGTAGAAGTCTGACCTTTCGCTCTGCCCAAGAGCGGGGGGGGTTATTTGATGATTTCCCAACCCCAAAAAAAAAAAAAAAAAGGTATGTCTTTTGTAGAGTGGGGTCCCAGCGCGCGTTACGACACTTCATCTCGATTTCATATATTCGATATCCCATTCAAACATTTAATTGTCAGTCAAATTCTTTTATTTCTTATAAGCAATTGCATTGCAAGTTTCCAAAATTCTCATAATATTACTGATTTTTTTTTTAATTTAAAGTGTATTGTGTAACTTGTTGAAAAAAACCTGAGAATCTTTTAAGCGCCTGCACAAATTAAGATATGTTATGACCAACAGTTTGTTCCATCCTTTTCCTCTCAACTGAAAGTTTTATTTTCTCAAATGCGATCGAAATTTTAAGAAAAGGCGACTTTGGTGGAGTTTAACGAAGCTATTAGAGCGCCTAACTTTTAATTACGGGTTTTATTTTTTCACAATACAAATTAATCACTTTCAAACGTAAGGATATTTATGCCCCCGTCGGGGCTGCGGGTTGTTCGAAAGAGATACCGCAGCCTCAACACAAAAGGCTAAGAAGAAACATGGGTGGTTTTTAGTCAGTAGAAGTCTGACACTCCCTTTTGCTCTGGCCAGAGTAGGAGGAGTCATTTGATGATATCCCACACCCCAAAAAAAAAGGATATTTAAGTCTGAATACCGCGTTGATCGCAAGCGCAACTGCTGAGCTGGTCTAGGGTTCGATTCTCAGGTCGGGCACAGTGTTATTGGGTTTTTCCATCAGAATTTTCTCAGTAGCAGCCACAGAGCCTGGATTTGTGCCCAGTTGATGGTAATATAGTTGTCCTTTTGCAATGAAATGACGAAATAAATTAGAGAAAAAGTGGTAATTTCGGCCTAACTGGGATCGAAGCCACGACTTACACTGGGCCACAACTGCTCCTCCAGACTTACGTAATCATAAAATTTATTTTCAGCAACGTATCATTGAAAAAAAACTAAACAAATACTCTGCCCACAACCTCGCGCTTTAAAGCACAACTTTACGAACTATGCAAATATTCGCGTCAGTCCGACGTTTAGTGGATATCGAAATTGTTCGCCGAATAATCTCACAGTTTCGAGGTAAACTTAACTGGTAACTTTTGTGTGTCGCGACAACTACCTATATTTTCTGCTTGGTGTTAATTCAAGAATTCATTCAGGGCGTTTTAGTTATTATGACGGCACGTTTGGCGCAGTGGCTGAGCGATTGGACTGGTACGCTGCGTGTGGCGGGTTCGATCCCCGCACGAAACAAATATTTGTATGGCCTACAGATAGTTGTTTCGGGTCTGGGTGTTCTGTGTATGTGAGTTTAAATGTTTGTAAACGCACCCACGATACAGGAGAAATACCTAGTGTGGGGCAACGCTTTTTTTGTTTTTAAAAAGGAAAAAAAAAAGTTATGAAGTTCATTTTTCATTTGTAAAAAAAAATTGTGCTCAAAACCCATTACGCACGCGTTCCTCAGTCATCATCTGGATGCAGCTGAATACCAATATTTTATATAGACCGACTGCCTGTCTGATCTCCACAACCCAGATAATACTAGGTAATAATTATACGAAACTCTTTGGTATGACTAGTTGTCAGACTGGTTTCAGATGACTGACCACCTGTGACGACTTCCAAAGATCTTTATATGGCAGCCGGGACCAACAGCATAACGTGCTTTTGAAAACTCGGTATGTAATGGGCGGTTACCCATCTACAGACTAACCTAGGCAAGCGCGGTTTAACTTAAAGCCGAGCTGAGTTGCAGTCAACTTTTGAAGATCCATCCTTCCACTGCTGTAAGGCTTCCTCCAAGTCTTCTGCCCAATGGTTGTTGCTGTGCATGCAATGCCATTTCACCTTTCTTGCCTGATAAATAGTCCATTATGGAACACAATACTTATTTCCGTGCCTCGGAAAGCACGTGAACCCGTTGATCCCGGCTGTTATTTTCAGATTTTTGGCAGTCGTTACAGGTAGTCAGTGGCCTGAAACTCTGACAACCAGTCTTACTGTATTACCCAGTAATAACTGGGATATCAGAAAGGCAGTCGTTCACGTAAAATACTGGTATTGAACTGCATCCGTTAAGACTGGAAGCAGACCCCAATAAAGTTAGGAAAAGGCTAGGCAGATGATGGAACACAGCAGTGTTTACCCACCAAGTCTTGGTATTTTTAAAGGTCTTTAAGGAAACAATTAAGTCAGAAAAAAACACGTAATAGATACCTTATAATTCCTGCTAATATTGCTCCTCACAGTTCCATGTCGCCAATGATAGTACCCTAGATCATTGTCTCTTGGCCACAAAGTCTTGCCGTACTTGAAGAATGGACCCCAGTTCTCCGCGATAAGCCGGTGAGCGTAATCTATGTATCCTGATATCTCAAAGCCACCTTTTGTAAAGTGTCTGATGAAAATTATAGACTGTGGAAAAGAAGAACTGTTATTAGTTTAGGAGATTATCCTCATTTCAGCCGAAATACGTGCACTGCTGGACATAGGCCTCTCCACATTGGCCGGTCCCGTGCGTCTCGCATCCAGCGGATCTCCACAACCTTTACCAGGCAATCGGTCCATCTAGTGGGAAGCCTTCCAACGCAATGTCTGCCGGTTCGCGGTCGCCACTCCAGCTTCACACTTATTCGAGATTCGCATCCCCAAATATTTTGTAGAAAATTGCTAATATTTTTGCAAAATTGGTCTGTTAAATTCCTGCTAATATTGCTCCTCACAGTTCCATGTCGCCAATGATAGTACCCTAGATCATTGTCTCTTGGCCACAAAGTCTTGCCGTACTTGAAGAATGGACCCCAGTTCTCCGCGATAAGCCGGTGAGCGTAATCTATGTATCCTGATATCTCAAAGCCACCTTTTGTAAAGTGTCTGATGAAAATTATAGACTGTGGAAAAGAAGAACTGTTATTAGTTTAGGAGATTATCCTCATTTCAGCCGAAATACGTGCACTGCTGGACATAGGCCTCTCCACATTGGCCGGTCCCGTGCGTCTCGCATCCAGCGGATCTCCACAACCTTTACCAGGCAATCGGTCCATCTAGTGGGAAGCCTTCCAACGCAATGTCTGCCGGTTCGCGGTCGCCACTCCAGCTTCACACTTATTCGAGATTCGCATCCCCAAATATTTTGTAGAAAATTGCTAATATTTTTGCAAAATTGGTCTGTTAAACATGGCAATGAATTGGCAAAGTAAGCATGACAAATTAATTATCAAAATGAATGGCATTGTCAATACAAATAATGCATCACGCAATTCCTCGCTGGACTGTATGACAACATACTCATTCGTAAAAACGAATGGTTTTTAAGAAGTTTTCTTGGTTTCTCATTCCGAGATCCCGATACCAGTTGAAAAAATTGCAAGTTCAGGTAGCCCTCTAAAGATGTTCGCCCACCGTGTGACATCAGACAGTCCACTAAAGCTCAGCTCACCTGAAGAATCCCGACTCTGTTAGCTCGTTCCCTCACAGCCAGTTCCCTGTTAAATGAATCTTGTAAGTTTGCCCCCTCACTGACTAGCACATAAGGCTTTGCTTTTGGGTAAACGATCTCGTGGATGGCTGCTCGACGGGAATAAAACTCTCTTTCTGATAGTGTGTCGCCGTATGCTCTGGAAATGCATACATACATAAACTCATGCCCTTTCTCACGGGGAGGCGAAAACCACAGAACTCCACCTGCTACTATCCCTACATACTCCTGGAAAATTGGACTTATTGGTAGTATTCTTTAACTAGCTGACCCGTGCAACTTCGTCTGCTTCATTCTTCATTTAATATAGCTCATAACCTTCCTCGATAAATGGACCGTCCAACACAAAAATAATTTTTCAATTTCAACCAAACAAACAAACTTTTCAACTTTATAATATTAAGTATAGATTCAAACTATCCCGTGCCACACGGGATAGTTTGAATCTAATTGCCGTGGTATCTCAGTAGGGTAATAATGCTTTGCACTGTGTTATATGATTTTTTCTTTGATCGTATACAAAAAATAACACAGAAGCAGACGATTGGCACAAACAGAGGCATGTTTATCAGTTTAAAAGGTCAGGCTTTGGATGGTTGGAAGGGGCCTGCAAGGGCCGACGCCTGTCGAGGCTGCGGGTTGTTCGCAAGGGATACCGCGGCCTCGACATGAAGGGCTAAGAAGGAACATGGGTGGTTTTTAGTCAGTAGAAGTCTGACACTCCCTTTTGCTCTGCCCAAGAGCAGGAGGGGTTATTTGATGATTTCCAACACCCCAAAAAAAAAAAAAAAGGCTTTGGATGGTGAAGATGTATGCTAATACACCGAATAGGTTCTTTTACTGAGTGTACAAATTCAAGCTTTGTAGTGATCTGATCGAAGCCTTTTTTTTTTTGGGCGGGTGGAAAATCATTAAATAACTCTTCCCGCTCCCGCTCAGGCAGAGCGAAAGGGAGTGTCAGACTTCTACTGACTAAAAACCTCCCATGTTCCTTCTTAGCTCTTCATGTCGAGGCCGCGGTATCTCTTGCGAACAACCCGCAGCCCCGACGGGATCTGATCGAAGCCTACGAGACCATTTGTTTACTTTAAAAGTCAGTTATAAGTAGGTACCTATATCCAAGAGCAGCTATAGTCCTAGACGACAGTATGCTCCTCAAATTCCTGAGATCAGCGATTTCTATGAGCGAATCTAAATAGTCTTCCCAAGTATCGTAGATCAGCAACTTTCTATCGGCTTCGACCCCCGCTGGGTATTCGTTTTTCTTCTCTGCCATCGCCATGATAACCGACTAAATTAAAATTACTAGAAAATAAATCTTAGATTAACATCAAAAATAAAATTTTATTGCAAAAAATTCGTAGCAGAGTTTTGACAGCACCGAAATAGTGACGGCCATCGGCCATAATGACAGTTGTGTACTTTTTTTAAATCAACTTGTAACAATAAGGTGCTATTCGTTTTCCCGCAAAAAAAGGTTAGAAACTTTTCACTTCAATTCAGCAACTCACGACTTTTGGCCGCAGCGCAGGAGCTTCAACTAGAAAGACAATTTGGTCACAAAACCGGGCGTCCAACGTGTTTTGTTTAAGATAGCGATTGTTCTTGCGACTGGTCATAGTCGTGGGCGCATCGTGCATGAAATACTTTAGTCATTATTTGGTCATCATAATCTGAAGCTTTACTCCCGGCACGGTTGGCGCATTGGACTGCTACGCTGCGTGTCGCGGGTTCGATCCCCGCACGGAACAAGTATTTGTATGGCCTACTACAGATAGTTGTTTCGGGTCTGGGTATTTGTGTTTGTGAGTTTAAATGTTTGTGAACGCTCCCACGATACAGGAGAAATTCCTAGTGAGGGGCAACGTTTTTTTTTAATAAAAAACATTCTCCATTATTACCTTTATATTCATTTAGACTCCGTTGCTGCTACTGAGAAATTCCTGATGGAAAAAAAACCCTTTGTCCGACCTGGGAATCAAACCCAGGCCCTCATGCACAGCACTTGCACTTGCGACCACTAGACCAAAGAGGAAGTTACGACAATGGAACAAGCTAGCCCGAACCTTCACCTTACCTACTGAACAAAAACCAAAGTAAAGTATAAATATCAAGTAATATTTACATAACAAAGAGCTTACAGAAACAGGAATATAAAGAGACGCATTCATATTTAAAGAAATGGCACGGCATGGCTGAGACAATGAAAAGGTAATACGAATCGAATGCTGTCGTCTTGTACATAAAATATTAAAACTATCATGGCGGCCCTTTCAAAGCATTGATTTTGAACTAGGTATAATCTAAGCTTTGTGAGAGACACGTGCCTACTTAAGTGGAATGATCTAAAAGGTATCTATAGAAAGAAAAAGTATTTATTAATCTCACACAGAACGAAACAAATTGTGCCCGGTATAGGCTCGCCCCCTATTACGTGGCACTTTAACGTATATAACTGGCGAAATGTGCACCTATGCCTAACCCTCCGGGGATTACATTGCGTGATGTTCCATCATTACATCGTCAGGGATCACAGGGTTGTTGTGGTAGAATATTTTGGATCCATCAAAGAATTAAGTAGGTATGTCGTGTGATAATTAGTACCTACGGTTACTTTTAGCATAAGCATAAGTTGCTCTTTTTAAAATAATTACGCCAGAAAAAGTGTCGTCAAAATCGGGCCATCCATTCCGGAACAAATAGATAGACAGACGGACAAAAAACAAATAATTAATAGTTTTTGTGTTATAATAAGTACCGTATACTGTTACTTTTAAGCTGTTATTTTGTTGTTACAAACAAACACATTTTATTTATTTATATGTATAGAAACTTCTTTTTAATTATCCATGAGTTCGCAAATGATGTACCTAAAAGCATAGAGTATGAAATCATTCATACATTCATGTATGGGATTATTGTGACATACGAATATTGTACTGCTATCAAATATTCGATGGCATTCATCCATCAAGCGGTTTCCCGGCTTCCCTTGGCATGTTCAAATTTATTTTACTATCAATCTGTTTGGTTTCTTGTCACTAATGATGGGGAAGATTTGTAGTACCTAAATATTTTTACAATAATTCTTAGCAGGAAACATTTTGTCTGTTTGGCTTATTAACACACTTACTGCCGGACTCAGAGACGTTTAATGATTACTTAAGCCGTAACTTAGTGAAGATTTGAAATATAAAACCTATAGTAAGTGACCGCTTAAGATACTTTAAAAACTTTATTACTTACTACAAATTCCATATCTATAAGTAAGGCAAATTGAAATTAATGTAAGGAGCTTTTTGTATTCTTAGCTCTAGTTAATATTACAGTAATTAAAAGTGAGTAAACAGAATCAAATGATTCTGCCGGTTTCTGAATTGAGTATTTGAAGTTGAATACGTCTCAATCTATACTTAAGTACTACTTAAACATTTTTCCGTTTCTGAATTGAGTTTTTTTAAACTCTGATCAAGATTTGAGTAATCTATCATCATTTATTCAAATTTGACAGAAAGCATGCTTAACTCATGCTTAAGACCAACACTTGCGTTTCTGAAATGAGAAAAACGTGTTTGACTATACTCAAAGCATTATCAACGTCAAGATAAGTAGTTGAACGTTGACACACCAATTTCGGCTACTCAAACTGTGCTCAGTATTATTATCTAGTGATTTTGTAAGTGATTTTGATCGAAATGAATTACGACGATACTTCCCTGTCATCTCTGGAGATGCCTCAACGCAGACAACCGCGCCTAAGAAGAATAGCAAGACATCGGCCTTTTTTTTTTTTTTTTTGGGGGATGGGAAATCATCAAATAACCCCTCCCGCTCTTGGGCAGAGCGAAAGGGAGTGTCAGACTTCTACTGACTAAAACCCACCCATGTTCCTTCTTAGCCCTTCATGTCGAGGGCGCGGTATCCCTTGCGAACAACCCGCAGCCTCGACAGGCGTTGGCCCTTGCGGGCCCCTTCCATGTTGCTGACATCTCTTTGAGGCGCGCGTGGAACACGAACGCGCCGTCGACACGGCCTGTCGTCGTCATAAGACGGACGGACGGCGAGCTTACCCATCACTCACCGTCCACAGGCCCGCGTCTACGGTGGCCGGAAGCCATCACGTGGCCCCCGACGCCCGGATCGCCTCCCGCGGCGGCTGGGACAAGAGGTTCTCTCCCTCTCACGTTCCGCCACCTCCTTCGCTAGCATAAGACATCGGCCTAACTTGTGCATCACGCTAAGCGATGAACAATTTAAAAGTCGGTTCCGCTTCACGAAGGGGTCGGTTAGGTGTATTTTTTTGACGGCAATATGTTCGAATGCCCACTGCACAGGAGAGACCATCAGTAGCGGCACGATTTTTTGACATTGCTGGATTCCCGAGAGTTATAGGTGCTGTTGACTGCACACATGTGAAAATAAATTCACCAGGAGGGAATAGAGCTGAACTGTGGAACAGGAAAGGTTATTTTTCTGTTAATGTTCAAGCCATCTGTGATGCCAACTTACAAATAACTAGTGTCATTGCACGTTGGCCAGGCTCCGTGCACGACACTACGATTTGGAATGACTCACCGCTTGCAGCTCAATTTGAAGCTGGCAGATTTGGGTCATACCTTACTCTCGGAGATAGTGGTTACCCATGCCTCAGATATCTACTGACACCCTTTTTGAACCCTGCCTCTCCATCTTAAGAAGCCTACAATAGAGCCCAGATATCAACACGGAACACAATTGAACGGGGTTTTGGTGTTCTGAAAAGAAGATTGCCATGCCTACATTCAGGAATGCAACTGAAACTTCGAAAAGTGTTGAAGGTGATTGTGGCGTGTGTATGGCTCAGAGGTAGTTAAGTTGTGAGTTGACGAAAACCACAGATTTTACCTTAGTTCAGTATATTTGTAAAGTTACACGTAAGTTATGTTTGGATGCTAATCCGCGGTTATAGCGCTACGGCAGCTATTGGTCAACTAATTTAATAAGTATAAGTAATTATAAAAGTAAACTAAACGAGTAGCGTAAAGTAGGTTGCGGCGTTAGCAATTTGCCTGTACGTGAACCGTACATGCTCCCGAGGGAAAAGTGGGATGAGCATCCATTACAAAGCAAATAATTATCTAAGAAAAGTGCAAAGTAAATAATAAAAGTTAAATAGTAAACAAAAGTTAATGTGTAAAGTTATAAATGTAAAAGTATAGGTATAACACTCAATTTAAATCGTCAAAGTGAAATACTTTCTTCGGCTGTCTTGCTTCGCTGTAAACGGGCTCCGCTGCTGTCGAATGTATTTCTTGTAGCTCGATGTCTCCTCCAAAGTTCTCCCTTCCTCTAGGTGTCACTCCAGTTTTGGAAGAGAGTGTTTTGATGCCTTTCTTTGTTTTGCACCTTCGTTTAATGATATGATAGAGGGCAAGCACAGCGATTCCTCCCAACAACAAAGAAGTAACCGAATAGAGATAGATGTCGTGATTTGACATGTCGGATGCCTTCGGTAATATTTCCCTGTTTTTCTGGAATGTCAACTGCTGGTCTATTTTTCTTATTTCTACAGCAGTTGGTGATCCTTGTTCTGTTATATTCAATTTGGCATTATTCCAGCCGTGGTCAAATATGTTGTTGATTGTTGAGTTTAAAGTAGGTATTTCGATCTCTGGTTCCATGTTGTAACTACTTCCCAGCTGATTGTGTGTAAATATTATGGCGTCGTTTTTCTGCAGTAAGCATTTTGATTTCAAGGAAATCACTCCAGTCCCGTCAATGACCGCAGGCGTAACTTGACCGTTACATATGACGCGCATCAGCTGTTTTCCGCACAGTGTAAATAGCCACATGTTCGGTTTGTGCAGCTTTATCCAGGTTTCCTTGCATGTTACGTCTTTGAGGACGCATGATAAAGACTCTTGTTGGTTGAAGACTTGGGCCTCACATGGAGCGTACTTGTCGTGCATGTTGTAGACAGGATTACGTGAGACACATAGGAATTCGTCTTCTCCGTATGATGTACATTGCCGCATGTCTTGGTCTTCCATTGTTATGTAAGAGTTCTTTAAAAAGTTGATTGCGATGAAGCTTGAACTCGCTTGCACGAGTTTTAAACGTCCTTGTGTAAGGATCGGTGTTGGTATAACTCGGTATATTTTGTAGTCCTCATCGCTCAGCAAGGGGATGTGTATTTCAAATAGCATAAAGTTGTTTGTAATGCGAGCCTTCACGTGGATGAGGTCATAAATATTTTTCAAATCCCTTTGAATGTCCTTTACCGGTAACGACAATCCCTGTGGCAACCTGCCTGATATTATGTTGAGCTGTTCGATCAATTGGTTAGCGGGAAATAAATGTGTATCTAAATGTCCTCTATAAATGTTGGCGAGAGCATTTATCAACATTTCCACTATTCGATTTAAATCACTAAAAATCAGAGTTGCCGTCATGGATGCGGTATTTATGTCATTCATCGTGAATAGCATTTGCGCCCTGTTCACTATTTTTGTGATGTCGCTGCTATTTTGGTTCATATAGGCGCACAATGTTTTGAATTGTTCATCCATAAAGGCAGTGTTTCTTTTTATAATGTTGTTTTCAGCCTCTACAATCAGTGTTTGGTTTTTCATAAGTTGGAGTAGGTAGTCATCGTTTGATTGTAGGTTCTGTATGTCTTTTTCGTACTTTTCGGCAAAGTCTGCGTCGAGAACTCCAAAAAGAGTTCTTGATAATTTCCCAACTCCATCAAAGTAACCTCGTTTTGGTCTTGAGTGTTGAGTGAGCAGCATAGAGTTGTAGTCGGTTAGGTGACTCAGTTCATGACGTAGGTGGCCGACAATTGTTTCACAAGGCGTGTAGTCATGTGATATTCTTTGGCATAGTTTATCTATTTGGTTCACGTAATCATTGATTCGATCAGTTGCTTGCCAGTATGACGTTAAGTTATAGTAAACCAATAGATTCCATTCGTCATGTACTAGTTGTATTGTCCCAGCTTCATCGAAGTAAATCGGATGATTGCTCGGTATAGGTGTAACCTTCCAGTTATTCGTCGTTGGCGCAGATTGTGCAATTCCCGTCATCGCTACTATGGATAGGAGAACAAGTGACAGCCAATTGTTTTTGTTTTTAGTTGTGCCTCCTAGTTTTTTGGTTTCCGGAGTAGGTGTCCTTTTCTCTTCCTCTTCGTGTACTCTTGTTTTTTCTAGTTTCAGCGGTAATGGTGAAAGCTTCGTTATTGGTCGTTTAAGTGAACCTTTTCCAGTTTTCAAGGTAACAACTCGTACTCGACCATCGGCGCCTGGATGTAGTTCCTGGACTCTTCCTAAAGCCCAGCGCCCAGGAGGTAAGTGTTCCTCTTTTACTAGTACTAGGCTTCCTTGTTTCAGGTTTTCTTTTGGGTGCTGCCATTTGCTACGGGTTTGGAGTTGATGTAAATATTCGTTCGACCAGCGCTTCCAGATGTGCACGTTCATTTGTTCAACAAGCTTCCATCTGTTTCGTAGATCGTGCTCAGCAAAGTCTTGCTCTTCTTGTGGTAGTGACAGGAGGGGGCCGCCAATGAGGAAGTGGCCTGGCGTTAGATATTCCAGGTCTTCGACATCCTCTGTTAATGGGCACAGCGGACGAGAGTTTAGACAGGCTTCAATTTGATTAAGTAAAGTAGTAAATTGTTCGAAAGTAAGCTTCTGTTCCCCCAGTACTCGATGTAGGTGATATTTCATTGATTTGACGGCAGCCTCCCACAGGCCTCCAGCTGTTGGCCATAGTGGCGCGTTGAAATGCCACTCAATTTGTAAGTGGCTCATCTCATCGGTGAATTCAGAAGTCTTAAAGGTATTGTGTTTTTCAAATCCCTGTTGAAGTAGTTTTGCTGCGCCCACAAAATTCGTGCCGTTGTCGGAGAATACGTGTCGGGGTGTACCCCTGCGGGCACACATCCTTTTGAATGCGGCGAGGAACGTTTGCGTAGTCAGGTCTGACACCAATTCCAAATGCACGGCTTTGGTCACCATGCATATGAATATTGCTATGTAAGCCTTGCAAGTTGTAACTCCTCTTCCTTTGTTGATTTTCACATCAACATGTCCGGTATAGTCTACACCCGTGTTCGTGAACGGTCTTGATGGAGTGACACGCTCCTTTGGTAAGTCTGCCATCAGTTGGACGTTTCGGTTTGGTTTGAACCGATGACATCGGATGCATTGTCGAAGCCCCTTCTTGACTGTCCTGCTACCTCCAATGACCCAAAATTTCTGACGTAAATGAGCCAAAGTGAGCCGGGCGCCACCATGGAGAGTGTCACGATGAGCCTCTTGAATAATAAGCTCCGTTAATCTTCCTGTTGCCGGAAGAATAATAGGATGTTTAGCTTCGGGAGATAAAGTTGAGTAGCCTAGTCGCCCCTTCACGCGCAGTATTCCACTGTTGTCCAGAAATGGGGTTAACTTCAGCAAGTTGCTTTTTGTTGATATTGGTCGGTTTTTCTTTAAACATTCTATATCGTCGGCATAGTTTTCCTTTTGAACGTTCTTAATAACCAATTCTGTTGCTCCCATTATGTCTTGTGTTGTTAAGCACAAAACCTCCTTTTTATTACCGCAGTCGGTTAAGTTATTGGTTGCGTTTAGTGCGCGTTTTTGCTTACGAATATTGCTGAGTCGTAGAATCCATCCAAGCACTCGTATTACGCGTTTATAATTACTGTTTTTATTCAGTAATGTGTCAATTATTTCACATTTCTTGTATGTGACAGCGCAGCAGTTTATTTCTCGCAACTCAGTGTTTGTTGTGTAGGTCAAGCGATTGTCTTGATGGTTTTGTAACGTATTTGTTTGTAACCATTCTGGCCCATTCCACCAAAGTTTAAAATCGAGAAGTTGTAATGGTGTTAAACCTCGAGTTGCACAGTCGGCAGGATTTTCTTCTGATTTCACATAGTCCCAGCAGTTTGCCGAGATAATGCTGTTTATTTGTTTCACTCTGTTAGCTACATATTTGTCCCATCTGTTTATATCGCCCTGCAGCCAGGCTAAAACGACCTTGGAGTCGGTCCAGCATCTTATGTGTAGGTTTTTAGTGTAGAGAGTGTTTCGCACCTTTTCTAGCAGTTTAGCTAGTAAAACGGCCCCGCAAAGTTCCATTCTAGGTACTGTTATCTTATTGCTGATTGGTGCAACCTTTGTTTTTGCCGTAATTAGCGTAGTCTTGTATTCGCCGGTTTGATTTTTAACTCGGCTATAAATGACACATGCATAAGCTTTTTCGCTTGCGTCGCAAAACCCATATATCTCTAGGTTGTTTTCTTGACATTGCAGCCATCGTGGTATGGAAAGTTTGTTAAGCAATGGGATATCTTTTCTCATAGTTTCCCATTCCGTTGCGAGATCTTCGGATAAACGTTCATCCCAGTTGATTTTGCTTATCCAGATTTTTTGGAACAGGAGTTTGGTTTTTATTGTAAGTGGCGATAGTAGTACAAGTGGGTCGTACAGTTTGCTAATTTCGCTCAGTAGTACGCGTTTTGTCAGCTTTTTCTTGAGCGGTAGATCCCATTGGTATGTGAAGCTATCGTTGTCTTGATTCCACCTCATGCCCAACATTTTTGAGTTTGTTGTTTCTTCTGGGCTAAAGTCGATGTTCGTATTCTGGCTCTTTTGATCATCTCGCAAGTCCTCCAAGATAGTTGGTTCGTTCGTCTTCCATTTTCTCAAGTTAAATCCTCCTTTTTTTAGCAACTCAATTAGTTGTGTTACCAGTGTTTTCGATGCAGCAATAGTATCTTGCCCGTAAACCAAATCATCCATGTAGAAGTAGTTTTTTAGGACGTTTCCAGCTTCCGGGTAAGTATCTTTTTCATCTTCTGCGAGTTTATGCAGAGTGCGCATTGCCAGATAAGGTGCACTTTTTGTTCCGTAAGTTACTGTGTCCAACTGCCAATCTTGTAGAGGTTCGTTAGGGGAAGATCTCCAGACTATAGTTTGCAGATGTTGTTGTTTATCGTTTAGCCAGATGAACCGATATAGTTTTTCGACATCTGCCGTGAAGACGTATCTGTATGTTCTCCAGTTAATAAGTAGTGTCAGTATATCCTTTTGTAAGTTCGGACCGCAGTACATGTGATCGTTGAGACTGCTGTCTCCTTTTGTCTTGTACGACGCGTTGAACACTACTCTTAGTTTTGTTGTAGTGGACTCAGCTCTTAACACGCCATGGTGAGGTAGGTAGACTTGGCTCCTACTTTCTCCTGAGACAGGTTTCATGTGTCCCATAGCGATGTATTCGTTAATAAAACGCTTATATTCGTAACTGAGTTCTTTGTTTTTTGACATTTTCCTTTCCAGTTGAAGGAATTGTGCTAATGCTTGCGACTTGGCGTTTTTTAAGTTGTCTTCGAAGTTTGGTTTCATTGGCATTTGTACCACATATTGTCCGTTCGCTAGTCTTGTGGTAGTTGCGTTATAATGTTCCTCACAGTGTTGTTCCTCAGTAGTTGATGATGGTTTGTCTGGAATTTCCTCTGTTTCCCAAAATCTTGCCATGTTTTCGAAATCGTTAAGTGTCACCAAGCAGTTGAATGTCTTTACATTCCCGCATAGAATCCAACCCACTTTAGTTTGTTGAGCTACTGGGTATCTCTTATCACTCCTGACGACGCCGTTCAGGATAAGTTCGGAATAGATGTCCGCGCCCAAGAGTAGGTCGATCGGACCCGACAGGTTGAACTGTGGGTCCGCTAGTTTTAAGTTTTCTAAGTAGTCCCAGTTGCTGATTGAGAACGATGCGGTTGGTAAGTTGCTTATGAGTTTTTTCATTATTAACGCTTCAAAGTTGAATTTGTAGTCTGAATGTATTGACTGACATTCTAAGTTCATTGCCCCTTTGCAGTTGCCGCTAAGGGTTCCCACACCTGATACAACAGCGCTCATTTTTCGTCGCTGCAATCGGAGGCGTTGTGCCGCGTTTTCCGTTATTAGGCTTACTTGGGAGCCTTGGTCAAGTAGACCTCTCAAGTTTACTAAGTTTCCGTCAATTGTTTTGACTTTCAGAAGTACTGTTGTCAACAGCACTTCCCTTTCTTCATTCGTTAAGTTATTGACCCCATATGACGTCGATGGGATCGAAGATGGGTTTTCCTCCCTTGTTGCTTGTTTGTGGCTTGTTAGCTCAGTTTCATCTTCATGCATAAGTGTGTGGTGTGCCTTATGACACAATTTACACGTCTTTCTTGATTTGCATTGTTTTTCTCCATGGCTGAACAGGCAGTTTTTACAAATGTGCAATTTGCGAATTGCGTCAATGCGTTTGTTTATGTTCATCGCCAGGAATTGTTCGCAATTCATCAAAACGTGATTAGTTTTGCAAATCGGGCATGTTTTTGCTGTCGTGAAGAAGGTTTTTGGCGAGTTTTGTGACTTGTTAAAGTGCGATGACCCCTGCGTTTTATTCTTGTAGTTGTTATTTCGGTTTTCTGACCCTTTATGCGGCTGCTTTTCCGTTTTCCATGGTTTGTTAGATGATGATAATTTTTGACTACTTCCTTGCAGAGCTTCCAGTGACATGAATTTTGATTCCAAAAACTTGATAAACTCTTCCAGGTCGGGAAACTCCCGGGGATGTTTGACCTCCTTTATATATTCGTTATATGTAACGCTATCTAGTTTTTGAACCAATAGGTGAACCACGATCGGGTCCCAATTGGTGGTGTCTAGCCCGATGTTTTTCAGCCCGTTCAAGCATTCCATCATGATGTCGTGAAGTTTCCGTATGCTTGCAGCGGTTGGTTGCTGAATAGTAGGTTGATTCAGAAGCGTGTTCATGTATGAGGTGAATAACAGCCGTTTGTTGTCGTAGCGGTGGGCCAGCATCTCCCAGCAAGATGCGTAGTTCTCAGCACTGATGCCAAGATGCTGAACCAGTTTCTCCGCCTCACCTTTGAGTTTTGTTTTTAAGTGCTGCATTTTTTGTGCCTTTGAAAGTGTCGGATTGTTGTGTACACTTTCAAGATAGAGGTCTCTAAAACTCATCCACTGGTTATAGTTGCCATGAAAATCCGGTATTTGTATGTTTGGCGTAGATTTTTCATAATGCGCATTTTTCCATATGTTGTTTTGAAGTTGCCTTTTCAGGTCATCATAGTGATTTTCCGCTGTATTATATTTTAGTTGGTAAGTTGAGTCGTCATCTTGTAAAATATAGTCTAACTCCCAATTTGCCTTTTCTATGTGCTCCCATTTCGTTTTCAGGGTGCTTAACTTGTCTTCCAATTCCCATTTTTCCATTGGTGTTGCCAATGCTATGGTGATCTTCTCCACAGTGCGTTCGAATGCTCTAAAGTTACAATATTGTTGACGCAAAAGATCGTGTTGTTTCTCCGTCGACTCGCTTGTTCCCCGAGGAGGTATGTGGAATTGGATATCGTCGAAAGTAAATTTCGATTGCCCCTTCCCTTGCTTAGGCGTCGCAGGTGGTTGCTCCGTCTTACTCACAGAACAGATAATCTCTTTTATCTGTTCTGTGGTCTTACTAGTAGATGGAGGTGGCAATTCAGACTTACGTTTCAACATGTCTTGCAGCACTTCTTCATACATCTTCTTCGTACTGTTGAAAATGTCGTCATTAAAGTATTGAAGGTCTGTCGCTCCAGACTCTTCCAGCAGTTGGTGGTTATGAACAAACTTCTCCCAGTTTTTGTTCAACCGAGAAAGACGCTCCTCCAGGTATGCCAAGTTCTTCCTGGTGGCACTGTCCTTCTTGTAGTTTGTGCAGATAAGTTTTAAGTCTCTGAAAGTAGTTTCCTGATGACTTATCAGTTCTGCCAAGCTCTGAACCATTTTTGTTAGTTATTGGGTTGACCGTTGGTGGAGTAAAGTTGTATCACCACAGGTACTAGTTCACCCAAGTTGCGAAGTTTTCGCCGATAGTTCAGTTGTAGCACCAGTCTCTGCTGGCTCGTAAGTTACAGGCACTCAGTGTAGATCACCCTCCTTTACGCTATGTGCAACGTCTCAATGCTACTGGTGAGACCCGCTTGTGGGAGGCCAATAGCACCGATTTGCTAACGTAACTGGGATATACCACGCTAAGCACTCTGCTGATGAGGAGACACGACGACTCACGAGATGATATGCCGTGTCATCCGGTTCGAAGGACCACTTTTATGTATGGCTCAGAGGTAGTTAAGTTGTGAGTTGACGAAAACCACAGATTTTACCTTAGTTCAGTATATTTGTAAAGTTACACGTAAGTTATGTTTGGATGCTAATCCGCGGTTATAGCGCTACGGCAGCTATTGGTCAACTAATTTAATAAGTATAAGTAATTATAAAAGTAAACTAAACGAGTAGCGTAAAGTAGGTTGCGGCGTTAGCAATTTGCCTGTACGTGAACCGTACAGCGTGTGTTGTCGTTTATAGTTTATAAATCGTGATCTATAAGTTTTATGCTCACATTCTCATTTGCAGAACCTTTTCTTGCACGATGCTTAATATTATTATAAAAATGTTTAAGCATTGTTTTATCCCTAGGCCCAGTCATGCAGAGGCTATTATAATCTTTAGCAATGGACTTCCAGACTTCCTGTTTCTTTTGAATATAGTAAGCCATTGTCGTTTTGCACTCTATTACATTTTGGTATCTGAAGCAATAATAATCATTAACATCTGAATACTTATATAATGTGTAAGTGTATCCAATGATAAGCATAAAATTATAAAATAAGGTAGACATTATAAGCTAGTAGGTACTGTTTACTTTGCTATTATTGAAAGAAGATTTTCTTTCTCCTCTAAAGTATAGTTTGGCGATCTCTTTTTCTTATCTTTGTCCATTTTAATGAGTAGGTACAATAGGAAGTTTAAATAAAAATATTATCAGAATTCCAATAAAACTTGTGTCTATTTACTCACTAGCACTCTAGAGGTTCCTTGACAAATTGACAATGACATTCACCGATTCACGATTCGGTTCATGCAAAGACGTCAAATATGAAATTGCTAAAATGTCCATAATGCAGTTTTAATAACATAATTTTGTTAATGTTAACGCTGTTATTTTAAATTAGTTTACTATATGAGTCTGTTTTAAATTTATAAGAATAAAATAATTTAATATTATGAGTTTTGGAAAAGCACCGGTTTTTTAATGGGAATTGGAACGTGTTAGCTTTGATCAGGAATACAAGTAAATGATCAGTTGATTAGGGTTTGACGACAATCGATTTTAACTTGTGAAACGTAAAAAACTTAAGCATATACTTGTCTATTTGAGAATACTCAGTTGAGATTTGCTACTTTTCTCAAATCAGAAACCGGCAGTAAGTGTTCCTATGTCCCACTATTATACCTAAATGAAGTTTAAATAATCAAATTCATCAATCAAAAAATCTTTCACTAGTTTAACACGTTCACTGCGGGACTGAAACTAGCGTTTTTTTGTTTGGTGCGTTAGTGGGCCGATTGGCCTGTTACTTAAACTCTCCGCCCCTGCGTTAAGGGGCTCTTAGACCTAGTACGGTATCGTTGGATATAAATGACTATCCCTTTGTGAAACCTTTGAATTTTTGATACCTACTTATCAATATCGCTAGTAGACGAGTTAGCTGTCACAGTGTTCACCTCGCCCCCGGATCCCGCTATTTATTCAAGAGATATAATGTAAAAATAAGTATAAGGTCTTATGACCTGAAACCGCACTGAATAAGGGGTTTAATCGAGGGATTATTAGTGATGTGAAATAAGTTATCGATACTTTGTTTATAATATCATTTATTAAAAAATTACAAATGGGTTTTGTAGAAACATGATAGACAGTACCCTTTCTTACATTCTACACAGAACGATTAATTTTTTTTAACTTTTTTATTTGCCTCTCGGCTGCTGAGTGTAACTCGCAGCGTTAAGTAGCATCCAGCACACATTCTCCTTTTGTCGCCGTTTTTCTGGAAGGTGTGTTTCGTCTTCAGGACAACATCGTGTTGAAGATCTGAAAGAATAATGTGATTTTAGGCGATTGCATTCTACAAGTAATAGTCTTTTAATATGTTATTATGCTAACGATACACTCTGTATAGCATTCCAATAACAACAACAATTAAATAATAAAAAGTACTTTTTAATTTTGAGAATTGAGAATTACCAGTACTAGGACTAACGTAAATTGAGCCTCCTTCTTGATTCAAGAGTTGCACTTATCGAGTTTTAGGAGTTTTTTCTAAATCACTTTTCATAGTAGTAACATTCGTGGAATCTTGAGTATATTTGCGTTTTTTAGGAGCGGTAATAAAAATTGTGCTTGCTGTTCCTCTACTTACGTGGTTTGATTTGAGCTCTCGGGTGGTTTTCGACTCGTCCCTTGATCGAGGATTGGTGTCATTAATATCAGAGCTATTTTGCTGAGAGCCATTATTTTTTTGTCTTCATAAAATCTTTACTCCACTTCGACTTATCCTCATTAGAGTTTTCACTTTCACTATTTTCTGTTTGCTGAAACGATAATTCTAGCATTTTTCGACATCGTTTATTTATCTGAGGCATTATTACAGTAATTAACAACACATAAACACACACTGACACTCAAATATTATGAATTATGCACTATCGTAATGTACGTGCGCTCCCGCTAATTATGTCACAACACTAGTCGGAAGTAAAAAATGCAATCACCCAGATCAGTGCGGGAGGGGGCAGAAAGACCTTGTAGTCTATGACGGGCCTTTCGACCCTTTCTCCGCAAGGAATAGAAAAAAATATCAATCAGTGCGTTATCGGGCCGGAAAACCTTAGCAAAGTTTTATTACCTTACCGAGTTGACTTTAAGGTCCTAAACTCAAACCTATACTTGTCTCTTTCGTACATTCAGAAATACTCATGCTACGGCTGCCGCACCAGAGTAAAGTACAGCGTTTCTCACCTCCGCACGGAGTGAGAGCACATGCATCGGGTTTTTAGACCTTATATCGCAGTGAACGTGTTAATTAAAGTCACCCAAAGGGCAATGAAGAGGGCTATGCTCGGAGTCTCCTTGCGGGATCGCATCAGAAGACATCCGCAAGAAAACCAAGGTTACCGACATAGCCCGAAGAATTGCCAAACTTAAGTGGCAGTGGGCAGGGCACATTGCTCGCAGAACGGATGGCCGATGGGGCCGGAAAGTTCTGGAGTGGTGACCGCGAACCGGAAGACGTTGCGTTGGAAGGCCTCCCACTAGGTGGACCGATGACCTGGTGAAGGTTGCGGGGACCCGCTGGATGCGAGACGCTCGAGATCGGTCAATGTGGCGACACCTGGGGAAGACCTATGTCCAGCAGTGGACGTCTTTTGGCTGAAATGATGATGATGAGCGTATTTAAAGTCACCTAGCTAAATCTGTTAACATTTTCAATTTAGGATATCGTTCCTACACATAAACTCAAGAAATGTAATGTACCAACCTCATTTCAGTAAACGAAAACAGTTTTCTAGTATCATCGACGCGAATAATTACATGTATCCGAAAACTCGAATGATTCAGTCAACAACGTATCGAAGAATTTCAAGGAGAAAATAATTACGCAAATCGGTTTAAAAGGATGTTTGGAAGGTAATTTTTTTCGAGTGGCAACACGAGTGGTGAAGGAAATCGGGGGTGGAGTAACGTGGAATACGTTTTTTTGATACTTTATTGCAGGTAAAGACGGTAAGGGTTTCCGAATTTTTGGCAATTATGTGTAGTAATTAGTAAACCAATTTTAATAAAAAAAACCCAGAAAGCTTTAATTAATTATTTATTTATTGGTTCACCAACATTTTTTTAGTTAACTACCCTATGGTAGTTAACTAAAAAAATCTAAATAAGTAGTCCGTCAGATAGATTTCCAAAAAATATTGGACACGTATGTTTTCTTTTTTCACGTAAACAAACAATGAAGAAGATACAGTGCTTTGAAAACTCGAGTGACGTCATATTCTAAGACATTACCTAGTATGATATTTTTTACCGGTGAGTGACGTTCAAAACCCCTCACTTACTCGCTTTGACGCGTTTTATCTTCGTCAATTTTGGTTGATTTGATAAAATAAAAAATACGTCTCCAATATTTTTCGATAATCTAACAGACGGACTAATTAGAATCATATTTTTAAAAGTCAGTAAACATCCCTATTGTTTACACAGGCTATAAGCTAAATATTACATGCAAAAAAATAATGCAACAGTGCAACAATCATTTACAGGTAAACTCCGCATGCATAAAGTAAGTCGTACAATTTATTTATATTATTTATTTTTTTTATTTAGTCTAGTTTTACACAATTACTTATAATACTTTATGCCGTTGGTAATCTTCGAAAGTCGTTACAGGTAAGTAGGCCCGATAGTCTGACAAACAGTCTTACCATCATCATCAGCCTATAATGTTCCCAATGCAGGGCCTCATTCCTCCTCTCTAGGAGAGGGATGGGCTATAATCCACCACACGGGCCCAGTGCGGGTTGGCAGATGTCACATGTCTTCGATTTTTTTAGTTCTAAGACATGATGGTTTCCTCACTATGTTTCCCTTCACCGTTTTGAGAGCAGCGGTGATGAAATAAATTACACAAAGTAATGCACCTGCCTGGGTTCGAACCCACGACCTACTGTTCGTAAGTCGGGGCCGACACCACTGGGCCACCGCTGCTCCAAGTCTTACCAAGGAGTATCCTATCATGGTGAGTTTGGTCTATACATAGGTAAAATCCTCCACGTAAAATACTGGTATTGGTGGTGTGCATTTTAATAGTATCTACAGCCCTGATAGCTTATCTGCGCTGAGATTGTGTCAGAAAACGAACAGGAGTCCTCCTGCCCGGTATTTCATTATGAAACTTACGACGAAGACGTACATCACTGTAGCTTACCTAACCTGCTTTCCTGCACTAATAATTACATACACGTACTTCGATTGGCTAGCTTGAGTCTCGGTTCAATCCATTACAAAGTTTTCAATTAATTTTATAACAGAGTGAGAATATATAAATTTTATTAAATATTTCAGTCTCTTCTTTTATTGGTAGGTTTACCCACGAATGGGGTAGTTGACTGACTAAAAAAAATATGATTCTGTTTAGTCCGTCTGTTAGATTATCGAAAAATATTGGATACGTGTTTTTTGTTTAATCAAATTAATACAAATTGACGAAAATAAAACGTGTCTAAGATCGTGAGTGGGGGCTGGTGACGTCACTTTCTAGTAAAAATGTACCAAACTGTGACGTCGCGCGACTTTTCTTTACGTGAAAAAGAAAAAATACGTATCCAATATTTTTTGAAAATCTATCTGACGGACTAATAAGCTTTTTTTGTCAACTACCCCTATTGTATGTAGTGAGTGATCAGGAAAAACTAACTCATCATCATCATTTCAGCCCGGAATCACCCACTACCCCGGTAGTGGGTGATTCCGGGTGATACAGGCCTCCTTTTCTTTTACCTCGCTTCCCGGTTCTGTGCGTCTCGTACTCAGTACAATGTAGGTACTCCTGTTCAGTGTGAATAAAAATAATTTAATATTCTGGAAGAAATAAGTGCACTTTAACGGGTCCTCCTGTTAAACCGGCTGCGATTTGAAAAGGTGCTTCACAGTTTGCAGAAGTTAAATTTTCATCGAGTTGAAGTGCCTGCTCCTAGGTACGGCTGGGGTATATGGGGTATACAGGTAGAAAACTTAGAAATAAATAGGAGCTAGTGGCTAAATAATATCAACCGCTCGGGTAGATCTTCAGGTTCAGGCTCTTCCTCTCTCTACTTATAAACATTTGCTGTGCCCGACAGGGTCCATAATTGTGTCTAGAATTATTTTACCTATTACCTGAAAATGTACATTATGGATTGCAATAAAGAATTTGAATTTGAAAATTTGAATTTGAATCAGGTTAAGCCTTGTAATTAAAGAGGTAAAGTTTATCAGTTTGAATGTACGAAATAAGCTCCGAAACTAATAAAATGGTTTTAAAAGTTTTTAAATTAAGTAAGTATGTAATGGCTGGTGATCATATCACCAGCCATAAAAACTGATAAGCTTTACCTCTTTTTAATATTAGTGTAAATTAAACGCATAATTGTGAATTAAGATACAAGTGAAAATAAATGTCATAGTACCATCATTGTAAAGTTATTAGACTTACTCAAGGCACTACACTCGGAGAGTACCTACTCTCCGAGTGTAGAACCTAAGATGTTATACAGCAGTGACACAGGTCATTAGGCTTCGTACAGGATCAACAATAGTTTACTGTATATCTTTTGTTATGTTTCATTTTTAGTTTTTATTGTTTGTTTTTTTTTGTGAGACTAATCAATACTTTTTCTTTCTTTCTTTAAAAGATAAAAATTATACAGTTGCAACCAGGAACATTCACCAACTCTACAAATTGCAGAAAAGCAATGAATAAAAGACCCGAAGAGGTGAAAGGTTATATACATTTCAGAATAAAAATGAACCTCTGAATGAATAATATTAATAGAATCTTGGATACGGAACCACGACAAGCAAGGACATTAGCATTCCTCGGGAGTCCACTGTTTGTGATGGGAAATAGTGTTGCACTTTAGTAGTAAACTATCGATACTATTGTAACCTTGTTAACCTTCTAACATATCATAATAGTATCGAAAGGAAACTGTTCATGTGGACGATATGTTTTGTTTGAGTGTAGTCTTTGTATGTCGCCGCATGAACGTTCTGATTTTTCTGACGGCGTCCATGAAAAAAAGTGTGAGTGTACGAGTATTTATTTATATGTGAACCTAACTTGGTTTTTATCATCCCATTTGGAGCGATATTATAACTGCTTTTTGGGAAGTAGTTTGACTTACGAAGTAGTAATAAAATAATTCTGAGAGCTATAGGTATTTCATGGTCAACTATCGATATTCATCTTTCAACAGATGTGCACAACCCTACCCAGAGGAAACCCAGTAAACTTTTGTGTCAACGTGTTGCTACATCATAACTCGTAATAAAAACACCGACTTTGGTACAGATGCAGAACGTAATCAGAGGGAGAGAGACAACCGAGCATGTAGGCAAAGTTACTACTAATATGAGCGCGCGGTGTTATACATAAAACGAACGATTTCAAAATTGTCAAAATGTCAAACGGATTTTGAGATACCTATTTGCAAAGACATTCAAATATTACTATCTTAAATCTCTTTGCCTATTTGCAAAAAATCCAAACCCATTTTTTTTCAGTTTATAACTTTTGCAATTTTTGCAACAGGATTTGTTTAAAAAATCATCTACACGCTATTCTGAATCAAATGACACCTCGTTCATATTTATCGGAGGTGAAGAAAAAAAATGGAACCACAAAGCACTTGGTGTCTATTATGTTGACTGTATGTTACTGAAGCGTGTATCCCATGCATGGTTTATCTAGCGCTTTGCTTCAGCGCACATGCATTCTTGTTTATTGTTACGTGATTCTGTGCATTCAATTGCTTCGAAGCTGTATTCAGCGCTATTTCGCTTCAAGCCTATAAATATGGTAGCTGAATCTAAGAATGAAGATTATTTAAGCCATTTTTGGAAGAAAGACATTTTTTAGAGATCTATAAACTTCAAGTTCTTGAAGATTGACATGGTCCTTAATAAATTAAAATTTTAAAAAAAGCTGATGTTTATATAGTATAAGGACTCGAATATAGTAATCACCTCAATTATAGTAAGAAGTGTTACTGAAAACAGAAAAAAAATGGTCTCAAAAAAAATTGCACAAATTAAATTATAATACGCTAATGTAATCGTAGAGGGTGGATGGGGCCCCGTCGGGGCTGCGGGTTGTTTGAAAGAGATACCGCAGCCTCGATACAAAGGGCTAATAAGAAATTTGGGTGGATTTTAGTCCGTAGAAGTGTGACACTCCCTTCCGCTCCGCCCAAGAGCGGGAGAGGTTATTTAATGATTTTCCACACTCCAAAAAAAAAAAAGGGTGAATGGGGCAGCCCTGAATTCGTTTTCCGGCAGCAAGACAATACAAGACTCAACTAACAACTGCCTAAAACGACTGCCTGTTTCTATTCCCGGGTCGGGCACTTTGTTATTGGGATTTTTCCAGCCACGGAGTCTGAATTCGTGCGCGGTTGATGGCAACAGGCTCGCTCCCTATTCCATGGAACTTAAACTTAACTGGTGAAAGGTACTGGGTACATCTCTGCCTAATCCTTCGGGGATAACAGGCGTGATGCTATGTTACGTTATATTTTATTCGACTAAACAAGCTACCAGATTTAAATGTACCTATGTGAAATTATTATATGTTTTTGTTAAGATATACCTTTTTGGCTCACGATGTCAGTAAAGCAGGTAGCAAAATCCCTTTTGTTCGCAATATAACGGTTTTCAAAGGCAAGGAATATAATATGAATTGCTATAAGTATGTACCTTCGTTCTGCCGCAGTTCTTTTAAAGGTACATCCCTAATTATATGCGCATATATTTGCTTGAAATGTTTTGTTTTCGAAACGAAAGGGGTCGCTGTACCTCGCAAAATATTTTGAGATTGCGTTGAAGTTTTTTTGTACCGCTGTTTAAAATATAGGAGAAGTTGTTACTAAATAATAACGCTCGGGTCGCTTGCCTAAGTTGGTCTCCGTGGCTTCTTTTTTCTTTTTTTCAAATCAGCAAATAACCCCTCCCGCTCTTGGGCAGAGCGGATGGGAATGCCAGACTTCTACTGACTAAAAACCACCCATGTTCCTTCTTAGCCCTTTCGTCGAGGCCGCGGTATCTCTTTGAAACAACCCGCAGCCCCGACGGGCTCCGTGCCTCGGAAAGTACGTAAAGCTGTTGGTCCCAGCTATCAAGGGTAGATCTTTGACGGTCTTTAAATAAATGGTCAGTGGTTCGAAAGTCCGAGAACCAGTCTTACCAAGGCGTATCGTATTCTCCTCTTCTTCTTCTTCAACCTGTCACCACCCAATACTGAGTGTAGGTCTCTCCTAATGCACGCCATTCTTCCCGGTCTTGCGCTTTTCGCATCCAGTCTTTTCCGGCCACTCCAGCAAGGTCGTCGTATCGTATTATCTAGTACTAACTGGATTGTGGAAGTCAGATAGGCAATTATATCAAAGGTATTAAGTTGCATCTGGTTTGACTGGAAGTCGACCCTAACAAAGTTGGGAAAAAGCTAGGCAGATGATGACTTACATTAATAAATCAGCATTTATACGTATAGGCTGCGGGCCCCGTCGGGGCTGCGGGTCCCGTCGGGGCTGCGGGTCCCGTCGGGGCTGCGGGTTGTTCGAAAGAGATACCGCGGCCTCGGCACAAAGGCTAAGAAGGAACATGGGTGGTTTTTAGTCAGTAGAAGTCTGACACTCCCTTTCGCTGTGCCCAAGAGCGGGGGGGGGGTTATTTGATGATTTCCCATACCCCAAAAAAAAAAATACGTAGGTAGTGTTGTCGGCACTAGTCGGGAAACAAACGTCCTCTCGTTGGCAGGAAATGGTCCGCACTCCAGTCCATTGGCTGCGGGTCGGTGGATTCTTCAAAGTTTTACAATGCCAATAAATTAAACCAGAATCTAATCAAGTTTCTAATGATTAGGTACAAAATGGTATTGTATGTAATTAAATTTTATGCGTAATAGTAATTGATGTCACTATTTATTTATTTAGCACTAGCTGATGCCCCCCGGCTTCGCCCGCGTGGATGTCGGTCAAATTAAAAACTAAAACGTTCCTCGAGATCCACTCTATCTATTAGCGGATGCAGTATAAATATCGGTTCAGCAGTTTTTAAGTTTATAGAGCACAGACAGACGCGGTGGAGTACTTTGTTTTATGATATGTAACGATGTAGTGAAGTACATGGAGGACTTATAGCAAAAACAAACAAAAAAAGAAAACATGGTCACCAGAAAGTCAATTACATATCCTATTATTCCTACATTACCAATACTATTTATCAGTGGATTACACAAGTGATTTTTTTTCACGTTTTCTCAAACACGATGAGAAAACGTGAAAAAAAATCACTAATCCCCTGAAGTCCGTTACATCAAAAGAAGATCGTACCAACTTTGTAAAACATTTTTTCTTTATATTACTACCCATCGATTATACAAAATTTTAACTTGAGTAACTCACTAAAGAATTTCAATTAACATTGTTTACAGAAAGCGTTCATTGCTTAAAATGAGCTCCCATCCATTTTTGTGTTTTTCATCTTGCAGTTCAATCGGTTGTCGAATGTTTGACCTTGTGTGGATGCCTACTTTCCAGTAGATGCCTTGAATGTAAGGCTTCCATCCAGCCAGGGCATACAAACTTACAAACTAAGCGACTACACGCTATGGGCACCCCTATTGCTTACTAGCCTCGGCTTAGGGCGTTACTGGGGGAGGATAGCTAGGAGACTGGCTGGATCTGAGTGACGTCATTATTTAGGGACTGATTTTGGACAACGGGCTCTGCCACACGATCTGGCTCGAGTACGGGACGGAGAGAATGTGATGCTCCGAGCTCAGTAGTAAAAAAGTATCAATGCGCCTCCAAGCCAACGTGTTTTCGATGGTCCCGCTTTCTTACGCCCGACCTTAGCCACTATTCGGTCCGAAACTTACTACATCAGCCACCTCTGCTTCTAGCCAGATTGATCTCCTGCCCAACACCACTATAGACGTATCGCCCTGTCCCCGACGTCGAACACTTGCTTCCGACGGGCGGATACATAATAAGTGGCAATTAATAACTGTCGAAATGTAATACCCACATTTATTGAACAACGGGAGATCGGACTGACTCAAAAAAATATGATTCTATTTAGACCGTCAGTAATCTTATCGAAAAATACTGGAATACGTGTTTTTTGTTTTATCAAATTAATAAAAAATTACAAAGATAAAACGCGTCAAAGATCATGAGTGGGGGCTTGTGACGTCATTTGTAGGTAAAAAATGTACTGACATGTGACGTCACACGAGTTTTCGAAGCACTGTATCGTCTTAATTTTTAGTTTACGTGAAAAAAGTAAAAATATGTGTTAAATTTTTTTGGAAATCTATCTGACGGACTAATTAGATTTTTTTTGTCCGATCCCCTATTAGGCACAATCAGCATCAGAAGTAGATTAACACTACTCAAAGTTTCAAAGCTGGCTTTTTAATAAAAACTTGTACTCTTTACTAACAAATTATTTAAAAAGAGTAAGGAATATTATAAAGAATAATCTTCTGAAACATTGAAAATAATAGCGGAGTCCTGTATACAATTAATTCCGAAGTGTTAAGTTACTTCTGTTGCTGACCGTAAACCTCTATATAACCTTTTGCATTACCAATCCAATTCAACCAATTCGTAACAGTAAAACGCGATTCTTACACAACACAGAGGACTATTTAACATATCCACAAAGATATCTCTATAAATCTAGCCCCAATCCAGCGCTGAGGTAGGTGCTGACTGCTTCATCGGAATATATTCACGACCTACCTTCCTAAGGGACATGCCCAGTCGTATATCACTCACATGTTTCTTTTTATCAAGGAACGGGTGTAAATTACTTTTATACTTTGTGGAAGCATTTTTTTAACTAGGTTTTGAAGAACAGATAAATCTAATAAACATATATGTTTATAATAATTGACATTGTCTTCAAACTGTTCTTGTGCTCGTGTTTTCTTTTGTCCTATAAGTAAGTCTAGCTATAAGTAAATGGATGAAAGAAATCCTAGATTAAAAGGGCCAAAATGCATAGTTTCGAAGATATTGACAACGAAGGTATCTAAGTTTCATTGATAAATATAAGAAATTAATCATAGATAAATATGCAAAGTAGCCTCAGTTTTCGTAACTAACTACCATTTTGCTCCTGAACTATCAATCATCTTTTTAATCCCATCAATATTTAATATTATATAATATTTAATCGAGGTCGACCGCGGCGAAGGCGTCGTGACGATCTGATCATGTTCGCGGGGCTAACATGGCCAGAGATCGCACATGACAGAAAGGTATGGAAGGAGAAAGGAGAGGCTTTTGCTCAGCAGTCAGTGGGACACAACGTAGGCTAACAAAAAAAAAATAATAATATATAATTTAATATTAAATCATTTGATGATTTCTCACACCCCAAAAAAAAGGTGCTAACATTAATAATAAATAATCGTGAATAAATATAATTGATAAGGGCAGGAAGATGATGATGATGAAAAACAATTCATAATGCCTATTGATTCTTTGATATGGTCCCATAACTTCTATACCGCCTTTGTATTACATAAAAATAACATAAAGCTCTGATTACGATGGTCTACTTGTTTAACTACTTAATAATGACTTGAACTAGTTAATACATTTTTAATTTGAAGGTAAAAAAAAATGATTTGTTTTTCTTGTTTCGATTGTAAAAAGTACCTATTGTAGGAACTTAGGTTATGGGTGGTAATTAAAACGAGCAAACACTGATTAAAGTTTATTAATATTTTTAACTTACTAGGAAGGTTATACGTACATCTGACTACCAGCACAGCGTGAACAAGACTGCGTGTTCTCTAGACAAAATGAAAACAAGTATGGCGGTTCTACCGGATACTGATAATTTTAAATATTATTATACTTCCACCGGAACTTACAAAATAAATCATATTAAATAGGTATTGATTTTTGTTGAAAGATTAATTTTAAAAATTAATTATTAATCTCAAAAAATAATTGCCATTAAACAAACATAAAATTAATACAAGTACTTTTATTAAGAACATACCTATACACTTCCTAGTATTTCTAGGAGCATACATTATTGTTGGACTGCTGCAATAAAACTCACTTTGATATCACACTAGTTTTATTCCACTGACCTTCTTATTCAACGGTTAATAACCAACTGACTCGAGCTAACGCGCCACACCGCCAACCGGCAAACGCAGTGACCGGATGTAGCGCGTGCGCGCCAACTCGGTCGGCAAAACATTATAACTATAATAATACAATGTCAAATAATTCTATATTTAGTTTAAATAATCATTTGGACGTTACATAAAGTTATGGGAATTGAAAAAAGCATAACTTCTAATATACCATAAATCACATAAATACATAACAAAATGAATCCACTTGCTTTTAGAATACATAATCTTACTCTATTTACCCTTTTTTCTTCTCATAGCCTCAAATGTGATTGCAGGTAATGGTGTCAGAGCATCTCCCAGTGTTGTCCTGTGGAGACATAGTTCAATGTTATAATTTTTTTCTCAATTTGTTCTCTAGAGAAATGATATTTAATATCGATATCCCTCGATCGCTTATGATTTTTTGGATTATTTGCAATACTTATACAACCATTATTGTCCTCAAAAATGATTTTAGGCTTATAAATATTTGTATGTATGCTAACTGCCAATGATTTAAGCCACAAAGCTTCCTTAATGGCTTCATATAAAGCCATATATTCAGCCTCGGTAGATAAGGCAGCCACTAACATTTGTTTCTTTGTACTCCATGATAAAGTGCAATGTTCAAATAACTTAAACAAAAATACTAAAACGTTGTATTCTTTCTATCTATAGTATCATTTCCACCCCAATCAGAATCTACATACCTACTTAAAACATTACTTAAAGCTTTCCTTTTGTAACATTATTTAAAATATTATTAAATATTAAAATTTAAATCAGTAGTAACTCATTCCCACAGTTCTTGGTTATTTTTGATAGTATACCTACTGAGTATATTAACACTGGCCGACTGCATAACATGATGTACATTAAACAGCCAATAACGTTTCTACATGGGGCATTATATTTCTCTTCATAGTTCAATGCTTCATAATTAAGTTTACTTTCCAAAAGAGTATTTACGGGTTTGCAATCCTGCCTAATGAATTTACTAAGTACAGTTTTTATGTAAGCACTCTGATCCAACATAATTGTATCATTATATCTACTAATTTTAATGCCAAGAAACAGTTTGATTTCTTTTGACATTTCAAATCTACTCAATAAATACCTTTTGAAACTATTCATTGTCTCAATTTCCGCGCATACTATGACTAAATCATCGACTTAAAGTACCTCATAAAGGTTTCTATGCACATCTCCTTTTTTATTACATAGATACATCTATCGACAGCTGTATTTTGAAAACCATTGTCTTTGAGAGCTTGTTCGAAAACCTCAATCCAGCACCGAGCTGCTTGTTTCAGCCCGTACAATGCTTTATTTAATTTACATACGTTACATCTTTGTTATAAATACCCTCAGGTACTTTCATATAAATTTCCTCTTTCAACTCGCCATTTAAGAAGGCGGTCTTTACGTCCATAACATGAAACAGTAATCGAAAACTAGCTATTCTTGCAACAGGTGCAAACGTTTCATAAAAGATATTCTAGGCTAAAGCCTCTAGCAACAAGACGAGCCTCGTATCTTAAAGGTTTTCCAAATTCATCATTATTAATAGTAAAAATCCATTTACAATCTACAATATTTTTATCTTTTGGTTGTGGAGACCATGTTTCATTTAATTAATAAAAGAGAATTTATTTCATTTTTAATTGCGTTTCCCATTGGGCTCTGTCATCTTGAGTTTCAATTTCTTTATATGAACAGAATTGATTGAGCACACAATACTCGTAAGATAATCATTTTCGATTTCGCGATACGAAATAAGTGGTCGATTTTTGCAGTGCGGGGCAGTGGTCCAACTGCTCTGTCCAACTAGTTGGACCATGGGTCTTTACTAGGGGCACTTGTCCAACTTTAAAAATAGTTGGATCACAGCACCTTTTGAGAGTTCCGTGGTTCAATTCATTTAAAAACAACTTACCAACCCTAAAAACGTCAACTGCATCTTTGTGTGTATGGGACCTACTGGTTTACGGTTATATTGAACCTTTATGCAGTAAAATAACAAAATTAAAGGCGGGTGAATAATTTTTAAACTTTATTTTTTTTTAATGTTTACAACAATCAACGAAATTTATTTAAAGCATGACCTACAGTAATATCACCTGAACTCAGTTGTAGCTGAATTTCAAGTATATAATTATCATTCTCAATTTGGACCTTACGTCTTTTGTGTGCGATTTCGCTTGATAAACGCAACAATGTAACATTTTTTGCATTAATGCGCCGACTTAGTTTTGCATGTGAGCTTTCTGAAATGTTATTACTCCTTTGCCTCTGGCTAAATACACTATTAGCTGAGAAAATTCTTCAAAATTTCCTTTAATCCAATAACCCTCTATATATATTGAATCAGTTTGTCAGCTTCAACACCACTTTCTTCTTTTATGTAAGCCTAAAAACTGAGCATTATGTAATAGTTCTTTTGACTCTTTTTGATTTAGTTTTTGAGATACACATATTTTTTTTGCTTTTCTTCAAATACATTGTGACGTATGATAATAACAGCCTACAGTTTTAACTGTCGGACTAAATTCTTAAATGCTGTTCTGAATCGACATTTCAAAGTCACAATGTAATATTTTTGGATCCCAATTTAACTGCGATCTTAGCATTTCAAATAACGCAAAATAATACCAAACAAACACAAATACCACCACCACCCACCTATTTACTGCAAAGAGGTTCAATATAACCGTAAACCACTAGGTACCTACCATACACACATATAGATGCAGTTGGGGCTTTTAGGGTTGGCAAGTTATTTTTTAAATGAATTGGACCACGGAACTCTCAAAAGGTGCTGTGGTCCAACTATTTTTAAAGTTGGACAACTGCCCCTAGTAAAGACCCATGGTCCAACTAATAGGACAGAGCAGTTGGACCACTGCCCCGCACTGGATTTTTGATCCTATCACTCCACCTAAGTTCACAATTGTCTTGTGTGTTTTCTGTAGAATGATTAACTAATTGCTCAGACTCGAAGATATCATGGTTTACTTTGCAAATTTGACTTGGACAACTAGTATCAAATTCAGACTGACTCAGAGTTTTGAGACTTTGTTAACACTGATTTAGATACAATATCAGTTTCAATACGAGAATTTTCAACATCCTCTTCAGGCTTTAAGACAGGCCTGGGCTGCAAATAATTTGTCTCGGTCACGTCATAACATTACAACTACAAACTAAAAACTTTCGTTTACTAAAAACTTTCGCATTCTGGGTTTCAAACTTTATAACCGTTCGGTTCATATCCCACAAGTATAGGCATACTTGTGATATGTGTGTTCCATGATTTAGATAGATTTATTTAGATTTTGTTATGCAAATAAACTGTTGAACCAAAAACCTTTGAGTATTTAGTTTGAGGTTTTTTATTATGCCACATTTCGAATGGTGTATTTTAAACTATCAGGGCCCTAGTTGGTGTTAAATTTATTAAATAGACAGCAGCTTCTAATTTGGCACCGTTTATCATAGAAAGAGCTTTTTCAGTAATAGTTCTGACCATGCATTCAGAAACACCATTCAATTGTGGGGTTTTTGGTACTGTTAAATGATAACTAATTCCTTTCTCAACGCAATAATTTTTGCCATGTTATTATTAATAATTTCTTTAAAAAATATTTTTGCATATGTGACCGAAGCGATAATGCCATGACTGATTGATTTGACTATACGGTCGAACCACGTGTCCATAACCATAATTTGTAACTTTATAAGCATGGCATATTTGGGAAACAGAATGACTCACATTCACAGATACCATAAGTTTCAGAGTAAATAAACTATTGATGCACTTACCCCGCATGGTGGTTTTTCATATTGTTTCATCCGTTTGTAGTAATGACAGTCATTCTTCACATGTCCCTTGCGTCCACAATGATGACACTTCATGAAATGTTGCTTTTCTCTCGGTTCATTATTTTTCGGGTTGTAACGATGTGTCGGTTGCGAGTTTTCAAATTTCCTTTTTCGGTCTGTCATTCTATTATCTTGAGCTTGTAGTACTTTAGCACTTGTGTCGCCAGATTTATTTTGCAATTTCACTTCATGGTCCAAGAGTCTAGTTTTCACGAAAGCTAAAGTCAAATTATTTTCAGACAAAGTTTCGATGTCTGTTATCACACCGTCATAATTGGAGGGTAGTGTGAGTAGTAAATGAGCCACTTTATCAGTTTCTTCTAGTTTAGCTCCAACGGCTAGCAGTTCTGCGATAAGTTCATCGAAAATAATAAAATGTTTTGTAAGTACTACATCACCTTGAAGCTTCAACGCCAATAACCTTTTTCGTAAAGCCAGCTGAGTTGCAATACTTTTACGTTCATAAAGAGCATCCAGACTTTTCAAAATTTCCTTCGCCGTACTGTCTTCTTTTGCAAACACAAGGTAGGAATCGCTTAAATACTCCACGATCACACCTTTTGCAATCCGATTTTTCTTGTCCCATTCCTGGCTTAGTCCGAATGAATTATTGTCAATAACTTCTATCACGTTTAATTCACTTAGCAGAGCACGAATTCGTAATTTCCAGACACTGTATTTTTCACCATCAAAAGGTTTGATATTCCTTTTACCTTTCGTATCCATTATTCAAGGTAACTTATGAATAGTTTGATATCAAAACGTCCTAAACGCAAACTGGGCCTATAACCTGTAGGAATTTAGGATATAGGTGATCATTAAAACGAGCAAACACTGATTAAAGTTTATTAAAATTGTTCACTTACTAGGATGATTATTACGTCTGCTGACTACCGGCACAGCGTGAACAAGACTTAGTGTTCTCTAGACAAAATGAAAACAAATATGGCGGTTCTACCGGATACTGGTATTTTAAATATTAAAATACCTCCACTAATACACACAAAATAAATCATATTAAATATTGATTTTTGTTGAAAGATTATTTTTTGCACACTAATCTAAAATAAATCAACACCTATTAGCTAAGTTAGTTTGGATATTAATTTGTTTTTAATGTTAATATAATCGTTATGTCATTATCATCAAGCGTTATCTTAATTATATTTTAATGATACTTAATAGGTACCTAACTAATGCGCCACAGGGGAAATCCCCTTTTTGTGATAGAATATCTTTAAATGATCCCTCCCGCTCTGTGCGGAGCGGAAGGGTGTGTCAGACTTCTACTGACAAGAACCCACCCATGTTAGCCCTTTGTATTCCGGGGCCGCGGTTTCTCTTTCGAACATTCCCGAAGCCCCGGCAGACAACAGGGGAACCGCCTTGTGGCAAAAAAAACTTATTACAAGCCACGACACAATTAACCAATAATTCCAAGACACAACAAGAGGTATATATAATGTTGCTCAGTCATGTGAAGGTCAGGTCGGCAGTCATCATCATCATAATTTCAGCCGAAACGTCGTCGTCGTCCATTGCCGGACACAATGTGCCTTGCCCACTTCAACCAGCATCGGCACCAGGATAGGCAGTCGTCGTCATCATCATCATTAACGGCGAAAGACGTTCACTGCTGGACATAGGCTTCCCCCAAGTGTCGCCACATTGACCGGTCACGTGCGTCTCGCATCCAGCGAATCCCCGCAAACTTCGCCAGGTCATCGGTCCACCTAGGCAGTCGCATCGTGTAAAATTCCAAATTTTGCTGCATCCGGATTGAGGTGAGGTAGGCTCCTGTCGAGGCTGCGGGTTGTCCGCAAGGGATACCGCGGCCTCGACATGAAGGGCGAAGAAGGAACATGGGTGGTTTTTAGTCAGTAGAAGTCTGACACTCCCTTTCGCTCTGCCCAAGAGCGGGAGGGGTTATTCTGGTCTGAAGCCTACCTCAACATAGTTTGGAAAAGGCTAGGCATATAATGATGAAGGTATCTGCTAACACTGCAAAGACTTAATCGTAATGACTTCATTGACGTCTCATTTCTATTAAAACAGCAAGCGGTGACAATGTCAACGTTACAGATGTGTTTTCACCGTACTTTGGTCATGCAAACAATTGTTAAAACTGAGATGACCGCCTTGTTTGGTCTACTGGTCTCGAGGGCGACCGCTGGTCATGCGGTCTTGGGTTCAATTTCCGGGCCGGGCAAAGGCCCAAAATTCCAACCCAAATTCCACCCCAAATTCGACCCAAATTCCTGTTGGAAACACTCAATAACACTTTTGCTATTGAGTGTTTCCAACAGGAATTTTGCAATAGCAGCCATGGAGTCTGGATGTGTGCCCGGTTTAATAGGCTCGTCCACGTGGGACATAAACTAAACGAGTGTATTATGTTGCTTTTTGTCTCCGGCTGTCAAAGTGCAAGCGATCATTTAAGACCCAGCTGTCATAAACATTTTGGACGATTTATTTTGCATGCTTTTTTTCAGAACCTGTCATTTGCATAGCTGGCCAAAAGGGTTATTTTTTTCCAAACTCCAAACCAAACGCTCATACGGTACTGTCATTGTTTACGGAAAATTATTAATTTGTTTGTTCATGTTTTTTACTTGGTTGCTTGCATGGCATATACAACTTTTTGTGGTTTTTTCTACTTTTCTGTATCACTGCTCTGTAAATAATAAGACGCAAGCCACTTAGATTCGTAATAAAAATAAAATATTATCCGTAGTAAGACTCAAAGATATTACTTCTTGAAGCAAGCAAAAAAGCGGCATTTTAATGTTTTACATAAAGTCAATGTAGACAAAGTCAACTGTTTCGTGCTTCGTTAGTCTTTGAGCCAAGTTCATGTATTCCTCTGGTCTTGGCAAATATACAAACACGCTTGCTTCGGGCCTTTAAAATGGTGCAGTTCTGAAACTTTGGTACTTTAACATTTTATTTGCCATCTTTTATTAAAATTTGTATTATGACTGCCCTTTTTTGTTTTCTTATGTACACATTTATAGCGTTAAGGTGCGTAATTATTATACATAACATGTTATAAAACGTTGTTATTTAACATGTTTCCAATGATTTGTTTGCGATGATTTTTTTCACCTATATACAGGTTGTTAGGTTAAACGAGGGACATATTGAAGGAGGGTATTCAGCATTCGGTGCTCGTCCCAAATATGTAATAAAACTATTACCATAATTTGTGCAATGGCAACCATTGCACAATTACGAGTTGTGCAATGCCCCCCCCGGTTTTCAATATGTCCCTCGTTTAAACTAACATACTGTTTATGTGGTGTCAAAGGTAAACTTAGAATGTACCTCATATGAATTTAAAAAGTCACATAGGTAGGTACAGTCAGTAGCGTAGTACACTTATCAACGTTTAGATAAGCAATTTGTGCCTACTGTATTGATCTCGTTTCCATGTTACGAAACGAAACAAATATTTCCGAAATTATTGTCATACAGTAGGACATTTCTCAAAGTTGCAATCGTTATTTCACGAGAAATTCACGTTTGAACTTTACCAGATCATTGAGACATTTTATATTACAGAAGTTTTGCCTATTCTACACACTTTGCTAACTTCACAAAGAGCTACCTAACCATAATCTTCGTAAGTGCAACCACATGTCTCCGATTGCTCTGTAATGAGGTCAATCTCATCTAAAAGTCATCGTTAAGTCGCCGCGGCGGGCTAACGGCCGTGTTATTAAATGCGGTGGCAACAATATAGTGTGTGATTGCGGTGTGGAGTGAGCTTGCAGCCAATAACAGCCCTGTACTACGGGTTTAAAAGTCATTTAGTTCTCACCGAAATCAAAACAATATCTGGATTCGAAACTAAATTACATTTAGTTTTAGTATAAATATACTGTCCAGAATGAATGGTGACCATCACAAGGATACTCATCTCACTATTTCGCTCATTATACCAAAAATGTAATGCTGAGCATCATCTGCCTAGCCTTTTCCCAACTATGTTAGGGTCGGCTTCCAGTCTAACCGGATGCAGCTGAATACCAGTATTTTACATGGAGCGACTGCATATCTGACCTCCACAACCCAGTTAATACTAGGTAATACGGATACTCTTTGGTAAGACTGGATGTCAGAATTTCAGGTCACTGACTACCTGCAACGACTGCCAAAAATATATTGCTGAGCAAACGACCTTATAGTGTTGTTCACACCAACAGAATCTTTTTTGAATATGTTTGTAAGATAGGATGATACATAGCGCGGAGAAGAGGGGCCAAATTTCAATTTGAACAGCATCTTGACCGCTCAAAGTGTTGTTAGCTGTTAGGAAAAAATATCCTGTAAAACAGACAATCAATTTAGTTGCTGACAAATACACGAAATAGTTTAGACACCTTACCTATTTTTATATAGATATAAAATCATCAAATAACTCCTTGCCTTCTGAGCCTGGCAGAAGGCAGAGACTTAGAGACTCTTCTGACTGAAACCATTGATCACTAATATTAGTGATCGATAACTAAAACCCATTCATGTTCCTCTTACTGCCTTTTGTGTTCCATGACGGCAGTGACTCTTCCGAACGAATTCAGCAACCCTGACCGGCACTGGTCTTAGTGGGCCCCGTCTAAGGACACCTTTTTTTTGAAGGGAAATCATCAAAATGACTACTCCCGCTTTGGGCGGAGCAGGGAGTGTCAGACTTCTTGTGATAAAAACCCACCCATGTTCCTTCTTAGCCCTTTGTGTCCGGGGCCGCGGTATCTATTTCGAACAACCCGCAGCCCCGGCAGGCGTCTAAAGACTTCTTACACCCTACATTGTGAAAAACAAATCAAATTCTGTTCGTCGAAAATACGTACGTATTATGCAAATACAATAATAAAAATATACAAAAATGTCTAACTTCGGTTGGGAAGGCTCTTGTTCATATTTATGATTATTTGAAAGTAAAAGGACCAACTGAGTACGTAATAGAAATTATAATGTTAAAATATTCAGCCATAATATTACGGCCAAAAAGTTACATTCACTTCATTTTTCGGATCCGTTGTTCATATTTTTTCGAACCTTCCTAAAAAATGGGTGAATTACTTGTTTATGAAGTTAGATTTAGTTATGCATAGAGTTAGTACAAAAGTGCGCTTTTCAGCGCACTTTCACTTTCACTTTTGTAAAGCACCTCGACCTGGCGTTGCACGGTTAACAGTAGTTAGTATAGCTGGATAACTTTTGGTGGATGGGGCGGTCATAATGTCTGTAACGTATAATATAAATCTATGACAGGAGCTCGTAGCCTAATAATAACTGCCGTTCACGCCGATCTTTAGGTTAAGCCGCGCTTGCCTAGGTTGGTCTGTTGATGGGTGACCACCATTACATACCGAGTTTCCTCCGTGCCTCGGAAAGCACGTTAAGCTGTTGGTCCCGGAAACGGTCCTGGAACAGTCGTTACATAGCTTAGTCAGTGGCTTGAAAGTCTAATGACCAGTCTTACCGTATTCCCGTCGGGGCTGCGGCTTGTTCGATAGAGATACTGCGGCCTCGACACAAAGGGCTAAGGAGGAACATGGGTGGTTTTAGTCAGTAGAAGTCTAACACTCTCGATACCGCTCTGCCCAGAGCGGGAGGAGTTATTTGATGATTTCCCACCCTCTAAAAAAACTGGCCAAGTTCAAGTCGGACTTGCACAGTCATCAAGGGTTTCTTACCATCTAACCTTGTAAGTGAAAAACTTACATTTGCAATCTAAGTATGTCCTAATTTTAAGTGTTTCTCTTATGTTTACTTTTTTTTTTGTCAATTTGTTTTGTCCTGTATAAAACCAATAAATACTTTTATTTCTTTCTTTCAGTAGGAATGTATGGGTAACCATACATTGCAAATGTGAGTTTGTACGCTTAATATTGAAAGATTTTCTATGTTATTTTAGCACCATAGACTTCTTATAGATTTCCTGTAATCTAAAACTGTCGAACTAAGTTCTGTATTTTTTTCTAAATTTTAGGCTCATTAGTTTCGGAGATATGTGTGGGGAATGGTCTCCGTCGGGGCTGCGGGTTGTTCGCAAGAGATACCGCGGACTCGACATGAAGGGCTAAGAAGGAACATGGGTGGTTTTTAGTCAGTAGAAGTCTGACACTCCCTTTCGCTCTGCCCAAGAGCGGGAGGGGGATTATTCGATGATATTCCACCTGCCAAAAAAAAAAGGTGGGTATGGTCAATTTTCATCTATTTTCTTAAATATCTATAAGTGTTTATTAAAATTAATAAAAAAATATATTTGCAATCCTCACATTAAGCCTTTACATTGGATATGTCACACGGTACAGTTTACAAAACTTAAAAAAATACTGTTAAGCCCCCCAAAATAGACTTCCATATTTAAAATTCATTTATTTACGTTATACATCCGTGTTTGGGTCATAGAAATACATAATTATGTTTACCAAATTTCAACATAATCGGTCCACTAGGTTCGGAGCAAATTGGCCGTAACAGACGGACAGACAAACAGACACACGAGTGATCCTATAAGGGTCCGGAACCCTAGGCTGCGGGTTGTTCGCAAGGGATACCGCGGCCTCGACATGAAGGGCGAAGAAGAAACATGGGTGGTTTTTAGTCAGTAGAAGTCTGCCACTCCCTTTCGCTCTGCCCAAGAGCGGGAGGGGTTATTTGATGATTTCCCACCCCCCCCAAAAAAAAAAAAAAAAGGGTATCGTATTACCTATACCAGTACTAACTGGGTTGTGGAGGTCAGATAAGTTGTCGGTCCATGTAAAATACTGGTATTCAGCACCGGTAATCCGGCTAGACACCGGGCATCCGGTTAGACTGGAAGCCGACCCTAACATAGTTGGGAAAGGGCTAGGCAGATGATGAAGGTATAAATCTATGAGCTAAAGTTGCCTAAATTACTGCAGACGATGTCCGGTAAGCACTTGAAACGACACCGTCATAGAAATCTATTCACCAAACCTATGAGAAATTCGTATGAGTTCCGTATAGTGTCGGACGCAAAGAATAGCACCATCCCATATTTTTCCGTGGGTGTCGTAAGAGGCGACTAAGGGACTTACCAGAGAATGGGCAGCAGCATTCTCTGTGCCTTCGTAACATTCATACTGCGATCGCCAACCCGCCTGCCAAGTGTGGCGATTATGGCAAATCCCCCCTTCTGGGGGCGGCCTATGTCCATCAGTGGACGTCTTAAGGCTGAAATGATGATGAGAAATCTATCGGAGCGCATGAGCGATGGAAATCAATCAATAAACGGTGTGTCAAAGTGGCGAGGCTTGGAGGATTAATGCCACGGATCGTATAAAGTCCAGTCAATTCCATTCCAGTCCGATGCAAACTCAACGGTAGGGCTGACAAACTTGTACTGTAATGACAAATCTAACATAATGTAGTTCAAAACCAAGTTTACATAATCACTTTCCTCACGATGGTTTCTATCACCATTTTAAAAGCAGTGGTGATATAATGAATTAGACGACGCGCGACGTATGGTCTCTGCCTGGGATCGAACCCAAGCTCGCGATACGCAAGTTGTAGCCGTTATCGCTGGGCCACCTCTGTTATCTGTGTTCGCAAACTACACAACGGATTTTGACACAAATTTTGCTGGAAAAATATGATATGTGTTTCAAATACATCCTATCCTACATAATTATTATAAATGCGAAAGTTTGTGAGGATGTATGGATGGATGAATGTTTGTTACTCTTTCACGCAAAAACTACAGAACGGATCTGGATGAAATTTAAAACACAGATAGTTTATAACCCGGATTAACACATAGGATACTTTTTATCCCGGCAGTATGATCCCGTAGGATAATTATCGAACTCCACGCGGGCGAAGCCGCTGGCACACGCAAGTTTAACATAAATACCCGATGTTTTTTTTTAAATTTCAACGTATCAGTAGATTCAAGGAAGGCTAACTAAACATTGACTGGTCGCCGCTTACATTCGGTCTCATTTTCCTGACAACCCTGACTAAAGCCTGATAGTTATGCACTCCACAGGTGGCAGAAAGCCAGAAGCTTACGTGACACGAAATGCAACGATACTGAGAACTTAATCGGTAATGTATGAGCTACGTGCCCTGAATCTAGATTATGTGTTTACTTGCAGAAAACTGAAAGGTTGATGGCTGCTGATTGATGTTGTTTTTTTAGATATTTTGTACCCTAACACAATTTTGTATTTTTAACCCTAAGGTTGACTGGTAGAGAATGCCTTGTGGTATTAAGTCCGTCTATGTATCATTATTGTGCATGAAGTTTAAATAAATAAATAAAGGCTCAGATCTCTGATACTAAGCCGTCATAGTATGGAGCCCTTCGTGAATGCGATCAGGAAGCTGATGGGGTTACCATGGGGTTGCCATGGGTTGCAGTGTGCTAGGGATGTGCGACGGCGCGTGTTTGATTGTTTTTACACATTGGAAGCATCGATGGTGGCTCAAGTTGACCAGCCCTAACAGGGTTCTAGAAAAGGTTGCTCACAGAGTGGACTGTCCTTATGCGGTTCACGGCTGTCAGTGTCAGTTACCTATGTCACCGTATCGTGTAGTTTACTAACTGCGGTACTCAGAGATATTTAATGATACGGCAGAAAGTCATTAAAATAAAGTATTACTGCCGCACTCAGAGAGCTTTAATGATTACTTAGGCCATCACTTAATAAAGGTTTTGACAGTTTTGTCATACAAAAGTATGTCAAATCTTTACTAAGTGACGGCTTAAGTAATCATTAAATATCTCTGAGTACCGCAGTGAGTTACTAATCCAATATGAGTCTCGATATAAAGTTTTGAATTTGAACTCTACGACCACGACTCTTTGCCGCAGAAGCTTTGAAAGGTAGTTTGGTCACACCACCGTGAGTCCGACCAGTTTTGTTCAAGATAGCGGTCGGTCATGCGACCAGCCAGGGCTATTGCGTATCTTTTTAAATGTCAGTAGCTATCATAGTGTCCATCGATTAACTGTCAAATGGTTCCATTTTGTACCAACACCATAACCATTTGACAGTTAATTGATGGACACTATGATAGCCACCGACATTTAAAAATATACGTAATAGCCCTGCAGTTGTGGCCACGTAGTGCCCGAGGTCCCAACGTAGGAACTGCTGCTTTTGTTTTTTCTCACATGACACAGTAGCCCCGAAGGGTTACTAGGAGCCTAGGGGCACCTAATAGCACACCCACGTCGCCAATTAAGTTTAAATCCCATGTCATAGGGCTACTAAGAAATGCCTGATGGAAAACCCAAAAAATCAACCACCACCATTGACTTATATATTACTGCGTAAGGACTGGGCGGACGGCATGTTAAAATGACGCCTCAAACGTGGTCCCAATATGGTCTTTCCTAAGCCGAAGTGAACTAGTCCACGATCGGCTCTCTTCGGGTGCGGTCGTAAATTTTATTAAAAGCTTTATTTATGTTCTTTATACCTCGAAAATACCACGCCGCTTATACAAGGTTACATTAACGAGCAGACAACACCGATTCTCTGTATGGCGAACGCGTCGAGCAAATGTTCGGACGACCGTATCTTTAGTTTTTATATCAATGACCACCACTAAGTAGGCACCAAAAAACAAAACATCTTATAAAAACGTTTTTATGTACCAAAATGTCTCCCGTTTCCAGTATCCAGTGGGTTTCATTTGGTCGTCTGTGAACAAACTCTTAATAAGAGTGTTTTAATTATGACAACGTCTACGGTCATAAAACAATGAAGAATATAAATTCGTTATTTTTGTAATAAATTGGTGCACTCTTTCCTTAGCGGTCATTTTGTTACAAGCGCCAACTCGGGGTATAAAAACCTTTAAAAAATGTAGGAGCTTGTAAAATCGCGGAGGCGTGAAAGTCGACACGAAATAAACTAGTAAAACGTTGCTTTTTGTGGGAATATCTTTATTGTACTTCCATGCCTCGGAAAGCACGTTAACCGTTGGTCCAGGCTGCCATAATATAGGTATAAAGCATTGAGGTATAATGTACTACGTACTAGAGGAGACGCCTCAACTCGATTTTTTGTAACACGCGGTAGAGCTAGTGGACTCCAGCTCATTTAGTCTATGCCGAGCGGTTGCTGCGACGTGACACATTTGAGTGAAGTTTTCTTTTCTAAAATATGCCTTCGTGTGCATTTAAATACTGTAGAAATAATTTAAAAAATATAGGTAAAAGTCAAGGAGTGACTTTGCACCAGTAATTATAACTTATTATCTTTAAAACACACATAATTTAATTATATTTTTTGAATTGCAATGTGACATCGCGGCGGCCATTTTTACGTGAATGTCAAAGAAAAACATTTGCATGCACAGACCTGACACTATCGACGTATTCAATGCTTGACCATGAATCCTCTACATGCGAGTCAAAATTGATAGTAGGTTGTATAATATTTGCATATGTATCAAGACAATTAACAAAAAAGTTGAAAAGTGAAGATTGCATTGATAGTTTGACTATACTATAAACTTCCACATCACACATCTATAATACGTAATTTAATACGGCAAAGTGGTAAAAGTCTTGCCTCGAAATATGACTTTAATTATATTAAGTCCGTAAACACCCTAAAGCATTTAATTAGGAAAGAAGTATTTGCAAATTTGAATAAAAATAATTTACTGAATCAGCCATCAACATTCAATCACAGAATCCATAATCGAGCCATAATTTATTATTATTTTGCCTCGAATTAGATAACTCAGTATACAAAAATTAGATTGCATCACGAAGCTGAAACTGATCCAACTGTGGATTACTACTATAACAAACTGCAGAAACTAACACAACTTAAATTATTTAAGGAAATTACAATATTGTTACAGTTTAAGTACATTTTATTTATTTTCTGAGTAAGTACACACGTACAATATCAAGTAGGCAGAATAATAACATTATGTCGCATCTGCACGCATTGATAGTAATCTATGAGAACATGACACCTCCCGCCTGCCCCGCTGTCATCAAGTGCGCGCACATTATTTTGTTTGAAATAGCTTCTCTAGTACGTAATACCTCAATGGTATAAGGTCCCATTAAAATAGATGGACAAACTTTTAGAAAACATTCAGACCTCCAAAGTAGGTAAGGATAATGGTAAAAAGAGAAAACAAAAAAAACGCATAAGAAACTGATAAGAAAAAAAATCAGCTCACAAAACTACACTAAACGGCCGGCATAACTTTCCTTCGCAAAGTTCATTTTTCAAACAAAATAAAAACTTTTTGCAAAAAATCGACCGTGTTCCAAAAAAAAAACAATTAAAAAAAATACTTTATGTTCTGATGTTAGTACTACATAGGCTGCACTAAAAGTATCGGGAATGGAATATTTCCACTGTTCCCGTCATATTTAAATCTTTTTAATTGAAAACTCCTTGGTTTTAAAAATCGAATATCATTTTATTTAATAAAAGGATTCTTGGTCTTGTCACAAGGTTTTGTCAAACTTGTCTAAAGTCTGTTTTTTAATCCCTGAGACTAAATTGACACATGCAAATGTCAAACTTGCAAATAATGCTGCCACCTCTTTTGTTTAGTGTTGTACCTACGATACCGGTTTGTTGAATCGTAACTTTTTATATTTATTAGACAATTAGAAAAAAATTACAGATGCTATCAGTGTTGTTCCCGTACACGATAAAACGGATATATGAACCATTTTCTTATAAAACAGCAGCACTTTTGAAAAATAAGGCAATTATTGGAACTTGACACCATACAAACAATTGCAATTCTAAAAAAAAATATGATAATACGGCAGATAGTGTGTGATTTTGACCTCCAACTCCAACCCTCATTAAACAGGAACAACACTGGATGCCATTTTATTTACGTTAATCGTCCTTCAACCTCTGAAGTGTTCGAATACGCCCGTTGTGTCTATTGCGATGCCTTTTATTTCATCCATTAATAGTTTAAAATATACATAGATTTAAAGAATGACATGCATGCATGATTAATGAATTCCTGTAATTAATTATTTAAAAATGTTTCACGTTAAATATATCTGCACCTTATTACTTGTGTATTATTTCGTTTTAAATAACTACCTACACCTTTTACTCAGGATAACTTATTATAAAAAAACGATATTAATTGATTTCATTAACGGCAATTTACGGTAGTGGCACATCACTATTTAAAAATTCCAAAAAACTGACAACCCCCGTAATGTCATTTTAGTCTCCGAGATTAAAAAACAGAGTTTAGTCGTTGAGAAAATGGAATTGACTCGAGAAAATTCAAAAGCGATGATTTATTATGACTTTCGAAGTCGTTTAACACAAAAACAGTGTGTTGACCGAATGATTTCTGAACTGCATTTGCTGATGAAGCCCCATCCAAAACCACAATTTATCGCTGGTTTGCTGAATTTCAACGTGGACATGTCAAGCTCAGTGATGATCCCCGTCAAGGTCGTCCAAAAACTGCAGTCACCCAAGAAAACGTTGATGCTGTGCGTAAGCTGATTGAGGAAGATCGACATGTGACATACCGCGAAATTCAGGCAACTTTAGACATTGGCATGAGTCAAATACAAATAATCTTGCATGAACAATTAAGTGTAAAAAAGTTGTTTTCCCGATGGATACCGCATTCGCTCTGTGAAGAGCAAAAAGCGGCTCGCGTTACTTGGTGCGTCAGAACTCTCGAAAGATTCCACGCAGTATCCTCAAATGATGTATACAACATCGTATCAGGTGACGAATCCTGGATATACGCGTACGCGAAACAAAAAACCAGTCACGAGTTTGGGTGTTCGAAAATGAGTTAAAGCCAACAAAAATTGTTCGTTCACGGAGTGTTGCAAAAAAAAAGGTGGCCACGTTTCTCTCCAAAACCGGCCATGTTACGACTATTCCACTTGAGGGACAAAGAACGGTTAATGCAGAACGGTATGCTAGCATTTGTTTGCCACAGGTTGTTTCTGAACTCCGTAAAGAGAACTGCAACCGCCGCCGCATCATCCTCCATCACGACAAAGCGAGTTCTCACACCGCGCTAAGAACAAAAGAGTTTTTAGAGCAAGAAAACATAGAATTATTAGACCATCCGCCGTACAGCCCCGACCTAAGCCATAATGATTTCTATACTTTCCCTAAAATAAAGAAAAGAATAAATTGCGTGGACATTCATCACCTGAAGAAGCTGTGGACGCCTACAAAACGGCCATTTTGGAGACCCCAACTTCCGAATGGAATGGTTGCTTCAATGATTGGTTCCATCGTATGGACAAATGTGTCAAATTTCGCGGAGAATACTTCGAAAAGCAATAAATACATTTTTAAATAGTAATGTTGTGTCAGTTCCTTGATTCCCGAAATTTTCAGTGCCGCCCTCGTATGTAGAGCTAATTAATGTGAAAGAAAAACTGGGATGACATGTCTCAGTGTGGCCTTATCGAAAAAAATCACAAGTAGGTAATTAATTGCAAAGTTTAACGCTACATACCTTTAATTATTGCATTTGTGAGCATATTTAATAGTAGATTATTAACCAAGGGCTGTATGACATCAATTGCATACGAGGTTTTTGGCGCCTGAGCGAAGCGAAGGCGCTAATTAACCCGAGTATGCAATTGATGCTTACGCCCGAGATAAATACTCTGCTTTACATATCGATTGTGAGGTAAGTAAACAACAAGACAGCAGGTTTCAATGAACATTTAAGAACTCAAACAAGAAAATTAATTATTTCGCGATGCTTTCGCGCCTACTAGTAGACTGCCTTTTTTTTTTCACGCACGCAAGCGCGTCAAATCTTGCTGGCCAGTTTGATTTTTAAATCGATTCCATCTAACATACGATGTGGAAACAAATAGTTCCATATTTAAAATAAAATCTTTATAAAATAAATTGTCTAGATTCCGATTCGAGTAATTAATCGATACCGAGAAAAAAAAATTAACTTTTTAAAAATATTCTTCGTGCAGTATGAGTATGACAGTTCTTTTTTCAAATTCCAAAACCTATGCTGTAATGATAGTCATACACCCCGGCATTCAGGGGTGTAAGGGTGTACTTACAGAGCAAGAGATATGTAAAAGTCATTTTCACTCATGAACGAATACCGTACTTATTCACAAAAGCCTGTTACGATTACACAATACAAAGCACACATTTTAATCGCGGATTTACCTCAGTTTTACCTTTCTCAAACGCAAAGCTTGGGATAAAAATAGTACATCCGAATGTCCACAAAACAAGTTGGGACCGAGATGAATCAGCAGATAGCTTATTGCGGCCTTAGCTCTTATATTACAATTTTATTTTTAGTTATATCAACAAACCTTTGCAGGTACTTAGGTAAAATATCTACTGTAACTTGTTTTTGAATCTATTAGGCACTGTATCTATGTATACAGGGTGTAAATGTAAACAGACAAAGCCTAAGATCAAACTAAGTAATCCTACGCAAAATGGCTGGGAAATGACTAATTTGTGAGGTGAAAAGTCTCGGTAAAACTCAATGTGGGTCCAAGAGGTAATTAAAGTTTAGTTATTACCTTAACATCATAAACAGGGTGTAAATCAACCCATCACACAGCCGTCAACCAAGCATTCTGTACATCAAACTAAGTACCCCTACGCAAAAAATGCTAGGACACGACTTTTTTTTTGGGGTCAAAAATCACATTTTACGGTAAAACCCAATGTAGCACTGTTAAAACATTGTGCTAGTGGATGCTTTGAATAGTAAACGGATCATGGAGGTAATTTAAGTAAAGTTATAACCTGAAAATAAGGCTATAAGGCTATTTTATTAGGTAAGTATTCTGAACAAATAAAAAGTCGGTGTGACGGGACAGGGCACTGTATGCCTAAAATATTAGGATATTCGTAAAAACGGGTCAGTAAGCATTCACTATGTATGCAGAATCTATGCCTCAGGGCCAGTGGAATATACGAGTATCTACACCAAAAGGCAGGGAACGTGATTTCAAATCAAATAAACGTAGATGTTTTTTTAAAGTAAAAATATCTATCTATTATTAGTTTTAAATATTATCCGCTACTCTCGAGCGTAACGGATCCTCTGGTAGCGGCCCCGACTTACGACCAGTAAGTCGTGGGTTCGAACTCAGACAGACGCATTAGGTACTATGTGTTATTTATTTCAACACCGCTGCTCCCAAAACCGTGAAGGTAAACATCGTGAGGAAACCGTCCTAGAACCAAAATAATCAAAGACATGTGACATCTACCAACCCGCAGTGGGCCCGCGAGGTAGATTATAGCCCATTCCCTCTCACATAGAGCAGGCCTGTGTCCCAGCAGTGGGAACATTATAGGGTCATCATCCATCTACCTAGCCATTTCCCAACTATGTTAGAGTCGGCTTCCAGTCTAACCGGATGCAGTTGAATACTAGTATTTTACATGGAGCGACTGCCTATCTGACCTCCACAAACCAGTTAATACTAGGTAATACGATACTCTTTGGTAAGACTGGATGCCAGAATTTCAGGTCACTGACTACCTGTAACGACTGCAAAAGATCTAAATATGGCAGCCGGGACCAACAGCTTAACGTGCTTTCCGAGGCACGGAGGAAACCCGGTATGTCGGGCGGTCACCCTTCCACAGATCGACCTAGGCAAGCAAAGATCGACCCAGGCAAGCAAAGATCGACCCGAGTGGCAGTTCTTATTAAGCCACGAGCTCCTCACAATATTATAAGGTGAATATAAAAAAAAATAGAGATATGCCTAATTATAATGCACAGCACGAGGTTGTCGATACGTGGAATGTGAAGTCGGCTATCATTGTGCCGACGGACGTTACTGCTGATGGCCTCGACGAACATCCTTCGAGGGTATCTTTAAGTGGTTGGATCAAGGGCCTGATTACGAATTTATTAATCCACGTTATGACTCGCATTGTGAGGACGTTCCTGTCCTTGTAACCCTAAGTTATCTGGGATTGCTCCCGCCACCGGCTCGTGGTGGTTCACAATGTTCATGTTCTTTTAAGAAATAAATAAATGGAAAATAAACGAAAGTTATAATAACTTAATACGTCGATTCCCCATTACTGTTTTCCGCCATGGCAGCCAATCACAGTGGAGATGACCCATCGGTGCGGGAGAAATTATGATAGTGCACAAGATTGCGTATATAGATACACGTGTTCTCTCATTCCTCACTCTCATAGTTTGATCGGTCGGCCATTCGACAGGACCGCATGAGGTCAGATGCTGTTTTGCTTTCCGAGACACGGGGGTACCGCATACCACCAGCTTCTGAACTCCGTTCTGTTATTGAGAAAATTTCAATCTGCCTACATTTTTTTTATGTTTTTGTACCTCGGAAAACTTCTCCCACCCTAATTTTCTTTAAATCAAATAGAACATTATTCTTGCCTTCATAAAACCCAATATTCCGTTGCTTCAAAAAATTTTATTCCATTATATTGCACTCATGCTCTCAGAATTGCGTTTACATTACATTTACAAGGACAAAAGACGGTCTACCGTTCGAGGAAAACTCTCTGGAACTCTCTGGAACTTAGAACTATTTCAATCTGGTTCACGTTCCAGATTCTTCTCTAATTTGTACCTGGAGTGGTGAATTGAATTCAGACGTGAAACTTAGGTAGTCAGAGACGACTTGCATCTGTCGGCCCAATTCCTTGAAACTGCTGAAATCCAGCGACAAGCACTGTCGACCATTTGCATCTTGTTAACGAGAATTTAAGTGACAACTAGCTCGTACTTGTTAGATGGCAGCGTCTATTCAACGACTAAGTTTTGATTTGTCAGACTGCTCAGTTCCAATAAATTATCGAAATTATACACAAAAGCGCAAATATTTTTTATTAGGTACGTGTTATAAGCAGATGATTATTACAGGTTTATTGCAGAATAGAAAGGTACCACCATGGTACCACAGTATCAACACTTCAGCAGCAAAGGGTTACTAAAATCTATTTGGTAGACCGATACAGTCACTAGTTCAAATATGTACACACGAAGCCACTTTCAAAAGTGATTTTCTCCTACTCATTTTGGAAGCCATACTATTACGAAATTGGTCTTATCTCAAAGTATAAACTGTTATTTTCCGTCAGTAAGTTGTTATTATCATTTGTTTGATAAGTTAACGCTAAAACAAACAATTATTATTATGTAGTTACCAGAAAATGTATTGGACGCAAATATTACATGCATGATTTTGTCAAAAGTATTCAGAGATCTACAGATTTTACAAATAGGATTCTTCACAAAGGAGGTCACATGTCCAGTGTTAAATCAACCCTTTATATACGGCGTACAAATGTCCCAAATCTGCATTTAAGACAAATGTTTCTTAGGGTATTTTGTATTTGTAAGCATTTTCTTAATAAATCCCTTTTGTAGATGGTTGGACAGACATGGAGATTAAAAATAATAGTTAAAGAAAATATGAAATATTGTAATGCTTTGGTTTACCAAAGCATTACAATATTTCATATTTTCTTTTATAAAAATGTGCCTTCTCCTAATAATTATCATAATTATTACTTATTGTGGTAAATCAATGTCACGCAATAGATTTTAAAAATGTCTCTAAGTTATAACGAGTATAAAATTGATATTTATTGAGAAAACATCGTTGTTATAAGAATAAAAAACCGGGCAAGTGCATGTCGGACCACACACAATAATGTAGAGTTCCGTAGTTGTGCATTAAAATATGTGAACTTACTAAACTGATTAACCATCCTGCCTACCTGTCTCCGAACGATGATTTTTATTGTAAAAATAAATCAAACTTACATTTGCAGTTTTAAAACCTGCGCTCCCATATATTATGTGTAGGAAAATATTTTATCCAAGTACATTTTATAAGTTGGTCGACTATTACTCGTAAACTTCTAAAGCATACTTAGTTGTGATAGTTTTCCTTTTATTTTTGTTATAGATGCTACTACCATGAATTTTTTCACACGCCCAAACACAACCCGTAATAGGTGGTTTAGGTAGCCACACTTGAGTCTAACAAAACTTTGCACTTCAAAGCAATATTAATATTTCACAAATGAAACTCGCAATATTTTTTTAAGACCTATCCAACGACATCCCATACAATGGGCTTCACGAGAAAAAAAAAATATCTCCACTTTATTGTGTACCTACTGGAGATACCCTAAAAAAATTTTTTTTTTTTTTTCCATACGACTTTGTCGGTGTAACTCATTTGTATATTATTTATGCCCAATAACAGCTTACCACCTAGTACAACGAGTCTTTGAGATATAGTGCGGACGGACGACGGTCAGACAGACAGACAGACGGACATGGCGAAACCATAAGGGTTCCATGTTGACTACGGAACCCTAAAAAGCAAAGTCATAATGTCAAAGTCAAAGTCAAAACATTTATTGCGAATCAAGTGTACATTGTGGTGTTAGGTATATTTTGGTAAGTACTTATAACTTAGCAGCCTATTACAAGCATTGCAATCTATTTATTCGCCTGTCCTTATCATCCTAATTTAGCATGCATTAAACATTACTCTGAGTTATTTATTTTTATATTATGTGGTACGATTAAATAAAAAAAATATAGTTATGTCAAAATTAAATGTGAATACAAACACACATCACTATCGATGTGTGTTTGTAAATAAATAAATAATTAATTAACTCTGGTGTTTTTCCCTGGTACCATCTGTAACCGTCAGTCGAGTGTGAACCCTATATCGACACGAATAAATCACAGCCACCGTGATGTTTGAACAGTTAATTAACTTCATAACAACCGGCAGAACGAACAACCCTGCCCGGGTTATTCGTTCTGTACTAATAAATAAAATTGTGCATGTTAACATTCGTTTTTCGTAATAAATGGTGAAATTTGTGTTTATTATTCGATTATGTAAAATCTGGACTGCTTCTTTGGTCTAGTGGTCGCAAGCGCGGCTGATGTTAATGAGGGCCTAGCTGGGTTCGATTCCAATGTCAGGCAGTGTTATCGGATTTTACATCAGAAATTTCTGAGTATTAGTCACTGGCAGGGACTGAAAGCGGTTACGGTTAAAGGTTAAGGTACCTCAAAAATATACCGGTACCGGTTTAAAATAAAGGTTGAGCTATACCGGTACCTATATAAATAATGGTTGGGCTAAACCGTTATTTAACCCTTACACAATTTCGGTACCGAAATGCATACGAGACGGGGCGCGGTGCGCGACTGAAAACGTTAGAACTTTTGTATTTTGTACATTTTGTTTGCTACTCTTTTACAATTATCTCTTTGTTGTGTGTGTGAGTGGCGAGGCGGTGCGTCAAAGAAAACCCCTATTTATTAAGGTTTATGTACCACCGCTATCGATACATTTATAACGGTTACGGTATTTCGGTATGCATTTCCAACCTCGAAATTCCGCTACCGAAAAAAATAACGGTATCGAAATATTTCGGTAACCCTTATTTAACGGTATGACGTCATACCGAAATTTAAAGGTACCGTAATTTTTGGGTAATTCAGTCCCAGGTCACGGGGTCTGGATTTGTGCCCGGTTAAAGGTAATAGTCTCGCCCCCTTTCATGTGGGTCTCGCCGCTTATCATGTGGGTCTCGCCCCCTATCATGTGGGTCTCGCCCCCTATAGTGTGAGACTTAAATATAACTGACGGAATGTAGGTGTGCTAATGGGTACATCTCTGCCTGACCCTTCCGGCATTACGTGCGTGTCTGTTGAGAGGTATCCTAAGTACCATAAGTACTTAGGCACTGTCGGTAGGACGCTTTACATGCGGAAAAATCCTACCCTTTGTGTGAAAACATTTAATTACCAAATCTATGTTGTATCCCGCATTGTTTTTATACAACCAAACCTTCTCGCACGTACCAATTTACTGAGACTCGAGAGGCGTGAAATAATATATGAACCCGGTATATAATCGTCATTTAAATTGAACCACAACGCGACCCGCCAATTGGGAGTTAATTTACTTTTGTTAAGCCACCAGATTGATTTAACTTTGTTGATGATTTTTGCCGTATGGTTGAACAAAGGACTTGTTCAGTCAAATTTAATGCGGTTTTACCATTTAGTCCACGAAGATACTTAAACCATGTTTTTTTAGTTTACACTAAAAAATAAAAACTTTTTGTAAAATGGATGGTAGGAACCATAACTATTTCAATATTTGAAAGTCCTGACACAAAACCAGGCAATGAGTTCGAACGTATTTATTACCGTTCAAGATTATTCTGAGACCAAAATAACAAAAAATCTTAAGTTAAGATTCATCAGACTTGAATTTTTCTATTTAGATACTTAGAACATCTCCAAAAATAGCTTTGTTCAATTTGTCCGCGTCTCTGTTATTTCTGGTAGCCATTCGAGAGTCAATCAAATAGTCTGGTTTTGTGCCCAAGCAAACAGCTTCAGTATTGTTATGAGTAGCACGTTACTAGTGTTATGGCCCATCACTAGTTGACACTAGACAAAAGGCGACTGCCAACATGGCGTTGGAACGACTACTCTTTAAGATGTAACACGTCTTTGTCTGATAGTAAACCAAGTTTAATTGAAATACAGCATGAAATGCTGTATTTCAATTAAACTTATTTATGTAATAAATAGACCAAAACAAGTATGAAGGAAGTGCGCTCACACGCGCACTTCCTTCATCACTCAAAAAAAAAACTAAAATTTGACATCGAGATCTTTGAAGATGCGAAAAAATCTTCTCTAACTTCTAATTTCCTAAGCCGGTTTTTCCTCAGGGGAATCAAAATGTCTAGGATTCCCGTTGACCTAGAATCTATACTAAAATTATAAAGCTGAAGAGTTTATTTGTTTGTTTGAACGCGGTACACTCAGGAACTACTGGTTGGGTAAAAAAATTAATAAAAAATTGGATAGTCCATTAATTTATCGAGGAAGGCTATAGGCTATAATTATAACATCATACTACAACCAGCACAGCATAAAATGTAAATGAAAAATGTTGCAAAAACGGGAAAAATGATTACCTTTTTGAGAGCTTCCGTTGCGTGCGCTGCGTAAACGCTTTAAGTTACGCAAATATTGTGTATGATGAAATTGCTACTCTTTAAAAGTTCTTAATAAAAGTCCGTGACAGCATATCTCTATCTTTTAAGATTGACTCACTATATAACCTTTTTTTACTATTAAAATTGCTTATTTTTTAGCCAGTTTATGGTATTAATCTATATCTCAATAAATGTGTTTGTTAGCACGGAAATTTAATATAGAATATTTGTGCCTTTTGGTTTATACAGTTTTAACAAATATCTTAGAAGATATCACAATGTAAAAATATCCGCGCCACAAAATAATTACGCTCGCGGCAGTCATTCGGTCCGGTGCGGCCGGCCGACGCGCGTTGCGTCGCAATGTAGGTACCTACCTACGTGGGGATTCTGGCCCCCGGGAAATTCAAATTCAAAATATTTACTGCACCATAATGTTTACAAGGTAAGTACAAGGTTTTACTGTATATTTAACAATAAGAGATACCTATAGTAATTCACACTTGTCTTGAATATAAACTAAACTAATATTATAAAGAGGAAAAATAAGATTTTTGTTTGTTACGATTTAACTCAATAAGTATATTATGTTGATATGATTTGTTATAAGCTATATTATGTGACGCAGACGGAGTTGCATGGGTCAGCTAGTTATAAATATGGTGACAAGCAATTTCTTAAAGTACATATAAATGAAACAATCCGAAATCCGGAAATATATTGATATGATAATACCTACAAGTTACGGAACCCTTTTTTGTTTTTTTAGGAGGTTGGGAAATCATCAAATGACTTCTCCCGCTCTGCGCAGCGGTAGGGTAAGGAGTGTCAGACTTCTACGGGCTTAAAACCACCCATGTTCCTTCTTAGCCCTTTGTGTTGAGGCCGCGGTATCTTTTTTGAAAAACTCGCTGCCCCGACGCGACGGGCGTCGGCGCTTAGGCGCGCGCGCCCGTTGAACACGAACGCGGCGTCGACACGGCCTGTCGTCGTCTTATGGCGGACGGACGGCGGTCGGCGAATTAGCCCACTACTCACCATCCACAGGCCAGAAGTTACGGAACCCTTAGTGTTTGGGCAATTTAAAAAATATGAAAACAGAGCATATATTATGTAATTTAAACCTAGGTACATTGATATAAAAACTAAAGATACGGTCGTCCGAACATTTGCTCGACGCGTTCGCCATTTATCAGAGAAGTCGGTGTAGTCTGCTCGTTAACGTAACTTTGTATGAGCTGCGTGGTATTTTCGAGGTATAAAGAACATAAATAAAGCTTTTAATAAAATTTACGACCGCACCCGAAGAGAGCCGATCGTGGATTAGTTCACTTCGGCTTAGGAAAGACCGATTTGGGACCACGTTCGAGGCGTCATTTTAACATGCGGTCCGCCCAGTCCTTACGCAGTAATATATAAGAAGTCAATGCTTAGGTTTATCACTTTCCTAGACCCAGGCTCGTTTTCTTTGAAATACGAAACACTGGCTATTCTCATTCGTGGTTGATACTTTCAAAGTACATATAAGAAATTGCATTACAAACATCCTACCGCCTCCGCGAGTAGCTCAAATATTTAAAGACAAGATTTTCTCGATCTTACTATAGAGAAAAAAGGTCCACTGAGGGAAGAGAGTGAATAATTTTATTTTAAGAACTGCTTTACGGGCCCGAAGTCTAATAGAATTTTATATTACCTACGAATGATTTTTAAATGATATTTAAGTATTTGTCGCTACTTTTTCTTATGTCGTGTGGTTTAGGCACTAACCACAGACCTGGGGTCAGTTTTTATGCCGCCCATGGGCCACTGATTTGGCTTTACATGGAGCAACTGTCTATCTGACCTCCACAACCCAGTTAGCACTGGGGAATACGGTAACCTTTGGTAAGACTGGTTGTCAGGCCACTGACTACCTGTAACGACTGCCAAAGATCTATACATGGCAGCCGGGACCAACGGCTTTACGTACTGTCCGAAGCACAAAGGAAACTCGGTATGTAATGGGTGGTTACCCATCGCAAACCCACCTAGGCAACCACGGCTTGACCTCAAGATCGACTAAAAACAAAAAAACAAAGTCGTACCTACAAAATAGTTTTATAATTATAACATATCATCATCATCATCAATTCAGCCAAAAGACGTCCACTGCTGGACATAGGCCTCCCCCAGATATCACCACATTGACCGGTTCCGTGTGTCTCGCATCCAGTGGTTCCCTGCTACCTTCACCAGGTCACCGGTCCTTCTAGTGGGAGGGTTTCCAACGAAACGTCTTCTGGTTCATAAACTTGGTATGTAGTGGGTGGTCACCTATCCATGGGGCTTATCTAACTCAAATGATTCACCAAACAATAGAGGAGATCGGTGCTCGGCGGCCGCTTCTAAAAAATCAACCATTTTTATGTAATAAGAAATAGAGTAAAGCCACTTAGTTGAGTTGAAATGATCCCTTGGTTAATATTCTTGACAAAGGAATCCAGAATGCGAGTAGGTAATTACCTTTTCAGTCGCTCTGTTTGTGTAATTAGCAACACGCATAAATAATCAATGTACTCGTAGGTACTGTAATTTCTGGAATTATAAAACAAGCGAATTAAAAAAAACTTAGTGACTGATGATGCGATACTGTTTAAATAACTTGAGCGGTATGAATTTGAGTAAGAGAAATATTAACTAAACTAACGACGAATATTGATTAAAAAAAATAATAAAATCCAGAACGAGCTTACAAAAAGTGGGTTGTTGTGACTAATCCATTTAAGATATTAAATTCTAACCGTGCGACTAAATTACTAACTGCCGAACTCAGAGAGCTTTAATGATTACTTAGGCCATCACTTAGTAAAGGTTTTGACAGTTATGTCATACAAAATTATGTCAAATCTTTACTAAGTGACGGCTTAAGTAATCATTAAATATCTCTGAGTACCGCAGTAAGTGTGTGACTAGAAATACAGAAAGGGCAACTTAAATAATAAGATAGAGAAGATTTTTCCTATTGAGGTTTTACATAACGATACGATATTTACATAATTTCAATTCAAAATTCCTAGGAAAACTTGGATGCAAGAGCGAGCGAAGCGAGCTCGGAACTTGGGGCACCCCGACTCGGACATATTAAGTCAGAATGGGATGGCGGGGTCGAGTGAGCGAGCGAAGCGAGCGAATAGATCCAAGTCCGTCTACTGGGCCTAGTGAAGTTTAGTGATTTTTCGATTTGAAACACTTCATTTAAGGTAAAATGCCGCTCAGTATAAATAAATCATGTACTAAATTTTGAAAAAAATGCAGGACGTAGGTTGACACTCAATCAAACATTAGATCGCTCAAATATGTATTATGAAGCTACTCATTTTGTATTTTAAGTAACTCAATTAAATTTTTGTAAGTTGCTGTTCTGTTGATTTACTGTCGCTCGCAGTCTGTCGCTCATAATTCAGAACCTTAGTTAGAAACAGTGTGTTTGTGTGTATATACATGAGTGTGTGTGTGTGGATGTGTGTGTGTATGGATGTGTGTGTTTGTGTGTGGATGTGCGTGGATGTAAACTGGCACTGAAAAAACTAGGGGTGGTGTAAATGTCGGATAAAGGTCTAAATAAAGGTCTAAGTACAGACGTTAGCACATCAAGTTACTACAATCTGTCTACATGAACAGATTTGCAACTCTATTGATAAAGAATTTTGTGTTTGGATGTTTCCAGACTAAAAAAATATGGTTTTGTTTAGTCCGTCACGTCTCAGTTAGATTATCGAAAAATATTGGATACCTACGTGTTTTTTCATGAGTGGGTGCTTGTGACGTCACTTTCTAAAGTAGGTAAAAAATGTAGCACGCTGTGACGTCACACGAGTTTTCGAAACACTGTATAGTCTTCATTTTATTTTGTGAAAAAAAAAATTGTCCAATATTTTTTTAGAAATCTATATGACGGACTAATTAGATTTCTTTTTGTCAACTACCCTGTTGGGCTCAATGTTGATTGGGAACATTTGACAGTTTTCGGTGGCTTGATTTGCTGGCGTGCGTCTGTACTTGTGTGACTGCATACAGCATGTTTAAGAAAGGTGTGGTTATATTTAAAGATAATGGTATACATTGTGTTTACGCTTTAGTACCATAGACCACATATATACGCTGCGACAGGTAATACAGAAGACCGAAGAGTATTAACCAACCTCTCTGTTTAGCATTTTTGGACTACGAGAAAGCCTTCGATTCGATCGAGGCTTGGGCTGTACTGCAGTCTCTCCAAAGGTGCCAAATCGACTACCTGTACATACATCGAGGTGTTGAAGTGTTTGTATAAAAACGCCACCATGTCAGTCCAAATTCAGGACCAGACCTCGGAACCATCGTTCTGCAGCTAAGTGTGAGACAGGGAGACGTCATATCTCCGAAGCTGTTCACCGCTGTACTGGAGGAGGACTAGGCATCAACGTGAATGGCGTGTACACCACTCACCTTCGGTTTGCCGACGATATAGTGGTCATGACTGAGACCATGGAGGACTTCAGTACAATGCTCGATGACCTCAGTAGAGCAGCCGAAACAATTTATTTTCATTCAATTGCATTCAGTAACAATTTATAAATATCTAATATAATTCAATCAGAAATATAACTACACACCTTATATATATAATTATAATAACCTTTTTTTATTTTTGGGACTGGGAAATCATCAAATAACCCCTCCCGCTCTTGGGCAGAGCGGAAGGGAGTGTCAAACTTCTAAAGTCTAAAAACCACCCATGTTCCTTCTTGACCTTTATGCCGAGGTCGCGGTATCTCTTTCGAACAACCCGCTCCCCCAACGGAACACTATAATAACCTCAACTTACAATAAAATTTAATAAGAGTACAGCGTCATTGCGTTCACGGAAATTATAAGTGTCGTCGTAAATTCGAACTTACAACGACTACATAAAGTGGTATATTAGACGCGAGCAACGCACGTAAATCTGTCAAGTTGTTGGACTTTATATCATCACCATCAGTTTGCCAGTAAAAGTTCCGTAAAAATCAGTCCTGCCGTTTCGCAAATTACCCAGAACGAACAGACAGACTGACAAAATTGGAAAAAATGTGTTTTTGTTAAGTGTCGTAATTCATTTTTTATGTTAATTTAAATGTTAGAAACATACACTTCAATTGTATTTATTTATATGCATGACTTATCATTGTGTAGAATATATTATACAAACCGCCAACTTAAAAGCCAGCGGAAAATAAACCTTGAAAGGGCAGTAATACGATACCGAGTGCCTATTATAATTAAAGCCTAATTGTCATCGATGTCACACAAAAGCCCAACATTTCAGCCAATCGAAATTAATAATCTGATCTATCAAATTATCCTGACATACTAATGATTTTATGCTAATTGTTGGAATAGAATTTCGAAATATTCACCACCGGGCGCATGACAATCACAAGGACCCAATATTAAATTCGCTGACGATCAATTAATTGAATTCGACGTTTAATAAGCGATAATAATAATTACACGCTTTGAGGTATTTAAACTAGTAGATGGAGCCCACTAGAGCCTGTGGCTGCCAAAGTTGCGTAATTTGTTCGAAAGAGTCACCGCGGATGGGTTTTAGTAAGTAACAGTCCGAGTGCGGTACTCAGAGATATTTAATGATTACTTAAGCCGTCACTTAGTAAAGATTTGACATACTTTTGTATGACAAAACTGTCAAAACCTTTACTAAGTGATGACCTAAGTAATCATTAAAGGTCTCTGAGTGCGGCAGTGAGACTCCCTTCTGCTACACTCTGGGCGAGCGGGATGAGTCATATTTTGATGATTTCCCATAGTTAAAAGAATGGTATTTAAACCAAAATCAGACAGTTTACTATCCGTTCGTTCAGCATCTTGCAGTCAAAGTGAAAAGTCTGTAAACAAAATAAACCAGAGATAAATAAAATTGGCTTTTATTAAAATAATAAACTTAGGTTTGTCTATCAACATAATTATTATACACGTAGTCCGGTCAATTTAGACATTCGAAGTTACATAAAGTCCCAACAAGCTGAATTTCTGTGAAGTTGTTCAAAACATAATTATAAACAATGTCTAGAAGTTCCCCATCATTCCCCTGTAAGGAAAAAAAATTATTCAAGATCAAAGGTCAAAAAAATGAGTTTTTTGCGATTTTCAGCAAAACGGTAAGTTTTATCATAAAAGTACCTTAGACAAAAATTGTAGATCATAAAATTATCTATAAAAATGGATCAATACTTTTTTTCTTACGAGCCACCGTTTCTGAGATATAACGATTCAAAAAGGTATAAAAGTTGTTATTGTCATAATATGCACACGTTTCCACGCCACCTATGAGGTAGTGTACTTAGCGCGTTTTTTTTAACCTGGTTTCTCCAGTAGGCCTACTCCACGGGTCAGTTGTGATCCTGTTTAATGTAAAACTATTGCAAAATAACGGAAATTTTCAAAGATTGGGAAAGATAAAAGCGATGTAAATGAAAAAAAAGTGTTGAAGTTTATTCGTCTTATTCGTAAGTTTCAAATTCTTGTTCTTCTTCTTGTTCTTCTTCTCCTGCTTCTTCTTCATCTTCATTTTGGATGCAAGTAAATTGCGTCAATAGCGATGTATCGCATGATACTTCGTCGGAGTCAAACGAATCCTCCATTGTTTGTGATTCAATATTAGAGCAAGACCGCCCTTGACAATTTGTGCATGCCAAAGAACAAGACAGTCCGACTTTTTTGCAACCACATTTAGCACTGCATCCCTTTTTGCAGTTGCAAAAAATAGTGTTCAGCAGTTTTTCCGGCGCAGGTGGAAGTAAAGTTTGAACTGGCTCTAATATATTGTTGACCAACTTCCAACCCCAGTCTGTAGGGTCTAGCTGATAACCAAGCCACACTTAAACTTGGTAATATTCTCGAAAAAGATGTTGGTGAGCAGCAACTGAGGTTGGAGGAAGACAAGCTAATTGAACTTGTTTTTTATTTTTAGTATTTTTAACGAAACATGCATATCGATGCTTATCTAAACAGGTAGTTTTTTTAGGAGCTCCGTACATAGAAAGAAGAAAGCGGATGCCGTTGGTAATAACTTCTTGTTGAGTTGAATTACTCTTTTTAAAAACTTCAGCACATTGAATTAAATCTTGTTTTTCAAACATTTTGAATACTGCTGTTTTTTTTTCATCAAAAAGTTTATTTACTTTAGTAAAGTGTAAAGATCATGTACTATTTTTACACGCAATAACTGGCTGTGATACGACATCTGCATTTTACAGGAGGGGTAAAACAGCAGTTTTCAAAATGTTTGAAAAACAAGATTTAATTCAATGTTTTTAAAAAGAGTAATTCAACTCAACAAGAAGTTATTACCAACGGCATCCGCTTTCTTCTTTCTATGTACGGAGCTCCTAAAAAAACTACCTGTTTAGATAAGCATCGATATGGATGTTTCGTTAAAAATACTAAAAATAAAAAACAAGTTCAATTAGCTTGTCTTCCTCCAACCTCAGTTGCTGCTCACCAACATCTTTTTCGAGTATATTACCAAGTTCAAGTGTGGCTTGGTTATCAGCTAGACCCTACAGACTGGGGTTGGAAGTTGGTCAACAATATATTAGAGCCAGTTCAAACTTTACTTCCACCTGCGCCGGAAAAACTGCTGAACACTATTTTTTGCAACTGCAAAAAGGGATGCAGTGCTAAATGTGGTTGCAAAAAAGTCGGACTGTCTTGTTCTTTGGCATGCACAAATTGTCAAGGGCGGTCTTGCTCTAATATTGAATCACAAACAATGGAGGATTCGTTTGACTCCGACGAAGTATCATGCGATACATCGCTATTGACGCAATTTACTTGCATCCAAAATGAAGATGAAGAAGAAGCAGGAGAAGAAGAACAAGAAGAAGAACAAGAATTTGAAACTTACGAATAAGACGAATAAACTTCAACACTTTTTTTTCATTTACATCGCTTTTATCTTTCCCAATCTTTGAAAATTTCCGTTATTTTGCAATAGTTTTACATTAAACAGGATCACAACTGACCCGTGGAGTAGGCCTACTGGAGAAACCAGGTTAAAAAAAACGCGCTAAGTACACTACCTCATAGGTGGCGTGGAAACGTGTGCATATTATGACAATAACAACTTTTATAACTTTTTGAATCGTTATATCTCAGAAACGGTGGCTCGTAAGAAAAAAAGTATTGATACATTTTTATAGATAATTTTATGATCTACAATTTTTGTCTAAGGTACTTTTATGATAAAACTTACCGTTTTGCTGAAAATCGCGAAAAACTCATTTTTTTGACCTTTGATCTTGAATAAATTTTTTTCCTTACAGGGGAATGATGGGGAACTTCTAGACATTGTTTATAATTATGTTTTGAACAACTTCACAGAAATTCAGGTTGTTGGGACTTTATGTAACTTCACTCTCATTTTTTGGTCTAAATTGACCGGACTAACGTATTCAACGTTTTGTTATAAGCCGCTGTGGAGTTGTCTTGTGAAGAGGCGATCCAGGGGGCCTAGACAAAATCCCTTTTCTGTAAGCGTTAACGCCAACGGAAAGATCAAATTGTATGGAGTTGACATTAGCTTTAGATATGTCACGTGATGTCATCTCTAAAGCTAATGGCAACTCAATACAATTTGATCTTTCCGTTGGCGTTAACGCTTACAGAAAAGGGATTTTGTCTAGGGGGCCTGGCAGTATAATCAAGTCATAACTATCATAAAAATGATAGTCATGACTTGATCATAAAACTTACATTCAACTAATTTACTTATAAAATACCTCTGTTCTATGACTGCCTCGTTAGTCTCGTAGTCACTAGCGCGACTGCTGAGCATGAGATCCTGCGTTCGATTCCCGTCCCGGGTCGGGCAAAGTGTTTTACTATCAGGGATTTTTCAGTAGCAGCAACGGATTCAGGATTTCTGCCCGTTTGATCGTAATAGGCTCGCCCCCTTTTACAAGGGACTGAAATATGACTGGCGAAATGTAGGTGCACACCTCTGCCCAACAAAGCGCTCATAGCGTTTGTTTAAAAAAAATATTAAAATAATTTTGATAATTTAGCGTAATTTTCTTTACTTCTCGATGAGCTCAAATTGCCTCTGCACAGCTCCATCATTTACTTCGAGTAACTCTTGAAAGGAGCAAATGGTTGTGCAGGATGGGCAGGATAGAAGGTGGCGCATATACTCCACCCTTTTATTGTTTTTTTTTTTTTGGCGGATGGAAAATCATAAAATAACCCCTCCCGCTCTTTGGCACAGCGAAAGGGAGTGTCAGACTTCTATAATATTGACTAAAAACCACCCATGTTCCTTCTTAGCCCTTTGTGTCGAGCCCACGGTATCTCTTTCGAACAACCCGCAGCCCCGACAACCCTCCACCCTGACAATTTGTTTGGGATGAATCGAGGATGAACACATTTGGTAGATTATATCTCTACAGCTGCCAACCTGGGCTCGCAATCGGTTACAGCGGCCAACCTGGGCTCGCAGTCGGTTAAGAGATTTCCAGAGGCCGCTGCAGTTCGTATTCGGACGGCAGGTGTTCTTTCGGGTTGATGAAATAAAATTATTTAGCTAAGTTGATTTAATAGAAGTTAAAAAAATGTACTATTGACTTTTAGCCAATATTGAACTATAGGTTATTATTAAACAGAATACTACCTTGTGTCGGACACTTACAATTTCGTAGAGCTGGGTCAAAAAGCGCATTCGCTCGTTAAGTCTAAAAACCGACCTTAAAGTACGAGGTTGAAGGTTTATTTTACAGAACAGACACAACTCGATATTAGCTTAACAAACAACCAGCAATAGTACGGTCGAACAAGCTAATAACAATACAGCCAACCAACTTGCATTTACTTTTAAGATTTTAGAGACTGATGTCAAATGATATAGCGTTTAACATCAGCCGCTCAATGCGAAACGCTTTATAAAACAAAATTGCAAACAATATTTTCAGTGTACTAGAATTATAAAGATTTTTGCCTGTTTACTTATTAGCTTGTTCGCGACTGTACATGAACACACGATTCACTTCAGACTCGCATAAAATATTCCAGTGCCCTATTTGTCATTATTCTCACAAAGGTAACACGTGGCCACAGGACATTGAAAAGACAGAGTGGGCAGACAGACTTAATAAGGCCTGGTTTCCACCAAAGCAGAGCGGAGAGGAGATGTACCAAATGCGACCAATCACAGGAAGGGCGAAAGACCAGATGTAAATTATAACTAATGTGATTGACCGATTTCCGCACATCTCTCGTATCTGCTCGTCTCCGCTGTGGGTTGTGGAAACCCAGCCTTTTTTTTGAGGGGTGGAAAATCATCAAATAACCCCTCCCGCTCTTGGGCAGAGCGAAAGGGAGTGTCAGATTTCTACTGACTAAAAACCACCCATGTTCCTTCTTAGCCCTTGCGCCGGGGCTGCGGTCATCTCTTTCGAACAACCCGCAGCGCCGACGGGGTGGAAACCGGGTCTTACGCGCGTTTTTGACCGGATCGGCACGTTTTCTTTCATAATACATTCAACGACAAAAACAGCAAATCGAGTCAAGAAGTTTAGTGGTTCTCGGTAAAGAATCTGTACAGATTTGATACAGAAACGAAAACGCGCCGATCCGGTGACGAAGGCGTCTAAGACAGGTAATCATAATTATTGGTATTAAATTGTAGGAACGACAATACTAGTATAGTATTTTAAAATCATCCAAACAGCCTATTATCTAAGTACTAATAAAATTCCTGGCACCGAAAGCACGTTGATTGCACCATTTTATGTAACTTAGCTGAATATACGGCTGGTGTCCCATCACTGGCGAGGGAGCGAGTTCATCATCATCATCATCAGCCTATAATGTTCCCACAGCTGGGACATAGGCCTCCTCTCAGTGAAAGGGAATGGGCTACAATCCACCACACGGGCCCATTGCGGGTTGGCAGAAGGCTAGAATTTTCTCGAAACTTCTACACAACTTCATAGCGGAACATTCTAGGCTGGAACATGATCTAGAATATTCTCATGAAACATCTAACGTGGATGGAGGGCGTCGAGAGTGCCGCCTCTGTCATCATCCGTGGAGTGTCTCTATGGACCACTCTGCCAGTGGTCTAGTTGACACGTATGTTCTGAAATAACTACAACTCGACGTTCAAACAATACAAAGCAAGTGCTTCAAAGTAACTTTATTAAATACAGGGTGAAAAAAATGCAGCCCCTACGGTAGAAATGAGCAGCATAGAGGCAAGCCAGCATAACTTTGTACTATAACACAATGTTCTTTATAACCCAGAGGTTGACTGGTAGAGAACTATTATTTATTATTATTTATTTATTTAGGATCTCCAACAAAGAATATACCTACACAGATCATGCTAAATATATAGTGGACGACAAAGTATCACGTAAGTGTACTCCTTTACTTACAGGAGACCACAACATGTACAATAAATTTTGATAATTATAAGCTTACAGAGAGTACATGAAGTTTAAATAAATAAATAATACTAAGAGTTCCTCTACAATCAGTTGTACCGTACCCTGCTTATCATGTTTAATCTAAGGCGATTAAAAATAAAAGATTTTCCTGTTGTTAGATAATTACAGGATCTGATGGACGCAACTGTAGGCTCCAAACTATTCAATTACTTCTGGGACCGAAACAATTTAGAAAGTCAATTACCAAACGCTAAAAAGAAGAATTTCGTACAAAATTACGTTAAAATTTTTCAAAATTTAAAAAATGCACAAAATAACAAAAAAGTCTGTCCTAAAATAAATTTGATGTGGTTTGCTTACAAGGGTGAATCCACTAGTTATATCATGCTGTCGTCCAAGTCAAAGTGGTCTAACTCGTAATTTTTATTTTCTCTCTGCGACCGCAGCGACCTTCGTAAACGTGTAATGATTACGATAAATATTACTATCCCATTTGAATCAGATTTTGCTAACAAAGGTTTACATTTTTTTGCACGGAAGAAAAAATAGAAGTAAGTAATCTTAAACACTCCTTATACCATCAGCTATCTGCCAGTATAAGTCCCGTAAAAATGGCTTATTCGTTTCGGAGATAAACCGGAACAAACAGACAAGCAGACAGAAAGACTGACAAAAAAAACTGATTTTGTTATAAGTAGGTAAGTAGCGCACCTACTCACTTTATTTGCCTTGCCTTGCTTTAAGTATAAGCTAGTATTAAGCTAGCATAATTTCCCGAAAATGAGACATACGCCATTTTGGCTGAGCGATCTTTTTTTTATAAAATGCGAAGAAAAGGGTGTCTGTAGAATTATCCCGAGTTTTTACATGTAGCGGAAAATTGGGCTACTCTCATTAGACCTGGGTCATTTGTTTCGCCTCGTCCCTACAACTGCCTTTTACCTTACGTAATACTATTTTATTGTTGATAGATCTACCTAATTTATGGACACTGACTTTAAACTTTATGTTTATGCCTTTTTTTTTGCCGTGTGGAAAATCACCAAATAACCCCTCCCCGCTCTTGGGCAGAGCGAAAGGGAGTGTCAGACTTCTACTGACTAAAAACCACTAATGTTCCATCTTAGCCCTTCATGTCGAGGCCGCGGTATCTCTTGCAAACAACCCGCAGCCCTTATGTTTATGCCTAACTTTTATTGAATGCACAAATCGAGACATCGTTTCAGCTACATAAAAATGTGATGGAAAAAAATTACACTATGTTCGACCATGAAATCGGACTCAGGACCTCGTGCTCATTAGTCATGCCAGCGATCACTACACTAACACCTAAAGAGACAGTCCTACGACCGTTGTTTAATTACGAAATTCGTATTTACCAGAACACTGTCAAATTACACATTCACTCTGTTCATTCCATCCGAGCAGTGGAAATAACTAAAGGTAATTATGCGATTGGATGCCATAGGCACATAATATGCTAATGAATCGCGAAACAACAGTGTACAATCACGGACACTAAATGTATTTATGTTACCGGCTAAACTGTTTTCTGGCGGGTCTGCGGTACTGTACGAAAGAAATACCGCGGCCCCGGAACACAAAGGTCTAAGAAGGAACATGGATGGATTTTAGTCAGTAGAAGTGTGACACTAAAAAAGCGGGAATATTTGATGATTTCCCTTCACACAAAAAAAGGCTAAACTAGTTTGTCCTAAGCTAAAGGAACTTAATATAAGTCTCGTCACAAAAATATTATCATAATTATATGGAACACCCAGACTAAATGAGTAAGGTCAGGTTGAGAGAACTGCCACCAAAAACACACGAGCTGAGCAAGTGAAGCGAGCAGTGCCGCGGTAGGGGTGGTCGCAATTTATAGGGAAATCCTGACACGGTAAACTGTTAAACTGGTTTGGCCTATGACAAAGTATTTTTACCTCTGACAAATTAGTTTTCTTATGACAAACTAGTTTTTCTTATAATAAACTGGTTTGGCCTATGACAAACTAGTTTTTCCTATGAAAACGTTGTTTGTCCTATGCCAAAGTAGTTTGGCCCACGACAAAGTAGTTTGACCTGAAATCAGCTTAGCAAGTTTTTCTGTTCCTATTATTTATTTCCTAATTTACAATTTATTTTTGAACACATTACTATGACATCTATATGAGAGAAATTGTAATTCCACGATAAAATCGTATTTAAATTGAGGTAAACGGAAACATATTGATGGTTGTAACTGTACCTGCCACCAACTTTGTTAATAAGCATTGTTATAGTTTGTAGACTGATGAAGGTACCGTACACACGTAGCTATGGAATATTTGCGATACATTCCATTCTTAAAATGGCACAGTATACCATACAGTATTTTAACAAGGAATAGGTATCGACTCACACACAAATGCAAAGTATTTACACTTATTGTCAGCATGCCACAGATAACAGCGAGAAAAGTGTAACTCTTTTTCACCAAAATCGGTTTTGGTGGAACCGTGTGATCTCAATAAGTAATATTATTATGAAAGTTTAAAAACTAAGTAACACGCTTAAGACTGACGTCATGAATACATAAAAAATAACTAGTCTGTCATTTTTGGGATTTAGTGAAAGGCCATGATAATTATAATTATGTAGGTACTTGAAATGTTTTGCCTGCTTACGTTGTTTTTGTTCTAGCCCCGTATACGATGAGATTTTTAATCAACTGCAAACTACTCAACTACTACTAACTCATTTGCTATTTTTTGGCCAATTTGAAAAAGGAAAAACTGTGTTGAGGGCCTCGGAGACCGCGGTCTGAAACTTATCATAGTTTACTTTTTAACACGCCCTTCATACTCACTCATCTAACAAATTTTCATGCTGATAATATGCTCGCTGACAAACTCTCTGAGTTGGTACCACAGGACCTCTGATTCCCTACATTTTGTTGAGTTATGCAAACAAAGATAAAACAGCCTTTTGATTAAATGGCATTTGTTCTCAAGTTTCACGAGTTATGGTGTCACGCACGTGCTTTTTAAATTAAGATTGTGCAAGTGGTTCTTTTATGTTCCCCCTTTTCGTGATTTCATTTACCTACGTGAAATTCGTTGTCGAGTTTATGTTTATCGTGGATTATATATCGGAGTAACAGCTATGAAGTTTGGATTTGTGCCCGTTTGATGGTGGCTCGCCCTCTTCATAACATAGAAGTGTGTCTGTAGGCACTATTATCCATCTCCGCTGAATACTAGAATTAAAGGCGTTATGTATATTTCTAAGTTAAAAGAACAATAACTGTATACTGTTTGCTATAAGTACCTTCATTGTTCTCGCTCACCATTGTCACATTGACCCTGAATCGGAAGGCCTGAAAGTAATAGAGAGAGGCCTCTGTCCGGCAGACGGATGAAAAAGAGCAACAGTAACAGGGTCTGTCAAACGTTTTAAGACTTGCTTAAATGATCACTACATTTTATAAAATAAAGTCCGCCGCAGCGTGTCTGTCTGTTCGCGATAAACTCAAAAACTACTGCACCGATTATCATGCTGTTTCCACTAATGGGTAGAGTGGTTTTCGAGGAAAGTTTCAGTATATATTTTTTTCGAAATTCGGGTTGAATTTCTAAGGGAGTTAGAAAGAAAGAAAGAAAGAAATCATTTATTTGCTAAAATGTAGGTATACATGATAAGATCGCATATTTTTGAATTGTCCCGATACATTTTTACCTTCCGGCGTGCAAAATATTACATTTGAATTTAATTACACACAACATTTATTATATTATAATCATTACCACAGCACAAGTCATAATTTAGTTGGCAGAAACAGATCAGTCTCACAAAAATATGAAAAAAAAAAAAAAAAAAATGAATCATAAATGTCTCGCGTATCATTCAGTAAATAATATTAATGTCATGATATATAATAATCCAAATCAATCAATAAATAATAATGTCATAATAATAATATGCAAGTAATGTCAATATTATAAGTATGTCAAATTATATATAAAATGTCGACCAATTAATCTAATAAAACACAATAATAAAAATTCACAAAAAGGCATAGCAATGACATCATTATATTAAACATCAACATTTTACTGCACAGTTTTATCATTTAAAAAATCTTTAATTGTGTAGTAACACTTGTTAAGCAACAGTTCTGTTAATTGTTTTTTAAATTTTGTTATGGGTAGATCTTTCAGATTCTCAGGTACTTTATTATATATAAGCGGTCCCATGGTAAGTATGTTATTTTTTAATAAGGCCGTTTTATGACCACCTGTGTGCAATTGGTTTTTATATTGGGACCTCATTGGTCCTGTGCGTTGTCTTTTGTCAACCATTGAGGTAAATAAGTGTTTGTTTAATTTTACAAAAACGGCAACTTCTAGTATGTACAAACTAGGTAATGTCAGAATTTTTAGGGCTTTAAATACAGGTTGGCAACTTTCAGTATACTTAAGACCTGTCATTGATCTAAGACATCGTTTTTGGGCCTTAAATAACCTCTCTCTCTCACTGCAGTTGCCCCAAAAAATTAGTCCGTATCTTAATACTGAAGCCACTAATCCATGATATGCCATCACTAACGCATCTATGTTTACTTTATTTGACAGGTTATAGAGAACATATGCAGATTTGCTTAATTTTTGGCACACATTTTCAGCATGAGATTTCCATGTTAATTTGTTGTCAATATGTACTCCCAGGAATTTTGTCACTGAAGTTGTGTCTACGTTTTGTCCATTATATTCAGTAATTACTTTTTTTGGCTGTAACCTCTGGTGAAAGTGCATGACTTTAGTTTTTTGTAAATTTATAACTAGATTATTTTTATTGAGCCAATCTATGATTGATTTAAGTGTGCTGTTTATTTCGTCTTCATATTTCGTCTCATTTATACATTCGACGATGGCAGTACTGTCATCAGCAAATAACGTCATTGGTTGACTAATTTGGCGGGGTAGGTCATTAATGTAGAGTAGAAACAGTAATGGACCGAGTACACTGCCCTGTGGAACTCCGAATTTAGTTACTCGACAACTAGATACATATTTCAATTCACGCTTAGTTTTAGAACAGATCCTTGATATTTCTGTGAATTGTTTTCTATCTGTTAGATATGACTTAATTAGGTTCAATACGTTTCCTCTTATGCCGTAATCGCTAAGTTTATTTAAGAGAGTATCATGTTTTACATAGTCGAATGCCTTTGTCATGTCTGTAAATATTGCACAAATAGGGTTTCTCTTATCCATGCTGTTCATAGTTACTTTTAAGAGATCGAATATTGCCATATTGATATTTTTATTTTTACGAAAGCCCTTTTGTTCCTCGCATAAAATGTCATTTTTAGTTAAAAAATTGTAAATGGATTCATAAATTATTTTTTCAAATATCTTAGAGAATACTGAAATTAGAGCTACTGGTCTATAGTTACACATGTCTTCCTTGTCATTTTTTTTATGTAATGGCTTTATGTTAAATCGGGGTTGAAAGTTTGTTTGGATATTTTTCGACATTCACGCGGGCGAAGCTAAATAAAGAAAATATGAGTAGGCTTTAAAGTCCAGTAAGTCAATAATAGAATGTAGCCATACCCACCAAAGCCGCCGAGAATGTCGGCAGCTTTCACTATATGAACACAACATGAACAGTCATGAAAAGTTTATTTTGGGCTGATTATGCAATTAATAGCAACCCATCTATCTTCAAAGTAAAACAGCGCTTAACAAGGACGCTCCGTAAACGCTTTAATGTCTGATCACCCCGAACATACATTACAGTATCAGAATCAATTATTTGTTAAACATGGGTATAAAAATTAAGGATCTCGTAAGTAGTGAAAATGCTTGCTATGTTTTGTCTGACATACACCACGATCTAAGACCTTTTCACTAGTTGTGCTTTTGTAATCCATTTACTTAACTTACAATATTATTTTCAACACACTTGCTCATAAAGTGGCTCTAATTTCACCGCAATTAGGCACATAATGACACCTGTAATCAAACTGTGAATTTTTCATTACCATTATTCACAAGTGAGTTATAGGTTTTTTTTTTTAATTTTATTAGTTGAGTTGCTTTGTTCTTAAAAAAGTTTCGATACTAAAAAGATTGTGTTCAATACTACAAATAAATTAATGTAGGTACCTATTGCTTGCTCATTTCATGCAACTTCGAACTTAAATAGATAATTTCAACTTGTATATACGTTTTCAATAAATAAAACTTTTGTTTTCTCTGTAATAAAAACACTTTGAATTCCCCGTTTTGTACGTGGCTGCAGCGCTATCCGCGAAAATTAAAAAAAAAACTTAATCTTTTAGCCTATAGCCGATCACCATTGTTAGATGCGCGCGCAAGCAAACTTATTAATTGAAATAGATAATTTCAACTTGTATATAATACGTTTTTAATAAATAAAACTTTTGTTTTCTCTGTAATAAAAAAACTTTGAATTCCTCATTTTGTACGTGGCTAAAACGCTATCCACAAAAAGCAAAAAAAGAAACCTCATTCTTTTAATCTATGGCCGATCGCCATTGTTAGATGCGCGCACAGGAAAACTGATTAATTTTTCCCGCCATGGCGAAATTTTTTTCACAACTCGTTTTAACTGTTGAAAATGTTTTTTTTGTGTTATTTCTTCACAAGTGTGTTGAAAAACGTCGTATGATACACGTGTGTATTGATGATTACCGTCCTCGGCTCTCTTAAGACCTCACCTGACGGCTCGGGTCTCAATGGCGCCTCAGCGGTAATCACCAACGTTACACACTTATACCATAATGTACTATTAAAAAATTATGACTCCTAAATAACTCTAACTAACTATACACGAAGATCTTTTAGTCACCGTATAATTTTTTTCAAGGGATTACGTATCATTCTCTAACGCCATTTTAGAAAAAAAAACGATACGTAAAATTTTCATATTAAATCATTTTCTCGAAAGAATTATACGCTCTCCGTGAAACGTTAAAACTTTGTGTTGTGATCTCTCAATATTTTTGTATTGAGTGATACTAAAAGGAAAATCACGTATTCAATCATTTTCGCCAAAGATTAATGTATCAGAATTTGGACGGTGGCTAAAAAATCATCTTGTATATAACTACTCCACGAGAAGCCACAATTTTCGTAAAGAAAGAACTCTCCTAAGTTACGCAAAATAAATCAATTATCAACAAATAATTCCAAATGTATGTGACGATAACATTGACTAGACTGTTTGATAATAATTGACAGAAAAACAACTTATAACATGAGTAAGTTTGTTAGAAGTTGAGATTCACAAAAAACTTTTTCGAGAGCGTGTTCATTCCTCACTCTCTTGTTAACACTTTTTTGAAAAGTAAGCAAAAAATATATTTAAGGCCGCATACCACTGATTCGTAAGATTGTGTTTAAGAGGTTACACATTTTAGCGTTACCGTTCCATGCTCGCATAGTTCATTGGTTTAAACCAGGGACTGAAAGCGGTTACGGTTAAAGGTAATAAAATACCTCAAAAATATACCGGTACCGGTTTTTAAATAAAAGTTGGGCTATACCGGTACCCATATAAATAAAGGTTGGGCTAAACCGTTATTTAACCCTTACACGATTTCGGTACCGAAATGCATGCGAGACGGGGAGCGGCGCGCGTGTGCGCGGTGGAAAACGTTAGAACTTGTGTATTTTGTACATTTTGTTTGCTACTCTTTTACTTCTCTCTTTGTTGTGTGTGTGAGTAGCGCGGCGGTGCGTCAATAAAAACCCCTATATTTATTAACGGTAACGGTACTTCTACCGAAATATACCGGTATGCATTTCCAACCTCGAAATTCCGCTACCGATAAAAATAACGGCATCGAAATAATTCGGTAACCCTTATTTAACGGTATGACGTCATACCGAAATTTAAAGGTACCGTAATTTTTGGGTAATGCAGTCCCTGGTTTAATCACAATTTATAATTATTTCAAACGTCATTTGCCTACTTGGCCCCACTGGTGGGCAAAGGGCTATCACAATTTTGTTTACCTACTATATGGCTTTACAGACCAATCCGTTAAAAATAAGTCCAGATAGTCACGCCAGCAATTCTTTTTTTACTAATAACTACTAAAAGGTGTGGGAAAAAACATATTTTTGCAAAAACACGTATAATTAAGTACAATACATACTCGTAAGATAATAATTATCTCATCTGTCATCCCCGCAGAGTTAGGCAGAGGTGTACCTAAAGGTGTACTCACATCGCCGGTTGTGTCTAAGTCATATGTAGGGGGGGGGGGGGTTTGAGCCTATTGCCGTCATCGAGCTAGAATCGTGATAATGATTTTCTAAGTCCGGACATAAACTTATCTACGTGGCGCTACGAGCTACGGTGCTACAGTGCTACGAAGTTAAGTCGCTATGTCGCTAGCAGCGTACGGACGGAACAAGTAATAAAGTCTGTGCTAGTTAAATTCTATATTCTTGAGACCAACATGGGCCTTCTGCTCCTCTCCCTGTGTTGTTGTCGTAAATATAAATTCCATTCAAAATCCTCAAGTTACCGTAATAAGCGTTAGGAAGGCGTTAATTGATTGGTTGCATTTTGTTTGCATATCTGATACTCGATTCATCATCCCCTTCTTTCCAAAGATGGCGTTCGACTTCGGCAATGTTATAATTTTTAAGGGTTCCGTACACAAAGGGTAAAAACAGGACCCGTATTATTAAGACTCCACTGTCCGTCTGTCTGTCACCAGGCTGTATCTCATGAACCGTGATAACTAGAAAGTTGAAATTTTCACAGATGGTGTATTTTATTAGGTATATTTTTTTTGCCGCTATATCAACAAATACTAAAAACTGAATATATAAATATTTAAGTGGGGCTCCCATTCAACAAACGTGATTTTTTGCAGTTTAGGAACCCGTCATGTGCGAGTCCGACTCGCACTTGGCCTGTTTTTGTTGTTAAAACGTTATCCATCATAATGTAAACGGATATTCATCATCCGAAATTTATGGATCGATTTTTCTTCTTGATTTTGAGTTATAAAATTTAGGTAAACAGCTTGGTTTTGGAATTTGTGCTTTTGCATAGAGAGTTTTAAAGTACAATTTTGATTAACAAAATTAAATAATTATGGCTGGGGTTTTGCTTGAAAGACTCGAGGTAAATGATAAACGTCATTATCCTCCCAGCCTCCTCCCCAACTTTGTTGGGGTCAGCTTCCAGTCTAACTGGATGCAGGTAAATACCAGCATTTGCCGTGGAGTGACTGCCTATCTGACCTCCACAATAAAGTAAGTACTGCAAGTAATACGATATCCCTTGGAAAAACTGGTGCCAGAGTCTAGGGCCACTGACAAACTGTCAAAGTTCTGCAAAAGACAGCCAGGATGAGCAGTTTCGAAAATACGGAGGAAACTCGGTACCTAAGTAATGGAAGGTCACACACACATGGACCAATCTTGGTGACAAGATCGACTCCACCAAGCTCTGGACGGAGAGGAAAGGAGTATCTGACTGACTTCTACTGACTAAAAACCACCCATGTTCCTTCTTAGTCCTTTGTGTTCCGGGGCCGCGGTATTTCTTTCGAACAACCCGCAGCCCCGGAAGATCGACCTTCCGCCTGGTACTATTTAAGAGCTTCGCAATTCCTACTCAAATTATCATAACACCACAATTATTATACATTATACAGGGTGTAAATCAACCCATCACACACCCGTTAACCAAGCATTCTGTACATCAAACTAAGTACCCCTACGTAAAAATTTTTGCTGGGAAACGATTTTTTTTTTGGGATCAAAAATCACATTTTACGGCAAAACTCAATGTAGCACTCTTAAAACATTATGCTATTGGATGCTTTGAATAGTGAACGGGTCATAGAAGTAATTTAAGTAAAATTATAACCTGAAAAACTAGTCTTTACAAAAACAGCTGTGAAAAATTTGGAACTTTGACCGAATATCTCCGTAACTAGGGGGTTTCCAGGTATGGTCTAGAACAAAAAAATGATCGCAGTGGTGGGGAGAACAAGTGCCTTTAGTTTGCGTTAAGGGTACTTTTACACCCTTTATACACAGAAACTGCAACTTCTCAATACAACAAACAAGTAGGATTAGTTACAAGTTATTTAGTTAAAGTAGGATTAGTTCAAGGTTGACAGACTTTCGTCGTTTAAAGATTTACAAATGACAGCAAAGAGGGCTTTACGTGCTTTCCGAAACTCGGTATGTAATGGATTGTCACCCATCCACGAACTAACCTAGGCAAGCGCGACTTAACCTGAAGCTTGACTCGAGTGTATGTTAGTATTTAACCACAAGGTCCTTAGGGAACCTGCTTCGGCCCTTTGGAGCTGCGATTTGTTCGAAAGAGATACGGCGGCCTAAGGGCTAAGAAGGAACCCGTCGGGGCTGCGGGTTGTTCGCAAGAGATACCGCGGCCTCGACATGAAGGGCTAAGAAGGAACATGGGTGGTTTTTAGTCAGTAGAAGTCTGACACTCCCTTTCGCTCTGCCCAAGAGCGAGAGGGATTATTTGATGATTTTCCACCCACCATAAAAAAAAGGGCTAAGAATGAACATGGGTGGTTTTTAGTCAGTAGAAGTCTGACACTCCCTACCGCTCCTCCCAGAGCGGGAGGAGTCATTTGTTGATTTCCCTGCACCCACAAAAAAAAAGGAACGCTTAATTAAAAGAAAATAAAAGAAAAAGCTTAATTTCCATGTACCGTCTGTGTGAAAATGTCATCACACTTTTGCGTACCTACGTTGCGACAAATGATTAATTTGGTGATTAATCATCGCATACTCATTATGAACAATAAATTATTTACATTTCATTTCGAATGTACTACTATTCATTAACATCTGTACAGGGCCTCAAGTCTGCTATTACAATAGTGTCAGAATGGTCTGTCATTGATCACACAATTGTTGATTTTGACAAGTTTGGTGTTGTCAAAATCAACAATTATGAGATCACTGATAGACCATTCTGACACTATTGAATAGCAGACTCGGGGCCCTGAGTGTATGCTTCCATCATTACAATATCACGGGTTATTTCGAGGATTAATGGAGCAAACCTTTAATATAACATCACGCCTTGTAATCCCCAAAAGGGTTAGGCAGAGGTGTCCCTTATAGTACCTACACCCGTATTTCGCTAGTTATTTTTAAGTCTCATTTAATAGTGGGCGAGCCATAAACCGGGCACCTCCGTGGCTGCTAAGTAATACTACCCGACCCGGGAATCGAACCCGACGAAGTCGTACGAAGTCGTGAGCAAAAGCTATTTTAGTATTAAGAGGTACTGTAGGTCATTTAATAAGATAATAAAGCAAAGAAATCAACAAGTACCTACTTACCCGCTAACAGAAATCTAACCAAACCACTTCCATTTAAAAACGTTTAAAAGTTGAGTTAGTTTCGATGCATAGTTGATAGCTGTAAAGTGCACTTCCTAGTAGTTCAAGTCCCCGTTCCAATAGTCAGGGAGTAGTTACTCCATGTTACTTTGTAGGTAACGTTTAATATTCAGTAGGTACTTGGTATTTAGAGCGAGCGCAATCAAATAGATTTCTGCACATGTTCGAGGAATACAACTAAGTATGTTAAAAGATAGATTTAGAATTAATATTATGACCTGGGCCTCAAGTCTGCTATTTTTATAAATATCGTCATTCCAACACGATCTCATTGTCATTTAGCTAAAAGTTCGTAATCTGCTAATTCTGATCGATCATTGGTCCGTCAATGGTCTCGTAATAGAATTGTGTCATAATGATATTGTCGTATTGCCATTATTATAAAACCAGATAGTAGAAATTATTTTCGAAAAACTACTACTAAATTTGAACATGTATTTGTGCCAGATTTTATTTATATATATTTCTACGAATTATTTATTAGTGTTAGAAGCAATCTGAAGTGATAAGAAGTACGTAAATAGCAAAAAAACGTTAATTATGAAACTATACAACTCGATATTTTATGTTTAGCTGTCAAAAGTGACATTACTGCATTAAACTGACGTCTAACTGTTTTTGTAAACAACTACGATCAGTGTTGCCGTTTTAGTGACTTTGTCACTAGATCTAGTGACTTTTTGAGGTGTATGGTGACTTTTTTTCACGATTTAGTGACAAAAAAAAGTCTGGTGACTTCTAGCGACTTTTTCATGATCGACACAACATTACATAATTATTTATTCTGTTGATGCAATCCATATTTAATTAGCCAGAAAATTGTGTATACTTACTAGTACTAATACAAAAATGCTGCAAGTATTACTATTAACGAGATTTAGCCATTGCAGTTTTGTCGCTGCCACACTCGAACGCAGAATTAGAGCGGACGTTCAGTATAATGAACATTGTTAAATCGAAACTACGAAATAGATTAGCAACAGCAAATCTGAATTCAATAAGCAGAATTCAATAAGCTAAAATGTTTAAAAGAATCCTGCAAAAGTTATGTTTTACCAAGTGAAGTCTTGTCCCAAATGACGAAAACCGTTAAAAACATAAATAAGAATGTACTGTGCCATCTACTTCCATATTACAAGCGCAAGCTTCGACTTCCACGGGAACTACAGAGCCGTCCACTTCCACCATGCTGGACGAAGATAATGCAGTGATAATAGATGAAGATTTAATGCAACTAAATATTTTTTAAACAGTGTTTTTGGTTAATTCAAATTATTGTTCGTTGAGTTTCATGTTTTTTAAGTTACTTCTAATCAGTAAATTTAGTGACTTCTAGTGACTTTTTGAATTTAATTTTTCACCCAATCTAGTGACATTTTAGTAGGAGTTTGGTGACTTTATTTTTCCCTAAGCGGCAACACTGACTACGATTTGCGGAACAGTGCCAAACTTATGCTATTTAATTCATGGACGGAAACATGGAAGACGACTTCTAGGCTGACGAAAAAAGGGAAAGGATGAGGACTGGGGGTGGACTCTTTGCCTAGCACCTCTAGCCAACACCACGTACTACTGGAAGATGCTCTTGCTGAGCAAACAGATGCCGAGTTACATCAGTTACATGATAGCGATAACATGCCTATTTCAGGTAAATTATATTATCTATATTATTATGATTAATTACTACTTTTTGCCAGTGTCTGATTTTGATTGCTGTTTATTTTTTTATTTTACAGACGTGCAAGTCCATTCTTGGGACCCCGACACACCTCAAGTTCTGTATGCTGTCAGTGAGAGCAGAACTCAAGTGAATTAGCCTGCAACAGAAAGAGGTACAGGATACCAACATTTTATTATACAACATTGTTTGGTATTGAATTATATTTAAGACAATTTAGACTAACACAATATTTTGTTGCAGACCATAATATTACCACTCCTCCTCGTTTTTCTGAGACCCGTCTGACTGATTATGGTGTAGCTCCATCACAAGGTACTTTTTCATATATATTTTTCAAGTTGCAAATAACTTTTAGATTTGTTCTTAATATATTAAATTCTGAACCATTTGCAACATTTCAAACCATTATTTGAAGATGTTTTTACACATCAATGTTCACTTAATCACATGTACTTTATAGATTTAATTTGTAACATTACAGGATCTAGAAATATACCGACTAGAGTGATCCAAGAGGAATTCTCTATCCGTCAACAATCGTATGACAGATCCCAAAAAAAAGAAGAGGAGCTACACAAACTCAGAATAGCTGAGAAAGAGTGGATAGTGAAGGCTGCTGAACAGAACTTCTTCAAAGCTAAGGCTGAAAGAGAAGCTATGGAGGAACTTCTTCAGTGTAATAAAGCCAAGAGAGAATTGCGTTTAGCTATATTTAGAAATAAAAATTAGAACTTTAATATACATGGTATTTATTTACATGCCCCTCATAGTATCATTAATATTAACAAACAGATGAAAATACATTAAATATAAAAACTACTCTTATTTTTCTATACTTACACATAACTGTACCTACTTACTAATTACAATTAATATATTAACTTGAATAAAGATTTAAAGATATTTAATAAACTGTGTAAACAAAACTTAACTGAAATCATTTATGTAGTTGAAAAATTAAAAATAAAGGTACAAGTAAGACTGTATACTTAAATTTAACGCACACACATTTACCATCATAATAAAATTGTACTTGTTATCTTATTAAATAAAATGGCTGGCAATAAATGCAGCCCTAATAACGCTACCCCATACAGTTTCTCTAGTGTGGGAGACTGGAATTAAATCAATATTCAAGATGGGTTCAGGCATTTCTTGATTTGTTTCTATACTAATGTTATGTAGCACAGCACATGCTACTATTATGTTACATGTGTTGGGTAAATTGTTTTGCAATTTTCTATTTAAACATGCAAACCTTCTTTTCCATACACCATTAAATCTTTCTATTATATTTCTTGTTGAGATATGAGCCTTGTTGTACCTTACTTCAGGTTGTGATTGTGGATTAAGCACAGGCGTATACATTTGATGATGATTGTGCATAACCACTATCACCAATTAGTAAACCTGTAAGTTCTCCTTCGAATCTCATATGACACCTGCTATTTGAAAATATCCTTGAGTCGTGGACAGACCCAGGCCAACGTGCAACAATGTCATATATTTCCATTTGGGGTCCGCACACTATTTGCACCTTAATTGAGAACCAACCTTTGCGGTTGCGAAACACTTCACCGTTTTGTCTGCTGGGACTTTTGATAGGTATATGAGTACAATCAATGCAACCTATAGCACAATGACGTTGTAATGGTAGATCACTGGTCAAAGGAACTGTCAAAATTTTAGCAGATTACCGTATAGGTCAGTCATTCATTTGTCATTACGTACGAAATTACCATTCTAATCCACTTCTTTCAATGGAGTGTCAGTGGCTATATAGTCTTTGGTCAGTGGTTAACCATTGGAAAGTCATAATGACGCAATTATATTAGTAGATTACCAAACTTGCCAAAATCAACAATTATGTGATTAATGACAGACCATTCTGATACTATTGTAATAGCAGACTTGAGGCCCTGTTAGGTTGTATTGTGTTTGTTGTACTTTGAAAGCCCGTCCCTGACAGCATACCTAAGTACCTACTGACTGAGAATGTCGGTAACATGGGATGGGATGACCCACATTACGTACCTACCTACCCACAATCTCCCATATAAACTTTTGGTTATTTGATCTATGATTCAAGTCATCGAATACTTAGGTGGCTATTAAAAAGCTCTTAGATTATATTTTATAGCACTTTACGAGTAGAAATGGGCTTCTAAACAACGAGAAACGGGAGTATCAACTGCCGAATGATACTGAGAAATTTCTCATGTAAAACCCAATAACGCATTTTGCTCTACCTGAGAATCGAACTCAGAACCACGATCAGAAGTCTCGCTTACTACCACGACACCAAAGGGGCAGACCAAAAGAGAACAGTCAATCTAAAAGAAGCGTGGTAGCGTTTTGTTGTTTCAGCATACCCCAATAGTTTATTTTTAAACGATAATGGCAAGTCACACACACTTGACTTTTTCCGCCATGCAAATCTATGCAAAGAAATTTCTATAACAATTAGGTACTACCATTGTGAGGATCGGCCCGAGGACACGGTGGAGCACACCGTGGAGGTCTGCCCCGCTTGGGCGGAGCCCCGCCGTGTTCTCGTAGCGGCAATCGGCGGCGGTGACCTCTCGCGTTCGGCCCAGGTGCAAGCCATGGTCTGGGGCGAGAGGGAATGGGACGCCGTCGCCTCCTGCGAAGCAGTGATGCTAGCGAAAGAGGTTGCGAAACGTGAAAGGGAGAGAACCTCTCGTCCCAGCCACCGCGGGACACGCTCCGGGCGTCGGGGGCCACGTGATGGCTTCCGGCCACCGTAGGCGCGGGTCCTGTGGACGGTGAGCAATGGGCTAGCTCGCCGTCCGTCCGTCTCATGACGACGACAGTCCGTGTCGACAGCGCGTTCGTGTTCCACACGCGCCTCAAACAACATGGAAGGGGCCAACGCCTGTCGGGGCTGCGGGTTGTTCGAAAGAGATACCGCGGCCTCGGCACAAAGGCTAAGAAGGAACATGGGTGGTTTTTAGTCAGTAGAAGTCTGACACTAGCTACCGATCTGCTCAGAGCGGGAGGAGTCATTTGATGATTTCCCATCCCGCAAATAAAAAAGGCACGCTCCTTTGATTTTCGGATTCATGTGCGTATTTTATAATTATCACTAGCTTCGGTGAAGGAAAACAACATGAAAGAACCAAACATGCCTGAAAAATATTTTCGACAGCATGTCAAACAAAGTCACTCATGTCATGAGTGGCATAAAACTCTGACACCAACATGATGAAGCATTAGCAATAAGTCTATAACACTTAATAGACCTATAAATAAATATCGCAGCCACAACTGGGACACAAGTCTCCTCTCTATGAGAGGGAATGGGCTAAATCCACCACGCGGGCCCAGTTCGTGTTAGTTGATGTCACAAGACATCGATGTTTTTTTTTGATTCTACGATATGCCGGTTTCCTAATGATGCAGCGCGGGTGATGAAATAAATTACACAAAGTAATTCGCCTGCCCGATTTCGAACCCACGACTTATGGTTCGTAATTCGGAGACGCCACCACTGAGCCACTGCTGCTGACTGCAGGTTAGGCACTAACCACGCGAAAAGTAAAAGCCGTTACTTATGTAAATATGTAAGTAAGTGGTACAGAAATCCACACGGAGAAGCTCGTGGCTTAATAAGAACTGCCACTCGGGTCGATCTTTAGGTAAAGCTGTGCATGCCTAGGTATGTCTGTGGATGGGTGACCACCCGACATACCGAGTTTCCTACGTGCCTCGGAAAGCACGTTAGGCTGTTGGTCCCGGCTGCCATATTTAGATCTTTGGCAGTCGTTACAGGTAGTCAGTGACATGAAATTCTGACATACCAAAGAGTATCGTATTAACTAGTATTAATTGGGGTGTGGAGGTCAGATAGGCAGTCGCTCCATGTAAAATACTGGTAATCAGCTGCATCCGGTTAGACTGGAAGCCGACCCCAACACAGTTGGGAAAAGGCTAGGCAGATGATGAGTACAGAAATCCACTTGCATTTAGTAGATTTAAGTATTAAACTAGGTACCTGTAAGTATAACTTCCAGCTGTAATACCCAAGTTATGGTACCTACCTCTTTAGCATCAAAGACGGAGATTAATGAGACGCTCTTGTAGCAAGCTGCGTGAAACGACTGAAATGATGACACAAATTAACTTGTGAACTAATTTCAGTGCGGGGGAAGAGAAGGGAGGCGCCATCCATAAACCTGTTGATAAGTTTGCGTTATTAAGGTATTAAAGGTAAAGGTAGAGATCTGTTTTGTGATGTTTATTTTTTATTACTCATAGGTAGGTACATTTCGAAACAACAAGTTGAAAATTCTAATTAAAGGAGCCAAAACTTGCTATCACCCGGGCACATAATTATACAGGTTGCAAGCAGGGTTTTAAGAAATTCGAAATGGAAACAACCAAGAGTTCGGCCGGATCGGGGAATCGAACTCAGGTTTTTTTTGGCATTTTTTGTATAAATTAAAAAAAAGCCACGATTAAATTCAAACTATGAATTTATTATTTATTTTGTTGTTTTCAGTCATTTAAAAAAATTGGAAAATAGGGAATATTTTGCAACACTTATTCTAGAAGGGTGCATCATTGCGTGGTAGAAGGGTTGTATGAATTTTGTATAAAGGGCCTGCCCTTCTTCTATAAAGAATATTTATTAGTAATCGAATGGTGCTTTGAGTAAAAGTGCTTCATCTTGTACTATTAAAGTTATAAGTTCAGATTTTATCGTTTTTCTTTCATTTAATTTATCATGTTTGCTGAAAGCTGATTTGTTTCTTTTTAACCGACTTCCCAGAAAGGAGAAGGCTCAATTCGATTGGTATTTTTTTAAAGTAAAATTATTTTTTTTTTTTGTATAATTTGCTATCTCCAGTAATTAAGAGTAACTAAACCCCCCAGGTGGGGTCAAAAATCAACCCTGTAAGTAGCTAGGGTAGGTAATAATGACTAGGCACTTATACTCTGTTTCTGGATTAACTCAAATATATGAAATCTATAATTATTTATTATAGATTTCATATATTATATTATTTCTTTCAAAATTATTTCTTTTTAGGGGAAAATCTTCATAAAAGGCAATAAGTAAAACAAAATTCTAGACTTAGTACAATTATTTATTCAATAAATTACACATTCCAGTGTAAGTAGATATAAAATACATAACATTGTCGGGCGTAAAGGCTCAGTAAATGTTGTCATACAATACAACGCAGGCACATTTAGAGAAAAGCACCAAAGCTTTTAGGTGCGATATTGACGCAACATTTTGGAACAAAAAAATCTTATTTCTATGTAACAAGTTGAGATAGATTGAGTGACGACCGATGTGTTAAACTGTAGACAGGGGTGAAATAGACATCGACGTACAGTCAGTGCCCAGGCTTACCTGACCCCGTTTCTCACTCCACTTGCCGTGTTCTTATTCATACGAGGGGTCAGATAATGCTGGCACCGACTGTACAATCGATTTTCACGAGTAGAACCTTAAGAGGGTAGTATGATGTACTAAGTAGTTTGTGTTTCTGTTTTGATGTCCCTTCCACCCAGTTTATACCAGGATCATGACAATTTCCCATCCCCCACGGGATTTGCTTCAGTTTAGCCAGACCTTCGCGGAGGAAAAAATAGAGGTATTATTTCATATTTTTCTTATTATTTATTTATATAAATATGTTAGTTTACGCCAGTGAGGTGGGAGAGATGAAATCAAGACATTGTTGTTTTTTATAATCTTCACTAGTAATAGGTACAGTTGTAAAGTAGCTTAAAATATGTGTTTCTTTTTCAAATAGAACTTTATTAATACTTGAAATTACGAATGTCAGAATTTGTAGGCCAACATATAACCAATTATATTAGATTTTAAATAAAACGTTTCGTTTTTACTGCAGTAATTTTTCAATTAATAAGTCAATTATATTCTTGTGTTTAAACAATGACTTCAAATATTCATAAAAGTTTTATTGATTTTTATGAATATAGGCACTGTCTTCTAATTTTATTATCTTTTGCAGGTAAATGCAGACAAATGTTAAATTAATAATGTAAATAAATTTATAAATAATAATTAATATCTAATTATGACAGATCTTAAATAAATTAGAAAATAGATGAACTTATAAAACATTCAATGAAGATAATGTGACAGAATAGAATATAAAACTAAATTGAATATTGAAAGAACTGTTTTAATACAAAACATACAAAATTCGACTTTGTGGTATATTGTTTTCAGGACGAGAAATACAGAAATAGTCCTTACTTTTTTCTATAAAGAAGATTATTGGCAGGTATAAATTACCATGTTGAAGGCCTGTATGGCCTGTATTTATGCATATTTACGAGTACTTAGTATAATTAAAATATGGGGCAATATTTCATTAACATTCATTAAAGCGATTCTATTTTCAGGCACTTTCGGTCAATCGTACGACCAAATATCCAGTATATAATAAATTGTGCAACAAACCATTTGAGTCAAACTCGAAATGAATATAGATTTTATATTTATGTATTTCCAATAAATATTTTTTTTATAAATTCTAAATAGTTAATGAGATTATATTTATTATCAGATCAAGCGGACGAAAATTTTTTGTCAAATATAGGTACATAAATAACACATTATTCGAGTTACAGTAAAGAACGTAAGTAACATTATAAGCAAAATAAAAAGATAATTAATTTTGGCTCATAGGTAATCTCTTGTTTCCTAATATAGGTTTTACGTTAAGATACATGGAACAACCTATAGCTAACTAAATCAAATATATTTCAGAAAATATTCTGTAATAATTTTGTATAACACTCAAAATGTGTAAAGCCTAAAGATTTAACCGATAGATGTCGCTATTCTAAGCCGGTACAGCGCCATCTATTCACAAAATTATTAAACTTGAAAATTATTCTTGAGAAAGCAGTTCCTTTTTTTTATCGGCACGGAAGCCTGTAGGCCTTTACCTATTGGTACAGTATCTTGGCTTTTTAGGCGAACTCGTTTTTTAGAACCCCTGCCTGAGTTAATTCAATACTTCAGTTATTAGCCTCACTTAAAAAAGTTCTCATTCAATAATCGTCGATTAACTTACAAACTCGAAAAAAGTACACATACACAATAAAAATAAAAAATAGTATGGTTATCTTACATTAAAAACATTGAGATACTTCAGAAGATCTTAAACAATTTATGTGAATTTAAACACCTGAGATTAATATTATAATAGATGAATCTTAAATATTGATGTACTTTAGACGTAGATGGATTGAGAGCCTTCTTTAACTTAGTAGAGGCCCAAGAGACCTAACAGACACTTCTTGTAGTGGCCCGAGCAGTCACCCTGAAAAAGATAAAAATAATTTTAATTCTAATATTGGTTTTTGTAACCCTAACGACTGTCGAATTACAAATTAGAGCCGGGACCACCACCTTAACGTATATCGAACTCGGTATATTGCGGGTGGTGTCACCCTTCTACGGACCAAACACAGAAGAATTATATAATTAAGTACTTTTCTCTTGATTACTGAAACTAGCAGTAAGGTCAGTTGGCAAAATCGGTCCATGAATCCAAATTCAATCGAATAGCGAAATTCGATAAAAGCGATCAAACGGTATTACCGAATGTGAAACGAATTTGGGTACATCTCTAGTTATATTCATTTTCATATGCCATTTTTTTGTATCGTGGGTGAGTTTACACACATTTAAACTCACATACACAAACCAAACAACCAGACTCCCAGACCTGGAACAACTATCTGTAGGCCATACAAATATTTGTTCCGTGCGGGGGATAGAACCCGCGATACTCAGCGCAGCAATCCAATCGCTCAGCCACTGCGCCAAATGTGCCGTCAAATAATTTTCTTTTTTTCTTTCTCACCTCTATCCAGCTCTGGAGCGTCTCCCCATACTTGGACTGGAACGCGTCACAAATGTCGCCCAGGTCGATCTCGCTCCGAGTGACCATCAGACGTATGAGCTGGCGGTCGTTCGTGCCGAGACCCTTCATCGACTTGTGCAGGCGCTCCGCGAAGAACAACGGCTTGTTTCGGACGCTTTTTACTGAAAATAATAATAAATAATAATATATTTATTGCCACAAGATTCAAGTACATTGCACTATATACAGATTAAAGTTCTTTTTAGTTTAGGATTTAATAATAAAAGAGAAAAGACAAGGTCAAAATTAGCGAGGTAGAACTTCGTCTTGTTGTTCGTCTTCTTAGCGTTTCGATGGCAATCTAAAATGACACACTTTAATGACAGTTTGGCGATGGCGATTTCAGCAGCGTCCACCACGACACGATATTAAGTGGCCATTGTTTCGAGGAACAGCACCATATTCACACTCCAGTACAGAGTCATTCATGAATCTCCACCTCCGCAGGTTTTCCTTGCTGCGACCAACTAGGGTCCGGAGTCAATTTAAAGACTTCTAGTTCACCAGACCATGGAAACTCATGTCCTGGTGGGGAATATTCGTCAAGTGGGACGAATGGTAGAGAGAGGGAGAGGAAGACAGTTGTATGTGGGAGGAATGACATGAAAGAAAAAGGAGTAAATGACGGTTGAAAGATAAATGAAGGAAAATAAGTTCAGCGCCGACCCCAAGCAACATGGTACAAGGGCAGTTGCAGATAAGTTTCAGACTGTTTTATAAACAAAATATGACTTGCGACCGTAACACGTATGTAGTTTATTTCATCCCATATAATGACTTCGTCAAAAAGTTATTCAATGGGGTTAAATAAACTTAGAGGGTTGTATTGATGACTTTAATGATTATAACATTGTAAAGCCATATAATTATGTTTCGGTCGCGATTCATATTTTAATCAACATACAACACGACACTGACTCCCAAATTGTAAAATCCTTCATAAAGAAAAAAAAATTGTAGTATAGTAGAAATTGTCCTTACCAATAGCTCTCAAAGCCTTCTCAAGATCGCCAGAGAACTCAGCTTTGATGGCGTCGTCGATATCATGTCCTGTGAGACCCTGGTACTCTTGGAAGATGGCCTTCAGCTGTGGGAAGGAGCGAGAGCAGAGCACAGCGTTGAACACTGATTCGTCTGTGCCGAGGCGAAGCTCACCTGAAAAAAAGGATAGACTAGAATGTAAATGCAATGGAAAATAGTTTATTAATATTGTTGCTAACTAGTAGGTGGTACAGTGTGCTGTAAATTGTTTCTGCCTACCCCCTTGCGCAAAAGGCGGGAGTTTATCGTCGCTGCGCCTGCAAAATTGCATAGGTGCATTTTTAATTTTTTTGAACACTACATTATTAATAAAATGGCCGTGTCATTCTCGATGTGTTGATAAAATTTATTTGTAATATTCCAACTAGAAACAAAGTTAAACTAACTGAATGCAATGTTTTCGTTTATTTATTCAATAACACTTTTTTTTGTTGTTTCACAAAATCTTACAAAAATCACATATTATAGAACTTGTCAGGCACAGCGGTGTTATATAACATATTATTATCATCACGTGAGTGATGTTAATATTATATTAACTACTAGCGGACCTGTCAGACGTCGTCCTGTCCGTTCAGCAGCGCCACCTACCGGGTCCAATTGTGTATTCAAACCATCCATTGAAATATCCCCAGAAAGTTTCATCCAAACGGTCCAAACGGAGGAGGAGGTCAGTGACATACACACGTACAGTAGAATTATATACTTAAAGATAACACATACAAGTATGTCAATGCCTTCTGGAAATGCAAGCGTGTTGGTACATAATTTCCTAATAGTCGCATTACTATGAAATCTAATTATAAATCTTCATAGAACAACAATCGGTTAGCACACTCCAAATTACACATATGGCCAAAATATAAATAAACAAGAATGAAATGACGTATGTACTACGTCACTGATAGTCATCGCTTTAATTTGTTTCCCATTACATTGTGGGTCATTGCTTGTTATGACGTCATATTCGGGTTTATTTCACAACAAAACCAAGGTACAGTCAGCATCAGAAGTAGATTAACACTACTCGAAAGTTTCAAAGTAGGTTTTTTAATAATAACTTGCTAGATATTACTCGTAACTAACAAGTTATTGAATAGTAAGGAATATTTAAAGAAAAATCTTCTGAAACGTTAAAAATTGTAAAAGAATTCCTGTACATAAAACAATTAAAATTCCAAAATGTTAATCTACTTCTGTTGCTGACTGTACCTCGTCATCCATCCACCGTTTCATCAGATATAGTTGGCAAGGCTGACTCATGCAGAGGATGTCCCTTTGGATTTACGTCAACAGTGACTCAAACTAATATACATTTAGATATGTGTTAACTAGATCATCAGTAGCATGTAGCAATAATATGACTAAGCAAGAAAAAAAGATTAGATATTATTCATTGTGAAAGAATAGTCTTAGGTCATGGTCTAACTTATGGGCTATACTGACGTAGTATTTCCGTCTGCGAATCTATCAAGTAAATAAAATATTTCGTGGAAGCGTTATTCAGAAGGTCAAGGGCGTAGATTTATTGGTAGAATCACAATCAGCGTGGGCGAGGCGAAAAGTGTATGTCAGGATTGCTACAGGTGACTTTGATAATATTCCTGCCGCATCCCTCGTGAGATTTTCGAACTTTCTTTATTTTATTTTTGAAGTCAAAATTTCTTTAGCGGCGTAGTGTACTTTTTGGGATGGGTAAAAAATTTAAACTCGCGCCAGGACACGTGACCTGATCGAAATTCATAAGACGGCGCAGGGCGCTTGCGCGAATTTGCGTGTGTATCTAATGTCAAAAAAATGAAATGTCAAATAGATTTTTCTGAGAGATAAACTTTTTAATGTAAATTAATATTGTAATATTCTGAAGTGTTAATTTTTTTATGTAATATAAATTATCATTTTTCTATACGATAGCGCAATAAATGAATATTGTATTAAACCACATAAATGATAGTACTTTTATGGTGATAAATAAAGCAATTCGTGCTAAATGTAATAATAAATTTCAAAATATTCAAAAATGCACAACGTTAATGTTCAAGTTTTCACTTCTGCCGGCACTATCGGAGTGCAACCAGTTATTATTTTTTTATCTATGGGTCTTTGTAGCCTTAAATAAATGATGTTGTATTGTGTTTATGTTATTTCAGTAAATGGCACAAATTCAAAGCCGGAGCAGGTCGCTCTTGGGTTTTTTTTTTTTCGGTTAGTAACACTTTTTACATGGAAATTAACACCAATTAGTTACAAGTTTTTGGAATCATCTCACATAATACTCGTACATAATACAAGAAGCAGGAAAGTACACACATAACACGTAGCCTTGAAAACGAACGCAATTGAACTTTGGTTTTCTCATTCATTTAAGTTGTTGAATCTCACGAGCGTGTGCCAGTTATTGTAATTTAAACCATATATCAATGAGAATAAAAGTCAAAACGGATACACTTCATTGAAAGCGTGAGTGTTTTTTTTTGTGAGCGGATTATGTGATCGTCAGTTGTTTTATCACGGACATCAGTAACCAAAGTTTTTGTTGTATTGTTGGAATAAACAGAGCAAGATATTTTGTATGACATAATAATTTGTGAGCAGCATCATTTGCCCAGCCTTTTTCCAACTATGTTGGAGAAGGCTTCCAGCCTAACCAGATGCAGCTGAATACCAGTATTTGATATGGAGTTACTGTCTATATCTGACCTCCATAACCTAATTAGTATAGGGATGTTTTTGTTCAAAAAAATAAAAATCTGTTTAGTCCGTCAGTTAGATTATGGAAAAATATTGGATACGTGTTTTTTGTTTTATCAAATTAATAAAAGTTGACGAAGATAAAACGCATCAAAGATCATGTGTGGGGGCTTTTGACGTCACTGGCCGGTAAAAATGTACTGCAATATGACGGCACACGAGTTTTCGAAAGACTGTATCGTCTTCATTTTTTGTTTACGTGAAAAAAGAAAAACTATGTGTCCAATATTTCTTGGAAACCTATCTGACGGACTATTTTATGATTTTTTTTGTTAACTACCCTATTGGTACATGGAACAGCGGTTTAAAATGGAGATGAACCTTTAGGGCCACTGACTACCTGTAACGACTGTCTAAGATGTTCAAATGACAGCCGAGAACAACGGCTTTAAGTGCTTTCCGAGGCACGGAGAAAACTCAGTATATAATGAGTGGTCATCCATCCACGGACCAAGGCAAGTACCGCTTAACCGAAGATTGATCTGAGTGGCTGTTTTTATTTAGCCACGAAACTCTCCTTGTTTAGACTGTGAAAGATATAGAAAAATAGTTTTCTCGTAAAATTACCACCTTCTGGCGCCTCCGTATATGTCACAGACACATGATTGACTGTGATAATTTTTAAAGTAAACAGTCTTGTTTATGTTAATATGGTAAGCAAGTACTGTTTGTACTATAAAAATGACTTACTTTAGAATTTCATTGAAAAAAGGATAAATATTATGTACCTATGTTCAATAGTTTATTTTGGCGTGACAGATATTATAAGGTCAAAGCTGTTTTTATCTGTTTCCCAATTCAATACATTATCCCAACACATTACGATATAATTTCATTTGAACTTCCCATGCATTGCACTTGTAAAATTTATGTTTATTAATAACTGTATTACTAGTGTCATAAGGTTCAATATCTTACCAGCTTGGAGCAAGCTCCTGGCGTCTTCCCTAGCGCTGTCTTGATTGACGTTGAAGTCCTCAGATCTGTTACCCTGGAAACGAGAAAAGATAGGGTTAATAACAAAATCATCACCATGTTCTTCCTGTCGGTGGAACACGTTTTTTCTTCCAAACTCCTCTGTCAATAGTGGAGCTCGTGGCTTAGTAAGAACTGTCGATCTTTAGGTAAAACGTGTGCTTGACTAGGTCGGTCTGTGGATGGATGACCGCCCGACATACCGAGTTTCCTCCGTGCCTCGGAAAGCATGTTAAGCTGTTGGTCCCGGCTGCCATATATAGGTCTTTGGCAGTCGTTACAGGTAGTCAGTGACCTGAAATTCTGACATCCAGTCTTACCAAAGAGTATCGTATTACCTAGTATTAACTGGGTTGTGGAGGTCAGATAGGCAGTCACTCCATGTAAAATACTGGTATTCAGCTGAATCCGGTTAGACTGGAAGCCGACCCTAACATAGTTGGGAAAAGGCTAGGCAGATGATGATGACTCCTCTGTCAACAGTCACTCTACCATTTACTCCTTTTTCTTTCATATCATTCCTCATACACTCCATCCAACGTTTTCTTGGCCTTCCTCTCCCTCTCCATCAACATTTATATTATCACTTCTTTGTTTTTGGGGTTGGGAAATCATCAAATTCTTCGCAAGAGATACCGCGGCCTCGACATAAAGGGCTAAGAAGGAACATGGGTGGTTTTTAGTCAGTAGAAGTCTGACAATTCCTTTCGCTCTGCCCAGAGCGGGACCCCGGGTCATTTGATGATTTTCAACCCGCCAAAAAAAAAAAGGTTTTAGTAAATTCGAAATTCAACCCCTAAGGGAGTTAAATCGTGGATGAAAGTTTGTTGGGATATTTTTCGACACCCACGCAGGCGAAGCCGCGAGCACAAGGTAGCGAATAGTAAAATAAATATTGAAGTGAGTTTCCTTGAAGTTTCTAAAATATACAGAAGAACCGTGAAAACCTCATTATTCGTCACTCTGCTTAGTTTGAATAAAAAGTAATATTTACCATAGACAGTGACGTCATGAGCCGTTTGAAGTTTCCAGATGTGTCACCGCGTAAATCGTCTTCGAGGAGACTTCCGTACACTGTGGAATGAAAATAGTATTAATATTAATAAAGTTAAGAATTAATTTCCGGTACAAACTTGGTCTGTGAAGATAGAGTTAATCGTCGGTACAGTCAGTGCCCAGCCTTACCTGAGCCCTCTTCACACACCACTTACCCTCTTCTTCTTTATACGAGGGGTCAGGTAATGCTGGGCACTGGCTGTACGCTTACAGTGGAGCGGAAAATTCAACCATAAAAATTACAACATTTACCATAGGAAAACCGCGAAAAAAAAAACTTGTGCCGTTTTTAGCCACGTAACTCGAAACAATGTTGGCACTAGCAGATTTTATTAATCATATTTCAAAGTTAGTCACAGCAAAAGTTGCCTACATTTATGAGTACTTCACTCCCTTAAATAATCGCCCGTGTTTAACCAATCACCCTGTATAGTTAGATAAAAAATTACGAGTTATCCATGGCACGTTCTCATTTATTTAATTAAAATAAAATCTTTTATTTCAGTAAAAGTTCATTTTGAAAATAAACAATTCCCTACGTTTCTTACGTAGATGTTTTTTCCTACCTTACATAAATAATAACACTTTTAAGTCTAGAAACTAGTACAATATCACCACTTTGACCTCCAATATCTCCGTAACTAAAAGGTTTCCAAGTATGGTCCAGAATAAAAATAAAAAGACGGAGAGAACAAGTACCTTTCTTTCTTCTTCTAGGATATTGTTACACCCTTTATCTTTAGTTCTATGTTTTCCCGCCTGCACAAATAAGTTGGCTGGAGTAAACAAAATTCCATCATAATAGGCGAACAGAATCAAAAATAAACCATTAAATAGGCTCCGTCTTGTCTGGCGCAAACATAATACCTACGTAACTTGTAGTATTGGACCGTTGCCAAAAAAGCTTCCAAGACTGGCGATACCCCCGACGGGGCTGCGGGTTGTTCGCAAGAGATACCGCGGCCTCGGCATGAAGGGCTAAGAAGGAACATGGGTGGTTTTTAGTCAGTAGAAGTCTGACACTCCCTTTCGCTCTGCCCAAGAGCGGGAGGGGTTATTTGATGATTTCCTAACCCCCCCAAAAAAAAAAAAAGGTGGCGATACTTTTTAAATAAGTTAGACTCACTCTGGAAAATCAGACCTGTAAATCCAGGCTAGTGGTTTTAAAAAAAAGTTCGTACCGTAACTTTTCTAGTATCTCGTAACACATACAAAAGTAGGAAAATAAATGGAGGAAAGAACAATATTTTTGTTCAAGATAGAAACATAAAATTTGAGTCAATTTTCTTTATCTGCCTAGCCTATTCTGCAAGTATGCTGGAATCGGCTTGCTGGATGCATCTGATTAATTATCAGTAGGTATTTCGTTTCCTGGTCGTCCTGTTATTTGAATATCACAGGAACTGAAAATACCAAATTCGTCACCCAATTTTTTACTGAGTAAGTAACTCTCGGCTATGTTTTGACCTGCTGACTACTCGTCAAAGGACAGTTTTGAAAATGAAGCTGACAATTATAATTTCACCGTCAAAATTTACATGACCCCAAAGCGCTCGCCCTTCGACATTACATAGGTACTACACTATTAGCTAACAGCAGGGACTAACTATGTAACGTGTATTCTTCGACACGGGGGGTTCTTCATTAATAATGCTCAGCCCCGCGAGACCACGGTTGTTAATAATAATCGCATATGCAAATAACTTACTGATTAACAATGAATGAGTAATGTTTCTGTTTATCTTATCGTCTCTATTCCCCCACGCAACGTCACTATTTGGAAGTCTGCCCATCCCGTCAGAATACTGGGAATTTTAAATTTGTTACACTAAGAATCTAGGGATTTCCCGCAATGGGATTTACCATCTCTCTGTTTTCTTAGTAGAAATGTTTAAGTCTCATACTAATTACTCAATTTATTTTTAACTAGCTAATGCGCGCGGCTTCGCCCGCATGGAAGTCTGTGTAATATACTAAAACCTTCCTCGAGAACTACTCTATACATTGGTGAACACAACATGAAAATCGGTGCAGTAGTTTTTGAGTTTATCGCGAACAGACAGATAGACAAAGACAGATGCGGCGGAGGACTTAGTTTTATAATATGTAGTGATTAAAAGAATTTCCGACACGTTTCACAAACGACTCGAGGCTGCTTGATTGTGTTAAATCAGCGGTCAGGAGGAAACAAATGATTAAAACGTAGGTTTTAATTAACTTAGATTATAGTACCGGTTACAGTGTGAACCGCAGCTATTGTATGTTATAAAGTACTAGAAAGTTAATCGCTCATTACGACCGCATCGGGCCGCAATGCCCGATGCATTGCGACAGTCTTCGGTCAATTGGACCCGCTTGCATCTGGACCCGCGTCAAACTGTGAACAAGTCGACATAGGTAAAATGTGACTTGGTCGACTGATCCCGTGGGTCCATTTCGAGTGGGTTCAGTTGATCAGACTCCTAGTTTGAAAGCATGGCGTGGCTCGTCTGTAATGTGTGATGGTATATTCAAAATGTATAAAAGTGATAGTAATGTAATAACAATAGCCTGTAAACCCCCTTTTTTTTTGGCGGGTGGAAAATCATCAAATAACTGGGCAGAGCGAGAGCGAAAGGGAGTGTCAGACTTCTACTGACTAAAAACCAGTTCATATAACTGTCATGAATGCCTTTTTCATCAAATAGTTACTCAAGGAAGTAATATGAACTGAGAGGGTTGTATTGTATTGTTAGAATTTCCCGGGCTACCTTAAAGGATTCACCATAAGGTATTCATTCATGACGTTCTCAAAAAAAAACTTATCTTAGTGATAAAGTCAATAACCAATCTTCATTTGTTGTAACATGACTGGTAGGGACTCGGAACTGGCAACCCAAGGTTACTTTTGACAGCCCATTAAGGAAAAAACTGTTGAATCATAATCATCGCTCCCAAAAAAGCCTCGATCTTCACTGACGTCATACTGACTTAACATCGATATTTGGCCACGATCCAAATATTGTTCCGGCATGTAATTTTTAGTAGGTAATCGTGGGAGGAGCACGTGGCTGCAAAATAGGTGCTACTTGGGTCAAACTTCAGGTTAAGACGTGAAAACCTGGGTCGGTCCCTGGATGGGTGACCATCCATTACATACTGAGATTCCTCCGTGCCTCGGAAAACACATTAAGCCGTTGATCCGGCTTTCACTTGTACATCTTTGACCAGTCCTAAATGAGTTGTGGAGGTCATACAGCCAGTCCATCCATGTAAAATACTGTTATTCAGCTGCATCCAGTAAGACTGCAAGCCGACTCCAACATATTTGAGAAAAGGCTAGGTAGATGATGAATCGTGGGTCAGAGCAGAACGGTATAAGCGTAAAGAGTAAACATTGTACATTTACGATAATGAACCTAGATGTAACCTTGAGAAAGTCTATTATTATGTAGCTATAACTACCATAATTTATAGGAATAACAGAAAGAGTGACGTTGGAAAGAGAGAGATAGAGTTATTTTGTTCGTATCATACAATGAATATAATTGAGAGCAAAACAACGTTACTCAAATGTTTTATAAGAATGAATGGGCTAGAACTGATGGAGTTTAGATTTTTATGTCAGATTCCAATTCTCAGAGATGTTCTGAATATTTGGAACTGTGCCCAGACCTGACACAGACAGTTCGCATAGAAAAAATATCCAATTCGGTTCGGTTCGGTTTCGCTAAACGGCCACTGTGAATCTCTCTAATACAAATAAAATTGAAGTATCTTTTGTAATATTAAAATAATAGCTTTTTACTGAATGCATATGAAAATATATCATTATCATCATCAGCCTATAAAGTTAACACTGCAGAGACTCAGGACTCCTCTCTAGGAGAGGGACAGGCTATAATCCACCACGCGGGCCCAGTGCTGGTTGGAAGATGTCACATGTCTTTGAATTTTTCGTTCTATGACATGCCGGTTTCCTTACGATGTTTTCCTTCACTGTTTTCGCAGTGGAGATGAAATAAATTACACAAAGTAATGCGCCTGACTGGGTTCGAACACGCGATTTACTGTTCGTAAGTCGGGGCCGCCACCAGTGGGCCACCACTGCTATCCTGGGCCACCACTGCTGCGAAAACATATACGGCACTTATTTATAACAGATCCACATTTATTTCAATTTTTATTGTCTGTCTGTTTGTTCCGGCTAATCTCAGAAACGGCTGGGTCGATTTTTCGGGACTTTTACTATTAGATACCTGAGTTACAAGAATTATCTAAGTTCTACTCCTTAGTTAGTTAGTTGCTTTTAGGGTTCCGTGCCGAAAAAATTAAAACAGGCTTTAAGTAGGTGTCAAAATCCGATTCAAATAGGGAAGTTATATTTTTTTTTAAATAATTGTACAGGAACGAAAGTCGCCAGTTTAACTATAAAACCTCCGAAGAGGTCATTGTACTCGATATTGTTGTCAACTTTTCGCTGTGGAACGACCATTGCGATAAATAAAACAGCTGTTCCGTACATGTTGTCGAGTTGAATGCGAATATTATTATGTACATAATTTATTATGTTGTTACATTGTAATGTATTTAGCCAAAGATTTTTACTTCACGGAACGAGAATTCTTAACGTGATTTTGTGATTAATTCAAATGTCCCTAAATTAAAAAAAAAACGTATGTACCTACGTTACGTTCAATATTAAATCTTATGCGACGCTCTAATGGAGTTAGACAACTTAAAATTGTTATCAATTCATAAACCGAGTGTTTTTCTCTCAAACGATACTTGGGGAAGCACACTGTACAATTGAATAATACATACGGACTATCAGCGTGAAGTATAGTCGCCACCGCATCAAGTTACCCCAAGACGGTAAAATTTCTCCAAATGATTATAAACCATAAACTGTTGATGTTTAAGTTCAAAATGCAGTGAACCAATTTGACAGTTTATAGTCTATACAATAGTACTGAATCTGAACAGAACGATGTTATTTTAGGCGTGTTCAGAGGAAACTGACCATTACACAGAACATCACACGTTCAAGGACTTGTATGCTAAGAATCTTCAAGTTTTACACCAATTTACGCAATTTCATACCAATCGCGGACCCGTTACACGGGATTGGTTGCATCCTCTGTTTGATTATAATACTAGGTTTCATGCGAGCTCGATGTAAATGAAATGTACTAGTCTAGTAGTAACAATAGAGTACATTCTTGTTTCCAATTAATATTCTGTGTAAGTTGATTTAATAATGAAAATGACCACTGTTGTCAAATGTTTTAAAGTTATTTTTTCGTTTAATATAAACTAAGATTTGATGACATTTTTGGAAACTATATTGCGAACGCAGTTTACAGTACTGTACACACGTAACTTCATACTTTGTTTACACGATCGAGCGAGCGAGCGAAATGTAAGGTTTCATGATACCATGGATAGGAAAATGACCACAGTCTGAACCTAGTCTAGCTGCTAGTAACTATAATGTTATCATTGAAGTTGATAATACATCGTATATTAAGTGCAAACAGTTGCTTACTAAGACCACCCTTGGAAATAACAAGAGTGACTCGTATAGAGAACTATTTGTTGTTGACAAAGAGGCCCTTTTCCTCGACGTCACATTTCTCAGATTAATTACAAGGTTACGTACATAAAAACTCTATAAGTGCGAGCGAGACAACCGATATCAAAGTACTTGCGTATTTTCAGGTGCATTTCCCGCTTCGATGTAATTTAAAATAGGTGCGGGATATAAGAAATGCTTGACTCAGTATTTTAAGTATTTCAACTGAAAGCTAAAAATTATCAACGCGTGAATAGTTAGCTAGAAATAGCCAGAAACAATGAGCATTCAAATAGCATTATCACAATGTACAGTCGCGAGCAAATATCAAAGATTTTCTTGAGAAATATAAACGGTTTCTAACTTGTTAAGACATTATTTCGATGGCTTTCAAAATGATATGTTTTAAAGTTCCTGATGATGATGGCAAATCTTAGTTGAACAGTGAGTTTGCAATGACGATCATAAAACCCTTACTTAAAACTCCAAAAAACGACTGTTTGAGTTTGAATTTACGGACAATTTAAGCGGGTAAACAATTTTCCTTGACGATCAAACAATAGGACTTTACGTTTGCGTCAACCAATTTCGAAAAACATAATTATTTATCGAACTTTGTGGTTAAATTGATAACAGTAACACATTTTTTCCTTTACGGAATTATACCGATGTTATCGTATGGATATTATATAAAAAATGCCGTAGTGTATGGATATAAATAGTATAAAATTTACGGAAAGCCTCCCGCTAGGTGGACCGATGACTTGCTGAAGGTTGCAGGGATCTGCTGGATGCGAGACGCACGGGACCGGTAAATGTGGCGACACTTTGGGGAGGCCTATGTCCAGCAGTGGACGTCTTTCGGCTGAAATGATGATGATAAAAAATATGACAATACTCACTGGCAGTATAAGTCTGTTTGATGACATTGATCTCGTGGTTAGACATGGTGCACATGACTTCAATCAGGACATCTTCATCCGTACCGATGCCGGCGATAGCATCATGGAGCTCCTTGACGTAGAACTGTGGCAGAGGAGTCATGAGGGCCACTAGCAGGTCTTCAAACTTGCCACTGGTTTCACTCTTCAAGTCTTGGACGAGATCCTGATAAAATAAATTGATATTGTTAGGTTCGGATTTTGTTCTAGTGTGTCGTTGGTGTATTGGCTGCAAACTATGCTGCTCATCACGTGGGTTGCACCTTCAGGCAGTGTTTTTGCGGTTTCTATCGACCCCAAGTCTGCATTTGACCGGCTCGCTCTATCGTGTAATGGAAATATACTCTTTTTTTTTGTTGGGTGGGTAAACATTAAATGACACCTCCCGCTCTGGGTGAAGCGGAAGGGAGTGTCAGACTTTTACGGACTAAAAATAATTTATGTTGCTTCTTAATGGTAACATAACTGGCGAACCGTAGGTGAAAATGAAAATGAAAAATGTTTATTTTACGTGACGTGAGTGTAATAATCCGGAAGTGAACCAGTTCCTTATGCATGAGGTTTCTGTGTTCCAAATTGACAAGTATTTAATGCCCCATGTTTGATTTCGTTGTGCATATAAATGAACTCTCCACTTTTGAACATCACTTGTCTGTTTTATGGTGCAGGAAATATCTGGGGCAACTTACTGGGCTTATAACGGCCTGAAATGAATGAGATAAAGACGTAGGTCTGCCAGTGGTTAATCGTAAGTCAATCAATCAAATGAGTGAATTTTTGGTTGGCTTCCAGAATAAAGCTAAGCTCTTTTTGGGAGTTACTGATATAGTTAGCCTTAAAACCTGATTCAATATCACTACTCATTTAAGTATATCTATAAAAAGTTAAACTAAACTTTTAGTTACTTGAGTTTTACTACTGTTTTAGCCATGGGGCCCTTCCCATGAGGAAAACAAACAACAATTACAATGACAAATGAAATTATACATAATAATTATGTAATTATGATGTGTCACAGTTAGTGTTGGGATTGTATCCGGATAAATACTCAAAATGGATAAATACTCATAAATGTCCGTTTTTACTTGAGTATTTATCCAAAACAGCGGATAAATACTATCTCCATTTTTTGTAACGTAAATTTTATCAATTTACAAAGAAAAGAATTGAAATAAATGAAATCCTGAAAAATTGATATGTATCGTACTTTATTAATCACTTTAACAATTATGAAAAGCCTTTATTAACAATGATTTCACCCAATCATGAAAATGTTCGCCAATCACTATCCAAATCAGAAAAAAATATACGTATTTTGTGAGATACTTATATAATTGTTATATATTTGGAGGGTATGAGGAACAGGGGGTAAAGTTCCTCATCCTCCATAGAAAAGGAAGGATCCTCCGACCAGACGGGTGTTGTGTCTGGTGGGCTAACTACAAGACATATGTAAGTCGGGATTTTCTATATTGGCTAATGTCGCGGTTTATGTTTATAGCGTGATGTAGGATTAGCCAATTAGTTCTCATGTGTTGCGATAGATGTCGCTGTCGCCACATCGCTCCCCTCCAAGACTGGAGGTCGATAGCAGGTTGAGTCTTGATCCTTGCCAAGCCAGTGGGAGGTTTTAGTGAGTTGGAACCGAATGCCGCATAGTTTTCGGTGAGTCGAAACTGACTGCGGTGATGCCCCAGTGTGTCGGGGTGATGCTGGTGCTGCATAGTATGTACAGTGATGCAGTGCTGCGTAGTGGCTGGCTGCTGCGTTGACCAGGAGAGAAGTGCGTCTCTGCTTGCTGACCGGCCGAAGTGCAGTGTGCTGTGCCAAGGTCGCTGATGAGGCTGAGGACCAGGTATGTGCTTCCGCTGCAAGCTGGGGGTCAGGATACCCGATGAAGCCGTGGTTGCTGGGTGGCGGTATGACTCGCTGCTCGAAGGCTTGAGGAAGTGATGATGACGTTTGTAGTAGCGGCACGAAGGCTGCGCTGACGTTCGTGCTCGGGGTCACCAATTTGGGGGGTATGAGGAAATGGGTGTAAAGTTCCTCATCCCCTATAGAAAAGGGAGGATCCTCCGACCAGACAGGTGTTGTCTGGTGGGCTAACTGCCCGACATATATAAGTTGAGCTTTTTTTGTGGTTTGGGAATAGTGTGGCGGGCTTGTCCCAATAAAAAAAAAAAAAAAAGGTCGGGCTTTTCTATATACGCTAATGTCGCAGATAAAGTTAATAGCGCGATGATGTGTCGCCACATACACAAAGAAAATGATTAAAGTAATAATATAAGCGACCACGACTTCAACGGGTATCCTGACCACCAGCATGCAGCGGAAGAGCATACCTGGTCATCATCCTCAGCCACATCAGCGACCTTGGCACAGCACACTGCACTTCGGCCGGTCAGCAAGCAGAGACTCACTTCTCTCCTGGTCGACGCAGCAGCCAGTCACTACGCAGCACTGCATCACTCCGACTCACTGGAGCATAATGCAGCATCACCCCGACTCACTGGGGCATCACCGCAGACAGTTCCGACTCACCGTGAACTATGCGGCATTCGGTTCCGACTCACTGGAACCTTCCACTGGCCTGGCAAGCATCAAGACTCAACCTGCTATCGACCTCCGGTTTCGGAGGGGAGTGATGTGGCGACAACGACATCTATCGCAACACATGAGAACTAAAATGACAAATCCTGCATCGCGCTATCAAAGTTATCCGCGACATTAGCCTATATAGAAAATCCCGACTTACAGTTGTCGGGCAGTTAGCCCACCAGACACAACACCCGTCTGGTCGGAGGATCCTCCCTTTTCTATTGGGGATGAGGAACTTTACACCCTGTTCCTCACACCCCCCCAAAGACCATTAGCATCGAAATCTTTTTCGTCAAAAACTGTCAACATAATATGAAAATATAGATAAGTAGTGCGCTACTTTATTCACTTTAACAATAACAAAATCTTAGTTTTCACTACAATTATGAATATGTCGTCTATTTCTGTCAATATGAGAAGTTTGTTTACTACAATCATGAATCCAGTCAATCACTATAATCATAATTATGTTTTTCTGAAATCAATTACTATCACTATAAGATGCTTGTTCATCATTATTAGAATTCATCAATTCACAAACTGGAACTCGCTTCTTGATTCTCTCAAATCCACTGATTCTTCATCAGTATTTGTCTGTACTGGACATGGTGATGGAACATCTTCATCATAACTGTCCCTGTCTGCCTTAACTTTCACGCTCTTTAACTTTGTTGTAGAACATATTCCTTTCCACCAGGTTAAAGGGCTGATTTCGTTACTGTTTTCCAAATAACGTAATTTTAATGTAATGTTTTGGAAAGCCCAACTAAATATACTAGCCATTCAATACGAAAAACCAACCCATGCGCAAAAATAATATTTATCCATCATTTTAAGTAAATATCCGATAAAAACGAGTAATAACGAGTATTTATCCATTTCTGATAAATACTCGAGTTTTTATCCACCGAGAATTTATCCTCCGCCCATCACTAGTCACAGTCCGTTACAGGAAAATGCAGCAAGCCTATTATAATGTCTGATGGACTATATTTAGTGCACATACGAGTTCTTTCCAGGAATGGCAATTCACATGCTTACATAAAACTTTCTAAGAATAACGACCGATAGAATGAGCTCGTAAGTTACGGTCATTTATACGTATGTACCTACCTATGTGTATGTATACCATTATTGAATGTGGTCAGCTGATCGAATTATGTGAGTAGTAGTTGGCCTTTTATCGGTTTTAAAATGCGTGGGATTCATCGGATGCGTAGTGTTGATTTATATCAAGTAACATAACATCCCGACTGTATTCCCCGACGAGTTAGGGTTAGGGTCATAAATAAACATTGATCCAAGGCGTTCGATGGTGTTTAAAAAAACTTGTGGTTTGACGATATCTTACAAAATTTATCAATTATTGTCATAAAATATCCAAGTAATATGAATACAATTAATATAGGACAGCCGCGCAAGCTTATTCTACCAAATGACAAAATAATCGGACGAAAATTGGATCCAGAATCACGGAGATATAGGGTAACACTCGAATTAGAAGTCGATTACAAAGATAGAAGTATTGAACGCCTTCCAGGTTTTCGAATTGGCGTAACGCGGAGCAGTAATCAATTACCTATGAACCTAGATGTAAAAACCCATATTCCGCCAGTTGCGTTTTGGGGATGTCCATCATCTATGCAGGCCTTTATATTGATGTTAACATCCGTTTATGTAACTAACTTACTAACGTGTATCGGGATCGATAGAAGGGCGACGTTGTGTCTCCACCACAAAGTCAACTTCCTGTTTTCCTAGAAACCACACATATACGGTAACTACTACTTAGTTACTTTTGACTTTGATGTGATTTTTTGCAATATTATCGAATTTTACGAAAACTTTGTTTCGATTCAGAGCCTGTTTGTAGGTCTTCAGTACTTAAACTTTTTTTAAGGAATATTAAGGGCCCTTTTTAATATTAGCCCTTGTAGAAAATTTGCAAGGTGGATTTACATCATTCTGAATAATAAAAGGTTTTAAAAACAGCTGTTATTAGGCTGATGTCATGTGACATCAGCCTACTAACCAGCACTGGGCCCGCGTGCTTATTTACTCTCATACAGAGATCTGGGACCCAGCGGTGGCAACATTATAGGCTTATATTGCAGCTGTTCCATACATTTTGACCGAGTATATGTATTTATATTTTATAAAATAATATACAATATAAAAAAGTATGAAATAAATATAAAAAAATAACAAACGAATACTTAGGTATTTAACGAAACATTTTTATACACGTATAATTTTTCCGTTGATTTCCTGAATGGTAACAGACTAACCGTTTTACACCCTGTACATCAAACTACCGAATACTCGTACCATGAATACGGTCGGGTCAAAAGTTATCTGACCTCAGAAACATTGGTCTCTAACGCGGAAAATCCTAATACTTAAGGTGAATGCTCCAACCACCCCGCGAAATTCAAATTTTCTTACGTTTTTTGCAATTTGCAGGCCAGTGCTAGTTTGTATGTTGATTAAAATATAAATTGCGGCTGTAAAACGTATGTAGTTACAGAAATATAATCATCAAAATCATCAATATAAGCCTCCAAGTTCATAAAGGTGCAAAAATTACTTTTTCAAGTTCCTGCACCTTTATGAACTTGGAGGCTTGTATTGATGATTTTGATGATTATATTTCTGTACAAGTATTTGCTTTGTCGACTTGCTTTGTTTGGCCGTTGTAATTCAAATGTAAGTCTTCGGGTTGTTTACGTTGGTAAAAATGCATAACTTTAGTTTTCTCTGTGTTTATTAATAAATTGTTATGATTGAGCCAGTTGATTATTGTTTTTAGAACGTTATTAATATCTATTTCGTATTGCTTTTTATTTATGCAATTAATTACCTACTACTGTGCTGTCATCAGCAAACAGTAACATTGGATTAGAGATTTGTCGGGGCAGATCGTTTATACAGGGTGTAAACGAACCCTTCACGCATCCGACAACCAAGCATTCTGTACATCAAACCAAATACCCCTACGCAAAAATTTTTGCTGGGAAATTACTTTTTTTTTGGGGTCAAAAATCACATTTTACGGTAAAACTCAAAGTAGCACTCTTAAAACATTGTGCTAGTGGATGCTTTGACTAGTAAACGGGTCATGGAGGTAATTTAAGTAAAGTTAAAACCTGAAATACTAGTATTTACAAAAACAGCTGTGAAAAATTTGGAACTTTGACCCCCAATATCTCCGCAACTAGGAGGTTCCCAGGTATGGTCTAGAACAAAAAATGATCGCAGTGGTGGGGAGAACAAATGTCCTTCGTTTGCGTTAAGGGTACTTTTACACCCTTTATATAGTAAGAAAAGTAACGGGCCGAGAACGCTTCCCTGTGGTACGCCGAATTTAATGTACTTATAGGAAGATACATGTTTTATTTCTCTTTTAGACTTCATACAAACTCTGGAAACTTCTGTTAATTGCTTACGACCACTTAAATACGATTTTATTAAATTAAGAGCATTTCCACGTAGGTATGCCATAGGCGTATAATTTTTCAAAGCACTTTTCGTGATTAACATAATCGAAGGCTTTAGACATGTCTGTATATATTGCACATACAGGTGGTACACCTCTGTTTACCCTCCTGGGATCACAAGGGTCATGTTATGTTTTAATTTTAGTTTTAACACAGGTCGAACACGTTGGCTATTTTATTGACCTAAACCCACAACACGGAAATTCACAGGAAAAAAAACATTGCATGTTTCCATAACCAACCACAACGTTCTACTTTGAACAACACGTCCTATCGCGTTTACTAGGCCACGAAATGCATAATAATTATACTCATAGCGAGGCCATTCAAACTATAGTAAAATGTTTGTAAACCTGAGACATTAGCTAGCGATACAGGCATTGTACAAGTCCTGAATTTGACCCCTTTTTTTGGCGGATGGGAAATCATCAAATAACCCCTCCCGCTCTGGGCAGAGCGAAAGGGAGTGTCACACTTCTACTGACTAAAAACCACCCATGTTCCTTCTTAGCCCTTGCACCGAGGCCGCGGTATCTCTTTCGAATAACCCGCAGCTGAATTTGACCCCTAACTTTCGGTTAAATAAGTTTTTCTTCTTCCTGAATAATGCTTCTAAACTACTCTAAAGCCATTAGTGTTTTTTTTTCTAAATCTAGTCCTATCATTTCTTTTTTTTTCAGCAACTAACAAGTTAAGAAACTATTATGATCCTACAAAAATCCTATTTTTACGGCCGTGAATATGATGAATACCAGACAAATTCAAAAAGTGTTTTACACAAAACTACGAATTCAATTAATTAATAGTAAATTGGTAGCGACATACTACTAATAAGTTAATGGCGCTGCTACCTATTAGTTAATTGGTAAACTATTAAACCCCAAGGACAGGGTTTGTAATTAATGTTTCATAGCATGGGTAACTAAGTATAATAATGGATCGGGTTAGTGTTAATTAAGCAAGCAACGGTTCGAAAATTTATTATACAACACGTTACTGTGTTCTAATAGATATATTTTTTTATGCCTTGTGGTGTTAAGTACGCTTATGTACCACTCTTGTACAAATGTACATGAAGTTTAAATAAATAAATATTTTACTTTCATGTTTATTGTTTACCCCTAAGTAAAACTATGTTGCGGTCGGCTTTCGGTCTACCGGACGCAGTTGAATACCACGTATTCTACATCGAGCGACTGCCTATCTGGCCCCCACATTTCAGGATTGGGTAATTACGATACCCCTTAGGTGGTCGAATTTCTGGCCCCTAGCCACAAGAATATAGAAATATGGAACCCTAGCTACCTGTAACCAACGGCTCAACGTACTTCTAAAGCTCGGAGGAAACTTGTAATGTATTGGTGGTAAATCATCCATGTATTTATCCGTTGGGACAGTAAAAAGTATGCACTTGTAGTACGTAATGAGTGCAACACACGATAATTTATCAAAGTTTCTTATCTTAATACGTTGTTGACATTGTTGACAATGTTGTAAAGATATAATCTTTATGAAGGCACAATATAAAACGACTACTGCATTTCAGATAAAATTATGTAGGAAACTAACTAAAATCAATTGATGTTATTTGCACATACGTACTCGTAAATCAGTAGAGAATATGTATTTTAGAATGGATACTATTTGAAGTCATTAAAATTTGCTGCGGGTTGTTCGTAAGAGATACCGCGGCCTCGACACAAAGGGCTAAGAAGGAACATGGGTGGTTTTTAGTCAGTAGAAGTCTGACACTACCTACCGGGCAGGAGTCATTTGATGATTTCCCAACCCCAAAAAAAAAGTCATTTAAATATTAACATTTGCCGCCAAGTGAACTTTGTTTCAGAGTGGGTATTCAAGCTGTTTTTTACTAAAAAAATAACAGGATGGTGTGGTACCTAGTACCGTAGGTACCTAGACTTGGCCAGATAACATACAAAACTTTTAATAGTACCTAGCCTGCTTTGGTCGCATTTTTGTTAACGTTTACTGATTACGCGTTTCGGAAGATGTGGGAAAAAAACATGTTCCTAATTAATTAACATGAATAATCACAAACACGGTGACCAATCAAGCTATATAGGGTGTAAAAGTACCCTTAACGCAAACGAAGGGCACTTGTTCTCCCCACCACTGCGATATTTTTTTTGTTCTAGACCATACCTAGCTACGGAGATATTGGGGGTCAAAGATCCAAATTTTTCACAGCTGTTTTTGTAAATACTAGTTTTTCAGGTTTTAACTTTACTTAAATTATCTCCACGACCCGTTTACTATTCAAAGCATCCACTAGCACAATGTTGTAAGAGTGCTACTTTGAGTTTTACCGTAAAATGTGATTTTTGACCCCAACAAAAAAAAGTCATTTCCCAGCAAAAAATTTTGCGTAGGGTTACTTAGATTGATGTACAGAATGCTTGGTTGACGGGTGTGTGATGGGTTGATTTACACCCTGTATATACAAAACCAGTTTCTCCTCCTAACCTTTATCTTTCAGGCCTCCTCTCTTTGGGTGGAATATAAATCTACCACGCGGGTCCAGTACGGATTGGCAGATGTTACAAGTCTTCGATTTTTTGGTTTTAAGACGATTCCACTGACTCCGTGAGATTTAGAAACCGACTGACTCCATGAGATTATTATAAAAGTATTGTATCTAGACTAGACACACCCGCAGACCTTGAACTAAACCGGCTTACATACATTCAAATTCCCAATAAAAAAGTCTTGTATTTTACTCCTATAAAACAACAATGATCATGTCTATTTAGATGTATAGTTTAGTTTCGCTCGGTTGTAGAGTAAACCTGAATGTCGCCAGTCAGTAAATAAGATAGCCAAGTCGTGTGACCGTCCGTCGGACTGCCATAGGTCAAGTTCGAACCTAAGACACGAAACTTTGATTTTTCAGTTTCATCTGTGTATTGTATTTGTCAATTGCGTTGGTGACGGAAAACATCGTGAGGATACCCGAGAGATATTTCTCGACAGCATATAAAGTCAAGTCAGAGGCCTCAGGGCGGCATAAAAAACTGACACCAGAAGGCCTACAATGACGTCTTAAAACAGTCCTAACTTATTCTTAATCCTGTGTGGAAAAGAGATGGCGCTAGACCCCCTGTATAGTTCTGTCACGTTTCCACACTGGAATAAGATTAAGTTCGGACTGTTTTAAGAGGTCACAGTAGACCAGGACTGGTCAGATGCTGACAACGCGAGAAAGAAGTCAGTCAGTCCCATGTAAAAGTAGTTTTTATTAAGGTCACATGCGACTTCATACTTTGGCGTGACGTGACTTTGGTATGGAATTGCCTAGAAATAATCCCGAGTGGCTCCATTTGAGGCGATTCTGAGCCCACGTCACTATAAATGTTGACCTTCAAGAGGGTCTTATCCCATTTATTTATCTTCCACATACCTTTCCATAAAATACGTACAAAGGGAAGGTGGAAAGACACTCCAACAAATTGGCTGCTAAGCTACAAGCAGAAAGACATATTGACCAGATAATCCACTACTATCTACACAGATGAGGAGATGACCTCATTGGAGGATACACTCGAACTGCCACAACTCACCACATACCTCCTTACAGCTAATGCTGGTTACAGATAAACAAAGAAGAAAAAAACATACCTTTCCATATAAAGTCTTGAACTCAAAGGCGATCCGCATACGCTGTTCATTGGTGCGTCTCGATAGGACATGGATGATGGCTTTCTCGTCGGTGCCAAAGCCTTTCATGGCCTTGCGAAGGACGGCGGCATCTTCCCGAGGATCGAAGGGATTCGCCGGCACAACGGTGGGTTTCGTCTGTAAAAGGAGGTGGTTTTGATACTAAGGTTTGGCTTGGAGTATATTTGTTAGTTTAGCAGTTTGAAGAGTTGTAAGTGAAAGAGAGCTTTCTTTGAAGAGAACCTGATATTTAATGATGTTAGACCTGCGACCGGGGCATCACTCAGGGACTAAATTGCAGAGTGGTTACAAAGAAATGAAGCAAATCGCATCTTGTTGCCAGCTGCAAAACTATATTCGCAATTTTTTTTTGTTAATCTAATGTATCATATTATTATAATACGTCAAGTGAGCCATAGGTAGTCTAATTTGCATTAGCTATTATGGAATGAATGCCGTGGAGGTTTGTCTGTTTAGTTTTTAAGCAAGCAGTTATTTTAAACCAAAGAATGAAGAAAAATGTAATGAACAATGTTATTGGCGAAGATGACAATATAGGGACAGTAGATTCAGACAATTTACACGTAGAAGTACCTTTTTCGAGAACAAAGTAAAGTACCTATCATGATAAAATCGACTCCCTCCTGAATCATTCGTCTGAAGGACTGCATAGAACTAATGATTCATCACGTGTAATCTAATAATTAACATTAAATACATGAGAGGCTTCGGCTGAGCTGTCCGTTTCGTCAGTTATCTCGTCTGAAGGTACTTTATAGGTCAGTTACAAAAATAAACGAGTCATATCTAATGACATTGGATAGCACTCAGTGTAATTATTTAAACATGACCTAATACTTGACCCTTAGGCATATTTATTCAGTTCTAGACTATCATAAATACCCCTTAACATGCGTAAACACGAACAGAACCAATTAACCTGTTAACTCTAGTTATGCATACCCCACCATTGTCTTTCAAGTGCATGACACAATTGAAACGAATTCGTCATTGAAACACATAAAAGAAAATAAATACCGTATAACGAAACGATTTAAATCCTCTCCGTATACCAATTGATGCTCTATAGGCACTGCGCATACTTGAATTTGACGTTACAGACGACATAATTAATTTCTCGATACTTTTCTCGAACTAGAGGAAATGTTAATCACATCACTATTAAACACCATTACACAATTGGATTATTGATTTGGTTTAGAGGTGAGACCAAAGGTGTATTTAGATATCTCCACATCCATTGTAGTGGGGACCAATGCCGAGACTGAATCGTTGGTGGCTTTGATAAATGTACTGAGAGGCGAAGTGAGCATAACAATGTAATTGCAGCAAACTGTTCCTTGAATAGAGTCACAGTACAAGTAGGTACGTTGCCAGCCTTCTGAGTTACTCTCAATAATGTTCGTCTCGAGTTTGAACTGCGTTTTTTTTTATCTAAGAGATGTTATGCATTGGCAATTGTGATTCGAAATTTTGAATCGCAGTAGGTTTCTATGGAAAAGGATTTCCGAATTTGAACCTTAACGGTAAAACTACAAATCTATTTTTGACTAACAAACATATAGGTAGCGTTACTTAATGCTTTACCGACGGTTATTTGTCATTTTGTCAGCGCCCATATTCGTCGTTGAACACGTTAATTTCACGGCTTTGGGGGGCGATTGTTTAGAAGCATAATAGGTATTACAACAGTGCCTAGGCGTCTGATATAGATTTGCTCTAAATTCATAGGTAGTTACTTAGCTATTTTAGTTTCTAGGATGAAGCCGGACAGACGGGCCGAGATATGCACACCGTGGGAGCCTAAAAACGGGCGTCATGACCAAGGCAGGCTTAAGAAACGCTATCGTGATGATCTGGACTCTTTTTAAATGGATTGGTCAGTGAAGTCAATTAATGAACAAAATTGGAAAGCCATGGTAGAGGTCTTTGTCCAGCGGTGGGACAGAAAAGGACGATACAAAAAACATAGGATATGAAATATTTTAGAAATAAATTCCCTATTGACCTATTTCTTATAGTGGTGGAATTGCACAAAACAGAAAGTTTTAGAGGGAGAAAGGGTAAAGTCTTTCCCCAGCAGTAAGACGCAATATAGGCTATGAAAAAACAAACCTTTCAAGGGTTTTTTTTGCCCTTTAACTTTTCTAAAATAAAAGAAGCCTAAGTTACTCCTTATGACATCAGTTATTTGTCAGTAAAAGTACCATCAAAACCAATGCAGCCATTTCGGAGAAAAGTCAGACAAACAGACATGCAGTAAAGTTTTATTACAAACATACACATACATTATCCATATTTACTTGTTTAGAGTACGGATTTGTGATATTTTGCAAACTGAAAACTTTGATAAGACTTATCAAATAATTGTTAATTTACCAAAAAATTGAATTAATTTATTGGCCTCCAATTATTTCTATTACTAACATTATTTTTAACATAATGTCATATTAATTAAATAAATTGGTTGATTAAATTAAAAGTATGAGTTTTATGTGTATTGTGAGTAGATTAAATAAACAGTCGAAAAGCCGTTTCTAAAGCAACATTACAAAGCATGCAAACTACAAAACGGTCATGCAAATAACTGACATTGTTTTGCTTATCACAAGAAGTAGCTCTGAGATTACTTCAATTATAAAATACAAACTAATTTTCAAATTATCAATACAAAATATAATCCTGGCTACTACTAAGGCCTGCTTGCACCACAGTTAGATTAGATGCATCGGGCTAGTGTCCGCAATTCCACGCCTTGAGCGCGTATTTTACGTGCGGGTGGGAATCTTATTCGATCCACCCCAGCTCCCCGAGAAAAGCCAGCAACCCCTTGGTGTTACCGGCAATCTCGCGGAGAGTACCTGGGTTACCGAAGTACTGCACCACAGTTAAAATCAACTCTATTTCATATATTATGTTCTAAAGTTTGAGGAGCTCGTGGCTTAATAAGAACTGCCACTCGGGTCGATCTTTAGGTAAAGCTGTGCTTGCTTGGGTCGGTTTCTGGATGGGTGAACTCCCGACATACCAAGTTTCCTCCATGCATCGGAAAGCACGTTAAGCTGTTGGTCCCGGCTGCCATATATAGATCTTTGGCAGTTGTTACAGGTAGTCAGTGACCTGAAATTCTGACATCCAGTCTTACCAAAGAGTATCGTATTACCTAGTATTAACTGGGTTGTGGAGGTCAGATAGGCAGTCACTCCATGTAAAAAAAATGGTATTCAGCTGCATCCGGTTAGACTGGAAGCCGACTCCAACACAGTTGGGAAAAGGCTAGGTAGATGATGATGTTCTAAAGTTTGATATTCTTTTATTTCTTTATGGTGTGGTTATTGCCTAAACTTTTTTTTTTTTGGAGGATCAAAATCATCAAATAACTCCTCCCGCGGTAGGGAGTGTCAGACTTCAACTGACTAAAAACCACCCATGTTTCTTCTTAGCTCTTTGTATTGAGGCCGCAGTATCTCTTTAGCCTTGGGTTCGTGCCTAACCTCGTGATAGTTTTTATGTCGCCGATGGGCTTCTCACTTGGGCTGAACGGTCACACCATTTAGTTTAATAATGAAAAGGTGCTTTTAAACGGCCATGGTTTCAAACTAAATAACCTTTGGTACATTGGTTTGGTATTGGCACAATCTCATTATTAACTGCCGAATGCAGATTAACGAGAAAACAACATTACGTATTTTGTTTTAGATAACTTTAGTCTTCACAGATCCACATTCTACAAACCAAAGGTCAACCAAAGAAATTGATACAACCACGACAATGATAGTCTGTTATTAAATAATTTTGTTACTGGTGGTGCAAGTGTGGCTAAGATACAATACAAAGTATTATGAATAAAAATTTAATGAACTGTAATTAGCCAGGTTATAAAAGCAGTTCAACATACCTTTGGCTCTTCATATGACGACACATGGGAAGCGTTTTGGCTATGTGCATAATACTGACTGCGCTGCTGTTGTTCCTGGTGTTGGTTAGTTTGAGGGTAACCCTGATTAGATTGAGGGTAACCCTGACTAGCTTGTGGGTAACCAGGCTGGACTGGAGCACCCTGCCCTGGGTATGGAGCACTCTGGGGATAACTTGATTGGGGGTAGCCCGTTTGAGCAGTCTGTGGGTACCCTTGAGCAGAATTTGGCTGAGGATAACCCTGATTTGGTTGCGGGGTTGGATATCCAGGGCTTGGTTGAGGATAGCCCTGTGGTGCCTGGGGGTAACCCATACCACCAGCAGGTACTGGGAAACTTCCTGTTGGGTAGCCCATGGTCATGGACGGGGTTGGCATTGGCATTCCAAAGGACTGGGGGGCACTGTTGCTGTATCCAACATTATGATAGTATGGTTGTTGCGGGTTTCCTGGTTGACCCTTGAAGGAAATGAAAATGAATGTCAATTCATTGTCTACCTAGCACATTGATAATACAATTTTAGACAAGAGAAAGTTAGTAGTGTTACACATTCAATAATAAAACAATTTGAAGAGCTGTAATAGACTTCCCATTGGAATTTAATTATTACAATATCTTTTAAGGTTTCACCATAGTCAGGTAAAAACTAGATATGTAAGGTTGAAAACAAACCCACTGTGCACATAATAAACTACAAAAATCATTTTCCATTTAGTTTGTACATATTTACAAACAAGTTAAAAGTTTTAAATAATGTTTTAGAAATGCAAATGTTGAGATTTTTTCACAGCATCCTATATTTTAAACTGTTAATTACTAGTGAGCCTGACTTCAGAATCACAATTAGAACCATAAACAATTTAATTTTGTGATAAACAAAACAGATGTCCCTCGATTTCACTTAACCAAACTTTTTAATAACTGAGGCTATTCATCCGCAACGTGCAATATGAAATACCAAATCCAAGCCACATCTAGAAACTACGAAATAAAAAAATACACTTACTTGTTGCCACGGATTCATTTTAATACAACTTAATCGATGTATAACTTCTTAAACACTGAATGAGCGGTAGAGTGTAGACGCTAGCAGAATATTGTTTGATGTGATGACAAACTACACAAGTACACACGCACCGGTGACTAATGTTATTGCACCATAAACACAAGAGCCAGCGTGATGACGTGAGCGATTTCTCCTTTCTGTAATTCGGTGGGAAAAACTACCTAGAAGAGCACTAAAAGCAATGACCGATGACGAATTGCTACAGATTGCTACTACACAACTGTAAATGACATTGACATTTTGACAGCATAGGTTTTTTTTATCATTCGTGACTGCTGTGCTGTGTTGCCAAATGTCACTTTAACTAAAACTACTAAATTAAAAAAAACAACGAAATAATATTTTTTGAAATGATATTGCCTCAAAAATTACATTATTATTCATTGAACACTGAAAAGTCAACTGGTTAAAAACAACATTACGACCATAAAAAGTCTTAAAAGTTATTTAAACTGACATGGTCATTAATATTATTAATCTGGATGCACTGATTAGGTACTTCTCTGCCCAACTTATCATGAATTACAAGGCGTGATGTTATGTAACACTTGAAATATCGGAGACTCGAAACAAAAATTGTAAACATGGCAAATATCCCGTTACAAGTGCTACTACGTTAACCCCTCCCGCTCTGGGCACAGCGAAAGGGAGTGTCAGACTTCTACTGACTAAAAACCACCCATGTTCCTTCTTAACCCTTTGTGCCGAGTCCAACTGTAAACGCATCCGACAACCAAGCATTCTGTACATCAAACTAAGTACCCCTACGCAAATTTTTTTGCTGGGAAATAACTTTTTTTTTTGGGGTCAAAAATCACATTTTACGGTAAAACTCGAAGTAGCACTCTTAAAACATTGTGCTAGTGGATGCTTTGAATAGTAAACGGGTCATTGAGGTAACTTAGTATAGTTAAAACCTGAAATACTTGTATTTACAAAAACAGCTGTGAAAAATTTGGAACTTTGACCCCCAATATCTCCGTAACTAGGAGGTTCCTAGGTATGGTCTAGAACAAAAAAATGATCGCAGTGGTTGGGAGAACAAATGCCCTTCGTTTGCGTTAAGGGTACTTTTACACCCTATTTAATCCCAGATACGCAAAGAAAATCCTTTTCCATTAATCCTAGATGCGTAAACACAAAGTAGACACTATCTAAGGTGTAAAAGTACCCTTAACGCAAACGAAGGGCACTTGTTCTTCCCTGGGAACCTCCTAGTTATGGAGATATTGGGGGTCAAAATTCCAAATTTTTCACAGCTGTTTTTGTAAATACTAGTTTTTCAGGTTATAACTTTACTTAAATTACCTCCATGACCCGTTTACTGTTCAAAGCATCCAATAACACAATGTTTTAACAGTGCTACATTGAGTTTTACCGCAAAATGTGATTTTTGACCCAACGAAAAAAGTCGTTTCCCAGCAAAAATGTTTGCTTAGGGGTACTTAGTTTGATGTACCGAATGCTTTGTTGACGGCCGTGTGATGGGTTGATTTACACCCTGTATAGTCGGTGTCTATTCAACTTTTGCACAAATTCGATTAGTTAATTGCAAGTTTAGTTATAAAAAGCTTATTTTCAATTTACTGAAGATTTTTCCCCAATCCCGGGGGAAAAAAAATCGTTTTTCGTTTGGAAGTTCTAAGGAAGTCTCCACTTTCTGTCTCTGTGGCAAATATAGTCAGCCTATTCTGATTACTGGTTATTAGGCATGTTTTTGTAAAATTGAAATACGGGTTCAAAGTTTTATTAAATATTTCATAACTGCCGTCCTTACGAAAAGTGCAATAACTCGAATTTTGCACCAAATTGAGATAAGTACATATTCGGAATTAGCAGAACGAGATCTATATTTTCTTTTTAGACACTTTTTACGTATCTATGACGTAGCCGGTTTTAATACTAAGCCTAACTGCAATATCTAGGTCGATGCTTTATGATTTACATATCAAAACCGAAATAACTATAGATAGGAATAACTTACTTACGCTATTTAGTAATTTCACTAACTATATCTGCAATAAGTATAGTTACTATATTTATAATTAGCATAGTTCGTCATTTGTAATATTGATTGACTAGTTATAAGTGCAATATGTTTGAGTTATTGCAGATATGATACGGATCCTTATTTTTGGTATTAAATAATGTGCTAATTATAATCTGCAATAAGTAGAGTTATTGCATTTATAACTACCATATTTAGTTTTTTGTGATTCTCATTTACTAGTTATAAGTACAATAAGCTTGAGTTATTGCAGTTATCTTAAGGGACCTTACTAATAATTATGGGATGAATACTAAAATTGATTTAGTAAGTAGATAATATTGCATTTATTTGTAGGAAGATTAAACGAATACAGTATACCTACGCGAAATAAATTGCAATAAATTCACTATTTATTGCGTTTATAACTAGCACCAGGAGGTGAGGGGGGAGTAAAATATTTCGTACAAACGTCAGTCGCGGCGCTCGCTTACTTCGAGTCGGACGAACACACGCAAGTGCGACCAGTTTGGGCGGTAAGTACGTAACGTATTTAATATTACAATATGTTTACATATCACGGATATTAATACGCTATGATGTTATTAGCCAGTGTTACTTTATTTAGTTATTAATTTAATGTACTTAAAAGTTGATATAACTTTGAACCTAGACTAAAAATGTTTAATTAGTCATAAGTTACACTGAAAAAAACATTGATCTCAAATTGTGTCTTAAAATAAAAAGTAGATTACATTTTTTTAAGTTTGTTTTTAATAATAACGATTGTGTACTTTAACTACTATTAAGATTAATTTTGAAATGTTTGTTATTTAATTGTAGTAACCGTTGAATTTTAAATGCTGGCTAATAGACCAGAATTAATAAGTAAAATAGCGAAGTGATTGCCATTGTGATTGTACTTTTTTAGGTAGAAATAAAAAAGATTTTATACCATACCTACTCTAAAAAGCTTATTTTATTCACGCAAAACAGTGAATAAAAAGGCCTTTTATTCACTGTTTTGTTTTTATTCACTATTTTGGTGTTTGAATTTGGAACACAAAAATATATCCGGTCTCTATTTCAATGCTTACACAAACTCCTTGCGCTAAGATTCGAAATTCAAAACTCTTTGGTGCAAATAAATTCTCGAGATTTGATTGGTCGATATTTGCGACAAGGAGTTTGGCATTAGATTAAAAACTGTTTTGTGTTCTTTGCTGCCTTTATAGAAAAAAAAATAGTGAATTGGCGCCATTTCAAATACTTACTGTGAATTGTACGGACACAAAGTTTAGTGTTACTTTATAATAAAACGATTGAATTATAATAAATCGATTATGCATTCAAGTGACGAAGAAGATATTGTGTTAACACCTGACTTTATGAAAGAGAGGGCAGCCGATATTGTCGAAAACTTGCTACCCAACAAATCACGGCTGGTTTACATCAAAACCTACGATGAGTTTTGTAAATGGAAAAATGAAAATCAAGCTTCGGGCACATTTTCTGAGTCTGTTTTCTTAACGTACACACATCAAAAGTGTCTAGGGATCAAGCATTTTTATGCGGATTTCTTGAGATTGAGATGTGGCTTTGTAATAAATTTATGATTTTATAAATTTATATGGATCCTTTTTGGTGCATTTCATAATTTGAATCAGGAACTGTGAATCAAATTCGAGTAAAAGATGAAAATCAGCTGTCAATATTTTCCCTATAAAAACATACAACGCATTGATGACATTATTAGTGCTACTGTTTCCCTACTACTGATTAAAACCAACGTTATTATGGAGCGGCGACGTCATTTAAGCAGGGAAGAAATGCTCAGAGCCGTGGGAATGATAGAAGCTGGTTCCCGGCAACGTACTGTGGCTTTAGCTCTGAATACAAGTCAGAGTGTTATCAGTCGACTTTGGACACGTTACCGAAGCACTGGTACCGTGGCTGAGCGCCATGGAGGACGGTATCGCTGCACCACACGGAGACAAGACCGATACATTCAAATCTTAACTCGAAGAGCTCCAACAATAACCGCCATGATGTTAGCCGTGAGGCTTCATCACTCTTCAGGGAACTTAATTAGCGACCAAACAGTCAGAAACCGCTTGCATGAAGTGAACCTTTATTCCCGAAGACCGCTACGGGTACCACCTATAGCAATGCACAATCGTAGGATTCGATATCAATGGGCTCTTGAACACAGAAATTGGGCAGAAGAACAATGGCGTTTCGTGTGCTTTTCTGATGAGTCTCGTTTTGGTATGAGACCGGATACAAGACGTATACGACACTGGAGAACCCCTGGACGCCAACAGCGATTAAAATCCTGCCAGGAAGTCCATCCTTATAGTGGTGGAACCATCATGGTATGGGCGGGTATTTGGATCGGCGGAAGAACTGAGTTGATTTGGATCAGAGGCAACCTCGACGCTCAAATTTATGCTGAGACGATTGTATCAGACGTCATCGTTCCTCTACAAGTGCAAATCGGTCCCTTATTTCAGTTAATGCATGATAATGCACGACCGCACACCGCAAGAGTTGTAAGACAGACTCTCGCCGCAGCTAACATCAATGTCCTGCCCTGGCCTGCTCAGTCGCCAGACTTGAACCCGATTGAGCATGCATGGGATATGCTACAGAGAAGAGCTCTGCCGAATATGGAGGGTATCCAGTCGCAAGAAGACCTTTTTTTGTTGTTGCAACGAACATGGGCGGCCATTCCACAGCGTGATTTGGATGAACTCATTTTGAGTATGCCAAACCGATGTTCTTGTGTTGTTAGTGTTCGCGGTAGAAACACGGATTATTAATTGTTTAAGTTACCCAATACAATTTTAAAGAAAACTGTTATTTCAGTCTTTTTTTCGAACTTTAATGTTAGTGGTTCAAATGTCAAAAATCCCTTTATTAGGAAAATGGCAAATTTCTTTATTAATGCAAAGGTGACTTGGTTTATCGTTACTGTGACAAACGAAAACACTTTATTTATTTATTTATTTATTTATCTATTTATGTACACACAAAATACAAAAAAAAGGAAAAAACAAAACATAAAAAAAAAAAATAGTAGAGCACAAAGGTACTGCTTATTTCATAAGAAATTTCTTCCAGCAGACCTGCGAGAGGAAAGTTGGATAAGAAATATAGACACAGTGTGTAGAAAAGACTAACAGGAAAAATTTAATCAGAATTTAGAACAAAATATAAAAATAAATACTAGTATTATGAATATATACCTATAATGTATAAACATATATATACACAATACACATATACATATACAGAATATTACAGTATAGAGGAGAGGTAATGTTCTCTGACTTGTTTTTTGAAAGTATACAAAGATTTGGAGTCTAGAATTTTAGGCGGAAGTGAGTTCCACAAACGTACTGCACTTTATTTGATGAATCCTTAAAGAAAATTTTAATTAATATCAATCAGGAGAAAAGTTATTGCAAAAATATATGTTGATCCCTAGACACTTTTGATGTGTGTATTTTAATGAACTGTCGAAGAAAAGGAAGTCATCGACATTATGGAGTATATATTCTATGTTGCGGTGTACTGTAAAAACAAGGCATAACATTGATATAAAAACATATTCTAACTTGCAAGCCTACCTTAAAAGGCTATCAGAAGGCTATAAACCGAAAAAATCCCTGGTTTTTACCGCTCCAAATGTTGAACGCTTTTTGAATGGTGCGCCAGACTCGCAATTTTTGGCAGTAAAAGTAAGTAATCTTCAACAAATCTTGCTTAATACAAGTACGTATTTTAGAACTATTTAATTGTAAACCTATCAACATCAATTTTGTAACAGTTTTTCTATTTTTGTTTGCAGGTTGCGTTAATTCTCGGCATTAGTGGAGCCTGTCGTTCAAATGAGCTTGTTAAACTGACAGTGGATGACGTGCAAACGATCTCTGACACTGCTTTACTAATTACTTTAAAGGATACAAAAACGAAAATCGACCGAACCTTCGTAGTCAGAGATGATTACATGAAAATTGTAGAAAAGTATCAAAGTTTTCGTCCTCCGAATACAAACAATAATAGATTCTTTTTGTTCTATTCTAAAAATAAATGTACAAAAAATCCAATTGGAATAAATAAAATTGGTTCCATGCCAAAAGACATTGCAACATTTTTAAAGCTACCAAATCCCGAGATGTATACAGGGCATTCTTTCCGAAGAACCTCTGCCACGTTATTAGCAAACACTGGTGCAGATATGACGGAATTAAAGCGACATGGTGGATGGAAGTCCACTTCCGTGGCTGAGGGTTATATCGAAGATTGTATCGAAAATAAATCGAAACGCAGCCTTCAGATAGCAAGCAGCATAAACCTAAAGAAACCTGAAGACCCATGGACTCCACGCCCTTCAACGTCCAAAGATGCCCCAGAGTTTCCTCCAGCAGAAAGTTCTGACCATCGACAAGAAATAAATATTGTTCCACAAGTTGACCACCCTAATGATAATAATAAGAAAATTACGCTTAATTTCAGTCATTGCTCTAATTTTAATGTCCATTTCAATTAATGTAACAATTCTTATTTCTTGATTAAATTTCTATTTTCGCTTAAATTATGTCTTTTCTCGTAGTCATGATATAAAGTATAGTATGCAACTCCTGAATAAAGTACGAATTTATATCGAGGGCCATGAATCACTCGCGTCGTTCAGGATTCTAACAGTTGAATCACTCGCTGCGTTCGTGATTCAATCATTAGAATCCTTCACTTGCTCGTGACTCATCTACGGCCCTCGCTTTAAATCCGTCCTTTATTCACTAGTTGCTACTATAATATGATAAATTATTTTTTATTCATTAAATTATAAATATAACCGATTTCACATTATTTTAAAAACACAACTGAACGCAGATATTATGAGTAGACTTGACTTTACCGAAAACAGTTTCATGCTAAATCGGTAAGAGGTAAAATAATGTTTTGCAAACTTCTGTTTATTCATAGGTATTTGACATAAAAGTGTAACATCTCTGTTTTTGTAATAGTAACAAGTTAAAACTTTGGCGTTTTAAACTTGTCTCTTACTAATGAAAACCGCAATAAATAAGAAACTTAATGCATATTTGGTTAGGAAGCAGTTAAAAAAAAAATTAATTGCTAGTCAAAAATGCACCATGTTGGTTTCCTAACCATTAGTGCAATAAATAGGTTACTTGTTGCGGTTATGACTAGTAAACATTCTTTCTACATAGTAATAATACTTACCATTATTGTATTTATTGGTTTTTATATCGGGAATAAATGCAGGAACAAACATTAAGTACCACATAATATTCTACACATTGTTTTACATCGTGTAGTAAAAGTTTCAAACCGATACCATGTATAGTGATGGAGATACAATCAAAATAAAAATAAAATCTTTTCCCGCGTTTATCTCGAAATCAGGTTTGACCTAGTTATTGCACTTTTCGTAGGGACGGCAGATAAGTATCTTTCCCTTAACTACGAAATATTATTAAAATGTAATTAGTTATGTTTTTTGGCTAAGCTGCAAACTTCCAAACGAAATTTTAATTTATTTTTCATAAATAACGCTAAGTAAAGTTTTTATTCAATTACTTGGGTATTGTGTATTGAAATTAACATCAGCTTATTCATTCATGTTTAAATACCATTTCGCGAAATATATCTTTGCACTACCTACATATTATCATATTTTATGCCATATTTTGTACCACATTTACTGCACGTAATTCTTTTTGCCTTTGACTTAAAAAAAAACTACTACAAATAATATTCTACCAACCAACTTATCCAAGTGGGTAACGGTGTTTGGGGGGGAAGAGGAACAGAGTGTAAAGTTCCTCATCCCCCATAGAAAAGGGAGCATCCTCCGACCAGACGGGTATTGTGTGTCTAATGGGCTAACTGCCCGACATAATAAGTCGGGATTTTCTATATAAGCTAATGTCGCGGATGAAGTTGATAGCGCGATGTAAGATTTAGCCAGTTAGTTCGCATGTGTTGCGATAGATGTCGCTGTCGCCACACGTGTACGCCATTCCCTATGACGCTATGACGGGATTTTGAAGTCAACACCATTATCCAATAAAAAGACCCTCCACAAAGTCGAAAATTAACATCAATTTAAAATTATTTTCCACGTCACTGCAATCTTTATTTTTTCTGTTTTGACCTCCTAATATTTGAATGTCTTTCGTTGTGATTTTTTGAAAATAAGACAATGGCTATGGTTGGTTGTAGGTACTGTTTTTACAAAGTAGGTAGGAGCGAATGATCTATAATGTTCATAGAAAATTGAGCCTTTTAAGTTGTAGGTAGGTACAACCACAGAACAGATAATCTCTTTTATCTGTTCTGTGGGTACAACCGGTACACGCGTACTGTCCTGGTGTGCGAGATAGGCGTACTGTCCTGCACGCGTAGTATGGCGATTCTATCTCTATTCTACCAAGAATAGACAAAGCTCTTTCCATATAATTTGACATAAAATTTTGCTACAATCTGTCATTTTGTCGACTACACAATTACTATTAGTCTATCTATAGGTACTGATATTCTTGTAATTATGATGGCTGTAACAAGATACCATGCGGAGCAAAGATACAATGTGTATCGTTATCGTAACTATTGTACTCAATTAGATTTTCCTTGGCGATACCTGTCAGTGATACAATCTGAATTAAAGACATTATTTTTATCACAATATTAAAAATGGTTGACATTATTCGGTATATTAGGGCGAATTTGGATGCGTCAAACAAAAGCGAGAATATGTTATGAAGTGGTTTTGCGAAGTATTTACTTATTGTAATTTTATTTATTTTATTCATTAACACTTAAGTTTGTTTTCAAGTAGGTAGGTTACAGGTGTAGGATGGGGATCCTACACCAGTAGGCAGTAACCTGCAGGGCTACTTTATATGTCAGTGGCTATTCTAGTGTCCATCGATTATCATCATGATTTTTACACCGTCCGAGAACCTAATATTTTATCCGAGGAACACATTGATTACAGTTTGACCGCTTTTATATACAAAACTAGCTGTTTCCGGCATGCGTTGCAATGCCCTTTTTCCTACCTACTACCTGCCTGTGTACCAACTACCTACCTACCTACTACCTCCTACCCTACCTACCTACTACCCTACCTACCTACTACCCTACCTACCTACCTACTACCCTACCTACCTACCTACTACCCTACCTACCTACTACCCTACCTACCTACTACCCTACCTACCTACCTACTACCCTACCTACCTACCTACTACCCTACCTACCTACTACCCGACCTACCTACTACCCTACCTACTTACTACCCTACCTACTACTCTACCGACTACCCTACCTACTCTACTATCCTACTTACTACCCTACCTACTACTCTACCTACTACCCTGCCTACCTACCTACCACTTTCTCACCTTTTAAACCTTCCCTGGACTTCCACGAATAATTCAACACTATAATTAGCCAAATCGGTCCAGCCGTTCTCGAGTTTTAGCGAGACTAACGAACAGCTATTCATTTTTTAACCGACTTCAAAAAAGGAGGAGGTTATATGTTCGTGTGTATGTATTATTTTTTTTTTTTTTTTTTTTTTATGTATGTTACCTGATTTCTCCTCCATTTGTGAACCGATTCTCAAAATTCTTTTTTTATTTGAAAGAGTATACTCCTGAGGTGGTCCCATTTAAATTTGGTGAAGATCTGATCCTGATCTTCGGAGATATACAATAGAACTCTTCAAAAATAGACGGCAAATCTGTCGTGATTGCTGCAATCGCTTGGATGTTTATTGTTTATACAACATCATGACGTAACATCACGCCTGTATGATCTGAGGGGGTACGCAGATGTGTACACCCAGATTTGAACAGTAAGATATTATGTAATGTTCCATTTATTGGGGATAAATAAAACCTATTATTTGTTTGGGAACAACTAAAAATGGAAAAATAAAAAACTTTTTGGCAAAAAATAAAACCGACTTCAAAAACACCAAAAAGTGAAAAATAAACTTCTGAAGAAAAATCAGCTTCTGAAGTCGGTGGCAAAAAAACGAAATCAAACAAACAAATGTCACCGACTTCAGAAGCTGATTTTTCTTCAGAAGTTTATTTTTCACTTTTTGGTGTTTTATATAATATAGCTGTACCCCGCGTGCGTTGCAATGCCCTTTTACCTGCCTACGTACCAACTACCTACCACCTACCTATTACCTACCTACCTACATACTACTAATTTCTCACCTTCTCTGGACTGCCACAAATGTTTCAAAACCAAAATTAGACAAATCGGTCTAGCCGTTCTCTAGTTTTAGCGCGACTAACTAACAGCAATTAATTTTTATATTATACGCAAACACCATTTGAAAAATCGTTTTTCTATTGGGAAAGAAACAGTAATTATTTGTGATTATTGTGATAATGTCGTATGGTCTGTTTGAAGTTGTCATTCGTTGACTGAACAACTGAACGTCACTCAATTGTTTTGCCTTCCCGGAACCTCTCCACTAACACTTGAACTTTATAGTACGGTATTAAAGCTCAAATTGATTTTACGTTTTAGTTAGAAAACGTTTGTATGGGAAAAAGAAAAGGGCTGTTTTTAGGGCTTTTCCGGCCATTATTCGAAATTTTCTCGCCGTAAAAACCATCCTTGAACTTCAATGAACATTTAAAAAAAAAATCAGTCAAATCGGTCAAGCCGTTTTCATGCTATGTCGTGACAACGGAAAACGGGTTTCATTTTTATATATATAGAAAGAATAGAAAGAAGAAAGATAGAAAGATAGATAGGAGGTGTACCTACCCTAATGGAAGTCGAAGAAGTCGAAGTCGACTAAAAAAAAGTCGTTTAAAAATGGTTTTTAGACCTACATTTTTAATAGAAGTAAAACTAATCTGTGGTAAAACTAGTTACCTGGGTAGGTACCCTAGGTCAAGAGGTGTTACTATATACCTTCGTCGTCGGTAGTTACCTACATAAGATGTGTTTATTATTTAATAATATGTTGATGAGACATGTCAAAATATACAATTTTATGAAATTGCGTAGTGAGGCACTTCTAAACGGGCAAGTTATAATGTACCGAATGTACGAGTAGTTTATACAAGGTGTAAATGAACCCGTCGGGGCTGCGGGTTATTCGAAAGAGATACCGCGGCCTCGGCGCAAGGGCTAAGAAGGAACATGGGTAGTTTTTAGTCAGTAGAAGTCTGACACTCCCTACCGCTCTGCCCAGGGCGAGAGGAGTCATTTGATGATTTCCCAACCCACCAAAAAAAAAAGCATAATTACTTTTTAATGTAGACCAGGTATATTCAAATCAAATCATTTATTTGCTTGAGATATGGGTACACATACGGATGAAAAAAATACAAACAAAAGAGCTTTAGACCATAATTATCCATTTTAAAGCATAATTACTTTTTAATGTATAATTGTGTTTATTTTAAAACATTTTTTTTTTTTGTTTCAACTAAGGTTTTATTTTGCATTAATCGTTTTGATATTAAAGTCTATGTAAATATACCGTGTTATCTTCTGATTGCGATTTATCATCATCATCATTCACAGCCCAACTTCGCCCACTGCTGGATATATACTTAATTTTCCCGAATAAACAAAATAAAAAAATAAAAAAAAAATATACCTCTCTTTGCTTTTGCCAAACTCCACGATCTTGTGCCAGCCTCATACAGGATATTCACGCGATGTGATGGCAGCTATGTCACCTACCCATCTCGCCCGTGTTATGTACCTACGTTGATATAAAAACAAATTGTGCTAAAAACTTGTAAACCTACAATTTTGGCTTCTCTTTAACCTTTTGAACGCCATTGTCACATATATGTGACAAACGAAATCTTACCCTGAGCGCCAACGTCACAAATATATGACAAAATACACGTCGCACCATATTATGAAATAAACAATTTAATCATTACTTTTGTGTGTTTTTATTTATATAATTTAAAAGTTTAAGCTTCCGTCTATATTGTATTGCATGAAACTAATATAAATAAACCACCAATATCGAGAAATTTGTTGTTTTAAAAGTAGATGTTAAACGCGTATAAAAGGAGTGTCTCACACGCCGTAGTCTGCTATATGTGACAGCTAGTGTTGTGACGTATGATTGTAAAATCAATAAAAACTTAAGAAGATGAATATGAAATTTTAGTCCAGAGTATATTATTTGTGTATAAGTTAGTATCAGGAGAAATAAAATGTATTTTTAAAACAACTCAGCCTAATACAACCATGCCTCTAGCTACACAATCAAAAATAAAATATGCAAATGTCTAATATCGACACTTGTTAAACTCATCTTTTGCGCATCCCTAGCGCAAACCAATATTATCAGTCCCTTGTACGCCATAGTCATAAATCTATGACACAACGGTGACGTCGTAAGCGCAGGCGATTAACTTTAGTGAAGTGCTTTAATATTTTTTTTTGTAGTATTTATTATTAAAATATCGTGTTAGTTATATACCTACTGCGATCATGAGTCTAATGACTACCGAAGAACTTCTTCGAATATTAGAAGGAATTGGAAATGACGAAGAGTTCTCGGAAGCGGAATCATTACAAGAAGATGATTTAGAGGTGAGTTATTTTAAAAACTATGATCAAAAATGTTAGTTATATCAACATTTTAATTTATTTATTAGGGACAAAAACAGGTCAGTAATTTCTTAAACGAAATTTTTTCAACAAGTAACCCACACTATTATAGAAGAACTGATTCGTAATAATAATTATTAGGTATATGTAACTGTTGATTTTTAAATTATTTCTGCGTATTTTTTACATGTAAAAAAAACAATAATTAAAATACTGATTTCAATTTTTTTTTTATTACTACATTAAAATCCTTGCGTATTTTAGATATGGATAGGTATTATATTAGATACGAATACTTATTAGCATCGATAACCAACGTGTACACTGCTACATCCCTAATTCAGATGCGAGAATGTCATAAAATTGACTGGCAAGCAACGCCATTGTCACAATACCAAGACAAGTCATGTTGAATAGTGTTGTAACCATATTGTAATAAAAATATTTTTTTAGTTTTCTAATATCTGCTTTTTCATTGATAGTCTCTGTTAAATGCTGTGTAAAGATTACTATATTGGAATATAGTGGCAGGTTAAATAAAATTTCAGTGTCGTGAGTACGGTTTATTAGAAAATTAAAGACGAAAATAAAAACTCAGTTGTATATCGATATAAGTTTTGGAATCCCTATTTTTTATGAAGGTCATTTGACAGAAAAAGTGGCCTGGCGTCAGGGGTACGGCGATACGTTTTTACTCTGGCGTTCAAAAGGTTAAAACACCTTTAGCAGTCGAACAAATAACGTGACGTCGCCAGCTTAGACAACAACAAAATATATATAATAATATAATATAATATATTCATAAAGTAATCGGATATATTTTATCAGCAGCATAAATGATAGTTTGTTTCTCACTTGGAGACGGAATATTTTATGAACGCTCATAAAATACTCCGTTTCAAGAGACAAAAAAAAACATAATCATAAAATTAGTAGGCATTGTAGATGCAACTTTATGCTACATCTTGATCTCCAGATGACGTAGATATTTTAAGTATTTTCAGTATCATTATCAAGCCGAACGTGGTACAGCAATCATGTACGATTTGAAAGATAAAATTGTTTTGGTGACAGGTGCTTCGAAAGGAATTGGTGCTCATTTTGTTCGAGAAATATTAGAAGAAGGAGTTGAGGTAAGTAATTAAACGCGTAAACCCGATATTTTTCATGTTTACTGTTTGAACGAGAAAAACAAACAAGACGGTAGGCGATATAACTTCAGTTTATTCGTGATCATCGCCGAAATATTGGGAACTCGAAACAAAATTATTAAACATGCTAAATATTTAATATTCCGTTTTCAGTGTTAGGTACTGAAAATGTTAGTGACCTTGTCAGTTTAAAAACTATATATGATTTATTATGACTTGCATTTCAAGGTTTTATTATCGATTCCCGGAAATGATACTAGATGAATACAAAATGCATTTGAGGTGTATTTGAGGAAAAAGAAAATAAGTCATAGTATACATTATAACAAAAAAAGATTAACTCTTTGCTCGCCTTACCCCATGCCTTTTTCAGTTTCATTGAGGTGAATTAAAAAGAGTAAAAAAAAAGTTGTGACATTAATCAGGACGAAATGTATCGAGTAGTAGGTATATCAACTTATTCAAAAATTTCACAGTCCAGACCACCTCTGAATAAAGTATGATGTTAAAAACAAAACTATTAGTAATATTATTACATATTTACCTACTTTGCTGCCTGCGTATTGATTAGTTCGCAGTTTAGAACTTAGTTAGGTACTCAAATTCTCATGTTCGACACAAAGTTCCTCAACATTTATTAACATTCGTGTGTTAATGTTGCTAATTATTATGAGTACCTACATTGCTCAAATTTGTGGCTACCACTCTGCCAGTATCTAGTAACAATCGACACCTTAATCTTTATCACATCATGTTATCAAAATCTCTTATTTTGATAGCAGAATTTCAAAAAGATAAAATTTACGTTCTGCTGGTAGGGTCGTTGCGCCGGTTTGCCGGCCGGGTCTAGTATTCGGCCTTTGGCACTAGGTGATGCAGTAAATTAGATTTAATAAGGATTATAATAAATATTATCGCACGAAATGAAGTTGGATACATTTGCAGATGGTTGCATTATATCAGGCAACATTACTTGGCCGGGTAAACACAACACGCGACTTTTAATAAATTGTTTAATACGACGCCAGCACAGGAGCTGTCAAGACGTGTGGAAACGAGCAAAAAATATAGTGGCGCGCGTTTTACACAAAAGTAAGTTTTGTGCTATTTTAACTGTGATTATTTAGCAATGTGCATATATTCCACTGTATAAATCACTTAGTATTGTATTTTCACATTAATTAGTGCAATATTTTATTGAAATAGTTGTTAAACTAAGTGGCCGGAAAGTGACATAGTAAATTCTCCAAATATTTGGTTGTCGGCCATGCGGCCGAAAAGTAGCTCGCGTTCAGCATAAATATTTTTGTCTCTTTTATTTAATTGGTTATACGAAAGTAGACTTCTCTTCGTTTATAATGAACCGTATTGTTGTGAATATACTAGTTTTCAGTTTTCGGCCATCAAAATACTGCAATTTTAACGGTTATTGATGAACCTAAAATACGCATTTCGCTAGTGGCCGAAAACTGAGTAAGTCTATAATTATTATTAAATTTTCGGCCAGTTTAAAATTGTATGAAAAACGGGGTGGCCGAAAACCGAACAACGGTCTGATTTTCAGCCATTTCATGAAATATAAAGTATTTCACGATGCAATTTTAGGAAGATCTTTCAATAAGATTTTTTTTTGCTTCAGATGGCTCCTCCAAAGAGTAAAAGAAAAAGAAATGCACCGTATACTCAAGATACTATTAACCAGGCACTTAGAGATATACGGGAAAAAAAGCTTTCCATTAGAGAAGTTTGTCGAAATTATGGAGTTCCTAGGGCAACTGTACAAGATCGAATATCTGGAAGAAGTAGTGATTCGATTAAAACTCGAGGTCCTGATCCTATACTTACCCATGAAATCGAAAGAAAAATAGTGGAATGGTTAATTGACATCGCTAAGTGTGGTTTTCCTATAAAAAAATCAGAACTGCTAGACACTGTTCAGAAAATCATAAAAGACTTAGGCTTGCAGACCCCTTTTAAAGACGACCGTCCTGGACAAACCTGGTTTTTGAAATTCTTGAAAAGGCATCCGGAAATTTCACAAAGATCTGCTGAAGGAATAAACAAGGCGAGAGCTAGGGTAACGAAGGAGTCAATTAAGCTCTGGTTTCGAGAACTTGAAGCGTTTCTGGTAGAATCAAATCATCGTGATATATTGGAATCTCCGGAACGCATATTCAATGGAGATGAGAGTGGGTTCGCCCTTTGCCCAAAAACAGGAAAGGTCCTTGGTCCTCGAGGGTACCGCAATCTTTACCAAATTAAAAATGGCAGTGAAAAAGATAATTTAACTGTTTTGGTGACATTTAATGCTAACGGGCAAGTATGTCCGCCACTAATAGTTTTTCCATATATTCGCCCGCCAAAACAAATAGCAGATAGCATGCCACCACATTGGGTCCTCGGAAGGTCTGAGAGTGGTTGGATGCGAACTGATGTATTTTTTGAATACATTACGAATGATTTTAATAATTGGTTACTAAGTAACCAAATTCAAAAACCCATTCTCTTACTGGTAGATGGACACAAATCCCATATGTCAATTGGGTTGAGCGCGATGTGCGAGCGATTGGAAATAATTCTTTACGCTCTGCCACCTAACACCACGCACATACTTCAACCAGCAGATGTCAGCGTTTTTGGGCCTTTGAAATCAGAGTGGAAAAAAGTAGTGAGGAAGTTTTTGACAAAGCCAGAAAACATAAACTCTTCTGTCACCAAGACTAATTTTTGCGCTCTTTTCAAAGACTGCCTGGAAAATACAAATATGCTGCGAAATATAATTAATGGCTTCAGAAAATGTGGACTTTATCCATTTGACCCTGATGCAGTGGATTACACGAAATGTGTCCAGAATACCCTGGAAAGATTAAACAATTCAAAGACACCCGAACGAAATTCTAAAGAAATAACCAACGCAGACCTAGTTTCCACAAGAAAGGTTTTGAAAAATTTAAAATTGACTCTGGCCGAAAGAAACATAAACGTGGCTGTTATATTGAAGGAGATGAAGAAACTGAAAAGAAAGTCTTCTCAAATACAATTTGCTGACGTTTTATACGAAACATGCTCTGAAGACCTGACGAACTCAACAGTCAATATTACAACATCTCAAATAGTCGAAGAAGATAATAATATGACCAGCCAATTAGATGATATCAACATGACTGAAATGGTGTCCTTTGAAACCATTCCACAAAGCCAGGCTGACGAAGACTTGCTTCTCCAATTGAGCAATTTAAGACCGCTAAGTCCTTTCAAAACTCCAGAAAGTCTGTGCAACATAGGCCAAGTTAAAAGTGTTCCAGTAAGTCATGGTGTTCTAGTAACTCACTCAGATAAGGATTCATCTACCGAAGCATCAGAATCGTTGATTGATAACGACATTTCTACATTGCATTTGTCAGGAAGTTATTTGGATGTTGGTTCTTTAGTATCATTGGATGATGTTCTTATAATACCAACTCAAATAAGTCTGCCAACAACAACAGTACTGCCAATGTCTGAAAGCGTAAAAGATTGCCGCGATGCAATAATAACCACTCAATGTAGTACAATAACCACCAATTCCACAGTATTAATGCCACAACCACCCATGATATCAAACAAGACCTCTGAACCATTGGAAAATACATTAACTCGACGCAATGTGCTGGTTGATATTCCAATAAAACAGACTAGTACACCTAAACAAACTAGTAAAACAAAGGAAACAGATATTATAGAAAAACATTTATTTAAACCGCAACCTGCAAAAAAATCTGACACTAATAACATTACACGTACACCTTTATCTGCCGCAATTTCATCGGCGGAGTATCGAAAATTTTATGAAGATAAAGAAAAAGTTAAAATAGAGAAGTTAGAATTGAGAAAAAAACGACAAGAAATTTTGAAAAAGAAAAGAATAGAAAAAGAACAGTTAAAGAATGCTAAAGTTACAAAACGAAAAATCGCGAAGTCCAAGAAACCCATGAAGGAAAACGAAAGAGTTAAAGTAGATTGCGCCATGTGTCAAGATATTTTAATAAGTGATACAGAAGAAGATCCTGAAAGAAATATTGGATGTGATTTTTGCACCAAATGGTATCATTTAAGATGCACAGACTTCGCTGGACTAAAATATGAAGAAGTACAAGACAAACCCTTCAAATGCAATGCTTGCATTCGTAATCAGTTTAATTACAATTATAATTAAGCATATTTCATTGCAGATTATTTTTCCAAAAGCTGCCATATTTTAGATTTTGATATTTAAGATTTTTATTGATAGAAAAATGTTGATTATGAATAAGTATAGTTATTATTTTGTATGAAAACAAAGCTTTTCTTGATATTATCGAACTTATAAAGATCGTTACCAAATATTTTATCAATCAAAGATTATTATACGATTTTATGTTTTAATGATTAGAATAACTTTAGATGACTCTTTATTGAGCAAATTTTTTCCGACTGGTAGGTACTTAAATTTTATTTTTTATGAATAAATAAGACTTATAGATAATATACTTGCATTGTTGTCAATTATGATGGTACCTGATTAATAATAATTTGATTAATGTTACTGTAAATAAAAAATATAGGAAGAAATACTTACATTTTCTTGTTATTTTATTTAGTTTGTACTACCTTTCTATTCTATCTAATCCAGCGGCCGAAAAACAAATTCTTGTAGGCCGAAATCTAAAATTTGTGGCCGAAAACCGGCGTTTTACCCATTTTTCACATTAAAAAATAATATAAAAAAGAGGTTTATTTGTAGGAACCAACGAGTTATTAAAACGAAAACTACATTATGTAGGCTATAAATTAACCGCGGTAGCACTAGGCTAAAATAATGGCAATATTTTATTCTAGTGCCTTAAAGTTGACAACTCCACTAAAAGGCCGAAAACCGGCGCAACGACCCTATATGATATTTGTTCTTGTGCATAACGTTATAAAGGCACCATCACCATCTGCCTAGTCTTTTTCCAACTATGTTAGGGTCGGCTTCCAGTCTAAACAGATGTGGCTGAAAACCAGTATTTTACATAAAGTGACTGCTTATCGGACCTCGATAACCCAGTACTGGGTAATACGCTACCCGTTGGTAAGACTCCTTGTCAGACTTTTTGACCTCTGTTTACCGTATCTGTAATGACTGCCAAAGATGTACAACTGTACCCAATAGTAGGTACACCCATATTTCGCCAGTTACGGTTAAGTTCCATGTAATGAAAACGGCAAATGGGTGAGCCTATTGCCATTAAGTCTTCGAGCGTCCTTATGATCACCCGGTGGATCATAAGACATTCAAGCAATGTTAGCGGACGTTCAAGAGGTTAACCGGGTACAACTCCAAACTCCGTCGCTGCTACTGAGAAATTACTGATGGAAAAATCTAACAGCACTAAGCTACGTGCTAAGTATGCTAACTTATAGCCCTGTAAACAATACTAATTTTATAATTATGCAGCATGTCAGGATACTGGATGTCGACGTAGGATCAGGTGAACTACTTCAAAATGAGCTGAATGAAAAATATGGCGAAGACAAAGTGAAGTTTGTGAAATGCGACGTCACTAATGATGGCCAGTTCTACAAAGCTTTAGAGGATGCTAAAGAAGATAAGGGATATATTGATCTTCTGGTTAATAATGCTGGAGTCGCAGATGAGAGTAAACTATCGTTGATCCGCAGACTTATCGAAATTAATTATGTAAGTATTTCTGTACCTAAACTGCATTGTTTAGTAATACTAGAGAAGCCGTCTCACTATTCAGTTAATTATATTGTTAAGGATAGGTCATGGATAGGTAGCTTCAAGTCTAGGGTGTTACCGGACCCGGGCATACCTGGCTCACAGGCTGACACTAGTACATGTGAAAGTACGGGTTTCTGTCGGGTCTCTTTTTGTGGTAGCAGTAGTAAATGGGTTTAGTAGATGACGATTTAGTTTACGTATTCTCCAGATGTAGAAATAAGAAAATAATAATAGGAAAGAGAAATAGTCTAGAACGGCGGAGAATACTCCATTTAGTATGGAATCTGTCATAAAAGTGTATCCGAAGATGACATCAAAGATAATTGTGTAGTTATACAAAGTATTCGTCCTTATTCTAAGTTTTTATAAAGAATAACGATAATCCTTTCACTTTTCCAGATAGCTCTTGTCAATGGAACCCTGAAAGCCATTGAACTGATGCGTAAGGACAATGGTGGCAGGGGAGGTGCTGTCATAAACATCTCCTCAATCGGGGGACTTATCCAGGTATCACCGATGTTCACGTACTCGTCGACTAAGCGAGCTGTCATGCAGTTCAGCCATTGCGTTGGTGTAAGTTCTTATTTGATAGTTTTTAGAAGTGACTTAGTTCATAAAGCATCATTGCAAAAGTAATTAGGGACTGGCCACTACCATACTCTACATGGTTGGTACGTTGTCCTTAGTGAAAAAAGATGCAAAAATATACCTAGGTGACCGAAATCCTTGTATCATGGGCTTCATCATCTTGAAAATCCCTTTTCATCTGTCGACAACTTCACACAAGTGCATCCATGTGATGAAAGCAAAAGCCATGGACTAGAAGACGCATACACAAGAATAGCAGCATCTTCAAACAAAAGACTGCAGCCTCCTGTCGTACCTACCCAAATTATACATATTCTAAACACCCGTTTTTTTTTCAATTTTTCAGCAAGCTCCCTGCGCGCATACCGGCGTGAGAGTACTGGCAATATGCGTTGGAGTCACCGACACTGCTATTTTGGGCAAAATTAAATGCTTCGAAAAAAGATTAGACCTAGAAGCACAAAATGTTTTGGGAGAACATCCAGTTCAAAAGTAAGTTGATACTTTTATTGAGATATATGGATGGATGTATATTATGGTGATAGAGTTTCAAAGGTAGTTATTAAAAACTTAGTCCCTAACTTTTACTGTTCATTCATCATAGTGGATGATACATGCTTACAGCCTAGAATGAGCAGAGGCATATGCCCAGTAATGACTTTCCATAACTTCTAGTTCTATATCCGGGGCTATTGTGGAACCGGGAACTGATTGAACCGTTCCGATGTAAATAGGAGATGGTCAAGGGATTAATTTTGCAGCAGTGTCTTACTGTTGACAGAAACCAGGGGACTAAAATATTGACGAACACTATTGTACTTTGCTGTGTGCATATCCATACTAAAATATTGCCCAGTAGGAAGAGGATATAAAATACCCATTTGCTATTCTGTTTAATCAACAGCTACATTATGATTGGCCTGATGTTGATTGTCTTTGTTCTTCTAGCGCCCAATCAGCAGCACGTGGAATGATAGACATGTTCAAACAAGGAGAGAGTGCCAGCATTTGGCTGGTCAGAGCTAACGAACCTGCAGAAGACATTACTTCGCACATTTTGAAGGTAGATGCGGAAATTGCTCAAGTTATCGCGGGAACAACATCGGAATAAGTTTATAAAGGAGGATTTTGTATATTACACAGACACGACATAGTCCACTCTGACTATAAAGCTCACATTTGAATGATAACCTCCTTAGTATACCGGTCGCAGGCGCAAAGATTTTCCAACTAGAATTACTCAATAGCTGCAACGGAGTCTGGGTATTTGCGGTTTATGGCAATAAGCTTTGCCACCTATTACATGGTACTTAAAACAACTCTAACAAAATGTTGGTGTAGTATTAGAAAAACCTCTGCCTAACTTTGCATTACAGGCCGGGTGATGTTCTGTTAAATGCTTTGTCGAGCCAGCGATAAAATTGTGTAATGTGTGAAGATCTAAAGGCACCGAGGGCTATCAGACAACAATTTATTGTACTACAATTTGCACTCGAATGCTTTGTGAGATATTCGGCGGTCTTTGTTGTATTTGTAACGCTCTAGTACCTTGATCTACTTGAATCAGTTCTATTTATTGAGTATGTTGTAACCAATGTCTTTAAAGAATTATACTGTAATTTCCGTTTCAATAGAATACAAACCAAGATTAAATGCAACACATCAAGCTACCCACCCGATACTATCAAAAACCATGAACCTAATTAATGCTTTAGCGATAAAGTTGAAAATCTATGAAAGAAATTCGACAGATTGTAGTAGCTTGACGTGTTGGCGTCTGTAAATAGCAAAAAAATCATCTAGATAATAAAATCGAGTGAAAACTATTCGTAATAAATGTTTAAAGTTACTGCACGTAATGAATGTAGCTTGAACGTTGTTAGTGGTTTAGAAGAATTTTAGAAGTAAAATAACATTGAAATGATAATAAAAATAAATACTGATTCAAACTTGACTGTCTTTTATTTATTCCTACACCGTAATTCTATTGTCTAAAGAAATAGAAGAATTAGAATAATAATTAATTGTTACTGTAACTATTATGTTCACTCGTGGCTGAATTAAATAGATTGGTACATTTCCAGTAATTTGATGATGGATCGAGAGGAAGATAAAGCCAATAAAAAGATGAATGGATTGTAATTATGAGGATTTATGTGAAAGAGAAAGGAGTGTAAATGCCACAAAAGAGACAGGAGACAATGGAATAAAACGTGTTGTGCGCAATTACAATGTGACAAGGGCAGGAAGCTGATGACGACATTTTCAGCAACTTCACGTTGAGGGATCAACCATTATAGATTGGAAGTTGAAAAGTCATCGATAATAGAATGAATATAGCCCCACAGTGCCATGAATTTTAAAAGCAGTTTCTTTGTGTTTTCAAACTAATCGTACTTAATTCTCACGAACCTTTTTTGTTCGAGTCAGCCGGTTTTGCATGAATGACAAAGAAAGAGATAAAAAATGAATAAAGTTAGCTAGATCCTGTCTAGGCTAAGCATTAGGCTGCAAGCAGGTTAGTCAGTATGTACGAGTTAAAAGATACAGTTGTCTTGATTACTGGCGCAGCCAAGGGTATTGGGGCTGCTTTTGTTCATATACTGGTGGAGCAAGGAGCTAAGGTAAGAAAAATGTAATATATTTTGAGCTATATTTTTGAGCGTGCTCCTTTAGAGCAAGTATAACCTGCCTAACATAAATCAGATGATGTGGGAGATCTAGTTTTAAACAAAAAGTGATGCCATTATGTTGTCTAACTGCGCAAAATACATGACATAACCATGAGTCGGAACTGATAAGTCCTTTTTTATTATAATTTATTCCATGTAGTGCAAATATAAAGGTAATTCACAGAAAGAAAATAAATTGTTTATAGTGGGTTATGTGGCAATGCATATTATGAGGAAACCCGTATGATCTATTTCTAGACACAAGACATAATTACGTAACGTGCAACGCAAAGTGTATTAGGTATACATGCGCATATTATTCATACATATTATTATAAGATACATAGTAATGAACAACGTTAACAGCAGTGGAATGAGAAAATTACAAATTGATAAAGAGTCAAGCGCCTATAATAAAATGAACCTCAAAAATACTTATAAAGTGTGTTCGAGGTTTTTTTTTCAATACATATTTCCAATAAAAGAGACAGGGTCAGTTTGAGTTTCAGGGAGGAGTAGACGGAGGCTTTTGCCCAGGAGTGGGACAGAGCAAGCGAGAAACAAAAATTTGCCTTAATGATTGTATTTTCACAGCATGTAAGAATATTGGATCTTGATGAAACTGCTGGAGTATCACTACAAAATGAACTAAACGAAAAACATGAAGCTGATAAAGTAACATTTACAAAATGTGATATAACCAACGATGAGGAGCTTTTTGGGGCTTTCAATGATACCACAGAACAGTACGGCTACATTGATTTGGTAGTTAACAATGCTGGTGTGGCCAATGAGAGTAATAGTGACTTTATACGCAAGGAAATTGAAATTAACGTTGTAAGTACAAGAAATAATACATATTTCTCGGATTTCCCTTACTTCAATTGTATTTCTTTTAAATGAGCTTAAGGTTTTGTGTGATTCTGTGCTTGTGTCTAATGATGCCAGGAATTACTACAATGCATGGTTTAAATGTGTGTTCTTTTTCTATTTAACAAGAGTACTTTACTTATTTTAAATCAGTAGGTACCAAGGTGGATGTCGTAAATGGTTTTTATCTGCAACTGAATACTAGTATTTTATACAGGGTTGAAGAGACGCTGAATCATCATTCTAAGTCGTCCCACATGGAATTAGTTCGTCAGTTATTAAAAAAACTACTGTAAAAGTGCACACTGCACAAATGTACATTGTTTTGAACGTTTTCGCATCAGTGTCTCTTTCTTCTCGTATAAAGTGATTGCCCTTCTAATGTTTACAACTCAGTTATTGGGTAATGCGATACTTCTTCATAAGTCTGGATGGTATGAATACTTATTTGTTTATGTATTTTTTGTTACAGACAGCTCTAATCAACAGCACAATAAAAGCTATAGAGCTGATGAGAAAAGACAAAGGTGGGAGAGGAGGAACAGTCATCAACGTGTCTTCAATAGTGGCCCTCATACAACATAGTCCGTTACTGTTTGTGTATGCTGCCACTAAAAGTGCTGTCCTGCAGTTCAGCAACTGTATTGGTGTAAGTAAGAAGTACAGTTCTTTTCTCCTGATTTTCGGCTTTAATATATCTATCTATATATATAAAAATGAAACCCGTTTTCCGTTGTCACGACTTGGCATGAAAACGGCTTGACCGATTTGGCTGATTTTTTTTTTTAAATGATCGTTGAAGTTCAAGGATGGTTTTTACGGCGAGAAAAATTCGAATAATGGCCGGAAAAGCCCTAAAAACAGCCCTTTTCTTTTTCCCATACAAACGTTTTTTAACTAAAACGTAAAATCAATTTGAGCTTTAATACCGTACTATAAAGTTCAAGTTCTAATGGAGAGGTTCCGGGAAGGCAAAACAATTGAGTGACGTTCAGTTGTTCAGTCAACGAATGACAACTTCAAACAGACCATACGACATTATCACAATAATCACAAATAATTACTGTTTCTTTCCCAATAGAAAAACGATTTTTCAAATGGTGTTTGCGTATAATACAAAAATTAATTACTGTTAGTTAGTCGCGCTAAAACTAGAGAACGGCTAGACCGATTTGTCTAATTTTGGTTTTGAAACATTTGTGGCAGTCCAGAGAAGGTGAGAAATTAGTAGTATGTAGGTAGGTAGGTAATAGGTAGGTGGTAGGTAGTTGGTACGTAGGCAGGTAAAATGGCATTGCAACGCACGCGGGGTACAGCTATATTATATAAAAATGAATAGCTGTTCGTTAGTCTCGCTAAAACTCGAGAACGGCTGGACCGATTTGGCTAATTATAGTGTTGAATTATTCGTGGAAGTCCAGGGAAGGTTTAAAAGGTGAGAAAGTGGTAGGTAGGTAGGCAGGGTAGTAGGTAGAGTAGTAAGTAGAGTAGTAGGTAGGGTAGTAAGTAGGATAGTAGAGTAGGTAGGGTAGTCGGTAGAGTAGTAGGTAGGGTAGTAAGTAGGTAGGGTAGTAGGTAGGTCGAGTAGTAGGTAGGTAGGGTAGTAGGTAGGTAGGTAGGGTAGTAGGTAGGTAGGGTAGGAGGTAGTAGGTAGGTAGGTAGTTGGTACACAGGCAGGTAGTAGGTAGGAAAAAGGGCATTACAACGCATGCCGGGAACAGCTAGTTTCATATAATTTAAGAATAACTGGAAGTCTGAAAGCTGTGCCAGTGATTACAAAGTTGTGTAATAATCGGTTATCGTGGTATGGACATGTTTTTTCGAACGTCAAAATTTACTTTACTTATTTACAAGAGACAGTCCCCCAAAACGCCCACCCTTCGAGACTTCCTAGTGTTTTTGCTGGAAATAAGAAGTGGCGGAACAGACTCTTTTTTCCGTTACGATATATTTTAAAATCGATAGAGAATCTTTTGTGTTCATTGACAGAAATGCAAATTCGATATTTTCAGAAAGAACCATACCATTCGAAGACTGGTGTTCGAGTGATCACAATATGTTATGGCGCAACGAAGACTAGCATTATGGACCATATGGCCAGTTTTGATAAGGATATTAATTTGCAAGATATAGTGGCTTTGTACCCAATGCAAAGGCTAGTACTTACTAACTCTAATCTAGTATCTGATGGGATGACGTCACTTCGGTGGAAACCGGGGTTAACGGTGAAGAGCGGAGACGAGAGGAGATGTGCGGAAGTCAGTCAATCACTTTAGTTAAAATTTTCATCTGGTATTGAATTTAGCACATCTCTTCTGCGCTCTGCTCGTTTTTGCTTTGGTGGAAACCGGACCTAAAAGTTCTGTGGTTAAGCGCTGTTAGAAAACTATTCTTTAAGTAGCGCATACTCGTAGAAACAGTGAGGATTAAATCTTTGAAATGAATTATCTAAAGTATGTTAAAAAGTTTAATAGAGCGCTGGAAGGCTCCTCACCAATGACAGGACCGGTCCCATTGTCACCATTGCAGGTTCTGATGATGGAATCTCTGGAAAGTCGACGTATATACTGTTGTATCTTCAGGACATCCAGGTGAGCTGATCATGGAAGATACAACTCCTCAACGATCATAAGGGAATCTTGATCGAAGGTTTTAATAAGTATGTTAAATGCATAGCAAATACTTGTATAGGATATTACAACTAAAAAGGGAAAAATATGAAAACATTTTTGCAACAATTTAAAGTGGCTCCAAAAACACGAAATAGTATGTTATTTATAAAAATCAAAACATATATTTCAAGTAGGCTAGTTACAGGCACTTTTGAATAGTCGTCTAATACAAAATCATTTTGAAGGGAACGAAATGATCCGACACACCCGCCACCATCAGTGAGACCTTTAAGTGAGCATGACACACTCTCAATCGGCAGGGCCTAATTGTCTAAGTCATATAAAAAAAAAATGTAGGTTTCCAGAGAATGATAGCATTCTAGTAATTAGTACTCACACAATATGCGACTATATAATATTAAATAGATTGAATTTATAAACTGCAAAGATAGTTGTACAATCTTCTTCTTCTTCTTTGTTAAGAACGACACCCACGGGAAGATATGGGATGGTGCTATTATTTACGTCCGACACCATACGGAACGAAGACGGAAGAGGCGACTAAGGGACTTACCAGAGAATGGGCAGCAGCGTTCTTTGTGCCTTCGTAACAACCATACTGCGATCGCCAACCCGCCTGACAAGCCGGGGCGATTATGGCAATTCCCCCACTTCTGGGGGTGGCCTGTGTCCAGTAGTGGACGTCTTATGGCTGAAATGATGATGAATGATGAATTCAAGCACCTCTGTCCTTGTGGAGCAGAACCGGCATTGAGCCAAGCATTTTTATAAGCGATGTAATCGTCCAACTTGTAATATGCTTACTTGCATAGTGTGCGTTTGAAATATGTTTTAAATTTCGTCTCATTCAGTTCAAGAATGCTTTGTGGAATTTTATAATAGCATTTCAAACAGTACTTCATGAAAGAGAGTCTACTTTAGCGAGTCTGAAGCCTGGCTGAACTAATTGGTCCCTATTTCTAGTTATATAAATTGTGCCTGTCACCTCTTTTACTAAAAAGTTGCAGATTTTTTCTCACGTACATTATATTTTCGAGATGTATTGACAATGCACCGTCATGATGTTGATGTTCTTAAACAGTTCCCTCAGAGAATCGCGTCTACAAAGATCATTATAATAGGGTGTAAAAGTACCCTTAACGCAAACGAAGGGCATTTGTTCTCCCCACCACTGCGATCAATTTTTGTTCTAGACCATACCTGGGAACCTCCTGGTTACGGATATACGGATATGATATTGGGGGTCAAAGTCCCAAATTTTTCACAGCTGTTTTTGTAAATACTAGTATTTCTGGTTTTAACTTTACTTAAATTACCTCCATGACCCGTTTACTATTCAAAGCATCCACTAGCACAATGTTTTAAGAGTGCTACTTTGAGTTTTACCGTAAAATGTGATTTTTGACCCCAAAAAAAAAGTCATTTCCCATATTTATTATATTTTAGTACTTAAGCCTTGTCATAAACAACACTTGTGTTTTCCTTAAGAAATTAATAAATAAATAATGAATAGGGGGCGAGCCTATTGCCATCAACCGGGCACACATCTAGACTCTGTGGTGATAACATATCATTATGTCCATAGTGAATGGTTCTTAGAGCGCACAGTTACCCTTTTTATGTCATTATATATAGCTAGCCTATGTTGTCCCACTGCTGAGCAAAGGCCTCCCTCCATTCCTTCCAACGGTCACGATTCTGTGCAACGTCTCTCCAATTCTCAAGGAAGACATCCAGTTCGTCCCGCCATCTCCTTCGTGGTCTGCCACGACCTCGTGTAACCGTTTCAGGGCACCATTCCTGAGCTTTACGGGCCCACAGATCGTTCGGCATGCGACAGACATGTCCTGCCCAGTCCCATTTAAGTGTGGCAGCCTTTTGAGCCACGTCATCAATTTGCGTTTTGGAGCGCAGTGTAGTGTTTCGAACCCGATCGGTTAATTTTACACGTAAGATACTGCGCTCCATAGCATGTTGGCAAACCTTGAGTTTGGACTTTTGGATGTTAGTCAAAGACCAAGTTTGTGCACCGTAGGTCAAGATGGGGAGAATACACATGTCCATTAGCTTTCGCTTCAGAGACATGGGCAGGGTGCCCTTAAAATATTCTTTCATGGACCAGTAACTCTTCCAGGCATTTTCGGTTCGTCTTGCGATTTCCTTTTTATGTCAAATGATAATAAAATCAACCTTTTACAGTTTACCTACAAGGCTGATTTATCAAAAATCATGGAGTAAATAGTTTCTCTTGCTGTTTGACGTAGGAAATTATACCTATCACAGTGAGGAGACAAAAACGTCCCCTTGGTATATATACCCTGCCGCGTAACGAAACCATAGCGCGATTCAGCCCGGGGGCTACAACGCCATCTATCGAGCACGTGGGTACTATTCGACGGTTCTTTAGTTTTGAGCGAAACATTATAAACAGAGATTTGATTACTTTCAAATGTAATGACCATAGATCGGAATAGGTAGAGCTGTTTTATGTACTTGCCATAGGTAAGAATAATATGGATATTCCCCGAGTCCCGGGATTTGGTGTTTAACCTTTCGTAGATCCACGCGAGACACAATGGCTTTAATTGATTGTGTCTAATAACATGGCATACGAAAGGTTAAGTAGTGAAATCATAAAAAAAAACTATTCTCGACTTCGGAACTAATGAAAGATTACACTTCCTTTCTCACGGGTATATATAAGAAGGACGGGAGTAAGGCTATTATAATAAATAGATAAACTTCATTTACTAAACCACATACCTATATTTTTTTATGTAACATTTTCTTATTCAAGAATCAACAATTATTTAAACATTTTTTTTTTCTGAAGTTGTACAAAAAAACATACCTACTACCAATGAAATTATTTGTTCCCCAGAACAAATAATTTGTACATCAGTTTTCTTTTGTTTCCATAATGCGGCGATATTACGCGTCTCAACAAAGCGGCAATGTCTCGCGATAGGCAAAAAGTTTTATAGCGTGCTGTTGACGTAAAATTTACAACGTCGCTCATGCGCTTATTGGCTTACATATACCATTTATAAACATATTTAGAAAAATAATAAAATTCAATAGAATCCCGTGGTATCAGTCGGAATCCCGTGGAATATCCGTTTAACGTCAATGTTTGCGGTCAATGAACGTAAATAGCTCTACCTATGGCGATCACTGGTCACTTATGAGTCGAGGAGAACATAGCTTTGCAAAAAAAGAACCGACCTACAAAAATGGACTAAAATAACTTTACTTTCGGAAGTCGGAGACTTTGTTTGTTACATTTACTGTTTTGCCACCGACTTCCGAAAGTAAAGTTATTTTAGTCCATTTTTGTAGGTCGGTTCTTTATTTTGAAATATTTTACTTTTTGTTTTAAGCATTATGTTTTTGTACGTAAGGATGTGCGATTTAATGTTGTTTTTTATTTAAATAGCGTGGAGTCAGCAGCTCGAGGAAGTCTTGAAGCTTATAGAAGAGGAGAAAGTGGAAGCACCTGGCTGATCAACAACGGCAAACCGGCTAAAGACATCACATTGGCAATTAATAAGGCGTATGAGATGCTGGCTCAACTTCTAATATAACAGACGACTGAGATCGTTCTACGAAAAGTATTTGATTTTGTTTAAATACTTTACCAACCACTACAAATACTTTACCAACTACTTTAAAACCATAATTTAAGAATGACTTCCTCATTCTGATTTTCCATCACTCCTCAGGCCAGGATTTATAAAAATGTTACTTGTAATAAATACACCCATAATAAATAATAATAATAAATCAGCCATTCGTGTCCCACTGAAGGGCAAAGGCCTCCCTTTCCTCTTTCCACTTATTCCTATCCAGTGCTCCGGTTTGCCTATCCCTGCGAAAAGAATCCAGTTCGTCCCGCCATCTCCTTCTGGGCCTGCTGCGCTTTCGTTTGCTGCTGTTTGTATATATAATACACCCATACTATAATTAAAACTATTTACATAAATATAAATACTTTCTTGCTTTTTTCCAACAATGTTGGGGTCGGCTTCTAGTGCCAATGCAAAGCAAGCCAATGTGACCTCCGCAACCCTAAAAATTTAAACTAAACTAACAAAAAACTAGAAAAGGGCATCAAGAAACTGCTGAACACTTTCAGCTGGAAATGTGCCTCAGAAACTGGCTGGCGTCGACACGTTGGACGTACTTGTATGGCAACACTAAACCTCTAACCAAGGTAGAAGCCAGCCCTTGGGTCACGTGAAGCGTCGACTAGGCGTTTCGAAATTTCAACTGTGCTGCACTCGGAGGGGTCCAAGTGCAGCACACGGACTCAGAGTTTCAACCCCGAACATCTCGAAAATGTAGTGAAAATATTCTAATCAAAAGACGAGATTGCAGTAACTGAATTATCAATAAGACTCGAGAATTCATTTACTGTGAGCTATGTCTTTTATTGTTTTCGGCACTTCTGCGCTGTCGACGGACCAGGTTAGCGAGGGAGTCTTCCTTCGCTTCGCCGCCTCTCAGAAGGACTCCACTGCCTCCTATCCCGTCCTACTGTCGACAATGGCCTTGGCCAAGGTAGACAAAGAGAGGTCTGCCCCAGAGCAGCTGCGAGAGCACGGCGATGCGCCACCCAAGCAGGACAATGATTCAGGGTGTGAGGCCCGTTCGGCGTGTCACACCGAGAGCAATGCATGACCTAGTTTTGTGTTATCAATCTAGTACTAAACAAAAAATATGTCATGTTCCAAAAAAATATTGGTGTTATTGTACGATAGCAAAGTATTCATCGTTTGTAAATAAAACTGTCGGTATCGACGTTAAAATGTAATTTAGGTGAAGGCCGACGAGATCAGCCGGTTTTTAACCTTACGTTCCACTGTGAGAGTCTCTTTTCATATATCTTTGTGCATTTAAAATAGTTAATGATTTGGTTGGTTTGATTATTTTGGCTATAATTTTGTAATAAATTAAGTAAGTACTAATGATCTGTTTAAATTCTTGTTTGAAGAGCGTAAGAATTTACACTTTTGACGTTTGCTTATTACTACGCTATATTAATTACCTCCTATATAGCTCCGTCTATGTCACTATCTTTAAATGCACGTTAAAGATTGCTACCTTGAATTTAAGCATTGGTATGTAAAGTCATATCCACACTGCACTAGCGGTAGCCGACGACCATTACCTACTTTTGATCAATAAGAAATCTTTTTGCAACATAACAGGCCTGTATAATAATATGGTGTACCTCAAAATAGTCCCACATTCCGAAAGTTAAGTATGTTTAAGGCCTTGTAATAGTGCACTTCCGACGTTTGGCCTCCAGACTGGAACGTGCCGGGGCTGCCTGCAAGCGGCTTTTGCCCAACCTGGGAGGGTGGGGGGGGGGAGTTAGTCAGTAGAAAGCCGACACTCCCTTCCATTCCGCCCAGAGCGGGAGGAGTCATTTGGAGATTCCCCACCGACCAAATAAATAAAAAGCCTTGTAATAGTGTACGAGCCTAGTGCCATCGAGTGGGAACACATTCTGACTCAATGACTGCTACTGAGAAATTCCTATTGGAAAAGCCCAATAACAGTTTGGCTGACCCAGAAAGGGACCCTCAAAAAAAACCTAATGCTCAGCAGTCTCGAGTGCGTCCACTACACCAACGAGGGAGTCCCTTTTAAAGGCCATAATTAACGTGTCGTTAAAACAACGTCTACAACCGGTACTTAAGCACTTAATAAATTTAATAGTTTAGTTTTGCAAAATATTTTAGCCCAGTTTTGTCACTCTTTGTCCTATTAAAATTTTTCCTTGTAACATACCTTCCTCAGGGAAGGTATGTTACAAGGAAAAATTTAACATTTTTTTAGCAGTTGACTTATCTCCGAAAACATTCCAAACCGCAGCAGCTCAGTTAGTGTTGTGTGAATCACCTTTATGACCCCATATTAGGAGACAGCCTGTTTTAAGTTACACCTAAGTGTGGTTAAAATTGCTAATAAGTACGTTTTCGCGAATGTAGTTATTTTGCTTCATTAAAACTCAGAACAGTTTTTGATTCGGTGGGATGTGGATGTGGATGTTTATTGTGAACTATTAGGTGATCTTGTATCTTGTATTGGTGTCAATAGTGCTTGAAAGTAAATAATAAAATCTTTAAATAACAAAAAGTGAGTATTGTTGAAGTATTTATTTATTGAGTATTGGAAAAAAATGTTGACCAAAAGAAAAAAAGTAGGTGTGTTCAAATAATTCTTTGGTATTAACTATTTTATAGTAATATGCTGCCATTTTTTTTGGAGGGTTAGTAATCATCAAATGACTCCTCCCACTCTGGGCAGAGCGGTAGGGAGCGTCAGACTTCTACTGACTAAAAACCACCCATGTTCCTTTGTGTCGAAGCCGCGGTATCTCTTTCGAACAACCCGCACCCATGAAAAACCGCAGCCCAAGTACCTACTGCCTTCATCTTAGTTTCACTACCTATTTGTAATATCTATTAGGTACTGTTACTGTAAGCTTGTGTAATCCCACAGCTGGGCAGAAACTTTCCTCCATGTCCTTCAAATCTCTCGATCTAGATTCAACGTGGAACACTGGTCGTTGATTCTGTCCAGCTCATCCCGCCATCTCCTGCGAGGTATACCGCGACGCCTGGCTGTGTCGAGGCTCCACAACGTGGTTATTTAGGGCCGATAGACTATAATATCTATAATTATCATGTAACTTTTATTTATTCGCACTTCTCTTTCTTATAATCATCAACACGTACAAACAAGAAGCACAATCAGTAAACCAATACCATCAGCTCAAGTACCTAAGTCATACAAAACTATCTGTTAATTTTATCGCTATTCAAAGACTGGAGCTCTTCAAAGCAGTCATAGGCTCCGCGCAAACGGGCCACCGACCGCTGCCACCGGTGGCTGTCGCGCGCCACTTTCTTTGGTACAGTCAGTACCAAACATTGCCGCCCCGTCCCCCCCGTCCCTCTCACACCACTTGCCCTCTTCTTCTTTCACGCACACTCTTTTTCGTATTTAGTTCTTAGTTTTTTACACGACTACCCCAAAAAAAGAGTGTTATGTTTTTTTTATTTTATTTATTCGTTGTGAGCACCTTGTGGTATGTGCCAAATAAATAGGTTTTCTTTCTTTCTTTATCCGAGGGGTCAGATAATGATGGGCACTGACTGTATCACGCAAACAAATTAGTAGCGAGTGGTCGCCACTGGTGGCGTGTCGCGGACACATTTTTGTGGATGTCCACCACCGGTGGCGTGTTGCTGACACTGAGTTGCGAGTGGAGGGCACACGCTACACGTGTGTGGCAAATTCCATATAAAACGTTTTAAAAATCATGTAAACAGCTTGTCGCCAGCCACTGGTGTCTGTGAGAAGTGGCCCGTTTGAACGAAGCCTTAGATCGGGGCAACACTAATGATTTTATTATTACTTGCAGATTGACTGCGGCGTAGATCAGTCGTGATCGTGTTTCCAAACCGTCATCGCGAACTCGAGTTATCTTCGTGAAACCAAGCTGTGGCTATAGTAACCTGCGATTGCCTTCCAACCTTCGGAAACATGTTCGAAATAAGAGATAAAGTGTTTTTCGTGACTGGGGCAGCAGCGGGTATTGGAGCTGGGATTGTCAGGGCGTTTTTGGATGAAGGAGCGAAAGTGAGTACCTACCCAGTGTATTTATTTCATGCATTTATAAGAATTAAGGGATAAGAGGTATTCAGCTTCATTAGAGTCTCTTACTTGATCTTGGTTGGTATTTTTTTTTATTTTTCGACTAGCTGTGTACTGTGACCTTGGTCCGCGTGTAATTACTTACTATACAAATATTACTTCTCTATTTGAATCGGATTTTGTAAATTTTTTTTTGCAGTGAACCCTAATCCATAATGAATAACCTCGAACTTGTTTTATAATCGTAATCATAAAATAGACTCAATTGTTAGATTTCTCGTCATTAGTTGCTGCAAGTTATCTACTATTGACGTAGTTTTGTTGCAACTACAAAAATGATAATTGTGAATTGATTCTCTAGAACTAGATGTACCTACAAAGTGAAGAATAATAACGTATTTCTTTGAATCATAAAAAGCAAAAAAAATCCTATCCTACTTATCACATCACATCACACTAATTTAAAAAGGCGAAAGTTTGTGAGTGTGTATGTTTGTTACTCTTTCACACAAAAACTACTGAACGGAATTAGATAAAATTTGGTACACAAATAGTTTATAACCTTGATTAACACATAGTATATTTATCCCGATTTTATCTTGCAGTGGGACAATATGCGAGTTGTAGCGGGCGAAGTCGCTGCAACAGCTAGTTAATTATAAAGTAAAAAAACCTGTGTTACTAATATATAAGACTTTGACTCTGAGCTATGATCACAAAAATTATGCAAGTCATGACCTGTCATGCATTTAAGACTAAAGTGGTCAATTTCGTAGAAAATGGCTAGACAAGAAAATGACATAAAATATGTAACTAACTATTCAACAGCAACTATAAAACAAAAACAGAAATAATACTGTTTTTTTTTTCAAGGTCAAAACTAGCATAGTTAGCTATCAACAATATGGTGTCTAAACATAATCATTATCATGACAATTTAAATTAGCATGATTAATTAAGTCTGATTGATATGCAGCGTTGCATCAATCATGCAGTTCGTAATATTAATGGATCGTCAAGTAGCTTGATGTGCTGTCACCTGTACCTACTTAAAGGTTGTACCGTGTCCCGTCGGTTCTGCGGGTTGTTCGCAAGAGATACCGCGGCCTCGACATAAAGGGCTAAGAAGGAAGATGGGTGGTTTTTAGTCAGTAGAATTCTGACACTTCCTTTCGCTCTGCCCAAGAACGGGAGGGGTTATTTGATGATTTCCCACCCCCCCAAAAAAAAGGACTGTACCGTGAGCCTGGGTATCAACAGAGATTTCTTTTACAACGTCATTGATTTAAATTATTGCAGAATGAGTTTTCTACAGAAATATGTAACAAGTATCATGTAAATCATGTGTATCATGTAAATCATGTTTAATTGACTACACAACGATTTATACATTCATCATGCTCGGAATAGGCCTATATTTTCTTCCTATATTTCCGTAACTTGAAGGTTCCCAGGTTTGGTAAAGAATTTTCATTCTTCATTTTTCTGCTTTTCAGCATGTAGCAGCTTTAGACGTCGACATCAACAACGGTAAAGCACTAGAACAGGAACTGTCGGCTAAATATGGGAACGATAAAGTGAGGTTCCATAAATGTGACGTCACTACTAACGAGCTGGATGCGGTATACGATAATGTGGTCAATGACTTCGGCTACATAGATGTGGTGATTAACTGCGCTGGAATCATGAACGATAGACCTAATGCTTATTTGAAAGAAATTGATATCAATGTTGTAAGTATTAATATTTCACACCTGAGAATAATTTTGGCAAAGGAGTACCTTTTAGTATTGCCATATTTTAGGGCGAGACTATTGCCATTAATCAGGCACGGTGGGCTAGGTTCTTTGGCTGGTACTGAGAAATTTGCGATTGTAAATTCAATGAGGCCTATGTCCAGCAGTGGACGTCTTTTGGCTGAAATGATGATGATGAAATTCAATGAAATTTTGCTCGGCCTCAGGATCGTCTCGACTCGTTGTCTGCCAAACAAGAAGTACTGCTTTCGAAATCATTAATTTATTTAATATTTTTGTATAATTAATCTGCAAACGATCTTTGCTTCTTGGGCTATGTCCACATAAGTTTTTGAAGGCAATCCTTTCATTTGTGCATTTTTTGCTTTCACACGTTTGCCAATCTAATGTATTAAAAGATGCAAAATAATTACTTAAACCTTGAAGAAAGTTCATTTGAATACCAGTAAACGTTTAATCTAAGTATTTAGAAATAATAAAAACTAACGAACATGCATTTTTATTGTTATGATCCGTAGCTACAGCAATTTTAACGTTATTTCAGACAGCTTTGATAAGAAGTTCGTTCAAAGCGTTTGATTTGATGCGCAAAGACCAAGGTGGAAGAGGTGGCACCATCATAAATATATCGTCCATTGTGGGACTGTTCCAAGCTCATCTTCTACCAGTTTATACTGCCACAAAGAGCGCTGTGCTGCAGTTCAGCAATTGCCTTGGAGTAAGTTTTGTATTTCATATTGTAAAGTATTATCGGTATTCATCAACTTATCATTTATTTGGAGGTCATCATTTTAACCTACTGCGGTGAACCTCAAAGGAGGGTTATCAAATTCATTTTGCGCGGTTATATTGGACAGTGAAACTGTAATCTTTGTAGCCACTGTTTAAAGAGCTATGGCGGCATCTACTGGATTTTTAAGAACTGCCTACAAATAGTAGGTACCTAATTATTCATGGGTGGAGACTCCGAGCATTGCCCTTTTTGTGATTTTAAGCCTTCTGATGAGGCCTACTGTGAGGGACTGCTTCCTTGCGCAGAAGACGTCTGCAAGGGACCCAGGATTACCGACATAGCCCTAGGTGGACCGATGACCTTGTGAAGGTTGCGGGGATCTGTTGGAGAGACGCATGAGACCGGTTAATCTGCCGACACTTGTCTTAGCGGGAGGCCGTGGACGTCTTTCGGCTGATAATGATATGTGGATAAGTGTTTACCAACTTACCTACAGCAATAAATATGTTTATCTGCGACACTTACAATAAACATTTGTCTACAAAGAATTAGAGGGATTATTTATTATTATTATTTTGGGATTATTTTGTGTTTTGTTATCTATAATATGTATGTATTTAGAAATATATAAGTATGTTTATCAGTTGTCTAGTACCCAAAACACAAGCTCTGCTTAGCTTGGGACTAGATGGCGTTGTGTGATAGTTGTGGAATATTATTATTATTATTATTATTATTAATAAAATTGTCTCACGTCGCTATCGTACGTTACACTTAAATATACTATCACACTATCTACCTGGTTTAAGGACTTAATTGTTTTATAATGTTTTCATCCTCTATTTACATAATGTTAATATTTTGATTGTTACTGTAAAGATTTTGATGTATATAGCGACGTTTCTAATCTAATGTGTCTAATGTCAAATTAGTTTGAGGCCAATTACAAGGGGATGTTGTAAAATTTATCATAAAAACTGTAAAATACTTACCTTATCAGTAATCATACAGTTAGAGCAACGGTGGCCCAGTGGTAGTGGCCCCGACTTGCGAATAATATGCCGTGGGTTCGAACTTCGAACCCAGACAGATGTATTACTTTGTGTACTTAATTTCATCACCACTGCTCTGGAATCGGTGAAGGAAAACATCGTCAGGAATTTGGCAAGATTCTAATGATGCGAAGACGTGTGACATACTACCAACCCGCACTGGGCCCGCGTGGTGGAATGTAGCCCATTTCACCCAATAGAGAGGAGGTATGTGTTCCACCAGTGGGGGGGACATTATTAGGCTGATTATGCTAAACTATACTTATGCTTAAGATAGAATACACCTGACTAAACTTAAACATTAACATTGGGATACTGATACCCAATGAAATCTTAATTATTTAAAGGATACTCCTATCAGCATGTTGTTAATACCCACTGCGGAACCAAACCTAATGTTTATAAGCCATTGTTTTCCCTTCCAGAAAGAGCCACATTCTACCCGTTCAGGAGTCCGCGTAATAACTTTGTGCTTCGGCTGCACCGACACCAGTTTGTTCAGTACTTCCAAAATGGGAGCTTTTGACAAGGATACCGACGAACTTCTCATGGGTAGCATGGGAATTTTACCGATGCAAAAGTAAGTTTCTGCTTCAGTTTAAGAAATCTATTTTTCTTAATCTAATTTCCGTCGTGATAGATTCTAGGATCGGTTATTATCAGATACCAATGACTGAGTATACTTGCTTTAAAAAAGCCAAACTATGAAAATTATTTTGCGTCTACATGTGCTTTAAAATAAACGAGTTAACTAACTTTACTGCATACTAGGAATTTCTCTTGTATCGTGGGTGCGTTTTCAATCATTAAAGCTCACATATAAAAAATAGCCAAACACGTATTTAGTGCATCATCCAGCCACTTAGTTATTTAATAATTACGAAATTATTCTTCCAGACTTGAATCAGCAGTAGAAGGCCTCGTCCATGCATACAAACACGGTGAAACCGCAAGTACTTGGCTTGTGACATCAGACAGACCTGCTGAAGATATCACCGGGAACGTTTCCAAAGCGTACGAGATTATGAGTCAGGGCGTGTTCACATAAGGCCAACTGAATTTAGTCAATATTGATGATGTTTTGATGATACTCCGGTTGAATTTGTGATTTCTTATGCCACTTGTGTTATAATATAAAAAATGGGATATTAGGCTATTTTTACGTCGAATAATTAGGTACACGTAAGTAACGTGTACAATAATAATTTTGATGCTAGATATTTTAGTAAGTTTATGATTTAGTTTTACAAATTACATAACATAACATCGAATCTGTAGGGTTAGGCAGATATATGTATGCTTAATAGTACGCCTACATTTCGCCATTTTTATTTCCCAAATCCCATGTAAAGGGGGGCGAGCCTATTGTGTGTAAATAAGCAGTTAACCAAGTAAAGTTTTTTTTTACTAAAATTTGCTCATTTTACTAAATATAAATGACAACAATAGAGTATCTGCCAAGCAAGCAGCTATGTTAAGGTAATAGAAGCTATGTTAGGTCTACAGGTTGACAGCACGACCATGAAATTGGGATGTAGAATAAAATATAGTTTGCACCATACTTTATAATTTATGCAAATATGCGAAGTGAACTTTATAAAGACCCTGATTTGTCAAATCTAAACTTATAGGTATGTCTCCATTCAAAAGTGACCTCTAAAGTCTTGGTCAAGGTTTATTTGTATAGGAGGAGCTATGTTTGGTATGTGAGAATTTATGTATCATAATATTCGCCATCAAGGACAACTTCAAATAAAAGACGACTTCTTTTTCACAAAGCAACAACAATTTTGTTTCAGTAGATAACAAAGTAAATGGTAAGTAATTAGAGGTTGAAAGCGTCCAAAGATTTTAATTGATAGTAACTAGTATCTACCTAATAATTAAAAACTTATATTATGTCTATGGTAGGTATATTCGCTTATTTTCTGGCTGTAAAAATTAAACACACAAGTCATGCAGTAAATACTTTTATTTTTAAAAACTTCTTATTATCATCATAAATCTTCGTAATCATTGTTTTGAACGTGAAATTATGTACCTCTGCTTATTACAGCTATTATCCATCATTATTGTCTTCCAGGATAACACCTGATTCTGTTTAATTAGTATCCGTATTCAATTATCGTATCTGATATGGCGTAAAGAATTGGAGGAAAAGAAAACCGGAGTTCTCATTTACATTATGGAAGACGATACAAACGTTCTACTCCATTTTGCCTAATAATCCTTATAATTACAATTATCTAAATATAAATTATTAAACGTATTATAAAAACAATTAAGTATAATGACAGCGATATCTTACTAATTTCTAACAAAATTGGCGGGCACTTGCCGCCATTTTATTAAACGTCACAAAAAGGCGCGAAACTTTACAGATAATTTTATTAATCTATTATTGAGCTGCCATATTTATTTACTATATTATTAAAAACGAGTGTAACAAATTTTAAAATAAAAAGCCTTTAGACAGTAACAAACTTAATTAATTTCTTCATTTGATATTAAAAAAGAAACATCTAATTAAGTATTTTGATCAAAATGTTAAACAGCTTCGTCGTTTTCACAAAACAAAGTTTTAGAACATAATCATTGTTGCTGTTTTCATTATGATCAACATAATATTACCTAGATTTTCACTAATAGTTAACGCGATATAATAAACTTTAATAATTTCCTTGGGAAACAAACATATTATATCACTTCAATACATTTCTAAGATATGAATATTTTTTTTTTAGTTTTTATTTACATCGCATTTTATTCGATAGGATAAATACCATTATTTTTGATGTTCCTACAATATGAAAATTCTTCGAATGTTTTAATAGGAATATTTATAGAATATCTCCGTTATTTCATAAAGCTTGCGATATAGATTTGTTTATTGTTATTTTAATGTCTTTTGTTGGGCAGTAAACGCAACGATAGTACCAAAACTGGTCCAAAATAAATAAAACTCAAGAACCATCCATCGATACATATAACACTTTGCTAATTTCATTAATAGAACATGAATATTCTTATAAAATGGCAGTTTTATATCACGTATACGAATTTAGAGTAACATTTAGAACACAGGTCAACGTTTATTCGATTCCTTCAATTAATAAATTAATAGAAATTATTGCCGCGAATTTATTTAACACGATCTTTACTGCGAAAGTGAGACACGAAAATTATTATTTTATTGAATTATTACTACATAATTTAATACATCCACAAATATTGCCCACAGAGCCCATGAAAAAGTAGAGATGCTTACTGTGTATCGCTATAACGCAAGGCAGCTTAATTTCACCGATATAAATTCATCAAATCAGAAACACTTTCCACCAAGCAGAAAAGTCACTGAATAAAGGACTGTTGCTGCATTGACCTAAAGTATAAAATTGGGTACTCGTGCATCCTCAGGCACGCAGAAGACGCTTTGTCTATGTCAAATATATACTTAGGCAATACTGATACAGTAATTTGTTCAGCAACATCAAGAAAATTTGTTGTTGTTGTTGCTAGGTGGAAACGGACCCATATTCGTTAAAATTATTTGGTCTGGTATGACCACAAAAAACTGTTTGGTTAATCTTATTTGAGTGTGGGACAGAGATAGAGCTATACGTTCTGTATAGCTCTGTCTCTCTTCACCGCTTAAGTGACAAAAGTAATACTGCATTAAGAGGTGGTGGTACAGTTGATGATTTTTGCGATGATAAATTTCAGTTAATAAGAGCCCATTGACATCTCTGTTTTCATTCATATCATAACTCTGTGGTTTCCACATTACACAAGCACACTATTCACAAATAATATTCGTGCATCACTATTTCGCAGTAGACTCCATTACACCTATATAACGATTAACAAACCTTGATTAAGAGACACTACAAATATTTACACCATGACATTCGACCTCATAACTCAAATTGTGTCTCATTCAATCGGTCAATCATACAAATTGCTTGTGCGTTTATCTGAATAACCATTATATCTTGACATCTCACAGGGGCGCTGCTTGCCACGACAAACGTCATATTCAATACAATTTTCAGTAGTTCCTTATTTTCCCGTGTCTCAAGATTTACTAGTCACACAGTTTTTTTTCAGGCAATATTTTGTCTTATTTTTTCGAATGAACACATTATTAGCAACCTTGTATTCCAGACACTTTCAATATTCGGATGCATTATTCAACGTAGGTCACGCGATACCTGACTGAAACGGAAGTAGGTACCTTCTACGCGATCATACACAATCAATCCTTAAGAAGGTTAATACCGTGTTTGCTTTACAATTAGATTTCACGTTACGCTACATTGAATATGCAGAGTATATAAATAGGTGTAAAAAGACCCTTATCGAAGCAGGAACGCATTAATTTGTTCTCCATGTCATTGTGTTTTTTTGTTCTGGATCATACCTGGGAACCTTTTAGTTACGGAGGTATTATTATAGCTCAAAACCCCAACTGTTTTTTTTTTAATACAATACAACGGTAACTCGGTAACTTTACTTTAATTACCACCATGACTACTTGTGCTATTCAATGTATTCATCAGCACAATGTATTGAGTGCTTTACATCGAGTTCAAACGAAAAGCGTAATTTTTCACCCGAACAAAAACTTCCCAGCATTAACTGCGTATCAGTTACTTAGTTTGACGTACATATTACCTGGTTGACGGCTTGGTGAAGGTTCAGTTTACACCTTGTATTATCTTGGTAGTTTAGCGATGTCTGGCATCTGCATTGGCAAAGGCAACGGCACCTAATTACCTACTAATTTCAACATTCACAATTGAAATTCCTTGTCTTGCCGGCCAGTCCATGTACCAAGATAATACCACTGACTTTACTGTAATACCACCAGTACCACTAGTACACTGGTACTAGTGGTACACTGGTACTAGTGGTACACTGGTACTAGTGGTACACTGGTACTAGTGGTACTGGTGATATCAGTCACCAGTATATGCAAATCACCAAAAAGTATTTAAGGTAACATTGTATCGTTGACGAACGAAAGCCCCTAATGGTGAATTAAAACTCATTCCTAACTGTACAAACTCCTTTCAACAATATTAAAACAAAATCATCAAACAGCTCATTTACACCAACGACCCGTGATTAGGTCAAGCCAAGTCTTGGCCACCGATCGACAGCACTTGGTCCAAAATTTATATTCGCACTAACAATATCTACTTTATTAATAATCACATTTATGTACAATATTCTCATAGTCATCGTTCTCGAACATTTTATAGTAAAATTTTCTATGAGGTCTTAACAAAACATTTTGTGTGTCCACAAAACTTCAATTCAAATTCATTATGCTATACCCTCAATCAACCAACAAATTGACCCACTACTTAGAGGAATCGGTCAAACATATTTGACTACATGGCTACCTTTGGAAGTGGTTGTCCACTGTTTCGAAACTTGTATAAAGTATTGCTTGGACTCTGTGCGGGAGAGCGGTCAGACCGTGGTGACACGATCTATCTCCACGTATCGCACAGAGTCCTCGCTTGGTCAGCAAATCACTTCTTTTTCATCAAAGATGGCGGTGTCTGAGGAGAGGCTCTTGAGCCGCTGTTGTAAGGCGGAGCGACGCCGCCGGCAGGAGCGAGCTGCCGCTATCTGCAAAGATAAGGATTTCAGGATATCACTCACTTATTTCATCAAATACTTATGCAACACACAGGAATATTGCTAGAAAAGATTTGAAAGTAGTAAAGTTCAGTCAGCGTATCAAGCTACCCGATACTGTCAACTTTTTCAATCAACCTTGAACCTAATACTTTAGCGATAAAGTTGAAAATCTATTAAAGAAATTTTGCAGATTGCTGTAGCTTGATGTACTGGCGTCTGTACCACTAAGCATTTAATATCAGTAAAGATGCCAGAGACTTCTCTTATAAGGCATGGCTTTGGGACAACCAGCTTATGCAGCCCAGTCTTCTTCTTATCGTATGGGCAGTAAGGTCTAACGATCCCACACACCCTAGTGTCGGAGTTTCTAAACCACCTCAAGGGCCTCTACGATATGGTTTGACGACCGCCAATTGGCCACCGGGATCACCTGCTTATACGTGCTTTCCGAAGCACGGAATCATCTTTTCAGACGATCAGGTGATTCAAGCCTGCAATATCCTAACCAAACTGGAAACAAATTTACAAAGTATGCTTCCCGTGGGAAGCGAACCCACGAACACTGGGCCACAAGGCAAACGCCTAAATCACTCGACCACGGAGGCAGTGAGGGGGCAGCGTACCTAAGCGAATATAACAGAAAAGATTACGACCTACAATGCGGGTTCATGACTTACCACAGCAAAAGCAGTGAGAATAGTCAGCGCGAGAAACATGACCGCGTAATGTGCTGGCACCCGCAGAAGGGCAGAACAACGAGAAAGACGTTCATCTTCCCCGCGTGGGCAATGTGGGATACCATCGCACCACAGCGCGGCCGCAATGCAAGCGTCCAGCGACGCGCATATGTATTCGCATTCACCAGACAGCGCGAACACGCCGCCGTGGGAACTTGCATGTCTGGAATGAGAAAAACATGGAGAGGTTATAGAACATGCTTGTCTGCAATTGATTTAATAATAGTAAATGACAGACACATATTACACAAACGACATATCAGTATATCAGCATCATCATTATTCAGCTTCCATTTCAAATAAGTAGGTATAATAAAAAACAATGTTTATGGTGCTAAAGCAATGGTGGCCCAATGGTGGGAGAGCAGTGGTGGCCCAGCGGTGGCGGCCCCGACTTACGAACAGTAAGTCGTGGGTTCGAACCCAGGCAGGCGCATTACGTTGTGTAATATATTTCATCACCACTGCTCTTAACAACGTGGGGAAACCGGCATGTCCTAGAACCAAAACTTCGAAGACTTGTGACATCTACCAATCCGCTCTGGGCCCGCGTGGTAGATGCGAGCCCATTCCCTCTCAAAGAGTGGAGGCCTGCGTTCCAGCAGTGGGAACATTAAAAGGCTGTTGATGATGATGATGGAATTATGCTGTATCTAAAATTAGTTTATCTATGTTGACAAGCAAAAAAAACCCGGTCTGGGTGATCTCCTTTTAGTTTTGTTTTTCCCGATGAGTATAGTTTGGGGTTCGTCAATTTTACCGATGGATGAAAAATCTCATCGGGGTCACGGATAGTTCGACAGGAATTCATATGGGTTTGGAGGGTTGAAACGTATATAGCCAAAAGAGAAATTAGTACCAGAGTTAAAGAATGAAAGAAGAAATGTTGGTTTCTTTTGGTGGGGCAAAGGAAAGATGGATAGATTGTGAAAGAGAATGAATTAATGGCAGAAAGTGACAATGATAACCGTAACTCTATCGATGATATTGAGAATTCACAGTAGAAAATATGTTTCACCGACTTCAACTAACATAGGTGGGACAGGACCTCTTGTCTTGTTAAACTACGTTTTTTCCCCTGTAAATACACATCAATCAACGTTAAAAATGAAAGCTTACCTTCTAGAAAGTTCCAACCAAGTAACGAAGTATGAAGCAGGTTCTACAGCAATGAGTTCTACACTCAGTGCCCTAGGCCAGTCCAAGTCAAAATGATCAGAAGCCGAAGGAGACGCGAACACGTGACGAGATAGGGGATCCACTTCTCTGGACCAGCCGTCAGAGAAAACTTCTACCATGTCTTCTATCTGAAAGTGAATATTGTAAATGAAACAATAAGGATGTTTACTGACTAAAAAAAATATGATTCTAATTAGTCCGTCTGTTAGATGATCGAAACATATTGGATACGTTTTTTTTATTTTATCAAATCAATAAAAATTGACGAAGCTATAACGCGTCAAAGATTTGCGTGCGGGGTTGTGACGTCACTCACCGGTAAAAAATGTCATACTTACTTACATACACGTCTTAGAATATGACGTCACACGAGTTTTCAAAGCACTGTATCGTCTTCATTGTTTGTTTACGTGAAATAAGAAAAATACGTGTCCAATATTTTTTGGAAATCTATCTGACAGACTAATTAGATTTTTTTTGTTAACTACCTTATTGTAAATCACTATAATAGTTAAAACATTTAAATAAACTAATCAAAAATCAATGAACTATAATAGGACACCAAAAGATTTCTCTTCGACGATATCATGTGGTAATATGCCCAAAGAGTCTGGTGGCGCATGGCGTTACCACGTTGTATGGTAACGCTTAGCCTCTGGCCAAGGTAAATCGCGCCCTAGGGTACGGGAAGCGCCAACTAAGCATTTGAAAATTTCCTTGAATAGGAGAGGAGGTGAGCTCTCGGAACCTACAGCCCCAGATTTTCAAACAGAAGAGAGTTTAGAGTTTACTTTCTAAATTAATTGAAATAAACTGGTGTTTAATACTTGTGGCTAGGAGCGAAGGTAGTCGTTAAGGTTAACAAAAAATTCAGTAGGGGCCTAAAGGAGAAGGTAGAAGATTTGCTTCACTAATAGAAGAAAATACAAAGATTGAAAAAAAGCTGTTGCTCTTGGCTCTTAGGCACAAATAAATCAGGAATAGTCTTAAACAACTGACGGCACGGTTGGCGTAGTGGCTGAGCTATTGGACTGCTGCGCTGCCTGTCGCGGTTCGGTTCGGTTCGGTTCGATCCCCGCACGGAACAAATATTTGTATGGCCTAGAGATAGTTATATCACTTAGTAAAGGTTTTGACAGTTTTGTCATACAAAAGTATGTCAAACCTTTACTATGTGACGGCTTAAGTAATCATTAAATATCTCTGAGTACCGCAGTTAGTGTGGGGTAAAGGTTAAAAAAAAACTATCTATTAAAATTAAATGACAATGACATTTTGCCTTTTATTTCAAGATTCTTTTTCTTTTTTCACCGCTTAAATCAATAGAAATGAAACTCTACCGCAATGTGACAGTTGTTAGATTCTCAAACTCAATTATTCAGGTTAGGTCGGCTGGTCAATAAGGATTTATAATTGCTTATTGATTTTTTTATTAATTACTGTAGTTATGAAGATTGTGGAAACTATTTGACTACCCGACGGCTGTTTGAAATAGACCTTCATGTGTGATAAAATTTCCAATGGTATTTCATCAACTGCAGATTGGTCTTTATGTACCTACAGATGCCAACATGAAAATTTACCCGAAACTGTAAAATTTTCGCAATAAACCTTGAACCTAATGCTTCAGTGATAAAGTTGAAAATCTTTAGAAACTTCACAGATTACAGTAGCTTGATGTGCTGGCGCCTGTACATTATCTGGTATTTAATAAAGTAGATCTGTCTTTCTAACGGTGGATGACGTTGACGCTAAATTGAATAGAAATGATCATTGTTCTATTAGAACCACATTCACACACACACACACCCACACATCCATTCACACCACACATCATCACACCACCACCACCACCACCATTCATCCACATTCATATATGTTTACACCAAACAATTTTTAGAATGTAAAAAACTTGTAATACAATGGGTAAAACAGATTCAGATTCAGATTCAGATTGTTTATTTGTTAACATAGGTTGTTACAAAGAGGTGTTACATGTGTGTGTGTGGTGTCATGTGTGTGGTGTTAAACCACTATCATATGAGGACACTGAGGCCCTCCTGCAGCACACATCATAACCCACTCATTCACGCACACACTTACTCGCACGCACAACTTTGACAATTACACACATACATTTTGCACACAAACATACACATCCTACATAAACATACATCCCACAACATACATCACATAATATGTCCATCCCACATTACATACACAAAACGCACATTAAATTATTTTTATTTTTAATCTACTTTCTCAAAATTGTATAAATTATAATTATAAATAGTAAACACTGGCATCTCTTGTGTATATTACCTAAATTTAAGTTACGGAAGAGGGGAGTGTCCTAGTACAGGCATTTAATTGCTTAAAAGGACACTTATATCACACTTATATCTATTATGTAGTGGAAACTTGGTAAAGAAATAAACTATTTGTATTTGTATTCATTAATTCATTTCATTTGCAGCCTTTCCCAAACGAGGTTGAGGTCGGCTCTCGATTTATTAGAACCATTACCGATAAAATAAGTATTTTAAATATATAAAGCATTGGATCATTGATGACTACGTATCAGTCCATAAAATGGTTTACTAGTACCAACAACGAAATTAAACAAATAAATAATAATACAGGGTGTAAACGAACCCTTCACGCATCCGTCAACCAAGCATTCTGTACATCAAACTAAGTACCCCTACGCAAAAATTTTTGCTCGGAAATGACTTTTTTTTTTTGGGTTAAAATTCACATTTTACGGTAAAACTCAAAGTAGCACTCTTAACATTGTGCTAGTGGATGCTTTGAATAGTAAACGGGACATGAAGGTAATTTAAGTAAAGTTATAACCTGAAAAACTAGTATTTACAAAAACAGCTGTGAAAAATTTGGAACTTTGACCCCCAATATCTCCGTAACTAAGAGGTTTCCAGGTATGGTCTAGAACAAAAAAATATCGCAGTGGTGGGGAGAACAAGTGCCCTTCGTTTGCGTTAAGGGTACTTTTACACCCTATATAATGCATTGGTTCATCGACGACCAACAACAAAATTAAACAAATCCTACTAATATTATAAATGTGAAAGTTTGTGAGAATGGATGTGTGGATGTTTGTTACTCTTTCACGCAAAAACTACTGAACGGATATGGATAAAATTTGGTGCACAGATAGTTTATAACCTGGAATAACACATAGGATAGTTTTTATCCCGATTTTATCATCCCGTGGGATAATTTTCGAGTTGTAGCGGGCGAAGCCGCTGGCATCAGCTAGTAAATAATATTTACCTGTTCTTCAGGAGGTTCAGGACAAATATAAGTCGGAATAAGTCCTCCAGTATACACTGCTATTCTATTCGGTGTCCTGCACAGATGCCTCATGTCAGGCGCTACTGTAATGTTATTAAGAAGAGTAAAGTTGTCTAGTTCTGGTTCCCTGATGATGCTGCCCCGGATTTGGAGGTAGAGGTACCGGCCGGGGGAAGGGTCGATCAGCCATGGCCGACGTTCGCAGCGTTCCTGGAAAAATGAAGATCAAATTATACGTTAGGCAAGCAAATAGAGAGTTTTTTTGCGAGGGTAAATAGCTTTTGAAGACTGATTATTGAGTTAATTTTTAAACTTTGTGAAAAAAAAGCATTACTTTTTTTCAACTTTAACATCTTGCAATTATTTGGTATTCTTGTCCAATACTTAATAATATTTTAAAATAAAGTGTGTCAGACGAAGAATTAACGTAACATAACATCACGCTTGTAATCCCTGAAGGGTTATGCAAAGGTATACCTTATAGTAAGTACACCCACATTTCGCCAGTTATTTTAAAGTTCCATGTAATAAGGTCTAAGCCTATAATAATATTCTCGAGAGAAATTCTTGATACAAAAACCAAATAACAATTCGCCAGATATGGGAATCGAACCCAGGACCTCATGCTCAGCAGTCGCGCTTGGAACCACTATACCAATGAGGAATAAAATCATCACTTATACACGTTTAAGATATTAGGATAAAAGTCACTTACAGATTCAGACATTGGATTAGCAGACGCAAGCCTCATTTCACCACTAGCGCCGTACACTCGATGCGAGGTCTCGCAACCAGACTCCAGTCTGACGAATTCCACTGAAGCTTCGAAGCCGAAAGACCGAAAGTCGTCAGAAGCAGACATGTTGACCACGTCGAATCTAAGTTCGGCCACTGTGGCGAGCGATGTGAACTCATAGTCGCCGACGTCACTGGAAAATAAATTATGTGTCTTCGTTAGTCCGTTCGTTTCGTTGAGTTCCTTATGTTTTGAGTCGAGCTACACGATCTCCGACAAATGCTTGCACTGACTGATCAGGTCCTCTCAAATCTGTGTCATTATTTCCACAAAAGACTAACTCACTGCCGCACTCAGAGAGCTTTAATGATTACTTAGGCCATCACTAAGTGAAGGTTTTGACAGTTTTGTCATACAAAAGTATGTCAAACCTTTACCAAGTGATGGCCTAAGTAATCATTAAAGCTCTCTGAGTGCGGCAGACAGACACTAATCTGCATGATCCTCATATTGACCTGACCAATGTCTAGACTTTAAAAGAGACAATAACTGCTGAGTCTGTTTCTTCTCAGAGTAATAAGGTACGAAAAACCGGTCCCATCTCATTTAAAAACAAAACATGATATAATGACAATTTACAGGACTGATTTATGAATTATTACTAGATACTTCCATAGAAATAATGTTTTTGGTTATAGATTTTAACAGAGGAATAGACATTTCAACAAGATTTTAGGTGAATTTTTCGTCATAGGTAGGTGAGAATACAATGTTGCCACTTTCTAAGATATCGCATCGTAATCCATCACGCGACCGAGCGTTACTTAGTAAGAAGGGATGAAGGATGCTAGTAACTTAATCATCTCGTGTTGGGAACAAAAAAAATTGACACTCAGATTAACATATCATGGCAATGATCATTTTCACTTTCCGATCGATTAGTTCATCATCGTCATCATCATCAGCCTATAATGTTCCCACTGCAGGGACTCAGGCCTCCTCTCTAGGAGAGGGATGGGCTATAATCCATACCACATATACCACGCGGGCCCAGTGCGGTTTAGCAGATGTCACATGTCTTCGATTTTTTTTGGTTCTAAGACATGCCGGTTTTCTCACGATGTTTTCCTTCACCGTTTTGAGAGCAGTGGTGATGAAATAAGTTACAGAAAGTAGTGTGCCTGACTGGGTTCGAACCCACGACTCACTGTTCGTAAGTCGGGGCCGCCACCACTAGGCCACCACTGCTCCTTTAGTTCATCATAACGTAATAAATCAGCACGTTTATAATCTTCGAAGAGTTAGGCAGAAGTGTACGTAGCACACACACACACATACACGCGCACGTGTACACGCACATTTCCCTAGTTTAGATTCCATGTGGGAGTGGGCCTATTACCATAATTTGGGCACAAAAAGCAAAAGTACTTTTCCCGACCCGAGTATCGAACCCGGGACGTCATGCTCAGCAGTCACACTTGCTACCACTAGACCAACGAGGCAATAATCATTATATTATCATCGTATCGATTAGGTTATCATAGCTGTGTACTAGTTACCTGCACAAACAATCCCTAGGTATCCGTGAACCGCCATCTCTCCAAGGTTTATCGAAGATCCTGACAGCAGCAGTAATATCCCCAGCACAGCGGTACCACGGCGAGTGAGCTGAATGAACGGAACGGCACAATCGTCCTCCGCTGCGGATGCCCCAGACCCTGACCCTGACGACTTCACCAGGGTTGGCTTCGAAGCGGTAGGTGCAACTGAAAATATAGGAGATAATCTTTGTGACTCTTGTAACCAGAATGATATCAGGAGTTTTATTTTCTGTCAGTTCATCCTTTTTTGAATGAATCGTCATCAAATGACTGCTCTCGTTCTGGGTGGAGCAGAAGGGAGTGTCAGACTCTTATATACTAAAACCCAACCGTGTTCCTTCTAATGCCCTTTGCGTTTCAAGGCCGCGGTGACTCTTACGAACAAATTCCGCAACCCTACCAAGTCTGAATGAACCCTGACGATCTATAAATGTTACTCACACGTAGTTTGTTAAGCCATATTCCTGTCACTGTTTCAAAAATGTCAAACGACAAGTTTAAGTTAGATAAAGACACGTATCTTTTTTATATAACTAGGTGATTAACGTTCTTAGATGTACATGTAGGCTTCGTTTTCTATGGCTGTGACACCCATTGATAAGGGTACAAGGTGAAAAAATTAACCACTGTTCATTACTTTTCTGTTATATAACAGTAACTAGAATAAGCCACATGGTCTCGTCTTGGCAATATTTTTTTTTTTTAATTAATTGGCAATATTTTGGTGGGATCGGTACTTTTTTTATGTGACACTGTTATTTTGCCGGATTATGTTGACAGCTTTGAATCTTACCTAATATTTCGATTCCCTCCTCTGCCGTATAAAAAGACATCTCTAGGCGAAGAAAACGTTATCGGTGGATCTGGTGGTGCTTCTGGAAAAGATCGTGAACCAAACCGTCTGGAACATAACCCTCGACCCCAAGGTTCACCGTCTTGGTGGAGGTCCACAAACTCGTAAAGAGCCTTGAAGTATACTGGTCTGAAACAAAAGAAAGTGTGCTGACCCTGCATATGTTAGGTTACAAGTGACATAATAATTATACGGGCCGCTAGTTTCCTATATTTTGAAAACACATTTCTAAATATTCAAGAGTGTAGTTACGCCGTTTAAATATATATTATATTCCAAGCACGTAATAGTACAAATTCTTTCAAGATTTCCTGGAACATTTTATTCATTGACTTAACACTATACAATTCTACGGCAGTAATCGAATATTTACAAACATACGGACGACCAACAACAGTATGATGCATTATACATTTCCACTTACTTCAATGCGGTTCCCTGCGTCAATTTTAGTTCCAAAGTCAAGGAATCTCCTTTTGAAAGGAAGCTTTCGGTTTTCGCACAAGCCCTGGATCTTCGTAAGAGCGCGTGTTCACAGGTTCTAGGGGCACGTTCACGACAGAATCTTGCAACTAGTGTGGCGTTTGTGGGAGGGCGACCTACGATCACTGATTGTGGTGATGTGGCTCGAGACATTTGGACCGATCGTTCTTTATCGCTGAAAAGACAATAAAAACAATATAACCTGACACATCAAGTTACATACACACATCACACACACACCCACACGTCACATTCGGTTCCTACTTCATCATTTCAGCCATAAGACGTCCATTGCTGGACATAGGCCTCCCCAGCCATAATTGCCATAATCGCCATGCTTGGCAGGCGGGTTGGCGATCGGTGCCGGGTGTCGGTGGCGGATGTTAAATCATCATCATCTGCCTCATCTCAGGTCGGCTTCCAGTCTAACCGGAAGCCGCAAATACCAGTACTTCACATGGAGCGACTGCCTATCTAACCTCCACAACCCAGTAAGTACTCAGTAATACTATACCCGTTGGTAAGTCTGGTAGACTATCGGGCAACTTACTAGTAACGACTATCAAGGGCCAATCCGAGGCACGGAGGAAACTCAGTATGTCACCGGTGTAAAATCATTTACTCTTAATCCCCATTAAAACGATCCCCATTTTCTTTTTGTTAAATCCGCAGAGATATTCCCTAGCAATACTTGATTCACTTACATCATAAAACCAACCGAGCCGAGCGAGCGTGACAAAATTACTCACCAAAATATATCGCTGCAGCCGGGCGATATTCTCATCGGACCGTCCCATATATTCAAATGGCTTCCACAGTACTCATCCTCAGGCAAGTTAGGATTCAGAGCGTTTGTCACATAAAATTTCAATACTGAAAACCACACTTTGAACCGTGGAGCTGAAAACGACGGTCTTCTGTAAATTATGTTCCGTCCCGAGGGGCCCGAGGTGTCTATTCCTTGCATGTGGTAGAGGCATGTGGTATTCGGGGGTAAGGAATGTTGTGGGTGTTCCAGAATCCCTCGGCCTGTCCCTCTGATCCAAAACTCGCAAGCCCTTTTGTTCTTCGCGTATGTCGGTGACTGCTGATCCACGAACCTGACCTAAAATTGATTAATTATGTGATTACCGCGACAAACATCCTCTTTAGATCCTTTATCATTACTAATGAAAGGTTTAATAACGGAAGATTAATTATTAATGGCTTAATTTTCCTCCGTAAATTCATAATTATTCATAGTAGTATTTAACGAAATAATTACTATTCGATATGGGGCTAAAATAATGATGTTTAAAATATTCTAGGTTATATAGACCGGCACAAAATAATAATTTAAACCAGAGGTTTAACCCTCGCCCGAATAAAAAGTTGATCAAAAAGTGTAATGAAAAAGAGTTATATTGAAAAGAGGAAGATGGGGGTCGTCCTAATTTCATAAGTTAAAACAATGTGGGTTGGTGTCGAGTTCGCTCGCTTCATTATCGTGACCGGCCGTGCGAGCCTACGTTACTAATTACACTTTGGCAGGGGCCCAAGCGAAGCCTCCAGGGCGCTACTTGATTTATTATTGTTCACTGAGAACGAAACACTTTAAATAACACTCCATAATGATATATTAGTCCATTAACCCAATTTTAGGATCATATGTGAGCCGTATGGTTTTAGTTCTCATTGTCGGGAACTGCCGAATTCTCGCAAAATCTCTCATAATTTGTGTTATTAATCAAATATCCGTCGCCCACTTTCACTTTATTCTTGGATCAAGTAAATTACAGTGAAATAATCCGCCACTATTCAGTAATTGAGTTGCAGGAAATAGATTTCCACATTCATTCGACTTGAAAGCATAGTAATCGGATCCTATTAAAGATATTCTTAGTTGAGAACAAAAGCCAAGCGTGAAAGAAAAGACAATTATAGTTTCCAATTTTAATAATCTGCGACATAGGAGCGCTTATCATGGAAAAGTTCCAACAATTTTCCTGTAATTCCAATTTGGCCGGTGTCCAAATATGAACTGGTTTTTTTTGGGAAACCTCATATTAAAAGTTGAAAATAGACCCATTACCGAGAAGGGTGAATACTCGTATATTCCTTTGAGTTTCTAAATTAGGAACAAAATGTGGAAAATGTATGACATAGTAATGCGGTTCTACGTAACCGACGGATCGAGTAGCACTAATTAAAATAATAATATATTGTTCCGGTATTAACTGTTGAAAAATTTCAGTGCAAATATTAAAGAAGCATATTGCTGTAAGTCATAATTATTGAGATTCAAGTGTTTAAAATTCAAAAATAAAATACCTTTTTTCAGTTTCGTGCGAAAGCGTTTATTTTCGAGCTTCGACAGTATTTTCGCCATAACTTTATGATAATGACTCACGCCCTATTCAAAATATAAGTTGGATTCCAAAACTTTTTCCATCTCTTGGCAAGATAATAATATAGAGGTGCATAAATTCTGTGTTTTCCACGCAATATTTTATAGAAATTATAATATTTCGGAGCTAGAAAAAAGAATAAAGGCATCCTACCTCAACTTCCAGTTGAAATCCATGAAGAGATTGCGATGTAACTGGTTGTAAAAATGTGCCAAAAGGTGATGTAGTGAATTCCACTAACAATTCAGGACCACTCGATATAGCTTCGGGAACGGAAACGCCTCCTCCGCAAAATCTCAAAATGACGGGGTCTCTTGTTGTGTAACCGTCGTAAACCGTCACATAGTCTTGTACTTCATCACATTGTTGCCAGAACTTGAGTTCCCTCCCATTGTTCCCCCTCTCTTGTTGTGCCGCTGCGTACATTGCCTTCTGGCTCCTAATTGAAACTAGTTGGCCGTTCGGCTGTTTGACAACTATCAGGGCGTGTTTTCCTTGAGGCACTTCGTGTTGTCGTACGGCGTAGTAGCATGTCAGGTTTCTAGGGTATACGCCAGGAAAATTCGGTGACTGTAACCTACAGTTTTTACGATCGCAGTCACTGAATATCCGCGAGCAGTAAGTTCCGGAGATCAAATCCCCGAGGTAATACTCGGGAGTTTTTGTCGTCTTGGCTACGCTCGTATCCTCGCCGCGTGATATGTTTACGGGATAAGGCATTGGTCTCAGTTTGAAAAAAGGCCGTTCTGAAATGAGATACTGTTATTAGATAGAGGCATTGATCTTCGAATTTTATATATGTAAGACACGAGGGAAGGTGTCGAGGCGAGATCCTTTTATTTTATTCAGGCTTTTGGATACCTTCTGTTCCATATTTTGGTGAGTTATTATTAGTAATTTATCTTTAACAATAACTTACATGTGCGATTCTAGATAATCGTCGTCTAATCAATTTGATAATGTTTATTTCATCACAATTTCGTTATGCGTCTGCTATCAGTGAAACCGATCAGACATTTTTATCTGGCACTCTTTTTTTCTATCACAACTTACACACTTACACAAAATATCTTTACCAACAAAATACCAAGCTAGCCATTTATCAGCATCAAAATGATTTACGTACCCGAAGGAGGGGTCCCTCCATATCGCACCGTGGCATATTCCCTTCTCAGAACCTTGTAAGCCATTCTGAAGTCGAAGTTATAATTATTCTGTTCTTTGGATAGATGCAGGAGTCTTATAATAAGGGTGATGGATTTGGTTTCGCTGTAGTAGATCGAAGGGCCCCAGGATGTACCGCACCAGGAGCCACCGACCTGTGGTCTGCTTGCCTCTTGGATCTGCATGTAGCCGTCTGGACAACCGTCTTCTGTGAAAGATGTGAAGCGGCCCAGAGTGAAGCTGTCGAAGAGGACCTGGAAATAAAAGATAATATTTTTAATTATCTGAGTATTGTTAGGCTATGGTCGGGTTTCTTATATCTGTATATATTGCAAAAGAATAATGTTGTTGCATCATATATTTTGGAATTATTATTATGATGATATTGCTTTGAAATATATAAATTACACATCAGCACCAGACAACTAATACTTGTTTTAATTTTTTTGACGTAAACAGTGTGTTATCCAAGAAACAGTAATAGTAAGTTGTAGTAATGCAAGTTAAGTATTAATACTAATACAATTTTAATAAGAACCCAAACAAGATTAACTTTTATTAGCTAGCGAAAATCAAAAGTTTTTCTCTGTCTTTTAACATTCTCGTCTGTGGAGTTTAGCCACCTCTTTTAATTTTACGTTTTAATAGTACGACAATATAGATACTAATAAAAATTACAAGATAATGCTAATGTCAGTCAACTATGGAGCAGATACTGAAAAATAAAGAATCTGCGAATATATTTAGAATTTAGTTTCGTTCGTTATTAGAACAAGGCTATAGCCACTTTGCGAAGGTTTAATTATATTTCAGGCCGCTTTATATGACGTCATTAAAATTAAAGAGCGTGTTGGGAACTTCTAATAGTGCTGTTAAACGGGTAATTATGGGTATTAGGTATTATAGAGTAGCTGTTTAATTTAATACGTATCTTTTAGTTCTTATCAAAATTATATACATTGGTCAATTAAAATAATCCAAAGAAACTAACTTAGCAAAAAATAAAAAAACTCCTCTTTAGTGGAAAATACGGTTTGGGTTTGTAGAAAACAATATTACATTTATAAAGAGCATTGCGAAACTTTGTATGGACTAGTGGCATCGTTTTTTTTTTAGCGGCCACCAATAATTTTCATGTCACTTCGTTGTGCTGTAAACATTTATATGTTTAATTATTTTTGTCCTAAGTGGTTTAGAAGCTGAGATATTTGCATTTGAAAAAATTAAAAATATCGTCTTCAATTACTGTCCTGCGTAAAGAAATCTTAGTTATGTTTTTAGAGGGTTGATATTATATTAGAGCTGGCTTTACTGTTTCGCGACCGTCTGTCAATGTGTCGTTAATTTTGTGGGTGTTGGGAAATAATAATAACACATTATAATACTATTTTTTTACAATATGATTAATAAAAACATATTGTTTAACGCTCTTCGTCCATTTCGTTCTCAATGTCATGTCGAATTATCAAAATAAAAATTCTGCCAGCGGAGTTAGATTATTTTAATATCTGCCCCATCCCATGTACCATTATTGCTTATGAATAAGTAAACAATATTCTATGTAACTGATGGTTTTTATTTTCTATAAGAAGTGTACGAATTTAAACAAAATGTTATATAAAATATCCGCGAAACTGTGTTGAGGACTGGCACCGAAAAGCCGAGATTGGAAAAGTAATGGAATTGCATTTCGCACGCGTTTCATTTCCGCTACCTATAATGTATATCGGATTGACATTATGTCTTTATTACTTTTTATTTATTATAATGTTATTTTTTAACAAAACCGGCTTGCATCGTAAAATATTGAAAGTATACCATCATCATCATGCCCTTTTTTTTTTTTGCCGGGTGGAAAATCATCGAATAACCCTTCCCGCTCTTGGGCAGAGGGAAAGGGAGTGTCAGACTTCTACTGACTAAAAACCACCCATGTTCCTTCTTAGCCCTTCATGTCGAGGCATCATGCCCTTGTCCCATGTTATTTAGGGTCGGCGCAATACATTTTTTTCTTCCGTTCTTCCTGTACATCGTCACGCTGTCACTTACTACTTTTTCTTTCATAATTTACACATAATCTAACCATCTTTTCTTTGGTCTTCCTTTCCCTCTCCATTCATTAACTTTTGTATTCCATAACTCTTTTGGTCACATTCAATTCGTCCCTCCTCATCACATTTATATTTTTGAAATCATCATCTGCCTAGCCTTTTCCCAACTATGTTGGGGTCGGCTTCCAGTCTAACCGGATGCAGCTGAATATCAGTATTTTACATGGAGCGACTGCCTATCTGACCTCCACAACCCAGTTAATACTAGGTAATACGATATTCTTTGGTAAGACTGGATGTCAGAATGTCAGGTCACTGACTACCTGTAACGACTGCCAAAGAATTATATATGGCAGCCGGGACCAACAGCTTAACGTGCTTTCCGAGGCACGGAGGAAACTCGGGATGTCGAGCGGTCACCCATCCACATACCAACCTAGGCAAGCACAGCTTTACCTAAAGATCGACCCGAGTGGCAGTTCTTATTAAGCCACGAGCTCCTCCTCCTTATATTTTAGAAATAAACATCAATAATTTTTCAACTGTATCTTTCACAGGCCAAAAATATATAATATTATATTTATAGCTTGTGGCTACAAAATTCCTCCAAAATATTTTGCCTTAAACGTTTTTTTTTGTATAAACCTGTTAACTTACTACGACCCGCTGAACAGCAATTTGATTAAAAATCTACAAAACTGGTATGCGAACTCCAAAATATGATTCACTTTCGCTACGCTACAAAATCCCGGGAAACTGACCGAAGCGGAACTAGGGAACGCGGGTAACGTAATTTGCGGGTGCAAATTGCATCTGTGTGTCTACGGGATAAAGTGTCGATAAGGATTCAGTTCCATTGACAATTTATGCTTTGCTGCAACAAAGAAATCCCGGGGTTTATTTCATTGAGCTCTGGTGCAGTGCAAATGCTCTTTAACCTTTTTAATGGGTTTATTTCGATTTTCTTTTTTAAAATGTGACTTAAATCGAGATTTTATATGCGAGTGTCAGATTGAATGAAATATTGTTAAATTCTGATAATCACAGTGTTATTATGGCGATTACAGGAGGAGACCTTGAGCATGACACAATGTTCCCATTGCTGGGACAGGGGCCTTCCTACTGGGAGGTTGAGTACTTATTAGTTGAGTAATTATAAGATAGGCCCAGAATGTGCTGATGATGGTAATAACTATGTACTCAGAAAGTGTAGTAAGGATCATAAAACACCCGTCGGGGCTGCGGGTTGTTCGCAAGAGATACCGCGGCCTCGACATGAAGGGCTAAGAAGGAACATGGGTGGTTTTTAGACAGTAGAAGTCTGACACTCCCTTTCGCTCTGCCCAAGAGCGGGAGGGGTTATTTGATGATTTTCCACCCACCAAAAAAAAACCTTTGACTACCTCGTCGCTCGAGTGGTCCTAGCTTCGATTCCCAGGTCGGGTTAAGTGCTATTGGGTTTTTCCATCAGGAATTTCTCAGTGGCAGTGCCTTAACCTGGGTTTGTGCCCAGATGCTGGCAAAAGGCCCAGTCCTTTAACATGGGACTTAAACATAACTGGCGAAATCTGGGTGTACTCATGGGTACCCGTCAGCTGCCTAACCCTTCATGAATTACAGGCATGGTGCTATGTTGTGAAATGATCTACTTTATACCACAAAATAATACCACACCCAAATAGTCCGGACAAATCACTAACAAAACGAAATCTGATATGTAGAAAATGAAATACGGATCGACGGCAGGGACTCGGAATGTGGAAGACATGTCCCTTCATATTCGCTCCTCTCAAGCAGAAAATACAATTTTACACCGCTAGGGATGTTCACCGGGGTCTCTGATGAAATTTAAATGTGCTTCTGGCGTCGGAAACGCGTTGTGGCGTTTCAATTTATATGTTGCCAGAATGTGTGAAGAAAAAATGAAAATGATTTTCCTGTCTAGACTTCGGGTTGGAAATGTGGGCTAGAATTCAAAATTGTGTTGATGTTTTGAATTATTAGTTGGGATATGACTAAAATTTTACCAGTGTAGCCGGATGCAGCTGAACTCCGGTATTTTAACATGGAGCGACTGTCTAGTAGTCACCGTTAGTAATAACATTAATATTTCAACAGATCTAAGGTACCTACACGGATACTTGTCTTTTCGAAACGACAGAATGGTATGTTATATTGTATGTTTCTTCATTTAATTTAATTTCGTTCTCAGACACAAACATTCAAAGCATTTCGCCTCACGATCCCTATTTATTCAAATACTTAGGATTCGTTCTGTATACTGCATTCACGACAATTCTCAAGATTTTCAATTTACTTGTAGGTATTGTCACGCTAATATCAAAGTGCACACACATTCTTAACTTTGAAGCAACGTTTTCCATTCTAAAGAAACTAGACTGTATAATGTTCTGACTTTTATTGCCTCATATATTGTTTTTTTGTCTTACAAAGAAATCCAAAATATACAATATTACGTGGATTAAGAGTAGAGGGATTGACATTTATTTATGTATTTTTTGTTTCTACTTTGTGTTTGAGTTTGAAAACCGGAAACTAGTGTTTAATACACTGTTAATAATTTAAATTTATTGTAACTTTACTTATATATTTTTTTCTATTAAGATTAATAAATATAAATACAGAAAGATGTACTTACATTGCATTTTACCCTTATGGTCACAGTACAACGTAATTAACTCTAGTTAGTATAAGACGTGTACGACAATGATGTTGAAAAAGCGGAGCCTTCTAATACAGGCATTGTTTGCCTAAATGGGGGCTCCAAACACATTAACATGTAATATAATACCTAATTGGCACTATAAACTATTTTGTATTTCTAATAGAAACAAATCATAGTAATATTATGTTACTACTTTTCAACTTGTTATCATTAGAAGAGGCAATTACTTATGCACAAATGAAAAACATGCTCCTTCCATTTCATATCATGAAACTCGAATTATTGTCCCTCATGGAACACAATATGCCACAGACGAGTGCAATAAACGTAATACTGGCGCAGTAGAGGCAGAAAGTAATTACTAGGGATATCTGCATTCAGAATTCATATTGAATGCCTCAATTGTTTTAGACTATCGCTATTGGCTCCCTCCCACTCCTGGGAATATTGCTGGTGAATTTGTGTGCTGAAAAGTGGAAAAAGAAACCTTTGTCGATTAATATTATCCATCATTAAGTCAGTCTCAACTTTATTCAAATTGTACGCGACTGATTTTAACTTGTTTAAATTTTATGTTGATTTAGATACTTTTTCTGTAAGCAGATTGGGATGGGAATGGACCTCGCCAAGATCCTGTAGAAGATGGTGGACCACCGAACGACCAGTGTCCATTATGGGAGAGTCAAAAATGTACTGGAATGGTATTTCCTATCTTGACAAAGCGCTTCTTTTCTAAAAGCTTTGAGGAATAGTAGAAGGGTTGACTTTGTTTTTTTTTACCATTGTGTGTAGCCGCCTGTGCCAACCTTCGCATTGCAGTGTTGTGTATTGTTTGTGCGAAAATTATAGTTGCTAGGACAGTTTATTATATCTGCCAGAGACTGTAGCCATTGTCTTTTGAAGTAATTTAAAAAGCCACGATATTGAATTTTGTGCCTGAGTATCCAGACATTTTGAGAATCTAACGATTTGCTAAATAGATGTTCTGCTATACAGACCATCTGATAGTTGGACGATTGGCTACATGGAAATTTTGCTAAGTAGACTTACTGCTCATTAGACGTTGGACATTTAGCTACTTAGACCATCTGATCAGGTGGGCCCATAAGCAAGGTAAAAGCTTGCGCCAATCATGTTGTAAATCATTAAAGAAAAAAATATATTTGAAAGCCTAGCATTGTAATGAATAAATGACTATTTAAAGTTTTTAATCAAAGATTGCATTGTGAGAATGAGGAACAATCATAACCTATTGAAATAAAAATTTAAAGAACAAGTTAGAAAAAAAAATTAAGTATTTTAAAAAAAGTTTGAAAAAGAATTGAAAGTTTTAAAGAAAAGGAGAATAGTCAGTCTATTTACAGTAAAATGCTCAAATGAGACTAGAATGCTCGGGTGTACCATTCAGAGCAGTGCACAAATGAGTCTGAATTGTTCCAAAGCTTATTTTCTTTTCTATTTGGCTTAAGATAAGTCCGAATAGAACAGTTTGGCCAGAAAGAAAAGACTAGCTGATATGTTTATACGTTGAAGGTAGGAGCGCGGAGATAATGAAACGAGTGTCGTCCTTGATAGCTAGTTTATTACTGATTTTTGGGAAGCGGTTACACTGACATTGGCACCGTATAACTATGTGTGAGTGCGCACTCACACATACACATCATTCCTCCACACTAATTCTGAAACCTGTTGACAAATACATAACATGAAATAAACCTTGTTGTTACAACTACATCTTGCTTAGGCTAACATTGTACATTGTACATTTAAATATCACTAGTAAAATACAGAATAGTCAACATCTTTTCTATTACGCCGAGAATGTGCACGTGGCTCATGCATGACTGCTGAGTCCTGCGCAGCGGCTGAGGCTTGAAGAGCCTGGGTCGCTAATGACTGCCGTGCATTTTCTCGGTTCACAACATCCGTTAAAACCTGGGCCCTGTCAGCTTCAACGCTAGTTGCAGCCGCAATACCCGTTTCTATCTCCACCGGCTTATCTGAAACTACACTTGCACTCTCAACAGTACTAACTGTATTCGATTCAACAGCAGGGCTGGCCATTATTGGTGAAGTAAACGGGACCGACGAAGTCGAAGGAATACAAACAGATTGACATTCGTCACTATCAATGGTTTTTTTACATTTTAACAATTGATCAAGATGCCTTATGCAACATACACCTAAATCTTCAACTGACACTTCAAACATTCTTTTCCCTATCACTTTATTGATTACTCCCATCTTCCATGTCTCTTTTCTACCACTGTACCACCGGACCCATACCCTGTCACCGGCATTGAAAGCCCTTGTGCGACCTTCATTCCCCCCTGAGGGTATTTTACGCAATTCTTTCTTTTTAGGTAGTATTAAATCAAGTCTTGTTATCAAATCCCTGCCAAACATTAATTTTGCGGGTGATTTTCCAGTAGTACAGTGCTCTGTGTTCCTATATTCAAATAAATAACCTAATAATTTGTCGAAAACTACATTCTGCGCAGTACCTTCACTTAAAATATTCTTTAACATCTTTTTACACGTCCTCACTGAATTTTCAGCTTGGCCGTTGCTGCATGGATGGTAAATGGGTGACGTCATGTAGTTAATACCATTATTGGAACAGAACGCGTTGAATTCTTTGCAATTTATTTTTACGTCATTATCCGAGACTAATGTACCCGGTAATCCAAACACAGAAAATATTTGTTTTAATTTTTTTATCAAAGATTGTGTGGTGAGGTCATTTCCCATAAAAATACACTCTAACCATTTAGAGTACGCATCAATTACTACTAAGTAAGTCTGTTGCCGTATTGATAAATAGTCTATATGTATACGTTCCCACGGAGCCGCTGCGCTCGGCCACGGCGCTGGCGCTGCCCGTGGCGGAGCGGGCCGCACGCTAGCGCACTGCTCGCACGCGCCGATCCACCTCTCAATATCCTCATCTATACCGGGCCACCACATCCTAGCGCGCGCATTGCATTTCATTTTAACAATACCTAAATGCGTTCTATGTAGTTCGTGCAACATTCTTTCACGCAATATCATAGGAATAACCACCTTATGTCCTCGCATCAAAATACCATTTTCGTATTGCAAATCTGTGCGACATAGAAAAAAAGGACGTATGGACTCGCAAACTATTTTGCGGGGCCAACCTACATTTGTATACTTTACTACTGTTTGTAAAGTTTTATCGTTACAAGTAGCATTCTTTATATCTGTAAACAAAACAGCTGGCGAGGACGTACTATCTAGGAAGTTAAGCGAGCAGTATGCGTCATATTGGCCATCTTCCTCGCTCTCAGTGTTGGTTACGGGCGCACGGGAAAAATAATCGGCGACTAAGTTGTTCTCGCTCGATATATATTGAACTATATAGTTGTATGCAGATAATATAATAGCGTATCTTTGCAAACGTAACGCCGTGGTAATTGATATACCCGTTTTACTATTGAATATTGACACTAAGGGACGGTGGTCTGTTTTTAAAACAAATGGATCACTTCTACCGTATAAGTATTGGTGGAAATGTTTGACCCCAAATATTATTGCCGTCGCCTCCTTCTGGATTTGGCTATAATTGCGTTCACTCGCCGAGAGCGATCGCGACGCGTATGCCAGCGGTCGCTCGCGGCCATCGCTTTCCCGTTGGGACAGAACTGCTCCGAGGCCGTACGGACCCGCGTCCACTGTCAGCACTAGCTGTGCGCTCGGCTCGAAATGTGCCAACACGCGCTCGGAGGCGAGCTCAGCACACACGCGGCGCATCGCTCGCTGCTGTCGCGGGCCCCACTCCCACAGCGTGCCGCCGCGCAGCAACTCATGGAGCGGGCTCATAATGCTTGACGCGTTTGGAATAAAGTTTCTATAGTAGTTTACCACTCCAAGAAATCGTTTTACTTCTGTTACGTTTGTCGGTTCCGGGCCGTTCAATATAGCTTTAACTTTATCGGGGTTGGTACGTAATCCGTTCTTATCGATAACATAACCTAAGTAAGTTACGCTATCCTTAAAAAAAGCGCATTTGTCTTTTTGAAGGCGCAAACCAGCTTCACTCAACCTGCTTAAAACCTGGGCTAACCTCGTCATGTGAAGCGCTTTCGTTGGCGCAGTCAAACAAATATCGTCCAACCATACACTGACCCCCTCGATACCAGACAGCAGTACTTCCATTGCCTTTTGAAACAAGGCTGGAGCATTCGCGAGGCCGTACACTAGGCGGGTATATTTAAATAATCCTTTTGGAGTGTTAATTGTTGTTAACTTTTGGGAGTCTTCAGAGAGAATGAACTGATTATACGCATTTTTTAAATCTATTTTCGTATAATGTTCACCGCCCCCTAGTTTCGCGAATACTTCCTCGATTCTAGGTAATGGATACTTATCTATTACAAGATCCTGGTTTAGTGTGACTGAATAGTCACCTGCAATCTTAACCGTGCCGTTGTCTTTAAGAACTGGTACTATAGGCGTCGCGTATTGTGAATTAGAAACTGGAATTAGTATACCTAAACTGACTAATCTCTTTAGTTCTGTTTCTACTTTCTCTTTTAATGCGAATGGTATAGGTCGGGCCTTAAAAAATTTTGGTACCGAATTTTCTTGAAGTTGTAAATGAACTTTAAATTTATTAAAAGAACCAAGTTCGTCCTTCCATAAATTCGGATACTGTTCCAGTAATGTATTAACATCATCGTCTTGACTTATTTTATAAATATTGGTTAGAATCAAACCGAAAGCGGACATAAAATCGCGACCAAGCAGGGGTGGGCCATTTGAATCTACTACATATATTTTTATGTGTTTTTTGACGTTATTATACTCAACTAACGCTTGGAAATATCCCAACGGTGAAATTTTGTGCCCGTTATACAGACACATTTTGATTTCGCATCTATTTAACTTGTAGTGTGCGAACAATTCAGTGTATAATCTGTTTGACATAACCGAAACCCCCGATCCTGAATCTAACTCCATAGTTACAGTTACATCACCTACCTTAATTTTTAAAACCAATGGTTTGTCAGTTACGTACCTTATATTGAAATTATTACATTCGTCACAACTCCCGACCGAGTTACCCTCACTTTCATCACCACCGATATTATTTACGCGCACACGACCGTTTTCATTGTTTTTTCCACACACTTTCTTCAAATGTCCCACTTTTCCACATTTTTGGCACTTGTAGTTTTTGTAGCGACAGTTGCCCTTATCGTGATTCTTTAACCCGCACACCGAACAACGAAGGTCTTCGCCACGTTGGCCACGATTATAACTCGACGTCGTCGATGCGCGCCTGTCCCGCGAGCCAGCACGCGCGCCGCTTGCGCCACTGCCGCTGCCGGCGCCGCCGCCATTGCTGGAACGCTTCCATCCACCTTTGCATGATACATTGTTCACTGCTTCTTCTTTGATACAAATGGCCTCCAAACTACAGCCCAACAAAGCCCTTGCCTCTTTAGCACACGCAGACTGCTCCGCTAACTCAATTGCCCGCGATAACGTGAGGGTCGACGGGTTTTGCTCGAACAGCTTGTCACGTTCTGGGCCTGCACTCAGGCCGAGGACGAAACGATCCCTTAAGTTCGTCTCGAGAGCGGTGCCGAAGTCGCAATACGTTGCCAAACCTCTTAATCGCGCCGCCCATTCTCTAACGGATTCTCCTGTTGTTCTGGTGGCACCAAAAAATTTCGCCTTGTCCACAAACGAGCAAGTTTTCGCCTTGAAATGACTGTCGAGTAATTCCACTAGATCTACATAACTCAACGTTTCCAACTCCTTTGGAAAAGCTAGGTTAAGTACTAGACGATACGTCTCCTCCGTAAGATGGCACAGCAATATTCCACTCTTCAACTCGTCCTTAACGCCATTAATCTTCAAAAACTGCGTTAATTTACCCTTGTAAATTTGCCATTCACCAGTTTTATGGTCAAATGAAGATATATTTCCGAGAAACGAATTCATTTTAAATACGTGTAGGTACTCGTTCTTACACCTCGTCGCCAATGATATGTTTATACGTTGAAGGTAGGAGCGCGGAGATAATGAAACGAGTGTCGTCCTTGATAGCTAGTTTATTACTGATTTTTGGGAAGCGGTTACACTGACATTGGCACCGTATAACTATGTGTGAGTGCGCACTCACACATACACATCACTAGCAAATACAACGTTTTTATCTATCTGAATGGCCTCTATATTCACTTAAAAAGAGCAATTTTTAACCAACTTAAATAAGAAGGAGGTAATCAATTCGTCTTTTATTTTTTTGTATACTTCAGCGATTTCTTCGCCAATTGTAATTCTTTGATTCGACAATTTTTTAACGTTAGTATTTTTGACTAACGCGCTCGTGGCTTGATGCAGGTTACGTTGCAAGCTTGCAAGTCGCCGAGGTCGTGAAGCGGGCTTTAAGCGTATTTTTCAACAAGTATTGGTAAGGCGTGGTGGAAAATTGTAATCGTAAAAATGTTGTTCGGTTTCATGGTCATCTTTCGGTTACACGCTGTATAAAGAAACTGAAGAAAACTGCCGAAATTTAGACTAGCTCCACCCATGTGGACTGAACTGGATACTAACTGATAAAATGCGTGCCATAGACACGAAGGAAAATAATGTATTTTGTTGCTTTAAGCTCCAAATGAGCACACAAGTTGTAAGATCCTTTAATTTCCTTGTATATTCTAAATGCACACACGACAAAGTACCTAAACTAATTAATTTTATAGGAGACTCCTTGGTTAGTTTTGAAACTTCAGTAAAGAAATTCTAGTTCTGTGACAGTGCTTGCATTAGAGCCGTATCAACAACTCGCTCTAAAACTTTACCTATCTGGGGTAAGTTCGACCACACAATGCTCAGAGACCGTGTCAGTTCGGTGTGAGAAAGAGATTGACTTATACAGGCCGTCTAGCTCTATCCCATTCTCACACTGGTGGTAAACTGGAAACATTACTGCTCTACAAGAGGTCACGGTGTTTATTTGTTACCGCTTATTTGAAATTCGATACGAGAAACTTGTACATGTGATACCTCTGTAACGTCGAGGTGTCTTTACCTAAGGTAAGCTGGGTTAAGTTTACGGTACGTGTACTTGTAGGTAGGTAGGGCTTAGTAAGTAGTTTTCACCGTGACCTTACGTTGTGAGTCTCACACGGGAGACAGTGGGACACAGATATAAAATATTCACATAAAACATCATTGTCTAATAGATTTCAAATAAGAGAAGAGAAAGAAAGAAATATGACTCCTGAAATAAAAACATGAATAACTAACAACCCATTTATTTCAACAAAGTTTCTATAAATATTAAATTTGTTACGGACAAAACCCGAAACGCGGTTTTAACCCTTTAAAAATAACCTTTTACGGTACTGGTACCAGTTAAATAATATTCACCATGTTTAATTTTTTTCGCCTTTATTGTTGAGTGATCTCGTGCAGTGATTGAACACAGCGCCATCTGTTGAGTGTTATATGTTCTTCACGTGCAATATTTACGTAGTAGTGTAACCACAGTATTACAATTCAGCGGTGTACCGCATAATTTAAATTTTCAGTTTAGTCGAGGTTTATTTAAGAGAATGTTATGATAAACAAAAGGTTAGTATTTACAAGGCAGATGAGAATGAGGACGCTGAGAGGGGGGGACATGATTGGTGTCGTTCTTCAGAATGATCAGGTTCGTAGTACTCGTAACCGACGCACGTGTGTGTATGGTTATTTGTGTGGTTTTCGTTTTAGTTTGGATATGTTCAATGTTCTTTGTGCTCAAAGGCAAAACAGTGGCTTTGAATCCCGCTTTGAAACCAATAGATATATAATATACCAATGGATTTGTCCATCCGTTTATTCAAACAGACAATTAAATAAGTATTCGCAGAAAATATTTTAGTCAGGAAAAACCAATAGCTTAAAATTGCTCTTTTGCACCAAGGAATCAAGACAAATGGACCAGCGTCGTAAGGCAGTGCGTGTTAGAAGACGGCCGGTGTATCGATGAACGTATGCGCAAATGCGTTTAGTTCAAACTATGAAAACTAAACGCATTTGCATCAGATTAACCAGAGATTGCCACGAATAGAGAAAAGAGAAGGCAACGGTCTACTCTATAGCTTTCCACATTTTCTCACTTCTGCCCAGAAGTTAGTAGCAGGATAATAAACGTTGTATAACACGCATTAATAATGTCCCACTGCTGGGCAAAGACCTCTTCTCATACAGAGGATGAACGAGCATAGTTCAACGCGCTTGCTGAAGATGGGTTGTCGATTTCAAACTGACATTACAAGCCCAGGTTTCCTCACGATGTTTTCATTCACCGATGTCAGTCATGTCCAAGATAAACTTAAAAAGTACATATGAATTGAAAAATTCACAATGGTACTGGATTTGAACCCACAACCTCGACAACCTCCAGATACATCATCATCTTTCTGCCCACATCCTATCCTATCTTCCCAACACGTCTTCTTCTTCACAGCATCATTTACTCCTTTCTCTTTCATATAATTCCTCACACAATTCATCCATCTTTTCTTTGGCCTTCCTCTCAATCAACCAACATAAATATTCATAAATTTTTGGTCACATCCATTTAATTCCTCTTCATTACAATATGTATTATTCGTACCAAGATAGCCAAGTTCCTTTCATATTTTCTGTAACAGGCGGCACTTTCAACCTCCAGAAACCTTATTATTTATACTGAAAACGGGTTATTTACCATGTTTACTGTTTCAGTATAAATAATAGTGCTAGTGACCATGTCAGTTTAAAATCTTATATCCAGAAACCTTGTGTTAATAATGTTTAACTAAAATAAACTAACCATGTTTAAGATCCTGGCTGCTGTTGGTATTTTAACGTGCTCAGGGGAACTGAAGTGCAAAGTGTAAATTACGTGCAGTGGCGTCAACCGCTTACACTTGTGTACCCCGAGGTTCCACGGAGTAAATAAATACTGTTCAGGGAGTTATTGAATACTAGCAGTGGGAATATTTTAAGTATGGATGGTCTTGAATATTCTAAAATACAACGTTGGTATTTTATTGTTGTTATTTTATATTAAATTTTATGCGATATTATATGGGAAAAGAGAGACGATCTCGTGGTTTAACATTTGCATTCCTTAGATTATATCCAAGCATTTTATCTAAACACTAAACGCTCCCACAAAACCGCAGCTATTCCAGAGTTACACAGGCATTTACAACTCAACAAAGTATCACAGTGCAGGTACACCAGAATTCTTGACTCCAAAGTACATTTTCTAAAGCTTTTCTCTCAAATCTCCTTTGGTGTATTTGTTTTCCCTGCATACGTAAAAGTCGGGAGCCGAAAGCCGGGAGCCCAGTATAAGTCGGGAGCCCGAGGCATTTCACGGAGTGTTGCGTTTTTGTATTTGCGTATCTCACTTCGGCACGGACAAAGACGGCATCTCACCTCAAATAGGGTTGGAAAGTTTAAAGGATCCTTTTGTTCTAATATTTGCGAAGTATTTTGAAATGTATATAGGAATCCTCATGCTTATTAATCCCTCTGTTTATTTGTTAGATATATTAGTATCAGAGTACGAGTGTAAGTAAGGAGGAGCGCGTGGCTTAACAAGAACTGCCACCCGGGTCGATCGTTAGAAAAAATACTGGTATTCAGCTGCATCTGGTTAGACCGGAAGCCGACCCCAACATAGTTGGGAAAAGGCTCAGATGATGATGATGATTAGTATCAGAGTGGAACTAACTCATCATCCTACATTCCAAAAGGCGGATTCTCCTACCAGACGGGTGTTGTGTCATGAGCCCGACAGATGTTGACGGGAATCTTTACTTCGATCGTGCGTAGTACTCTTGGCTGCAATTCGCCTAATGTGAAACAATGACAATGTTCCGTTTGGTGTCGGACGTAAAGAATAGCACCATCCCATATCTTCCCGTGAGTGTCGTAAGAGGCGACTAAGAGACTTACCAGAGAATAGGCAGCAGCGTTCTCTGTGCCTTCGTGACAACCATACTGCGATCGCCAACCCGCCTGCCAAGCGTGGCTATTATGGCAAATCCCCCCTTCTGGGGGAGGCCTATGTCCAGCAGTGGACGTCTTATGGCTGAACTGATGATGATAATATTAATATGATTATCAAGCTAAAATCAATCAGTCTTATTTCTTCTGTCGTGTCTAGAGTATTTATGCCACCTATGGACCTGTAACTTGATTTTGTTAGAAAAATCCCTCAGGCGGTTTCCTCATGATGTGTTTCTTAACCGAAACAAGTGATACTTATACAATAAGCACGTGAATCCGAAAAATCAGAGGTGCCTGACCCAAGTCACTCATAGGTCTGGAGTTCGAACCGAAGTTCGAACTTGTTTGCCGTACATCTGTATTTCGAACTTCGGAGTAACGTAACGTAAATCATGGGCGATTTTAATACTTGTTTATTAAAAATCGATTCCCGCTCTTCTTCTCTTCGATCAATAGTTCAGTCGTCTAATTTATCAATTCTCCCTTTAAGTGCCACACACCATTTCCCGAACTGTAATCCCTCACTTTTGGACCTTCTCATTGTTTCCTCTCCACAACATGCCAGCAAGCATGGTCAATGCTCAGCTGACATGTTTTCTTACCATGACCTAATATTTCTCTCCTACAAAATTCGCCCACCTAAGGCAAAGCCTAAAATTCTTTTGCAGCGCAATTTTAGTGGAATGAGGACAGAGGATTTACGAAAAGATGCCGGCAGCATTGACTGGGCTCCTTTATTCAGTGTTGAGTCGATTGATGACAAAGTCAACCTGCTGACAGATAACCTCGTGCAGCTGTACGATGTTCACGCTCCCATACGTGCAGTCAAAATTAAACACCTTCCGGCTCCATGGATCACAGATGACATTAGAAAGATCATGCACAGGAAAGCTGTTACAAAAACTAAATTTAAGTGTCGGCCCTCGTCGAAAAACCGTGAGATCCTTGTTGAAGCTCGCAATCGCTGCAATAAGGTGTGTAGAGATGCCCAACGACGCCATATCCATACCTCAGTTGAAAACGGAGATCCAGCTAAAGTTTGGAATTTTCTAAAATCCATGGGAGTTGGAAAATCACGCCAAGAATCGATTCCTAAAGACTTAGATATTGACCAACTAAACCAACACTTCTCATCTTCGCCCTACTGTAATGGGACTATGAAGGCAGCCACAGTAAACTATCTTTCTAACCTTCCAACTCCGGATCATCCCCCATTTGTCTTTAGTCAATTCTCTGATTGTGATGTTAAGAAGAGCGTTGTTTCAATTACGTCAAACGCAGTTGGCAGTGATTGTGTAAGTCGGAAAATGATACTCCCTGTCCTCGACGAGATCCTTCCTATTCTATGGCATATCCTAAATTACTCTATATCCTACGGTGTCTTCCCTTCGATGTGGAAAGAGGCCAAAATCACCCCTTTACCCAAAAAATCGAATCCTACTTCCTTTTCAGAATACCGTCCTATCTCCATCTTGCCTTTTCTCTCCAAAGTCCTAGAACGCCTTGTCCACAATCAGCTCAGTGCATTTCTGTGTAAGAATAGCCTTCTAAATCCTTTCCAGTCTGGATTTCGTCCTGGTCACAGCACTGCTACGGCTCTAGTTAACGTTACCGATGACATACGTTTAGGCATGGAGAAAGGAAATCTGACAGTTCTCTGCTTATTGGATTTTAGTAATGCGTTCAACACTGTCGATTTCGATATCCTGCTTGGCATACTTCGCTCACTTAACATATCTCCAACGGCGATTGACTGGTTTCGTAGTTACCTGTATGGGCGCCGGCAACGTGTATGCATAGAAGGGTCTTGCTCTTCTTTGTGTTATACTTCTGCGGGTGTACCTCAGGGTGGCGTTTTATCTCCTTTACTCTTCGCAATTTTTATAAATTCTATTTCCACAAAACTTCTTTCTTTTTACCACCTTTATGCAGATGATTTGCAAATTTACCGGCAAGCTGCATCTTCAGATTTGGCTGATGCAATTGACATAATCAACAAGGACATGGTTTCAATCTGCGAGTGGAGTGAGGCTCATGGGTTACAGGTTAACCCGCTGAAGACTCAGGTCATTGTTGTTGGTAGCTCAAGGATGATCTCCAAGATAAACTGGTCGCAGCTTCCCCAGGTTAAATTTAATGGAACTGCTATTCCGATAAGTGAGAAGGTCAAGAACCTTGGGGTTTGGATCGACAAGAATTTTTCCTGGGGTCCCCAGCTGCAGGACGTAAGTCGCAAAATATTCGCATCTGCCAAGTCCCTGAGACGCCTGCGGAACTTTCTTCCAACTGCTACTAAAACTGCGCTGGCTCAATCTCTTTTACTTCCCGTTCTTGACTACGCTGATGTCAGTTATCTCGATCTCACTGAGGCACAGCTAGATAAACTTGAGCGACTTCAAAACTGTTGCATAAGATTTATATTTGGCTTGCGCAAATATGATCACATTTCTGAATTTCGTGCAAAACTCAAGTGGCTTCCTATACGTCTCCGCCGGAATTCTCATATCCTGTTTCAGCTCTACAGTATTCTATTCAATCCTACAACCCCCGCTTATCTTAAAGAACGTTTCAAGTTCCTTCATGACACACATAATAGATATCTGAGGTCATCGGAAAACTTAAGATTAGAGATGCCGATGCATTCCACCAGTTTCTACGACAAGTCTTTCACAGTACAAGCAGTACGGTTATGGAATGCCTTGCCAGGGTCTATAAGGCAGGCTCAATCTCTGCCAATTTTTAAAAGCATGATAAAGAAACTGTATCTATCTCCTTAAGCTTAAATTTTTATTAGCTATTTTTAATTTAGTTCTTTTGCACTTGTATTAAATGTAAGTTTATATAAGTGTAATATGTTTTATGTATGTATATGTATGTATTTATTGTATATAATTATGTAAATGGTACACCACAGGCTACCTGCAGTATTGTTACTCCTTCTCCCATATATCCATCCAAAGGTTGTCTTTAAAAGATCGCTCTAAGCGATAAGACCGCCCATTGTGTCACCCCTTGTAAAATGTTTTACTATTGTTTTTTTTGTAATTTTATGGTGTACATAATAAAGAGTATTCTATTCTAATACAGTCACTCCAGACCTGTGAGTTGGCAGTTAACGGTCACATCACTAGACTCATCATCATCTGCCTAGCCTTTTCCCAACTAAGTTGGGGTCAGCTTGCTGTCTAACCGGATGCAGCTGAATACCAGTATTTTACATGGAGCGACTGCCTATCTGACCTCCACAACCCAATTAATACTAGACTAACACTACACCACACTAGACTATCACTGTTTATTTAAAAGAGTAATGCAACTTGACATGACGTCCACTATTCTTCCAATTTCAAAAACACTTTTTCGTCTGGTGATATGATTTTCTCGGTAGAGCGGACGGATAAAGTAAAATCCTATTTTTTCCCATTGTCAACCCTACGTGTTCCAAGCTATGAGATTTGTTTGATGGGACACCCACAGACCTCGCTACCAGTTTGTTTGACTTGTGCTTCGTTCAAACGCTTTTTCACCAACTGTACTTTGTTTTTTATTTGTCGGATTTTTCTTCAGTACTTTGTTTAAAAGTGTAATGGACGAGTAAAGGCGAGAGTGGTTGTGGTAGTAGGAAGTTTAGTGGAACACATTGTAGGGAGAGCTTAAGTTACGAGTTTAGACCACAAGACTTTATTGCTGTGCTATGTGGAACAAATTTTTTCTAGAAGCAAGCAAAACTTTTGTACTTAGGTTACAGAGTTTCTAGACAAACGTAATCATTAGTCTCTGTTACGCTGGACTTCTAACTTTTGATGATGTATAAACTAGGGATGTTTCCTGACTAAATAAATATAATTATATTAAGTCCGTCAGTTAGATTAGCGAAAAATAATGAATACGTGTTTTTTGTTTTATCAAAAGAATAAAAAAATACGAAGATAAAACACGTCAAAGATCGTAAGTGGGGGTAACGTCTTCATTATTTGTAAACGTGAAAAAATAATTTTTCCTTTTTCACGTTCCAAAAAAAATCTAATTTTGGAAATCTATCTGACGGACTAATTAGATTTTTTGTCAACTACCCTATTGTTCGAACAAAGGTTAAAAACAGTATATTTTAAGCTAAGATATATTGTACCGAAAGTATCGTGTTCTGAAAGATAAGTATCAGAATCTACTCTTAAGGGATTTGCTCTAAAGATTTACGAGTCGTAATCATGCAGTAGGTCCTAAAATGTGCGATTTATGAGTGACTGCCAGTGGCAGTATAACTTGGATTTATTATATCCCTAGTTCTGGGCCGTAACTTTATCACTGCGTGTGTTCAATGATTTTTTCACTAGCATAAAAATATTTAGTGCTTTGTCCTTTTTTTACTACTTTTCAAGACCCGCGAGAGCGAAGGCTTTAAAATTGAGTGGAAATAAATAACTTCTAAGGTTTTGTAATATAAAAGATTGCTACTCGCCAAGACCAAATTGTTAATAAATCATAATTCATCATCAACATCAGCGGAAAGACGTCCACCTCGTAGGCCTCTCCCGTAAAAAGGATTTGCCATAATCACCACGCTTGGGAGACGAGTTGGCGATCGCAGTACGGTCGTTGCAAAAGCACAAAGAATGGTGCTGCCAATTCTCTGGTAAGTCCCATTGATGGTCGTCTCTTACGAATGACGTAATACATCTTCTTCTTCTTCTTCTTATCTTATATATAAAAATGAAACCCGTTTTCCGTTGTCACGACTTGGCATGAAAACGGCTTGACCGATTTGGCTGTTTTTTTTTTAAATGTTCGTTGAAGTTCAAGGATGGTTTTTACGGCGAGAAAAATTCGAATAATGGCCGGAAAAGCCCTAAAAACAGCCCTTTTCTTTTTCCCATACAAACGTTTTCTAACTAAAACGTAAAATCAATTTGAGCTTTAATACCGTTCCTATAAAGTTCAAGTGTTAGTGGAGAGGTTCCGGGAAGGCAAAACAATTGAGTGACGTTCAGTTGTTCAGTCAACGAATGACAACTTCAAACAGACCATACGACATTATCACAATAATCACAAATAATTACTGTTTCTTTCCCAATAGAAAAACGATTTTTCAAATGGTGTTTGCGTATAATATAAAAATTAATTGCTGTTCGTTAGTCTCGCTAAAACTCGAGAACGGCTGGACCGATTTGGCTAATTATAGTGTTGAATTATTCGTGGAAGTCCAGGGAAGGTTTAAAAGGTGATAAAGTGGTAGGTAGGTAGGCAGGGTAGAAGGTAGAGTTACTACTCTACCTTCTACCCTGCCTACCTACCTACCTACTCTACTATCCTACCTACTGGTAGGATAGTAGAGTAGGTAGGGTAGTCGGTAGAGTAGTAGGTAGGGTAGTAGGTAGGTCGGGTAGTAGGTAGGTAGGTAGGGTAGTAGGTAGGTAGGTAGGGTAGTAGGTAGGTAGGGTAGTCGGTAGGTAGGGTAGTAGGTTGGTAGGGTAGGAGGTAGTAGGTAGGTAGGTAGTTGGTACACAGGCAGGTAGTAGGTAGGAAAAAGGGCATTGCAACGCATGCCGGGAACAGCTAGTTATTAATAAAGGATCACAATGCCGCTGAAATAAATATGCTTGCTAACGCATGACAGCTATAATTTTGCACGCCCCACCCAACACAAAAACTATCAAACACGTCACATTCCTCTTTCACCCCCATACTTACAAACCAGTCACGCAGAACGTACATTTTTTTTTCAACGCGCTAGTAGCATACGTGTACTGTAAGCTAGTACTGGCGCGTGTAAAGCCACGTGCTAGTACTCCCCATCGCAGTAATGACTTAGTTGCATTCAATGCTAAATAAAAACTGCTGTTTTGGACTTTTGGTTATAATGTTTCAATAATTTCGATTTTTATTTGAAAGTTGGTAAATCATCAAATTACTCCTCTCCCTCTGGGCGGAGCGGAAGGGAATGTCAGATTTCTACTGACTAAAACCACCCATGTTCCTTCTTAGTCTTTTGTGTCCGGGGCGCGGTATTTCTTTAGAACAACTCACAGCCTCGGCAAGCATATTTATATAATATGCATTCATTGTATCTATAATACCGTCATAATAGGGATGTTAACTGACTAAAAAAAATATGATTCTAATTAATCCGTCTGTCAGATTATCTAAAATATTGGATACGTATTTTTTGTTTTATCAAATCAATAAAAATTGACGAAGATAAAACGCGTTAAAGATTTGAGTGGGGGGTTGTGACGTCATTCACCGGTAAAAAAATTCATACTAATGTCTTAGAATATGACGTCACACGAGTACTGTATAGTCTTCATTGTTTGTTTACGTGAAAAAAGAAAAAATACGTGTCCAACATTTTTTGAAAATCTATCTGTCGGACTAATTAGTTTTTTTTTGTTAACTACCCTATTGCATTTATTTATTTAATTCAGAAAATAGATCCTTAAAGAGTTAGTATAATCTAAAACTTATAATTTGTAAAAAACCAAATTGCAGTAAATAATGAATTTATATATCCCTCGTCTACACAAAAATGGCACCATCCTCTTTCACCCCCTTTACGCAGAACCAACATTTTTTTTTTCATCATATATGCACACTAGAAGCCAGTACTGGCACGTGCAAACTGACACTAGTACACTCACCTCCAGCGATGACTCAGCCGCATTCCCTGAAGTGCTGCGCTTTGTTTACGTTTTATTATTTCACGAGTTTTCACGTCACATGTTAATAAAGAGGGACGTACAATCTAGGTCTAGCATTACCTGACCCCTGTTGTCACACTACCTTGCCCTCTTCTTCTTCCATCTAAGGGGTCAGGTAATGCTGGGTGTTGACTGTATGAGGCAAAAATAATTAAAATAAAAAGTGGAATGTAAGGTTTAAATGTCTGGGAATGAAAATGTTATGTTGTTTCTAAGTGAGAACGTCACGCATGGTGGCGTGGAATTTGAGGAGTGGAAAAGTTGTTTCTGTACTCGTATGTTGGACGAATAATATCGGAATCGTGTGCTAGATTATGCATACCATTTTTTTACAAATTATAACATAACGTCCACAGACGTGACCCCTGAAGGGTTCAGACAGAGTTGTACCTAATAGTACCTACATCCAAATTATACAACCAATAACAATAACCAATAACATTATATAGCCATAAATTATATCATAATTTATGGACATATAATGTTATCCATAAATGATTCACATACTTTACTCAGTTATTCACTTTTCAACTGTTAGGCCAATTTTAAACGGAAATTACCTCGTTGATTTTTCAAAGTATGCTTAGCAATCTTGTGATAATAATAATCCTGTGAACTCATGCGTTTTGATTCAAACACATTATGGCAAGATTCTTCGCTTCTGGTGTCACCAACTTATTAGTTTTTTATTAATCATCCAATTTTATTGACTTTAAACTTTTTTAATATTTCACGTAATGAACCTTCTAATCCAGAAGACAATGAAGATTATAAAACTCAAAAAACTTCCCCAAAAAACCGTACCTACTTATAACCCCTATTCATTTTGAAGGCTGAAAAAAACATCGTTAAACCAGGCTTGCTATTAGACGTTATTGTTGCGTAGTCAATGGATGCAGCACTTGACAGCGCTTTAGCCGCTTCGCCACGTCAACCCCTCGACTCGAAATGAGCCGCCACAGGGAGGATACTGAAGTACCAACGTAAGATTGATATAGCTCTTATAGATCCACTGAGGATTTTTGAGAGGACAATCGGAAAAATGAAGGTGAAATGGAATGGTACGTGGTGAATGGTGAAATGAAGATGTGGATATGATGGTGTACAGTCAGGAGGACTAAAATATATATACTTAGAAAATATATACACTTGCGATTATCTCACAGAATAAGTAATGTAACATTGAAATAAGACCTGTTTCGCCAATTGCAGGGACTCAGGGCTCCTCTCTAGGAGAGGGGGTGGGCCATGATCGGCTTTAATCCACCATGCGGGCCCAATGCAGGTTGGTAGATGTCATAATTAATTCGAATTTTTTGGTTCTCTTCTCAAACATTCCTGGTTTCCTCACGACATTTTCCTTCACCGTTTTAAGAGCAGTGGTGATGAAATAAACAAAGTAATGCGTCTGCCTGGGTTTGAACCATAGAAATATAAAGAAATATTATATCTATGGTTTGAAGCCAAGACTAATTATTGTTCGTAAGTCGAGGCCACCACCACTGGGCCACCGCAACAGTATGATAATGGGTCCCCAAATGCCCATTGTTCGTAAAATTGTAAAAATACAGACAAAATCATTTTTAGCTTTGACTACAAGAAAATATTTTTTGTTAGTGGCTTAGTTTAAACATAATAGTGCTCATAACTGATTCTAAGTACGACAAATAAATATATTTTTTCTTTTATAATGTAATCCGAAAAAGAAAGCCAATAAAATGACAATCAATCTCGACGCCGTGATTATCGGTAAATTGGATTATTATCAATAATTTTATTATATACCTACATAATTTACAACAACAAGATTGTCGTAAAAAAGTATGTAATCATACTTGTACGACGGTGATGTGAATGTGATAACTACCGAAAATTGCGGTTAAACTGATCGGGCTGGACTCTGGACCAGTCAGATAATGTCACGTCAAAGTTACTTGTCCGGAATCAGTCAGTCTGTCTGTCTTGAGCGTAATTGCCTGATAGGTGCTGAAGTGCCAAAAAGAAGAAAACTAAAAACTCTACGAACATTTCCTTCACCAAACTATTATTATCCAAACCAAAGAAAACGGTCCCTTAAACCCAAAGATTAAATAAAACAAAATTCAACTCCATCTTATCACGCTGATAACATAATATCAGCTTACAGAAATTAGTTCGATAATACATATTGTTCGGGACAGTCCACCGTTACCTTTGGCTTTTCGCGGTTACTTTTTATCTTATAAGTGATGAAATAGAGTTCATTTTTATTCAAAGATGGCGGCGAAGATGGTGAAACGTGTGTTGTGTGTGGAGGACAAAGTGTTTTTGGTGACAGGAGGTGCGGCCGGCGTTGGAGCGGGCATCGTCAGGGCATTGCTGCGGGAAAATGCTAGGGTAAATATTGTTTGATGTTTTTAGGTAGGCAGGAAATTCCGGTGATTATATAGACCGTGATTATAGGTGGTAGATGCTGTTGTTTCAATTAAAAGATTGGCAAACTGTTTGTGATGTTTTAAGGTAACGGCCGTGACGTAGGAAATGATAGTGAAAATGTAGGACGTGATGGTTTGGAAGCTGTTATTTTAATTAAAAGATTGGCAAACTAATTTTGATGTTTTAAGGTCGAACGTAGGAAATGACTGAAAATATAGGACGTGATAATCTTGACTTGCTTTTTCTATTAGAAAATTGGCAAACAGATCTTTTCTGTCTTGTCAAAGAACGTGGTTAAAATTACAAAGATACTGCCATACTCTTGACGGCTGTGACTAACAAAATTAAAAGAAAATAAAAATCTCTTATCTGCCAATATTATCACTTATCACTGTCGACCGGCGTCCATATAGTCTGGATTTGTGCCCAGTTGATTACAATAGGCTCGCTCGCTATATTATGGGCATTATTTATTTATTTAAGCAGGTAACATAACCGGTTAAACATAATCGGTGTAATGTGGATCAACAACTATATTATTATGGTAGAAACACCTCTAGTCTGCCCAAACCCTCCACGAACCAGCGTAATGTTATGAAATGTCTAAATAGATCTAACAGATCGTGACTACATAATATTTTGCTAGGTAGCAGAAAACATCGTCAGACGATCTCATAATATTTTCTTTCAATATTTTTGATTTTGCTAATCACAGTGATGTGTGGAATGAGACAGCGTTTATCTGCAAACACGCCTATATTGAGTAATCATTTGACCGCGACTGCATGACTTTAACATTGACCAAGCAATTATGACTACGAATCCCTAGGATTGACACGCGTAAGTGATGCACCATCCGATACTTAACAATATCGATACAGCAAGATGTGATAATCCGTTATTTTAGATCGATACAAAACTACCCTTAACGGAGCGAATGGATCCTACCTAATGAACGAATGAATGGATCGTACCGCATTGTGCAAAATTACATCATCAGTTAATTTAAAAGAATACAAATGGCGGACGCAATTGAACCATAAAACATACAATTCCATATTTGGAATCGGAATATTCGAAACGATTCTAGAATCGTATCGCATAGTTACAGTTCAAATACAAACATCGGACATCTCTAGAATGCGTAGATAACTAACTATATACACTAGTTCAATGTGTTATCTAACAATAAGAACCTTGGATTTATATCTTTGTAAACGAAAACCATTTACTTTATCTAAGATACGGTTAAATAATAAGATAATTTGTTTATTATTTCACAAGTAGGGACACCCCCTGCGTTGTACGAGTGCAATAAATACATACAAAATATGACGCCTGTAGTCTCGGTGTACATAAAATTTAAATTGTAAATCAGAAGTGCGTATAAAAGATTTGATCATTTATGTTGTATATTTTATACTACTCGTGGCTTAATAAGAACTGCCACTCGGGCTGATCTTTAGGTAAAGCTGTGCTTGCCTAGGTCAGTCTGTGGATGGGTGACCGCCCAACATACTGAGTTTCCTCCGTGCCTCGGAAAGCACGTTAAGCTGTTGGTCCCGGCTGCCATATATAGATCTTTGGCAGTCGTTACAGGTAGTCAGTGACCTGAAATTCTGACATCCCGTCTTACCAAAGAGTATCGTATTACCTAGTAGGTATTAACTGGGTTGTGGAGGTCAGATAGGCAGTCGCTCCATGTAAAATACTGGTATTCAGCTGCATCCGGTTAGACTGGAAGCCGACCCCAACATAGTTGGGAAAAGGCTAGGCAGATGATGATGATTTTATACTACGAAAAGAATTAAGTAAAATAGTAAAAAAAAAATTTAAGTACCTAATACTATGATGACAATATGACACTAGAGCGTCAAAGTAGGTACTCCTCTGTATCGATGTCTTCCGGAACGTGCCCAGAAGACTGGTAGAATCATATCATCAGAATGTATTAGATAATTAAAGGAAACTGAGCGACCACACAGATTGGCAAGAAAATCCACTTTGTTTCAGTAGTGACCAACTAAACTAAAATTGAAAACTTTAATTGCGAAGCGAAACTGCAAAACGATACAAAGTCAAAACAGGAAACTAAAATCATAAACTCGTTTCTAGTTTAAACAAACATTCAAGTTTCAGAAGTTCACCCTTCCTGTTTAGAAACACACGAGCGTTTCACTGTAGAACTGCGTGTAAACCAAAGCGATCTTTCACTGACCAAGGTTGCCTTCCCGTTTTACGAACAAAATATGAGTGATCGAGATGTACATAGATTTTTTGGCGCGTGGCGCCATCAAAGTTTCAGTTTTGATGACGCCACGCGCGAAAAGATCTATGTACATCTCGATCACTCATATTTTGTTCGAGGATATTATCCTGCCCAAGTGCTCATCCTGCACAACCACTTGCACCTTCCAAGATTTACTCAAAGCAAATGTTAGAGCTGTTTTTTTTTAACACAATTTGAGCTCATCGACACGACGTAAAGAAGGAGAATCGGAACTAACACTCATTACAAACGTTTATCAACAGTTACGACAGTATATTAAAATTATTAAAAACATACTTACGGCTAGCACGATTGATTATAGTATAACCACTTTATAAGTGTGCAGTTCAAGGTGGCGTTGCTTGTCAAGAAAATGCATCGATGTGCCAACCTGGTAGGTACATTTAGTTTAGTTCTGTGTTTTTCCGTCTGCACAGATAAGCTTGTTTAAGTGTACGATGCATTCGCGCGACCGATCGTTTTACTCAGGACTCTTTTTTAGCTTCTTCGAATGACTCCTGCCGCACTGGGCTGGGAGTGTCAGACTTCTACTGACTAAAAACCACCCATGTTCCTTTTTAGCCCTTCATGTTTCAGTGTGGCGGTATCTCTTTCAAAAAACCCGCAGCTTCGGTTAGAACCCGGGGTAAATTAGTATTTAATTTACAAAATGTTGCATTTTCTTTAACCACCACAGCTGTTACTAAACGTTCGGTTTTACGGAACCGTGTGGTCTAAAACTTATGCCAACGACCCAGTATAAGTTGTTGAAGTAAGAACGAAATTTCAATATTGAGCTCTAAGTATGCCATCGGTCTACTTTGAAACAAACTTGTGGTAAGAAGCAGTTTCTGATGGAGTGTTTTTAGACGGAAAAGTAAACGAAACTGGGAATGAGTAGAATTTTGAAATATTGGATTTAAGAAGGTTTTAATAGTCACCAAACTTAGTAACTTGGTAATGGTGGTTTTCACGGCTATTGTTTATCTAAACAAACCATCTGGTTTGGTCAAGTTGAGAGGTTGAGTGAAAGATGATTAACAAAAGGAATTTACAACGCAGATGAGAAGGTGAGTGGCAGCACTTGGAGAAGACGCACTAAATGTTCATAAATTGACGGTATTGGTTCTTCAGATGCGTGTATGATCAGATATTATGAACGTGGATGAGATTGCAGCAATTAATGGCGTTCTGTGGTTTTTACCTACCCCCATAGAAAAATAGCGGTAAAAGAATTATCTTGTTCAGCAGAGGTTTGAAGGAATACTGATTTAGATGATCAGTGAATATTCGTAAACAATGCTAAATAGCGTATCAGTAGAAAATGACTGTATTTCGTTACTCCGAAGTTCGAAATACCGATGTACGGTATACAGAAAGTTTGTGACTCCGAATTACGTGAGTCAGAATGTACGCTATGACGAAGTACGTTATTCAGAAAGTTCGTTACTCCGATGTACGTTACTCCGAAAGTTTGCTACTACGAAGTACTGTATTCAGAATGTTCGTCACTCCGATGTACGTTACTCCGAAAGTTTGCTACTACGAAGTACTGTATTCAGAATGTTCATTATCGCGAAGTACGGAACTCCGAAAGTTTGCTATGACCAATTACTCAATAATAATTGAGAATATTTCTCTTCGAGATTCTGAGAGAGTATTTCGAATTAGTCGAATATTATGAATGTACACAATGTGAGGATAAATGATCTATAACAGTGTACAAATAAAAAATCGTAATTTAAATAAGTAAAAGCAGTTTAATCAATTCAAAATAATCTTAAAACATGGGGTAATAAAAAACTATAGTAACTTTTTTATACACTAAAATTGAAAATAATATAATTTAATTGTAATATATAAAATAAAAATCAAGATTTAAAATAAATGATGTATGCCAGACCGCGTAAATATTCCTTTAAGGAAACGGTGTCTTTCTTGACCATAATTATGCTCTTTGATCTTGTTTGTGAGCTATTTCTTTTGCGTTTCGTAATGTTTGTCGTTATTCTTTCTGTTTCCAAAATGGTATTTTATTGTTCTTTTAATAATTTTACTAATGTTTTATATATATATTCTACTTTTTAGGGTTCCATACCTCAAAAGGAAAATACGGAACCCTTATACACTTGGGAGCAAATAAATCGAGCCACTACCTTTTTTCACGTAAAATGGTAAATATTTTTGGTAATATGGAACGTATCAATTCGAACTATATATCGCCTAAAAGTTTAGTTAATAACCTTTACAATGAGGGTAAATTATTGAATAATAACCTTATTGAATGATAAATTATTGGCTCTGCAAGAAAAATGGTAATTTTGATAGAAAATTTAGTAGGGCTAAAACAGTCCATAAAAACAATAAAAAACAAAATTATTGCAAAAAAAATATTCTTAATAACTGGTATTACCCCCCCGTGCCCTGATACATTCTTGTAGCCTATTAGTCATCGATCTGATCAGCGTTACGATGACATATTGTGGTATGTTCTCCCACTCTTCAAGCACAGCGACTTTAAGCTCGGGAATGGATGAAACAGCGGGAACCCTGGCTCGGACTCTCCGTTTTAGCTCGTCCCATAGGTGTTCGATCGGGTTCAAATCGGGACTTCGTGCTGGCCATACCATTTGTTGAATCCCGATCGCAGACAAGTATTCCGTAACGATCTGCGCGGTATGAGGTCTCGCATTGTCATGCATAAACAAGAAATTTTCTCCGACAAAACCAGCATACGGCATTACGTGGTTTTCAAGAATGTCAGTTATGTTTCGGTCAGCTGTTAATCCACGTCTACCACTGCCATCGTTGGCGGGGTCGACGAAGACAAGTTCCGTTTTTCCGTCTAGAGAAATTCCTCCCCACACCATACAAGAACCACCACCAAAACTCACAGTTTCTCGAATGCAACATTGGGCAAATCTTTCACCAGGACGTCTATACACTCGGTTTCTCCCGTCATTGCTAAAAAGACAGATTCTTGACTCGTCAGAAAACAAAACTGACCTCCAGTCTTCTAACGTCCAATTAATGTGTTCTCGAGCAAACTCCAAGCGAGATCGGCGATGAGCTACAGTCAATTTTGGGCCAGTTGCTGGTTTGTGTGATGTTAAATTTCGTTCTTTTAGTCTTCGTCTCACTGTCCACCTACTGATTGAGACTCCTCGAACGTCACGTAACGCTTGCTGTAGCTGAACAGCATTAAGTCCACGGTCGCGCAACGAATTGGTTGCAATAAAGCGGTCGTCACGTTCTGTTGTTGCCCGTGGTCGGCCAGTTCCAGGTCGCCGAACAAAAGCACCAGTCTCCAGATACCTGCGGTATACCCGCTGTACCTTTGAACGACTCAAATGAAGTCTGCGTGCCACTTCACGTTGTCCGTGTCCAACCTCAAGTAAAGCTACAACTTGGGCAGCTTCCGTCGGTGTAGTATCCATTTTATCAGGTTATTTTGATTACACAGACACAGATAAAGACAACAATAACAAGTAATATGGGTATGATTAACAAAAACCTCAAATTTAATCTTTTCTTAACAGAGTACAATAAAAATGTCATAAGCAAATTAAATGCGATAATTTTATTCTACCCTTTAAACTTTAATTTAAATAAAAAAAAAATGAAATTTTGACAACTAACTACCCTCTTTGTAAAGGTTATTAAATACCCTTTTAGGCGATATATGTTTCGAATCGATGCGTTCCATAATACCAAAAATAATTACCATAATGCGTGAAAAAGGAAGTGGCTCGATTTATTTGCTCCCAAGTGTAGGATCACTCATGTAGTCATGTGTCTGTCTGTATGGTCGACCACCCCCCCCCCCTTATCTCCGAAACTACTGAGCCTAAAATTTTGAAAAAAAAACAGAAATTAGTTCAACGCTTATAAATTGTAGAAAAATCTATAAGAAGTCTATGGTGCTAAAATAACATAGAAAATCTCTCAATATCTACTACAATGGTACGGAACCCTTCAAGTCCGACTTACACTTGGCCAGTTTTTTCTATTGAGCAGACTGTTTCAACGGTTGTGCCAATTTCCAATTGAATTCTGTGTAGTTGGTATATTCATGTTTACGCAATCTAACACAGACCACATCCGAGAAGGGGATTCTAAAGTAATAATAATGATCTAATTTAAAAAAAAAATACTTTTTTATATTTGCACAATAATCATCATTAATAATACTTGACTTATTCGAAATACTCTCTTAGAATTTTGATGAGGAATTTTCTTAATTATTATTGAGTAATTGGTCATAGCAAACTTTCGGAGTTCCGTACTTCGCGATAATGAACATTCTGAATACAGTACTTCGTAGTAGCAAACTTTCGGAGTAACGTACATCGGAGTGACGAACATTCTGAATACAGTACTTCGTAGTAGCAAACTTTCGGAGTAACGTACATCGGAGTAACGAACTTTCTGAATAACGTACTTCGTCATAGCGTACATTCCGACTCACGTAATTCGGACTCACAAACTTTCTGTATACCGTACATCGGTATTTTGAACTTCGGAGTAACGAAATACAGTCGTAGAAAATAAATGAATGAATTAGGTAGGTACCTAGCTAATACGTTATCGGTTTAAGACACGTTATAATTGTCAGTGCACACAACACAGTGCACAATGTTTGTCAAACAAATCTACACGTTGGTGATAAATCTATTATGCACTTTACCGCTGTACATAGATAGAGCACGTTTTACTTCGCTCTACCTAGAATAAACAAACAAGTACCGCAGTGTTTGTGTCAGCAGATCTTTTACGGCATACTAGAAACTGCTATCAAAATAATATGGCCGATTATTGTTAGTATTGTGTTCATTTTTCTAGGGCATATATCGTCGCCTTGGAGGGTAATAGAGCTATTCCACAGAAGTACACTTCCGAGTTATGGACGTTTCAAAAATAAGGGTGCGGGTAAAAACAGCTATTTTAACATAAATCAGTGTCATATTGTAGTAGAGGGTTCAAATTTTTACCCTAGACTATTTAAACGTGTAACTATTGAATGCTATATTTAAAAAATACCAAAATATCATGGTTTTCAAATTATGTGGCTTAGGCCTGTTGACTACTATTTTATGTACAATGTAATGCTCGTAGTACGGGGTGTAAGTCACTTAACTCTCTTGTCTCGTTGACTTTTTAATCTGATGACATATAAACGAACTAGATAAAAAGGCGTAAGTCGAGTAGAATATTTAAAAATAAATACAAAATAATTGCTTTTTCATTTATTTTGAATAAAGGGAAACAAATTAAATGAACAGTTAAAAAATAGTATAGAAAAATGTGAAAGTTAAAATAAATTATTCACTTTCTGAGTTATCACTAATTGGTCTTTCTTCCAGATTGTTATAAAAATCATGATACACTGAACCTTCAGTGATTAGAATGATGATGAAGATGATGGATGATGAAAGATCTACTACTATACCTTAGTACCTTTTGCGCAGAGATCTTTCAGATCCTTAAGTTTGTTGGCAGGGATATTAAGCTTTTTGTTATAGAGCTTCTGTAAATCTCAACATGGTGTCATAGCAGATCTGCGTAGAGCTCTGCGCTGTATAGGTAAAGATTTAAAATTCTCTTCAGTTAATTGGTTTTTGAAAAATATTGTTTTAGGACTTCCTTTTCGATATGGCATCCATTTTAATAACAGCCAGTTCATATTATCACCAGTATCTGCTTTATTTTTATTTGTGGTAACTATGTTACTATACGACTTAAAAGTCAATAAAATCTGAATAAGTCAACTCTTTAATCTTGTACTCGTAATAGGGCTTGGTGGTTTTAGCCATACGTGCGACAGTGCACCAGCCCTCTGGTGTGTAGATATCTACATGCCTCCCTCTGTTTTCTATTGCAGAATGAACACTATCGCTTTCCATCTCCGAATGTCAATTTTTACAAACGCATTAAATTACGGTTTTCATCGACTTAAGAAAGATCAATGTGACTATTGTATTCAATTTAAGAATAGGCCAGAGCATGAACAGCAACTTTTAGAAGAGTATGATTTACACATTGTTCGTAAAAACGAAGCGAGAGAGCATAAAGTTTGTGGCAAAATTCGTACCAAAATAGATCCGGGCTTTGTCGCTTTTGCTATGGACCTGCAAAAATGTGGCATGAAGGAGTGGGTACTAAAGGTGCATCGGAGATTGCCACTTGCATTTGGATTCATTTATTGTCATTGCCTGCAGAGGTAAAAGAAATATGTAACTTTCTTTTCAGACACTGCTTCTGGCCAGAACCGGAACACTATTATTGCCGCAATGTTTTTACATGCAGTAACGGTTTTGCCAATCGATACCATCAATCAAAAGTTCATGGAGTCAGGACATTTGGAGATGGAAAGCGATAGTGTTCATTCTGCAATAGAAAACAGAGGGAGGCATGTAGATATCTACACACCAGAGGGCTGGTGCACTGTCGCACGTATGGCTAAAACCACCAAGCCCTATTACGAGTACAAGATTAAAGAGTTGACTTGTTCAGATTTTTTTGACTTTAAGTCGTATAGTAACATACTTATCACAAATAAAAATAAAGCAGATACTTGTGATAATATGAACTGGCTGTTATTAAAAATGGATGCAATATCGAAAAGGAAGTCCTAAAACAATATTTTTTAAAAATCAATTAACTAAAGAGAATTTTAAATCTTTACCCAGAGCTCTGCGCAAATGTGCTGTGACACCATGATGCGATTTACAGAAGCTCTATAACAAAAAAAAATTGATCCCTGCCAATTAACTTAAAGATCTAGTCTAGAAATACAGTATTACGATGTCATAATTTTGGAGGTCAAAAGTTCTATGAGCTCTTACAACTATTGACCACTCAATAATTATTTTCTATGACTTGCTTGCTATTCCTTGTTTGACTAAACACAATGAATCTAAGCCGCATACACTTTTTGACTTTTATTAAAACTACACTTACATTTATTGCCAAATTTAAAAATAACCTGCTTACAGTTATGATATCTATTAGATGTGTCGACTAATATAAAGTATGGCTCTTTGTGAGTACGTTAATGCAGTTAACTCCATTTCGCAAAAACTGTGGCTTAGATCCATTGGCCTCCAAGGCGACGATATTTAGTATACAAAACTGCACGCTCTAGTTACCGATAGCCAAAATTGCAAAACACTACTAATGTAGTTTTATGTCAGATTTGGCAATGGAGCTGCTAAGATTACCTTGTCGCTATGATGGGAGAGACAGAACTAGAACACTTTACAATTTTGTACCTACCTACCATAGCCAACCCATTTTCGGGAATATAAATTAGTTTGTCACTTCAATTCAAGGCTTGATTGGTACAGAAACCAAAACAAAAGACTAAAACAATTTTACTTTCGGAATTTGGTGGCAAAAAACATAATGAAACAAACAAAGTCATCGACTTCTGAAAATAAAGTTAATTTAATACGTTTTTTGGAAGTCGGTTTTTGTTTTGTAAAAAGTTTTTATTTTAACCCTCACAAATTCTCGTCATCATGAATCAATTTTACATTGTAACTAGAAGTCAAAAGAATACATCCGAATTGAGAATCTCCAACTTTTTTGAAGTTGAAAGTCATTGTTACAAATTGTTTCGTTACATGTTGGGCATTGCAATGCTTGGTTCTCCTCACTCATTGATGTAATGCTTGAAACTGAGCGGTTACAGTACAGGCTCCCGGAAACCGTTGACCTGCATCCATAAACTCACGCCCGTCTTCCATGGGTACCCCCCCCCCCCCATGGAAAAAGGCAGAAGCCACAGAACATCACCTGCTACGATGCTTACATACCCCTTTTTATAAAATCTGTCTTTTTAAATTACAGCATGTAGCCTTCCTCGACGTCTCAGACAGAGAAGGTGCAGCCCTAGAATCGGAGCTCATCAACATGTTCGGAGCCCTAAAAGCGAAGTTCATAAAGTGCGACGTATCTGACGATGCTCAACTGGTAGCCGCATACAAACAGGTGCTGGACAAGTATAGAAGACTGGATGGAGTGATCAACAATGCAGCAGTGTTGTCTACCGATGAGAGAACTGTTAAAAAGATGGTGGATATCAATTTTGTAAGTATTTGATATAAAATTTTATTAATCATTTAGTTGAACTTAAGTTAGTTTCTGAAAATCTAGAGGATAGATGAGATACTAAATAATGCTGTAAAGTTTTTAGTAACGCAGGGTTTTCTCGTCAGGTTGTTCGAAAGAGATACCACGGTCTCGACACAAAGGGCTCTGACACTTAGTGCTCTGCCCAGAGCGGGAGGAGTCATTTGATAATTTCCCACCCTCCAAAAAACAAAAAAAAAAGGGGAACGGATGATATAAAGTTAAAGAATAATAACATAAATGTAAATTATTCACAAGAAGAAACTAAGAGAAAAGGCCTTTTGAAAAGGTTTATGTTCAGCTTATAGATTTGCCAAATAACGTTCGTGACTAATGGAAAGCTATCGACCGCGTCTAATCTCGCAAGAAAGTCACGTTTCATTTGAGGATACCAAAATTCTAAGAACGGGTTTCGAAATAAGCAGTTATATACAGATATTATTTGTGTTCAGTCGCTAAAAGCCAATAATAGAAGTTATTATCGGGAATATGATGGAGTAATAAATCATGGTACAGTTAATATCAAAGGACAGACAGATCAGTCAACAGAATAAGCGAATTGTTACTAAAAATAATTTCATGTTTGATCGGACAATTTCGAAATTGTGTGAGTAACATCATTGTTGAAGCTAGTTCATTGTTTGTTGGTTAATATTATTATAATGGGTTTGACAGAGTAATAATACCAAGTTAATACTAGAGATTGACAGGCCAAGACACAATAAGCGAAATATTAATAATAATTTCACGTTTGATCTGACAGTTTTGAAATTCTAGGATTAAATACGACGTAGGTAACATTGTTGATAACGGTAACTTGTTACTCGTATATGGTTACGGAGATATTAAGCTTCAAACTATTTTACAAGTTTTTTTTTCAGATACAAGTTTAATGTTAAAACTTTACTTTTAATAGTTCCGCGACCTACGAACTATTCAATATATTCTTCAGCGTAGTGAGCGTAGTGTTTTGAGCGCGTAACATTTTCTTTTTTTTCTTTACAGGAGAAATTCCTAGTGTGGGGGGGGGGACACTAGGAATTTCACCTGTATCGTGGGTGCGTTTACAAACATTTAAATTCACATTCACAAACACCCATACCCGAACAACTATCTTTAGGTCATACAAATGTTTGTTCCGTGCGGGGATCGAATCGCGACACGCAGCGCAGTAGTCTAATCGCTCAGCCACTGCGCCAATCGTGTGCGCAAACCGTCACTTAATGTGACGACATTGAGTGACGGTAAAACGTGATTTTTGACCCCAAAAAAAATCGTTTCCTAGCAATATATTTCGTGTTAGTCTGATGTATATGTCGCAGTATGATAGATAAAGCCGTAATATGGTTATATCCCTAGGGATATAATTATATACCGTAACATAGATATACGTAAGCGATTCATTACTATCTTACGGTCGCAATCTAGTAATATTTAATAATATAATTATAACACTAAACTTGACCGTATTATAACTATATCCCTAGAGATATAACTATATTACGGCTTTATCTATCATACTGCGACATAATATAATGCTCGGTTGACGGTTTCGCGAATGAAAGGTCACAATACAAAGTGTCAAAGGTAATTTGCTTTGACGGTTTTATTACAAGATTCTAGGTACCTGTAATTCTATTGTAGACAGAATTGTTTCATTGTTGGTAAATTAGTAACAGTAGGCTCGACAAAGTTTGAAGCCAGGGAATTTGTAATAGGAATTACAATAGAACAGGCTGGGATAATATCAGGTGGGCCAAGAGAAACGGCCATGACTTACGCTCACAGACAGGCCTTTGTCCCAGTGTAGTTGAAACATTATAGGCTGATTATGCAGACCAAAATTTCGCTAGGAAACATAACTTCACTCCTGTAATCCCTGAAGGATTAGGCAGAGGTGTACCTAAAAGTACTCCCATATTTAGTCAGTTCTGTTTTTAAGTTATAAAGAAGATATTCTTATCATTCGGCACAAATCTAGACTCCGTGGCTGCTACTGAGAAATTATTGATGGAAAAACCCAATAACCCTTTACCTGGACCGGGAAAAACTACCAAGGCCTTTTTTTTTTGGCGGAGCAAAATCATAAAATAACCCCTCCCGCTCTTGGGCAGAGCGAAAGGGAGTGTCAGACTTCTACTGACTAAAAACCACCCATGTTCCTTCTTAGCCTTTTATGTCGCGGTATCTCTTGCGAACAACCCGTAGCCCCGACGGGCGTCAGCCGTTGCGGGCCCCTTCCGTGTTGCTGACATCTCTTAGAGGCGCGCGTGGAACACGTCGACACGGCCTGTCATCGTCATAAGGCGGACGGACGGCGAGCTAGCCCATCACTCACCGTCCACAGGCCCGCAAACTCCCAAGGCCTCATGGTCAGAAGCCGCGCCTGCGACCACTACACCGACGAGGCAGTAAACTATGATCACTAAGATGATTTGCCAATTCAGTCATTCTAAAAATAAAGTCAAACTACACAATTTATTCGAAAATCATCGTTTGTAAGTAAATATTCGGAAGTCGAAAGAGCAATAAACTAGGCTGCGGTTTCGACTGTCTACGAACGAACGCACAAGAGGACGTTCAATATTAATTTCGTGAGTTATGAGTTCTTGCGTGAGTTACCATGAGTTATTCGGTTTTGATTCGATTAGAAAGGGGAGTGTGTTGCGTGTGTAGAATTGGCATGGCATATTCTTATAAGGAATTTTGTTTTCTGGTTTTAGCATTACCTATATGATAATATTTAGTCGGTTATCTAATTTGCTTTTAAAATACCCAGAAGTGTGAAGCATATGAACTGATCCTCAATCTCTCTATCTCTATAATAGCCTTAATCCCAATTCATTTGGGGTCGGTTCATCAGGTCTTTTTCTTCCAAACTTCTCTATTTCTCGTCATCTCATTATACACCTCCTTTTTTGCCATTGCGTCTTGCAAAGACGCCATCAATTTTGTGACATATTTGCTATAACTGTATTTTGCATTGCTTCAATGTTTGAAAAATTGGTCTTCTCAAAAACCGCAAAATCCAGAGCAATTAACAAAATTACCATTATAAAAGTACAGTAGTAGGACTACCTCCTCGAATATCGATTCTTGATTTTTGAATCGATATGCGAGGTAGAAGCTGTCCACGGCTACATAATGTCAAGAATGAATTTTGAAATTCATGATACTGAATTGTAATTGGGGCAAAATTAGAGGAAAAAGGCTTAAATGCCTTGTAGGTAATGTAATAAATGAAGTTTTCATCAGCGGTAAGCCGGAAATTGGTGGGCAGAATAATGTAAACAATATAAAGGAAAGTAAATTAGCTGAGTAATCCAATTAATTTCTAAAATTGGAAGTCAATAAGACCTTTCTTGCTGTTATTTTGAAACCCTTTTAAAAGTAAAATAAAATTAAAATACAATATTGACCTTTTATTCTTGCAGTATTGACATCTAATGAAAGTCTAGTAATATATTATTTTAGTTATCTAAGTAATATATATATTTTTAAAGTAAACACTCTACATAGCATAGCATCACGCCTGTAATCCCCGAAGGGTTAGGCAGAGGTGTACCTAATAGTACATCCACATTTCGCCAGTTATGTTTAAGTCCCATGTAATAGGGGGCGAGCCTATTGCCATCAAACACTCTACTTTGAAAAAAAAACTACTCATCAATTAGAACAATAAAATAGTAGGGACTGCTTTACTTTCGCCTTTACATACAAAGTGGCTTCAATATATGCCCAAAATATTACGAGTAGATCATTTCCCACTTAATAAAAAACGCAAAGCACTTTTTTTAATTAAACCATTACAGGTACTCTTTAATGTCAGAAAAACAAACAAAGCAAAACTACAGTCACATTAAAAAGGCATAATAACTTGTCAAAGTACTGTAGTTTTCCTATTACGTCTCCAAAGTATAATCATCATAACTTTTATAGATATGTTTAAGCACACCATCCACTTTTACAGCTACTATAACACAATACTTCTTTCAGACTGCAACAGTCACCAGCACAATGAAGGCTCTTGAAATAATGGGGGTTAACAGAGGAGGTGGTGGCGGCACCATTATCAATATATCATCATTATTGGCACTTAACCTTGGCACCCATCTCCCTGTGTATGCGGCGACGAAAACAGCTGTGTTGCAGTTCAGTATAGCTATGGGGGTAAGGTCTATTTTTGTTTAATTCTGACAAATATATATGGATGGTTCATCATCAGCCTATGATATTCCCACTGCCGGGACTCGAGCCCCCTCTCTAGAAGAGGGACGGGCTGTAATCCACGACGCGGGCCCAGTGCGGGTTGGTAGATGTCACATGTCTTCGAAATTTTTGTTTCTAAGATATGCCGGTTTCCTCACGAAATGGAAATCAGTTGTTATTTAACATGATTGTGATGCATTAATCCAGTCTTACCAAAGGGTATCGTATTATCTAGTTAACTGGGTTGCTGGGTCAGATAGGCATTCGCTCCATGTAAAATACTGGTATTCAGCTGAATCCGGTTAGACTGAAAGCCGACCCCAACATAGTTGATAAAAGGCTAGGCAGATGATGATGTGATGCATTAGTAAATAAGGAGATATGTACAGACCAGTACAGCCCCAAAAAAGAAAAATAGAAGTATATGTAGACACGAATTCGTGAACTTTAAAATCACAGACTAGATCTAGGTTAATTAAAAACTTATCTAAAATCTTTTGTTCTCTAAAGAGATTTTTAAAAAGATTTTTTGGATGAAATTAAATGTTCGTCTCTGAATTTTTTGCTTTAGTTGGGATGTTAATTGCCATGCTAATGTAAGGTTTTGTGTTTCGTTAAAATTATTTTTTGTGTTCAAACGTAAAAAATGAAACATTTTTAGAAACTTATTATTAAAGAACCTATTTTTTTTTTACCTATTAATTAGCGTTTCTAGATACAGTTAAGATGACCAGTATTACGATTGTAAATGACTAAATATACCTAATATTTTTTTCCTAGGCAGAGAAAGCATATTCCGAGAGCAAAGTGAGAGTCATCACAGTGTGCCTCGGACCAACAGACACAGCTATCCTGAACAGAAACAACTTGGAAATCTTCATGAAAGAACCGATCGCATCCCGCGTATCCGTGAGACAGAGGTGAGGATAATTAAGGCTGCGTTTATAGGATAGAGGAGCTTGCTTGCAGCCTTGATTGTAGAGGGTTAAGCCAAGTTCACAGCTTTGAGTGACGCTACTTGGTTCTTGCGACAGGCGCGCTCCTCAAGCTATTCCCAAACCATTGCAACTCCAGAAATCCAGAATCAACAGTGATAACTACCAGAAAAGCGCCGAAACAATGAAGCTCGACGAAATTTCAGAGAAACTTTAACTTTTTTGGATTCCGCAACAAAATTATTCAAAAAAAAGAATAGCGAAGGAGTAGGAAAAACATAATTCCCACTTCCCTCCCGTCCAGGCGCGTTCGTCACTTGTTTTTGAAATGAAAACTTCTTTAGCAGCGTTGTGCACTTTTATTGAGATGGGTAAAAACTGTTAAACTTGCGTCAGGAAGACACGTGACCTGATCGTAAGATGGCGCAGGGCGCTTGCGCGAATGTGCGTGTCAAAATGTCAACAAAATTAAATGTTAAGTTGATTTTTCTGAGAGACAAACTTTTCAATTCAAAATAATTGTAATAGTTTTGAAGTATTAAATTATTTAAGTAATATAAATTGTCATTTTTGTGCACGATAGCGCAATAAATGAATATTGTACTGATAAATAAAGCAATTCATGCGAAATTATTCCTTAACCACTCCAAAATATTCAAAAATGCACAACGTTAATGTTAAAGTTTTCACATCTGCCGAGTTCTGCTGGCACTTCCAGAGAGTGCAACTGGTCGATGGTGCAACCCATTGTTTTTTCTTTGTCTAACTAAGTACTGTCGCGTCACAAACTTGTGTCGCGCTCACTCGATGTACGAGTATGCTCCTTCATTTGTTTTCCCCGCAGTCGCTAAAGGAAGATGCGTGCGTATCGCTGGACTTTGTAGCCATGGCTTAGACTGTGCACACGTCTAAATAAAGACTATCAATGTATGAAAATGGAGTGACGCCCAAATACTTTTGTTTTGGCAAACTTAACAGTTTTTTTCACAATTGAATAGCTATGTTGTAGAATTGGAATAGCGATCTAAATATGTTTACTATCTTATAGACACAAGAGTTGAATGAAAACATTGTAGGCTTCTTTAGTGAGGAGCACAAAAAACAAGTCTGACTCTAATCCTGCCATGAATGCTAATCTTGCCATGTTATGAAGATTGCCTAACGTACCTATGCCGTGTATAAGCAGCCTTACTCATACGTTCTAAGTGAAGTTTTGTGTTGATGAAGATAGTTTGGCAGCAACGAGTTTCGTGATAAAATCGACTCGTGCAAGTTTCTTTACGAGAATACGTGCATGTATTAAATAAATACCTGTAGAGAGAATAGCAAGACTTAATTATAATTGTAGTATGTTTGGTCAAACATGATTTAGAGTGAAAAGCCCGAATATTTTTACATTGGAGTATTCAAGTACGTTTAATAATTTATGTCAAAATCATTTCTATAATGCGTTTAAAAACACTCTTACTGCGGTACTCAGAGATATTTAATGATTACTTAAGCCGTCACTAAGTAAAGATTTGACATACTTTTGTATGACAAAACTGTCAAAACCTTTACTAAGTGATGGCCTAAGTAATCATTAAAGCTCTCTGAGTGCGGCAGTTAGTGAAGTTGAATGGCATTTGTTCTCAACGTCATTGCGATAATTTTTGTATTACCTGGTAACCTTTGGTAACTTGGACCCCTCCAAGTTAAAATTTACACTCAAGTATTTTTTAAATGTTATAACCGTACTTCAGATACTGAGGCCTGCCCAATTCAATGAATCAAACTGCACAATGTTTTAAGTGCGTTACATTGAGTTCTACCGTAAATCATCCCAAATTCGTATCCCAGATTTTTGGAACGAAGTTCGAAGTTGTCACGACACTTTTTGCTATAGTAAGCTATTGTAAGCTGTGCGGCGTCGCATGTTTCTCTGTCTGTCTCTCTCTCTCTTATAGAAAGCAAGCCAGATATTTTCATTTCTACATTTCTTTTTTTTTTTTTTTTTTTTTTTACATAATTAAAAATAATAACAATAACTTCGTTCCATCCGGGTGTTCCTTGACACCTCTCAAGTTTTTTTTTTTTGCGTAGAGTTAGGTTTAGGTACCTACTTATTAAAATAATATCAGCACAGACGAAATGGTAACATTTGAAATATAAAGTCCATCGTTTTGTCTCCTTTACAATAAGTTGAGGTTTGTGGTTTTGTCCTTTCCTGCCGCAGGAACTTTGGCAAAAGTTTATTGAAAGAGGACAGTATTTATCTACTTCGTTTGTATTTTAGTTCGTAATAAATTTTCACCCAACTTTGGAATGATGGAACGATGAACAGTACTTAGCTATGAGATTGATTTTATATTTCTAACAAAGTTGCTTTTTGAGTATATCTGTGTGATTCTTTTGATTCAAAGCTACACAGAAAATTGGTGTTTAACGTAATTCTGCGTTCAAAGATCATTAAACTAAATCGATTATGAATTATATTGCACGTGTGCATGACTGCCTCGTTGGTCTAGTGGTCGCAAGCGCGATTGCTGTGCATGAGGTCCTGGGTTCGATTCCGGGGTCGGGAAAAGTGTTATTGGCTTTTTCCATCAGGAATTTAACAGTAACAGCTACGTAGTCTGGATTTGTGCCCAGTTGATGGCAATAGGCTCGCCCCCTATTACATGGGACTTAAACATAACTGGCAAAATGCGGGTGTACTATTAGGTACACCTCTGCCAAACCCTTAGGGGATTGCAGGCGTGATGTTATTTTATGTGTGCATGAGGTCCTGGGTTCGACTCCCAGGTCAAGCAAAGTGTTATTGGGTTTTCCATCCGGAATTTCTCAGTAACAGCCACGGAGTTTGGATTTGTGCCCGGTTGATGTCAACAGGCTCGCCCCCTATAACATGGAACTAAAATAACTCGTGAAATATTGGTCTACTATTAGGTACAGTCAGCATCAGAAGTAGATTAACACTACTCAACGTTTCAAAGCTGGTTTCTTAATTAAAACTTGTTAGATATGACTCGTAGCTAACAACTTATTGAAGAGTAAGGATTAGTTTAAAGAGTAATCTTCTGAAACAACAAAAATAATACCAGGAGTCCTGTACATCAAATAATTAAAATTCCGAAATGTTAATCTACTTCTGTTGCTAACCGTACGCCTGTGTCTAACCTGTGGATAACAGGCGTGATATTGCCGTTACCATTTAGTTACAGTTACCTTTGTGACGAAATAGATACAAGTCATGATTTATTTCAGGGTGGAGTCCGCAGTGTCAGGCATCCTCAAAGTTTTGGATGAAGGAAAAACTGGGTCCACATGGATTGTGAAGAATGACCAGCCAGCGTACGACTACACAGAAAAGTTGAACAATGCTTTTGAAGTTTTAGCAGAGACCCAAATTTAGGACCGGCGTTCTACGTTTTGAATACAAGAACCTTATGCGGACTGAATTTTGAGATGAAAGGATTTATTTCACGTCGTTTTGTATAGAAGTTTTCCTGTATAATAATGGATGGAATTTTGTAATGCCTAAGTTTAAATAGAGATATTTATTTTTTAAAGTATGTTTCAGATTTTTTTTTACAATATTCACAGAACTTGGACTTTTTATCCCACCAAAAAATGAAAATTGTTTTAACAAAAAATCACACCTTAAAAATTATAAACTAGTAAAATATTTCCCACTAGTAACGGAAAAACGTTTTTGGTATTCTAGATCATCATCATCTGCTTTTTCCCATTCATGTTGGGGTTGGCTTCCAGGCTTCTAGTCTCACCGGATGCAGGTGAATATCAATATTTTACATAGAGCGACTGACTATCTGACCTACACAATGTAGTTAGTAGATACCAACTGGGTAATACGATACCCTTTGGTAAGACTGGTTGTCAGACTCTCGGGCCACTGACCTGTAACGAATGTCAACAAATGATGGCAGGGACCGGACTGCATAACTTTCCGAGATACGGAGGAAACTCGGTATGTAATAGATGGTCACCCATCTACGGACCAACCTAAGCAAGCATAGCTTAACCTGAAGATCGACCCGAATGACTTTTATTATTTAGCCACAAACACATTCGACACTTGTTTTCAGTATTCGAGATATAAAATGAAAAAAAAATAGTTTTCCTTTAAATTCTCGATATTAGGCTGTGTGAACATGAACAGTGAGTTATCGAAATCATCAATACACCATCGGCTTACCGCGCTCTGACATACCATTTTTATTTCGACCTGAATTTTTGTTTTTAATTTTATTTATTTATTTAATTCAGACCATAGATCCATAAAGTGTTAGTAAACTTAACCTATTGTTAGTCTATATATATAAAAATGAAACCCGTTTTCCGTTGTCACGACTTGGCATGAAAACGGCTTGACCGATTTGGCTGATTTTTTTTTTTAAATGTTCTTTGAAGTTCAAGGATGGTTCTTACGGCGAGAAAAATTCGAATAATAGCCGAAAAAGCCCTAAAAACAGCCCTTTTCTTTTTCCCATACAAACGTTTTCTAACTAAAACGTTAAATCAATTTGAGCTTTAATACCGTACCTATAAAGTTCAAGTGTTAGTGGAGAGGTTCCGGGAAGGCAAAACAATTGAGTAACGTTCAGTTGTTCAGTCAACGAATGACAACTTCAAATAGACCATACGACATTATCACAATAATCACAAATAATTACTGTTTCTTTCCCAATAGAAAAACGATTTTTCAAATGGTGTTTGCGTATAATATAAAAATTAATTGCTGTTCGTTAGTCTCGCTAAAACTCGAGAACGGCTGGACCGATTTGGCTAATTATAGTGTTGAATTATTCGTGGAAGTCCAGGGAAGGTTTTAAAGGTGAGAAAGTGGTAGGTAGGTAGGCAGGGTAGTAGGTAGGGTAGTAAGTAGGTAGGGTAGTAGGTAGGTCGGGTAGTAGGTAAGTAGGTAGGGTAGTAGGTAGGTAGGTAGGGTAGTAGGTAGGTAGGTAGGGTAGTAGGTAGGTAGGTAGGGTAGTAGGTAGGTAGGGTAGTAGGTAGGTAGGGTAGTCGGTAGGTAGGGTAGTAGGTAGGTAGGGTAGTAGGTAGGTAGGGTAGGAGGTAGTAGGTAGGTAGGTAGTTGGTACACAGGCAGTTAGTAGGTAGGAAAAAGGGCATTGCAACGCATGCCGGGAACAGCTAGTAAATAATAAATTACAAAAGTTGTTTTTATATCCGTGTTTTGTTTTAATATTGGATTTTAAAACTAGATTAACGTATAGACTGTTGTGCGCAGTTCTATCACTGCATTATAAAAACTAAAAATTTTCGGTTTTTGGATAGTCAACACTGGATAATGAATTAATGACCTCTTTTTTCTCTTTACATGTGACTTGACAATGTAAAATTGGTTTTCATTGTGAATGACTTTACAATGAAAACCAATTTTACTGAGTAAAATCAAAATAATAACGAAATTACGAATATAATTGATTGATATCTTGTTTGGCAGGGTATTGATATATAATATTTACGAAAACAATTGAACTACCAATTCTTTTCAAAACAAACAATTGGATTATAAAATGTTTTTGCCCGTATCTCCATTGATTGTACCTATTTGTTTTGGTGACCGTAGCTATTTATTTTGGTTTCCTCGTTTTACTCGAACATTACCATTATAAATCTCGATACATAATTCGAATAGTAATTCGATTTTCTACAAACATTTATTTATTTATTTAAGGAAAAACAAAGAGTAGCACAATAAAAATTAAACATAATATCTTAAATGTAACATTCTTAAACAATTATGCTACCCACTACGTTTTCCACGGATTACAATTAAAAAAATTAAAACTAGCTAGTAACAATACAAATACAAAACCTATAACACAATATTTTTTTTAAGCAAACGAGTACTCGTATTATCTTATTCTATACAACGGTCATTAACTTGGAACTAAATAAAAAGAAAAGAAAATAAATATCCAGATTTACAAGTATAAAAGAGAAAAAACACAAAGAAAAAGTGAGTTTGTGTGCGAATTAAACACTATGTTATTATTTAGTATGTTTAGGCTGCCATTTGCAGATCTTTGTCTTTGACATCCGGTTAGACTGGAAGCCGACTCCAATATATAATATGTAGTTAAGAAAAAACTAATTGACATAAGATTTTCAGTAGGTATCTTAGTTTAATCTAACATATTTTTTTACCATCATTTTTATATATAGAGATGTACAGGCGGTCGTAAAATTCAAGGAGATGACTATACTAATGATTCTCGACCCGAATCAATAATAAAATGGGTAAAAACTTTTGAATTAAAGAATGTCTTTTTACAGAGCTAAGTTCATTCACCTTCATTGTCTTACTTCATCTTACGTAGGTAGGTGCTTGTGATCTCATTGTTTCCACGTATCTTCAGCCAAGCATCTCCTTGATATCCCTCCTCAAAGTATTGCCCAACTTCATCCCTCTCCTAACTCAAATCTCCCGTATTTGGGGCGAACAAGAAATGCAATCATGGGACTAATTTACTATGTGTTCGTAACAGACCGCACAGTTGAAACTTGGCAGACAAAATGCAACTGTGACTGTCACTGCATTTTCTCTAGAGATTGGGCTAATTTACGCCTCGGATTTGTCCCTAATCCGCACTCCGAGTGTTCCTATTTCGTACTTAGTCTTTTTAACTTATGACATTGCGACTATTGGGAATGAGGTCCAGGATACGATGCCCGGGTAGCAAATTGTTAGTGGGTTTTTTCATCAGAAATTTGACAAGCGCGATTGCTGTGAATAAGGTTCTGGGCTCGATTGCTGGGCCGGGCAAAGTGTTATTGAATTTCTTAGTAGCAGTTATAATGTCTAGATTTATGCGCGGTTGATAGCTATAAGCTTGTCCCCTATTAAATGGAATTTAAAACGTAACTGGCGTTCTATTGGGGGTACACTTTTGCCTAAATCTTCAAGGATTACAACCGTGACGTTCTGTGGTGTTCTTTTTAACATGATTTTTTTAAACTTTACTGAAACGTACAATCTTCGCAGATGATACGGCCTTCAACTTTTTCAAACGAATTTAAAGTTACCTTCGTATAACTTGAGTTACTGTACGTACGATAAAATGTTCTGCTTATGTTCAGAATAATACTGACCTCATACCTAATTTATGCAGCTTGTTATTTTCATAAAATAAAATGTAATAGAGAAAACTGTCCAGTAGTGTTCGGATAAGTTTCCCAAGAAGTGTAAGTTATTAAAAAGTCTAGAAATTGGATTGCTTGTACAGTACAGCTGTACCAAGAAACATGTTACTTCAGCTTTGGTTTTAAAATCATCATTTGCTTAGCCTTTTCCCAACTTTATTGCTTCCATTCTTCTAAATGGAGTGACTGCTTATCTAACCTCCAAAAGCCAGTTAATATTGGGTAATACGATACCCCTTGGTAAGACTGGTTCTGTTAGGGCCTTACATGCAGGTAGTCGGTCCCCAAAAGCCTAACTGTTAGGCTTTTGGGTCACCGACTACCTGCATCGACTGCCAAATATCTACAAATGAGCCGGGAACAACGGCATAACGTGTTTCCCGAGGCACGGAGGGAACTCGTTATGGGATGAGTGGACCCGTCCACGTATCAACTCAACTCAAAGCATTTAACTCAATGAAAACAAAAAAAACACAGTCACAAGCCATGACTTGTGAAAGTACTGTAGTTGGGCATTCTAAAGCATAAATCTCCATGGAGAAAAATGGGCAAGAAACTCCATGGATACTCTAACCCAGTCAAGCACCGCTTAACCTAAAGATCGATCCTTTTGCCTCTAAAAAAGTTAGTGATACATATTCTATACAGCATTATGTAGATTTATATAAGCCATGTCACATGCCATGCAGTTCAGGCGAAAATTTTCGTAGTTTTCGTTAGCATAGCTCTGGTTACAAGGCGAAAGGTTGACGTTGAAATATTATCGGGGGAATATTTTGCATAAGGATTGAACTGCAGGTTGACTTTTAGCAAAAAAAAGAAAAGCTGTTATTTATTTTGTTGGGTAATAGAATTTAGTAAAATATTGTAAGTAAAATGCCAGATAACATACAAGTATGTAGCATGACGCCTGTAATCCCCGAAGAGTAAGACAGACTTGTACCTAACAGTAGGTAAACCCCATAAAATAGCCTATTGCCATCAACCGGGCAAAAATCCAAACACTATGGCGGCCACCGAGAAATTCCTGATTAAATAACACTTTGTTCAACCTGGGATTCGGACCCTAAAGGCAGTAAAAATAACTGAACTGAATTAGTATAATATAAAATAGGAAATATCAACGAGTAAATATAATCACTTCAGCGATACCGTTATAAAAACGAATTTATAAAATACAAATAAAAACAGAACAAAGACAAAGAAAAGAAACAAATGAAGAAAACAAATACACAAACCGAACAATTAACCAACTTACACCTTTAACACCATCCAACAATATCAATTTATAACTAAACCGAAGCCCGAAGGTCCATTAGACCTGGTAACGGGTATCCGTAATTATTAATTCATCGGCGTTAAGTCGAGGCACATCAAACGGGTACGGATCACGGATCGCAGCGAACAGGCACGGATCGCAGCTGAATGTTTGCCAAATCTGAGCTCCGCAGTGTTTAACTATTCACTGGCATGTTTCAGCGGGTCTGAATTAGAGCTCTGATTCTGCATAAACGTGGTTGCTTATTTTACTCACTTACGTTTGGTAGGAATTTTGTTAATATATTTCGATTAATCTACGGATGGTATAGTGTGTATGTGTTGTCTTGGAGTGTCTTGGAGGGGTTACAATAAGAATAATTTACTTAGGTATTTAAAAAAAACGATAGTTCTGTTTTAATAAATTACTTACTTAACCCGATTGTGCAGTGTTAGTATTAAGTCTCTCTTGAGTAAAAAATTACTTGAATAACTTTCTGCAAAAAATACGTTTTGCGAAAGTGATATTATGCGACAGAGACGTTTTGAGAAAAAGACGTTTTTGGGAAAGTGACCATTTAGTTCAGGATGACATTTTGCGAAACTGACGTTCTGCTTCAAGACCTAATTAGTAGTGCTTATAAGTAAACGATAACTAATGTTTGGTAGAGTCCTGTCCGATCAAGGTTTACTTAAATCTGTGTTTCAAAATACCGGCGTCAAATAGATGGAAAAAGAAAATTTTCTTTTAAGAGATCTTTTGTGTTTTCATAACGATACAGGTTATTCCGTCCCGATTTATCGAGAAGTGTTTTACTATTTTTGTACCTGTGGGAATACTTCCCGAACTATTTTACCCGCTCCAATCGGTACCGATGTGTCCCGACTAGTCGCGGTATAGAAGCGACAGATTCATGTAAAATTATAATGGTTACTCTTGTTATTTTTGGAACTTAAAATAAAGAATTACATAAAAATATTTTGGATGTACGCCATGTACGGGTAACCGATAATGTCGGAAGATATCCATGTGACAGTATAAAATTTATGAACCGTGAAAGTTTAAAACTCTCAATACTCAATACTCAAACTTTATTTGCATTCCACAATGTGTACTTAGGTAGTAAATAAAAAAGAAATGAGATCATCATGGACCCTGTCGGGCACAGCAAAAGACAAAGATGTAGTAGGAGAGAGGAAGCTTTAAAAAAAAAGCTCTATTTCCAATTGTCATTATTCCTTAAAATGAAGCCGGAAACAATAACAAACAATATTGAAATAATTTCCTCATCCTTCACCAGCTCCAAAACCAATCAAGGGATTCCAAATTCAGGAAACGCTTAATATAAAATTACCAGCTCACGTACTCGTAACAGCAAAAAAAAAACCCTTGATACTCCAAAAATAAATTATCATTCAATTTGCGTGTCAAACTTAAAGGACAGTTGCCATCTTTAAAATGAATGTGTAAAATTGGAGGGAAACATTGATATTCTGTCTGAGGCTGCTATTACGGTCCATTTGTGGACTCGACGGACCCGAAAATTTTGTGAAATGTTGTCATGGGTTTAGGTTGGGTTTTGGAACACCGTATGGTGGATTAGTACGGATTGTTTTCTTGTTAGCTGATGTGTTTTTTGTTGAATTAAACTTTTTCGTTTGAAATATTTTTTATAGTAGTTAGTTTTGCCCTGCCGTGGGACATAAAAGGCTAAATGAAAAAAAAAACTATTTGATTTCTAAAACCAATAGTAATTTTTATTATCAGCCTTTTACTAGCATCCCAATAAGCTAATTCTTTCATAATTGTTTTCTAAAGTATTATGAAAAAGCGAATTATCCGTCAAATTAAATTGCAACGAATTAGGTGATCATTCGATAAAGAAGTAAAATGGTGGTCCGTAGCATCACATCACACTAATATTATAAAGGCGAAAGTTTGTGAGTGTGAATGTTCGTTACTCTTTCACGCAAAAACTACTGAACGGATTTGGATTAAATTTAATACACAGATAGTTTATAACCTGTATTAACACAAAGGATAGTTTTTATCCCGATTTTATATTCCCGTGGGAGAATTTTCGAGTTGTAGCGGGCGTACCCGCTGGCAACAGCTAGTGTTTCTTAAATTCATCAATAAAATATCAGGAGTGTACAAAACACTTAAAAACTTTTTAAAACTACCACTTCAATATAACAAAGCTAATATTACTTCAACACGCTCAATAAAAAATAAACATAACTCGGTTAGGGAATTTTCCCCAAAAAAAATGTTTCCCCTTGCTTACTTCAATAAGGACGAGGTACTTAAGAGCCTATACAAAGTTCCTCCTCGGAACCTCACCAATCACATGAAACTTTTGACTGATTTCAAAAGGAAGGGAAAAAAAGCAAGTAATGTTCTTCAACCTCTTTTTTTGTTTTTTCGTCAGAATTATTTTCTAAAGAGTTGAATTACTTGGAAAATGAAGCAAGCCTTTTTTGTGGTCGTACAAAGTGAAATCTTCCTTTCTGTTGCGTTTTTCTTTTTTAAGAAAATATTGTTTTAGGAACGTTTTATTTGGAGAGACATTTGACTTTTGTTTTTTTTTGGATTTTGACAAAAAAATAATATCCGTTGGAATTCTTTTTACAACAATCAGCACGTAATTTCAGCTGGTGTGTAGGTGTGTTGCAGCTGAAAGTACTTGAGCATAGGTATTAAAATAACTTTTCATAGTATGAATGTGGATTGGTATACGAGTAGAGAAAGACCAAAAAAACGATGGATGAACTGTGGAAAGGATGCTCTAGCGCTAGAAAGGAGTATCTGATCAGATAAGGAGTCATAGAGAAGTATGGAAGACGATATGCTGCACCAACCCCAAATGAATTGGTCTAAAAATCATTAAAAAACCTTTCAGATAAAATATCATATCAATAGTGTGATCCCATGTCTGTGAGTGGCCATATTAATGTCCAATGACATTTTGGGGGGTATGAGGAACAGGGTGTAAAGTTCCTCTTTCCCCATAGAAAAGGGAGGTTTCTCCGATCAGAAGGGTGTTGTGTCTGTTGGGCTAACTCTCCGACATAATTATGTAAGTCGGGATTTTCTATATTGTCGCGGATAAAGTTGATAGCGCGATGTAGGATTTGCCAAATTAGTTCGCGTTTGTTGTGATAGATGTCGCTGTTGCCACAGCATAATTTGCCTAGAATTTTCGTTCGTTTCCACTTCCAGTCTTACCTGGATCCGACTGAATATCAGTATTTTAGAGTATTGGGTAATAACCCCTTGATAAGACTAATTTTTCAGACCTGTAACAATAGATTGTTACAGGTCTGAAAAACTAGTAAACTACAAATGACAACTGGGAATCATAACTTAATGTGCTTTCTGAGTTACGGAGGAAACTTGGTATGTAATGATGATCACACATCCGCAGGCCGACCATGGCAAGCGCGACACGACCTTGAAGATCGACCCCTTTTTTTTGGGGGGGGTGAGTAATTATCAAATAACCCCTCCCGCTTTTGGGCAGAGCGAAAGGGAGTGTCAGACTTCTACTGACTAAAAACCACCCATGTTCCTTCTTAGCCTTTCATGTCGAGGCCGCGGTATCTCTTGCGAACAACCCGCAGCCCCGACGGCTCCTGTGGTAGTAATTAGGTAGTCACAAGCTCCTCAATCGCGTGTATCATAATTATATTTAAATGTCTTCGCATATCACTAAGTTCACTAAAGTCAAGTTTTCTAGCAATTACAGTATTTTTTAACAGGGCGTGCCATTGCATTTTGTTGGCCCTTAGCCTACACACACTAGGCACATATCCAAAACACTTACAACTATTTATTTGTATCTAAACTTGTAACTTTTAATCAAGAATAGATACTTATGTAAGTAGATTTCTGGTTGCAGCCAAGTCGTCGTTGTCTTTCGTTTAAGTATTGCCAAGCCTTTACTCAACCCTGTCAGGGTCGACTGCCAGTCTAACCGTGTGGCTGCCTATCTGACCTCCACGACCCAGTTAGTACTAAACAAAGATAAGATCTTGTGTAAACACATGTGATATGCAATAAATGATTGAATTGAATTGAATTGAACAACAACAACAACAACTCTTGGTGAGCGATACCCTTAGCCAACTAACAACGGTGTGCATAAATTAATTCTCCAGGTTAAGAAACCTGTTGTTATTAAAATGTGTTAAGGTTATTAATGGAATTCGCGTGTATAAAATAGGCATAATGTATCACGTGGAACCAATCCAAAGCTTCTGTTTCCAATAAACTCAAAGATATATTATGATATTTTTTGTTAGAGTATGCTAAAATGGTTTGGTCATGTGGAGAGGATGAGTGAAAGGCGACTATTGAAAGGTTTAGAAGGCAGATGTGAGGGGTCTAGGGACGCTCTAGAAGGATATACACAGACGTAATTGGTGATGTTCTTTAGAAAAATCAGGTAAGTAGTACCTACTTTGAATAAGCATGCGTGTATGACCAGATATTTGAACGGGGACGGGGCAAAATCAGTAAGTAAGGATCGCAGTAGGGGGTGTTTTGTACTTTCTGCCTACCCCCATGGGAAAAAGTCGTTAGTTTATAATAATAATATTTATTTTATCTAGACAACTGAGATCTATTGTGTTAGTAAAAATATTCTTAATGTGTGTTTATGTATGTCATTGTGTTTCAAAAAAAGGCAGCTTGGAATAAAAAATCCAGCTAACAAAACACATAATTCACTAACAAACTACGGCCAATAACGAATACAAACTCTGGTTTTAAATCAAAAATTCCAGTATCATCGGTATCTAAGTAATATTTATCGCGGCCATGCAGGGAAGGAGCACAATTTCCGGTCACCGCGTGGACACAGCTACTGACCCACTTTCTGAGGCGACTTCACGTAGCCAAGACTCGTGTATTGTTCAGGACACGACTTTTAAAATGCGGCCTTATGAAGCTCGTCTAGTTTCATTTTTTTTTCTTCTGACGTGTAAAAGTGTTTTTACAAAGTAATTTTTAAATGAATGAGTGAATGATAAATAATATTATTATTTGATAAAAGTTTTGATAAACCTTTTTCTACCTACAGAATAAAAAAAAACATTAATTTAATTTAATAAGTACTCATTCAAATTAATTATTACTAACTAATACATAAAAAAAATAAAAAAGACCAAAGTTACTAACTAAACCAAATTTAATAAAAAACTAAATATTTTAAATTGACACTGTCACTTCAAAACATACGTCTACAGTTCTGATTGGTCATTTCCCATGGAGAAGAATGTATGTTTACTGTCCATTGCACTTGCAAAGGCTAAGAACGGGACCCTATTAACGAAACTACGGAAGGTTCATAGTGCAATGGACAGTAAACATACATTCTTCTCCATGGGACTTCGCTGTCTGTCCGTCCCTCTGTCTGGCCGTCCGTTTGTCTGTCAACAGGCTGTATCTCAAGAACCGCGATAGTAAGACAGTTGAAATTTTCGCAAATGATGTATTTTTGGTGCCGCTATAACAACAAATACTAAAAACAAAAACAAATAAAATAAATATTTAAGAGGGGCTCTCCTATAAAACAAGCGCGATTTTTATAGATAATGGTACGGAACCCTTTGTGTGCGAGTCCGAGTCGCACTTGGCCGGTTTTTATAACGAAACGACGAACAAAGTATTTTCCAACGGAAATACGTCACATTTTATGACGACACGTGTATTAGACGTAAACGATTTATTTCCGTCACTGCCCTTTAAGAAACCCTGCTCTAATTAATAAAAAAAATGTCAAGTTTCTTTAGAAATTCTAGGCTACATTTTTTGTAACATGATAGAGGGTTAGGGTTAGGGCAGTCTAGGGTTAACAAAACCGTGCTTATATTTTTTCGAAGATGAAAATGGGTTAGACAAGGTTCGGTGGGTAATAGGGTTAAAGTTGTGTTACATGAAGTTCATTAGTGCATAAAATCTAGATAGGGTTCCAGTAAGTACTTGGTATGTTAGGCTCACCTTGGCTGCCTTACTTTCTACCCTGTTGACTGATCAATACAGTAATTTTACCATAAATTAAGGTATTCAAATATATGCTAGCTCGCCGTCCGTCCGTCTTATGACGACGACAGGCCGTGTCGACGGCTCGTTCGTGTTCCACGCGCGCCCCAAAGAGATGTCAGCAACATGGAAGGGGCCCGCAAGGGCCGACGCCCGTCGGGGCTGCGGGTTGTTCACAAGAGATACCGCGGCCTCGACATGAAGGGCTAAGAAGGAACATGGGTGGTTTTAGTCAGTAGAAGTCTGACACTCCCTTTCGCTCTGCCCAAGAGCGGGAGGGGTTATTTGATGATTTTCCACCCACCATAAAAAAAAAGTATTCAAGTATATTCGTGATGATACAAGCAAAGAAAAAGAATAATAGTATTATTACACAACTTAATAGGTATCATTACGTACTGCAATTCTGTTTAACACTGAACCCAAAATTGAGTACCTATTGAATATTGTTATAATGAATATTGTAGCATAATATGTTTATACGCAAAAACAAGTGTTGTAGAGATTCAATTAATTTAAGCTTGCATTGAAAATTATAATTTCGGAACGTGATTTAAAATTTTGTTTCATGAATTACTTCATTTGATTTTTTATACCGTTGATATTGTTTCGTATCCTATACCCTAGATATTACAAATTCATCTTTTTTCTTCAAGGCATGTTTTCTTCATATTTTAAATAAATTTCAGCTAACCTATTTATAAACCACGTTACCAATGTTTACAGTAATTTCAGGGTTCGTAAACACGGAAACACTCCTTCATTATGTTCGGAACAGCACGTAAAATACGCGACACCAACTCAAGTTAGCACATGACTAATGACTCCAATTTGTTACTGCCAACAATTTATTTGCATGCAAAATGTTTGCAACCCCACCGGTTGGTGGGAAATGTTTGCAACTCCATCCAACTTTATGTTGGTGGCCTACGACCGACAAATCGGTGACCGAGCTGAACTTGCATGATTTCCCTGATATAAGGAACCCAACATTGAATTACCGTTGTTTATTTCGGGTCTATAGGATCCTGATAAATCAGAAAATAAGGCCGCGGAAAAATCGGGACATGAAACGCCGGCCTTACCCAATATGCCGCCATTCTTAACAAATACCGACGACAAAAATGTAAAATAGCAGAAGGCAAAGTTTCTCAACTTGCTTTTTGTCGGTAAAGACAGCGAACTATAATCGGAGTTTAAAAACTGTCGTCTGCAATCAGCCTTAATGACAGAGCACCAATAAACGGTAAGGAAAAACTTCGATGAGTAAAATCTTTTTAATTATATGCAAATTAAAGGATGGGGTACACTGTATACAGTTTGAAATGGAACAACATGGAGTTAAAACAAGTCGTAATGTGCCGTAATGAGAGTGTACCTGCAGAGTAATTATAAAGGTTTTGTTGTAGGAGTTTGTGTAGCCGTGTCGCCGATTAAACAACAATTATTTGTCAGGCTAAACCCATGTGGGGTTGTGCAGAATATAAATGTCGGTCTTAATTTTATAACTGTTTACATTGTGGATTAAAATTGTATGTGAGGATTATGTTTTGCTGAATAATTCAAAGTAATAAAGTCAAATCAAGTACCTCTTAACATCTTAGTAACTGTAAAAGCATGATGGCTGTTTTCATGTCACGAGAATTAATTGTAAACAATCAACACTTATTTATTTAACTACAGAAAAATCTATCACACTTGTACGGTCAAACGGCTTAACGTACTCAGATGAAATTTGACCCCGGATAAATCAAATAACTCAAATGTTTTAACAAAATTACACTCAAACGGCAACAGATTTGAATAACATTTGGTTTGAAGATACCATGAAAAAACGTTTACGAGCAAATATCGCTATTCTCTTTAAAACTCGTCTATGAGAGTACATAATACATACCCAAGAATACATAAATGTCCTTTGGTCACAGGACGCTTCAGTGAATCTATTGAACGGTATAGATACCTGAATAGCTTTATGTCTTCGAAACTCAGGATTGCAAATATTTATTTATAATATTATTACCACATGACAAATTTCATTGTTAACTTTATTTAGGTAGTTGGTGAGTTAGCTTAATACGTGTTTATCTTCTTCATCCATATTGACGATTTCCTTGATCTAAATCGGTTATTTTATTTATAACTAGCTGATGCCCGCGACTTCACCCGCGTGGATGTCGGTCAAATTATATACTAAAACCTTCCTCTTCAATCACTCTATCTATTAAAAAAAACCGCTTCAAAATCCATTGCGTAGTTTTAAAGATTTAAGCATACATAGGGATATAGGGACAGAGAAAGCGACTTTGTTTTATACTATGTAGTGATAGTATACCTATAAGTAAGAAACCAGCCATGATATGAGGCTATTCGGGGGTAAACAGGAACATTATTAATTCACATGTGTACAAGTGACAGTAGTAATAATTAATGATATCTCACTAAACAGGTGTTTAGCCTGAATTGACAGTTAATAATTTAGCGTCAGCCTGTGGCTTCAGTTTACGAACTACGTATACTCGTAGTTCTTCCACATACAAACAGACACACACACAAACACACCGTTCTTCTGCTTTTGATTTTACATAACATTGGAAGAGGCGTTGTGCATGTTGGCTGTTCCTGTTTTTCAAGGGATTTGAGTTATGGCAATTTTTTACGTGAATACATATCGTTTTTAAATACGCGGTGTTTTCCCTGTAACCCCTGGCACACATTTCTACCTAGGTAAGTCAAATAGTCGCCCGATGTCAAATTCTGGGAAACAGCTACATCGAGTTAGACTGAAAACCGACCGCAACATTGTTGGCAAAAGGCTAGCCAGATGGGTATTTAATAATGACAGAACAGAATATGCATTACCTCAGGCTGCCTCATTGGTTAGTGGTCGCAATCACGTCTGCTGAGCTTGAAATTCTGGGTTCGATTCCCTGGTCTGGCAAATTATTATTGGGATCATCTAGAATTTCTCAGTAGCAGCCATTGAGTCTGGATTTGTGCCCGGTTGACGGCCATAGGATCGCCCCTTATAACATAGGCGCATGTGTTTACTTAAACATAACTGGCGAAATGTGTGTGTTCTAGGTTCTTAGGTACACTCTGCCTGACTCTTCGGGAATTACAGCTATGATGTTATGATGTAATACCAGGGACTGAAAGCGGTTACGGTTAAAGGTTAAGGTACCTCAAAAATATACCGGTACCGGTTTAAAATAAAAGTTGAGCTATACCGGTACCTTTATAAATAAAGGTTGGGCTAAACTGTTATTTAACCCTTATACGATTTCGGTACCGAAATGCATGCGAGACGGGGTGCGGCGCACGTGTGCGCGGTGGTAAACGTTAGAACTTGTGTATTTTGTTTGCTACTCTTTACTTATCTCTTTGTTGTGTGTGTGAGTGGCGAGGCGGTGCGTCAAAGAGAACCCCTATTTATTAAGGTTAAGGTACCGCTACCGATACATTTTTAACGGTTACGGTACTTCCACCGAAATATACCGGTATGCTTTTCCAACCTCAAAATTCCGCTACCGAAATAAAATAACGGTATCGAAATATTTCGGTAACCCTTATTTAACGGTATGACGTCATACCGAAATTTAAAGGTACCGTAATTTTTGGGTAATTCAGTCCCTGGTTTATACAACAGAATATTTCGATATACCAATATGTTTTCGACAAACCTACAAGTAATTGTAACACTCTAGGCAATATTAACTCTGCCATTGCCCCGTTTGATGGCACATCGTACATGCGAGTTCGTAAACAAAGTGATAAAACAATAGGATTTCAAACAAACGCCGAGCGGCATGTTCAATTTCAAAATGTAATAGGCAGAACATGCGAGGGATTTAATTCGTGTGTTTCGATTTTGTACCAACGAGTCTTGTGTGAGATTTTAACTTTGTGATGTGAATTTCAGTTTGAGTGTGACATGGTTTTATGTTGATTATTTTTTTGCGGTACATGGCAAAAATTATGTCCTATTTTTCATTTAGTATGGGAGGCAACAAACAGCTGTTGTTCGGGAAATTCATTCGACGAACGTCTTCATTTCACGTCGTATCGTAATGTTCAATTTACTCATCATTTGCCCAGCCTTTTCTCAACTATGTTATGGTCGGATTCAAGTCTAACAACAGCTGAATACCAATTTTACATAGAGTTGCTAATCTGGCCTCCACAACGCAGTTCTATAAACTAAAGATTCAAAAATAATAGGCACAAATTAAGAAACACTCACGTTCGGGCTAACCGTGAAATCTTCGTAGCAGCTACGCCGTAGCAATAGGTTCTACGAGTGACGGATTTATGCTCACATACATGATTTTTAGGGTTCCGTAGTCAATATGGAACCCTTATAGTTTCGCCATGTCCGTCTGTCTATCCGTCCGGACAGATTTCTAGTCTTCGAGATATCTCGAAGACTAGAAATCTGTAATTTGACATGAATATACAAATGAGTTACGCCGACAAAGTGCTAAAGTAAAATATTGAAAGTTATTTTTTTTGGGGTTTCTCCAGTTCACCTTAAAGTGGGGATGATTTTTTTTTCTAGCGAAGTCTATTGTGTGGGATGTCGTTGGATATGTTCTTAAAAAATATTGCGAGTTTGCTCGAACAGTTTTTGGATTAAGGGATTCGTTTGTGAAATATTAAGCTTTAAAATGATTTGTTTTAAAAGTTAGACTCAAGTCTGGCAACCTAAACCACTTATACGGGTTGTGTTTGAAATTATAAGGAAAACTATCACAGCTAGGTAAGCTTCACAAGATTACGAGTAATAGTCAACCAACTTATAAAATGTACTTGTTTGAAATATTTTCCTATACATAATGTATGGGAGCGCAGGTCTCAAAATTGTAAATATAAGTTTGTTTTATTTTTACAATAAAAATCATCGTTTGAAGGCAGGTAGGCAGGGTGGTTAGTCAGTTTCATAGTAAGTTCACATATTTTGATGGGCAACTATGGAACCCTACATAGTGCGTGGTCCGACATGCACTTGGCTGGTTTTTATTTGTAGCTATTTATATCATCACAACAGCCCGAATACGAAAGTAGCCGTAAAGCCTTGAGATTAAATTAGGGCCAAAACCTTAAATTGCCACTCCTTTGTCATTAAAAAAGGCTTTTTAAATAATTAATCCAGGAAAAGGTGTGGTTGAACCGTAATTAATGTCAGCGACGAATTCTGTGAATTCTGTGTGGGCGAAAATATATTCACCTACCTAATAAAAAAAACGATTTAGAAAAAAACCACTAAAAGTCTTAAATTACTTTACTTTCGAATTGGTGACTAAGATAAAATATGTTATACTTTTAAGTGGGTATACCACAACGATTCTTTCATTAATTAATTTTACATTGACGTCAACATAGGCCAAGAAGAACTACTGAATCAATATTGATATCATCGATATAATCTTTTCACATCAAGAATCGGTTCATAAATGACGGAATCATGAGGTAGGTAATAAACCTAATACAACCGAATTGAGAACCTCCTTCTTTTTCCGAAGTCGGTTAAAAAGCAATTATTTGAAAGAAAACAACAATACCATTGACAAAAGATAGATCTGTTGATAGTATCGGTAGGCGGCTATTCTATCGAGTGCCTGTCACTGACAGCCTAGGGGGGCCAAGACGTATCGATTGCCGGGAACCAATCAACGTATTGCAGAGCTGTTTACTTCGAGAGAAAGAAAGCGTGACTTTTATATATCTACTTACTTACAAGTTACCTTTGTATACGTATGTAGGTGCGATGTTTGTTTGTTTGTTCAAACTTGGTATGTCGAATGGTCGAAGTTTGTGATTGCGTTGAGAACAAGAACTCACAACAGTTCTTGTTACTTCAAAAAAACTAAGTTGAAAGTTCGAAGAGTTTTGCACGAAAAATTTGAAATAAATGTGTATGTTTAGAAAGGGTACGTTGTAAGTTAAATATTTGAACACGTCATCTGTTTCATTACAGTTTTAAATTCACTTTTTCCATAAACATGTAGAAGAGCCCTCAATGTAGTCCGATATCTTTTTAGATGCGTCACAATATTTTATCTATAAAGATATAATTTATGTAATTGCTTCTCTATAAATTTTATTAATTGGTTTTCTTCAAATTGTTCAGGGAATTCTCAGTAACTGTCTGGTCGGCAACAATCGGCAGAATCCTAATTACCTACATGGAACTTATAACTAGTAAAATGTGGGAGTAGGTTCTACAGAAACACTTCTATTTTACCCTTTAAGAAAATATAGACGCGTTGTTATATTATTTTATTCACTTAAGATAACACAAGTAATACCCCAAGCCTTAAATTGTTTAAGCCTAACCCAAAATCCAGGTTTCACAAAGGTTAGGGCAGCTCAAAATACACGCAGAATATAACAAAGCGTCAGCTCGGGCATACGCTTACACCTCATAATTGTGAAGGTTTTCAAAGGGTCGGTTTTATCACGAGAGGGACTGTGCCGACCATCCAATGAGAGCTAAGCTAAATTAGGTTAGGTTTCTTCGTTACGTGTGCCTTTTTTATTAGCTAGAATATTTGCAGGTGGGCTAACATTGGTAAATAAGAGGGCCGAATTGTTTGAGCGGTACCACCTGCATACATAAACTCATAACAGTTCAGACATGCGAACAGTTCAGAAACAACGGAACGCCACCTGCTTTGAACCTTAAGTAGGTACTCCTTTTGCTTCATTCACGTTTTTACATCTGCAGGGCTTTTGCGTATCTTTTTAAATGTTAGTGGCTATCATAGTGTCCATCAATTAACTGTCAAGTGGCTCCATTTTGTACCAAACCATAACCATTTGACAGTTAATCGATGGACACTATGATAGCCACTGACATTTAAAAAGATACGAAATAGCCCTGCTGGTCATTAGTACTGCGCAACTGACCATTCTGAAGATTATCACCAATAAAATCAGAGGAAGTTCTTTTAGGCCATCGGCTCCCGACGTAGCATCGACTTCTTTACTGGCAATATTTGAATCCTGTGTCAGTCTGTCTACTAATATCTTAAGTCGTTATTACATAACTTAAAATCACGGTTGTTTTACCAAAGGCAGAAGCAGAGATGGGTCTACAGTACCCGGCGATAAATATTGCACACCGACCTTTGGAAAGAGACAATCGGCTAATTTCGGCTTCGTAGAGCGTTATCTCTGTCGCACGAAATGCAAGCAGTCCAGTATCTACTAGAAGCCGTTAAAACAATTATGATTTGCTTCTTTTGATAATTCTTTTTATTCTTTGTATAAAATACAACAATTTATAATAAATTATAATAATGTGTTTTGTTTCGGACACAAAAAAATCCATAGAGTGTTAGTAACATAATATTAAATAACTTATTACCTACGAGTATCTAGTGTTAGTACCAATAAAATTGACCTCTGAACAAGAAAAAGGTCGATGTGCAATATTTATCGCCGGGTACTGTACCTCCCTATTAAAATACACTAACAAAATATCGCCAGTCACATGTGACTAACTTAACTATTTCTATCTAAACCTGTATATTGTTCCACAGGTTTGTCTTTCATCGTTAGTTTGTCCATTACATAATATATGTCAGCACAGCCCTATTGAATGGAACGTGCTTAATATGGTTAAACGGTTTGAAAATAAGAGCGTATTGTTACAAAGGATCCAAAGGAGGCATAATGGTGTCGGAAACGTATCGTTGTTACTCCAAAATCCCAAATCTCGCTTCTCTTTTAATGAACTTGTGACCCAAATTTTATTGTAAATGATACTAGAAATTAAAACACCCTCTGTAACCTACCCTCTCGTTTTGTAAGCCCGCAATTAATGTAACGATATAAACCCAGATCCTCTAACGAAATTCAAAATAATAGGTTTCCCGATATAACCTTTGAAAATGAAAGTATTTATCTTTGAAATGATACAGCATTTTTTGGTAACGACCGAATAATGTTTTAGGTAAAACAGAATTTTAAATGACGAGTAAATTCAATCTTTTTCATCACTGAATGGTACTAAAAGGCACTTGAAAATTCGCAAGAAGAATAACATTTTTCAATTACTTTTTTCTTGTTAACAGACAAACTGGTTTTACCCCATTTTCCTTTCTGCTTCGCTTCCCAATACTTGACCTAATTTTTGTGAATAAGTAACGAGTTTTTGATGTTTCTGATTATGTTTGAGTGAATATTAGTCGTAATATTCCTTTTTGTTATAAATGAAGAAAATAAGCATTACTTAAGTACTACGTTTTTGGGGTTTATTCCGATCTGCCCCTACAGGTGTGTCGCCGCTGGTGGTAGTATCAAATGTTTAGTGCATCGACCACCACTAGTGGTGTTTGTGTCTGAGCCAGTCGCATTTGCTGCTAGCTCTATTCCAACTGTTGGCAGATGACGCTTAAATTAGTGAAATCCTCCACTAGTTGTGGCAGACTCAACTATCAGGTAGCCGTCGCACACTTTTTTTTTTTTTTTTGGGGGGGTGGGAAATCATCAAATAACCCCTACCGCTCTTGGGCAGAGCGAAAGGGAGTGTCAGACTTCTACTGACTAAAAACCACCCATGTTCCTGCTTAGCCCTTCATGTCGAGGCCGCGGTATCTGCGAACAACCCGCAGCCCAGCCGTCTGACACTGCCGTCTAGTTTCCCATTAGTAAGGTGCGCGCGTTAAAGTGATAATTAAATTAGAACAGCATTCTTTCCCCATTAAAAGTCAGCGTTAATTAAGTTCGAAAATTAAATGGAAAATTATAGTCACTTTAAAGGACCAGAGAACAAAAATCTGAAGCTAAGTGAGCTACGTAAGTGTAATTATTTTATAGCTTTTTTTTTTTTTTGGGGGTGGGAAATCATCAAATAACCCCTCCCGCTCTTGGGCAGAGCGAAAGGGAGTGTCAGACTTCTACTGACTAAAAACCACCCATGTTCCTTCTTCGCCATTCATGTCGAGGCCGCGGTATCCCTTGCGGACAACCCGCAGCCTCGACAGGAGCTTTATAGCTGGCTCTTTAATCAAGTAGATTTTATCACAAGGATAATATTTTATTAAAAATCTTTTTAGCTACAAACTAATTCTTGTCCTGAATCAATTTTACATACAACTAGAAGTTATTAAGGACCATAATGAACTAAATAACTTTTGATTTCAATTTGATAAAATTTCTGTGAGACTTTTCAAATCGGTTCATAAATGACAGAGTTATGAAATAACAAACATAAAACGAAAAAAAAAAGGATTGAGAACCTACCCCTTTTTTTAAGTCGGTTAAAACTATGTGGGTAGTTTTAGGATAGATTTTGCTTTGAAAGGCTTTAGATAGGTGTTATTGTTACCAAAATGAAATAAATAACTATCCTCCGAGTTGAAATATCTCTTTCTAATGTTTCAACTCGGCGACATTGCGGTTTGTTGCGACACATCCCTAATATCACTATCAATAGAAAAGTAATATTCCTGGAATCTATATGTGACATCGACGACAAAGTTCTTACATCTAAAAATAGTATCCAATATAATCGAAATTCTTTGGCAATAAATAAAAAGATGGATGGAGACGGTGAAAGTACTTTTAAACAAAAGGATCTTTTATACATTGTTCGCAGCTTTGTTCTTTAATAATACTGAATAGAATATTCTTTTACGAATAAAATCCATTATTTTTCTTAGGCAAAGAACAAGCAATGCGTCTTGAAATCTAAAATGAAATGTCGTGAAGTCGACATCACTAGTGGTGGACATAAAATCGGGAAATACAGAATTGGAAGGAAATATAAGATCTCTTGGGCTTGGGGTACACCGAATATAAATACAGTGAACTATTAAGGTAGATTTTATAAATATCTTAGTTCCATTGTTATCTTTCTTAACAAGGGGTATCACATTACTCAGTGGAGGTCAGATAGGCAATCGCTCTAAGTAAAAAACTAGTACTTAGTTGCATACGGTTAGACTGGAAGCCGACCCGAGCATAGTTGGAAAAAACCTGGCAGATAATGAGTTCTATATTAAATCAGCATATTTCTAAGTACAAAGTAGACCATTAATCATCAACGTAAATAAAAGTATATTAGCAAAATGATAGGTAGGCAAAATACTCTGATAATACGTATCCTATACTCGTGGCCTATCTAAAAAGTTCTAACTGTAACAAAGACAACAGAACGATAAAAATATAATATTGAAAACTCACAAATAAGACCCACTTCACACGTAGGCACACGACCTAAAAAGCTAAAGCATTTTGAAGTATCACACCATGATATAAAAATATCCCTCTACGTCATGCCCTACATTGTGTCCTGCCCCTTACAGGGTGGAAATAAGGGGGTGACTATACCTATATCTAAAGGTGGGTATAAAACGACTTCTCTGACAGCACATTTTTCATACTCCGACCATTCCAGGGGTCCCTGAAAAAGCTTGAGTATATTCCGGTTTATATTTAGGTAACACCAAGTTTGGGAAGTGAAAAGATAAAGGTAAACAATAGAACAGGAGTGTAGTAACACGCTATAATTTAAGTCTGATTGTGTTTGAGGAGAGGGTATATTTTTGTAGCTATTTTATAAATACATTCAGCATTTGCGGTAGGAATTTTTAAACTTTGACCTCGGATACAAAAGTTATAAAAAATATGTACCGGAATTATTATTTTAAACAGAGAATTCTTGTGGAATTAATATGTAAATAATTGTTAACAAAATAGAAACTCATTTTTAATTACTGAATAACCAACGTTATCAACTGGAAATGAACCGTAATTGGGTAAAGTGTTAATGACTAAATAACCATTGACAGTAATTGAGTGTGTTTCACCACAGTAATTTACGAGTGGTGATGTTATAACGATAATCACCACAGACTAAAACCACTATGATACATGAGAAATAATAATAATACAAACAAATCGTTACCTACTGGATCAAAAAATACTAATAAGTTTCTAAACGAGACATATTACTGCTAAAATGTGTGCACTGCAGACTGTAGACTACAGACAATTTAATATAGGTACTCGTAATATAGGACAGAAAAACTATGTGCATGTTTTTAACAAGCTTTTATTAGCTTCACTTGTAACTATGTATATATATATAGTCCTCCTTACCGATTTCGGTAACGGCGATCCTTACAAGCTATTTCCTAGCGTGTGCCCTTAAATGGCTGGCCAGACCGAATTTACTTTTAAACACCCGGTCACAGCTAAAGCAGTAGAGTTGACCGGAAGAGTTGTAATAAGTCTTAGAAGTCAAATTTGACCCACTTTTCTGTTTTCGATTGAGCTGATATTTTGCATACCTACATGTTTAGTTGTTATGACAATATTTAAAGCTAAGTGAAGCCATTATAAGTCTAAAGATGGTAGAATATGGGTACTAAATTAAACAGCTAAGAAGAACAAGAATTCTCAATCTAGCTTTCTTTTAAACTATAATATTAATAAATTCAATTTTTAAACACAATATTTTTCCGTCAAATCCATTCTGTAATTTCCGCATAAAAAGGTAACAGACATCCATCCATTCATAGATCCTCACAAACTGTCTCGTTTATAAGAGTAGTAAGATTTACGTCTGACAGACACATACGATCCCATAAGAATTGCGGTTCCTCGTGCACGAAGTTCCCCGAAGTCCTCTGGGTATTTATGAAGGAATCCGTGCTATTTACTTTACAACCTTTCCCTTTTTACTCCGGAATGGTAATACCAGGAGGAGTTATGATTTTAGAAGAGGTAAATGGAAATCTTGGTTCAGAAATGTCGGAGCTACCTCAGGGGAACTCGTCAGTTGTCACCTTAATGCTGTCAATTTACCTACATTATGTACCATGTGTTAGTGACTATATATATATATATATATCTGATTATATATTATATGCTTTGTGTGTCTGCAGTATTTTGTTATTTTTTGGAGAAAAGAAATTACGATTCACATAAAGTACATAACAGTTGAAGGCACTAGAATTCGTGTTATTTGTGAAACTTGAATATTAAAATAGCTCTGACAACATTACGTTCATGGACAACTTTTAAAAGGTTTAAACGGAAAGTATAACAGAAATTGCCTCCAACGTTTATTAGAAACTTTTAGAAAATATCATACCATTTTCCATAAGGTGTGAACATGCCGCAACAGAAAATTCCATAGTGTTGCCCGCCACTCACAATATAATTTAATCAGAACAGCTTTTACGGGATGAAAGACTTAGTTACCTAAGTGAAATGTTCTTAGCACATATTAACAAGGTTACTTACGAGGTTTTTAATTTAATTTCTTTACTGAGTGTATAATACCTCGCTGTTAGCAGCTGTTCATATTTTTAACAAGTTGAACTGAGCTTAGAGAGTCCATAACTTATTTTTTTAAGTAGAAAATACTTTTGCTATATAAAACCCACTGAAGTATGATGAAAAGAATATTTATAATATTCTTTTATACGTAAATCGTATTTGTGAGACAGCTTCAGACTGTGTGTATCTCAGTACACCAATACCGAGAAGTGTACAGTCTCATGACTGTACACATTCAATATGTCTGCACCATAGAAAAGTTTTGAAGCAATTTTCACCTACTGTATTGATTTGATTTTCATGTTACGTACTGAAACTAATACTAAGAGAACTCATATTATTAAAAAGTAGGTCATAGGTACCTCAAAGTTGCAATCGTTGTTCACGAGAAATTCGCGTTTGAATTTTGACACGTGTGTTATTGCTAGTGACTACACAAACTTGATTGCTAAGCTGATATAAAATTAAACTTGAAGGTAGCACTAGATTTTTGAAGAATAGTTTCGTATAAAACTATAAAAAATTAAAATCTGTTCCTATTCAACACCTCAGTTTTTTGCATTCTGCATTAAATTTCGCTGGATAGGTACCGCTTCTGGAATTGTACTAACCTGAACCAAGTCCCCATGGATTCCTCCAGAAGCTGTGATGGTCAGTAGACAGACGTAAGGCACCAGGTCTTCGCGAGGTCGATGCAACTCCAGCTCGTAGGTACGACCGATGTCGCCATAGTATGTCTTGTTGCAGCCTGGAGATAAAGATAGATACATTTTAGAATACTTTTACTTTAGCTAAATGTATGTGGTGGAGTGGAACATAGGGATATCATGAAAGTTAAGCAATTTGATAGTTTAAATTGTAATTTAAAAAGGTTTTTTTTCTGAACGGTTAATTTGTCCAATCAATGGTTTTAAAACACAGCACCAGAAAATGCAGAATCCGGCTCGAAGGACCATAGAAAGAACTGAATACTATCACCACCAGATTCGCAAATAAAATTTACTCAGTTGAGATACTTATATTTTCACCACGGATTGAGCTATTCTCGTTTGGTTCGCGAGAAAAAACGAATGCAGAAATATAATTTAACTTCTGTCTTTAATACGAAGTCTATGAATAAAATATCACTTACAACGAACTTCAGAAACGTTTTGTCAAGACATATCCTTTTAAAAGGATATTACAACTTCCTCAAACATAATCGTGCTCCGGCGAAAACTCGAATTTTCTTCAAGAAAACGTGAAGAGGTCGGGAAAGGTCAATTTTTCTTTTGATTAAATTTGTAGCGAGTTATAAAACAATGCCCGAGGTCCCTTGTGTTCTCCTTCGTTGGCTGTCCAAGTGATCTTCAAAAGATTGGACACGAGAAATCTTGTTAAGACTAGCTCTACGATAAGATAGTGTTGAAGTTGAACGGTCATAAGAGTTCGGCATTGCTCATAAATATAACATATTTTCGTAATGTAAATTATATAAGAAATTAGAATATAATAAGGAATATTGAAAAAACAAAAATTAAGGTAAATAAAAATAAGTGTGAAGTGACATATCGATTAGTCTGGAGCAATTAGAACTTCTAATCTACAAATTAAAATAATAGATAAACGGTCATTGCATTCAGTCAACTGCTTCATAATTTGAATGTTTTTATTTGAGAACGCTTCTTGGTTAAAACTTATCATTTTATTCGTAACACGATTTAAAATAATTAAATTTCTGCTTACATGTGATTACCAAACCACTGAGGATCTTCTAAAAACATTAAGATAAAATAAATAAATTGTATTAAAACTCAACACAAACACTACACACATCACAACACACACAGCCACCCACAACACAACACTCGCAATATAATACAGTACACACCACACCACAACACTCACAATCACTTCACTGTACGTATACAACATACATCAAAGAAACTTTTTGGATATTAATTATATATAATACTAGCTGTTCCCGGCATGCGTTGCAATGCCCTTTTTCCTACCTACTACCTGCCTGTGTACCAACTACCTACCTACCTACTACCTCCTACCCTACCTACCTACTACCCTACCTACCTACCTACTACCCTGCCTACCTACTACCCTACCTACCTACCTACTACCCTGCCTACCTACTACCCTACCTACCTACTACCCTACCTACCTACCTACTACCCTACCTACCAACTACCCTACCTACCTACTACCCTACCTACCTACTACCCTACCTACCTACTACCCGACCTACCTACTACCCGACCTACCTACTACCCTACCTACTCTACTATCCTACTTACTACCCTACCTACTACTCTACCTACTACCCTGCCTACCTACCTACCACTTTCTCACCTTTTAAACCTTTTTTTTTTTTTTTTTTTTTTTTTTGGGGGGTGGGAAATCATCAAATAACCCCTTCCGCTCTTGGGCAGAGCGAAAGGGAGTGTCAGACTTCTACTGACTAAAAACCACCCATGTTCCTTCTTCGCCCTTCATGTCGAGGCCTCGGTATCCCTTGCGGACATCCCGCAGCCTCGACAGGCGTCGGCCCTTGCGGGCCCCTTCCATGTTGCTGACATCTCTTTGAGGCGCGCGTGGAACACGAACGCGCCGTCGACACGGCCTGTCGTCGTCATTAGACGGACGGACGGCGAGCTTACCCATCACTCACCGTCCACAGGCCCGCGTCTACGGTGGCCGGAAGCCATCACGTGGCCCCCGACGCCCGGATCGCCTACCGCGGCGGCTGGGACGAGAGGTTCTCTCCCTCTCACGTTCCGCCACCTCCTTCACTAGCATCACTGCTTCGCAGAAGGAGGCGACGGCGTCCCATTCCTCCTCGCCCCGGACCATGGCTTGCACCAGGGCCGGACGCGAGAGGTCGCCGCCGCCGATCGCCGCTACGAGAACACGGCGGGGCTCTGCCCAAGCGGGACACACCTCCACGGTGTGCTCCACCGTGTCCTCCGGCCGATCCTCACAATGGTGACAACCGGGCGTTTCCTCCCGCCTGATTCGGTGCAGGTACCTCCCGAAACAACCGTGTCCGGTGAGTACCTGCGTCAGACGGAAGGTGAGGGCGCCGTGGCGCCTCTCCAGCCACTCCTCAAAGAGGGGACTTACCGCCACTATCGTGGCGTGCCCTGCACGGGGTTGCGACAGTCGCTGTCTCCATGCCGCCATGAGATCGCACCGGAGGTCTGTCCGCTGCGCAGCAATTTGCCGCGGCAACGGAGTGACCCCCCGGTGCAGCGCCTCAGCGCGCCATTCATGCAGGCGCGCGAGGACTATCGCCTCCAGATCCCACGGCGGCAATCCGGCAAGGAGGTTCGCCGCCTCGCGGGAGATCGTGCGGTACCCACGGACTAGCCTCACGGCCATAACCTTTTGGGGCGCGTTCAGGTAATGGGCGGCCCGCTTTCTCAAAGCACTCGCCCACACCGGGGCCCCATAAAGGGCCATGGACCGCACGATCCCCGCATAGAGCCTCCGGCAGGAGGCGTTTGGCCCCCCCAGATTGGGCAAGAGCCACCTGAAGGCAGCCGCCGCCCGCTCCAGTCTGGGAGCCAAACGTCGGAAGTGCTCCACGAAGTTCCACCGGCTGTCGAGGACGAGTCCTAGGTACTTCAAAGTACACTCGACGCCGATGGGAACCCCTCCCACCGTTAGCTGGGATCCCGACGGTAGCACATTCCCACGTCCATGGAAGCCCATGGCCTCCGACTTGTGAAGTGCCACCTCGAGACCCAGCTGCCGGATCCTCTCTACGACTATCGCAACCCCGCGTGTCATATTTTCGGCCGCCGCCTCGTGCGACCCCCCCTGTGCTAGCACAAGCGTATCGTCAGCGTAACATACTACGCTGACACCGCTAGGGAGGTCGGCACGCAGCACCCAGTCGTAACCGATGTTCCACAGGGGCGGCCCCAGAACCGATCCCTGTGGAACACCGCACGACATCTCTCGCCGGTTCCATTCTCCGTCTTGACCGGGGTAGATGACAGCCCTGTCTGTCAAGTAGTCCCCGACTACACGACGAAGGTAGGCCGGCACCCGGTGATACCGGAGTGCCTCCCTAATGCAGCTCCAGGGCATAGTGTTGAAGGCGTTGGCGATGTCGAGAGACACCGCCAAGACCACACCGCCCCGAGAGACCGCAACCCCCGTCGTGAGGGCTCTCACGCGCATGATGGCGTCCACCGTCGAGCGCCTCTTGCGGAAACCAAACTGGTGTTCCGCAAGATCCGGACCCATCCCCTCAAGGTGCTCGGCGAGGCGGTTTGCAATTACTCTTTCAAAGAGCTTGCCCACCTCGTCGAGCAGCACAATGGACCTTTTAAACCTTCCCTGGACTTCCACGAATAATTCAACACTATAATTAGCTCAATCGGCCCAGCCGTTCTCGAGTTTTAATCAGACTAACGAACAACAATTCATTTTTATTTATATAGATAATGTCTGTATTTAAAAAACGATTAGATGAAATGTCCAACCATTGTTAATACCGCTCAAAACACTGGGAAGAGAACTGTGACCTGAAATACAGGTTCAGCCTAGCTCGGGCATAGTTGCTCATATTATTATGTATTATACTCAATTCTAACTACATTTAAAACTGTTCAACATATTGTGTCTAATTTTGAAGAAAAAAATAATTTATTATTATTAATAAAAAAATGAAAGATAAACGTTTACAGCTGAGTGATCGATCGAACAAAGTACCGTAATATATTGGAGCTCATTACCCTTCATACAGCACACAAAGATGATGGACATAAAACACACAAAGTTATATCTTTATCTCAACAGTAGACGTCTGAGAAAGGCGATACTTTCATCAAAGGTATAATAATAGGTTTAGCTGGAAAGTTTTCTACACCTTTTTAAGGTGTTGACGTACTTACTTAAGTTCCTAGGTACTTTGCGGCTCCTGTCAAAGTTTTAGTTCGAAACACACCTTTACGTCTTCTTAAGTCTTTTCTGTTGACTGAGGTGGTGAAGAGCCTTTTTTACTAGGTGTTATTTATTACAGAGCTAGTTTATTGAATGAATAAATAGCTATCTTAAAATGTAATACTTACATTTAGCGTTGTCGTAGCTAGTATTTGTATTCTTTATAATATAAAACAACAATTTAATTTCTATTTCATCGCCATCATTTCAACTGAAAGACGTCCAGTGCTGGACATAGGCCTCCCCCAAATGCCGCGACATTGACTGGTCCTGTGCGTCTCACATTCAGCGGATCCCCGCAAGCTTCACCAGGCCATCGGTGTTTGTCTAAACGGTATTTCTTATTAAATGCTTATTTTCGTCACCTTTTAAACTACATCGTCAAATAAAATTCACATACGAAACAACTTAAATTACATACATTCTACAAAGAAAACCATTTCAATCTCTTAAAGTATTTTAACTCCCACAATTCTTAAGGCTACACATTCATACTCAAGACGAAAAAAATATCCTCCTCAAAACAAAAAACAAACGGGCTGTATCTCAAACAAAGCGAAAGTTCGTGATGGAGCGCGCAACTTGCAACGTGTTGTAGAACAAGTTGTAGCAACGCTTTCAAGTTGATTGCCTAAACAATAAATACGCGTCGAGTTGAACATCGCGAGGGGGAATTAACTTGAGTAGCTTACGTATGATAGTCATACTTTAAGTATTAAGATGAGCAAGACAGCTTTTGCCTTATTAAAGTAAGGTAAACAACCGACTTCAAAAACACCAAAAAGTAGAAAATAAACTTCAGAAGAAAAATCACCTTCTGAAGTCGGTGACATTTGTTTGTTTGATTTCCTTTTATTGCCACCGACTTCAGAACCTGATTTTTCTTCTGAAGTTTATTTTCGACTTTTTGGTGTTTTTGAAGTCGGTTGTTTTTTTTGCAAAAAAGTTTTTTTATTTTTTCATTTTTAGTTATAGTCCTATGCAAATATTTACTATGCACATAAACGAGAAATGTTCAAAAAAAAAAAAAAAATGTTCATAAAATAAAAAATACTGAGTCAAACAATGTCAAATTTCTATGGGACCAAATGGCATCAAACTAAAAAAAAATCACGTAAATCGGATCATAAATCTCGGCGTAATCGGTGTACATACATAGAAAAAAAAAACAAACCAATCGAATTGAGAACCTCCTCCTTTTTGGGAAGTCGGTTAACAATGATTTGCATTGATTGTAGGCCTTCTCTGTAGCAGATGCTTTTACCTTACAGTGTGACGGTATTTGACTGCCATTAGCAAGGTTTCCCTTATTTTTGCAATCCTTAAAATATCCTTTACTACTAAAACATCATTTTCACAATTTTAATAATGTAATGCATCGTTCTCTACACCAGTATACAAAGTGATTTTTTTTGATGTCCCATAATTCTATGGTATGAATTAGACCGTATTAAAGAATCAACTGGCACATGATTTGTTTTATTAACAACTGGTACATATACTTGGACTTTTTTTTTATTATTACGTTTACTTAAAGAATATAACCCAGATACGGAGAGATACGGAGTATAAAAATTACGTTATTAAGTTGTAGTAGAGCAAGAGCCCACGACGACGGCCAGACAGAGATAGAGGGTTCCAAATTGGATAAGTATTACACAAAACGTTTAGACATTTTACCATGTAGGTGTACCAAACACTGTTTATTCGTTTACAGTGACTAATGGCAAGTGCACAGCAAACATCAATTCAGTATTTTACTACAAAATCCATTCTCGTCAAGAACGCTAACATATTACCCTCATCAAAATACCTCATTTTCTATGTTCAGCAATATGTTCCTGTTACAAATTTTAAAGGGGTTTAAAATAATGGTTGCTCCATTTTTCAACGACGTCCGGTAATAACTCAACTCCTCTTATTTTTCGTGCCGACAAAAGCATCAGAATTTTTCCGACGACGTCCATTTTGAATCTGACATAACAAGATTAGGTGAGGCACTTTTCTTCGTCTTTGCTTTTCATTTTATAGTGTTGAGTGAAGTTTGCAGTGATATCTTTGAAGACTTGTTTCGTGAAACGATTTTGAAGATTGTAAACGTTATGTAGTCTTTACACTTGATGAAGTGCGTCGGAAGCTAGGAGCGCATTAAACAGTTAAATAAAGGAAATTCAATATTAATTATGTCTTTATGTACCTACTTATTAGAAAAGAGTACAAATTGTATGTTTGGATGTAAACACACTCACATAAACACACACATTATGCAACTGATTGTATTTTGTTACATTTAGCTTATTTTTATTTTTTCTCTTTTTGTTATTTGCTTATTTGTATCAATACTATGTAAGGGAAGAGCGGAGCTTTCAACTACAGACATTTTTTATGCCTAAATGAAAGCTCCTCGATAAGCAATTTGAGCTAAAATGATACGTAATAAACATATTTTATTTTTTTATTTTATTTATTTTATGTAGGTAAAGTTTACACTTTAAAGAAACTAATTTTCCGATTTCAAGAATACTTTCACTGACTAAAAGCTACACGATTGACGAGTTCCATGAAATGTGGCAAAGTCGTTGGTTGAAGCTAGACTTTGATATTTATGACTCATATTAGATTTCACGTACCAAGGTGAAACGTAAGTCGGGAGGAATCAAAAGCTCTATAGGTTCCGACATCACGGCTCATGACTCAACGAATCCCTTGCGCGTTGACAATCGAGGTCTTCCTTTTGACTGCTTCAACGCGCTTAGAAAGTCGCACTCCGATGCCTCAGGTCACAGGTCTACAGGTTGAATGGTATAAGTTATTTTTTATTTTCAACTTTTTTTACGCTGTAGCCCATTTTCTAGACAAACACTATTCCATACATTTGTGGTATTGTTGTTAAGAATGAGAAATAAACACAATTTTCTTTATTTTCTTCCTTTCATACCTCAATGTCAGTTAGTTACATGAAGCATAAAATCGACAGAAGTGTAATCATCCTAATGGATACGACACCTACCAGCCAAAACAAAGACTGACTCATTTCAAAGGTATTGCCGGCTTCAAACAGAATACCAACAAAACTATGCGGTATACTGCAGTGTAGCCTAGTTGCAACGAATACAGATACAGAGAGTTCTATATTTTAATACTGAGTAAATAGGTTAGTACGTCGTTCTAGAAAATTTCCAAGAACTGCTAGAGGTGTTGTACTTGTGTCAAAATAATAAAATAGTCTTCGGAAAAGCGCTTTTATTAGTCGTAAACCTCTGCATTCATCATCATCATCATCAGCCTATAATGTTCCCGCTGCACATATATTCGAATTTTTGATTTTAAGACCGGTTAACTCACGATGTTTTTATTCACCGTTTTGAGAGCAGTGGTGATGAAATAAATTACACAAAGTAATGCGCCTGCGTACCGTATTCTGCATTAGAAATATTTTTAGAGAAATCATTAGTGATTATTTTGTCAATATCATTCAAATAAAAATAAAAAAAAATGGTGAATTTCTGGCTCAACCAACTGGTGATGATGCGAAGAGTCTGGTCCACATGATAAATGTATATTTTGGGTCCGATAGAACTGATATTGGCAAAAAAAATAAAAAAATTATGACGCTGCTTTTGCGTATTTATTTATTTTGGCCAATGGAGCGTCTCCAATAAAGAATGGTACTCAACTGTGAAATAATTTAAATACAGGTTAAGTCAAGTGACAATAGTAATTGATGCACCTCACATGGTTCAAAACTGATATCATAATATTATTACACACCTATACAGTTATTATGACTTGTGATAGCTTGTTCTTATTTTGTCTTTGGTTTCAACAATTCCTGCCAAAAATTTGCCTGTAATCAAAATCAGAGAATTCTTTCAAGTCTGCCCTTTTAAATTGTATTGATTTTGATTCATGGAAAAATAAAAAATAAAAATGAAATTTGTTTCCGGTAAAAAATACATTAATAAATAATTCATAAAAACAAATAGTAAAAACATCATTATTGTTTAGTCATATAACCTAGACTTGGTTTAGCTTATTAGATACGAATTAAAAAAAAATAATCTTTCCTCAGACATGCTACCATACAAAACTGGTTGGTTTAGGTACGTATAGTTTTGTCTATTTGAATTTGACAAGAAAAAGTGGTTGTTATTCTACCCTCTTATACAAATGAGTAAATTATGAGCACGGACATAATTGTATGTAATACCAAGAAATAACTCGATTTAAGCGAGAGTCAATTTTCCAAATAAATTAAAACATTTACTAGTAACAGTTAAAACGTGAATTTTATTCGTAAACACGGCTTCAACTGAAAATGCAATTACACTTATTTGAATACCATTAATAAAACAAGCATCCTCACCTGAAAACACGATCGTAATTTATTTATTTAATTGGTTTATTAAATATATTAATTTTTACGTACAATATTTTGGGCGATGAATATGGCTTAAAATATATATTATGTTATTCGTTTTAATAATGAAATAACGTATCATATTTTAGAACTCAAAACAAAAAAAAAATCTGTAACTAATTACTCTTTATGGTACAAGAAAATATTTTTTGAATCTTGTGCACATACAATTTGAAAGCGCGTTTTACTTGGAATATCGATTTCAACTTTGAAATAAAACCTATTTCTAGTCTGAGTTTTAGAATACTATTTATGAAAAAAAAATGCATTTGAAAGTTGATACGAGTCCACATTTCAGTACTTGTAACTGCACCTACTCTTAAATTCAAGTTAATGTCTTTAGTCAAAATAATTCTTCCACTGTCCAATTCTACACTTATAAAATAAAAGGGTACTTTTCCCGAGACTTTGGGGCCCCGCAATGCAGTTACATTTCTCACAAATAGAAAACGACGACGATGACGATTTTAGAACATTTATTGGCGAAAACAATTTTTGAAAACAAGATACAAATCAAAAGATACAAAAAAATCAACAGATAAAAATCAAATATTCAGGAGTGAAGTAAAACCATTAATCTATAAATTATAATATGAGGTACTGGCCTCTACTAACATATATTTAAAGAACAATAAACTTTACGAAACACCATTGACTAAGAAGAATTTTTCGAAAAAGAAAACCATAACTTTTACAAATACAAAACACATTCAAAACTAAAGCAAACAATTTTCCATTTATGAATCTCAGGTACTGACCCCTAATTCCGACTGAAATCTCTTTAGACAAAAGAATTCTTCTACTGTCCAACCCCTAATTCCGACAACCTAAAAGGATACCTCGCCGCTACTTTGGGTCTCCCAAATGAACATAACTGTCATATTTGAGTAGCGTTCTTGTCTTACATAGAGAATGGAGTGTATGACGTCATTGTACATATTATTATGTATATACAAAGGTATGTACGTCATTGTGTATGTTAGTACAAAGGTTTTGTTTTCTTCTGTGTGTGTGCGTGCGTAAGACAGGGTTGTTGCTCTTTGATATTTTGTTAGACAATAAAAGTAAATTTGGCTCTATTAAAAATAAGCTCAGTAAAAATATGTATCAGATCCATACTTATCATTACAAAGCAAAATCTAAGCAAATAATTGCGTGGTTATTTGGGGGCACGGCAGTACCCCCGCCAAGTCGAGCAATAAAGCGGCACGGCCGTACCATCCTTTTCTCGAAACAATTCAGGCCATTTTCGACCTCCTATAACTTCGTTGTGGATAAAGCTAGAATTCTAAATTAATTGAGAAAAGCTAGTCAATTTGTTTTTAGTTGTCAAATATAAATGTTAGCGAACAAAACTTTGTTAAACATAAATAAATCTGTAGACTCATCTTTGCGGTCAGGTGCGCATTATTTGATTTTTCCGCCCTCCCCGTTACCCGCTACAATCCTTTCACAGTTTTTTGTACCTTTGACAGCTGAAATCCAATATTACCATAGGTGCAACGATCATTGTGTATTTGACAGACTAGTCAGTATAATACGTAAGCAAACATTCTGAAGCAATTTTTCATGAAATTCGCGACAGTATTTTACCGTGAAACATAATTATATTTCTTAAATAGTGGTTTAGTTCGTTTTGACCATTTAAAACATCCCGTTAAAAACCATAAAATTACCAAAAACGCTCCGAATTAAGTGTACATTTCTCAGTTTAAATAATTGAGTAAGGAGTAATTTGAATAACACATTAGGAGTAATTTAAATACATCATTTTAGTAACACATTTTTTAAACAACATGTATCAAGCGAAATCACATTCCTCCACAACTTTTTGTTTCTATGGACGGGCAGTTGGTCACCGATGTTCGCTGGTTTGTAAGGTAGCAGCTAATTATATTTCGCTGCATACCCTCGCTGTTATTTTTGTTGTGTTCCTTATCTTATGATCTTATTTTATTGTTGTATGAATTATGTCGTCGATGATTTTGGTGCACGGTAAAATTCTAATGAGTTTATGTTTGCACGAACTTGTTGTAATGTAAGTGTACTATTAATGGATAAATAAAAAATAAAAATTACGATTTACGGAGAATTTATAACAGAAAAACCGTTAAATCACAAGAAATTAAATAACTTTCACGTAAAAAACCATACAAAACTTAAAATAATCGTAATTACAAGTACCAAATTGCTATAGAAGACATAATACCTACCGTGCGTCAAGAGCTTGAACTCAGTACCGCACAACTCAGCATTTTTTCTAAAGGACTTTAGGACCATGGAATTGCCATCAACAAAATAGTCTACCTATACCAAAAGATGTAGTTTTGTAAAAAATAAGGTCAACTCGATCGATAAGACGTTGCGGTAATCATTTACAAGCTGGTCATTATTTTGTAATCTTTCAACCTTCTAATAATAGTGACTTTTCAAATCCGTTACAGCTTGCCGCAGACGGTTTAGCAAATTAAGGCCATTACTCGCCTTCCGTGGGACATTTTCTTCAATTTTCACGAACTATAATGTAATAACGAGTGAAAATAGTTCCGGTTTTGTGGGGTTAGGTTATTTATTTTTGCTTTGCAATTTACCTATTTTTTGAAAGTGGATCATTTTCTAATTATGAACTAGGTTGGATAATTCCATTTCTTTATCTGGCTACAGGTCATGTTGCTGCACTGAGACAGATAAAAAGCTGGTATTAATATCATTTTTCACTATACTAGTTGTGCCCCATAGTTGGTTATTCGTACGCGTAAAATTATTATAAAAATATAACTTCCCTATTTGAATCTGATTTTTTTTGTTATCAATTTCAACGGCTTTTAATTTTTTTGCACAGATTCCTTATTCTTAAATAGTTGTCAATTGTATCAGGAGTAACTTAGGTTAAGGTGCTCCTGATAACATCAGTTATATGCCAGTAAAAGTCCCGTCAAAAATTCAGTTCACCCGTTTCAGAGATAAGTCGACCGATAAAAATTATTAATTTTTCTATGTATTCAGTGAAAAGCGTATTGAAGTTTATTTTGAAATTACAAGTTGTAATCTATTTTATTTATTCGTGTAATTTAGTATTATTGACAACCCTAAAACCACAAAAGTACCATCATCAACACACGTGTTTAACACGCATATTATTTCGACTGCGAAATTCCTTAAACTTTTCAACTTCACATGTAAATTCGACACTGAAATAATATAATGAATATCATTTTAAACGTTCAATTTCAGACTGACGATCACATTTGTTCGGTTTAAATTATTTTGCACTCATTATGTCACGGTTCGTGCATGCCATGTCATGAATTTTAACAGCGGTATGAGCTGAAATTACGTAGGTCTAGTAATTGAAGGGCGATTACTGGTTATAATTGTCACCGATGGGTTCGATTCCGTAGTCGGTCAAAATGTTAACGGTTTTTCTAAAAATAATTCCCTAAGAATGAAGGAGTGTGAATTTGTGCTCAATTATTTACTAATAGTACTTGTTCTGAGAACACTGATATAACATTGTGTAACAAAGTAAGGTTAACATATTGGAAAGCAGGAATGCTAGTAGTACCTAGGTACTTTTATTTAAAATAATGTGGCAGCCAAAGAGTCTTGATATATTATAAATTGAAATTACTGCGTTTATATTTATTTTAATAACTGTTTTATTTTACTCTTGGTTGAAAAAAACAGGCTACTTAATTTCAGCATGAAATGAAAATCAAATATAAATATCCGCCCGGCCTCAATTTGACCCTCATAAATTGTTACCTATGAGAACATACACACCTGACGCAGTTTACTTGGAAAAGGCGGTTCATCATTATATTTCTCTAGTTTATTGGCAACCCTGGAATAAAATCACCAGTCATGTTTGAGCGAGTGAAATTACCTCTTTCATTTAAAAATGGAAGCATGAATTTTTGACACAGCGAACGTCAATTAATTTTGCGTATGTCATCTGTTTTCAGTCAACTATTCTGGAACGATGCACAATTTTAAATAAAATAAATTAGAACAAATGTCGACGAAAAACGATGTTTTCCTCTTATTTTGCAGTGTCACAGTGACCTTATTACCGGTAATGTAACGTTTATTCAACAGTTAAAATGCCCGTTAAAGGCCGTAATTGCCGTAGCTTAGTTTTTTGATTAAACATCTCTAACAAATAAATTGTAATTATTTCTCCTATTTTCAGGCGAACGATGGTTTTGTTTAGGTAACAGACATATCCAACATATATTACCTACATTAAAATAAAAGTGGTATTTTATGGGATAGCCCCGCCACACTTTTGCCAAACCACTGCAAGTATTGAAAACTGAAATAAACAATGGCGACCACCAACCGCCGCCGCCGAGACACTGAAGCTCGACGAAGTCCAAGAGAAACAATTTAATTTAAATCAGAAAATATTAGCGGAGGAGTAGGAAAGACATAATTGCCATCATCATCATAATAAAAGTGGTCTAAACTATTTAAAAGCATAATTTTGGCTCCAATACAAAGACTGTCTAATTTCTGTACGAACCCAAGTAACCCAACATTCCACTACCCAAATCGAATCCTCACAAAACGACGGAACTTTGCAAGCTTCCAGAACAAAGAGATAAACTTGCGCTATACTAAAAGCTCTCTCTTTGATTGCAGGAGTGCGACATAGTCATGGTGGTGGTATCGGCATGGCAGTATGTAGTACAGTTGTGGGACACGGTACGGCCACTTGGCAGTCGAGAGCCCTACAGTTGATGCATTTCGGTACTTCTAGTTTCCGTGCTAGTTTTTGTGTTCGTGTTTTTTTCTTTACGCTGTTTTGTTTGTGGGTGGGTTCTTCTATTCAGCCAGTGTTTGTGTTCTATTTTTTAAACTTGATAGTTTATAATAGACAACTTTGTTCTCTCTTTGTCAGACTTCTTTGAATGCAGTGATTGGCTGAAACACAAGATCTTTAATTTAGTTTATTTTTGTTATGAACATTGAACCTATCTTGGTTCAATGTTCATAACAGCATATCTCAAGGGATAGGCAGAGGTGTAATAGTAATGCACCCACAGCTACATATTTTTAAGTTCGGCGGTGAGCCTATTGCAGAGCCCAAATCCTGACACCGTGGTAATTACTAAAAAATTAAACAGTAACACTATGCTCGTTTCGGAAATTGAAACCAAAACCTTGTGCTCCACAGTTACGCTCACGACCACTAGACCATTAGTATCATATCCCTTTTGAAACTCCTGTAAAGAATCCTAAACTTTAACCTACTACGCAAGATTTCTTATTAAATGAGAGTCAAGTTCATTAAAGCAGGTACCAAGTTTCCTATTAAAACAAGAACCTTGGTTTAAGTTCCTGAACCGAGGTGTACCTCATAAACTGTTCGTCATGAAGTAGTTTCACGTTTATCTTTGACACTATCAACACCACGTTGACTTATAACAGGAACTTAATGTAGATTGCTCAAAGAAAGGGAATTTTCGTACAAGTGGTAACCGTTTTTTTTTTGGGTGGGAAATAATCAAATAACCCCTCCCGCTATTGGGCAGAGTAGAAGGGAGTGTCAGACTTCTACTGACTAAAAACCACCCATGTTCCTTCTTAGCCCTTGTACCGAGGCCGCGGTATCCCTTCCTAATAACCCGCAACCCCGCCGGGGACCGTTTTAGCCTTGTATGTCCCTGTCGGATCGGGCAGGTTTTTTATGTTAGAAAATAAAATACAAGATATTTTTATTGTTCAAGATATTTGCCTTGTTCCTTTTGTAATTCGCTTTCACTCATCGTCTCTTTTATCTCTTTATAATATTAGTATCTAAGATGTAACATATAGATATAACTGTGATCCCTAAAGAATACACGGCGCACGCGGCACGGTTGGCGCAGTGGCTTAAGCAATGGACTGCTGCGCTGCGTGTCACGGGTTCGATCCCCGCACGGAACAAATATTTGTATAACCTACAGATAGTTGTTCCGGGTCTGGGTATTTGTGTATGTGAGTTTAAATGTTTGTGAACGCACCCACGATACAGCAGAAATTCCTAGTGTGGGGCAACGTTTTTCAAAAAAGAAAGAAGAAGCAGAGTTTGCCAAAAGTGTACACGCACATTTTACCAGGTATATTTTTATAAGTTCCCAGTTATAGGAGTCAAGCCTGTTCCCATCAACCGGGAAAAAATCTAAACAGCAAACTGCTACTGAAAAAATCCTGTTGAAAAAGCGAGGTGCTTGCGATCGCCAGAACAACGAAGCAGTCGATATGTAAAAGGTTCTACACAAAATACACCCCGTAGGCTGGTTTGTAACCGCTACTCTGTAAAGGACTCGTAAATTCGGAAAAATATGGAACAGTAAAACAGAAATGTGTAATGAAACGTACAATGAAATATATTGTAGCTGTAATGCCTGCCTTTTTCTTTATTATAGGCCCTACGGATCTTATGACTGTAGTCAATTCTGAAACAACATGTGCTTGAAATCATACGTTAGGTTAGGAGCCTCGCCGTCGGGGCTGCGGGTCCCGTCGGGGCCGCGGGTTGTTCGCAAGAGATACCGCGGCCTCGACATGAAGGGCTAAGAAGGAACATGGGTGGTTTTTAGTCAGTAGAAGTTTGACATTCCCTCTCGCTCTGCCCAATAGCTGGAGGGGTTATTTGATGATTTCCCACCCGCCAAAAAAAAAAAGAAGGTTAGGAGCCTTGCGTTAAGGCCAACATACATTACGTCGATACTAACGTCGCTTCGTGGCAAATCAAAACGTCGTCGACGCGTAATGCGAACTTGTGTCGAGAAAACTGGCTAAGCAACCTAACATAATATCACGCCTGTATTCTTTAATCGTACGCCCACATTTTGCCAGTTATGTGTCAGTCCTATGTGCCATCAACCGGGTAGAAATCCAGGCTTTCCTGGTGGGTGATCTCACAAACACGACCCGAGAATCAAGAACCTAGGTCATCAAGCTCTGTAGACACTAGACGAACAAGAAAATACAATCCTGCAAAAAAGCCATAACAAAAATCACTTGTGGAAAGATTGTAACGTCGTATATTTTCTATTACCCAGCATTGCATCGTGACACGACGACGACGTTGCAATGTGGCACAATAGAAATAAATAAAATAGAAAAATGGTTTCTTGACCAAATACAGTAAGCCGGTTTACGGAAGTTGAAACAACATGAGTAGCTTTCACTGACAACTACCTCGTTACCTTCAACTAGGTAACGAGGTAGTTGTCAGGGAGTCTGAATGCGATATATCCTTATCCTATCTAGGTATACTAGACAACACAAGTATCACGCTCCGTATGAAAACCGAGTGTGCCAATTTTGACTAGTAAAAAATTGGCACACTCGGTGCTTAAGACGTTAAAGCAGGTATGCTTTGCCAAAATTTACTTACTATACAAAATATAATATACTACGTTTTTGTTTTTGGAATGTCTAGAATTAAGTTCTTGAGTTGAAAAGTTGTTGTTTTTAGTCAAGTAGGTGCTCTTGCGTTATCTAGGTATGTACATCTGTGTGTTTCGGCCCTAACACAATCGTATCATACGTCGAATACCTACTGGTCCCTGATACAAGGCAAGTACCTGGAAGCGGAATTGGTTACGTAATTCGGGCACCGACACACGCAAACACGTGTTTCCAATTTCGCGTATTACGACACCGGGCTACCCATACCTGGAATGCAGGTAGGTATCACTTCAGATACTCAAGAACAGTAAATTGTTCTATTGTGCGAGTTATCGTGCACAACTCCTTAATTAAACCGGACCCTAACAACAATTGACCGGCTAACTTGAAATACGATATTTCCCACTATTCTACACATGTTACTGTACATTAGGAACCCGCCCCTAACGATAAACATCAACCCCTTTAAATTAACAGTCACATGTAAATATTTCACAAAGTGGGAGTCGGGAACAAAGCGTATAAACCCGACAGAAATCCGAATCTCACCTCTTTTGTTACCACTATTTTCTACTGAAGGAATTGTTTGTAGATCCTTTGTTACAAAGTTGCACAGAATCCACAATACAACTCAATGTTGAGATAAAAACTTTCACGTCCCGTTTATCCGACTGATTGGAAATTAAATCGTTGACGAAAAATGTGACACAATTTTCCCGCTGAATGTTAATTTTAAATGGATCTCTGTGTGTCGTTTCACACGTTTGTTCCTTCTCGCTGAATTAATTAATTGGTGCGATTGTAATGGAATTCGGATGTACGAAGTATTGGAGGGAGACAAGGTGAGCACAAGTGATTTGTTCGTGCGTGAAATATCATCTCATCTGCCTTTTCCCAACCATGTTGGGATCGGCTTTCTGTCTTACTGGATGCAGCTGAACTGGGACTGCCTATCTGACCTCCAAAACCCAATTAACGCTGACCACCTGTAACGACTGCCAAAGATCTACTAATGACAGTTGGGACCAACGGTTTAACGTGGTTGCCGGAGCACGGCAGAAACTCGGTATGTAATGGGTGGTCACCCATCCAAAGACAAACGCAGGGAAAAAAAATGAGTCATCTCATATACCTTTTTTTTTGTTTTGGCGGGTGGAAAATCATCAAATAACCCCTCCCGTTCTTGGGCAGAGCGAAAGGGAGTGTCTGACTTCTACTGACTAAGAATCACCCATGTTCCTTCTTGTTCGTCGAGGCCGTGGTATCTCTTGCGGACAACCCGCAGCCCCAACGGGATCTCATATACACTTACTGCCGCACTCAGAGAGCTTTAATGATTACTTAGGCCATCACTTAGTAAAGGTTTTGACAGTTTTGTCATACAAAAGTATGTCAAATTTTTACTTAGTGACGGCATAAGTAATCATTAAATATCTCTGAGTACCGCAGTAAGATAATTTTCCGAAACACATAAAGAAGCAATCGCCAAAAACAAACGATATCCCCAACATTCCATCCAGCCAGTACCAACACTCGTATTGAGACAAAACACGATGTTTGCCGACAAACAGATCGCGTCAGCCGAGCACAATAGATCCTTCGCGTTGTATACGGCTGAAAGCTTCTATGTACTGTCACGAGCATTTATATGTTACAGTCGAAACTGTTGATCGGATAAAACAATTTTGACTGGTGTCTGTAAAAACTCTTATTAAGTTTTAAAATGAGTTTTGCGTGTTAAAATATAGATGGTTCTAGAACACCTCAGTCATAATTACCAAGAATTAGTACATAATATGATATAGTGTGTAAGTTTATACACCTAGCCATTGATATAAAAACTAAAGATACGGTCGTCCGAACATTTGCTCGACGCGTACGCCATACAGAGAATCGGTGTAGTCTGCTCGTTAACGTAACCTTGTATAAGCGGCGTGGTATTTTCAAGAATTTCAAGGTATAAAGAACATAAATAAAGCTTTTAATAAAATTTACGACCGCACCCGAAGAGAGCCGATCGTGGACTAGTTCACTTCGGCTTAGGAAAGACCGTTTTAGGACCAAGTTCGAGGCGTCATTGTAACATGCGGTCCGCCCAGTCCTTACGCAGTATTATTAGTATGTATATTTAGTATTTATTTTTATCTATGGGTCTTTGTTACCTGAAAATAAAATATATTCTATTTTATTCTATTCTAATATGTAAGTCAATGCACCTAGCAAAATTCTAAAGCGATTCTCTGATAGAACATCGGTTGCAACTATGAGATAAGACCTATTTCGTAATAATACTATATTGTATGAGTTTTCTCAGTAGCAGCTACGGAGTTTGGATTTGTTCCCAGTTGATGGCAATAGGCTCGCCCCTTATTACATGGGGCTTAAACATAACTAGCGAAACGTACAGGTACAACTCTGACTAACCTTCCGGGAATGCGGGCTCTTCTGTTGTTATGTTCTTAACCAAATCAGATTACAGCCAGTACGTAATAAGAAAATCGCTTAAACAGTTCCTACGTGCACATTTGTGAGTGCTTGTGACTGTACCCAGCTACTATTACAATACAACCCGCTGATTTTCAGTTTAAGAACATCTATTGTCTACGAAATCGACTGGAGTTTTGGTATTTGTCCGAGCGTCTTGTTTTTGTTTTGAATTGAAAGGGCATTTTCACTTCTTGAAAAGTTTATGATTTTTTTATTAGAGGACGAATAATCATAAAATATCGGTTTCTACTTTGAGATAAAATCTTTTTCGTAAAATAGCTTCTAAAATGCTATGTTCGTGAAAACGTAAAACGTTAATCAACACAGCTGTAGGTGAAAATCACTTTCAAAAGTGTTCAGGAAATCTGTAAAAAATGTCACTGTATCGAAAATAAAGTTTATTATTATTATTATTAACCGCGAACTTAACCGGCTGTAACTACTATTAAATCTATCTTCTATTTAAATAAAAAGACAAGTAGGTACTGACTGACTGGGTCGTCAACACCCAGCCCAAACCGTTTGTGAACCAAAAAGCTAAAAATATGCATTCCCTTCCATTATTCCCTTTATATTGTAAAGGATTTTTCGAAATTCAACCCAGGAGTTAAATAGATAAAAGGGATAAAAGTTAGTATGGAAAATAGACATTTTTGATATTTTCGACATCCACGCGGGCGAAGCCGCGGGCAAAAGTTAGTCTGACAATAAAACCCGCTGAATTTCAATACTAGAATTCGTATTGTCTCCTAAAATGACTGGAATTTTTGGTATTTTTCCAGCTAAGATTATTGAGTGAAAAGAGATTCTTGACTTTTTGTTAGGACTGTAAATTATTTTATACAAATGTGATATTTATACTTAGTATAGGTACTTTACTCAAGGGATGTTTAAATATTTAATCAATTCATCAAAATTAATAATAGGTTAGCAATTACGCAAGTAATGGCACCAAGAAGAAAACGATCAGAAATAATACATATTTAATTAAACGGAATTCCGAAATATTGGAGTGGGAAAATCCACGTGATAATTAATTAATTGCAATTAATTACAAAGACAGGAATGTCAAGTTTCTGAAGGGGAGTTAATAAAGTAATATCGTAATCGTTCACTGCTACAAGAACCTACCTGGCACCCCACCCAAATTAAATTTTAATTACAATATGCAGGTAAGGACACCCAAAATTAATTAGAATACGTACATTATATTAAACAGTATCCATAGGTGGTTTAAAAGCGTCTCAGAGACTCAAACTCAAAGCATGTAGGTATTTCAATAAAGACCATTTGAATGTCAGAAAAAAAACAATCACAAGACATGATAATTTGTGAAAGTACTGTCGTGACCCATTCTAAAGCGCATATCTCTAGCGAGTGGACTATCTAGAGATGACGGGTAACCCAGTTGTTATACCTCGCCAAAAACAAAAAAAAAATACTGTGATAGCCAAAATATCTGTCAAACGCCGCAATGAAGGCAATTTCATCCTAGCAGTACATGATGACCATTCAACGAATGTTCTAACATAAACTGTTAAAATATAGGTAAGTACCCAAGATAAAGTAAATCAGCTGTTTTAAACGCCCTACCACACAACCATTTAAAAATTTTGCCCGCACGCCTAACGCAGGATAAGCAAAACACTCGATATCTATTTTTACGACGCAGCCTCTATTCATCTTATCTTGGCGGGTTTATAGGCGGGGACCGGTAATGGTGTTTACCCACAGAGGGCTGCCCCCATCCGACTTAGGATTACGTTTTTTTATTTATTTATTTGTAAAGTAGCTTTATTAACGGACACTGTTTATTCTAGCGGGTGTTCGGTGCGACAGTTTTTGTCTGATATCGCCTTATAAAGCGACTTTCTGGCTTCCTTTTTATTTATTTATATTTGGATTTCATGGTGGCTGTATTCAATTACAATGGATTTTTAAGGGGAGTGCGTTCTCTTGACCTATTTCGAGTTTACGATCGTTTGAGAGGGCAATCAAAGTGAATTATAATGGAGCTATTGTTGGTTTATTTTATTACCTAGCTGCGGATTTAACTTTTCATTTCATTGTGTGAATAATTCATTTTTAAAGCCTTAGGTTTTCTTTCTTTGGAGATTTTTCCTTAATCTTTCACTAATCTTAAGTATCTATTAGGTCTAGGTCATTAATTGGTGCCTTTAATTTGTTCTGTAGTGTCTACGTGCTGTTAATATAAATGCCTGAACAGAAAAAACCAATAACAATTAACATTGGCCTCAAACTAAGTTACAGTCAACCGCACGTAGTCGTAACAGTTTCGTAGGAAAACGGACTTAGTGCTCCTAAAAATAGATGTTGTCGAAGTCAAATTGCTGACATTAACGTGTGGTTGATGGTACTACAGATTCGTACGACCACAGCAGACTCATGTTTTGGTTGATGGATTTCCTTTGGGAGCAATAATTACTAAGTTCACACTCGATGTAACATTAGTATTCTCTGTGACATGTGTGCTGAGTTTATGCATCAAATGCTCACACAACATCTGAAATCCGAATGTCTTGATATATGTACATTGCACTGATTAAACAGTCGCAGCTGTCTAGTTCATCTATCTCACTGTCATGCTCGATCTGTTTCCAAATTGAGTTGTAGGATTTTAATTAACTTGATGTTATAACCAAATAAATTATATTTATTTTCCTTATTTTGTATCCGTACAAGTACCCTTTTTGGGTAGGCGATGTGATCAATGATCGTGCCTTCTCTGTTTGAGAAGAGGCCTTTGCCCAGCACTGGGACAGTAATGTATATATATATTTATGTTATACATTTTGTAATAATACTTTTACAAGATTTTTTTCTTATAAATTCTAATTATAAATAAAAAGTACACTACTATGTTTTACGTTTTATTCAAAATAAAAGCATATATATTTCAAACTAGCTGTGCCCGCGACTTCGTTCGCGTGCTTGTCGGAAACTAAAATGCGTTGCTTAGATAAAAGTACGTTAAATCATTGCCCTGCGTTAACTTACTGCCGCTGTAGAAAATAAGAAGAGGGTAATGCAAAGTACTGACTATGTCTAATACTAAAGTTTAGATGGATGGGTGTTTGTTAATCAACCACGTCAGAACGGCCGAAAGGATCTTGAAGAAATTTGAAACAGGTACATTATAGTCGACAGGTACTGTCGTTGGCGCGTTCGTGTTCCACGCGCGCCTCAAAGATATGTCAGCAACAATTAAGGGGTCCTTTGGGGCCCCTTAATTGTTGCTGCCGTCGTCTGCCGGGGCTGACGGTTGTCCGCAAGAGATACTACGGTCCCGAAACACAAAGAGCTAAGAAGGAACGTGGGTGGTTTTTAGTCAGTAGAAGTCTGACACTTTCTTCCGCTCCGCCCAGAGCGGGATGAGTCATTTGATAATTTACGAACCACGAAAAAGGGGGGATTAGAGGCTGTTTCGAGATGTACCTGTACCGAGTCTGGGACATCGAATCTGAAATGGAACGCCGTCACCTCCTTCTGCGAAGCAGTAATGCTAGCGAAAGAGGTGAACGTAAGAGGGACACAACCCCTCTTCCCAGCCGCAGCGGGAGACGCTCCGAGCATCGGGGGCTACGTGATGGCTTCCGGCCACCGTAGGCGCGGGCCTGTGAACGGTGAGTAACGGGCTAGTTAATCGTTCGTCAGTCCTATGACGATGGAGGCGCCTTCGTGTTCCACGCGCGTCTCAAAGGGATATCAGCAACATTGAAGGGGCTCCCAAGGACCGACGCCCGTCGGGGCTGCGGGTTGTTCGAAAGAAATACCGCGGCCTCGACACATAGGGCTAACAACACACCACATCAATATAAAGACATGTTTGGTGCAGTGGCTGGACGATTAACAGTAGCACTGCGTGTCGCAGGTTCGATTCCCACACGGTACAAACAAAATATGCCGTGGGTTTTATCCAATTTTAATTTAGTTTAAAAAAAATAGTATTTTTATACTGTGTAATTGGTAAATCTTTATTTGTTGACTATTCATGAAACATATGTTTATTTAATAACACCGCGGTTTAGAAAATGACATCAAATGAATAACGCCATCTGTCGAAGACGAAGATAAACTGCTAAAAAAGAGCGATCAAACACACTATAGGGTTTAGGCTATGTAGATTTTGAAAACAGCGTCATTTAGACTACTATCTACGTACCTTTTGCTATCATTACTTATTTAAAGTTATCTTGTGAAGGCATTTATTAATAAGTACCATATTCGTTCAATAGATGTCGTTGCTTGTCTCATTCTTGACCATAATGATAAGTTCTTCTTGAAAACTATAAATGCATATATATTTTGATAGAGAGCACTGATTACGATGAAACAAAGACTAAGTAATAGCCCAAGTTACGCACAATATTTATGTATAAAAGTTATCTACATTCGTTTAGTAAATTTGACGTGATGCTTAGTCATCGAAACAGACAAACAGACAAACAGATAAACAGACAAACAGACAAAAATTCCAAAAATGCTGGAAATGTGTTCTGTTGGTTATACTTTAATACCCTGACAATTTTTTTTTTGAATATTTTCGATGTACAAAAAATATTTTTCTACAGATTTATTATATCGTCGACCGTAGGTTCAATTGAGGTAAGGGACAAATTACGATTTTTCAGGAGAGGCCGACAAAGTTTTTTTTCGGACTAAATCGCCTATAACTTTTTTTCTTATTAACCTTTTTCGGGTCTGATTTCACACATAATCTTGTATTTTAGTGCTCTATCTACACGTGTAACATTTATTTAAATAAATTAGCTATTTAAGAAAATAGATGTCCCTTACAACAACGTATTTTGTTAGTAATGTCCCTTACTGACCAAGTATCTTGTAGTCTCGTCCCTTACATTAAATTGACCTCTGCGTTGGATTCAATTTATTAATGAAAAAATAGTGTAAAGCACTTGTTGAAAAAAATTATGGAAAAAATACAGTGTAAAGAGATTTTTGACATAAAATGAAGTACACACTTTTGACGTACGGATATCATAAATTTGGAAATCGTTATTATTGTTACAAGAAATCATTTAAGAGACATGAAAATGTATTAGAACCGTGTGTCTGTTTTTTGTGTGTTGCTTACATAGTACAATGAATAGAAATATTTGTACATTGTAATAGCTAATTTGTATAGATTTAATAAAACAATTTATATTTCATTTAATATGTTTATTGTAATCAAATTATTAAAAGAAATGGTAACAATTTTACCTATAATTACTTTGAATTTTTATTCAAATAAAAAAGTAGCTGCAAATAATCCTAATAGAGCCTCTAAGGCATTGTTAATCAAATTAAAATAATCAATTTTACTTACTACCGCTTTACCGCTTAATCAGCCTTCAACATGAGATCAATGTTTAATCATTATAATCATCATCATCATCATCTTCCTGCCCTTATCCCATTCTATTTGGGGTCGGCGCAACACGTTTTCTTCTTCCATTCTTCCCTGTTACACGTCAAGGTGGCATTTATTCCTTTCTCATTCATATCATTCCTCACACAATCCATCCATCGTTTCTTTGGCCTTCCTCTCCCTCTCCATCCATCAATATTTATATCCATCACTTTTTTAGTCACATGCGTTTCATCCCTCCTCATTACATGACCATACCAAAATAAACGACTTCCTTTCATTTTTTCTGTAACAGGTGCTACTTTCAAACTTCCTCTAAAATACTCATTCCTCACTTTATCCATTCTTGTCACTCCGCACATCCATCTCAACATTCTCATCTCCGCTACATGCAATCGTTTTTCATCCATCTTTTTCAAAGCCCAGCACTCTGATCCATACAGTACGACAGGTCTAATCACGGACTTGTATATTTTCCCCTTTAACTTGAGGGGCATCCGTGGGTCGCAAGTTGTTCCAGTGACCTGTCGCCATTTCATCCATCCTGAGTTGATCCGTTGCGTTACGTCCCGGTCTACTTCACCATCCCCTTGGACAAGCGACCCGAGGTACCGGAAGTTGGAGCAGATCGGTATGGGAGTTCCGGCAAGAGTTATAGGCACAGGACTAGAGAGACCGCAGAAATCGCAAAACAGGTATTCAGTTTTGGTTCTGCTCAATTTCAGGCCAACACTCTCCAGTCTTTGCCACCACACCTCCAATCTGCTCTGGACCTCTGGGCCGCTCTCGGCAACCAGCACAATGTCATCGGCAAACAGCATACACCAGGGTGCCTGTAGTGTCTGTGAGTGAAAGAGAAGGAAGCATTATGTCATCTCTAGCGCACGTGCGGTCGTAAAGCAGCCAGTCAGCTGTGAGCGGCGGTAGTGAGTGGGCACGCGCGTCTAAGAGCCGATAATATAGAGGGATATACCACATTTTGGCGACGAGGATTAACAGGACTACTGTGAGTTAACTTATTATTATGAAATTACATCCGAAAAAGAAAAAAAAAATGTGCGGTGTTTTGAGACTTGTGACTAAGATTGCTCAATCTAATTAAATTCACAGTACAAATTACGGTGAGGCCCCATGAAGTAAACATTCTATTCGTGTAGGTATCATATTTATCTAGTTACCTATGAGGCGAAACGACAGCGTTGTTTTGCTGGTGCTGTAGGTTATTATTATCAAGCGGGACGGTTGTTTACATCTCTCATTGCTAACTAAAATATAAACCCACTTATGGTGTCCGCTTATGTATGATTTATTTATAAAAGGAATATGTCATACCACCAACGAATACATTTAAAAGTCATGTTTACAATTCCTGGCTGTAAACTACGGGGTTCGATTCCCTTACCGGTCGGCTCAGAATAAACATATTTTTCAGATTATAAGTAGGTATATACAAAATACGTACCTACATACTGTTGAGTTGTATGATTGACTTCGTTATCTAGTACTAGACTAGACCAGTATTAGATTATTGTATCAAATAATGATGCTCGTAGAAGAGAGAACATGAGCCTCCTCCTGTATGGACTAAATCACAGGTGACGTCTGTCACATAAGTTTTAGTGTAATAATGTACAATATGCGTGATGAGTTGAACACGAACGATCCGAGTGACGTCTGTGTTATGCGTAAACATCACAATGTTACCAGATGATGCCTGGTAGTCCGAGAACAGGTGATGCCTGTAAGGACTTCGTAATGAAAAATGTTACCAGATGATGTCTGGTAGTCCGGAAACAGGTGATGCCTGTAAGGACTTCGTAATGAAAAATGTTACCAGATGATGTCTGGTAGTCCGAGAACAGGTGACGCCTGTAAGGACTTCGCAATGAAAAATGTTACCAGATGATGCCTGGTAGTCCGAGAACAGGTGACGCCTGTAAGGACTTCGTAATGAAAAATGTTACCAGATGATGCCTGGTAGTCCAGAAACAGGTGATGCCTGTAAGGACTTCATAATGTAAAATGTTACCAGATGATGCCTGGTAGTCCGGAAACAGGTGATGCCTGTAAGGACTTCATAATGTAAAATGTTACCAGATGATGCCTGGTAGTCCGGAAACAGGTGATGCCTGTATGGACTTCGTAATGTAATTAAGTACAGGTGATGCCTGTAAAATACATGATGCGACGTAGGTATGTCAGAGTGTCATGTGTCCCATGGAAATTTTATATGGGTGATGCCCGTAATATGAAGTTTTTGTACGGATAACTCCCGTTTACAGAAGTTTGAAGACAATTCAAACAACATTGTTAGTTTAATTTAGACTATGGTCTATATGAATGCTGTATGAAATAAATAATTTATGTGTTAGGTTGTTAAAAAGGATGATGCCTATTTGATAACCTAAAATTGCCTAAAATAGCTATTCGTTATTTGTTTCATTGTCCACCGTTTAAAATATGATGTCAAGTTTTACTTTAGAAGTGCGATGCTGAAGCAGGAGCTGTGGGAGCTAGATGGGAACGTTGGAAAAGGAGTTTATATATTTACCTGGAAGCTTTGTTTAGTTTAGTTTAACTGGGCTTTTATCCGCACTTAGCCTCTTGATTGGGCAACTACTACTACTCCAACCAAAATAATTATGTCGTCCCAGAATTGTAGCAGCCTTCCCAGACTGCTGCAGGCTTCCGGGAGAGTTAATGGGGATCGTAGAGTTTGTGCCCATTGATCTGCCACGCTCCTGCACTCTAGGAGTACGTGCCGTGGCGTTTCTTGAACCTCCGTGCATCCTCTGCACAGTGGGCTATCTGTTACACCTATGTTATGTAGATGTTTGTTTAAGGAACAGTGACCCGTTAAAATTCCTATGATTTTACGGATTTTGTCACTTTTAAGTTTGATCAGATTGCGAGTAAACTTCATTGATGCTGCCGGAACTGCATCTTTTGCCTAGTATCCTTTACTGTTTCTCCATTCGGTGAGGTGTTTCTCTGTAGTTCTTGAACGCAGCCATGTTTATATTTGGGTCTGAGGTGCATCGCTTGAGCCTCTCTTTGCTAGCTCATCTGCTGCGTCGTTACCCAGCGAGTTGCTATGTCCTTTTATCCATTGCAGTGTTACACTATTCATGGTTGCAATGGATTGGAGTGCATTGTGGCATTCCAGTATTAAGACAGAGGTAATTGTGTTGTTTTTAGGGCTTGAAGCACCGATGCACTGTCTGAGATGATCTTTATTTTAAAATCTCTGACGTCTGTGGCTGCAACTGCTTGTGCCGCTCTGGTGATACCGATACATTGTGCTTGGAAGATTTTGGTTAATTTATCTAGGGTATTTGATGTTGAGATCATTCGAGAAGAAGCCGGCTCCTATGCGATATGAGGTCTTGGAGCCGTCCGTCTATATCCTAACTTCATTGATGCCAGAGCTATCTACCGCTTCCGCAGTGAGTTGGATGTCGTAACTTCTATCGAACACATAACAAGGTAACATGAAGTTTTATGAAGTGGTATTTTCATCAGAAACCCCTGCAAAACTTTTGAGTGGGTTGTTTCTGTATTTACTTTCCATAGTCCGATTGATCTTAGTCTTAAGGCGGTTACCTTAGCTTTTTATCTCTTTCTCTTTTATGACCAGTTCCAGCGGTCTTAAATTTAAAAGAAACTCTAACGCTGCTGATAGAGTTGTTCTCATGCATCCAGTAGTTGCTGCACTAGCTAAAGGTTGCAGGTTCTGGAGTTTCATTTTCACCGTGGTCAGCTGAGTTCTGGGTCACCGTACAACTGATCCGTAGGTAATAGAAGGTCTGATGACTGACGTGTATAGCCAGAGTATGATCTTTGGGTTAAGACCCTATCTCTTACTAACTAGTATTCTACACTGATTAAAAGCTATACAGGCCTTCTTTGTTTTAGCCTCTAAGTGACTCACCCAGTTCAATTTGTTACGAGTATCAAGAATTATGCTCAGATATTTCACTTCTGTTGACAGGGAGAGTTGAAAAGCTGTGGTAGTTGTAATTCTGGTAGTTTCCTTTTGTTGGTAAAAAGGATAAGTTCTGTTGTCTTGGGATTTACTGAAAGTTCGTGTTCTTCACACCAAACTTCTACTATCTACAGAGCAGAGCGCATCACATTGTACAGCATATCTTCAGCATTCCCGTTTATCAGTATAGCAACGTCGTCTTCATAACCAATAGCACTACTATTCTCTGTTATTCAGTTTCTTTATGAGCCTGTCTACTACTATGGTTCAGAGGAGTGGAGATAGAACGCATCCTTGGGGGCATCTTCTTACCTTGGCTCTTGTGGTAGTATTTCCCACTATCTGTACCGCTCTTTTGCTAACCAATTTAGTGATCTAGTCAGTTTGTATGACCGGTTATACACTAAATTACTGCAGGGCGTGGTTAATGCTGTTGTGTATGATTTTATCAAAAGCTCCTTCAATGTCTATGAAGGCAGCAAGTGTTGAGGATGTATTGGTTATAGCCGTTTCTATTTTGTGCACTACCATTTGTGTAATGCCGACTCTGTTGATCTGCCTTTCCTGTATGCGTGTGGTTGGGGCTGCAGTGGTTTGCTTTTTAGAGCTCCAACCCTTAGGTGTCGATCTACCAGTCTTTCCAGTGTTTTAATAAGAAAAGATTTTAGACTGATGGGCCTGAAAGATTTGGCGTGTGTGTAGTCCTCTTTTTCTGGTTTAGGTAGGAAGACTACTTTTGCCTCCGTCCAAAGTATGGGGATATTGTAGTTGAAAGCTATGCAGGCCCGGTAGATTGGTAGTAGGTTCTTGGTTACCTGTTTTAGTTGCCATTGTAGTAGGGCTAGGAATATCCCATCAAGCCCTGCGGATTTGAAAGGCTTGAAGGTCCTTAGAGGCACAATTACGACGACTTGTTTTAGTTAGATGCTCCTGATAAAGTTGACACTTATAGCGAAGGTTTGGTGGCCTAACTATGGTAAGGACGTGGAAAATTTAGTACGGTCCTTTAAAGGATACACTCTGGTATCGGCACCAAATCCACCACATCCAATCCTAGGTTGATTACCTTTTGATTGTGATCGATTACTATTCAAGGTGGAAATGATTCGCTTTTTAGCTGTTTAGGACATCCAGCTTCCATAACTTCTGATAATGGCAAACAATTCATTAGTACAGAGTTCAAAACTTAATATTGCCATGAAAATTATATCAAATTATTTAATTCAATCCCTTACTGGCCGCAATAGAATGGAGAGGTGTAGCGACAGAATAGAGACAATGCTGTCTCTAAACGCCTCAAAATATGCCAAGTAGAAAGAAAAAGCTGGAAAGAAGCATTGACGGAATATTTGACAATGTACAATACCAACCCCACATAGTGTGACTGGGAAAACACCGCTGAGCTATTCTTTCAAATGAAATTTAGGAACAAGATTCCAATGATAGAAATTGCAGAACAAAGTTTTAGAGGCATAGATGTAAGAGATAAAGACAAAGAACAAAAAGGGTGAGAGTATACTGATAAAAGACGAAGAGCACGTGATGTTGACTTACAAGTGACAGATAAAGTGTATGTAAAGAATGCCAACAAAACGAATAAACTTAATCTTAATTTTGATATAGCCACGCATACGGTTAAGTCAAGAAACGGGGGAGATGTGGAGGTACAGAACGACGAAACAGGACAGCAGTTAAGACGAAACATATTGAATTTAAAAAAAAATTGAGGGAGAATGGAAACCCGTGAACAAAGAAATCAATGGACAGAATTTAGAAATGGTAGTAGAAGAAAGATTAGAAGAGGAGATTGAAGATAATCAAAATTTTAAAAAATCAGAATTAAGGAATATATAAAATTATAGTTTATTAAAAATTAATAAAACAAGGAAGGGATGTAGTGTCTGTGAGTGAAAGAGAAGGAAGCATTATGTCATCTCTAGCGCACGTGCGGTCGTAAAGCAGCCAGTCAGCTGTGAGCGGCGGTAGTGAGTGGGCACGCGCGTCTAAGAGCCGATAATATAGAGGGATATACCACAGTGCCTCTTCCTGGATATCTGACGTGAGAGCGTCTATTATCGTCAGGAAGAGGTAAGGGCTGAGGGCTGACCCTTGGTGCAAGCCGACAGCCACATTGAAGCTGCCGGTAGTGCCCGCTGTAGACCGTACTTGCGTACTGCATCGACTGTACATCGCACGGATCAACTGCACATACTTCCCAGGCACACCTTTCTCCTTAAGGGCCCACCACAGAACCTCACGTGGTACTCGGTCGTATGCCTTTTCGAGGTCGACGAACACCATGTGCAAGTTTTTATGTGCACTTTTGTATTTCTCGCACAACTGGCGGATAGCAAAAATGGCATCCGTCATCATTATAATCATTAAAAAAAATATTAATAAAATTGAGATCAATAAATGTTTCAGCATTAAACGTTTTTTTCATCAACATTATCTTCTTCGTCCGTTTGATTCAAATTGTCAATCACTTTAGTGCAATATGGTAGCTTCAAATAATCTTGATGAAATCTACTGGGCATAGCATTCACACACAATTTTTTTAAATCTTTTTATTTTGCGAACGATATTGGTAGCCTGGTGTTATACAAAGGTCTTAGGTCTATGAAATTATTGTCCACTGTTATATCAGGCGAGTCTGCTAGTTGTGACGGCACACTAACAGATGTTTTACTCTTAACCTTACCCTTTCCCGTCCCTTTTCCTTTTCCCTTCCCACTTTTAGTTTTACGTTCTGCATTACTCCCTATCTTTTTGGCTGCCATTTCCCCATTTATTTTGATGACTTCATAGAGTGTTTAGTCCAAATGGTTTTAAGGTCTTTTTTCTTTAACGTAGCTATTCTAATTTTCGTAACTTGCAAGTCCTTCGTCTTTTGTGGAAACAGTTTTTCTGTAACGGGGTCCCAGTCAATGAAATCCTTGTGCTCCATAACGGTTACGACGTAGGGACGAGGATTCTTTCTAGCACATTCCATGTAACTAGGCCATTGCGTGTAACTCCAAACAGTCAATTTTCGCACTTCTCGTTCAATAACAGAGTGCATGCTGTCACCTGGCATGTAACTATGACTGGTCAGTAAAAAGTTAATCTGAATCATTTCGACATTCTTGGATATTGACAAAAAATAACAGATGAACTCGCACTGATAGCGACTTTTTTGATGCCCGCGCGCTATTTTCGCATTGGTATCATCGTCTCTTTCGCACAAAGAAAGACGTTGTGAGATAGAAAAGGATGGTAATAGTGCAAGTACGTGCTATCTTGTGTTATGAAGTTAGAAGTGTGTGTAAATAAAGGTAACAGGGATAAACAATTCAATACTTCTCATCAGCAAATTAGTGTAACGGACACCGAACCTAAATATAATTCGATTCAAATTGGTGTAACGTTGACACTGCTTAAAGTATGACAATGCAAATTGAGGTAAGGGACAACTATGTCAAAACTCGTGCAATCCATTTAAAGTATGGATGATATTAATTTTTTTAGATAACAAAGACATTAGTGTAAGGCCAGTTTTATTATTGTTTCTTCAAAAATAAACCATGTAATGGTAATTCGTTGATTGGGAAGACCCTTACCTTATTTCAAGTGGATTGGCGGCAATAATTACATCATTTCAAGTTCCTTTAATGCATAGTTTTTCAGATACATTGTTATTATGGGGCTGATTCGAAATTTGGATCCAAAAATCATTAGGGTAAGGGACATTTTTCTTAAGCTAGAATTTTTTCATATACACCATTCGATAGAGCGAAAAATTCTGAACAAAACTGTATACTTAACTCATTTTGGGTATTTTGTCCCTTACCTCAATTGAACCGACGGTCGACGATATGTATAGATAGGCCAGTTACAGGCAGTTTCGAACAAATACAAAATAAAAGAAGTTACAGTCCCAGTCTCAAGGCATAATAACTGTGAGTGTACTGTAGTTGCCCATTCCATATTCCTTTATGGATCTTATTTTGTACATAAATGGTGATATAAATTCCATACAATTATCTAACCCGTGTCACAGCATAAGAGATCAGATTAATTCCAACACACATTAATTGCTTACCCTTGTCATGTCTAATTTATCTTGAGACGTCAAATACTATCTACTGCTAAAGCTTACGATCTTAGCTTATTCAAAGCCAAGTTGACCTTTATTGTTGAACAAACAATGACCAAAATATATAATCTACATCTTTCATCTTATAGACAAATCTGTCTGCTTGTCATATGAAAAAAATAACATTGTTTTACTGAATACATAAGAAAGTAAGTTCAGTAATTGTGAGAAACGCATTTTTTTGCCTGTCTGTTTGTTCCGGCTAATCTCCGAAATGGCTCGACCGTTTTGACGGGATATTTACTGGCAGATCTCTGATGTTATATGGTGTATTAGAACCTACTTTTGTCTTAGAATTTTTTTTTGGATTCCGTGCAGAAAAATTAAAACCCTTGATATTAATATCAAAATTTGATTCAAATAGAGATGTCATATTTTTTTATAATAATTTCACGCGAACCAAGAACGAGGGGCACAGCTAGAAATTTCATAAAGTTTTATCATGTATCATTCACTTTAAGAAAATGTGACAGATGTCCTTTACGACAGCGTAGCTAGCGTAGTCGTGACGTCATCGCCTACGAGATTTCGTAGCAACGCGTCACTACGTTTATTCGTTTAATCAATCTATTAACGTCATGACGTGCATTTTCGATTTTTTGCGTGTGTATAATACTGCTATGATGTGGGTTTAATACATAGTAAGTTTGATGAAAAAACCACCCGAAATAATATTTCAAGTTGTTTTTTCAGACATGACAGACCCGAAGAGTGACTTCAATCTAAAATATTATTATGACCGCTGCTGTACTATAATAATGTATGTGTGACCGCGTAGTTCTTATAAAATACGTTTTATTTACTGGTCGATAGGTGTTGTTACAAAGGGTAAAATAAAGAATTTTATTTTAGGAAACGAAAAAGGATTCCATGCAAAAAAATTAGAACCCTCGAAATTGTAACCAAAACTCGATTAAAATAGTGAAGTAATATTTTTATAAAAACACGCGGACGAATGTCGCAGGACATAGCTAGTCTTTGATATTATTCAACGATACCGATATTTCATACTTGAATGTAGGAGTCTCAGGACGAGGCGGATAATAACTTATTTTATCAAAGGTGTATAAAATACGGTTGAGAGTATCGTATACAACGGCTTTATAAAAATATAGGCAAAAGATAAAGTAAGGCTGGGGATAAAAGGGAAAAATGTAAGCCAAGGTAATCGTTTATGTTTGAATATTGTATGTGGACTAAATAATATAGATTCGATGAACCAAGTTCTCTGTCTCTGTTGTTACTGACTTTAGAGGTGGTTGGCAACACGTAAGATGCTGTGAGCCGCATGTCAGTGATAACACATTTACCTTTTTTTTTTGGAGTGTGGGTAGTCATCAAATGACTCCTCCCGCTCTGGGTGTAGCGGTAGGGAATGTCAGAATTCTACTACCTAAAAAACCCATGTTCCTTCTTAACCCTTTGTGTCCGGGGCCGCGGTATCTCAAGGGTATCCGTATTCATCATCATCATCATCAGCCTATAATGTTCCCACTGCAGGGACCCAGGCCTCCTCTGTAGGAGTGAGATGGGCCACCACGTGGACCAGTATTACTTAGTACTAACTGGGTTGTGGAGGTCAGATACACAGTGGTCCCATTTAAAATACTGATATTTAGACCTAACATAATTAGGATAAGCCTAACTTAGTTGCATTCAGCTGCATCCGGTTAGACAGATGATGACGATGTTCGTAACATCGTACTTAAGAAAGTCAAATTATTCTCTGTAGCTTTCAACTTGGTAAACCTCAAGCCATTAAAACTCTTCTAATTTATAATTAATTATATTTACAAAAGGCATTCATGAATGCAAATTACTTTCCTCAAATTATCCAAAGAAGGAAAAAAAAATGAATATAAAAAGGAAAAGTGTTATAGTTCAAAGTCCTTCCCTTTGTGGGTTGATAGCAATTAAAAGGAGCCACGCCTAGTAAACAGTACTCTGTTCATAAAAGTGACGCATGTCTAATGAGTTACCTTTCTAATTTAACAATGTGCACTTTTTGCATGAATTAACTGATCTGGACATGGGAATACAAAAATACAGTGAGTAGGTATTAGTTTCACGCGATCATGGCGCTTGTAACAGCGTCGTAATATCGCGAGCTCATAATCAGGGCTCGTTTACGGAGACGCGGAGTGTCGCGCGGCCCGTGCAGAAGGCTCGTCTCGAGCTTTTTTATTTATTTACTGAGAGGCGCGTCCACCGCAACGAACGCTGTATTTTAAAAAAATGCTTCTCGTAAAATCGACGTTTGAAATCCGTTTTCATACATCGCCATGTATTTGAATTAAAAACGCACAACGCGCCGCGCGACGCCACGCGTGTCCGTAAATGAGGCCTAAAGGATAATCACGAAAGATATACTGTAAGTAACAGATTTAGTATAGCTTTTTTTTAGTTTAAACTGTGAAAGCTTAAAACAATGTATACGGAATACAGTTTCATTAATTAATGAGACGATTGATAACCTTGCAACTTGGTAAACATTTTAATATTTTAAAATGTGTGACCTTTGCCATCCGCGCGTAGCCTCTCCCTCCAAAAAAAAACTCAAAAGTACTCCAATCATCGATCCACCAGGCACAAGCAGAACACTAAAATTATACAACCCTCAAATGCGGGTGCGCGTTAAAGCTATTAACCCATAACTGCTGACCGCAAGTCCGCAAGGTGTAGCTAATGTCGCTTGTTTTATGCAAATATGCGGCCGACGGGCGCTTAGTACCCATGCATTGTAAATACAGTACTGCTGACTCTGCGAACCAGATCGTTTGCTCAACAAATTTGATGAAGGTTATTGATGAGTTGGCCGTTAGTTATACTTGGAAATGAGGTGGTGGCGGATAATTCATGCTGTAGGTACTGTGCTGTTGTCTTCTGGGTCATGAATAGTGTATGAGTGTAGGGTTGATTGTGTTTATGGCAGTTTTGCTGGTCGTCTTTAATTCCTAGCGTGTCGATGACAATTTGGCGACGAGTTTGGCACTTTTAGTAGCCTCCATCAGCGCCTGTGAAGTACAAGTGTATGCTAGCTTTCTCTGTGGGTGATTTCGCGTGTCCCGTGGTATGGGGTCGTTCGGCCCATGCAAAGTTAGTGGATACAGCTCTGAATGAAACGTGCCAATAATCACTGTTTTACTGGTTTGATTTCATCTTCCAAAACTATAACTAACTTTTATAGAATAATTAGAGTGCACTAATAAGGGCACTCGTGGTGTTGTACGGAACTCGGTTTTTGGGGCATCACTGGGAAGGGAAGCAAAGAGACAGGCTGGATCTGAGAGAGATTATTTAGGGGCCCTTGGGTTAGTTTTATGGTGGTTGACTTTAATAGAAATAATATTGCTCATTGCTCAAAATTATGCAGAGCAACTGACCGCATCGTTTGAAATAACAAAAGAGAGCTACTGCAAACAAGTCATTAATTTATATAAAATGCTAATTGAATAAACTTTTCCCAACCGCATTTATTTAAAACAGGCACTTGAAATAAAATACACCTGAACAAACAGAATTAATTTTGTTTTTCTACCACGAGCAGGGATGCAAAACATTTTTCGCAAGCGCAGTAAAACTCCCAACACTTTGTTCCACAACAAAAGTATAAATTAAAGACAATTCTAGAAAGATTGCGGTGAAAAAATATAACGAAAAATTGGTTGCAACTTTGCCTTGTAAGTAAGTACCAAGTTTTGCCTCTTAAATTGCCCACTGTGCAGGATAGGCGCAGGTCTTGCCGAATTTCAATTTAACTTGTAATAAGTTGGCCAAGTTGTCGAAATTAGCTCGGGGGCGAATTTACGAATTGCCGACGAGAAAACGATACGCCGACTGTCCCAAATTTTGAATAGATTGAATATTGTTTTGTTGTAATTATTATGGTTACTTGGACGGCCTTGGAATTCTTCCTTTATTTTTTGAGAGTCCTCTGTAAAATGAAAAGTAATGAAAAATAGAATTATTTTTAACCCACGAAAAAAGGGAAGTCCTACTACCGATCTATCTGTCTATGTATTTTTATTGATTTACTTTCGTTATAACATTACTAAGTTATGCCCAAGGTTTCGTCTGCCTGAATGTTATAAGCTCCTCAATTATTTACAATGATCAAGTCTTTCGTGGACAAACAGGCGTCTCCTGTCTATATTCCCTGTATATATTATACCTGAATAGGTAAACGTACCAATTTTTTCCAGCCTTACATTACAACAAAAACATGCCAACTTTGCCTGTTTTCAATGTTTAGCAATTTACTAACTGCAAATAACACGAATACGACTCAAATGGGGCAAAGAAAGAAAGATTACTTACAGAGAAAACATTTTAGTTTGTCGCAGAGGCATTTCATAGAACTATATTTATGCGGTTTGTGGGCTATTCAGCGACGCAAGCAATCCGGCAACAGTTTGGTAGCAATGTTTGCCTTTTGGTTGGTGCGAATATTTTGTGAGTAACATAGACGCCAGTATACCAGAAGGGTTAACCACCTCCTTTTTGGAAGTCGGTTGATAAAATATGGTTAATCTATCAACTTTGAACACGTAGGTATACAAAGTTTAGTGTCCAACAAACAAACTGGGTGGTAAAATGCTAAATGGCTTAGTTGAATTCTACGGAAAATGTTTCCATGTTTTTTTAACTAAAATGAAAAATAACTATCAGGCCAACAGACAGATTATTCAACCGTATCAGCGAGTTCAAACGGCAATAAATTGTGCGTTGCATGTTCGACATACGTTACGGTTACGGTAGCGGGTTGCGGGCTAGGCAATCAAATTGCTCTTTTAAATTACCGCCGCAAGTAATATTTTAGTATTTAGTAGTTTGCATCGAAACACTGTGTTTATTTAATACAGTGTGTAAGTTTCTAAAGGCAACATCCGAATCTTTGAAAAAATGCAGCGCGTAAAAGTTAACTCAGAAATGAATTGCAGTTTGTCAAAGAATAGTTACTACTTAAACTAGTTTACCAACTACATCTTCATCTGTTTAGCCTTTTCCAATTGATCTTGGGGTCGTCTTCTAAAGTTTCTTACAACATACCGTTTGGTATTATAGTGTAACCAACCGATGGTCTGCCATCCACGTGGTAAGTGTAAATCGTAAAGTAAAACTTAATATAAAGTTCGATCCGAGTGGCTGTTATTAATAATTAGCCACCAGCTCCTACTTACGTAAAGCTAACGAAAAGTTTAAAAAATATAAAAAGAAAACTTCACCCAACCAAAAATACCGAAAATCAAATTATAATATGATTTAAACCGTTTAAAATCAAAACAAACTACGTAGAACATGAAAAAATCTTCTTTATTTTTCCAGTTCTACGTACTTCATGATACGCGTAGAAGGAAATTTCACGATAATAACATTTGTTTTCGCTTTATATGCAAAGTGCTTGTCCACTTATATTATGTGTCAAAGTAGATAAGGTAGCCAGCGTTCTCTCTTTGTCTTTTCGTCGGTTTGTTTAGTCATTTAAGGCTGCCTGTCCACAGAAGCGGAGCGAGGCTGCGGAGCGGAGAAACGGTTAAATATTAACCAATAGGATTGCTTACTGGGACCGGAGTGAAGATTTTATGCAGTCTAATTGGTTAATTTTTCTCCGTTTCTCCGCTCCGCAGCCTCGCTCCGCTTCTGTGGACAGGCAGCCTAATTTAAAAACTCATCTCGCTTCTAGTTTTATATACCTGTGTGTTGTGTAACCAAAATGTATTTTTTGAAAAACGAACTTTAAGTCCTTTGTTTTTTTTTTTGGCGGGTAGAAAATCGTATTACCTAGTATTAACTGGGTTGTAGAGGTCAGATAGGCAGTCGCTCCACGTAAAATACTGGTATTCAGCTGCATCCGGTCAGACTGGAAGCCGACCCTAACATCTTTGGGAAAAGGCTAGGCAGATGGTGGGTGAAAAATCATCAAATAACCCCTCCCGCTCTTGGGCAGAGCGAAAGGGAGTGTCAGACTTCTACTGACTAAAAACCACCCATGTTCCTTCTTAGCCCTTCATGTCAAGGCCGGGGTATCTCTTGCGAACAACCCACAGCCCCGACGGGGAAACTTTAAGTCCTAAAGAAGAGTTCAGTTTGTGCTACAACTTTAATCATTTGGATGACGCTCAATTACAGTCATCAATTCATCATCATCCACACTACAGCAGGGAATAGACCTGTCTTTGTTTGTGCCAAGCTCCACGTTCTTGTGCCAGCCATATTCAGGATATTAAGTCATAACTCATTTATTCATTCGTTTAACATAGGTACAATAATGGTGCTATGTTGCCTTTGACTTATATATTACTGCGTTAGGACTGGGCGGACGGCATGTTAAAATGACGCCTTGAACGTGGTCCCAATATGGTCTTTCCTAAGCCGAAGTGAACTAGTCCACGATCGGCTCTCTTCGGGTGCGGTCGTAAATTGTACTAAAAGCTTCATTTATGTTCTTTATACCTCGAAAATACCACGCCGCTTATACAAGGTTACATTAACGAGCAGACTACACCGATTCTCTGTATGGCGAACGCGTCGAGCAAATGTTCGGACGACCGTATCTTTAGTTTTTATATCAATGTATATAGCTTATAATGAGTGCGCTATGTTATGCCAGAGAGCGTACAAATGTTTTTAGTTATAAAATAAATCAAGCCAGACAACTCACAATAGTTAAATTAAATAATCCTAAACACTAGAAAAACAATTATAAAGAATGGCATAATACAAATTAATTAATAATACCAATATAAATCAAAGTCAATAAAAAGAGAAGGATAAAATAAAATTATAATAGTCATGTCAAAAGGAGCTCGTGGCTTAATAAGAACTGGCACTCGGGTCGATCTTTAGGTAAAGCTGTGCTTGCCTAGGTCGGTCTGTAGATGGGTGACCACCCGACATACCGAGTTTCCTCCGTGCCTCGGAAAGCACGTTAAGCTGTTGGTCCCGGCTGCCATATATAGATCTTTGGCAGTCGTTACAGGTAGTCAGTGACCTGAAATTCTGACATCCAGTCTTACCAAAGAATATCGTATTACCTAGTATTAAATGGGTTGTGGAGGTCAGATAGGCAGTCGCTCCGTGTAAAATACTGGTATTCAGCTGCATCCGGTTAGACTGGAAGCCGACCCCAACGTAGTTGGGAAAAGGCTAGGCAGATGATAGTCATGTCAAAACAGTACATGTCAGGGGGAATACTGAAATCATATACTTGATAATGTTCATGCCAATAAGCAAAACTAATGACATTCCCGTGATGGCAACAATGTTCTATGCCCATCTCAACGCCGGACGACCAACACTTTTTTCCAGTCCTAGGACGCCACTCGATCATAGAGTCACAGGTCACTGCATCTGCCATAACCTTGCCTTGCTAGGTGTCCTGCCCAACTCCATTTGAATTACATAACTCGATTTCTGATATCGAAATACAAATTATAGAAGACATTCAGAAAAAATATCTATCGGAAACAAGGTCTTGAATATACCTCAGGTACATCTGAGCGACTCATTTTTTTATTATAACCACCAAAATCTACACTGAGTTCCAAATCGTTGACGTGGTTCAAAAGGCTGCCCATAACAGCCTTAAAATAAAACTTTAGTGACTGATTCAATTTACTGAATATATCTTAAAGTCGCTTAAACGGAAAAAAAAATAAACCTCCTTTTGTATTTCACCGCAGCCAAATAGGCAAGTCGTCGCTTCATGTAATTTAGACATAACGTTAAATAACTGTCATGCGAGTTTGCAATCAACATACATTCGTAACTATGTTGATAGCACAAGTAAACTGAAACAAATGAAGCCACAACACGATAGCCCTAGTTCATAATTTACTTAGAATTTTACTAGGCTACCTAGTTTAACATACACGTGAAAAAAATTGACCTAGAAACGGCGTGGAGGAATGAAACTTAGTTATTTAATAGCAATTGACTTTTTTTTCATAAAATATTTACGAACATAATAGTATACATTTTTAGGTACCAGTTACAGCTTTTTATATATTTTTATAGGTACTTAGATATAAATTGCCACAATTAAATAATAATGTTAATTGTTGTTATTGTTAGTTGTTGTTGTAATGTTGTGATTTAATGTTTGTAAACGCACCCACGATACAGGAGAAATTCCCAGTGTAGGGCAACGTTCTAAAAAAAAAAAATTAACAAAACCCATAATCAACGAACAAGGGTTGTGGAGGTCAGATGGGCAGTCGCTCCATGTAAAATATTGGTATTTAGCGGCAACCGGTTGACTGGAAGCCTACTACAAAAAGTTACAATCTTGTCCATTTATAAATCTGATAACACAAAACACCGAATACTTTTATAATAAAATAAAATACGAATAACATTCGCATATTACCACGAAACCAAAATTTTCAGAAACTGAATAAATAATTTACATTTTGACGTTTCAAATAACACATTAATAAACATTTTCACAATAAAATGCAACATTTAAACAAATAAGGACTTCAGCAAACGAACGTGGGGTTTGCAGATGGTGAGTGCGGTGTGGCGTGTGGCAAGCCTAATGTCCCGTGGAGACAACCAGACGGAATATATTAATGTTGAACAATGCAAACTACACTTGCTTAAAGCAGGATTTATTGCTTTTTATTTCTATTCTGATTCGTGTTGAGTTTATTTTGTAATTTTACCACTGAATGTTAATAAAGCGAATTCTTAATTGGTGTTCGTGGTGATTCTTAATAGGTGATTTTTGAATTTCTAAGTTCAGTAGAAAAAGATGAGATTGATTTTGAGTCATTTTGCAGGTATAGGTTTCAAAAGAGCATACCTTGCCAAAGTAACCCTATTGGTTTGATAATGTTAATATTATGTAACACAGGTATTCAGGGTGAAAAGTACATTGACGGTAAACTGTAGAAATTGCGAAACAAATAAAAAAAAACAGCTGTTTCCTACATGCAATACCTACACGGTCAAAAATATGCTATTTTTTTAAAATTACCTATTCAACGTATCTATGTGGGTTTCAGAATTTGTGGTTACCGTTTTAAGGAAAGTGTCCCTTCCACTTTGTAAATTGCACGTCCTAAGTATATCCTACTTATTTTTAGTTGGTACTTGTCGATAAAGATATTGATAATGTTGTATAACAAACTGAAATTAGGTTTCTTCAGTCATACAAACAGACAACTTGTTACACAATACTCCACGATTTCCACCAACACCAATTAATAAATTCGCCACCGAAAAAAGTACACAAATAACCTCAGTGGCCTACATATTTTTTCCGAAAGTATTTCAACTCAGCTTCAATACATTCCATGTGTCCTTGGACTTATATAAGAGAGAACGGAGGCATTCAGCATATTCATGTATTATGTAACCACACATAAAGGTAGACCTTAAATCATTACTACGATGTACGCAAAGAATAGTAAGCTACTGATTTATTCAAGGAAAAGTTATTTAATCAAAGAAATGTACTACTTTTTATTGAACACGGCATTTATGTAGAATCAAGTTTATTGAATTAAAATGTTCGCTATAGAAGGTGAATGGACACCGACGCTATAACGGTTATCACGTATTCAGTAATTCATTGTAATTTAACGTTTTCCAAACATGATATTTTTTTTTCTTTTCAATTAATTATTGTAAAGTTTAATTTTTTTTTTTTCGTTTTTTCGAAACAAAGTTTATAAAAATCTTTGGCGAAAAACGATGGCCACAAAAACGTTTTGACGGTTTGTCTGTAGAAATTGAACAAACGGACAAAACAAACTCGCATAGTTACTAATTGTATAGTAAATAGATGGAGCATTAAATAAATTACGGGTTGCCACAGACAGCTGGCTTTTCAATCTTTGGCGAAAAACGATGGCCACAAAAACGTTTTAACGGTTTGTCTGTAGAAATTGAACAAACGGACAAAACAAACTCGCATAGTTACTAATTGTATAGTAAATAGATGGAGCATTAAATAAATTACGGGTTGCCACAGACAGCTGGCTTTTCCTAGAAAAGCATTGAACATGAAAGAAAGAAGAAAATCGCGTGCAAGCTAATGAGCACATTGCTTTTTCTTTAAACCAACTAAGCAAACTGCAATACCAATAAGCCGTAATAACAGTGAAACGGTGAATACAAAAGATTAACCTATTTTATTTTATCGTCAAAAGACACACCCTTTATCTATCAAAGAGGGAATTTCCAAATTACAAAAAGGCCAGAATAGACACGATATAGTTAGACGCGATTTTCGGAAACGTTAAACATAAACTAACAAAACGCGATCGCAAGCCGAACTCAACGAGCATTCAAAACACACTACAGTCACCAAATCACCGGCCATAGATGGTAAGGTATCGTGTCTGTTATAGTCAGTACAGTGTATAATTTATTTATTATTATATATTTTTTTTAATACACAATCAACAATCAATCAATACAAAAAAAAAACAATCAATCAATGCAATAACCAAAACAACAATCAATACAATCAATCAATCAATACAACAACAACAAAAAAAAACAATCAACAATCATCAATCATCTTCAATTTTATATACATTCAGTAAAAAGCTGGTATTTTGAAGTTTGAAACAAACACTTAATTTGTATTTATTGCTATAGATAGATAATACAGTTGTCACCAATATTTCCTATTCGATTACTAAGTTCAATTGAAAAGTCGTGAACTACTTCAAATCCAAAAGATTTTACTGTATGTAAAATTTTGTTTATTCATTGGACTACCGTTTTAGGCAAAATGACAAACAATTTCAAGAAGATGAGTACCTCGTCACATAGCAACTAAACAGATTAGCTAAATTAGTAAATTTCTATGGAAACTACATTATATAATACTCGCTTCAAAATGGAATCCATTTTCTTTCTAAAGACGTCAGCTGCTGCTGCATGCAAGATAAACTCACTTTGCTCAGTTCAAAAATTTCCACGATTCCGAACTACGAAAGTTTTGAAACTCCTTGTATTTTCTTTTCTGAAAGTTTTATTTATTTTTGTATCGGTAGTTTCTTAATTGCAGTATATTCCTGCAAAATGGTTCAAAACAAATGACAGGCGACAGTTTTACTGTTGATAAGCGTTGATATTGCTTTTTAAAGTTACGTACTAAGTTTTATTATTTAATAAACGGTTGCAGACTGCCTCTTTGGTCTAGTGGTCGCAAGCGCGACTGCTGTGCTTGAGGTCTTTGGTTTGATTCCCAGGGCGGGCAAAGTAACATTGCATTTTGCCAATAAGATTTTCTCAGGAGCAACCACGGAGTCTGTATTTGTGCTCGCTTGATGGCATGATGGCAATAGGCTCGCCCCCTATTACCCAATGTAATAGGGGCGAGCCTATTAGAGCCGCTTAAACATATTTGGCGAAATAAGGGTGTACTATTAGGCACACTTCTGTCGAATCCTACGAAGATTACAGGCAAGATGTTGTGTTTATGTTAGGAACTAAGTTTTATTATTTAATTAATGGTTGCAGAGGAAATATAAAGGCATATAAAATGTTGCAAGCCTCTGCTTTTAGGATTCAACCACGAAAATGTTTATGATCGTGCATGGAAGCAGTGGAAAGCTTGGAATCTGCAGTGAATTTTACGAGCTGAATAATAACACTGCATTTTGTTGCCCCAATTCGCTGCCTAGACAATTTGGTGAACATGTGACTGTTCCTAAATTAGGTACTCAAAGCTGATAACATTTTTGTTTTTTCCTTAATCATGACTTATTATTAGTATTGAGGTCGGTTTCCCCCGACATGTAAAGAGAACTTTTCGAATAAGACAATTGGCAGCTTTAAGACTTCACAGTCTTAAAGCTACCAAACCTGACAATTAACTTCAAAATTATGCTCCTCAATGAATAAAAAAATAAAAAAACCCCAAAACCACAAATGTACATACCACATCTACTCAACTCTAAAGTGTTAGAACAGAGTGCAAGCTCAACTCACACATCTGACGTTATCCACCATAAAATCTAAGCTCGAAAAGATCCTACCACTTAACCAACTTTTAAAAGCACTTCATCATTTTCAGAAACTCCCTTGTATAAAGTTCGCTTGGCCTTAAGTGATTCTCTAGCGGGTATATCGAATCTAATGTAGAAACTACAGTCAAACAAAGTTATAGGTGTGCAGTCATGTAATTTGTAGCTGTATTTATACAATTTAGTGATAAATTGGGTTTCTTCAATTTTTTCTTTATAAGAAGAGGACTAAATTCAGACGTTAACTTAAAAGTTATAAAGCCCATATTCAATAGAGGACGCCCATTGCCATCACCCGGGCACAAATTCAGACTGCGTAGCTGCTACTGAGAAATCGTAACACCCTATAATACTTCTGCCCGACCTAAGAATCGAACCCAAGACCGGCCATGCCTCCCTTCATGCTCCCTTTCGCTCTGCCCAAGAGCGGAAGGGGTTATTAAAATTTGGTGATTTCCCACCCCCAAAAAAAAAAAAAGACCAGCCATGCCCAGCAGTCCCGCTACATTGATTGCAAGTGCAGTTTTTACGGACATAATATTGTGAAGCCTAAAATTAACGTATAACTTATCATAAAGCAGCAACAAATATTCTAAAAGTAGCTTTTGAATTTTGCTGAGTGTTTTAATATTCGTATTAGTGCTCATCAAGTAGATATCATCATGTAAAAAATGTAAAATTGCAAGAAATATAAGGCTTTATTAGTTTATTAGTGCTCGTAACTGTACACCTACCTCTTTGTTTGACTGTACAAAGACATTCCAACTTGGTATTGCCAAGTTTGCTTGATTTCGTACCGTAATATTGGGTTTATGGTATTCGGGAGGCACAGATCACGTAATATCGGGAGCCATGAACGTCAGGGCACGAAACGAGAAATATAATTCAGTTCCTTTTACGTGTGCCGTCAGAAGGATATGTTTGTTTTTGCAGAATGATACGTGAAAAGAAATGTAGATATTGACTTTGTCTCACATCCTTCCTGTGCAAGCTTTGTTGTATTTGTTCTTGCTGTAGATTTTAGAAGGTTCAATATTGCTTCTGAGTAACTTTTTGTTAATTTACAAAAAGTAGCCGTTGTAATGCGTATTTTGACAATATTTTTTTTAACGTTACGTGCTAATGAGATCGGTTGTGTTTAGGAATTCTAACTGTTGTTAATTTAAAGGTCGTTAAACATACTTTCAATATGATACCAATATTATTTGGGTTTAATATATTCGTTGATGGCGGGCGGGACATGCTTAAGAAATAATTATGATTAAGTTTATTTTACGTGTACCGTCAGAGGTATATGTTTGTTTTTGCAGAATGATACGTGAAAATAAAATGTAGAAATTGACTTTTTCTCACATCCTTCCTATGCGAGCTTTGTTGTATTTGTTCTTGCTGTAGATTTTAGAAGATTCAATAATGCTTCTGAGTAACTTTTTGTTATCTTACAAAAAGTTGCCTTGGTATTGCGTATTTTGTCAATTTTTTTTTAACATTACATTACATGCTAAGGAGATCGGTTGTGTTTAGGAATTCTAACTGTTGTTAATTTAAAGGTCGTTAAACATACTTTCAATATTAATTAGGTTTAATATATTCGTTGATGGCGGGCGGGACATGCCTAAGAAATATGATTAAGTTTCTTTTACGTGTACCGTCAGAAGGATATGTTTGTTTTTGCAGAATGATACGTGAAAAGAAAATATAGTAATTGACTTTTTCTCACATCCTTCCTGTGCGAGCTTTGTTGTATTTGTTCTTGCTGTAGATTTTAGAAGGTTCAATATTTCTTCTAAGTAACTATTTTGTAAGTTAACATCATCTGCCTAGCCTTTTCCCAACTATGTTGGGGTCGGCTTCCAGTCTAACTGGATGCAGCTGAATACCAGTATTTTACATGGAGCGACTGCCTATCTGACCTCTACAACCCTGTTAATACTTGGTAATACGATACCTCTTTGGTAAGTCTGGATGTCAGAATATCGAATCATTGACTACCTGTAACGACTGCCAAAGATCTATATATGGCAGCCGAGACCAACAGCTGAACGTGTTTTCCGAGTCACGGAGGAAACTCTGTTCGGGCGGTCACCCATCCACAGACCGACCTAGGCAAGCACAGCTTTACCTAAAGATCGACCCGAGTGGCAGTTCTTATTAAGCCACGAGCTCCTCTTTTTTTGTAAGGTTAATCGATTGTCGTGGTATGAACATGTGATGCGAAGCAATGAAGAAAATGTTGTGAGAAAAATGTTGAGTATGAATGTAGATGGCTATAAGAGTAGAGGAAGACCAAAGAAACGATGGATAGACTGTGTGAAGGATGATATAGCTAGAAAGGAGGTGCTGACATGACGAGAAATAGAGAAGTATGGAAGAAGAAGACATGTTGCGCCGACCCCAAATAAATTGGGATAAGGGCAGGAGAATGATGATGATGATGATGATGATCGAGTACGGACTGTATTAGCGATTATTTATAAACTATCGATAATAATTAGGTACACTCATTAATTTTCATTGGTTTAGTTACGTATTATTTAAAGGAGGTTACGTAAGGACACTAATATTGTTAGGACTGTCTCGTTGGTCTAGTGGTCACAAGTGCGCCTGCTGAGCATGAGGTCCTGGGTTAGTTTCCCGGGTCAAGCAAATTGTTATTGAGATTTTTAATCAGAAATTTCTCAGTAGCAGCCATTGATTCTGGATTTGTGCCCGATTGATGGCAATTGGGTCGTCCCTATTACAGGGGACTTATTATAACTGGTGAAATGTGGGTGTACTATTATACCTCGGCCTCACCATTCTGGGATAACAGGTGTGGTTTAGGAAAATCAATTTCCAATTCTATCACGTACAAGATAACAAAGAAATAATTAGCTACCTACTGTATGCCTCAGATCTTTTCTCTAACAATAATTAGATCTCAAACGGTTCTAAAGAACAGAATTAGATCCCGAGTTTGAAAAGATCTCGTAGCGACTCTTAATTGTATCGTTTCATAAGTACAAAGTTTCTTTCTTGCTGATTCAATTATAAAACTTGCTCTTTCAGCGAACGTGGAAAATTAGTACTTACTTTTAATTAATTATAGCTAGTAGAATTCCAATTGCGAAACAGGGCTTGGTATTAAAACTTGTAGTGGACTTAATTTACTGTTTACTGTTTTAGACTCTCTTTAAATACTTAAATTCTGCCATTTGGAGCAAATGATTGAATTTAATTTAATAGTATTAACTGGGTTGTGGAGGTCAGATAGGCAGTCGCTCCATGTAAAATACTGGTAATCAGCTGTATCCGGATAGACTGGGAACCGACCCTAACATAGTTAGAAAAAGGCTAGGCAGATGATGATGATGATTGAATTAAATTTAATTTGAACCTCGAGTTGTAACTGAATTCAGAAAATTTTACTTAAAAAATTAATGCAGTTTGAATAGTCAACCTTTTTAACACAGTTAAGAAAAATAAAAATGATCACTATAGAGTAATTCAGGGACAGACTCAAGTTGGCTAAATCAAGGTTGCAATCCTGTCGGGGCTGCGGGTTGTTCGCTAGAGATACCGCGGCCTCGACATAAAGGGCTAAGAAGGAACATGTGTGGTTTTTAGTCAGTAGAAGTCTGACACTCCCTTTCGCTCTGCCCAAGAGCGGGAGGGGTTATTTGATGATTTCACAACCCCCCAAAAAAAAAAAAAAGGTTGCATGACCCTCATCCACGGGCCAACCTAGGTAAGCACGACTTAACCTTAAGATCGACCCGAGTATGCTGTTATTATTTAGCCACGAATTTTTAATTTCTTTAAATAGTTCGACATTAACCACCATTACTTTTCATTGTCCAACATTTTCATTACACCACAACAACCCAATAATTAAAAAAATATTTCGACAATTGCGGGCAATATTGGTAATAATTCTTAAAAGGACTTAATTGTCAACAATGATACTTATCAAGATTCAATTATGCACCAACATGAACGCTTAAATCCCTTTATAATTTCACCCTCATTCAGATTTAAATGCAAGTGGTACGGATTAATCAAAAAAATGTTAATATGGATTTTGTGTCTGTTCAGTGGTCCTTTATTAAAAATAAATTAAATGAAATGTTTTCTGTTTAATAACTGTAGTTATGAGTGTAGTTTATAGTAATTTTTTTTGGCGGGTTGAAAATCATCAAATAACCCCTCCCGCTTTTAGGCAGAGCGAAAGGGAGTGTCAGAATTCTACTGACTAAAGACCACCCATGTTCCTTCTTAGCCCTTTATGTCGAGGCCGCGGTATCTCTTGCGAACAAATCGCAGTCCCGACGGGCGTCGGCATTTCCATGTGGCTGACATCTCTTTGAGACGCGCGTGGAACAGGAACGCGCCGTCGACACGTTTTAACTTACAGTCGATGTTGAGTTACATCGTTGCTTGTCAAGGTGACCCAGCGTGATTTTCAAAACAAAAAAACAAGCCTGTTTACTTTGGTTTCTGTTACCACAGACGTGCGACTTATTGAATTTGTGCCCGGATAATGGCAATCGAGTCGCCACTTATTTACCGGACTTAAACATAAGTGAAGTGGCAAATCTTTGCCTAACCCTTACACATTACAGGCGTGATGTTTTGTTATGGTCATGTTATGTGCTTACTGTGGCTTACTGTGCTTACTTTTGTTCACACCTGAATTAATCTTAACTTCTTTCTCCACCTCAAAAACAACAATTTCCAGCAAAAAATCAAGTAACTTTAACAACACAATCTACTAGCTCATAAAAGTGATTTATGCATAAAATTCAAACATAGAACATGACTTTAGGTATTATCGATGTAAGCAGCACACAGCCAATGAACCGACATTATCCCAACGTGAAAAAAAAAACAAAAGAGCAGCATGATTAAACATGCCTTTCCTCCAAGCATTCAAGTCAATATATGGGGCACGAGTTCAAATCCGCGCGACTAATCCGATTGGACGGTCCAAAGGATAGGAAGAACGCTTTGTTGGCCAGTCGCTTGCATGTCCTAGACTAATTCAATTATCATAGCTGGTGACCCCGCTATACGGTATTATGAGCAACCGTTAGTTCCTTGTCCGGCACGATAAACGCCTATTTACGGACACTCGGGTCGAAATTGACCCGCTTAATGGTTACTGACGCTGTTAAAATTTAGCTGCAGTTGAATTTGAGTGTTGTCTGTGAATGGTGGTATTTCTGAGAGTCGGGGGAAATGGGAAATACCGGTATTAGCAGGTTTGAAGGTATGACGCCTTTAAAGTTAGATATTATTGTTATAACATTGTTCTATTTACGATAAAATAGAAATAGGTATTACAGTTATTATTTCTATATTAATTAAGCACGTCCTTCTGCCTGCGTGTACCTTCGTCCGCGTGAAATTATATAAGAAAGAAAGAAGACATTAAAAAAACAAAACAGAAAAACACACAAACTAAACACACACAAACAAACAATCAAACAACAAACAAAACAAACAAACAAACACAAAACACACAAAAAGACAAATATGACTTTCCTATTTGAATCGGATTTTGTTTATAATTTCAAGGTTTTTTTTTTTGCACGTGCAAAAAAAAAGCATAAGTTACTCCATATAACATCAGCTATCTGCTGGAAGAGATTAGCCGGAACAAAAAAGATAGACAGTTTTTTTTTAATGGCATTCAGTTAAAAAATGTCATTTCGAAATTACAAACATACACCTATGGTATTTATTTATAAGTTTAGAAACTTCCAGTGGACACCAAAGGGCTGGCTTTACCTTGGCCAGAGGCTAAGTCTTGCCACGTGGCAATTCGACCTGTCCCTTGGGCACATTACTAGCTGACAACGTAATTAAGGGTATTTTGATACCCTTTTATAGTTTGTTGTTAGTTTATTTAGTTTTCAATGAATTATGTTTTATAGGTAGTTTATTCTCCTTAATAAAAACGAATTTTGTAAAGATAATATTGGTAGAGCTTCAAGAGTAGCACACTATCATACTGATCTTCAATAATAAAGTAAGTACTGGCTAAAACTCACCCAGAAAATATAAAACTGACGGTACATTTTGCACCAACATTTCCCGTTTGAAGATCACGCCTATCTACTGCAGTTTACCATCAAGTTTCAAGTTTCAAGTCGACCTACAAAATGTTTGCCAGCAAAAATACACGACCAGGCCAAAGCCATTACCAAGCACACCCAAAAATGAGCCTTTTAGTGCAGGTTTTTACCGGGTAAGAACGATGTTTAGCAATATGGACGTATAAAATCGGGAGAGTATCCTGAGTAGATATCAAGGTATAAAATTTCGGTTTTATCGACAAGCTTTCACATCCTTCGACCCACAACTCCCTAGGGGTAATTCTGCTTCTGATGTTACGTACATACGAGGCTAAAGCTGCTGTGTATGTAGATTCGATTTGGTTACGTATTACGTCAGTCATTTGTCCTCATTAATTTGCTATGGGGATGTGTTCATTACTTGGTGTGGATATACGAGAGCTATTTTGTCGGGTAGTCATTTTGTGCGCGATAGTCCTCGGCTTGAATATTGTACTAAGTTTGATTCATAAAGTAGAACTTCTTTTTGGAATCTGCCACAATGAAATCGCGTAGTGGATTACAGTCCACTCCATCTCAATCAGAGGATGCCTGAGTCCCAGCAGTGGGAACATTTTAGACTAATTATGGCAAGAAGAAAATACATAATTTACTGCGAAGTAAAGAAAAGGAACAGCAAATAATAAAACATAGTTTATAAAGATTATATCAGTGTCTTTGCCTTTTAATATCTACTAATGTAAAGTTAACTTGTGACATTAAAACTAACTTCGCTTTTATAGTTGTCAGGTAGTTGGAAGACCATGAAACACGGTTACGACCAAATGCTGCGGTAAATATTCTTGCTCTACAGTGCACTTTACTTTACAGTTAATTACAGGATAGGATAATGTTGCTTGTTTTATAAACCATCATCTTTTATCTAGCCACCGGTAAAGTGTTAATAATCATTAATTATTATGAACACTTGATTATGAGTTCACATGGCGCCACATCAAGTCATACATTTCCAGTATAACAGGCCTCGCTTTGTTTAGTTAGATTCACCGAACAATGAGAGATCCGCATAAACTCATTTCACGTAGCTTGATCTTGTTCATTTTTCATCAGAGAAATTTTCCCTAACTATTAACTATGTAGGTGTACAATTTAATATTTTACAAAATAAAGTCGGATGCAAAGGCAATGTTCACTGTTTTTTTATGTATAATGGCATATCACAGTACTCGTGATATTATCAGAAACATTGGCTTTTGTGGAATAGAAACAATCTTTGTTTTAGCAATGGCAATTTATAACCTTTATGAATTCTCACTCTTAATTGCTGTATGAAGCATTGAAGTTGACAAAGGAACACCGTTTGACTGTTCTTTTCACGTATTTATCTTCCATTTACAAAATTGATATGGCTTCCATTATGTTTACAGTTATACTTAACCGTACTTTGCAGTATTAATTACATACTTTAGAAGTAAAACATCTTTCTGTTACTCGTATGTCTTACTTTTGTTTTCGCAGTAATGTCACATGTATTTACGCGGGCGACTTAAGAACTTTGTCGTATCGACAAAGTTTTCTTCATCGACGCGTGTTTTTGAGATCTGTGGTTGTTATCTGTGCTAATTCTACATTGGGGTTGTTTTTTTTAAATTGGACATTATACCAATAAAAAACTAATCAAAATGATTTCTTAATACTGGTATTTAGCTGCGTTCGGTTTGACTGGAAGCTGAATTTTTCATAGTTGGGAAAACGCTAAACTGATCTACTTATCGTGCCGATGGCAATTTAAATTGTCCCAGATCTGAGTATCTAGATTGGCGCTTTCGGTGGCGTCCATCAGTGAATAAAAATAGTGAATAAAAAACAGGACACGCAAGACACGATAATAACCCGATGATGATACTACTCGCATTGGTCAAAGTTTTTTAGGACTATGTACCGTTCAGAAATGAAAGTCGTAAAATGTCAAAGTAGTGTCCTATTTTGTTTTTTTTCGAGCAATTTTTATTAGAAAAAAGTACAGATTAAAGAAAACCAACGGGTCACTTCACTCAATAACAAACCAACAAAAATAACGTTCTATCATAAAAAAATATCTTCTGAGAGCCCTTTAATAGACCGCGTTCGTCGTAAACTGTAAAATTCCTTTTACCGAAGGAAATGTTTCTGTTTTCTAACTCTTGGCGAGTTTTATGGTGGCACATAACTGACTTGGCCGCTCGTAAAGGCTTTAGAGTGACGACTTGGACCCTGCGCAATATGTTGACACTGGGTCGAGAACGGGGAACGTACTCGATTTCAAATCGTGAAGTTGGCTGCCTATTACTTTTTTTCATTTAGTACACCAGACTTTTTTGTTTTATAAAAACGTTGCCACACTAGGAATTTCTCCTGTATCGTGGGTGCGTTCACAAACATATAAAGTCACATACACAAATACCCAGATCCGAAACAACTATCTGCAGGCCATACAAATATTTTGTTCCGTGTGGGGATCGAACCCGCGACACGCAGCGCAGCAGTCCAATCGCTTAGCCACTGCGCCAACCGTGCCGTCACAGACTATTATATTAAGACCTGAACCTGAGTTCGATTCCTGGGTCGGGCAAAGTGTTATTGGGTTTTCAATCAGGAATTTTCTCAATAACAGCTACGGAATTTGGATTTGTGCCTGGTTGATGGCAATAAGTTCGCCCTCTATTAATTGGGACTAAATATTTTCTTTTTTTTAAAGCGTTTCCCCACTCTAGGAATTCCTCCAGTATCGTGGGTGCGTTCACAAACATTTAAACTCACATACACATATACCCAGACCCGAAACAACTATCTGTAGGCCATACAATTATTTGTTCCGTGCGGGGATTGAAGCCGCGACACGTAGCGCAGCAGTCAACTGCTTGAGCCACTGCGTCAACCGTGCCGTCAAAAAATTTGATGAAACTCTATCTAACCCATCAGGAATTACAGGCGCGATGTTATGGTGTTGTTGTGGTATTATTTGTTCCTACTGAAGACTTTATAGCCAAAGAGAAATGGACATAGTAAAAGCGTTGTGTGATATAACAATTTATCATAATTCTCGTGCCGTTTGTTCCAATTTATTTGGGGTCGGTTCAGCATGGCTTCTTCTTTCATAGTTCTCCATTATTCGTCATCTCATCTAGACACCTCCTTTTTTGCCTTATTATCCTTCACAAGCCTGTGTAACAATTATATTAATTGATGTGTTGGTATTTATAGCGTTTTTGTAAAATTGACATCGTTTTCTCTTAAGTAATATTTCTGTATATCTTGTAGTTGGACAAATATTGTACGACACTGTCAGGAAAATTGCTCATTCCAAGTAATGCTTATTTTTTTTCAACTTCTCTACTAACAAAAAGAAGGCCTCCAGCTAACTTCACTGATACAAAGATCTGTATAGCGTGTACTACACAACAAATCATTGTCGTTAAGATAGATAAGATTTTTCAAGAAAAGAACCGAAAAGGTTTGGACGTGTGATATGACCTGAAACAAGATTACTTATAAACCCTATTTCAGGAATTTCGTTTGTCCTGAATTCAAGGGTACGCTTTCGTACCTAAATCACTCAACAGTCAAGGCCCAAAACAACTATAATATTCAAAAATATGAAGTAAATTTATGCTGTATCTACCTTGAGGAAATATCAGAAGTTAACACAAATATATGAACCAATTGGGATTATTCCCATTAGTTCTACTGTACAGATCTAGGATAGAACTAGTGGGAATTTTTTTACCACTAGTTCTACGATTCACAGTGATACGAAATCGTAAAACTAGTGGGAACAAAAGCTCCCACTAGTTCTACTGGTCCTATTAAACAATTTATAGTAGAACTAATGGGACTTTTCGTTCCCACTAGTTCTACGATATAAGGGTGTTACAAAATCGTAAAACCAGCGGGACTAAAGTTTCTCATTCGTTCTATCACACAGTTTAGGGTACAACTACGGCACAAACTACCAGGAGAATAGGGAATTTTTGTTCCCACTAGTTCTACGATTTTGTACCACCTTGAATCGTAGAACTCGTGGGAAAAAAAATCCTACTACTTAGTTCTATCGTTGGACTGTGAAGTAGAACTAGTGGGAATGATCCACTAATTGAGGTCATATGGGTATAACATAATAGCTTAATTACTTTGTTTGAAACTTACGTTACACCTTTACTGACACTAACCAGTTGATGCAGTGGTCGCAAGCGAGCTGAGCATGGGTTTTATTCATTCATATTGAGCAATATGTTACACGGTATTTTCATTAGGAATTTCTCTGAAGCTGTTACGGAGTCTACATGAGTGCCCAGTTAATGGCTAATAAGCTCGCTCCTTATTATATGGGGCTTAAAGTTTTAAGTGGCGAAATGATGTGGGTGTAATTAAGTACACTGCTTCGTTCTGCTCGAACTCTTACCCTTACAAGAGTAACGTTATATTCTTTACTTCATCACATATGTCAGTACCTATATTTAAACTATAAGATCTAAAACCCAAGTAACTGATGTACTCATAAAGATATACCAACTGAAGTGGAGATGGACCGGGCGTACACTAAGAGGAAGTCAGGAAAAATGGAGCAAAATTGTCGCAGATTGGTATCCCAGAGATGGCACAAGGAGAAGAGGAAGACAACACAGAAGATGGGAAGATGAGCTAAAACTAACAGCAGGTCCCAATTGGAGAAGGGTCGCTAGAGACAGAAACCAATGGAAAATGTTAGAGGAGGCCTTTGCCAACAGGCACACTGAGCTCAGAGATATACTCTAAACTAAAATCAACCGTCTGATAAGCTCAGGATAAGGGGCTAAATGTAATGTAATGTAAATATTTAAATGTTTTTTTCTAGGTTTACACGAATTCTGTTGTCTTCCAGCTACTGAGACAAAAGAGTTTTAACGTATTTCAAGTATTCCAGTTTACCATCAAAGATTTATGCATATTCCCTAAGTGGGTTATCCACAATAACTCAACAGGTGGAAGTGAGCTCACGATCGCCAGTAAACGTCTTAGCTGCTGTTACGCAGTTTTTACTTGGCATATTATTATGGTTTCAACAAGCGGCCACTAGCAACGTTTACATAAATCACGGAAGAATACTGTATAATCTATACTTACTGCCGCACTCAGAGAGCTTTAATGATTACTTAGGCCATCACTTAGTAAAGGTTTTGACAGTTTTGTCATACAAAAGTATGTCTAATCTTTACTTAGTGACGGCTTAAGTTATCATTAAATATCTCTGAGTACCGCAGTTAATGTTTAGTGTGAGCAAACTGAACTGAGTGAAGAGTATCTATTAAATGCAGCAATAGAGGCCATAAGTTGTTTAAATTCAGAAATTGGAAAACCTTTACTCCTAGTCCAAACACGCGGAGTAATCGAGACAACGTGGCAACTATTTTGAAATAATAAATTGTCTTTGTTCGCAAATAATAAATTATTTACGTAGTTATAAGATTTAAATTCAACTAATAGATATTTTCCTAAAAATAAAGAACTGATTGCTAATTTAATTAAGTTGTGTTTTCGATTACAATTTTTCACTGTATGAGTTTTTTTCTTCATTTTGTGTTTTTCGTCACGTTTACGTCAAATGAGAATAGTGTCAATAGACAAACAATTTTTTTATGGCCAATATCATCACTGTTTTGTTTCTTGCGTTAGGTAAGTAAATAAAATATGGTCATAAGTAAAGGAAACGACAGTCGACTATCGACCAACGTGATGCAACCATATGGAACCACGTACGGAGCTCAATGACACAAGAAAGAAGAAATTAAGCGGAAACACACGACAAAGTACGAACAGACCCGAAGCGTGCGACCGTAATGGTAGGCAATACGCTGTGAATTTATACGCATGCTTCCACATTTTCATAGCAAGTCCCCAGCGAGCTAGATAGAGAAAAGCGAGGACAAACGGCGATCTTTATACACATCGCTTGCGCTTTCCACCTTTCTACGATATGAATGCAAAATACCCAAGTGCTGCTTCGCATTTCTGTAAAATGTTTCAAGAGAACCAAGAAAATAATATTATAATTACTTCTTTCATATTTTAATGTTGCGCATTTTCGTATTTGTGTGTTCTCGCGTTATTTTCACGTCTGCTCATAAAAATTCAAAATCCTCGTAAGGCCAGAGCACAAAAAATGCGAATAATTTCAGCATATTCATTTGAATTATCGTTTATTATGCGGTGTGGAGAATGCCGCAGTGGATTATCCCACGAATACAATATATGTTTGAGGATTTTTGAAATGGTATCCCTTTTGCGAACTGGGCTCCTGGTAATTGCGAAGTGTGGCACACTTTATATTACTCAAATAATAGCTGAATTAATTACGCGAATTCTTTACTGTGTTAACTTATTCGTTCCGAAATAGAAAAACACTGAACAAAATTGCAAAACAAAATCTATAACATTTTCTTTATCTTTTCACTTTTTCCATTTTTTCTTTCTTCTTTTATAATATATATCGAATGTGTTACTTTTACTTTCGTTTTAGCGAAAATATCCGCTTTAAGGTAAGATGTGAAAGAAACTCGATTTTTTCGTTTTTTACAGCGTATGCCCAACTTTGCGATTATATCCGAAATATACGAGTGCCTACATCGTTTTACGCACATTGCCGGAAAAACTTCGTTCTACTTTTCTCTCGCATAAAATGTGGGAATTACGCTGCGAAGTTTTGAAAATTCAATGCGTATTGAGTGTGTGTAAAAGACTTTGGTGATATTTAAATAATTTGATAATAATTTGTATGTTCGAAAGATCTAGATTAAGATTTCATAAATGTTTTGGAGATTTCTTCTTTAACCAGTTGGCACCTAACCCACACATTATGGATTCTATAAATATTTGAACATTGAAGGTTCTTGATAAGATGAGTAAGTACTCGTAGGTAGGTATTGAAATAGTGTGGGGAACTTGTCTAAAAAACAACAAAGGTAGGTACTAAAATAATCCTATTTACTTTTTCTGGTTCTCGTCTTTACCGATTTAAAATTAACGCGGGCACGCTTTTCATTACCCGACTGCAGCGAAGCCCAAAAGGAGGGTTATTCGATTTGATTAAAAGTAACTAAACCGATGACAAAGCAAATTCATTCACGCTAAAACTAAAGTTCTTTTGAACTATCCGTCAGAACTTTGGTTCACTCACTAATGTATAGTGATTAATGAAAAAATATCGCTCTGTCATTCAAAATAGCGCTCTTCACGATCGGCTCACGTTCATTCATTTTAATCCAGATTTATGAAGAATCTTGGTAGTTCGGAAAAAAAGATCTATTTATAGACGGAGAAGTAAGTTCTGAGCTATATTGGCAAGTAATAAAATATTGTAATAAGTTGTTTAAAGGGGTACCTTGCTATCCCAACGAGGCATCTTGTTCTCTCTCTCTCTTTGTAGACTCAATGTATGTAATAAATCTTTTTAGTGAATTTTTAGTTCTTTAAATTTACAAATTCCCAGTAGATCAATCATGGATCTAACCAATGGATCTACCGAGAATGATCCTACTCCTCGCCTTTCGTGTAGGAGAATGCTGAACGTATACGCTTCTGTTACGCGACGGTAAAACCACGTCAAAGTGACGTGATTTTTTTAATCTTGGCGTGACTTTCATGTATCGTTGAAGCAAGAAAGTACCTAGAGTCTACGTCCTAGATAGACAAAATCATTATCCACCTTTAGCCCAGGTGTCTAACTTAAATAATATTGAGTTCCCGATACTAAACCTGGCAAATATACCGTTTCAAGTCTTAATGATAATGCTAGTAACCATGTCAGTTTAAAACTTAAATAATTCGGTATAATATTAAGTAATGTATACTAAATTGGATGTGGTCAAGACATTCCCATCATTGGGATCGTCGACTAGAACACACTGTTGTGACTAAAACACACCAAAGAACTAATAATTAAATCATTAATTACCAAACTTGTGAATCTAATCTCGTATATAACACATAATAGAGACAATGTGCCATATGAATAAGCAAGACAATCGTTACTATTGAAACGACAACTAAACAGACATATAATCGATTTTTTGGCGCAATTCTGGCTTAACACAATCTACTCGAAATAGTTTTGACGCTGTTCTGACCGATATCACTGAAAATGAGCAGTTCAAAAGCGAATTTCAGTAAAAAAATATTTTAAAATCCTGAAAAAACCTGTCATAGCGTTTCAAGCAGTGGCTAGAGACGGGCTGCAAATTCCATTCTAGTTTTCATAGAACCTTTGAACAATTCAGTTCAAGTACCACTGGTTCTCAAACTACTGTTTGTAGACCACCAGTGGTTCGCAGAACTAAACTAACTGACTAACAATTTCAAACCTTTCGCGGAATGGTCCGCGAAAGGTTTAAAATTGTTACCTTGCGCAAGCCCAAAAACGACCTTAATTTTAATTTTCTAATAAAAAATACGTCTTTTCCATTACATTAAATGCATATTTTTCTTGTTAGCCTGCACTGTCCCACTGCTGGCCTATATAATAGACTCCCATAATTCCTTCCGATAGCTCTTATCTTGTGCTGCCTCGACCCAGCCGTCGTGGTACGCGTCCAGATTACACGACATATTATTGGTTTTTAATTTATTTAACTAAACGTAACGGTAACGTAAAAAAATACCAAAGGATTAAAGTATTTTATTCTTAAACCTTATGTCCTCGCTAACAAAAAAGAGAATCCAAAGTGGATGTACCACTTTGGTTCACATACCATAAATACAGAAAAATGGTTGGGATCCACTGCACTACCCGTATATCTAACGCAGTAACAATAAAGGCTGCGCTCACTACGTTTTATGAATTAACTTGATGATGGAAGTATTAAAGAATAAAGCTCTTAGTTGCAGGCCTGGCAGAGCGCCAAGTTTCCTTGTGCTGAACGATTATTTCCATTTTGAATTATTATACAGTGTTGGAAACGTTTTAATATCTAATGGAATGTTAAGGATTGGTGATTGTGTCATATAGTAAGTTTATTATTTCAAGAATTTGTTATTGGTCTGTATATCGAAGCGCGCTGACGCGTCTTACCCTTCGGGGATTACAGGCGTGATGTTATGTAAGATTTTAGTTTTGTTGTATTGCTAGAAATAATTGAAACAATTATTTTTAACTTTTCTCACTGGTTTAGTTCGGAGGTGTTCCAATTGGTAGAGGCACACCCACATACATTAGTCAGTTATGTGTAAGTCCCATGTACTGGGGAGCGAGCCTATGGTCATCAACCGAGCATGAATCCAAACTCCGTGACATCTAATAAGAAATTTCTGATTAAAAAAGGCTTTGCCCGTCTTGGGACTCGAACCCAGGACCTCAAAAACAGCAGTCGCGCTTTCGACAACTAGACCAACGAGGAGGTCCAAAGTCCTCCTCACAGAATAATTTCATTTTCTAAACGAAACTAAGCCCAATAATAATCAATTTAAAGACACAAGACCACAGATAATGATCTCCATACAAAGTTTGTGCCAAGTGAGAATACTAGCAAAGTTTGTAAGCCCCGCTTTCTCAAGCAAGCGTATGAACTTTGTTCCTTATTATCTATTCCACGCGATAGTTCGGAACCCAATCAGTGTTTATGTTACAGTCAAAATTCTTAATCGGTCAAAACTACTTTTGACTGGTTTCAGTCAAAACCCTTATTGAGTTAAAACTCGTTTACTCTATTATAATATGTCAGCTATCGCCAAAAGGTCAAAAAAAAAACCTAACAACTTAATAAGTTTCCTAATGACCTTTGGGTTATTTCTTTAATTTTTCGATGTACGTATTTATCATCATCATCAACATCAATATCTTGCCCATAATCCAAATTATTTGGGGTCAGCGCAGCATGTCTTCCACTTCCATACCTCTATTTACGTATTATTGTTACGGTGTTATTTGTTGTTTTGTGTGTGTTGTTGTGTTTGTTTTGTTTGTTGTTGTAGTTTTAATAATTTGTTATCTATAGCAAATTATTAGATGGCTTCAGTTTTATATCTCATGCTGCGCCGACCCCAAATGTTTTTATTTTTATTTTTATTTAGAATAAGGGCAAGAGATTGATGATGGTTTTTACCGGTCAAAAGTAGTTTTGACTGATTAACAGTTTTGACTGTGACATTTATACCGATACACCTATTTACCACGTACATTAAACTAGTTATTAAGGGTGAGCTGGATTAACATAATAAGGCGGTTTTAGAATGCGATGTTTGGGATTTCGCAATTGTCAATGTATGCGTGTATTTGGAGTGAATGACTAGCCTAATGAATGGATGGGAAAGTTTTGTTAGAGGATGACGTGTCTGTAGCGACAAATGAAATACCTGATGCTGTTCTAGCTTTTTGTATTATTATTTTGTAAGTGATGTGACTTATATAAAACCTCTGTTCTACTTAAGTTTATTTCTGTTAAATACCTATCATCACGATCATCATCAACCTATAATGTTCCCACTACAGGGACTCAGGCCTCCTCGGAGAGGGATGGACTATCCTACCTCGCGGGCCCAGTGCGGATTGGTAGATGTCACATGTCTTCGATTTTTTTGGTTCTAAGACATGCCGGTTTCCTCACGATGTTTTCCCTCACCGTTTTGAGAGCAGTGGTGACGAAATAAATCGAACGTACGAACCCACGACTCACTGTTCGTAAGTCGGGGCCGCCACCACTGGGCCACCACTTACTACGGTGAGGGAAGCATCAGCCGCTACAGCCTTGACTTGTCTGTTTCTTCAGTCTGTTAAGCATTTCACAAAAAGTTATGATCTGTTATACGAGTACTACTGACAGCAGTAAAGACAGGCAACACACTGCCCATATAAGGCCGAAATCCTGAGCATGCAATTTTCCAGAAGAGGAACTATTTAAAAGATAAAACTTTGTCATTTTTGTTCATCGGGCACTCGACCTATTCTACATCAAAAAAATGCATATGGCCACTAACAACGCATTGTTTCTTTCGATAGACAGTAAATTGAAACAATATCACACCACAGAGTATCATAACTCTATTCCAATTCTTTTTCCCCCTTTTTATCCCATCCAAAGCTCCCATCTAAGTTTGAATTTACAACAGAACATTCTCTTTATTGCTTCTCAGTACCAACTGTTCGGCTCAAACTAGTTTTATTCCCGTCCTTGGCCCAATTTACCTTGAGATGTTGTTACGTTCATCTCTATGTATCACGTATGGCCAGGTCAGAGTAATTACATGATGACGGTTCAACCTAGTTCTTCTTGTCTGCTTTGGCCTTCTAAGTTGGGTTTGAAGTTATTTGTGTTGTTTTAGGCTTTTATTGTAATGGAGTGACGGCGTAGTAGGTAATGTTAGTTTTAGTCAGGGACTGAATTACCGATAAATTACGGTAACTTTAAATTTCGGTATGACGTCATACCGTTAAATAAGGGTTACCTAAATATTTCGATACCGTTATTTTGGTTGGAAATGCATACCGGTATATTTCGGTAGAAGTACCGTAACCGTTATAAATCTATCGGTAGCGGTACTAAACCTTAATAAATAAGAGTTTTCTTCGACGCACCGCCTTGCCACTTACACACACAACAAAGAGATAAGTAAAAGAGTAGCAAACAAAATGTACAAAATACACAAGTTCTAACGTTTTCCACACGCACACGCGCGCCGCGCCCCGTCTCGCATGCATTTCGGTACCGAAATCGTGTAAGGGTTAAATAACGGTTCAGCCCAACCTTTATATTATTTATAGAGGTACCGCTATAGCTCAACCTTTATTTTAAACCTGTACCGGTATATTTTTTAGGTACCTTAACCTTTAACCGTAACCGCTTTCAGTCTCTGGTTTTAGTTGAGTTTGTTAGAAGATTTTTTTATTAGACTGCCTTGTTGGTTGAGTTGGTTGCAAGCGCGACTGCTGAGCATGAGGACTCGGGTTCGATTCCTGAGTCGTACAAAGAGTTGTTGGGTCTTTTTTTATGATTTCTGATTTATGAGGAGTGTTTTGATGATTTTCACCCCTCCAAAAAAAAGGGTAAGTCGTAGGTATTGGTATATTAAGCTTTAGCTTTTTCCAAGGGGCATTCTGATAAGACGTATTGCATTACCCAGTAACTATCTGTGTTGTAGAGTACAGATAGGGCGCCGTTCCATATAAAGTTCTGATATTCAGCTGCGTCTGGTCAGACTGGAAGTTGACCACAACATAATTGTGAAGTGGATAGGCAGATGAAAATGACTATTGGAAGTTTCAGAAATACTACTGAATTCAGCAGTTCCTATCTAATTTTATTCATAGTCACTTTCATCACAACTTGCAGACCTTGCCCGTACATGACCAAGTATCATTCTACTCTATGTAATGATCACAAACAAATGCATACTAAGTAACTGTTACGTTTCTAACCCTCCCGTGCCAAGAACATGCAATCAACCCTGATTCGGAAATAAGTTTATCTTGCCGACGTGCCACTTCCCGATCACAACACGCTTGCGTCACGGCGTGAACCTACTTAGTTTTGTAATCACGTTTCCTACTAATTGGCGGAGGTTCTGCGTTGTAAATGAAGCGGTTAGTAACTACTTTTCATCAAAAACTAATGTTTAATGGTAATTTAAACTTTTTGGGTGGTTTTGATTACAATAGATGGTAACTTTTATCTGATCAGGCCGTAATCGGCGTAACTGGGAAAATACTAGGCAGATGAGATGATAAATTTTATTTAACAACATTAACAAACTTAGGAAAATACTAGGCAGATGAAAATATAACTTTTATTAAACAACATCAACAAAAATATTGTTTAAAAACTGTGGAGGTCAGATTGGCAAGTCGCTCCATGTAAATTACTGGTGTTCAGTATAATTGGGTGCACCTAAAACTGCAGCTGGCTTCCAGTAAAGCCAATGTTAACATAGTTGTTAAAAGGCAAAGCTGATGATGACTATAGCACACATATTTATTTTCGTTTCCTGTAAATATTCAAAGGAACCCCAGTATCTTTCCAACGTGTCACGTTCCGATGACACCACGCAGTGCGGTGTGAACCTCTTTAGTTTCGTAATCACGTTCCGTACTAATTGGTGGAGGCCCCGCGTCGCAAATGAGCCGGTTACTTAAATAGACTTCAAGGCTCCTTGAGAGCCGAAATGGTTTGAACTATTTAAGTGGCTTTTAGAACTATTTTAGGGTGAAATCTTGGCTGGAAGTTATAATAGTTAGCGATATGTAAGTTTGGAGTTCATCATGTTCAGAATTTGATAAAACACGTAGAAGCAAGAAAACATGTGACCTGTGTTACATTTAGAATTGCCTGTAACCATCTCTACTCACATTTGAAATAAAGAAAAATATATATTTATTTGGCACATGTATAAATACCACAAGAGCACACAATAAATATAAAATTAACAGAAAAAGAATAGAAAATATTGTGTCTCGCTGTTGCGGCAAATAAGCCCAGTTCATCTGCATGTCCTATAATAAATAAAGTAACCCACCGTAACCTACAAAGAGGCACAACCACACACGTAAAAAATGAATAATCCCATCTCTAAAACACAATTCTTTTAGAAAGCCTCTGTACCGTCAAAGAGAAAAATATTCGGAACAAAATCCTTGCATTGCGAACATCAAAAAGTGCACATACAGACAAAATAACTAAAATTCCTCCAGCTACTCATGGACAGAATTCCTTGTATAACGCAATTACGAAAGTGGAACGTTGAGTAGAGGAATTTAATGCGTTTAATGTGTTCACGTTGTGTGTGTGACAGTTATGCTTTTGTGCATGCGTTGAAGATTGTACGGATTTCTGAGCGAGGTCTTTAAACATTCTAAAAATGTCAAAAGGTAAGGTCTGAAGATAAAAAGAAGATCAGCGTTTTCTACACAGTCGTCTACTAAAAACAAAAAAAAAATCCAACAAAAAAATCTTCACTGTTCTACGGAAAAAAAAATTTCAAAAAAATCTTCGGTACAAAACTACAGTTTTAAACCACGTTCTTGCTACTTGAATTCAGTCACAAATTATTTCACTACGTAAACCTTAGCCATCAATTTCCTACGCGAGCTCAGTTACGAGTCACGGCTACACTACGAGTGCTCAGCTACAAGCCATAGCTCAGCTACGAACCATAGCTCTGCTACGCGAGCGCAGCCACAACACATGGATCGGCTAAGCGAGCTTACCTACGAGTACGACTCACGGCACCGCTACACAAGGTCAGCTACGCTACACGAGCACAGCTACGAAACACAGCTCTGCTACGACAACTGAGCTATGAACCACGGCTCCGCTACGCGAACGCAGAAACAACATAGGGATCGGCTAATCAAGCTTACGTAGCTAAGCCAGCTCGCTTCCCCGATCCTTGGCCTCGTAGCTGCGCTACGCAAGAACAGCCGAGACACGGTTACGCTACGCAAACTCAGCAACAAAGTCTACAGACTATCTCATTCATTTCCAATCGGTCCTATATGCATTTTCTCTGTACAAACTATTCCCTTTGACTATTTCTCAATCAGCTACAAATCATTTATCTTCCCTCAGCGATTTCAACTGCAAAAACCACTACCGGTTTTCATTTAGCTTGAAATTGTCACAACGACGTTGCACGTTTATTTCCACATTTCTGCTACGAACTACTGTTGTAAGTACTGCTACACAGATAGACTCGTAGTTCGTCTGTGTACCCACACTACCGTATTTACAAGTTCTTGTGTCTTCTGATGAGGTTCTTGGACTTAGCAAGAAGTTTATATGAAACCGCGCATGCATACTAAACTAAACACATAATACGACTTGTTTCTTGTAAGTTTATTAAGCGTGTGATTTGGAGTGATAATAGCAAGTAAGTAGACAGTTTTGTTACAGTAAATTGAAATATTTTTCGATGCTCTCCAAACCAAACATGATTGCTGAGCAGTAGGGCAAAGTGTAATTAGGTTTTTCCTTCAGAAATTTATCAGTAGCAGCCACGGAGTCTCAAATCCGTCAGTCTTCGGATTTTTATCCGGTTGATGACAATACGCTCGACCCCTATTACACGGGACTAATAAAACGTAACTGGCAAAATGTGGGAGCACTATTTGGTACATCTCTGCCAAACCCTTCGGGGATTACAGGCGTGATGTTATGTTATGCTAAGATTATTTTCAAGTGACCTGAATAAAAATCTGTCAACTTTAATTACCATATTCCTTAATGAACTTACGTATAACTTAATTCCAAACTAAGATTTATCCGTAAACGGCTAAATGAAACTTTTAATTAAATTAACACAGAACAAGATTAAACTAACAGCCTGATAGTTATCTATCGTTCAGTTAAAAGTTCCAGGAGATTAATAGCGGCGGCTTGTAGCCTAGTTTTAAAGCCACGTAAAACCTATTAATTTCTTATCTACTTCCAAGTATCTTAAAAATGAAATGACAAAATGTAGGTCCAATGTGGCATTTTTATAAAATCTTTTTATGAGACAAGGAAGATTGATTTATCAAAAAATTGACAAAATTCGCTCGGATCGGGTTTTTGGGTTATGCCGCGCTTGGCTAGGTTGGTGCGTGGTTATGAGTGACCATACATTACTTACCGTGTTTCCTACGTGCCTTGGAAAGCATGCACGGCTATAATTTGTAGTTCTTTTACAATAAAATCGTAACAGGAAGTCAGTTGTTCGAAAGTATGATAAATCGGTCTTATTATAGTGTGCTTATTATTTTTATCTTGTATATTCCTAGTATTGAGTTTTGGAAGTTAGATATGCAGTCGTTCCATGTCAAAAACTGGTATTCAGCTGCATTCGGTTAGAATAGAAACCGACCCCAACGGAGTTGGGAAAAGGAAAGGCAGATTTGATTTGAGTATTGGCACAGAATAGTTTGTTTGTTTTGTTCTACTTGGAATCATCTATCCAATATATAAAATTCTCGTGTCACAGTTTTCGTTGCCATACTCCTCCGAAACGGCTTGACCGATTTTGATGAAATTTTTTGTGCTTATCCGGTATCTATGAGAATCGGCCAACATCTATTTTTTATACCCCTAAGTATTAAGGGTTGTCCACACCAAACATTTTTTTGGTCACCCATCAAAGTTACCGGGAACGAAGTCGCGGGCATCAGCTAGTATTATGTAAATCTCGACCTCTAGACCATTCATAGGCTAGTGTTATTTTACGACACATACAGCAATGTGCATATTACTACTTGAATAGACTCGAGTGGGCTTCTAATGATAAGAGTAGTGGACTGTATTTATAAAAGGTTTAATGACATATTAACTTAATATCAATAATGTACAAAGAAATGCCCGTAGTGGCCTGTGTCGGTGAGCTGAGCGCGTGCAGCGACGATCGGCGGCTCGCGCTCGGTACGCCATGCCCCGCGCCTTTCCCGCGGTTGGCCGCACATAGGCGATGCGCCGACACTACCAATGGATAATTTTATTCTATGAAAATACTTTTCATACGAATACTGGAATAAAGTACTGTTGACACTGTGTAAGTGTAATACTTATTCCTCTGGAATTATGATATTCCTACAGAAGAGACTCAAGCCAAAAAAATCCTTCTAAGGTTTCATACCAGAGGAAATGGGAACCTTAAGTATCTCATTTTTAACCGACTTCTCTTGTGTATTTTAGTTTAACGTAAGTTGTAACCGTTTTCTCAAACTCAGTGTTCCTGAAAAGACAACGAAAAGAGGTCCGTTTGTGATATTTTTGTCCAGCTTTATTCTAGATTCTTTGTTGCCATCTTATTAACATAAATTCTATGTCGCGAGACGGCCGTGCGGTAAGCTTTCTTGTGTTTATGTAAGTCGGCAACGCTTTCTATTGATTTCCTAGATGCATCATCGACTATGAAAAATGTTGTGAACAAAATCATTAAAATACCCAACTTTTTCTGGCAAAAATAAATCGTGTTGTTTGTTCTCGAAAATACACATTCATACCCACACAACAAAAAATAATCAACACAATCATAGACAGAAACCCTCACAAAAAACAACTTGACAAGCGCAACACCAACAAATTGATCACTTAATTCAATCCTCGCTACGGATGAACTCAAGGCAATTTCAATCACAACATCATCACATACAGGTTAAATTGGCACGCACCGTTCTGTTGCATTCGCAAACTACTTGGGGAACTAGGTAGCGATGCTAATTAACTCTGTACCACTAGAACAGGCGCTTTCATGGTATTTAGTGCTCCACTTTGGAATTTATACAATCACTAAAGTCGAAAACTTTGCCAATATAACTGGCAATGGAATTGAAACTAGGATTGTTGTCTATTGGATTTTGTTGTCTACGGGAAACGACTTCGATTTAGTGTCTGTGTTACGAGTGTGTGTTCTTGTTTTGGATTAATCGCAACTAATATCATAAAACTAATAGATCGAGTTCCTAACGTCGAAATCCGAAGACTCACAAGTTTTCGATATTGGGAATCGCGTTACGCAACTCAAATGGAGTTGGGTAGGGCACCTAGCAAGGCGCAGTGATGACAGGTGGACTAGGGCTGTCACCGAATGGCGTCCAAGAACTGGCAAAAGAAGTGTGGGTCGTCCGGCGGCAAGATGGGCAGACGACATAGTTGCCATCGGGGGCAAAACCTGGATGAGGCTTGCACAGGACCGTGGAGATTGGCACAAGAAAAGAAAGGCCTATACCCAGCAGTGGGTGAGTTCGGGCTGTGGATGATGGATGATGAATATTATAAATAGCTACATACAGGAATATTCATAAATTTTAGTCACACTATACCCTGGCCTATGACCTGGGTTATTTTTTTTTATTCAGGTAGTACTACTGCCAAAAGTCCATTACTTTGTGTAATTTATTTTATCACTACTGCTCTTAAAAGGGTGAAGGGAAACATCGTGAGGAAACCGGCGTGTCTTAGAACCAAAAAACACAACAACAACAATAACAACAACAACCAACCCGCACGGGGCCCGTGTGATGGATTATGGCCCAACCCTTTCCTAGAGGGAAGGCCTGAGTCCCTACAGTGGGATCATTATAGGCTGATGTATGTATAGATCTAGATGATTGATTGGCTATGTGTGTGTGTGTCTGTTGTAAACTAATATTAGTTCGATCTGTTTGCTTCAATAAGATCATTTAACTAGGCTACGTAATTACCATCTATTAGCTTTAATGAAGTACGTTCAATCTGCTACCATTACATAATGATGTATCAATATTATCATAGACAATGTCACTTAATTATGCTTTATTGGGAGTAACGCATGAATACTCCTTTTGGATAAATTATGTAAACGGCTTACTAATATGTACTTATAACCTAACTACTAACTTCCTACGTAAAATATTTTTATTACTAGGCTTTATGGTATCCCACTGCTGGGCAAAGGGAATCTTTTCTTCTTTCATACCTCTGTATACTGAGCGACCCCTAGCCATGTTAGCCCCACAAACATACAGATAACAATGTATAATATTTTTAGTTTGATTTATTTCATAGCATTATCGTTTTGTCTTCGTTTAAATGTAATCTATAAGTATTTTTATTATGTAGATTAAAATTAATTGAGTTACAAAAAAAAATATATATATAATAATACATTTAGTTTGATTTATTTCATAGCATTATCGTTTTGTCTTCGTTTAAAGGTAATCTATAAGTCTTTTTATTATGTAGATTAAAATTAATTGAGTAACGGATCGCTTAAACCTGCAAGGCCTTTACAAAATTTCTGCTGACTGAAACAAAATTCAGTCCCTGCAGGCAGCTGATAAAATATCGTAACATTTTGGTAATTTACAATCATAATTAAATTATAATTGAAACAACACAGCGGTAGCTTTTGTTAATTATAGACTTAATTTTAAATTGACTGTTCTTTCGTGAAGAAGTTGTTTTCATTTTTCACATCATCGCCGTGAAAAAGCAATTTATTTTCACTTACTGTCAATGTTCATTTAATAAATATTGCGTCTCGGGAAACTGACAAATGGAAAATATGATTTGATAAAGGTATAATAATAGACTATATTTGATAAAAAAAGGTGATTTTTAGGGAAAGATTCAGATGGTTTTGGTGTTTGCAAAAGTTGTTACCGTGGATATTAATGAAATTGCTTTTAGTACTCTACTGCTAGCCATATTTTTTATAAAATTGTATAAGTCACCTACTTATACATTCATTTATTAAACTGATAGTCTAGGGATGTATGGAGGGAAACCAATATTCATATTCGTTTCAAAATCTAATAAATGTTTTTTGTAATTATGTTACGTGTTATATTCACATTATAAACGTAGTCCAGGTCCTGTCTCCCGCTCTGGGCAAAGCGGAAGGGAGTGTCAGACTTCTACTGACTAAAAACCACCCATGCTCCTTCTTACTTGCCGCGGGATCTCTTTCAAACAACCCGCAGCCCCGACGGGGAGGGTAGCCACACTTAAGTCGATCCTTACATACTCCTTTTGCCTCGTCCACATTTATACATCTCTTCATACACGCACGCCGGTTACGAGTACTATGCATCTGTCCTTTCTGAAGAACGGGACCAATAAGATAAAGCTAAATACCCAATAAAACATAACTCTCACTATAATTATCCAGCACTACCTTCAAACACCCCAAAACTCCGATCACCCCGCTATCTTCATCCCTACATTCCCCGATATTACCCCAAACGGTACGCAAGACGTAAACACAATACGGTCCATACTAAACCGGGTTTGTATTAAATTTGCATCAGTAATGAGAGCAGTATTAGTATCTGCTACACTAGCAGCTAGTAAACATGAGACGTGCCAAAGTTCGCGTCGAAAGCAAATCACCCCAAAGGGAAGGGTTACTTCATACGGGGTCCAACGAAAGCGGTGGATAGTTATGTAGTTAATGATAATAACTGGTGTATCTCCTTTGTGATTAAGGCTAAGACTCTGAGAACCGAACTTTTTTTGATACAACTTAATGTTGAACAAAAAATGTTGTAGTTTATTAAACATACTTAATTATTTTACGGATCGAACCACGATACAAAAAACGTCACCGTCTCACAAAAAAAATCGTAAAAATGCTAAACTCGTAATCGTTTTTTAAATCGTACTTACTTGAAGTAGACTAAACTAATACTCCCTAAACAAAACGTGTCAAAAAATAGGCAAAAATAATTTGAACACATCTTTATACAGAAATGAAACAAACTGAGGACTCGCAGAGTCTACTTGCACCACCAATTTAGCGTCTAGGGCTAAACTGATTTAAAACACAATCGTTTGATGATGTGAATGATGTTTTAATTTACAAACCCTAAACGCGATTATTCATTTATGGTGCCAGTGGGCTTCAGTGTTCACAATAGGCTATGTAGTAATGAATGATGATGTTAAAATTATCCGTTTAAACGGCATTAGAAAAATCAGCTTCTGAAGTCGGTGACATTTGTTTGTTTGATTTAGCTTTTTTGCCACCGACTTCAGAAGCTGATTTTTCTTCTGAAGTTTGTTTTTTACTTTTTCGTGTTTTTGAAGTCGGTTGTTTTTTTTTACAAAAAAGTTTATTTTTATTTTTAGTTGTAATATCTTATACAAATATTTACTATGCATTTAACATTCAACCAAGAAACCTAACCTTAACCTTCAAGATTAAACACGTAATAAGTGCCAATGTTTGAGGGTTGCCCTCGATTTCTCCAGGATTCTATCACCAGGTCCTGGTTTCCATATCATGGTATCACCTTTGAAATATCTCCTTTCCAATAAAAAAAATTGGTTCATAAACGACGAAGTTATTTGCGAACACACAAACGAAAAATGTTCACAAATTAAAAAAAAGTTCATAAAATGAAAAGTACTGGGTCAACCCATGTTAAATTTTTATGGGACTAAATGGCAACTATTTTGCATCAAACTAAAAAAGAATCACGTCAATCGGATCATAAATCTCAGCGTAATCGGTGTACATACATAGAAAAAAAAACATACCAATCGAACTGAGCACCTCCTCCTTTTTGGGAAGTCGGTTAATAACAAATTCAACAGCGAAAATCGCGTTCGACGAAAGATTCCAATTGTTACTTTTAGAAGTTACAATTGGAATCGTTCGTCGAACGCTATCCGCATTCATGTCCTACTTTGACTTTACAGCGGAGTGATAAAAAAACGCAGAGTTTAGAATGAACGTTGCGCATTCCAGGCCACTGGAAAATAGTACGAGTGCAGAAAAAAACAATCTACAAACGGGTAACTGAAATTCCGACCCGCCACTTCGGATACTATCCTTAAATCGTACACGTAGCCGTAGTATAGTTGAAATGTATTGCTAATTTGCTTCTTTTATGGGAGCTGCACACTCGAAAGTGGTTCTACCATAAAGGGTCATCTTTAAATTACGTCGGTCGACGAAATGTGATATTGTGTGGGAGGAGTCCTATATTTCCGAAATTCAAGACCTCTGTCACACAATGTCACATCACAACATCTAATATATCTGAATATTAAAACACGAGGACTATTAATATACAGTCTGTATAAACGTGTGAAAAAAAAACATGAAAGTGTGGCTTAATTTATGGATGGCCCCTAATGAGCACCCATAGTCTCCTAAAAATCAACTAAATAGGTACCATTGTCAAACTAGCCCATCATTCGAAATGTGGTACTTTTCATTATATTAGTATTAATTCAGTAAAAGTCTCTATATTACTTTGATTTTGTTATAAAATGTCTTGAGATTATAACAACACAATTCAGGTCAAGAATCCAGACTTACTTTTTTGGTATTTGATAAAAATATTACTACTCAATCATAAAACTTGGTTACACATTGAAAACTAACTCTGTATATCCGACACGTACGCTTTAGACCAATCAGTGGCCACTACACAAAATCAGTAAATGATAATTGGTATATTTTAGCAGAACTACCCTCCCTCTATGAAGCCAGGCAATGCTCGCAAACAGGTCGCACGAACAAACTCCTACCGGTGAACGGCTACTGAATTTGCAGTGTTACTCCACTAGTGAATTTTACGACCAGCCGTGGTTTCGTGTGTCCTCGTGCACGTACCTAGTGCAACATACACCACTTTAGAATCAATTTGGGAGCTCCTCTGTGAAACTGCTCGACTAATGTCAGGACATTTTACGATCGGTACGTTTTGGTGATGATTTTTAGAGTCGATAATAAGAGAATGTGTTTCTTTCTTGTCAGCCGCAGACACTTAAATGTAACTTATGATGACCATTACGATTAAGTAATCCTGTAATCCCCAGCGGTGACCTCTCGCGTCCAGCCATGGTGCAAGCCATGGTCCGGGGCGTGAGGGAATGGGACGCCGTCGCCTCCTTCTGCGAAGCAGTGATGTTAGCGCTCTTCGCTAGCATCGGTGGCGGAAGGTGAGAGGGAGAGTACCTCTCGTCCCAGCCGCCGCTGGAGACGCTCCGGGCGTCGGGGGCCACGAGATAGCTTCCAGCCACCGTAGACGCGGGTCCGTGGACGGTGAGTAATGGACTAGCTCGCCGTCCGTCCGTCTTATGACGACGACAGGTCGTGTCGACGGCGCGTTCGTGTTCCACGCGCGTCTCAAAGAGATGTCAGCAACATAGAAGGGGCCCGCAAGGTCCAACGCCCGTCGGGGCTTCGGGTTGTTCGAAAGAGATACCGCGGCCTCGGCACAAAAGGCTAACAACATGGGTGGTTTTTAGTCAGTAGAAGTCTAACACTCCCAACCGCTCTGCACAGAGCGGGAGGAGTCATTTGATGATTTCCCAACCCCAAAAAAAACAAAAAAGGCCTCTAATCCTCGAAGCGTTTGGCAGAGGCGTGGCAGAGGGTTAACCATTAGTACACTCACATTTCACCAGTTATGTTTATGTCTCAATGACTACGAGGCGAGTCCATTGTCATCAACCAAGTAAAATTAATCTAGACTCCGTGGCTGCTACTGACAAACGGCCCGATCTGGAAAAAAAGAACTTATGCTTACGAATAAGTATCGGGGATAAATTAAACGTCATTTATATACAGGGTGATGCCGACAATAGCACAATAAATGAAACCTCTGGTACGAGTAGTTCTAGTTCAAAGGAATATTTTTAAACTATCGTTCGTCTCGCTAAAACTCGAGAACGGCTGGACCGATTTGGCTGATTTTAGTGTTTAAATATTCGTGGAAGTCCAGGGAAGGTTTAAAAGATGAGAAAGTGGTAGGTAGGTAGGCAGGGTAGTAGGTAGAGTAGTAGGTAGGTAGGGTAGTAAGAAGAATAGTAGATTAGGTATGTTTGGTAGGGTAGTCGGTAGAGTAGTAGGTAGGGTAGTAGGTAGGTAGGGTAGTAGGTAGGTAGGGTAGTAGGTAGGTAGGGTAGTAGGTAGGTAGGGTAGTAGGTAGGTAGGGTAGGTAGTAGGAAGGTAGGGTAGGTAGTAGGAAGGTAGGGTAGTAGATAGGTAGGGTAGTAGAAAGGTAGGGTAGGAGTTAGGGTAGTAGGTAGGGTAAGAGGTAGTAGGTAGGTAGGTTGGCGGTAGGTAGATAGTTGGGACGTAGGCAGGTAGTATGTAGGAAAAAGGGCATAGCAACGCTTGCGGGTACAGCTAGTTCCCATATAAAAATAAAATAAGAAATCTTTAAACGATCCCTTCATGTAAACATCATTTATCTTATTCAAACTATCTTAAGCTTCAATTTATTTCCTCGACAGCAGCATCACATCGATATACATTTTCCAACTTGATTCATATTTAATTTCAACGTCTCGAGATTACACTCGCAGCGTAGGCGGGTAGATTGCGATTGCGGTTATTTATCTTATTACGAGCGACACAACGGCCATTATCCTTTGTTTATCGCCTAGGGGCCTGGCATTGTGGTCGACGTCATTAAAACTTAATAATGGTGGATTCAATCCGCCGTAGGCTGCGTTTACCGTCCAACGACCATGTGTTTATTGTGAAAACGGGAGGAAAAACCCTTTGTGATTTCTCTTTGCTCAGTTTTTTGTGGCCCACGGAGCGGACAGATGGGCAAGCCAGATAATTGAGTTTTTAATCTTGGCGTTACGTTTCGGACGAGCCGAATTGAATTTTGAATGTCGGCGGAAATTATGTAGCGGACAATCCTCATCTTTTTTGCCGATTCCGAGTTGTGACATTGTTGATTTATTATTTCTTAACAAGACTGGAAGTCTGTTTATTGTGTTCTTGACTCTCTCTCTCCTGTCTTCTATCCTCTCTTTCTTTACGTGTCGATGAGCTCAAATCATGTTAGACCAGTATGTACTCCTCCTTTCTAGACTCAATTTCATAAAATGCTGGGAAAACATGTTAAGCCGCACGGAATAGTGATCATATCTTAACTTTACCCATTTCCACAAGAAGGGTGCAATCTTGGCGCAGTGTGTTGAAGCTGAATGGCTCATATCCTTTCGAATCCGATCATGCATAGGCATTATATCCGTGATACCACACGATTACATTAATAACTCTTCTAACCACCTTTATCAAAGCAATTTCAAGAGAACCTTTTATGCAATAGATTAGTTAACAAAAAAAATCTAATTAGTCCGTCAGAAAGATACAAGCAGAAACAGAAGGAGTATCTTTGTGCTCTTCTATTTTTTATGTATTTTCCTTTTTTTTGTATTTTGTGTGTACTTAAATAAATAAATAAAGATTTCCAAAAAATATTGGACACGTATTTTTTCTTTTTTCACATAAGCAAACAATGAAGACGATACAGTGCTTTGAAAACTCGTGTGACGTCATATTCTAAGACATTATTATGACATTTTTTACCGGTGAGTGACGGCACAACCCCCCACTCAAATCTTTGACGCGTCAATTTTTAATGATTTGATAAAACAAAAAATACGTTTCTAATATTTTTCGATAATATAACAGACGGACTAATTAGAATCATATTTTGTCTAGTCAGTAAACATCCCTATTCTCTGCCTTACACTTTCAACTTTACGGCTTACTTTAATTATACTGCCCCGGATCATTACCTAGTCCATGAAAACTTTTATACCCACAAAATTGGATTAGCTTCCCAAAAAAATTACGGAATCAGGAACAAGATCTAAAGTTTATTATTTCATTTAAGTACAGCCCACCTTTCGGTAAATTAGTAAGGAAAGTCAGCCTAAATTAACGAACCGCGTGATCTTATTAGTTACCCCACTCAAGCCATTAGGTTGCCTTTAGCTGGCACGCCATTGTAATTTACCTGCTCAAATTTAATAGAACCCTTTAAGGTGCAACCTCCAAGGAAACGAAATTTTTATTAAAACGTTGATATCTACAGTTTTCAGTGCGCGTTTTTCGAGCTGTTTTCAGCATATTTCGACTGGAGTAGTGTTCCGCCTACTCCCTGACCAATTTGACACGACCGCACGCACAAAAAATTTCTACCCCTTAGGACTTAGAAAAATTTTCAAAATTTTTATACTAAATTCGTTAATAACAAATCCATTTTTAATATTTCTTTTATTTTAATTAATTTATTTAGTCTCAGTTGTGGTCAGCTACCATCCCTGCGTCGAAGGTTGCGATCCGTAGCCCGAGGCCCAGATTGGGGGTTGATTACCTTCACTTTTGCCCCAAAAAACTGGTTTTTCGGGGTTAATTCCAGATTTTTCTTTTAACGACAGTAAACTTTTTTCCAAATTCAGCTAGCCGGCGCCGAGACGCGTCTTTTGACGTATCGCACGTGCCCCTAGCTCGCAAAAAATTTTTTAATTCTATCTCATATCTACTACCTAAGTACAGTGAAATCCACCTAAGGAAACGAAATTTTTATTAAAACGTTGATATCTACAGTTTTCAGTGCGCGTTTTCGAGCTGTTTTCAGCATATTTCGACTGGAGTAGTGTTCCGCCTACTCCCTGACCAATTTGACACGACCGCACGCACAAAAAATTTCTACCCCTTAGGACTTAGAAAAATTTTCAAAATTTTTATACTAAATTCGTTAATAACAAATCCATTTTTAATATTTCTTTTATTTTAATTAATTTATTTAGTCTCAGTTGTGGTCAGCTACCATCCCTGCGTCGAAGGTTGCGATCCGTAGCCCGAGGCCCAGATTGGGGGTTGATTACCTTCACTTTTGCCCCAAAAAACTGGTTTTTCGGGGTTAATTCCAGATTTTTCTTTTAACGACAGTAAACTTTTTTCCAAATTCAGCTAGCCGGCGCCGAGACGCGTCTTTTGACGTATCGCACGTGCCCCTAGCTCGCAAAAAATTTTTTAATTCTATCTCATATCTACTACCTAAGTACAGTGAAATCCACCTAAGGAAACGAAATTTTTATTAAAACGTTGATATCTACAGTTTTCAGTGCGCGTTTTCGAGCTGTTTTCAGCATATTTCGACTGGAGTAGTGTTCCGCCTACTCCCTGACCAATTTGACACGACCGCACGCACAAAAAATTTCTACCCCTTAGGACTTAGAAAAATTTTCAAAATTTTTATACTAAATTCGTTAATAACAAATCCATTTTTAATATTTCTTTTATTTTAATTAATTTATTTAGTCTCAGTTGTGGTCAGCTACCATCCCTGCGTCGAAGGTTGCGATCCGTAGCCCGAGGCCCAGATTGGGGGTTGATTACCTTCACTTTTGCCCCAAAAAACTGGTTTTTCGGGGTTAATTCCAGATTTTTCTTTTAACGACAGTAAACTTTTTTTCCAAATTCAGCTAGCCGGCGCCGAGACGCGTCTTTTGACGTATCGCACGTGCCCCTAGCTCGCAAAAAATTTTGCCCACCCTCCCACCCTCTGTTCTATAGCTATAGGGAGAAGGAAAACGGAGAGAGGTCGGCAAAATTTTTGTTTTCGATTTTAGTTAATTTTAGGCTTTAGGGGGGGAAAATTATATTATTTTATTATTTTGACAAATTTTAGGACACAAATTTGAATAGGACAGTCGTTTTTAATATTATTTATAAACGTATTTTAATTTAATTTAATTTTACTAGTTCTATAATTTAAATATTTATTCAAATTTGATTTGTATTATTAAACTGTGTTCCCCCCTTTACAGGGACTCAGGTATTCAGTGTCTTTTTAACCGACTTCATTTAGTTGTTATTGACTAAGTGTAAAATCTTACTTTTATTGTATTTTAAATTTAATATTTTGACAGTCGTTGGTGACCATAATTATAATTATTATCTAATTTATTTGTATTATATCATTTTGATTTATTTGTGTGTAGTCCTACCGTGGTCTCCCCTTTACAGGGCCACGGTACCCAGTGTCCATAAAACATTTCTTCTCTCCTCACGAGCGGATACAACTGTATCGACCTCCGCTATACAGGGGTCAAATCTGATTTTATCCGCTCTCAGCCCGACAAAATGTTCCGCACCCCATCCAGCACCCTGAGATCTAACGGCTCCAGTGGCTCGTCGCGATCGGCGGAGAAAGCGAGGCCCATGACTCTTGACGCGAGGAGGAAGATTGTATTCGGAAACGATACACCCCTCGCGCCCAAGGAGAGCCTTGCTACTCCGTCGACGCGCCGAGCCCCTGTCGTCGCTTCAGAGCCGCTCACGCAGCCGGAGGCCGGACACCGCAGTCGCATTGCGGAAGCGAGAGCTTGCCTGAATAAGGCGAAGCTTAATTTGGGCAACTCTCGCAATCTCAAAGCCGAGATTAAAACTGCGGTGCTCGAAGCCATAAACCGGCTGTTTGAGCTGGTCAAAGAGTCCGAGCTCGACAAGGCCCCTCCCGCACCCATAGCCGTGCCGGTTCCCGCACCCACTGCTGACCACTGTCCTCCATCCTCTTCTGTCGAAGTTCTTGCTGGCCAGACTGAGCTCCTTAACACCCTAAAGAAGCATATCTCGGAGTTGAAAGACAACTCCGAGAAACTCGAGAGACTCCGAGACAGTCTGGCGAGCAGGGACAGTGTGGGGGAGACGACCTACGCAAGTGTAGCGGCCGTCAATAAGTGCCACACTGGGGCACAAGCCCTGGAGCGAACGACGCTACACTCCGTGGTCGTTTCCTCTACACAGGAGACGGATACGGGGGCCGAGATACTCGAAAGAGTCAGGAAGGCAGTGGACGCGAAGGAGGGCTGGGTGCGTGTAGAGAGGGTCAGAAAAGCTAAGGACCGGAAGGTGATCATGGGGTGCGCAACGAAAGAGGAGAGGGAGAAGCTAAAAATGCGACTGGAATCGGCCGGAGAGAACCTCGTCGTCGAGGCAGTGAAAAATCGGAACCCGCTTCTGATTCTTAAGGACGTGTTGCTGATTCACAGTGACGAAGAGGTGTTGAGAGCCCTTAGGAATCAGAATCAGGAGATGTTTCACGGCCTCGGGGACGAGGAACAGAAAATAACCATAAAATTTAGGAAAAAGTCCAGAAACCCACATTTGAACAGCATTGTGATGAGCGTTTCTCCAGCTATCTGGAAGAGGGCACTCGAAGGAGGTAAGCTCCGCATTGACCTCCAACGGGTGCGCGTCGAGGATCAGACGCCTCTGGTGCAGTGCACCCGCTGCCTGTCGTACGGCCATGGCAAGCGCCTATGCACGGAGCCGGCCGACCTATGTAGCCACTGTGGTGGTCCGCACCTTAGGTCGGACTGCCCAGAAAAGCTCAAGGGTGAAGCAGCGGTGTGCATCAACTGCACCAGAGCTAAGCTGGGGGAATGCTCTCACAATGCGTTCAGCGAAGAATGCCCGATACGCCGGAAGTGGGACGCGTTCGCACGAGCGACAATAGCGTATTGCTAAGGTGGTCGATGCTCCTACTTCCGCGTACACAGAGACAACTGATTCGACACAACCAGATAGCAAACGCATTAAGCGAACCACTAGGGTTGGCTTAATGAAGAATGATAATGAGTGTCACCTTCCTGAGGAAGTGGCGCTAATTATGCTGGACCGTAGGCCAACTCTAGTGGAATCGTTAAGTTGTGTCGAATCAGTAATCAATGTTTGGGATTTTGTCTTGCAAAAATTGCGATATGCATTCATATGATAATCATAAAGTATTCATATCACACAAGAATCAATGTAGCATGGCAAAATTAAACAATCACACAACAAGGGCAAAAAATATAAAAATTAACGTTCAGAAACAAGTGAAATCGTAAAATTAAATTGGGATAGAATAAAAAAGTAAATCAAGGCAGTAAAATCGTGTATAAATTAAATAATAAAATTAGTGTAACATAGCATAAATATAAATGTATCTAGAAAACAGCATAAATCATAAAGAACAATAAAACATTGGTAAAGTTGCAGCAATAAAGTAAAATAGTACAAACTTAATCGCAAGAGTCTGGTCTCCTCGGCCTTTTATACTTCAACCAGTCGTAATTCAAGCTATACACCAAGGAACCAAGGGCTCTGACCACGTCAGAGGGACACTGGTGGGGCAGGAGTGTGGTTTTAGCCGGTTCGAGTCCGGCACTACCTCGACTATCTCACAGCCTGTGCGGTAGTCGAGGTGTCCGTGGGGATTTCCCACTCCTGCCAAAACAAAAAAAAAAAAAAAAAAAAAAAAAAAAAAAAACCTCCAAGGAAGCCCGCGAAATTCGAATGTTCTTACATTTTTTACAATTTGCCAGTCAGTGTCTGGTTGTATGTTAAATAAATTAGGATTCGCGACCGTGACAAAATGTGAATCAGTTCATATAACTTGAATGCGTTTTTCATTAAATAGGTACTCAAGAAATTAAATCAACCCCGTCGGGGCTGCGGGTTGTTCCCCCGTCGGGGCTGCGGGTTGTTCGCAAGAGATACCGCGGCCTCGACATGAAGGGCTAAAAAGGAACATGAGTGGTTTTTAGTCAGTAGAATTCTGATACTCCCTTTCGCTCTTCCCAAGAGCGGGAGGGGACCCCTTGCGTGATTCCAAGTGACTTTTGTCCCTATTTCGTAAAACCGTTGCGTGCTCCTAAGTGACTATTGTCCCTTTTTCGTTTTGTCATCATTACTCGTCATAATATATCTATCCCATTCTATTATATGAAGTTTTAATCCTTTTTCTCTTTTCTACTCGATTCGTTCTAAAATTCTTCATGCTAAAAATACAACAAAAGTTCATATAAATTCATTTTAAATTAAAAAAAAAAATGTCAAAAGTCAGTCGTTGAAACTCGCGCGCGATAGAAATAGCTCCAGACTATTTTCGATTAATTTATTGGTTTTAAGTGAGTATTTTTGAATAAACTACTAATTAAATGGTTAATTATATATGTGATTATGTGTGTGCAACCGGATTTTAACCTGAAGGTAAGTATGTTTCAAATTCTGAGTGATTTTTACGTGTGCTTGTAACGGTTTTAGAATTTTGTCAGAATGCTTTCGTAATAAAATTGTAAGACCAGTTCTGTAACCAAAGTAATAGTTATTGCATTGAATATTTACTCGACAATAGTTTTCAGTCAAAACATATGCAAAAATAGTAAATATAATTCAAGATTACATGTTTTGTTCAAGATAACCTTGAAAAAATTTTAAAGTAAACAAACAAAAATGGCGGTTGGCTTAGTTACTTGAAAAAATGTAAATAAATATTTTTATACTGTTAAGTATGTTTATTTTTATTTTATCGTACGTAAATAGAACCGTTCCAACTTTAGAAGCCATAAAATATATGTGTTACCGATTTACTTTTTTATATAAATATTATTTTTATTCACCACATATTGTTTTTTTCAACTACAGTCAATGTTTATCGCTAAGTATAATAAATTTGAAACGAAATACTAACAAACACTTGACACCACTTGAAAGAGTCATTCATAGGCTTGAACAAAAACATTACTCGAAGCGTCCTTTGTTTATAAAACGTAAACAAAAAAATAATTTATGAGCCCGGCCGTATGGCGCGCGGCGGGCCGCCGTTTTTTTCGAACGCTGAGCACTTGGTGACGTAATCGTGACTCACTTCAAGCAACGCCAGCGGTTAAGGATGTAAATTTTGCTGGAATTATCTTAACTAGCAGTGCGCGTTTAGTCGCGTCATTAGTGCACGGTACTGAGAACTAATTAGTAACTATGCAACAATTAACAGCCACAAATGTGGGTGCTGATGGTCAATGTGTTCATTACAGAGCAGCTACAGAACCAATTCGCATCAGGAATTGCTGTGGTTGCTAATCGAGTAACGAGTCTCGCTCGCCTATCGACATCCCATTATTCGAATTTATACCCAATGCGCAATGCACCAAAAGTAACAACATCACAAGTTAGAACCTTCCCTGTAAACAAACTCTAAACTAGGTTACATGTTATTAAAGCCCAAAATCGCTTACGAGACTCCAACAAAGTATATTTCCAAGATGAAAAATATGAAGTTTTCCAAGTAAACACGTCAAGTGTCGGCAGAGTTGAAATTAGTTGGCGTACTCCCATTGAAGGCTGTGTGGGTGAGCAACAAAAGAACAAAACAACGTGCTATCTACCCAAGCGCAGGCCAGGCCAGGCCATTTTTTTTGTTTGTTTTAAAGTACCTACTTATTTTTTAAACGGCAAGAGAATATAAGGTTTTGTTGTGAAGTAAAGAGATTTTGTCATTCAACTAGCCGAGAAACTATGTTTTAAGTTATCTCTATTAGGGCGAATTTAATCAATGAAACTGAACAAGGAGCTCGTGGCTTAATAATAACTGCCACTCGGGTCGATCTTTAGGTTAAGCCGCGCTTGCCTAGGTTGGTCTGTGGATGGGTGACCGCCCATTACATACCGAGTTTCCTCCGTGCCTTGGATAGCACGTAAAGCTGTTGGTCCGGAATATAAATCTCTGGCAGTCGTTACAGGTAGTCAGTGACCTGAAAGTCTGACAACCAGTCGTACCAATGGGTACCGTATTAGCTAGTATTAACTGGGTTGTGGAGGTCAGATAAACAGTCGCTCCATGTAAAATACTGGTATTCAGCAGCATCCGGTTAGACTGGGAGCCGATCCCAACAGTTGGGAAAAGGCTAGGATGATGATGAAACTGAACGTGTTTAGCCCATCCAAACTGCGTTCAAGACAGACAGCTTTTAAATATAACAGAACATCACGCTTATAATCCCCGAATGGTTAGACAGAGGTGTACGCATTAGTTCGCCCACATTTCGCCCGGTCTGACTCGTAAAATGGGGCGTATTGACATCAACCGGGCACAAATTCAAATTCCGTGGGTGCTACTGACAAATTCCTGATAGAAAAAGTCAATAACATTTTGCTCGACCTAGAAATCAACCCCAGGACCTAATGCAAAGCAGTCGCGCTTGCGACTACTAGACCAACGAGGCATTCACATAGTCAGTCAGGCTCTTGAACAGTTACCTATAAATAGATGGAAGTTATTTTAATAATACCACAATCGATGAAGATATTAATAGAAACGAGTGAGGTTCACGAATTATTGAATACGTCAATGTAGAGGCTTATTATATAAACATGAACCGGTATTGTACGTCTAGCCGATAACATAAACCCTTTGAGAAGGTTAACCTATTTTTATACAAGGCTGGTCTAGCAATCCTGTCGGGGCTGCGGGTTGTTCCTAAGAGATACCGCGGCCTCGACATAAAGGGCTAAGAAGGAACATGGGTGGTTTTTAGTCAGTAGAAGTCTGACACTCCCTTTCGCTCTGCCCAAGAGCGGGAGGGGTTATTTTATTAGATGATTTTCCACCCGCCAAAAAAATAAGGCTGATCTAGCAACGATCCTACTTTTTTTAGTTTTGATAGTTACTTTTATACGACATTTGTATACACAGTATCTATGTAAATATTATAGAAAAATCTCCATGAGAGAAATTGTGAATTGTTGTTAACAAAAAAGTATTTTCACAATCATTTCAGCCATAAGACGTCCACTGCTGGACAAAGGCCTCCCCCAGAAGGAAGGGGGATTTTCCATAATCGCCACGCTTGGCAGGCGGGTTGGCGATCGCAGTATGGTTGTTACAAAGGCACAGAGAACGCTGCTGCCCATTCACTGGTAAGTCCCTTAGTCGCCTCTTACGACACCTACGGGAAGATATGGGATGGTGCTATTCTTTACGTCCGACACCATACGGAGCGAATTCCCAATGACTTGAACTAAATAACTCGATAATAGAAGACAAGGAGGATGACGAGGTTGAAAAAACTAAAATAAATAAAGTATAAATGGTTTATTTAAATATTGCAAAAAATGCAGAAAAAATACCAAACACATCCTCACCGAATTTACTCGTAGTTATTTCAAGATTTTCCGTATTCATGTAGCGGTATTTATTTTCCGCCCCAGTTTCTCTTATTTTGATATCTTTACCAGTAGAGTATGAAGATGTATAATATACTTAAATATTATCAATTTTCTCGTAAGTCGTATCCAACAAATCTTAACTAATAACAGGATAAATGAGGAAGTAAGTTTGTTTGTTTTTCTCCCACGTTAAACGTGATTGATCAATCTCTTTGAAATTTATTTTGCATAAACATAACTGTGGGTTTAAGGTAATATAGACGAGAATAACATTCTGTGTCACTGGCGAGTTTTTTCAGCTATAACAGTAGAAAGTAGAAAAAGATTGACTGAATTAGCAGCTAAATTTTAATATTTTTCAGGCATAGAATGGGGCTCTATCAATATGGCATAAAATTAATCACCATTCTTCTGGCTTTATGCTAATTCATTTGAGGTCGGCGCAGCATATCTTCTGCTTCCCGCTAAGACTGCTACTGCTATGATGCTATGGCTTGTTGGAGTAGGTCATCATCATTCTTTTGCCCTTATACCAATTCATTTGGGGTCGGCGCCTGTCTTCTTCTTCCATACTTCTCTGTTTCTCATCATCTCATGAGACACCTCCTTTTTTGCCATATCATTCTTAACACAGTCCATCCACCGTTTATTTGGTCTTTCTCTACTCTTATACCCATCCACATTCATATCCAAAACCTTTCTCAAGGCCTCTTGGGTTAGGGCACGCCACGATAGTGGCGGTAAGTCCCCTCTTTGAGGAGTGGCTGGAGAGGCGCCACGGCGCCCTCACCTTCCGTCTGACGCAGGTACTCACCGGACACGGTTGTTTCGGGAGGTACCTGCACCGAATCAGGCGGGAGGAAACGCCCGGTTGTCACCATTGTGAGGATCGGCCGGAGGACACGGTGGAGCACACCGTGGAGGTGTGTCCCGCTTGGGCGGAGCCCCGCCGTGTTCTCGTAGCGGCGATCGGCGGCGGCGACCTCTCGCGTCCGGCCCTGGTGCAAGCCATGGTCCGGGGCGAGGAGGAATGGGACGCCGTGATGGCTTCCGGCCACCGTAGACGCGGGCCTGTGGACGGTGAGTGATGGGTAAGCTCGCCGTCCGTCCGTCTTATGGCGACAACAGGCCGTGTCGACGGCGCGTTCGTGTTCCACGCGCGCCTCAAAGAGATGTCAGCAACATGGAAGGGGCCCGCAAGGGCCGACGCCTGCCGAGGCTGCGGGTTGTCCGCAAGGGATACCGAGGCCTCGACATGAAGGGCGAAGAAGGAACATGGGTGGTTTTTAGTCAGTAGAAGTCTGACACTCCCTTTCGCTCTGCCCAAGAGCGGGAGGGGTTATTTGATGATTTCCCACCCCCCAAAAAAAAAAAAAAAAAGGCCTCTTGGGTTGCGGGTTGTTTGCAAGAGATACCGCGGCCTCGACATGAAGGGCTAACAAGGGACATGGGTGGTTTTTAGTCAGTAGAAGTGTGACACTGCCTTTCGCTCTGCCCAAGGGCGCATATTTTTATAATACTGCACTCTTAGCAGTCATCTGTCTCCTTAATTGCCATATCATCCTTCACACAGTCCATTTATAGCTTCGTTGCTACTCTTCCTATCTATTCTTGGAGCCATCTACATTCATACGCAAAACTTTCTTCGCGACACTTTTTCATACCTCCACATCACGTGTCCAATGCAAAATAATACCAAAAGTATTGAAAAATACTCGGTAAATGACAGCTAATAATCGAAATTGATTGGTAACGTGATAACCTTAGAATTTGGTACTGGATTAGGTATCTAATTGTTCCCAACTGTTGTGTGCGTTGATTAGTTAATAACCTTATTTCGGATTATAGGCTTGCCAGTAAATAGCCAGTAATTGGCTCAATGTGTAAGACTGGGTAGTCTCAATGTGAAGATATCTCGTACTATCAGGAAGATCATGATCCTGTAATCGCCCGAAGGCTTAGATAGAGGTGTGTGGGTGTACTATATTGTACACCCACATTTCGCCTGTTATGTTTAAATATAATTACCTAATATTGAGCGAGCCTATTGCCATCAACCGGTCACAAACTTAGACCCTGTGACTGCTACTGGAAAATTCCTAATAGAAAAACCCAGTATTACTTTGCCCGAACCCGGGAATGGAACCTAAGACCTCATGTTCAGTAGTCGCGCTTGCTACCACAAGACTAACAAGGCAGTCAAGAAAACCTTGTCAAAATAAACAAACTAAATGCAAGGCGAAAATACAATCCTCCAATGCAAAACTCGAGTTCTCTGCACAGAAAATACCCATTTTACTTTTCCTAGAACCAAACAAACTCCAAAACCATCTTTTAAGTCGAGAACGAAACTGTACATATAATAAAATAATATCTTTATATTGTGGGTCAGATCAGATAGGTATGGTTGTGCGTTGTTTTACAGAAAATAATTATTTTCATAGAATTTCGTTTCACATTTTTTTTTTTCTCATATTATCATTTCATAGAACAATCAATACGCAGAATACTTACCTCGAAGAATTTTTTAATAGTTCGACGTTAAAATATGTACCCAATTACCCATATTTATTTATTTATACCGTCTATTTATGTATACCGTCTATATTTACATTTTTGTTGAAATAAAATAATATGGAAAAATGCACCGAACAAACCATATTCGTAAAAAATAAAACTACTGTTTTATAAGTTTATAAAATAAAAACTTTGATTATAAAATTCATTGAATTGCGTTTCTGTTAAACATGTTTCATTCAAGTAAATAGTATTTGAAACAATAATATTCTAAACAAAAATACAGGAACCAAATGTTATATTAAACAGTTTCTGAAAAACAAAATTCTTTGAAACTTCTGTCTGCGAAACAAGGGTGCACCGAACAGAAATACATGTACTTGGCAGAAATGGGAACAGAACTGAATATATTATCAGGATTATATTATTATTTGACTGCCTCGTTGGTCCAGTGGTCGCAAGCGCGACTGCTGAGCATGAGGTCCAAGGTTCCATTAGCGGGTCGGGGAAAATGTTATTGGGTTTTTCCGTACCTATAGAATTTCTCAGTAGAAGCCATCTGGTTCTCTACCAGGTTGCTCGTATTAGTTTGTCCCATATTAAATGGGAATTTATATGGGTATACGTAATAGTACACACCCACACACAGGTGTTGTTTATGTTAATAAGATTTTAGATAAGCCCACAATAGACTCTACATTATATTAGTATGAAAAACTAACTTAAACTACCAACAAAATAAACCTCATCAAAATAAACAAACCAAATTCAAGACGCAAATGCAAATGCAAACATCGAGTTGCCTCCGCAGCAAAATACTTTGCTTTTCCAATAAGAAAATAAACTCAAAACCGGTAAACTCGGAAGCAAAACTATACATAAGACAGTATCTTTATATAGTGTTACGGTTAGAACAGATCTACTTGGCAGAAATGGGAATAGAATTGAATTGGGACCTCCGCCATGTCTCCGCATTCCCAAACTCAATTATTATTTTCTCGAGCTCCGAGCTTGGGTTGTGTCACTTGGCCGTAATATTTGCGGTTCCATTAGTAATATGTGTGATAATGTGATTGTAATCTGGGCAGAGATTTTTGATAACTTATTTTATTCATGCAATAGTAAATGTATTGGTATTGTGACAGATTGTATAAAGCTTTCGAATGCTTGAAACAAAGTGTAAATGGACCCTTCTTGACGCCGTCAACCAAAAGTTAAGTAATTTAACGCGAAATGTATTGCTGGGTAACGTCTTTTTTTGGGGTTGGAATATCATGTTTTAGGAAAGGACTCAATGTAACGTACTCAAAACATTGTGCTAGGCCCTAGCACAATGTTTTGAGTATGCATCATTCAATGCATCCCCTAGCAGCTAGGGGATGCATTGAATAAGTAGTACGGGATTTTCGACTTTATTGGGTTTTTTACACCCACTATTATGCTAACATAAACCTGACTTTTCAAATTCGACTGTTTCCTTTCCACTATTGAACGATTGCTTTAAAGTCCAGTCATTTTAGGTTTCATCTGGGGAAAAATTCCTAGTGGGCTGAATTTTTGTATACACCTTTATTTCGGTGATATTATGAAGATGTGAAAAATCGACATCGATATCGTGCCGGCTAAAAAAGTTACAAAGGTCAAAAGGTTACGAAAATCAGTTTTTTGCAAATATTTCGCAACCTATTGCTCGGAGGTCAATAGAGGTCATTATAAAAATTGTTCCTCATAAAATTATCTATAAAAAATGTCTCTTATAGTTTTTATGTAAAATTAACGGTTTTCGGATTAAAGCGCTGAGAAAGAGGCTACATTATGACGATGCACTCGTTTACTCACCACCGTCGAGGTAGAATGTGAGGTGCGTTTTTTTTTCAAAGTTTCTCATAAAGGCATATTTTACGATATATAATAAAAGGTTTTTTTTTATTCAAGAGTAAATAATTTTACATTAAAATATTTAAAAATACAAAAAAAAACATAACATTTTTTTTTTAAAACTATAAGAGACATTTTTGGTAGATGATTTTATGAGGAACAATTTTTATTAAGACCTCTATTGACCCCCGAGCAATAGGTTGCGAAATATTTGCAAAAAACTGTTTTTCGTTACCTTTTGACCTTTGTAACTTTTTTAGCCGGCACGATATCGATGTCGATTTTTCACATCTTCATAATATCACTGAAAAAAAGGTGTATACAATAATTCAGCCTACTAGGAATTTTTCCCCAGATTGGGGTTTAAAATGCCTAAAATGACTGGACTATTATACTAGTTTGTTTTCTCTTTGATTTTATTTGGGAACATTACGATTGACAGACTTCGCAAAATTACCCAATTGAGTAGTATCAATATATAGGTATACCTACATACTTAGGTATGTACTAAAAAATACTCCTACGGATTGTCTGCAGCATATTCACGCAGATTTCATATTATTTGATTTATTGAGCTACTCTGCAACATTCAAATGTGAACTGTAGACTTGATGCACTAAGCTTCAATTAATTTTTCACAACAAAATTTTGACATAGAATGGCTGAGTTGGATGGAATAGTTACGTAATAGGTACTTACACCAATTCCGTTAGGCAACACATTTACGTACTTATAAGTATTTTAAAGGTCAACATAAAAATACCTATTAATCAAATAACATCAGAATCATAACAGAAATGATTCAATATTATTTCAAAAGATATTCTGAAATCGACAAAGCCTTTCAATAGGCGTACCCCCATAAAATGAGGAAGACATTTCTCAAAATTATAATTCCTCCCATCTGGTTGTGACATCCAAATAAAACGGAGGGGGACAATACTAAGATATTGCAGTGATAAATTCAAGAAATACTGGATGCCTCCGAGGCATTTGTAAGCTTTTTCAATAAGATTGGAGGTAAGGAGTACCATCAGTCTCCGAGGCAATCGAAGGTGCGGGTCGGGTGAGGTCAGCGACAGGATTACTTGCGTTTTCTTACTTATATCGGGAGGACAAGGAATTGCTGAAAGCCATAGAGGTCGGTAAAATGTATCCTTTAGTGGTTCTCTTTCATACGTCGGCCTTTGGATGCAGGTGACTGAGTAGTTCAAGTTTGTGAAGAGGTCGGTTTACATTTTCTAACGTGCCAGTGTCTCTATTTTAGAAGTGACTTTTTTTTGAGTTGTTCGCAAAGATTTAAAGAAAGAAGTTGATGTGTTTATAGAAATAATTGAGTGTTCATTTTGCAACTTGCCTCTGTATGTGCACTTTTGATCTAAACCACAGTGATCTTTATAAACGTAACAATAAAATTGTTATTAGGTTGTAAGGAGCCACCATTACAGTGGTAAAAAATTATGATATTTTTTTTAAAGTAACATCGATGCATTACAATCTTGTTGGCAAACTTGGTACATTTATTTTAGTTCTGTGTTTTCCCACCTGCACATACAAGTTGGTTGAAGTGTAACCGTTTCTCTCTGGATAACCAAATTCCATTACCTATTACTAATAAACATAGTACGTTGAACGTTAACTAAACAAACGTCACGTATTTCAGCCGTTTGGCAGATATTACACTCGATTCACGATAGGAATTTAATACCGCGAAGCGTATTCCCATTAAATTACCCGTTTACAGTGTTACAGTATTACAGACGGCCTATTTGGTGTAGTATTAGTTAATGTAAAGCCTGACATACATAAAGTTGTGTTTGTACCGGTTTAATTAACTATAATTATTATTCTAGAGAGTGCCTAACGTTCATTAACGATTACTCTATTAGCAATTATTACTTGAATTTCGGGGGTTAGGAGCGACAGCTACTTTAAATCTTATTGACATTTCTTTGATAGCAGTTCTTTCTAGCAGTGTGGCAGTCATTGAGAACTCTATTGGTCAATAGGAATGTTTACTGACTAAAAAAAATATGATTCTAATTAGTCCGTCTGTTAGATTATCGAAAAATATTGGATACGTATTTTTTGTTTTATCAAATCAATAAAAATTGACGAAGATAAAACGCGTCAAAGATTTGAGTGAGTCACTCACCGGTAAAAAATGTCATACTAATGTCTTAGAATATGAAATCACACGAGTTTTCAAAGCACTGTATCGTCTTCATTGTTTGTTTACGTGAAAAAAGAAAAAACACGTGTCCAATATTTTTTGGAAATCTATCTGACGGACTAATTAGATTTTTTTAGTTAACTACCCTATTAAAAAGGTTTCGGAATTTGGTGGGAAGAGTTATTGCGGCCCTGAAACGCAAATGGTACGAGTAGGATAAGGTACACGGATGTGTTTTAATAAGTAGGAGTCTGACATTCCCGTTTGCTCCGCCCAGAGCGGGAGGAGTCATTTAATAATCTTTAAAAATAAGGTCAATTAAGAATAAAGTTAGGAAAGAGTTGGCCAAAATCTGATAGATAAAAAGGAAAAAGGTCAAGCTGAAAGCATATAAGATAGAAAATAATAACGTTGACATAAGCACACCACTCTAAAGGATCAAGCTAAATCATATAATATAACATTGCATTGACATCCTCTTAATTTATGCCAAAAATAAAAATAGAATAAGAATCAATTAATATAAAACAAAAACTACCCTCACCGGAAACCATAAATCATTGGCCGACGACGGAGTTTAAATCAAAGAGGGGGAATAAATTTCCATTAGCAGATCATGAGAGATTCTGGCCGAAGTAGCGACCGGCCGAGCGAGATTGCCGCAAAAACTCGCTAGACGGAGGATACATTTACTAAGATATAGAATAGATGTAGCTAGATGAGGATAAGTCGACTATAAAAAGGATAGAGAGGTTTATAGTAGTAATTAAAGTGAATTTTGACGTGATTTTACGGTATTAAATCCATAACATAAATGAGAAATGTGAAAAGACTCCGTGCATTTTTACGACTTTAACGGATTTTGCACATGAACTGGGTTAGGAAATAGGATACTTTTTATTGCGATAGCCACGCGAGCGAAGCCGAGGGCACAAGCTAGTCTACACTATATTATAAAGAGGAAAGATTTGTTTGTTTGTTTATTTGTAACGAATCTTTCTTCGAAATCTTTCACCGTTGGGAAGCTACACTATCCGCGAGTGACATAGGCTACTTTTTATCCCTGTATTCCCACGGGAACGGGAACTACGCGGGTGAAACCGCGTGACGTCCGCTAGTGAGTTAAAAGCTTGGAAACTACAATTAGATTTACACATGTGCATAAAATAAATAATGTGAGAAGAACGTAACTTAGAAGACAAGAACGTGCTTGCAAAAGTAAATAATTATGCTTCCAATTATTGACTTAATTTTAGTATCCGGTGGTCGACTTAAAAAGGCAAAGAGATTGCTTTCCTTCATACTTTCCTTTTCAAAAACATCCATTTCTTTCCGTTGAACAGCTTTAAGTACCTACAGTTTTTAAACCCTCCTACTGTTCCAAGAAATATTTCAAAAGCCACAGCACGTCTTACGTAAAATAAATCGGTGTTAAATTAAGAGACCAAATTAAGTACCGTCAAATACTCGTGCAAGCTAGAAAATAATCCTATAACACACTTCGTGGCAGCGTATGTTAAGCTCTTAAGCTGTGACAGGTTATCAGCATCGAGCGTGGTATAAAGTACCAGGTGAACGGGGAACTTACGTTCACAGGATGCTATAACATGGACTTAAAATGTACTGTATTTAATGTACCATAGCATATGTCGTTCTGTCGGTCCTGTTCTAGTGTGATACACAGAGATGCATATTACAAGGAAGTGGAAAGTGGTAGTAGAATGAGCCTATTGTGTCCCACTGATGTGACACCGGATTCTGTTGTTCGGAACCCAATCTGTTGTCACTTTGGCTAAATTTTGGTGTGACATGCGGCAGATGTGTTAGGGGTTAGTACTGCAAAAATGTGTACTGTTTCATAAACGTTTATCTGTATCCCACTCAAATATTGTAATTTAACTACAACAAGCATCATATCAAGCAATAGGATTAAATACGACAAAATTTTAATTAAGACAGAAAACTCAATAAACGAAATTGGAAATGACAAAACGGCTCAAATTCTTAAGGAAACCGAGTATACTCTTTTAAGAAAACAGAGTACCCTTCTGGAAGGTTCTTGTGTACGGAAATTGTGCATCTATTCCCCCTCTCGCCGTTTCCTCACAATTAATTTGTTACGAATGCCTCCAGACTTAAATTTCCCTCGGGGAAGTGTATTTAACAAACCGTTACAATTCCGTATCTCTGTTAGTTTCTGCGTATATACTTCTGCCATTATGAGATGGTATCATGGTACCTATGTAAGTTAAGGAATACAGAGTTTTGTTTGTACTTTGTGGCCTTATACAGTTCTCAAGATTGCCCCTTTAACTAAAGTATTCCTGGATTGTCGTAGTTGAAAACTGTTCTACAGCATCAAATACCAAAGTTTAACTATTTAGCACAGACAACTATCCAGTCTGTCGGAAGATTTGGTACAACTCTAAACACAAATTAATCAAGAATTTGACAGAGATAAAATTATATTCCGTTACTTATATCAAACATCGTAATTATTTGCTTTTCCTACATCCATATTTTTTTGAATATTTTGCATGACATTTAATTTCATGCATTTCCGCAAAGTAACGCCTGATTCCATAACTAATCAAACTTCAACCAGAGTAGAAGAACAAAGTGTACTAGATCATAATTATTATTTATTTAAATGAGTGAAGATACTCAAATAGTCAGGCACTTATTGAAATTGCTTCTAAAATAGCTATGAAAATTGTAACTGAAGAAAACTTTAGGAAACAAAATGCCAGGAATTTCGACAACACTTTGGATAGACCCTTTCCAGTAATCCTTAAAGTTTATCGGAGTAATAACACTTCAACCGGTATCGGATAGATTCTTGATGTTTGAACAAAAACTTGAAATTTTAATCTGCTCTCTCATCGACCTTAACTAAAGTTTCTTAACCTTTACCTACCACTCTTACTACTAACTTATTCACGCGATCAAGAAAACTTTGATCTTCAAGAACAATATTTATTCAGTCAACTCCAGTCATTTCTAGTCCGTGAATTCAACTTATACGCATATTTATATGGATAAAACTGTAGCCTTACCTTCTCTCAGCTGTTGCCGCGTCATGTAGGAACCACTTCCCCGGAAAAGGGATTATAAAAGTGCTAAAATTTATGCTCGCGTAGAGAACGACCATTTCTTTCTACTTTACTGCTGTTACTAATGTTTCGTTTTGCGTGCTTTTGTTTATCGCTTGTACTTTAGGTGTTTAATGTACTCTGTCTGGTTTATTGTGGCCTACTGTTTTTCAGTAGGTAATTGTATTTTGTACTTTGTTTTTTTCTATCATATATTAAATTAAATGTACCTATATTGTCATTTAATTCATAATATCTGAAAGACAACACTTTCGATGACACGTATTCTATTACCAGAAATAAAATATTCAAAGATCTACTTACGTGTACAGTGTCTCGGTTCATCAGAAGAGTCCCCGCAATCGTTTGAACCATCACAGTATCGATTAATCGGTATACACTTCTTATTCGTACACAAGTACTCGGAGATGCGGCATCGAGTATCGTTCCCATGGAGTACAGGCAGAAGTTCTGGCTCTGGTATATCTTTGGGACTATCTCTTTGGTATATACTATTGTATATTTCTTTGGTCTTCGGTGCATCGGTGACAATATCGCAGTCGGTGAGGTTGAGAAGCGTAGCAATGATAATTCCAAGGCCTAAGGCTATGTTGCTAAAACCTGGAACAATGGAAAGGCTACGTAAGTTTGAGTGGCATTACAAAATGATACTAATACCGTTTTATCTCGGAATTAAACGTATAAAATGAAACTAATACCGTTTTAACACAGAATGAAACTGAACTCATTATTAAACATGTAGTAAAGAAAAATCAGGTCGTTTATGATTCCATTGTCCCTATGATGTGTTTGATATAAGACAGAAACTTAATATTCCCCAAAAAATTCTCGAAAAATGGTAGAATACTGTCAAACTTCGTGCAATTAGACCAGTAATATCACAGATCTGTAGGTAACAAAATGTTGGTAAAATTATGAAAAACATCCAAATGAAAAATAAAGACGGTCTAAGTCCCTTTAACCTTCTTAAGAGACAGGCAATTAAACACAGCTTGTAAACATTCAAATCAAAATCTTAAATTTTTTGGGACCCTTTTTTTCTTTCTGCTTTTGTACCTCTTTGTTATTTTTTATAATTTTCTATAAATTGTTATTATTATTTTAAGTTTTAAGAGCAGTGGTGGCTCAGTGGTAGCGGCCCCGACTTACGAACAGTCGTGGGTTCGAACCCAGTCAGGCGTATTACTTTGTGTAAGCGGTGAAGGAAAACATCGTGAGGAACCTGGCATGTCTTAGAACCAAAAAAATCGAAGACATGTGACATCTACCAATCCGCACTGGGCCCGTGTGGTGAATCATAGCCCATCCCTCTCCTAGAGAGGGGGCCTAAGTCCCTGCAGTGGGAACATTATAGGCTAATGATGATTTTAAGTCCGTTATACTTTTTAAGCTATTGCATAGCTTCTATCGCGGGCCTTGAGCGTGGGGACCGAATCCAGAAATTCCGTAACGAAAATAAAAACCTAACGAACTGACACTTGACAAATTGACACTTGACAATTTCTTGAAATCAAAAATTGTGAGTTGCCTGTATTTAAAACGGCCTGTATTATTCAGTCAAAAACTTCCTCAAAGAATTTCTGTGAGCGTGTTAATTAATTTTATAAGCGTAAGATATGATACTATTAATAGAAATTATCAATAAATTACATTATTTGAGCTAACATATTAATAAAAATAAATTAAATTATATAAATCAAATGTAACCTTCATAGCTCTAACCACTAAGAAAAACTATGACACAAAATAAAAGAAAAAGTAAATGACATCTTGACAACTGACGTAATGTCAGATGAAAAGTAAACATTGAAAAATTATTAGATTTAATATTTTAAAACAGCAAAATCAAAGTTAATAAATCGAATAAGATCGATTATAAGGCTGCCAACAAAAATAGTTGTCGCCAAGGCGCGACATGAGACGTAAAAGGACATTTTATAAAAGATGAGGATGATTAGTGAAAGTGTAAGTATAAAATATACTATATTTAAATACTGCATTAATAAAATAAATAAATAATTATAATTGCATAAGTTGATAAAAAATGCTATGCAATAGCTTTACCGCGGCAGTCTTCGAGTGCCACACGTCTTTTTTTTTTATATAAAAGTTTCATCTTAATAAAATTCTAAATTAATTTCTTTGATACCTCCTGCAATCCCAAACTTCTATTCAGTTGGTTTAATAACTATTACCACTATTTTCTACACACAAAAGAGTATCGGTCTCAGCGTATTAAGGTACGGCAAATATAGGAGCAGGTTACACAAGTTGATTAGAAACATAAGCAAACAGAGTGTGCAAGATCATGTTTGCTTTTAATTTCGGTTTGGTTGTAATCATGCCCTTATTTATCGTCCTCCAGTCTTATTTCATAACAATATTGTTTTTGAATGAGATTAGGGTATCGCACCTTTTATCTACATCAATATTTTTGTTTATAATGGGTGTTTAAGTACCTGAAAAGTACCATTAAAGGCTCAATTTCATTGGTCGTTAACTCGTTCGGTATACAGCATATTATACGGGGAGTTAATATCATACTTACATAATTTTAAACGGTTCCCCGAATGCGGGCCATGAGGCTTGCATTCCAGAAATCTCTCGCACCCCGCATGCGGGCCCTATCGACTAATTAAATTGCGCTAGAACGAAGACGAAATTTTCTCCACGAGCGACGGGGAGTAAATGTACCTATGACTATCATAGGTACATTTTCTCCACATACCAGTGTCCTAGGTATAGTCTAGAATCCAGACCATACTTGGGACATTCTACTTACGGAGAAATCAGGGGTCGAAGTGTACGCCTACTGCCTGGGGCTGCGGGTTGTTCAAAGGAGATACCGCGGCCCCGCACAAAAAGGGCTAAGTAGGAACATGGGGGGGTTTAGTCAGCATAAGTCTGACACTCCCTTCCGCTTTGCCCAGATCGGGAGGAGTCATTTGATGATTTTTCACCCTCCAAAAAAAAAAATTGTTCGAAGTGCCAACTTTTTCCAATGTTGTTTTTTAGCATACAAGTTGTTGTTATAACTTTACTAAAATATCCACGACCCTTTTTTTTTTTGGGGTGGAAAATTATCAAATAACCCCTCTCCCCCTCTTGGGCAGAGCGAAAGGGAGTGTCAGACTTCTACTGACACTCCCTTTCGCTCTTCATCCTAATCATAAGATGGACCACAGGCCCGCATATTAACGACCCTTTTTTTTTTTTTTTTTTTTTTGGGGGTGGGAAATCATCAAATAACCCCTCCCGCTCTTGGGCAGAGCGAAAGGGAGTGTCAGACTTCTACTGACTAAAAACCACCCATGTTCCTTCTTCGCCCTTCATGTCGAGGCCTCGGTATCCCTTGCGGACAACCCGCAGCCTCGACAGGCATATTAACGACCCTTAGTTAAACTCTATTCAATGCTTCCTATATGATTTTCGAGCCCAAAATAAAAGTTGTTTCCCTGCAATACTTTTTGCGTTACTTAGTTTCATGTACAGAATGTTTGGTTGATGGTTCCGTGAAAGGACAGATAACATCTTGTAGGTATACCATGCAATATGGTGTCGAAAGTGAGACATTGTTCGTCAAAATTAATCAGCGATCTTTTTTATTTAGATCAAATAAATCCCTTATCCGATAAAATACTTATGACTTTCGAATCCTAGTACCCCAATCCAGGAAAACAAAATCTTTTCAAAACAAACCTTCCAAAGATCAAAAACAAGACATAAACTACCAATGCATTTAAACCACCGCTCCCAACCATTTTAATAAAAAACATTATTCAATAGAGCTTCACAAAAACAACTTTTTAATATAACCTCGTTCATCTCACCAACTAGAAAAGTTCTTGTTCCCCCGGGATTCGACTGAATAGCAGTATTTTAAGTGAAACTGTCATCAATCTTCCCCGGGACTGCCTCGATGACATCTTTTCATGCTTTCCGTGTTCTGTATTGAGGCGAGTTGAATAGACTAATTCAGTGTTTCTCAAAATTGTCCAGAGCAGATATTATGACGTTATTAATAGTTGTGATAGACGATATTTGGGTTTAACTTGACTTCTGGCTATATATAGATTTAAATAAAAATATAGGGTGACATAATAGGCGATTCGTCAACGGTGTTATTGTTTAAAGCGAAGATTTTATGGCAGTTCGATGTTTTGCAGAGATTGGCACTTCTTAACGCAGTGTTGTCTTTTTAGGTTCTGTACGAAATTGTTCGTTAATTAAGGGATTGAGCCATGTAGCAAGGAATTAGATAAAAAAATAGTAACGGAATAGAAGGCGTAATTTGCGGAAATCTGTAAAATGCTGAAAGTGATTTTGTTATCTACTCGAAAGACAAGGGCAAAGCAAGGAAATAGAGTGGTTGAAGTAAAATTATAACAATTTTCCAAATACTATGAGAGCAATCACCGTGGAGCATTCATAATAATTATGGTTTTCGGAAAGCAGTTATACCCATTTGACTCTTGCTTCGCAATCAATTCAAAGCGAACTAAGTTCCAAGTGGAATCTATTTGACAGCGGAGTGGAATCGTTACTTTAGTGTGAATTGACGATTAATGTACTTTGGACATCACGTAGACTACGTTGGCCTTAACAGCAATCTACAATATAAGAGGGTAGGTCATTTCGATTTAATATTGTTGATAATTAACACACATCTCGCACACACACATCCAATTTTTCACACGAATGAAGTCGCTGGAAACAGCTAGTATATTATGAATACGAAAGTTTGGATGGCTGGATGTTTGTTACTCAATCACGGCAGAATGATGGAACGGATCTGAAATAGATTTTGGTGGAGATATAGATAAAAGTTTGAAATAGCACATAGGCGACTTTCCTTCACGGAAAAAAACACATCAACATTTTCACGCAAACGAAGTTGCGGGCAAGCTAGTAATTACATTGCCCGTCGGGGCTGCGGGTTGTTCGCAAGAGATATCACGGCCTCGACATGAAGGGCTCAGAAGGAACATGGGTGGTTTTTAGTCAGTAGAAGTCTGACACTCCCTTCCGCTCTACCCAAAAGCGGGAGGGGTTATTTGATGATTTTCCACGCTCCAAAAAAAAAAGCTAGTAATTACATAATTCAAAACGATTGTCAGTTTAACTATTACGTTTACCTCACGGACAATTAACACCATTTCTTCTGCTCGCAAACTAACCTATTTACTTGTACAAGTAAACACTATAGTCTACAAAGTATGCACTGACTACTTATTTACTGTATTCATAGTAGAAACCTTTCAAGTTTTTATTATTATAAAACTGCGAGCCATAAACAAGGCAATTTTATTTATTACCCAGCTTAGCAAAACCGTGCTTCGTTCAAATAAAGCATTAGCTTATTATTATGCTAGTAGTTGCAGGTTACTAGTCCAACGTTTTATGAACTCTATAAACATATATTTTCAGCTTCTGATTTCCCCGGCGACTCAAACATACGGAAAAGGCTGTTTTAAAATGAGCATGAGTTTGCATATAAACGTACTAGGCACTGACGAAACCTTGCTTTTTATATTTACTAATGGATTTAGCTGAATCAGTATTTTCTCGAAAATATTTTTGTTTGAGCATAAAATCAGACTGTATTACGTTACTCCGAAGTTCGAAATACCGATGTACGGTATACAGAAAGTTTGTGAGTCCGAATTACGTCAGTCAGAATGTACGCTATGACGAAGTACGGTATTCAGAATGTTCGTTACTCTGATGTACGGTACTCCGAAAGTTTGCTACTGCGAAGTACTGTATTCAGAATGTTCGTCACTCCGATGTACGTTACTCCGAAAGTTTGCTACTACGAAGATCATGCCTGGTATTGCTAGGATTTGTCTATGTTAATATCAATATTACCCCACATTTCACCCTTTAAGTTTCTACAATAGGGACAAGCGTATTGCCATAATCCCTGCATGCTTCCAAACTCCAGGATGCTTCTGACATACAAATTTTCCTTTGTTTAAGTATATACTAATATTACCTATAATCAACCGAAATATATAATTCGCCGAGCTGTCAAAACTTTGGAGGATGAAGTCCCAAGTGAAGTGCTAGTTAGCAATAATTTGGTGGGTTTCAGACAAAAGATTACCACTTATTGTGCGACAGTGGATGTCGGAGAATGGAGGAGTACGTGTTATAAGGGTGCGCTGCAAATATAATCGTAAAATAATTCTAATTCAATTTATAAGCACAAACTCATTATGATTCTCTTTCACTATTCTCAATTAATGTGAGGTGAGCACCATATGTTTTGCTCTTCTGTACCTCTCTAATACTTGTCATCACATCAGTCACGGCCACCATCTTCATAATAATATGATCTTTTTGAAGTAAGTAATATTTTTTCCAATAAAAACAGTTTCAGAAATATTGGTGTCATAATAAAATTACATTGAAGGGAGATTCTTCACGTCTCTTGGCAGAGTTAGGTCGCACGTGGGTGGGTCAGTATTTTGATTTCAGGACATCTTACCCCACGCGTTCTATAAACGGTTTGTGTGACGTTATTGGCTTCATTCTCTGCTATTAATAACTTTTCCTTTTTGTTTTTATGGTTCCGTACCTCAAAAGGAAAAAAACGGAACCCTTGTAGGATCGCTCGTGTGTCTGTCTGTCTGTCTGACCATTCCCCCCCCCCTTGTCTCCGAAACTCCTGAGCATCTACTTTTTTTGGCGGGTGAAAAATCATCAAATAACCCCTCCCGCTCTTGTGCAGAGCGAAAGGGAGTGTCAGACTTCTACTGACTAAAAACCACCCATGTTCCTTCTTAGCCCTTCATGTCGAGGCCGCGGTATCTCTTGCGAACAACCCGCAGCCTCGACGGGCGTCGCCCCTTCCATGTTGCTGACATCTCTTTGGAACCCTTCACGTGCAAGTCCAACTTGCACTTGGCCAGTTTTTTATTAACTTTAAGTAGATGAAACAACCAGTGATGGTCAGAGAAGTCCAGGCCGGCCGAAGGTTAGATGGTTGGATTGCATAGTCTAAGATTTAAGAACTGTTTGCATTGACTTATATATTACTGCGTAAGGACTGGGCGGACGGCATATTAAAATGACGCCACAAACGTGGTCCCAATAAGGTCTTTCCTAAGCCGAAGTGAACTAGTCCACGATCGGCTCTCTTCGGGTGCGGTCGTAAATTTTATTATAGCTATAATTATGTTCTTTATACCTCGAAAATGCCACGCCGCTTATACAAGGTTACGTTAACGAGCAGACTACACCAATTCTCTGTATGGCGAACGCGTCGAGCAAATGTTCGGACGACCGTATCTTTAGTTTTTATATCAATGACTGTTTGCTAGAAGTGGGAATTCGGAGAGAAAAAGTCAGTAAGAAGGTAACGATGGAAAAGTTTATCTCGGCCAGGCCAGATCCACCTGCGGCTGTAAAGCCTCAGATGATGTTGCTGATGAAATTAAACAACCCATTAAGTATACCTATTAATTTCTTATTAAGCTGCCATTCTAATCTACCGTTTCACAACACAATAATATAATTCAATAAGAAAGTCTGCCTGTTATAATTTATGTTAATGGCTGTTTCACTACTTAGACCTATAATGTAGAAAAATGTATCTGCCTTTTAATTTTCTTAAAATTAGAACTCCGAAAGTTGAAAAGTAAGAACAAATAATACTATGAACAAAAGCTTCTTTTTGTAACAAATAATCAGTCTGCAGGGCCAACTGCTTTATCTTTCATGGTTGTTATGTACTGGTTACCTCCCAATGTGAGTATCGTCATCTTCCTGCCCTTATCCTGTATTATTTGGGGTCGGCGCAACATGTTTTTTCCCTCCATTCTCCGTCAGCCGTCACGCTATCAAAAGGGCATCATTCAAGTCGAAAAATAGCCTTTTTGTGGCCTTATGAGAAGTAATACCTTTATGATGTACAATGATTTCATCCATTTATTACAAAAGTAAATAACTTTTACTTATAATATTGCCACAAAAAGCTCGAGGTCGAACCACCCCAACATTTCCGCACGGATAAACGGAAAAATATCAATTAATCATAACTTCTTTTGTTTTCCCGTTCTATTGTCATGTATTCACAGAATATCTTTATTATACAGGATGACTGGGGATTTTAAACATTTATTTTCGGAACTGAAAACCTCGAAACAATATCCGTTAAAAGATTTAATCCGGGCGCTTTTTAAATATTATAACACACGACTTTTTTTAATTAAGGAGTGCTTATTTTAGCACTACAAATGGCATGGCGTCAACTAAGCGTTTTGAAATTTCCTTAAACAGGCTATGAGTACTCGGCCCCAGAGTTTCAACCTCAAACGGCTCGAAAATATAGTTTCCACAAAGGTTACTTATATTTACGCCGCTTGAGGTTCTCTGCAGCCGCAGCGGCACCACCTGCGCAGCACGATGAACTTGGAAGATGTGATGGCTCAAGAGTATCGACACATGTTGCGTCCCACACTAAAGGCCTACCCATCTTCCAAGGAAACAAAGACATGCCGTGTACATAGTTAGTTTACTCTTATAATCAATAAATATTTTACGTCTTTATAATATTAATTTATATAAAACAAAACATGTTTATAAATAATCTGTAAATCCACAAACTGTAAATAAAACGGAAATGCAGTTTAATCAACATTTCTCGTCTACGTAGATACCAGGATTCCATGAGCGCTTAGTAGGTATCAACGTCCAATCACGTTACCTAAATACGTCCCCATTCATACTATTCAGAGCATCGCATGACATGCCGTCCTACAATAATTGTATGGACCTCATACACCCTTGTCAAAGGAAGCTTGATCTAGGAGCGATAAGTCATTTGGATTGATAGGAGCGTTCAGAGGATCTATTTAGAAGTTGTGTGTGACAGTTTGATGATATATAATAGGTATTTGAGGTATATTGTAATGACAAGATACGTTTATTTGTATCTGGAATTGTTGAATTTTGGCTTAATATGGTTTTATGGATCGAGTTTGTGAATTAGGTATTTTGATGTTGATTAATATTGTGCAATTTTAACTCGTGTAGGTACCCTAATTTTTTAAACTGTTTGAATTACTTATACCTAGAGTTTGAGGGGAGTAAGGGGGAGAGCGGACATAACATCTTTCCGGCCCCAAGAGTCATCCTCACCTGCACGCGCTGAAAGGCGGCGGCTGCCATCTGGCAGCCGTGGTGCTCCCTGCTAGACAACGAACGAGGCTATGGCGACCGAGCAATAGCGGTATAACTAGACACCCATCCGGGCAACTGGTTTGGAAGAGGCTGCAGCGGCCTTAGGGTCTAAATAACCCTTAAAATGTCTGGTGCAGAAGGCAACGGGAAACCACTGCACTATTTTCCCATGAGAGTCACAATGGATTTAAGAAATAGCGATCTAGATCTGTTGAGCGCTCCGGCTGACGCCCGGCGCCACCAAACCGGGGATGGTGGTGTGAAATGTGCTACCGGCCATGTGTTTGTGTCGAATCAGGCAACACATGGAAACTATGTTACTGATAAACCAAAATCAGTTAGGCAGCCTCACCGCCTTGGCACCTGGAATGTACGCGGCCTTAACCAACCGGGAAAACTCCAGTTAGTAGAGAGTGAAATGAAAAGGAAGGAAGTCACTATCCTCGGACTCAGCGAAACACACTGGAAAAAGTCAGGATACTTTTCAACTGACCAGCTGAACAAAGTCTACTTTTCAGGACCTGAAAATGAAAGTTCTAAGGGTGTTGCCTTCGTCGTACCACTAAGCATGGACAAATATGTCAGCGGTTATAAGCCAATTAACGACCGAATAATTGCCATTAAAGTTAACACAACTCCCTGTAAACTGAACATCTTACAGGTCTATGCGCCTACCGCCCAATCTGGGGAGGACGAAATCGAGAACTTTTATAGCACGTTGGCAAAATCTTTACAGGAAATACCCAAAAGGGAGATAACGGTTGTTGTAGGTGATTTTAACGCCAAAATCGGTCAAACAGACAACGACGAACATCTTCGACGGGTAGTCGGGAAGTATGGAATCGGAAACAGAAACGAGAGAGGCGAACGTATGCTTCAGTTCTGTAGTGAGGAAAATCTTACCGTGACGAACACCTGGTTCAAACAGCACATACGGCGTTTGTACACCTGGATTTCTCCTGGCGACCGTTTTAGAAACCAGATAGACTATATCCTCATCCAGAACCGTTGGAAATCGTCGGTCATGAACACCACAACATACCCGGGGGCGGACTGTGGCTCTGATCACCAACTTTTAGTTACCACAATCCGACTTCGGCTGAGGAAACTCCACAAGCAAGAACGTACACTGAATATGCGCCATGTTGACCTGCAGGCCTTCAGAAAAGCAATTGAGCACAAAGTACCGGAATGTTCCAAAGATGACACCATTGACCCAGACACCGCGTGGAAAGCCTTGCAGAAAATTATCGTGCAAACTGCCAAACAGAACATGTTGCCAAAACCCACCATGAAACCTTTTATATCTATGGAAACAGCTGACCTAATTCTTTGGAGACGAGAGTTGAAGGAAAAAGGTCTAACCATACTGGAAAACAGAAGGTTATACGACAAACTCAGCACAGAGGTCCAGAAAAGTTGCCGCAAAGACTATGATCAACACATAAACAACATTTGTGCTGATCTCGAACAGAATTCTGCGAAACATCAGACTAAAGATCTTTTCCGCAAGGTCAAAGAGCTGACTAAAGCTCGTAATACGAAAACTTGCACAATTGCAGATGAAGCAGGTAACATCCTCACGGATAAAAATCGGGTTCTGGAACGCTGGAAACAGTACTGCACAATACTTTATGACACCGGCCAACCTATCACAATCGGCACGCAGACAGATTTTTCACCGCAAGAACCCGAAATTCTGCAGTCAGAGATCGAACATGCACTTGGATGTCTCAAGGATAGAAAATCTCCAGGTAAAGATGGAATTCCCGCCGAATTACTTAAAAACCTAGATTAAAAAGGTGTCAAACAGATCCTAAACATCTGCAATTCTATCTGGAAGACCAGGAGATGGCCTGAAGAGTGGACAGAGTCCGTGTTTGTTCCACTTCATAAAAAAGGCTCTACCAAAGACTGCAGCAACTACAGAACCTTGGCACTTATTCCACACATCAGCAAGATACTTCTGTATATCATAAATAACAGGCTAAGACACTTTCTTGAACCACAAATTCCAGAAGAGCAAGCAGGTTTTGTTAAAGGTAAAGGCACGCGGGAACAAATGCTGAACGTTTGCCAAATTATTGAGAAAAGCCGGGAATTTAACAGCCCTGTATTGTTGTGTTTCATAGATTACACCAAAGCCTTTGATTGTGTGGGGTGGGACAGGCTGTGGGAGGTTCTAAAGAACATGGGAACGCCTCAACATCTTGTTGACCTAGTCCGATGCCTCTACATCAACAACCGCTCTTTCGTCAAAATAGACACCGACTGTTCAAATGTGTTCTCCATTAAGAAAGGCGTTAGGCAGGGATGCATTCTCTCACCTCTGCTCTTCAATGTGTATGGAGAGTATATAATTCGCAAGACCCTTGAGGGCTGGGATAAGGGGTTTGCTGTTGGTGGAAAGCGGATTTCCAATCTGAGGTACGCTGACGACACCGTTCTCCTTGCTACAACACTTAGCGACATGAAAGAGATACTGTACAGATTGGAGGTGGAAAGTGGCAAATTAGGGCTTGCAATAAATAGGCAGAAAACCAAGCTTATGGTGGTAGATCGTGCGGGAAAGCTATCGGGCGCCTATAACATCCAGGGCATCGATACTGTGGACAGTTTCGTCTATCTGGGCTCTAATATAAGTAATGAAGGCAGCTGCGTCCCAGAAATAAAACGACGGATAGCCATGGCTAAAGATGCTATGACACGCCTCCAGAACATCTGGAAAAATCGTGGCATAAGTTTTAAAACGAAGGCCCGTTTGGTCAGAGCCCTTATTTTTCCGATTTTCCTCTATGGAGTTGAAACGTGGACAATCCAAACAAGGGAAAGGCAGAGGATAGACGCATTCGAAATGTGGTGTTGGAGGCGGATGCTCCGAATTCCATGGACGGCCAAACGCACAAATGTGTCTATCCTTACCCAACTCGATATCAAGACTCGATTGTCTACAGTTTGCCTACAGCGTATTTTATCCTATTTCGGCCACATAATGCGAAAAGGAGATAGCAGCCTTGAAAAACTGGTCATTGTTGGTAATACCGAAGGCAAACGAGCGCGAGGCCGGTCGCCAACACGATGGTCCGACCAAGTAAAAGAGGCTATTTCCTCAAGCAAATTTCAGCAGGTGGTGAGGGCAACTTTGGACCGGAGTAGATGGAGGCAGATGGTCCGCTTGAAGGGGTCCAGTGACCACGATCCTCAGTAATGAGGGACCGACTGAAGAAGAAGAGAAGAGTTTGAGTTTAAAGTAGTTTTTATAATTTACCCAATACTTTGATAGTTAATTCTAAAAGGACACATGCCTCATGAATAATTTTCAAATGACTATAACCCGTGGTCATAGTTTAGTATAGTTTTCCTATCAGAATTTCTTGGTAGCAACCACGGAGTTCGAATTTGTGCCCGGTTGAAGGTAATAGGCTCACCCCCTATTAGGTACCTGGGACTTAAACTTTCCATATGTGCCTGTACTCTTAGGTACACCGCTGCCGAACCCTTCGGGGATTACAGGCGTGATGTAATATTATGTTTTATCCGCATGAACAGACGACGACGTACACACAATAAATTTGAATGCCAATTAATGAATGAGAGGCACTCTCGGCTTTTTTATAAATGGGATAAGCCCGCCACACTATTCCCAAACCACTGTAACTCCTGTTAGCCAGAATCAACAGTGGCGACCACAAGAAAAGCGCCGAGACAATGAGGCTCGACGAAATCCTAGAGAAACGATTTAACTGTCTTGGATCCCGCAACGAAATTAATCAGAAAAGAATAGCGGAGGAGTAGGAAAAACATAATTTCCACTTCCCTCCATATCAGCAGGCGACAGAACAAGGCCAATAGGCACACAGGGACGTATACAACTGGGATAAGCCCAGTTGCCTAGCACCACGGATATTATTGTCATTATTACTGGGTCCTAAGTTGTGAGCTGTTATATTTGATTCCAATAATAGATAATTATGACAAAAATGCTTGAACGCACGGAAATTTGTTCTAGTTTCTACAAGGTCCGTATCTATACTAATATTATAAAGAAGTAAAGTTTGTGTGTTTGTTAAATTGTAAGGGGTAATCTCGGGATCTACTGAACCGATTTCAAAAATTCTGTCACCGTTGGAAAGCTACACTATCCCCGGGTGACATAGGCTACTTTTTATCCCTGTATTCCCACGGGAACGAGAACTACGCGGGTGAAACCGCGTGACGTCCGCTAGTAGTAAATAACTCCGGATGTAACCCGTACACTATTTAACATAATATTACGTTCATTCTGGCAAAGACTACACTCCCATAAAATGTGATGTGCAGATTGTTCAGATTCGCAGTCAGATGTAGAACATTGTCAAAAAGTCGAGGCAACAAGCTTGAAGGAAAATAATTTACTCATAAAGTTACCATGACCTGTGAGAAATTGGGCAACGCAGTGATTCACCTCCTGGCCAGCCGCTCACGAACGGATGGAAAGAACTGATGGAGGTGTCGGCCTTTGATGGAATTATCCCACCTACATTGCCATTCAGACAAAAGTTCCTCCCAGACGTCAGGCACTCTCGGCTATCTTACTTTTTGTATAGGTACTTCGTAATTGGCGTATTGTTTTGATATAATAATATTATTTTAAGTTAATGTAAAATATCAGTATACCCAAACAAAATTACTAGTAGTTAGGACTTCACTTACAGGAGTTATAATTTTCTCAAATAACAATGGCATTATAATATTTCTCCACACTATAAATACAGGCCACTAAAAATGTAAATTAGTATTAAAAATAAGTTACAGGTCATTCGAGCACCATTCTGGCTTTAAAGTCGAGTAATATACAACTTTTGCGGTTAGCACGCGAGTGCTAGCAGCTTTGTAGAAGACTTTTTGAGGCCACGCGAGGAAAACTCTGCTAGCTTTTAATAAAATTTATTTTATTTTTAGAGAAGATTTTTTTTTCGTGTTCATATAAAAAACACATTTGTTAAGTATGCTTTTGAGTTCATATCGTTTTAATCTGGGATTGTATGGTTCTAGAGATGCAACGTCGTTACGGTTTTTTTTGTCAGCGTCATTCTCGATTGAAATTAATATGAGTAAAAAATAAAACCGACTTCAAAAACACAAAAAAGTGAAAAATAACTTTAGCTTCTGAAGTTGGTGACTTTTGTTTGTTTTATTCAGTTTTTTTGTCACCGACTTCAGAAGCTAAAGTTATTTTTCACTTTTTTGTGTTTTTGAAGTCGGTTTTATTTTTTGCAAAAAAGTTTTTTTATTTTTCCATTTTTAGTTGTAATAATTATCCTTTACAAATATTTGATATTCATTAATTTTACGTTGTTAACAATACATGTCACGGTAATAGGCTTATCCGCAATAAAATGGAACTTAACATACCTAACTCTCGAAATCTGGGCGTCCTGTACACATCTGCGTACCCCGTCAGAGCATACAGGCGTGATGGTAAGTTAAGATGTTGCGTAAACAATAAACATCCAAGCGATTGCAGCAATCACGACAGATTTGCCGTCTATTTTTGAAGAGTTCTATTGTATATCTCCGAAGATCAGGATCAGATCTTCACCAAATTTAAATGGGACCACCTCAGGAGTATACTATTTCAAATAAAAAAAGAATTTTGAGAATCGGTTCACAAATGGAGGAGAAATCAGGTAACATACATAAAAAAAAAAAAAAAATACATACACACGAACATATAACCTCCTCCTTTTTTGAAGTCGGTTAAAAAGAGTAAACGACAGCGTGACGGTTGATACAGGAAAATGGAAGAAAAACACGGGTTGGGCCTACTCCAAGTAACATGTGACAAGGGCAGGAAGATGATGATGGGATACCATTAAACACGTAAGAAAAACCTGATCTAACTTAAAAGTTATATCACAGGTTATACTCCCCTTAAAACCATCAACACTAAACAAAACTCGACTTGTCCTTAAAATAACACTTCACTTATTACTTAAACCGTCACTTAATAAAGGTTCTGTATGTCAAATTTTTACTTAGTGACGGCTTAAGTTAGTAATCATTAAACATCTCTGAGTGCGGCAGTTACTCATCATCATCATCATTCCCTTGCCCTTATCCCAATTCATTTGGGGTCGGCGCAGCATATCTTCCTCTTCCATACTTCTCTGTTTCTCGTCATCTCATGAGACACCTCCTTTTTTACCATATCATTTTTAACACAGTCCATCCATCGTTTCTTTGGTCTTCCTCTACTCGTATATCTAAATAATAATCTTATAAAGGTACCAAGTTTATCTAGAAAACCCTCCTTGTATTCCTAGCCAGCCAGAAGCCTACCAACTGCCCCGACAGTGTTTGTTTTGTGTGTCCGCTAAGCCAGCGTATGTGTAATTCATGGAAGTTTGCCCACACTTTCCGACCCACCTGTTTGTTCAGCCGATGAATCGGGCGCTCGGTAACAAAATAAACTGTTAATAAATGAATAGCGCTTTTAATAGCCACACATTGTTGCTGTTTAATTGTTTTAATTTTGTTGGGGTATGTTGTAGTTGGAATATTATATGAAATTGGATCAGAATTTATTATGGTTTTAATATTTAAGTAAGCAATAGTAAACTCATGAATTGATTTACACGTAATAATATTAGGCTTTTAAGATTTGAAAGAGGTCCATCCGTAGGTAATCTTTAGGGATACCCATTTAATTATTAATAGTTAATTACTTTTGAAAGCCACTTCATAGGCCCTTTTGCTGGTGTGGTGGCGGACGCCACCCAAGCGGAGATGAGCGGAGCGTTACGGAGATTTAACCAATCACAGACGAGATACACGATGCGGATTTCATTTCAACCAATATGATAAGAACCTTAATGCCAAAACTTGTGAACATTTCATGAAAAAAATTAAATGTTAAAAAATTATACCTATAAAAACCGATTACCCAGCAAAAACCCTTAGCACTCCCTCAGCAAAGCCTAAAGCACTTAGTTAACGAGTGGAATTAACACGTGAAGCTCGTATTAACGGCCATTAAGCAAATTGGATGCTAATTCAAGTAGTGTTCTGCCGGTATTACGGGAATGCCGACTACAGATTTGAGATGAAAGTATCAAACTATGTTGGGCGCGGTATGCGGTGTGCCAAATCTGATGAGTTGTTTCGGAGTTTTTGAAGGATAAAAAGATACTAGATGTGGTATCTACAAACTGTGTCTGCTACTTCTTCAAGCTTTTTAAACGCTTTTTAAACTTACTTTGCTTCGAACAGACTGAAGAAAATTTACGAAAGTGGGGTTCCTTGAAAGCAAAGAGGTGCTCGGACAATAGTTTCGGATAAGATTGCAGGTACTCAGAGAAACAACCCTGCGACTGTCGAACGGACCGGGAATAAGATCCCGTTGGCACCCTTTATTTACGGAACCCTACAACCTTCTGCAACCTAGCATTACATCACGCCTATATCCCCCAGGTTAGGCAGAGGTGTACCCATTAATACACCCACATTTCGCCAGATATAATGTTTAAGTTCCATGTAATCGAAATTTCTGATTAACGGGGCAGTCAACAACAATCAAGCCAAGAAATAGACTTTTACCTCAATGAGCTAAAATGTTCTTACACACGGTATTACAAGATTGCGAACCGTGAGCACGGATTGGAGATAAAAGTATCAAACTATGTTACGTGACCGAGACTTTACTGCTAAACTTATGTGGGTACGACTTTCGTGTTGAAAGGGTATCTGATTTTGTTGGAGCTAAGTATTTGATAAGATTGTAAGATTATTTTAAATAGAGATACGGTAAACAATGTAAGAAGGGCTAGACTTGACATTTTATTAGGGATGCTGAAAAATTCTTTTACGTAAGCGCCCCATAAAATATCTATTCTTTTGGCAGTCGTTGTGATAGTATGAACGCTTTGAATGTGTCTGCGACTTTTCTAGGCTTTTTGGATCACATTCGATTACCTGTGTGTACCTGCTTAAATGAATTCACAGTCTGTTACTTAATTTATTTCTAATTATTTTCTGGCCTTGAGTCATTTTTGAACTCTTTAAATTAATGTGTTTTCTACTGGATCTCACCCAATTGTAAGAAGTGAAACCCTAATGTGATACTTAGAGCTTGATTAAAAAAACACTTACATAAATATATCTATCAAGATTTTGGACTTTAAGGCTACAATAATAGAAAGGTATCCTACCGACACATTCCTGACTTGCATTACAACATCGCATGATTGCAGCTCTGATACGCTAGTCGATCTCATAGAAATTGATAACGTGGTAACATGAATTCCTAGCGCATGCTTATCCACGTGAATCTAATTCGATAAATATTGGGTAATCTTGATTGATAGCGGATTCAGTGTCGTCCTTTGACAGGACTAACCGGATTGTGGAGGCCAGATAGGCAGTCGCTCCATGTAAAATACTGGTATTCAGCTGCATCCAGTTAGACTGGAAGCCGACCTCTACATAGTTGGAAACAGGCTTGGCAGGTGATGAGTTCGAGCAAAAGAGACATGTTTTGAGCCGCGTTTAGAGACGGCCAGAGTATCTCCATGATTGTGGTCTGACACGGAGTGAAGGCATTGCCTTCTCCCAAAACCGTCGAAACATTAACACGTCTGTGCACCGCTAATGTGTCTAGAAATTCATGTTGCGGTCAATTATTACGTTTTGAGCCGCGTTTAGAGACGGCCGGAGTATCTCCATGATTGTGGTCTGACACGGAGTAAAGGCATTGCCTTCTCTCAAAACCGTCGAACCATTAACACGTCTGAGCCAAATGTGTCTAGAAATTCATGCTGCGGTCAATTATTACAAAAAATATCCTTTGACCCTCGGGGTATGCAGGGTTTTGTCCTAGCCGTACATACTATTATTTTATATAAATTATGCCCTTGTAACATTAGTATGTTAAGTTACACATCTGCAAATTCCAGGTCTTAAAACTAAAGACTTGCCCGTAAGCACGAATGTGCGACCGTGGATAAGGACCATTGGAAGAGGAATTATAATCCCTAAACAGGATTATGAAGTAAGGAGTACTGCTCCAACTTTTATGTTTATATCACCTACTTAATGATGTACTAGTAGGATCTAAAGAGGGTTTTGTAAGATAGTTGGTATAGCTACTTGAGCAAGGGGACACTTTGAATACTAAGTTCCTTTTTTGAACATATTCCAATTTTCACACTGTTCTCTATTCTTACCAATGAAATTGAACGAGATCAACACTTCTAAACTGCGTTCGAGCCATGTTCGAGCCTATTATAGCAGCTGTGGCCCTAAAGTCAGACAACCTGTCTTACCAACTGGTACCATTTAATACGGTACTAACTGGGTTGTAGAAGTTAGATAGGCAGTCGGTCCGTGTAAAATACTTATTTTGCTCTCAGTTATACTGGAAGTCGACCCCAACATATTTGAGAAAAGGGCTCGACAGATAATGATGACTGACATATATAGATACCGATTGCATTTCAAAGCGATTATGATTTTTGCGTAAGCCATTTGCCTCCATACATTATATTTCCTAACACTAGTTTGAAGCCAATAAATAACAAACAGCATTGTAAACAGATTATTCATGAGTTATGTGACAATAATCGGTTAATACCAGTAGATGATAGACGGACTAAAACCGCAAATGCGTTCAGTTAACGAGTTTAACCGACAAACAATATTCATAATTAAATACTATAACACCGAGAGTGAACACAATCATTTCTATGTATTAAATATTCAAACAAAATAAATTGTTAAATAAATAATTTTTCAACAAACAGAAACATAGTTTTGTAATACGAAAAAAGGATTTAATCGTTCCACACAGTGAAAAGCGATAATGGAAGCTTCAAAAAAGTTTTCCATTTGATAAAATCGGTTAGAACACCAATTAGTGTACTGAAACTATTACAGGAGGTTGTGACTAAAAAATAACAGCGGCAAATACAAGGTGGAAGGAACATTGACGCCGACGCTGCTCTGTTGATCTGCAGCTGTTCCATACATTTTGTACAGTTTCATAGGAAAGGCAGATTTAAAAAAATATGTAGATACCTATGAAAAATTTCTATGTAATCGAAATGATGTACAGAATACGTGGTAACCGTTGGAGCGTCGTGTCCCTTTCACCGTGCATAATAATGTATGCAAGCCAATTCGGCGATTGACCAATACATTACGAGACCCTTAATACGTTAAACTGTTCAGTTGATTGAATTGAGAAACCTCGAATCATCGTTACAAGAACTAGAAGCTTGAAATCTAACGATTAGGCTTGTCAAGTGCTATCGTGTCACCCAGTAATTGAATTGTGGGTGTGAGATTGGCAATCGCTCCGTATAGTGTTCAGTTGCATCCTGCGTCGATTCTGGTCGAAATCTGACCACAACCACACTAAGAAAAGGTTAGGCAGAAGATTGTCGAACACATAGAAACTTAACTTCAAGCAGAGGTGTACCTAACAGTACACTCACATTTTCCCAATTATGTTGAAGTCCCATGTATTATGGGGCGAACCTATTGCTATCAACTAAACACAAATCAAGACTACGTGGCTGCTGCTGAGAAATTATACACTTTGGCTGACCGGATAGTCGAACCCAGAGCATCATGCTTAGCAGTGGCACTAGCGATCAACGAGGCAAATTGTTCATTTCACAAAAAAACACGAAAAACACAGACAGAAACAACGTTATCGGATCGAACACAAACGTAAAGGGTACGGTCGAATTCCCAATGGAAATTATAGGAAAATCTTACATTCTACGCAATACTCAATAGATCATTGTGTAAGTGAAAGGCGCTTATTTATGACTTTTTCTCGATCACATTTTCTTTCAATATCTTATTGTGTTGCTAAGAAATGTTTCTTAGAAAATATATGTAAATACTATGAAAGCTGCAAAGCTGCTTAGTGGGTTGTTCCTTGAAAGGAGTTTTGTGGGAAAACGGAAATATTATTACACATTCTTTACAATATACCTACTTACTTACAAAATATTACACATTCTTAATAATATACTTACTTACACAATAATACCAGGATATTGGTAATGTGATGACTATGAAAGTTGTCTTGGAATGATTACTATCGCGATTTTTTTTGTAAATTTTAGAGATTCACTTGTTAACATTTCACCAACACTGCCTTTATCTTGTTCAATTTCTTCTTCTTAGCGTAACAAGAAAATTTATATTGAGTCAGCCCAAAACATGGCGACCAATTTGGCACTTTAAGTAGCGTCTATCAACTCCTGCGATGTGCAAGCAACAGGACAACAGATTTATCTTTAACTAATAGGGGGAAAAGTATATATGTTTAGCTTAAGGAAGTAATCTCTGAAACTACTGGAACGAAAAGTTATACTGTTGGCTAGAACTATTATATAATAGAATGTATTAGTCATTTGGGCAAAGTCGTAGTCATCATCATCTGCCTAGCCTTTTCCCAACTCTGTTAGGGTCGGCTTCCAGTCTAAACCGATGCAGCTGAATACCAGTATTTTACATGGAGCGACTGCCTATCTGACCTCCACAATCCAGTTAATACTAGGTAATACGATACTCTTTGGTAAGACTGGATGTCAGAATTTCAGGTCACTGACTACCTGTAACGACTGCCAAAGATCTATATATGGCAGGCGGGACCAACAGCTTAACGTGCTTTCCGAGGCACGGAGGAAACTCGGTATATCGGGTGGTCACCCATCCACAGACCGACCTTGGCAAGCACAGCTTTACCTAAAGATCGACCCGAGTGGCAGTTCTTATTAAGCCACGAGCTCCTCTCTCGGGCAAAGTCGTAGTCTAGTATCCAATAAAAACGAAATTTAACATCAGCTTGCTCTTAAGTGTGTACTTATGTACCTACTTATCAGTTACTTTTTATCTACCCATCTTCAATGGTCAAAACAAATAATACGTATCAAGACAACAGATTTGACTCGACCCCTGTCACGACGTCTTTAATTTTGATAAAAATCTGGCCGCTCCCAATTCTATCCAAAGTTATTGGTACGCTATCAGATCTGTGCAAGTTCCTTATTGGAAACACGTCAAGCGGGAGGTGTGATGGGTCGCGGAAATGTCAGGGACGAAGACATCTTGGAGACATCTGTCACAATGGTTTGGGCGGAGCTTCTCTTGTAGCGGAAAACGTGTGCTATTTTCGAGGGATGGCACACACGTATTTGACTCAGTTTCTTTCGCCGTTAGAGAAATATTTGTAGACGTTCGTAAGAAAGATAATCTGCTTAACTCGAATAGTGCTGTGCCTGCCCGGACATGGAGGTCTACTCTCTAAGTCCGTCAACGAAATACGGGACCCGTCTGAAAATCGCTATATGCACCAAAATAAATCCTGTAAGTTAATATTTTGGGTATAGATACATGAGTTTTGAAAACACATCGGGAGTAAGAATAAAATATTCAATCGTGTTGTCATTCATTTTTAGTTCAGGCCCCTAACGAATCTTATGTAAGTTAGTGAAAGTAAGTGATACGGAGTAGGAAAATACCGTGATTTCAGCCGAAATAACGAATTTCGTGCTAACAGAGTATACCTCATGGGACAGCGATAGCAGATTACGAACGAAGTTTACCGATTGGCAAATCAAGGATCTGCGACAAAAATAATAATGTGTGTTTTTTTTTTGGAGTGTGGAAAATCATCTAACGACTCCTCCCGCTCTGGGCAGAGCGGTAGGGAGTGTCAGACTTCTACTGACTAAACCCACCCATGTTCCTTCTTAGCCCTTTGTGTCGAGCCCGCGGTATCTCTTTGGAACAACCCGCAGCCCCGACGGGACCCGCAGCCCCAACAGGTGAGCATCAACCCTAACTTGCAGTGGAAAAAGGCGCGCCATTTTTAAGACTTTTTGGACGTGGACACGGCTTATCTGTTGAATGTCACATACGCTTTGAGTGCAAGCGTACAACTAACAGCTGCAACGGGAAGTGTGTCAATATTTCTTTTTGAAATGGATGGCGTTAAATGTTAGCAGAGCTGGTTTTATTTGACGGTTTGGTTTGATGGTAGCTTTGTTAGGGTACAAATCAATCGTAGAAATCATATAGATACAGATTGTGTAATTTTAGTGATGAATTTAATAAAGTTGTCTGAGATGCTGATACTGTTTATTAGATATTCACTTAATTAATTTAAGTAGGCTTACTGCGGTACTCAAAAATATTTAATGATAACTTAAGCCGTCACTTAGTAAAGATTTGACATACTTTTGTACGACAAAACTGTCAAAACCTTTACTAAGTGAAGGCCTAAGTAATCATTAAAGCTCCCTGAGTGCGGCAGTTAATGTAACATTCGGGAAGGCACGTTAGGCAGTTGATCCCATCTGTCATTTGTCATTGTCATTTTACAGTCGTTACGGGTAGTCAGAAACTTAAAGTCGGGCCATCAGCCCAGCCAACAGGTACCTACATAAAGTCCATTTCACGAAAGAAGTCCCGCAGACGCAGCGCTGTATTAAAATTATCTGCCAATTAAATATTACATTATTATTATAATTATTATTATAATTAATAATTATTAATTAATATTATTAATATATTATTATAATAATAATTAACAATTAATTAATATTTATTATTACCAATTAAATTAGAATTACCAATTTAGTTCCACAATTGTCCGCGGGACTTCTTTCGTGAAATGAACTCTAGACGTATTTTACCCAGTGTGTCAGTTGTGAAGGCAGATATGACCCGAACAAAGTTATGGAAAGACTTAGCATAACATTAGCGACATTTTTTAACGATGGTCGCCATTAAAATTTTCCCGAATATTATTTCCGCTTTCAAATTAATTTGCAGTCGAACCCCACCTTTATTGTGGTACAGATGGCCTCTATCTAATGAACAGATTCAGAGGATCTACGTTCTGATTAAATTATTCCATTAAAACAGTTTTAGCTGTAATGTTTGTGTAATGTATCAAATTAATTACACGTGGAGGTAGTAAAACGTATAATGAAGACCATTATTAGAATGAAGGACAGATATTCATATTGCTCCGTGTGAAAGGGGGCGTCCATTAATTACGTGAGGCATTTTTGAGAATTTTCCGACCCCCCCTCCCCCCTTGGTAAGATTTCGTAAGATTTTCCTCAACTCCCTCCCCCCTCTCTTAATCTCACGTGAGATTCTTCAAAATTTATGTTTTGGCTGTAAACGTGTTGGATTATTGAAAAAAAAAAAACAAAAACAACTTGTTTTATTACTTATATTGAAGATTAGCAAAGACTAGTATTTGTGAATATTACCGTAATTTAAAATCTTTCTTTTCGCTACTTTGTTGGTCTGCGGGGTTCAGTCGAATACGACGAACACTGTTGTGTCAGATTTGGCCATATTTTACTCTTGAAATAATTTGTCACGCAATTTTACACCGTTTTCTGCTAGGAAAAAAATTACGTGATATTTGCTAAGACCCCCCCTCGCCCCTAAGTGAGATTTGAAAAGATTTCGCTTGACCCCCTCCCCCCCTAGAACAACTCACGTAATTAATGGACGCCCCCAAATACAGGTACTCAAAATTAATAATTCGAAAAGGCTGTTGATGATTATTTGAATGTACACGAAAACTGAGGACATAATATAGACCTACAAAACATTGATTATAACACCTTGCAGCAATCATTCTTGTCAATTAACATTAGTTTGTCTGAAAAGACAGTTGTCTTAATTTATTTATCGACCACAAAATAATAGAATATAAATTTACTATGTACCGTCACAAACATCAGAGGATTGCATGTAGCGGAGATGAGAATGTTGAGATGGATGTGCGGAGTGACAAGAATGGATAAAGTGAGGAATGAGTATATTAGAGGAAGTTTGAAAGTAGCACCTGTTACAGAAAAATTGAAAGGAAGTCGTTTATCTTGGTATGGTCATGTAATGAGGAGGGATGTAACGCATGTGACTAAAAAAGTGATGGATATAAATATTGATGGATGGAGAGGGAGAGGAAGGCCAAAGAAAAGATGGATGGATTGTGTGAGGAATAATTATGAATGAGAAAGGAATAAATGCCACCTTGACGTGTAACAGGGAAGAATGGAAGAAGAAAACGTGTTGCGCCGACCCCAAATAGAATGGGATAAGGGCAGGAAGATGATGATGTACCGTCACAAACAAAAATAGTAAAATTCAAAATCTACTGCAACTTTGAGATAAGACCTAATCCGTAATAAAGTTTCATAAAAAGAGTTCTCATCAACTCCTTACAGCCGAAGTATATTTTCTATAGGGTCCTATTCTCTACCGTCGGACCTTTCATAAATGTCCTATTATATGCCTTACAAGGCCTCATTAATTCACTTCTTTATGTCAACTGTCACGAAGTCAAAATTAAACCAACTTTCCAAAACACGTTAAAACAGAAAATTACATTCCACAATAGTTCCTCCCTTCAAAACTCCTCGTGATTAATGAGAGAGTTTCTCCTCCCTTCAGTTAATATGATCACGAATGGTGGAAAACAAAACGAGTTCGAAGACTGCCTACGTTCCAAGTTAAGAAGTTAGGCCGCTAGCACCCCGCGTATTTTAAACTCGTAGACGAACGCGCAGATGAAGCGCGTATAAACGCTTCCAACGAGACTTGATGAACATAACCTTGTAACCTAAACATACGGGGCGAACGTGAAACGCGCGATACGCGCCGATACAACGATCCCTAGCCGGCCTTTTGTACGAGTACGAGTTTCAAACGCGCGTTTGAATCTAATAGACGCAAAAATCTAAAAATCTACGGCGCAGACGACGTGCGTTCCTGAAACGCTCGTCATCTGCGTGTTTAAAATACGCTGTGTGCTAGGGGCCTTAGAGTTACCGTGTCGAGGTAACTTGCTTGTCGAATTGTTGGAAACAACACATGAGATGTTGTTACAGGCAATAGAGATAAAAGTAATTTGTTGTTGTGTTTAACATTCTGAAGTTCTGTTCCGGGAAAATCTAAATTATTATGAAGAGGAAGTGTTGGCGTAGAGTAAAGAGCAAGTAAAATTAAACATATATTGCTGTAATAAGACCCACCTTTTTTTTTTGTAAAACTTTGCTCCACACTAGAAATTTCTCCTGTATCGTGGGTGCGTTTACAAACATTTAAACTCACATACACAAACCAAACACCCTCGTTAACAAGAGATAACTTATGTCACGCCTGTAATCCCCAAAGGGTTAGGCAGAAATTATTGTACGCATTAGTACACCCAAATTTCGCCAAGTATGTTTAAGTCCTACGTAAGTAATAGAGGACGAGTCTTTTACCATCAACTGGGTACAAATCTAGACTCTATAAAAAAAAACATATATTTCAGACATTTTTTTTTTTGGGCGGTTGGAAAATCATCAAATAACCCCTCCCGCTCTTGGGCAGAGCGAAAGGGAGTGTCATACTTCTACTGACTAAAAACCACCCGTGTTCCTTCTTAACCCTTCATGTCGAGGCCGCGGTATCTCTTGCGAACAACCCGCAGCCGAACAACCCGCAGCCCAGAGGTTCATTTCAGACTTTGATCCATAATTATTGTTAGTAATACACACTACCTATAAACTATGTATGTTAGTAACAAATGGAATAAATGACATTAGGTATTTAGTTCATATACCGGCCGCATTCACCTGACGCATATGTACCTACACGTACCCAATGCGCCAAAATGGTGCAGCACGGCCTAGCTCTCAAAGAGGTAGTCAACGAAAAAAGAATTCACTCTATTGTTAGGGTTTATGAATTTAGAATTTGCTAATTGATTATTTTAGTCGATAGTCATATTTGTAAAGCGTTAATTTTAATATTTTACACTAGCAACTTTATCTTTTTATGTCATTTGTGGTCGCTCTGTGTCCGGTTGACACAAAAAGGTGGCAACCAATCAGAGAACTCGCTTTTTCGTGCTCAAAAAATGGACGGGTCAAGGCGGGCAAACGAAACGTTTGGCCGGTTGCTCAGCCTCTTGGGTTTTAGGTCTTGACGCGATAGGTTGTGTTAGAGTTATATAAGTACCTACTCGTAGTATTAAGTAGTGACTTTGTATGTGCAGTTCAAGAAATATAAGACAGTTCCATATAAATCATTGCATCGTTATTTGACCACATCCTGTTCCTGTAAGGGTTCCCCACACTATAGAAATCCAAAACTCAGACGATTGGGGATGTATTGACCAAATATTTTAATAGCGAAAGAAAAACGTCTAATGAAATGACGAGAAACATAGTATTCAAGAATTTTACAACAAATCTACCAGACATTCAGTAACAATAGGAAGTATGTCTAATTCTAAAGGATATTCGATAGCACGCTTTACAAAATCGAATGAATTGTTAGAAGATAAAAGAGATAAGAAACAAAGACCGGTAACATTTATTGAGATTACAAAGGTCCCGGTTTAAACCTTTCCGTGCTTATCGGCACTACTGGGTACTTAATATAAATAACGGTTTGTACTTTGGCAAACAACTGCTTTCCGCAGTTAAGGGTTGTGAAATAGATTTACTGTAGATTTTAAGGCTTATCTTATATTTTGTTCTAGATATTTTTCTTCCAAAATCATCATCAAGAAAAGGAAAAGAGGTCGACCCCTGGAAAGATGGGAAGACGAGCTTGTAAAGTTCGCAAACAACGACTGGATGAGAACAGTTCAAGATAGGAAAAAGTGGAATGAGATGGAGGAGGCCTATACTCGTCGAGAGGTCCTTATTTAAAAAAAAAAAAAACTATGTATTATTTTAGTACCTATTACTAAGAAAATAAAGTGGCTTAAATAAATAAAAATCATCATCAAGATAATTCTCTTGTCTTTATCCTAATTCATTGGAGGTCGCCGCAGCATATCTTTTTTCCCACACATAAACACATAACATCACGCCTGTAATCCCCGAAGTGTTAGGCAGAGGTGTACCTCATAGACTATGAGTCATAGTACACCCACATTTCACCAGGTATGTTGCCAGTTAGTTGTGTTATGTATCTTTTTTTTGTGTTTTGTTTTTTTTTCTTTTTTTTTCTTTTTCTTTTTCTCGTCATCTCACTTATATCCTTTTTACCATCATGCTTTACACGTTCCATTCATCGTTTCATTGGTCTTCCTCTACTTTTATACCCTTCCACATTCACACTTAAAACTTTACTTATGACACAAAATAGCAATTTAAATTACAATTACATGAATGTTTTAATAATTATTTAAAAATATAATCAAGACCTATGACCTAGTTTTATAAGATTTTTTGTGTTACTAACAGTGTATGGACTTACGTCTGAAATAAATGCCTTATAATCATTGATATAAAACTAAAGATACGGTCGTCCGAACATTTGCTCGACGCATTCGCCATACAGGATCGGTGTAGTCTGCTCGTTAACGTAACCTTGTATAAGCGGGGTGGTATTTTCGAGGTGTAAAGAACATAAATAAAGCTTTTAATAAAATTTACGACCGCACCCGAAGAGAGCCGATCGTGGACTAGTTCACTTCGGCTTAGGAAAGACCGTTTTGGGACCACGTTTGAGGCGTCATTTTAACATGCCGTCCACCCAGTCCTTACGCAGTAATATATAAGCTTATAATATTTTTATTATGTTTTAATGAAACATTGTATTATTTTTCTGCGGAATACGCCGTTGAGATTTATTTTTCCAACATCACTGTACTCCTGTATGTTAATCTTATATAACACGAATGTGTACATAATCTAATGGTTTTCCTTCTAAATACACACATCAACACCGTCTAGGGATATTTTGTATAAAGTTCTTAAACTCAAAAAATACTGGCCACTTTTAAATTTCTCTTGAAGAAAGTTTATTTTGTAAGCCTTTTTGAACGATTCTAAATTTGAATTTCAAAAAATACATTAAAAACAAAAGATTTACGCGGCATAATGGTAGCGAAGTCCGAAGGTTTCATTTACCTACAGTAGTTTGTGGCTATTTTTTTGTGTCCAATTTAAGTTTTATAACAAGTTATCGGTTAATTCTAATTAATGTTATTTGTGCATCATGCAGCGGCGCCATTTAACTAGAGAAGAAATGTTAAGGGCAGTAGGCATGCTCCAAGCTGGGGCTACTCAACGGAGTATTGCTGAGGAGTTTGGAACAAGACAAAACGTGATATCAAGGTTATGGTCACGTTATCGTGCTACTGGTGAAGTGGCTGAAAGACACCCAGGCGGGAAGCGCATAACCACTCAACGACATGACCGATTTTTGCAAGTTGCCGCGAGAAGACAACCAAACGTTACGGCCATGCAGTTGGTTCAGAGGCTCCAGCCAGAGCACAGTTGCTTGTGAGTGACCAAACTGTGAGGAGAAGGCTGCATGAAGCTAACCTTCATGCTCGCAGACCGCTTCGTACTCCAGCACTACGCCGAGGAAATCGTGGACGACGACTAGAGTGGGCTCGTGAACATTTGCTCTGGGAAGAAAACCAGTGGTCTGTAGTGCTGTTTACCGATGAGTCCCGGTTCGGTTTCCATCCCGATACACGTAGAGTGCGTGTTTGGCGAGTTCCTGGCCGTGAGAGCCGTCTGCAACATCCTCAGGAAGTCCATTCATACCACGGCGGGACAATTATGGCTTGGGCAGGAATTCGTGTTGGTGGAAGAACAGACCTCGTTTGGATCAGAAACACCATGACGGCTGAAAAATACCGTAACGAGGTGCTAGTACCAATAATCTACCCCCATCGACTACAAATGGGCCAAGAATTCACGCTCATGCACGATAACGCCCGTCCGCACACAGCGAGAGTGGTGACGAGCTGGTTGCAGGAGCACGACGTATCGGTCTTAGGCTGGCCCGCTCAATCGCCTGACCTAAACCCCATAGAACACGCGTGGGACATGCTCCATAGAAGGGCTTTGAGGAATTTCCCTGCAAACGTTGCGACGGAAGAGCAACTTTTTTTGCATCTTAGCCGGACCTGGGACAATATACCGCAGCAAGACTTGGATAACTTAATCCAAAGCATGAAAAACCGTTGCAGGACCGTTATTAACGTCATGGGTGGTTTTACTGACTACTGATTTTTCACAGAACTGTTAAAAACAAATTATTTTTTCCTTATTTGTAAATTTTTCTTGAGAAACACATTCGTTGTTAGTTTTACCATTATTTCATGTTTTTTCTTTATTTGAATAAAAATTTGTTTACCCAAAAAAACATTGTTTTCTTTTATTCTGGAGTGTAGTCTGATAAATGGGCTTTATAAAAATATATACATGTTGTATGCTGTTTTTAATACATTTTGAGTAAATTGAGTAAATCCAAAATATCCCTAGACAGTGTTGATGTGTGTATATTAACACAAATCTGTATACTATTAATATGCGATTAGTTGTTCTCATTTATAATTAAACGTATGAATAAATCAATACGAAACTAGGCGGTTAATCCCTACGAGCTACGTCACATTAGTCACATGAGTAGATAAATAGGTAAACAGAATTTATAAATGTTATTCTGGAAGTTTTGATAGGGTGAGATGACTTTAGTGCCTCATTGGTATATTTGTCGCAAGCGTGATTGCTGAAAATGAGGTCCTGGGTTTGACTATATTACGTTACTCCAAAGTACGAAACTCGAAGTATTATAAATGTACACGATGTGAGGATAAATGATCTATAACAGTGACTACCTAACTAGTAACTTTCTACTCCATGGGCAGCCGCCCGTCAGCATTCATGGAGAGAGGCAGTGCCGGCGCATTCAATTTCAGTAAGTTTTGAATATTATTTAAAGATCGTGATTAGCGTGATCGCTCGACTAATTCGAAATCCTCTCTCAGAATCTCGATGAGAAATATTCTCAAATATTATTGAGTAATTGGTCATAGCAACTTTCGGAGTTCCGTACATCGGAGTAAAGAACATTGTGAATACAGTACTTCGTAGTACCAAACTTTCGGAGTAACGTACTTTGGAGTAACGAACATTCGAATAACGTACTTCGTCATAGCGTACATTCTGACTCACGTAATGCGAACTCACAAACTTTCTTTATACCGTACATCGGTATTTCGAACTACGGAGTAACGTAATGCAGTCCCTGGGTTTGTAAGCCAGGTCGGGCAAAGTGTTATTGGGTTTTTCCATCAGGAATTTCTCAGCTACGGAGTTTGTGCCCGGTTGGTGGCAATATAGGCTCCCTTTCTTTTACATGGGACTTAAACATAACTAGTAAATTGTGGATATACTATTGGGTACACCTGTGCTTAACCCTTCGGGAAATACAGACGTGAAGTTAGAAGATGTATCTACCGTTTCCGGGTTAAGTGAAATCGATTACCTAAGCTGAATTTCGACTTCGGGAAAGTCATTAGGGGCTTAATTGAAGGTCATGGGGCTATCAAATAGATAACAGACCGGAATCGATTCGTGGTTCTAGTGGCAATTGAGTCATTATCTCTTGATGGTGTATATTGCCGCTCATTTAACTTAAGTTCGAAGATCAATCAGTTTGGAAATGAAACAACCTTATTATTGAATACATAAACATTGCTAGTATAGAACCTGCGGAAAACATCGTGGGGCTTTTGCTCAGATAAAAAACCCAAAAGAGAATTGTGTTGAAAACAATAACCTAATTAGCAGTTATGAACACACATGAAGAATACCTTATGAATGTGGAGTTAGAAGCTTCTAGTAAAAGCTGAAACTAAGATCACACCCATCTAAGCTTATTAGCTTACCGAAGACTGTTACGAATTATTTTTAATTTTTTGTCAAAACTTCACCGAGTCTCAACTCACCCAGCTTTGCACGGATTTAAACAAACTGACACAAATAGAGAACGATCATACGTTATTCAAATAAAAGGTTCCACAGTATCTGTCATAAATATTTCAACGTACAGCACACAAATCGTTAGTTTCATGGATACGTCCCATAAAGCCATGGCTTTACGAGGCACCCTCTGATGCTCTGCTTTTTATTACAACGAGTATGTTTGTTCTGATACACGATAACTATACGTGTGTGTTTGTGAGTGGTACAACCTTTATTGAAGCTTTTTTTTCAGCTGCAGTTTAAAATATCGTGATAGGCTGATCATCTTTAAGTTGATCCAACCAAGAAATTGAGGGTTTAAAAGAAACAGGGTGTAAAGTTCCTCATTCCCCATATAACAGGAAGGATCCTCCGACCAGACGGTTGTTGTGTCTGGTGGGGTAACTGCCCGACATATGTAAGTCGGGATTTTCTATAGTCGTTATCGCCACAAGGGTTATGCGACTTCAACTTCACCTGGATCCAGGTGAGTTTGAAAGGAGAAAAGCACTCAAGGGAAAGTGATATATTAAATTAAATGAAAGAAAAACCATAATATATTATTATCTAAACTTTTATATTCAATGGGACAAAAGCACTTTTACTTAAAGGTCCTTAAGGTTGAACAAGCCGGTCATTCTTCCATACAAACGTAGTATGGTGATTACTCGTCTGTTTCACGGTGAAGATTCAAAACTAAAAATTATATTAACTGGTCTTGTCATTATCTAGCCCTGTATGGAAGCAGAATTGGAAAAAAATCATTGGTTTAGAAGTTATGAGTGTCGAAACTTCCATATTTTAACACTTATTTGAACTCATCTTTCAGCGGAAATAAATAACTTATGTAGTATGAAAATGAAAAAAGTGAAACCATACAGGGATAGATAATTTATTCAAAAGTTCAAATAAATTGTTTTAAGTGGATATATCCAGTAGTTTTTCCATAATATCTATACGCCCAAAGGTCAATTTATGAAATTTCACGCGCTCATTTTCGTTATACGTTCACTAAATAAATAAATAAATATGTAAATAAATAGAGAAAAAATAGATAAATGAATACTAAATGAATAAAACTAGATAAATTAAAAACATTACCAAATAACATGCATATTAGCCACGCCCGGCAACGAGTTCGAGCCGTCGGCTTGTTCAACCTTAAGATTACTCATGTTTGTTAGAGAGATTTGACCTTATTGTGGCGAATTTTCTAAAATGTAGATTTGTTAGGGTACTTTCTCTCCAGATGAGGTTAAAAAAACTTCCATACACACGAATAAGAACCTCCTCCTTTTTAGAAGTCGGTTATAAGGAACATTATAATATATTCAGCCCAGACTGTTCTGCCAAAAAGGCCGGTGACCTGTTGGTCACCCTTAGGGATTGCAATTGCTGGATCCAGCATACAGCAATCCAGCTGGATCCAGCACCTTTTTAAACATGCTGGATCCAGCATACATCTTGATCCAGCGATGCGGATCCGCAAACGTATCAATTTCTATTGTTTAGTTTTGAGTTGCCGCCATTTTCGGCCTCTCCATTTGTTTTCTAAGGTCTTACTTTCAGAGAATTCAAAAAAAGAAGTAGTCTCTTATCGTCAGACTTTAAACTGCTTAATTATTAAGGATTAACGAGCGGAGAGAAGATTATTTCAAAGCATTTTTTGTTTGATACAAAAATACTATTGAAAATTAAAATAGTGTTATTGTTACGGTCCTTTTTTAAAAGAATGTTAATTAAGTTAATTTTAAAAGAATTTGTGAGACTGATTGCTACTGATTAGCCGTCTTATCATTAAACATAAGCGTAATTAATAAGATAGTGCTTACTTAGAAACATTATCTTAAATGTTATATGAATATAAGGTTATATGTTTGTTATTTAATTTTATGTTGATTATTTTGATCTCAAATTATTAAAAAACCAAAGCAAATTAATATAAGATATCACCAAATGAGTGGAAGATTTCAAAGATTATCGTAAGAAGTACAAATTAATAAAAAAAGTCTTAAAAATGTCGTCTTTTTATTTTCGTTCCGCGTTTTGCTGGATCCGCGCTGGATCCAGCTGGATTCAGGTCAATCCAGCAAAAATTCCGCTGGATTGAAAACGCCGCTGGATTGCAATCCCTAGTCACCCTTGAGCTTGGCTTATTAGCCACCTCAAAAGCGCAGTGGGGGTTGGTATTGTAAAACTAACAGGCAAGCGCTTAACTCCAGGACATTCATTCAATCTTCCTCGTAACCAGTTAAATAAACAGCAGAGTAAATATACATACAAAAAGGCTCATACATTTTGCTGAGACTGTCTGAAATCGCGTCAGCTATCCATATCGCGTGACAAAAAACAACCGCTCAGCTAAAACAACATGGCACGGGTATTAAAACGCGAAGTACGGACTACGGGGCGACCAAACAACATGAAATTTGAATAATCCGGCTCGCCTGTCTCGCACTGGGCAGCGGAATGACGGCATAACAACATATTAGGTTTCTGTTCAGTGACGTCATATTTTACGGGTTGCGAGTCTGTTGTTACATGAAATATTTGGTACAGAATATGTTTAAGTTATGTCGGTTTGACTGAGGCAGCGGTCGTTGTGACGGTGTTTGGGGGCTATGTAGTTAAAGTTCGGACAAACCACTATGGACAAATTGATGACGTTACTGACTGAGAAATGACTTTTAATAGAAGTAGCTTTAACCCTGTTTTGAGTGTGAACCAGTTTCAGACACTGGGCTTCATCAGACCAGATAATGTTCTGAAATATCTATCAGTGCCCATTCTTTCTTTCTTAAAAAAAAAACGTTGCCCTACACTAGGAATTTCTAGTGTGTCGTGGGTGCGTTTACAAACATTTAAACTCACATACACAAACACCCAGACCCGAAACAACTATCTGTAGGCCATACAAATATTTGTTCCGTGCGAGGATCGAACCCGCGACACGCAGCGCAGCAGTCCATTGTTCTAAATAGACCAACGAGGCAGGTTATAGTTACTTCTACTCACTTATATACCAGGAAATCAGAATATTTGGACATTCTAAACCACACAGTGGTGACAATGAGCGTTATTGGTAAAGTGAATAATATTGAATCTCATTGTGGGTGATAGTCTAGCAAAATAACTACACGAGTTGGGTTCGAAACCTATTTTCATCGCCGTCAAAGATAAAATTGGTATAGGTTAGTTGTTTGCGTAGATTAGACTGACTTGACGGAACGTCTCTAGTAAAAAAATCAACAACAAGCCTCCAAAAAATATCAAAAATTCTTCAATAATAACAAGATCAAGAAAGTGTCTTCAATGAAATTTGAATAATCCATCTTCTTGTTACGAAAGCGGGCCCGTCCAATAACAACGTATTATTTCACAGTTGCTACCAGAATTGATGGAAATTGTTTTGACAATCTAATTTTATTTACTGGGTATCGAAATAACGGTCTTAGAATGGTGGCATTTTCGGCGTACCATGCTGGCTAGCTATATTTTACAACGGAATGAGCAATTCTTTTTTTATTGCTTCATGTGCGTGCTCTTGAACTCGATCTACCTGATGGATAGCGATGGATGATTTATATGATGTGAGACGAGCAAGCCTAATGCCTACGCAAAGCCGTTCACGCTGGCGAAGAACAAAGACCATTTTTTTTGTAGGGTGGGAAATTATGAAATGACTCCTCCCGCTCTGTGTAGAGCAGAAGGAAGTGTCAGACTTCTACTGACTAAAAACCACCCATTTTCCTTTTTAGCCTTTTGTATTGAGGCTACGGTATCTGTTTCGAACAACCTGCAGCCCCGATGGGCGTCGGCCCTTGCAGGCCTCTCAATGTTGCTGACATCTCTTTGAGGTGCGCGTGGAACACGAACGCGCCGTCGGCACAGCCTGGCGTCGTCATATGATGGACGGACGGTAAACTAGGTCCTCGATGTTGCCTGATGGATGATTTATATGATGTGGAGCATGCCGAGAAATGACTGTTCACGCTAGCGAGGAACAGAGACCCTGGCAGAGAGTTTCACACTTTGGTCGTGCCCTAACAACCAAGTGCCAACTGGTATCTTACTGTACGTCTGATAGTCCGGAAGACACAAACTTCTGCGCACACTGTTCAAAGTACAATCCGTAAAACACCGATAGATACACTGGATCATGATGATGAGCATCGTTTTGCCAATAGCTCATTGGCAAAACGATGCTCATCATCATGATCCAGTTTTAAAGCTTGGCCACCATCATTCTCAATAGTTCGTACCAATACGAGTGAGGGATGGTCATCAAGACAGACGTAACTAATCATTTCCACATTATGAATACCTGCCTTATTTCCAAAGCAAATCGCTCTAGGCATCATCATCATCATCAGCCTATAATGTTCCCACTGCAAGGTCTCAGGCCTCCTCTAGGAGAGGGATGGGCGGGATGGATGATCCACCATGCGGGCCCAGTGCGGATTGGTAGATGTCACCTGTCTTCGAATTTTTTTGGTTCTAAGACATGCCGGTTTCCTCACGATGTTTTCCTTCACCGTTTTGAGAGCAGTGGTGATGAAATAAATTACACAAAGTAATGCGCCTGACTGGGTTCGAACCCACGACTTACTGTTCGTATGTCGGGGCTACCACTGAGTCACCACTGCTCACTGCTCTGAGCATATTGAAAAAAAAAATAGTAAAAAAACAAATACTACTAACGGACATCTCATATCTTTCCTTTACTAGGTTCAGAAGCAAATATCTCAATACATTATTATCTCCAATCTTTCAGCTTCAGAAATATTCTATTTTCCGCCACATTTATTTTTTATGTGCCTACAACTACGGCCCTAGCATATTGCTATAAATTACAAGATGGCTGCGTATTTTATCAGAAACGTATGAATTACAAGCTGTCATATTCAAACTGTGTTTTATTTCTTACCTTTTATTTATTTTGTGCGAGTATTTTTTGCCTCAGTTACTCACAAGAACAAAGGAAAGGCTTTGTGTAGTCACCAATCAAGAAAATTTGTAAAAAGAATAAGATAATGTAGTCTAGATTATCACTGTACGCACGACGACCAATCAATCCAGAAATCCAGAGTGTGAACGAACCCTTCACACAGCCGTCAACCAAGCATTCTGTACATCAAACTAAGTACCCCTACGCAAAAATTATTGCTGGGAAACGACTTTTTTTTTTGGGTGAAAAATCAATTTCACGGTAAAACTCAATGTAGCACTTTTAAAACATTGTGCTAGTGGATGTTTTGAATAGTAAACGGGTCATGGAAGTAATATAAGTAAAGTTATAACCTGAAAAACTAGTCTTTTAAATAGCAGCTGTGAAAAATTTGGAACTTTGACCCCCAATATCTCCGTAACTAGGGGTTTCCCAGGTATGGTCTAGAACAAAAAAAATGATCGCAGTGACGAGGAGAACCAGCACCTTTTGGCTTCGTTAAGTATACTTTTAGACCATTTATGCATATCCTATAGGTTATTCTGGATAACATGTACAGCTCGATGTGTCACCGTGTGTACAACTACAGCGATAGGGGTATATTCTTTAAAGAGAAACAAATACCATCGAACAATATGCACATGACTATGACCTTACAGGCTGTGTGTTAGCGGTGGACTGTGTGAAGGATGATATGGCTAGAAAGGAGGTGACTGCTGAGATGACGAGAAGTGAAGTATGGAGGAAAAAATATCTTCCTCTTCCATACTTCTCTAGCATGTGCTGCGCCGACCCCAAATGAATTGGGATAAGGGCAAGAGAATGATGATAATGTGTCCTTGCCGTTGTTTTGTTATGTGTTCATTTCCCTTTTTTTGCGGGTGGGAAATCATCAAATAACCCCTTCCGCTCTTGGGCAGAGCGGAAGGGAGTGTCAGACTTCTACTGACTAAAAACAATCGTGTTCCTTCTTGGCCCTTGCGCCGAGGCCGCGGTATCTATCTTTCGAACAACCCGCAGCCCCGACGGGCCTGTGTTCATTTCCCTTACGATAACTCGGTGTTAAACCACGATTCGTTAAATAAAATCATGGCACCCAACCTATACATAACATAACATCACGCCTGTAATCCCCGAAGGGTTAGGCAGAGGAGTACCTAATAGTACACCCACATTTCGCCAGTTATGTTTAAGTCCCATGTAATAGGGGGCGAGCCTATTGCCATCCACCGGGCACAAATCCAGACTCCGTGCGTCTCTACCCAACCCATCATCATCTGCCTAGCCTTTTCCCAACTATGTTGGGGTCGGCTTCCAGTCTAACCAGATGCAGCTGAATACCAGTATTTTACATGAAGCGACTGCCTATCTGACCTCCACAACCCAGTTAATACTAGGTAATACGATACCCTTTGGTAAGACTGGTTGTCAGATTTTCAGGTTTACTGACTACCTGTAACGACTGCCAAAGATCTGTATATGGCAGCCGGGACCAACAGCTTAACGTGCTTTCCGAGGCACGGAGGAAACTCGGTATGTCGGGTGGTCACCCATCCACAGACCGACCTAGCCAAGCACAGCTTTACCTAAAGATCGACCCGAGAGGCAGTTCTTATTAAGCCACGAGCTCCTCCGTCTCTACCCAACCCATCGGGTAAAAATTCTTTCTCTCAGTTCGCAAAAGGAATCGACGCTAGGTTCCGTTACTCTAGATTGAACAATAACCAGCCAACAATCTCATTCCGCTTTCGATCTAGAAATACAACTTTCTACAACTTCCTATTTATTAGCAAAGTTTTTATGAAGTTTGTGGCCAGTATCAGTTTCACTGTCTGTAGTTACCTACTACTTTAGTGTTCTTTGAGCAGAAATCTGTCAGACAAGAGCGGTTTACAATGGTTTGTTTATTACTACAAACCAGGGATGTTACGGAGCTTCGACACCGGTTCCGTTAAGTCGGAACTTCCGATGATTATTACACCTTCGGTTCCGACTTCGGCTCCGACACTTTTAAATCGAAGGTTTCAATCGGAGGTCGAAGCATAACATAGCGGCGGCGGCGGCCTGTGTCGACTGTTATGAACAGGTTCATAGTCATACATGTCGCGCGGAGAATCCCCCCGACTCCCACTACGTGCACTCTATCGTCAATTATTTTTTCACTTGTTGTTAATTTGTTACGCACCACCACCACATCTGAACCTGCCTCCGACTCCGATTCCGACTCCGATTAAGCAAATTTATATAGGTACTCCGACTCCGCCTTCGGTTCCGATAAAACTACCTCCACATCCCTGCTACAAACATACATGATATCAAGCCTGTAATCCCCGGCGGGTTAGACAGAGGTATACCTCCTAATGTACACCCACATTTTGCCAGTTATGTTTAAGTCCCATGTATAAGGAGGCGATCCTATTGCCATCAACCAAGCCACAAATATAATATAACGCAATTCTGATCCCTTATTTCACTCAGTCAAAAGCCAAAATTGTTTAAACCTGATACGTAACAGTAATGCACACAGACTTACTTTCGCATTTAAAATTTTTATTTGTACCTGAGAATGTTGGCCTGAAAATCAGCAGAAGTAAAACCGAATACATGTTTTGCGATTTCGGCGGTCTCTCCAGTTCTGGAGCCATAGCGCTAGATGGCGTGCTTCTTCCAGTTTGCTCCGACTTTCGGTATCTCGGTTCACTCGTGCAAAGCGATGGCGAAATAGATCGTAGTGTAAAGCATAGAATTAGCACTGGATGGATGAAATGGTGGCACAAACAATTTTGCGACTCTCGCATTCCCCTTAAACTCAAGGGGAAGATTTATAAAACCATGGTTAGACCTGCTGTCGTCTATGAATCAGAATGTTGGGCCACAAAAGGGATAAATGAAAGGCAATTGCATGTGGCTGAGATGAGAATGCTAAGGGGGATGTGTGGTGTGACGCGAATGGATAAAATAAGGAATGAGTACATAAGAGGAAGTCTGAAAGTGGCGCCGGTAAATGAAAAGTTGTGTGGTAATCGATTGTCGTGGTATGGACATGTGATGCGAAGGAATGAAGAAAATGTTGTGAGAAAAATGTTGAGTATGAATGTAGATGGCTATAAGAGTAGAGGAAGACCAAAGAAACGAAGGATGGACTGTGTGAAGGATGATATGGCTAGAAAGGAGGTGACTGCTGAGATGACGAGAAATAGAGAAGTATGGAAGAAGATGACATGTTGCGCCGACCCCAAATAAATTGGGATAAGGGCAGGAGAAAAAAAAAAAAACCTGCCTACGGTGAATATTAAGGATGTTTCAGAAATGCTAAGTAAATATACTTTTAAGTATTTACACAGAAATAGATTAAAGAAATGAATCATATAATTTTAAAGTAGGTCGAATGTGAGCATAAATAGCGGTTGAAGTTGTTCTATAATTAAATGATTATATATCGTGTATGAAGGCCGCTTCACAAGCTAACGAGTTGTATATCGATCCAGCTCTAGAACATAGTTACTGCAAATAGTTCACTATTATTAGGTAGGTATAATATACATATACATACATTACTGAAAGCAACGTGAATACTGCATTAAATACGGCGTACAGTTCAGTGTAAATATCTGCTTGTAATCTTACATGGGATATTATTTCCTAAGGATTGGAATGTGTTTTACTGTTGAATGTGTCTATCGATCTGGATTATGCTCCTGTACTAGGTTTTTGTCTTCATCATCTGTCTAGCTTTTCTACAACTACGTTGGGTCGGCTTCCAGTCTAACCGGATGCAACTGAATATCTGTATTTTACATGGAGCCACTACTTTTCTGACCTCCACAACTCAGCTATTACTGGGTAATACGATGCTTTTTGGTAAGAAGGGCTGTCAGCCTTGCGAGCCACTGACTACCATTAACGAATGTCAAAAAACTACAAATGTGTGCCGCGGCCAATGGCTTAACCTGCTTTTCGAGGCACGGAGAAGACTCAGTAAGTATGTAATGCGTCACCCAACCACAAAACAACCTATGCAATCGCGGCTTAACCTAAAGATGGACCCCGAGCGGTTGTTTTTATTTAGCCACAAGCGCCTTTTTTTTTTGGGAGTGTCAGACTTCTACTGACTAAAAACCACCCATGTTCCTTCTTAGCCCTTCATGTCGAGGCTGCGGTATCTCTTGCGAACAATCCGCAGCGTCGACGGACGTCGGCCCTTGCGGGCCCCTTCCGTATTGCTGACATCTCTTTGAGGCGCGCGTGGAACACGAACGCGCCGCCGCCGTCGATACGGCCTGTCATCGTCATAAGACGGACGGACGGCGAGCTAGCCCATCACTCACCGTCCAGCCACGAGCGCCTTATGTAGTTTTCTATTTTCACTAACCTTTAATCAAATAACACTACCCACTGAAGTCAAATATATTTCTGGCTAAGAAATATAATTCCACTCATTGGTAAATCAAACACAGATCTATCGTGGGTGGGTAGATATCAGATGATGATACAGATATTAGTAAATAAGCCCTAATTAGATTGATATAAAGGTTTCCTATTTCTCCTAAGTATTTAAAAAACATCATAAGATCATGGCTTTATAGTCGCAGGCAGAGGTGTACCCAACACTTCTATACATTTCGCTTATTATGTTTAATTACAAGGAGTGCCTACTGCTTTCAATCGAGCAGACATTCATGCTCCATGGCTGTTTTTAAGAAACACTTTGAACGACCCGAAATTGTGCCTCGGACCTCAGCAGTTGCTCTTTTCGACTCGACCAACGTGCTTCGTTGGTCAGTACTAATTTCAAATAACATGAACCCAATAACTCGAATCGATCATTTATCTAATCGGACGAATCAGATCATTCCATTCCGACACCAACACTGGTATCGTTAGTCGTGGACTGAACTTGAGTCGGACTTGACACACCTAAATTCTGCCCCATTAGACATATTGACAGCTGCAGTTTGTTTATAATTTGACATAAACGCCCACTTTTCAATATGGAATTATTTTCTAATAGATCGAATATAAGAATCTTTAACATTGATTACAGCGACATGTGGTCATGTCGCTGTAATCAATGTATATATTCTTGCCACCAGGCATAGCGACATGTGGCAGGTTGATGCAAAGTTGCATCGACACGTCAGTTCTGACGAAATAATAAATATGTAAATTGATATGCTGTATTTTATTGACTGACTTATTATAATTTAATTTGAGAATGAAATTTTTATTGTATTGAATTTAACTTTGTGTATGTAATGTGACAATTGAATGTATTTCGATTATGATATGACTCAGTGATACTCGAACAATTTTTTTTTTTTTAGCATTTTGACAGCAGAATGTAACTATGGGTTTAACAATGATGGCTGACTTAGGAGGCAACGATCATAAACAGAGGATGTACCTTATTCAAAGATCCACCAATCCCGGCCAAGAACTTCTAGGATTTCTTTAGTGGGCGATATGTCTCCCTGTTGTTATGACAACTGCAGTCGACCCAAGTTCAAAAATGGACTTGAGTCGGCACTGTAAATAGGGGTGTTAGTTCACATGCTTATCGCGATGTAAATCAGCCAATCGGTGACATCTAGCTAATACATTTACGAGGATTGCTAACTCCGAGAGCTATTACTATTTGGTTTAATTAAAATATGTTCCATAATGCCACTAACCTTGATGAGTTTAGAAATTAGCGGATGGATTTTGCGATTCGATTCCGATGATTTGAGTTACAAGGGAATTAATTTTAATCCTGGTGGTTTTCAGGTGAATGTGAAATAGCTATTGGCGTTATTAGGATTTGATAGGTACCTACATAAATTAGAGCTATTTTAAGTTCAATCTGAATTAATTTGGTTAATGGCATATTACTTGGAACCATTATCGACCTAAATGCACGTCTAATGCATTTATATAAATCATCAATAATATTGCGACTTTGTAACCAAATTTTCTCCGTTTAAAAAAGGAGGTGTCTGATAAAATTACGAGTATTAGAGAACTATGGTAGAAGAAGACATGATGCGCGGAACCCAAATGAATTAAGGGTAAGGGCAGGAGAATATTACGCTCTCCCCATAAGGTTCGATCAAACCAAAATAAAAAAGAAACACTACTCGGTAACCTATTCAACAGACAATAAAACTAGTCCAAATTGACAGGCTCGAATTTGTCCCGTCAGGGCTGCGGGTCCCGTCGGGGCTGCGGGTTGTTCGCAGATACCGTGGCCTCGACATGAAGGGCTAAGAAGGAACATGGGTGGTTTTTAGTCAGTAGAAGTCTGACACTCCCTTTTGCTCTGCCCAAGAGCGTGAGGGGTCATTTGATGATTTTCCACCCACCATAAAAAAAGGCTCGAATTTGTGTCCATTTGAAATAGAACAAATATATTTTTTTCAGCTCGCTCTTCCCAAATCTCGCTACAAAAGTTAATTACCAACAACTGCAAATGAAAATGCACTGATGCCGGTCCACCACGGCTCACTTAGCCAGTAATGTGATTCAGTATGTCGGACCGACTCGCCGACCAGACCGAGTGGTCCCGCGGGCCTCGTTAAGGTAACTCCTGACTCGACTTAAGGATCACAGCATAAATGCTCGGATCAGAAGCTCATGTTAGTTGCTTGTGTGCTAAGGGGAGCAAATTGCTTCAATATTTAATAGAAATTCTGAGATGTTTTGTTGGTTTTAATTGTTTTATGTATTTACTAGGTGATAGAAATAGTTTTTGCTCTGGATATTTTACTCTCTCTCTCTCTCTTTGCCAAATTCTCTCTACCGGACTCGCTCTATTCATTCTCTTCTCGGGATTCTCTGCAATTCCTCTATACTCTCTTTATACTCTCCTCTTCAGTTTCTTTGTCTCTTTCGCTCGTCTTTGTTCCTGAGTGTAAGCTTTGCTTTTATGTTAATAGATTACAATTGATTTGAAATGATAATAGATTTCAAACTGTTCTATTCATAAAATAGAGTCAAAATCAACTTGTGTGGTAAATGTAGGTAGCTCAACGTCTCTATACCTTTAAGACGGCAGCTAGAAACAAGCGAACCGATGCAAAATTCTTTACTGTTGTGTGTGGCACGACTCTTAACTCATGCGACTATTTTTTTTTAATATTAAGAACAGCTTCTTTAAATAAAGAAAAAGTATATTTAATCTGTTTTAAAATATTCACAAGGAGCTCAGTGCTTAATTTAAACCCATTGGCGACCTTAGGCTGAACCCCTAGATAATGGTAGAACATTTTCTTCCTGCATTTTGTCGACGTTATCTCTACAGCTGCGTTCTGTCGATCTATATAGGGTGTAAAAGTACCCTTAACGCAAACTAAGGGCACTAGTTCTCCCCACCACTACGATAATTTTTTTGTTCTAGATCATACCTGGGAACCCCCTAGTTACGGAGATATTGGGGGTCAAAGTTTCAATTTTTTCACAGCTGTTTTTGTAAAGACTAGTTTTTCAGGTTTTAACTTTACTTCAATTACCTCCATGACCTGTTTACTATTCAAACCATCCAATAGCACAATGTTTTATGAGTGCTACATTAAGTTTTACCGTATAATGTGATTTTTGACCCAAAAAAAAAATCGTTTCCCAGCAAAAATTTTTGCGTAGGGGTACTTAGTTTGATGTACAGAATGCTTGGTTAACGGCTGTGTGATGGGTTGATTTACACCCTGTGTAAACAAATTGTGCTACTTAATAATATTAACAAGTCTACAAAGACGTATAGTAAAGTAGATCTAATATTCATCAAATTTTCCAACTCACGAACCGTTTACATACAAGATTCACATTTTTTCCCCTATCTTAGCAATTACTCTTGTATTTATCAAGAAGGACATATAATCAGATATACAACCCAGACTATCTACTCATTGTGATTAGATCTCACTGTAAACAAGAGAGATTCTAAATTAGGTCAAATTTCAAGTCGAGAGTAAGTCACTTTAGTCCGTCGACGATGCTTCTTAAGTCTTCGTCACGTTGACTAAGCGAACGAACATTTTGCTCGCTCGGTACAGTATTTTACGTAAGCTTGGATAATTATAATACAAGTGGGAGGATTTATTTGTGCTTTAATTTAATAGCTAGCTTTTAATATACTTCGTCTAGGATATAGAGTACTTCTACAATGATTAATTGTTCAATCTTAAAAATAGTAAGTGCTTGAAGTAGTCACTCTCTTCGTCAAATAATTTTCCAACAAATGTCCGAATGAATGGCCGATGGGGCCGAAAAGTTCTGCAGTGGCACCCGCAAATTGGAAGACGTTGCGTCGGAAGGCCATCCTCCAGGTAGACCGATGACCTGGTGAAGGTTGCGGGGGTCCACTGGATGCGAGACGCACAGGACCAGTAAATGTAGTGACACTTCGGGGAAGCAAATGTCCACCAGTGGACGTCTTTCGGCAGAAATGATGATGGTGACGATGTATGTAATGTCAATATGGAGTTATAATATCTAGCATTAAGATACAGATTGCATGTACGTACTCAGACTACATGTAAAAATATGAGCCAGTTTTCAACGATACACAGCTGCTACAAACATAACCACCACGATTCTACCCTTCCTAGCGCAGATGCGTAAAGAAACAATTTCACGAAAAAAATAATGAATTGCCCGAACAATAACGACGCAATACCCCATCTGAGTGTCAGAATGAAGTCAACGAATTTACGCAGACGGCCCGCGAATAACCCCAAAATATTTTCTGTGTAGCAATCTTGAGGGGAGTTTATTTAGATTAGCGTCTCGTCAACTGCCTCTCTGTATTCATGACGTTCCTTCTCCGCCACTTTTCTCTGTACGGGATAACTTGAATCTTCAAACTCGGAAATATATATAATTCCACCGCGAGTCCCAAGCAATCATCCCCGCGCTTTGATATTGAGCATTCATGCGTCTCAATGTGATACGATCCTGTATATACGTATACAACCAATATACTCAACGATGAATAAAATGGAAAATTCCCGATTTCCGATCATAAAGACAGTATAAAAGGCAGACTAACTAATGTTTAAGAAAACGTGACTCACAAAGGAATAGCGAAACAAGACGCTTATCGTTGTGAAAAACTGTTGAATTTCAAGCTTGAAAGGAATTTATTTATAAAGACTAGTTGGATTGCGAAATAAAACTGGAAATCATAAAAGATTTGCTTTCAGACAAGATTGAACGAGATGTTTTTATAGCTCATTAAAAATCTGAACGACAAAGCACTTTAAAATACTCGTAGCTACTAGAAAAAGTAACGGTAATATTCTAGTGGTTAGTAAACCAGTTGCATATAAACACAAATAAAATCAGTCTACAAACCACAGGCAAAGCCGAATGAATAAATATCGATAAATCATTAAAAAGCACCTGAATATTATAAAGCCCACCTCATACCCACATTTCAATATTGAAAATCACAAAACTTATTAATGAATTCAACAAGTCCTATAACACTGTGCTATCCTGATTTAATTTTAATATAATTTTTATTTTATAATTAACTAGCTGTTCCCGGCATGCGTTGCAATGCCCTTTTTCCTACCTACTACCTGCCTGTGTACCAACTACCTACCTACCTACTACCTCCTACCCTACCTACCTACTACCCTACCTACTCTACTATCCTACTTACTACCCTACTTACTACTCTACCTACTACCCTGCCTACCTACCTACCACTTTCTCACCTTTTAAACCTTCCCTGGACTTCCACGAATAATTCAACACAATCTCAATTAGCCAAATCGGTCCAGCGGTTCTCGAGTTTTAGCGAGACTAACGAACAGCTATTCATTTTTATATAATATAGCTGTACCCCGCGTGCGTTGCAATGCCCTTTTACCTGCCTACGTACCAACTACCTACCACCTACCTATTATACCTACCTACCTACATACTACTAATTTCTCACCTTCTCTGGACTGCCACAAATGTTTCAAAACCAAAATTAGTCAAATCGGTCTAGCCGTTCTCTAGTTTTAGCGCGACTAACTAACAGCAATTAATTTTTATATTATACGCAAACACCATTTGAAAAATCGTTTTTCTATTGGGAAAGAAACAGTAATCATTTGTGATTATTGTGATAATGTCGTATGGTCTGTTTGAAGTTGTCATTCGTTGACTGAACGTCACTCAATTGTTTTGCCTTCCCGGAACCTCTCCACTAACACTTGAACTTTATAGTACGGTATTAAAGCTCAAATTGATTAAACGTTTTAGATAGAAAACGTTTGTATGGGAAAAAGAAAAGGGCTGTTTTTCGGGCTTTTCCGGCCATTATTCGAATTTTTCTCGCCGTAAAAACCATCCTTGAACTTCAACGAACATTTAAAAAAAAAAATCAGCCAAATCGGTCAAGCCGTTTTCATGCCATGTCGTGACAACGGAAAACGGGTTTCATTTATATATATATAAGAAGAAGAAGAAGAAGAAGATAGATAGATGATTGTGATGTACATTGATAGTTAGTTTACAAAAAAAAAAAAAAAACTGGTATTCAGCTGCATTCGGTTAGACTGGAAGCCGACCCAAACACAGTTGGGAAAAGGCTAGGCAGATGATGACATAGTTAGTTTACTCTTGTAATCAATAAATCCCTTTGTCACATTACTTTAAAAAAATTTACAAATGAGGCGTATTCTGAATAATATGTTATACTGCTGTAATTGAAAATCGCAATCCACTATTTTTACCAATTTCTGTTTGTGACAGTATCAAACAGTATTTCATCCTGCCGCAGGCAAATTCCCTGTTTTGATAAAAAAAAGGATCGTACATAAATTACAATGCATGTCCAATGTCCAAGCCCGTAAAAATCTGCAATGGCGGATTTGCATTTTGCCACGTCAATCATCTAACGATGACACGAAGACGACGTCATATTTTATCTGATTAACTTTTGTATATTATCGTAGACGTAATGCCACTTACTATTTTATTAGTCAATACATTCGACTTCGCCCGTATGGAGTTCAGTAATTGTCCTACGAAATTATTTCATACTACTGCAATAAAAGTATCATAATATTATGTTAATCCAGGTATCCACTTTCTCCCGTCGGGGCTGCGGGTTGTTCGAAAGAGATACCGCGTCCTCGGCACAAGGGCTAAGAAGGAACATGGGTGGTTTTTAGTCAGTAGAAGCACAATATAAATATGGACAGTACGGAAACTACCTACAAACGCTCGAAACCGCACACTCACACAAACATGCGCATCGACGGGGCACTTGGCAAGTCTTCGCAGTGCGCTCAGTTGTGCGTGCCGCGCCGAGACGAGTGGTCAGTTGGTCACGTATAAGTTCATATCTCCCGATATTTTTTTAAATGCAACGAACGTATTGCGCGGTATACGGCTGTGTCAACTCGGCTTCATCAGCAGAAGAAAGTATTTTTAATCGACTTCCAAAAAGAGGGAGGTTCTGAATTCGTCGGTTTGGTTTTGTTTTTGTATCATATTTGTTTCCGCATAACTCCCTCATTTATGAACCGAATTGAAAAAAAAAAAATTTTAATCGAAAAAGTATACTCCCGAGATGGTCCCACTGCACTGTTACCATGTCTGGATCTGATGATGGAATCTTAACGAAATCGAGGGCAACCCTCAAATTTTATAGGCACGTATTACGAGTTTCGTATTTTTTCTAATGCTATTTAAGTATTCTATTTAGATTGTATTTGTAAGCTAGCTTTTTTTAATTCGATTGATTGATCACAACAGAATAAAAATGTTATGTTGAGAAGTTATCTAGGGACTTCAGCAACCGTGCATAAAAGGGACAACCCTATGGCTTCAATGGAGCGTAGGTAGTTATCGCATCAACTAGGCTTAGTTTCGCTACTGTCCATATTTATACTGTGGTAGAAGTCTGACACTCCCAACCGCTCTGCCCAGAGCGGGAGGAGTCATATGATAATTTTCCACCCCCACCAAAAAAAAAAGGTAGGTACCCACTTTCTGTGTGCCAAATTTCATCCATATCGATTCTGTAGTTTTTACGTGAAAGAAATTTTTTTAGTCACCGTCCAATTTTTTTCTAGGCATTAGATATCATTCACTAACACCATTTTTGAAAAAAAATCGATACGTAAAATTTTCATATTAAATCATTTTCTCGAAAGAATTATCCGCTCTCCGTGAAACGTTAAAACTTTGTGATGTGATATCTGAATATTTTTGTATTGAGTGAAGTATCACTCAATACAAAAATATGATCAAAAGAAAAACACGTATGATTTTCGCCAAAGATTAAAATATATCAGAATTTGGACGGTGACTAAAAAATCATCTTGTATATTTGTCCAACGTACCACAAAGACAGCACAGCAGCAAGAAGATATACCATTATTGTTGTCAGAACAATGAGTCAATTACCGAGTTTTGTCTTACTGCTGCCAAGAGAAATTGGACTTAATTGACATTGTTTTCTTGAAACAGGGATTAATACTGTCGTCGCATTTCTGAAATCTTGTTACAACTTGCTGAATGAGTCCCCTAAGGCAATTTTAGTACATTCGTATCATTTTCTGGAGAATAAGGAGTAAGGGATCGAACAGGCGATGATTAAAAGAGTAAAAACTGTTCATAGTCTATGAAGATTGTACTATAAAATTATCAGTCTTTGATTAAATGTACCCGGGTTTCTACATTAAACAAAAGAAAAACTATTACCCACGCTAGGTTTAATGACAAAACCAATATTTTCGTATTCGTAAATCAAAATTCTTGGTATAGAATAGTGACAATATATTCAATGCCCAGCACATAATGTTCTTAGTGCTTTACATTGAGTTCCACCATAAAACGGATATTTTCACCCCAAAAAGTAATTTCATAGCAATAATTTTTTGCGCAAAGTTCGATGTTCTGAATGTTTGATTGCCGGACGGCTATCCCAAGCGTCCATTTACACCTCGTATGTCAATCTTAGCAGAAGAAACTCACTTTGTCTACGATTTCTAATCTCCCTAACATTTTGGAGAATCCATCAGTTTTTACGATCACATAAGAAAACCCGTAATATTGTTCTGTGTATACATTTTCTTATGACCTCTCGTTGCCCAAAAAACCTATACATTGTTAGGTCAGGTTATACTGGATATGTAGCTAGGTATGTCCCAGTGTGTATGAGACACGAGTGTAATTCGGGTTCCATCAGCGATACCCAGGTGTGGGGAGAAATTTAGATTATCTTATACGTACGGCATTTTTGATGAGAAACCGAGTCAGTATTATGAATCAATCTTCTTACGTAATCATTTTGCAATTTTCTTTTGTATTTTGTACGAGATTTTGGTACATTTTTTGTTGGGTAAGCTGTTAAAATCTGAAAAATATTTGCTGGATTTAGGTTATCCTATTAGGGACAGTAACTAGTAGGTGCTACCTAAACATGTTTTTATTTTACGAAAACTTTACACATACTAGGCCAAAATAAGTATTTTCTAACAGACAAGTATCACGGGAAAGAAATCGTTTTATTTGCTACAAACATTTTTTTTTAAACACATTGTCACTAGTATTAGTGTAAGGAGGAGTCCACAGCTCCTCACAAAAGAAGAAGATAGCTGAACCAAAGACCAAACTTCTGTATTTTGGACAAATAGTCCTTCGTAATGGGAACAGCCTACTAGCAGTTCATAATAAGTTCATAAAATTAATTGCGTTAAAATTCGTAAAATGTACCTTATTAGTTTCGTAGTACGCAATTCATATTATTTTCCTAATATGATCTACTAAAGTGGCCATTTTAGACCTCCCTAACAGAAGAAACCTTTTTCCATATTTTCTCTTAAAAATTACACTACGTGACTCAAGTAGGTACGGTGTCCCTTAACAACAACGAAAATGAAAAACACTTTATAATAATTCGTCACGTTGCCCAACCTGGGCTGGTGAAGCACAATATTATAAGTAAACGGTGGCGCTACCCAACATAACATCACGCCTGTAATCTCCGAAGGGATAGGCAGAGCTGTACATAATAGCACACCCCCGTTTCGACAGTTATGTTTAAGCCCCATGTAATAGGGGTCGAGCCTATTGCCATCACCCAGGCAAATTCCCGATGGAAAAGCGCAAGAACACTTTGCCTTTTTTTTTGGGCTGGTGGAAAATCATCAAATAACCCCTCCCGCTCTTGGGCAGAGCGAAAGGGAGTGTCAGACTTCTACTGACTAAAAACCACCCATGTTCCTTCTTAGCCCTTCATGTCGAGGCCGCAGTATCTCTTGCGAACAACCCGCAGCCCCGACGGGCAGAACACTTTGCCTTACCTGGGAATTGAACCCATCACCTCAAGCTCAGCAGTCGCGCTTGCAACCACTAGACCAAGAGACCGTCCGGTACGGTAGCGCTAATCAAATAATAACAACAAACAAAGTAAATAAATACTCCTACAAACATAGACATTAATTACAATAGAAATTAATTGGAAACTTTACTAAGACACAATAATTGTACGCCTTCAATGGGCAATGAATTTTAACGAGCTACTAAACAATTCGGAGATAGTAATCCCGAAATTAATTGTCGGAATTGTGTTCGATATAGGCCCTAAAACTTCTCTATCACGAAAATTTCTCTGACAACTTTATTACGTGTTTCAAAGCCATAATGCTATTCATAATACTACTATAAGGCATTCTGAAATTTTTCCTTTCTGTCTGCCAGTTACTATAGTTATGAACAGTGAATCCTACTAAATTAATTATTACTAGCGGACGTCACGCGGTTTCACCCGCGTAGTTCCCGTTCCCGTAGGATTACAGGGATAAAAAGTAGCCTATGTCACCCGCGGATAGTGTAGCTTCCCAACGGTGAAAGAATTTTTGAAATCGGTCCAGTAGTTTCGGAGCCTATCCGTTACAAACAAACAAATCTTTCCTCTTTTATGTTTTCATTTATATATATAAGAAGAAGAAGAAGAAGAAGATAGATAGATGATTGTGATGTACATTGATAGTTAGTTTACAAAAAAAAAAAAAAAACTGGTATTCAGCTGCATTCGGTTAGACTGGAAGCCGACCCAAACACAGTTGGGAAAAGGCTAGGCAGATGATGACATAGTTAGTTTACTCTTGTAATCAATAAATCCCTTTGTCACATTACTTTAAAAAAATTTACAAATGAGGCGTATTCTGAATAATATGTTATACTGCTGTAATTGAAAATCGCAATCCACTATTTTTACCAATTTCTGTTTGTGACAGTATCAAACAGTATTTCATCCTGCCGCAGGCAAATTCCCTGTTTTGATAAAAAAAAGGATCGTACATAAATTACAATGCATGTCCAATGTCCAAGCCCGTAAAAATCTGCAATGGCGGATTTGCATTTTGCCACGTCAATCATCTAACGATGACACGAAGACGACGTCATATTTTATCTGATTAACTTTTGTATATTATCGTAGACGTAATGCCACTTACTATTTTATTAGTCAATACATTCGACTTCGCCCGTATGGAGTTCAGTAATTGTCCTACGAAATTATTTCATACTACTGCAATAAAAGTATCATAATATTATGTTAATCCAGGTATCCACTTTCTCCCGTCGGGGCTGCGGGTTGTTCGAAAGAGATACCGCGTCCTCGGCACAAGGGCTAAGAAGGAACATGGGTGGTTTTTAGTCAGTAGAAGTCTGACACTCCCAACCGCTCTGCCCAGAGCGGGAGGAGTCATATGATAATTTTCCACCCCCACCAAAAAAAAAAGGTAGGTACCCACTTTCTGTGTGCCAAATTTCATCCATATCGATTCTGTAGTTTTTACGTGAAAGAAATTTTTTTAGTCACCGTCCAATTTTTTTCTAGGCATTAGATATCATTCACTAACACCATTTTTGAAAAAAAATCGATACGTAAAATTTTCATATTAAATCATTTTCTCGAAAGAATTATCCGCTCTCCGTGAAACGTTAAAACTTTGTGATGTGATATCTGAATATTTTTGTATTGAGTGAAGTATCACTCAATACAAAAATATGATCAAAAGAAAAACACGTATGATTTTCGCCAAAGATTAAAATATATCAGAATTTGGACGGTGACTAAAAAATCATCTTGTATATTTGTCCAACGTACCACAAAGACAGCACAGCAGCAAGAAGATATACCATTATTGTTGTCAGAACAATGAGTCAATTACCGAGTTTTGTCTTACTGCTGCCAAGAGAAATTGGACTTAATTGACATTGTTTTCTTGAAACAGGGATTAATACTGTCGTCGCATTTCTGAAATCTTGTTACAACTTGCTGAATGAGTCCCCTAAGGCAATTTTAGTACATTCGTATCATTTTCTGGAGAATAAGGAGTAAGGGATCGAACAGGCGATGATTAAAAGAGTAAAAACTGTTCATAGTCTATGAAGATTGTACTATAAAATTATCAGTCTTTGATTAAATGTACCCGGGTTTCTACATTAAACAAAAGAAAAACTATTACCCACGCTAGGTTTAATGACAAAACCAATATTTTCGTATTCGTAAATCAAAATTCTTGGTATAGAATAGTGACAATATATTCAATGCCCAGCACATAATGTTCTTAGTGCTTTACATTGAGTTCCACCATAAAACGGATATTTTCACCCCAAAAAGTAATTTCATAGCAATAATTTTTTGCGCAAAGTTCGATGTTCTGAATGTTTGATTGCCGGACGGCTATCCCAAGCGTCCATTTACACCTCGTATGTCAATCTTAGCAGAAGAAACTCACTTTGTCTACGATTTCTAATCTCCCTAACATTTTGGAGAATCCATCAGTTTTTACGATCACATAAGAAAACCCGTAATATTGTTCTGTGTATACATTTTCTTATGACCTCTCGTTGCCCAAAAAACCTATACATTGTTAGGTCAGGTTATACTGGATATGTAGCTAGGTATGTCCCAGTGTGTATGAGACACGAGTGTAATTCGGGTTCCATCAGCGATACCCAGGTGTGGGGAGAAATTTAGATTATCTTATACGTACGGCATTTTTGATGAGAAACCGAGTCAGTATTATGAATCAATCTTCTTACGTAATCATTTTGCAATTTTCTTTTGTATTTTGTACGAGATTTTGGTACATTTTTTGTTGGGTAAGCTGTTAAAATCTGAAAAATATTTGCTGGATTTAGGTTATCCTATTAGGGACAGTAACTAGTAGGTGCTACCTAAACATGTTTTTATTTTACGAAAACTTTACACATACTAGGCCAAAATAAGTATTTTCTAACAGACAAGTATCACGGGAAAGAAATCGTTTTATTTGCTACAAACATTTTTTTTTAAACACATTGTCACTAGTATTAGTGTAAGGAGGAGTCCACAGCTCCTCACAAAAGAAGAAGATAGCTGAACCAAAGACCAAACTTCTGTATTTTGGACAAATAGTCCTTCGTAATGGGAACAGCCTACTAGCAGTTCATAATAAGTTCATAAAATTAATTGCGTTAAAATTCGTAAAATGTACCTTATTAGTTTCGTAGTACGCAATTCATATTATTTTCCTAATATGATCTACTAAAGTGGCCATTTTAGACCTCCCTAACAGAAGAAACCTTTTTCCATATTTTCTCTTAAAAATTACACTACGTGACTCAAGTAGGTACGGTGTCCCTTAACAACAACGAAAATGAAAAACACTTTATAATAATTCGTCACGTTGCCCAACCTGGGCTGGTGAAGCACAATATTATAAGTAAACGGTGGCGCTACCCAACATAACATCACGCCTGTAATCTCCGAAGGGATAGGCAGAGCTGTACATAATAGCACACCCCCGTTTCGACAGTTATGTTTAAGCCCCATGTAATAGGGGTCGAGCCTATTGCCATCACCCAGGCAAATTCCCGATGGAAAAGCGCAAGAACACTTTGCCTTTTTTTTTGGGCTGGTGGAAAATCATCAAATAACCCCTCCCGCTCTTGGGCAGAGCGAAAGGGAGTGTCAGACTTCTACTGACTAAAAACCACCCATGTTCCTTCTTAGCCCTTCATGTCGAGGCCGCAGTATCTCTTGCGAACAACCCGCAGCCCCGACGGGCAGAACACTTTGCCTTACCTGGGAATTGAACCCATCACCTCAAGCTCAGCAGTCGCGCTTGCAACCACTAGACCAAGAGACCGTCCGGTACGGTAGCGCTAATCAAATAATAACAACAAACAAAGTAAATAAATACTCCTACAAACATAGACATTAATTACAATAGAAATTAATTGGAAACTTTACTAAGACACAATAATTGTACGCCTTCAATGGGCAATGAATTTTAACGAGCTACTAAACAATTCGGAGATAGTAATCCCGAAATTAATTGTCGGAATTGTGTTCGATATAGGCCCTAAAACTTCTCTATCACGAAAATTTCTCTGACAACTTTATTACGTGTTTCAAAGCCATAATGCTATTCATAATACTACTATAAGGCATTCTGAAATTTTTCCTTTCTGTCTGCCAGTTACTATAGTTATGAACAGTGAATCCTACTAAATTAATTATTACTAGCGGACGTCACGCGGTTTCACCCGCGTAGTTCCCGTTCCCGTAGGATTACAGGGATAAAAAGTAGCCTATGTCACCCGCGGATAGTGTAGCTTCCCAACGGTGAAAGAATTTTTGAAATCGGTCCAGTAGTTTCGGAGCCTATCCGTTACAAACAAACAAATCTTTCCTCTTTTATGTTTTCATTTATATATATAAGAAGAAGAAGAAGAAGAAGATAGATAGATGATTGTGATGTACATTGATAGTTAGTTTACAAAAAAAAAAAAAAAACTGGTATTCAGCTGCATTCGGTTAGACTGGAAGCCGACCCAAACACAGTTGGGAAAAGGCTAGGCAGATGATGACATAGTTAGTTTACTCTTGTAATCAATAAATCCCTTTGTCACATTACTTTAAAAAAATTTACAAATGAGGCGTATTCTGAATAATATGTTATACTGCTGTAATTGAAAATCGCAATCCACTATTTTTACCAATTTCTGTTTGTGACAGTATCAAACAGTATTTCATCCTGCCGCAGGCAAATTCCCTGTTTTGATAAAAAAAAGGATCGTACATAAATTACAATGCATGTCCAATGTCCAAGCCCGTAAAAATCTGCAATGGCGGATTTGCATTTTGCCACGTCAATCATCTAACGATGACACGAAGACGACGTCATATTTTATCTGATTAACTTTTGTATATTATCGTAGACGTAATGCCACTTACTATTTTATTAGTCAATACATTCGACTTCGCCCGTATGGAGTTCAGTAATTGTCCTACGAAATTATTTCATACTACTGCAATAAAAGTATCATAATATTATGTTAATCCAGGTATCCACTTTCTCCCGTCGGGGCTGCGGGTTGTTCGAAAGAGATACCGCGTCCTCGGCACAAGGGCTAAGAAGGAACATGGGTGGTTTTTAGTCAGTAGAAGTCTGACACTCCCAACCGCTCTGCCCAGAGCGGGAGGAGTCATATGATAATTTTCCACCCCCACCAAAAAAAAAAGGTAGGTACCCACTTTCTGTGTGCCAAATTTCATCCATATCGATTCTGTAGTTTTTACGTGAAAGAAATTTTTTTAGTCACCGTCCAATTTTTTTCTAGGCATTAGATATCATTCACTAACACCATTTTTGAAAAAAAATCGATACGTAAAATTTTCATATTAAATCATTTTCTCGAAAGAATTATCCGCTCTCCGTGAAACGTTAAAACTTTGTGATGTGATATCTGAATATTTTTGTATTGAGTGAAGTATCACTCAATACAAAAATATGATCAAAAGAAAAACACGTATGATTTTCGCCAAAGATTAAAATATATCAGAATTTGGACGGTGACTAAAAAATCATCTTGTATATTTGTCCAACGTACCACAAAGACAGCACAGCAGCAAGAAGATATACCATTATTGTTGTCAGAACAATGAGTCAATTACCGAGTTTTGTCTTACTGCTGCCAAGAGAAATTGGACTTAATTGACATTGTTTTCTTGAAACAGGGATTAATACTGTCGTCGCATTTCTGAAATCTTGTTACAACTTGCTGAATGAGTCCCCTAAGGCAATTTTAGTACATTCGTATCATTTTCTGGAGAATAAGGAGTAAGGGATCGAACAGGCGATGATTAAAAGAGTAAAAACTGTTCATAGTCTATGAAGATTGTACTATAAAATTATCAGTCTTTGATTAAATGTACCCGGGTTTCTACATTAAACAAAAGAAAAACTATTACCCACGCTAGGTTTAATGACAAAACCAATATTTTCGTATTCGTAAATCAAAATTCTTGGTATAGAATAGTGACAATATATTCAATGCCCAGCACATAATGTTCTTAGTGCTTTACATTGAGTTCCACCATAAAACGGATATTTTCACCCCAAAAAGTAATTTCATAGCAATAATTTTTTGCGCAAAGTTCGATGTTCTGAATGTTTGATTGCCGGACGGCTATCCCAAGCGTCCATTTACACCTCGTATGTCAATCTTAGCAGAAGAAACTCACTTTGTCTACGATTTCTAATCTCCCTAACATTTTGGAGAATCCATCAGTTTTTACGATCACATAAGAAAACCCGTAATATTGTTCTGTGTATACATTTTCTTATGACCTCTCGTTGCCCAAAAAACCTATACATTGTTAGGTCAGGTTATACTGGATATGTAGCTAGGTATGTCCCAGTGTGTATGAGACACGAGTGTAATTCGGGTTCCATCAGCGATACCCAGGTGTGGGGAGAAATTTAGATTATCTTATACGTACGGCATTTTTGATGAGAAACCGAGTCAGTATTATGAATCAATCTTCTTACGTAATCATTTTGCAATTTTCTTTTGTATTTTGTACGAGATTTTGGTACATTTTTTGTTGGGTAAGCTGTTAAAATCTGAAAAATATTTGCTGGATTTAGGTTATCCTATTAGGGACAGTAACTAGTAGGTGCTACTTATACATGTTTGTTAACGCCTAGCATGTGTGCGCACTGACATCTCACGCACACACGCAAACAACGTAGACTTACACACGCGCGCGAGCTGCGCGACTCCGCCGCGGGGCGCCGCGCGCGCCACTCGTCCAAAGACCGCGTCGGAGTCACCATACGCTCATTTTTAATTCATAATTTCATATTGTAAGCGTTAATAAACGTGCTAAAATCAACTTATTCGCATCATTCTTCCACCCTGACCAATATCCACAAAAAGCAAAGTACCGGCGTTCACAATTTTTGGTCCTACGAGCCTGGATAATATCAACCACACCCAGCAACAAGAACAAAGGAAATACTGCGCTGCGTGGATGGCGGCCATTAGGAAGATTCCAACGGGTTCAAGATTTCAAGTTTCAACGAGTCGAGTCATACCTCATCATACAACATGATATTTCTACAAGGAATCTCATCATTGAAGAACAATTACGTGGACATGGAGCTATAGATAAAATACCTATTTGGAGTTGGGAGAAGCCGAGACAAAGAGGACTACCTACATCTACAAGGAAGGTCACACGTGAGTCCTAAGGGAAGCATATCTGTGAGTTCGTTCCAATTTGTCTAATTGCCCCGTAAATCTGTTAATTACCGCCACAATTCTTTCAATTTTTGAGCCTTGAATCATTTCACAAATCCCTCATTTTGTGAGCCCTATATCATAGTCACAAATCCTTCATTTTGTGATTCTTGTACCAATTCTTATGAAAACAATCACTAATCCTTTATTTAGTGATAAATTAATCATTGAATATTCACAAATCCTTCATTTTGTGAACCATTTCGTAGGTAAGTTAAAGATCCGTTATTCTATAACAAGCCACTTATTATTGCATTACGCAATAAACATCCCGTTGCTCTTATTATACCCATTACTCATTTATTACGCTCAGTAAAATCTCACTTATTGTACCTACATGTAAACTTATTTCGTAATAAAATAAAACTGAAGCGTTTATTCGTAACCTAACGTCAGTTTCATTTCAGAGGTTCTAGGCATTTCAGATTCCATTGGTGTGTACGAGAACTGTATAATATCGCTTAAGTAATTAACCATTGCTATTTCGCATGTTCTAGTGCATTCGATTGACCGCTGCCTGTCGCCTGCGCTGAGAACGGGTTCGGGTCGGACCAGCGAGCTGCGCGCTGTTGTTCGCTTGCTGCTTGCGCACCACCCGCTCCTTGATTGATGCACATTTTACGCGTACCCTCACTCTGCTTAACATAATAATCATTTAAGTAATCGTTCCATTTCTTATCTAAAAATTAACTGTATTGCATTTTTGTTTGTGATTCTTTCTAGCAACTCATTTCATCGCATTGTTTGGTGTAATATACATACAATCTATTCTCATTTTGGCTTAGACTTAGCTTTCATTGTCATAAATAGTCGCCTTTGGACATTAACTTCAATTCTTACTTAAAAATATCCTTATACCTACTTCACCATGGAAGATAAAACTTTAATTAAAAGGCGTGCATCATGCAAAGCTAAGCTTACAATATTCGAAAATTATTTGCTAACGGTTGAGAGTTGTGACAACTTAAGTAAATTACAGATAAATGAATTGAACATCCGTTTATCAAAAATTGAAGAAATCTATACCGAGTTTGATTCAATTCAGTGTGATATAGAAAATTGTATGGATATTCCAGATGAGCAGTACAAGGAACGCGAGGCTTTCGAGAACAAGTACTTCGGGACGATCGCTCGTGCTCGTGGTCTGCTGGCTCCAGCCGGCCCTGCGGGCAGCGACAGGTCCGTGACGGGTTCTTGTTGTACTGCGCAGGAAGGTGGGCCAAAACTTGCACTTCCTACTATTCATTTGCCTAGTTTTTCGGGTCAGTATCATGACTGGTTGGAATTCCGTGACACGTTTAGCAGTCTCATTCACTCGGACAAGTCAATTCCCAATATTAATAAATTTCATTATTTACGGGCTGCATTGAAAGACAGTGCCGCTGTAGTTATTCAGTCTTTAGATTTCTCAAGTAGTAATTATGAAGTAGCTTGGGAACTACTCTGTGACCGCTATAATAATGAAAGGTCATTGGTCAATAATCACTCTCAAGCCATTGTTAATTTGGAACCGTTGGCAAAAGAATCACCTAAAGCATTACATAACTTAATCGATACAGTCAATAGGAACCTCAGAGCACTCAAAACACTTAACCTCCCTACTGAACACTGGGATGTACTATTAATTCAAATCCTGACAAACAAGCTTGACATAGTCACAAGCAGTAAGTGGGAATCTTATCGTAATAAGGTGAAAGAGTTCCCTACACTTAAAATGTTTAATAACTTTCTAAAAGATCGTGCTGACTTTTTGGAAACAATGGAGAATACTCATAAAAAACGTAGGTCAAGTGATCCTACACATGTTCGTCAAAAAACATTTGTGGGCAACTCAGAAACTCAACCCGCTCGCAGGTACCTTTGTCCACATTGCAAAGGCAATCATGCTCTTTATGTTTGTCAAAAATTCAAATCATTACCCTTAGCAACCAGGGTTGAAAAGGCTAAGGCACTTAAATTATGTTTAAATTGTTTACGTCAAAGTCATGCTGACAATGTATGCAAGTTAGGGCCATGTCGCTTGTGCGGCCTGCGGTGCAACAGCTTATTACACGAGCATGGAGCTCCTGCACTGTCTGCGCCTGTACCTTCAACAAATAATGTCATGTTACACTCTTTGCCACAGCCTGAGGGTCAAGGACAACCTCCCAGTCCTCCTCAGGACATTGCTTTGTCAGCCACTCAAAACAACTGTGTTCTACTATCCACGGCCTTAGTCCATGTGACAGACAATCATGGTATATGCCATAAAGTGCGTGCCATACTTGACAGTGGAAGTACCTCCAGTTTTATAACTGAAAGCCTACGTGCCAAACTTAACTTACCTACATTTTCCACTTCAACCGTAGTTGAAGGGTTAAATTCTCAAATATCTTGCTTGTCAAAGCGTTGTGACGTACTCATATCGTCATTATTTAATAATTATAGCGAGAGCATCTACTGTTATGTCGTTCCGCGCATCACTCAGTTATTGCCAACTACAAAAGTTGACCGTACAACACTAAATATACCGCCTCACATAACGTTGGCGGACCCCAAATTCCACATACCTGCTCCAGTCGATATGCTACTTGGCGCTGATATTTTCTGGACCATACTAGGTTCCCAAAACATATCACTGGGTAAAAATAAACCAACTCTAAATAAATCTAAACTGGGTTACTTAATCTCAGGCCCAGTGCCAACACAACATACAAAATTCATTAATACAGTCCACTGCAATCATATTACCTTACAAAACAACGACGATCAATTACATAATAAATTATCTCAATTCTTTGAACTAGAAACAGTAGCTACACATAAACAAATATCTAGAGAAGAGCTTGAATGTGAACAAAGTTTTATAAACAATACCACTCGGTTGCCTGATGGGCGATTCGAAGTGACGATTCCATTAAAGGATGCGCCTGATAAGCGGGGCGACTCTTATGAACAAGCTTTGTCTAGGTTCCTGTGCTTAGAACGCAGATTCAAACGCGAACCACATTTCAAAGAGCCTGACTTACCAGAGTTCATGGTTAAATGTTACTTGACTGCTGACTGTACCGATTATGTTACTTATTACTCTGCCTTCATAAAGAGTTCCTCTAATTTTAGTAAATTACAACGTGTAATTGTATATGTGCATCGGTTCATTCACAATTGTTTACACCCACAACACAAACGGACTGGGTTCATAAAAATCTATGAATTAAATTCATCATTAATTTCACTGTGCAGATTTGTACAACTTAAAATGTTCAACTCAGAATACAACTTATTAAAAAACAATAAACAATTATCAGTTAAAAATAAACTACTTCAATTAAATCCATTTTATAATGAAAATGACACATTATTACGAGTAGGTGGTCGCCTTAAAAATTCATTTTATGATTTTGACACAAAACACCCCATCCTACTTGATTCACGGCATCATTTGGCCACATTAATATTTAGGCATTATCATTTAATTTTATTGCATGCGCCTCCGCAATTATTACTTTTTACACTTCGTCATAAATTCTGGTTTATTAATGGTCGAAACCTTGCCAGACAGATAGTTAAAAAATGCATTAAATGTTGTCGCTTTGCAGGAAAAAGCATTCAACCGATCATGGGCAACCTTCCTTCCAGTCGCCTGCATACAGAGTATGTGTTTGCCAACACAGCGGTCGACTATGCCGGTCCCGTCATGATACTGAACCGAAAGGGCAGAGGAGGCACACTCATAAAGTCCTATCTATGTCTATTTGTTTGTCTTGCCATTAAAGCAGTACATATAGAACTTGTCACTGACTTGAGCAGCACAACATTTTTAGCTGCATTAGACCGGTTCGTTGCCCGTAGAGGACGACCACGAACCATCTACTCTGATAATGGTACTTGTTTTGTCGGCGCATGTAATGAGTTGGCTAGATTTTTAAAGTCAAATTCTAACGAAATAAGCTCTCAAGCGTCTAATTCGCAAATCAACTTCAAATTTTCACCAGCGTATAGTCCACATTTTAACGGATTAGCAGAGGGTTCCGTAAAATCTGTAAAATATCATTTAAAGAGGGTTTTAGGTTTAGCTAACTTAACTTATGAAGAGATGAATACAGTTCTTGTACAGATCGAAGGTGTTCTGAATTCTAGGCCTCTCACTCCTTTATCATCAGACCCTTCTGATCTCACGGCGCTTACCCCATCACATTTCTTAATTGGACGACCACTTACAGCTTTGCCTTCTCCTCAGGACACTGACCCTGCGGCGATACCTTCTCTCTCACGATACATGAGAGTCCAACAACTGAAAGCCCATTTCTGGAAACGTTATTATATAGAATATATTACAGAACTCCAGAAACGACAGAAATGGCGCAAACAAGGAGATCAACTCCGGCTTGGAGAAATGGTGCTGGTGAAAGATGACCGGCTGCCTCCCACCCGGTGGCTGCTAGGGCGCATAGTGCGCCTGTACCCCGGCTCCGACGGCGTGACCCGCGTGGCCGACGTGCTCACCACTTCGGGGACTCTTCGACGAGCCTTCAACCGATTGTGCCCGCTACCAGTCATGGACCAGAACTGCGTTCCTGGGGCGGCAACATGTTAACGCCTAGCATGTGTGCGCACTGACATCTCACGCACACACGCAAACAACGTAGACTTACACACGCGCGCGAGCTGCGCGACTCCGCCGCGGGGCGCCGCGCGCGCCACTCGTCCAAAGACCGCGTCGGAGTCACCATACGCTCATTTTTAATTCATAATTTCATATTGTAAGCGTTAATAAACGTGCTAAAATCAACTTATTCGCATCATTCTTCCACCCTGACCAATATCCACAAAAAGCAAAGTACCGGCGTTCACGAAAACTTTACACATACTAGGCCAAAATAAGTATTTTCTAACAGACAAGTATCACGGGAAAGAAATCGTTTTATTTGCTACAAACATTTTTTTTTAAACACATTGTCACTAGTATTAGTGTAAGGAGGAGTCCACAGCTCCTCACAAAAGAAGAAGATAGCTGAACCAAAGACCAAACTTCTGTATTTTGGACAAATAGTCCTTCGTAATGGGAACAGCCTACTAGCAGTTCATAATAAGTTCATAAAATTAATTGCGTTAAAATTCGTAAAATGTACCTTATTAGTTTCGTAGTACGCAATTCATATTATTTTCCTAATATGATCTACTAAAGTGGCCATTTTAGACCTCCCTAACAGAAGAAACCTTTTTCCATATTTTCTCTTAAAAATTACACTACGTGACTCAAGTAGGTACGGTGTCCCTTAACAACAACGAAAATGAAAAACACTTTATAATAATTCGTCACGTTGCCCAACCTGGGCTGGTGAAGCACAATATTATAAGTAAACGGTGGCGCTACCCAACATAACATCACGCCTGTAATCTCCGAAGGGATAGGCAGAGCTGTACATAATAGCACACCCCCGTTTCGACAGTTATGTTTAAGCCCCATGTAATAGGGGTCGAGCCTATTGCCATCACCCAGGCAAATTCCCGATGGAAAAGCGCAAGAACACTTTGCCTTTTTTTTTGGGCTGGTGGAAAATCATCAAATAACCCCTCCCGCTCTTGGGCAGAGCGAAAGGGAGTGTCAGACTTCTACTGACTAAAAACCACCCATGTTCCTTCTTAGCCCTTCATGTCGAGGCCGCAGTATCTCTTGCGAACAACCCGCAGCCCCGACGGGCAGAACACTTTGCCTTACCTGGGAATTGAACCCATCACCTCAAGCTCAGCAGTCGCGCTTGCAACCACTAGACCAAGAGACCGTCCGGTACGGTAGCGCTAATCAAATAATAACAACAAACAAAGTAAATAAATACTCCTACAAACATAGACATTAATTACAATAGAAATTAATTGGAAACTTTACTAAGACACAATAATTGTACGCCTTCAATGGGCAATGAATTTTAACGAGCTACTAAACAATTCGGAGATAGTAATCCCGAAATTAATTGTCGGAATTGTGTTCGATATAGGCCCTAAAACTTCTCTATCACGAAAATTTCTCTGACAACTTTATTACGTGTTTCAAAGCCATAATGCTATTCATAATACTACTATAAGGCATTCTGAAATTTTTCCTTTCTGTCTGCCAGTTACTATAGTTATGAACAGTGAATCCTACTAAATTAATTATTACTAGCGGACGTCACGCGGTTTCACCCGCGTAGTTCCCGTTCCCGTAGGATTACAGGGATAAAAAGTAGCCTATGTCACCCGCGGATAGTGTAGCTTCCCAACGGTGAAAGAATTTTTGAAATCGGTCCAGTAGTTTCGGAGCCTATCCGTTACAAACAAACAAATCTTTCCTCTTTATAATATTGGCGTAGATAAACACAAAAGTTTCTGAGGATGTCTGAATATTTAGATGTGTGTTTCACGCACTCTTTTACTCATTACTCTTTCACGCAAAAAATACAGTACCGATTTGGCTGATATTAAATATTTAGCAATCAGATAGTTTATAACCTGGATTAACACTTAAGATACGTTTTATCTCGGTAATATGATCTCGTGGGGCAATTATCGAACTCCATGCGGGCGAAGCCGCTTGTATAAGCCAGTAATTTTATATTATTTAAAATAGTTTCCAACCTTCGAGCGGTCGAATGCGCTGAAATTGACGCGTTGTTCATAAATGTAACTATGTATAATATGTCTTTAGGTAAAATTGGATTCCATCAAGAAACACTTTTAGTAAAATTTGAAAGGGTAACTCCCAAACGACCATTCATACACAGGAATTACCTTTTCAAGTTTTGGTTTACAGGTCCTAATGAAAAGACCCGGGTAAAAAGCAAAGTTCTTTCAAGTTATACGTCACAGAGAAACAACAAGAGGTGACACGACAAAATTAATTACATTATCACGACAGTTTGTTTATTCAGTCAAAGGAGACCTTAATAAATCCTTTCCGTAATATAATTTCCGTGGCATTGCTTATTTATATCACTCATAATTAATTAAGAAACACCTTTTTTTAACCCCTCCCGCTCTTGGACAGAGCGAAAGGGAGTGTCAGACTTCTACTGACTAAAAACCACCCATATTCCGTCTTAGCCCTTCATGTCGAGACCGCGGTATCTCTTGCGAACAACCCGCAGCCCCGACGGGATTAAGAACACCTTCAGTGAAACTTGAATGGTTAATTCCTTTCAAATGCTAAAGGCCTTATAGTGGAAGTAGCGGAGTAATCCATTAAATATTTTCTTCGGTTTTTTTACAAGTCAGTGTTACAATGTTTGTTGATTACAATAATATGATTCGACCCTGTTATTCACTTAGTTATGATCATTAAAATTAAAATTAATATAGCCCTCTAAATTCATTTAGTCCTATATAATGACTCTTTCGTGAAATAGTCATGTATGGTCCGGCAAAGTAATTTCAAATAACACGTCTTGGAGAAAAAACAAGAGAACACACGACAGGATCAATGACGTCATCAGGACAGTTGTTTAATCAGCCAGGGAAGACATATCAGCGTAGGGTAATTCCGGCTAACGTCAAGGCTATGCCATTAATATCACTCGGTGCGTCGTTTATATGGATTACGGTGATGTTTTTGGGACCAATTCCTTTATATGCGACGGCTTTCTCTAAGGTTAAGGTAATCCGTTGATTAAATCGGGTAAATGCTTTCGCCTTTTATGAATGGTATTCGGAATTAGAATCGGATGTGACAACATGTTTGTTTGTGGGTTAAAAGAAATGGTGCTTTAGGGTTATTCAGCGTTTTAGCGAGAAATTATGAGCGTGAAAAGAAATAGGGATATTGTCTACCGATAAGTTGGGTATTCTGATAAATTGACTGCTTACATGATTGACTGATTACTTTTGAAAATGTACTCGTAGTTGTGTTTTACGAACTACAAAGGAAAATTGACCCGCCGGGGCTGCAGCGGGTTGTTTGAAAGAGATTTCGTGGCCTCGACACAAGGGCTAAGAAGGAACATGGGTGGTTTTTAGTCAGTAGAAGTCTGACACACCCTTCCGCTCTGCCCAAGACCGGAGAGGGTTATTTTATGATTTTACACCCGGCAAAAAAGAAGAAGGAAAATTGCTTTGCAGCTTTTATTAATAAATTGGATATTGAAGCATAGCTAGACCAAATTATTAAGATTTTGATTACTAGCCACAGACACCAAGTTTAATAAAAAAAAATCTAAATACTTTAAAAATTAGCAAATAATTTATTTAATGTTTTATTGCATTCTACGTTTATTTGCAGCTTGATCAAACGTAAACCGCTCACAAACGCCTTTTGTTTTCACAAAAAAAAAACACAAGTTTTCACTGTTACGGGCTCCATCGTTCCAGTCAATGGAACAGGAACAACAAAACTAGAAAAATGAAGGTTTTCTCAATAAAGTGCTGCCAATAGTAGACCAGAGCAAATGTTGGCTCTGTGATGCCCGGGGGTTAATCAAACTCGAGGGTAAACAACAAATAACGAGGGATAAGTGACGCTTCCTCCGTTTGCAGTAAAAATATTAAATGACTGTGTGTCCACCGACCTGTATGGGCAGTGTGTCATGACATCATTTCAGTGTCAATAAATAGGTAAACACTATAATAATTTAGGCAAAAAGGGATCGGACTGACTCAAAAAAATATGATTCTGTTTAGTCCATCAGTTAGATTATCGAAAAATGTTGGATACGTGTTTTTTGTTTTATCAAATCAATAAAAATTGACGAAGATATAACGCGTCAAAGATCATGAGGGCTTGCGACCTCACTTGTAGGTAAAAATGTACCTACTGACTTGTGACGTCACACGAGTTTTCGAAGCACTGTATTGTCTTCATTTTTTGTTTACGTGAAAAAAGAAAAAATATGATTGTGTTCAATTTTTTTGGAAATCTTTTTAGATTTTTTTGGACTAATTAGAATTTTTTGTCGGGTTATTCGGAAACGAGAGTTGACTTTAGTTATTATCTGACTTTACTTTGAGCAGAATATTGATATTCATAATTTTGAATAATTTTAAAACGACTTTTGACTGTGTTTTTTATTTTAACACTCCAATGTGTACCTACTTATCTATCGAAAACCGTTTAAAAGGCCATCTTTCACGAGAAATTAGAATGTGTAGACCAATGAAAATGTCACGCACAGAAGTTAAACCAGAGTGGGGTCAAGCCGGAAAAATACTTCACAATATATACGTCTTTCTGAAAACACGTTAGTCCATCGCCGCGGGGTCACAACGGGCCGATAGGATATCCTGACCCCACTACTACCGGTCCATCCCACCCCACTCTGTCGGTAAATGTCATCTAGTAAATCTATCTCAAGTAAACAAATAACAGCCCCAGTCTTCCGGTATTCGGCCAACCCCGGAAGGGGAACCTACGCAGTTTTCTGTTTGATTGATTTTGTAGGAAAAATCGTGGCATTTTAGGCATATAGGACTGTCAGTATTGGAGAGGTTTGTAGGTTGACTTTTTCTTTATAAATAACTTAACGTGGGTTGGAAATGGGCTGTGATTTTATTGAAGTTTATTTCAATAAATGATTATGGATAAATTCATAATGTGTCGGTGTTTAATGAAAACTTGAGGATTACACCACGTAATGTTGTCCACGTTGACTGCTTTTTTGGTCTTGTGGTCGTAAGTAGGGTAAACCTACATTTCACCAGTACCTAATGTTTATTTCATTAGGGGGTGTAACTATTTCAATCAAGTGTCCATAAATTCAGACTCAGTGTTTGGTACTGAAAAACTCCTGATAGATAACTCAATAACATGTTGCCTTTTGGGGGGGGGGGGGGAGGTGGTAAGTCATCAAATAACCCCTCCCGCTGGGCAGAGCGAAAGGGAGTGTCAGACTTCTACGAACAACCCGCAGCCACGATGGGCATAACATGTTGCCTGTCGTGAGAATTGGAACCCAGGACCTTATGCTCAGTAGTAGCGCTTGCTACCACTAGGCCAATGAAATGATCTGCGACCAGTTTCATTACTCTACATCCACTGCCTGAATTCTTGCGCTGCACGCAAGACAGAGCGGGGCCTATTGCAGGCAATACGTCTCTTTTTTTTATCTGTTTTTCATAATAATATATCGTCGTTTCATTCTAGTAAAAGGCGCCTTTTCACGTTCCTAAAGTAGACCACTGTGCACCGTTTCGAGTAAAGCCACTTAAACTTAAAAGCACAGTTAAATTAAATTAAGTATGCATAGCCTTTATAATATTCAAATATTTAACAAAAAAGGAAATCATTAACCTGATTATTAAAGACCAAAAACTTCTGTAGATTTAGCAAAAGTTTTAAATTAGACTTAAGATCTGGTTCTGTACTTTATTTTATTGCGTAAAATACGGGTCTTTAGCTTGAATTAAAATTGGATTAACTCGAGTAAAATAAGTAATAAACTTCGAACTTTCATAAATTAATAAGTTACTTTGAAAAGTGACGCTTAATACCTACGGCTTCTTAATACGACTTGACTTGGAACGCACGACGACTAATCAAGCTTAAAAACCAGTTTATGGAGATCTCTAATTTTATGGGAAATCTACCTAAACTGCATAGAAAAAAAAAGTAACGTTATACTGGAAATGTATACCTTGATGCCCCCTCCCCCTTTGTACATACTATTTTTATACGTTAAGGTTTGACATTTTATATGCAATATGGCGAACTGCCTATTTTTATGCACTTCCATGATATTTGTATCAATTAAAAATACGAGACCAACAAAAAATAAATCGGTTAAAAATGGAACACAACGCTTCAGTGTTCAAGAATTAAGCACACAAATAGCCTTAAATGCAGTTACATTTTAATTCAAGCCAGCTATACTCCCTCGCTGTACCAGGCTACCAGGATACGAAACAAACAACGCAGCACTACTGCTAAATAAATCTCCCTAAATGCGGCTATTTACGTAAACCCTAAAGTTACGTGCACGTCACCACAAGCCAGGCATTATTCAAGAAAATGTTTTATTATAATCCGGGTAAGGACCGGGTTCCATTGTGACCTCCTTTGGGGTCTCCAAGGTCAAAGTGAAGCGGCTTAATTGGAATGTAGGCTCTTCGTAATAATTCCCTTTGATTCGTTTTTTGCTTGACACGCTAAAATTTCATAAGGGAATGACGAATGACCCTTTGGATTGAAATTGAGATGGCGGAATAAGAGCTTTAGAGTCGTTTGTCGTGGTAAGCGTTTTTTTTGTCATTGCGTTTTGGGTTTAGGAACTCGTTCGTTAGAAAATTGCTATTTCATTTTAGAGATGTCTTGTTGAATTTGTTTAGCTAATTTATTTTATGTTAAAACAATGTTAACAAGAAGCCACCCCTACATGTATCTTATAGAGCCGAGATTGCAATACCAGATAACTCAAACTCAAACTCAAAGCATTTATTTCAATTATTGATATTAATATAATTAAATACTTCATTTTATAAATGTTTTGCTGTAAGTACTTACTTAACCTGAAACTCCAGATAAAAGATAACGAGACGTTTTCTGATTCGAATTCAGATATTTCCATTATTGCTAAAAACAAAATGTGATAAGTGTCCAATAAAAGGCCTTTTTAATACCTATACACAGGGACTGAAAGCGATTACGGTTAAAGGTTAAGATACCTCAAAAATATACCGGTACCGGTTTAAAATAAAGGTTGAGCTATATCGGTACCTTTATAAATAAAGGTTGGGCTAAACCGTTATTTAACCCTTACACGACTTCGGTACCGAAATGCATGCGAGACGGGGCGCGGCGCGCAGTCGTGTCCTTCCGATCGGAAATAAAAACGAATACCTCATTATAATATTATAATAATGTGCAACAATCGGCAAGTGAAAGACAGACAGAGTGGCGAGGCGGTGCGTCAAAGAAAACCCCTATTTATTCAGGTTTAGGTACCGCTACCGAAACATTTAAAACGGTTCTACCGAAATATACCGGTATGCATTTCCAACCTTAAAATTCCGCTACCGAAAAATATAACGGTACGAAATATTTCGGTAACCCTTATTTAACGGTATGACGTCATACCGAAATTTAAAGGTGTCGTAATTTTTGGGTAATTCAGTCCCTGCCCATATCCAATATACAGGTACTTAAAACTGTTTAATTCTAAACATTTGTGTGCGATCATGGTTTTTTGTTTCTTTTGTTTCGATAATTTATTTGAGCCATGTACTACTAGTCTACTACAAACAATAGCAGTTGACCACTTTTCATACTTATGACCTTAGTAATAAGGTTGATAAGTGGTCAACAACCATTGTCCGTTTTTGATACATAACTGTATCGTTTTGTTCCTAAACAATACCCCAGTGATTTTAATTATAAAGCTAAAATGTTCGGGGTTTTATAATAAAACGATTGTGTTCGCAACAATTAACTCCGTAAAATACGGCCACATTAAACAGATTTACTTAGGAGACTGAAATTAAATATGCTTAGTGCCTCGGTAATTTAAATTGTTCAGCAGTAAACACTAGATATATTTTACTAAAACAACGTTTACTGGAAAATCTTTGACAAAATAAACGAAGAATATTACATTCCCATCCTGGAAATGCAACATTTGTGATTTACTTATTTATTTGTCAGATTAGGAAAACTTACGGCTAATAAAACGGTATTAGAGAATTCCTCAGCCGAAAGGGCAAAAATATCGCATGTTCGTGGTGACGCAGCGAGTGGAGGGGGCGATGTCTTTAACCCAGCGCACGTTCAGAGCGCACTCACTTTGGCTCGGGCGCTCGAATGCGACAGACGTCTAATGAAACCTGTAGTTATAGTTATGTCGGCGTCCTAATTTTTTTCTATAACTGTGTTGGTTTTGTGAAGTGCTATTTAAAAATAAATAGTTCGAGGTTACTTTGTCGTTTCTTTTTAAAAAATGAAATACGCTTCTGATCCATAAGAACAGATTGAAAATAGTCCGTGATACTGACAGCCAATGACAAGTCTTCACATAACAAATATAGTTTTTTTTTTGTGCGCCTTGGTGTAATTTGAACTATGACAATTTATTATTTATTTAATTAAGAAGGTTAAGAAAGTTTCTCATAAACTAAACTAACATCATTATTCTCTTGCCCTTATCCCAATTCATTTGGGGTCGGCGCAGCATGTCTTCCTCTTCCATTCTTCTCTGTTTCTCGTCATCTCATGAGACACCTCCTTTTTTACCATATCATTTTTAACACAGTCCATCCATCGTTTCTTTGGTCTTCCTCTACTCGTATATCCTTCCACATTCATATTTAAAACCTTCCTCACAACATTTTCCTCATTCCTCCGCATCACATGCCCATACCACGACAACCGATTTCCACACAACTTTTCAGTCACCGGCGCCACTTTCAGACTTCCTCTTATGTACTCATTCCTTATTTTATCCATTCGCGTAACACCGCACATCCCCCTAAGCATTCTCATCTCAGCCACAAATGCCTTTCATTCATCCCTTTTGTGGCCCAACATTCTGATGCACACAAGACAGCAGGTCTAACCATTGTTTTATAAATCTTCCCCTTTAGTTTAAGGGGAAAGCGGGAGTCGCAGATTGTTCCCGTGACCTGCCGCCATTTCATCCATCCCGTGTTAATTCTGTGCTTAACTCTACGGTCTATTTCGCCGTCGCTTTGCACGAGTGAACCGAGATACCGAAAGTCGGAGCAGACCGGAAGAAACGCGCCATCTAGCGCTATGAGTTCAGGGCTGGAGAGACCGCCGAAATCGCAGAACATGTATTCGGTTTTAGTTCTACTGATTTTCAAGCCTACATTCTCCAGCCTCTGTTGCCACTTCTCCAATCTATTCTGGATCTCAGGTCCATCTTCACCGACAAGAACAATGTCATAAACTAAACTAACATACCTACAAAATAATTTGAAAATATGTTAAGGAAATAATAATAAATAACGGATTTCTCCAATATTAGAACCATTGTATCTAAAACTAGTATACCTAAAATTAAACATGTCCGATAAGAAAAGGTCCTCTCATCCCTTATCACACCGGCTTTAGAATCGAAATTAGGGAAATATAGACATGTGTCAGCTAGGATTGAACAATACCTGCCGAATGTTCACGACACATACCCATCATTTGTGCATTTTATATTATACTAGCTGTTCCCGGCATGCGTTGCAATGCCCTTTTTCCTACCTACTACCTGCCTGTATACCAACTACCTACCTACCTACTACCTCCTACCCTACCTACCTACTACCCTACCTACCTACTACCCTACCTACCTACTACCCTACCTACCTACTACCCTACCTACCTACTACCCTACCTACCTACTACCCTACCTACCTACTACCCTACCTACCTACTACCCTACCTACCTACTACCCTACCTACCTACTACCCTACCTACCTACCTACTACCCTACCTACCTAGTACCCTACCTACCTACTACCCGACCTACCTACTACCCGACCTACCTACTCCTACCTACTACCCGACCTACCTACTACCCTACCTACTTACTACCCTACCTACTACTCTACCGACTACCCTACCTACTCTACTATCCTACTTACTACCCTACCTACTACCCTGCCAACCTACCTACCACTTTCTCACCTTTTAAACCTTCCCTGGACTTCCACGAATAATTCAACACTATAATTAGCCAAATCGGTTTACAACTACCTACCACCTACCTATTACCTACCTACCCACATACTACTAATTTCTCACCTTCTCTGGACTGCCACAAATGTTTCAAAACCAAAATTAGACAAATCGGTCTAGCCGTTCTCTAGTTTTAGCGCGACTAACTAACAGCAATTAATTTTTATATTATACGCAAACACCATTTGAAAAATCGTTTTTCTATTGGGAAAGAAACAGTAATTATTTGTGATTATTGTGATAATGTCGTATGGTCTGTTTGAAGTTGTCATTCGTTGACTGAACAACTGAACGTCACTCAATTGTTTTGCCTTCCCGGAACCTCTCCACTAACACTTGAACTTTATGGGTACGGTATTAAAGCTCAAATTGATTTTACGTTTTAGTTAGAGAACGTTTGTATGGGAAAAAGAAAAGGGCTGTTTTTAGGGCTTTTCCGGCCATTATTCGAATTTTTCTCGCTGTAAAAACCATCCTTGAACTTCAACGAACATTTAAAAAAAAAAATCAGCCAAATCGGTCAAGCCGTTTTCATGCCAAGTCGTGACAACGGAAAACGGGTTTCATTTTTATATATATAGACTAGCTGTTCCCGGCATGCGTTGCAATGCCCTTTTTCCTACCTACTACCTGCCTGTGTACCAACTACCTACCTACCTACTACCTCCTACCCTACCTACCTACTACCCTACCTACCTACCTACTACCCTACCTACCTACTACCCGACCTACCTACTACCCTACCTACTTACTACCCTACCTACTACTCTACCGACTACCCTACCTACTCTACTATCCTACTAACTACCCTACCTACTACTCTACCTACTACCCTGCCTACCTACCTACCACTTTCTCACCTTTTAAACCTTCCCTGGACTTCCACGAATAATTCAACACTATAATTAGCCAAATCGGTCCAGCCGTTCTCGAGTTTTAGCGAGACTAACGAACAGCTTTTCATTTTTATATACTATAGCTGTACCCCGCGTGCGTTGCAATGCCCTTTTACCTGCCTACGTACCAACTACCTACCACCTACCTATTACCTACCTACCTACATACTACTAATTTCTCACCTTCTCTGGACTGCCACAAATGTTTCAAAACCAAAATTAGACAAATCGGTCTAGCCGTTCTCTAGTTTTAGCGCGACTAACTCTAACAGCAATTAATTTTTATATTATACGCAAACACCATTTGAAAAATCTATCTATATCTATAAATCTATTGGGAAAGAAACAGTAATTATTGTGATAATGTCGTATGGTCTGTTTGAAGTTGTCACTCGTTGACTGAACAACTGAACGTCACTCAATTGTTTTGCCTTCCCGGAACCTCTCCACTAACACTTGAACTTTATGGGTACGGTATTAAAGCTCAAATTGATTTAACGTTTTAGTTAGAAAACGTTTGTATGGGAAAAAGAAAAGGGCTGTTTTTAGGGCTTTTCCGGCCATTATTCGAATTTTTCTCGCCGTAAGAACCATCCTTGAACTTCAACGAACATTTAAAAAAAAAAATCAGCCAAATCGGTCAAGCCGTTTTTATGCCAAGTCGTGACAACGGAAAACGGGTTTCATTTTTATATATATAGATTGTTAACAACTAGCTGACCCACCCGTCAGACGTTTTTTTGTGCTTTCTCAAAGGTCCGCAGAAAAAAGTTATTTTTTATGCAATATAGTTCGAGTTATTTTTTTTTTTTCAATAAAACGCAATGTAAGTTTTTCCGGACCACTTTTCCAATATTATTATCCTTCACTAAAAACCTTGAAACTAGAAACTATTTTATAGGTTCGTCCAGCCATTCTCAAATGGTATCCTATGAACAGCATTTATCAAAGGTAGATTTTCATTTTTGTTTTTGTGAATGGCATCTCGATTATCAACCAGACTATCCTATGGTAATCCTGAGTGTAAGGCCTCCAGCCAGGCCCATTTTTTGTAAAGATATCCAATATTAAGTTGAATATTATACAAAATATCTGCTTAACCTTCTATAGTTCTATTACCAAAATCTGAACAACGATAAACGCAAACGATAGGCTTCCAAGTTAAAGGTTTCATTTGAACAACCGGCTCATACGATACAAACGATCCCTACACGAGCTTCTTCTGACAGTTAATTCTAGACGAGATAATTCAGAGAGCTCTTGAACTTTTGATAACTTTCCTTAGAGCCTTAGAATACGTTTCTTTTAGAGCTTAAGAGAGTATGAATTTATTACTTTGAAAAGGGTATCATCTCGTGTGAAAGTTTTATATGAAGGCTTACCATGCTACGTTGCTCGAGGAGTTTTTATTTCAAAGTATTTTAACAGTCTATTTTCTGAATAACCTTTGAAAAGAGGGACTGTTTCTAAGTGAAATTATAAAAGTATGACTAGGTATGAGGCAAAATGTTTTGAATCTTGCAAAATTAGCTTACTAGCTTTAAATTTACTAATGTAAATGTGTATTTGCAGTCCTAAAAAGCAAAGTATGGTTTGTACCTAAACCATCATTTTTACATCTGGTAACACCTATATTTTAAGCAAATAATTGTAAATGATTTCTCATTCTTGAACAGACACAAAATATGGCGACTACCAAATAAATTTCAATTTCAGCATCATAATCCCATCTTGACTCAACAGAAATTCTGTAGAAATCAACAAACAATTCGGAAATCCTATTTACAGTTACATCCTTTGCCAGCCTTTGCCCAACAAATCAAACTGTAATAAACTTCGCGATCGAGTAAGCCCTTTCTAAAACAAATGACGATCGGGTGCGCGGGGTCTTCATCAAACTCGAATCATTTATGCAAACTGGACGTCACTTAGAAGGAGTGGCTAAATAGAAAGAATTGAAGGATACCGTCAAAAGTATTTGCTAGAATGACGTAATTCCGCATGCTAAAGGAACGGTAGTTTTAATTCAGCAATAAAATAATTTTCATTAAATCAGAATCACTCAATGCTGACAACGAAAGAATTGGTAAATGGAATAGCGGTTTAAAATGGAGATCACAATTATTATTGAAAACCTAGCCATTTTGACGTTATTGATTGTTTGAGCAACGTTTCATATTATTGTTATGCAGCATCAAATCATTTCAACAAACCTTTTTTTTTTGTGGTGTGGGAAATCATCAAATGACTTCTCCCGCTCTGAGCAGAGCGGTAGGGAGTGTAAGACTTCTACTGACTAAAAACCACCCATGTTCCTTTTAGCCCTTGTGCTGAGGGCGCGGTATCTCTTTCGAATATGCCGCAGCGCCGACGGGACCCGCAGCCCCGACGGGATTACAACAAACCTCAATTCACAAACACCGAATATTAGCGTGGAATTTAATTTTATATCACATTCAAAATTGTAACTTAACCCATTCGCATCTCCTTTATTCATGAATAAATAAAGAGTGTAAATTCATATCATAATTCACGTCATTCACGCTGAATTACACTTCAACGGACCATGTATTATATGCCTCGCTAAAACATCCCTCGGGTGTCTCCGTTTCAGCACAGATCTGACGTATTATCTCACATTTTATAATACAATATTTAGACGATATATTCGTCACGGTAACAGTCCCTAGATATTGGTAGGTAGGTATTGTTAGTTTCAAAGATTGATCTGCTGTTTGGGCCGTTCGAGACTATGGTATAAGTTTGTATTTGGCTCTGTATAAATTCAAAGCCGTTGACTGTCTAATATGTATACTCCAACATAAAAACAATCGCTTTGTATGTTTGAGGCTACTATTTTGTTTTTATTTAAATATTTTGATCTGGAAGTTATTCTCTATTTCAGGAGTCATTAGAAGCGACATCACGATTTAAATATAATTTGTAAAAAAAAAATATACCATTTTATAAATGAACATAGCAATCCCTTTCGGGATAACTGGCATGATGTCTTTTATTCATCATCTGCTTAGCCTTTTCCAAACAATGTTAGGGTCGGCTTCCAGTCTAACTGGATGCAGCTAAATACCAGTATTTTACATGGAGCGACTCCCTATCTGACCTCCACAACCTAGTTAATACTAGGTAATACGATACCCTTTGGTAAGTGTACCTGTAACGACTGCCAAAGATCTATATAATATGGCAGCCGGAACCATCACCTTAAAGTGCTTTCTGAGGCACAGAGGAAACTCGGTATGTGATGGGTGGTACCCATCCACAGACCGACCTACACAAGCGCAGCTTAACCTAAAGATCGACCCAAGTGTCAGTTATTATTAATCCATAATACATACCTTTTTTTTCCTTTTCGCCTTTTTTGAAGACAATTTTTTTACACTTACTTTATACTATTCATGAAGCGATGTGGGCTTCCACAGTATTTTCAGTACGCTCATGTTAAATATTGTATTGTTCATTAAACTCATTTGGCGAATCCCTCTCGTGGGATAGATTAAAAACTCAAGTGTTAACAATGGACCTGATGTTCGTATAACTAAATATTATATAGTCTTTATGGCGTAGAGATTAACGACCATCGTTAATGATAATGACTTTCCGCACTTAATCGAGCATGTGTTAATGTTTATGGGTTGTACGAATAAATAAACGATTTATACTTATTTTTGTGGCTTCTTTTACATTTAATAACTAAATTAGAAGCATAATGAATTAATATGATTTATGCAGAGTAGTAAGAAGGGCTTACTGCCCCAGAACGAATGGAAGAAAGGTTTTGAAATGCCGATTATGTACTGAAAGGTGCAGTATTAATAAGATTCTCATAACGCCGGCTTGGTGAAGACGTTTCAAGGAACACAGGACCAGTCGTTGTTCCGACTGAAAGTAGACTGGCAGACGTCTTTCAATAGATATGATGAAGTTTTTCTGATATTCGAATACGAGAAAATAATTCTGATGACTATGATCAGGCTGAACAGAAATGCATTTCCAAAACTTCGTAGTAATAACTTCAACAGACTTTTTCTGCACTCAAAATCGAAAGAAAAAACAATAACAATACTTCAAACCATCACGCTGAACACAACTACATACGATCACCATAGTAGTAACCTATTTCTTAGGACTCCGGACGTTTTACGAGTCACGATAAAAGATACGACACTTTTTCACGACGAGGCAACAGATGCGTGAAGCAATCCAATATACAATCTATGTTAGGCACTGGAAAATCTTAAGCGGCCGGCACGTTACTTTGTCGAAACGTGGGATAGACCATTCAAACGAATCTGTGTAGTAGTTGTTCAGGGCATAGTAATATCACAACGATTTTACGGACACGGATTCAGCCGGTTTTAACGTAGTTTTCCTGACCACACAGGAGCTCCACCACCGGCTTATCCATCAGTGGTGGACAGAGACATGACTTTTTATAAATACCCCTGCTGTCTACCACCGGTGGAAAGTATAAGGCAATCTTCTTCTTAGTGATGGTAATTCAAATTGTATCAGCCCAAAATTTTGCGAGGAGGTTGGCAATTTCAGAAGCGTCCATCAGCTCCTGTGATGTGCAAATAACAGGACAGGAAGGACACGATCCCGTCGGGGCAGCGGGTTGTTCGCAAGAGATACCGCGGCCTCGACATGAAGGGCTAAGAAGGAACATGGGTGGTTTTTAGTCAGTAGAAGTCTGACACTCCCTTCCGCTCTGCCCAAGAGCGGGAGGGGTTATTTGATGATTTTCCACCCACCATAAAAGAAAAAAAAAAGGAAGGACACGATATCAAGTGTCCCATCGTTTCATCTATGAATCTCTATGATATTAAACTTTCCATTACCGTCAGCAAAACATCAAGATGATTAGATCTCATAAAGGAAAAAAGTAAGGAAGGTTTTCTCATAAGAGAAAAGAAATGAGTACATAGAAGAATTTACGTAAGTATTGCTCAAAGTAAAAGTGACATCAGACTGACGTTGATCGCTGCTACTAATATTAGGATTGCGAGTATGCAGGGATGATAAATGGATGTAGACAAAGATGTGTGTGAAGGACAGCGTAGAATAGATGGAAATAAAAGCAAGTTGATGTTCTGGTAATCATAATTTATCACCTCTGTCTCGCTTGAAAGTTTTCCTTGAGTGGTAAAAGCTTTAAGATGGCGAGTTGGAGTATTTTTATATAGTTGTAGTACTGATTTGTTGTTAGTACTTAAGTGGCAGTGGGCAGGGCACATTGCTCGCAGAACGGATGGCCGATGGGGCCGGAAAGTTCTGGAGTGGCGACCGCGAACCAGAAGACGTTGCGTTGGAAGGCCTCCCACTAGGTGGACCGATGACCTGGTGAAGGTTGCGGGGATCCGCTGGATGCGAGATGCACGGGACCGGTCAATGTGGCGACACTTAGGGGAGGCCTATGTCCAGCAGTGAACGTCTTTCGGCTGAAATGATGATGATGATGACTGATTTGTTGTTAAGACCAGCTTTGGTTGAACCGAAAGTTAAAATGAAATTTATTTACTACGGACACTTTCCAACTAATCCTGACTCATCGTTTGCTGTATTTTTCAGCAGTTCCAGTTCACGGCAGGATTACGACTTACGTCTAAAGCCTGATTTACGTTGATCAAGGTTAGTGGCAATTTGTTACTGTAAGTATAGTGGCGAGGAGCTCGTGGCTTAATCCTGCCACTCGATCGATCTTTAGGTTAAGTCTTCGAGCGTCCTTATGATCACCCGGTGGATCATAAGACATTCAAGCAATGTTAGCGGACGTTCAAGAGGTTAAGCTGTGCTTGCCTATGTCGGTCTGCGGATGGGTGACCGCCCGACATACCGAGTTTCCTCCGTGTCTCGGAAAGCACGTTAAGCTGTTGGTCCCGGCTGCCATATATAGATCTTTGGCAGTCGTTACAGGTAGTCAGTGACCTGAAATTCTGACATCCAGTCTTACCAAAGAGTATCATATTACCTAGTATTAACTGGGTTGTGGAGGTCAGATAGGCAGTCGCTCCATGTAAAATACTGGTACTCAGCTGCATCCGGTTAGACTGGAAGCCGACCCCAACATAGTTGGGAAAAGGCTAGGCAGATGATGAAGTATAGTGGCGAGTGGCAAGTCCCTTGACCATTTGTATAATAGTGCCTGCACTTTTTAGTTCACGTACGTGTTGTTATTGATATGCTTTAATAATTTTCTTTTATTTGTTTTGTAAGCAATCGCTCTTGTAAGAAGCCAAAGCGTGTGAGACGTGCGTGGCCTAGAGGTAAAGCAATCGCATAAAACTGATTTTTCCGTTTCCGAACATACCTTAAAAATATGTCCTCAAAGGCTATTTTCAATTACTACCACCTAACAAAACACCGTTTTTTACCAGCGTTCAAACTCTGCTTGTTAAATGTCAGCCGTACAGTTGAAACAAGTTCACTTTGTGTCTGCTGATAAAATCTGATCAAACACGGGGGGGATAATGAAAATACTTTCGTATCAAAATCTGACCAGAATTAAAACGGTTATTAAACACGACAGGGATACCTTTAACCTTAGCCTCCGTGTTGGGTCCAAATTAGGTAGAACATGTTTATTGGTATTTTGTTAATGAAAAGGTAGAAATCAAGGAGAATATTGAAATTCGTGGAAAGGCTAAGCCAAGAGGGCGAGATCAGTAATATCACCGCAAGAAAGACTATTCAAATCAAAATTAAATCGTTTATTTGTGATACGGTTACGGGGTTATTACACTATTATAGTGGAAAGACGTGAGATGTGAAAAGAAAAAAATATCTCCAGTATTTGTCAAGGTAAGACTCGATACATGAGCTGAAATAATAATTTAAAAAAAAGTAGATAACAGTGCTGCTCGAATCTTGTGCAACAAACTTGTCAACATTATCATCACATTAATATTATAAAGGTGAAAGTTTGTGTGTAAGTGTCTATGTTTGTTCCTCTTTCACGCAATAACTACTGAACGGATTTGGATAAAATTTGGTAAACAGATAGTTTATAACCTGGATTAGCACATAGGATAGTTTTTATCCCGATTGTATCTTTCCGTAGGATAATTTTCGAGTTGTAGCGAGCGAAGCCGCCACAGCTAGTATAAGATAAGTCTTAAGGGACATACCCTTTTTTTTAGTAGATGGGAGTGTCAGACTTCTTCTGACTAAAAACCAAACATGTCTCTTCTTAGCCCTTTTTGTCCGGGGCCACGGTTTCTCCTTCGAACAACCCGCAGCCCAAGGGACGTAACCATTAGACTAAATATTTTATTTATATAGACTATCATAGTTAAGTGAACCTGGGCAGGACATCTGGCTAGAAGCGTGGTCGATGGAGCTTTGATGATGATAAGAACTTTGACCGAGTGGTGGCCAAGGTTAGGCCAAAGAAACCAGTGCTGTCCTGAAGCTCGTTGGGTCGACGAAGAATAAGGGAAGCACAGAATCAGAAAGTGTGGCAGAAAAAACAGGAGGGCTATACCCAGCAGTGGGTGATTCCGGGCTGACATCACGATGATGGTTATCATCTACACTGATATTATAAAGAGGAAAGGTTTGTTTGTTTGTTTGTAACGAATAGGCTCCGAAACTACTAGACCGATTTCAAAAATTCTTTCACCGTTGGGAAGCTACACTATTCCCGGGTGACACAGGCTACTTTTTATCCCTGTATTCCCACGGGAACAAGAACTACGCGGGTGAAACCGCGTGACGTCCGCTAGTACTTAATACTATGATAGCCTGCCTGTGCGCCTGAGTTTTAAGATGTGACCTTAGTTACCTATACTCAAAGGTTATACAGAACCACAATCCCCGAACATTTTATTTTTTTACAATTTCTTTGCAAATAGCCACACACACACCTTTTATGTACACAGAATTTAATAAAATGAAGGTACTTTATGTCACCTTGTGGTGGTTGAACCAACCGCAACGTGACCGCAGAAGTGCAGGACTTAGATGATGATGATGACCTGATGCCTGTGCGCCTGTGTTTTTAGATGTGACTTTAGTTTTACTCTCAAAGGTTATACAGAACCACAATCCCCCAGCTATTTAATCTATGGCAATGAATTTGTAAATAGCCACACACACCTTTTATGTACCTATACAGAATATAATAAAATGAAGGTACTTTAGGTCACCTTGAGGTGGTTGAACCAACTGCAACGTGACCGCAGGAGTGCAGGACTTAGAACTCTTGACCTAAGTACGTTGCTACCACGTTCCCTTTTACGAGTAATAAGAATTTAAAGTATTAAACGTCTGGCATCACACCTAGACGAAATCCATAAGGTCAATGTCTTGCTCTAACACGTGGCTAAGTAATTACTTGCTTGCAGTTGATTCGCCATGAAACATAAACGTAAATTTTCTTTAAATAAATGTTTAAAAAAAAACATGGATGGGCCCATCCATTAAATACCGGCTGTCATTTGTCTTTTCAAGAGATATCGTATTACTTGACTGACTGCCTCGTTGGTCTAGTGGTCGCAAGCGCGACTGCTGAGCATGAGGTCCTGGGTTCGATTCCCGGGTCGGGCAAAGCGTTATTGGGTTTTTCCATCAGGAATTTATCAGTAACAGCTACGGAGTCTGGATTTGTGCCCGGTTGATGGCAATAGGCTCGCCCCCTATTACATGGGACCTAAACATAACTGGCGAAATGTGGGTGTACTATTAGGTACACCTCTGCCTAACCCTTCGGGGATTACAGGCGTGATGTTATGTTATGTTATGTTATGTTTATCGTATTACTCAGTAGTTACCTACATATTAATTGGGTTGTGGAGGTCAGATAGGCAGTCGCTCCATGTAAAAAACAGGTATTCAGATAGATTCGGTTAGACTGGAAGCCGACCCCAACATAGTTAGGAAAATGCTATAAATATTTATTAGCGCCAATTTACTATTAATATCCGTTCACATTACTCGTATCTATTCCGCTCCAGTAACTCGTAGACTGAAAATCACTGTTTCTTAGAATCTGGCTCAAACGCTAAGAAATACATTACGACGAAGTTTGTAATTGTTTACTTGTGTTATGATTATGATATGCCAGACGTCTGATCATTATCATACGTAAACAGATCATTTATAAAACAACTAACTTCTGCCCGCGGTTTCGCCCGTTTGGACGTCGAAAGTTGTCCCAAGGAAACGTAAAAAATATTCACGGTCTTATCCAAGGACGGAGGGGTCTGTCCGTGCGTCTGATATCATCGGAACCCAATATGGCATGACAAGGACAACACATCACACATACGAGTATTATACATCCTACTAATAATTACGAGTTTGTGAGGATGGATGGATGGACGGATGGAGGTTTGTTACTCTTTCACGCAAAAACTACTAAACGGATTTGGATAAAATTTGGTACACAGATAGTTTATAACCTGAATTAACACATAGGGTAGTTATTTATCCCAGTTTTATCTTCCCGTGGGATAATTTTTGAGTATTAGCGGGCGAAGCTGCAGGCAACAGCTAGTATAACATATATTGACATAGTTACCTGATTTGAATTAATAAAAAAACATATATTTTGGGTCCGCCTGCTGGTTAAAAGCCTCCCTTATAAACTCTCTATCCTGTGCAATATCTGGCAATGATCGCCGCCGAATAAGATCAGATCGTAAAGGGATTACATAGGATGTTTTTGTTTTTGACGCCCTTGCTTGAAATCATAAACAGCAAGAAAGCTTAAATGACGAATATCAATCAAATAACCAATTTCACTGATACTAACATATTTCTATGTGTTTTTCTTCAAACTACAATTCTCCGCCTCTATAAAAACACCCGTTATTAGGTATGCGTTTTACTCTTCTATCCAAATAACGACAGGCAAAGCGAATACGCGTAGGTCCTAGATTGTATGACGTAGTAACAGAAAAAGGTCGGTTTTTCAGAACAGAAACAGAAAATAGAAAACCTTTTTCGAATCTCATTAGAATTTTTCTCCCGTAGACTGGGAGTCTAGGACCCTCGTTGAAAAGGGCCTTAAGAACACAGATTTCAGAATATAAAAACTTTTGCAATCATCTGGCAGTAGTCACAAGTATTTTGTTATATATTTCTAGCTGTTGTCTGCGACCTTTGCCCGTGTGAAATTATAATAATGTCCTCCACGTTTCAACCGCGCGGCCATGGTTAAACCTTTATAACTTTCTGAATATTATATCGACGAATTTGCGGTTTGCACTGTTAGTGTTTTACAAATTCCTTCGTAATGATGATGTAGTCGTTTTACTTCTACGACAATGTGGCCGAGCAATCGTAACGGACACAAAAGTATTACTTCCAAATTTGATTCGGATTTTGTTAACACACTTTAGTTTTAAATTTTTTCGAACCCTAGTTATCTAAAATATGCACAAAATAAGTGTCCCTTACTTTTTATACCATCAGCTGTCTGCCAGTAATAGTTCCGTCAAAATCCGTCCAGCCGTTTCATAGATTAGCCGAAACACAGACATTCTGACATTAATTTCTGATAAAAGTACGTATATTATAATACCTACTTTAATATGCAATCTGTAAACAGACGTTATTTTAAAATTACAAACAGGCACTGGAATTTTATATTTTATAACAGTGAAAATCAATAACCGGACTTATCCAGGGGACTGCTACGAAGCTAAATCTAAAACTCCAGTCCACACAGCCCTCAGTATAATTATTCAACCTAGAAAGTATGAATGAACTTTTAACGTAAGTATTTGAATTGGCGAAGTAACGGCCCTTGCAAGGTCGCTGAGGTTAGACCAAGGTGGTATACAAACCCCACCGGAGTGTTCCCACGTTGCCGTCGTGGTGGGGCTTGTGTGTCTCAATGATCCTTGGAGCTCTGCCGGTAGATATACTCATGCCGGAAAGGTCCAAGGGGAGAGACCAGACAAAGAGGGACACGCGAGGGGCACACCGTCCGGAGATGTGGACGGTGTTCGGGTTTTCGGACGGTGTGCTTGTCGTAGGAGGAAACCCTACTTGCTGCCTTCTGGTTCGCGTCTGCTCATCAGACGTGACTGTGAGGGCAGTGAGTAGGCGGAGGGAGAGACGAAGGAGGGAGATAGGGACCATACCCTCTAAAAGGAACAAAAATGAAAAAGACGAACGCAAAACTATTACCCCAGGGCGGTACCAGCTGCTTAGCAGCTGGAGAATCCGCCACGTCTCCATCGGAGGCGTCAAGCCCCTCGTATTCTGGGGGGGGCAACGTAAGTCTGCATCCGATTGCCAGTGGCAACATGAGCCGAGGAGGCTCCCGGTCAGGAAGTCCTGTGACCGGTACTTCTGATGTGCCTGACGAGGTGTCGGGTGAGCGTGGGGCGAAGACCCCTGAGAAATTCTGGCGGAGGAGCTCGCTTGAGCGGCGGGAGGATGTGGGGTCGGACTCCGGCTCCATGTCTAGCGCCAGCTCGGCGAGCTCTGGACGCCGAGGTTTGAGGGCTGCTACGGAGAACGCAGAGCGTTTCCGTAAGCGGCCCAGAGCGGATGATGGCCGGGAGTCATCATCGAACGGAGGCTTGACCTCAGCCCCGAAAGTCCCCAGGAGTGGGCAGGGCAAGGGTGGCAGGGGGAGGCGGCTTGCTTCCCAGGAGACTAGCCGGCGTGCCACGGAGGGCGCCGGGGGGGGAACTCACCGTAGTCGGAGGGTACTCCCCTCGGCGTCCTCCGGCGGAGAGCCGGAGACCGGCATCGGCTCCGACCGGGAGCGCATGGCCAGGTTGGCGGAGGTGGTGGAGGCTGCGATACGCGACGTGGCCCTGAAGAGGACGAACGCGTCCAAAAATAGGGCCATGAGCGAGGCCTCGGCCTCCATCTTGGCGGCAGCAGAGGCAATCTGCCATAGATCTCCGCCTCAGTCGGACGAAATGTCCAAACTGCGGGCGGAGGTCACCCGCTTGGCGGCCGCCATGGAGCGTCTCCAGAAGGAGAACCAGGGGCTCCTCGCAGACCTGGCCGAGCTCCGAAGAGCCACAAGCCCCAAGGAGGTGCCTTGCGAGGACCACGAGCGCGGGCAAAGCCAGCCCCCAGCTGCCGATAACCAGGTATTGAACCTAATTCGGCAGGAGCTGGCTGCCCTGCACGTGCGGTGGTCCGTGGTGGAGGGAATCGTCTTTCGCCCCTCTCTGGCGGGGGCGAACAAAACATACGCGGGCGCTTTGACTGGCGACCCCAAGGCGGGTCCGTCCAAAAAGCCTGATGGCGGGGCTGGGAAGCCCTCCGGAAAGACGGCTCAGGCGAACCCGCCTCCGGCGCCGGCTAAAAAGACGGCGGCAGCCCTGCAGAAGGGCAAGGCGGAACCCTCCCCGAAGGGCAAGGGACCTGCCCAGGAAGAGGGCAAGGCGCCTGGCCAAAAAAAGGGCAAGGCACCTGCTCAAACAAAAAAAAAGGGCAAGGCGGCAGCGGCAATAGAGCCGGTGCCAGCGACGGACCCGCCACTCACGCCCCCTCCGCCCCCAAAGCCTCCCCCAGCCAAAGACGGTTGGCAGGTGGCCGGGGAGAAGCGGAAGGGGCGTAAGGCGGCCCAAAAGGCCAGGCGGGCCGAGCGCAGGCGCCGGCACAAGAAGCGGAGCGCTGCGGCAAAGCTTCGTGCCCCCAAAACCGCAGCTGTAGTGGTAACACTACAGCCGGAGGCGGAGAAGAGGGGCATGACATACCGAGAGCTGCTTCAGCAAGCGAAGGCGATGGTGGACCTCGGGGAGCTGGGGATCACCGGGGGCCTCCGGCTTCGGGTCACCGCTACAGGGGCTCGAATGTTGGAGATTCCCGGGAATTCCAGCGCCTCGGCTGCAGACGCTCTGGCTGAAAAGCTAAGGGCGTCTTTAAATGCGGACGAGGTCCGAGTGTCCAGGCCCGTTAAATGCGCAAGCCTGCGCATACTGGGTCTGGACGACTCGGTCTCCGAGGAGGAGGTGTTAGCCGCCGTCACGGCGGCCGGGGGGTGCTCTGCCGATCAGGTCAAGGCGGGCACCCTACGACCGGACCGCGAGGGCATGCTGACCGTAACGGTTAGCTGCCCTGTGACGGCGGCAAAGACAATTGCGGAGGGCCACACCCTGAAGGTTGGCTGGTCGAGGGCGCAGGTAAAGCTACTTGAGCCCAGACCTCTGAGGTGCTTCCGGTGCCATGTGGGGCGCCACGTAGGGTGCCGGTGCACCTCGGAGGTGGACCGCAGCGAACTTTGCTTCCGCTGCGGTCGGCCCGGTCACAAGGCCGCGGCTTGCCTGGCCACGCCGCACTGCGACGCATGTGCGGCGGCTGGGAAGCCGGCCGAGCACAGGGCAGGAAGTAAGGCCTGCGCTCCACCCGCCAAGCCCAGGGGAAAGGGAAGGCCCTCCGCCATAACCTCTACCGTCGTCAACGCCGCAGCCGCCGCCGCCGCTGCTGCCACCGCCACCACCGCTACTCCCGCAGCGGTGGTGCCACAGAAGGTCCCGGAGGGGGCTGAAATGGAGTGTCATTAATGGCCCCACTAAGCCTCCTCCAGGCGAACATCAACCACTGCGCCTGCGCTCAGGATCTGTTGCTCCAGAGTATGGCGCAGTGGTCGATCAACATCGCGGTGGTCTCTGAGCCGTATTTTGTCCCGCCCAGGGCAGACTGGGTGGAGGACCTAAGCGGCTCAGTGACCATCATCGCGTCGGCCGCCGCCGGCACCCCGGCCCTTGAAATGGTCAGGAAGGGTCAGGGGTGCGTAGCAGCACGGTTCGGGGAGATCGTAGTAGCGGGAGTCTACTTCTCTCCGAGCCGAACTCTCGCCGAGTTCCAAAACTCCCTCAGGGAGTTAAGTGTCGTCATCGGAGGCTATTCCCTCCCCGTACTTGTGCTCGGGGACTTCAATGCCAAGAGCTTGGCTTGGGGTTCCCGTTACACGGATGTGCGGGGTGGGATGGTCGAGTGCTGGGCTCTGGAAACAGGCCTGGACATCCTGAATCGGGGTTCTGTACCCACGTGTGTGCGGATGCGGGGCGAGTCGGTGGTGGACATTTCGTTCGCCAGCCCTGCTCTGTCACAGCGTGTCGTCGACTGGCACGTCATGGAGGGGGTGGAGACCTATTCCGACCACCGGTATATCCGGTTTGAGGTCTCTGCCCAGTCCTCAAGTGCGCCGGTCCCACAGACCCCGAGTGGTCCGCGTTGGGCGCTGAAGCAGCTGGACCGGGAGCTCCTCCTGGAAGCCTCGATCGTGCGGGCCTGGGTGTCATCACCGGTCAGGCCCGCCGACGTCAACAACGAGGCGGGTTGGTTCCAGGAGGCCATGTCCGAGATATGCGACATGGCAATGCCCCGAGTCCGGCCAGGAAGCGCCCGGCGTCAGGTGTACTGGTGGTCGCGAGAGCTGTCGCACCTGCGTGAGCAGTGTGTGGCGGCGCGGCGCCGGTACGCCAGGCATCGCAGGCTCCGCATTCGTCCTCCGAATGCGGAAGCCATTGAGGCGGAGCTGTATGAAGGGTACAGAGCGGCGAAGACCGCCCTCCTCGAGGCTCGTAAGCGGGCCAAAGATCAGGCCCGCGAGGAGATGCTGGAGACTCTCAACAGAGATCCGTGGGGGCGCCCGTACAAGGCGGTGCGGAATCAACTCCGCACCCGGGCCCCCCCGCTGACGCAGAGTCTCCGGCCTGAGCTCGTGGAGGACGTGGTGAGCGCTCTGTTCCCTTCGCGAGGGGAGCATCCTCCCCCGCCAATGGCTCCGCCACCTGCGGTGCCGGAAGCGGACCAATCAGGATCCGATGACGACATTCCGGAGGTGACTGGGGTAGACCTGAGAGTGGCGGTACGGAGGCTTAAGGCCAAAAATACCGCCCCGGGACCCGACGGCTTGCCTGGCAAAGCCTGGGTCCTGGCCTCAGAGGCTCTTGGGCCCCGACTGGAGGGGTTCTTAAGCGCGTGCATGGAAAGAGGCCAGTTTCCGCTTCGTTGGAAGACGGGGAAGCTGGTCCTCATCCAGAAGCCGGGGCGCCCGGCGGACTCGCCGTCCGCATACCGGCCCATTGTGCTGCTCGACGAGGTGGGCAAGCTCTTTGAAAGAGTAATTGCAAACCGCCTCGCCGAGCACCTTGAGGTAATGGGTCCGGATCTTGCGGAACACCAGTTTGGTTTCCGCAAGAGGCGCTCGACGGTGGACGCCATCACGCGCGTGAGAGCCCTCACGACGGGGGTTGCGGTCTCTCGGGGCGGTGTGGTCTTGGCGGTGTCTCTCGACATCGCCAACGCCTTCAACACCATGCCCTGGAGCTGCATTAGGGAGGCACTCCGGTATCACCGGGTGCCGGCCTACCTTCGTCGTGTAGTCGGGGACTACTTGACAGACAGGGCTGTCATCTACCCCGGTCAAGACGGAGAATGGAACCGGCGAGAGATGTCGTGCGGTGTTCCACAGGGATCGGTTCTGGGGCCGCCCCTGTGGAACATCGGTTACGACTGGGTGCTGCGTGCCGACCTTCCTAGCGGCGTCAGCGTCGTCTGCTACGCTGACGACACGCTGGTGCTGGCACAGGGGGGGTCGCACGAGGCGGCGGCCGACAATATGACACGCGGGGTTGCGATAGTCGTTGAGAGGATCCGGCAGCTGGGTCTCGAGGTGGCACTTCACAAGTCCGAAGCAATGTGCTTCCATGGGCGTGGGAATGTGCCACCGTCGGGATCGCAGCTGACGGTGGGAGGGGTTCCCATCGGCGTCGAGTGTACTTTGAAGTACCTAGGACTCGTCCTCGACAGCCGGTGGAACTTCGTGGAGCATTTCAGACGTTTGGCTCCCAGACTGGAGCGGGCGGCGGCTGCCTTCAGGTGGCTCCTGCCCAATCTGGGGGGGCCAAACGCCTCCTGCCGGAGGCTCTATGCGGGGATCGTGCGGTCCATGGCCCTTTACGGGGCCCCGGTGTGGGCGAGTGCTTTGAGGAAGCGGGCCGCCCACTACCTGAACGCGCCCCAAAAGGTGATGGCCGTAAGGCTAGTCCGTGGGTACCGCACGATCTCCCGCGAGGCGGCGAACCTCCTTGCCGGATTGCCGCCGTGGGATCTGGAGGCGATAGTCCTCGCGCGCCTGCATGAATGGCGCGCTGAGGCGCTGCACCGGGGGGTCACTCCGTTGCCGCGGCAAATTGCTGCGCAGCGGACAGACCTCCGGTGCGATCTCATGGCGGCATGGAGACAGCGACTGTCGCAACCCCGTGCAGGGCACGCCACGATAGTGGCGGTAAGTCCCCTCTTTGAGGAGTGGCTGGAGAGGCGCCACGGCGCCCTCACCTTCCGTCTGACGCAGGTACTCACCGGACACGGTTGTTTCGGGAGGTACCTGCACCGAATCAGGCGGGAGGAAACGCCCGGTTGTCACCATTGTGAGGATCGGCCGGAGGACACGGTGGAGCACACCGTGGAGGTGTGTCCCGCTTGGGCAGAGCCCCGCCGTGTTCTCGTAGCGGCGATCGGCGGCGGCGACCTCTCGCGTCCGGCCCTGGTGCAAGCCATGGTCCGGGGCGAGGAGGAATGGGACGCCGTCGCCTCCTTCTGCGAAGCAGTGATGCTAGCGAAGGAGGTGGCGGAACGTGAGAGGGAGAGAACCTCTCGTCCCAGCCGCCGCGGTAGGCGATCCGGGCGTCGGGGGCCACGTGATGGCTTCCGGCCACCGTAGACGCGGGCCTGTGGACGGTGAGTGATGGGTAAGCTCGCCGTCCGTCCGTCTAATGACGACGACAGGCCGTGTCGACGGCGCGTTCGTGTTCCACGCGCGCCTCAAAGAGATGTCAGCAACATGGAAGGGGCCCGCAAGGGCCGACGCCTGTCGAGGCTGCGGGATGTCCGCAAGGGATACCGAGGCCTCGACATGAAGGGCGAAGAAGGAACATGGGTGGTTTTTAGTCAGTAGAAGTCTGACACTCCCTTTCGCTCTGCCCAAGAGCGGAAGGGGTTATTTGATGATTTCCCACCCCCCAAAAAAAAAAAAAAAAAAGGTGGTATACAAAGTTCAGGGCCCCAGACAACCTGGGGTTTACAACCTTGGTTTATCAAGCGTATACTCTTTATTTTTTGAAGGACAAAAACCGCACCCTTAGAGGGACAGTTTATTAGGTTTTTGATTTCATTTCTATTTCGCATTGGGTATTGTTTTTCCATTAATTTTTTTCGCATTTTGGGTTTGTTCGATTGAGTAATATTCAAGGACAAAATTGTTTTTGATTTCGCGTAACTTTTTTGTCAAGATGGACTAATGATGGATGGATGGATGGTCTATGCGATAGTCTCTTTTATTTTTTTGTCGACGATATTAATTATTGTCTCAAGGGCTACAGCTGAGCACGAGGTTCTGTATTCAATTCCTAGGTCGGGCATACCGCATCGGGCATAGTGATATTTCATTTTTATTGGAATTTTGGAAGTTTCTACGTTTCAGGATAAGTACCCGATCACTGGAAAAAAGCTCGCCCCCTTAGCCCCTTTCTTAGTTGTTCACTTTTGGCAGAGTAGTCACGGTCACGGGGGTCCTCTACTAGTGCGGTCGCTGCATTCGTGATCCTTTTTCACTGGTTTTCCGGTCGGTCTTTTGGCTGTATTGATGCGAACACATTCTTCCACATAGATTTTGGTGACAGATTCGATGGAGTCTGTTCGGGTAGGGTAAGTGATCGACTACGTGGTCTCGTGCTTTCGAATCTACCAAACGCTCAATAGAATCAATGTTGCGGGTAACGCCCTTATGACATAAATCTTGTGAATAACTCGCAAAATGAGGCTTATAGAAAACCAGGTTATGCAGATCTCTCATTATATGATCAGATCGTCACGCCACCTTCGCCGCGGTCGACCTCGACGGCGCGGTCCTGCCTCAGGCGTCCAGTGTGTGACGACCTTTGCCCATCTCTCCGGGTGCATCCGTGCTACGTGGCCTGCCCACTTCCACTTCAGCCTGATGTTATGTTATGAATGATTATTATTAGGTAACTGGAGAGGATAAACAAGGTCTTCAATGATTAATTAAAGACAACACCCTCTTATAACCTGACATGGTCACAGACACCTAAGAATATTCGGTCAGTATTTTTTCTTTTTTTTTTTGAATATTGGGAAATCATCAAATGAATCCTCCCGCTCTGGGTAGAGCGGTAGGGAGACTGGTAAGACTGGATTTCAGAATTTCAGGCCACTGACTACCTGTAACGACTGCCAAAGATCTATATATGGCAGCCGGGACCAACAGCTTAACGTGCTTTCCGAGGCACGGAGGAAACTCGGTATGTCGGGCGGTCACCCATCCACAGACCGTCCTAGGCAAGCACAGCTTTACCTAAAGATCGACCCGAGTGGCAGTTCTTATTAAGCCACGAGCTCCTAGGGAGTGTCAAACTTCTACTGACTAAAAATCACCCATGTTCCTTCTTAGCCCTTTGTGTCGAGGCCGCGGTATCTCTTTCGGACAACCCGCAGCCTTCGGTCAGTACCTTACAACTTGGGTAAACTGAACCAATTACCTGGCTATTGTGTCGCCAGGCTTTGATTAGATATCCTAACTCCTCGCTTGGATTATAATTGGGTGGCGGGAATGTCTTTGACAACGCTTATTAGGGACAGAAGATATAGGTCTCATCGACAGTTATGACAAGGCTGTCGACTGGTTAAGGAGTTAAATAATTACATTGTTTTGCCCTCAAAACGGTGATGGAAAACACCGTGAGGAAACCGGCATGTCTTAGATCCAAAAAATTCGAAGGCATGTGACATGTAGCAATCCGCACTGGGCCCGCGTGGTGGATTATAGACCATCCGTCTCCTAGAGAGGAGGTCTGAGTCCCTGCCGTGAGAACATTACAGGCTGATGATGATGATTGTTGTGCGAGCTGCCTGAGCGGTTATTAATATGTTGAACAAGAGCGGTTTTATTTTTTCTCCTAATGTTGCTGTGCAGAGTGCAAGAAAGAATTGAATATTGTGGAATAACAGTAAAAAAATTTGAGATAATATTATGAAGACTTAATTTTCATAATAAAATAGTATGGTTTCTAAAATACTACGTTCGTAATAAAATTAAATTAAATACAATGAAATCAACAATTCACAATAAATGTAAGAGATGTTGAGTGAACAGAATTTAATGAATAAATGATTACTAAACAATGAACTAGCACAAGCTTGAGCGTTTGTAGGAGTTCGAGGCTAAATAACCACTTGGGTCGATCTTTAGGTTAAGCAGCGCTTGTCTAGGTTGGAACCGTTCATGGGTGACCCATTCCATACCACGTTGGTGCATCGGAAAGCACGTTAAGGTAAATGCGACATCCCGTCGGGGCTGCGGGTTGTTCGCAAGAGATACCGCGGCCCCGACATGAAGGGCTAAGAAGGAACATGGGTGGTTTTTAGTCAGTAGAAGTCTGACACTCCCTTTCGCTCTGCCCAAGAGCGGGAGGGGTTATTTGATGATTTTCCACCCCCCAAAAAAAAAAAACGGTGAATGCGACAAGGTAGCCCGCGAAATTGTTTTTTTTTTTTGGTTTTTAGCATGTCTTCTCTTTTTTTCAGTCTCTTGAATGCTTTTTTCATCAAATGGTCTCTCAAGAGACTTAATTATATGAACTGAGACGGTTGTATTGGTGATTTTAATCGTTATTACTCAGTAAAGTCACATTAAAATTTGTTACGGTCGCGAATCCTATTTCATTGAACATACAAACTGACACTGAGCTCGTGGTTTAATAATAACTGCAATTCGGGCTCGATCTTTAGGTTAAGCCGCGGTTGCCTAGGTTGGTCTGTGGATGGGTGACCGCCCATTACATACCGAGTTTACTCCATGCCTCGGAAAGCACGTTAAGCTGTTGGTCCCGGCTGCCATATATAGATCTTTGGCAGTCGTTACAGATAGTCAGTGACCTGAAACTCTGACAACCAGTCTTACCAATGGGTACCGTATTACCTAGTATTAACTGGGTTATGGAGGTCAGATAGGCAGTCGCTCCATGTAAAATATTAGTACTCAGCTGCATCCGGTTAGACTGGAAGCCGACCCCAACACAGTTGGGAAAAGGCTAGGCAGATGATGACAACCTGACACTGATCGGCAAATTGCAAAAAACGTAAGAAAGTTCGAATTTCCCGGGCTACCTTCTCGCATTCACCTTGAGCTGTTGGTACCGGCTGTCATTAGTAGTTCTTTGACAACCTGTCTTACCAAGGGGTAACGTATTACACAATACTAACTAAGTTGTGGAGGTCAGATAGGCAGTCGCCCCATATAAAATACTGGTACTTAGCTGCATCCGGTCAGACTGGAAGCCGGACCCAACACAGTTGGAGAAAGGCTACGCAGATGATGAAGTTGGAATGCTTGTAAATACTTTTGTTCTTTATTTTTTTGATAATTTGTTTCGTCCTGTGTGAAACCAATAAATACTTTTTCTTTCTTTTCTTTCTTTTCTTTCTTTTCTTTCTTTTCTTTCTTTTCTTTCTTTTCTTTCTTTTCTTTCTTTTCTTTCTTTTCTTTCTTTTCTTTCTTTTCTTTCTTTTCTTTCTTTTCTTTCTTTTCTTTCTTTTCTTTCTTTTCTTTCTTTTCTTTCTTTCTTTTCTTTCTTTCTTTTGATAAATTAAGTTTTCCTCGTTCCCTTAGTACTTTGAAATTATTTAATTGAATTGTAGTTTCTTAAGTTACAATCATTTCACTCCTGACAATAATCATTACGAAAGTTAACCCTTAAAATGGCGAAAGTTAGAATTAAAGCCAACTTCTTTTCTAGACAATAGGAACTGATTTAGATTCGCGAAAAATAACATAACATCACGCCTGTATCCCCGAAGGGTTAGGCAGAGGTATACCTAATATTATAGTAGAGCCACATTTCTCCAGTTATGTTTACGTCCCATGTAAAAGGGGGGCATCAATTCGGGCACAAATTCAGACTTCGTGTCCGTCAGTTTGCCCGACCCGGGAATTGAACCCAGGAGTCTCAGTAGTCGCGCTGGCAACCACTGTACCAACGAGATAGTCCATGGAAATCAAGCATAATAAGAATATCTTCAAATTTGTCTACATATTCATACTCAGTTTTTCACGGCAGCTTTTTAAAGTTTCTTTTCTAGAAAGATAGCTCCGAATTATATAATTGAAGAAAGTAGCAGCTGTTTATATAAAAAGTCTTATACATAGTATAATTATTTTTATACGAGCAAAACAATTAAGTAAACCGTAAGTAGGTGAGTATACATACTTAGGCTAAATTGATCTGAACAAACACGTCCGACAAAAAGGTACGTCTATTGTAATAAAATGAAAGTAAGCTCCAATAAAAAGCCCCAAAATATAACTTGGATAAAAAGGAACTTACCTTTTGAAATTCTCATTTTGAAGACGCTGGCTCACTCCTCACTCAAGCGGTCACAAAGATTCCATTATTACGAACTTTATTATTAATTCTACGAGAATTATTATTTTATTCCGAACTATATTTTATTCTACGAACATTCTACAATCGTTTTTGACGTCACTCATCATGACTAAACTACACGAAGCCTAATAACTACCCATAAGGCTATTTACTTTCATAATTTGCTATCTCCAAGGAGTATTTATTCAGTAATGCTAATTAGTAAACGAGAACCCGCTTTTGCGGTAAATGTCAAGAGAGAGTGCAACTGAAAACAAGGTTGGGGTGCTAGCGCGGGAAAACGTGTCAAGGTTATACTGGCACTTGAATGAGAACGCGGCGGACACTGCAATCAAAACCACCACGCGATCACGTAACCGGCCTACACATACGATCACTATTACTAACTATTTTAATTTAAATACAGTAAAAATAACCCCGCAATCAGTCATTTTAAAATCCAAACTCACTGAAACTTAACCTAAACACACAACACTAGGTTAGTTTCGACGTCGCCAGCCGAGGAAACATCGAAACGTCAAGTTTCAAACCGCGGTACACCACTTTCAAACTATGGCATTTTAATTTTTTTTTGAAATTCCCGTCCGTGAAATGTTACCACGCGCGATGCAACATCCCTCCGTCGAGCACCGAGTGGACTGGGCCTTCCGCCGGCAGAGGCCGCTGCCCGCGAAATTGGCGCAATTTCGACGCATGCGCGCTGCATTTGCGAACCGGCGGGACCCGATGCGACCCGACGCCCCTCGCTTGATAGAAAAATCGAGGACGTAATGTGACGTCAAGCACTCGTACACAATATGGGTTAATCGGACGTAACAAAAACAAGTTTGAGCTGATGGTAATCCGCGGCCTTGCAACGTCCACCTTGTTACGTCACCGCAGTCGGAGCGTGAGGTTACTTACTAACTGTCTTCATCCCTGTCTGGGCACGCTTACCATTATCTCCGGTTGCTTCTATTATTCTTACGAGGAAAAAATACAAATCTCTTTTGTTAATCCCGATGGAGTCAGAGAAAGATTGTTTTGAATATTCGACCGTTCGGCGGCCTACCGCGGCCAAAGGAAGTTTTTTTCGTTTCATATCGTATTCGCCCCGGGGATTCGAAGATAGGGCAAAGAGGTGCTTCCGATGCCTATCAAGATTTGGATTAGGGAGGCGTTATAATAGTATAAAGCAATATGTGAATCACGGAAGTATTTCGATTTCTAGGAAGGTGGTAATGAAATTTCTTTGCATAAGATTAAAAAATACTGGGCTGTGAAAAAGATGGATGAAACACGATTGCATGTAGCGGTGATGAGAATGTTGTGATGGATGTGAGAGTGACATGAATGGATAAATCAAGGAATGGGTATATTAGAGGAAGTTTAAAAGTGGTGCCAAAAAATTAAAGGAAGTCTTCTGTCTTGGTATGGACGTTTAATGAGGAGAGGTGAAACGCATTTGACTAAAAAGTGTCGGATTTTAATGTTTATGGATGAGGACGGAAAGCCAAATAATTTAAGGATGAATTATGAAAAAACCGAATTAGAAAGAAGTGAATAATGCCGTGAAGTCTGACAAAGCAGAATGAAAGAGGAAAACGTGGGGAATAACATCGACATTTAGTAGATCTGCTAATTTTATGCTTATTTATATTTAAACTATCATTAAAGCAATTCATGACATAGTTCAAACCAACCCTCAGTAAATTCGAAGTCGTTTTTCTCATAGCTTAAGGACTTAATAAGTAAAGTCAGACTTTCCGGAAAATAATAATTCCAGTCAATTTATGTAACGCTTTCTTTAATTACTTTAAAGGTCAAAGTTATTTAAATACCGTTTGAATAAAGTTTTCTCAAAGAAAATGTCAGAAATAATAAAGAAAAAGGCGAAAATGGAACTTGCTAATTAAACGCCTGATAGAAATGTCACGGCAAACTTACTTCTACGACATTGCCTAAAAGGGTTTCAAAGGAACTAAGTAACACAAGAACCGAGCAAAGCAGGTTGTAGATAGTTTGAGCAGTTTACAAAGCTTTAGCTCTCGTAAACAGAGATGAATTTGCATATGGGGACGCTAATTTGTCTACAGGCTCTTTTTGCTGAAGGAGGGACCGACAGAAACTCCAGATAGCAGTTTCGTACTAGACTAGTTCAGTATTGAAGCTGCACATTGTGGCCTCGTATATAAGTAGCGAACTATAACGTACTTGCTTTGTTTAATTAACGTTAGGTACTGGTGAACAGTTTCAATATTTTGAAACTTACGTTTAAATAAAGACTAAACAGCATTTTAGTCAACTTACTTATTATACAATGTAACTTCTCTCTTATAAAGGTTACGATAGGTAATATTTTCAAGAGAAAGGGATAAAATTAGGTTTCGCGAGCATGTTCAAAAGGTTCCCTTAGTTGATTTATGTTTTGGTAGACCTTTTTTTTTTGGGGTTGGGAAATCATCAAATAACCCCTCCCGCTCTGGGCAGAGAGAAAGGGAGTGTCAGATTTCTACTGACTAAAAACCACCCGTGCTCCTTCTTAGCCCTTGTGCCGAGGCGTTGTTCGAAAGAGATACCGCGGCCCCGGACACAAAGGGCTAAGAAGCAACATGGGTCGTTTCTAGTCGGTAGATACTCCCTTACGCTCCGCCCAGAGCCGCAGGAGTCATTTGATGACTTCACTACGCTCCGAAAAATAAATAAGACCTTATTTATTTTTCGGAGCGTAGTGAAGTAAGTGTTACCTGTAACAATCATCCAGTTTTAGTCTCTAGATCAACCATATATTTTGTTTATTTTGGTCATCGTGGTATAAACATGTGTGTGTGTGTTGTGGAGGGATGAGGAAAAGGTTGTGTATTAATGTAGATGGATAGAAGAGTAGAGGAGGACCAAAGTAACGATGGATGGCCTGTGTGAAGGATGATATATTATGGAAGAAAAAGACATGCAGCGCCGACCCCAAATAACTTAGGATAAGGGGAGAAGAATGATGATGAGGTTTGACATAACTTTACTAGCATTTGTTAGCAAAGTAATAAAGGTTTATGTAAGTAACAAGGAAGTAGTTGCAAGTGCCACTTATCTAAACAGGAATTGTACTTAAGAACTAGTTTTCGACTTACAACCTGTAACTTAAAGTTTTACCACTGCAAAATGGTCCTAAATGGGCTCCAAGTGGTTCGAATGGCCATCGTTTTGTTGCTATTATCTGCAGCTAAAGCCTAGCCAGCCTACATTGCAGTGGACGCAATATATAACCTTGTTGACACGAACTAGATATTAGCATAGATATGAAGCATTGCGCCGGGTTTCATAATAAACGGGTAAGGAGTGGCTTTAGGTGCCCCTTCTAAATTCTCAGTTTAATTGGCATTAGGTATTATTAAGCGTGGGCGTATGACTTGGATAAATCTGGCGAAATCCTGATATTAAGAATTTTAATTGTCCATAAGTTTCGGTGACTGCCTCATAGGACCAGATGCTAGGCCTTCATGCTCAATATATAACACTTACGACCAATTAGGGTAAATTAGGGTTTGATTCTCGGGTCTGGAAGTGTTATTGGGTTTTCCGAAAGAAATTATTCAGTAACAGTCACAGAGACTAGATTATAAGCCCAGCTCTTTGAGGTAATATAGGCTAAGAGCCTTAGCCACCAATACATGAGACTGAAGCATAACTGGCTAATTGTGTATCACGTACACCTCTGCCTAACCCTCGAGGGCTTACAGACACGATGTTATGTTACAAGTTTCGATGCGTTACGTGTGTGAAAGCAACTTCTGCACAGCCACCGACGACATCGTCAAAATGACGATGGTCCATCAAAATTTGTGTCAACGCAGCGAAGAAGAAGTTACTTGTAATTAGTGGATAACTAATGATGATTACCCTATTTTCTCAGAGCGCACACGAGTTTATATAAGTAGAAGTAAGTATGTGACGCACGTAGACGAAACACGAATTAATCACAATTTGTGTATATTAGGGTTCTTTCATTGCCCTTGGAGTTTAACAAAGCGTGTGTTACTTAGAGCTGTTGTTGTAGGTAAAAACAAAGCTTTTAACGGTAATAGTATAGATAGGAACAGAATAAAGATTATATCCATTCTTCGCTTCTAATTCTTGTACTAAATTCACATCAACTCGGAAAAGTTAGGAATTTTCAGGTTTCAGGATTCTGAGCTTTCATTACGGCCTTTTGTGTGCAAACCGCAGATTTTTCTCGTTTAAAACGTAAGATAAGATTAAAATAGCTGTGGGCAGGTTTTTAACATTCTATCATCTTCTAAATTATCAGCGTAATTTGATTATTTTACTGTTTGCTAACGTACCTCTATTTAGTTAGTTGACGTATAGCTGCATGCATATTATATTATGTATCTTACACAATTATGCAATTATGGGAGAGCAGTGGTGGCCCAGTGGTTGCGGCTCGGACTTACGAACAGTGAGTTGTGGGTTCGAACCCAGGCAGGCACATCTTTGTGTAATTTATTTCAATACCACTGCTCTCAAAACAGTGAAGGAAAACATCGTGTGGAAACCGGCATGTTTTAGAACCAAACAATTCGAAGATCATCTGCCAATCCGCACTGGGCTCGTGTGGTGGATTATAGCCCATCCCTCTCCTAGAGAGGAGGCCTGAGTCCCTGCAGTGAGAACATTATAGGCTGATGATGATGACACAATTATTATGACAGTTTTACTAACTCGTCGTCCAGTGGTGACTGCCGATTCCTGAACCTAGGAAGTTCAATTTCCTAGTTGGGCAAAACTTTTGAAACTGATTTTCCATCAGGAATATCTCAGTAACAGTCTGGATTTGTGCCCGGTTGATGGCGATAAGCGCGTCCCTTTTTTTTTTTTTTGGGGTGGGTAATCATCAAATCGTCATGATCGTAGAATAATGACGGTTTTGAAAAAAATACGAAAATCACTTTTTACCATATTTGCATACAACATTGTTTATTATCACTATATTAAAGAAAAAATTGTATGTATTTTAGTTTTCAAATTAATCAGTCGGTAAACTGACGGATTTGCCAGGCGCTCATAGTAAAATGACGCTTGTGTATACTCGTCCTTGTACGACGCGCGGGCATCTCACACCGCCCCCTCCCGCGCCCGTCGAATCCGCGCAATCGTCATTATTCGTCGGACTCGCTCACTCGGTGCACTGAATTAGACTATTCATAAACAATTACATTAGTTTATCTTTCTTAGCCTTTTTATTAATAAACTTATGTTAAAACTTGTTGAAAAAACAAGTAAAACTGAACAAATTACGAATTTTACTCATGAAGAGTGCATTGATCAGGACTACATACCAGGGACTCTAGGTAAGTTAGTGAATACGTACTTACATTTTTTAATTCTTGTATTCATATTTTTTTTGCAAAGTTATCAGTTAAAGCGTCGGTTCTGACTATCCATCGGTTTTGTACGGAACGTTATGAATCAATTAAAAATTTAGTTTACATAAAATAATTATTTGTTATGTGATAGTACTTTAATATTCTGTTGAGTTTGAGTTAAGTTAAGTTAAGTTTCAAGTTGTATGTAACTATACTTAATTTTTCTATGGACATGATAGTGTCGCGTGATCATACCCGACGATATTCTGCGGACACGCTTTTTTATCTAACGGTCTTATTTTACCATCCGACTTTGTTCTTAGAACCAAATTCAGTTCCACCTTTTTTCTACTGAAAAACAATGATTATTCGTGTATATTTGATGTATTTTTCTATAAGAATATAATCTAATCTAAGTAATAATCTACCTGTATAAATAAAAATAAATAATTTTTATAATTTGTATACTTTTGCATATTTTTAATGCACCCGCTTGTGACCTCTCAGGAGTCAAACAGCTGAGAAGAAGGCGCGCGCGCATTTATTCGAATGTTGTGTTATTAAGTTATTATGATAAAAGTGAATGAGTAAAAATTCATTGGAAAAGCAAACTTGGTCCTAAAACGGTCTTTCCTAAGCCGAAGTGAACTAGTCCACGATCGGCTCTCTTCGGGTGCGGTCGTAAATTTTATTAAAAGCTTTATTTATGTTCTTTATATCTCGAAAATACCACGCCGCTTATACAAGGTTACGTTAACGAGCAGACTACACCGATTCTCCGTATGGCGAACGCGTCGAGCAAATGTTCGGACGACTGTATCTTTAGATTTTATATCAATGATCATAATCATATCTTTTCAGAATGCCATTCAGCATTCACCAGGAGCACGCAACGTAGTGGAAATTATGAACGACATTTCAACAACACAACAACTCAACTCAACTTTTTTTTTATTATCCCTGCTTCTTGTATTTTTTAATATTGTTATGCGTTGTATGTGTATTGCTTTTTTTTCCTGTGTGTCTCTTTGTGTGCTCGCTAAGTTTCTGCAACAAATAAATATTCTTCTTTCTTTTCTTCTACGACGTCTTTTCAGACGACCGACGCAGACCTACGCGGAACAAGCATGGTGTAGTCTCCCTCTTAAATATCAGCTCAGCCTTAACCTATCTTAATACCTCTACCTTGATATCAGATCTGTCACCTTTCCCTAAACCGATTACCCCGGCAGTTGAAAACATTGAACAAACACCTATGCCATCACCAGTAAAAACCCATTATGAAGTATGTAACGATTTTTGTTCTCCCACTCACGATGGTGCAGACTGTCCATCAATCAATACAGCTACGTCTATGGCTGATAAACAAGGTTATTGCTTTAAGTGGGATGAAGGTGTTGCCAAACGTGGGGCCAACGAAGTAGCCAGTTTCGTTTACGACTTCATAAAGAAGTTTGTATCGAAGGGTGTGAAAGAGTTTCGATTCTGGTCAGACAATTGCGCTGGCCAGAATCGAAATCGCATCGTTTTAAATATGTATGATCATGCAGCTAAAGAATATGATATAGCTGTATGTAACACATAGATTCCTTGAAAAAGGGCACACCCAAAACATTCTGTTCATAGTGTGATAGAAAAGGCTGCTGAGCCCAAATATACACCAGATGAATGGAACTGGAACGAATGGATTGATTTTAAAGATCTGCTAAAAAATAAGAACTAAAAATACAGCTAGCAACAACCTGTTGCTAGCTGTATTTTTAACCCAGTACTTAGACAGGCTTAAAAGAAGTTTCTGTCGATGCGACTCAGAGCAATACAATCCGGTACAAGTATGCTTTATCTGATGATTACATGACCCTTTTTTTTTTTTTTGGGGGGTGGGAAATCATCAAATAACCCCTCCCGCTCTTGGGCAGAGCGAAAAGGAGTGTCAGACTTCTACTGACTAAAAACCACCCATGTTCCTTCTTCGCCCTTCATGTCGAGGCCGCGGTATCCCTTGCGGACAACCCGCAGCCTGGACAGGAAGATTACATGACCCTTGCACTTCGAAACTTGACTTAGAAATTACAATACTCCAACCTTACACAAAGATTATGTAGGTCTAATTACAATTAGTAATGATAACTAAAAGGATCTTATTAGTCTTTCCGATTCCTCAATAATATCTACCAAATACCATAACTATTTCAGAAGTTTAAGTCATGGACGAAATGTTTCTGGTAATGACAGTGAACCTGACTGAATATTATTGTGCAATAGAATTGTTTTACATTTTGATTACTTATTAATATTTCTAGTTGCTTAATTGTTACCATTTTGATCTCAGGAGTTGTCATTTTAAGAATTTATACATTTTTAATAAGATTGATTGTGACACTATAAGTACCTAGTTTTGCTAATAAATGATTAGTGTTTTAGTTCTAGATTACCAAAAAAGAAGTTATTAGGTCCAAATAGGTTTGGGTTTGGTCTACTTAATAAATAATGGTGTTGATAATTAATTAATTGAAGCTTAATGTTTATTATATTGATTAAAAAAGGGTCCAAAAACCAAACCAAAAATACTGTTTTTGATTTGTGATACTCTACCTACCGCAACCTACCTATTTACATACCGACCACCTGCCTACCTACTTACTCATGGTCAAGGTAGATAATAACGAAAGACACATCCGCCAAAATATTACTGCGTAAGTCAATAGAACATGATCGGAAAGTCACATTCGTCATTCTTTAAACAGGAACTTTCCGAAGAACAATGTCGGATAATACTATGTGACTGTGTTGACTCCAACGTAAAATGAAGCATGTGATTTTTCTGGAAAACTGTTTAATTATAAGTTATTATTTTTATGTAATTTTAAAACAAACCCTATTTTTCACTAGTATGCGAATTTTCAAAATTACAGATTTAAAATTAAAAAAGTTACGCCAAAAAAACTAACATAATTATTTGAAATGGCTGCCCAGGAAAGTTTAATATTTGTCAGTTCCGTCACTATTCTACGACTATGACGAAATAACCCCTCCCGCTCTTGGGCAGAGCGAAAGGGAGTGTCAGACTTCTACTGACTAAAAACCACCCATGTTCCTTCTAAGTCCTTCATGTCGAGGCCGCGGTATCCCTTGCGAACAACCCGCAGCCTCGACAGGATAAGCGCGCCCCTTACTTACTATTATGTACACCTATGCCTGCCCTTTTGGAGATTACAAGTGTGATGTTGTGTAATTATGAGACACAAATTAATTTCGAGAAGGTGATATAGGGAAAAGTGTGTGGCTCGAGATGTCTCACTCTAATTCATTTCGATATTCAAAAATATTAAAACAAAGACTGAATGTCCCAGCTCACCAACCACCCACACTGCTAATATCTCATTATTTCGAAAACCAAATTAGTACGAAGGAGTACGAACAAAAAGATATGACCAAAGATATCGCGTCCCCATCATTCATACATCTTGAGCCAACGCCGACAGCCGCCTTTAAAATCTTAGATCAACACAGATCTTATCAGCCATTCTTCTAATATTAATTGTTTCAACTCCAAACTTTCCAAAGGAGCTTGAGCAATTATTCATACAGACGTTACATGGTCTGTGGCAGGAATCTTCAATGTTATCTCGTGTCGATCTAGTCAGCTTGAATGACTATCGCTCTTCGTTCGTGTGTATCGGTTGTGTAGATCCGTTTTGCTTCGCTCCGTTGACAAATAGTCTTGATGCTTCGTCATTAATCAGTGTGAACCTGTGAGTGGAAGTCGAGATGTGGATAAAAATTTGGAAAGGACAATGGGTCAATACGTATGTCTTGTTATGAAGTATCTTTACCGACAGTTTCCTTTTTGTTTTGAAAAGATTGTTAGTATTGTTTTTTTAGGATACTTACTTGTTAGTTTAGCTCCCTAGTGCATCCACTTTCATCCTCTTCTTTTTAGCCGTTTAATTTTGTATTTCCCTCCGGTTTAATGTACAAAGCCCACTATTATTTCTAACTTTCTTTTAATGTAAACTAAATTATTCATTGTAGTGTACCTACTTTGCCCTTTTATTTTCTGCGAGTGCCGTGCACTTCTGTAAAGGACGAATCACAATACTTACAACTGTGATGTATATTTATGTTTGTTCTTACTGGGTAAGTCGTTGAAGTGCCAAAACTACATAAATAAATATTTATACATATTATGTAGTTAGTATCTTTGCATACGTTCGTGGGCCTTGCTTGCCCATCTAGCGAGTATCATACGGTTAGTATAGCGAGCATTTCTACAAATCTTCTGCTGTCAACACTATTCAATTTACAGATATGTTAAAATATACTGTAACGAAATAAACACGGGAATTAATACATGTTACTTAATATTGAACGACAATCGAGAATACAAGTTGCGCTTCTACCTACGTTTATAAATTGCCAAAGTTTCCATGAGTTTCATGCTCCAAGTAACTAAGTACTGTAAGTTATAATGTGCTCGTACCGACATAATTAGGTATACTTTACAAAAGCGCTGGACTATACAACATTACCTACTTCAATTAACTAGCGTTGACTGTACATGTTAGAATCAGCACTTCGATAGATAGGATATAATGACTAAGTTCTTTATGGAAGAATAGCCTCCAAAAAATCATAATAATAATTATGAAATAATTTGAAGTCGATAAGTACGAGTAGGTACCTACAGTTTGTAACACAAGCTGACAAAAAAAAATGAAGATATTATTTTTGCTGTAGCTTATGGGTTGCTAGCAGCATTGAAAAGCGATCCATTTGCCAGGTAAGTACATTCTATTTTTGGGCGTATTATTTTCCTGTACCTAACTTGCAACCGAATGCGATATTTATTCCATACGTAATAAAGAAATACTTCTCCACCAAATAGTAAGGTAGCAGGGCACCGTAAATCTTGTGTTATGTGAAAGGTTGGGTCTGCTCTACTATCCCTATACTACCCATATCGCATCTTGTTTATATGTACGAATCGGCGCCATCTTGAATTATTTAACCAACTTCAAAGAAGGAGGAGGTTATATGTTCGTGTGTATGTATTTTTTTTTTTTTTTATGTATGTTACCTGATTTCTCCTCTATTTGTGAACCGATTCTCAAAATTCTTTTTTTATTTGAAAGAGTATACTCCTGAGGTGGTCCCATTTAAATTTGGTGAATATCTGATCCTGATCTTCGGAGATATACAATAGAACTCTTCAAAAATAGACGGCAAATCTGTCGTGATTGCTGCAATCGCTTGGATGTTTATTGTTTATACAACATCATGACGTAACATCACACCTGTATGATCTGAGGGGGTACGCAGATGTGTACACCCAGATTTGGACAGTAAGATATTATGTAATGTTCCATTTATTGGGGATAAATAAAACCTATTATTTGTTTGGGAACAACTAAAAATGGAAAAATAAAAAACTTATTTGCAAAAAATAAAACCGACTTCAAAAACACAAAAAAGTGAAAAATAAACTTAACAAGAAAAAGCAGCTTCTGAAGTCGGTGGCAAAGAAAACGAAATCAAACAAACAAAATGTCACCGACTTCAGAAGCTGCTTTTTCTTGTGAAGTTTATTTTTCACTTTTTTGTGTTTTTCACTTTTTTGTGTTTTTGAAGTCGGTTTTATTTTTTTTAGTAAGTTTTTTATGTTACACTTACAATGCTTGCACAAATCTATTATATTGGTTTCAGATCTCAGCAACCTTCGTCAAAAATGTAAAAGGTGGAACAACACAAACTGAAATGATTCGTTCAGCTTGCTAAACACGATTTTTCTAAGTTATATTATTTTGATACAATGCAGTTATTGTATTTGTACACTTAAGTTTTCTAACTTTGTAGTCATGGCGCTAAAGAACACCAAAATTTTATCATAACAATTTTCATAATAATTTGTGTTACGACTAAAATCTCAGGACATTTTCTTAAACACAGCTGTTGCGAAGCTCATACGTCTACAAGACGCGACAGGCGTGTTCAACCCTAGGCAATTGTCCCGGGCAAGTGTTCCCAACTTCCGCGCCCCACCTTTGTCACCTACTATGAGAAAAATAAAAGGACATTGTGCATTTTTATTTATTGAACGGCAGTTTTTTATCTTTTTTTTGGGTTTTGGAAAATCATCAAATGACTCCTCCAGAGAGGCCGAGCGGTAGGGTAGTATCAGACTTCTACTGACTAAAAACCACCCATTTTCCTTCTTAGCCCTTTGTGTCGAGGCCGCGGTATCTCTTTCGAACAACCGGCAGTCCCGACGACAGTACCCGCAGCCCCGACGCGACGGGAAGTTTTAGATCTAACGTAAGTTTAGATCGAGGAGCTCGTGGCTTAATAGTAATTGCCAGTCGATCTTTAGGTTAAACCGTTCATGCATAGGTCGGTCCGTGGATGGTCCTTTACATACCGAGTTTCCTCCGTGCTTTAGAAAGAAGAAAATAAAGAAAGAAACATATTTATTTAGCACATGCCACAAGATATAAAAATAAACTAAAAAACTAAACTGAAACAGTGTGTGCATCTCACGACTGCGCCAAATAGGACCAGTTCAGCAAAATGCCGAGCAGCTAGTGCCCGACGCTGGTTTTCAACTGGCCCTGAGATGGTGATGTGACGAACGTAAAACAGTTTTGTACTCTGCGTTTATGTGTATGAGTAAGTACTTATATAAGAAAATGGGTGTATAATAATTTACAAGTAATACATATCAGAAAGCACGTTCAGCAGTAATTGGTCCCGGCTGCCAAATATAGGTAGATTTTTGTAATTGCTTATTATACTCTGTCTCAAATTACTCAGTGGCCTGAAAGTCTGACTAGCAGCTTTTCTAACTGGGTTGTGGAGGTCAGATAGGCAATCGCTCCATGTAAAATACTGGTATTCAGCTGCATCCGGTACCTATGACTGGAGGACGACCTCAACATAGTTGAGAAAAGGCTAGGCAGATAATAATTACGTAAGTTTTAGTTTGTGGTATGATAAAAATTGAATTAGATTTACCGGATATAACGTGAGTTGGGAGTGGTCTAGAATTGACCTTGCTGTATTGCAACTAGTCTATACTAAACTGTTATTGGTCACTGAATAAAAAGAGGTCGGTACTGTTAGTAAACTATTTAATTATTTATAATTTTTTTTTTAAATATTATTGTAGTTTTTGCGTGAAAGAGTAACAAACATCCATCCATCCATCCATACATCCTCACATACTTTCGCATTTATAAACAGCCATAATATAAACCTACGAATAAAATAACTCACGGGTACTTACCGTAAAATCTGCAAATATCAACATAAATGTTTTCGATTACCTACAATTTTTCCTTTAGTAACACCGCCGGCTGTCCCAAACGACTGAAAAGCTTCCAACGTTTGGCGATTCGCAATCTCCATTCAAGTACTCAGACGTATGCCTCAACAGCACTTCAGTACACTCCTGCTTGCTAATTCTGCACAAATCCTGACCACTAGTGTACTAGTAAATACGTGAGTAAACTAAGAGGTTTATATTCTACAGCACTTTCCCACAAGCGGCTTACCGCAATGGAGGTTGATATTGTGGCTGCAATATTGCTTTATTTCAAAATTATAATATTAATAAACATGTTGTTTCATGACTGCTTTGTGGGAGATTGAGTTTCATTCCCTTTTCGGGTACAGTGAAAATGGGGTTTTCATCAGGTGGTTTTCTTCTGTAGCAGCCCAGAATTTGGATTTGTGAACGGTCGATGGTAATCCTGACTCTCTTAGCATGGGACTGGAACACGCACATATCTGCCTTACTTTGACAAAATACAGGCTTGCTATTATGCCATTTGCACTAGTCAAAGGCCTTTTAAACTACAAACTGCGAAGTACTCTAAAATATATTTCCCGTATTTAATACGAAATAATTCGAAACTTTAGAATTCCAACATAAAATTACTGCTTCTTCATCTTGAACGTTCAAAATGAAAATACAAAATCTGCACTGAGTTGTAGGTTAGGTTATTATGCATTATTATTATATGATTTTCAGGTTTATGTTAGTTTTCCTATACGGAGAAGCTCGTGGCGCAATACATTAGGTTAAGGCTTGTATTCACGCCAATGACCTTGTGCATACAAACTACCTCTCTCGGTCGTAGATACGGACTCTAAACGGACGCGTTTTTCATTTATTATAATTAAAATAATACATGTTTTTAAAAAGTAACAAAACCAAATTATTTTCCTTTGTATTTCAAAGCAGTAGATATTTTTTTTATATTATTTTGTTAAAAAATGAAGGAGTAAAATGGTTCCATTCAACGATTTGGAGGTGATTTTGTGGATTTTTTTTCTTATTATGTGATACCGATACAAAAATTGTGGCTAAACCAAATTACGTGTCATATCATGTAGATTACTAAAAAAAATTCTCAGATGTAATTTCTCTGTAAGTGCCGGTGAAAAACCGCTTCATCTGCACGCTGTTTTTAAGCTTTTTCGAGAGAGGACCCTTAAGCCGTGCTAGCCTAGGTTGATCCGTGGATGTGTGACCACCTAGTTTTCCCCGTGCCGCGGAAATCTCGTTAAGTCGTTGGTCTTGGTCCCGGCTTCCATATATAGATCTTTGGCAATCCATACACGAAGTCAGCAGCCTGAAAATTTGTCAACCAGTCTTACCAAAGGGTATCATACTACCCAGTACGAACTAGGTTGTGGTCAGATGCCAGTCGCTTCATGTAAAATACTGGTATTCAGCTGCATTTGGTAAGACTGGAAGCCAACCCTAACATAGTTGGGAAATGGCTAAGCAGGTGATGTTAGTTTTTCTATACGAAACAACCAGAGTTTTAAACTTTTTAATTATGAGGTAGTACTTAAATTAAACTGCAGTAAGTAATGAAGTCTCTTTCTTGAAGTTTTCCGTCTTCCGATCTCGATTTCTTTTATATTTTATTCAAAGCTTATGGTTTTTAAAATTGATTTGTGAGACTTGGCGCTAGCACTCTTATTAATAACTAGCTGTGCCCGCGACTTCGTTCGCGTGCTTGTCGGAAACTAAAATGCGTCGCTTAGATAAAAGTACATTAAATCATTGCTCTGCGTTAACTTACTGACGCTGTAGAAAATAAGAAGAGAGTAATGCAAAGTACTGAATATGTCTAATACTAAAGTTTAGACGGATGGGTGTTTGTTAATCAACCACGTCAGAACGGCTGATCGGATCTTGAAGAAATTTGAAACAGGTACATTATAGTCGACAGGCAGACAGACTGTCGTTGGCGCGTTGGTGTTCCACGCGCGCCTCAAAGATATGTCAGCAACAATTAAGGGGCTCCAAAGGGACGTCTGCCGGGGCTGAGGGTTGTCCGCAAGAGATACCACGGCCCCGAAACACAAAGGGCTAAGAAGGAACGTGGGTGGTTTTTAGTCAGTAGAAGTCTGACACTTTCTTCCGCTCCGCCCAGAGCGGGATGAGTCATTTGATAATTTACGAACCACAAAAAAAAAGGGGGGATTAGAGGCTGTTTCAAGAGGGTACCTGTACCGAATCTGGGACATCGAATCTGAAATGGCCGCCACCACCTTCTGCGAAGCAGTAATGCTAGCGAAAGAGGTGGCGGAACGTGAGAGGGAGACAACCTCTCGTCCCAGCCGCCGCGGGAGACGCTCCGGGCATCGGGGGCCACGTGATGGCTTCCGGCCACAGTAGGCGCGGGCCTGTGAACGGTGAGTAACGGGCTAGTTAATCGTTCGTCCGTCCTATGACGATGGAGGCGCGTTCGTGTTCCACGCGCGTCTCAAAGATTGCTGACATAGCAACATTGAAGGGGCCCCCAAGGACCGACGCCCGTTGTGGCTGCGGGTTCTTCGAAAGAGATACCGCGGCCTCGACACATAGGGCTAACAACACACCACATCTATATGACGACATGGTTGGCGCAATGGCTGGACGATTTACAGTACTGTAGCACTGTCGCAGGTTCGATTCCCACACGGTACAAAAAAAATATGTCGTGGGTTTTATCTAATTTTAATTTAGTTTAAAAAAAAATAGTATCTTAATACTGTGTAATTGGTAAATTTTTATTTGTTGACTATTCACGAAACATAATGTGTGTATGTTTACCATCACCGCGGTTCAGAAAATGACATCAAATGAATAACGCCACCTGTCGAAGACGAAGATAAACTGCTAAAAAAGAGCGATCAAACACTATAAGGTTTAGGCTATGTAGATTTTGAAAGCAGCGTCATTTAGACTTATATCTACGTACCTTTTGCTATCATAACTTTTTAAAGTTATCTTGTGAGGGCATTTAGTAATAAGTACCATATTCGTTCAATAGATGTCGTTGCTTGTCTCATTCTTGACCATAACGATAAGTTTTTCTTGAAAACTATAAATTCATATATCTTTTGATAGAGGGCACCGATTACGATGAAACAAAGACTAAGTAATAGCCCAAGTTACGCACAATATTTATGTATAAAAGTTACCTACATTCGTTTCGTAAATTTGACGTGATGCTTAGTCATCGAAACAGACAAACAGATAAACAGACAAACAGACAAAAATTCCAAAAATGCTGGAAATGTGTTCTGTTGGTTATACTTTAATACCCTGACAATTTTTTTTTTAAATATTTTCGATGTACAAAAACGATTTCTCTACAGATTTATTATGTATAGAAGAAGAAGATAGAAGATAGATAGATAGAAGATAGATAGAAGATAGAAGATAGATAGAAGATAGATTATACTGAAAACGGGATATTTACCATGTGCTCTAGCAATTTTAATTCCCGTTTAGTTTAGCTGATGAAATTACTTCATTACAACTAGTTTGAAAAAGGTATTGATACTGGTGATAATGTCTGTTTGGTACTATAAGACAAAACCAAAAGTTTTCCAAAATCTTCCCTTTAGCGTGTAATCTGTACTAAGTCGGCCCAGAATTTGTGCACAAGTTTGGTGCCTTCAGTAGCGTCCATCAGCTCTTGTAAGAGGTTAACACGAAATGTGCATGGGTGTACAATTTTTTTTTATTTTTTTGTTTCTTTTTTCGAGAAACTTACAGATGATACAGACAATTTACTTAAACAATAAGCATTTGAAGGCCAATTACAAATTTTTATTATTATATTGTAACCATTGTTTAACTCAGCACCCACCGATACACTATTACCGATTTTACTGAACGACACCACTTCGCTCACAAATTCGTCCGCAAAATTTAATAGCTTGGCTAATAGGCATGATATTAGTATAATATTAGATAATTTGTTTATTTATTTTACTATTTATGTACACACAGTAGACAACACAGGAAAATAACATAATATAACATTTGAGTACAAAGGTACTGCATAATTCTCAAGAAATTCCTGCCAGCACACCTGCAAAAGGAGAATGTAAAAAGAAATGTAGACTAGAGTGTATAAGTAGTGTATAAGTATATAATAATATATACGTATATAAATACACAATGCTTATATGTATAAACAAATAAAATTAGAATTAAATAAACGGATTATTATGACGAGATTATCCCCTACAACCAAATACCTACCTTTTAATATTAGTATAATAATATATTTAAAGTTATTTTATTTTCAACAGCTTTTAATAAAAAGCTGCCTCTATAAAAGCTTTTTAATATGAATGTGAAACTCGGCAGAAGTTCGGAATACGCACATTGTTGAGCACGACAAATTGCACAGCATGTGTGTCGCTATGTTGCCAACTCAACATAGTACGAACACTGCAACAATACCTAGTAGCTATCTACTTGAAATTGTTGAGAAATAATTTCGCTGCAGTAGAAAATGGGAGGAGGAAATTGCTTAGGGAAAATTGATAGTGAAGATATTACATGAGACTGTTTTATTTATAAAGGAGACTGTTGCAAAATTGTAGATTTTATATGAGGAAGATACGACGCAATGAAATAAAGCTTCAAAATAATTTTGCCCTTGTCCTGCTTGATGTGGGATTAGAGCAGTGTGTAATTTTCCATGGTTCTACGGGGTTATTGGTAACTTTACGTATTTCTTTGGTTTTTTTCGACGTTGTTCTGTTCAGTACTTTTCAAGTTACTTAGATTGTTATTTTTTTTAATTACCTACAAATTAAATAACTGGCGTAGTTGTACTGAAATTGAAGTTTTATTAATGCCGTAGCTTTGATAAAAAGTTAATTAAACGGGGATTTTCTATGACATACGTCGAGTTACTTCAAAACTTTTTACACGACTTTTACGAAGTATAAAATAATGTTGCTGTTGTTTGCTGTAAGTAGTTATTGCAAATTGCCAGCTACAATACATACTACATTCGAAGGAAAACTGTGAAAACTTCAGTAAGTTGATGATGACCCCTCTTCAACAACTTGAGATTTTCTCCTGCTTCATTGAACCATTATTGAACAGGACCGCTGAACAGCTTCATTTTGATCCTTTCTTAAGTGCCAAAAAGGTTGGAGGTACGAAAAGATTTTCTAACTAACTACACAAGTAACTGGTAAAGAGTTTTGTGATCATGAAATTGAAAAAAAAACTTACAAATTATTTCAGACAGAGATTTCCAGAACTGTAATGGGTAATAGGATACCGGTTGGTAACACTGGTTGTCAGACTTTCGAGCCACTGATGACCTATCGTCGTTATCTTCATCAGCCTATTATGTTCCCACTGCAGGGACTGAGGCTTCCTCTCTAGAAGAGGGATGGGCTATAATCCACCTCATGGGCCCAGTGCAGGTTGGTAGATGTCACATGTGTTCGATGTTGCAAGCGCACAGTTTTAAAGCTAATTTTCTGTACAGGATGTTCAAATGTTGAAATAAAACTACAATCAATCTAGGTATCTAAACGAATTTGACAAGAGCACTATATTTAGATCTAATTGAAAGTTCCTCAGAGGATGATTCCGATGCTGAATTTGGACTGCATGTTGCCTCTTGTCAGGAACGAAAAATAGAACCATCTGGATAGAGTCGCATATCATATAACACAAAAGAGAACTCGTAGCGAATTTAACTTGTGTCATGATTTATCATCGAATTCATTTGCACAGTATTTTAAAGTTCAAAATCTGCATTTATCGATCTTCATTAATAAAAATATACCGAGACATTTGTCGACGTCATGTTTTGGTGACGTCATAGAAATATATATTATAGCTGCGTGTGCGGTCACTCGAAAATTTATATAGAAAATATGTCGAAATATATTAATATATTATATTATAGCTACGTCTGTGACGGGCTTTACTCGAGTAATCACTTTGACTAGCTTAAAGATACTTAAGAATGACAATTCGAATTAAGAAACCTTTTATCCGTATAAAGGAATCTTCTGAGTGGCACCTTAGTTTAGTTTCCTTCGAATAATTTTCATATTATGGAAATTCTGTGCGACCGAATATTTGAAAACTTCAATGTCTAGTAGCACCATCCGTCTTGGTTGGATGATCAATCATTTTTAGTTCTGTTTTCATCTTCAATCATTTTGAATGGCATGGCATGGGCATGCTGCGATTTAGATATGAGACTATTATTTTCTAAAACTAACATCACATGTAATCCTCGACGAGGTATCCACCTATCACCAGTTATATATTTTAATGGGCCTACCACACGCTCAAGCTTCACCACACTTTTGCCTGCGCGATTACACGGTTCACACAGTACATCGCCCGTATGGTTGGTATTAATAATACAGTTTTACCAATCACACGCGCGATGTACCGTGTACACCGTGTAATCGCGCAGGCAAGACTGTGGTGAAGCCTGTGCGTGAGGTAGACCCATAAGTCCCACGTAACAGGGGGTGAGCCTATTACCATCAACCGTTGACAAATGCATACCCTCCATAACTTCTACAAAAAAAAATCCTGAAAGAAAAACTCAATAGGGGATCGGACAAAAAAAAACTAATTAGTCCGTCAGATAGATTTCCAAAAAATATTTACATAAACAAAAATGAAGACGATACAGTGCTTTGAAAACTCCCCGAAAACGTCATATGTCAGTACATTTTTAGCTACAAATGACGTCACAACCAACTCATGATCTTTGACGCGTTTTATCTTCGTCAATTTTTATTATTTTGATGAAATAAAAAACACGTATTCAATATTTTTCGATAATCTAACTGACGGACTAATTAGAATCATATTTTTTTGACTCAGTCCGATCCCCTATTATACTTGGTCCGACCTGGAAATAAACGCAGGGCGTCAAGCTCAGCAGTCGTGCCTGCGACCACAAGAGCAACTATAGTCAGATTATTATAATTATAATTTTCCAAAACTATCACCATGCCTGTAAGTCCCGAAGTCTTAAGTCAAGTTCCTCTAGACTATACCACCTATATTTAACCAGTTGAGTTAAAAATCTATGGGGACGTGCCTATTACAAACATTGGACACAGTTTCATACTCCTGGCTGATTTTAATAATAATATAAACTTGCCCAACCTGGAAATTATTGATCAATTAGCTTTTGTCTAAACCTATTTTCTATCAATATATTATATGGAATGGAGGGAGGCCTTTGCCCTGCAGTGGGACAATATAATAGATGGATAGATAGAAGATATATAGGAGTTTCTTGCCGGTTTTTCTCCTTAGAAATCGACCAATGCACCGAACCGTGCACCCTTTTGTCGACGTTTAACAAGTGCCCATGTAGGCCTATGTGAAATAAAATATTTTGATTTTTATTTTGATTTAGAAGATAGATAGATAGAAACACTTACAACCACTAGTCTAGACCAACGACTTTTCTCAAACTTGATCTTGTTTCATTAACCCGACCTCAAGCAATTAAGATCTGTGCAGTAAGTTCCTATATAATGTAGTAGAATTTCCGAGTAGTAATAAGATATATTCTATAATATACCGCTCCCGACACGTCTGCTAGCTATTCAATGACATTATCTGCGAAATTCTCAACACTGTGATTCTAATTATGCACTAACGAACGTGTACGACCTTAATTATATTTTATAATGTAATATATGTTGCATGCATTGAAAATTTGCAACTATATCCGGATTTGGGTATAAGTTTGGGTTCTTTTTTATCACTCTGAAAAAAGCGTAGGTATTATTAATGTTAGAAATAGCAAAGTGAAATAATTATTGATTAGACAGAGAGATCCGACAAGTTTAATGACGTCATTGTTCACACCGAGTGACGTCCAAAATTCATACTAATTTCCGTTTACCTATAGAAAGAGACAGAAACAAAAAATTTATTGGTTGTTGTGTTGTTTGGTCTTGGGATTTTGGCCTTATTTTCACTTTTCGTCATTATTTTTACATTCCGTATCGAAATAAAAAATAAGTTTTTTTGCATATTCCCTATTGTTATATAGGTACTAAGTTTTTAGGGTTCCGTACATCGAAAGGAAACAATGGAACCCTTATAGGATCACTTTGTTGTCGCCGTCCGTCTATCTGTCTGTCAAGACCCTTTTTCTCAAGAACGCGTGGAAGTGTGAAGCTGAAAATTATATAAAATACTAAGTCTTCTGCCCCTTAAAGGTGTGAAAAAAATCAAACTTCTAAGCCAGCGCAATCAAAATATACAACCGTATATGCCGCAAATTTCCGCAAATTTTCGACACTCGCAATTAGGGAATCAAAACCTACAGGGTACTTCCCGTGAACTCAGAATCTAGAAAGGTACGAAACAACGTCTTATAGCACAGATAAAGGAAAAATTGCGAAAACCGTAAATTTTTAGTTACATTATAATAAAAATATTATTAATAATTTTATGCTTTGTTTGTACGCAACCCTCGGTCCGCGAGTCCGACTCGCACTTGGCCGATTTATTTTAAATCTATATTTTATTTCACAGGTAGATAAAGTCTACTTATATGAGCACTGGTAACAGTATATAATGTGCTAATTGTTGAGACATAGGTCTCCTCTCTGTCCCAGACTATTCTCACTGCTGGACCTCCTCTCTGTGGGAGGGAATTGGTTGTAATCCGTAACACAGGTCAACTACATCTTAAATTTTTTGTTTCTGCCATATTACCTATATTATCATGGGAATGCATGAAAACATACAAGGCCGCCATCTTTCAGAGACCGCCATGTTGGATTTGTAAAGACGAGACTTAGCTAACTATAATTATGTATTGTCATCTAAATTAAACATGTAAAATACAGCTGCAGTGGAACCCGAAATGTAGGTGTAGGTGTAACTTCAAAGTTTTTTTTCATAGTTAAGTATTATGCAGTAAGATAAACTTATGAAAGCGACAACAACCACTCGTAAGTTGGCTACCTATGTAACCTTATAAATTCACCACAAAGCTGAATTTGTGCTTAATAAACCAGAGGGTATTCAAATTGTGGCAGATTTAGTACAAACCCTGCAGAACCCTTCGATTTCCAATAAATAACAGATTAGCTGAGTGAAACGTTTCTGTGAGTAATTAAATTTAATTGGGCTAAGTGAAATCAATGACTTTAGCAACAGGTCGTACCTTTGTTTATTTACCTACAAGAATATTGCCACTGTCCAGTTATACGAGGAACATAAAATGTTCTATAACCATACATAGTATTCCTGAGAAACCAGGCATTCAAAATCAAAATCAAAAGTCATATTCAAAGTAGGCTGATAATCAGCACTTTTCGAACGTCAAAATTTACTTTACTTTACTTATTTACAAGTGACAGTCCCCCAAAACGTGGGCGTTCCACACTTCCTAGTGTTTTTGCTGGAAAGAAGAAGTGGCGGAACAAATTCCCCAGCAACACATCTGTCTGTTAGGTAAGAAGAACCAGACTCGATACAATAGAAATTGAAGAACATTGTACGTAGTCATCATCATACTCATCATCAGCCTATAATGTTCCACTACAGGGACTTAGGCCTCCTCTCTAGAAGAGGGATGGGCGGTCCACCACGCGGGCTCAGTGCGGGTTGGTAGATGTCACATAATTATATCTTCGAATTGTAGTAGGTATTGGGGAATAATACATATTTTACTATGTTTAAGCTCCTGTTGCTAGATTACGACGCGTTGTCAAGTCTTAGTTTGTCATTATATTGCTTTTCATTTCTCACAGGCGCTTAAATAATACCAAAGCAGAGAATATACCAGACTTACCATACAGAGACGATGCGAGCATTAATCACCATTCTTGTCAAGCCAGATTGGTGATTCCAAAGTTTCCTTACATTTCCTTATGCATAACATAACATCACGCCTTTAATCCCCGAAGGGTTAGCCAGACTCGTACCTACTAGTACACCCACATTTAGCCAGTTATACACTTGGGAGCAAATAAATCGAGCCACTTCCTTTTTCACGCATTATGGTAATTATTTTTGGTATTATGGAACGCATCGATTCGAAACATATATCGCCTAAAAGGGTATTTAATAACCTTTACAAAGAGGGTAGTTAGTTGTCAAAATTTCTTTTTTTTTTAATTTAAATTAAAGTTTAAAGGGTAGAATAAAATTATCGCATTTAATTTGCTTATGACATTTTTATTGTACTCTGTTAAGAAAAGATTAAATTTGAGGTTTTTGTTAATCATACCCATATTACTTGTTATTGTTGTCTTTATCTGTGTCTGTGTAATCAAAATAACCTGATAAAATGGATACTACACCGACGGAAGCTGCCCAAGTTGTAGCTTTACTTGAGGTTGGACACGGACAACGTGAAGTGGCACGCAGACTTCATTTGAGTCGTTCAAAGGTACAGCGGGTATACCGCAGGTATCTGGAGACTGGTGCTTTTGTTCGGCGACCTGGAACTGGCCGACCACGGGCAACAACAGAACGTGACGACCGCTTTATTGCAACCAATTCGTTGCGCGACCGTGGACTTAATGCTGTTCAGCTACAGCAAGCGTTACGTGACGTTCGAGGAGTCTCAATCAGTAGGTGGACAGTGAGACGAAGACTAAAAGAACGAAATTTAACATCACACAAACCAGCAACTGGCCCAAAATTGACTGTAGCTCATCGCCGATCTCGCTTGGAGTTTGCTCGAGAACACATTAATTGGACGTTAGAAGACTGGAGGTCAGTTTTGTTTTCTGACGAGTCAAGAATCTGTCTTTTTAGCAATGACGGGAGAAACCGAGTGTATAGACGTCCTGGTGAAAGATTTGCCCAATGTTGCATTCGAGAAACTGTGAGTTTTGGTGGTGGTTCTTGTATGGTGTGGGGAGGAATTTCTCTAGACGGAAAAACGGAACTTGTCTTCGTCGACCCCGCCAACGATGGCAGTGGTAGACGTGGATTAACAGCTGACCGATACATAACTGACATTCTTGAAAACCACGTAATGCCGTATGCTGGTTTTGTCGGAGAAAATTTCTTGTTTATGCATGACAATGCGAGACCTCATACCGCGCAGATCGTTACGGAATACTTGTCTGCGATCGGGATTCAACAAATGGTATGGCCAGCACGAAGTCCCGATTTGAACCCGATCGAACACCTATGGGACGAGCTAAAACGGAGAGTCCGAGCCAGGGTTCCCGCTGTTTCATCCATTCCCGAGCTTAAAGTCGCTGTGCTTGAAGAGTGGGAGAACATACCACAATATGTCATCGTAACGCTGATCAGATCGATGACTAATAGGCTACAAGAATGTATCAGGGCACGGGGGGGTAATACCAGTTATTAAGAATATTTTTTTTGCAATAATTTTGTTTTTTATTGTTTTTATGGACTGTTTTAGCCCTACTAAATTTTCTATCAAAATTACCATTTTTCTTGCAGAGCCAATAATTTATCATTCAATAAGGTTATTATTCAATAATTTACCCTCATTGTAAAGGTTATTAACTAAACTTTTAGGCGATATATAGTTCGAATTGATACGTTCCATATTACCAAAAATATTTACCATTTTACGTGAAAAAAGGTAGTGGCTCGATTTATTTGCTCCCAAGTGTATTTATATCCCATGTAATACGGGCCCAGCCTATTCCCATAAACCGGGCACAAATCCGTGGTTGCTAAAGAGATATTCCTGATGGAAAACCAAAGACATTTTCTCGAGCGGGTAATTGAACCCAGGACCTCGTGATCAGTCGCACTGAAGACCACTAGACCAACGTGGCAGTCATTTGCTTCTAAATAAAAGCTTAGTATAAATGTTTAAAAATAAAATAATAAATAAAAATGTTTATTTCAATTACAATAGAGTTATAGCTAACACGATTCGGAGGTCACCTTTTAAGCAAGGAGATGCTTGTGTTAGGTGACTCCGCAAAGTCCTCCGCATGTATATCGGTTTTCATTCAGATTTTCAGATATCGCCATACATAGTATTTCAACCCAGCATGAGTAGTCCTATACAGAATGACCTAAGATTGATGCTTGACCATACCAACCTCAATATAACTAATTAAACTAATGAGCTAGTCTAAACACAAATCACGACTCGGTAAATCAACCTGACATCAATGTCCTAATGACGTGGTAATTTCGTTTGTATAGCTATGCATTCGTAATTTGTTATGATAGGCTAGAACAATATGGACCATCGATCCCTTTTCCCAACTATGAGTCTTTGGTCAACTGGACCCGCTAACAACTGGACCCACAATAAAACTATGAAAAAAAAAACAAATTTATCATGTGACTAGCGGACGTCACGCGGTTCCATCCGCGTAGTTCCCGTTCCCGTGGGAATACAGGGATAAAAAGTAGCCTATGTCACTCGGGAATAGTGTAGCTTCCCAACGGTTTTTGAAATCGGTCCAGTAGTTTCGGAGCCTATTCGTTACAAACAAACAAACAAATCTTTCCTCTTTATAATGTTATTATTGTGTAGATTTGTTCGACTGATCTCGTGGGTCCATTTCGAGTGGGTCCAGTTGACCAAAGACTCCTATGTAGAAAAAACACACATGTTTTGTAAACCCCACGGCGACGTCTTAATCGAATGCTTTCATAAGCACTGATGAATCTGCCTCTACTGCAACAGAGATAAATGCTGTTCCTAACTTTGTTGGGGTCGGCTTCCGGTCCAGTATTATTTTAAATAGAGCGACTGTCTCTGACCTCCACAACCCTTGGTAAAGGAGACGAAAAAAAAAAAAAAAAAAAAAGCCGGGACCAACGGCTTAGCGTGCTTCCCCGAGTTCATATAACCCCAATCTATTTAAGTCGCGAGTAGATAGGCTTATTCTGGGTAAGCTCGTTCCATCGTCGACCTCATCTCTGCCCTTAGGGCAAGATTAAGGTCAAGAGCAAGCCCATTCCAAACAAAAAAAAAACATAGTTACCAAGTGGAAAGAGGGAAGGGACGCCTTTGCCCTGCAGTGGGACACATCAGGCTCATTATAAAATAATAAGTTTGTTTACCTCACAAAGTTCACCTTATTGTCGCCAACGTATTATTACCAATAAAATATCAGCAAGAGAACAGTAATGCGGCTATCTACCCTATCCAGCAAACCATTCAGCACTAAAATCAAACTAAATAAATAAACCAATCAAATGGAAGCAAATATTTAATAATGAACGAAACAACCTGAACTATTTACAGTTCCAAATCAATCTCGTTCGTTACAGTAACAAACAACAGAAAATATTCAATGAACGATTGAATGATTGAATATTTCTATTCACAAACAAAACACTTTTATTTCTCGTTTACGTTATTTTAACTGAATGAACTTGAGTAACTACAAAGGTTCAGTGGAGCTCTAATTGGATTTGTTCGTTCGACTTTCTGTTTTGATTCCGTGTTGAGGTAATAATCGTGTTTTTTGTTCAAAAGTTTTGAAAGCTTTGCTGTTAAACGAGTAAGTTTTGATCTGATATTTGTGTTCACAGTTTTTTTTTATTAGGTAAATGTATGGCTGTTTGTTGTGTAACACGAGAAGTAGGTCTTTCTGTTGTAGTATTACTATTATTAACTATTATAAATATTGGTGAGGTTCTTCAGACAGGACAGGTGTGTAGTATTCGCAAGGCGCGGTGGCGCGGCGTGCGTGTATGACTCGATGAATGAAAGTGAACGAGGCAAAAGGAGTATGTAACGATCATAGATTCGTAGCAGGTGACGTTCTGTGGTTTCTGCCTCCCCCCATGGGAAAACGGCGTGAGTTTATTTATGTAGGCATATGTAGTACTTTCTTAACAAATTTGTGTCCGATTAATTAATAAGATAACACACAGCTTAAACCACTGTAGGTTATATATATTTTTTTTTTTAAACGTTGCCCCACACTAGGAATTTCTCCTGTATCGTGGGTGCGTTCACAAACATTTAAACTCACATACACAAATACCCAGTATAGTACTGTATAGTACTGTAGGTTGAAATATTTTTATTTATATTTTCGAATCAGATTCTACACAATTTTATTAGAATGACCTAACATGATAAAATCTCAATTATCGTGTTTTCTGTTTATTCTTTTTTACTAACATAATTTCATCGGCACTTACCAAGAACCTATTTAGCAGCTTTATCAATAAAAAAACAAGTCGGTTGTTCACTTATTTATTTGCCCAAAACTCTTTGGTATTTCACCTAACGAGCATGGGAACTTAAAGGGGCCAATAAGCATAGTTTGTCGTCCAAATTCCGAAAGTGCCAGGATCGGACATGTATGTAGGCGGGGCGACCGCTACCCGCTACTAGAATTTCAGCCATTCGTCCTGTGCCCGGCCCCGGACGAACAAAAACACTAACGACCCGTCAAAATAAAGGAATCGTTGAACGATTTGAAATTGGAAAGCAAAAGATGGCTGCAATTTTATCACTGGCTGAAAAGAGAACTTATTGCGTCGAAAACTATTTGTCGACAATATTTTTTTGTGTGTCTATCTATATCATTGTATCAAAATAAAAGATGTGTTCAGGTACCTTATATTATAATCTAGGACCGAATTGAAATTAGTAGTTGTATGTACAAATATAAAGTACTAGATACTATATTGCAGTGCCTTAGACTAGGTATTATATAATAAATATGAGTGCAATATAATTAACGCACCCACGATACAGGAGAAATTCCTAGTGAGGGGCAACGTTTTTTTTTTAAACAAAAATAAAATAGTAATAATTAATAAGTTCATGATGATAAAATTACACACAGCTAAAAAACCTTTGAAATGTTGGAACGCAGCTTTCACAAATCTACATAATTTAGTTTCCGTGACTTACTTTTTTCTTTCTAAATCTTTTGAGAGCCTCAGCCCTCGGAAAATATAATGCCTGGATTTTAAAAGTCGAACGTACCAATTCGGGGATTTACCGACTAAACGACAAAAAGCTCTTAAGTCTTTTGTTTTGGGGATTTCACGTTTCTGTCGAAAATTATGTAGGTACCTAACGCCTTAGTATTTCACTCGACGTTTCTTGCCCCACTGTAAGCTGAAAATTTGTAAATATATACTTACCTACTTTATAACCTGTTATTGATACACATATGTGATGTGATATTCCGTAGTAATTTAAAAATCAAAAAAATATTTTTAAATTTTCCTCTCTACCACCTTTACCTACCTTTATCTTGTAAAGTCACACTCGCCTTCCAGTTACTTTTTTTGTTAAAATTATAAGATTACGAAAACCCAAGAACTCTTAGATATTACCTGTCTATTTTAAACCTTCAATCAGACATGGTCGACCTACTCTTACTTATTATTTCCATAAATTAGCTACTGATTTACACAGTTCAGAAATAGAAATAATTAATAAAAATATTATGACACATGTGACTTTAATTGATCAATAATTATAATTACACGCTACATAGGTGCTCCTACTTACTCTAATTTAAATACCGACTTAAATATGAAACGAAATAATATGAAAATTTATCACAATAATCTCCTATTAACAGATTTAATATCCCATAACTCAATGCCCAACAATTAGTTTCAACTACCTACGAGAATATCAGACCCGCCCACACTGCACCCAAAATATGTCCCAACCTTTATCTAAATCATCGAATAAAATTATACGTATAGTCTATGGTCTAAAACAAGAGGGGCTCCCTACTGGGCGCACCTCTAATTGGTCCGGCTTGGGACATTTAGACTCAGCAGGTATTCGGCCGCAGTGTCACCTTTCACTTTGTTCGCGATTAATTATGCGACCAAAAGTATTCGTAAAGTTTATTGGTATTGTGGGTTCCACGGCCTTAGTTGGCGTGCGGTCTAAGGTCACCATGCTACCTCGGTGCTGGTGGGTGTTTGAAAGACGCATATGCAAGGTTTATAAGGGATGTTTCTGTATTGTTTGACGTATTCGTTGCCGTCAAAAGATATAAAAAAAAATTAGAAAAAGTATTTTAGTCTCACACAGAACAAACAAAAAAAAGAGCAATTTATCTTTTATTTTGCAATGATATATTATTATAATTATAATTTCTGTCTGTTCATCATAAATCCTACTGACAGTGATGCAGAATCTGCAGATGTTAAAAGCCATTTGTGCAATTTATAGGTCAGTTTCAGGTTGTATGTTGATTATAACCTTTGATTTATAATCATTGACATCATCAACACATTGCTTTTAGTTCATTTATTCCCGCTGACCGCTGAATGACATTTATCATGAAATTGTCTTTCAATAATATGGCAGCGAATCCTGCTAACTTATATTCGAAAACTCGAACAGAAAAAAAATTGTGTGGCATTTTAGCCAAAACAGATTGTTTTATAAACTAGCTCTAAAAACTACCAAGACACGATCAAACCAAAACTACAACGTCATCTACATACCTACATTACCTCTATCGAAATAATCAAATTAACATCACTAAATTAAATTCCAACAATAACATGTCAAAGCAGTTGTCGGACTAGTGTCATTTTAATCCAAATCCTCTTAGTAAGGGCACAACCAGTTTAATGAGCGACACAAAAAGCTATACATATCCAGTATAACTTGACCTCACTTTATATGAGCTTCCCGTTCAGTGAGAGATCAGTTTAATTTGGTTTTCTTGGCTTGATTGGTCATCGTACCCGTGCGTACTCGTATAGTGTAACGAAACATTTCTTTTTAATGCGATTATCACACAGCAACTTATAATGTAGGCTTCGGTAATTAAAATATGGTATTTATTATCCGAGCACTGTCAATCAGGGATTTTATTTCTTAAGGAACAGGGTCTCGGATTAATTTCTGGGATAATTTTCAATTTAAATATTATGGAGATTGTTCAATGGGTCGAAATAAGTGGTGTGACTGCTGGGTAATGGTTGTGCCTCATCTAGCAGCATAGAATCGCATTACCCATGCTCCTCCTTTACCTTTTCCATCGTTCAGAAACATAATCTGCGAGAGCAAGAAACCGCACACAGAAGCACGCGCTGTTTCTCAGTCAGTACCTAAATACATTCAGCTCTTTAGTGTAGGTCTAGCGATTCTGAGCGGCTAGATGTAAACCCTGAGAGGACCTACAAAGATCCCTTCGTGAAATAGTTACTCGAAAACATTGCAGGACGTGCAGTCATGCAATGTTTTCGGGTATTTCTATAAAGATGGTTTCATAATCTGGGGTGGTGTGTTGGGTAGGTTCGCAGTTCGCACTAGGCCAATAAAACAAAACCAGTTTATTAATATGTGGATCTCTCATTGTACGAGAAATGGCAATGTCATTGTGCGAGGCCTGTTATACTGGAATTAACGTATAGCTTGATGTGACGCCGAGTGTACCTACGCAAATTATAAGCCACTTATTTTTATGGTTCCGTCGCCGAAGGGCAAGAAACGGAACCCTTATTTTGACCGTTTGTCTGTCCGTCCGTATGTCAAAGCTACTTTATTTGGAAACTACTGAAACAGTCAAGTTGAAACTTGGTAAGTAGATGTGTATTTCTGTTGCCGCTATAACAACAAATAATACAAATTAAAGGGGGCTGGGGGGGGGGGGGGTTACGATGGTACGGAACCCTTCATGTCAATCGACTCGAATTTGACCAGTTTTTTGTTTTGGGAAAACACCAAATGACTCCTCGATCCCGTTCTGGGCGGAGAGGAAGAGAGTGTCATACTTCTACTGACAAAACCACCCATGTTCCTTCTTAGCCCTTTGTGTTCCGGGACGCGGTATTTCTTTTGAACAACCCGCAGCCCAATGAATACATTACTCTACTACTTACATACAGGGTGTAAATCAACCCATCACACAGCCGTCACCCAAACATTCTGTACTTACATCAAACTAAGTACCCCTACGCAATTTTTTTTGCTAGGAAACGACTATTTTTTATTTTAAAAATCACGTTTCTCGGTAAAACATTGTGCTGGTGGATGCTTTGAATAGTAAACGGGTCATGGAGCTAATTTAAGTAAAGATAGAACCTGAAAAACTAGTATTTACAAAAACAGCTGTGAAAATTTTGGAACTTTGACCCAAAATATCTCCGTAACAAGGGGGTTCCCAGGTATGGTCTAGAACAAAAAAATGATCGCATTGCTATTCGTTTACGTTGGGTACTTTTACACCCTTTATATTAATAATCTACTTTTTTAATTAACAAACTGCAAGCGTTGGCTAATTGACGTCAAATCGATAATATGTTGCAAAGCTATTAAGATTAGTTTTTCAATTAGTTTTTATTACTTTTTTTAATTAAAGTTGTTAAGTTTAGCCGTTGTTGTGTAATTTACATTTGGGTGTATAAATCTGTTTTACGATAATTTCTAAGGCTGTTTTTTTTATTGTTGATCGCATATCGTACTGAATTAACTAAACTATTCTTCATAGGTATTATTAAGGGATTTCAAAGGTTTTTATTCTATACATCGACTGTAAAGTTTAATTAGTTCAGGACTACAACAACAACATAACATCACGTTTGTAATCCTCGAAGGGTAAGTCAGGCAGAAGTGTACCTAATTAAATAGTACACATATAATTTCGCCAGTTATTATTGTTTAATAGGGGGCGAGCCTATTGCCACCAACTGGGCACGATTTCAAACTTCGTGTATGGTACTGGGCAATACCTGATGAAATAATCCAACACTTTACCCGACGCGCGACGTGGGAATCAAAACCTGGACCGCATGCACAGCAGTTGCGCTTGCGACCACTACGCCAACGAAGCAGTCTTTTGTGATAATCTCCTGAATGAAAAACTGCACCTTGTATGTATTTATATATGCCGAGTTTTTGTGCTTTTCACACGTTGTTAAGTCCTAAGCTTTGTAATCCAATCATCATTGAGATCATCATCACCAGTCTATATTAAGTTCCCACTGCTGGGACACAGGTCTCTACTCTGTGAGAAGGGTTGGGCTATAATCCACCACGCGGGTCCAGTGCGGGTTGGTAGATGTCACATGTCGTCGAATTTTTGGTGCTAGGACACGCCGGTTTCCACACGATGTTTTCTTCACCGTTTTTGAGAGCAGTGGTGATTAAATAAATTACACAAAGTAATACGCCTGCCTGGGTTCGAACTCACGACATACTGCTTGTAAGTGTCAGGGCCGCCACGGCTGGGCCACCGCTGCTCTTTTTGTAATGCAATCATGCTCACTAAATCGTATCTTTTATAACTCAATCAGCAAAGCGCAAAACGTTATTGCATCTACAATAAACAGATCAACGTCTCTCGGTGCAAATTCGTATAAATTGGATAATGGCCGCCGGGTGGATGAGGCCGGACGCCTCCAATCTGTCCATTGCGGCAAGTGCGGATAAGTGGCGGGTAATGTATCGTTTTAATGCGGTAATGTACGACATCCGATATGAGAATGTTTTCCCACAATGTTGTTTTGGAGACAATGTTTGGATAGTGCGTGTGAGATTAAGGTTTTCCGTTTTGTTGTAAGTTGTGGCTAACTAGGGTACGCGTGTGAAATTTTGTATTTCAGGTAGGTATGGTATGATAGAGAAAGAGACAGAGATAAGTATTATTTTTTGTAAAGTCTGTACTCAAGTATCTTCGAGGCAAAATCTTAGCGAAAGCTTTATCCTTCCGAAATTACAGGCGTTGTGGTCTTTGTAGACCTCTCTAAGCACTGCGAAAAAAACAAGAAATAGAGTATTCCCTATAAATAAAGGATTTCAGTAGGCTCATCATCATCTGCCTAGCCTTTTCCTAACTATGTTAGGGTCGGCTTCTAATCTAACCAGTTGCAGCTAACCAGTATTTTTCATGGAACGCCTGCCTATCTGACCGACACAACTCAGAACTCGGTAATAATTTGAGTACTAGCTGAGTTGGCAAGACCGGTTGTCAGACTTTCGAACCGGGACCAATGCAATGGCTTAAAGTCCTTTGTATTATGACAAAGCTCATACATATGGAATTAAACGTATTGTCACGATCAAAATAAATAAGACATCACCTAATGACACTTTAAAAACGCTATATTATCAAACCAACTTCACCTTAAGAGTCATGTAACGTTTATACCAAGCTCTAAAAAAACAGTAGCCACCATCTGTGCCATGACCGTAAGATGAACATACCACTATTAATGCACGCTCAAGTGCATCCAATGCTCAAACACACTCAATTACAAACAGAAACATGAGTGTACATGAGTGTATCGGCTGTTCGTGAACCGTGCGAGTTGAAAGAGTCAATTGAGTGAATGGGTCATCGACTTGTAGGCTGATATGTCTACAAAGGGGGCAATGTGTAGCTGACTGTACACCTGACTGATTGAACAGAAGTGGTATTTTGCATTTGTAAGCCAGTTGTGGTTGTGCCATTTACTAATAGATTCATACATGGTAACTTCAGCGAAGGCTGGTCCTGGAACTGGGGAGATATTGTATACGTGTTGGAAAAAATGTTTAATACCTACTTCTTCTTCTGCTTTCGTGTAGATATGAGCCCAGAAATCATCTCATCAATATCAATCACCAATCTCTCAACGAAAGAAGCTACACAGTCCTATGTCATGTTTGTGTCGCAGCAGTGGGAACCGAGTTTATTAGGAATTTCTGCCTCAGTTACCAAATGAAAACAAAAACAAAAAGTGTGGAAAAAAGTTCGCGAGTGGACACAGTGAGTTTTGTGTGTCGGTAACAGAATCGTGCAGTGAGTGACAATGGTAGTGGTACCGAACGCAAAAAACGAACAAGAAAGAGAGTAGACCGATTTCTCTGCTCATAAACATCCACCCGCAATGATTTCAGTTTATCCGTGATTATGGTGCTTATAACAGCGCCGAAATATCGGGAACTCGAAACAATCAGCAAACATGGTAAATATATTATCCCGTTTTCAGTATTAATAATAAATGAAAACATATTGTAGTCATCAATCCATGGAAAATATGTCAACAGTTTTCGAAAAACAATGAATTTAAAGCTTTAAAGTATAGAACTAGCTTTTGTCCGGCTTCGCACGCGTGAAAATGTCAATTTCCATACAAACTTAATTACTTATTTAAACTTCACGTACAAGAGTGGTACATAGGCGGACTTAATGCCACAAGACATTCTCTACCAGTCAACCTTTGGGTTAAATAGGACAGCACTGTGGTAGAGTACAAAAAAATAACAATTAACTCCATTAAGGGTTGAATTTTGAAAAACCATTTCTTATTCCTTGTCTACAAGGGAACCTTTGTGCAGAATATCAGCTTTCTAGGTCCAAGAGTTTGGGCTGGGCGTTGATGAGTCAGTCAGGACTTGTCTTTCTATTTATAAATACCTATGTATATACTCGTGGCTTAATAAGAACTGCCACTCGGGTCGATCTTTAGGTAAAGCTGTGCTTGCCTAGGTCGGTCTGTGGATGGGTGACCGCCCGACATACCGAGTTTCCTCCGTGCCTCGGAAAAGCACGTTAAGCTGTTGGTCCCGGCTGCCATATATAGATCTTTGGCAGTCGTTACAGGTAGTCAGTGACCTGAAATTCTGACATCCAGTCTTACCAAAGAGTATCGTATTACCTAGTATTAACTGGGTTGTGGAGGTCAGATAGGCAGTCGCTCCATGTAAAATACTGGTATTCAGCTGCATCCGGTTAGACTGGAAGCCGACCCCAACATAGTTGGGAAAAGGCTAGGCAGATGATGATACTCGTAGATTTCCTCCTCTGATAACAACAAAACATTGTCGTCATTAACCCATATAGAAAATGACAACATGTTTTAGGAAAACAAAGAAAGGCAACCGTTTATAGATAAAGCTTTGAAGCTTAAATTATATAAAACTAGCGGACGTCACGCGGTTTCACCCGCGTAGTTCCCGTTCCCGTGGGAATACAGGGATAAAAAGTAGCCTATGTCACCAGGGGATAGTGTAGTTTCTAAACGGTGAAAGAATTTTTGAAATCGGTTCAGTAGTTTCGGAGCCTATTCGTTACAAACAAACAAATCTTTCCTCTTTATAATATAAGTGTAGATGTACAAAATATGTGATACATACCTGCCTACGTTCGAAGCTTCTTTCAATGCGTGGTCGTCACGCAATCAAAGTTCCGTGTAGTCATGTGTACACATTACAGCAATTTGGGTTTATTTCGTTTTTTACGAGCAATTTAAAGCTAGATAATACACTAAATGGTCAGCTTTTATGGTGAAATTGATCCATCAATATGGAATTGTACTTTTAAACTTAGTTGGTGTAGGTAGATAAAGTACCCTTTATGGGAAGTCATCAAATGACTCCTCCCGTTCTCTCTCCGTTCTCGGAGCAGAAAGAAGTGCCAGACTGTCTTACTGACTAAAACACAACCGTGTTTTTTCTAATGCCCTGTGTTCCAGGGCCGCGGTGACTCTGCGAACAAACTCCGTAACCCTGGAGACAAATTACCCGACTTTTCGATAAACTATCATTCTTCTTCTATTCCTACAGGTTTCTGAAGTCAAAACTTATAAATAAGCGCAGTTGAAATTTGAATCTCCGAAATTGCTAAAAAATAAGAGCAGTATACTTCTAGCTATCTTCATCTACTTCTAGCTATGATGCAGTACTTTTTCTTCAAACGAGTAAGTACTCCAAAATGATCATATTACATCAATAGTTTAAAAATACAAGTTAATTATAGATTTACTGCCGCACTTAGACAGCTTTAATGATTACTTAGGCCATCACTTAGTAAAGGTTTTGACAGTTTTGTCATACACAAGTATGTCAAATCTTTACTAAGTGACGGCTTAAGTAATCATTAAATATCTTTGAGTACGGCAGTTAGTTCTGTAACTTTTTAGAAGTCTTCTTTTTTTCGTGTGGTGACTTAGCTTTTTTTTTTAAAAAAAAAACGTTGCCCCACACTAGGAATTTCTCCTGTATCGTGGGTGCGTTCACAAACATTTAAACTCACATACACAAATACCCAGACCCGGAACAATTATCTGTAGGTCATACAAATATTTGTTCCGTGCGGTGATCGAACCCGCGACACTCAGCGCAGCAGATCATTGCTTGAGCCACTGCGCCAACCATGCCGTCAACTTGGCTTTACATGCCGTCGAGAAATATCGCTCAGGCTGGTAAATACTTTTTCTTTCATTCTTTCTTTTCGTCTTCCCGACGCCTGTCGGGGCTGCGAGTTGTTCGAAAGAGATATCGCGGCCCCGGCCACAAAGGGCTAAGAAGGAACATGAGTGGTTTTTAGTCAGTAGAAGTCTGAGCCTCCTTTCCACTCCACCCAGAACGGGAGTCATTTGATGACAAAAAAGAACAGGCATGCTGGTATCCTCACGGGTGATAGCCTGGTGATGTGACCGTCTGTCTACCAACTGCCAGGTCTCGAGTTTTCACGCAACACACGCACCTCAGATTTCTGTGGAGCATAGTCATCACATTGTCCATAAGTCACATTCCTACATACATAAGAACTATGATAGGCCATCAAATTTAATATCATAAAAATACACTTGTTTCAAGTGCCCATCTATCACTGACACTTTTTTCATTGATATTAAATGTCCAAATGTCTCACAAATTGCTTTGTCTCGAACAAAAAGTAATCGCCAAGATGACGACTAGAAAAAGTGTTATTACACTGTTTTCCCCAGCGGAATAAGTAACCTAATAAAATCTGCCAGTGTCATACATATTGTATGTACATAGTTGATTCCAAAAGCTGTTTACCAACATAATATTAGAAAGAAAACCTACGATATAATTTTCTAGATATTCAATTCAATTTATTTTATTTCAGGCTATAAATTAAATACAATACTCTTGCTAATAAATAAAACTTGAGACTATGTTAGTACTTACACTTTTTTTTGTTTGGTGGGAAATCATCAAATAACCCCTCCCGCTCTTGGGCAGAGTGGAAGAGAGTGTCAGGCTTCTACTGACTAAAAACCACCCATTTTCCTTCTTAGCCCTTGCGCCGAGGCCAACCTTCTTTCGAACAACCCGCAGCCCCGACGGTACACTTGACTTGTCAACACATCACTTGTGCTGGCTGTCCAGTGGAACTTGTCCGTGGAAGCGACGGAACACCACGTCCTGAGGCCAAAAGTCTTCCTTCATCACCTAGTGGTCGCAAGTGCCACTGCTGAGCTTGACGCCCTGGGTTCGACTATCCGGTCAGCCAAAGTGTTTTTGAGTTTTTCCGTCAGAAATTTCTCAGCAGCAGCCAACGGAGTCTGGATTTGTGCCCGGTTGATGGCAATGGGCTCGCCCCCTATTACAAGGGACTTAAACATAACTGGCGAAATGTGGATGTACTATAAAGTGCACCTCTGCATAACCCTTCTGGGATTTCAGGCGTGATGTTATGTTATGTTATATTACTAGAACTGAACTACTGGCTTGACTGCTTCCTCATCATCAGCATAGCCTTTTCCAACTATGTTGGGCTCCGCTTCCAATCTTATCGCATACAGCATAACACCAGTACTTTACACGGGGCGACTGCCTATCTGACCTCCACAACCCGGCTAGTATTGGATAATACGATACCCCTGTTTTTGGGGGTGGGAAATCATCAAATAACCCCTCCCGCTCTTGGGCAGAGCGGAATGGAGTGTCACACTTCTACTGACTAAAAACCACCCATGTTCCTTCTTAGCCTTTGCACCGAGGCCGCGGTATCTCTTTCGAACAACCCGCAGCCGATACGATACCCTTTGGCAAGACTGGTTGTCAGACTTTCGGGCGACTAACTACCCGTAACGACGTCAAAGATCCTTTCACTTTCATCATATCGACTAATAATACTGTAATTGTTTCTCAAAACACCGAAAAAAGTGGCCTTAATACATTTTTAATCTCAGAATAAACGGCGATTATCAACGTAACTTTCAAGGAAACCGAGTAACGTAATAATTTCAATTACAAACTTCAATGAACATTAACTTCGGTTCTTGAGAAACTTGGAAGTATAAAATTATTATGTGATTTTGTTTAATTAAGGTATATTTCGGTTTTAACCTCCTAAAAACACAATTATTTTTAACTTCATGGTAGTTGATTGAACATAGTTGAACTTAATGCCAGAAGTCATTCCCTCGCAGTCAATCTTTGGGTAAAAAAATATACTGATGAATTGAGAACCTCCTCCATTTAGGAAGTCGGTTCAAAATCTGTGATAATACTACCAACACACACACACACACATCTATGACCAAGACACATCAGCCTATTACCAAGGTCAAACTTTCTGGGAGTGCGATTCCGCCACTGCTTTTTCCCAGGTAAAACAATAAGAACTGGTAAATGGTGGTGGTTTGTAGGGGACGACTAATAAGTCCTGCCTAATTTAAATAAATGAATGGTTTAAAAGAGATGGATTACAATCCTTAAAGTCCTGAGATTTTAATTACTTTGGCTTATTAATTGGTAAACGCGAACTAGAGTTCCTTTTAAAACCGATTATTTATTTCCAAGCCACATAACATCGATTAACAAAATCCCTACATTAAACCACCAGCGAATAATTGAATTAATTGAAACCTGTTCAAGCGTAAAAATAATAAAGTCTTACAAGATCAGATATAACGGTCTAGTGAACTTTACCGCACGGTTCAATACTAAATAATAGTTAAGTTTTGACATAAAGCCAGGTTAAACAAGCGGAATTGATGTGTTGATAGCATCTGTGTGTACAAGACTTTCGAAAATGTTCTGGAGATAAAATCAGTGTTGCTTTATATCGAAGTGATGGTGTCTTTCAGATTGGTTATTAGACGGGCATTCGTTGATACTGAATGAGTTATGTTTCCGTTATGATTGAAGCAAGGTTTGCTTCTGGGAAGGTCTTGATATTTGCATCATGAGAACCGTTATACCTTAATCAGTCAGCGTTAAGCGTTCTGCATCGACAGCTGATTTGAGTTGGGTCCCAATGAAAAAAAGAATTTTACTGAATCCATAAGTCGAAAGTATCGCGATTTATCTGGAGTCGGCGCAGTGTGTTCTCTTCTTCCATAATTATTTCGTAGTAAGATAAAAATAACTATCAACAAAAAAAAAGAAGAAATAAGAAAACCTCAAAAGCAAACGAAAAAAAAAATATCTGACACCAAAAAGCGCACTACAACCTAGAGACGTAATTGCAGAAATTTCAAATAACGGCACATTACCTCCATTAGCAATTACAGAATTAGTGATGGACACCGTTCGACATTGGGCACAAGTAGCGCTTTTGTCCAAATACTTTCACAATCGAGGGCTATCGATAAAAATAGTCGGCTTATTATTGTTCCCACGCTGCGTGCAATGGCGTGTGCGATGCTCATTACGACATGCTTCCGCAATTAGTGATGGGCTCAGGGCTTTCTTACTGCTCGATTATTTGTGCCGATATATTATGCGTGTTCAGTTCGTGTGAGCAGCGGTGGTCCAGTGGTGGCGGCCCCGACTTACGAACAGTAAGTTGTGGATTCCGACCCAGGCGGGCGCATTACTGTGTGTAATTTAAATCATCACCGCTGCTCTTAAAACGGTGAAGGAAGACATCGTGAGGAAATTTCAGGCATGTCTTAGAACCAAAAAAATCGAAGACATGTGACATCTACCAACCCACAGTGGGCCCGCGTGGTGAATAATAATTATAGCCCATCCCTCTCCTAGAGAGGAGGCCCGAGTCCCTTTTCTATTTTTTTTTGGCGGGTGGAAAATCATCAAAAGATGGGCTTTTGATGATTTTCCACCCGCAGAGCGATAGGGAGTGTCAGTCTTCTATTGACTAAAAACCATCCATGTTCCTTCTTAGCCCTTCATGTCGAGGCCACGGTATCTCTTGCGAATAACCCGCAGCCCCGACGGGGTGTGGAAACATTATAGGCTGATGATATGCGTGTTCCGGGAAATAAAGGTCTTCTTTCAAGTGGTTCTTTGGATGTTGATTTTCGTTCATGTGTAAGTTCAAAAGTCAGGAATGAATACTAGTGGTTGCAAGCTTGACTGCTGAGCATGAGGTCCTGGGTTCAATTCCTAGGCCAGGCAAAGTGTTATTGAGTTTTTCTAACTGGAATTACTCAGTAGCTGCAACGGACACTGGTTGGCTGGTTGAACGCGGTTGATGGCAACAGGCTCGCTCCTTATTACATTGGACTCAAATATAACTGGTGAAAAGTGGGTGTATTATTAGGTCCACCTCTGTCTAACACTTCGGGGATTACGGGCGTGATGTTACATGTATGTCATCATACTCTGATATACCTCCTTTTATCTCGAAATTAGTTTTTCATTTTGAAAATTAAATGAACCGTTCAAACTATAGAGAAAATGTCCAAAAATTAATGGATGAGAATATTCGCGAATTTTTGAAGTCCCAACTTCTGTTAGAACTTTCAAGTAAGTAACAAAATATTCAGCTCGCATACATATAAGTTGTTTTTTCTAGTAAGTCTAGAAACTGTGTGTGTCAAAACAGATGTATGGGAACGTTTAAAATTACATTTTATAGTAACGTACGAGCTTAGTTGCACATGTCTGGAATAATATTTAAAACCCAGGCGTCACCGTACATGTCCTAGAATAACCTCGAGATATATAGATCGGTTTTATTGTGAATCGGTCTCCACACTATCAATTGTTATATAATATAGTTTTTGTTACCCTCACTGTTAATACGTTCATAATGTGATCAGTATTTCGTAATGTTATAAAGATGAGAATTGCCTACGTTTTCTTGATTTCTGTAATAATACTAGCGGACCTGCCAGACGACGTCCTGCCCGGACAGCAGCGCCACCTACCGGGTCCAATTGTGTTTTCAAACCATCCCAGAACCCATTGAAATTTCCCCAGAAAGTTTTATCGAAATCGGTCCAGCCGTTTAGGAGAATTACATATATAAAGATAGCTGATTGATGACGGTTATCGCAACCAAAAGTAATCTGTTCATTCCCTCTTTCAACTTTTCGCATTAAAAAATAGCCTATCGTCGTTGATACTTTAATTCCGCGTAACTAACATTGTCAATACAGTCTATGCCCAGTATTACCTGACACCTCTTCTCTCATCACTTCGCCTATATTAGGGATCAGGTAATACTTGGAACAGACTTTATTGACAATGTTAGTTACTCGGAATTGAAGTATCGACGACGCTATGTCCTTTCTCAGGCTCTAGACTATCTGTGTACAAAATTTAATTTAAATCGGTTCAGTAGTTTTGGCGTGAAAGCGCACAACAACAATAACAGCTACTCGGATTAATCTTCAGGTTAAGCCGTGCTTACCTAGCTTGGTTTATGAATGGGTTGCCATAATTACATACCGAGTTTCCTCCGTGCCTCGGAAAGCACGTTAAGCTCTTGGTCTCGGATGTCATTTGTAGCTCATTGACAGCTGTAACAGGAAGTCAGTGGCCCAAAAGCCTGATAACCAGTCAAACCAAGGGGTATTTATATCCCGTCGGGGCTGCGGGTTGTTCGCAAGAGATACCGCGGCCTCGACATGAAGGGCTAAGAAGGAACATGGGTGGTTTTTAGTCAGTAGAAGTCTGACACTCCCTATCGCTCTGCCCAAGGGCGGGAGGGGTTATTTGATGATTTCCCACCTCCCAAAAAAAAAAAAAAGGGTATTTGTATCGTATTACCAATACCAACACAATCCAGTTAGATTGTGGAAATCAGCAGGGCTATTGCGTATCTTTTTAAATGTCAGTGGCTATCATAGTGTCCATCGATTAACTGTCAAATGGTTCTATTTTGTACCAAACTATAACCATTTGACAGTTAATCCATGGACACTATGATAGCCACTGAAATTTAAAAAGATACGCAATAGCCCTGCATATAGGCAGTTGTACCATATAAAATACTGGTACTCAGCTGCTGCATCCAGTTAGACTGGATGACTAACCCAACATAGTTGAATAACCCATCATGGACTAACCTAGCCAAGCACGGGTTAACCTCAAGATCGACCCGATTAAGGCACGAGCTACTAAGCTCCGTATAACCAAATGACCCTAAAACTTAAATCGGAGACATTGCAACACAAAACCGGCCCGCCCACAACGCGACCGTTTTACATTTCATGGCTTTATTCAGAAGTAAATTGGTCATAACTAATTAACGAGATACCACAACAGAACTAATATAAGCCGAACCACTTTTAATTGGGATTCCTTTAAGCCGGACGGGAAACGGTTATTATACGGATCGATTTTTTTGTTCAATAATGTCAATGGTTGATTTATAAGATCCTTGTTTTGTTTTTTTTTCATAATCTCCAAAACGGGCATGGTGGACGTTGGCAAGAAGGCTGAAATGGGATAGGGTGCCGTCACGTCAGCCGTATGTACGATGACCGCTGGGCAAAAGCCTCCACAAGAAGGTTGCTGGAAGAGGGACGGCGCCGCTAAGGCCGACCCAGAAAAAGCTTTCGTGGCGATCTGGACGCGTACCTACCACTAAAGCATCATCATTCTATTTTAGTTTATGTTGTTATTGTTGTGTAAGCAAATGGAGTAGCAGGTGGCGTCCTGTGGTTTATGCTTAACCCTATGGAAAAAGGTGTGAGAGAGTATGTATGTAATGTGTATAAATAGTATACATCCTTCTTCATCATGTATGATGTCACTCTATTGTCAATGATTTGACAATCATTGACAAGTGACACATTGTCATTTTATAACAATTAATTGTAAACCTAAAATACTTTTACGAAGTGAATAGTGCCGAAATTAAATACTTATACCAAAGTATAATATTTAATTTTATACTCTTTGAAATAGTGTTGTTAATTTATTATTAAAACTAGCGACCCGCCCCGGCTTCGCACGGGTGCAATGCTGATACTAAATTAAATACACTACAGAAAAACTATGAACGTTGTATATAAAAACATAGCGGCCCGCTCCGACTTTGCACGGGCATAAAATATATATGCCTATGTCACTCAATGAAAACATGATTAAAATCGATCCAGTATTTTTGATTCATTCATTACTGCCCTTGGCCTGCACCCATTAAATTTGGAGTAAAACAATTCCTCTTTCCCTATACTTACTATGAAGATTTCCTGCTATCTTTGGAATATCTAAATTCATACAATTTTTATTACATTACACATTTTTACTTATTTACTTTTTACATTTTTACCTAGGTATTTATTTTATTTTTACAACAATTAATATATTACAGGATGTCTTTATACACAACGTTCACAGCTTTCTTGTCATTAGACAATACAAACATGTTTTGAGGTTACTCTTGAAAGAGCGACATACAGTTGGCCATGTGAAAAACAGTCAACGCTCAAATCTAGGCCTGCAACGTTGAAGGTTTGACCTTGCGATTTATTAATGGTCATTGCAAAAGATGTCTTTACCGGAAACTGTAAACGTTTAAATTGGAAGGGTAAATCCGATGGTATCAGAGGGATTCGGGGAATCAATACACCGACCGGTACCGCCCGCCGCAAACGCAAATTTTAAATTTGTAATATCTCCAAAAATATTTGTTTAATTTACATGCTGTAAGGAACCATATTGATCTATATTAATTGCACACTGTATTTAAGGTACTTAATTCGATAAGGATTAATGTCGTATTGCTTAAAATAGCTTCGTAAATAAGACATTTTTTCACGTAAAAAGTAAACAATAAAAATGGTTAATGTGGGTTATCCCTAAAATATAAACATATACCATCGCGGACTTTTTTGTAGACCTTTTTATGGTGTACAATACTGTAGTACATTAATTTGATCTAACTCGTAGGGTTTAGGCAGCGTTTTTGCTAAATTGCTAAATAAGCCCAAAAAAATAGGTTAATTTACGACATCACGTTAGAAACCTCTAAAATTAGCAATGTTGCCTTAGTATATGATGCATGTATTATACATATAAACCTTCCTCTTGAATCACTCTATCTATTAAAAAAAACCGCATCAAAATCCGTTGTGTAGTTTTAAAGATTTAAGCGCACATAGGGATATAGGGACAGAAAAGGCGACTTTGTTTTATACTATGTAGTGATGATCATACACAGGCTTCCAAAAAAATTAAGACGAGTAAACAATAATGATAAGAATTAATCAAATTAAACAATAGTTGTATTTTGGTGAGTATTTTATTTTACTGATATAATTGTAAGCACTAGCTAGGTACTAGCAAATTGTTGTAGAAGCATTTCTGGGCTCCCGTCGGGGTTGCGGGTTGTTCGCGAGAGATACCGCGGTCTCGACATGAAGGGCTAAGAAGGAACATGGGTGGTTTTTAGTCAGAAGAAGTTTGACACTCCCTTTTGCTCTGCCCAAGAGCGGGAGCGATTATTTGATGATTTTCCGACCGCCAAAAAAAAAGCATTTCTGGGCTGGCAGGCCTATTAGAGATTGCTTCAACTTATAGACTTGCAATAAAGGTCAACTATGGCCGCGCTGCCTAGAGAGGTATGTAGATGGTCGACCACTCATTACATACTGAGTTTCCTCCGTGCCTCGGAAAGCACGTTAATCCGTTGGTCACCGCTGCCACATAATTATAGATCTTTCGCAGTCGTTACAGGTAATCAGTGACTCGAAACTCTGACAAACAGTTTAATCAAGGGGTGTCGTATTCCCGTCGTGGCTGCGGGTTGTTCGCAAGAGATACCGCGGCCTCGACATGAAGGGCTAAGAAGGAACATGGGTAGTTTTTAGTCAGTAGAAGTCTGACACTCCCTTTCGCTCTGCCCCCTAAAAAAAAAAAGGTGTGTCGTATTACCCCTCTTTTATCTGTTCTGTGTATTACCCAGTGCCAACTGTTGAATGTCAGATAGGCAGTGATCCTTGTAAAATACTGGTTTTCAGCTGCATCCGGTAAGTTTGGAAGCCGACCCCAACATGGTTGGGAAAAGGCTAGACAGATGATGATTGCTTCAACATAATAATATACTTGTACTGTTAGAAACCTCCATAACTCACCACAATTAATTTGAAAGTGTGAGAAATCTATAATCTAAGAAACGTTATTTCATTGTTGTTTTATCATTTGACCTCAATAAAATAAATGGCAGTGAGAACGTTTTGTTTGAACAATGGAAAACAATTAATGTTGCTGTTTTAGCCATTTTCAATTTATGTTAGAAATAATTGCTACAACGTTTTAAACCAACTTTACGAGTATTTAATCTATAATGAGTAAATCTAGTTAAGCATTAACTAATTTACTGCTGAAACAGTTGTTAAACCATTTTGATGACGATAATAGTAGATGTGAATATGGATAGTGTTAAACTTTTGTATTCATTTTCAGCAAACGTTCTGCAATGTAACACACATTATGAAAATATGTCAAGCTCTTCCATTTTACGCTATGGTATTTCGAAATTTTGATTTCGGGTAAGTGCGTATCTTTTCTGTATTGCTTATGTTTTACGTTAATGTGGCTCTAGTCTCAATCGATTGATTCAAACTCATTTTAATTCACTTCTCTTGTACAATGCAATACTCAACATTTCAACATTTTCTTTATCTAATTAAAACACAATGAAAAATTTAATTAATTTCAATTCTCTATGACTGACCGACTAAGGAATCACGCTATTAATCTCGGTTGGTAACCAATTTCTTCTCTCATTATCTAATTTGAGTTGAATTTAATGCAACAATGACTGGCTCTTAATTTCATTACCACCCACAGGCTCAGGAGTGCCTGTGAGCAGTGAACGTCCATCTGACCAACAATGGAGTATTGTCCACCGATGGAAACAAATTAGGACGATGACGTAGTGAAATTTTGTACGTGAAGGTTCTAATGCTTCGGCTAATTAGGATAGATTACTATTACCGTGAATGCAGGGACTGTAAAAACCCATGATGTTGAAATTGCATCTTTTCTGATTGTTTTAGTTTATGAGTTTTTCTACTGATTGTTGGGCAAAGACCTGCCTCGTATCCTTCCAAGCTTCCTCCACCTTCCACTCTATCCTCAGTCAAATCACTCACGAACAACTCATTTTTTGCTTTCGAGGTCATCTCTCGCCATAGTTCCCATCGTCCGCCAACTTCTCTAACCATATTATTATAAGCCGTTGCTATTCTGATGTTCTGTTAATCAGAGAAGAAAATTCATTAAAGCAATAACTTTAATTTTATGAGTATACCATACATCAAACTTCATAAAACCAAATGCGAAACACTTACCGTGAAAAGCTTAAAATTCATTGTACAAGAGAAGAGAAATTTAAAAATGATTGGGCATAAAATTGGTCGTCTCGGGCCGATTTCTCGATGTTGTAGATAACTATTATGTGAACACTTGACAGGGTGTCGCCGCCGCGGGCATGACGAAGGAGCAGCCGCACGCGCAGGTAGACCCTTCGGAGTGAAGAGAACGGGTGTATCACTCCTCTCGCTCACACCACGTGGTGGGGGCGGCCGGGCGCGGGCGTAAGCTTGCCGCTTGTCTTGTGCTACATTTTATTTAGTTTATAACCGTTCTTTGGCGCCGGAGCACCGTCGACTCGAGTGTTGCGTTTGACCACTGTTTGTCAATAGTGTTTCGATAAGAAAAACAACAGATGAGTGAAAAGGTGTTCAGGATTTTGCAAGCTTATCAGTGCGTTGGCGCCAGCCGCCTCTGGCATGGCTCCGCGCAGGATGCTTAAGGCTGCGGCTTTACTGATAACTCTGGGATACTGCAGCTTATTAGTATACCAAGGTGGCGTTCCTTTTAACTTCCAAGAAACTCGTGCGGGAACTGTGTCTGAACAAGTGCCTGACTTATCAGTTGAAGCCGTGCGGACCACCATAGATGACATTACAGTTAAAAACATAACTTTAGATGACATTTTTATAAGTGTGAAAACATCAAAACATTACCAGGATACCCGGTTGCCAATAATACTGAAGACTTGGTTCCAGTTGGCCAGAGAGCAGGTAAGAAAGAAAGCACTTTCTAATAGTTTTAGATGGTAAAACGCCTGTTGATGGTCTGTTGAAGTCTTGATGTTGATGATTCTAATCATTATCTAGTAAACATAAATAGAACGGTAGCATTACTAGCAACAGATAATCGTAATGATTATATTATTGAAACGAAAACAACAAAACGAATTCGATAATGTTTGGGCATTAATGATGTTTGAATGGAAAGGATAATGATTAACTAGCACGACCATTGTAGATAAATAGCTAATGGTTGTCTTAAAATACATTCCGGATTACTAATAGTATTTGATTTTGAAACATTTGGCGCCATGAGCAATAAAACAACAAAATTTTGAAGATGCAAAAAATCAAAAGGATGACGACGTACGTATGAATAGAATTTGCCAATTAGAATAAAATAATGTCAGTTTTGTTTTGTTTTGTTTGTTTTTGTTTTTTTAAAAAAACGTTGCCCCACACTAGGAATTTCTCCTGTATCGTGGGTGCGTTTACAAACATTTAATTCACACACACAAACACACCCAGACCCGAAACAACTATCTGTAGGCCATACAAATATTTTGTTCCGTGCGGGAATCGAACCCGCGACACGTAGCGCCGCAGACCAATCGCTCAGCCACTGCGCCAACCATGCCGTCTAAATACTAACTGAATGATACTGTCGATGAAAAATATGATGATAAACTACTAAATTCAAATTCAATACAGAAATAATTACTTAACGCTGCAAAACTAACATTTCGAAAATTCAAACGTGCCTCAGTTTTACTATTTAAACTGTTGACTTTTAAAAAGCTATAGCCCCTAAACTGGGCAATTTACACACAAACCTAACAATTTGTTTGATAATTGAGGCGACATCATTTCTTTAAAATACATAAATTCAACTTTGCGTCACAATTTTTCACTGAAGTCCAATAATAATAAAACACAAGGCTATAAAGGGGCTACCCGCAGAGTCAAGTTTCAATACTGCGGTGATAAATCTCTTATAAATGCACTAGAAATGTTCCCAGCGGGACTCGCATGTTCGTAAAGTCAATATTACCATCTAGTTTCGGAATTAGAAAAGAATGTCTTAATTCCATTTCTTATTCAACCTTCATTTGTCTAAATTGCCTTGGAATTGAACGAAGAAAACCCGTTCGTTGCCGTTTATTTCAAATTGCTATCGTATTATACTGAGTGCTTCCATGTGATGGTGATTAGATGCCGAAACAACGCTATTATGCAAATATTTCTGTGATGCTATTAATCTTGTTATTCAAGTCACAGAACATGTTTCTGAAGCTATTGAATAGTATGTAAAAATATTCTAATCTAATGATATCGCCTCCAAAAGTTTTAACACCAATTTCGTAGACACAATAGACACTTGTTTCTGTCAGATAGAATCTTGCGACTCGTAAAATTCTATTCTTTGATATAATCTTCACTGACTTTAATGGGTTTAGTTTAACGTTGTAACTTAAGAAGCTAGTTTTATTTTTCCAGTTCTAGTCCACTCTCAAAACCAGCAAAAATTCGAAGCATGTAACAATACAATTTTTATTTCTTTCAAGTTGAATTCATTTATTCCAAACCAATATATCCTAGCGCAAACAATAGACAGCATTCGTGCAGCGACCATTTAGCCAGAGCGTTTCCTGAATCTGGAGCGTGCATAATCAACCGTTAATCCTATGGTGCGCGGGCGCAGGAGCGGCGCCATTGTGGGCCCGCGCGTGGCATGGCGCGCGCGCAGCACGTGACGTGATTGTGTACTTGATTTTGCCCTTTTGTGGCAACTCTTGGACTTACGTTCCTGATTTATAAACGGAACGGTTGCGTTTTATGATTCGTTGTTGCAAACTGGTTTGTTGGGATTTTTCTTTTGTTAATTTGTAGGGTCTGGAATTTCTGTGTAGGTTTGTATAAGCTTAAGGGCAGGTAGACCAAGCGAAATAGGCATTTAACGCTACCAAGAGTTGCCCGCGATTGCCGCAAAGCGAGCCGTGCGCTTACGTCGCGAGGAGTGTCACCTGTGTCACATTACAGATAAGCAGGCAGTAGGTCAACTTGTCTTATTGATTTATTTTTAAATTAAAATAAGAGATTTGATTAATTAAAAACTCGTTTTATTATAATTTGTAGTAATAGCGAAGTCTTTCGTTTTTTGTAATAAATTAATTTGAGTAGATATTTTAAATGGAATAAACTCTGAACTATACTTATTACATTAATTGATGTTTTAGTTTCTAGGTCGGGTGTTCCAAATGCAATAGGTAACGCAAGGACGACAATGCCGCAAAGATCGCGTCATTATTATCATTTACGGAACAGATTAGGGTGATCATCGTAGCTTTTTAGTCGACCTTGTTTAGGGTTCCGTACCCGAAGGGTAACCAACGGGAACCGGGGGGGTACCCTATTAATAAGCCTTCGTTGTCCGTCCGTCCGTCTGTCAGCGGTCTGTATCTCATGATCTATAATAAGTAGACGATTGAATTTTTCACAGAATGTGTATCTCTGTTGCCTCTAAAAGAACAAATACGAAAAATTAAAAAAAAAAATATTAAAAAAGAACTCGATATTTGAATGGAAAATCGTATATTTTTTAATACAACAACGATAATATTATCAACTCTGTATCTCACGCATATGATAATCACCAAATGTGTCAAAATTATTATTCATGTATTCGGGGGGGTATGAGGAAATGGTGTAAAGTTCCTCATCCCCCATAGAAAAGGGAGGATCCTCCGACCAGACGGGTGTTGTGTCCGACATATGTAAGTCGAGATTTTTTTATATAGGCTAATGTCGCGGATAATGTTGATTGCGCGATGTAGGAATTGCCAATTTAGTTCGCATGTGTTGCGATAGATGTCGCTGTCGCCACATCACTCCCCTCCGAGACCGGAGGTCGATAGCAGACTGAGTCTTGATGCTTGCCAGGCCAGTGGAAGGTTCCAGTGAGTCGGAACCGGATGCCGCGTAGTTCTCGGTGAGTCGGAACTGTCTGCGGTGATGCCCCAGTGAGTCGGGGTGATGCTGCATTATGCTCCAGTGAGTCGATGCTGTGCTGCGTAGTGGCTGGCTGCTGCGTCGACCAGGAGAGAAGTGCGTCTCTGCTTGCTGACCGGCCGAAGTGCAGTGTGCTGTGCCAAGGTCGCTGATGAGGCTGAGGGTGATGACCAGGTATGCGCTTCTGCTGCATGCTGGTGGTCAGGATACCCTTTGAAGCCGTGGTTGGAATTCATCTTTGAGTACTTTTTCTACGATAAAGGAGTCTTCTGTGTCTTCAGTTTCTCTAAAAAAGAGAAATATGGTAAGTCTTACAAGTTTGTCTTACACATCCGAGTAAAAGCATTGTATGTAAAATGCGGTAAAAACATAAAATGTGGTACTTACGTTAATGTTACAGTTTTTTGTGTATCAACAAGATCCAATCCAATAAAAGAGGTTTTGGATACATCAGCCGTGTTTCTACATGATGCATTATCCATGTAGTACCTGAAAACCCACCCACATTATGTTAGTTAATGTACATTATGAGTATCCAGGACTTTAATACAGTAGAGCATCGATTATCCGAACGTCGTTCAACCGAATGACAGACTCCTTTTTCCGTTTGAGGTACGGAACCCTAATCTTGATCTATGGTAATTACATGACGCGGGCTAGCGGACTGCGAGTAAGGGTAACTCGCCGTCCGATCAAGGACCAAGCCCGGGTCCGCGGCGCGTCGTGTTCCACGCGCGCCTCAAAGAGCTGTCAGCAAACTGACGGGGCCCAAATAGGGATGCCTGCCGGGGCCACGAATATGTCTTACCAGGATACCGTGGCCCTGGAACGCAAAGGGCAACCGAAGGAACAGGGTGGATTTTAATTAGTACAAGTCTGACAGTCCCTTCCGCTCCACTCAGAGCGGCAGGACTCATTTGATGATTTTACCACACGATAAAAAAAAAGATAATTACATACCTATTTTCGTTTGAATCCTCAGGTATCAGATTTGTTGCTGCGGCAGTGTTCATGTTAGTTTCTTCAGGCTGCCCAACTAACCTATAACAAAAAGTAAATGGAGTACCTATTTCACAGGTGAAATTGATACGTAGATTTAGTAATTTACTGTTCGTTAGCAAACGCCAGGTTGAGATATCGAAATAGACAAAATATGATTTAATTTTATTAAAAATCTTAGCGTTCTCTAGTAGTACTGATATTTTTATATTGTGGCTCGCCACTCGCCAGGCAGGATACCGAACGAAAAGACAAAATATGAATTATCAAAAATCGTAGCGATCCTCGGTACTAATATTCATAAACTATAGTACGATGATCATAAGTTTTAGACATTTACCAATCAGAGACTGAAGTAAAATAAAAATTAATTTTGAGACCAAATTACATTACAATACAAATAAAACATTTACGTAGGTACTTACTTCTTCACATATCTTTGGAGTGCATTCTTTCTATTTGTGTCTTTTATTGCTTTACACGACTTTTTTCGCCTGCGTTGTTTATTGCCCATTATAATTTATAACTAACAAGCAACAAATTCTCAAAAAGAGATAGTATGGTGCGCGTAGTTGTCAAACTGACACAGGTCCGTCGTCCATAAGCGCCAACACGCGACTGAACGGACCTGTCCGAGCCGCCGCGATCGCTTTTAATTCTTATTTAAACATAGTAATTGAGAAAATCATTTTATCAATTCAAACTCTGCGAATTTGTCTTAAACTAATTAGTTTCTTAATTATAGTACAAAAATTAAATGTAAAAGATCAGTAATATAGTCATAATATTGAAAAAACGATCTTAAAAGGGGTAACTTTGCGATTTTTTTCTATCGAGTGAAGTTCATCAGGTCTTGCAACTGAATGCGATTTTGACTAGATAAGATCCTTAACTAATACATATATTTTTTATTAAATTTAAAACACTGTATTTTTTGTCTCAGATTGTTTTAAAAAACTTAAATTCGGGTCCACCCAGCCTTAATTATCCCTGACCCTGATAACTGAGTGAGTGCAGTTACATAGGGGCCAAAGCATACATCATATTGTGAACCGTTCCAAGATTAGGACGTTTGAAATCAGCTCCTAAGAAACAACATTTTGCCAATATGAAAACAGTACTTCGAATTTCACATCTCATTAAATTGCTAAAACAAGCTAACCTATGTTCTACCGACGACGTGTTGTTACCGCTGGAATTAATTAGTCTCAAATTCAATCGAAACGATGAATTACAATTTCTCCGAGACGCGAACTGAAAATTACATTTCCTCGACTGTAGAACTGTTCAATTTCATCTAAAACATTGGTTTTCGGAAACCTGGACTGTACAATCAGCATCTAGATTACCAAAACAATAAGCAATTTATTAGATTTGAACAAAAAACACTTGCATTTTAATCAGTAGTTTAAAAGCACTATCTCTTTCTCTTGCACCTATGATATCCCAATTCATTTTGGGTCGGCGCAGCATGTCTTCTTCTTTCATACTTCTCTATTACTCGTCATCTCACCAGAAACCACCTTACTCGCCATATCCTGGTTTATTCAGTCCATCCATCGTTTTCGTGGTCGTCCTCTACTTTTATAAAACTTTAAAAAAGCAGCACAAATAAAAATAGCCCCCTTCAAACTCTCATTTGCGTAACTTGCAGGAGTCAACTAAAGGAAATTAAAACTAATTAGAGAGCGCAAGAAGTGAACAAATTACCTCCACTTGTGAACTAGTAAAACTTCACGTTACTTAATTGTTTAATGCAAACTGGTTTTATCCTGGAGAATGTTCTGACTTTTGCACTAGCGCGATAGCTTTAAGCAATACGACTACAAATTTGAACAATTGCTGTAGTATTGGTAACCTTCTCAACGTACCTCAGTAAGTAAGCCAGCCAAGCCATCTAGCTGCCCACCACCAGTCAAATTTCCCCAATTAAACTTGAACCTAATAGTTTTTAGCTATAAAATTTAAAATCAATTAAAGAAATTTGACAGATTGTATTATAGTAGCTTGATGTGCTGGGGGCTCTACTTACTTTGGCTTTGCGATTAATTTCCACAGGCATTTTTATTTTATAAAAATCTTGAACTTGATTAAACGTTCTTTTGGTATTTTTTCCTGAACCTCTTGCTGTCTTTTGTTCTTCTCCTTCTCTCAACTTCCTTAGTTATTTATTCTTATGTGGCATAGATGGTTTTCCACCCCAGACTCTTATGATGAAAGTTGGTTTACTGTGGTAATAAGGGCCGGCTTTTCAATCGCCAGTTAACTTTTACCTGAGAAATAAATGTTTTGTTTTGACAGATTGTCTATACAAAAAAAACTCTCAAAATGACAAACTTATTCGTCAGATAAAAGTTAATCGGCGATTGTAAAATCGGCCCTAAGAAGAAAGTTTATTGATCATTTTTGTCTTCAAGCTGATGCTCTTATTTCCTAACCTACGCAATAGTGTTCCACAAAATTTTCAAAAAGTGCAACATTTCAGTTACAATGATAAATGATGTAAGTTTTGCAAATAGATTTTTACAAACACACGTATCTTTTTAAACGTGTAGGGACCTATGTTTCATACCTGACTACTCAGAGAAGAAATAGCCAAAACTAACTCGGATGTCATAGCTGTAGCCTATAACTCCGCGAGATCTTCCATAGTGGTGGAAAACCAAGGATTCTACCACCAGACCGCTTGTGCGTCAGAACGGATGTTCAATTATAATATTATTCTGCAACGCAACAATGCTGTATTGTTTGGTGGCAGGCGTGATGTTTGAGTAAGTGCATTTATATGTTAGTACCGGCTAACATGATCCATGGACCATGACACGACCGCTAAAAACTAAAGAATTCAAATAATACTTCCGAAGAGGACATGTTTTACGAGTAAAGAAAAGTTTGACCAATATTGGAGAATGCACAGAGGTTAGGAGGCAACAAGTGCTGCGGTTCTTCATTCGTGAGTAAATGATAGTGTGACGGATGACAGAGGAGGGTGCAAGAATAAAACGTGTTGCGCCACCCCCAAGTAACATGGGATAAGGCGAGCAGAGCAATATATTTTTTAATAAAATCAAAGTCTGCAGTTGACACATCCCTGTTATTGCCTTATTTTCCAGCCCTTAATAAGTAACGAAAATATGACTCTAAAAATGACAAAAAAACTCCATTGTCCTCTTCTTCGCTCTGCTCGTTTTCACTTTGGAGTTCAGGCTCAGAAACTCACGCTTCGTCGACGGCTAAAACTGTTTTTTCATATCTGAAACTCTAAAGTCGACCTCTAACTAGGTATGCCTTTTAGTATGAACGTAGCCTTTAGTTAGCGTTTTGTAATATTTTATTCGGAACAATACACCACACGCATTGTTACGACTCGTATCGGGTCGTATTTCTTATTCATAGTTTCGTTTCTGCTAACTCTTTAAGTTAAAACCGTTATCATGTTGCGCGAGGTATGTTTATACTCCAACGTTTGCTTAAACAGCTTATCCGGATATCTCATTTCTTCAACCTGAGCTTATCAGCGCTATTTTAGTATGTTCTGGCAAGTCAACGGATGTATTGTGTGCAGTCTCGAGAATGTTTTGAGACTTCGTTGATAAGGCTAAGGTGATATTTGGTGTTTTGGTTGAATTTGATTTGTAAAAACTAGCCTATAAAGACCACTTTACTTTGAGATATCAAGATGAGCCGACCTTCTATTCAAAAAAATAAACATGGTTGAAAAAACGACTCCACCTTCGCAAACACCAGAATAATCTTGAACTGCTATGTCTGCCATTGATAAAATTTTATCTTTCGGGAAACTTCAACAGGTTTAAACCTGTCTACAATATTCCTAAACGGGACATCAGAATGCAGTACAAAATGACATACTTCATTACATACAAAACCAAGTACAAATTACAGTTGATCAAGTATTTCCGCAGTTATAATCGCCAATGGTCAGATACGGCAATTGAAGGAAACAGGTTCTTTAGGGCCTTAGATTGCAAGACCACCCGGCCTTACAATCTCACAAATTATTATGTACTCGTAATAATTATGTAATTAGTGATGACTGGACCAGACGAGATAAAAAGGAAGGTTATAAGGAAAAGCCTGAAATAACCACAAGTGACAGGGAGGTTGAGTAGGGGCCATCCTGGCATGGGCAAGTGCGAGCCAAGCATTTTACAAGGGTTTAAAAATAGCCCAAAAATGTCTTTGATTGTGAGACAACAGATTTGATTCGACAACCTTTCAATGCTTAAGAACTACTAAAAACCTTAAATATTGGTTAAACTGTTTCTCATTGAACCACTGAACTTTACAAATTCAAAAGTGAATAAAATGATGAGTTCTATGACCCAGAATTGACAAATTAATTTATGTCTTTTGATTCTTAAATCTTGCTGAAACACCAGGTAGGTAACACAAACCAAAGCGGTGTAGAAATTTCAAGTGTAGCAAAGTTATATGAGACGTCTCGGCACCTTAGTCAAACATGTTGAGAACAAACCGCGCTCCGTCTGATGCTATTTACTGAACTGGATACAGATGTTGAACGCTGGAAGGTGCAGCTGTAATGCACTTTGATAAAAATGGTCTGAACGGTGATACTATGACATGGAATTAAGAAATTTCAGACGGTTAATAAAGATGAATTAAAAAAAAGACGAAATAAATTTCTATTAGGGACACTTGTGGAAGGTATATCCATCAGCCGACGTCTTTCGGCTAAAATGATGACAAAGGGACCGAGAATGATTATTGTAGCCTTGAGTCTCATCATCTGCCTAGCCTTTTCCCAACTATGTTGGGGTCGGCTTCCAGTCTAACCGGATGCAGCTGAATACCAGTATTTTACATGGAGCGACTGCCTATCTGACCTCCACAACCCAGTTAATACTAGGTAATACGATACCCTTTGGTAAGACTGGTTGTCAGAGTTTCAGGTCACTGACTACCTGTAACGACTGCCAAAGATCTATATATGGCAGCCGGGACCAACAGCTTAACGTGCTTTCCGAGGCACGGAGGAAACTCGGTATGTCGGGCGGTCACTCATCCACAGACCGACCTAGGCAAGCACAGCTTTACCTAAAGATCGACCCGAGTGGCAGTTCTAATTAAGCCACGAGCTTCTCCACGAGCTATTGTAGCCTTGAGTCTACAGCTGTAAAAAATATTGACGACATAGTTTTCAGAACACGATAACAGCCACTGACAGTAAAAACATATTATATTAGTAAGGTCCTTTTAACGGAACGACATTCAAACTCAAGTATTATGTACTTCCCGTCGGGGCTGCGGGTTGTTCGCAAGAGATACCGCGGCCTCGACATTAAGGTCTAAGAAGGAACATGGGTGGTTTTTAGTCAGTAGAAGTCTGACACTCCCTTTCGCTCTGCCCAAGAGCGGGAGGGGTTATTTGATGATTTCCCACCCCCCCAAAAAAAAAAAAAAGTATTATGTACTTCTATCTAGATTCCAGTCATTTGATTGGTTGAAACTAATTTTAAGGTAATACCTGGGTTCTGAGTGATGTTCTGTACCTAGGTTTCCGTGACTGCTGCTTCAAACAGACCAGGTACAGGTTGCAATCCTATTTCAAACAAGTGAAGAACGTGCAAATGCAGGCGCAAATACGGAAACTATCGTAGTCTTTGGTCCTAGTAAACCGACACTAACCGTCATATTTCAAACTAGCGGACGTCACGCGGTTTCACCCGCGTAGTTCCCGTTCCCGTAGGAATACAGGGATAAAAAGTAGCTTATGTCACTCAGGGATAGTGTAGCTTCCCAACGGTGAAAGAATTTTTGAAATCGGTCCAGTAGTTTCGGAGCCTATTCGTTACAAACAAATCTTTCCTCTTTATAATATTAGTGTAGATGAAAAACATGAACGCAGGCACAGAGACGGCAACTATCCTTGTGTTTAGTCCCAGTAAACCGACACCACACGATTACACCCGATCGCAGTCCGATGTTCCTTATTTATTTCCAAGTTCTGTATTTAAATGTATGTAGGCAGAGATGAATCGTACCTCGTCGCCTACGTAGTCGACATTAACCCATTGGCCTCAGTTGACTCCCATAAGCTGCGTCTTGATAAATAGCCATTATAAACGCACTTTGTTTTTTATTCATTCATTCATTCCAGTCATACTCGGCCAGTTCTGTGTAATAGGAATATGTAACAGGTTGTGTTCAATGAGTTTCTGAACAAAAAAGAAATTATATCCATCGGTATAGGTGTATTACTCGTTTCTGCTTTGTATGGGAAAAAATTTGCTGTAAAACAGTTAATACACGATAGTGTATTAACTGTTTTACAGCAAATTTTTCTATACAAATATAAAGAATATGAACGTATAAAATTATATACGGTACTTTAACATAAACACTTTTTTTATTTTTGGGTATCTGTATGTTTGTTCCGGCTAATCTCCGAAACGGCTGTATCGAAAAATAATTCGGATTACGTACAAAAAAAAATAACCCATAATTTGATGACAATGATCACCGCTCTGGTTATTTTAATGCAGTTATCATCTGTCTTATCTTTTTTTATAAGTAGTCCATTCCATATCCTAGAGAGGAGGTCTGTGTTTCAACAACGGGAATATTACATGCTGAATATTTTATGCTAAGTAAAGACATTTCCATATATTCTAGTTCTTTGACAACGATATTTACAGAACAAGATATTGGTTGTCGGGTGTGTTTCGTCAACAGGCGCCGACTCACCCAGATTGTGGCATTATGCCCTAAATAGTAACAAACGTTCCTGGTTCATACATTGATTTAAACTTAGTACTGCATGACAATGACATGTCTTAGAACCAAAAAATCGAAGACATGTGAATTGACATCTACCAACCCGCACTGGGCCCGCGTGGTGGAGCCCATCACTCTCCCAGAGAGGAGGCCTTAGTCCCTGCAGAGGCTGATGATGATGAGGATGACTACATGGCAATCATCTTAAATCTTTGACAGTCGTCGCAGGTATTCAGTGGCCCGCAAGGCTTACAACCAGTCTCACCGTGTTGGTTGTGGAGGTCAGATAGTCCGTCGCTCCATGTAAAATTCTGGTATTCAGCTGCATCCAATTACATTGGAAGCCAACCCCAACATAGATGTGAAAAGGCTAGGCAGATGATGACTGCATTAAAATCATGTAAGCGGTGATCATGTATATTCCATTTAGGTATGGTACTGTAAAAAACCTCATTGAGAACCAAAATTTTGAAGATGGGACTTTGGTTTTTTTTTGCATTGCACAGTATGCATGTTTTTTGTTAAATTTATAACATTAAATTGGGATAATGACATGCAGTGTTTTTCATGTTTGTTCCGGATAGTTTTTGAAACGGCTGGACCGATTTTGACAGGACTTTATTGTGTTGTGTGTCAGTCTGTAATTTAAAGCTTCTACAAAACATACTGCCGCACTCAGAGAGCTTTAATGATTACTTAGGCCATCACTTAGTAAAGGTTTTGACAGCTTTGTCATACAAAAGTATGTTAAATCTTTACTAAGCTATGGCTTAAGTAATAATTAAATATCTCTGAGTACCGCAGATAAGCCATGTAGAAACAGGAATTGTTCTTTCATCTACACAACATTAAAGTTTTAGTACCACACCATACAGTTGTTAATTATCGTTAATAATTATCTGCTAGATTAAATACAGCGGTTTTCATCGTCGTAAATATTATTGTTCTCGACTTTTATGACTTTGGTGTGTAATTCACCTTTAATCTTAACTTATATTTTTACTACTTTTGTTATGCCGTTGGAATCGTTGGCACATTGGTCGCATCTGCGACTGCTGAGCATTAGGTCCAGGATTCGATCCCAGGGTTCAGCAAAGTGTTATTATGATTTTTCATCAAGAATTTCTCAGTACTTGCCACCGGAGTCTGGATTTCTGTCCGGCTGATGGCAACAGGCTCGCTCCTATTACATGGGGCTTAAAATCATAACTTGTGAAATGTGGCAAGAATCACATCAAACTACCCGAAACTATAAAATTATCCCAACATAATATATAACCCAACCTTGAACCTACACATCATGGTTTTGCGATAAAGCCGAACAATTAATAAAAAAAAGTGTCGTGACAACTTTTCGTAAGAATTTTTTCCGTCTAGCCCCCTTTCACAACGCGCGATAAGGAACTTCGTTCCAAAAATTGACAGATTGTAGTAGCTTGATGTGCTGGTGTCTGTACCTAGGTCCGTCAAGTACATCATCATCATTTCAGCCAAAAGACGTCCACTGCTGGACATAGGCCTCCCCCAGGTGTCACCACATTGACCGGTCCCGTGCGTCTCGCATCCAGCGGGTCCCCGCAACAACAACAACAACAGCCTAGTACATAAGATAATCTATCTAAATATATAATTATATAAAATTCTCGTGTGTATGTTAGTTGCCAGACTAATCGGAAACGGCTTAACCGATTTTTATGAAATGTTGTGTGTATATTCAGTAGGTATGAGAATAGGGCTTGAAGCACTTTTCATACCCCTTAGTGATAAGGGTGGTACGGTCTACGCTTCTTTGTGGTAGGTGGGGTGGGGTGGAAAATCATCAAATAACCCCTCCCGCAGAGCGAAAGGGAGTGTCAGACTTCTACTGACTAAAAACCACCCATGTTCCTTCTTAGCCCTTCATGTCGAGGCCGCAGTATCTCTTGTGAACAACCCGCAGCCCCAACGGGGACCCGCAGCCCCGACGGGGGTACGGTCTACCCTTAATTTTAATTTTATGGATTTTTTTTTCTTATGATTCTGCATAAAATATGTCCAAGCGGATGAAGTCGCGGGCAACAGCTAGTTATTATAGTTTTACGAAGGACGATTGTACTTAGACACAGATCCATATTAAAGTTTGTACTGCGGTCTATACCCAGCAGTATGAACACTGCTACAACAAAATACGCCCTATTACCGTCTTTTGTTAAGCAAGGCCTTCATTGAAGTATTATCAGTACAACGACTGAGCAATTCTGAGCATTGTACTATAGCTAAATATAGCCCGGGTCGAGTGCCAGTGTGTGGCAAACGACGAATCATTTTCATTGTGTTTCATTTTATATGGCTTTGGTAATCTAGGGACACCTGGTTTTGATTGCATGTGATTGACAAGTTTGACCTCTGCTCGAATTATGGCAGTGTATTTGACTTCCTTGTTGGTCTAGTGTTCGGAAGCACGACTGCTGGCTGTGCATGAAGTCTTGGGTTTGATTCGCAGGTTGGGCAAAGTGATATTGGTTTTTTTTTCTATCAGGAATTCCTCAGTAACGGCTACGGAGTCTGGAATTCGGCCAATTACACATGGGACCTAAACATAACTGTCGAAATGTGGGTTCACTAATGAGTACCTTTGCCTAACCCTTCGGAGGTTACAGGTGTGATGTTACGTTACTTGATTGTGACTAAGAATTGCATTGCCTGTAGGTAATACTTATTTTGGAAGTTGACTTATGTCATCAACAGATACAGAGTTATTTTGGTAAAGATTTGGTTAGCAGAGCAACCTGAAACAGCTGGAATTACACAATTAAAATGATACACCCAATTCATATTTATAAAACACTCAATAGTTAAATTAAAACTGTATTTTTGTATTCAAACGGTCCTCAATGAATCGTCAAATTAAAATGACAGATGAAAATCATTAAGGGTCCATGTCACCTTTTAAACGATTAATGTTCAAATGATTCGTTAGATGTTTGATTTTAACGTTGCCACCGGCTTTATGGAAACATGGTGATCATTATTTTAAAAATCATGATTATGAATATTATAATGACGTTTTTAACTGCGATGACTTTCAAAAATACTTATATGGGACCCGTTGCATGTAGATTTTTAAATTGCTTACACATAGATTCAAAAGCTATAAACTCAAATAGGTTTCCTCTACCTTTTACCTCATTAAATAGGTAATAGATAGTAAGCACCCACTCGTTTACAAAATGTTCTAAAAAAACATAGGTAGGTAAGTATTTAAAATGCACTTTGACTAATTAAAATCTCGACTAAAGCGACTTTTTCTAGCTTGACGAATATGAAATCAACTTGAAATATTTTTTACTTGGAATTTTAAATTATGTGAAGCATTCATCATGCGTCTTGTTGAATTCTTTGTTTAGTTAGCTTCTTGCAGTTTAGAGTTTAAATTATCGAAATTCGCGTTTTAGGTCAGATAGAGTGTTTGTAAGACTTGTACCAGTTGCCCGTCGGGGCTGCGGGTTGTTCGCAAGAGATACCCCGGACTCGACATGAAGGGCTAAGAAGAAACATGGGTGGTTTTTAGTTAGTAGAAGTCTGACACTCCCTTTCGCTCCGCCCAAGAGCGGGAGGGGGGTTATTTGATGATTTTCCACCCGCCAAAAAAAAAAAAAGAATCTTGTACCAGTTATCCTAAAATGTGATTAATATTATAATCATAGTATGAGTTTATTGAAACGGCCTTTTTAGGATATTTCCCGTTGCAGCCCGGAGTCGGGATTGTTTATTAATCCAGTTGTTGGGAATAGGCTCGCCCCCCTTTGTATAGCACTGAAACAACTAGCGAATGAGGATGCACTTATTACGCACACCTCTGTCTATTCCTTTGGGGACCACAAGCGTGATATATATTATGCTCATTTAAATGCAACATCATCTTCTAAACCGTTCTTCTTTTTTTCGATTCGACAACTCAAATTTTGTCCGACCAGTACGTAGCAACCTGGATAGCACTTTCGTTTGCCTCGTTTAGGTCTTTGAACGTGAAATAAGTTGATTGTTCTAAACCGTTGAGCAGACAAAAAAATGAGAGGTGTCAAGGAACACCCGGATGGAACGAAGTTATTGTTATTATTTTTTATTATGTAAAAAAAAAAAAAAATATATAGAAATGAAAATATCTGGCTTGCTTTCTATAAGAGAGAGAGAGACAGACAGAGAAACATGCGACGCCGCACAGCTTACAATAGCTTACTATAGCAAAAAGTGTCGTGACAACTTTTCGTAACAATTTTTTCCGTCTAGCCCCCTTTCACAACGCGCGATAAGGAACTTCGTTCCAATAACACTTGGTGGTCTAAATTTCAAGCAGAAATTCGCAGAACACTTATCATGTTTAGATCCCAAACAAACTTTCAATATTGACTCTTGAATTTCAATTCAGTGTTGACTCAACGAATGCATGATTCTGTAAGGAATTAGTATTTGTTTAGGTGTTAAGAAAATATGCGACATTCATATTCTATCGTGGTACGGCTATAAAAACCCGTCAATGTATTTTTTTGTTGTTCCTTTTTTATTGCTTGAGATTATTCGCATTTGAACTTGTGTTTTTTTTGTTAAAGTTTGTATGTTCCTAACATATTGTGTGTCACTACACTACCAGCTCAGGTCCAAATCTATAAATGCTAGGTTTCCTTTTTTTTTTGGCGGGTGGAAAATCATCAAATAACCCCTCCCGCTCTTAGGCTGAGCGAAAGGGAGTGTCAGACTTCTACTGACTAAAAACCACCCATGTTCCTTCTTAGCCCATCATGTCGAGGCCGCGGTATCTCTTGCGAACAACCCGCAACCCCGACGGGATGCTAGGTTTCTTTTGATTTCCGCGGAATAGTTAGCCATTTTCGAAAGAAGCATCAAATGCGCTATCGATACTACAGGTTTTCTTGCGTTGTAGTTTAGTGCAAATGGGATCCTTACAGTTTCCTGCATTAAATGATAAATTAAATTGCTAAGTAATAGATTTCTAACAGTTGTTAAAATTCCTTCTTCAATTGTGATTCTCGATCGAAATTAAACGACATACTACCTAAATAAGTTACTAAAAAGTGTATTTATTTGTTTCAGACATGGTTCTTCACGGACACAGATAACCCACAACATCAACGCCAAACAAGTAAGTCAAAACTTTTTCAAACTTCAATAACATTGTTACCGAACAACCCCAAAATATGTACACCATTTACGACCTTACTCCGTTGTAATAAGAGCCCTTATTTACAGACGGGCACATGGTAAACACGAACTGTTCCAGCTCGCATCAGCGAAACCATCTATGCTGTAAAACGTCCGTGGAATACGACCATTTCCTCGAAAGTGGTAAAAAGTGAGTATATCAATTACTCAAACTTTTCTAAATTTAGTTTATGGTATTTTGGGTCTTATTTTGTAGGACGCAAGAGCTTATCTATAGATGGCAAACAAATATAAAAATTTCAAGTGTTATTGTAATTTTATTTATTATATTTTCGCTCTTATTCCTTGGTAGATAAGGGTTATATTCTGAGAAGGAATTGGCGATAGATTTATTTATCGTATACGTGTTCGAAAGTTTAACAAGATAAGCGTGTTTGTCCGATAGTTTGTGGAGATTGTTTTCTTGGTGGACGCAAATCTTTAAGTCCTGAGCAAGTATTATTCTTTTATGACTACGCTAGCTTTTGCAGGGATCCGATCATATTGATAGGCTTTCCGCTTCTTCTATTCACAAAATAATAAAACTAATCCCTTATTTAATGTTGATCTTTTGCGGTTCTTCTGCCAAAACTTTGTCATTTACGTTAAAACTAAAGAATAACTGTTTTGAGACAAAATTGTTACTACAAATTTTCCGAGTTACTAACTTAGTATTTTAATATCAAACTCAGAATTCCGAGACTTACAATATAAAGAAATTAAGCAATTAATTTAGTTCGTAGTAAGCCGCTTCCTTGACAAAGCATATTATGTTAATGATCATATTAATAAAAAACAAAGCAGTCTTCTCAGTATTCCAAAACAAAAACAATCCAAGATTCACCCTACAGGTATATACCATAGAGTTTATCATCCATAATTATGGTGTACCATAGAGCATCGCTCAAACCATCACAGCGACACATCTCAGCAATTATAACGCAATCAAACTAACGTTTGTTACTCAAATCAGACGAATGATGGATGTGAATTAATCAGAACTGTAATTATAAATTTAGATGCTAAGCTACAATTATCTGAAGGTACTTTACATACGAGATCTCACGCACCGTTTATTCTGCAAATTAGATAGAAGAGAGATGAGAATTTCGTAACAGACTAACCCTGGTTTCAACAAGGTAATTTATTCATGATGAAGTCTTGAAATTAATATTTTGGTTTAATTAAGAATCTTACGAGGGAAGAATAGATTATCACGATATTGAAAGACACCTTAATATATAAAGACTTCATAATGAGAAGAAAACGAAACAGAGATAGGAAGAATCTAATGCTGAAATAACGCAGAGTTGTATAAACCAACAGAATTTAGTCTCGGCCAGTAGACGCAATGGTCGTTTAATCTTTTAAGTCATGCAAACAATCCTATTCACTAATTAAGAGCAGGAAATCGTTGCACGCAAATTAGATGCAGGAAAATAGCACTCATTGCCCGACGAACAGCGGAAAACGTAATTCAAGAGTCAAAGGGGATAGTAGTCTGAATGCAATGCGGGGCGATTCAACATATTGAAGGATCGTATTGGAAAACGCAATGCATTGTGAACACCGGACCCAAAGACCAATCTAGTTTATCTTTTAGATTGTTTGTCAAGTCATCATCAAGAAAAATATAATTTAGAGTGGATGGTGTTATTTATTTTTTCAATAATTACTTAAACGTGTTTATAAAACCCAATGTTTTTACAGCAATTTAGTCCGAACAAACAACGGAAGTTTTTCTCACTACTAATAAGCTAAACAGAAAAACAAAAAACGATTAAGTTGACAAACATAAAACACAGCGGCATTCTAAACTCCTTCAATATTTTTCTAATAAAACGGGCGTAGTTCAAAGTTTTTCTAAACTGCATAGTTAGTCAGAACCCGCAGTGAGTATGTTTTTGTTTTCACTAAAAACAAAACGCTCTTAACTTCTGTTTTTAGAAGCACCGCTGTCTGTTTAAATATTGAACACAAACTTTCAACGACTCTAATGACCGTATTATGGTTAACGACAACTTTTCCGTTTTCATACTCAAAATAACTTGTCGAATATTCCAGTTTATAACTGAAGAGAGAATCTAAAATGAAAATATACTCGCTCACGACATTTCATAACGTCCGACTGCATTGCTAAAGAACATTTTTAGGAAGAACATGAAGCAATTTTGAAAGCAGATTAAAATTCCTCCCGTTTGTGCCGTCTCTGAAATAGGAAATGTATTTTTTTTCTCCAGTCCATATCAGAGGTTGACACCACTATAAAAAGTAATTGTATGAGCGCAGTTGGATTAAAAAAAAATATGTTAGGCCATTTAAACAAAAAGTGTTTTACTGTACCATGTTGAAGGCCTTTTAATCAGTAGACAACAGCGTCACCAACGAAGCTCAACGCTCAAACACAAACAACAAACGTTAATGGTTTTTCAAGAGCAAGTCCAATATTATTTTGGGCTCACAATAATTTTCACGCATTTACTCAGAACGGACTAATGTTTTTGTTGAAACTTCTTGCTTTTATTCCCACAGTTTTGAAGTGCAACCCCAAACGCATTAGTATCACATTTCAATACATTGGGTATCATCAATGTTGTATTTCTTGCGCCTCCTCCACACGTATGTGTAAACAAGCGAGTATTTTCAAGAATTAGGTACATAAGAGGTCCATTTTGGTTGTCATTACCCGCACAATGAACCTCAATGTTTAGCATTGCTAGCCACTAGCCACTGTGTTGTTACTGGAAATGTATTTTCACCTCATTAGTTGTTGTTGGCACTTTAAAAATGACAATGACTCCAAAACGTAGAAGTGTCGTAATTCATCAATCAACTGCGTTCATCGCAGTCCATATTCATCACGTACTTAAATAAAATGTAAATTACTGTGCCCACAAATGTTTGCTACAAATAATGTTATTATTTATTCCCAATTTGGAGCCATATTCAAATTGTTTGAATAATGAATCCCACAACAATTTCCCATAAGCCTATACAAACACAGAGAGTAATTGAACGTTTCCGGTCGAAATAAACATTTAATGGGTATAATCGATGATGAAGCTATTAATTATACGCCGCCTAACAATCTCCTTGGCACGAATTGTAATACTCTATTCATGGAGTTAGCTGTTGTAACAAAAGCCTTTGTAACGTGTCGCTGAAGTCTCGTTACTTGCGCCCATTAATTTTCTTTGCCTACGCATCAATTTGTCCATAAAACTGAGTCTGAACCTTTCGTAATAAACGTCCGATGCGGTGATCTTTTGTAAGCAGTTCTTCCGGAACAAATGAAATGGGCTGAATGCGGAGCCTGTAACAGTCGCAAGGTCAATGAGATCGTTTGATTTTATGTGGAGAAGGATACGTTGACACGTAGTAGATTTGTTGTAATTGCGAGAGCGTTTCCTGAAATATATTTCATTTACTTTGAGTAAGCGATTTGTAAGCTCGTCGATTTCGTAGATCAAATCTAATATTTGAGCTTATTCCGCCGAATTAACAAAGTACTGCTTTTCCTTCTATGTTAGGAATTTGGTATTAGTCCTTAAAGTATACCTTTTACCAGCTTACATCACATCATACACATCATTTTATGGATTTTTTATGCCTTAACTAGTTCTAGTGCTATTACGAAGCCTCATATGAAACTTTAAAAGTTTGTACATGTAGCGAAAGTTATAACCGATAAGTTTAAAGGTCTCATACATTAAAAACCAACTTATAGCCCATCTAGACACTTACATGTTTCTACTTCAAAACCAGGAATGGCATACTAAAACATCAAAATATACGAGCGGTTAGGAATCGAACATCTCTTTTATTGGTCCCAGGTGGACTGTAATAGGATTATCGTACGTTAGCGGTGTAAGCTTCACTGGATACGTCAAACCGTGGATTGTTACGTACAAAATTGGTAGTCACGAAGGGACCTTTTGTCTGTTACGTAAACGGAATTGGTTATGATATACTGTTCGTTACTTTTGCCGAAATAAGGTTTACTAATGTGCCTTTTCTTTCGGCTGCTAAGCCGTTTCTATTGCTAACCTTAATGCCTTCCTTACTCATGTAATTTGTTGTTTTTATTGTGTGTATGTTAGTTTTTCTTCTATTTTCTTTCTTTATATTTCCTTTACCATAGTCTAGTCTAACTACACTACACTACACTACACTACTACTTAGGGTGGGTTGCACCATATTACTATAACGATAACCAAACCGTAACAAGCCATAAAACCATAACAAAAGCAAGCAATTTGATGGCTTGTTACGGTTTGGTTATCGTTATAGTAATATGGTGCAACCCACCCTTAGTTGCGTTAATTTCTAGTTAAATCACTTCTGAAGCAAAAATGTTATCTCTATGTTACTTGTTAAGTTTTTGTCTGACAGCTCCGTCCACAAACAACCGATCAGATGTTAATCTCGAAGGTATTTATTGCTATCTTACCAATGTGATTTCCATTTTATAGTCTGTTTCTATGTGAAGGTTTTGTTATGAAATGCTTGAGCTACATCTGTTCACAAGTTGTTTAATTAAGTAATGAGTGGGAGTCTGCATTTTGAGTTACGAACAACTGACTCTGCGGTAGGTCTCCCAATTCCAATTTAAGAGATGTTTTTGTCTCGCCAATCGTAATCATATTATCATAAAGTGCACTGAAAAACTTGCCGTATTACACAGTTTTAATATTTGTTCTGAACAATTTTTCTTTTAAATTATCTAAGACCGAAACATAAAGTAATCCTATATTCTGTACAGTCCGCACCTAACAGCAATTATGGGCGGATATGGAAATAACATAGCAGTGAGTAATTCGTTCGGCTTTGCTGGGTAATAACATACTTAAGCTCAGGTCCGCGGATAATAAATAGTCTCGATCTGCAATTAAACAGCAGTCTTGCAAGAAATACGCGTCGACCGATCCAATTTCGCAAATGCAAACACGATATGCAAGAAACTCGATCCAGATTATAAGTTGTCGAGTGGCGGCCATTTGTCGTACGCCATATTGCAATATGTGGTCACGGATTGCGTACACGCAGCTCCTGTTATTCGCTGAGCGTAATGTCAGTAAATTACACCGCAACAGCTAATTATTGGCACCCGAAGCAAAATTCTTGCCCGTACGACTTTATAAACACTCTGTACTCGCAATTATTATTTCCTTCAGCAATTCTGGATGCAGCTGGTTAATTTGTGTTTTCGTGTAGATACTCATTTGACGATCGTTGAAATTGTCGGTTACTTTTATGGGCGTCAATAATGGAACCAATTTTTTCGTTCATCGTCGTCTTTATTTTTGAAACTCGCGTAATGATCGTTTGTTTTTATAATCTCTTCGGTCTACGGTACTGATGGTCTTCAATACGCCTTTTAATAAAAATAAATATTGGAATTTTAACAGTTCTTTTTGTTGTTTTAAACAGGTGGTTCTGCCATTTCGACGATGATAACTACGTAAACGTACCTCGGTTGGTCACAATCCTGCAGAGATACAACCATCAACAAGAGTGGTACTTGGGACGGCCGTCTGTCAACAAACCACTGAACATACTACACAAGCCTTCCAATAGGGTAAACATAAACAATTTTCCTTCTGACATAATTATGATAAATGGGCCGGCTTTTAACGGAATTGATTTAATAAGTTTGTTATAAAAGTTTAATTTGTTCCAGCTGATGTTCTCATTTTGGTTCGCCACGGGCGGTGCCGGATTTTGCATAAGCAGAAGTTTGGCTTTTAAAATGGTACCTGTTGCAAGGTGAGTGATTTCAACTTTTCAATTAAAACGTTATAACGCAATTAGTATTTAACTTCGTCAAATGAAACAATGCATTCTTGCCGAAACAAAGCAAATACAACTTAAATGGCTGGTTTTAATTTTAAAGTTTTTGGCAGAAATTCACCGTACCTCGGAAAGCTCATTAAGCCGTTTTTCCCGGCTGTTACTACAGTGGTCCGTGGTTCGCAAATTTGACAACTAGTCTCACCGAGGGATATCCCATACTTACTGGGTTGTAGAAGTCTGAAGGGCAGTCCATGTAAAATACTAGTATCCACCTGAATCCGGTTAGATTGTAAGACGACCCAAACATAGATGATGATCAACATTTATCTTTGTTGCAGTGGAGGCAGATTCATCAGTGTCTGTGAAGGTATACGGTTACCAGATGACGTCACCATGGGCTTTATAATAGGTGAGAATTTTTCTATGAAAATGCTACTAACATTTCGAGGTACACTTGTATCATATGATAAAAATAGCCTCTATTTATTGGTTTGCAGAGCATGTAGTGAAGAACAACTTGACTCTAGTACCGGAGTTCCATTCTCATTTGGAACAAATGAAGCTGTTGCCCGTAGAAACGTTTCGGGATCAAATCTCCTTCAGCTACTCCGGACCGAAGGACAATATGAATGTCATCAATGTGCCTGGATTTGACACGAGATATGATCCTACTAGGTAAGAGATACTATCTTAAAGTTAAACTCTGATGTCGGACTTGCACTCAAATCTGTGTGTATGATGTGTGTGTGTGAGTGCATGTGCCTGCGTATAAGCGTGTGTGTGTGTGTGTTAATGTTATATTTAATGGTAAATGTAATTTCCTTGCTGCCAGGATCTTAAGTTAACTTGCAGTTTGAATTACGTACGTTACAAATTGCATGGCAGTTTTAAAATATCCACATACTGCCTCATTTTTACTTGTTGTAAAACTAGAAATTTTGTTAGTCTCTCGAGAGAGATTTCGCTATAGCTAAGTGTTTTGAAATTTGTTGATTCCAGCCTTTTTGTTACAGGTTCCTGTCGCTGCATTGTTTCCTATTTCCACACTTCAAGTTCTGTCCTAGATAGCATCAAAATCTTTATTACGAAGGGATATTAATTTGATACCGTTTGAGAAACAAATAATCAACGGAAACAATCATTAAATCTTCCATAGACCGCAAAAGTGCAATAAAAAGTCCAATATTCATATTGAAAAATTATCAGATTTATAAAAGAAAATATTTTTTGAAGATTTTATGACATAGTTTAGGTTGTGATATTAGTTTTACAAAGGAAGTAGGCAAGAGTATAAGATGAATTATAATATGTAAAAATTGTCGATAGTGTAAATGCTTTTAACAAACTGTATATTGTTTCTGTATACAGATTGTAATGTCTATAAGAAATCTGTGATATTAGATTATTCTTTTGTGTAGTTATATAATATAAATGTTGTATTTAAAGGTATCTACAGTCAAGTGTTATGACATTGTTTGTAAATTAAGTTGTTTATTAAATAAACAATTTTGAAATATTTACTTTTGTGTTTTTGTCAGTTTCCAAAGTTACACCTTCGGAAAGCCTATTTTTCTCCCAGTTTGTATCAGTTACTATTAGCAGGTCGTGGTTACTGTAGACATTATACCTATTCCGTTTATGGAGAACAGTCCAGCTATTGACTATGTCATGGAATCGGCTACATGAATGTACTCTATACGTGTAATGCCTAGCGAGAAACCCCACGATCCAATTTCAACCGTCGCGTCGTTACATTAGAAATATTAACAAGACAAAATAACTTAATAACTTATTCCATTGAATTAGTACCTCCGTGATTATAGACTCCAGAAATACGTGTCACTCTAGAATACAAATTTTCATTTGAAAAAACTCTGCTCTCTCATTATTTTTTATATTCTTGACCGAGTACTACCGACGGAAAAATTCAACCCTCAAAGTTCGGTCTAGAATCATGTACAAATCTTTGATAACAGTTTATAAATGCTATAATGTACACCGGACTCAAAACGGTGAAGGAACCGTGATGACATCGTGAGAGCTAAAAAAATCGAAGACATGTAACATCCACCAACCCTAACTGGGCCCACGTGGTGGATTATAGCCCATCCCTCCTCTAGAAAGGAGGCTTGAGTCCCTGCAATGGGAACATTATATGATGATGATGAACACCGTGGGTATGATCCTGAAAACAACAATATTGATCAAGCAATTAGCGACACCGAATTTCAATTAAATACTTTGAAAATAAATGAAACAGTCTCTTAATGAAGACGAAGAAGGAATAAAGTACTAAATTCACGTCTGTCATTGTAAGAAAACAAATGTTCTTTCTTGTGCACTAGTTTGCAGGCAGCTGCACAAGTAAAGTTAAGTAATAATTCCTACGGACGTCTGGCTTACGTCCCGAGTTTTCTTCATAATAAAATAGTCCTCTTGAAATACTTTGCATACTTGGTTTGGATTTAATTTGTAGAAACATTTATCAGGATACAGGAACTTAAACAGAAGAAGAAGAAAAAGTCTTTATTTATCAAGCACAGGACAAAAAATTACATTTATTAACATAAGAAAAAAAAATACAAACGAAAGTGGTCCTATACGAGCCAAAAGGCAATACAGACATAAACTAACGCATTTTTCACCGTTCGACTACAGAACTACCAGAACGCCACATGAAAGGCATCCTTACATACTCCTTTCACACTGGTCACACACGCACGCAGGTTGGGGGTACTTGACCCCTGACCTTCTTGAATAACCCCACCAATAAGGTCAAAGTATGTCCTTCTAGGGCGCACATATACTTATAGTATACGTTTATTTTTCGTGCAAGGTGACCAAAGTTATCAAAATGCCTTGCACCTGCCAATGACGTCATGCGGTAAACTCACGTAATATGGAGATTACGGGCTTTGCATATCGGCCCAGAATGTCCCGCTGGTAAAAATTGGCAAGGGCCTCATTGACGGTCGTAGTGAACTCGTATGGCATATACCCATAAAGATCACCAAATTGCTAGTCATCATGGCTCACGAAAGAAAGGCTTTTTATTCTAGGTCGCCGGATTTGGCGAGTAGGAATATAAAGGGTGAAAGGGACTCTGACGGACAAACAGTTACCTACACTTATTAGTAAATTATTCTGAACCCTCTCCCTACATGGACATTTTACAAGGGCCATTGAAAAAAACTGCGGTTTCATACATTTTGATCATAAGATATTGCACTTTTGTAGGGAACATGTTCAGAATGATGAACGTATTACGTGGTATCCGTTTGTGCAACGGTGTCCATTCATCATCATCAGCCTAATGTTCCCACTGCAGGAACTCAGGCCTCATCTCTAGGAGAGGGATGGGCTATAATCGACCACGCGTGCCCAGTGCGGGTTGGTAGATGTCACATGTCTTCGAATTATTATTTTTGGGTTTTAAGACATGCTGGTTTCCTCACGATGCGGTCACCACTGTCCCTTTCACCTTGTACTTATAATATATTGACATAATACATAAGCCGCTTCTTATGAGGCGTTTGTACGCGTCATAAGAAGCGGCTACAATGTAGTGATGACAAAGAGGTAATCACATCGACCCCAATAGCAGCATAGATAAGTTTCACATTTGAGTGCTCTTGACTAAAATACAATCGACATTTAGATGTCATGAAAATTTCTAGTCAATTCATATCTAAGTATCGCTATAAAATAAATAAAGTTCCGATCAGCATTTAAGTATATACCACAACGCTCATTACCATTTTGAAGTTATACGAATAACATACTTATTTGAATAACATTGATGATAATCACCAGAACATGATCAGATCGGATATAAACACCCTATAACATGCAGCTTAGTATAAATTGAAGTTATATTTCGGGAGATGAGCGATCAAACTAGAAAGGGCTAGAAGAATGAAGATTTCGTTTTTTTGTGTGATGGGAAATCATCAAATGACTCCTCCCGCTCTGGGCAGAGCGGTAGGGAGTGTCAGACATCTACTGACTCAAAACCACCCATGTTGCTTCTTAGCCCTTTGTATCGAGGCCGCGGTATCTCTTGCGAACTACCCGCAGCCCCGACGGGGAATGAAGATACCTCAGTACATCCTTCTAGACAAATAGTAAAAAAAGGAAAGAAGGTGGTCCAAAAGTTAAAAGTTTATTATGATTATAAATTCGTTTTAATGTTATACCTACGCTGACGTCAGAATCGTCTGCAAGCTTTGAGTATAATTACATTTCGTATTAAAGCAAGATAAGATCGTATTCATATTCATTAGTGTGGGTGTCGCGAATCTGCGACGATGTGCGCATCGCCTTACACGGCGACCGCGACACCGCATTCATGGAATGTAGGGTGATTGTCCCCGTAGATGCGATGCGGTCTGCCATGCTGATATACATGTACGATTTATGCATGAACATTGAAAACATTGCTCTGGATTACGGGATGATTACTGAGTCGAATGAATCAATTAACTTAGAAGAAATATTATAATACGAGTATCTAGCTCATGAAATGAAAACTTAGCAATGACAATTAACTAATAGGCACCTAAATGGTTGGTTAAAAGAATATTTGGTAAATGTCGAAAGTGAAAAAACGATGGATGGACTGAATAAACATATTGTTATCGTTAGAAAAAAGGTGGGTGACTAAGGTGCAAACTTACTAGAAAAGATGAATGGAAGGAGGCATCCTGTGCCGATCCCTCACACATAAATTGGAATAAGAGCAGGAGAATAAGGATTGTGATCAGGGATGTTACGGAGCTTCGACTCCGGTTCCGTTAAGTCGGAACTTCCGATTATTATTACACCTTCGGTTCCAACTTCGGCTCTGACACTTTTAAATCGAAGGTTTTAATCGGAGGTCGAAGCATAACATAGCGGCGACGGCGGCCTGTGTCGACTGTTATGAACAGGTTCATACATGTCGCGCGGGGAATCCCCCCGACTCCCAGTACATGCACTCTGTCGTCAATTATTTTTTCACTTGTTGTTAATTTGTTACGCACCACCACCACTTCTGACCCTGCCTCCGACTCCGATTCCGACTCCGATAAAGCAAATTTAAAAACTCCGACTCCGCCTTCGGTACCGATAAAACTACCTCCGTTACATCCTTGATTGTGATAAGTTAAATGTTATAAAAATGATGATAACAAATCTATCTATTACCATAATTATAATAATTAGCTATCACGATAAAAGCAAATAGTAAGTCGATCGTTCATCATTCCCTAACAACATATAGACTCCAATAGACGTATGAATAGATCATTCAATACCCACAGTAAAGCTAACTCGCCGTATTCTAACACCTCTAAACGTTACTGGACTAGTTTTATCGATGCGATGCCTCAATAGTCTTTAAATGGGAAACGTATCAAGTAACAGAATTTATGACCTCGAATCGAAGGGGCATTTCCTATGGAGTCTTAAAGGTAAGATTCCAATGCAAGCTTTTTTTTATGCTCAACGAAACGAAATACGGTTCTATTGAAAAATAATCAAGTTGCAGCAAGTAAATAGCATCAGATGTTATACCATCTAGCATGAACAAAGTGCGTTTTGAAGGACTGTCTTAGGTTTTAAGACGTTCAAAAATGGTTGCTTCTCAGCCTTATTTGCATAAATAGATTTTGTAAGATTAGAGGAAGACCATAGAAACCATGGATGGACTGTGTGAAGGAAGATATGGCTAGAATGGAGGTGATTACAGACATGACGAATAATAGAGAAATATGAAAGAAAAAGACATGTTCCGGAAACTCCAAATATATTGAGATAAGGGTAGGAGAATAATAGTCTTCGGGAAAAAAGTAACGAATATTTCGTGAGAACATGTTCTGGCCAAATTTTCTACAACATCATTTCCTTAGAAGCAGTAAGAATGATTAATTAAATTGATTGACATGCTCCATTCGTTCCGCAATGGAGGGTCTCAGCAGTTCCCTTTCGGTAGCACCTGGTCTTAAATTCTTCATTCTGATCGATTATTATACTGCAAAGTCACTTCACGTAATTGGGTTCCTAATTTGTTCTGGCGCAACAATCGGTACCCTGACTCGATTCGGAATTTAAACCGATTATTAACCCTTTATTCGGATGCTCTTTCTTCTCGATAATTTTAAATCTCTCCTTGTAATTTTATAATGCAGACGATGAATGAGGTTATCAATGAGGTAGGAGGATCTCATTTTGTATGCACATGTTTTTATTTTTATCAACACAGATAAATGTTTATACTCAGTATTAAATGGATCGAAGATTTTTACGAGCAATGAAAAGAAATGTCATCATTTTCTCAAATACGGCAGCACTTAACGCTAAGACCTCTAAATTCCCCAAATCTCTTTCGTATCGTCTAAAAACTTTCCAATGTACTTTAACTACTCGAAACGGATCGATTAACCGAACTCGTCCACGAATTAATGGTTTCGAATAAACATAATTAAGCTCTCAAAGAGTGCCGATTGTCTAAAAGACCATTAGTTTGGAAATGACACTCAATTAGAGCGGGGATCCATTTGTTTCGATCGATTTGGGCTTGTTGTCTTCGATTTTATCTTAGGTCATCTTAGTTTCCTCTGACTCAGTTTCGTTTACTTTAGTCACTGGAGGTACTGCGAGCTGAGTAATTAACTCATTAACATTTGTATTGGACTCTCTTCTGTAATTAAACTTTTGTTGTTTTGCTATCTTCATTTTAGGTTTAGACAAAGTGATGTTCGTGGCTAATCTTCTTTTGTTTATTTAAACTTATTTTATAATTATCTGGTTTATAACGAACACAAAATTCCATTGCATAGCTTATTATTTATGTAAGCTGGGAGCTTAAAAAGCCATAATAGTTATATTACATTCCGCAAAAAGTTTATTTTATTGATACATTTTCATGCCAACAAAACATTTTTTTACATCATAATGTATCAATAAAACCATAGAAATAATCCGTTTACGGTCATCAGCAGTAGCCACACTGAAGCTAATAACAGTTTTACGAAATGAAATTATCCCGACCGGTCTTGTGTCAATTAAGTCTGCCCTCAGTCCGCCGGGGGCTACTACTAACATTATGTTAGGCGTACAACGAGTACAACGTAGAGATATGCGGCCATTTTGTTAGAAAACTAACGATTTGCACCTGCTGCACGACCAGGCATTTAATGAGAAATCGTTGTTTTAGTTTAGCAAGAGATTGGGTTTATGGAATTAATTAAAAAGGAAAAATGACGCAGGTATGGACATAAATTTAAAAAATACCCTCAGGTGTTTTATCCCGTAGTGTTTCTTCTAACCATACTGGATGATTTGTTACACTAGGGCAATGCTATGAGGGCGTGGTACTCGTGAAAATGAACAACTATTACCATGGAATCGACCACGTAATCGCATTTTCTGTAATAGATTTCTCGTATCCCTGCTTTTTGTATTTTTTAATATCTGTTATGCGTTGTATGTGTATTTTTTTTTGTATGTCTCTTTGTATGCTCGTAATGTTTCTGCGACAAATAAATTTTTTTTTTTCTTTCTTTTTTTTACAGAAGAGCTCAGCATCTCTTGCTCAAGTTCCGCTCAATGCAAAAGGTGGAATGATGACCTATGTAAAATAAAGTCAAAAATAAAGCTGCGTTTGTCCAACTTAACATCACTTCTGTTACCAAACAAGATGTAGGCTAGACGTAATCCAATTAATTGCTGACGCAATGTACCAAATAGTTGATTTATAATGTTCGCTCTAGCCAGCTTGTCATTTGTCGCTAGCGAGATGTGTCAGCAATCAGGAGAAGACGGAGACATTTGACGCTAAACAAGTGAAGAACAGAAGGTCAATGATGTTAAAATGTTTATTCATAAATGAAATTGGTCGAATTGAACTTCAGACCACACGTATAGTTGTTGCGATTTGGCATGGTAATACAGGTCACTGATGACTGTGATCCTTAAATAATTATATTTTAAATTTTGTTACCATTTTCTTGTGTGATAAAGATTTTTGTTTAAAGTTCAATGGCCGCTTTTGCTATGCTTTGATACAACAAAGAGCTATTTTTCCAGTACCCAATTTTTATAATAGCGAAAAGTAATAGGTATGGATGACTTAAGACAGGCTGCGCCGATCCCAAATAAATTGCGGTAAGGGCAGGACATGTCCGTCCGTCTAGCTCGCCGTCCGTCCGTCTTATGACGACGACAGGCCGTGTCGACGCACGGCGCGTTCGTGTTCCACACGCGCCTCAAAGAGATGTCAGCAACATGGAAGTGGCCCGCAAGGTCCGAAGCCCGTCGGGGCTGCGGGTTATTCGCAAGAGATACCGCGGCCCTGACATGAAGGGCTAAGAAGGAACATGGGTGGTTTTTAGTCAGTAGAAGTCTGACACTCCCTTTCGCTCTGCCCAAGAGCGGGAGGGGTTATTTGATGATTTTCCACCCGCCAAAAAAAAGGGCAGGAGATGAGGATGAATGATGGTGATAACGGTAAAATAAAATAGCTTGTTGTGATTAAATATTTTTAATGGCAATAACTGTAGGTATTACACTAGAGACGGAAGTTGAAGTCCAGAAATAGTTATTCCAGCTAGATTTTACGGCATACAAGACTTATAAAGTTATGACACAGTTTTACGGTATATACTTAGTAATTTGCAAGCACTTTTTATTGATAAAGGATATGAGTGTAATTTATGCAGCTGTTCTTTAAATGCATAGTTTTAATGGCGAATAAAATGAGTTATGTTTCCACTAAACTGTAAAACCGTAGATTAATTAGGTAATATCCGCAATAATCCGTTTAATCCGTTTAATCCGTTTAAGCAATAATATTTGCTTTCACTAGTTTTATTTAGTGACGCAACGTTATTTAAGTAAAAACTATTCACATAAGGTTCCAGCAAAGTGTCCTTTAGTATCTATTACGGAATATTCATTTTGACATTTCGACTCGACTTCCCGTGACCAAAGAGCAAACCGCAACGTTTTTTTATGCAATAGACAAGAAATTGAAAAGTAAGAAACGTCAAAACACTCTACCTTTGACCATTTACTTCAAGTTATTACCAGTGTTACCAACTTAGTGGATTTTCCACTAAAACTGGTGGTTTCGACCCCCGTTTTAGTGGCCAAATATTGCTTTTAGTGGCTGGTGGTTTTTTCTAGTGGTTTAGTAGAATTTACTTTCAATTACTAAAATGCTATCCTTCAACCACTAAGCCACTAAAACGTTACGAAATATGTTATTTTTACTTCATTTAATTATCAGGAGTTTTTACTTTTTGATCATTCTTATAAGTAAAGTTATACTTGTTATTGTCGCGCATCATATTTTAATCAAGTCACAAAGGCACAACTTGTCACTGATATGCAAATTGCAAAAACACATGAAACTTTGAATTTCGCGGGCTACTACGGAGGAATAACCATAGCTTGTTGATTTATTAATAATGTTGATTTACTAATTTTAAATATTTTATTTCGTAGTAATAATAAATAACATTTTAAGTAATGTTTCTACTTACTGTTTTCTTTCCAAAAAACCTTTCCGAAATTTTAGCGATTTTTACAATTTTTTGGAGCAGAGCCGATTTTTGTTAGTGGTTTTCTGGTGGTTTTAGAAGTTGAATCTGGTGGAGAGCTGGTTTATCTGTTGGCAACACTGGTAATTACTTGACCATAGAATAAAAATCTCATCTTAAGTTCTTACTTTTACTCAAGAAATCACTTTTAATTTGATTAAAGATACAGGTGTTAGACAAGCAGCAATAGCTTTCAAAGTGGTTCTACAAATGACTTAGTTCAGAAAAACCTAAGCATTCAATCCAACTCGTTTTTCGACTTTTCAATCATCTATTTGCTGTCATCCTACTCATATTATTACTATTGGAACGAAGTTCCTTATCGCGCGTTGTGAAAGGGGGCTAGACGGAAAAAATAACAATAACTTCGTTCCATCAGGGTGTTCCTTGACACCTCTCAAGTTTTTTTTATCTAGCTATTTTTAATCCTACTTCCATTGACTTATATATTACTGCGTAAGGACTGGGCGGACGGCATGTTACAATGACGCCTCAAACGTGGTCCTAAAATGGCCCTAAGCCGAAGTGAACTAGTCCACGATCGGCTCTCTTCGGGTGCGGTCGTAAATTTTATTAAAAGCTTTATTTATGTTCTTTATACCTCGAAAATACCACGCCTGACGCCGCTTATACAAGGTTACGTTAACGAGCAGACTACACCGATTCTTTGTATGGCGAATGCGTCGAGCAAATGTTCGGACGACCGTATCTTTAGTTTTTATATCAATGCCTACTTCATTTATTCATACAAAATAATATCAGAATCTAATTTCAAACCTAACGTAAGTAGGTATCACGACAGCGGCAGCAGGTCGTTCGGCAATCTCCGTCGGTAGTCGGGTGTGTCGGGTCACGATTACTGCACCCTTGGCGTGCGCACGCCCACATTGTCCGGCTTAGTGAAAGGATACTAAATGATCGCTGATAAATCTAATTTGATATTGTGTTGCGTCATTTTATGAGACTGTTTAAATTGGTATTTATTATGTATCACTATAAGTAGGTACCTACTTATCTGGAGCCTTATCATGATCATAGCTCTGATCAAAACCTCATGTTTACTGGTCGTGATTTGTAAAATTGTCCGAAATAACAACAACAAAACATACTTATTTGTTGAAATGAGATTATACAGGGTTCCGACGATACGACAATATATGAAACCACTGGTAGTTCTAGTTCATAGGAACATTTTTAAACTATCAAATAAATCCTAACACCTTCGTGGTGGCGACGATACGACAACAAACTACCTAAATGTCTTTGCCAAATTCTTTTGTTACATTTTATTTCCACTCGTTAATCGGTGCAAATTATTCCTAAGGTAAACCAATATTTGTTCGTAAATTGTAATGTATTTCGTCAACAGTTTTATGCTACTTATTGATTTTTTTCAATTTTTTTATTTTGGTGTTAATACTTTTTTGATAGTTTAATAATGTTGCTATGGACTAGAACTACCAGTGGTTTAATTTATTGTCGTATTGTCGGCACCACCCTGTATAACAGAAAATTCAATGAAATAGCTTTCAGGAACCGGAGGAGCTCGTGGCTTAATAAGAACTGCCACTTGGGTCGATCTTTAGGTAAAGCTGTGCTTGCCTAGGTCGGTCTGTGGATGGGTGACCGCCCGACATACCGAGTTTCCTCCGTGCCTCGGAAAGCACGTTAAGCTGTTGGTCCCGGCTGCCATATATAGATCTTTGGCAGTCGTTACAGGTAGTCAGTGACCTGAAATTCTGACATCCAGTCTTACCAAAGAGTATCGTATTACCTAGTATTAACTGGGTTGTGGAGGTCAGATAGGCAGTCGCTCCATGTAAAATACAGGTATTCAGCTGCATCTTGTTAGACTGGAAGCCGACCCTTACATAGTTGGGAAAAGGCTAGGCAGATGATGAGCTTTCAGGAACCGATTTATTTTCATTTTGCTGCAATTTTTTTAATGAATCAACACGTTGGTTTATTCTAAAAGTTTTGCCTGCATAAAATCATCACGTTTGTTATCCTCGAAGGATTAGGCAGAAGTGTACCCCTTCGGGGCTGCGAGTTGTTCGCAAGAGATACCGCGGCCTCGACATGAAGGGCTAAGAAGGAACATGGGTGGTTTTTAGTCAGTAGAAATCTGATACTCCCTTTCGCTCTGCCCAAGAGCGGGAGGGGTTATTTGATGATTTTCCACCCGAAAAACAAAGTGTACACCCACATTTAGCCAGTTTTGGAATAAATCCAAACTCCGTGGCTGCTACTGAGAAGTTCTTGATAGAAAAACCTAATAACACTTTGCTTGTCGTATTCTCCTTAGATTAAGTGTAAACTCGGCTTATATTCAAATCTATGACTTGATCTAGTAACAAGTATTCAACTTACTTACACTTACATACCTACCTACCTATTGGGTAACGAAACGCAACAGAATCCTATCTAAGTATGCTACAGCCTGTCTTGAACTGAACTTAGTACTTAGTTACTAACTTACATACCTACCTACCTATTGGGTAACGAAACGCAACAGAGTCCTATCTAAGTATGCTACAGCCTGACTTGAACTGAACTTAGTACTTAGTTACTAACTTACACACCTACCTACCTATTGAGTAACGAAACGCAAGTCCTATCTAAGTATACTACAGCCTGACTTGAACTGAACTTAGTACTTACATACTAACTTACATACCTACCTACCTATTGGGTAACGAAACGCAACAGTCCTATCTAAGTATACTACAGCCTGACTTGAACTGAACTTAGTACTTACTTAGTAACTTACATACCTACCTACCTATTGGGTAACGAAACGCAACAGTCCTATCTAAGTATACTACAGCCTGACTTGAACTGAACTTAGTACATACATACTTTACCTACCATTAAGTAGATACTGACCTGTCTATATCTAAAATGTAACGTTAGCGTGCATAATTGTAGCCACTAAGCACCTAGGCTAAGTGTTTTCGCGTGCTTCTAGTGCGTGACATACCTTTATAAGTCTCCACCTGAAAAGGTCAACTTTCCTTTGTCAAGTTTTAACTTTAAATGTATGGTGTTTGTCCAGTAGATTTGTTTAGTGATTTAAAGTGAAAACGGTGTCGAAAAGTTCTAAAAGCTGCGGTTAAAAATAACGAATCACTTACAATGCAGCTATTATTCGATCTGTAGAGATACAGGATGTAAAACCGTAAATAAAACAGTTTGTATTTTTACCTTTTCAATTTTTTTTTGGACAGATAATATGTTAGACTCCTACTAACACGTCATATGCTTAGCCTTTTTTCCAGTCTAACCGGATACAGCTGAGTACCAGTATTGACATGGGGCGCTACCTTCTCAATCTAGTTGGTATTGAGTAATACGATACTAGTTAATTAAAGGCTGGCTGTCAGACTCTTTGGCCACTGACTACTTGTAACGAGGTGTCCAAAAATCTACAAATGACAGCCTCCTGACCAAAGAAACTTAGTATGAAATGGGTGGTCCACGGAACAACCTAACCTAAAGATCGACCCGAGCGGCTATTATTATTTATGCACAAGCTCCTAAGAATCCTACTAACTAAGAAGTAATATATCCCACTGTGCTCATACTTAAGCTTAAACCTGCACATTTTGCTCAATATTCATAAACTATACAAACTTTAGACAAAAGCTATGTTGTTCTCCCAAATTCCTCAACCAACGCACCTCAATTCACCCAATAAAAGGTCAGCAAGTCCTGTCATTTAAAATTGGGAATCAAACGAGCTTACCTGTTAAGCGAAGTCTTGATTCTAATTTTATGAGTGGTGATCTGAAAAATAATTATTATTGACATAGGTAGTAATTCCCTTACGACGTATTAACACCGCGAATTTTAGATTAAAGAAAATGAATATTTTTTAAAGATTGCAACATTTGCATCGTCCTTTCCCGTTTTGACATAATTATGAAACGTCACTTATTTTAGAGATCATAACATTAGGAACAAACTCTGTTTCCTATACAGAGTAGTTCTAAATGCCTACATTGATTTTGATTTCCTGAAAGGTTAACATTGAATTAGGTAGATTAATTATTGCAGCTTTGGGGTTGTTAGCTAGTGGTGGGTGGGTAATAATTATTTTTCAGATCACCACTCATAAAATTAGAATCAAGACTTCGCTTAACAGGTAAGCTCGTTTGATTCCCAATTTTATTTCGTGGTGATCTTCAAATAATTATTATTGACATAGGTAGATGTTTAGAGTTTGCTGCAATAATTCAATAAGTAATTAAAACACAAATAATTCTGGATGTCAATTTGTGAACATTACCCAAGTAACGAAATTTGGTACAAAAGTCCTGATAATGTATTAGAGTGTACTAACTACTACTATGAAAAAAAACGTTTACAAAACCCTAAATAAACATTACATAAAGGGTCTCATGGTGACAAATTTGCACTATAAAAGCAACCAAAACATGTTTGTATTTTGCACTGTAAACAATTCCAGTGATGTGTTTTATCACACTTGTCGTGAGTGTTCCCCAAGAAAACAAATAATATCGGTAACATATGCTTTAGTCATTTTCCATTGCTGCTAAACGTAACATTTGTATTGAAAAACCCTTCCCTTGCAGTCGGGTAAAAGGATAAAACACAAAACATTCATGGACCGTTACTCTGCCGTAACTTGCACTTGCGAAAAAAAATTGTATCAATTAAATCATTACGCTGATTTCAAATTTGACAATGCGCCTTCATATTTTTTTTTTTTTTTATGTTTTAATTAAATTTAAATTAATACAATAGGTACTTGTCCCGACTATGCAGGCTGCTATTACACATTGGCTCCTGCCGTGTTGTCAATGTGCTATCATGGCAGAAAATGGCAGCCATATTTTCACCAAAAACGAATTAGATCATCTCTTGGCTCGTAGCAGTAACACAAACTCACGTATAGAGCTATTAAGTTATGTAGCAGCTGCACCAGGGGTCCTATTTAGTACTCTAGAAGAGTTGTTATGACTTTTACAGAACTAGCCCCATAGCGACGTTGAGAGAACTTTTAAGAAGTTAAAAGGTTACGTAGTGGTTGTGTAGGGTACAGTGCAGATTGATCCTTGAATAGTATTTTCGATACTGTTACAGTACTTGAACTGTAAAACTTATTTTTACGCATTATTAGTGCATAATAGATAAATAAAAGTGTTTGTTAGGTCGTCTTTAGTACTAAGTAGCACCAAATGACCATTTTTTTTTTTTTTTTTTTTTTTACTATGCAACACTTTAACGATTCGTATGGTCTAGTAAGCGTTCTAAGAGGTAAACTATAAAAATTAAATTCTATTTAATCTTATAGAACCAAAATGCTCTGTTAAAAACCTTTATAGTACAAGCAGTAACAATGGTTACCATTATAGGCCTACTATATCACTCTTTGGTGATAAAACGCCTAGGTACTTATGACTTCCTTACTTTAGGTACAATAGAGCTTTAGTATTATAACCTTAAGGATATAGTGCATGTTGAATTGATAACTATAATAAAATAATAATTATAGATTGTTATATGTCTGATGTCAGCTCTGATTTGATCTGCTGTTTGTGTTGTACTGTATGAAGTTAGATATGGAGTTCAAAAAACCAGTTTCACTTGAAATATAAGAAACTTTAAAATATTTGTGGTTGATATTCCTAACAACTGTTTTGTTACTCCAATGGGTAAAAATTAGAGCTTGCAGAATAACAAATATCTTTGTTTTAAAATTTGCTCTATATTATCACCCTGAATCTATCGGAATTCAAATTCATTAATTTTGTGATCATAAGTAAATAGTAGGTGGTATAATATATAAAATATATTCCATCGGAATTCAAATTCATTAATTTTGTGATCATAAGTAAATAATATCTATGTTATTGGGCACACATAAAGTTTCTCCAATTAGGTACATAAAATTAAATTGCTTCAAAAAAGTAAAATAAAAACATTACAATAGAATCTGGTTCACTAAAAATTAAAATTACATGCATCAAATGTCAAAGTTTTGACGATGTAAGTAAAAATGTTAATGTAAATAGACACATAAGTATACATAACATCACATTCATCATCATCATGTTTAAGTCCCATGTAACAGGGGCGAGCCTATTGTCATTAACTGAGCACAAATCCATACTCTGTGGCTGCTACTGAGAAATTCCTGATGGAATAACACTTTGCATGATCCACGAATAGAACCCAGAACCTCATTCTCAGCGGTGCTTGCAAACCATAGCTCAACGAGGCAGATGACCAACAACTTGGCAAATTAAATGTCAATACTGTAACAGTTTTCACTTTGTCTATCAATAATGGTAAGAATCTGTTTTTTAAATTCATTGAGGCTTTTACTGTCTTTAATTTGCGTATATATTTTAGTGTACAATCTGCACCCAGATTGTCATCATTGCAAAAATATACACTTTTGTGATGCATGCAGCAATGTGTGAAGTTTATCTGAGCAACATAGGCTTTCGACAGATTTATATAAATGCATATTGTTTTTAGCAAAAATACATGATTCATAAATATACAGTGTCTACTGTCGGTATTTTAAAAATTATGCTTGCATGATTTTGTGAATTTTATTTTGAATGAGCTCCAATCAGGCTCATGATTTACTTATCTTAATTTTTTTTTTTTTTTTTTTTTTTTTTCTTTAGCCTACCCTGTCCCACTGCTGGGCAAAGGCCTCCCCCAATTCCTTCCACGAGCTCTTTTCCTGTGCCGCCTCGAGCCAGCCCTCATGGTACGCGTCTAAATCGTCACGCCACCTTTTTCTAGGTCGGCCTCGGCGGCGCCGTCCGTCTTCTGGCAACCATCGTGTGGAGGCTTTTGCCCAACGGTCATCGTGCATGCGACTGACGTGACCCGCCCAATCCCACTTTAACCTAGCAGCCTTCTTGCCAACGTCCACTATGCCCGTTTTGGAGCGCAGCGTGGTGTTTCGAATCCTGTCTTGCCTTTTGACACCCAAAATGCTGCGCTCCATTGCCCTTTGGCATACTCCAAGGCGGAACCTCTGAGTATCGGTGAGTGACCATGTCTGAGCACCGTAGGTTAGGATGGGCAGAATGCAGATGTCGATGAGTTTGCGCTTCAGGGAGACCGAGACTTATCTTAATAATACTTATAAAAGTATTACCCCAAAATATAAGTCTATACTGCAGAGTAAAGACAACCAAACCGTGGTAAGCTACCAGCAGTGCGGTTTTATTTATAATCTTAATCAGCATAATATTATAAAGAATATAGGAAAACTTATTGAGTTTCCCCCACACATTGTCTATTAGAGTTCTCTGACATAATATCCTTATCAATAAAAGCTCCAGCAATTTTGTTATGTAAAACATATGGCACCTGATGTCTTGATGTTCTAACCACAATCCCTCCATGTTAGTACTCCCATGCACCCTCCCCCCCTTGTTTTCAATTATATCACTTTAGTACTTACTTGTACTATCAAGTGTGTACATTTTGTGCCCAGATAAAAAATTAACATTCTTCTTTACTATGCTGTAATTTAGGTCTGCCCATCTCCTCAGGAATTAAATATTATTTAATGCAGGTTACATGCTTACCGCATACAATACTTGAGTGTTATCTATGAATATCTAGCGTATCTATGATAAATTCATCAGACATAACAAGTTATCTGTTATTATTAAGTATGGTTTAAGTGATTTTCTCTGAAAATACTCTTAGGCAGAAATAAATTACAACATGATTAATTTAATATTGAAGCCATAGATTGCTAGGTATAGCAACGAGTTACTATTAGGGTTGTTATTTTACATTGGGCCTTACAATATAATGGTACTATTATCTTTTCCTAAGAGGGGGTCGGGTCTCGGAGTGGAAATAATTTGATTTGGAACTAAAAAGGGTTTGGTTGATAAGGTCATCTGTACATTGACAGGCTGTTAAGACCTCGAAATTTTGTCAGTCTATAAACCTTTTCCCTCTCAATACTAATAGTTTTTATGTATTGGGACATTACAGTGCATTTACCACCATGTTTTATTTAATTTATTCAGAAAATAAACAGTTATACAAACATTGTTTGCATAACATAACATTACGCCTGTAATCCTCGAACGGTTAGGCAGAGGTGTCAGACACCCACATTTCGCCAGTTTTGCATTTGGTTGGTTACATGCATAATTATGTAACTTTGATTTATAACCAATGATGCTTCCATAATATCATACTCGATGAAGAAGCTATGAAAAGATTTCACTTAATGTGGCCATAACATGCAGAGAATATCTCATACTAAAGCATGTGCAATCATGACAAATGTGTGTCAACCAGTAGAATACAAATAAGGCAGCCAAGTAACCGCCCCTAAGACGACCCACTGACCTAACTTTTACTTGCTGATAGGAAACCAGGTGGCAAAGTATGGTCCCCATTCACTGCAAGAGTATATGCATTAGCAAGACTATATTGCACATTGGATAAGCAAGGTTGTCTCGCAACCATCATGCTCATAGGTTAAAAAGCATATTTATAAATTTAGCTGACCGAAGTTCATAGTAGAATAGGGTTCCCCTGTGATGTCTATTCTAGGTATTAAGTGTTAGCATTGTCCAATGACTTTGCTAAGGACATCTTGTGTCACGCACTGATAGTTTGCTATGTGGTTAGTAACGTTGGATATATGTTTTCATGCAAAGCATATTTCTGGATGGTAGTTTTTCCGTTGGAATCATTCAAGTAATAGAGAAATATAAAAGATGACATGCTGCGCCAACCTCAAATGAATTGCGATAAGGGCAAGAGAATGATGATGACTCAAAACACACAAACATCACATGGAGATGGAACTCCGAAAACCGGCTATGCCGATTGTAGGTATTTTCAGTGTTAGCATTGTCCAATGACTTTGCTAAGGGCATCTCGTGCCACGCACTGATAGTTTGGTAAGCTGCTAATAACTCAGGGTATATGCTTAAAATTTATACGGAAATGTAACTCACCTGATATGCAGAGTATAGGTATTTTCAGTGTTAGCATTGTCCAATGACTTTGCTAAGGACATCTCGTGCCACACACTGATAGTTTGCTATGCAGTTAATAACATAGGGTATATGCTTACATGGAAATGTAGCTCACCTGCTATACCCAGTATAGTTATTTTCAGTGTAAGCATAGTCCAATGACTTTGCTAAGGACATCTCGTGTCACGCACTGATAGTTCAAATTCCAGCTAGTACATAGGAAATATATGTTACTGGGGTGTCGCGCACCCACTGGAAAAAGCTTTAAGAAGCTTACAGCACACATGTGGTTTACAGTGTTAATGACCATCGTATCGCTTGAATAAGCACTGTAGATATCACGTATCCGGTCACGTATAGGTCAGTTATAGCCAGGCATTCTTACGCCTAATGGTTACATCCAAGTTCACCGCTGTGGTCGGCTGCGCGAGCGTTGTCTGTAGGTATTTGCTCAGATTTCTGCGTCTCAGGTTTACGATTTTCACTAATGCTGCACATATTACACTTTTTGTCACTCACTATTTTGTTATTTCGGTAGAATATAACGTAAACTTATTTTTAAGCGAATAATTTGACGAGAAAGAACTTTTTCTTGCGGTGTCGTTAACGCGCGAAAAAGAAAAGTGACGTTTCATAATTATGTCAAAACGGGAAAGGACGATGCAAATGTTGCAATCTTTAAAAAATATTCATTTTCTTTAATCTAAAATTCGCGGTGTTAATACGTCGTAAGGGAATTACTACCTATGTCAATAATAATTATTTGAAGATCACCACGAAATAAAATTAAACGTATATTTTGTATAGATCGTAAGTCTTTGTCCAATCTTGTTGTGCAGTATCGGCCACCCAACGGAGCCTGCATACTAACGACCCATGAAATGTGCACATTACATGGACATTTAAGTGTCTCCTTCGGATGCTATTACATGGCGATACGTAATTGACGACCGTTTTGTTATAGACAAGTTTAGACGGATTGTAAAGTGATACGGGTATTTCGATGCGATGATTTTGGAACGAGCGATAGATGGGAGAATTTATGCAATCATTTGTTTGGGGATAGTGACTATTATTTGATCAAAGGGGATAGGAAAACGATTTGTTCTACGAACAGTCTATCCAATATTTTTAGGCCCTTTGTTCTGGAGGTTAAATAGGCCGTTACTCTATGTACAAAATTAGTTTGCACCTGTCGGTGAAACATTTTGTATCTGGAAAGGGCTGTCGTCAAAAGTGACGCATATAAAAGGTTCTGTTGGAGAAGTGTCCGTAGATGAAAGACTCTGCTGGAGAAACGGAAATAAATGAATCATCCTGTCACCGAACAGTCCAATGGCGAATCGGTCTTAGGAGAACAGTTGCTGTTTGCGATGGAGGGTGCTCAGAACAGAGAAGAAGACAGAAGAAAAGGGAGGCCTATACCCATCAGTGGGTGATTCTAAAATGATGATTTATTTATTTATTAGGTTAACCAACAATTGTTTACACAATACATTTTTCACAAAACATTGGATATAGGTACATTTATACGTGTAACAATTAATTATAGGCTAACACCACATGCACTATTTGTGGTTATATTATAACTAGCTGACCCACGCAACTTCGTCTGCGTCACATAATTTAGCTTAGAACCTTTCTCGATTAATTGACTACCCAACATATTAAATTGAGCTATATCGTATTCGTAACAAACAAAAAATCTTACCTTTCCTCTTTATAATACCTATTAGTTTAGATTGGCTTCGATTATATTATTAAAGTAACAATTACTATAGGTATCTCTTACTGTTCAATATACAGTAACACCTTGTACTTGTAAACATTTATGGTGCAGTCAATATTTTGAATTTGAATTTCTCCGGAGCCCCCAGAATCCCCACGTACCTACCGCACCTGACCGAATGACTGCCACGCGCTTCATTATTTTGTCGCCCGTATATTTTTACATTGCGATATCTTCTAAGATATTTGTTTAAATTAAACTGTATAGAGTAAAGGGCACAAATATTCTATATTAAATTTCCGTGCTAACAAACACATTTATATAGATATAGATTAATACCATATGGGTTAAATAAGCTTTGCAAAATATCATTCTTTTTAACCTATCGCAGCGCACGCAACGGAAACTCTCAAAAAGGAATAACTGTTCCCGTTTTTGCAACATTTTTCATTTATGCTCCGCTCCTATTAATCGTAGCGTGATGTTATATTCTAGCTTCCTCGATAAATGGACTATCCAACACTAAAAGAATTTTTAAATTCCAACCAGTAGTCCCTGAGTTTACCGCGTTCAAACAAACTCTTCAGCTTTATAATATTAGTATAGATAATCAAATATTAATGAGTTGACAAAAATGCTTATACAAAACAATAAAACTAAGCTCATCAATAAATAAGAACAATATTACAATTTATAACAGAGAAATTAAATTATAATGATGACATATTTTATTTATTTATAGTTCTCTAATAGCCTTTCGTATCTTAATCCCTATCCATCAGTTATCCCTGGTACTGCTACCGTATCCAATAACACAAAAAAATCCTACACCTATTTCTATACCATTAAAAACACAAACACGAAACCGTTCGGCCGAGTGGACTGTAATTGACTGCATTCTGGTCACGATGCGATCTAAGCAAGCAAAACGATAATTTACCATTGCAATACCGGACAGGTGCTGCGAAAATATAGGCCTAACACACGAATGCTGATTTAGACCCCTATTTTTTAAGTCACGCTTTCATCCTATTTGGAGTAAGTGCGATGTTCAAGGGTTAAACTAGGCAGTAATTCATGTGTATTCAGATCTCTTTTTAACCGACTTTTAAAAAGGAGGAGGTATTGTTACTTGCAACTTTTTTTTCATTTGGAAGAGAATGCCCCTGCTGTGGTTCCATATCAAGTTTTTTAACTAATTAATTAATACGAATTTTATGTTTATTGGTCTTGAAGTTGGAAGTCGAATTATAACGCTAGAAACGGGTCAATGACGGTTTCAAATTATTTTATTTTTTCTATCGGCGATTCGCACCGACCATTTCAAAAATACGTATTATGTAATTGACACAATACACATTGATTCCAATTAGACCATTGTAAGCTCACTATAATTAAGCCTTTTTTAAACACAACTCCCAATGTTGTGCCACAGGTCATGAAATAATAAAATTTATGGACATTGGGTCAATAAAAACGCTCTTTGTCAATGTTAAAAACACATAACAATAACCTAAAACCCGGAAAAGACCAACATTGCACAGTGCACGTAAATAGACATAAACATTGACCCAATTGTTGTCCACTGGAACCAGTAATTCTCTTGCAACTGGCCTAGAATTTCCGCAATAGGTGCAGACCAAATGCCAGCTGTCTCATAACCTATACGATATAGTTTAAGCTAACCTTTATAACCTAGTCTGATCTTAGATGACCTAGTCGCCTAGTGGTTACAAAATTTATCAATAGGGACTTGAATTGTGGGTGAAGCAGTTACAGATAATTATGGTATGTCACACTAAGGTCACACTATGTATCCCGTCGGGGCTGCGGGTTGTTCGCAAGAGATACCGCGGTCTCGACATGAAGGGCTAGGAAGGATTTTCCAACCGCACAAAAAGAAAAAAAACAGGTCACACTATACATATCAATCAAAACTTTGGTAGAACGAGAAAGTTAGGGTGCTGTTAGAACATTATCTGCCCAACTCCCTAAACCTTGAATCATGGTCAATGAATAACCCTTGTCAGTATATTTTCTGGCCGCCTAGTCCCCTAGAGGTAGTAAATATGAAGCAAGCTATGGTAAGAGAGATGTCCACCACCTCACGACTTCATGAAGCCCAAGACCAAATGGCTCCCGGCAGTGAACTGCAGCCTATTTGGAAAGCCCTAATCGATTGCGCACCCAACACAAGTGGGCCGCTGCAAACTGGTAAAGTGCGGTATTACTGGTTCCTGCAACACCCAGTGCGAACGCGGTGCTCCGGATCAAACAATGCCCCAACTACTGGAGTGTCCCAGGTGTCACTTTACAAGTACTCTAGAAGTCTTGCTGCTTGTCTCTGCCGCTATAATAAACGTGGCCGCTTACCAAACTTAAATCGTGTAACATGAAAATAATACCGATACGAGAACAGAAACAGAAGTAGACTAATACTAACTATAATGGACTAACTGCCGCACTCAGAGAGGTTTAATGATTACTTAGGCCATCACTTAGTAAAGGTTTTGACAGTTTTGTCATAGAAATGTATGTCAAATCTTTACTAAGTGAACGCTTAAGTAATCATTAAATGTCTCTGAGTACCGCAGTAATTCCGTAAAACGAGCATAAGATCCTCGTCCTCCTTTTCTCACAAAACCAGGTAAGAATGACTTATATTCAGGTAACGCTATGTCAATTTTGAAACGCTTTTCCCTAAAGACTTGCACCACAGCTTGAGCAACGTTTACTGAACTTAAAACCAACGCGAAATCGCGAACGTTGGGGTGAAACCTACTCCAAAACTAGGCGGGGCCAATATAAACTAGTCTCCGCACTTGTTACATTAAAATGTGATGTGAAAGGGTGTTTATAAACCAGTTCTAGTATTAATTTAAAGTGGACTAATTAATCGAGAATTGTGTAACAAGTTTGTGGTTTAATTTTACTTTCACATGTCTTTAATTGATACCAGTTAATTTTGCTTGTGCAATCTTCCTTTGAAAATTAAAACTTTGGAGGGGGAATACTTCGCTACACAAGAACTGATTTATGAAAGCTTAATTTAAAGTTTGTTATTACCACACTATGTTTTTCCGGAAGAAAGCCAATATAATTATATGTCATATTAATCATAAAAAAAACATAACATTACGATTGTAAGCCCCGAAGGTTTACGCAAAGGTGTACCTAATAGTCCACACACATTTCGCGAGATAATGTTTAAGTCCCATTTAATGGAGGGATATCCTATTGCCATCAAGTGGATGCAAACCCAGACTTCTTTGCTGTTACTAAGAATCGAATAATAACACATTGAAATGTTACTGTCATTATACAGGGTGTAATTCAACCCATCACACAGCCGTCAACCAAGCATTCTGTACAACAACCTAAGTACCCCTATGCAAAAAATTTTGATGAGAAACGCCTATTTTTTTTGGGTCAAAAGTCACATTTTACGGTAAAACTCAATGTAGCACTCTTAAAACATAGTGCTAGTGGATGTTTTGAATAATAAACGGGTCATGGAGGTAATTTAAGTAAATTTATAACCGGAAAAACTAGTATTTACGAAAACAGCTGTGAAAAATTTGGAACTTTGACCCCCAATATCTCCGTAACTAGGGGGTTCCCAGGTATGGTCTAGAACACAAAAATAATCGCAGTGGTGGGGAGAACAAGTGCCCTTCGTTTGCGTTAAGGGTACTTCTACACCCTATATAATATGGTTAGGTACTAGCATATAAAGTTACCTGGAAAATGGCACAGATCCCGTTACCAATTGTACAGAACCCTAGTATTCTCAGTAAGCGCTACACGCTATACAGACTTTTTATTCGAAACCACATCTTTATAAGTTGGAAGAAAACCACTAATAGGCGATGCGGTTTCGAAAACTTCCATTTTAAAAGGAATTCTTTGTGTTCTCAAGACTTCCATTGATTTAATGTTCCCTACGCGGTTTGTGGAGAGTTCTCATATATAAAATACATCGTTTAAACATCTTCTTTTTTTTTTTTTTTTTTTTTCAAGGCTAGATTCTGTTCTCGTGGATGAATTCTCGCATTCCAAAAAGTACACCACCACTATTATATTTGTGAACTACATCTGAAAATCAGCGTTAGGCAGCAGTTATTTACCCGTCGGGGCTGCGGGTTGTTCGCAAGAGATACCGCGGCCTCGACATGAAGGGCTAAGAAGGAACATGGGTGGTTTTTAGTCAGTAGAAGTTTGACACTCCCTTTCGCTCTGCCCAAGACCGGGAGGGGTTATTTGATGATTTTCCACCCGTCAAAAAAAAAAGGCAGCAGTTATATTGTCATTTGGCATTAAACTGAAATTATAGTACCTATCATTTCAGTTATAATAATATAACTGAATAATAAGATGATTGGCATAAGTATTTACTAATTTTTTTAATGTATTCATTTTATTGCAAATTTTTAATAACATAAAAACAAGTGAATGCCCGCATTTCGAAAAGTTCAAGAATGATCGAGATTGAAAGTCGGAATTTCGCATTTATATTTAACTTTCTGAGTTGGTGCAGACTGCAGAGGACATGCTATATTGTCCTGTACACAGTGTGCACTGTGATAATATAATGTGGTAGTTACTCTTATCGTTACCCGTTAGCATGAGCTATTTATTCCTGCAAAGTTTGTACTCGTATAAGAGATAAAACAAGGTTCCCGTTGGGGCTGCGGGTTGTTCGCAAGAGATACCTCGGCCTCGACATAAAGGGCTAAGAAGAAACATGGGTGGTTTTTAGTCAGTAGAAGTGTGACACTCCCTTTCGTTCTGCAAAGGTCCTAGAAAAACCGTCTTTCAAAAAAACACAAAAAACGTCTAAAATAACTTTACTTTCGGAAGTCGGTGGCTTTATTTGAGCCATTGACTTATAGCCGCCGACTTCCGACCGAATTGAGAACCTCCTGCTGTTTTTGATGCCGGTTAAAAACAAGATGAAACGACAAGCAAAACTCTAAGATGACAAATATTATCCAAAACGTATCATTACATTCTATTGTTTGTAACCGAAAACCATCTAAATGTATCATGATTGTATTTTGTTCTTGAGTCGAGCAAGGGGCAGCCGTTATCTGTCGTATGCAAAGTGTTTGAATACATTGCTTTCAACAAATACCTGATCTGGGGTACTTGGACCTCACACGATGTTGTATAGACCCAGCGTCTTCCGTAAATGATCACAAATTTGCTAATTTAGTCTTGGTGTGAATTAAATCAAGTTTAGCAGGAAGTCTTTATACTGCAAGACTATCATCATCATTCTCTTGCCCTTATCCCATTTAATTTGTGGTCGGCGCAGCAAGTCTGCTTCCTTCATACTTCTCTATTACTCATCGTCTCGATAGATACCTCTTTTCTTGCCATATCACCCTTTACACTAACCATCTATCGTTTATTTGGTCTTCCTTTATTTACTCTTATACACTGCAAGATTTGTATTAAAATGGTCCCTTAGGTTACAGGCAGTGATTTTCGGTAAAAACACATATTTTTTTGTAAAGAGGAGGATCACTCAGGAGCATCTATATTTTATAATCGATTTTTTCTCTTTTTTTATCTCTTTTAAAAAACGTTGCCCCACACTAGGAATTTCTCCTGTATCGTGGGTGCGTTCACAAACATTTAAACTCACATACACAAATACCCAGACCAGGAACAATTATCTGTAGGTCATACAAATATTTGTTCCGTTCGGGGATCCAACCCGCGACACGCAGCGCAGCAGTCCATTGCTTGACCCACTGTGCCAACCGTGCCGTCATTGATTAAAATTCGTCTCCCTAACATTTTTAACACCACTCCCAACTTACACAGTCAAACTTTTTCAGTTATAATTTAAACCCAAATCAATAAATCATCAAATAATTAAATATTTATGTAAATTAATTTAGTATGACCATCGGTCTCACTTTGTCTTGTCTAATTTTTTAATAGAATTCCAATATATTAATGCTGGGATTAGTATCAATAGATCAATGAGCACCATACTGTGAGCTTATAAGATAACGAATGATCACAGTCATGTTACATTACCGACTATCGTTAAGATCATTAAAGTGTTAAGGGCGAATCGTTACAAATGAGAAATGACGTACGCTATTCAACAAATTAATGCTCCGTGCAGTGTCGACAAGACTTTACTTGGGTGATTTAGATGAAGTTTATATTATGTTTTTTTTTAAAGGAACTGTTTTATTTTGTCTATAGAAAATAATGGTATGATTTTAAAACGTTCTTCCGTGAATAATATTTTCTTTTTGTATTATGATATTTAAAATCGACGTGTAATATCGCACTGCGCGATACCATAGACCATTTCGTTTTTAGTTAGGCTGTGTATCAAGTTTTCCAAAATAGGTAGTGTGATCGTGTGACTAAATTCACCACTGCCAAGTTTACCAGCCTTTAATGACAGTAACACTACTTAGTCACATTGTTATAGGCCTGGTTCAGACCAAATCAGAAATGAGCATGGCTGAAAAGAGACGTGATCCTGCATTTTAGCGAATTTTCGTTAAAATGCAGGGGACACAAGAGAAGTCATTTGAAGTTCTACCGGTATGAAGACTGGCTACATATGACTGCTGAGCATGATGTCTGAGGTTCGATTCCCAGGTCGGGCAAAGTGTAATAAGGTTATTTAGGATTTCTCAGAAGCAGCCATGGAGTCTGGATTTGTACCTGGTTGTTCGCAATAGGCTCGCCCCCTATTATATGACACTTCAACATCTGGTGAAATGTGGGTGTACTAATATGTAGGTACACCTCTGCCTAACCCTTCGGGGATTCAAGCCGTGATATTATGTATGTTCCCACCGCACATCTCCGCTCCGCTCGTATCCGCTCTGGTGGAAACACGCCTAAGTGTTGATAAGCGTAGGCAGACATTAACGGAACATATTTTAACAGCTTTCAACATCCGAAACAAAAGAACATAAAGTTAACCATCTTTTATAGAATTAATGTCTCCATAAAATATATTTTGTACAAAGACCATAATAAAGGTCATAGTGACGGGACGCTCAACATTTTGTATCTTATTACTAATTTATTTCTAATTACCTTACCGTGTAAACTATAAATTATTACAACATAATGAGGGTGAAATCGTTGTGAACATCACTTTAGTTTTTTTCTATGTTCTTAGTTTGTTTAATGGCCCATTAGATACTCTTTCAGATGGTCTGATGTGATCTCTGTTTTACATTAATTAAATTATAATGATGCTTGATTTAACTACATGTCGTGCGTCTCGAATTTAATATATCCGCGATTTCCGTTTATATATTTTAAGTACCTAGAAGTCTACCGTACTATATAAAGGACGGTAGACTAATATAAACATTAGTTTAGTCCTTAATTGCCAGCGTTCTGTGACGTTAGTCCTAAATGTTACAGCAACATGCTGAGGTACCCTTTTGGCATCATACACGACCAATTTTAGTTGAAGATTTTTTAATTTTAAGCTTTTCTTATGTTTACTTTTGATATTTTTTGTGTTAATGTTTATTTTTTATCATTTGGTTTTGTCTAGTGTTAGACTAATAAATACTTTGTCTTTACTTTTTTAATTGGTTAGGTTCGTGTTTTTTTCCGCATAATACTTATATTACAAAGAAATCCGTCCTGTAATCGAAGACATAGGAGTTAGTTGCTTAATAATAACTGCCACTCGAGTCGATCTTTAGGTCTGTGGATGGGTGACTGCCCATTACATACCGAGTTTCCTCCGTGTCTTGGAAAGCACGTTAGGCTGTTGGTCCCGGCTGCCATATATAGATCTTTGGCAGTCGTTGCAGGTTGCAAGTAGTGAGTGACCTGAAAGTCTGACAACCAGTATTACCAAACGGTATCATATTAGGTACCTAGTATTAACTGGGTTGTGGAGGTCAGATAGGCAGTCGCTCCATGTAAAATACTGGTAATCAGCTGCATCCGGTTAGACTAGAAGCCGACCCCAACATAGTTGGTAAAAGTCTAGGCAGATGAATCTGCGAAGTCATAGGCAGGGGAGCACCCACGTTTGCAAAAAAGCGCTTAAAATATAGATACATAGATAGCCATCTTAGTAAAATTTTCTCTTAATAGAAAATCCAATAACACAGTATCCAATAACAGTACACGCAACTCAGCACAAATTATTCGTGCCAGCGTATTGGAAATTGCTTAACGTTAACCCTTTAATGAAAACCTGCGGTCAGACTGACCGCGCCGGGCGTAATTACAGGGTTTAAATGAAGGTAGACATTACAGTGTGCAGCCGACCACATAATATGGGACTTTATTGTCCTCGTCAGGTAAAAAAGGGGTTATATTGGTATTGGTAGTACGATATTTGTGGGTTAAAGGGCTTAGCTCGTTTCTTTATGGGTCAATAGTGCCATGGGCTGAGATATTTCATTTTTGATTTTACAAAATTTAATAACCAGTTGTTGCCCGCGGACTTCCAACGAAATTACTTAAAAAAAAATTACTTTCTTGTTTGAATTGGATAATCGAACGTCACGCCTGTTTTCCCCGAAGTGTTAGGCAGACGTACCCATTTCACTAGTCTAGTTATGTTAAGGTCCCATGTCATGAGATACCGCGGCCTCGAGAGATACCGCGGCTTCGAGAGATACGCAACCTCGACACAAAGGGCTGAGAAGGAACATGGGTGGTTTTTAGTCAGTAGAAGTCTGACACTCCCTTTCGCTCTGCCCAGAGCGGGAGGGGTTATTTGATGATTTCCCAGCTCCAAAAAAAAAGGTCGAGCCTATAACCATCGACCGGGTTCAAATCCAGACTCCATGGCTGGTACTGAGAAATCTATATATATAAAAATGAATTGCTGCTCGTTAGTCTCGCTAAAACTCGAGAACGGCTGGACCGATTTGGCTTATTTTAGTCTTGAAATATTCGTGGAAGTCCAGGGAAGGTGTAAAAGGTGAGAAAGTGGTAAGTAGGTAGGCAGGGTAGTAGGTAGAGTAGTAGGTAGGGTAGTAAGTAGGATAGTAGAGTACGTATGGTTGGTAGGTAGGGTAGTCGGTAGAGTAGTAGGTAGGGTGGTAGGTAGATAGGGTAGTAGGTAAGTAGGGTAGTAGGTAGGTAGGGTAGTAGGTAGGTAGGGTAGTAGGTAGGTAGGGTAGTAGGTAGGTAGGGTAGTAGGTAGGTAGGGTAGTAGGTAGGTAGGGTAGTAGGTAGGTAGGGTAGTAGGTAGGTAGGGTAGTAGGTAGGTAGGGTAATAGGTAAGTAGGGTAGTACGTAGGTAGGGTAGAGGTAGGGTAATAGGTAGGTAGGCAGTTAATAGGAAAAAGAGCATTGCAACGCATGCTGGGTACAGCTAGTTCCTGATAAAAAACCAAATAGTACTTTGCCCGACCTGAGGATTGAACCCAAGGCCTCGTTCACAGCAGTCGAACCAGACCACCAGACCGACGAGGCAATCACCCAAACATTTTACACAACTTTTTCTATGAATGACGTCCACGATTTCGCAAATCACTGCCTTGATTAAAATTGAATTGAAACAAATGATTGCGTACATTGATAGCACCATTGTGGCGGCAATGCGCCTTTGTCTTGCGCACAATGTGGGCCAATCATAATGAGAGTGGTAATAAAAGCTTTTATAAAAGACTTTGTTACGTGTCGACGGGATTTTATTAATTAAGTTTCACTTGTTTGCTGCATGCGGGAAGTACTGAGAGTTATACTTTTTCAGCGATTATTATGTTATTTAGAGAACTCAAAAATGTATTGGATTACATTGGCTATTGAAAACTTTATGATAATAATATCAATCAAGATGCCAAGTTTGAATATAATTTTTGGACGTGTGGACGAAAAACTATGTTGATGTTGTTGTTGGTGAATTTTAGCCAACATCCTCTTGTTCTTTAAAAGAAAAGTATCCACGATACTTTTCAATGACTATCTTTAATACTCATACAATATTTAACTACTCTACATTTATTTTGTAGACTTGATGATCTTAGATGAACAGTAAAAATAAATACATCGTGAATATTGTTTCCTTAGTTTAATATTGCTTACAATGGTCCTTCATTATTTTCTATAAAGCAATATGGAACAGTGCCTGACTTTCCAGAACAAAATATCACATAATTACCAAGCTAGAGACCTAAAAACTAGAATTTCAAATATAAACTTATTTCCAACTACGCCGGCAGTACTAAATTATGTTCTGAATCAAGTGACCATGAACGTGGAACCATGTATGAGTTCCGCCATAGACAACGTCACCGTACCCTAATACCATCATATACCACGGATAGTTTAAATAGAACACACATGTACGATATACATTACTGCTTCGAAACTGACATGAACATTTCTGCTACCTCTTAACCAGCAACGGTGTATGTGCTATTTGGTTTGTTAGCCAACAGAATACATTTTGGTACGAATAACATATTAATTGAAAACAAAGAGTTTTCTCCCACGCCATGCAAGTGTGACCATCGCCATAGGCGATCTAAAAATGAATTATTAATATTGAATAATAACTAGTTATACTTACGTGTTACTCAGGTAAAAAGAAAAGTGGGGATCTACTTTTTTTAACTGTGGCATCTTAGCATGGCTGATTCCTTTCTTTTTTCCCTTAAATACATTGTAATCGTCTTGTTATTAGAATACTTAGGAACCTTCACGAGTTTGAATGCATTAACGAATTTGTTCCGTTTTTCTAAACCTTTTACAAAATGAATAGCAGTCAAATGGAGTCCCATACCATATTTTCAATAAAATCTTTAATACTTTTAAAAACATCTCGATACAGCGCTGCGAACATAAAAATAAATTATTTTTAAATAAGTATAAAAAAATAATATGACTTCTCCCAAATCATACAGTTCCCGCCCACATTCTCAAAATGGCGTCAACAGCCATGTCACGGCTCTAAACTGTAATAATAGGCTATATTTAGTGGCAATTTAAATGTCACAAACACGTTATGGGCCGTAAAGGTAATTGTTTATTAATTTCAACGGTACATGATGTTCATTTAACGAACAGGCGTTAAACTTTATTAAAGCAGTAATAAATGATGAAGTAGCAAACTGCCGAAGTGAAATGGGTTGAGGTTAAAGTGGTATAGTATCGTAAAATGTAGGAATAGGAGGAGGAACTTGTGGTAAAATAATAGCAGCTTCAGCAGGCGTAGCATGGCCACTGTAGAAGCGGGTTTTGTCGACGGAAGAATCGACAAAATGACAAATTGTAGAAAGATTTCATGTCGAGTTGTAATGAAAGACCTTTGTATATTCTTGTTAGAAGGGAGATAGAATCGTCATGTTACGCGTGCAGGTTAGTTAAGCCGCGCTTGCCTAGGGTGGCCCATTGAATGATGACTACGCATTACCTACATTTTTTATTAGCATTTTTTTTTTCCTGTACAATATCTATGTAGAGATGGCTATAGTTTAATTTAATTTTACTTTTAATTTAATTGTTCTTTTTTGTGTTTTATAGCATCGTATTGAATGATTCCGTAATGTTGCTATAATTAATATTAAATAAATAATACTGAGTTTCCGAGTTTTAGGCTTACCAAGAGGTCAGGATCATATTACCTAATACTAACTGGGTTGTGTAGGTCAGATAGGCAGTCGCTCCATGTAAAGTACTGGTATTCAGCTGCATCCGGTTAGACTGGAATCGATCGATACCAACATACTTGAGAAAAGGCTAGGCAGATGACGAGTCTCGTAAAATGTAATCAGTGAAAACTCAAAGTGAAAATAAGAGAGCCATAAAGCAACTTGATTAAATCACTTGAAACATTGTTCTAAGAATTATGAAACTCATGTTTGTGCTTTCTACAATAGACCACCTATCTTGTAAGGGTCGCAGCATTCTGCCTACCCTCAAAGAGTTTCTGTATGCATCACAAACTAACACACCTAAGAAACTTAAACTTCTTGAAACCTGATATTTACATAAAATGTTTTCACAGACAATATTAGCGTCATAATAAAAACATTAAAAACGAATAATCTGTCAGAAATCCGATACCGTCGTGTTGCGATATTGCCTAACGGCCCTATTCAGAACATTTGTGCCCATTTCGTGAACAATCACAATGGCGAATAAAAAACCTAATGAATAGATCCGTCGTTCGTCGCTGCTTTGAAGCCCCGCTTGGGGACATAAACATTCTATTGAAATACAGACGACAATGTGTATAATTTTGCTGTTTATGTGGAAATTATTCGATAATTTCCTATGATATCGAAGTTTCTGTGACCGAATAACGATAGGTTGTTCGATTGTGGAGAGAATGTGTGTCATTTAAGACTAAGTTATCGAAGAAAACTTTATCGTTTGCGGATGTATAACTCTCACCGCATTTTTGATAACGAATGACAACTTTTTGGGAAGGTCAAAATGTCAATGTGTATAAACTAGTTTCAAATCAGAAAAAGATACAATGTATGAGACACTTTTGCTAATTAAAACAACAACGATGAAACAGCAGCGAGGGCTGGTTGTGGAGGTGTGTCACAAACTATGCTCCATCTCTTATCCTGCCCTCGTAGCCCAAAAATATGTAGTCGAAGTGATCTTTGCGCTGCCACCTAAGATGCGGTGGAAGTGGCGAAGTTCTGGGTTAACAAAATATAAAAATTGTCATCGCGGCGAGTCAGCGACACAAGGAAGAAGAAGAAGCTAAAACAAAGCTAAGCGCACTTTTTTTGAAGTACCCAAACAACTTTTTAATCAATTTCAGCCGCTTTAAAACGTAAAAGTTGATTTCAAAACTTGCTCGCATTTAACTGTAACTAAATGATAAATTAAAGCACTAGTTGCGAATCAGGTGTGCCCATCATATTCGCTACATATCGAATTTGAAACACTTTTTAATCAATAAAGTAAATTGCACAGCAGACTGGTTTTTATTAGCACCGTGGCCGGTAAAAGTCATTGCTTTGTGGATCGCCCAATATTGCCTGGCAATTCCAATTTGGGGCATTCCATCGCTCTGTTATGAGGAAGTTGTTGAAACATCCAGGTGCGAAGATCTGTGTGATTATGAAGCTTGCATTCTGTTGTGGTGTGAGCAGAATTGAAAGTGGGACGTGTTACGTCGGAGCACGTCTCGTGGAATAAGAAGTTAGATTATAATGAGTTGTCAGACTTTATGACAATTCGTCAGTGGTTACCTACACTTTCAGCTGATTTAGTGTAGTACAGAGTAATTATAGAAATAGGAGCCATATTTATCATAATAGATTACCAGTGTTACCTCTGACATACGACCTACAGTTACTAGAAAACGAAGATACTTGTAAAAAAAACGGCTAGCCTTAACACTTCACAATCTTTAAGTATCAATGGTAGAACCTCCGGGAGACAAAAAATGCACTCGAGTATGATGAACTAAAAATAGGATAAATCAATACTTGTACATTTTGTGATCTTGTGTCAACTGCCCGCCGTCCCTCGGCGTTCATTTCACGTTTTTGCGACAATCGCACGTATTTTATCTGATCCATAATTCAATCAACTGTATTCGCTCAAAACGATTCAGCGGTTTTGATCGCAGTCGATCTATCATCGTTGAAAAGTAAACTGGATCGTGGACAGCTAACTCCACGTGTAAACTTGTATAAGTACGGTTGACAGAGGAGAGTAGAAGAAAAAAACGTGGAACAAGGGCAGGAAGATGCTACGGGTTGTTCGAAAGAGATACCGCGGCCTCGGACACAAAGGGCTGAGAAGGAACATGGTAGTTTTATAGAAGTCTGACAATCCCTACCGCTCCGCCCAGAGCGGGAGGAGTCATTTGATGATTACCTACCATCCAAAAAAAAATAGGGCAGGAAGATGATGATGATTGATGAAATGCCAAATGAAAGGCATTACCATTGTGAATGTTTTACACAACTATCCCAAACGCGCTGTACCCAAAGGTTAAAAGTAAAATATCATACTTCAAAAGTTGTCTGAAACCAAGAATTAGATATTTGGTGGTGTAAAAGTAAACAGAGGCATATGTGTGCAGGTTTGAAGTCAGACACATGCGTCACTATCTTCCAGAAAACGGTTCGTTCCGGTTCAACGCTCGGCCGTGGCAATTGCGATAATTACTGTTAGTCTCAATCAATGATGTTTTTCTTCCATTCCGCTAGTTGGTGAGAAACAGTGCCTATTCACAGTATAGTGTAACATGCTGTACAGAAGTGAGTTTCTTACTAAGACCTCGAATTCTGGCATCATAATGATACTCCTTAGAAGTGTTATTTTCTTAGAGCTTGGTCACCGAATTAACACATTCAGAATTGATGTGGGAACCTGGGTGCAAATGATATTGTACAGGGTGGTGCCGACAATACGACAATAAATGAAACCACTTGTAGTTCTAGTCCATGTCAACATCATTAAACTATAAAAAAAGTTTTAAAACCAAAATAACAATTTTGAAAAAAAAACAATAAAACTAAAGCTAAAACTGAGCTAAGCATAAAACTGTTAACGAAATACATTACAATTTACAAACAAATATTGGTTTACTAACCTTATAAGGAATAATTTGCACCGATTAACGAGTGGAAATAAAATGTAACAAAAGAATTTGGCAAAGACATATAGGTAGGTTGTTGTCGTATCGTCGGCACCACGAAGGTGTTAGGATTTATTTGATAGTTTAAAAATGTTCCTATGAACTAGAACTACCAGCGGTTTCATTTATTGTCGTATCGTCGGAACCACCCTGTATACAAAACAAATGCAAAAAAAAATGTAATAGCTCGGCTAGTATGCATGATATAGGTAAATATAATTCATATCCTATAGCACCCATGCGAAATAATGTTTTAGCCAGTTAGACAATTTTTAGAATTGGATCATTAGGTCCGGAGATTACGATCTTATGTAGGTGGTAATCTCCTCATACTTACAATCTAACAAACAAACATACCTCTTTATAATATTAGTATAGATTACAGTGCAAGGAGAGTTATTTGGCGTTTGGGTAACATTATCAGGGGGACGTAGTTAATAAATACATATTATGAAAGTGTTTCAGGAAATTGAATTGAAAAACAAGATGGCAAACTATGAACACGCGCCAAAATATCCATGTAACTATAACACATACATACACATAACATCACGCCTGTAATCCCCAAAGGGTTAGGCAGAGGTGTACCTAATAGTACACCCACATTTCGCCAGTTATGTTTAAGTCCCATGTAATAGGGGGCGAGCCTATTGCCAACAACCGGGCACAAATCCAGACTCCGTAGCTGTTACTGATAAATTCCTGATGGAAAAAGCCAATAACACAATATAATGTAACTATAATACCGTTTCAAAAACCGTTTAAAAAACTTCTTCGTCTATTATGTCTTCTAAACATTCAGGTAGAGCAGAGCCTACATCAAATTCACCGTTTTATTGATACGTTCCGTACATTATTGCTCCAGACATAGATATCGCTTAATTTACCGGTGCAGCTATAGGGGCCATAGCTGCATAGGTATCTGCTGGATGCAATCTCGACAGAACACATAAGTTAAACGGTGCACGCAGCTGCGCGCGTCGCGCCCGATGGCGGCGCGCGCGCAGCACCCGTCAGCTTTAGGCGAGATGCATACTTGGACAATAATGAGGAATTATATTCATATTTCTATGTAGGTTTACCTACCTACACAGATTTTTTCCAAATCAACAGGATAAATCGTAACATATAAGTTAAACGGTGCACGCAGCTGCGCGCGCAGCGCCCGTGTCAGCTTTAGGCGAGATGCATACTTGGACAATAATGAGGAATTATTTTTATATTTCTATGTAGGTTTACCTACCTACACAGATTATTTCCAAATCAACAGGATAAATCGTAACGTCATAGGTACCAGTAATTCCCTACCTAATGGAGTGTACCTAATGGAACACCCACATTTCGCAAGTTATATTTAATTAAGTCCCATGTAATAGGGGAAAATCCAGAATCTGTCGAACATAAAGATTCTTGCTTTTTTTTTAATTGTTAATTACCGATGGATTTAAAACATGAAAATTGATCAATATTTTCTATTATTACATTTAAAATAAACAATTCAACTGATACTTTATTCAATATGAATTTTCACATGTGAACATTTTCCTTTTTTTCTCGCCAACATTGTTTGTAATATCTGTTTGAAATACGCAAGCTAAACATGAAAACTCTTGGAGTTCTCTAACAAACAATATTTCATTTATACCATACCTACTCTAAAAAGCTTATTTTATTCACGCAAAACAGTGAATAAAAAGGCCTTTTATTCACTGTTTTGTTTTTATTCACTATTTTGGTGTTTGAATTTGGAACACAAAAATATATCCGGTCTCTATTTCAATGCTTACACAAACTCCTTGCGCTAAGATTCGAAATTCAAAACTCTTTGGTGCAAATAAATTCTCGAGATTTGATTGGTCGATATTTGCGACAAGGAGTTTGGCATTAGATTAATAAATAATATTGTTTCACAAGTTGACCACCCTAATGATAATAATAAGAAAATTACGCTTAATTTCAGTCATTGCTCTAATTTTAATGTCCATTTCAATTAATGTAACAATTCTTATTTCTTGATTCTATTTTCGCTTAAATTATGTCTTTTCTCGTAGTCATGATATAAAGTATAGTATGCAACTCCTGAATAAAGTACGAATTTATATCGAGGGCCATGAATCACTCGCGTCGTTCAGGATTCTAACAGTTGAATCACTCGCTGCGCTCGTGATTCAATCATTAGAATCCTTCACTTGCTCGTGACTCATCTACGGCCCTCGCTTTAAATCCGTCCTTTATTCACTAGTTGCATAATATACTATTTTAATTTTGCAATATCATCAAGCTTTATAAAAGCTTTCAACGCTCTGTACCGAAAATGTTTGAAAGTTTAACTCCGTATCCATTTTGTCTAAATTAATTCTGCAGTGTTATTGCAAAAATAATTTCAGCAACCATGTTGCAGACTATTTCAGAAACAAATTAAAGCTATCAAACCTTAAAATGCCAAGTTTCTTTCTTTCTAAAAACACTGGCAATACCTAATGGTAGCTAGTAACGTTTTTTTTTAAAAAATCTATCTTCTATATATGACTCTGCCGCAGTCAGTTAAAAGGTAGAAAAACTATATGGCTTTCCTAATTCTAAATCGCAGTTACATAATATTTCCTCATCCTCAATAAAAATTTGAAAGGTCTGCAGGCACGTATGAACTGTTGTTGACTATAAATGCTTGATTGAGCATGCAAGCCCGCAGATGTGGTTCCGAGGCACGTGACATGGTCTCCGAATAATCTGAATACAGTAAATATACATACGGGACCGAACAATTGTTTGCCTTGTAGCAGCCATTTAATTTGATGTGTTTTGAGGGGTTTGTAAACCAATAAGGTAGATAGGTAAATAGAAGGAACTTATGTTTAAAACGTGTTTGAGAAATAAGTGTATAACCAACATGTTTGACAAACAGCTTCGATTACTTTTGGAGGTTGACGTTTAGTATCTATAATAATATACAGTAATAAACCTTAAACTTGGTACGTAATTACTAAAAACTACTACTACTACTAGCGGACGTCAGGCGGTTTCACCCGCGTAGTTCCCGTTCCCGTGGGAATATAGGGATAAAAAGTACCCTATGTCACCCGCGAATAGTGTAGCTTCCCAACGGTGAAAGAATTTTTGAAATCGGTCCAGTAGTTTCGGAGCCTATTCGTTACAAACAAACAAATCTTTCCTCTTTATAATATTAGTTTAGATGATTACGCGATGTTACCAGAAAACTGTAATTGGTGTCTTATGTACTTTTTTATTTTATGTAGATTCTAGATCCCTTGAAGTTTCTTCCATGTTTGATTTTCTTTAATTGCCTTTTACGGGATTTTTATTTGGGTGATCAAAAAGTATCCCTTTCCCAGAATTTCGCTTAGGCTTAACACCATTTAGACCCACACAGGACCCTAAGGAATATCACGTTCGATCTGACTGGCGTCTGCACAACGCCTTCCAAAGTTGTTTATTTTATGCACCAGTGTAGCAGGCGTGTCCATTCACGATAGCCTCGAGGCTGTCCGTAGCCGCTACTTACGGACGCCGGTAATTTTGCATCCGACGTGCCCGAGACTTAGATAAAGTGCTATACATAGCTAGCTAGCTGGGCCAGATTATACACCTGTGCAGTTTTAAAGAGGACAGACTGCGAGGAGTTCTGAACCGTATTTATACTAGGCTTGTTTATGTTAATGTATGTCCATCATCATCATCATCTGCCTAGCCTTTTCCCAACTATGTTGGGGTCGGCTTCCAGTCTAACCGGATGCAGCTGAATATCAGTATTTTACATGGAGCGACTGCCTATCTGACCTCCACAACACAGTTAATACTAGGTAATACGATACTCTTCGGTAAGAGTGGATGTCAGAATTTCAGGTCAGTGACTACCTGTAACGACTGCCAAAGATCTGTATATGGCAGCCGGGACCAACAGCTTTAAACGTGCTTTCCAAAGCACGGAGGAAATTCGGTATGTCGGGCGGTCACCCATTCACAGACCGACCTAGGTAAGCACAGCTTTACCTAAAGATCGACCCGAGTGGCAGTTCTAACTAAGCCACGAGCTCCTCTATATAAATATCTATCATCAATTGCTTAGTTTTTAAAAAACTATGTTCGGTTCAACTTCCAGTGTAACCTGGTGCAGCTGAATATCAATACTTTACGTGAAGCGACTGCCTATTTGACCTCCACAAACCTACTTATTACTGGTTAATACGGTGGCTTTTTGTAAGACTAGTTGTCAAACTTTCGGACCACTGACTCATTATCTTGTGAAATCGCGAAGCGACATTAAATAGTCTTTTGATCACGTCGACTTACAAAGTTTGATTTTTTCACTGCTTTAAGAGGTTGCAGAGGTATTTGATACTAATTTCAGCTTTATACCTCCACGCGTTCTTGAGAAAAGGGTATTGACAGACGGACAGCAAAGTGATCCTCTAAGTGTTCCTTAAAAAACCTTCCCATTTTCAATTGGTCTGTCATTACAGAATCACAGTTTTTCTGTTAAGTGCACTAGCACAACTGATACCAGACGTAACTATAGTTGTCAGGTACTTATTTTCTGGCTCCGGTTAACCTGATTTAGTAACAAACGAGAACCTCACTGACATTATAGTAAGTGCATACACTTGTAAATACTTCTAGAGCAGGGACATACATGTTGTAATGTAGGCAAGGCTTAAGTGCTGATGTTTTTACGTAACCATGACAACGATAGCGGTTGTGGTTGCTGATTATTCAATGAACCATGAGAAGTAGCGATATAATGAATAGTGAACTAATTGAATATGGCGTATGGAGATATTTCTTAGTCTAGCTAGAGTATCAATAACATGGCCATGTTGCATAATGCATAATGTTTGATTTCCTCTCAGTTAGTTAGTATACTAACTAACATTACACACACACACATATTTTGTTACTTTGTGTTACACACTGTGTGCAATATGACATTGGCAGCGCCTTTTTTTGCTTGCAAGTGTGCATTTGACTGTACTATTTTATATTCGGACTTCATCAGTTTACGGTCTGTGTCATTGGGTTTTTCCATCAGGAGTCACGGAGTCTGCATTGAAGCCCTATTGATGGCATTAGGCTTGTCTTCTATTAGGCGAAATGGGGGTGTGCTATTAGGTTACCTTTGCCTAACCCTTATGGGATTACAGGCTTGATGTTATGTTAGTATTTTCGGTCGCCATTGCCCGAGTATGAAGAGAAAATAAAGTGAATTTACTCTCACGCAATACTAAAAATATATAAAATAAACGTAAGCTTAACATTATAACTCATCATCCTAGCACAATAAATCATCGTAGATGATTAGTAGTTATTAATGCCTTAACCAAACAATACTAAATATTAAACAAATATAATATTAGTCCAAGTCAAAAGTCAATAAGTCAGTCCAAGTCCAAATTGAATCGAATATTTAATTCAATGATGACGGGTTGTGGACCAAAACGTATGTTTAAAGACTTTTAAAAGCATGGAGTCGTATCTCAACATTCTCAACTGATATTAAATTAATTACCGAGTCTCGAAAGAACAAGTTTATCTAACTAATTCTACGATATAAATAAACTTTTAAATATCAAAGAAATAAAAACGTCTGTTAAGAGTTATAATTAAATTAATCAAGCGACGTTTTAGTACTGGTCTTGAATTATCTTTATTTCTCAATTTGCATGGAGCATATGTTTTTTTTGTGAATGATTGTTGTTGTGTCAGATATCGATGGCCTCCAGTGTAGAGCTTGTGTCATATATTATGTTGGTCTGTCATGGAAATTATCTGTTTATTTGTGACTAGCTTTAATTTGCGTCTTCGCTCCCGTTATGAACGGAAATTAACCCACGGGAACGTCTGCATGCATAAAATCAAAATCATTTATTCAAACTAGGCTGATAATCAGCACTTTTCGAACGTCAAAATTTACTTTACTTTACTTATTTACAAGTGACAGTCCCCCAAATCGCCCACCCTTCGACACTTCATAGTGTTTTTGCTTGAAAGAAGAAGTGGCGGAACAAACTCCCCAACAAACTCTACAGCATAATACAAGGAGTAAATATTGGTTCACGTAAGTGAAAAAAAATATCGACATCTGATCCGTAGTTCTGAAGATTACTCCCTACCTACATATAAACTTCCCTCTTCATAATATTTACTAAAGATTTCTGATAGTTCTTTCAAACAAGCCAAATTACAATAGAAATTATCTTAACTAAAATACCACGGTCCAGTTAGGTAGGTCTAACTTTGAGAAAGAGGTCAATCGTCGAATCCGACTCGGCTGGGCAGCGTTTGGGAAGCTGAGTAGTATCTTCTCGTCCAACTTAACACAGTGTCTCAAGACGAAAGTCTATGACCAGTGTGTGTTGCCAGTGATTACATACAGGACCGAAACGTGGTCGCTCACAATGCGTGATCGACTTAGAAATGAGGACATCTGCAAGAGAACCAAGGTTAACGACATAGCCCGAAGAATTGCCAAACTTAAGTGGCAGTGGGCAGGGCACATTGCTCGCAGAACGGATGGCCGATGGGGCCGCAAAGTTCTGGAGTGGCGATCGCGAACCGGAAGACGTTGCGTTGGAAGGCCTCCCACTAGGTGGACCGATAACCTGGTGAAGGTTGCGGGGATCCGCTGGATGCGAGATGCACGGGACCGGTCAATGTGGCGACACTTAGGGGAGGCCTATGTCCAGCAGTGGACGTCTTTCGGCTGAAATGATGATGTTGATGATGATGAAAATACCTCATCATCTGCCTAGCTTGTTCAAACTATATTGGGGTCGACTTCCAGTCTAACGCGATGCAGCTGAATACCAGTATTTTACATGCAGTGAATCCCTATGTTTTTCAAATAAAGATTCTGATTGAAAATTGTACACCAAAATTAAAACGCAACTGATGCTACAATATTGGTGTACAATAAAGTACTTATTCTATTCTATTCTTGGGTATGCCTCAGGGTATGCCTTGAGGAAAGTATTTCAACAAACTCATAGATCTGTATGATTTGGTCGATTTACATAATTACCTACGTATTATAAATCTTGCTATTGAATTACCTCCATAAAATTAATGATAATAATAGGTATACTGAGAACAGAACTCAAGGCGCTACGTCACCCCGTCGGGGCTGCGGGTCCCGTCGGGGCTGCGGGTCCCGTCGGGGCTGCGGGTTGTTTGCAAGAGATACCGCGGCCTCGGCATGAAGGGCTAAGAAGGAACATGGGTGGTTTTTAGTCAGTAGAAGTCTGACACTCCCTTTTGCACTGCCCAAGAGCGGGAGGGGTTATTTGATGATTTCCCACCCCCCAAAAAAAAAAAAAAAAAGGCGCCACGGCACGTCCTACCTATATAAAATTATTTCTTATTTCTTAAGGAAAACTAGTTACTTTCAATATATTTTCTCCTTCTTGACAATTCTTTGCATAGTCTCCTGCTTCCTAGAATCAGGAAGGCTACCTACTTAAAAAAATCAATATAACTTTATTTGTGCTTATAGAGACCCATTTTATGCTACTGAATAGATTAGATATTATTGAAAGTGCACAGATGAAGTGAATTATTAAAATTGAAGCTGCAGGGGGTTTAACAAACCGTCGCGGCTGCGGGTTAATCGAAAGGGATACCGCGGCATCGACACATAGGGCTAAGAAGGGACATGGGTAGTTTTTAGTCAGTAGAAGTCTGACACTCCCCCTATCGCTCTGCCCAAGAGCGAGAAGGTGATTTGAGGATTTTCCACACCGCCCAAAAAAAAAAGCTTGCTGGATTCCTTATGATTGTTTTCCTTTAACGTAGAAAGTGATAATTATACAATACAGACATATGAATCCGAAAAATCAGAGGTGCGTGTCTGGGATTCGAACTATAGACCTATTAGCTTGGCAGTCCAACGGTCACACCACTAAGCTGCTTTGTTCATTACTGCTGTATAAACTAACTAGCTTTTATCAAGCAAAATAATTTTGCTATTCATTTACGAGGCACTTTATGGTGTCTCTTAAATGGACAGTTTAGCATAAACCAACCAAAAAAAAAAAACAAAAGGAAAACAATCATAATAATTTTTTTTTTTGGGTGTGGGAAATCATCAAATAACCCCTGCCAGAGCGGAAGGGAGTGTCAGACTTCTACTGACTAAAAACAACCCATGTTCCTTCTTAGCCCTTGCGCCGGGGCCGCGGTATCTCTTGTGAACAACCCGCAGCCCCGACGGGCAATCCAGCATGCAGAGATATTTCTCGACGGCATGTGATGTAAAGCCAAGAAAGAGGCCCAAGAGGCATTCAAAAAATCTGACACCAAGTTAAGCACTCACCGCACGATAAAAAGAAAAATGAACACCCCTTTTCTAGATGTTTTTATTTAAAAAAAAAAACGTTGCCCCACACTAGGAATTTCTCCTGTATCGTGGGTGCGTTCACAAACATTTAAACTCACATACACAAACACCCAGACCCGGAACAACTACCTGTAGGTCATACAAATATTTGTTCCATGCGGGGATCGAACCTGCGTCACGCAGCGCAGCAGTCCATTGCTTGAGCCACTGCGCTAACCGTGCCGTGCGCACCGATGTATACCTATGGTAAACATAATTCATTGATTTTCATCAGACATGACCAGTATTTGAATGATTATATCCAACAGCAAGTCTGGCTTAGAGGACGTATCTTCACTAGTGTTTTTAAATGACCATTGGATTTACGAACATCGAAGCTTCATACTCGTTAGTCTAATGCATCTTAACATTATTACCAAAAGCTCATAGTAAACGATACTTTTTCTGGGCTGATTTCCAATAGATTTATGATCAGTCAGATGCACAGTACACGCCAATTAATATTGATATCAAAACATCAAAGCCGGTAACAGTTAATGTCTGCGATGATCGATGCGATGCCAGCGCAATATAACATAACCGAATTAAACCTTAATGCTCAATTTATTCGATATCACACCGAGAGTAACTCCAATACGATTAAAAACTCTACCACAAATATTCGTGTTTCATCGAAACTTTAACATCGATTTTGTTTGTTTCGAAAAAAGGAACGCGCGCAATGGATGGTGTATTAATTCAAAATTTTGATTGGATTTCTCGTAGTCGGAGAGATTCGGATTTCGGGAGTCATTTCGAATTTTCGATGAATCGATCGATTTGTGTGGGTGGCTGCGATATCGGTCTAATAGGAACGTCCTATCTAATCAATTAATGGGGTAAGATTGATGGCTACACGCTAACAATGAGGTGAATAGTTTTATTTTTGTTCCAACTTTCGTCTATTAGGCGGAGATAAAAGTTTTTATTCGGACGAAGTTTTTATCTGAACTTAGATTGTTTGTTGAGCGGCGATAGTTGAAAGCTTAAGAAGGAATTGATTGTTACATAATGAATTGAACAAAACAGGTTAAAAAATAAGATCATCCACATCTAAGACAACAAAAATAAATTCTTCTTTCCCCTTCCAATTTTTCAACGCTTACAGAGGCCCGTTTTCGTTTGCATTTGAAGTATTCACAATAAAAGCAGGAATAAAACGGGCAGAACATTTGCAACTGTCAGCTCAAGTGACTGTTATTAGATGAAGAAATGGCACTGACAAAGAAAAGTGAATTCTAAGCACCTATGAACATAGACATAATAAAACGCGACGGCTAAACTGAAGTCAGACACGTACTAAGGTCGACAACAATTTTCGCATACTGAGCATTGTTGGAAATTGAAAGGCTTACCGCGTCATATGAATACAACAAACAGGCAAATAATAATGCACCTTATCCTAAAGGGGTAGGATAATCTTTTGTATAAACGCAGCAATTTGAGCGAAGAACGCGATACGCAAGAAGAATCTTAATAATGTATAACGCAAGAATATGTTCAAATGCGTTTGTCCCATCTTAACACTACGATCGCTGCGGGGGCTGTTTTGTTTTTTAAGATGTTTTTTTTATTCTGCTTCATCAACATTAACGCAGTCAAATAATTAAACAATTAATTCTAATGACTCAACATTCTTCCTAATTGCAACTGTTACCTAACCAATCAATTGTAACGTAATGATTCATAAACTTTAATTGAGCCACTAAGTACAACTTACGGAACATAATCTAGCTAATTAATGCTTATCGAACACTCCCATAAAATCAAATAGCCGTAATGGACATCTATCATTAAAAATCAATCGATAAATAACCACTAAAACCGGCATTTCTCCATCTTAACATACAATAAGACATCCCGCTTTATCAAATCTGGTTGTCATTCGGAATCTCGACGAACATTGGAAGTTTGAGAGCACAAAGATATGAAATGAATGACTTTAGATTTGACTCGATTTTGTAATATTCCAGCAGCGCCATCAGAAAGAGTGAAGCTGCATTTCACCTTATGAAATATAACTTTAGTGTGCTATAGACTGATCAGCAGGGTTATTGCGTATCTTTTAAATGTCAGTGGCTATCACAGTGTCCATCGATTAACTGTCAAATGGTTATGGTTTGGTATGCTAAACTAACCATTTGACAGTTAATTGATGGACACTATGATAGCCAATGACATGTAAATAGATACGCAATAGCCCTGCTGAGTTCAGTATCATAATAGTGCACTAATTTAAGGAACGAAGTGAAGCTGCGAGCCAATTTTTGGATTACAGATTATACTCGTAGCGTATCCATGGAGCTTCTTGTAGGTACATTCTTCTCCATAGAGATCTACGCTTTGGATTGGGCAACTGCAGTACGTTCACAAGTTATTATTCCTTCTGACTGTAATAGTACAGCTGTGCTATCTTTGTTTTTCTGACATTCAAAGGTGAAATATATCTTATTTAAATAAATGCTTTGAGTTTAAGTTTTGATTACCGCCAGCCAAAATTGCAAACATGTCAAACGAAAGGCGAACTACATCCAAAGAGGTACAAAACCGCTTTTGCGACAAGAATTAATCTTGATTTAATCAGCGCAGCGCAGGGTTGAGTGTCAGAACTTAATCCAAGCAGCCTGCCTTGTCTGTCTCCCTTTATTGGTCGTCGTAAGCGCAGCATTTTAATTTAACAACTACTATATGTGGTGATGTGATGCCATTAAATAAAATGAAGCTAGACGGAGTGCTTTATGAACGGAACGCGTCTCGCTGTGATTATATTAATGGTATTCACATATTGTCTGTGTTTACAATGTGTTAAAATATTACGGTATTTGTGTGGAATGTTAATTTTTGAGATGGAGTGTGTGATGAGGTTTTGCTGTTATCTTTTCTCATTTATCTTGTACCTACCTACTGTCTTTGTTCACTGAGCTAGCATTTACTTTGAATGAAGATGTGTACAAATGAATTTCACGAGCGAAACTCGATTAACAATTTTAGAGCTGTCGGTTGTTAGTGTCATAATTTCTATAGAATACTAGCTGTGGTCATGCGTTCCATTGCACCTGGGTAGGTCCCGTAGTTAGGGTTAGCTACGGGTAAAAACACTTTACGACCTGTCTGAATTATATCCAAAAATCGGTCGTTAGCTGTTTTTGGAGCAGTGGTAGCTCTTGAATGCAATTTAAACGTGCTGATCGCGTTCAATTTGACTGATTTGAAGATATTTGGTCAAAAGTCACACATTCGCAATAATTTACTAATACACCTGTTGTGCCCAAACAGCAAATAAAAATAATTATCTTCCACAGTAACAGATTGACGAAGTCACAAGAGCTTTACACAGGCCTAATGACAAGGCTAAATTCTAAACTCACGCTATTCTTGGTCGGACGCAAAACCTGCTCTAATAAATATAATAATCTCCTCAGCCTTTCAGCCCTCAGCCGCATAATGTTACTCATTCCAGATAATACATTATCAAGACCACCGGTATAAGCCGATCAAGTATTAAAGAAATTTAATCGGCGTTAAAGGCTAAGGCTTGCACCGCACGCACGGCCATTTTATGATGGTATTATTTTATAGTATCCGCCTCGCTGACACTTTATATCTATAGAACTTGGAAGTTATGGTAGGAGAATTAATTGTCTGGGGAATTTGCAGCTCACGGTACAGTGCAGCTGAGTTTTATTAAAATCTGCACCTCCTTTTAAGAGTATTTTCTTTTTTTTTGTTTGTATTTAGGAGCTGTTTATTTGGGTTTTCTTGAAGATTATGTTGTCCCTTTTTAGGGTTCCGTACCCAAGGGGTAAAAACGATAATATGTTACTAAGACTTCGCTATCCGTCCGTCAGTCTGTGTGTACGTCCGTACGTCTGTCTGTCACCAAACCCGCACTTGGCCATTTTTTTTATATTTCTTGGCTGGCCTTTGACTTGGCATTACATGCCATAGAGAAATATCTCTTAGGCATGCTGATTTCCCCACGACGCGACGTTTTATTTAACCGAAGCAAGTGACAATTATAGAATACGGACATGAATCCAAAAAATCGAAGCTCAACATGATTCTACCTATAGAATACTGACTGCCGCACTCAGAGACGTTTAATGATTACTTAAGCCATCATTTAGTAAAGGTTTTGACCGTTTACTGAAGGTTCTGTGTATGTCAAATCTTTACTAAGTGACGGCTTAAGTAATAATTAAATATTTCTAACAATCTCGTAATCTACACTAAATTTTGTTATGTTCTTGTTCCAAAAAAAATTTCAGCATGTCAACAGCTCACAAAAAGCACCATTTTTTTTTCATTCTAACTGATTGGCATTAGGTGCACCATAAAGAACATTGATAAATTTATAAAACCATCCTGGAACAACTTTAGTGTGCTTTCGCCATTAAACGGAACCTGCAAAAGAAGGCTCAGAAGGTTCACACTAACGTTAGTTTTTTATATACGTGGAAATTAGGTGGGTTAAACGTCAATGTTTTTCAATGGGTTTTACATCTGTTCAACTCGAGCAAAAACGTGAATTTAAAGAAGCCACAAGAGCCTACCTGTATTGAGTACAACATCATAATGCAACTAATTGACATTCATTGCTGGTCCTTTGTTTTTGTGGGGTGGGAAATCATCAAATAACCCCTCCCGCTCTTGGGCAGAGCGAAAGGGAATGTCAGACTTCTACTGACTAAAAACCACCCATGTTCCTTCTTAGCCCTTCATGTCGAGGCCGCGGTATCTCTTGCGAACAACCCGCAGCCCCGACGGGGAGCCGCAGCCCCGACGGGTCATTGCAGGTCCTCATCTCGTATGCGGCAAATTCTTCGACCTTTAGGACGCCTACTTTATGAAACAACTACCAGTGTTGAGACTTTCTGTCAATCAAAACATGTCGGTCTATCTCTCAAATATCTTTAAAAGATTTTCAACTTTATCACAAAGCATTAGGTTCGAAAAGAAGTTCACTTTCCGGTAGCTTGATGTGGTGGAGTCTGTACATACAGTACAGTCAGTCCCATCCGTAGAGTACTTTGATGAACCTTCTACACTTTTGTTCCCAATTGTATAATGACTACAGCCTTGTCCCACTCGCTATCGGCAATTACGTCTACAGCGCGGAACACTTGTGCTAATCTATTGTCGTGCACAAGATTGTGTCCCGTAAGACCTCGATCAAGCAGTTACCCTGCACTCTGATGGCTAATAAAATGAAATTAACTTTTGTAACTTTGGAGTTTGGTTTCCAACTGTGTAATTTAGTCTTTAGTCATGGTGATGAATGTGATGAGCTACAAAGCGCGTTGTTTTGGTTGGGATTTGATACTCTGGTATCTTCATCGTCTGCTAGGTTTTTTTCAACTTTGCTTGAATCGACTTCCAATATTTTAATTTTTTTTTTAAAACGCTGCCCCACACTAAGAATATGTCCTGTATCGTGTAAGCGTTTACAAACATATAAACTCACATACACAAATACTCAGATCCGAAACCACTATCTGTAGGCCATACAAATATTTGTACCGTGCGGGGATCGAACCCGCGACACGCAGCGCAGCAGTCAATTGCTCGGGCCACTGCGCCAAAAGAAAAAAAATAAGAAAAAAAAACCAAATCTAAGTTGATGCAGGCGAATATCAGTGTCTTTCATGAGCGACTGTCTTTGATGAGGGTTCACAGTTAAGAAAACCCTTAAACGGAATCTTTTTAACTGGCTTTTAAATAAGGAGGAGGTTATGTATTCTACCCACATTGTTTTTTTATTTTTCAAATATGAACAAGAACACCGAATACTCCGTGATTAGTGGGCCGATTTACGTGATTCTTTTTCATTTGGTAGAGAGAGCTTGCGTGGTGGTCCCATATAAGTTTTATTAACATTGCTTGAATATTTCACGAATTAACAGTTACGTATTTTTACTTCTTGGCCTGTTGATGACATGATGGTCCCTTAATTTTATTACTTCTTAGTTCAATGTATTCAACTATTTGATGGAAAAAAACGACTTCTAAAAAAAGATGAAAAAGTCTAGAATAAGTTTGGTTTAGGGAGTCGGTGACTTTGTGTTTCATTAATTGGTCATTAACTGACCACCGACTTAGAAAGAAAAGTTATTGTAGACTTTTTGTGTTTTTTTTGAGTCTCTCCTTTTTTTGACTTCCGGTACTCTCTAGTGCCTGCAGAAATAATTGACTTGTCATGGTCATTTCACGCGCCCTGCGCGTCCAATATAACAAAGCATTCAGGGCGTTGTTGGGGCTGCCGCGCTGGTGCAGTGCGTCGGGTATGTTTGCGGATGCACACGTTGATGGCTTTCACGCCGTACTCCGCAAACGATGCGCCGCTGCGCTTGTTGTGCGCCAGCACCAACAGCATCCTGGACACGTGGTACGTCCAGCACTGGGTTAACACCCACATTATGAAATAGCCCTTTTTTAACCGACTTCAAAAAAGGAGGAGGTTATATGTTCGTGTGTACCTATGTATTTTTTTTTTTTTTTTTATGTATGTTACCTGATTTTTATTTTTTACTATTAACACTAGTTTTCATAAGTTTCATTGTTCTAACATTCTATGGTCTTTGAAGTCCGAAATAAAAAGTTTTTATTTTTTTTATTTATTTATTTCCTTGCCCAGTCTTTTAGTTATTAACAGGTTACAAACTTTCTAGGTAACTCCCTTAGGCTCGACTATGTAGCGGCGATCGGCGGCGGCGACCTCTCGCGTCCGGCCCTGGTGCAAGCCATGGTCCGGGGCGAGGAGGAATGGGACGCCGTCGCCTCCTTCTGCGAAGCAGTGATGCTAGCGAAGGAGGTGGCGGAACGTGAGAGGGAGAGAACCTCTCGTCCCAGCCGCCGCGAGAGGCGCTCCGGGCGTCGGGGGCCACGCGATGGCTTCCGGCCACCGTAGACGCGGGCCTGTGGACGGTGAGTGATGGGTAAGCTCGCCGTCCGTCCGTCTTATGACGACGACAGGCCGTTCGTGTTCCACGCGCGCCTCAAAGAGATGTCAGCAACATGGAAGGGGCCCGCAAGGGCCGACGCCTGTCGAGGCTGCGGGTTGTCCGCAAGGGATACCGCGGCCTCGACATGAAGGGCGAAGAAGGAACATGGGTGGTTTTTAGTCAGTAGAAGTCTGACACTCCCTTTCGCTCTGCCCAAGAGCGGGAGGGGTTATTTGATGATTTCCCACCCCCAAAAAAAAAAAAAAAAAGGCTCGACTATGTAAGTAATTATTCATGTTCAAGGCTGTTTCAACCTATATTTCAATACTTTTGACTCACTCTAATAAGTTCAGTTAACTTATAATTTATGAGTCTAACGATATTGGTCATAAATAAATTGTAGCAGCTACAAATCATGGTAATTTACTATAACTAATAACTGTTATTCACTGCACCTTTGCCGTCACACAGAATGTATTAACTACCTGGTTTGTGATCAATAAAATAATAATATAAAATCTACCATAAAGAAGGAGGTACTTAGAAATTTAATTTCCGCAGTAGTTATCCGAACGTGCTCCATAAATAAATTCTAGCGAGGATGCATTCGTAAAGCAAAGTAAACTGTATCGTATATGCTAAATATTTAATGAGACGGTTCATGATGTCACTTCAAGAAATCTTCCTCTATTGGTACGATTATAAGCACGTTCCTCAACATAAGCATCTATTTAGGTATCAATTCAGTGTTAAAATAACGAGAATTTATCACCTCTATCGTCAGTAAGGTGATAATAAATATATGGAGCTACCAGTGTGCGCCAAATCGCCACTTAAAGGTATTTTTAATACATCAAAGTGCATTTAAATAGTATCCGTCGTAAAATAGGCCCTTGAAGTACTCCTTGAAGTGAGTACGCCACTACGATAATTACTGAATGAATTAAAAAATGAAACAGAATTTGTGTGAAATTACCTGCCCAGTAAATTATCAGAAACAGGCCCAAAGACTCACTTACACCACACCTCGCATATTATATTAGCATCAAAATACCATTCTATTTCTGTGACCTTAAAACAATTGAAAGGAACAGGACGATGTGTGTGGCACAAGAGGGCCTACGTTTTCCGTCTTTAACAAATATTATAAGGTAATTTAGACCTACAATATCTCCGTAACCAGCACAAAAAAAACACAATAACTGGAAAAAAAATAACTTTCGACTTTATTAAGGGTACTCCTGGTTTAAATAAATATTCTTATTGCTAATTTAATTATTTTCATCGATTGCTAATTTATTTTTGGAGTCATCTGATTTCAGTACTAATACTGCTAGATATGGCCTACTATATCTCAAAATCAAATCAAAATCAAAAGTCATTTATTCAAACTAGGCTGATAATCAGCACTTTTCGAACGTCAAAATTTACTTTACTTTACTTATTTACAATACAAGTGACAGTCCTCCAAAACGCCCACCCTTCGACACTTCCTAGTGTTTTGAGGAAGTGGCGGAACAAACTCCCCAGCAACACATCTGTCTGTTTGGTTTGAAAATCAAATCTCGAAACCTACTTAGTCACCCAAGTGTTCAGTATGTAACAGTTGTAATCATAATATTGACTTAGTAACGCTTTACGATCAGCCCGGGTTCCTTCTAATGATGTCAATGTTTATCATTACGTGAATAAACATTGTGGGTTGTTACTATTATACCTTGTTAGCTACTGTACAATTTAATGGAACAAAGTTTTCTGCTCAGTCTGTGCAGACTTCACTAAAAAAGATGATAAGTCTTCAGAAAAACTGACTTTCTACCTTATTAACATAAGTTTTTCGGTTGCTTTTCGGTCAGGCGCATATTTTTTGGGTTTTCCTTTCATCATGGTTATCGCTGATAGAAAAGCATTGTCTTTTTGTTTAGTCTGTTCTATCTACAGCAGACCAGAGCCAAACTCCGGTGAAGTAGCACTATGTAGAACACAGAACAGATAAAAGAGATTTATCTGTTCTGTGATGTAGAACCAACCATTAGTACTCGTGAAGGAGCTCGTGGCTAAATCTTCAGGTCAAGCCACGCTTGCCTAGGCTGGTCCTTGGATGGGTGACCACCCATTATATACCGAGTTTCCTCCGTGCCTTGGAAAGCCTTTGGTCTCTACTTTAGGCCCGGTTTCCACCGAAGCGGAGAGGAGCGGAGACGAGAGGAGATGGCCTTACTCGTAGATCTTTGACCACATCTTTGACAGTCGTAAAGGTATCGTATTACTCGGTACTAACTGGGTCCTGAAGGTCAGACAGGCAGTAGCTCCATGTAAAATACTGATATGCAACTGCATCCGGTTATATTGGAAGCCGACTCCGACTTATTTGGAAAAAGGCTTAGCATCCCATTATTGAAAGTCTTGAGCTGTACAAGATAAAGTTATTGAAACTTTAGTTATAAAATCGCGGTGTAGTCTGTGGTCAGATTTCGTACTCAACAAATTATGCTTTTAGAAGCTTGTAAGCAGTTTCATAACTCTCAATTAAAAATATGGCAGTCGTAAAAGTAATTATGAAGCCGACTGCCGTTCAAAAGGAGACAAAAAATTTTTTCAACAGCAGTTTTACGAACATTTTATTGCCGCGACATAAAACAAAATTATATTTAAAATCGATGGTTGAGCCATTAATTATAACAATAAAGGTTTTATTGTGGATCTTAAATGTTTAATTACGAAATCTTATACCTATAACGCAGCGGTGGCCCAGTGGTTGCGGCCCCGACTTACAAACAAACAGTACAATAAGAACCCAGGCAGGCGCATTCATCATCATCATCATTTCAGCCATAAGACGTCCACTGCTGGACATAGGCCTCCCCCAGAAGGGGGGAATTTGCCATAATCGCCACGCTTGGCAGGCGGGTTGGCGATCGCAGTATGGTTGTTACGAAGGCACCGAGAACGCTGCTGCCCATTCTCTGGTAAGTCCCTTAGTCGCCTCTTACGACACCCACGGGATGGTACTATTATTTACGTCTGACACCAAACGGAACAGGTAAAAACGTAACGCAGGCTGTGCAATTTATTCCATCACCACTGCTCTCAAAACGGTGAAGGAAAAACATTGTGAGGAAACCGGCATGTCTTAGATCCAAAAAATTCGAAGACGTGACGTCTACCAACCCGCACTGGGCACGCGTGGTGGATTATAGCCCATCCCTCTCTTAGAAAAGAGGCCTGAGTCCCTGCAGTGGAACATTATAGGATGATGATGATACCCATAAAGGTACTTTAGTAGTCGATTATGGAATTAGTACTTTGATAGTGTCAATTTGCAGGTGTGGCAATTGGTTGGCGCGACTGTAGCCGCGCAGCTCATTGCGGCTACTTTGTATGCGGGCTAAAATAAACGCGGGCTAAAACAAAACAAATATAAAAATACAATTATCTATACTTACTACACTACATATTTACTTATCCTACCACATCATTGAACTTATGCATTAAATGAAATAACAAAATAAGTTTAACAAAACAACAAATTCACTCGAAAAAATATAAATATCATGTGTCACAATAATATTTAACTAAGTCTGAGTGTAACTTGGTCGTGGTCAACCAAAAATCAATCTTAAAATAAGCCACTTTATATCAGTACGACACGGACCTGATATTTCAAATCCTAAATCAATTCCGGCAGAATTCGGTAATATGTCACAGTAGAAAGGGGTGTAAGTCAAAATTGGCAATTTATCCGAACCAGCGGCGACTGTTCGGCTCGTCCGGACTAGATAATGTCCGCTCTAGCCGAAATAACTCCCATAAATTGAGTTTACCAACTATCGTCCCTTTCCCGTTACTACGCTAGTTTTTGTGTTTTATTATAGTAAAGGTTCTGAAGGACTGTGTGTACGGAACTTTTCTATTGGCTGTTCTTTTGATGGATCAAATTAGGTTGATGTGTTCTTGTTGCGTGTGAGAAATTAGCTGCATTAGGATTAGTTACAATGTACTAATGTTTTTTCTTTTTGCAGAGAGGAGGATAGAACCCAAACTGTGAGACTACAAGCTGTTTGAACCGATAAGCAATTTAGCAACTTTCACAGTTTTAATGTTTTGTGACTAGGATTGCAGCTACATCTTTATTTAATTTTCAATGTTGTCTGTAACTGGCCTACTTGAAATAAATGCTTGGTTTCAAAACTTATTATGTCAGATGTTTCTAAGTGGTGTTATGTGTTACTTATATATTTCATGTTAATAAATTAAAAACAAAATAGATTAAAAAAATAAAAATAGTTAGTTATAAGTCAAAGACAAGGATCCTCTGTAGGAAACCCTAGTCATTTATTTAGCAATAAGTAGTTCCAATTGTGGCGATTGCACTGAGTGAACTCTTCAGCACTAATTACGACTTTACTCATTTAGAGCAATCTTGAAGTAAAGACCAACGCAATACAAAAATAAACCAGATTAAATGCTCCCGGACGTGAAAGTGAAGCTCGTTAATAAGCATGTGCAATTAATTAATTATTTTCAAACATGAAACAATTTATCATCGTTTTCTAAACATGTGAATATCCTGTACTAAGATATATCGTCGGACAAGTCACAAGTTAATTTGTAAATGCTATCCTCTGTTAATAAATGTAATAAATAAAACACTTTCTTTGTATGGTACCGACAGACTACTTCAGTGATTGTAGGTCCTACTACACGTAAATGCCTGAGATGTTTTGAAACTTGTTGAAATCACGAGAATGTTTTCTGAAGTTATTCTTTTCTTTCGATATTGAAACAGAAATAATCCACAAAAGTTCTGATCATGTTTGTTTAGCGTTTAGCATCCCATCACTAAAAAAATTTCGCTCGTTTTACAAAATGATACTCTTATCTTGGAATACCAAGCATCTGATTTTGAACAAACTTCGACGGAGATCAGAAGCCAAGCCATAATCTTGTACACTTCCGTAATACCTACATCGAAGAGATCTCTATATTTCCATGATGAGGTGGTAAATTGGAGATCTGTTCGCTATCGGATAACAAGACAACCGATAACAAGCATGCGTATCTCATCGACGATTTTCTTTTATTTTTCCCCATTGGCAAGGAAACACGGTTGGTTTGAAAACGTGTAGTTTCTATACATGTTCATATAAGTTTGGGTTTGCAGAAGCTATTAGACGCCTGGAGGCCTGAACAAAGTTACAATATCCTATCAATTATTTAATGGAAATGTTAGAAATGTATTGAATCACTTAAATTATACCGTAACTTTATGTCACTCCTGATTAACCTTTCTGTAAGCGATTTGGTTTGTGTTTGACTGCCTCGTTGGTCTAGCAGTAGCAAGCGCGAAGGCTGTGCATGAAATCCTGGGTTTGACTCACAGGCCGGGCAAAGTGTTATTGTGTTTTTCAATCAAGAGTTTATCAGTTGATCAGTGACGGAGGCTGGAATTGAGTCCGGTTGAAGGCAATAGGCTCGCCTCCTATTACATGGAACTCAAACATAACTGGCGAAATATGGGTGTACCTACTAATGGGTAAAACAGGCGTGATGACACTTAATTTATCTGCGTTGTCTGGTCTGAAATCGTTTGCGATTCCAAATGTAAAAAAGGAGTGTACGTTTAACATTAATTCCCTTAAAATTGCTGAACAAAATGTGTAAGAAATATAACCCTTTACCAATCGAGATCCATTACATAACACTCCTTTGACGTTATTAATTACCTAAACCTACTTGAAAACAAACTGTCAGACTCCCCGCAACTCAAACCGAACCTTCATCATCAAGATATTTGGAATTTCGGAGCTCAAATTAAAGTACGTCGGATCTCATTAAGCCCTCTTGGGGACAAAGATTAACCGTAGCTGGAAATCACTAACATAAATATCGTTTAACGAGTGGACCTACTTTGAGAATGTTTTGCCCGATACTTATTGGACGAAAATTAATTGGTGAGACCTAAACAGCGATTGGGAAAGTTTTACTCTAGGGTAAAGGGTAACTGGCTAAACTTGGCTAAGTTAAACTAAACCTAGAATATTGCTGTCGTTTGTGACGTAATCATCCTGTAAGATTCTAGCGCTGCTGGGACAATCACAAAAGCCTCCTCTTTGTGAGGGGGAGGCGGTAATTTATGCCATCAGCATTTAGTGTTTACACAGAAAGACTGCTAGTAAAAGACTTTGTTTCGTCTATACTAATAATATTATGATGAACTAGAACTAAAACAAGTGATCCAATACTTTTTTATTTTTACTGATAAAAGATACATTATTCGTGGGTGGGGCGGGCTATGCATTATAATTATTTATATTATGCATATTAGCCAAGATGTTAACCGAGCAATCACAATTTTGCGGATGAAGTCCAAGAAGAAGTATTAGTAGTAGACATACAACCCTTCGGGGCTGCGGGTTGTTTGAAAGAGATACCGCGGCCTCGGCGCAATGGCTAAGAAGGAACATAGGTGGTTTTTAGTCAGTAGAAGTCTGACACTCCCTTTCGCTCTGCCCAAGAGCGGAAGGGGTATTATTTAATGATTTCGCACCACCAAAAAAAAAAAAACAAAAATAATAGACCTACTTAGATACAGGTTGAAACACAAGTTTTTTAAACTCGGATCTATGAATAGTCACGTATACATCGCTCTAGAAGTCTAGAAAGATGGCCAAATACGTCAACTAATTTGTCCATATTTGGAACTAACTAGTGATTTAAATATTTACTAAAGGCTTAGATAATTACAGGTTTAGTAACATTGATGTGTATGTGTGAGTGCGCACTCACACATAGTTATAATACGGTGCCAATGTCAGTGTAACCGCTTCCCAAAAAATCAGTAATAAACTAGCTATCAAGGACGACACTCGTTTCATTATCTCCGCGCTCCTACCTTCAACGTATAAACATATCATTGGCGACGAGGTGTAAGAACGAGTACCTACACGTATTTAAAATGAATTCGTTTCTCGGAAATATATCTTCATTTGACCATAAAACTGGTGAATGGCAAATTTACAAGGGTAAATTAACGCAGTTTTTGAAGATTAATGGCGTTAAGGACGAGTTGAAGAGTGGAATATTGCTGTGCCATCTTACGGAGGAGACGTATCGTCTAGTACTTAACCTAGCTTTTCCAAAGGAGTTGGAAACGTTGAGTTATGTAGATCTAGTGGAATTACTCGACAGTCATTTCAAGGCGAAAACTTGCTCGTTTGTGGACAAGGCGAAATTTTTTGGTGCCACCAGAACAACAGGAGAATCCGTTAGAGAATGGGCGGCGCGATTAAGAGGTTTGGCAACGTATTGCGACTTCGGCACCGCTCTCGAGACGAACTTAAGGGATCGTTTCGTCCTCGGCCTGAGTGCAGGCCCAGAACGTGACAAGCTGTTCGAGCAAAACCCGTCGACCCTCACGTTATCGCGGGCAATTGAGTTAGCGGAGCAGTCTGCGTGTGCTAAAGAGGCAAGGGCTTTGTTGGGCTGTAGTTTGGAGGCCATTTGTATCAAAGAAGAAGCAGTGAACAATGTATCATGCAAAGGTGGATGGAAGCGTTCCAGCAATGGCGGCGGCGCCGGCAGCGGCAGTGGCGCAAGCGGCGCGCGTGCTGGCTCGCGGGACAGGCGCGCATCGACGACGTCGAGTTATAATCGTGGCCAACGTGGCGAAGACCTTCGTTGTTCGGTGTGCGGGTTAAAGAATCACGATAAGGGCAACTGTCGCTACAAAAACTACAAGTGCCAAAAATGTGGAAAAGTGGGACATTTGAAGAAAGTGTGTGGAAAAAACAATGAAAACGGTCGTGTGCGCGTAAATAATATCGGTGGTGATGAAAGTGAGGGTAACTCGGTCGGGAGTTGTGACGAATGTAATAATTTCAATATAAGGTACGTAACTGACAAACCATTGGTTTTAAAAATTAAGGTAGGTGATGTAACTGTAACTATGGAGTTAGATTCAGGATCGGGGGTTTCGGTTATGTCAAACAGATTATACACTGAATTGTTCGCACACTACAAGTTAAATAAATGCGAAATCAAAATGTGTCTGTATAACGGGCACAAAATTTCACCGTTGGGATATTTCCAAGCGTTAGTTGAGTATAATAACGTCAAAAAACACATAAAAATATATGTAGTAGATTCAAATGGCCCACCCCTGCTTGGTCGCGATTTTATGTCCGCTTTCGGTTTGATTCTAACCAATATTTATAAAATAAGTCAAGACGATGATGTTAATACATTACTGGAACAGTATCCGAATTTATGGAAGGACGAACTTGGTTCTTTTAATAAATTTAAAGTTCATTTACAACTTCAAGAAAATTCGGTACCAAAATTTTTTAAGGCCCGACCTATACCATTCGCATTAAAAGAGAAAGTAGAAACAGAACTAAAGAGATTAGTCAGTTTAGGTATACTAATTCCAGTTTCTAATTCACAATACGCGACGCCTATAGTACCAGTTCTTAAAGACAACGGCACGGTTAAGATTGCAGGTGACTATTCAGTCACACTAAACCAGGATCTTGTAATAGATAAGTATCCATTACCTAGAATCGAGGAAGTATTCGCGAAACTAGGGGGCGGTGAACATTATACGAAAATAGATTTAAAAAATGCGTATAATCAGTTCATTCTCTCTGAAGACTCCCAAAAGTTAACAACAATTAACACTCCAAAAGGATTATTTAAATATACCCGCCTAGTGTACGGCCTCGCGAATGCTCCAGCCTTGTTTCAAAAGGCAATGGAAGTACTGCTGTCTGGTATCGAGGGGGTCAGTGTATGGTTGGACGATATTTGTTTGACTGCGCCAACGAAAGCGCTTCACATGACGAGGTTAGCCCAGGTTTTAAGCAGGTTGAGTGAAGCTGGTTTGCGCCTTCAAAAAGACAAATGCGCTTTTTTTAAGGATAGCGTAACTTACTTAGGTTATGTTATCGATAAGAACGGATTACGTACCAACCCCGATAAAGTTAAAGCTATATTGAACGGCCCGGAACCGACAAACGTAACAGAAGTAAAACGATTTCTTGGAGTGGTAAACTACTATAGAAACTTTATTCCAAACGCGTCAAGCATTATGAGCCCGCTCCATGAGTTGCTGCGCGGCGGCGCGCTGTGGGAGTGGGGCCCGCGACAGCAGCGAGCGATGCGCCGCGTGTGTGCTGAGCTCGCCTCCGAGCGCGTATTGGCACATTTCGAGCCGAGCGCACAGCTAGTGCTGACAGTGGACGCGGGTCCGTACGGCCTCGGAGCAGTTCTGTCCCAACGGGAAAGCGATGGCCGCGAGCGACCGCTGGCATACGCGTCGCGATCGCTCTCGGCGAGTGAACGCAATTATAGCCAAATCCAGAAGGAGGCGACGGCAATAATATTTGGGGTCAAACATTTCCACCAATACTTATACGGTAGAAGTGATCCATTTGTTTTAAAAACAGACCACCGTCCCTTAGTGTCAATATTCAATAGTAAAACGGGTATATCAATTACCACGGCGTTACGTTTGCAAAGATACGCTATTATATTATCTGCATACAACTATATAGTTCAATATATATCGAGCGAGAACAACTTAGTCGCCGATTATTTTTCCCGTGCGCCCGTAACCAACACTGAGAGCGAGGAAGATGGCCAATATGACGCATACTGCTCGCTTAACTTCCTAGATAGTACGTCCACGCCAGCAGTTTTGTTTACAGATATAAAGAATGCTACTTGTAACGATAAAACTTTACAAACAGTAGTAAAGTATACAAATGTAGGTTGGCCCCGCAAAATAGTTTGCGAGTCCATACGTCCTTTTTTTCTATGTCGCACAGATTTGCAATACGAAAATGGTATTTTGATGCGAGGACATAAGGTGGTTATTCCTATGATATTGCGTGAAAGAATGTTGCACGAACTACATAGAACGCATTTAGGTATTGTTAAAATGAAATGCAATGCGCGCGCTAGGATGTGGTGGCCCGGTATAGATGAGGATATTGAGAGGTGGATCGGCGCGTGCGAGCAGTGCGCTAGCGTGCGGCCCGCTCCGCCACGGGCAGCGCCAGCGCCGTGGCCGAGCGCAGCGGCTCCGTGGGAACGTATACATATAGACTATTTATCAATACGGCAACAGACTTACTTAGTAGTAATTGATGCGTACTCTAAATGGTTAGAGTGTATTTTTATGGGAAATGACCTCACCACACAATCTTTGATAAAAAAATTAAAACAAATATTTTCTGTGTTTGGATTACCGGGTACATTAGTCTCGGATAATGACGTAAAAATAAATTGCAAAGAATTCAACGCGTTCTGTTCCAATAATGGTATTAACTACATGACGTCACCCATTTACCATCCATGCAGCAACGGCCAAGCTGAAAATTCAGTGAGGACGTGTAAAAAGATGTTAAAGAATATTTTAAGTGAAGGTACTGCGCAGAATGTAGTTTTCGACAAATTATTAAGTTATTTATTTGAATATAGGAACACAGAGCACTGTACTACTGGAAAATCACCCGCAAAATTAATGTTTGGCAGGGATTTGATAACAAGACTTGATTTAATACTACCTAAAAAGAAAGAATTGCGTAAAATACCCTCAGGGGGGAATGAAGGTCGCACAAGGGCTTTCAATGCCGGTGACAGGGTATGGGTCCGGTGGTACAGTGGTAGAAAAGAGACATGGAAGATGGGAGTAATCAATAAAGTGATAGGGAAAAGAATGTTTGAAGTGTCAGTTGAAGATTTAGGTGTATGTTGCATAAGGCATCTTGATCAATTGTTAAAATGTAAAAAAACCATTGATAGTGACGAATGTCAATCTGTTTGTATTCCTTCGACTTCGTCGGTCCCGTTTACTTCACCAATAATGGCCAGCCCTGCTGTTGAATCGAATACAGTTAGTACTGTTGAGAGTGCAAGTGTAGTTTCAGATAAGCCGGTGGAGGTAGAAACGGGTATTGCGGCTGCAACTAGCGTTGAAGCTGACAGGGCCCAGGTTTTAACGGATGTTGTGAACCGAGAAAATGCACGGCAGTCATTAGCGACCCAGGCTCTTCAAGCCTCAGCCGCTGCGCAGGACTCAGCAGTCATGCATGAGCCACGTGCACATTCTCGGCGTAATAGAAAAGATGTTGACTATTCTGTATTTTACTAGTAGATATTTAAATGTACAATGTTAGCCTAAGCAAGATGTAGTTGTAACAACAAGGTTTAATTCATGTTATGTATTTGTCAACAGGTTTCAGAATTAGTGTGGAGGAATGATGTGTATGTGTGAGTGCGCACTCACACATAGTTATAATACGGTGCCAATGTCAGTGTAACCGCTTCCCAAAAAATCAGTAATAAACTAGCTATCAAGGACGACACTCGTTTCATTATCTCCGCGCTCCTACCTTCAACGTATAAACATATCAAACATACATGGCTGTTTAAACTACTTTTTGCACAAATCCTTACTCCGGATTGATCAATTGATGATGACAGTTTGACTTTGATAAATGTATAGCTGCCCAAGTTTAGATATAACTTTGCAATATTGTGTATATTACACATAACTTTACTACGCATAATCCTGCTTAATTGTAAACAAAACAGTGCAACCCTTTTAGTAATCCATACATTTATTTTTCAATACTAAATAGCTTTGCTTTTCGTCTGAAGTGAAGCGGTGATGCGGCCTAGAGTGGAGCACGTACTTTCGCACCTTTGCAAGAACACACCCAGCTTTCTAGCGGCTAATTAAGCCTTGGACTGAACATAGGACCCTAAATTGAGGGTCGAGGCCAAAGTAACACCAAGTAGCTTGAGATGGTGAGAAATCAGTCATTAATAACATAAATATGCCAAAGTAAATACGCATATCTGTTACCTTTTATTCTTTACTGCTAATATCTGATGATAGATCGATGAAATTTGGCACACAAGTAGAACCAGATCTACAAACATCATCTACAAAGGATAATTGTTGTCTCTGTAGTACATTCCTGTGGGATATTTTTCGATATAAACGCAGACGACGCCGCGCACAGAAGTTAGTAAGCAACTACATATTATAACTGAATTAATTATTTTTCGATACTCTAGACTTGGGAAGTAACCCGTTAACAACAAAAAGAGTCTCTGAGTTATCTACGTACATTATTAGTCAGTCTTAACTGTACTCTTGTCTAACCACACCGCTAATAGTTTACTTCCGAAACATAATATACCCTTTACACTCATCGAAGGGTACCCAGAGTGAATGCGCCCGCATTCATCATCTGTGGGAACACGCTACACGTGTTCAGATCATCGTGGCCTCGTGTGAACAACGTGCAGACAGTAATGCAGGTTATTGTTTAAATGCGGGGGTAAGGAACTCCTCTTATTGCTTTATGATATCCTGGTACTTTCGGCCAGCTTAGAGGGTGAGAAGAGATTGATGTGAAGGAGTTTGAGCGTTGCGGAAGATCTTCTATAACATATTACGGCGGCGTGCTGATACTTTTTTGGTCGGTTATGTAGATTAGTAGTAGTTTGTAGATTAAGTAAATATTGTTTTAAAACTATTTATAAACTATTTATAACAGCTCTCAGAAGTTCTCCTATAACGTACAGCTGGTACTTTTTTGGTCGGGTTAGTAGATTTATAAATTAAGAAACTATTGTATTAAAACCATATTTATAAAAATACACGGAGCTGTCTATGAATTACTGTCAGACCAGAGTAAAAACGTTTCTGTAAAACCTTTTGCTGATTAAAATAAATTCAAAGATTAAAAGGATCCCGCAGAATTTTGCCTTGAATCGGCTGATCATTTCAAAATCAATTTACCATTAACTTGAACGATTGAAAGTTCTGAGAGATCGCCTGATGCCGATATAGAACACATTTATAATGGCATCATTTCAAGATTTGTATTTCGAAGCGGTAAAATAAGATTGTTCTTCGAAAGATCGTTACTTCTGCCTGTCAATCACAAAGGTTTAATCGAGTTTCACTTAATCTCCCTGCAATTCCTAGACGCATACATTCATTCGGATTGAAGTAACAAGCTGACTGGCGCATTGAGTTTCTCGGTTCGATTCCCAGGTCGGGCAACGTGTTATTGGGTTATTCCAACAGGATTTTTTCAGTAGCAGCCACAGAGCCTGGATTTGTGCCCGGTTGGTGTACAGTACAATAACGCATTTAGGGTGCTTTTGGGGTTGCCATGACGATGTAGCGCGTCAGGGATGTTTGTGGATGCGTGCGTCGACGGGTTCGCCGCGATCATGCGGAAGCGATGCGCTTCCATGTTGGCGCGCTTGCGCTCCTCCTCCAATGACATCCTGAATGTGTTTTCAGACCGGTGGGACTCACCCCTTTTACGTAAATGGATAAGTGTTCAGACACACTTATCCAAATAAACGTGTGGTGCAGTGCTGTTTATTATTGTAAATTGAATTTAATACTAACATTAGGCTAAGTTATTTTATTTATACTAACAAAATATGGATTTAATTCTGAATTGATTAGGCTTGCCTCGATTACATGGGACTTACACATTACTGGTAAAATGTAGTTGTACTGTTTAGGACGCCTCTGCCTAACCATTCGGGGATTGAAGGCGTGATTTTATGTTAGAAGCAAATAAGTAGGTAGTAAGTCTCTTGCTCTACCAAAAGGTTACGAAAAGAAAACGGTTTACAGGTACTAATAAAATTTAATTTCCCTGTAGTTTAATGAAAAGGTAGGGATAAAAACGTTGCCTGCACAGCGAATAGACTCTTTGTAAGTTCCTTGGCAACTAAAATTAGTAGGTTACTGAAGAAGTTTCTTTTGTACTCCTATTTTTTTCGTGCTGCAAATTACGTTTTATTTTTAAACAAAAAAATCTCGGAGGACAATAAAGGTAAATTCACCCTTATTTTCAGTCTTCCGACGAAACAACAGAGCTATTACTGAGTTCACTGACGGTCTAACATTTTTCAACCTTAAGCTACATGTAATAAGGTTGAAAAGTGGTTGACGGTTAGTAAACACGCGGTAGTAGGGGAGATCCTTGTACCTTGGGACACCGTGTACCTCGGGACAAGCTCATTGAGTCAGAAATTTTGCGTTGAGAAGTGGTAAGTAGCGACATCTAGTAGCTTCTTCATTACAACATTCCGAAAGCATGCAGTAAAGTCGGCAATTTTGCCTTGTTCCTTGAATGTGATTTATGTCGTGTGATTTTTACGTCAGATTTTTTTTTCCAATCCAGTTGAATCTTTGTTTTATACGAAACATTTTGAGGTAAGTAATTTAATTATGATACAATTAGTTGTTATCTACATTCATAATCACTTATTTTAATAAAATTTACTAGATTTCCGTAATTTAGAAACTATAACCACACTTTGGTAAAGCTAATTGAAATTTGTACCTTGGGACAGTGAATTTTTTGTACCTTGGGACTGTCCCAAGGTACAAGGCATTGCTTTTATACTATTTATTTTAATATTGTCTTTTTAGTTTTTGTTTAATTTTTTTTTTTTTTTTATTTCACTACTTCAAGCACAGAAGACTGGATTCGGTGTATCATATTCTGTGGATTCTGGGCCCACGAGACTTGCACCTCTTTTGAAAATTACTGTCAGAAATGCGGTATCAAGCCTAAAGAAAACTAGTAGTAATGTTTGTGAACATGTTTTGTTATTATTTTTGTTTTCCTGATTATCTAAAAAGTGATTGAAAGTAAGCTTTGTAATGACTGTTTTTTTTTTTAAATAAAAAAATAAGATTATTTTTGGTTTTCAATGCTTTAAATAGGTACCATTAACAAAAACTTAAGCTGTCCATTCACCAAAATTTCCGGCATATGAAACATTTAGATAATTATGTCAACCGATAGAGATAATACTCATCTAGCGGCAGTTTAGGTTTACAAAAATGTGTCCCAAGGTACAAATATTGGTGTCCCGAGGTACAAGCCATGATTGTACCTTGGGACAAATATCCTAAAGTAATTAATTGTCATTTTCTCATTGACAAAACGTAGTAGGTCGGGTGTTGCATCATAATATTGTGATGTTATTGGCTACATAATAGAAATTACAACATTCAAGGCCATAGATCAATTTGAACTTAAATTATGGAGGTTTAAAGAAAAGTGTCCCAAGGTACAAGGATCTCCCCTACTTAGTCGCTATGCTTTCAAACCCGAACTCAAAAGAGTATTATATTCACTACACTTAAATGCTAACTAACAAACATATTAATATCATAATAACATGGGGCCTGCAAACTCCGTTGAATTAGACAGGGCCACATGTACTATCACCCAAAATGAATCTGCTCATTTTTTTAAACAAAATACTGTACTGTACCACGACCTGTCGCTGCAAGCTAAAATAGTCTTTACGGTGCGGTGGTCAGAATCATTTTTTGCCGATAGTATACCACTGATGCCAGTTCTGTTGGAATTAGAAGGAAACACGAAACGCTTTGAAAGCGATAGCCCTAAAGGCCCTCGGCACTTCAATAAACACACTATCATTATCATATTCCACACTAAAATAGTAGAATAGACAGAGTACTTACCGGGGCACGTGTTCGCTTCCTTGTACCTAAGCGCGAAGTCGTTACGATAAATAGCGTCTGATAAATGCCGGTACTCCGAACCGCAACGCAGAAATAAAGTTGCTGAATGATGTCGAAAGCTTGCATATCTAAATCTTTTTATCGAGAACTCAGATCTTAATTGTTTTAAAGGTTTTTTCTCGTGGTTAGGTTGACAAAAAAGGTTGTTAGGGAGCTTGTAAGCTACTGTGAGTGCTTGTCGTCTTTGGGATTGCAAAGAGGTTCCGTATGCCTTAAGAATAGGTGCTCTGGACCCATTGTCATCATCATCATCCAGCTAAATAGTGCCCGCAGTAGACAAGCGCCCTTTTTTTGGGGGGGGGGATGGAAATTCATAAAATAACTCCTCCCGCTCTTGGGCAGAGCGAAACGGAGTCTCAGACTTCTACTGACTAAAAACCACCCATGTTCCTTCTTAGCCCTTGTGCCGAGGCCGCGGTATCTCTTTCGAACAACCCGCAGCCCCAACGGGCGTTGACCCTTGCGGGCCCCTTCCATGTTGCTGACATTTCTTCAAGTCCCCCTCAAATAATTATTGGTAGCATTACGTTATAGTGCTTCACAAGATCTCATTTTGCTAATTTATAATAGGTCATATCGCACCTTACGCAACACAGTCACTAGGATAGAAAGAAAGAAAAAAAAGAAAGAAAACATATTTATTTGGCACATAGGTACCACAAGTACACAACAAAAAAATATAAAAAGACAAAAACTAAACAGGGAACAAAGCGGATAACATTATTGTGTGTCTCATGGCAGCGCCAAATAGGTCCAGTTCAGGATATTTTTTAATTCATGGCCATTCACAATTTGTCTAGCCATATCATCCTTCACAGTCCATCCATCATTTCTTTGGTCTTTTCCTCTACTCTTATAATAATAATATTAATAATAATAATCCATTTATTTTCAGGCAACAAGGCCCATAGATAATACCTTACAGATTAACATAAATATGATAAAATACAATTTGTGTTAGTTAATAGAGCCTTAAAACTATGTTAGTAACACTTCACTAGCGCACTAAGTCACTGCGCGTTCTTGTGGCACTTGCCCGCGGAAGCGACGGAACATCACTCCCAGCGGCCAAAAGTCCTCTTCCAAGACAAGATGCAGAAAACATGTTGGAATTCGCACCACGAACGCCCTAAAGTTGACGTTGCGGCGCGACTCAAGTAACTGCACCCTCGCCACGTACTTCGTCTTCTGGCGCACGTACTCCACGATGTCCTCTGTCGTAGTGGTGTAGTGTAGACGGGAGATATACACCGGAGTGTTCGGCTTTGCGGCACGAATGGTCACGTTGGGCTCCGATGGAGCCGTGCCGCAGCGGTTCTTGACGGTACGCTGACGACGTTTCCTCACCACCGTCACAAAACCATCATCAGTCTGAATCGGCACCTTTTCAGGTACAGGCTTTCGAGTGGAAGCAGTTTTTTCCGCGACAATGCTAGCAAAATCTCTAGGAGCACGTTGAGAATTTGCAGGCGCTGCAGAAACGGGCAGCGGGTCGTGCGGTACAGTTCGGGCCGCGCAGTGAGAAGGCGCCGCCGCGGGTACGTGGGGCGCGCGGGCGGTTGGTTCTGCAAGCTCAGCAATCGGCTTATGCGCCGGCGTTGAAACTGCTGACGCGGAATTTGACGACGATATATCGCGGCCAGCTCCGCGGCACGTGTCAACGCTAGGTACATTGACTGCTGACCTAGATACTGCCACACTGTTGCGCAATTCTCCAACTTCCTTGCGCAAATCTGTGACAATGTTCTGGGATGTATCCAGTTTTACTAGCACATCCGCAAGACTGGCCTTCAAGGAGACAATATCCTTAAGTAGGCTCGTTACGTCGACATGGTCAAACGTCACGGGAGGAAGTTTGTTTAGCTCCTTCACCACGAACGTCGGCACGTCGTCTGGGTCGGTCTCCTTGAACAGCGTGATTATATCCTGCAGGCTTCTCTTGGTCCCGTCACGGCGGCGGGATACCATTTGCTCGCGCTTATTCAGCGCAGTAAACAGCAACAGCTTGGCGGCAGCTATGTCTTCCTCGCTGAAGTTTGTTGCACAGATCTGAACAGCGGACACCTCGTCCATCACATCCAGTTTCTGCTGCAGAAACGCCAGCAGTTCATTCACCACAAGTCGTTCACTCATAGCGATACAATTTCGAGCGACGGCTTGCGCCGCGCTAAGCGATTTAACGAATATTAATTTGCAGGCGCGTCCGCATCGAAACGCGGTGCAAGCGAGACTCTGGCCATCTACAAACATCATCACAGGCTCTGCAAATTAATAATGTGTACCTTCCACTAATAAGCCTCTTTAATTATAACTACGTCTCTGAACTCGATCAGCATCATCTGCCTAGCTTTTTCCCAATAATATGTGGTCGGCTTCCAGTTTTACCGGATGCAGCTGAATAAGGGTACCTATTTTGCATGGAACGACTTCCTATCTTATCCTCCACAACCCAGTTAGTACTAGGTAATACGATACCCCTTGGTGAGACTGAATTGTGTTTCTCGCGGCTTTGACATGTCAGTTTAAAAACTACGAGAGTAACGTCGCTTATTTAATACCTACTCTAATTAATGACGTCCCAACAAAAGTTCAATCAGAAATAACAAATAATAATTACAAAACTAAATACAAACAATACTTTGATACTCTTTAGAATGCATCATCCTGTTTAAATTTTATTCACTTAGTTATCTAGTTATTAGCATCGACGCGATGTCCGACCCGTGCCGTGGTTGTTTTAATCTTTTTAAGTTGTTATTTACGAACTACCTCCCATTTTGTTTTAAACTATGTGTGAAATATAAATTAAGTATGTTTATTTGTTACTTACGAGTACCTACATTAGTATTAAGATAGATAGGTTAGTATAAGATAAGAAGTGTTTCAACATCCGGACAAACCTTCTGAGGTTTTTGTGATGTTTCTGTTTATTTTTTGTTTTTTTCTTTAGATAATAATAATAAAAAAATAAATAAAAAAAAAACTAGACTAATGTTAAAACCTGCACCATGTCTTAATTCTCTAATCGTTTACCTAAAATCTTAATTAGTGTGCGGTTCCATTCTGACCAGGTGAATGGATGTGGTGTAACAGACTTAGATAAATTGTGGCGATTATAGCCTCCTTTTTGGAAAGTTACCAAGTAATATAAAATGTTCCTCGTTCACGTTATTCTTATTTTTATGGCCATACCATTTGAGATAAGCGTTCGCAATAGCATGGATTATAATTATATTCGATATTTAGAATATTATCATTTGATACTGCTGATGGAGTGTGTTAGGAGCAAGAAAGAAAGGGAATCACTGATTAGAGAATTTAAATTAAACAGTGTGGACGTTGGACTAGTACAAAACATTTTAGCAAACCCTACATCAGCAATTGCAAAGAGGTTTTGTGGCTTAGTGAGGATGTCGAATCAATGATTCCCTTCTAATACATAGTTTGTATTTAGTTTAGTTTATATATTTTGTTGTTATGTTTAGTATAGTTTTATTCAGAAATGATCAAAAATAAGAATACATAGTAATATCCCATATATGTTTATATTTAGTTCATAAGGTACGATAGGGTTGGCATATCCGTGTAGATAAAAACCCCTTTTAGTTATCTCACAACCAGATCAGGAGAAATCAGTATAATAAAAAAACACAAAAATCCAAATCGGCTCCTTTTTAAAGTCGGTTAAAAAGAAAATGATATTGTGAATTCTAAATGATGTTGCATTTTTTGCATTATCCAAGGAAGGACGGGGTACTTAAGTATTCCCGGAAAGCAGTAATGACATCATCAAAGTCGATTTAATTAATACTTCCTTCACGATCAGTGCAGTAGGGGGCGATTTTTACGATCTTAGCCGACACAAGGCAGCGGACAATTAACTGTCAAATGGTTAGTTTAGTATACCAAACCATAACCATTTGACAGTTAATCGATGGACACTATGATAGCCACTGGCATTTATAAAGATACGCAATAGCCCTGCTGATAGTAAAACAAAAGAATACCATATGCCATAAGAGAAAAAGAGAAGAAAACAGATAGAAGAGAGAGCTAAGCCTCTCATAGGAGTCCCTTGCGATACTTCCTCCTAAAAAGTCCAAAAAAAGGTCAGATTCCAATACAAAATCAATACCTATGCCTCATCTAGACTGCACAATTCCACATGCACTACAGAACCAGCCCATTACGACAGGATAGCGTGACGACCACGACTTTTCTGGATTTGACTTGTAGCTGCGCCGATCAGCCGATTAGCTCAGCTCACCCGTTTGTTACCGACATGAATACTGGAACTACTACTTTGTTTGCGGATTGAAGATATCCCTCTAATACTTTATTGTTTGCAGACAATGTTTAGAGGATGGAACGGTTGGATGGTTTATCAGTGTTTTATTGTGTGGCTATAAGGCTAAGTGGTGTTAAATTGAAGTGGGAATGCAATTATTTTCATGGAATAACTTTTTCGAAGTGATAAGTGGGTAATGGCCTGATTGAATAACGGGAAATAGAGGTTTTCTTATTTAATGATTTCATTTAATTTGTTAATACTTTAAGCACCTGTATAAAAAAATGTACAAAGGCGGACTTAACACCTAATGAGGCTTAGTGCAAAAAAAGTGTGTTGGGTTAACTAAGAAATATAATTGCAAAGGATTAAACGATAACAACACTTGATATAACATAATGGGATGGGATGAACAAGACGACAATGCCAAGTAGGTAACATACGAAAAAGGAACTGCAGAAGAAATTGAAAAGCTTCACAAAGCTACATTGATATAGTTATCTGAGACTCCTGGCTCACATGAACAGCCTTCTAAGTAACGCAATAAAAAGCAGCGATTATATACAAATTAATTCAACTTCCAGAGGTAGTAAAACATATAACAAATGATGCCCACATTAATAACTCGTTTGAGTTTCCTTAATTCTTCCCGGGGCTTGATAAAAACATTACGACGGACGGGAATCGGGATGGAGTAATGCACAATTGCACAAACAAACGAAAGCGGAGCGCAGATGGCGCTGCGAACGATCGCGAGCATTTTAATTTCGTTCCGCTCCTACAAGCACGTAGGGACATGTAACTGGCTCAGTTTTACATGCTCTCTTTTATTTATGTGTCAGTTTTGTCGTTTGTACGACGTACTGGTTTTATTACACTTTAAATTCCTGATCTGAGAATCAATTTTACTGCGTTTCGTGTTTGGTAATTTTATTCGTGAATTGCGACTTGGAATTGGAGCATATTTCTTGACTTTCATATGTGTTTCAGCTTCGAGTGTTCTTCTATAAGATTTCGTGCTGCTTTTCTTAGTATTTTCATATTAAATGTCAAGCTCTGAATTTGCAAATGTCCATTGTCATTTTTGCTACAACTAAGTAGTTTGATTGTGTAAAATTATTTAATATCTTCGTCATCATAATTTCAGCCAGAAGACGTCCAATACTGGACAGAGCCCTCCCCCAAATGTCGTCACATTAACCGGTGAATGAAGCTATGCTCGCAGTTTCTTTGCGTGATCGACATCCACAAAAGAACCAAGGTTACCAAACGTAATATACTTAATTAAAATTAATACTCTCACATTCTTATTTTAACGTTATACCCTAGAGTCCTAGACTGCTTAAACCCAGTTTATTCCCCGTTTCTCAAAGCAAACAAAAACTAACAACTTAATCTACTTTATACTGATATTGATAAATGAATGTTCTGCTTCGTTACTTTGCTTGGACATTTAGACAGAAACAATAAAAAAATATGCTTCAGTCCAATTGGCCTTACAACAATAATTAATCTTGGGCTGACTCATTCGCGTATTAGTCAAGCCAGACGACAGATACAAAACGATTTGTAATATGGAACCTTGACCTTGAAGTTTTTTTAAACACCATGTTATGATATTTATCTGTAACACAGATTTGGACCACTACTTAAATACAGCTAGTTTCCGTGTTGTTGACTTTATGAAATAACTTCTTATAAAAATAAGAAAAATCGAAAATTTTTGTTTCGCGGGTTATCCAAACGCTTCCACTTTAAGCTCGAACCTCAGCAGGTACTTTTCTTTGAGTAATGTAGATATCTCATTACCACTGTTGTCAAAATAACAGGGAAATACAACCGAGGAAACCGGTAAGTAGAACCAAAAGCTTCGAAGACATATTGTGACCTCCACAATCCACAAACCGGCACTAAGCTTGTGTAAGGTTCCTACAGACCCTGTCGAGGCTGCGGGTTGCCCGCAAGGGATACCGAGGCCTCGACATGAAGGGCGAAGAAGGAACATGGGTGGTTTTTAGTCAGTAGAAGTCTGACACTCCCTTTCGCTCTGCCCAAGAGCGGAAGGGGTTATTTGATGATTTCCCACCCCCCAAAAAAAAAAAAAAAAAAAAAGGTTCCTACAGACCCCGTGTCTTTGGCCTGATTATAAATGCTACCCGTGTTATAAAGTACTATGTCATTTTCGTGGTTAATTTGACCATGATATCGACACGGAAATATCAATGCGCAATAAGTTCAAAAATATTACGTTCTATTTACAACATGTTGTCAATAGAAATAAATTACAATTCAGATAATTAATCAGTAGCACAAGGTTGCGTAGCCTGTTTAGTTAAATTATAATAATGATCTTTAAAATTGAATAATTGAGATATCCTCTTTGGTGGGAAGCATAAAATCACGCCTTTACATAACATATTATTTCTTTTACTGAAATATAGATAAACACTCAGATAACCCAAGAGAATCTAGTTTGCCCAGCTGAAGTGTTTGGCTTCTGAAACAGCAGGTTAATTTGTTTAAAACCACTACGTTAAAACTCAAGAACTTAATTGTAGACATTTAAAGAACAAAAAGGTAGTCTATTTTATTTACAAAGTAGCTAAATATAGTGCTTATGATGTCGTAGCAGACAAAAAATGGCACGGATCGTTTTACTTGTGTTATCTAAGTATATTATTATGTTTCTGTGATTGAGTCCCTTTTTCAGTAAAGTTGATTCTTGCTTGGTTTAAACTATTTCAGTAACAGATGTTACATAGCGCAACAGCGTGATGTTGTGTTAGGATACTGTTACGAGCTGGGTATGGGATAAATAAAAACACTACCAATTAAACACACGAAATAACTTTATTTAACACAAAACACTAAATACAAAATCACAAAAACACTACTGAACACTTTATCGCACTAGATATCTCTTCGAACCTCTCGTTGTCTCGCTTCAAAAGTAGACTGCCTGCTCCGACCTCTGTTGGTCCTTTTATACTCAAACACACAAAAGAAGTTCGAGAAAATTCCCTATTATTAACTAAAAATGAATACAATATTCACAAAGAAAAATAACTAAAAAATAAACTTAAAGATAAAAGAACCAACAAGGAAGAAGTTACGTTACGCACTCGGCATACGGTCGAAATTATACAATGGCAATTATGTCGCCGACGCCCGCCGTGCTGACCTTGTAAACACAATGGAATTATACCTACAGAATGTACTGGAGTGTTTTAGGCACAACACAATTATAAGCGAGGTTTCTTGAAGGTTCTAGATGACCGACGTAACACTGCCCCCTCTTTAGACATGCTCGTCCCGAGCATCATTGGTCCCGTAGTATCGCGCCAATCGGTCTACATGCACAATCTTAGGCGCACCTCGCGGACCCTTCTGTATTCGGTAGGTGACATCGTTGATCCTGGTCACAACTCGGTATGGTCCATCCCATTTTGCTTGCAATTTCGGAGACTTTCCCTTGCTCCGCACTGGGTTATGCAACCACACCAGCGAACTTTCGTCGAAACCACTACTGTTTGCTTTCCGGTCATAACGAGTCTTCATCTTCTCAGACATCTGTTGTCCGGAATATGCTCATACACATCATTTAACTTATTACGCAGGTCATTCGCGTAATCCGTTACACTGCGTGGGACATCAGGGGGAGTTCCAGTGATTAAATCTGCAGGCAATCGTCATTCCCTTCCAAAGTTTGCGAAAGCTGGAGTTACGGTCGTACTTTCATGAACTGCACTCCGATAGGACAGAAGAAACGGCTGTATGTGCTTGTCCCAATCCCTTTGCCTGCTTTCCACAACTTTTGCCAGATATCTTTCCAACGTCTGGTTGAATCGTTCCACCATTCCATCAGATTGTGGGTGGTAAGAGGTGGTTCTGGTTTTGTGTGTACCCATCAATCGACGTCTCCTGGAAAACTTGCGATTCAAAATTCCTTCCTTGATCGCTGTGAATTTCTAAGGGTACTCCAAAACGACAAAAGACTTCTTGAACCAACTTATCTGCGACTGTTGTAGCTTCTTGGTTAGGAATGGCGAAGACTTCTGGCCACTTTGTGAAGTAGTCCATGACAACCATGAAGTATTTGTTTCCGCTATCACTTTCTGGAAATGGTCCCGCAACGTCCAGCGCTATCTGCTCCCAGGGGGCTCCAACGTTGTACACTTTTAATGCACCTCTGCTACGTGTGTGGGGTCCTTTCACAGCCGCACAACTGGTACATTTGCGACACCAGTCCTTCACATCATCTCGACGGTGGATCCAGTAAAAGCGCTCTCTGATCTTCAATAGAGTCCTTTTTACCCCCATATGTCCTCCTGAACATCCATCATGGTAGAGCCGTAAAACATCCGGTACCTTAGCTTTAGGGACAACCATTTGTAGATGACAGCTGACCCCTCGAGCGTTTTCCCATTTACGGCATAAGACTCCGTCCTGGATCTCCAAGCTGTTCCATTGTGCCCAATAACCTTTTGTGATGGAACTCATCGCAGCCACATCACTCCACTTGGGCTTCGGACCACCAGCTTTGATCCACTCGAAGATCGGTTTGATGTCCGTGTCATTTTGCTGAGCCTGCTGTATGGTTGCCTTCCATTCGTCGCTGAGATCTGTTCTTATCCTTCTCACAGACACAACTTTCTTAGTTTCTTGCCTGGAACTCTGTATACAATCTTCACGCCAAGGTCTTGACAGTGCGTCTTCGTTACCGCGAGTTCTCCACTGGTGCTGAGCAGTCATATCAGCAGCCTTTCTCTGCTGTGATTGATCATCCCTCGGTGTGCGTCGCTTTTTACAGTTTGACCGTAGATGACCACTTTCCCCACAAGTGTAGCACCTAGGGCTGTACTTTTGCGGGCGGTCGCGTACAGGTGACGCTACAACCTCTCTGACCCGGTGCGTACGGTGGTCCTGCCTTACTGCCTCTACTTCTAAGGCATGGGCCAAGGTGTCTTTCAGCGTCTCATGATGCCCAAGTCTCACAGCGGCTCTGACTTCTAAATCGCGTATTCCATCTATGAACGCCTGTACCAGATTTCCATCAATAAGGGCAGGGGCGAACTGGTATGCTTTCCGAACCAGCTTTTCAACTTCCAGGGCCCACTGCTGTAAGTTCTCGGCACTACGTTGACCGCGATCCCTTAATTTAGCACGAAAGACGTGCTCCAGGTGCGCGTCACCATATCTGGACTCTAATGCCTCCAGCAGCTGTTCGTAGGTCACATCCTTGCCGAGGGCCTCAAGAATGGTTAGGGCCTGGTCTCGGAGACCCAAAATGAGCGCGGTCATGGCTTGCGCTTTGGTCCACCCGTTCACTTTCATAACCGCCTCAAATTGAATTTTATAGGCCGACCACGAAGATGTTCCGTCGAATGGCGGCACTTTAAACCCGCGCACCGAAGGTGCAGCAATCACTGAAGTCACAGCCCCGTCTCCAACCTTAATTTCACTCAAGGCCTTCTTCACATCGGCGATCTGAATTTCGGCCTTTGCGATACGGTTGTCGTGCTGCTGTACCTGCTCCTTCATCACGCTCAGCTCTTTGCCAACTGATGCGTGAAGATCTTTAATTAAGAGCATCTGTTCCTCTTGACGGCGAGCCTGCTCGTCCTTATCCCGTTGCAACTGTTCCTGCAACTGGCGTGCCTGTTCCTCTTGACTGCGAGCCTGTTCCTCTTTGTCCCGTTGCAACTGTTCCTGCAACTGGCGAGCCTGCTCCTCTTGACGGCGAGCCTGCTCCTCTTAACGGCGAGCCTGCTCCTCTTGACGGCGAGCCTGCTCCTCCTTGTCTCGTTGCAACTGTTCCTGCAACTGGCGAGCCTGCTCCTCTTGACGGCGAGCCTGGTCCTGCAGCAGCGCCATTAAGGCAGACAAGTCAGGCGTCGCTAATGCTGGAGTAGCTCCAGATGGGCCAGCGACTGGCTCTGATGTAGGCTGGACACTGCCCGGTGTCTGTGTCGGGGAGTCTCCAAATCGCCTCTGGTCCATACCCTGCTGTCGCTGACTCCTCGTACGGATACTATCCGTGTCGTCCTTTGGTAGAATCGGCATTATTTATCCCTCACTTCTGACACCAAATTGTTACGAGCTGGGTATGGGATAAATAAAAACACTACCAATTAAACACACGAAATAACTTTATTTAACACAAAACACTAAATACAAAATCACAAAAACACTACTGAACACTTTATCGCACTAGATATCTCTTCGAACCTCTCGTTGTCTCGCTTCAAAAGTAGACTGCCTGCTCCGACCTCTGTTGGTCCTTTTATACTCAAACACACAAAAGAAGTTCGAGAAAATTCCCTATTATTAACTAAAAATGAATACAATATTCACAAAGAAAAATAACTAAAAAATAAACTTAAAGATAAAAGAACCAACAAGGAAGAAGTTACGTTACGCACTCGGCATACGGTCGAAATTATACAATGGCAATTATGTCGCCGACGCCCGCCGTGCTGACCTTGTAAACACAATGGAATTATACCTACAGAATGTACTGGAGTGTTTTAGGCACAACACAATTATAAGCGAGGTTTCTTGAAGGTTCTAGATGACCGACGTAACAATACGATCACAGAAATGTGATATTCTCGAAACATTTTGCATGGAAATATACCAAACGGCACAGGGCAGGGCAGACATTGCGCTCAAACGAACACCTTTATGTACAGTCAAACGCAAGAGTGAAAGTTAAAGTTTAAAGTCGCCAAAGCACTGTACATAAATTATAAGCTTTAAAAGTACGCATAAGATATACATTCAAATAGAACTCCTATACATTATTAACCCCCATGTATGTTGCACTGAAAATCAAAAGCATTTTGACAGATACTAAAATTGACGTATTAGAAACTTCATTAAACTCAATTTCCCTTCAGCTAAGCTCCCGAATCGTACTCGTCCAATTGTCGAGTCACCAACCAAAGTCAACCGCAAAACTTCTGCCATCGTTTATACTAGAATTCACGCAACTCCGTATACCTTACAGATATCGGCAAAAGTCGAAGGTTCGTCGTCCGATACTACCTCGGCTTGTTTGTGTACTCTTATCAGTTAGCATAGATCGACGGGAACGCGGAAAGTCTTGCTTCGTTATCGACGAGACAGAATTGCAACTTGGAATATTGATTGTTAGTACTTGGTTTGTCCAATCTTGTTAGTTGTATACTTGAGGGAAGTTTGTTGTGATTGTGACTATTAGTTTAGTATACTGGATGAGCAGATTGAAGGATCCTTGTTTCACCCAAACTAGTACGTAAACAGGGAGAAATTTATAGATTTCCTACGAAATTTATGGAATTAGATTATTTGCCATTTCTGATTTTTTCAATAGGTACTCAAACCACGTTGGCCCCATAGAATATTTTGTTTCTTATAAGAAACAGAATCGAATAGAATCAAACAAAAAAAAGCTTTTGAAAAAATCTTCTTTATTGCTGACTGTATAATGGATGGATGGAGAGGGAGAAAAAGACCAAGGAAAAGATGGATGGAGTGTGTGAGGAACGATAAGAAGGAAAAAAGGAATAAATGAAAACGTGATGATAACTGACAGGGCAGAATGGAAGAAAAAACATGTTGCGCCGACCCCAAATGACATGGGATAAGGGCAGGAAGATGATGATTGCAGCTGTATAACAAAATCTGTAAGAGCCGTTCGAGATTCCCGAAAAAAAAGAAGAACGCTCCTAAGATCGTTTTTCTGTAGCTACAACGGTGAAGTTACCTACTTAGTGTCCCTTTCCAAAGTGTTTACTTAGCTTGCCTCGCGATCTATTAAAACTTTCTATACACTCGGCCGAGAAAGGCGAAACATATGTAGTAACTGCGCTAGGCTAGTTCAAAACTTCAAAGTCACGTTTGGTCGACATGAATAGATGCAAGGAGTTTCAGGACTTTTTTTTCTTCTTTAGATAGCGGTGTAGATGCTGGTTGTAAAGAATTGGTGTCTCCAAGTTGGTGGATGTTGTTAGCATTTCGTTGGTCCAGATGAACCCCTTAACTCAAAAAAAAACCTATTTTTCAGGAGAGCGATTTGAAGTTTTCAAATCAATATATTATTATTTCCATTTCTATAAATAATTGGTTAATAATCGTAAATTTTGAGTTAATACTCTGTTCATCCAAACGAACGATTTGTTAACAAGGCTACTGAGTACGTGTATCATTATTCAATAGTTGGATACCGTTATTATAATTTAACTAGCATTGCCCGCGACTTCGCTCGCGTCTACCTAATAGTTGATTTGAGTTTTTTTTATTTTTATTTATGCTTCGTTGCTATTTCTCGTAGCATGATGTTATGTATACGAAAACCTACCGATAAATAGACTATCCGACATAAACAATATTTTTCAATTTCAACCTGGTTCCGGAGATTAGCGTGTTCAACCAAATAAATACCTCAGCTTTATTATACAGTGTGGTACCGACAATACGACAATAAATGAAACCACTGGTAGTTCTAGTTCATAGGAACATTATTAAACTATCAAATAAATCTTAACACCAAAATAAAAAAGTTGAAAAAAAAACAATAAAACTAAGTAGCATAAAACTGTAAACGAAATACATTACCATTTACAAACAAATATTGGTTTACTAACCTTATAGGAATACTTTGCGCCGATTAACGTGTGGAAATAAAATGTAACAAACGAATTTGGCAAAGATATTTAGGTAGGTTATTGTCGTATCGTCGGCACCACGACGATCTTAGGATTTATTTGATAGTTTAAAAATGTTCCTATGAACTAGAACTACCGGTGGTTTCATTTATTGTCGTATTGTCGGCACCACCCTGCAGGAGATTTGAAAAGATGAAAAGTTTCTTATTAACAAGCTATTAATAAAATTGTAAATAAATAATTTGTTTCACACAACCATTAAAACTTTTAAACAAAGCCATTATGTTAATAGCCACATCTGTAACCACAAATATATTATACACAAATGCATAACCCATTGTTTAAAACTATACAAAAAGCTCTAGGTACTAATAATTCAGGTCATAATAGCGCTCTCAAAAAATATGTCCCATTTATTTGTTATTCGTCCTAATTGTTACCACATGTTGTACTATGCAATACGTAAAATGTCGCCAACAACCAAATAGGTCAAGTACACAAACTCCTAATTCTAGAACACACCTAAACTCACGCGTTTTCCCATGGGAGGTAGGTAGAAACTGCAAAACGCCACCTGCTACGATCCTTTTATTTTTTTTTGGTGGGCGGAAAATCATCAAATGACTCCTCGGCGGTAGCGGAGCGAAAGGGAGTGTCAGACTGCTACTGACTAAAAACCACCCATGTTCCTTCTTAGCCCTTTGTGTTCGGGGCCGCGGTATCTCTTTCGAACAACCCGCACTCCGCAGCCCTGAACCTGCTACGATCCTCATATACTTACTCCTTTCTCCTCACCCACGTTCATACTCCTATCCTACTATTCTACGCTTCCTACTAGAATATAATTATCACATCACACTTGACACTAATCTATCTATATATATAAAAATGAAACCCGTTTTCCGTTGTCTCGACTTGGCATGAAAACGGCTTGACCGATTTGGCTGATTTTTTTTTTAAATGTTCGTTGAAGTTCAAGGATGGTTTTTACGGCGAGAAAAAATCGAATAATGGCCGGAAAAGCCCTAAAAACAGCCCTTTTCTTTTTCCCATACAAACGTTTTCTAACTAAAACGTCAAATCAATTTGAGCTTTAATACCGTACTATAAAGTTCAAGTGTTAGTGGAGAGGTTCCGGGAAGGCAAAACAATTGAGTGACGTTCAGTTGTTCAGTCAACGAATGACAACTTCAAACAGACCATACGACATTATCACAATAATCACAAATAATTGCTGTTTCTTTCCCAATAGAAAAACGATTTTTCAAATGGTGTTTGCGTATAATATAAAAATTAATTGCTGTTAGTTAGTCGCGTTAAAACTAGAGAACGGCTAGACCGCTTTGTCTAATTTTGGTTTTGAAACATTTGTGGCAGTCCAGAGAAGGTGAGAAATTAGTAGTATGTAGGTAGGTAGTTGGTACGTAGGCAGGTAAAAGGGCATTGCAACGCACGCGGGGTACAGCTATATTATATAAAAATGAATAGCTGTTCGTTAGTCTCGCTAAAACTCGAGAACGGCTGGACCGATTTGGCTAATTATAGTGTTGAATTATTCGTGGAAGTCCAGGGAAGGTTTAAAAGGTGAGAAAGTGGTAGGTAGGTAGGCAGGGTAGTAGGTAGAGTAGTAGGTAGAGTAGAAGGTAGGGTAGTAAGTAGGATAGTAGAGTAGGTAGGGTAGTCGGTAAAGTAGTAGGTAGGGTAGTAGGTAGGTCGGGTAGTAGGTAGGTAGGGTAGTAGGTAGGTAGGGTAGGAGGTAGTAGGTAGGTAAGTAGTTGGTACACAGGCAGGTAGTAGGTAGGAAAAAGGGCATTGCAACGCATGCCGGGAACAGCTAGTAACATTATAAAGGCGAAAGTTTGTGTGTATGTTTGTTACCCTTTCACGCAGAAACTACTGAACGGATTTAAATAAAATTTGGTACACAGATAGTTTATAACCTGGATTAACACATAGGATTTCAGTGTGAGTGTTCTAGACTTTGGCCAGGTGTACTCGACTACTTGCGGACTACACCTGACCAAAGTCACACCAAACCATGTTACAAAATATTTACTTTTGACACGATACAATTCTAAATAACCGTTATTTTTGATAAACACCTATCAATATAATATCATAAAATACTAGTTTTTCGCCCACACGCGTGTGGTCAGACGGTCAAGTGTCAAATTAAACTAAATACCCAGAAAACGACCGTTTGTAAGGGTCGCTTCACACGTAAGGCTTCGAGTCGGGCAATTTCTTACCTTATTAAAAGGATTTAAGAGTATTATTAGATTTTATACTGTTCGGGACGATGTCATAAACAGATTATGTATTTTCCTTGCTGTTTTGGTTTTCAATGTTATTGTCTTCATCATAATCATCTGCCTGGCTATTTCATAGCCACATTAAAGTCAGAATCCAATCAGATTTCCAATAAATAGCCGGAAGGAGTGTTTGAAATGGAGCGACTACTTGTCTGATCTCCACAACTCAGTTACCTGAATATTTGAGATACCCCTTTTGTATGACGTGTTGTCCGACTCTGCGGAAGGTTTCACAAGTGATACTATAGTGACCACTTGTATACCTTCCTAACTATATGAATATTATTGATCTGTACATGATTGTGTTCAGTGATAATTTATGTATAAACTTAACCAGAATCTATTATGTTAGAGTAAGAGAATAATTCAATTCAATAAGATTAATTAAATCAAGCGCATCGATAAATTCAATAAGCGCTAAAGTTAACTGCATTTACTATTTCAATTATCAAGCAAATTGATTGCTTTTAGCACTCGCTAATTGCATCCAATCTAATTCTCTTTCATTCATTATTTCAACTGGAGCTTTTAAAGTAATTTATACTAATAGATTTGTTTATAATCAAATATTAAATAATATTATTCTAATTTATTAACCTGTGTGAATGTGTGTATGTACGTCCATTTCTTTGTTTTCTCGTAAATTCGTAACTCCTATACTGAAGAACCAATTTCGATAAGCTACACGTTATTAGCGCGAGTGTCACTGTCATTTTATAATATAAATATGTCGTATTTATGACCCCTTATTGTGGGCATTGAATTTTGTTTTTCTACCAACTCCACCGAGTGGGTTTTAAAATGAAACGTTTGAAACGGTGCTTACAAAAATATATGACTTATGGTTAAAAGTAGTTAGGAATGATATGAATCGTATAATAATAAAGTTTTCAATAAAAACAACTAAAAGCCCGACTGCGGTTCAGGTCAATGCGATATTCCATTTATATAATTTTGTATTCATACTGGTGCCGCCTGCAACTTTTAAATAATTTTAAATATGCTTGTTCGCATTAGGTTGTAAGCTGTAATAGTGCTGTGTGAAAGCACCTTAAACGATCCGAACAAATCCATATAGACGTCGCGACAACGCCATTATAAATATATTTATAGATCATAAATTAGTATTAAATTTCCGGATTATGACTCGATGAGATTTGATATCACACATTTACATTTTAATAGCACCAATATCGGAATAACACCTATTTAATAGGCCGCTCATTCACAGGATTAAAATCAAAGTATGGAGGAGACGAAAGGTACGAAGATCCTAATAAAGTGTATGATCTATGGATTTACCAACTAGAGATGGACCAAAATTCGTTTCACATTCGGTAATACCGAAATTCGGATGCTATATCCGAAGATTCGAGAATTTTCTTTTTTTTTGGTTTAAATAAACCTAATTTACATAACATAAACTCACGCCCTTTTCCCATGGGGGTAGGCAGATTTATGTAGGGCTGACTAATAAGAGTCTACATCCTGCATTATGCTAACCATTTTGAACTCAGCGCTAATTAAAAGAAAATAGAGAGAGAGAAAATACTAAATGAGCAGGAAAATACTAAATTATATATTACATAATTATTTTGTACATGGGTGTTTCACTGACCGGTTTGACAAAATTTTGGCATTCATCCATTAAACCATTTAGGGATCCCTTAGTACCTAATTATGTTACAAAACGCTAACGCTTCTAAACTCGCGCGAAATTGAACCGAACTTCAGCTTCGGCGCGTGCTTCAACCGAATGTTCGGCCGAACTCGACATTCGGCAGAATCCGCATTCGGTCCATCTCTAGTAATTACTTTATTCTTTTAAAGCGTGAACATTTCGTAAAATAAATTCCATTTTATAATCCAATATCCTGTTTCAATATTATTTACCTATAAGTGAATATCGAGCTAATGGCAGGTCTCTTAAAATCGGATTTCGTTTTGAAGTAATTTTGCGTGAACACGCGGAATACAAATACGGAGATCTGGGCAAAGCCAAAAAACACCTCTGCAAAATTACTTATTTCGATTTATCCGCTAATATTTTAAGAGTAGATAAAATGGACTTCCTCGTAGAAGGAAGCGCTACTGATTCGGAGGCGCAGATTCAATTCCCGGGTCGGACAAAGTCTAAACTATTGGGGCGATCAACTATTTTTCAATAGCATCCCGTAGTCTGAATTTGGGCCCAGTGTATGGCTTTAGGTTCGCTCCATGTAAAATACTGGTATTCAGCTACATCCGGTTAGATTCGGAGCCGACCTCAACATAGTTGGAAAAAGTTTAGGTAGGTGTTGATGTATGGCTTTCAGATAGGTTCACCTTCTATTCTGCCAGAGGGCTGCGGGTTGTTCGAAAGAGATACCGCAACCAAAAATGGCTGAGAAGGAACATGGGTGGGTTTTAGTCAGTAGAAGTCTGACACTCCCTTCCCCTCCGCCTAGAGCGCGGAAAGTCATTAAAATGTGATGAGTTCCCAGCCACCCAAAAAAAAAGTTAAAACATAAATGCCAAAATGTGTGTCTGCCAAACTCATGGGTAAAAAATAAAAGTGATGTTATGTCATTGTTCCTTTATAACAAAGTGGATAAAATAATATCTTTAAGATACCTCGTTAAAAACTGTATTAAACGGAAGCGATCTCTAATGATACTTGAATAAAAATACAGCTGTCAGCTTCACAAACTCATTCAAATACTCCGACATCATTCATTCATTGATAACAAGCATACAAATCTAAAATTACAATTTGATGATTTCATCATTCGAAATGAGGCCGACAAATGCTGCATCTGATCTAAATATTATATTATAAAATCTCATTAAAAAAAATAAGAAAAAAAGTCAATGACACGTAAGGCTTTGTGAAGCTAGAATTTTCACTCGAGTAGGTATCGAGATAAAATTACCGATTTCATCGTCATCAATCAATTCTGGCTGGTACACGCTGACACGACAATTTGTTAGCACTCCTGCCCATTGCCGGCGGGTAATGACTTGAAAACCCGTCGATTATTTATTCATACACCAAATTCCGTGTTTCAAACGATTATCATCATCTGCCTAGCCTTTTCCCAACAATGTTAGGGTCGGCTTCCAGTCTAACCAGATGCAGCTGAATACCAGTATTTTACATGAAGCGACTGCCTATCTGACCTCCACAACCCAGTTAATACTGGGTAATACCCTTTGGTAAGACTGGTTGTCAGACTTTCAGGTTTACTGACTACCTGTAACGACTGCCAAAGATCTATATATGGCAGCCGGGAGTCCGGGACCAACAGCTTAACGTGTTTCAAACGATTAAATGGCTATTATGTTTGAGTAGCTATGTTCAACCGCAGCTAAGTATAAGTGTTATAAGTCAGTGCTATGCCAATGTTGATGTAGCCAAAACGATTTAATAGGGGCTCTAATCAACAACACTTTAATGTGTTCTATTCAAATTAAATTACGTTCAATTAGTAAATACAAAATTACTTAGTTAGGTGTAGAATTTGTAATGTAATAACGAATTGTTTCTCGTGTATCAAAGGCTAGCTTTCATCTTGACTTATGAGGTTTAGCATTGACATATAACGTGGCAATGTCACCAGTGTCTTAGACATATTTCTAGTTGATAGCGTTGAGGAGCTTTTTCATGCTATATTTTGGATTGCTGTAAAAGGTTATTATTGGTATTTGATCGAATATAATAAAAATCTCTTGTCACAGTATTTATTATCGAGTCTCCTCCAAAACGGCTTGACCGATTTTAATGAATATTTAATATTAAAATCCTAGGCTCGCGGCATGAATACTTCTATCTGCAGCATCATCTAATTTCGTAACTTTAATCTCCAAACAAATGAACCCATCACCGCCCAGCTCAGTTACGCCATGTCCTATTTCATACGTCTTAACTAATAAAGCGGATCCAATTCAGCCCATCAGCTCAATTACTCTTAATACGGATTGCTCATGGCCGAAATACGACGCGAATTTTTTTAATTACACCCGCCCAACAACCATTCGGAAACCGAGCGCTGGGGCCATTGTACTTATTAATCGGTTTTGCCATCGAATGATGAGCGATATGCATTTTTAACCGACTTTCTCAATTAGGTTGTATTTTTTTAAATATTTGTCAAGTACCTCATAACTCCGTCATTTAAAACCGACTTCCGAGATGACACTAAAAAGTCTCAAATAACTTTATTTTCAGACGTCGCGTCGGCGGCAAAAAGTCAATGAAACAAACAAAGTCACCGACTTCCGGAAGTCGGTTTATTATATTTTTGAAACCCCTGGTGATTAACCCAATAACACTACCCGACTCACGAATCGAACCCAGGATTCCGTTTTCCGCAGTCGCGCTTGCAACTACCAGGCCAACGAAGCCGCCAAATTCCTCATGACATAAATACGACGTGAAAATTTTTAATTACCCCCATCAGAACCGGGTTTTGGGGCCATTGTACTTATTAATCGATTTTGTCATCGAAAGACGCGCATCATGCAATTTTTGTAAGAGTCTATTCCTATCAATCGGAAACAAAACCATATACCATGGGTATTCCGCTGCTAATGAGAAAATAGAAAATTACGTACAGAAAACCGCAATAGAACTTTGACCGACTTGAGAATTGAACTGTTGCTGAGGAGTTTGTTCCGCCACTTCTTCTTTCCAGCTAAAACACTAGGAAGTGTCGAAGAGTGGGCGTTTTGGGGGACTGTCTCTAGTAAATAAGTAAAGTAAAGGCAAACGCCCAAAAAATGCCTGAAATGGACAGAAACTACTCATAGTCCTTAATTCTATTTAAAATTAAATATGTCAATGAAATATTTCTCAGGTTTGTATACCTCGGGTGAAAAAATATTTTTATTTATTTATATTTACTTTCGAAAAGTGCTGATTATCAGCCTAGTTTGAATAAATGACTTTTGATTTGATTTTGATTTGAACCCAGGATTCCATGTTCAGCAATCGCGCTATTAATTAACACTTAGCCAGCGAAGCTGTTGAATTCCTCATGACAGAACCATGCCTCGATTTTTTAATTATTTACACCCAACACAACCGGGTGCTGGGGGCATTGTATATCATAACATAACATCACGCCTGTAATCCCCGAAGGGTTAGGCAGAGGTGTACCTAATAAATAGTACACCCACATTTCGCCAGTTATGTTTAAGTCCCATGTAATAGGGGGCGAGCCTATTGCCATCAACCGGTCACAAATCCAGACTCCGTGGCTGTTACTGATAAATTCCTGATGGAAAAAGCCAATAACACTTTGCCCGACCCGGGAATCGAACTCAGGACCTCATGCTCAGCAGTTGCGCTTGCGACCACTAGACCAACGAGGAAGTCAGACCAGGCCGTACAGAAAACCCCAATAGCACTTTGACCGACTTAAGAATCGAACCGCTTCGCTTGCAACCACTAAGTATGCCAGCGAAGCTGTTGAATTCCTCATGACAGAAACATGCCTCGATTTTCTTAATTACACTTAAAACAACCGGGTGCTGGGGGCATTGTACTTATTAATCGATTTTGTCATCGAAAGACAAGCGGTATGCATTTTTAATACACGAAATATCGCAATTATGGCTGTTTGTCGTCCCGACCACCGGCGAGGCAATTGTGTATACTGTTCACGGATCCACCTTGAGGTCAAGTCATCACTTTTCGGGTAGACAGTTATGTTTTTACGTCACTTTGTATTTATAATGTAGACTTCAAAGGATGAGTCAGTTTTGAACTACCTCATCAGGCTAAAATAAATGTTAAGGCTTGTATTGATCCTGTCGAGGCTGCGGGTTGTCCGCAAGGGATACCGAGGCCTCGACATGAAGGGCGAAGAAGGAACATGGGTGGTTTTTAGTCAGTAGAAGTCTGACACTCCCTTTCGCTCTGCCCAAGAGCGGGAGGGGTTATTTGATGATTTCCCACACCCCAAAAAAAAAAAAAAAAAGGCTTGTATTTATTTATTTATTTATTTATTTTAATATTGCAATTACCCCTATCGGTCGTAGCCACGGACTTTAAACGGACGCATTTTTAATTTATTATAATTAAAATTATACATGTTTTTAAAAAGTAACAAAACCAAATCATTTTCCTTTGTATTGCAAAGCAGTGTATATTTTTTTATATTGTTTTGATAAAAAATGAAGAAGTAAAATGGTTCAACTCAACGATTTGGAGGTGATTTTGTGATCTATACCAAATTACGTATCATATCATGTAGATTACTAACAATTTTTCTCAGATGTAATTTCTCTGTAAGTGCCGGCCGGCGAAAAGCGGCTTCATCTGCGCGGTGTTTTTAAGATTTTTCGAGAAAGCAGCCTTAAGTATGGTATTCAGTATGACCCAGTACGACTTCATTGAAGACATCATCATCATCATCATCATCATTTTATTGCCCTTATCCCAATTCATTTAAAGTCAGCGTAGTATATCTTCTTCTTCCACACTTCTCTATTACTAACCTAGGTTAGGCTAGGTTCATCTCATGTGATACCTCCTTTCATACCATATTATTATTTACACAGTCCATCTATCGTGTCTTTGGTGTTCCTCTACTCTTATACCCACCATACATTAATTCTCAAAATTTTCCTCATTCCTCCTTTTCACAAGCCCATAACACGACAACCGATAGTAATAATCTTATTTTGAATTCAGTTTCAATATTTTATGAGTTACCACTTTGGTATTTTGTAGAGCCAGATTGACCTTATAGGAACACCCACACAAATAAAAATATCGTTTACTGACAATTTAATTAACTCCTAAAACCTGTTCAACAAGAGGCATTTCATAAATCATAACATCTTAAATAACAAAGGCAACCTTCTCTTCTGCACATCCCAAAAAGGAACGCATGATTGAACTACTTTTTGCACGATTGAATGGTATGTCGACCACGTACTAATACAATAATCACATTCTTGAGTCGTTATACCATCCCACAATGACATCAGGGACTTGATTAATTAATAAAAACCTTGCAATGTCGAGACAGTACACATATGTTTTTTATTCTTACTAAGAACTGTGCCCCGCGACCTTCATTCGTGTGAACTTATTTAAAAAATACTACTTCCATAAATTGAATCGGATTTTGTTATTATAGGGTTAAAAATATTTTGCACGGAACCCTAATCCTTTTTACAAAATAAAAGTAGCCTATGTTAGACCTTATAACTTCAACTATCTGCCAGTAAAAGTCCCGTCTAATTCGGTCCAGTAAATGGAAAAATGTAAATAGTTTTGTAATAAGTGCCGTTCTTACTTTCATTCAGTAAAATAAAAAGAAACTCGCAAACAGACATACATACATGAACCCAAAAACATACCACTATTTTTTGGCTAGTCGTGTAAAAAGCTCTTATTTTAATATTGCAATTGTATTTATTTGTATAGATGCATAAGTTACAGCAAAGCATATCCCTACTACATTATCTCTGCTTTTTGTATTTTTTAATATCTGTTATGCGTTGCATGTGTATTTTTTTTTTGTATGCTCGTTATGTTTCTGCAACAAATAAATATTTTTTCTTTCTTCTTTCAAAGTTAATTAGCAAACACAATCACACGTAGTTATTCAATCAACCTTACAGAAACCCCAGAATCTATAGGAGGCGCAATATATTCTCATTAATGTCAAAATGCCGGCCACTTTTCTACTCGCCTTATCAAAATCGGCAACGATTAATCTAATTAAGGCATTCTTTTGAACGCACCCATAGATACTGATACCTACTCAAACATTTTTGGGATATTTCAACTCCTACCCTGGCTGAGCGGACTGTGAACGGAATTTTAATTAAAGATACATTCAAATCAAGTTTCAATATTAAGTTTTTATAGGAACACTGCGATTTATTCACCTATATTTACAAACAGAGGTAAAAGTAATAAATAATAATAATGTTTATTGATCCAAAAACTAAGTTACACACAAGAATTAAGCATAGTATTATCTAGAGGCAAGTACAATCGTGAATCCGTGATAAAATACTTGTATACAAAATTGTTGTGTTTTGATCTATGGGTGAATTATATTTAGTTGAGACCTTAGAAAGTAGTGGCTTCTGCTTTTTTACAATTGTACTACTGTTTTTTCCTGTAAAATATTGCACCCGTTATGTTTTTATGTAGATTTGAAAGTAAATAATGCATGTTAACGATCACTGTGCTGGAAGGGTTGCGATGGTTTTTTTACTTTTCTTTGTTCATACATTATTTGTGTCTAGTGAGCATTTGGTAGCCACAAAACACATTCTACAACACGAATGTAGCAGGTGATTTTACTCACATTTATTTATTTATTTATTTCTTTTACAATGTTAAGAATAGTGCTTAAAAATAAACTATAACTAAAATATTCTTAACAAACAAAGTAAGCAAGGTAACATCGTTGAGAATTAAAATGTTTTCTACTTTTAACTGTCTTGGACGAAACTAACGAGAGAATTAACTATTCCAATTACTTATTGTTTTACACCGCAAAGTTTAGACATCGCATTGTATAAAGTTTTAGTAGAAAATTTACTAATCCAGACATCGAAATCCTTTCTATTTTAAGGACAGAGAGGGTTAGAAGAAACCAAAGACACATCTATTATGGCAACATTTACGATAAGCACGTACTACCTCTGATAGCTTTACCACGCTATATATCGAGATACTTATAATGCCTCAATGAGACAGCTATCATATCATAATTATAAAATATAGATACTAGCTTTGCCTGCAGCTTCGCCCGCGTAGGTTTCGTTTCCCACAGGATCATATTATTGGGATAAAAAGTATCCTATGTGTTAATACAGGTTATAAACTATCTGTGTGCTAAATTTAATCCAAATTCGTCCAAGAGTTTTTGCGTGAAAGAGCATCAAATATCCATCCCTGCCCACAAACTTTCGCATTTGTAATATTTGTAGGATCATTAATCTTTTATTTTTTTTACTTTTATTCAAATGTAACAACAAACAGCTACAATATAAAGCATACATACATCATAAAACTACAAGACTTATTGACAATATTGCAGCCCACAACGCTGTTCACAGATTAATTAAGAGCGTACATAACAGTGAACATGATAATCATCGCTAGGGTAACAAAAAGTTAGTACAAATAGTGTATAAATGTAATATTCACGAAAGTTCCTTTACTAAAGGAACTTTAGTATCAGATATTTAAACTTATAGGGAGCACATGTAAAAATATCGATGTGTTTAAAAGTGCTGTATAAATTGTACAACTTCATTATGCATGCGGAGTCTTACCTGTAAGTGTTGCACTGTAGCATTTACGTTTTTACATGATTGTTACTTTTAGCATCAAACCTGTGTAAACAATTGTTGGTGAAGCAACAAAATAAGTAACAAAAAAAAACATTCTAACATTAACGTCAAAATTAGGTGAAAAACGTTAAAAATAATGTCGTCACTCTAAGACATCTCTTACTACAGTTACCTACGATTCTATCTAAAACCTACCTCGCATCTCTCAAACTCGTACTAATAAATATATTGTTCACAACCCTCTAGAATTCCGAAGAACTATTTAAAATTCTGTCAGTCATTCTAAATTCTGATCTTCACTGGTCTATATCTATATAAGGTATAATGTGATCAAGTTGGGTCGAGTAGCGTGCAAAGAAACCTGTGGTACCGGTTACAAACTGCGAACCAGATACATTATCGATCTGAGAAATGGTTGTTGAGGACAAAAAGGGGATCAATAGTGGCCTAGACACAGTGCGGTAAGCAGTGAATAGGTAAACTGCAGTGAGTCTAACTGTATTGACATACTAAAGTATTGATTTTGTTTAACCTTGCTCCAGTTTGGCCGTAATTGTTAGGTTTGTCGATTATACGGTTAAAAGTATACGTTGGACTTAGCGTAGCCTACTGGTAAAAATACTAGGCGTATTTTCGAGTGAATTAAACTTTTAGGACTAAATAAAATGTGATGACTAAACTAAAGGTCTAATTTTATACAACTCTATCTATCTATGGTAACACAAACCATTTTCAAGATCCCGTGTAGTTAATTTAGAGATAGATATCAAATATTGTAGTTAAATCTATTTCATTCGGAGCAAAACTAGAACAAAAACTTTGTTTTTAAGAAAATAAGACGCGAAATGGCAGTCTATAAAAATATACCTACTTTTGAAAGTTGCAGGAGTCTTAGAAATTCTACAGAATTAATGTAATTGGTTTACTAGTAGAGGTCTTCGACATTGCGACATTTTATCAGTGATCAGAATGATGGTAAAGATAGAAAAATATGTATTAATTCAAAGGTTACTTTTAAAAAAAAGTCATTTTGCCAGAAAGTTTGTTGCAAAAGACTATATAAATACAGTTCCAGTGGCTGTCTAATATAAATTTCTCAGTATATAGCAACGTGGAGCATAGATGTAAGCCCAGCTTGTGACAATACGTATAGACTCACGGTAGAGACTCACTGGGATGTACCTATGAAATATACACAGCATCACCTGTGTACCCAATTACTCACCGACGCTTAATTCTTCGGAGAAAACAGATGAAATATTGTATGCACCAAAAGTCAAAGTCAAAGTCAAAGATCTTTATTGTGAGACAGTGGTTACAAAGTTGTTACTGTGAATTTTGATGTGCGGTTGCACTGCTCCACCATGTTAGGCATACAATAGATTTAAACAATTTGTTTTATTTATATATTAATTCAAATAAACATTTTAATTGAAATAGTAAAATAAAAAATATTTTGCATCAAAACATAAAAACAGTTTGGCACTCAACTCAACTCGAGTCTGTCGGACAAAAATTAATTTATTGTTTAATATGCGAACTAGATCAAACAAACATTGTGGAAATAGCAGTAAACCGGTCCATTTCTGCTTGGATTTAAATATACCACACCTTGTACTTCGTATAGTCAATCACTCCCTGTCACCTCTAACAAGGGCTCATTCAAATGCAAACCGTGATATAACCGACTTCTAGAAAAGTAAGTTCTCTGCTGAAACAGTTTATGCGGTTGGAATTATCTTTTTAGAGCTACTCGTATATTTGGGTTTGTTTCGGTTTCTGTTCGTAAAAACAGTAAATGGAGTTGAGTTAAATTACGTTAAAAAATGGTGTCAGAGTTCCGTATGGTGTCGGACGTAAAGAATAGCAACATTCCATATCTTCCCGTGGGTGTCGTAAGAGGCGACTAAGGGACTTACCAGAGAATGGGCAGCAGCGTTCTCTGTGTCTTCTTAACAATCATACTGCGATCGCCAACCCGCCTGCCAAGCGTGGCGATTATGGCAAATCCCCCCCTTCTGGGGGAGGCCTATGTCCAGCAGTGGACGTCTTATGGCTGAAATGATGATGATGACGTTAAAAACTACATGTCGTCTGACAGGGGAGAATGGACGTAGAATACGTGTTGCGCCGACCCCAAATTGAATGAAACCAGGGCAGGAAGCTGATGATGATGATACACAACATATTATATACACACATTACATTCACATATTAGCATCATCACATTAAATTTTACAATGTAAATGCCGCATTTCGCCAGTTGTCAAAATGTACGAACCGAGCAGCCACTACTTATTGAATAAATTCAAAAAGTGAACAGAATTTGAGTAAAATTATATTATTTGCCGGGAATTTAATTATAGGTGCAGAAACAGGTCCAATCTTTTTTAGTTTTTTGCACTGAGCGATTGGGCGTTGTTTCATGCTAGTCTCGAACAGGCTCGAAGCTTTAATTTTATGATTAATTGATTTTGTGTTATAATCATTATTCAATAGATCAGGAAACAAAGATACGGGAAGTGTCACGCTTGTTCTGTCGTGACAGAAATCGCACGACTACCTACAATTACCTACAATCGTGACAGTTGCGTACGAATACCAATAAACTAATGCTGTTTGTATTTTATACATAAAACTATCTCATTCATTATCCATTCACATATTCTGTAAGCGGGTTTTTCCTCAAAGGGTAAGCAGAATTTTAAGTCATAGAAATGATGGAGGTGACGTGTTATTATAATTCGATGCGTGCTTTGAATATAAATTCAGGGTATAATAATCGAGGCATAAGCTGTTAACAAGAATCCTGTTATCCTGTACATGATTCTAGACCCCGAGCAAAAAAGAGTGTCTATGGAGTTTTTTACCTGTTCTTCCCCATAGAGATCTTCGATTTGGAATATTGGGCAGACATTAACTGTGAATGTACTATACATTCACATTTCAATTTATGCCTTGTGACTGTAGTTTTTTTTTTGACACTGCAAAAGTGCCTAGTGCCTGGCCTCATCATCATCATCTTCAGCCTATAATGTTCTCACTGCAGGGACCCAGATCTCCTCTCTAGGAGAGGGATGGGCTATGATCAACCACGCGGGCCCTGTGCGGGTTGGTAGATGTCACATTTCTTCGATTTTTTTGGTTCTAAGACAAGCCGGTTCTCTCACGATGTTTTCCATCACCGCTTTGAGAGCAGCGGTGATTAAATAAATTACACAAAGTAATGCGCCTGCCAATTCGAACCTACGACTTACTGTACGTAAGTCGGGGCCGCAACCGCTGAAACAAATGCTTTGATTTTTATTTAATTTTGAGCATACGAATTATTAACGAAATCACGTACCTATATTATATCGAATTTATGGGAACTGGTTGTGCTTCGATGTCCCCCTTCCATCGTGTAGCGAACTTTGCATAAGAAACCACTTCTGTATCCAGACACATAATAATATATTATTAAGTCAACGTAATCATAACGTGAGGTATACTTAAACAGCGCTACCGTATGGTTTTTCCATCAATTAACTCTACAATCTAAATGTAATAATCAAGAAGCTATGACCACTATCTCTCCAGCCTAATATAGAAATCATGACGTCACATAGAATTGATCAACCTATTCCAATCTCCAAAATATGACTCAGATTGAACCTTCAAAGATAAAAAGCAATTAAAACTATCTTTAAGCATAAGTGCTGAACATATGGATGTAAAACCACATTAAAGCTATGCTGTAGCTATCTTTGAACAGTATAACGGAAATTTATCTATATCTAGAGCAAAATCGCTGTTTGTGTATGTCTGTCCGACCGCGAACTTTAAATCACGGAACTGATGTAGATGCAATTTTCACCATCATTGTGTGTGTTTGTGTGTGAATTTTCAAAAAAGTTCACATATTTTTCCGTGTTTTTTTGTTTTATTAATTTTGTTCCGCATAAAAAGTGGCGGTAAACAGATGTGGTTATCATGTGCACGGAGATTTGTTTTAAAATGAGCAGACGTAGCTTTTGTTGACTGTACATGCAGAGACTTTATTCCAGAAAGTTTATATTTGCCAACATCATCAGGCCGGGGCCCTTATCCTAATATATTGGCATGGCTTCTTCTATATTTTTCTATTGCTCGGCATCTCTTAAGTCACCCCAGTTTTAGTTTATACACAAATACTTAATTATAATAAAGAAAACCGATATATGGTGAAGACATAATAATATATAACCCGAGCGAACCAGGGGCGGGAAGCTAGTTATAGATACGAACGAACATCTGGAGCAACTCCCGATGAAGACGTCAAACGCACTACTCTTCCCACGATCATTGACTACGTCTTTCCGAAGCCCTTTTAGTTTCAATTTAGTAGATAAGTAAATAGTGTGGCTATTTTTGAAACTAGGCTAATAGTTGAACCACATTAAAGTCACGTCATTGATGTAATTGCTGGTTTGCTACTAGATACAATATGTTGGGTTTGACCATGATTTTGTTTGTGTAACTTTGGAATGTAAGGTTTGACTTGATTTTGGTATGTGTGGTTATGGTTACCTTATGTAACTTTTAAGTGTGCAAGTCTTGTGAGAATGAAGAAATAATATTTTTTTTTTTTATTATGTAAATTAGCAAAGTATTTCGTGCTGTTGTCGAAATATTAATACCTACTCAAAATTGCGGCTATTGTTATTAGTATTACTTTTTTTTTTAATGCAGCTATAATTCAGCACAAGAATAAAAGATGAGCAACTACTTCGGAGCTAGGTCTAGCTTATATTTCGGATTAATCTTAACATCCAATTATTTCGTAAGACAAAACCGTAATTAATATGCATTCCTAATTGTTTGAATCAGACAGTCAAATCCAAAAAAAAAACAAACAAACTGCACACCTAATGCTAAACACGTGTCCAAAAATCCTAAAATAGAATTGCGTACAAACACATTCTCATAAGAACAAACACGAATTCAACTCGAACCGAAAACATAACCCAAATCTGATGACATCAACCGACCATCTGTCCTGAAAGCTTTTGTTGATACCCTTTTATACCACCAAGGACAAGCTGACGTATACAAAGGCACACGTGGCTCTTTATTTGTACTACTAAGCCCAACATTGCATTGAAGACCACGCCCGTACACACCCATCGCCTTATCTCTCAACAACCAATTTAAACAAACACCTAATCCTTCCTATTTCTCATTATCAAGTGACCTATTGAAAGGTCAGTAAAGGTCAATTTAGAATGGACGAATTGAATCTAGTTGACACGCTAATGCCACGGTATCTGTGACAGATCTGACTTGGGACTCCATCTAGACCATTCTGTTTAAAATGTTCCAGACAGTTGATGTGCAAGCGGTTTTGGGCTATCAATTTAGGTGTCAATCATTGTATAATTTTATTGCACCAACATCCTTTCTAATTCTATGTTATCTTGAGCTGTTTGATTGAAATTAATGAACACCTTTTTTGTCTTGTTACAGACTGAACTATTACGAATGTTATTAAGATTCGAGCAATGACTTGAGAAATTAATGGGTGTGTTTGCATTGACTATGAAGCATTGGAAAGTCTGTGTTTTGTACCTTATCTATATTTGCAGGGTTCAAATATACGAAAATGTGTTTCTGAATGAAAGAAATCAGAAGTTGTCATTTGGGACTGTGGTAGATCCTATCCTGAAATAGGACACAAAATATTTTCAAACCGGGGCGACCATGGGATCTATACCTATGAGGGCGAAGACTGGAAAGCGATGCCAGTGTAGGTACGCGTATGTATAGGTTGTCGGTTGTCGGTTAGCCCTGCGACAATGTCTTGGGATCAAAAGAATAGTTTACAACCATGAAAATTGCAGTCTAATCATCATTGTCACCCATGTGACTCGAACGATTTTTCTAATCTTTCCCAGACCCACATTTCATAGAACCTTTCTCCTTAAACCATGTCGCAAGCCATTACGATAATTTTCTCGTATTTCACGGGTCACTAAGCTTCACCTACTCGTTTACTACTTTCTTCACAATTGTGTGCAGAACAATGATGGGACGAAGAGACAACTGTGGGCAGAGTTTACGGACATTCCGTGACAAATTGTCGGAACGAAGGTGTTCCTGCTATTGTCTAGTGTTACTACCGTGAACTCAGGTTTACCCGACCTCGTATGATATGTTGCGGGTTCCCACGGTACATCACATCATATGTAAGTGTGAACATATTGTTCATTCAAGCTGAAGCTTTTGTTTTGGTGCAACGTAGTCTATTTTTGTTTCAATACCGTCCACTTCGGATGACGGTGCTGACGTGCTATATCTGTTTTGTGACCCGCGGATGTATTTTCTAAAACAATATTATTTTATATTCGAAATTTCGAACATATAAATATTGAAGCGTTCTTATCCACCGTACTGTTTTGTTTACGATAAGAGAGTTCCAAGCCAAAGTTCCCCAGCAAAATATGTCGGGCGCAAGCGCCCTACCCTTACCCAATGTAGTAATGCGGAGTAAAACGAGCATTTACAGTCGTTTTATTCTCGACACGTCAACACTTTCGTACAAAAAGGTACAAGGGGAAAAGCAGAATCTCCTAAGTAGAGCGACAAATTTAGCCTTTTCATTGTGTCATTATATTTAAATGCAGCGGGGTGCCGCCACATTTTACCAAAAAATAAAATCACCTGTCGTGCTAGCGTCAAAGGAAAATGCTTTACAATGACAAAACCTCAGAGGGCACTTTCGTGTGGCAAGGTGAAAAGACCATTTTAAGTTCCGCTTAAATAGAGAGATATTTGGAGGTGAATGTTGAGGTATAAATTTGAATCGTGGCGGTATGCAGATAAAGAATATAATGGCGTGCGAGAACGTTTTACAGTTTTACTGGACAAAAGAGTAAGTAGTTGGATTAGGGCAAGGGGAAACACGGTGTCAGCTACATTTTGTTTGTATTGTCCTCTTTGAAAAGAGCTGAAATCTGAAAGCCACTCGTGAACTAGTTATTCACTGCTTTAGGTTACTGTTCAAAATATGCGGTTGCTATGAAGTTATGAAGATTGCATTGGGAGTTAGGGATTAAGTCAATTCCATCCAGTACCTTGTAGAAAAATATTTTTAAAGATTAAAGGAACCCTCTTTGATTATCAAGAACCACAGCATGAGATATAATCGTTTATAGTTATTAACTATGCAAATTGACTTCATTATTTCGTAGATGAATTGAAGTTTTTCCTGGTTGTTTTTATTTAAAAAGACAGCTCCAGTTTTGCGACGTTGCGATAAAAAATAAACTTGGTGTGGTCGCGGGACATTTACCAATCAGACACGGTAATTACGACCGGTCACGTTTTCAATATAAACTGTCATTATGATGGCAAATTAAATTATGTGGCCATTCTCACATCGAAAACAAAATAAAAAGTGGAAATATTTTTTTGAGTATATTTTAAGTATTTTATTGACACATTTTAAAATAATTTATTCACGTTGAATTTAAATTCAATAATCGTTTTGAACACGTGTAAATTAGTTTGAAGAATTTTTTAATTTAGTTTTTTGAGACTATTTATAACCAAGTAATAAGTGTTTAACGAATATTGAACGTTTTATTATTTTCTAATTAGCGCCTACCCGATACCGCATTGCAAACTTTCAGCTTAACACTACCAGGACCTAGTCACTTAGCCAGTCCTTTACGAAATGAAGTATGTACTTTAAAAGGATATGACTCTTTTTTTCATCCTTTTATTTCATTCATCTCCTTTAATGAGAAAGGATTGCCCAAAAAGCATCAAGGGAGCGCTAAATCAGAATCTAGAACGACAAACACCTCTCGGTTTGTTATGGCATTTATTCGCGCCCGCGCCATCATGTTTTTAACTAAATTTTCACCAAATTGTTGATGTGGAAAGTGACTTATAATAACTACTCACAGAAATAACAACAATTTCATTTCCGAAAGCTACACTTGTATAAATAAAACGAAACGAACAGCAAGTAGACAACATAACCGTCTAGTTTCTAACAGGGCGTCTAAAATGTCCACTTTAGCAGACTCGATGCCCCCAAGCAAGAACCCGGTAATGTGCTATTATGGGATTCTATGCTGATATGTCAAATTCGGCTAGAATACACCTTGGCAATTTTTTTCAGATTTTTCCTATGATATAAACACAAAGATATCATGACATAGATCCTAGGACCTTTTATAGATCTGTACGAAAAAACAATTTATATTTTATTTAAATAAGTTAAGGTTATGAATAAAAGGAATTTCATATTAATGGCACAGTTATATTTCGGAAAAAAAGGGTTTCATCTCCAATGATTTCAATAGTCTCTCTTGTTGAAAAGAATTGATAAATCTTTTCTCCTGTAAAATTTTGATTTTACGGATACTGGATTATTTCATTATTGCTTGGGAGCGTCGAGATGACGTTTTTTAACGCAATTCATATTATGATCTTGAAATTGGCCATTTTAGACGCCCAGATCTGCGATAGAGCGCAAGGTGTACGCAAACCCGACTGGCGCAAACGGGTTACCATATCAAGTGCCTACTGGTCGGCTAGGCCACTACTTACTTGCTCCTATTTTATGCCAACTTAGTACTACATTGTGTTTATTCAAATCGGAAAGCTTGACGTTATCGCCACTCCCCGTTCTCTGGTACTTGAATAACTGGAATCTAGGTTCCACTCAGCAGTTCAGTAAGAAAACTTTTACAGTTTGTGGGGTAAACATTCTGCTAACTTTAGCTGTCGATTTATGTGCTCTACTGGGCCAAAATAAAATCGATAACTAGATAAATAAATCTATCTTCTATTCGTAAATAAGAAGCTCATTTTAGGCGTCTAGATTTTTTTCTTTTCTCTAATTCATCGTCATCTGCCTAGCCTTTTCCAAACTGTGTTAGGGTCGCCTTCCAGTCTGAACGGATCCAGCTAAATACCAGTACTTTATGTATATGGAGCGACTGCCTATCTGACCTCCACAAAATACAAAATACAAACCCACAACTTCTAGATTTTTGCTTTTATTAAATTGCATGGTTAATTATAGTTGGTAATCTTAAAACCTCCTAGCATTACTAAGTAACATGTTATTGACATGAACATTACTAATTTAGTAACTCTTCTAATTTAACTAAAAAGCAATCAAGCATCTTTCCTGTGGACTAATTAACGGATGCTTCCAACCTACCGCTTACATTACTCGCAGAGTTTCTCAAACACCTTCAAGAAACCGCTAATTGCACTGCATTTGTGATCGAAAGCCTTTTCTAACGCAAAAAGCTTAATTCCCTAGTTAATGACAGGTAATTGCAGACGCGATGAGCTATTGGACGACTTTGTGAGACGCCGCGGTTTTTACCTTTGATTGCGATTTCTTAAAACCGCTGTAACTGTGTAGCTGTTACATTTAATAAAATTGTCAATGAAAGAAAGAAAAAACATATGCACCGATTGACATTACAGATTAAACATTGTTGTTTAGAAAGCTGCTCGATTGATGATAATTATGATTGGAGGAGTTTTTAATTGCAGTCATTTTGAATGTTATGAAAAACCACTTCATTCTGGTATGTTGAAAAGTGTTCTTCTGGAAGCTCGACTCGGAGCACGTGTTTGATCAGATGTATAAACGTGGAGGAGGCGAAAGGATACTCCCTTGTAAGAATTGTGGCAGGTAGCGTTTTGAAATTTTTGACTACCCCACAAAAAGGCGTGAATTAATGGATCTATGATAAAAGGTTAATTTTAAGAGACGTAAAAATAATCATTCTCGACATTATGTATGTCTAAGTTGTTACAATATTTTGTACATCGAAGCAACCGGATCTCAAATGCCAATCGAATACGAACACCTAAAGATAATTACTATATTTTGAAACAACACATATCAAAGACCTCGTCCAGTCCGAGTGACTTATCACCACAATCAATTTGCTTTCTTAAACCTGTCCATTTGTTTAATGGCTCGGCTATAGACAGTGCACCAGCTAAATGTTATCAGCCATTGTCAATCTCTTCGCGTGTTTCTAAAGTAGCTGTCCATACTGCCGTACTTGCTTTAAAGCCGGTCTTCCAGTGTTACGTAAGTTGTACAGATGCCAGCAGATCAATCTACCTGAGACTGACAAATTTTTGCAATCATCCTTAAACTTAATGCTTTAGCGATAAAGTTTGAAATCTATTAAAAAAAAATGACGGTTTGTAGTAGCTTGATGTGGTGGTGTCTGTAAACGTAAAGAACTTTTTTTTCCTCCCGCTCTTGAGCAGAGCGGAAGGGAGTGTCAGACTTCTACTGACTAAAAACCACCCATGTTCTTTCTTAGCCCTTGTGCCGAGGCCGCAGTATCTCTTTCGAACAACTCGCAGCCCCGAAGGGCGTTGGCCCTTGCGGGCCCATTCCATCTTGCTGACATCTCTTTGAGGCGCGCAAGGAACACGAACGCGCCGTCGACACGGCCTGTCCTCGTCATAAGACAGACGGACGACGAGCTAGTCCATTACTCACCGTTCACAGGCTCGCGAAACGTTCAGACCTTACAAACATATTTTGTTTTGGACACCTGCATTACCATTCTTCTGCCCCTATTACAATTTATTTGGGGTCGAATATATCTTCTTCTTTCATAGCTCACCTCACCACGTCACGTCACCTCCTTTCTATCCATATCATCGCGATCGTTCACACCATCGATCGTTTGTTTAATATTCCTCTTCTTTTATAGTCCTCAACATTCATCCTTTTTGACATCTGTATCAATGTCAAATTAAAGTGATCTTTATAAACATTACTGTAGTATTGATGTTGGTTTGCTGCCACTGACAAGTGTGTAAAAATCGCAATAATCGTTCCAATAAGGTTTGCTATTGTTGCTGCGGTCAGCTGTTAGAGGTGAAAATAAATAATTGTGGAAGGACTATTACAAGGAGAAGTTTGCTCCATCCATGCGAAGTGTTCCCCAGAGCGAAGCTAATAGGAGCATATCTTAGCCGTGGGTTACTGCGGAACAGCACCTTAATAATATGTTCCATTTAAGCACGGAATTTGGACATAGATGTTGTGATAACCAACTTGACTAATGCATTACGTTTTGATGTGGCATTACTGTATTATTTATTACTCTATTTGTTTTTTTTAATATTCAGTTATTTAGCGCACGGATTATCTGAGATCTTGATAGAATAATTATGCCAAGTTAATGGAGACATAAAAAGTTAGTTTATGGAAGTTTAAAAAGTAAGATTTATGATTTTAAATGTAGAAGGTGGTTCCAGATATTCAAACTTTTGAAGCGACTAATCACAACCATTTTTATTATAGGCACTTTGGGCACCTGTTTTTAATAAAAAATAAACTGGACTTTGATAAAGGTAAAACTTTGAAAATTATCGCTTTGTTTGAAGTATCTAATAAAACCAAGCCTTAAAAACACTAGACCGAAGAAATAGAGCGTGTCAATAAACAAGACGGTGGTGTAAGCAACGACATTTTAAAACCCCATACCTAACTGATACGACGAACCAGACAAACAAAATCAGGTGCATGATTGAACAACTCAAGATAAGGGCTAAGAAAACAGCCGTAAGGGTGGCCTCAGTTAGATGTTATTGACTCGTACAATCAATGCCCAGCATTATCTGACCCGTACGTATAAAAAATGTGGTATGAGAAGAGGGGTCAGGTAATGCTGTACCGGCCGCACACCAACCAATGAGCTGCGCCTGCGACGGCAGGTGCGCATACGCACAGAAGTGAAGCGACAAGAAAAAAAAACATTAAGCGGAACGTTTATAAATAGCGCCAACGATGCGTTACCCTTTCAAGAGCCTGTTTGCAAGAAAAAAATGTTTAATAATTAAGTTTGGTCGAGATGGTTATAATAATACGAAGAGAGTATTGATAGCTTGAAATTAAATGTGTTTGGAGTCTGTTGTGTTGTCTTTTGTTTTTGCTTTGTTTTGTGGTTACTACATGATTATTTGAAAACCTGGATGTAAAGACTATCGAGTGTGACATTCAGAAAATGCTGGCGACGTTGATGAAGTTCAGAAAAAAGTGACGGACGACAAGGTATATCTACAGGATATATTTCGTCTGTCATAATCATTCATTTTTAACCGACTTCCAAAAAGGAGGAGGTTCTCTTTTCGTGTGTATGTATTTTTATTTTATTTTTAATCTTTTACTAAGTATGATCGTTCACTCTCGACTATGATTATAAAGTGCCTCGTTGGTTTGGTCTAGTGGTCCTGGATTCGATTCCCAGTCTGGGCCAACTGCGGTACTCAGAGATATTTAATGATTACTTAAGCCGTCACTTAGAAAAGATTTGACATACTTTTGTATGACGAAACTGTCAAAACCTTAACTAAGTGATGGCCTAAGTAATCATTAAAGCTCTCTGAGTGGGCAGTGAGTGTTATTGGGTTTTGTTATCAGGAGTCTTTTAATCCGGACATCGCGGCTCCTAGCCACGATGTCCGTATTTGTGCCCGGTTGATGGAAATAGGCTCGCTCCTTATTACCTCAGATTTAAACTGGAGTACCTAATATGGACGTACTATTAGGTACACCTTTGCTTAACCTTTCGGTAATTACAGGCGTGATGTTATGTAAGATCATCAGATACTTCACAGAAAGGATTTAATAATCTGAAGGGCCTTAACATAAAAGCAATAAACGAACCATTTAAACGTCTGACTTCTAAGTTTTGCTCTATCATACATTAGCTAGGCCTAACATTGATACAACCATTATCATAAGTACCTCAAGGACAGCGCAGAAGGATTCGGTCCCCTTTTACATAACAAGAAGTCAATGAATAAATAATTCTTACCCTTTTTTATTTAGTTACTAGCTGATGCCCGCGGCTTCGCCTGCGTCAAATTATATACTAAAACCTTCACTAAAAATCTAAAAATCACTGACTCAATTTAGTTATCTGCCTACTGCCTACCCCCTAAGAACGATGGCGTGATTATTTATAGCCTATGACCATTTCTAGGTTATCATCTATCACCATACCAAATTTCATCAAAATCCGTTCAGCCGTTTAGGCGTGAAAGAGTAACAGACAGACAGACAGACAGAGTTACTTTCGCATTTATAATATTAGTATGGATGTTAATTGTTTTATCAGGAGCGGCATCGTCAAAGCATTGTAAGTATGTATCTTCATTCTGAATCTGGTCCCAGCCGAAATCTTCATTCACCGATTCTTTTTGCTTGGTCTTGTTTACATAATGTATAATGCTAAATGCAGTCAACCAAAAAGCGATGTATTCTGCATCTTAAAAATTGATAAGGTTTGAGATAAAATGGCTGATTTTTCATTTGCAATAATGATACTAAGGTAGATCGATTAAATTGATTGTAACAATCATTTCATCATCAGCCTATAATGTTCCCACTGCAGGGACACAGACATCCCCTTTAGAAGAGGGATGGGCTATAATCCACGACGCAGGCCCAGTACGGGTTGGTAGATGTCACATGTCTTCGAATTTTTTGGTTCTGTGGCGACAGCGACATCTATCGCAACACATGTGAACTAAATGACCTGTCCTACATCGCGCAATCAAAGTTATATTATTTTACCCTCTATAGTTCTAATACATGCCGGTTTCCTTACGATGTTACCATTCACCGTGATGAAATAAATTACACATAGTAATGCTTCCAACCCACGAAGTCAGGGCCACTACCGCTGTGCCACCGCTACTCAACAACAATAATTTAATCGAAAGTAATTAAAAATAATAGTTAATATTACTCTATTTTGGTCCTACCACAAACAAAAATAGCGTAGCCTTTCCACAACATAGACAAAGGGCGATTCGTACCAGTGTGCAGTGGCAATACAAGAAAATCCTGTTATGAACAGGTGCCCAGTGTTTATGATCGTCATATTTTATAACTGGATGGCTGGCTGCGATAAGAGTTGTGGGTTTTTAAAGAAAGGTTCAAGGTTTTATACGTATCAAGGTCTGGAGTGTATAGTTGTCATAAATTAAATATATGTTAGCATTCCAGTGATAAAATGGCAGGTGTTTCGAAGAGATTCTTAAGAAAATATTTCGTTATAAGCAATTCCAAATGGCTACCGAAATACTCAAAATTATTTAGTTTAGCGGCATTGTAGAGTAAAAGAGGCACTATCAGCTGAATCTCTGAGTTCACCGCTCATAAACTAGCTACTGGTCGTAAAAAACATGAAACGTGAAGTACGAGAAGCATTCCTTGGCCAGTTGCCGACGTCCACGACGACTGTCAAACAACGATAAAATCTGATTGAAGAAATCGTTGGCATTGGAATTGACCAGCACGCCCGAAGCCTCCCGAAGCTATTTGATTAGTAATCAATGTGGCAGTAAAATCATTATTTTCCAATAACTTTTTAGAATGTTTTCCAACACCAAAATAAACCGAATATTTCAGGAGATCGTAAAAGTAACGCGGCATACCGTCGTGGTTTATGGGAAACAGTTTAATCCAGAATGCACATAAAATTAAGTCAAGTTTTCCAAGTAGGAGGTAATGCCGTACAGCGTTGGAAACTCGTAAATCATCGAATGAAATCGTTATTGTTTATAAACAAGATTCGCGGTATCGAGACATTCAATCACCAAGATGTCAATACCATTCCGCCATTCGAATCGATGCCGTTGTTGTAATCTTTAATCGATATATCATTCGTGAACTGGTTCCTCTGCAGCTGATATGGTTTTCTAATAGGGCCTATTGTCTTCTCACGTCTGGCATATGTAACCGATCCTCATTGTGTCCGCGTTATTGTTTTCTTGCTTGAGCCCGCTACAAAAAATTGTGAGCTGGTTTTTGTTTGACACTTCGTATATCTATAAGTGTTGTTGGCATTCGATTGTTACCTATACGCGGGCAAAACCATTTTTATGATGTCACCACGGATTTTGAGCTTGATTCACACTACAGTGCCAGAATATCTGAGAACTATTTACCACCTGCCGATGAAACAAATCGATGATAATAAAATTTAATAATGACAATACTACGAATACTGAACCGCCAATGATAATAACTCACCGAACGGCTGACACAACTCGTCCTTTTGCCGTCCCAACTTCCCAGTTTTAATTTAAACTTTTAATGATAAATTACAACTTTAATCAGCAAACTCGAAGGCTTCCCATATAAACTGCAGTTTTAAATAATGTTTGCATCCCACCAATTTCCTGTGACTCAGCTGATAAGCCGGGTCCACCTCTTTATTATTTTATAGTCCATAAATAACTTGCAAATTGCTTTCTTAATTAGACACGGGAACCGGTTCGGGAGTCCGTTCAATTTTACTTATTTTAACGCAGTGAGTAGGTACCCGCGTCGTAATTCAAAAGGATTTGCATTATCTTTGACTTAAACATCGGCGTTTTCAAGTTACTTTTATTTATGCATTATTATTATATATTTATTTATTTATGTTTCGTTTAAATAAGCTATCTCGTATTAAAGTATCATTTGCAGAAATAAAAACAATTTTGCTTAGTGGGTCGTCTTAGAAGCGATTTTTCTCATGGAACGAAGATGTCAGCAATAAATAGGTAGGTAATATTCAATTCAATTTATTTATTCATGTAACAATTCGAATTGTGTTTGAATTTTTTAGTACAATATTATAATATTTTTTAGAGTTCAATACAGCTAAAAATAATAAATTATTTGGTACAGTAATATATTAGGTACAGTCCTCCCGTATTATAGGAGCATAATGCCCAAATATGAACATGGCGACATAATTTGAAGTTACAAAACATTATTGTTACAAATGGCTCACAAATTGTGGTCATTGTATTCAAACAAACCACTAAACGCCTTAATAACGGCTAACAGACCAAAACTACTTTTCACGTAGTAGGTTGGTACGACTTAATACCTAGTATCATATTCATACTTTTCCGACTAACTCGCCTTTCACCTTCCAAAAGCTCCCCGCCCACGATTCAGTACAATTCACACAAAATATCAACACGTGGGCGTTAATTACATTAATCTAAGGCAACTCACAGTAAAAATTCCTGTTGTATTTGTTTATTACGATCTGATAGAACGAACGGTAGCTGTGGGAAGGGGCCTTAGTACTCGAGTTACGGCTGATCTATCAACTGATAGGCAAAACTCACTATAGTTAGGGAACACTCAATTTTTAAAGAATATATAATTAAGAAGAGCCCGTGTGTGATCTGAGAGATTTTATTCGTTTTGTATTTAATTTTAATAGTTAAAATTTTGACGTTTCGTGAGATATGCAAAATAGGTTGGGTAACGAGACACGATGTAACAAGAACTCGTGTAGAAAAACTTTTATTGCTCTTGTGTGGAAAATTGAGTTTATGTCCACTTTTACAACTTTAGACAATAATTATGAATTACATAACATAATAGAAAACCCAATAACACTTACAATATTAACAGCATAATATAGCTTTTTTCTTAACCATAGACTACAAAACCTATAAACTGCTCATAAAGTTTAAAGCTACAAAATTAACTGAAAACTTCTAATTAAGAATTTCGCTCCATTCATAATGAGTTTAATAACTCAACTTTGCGAAAATAAACGCCTTCCTGGTACTAATTGCTTTTAAACAAAGGCCTGTAATCAAAAAGAGTAATATTACAAATAAGGTGAAAATTCAAGGAAAAGTCGTTACAAAGAAAAATATGCTCGGAGATAAAAGATAAGGGCGAAGTATTAATGTTACAAGACGGTCTGCTACCTTATATTATTTTTCTTATTTTAAGCTGGAGAATATTTCTTTCATAGGTACCTACTAGGTTTTTTCAGTAAAATCCTAACCTTTGTCCTTTGTTTTGTGATGGGTGAAACCATGATAATTTGTATGTAAGAAATCGCAAATTAAGTCCTTTTTAAAATCGTCGTATCTTAACGTTCAATAATTTTGCCGAATCACTCTTTTTTAAACGTTGAATACTTACTACCATACTAGGAATTGCTCCAGTATCTTGGGTGCGGTTTTGAGGGATGTCGGTGAAAACGTGCATCACTCACTAGCAAGATATCTTATACACTCCAAGTCAGACCCAAAACAACTACATACCTTGATGTTATATAAATATTTATCATTAACACTGAACACGGAATCGGTGGAGCGATGATCTTCGCAGAGTGGCTGGTAACAACTGGATGAGAGTTGCCGAAAATCGAGTTGAGTGGCGCAAGATTAAAGAAGCCTATATCCAGCAGTGGATTGCAATAGGCTGATGATGACTGAAAACGGAATACCTATTTACCATGTTTACTGCAGTGTAGACTGTTTACTGTACTGTTAGTGTAGAGTACCAGGTCAGTTTAAAAAATAATAAAAATATTTGTACCGTACGGAGAACCCGCCAATCCCAGCACAGCAGCCACTACGCTAACCGTGCCATCAGATCATTGAATATTTCCAAGCCTTCATTTTTAATCATGTCCCATAGTTTCCATACACACGTTCGAAATTATTACCCGTCTTACCGTTTTAATTCCATGAACAATTTATTAAGAGTAGCGTCCACTTCAATATCCATTCGGGTCGGCTCACCTTTTTATCGTTGCATCGCTTTTTGCCGAGCATCGTCGGACCTACCGACAATACGCGGCGCGTGACAGCCCGCGGGTGCGCTTTGCGCCTATCTCATCCCAACTACTACAAAAAGAAAAAGAGAAGAGACTAAAGCAATAAGAACTCTAGTTTCTGGTCCTAAGGTTGTATTCTCTTTGGTTCGGTTCAAAGAAACTATAAACGTTGAAACGTAAAACCGTTCCGGGTTACAAACACAAATTGAACCTTATCGCGTCAGGTTTAGATGGCATTTCAGATGATGGGTCGTTTTAAGGATTTGTTGTCGTGTGACGAAATGATCGGGCGCTTGGCTGTAATAAAGCGACACAATGGAACGGTCAACGTGTCTCGTGCCACTATTTCTGTACGAGTCAAACTGAGGCATTTTTTGTCGGTGTGTCGGGGTGTTTTTTGGAGTTGGTTCGAATCACGTAGCAGCGTGATTCACAATGCAGAGGAATGGGCGCCCAGTGGACGTTTTATAATTCACTATGATGTCAGTACAGTGACCCGTATTCGTACCTACTGGCACTGAACAGGAGTTCTGTATTCACAGGCTTTTCATTGTTTCGCTTACCTCGTTTTTTCAAGGAAGTCTTTAAGTAAGGTTTCCTTATTCACTAGTCACTACACTCACTACCACTCACTACCCACTAGAAAAAGACTAACAGTTTGTTACTGAACTCGTGGCTAATATTCTAACCGCTCGGTTCGTTCTTAAAGTTTAGCCGCATAAGCCTAGGTTGCGCTTGCCTAATTTGGTCAGTGGATGCGTGACCACCAATGGGTACGTATACCAAGTTTCCTTAGTGCTTCGGAAAGCACTTGAAGTCATTGGTATTTTTTTTTGCGGGTGGAAAATCATCAAAAACCCCTCTCGCTCTTGGGCAGAGCGAAAGGTGTCAGACTTCTACTGACTAAAAACTACCCATGTTCCTTCTTAGCCCTTCATGTCGAGGCCGCGGTATCTCTTCCGAACAACCCGCAGCCCCGACGGGCGTCGGCCCTTGCGGGCCCCTTCCATGTTTTTTTTTTTTTTTTTTTTTTTTATGTTGTATATAATTTCCCTTCCATGTTGCTGACATCTCTTTGAGGCGCGCGTAGAACACCGGCCGTCGACACGGCCTGTCGTCGTCGTAAGACGGACGGACGGCGAACTAGCCCATCACTCACCGTCCACAGGCCCGCAAGTCATTGGTCTCGGCTTTAATTTATAGATCTTTGACAGTTGTTTCCGAATAGTCAGAAGCCGAAAGTCTGAAAGTCAGTCTTACCAAGGGGTATCATATTACCCAGTACTAAGTGGATTGTAGAGGTCAGATAGGCAGTAACTGCATGTAAAATACTGGTATCTGAATACTAGTATTTTTTTTCTGCATCTGGCTAGACTGGAAGCCAACAAAAGGCTATACAGATGACGAGTCTGTTACAGTAACCTTCAAAAACCTTTTCAATTTATTTTTGTTCCCCCAGAAAATAATCAGACTTATTAGAACGAAGCTACTTACCTGGCTAAAGTAACTTCGTTATCTAATTAGAGAATATCCGACAATATCCGTATTTTACTAAAGAAATATTTTCTCTAAAAAATTTCCTTAGCCCCTAAATTAACTCCGTTCCTATACCTCATCTTGAAAATTTAATATAAGGCAGCACGATAAAGCAAGGAGTTTCATTATTAACGATTTAATTAAAATCCGGGGATATTGGTACTACATAGTTAAGAGTATCTACATTAAAAGCAGCGGTTTCTCTAAATGAAACTCAGTAGAAAGGTTTAACAGGAACTAGTTTCAATATCAGTAGGTACTTATATTTAGTTCAAAGCTTCGGAAATTAACATTTACAGATACTTAATGAGACATAATAGGCGCGCCCCTATTACATGTGACTTAAACATTACGTGGGTATGCTATTAGGTACACGTTTTCCTAACCTAACCTAACCCTTTAGAATCTCCGAAGGGTTAGGCAAAGGCGTGTTGTTTTATTATCTGATTAACTCATTTTTAAGAAAACTTACTGAGAACAGTAGTATGAGTCAATACACGTTCTTCTGAAAGCTGAATTTTAAAATATAACTTAATTTATTTAAGCTATGGGAATGCACCACCAACGTAAAACCTACCTATCTCGTATTCCGGTCTGTTATAGTCAACCTGTGAGTACCCCGAATTATGCTATGCCGTTAAGGCTTGACAAGGACACAGGCTGCCAGACAGTACTGTAATGTTTCGTATTTATAATATTAGTATATTTAACATCATCGTAACGTCATAATCATCATCGTCATCATCATCGTGGATACATAACATCATCGTGATTACTAAGACATGTCCAAAGACTAAGCAATCATCATCATTTCAGCCCGAATTCACCCACTGTTGGGGATAAGTATAGACTAGAGCCTCCTCACTCTTCTGCCGCTCTTCTGTGTTTTTTGCACCCCTATGCACACGTTTCCCGCGATTTGGAAGAAGTCGTCAACCCAACGCGCTATTTCACGACCCTGCAGTCCTATTGTGTATCTTTTTAAATGTCAGTGGCTATCATAGTGTCCATCAATTAACTGTCAAATGTTTCCATTTTGTACCAAACCATTACCATTTGACAGTTATTCGATGGACACTATGGTACCCACTGACATTTAAAAAGATACGCAATAGCCCTGCTGGTTCCTTAAAGCTCAACTCCAACCGTGCGAAACTTAAACACAACTATAGTTCTCAGAAAACTTTGAAATCAATCGCAAATGTTTATCAGAACATCTTGAACTTTCATCCGAGTTCTGAGCTCAGAATCCCCGGCGAAATAGTAGATAAAGGTTTATTATAAAAGGATTTCTCATGGCTACGCTCGACAGTAGTAACGTTGCAGGGACAGTTTCACTCCCAATCGAGATGAAATTTGCATTCTGCGTGCTGAAGTCGCCGCGGGCCGGCTGATTTAAATAGAGCGTTGATAGGGTGTGGTGCAAGTGTAGAAACCGTGGAGATAAGTAGAATTTTGAGTCTGGATTTCTGCCCAGTTGTTTGTAATAAGCTCGCCCTCTTATTAGATGGCGTTAGAATGGCACAGGGATTATAAGGACCTAAAATAATGGTTTAAACCTTAACCCAAATCTTAAACTTTAATATATTTGGCTATTTGACTACTGTTCAAAATTCACGATGATTAAAACTAAGCCATTTTCTGATCAATTTTTCAAATTACTTTTTTCACACATCGTGTTATTTCTGTTAGTTATTTGAAATTACATAACATTTTCGTGAATTTGTAACAGTAGTCAAATTTTCAATCTATCTCCCGATCAATCAATCTATTATTCTATTAGTTCATTATGTCTTCAATTATTTTTTTATTTTATGTTAATTTGTGTTTGATTTGCTCTTTTTAATGTGTGCTTATATTTTTTTTACTAAATCTTACAACACTAAACACTCAAAAATAATTGGCGAAATGTGGAAAAACAGGTATGATGTTAGGTGTAGACTTTTACGTACTATAAGAAGGGGTATAAAATGTTATATAAAGCCTAGAAAATTTTAAATAACAACCGTTCTTAAATGACTGTACACAATATGTAGTATATTCTAATCTTTTTACAATAGAACTACATATAAAACACAATACGAGTAAGTTCCTGTCTGTATCACCATCATGGAACTGATAAATTTTACTTACTACAGAATATGAAGATTATACTAACTATTTGTAGCCCAATAGTATTTCATTTGTGGTAGTGCCTCCTCGGGCCAATCGTTCGGTCACGCCATAAACCATGGTTATAAAAGTCTTGTGAAAACTAATAGCTTCACTACATATTATAAAACAAAGTCCTTCGCCGCGTCTCTCCGTGTACTCTACCGATTTTCAAGCTGTTTTTACCAATGGATAGAGTGGTTCTCGAAGAAGAGTTTAGTATATAATTTGTTAAGTTTCGACATCTACAGCGGGCGAAGCCGCGGGCATCAGCTAGTTTTCAAATAAAACAAATGAACGCCATCTTCTGTGACTTCGACCGACGATCAACATGTAACAGCTGCTCAACCTACCACTATCCGAGCCATGGAACACCTTTCTAATGCTAATAGAAATTCTCGGACGATGGCAGACAATGTGCCTAGATTCAAATAGTTATACATGTAGCAGCTATCACTAAGTTCCAATAGAGAACCACTAACTATCTGGTATGAATTTCCATATAAAATGAACCTAGTAGAAAGATATTTTGTAATACTTTACGATCCTATTTTATTGATTATCTGGGGGATTAATAAAATGATGCACGGATCAAGCATTGTTAAGTATTTAGAACTACAGGCGCTCCGGGTTTGCCTGTTTGTGTGTATGTGAGTTTAAATGTTTGTAAATGCTCTCACGATACAGGCGTTGATTATCGTAGGCAGTTAAAGGAAAACTTTGGCATTACACTGCAAAACATAACATCACACCTGAACTCTCCAAAGATTTAGGCAGACCACTAACCTATTGTATGTATAGTATCCCACATTTCAACATTTATTTTCTGAAGTCATCAACTAATTCGAAACACAGCTTACAAACCATAAATTAATCCGTATTAGTTCGCACCACCCTCCACGGCGCGGCGCCTCATTGTATAAAAGACTAGCTGATGCCCACGGCTAAAATACTAAAACCTTCCTCTTGAATCACTCTATCTATTAAAAAAAACCGCTTTAAAATCCGTTGAGTAGTTTTAAAGATTTAAGCATACATAGGGACGGACAGACAGCGACAGCGACTTTGTTTTATACTATGTAGTGCTGTAGTGATAGTGATGAAGAACAAATAACTACTTTCGAAATTCATGCAGGCACACAGATCAAATCACAAGGCAATAAATCAGTACCTCGCTCTCTACAAACAAAACTCATCAAAATTCGCGTCCATTCTTCAAATGCATAAAATTATATGAACCGTAGTCAATTCCGAAATATAGTTAGTTCCACGTTCAATGCAATCCCTGCTCTGAATCCAGTGCAAATAAATCAGTACGGTATGAACGTAGACGAAAATTTGATCACACATTCGTCATACCGATTTATGGGTGAGAAATACTGGGAAGCGTAAATCATAAGAAAGTATGCCCCGGTTAGTGTACTAACTTTTTAACCGACTTCAAAAAAGGAGGAGGTTATATGTTCGTGTGTATGTATATTTTTTTTTTTTTTTTTTTTATGTATGTTACCTGATTTCTCCTCCATTTGTGAACCGATTCTCAAAATTCTTTTTTTATTTGAAAGAGTATACTCCTGAGGTGGTCCCATTTAAATTTGGTGAAGATCTGATCCTGATCTTCGGAGATATACAATAGAACTCTTCAAAAATAGACGGCAAATCTGTCGTGATTGCTGCAATCACTTGGATGTTTATTGTTTATACAACATCATGACGTAACATCACGCCTGTATGATCTGAGGGGGTACGCAGATGTGTACACCCAGATTTGGACAGTAAGATATTATGTAATGTTCCATTTATTGGAGATAAATAAAACCTATTATTTGTTTGGGAACAACTAAAAATGGAAAAATAAAAAACTTTTTTGCAAAAAATAAAACCGACTTCAAAAACACAAAAAAGTGAAAAACACAAAAACACAAAAAAGTGAAAAATAAACTTCACAAGAAAAAGCAGCTTCTGAAGTCGGTGGCAAAGAAAACGAAATCAAACAAACAAAATGTCACCGACTTCAGAAGCTGCTTTTTCTTGTGAAGTTTATTTTTCACTTTTTTGTGTTTTTGTGTTTTTCACTTTTTTGTGTTTTTGAAGTCGGTTTTATTTTTTTTTTCGATCTCATTGAATAGTTACATCGTGGAGTATATAGTTATTTTGTTAGTTACACCCTAACTATATAGATCCCTTTGTGATGTCAACACTCATCTTGTTTGCCAAAGTAATAATCTTTTGTTTAGTAGGTTATCTTCGGCTGCGCTGCGTAGACGTAAAATCTAATTTTGACCATAATCAACTTGCAAGTGATCTCACTATAGCAGTACAGTAACTTAATGTAAGATAAAGGTGCTGTAACTTCGACTTTATATTTTATTAGAAGTGCTCGAACATACCAAAACAGACCTCAATTTGGTAGTAAGACTATCTACTCAAACAGTGAACCTATAAAACAAGATCTTAACAATAAATTACAAGACTGCATTGCGTCAGCATGAGTTTGGCACAATGAACTGTAGGCTAGCAACAAAAAGTTTTGGACCCTCTACCATTGTGTGAAGGCAGTGGCCACCGCAAGTGTAACTTGTTTGGAACACCCTGGCGTACCTTGGCGTAAGTTCCTGTAGGCGACGAACAACGAATCCGGAATACGAAATCGCACTTGGCAGTATTACCAGACATAATGACGGGTTTTGGAGAAAAGATACGTCGTCCACAAATTCATGGTTATGATGTAAGATGATGGATATGAATGGACATAACATAATATAAGACTATGTGTGTAACTGTGTACTAACAGGAAAATGATCAAAACATTGAGATTAGTAAATTGAGAACCAGCAGGGCTATTGCTTTTTAAATGTCAGTGCCTATCATAATGTCCATCAATTAACAGAACTGTCAAATGGTTCCATTTTGTACCAAACCATAACCATTTGACACTAACCCTAAGGTAGTATTAAAAATATTTCTGATTGACTCAATTAAATCAGATAAAGTTTCAAAACTGATTTCCCACCTGTAGAAGAACTTGGTGTGTATTACCGGGCAAAGAGAAAAACCAGTATAATTCTTTGAATTTATTACTTTCAAACTAAATAGACATTCCACGTGCTAATTGAAATTAATTGCGAAATAAAAAATAAATAGTTTCATCGGAGCCGTTTTCTCGCCAGTATAGCCAAGTCAGTCAGGTCAGTCATCAGTCGTATGAGTCAATTAGTCTTAAAATACAACGTAGGTGGGTTCAGTAGTAACGCCGCAGATGTTATCCCTGGCGGAAATGTACATGTACCCGCCGATGCCCCACTGTCGGCCCCAGGAGTTCTTCAGGATCCAGAAGGTGTCACCATGATACTCGCCGTACCCGACCAAAGTCACTTCGTGGTTCAGTATAGTCTGGTTGCTGGAATAGGAAATAGACAATTATTCTGGTCAGGTTTCCAAATCAAATCACTCCATTAATGAGAGTGGGAAAATCCTCATAGATACCCTCCGCCTGGGGCAAGCGGAGGGTTAAGTCGGACTTGAACCGTCTAAAAACCCACTGTTCATACTAATACCATGTGTTGGGGGCCTGGGAGATACAAGTACATTCGCGCGCACCCCCGACTGGTATTAGCCCACCATTCCCGGCAGGCCTCAACACCAAGTGCGGCCAACGATCGCACTTTTCCCATAAAAGCGCGCAGGGACCACTGCGTGCCACTTCTTTGAGCTTGGCTAGTTGGGCGACATCTCAACCTTAAGTTTGCCGCCTGGAGTTCCTTCCTTATGGTAGTCGAAAATCGTTAAGCTCCCGCCGACGACGCCCGGCTATCCTTCTAGCGCGGGTATAGTGAGAGGCAGGCTCTCTTTCCCTCTCCGTTGTCTTTTTTGCATGCGTCACTTTCTCGCATAAAGAGGATACGACATTTCACGAGTTCTCGCTTCCTACCATGAATTGAATCACAGTTGGAAACGAGAGATCACCCGCAGAGTGCTGCAACGAGGACACAGCGCTGCTGAGTCCAAGCCGAGCAATCCACCAGCGTATGCTGCACCGTGTCCTCAGGCCAGTCCTTAGAATGATGACAAGCGGGCGTCCGCTCCCGAGTATGTTCCCTAAGATGTTCTCGAAAATAGAAACAAACAAACACTTACCAATTAGTATCGTAGAAGATTCCAGATGAATATAGACGGAAAGATTTAGAGACATAAACTGACACGGACAAGGGACCGTGGTTGAACAGAGCGACCTGGAGGGAGAATTTTCAGTTAAAACAGAATAATATGAGTGCCTTAGTCACAGAAAATATATTTTGGCCGAAGCCTTCAAAAAAGGTAAAAAAGTAAAGTAAATTATAGTAGGCTGAAACCCAATAGGAAAGGAATAGAATATAACAAAAATTAAAGGAAAAACAAATTACGGTGGGTGGTTGAAGGGTGAAAAACGGTTTATCTCGATTTCCGACAAAACTACTTACAAGTCCTACGGAAAAAAGTAAAATGGCAAAGTTGTAGACTTTGCCATTTTAATAAAAAGATCTACAACTTTGTATAAAAATTTACACTTTTTTCACATAACCTCAAAATGTATGTGAAAAATTCAAATAACCAAGTTTCTGGTTTTTAATTTTACAAAAAACATTTTTAATCACAAATTTTTGTTAAAAAGTTTTTATTTTTTTGTTATATTCTCTTCCTTTTACAATGGGTTTCATACTACTATAATTTTGTTTGGTTTCAAAAATTATCTACCTTGGTCTACTCTAAAGTCATGTTTACCTTCAAAGCCCCAACGTTAAATGGTGTGACATCGACATAGTCGCGAATCGGGAAAATCCTCGTCATGTTCTTAATGTTACATGCGCCGTTCTATAAAATATGAAACACATATTAATTACATATCCCAAATACGTAACCATTCTTACACTTTTCAGACTCTGTAAATTATTCTTTATTGCACATAAAAAAAGTATACATACAAATTGCAATAATATAGCTTACTAGCTGATGCCCGCGGCTTCACCCGCGTGGATGTCGGTCAAATTATATACTAAAACCTTCCTCTTGAATCACTCTATCTATTAAAAAAAATCGCTTCAAAATCCTTTGCGTAGTTTTAAAGATTTAAGCATACATAGGGATATAGGGACAGAGAAAGCGACTTTGTTTTATACTATGTAGTGATAGTGATAGTGGTAGTGATAAATACCTTGCTCGTGTATGGACCATATTCTGCTTCAGTTGGCAGACCGTACTTCTTCATCCAGTCATAAGCCCCGGTGTCAGTACCACCTTTACAGCCAAGGTTGTCAAATCTGTACATTGAGAGTTTTTTATTTTTTTAAACGTTGCCCCACATAATTTCTCCTGTATCGTGGCTGCGTTCACAAACATATAAACTCTCATACCCAAATACCCAAACCCGAAACAATTATCTGTAGGCCATACAAATATTTGTTCCGTGCAGGGATCAAACTGCTCGAGTTTAGTTAGTTTAAGGAGAGTGACCGACCATAGAGTATCTATGTCGATAAAAAAAAGCATAAACTAGAAACCGACTACGACAAAAAAACCTACGCTGAAAGAAAAGACGTAGTCACACGTTATAGGCACCAACCTGAACACTTTAACAACGTGTGACTACGGCTTTTCTTTTTGTTCTGTTCTTGTTTTTCCAGTTGCCTTGTTTATTTCAGAATCCTGAACATCTTGTTTGATACTTTTTCAGCGTAGGTTTTTTTGTCGTAGTCGGGTTTTAGTTTATGCTTTTTTTATTTAAACAATTTTGGTGTTACTCAAAACATTTTTTTAACACATGACTTTTTGTCCGTTAGTGGGCGTTACTTTAAATTTGAGCAAAATTTTGGAAATGTACAAGGAAGCCCTTTCAAATGATACCAAACACGGCGTATTTATCTCCATTTAAATTTTTAACACATTACTTTTAGTCCGCTAGAGGGCACCATATCGAGATTTGTGACACGTCACGTAGCCTATGTTCAGCGGTCAAGACGGTTCTAACGATACCTCATTATGTCGAGTTTTGATAAGTAGATTCTTATCTAGCAATACACAGGTTCTATGCGGGGATCGTGCAGTCCATGGCCCTTTATTATACGGGGCCCCGGTGTGGGCGCGTTCTATGAAGAAGCGGGCCGCCTACTACCTGAACGTGCCCCAAAAAGTGATGGCTGTAAGGCTAGTCCGGGGGTACCGCACGATCTCCCGCGAGGCAGCGAACCTCCTTGCCCGATTACCGCCATGGAATCTGGAGGCGATGGTCCTCGCGCGCCTGCATGAATGGCGCGCGGAGGCGCTACACCGGGGGGTCACTCTGTTGCCGCGGCAAATTGCTGCGCAGTGGACAGACCTCCGCTGCGATCTCATGGTGACATGGAGAGAGCGACTGTCACAACCCCGTTCAGGGCACGCCACGATAGTGGCGGTAAGCCCCTCTTTGAGGAGTGGCTTGAGAGGCGCCACGGCGCCCTCACCTTCCGTCTGACGCAGGTCCTCACCGGACACGGTTGTTTTGGGAGGTACCTGCACCTAATCAGGCATGAGGAAACGCCCGGATGTCACTATTGTGAGGATCGGCCGGAGGACGCAGTGAAGCACACCGTGGAGGTCTACCCCGCTTGGGCGGAGCCCCGCCGTGTTCTCGTTGCGGCGATCAGTGGCGGCGACTTCTCGCGTCCGGGCCTGGTGCAAGCCATGGTCCGGGGCGACGAGGAATGGACGCCATCGCCTCCTTCTGCGAAGCAATGATGCTAGCAAAGGAGGTGGCGGAACGTGAGAGAACCTCTCGTCCCAGCCGCCGCGAGAAACGCTCCGGGCGTCGGGGGCCACGTTATGGTTTCTGGCCACCGTAGATGCGGGTCTGTGGACGGTGAGTAATGGGCTAGCTCGCCGTCCGACCGTCTTATGACGACGACAGGCCGTGTCAACGGCGCGTTCGTGTTCCACGCGCTCCTCAAAGAGATGTCAGCAACATGAAAGGGGCCGCAAGGGCCGACGCCCGTCGGGGCTGCCGGTTGTTCGCAAGAGATACCGCGGCGTCGACATAAAGGGCTAAGAAGGAACATTGGTGGTTTTTAGTCGGTAGAAGTCTGACACTCCCCTCCGCTCTGCCAAAGAGCGAGAGGATGATTATTTTCGGTTATTTAATGATTTTCAAGTCGCCAAAAAAAAAAAGAGATACAAACATACATAGCCTGTCAAAATCATAACCCTCCTTTGGCTTTGCCGTAGTCGGGTAAAAAATGTCCTAGTATAGATATTATTGGCCTTACTGATTTTATGACCACATACGTCAAGTGAATATATTATCAGCGATCATTCATCTCGAATGCCTCACCCCATTCAACCCTTTTTTGGTTTTGTCATCAAGCGCCACTAACTGAGTAACAGTTTTAGTTATGGGACATTATGAAGATAACCCAAAGTGACACAGATGCAACCCCATAGCACTGATATGAAATTAAAAGTGAAAGCTCTGATCTCTTTGTGTAATCTAATAAAAGTAAGCAAGGTGTAGGGTACCTAATCCAATGAAAACACAAATATTAGAAGAACAATATTTGAATATCTTTAAAATTCAATACGTACGCCCAAGCGCAATCCACAACAGCTTGGTCGCTCAAAGTTGTCATAATGCCACCGTATTTTCTTGCGAGTGCTCCTTCAGCTGCGGCAGTCGCTCCGAAAGCCCAGCAGGATCCACAATGCCCTTGATCTGTTAAGAAAAGATTGGACTCCATCTATTTATCTGTGATATTGATGATGTATCCATTCAGCCAATTTGGGCCACAGCGACTGCATTTGATTATTTTAGGGTGCTGGAGAGCTTTTCTATGCTCGTTCATGTTTTATCTTGCGACTAGCATAATATCCAATTTTGGTCGATATTTGTACGGTTAAATTAGAAGTCAAGTAAAGTTTCAATTTCGTGTATGTTAATTTTGACTTATGTTAGACGACTTACTTTTAACGATAGAAACAAGACCCGAAAGCCTCGCGTCATATTCTACCGGGATTTCGTTCGCGATTTTCTTCAATCTTTCTTCGTCGTATGGGAAGGGGGTCGTTCCAACTTTGCCTTCAGGACGCTTCATCAGACCCATGTAACTATTCATCTCTTCGGGAGTCTTGTCAGCGAATTGGTTGATAGCGAGTTTGTAACCTTTGTTCTGACGGTTTGTTTGAATTATTTGCCTAAAAGCGTCGTAAGAGTTAGAGGTAGTAGAGATTATTTTATTAGAGCTAATATAAAATGTCTTACTAAAGGTAAAGGTTTCCTTGCATTTTTTCCATAAGTCACACATCATGAAATAATAAATATAAAATTACCTCATACTCCTCTTGAAGACACTCTTCCTTATTTTATGTTCAATGGCATCAGAGTACTTTCTGTTATGAGTCTTTTTGAATCTGAAAATGAGAACATTAAACCATATCGGTTTGTAAGTACCATCAGCATATTTTAAGCTGTTATTTTGTTGAGAAAGTAAAGTTCACATACGTTTTGAAAACGTGGTCGACATGATCATCGTTATCAGCATCAATAAACAACAAATGCTTGGTCACTCCTTCGCTGTCAAAAGTGTGTGTTGTGGCTTCAGTTGGGCAATTATCTGTAGGAATAAATTTAATGTTTAATGTTGTATTCTTCATTTCTATGTATCCATGTGGAAATACTGGTATTCAGCTGCATCCCGTGAGACCAGAAGATGTCATTTTGTATGCAATTATTTTGTAAAAATAAATGCTTGCATGTTCGTTTTCTATGACTATTGATACGATTTTAATGACCATTTCGTTGCATTGCAACGCATACGGGTACAGCTTATATTTTATAAAGGCGTATTATTTTTGAGGCGACTAATATCTTAAAAGGTGACTAAGTTTTTGCAACTAATCAAATAACTTGGCAGCGATTAAATATTTTCACGACTATTAGATTAAATAAGCTTAAAAAAAATAAGGGTGCTATAAAAACTAAAAACTGGCAGCTGTGTTAAGCTAGCAAATAAACTGAACAAAGCAGTGGAAATATTAGGCGAGGTGCTATAAATAATGACACGGCGACTAATACCATCAATTTTTTTTTATTACCAGTTTTATTGCAGTATCGGGTTAACCTTGGCCATAGAAACCAGGTTAAGTTCTGAGAAGTATGGTCCTACGATTCACTGATTGACCGAAAAGCATTCAAAATTTTTGTACCATAAAAAATTGAAAATGGAGCGACCCAGGCAAAAAATGACCGAAAATGTACCGCCCTTGTGTAACCCCCGTGATATTCACGTGAGACTCAGGAACATGGGTGGTTTTTAGTCTGTAGAAGTCTGACACTCGTTTTCGCCCAAGAGCGGGAGGGGTGATTTGATGATTTCCCCCCCCTCCCCCAAAAAAAGACTCACATTACACCCATTTGTTACCCCCCCCCCCCCTATTTTTACGACCCACCGATCCTTTATGAATTATCCTTCAACGCCTACCGTTAAGAACCGTTAAGGAGTTATACCATTCATCATCAGTTCATCAACATGAAGTGATGACTACTTTTATCGTTGAATAACTTTAAAAAAAACATGTAATACGTACCTATACAATTTGTGGGTTACCCTCGATTTCCCTGAGAATCCATTTTTCTAATCATTTTGAAAATCGGTTCATGATGGAGTTATACTTATGACGTAACAAACATACAAAAAAAGACTTATAGTCGAATCGAGTTAAAATATTAGCTGGTTTATATTTGTTTATCATACAAACAATTTTAAATAGAATCTGATTTGTATTATTTATGAATGCCCATTTTCTATTTTTTATCCATTATCAAGTTTCCGCCTAGATACAAATTCAGTTCCCGAGAGAAAAACTTGATGCCTTGATTGCTTGAAGTTTTTCTAGAACATTGAGGTATTACGTACTAGAGAAGCTATTTCAAACAAAATAATGTGCGCGCACTTGATGACAGCGGGGCAGGCGGGGGGTGTCATGTTCTCATAGATAGAATCAATGCGTGCAGATGCGACATAATGTTACTATTCTGCCTACTTGATATTGTACGTGTATACTTACTCAGAAAATAAATAAAATGTACTTAAACTGTAACAATATTGTAATTTCCTTAAATAATTTATTTTGTGTTAGTTTCTGCAGTTTGTTATAGTAATCCACAGTTGGATCAGTTTCACCTTCGTGATGCAATCTAATTTTTGTGAGCTATCTAATTCGAGGCAAAATAATAATAAATTAATGGCTCGAATTAAATGGATTCTGTGATTGAATGTTGATGGCTGATTCAGTAAATTATGTTTATTCAAATTTTGCAAATATACATCTTTCCTAATTAAATGCTTTAGGGTGTTTACGGACATATAATTAAAATCATATTTTGAGGCAAGACTTCCACCACTTTGCCGTATTAAGTTACGTATGATAGATGTGTGATGTGGAAGTTTATAGTATAGTCAAACTATCAATGCAATCTTCACATTTCAACTTTTTTGTTAATTGTCTTGATACATATCCAAATATTAATCAACCTACTATCAATTTTGACTCACATGTAGAGGATTCGTGGTCAAGCATTGAATACGTCGATAGTGTCTGGTCTGTGCATGCAAATGTTTTATTCTTTGACATTCACGTAAAAAATGGCCGCCGCGATGACACATTGCAATTCAAAAAATATAATTAAATTATGTGTGTTTTAAAGATAATAAGTTATAATTGCTGGTGAAAAGTCACTCCTTGACTTTTACTTATATTTTTTAAATTATTTCTACAGTATCTAAATGCACACGAAGGCATATTTTAGATAAGAAAACTTCACTGAAATGTGTCACGTCGCAGCAACCGCTCGGCATAGACTAAATGAGCTGGAGTCTACTAGCTCTACCGTGTGTTACAAAAAATCGAGTTGGGATGTCTCCTCTAGTACGTAGTACATTATACCTCAATGTTCTAGAACTGATTTATTTGTATGCCAACTTTTACTTATTATGATACTCGTTATTAGTCCTGAACCCGTTATAAATGGTACCCAGTCTAATATTTTTTAATACCCATATTCGTATTACTTAGTCGCCGCGTTAAATACATGCCTTTCGTAAATTCATCACCATCTTTATACATGCATGGCATATACGGATATGACAAGTTACTTGGAGTCGGCGCAACACGTTTATTTTCTTCCATCTCCACTGTCAGCTGTCACTATACATGCGTTCCTTTACATAAATCTATTTATGACTCTACCTCTGTCATATCATAAACAAATATTGTAATATACTTACAGTCTGAAACATTGAACACACTAAGGAAAGAGAAGGCCTTTTCGTAATCGTAAAAGTCCCAAATTTCGTGCCAGTTCCTCGATTGTTTGAAATCCAATACTTCATATCTAAAAAGGTGTTAATTATTATTACTTATGTCGTTATCACTTGCCTCGCCTGTTCGCCTGTCAAACGACACGGCAACGTTTACGTATTACTGCGTATATTATTGTCTCATAGTACAGTTAGTGCCCAGCGTTACCTGACCCGTCTTATAAAGAAGAAAGCGGACAATGCGCGGCCGGTGCGCGAACGGACGGTGTGAGAAGAGGGGTCAGGTAATGCTAGGCACTGACTGTACTACCAAGATAAAAAGTATCCTATGTGTCCAGGTTCAGTTCAGTTCATTGTAAGCGCATCTTTCAGGTCCCACAACTTTATAATTTCTATAGATATAACTTTTAACTATTTTTTCACAGTTTTATTTCTTCATATTTAAGTTATTAAAAGTCATCGAAAACAAAATAAATACCTCATTTCGTTCAGTAGTTTTTGGGTAAAAATATACTACCATCTGTCCCTACAAACTGTCGTATATATAAATAGTAGTAAGATAAGAAGATGGTCTTACTTGACAGGAACCCAGGCTTTGTCCTCTTCAATGTAAGTAGCCCAAAGGGTATGCTTGATGTCACTAATTCCATCCTGGTAGACAAATTCGAACTTCGTGCATTCTTTGTCGTTCATCACTTCTTCAGCTGAGTAACGGAAAGATATTATTGATTTATCTAGTAGGTACAAATATTTTCTTCTTATTTAAAAAACTATTCAGAAGCTTCCTCACTATTCATAGGACCTGGGCAGAACATCTGGCTAGACGCGGAGGTGGTCGATGGAGCAAGGCTTAGACCGAGTGGTGGCCAAGGTTAGGGAAAAGAAACCAGGCCCGTCCTAAAGCTCGTTGGGTTGACGATATCGTCAAAGTCGCCGAAAAGACGTGAATAAGGTACGCACAGAACCGGGAAGTGTGGCAGAAAAACGGGGAGGCCTATACTCAGCAGTGGGTGATTCCGGGCTGATATGATGATGATTCAGAGGCTTGTAACATATCCTGTCGCACGGTGGGCAGAAAATCGGCTTTCATAGACTTAGGGATTTAAATTTGAAAGTGCCGGATTTTTTGTCGGATATTGCTTTTAATAGTTATTGGGACATAATAAGTCGAGCCACAGATTTTTTTATTTGCCACGTGATCAAACTTCTAATTTTATAGAATATCTTTTCTGATGCCAAATAATGCACACGCTGTTTTTTTCAGTTTAGTTTTTTAGTTTCTTTTTATATGTTTTATTGTTTGTTGTGTGCCCTTGTGGCATGTGGTAAATAAATATGTTTTCTTTCTTTCTTTTCTCTAAATGTTAATATTTTAGAAGTTTACTGTCTGAATGCATGTTACAAATTTAGATGCTATAAATAACCACCATGCTGAGTTATATTTAGAGTGGCTCAGATAGAGGATAACTAGTGGCTAAGATAGTAATATTTAGACACTCGTTAATTGTGGCTGACTTAGAAATTTAGAAGGCAATGTAGATTTTCAGAGGCGAATAATGCTATTAAAAAGAAACTGGTTTTATTAACACCTTATTACTATATTCAAACATGACACCCGAGTTCATTCTGTACATAAACGGATCATCAGATCTTCGAATGGTTTTCGGGACCTTTTTGTCATTGTTCCAACAGACGATGATGGCGACGGTAATGGACACTAAAGGGAACCGTTTCAGAATGACATAATATGTCATTTAACGGTTGTAGTTGCTATTTTTTTGTTTAATCCTCACAATATTTTTAATTTATTTTTACAAATGAAATGGTTCCCTTTAGTGTTTAAGATGAGGAACACGGACTTTTAACAACACGTAACATAAAATAGTATCACCTCTACATTCCCGAAAGAGTAGTCAGAGGTTTATAGTACATCCACACTTAGACAACTATGTTTGAGCTAGATTATGTCAAAAAATCATACATAATTAGTAAATTTAATATTACCTGTAAGGATATTATGGTTTTCCTTCCTGTTTACGAGATAATTAACTTTTTCATACCTAGCTTCATACAATTTGTTCTTAAAAAAAATGTAATTCCTTCGTTTTTGTGCAGAGTTAACTTGAGTATCATATCTGAATGTAGTAATAACTAATAGAAGCGATATCCGGTAAAAAAAACTTGCAAATTAAAATCCCTAAGTCTATGAAAGGCGATTTTCAGCCCACAATGCGTCGGGGCGGCGGGTCCCGTCGGGGCTGAGGGTTGTTCGAAAGAGATACCGCGGCCTCGACGCAAAGGGCTTGGGAAGGAACATGGGTGGTTTTTAGTCAGTAGCAGTCTGACACTCCCTACCAGAGCGGTAGGGAGTGCCAGACGAGAGCAGGAGGAGTCATTTAATGATTTCCCATTCTCGAAAAAAAAGGCTTGCAACATATTGTCAAGCGCTGTTAGTTACACATTGCCTTCAGGCGATGGTTTTACCATTAATTTGAAGTTAATTTTATTGAATACCAGGTTTACTGACGATAAACTGATCGTGTACTATGTGAATTAGTTTAGAAGTGGATAATCTGGATTCAATTTTTTTTTGTATTTCAAAGATGACATCTTAACTGTATGCTGCCCCTCAAATATTTGGTTTAGTCCACTCTCGGCGCCGACCCCCAATATCTTGTAAAATTTATACTGTTTTTGCTTCTCTTACCTACAGCCTCATATCCATGGGGATTAGGCAGAATTGTTTCAGGCACAAATCTTTTCCACCTGCTGCTGCTACCTTTATTGTTGGAACACACTGATGTCACCTCTTGGTCTATATCCGCCTCAGGATGAATCTGTTGTGAGAAATGATTATTAGGGCACTACAAAAAACTCACGCGGTTGCACGGAGTGGATGTTTACACTTCTACAGCTGTCAAAATGTCCATAGGGCTGCTTAAATATACTGTTTTTAACAAAATGTCCATAGGGCTGCTTAAATATACTGTTTTTAACAAAATGTCCATAGGGCTGCTTGAACAGCCCATATACTGTTTCTTGAATACAGATATGGAAGTGTGCAGCACGCAACCGCGCGTCTTTGGGCTAACACCTTAATGACTAACATTTTGATTCGATGGTCGATAGAAGAAATGGCTTATGAAGTGGAGCCCATAAATCGGCAAGTGTGATGAGGATCTCCAACCTAGATTGACCGATTGTCTACAATAGGGTAGCTGGAAAATACTGAATTCGGGAGAAGGAAGGTGAGGCCAAAGACTGTAGGCTGAGTTGATAAACAATTTAGGTGAATTATAAAAATGTGGAGACCTTATATTTCCTAATAATAATGTTTAAGGAAAATAATTCCGGTACTAACCTCGTACTGAACACCATAAGGGAATTGTTTGTCAACAGTATTCACAATGGACTTTACGTGACCATTGTTGTAATCTATTCTCGATTGGCCGGAAGTTCTCCTAAAAAACGAATTAAAAATTTTAACCTACATAAAATAATAATATTACGCTTGCATCAGAATCTTCAAATCTCTGCCTAAAGGTGGCATCATTTGGACTAATTTAGTTTAAGGTATGTCTTATTTTTTACCCGACAGCGGCGAAGCCCAAAAGGAGGGTTATGTGTTTGACCTGTATGTATGTCCGTTTCTTTGTTCCCTCATAACTCCTAACGGATAAACGGATTTGAATAAAATATACGTCGTTAGATTCGTCTTGATGGCGCGAGTGTTACTGGCTACATTAAAATTAAAAACCGGACAAGTGCATGTCGGACCACGCACAATGTAGGGTTCCGTAGTTGCCCATCAAAATTTGTGAATTTACTAAACTCCACCTACCTGCCTCCGAACGATGATTTTTATTGTAAAAATAAAACAAATTAACATTTGCAGTTTTGAGACCTGCGCTCCCATACATTATATATGGGAAAATATTTCATACAAATACATTTTATAAGTTTTTTTTTTATCAATTTCAGTATTTTACTTTAGCACTTTGTCGGTGTAACTCATTTGTATCATGCCAAATTAGAGATTTGTAGTAGGTACTTAAGGTCTTCGAGATATAGTGCGGACGCACAGACAGACGGACATGGCGAAATTTTAAGGGTTCCATATTGACGACGGAATCCTAAAAACAAAGAAAAATTGCGGATTTTGGAGGCCATATCGCGGATTTAATTTTTTTTTTCCATTACCATCGAGTAGGGTATCAAAATGAAGGGTTTTAAAAGGAGATAACAATAATATGTGCAACTTATATTTTTAAAAGAAATTCATATTGACAAATCGTGTAAAAAGTCTAATCGTCTGCGAAGTATTATACTACTATTATTACTACTATTGTTATGTGACTAACTAAAAGATGGAAATAAAAAAATTGTTAAAAACTGAAAAGCAAAAAACAAGCACATTTTAAATTAAACAAAAACTGGAAGCAGGCGGGGTCCATTTCAATCTAAAATTACAAAAATAGAATGGACACCGCCTGCTTCCAAGTTTTGTGCTTGTTTTTTGCTTTTCAGTTTTTTCAATCGGGTTTTTTTTTATTTTTTAACTACTTTTTTTTCTTTTTTATCGTTCTTTTCTTTATTTTTACTTTCACCTAATATTACTTATTATTATAGCTAGCCTATGTTGTCCCACTCCATTCTTTCCAACGGTCACGATTCTGTGCAACGTCTCTCCAATTCTCAAGGAAGACATCCAGTTCGTCTTCTTCTTCTAATATTACTTACACTCACATTTTGCCAGCTATGCTATGAGTAGGGGAAAAGTATTTTGCCATTAACCGAGCACAAATGAAAACCCCATGACTGAAAATGGAAATATTTTCTATGCGCAATATCGTTTTTGAAAAATATTACAATCACTGGAATTTACAGATGCACTAAGTAATATACAGGGTGTGTTTGGTTCAAATGCTCCGTGGTTGCAACGGAAAAAAATGTATTTTTACAAAACTACCTGTGCCCCGCAACCTTCGTTTGTTTTTGTCTAGAAAAGAAGATGGCAGTTTGTTATAAAATGTTATACCGAGCCCTACGAATGAATTATGGAGTTTGTGAAGCCGGTGAAAAGGAGCGGGTAGTTTATGCTTATTTCTAGTGTTAAAGTTGTGAATATCACTGTTTTTAGTGTACAGATGAATATTTTGTCGAATATATAAAATGTTGGCAAAGATGAACTGAGAAGCAACCGTGAGAATACCAATTTCCTTAAAAATATCTCTAAGAGAAACTCGGGCACCCAGCTGATAAATTGCACGATCCGCTCGCTTCTGCAGAACAAATATATTTTGAATATCAGCAGCTTTGCCCCACAGCAGAATACCGTGGGATATAACGCTGTGAAAATAACTAAAGTAGACTAACCGTGCTTTATTAACGTCAGTGTATTGTCTTACTTTTCTGACGGCGTTTGTGGCCGAACTTAGCCTTCCCGCTAGGCTCGATATGTGTAAACCCCATTGTAATTTTGAATCTACTGTTATGCCCAGAAATACAGCAGAGTCGGCAGTTTCCAGCTCTTGATTGGCGAGGATAATATTGGGACCTAGATTTCTAACATTGGGTAAAGCGAACTTAATTATTTTAGTTTTCTTGGGATTAAGAACAAGGTAGTTTGTTGTGAACCAATCCGTCACCATTGATAGCGTGCTGTTTACTTCGTCAAAATCGTGTCTATTCCTGTCTACTTTAAAGATAATAGAGGTATCATCTGCAAATAGTACAACGTCACAATAACCTTTTAAATAATATGTAGATCATTAATATAAACCAAGAATAAAAACGGACCCAGTATTGAACCTTGAGGTACAAGGTATTACAAAGATACTTCAATTTTATTTATTTGTATATAGATATAGACTCACCAGATTTCGTAGTTTTCGACAACATTGTCGGTCAGGGACATCCTTATAGCCTTAAGGGTGTATTGAGTCGGCCACGACAACTTTGCCTCAGGCTTAGGATCAACTATGGTCACATTTTTGCCTGCTTTTTTGATCTCAGCTTTTGCCTTTTCCACTGAAAATAAAAACAAAAATAGAAATAAATAAAAAGCGTTTATTGGTTTCACACAGGACAAAAGAAATTGACATGCAACATACCTACACACAATAGTTGTCAAGTCTTCAGTTAACTGAAACCTGTATCAAGTTTTATGCTTATGAAAAATAACACGATTTCGGGGGCCAAGCGAAATTGTCATTCTATATCACAATAAAGTTTATTTTATTTTAAACTTGAAAAATAAATACTTAACAATACTATACAAATTATATACTTAAACCTTCCTCAACAACCAATCTATCCATTGGTGAAAACATCATGAAAATCGATGCAGTCGTTTTTGAGTTTATCGCGAACAGACAGATAGACAGACGCGACGGAAGAGTTTGATTTTTTTTATAATAATCATATGTAGTGACGTTGCTCCGTTCTGCTTCTCCTTGATATTGTGTGCATTTACGAACATTTAACATGACATAAATACATGAACAACCTGTAGGCCATTCAAATATATGTTCGATCAAACCCGCAGCACCCCAATCGCTCAGCCACGGCGCCTACCGTATCGTCTAAAAGTAAATACTGTATTGGATTGGTATAATTCTAAAGCTACCGAAAAACTATAGGTATAACCGTTCCAAAAAAACGAAAATCTTCGAAAGCGATAGCTAATGGTCCAGGTCCATTGCACCTATGTCAATTCACCTGCTGTCGAGAAATGAAACGGTTGGAACAATTGGAACAAAACCATAAAAATCAGAAAAACAGCAATCGATTAGTGAGGGTTGTCGAGATATCCGATAATCACAATTAACCAAAAAGCCTTTCTGAAAAGGTGGAAACTTTCAAATAGAAGACTTGCATTAGTGATGTAACAATTCTGACCTATTTCTCATTAGCCACTTATCGAATAAATTCAAAAATGGAACAGATTTTTTATGAAATTGAGCTGAAACAGACTTTGACAATCACTGCAATTTACGGACATTTTGACGTTTGCCGACCTATGAAGATTCGCAAATATTTTACTAAGGTGGGCCAAGTACGGGTTGGTAGATGTCACATGTCTTCGAATTTTTAGAGTTAAGACCTGTGATATATTCCTCACGATATTTTCCTTAACCCTTTTGGGAGTAGTGTTGATGAAATAAATTACACAAAGTAATGCGCCTGCCTGGGTTAGAACCCACGACTTACTGCTCGTAAGTCGGGGCCGCCATCACTGGGCCACCTCTGGTGTCTATAGATACATTGATACTCTCTACAAAAATTGTAATAAAAATAGGAATAGTTACTCACCACTTAAACCCTGTGTGACCACCACCAGCCCGAGAAGTAACCAGACAAATTTAGCCATCGTGAAGCCCAGAACCACAGATCCCAGAGCTCCAAATACCTAATGTAACAAAATATTGCGCTACAGCCTTTTATATGTATTCAGGTTATAGTGCTAATTAATAGGACTTATTAGCGTTTTGGTTGATAGTGAATCTAAATAATAGTGAGTACTTAATTAAAGTAAAACAGTATTTTTTTTGTGACTTTTTTGGTCTGATTTGCTACCATTTTGTAAAGGGTAAACGATACACTGCATGCATGTATAATTATTGTTAACGTTTGTGTTCGAATGTAAAGATATTTGTAACTTCGTTGATACCGCGGCCTCGACATGAAATGCTAAGAAGGAACATGGGTGGTTTTCAGTCAGTAGGAGTCTGACACTCCCTTTCGCTCTGCCTAAGAGCGGGACTATTCGATGATTTTCCACCCGCCAAAAAAAAAAGAAAAGCTAGTTGTAACTTGCTGTTGCGATAGATTGGCAGCCAGAGGCAATATTTGTCTGGTTACTTTACTTACATATCACTACATCACTGCATATTATAAAACAAAGTCCTCCACTGCGTCTGTCTGTCTGTCTCTTCGCGATAAACTTAAATACTGCAGCACCGATTTTCATGCCGTTTTCACGTACGCCTAGAGTGAAGAAGAGAAATTCAACCACTAAGGGAGGGGATAGGGGATGAAAATTAGTTCGGTCAGTTTCGACATCCACGCGGGTGAAGCCGCGGACAAAAGCTAGTACTTTATGAATAAGCCGGTTAAAAGCGAAAGATTCTTCGGGACTAGTAGCTCGCTATAGTTTTAGAAAAAGGTCGACCGGCTGTAAATAATTAAATGTTTAAATAGCGAATTATTATTTTCGGAGAATTAAGTCTTGTATGAGAGCAGTGGTGGCCCAGTGGTGGCGGCCGCGACTTACGAACAGTGAGTCGTGGGTTCAAACCCAATCAGGCGCATTACTTTGTGTAATTTATTTAATCACCATTGCTCTCAAAACGGTGAAGAAAAACATCGTGAGGAAACCGGCATGTCTTAGAAACAAAAAATTCGAAGACATGTGAGATCTACCAATCCGCACTGGGCCCGCCTGGTGGATTTTAGCCCATCCCTCTCCTAGATTCCCTGCAGTGGGAACACTATAGGCTGATGATGAAGTCTCGTATTCACTAGGCATTATTTGGCGCGTGTGCGACATGTTTTACCGTGGATTGTTTTTTTTAGCAACGTTGTCTGTCTACACAACATGATCAGTAATTTAGTAGTCAGCGACATGTCACCAGTGGAACTGATGTTGCCTAGTGGAGACAAGGCTTTAATTAATCGAGATTTATCCCGTACATCATCTTCTTGCCCAACGCGTGACGTATACAAAAAAAACTATCTGTAGGCCATACAAATATTTGTTCCGTGAGGGGATCGAACCCGCGACATGCAGCGCAGCAGTTCAATCGCTCAGCCACTGTGCCAATCGTGCCGTAAAAATTTGGTTAATCTATTTTCGCCTAATGATCTTAATTAGCTCAATTTTCGTTTGTGTTATCAACGAATTTATTTTATTCAACGGATTTATTTTAATTAAACCACATAAATAATTATATTAGATTGTACAGTTCCTAATGGTTATGACTTATTTATTATTTTTATTACAATTAGTACAGCATAAGCCATTAACACTAAAATCCTTCTACTCGATCTTCTCATAGAACTTCAAACATTCTAACGTTATCTTCTTCCATTCATCAGCAAACAAGTCCAGTCCAGGGTTGGTCTCCACGAGCACGTTGAGTATCGTAAGCATGTCGCGGAATAGGTGAGGTGGATCGAGCTACAGTGCGCAAAATGGGGCATTAAACAATTTATGCGTTCTAAAACGATTGTATTATTGAGCTCAAATAATTGACACAGATCCGCATGTAAATCTGAGTATCGGTATAAAAAATAAAATAAACCTTTATTACTGTTACTGTTTACAATCTTATTCTTACATGCTATACTACTTACTATTTATATGAATACTACACTTAATTATGTTCCTTAAAGTACAACATCGGTAATCGGTTTATTTTCTGTAGCAGCCTGTCTCTCGACAAAGTCCTCCTCTAAGGTCTTCCATGCAGCTCGATCCCTAGCTATTCGGGTCCATTCGGGCCCATTACGTGTCATCAACCGTACATAAACTATTAATACACGGATCTGACATAATCGAAAAAAATGATATTGTCCCGATTGGGACTCTCTCGGAAGAAGCCTCAGAGTCTCGAAAGATTTTAGGAGGTTCCGGGAACATCATTCGCGGAAAAGAAGCAGGCAAGATTCTAATCAAGAATTATCCTAAATATGCTTGTTGTTTCTTCGAATCCTTTTCTAAGTGCATAAAGGCCGAAGTTAGATGCCAAAAGGAAGACAACCTTTTTTGCTGAAACTCTCGACCTAATACAGTTTCCGGAAACTGAGTTCGAGTTTGTAGATATACCTATCCAATTTGGATTCTGACTCGGAATAATTGGAGTCCGACAACAAAAGTTGTAAAGAAAATTTGTAAAGTTAAATTATTTTTCTTTATGTTCTTTTGTTATTCATGTTAGTTTATTGTACCAATATGTTTAGTTAATAATTTCATAAATTATTGTTTCAAACATTTTGTATAATTGAATTTATAGCACTTAGATATTATTTTTGTTACTTTTGTTTTATTTAAATTCCCTATCAATAAAAAGTATATATACAGTCTATTTTTTTTTTCTGTCTAGTCCTTCAGGTCTATAGGGGTGATGCTATTTTATGTTAAGAGTTGTTAAAGCTCTGAATTCTTCAACTTAAACACTCAAAGGAACGTTTTATGTGTAAAAATAAATAAAAATATTTTGGCGATTTTTAAAACAAAAACGGCATCTTCAATTATTATGTAACGTATGTCAAAAAATCATAAATAATTAGTACTATAACCTCCTATAAGAATATTACGGTTATCCTTGCCGTTTTAGAGATATTTCGATTTTTCATACTAGCTCCATACAAAATTTTCGTAAAAAAATTATAATTCCTTCGTTTTTGTGCAGAATCAATTCTGGTGTCATTTTTGTATGTTGTTATAACTAATAGAAGTGATATCCGGCATAAAAACTGGCACTTGCAAAATAAAATGCCTAAGTCTATGAAAGCCGATTTTCAGCCCACCGTGCGACGGGAACGGGAAAAAAATCCTATATCCTTCTCCTGGTTTTTAGCTACCTCCCTACCAATTTTCAGCCAATAACAGTGCCTGAACTTTCGAGACATAGACAATAGCTCAAAGAGTAGGTATATAACCACTACGTATGAATAGCTTGTCAAGAAAAATCATAGACAACCTATAAAAAGACATTTACACTTTTGTTAACCTGTAGAATAAATCTTAGGTATTATTTTCGGAAATTAAAAATTAAATAATTAATAAATAATTTACACAAATTAATGTCTAAAACAAACAAATATAACAGTACCTGAACTTTTGAGACATTTTACAAAAAATAAATTTCTGAACGCACACATGAATAGTTGTTACAGTATTTGACAGGATTGGACAACAAATGTTTGACATGTAATAAACAAATCAGCATTTATTGAAATGATTAAGTATTCATTACATATATCAAGTTTTCATTGTTTTTAAGATGTATTATGCTATTCGGGGCGGAGACAAATCCAACGAATCAATAACCATGAAAATTGGTTCAGTAGATCTCGAGTTATAAGTGTTGTAACAAACCCGTCTTTGTTTTATATATATAGAAGATATCACAACTGAAAATGGAAACATAAAAAAAATCTTTTTTGCAAAAAAAAACCGACTTCAACTGAAACAAACAACTGAAAAACACAAAAAAAAGTGAAAACAAAACAAAAACAAAAAGTGAAAAATAAAGTTCAGAAGAAAAATCAACTTCTGATAACGATGGCAAAAAAAATCAAACAAACAAATGTCCTTAAAACCTACACAGTAACGTAAAATGAAACCTAAGCAGCTGAAAGATTATTTAGCCAATATCATAATGTGCGTATGAAAAGTCAGTTTGCTATCAAACAGTACACCGAGGTATTTTATTGTGTACATTCTGGTTACAGACTCGTCCACACTGTAGTTTGTATTGTATAGGACTCTGTATGCGGCCAAAGCTCATTATTTGGCATTTAGATGTGTTAAATTCCATTTCGTTGGTGGCCGCCCATTCACTTAAGGCATCGATATCACGCTGGAGAGCTATGTAGTCGACATGGAGTTTACAATTACGTATATTTTCATGACGTCAGTGTAAAATAGACATTTAGCTTGGTTTATTATTTGTGGATCGTTTACCATAATCAAGAAGAGCAAGGGACCTAAAATACAACTCTGACTCACGCCTGATCGAGTATGATATTGTGTACTTGATTTGAATGATTCAAGGTGAACAAATTGATAACGGTCTCGGAGATAGAAATGAGAAGAAGAAGACTGGGTGTAAATCCTATAGCACTTAACTTGTGCAACAAGATTTGTTATTGACTATCAAAGGCTTTACGGAAATCGAAGTACAGTTTAATAATACCTATTATAAAAATCCATAATAATAAAAAGTGGCTTACCTATTATGGCAGCATCTACAGATGCAAATGTCACATGACTGCAGTATCACTTTAATTTTGGTCAATGACAAACCCTTATTTACACTTATCATTATAACCTTTCCCGGTCCCAGCCACCCTTTTCTTTTTTTTTTTGAGGCAGGGAAATCATCAAATAACCTCTCCCGCTATTGGGCAGAGCGGAAGGGAGTGTCAGACTTCTACTGACTAAAAACCACCCATGTTCCTTCTTAGTCCTTTTTTTTTTTGGCGGGTGGAAAATTCTCAAATAACCCCTTCCACTATTGGGCAGAGCGGAAGGGAGTGTCAGACTTCTACTGACTAAAAACCTCCTTCTTAGCCCTTGCGCCGAGGCCGCGGTTTCTCTTTCGAACAACCCGCAGCCTCGACGGGTTCCCAGCCACCCTCAATTACGGGTTTTGAAGAAAAGATCGTCGACTACAAATTCACGGTTATGAGGTATATCATATAGATATGAATGGTAATTACTCATAATAGAATAGAAGTCTATGTGTGCTAACAGGAAAAATATCAAAACAATGACATTAGTAAACTGAGAACCAGATCCAGTGGTCACTAACCCTAGGGTAGCGCTAAAAAATTTTTTGCTTGCCTCAATTAACTATAAAGTTTCAAAACTGTGTTCCCAACTGTATAGCTACGTACTTGGTCAGTATTTCCGGGCAAAAAACAAAAATAATTCCTTGAATTTATTACTTGCAAACTAAATAAAAATTCCACGTGCTTATTAAAATGAATTGCTATATAATTAAATATAAAAACACAGTTTTATCGGAGCCGTTTTCTTGCCAGTATAGCCAAGTCAGTCAGGTCAGTCGTCAGTCGTAGGAGTCAATAAGTCTTAAAATACAACGTAGGTGGGTTCAGTAGCAACGCCGCAGGTGTTATCCCTGGCGGAAATGTACATGTACCCGCCGATGCCCCACTGTGGACCCCAAGAGTTCTTCAGGATCCAGAACGTGTCACCATCACGCTGGCCGTACCCGACCAAGGTCACTTCGTGGTTTAGATTAAGCTGGTTGCTGGAATAGGAAATAGACTATAGTATGCTGCACCGTGTCCTCGGACCAGTTCTCACAATGATATATCAAGCGGACGCCTGCTAAGATGTTCTACAAACTAGAAACACAAACAAATACTTACCACTCAGTATCGTAGAAGATTCCGGATGAATATTGAGAAAAAGAATCGGTGACATGAACTGACACGGACAACGGACCGTGGTTGACTAGAGCGACCTGGAGGGAGAATTTTCAGTTAAAACAGAATTATATGAGCGCCTTAGTCACAGCTGATACATTCTAAACATACTTAAGGCTTTCTCTAAAGTTATGTTTACCTTCAAAGCCCCAACGCTCAATGGTGTGACATCGACATATCCGCGAATCGGGAAAATCCTCGTCATGTTCTTAATGTTACATGCGCTGTTCTATAAAATATGAAACACATATTAATTAGAAATCCCAAATATGTAATGTGCATTCCCTTCTGCACATTTTGCCAGTTATAATATCTAAGTCCCATGATTACATCCCGGCTTTGTAGATCCTTGACCCAAAAGTCGAATAACCCGTCTTATACTTCAGACCCCTTATTCTTAATTACACACAAAAAAAGTCTAATTGCAATAATATAGCTTATGTACCTTGTTCCTGTATGGACCATATTCTGCTTCAGTCGGCAGACCGTACTCCATCATCCATTCATAAGCCGCGTTGTCAGTACCGCCGTTACAGCCCCAGGCGCCGAATCTGTACATTGTGACTTAAGTTAGTTAAAGGAGACTGACTATAGAGCACCTTTGTCGAAAAAAAATGTCCTAGTTCGAGTATAGATAATAATATTGACATTGCTGATTTTTTTACCACAGTCGTACTTCAAGTAAATATACTATCAGCGGTCATTCATCCCGAACTGCTCACCCCATTCAACCCTTTATAATTATGGAAAAATGGTCAAAAATGGAACCCTTATAGATTCGTCATGTCCGTCCGTCCGGATGTCACGGCCATTTTATTCGGAAACTATTAAGACTACACAGGTAAAACTTGGTTGATAGATGTATTCTATGAACCGCTTTACGATCTTTTTTCATCAAACCTTTTCGTGTGGGTATCTATATATAGGTTTGTAAAATAACATTGAGGTTTTCCCAAATGATTTTTTCTCAAAGCCAATCGTTTGAAAGATGGACACTTCCAAAGTGGTAAAATATGTGTGTGTGTCCCCTCTAACTTTTAAAATAATAGAGTAAAAAATCTAAAACAATATAATTTGAAAAATTCGAATTCTGAAGGATACGATGAAATTAATACGAAAATTATAAAAAAATGCACTATTGAGCTTAGTGCAATTATAACACATTTAATTAATTTATCATTTTCACTTGGTACTTTTCCTGAAGCATTAAAAGTATCGATTATTAAACCACTTTTCAAAAAAGGAGAAAAATCTGATGTTAATAATTATCGCCCTATTACACTAATACCTATTTTGTCGAAAATATTTGAGAAGTGCATGTACAAGCGATTGATCGATTATTGTAATAAATTTAACGTAATTAAGAAAGAACAGTTCGGCTTCCAAAAAAACAAATCTACAACACTAGCTATTTTCACTCTTATAAAAAATGTAATGACGAATATTAACCAAAACCGGCTTACGACAGGCTTGTTTTTTGATTTATCTAAAGCCTTTGACCTAGTGTCTCATGACCTGTTACTACAGAAGCTAGAGGCAATTGGAATTAGAGGCATAGTTCTTCAGTGGATATCGTCATACCTAAATAACAGACGACAGCGGGTTATCATTACAAAGGTAGATAAAAATAACGACATGATACCACACTTATCCGAACTCATGTACAACAAATATGGCATCCCACAAGGAAGTGTGTTAGGACCAATTCTATTCCTTTTGTACATAAATTCCATTATTAATATAACCAACCATAAATGTATACTTTTTGCTGATGATATTTCTATTATTGTAACAACTGATAGGAAAAACAATACAATTGACGATCATGAGACTGATATTAATAATACTATTGACATACTAATTGAATATCTAAATAAAATTGAATTATCTATAAATCTTAAAAAATCTGTTTACATACAATTTAATAAATCTAATAATGCCAAATACAATGTTAAAATGAATATACATAAAATTGGGGAAGTAACTCAAACAAAATTTCTGGGTGTAACTTTAGACCAAGACATAAACTGGAAAGCACATATTGATACAGTCTCCAAACGAATAAACAAGTTCGTATATGCACTTAAAAAAGTTAAAAATATAACAAACGTTAAAACGGCAATAACGTCATATCATGCATACGTTGAATCGGTGCTCCGCTATGGTTTGATAATGTGGGGTAATGGCACTGAACAAAATAGGGCATTTATTGCACAAAAAAAATGCATTAGAGCAATAACCGGGCTTCGACCTGACGAATCCTGTAGGCCGATATTTAAAAAGCTTGGTTTGTTACCGCTACCATCTCTTTACATATTCGAAACATGTATGTTTGTGAGAAAGCATAAAGAATTGTTTAATAATGCAACTGATTTATATCCTCGTAACCGACGAGACCCCCATAAGCTAGTTCTGGATATCCTTCCAAGACTAGCTAAATATAATAAAAGCTGTATATCTATGTGTGTGCGTATATATAATAAGATACCAAGTAATCTAAAAATGTTGAATCTAAGATCATTTAAAAATAAATTGTTTGAATATTTGTGTAGCCATAGTTTTTATAGTCTCAAAGACTTCTTTGAAATGAAATGTTAAGTAATGTGTAAAAAAATTTGTACGCTTATCACTATTAAGCAAAAACATGTTTGCTCTTGAATTTTTGTATTTTTTCCATCTTGTATACCATGTTTTTAAACAAATAAATATTATTATTATTATTATATTATTATTATTATATGCTGTAGATCGCAATAAAAACTTTCAACGAAAATTGGTTTCAAAGATATTTAGTAAATAGTTTTTGAGATATAGCACATTTAAAAAACCGCAAATATAACTTTGTCATTCATACAAACACTATGAAAAACCAACTTATCACAAAATAAGTTTTTCTGCTGCCTCTTTAACAAGATATAAAGGGGGCTTCCCTACTATGATGGTACGGAACCCTTCAAGTGCAAGTCTGACTTGTACTTGGCCAGTTTTTAGGTTTTGTCATCATGCACCACTAACTGAGTTGGTAACAGTTTTAGTTGTAGGACATTATGAAGATCGATGACCCAAAGTACTGACACAGATGCAACCCCATAGCATTGAAATGAAATTAAAAGTGAAAGCTCTGTCTGTGTAATCTAATACAAGTAAACAAGTGCAGAGTACCTAATCCAATAAAAACACAAATATTAGATAGAAAAATATTTGAATGTCTTTAAAATTCAATACGTACGCCCAAGCGCAATCCACAATGGCTTGGTTGCTCAAAGCCATCAGCCTGCCACCGTTGGTTCTTGCGAGTGCTCCTTCAACTGCGGCAGTCGTTCCGAAGGTCCAGCATGAACCACAGTCCTCTTGATCTGTTAATAAAAGATAGGAAATGAGTGCATCTATTTATCTGTGATCATTCCAGTCAGACAATTTCAATCGATTATCTTTAGGGAAAGCTTTTGTGTGCTCTTTCATGTGTTATTTTGCAACTAGCATATCCAATTTTGGTCGAGACACTTCGAGCACAAAGCAGACATTATTTATTGTTTGAACTGTTAAATGACTTTTGTTATTTAATTTTATTCCACTTACTTTTAACGTTAGAAACAAGACCCAAAAGCCTCGCGTCATATTCATCCGGGACTTCGTATGAAACTTCCTTTAATCTTTCTTCGTTGTAAGGGAAGGGGATCGTTCCAACTTTGCCTTCAGGACGCTTCATCAGACCCATGTAACTTTTCATCTCTTCGGGAGTCTTGTCAGCGAATTGGTTGATAGCGAGTTTGTAACCTTTGTTCTGACGGTTTGTTTGAATTATTTGCCTAAAAGCGTCGTAAGAGTTAGAGGTAGTAGAGATTATTTTATTAGAGCTAATATGAACTGTCTCACTAAAGGTAAAGGTTTCCTTGCATTTTTTCCATCAGTAGGGACATTCTTAAGGGAGACTTCTAAAAAAATATGTTTGTACTCATATAAAATTACCTCATACTCCTCTTGAAGATACTCCTCCTCATTTTATCTTCATCGGTATCAGAGTACTTTCTGTTATGGGTCTTTTTGAATCTGAAAATGAGAACATTAAACCATAATATATCATTTGTAACTACCATCAGCATATTTTAAGCTGTTATTTTGTTGAGAAAGTAAAGTTCACATACGCTTTGAAAACGTGGTCGACATGATCATTGTTATCAGCATCAACAAACAACAAATGCTTGGTCACTCCTTCACTGTCAAAAGTATGAGTCGTGGCTGCAGTCGGGCAATTATCTGTAAAGGCATACATTTTTAATATTGTATTCTTCATTTCTAAGCATCCATATGAAAATACTGGTATTCAGCTGCATCCCGTGAAACGAGAATATGATCATTTTGTATGCAATGTTGTAAAAATGAAGTCTTGCATGTACGTTTTCTATGCTTTCCTCAACCATTGATACGATTTTAATGAACATTTACGTCGCATTGCAGCGCATAACGGTACAGCTTATTACTATATAGTATAAAACAAAGTCGCTGTCGCTGTGTGTCCGTCCCTATGTACGCTTAAATCTTTAAGACTACTCAACGGATGTTTAAGCGGTTTTTTTTATAGATAGAGTGATTCAAGAGGAAGGTTTTAGTATATAATTTAAACGACATCAACGCGGGCGAAGCTGCGGGCATTAGTTAGTATTTTATAAATTCAATACCATCTTTAGACATGCATGGCATTTACGGATATGTCAAGTTACTTGTTTATTTTCTTTCATCTCCCCGGTCAGCTGTCACTCTATCGTTCGTGCCTTTACATTCTTCATATAACTCTATTCATATTTTCCTTCTCTTCCTCTACCTCTGTTATATCATAAACAAATATTGTAATACTTACAATCTGAAACATCGAAGACACTACGGAAAGAGAATGCTTTTTCGTAATTATAAAAGTCCCAAATTTCGTGCTTGTCCTTCGATCCCAACCAACGGTTAAAATCCAATACTTCATATCTAAAAAGTTGTTAATTATAATTACTTATGTCGTCATCGCTTGCCTCGCCTGCTCGCCTGTCAAACGACACGGCAATGTTTACGTAATACTAGCTTATATCATTGTCCTACAGAATTGTACAGTTAGTGCCCAGCCTTGGCTATTTGACTACTGTTAAAAATTCCCGAAAATGGTATGTTATTTCAAAGAACATACATTTTTTTCAAAGAACATACAGAACAGAAATCTCAATTTCTGTTAGAAATAATACGATGTGTGAAAAAAGTAATAAAGTCGATAAAAAATTGTTAAAATGTATTTAACAATTTTTCACTATTTTGTTTCTTCATATTTAAGTTGTTAAATTAAAAGTTATCGAAAATAAAATAAAAACTTCTCATTTGGTTCAGTAGTTTTTGGGTAAAAAGATACCACCATCCGTCCCCACAAACTGTCGCATAAACAATATAGTAGTAAGACAAGAAGTATTACCTGACAGGAACCCAGGCTTTGTCCTCTTTATTGTAAGTAGCCCATAGGGTATACTTGGTGTCACTAATTTCATCCTTGTAGTCAAATGCGAACTTCGTGCATTCTTTGTCGTTCACCGTTTCTTCATCTGAGTAACATTTCAAAGATATTACTGAAAGATCTAGTACAAAGGATTATTTTGATTTAAAAAGTATTCAGAGGCTTGCAACATATTATCAAGGGCTATTATGAAATGAACTTTATTTGCTAGAATTGTAGTAAAATATTGATGGTCAGGTTTTGCAACAGAAACTCACACAATTCGTTAAAACTAGCATGCATATTAGCATGTTGTAAAATTAAAAATACAGTATAGTATGTCAATAGTAAAAATATAAATTTTTAAACAGAGGGCCGAAGAACGAAGGATGTCTTATCTATATTTACTTTTAAATTGTTATCATTAAGCCATGTTATTATTATAGCATTAACCGTCTCATTTATCTCTACATTATAATTAAATGCTTTGTTCTCCGCAATAACCACCGCAATATCATCCGCAAACAGCGAGTAATAATGATTGGTAACATTTGGGAGGTCGTTAATATTAAATAGAAAAAATAACGACCCTGTTACACTACCTTGCGGTACACCTGTATTATTGACTCTAACGTCAGACTTACATAAAATTTCCTCATTTTTTGAATTTATTTCGGTAATCGCTGTATATTGAGTCCTATTTGAGAGAGACCGCGAAAACCGTACATTTCACATTTATTGAGCAGAATCTTGTGGTCAACAAAGTCGCCTTGCTCATATCGAAAACACAGTGCAGGTAGTCAGGTACGTGTATGTTTATCCACATTTGCAGTAATTTTTGACATTAAGTAAAAAGCTGCCAATGTGGTTGATTTGCCTTTCTGAAATCCATTTTGTTCCGTTTTCAGAGTCTTGTGTTTCATCAAGAATTAGGTCATTACGACAATGCATTATCTTTCAAACACCTTAGATAAAACTGGTATTAAGGTGATTGGTCTATAATTATTGATATCCGTTACGTTACACTTTGCTACTACACATTGCCTTCAGGCGATGGTTTTATCATCAATTTGAAGTTAATTTTATTGAATACCAGGTTTACTGACGATAAACAGTAACTGATTGTGTACTATGTGAATTAGTTTAAAAGTGGACAATCTGGATTCATTTGTTTTCTATATTTCAAAGATGACATCTTAACTGTGTAAAGTGTAAGTGTAAGTGTGTGTGTGTGTGTGTGTGTGTACTGTGTGTGTGTGTGTACTGTGTGTGTGTGTGTGTGTAAAGTTTTTACTGTTTTTGTTTCTCTTACCTACAACTTCAAAGCCACCGGCATCAGGCAGAATAGTTTCAGGCACATATCTACTCGTCCTGCTACCTTCATTGCTGGAACACACTGCGGTTACCTCTTGGTCTCTATCTGCCTCAGGATGAATCTGTTGTAAGAAATGATTTAAAAAACTCACGCGGTTGCACGCAGAGGATGTATACAGCTGTCAAAATGTACATAGGGCTGCTTATACTACTTTTTTTAAAGCAGATATGCGCGTGCGCATCGCGCAACCGCGCGTCTTTGAGGGTGCACCTTAATGACTAACATTTTGATTCGATGGTCGATAGAACAAACGGCTTATGAAGTGGAGCCCATAAATCGGCAAGTGTGATGTGGGACATCCCCAACCGACCGTCTACAATGCCGAATGACCGATTTTGACCGAATGTCTATAATAGGGCAGCTGGAAAATACTGGATGCGGGAGGCAAAATGTGAGGACTGTAGGCTGAGTTGATTAAACAACTTAGGTAAAATATAAAAATATGAAAACCTATTTTATTTCCTAGTAATAATGTTTAATGAAAAAAAACCGGCTTCAAAAACACAAATAGTGAAAACACAAAAATGTAAAACACAAAAAAGTGAATAATAAACTTCACAGAAAAATCAGTTTCTGATGTTGGTGGCAAAAACAAAATCAAACAAAAAAATGTCACCGACTTCAGAAGCTGATTTTTTTTAAAGTTTATTTTTTTTGCAACAAAGTTTTCATGTTTTTTAATTTTTAATTGTAATATCCTATACATTATATATTTACTTTGCATTTAACATTCAACCAAGAAACCTAACCCTAACCTTCAAGATTCCCTTATTATTGCTTTCAACTCCTAAACGTTGAGGAGTAGTACCTTCCATAATCAGCTCATCAACATGAAGTGATGACTGCTAGGTGCGAATACTTAAAAAGTTTATGACAAAGCACGAAACACGTAATAAGTGCCTTTAAAATTTGAGGGTTTGCCCTCGATTTCTCTGGGATGTCATCATCAGATCCTGGTTTCCTTATCATGGTACCACCCTTGGGATATCACCTTTTCAACAAAAACAATTTTCTGTACCGGTTCAGGCGTCTTCGAGTAATCGGGAAAAATATTCCGACGAATTGAGAAACAATTTTTTTTTTTAAGTCGGTTAATGAGATTTACATTCTACCATCAGGTCAACCTCATAGCACAGAATACACTAATAGCCTGAAATAATACAACTATCGGTCTGGAAAAGAGAACCTCCTCCTTTTTGGAAGTGGTTTAAAAATAATTCAGGTAGGTACTTACCTCGTATTTAACACTATAACGGAATTGTTTGTCTTTAGTATTCACAATGGACTTTACATGACCATTGTTGTAATCTATTCTCGATTGCTTGGAAGTTCTCCTAAAAGAACGAAATCAAAATTTTAACATACTATTAACATATACGCTTGCATCTAATCCCCAAACCTCTCCCTAAAGGTGGCATCACTTGGCCTCTATCAGAATACTAGCGGTATGATTTTTTATGTAAAAACATATCATATCTTTTGTCCTCATGAAAACTCCATGATTGAAAACCATTCATGTAAATATTTTCGATAAGTTTGGGATAAATATTACAATAACTGGAATTTACAGAGACACAGAGATACAGGGTGTGTTTGGTTCAAATACCGACTCCATGGTTGCTACCGATTTTTTTTATAAAACTAGGTGTGCCCCGCAATCTTTGTTCTCGTCATATTATTACGTAAAAACATTACTTCCCCAAAGGGTTTCAATTTCTTTGCAAGGAACCCTAATTATTTTACTAAAATGAAAGCGTATGTTAGACGTTATAACTTCAGCTATATGTCAGCAAACGTCCCGCCAAAATCAGTCCAGCTGTTTCAGGGGATTAGCCGGAACAAGCAGACAGGCAGATACTGATTTTCATTGAGTGAAAAGCTGTTTCCTTGATATTACAAACAGATACTTCAATTTTGTTTTTTAGTATAGACATAGAGTCACCAGATTTCGTAGTTTTCGATAACATTGTCGGTCAGTGACATCCTTGTTGCCTTAAGGATGTATTGTTTAGGCCATTTTAGGGTTTTAGACAATAACTTCGCCTCAGGTTTAGGATCAACTTTGGTTACATCTTTGCCCGCTTTTTTTATCTCAGCTTTTGCTCTTTTTACTGAAAAAAAAAACAAAAATAGTTGTCATTTCTTCAGTTAACCGAAACTTGTATCAAGTTTTTTGCTCTTGAAAAATAACACGTATTTTGGGGCCTAGCATAGGCCTAGGGAAACTGTCATTCTATCACAATATAATATGAAGTTTATTTTATTTTAAGTTCTGCTTTTTCTTTAACGTGTGTGCTTTTGCAAACATTTAAACTCACATACACAAACAGCTGGACCCGAAACAACCTGTAGGCCATTCAAATATTTGTTCCGTGAAAGAATCGAATCCGCGATACGCCATTCGCTCAGCCACTGCGCCCGTCAAAAAGTAAATAATGTATTGGATTGGTATATACTAAAGCTACCGAAAAACTACATATATTATGCCAATTCTTTTTAAACCGTTGCAAAAAAATGAAAAGCTTTAAAAGCGATAGCTAACGGTCCAGGTCCTTAGCACCTACATCAATTCATCTGCTGTCGAGGAATGAAACGGTTGGTACCATTGGAACAAAACAATAATCAGAAAAGTAGCAATCGATTGTAGATGAGGGTTGTCGAGATAACCATACTTAACCAAAAAGCCTTTCTGAAAAAGTGGAAAGTTTCAAATAGAAGACATGTGTATGAATGATGTTACAATTCTGGCCTATTTCTCAATAGCCACTTCATCATCACTATCACTACATAGTATAAAACAAAGTCGCTGTCGCTGTCTGTCCGTCCCTATGTATGCTTAAATCTTTAAAACTACGGAAGGGATTTTGAAGCGTTTTTTTTAATAGATTGAGAAACAACAGGAAGGAAGGTTTTAATATATAATTTGCCCGACATCCAAGCGGGTGAAGCCGCGTGCATCAGCTAGTACCGAATAAATTAAAAAATGGAACAGATTTTTTTATGAAATTCAGGGTGACTATCGCTGCAACCAACGGATAAATTTTCGTTTGTCGACCCATGAAGATTTACAAAAATTCCACTACAGTGACCCAGTGCGGGTTGGTCGATGTCACAAATGTCTTCGAATGTTTAGTTCTAAGACCTGTGATCGATTCATCACGATGTTTTCCTTCACCGTTTTGGGAGTAGTTTTGATGAAATGAATTACAAAAAGTAATAATAATAATAATAATAATTTATTTTATTTCAGACACAATAAGATCCATAGAGTGTTAGTAACATAATCTTAAATAACTTATTGTCTAGTGTTAGTACCAATTGACCTCTGAACAAGAAAAATTAGGATTGGAGAGCTATAGCTCTCCGCTACAGTTCTCAGGATGCTGTTGCGACTATCTCTCACTCTCCTGAGTAGCGAGGCACTTTTTTTGCGAACTATCGCGTGAAAACCGTCAGTACGAGCTTGCGCAAACATCCCCGACGCACTGCAGTAGCGAGGAAGTCTCAACAACATCCTGAAGGCATTATTATACTGGACGCGCAGGACATCTAGCGACCTTTTGGTGTAATTAACCCATAGATTACCCGTGTACAGACTCTGGCAGTAGGCCTTGAAAAGAGTAATTTTAACTAGGTCTGTACACTGAGCAAATCTACGGATCAACATGTTGCACCGGACGGCTAGTGCCCTGCGCTCCCTTTCTATATCCACATCGTCTTTAAGGTCGTCGGACAGAAAATGACCCAAGTATTTGAAAATAGATACTTTTCGTATCATTGACCCGTTTATATAAAGTTCGGGGCCCTCCTCTCGGCATTTGCCGCCGACCTTAAAGACCATGTACTCACACTTATTAACATTATAAATTAAACCATGTGCGGCAGCGTAGGCTTCACAAGTCCCCAACAGTTTCCTAACAGCCTCCGCAGACGGACCCAGCAGCACCATGTCGTCCGCATAGCTGATGTTGTTAATGCTAACACCACCTACACTGCATCCGACACGCATGCTGCTCAGTCCCTCTATGAGGTCATCCACGTAGAGGTTGAAGAGCCTGGGAGACGTCAGACCTCCTTGTCTAACCCCACACTCCAACCTATACGAATCAGAGAGCGTACCATCCCATCTCACATGATTGGTCTGATTACCATACCAATACTGGAATAGCCCGCAAATTTCCGTCGGTATACCCCTGCTTGCCATTTTCTCCCAGAGCAAATCATACGAGACAAGATCAAATGCTCTGGAAAGATCAAGGAAGCAGGCGTACACCGGCGTACCGCGATCTACATAGTATTGCACTGTATGCTTGAGACTCAAAATCGCGCTTTCAGTAGAAAGTCCGGGACGAAACCCGAACTGCGCATCATGAAGATGTATACAGTCGTTAAGGCAAGTATCAAGCACACCGTCCAACACCTTTGCTATTATAGTCGCCAGAGAAATGGGACGATAGTTACCCTGATCAGAAATATCACCCGTCCTGTTCTTCACAATGGGAGTCACGATGGTCTTCATAAGATCATCAGGTAAGTACGCGTGACTAATACACATTGTGAACAACATAGACAGGACTCGCGGCAGGTGCACACCCGCGTGCTTCAAGTGCTCAATACTGAGCCCATCATGTCCTGGAGATTTGCCTCGACTCATACCGTTTATGACTGCCCTAACTTGTTTACTCGAGAATCGAATTAGAGGCATAGCTCCACAACTGCTGGGCTCAGTATCTACCTTCACGCTTGAGGGACCGAGAGGGGACTGAACTCGAAAGTGCTCTTTGAACATATTCGAGATTCCAGTGGGTTCACTTAAGCCTCCTACACTCGTAGGGAGTCCAGTTTTCCCGTCCAGCCTACCAGTGGATTTCCAGAAATCACAAAATTTTTTACTAGCCTAATGCGCCTGCCTGGGTTAGAACCCACGACTTACTGCTCGTAAGTCGTGGCCACAACTGGGCCACCGCTGCTCTCTATAGATACATTGAAATTCTCCACATAAATTGTAATACAAATAGGAATAGTTACTTACCACTTAAACTCTGTGTGACCACCACCAGCCCCAGAAGTAACCAGAAACATTTAGCCATCGTGAAGCCCAGAACCACAGATCCCAGAGCCCCATATACCTAATGTTACAAAATATAGTGCTCCAGCCTTTTATGTATTCAGATTATAGTGCTAATTAATAGGACTCATTAGTATTTTAGTTGGTAGTGAAGCTATTTTTTTTTCCCTTATCTTATTACAATCTTGCCTTGTATATAGACTAATAAGTAGTTTAATTATACCTTAAATTGTTAAAAATATTGCCTTTACGTACTAAGAATGTGTCCATTGGCACTTTTCTTATTGTCTTGTGTTTTTTTGGTAGCAGTTGTCCTACAATACACTATACACTAACCCGAACGGTTTTGTTCTTATTAGTATTCTCACTAAGTCCATGTGATCGAGAAGCTGGATCGCCTCGACGTTCACATGCTGATGAAGTCTCTTGTCGTGAGCTTCTGCAGATTTTTTAATCACTTTATCGATGAACTCAACGTTTAGGTCCCGATGGAGGTCATCATTTCGTACGTACCCCGGTACGTACGAAATGATGAACAGGAAATTGTTAATGCACCGTGGTCCATTTACAATTTCCCGCAGTACTTTGTTCTGGAATCGTTGTATGATTAATGCATTTCTTTGTTTGGTGCAACCCCACAGCTGAATACCATAAGTCCAAACTGGCATCAGGACTTGTCTGTATAGTAACAGTTTGTTATGCACGGACAGCACGGAGTTTCTTCCAAGCAACCAGTACATTCTTTTGAACCGTAGGTCGAGTTCATATTTTTTCTTCGTCACGTGAGTTTTCCAGTGTAGCTTTCCATCAAGGGTCAAATCGAGATACTTGGCTGTTTTCTCATAAGGTATTTGGTTGTTATTAATATAAACTGGAAAATATTGTTGCTTTTTTGTTGGTATTGGATCGGATTTGGATTCATTTAATTTAATACTCTATTTTTTGGTCTAGTCATAAACTTGATTAACAGCTATTTGAACCTTTTCTACTGCTTATTCGTGGCTGTTTCCAACGGCCATTATGGCTGTATCATAAGCAAAGGTCCCAATCGTATTGTTTTCAGATTCGGGTTTATCAGAAGTGTATAGTAGGTACAGGACCGGACCTAACACACTTCATTGCGGTACGCCAGCTTTTATTGGTTTAAATTCTGAATAAATTTATTCTAAAGACTGTTTAAAATGTTTTGTGTTTCCAATATGTCTGCAAACAATTTCGGTAGCATGCTCTTTAGTTTATGAATAAGGCCTTCATGCCAAACTTTATCAATTAATGCTTGGGCTACGTCTAGTAAAACAATAAAACAAACTTGCTTGTTTTCCAACGCGTTTTCTATTACGTTTGTGATTCTGTGCACTTGGTCGATCGTTGAGTGTTTTTCTCGAAAACCAAACTGGTGCTCAGGTATAATGTTCCTGTTAGCAATTATTGGTTTAAGGCGTTTGAGCTGCAGCTTTTCAAACAGCTTTGACATTATTGGTAGCAAGAAAATCGGTCTGTATGATGTTGTTTCGTGAGTCGGTTTCCCAGGCTTTGCTATCATTATTACTTCAGCAACTTTCCATAAGTCTGGTACATATTTAGCCCTTTTTTTTGTTAGTGGGAAATCATCATAACCCGTCCCGCTCTGTTTTTGTAGGACCTTTGCAGAACGAAAGGGAGTGTCAGACTTCTACTGACTAGAAACCACCCGTGATGCTTCTTAGCCCTTTGTGTCGAGTCCGCGGTATCTCTTTCGAACAACCCGCAGCCCCCATATTTAAGCTTCAATGCGGCATTAATAAGGTTGTTAACTTAACCAGACCCTTTCTTGGTAAGTTATGAAGGATTTCCCTTGTTATTAAATCGTAAGCTGGTGCTTTCCATGGTCTTATTTTCTGCTTTAATTCTCGTACAACTTCTCTCGGTGCTATTAGTTTTATGGTATCTATATGATCTAGCATCACTATATTAACCAGAGTATGGTCTTCAATGGTTTCCCCTCGTTTGGTTGACAGATGTTTTCTAGGTGCTCTGCAAACCTCATAGCTTTTTACTGATTAGTTCGTGCCCATTGCCCGTTTTCACACTTGATGCGAGGGATTTGGGGTATCGGCCTCTTTAGATGCTTAGTAGCCTTCCAAAGAGTGTAGTTTGTCCCTTGGTCGCTACTTAGTTTATGAAGGTAGGCTTTGGTTGAGTCGTCTTTGTAGTCCTGAATTAGTCTTCTTAGTTTTTTTATAAGTTTGTTTAGTTCTTTTTTGTCATCAGGACACCTAGATTGATGCCACATTTTTCATTGCCTTCTTTTTTCTATAATGAGCTGCTTGATTCTGAAGGGGAAGATGATTCCCTTCGTTTTTTTGTTGAAGTCAGTTGTTTTTTCCCACGCTGCTTATTGGATGATGTAACGTTACATTTAACAGGGGGAGCCTGATAAATGCAAGGTCACAATTAGCACTTTCCTACCTAGGAGGAGAGCGCAGTTTAACAGAAAAAGGGAAAGGTAAACAGTTATTTAATTTAAGAAAATAAAATACAATTTAACCTAAAATACCTATTAAACCTATCAGGCCCTACCTACCGGATGCTGGAGAATTCTAATTAAAATACTGTACACAATCAGGGAAACCGGGGTGAAGGTCCTTAGGTATGAAGAGTCCAGGGGTTTCTAAGGTAGTAGTAGTAGGTAGGTAAACAGTTATTTAATTTAAGAAAATAAAATAATTTTCTTAAATAACTGTTTACCTTTTCCCTTTTTCTGTTAAACTGCGCTCTCCTCCTAGGTAGGAAAGTGCTAATTGTGACCTTGCATTTATCAGGCTCCCTCTGTTAAATGTAACGTTACAATGTGAATAATAAACTTCTCAACTTCGATGTTTAGATGTTCTGGGGTTTTTAATGGAACTTTAAGGTCTATTTGAAACTAAATAATAATGAGTACTTAATTACAGTAAAATAGTAAACTTTTAGTGACTTTTTGGTCTCATTTGCTACCATTTTGTAAAGCGTAAACGATACACTGTATTTATGTATACATTTTTTTGCGTTTGTCTACGAATTTAAGGATAGTTGTAACTTGCTGTTGTGATAGATTGGCAGTCGGAGCTAATATTTGTCTGATAACTTTACTTACATACTACATGAAAAAGCCGGTAAAAGCGAGAAAGTCTTCGGGACTAGTAGCTCGCTACAGTTTTAGAAAATGGTCGATCGACTGTAAAAAATAGTGAATTACAATTTTTAGAGAATTATATAAGCCGTATCCACCTAGCAACTATTGGCGCGCGTGCGTCATTTTTAAATTTAACGTGGAACTTTTTTATAGCGACGTTGTCTGTCTACATATGATCAGTCGTCAGCGATGTCGCCAGAGGAACTGACTACCTACTGGTCATGTGCCAAATGTTGCCTAGTGGATACAAGGCATTAACGAAACGAGATTTATCCCGTACATAACCTTTATTTGCCGGACGCGTGACGTATTAATATACAGGATGGTGCCGACAATACGACAATAAATGAAACCACTGGTAGTTCTAGTTCATAGAACCATTTTTAAACTATCAAATAAATGCTATATATACCGTCGTGGTGACGACGATACGACAATAAACTACCTAAATGTCTTTGCCAAATTCGTTTGTTACATTGTATTTCCATACGTATATCGGTGCAAATTATTCCTAAGGTTAGTAAACCAATATTTGTTTATAAATTGTAATGTATTTCGTTTACAGTTTTATGCAGCTTAGTTTTATTGTTTTTTTTTTATTTTGTTGTTAAGATTTATTTGATAGTTTAACTAGAACTATTAGTGGTTTCATTTATTGTCGTATGGTCGGCACCAACCTGTATATATATATATTTTTCATAACCTTTCAAAATGAAATGTTTTAAGTACCTAAAAATTTTATGAGTTTGATAAATTTATTTTCGCTTAATGATCTAATTAGGCCATTTGTTTTATCAACGAATAATCGGATTTATTTAAATTAAACCATGTGTATTTTAGATTGCACAGTACTTAATGGTAATGATTTTTTTTTTTATCTGGGTCACCAAGATACAGGCTGCGCCTAGTTTGGGGCCCACGGCTACTTCTACTAATGTACTGTTTTTATCTATGCTCTTTGTAATTGTTTTCTCTTAGGTATGTTCTCTAACTTGTGTGTGTCAATAAATGGATTTATTGTTTTTGACGACACGGTTGGCGCAGTGGCTGAGCAATTGGACTGCTGCGATGCGTGTCGCGGGTTCGATCCCCGCACGGAACAAATATTTGTATGATCTACAGATAATTGTTTCGGGTCTGGGTGTTTGGTTGTGTATGTGAGTTTAAATGTTTGTGAACGCACCCACGATACAGGAGAAATTCCTAGTGTGGGGCAACGTTGTTTAAAAAAAAAAAAAAAAAACTATTGTTATTTATTTATTTATTACATCAAGTATAGCTTGAGCCATTAACACTAAATTTAGAAATCCTTTTACTCGGTCTTCTCACAGAACGTCAAACATTCTAACATTATCGTCTTTCATTCATCAGCAAATAAGTCCAGTTCAGTGTTGGTCTTCCCAAGCGCGTTGAGCATCGTAAGCGTACGTGAAATAGGTGGATCGAGCTACAGTTCGACAAAATGGGAAAATTTATTCTTTCTAGAACGATTGTATTACTCGAAACAAATAATTGACACATATCCGCATGTAAATCCGAGGCGTCGGTATAACCATGTATAATTTTATACGCTGTTGTTACTTGGTCAACAGCACGGCAAATTTTAAAGGAATTAAAACTCAAACATCCTAAAATAAATTTAGTTGTATACAAAATGGATAATATCCAAACACACGTTTCTAGAAGTATCTGAGAAAAACTTTTTGCACCTTTTCCTGTATAAGTGTATAGGTAACATCGCGAGGATTCCATACACAAGCGCTGGTTTCGAGCATGCCCCGAACTAAAGGAATGAACAAGAACCTGATAACTGCCTGATTATTAAAACCTTGACAGTTACGTAAAATAAAACCTAAGCGTCTGAAAGATTCTTTAGTCATGCTTATAACGTGCGTATGAAAGGTCAGTTTGCTATCAAACAGTACGCCGAGGTATTTACTGTCGACATTCTTTACAGACTCGATCATACTGTAGTTCGTACTGCATAGGTCTCCGTATGCGGCCAAAGCTCATTATTTGGCATTTAGATGCGTTAAATTCCATTTTGTTGGTGGCGGCCCATTCACACAAGGCATCGATATCACGCTGGAGAGCTATTACAGTCAGACACGGTGTTTACAGGTGCGTATATTTTCATGTCGTCAGCGTAAAATAGACATTTAACGTGTTTTATTATTTGTGGATCGTTTAACATAATCAAGAAGAGCAAGGGACCTAAAATACAACCCTGACTCACGCCTGATCGTGTATGATATTATGCACGTGAGTTGAATGATCCAAGGCTAACAAATTGATGACGGTCTCGGAGATAGTCAGAAATCAAAAGAAGAAGACTGGGTGTAAATACTTTAGAACTTAACTTGTGCAACAAGATGTCGTTAGTGACTCTATCAAAGGCCTTACTTAAATTGAAGTACAGCTTAATGATACCTACCACTATAATATAATAATAATGTAAAGATTTCCGGTTCGCAAAACATTTCCACAGTCGACGTATTCTTTGGATTTTCTGACGTCTCTATGTTTTGTATTGAGTTTGGCTTACTATATAAGCTCCACCACTACAATAGCATGGCATAATAAAAAGTGACTTACATATTATGACAGCATCAACAGATAGAAATGTTACATGACTGCAGTATAACATTAATTTTGATCAATGACAAACCCTTACACTTATCACTAAACCTTTCTCGATCCCAGCCTCTCAATGACAGATTTTGGAGAAAAGATCGTCGCCCACAAATTCACGGATATGACTTTATGAGGTAGATCATAGATATAACGAGATAATAGACTAACGGTAAAAATACCAAAACAATGAGATTAGTGAACTGAGAACCAGATCCAGTGGTCACTTACCCTAGGGTAGCGCTAAAAATATTGCTGTTTGCCTCAATTAACTCAGATAAAGTTCCAAAACTGTTTTCCCACCTATATAGGTACTTGGTTAATATTTCTAGGCAAAAAGAAAAACAAAAATAATTCCTTGAATTTATTACTTACTAACTAAATAAAAATTCCACGTGCTTATTAAAATGAATTGCTAGATAATAAAATATAAAAACACAGTTTTATCGGAGCCGTTTTCTTGCCAGTATAGCCAAGTCAGTCAGGTCAGTCGTCAGTCGTAGGAGTCAATAAGTCTTAAAATACAACGTAGGTGGGTTCAGTAGCAACGCCACAGGTGTTATCCCTGGCGGTAATGTACATGTACCCGCCGATGCCCCACTGTGGGCCCCAGGAGTTCTTCAGGATCCAGAAGGTATCACCATCACGCTGGCCGTACCCGACCAAAGTCACTTCGTGGTTCAGGTGCAGCTGGTTGCTGGAATAGGAAATAATCAATCATTACGGTTGGGTTTCCAAATCAATTCATTCAAATTTTTGGGGTTTAGTAGTAAACTAAATCCTTAATCATTTCATTATGTACGGAATTACGGATCTATCGAAGCCATAAAAAATGCTTCTTTAACTATAAAGACTACGTTCAGGCTGAACATGCATTTTGTTTATAACTAGATATAACAAGGCGTTCGATCTGTAGATACTACTAACTTTGCCTGCGGCTTCGCCCACGTGACAAACACTTACCATTCGGTATCGTAGAAGATTCCAGATGAATATTTGGAGAAAGATTCGGTGACATGGACTGACACGGACAAGGGACCGTGGTTGACTAGAGCGACCTGGAAAGAGAATTTTCAGTTAAATTAGAATTATATGAGTACACAAATAATACACTAATACATTTTAGGCATAGCGTCTATTTCATGTATTACTAACACTATGGACTAAGGTCAAAAGTTTATTATTATTTACTATTATGTACCTGAAGTTCCTTTCTCTAAAATCATGCTTACCTTTAAAGCTCCAATGCTCAATGGTGTGACATCGACGTATCCGCGAATCGGGAAAGTTGTCGTCATGTTCTTAATGTTACATTCGCCGTTCTAGAAAATATGAAACTCTTATTAATTAAGTAATTTGGGTAAGTGCAAGGGCATTTGAATCATAACATAAGTCATCATTACAACAAAACATCACTCCTATATTCCTCCAAAGGTCGGTACGTGGCCACATTTTGCCAGTTTCATCTAAGTCCCAGGATGACATACCGAATTCCCTACGTGCCATGAAAAGCACGTAAAGACGTTAGTCCCGGCTCTTATTAGTTGATCTTTGATAGTTGTTACAGGTCACACAGTCAGCGAACCGAAATTCTGACAACCAGTCTAAACAAGATTATCGTATTACCCAGTACTAACTGGTTGGCGTCAGATAGGCAGCCAATCTATATAAAAAACTGGAATACCAAAACACCACCAGTAGCTACCAGTAATACCAGTACTTGTGGTGCTGAGCACAGCTGCATTCAGTTAAACTGCAAGCCGACCCCAATATACTTGAGAAAAGCTAAGGCAAATAATGATGATCAATCATGATGTAAGTCCCACGTAATAGGAGCTGATTTACACAAAATTTGATTTGACACAAAATGTGTATTTAGCTTATGTACCCTGTTCCTGTATGGACCATATTCTGCTTCAGTCGGCAGACCGTACTCCATCATCCATTCATAAGCCGCGTTGTCAGTACCGCCGTCGCAGCCCCAGGCGCCGAATCTGCACAGTACAGTTAGTTGAGGCAGCGTAAGCATGGCGAAAACATTGTTCAATACATTAGACATAGTAATGTCTAGTGTATTGAACACATTGTTAAAATTCACATTGTTAATGTATTGAACAATGTTTTGCGCATACCTGTCCTTACTGTTTCTTTTTAAACTATCAGTGGTCATTCATACTGATTTCCTCCCCCCATTCAACCCCTTTTTTGTTTTGCCATCATGTACAACTGAGTTTTCACATTCACTAAGTAATTTGTCAGTTTTAGTTGAAAAACATTATGAAAATAAACACAATGTACAGACACAGGTGAACACTGCACTGATGTAGAATGAAAAGTGAAAGCTCTGATCTCTCTGTGTGGTCTAATACAAGTAAACAAGTGCAGAGTACCTTTTCCAATATATTTTTTTAATCCAATAAAAACACAAATATTAGATAAAAAAATATTTGAATATCTTTAAAATGAAATACGTACGCCCAAGCGCAGTCCACAATAGCTTGGTTGCTCAAAGCCATCAGCCTGCCACCGTTGGTTTTAGCGAGTGCTCCTTCAACTGCGGCAGTCGTTCCGAAGGTCCAGCATGAACCACAGTCCTCTTGATCTGGGAAAAGATAGGAAATGACTCTATCTATTTATCTGTGATCCCATCTAGCCAATTTCGGCCGCAGCGACTGTATGATTTTTAGGGTGCTGGAAAGTTTTGATGTGCTCCTCTTCCATGTGCTATCATGCGACTAGCATATCCTATTTCGGCTGAGACACTCCGAGCACAAAGCAGACATTACATTATTTGTACTTAAAGGACCATGGGGGATTTTGTATGAACCGCGTCCCCACCCTCAACAGGTTTGAAACCAGTGCCATTCGATGCGCCTGGTAAGTAAGTTATTTTTTTACTATGACGAGTTTTTTCAGAAACGTGGGGTTTACCTGGAATACTTGAATATATCCACCAAACCTAACTTTTCCAATGGCAACATTTTTGAAAATCTGGGAGGTCCAACAGATTTGGGACTAGTGTCATTCGAAGCACCTATATAATAAGGTTTTTTTTTACTAAGGCGACATTCTTGAATTATGTGGGGTTTACCTGGGATACATCAAAACATCAACCAAACCTAACCTAACCATTGAAGACGCTTTTTTCAAATCTGGGAGGTCCAACAGATTTGGGACTAGTGTCCTTCGAAGCGCCTATACAATAAAGTTTTTTTCACTAAGGCGACATTCTTGAATTATGTGGGGTTTACCTGGGATACATCAAAACATCAACCAAACCGAACCTAACCTAACCATTGAAGACGCTTTTTTTCAAATCTTGGAGGTCCAACAGATTTGGGACTAGTGTCGTTCAAAGCGTCTATACAATAAGGTTCTTTTTATTAAGGTGACATTCTTAAATTATGTGGGGTTTACCTGGGATACATCAAAACATCAACCAAACCGAACCTAACCTAACCATTGAAGACGCTTTTTTTCAAATCTTGGAGGTCCAACAGATTTGGGACTAGTGTCGTTCAAAGCGTCTATACAATAAGGTTTTTTTTATTAAGGTGACATTCTTGAATTATGTGGGGTTTACCTGGGATACATCAAAACTTCAACCAAACCGAACCTAACCTAACCATAGAAGACGCTTTTTTTCAAATCTTGGAGGTCCAACAGATTTGGGACTAGTGTCGTTCAAAGCGTCTATACAATAAGGTTTTTTTTATTAAGGTGACATTCTTGAATTATGTGGGGTTTATCTGGGATACATCAAAACTTCAACCAAACCGAACCTAACCTAACCATTGAAGACGCTTTTTTTCAAATCTTGGAGGTCCAACAGATTTGGGACTAGTGTCGTTCGAAGCGCCTATACAATAAGGTTTTTTTTTACTAAGGCGACATTCTTGAATTATTTGGGGTTTACCTGGGATACATCAAAACATCAACCAAACCTAACCTAACCTAACAATTGAAGACGCTTTTTTCAAATCTGGGAGGTCCAACAGATTTGGGACTAGTGTCGTTCGAAGCGCCTATACAATAAGGTTTTTTTTTACTAAGGCGACATTCTTGAAATATGTGGGGTTTCTAAAGCATAAAAAAAATAAACATGCATGACTAAGCATGCTTCAAATAAACCCCCCTGACTTCCCCAGTGACAGAATCCTCAAATTCATATATTTTAATAGATATTTTGTGCTACAAAAAAAAATCCCATCGATTTTGCAATTGAAAAAGATAATAACTCTTTCCCTGGGTTTTCAGGTTAGGTTGATGTTTTGTTGTATCCCACATAAATCCTACATATTTCAAGAATGTAAAAAAAAACCTTATTACGCAGGTGCATCAAATGGCACTAGTTTAAAATCTGTTGATTCGCCCAGATTTGAAAAAAAGCGTCTTCAATGGTTAGGTTAGGTTTGGTTGATGTTTTGATGTATCCCAGGTAAACCCCAAATAATTCAAGAATGCCGCCTTAGTAAAAAGAAACCTTCTTGTATAGGCGCTTCGAACGACACTGGTCCCAAATCTGTTGGACCTCCCAGATTTGAAAAAAAAGCGTCTTCAATGGTAAGGTTAGGTTTGGTTGATGTTTTGATGTATCCCAGGTAAACCCCAAATAATTCAAGAATGCCGCCTTAGTAAAAAAAAACCTGATTGTATAGGCGCTTTGAACGACACTGGTCCCAAATCTTTTGGACCTCCCAGATTTGAAAAAAAGCGTCTTCAATGGTTAGGCTAGGTTAGGTTTGGTTGATGTTTTGATGTATCCCACGTAAACCCCACATAATTAAAGAATGTCACCATAGTAAAAAAAACGTTATTGTATTGGCGCTTCGAATGACACTAGTCCCAAATCTGTTGGACCTCCCAGATTTGAAAAAATGTTGCCATTGGAAAAGTTAGGTTTGGTAGATATATTCAAGTATTCCAGGTAAACCCCACGTTTCTGAAAAAACTCGTCATAATAAAAAAATAACTTACTTATCAGGCGCATCGAATGGCACTGGTTTCAAACCTGTTGGAGGGTGGGGACACTTTTGCTCATGGTCCAGCAAAGTTTCAATATCGGGCATGTTAATTTTGCCTTATGTTATACCACTTACTTTTAACGTTAGAAACAAGACCCAAAAGTCTCGTGTCATATTCATCCGGGACTTCGTTTGAGATTTCATTCACTCTTTCATCGTCGTATGGGAAGGGGATCGTTCCAACTTTGCCTTCAGGACGCTTCATCAGACCCATGTACCTTTTCATCTCTTCGGGAGTCTTGTCAGCGAATTGGTTGATAACGAGTTTGTAACCTTTGTTCTGACGGTTAGTCTGAATTACTTGCCTAAAAGTGATGTAAGAGTTAAAGTTATCGTGAGTGACTTTAAAAATAAATATATTTTATTAGAGCTAATTTGCATCCTTTCTATCAGTTCTGCGCCAGTTTAGAGACATTACTAAGTAAGAGAGACTTCTAAAAAACTATAGTTGAATTTATCTTAAATTACCTCATACTCCTCTTGAAGATACTCTTCCTCATTTTATGTTCGTTGGCATCAGAGTACTTTCTGTTATAAGTCTTTTTGAATCTGAAAATGAGAACATTAGGTCATACCGATTTCTAAGTACCATCAGCATATTTTTAAGCTGGTATATAGTTGAGAAAGTAAAGTTCACATACGCTTTAAAGACATGGTCGACATCTTCATCGTTATCAGCATCAACGAACAACAAATGCTTGGTTACACCTTCGCTGTCAAAAGTGTGAGTTGTGGCTTCAATTGGGCAACCATCTGCAAATGAACACATTTATAATGTTGTATTCTTCATGTCTTGGCAGTCGCTCCATGTAAAATAGTACAACGGGATTTAGCTGAATACTAGTATTCCGCTCAATCCCGTTGGACTAGAACTTAATCACACAACTCATACATACATAAACTCACGCCCTTTTCCCATGGGAGTAGGCAGAAACCAAAGAACGCCACCTACTACGATCCTCACATACTCCTTTTGCTTCGTCCACATTCATACATCTGGTACACACGCCGGTTATGAGTACTACGCACTTGCCCTTTAACTTAATCATTTTGTAATAATTATTATTTCTAAATGCGTCCCTAACCCATTGATCTAATTTTGATGAATATTTATACGGCATTGCAATGCATACGGGCGCAGCTAATATATTCTTTAGAAATTTACCACTACCTTCATGCCCATATATGGATATATCATATTATTTGGGGTCACGTTTATTTTCGTCCATCTCCCTTGTTAGCTGTCACTCTATCATTCGCTCTTTTGCATTCTTCACAGAAATCTATCCATCGTTTCCTTACTCTTCCTCTACCTCTATCATATCATAAACAAATATTGTAATACTTACAATCTGAAACATCGAAGACACTACGGAAAGAGAAGGCCTTTTCGTAATCGTAGAAGTCCCAAATTTCGTGCTTGTCCTTCGATCCCAACCATGGGTTGAAATCCAATACTTCGTATCTAAAAAGGAGTTAAATATAATTTACTCATGTCGTCTTCGTCATCAACCACTTCCTGCCTTCATCCTATTCCACTGTGAGATGGCGCAACAAGTTTTCTTTTTCCATTCTCACCTGTCAAACGACACGGCACGCGTACAAGCTTATAATATTATTATTGTCCCAAAAGATCGTACTCCCAGTGTAAGAAAAATCCTATGTGTTACAGGTACCCAGAGCACTTTATATCATTGCAAGCGCAACTTTCGAGTACCATAACTTTTTCATTTCTAGAGACATTTTAACGATTTCTTCACAACTTAGTTTCTTATTATATAAATTATACTATTAAATGCCATTGAACATACAATGGAAACTTCTTCATTTCATTTAGTAGTCTTTGGGTAAAACAGAAACTAACACCCATCCTCAGAGACTGTCGCATTTACATAGTAAGATAAGAAGATGGTCTTACCTGACAGGAACCCAGGCTTTGTCCTCTTCATTGTAAGTAGCCCAAAGGGTACTTTCTGAGTCGGTATTTTCGTCCTTAACATCGTATACAAACTTCGTGCATTCTTTGTCATTCACCGTTTCTTCAACTGAGTAACGGAAAGATATTATTGAAATATCTAGTACAGAGAATTATTTTGATTTAAAAACTATTCAAAAACTTGCAACATGTGGTTAAGCGCTATTACCACACACACGATTTCTATACCATCAATTTGGGGTCGAATTTATTTGATGTCACAGCTTTATTGAAGATAAACTGACTCTGTACTGAGTGAATTAATTTTAATCTGGGTTCATGATTCTTAAATATTTCAGAGATGCCATCTTAATTGTGTACTGCTCCTTAAATATTTACCGTCTCTTGTTAGTGGTGTGAATTTGATGAATTCGTCTTTAATTTATTAGTGCATTCATTACTCACATTATAAGTCTCTACTAAGTTTCAGCTGTTTTTGATTCTCTTACCTTCAGCCTCAAAGCCATCGACATCAGGCAGAATAGTTTCAGGTGATCGTCTGCGCCATCTGTTACCTTCACTGTTGGAACACACTGTTGTCACCTCTTGGTCTCTATCCGCCTCAGGATGAATCTGTTATAAGAAATGGTTTTTAGGGCATCCGTTAAAAACTCGCGTTGTTGCACGAAGCGGGTGACCGCTGTCAGAATGTTCATGGAAAACTAGTCGCACGCGTCCGCACCTATTAACATTGCTTATTAAGTTTTTTAAGAGCATCTTTGAGCTAGTTAGTAACTAACATTTGGATTCGATGGCCGATGGACCGAACGGCTCCAGGAATGGAGACCGAAAATTGGCAAATGTGATGTGGGACCAACCTACATTAATCGAGTGCTGACAAAAGGGTTGATAGAAAATACTGAATGCGGAAGATAGAAGGTGAGACCATAGCCAGCAGTAGGCTGAGTTGATTAAACAATTTAGGTGGATAATAAAATTATGGACATCCATTAGGGTGCGTTCACAAACATTTAAACTGACATACACAAATACCCAGACCCGAAACAACTATCTGTAGGCTATACAAATATTTGTTCCGTGCGGGGATCTAACCCGCAACACGTAGTGCAGCAATCAACTGCTTGAGCCACTGTGCCAACCGTGTCGTCATATTATGTAGTGATATTAATTGCAAAAAAATGATAAGGAACTTAATTAAAGTACGTACCTCATACTGAACACCGTAACGGAATTGTTTGTCTTTAGCGTTCACAATGGACTTCACATGACCATTGTTGTAATCTATTCTCGATTGTTTGGAAGTTCTCCTAAAAAAACGGAATCAAAATTTAATCTAAAAAATTTAATATCATTCTTTATCACCATTGGGTTAGGTAGAGGTGTGCCTTCTTGTACCGCAGTTGACCATCACTATCATAATCACTATATATGGGTTTAAAGATTCTTTATTTATTCTAAAAGAACATACATTGTTCACTTAATGAATAAACACTTATCTAGGGTAACATGTAGTCCAGTAGCTAACAGTTTTATTATCTTAATGTAGGTAGGTACGATGTTGACATGTTGGTTACTTAATATTATGATATAAAAACGTTAACTCAATAATTTTGTGTTGCTAATGACGTACTGCTTGAGTTTGGTTTTGAATACGTTAAAAGCGTCAGCCACGATGGTGTTTATGTTGCTACCGAAGTAGAAAAGGCAAGTATCATCGGCATACAAAGTCAGTTGTCCAATTAAACCTAGGTCTTTAATATATATATATCACTTGCATAATTATAACAAAGTACTCTGTGGTATCACTTGTGTATCAGAATACACTTTGACGTTTTTTATACATCACAGCGGTTTATGGTATTTATCGATCAATTTAGGTGACCTTTTCATGAACAAAATTAACATAAATTCTGAAAACGTAACCGTCCAAGATATTTATAATAGATCAATTTAGTTTACTTTGTTGTAAGTTTCATACATTTGCAGAGTATATAGGGTGTAAAAGTACCCTTAACGCAAACGAAGGGCACTTGTTCTTGCCGGAGGCTCTATGCGGGGATCGTGCGGTCCATGGCCCTTTACGGGGCCCCGGTGTGGGCGAGTGCTTTGAGGAAGCGGGCCGCCCACTACCTGAACGCGCCCCAAAAGGTGATGGCCGTAAGGCTTGTCCGTGGGTACCGCACGATCTCCCGCGAGGCGGCGAACCTCCTTGCCGGATTGCCGCCGTGGGATCTAGAGGCGATAGTCCTCGCACGCCTGCATGAATGGCGCGCGGAGGCGCTGCACCGGGGGGTCACTCCGTTGCCACGGCAAATTGCTGCGCAGCGGACAGACCTCCGGTGCGATCTCATGGCGGCATGGAGACAGCGACTGTCGCAACCCCGTGCAGAGCACGCCACGATAGTGGCGGTAAGTCCCCTCTTTGAGGAGTGGCTGGAGAGGCGCCACGGCGCCCTCACCTTCCGTCTGACGCAGGTACTCACCGGACACGGTTGTTTCGGGAGGTACCTGCACCGAATCAGGCGGGAGGAAACGCCCGGTTGTCACCATTGTGAGGATCGGCCGGAGGACACGGTGGAGCACACCGTGGAGGTGTGTCCCGCTTGGGCGGAGCCCCGCCGTGTTCTCGTAGCGGCGATCGGCGGCGGCGACCTCTCGCGTCCGGCCCTGGTGCAAGCCATGGTCCGGGGCGAGTAGGAATGGGACGCCGTCGCCTCCTTCTGCGAAGCAGTGATGCTAGCGAAGGAGGTGGCGGAACGTGAGAGGGAGAGAACCTCTCGTCCCAGCCGCCGCGGGAGGCGCTCCGGGCGTCGGGGGCCACGTGATGGCTTCCGGCCACCGTAGACGCGGGCCTGTGGACGGTGAGTGATGGGTAAGCTCGCCGTCCGTCCGTCTTATGACGACAACAGGCCGTGTCGACGGCGCGTTCGTGTTCCACGCGCGCCTCAAAGAGATGTCAGCAACATGGAAGGGGCCCGCAAGGGCCGACGCCTGTCGAGGCTGCGGGTTGTCCGCAAGGGATACCGAGGCCTCGACATGAAGGGCGAAGAAGGAACATGGGTGGTTTTTAGTCAGTAGAAGTCTGACACTCCCTTTCGCTCTGCCCAAGAGCGGGAGGGGTTATTTGATGATTTCCCACCCCCCAAAAAAAAAAAAAAAAAAAAGGGCACTTGTTCTCCCCACCACAATGATATTTTTTTTGTTCTAGACCATACCTGGGAACCCCCTAGTTACAGAGATATTGGGGGTCAAAGTTCCAAATTTTTCACAGCTGTTTTTGTAAATACTAGTTTTTCAGGTCATAACTTTAATTAAATTACCTCCATGACCCGTTTACTATTCAAACCATCCACTAGCACATTGTTTTAACAGTGCTACATTGAGTTTTACCATAAAATGTGATTTTTTACCCAAAAAAAAAAAAAAAAAAGGGCACTTGTTCTCCCCACCACAGTGATATTTTTTTTGTTCTAGACCATACCTGGGAACCCCCTAGTTACAGAGATATTGGGGGTCAAAGTTCCAAATTTTTCACAGCTGTTTTTGTAAATACTAGTTTTTCAGGTCATAACTTTAATTAAATTACCTCCATGACCCGTTTACTATTCAAACCATCCACTAGCACATTGTTTTAACAGTGCTACATTGAGTTTTACCATAAAATGTGATTTTTTACCCAAAAAAAAAAGTCGTTTCCCAGCAAAAATGTTTGCGTAGGGGTACTTAGTTTGATGTAGAATGCTTGGTTGACGGCTGTGTGATGGGTTGATTTACACCCTGTATTGCCATATTTGCCATCAACTTACTGCGGTGAATTTTTCTTTTTTTTAATTTATAGACTTACCAGATTTCGTAGTCTTCGATAACATTGTCGGTCAGCGACATCCTTGTAGCCTTAAGGGTGTATTGAGTCGGCCATCTTAGGGCTTTAGACAACAACTTTGCCTCAGGTTTAGGATCAACTTTGGTCACACCTTTGCCCGCTTTCTTGATCTCAGCTCTAGCCTTTTTCACTGCAAAAAAAAAACAAAAATTGTTCTCAGTATGTAAACTGAAACCTGTTTAAGGTTTTATGCTGAAGAAAAATAACACGTTTTCCGGGGCCAAGGGAAACTGTGACTAACATAATAAAGTGTTTAACCGAGTTTCAAAAAGGAGGAGGTTCTATGTTCGACTGAATATGTTTTTTTATATGTATGTTCACGGATATCTTAGTCAATTGTGGACCGGTTTTTTTTAATTCTTGAAAGAGTATACTCCTGAGGTGGTCCCATTATCACTATGTCAGGATCTGATGACGGAATCCGAAGGAAATCGAGGGTAACTCTCAAATTGTATAGGTACGTTACGTTTTTTCATATATTTTCTAAAGCTGTTCAAGTATTTGCGTCTAATAATCATAATCTTATGTGGATGAGCAACTCATCAACGGTTAGGTGTTGAAAGAAAATTATTTTAAAATGATACGTCAATAATGACCTTATACCTAGTAGAATTTTTTCAGGTTATTGGTGGTACAGGTTGAACTGATAAAGAAGGTAAATCTTATTAACCGACTTTAAAAAAGGAGGTTCTCATTTCACCGGTTTTTTTATGTATGTTCACCGATTACTCGAAGGCACCTGAACCGATTATATGATTTCCAGGAGGATCCATAAATATTTTTTCAAAATCGGTCAATCAGTTTTTGAAAAGTCAACAATAATCAAAAAAATGTTCGGGAAAAGCCTGTGACGTGTATTACAACTAAAAATGAAAAATATTTTTTTTTAACATAATAAACGCACGGTTGGCGCAGTGGCTGAGCGATTGGACTGCTGCGCTGCGTGTCGCGGGTTCGATTCCCGCACGAAACAAATATTTGTATGACCTACAGATAGTTGTTTCGGATCTGGGTATTTGTGTATGTGAGTTTAAATGTTTGTAAACGCACCTACGATACAGGAAAAAATCCTAGTGTGGGGCAACGTTATTTATATTAAAAAAAAAAAAAAAAAAAAAAACTTCCGAAAAAGAATCAGCTTATGAAGCCGGTGGCAAAAAAACGATATCAAACGAACTAAACTCACCGACTTCAGAAGCTGATTCTTTTTCTGAAGTAAATTCACTATTTTATGTTTTTGAAGTCGTTTTTATTTTTTCAACCGACTTCCAAAAAGGAGGAGGTTATTTTGTATGTTTTTATTTTAAACGTCGTCCCGTTCTGTTTCTCCTGTATCGGGTGTGCGTTTACTAATATCATATAGGTACACAAACAGCTGGACCCGGAAAAACTACCTGTAGGCTATTCAAATATTTGTTCGGTACGGGAATTGAACCTGCGACAAGCAGCGCAGCAGCCAATCGCTCAGCCACTGCGCCAACCGTGCTGTCAAAGTGATGAAGTGTGAATGTAATAGTATGAGACTATAGTGGATTGACATTTAAAGCTACCGAAAAACTATGAAATAAGCCAATTTTTTGGAAAACTATTGTGATGAAGTCGGTTAAAAATACGAAACACTTTGAAATCGGTGGTTATTTGCCAGGTTCTCTGCACCTACATCAATTCATCTGATGTCGAGAAATAAAACAGTTGTTGGAGAAGGCATTAGAATAAAAGGATAATCAGACCAAAATAGTAATAAATTCTAGATAGAGGTTGTCGAGATAAACCAAAATACCTCTCTGAAAAAGTGAAAAGTTTGAAATAGAAGACTTGCGCTGAAATGATGATATTATAACAAATATTAACGCTGCAAGGTTAGGTAATTTTGACGTTTAGCGACCCATGAAGATTCGCATAACAACTTCGTATGAAGAAACAATTACCGTACTTTATTGTCAATAGTGACTTAGAGACTAAAATAGGCACTTGATCATATCGGTGATGAAATAAATTACACAAAGTTATTGCGACTGGCTTGGTTCGAACCCACGACTTACTGCTCGTGAGTCGTGGCCACCACCACTGGGCCACCGCTGGCCTTAGATGACATACATTGTAATAAAATAGGAATATTTACTCACCACTCAAACCCTGTGTGACCACCACCAGCCCGAGAAGTAACCAGACAAATTTAGCCATCGTGAAGCCCAGAACCACAGATCCCAGAGCCCCATATACCTAATGTAACAAAATATTGCGCTACAGCCTTTTATATGTATTCAGATTACAGTGCTAATTAATAGGACTCATTAGCGTTTTAGTTGATAATTAAAACATCTAACTCTAATCTATAATTATATATAGGGTGTAAAAGTACCCTTAACGCAAACGAAAGGCACTTGTTCTCCCCACCACTGCGATCATTTTTTTGTTTTAGACCATACCTGGGAACCTCCTAGTTACGGAGATATTGGGGGTCAAAGTTCCAAATTTTTCACAGCTGTTTTTGTAAATACTAGTTTTTCAGGTTTTAACTTTACTCAAATTACCTCCATGATCAGTTTATTATTCAAAGCATCCACTAGCACAATGTTTTAAGAGTGCTACTTTGAGTTTTACCGTAAAATGTGATTTTTGACCCCAAAAAAAAAGTCATTTCCCAGTAAAAATTTTTGCGTAGGGGTACTTAGATTGATGTACAGAATGCTTGGTTGACGGGTGTGTGATGGGTTGATTTACACCCTGTATAGTATAGTGACATGATTCAATTCAATAGTATTTGTGACTTTGGTGGTCTATTTACTACCGTTTTGTAAACACTAAATGAAACACTGCGTGCATTTTTTTATTAGCCTGCACTGTTTCTGGGCAAAAGCCTCCCCCAATTTTTTCCATGAGCTCTTTTCCTGTGCGGCCTCGAACCAGCCCTCGTGGTACGCGTCTAGATCGTCACGCCACCTCGTTCTTGACCGGCCTCGGCGGCGCCGTCCGTCTTCTGGCAACCATCGATCGTGGGGAAGCTTTTGCCCAGCGGTCATCGTGCTTGCGGCTGAAGTGACCCGCCTAATCCCACTTTAACCTAGCAGCCTTCTTGCTACCGTCCACTATGCCCACTATACCATTTTTTTTTGGTTTTGTCTTACAATATAAGAATAGTTGTTGCTGTTGTCAGTCAGAGCTATAGCATAATCAGCTCACAATGTTCCCACTACTGGTAGACAGCCCTCCTCTCTATGACAGGAAATGGGCTGTAATCCACCACACAGGCCGAGTTCGGGTTGGTAGATGTCACATGTCTTCGGATTTTTGGTTCTAGTACAGTCGAAGAGGCTAATAAGTAGGTATATAGCCAGTTTGCCTTTAATATTATACAGATACATTTAGAGACGTATGTCAAACGATACAGCGTTTGACATCAGTTGCCTAATGCGAAACGCTTTTTAGATAAATTACATAAGGTATTGCGATTGGCTTGGTTCGAACCCACGACTTACTGCTCGTGATTCGAAGCTGCTACCACAGCGCCACTGCCAGATTTAACAATTACCTGGTGAGAAGCAAGAAAGTCTAGATCACTGGCTACTTCGCCATACTTTTGGATAAAGCACGATATACTGTTAAGAATTGAAAAATAAAACCGTTTCAAAAGCGAATTATCCTTTTCTGAGAATTCATTTACAGAGATTCATCCATACAATGCCTTCATTAGCCTGAGGTATCCATATTTTCATAACCTTTCAAAATTGAAATGTTTTAGGTAGGTAGGTACCTAAAAATATAATGAATTTGATAATTCTATTTTAGCGTAATGATCTAATTAGGCAAGTTTTAATTTGTTTTATCAACGAATAATCGGATTTATTTTAATTAGGCCACGTACATTATTTTAATTATACAATAATGATGCCTACCACTATATTAGAATGGCATAAAAAGTGACTAACCTTTTATGTCAGCATTATAAGAAAACATTGATACATGACTGCAGATAAACGTTATTTGGGTCCATGACATAATAATGATAATAATGTTTTATTTAAAGAAACTTAGACATAACTTACAAAATATTTCGACAGGCTAGTTTAAAACAGTATAAGTGGTGCAGTCATCTGTAGCCGAACTAGGCAGAGCCTGTGTTTCGGCTATCAGCGCCAAACCCCTCGAGAATTAGACAAAATAAAAGCGCCAGGCATAAGCATAGGCCTGTTTCACCACCTACGATTACTTAATAATAATTAGGCTCTCGCTTGGCAGCTGAATCAAATGCTTGATTCAGAAAGCAGTACTTCTGGACACGGCGCATATTGTTAGGAGGTTCCTCTCTCAAGCTCGAACCCTGTACCCAAAGCTGGTCTACAAAAAAAAAAAAAATAGGAATATTTAAGAATGTATTTAATATTTTAATAGTACATAATTGTAATGAATAAAGCAAAAAATAATTCAGATAATTTTATACAAATTCTGTTCATTTTTCAATTTATTCAGTAAGTATATAGTAGCTTTTCGAAATAGGCTCTATACCGTGAAATAGGCCCTTTTTTTAAATAAAAAATCATCAAGTAACCCCTCCCGCTCTTGGGCAGAGCGAAAGGGAGTGTCAGACTTCTACTGATTAAAAACCACCCATGTTCTTTCTTAGTTCTTCATGTCGAGACCGCGGTATCTCTTGTGAACAACCCGCAGCCCCGACGGGATGAAATAGGCCCTTACAATTTCAATTGAAACCTTCCCCAATCATAGCAATCAGTAAAAGAAAACAATCTTATAGTAGAAAACACTTTTGAAATCCAGCATTTAAATAACGTGCGACGTATTTTTTTTGTATTGATTTCAGCAAACCCTTTAATTGAAACCCGTATCATGCGGTGCATAAAAAATAACTAGTCCGCCTTCTTTGGGAGTCCGCTATGTTTTCATTATGAAGGACGTCATGCAGTGTTATCCAAACTTAAGGTGGACCTATGCAAAATTTCAACTCAATCGGTATGAGATAACTATTATAGAATTAATTAATTACAAGATTTGACCTTAACAGACAAACAAAAATTGCAAGTTAAATAAATGTTTCGAAATAAATAAAGCTTAGATATAATTATAATAACCGAAACTTCACCGATTTTCGATCCTCATCCTTACACAAGACAACAGTTTGGATCTACAGTCCAACTACACTCCGAGCCATAAAAACTGACCCATTATGAAATTGCATCATACTCATTTTTTTTGTCAGATTTACGCACATCCCGTAACCCAATCACGAATCACGTCAGATTGTTTTCTCACGAGACCGAGGAGCAGTCCACAACAGGTGGGTTACCATGATGTCTTCAAGCAGGATTGTTTCAATCTTATTCCAGTGTGCAAAAGAGATGGCGCTACCCACCCTGTATAGCTCTGTCGCTTTCCCACCCTGGAAAAAGGTTAAAACAATCCTGCTTTAAGATGCCATGGTAACCCCGCAGTTCTTGTTCTTCTAGTTGCCGTGTTGGTCCCACTGTGCCAATCATTTGTACGTGAATAACGGAGTTGTGAGCCTTTTGGCGCGAAGGAGAATGCTGTTCGAATTGTTGGGAACTGGATAAAGTAACGTATACCTACCTACTAAGACAGTTTAAGTGGGATAGGTATTGGAATGATTCATAATTATTGCGTCTTAGAGATCGGTAAGAGTTTGTACAATGCGAACTATGACAAAATAAAAATAAAAAAAACTTTTTTGCAAAAAATAAAACCGACTTCAAAAACACAAAAAAGTGAAAAATAACTTTAGCTTCTGAAGTCGGTGACTTTTGTTTGGTTTATTGAGTTTTTTTGTCACCGACTACAGACAGTTATTTTTCACTTTTTTGTGTTTTTGAAGTCGGTTTTATTTTTTGCAAATTTTTTTTTTTTTTTTCCATTTTTAGTTGTAATATCCTTTAAAAATATTTGATATTCATTAATTTTACGTTGTTAACAATACATGTCACGGTAATAGGCTTATCCGCAACAAAATGGAACTTAACATACCTAACTCTCGAAATCTGGGCGTCCTGTACACATCTGCGTACCCCGTCAGAGCATACAGGCGTGATGGTAAGTTAAGATGTTGCGTAAACAATAAACTTCCAAGCGATTGCAGCAATCACGACAGATTTGCACTCTATTATTGAAGAGTTCCATTGTATATCCCCGCAGATCAGATCAGAATTAAATCTTCACCAAAACTAAATAAATGGAACATTACATAATATCTTACTGCCCAAATCTGGGTGTTCACATTTGCGTACCCCCTCAGATCATACAGGCGTGATGTTACGTCATGATGTTGTATAAACAATAAACATCCAAGCGATTGCAGCAATCACGACAGATTTGCCGTCTATTTTTGAAGAGTTCTATTGTATATCTCCGAAGATCAGGATCAGATCTTGACCAAATTTAAATGGGACCACCTCAGGAGTATACTCTTTCAAATAAAAAAAGAAAATCAGGTATAATACATAAAAAAAAAAAAAAAACATACACACGAACATAGAACCTCCTCCTTTTTTGAAGTCTGTTAAAAACACTTTTACTTCAGACCAATTGTCTATAATTGTTACTAACAAAGATCATAAAAACTACGTTAGTTATTAATGAAAGCTTGAAATGCATATAAAAACTTCCTTGTATGAAATACTTTTTCAGTTTACACTGAAATCTAAACTTACTCTCATAATGCTTTAAATATGTGTAACATAACGAGTAAACTATATTCTCAAACTTTCTTCCACCTAATAAACATCATAATCTTTTGACAGAGGAGCTCGTGGCTTAATAAGAACTGCCACTCTGGTCGATCTTTAGGTTAAGCTGTGCTTGCCTAGGTCGGTCTGTGGATGGGTGACCGCCTGACATACCGAGTTTCCTCCGTGCCTCGGAAAGCACGTTAAGCTGTTGGTCCCGGCTGCCATATATAGATCTTTGGCAGTCGTTACAGGTAGTCAGTGACCTGAAATTCTGACATCCAGTCTTACCAAAGAGTATCGTATTACCTAGTATTAACTGGGTTGTGGAGGTCAGATAGGCAGTCGCTCCATGTAGAATACTGGTATTCAGCTGCATCCGGTTAGACTGGAAGCCGACCCCAACATAGTTGGGAAAAGGCTAGGCAGATGATGAATCTTTTGACAAGCAGCTAATCTACGAACTGTCGGTAGAAAGACCATTTCTAATGCGAATCGATCTAATGGAACCTTATTGCTCCCTTATCTGATGCGATGCAGTGCTGGCCATAGAAAGTAGGTGCAGCAACATTTTAACTGTTAATATCTTACTTTCTCCGGCGATAGCGGTCAGTTGAGTTCGTACTTTGCAGGCTATTGGTAAGTTATTACACTGGAGTGCGCAAAACACACTTTTCCCGGAGTACGGGTTGAGAAATCTGGTACAGTGTGATACTGTAACCTGTAACACGATTCGATTCATCTCTTGCATGGAATGAATGCAAGTTTTTGTGAAAAGGTTAATTAATAGGAAGATGATGCTTCCTCCCCTTGTCCTATGCTACTTGGGGTCGGACAAACAAGTTTTTTTATACCATTCTCCTATGTCAATCAAGTTATCATTTACCTACTCCTTTTTGCATCGCTATCTTGGACTTTTTTCTAAAGAGATAATTGCGGGTTTAAATGCTTTTGGCTTCAAAAATATTTATTTATTTTCGGACGTGTTCAAAACACTACTATTATCTACTACTATAAGATCAGGTAATAATTTTTAATTTGACTAAAAATGTGATGTTATTTTACAAAAAATTTTTTAACAACATGTCAGATAGAACTCCCAGAAGCTTAAACAATCTTCTTAACCTTCGTATATATGTGCTCGCGCCTATCGACTTAACACGTATACGTATTCGCGTACGGTCTCTCAGACCGGGATTTGATCTTGTCTATATTATTCTAATGTGCTTTTTCAAACATTATTGGTATTTATTAAATAGAAGAGAATATAATTGAATAAAAAATACATAAACATAATATCAGCACCGTAACTTAATTTGGTAGAAACAGTCTCCTGATACAGCCTCTGTAAAAATACCATAAGATTTAGCATTCTCACTTTAATACCAAAAAATAAAATTTTCATGTGTTTATTACCAAAATTACCCTTTTTTTTTTGGGGGGGGTGGGAAATCAGCAAATAACCCCTCCCGCTCTTAGGCAGAGCGAAAGGGAGTGTCAGACTTCTACTGACTAAAAACCACCCATGTTCCTTCTTAGCTCTTCATGCCGAGGTCGCGGTATCTCTTGCGAACAACCCGCAGCCCCGACGGGACTACGCTTAAATCGAATAAATGGGTATCAAGAATAATCGAATAATAAATACTAATCATTCATATTTTGAGATCGTTTTCTAACAGTAGTCGATGTAGAGTATTTTTCCTTACCTAAAACAGTTACACGTATACTCGCGTCGTTCTCACGGAAAACAGTCATAAAGTGTCACTATCCACTCCGCACCAGCGCTTGTACCACACTAAACAATGCATAACAACAAATTAGGAAGCTACTAAAGACCGCAAAGTCCCAGCTTTTTGTATTTCTGAGAAAACAGCTAAATATTGACTTGTCGGTCTGACAGACCTCTGCGCGAGTTTACGAAGGTTAAAGAAAATAACTAAAAAAATTGCTTGACTTGATAAGCGAACGCGACTTTACGTTCAGCAACCACACTTGCGACCACTAAATCAATTACGGTCAGTTTCGGTAAGCAATTTTATTGTGTTTTAATTTTCATAACAAGGTTTTTATATTCTTAAGCACCATCTTTGCCGGTTCGTAAAATTGGCCTTTCTGTTAAGTGCAGCAATAATTAAATTATAGTCTCCACGACTTTGTTGATGGTGACTGTGCTCACGGTAAAAGGTATTCGGTATTCAAGTGTTACTATTCATATTTTTTATTTCACTTCTCAGGTTACTACACAGTCATTAAATTAATAAGACACACAATTAACTTAGGAATAATATAGCAGTAATAATCAATGGTGACCTGTCTGTAACTTGTTATGTAATACTTACTATATACTACTATTTCGATAGATGTATAATGCTCAATTAATTATGCACAAACAAGAAAAAATATCTGTTCTAAGATATAAATAATAACTTGAGTCACTGAACAAATTTAATATACTAACATAAAAAAAATACAATTGCACTGTAATTGACTGTATTCTGACAAATAAAATACATGACGCCCTAAAAGGACATACTGACCTTTTTGGTGAGATTCTTTGGAAAAGTATTTCTTTTCCCCAGAAACAAACGTTTTAGAATCATTGACTGTGTCAATATTATAGTAAGTTGTGAAATAATTAGTACTAAGTTTACGCTTCAGTATAATCTTCCATCAAATACGGTGTTTAATCTTCGTTTATTTTACTTTTCTTACAGCAGCTCCATTTAAGTAACTTCATTACAAGATAATAAAATATGACCATTTCAATATAACTCCAATCAAATTTCACGCTCACCACATCCGGTACATTAATAACATAAAAATTAATGAACTTGTCAAAACTAAATTGATATTAGAGCCTCGTAACTCGACCGTTCACGATAAAACTTTCTTAGATTTTTATCTAGAACAATCAAGTTGCATGTGCATAGTCAAACTTGGAATTTAAAAAGTATTGTTACACTTTGCCCGCGGGCAAAGTTGCCTCCATATATATATATTGTCTGGTCAAGCTTTTGAATATAATTGCTCCCCAAGGCTTTGGTTCTAAGGTTGTATGACATTTGGTATGTCTGTTGATGAATCGGGCTATTATCATAATTACGGGGGCAATGTCTATAATTTAATCTCTTTACTTATTAAGTGTTTTGTGAGCATTTGGGTGTTTAGTTGTAGGCGATATGCTGGCGTGACTTTGGTTCATTATGGTTTTGTCATGTAGCTATTTACGCTGAGCGTAGGCAGCGGGTAGCGGGTGTTCTTTACGATAGATGCATATTGCAATCTATACCTTTAATTATTCTAATTGAAAAGTCATTATTCATCATCCTCATTCTTAGCAACCTTTCTTCCGCTCACTGGTGTATAGGCCTTAAATCAATTACTGAGCCTATGGCAGTCTACTATTGGACATACTTCGATCCCTCCCGACCACAACCATTGTGTTGTACTCCGGGCTGCGGGTTGTTCGAGGGCTGCGGGTTGTTCGAAACAGATACCGCGGCCCGGACACAAAGGGCTAATGAACATGGGTGGTTTTTAGTCAGTAAAATTCTGACACTCCCTTCCGCGCCGCCCAGAGCGGGAGAAGTCATTTGATGATTTCCCAACCTCCAAAAAAAAAGGTTTTGCACTCCGCAATTAATCTGTTCTAGTCACCTTTTTAATGTCTTCGGTCCAAGTATGTGTAGGAGGGCGCATATTATCACGGCTTTAATTACCGAAGGGTTGGGCAGAGGTGTTACTAGTGTGACGCCTAAATCTCGCTAAGTATATTTAAGTCCCAATTAATAAGGGGCGAGCCTATGCCATCAATCGTTATCGTTATCCTGATGAAAAAACCCAATAACTCTTTGCCCGTTCTGTGTATCGAACCCCAGACCTCACACAAAACAGTGGCGCTTTCCAGCACTAAAACAACGACACAGGTACGGCTGCAAATGCTAAATTTAACCTAACATTTTAATTTCCATATACAATCAACCTTATACTTCTTAGTTACGGGAGCTTTGTCTCTGTTTACATCTGCTGATCCATACCACAAGCTATAAATATATCGCATTAATATGCACCCGCTATGGTTTCATTATTATTTGAATAAATAGAAACGTAGCAAGTGGGCATCTGACTCACACTTGAGGTTCCGTACCTACACAAAAATCAGATAAGGCTGAAAATGAAGCATTTACCTACATACTTTCAAGTTTCGTTAAATTCGATTTAAAAACCTGCAAGTCGATGTATTTGTTAAACTCTTTTGCGGTATATTTCCAATCGTACTTAATATTAGAAATGTGAAAGCTTGTGAGGATGTATGGATGTCTATGTGAACTCTTTCACGCAAAAATCGACTGAACGGGTTTGGATGAAATTTAGCAAACAGACATTTTAAAACCTGTATTAAATTAACCAATAGGATACTTTTTAACGCGGTAGTGTGATCCCGTGGTTGAATTAATTATTTAAATACACGCTGGCGAAGCCGCGGGGATAAGCTCGATATAAATAAGGTGCTGTAAAGACGGTATAAATGTGGAATTAAGGGACCATCTTCTCCCGTCGGGGCTGCGGGTTGTTTGCAAGAGATACCGCGGCCTCGACATGAAGGGCTAAGAAGGAACATCGGTGGTTTTTAGTCAGTAGAAGTCTGACACTCCCTTTTGCTCTGCCCAAGAGCGGGAGGGGATTTTTGATGATTTTCCACTAGGAAAAAAAAAGGGACCTTCTTCTCTTTCTCAATAATTATCATGAACTGAAGAATTAGCTCATGCCATGGTATGAAAATGCGCCGAAAGCACATATTCTCATAACTCATAGAGGATGCGGGACCCTAAAATCTGAGTAGGTAATAAAATCTAACACCTTAGCTTCAGTTACCCGCTGTGTTAATTTTCATACATATTTTATTTTATTTAGAACCGGTTACCTTACCGGTACGACTACTATGTCCCCACAGACCTGCTAATATAGGATATTAATTAGGTATCACATTCCGTAAAAGAATTTTAAATGGCTACGTAATTGTGGTGTTGATTAAAAGTAAAATAAAAAAACTGGTAGACTGTGAATAAATTTTCTTAAGCTCTGTAGGGCTAGCCAAGTTACAACCGCTTCGTTTCTATTCTCTTTCTACAATAGATAACGTTTCGGCGCAAGCGATTATAGAAAGCGCTAAGTTGGTAGCCAACTTCACACAACTGAGTCGATCGCTCATTCTCTAATAAATATAGAAAAAACCTACACTTTAGTCTATGGTGAGCGTTTCTACTAACGTCAAACTAATGTCAAAATCGCAGTTGTTTACTTTATGCGCGGGTTGAAGTTTTGTTTTGAATTGTTATGAAAGGAATAAATTGTATTATGTGTTAAAAAAGTAAGTGAAATAAGGTACAAGTTCGTCTTACAATTGGTTTAATATGATATCACATTGCGGAATGTAATTTTAAACATTACTGTGTCGTGAAATAATATGATATTGTGCATTTCGATGAAAGATACTTAAATGAAGTGATAACTTTTATAATATTGGATCGAGATCTCGACCAGACCCAGAACAGTTCGCAGGTAGATTGGAATTAGTGGGAAGGTACGTAAATTATTACTTATTTTGTGACCTTCCTTTGTTAAAATCTAATATGCTTGGGCACTTGAAAGTTTACAATATAAACAATGACGTGTTGCGCGGCATGAACCTATAAAAGGGACTTCTTATGAAACAAACAAAATAATTATTGTGTTTGACCCTTAGCGCACCACAATATATTTGAAGTATGCATTTTAAATGCTAAATAGGCACATAGAATCCAAAATTATGAGAAATAAACAAAACACTTCTCGGTCTCAAGACAGCTGTATCATATATAGACGCCATTTTTAAGCGTTATCTCCAGGGTCTCGGCAAACGCTAAGGTATCGTTCAAATACTTCGCCAACGTTTCGTTTGCGCTTGTCAAAAGTGTGACATGGCTAGCATTTATATGGGATGTAGCGATCAACGTTGTAGAAAGGATCACATTTCATTCTATCATTTTGAACGTTGTAAACATGGCTACGAATTTTCTATTCGTTTGTTCTGACCACGTGATTTAGCGTTGAGATGACGTCATCCCCATACATTTGAGTCGTTTTCTACTAGCGTCAACGTTTGTAGATTGTCAACTTGGCTAAGCCTACTGGTAAATATTTACAATTCTTATTTGCTTTAGGAAATGAAAATTAGAATACCAAAGTAGTATTTTAGTTATTTTTTCTCACAGTTAGTTGCTAGTTTATTTTAATTTAATTAAAATATAAGTCTTAAATCTTGTTTATTACTTGTTACTGTCTCTTAATCTTATCTCCTACATTTTAAATCGAGGCTAACTCAATTGAAGAATCTACCAAAATCACCAACCATCATCTGGTTTGTCAACGAACAAAGAAGACGATCTGACTAGGCTTTTTCTTCAACTATGTTAAGGTTGGCTTCCAGTCGTACTGGATGCAGCTGAACTCCAGTATTTTATACTAGCGGACGTTACGCAGTTTCACCCGCGTAGTTCCCGTTCCCGTGGGAATACAGGGATAAAAAGTAGCCTATGTCACCCGCGAATAGTGTACCTTCCCAACGGTGAAAGAATTTTTGAAATCGGTCCAGTAGTTTCGGAGTCTATTGGTTACAAACAAATCTTTCCTCTTTATAATATTAGTGTAGACTAGCTGATGCCCGCGGCTTCACCCGCGTGGATGTCGGTCAAATTATATACTAAAACCTTCCCCTTGAATCACTCTATCTATTAAAAAAAGCCGCTTCAAAATCCGTTGCGTAGTTTTAAAGATTTAAGCATACATAGGGACGGACAGACAGCGACAGCAACTTTGTTTTATACTATGGAGTGATGTGGTGACTACCTATCTGACCCGCACAACCCAATTAGTAGGAACTGGATAATACGATACCCCTAGGTAAGACTAGTTGTCACTTTTGGGCCACTGACTACCTGTAATGACTGTCACAAATGTACACCTGACAGCCGGGACCAAGGGCTTAGTATGCTTCCCGAGGCATGGAGGAAACTCGGTATGTAATGGGTGGTCACCCATCTACGGATAAACCTAGGCAAGCACGTCTTAACCTAAAGTTCGACCCGAGTGGCTGTTATTATTAGAACCGAACGTAAAAATGTTTGACAGCGTGCTTTTATTTGGGCATTCTTTCAAGTAACGCTTAGTTTTAGAGGAAATAGGAGTTAAGTACCTTTATATATAGCAACTGACTCGTTGGTCTGGTGGTGCGGCTGTTGAACAAGACGTCCTGGGTTAGATTTCTGAGTCGGACAAAGCTATATTAGAGATTTTTCTATCAAGATATTTTTAGAAGCAGTCAAGGAGTCTGGACCTATGCCCGGTTGAAGGCAATAGCTTGCCGTATTACTTGGGACTTGATTATAACTGGCGAAATGTGGGTGTAATAATAGGTGTACCTAATTTTACACAATTGTACACCTCTGTATTACCTTTTTTTTTTTGGCGTATGGAAAATCATCGAAAAACCCCTACCGCTCTTGGGCAGAGCGAAAGGGAGTGTGTGTTGTTAGCCCTTCATGTCGAGGCCGCGGTATCTCTCACGAACAACCCGCAGCCCCGACGGACTCTGTATTACCCTTCGGGTATTACAGGCGTGATGTTATGTTCTGTTGTATAAAACAAACAAACGCTTTTATGAATAAAGTTAAAGCCTACATCTGACTTTCAATACCAACACAGCAATGTGAATACGAATACAATTACTTAGGGACAAACATATTACCGTTTTATTGATGTTCGGAGTCACGGCAATAAAATGGAGGCGTGCATAAGTGCATAAACATGGGAGTACATAAACAATGCTTCGTATTAACTCGCCGTATGAACTAAACCGTTCCGAACAATTGAACACAACCCGTGGTTAGGAGAAGGACTCAGAAGCGGGCGGAAGCGGGAGCGGGTGTCACTGATACTGTTTGAAAGAGATACCGCGACCCTGGAACACAAAGAGCTAAGAAGGAACAAGGGTAAGTTTTAGTCGGTAAATCTGACACTCCCTTTCGCTCCTCCCAGAGCCGGAGGGGTCATTTAATGATTGCCATACCAAAAAAGAGTGTCATTAAAGAAATCATCAACTACCTAGTCTTTGTCAACTTTATTGGCATCGTGTACTAATTAGACAAGATGCTATAAGCTCAGTCTGCCCGGTCAGACCTCTGCTGGTTCATAGGCTTCTCCCAAACTGCTCTATAACACCCTGCCCTCCCGTTCTCCGCTTTCCGAACCCAGTATGTCCCAGCCACTTCATACCAGGTCAAGTCTGACCTCGGCCACCTAGTCACTGCTGTTGTGGGTGTCAGACTTATCAGTTAGTGTACCTATTACTGAAAATTTCGTCCTGTAAGTTCGTCCAATGGTGAGCACCTATACACAATTATCTTTAAACCAGTACCATCATTATTAATTAACAAACTAGACATAAGTAACAATAAACATGCCGAATTGACTCACTCAAGTTAAGTGTCATGGTCCCATCTTTACCCCGGTAACCATTCAAAGACTCGTTCGCTCCAATAGTCACCAGTTCAACTGACACGAATCATCACTTCAACTTAGTAGTACCTACGTCTACTTACTACTAATGCTACAATCAGTAATATTTTCTATGTTGGACGAAAATGAAGAGTATGTAGAAAGTTCTACAAAACAAATCCCGGATCCATCCCATGTAAAATGCAATTAAATGTATTTTTTTATACCTACAAAATTTGTACGCCGTTATTGGCAAAACATGGACGCTCACAACATCTATTAATTCAATACCTTGCATGTCTGATTAATCAGTTAATGTAAACGCATGTTTGACAAATAAATTATTCTTATTCTTATCCGCTCCTAAGTTCACTATGCTCGCACCCAAACCTCCACTTGTTAGCCGAAATGCTTGTACACAGCTATAAAACAAGAAATGTGGTCGCCGCGCAGTCAGCGGTCACCGCAACGACCGTAACATTATAATGATTGCGACCATTTATTTTACAACTATCTTTCAATGACCAATTTACGAGCCAGATTATGGGAAAGAAAAAATACGAAAACGTAAAAAAATACTAAAAAATAAACACACACGTAATCAAATTAACATAATAATGAACATTGTGAACAAATATGCATTTAAATAAACTGTAAACATATTTTTTATGTATCGTAAATATTTACATACGGCGGTGGTTACGTCATTTTAATTAGTTATAATGGATATCCGATAGACATTCTAATATCCGAATTAATTAAACTTGTTGGTACCCACAGTGGAAGAGAAAGTGTTGTACGGATATTAAACATCACGAGGAATTTGCTCTCGATTTTGTATGTCGTTGAGCTGATGTGTAATTATCATTGTGTCAAAAGTAAATAACGTATGTTCAATACTTCAAGCTACGAATAGTGATTGGAGGGTCATAAAAGTACTTCATCACTGACTGACGTGACTTGAAAGTGTTTAACAGTGTAAGTAACATTTTGGTCATACAGACAGAGGTGTACCTAAAATACACCCACATTTCGCCAGTTACGTTTAAGTTTCATGTAATAAGGGGTGAGCCGAATGACATCAACCGGGCATACATCCTGACTCCGTGGTTGCTACTGATAACATCCGACGGAAAACCCCAATAACAATTTCCTCGTGCCGGGAATCGAACCCGAGACCTCATGCTCAGCACTCGCGCTTGACTACACAACCCTAGCAATATTATTTATTAAATCCAATCAACCACTGTCCATCACGTCTAGCGATTAATGAGCAGGCATCATGATATACGAAACTTAGTGTCACACAAACTTCATCCTTAATATAGTCAGCCCCTTAACAAATAGCCCTCATCTTTCACCAGCATCATTAGTTAAACACAACCAGTCTAACTAAACCTCCTTCGACCCCTTCAACTGTACACTATTGTGATCATAAAAGAGCAAAAAGTTTAAAGTGAAGAGATCCTAGAAAACTGGCGGAGAATTTTAAACGTTCAGTCCACTGTTCGTGGTCTTCGAGTTGCAAACTAATGAGAGGGCGTTTCTGCAGTAAATATCCAAAGGATTTTCTAACAATAACTAGGTAATCTATCTCTCTCCAAAAAAACATTGTGAAAAGGTTGGTAATATCGGAATGTGCAGTTTTCCGGGAACCGCTGAGAAAAATACAATAAGATCGTTACCATTTCTTGACTACATTAATTATATTCTTCCCTCAACGTTTCGGTATCGGCCGATAAATCAGTTTGATGGGCTGATGGCCATAATTGCCTTCAAACTATGCTGTCAGCCAACTGCTAGATCAGGATGGCGCTCTTATCGCGCGCGTACATTTGCCGATTACAAAACCCGCGCACCAACTGTTGTTCTGGTTGGCACATACATCACCAAACAACTAAATTATCGGCCTGATCACGAAATGCAGTGGCCAATATCATTAATAGAAATCTTTGAACAGACCGTGTGCTCGAGTTGGTCGCTGCCGATCCAATTCGTCTAGAAATAATCGACCCCTTTTTTTTTTTTTTTTGGGGGGTGGAAAATCATTAAATAACCCCTCCCGCTCATGGGCAGAGCGAAAGAGAGTGTCAGACTTCTACTGACTAAAAACCACCCATGTTCCTTCTTAGCCCTTCATGTCGAGGCCGCGGTATCCCTTGCGAACAACCCGCAGCCTCGACAGGCGTTAGCCCTTGCGCGTTAGCCCTTGCGTCGAGGCGCGCGTGGAACACGAACGCGCCGTCGACACGGCCTGTCGTCGTCATAAGACGGACGGACGGCGAGCTTACTCATCACTCACCGCCACACACAGGCCCGCGTCTACGGTGGCCGGAAGCCATCACGTGGCCCCCAACGCCCGGATCGCCTCTCGCGGCGGCTGGGACGAGAGGTTCTCTCCCTCTCACGTTCCGCCACCTCCTTCGCAAGCATCACTGCTTCGCAGAAGGAGGCGACGGCGTCCCATTCCTCCTCGCCCCGGACCATGGCTTGCACCAGGGCCGGATGCGAGAGGTCGCCGCCGCCGATCGCCGCTACGAGAACACGGCGGGGCTCCGCCCAAGCGGGACACACCTCCACGGTGTGCTCCACCGTGTCCTCCGGCCGATCCTCACAATGGTGATAACCGGGCGTTTCCTCCCGCCTGATTCGGTGCAGGTACCTCCCGAAACAACCGTGTCCGGTGAGTACCTGCGAATAATCGACCCCTCTTGCATACAATGCGAGTGTACAGCCCCAACACAGAGATATGCCACACTTCCTCTCTTACCCGTCGTGCACCATGCTTGACTTGAATGAAGAAAACAACAGAACTATCCAGGTTGCTACATGACATACAGTCTGTGATTGGACGGACAAAACCAGAGTCATCAATTCAAGAAGAAGAGGATCAGTAATGCGTGCAGTTTCATAAGTAGTAAAATGCACCAATGGTCGATGCCACAAACTCCTTTTGCAAATTAGACACCAACGAGTCAATAAAGCCGACACTTCCTATAAAGTTCCTTCCAATAACACGGATATAATCTCAATATTAGACATGCATTAGACATTGCAGCAGAAACAACCAAGTCCGAACTCCGACGTGCTTGGGCTACCAACGTACCAACGCAACAAATAACAGTTTATTCATTCAATGCTTCAGTGGCGACTGTAATACTCATTGTGTATTTCTTGAAGACGCTTGGTGTTTGTAAAGTTGTGCTGGTTTTCTTTCCCGTCAAAAGCGTTGGAGAATATTTTACGAAGGGCGCTTTGTTTAAGCGTTTTGTGAACCGTATTCACATGACTTTAGACTAAATACGTACGGGTTTTTCTTTCCTCTTGTCCAGCCTAAAATCCAAAAACAATAATAAAAACATGTTTTTTTTATTAGCCTTATATGTCCCACTGCTGAGGCCTCATTCATATTCTTTCAAATACTCTTACCACCTCGCACCAGCCTTCGTGATGCATGCGCGTCCAGATCTTCTCGCCACCTCTGTCTAGGCCACACTCCTCGTTGTTGTGACCTTTGCCCAGGTAGTCAAGAGTCAACTTCTTTTGATAGGTACTCAGGTCAGGTCATGTAGGTTATAATAAATGGTCCAGCTTTTATTTTCTCAAACAAGCATACAAACCACAGATTATAGGTATATAGGTATATTCAAACTCCGGAAACCAACATAACATTCAGCAGTCACTTTCCGAAATACGGAATTTCCATTTGAACAAAGCGAAACACCTAACATAATACAAAATTGCGGTTCACGCTCCGGCAACTCAATACAAAAGTAACGAAGTTATGCGAAGCTTTTAACGCGGAGTGAAGACTAAAGCAATGCATCAAGAGCCGGATATAATACAGCTAGAATCGGCCATAGCCTAGCACTAGTACTGTCACGAACACTAGCTACTTTTATTTTAGACAAAAAATTGGGGTGCCATGCAAATAAATTGTTAACAAAATCCAATTCAAACAGCCATTCTCCTTAACGGTTAGACCGATTTTGACGGGACTTTTACTGGCAAATTGTTGATGATATAACAAAAAACTAGGGCTTCTTTTATTCTACAAAAAATATTAAGATTCTGTTCAACTAAAAAAAAAACCTTGATGCTGTGTACAAAATCCGATTCAAATAGAGAAGTGATATTTTTATGGTAATTTCACGCGAACAAATGTCTTGGGACACTGCTTTAATAATAAGATTCCAAGAAAATAAAATACTTCATGATCATCATCATCTGTCTAGCTTTTTTCCAAGTACTTCCAGTCTATCCAGATGCAGCTGAATACCAGTATTTTGCTTGGAGCGACTGCCTATCTGACCACCACAACCCTGTTAATACTAGGTAATACGATACCTTTTGGTGAGACAGGTTGTCAGACTTTCAGCAGGTCACTGACTACTTTTAATATAAAATACTTAACTGCCAATAATTTAGGCGCAGAGAAAACTAAGTTACTAAGTAGGTACATAGGTACTATAGTGCTTGACTGTACTTCGTATCATGAGATTGCAGGCGCCCAGGCTGCCCAGCCCGAATCCGCAGATGTTCTAATTCTAGTGACGTCATTCAAGCAGCGCGAATAATGGCCGCCTACAGGGAAGATTGTTATACGCCGACAAATGGCAGTGAAATTGAATAAATTGTGGCGTTAGTGTTAGGATTTTGTTCGTTTCAGACGTTTGGCAGTCCGTAAACTACCACGAATCCACAAATTAAGAAAAAAATATGTGTCACAGTTATTATGCCATGAAACTGTGACTGTAGCTCCATTTTATTGGTGGCTTCGACAATTCAAAAATCCAGATCTTATTACTGTTGTTATAAGGACCTTTATGTTAGAAAAAGGATTAGGTTCCTGTTTTCAAAAGCATAAAATAAATGAAAGTTCTTAAGGTCCTCATCATCTAAAGCCTGAACTCACGCACTGCTGGGTAATTGGGTATGGCTATCTTTTTGTTGCAACCAATTAGGTACCTCGTTACCATGTTTCAAATAAAAGTATTTTATGTGACGCAAGTAATAATAACTCTCGATAGTTCAAACATATTCCATTTTAACAGCGAAGCTTGGAGCGTAATTAATAGCCTTATCAGGATTAAAAAAACACATCGTTACATGCCGTTCATGTTGATTTAATTAATTAGTTACGCCTTACGCCCTGATAATTACAATATCAGAACAAAATGGATTTCCATTTGATATCGCTACGTAAATAACATAATATTGTGAAAAAATACTGGTGAGGTAAGAGCACTTAGCTGATGAAACTTGGGCCTAGAAATATATTTTTGATTTTATTAAAATATTCTTGAATGAAACGGCCGTATATAATCCTATTTCATTCCGCAGGAGGTTATTGGAAAAGGTTTGGGTCTGATTTATTTGATGTCAACCTTTTGATGGATGCATTAGACAGCTTATCCACTAAAGTAAGATTAGTAATATAGGTACCTACATAAAAAGCTACTGATATACGTAAACTAATACTAAACTTAATGAATGGCATTCGGCTTTTAATATGGGTACAGTAACAAAACCTAAATATCCTCAAGAATTCAACGTGCAAAACTTTGGCCTCGCCCTCCATCTACATTCTAAACTACAGCATTATGAGGTCACGCTTGTAAATCATAAGGTCTCCCAAAGGGTAATGGAGAGGGCTATGCTCGGATTTCCTTGCATTGCGAATGGCTGATGGGGCCGAAAAGTTCTGGAGTGGCGACCGCGAACCATATAATTTTGTGTTGGAAGGGCTCCCACTCAGTTGACCGATTTTCTGTTGAAGGTTGTGGGGATACGCATGGGACCGGTCAATATTGCAATACTTGCGGCAGACTGATGCCCCGCATTACACGTCTTTCGGCTTGAATAACGATAATAGCGTGTGAATCATGATATTCAATTCCATGCACGAGAAAATTCCCAAATATTTCTCAAACTAAATACCAACAGAAAATTTAATTGAGTGCCGCTGAGCGCGGGGCCCTCTGTCGAAACGCACAAAGCGACGAATCTATTGTTAAGAGCCGCTCTGCCAATTTTGTTATCGACTTCATAAAGGCTTGTAGTAGTACTTTGAGCGAACGTCTACTCTAGGCTGTTTGCAAAACTGACTTTCATTATGGTTCTTCCGGGAAGTGCCTGCTAAATGATGTGAAAGCAAGCGATAAGAGCATTAAACCGTTTGAGGAGCAAAGGGTTTTCTAGCTTAATGCTTGACTAGTCACGGGGCGCTAAATGTATTTAGACATCATTCTGTCTTTGGCTAAAAAAGAGTGATTTTTAAAATCATCTAGTTGTATGAAGAATTTATTCTAGAAATTCCCACTGATATATCTCCAGTAGTGGAAAATGCTGTTTAGTTTTTGAGAAAACCCAATAAACCTAAACACAACCAATTGGGGACCAGACAGATAGGACAAAAACCCAGAAACAGAATTGCTTACATTGAAACAAAACTTCAATGGGAATATCCTGTATAAAGTGTGTGACTTGGAGATCTTTGAATAGACTCTGAACACAGGTTGGTCAAAGCAAGGAAATATATTCAGGTGGAGAGTCATAGCTGTCTTTGACACTTAGTATCGTGACCTGCCTGTCCTGCTGCTTGTAGGTATACAGGAGCTGATGGATGCTGATGAAAGTGCCAATTTACTACTACAAAACACTACTACGCTAGGAATAGGGATAGTATAGAACTACCTTCAGTAAGAACTTTATACGGAAGAAGAACTATTCAGTTTGAGGGAGTGCAGATTTATAATAAATTACCAAAAGAAATAAGGGATTCTTCATCTATTAATATATTTAAAAATAGGTTGAAGTTGTATTTGGCCAACCAACAATATAATATACCACTACCTACATTAATCGATTGTTCGAACGACAAGTAATTTAATACTTAAGTTTTTTTTATGCTAAGTTTCTCATATTTAAGTGAACTATGTATATTCTTTTGAGAAATAAAATTTCTTTAAACCGAATTTTGATCAACACATCAAAATAAAACCATTATTGCTAAAATTTCCATCCCCATAGGTCGGGCATTATATCAGTGGGGATTTAATCAAAGTATTAGTCACTTTAATTCATAAGATATCGTATTAAACCACCAACCAACCATATTATTTGCAAGCCTGCATATTTGGTCCTTAAATAGACCATCAATTCGCAACACAAGTATTCCATGGAAATGTAAAGGGTCGCAATATTCCGTGGGAATTATTTCTCACCCCTATAATGTAGCCCACCCCTTCATAAGGGGCGCGTGCCACTCTTACTTAATAATGACACGCTTTATTATTTTTGTATTTTATTCTGTTTATGGATTGTGTTACTAGAAGGCATAAGATAAGTCGACAATGTTTTGTGAGGATTGTTTTTGTTTGAACTTGCGTTGATTTTTAACCGAATTCAAAAAGAAAGAGGTTCTCAATTCGTCGGAGATCTTTTTTTTTGTTGTTATCATGTATCTTCTTCCCCCATTACTCGAAGATGGCTGAACCGATTTTTTTTTTGTTTTGTTTGAAAGGGGTATATACTATTTCCCAGGTGGTCCCATGATCATCAAGCTGACCTGGCACCTCAGATCCTGAGATTTGATTATGGAATCCTGGAGAAATAGAGAGAACTCTTAAAATTTTATAGGCACACTTGAAGTGATTTGAGTAGGGTTTGGAAGAGTACTTTCTCGGAGGTCCCATTTCAATTTGGTGAAAATCTGATGAAGATCTTCGGAGATAGGCAACGGAACTGCTCAATAATGATAGGAAATGGACCGGAATTACTGAAATCTCATATCTGTCTATTGTTTACACCGCCCATTATAACATTAAAGCACGCCGGTACGCTGTGAAGGGAGGGGTAAGCACATGTGAACCACTAAAAAGTGAAAAATAAAATCTTTTTAACAAAAAATAAAACCGACTTCAACAAAGAATAAAAACATAAAAAAGTGAAGAAAAGTCAGTTTCTGAAGTCGGTGGCAAAAATCTGAAATCAAACAAACAAAATGTAACCGACTTCAAAAATCGATTTTTCTTCTAAAGTTTATTTTTCGCTTTTTTGTGTTTTTATTTTTTGTTGAAGTTTGTTTTATTTTTTGTTATTTTATTTTAAATAAGTAGGTCTAGCTAAGTACACGTAACGGGTTGATATAATAATAAACTAGCTGATGCCCGCGGCTTCGTCCGCGTGGATTTCGGTTATCGCGACCAAAAGCAACCTTTTCATCCCCCCCTTTCAACCCCTTATAACCCTTTTTTCACATTAAAAACCCCTCAATTAGCCTATGTCCTTTCTCAGCCTCTAGACTATCTGTGTACTAAATTTAATTTAAATCGGTTCAGTAGTTTTTGCGTGAAAGCGCGACAGACAGACAGATAGAGTTAGTTTTGCATTTATAATATTAGTTAGGAAGTTAGGATTAGGTTCGTGAAAGTAAGTGCGTGAACGCAAAAAGCCTTGCCCTTGCGCTGTTTTACCGTTTATTTATAAATGCAACATTTCGGACAATCATTTTGTTTGGTCCGACTAACAATAATTTCGTTTCTCATTAATATTAATCAAAGCACTAATGAGTACCTACCTATTTAAAAACACTCCCAAATCGCCAACGGCATTGCAATACCTACATTAATGGCCGATGTCGTTATCGGCCATTAATGTAGGTATTGCAATGCCGTTGCCGATAACAGAAATCGAAATAACTCGTTTAAAACGTTAATTTAATTCGGCAACGTTCCCTTCATTCCATCACTCGTATCATATAATCAGATTGGGGTTTCATTAATAAAACAGTTGAATTCGTTCGCCGTAGTTCCAACGGATATGAAAGTTTCTTTGCAAATATAATTTTCTGCCACGTTTTTGAGCTGCATGTTTTTAATCTTATCTTTTCCTTATTTGTTCCTTCTGGGCGATGTCCTATTTCGTTGACCTACTGGCTGGATGTTTTTTTTCAATTACTGCGTGTTTGTTTGTGGTAGAAGTTGGTGGCTACATGCTGCTCTGTTATTTTTTGAGAAATTATTAAAAAACTTAATTAATTTTTTTTTATAACTATTACATATTGAGAAACTTACTTCTGAAGGTGATTCTGCTACAAATTACTACATAACATCACGCCCGTAATTCCTGAAGGGTGAGACAGAAGTGTACAATCACGACCAATGACATCATCATCTGCCTAGCCTTTTCCCAACTATGTTGGGGTCGGCCTCCAGTCTAACCGGATGCAGCTGAGTACCAGTATTTTACATGGAGCGACTGCCTATCTGACCTCCACAACCCAATTAATACTAGGTAATACGATACTCTTTGGTAAGACTGGATGTCAGAATTTCAGGTCACTGACTACCTGTAACGACTGCCAAAGATCTATATATGGCAGCCGGGACCAACAGCTTAACGTGCTTTCCGTGGCACGGAGAAAACTCGGTATGTCGGGTGGTCACCCATCCACAGATCGACCTAGGCAAGCACAGCTTTACCTAAAGATCAGTTCTTATTAAGCCACGAGCTCCAAGAGACCAATGACATACACACATAAATACATAGTCCAAAAATTCAAAAGACATTTTCTCATAATAAACGGTGTCTACTTTGAGATAATACCTATTTTGTATTCTATTTATATTGCCATTTTTATACCAGGAACAAATTCGAACTCCGTGACTTCTACTGAATAATTCCAGCTCAAATAGAACTTTGCAAGACCTGAGAATTGAACCACAAGCACAGCAGTCACGCCACCGCCCACAAGACCACCGAGGCAGGTTTTTTAAAACTTAGATTGAATTAACTTAAATACCTACCCGCCATCGCCAGTGCGAATGAGTGCTCAAACCAGAATTATAGAAAAAAATAAAAACTCGTAAATTAAAACACTATTAATCCTACGACGGCGACTAATTTGTAATTGCTAACTATAAAGAAAGGAAGAAAAAGTATTTATTGGACGTACACAGGACAAAACCAATTGATAAAAATAAAATATTTAAAAAGTAAACTGAGAAACACACTACCGACTTACGCGTGAACCTGTGATGACGTCGATTAAAAATATAATGGCACAACACCGGGATAGGAGGAGGATTCCCATTCCTTAATGGGGGGAGGCCTTTGCCCAGCAGTGGGATACAATAGGCTACATAAAAATACACAAAAGATAAAGTGATTGTTTTAAAAGAAAAACCGGCCAAGAGCGTGTCGGGCCACGCTCAGTGTAGGGTTCCGTAGTTTCCCGTCCGTCACAATGAATTGGGTTACTAATTAATACATAGACGTGCCAGAAGTTTTCGATGGTAATTTTGAATTGCGAGAACCTATTTTAATAATTATTTTTTTGTTTGAAAAAAGATACGTTCAGGATAATAAAATATTATGTAAACGAAGTTAAAAAAAAAATACGGGCAAATGAAACTTGACCTCTGGATTGTATAGGCGCTCATACGATTCAGGGACCAAATTATATTGGTTAACTGCAGTTTCCATCTGTTGTTTCCATCCAAGTTCAAAATAATTTTCCTAGAAAGTCCTTATAAAGTTCTACTTTTCAGATTTTTTTCGTATTTTCTAAACTTATGGTTCAAAAGTTAGAGGGGGGGGGACGCTTTGTTTTTTACTTTTGGAGCGATTATTTCCGAAATTATTGACATTATCAAAAAATGATTTTAGTAAACCCCTATTCATTTTTAAATACCTTTCCAACAATATATCACACATTAGGGTTAAAAGTAAAAAAAAAAAACACTTCCCACTTTACATATAGGGGGGCTACCCTAATAAAACATTTTTTTCCAATTTTTATTTTAGCACTTTGTCGGCGTGATTGATACACATATTGGTCCCAAATTTCAGCTTTCTAGTGCTAACGGTCACAGAGATTAAGCGAGGACGGACAGACGGACAGACAGACAGACAGACAGACAGACAGACAGACAGACAGACAGACATGGCGAAACTATAAGGGTTCCTAAATATAAAAAATTTTAGCCCCCCAGTATCGGGAACAGGGTCCAAGCAGGGCCTCGGTCAACCATCTACAGAACAACCAATTCTTATTCTTGAATAAAAGTAGCATTAGTCAGATCATAAAAATTATATTATATAACATCAGCTATCTATCTGCCAGTAAAAGTCCCGTCAAAATCGGTAGAGCCATTTCGGAGATCAGTCGGCACAAACAGTGTATGGTATAGGTGCCGTTTATTTATACTTTCATATGCATTCAGTTAAAAAGCTGTTATTTTGATATTACTCATTTAAACAAGCACTTTTTTTTTATTTGTAAAGATCAACCCGTCTATGAATATCATTTCGAATTTTTTAAAGTCCTGCCACAAAGCCGGACATTTGCAAAAGGTGGCTTCCCATAACCTTTTAAGATTTTCCAAATATAGACATAATATTGCTTGCCAATCAAAGCGTCGATGCACAAAACATTAGACTATTTAGGCATCATTAAATATTCAAACATGCCAGAAACAATTAGGCACAGGCGTTGTGAATATTCAGCCGCTAGGTTCAGGAATGCCCGGGCGGACCGAAAACTATGCGCTATCGATAATAATTGGTTGCAAAGTCCCGAACTCGGGATGCGAGCGATTTTGATCACAATGGGTATTGTTGACACTAGGTACAGTTCTACTGCACAGATTAATAAATGTTTCATCATCATCATTCTCTTGCCCTTATCCCAATTTATTTGGGGTCGGCGCAGAATCTCTTCCTCTTCCATACCTCTCTATTTCTTGTCATCTCATGAGACACCTCCTTTAGATTAATAAATTTTTAATATATTTTAACAGACTTGTAAAGAAAAACTTTAACAAAACGTCAAGAATTCAATACATTCTTAACTTCAGAAACACACACCCACTTTTGTTAGTTTCTAATCCGCTAATCCCGTAATTAAAATCGTTATTTTTGGTTTTAGTATTATTAGTTCTTTATTTATAGTTAATTTATTATTTTACAAATAAATATCGTATTCTGGTTAATCCGTGAAACGGCTAAAAGTCACTAAGGTGGATGCGCTAAATAAATAAATTAGTTTATTCACGTAATTTATACCCGTTACCATTAGTCTCAATACGAGCAATATACATGAATAAAACATTAAAATTTTGATAAAATTCATTACAAAATCAATAGAATAACAAAAAACAATACACACAAACCTACAGTCCAATCCTATGTTACTTAACATATATTATAACCTAACACTGACCGGCAATTATTGCAAAATTAAGAATTAAGAAAATTCTAATTTCGCGGGCTACCATGGAGCTTTCATCGAATTATGATTTTACAAGTAGCCCTAGCACGAACTCGCAGTACACTGATTCAAAAATATAATTATCCTATAGTATTTTAGTAACATCGCTCGAGCTAAGAGATAAATAAATTAGCTAGTGAAAGTCCACAATCGTGACGGGTGTCGAATCATCAACTTCCAGCAAGATAGAACAAACAAATAAACATTTTTTGAGCCCAACGGCGGTGTTTTAGTGCGCAATTGAAGTTCATATTTTTATCATTTTAAATACCCATACCCATGAACATAGTGCGGAGTTTCGTTACCCAACCTTGAAACTCATTACACTTTCTTTGTATTAGGTATATGTAGATAGCAGTAAGTTCTACAAGATGGGTCCACACATGTGATGCACCGGCACCTTTGTTTGTACGAGGGGAGTTACCCAGACCGGCCTGAGCTGACACAACACATGTCTTAATTACAGCCCACGACGATGGGAACAGATTTTGTTTATTATTATCATAAAAATAAATGAATTTCTGGGCCCCACATCACAGCCAATTCGCAGAAGCTATTAACTGCCAGAGCTCGTGGCCTAATGATAACTGCCACTCGGGTCGATCTTTAGGTTAAGCCGCGCTTGCCTAGGTGGGTCTGTGGATTGGTGATCACCCATTGCATACTGAGTTTCCTCCGTGCCTCGGAAAGCACGTTAAGCTGTTGGTCCCGGCTGCCACATAGAGATCTTTGGCAGTCGTTACAGGTAGTCAGTGACCTGAAAGTTTTAAATCCAGTCTTACCAGAGGGTATCGTATTACTCATTAATAACTGGGTTGTGGTGGTCAGACAGGCAGGGGCTCCATGTAAAATACTGGTATTCACCTGCATCTTGTTAGACTGGAAGCCGACCCCAACAAAGTTGGAGGAGATTTCTACACTAACTCCAGAGAAAATTTCTGAAATAGTACCGAAGAGATATTTTGTACAATAACTCCAGAGGAGATTTCTGAAATAAGTACTGAAGTGATTTCTACACTAACTCCTAAGAAGATTTCTACAATAACTCTTGAAGAGATTTCTACAATAACTCCTGAGGAGATTACTGAAATAACTACTGAGGAGTTTTCTACAGTAACCCTTGAGGAGATTTCTACAATAACTCCTGAGGTGATTTCAGAAATAACTTCTGTGGAAGTTCCACCTGTAATATCTGAAGATACGCATAGACCAAACTATGAACATACGCATTAAGTCACCACAAGAGGACATTCTCAATCAATTATCTGAAGAAAATAAAGAAATAATTCCTGAGGAGATTTCTACAATCACTTCTGAGGAGGATTCTACAATAACTCCTCAGGAGATTTCCACAATAACTCCTGAGGAGATTTTAAGTTCAGAATCTAAGGATTTTAAAAGTAACACCCAAATACCAAACTGTCCTTGATTAACTACTCGTAGGCGTAAGCGTACTCGTACGCCATCACAGGACTATACCAGTACAGGTATACGCCTCGGCAACAAAAACAGTATACTACCACAACAACTAGAACACCGTGGGATACCACCCGCTGGTCTCAACCAACGGACGCTACCAAGAAACCGATCACAACTCGCAAACGTATCAAAGGTAGCACAGATAAATGTAGTTTGATTAGGAAACTTATAAAATTAAAAAAGGATTTTGCGAACGGTATCATAAAACCTAAAAACACTATAAATAAAGAGGAAATAAAAACTGACTCAACAAGAAACAGGTATCTCGGTTACTAATATTGTATCTAGACACTATGTTGTCTGAATCCCTAAGGCCTTGTATCTACTAAGCAACATTTAGTGTGCGACACGTTGAAATTTGGCGCGTATCTTTTGTTTAGCAACGTTGTCTGTCTACGCATGACTTATCATCAGCGACATGTCGCCAGAGGAACGGACGACTTAATGATCCGCCCTAATTTCAACGTGTCGCGCGACAAATGTTGCCTACTGAATACATGACTTTACATGGACAAGTATTAAAACGAATAAAAGCTGATTTCTTAAAGAGGGATTTTTTTTAGATTCCAACATGGTTCTCTGACAAATATCTAGTCCAAGAGGCACATAGCCTGTCAGGGGGCCGGGGTTGTCTTTCCAGAGATATGTGTTAAAAATTATGTGTGTTAGTCCCAGGATTCTGTGAGTAAGTTACCAAAGCGGGCCTAAACCATACAGTAGCTTTATTATGTGCGTAATTATGCTTGCCCGATATAGGGAGCTCACTTTCGGAGCAAGAGGAGCGGGGGGGGGTTAGTGTAAGACCCTTGAGCAAAAGTAATAATAAACAAACAAAATAGGAAGAATCATGCAACGGATATGACAGATGATTTGAAAAGAGCGAAGAAAAGATACACCGAAATGAAAGCAAAACTGAAAGACAGAGTGATGGTAACAAAGAACAGGGATGAGAAGTAAGATCTAATAACTTCACTATAATTTTAAGTTGTTCTAGGAAGAGATAAGACGGGCTCGGGGAGTGAGGGGACATCAAGTATAAACGCTAGCACAGAGGACAAATGCTGACTAACCGAAAAATTAAAGGGTTTAGGAAGCTGAAATGTATAAGTTTGCATGTTTTGTTAGTGTTCAGAATAGTGTGCAGTGCTTATGTGAAGTTGGAAGTTTGAGTTGAAGACCAACCTAAACTAGGCTTAAGAGCAATCTATACAAATATATAAAATTGATGTGTCTACTTACGATGGTCATACGTTGACAACTCGTAACCCACATTTTTTCACAAAATGACTTTTATACACCAAAAATGTTTAAATTAAACGCCAGATCTTCCCATTGATAACTCGTAATGCACAAAAAATGTCATTCGAACAATTTATGCCACAATTGACAACTCACAGTTAACAGGTATCAACTTGACCTCACTAGCGCGCGAGTTACGAGATGTCAACGCAAATGCAGTTCGCAAGAATTAACAGACAGAGTAAGATTACAGCGTGAGTTTTAATTGTTTAAAATAGTTTTATGTTTAATTAGCACTATAAATACGTCTATTTATTTCTGAAAAGTGTCCTTGAAGGTATATTGGTAACTGTTTTTATTTTATTTTACGTTAAATGATCAATAAAAGCTCACTATTGAAATTTTAAGCTATTCTATCACCCGTACCTTAATGTAGGGTTAGATAATACAATTAATAAAAACTATTGAGTTATTCAACAATATTTGAGGTAATAATCATAATAAAACCTATTTTATAAGTACCTAGTAGGTGTGTGACTGGGAGCTGTCATATCTCCGAAGCTGTCCAAGTGTTCACCGCTGTACTGGAGGATGACTTCAAGGTTCAGGACTGGAGAGGACTAGGCATCAACGTCAATGGCGAGTACATCACTCACCTTCCGTTTGCCGTCGCTATAGTGGTCATGGCTAAGACCATGTAGGACCTCAGTACAATGCTTGTAGAAACTTGTAGAAACCGCTGAGCTGAGCAGCCCAGCGCTACTACTACTTCTGTTTCAGTTTCTTCGGGTACGGTAAGGAGCCGTACCTTAAATATCGAGGCAGACTATGCCTAATAAATAATAAATTTTCAAACCAATCCATCGCAATCAAGTATTCAAATGAGATGAGAGGGCCAAGCTAAATAAACCAAGGAGTCCCGGGGCTCAACATGTTTCATTACCTACTGTCATTGCTGATGGCATGTAAGGCCGTTTAGGCATATAAAATAACTTTTTTAATAACATTACAACTAAACAATAATTCTAAAACTCTTTCTTGTATTTTATTCAATGAATCATCCAGCAGTGCCGGCAGACAACCGACCGATAAATTCTCATTAACGTCAAAGCAGTTCGCCATTTTTTTTATGTCAAATCGCCCTCCAATTAATTTGGCGGGAACACTTTCGATTCGACGAGCGGTGGTATGCGAGCGTAAAACCTGGGAACGCCCCGGCCAAACAGCTAGGAATCCAAACTTTAGTTTTGTTAATTTGTTTTAAGGCTTGTATTCACGCCAATGACCTTGTGCATACAAACTACCCCTCTCAGTCGTAGATACGGACTTTAAACGGACGCATTTTTCATTTATTATAATTAAAATAATACATATTTTTAAGAAGTAACAAAACCAAATTATTTTCCTTTGTATTTCAAAGCAGTAGATATTTTTTTTATATTATTTTGTTAAAAAATGAAGGAGTAAAATGGTTCCATTCAACGATTTGGAGGTGATTTTGTGGATTTTTTTTCTTATTATGTGATACCGATACAAAAATTATGGCTAAACCAAATTACGTGTCATATCATGTAGATTACTAACAATTTTTCTCAAATGTAATTTCTCTGTAAGTGCCGGTGAAAAACTGCTTCATCTGCACGCTGTTTTTAAGCTTTTTCGAGAGAGGAGCCTTAATTCCAGCCGTTACACGTTGGTCGAATTGTCTGTTTGGTTCAAATTCACAGCTATCACTTTTTTTTTGGAGGGTGGATTTTGAAATTCAAGTACGGAAAACTACAAGTTTTTTTTTTTTTATTCTGTACTATAGTATCTAGCGCGCGGTACTATAGTTAGCTTCTGCATAACCGAACAAATCCTGTGGATACCTTGAGTTTATGGCCTCCAGGCAGGGGCAGATATCTTATCAGTGACTAATAGCTAAGGGCACCCCCTTGTGAGGTATGGACCTAGGTTAGGACGTCACTGGGGAGGGGTAGCAAAGGGTCAGAGTGGATCTGAGCCTTCGCCAAGTTTATTTCCTCATGCTTTTTTGTCCAAATTATACCTAAGGCTAGTGAACCACCCGTCGGGGCTGCGGGTTGTTCGCCAGAGATACCACGGCCTCGACATAAAGGGCTAAGAAGGAACATGGGTGGTTTTTAGTCAGTAGAAGTCTGACACTCCCTTTCGCTCTACCCAAGACCGGGAGCGGTTATTCGATGATTTTCCACCGGCCAAAAAAAAAAAAAAAAGAAAAGCTTTTTGCGTTCGTGGCCGCGGTTTACTTGCAACAACCCGCAGCTCCAACAGGCGTCAGCCCTTGCGGGCCCCTGCAATGTTGCTGACATCTCTTTGAGGCGCGCGCGGAACACACGACATGGCCTGTCGTCGTAAGAGAGACAAACGGTGAGCTGCATTAGCCTAGCCTCATTTCACGTTTCGATTCGCTCAAGTTGTGTGCGACCATTATGCCGCGGCATAATGCACAAGGCACAAGTTTCTCTGCATATTGAATGAGTAAAATCTCGGCTATTATCCAATGCTGAACAAACTTGCATTTCAACACAGAGTGCTTTTAGTTTTAATCTTGCTTGAAATGGAAACAAATAGAATAATGGAGATGGAAGGTTTTTCATTAATTTTTTCTGAAGATTCTCGTATTTGGAACAATTTTATTCCCATAATGTAAGCGTTTTCTTCTTTGCATCGAATAAACTCGAAAAAACTCGAAAATCATCAAATAACCCCACACGCTCTGGGCAGAGCGAAAGGGAGTGTCAGACTTCTACTGACTAAAAACCACCCATGTTCCTTCTTAGAACAACCCGCAGCCCCGACAGGCGTCGCCCCTTCCATGTTGCTGACATTCCTTGAGGCGCGCGTGGAACACGAACGCGCCGTCACGGCCTGTCGTCGTCATAAGACGGACGGACGGCGAGCTAGCCCATTAATCACCGTCCACAGGCCCGCGTGTACGGTGGCCGGAAGCCATCACGTGGCCCCCGACGCCCGGAGCATCTCCCGCGGCGGCTGGTTTACAGCTCTGCCTAACCCTATTACTTTTGAAGATACCTACTTCAATGCTAAAATCGTTTTGGCCCACTTCTTGTCTGCAATTAGAAGGTGTCATTGTATAAGTCTAAACGTTGAATAAAAGAAACTATCTGAGCAAAGTCATTCTTAATAAGATTAAGGGATCTGGTGTTGTAAATGAGCACTAGAGCTACAAAACGGATTCGCTGAGAAATCTCTACGATTTACCTATTGGCAATTGGATTTATTGTGCTTTCAAGATTCGATTCGATAAATCGAACAGCATTTATATGTCTAACTATGTATGGAGTGGTATTTGCAATTATTGATATCAGTTCGTTTAAACATTACATAACATCACGCCTGTAATCCCCGAAAGGTAAGGCAGAGGTGTACCTAATAGTATAGGTAATTGGGGCGAGTCTATTGCCATCAAGCGGGCACAAATCCAGACTCCGTGGCTGCTATTGGGAAGTTCCTGATGAACCCAGAATCTCATGCTCAGCAGTCGCGCTTGCGACCATTAAGGTGAATGCTCCAACTAGCCCGCGAAATTCATTTTTTTTTACGTTTTTTGCAATTTGCAGGTCAGTCATTTTTGCACCTTTATGAACTTGGAGGCTTGTATTGATGATTTTGATGATTATAATTCTGTAAGTACATACGTCTTACAGCCGCAATTAATATTCTAATCAACATACAAACTAACACTGACCTGCAAATTACAAAAAACGTAAGAAAATTTGAATTTCGCGGGGTGGTTGGAGCATTCACCTTAAACAACCAACGAGGCAGTCACGTCTGCCTTGCCCTTCGAGAATCATCATCTGTCTAGCCTTTTCCCAACTATGTTGGGGTCGGCTTCCAGGCTAACCGGATGCAGCTGAAATACCAGTATTTTACATGGAGCGAGTGCCTATCTGACCTCCACAACCCAGTTAATACTAGGTAATACGATACTCTTTGGTAAGACTGGATGTCAGAATTTCAGATCACTGACTACCTGTAACGACTGCCAAAGATCTATAATGGCAGCCGGGACCAACAGCTTAACGTGCTTTCCTTCGATAACAACATGCGTGATTTTATGTACCTATGTATTATGTTATGGCCGGTTTTATGTGTTTTAATAGCTCTTATGACTTCAGTTTCCAGTATCTAAGGCATTTCTTCTTCTTCATACTTGTCTGTTTCTGTGGATATTATTTTGTGTCTCCTTCTACAGTCTTTTATAGAAATCTGTGGTGTGCAATAAATGTAAAGACAACTGCATTTAAGAGGTTTCAAGAAAAGCTGCCTCTTGTCAATTTTTATTCGTTCTTGACTAACTAGCTATAGAAGGCAAACCAATATTATAAAGGCGAAAGTTTGTGAGTGTGTATGTTTGTTGCTCTTTCACGCAAAAACTACTGAACGGATTTGGATAAAATTTGGTACACAGATAGTTTATAACCTGGATTAACACATCGAATAGTTTTTATCCTGATTTTATCTTCCCGTGAGATAATTTTAGAGTTGTAGCGGGCGAAGCCGCTGGCAACACCTAGTACACAAATAAAAAAATAGTATAAAGAAAGAAGAAAGACAGAGATACCGAAAATCGTATGTGAGTACCTACACTACCTACCTTCAAATGACTCACTCTGCGGGCCATATTCCTATCCAAATGCTTAGAGCAACACGAAGTATCATGTTTTGTTGCCGATCAAATTACAGGACAATTGTTAGTTTTTCTATTATCAAATGAGTCATTCCAGACTTCGATAGCCATAGACCGAGCGCAATTTGAAGCATTTGTTAGGGTATCCATACCTATAGCACATACTTTTCTAATGACTATTTTCGGAAATTTTCAGCTGAAATACATTGATAGATGCTACCTCTACCTAGCAAACAATCTTCGCAATAATAACTTAAAAAAACAAGACAGTTAAAAGTGCACATAAATAAATTTTATTAATAACCATAGTGTTTGATCTTGAATGCAAAAGCACCTCCAATCAACGCTGCTAAGCCAGCAAATGATAAGGTTCTCTTCAATATCTGCAACAAAATAAAAAAATAAATAATTATTAAATGGAGTAACAATACAAAAAAATTTCAACATTCTGCGAGGCGGCATCGACACAAAGGGCTAAGAAGGAACATGGGTGGTTTTTAGTCAGTAGTAGTCTGACACTCCCTAAAGCTCTGCCCAGAGCGGGGGGAGTCATTTGATTTCCAACCCTCCAAAAAAATGGCTTGCAAATCTTACTGACAGGTATAATTATCAAATCCAATAGTTACAATCACAGAACAAGTCCTGTTCTGTGGTTACAATGGTGAAGGTAGCAGACTTTCTAGTCATATCTTAAATTACTATCCGGTTATCAGGTAGTTTGGTTCCATAGTAGGTACCTACTGTATTACAAATTACAAGGGACAAAAGACAAAAATAAAACTCTTCTCACCTTATCTTGCCATTCGCGGTTCTTGATGCATCGACTGTAAGGCATGGTCGAGAATGTTACAGAGTTGTACAGAGGCACCCAGAAGTTTGGCAACAACCAGAATATGAAGTCATCCATTGCCTTCCGAAGACGATATGATGGACGAGTGACTAGGTCCCGCATCTGAAAGAAAATAATTAGGTTGTAGTCAGGTTACCGAAATTAAATACTAGTAGTTATTTTATTAAAAAAAACTGGGAACGAAGGATAAAGGAGGATAATCCGTTTTCGAGAAGTACCAGTAATTTTAATAACATGGAAAGTTCCGCATCCTCCGTTGGAAAGGGAAGAGATGGTTATGAGAAGGATGCCTCGACAAAGCGCTAAATCCTGAACGTTGTTGTCGGACTATTGTATAAAGAGATTAAGGTAGACATAATAATATTTCTAAATCGCTGTGAACTGTGCTTGAATGATGTAAGATTTGTATGGTATAGTTTGCTGATGGTGGTAACAGATGTCACCACCACGTCAAATCGATAAACATAAAACCACTGGCTACATCCATGACATTCACAGGACGACGTACAACGATCTCCAATTGAATATGAAATATATTTTGTAACTATAAAACTTGCCTACTTTGTGCAGCTCAAAGGCCTCTCCGTTCTCCTTCCAAATCTCTCTATGGTGTGCAATTTCCTCACCTCAATATAATTATACATGGCCAAATCGCTGACTGCGAAGGTGTCCTCCCACCGTGTATCAGAGAACTCGTTGAGGATCTCGGCGAGGCTATCGTTGTGCTTCTTGAAGAGTTCATCCAGCAGAGTGCAATCCTCGAAGCCGGCGTTCATGCCTTGACCGTAGAATGGAACGACAGCATGAGCTGCGTCACCTATCAGGAGAGCTTTGTCTTCCACGTGGTAAGGACGACACTGGAGAAAGAAGTTCAGAGGATTTTTAATGTGCTAGTTCTTGTTCAGAAGCGGTGCCTGGAACAGCTACATGGTGCATGAGACGGTATAGCGTGCCGTGAGCCTCTGGTGTACCTCTGGAACTATCTTAGTTGTCCATAACATGCGACCGAGATTTGTAACTACTAAGAAAATGTGTTGCGTCTAAAACTACACTTTCCAGACATTTTTTTAAATTTCAGACTACCGTTTTTTTTTTGGGCTCCTTATTAATCTGTGCTGTAGACTCAAAGTCTACTGATATAAAGTCTCTTCAAAGACCAATTTTTAATAGCTTACCCTCACACAATTTGTTAAGACTTATCATAATCACCTTTATAGCAACTAAGGGCGACGCTGATCCAGCAAAGAAGTCTTCGACGAGCTTCTTTCTACCAATCAAAGGAATTGAATCCGGGAAGTACTTCTCAAAGAAGGCCAGTAGTTTTTCTTCTGTGTCTAAATTTTGAAATTTGGAGAACGGCATGAATAGCGTTACTGTCCAGGAACAATCCTGGTTTGGAAGTGCGATCATCATAAACTCGCCTCTAGGCCAGATGTGAAGGAAGTTGGCTGGCATCTGAAACTATAGGAAAAAGCCTTAATATCTCTTAATGAAAAAAAATGTTTAAATGTTAATAAAAGTAACAGTAAATAGTGTTTGTGGCACAAACACTAATATTAAAGTCACATCTATCAATTTGGCTGATACACTGTGTTACCCTAATTTAAACTTAAATAAACAGAAAATAAATAAATTCTATGTAGGGATAATATCTATTTAATTATATTCTGCCACTAAAACGATGATAAATCATTGTAAATACACCGTTGGGGCGCCATTTATCATCGAAACTTCAACAGATTTAATTTCCAACTTTCAGTTCGAACAAATAGTACGAACAGTGTAGTTGACGTTAGCAGCATGGCGAAACGAACAATGATTTTATTATATTTATTATTCAATTTAAGTTTAGTAAAGTTGGCTTGTTGTGATGAAAATATTACCGATCTCCATAACTTTTTCACAAACCAAAACTACAACACAGTTAGATGTATCAATAACATTCTAACGAAATATTTCCCTTGTGGCACTCTCACCACGTTTGTTAATAACAATTGTCAACTTGCAATTGTTGATCAGCTAATAAAAACTTTGAACTTTGAAAATATATGTCACAGAGTCATCGTCAGGACCTTCGATGACCGCGATTGGTTTATCTGGACAAACGTTTACGTGATCACGGTGGAAGACTTAATCGGACTTTGGTCTGGCCTGCTCGACTTGACAAGAGACGTATTCTGGAACCCCAGGGCAAAATTTATTGTCCATATAAACAAACTTGTGGGTGGCACTCGAAGAATTAAAGTAGCTTTCAAGGTACTGATAAAATACAGAATATTTAACGTAGTCATTTTGCAAAATTTTAAAAATGATGCAGTAATTTATACGTATCATCCATTCGAGAATCAAGGATGTGGCAAACATTTTGATCGAATTATAACTCTTGGCACTTGTGAGAATGCAGATAATAATATTGATTACTTCCCGAATAAAATCCCCGATGTAATGAAAAATTGCACATTCAAAGTAGTGGCAAGTGATGATGTACCAAATTACATTACCGAAGCGAGCAACTACACAGTATATGGCAAGTTTGTATCAGGTCTGGAACAATACGTCTTGGATACAATAGCTGAGCGAGAAGGGTTCTCCTTAGATTATGAGAACTTCGGAGCGGACGTGCCGTATGGAATCGTGCTATCAAATCGTACGGCTACTGGACTTCTAAATTGTATAGATAGAGGTAAAGCAGATATAGCCGCTGGTGGGTACATACTCATGAAGAACAGAGTAGAATTATTCGACTACATGTGGGGCATCAACTATGCGGCCTACTATTTATACACACCAGCCATTAAAAACCAATCATGGCAGAGAGTATATAAGGAGTTTGGAGGGACAACATGGTCGTTGATAGCTGCCGCCTTCTTTTTCGTTTTACTTGTTGGTGAGATATTGAAAAAAATAGTTCACGACAAAACCTTCTCGGTTCTTAATTTATGGGGATACTTTTTTGGAAACGCAGGCAGAGGGATGTCGAGACATAAGAAATTCAGAATGATAATGATTTGGTGGGCTGTGTTTACATTTTTAATTAACAACTTTTACAATACAGCTTTGTTCAGTCTGATAACAGTTCATGTGCATGAGAAACCACATTCGTTAAGCGTGGGAAACTTGAAAACGTTGCCATACACACCATGCATTAGTGATAATACAAGAGCGTTTTTCGAATATGCTTACAACCAGACATTGCCTGAAGGGGATGCTATTCACGACTGTACTTCTACTGATGATGCTTTGAAATATGTTGCACACACGCAAAGTCATTATGCTATTGAGATGGAATACAGCTACAAGCTTAAAGAGTATCAATACATTAATAGTCTTGGTAAACCTGAACTGGAATCCTGGTTATTTTCTAGTACTAACGCGATCGTGATGTATCTTATTCGCGGTTTTCCTTTTATCGAGAAGTTCCAGGAATACGCTCATCGTTTGCATGAAGCTGGTCTCTTAATGAATCATTTGAAGACAATAAACCTGAGAAGTTATAGATTCGTTCAGAGACATCCTAAGTCTTTCACAACGGTAACGCTTCTGGATTTGAGAATGCACTTTGGTATCCTTTTTGTGGGCTGTGGCTTATCATTAATATGCTTGTTGTTGGAAATATGTTACAATTACATACAAGAGGAGAGGAAATTTAGGAGAATGGTGACGGTTAATAAATTCAAGCGACGAACTGATGGCCAGTTGTGGATGTATGAAAATATACGCAAGTAGACGTTACGGAACACATACACAGATAGCAGTAAAGTAGTCTGTTTAGTTCAAGGACTTACGCCACCATTTTCGTCTGCCGGTATGCACAGTTCCAAGTAACCGTGCTCGATGTACTTCTGGCTGAAGTCAAAGAAGGGACGCTTCATCATCGCCTTGCGGACTGCGGAGAAGGCGCCGTCAGCTCCGATGACCAGATCAGCGGTGACGTTAACTTCTTCATTTGTATCTGTCCTGTAAGAATCGTTGTACATAGGCTTTATATGTTTTTGCTTAGCTTTCAAGTGGTGTTTTAGAGTAACAAAAAAGGACAGAGAAGAAAATATTAGATTTACCGTTCTTTGCTGCTTTTGTAATGTATAGGTTTGTACTGGTACAACGTCTTAATGTTATTCGCTAAGCTTATTAAACGATTAACTAAAGTAATGTGTGTGTGTTTTTTTTTATGTCCAATTTAAAAAAAGTTAAGAAACAAAAAGAGTATGTAAGGATAGCGCAGATGGTGTCCTATGGTTTCTGCCTACCCCCATGGGATGACGACGAAACGAGTAGGTACATAAATACTTACTTCAGGAATGTTAAGGATCCCTTCTTCAAGTTGGCTTCGATCAGTTTGTGATTAAAATACCTCTCGACATTTTCGTATTGCTCCGATTCTGAAAAATAAAATTCAAATATTATTCTCAAATTGTTTTACAAGAAGTTAGGAGGTTGGAAGGAGAACTCGAGTTACTACGACCATTCGGTCGACCTGCCGACTAATAAGGCTGCCTTACCTGTCCATTGAAGCGGAGCGGCAAGGCTGCGGAGCGGAGAAACGGAGAAATATTATCCAATAGGATTGCACACTGGAACAGTGAGGGCAGATTTTATGCAATCCTATTGGTCAATATTTCTCTGTGTTTCTCCGCTCCGCAGCCTCGTGCTGCTTTAGTGAACAGGCAGCCTAAGTATGGTGTATAGTAAGACCTGCTATCATTACGTGAAGTAGTTAAGGGGGAGAGAGGGTTGAATCTCACCCAATTTCACGAGGAAAAAAAGGGAGTCTCGGGAAATATTACGGGTTTTTTTTTTGTTAAAATTACAAGGAAACTGGATTTTCTCCACCAAGAGTATAAATCCTAGCTAATTCTTACGGTAGTACGTTCGGCGCAGTGACTGACCGATTGACTATTGCGTTGCGTGTCGCGGGTTCGATTCCGGCACGGAACAAATATTTGTATGTTTGACTTTTTGTGTATCTGAATTTATGTTGGTAAACGCGCCCACAATATAGCGTGTTTTGTTAAGTTAGTACCTTACACATACGAAATAGCAAAAAACCTAACTAAAACCTACTAGACTAGAATCCCAAAACCCTCTGTTGATCAACATTGAGAAGAAGAAGATTACAAACTAGATATTATTATAGCGTCAACAGACAAAATATTTTGCTGACATTTTACTGATGCATAATTATTGATATTATTCACAAAACCAGAATATCTAAGTGTATTCTCAAAACATTGAATTATTCATTTTTATTAGTTCCTGCTATCTGGTTCAGTTATCTCGTCAATAGAAACGTAATATATTTCGTAATAAAATCATTCTACAGTATCTCATAATATTTTATGTTTTTTTATTATTATTAATTTTTGTGAGTGCCTGTTTGACACACCTACTAAACTGACATGAGGTAGGCTTAAACAAAGATCTACGAATACGACTCTTTTATTTCCATTTAAAAGTACTTTTTTTTTTTAAATTTCAGTACCTATCTAACATATTACGCTGTATTTCTTACCTTCTAAAAGTAGTGCATTTAAGTAATTTCTCCCCACTGAGTAAATGCTCTGAAAAAGATAAAATGTAATTATCCAATGGTTTTTCTTTTATCAAAACTAAAATTGTCACGGAAGTTTGAAAGACAAACAATATGCAATCGTTTCATCAGTTCTTTCTATAAATTCAAAGCGTGTCTTAGATTAAGAACCGAGAACATTTGCCTAATATTTACTTAAACTTATTGAACAGAAAACGTAATAATGATAAGATAAAACCGTAGATATTAAATAAACCATCAAACAACATTTAAGATAAAAGCCACACAGGAGAGACTCTGTTATGTGTTCAGTGGCGTAGCTACCGCCGCATCTGCCGTATCAATTATACAAAAATTAATAAAAACTTCGCAAAAAATTGCGAAGTTTTTATAAATATTTTAGAAATGACAATATTTTTCTCGCGTAAAGCGTTCGTTATATAATATTATAGTCATCATCAGCAAAATTTTAGAAATATAGTGACCGATAGATTGTGAATAAATATTTCTTTTAATTTTATACAAACTCATTTTTTTCTTTTGTGAGAAATTTGACTGTATTTCGTTACTCCGAAGTTCGAAATACCGATGTACGGTATACAGAAAGTTTGTGAGTCCGAATTACGTGAGTCAGAATGTACGCTATGACGAAGTACGTTATTCAGAATGTTCGTTACTCCGATGTACGTTACTCCAAAAGTTTGCTACTACGAAGTACTGTATTCAGAATGTTCGTCACTCCGATGTACGTTACTCCGAAAGTTTGCTACTACGAAGTACTGTATTCAGAATGTTCATTATCACGAAGTACGGAACTCCGAAAGTTTGCTATGACCAATTACTCAATAATAATTGAGAAAATTCCTCATCGAGATTCTGAGAGAGTATTTCGAATTAGTCGAGTATTATAAATGCCCACTGTGAGGGTAAATTATCTATAACAGTGTACAAATAAAAATCTAAGTAAAAGCAGGTTAATCAATTTAAAATAATCTTAAAACATGGGGTAATAAAAAACTAAATTAACTTTTCTTTGCACTAAAATTGAAAATAAAATAATTTAATTGTAATAATAAAAAAACAAGTTTTAAAATAAATGATGTATTTATAACTTCGTAAATATTCCTTTAAAGACATGGTGTCTTTCTTGACCATAATTATGCTCTTTGATCTTGTTTGTGAGCTATTTCTTTAGCGTTTCGTAATGTTTGCCGTTATTCTTTATATTACCAAAATCGTATTTTATTGTTCTTTTAATAATTCTACTTATGTTTTGTATATTTATATTCTGCTTTTTAGGGTTCCGTACCTCAAAAGGAAAAAACGGAACCCATATAGGATCACTCATGTATCTGTCTGTATGCTCGACCACCCCTTATCTCCGAAACTTCTGAGCCTAAAAGTTTAAAAAAAATATAGAAATTAGTTCAACGCTTATAGATTACAGGAAAATCTATAAGAAGTCTATGGTGCTAAAATAACATAGAAAATCTCTCAATATCTACTACAATGGTACGAAACGCTTCATGTGCAAGTCCGACTTACACTTGGCCAGTTTTTTCTATTGAGCAGACTGTTTCAACGGTTGTGCCAATTGAATTCTGTGTTGTTGGTATATTCGTGTTTACGCAATCTAACACAGACCACATCCGAGGAGGGAATCTAAAATAATAATAATTATCTATTTAAAAAAAAATACTTGTAAAACCTATTTGCACAATAATTATCATTTATAATACCTACTTGACTAATTCGAAATACTCTCTCAGAATTTCGATGAGGAATTTTCTCAATTATTATTGAGTAATTGGTCATAGTAAACTTTCGTAGTTCCGTACTTCGCGATAATGAACATTCTGAATACAGTACTTCGTAGTAGCAAACTTTCGGAGTAACGTACATCGGAGTGACGAACATTCTGAATGCAGTACTTCGTAGTAGCAAACTTTCGGAGTAACGTACATCGGAGTAACGAACATTCTGAATACCGTACTTCGTCATAGCGTACATTCTGACTGACGTAATTCGGACTCACAAACTTTCTGTATACCGTACATCGGCATTTCGAACTTCGGAGTAACGTAATACAGTCGAGAAATTTTTACCCTTCATAAGGGCCCCCAAACAATTTTTTATACGGGGCCCCGCCAAGGCACGGTACGCCACTGTATGTGTTGTATGAAGTTTGAATATAGGTATATATAGCAGCGTTGCCAGACGTCCCGATTTGGGCGGGACGTCTCGATTTTTAAATAAAAATTAAATGTCTCGCGCGGGATAGGCTCAGTCCCGCTTTACGGGGATAACTCGACCGTGCGTGCAGGGTATAGGGTAAATCCTCGAATCTCTGCAAACCTCGCAATCGAAATTAGGTTTTCTGTACTTAAGTCAATTCTGGTTTTAGCTCACCATTTACATAAGCTTTATTATTGCAATTCGTAGGAATGTATACTTTTTGATCGTGCAATAAAGTTGAGAAAGTTTTGTTTTAATTGTAATTTCCTTGGAGCAACCAATTTGTAAACAAATTCAATATCTTTGCAGTAGACATTCATTTAAAAAAAACTGTTGTTACACAACGTAGTGCAGCACACGCCTTAACATGGAAGTTTATACAGACGTCATTTCTATAAATATTGGGCAATAATAAAAACTTACCCTCTTCTAATTAGTTTATAATGATTTCTACATTTTACAAACCTGTTTGGTATTCGCATCGTACGGTATAACGTAGGTGGATCCATCAGTCCTGTGGATCCGCCTGCCTCTCATGGGGATCCCGTGTTCCTCAATCATGTGTATCTCCAAGCCTACGTCTTTCAAGGCTCGTCTCCCTCGCACTGATAGTGCTAAGTTTATTGACCTACCCTTGGCTTGAGGGGTTTTTCGGATATCTGGAGCAAGAAGAAACAATAATTAGGTTTTAGTATCATTCAAGGTACTAACACTACATTTTATAAAACAAAGTCCTTCGCCGCGTCTGTCTATCTGTTCGCGATCAATCCAAAAACTACTGTACTGATTTTCATGCTGTTTTCACCAATGCAATGGATAGAGTGGTTCTCGAGGAAGGTTTTAGTATATAATTTGACCGACATCTACACGGGTGAAGCCGCAGACATCAGCTAGTTATGTGTATGCAGAATGAGCTCAGTTTTGGCTATTATTTGAATTTTACACCCTTGCACCTTGGTACAAAATTCAATTCAGGTGAGACGAACGTTGAAAATTCTATAGTGCAATCATATTCGGGTATTGATTTAAGTGTCGTATCAGAAACCGTGTTTCTGATATTATTAAACATTAAGCACATTGCTTAGGGTTACCCAGTTACTGGAAATACACAAACACTGTAAAGTGAATGTGTTGTCTAAAATCAACTCTAAGATAAGTGCCAAGATCCTCTTTAGATATCATATCAATGGAGTGAACGAAATCCTCGACCTTATAATAATCAATCACAAAGGCGTTGACCCTAGATAAAAGCAGTTATGTCATCATAATATCTTCCTAACTAGGTTCAATATGTAGATATTAAAAATAGAATCTGCTTAAACACAGTCAAATAGGCAGTCGAGTCAGATAAAATGCAGAATTAAATATTTGGCCCCTTAGAGGAAATTCAAAACCCACGAAACGAAATTTAAAAAAAACATGTTTTTTTTAAGCTTATATTCTGTGGCTGCTGTAGTTTCATACCAACCTTCGCGGAACTCATATAGACGAACTCGATGACCCCTCTTAGCTAGATACAGTGCTTCAAGAGACCCCACCTGAAAAATATTAAAAACATGAGATTATTACCCAATATTCGGTAAACACTGAGTAAGTATTGTATAATTATGAAGGGTACTAGGTACCTACGTAGTTGCTACTTGAAACCAAGCATGCAATTATGATAAAATACAAATAATACAAAAAACACCTCAATAAGTAGTCAATGGATTTAATTATTTAGTTCTAGATACACCAGTCATTAATCATTATTGGTCATTGCCTATTTACCCACTTTTAACTAAAATAAAAAGTATCACGAAGGTGTTCATGAAAATCTCATTAGACTAGCCAATTACCTACCTAATATCAATACGTTTTGATGATGACCTGGTTTGCTCTGACGGATTATCATGAGGTAGCATGAAAGATGGCATGATAGCTAAATAATTAACCGTTATAAAAAAGTGAGAAAACCCAGTGATGGTTTTCAATTAAAATACATCTCATCAATCATTAAATACCATTACCAGGAATCATTAAAAAAAAGGAAATTGAATCAGCATGATGGATCGAATTCATTTTTCTTTTTTTTTCTTTTTCACAATTTGACGTCTGGTTGTCACTTTATGAATTTTGATAACACAGTCTGTTATTACATCAAAATTAAAGTAAATCGATAAACGTAAGGATCATTAACATCAGCCAAAGCATTTGGTCTCTTAAACGCTTGTATAGACTGATAAACACATTACCCTACTCAGTCGGGTAGAAAGAGAAAAGAAAGGCAGTAGAGCAAGTAAAAGTTGTCATGGCTTGCGTCAAAATATAAACACTGTCGCGTTACCTGCATAGGCATATTTTGACACGACCTACATGGTCCCGTGAAGATCGGAGAGAGAGAATTAGAGAGAGAGAGAGAAAGAGAGAGAGAGAAGAAATAGAGAGAGAGAGATAAGAAATAGAGAGAGAGAGAGAGATGAAATAGAGAGAGAGAGAGAAGAAATAGAGAGAGAGAGAGAGAAGAAATAGAGAGAGAGAGAGAGAAGAAATAGAGAGAGAGAGAGAGAAGAAATAGAGAGAGAGAGAGAAGAAATAGAGAGAGAGAGCCTACCTAGAACAACCTGTCCAGTAATTAGTGAGGAAGGTAAACTTCCAGAAAGAGGACAATCGTCAAATCCATCTCAGATGTCCGGTCTAGGATGGTCGCTCACAATAATTAGCCTCATTATAAGACTTAAATAAACGCAAAGTGCAATGAAAAAGGCTACACTTGTCATTTCCCTTTGTGATATAATCAGAAACGAAGAAGTCAGCAGGGTAACCAAGGTGGCGTTAACCCAAAAAATTGTCAAAGGCATTAAGTGACAGTAGGTGCAATGGGACCCACATGGCACATTGTTGACAGGACAGTGGGGTTACCCTGACGTCTGAAAAAATTAATACTGTTTTAACACTCCATGTAGGCCGTAGGCACCCAGATGGGAAATGGACTCATGTGGCATGAGAGTGAATAGGTTCTGAAGTGGTGATCTCATAGTGGAAGACAGTGTGGTTAGGCCTCCCTTAGTCTCCCGATGGATGTGTAATGTATGACGAGAAACGCAGAATCGGTCAATGTGACGCTGCAGGGGGGAAACCTATAACCAACAGTAGATGTATTTCGCTCGATATGAAGATAATCATATGGTACACATTCCTGTGCCATTGTTGCACTTGGTTTTTGTTGTCAGGGCGAATCCTGGCAATTTGGATGGGTGTGACAAGCGGGATGGCTTCCTTTAGATCTTAGGGCAATAATTTAGCATTCAAACATAACATTTGGAGATAATTAGATACAAAGTAATCTTTATTACTTATATCTTAAAATCAACTTCGTGTTTTGATAAGACTGAAGGAGAATTCTTAATTCACAGTCCCCACACTACTATTTTTGCCTGTATCGTGGGTGCGTTTACAAACATTTAAACTCTCATACACAAACCAAACAACCAAACCCGGAACAACTATCTGTAGGCCATACAAATACTTTTCCGTGCGGGGATCTATGATAATATGAACTATGCTAGTGACCATAAACTTAAAATGCAATACAATTTCATGTAGCCTAATCCTTAGGTAGCCTAAGTTACTTACCAACCCTGCACCAACCACCACCACATCCAACGGCTTCTTTTTAGAATATCCATTCTGTAAATTCGCCATTTCGTCACTTATTTATTCACAACCCGCGATAAAACTTGCGTCAGATTTATTTTGCGTATAATAAAATTCACAAATTTAAAAACTAATTTAGCGGTGCTTATCAGAAGTTGTCTAAGCACGTGTGAACTCTGGCCTTCGTGTTTTTTGTTCCCCTAGTATTGGGGACTGTACTCTTTGGTTGTAAGTACGATACTGCGCTTGCGCTGCCGACCGCGTCTCGCTCCGATATGGTTTCATTAAATTGTCATTTGATCACTGCGGGCAGTCAATAGAAACAAATTAATTTTGGTTAGATACTGGGTCATTGATGAGTTATCGAGTTGATAAGCGAATATTATGTAAGCGGGAGTCGATCAATTTGCTAATTTATTTTATGCTAGACAGGGGGTTTGTCTAGCATAAAATAAATTGGCAAAAGCCAGGATGCAGGATGATGATTCAAATAATTAATGCAGTTTTCCTATGGGGGTAGGCAGAAACTACAGAACGTCACCTGCTACGATCCTTACCTACATAATCTTTTCCCTTTATCCACAATATCCACATCGATACACCTTGGTCATACACGCACACCGCTTGCAGTATGATGATGTTTGTGTGAAACAGAATTTGATCAATATAGAACCAGAAGTAATTTACTGCGCTATTTATATGCATAATATTCTAGTCCACCCTAAGTACCTATTGACCGAACTTCGGTCATGCATGAGGCAAATCTTAGCAGAGACAAGTCATCGAAGTCATGTGGTCCACTAAGAAAAGGGTCCTGTAGCCATACCTACTCTGAATCTACAGATGGAGTAGTTTTGTAAAAGAAGTAGGTAGGTCCCTATCTACTATCAACTGGATTTTTTTGCAGCATCTCTAATAATAACCCACTTCAATGGAGAGCTACCGTTTGCTATAGATTAGAAATTCGAACTAAGTAATTCGATACAAAGCCACAGTTTCATGTTAAAGGGGCTCAGATGACCATATTGGGTTTCGGCATCAAATTCTACATTAGATAATGAAGTAAGTAGATAGACGATAAGTACCTACAGAAATTTTAAAGCCTTTGGTGGCTGTGCTCCTACTGTTTATATTATATTTGATATTAGTAGGTACTTCATCATCATAATTATCAGCCAAAACATTAGAAACTCTCAAAGCTCCCACGAAGGTGAAGCTATACAGCTAGATTAACTAGATATGTGGCCCAATCCCAGAAAACATCTGATTATGGCTTAAAGCCGATTGCACATGACAAGGAAGAAAGAAAAAAAAAGATATATATGGTCCCTACTAAGAGTCTAACACAACAAACATGGTAAGACCACAATATAAATATGGACAGTACGGAAACTACCTACAAACGCTCGAAACCGCACACTCACACAAACATGCGCATCGACGGGGCACTTGGCAAGTCTTCGCAGTGCGCTCAGTTGTGCGTGCCGCGCCGAGACGAGTGGTCAGTTGGTCACGTATAAGTTCATATCTCCCGATATTTTTTTAAATGCAACGAACGTATTGCGCGGTATACGGCTGTGTCAACTCGGCTTCATCAGCAGAAGAAAGTATTTTTAATCGACTTCCAAAAAGAGGGAGGTTCTGAATTCGTCGGTTTGGTTTTATTTTTGTATCTTATTTGTTTCCGCATAACTCCCTCATTTATGAACCGATTAAAAAAAATATTTTTTAATCGAAAAAGTATAGGTTCTCCCGAGATGGTCTCACTGTTACCATGTCTGGATCTGATGATGGAATCTTAACGAAATCGAGGGCAACCCTCAAATTTTATAGGCACGTATTACGTGTTTCGTATTTTTTCTAATGCTATTTAAGTATTTACATCTGGCAGTCATTACCTCATGTTGATGAGCTGATGATGGAAGGAATAACTCCTTAACGGTTAGGAGTTGGAGGATTATTCTTAAATAAAATCTTATGGGGTTGTATTCTTTCAGGTTATCTAGGTGAGCTGATTGTGGAAGGTACAACTCCTCAACGGTTAGGAGTTAAAAGCAATTATAAGAGAATCTTGAAGGTTAAGGGTTAGGTTTCTTGGTTGAATGTTAAATGCATCGTAACTATTAGTATAGGATATTACAACTAAAAATGAAAAAATGAAAACAACTCTTTAAAAAAAACAGCTTCTGAAGTCGGTGACTTTTGTTTGTTTGATTTCCTTTTTTTTTCATGAGCATTGCCCGCGCGCAACCTGTGCCGCAGCCGTGGATAGCGAGCGCGCACTCCAACGAGCGCACGAAACGTTATCGAGTATCGTCCAACCGCGGCTCGCTCCCGCCAAGACTTGTAACAGGTTAAGCCGCGTGCGCCGTTATGACAAAGTTAAAGATATATAGTTCTACAAGTTGTTGTGTACTAAACTGTTTTCCGTGTTTAAACTACATAAATGTCTTTTGTTGAGATTAACCGACGCCATAAGATAACCTATTTAGATTGTATTTGTAAGCTAGCTTTTTTTAATTCGATTGATTGATCACAACAGAATAAAAATGTTATGTTGAGAAGTTATCTAGGGACTTCAGCAACCATGCATAAAAGGGACAACCCTATGGCTTCAATGGAGCGTAGGTAGTTATCGCATCAACTAGGCTTAGTTTCGCTACTGTCCATATTTATACTGTGGTAAGACTCTGAAAGTGCAGAGTCGAAGACCGGGCCAATCAATGTGTTGACACTTGGGGGAGACCCGTTTTTAGCAGGACAATTATATTCATTAACTTGCAAAGACATAATGTCGGTAGGGAAGATAATACTAATGGTCATACCATTAATATTATCTTCCCTACCGACATTATGCAAATTGTGTTACAAGGTGAACGTCTTTTGGCTGCAATGATAATGATGATGATAACACGGAAAGGTAAGTAAATATAGAAGTACATATGGGTAAACATAATGGCTTCATAACGTTCCCTCAGGCCTCCTCTCTGTGAAGAGTGTACCGTGCACACTACGCGGGACCAGTGCGTTGGTAGATGTCCCGTCTATGAATTTTCGATTCTAGAATAGGAAAAGTATGGGTCCTTGGCCAAGGATATGGATACTTACTGCCCCACTCAGAGAGCTTTAATGATTACTTAGGTCATCACTTAAAGGTTTTGACAGTTTTGTCATATAAAAGTATGTCAAATCGTGACGGCTTAAGTAATCATTAAATATCTCGGAGTACCGCAGTTAGATGGCGAAACATTATCAGGGGAAAAAAAGGAGGATCACGACCCTCAGTAATGACGAGTGAGACTTCAGGAGGAGGTACTCGATAACTCGACCAAGACTACCTATACCTTGTGTCGCTTCTATATGAACATCGTTTTGCTATACGGTTGCAGGTAATAGGGATGTTTCCGGACTAAAAAAAATATGATTCTGTTTAGTCCGTCAGTTCGATTATCGAAAAATCTTGGATACGTGTTTTAAAAAATTACGAAGATAAAACGCGTCAAAGATCATAAGTGGGCGCTTGTGACGTCACTACGTGGTAAAAAATGTACTCCGTTGTGACGTCACACAAGTTTTCGAAGCACTGTATCATTCATTTTTTGTTTAAGTACGTAAAAAATAAAAAATCTGTGTCCAATATATTATTATGGAAATCTATCTGACGGACTTTTTTTTGTCAACTAGCCTAATGCCACAATGGCACTATCTATAAGAATATCGAATGTCAATCGTGACATTACCTACAACTACGTAGCAGACATTTTATTCATGAAGTTACAGGTCATGGTCGCGTCAAAAAACATTTAAAACAGCTTTACTTAAAAAAAAATTGGTATATTTAGAGTACCGCAATTTTTTACACGTGCCGAGCAAGAATCTTGTACCCTATGGTTTTAGCGTCTAGTGCCGGTTCAAACCCATGATCTTTCGCTGCCATTCCATCTCGTAACCGTTGAGCTATTGTGGGTTAACTTAATAAACAACACCGAACAGTGTTATTTGATTGCCCTTATCTTTTTATGTGATTCTGAGATTACGCAAACAACCTTATTTATACAAATATACCTACTTACTGAAACGCTGACGATTTAATCTTACTTATGCAATTATCTGACGTACATAGTTTAAACAAATTAAGGAAGATAACACGATTTCACGATGTTATCACTACATATTATAAAACAAAGTCCCCCGCCGCTTCTGTCTGTCTGCCTGTTCGCGATAAACTCAAAAACTACTGCACCGATTTTCATGCTGTTTACCAATGGATAGAGTGGTTCTAGAGAAAGGTTTTAGTATATAATTTAGCAAGTTCCGACATACACGCGGGCGAAGCCGTGGGCATCAGCTAGTCGACTATAATTTAGGACTGGGTGGTGAGTTTGAAAGGAAAAGAAAAGTTATTTAAATCTATAATTTCTTTATTCACATATGTACTTTCTTCATTTCTTTTTTTTTTGTTCGAAACATAGTTTCGCTTCACAAAATAAAAATCAAACTCTCTTTTAAAAATATATCCAAACGGTCATAATTACAATTTATTCACAAAAAGACAAATATTCTAAAGTCATGCTAAAATCTTTCGCGCTCAATGCACAACCGAGTTGTTTACAATATTCAAAAATTTTAACAATCAAATACAAAAATGTAAACAAATGTGTATTAACGGAACGATAACATTAATTCCTACAAATAAAGTTCAGTTTGCACTACACCTATAAATATGTTTAGAAATCAACTTAATTTACACTGCAATACAATTATTGATACTACTTTAAATGGAAATAAGATAACATCACGCCTGCAATCCCCGAAGGGTAAGGCACACATGTACATCATAGCACACCCACATTTAAAAAAAGCGAAATGTACCTACGTATAACTGCGTATACTGTTTTAAACAGATTTAAATAAGGAATATAATGTACTTTGTCCAACAACCGAAACCCAAAACCAAACAACTCAATAATAATCATGGACCATAATAAATAGAATACTTATCTCTGCCGCACTCAGAGAGCTTTAATGATTACTTAGGCCATCACTTAGTGAAGGTTTTGACAGTTTTGTCATACAAAAGTATGTCAAATCTTTACTAAGTGACGGCCTAAGTAATCATTAAATATCTCTGAGTACCGCAGTAAAAGCTACTGCAGTGAAGAGTTACTAATAAATAGGAATGAAAAATGTCAAGTTCAGAAAAAATTGTGTTCGTCTTAAAACAGGTTTATGCTAAAACGTCACACGGTAATAAAGTTTTAACGTTTTTAAAATAAGTTATGCAATAAAAGACTTTATTATTAGCTTCACTAGCCTTGGTTTATGTTAATAAGTTCGTTAGTTTAACATACAAGGCAGAATAATATTCATAGACTGAGATAGACGTCATTTTAGCATACATACACGCACTGTTTCCTTGGGGACTAAGCAGAACCTACACATTTTTAATACAAAAGTTTTATTCCTACTAATGTTAGATATGAGCCGCAGAAAGGTAGCGTCATCATTAAATTGACTAAAAGTATAGTGTCCTAAAATTTCAAAGGATAGCTTAGTTTGGGACCTTTTTTTATGGTGGGTGGAAAATCATCAAATTAATAACCCCTCCCGCTCTTGGGCAGAGCATGGGTGTTAATTGTTGAAATGTTGAACATGTTTTTAGTAAGTAGAAGTCTGTCACTCCCTACTGCTCTACCGGGAGAAGTCATTTGATGATTTCCCGCCCCCAAAAAAAAAAAAAAGGCTAATGAGCCAATATTTATGAATGGTATTTAGTGGAAAATCATCAAATGACTCCCACTCTTGGGCAGAGCGAAAGGGAGTGTCAGACTTCTACTGACTAAAAACCACCCATGTTCCTTCTTAGCCCTTCATGTCGAGGCCGCGGTATCTCTTGCGAACATCCCGTAGCCCCGACGGGTTTTTTTGGGACCTCGCTTACTAGGCGATCAAGACAACTAGCCTTAGTAATGGGAATGCTACCCTGTTTTTAATGACAACAACTAAGATTCGAACATTCAAGCTAAAGACTTTTTGGTTTTAAATAATTGATCTTTATTTAAAGTACAGCGTTTGGTCGTCCGACCAGTTGAGCAACTAGTTGGGCGATTAGTACTTGCGACAATTTAGTTGTATTACGGTCTAGTGCGCGATGCGCATTAAATTTCTATAGTATAACCTGGTTTGTGTGGCCGTAACCTGGTGTACTATGCTAGCCAACTAAGAATAGGATCGCGCTTGTTGCCAACTTCACACGGTAGCAGTAGTACTGCCAGCAAAAAAAGAAATGCGAATAAGAAATGTTATGTTTTTTTAATCATAGATTAAATTATTATAATAATAATGTTCATTTTTATAAAATAGTATTTCTTGAATTCCATAAATACATTTTCAACTCGATATGAGTTCAAAGAGAGGTGCGGCGCTCCATCCTAGAGCACGAGAAATCGTTTTAATGTGCACAAGTACTTTGAAAGTGAAAAAGATCGTGTAAAATTTTTATTAACATGCTTTTCTTCATATCCTACTCATATATAACTAATTTGACGTAAAATTGATTAGAAATAACAAAAAACTGAACATTAAATAATTAAACTGAGTATAATTTCTTCCTTGATTTTTCTGCATACCGTACGCTTTGAAAATAAAGTTCGCGAGTTTTGCTGAACAAAATGGGGTCTTGACAGCGCTATTCTTAGTTGGCTCGCATAGTATTAAACGCTTAGTACGCGAGATCCGAAGAAGGGAGATTTAAAAACTCATATTACTAGGCATAGACGAGATATCCTCCGAAGGACTTTGGCTCGAGCTGAATGAACTGAGAGTCTCCCGTGTCTCCTCTTTGATCTTCAAATGGTCCGTGCTCGAGGGAGGTCGGGGAAGTAGCAACCGGTCCTTGTCTTTGTGGTCCTTTGGCTTCTCTTTGCTGCTGTGTTTGTGCTTGTGCTTATGTTTGTGCTTCTTCTTTTCCTTCTTCTTCTTCTTAGCCTGTGAATTGTGTTGAATTTATTAGTTTTCATCAGCTAGTGATGACCATAATTAACCTCGTCTGCGAAAAATTTTCGTTTTCAACTTCAAAGATTTTGGGGTGGACTTTTATCAGTCACTAAGTTGGTCGAATGGGGCTTTTTTATAATATCTTGGTATTTTTAACACAGATCCTACTAATATTATGAATGCGAAAGTTTGTTTTGATGTTTGTTACTCTTTCACGCAAAAACTACTGAACGGATTTGGATAAAATTTGGTACACAGATAGTTTATAACCTGGATTAACATGTAGGATAGTTTTTATCCCGATTTTTATATTTCCGTGGGATAATTTTCGAGTTGTAGCAGGCGAAGCCGCTGCAAGTGGCATTACCTAGTGATTTATAGTAGTTTTTTTTAGATAAGTTGTGATGCATTAAAACTTACGAGGGAGTAACTAAATTCTCAGCTTTATCTTCACTACAACAGACAATATTTGTTTACCTTAGGAGCCCCCATGTCATCTTTGTCGTGACGGAACATGCCCGGCTCGAATCCGACCGGACCCGAAGTGCCGGGTATACCAGGCAGCGCGACTGCGTTGTCAGTCATGAACTCACGTTTGTTGTCATCCTGTGTGGAAATAAAGATGATTAGCGATATAATTTATCTATTTGAACTTCAATGTTGTTATTTTTATAGGTTAGAGTTACCGCACGTTAGAAACACTTGAACTGCCAACACCACTCAACCACACTTGATGTCCGTGTCACTAACACAGGACGCTGCCTTAACGAATGCCTAGGTAAAAGTTTTGGTGATTTCTATTTTTGTATGTATTCTATTTTCTCTTACACACTGTGTCTACATGTCTTTTTTATCTACTCTCCATTTGCAGGTATGCTGAAAGAGATTTCTTTAGACATAAGCATCACTTTTTACATATTTATATTTACTGTTTCGTTTTTCATTTTGGAATTTAATGTGAAACTGAACATAAACTATTAAATAAATAAATATTAAGGCATTTGTTGAGGAGTCGCTTTGTATTGGTGAAAACAGACAAAGTCATACTAATTAATACCCTATCTTCTCTAGCTCATCAAATTAAATGATACAACTCACACTAAACATCCTAATAGGCAGTTCGCTGGGCACGCTGGTGACGTCAATCTTGGCGTCTTCCTCCTTGATACTGGACAGTGGCACCGGTAGCATGTTTAGTAGAGGCACGTCCACCATCCGGTCTAGTCCTGACACGTTATGTAGCGCCGTGTCCATCGGTACTTCTGGCTCGTACTTTACCTACAATTTCAATTACAAATAAGTTTTTTCTGACCTTTTGAATAGGGTTAACTTCTGTTATACATGTACGAAAATATTGCTATTTCAAAGAACTAACAGAAATAACACGATGTGTAAAAAAGTAATAAAATTTATCAAGAAATGGAGTAGCTACATCATTGACTTATATATTACTGCGTAAGGACTGGGCGGACCGCATGTTACAATGACGCCTTGAACTTGATCCTAAAACGGTCTTTCCTACGCCGAAGTGAACTAGTCCACGATCGGCTCTCTTCGGGTGCGGTCGTAAATTTTAATAAAAGCTTTATTTATGTTCTTTAAACCCCAAAAATACCACGCCGCTTATACAAGGTTATACAGGGTGTTTGGAAGGGAGCTGTACATACGCCTAGGGTAGAAACTAGGGATAGTCTGCTACCTACCCCCGCCCATTATATTGACCTTGGCCTCAAGGTTTTTTTTAATTTATTTTTATTTTTTATCTGACTTTTTTATGATTTTTTGACTAAAACTACCTGTAGCTCAAAATCTATCCATGGGACCGGTCGGCTAATGGTCTTGTTTTAATCGTTAGAGTCTTAGGGTCCTGCAAAAAATTATTGACCTTGGCGGTCAATATAATGGGCGGGGGTAGGTAGCAGACTATCCCTAGTTTCTACCCTAGGCGTATGTACAGCTCCCTTCCAAACACCCTGTATACGTTAACGAGCAGACCACCGATTCTCTGTATGGCGAACGCGTCGAGCAAATGTTCGGACGACCGTATCTTTAGTTTTTATATCAATGAGCTACATGCTTTAGAAGTTTTTGGTGGCAGGCACTTTCTATCCTTGTTGCGCGAAACGGCCATTTGTACTACGTAACTATAGCGGTACGAAAATATGACGTCACTTTTTCGTAGTGCTGTCTTAGTAAATTCGTATTTTAAATTGGTTAAAACTAAGCCATTTTTAAAGATACTACATTTACTGTTTTTAAATCACCAATAAAAAAAAGCCATGTGCCCAATTATAGAAAGGTGTTTGCACCCGAGGTGCACTGATGTTTTACTAAATTTTTTATCAATCGCAGTCTTTAGCACCAATGCTCAAATATCTCAAAAATCATTACAATATATTTTTAACAAGACAAGTGAAGAGGGTTTGTAGAGAAGACAAACTGTCTATATGCATTTTGCTTCTTCCACTAAAAGGGTAAACGGTACAGGAGCAGTAATATTGCAGCTTTAATTAATTTTTCATAAAATATTAATAAATAATGCAGTTAAGTAACAGCTCGAAAAAGCAAGATTCCCTGTGACATATTATTATATTATATTTGCGTATATTCTCACTTCAAACTTGAAAACAAAGAACTAGCTCAAAGATAACAAACTTAAACATAGTAATGGGGTAGTTGACAAAAAAAAATCTAATTAGTCCGTCAGATAGATTTCAAAAAAATATTGGACACATATTTTTCCTTTTTTCACGTAAACAAAAAATGTAGACGATACAGTACTTCAAAAACCCGTGTGACGTCACATTGCTGTACATTTTTATCAATTAGTGACGTCACAAGCCCCCACTCATGACGTGTTATATTTTCGTAATTTTTTAATAATTTGATAAAACAAAAAACACGTATCCAATATTTTTCGATAATCTAACTGACGGACTTAACAGAATCCTATTCTTTTTTAGTCAGGAAACATCCCTATTGTGTACGAGAGCGAAAAATATTTTTTTTTATCACATGTGAAGCCAGACTCGTTATCATCAATATACTCACATCTAAAATCTCCTGTTTAATCACAGGTTTAGCTTCCAACTCCTTCAATCTCTCGCGTTCTCGCTCTCTCTCCTTCTCCCTTTCCCTCTCCCGCTCTCTTTCTACTCGCTCTCGTTCTTTATGGTGCATCTGTTTCATCATGGCCTGTATCTCTGGTAGTGGCACACATATGGGCCTCTTGAGTCCGTACAGTGTGTAGTATAAGTCTACGAGGTCGCAGCGAAGACGAGCGTCGTTTGATAGAAGGCAGTTTATGTTGTTCCATATTCTGTAATGGGGATGAAAATTTAGTTGTGTAATGTAATTATAGTACTTTTATACTGCCCTTTAAAAAGAAAGAGTATTTATTAACGATTTTTTTTACATATGCGATCCAAATCACTCGAAAATGTTGATTTAAACTCCCTCACTCTAAAATTTCGGTATAAATGAGACTATCACCTAATTGGGACATGTACCGGATACTTTGGCAGGACGTATAATACGTCCAGTTTCGCTTCTACAAGATGCTTTATTCCTTTTAGGCTTTACTATTCCCATCTTGACACCCTTTCGCAGAAATGTCTAGATTGGCTACCAGTCTAACCAGATGCACCACAGCTTCATGTAGAATAAATATAGGATGAAAGCGATACATACCTATGCACCACAGCTTCGGTATCAAGCCGATGTCTCTGAGCTCGTTCAAAGGGAGGCATGTTGATGAGCAGGCGAGCTAGCCCGTGTCTAACACACGGGTCTGGGTCACTTTCCACTGCCGTCAGCAATGATGAGAGGTCCTCGGGTTTGCCGTCCACTCGGACAAAGTCTACTAGACACTCGAAGGCGGCTAGTCGCACGTCTGTACAAGAATTAGGTTTATAATAATCTCAATGGGGAAAGTAATTGTTTACTTTCCTGAGTTTATGAATTTTATCTGTGGTATAAAAGTTGTTGTTGTTTTATTTTGCCTATTATTACAAGAGGTTTGATATAATATACATATTTATCAGTCTACATTGGGCTGTTCCGGAGGTTGAATGTACTACATTATTGGAAAGAATATAACTTAGAAAAACATCTATTATTGTAAGCTTAAATTGAGTGCCAAGTGACAAGAATGCCGTATTTTTAAAGACTCTGCTTTTGAAAAAAACAAAAAAAAGCGAAGCTACACTCGCAGTCACAAGGCATAATGACTTGTGAAAATATTCTTTTTATGGACAAGAATGAGCAAGAAACTCTTTTAAATAAAAAATATAAGCTTTTATGATAATTAAAGTATGATTGCAGATAGCAGAGTATTCTACCATCAATCTTCTTACCAATGTACTGTCCATACTGAGCATAAGCCCTGAACACAGTCGGTATGCTCGGTAGATGTCCGCACTGCTGCAGACGTCGTATCGCACGCAAACAACTTACGGACACCGTGTTTTTGTAGCATGGCAACACTTTCTCTAAATTCAGCACTCGCGTTATCTCTTCTAGGACCAGTCGCGTGTCTGCTGATAGGGAGTCAGCTGTTATAGGAGCACCCTGGAGGGGAAAAATGTGTTGTTGATTTGGCAACATTGTGGATAAGTGGAATGTGACTGGATAAAACGATGTTTCAGAAATGAAATTACATGTAAGTCAAAAATTTACTTAATTAACAGGCACTTATGAATGTCATCGATTAACTTCTGTAAGTCCTCCTCATGCTTAAATATAATGATATTGTCTAGAAGCTAAGTCAAGTTATGGGCGGCATAAGTACACGGTAAAGAAAGAAAGAAACAAGGTTGTCTATCTAAGTAGCGTCAGCTTTTCTTGTCTATAAATCTCTGAGAGAAACGCCGAAAACAATATAGAAAAATAATGCATGGTAAAATAAAATCACGCGATCCATTAAAGACTATCTAGATTAGCAATGCGACTGCTAATTGAACTTCTTTCAGATAGATAGATAAATAAATTACATCTAAGATTGATTAGACAAATGGATAGATCCCAAGATGGATAGATTAAAAGATGGATGGATAGATCGAGAGATGGATAGGTAGATCTATAGATAGATTCTTTATTGCCCTGACAACAGAACAAATAGCGGTAACGGTCTTATCGCTAAAAGCAATGGGGGATCGGAAAGAGTCAAAAAAATATAGTTCTAATTAGTCCGTCAGTTAGATTATCGAAAAATATTGGATACGTGTTTTTTGTTTTATCAAATTAATCAAAATTGACGAAGATAAAACGCGTTAAAGATCATGAGTGGGGGGTTGTGACGTCATTTGTAGGTAAAAAATGTACTGACATGTGACGTTTTCGAGGAGTTCACGAGTTTTCGAAGCACTGTATCGTCTTCATTTTATGTTTATGTGAAAAAAGAAAAAAAATGTGTTCAATATTTTTTGGAAATCTATCTGAATGACTAATTAGTTTTTTTTTTTGTCCGATACCCTATTCAAGATTCTTATAAACAATATTAAAAGTATTTCTGTTGTTACTCACTGGCTGCAGAACTGATATAACAGGTGTGATAGTAGCGGCTAAAGCATCGACCAAGGACGCCTTATAATAGTTGTCTGAGAAATGGTTCTTTGAGTTGTCATTATATTTGAACAGGTCCAGTAAGAACCTCACAACCTCGGGTGGGCAGATGCCGTGAATGTTCCTTAAACCTGTAGGAAACAAAAATGTTTTGCCGTTTTCAATGTCAAAGAAATATCAACTTTAAAGACGCAGAAATGAAGTTGAAAATAAATAAACTTCATCGCATATCTTTGTCTGGTTTCATGCTTGCACGAAACAGTCATCTTCTGGGCACGCTGGGTCTATCGTAGACCTCATTCATCTTTTTTCATAAGGCGTGATTGAGGTCAAGTGCAGGCAATAAAAACATGATCAAACTAAATGTATAGCTTTCAATGCCAAATAAATATTAACTTTGTGCGTTATGAAATAAAGTTGTTAATAATCATCACAGTCATCACGTGTATCTTTTCCTCATATAGGTATCAGTTTACTAATAAGTAGAATCTAACTATGTATTACGTTCCGTAGGGTGAGACACAAGAGTAAGCAGGTCATATACCACGACACGGCCCCAGAAGGCGTTGGTTGATGTCGCATATCTTCGAATTATAGTTTCATTAATATGGCATTAGTAAATTCAACTTTGTTTCAATATACGCAAAGTTGATATTTCTTTGGAAGTATAAAACCTAGCATTTTCAATGTTAGGGGATATTAGTAAATTCAACTTTGTTTCAATATAGGTAAAGTTAATATTTCTTTGGCAGTAACAACAATGAAATTTCAAAGTACTCACCCGCCATAGCGACCGGTATATTCTTCTGCAAGAAGTAATGCATCAAGTTGTCGAAGTTGTTCTGTTTTATGATGTGCGGCGCCGCGAAAGACCCGAACATCTTGCGGAATATCGTCAACATGGCTGGCGGACCCGCCCATGAACTTATCATGGCGTTGGCTACCTATAAATAAGTGGAATAATATAGTTTATAGTCAGTCTAACTGGATGCAGCTGAGTACTAGTATTTTACATGAAGCGACTGCTTACTTGACCTCCACAACCCAGTTAATACTGGAAAATAGGATACCCTTCGGTAGACTGGTTGTCTGACTTTCGGTACCTGACTACTCGTAACGACTTTCAAAGACCTACAAATGACAGCCTGGACCAACGGCTTATTATGCATTCCTTGAGGTAAGGAGGAAACTCGGTATGTAGTGATCACCCATCCACGGACAGACCTAGGCAAGCACGGCTTAACCTTAAGGTCATTACTTAGTCACGAAATTCTTTGGGATTGTATATCTGGCTCTCCTGGGATTTATTATTTACCATTTCATTCCAACGCATCTGTATTATAATTGCTAATAAATAGCGTTTTGTAAAAAAACGACAGTAACAAAAGTAAAAAAGATTAGAATAAAAAATAAAAAAAATCAGGAGCAAATCATAGACCAGCTTCATCTTGAAACATACAAGCCAAATCCTCCTCACCTTAGTCAAACAATGCGCAGCCCTGCACCTAATCTTATAATACGTCTGTTCGTTCTCAATGACGTCAGTGAGGGCCTTCCTCGTGGCCGGTTCGGGATAGTTGTGAAGCGCGTCTATTGCCTCGCTCTGGGCTGTGACGTCACGCTCATGACGTAGCTGGTACTGCCACTGGTAGTCAGGCTGGGATATCACTGTCCCACGCAAGAGTGACATCTCGGGGTCCAGACGGATCCATAGGACGGGCGAGTCGCTGGAAAAAGATTAAGGTTGTAGGATACATTACATGACGGGTGCAGCCTAGTTTTGTATCGGTTTCTGGTTGTTCGAAATGTAGTGTAGTGCACTAGTGTTTGTGGCTTCATAGAATGTCATAATTTTTTTTTTTCAAAAGTTTTGCAAAGGGTTTGACAAGTAATATAGGTTTTCAAGATTCGAGAATCAAGACCATTCCGTTTTACTTTTAGGTAATCGTTTACCAAATATCTGTTAGGTTTTGCAGGCAATTTTTTTGTTTTCGCGACGTCAAATAAAAATAGCATATTCCTTCTTCTTTTTTGTCATTTTCTATTCTAGTTATTTCTACACCTAAACCTCACAGTAATCTAACCCTTAACCTCCTATCTAACCCTTTCTTTTTTGGGGGTGGGAAATCATCCAATAACCCCTCCCGCTCTTGGGCAGAGCGAAAAAGGGAGTGTCAGACTTCTACTGACTAAAAACCACCCATGTTCCTTCTTAGCCCTTCATGTCGAGGCCGCGGCATCTCTTGCGAACAACCCCCAGCCCCGACGGGTCCTATCTAACCCTAATTCTTAACCTCGTACTCCTACCAATAACAAAAAATAGTGACAATCCCATCCAAATAATTTATTCTTACAAAAAAACTTACTCCATAGCAGACAGATCCATATCGACCTCCTCCCCAGTACACAAGGGTATCTTCTTCTTCTTGTTCCTCCGACTCTTGCTGTGGCAAGTGATGTCCGCCTTCACCACCGTGTTCTCTATCTGCAGCATATGCTTGAACGTGCCGTCCAGCTCCTGCAGTTGCACCAGTAGGGGACCCACGTACTTGCGTATGCCGCGCTCGTGGACACAGTCTTGACGTATCTCTAGTTCTACTGTGTTTCTGGAGGAATTATTTAGGTTAGACACAGAATAAGAAGAGAATGGAGTGTTCATTTTTACTATTGATTGATTTATGCTTTCTACTATAAGTGTCAGAAGAGTATGCGGTATTGAAGTGACACAAAAAAGGGTTTGCACTTCGCCTTGAAATGAATTAATCTAATGCTGTCCGCCCAATATGTAGCGAACTGGACAGCTCTATCATTTGCCAGATAATACACGCAATACATGTTACATTATACAATAATTACTATGAAGCAACGCCAGAGAGCAACCACCTGAGAAGTTGCTCAAGGCCCCGCTAAAACGACAAAGAAATCCCGAAAAATCAAAATTAAAAATTCTGTATTCTAATGGTTTACCTTTTGCGGTTGAACACGGAGGTAAGTTGAAACTTCGCATGACCACCAGTTCGTACCCACTGGTCGACAAACACCGCCATATCTTTACCCGTCACCGTAAAGATGGCTTTCACAAAGAGATTGGTGGACAGTAACAGATGGCCCCACATGCCACTGCCTATCTTAGTGTTGGCCGCATTAGTGGCTAAGGACAGTTGCTTATTGAACACTTGAAGTAGCAACTCTTGACCAATTCGTTGCTCTAACATCCGCAGTACTAAGTGAGATTTTTTGCGCATTATCTGAAATAGAATAAAGGTAAAGTTATGTTACTTTTCACAGATGCGTCACTAGGGACAAGTGAAAATATGCCGTTTTTACAACTCTTTACTATACGATGTAGGAGCTCTTTTATCATATCGAGGCCGCGGTATCTCTTGCGAACAACCCGCAGCCCCGACGGGCGTCGGCCCTTCCATGTTGCTGACATCTCTTTGAGGCGCGCGTGGAACACGAACGCGCCGTCGACACGGCGTGTCGTCGTCATAAGACGGACGGACGGCGAGCTAGCCCATCACTCACCGTACACAGGCCCGCGTCTATGGTGACCGGAAGCCATCACGTGGCCCCCGACGCCCGGAGCGCCTCCCGCGGCGGCTGGGACGAGAGGTTCTCTCCCTCTCACGTTCCGCCACCTCCTTCGCTAGCATCACTGCTTCGCAGAAGGAGGCGACGGCGTCCCATTCCTCCTCGCCCCGGACCATGGCTTGCACCAGGGCCGGACGCGAGAGGTTGCCGCCGCCGATCGCCGCTACGAAAACACGGCGGGGCGTCTTTTTTATGCCTCACCGCGATTTTTTGTATCAGTGAAATTTTCTAGTTTCGTCCCGTCTTGTATAATGGTAGTCTGTTATAAACGACGGGACAGAACTAAAAAAGATAGCTTTCTATAATAATAAAAATCTTACCTCAATATATCGCGGAGACATTGTATTCACGTTCCTGACAGGAAAATAAAACACGTCTTTGGGTTCTACACGCGCTCCACTTGCCGGCGGTTGCCAAGGATCTAAGACTATACCGCCATATTGTTCTTCATACCCTACAACCTATGAAATAAAAAATAGAATTAATAAATTAAGGCATGTTCTAGTGTCCAGACTCTGGATATCCATTACTACCAGAAAAAATTAATAAGATAATAGCGAAAAGTATTTGAAAAATAAATAGGGACGTTTCTAGTGAAACAATCTAAGTCTTATGTGTTTATTTGGAGACCATGTGACAGGAAAGCTTTGAAAAAGCACTTATAAACATCATCATCTGCCTAGCCTTTTCCCAACTGTGTGGTGGTCGGCTTCCAATCTAACCGGATGCAGCTGAGCGACTGCCTATCTGACCTCCAGCACTTATAAGCAAACAAATAATATTTATAAAACTTTAATGAATGGTCAAAATTTGATAAAAAGCATTGAACATCTCACCTCCTGCAACTCCTGATGTGTAATATACCTGTACTCATTATTGCCAAAGCACTTCTTTGAGTACAACCCACACATATAGTCCGGTATTCCTTTAGCTAGCCAGAGATCTGACCAGTTCTGCATAGTTATGAAGCAGCCAAAGAATTGCTCGGCCACTGCTTGAGCCATGGCCTTGCGACTTATGTACGTCTGGTCTATGATGGCGATTGAATGAAGGAGATGCGTGCTTAGTATTGACATTGTTGTGTATGCTGTGGCGTCGTCTTCAGTCTGAGGAACAAGGTTTTTGTAAGGCGAAGAATCTTTTTTGCCAATAAAACAAATAAAAAATTTGATCTTGATTCAATAGCTAATCTTGATTTAATAGAAAATAAGATAAGCACTCCATTTACTAATAGCTTTGTGTTTCGCCGAAGAGGTTTGGAAAATAGGTCATAACCAATTTGATATGACCTATTTCTTTGAATTTAAACATGTAGTGTAGGGGAAGGTCAAGGCCCTCCTCTAATCTTAGCGCACATCTCATTTCTAAATTATAAGTTGCTGCAATAACCTAAACCAATACCACTTATAAAAGGGGTATCATACAATGTTTAAGAATGACCTACTAACCTCATCAACAAAAACTTGTTTATAACAAGGATACGGATATCTAGTGGAAAGAGTTTCTTCATAAAACTCGAATGCCTCGTGTAAATACCGCACGGTATTCTTCAATATTTGCAGCAAGTTTGGCAAGCAGTAGTGTGTCACTTCATTCATGAAAGGATCTACGTAGGTATCAAACGGCCTGAAAAAGAAATAAATAAAATAATTCTGTATTTCTCACATACAATTGTAGAAATGGAATGAGAATTTCTTTCTCAAGATTCTAGGTATCCATAATCCAGACTTTGCCATTGTATGTTACAGCATGGGTGGGTTACGTGGCACACTACATTGACAACAGGTGGAAGAAACCCATGACTATGTGGAGAGGCCCTCATCGGCAAAGAAGCCGAGGGAGACCAAACGCAAGGTGGAAAGACCAGATAGAGACCGTCGTAATACAAGTGTACATGTCAAATGGAATAATAAAGGCATTTTTATTTATTTATTACTAGCTGATGCCCGCGGCTTTACCCGCGTGGATGTCGGTCAAATTATATACTAAAACCTTCCTCTTGAATCACTCTATGTATTAAAAAAAACCGCTTCAAAATCCGTTGCGTAGTTTTAAAGATTTCAGCATACATAGGGATATAGGGACAGAGAAAGTGACTTTGTTTTATACTATGTAGTGATAGTGATGTTACAGCAGTTGCCAACACTGTGAAATGCGGCCTCATGGTAGGGCCATGATAGATTGGAGGTATTGATTAATAAGTTGTAGCTACACTGATGCATACAATAAATGCTAAAAAGAACATAACATAACGTCACGCCTGCTATCCCCGAAAGGTTAGACAGAGTTAGGTGTACCCATTAGTAGGTATACCCAGATTTCTACAGTTGTTTTGTGCCCAACCAGGGTATTGAACCCAGGACTCCATGCACTCCCGTCAGGGCTGCGGGTTGTTCGAAAGAGATACCGCGGCCTCGGCACAAGGGCTAAGAAGGAACATGGGTGGTTTTTAGTCAGTAGAAGTCTGACACTCCATTACACTCTGCCCAAGAGCAGAAGGGGTTATTTGATGATTTCACAACCCCCCAAAAAAAAAAAAGGCCTTCATGCACAGCACTCCCTCTTGTGATCCTTAGAGAAAGGAGGGTGACAAAAATGCTGATGGTGAATAGAAATCACAAGTATAAAACTCACCCAATAGCCAAAGCAATGTTTGGAGCACAAGCAGGAGTATTGACCAAGTAATGGAACGTCTTCCTTCTATGGTCAGGCGTGTAAATCACATCCACAAGCTCCCCACAAGACACCGCAGTCAAACATTCATCAACGGTAAACTCCAGCTTCCAAGTGCACGGCTCAGCAAAGCTGTCCACACAAGGGAACCAGAGGCGGGCTGAGTGACCGTAAGTGTACATGTGTGCAGATTTCTGCAAAAAAAAAAAGAAACTTTATTGTGAATTTAAAAATATGAGTTGTTTTATAGCCTCAAAGTTATCTTTTGTTATAAACTTGTCTGAAATAGATGACTACCTAACTAATATTCAGCCTTTTATTGGTATTTTAATTTAAGTATCTAGTGAGATGAGAACCATTTGTTCTGTCGTCTATTTTGTTAATAGACTTTGACCGTTTCTCTTGCGATTCGATTTCGACCGACTCGATTTCGACCGACTCGGCATTGAAGAGCGGGATCTCCTGGCACATGTACATATATCTTTTACTTAGAAAGAAAAACTAAACAGTAGAACCTGTGCAAGTTTCTGAAATAAACCTATAATTTATTTATTTTATGCGAGTATTCTTTAGATCATATTTAATTTACCTCTACTAAAGATCCATCTCCTTCAGGCACTACAAAGTGCATTCCACCCTGAGGTGATTCAAGGGAGAACTCAATACCAATGCGGAGTCCCCTGCCCTCCCCCACAAGGTGGGCTGCTTCTTCCGGTATCTGGACATGAAGCTCCCCTGAGTTATGATCTGGGTCTATCTTTTGTGCAGCGGCTAAATGAAACTGAGAGAAGACCTCCAAGGATCTCCTGAAAATAAGAGAACACAGAATTTATGATGTACTGTTGTGTCCATACTTGCCTGCATGAATAAACACACACACACTATTAGAATAAAAAAAACCTATGTGCGAATACGGGTCATAAACTATCTGTGTGCCACATTTCATTCAAATCCATTCAGTGGTTCATGTATGTAAGAGTGTCAAACAACCATCCTCACAAACTTTCACATTTATATAATAGTGGTAAGATTTAGCTGATCTTTGTGCAAGTTTGGTTTTAAAAATACTTGTGGCCAAATATTGTGCAATATGCAGTGGTGGCAGTCACAAGAAGGTTGTGACAGGGCCGTAGAAGCAATTTTTTTTTTGACCAGTCATGTAAGAGCAGTCAAAAGTTGATCACTGCTTTTTATTATATCATGAAATTATTGCAATTGAGCCATTGTTTAGCCACACACATAATAGAAGTTGGGGGTACTTAGTAGTGTAGTACAGTATAATAGGCTGGTGTCCGCAACTCCACATTTAAAGCGCATATATGGGTTAAGAGTACTTGTACTTAAAATACTTACGTATTGGAGTCAGCTTGACAAATATCCAGAAATGGGTCAAAATATTGGAAATTGGCTTCATACTGATCATTGAGGCACACCCGGTAAATACGACACTGTTTTGCATTCAGTCGAATGTAACGAAGATTATCTTTTAGTGGAACGATGGTCAGTTCCACAAAGCCCTGAAAAGCATATCAAAATGTTACAAACAAATGTTTAATTTTATCATAAATAGTATTATTATTTTTATAAATAAATCAATGATGTCCCTTACAATAACGCTTCTCCTTTCGAAACTGATCCCCGTCAAACTAAGAATCTGATGGGCTGTAATGAAATAAACGTAAATATTAGCAAAATAGCTCCGCAAAAACAACACCACTGCTGTCATACAAACAAACTAAAATTCCATGATACTTATAGTTTAAATGGGCGACAATTGTCGCCCGTCCGTTCCTTTTTCATTGTTAAGTAATTTTTTCAATCATTTCTTTAGTTTAAAGGTGCATTTATAATAAATTATATATTTTTCTTTTCACAAATTCTACCACAACACAAATCCACACATTTACATTGATGATTGATTGATTGAATTGTAACTATAGACAATAAAGTCTGTGTTTTTGTTTTTAAAACTGTACCACATATTTTCAGTGCCCTGTTGTTTAGGGTCATGAATGTGGATATTTTAAATTAGGGACTTTCTTTGTCATAACTATTCAAAATCATTACAATGTTCATTCGATTGTGATTATGTAATAACAAGTTTTCAAATAAAACCCAATTGATTGTATTATTTTATTACTTACTATTTAGTAACAAAGAAAAACTAAACGGTCACATCGTGGTCATCTCTAGAGCTGTCAAAACAAGAAAGAGATGAAATGATAGAAACGGAGTTCCATTGCGATATTACGATTATTGCTGGAATATTGTAAAATTCGTAGCCGCTGAATACTGTGTTAAAACAATTTGTGTGTTGTGTGAAAGTTGTGTAATTAAATGTTACAAAAAAACTGGTTTTCATGTTTATTTTCGGTCTGAATGATCAAAATGTGGGACTCACCATACTTGACTTGTTTGGTTTTGTATATATTTTCGTTCCAAATTATTGTTACTAATTCACGCACGTCTAATGTTTGGAAATTGAATGCGGAAGAGGACCAGATTGTCGACGGTAGTACACTGTCTCAGGTCAGTCAGAATTCTAATAATATGTCGGTAAACTTTATATAATCAATGCACTACATATTCATCAAACGTATGTACCTTTCATTCTGTTATTCTAGACCTTATAATGCCCATGTTTGCCTTGAATTAATTTTCTTTAATGTACCTAATGATTATTCTTAAATCATGTTTTTAGCATGAGGGTACAGTCTGGCAATATTTTGTTGTAATAGTAGTTTTTAAAGTGTGTAATACTTTTAGGATGAATCTGACAAATCAAGAATGAGTGAAGAGGACCCTGTCTTCAATATAATAACATCTACAGTGTACTATGGGAACACATGGACGAAACATGGCTTTGATATGTTTTGCACAGATTGTCAAATATATGAGCAGCAGAGGTAATTTATTTAATTTTATGTTAATTTATACACTGAAGAGTGGTTTTTTATTATTTTAAAATAGTACATCTGGTCAGAGAGTCATGTATAAAAACTTGGAGACAAACAACATTTTCTATGAGTCCTTTGTAAATTAACAGATGTATGAATAGTCACAAGTAGGTCTGTAAATAAACTGTGATTTTATCAATTGAACTAATAACTTTAATATAATATCAGAGTTCATTATTATACTGCCCATATTTGTTTAATTGAATTATCTATAAAGCTAAATCATGACCATGATGATCATGATGTTCCTTAGCAATTTTTTGCCTTAAATACAATGCAAAGAAAACAGCACAGAAAATATATTACCTGCTTTTAAATAAATTGACTCAAAAACAATGGCTTAGCTCTACTTTTGATGGCTGATAAATGTTGATATATTACTAAAGTCAACTTTAAGCAATAGACTGAATGCATAAATTAAATTGAAAATGAAACTTCAGTACTTTTTGTATGATGAACATTCTGTATGATGACATTGAACATAAAACCTTCATGCTAAGCACATAAATATTCCTTTTGTATGAACAGATGGTTGCATGAACTAGATGTGCAGTTACACACAAAAAAATCATATAAAATATAATAACACATGTATTTACACTGAAGTGTTACATAAAAGTGCACTTAATACATTACACCTAGTTATGTTTTTCTGAATAATGGGTGTATAGAAAACAATATAAAGTAGCATGATTTAGTAGCAATTTAAAGTTTAGTAATTAATGGTAATAGTACTGTGGGCTACAGTATTATATATGTTATCATGTTCTGTTCTAATATCCCATAACATAGCTGTTTGTTGTTCCTATTGATAAAATAGAGATTAAAATATCCATTGAATCCAAGAAAAACAATTTTATAGAATCATATGTACCCAGTGAAGAGGAGAGGCCTATGTCAAGCAGTATACTGCAATAGTACAAGCTACTTGATTCATTATCATTTGCATAGCCTTTTCATGTTGGGGTCGGCATACAGTCTAACCGATGTAACGGAATACCAGTAAGTTAAATAGAGCCACTGCCTATCTGCTGACCACAACGTATTAAGAGTAATATAAGATAAGACTGGCTGCCAGGCTTACGAGCCACTGACTACCTGTTACATCTGATATTGGTTGACCTACATAAATGTTTATTTTTCTGTTCTTTAAGTAATCTTGATATATTTCTTGCAGAGCTGGTGTAGAGAATAGTGATGAAACTACCCCGGCTGAAATAAATAGTGATGCGGATGATGAGTACTTAGATTGTGGCAAAGCTGTCAATTTCACATACTATGATAACTTGGTCGGAGTGGCCAGACGTCATAGACATCCAAATGTACCTGAACCACAGGTAAAACTTAGAAATAAGATATTTGGGCCTCAATCTGGGTAGGTTTATTGGCTAGTATCTTACCTAGACAATATAAAGGGTGTAACAGCACCCTTAACGCAAACGAAAGGCACTTGTTCTCCCCACCACTGCAATATTTTTTTGTTCTACACCATACCTGGGAACCTCCTAGTTACGGAGATATTGGGGATCAAAGTTCCAAATTTTTTCCAGCTGTTTTTGTAAATACTAGTTTTTCAGGTTACAATTTTACTGAAATTACCTCCATGATCCGTTTATTATTCAAAGCATCCACTAGCACAATATTTTAAGAGTGCTACTTTGAGTTTTACCGTAAAATGTGATTTTTGACCCCAAAAAAAAGGTTGTTTCCCAGCAAAAAGATTTGCGTAGGGTTACTTAGTTTGATGTACACAATGCTTGGTTGACGGCTGGTGTGATGGGTTGATTTACACCCTGTATAGTATTGTATGATTTTGTTATGAAAATGACATTATCACCTATTCTTTAAGGTAGTGTAATTTTTTTTTTTTACAGTTCTTTGCTTTTGCTTAAACTGAAAAAAATCTAAAATCTCTAGCAATTTTCTTACAAAGGTATTGAACATTTTAGTATGTAGAGGACAATAGAATTCTTTCTGCGTTTTTCCTTATACTTCTTTGCTTTTACTGAAAAAAAATCTAAAGTCCCTATTAATTTTCTTAAAAAAACACAAATTCAAACATTGATAAACAAAGACAAGTTAGCTGTTAATCTAAAAAGCACCATGTCAGTTTTATAATACCTATTTGTAAATTAGTTTGTGATATGATATTTGATAAGATTATGTATTATCTAAACTTTATTAAACCACATGTAATTGCCATAGAAAACAGAGTTATGAGTTTACATATACCATATATAGAGCAATATATTTCCTGTTTTTACTGGGACAGACATGTTGAGGAAATGAGACTAGGTATTGTATTGAATGTACAGTCGCCTCCAAAGTTTTAAACAAATTATAAGCGATATGGAGATATGAAAGTAGTTAATGAAATATTTTTTTACAAACCAACCATTCTTTTCAATGTTGGAAATAATTTGTCTCCACTATATTTATAAAATGAAATCAATAATAAATTTCAAATGATTCAATGTTTTCTATAATTCTTATTTTAGTTACTATACAATGTTTTTGTAGATGATTGTCCTAGGAAAATAAATAATTTTCGTGTGTTTTCCTCTTAAATCAAGTTACAAGGAAAATATTCAGAAACAAGAGACATAATGACATAAATACGCATGTTAACATCAATTTTATTTCCTCACTAGCTGTTCCCGGCATGCGTTGCTATGCCCTTTTTCCTACCTACTACCTGCCTGTGTACCAACTACCTACCTACCTACTACCTCCTACCCTACCTACCTACTACCCTACCTACCTACCTACTACCCTGCCTACCTACTACCCTACCTACCTACCTACTACCCTACCTACCAACTACCCTACCTACCTACTACCCTACCTACCTACTACCCTACCTACCTACTACCCTACCTACCTACTACCCTACCTACCTACTACCCGACCTACCTACTACCCTACCTACTTACTACCCTACCTACTTACTACCCTACCTACTATTCTACCGACTACCCTACCTACTCTACTATCCTACTTACTACCCTACCTACTACTCTACCTACTACCCTGCCTACCTACCTACCACTTTCTCACCTTTTAAACCTTCCCTGGACTTCCACGAATAATTCAACACTATAATTAGTTCAATCGGCCCAGCCGTTCTCGAGTTTTAATCAGACTAACGAACAACAATTCATTTTTATTTATATAGATAGCTGTACCCCGCGTGCGTTGCAATGCCCTTTTACCTGCCTACGTACCAACTACCTACAACCTACCTATTACCTACCTACCTACATACTACTAATTTCTCACCTTCTCTGGACTGCCACAAATGTTTCAAAACCAAAATAAGACAAATCGGTCTAGCCGTTCTCTAGTTTTAGCGCGACTAACTAACAGCAATTATTTTAATTTTATTTGCAGCAGCAATTTTTGTATTATACGCAAACACCATTTGAAAAATCGTTTTATCTATTGGGAAAGAAACAGTAATTATTTGTGATTATTGTGATAATGTCGTATGGTCTGTTTGAAGTTGTCATTCGTTGACTGAACAACTGAACGTCACTCAATTGTTTTGCCTTCCCGGAACCTCTCCATTAGAACTTGAACTTTATAGTACGGTATTAACCCAGATACTGCGACGGGACTTTTAAAAGGCCCAAAAAAATAACTAAATCTACCTGCATTTTTCATTATTTTTTAATTACTTGACATACATAATCATAGTGTTAACTTACTAAGTACCTGTCAACCTTTTATTTGATGCAGTTACGTTCCCAACTGGACACACATTTTCATGTATATTGAGTGTTTTTGAAGATCTTGGAGTTTTTTTTTTACAATGGCTGCACAAAGGTAAGCGTGTATGTTATTTATATGCAGAATCTGATGGAATTCGCTTTGATATTTATATGTTAGTTATTTCATCAAAATATAACTTCATTTGTTTGGTTCGAAACGCAAAATAAATGTTTTTTTTTTACGTTTGAAATTGATGGCCTTTTAAAAGTCCTGTCGTAATATAGGGGTTTATTATATGATAATTTCTATTTTAGCACAAGATTAGTAAAAGCGCTCAATCTCATCGAAAATGTTGATAACTTAGAGCGAGATGACGAAGACCCTTTGTTGCCGAACCAAATAACCATTTTCCCACCTGAGATTGCCAACGCGGATGTTACTGACGAAGACTCAGGAGATGAAGAGTTCGTAACATTACAAAATCTTCCAGGTAGGTAAAGTTTTTATGAATTTATTTCATTTACATGTCAGTGAACCCACGAGTAGGTGTGTTACGTGTTTTGTATTATAACAATATTTATATTATTTTCTTGCAGGCTCTCAGCTAAGAGCTCCTGCTGAGTGAGGTAACGTTCTCTCAGAGTTCTGACGAGGAAGATGACGTGCCTTTGTCGAGCTTGCGTAAAAGAAGACGCACAATTGGCACGATCGGTAAAGATAGCAAAGTGTCTGTGCCTTCTACGTCTGTTTCTTCTACTCCAGGCGCGTTCACTCTTCTGGGTTTGGTCAGCCGACCGTACGTAAATCTAGTTTACCTGAGCACATTCTAGTTTGTAAGTGGAATGACAACAGTGTTGTTACTGTTGGATCAAATCCTGAGACTGTAGATTCTTTGCATAAAGTCAAGAGATTTTCACAAGAACATAAGAAATATGTGCATATTGATCAACCCTTTGTTATAAAAAAATATAATGAAATGTGGGAGGGGTAGATCGGTCGGATCAGAACATAAGTTTGTATAGAACTTCTATTTGTTGCAAGAAATTGAACTTTTCTCTTTTCTCTCATAGCCTAGATATGGCTGTACATAATGCATGGCAACTATATAAGCGGGATGGCGGAGAATATGATCACCTTACTTTTCGCAGATCACTGATGGCTGACTGAACAAAGATGACTGATGGATGGCTGAACAAAGGGTTTGCTCGAAACCTACAAAAAGAGCGATAAGAGAGGACCCTGTCCTACACCCAGGTCTCATCGAGAACCATCTAGATATGATGGGGTTGATCACTTAGTTCAATAAAGTGCGTCTCAACTCAGAAAACTTTGCAAATTTGCAAATCAAAAATCTTTTTTATTTGTCACAAGTGTAAAATTCATTTACACCCAAAGAACTGTTTATGGTATATCGCAGTCAAACTCAGTACCGAGGGCATTTGTATGTGTGTGTATTTCTATTGTTATAATATAACCGTAATTTTGTGTTTTTTACTATGTAAATTGATTAAATACTGATTCTATAATATTTTGTTTCATTACTAGACCGCCATACATGTATACGACCCCCATATTACGACGGGCCTTTTAAAAGGCCACCATTTTCTGGCTTTTCCAGATAACTTGAATTTTTTTCATTATTTTTCCTAGTTATAATGAGCCACATAAAAAAACATATCCAAAAATCACGGTTATCGGAAGCTAAAAATAGTTTCAGTAACATCTGGGTTAAAGCTCAAATTGATTTTACGTTTTAGTTAGAAAACGTTTGTATGGGAAAAAGAAAAGGGCTGTTTTTAGGGCTTTTCCGGCCATTATTCGAATTTTTCTCGCCGTAAAAACCATCCTTGAACTTCAACGAACATTTAAAAAAAAAATCAGCCAAATCGGTCAAGCCGTTTTCATGCCAAGTCGTGACAACGGAAAACGGGTTTCATTTTTATATATATAGATAATATAATTTATCATAACATAAATAATTATAATAATCTCGGCTTGGGTGGAAATAGGGAAAACGAAATTTCCCGGATATGGATCTAGCTAGATTTTTCGCCACTGTAAACGTGTAGCCGTTTACGAGATCGTAGTTACAAATATATTTGTATACATACAAATAATATAATATATATATATAATATACATACATATAATAATATATTTGTATGTTAACAAATATTACTTAAGTGTTTAATATTTTAAATTACTTAAAGATCACTTTCGATTACTCACTTAAAAAATAAATGGTACGAGTACAATATCTATTTACATAAAGCTTAGTTCTGGGGGTAAGATTGCATCTCATTTTTTCCACCGTGAGAGTTAGACCTCATCTGACAGCACGGTATCGCACTTTTCCATGCTCCTATGACCTTTTCCGTCGCTCAGAACCGTAATTTGCTAAAGCGACAAGTAGCGATGATACAGGGTGGGACAGCATCCCCGCTCTGTTTTCGATTTCAACGCTAATGGGGTCTACGTAATGTATGTGTTACGGCTAATAGCCGAATTGCGGCTACATCTAGTTTTAACCGACTACTTACGATCTATGACCGATAGGTCTGAACTGAATAGCGCAAATAGGCATAATTTGGTCGGCGCTTTATTTCGTGCTGAAACTAATCTCGCTACAGTACAGCCTATCATTCCTAATTACCTTTTAAGGACGTACAATCGCGGGCAAAACTGATCAACTACCCTACTCTGTGCCCTTTGTAATAATCGTAAAAATTGGTGAAAGTTCAATGCCCGTGGTTGTACAGAAAATTACCCATTTTTTGTGAAATTAGTAATGGAACAAAACATTAGCAACCTTAATACATTATAACTTTCTCTATAGGTGTCCCTCATATTCCCAAAGAAGAAATCGAACGGTTTGTCGCCGTCAGAAATAAATGGTTTCGAGAAGCGTCTAAAGAAAGCAAAGAGGGAGAAACCAAAGTCAGTACAGCTGTATAACCAGATTGGAAACTTCTGGAGGATCAAAGGGGACACGCGGCAGTCCATTGAGTGTTTCAGGCGCGCACTCGCCGTGTCTCCTTATAATGCGGAAGTAAGTGACAGGCATTTTAACAGTTAAATTGATTTTCAGCTGCATCTAGGGAAGTAACGTCTGCGTTTCTATAACACATCAGCACCCGTATTCACAAAGACGTTGATTCTATTCGTTAATCGTATGTTTATTGCCTAATCTGATGTCCGAGTTTTTACCCGCCTTTGGGCTTCGGTTTTGGCTTTACATGTCGTCGAGTACTATCTCCCAGGCATGCTGGTTTCCTCACGATGTTTTCCTTCACCGAAGCAAGTGATATTATACGACACACCCATAGACTAGCATTAAGCAAGTTTTATGTCTATCTTGCTCGCATTCGCAATGCCAAAATAGATAGATATACGAGTTCTCAAATCAAAGCGTTTGTGAATACGGGGCCTCGTCGGCTTTTTTTTACTATTAGCTCATTAAGTGCGTCACCAGCTAGATTTGGAAAAAAGCCTACCGTCTATGTCTGTGGTATTGCTTCTATAATTAGATATTGTTATCGACACGTTATACTGTTTATCTAGAAATGTTTTGGTAAGTTTATAGGAGTAGGTCGTGCCGTCATAGACCTCATCCCTCGCCTCTTTGCTTGATCCAGGTCAAGATATCGTCCATCGATAATTTATAAATAAAGATAGAGGCCAAGTCAGCATATGTGCGAGAAGGGACAGAAATTATCGATACGTCATATCAGGAAACGTATTCTGATCCAATCGATTTTCATTGCCTTTTATACCTTTACTAAAATATTGTGTCAAGAATAGCATATTCAGGTCGAATTGTAGGTATGTAACTAAAAAAGTGATACATATAAATGTAGGTACTATGTGTGGATGGGAGGGAGAGGAATTACAAAGAAAAGATGGATGGATTCTATGAGTAATGTTATGGAGGAAATGATAGCGTGAACGATTGGCAGTGGAGAATGGAAGCAAAAAAGTGTTTGCGCCGGCCCAAATAACATGAGACGAGAGCATGAACATGACGATATAGGTACGCATATTCAGTGCGGAACTCTGGTTTTAACCCTGAAAATGACATTCACAGTACGCAATAAACGTTATTATTATGAGAACTCCAGAATGTTATATTATAATAATTGTTTTTCAATTTATATGTAAACTTCGTCTGTTATTATACTTAATTATAAATGTTAGAGTCATGGGTATTGTTATAATCCACGCACTTATAGGGAAGTATAAATCGTTGTTAGGAACTACCCAACTAGCACAAACTGTTGCTTAAGAGCTTTGGAGCTAATCCGATTATTCCCAAAGGCGCCAAGCTCAAGCGCCAGAGCGTGCACTGCAGACCTTGTGCAGCTGCTTTGCAGCCAAAGGGGCACAACTTTTTGCAATCTACAGTTCCATTAGAACTTCATAATAGTGGCATAAAAATGCTACAGGAGCTGCAACTAATAATTAACACCACACTAAAGCTCTTGTGGCGCTTATTGAATGAATGACAGGTTTAACTGAACGAATAAAGGATCACTGATCATTCACCTTGTCTCTCATTTATTAAATACATCTGTTGTTCCTGAGTCAGACATTACTGAATTCAAATAGGTAATAAGTGAAGTGAAGGTAAGTGTTTTTGAGCTATATTTTGTATTATATGCAAGTGGCTAAAAACGCAGATCAGTTTATCGTGCATATACTTGATATTATTGGAGTATTTTTAACGCGCCTCAATATCGCACCTCAGAATATCGTAAAATATGTAAAATATTATTACATAAATATTATTAAATCACATACCACACGATATTGAAATTACATACTTGACTACATTTGTGTTTAGTAAGTTGCTGGTTCTATATTAAGTTATATTTTACTACAAATTGTGATAAAAACCTATAAATTTCTCAAGTAATGATAAATAATTGTCTTGTAAACATGGCGTCTATGAGAAGCAGCTTTAACTTGCAACTTCAACCTTAATACTTCTTCTCTGCGCGTCAAAGCGCTATGTTTCACTCTTCTGAAGGTCCAAGTAATACCTGTACCACTAATGCAGTTCAAGTCTTTACAATCACTTTTATTTCGTACTTACTGCAGATATCGAACCACACTAATGGTTATTTGTTTAGAGATCCTTAGAACTCGTTGAAAACCCTAAAATACGATGATCGTTTATAGCTGCTTCTATATTATTCGCTCTTTCAATTGTTTGTCAACACTTACTATGTCTTACCATGTTTTCAGAATGCCTTTCAAAATAATCCAAACTTATAATGAACAACAAAATAAACAAGAACTTTGCATCTTACCGGCTTGAGCTGGAAACCCAGGCAGGTCCGAAAGTGGTAGTCAATGGAAATGACAGGAGTTTGGCGAGTTTTAGTCCAAAGAATGGAAAAGAAAATGCTACGCTGCCACCGTAGGTGAAACTTGGATGAAGCTGACCCGGCAACATAGAGCAGAAGCAGAAGCAAAGATAATCACAGCAACATGCTAAGATACACGGATTTAGTTAAATTTGTCTTTGTGCAAATATTGTTTATACTGTTGTTGTTTTAGAATTTACCTTATTTAATAATGTCAATTATGGGCCAATTTGCCAATAAAACAAGTTGATTTTATCTCAAATATTTTTTTATTTCAATTCACCAATACAATTATACAAGAGGCGATTCGATTGTACTCATTATAATGTGTGTAGTAAAGGAACAAAATATAAATCCGATTCATATCGAGTGACCACAAGTTTACATTTAAACAAAATCTACGGGACCCTCGCTTGTGTTTGTTGAACTCGAACTTGGCGCATTATTTTTGTTTGTTTCCAATGAATCCCTTAAAGAATAAATTAAATGAATAGAGTTCTAAAAATAAAAGCTAAATTACTCTCACGTAATTGAGTTAAAAAAAACTTACGTGTTATTTAATATTTCAATAACAGAATTCTCACACATAGTTGCCTTTTTTAATTTCTGCATATTCTGATAAACTCTCCGTACTTTCTTGCGATATCCACCAGTTCATTGTTTGAACTTCCATGCTGATCCATATTTCTTTTGAACTGGCTCAAATATTTTATAAAATGTGATTTCTCCAATAAACATAGCAGAATGTATCCAAATGAGTAGGCAACGTCCATTACTCTCCTGCTTCTATTGTGAAGCCTTAATGTCGCTATTAGTAAAACAGTCGATCAAATTCCTACTTAAGTCTGCGCAAAAGTACAAATCACTTCTGCAATGAAACTATCAGTGGCAGAACAGTGATAAATATATCTTTTATACAGTTCCGTTAAAAAGTCTGAAATCAATGTCTTTATGCAGTTCCGAAGCGTACAGCAGCAGCAATAGAAGCTTTTTTGCCGCTTTAAGCTTTAACATACATGTTTTAACTCTCTTCTAAAGCTATAGACGGCAAATGGGTTGTAAAATGAACTCTTATAAAACCTAGAGTGGTATTTGGTTCAGTTTCTGCTACCCCTAGTGATATTTACAGCTATGAGCAGATACGAAAGCAATAGTAGAACTTAAAACCACTGTCTGAACCCATAAAGCGCTACTGTACAGCTAAAAGATGCAAAATAGGCTGCTATTTCCACTAGTGTGCTAGTTGGGTAAGGAAGTAGGAACCGCGCTCGTGTATGATCAGATGTATGAACGTTGAAATCGCTGCAAGCGCTTTTAAGATTAGCCTAACAAGTACCGCTTGCCTACCCCCCCCCCCCACCTGGGGTAAAGATAATATAATCATTCATATTTTTCCGCTGTTGGGATTCACCCAAATTATTTATGGGCTTACCTACGTCGCGCGTCGTGTACCGGCCAGTATTGTGCTAAAGTAAGTATCAGTGTATACGTTGTCTGGGCTTGAACCTACTTTATCTTCACTTACCTGTACTTTACAATAGTAACAAGAATGAGTAATACAAAAGTCAAAATTAAAACATCAAGCTCCAAAGTAAAAATAATTTTATTCATATCAAGGTGGCAGGTAGGTACTTGTAATTGGTATTAAAACTCGAAGCTAATTTATTATTCCAATGAACATACCATATCTACTTACTTTAATGTGACCAAAGGGCTTACCTCACTATAAAAAGTTTATATTACTTTTTTACTGTCCACAGTCATTGGACATCTAATTAATTACTTGACACATACAAAGGAGACAGTAGTTATGTGTGAGCTATATTTGAAACCAATTTATAAGGAAAGGTCAATACTATTATTGATTGGGCCACGTCATTGGTGTCTCGTGGCTCTCCCGATGTTGTTTGACAAACCTACATTATAACATAATTTCACTCTCAAACACTGGCCATAGTTTTTCACAAAACGAAAAGATGAAGTGAAGTTTGATAATGATAAAGGCTTCGTTGGTCTAGTGGTCGCAAGCACAAATGCTGAGTTCTGGGTTCGATTCCCGGGTCGATCAGTGTTTTTTTTTACGTACGATTTGTGCCCGATTGATGACAATATGCTTGCCCTTATTACAGGTTTAAACATAACTGACGGCATGCGGGTGTACTAGTTAGGTAGACGTCTACCTAACCCCATTAAAAAAACCCGAAATAAATAAGTTGTATGTTATGTAAAAGAAAATGATTCTATTGCAGTCACAAAATCATCCAGATTTCGACTGCTCTTCTATCTTATAAAATACAATATTACTTTACGAGTCTGAATGAACCCCAGGCCTTGGTTAGCGGTAGGGATTCAAAATTATGTACATACATAAACCCACACCGTTTTCCCTTGGGGGTAGATAGAAACTACAGACCGCCTTCGCCACCTGCTACGATCCTAACATATTCCTTTTGCGTTGTCCACGTTCTTACATTAATCTGATCGTACATGCAGGCCTTCGTTGCAGTAATATCACCAGTAATAAGTGTGATGTATGTAGCAGTCTAGTTAATTGCGGGTACATGCATATTGTATAACATGAAGTATTGTGGGTACTTGTAGGTACTTCTTGTTAATGATTGGGACATTCATTATACGTTGTATCTAACCGTGACTACGTCTATTATTTATTCCCGTATTTCGAGTGCTAGTCTTCCACCCAAGAATTCTTCAATAAGTATTTAAAAATATATACTTTTATTTATAAAAGAAGATAGTACTAAATACCTGATATGCAACGTTATAAAATAAGATAATTGTAAGATAATAGGTACAATGTTTGATATATCAATATTTATGGTAGGTACGCATAGCTATGGCTTCGCGGTAGTTGTGAACAGAATCTTTTTCCTTAGACGTTCTTAAATGGGATTAGAGGTAAGATCTGCGACAAGAATGAGTGTTTCCTTCCTTATATTATATGTTAGTAACAAATGCAATAAAAAAAACAAAACAATTATCTATCAGCGGGAACTTTACAGGCTAATTATGTGGTTTTGGCCAAAGTTCTCCGCCATAACCATCCTTACTTAAACTGCAAAGATAAAATAATTAGGACATACACTGACCTTATTTGTGAGGTTCTTCAGAAAAGTCAGGTGCGTGAAACTCGCAACCTGTGAACCAGGTGTACGAACGTGGACGAGGCAAAATATATATGTTAGAATCATAGCAGGTGTTTTTAGAAGTAGGAAAAAAGAATTAATTTTTGTATGTATAAAATCATTCCTCGTATAACCAGTTATTTTATTGTGCGGTAGTGGTAACGTAACAGGTTGCTTCAGTTCTTCTTCTTCTTTTTTTAAAAAAACGTTGTCCCACACTAGGAATTACTCCTGTATCGTAGGTGCGTTCACAAACATATAAACTCACAATACCCAGACCCGAAACAACTATCTGTAGGCCATACAAATATTTGTTCCGTGCGGGGATCGAACCCGCGACACGCAGCGCGCAGCAGTCCAATCGCTCAGCACATTACATTCCATCTCACTTTATTCCTCATTCCACTTTCACCCAGGTCCTGCTAAACCTCGCAAGGGTACTATTCACCCTGCAGTATTTGGACGACGCGATCTACCTGACGCGCCGGTCACTGGAGGTGCAGCCCCCAGATCGCAGCGCGTGGCAACAGTACTTCACGCTAGGCGAGATATTCAAGGCATATGGACATTATCAGGTATATTTGAAGCTTTTGACCCCTGCTTTATTATTTACTGATCAGCCTTAAAATCTTGAACAGTTTATCAGCCTTAAAGTCTTGAACAGTTTAATATCTATCTTGCCTCCATCAAAAAATCTTGTCGATAAAGTTCTATTAAGATTTTTGATCCATTCCTACTTTTCTGCACAATGGATTTCGAATTTTGTGCCGTGACTTACTAAATTAATTCACACAAGTCACACATTACTAAAAAAAGCGTAGAAGGCACACTGACGCAGAAACGGTTACCATGATTGTATTCCTTTTTAACCGACTTCAAAAAAGGAGGAGGTTATATGTTCGTGTGTATGTATTTTTTTTTTTTTTTTTTAAGTCTACGAACGAATAAAAGACATCATGTGTAGAAATCTTCTAGATAAGTACTCAACTAATTTCTTAGTAATTGATAAACGCGTCTCGATAGTCATGGGTAAAACCAAAACAAAGGTAAACCTGCAGACGTAAAATAGTGATCCTATATTTAATTCCTTTGATAAAAATTCCGACAAAGCATCTGTTTTTAGCTTCCGAAATGGCATTCAATGCGTACAATTTTGTATTATACAAGTTTAGTAGAGGAGTGATTTGAGTTTGAAGTAGAAATAAAAAGAACAACTTAGAATAACGTCTAAACAAGTTTGGTTTTGCTTTGACCCAGCATTATAATCCCTCAGGATTAGCAAACACATACTTCATTGCTGCTTTAAAAGGTGTGATACTATAAAACCTTGTGCAGGAAGCGGCTATGCACCTGAGGCACGCTCTGGACTTGAAACCGGACTATGAACCTGCTATGGCAGCGTTGAAAGACATCGAGAATACGCCGGAAGCTTCAGTGCATGTCTATACACTCCTTATTATTGTGTGTTTGGTAAGCGTGTGTTTTTTTTTCTTCTAATACATTTAGCACATGTCCTTCGTCCCGTAGACTGGTTGGTCCCTTTTTTTGTCGTCACTTTGCGCCATCTGCGACGGCGATGCGTGTTCGATTTTAGCGTGAAGAACTTGTTTGCTGACATATTATGTAATTTGTTATAATGTTTGCGTAATATCTGAAGACTGGCCGATTTCGTCTCGTATGAAACATCTCTATATTACATACACTATTACAGATATATTATTATGTAGAAAATTTACATAGGATGACACAATGGGACCCCAACATTTACGAAATGTGGGTGTACACTACTAGCTACACTCCTGCCTAACTCGGGGATTACAGGCGTGATGTTATGTTATGTATATGTGACACTATGGGCGACCTACTTTCACAGAAGTGTGGAATTAGTTTTTCTTATCTAGGCTTTGCACATATTAATCAGTTTGATTTGGTTCAGGCCTTTCGGGCACGTAAAAAAGCTTATTTCAAAACAAAGCTTTTTCTTGTTTGTTTTGTTCTTTCCGCATTCATTACTGTTAAGGGTCATGGCCTTGCTGTGCTGATACAGTTGATTTCATTCAAATACGGTAAAATATTTTATGGGTACGTGCGTATAAGGATCATTTATTCAATACATTTCCTTATGAATCATACCCTAATTGAACACGATAAGCGCAACAACAAGCAAGTTACTCGTTCAAGTTATATTTAAACTAAATACATAATTATCAACGTCCAAGATACGAGACAGTACTACGATTGTTCGCAGGGTATATAAATGATAATAAATACAATAATATCATTCGTTACATGACCGCAAAGGAAGCAAGGTTTACCATATCCGAAACCACAATGTTGCATACAAACACGGCTTGTTTACTGATATTCCGACAAACGACAAATATGTATGCCGAGTTGAATGTTGATATTGCTGACGATTTTACTTAGCCAAATGCAGCGTCCACTCTCTTCGGGTTTTAATAAACATTCTCTTTTGATACTGGTTTGAGGTTCTATCAGCTGTCTCTTGTGGCATAGAAAGAAATAATGACGATTCCGTATGTACATTTGCGAACTGTATAGCCCAGAAATAATATCGCAATTATAGTATTTAGTTAGGTGACCGATCTTATGAGATCGGCTACCTACCAAAATTGGAATCATTACCTATGTTTATTTTTTTAATTAAGTAAGTACCTAAGTATGAGCATAGATTAATTTAATTACTAATTGACTGCCTCGTTGGTCTAGTCTAGTCGTAAGCGCGACTGCTGTGCATGACCTGAGGTCCTGGGTTCGATTGAAATTGAAATTTGGTCAAGCAAAGTGTTATTTGGTTTTTCCATCAGGAATTTCTCGATAGCAGCCTCGCCAGGCTCGCCTCCTATTACATAGGTAACTGTCGAAATGTGGGTATACTTTCAGGTACACCTCTACCTGCCTAACCCTTCGGGGATTGGTGTAATGTTATGTTACATATTTACTAAATTGGAAAAGCTTTCTTTAAAGTGGTAATTCATTATGCTTTCCATAATATCACTGTATCATTAGAACACATTTTGAAAAAAATACTGAATGTGTCCTGTCAAATCCTGTCATAGAAAACATTGCCATTAGGGTCATGGTGGTTTTATGCTATGATCAATAAAATCACTACATATTATAAAACGAAGTCCTCCGTCGTGTCTGTCTGCCTGTCTGTTCGCAATAAACTCAAAATCTACTACATCGATTTTCATGCTGTTTTCACCAATGGTGGTTCTCGAGGGAGGTTTTAGTATATAATTTGACCGACATCCACGCGGGCGAAGCCACGGGCATTAGCTAGTTATTTATATATGTGAATTATAAACATTTTTAGACGGTGACAGAACAAGGCCTCGATTCTACAAGGTAAATAGGGAAGTCATATGTAAACAATAGAAGAATCGAGAGTTATTTATTTCATTTGAGAGTTACATAAAATATTTCATATGATTTCTGATCCTTCCTGCTTACAGTAGGATTACGTGTCAATATCAGACCTTTTTTTCTGAGCTTTTCTTTTTGTGTAATCGTTATGCAATTCACTCAAGTTTCTGTTCATAAAACACTAGTCATCTCGATTATGTATAAAATATTGGCATGTTGACTTTAATATATTGTTGTCTTATCGACCGTAAAAGGGTATTATTTACTAACAGGGTTATGGAGGTGGCCTCCGGTACGCAGTCGCTTCATGTCATATACTGGTACATATTTAACCGCATCCGGTTGGACTGTAACATACTTAGGACCCGACCCTAACATATTTAGGAAAAGGCTAGGCAGATGGTAATATTAACCGTAAAAGGCAAGAGTTTCGTAGAATGTGGAGACTAAATCTATACAAATAAATATGCAGTTAAAGTGTCTGTTTGTAATTTCAAAATAACAGATTTTTACGGAATGCATATGAGAGTATATTATACGGTAGGCACACTGTGTCTGTTCTCCTAATCTTCGAAATTAAAGTCTCTATTTTTAAATGATTTCAGGTGATGGGAGTATTGCTGGTCATACTATCATCAGTGGACAATGGCGCCGACGTTGAAGAGCACAAGACTCAAAGGCATTTCAACCGAGCTATGGCGATGAGGTCCCTCCGCGGCGTAGCCCTCCCCGGGTCCCGCGGCCGCAAGAAAGGCGGATCCTAAACGTACAACACTAGCGATAACCTGAGTTTATGATCTTTGGTCGTGTTCCTAAATTGAATTGTTAACTTTTTACTGTGTACTGCTCAGAACATGTGTTCGAAATTTCTTTTTTTTTTTCTTTTGTTTTTAATTTGTAACTTGGCGGGAATGAGTGGAACTGTCAGCTAATTAGAAGCGCTGTGCGAGTGAAAGGGAATGATGGAATGTGGAAAGAGAAAGGAGGACCACAGATATTCCAACCGAGTAAAAACTGAAATCCCAGTTTAATTAGTTCTTAAGTTTTTTTTTTTTGACTTTATGAAAAGGATCCGTGCTGGCAATATTTTTTTACGCCATTGGATCCGTTTTGTTTTTTGTTTCAAGGAGATCGTAAACTCAGGACGATTGAAGAACTCCCAATACAAACGTTTAAAGGCTTGATAAAACAAATTACGAGTGATGTTGTCGTATAGCTACAATGTTTTTATTATAATCGCTAAGACCCGTAGGAAAAAACCGTTATCATTGTGGTACTGTTCTGTTAAATTAGGTTTATTTTTTTATTTTTCCGAAAATAACATTTGTATTTTCATCAAGTTAACTCTAAGTATTTTAAAAATAATGATGGAATGTTTGAAGGTAGAGATTTATTTCGGACTTTTCGATTCAGATTTTTATGCCAAGAAATTCAAACTGATTACATCACTATGGCTGATCCCACTGGTAACTGTAAACGAAATTCTCGCATTATTATGATTGCTGGCTTGGATTAAGCCACTATGCCGCTGCCAATACAGAATTCAAAGCGTAATTTAGTTTAAACAGCGTGTATCAGAAAGCCACCTTTTTAATACATACTGTATGTGTCCAAAACATAATCATTGACAGAAATATTCTTGAAGCTTAGGGTTGAAAGAAGAACTGCAAACATTTATATCGCTTTCATCGGGATACAGTACCTACCTTTAGCTATTTCATAAGATGCCTAAAGAATTTTAACATCCTGCCAATTTAACTTGCTAAGTGCTTATGCTCGTTTCCACTAATACAAATAATAAAAAATTACTTATTTGTAAGTAAAAGCACGTCGTTGAATTTTCACCTTTCAGCGCTGACCCGAGTGTCGGAATTCGAATAGCGCATATTATTTACGTGTAAGTTTGTGACTTGGACATAAGTTTTCGTGACTGTTGACCTACCTGAACAGAAAAAGTGACCAGTTAACTTATATAACAACACGCCTGTAATCCCCGAAGGGTTAGGCACAGCCGTACCCATTAGTACGAAAGAAAGAAAGAAAATTAAAAATGGCAAAAAATCCTCAAAAATGAACAAAACAAATTCAATATAATACACCCTCATTTCGCCATTTGTCTTTAAGTCTCACGTAAAAGGGGGCGAACTTATTGCCATCAATCGGGCACGATTGCAGACTTTGTGTATACTGAGAAATTTCTGATGAAAAAAATCCTACAACCAGTTAACTTGATGACAATATACCTTGAACCTTAATGTGTTGTGATTATAAACTAACGTGAGATGCTACGACAGATTGTTAATGGCTGGTTGTGCTAATAACTTATTAATTATATTATATATTTAACATTTAACGGAACAGTATCATCAATCACAGGCTAATGTACAAATATTGTTTATGTAAAGTGACCAGAACGGTCTAGCCATGTCTTATTTGATCTCTGCTTTGTAGTCTTCATCACGTCGACACAATGATGTGGTGTACCCTTCTAGCAGTTTGGAATTTGAAAAAAAATGGCTTTTCAGTATATACCTTTGATAAATACGATCTACAAATCCGCTCCGTTCAAGTTTAATATTTGTATCTTAAGGTAAGATTGTTCTTATTTTTAACAGGAATAAATGCTTTTGGTAAGCAATAATAGTTAAATACTATTTGTAGCTAGTTGATAATATTCGAATAATGAACATGCTCGAATTTCAAGTAAACTGTTATAAAGCGGAGGTTATAACGATGAGTGACGCAGTGAGGTACTCTTTTAAAATGAACAATAAAAGCTGATAATTATAAGGAGTGTACACGTAATCCGTCAAGTTTGGAGACAAGAGCTGGTTTAGGCGTGCCTGCCTTGCAAGTAATGAGCGTATCACTTTTGCAACCTAGTCATTCACTTAGACAAGTTTTGGCCCACGATCTCGGGGCCTTGTGTGTGTATTTCGTTTAGTAGTGCATGCAAAATAAACTTGTTAAGTGTTCGTAGCGTCTAAGGATTTAAAAAAAGGAGGAGCAAGTCTAAAATTCGAGATTGGTAAAAAATGTACCTGTTTTCAGTGGTTCTTTTGTTAATTTTTGACTATTTATAATACATGATTGTCCTAGCATCTATGTTTGTATTTTTTTTTAAACCTTTTCTTCGGTTGATTGTCTCTTGTTCTTTTGCATTAAACAACAAGGGCTAAAGAGACACACGTAGTTCATCTGCAGATCTGCAGGGCTATTACGTATCTTTTTAAATGTCAGTGGCTATCAAAGGTTGTAGTAACCGATCTACTTAGAATTTCAAAGACTGAGAAGCAGTACGTCAGCGTCAATACTTTAGTTTGCACTAGGTAAGTGTTGAACTTTTTTTTTTTTGGCGGGTGGACAATCAACAAATAAGTCCCGCTCTTGGGCAGATCGAGAGGGAGTGTCAGACTTCTACTGACTAAAAACCACCCATGTTCCTTCTTAGCCCTTCATGTCGAGGCCGCGGTATCTCTTGCGAACAACCCGCAGCCCCGACGGGGAGTGTTGAACTTCAACTTTAAAAATGTTTAAGTACATTTAAACAAACTTGGAAAGACATGGGGGAGGCCTTTGCCCAGCAATGGGACAGCGTGGGCTGATTAAAAAAAAAGTACATTTAGAGTAACCTGTAGACTGACCCTTACCGCCCAGTTTGTATTAGCATGTGCTCGTCAAAACACAAGGTAGATGATGCTGTACACCGTTGAAGAGTTTTCTGGCGGGATGGGGATACCTTCACATCGGGTTGTCATACTTTTGTAATATCATAGACAAGTGACAGGGCTTCGAATCGATTAAACCTGTAGAAGTTCTCTAGGTACATCTCTTCATCAACTAGAAAAGAGGTAATAACCTTCAAACTACTGAGCAGATTTTCTTGAAACATAAATATGAGTACTCTCGATTGAGACACCTCTAACTCAATCAAAACCAGTACATCCGCTAAGGAGCTGCTATGGTGAATGGTCGTGATGCCATAGAGGCGTAGACAGATACACACTACAAACTTATAACTCCCGTCTTTTTTAATCGGGTGTTAAATTAAAACTAAAAATCACAAGTTCGGATCGACTAAACACAAACGCGAGCAACGCACGTAATGTCACGCATGCGGATGCTCACATCCTGCCCGCGAAATTCAAATTTTCTCACGTTTTTTGCAATTTGCAGCCCAGTGCGAGGTTGTATATTAATGAAATTTTTATTTGCGCCTGTAAGACGTATGTAGTTACATAATTATATTCATCAAAATCATCAATACAACCCTCCAAGTTTTTATTGGTGTCAGTCAACGGTAAGGAAACGCATCAGTAAACTACACCACAAACTAGCTAGACCATGATGAGTGCAGGCAGGCCAAGAAAGCACTTCCACTATCCAAATGACGGCCGGCTGACCAAACTACAGCTGCGAACATACCACACCTCTATGTCATAAGAGCCACACACATGCCACTGTGTCGAGCCTGCATGGAGGAGGAAAAGATAGCAGCCCACGTGCTTCTACACTGACCATGAGATTGCCTCATACAGGGTAAAGTCCTTCAGTAACCCAGGTATAGTATCTGCGAGATCAGATCGTCAGTAACACCTAGCAGTGGCGGGCCTTTCTCGTGGAACTGAGGTGGATCGAATAATTTACTCACCCGTACGCAAAATACGCGCGCTTTGGACGTGGAGTTAAGGACACCAGAGCCCGTTATACAATACCGTAGTCAGTCTTCCTACGTCTGCATCTCATCCACACTTAAAAGTTCTTGTGGAAATAAATACACTTGCATGACCGGTTATAACATTACGTCTGTAAGCCTTAAAGGGTAAGGCAGAGGAGTCTCTAATAGTATATCCATATGTCGCCAGTTATGTTCAAGTCCCATAAGGAGGCTACTGAAAGTGCCAAACTCGTCGCCAAATTTTGGGCCGAGTCAATTTGAATTGTCATCGACACGCTAAGAGGGCGGGCCTATTCTTATCAACCGGCACATATTCAGACTGTGGCAGCTACAGATACATTTCTGATGGAAAAACCCAATAACACTTTCCCCGACCCGGGAATCGAATCCATGACCTCATACTTGGGACTAGCGTTGCAAAAAGCCGGAAAGATTCCCGTTTCTTTCCAATGCCGTTGTATAAATGGCCAGTATAAATTTCATGTATGTTCTTGAATCTTTCGAAAGTAACATTGAAAAAAAAAACGGAAAAATACCATACCATAATTTGTTTTTTACGAAAAAGACAAATTGTAACTTTCGGAATTTTCAACGCTACTTGGGACCACTACCAACGCGGCTCTGAAATGGTGACATGTAAAATATTGAAATTTTTGTGGCATAACAGTCTTATATCTTAAGGTATCTCAATTATAAACGAACCGTAATAAATGGTTGTGAGTTCCGTTCTGTTGATTAGATTAGAAGAACGTTTTAAATTATGTCTTGGTCTACCTATGTGCCAAATTGCGTTTCAATCCATATGGCCGTTTTCGTGTGAAAAGGTAACTGACATAGTACTAAGTACTAATTCTTCTTAGCGTGTCGATGGCAATCTAAATTGTCAGCCCAGAACCGAGCCACTAGTTTTGGCGCTGTCAGTAGTCCATCAGTTCCTGTTATGAACAAACAAGAGGAAACCCGACATAAAAATGTCTTCTTTTTCCTGCATCATGGATGCGTTTAGCAACGCCTGGGCGACACTACTGGGAAATGGTGAAGTATGATTTAGAGGGAAAAAATACAGGTAAATGATGAAAACATGTGAAAAATGAAGATAGGTATAGAGACAATCTGAACATTCTGAACTAAGTAGAATACTTCGTAATAGCTTGGGATAGTGCAAGGAAAAAGATTATGAAAGAATCAACAAGTTTTATTTAACTTAATTTTAAAAGCGTGCATGCCTCTTATAAACTAAAATTAAAGATAGCTTTATATACAGACAGCATTTTCGAAGGGAAATTGTATAAAAACAACCATGAATAAAAAATTATAATGAATTTATTATAAAATGTATACATGTAACTGAAAAAAGACCGCCGCACTTGCACTTGAAGCCATCTCAAACATCTAAGCAGAAATGAATGTCGAATTCATAACGTTAATGTACAAATTGAATTTTTCAAAAATAGTCAATTGATCATTACTTATACCTAGATAACCAAAACAATAGCTGTTTGAAATAGCGTGGCGACATTATAAAGACGTGAGACTGGTTTTTCTTGATCGGTATCTTAGTGAAGCTTAGGTATTTAGGCGGCTATGTCGTGGATGCCCAAGCGAAATAGGTCGTGCTGTACAAAGAAGGAGTCTCCGAGTGGCTTCAGTACAAACGTTTGCATGTACGGGTGTGGAGGGTCGTCGTCACACTGAAATAAACATACATTTACATTATAATAGAGAACACTAAAATAAGGACACATATTATGTTAAGGTTTTTAAGTAGGAATGTTGTCAGTATTACGACGCTAATATTAGTTTAAAACCTTAAATTAAATTATTTTATTATTTTAATTAATTAGCAAAAAGGGTGCATTCTGGCACTTCATTAAACTAAACTAGACAATTAGATTTACTGCTATTTAGCAGAAATAATTATGGATTTAAGAGGTCAGAGGTCTGAAAAAATCAGTATGTTATGTATGATATGAATGATGTACTAATTAATTAGTTATTATCATCATAAAAAGCAAAAACAAAGGTCAATAATACTGTTCATCACACCATTGGCAAATAAATAAGAAATGCTAAATTGGTTGTTTAGTTTACAGTACGTGCGTTTATGGTACGTGCAGTAATATTGTACAGGCTGCCTCCTACAACATAGCAGAAGAAATACAGTACATGAGCTTGATATTTTAGTACAATTTACTAGATAATAGACGCGATTTACGTCTCGTATGGTTGCTGACAGTAAGTTTCACAGTACTATTCTTATAAATAATCAACTGCAAATGTGACAAGGAATAATCGCACCACTAGCCACGTCTGTCTGGGCCTATTAGTGCTTGTCGCGTATATAAGCGGCTGTAGCCACGCATATTCATTTGATTTTAAACTGAATCATACAGCCATTTCACAATTATTTTGAGTCGGACAGCAACAAACCTACCCAGGGATAGAAAAAGTTACCTGTAAGTATACTTTTATCAGGTAATTCATAGGATTAAGTGAAAAATTCTCGAGTAGAGGTTAACCCATATCATGAGTATTACCAACTGGTTCACAAGCAAATTAATTTTTGTACAGAAAAAAAGTCGTTAATCAAAGGATAAATGTACTGGCTGCCCCAGGATGTTGTATAGGTTCATAAAGAATGGCATTAATCGCAGAAATAGTATGTCCATTTGTTATCAATAAGGGCATAATCTGTCTAGACTAAAACCATCTCTAAGAACAAAGGTAAAATAACTATCTTTGTTTACTGCTATGTCGCAGGACACAGCCAAAAGTATATAAATATTTAAAAAAGTGCTAAAACACAAATACATAGTTGCAACATCCACTAATCTTATTGACTAGTCAAGCAAAAACACTACCTATCTTTCCGACCTCTATCTCGATCACCTTTTGTCATTAGTATAAGTGTACCCAATTGACTATTGTGTATTTACTCAAAGAAAATATTTGATAGTGACATAACAATCCAATTGCACGGTAGCTATGTTGCATTGTTAAAAGGTATTAGTATGAATGGGAAAACTTAAAAGAATCCTTATTTACAAGACATGATGAGCCTTATTCCAGAAAGGGACCATGTGCTAAGCAGTTTGGTAGTGCATAACTAAAAGCACTAGGGACTACCCTTACTTTGTATCTGTAGATAAAAGTAATTAGATGTTGTGAAGTGCCAGCCTGAACATGTCATGTTCTACATAGAATGAGTTTGCTATTGGCTTCAGTATAAAAGTTTGAAAGTATGCATGTGGTAGGTCATCATCCGTCTGTTTCAAAAGCAATAAAATTATTTATGTAGGCTTCTTATTTAAATGTCTATTATAAAAGCTTTAGTAGTAATACCGGGAATGAAAGGTTTATAAAGGCCCACTTGCACAATGCAAAATATCCTCGCAAGGCCTCAACCTTATTTCTCAAGGCGTATGGGTGAAAAATCCATCAATGAACTTGTATAATTTTGTTAAGCAATTTGTGCAAGTGGTCTGCCCCAATAATTACTATTTGCAGTCAATGTTTTCAGAAAAAACTAATCTTAGTTATGTGCAAGTAGAATTACAAAACTCATCAAAAGTGATACACATTATTTTTTAGCATTACAATAGTTACATAGCTTTCAACTTGCAAGTAGATACAGCAAGCTAATTTAATAATCAAAATTAAAGGTAAAACTACATTATAACAACTTAAATTGAAATATACCTGAAGCTGTCCAAGCACATTTATTAGAACACCACCATCAAACATGGGTTGCGAGTCAACAGCAGTTATAATCCTTCCAATTTTCTGGAATGCTAAACTCTGAAACACAATAACAGTAAGTCAATGACTAGTGCAATTAAATTAATAATTGTGAAATTAGAAATTGAGATAAATGTAATGCGTTAAAGTGACCCGTTGATGTTCCAAAGGATTGAATTGATAATTATACAACTTCACATAAACAAGAATCTTTTCTCATTCAATTGATATTGCAATGATTTATGATTTTTTTCAATGTGATAATTGAGTCATTGAACTTTGATAAGGCAAATGATCTGCAGACACATACATTTAACTTTTCCATTATTTTAACTGCACCTTGCAACTGTACACCCTCAAAGGTCATGAACGACGTTTCCACCTGAAACGAGATACGTCAACAATATAATGATACATATTGAATCAATAATATTTGCAACAGTGGGGCTCCTTCTAGGATCACTGAGTGACTCATACATGTTAACGTTACACTAGAAATGCAAATTGAGTGCGTTTGGCTGTTACTCACCTTAACGTGACAACTCTAGTTGAAATTACTAAGGTGTTGTGTACTGTTACATGCTACAAAATATGTTTTCGGCGGGAGCACCGAGTTAACCTATAAGTACGAAAACATTGCTGAAATCCAGAAATTTGATCTGATTAAGCAATGAGCAAGTTTTTGAGACTGCACATTCTTTAACTACAGGAAATACTCACATTATACATATTCACTAGGTTTGGTCGCTGTGCCGGATCGTCGAATAGTGTGTAATATTGTTGTACAAATCCTTTGCCAATTGCATCGTATTGCGGATTGAGCGCCATTATGACGATATATATTTACCTAATTTCCACTAAAACACCCTAAAATCACTTTCAATAATAAAATGCAGGCCTTAAATGGGGCTTTTGCATACCCTGGAGGCTTTCTTTTTGTCACACAAGAAAAAATGGCAAACCAGGCAAACCGTTGTAGGTGTTGCCCGCACAGAGTACATTTGTATAGTTGCCCGTAACCATTGCGATATTTATATGTCTATGTCTATGCCCGTAACCGTATTTTGTACAAGTCACAGATTAGTTAATGCAAAAATTATAGCTGTAATATGCAACGTCAATCAACCAATAGAACAAAAAACATGCTATCATGAATTTCAGTATCAGTGTAGTTCACTCATTCGTCCAATGGTCTTAAAACAACAGGCCTCAAAGTGATAAAAAAGTACGAAATTGATTATGATCATCAATTTTGACAGTTCGACATTGACATTTCGAAGATTATAAATGTTACCTATTTTATTTTGGAACTTGAAAGCTTTGTTTGGTTTTTGTATGCTTGAAATCAATTAGTTTCGTCTCTGTGCATTTAAACGGATCAACATGTCTCTAGCTGACGAACTGCTTGCTGACTTGGAAGAAAATGACGATGGAGAACTTGAAGCTCTTATTGATAGCAATAAGATGGACGAAGACCATGAGTTCACCGTGCCATACCCTGTTATTCCAAAAGAAGAAGACATTAAAAACGTTACCATCAGAGAATTAGCTAAATTGAGACATTCAGATCGATTGAAACGGGTAATAAAAATCGATTATTAGATTGCTGTTTTGTATCGAAAGAAGCAAGCCACAGTAATCTTACCTGTTGTTTTTACAGGTAATGACAGAAATTGAACACAATGTTGGTAACAAAAGACAAAAAGTTGAAGTGACAGGGTTGATGGAGACCGACCCTGAGTACCAGCTTATTGTGGAAGCTAACAACATAGCTGTTGAGATTGATGGGGAAATTGGTAGGTTCCCATTTGTACTTAAATGTTATATGGATGCATGTTTACCAAGGAAATCTTAAAACCCTTAGATGTTGTGGTATTGGAACTCGGGTCACAAAGATGTCTCGTTGTCATAACTTTCTAAAACATATCTATTTTTTTATTGAGTTAGTATTAAAATAAAATTGAATTTTTTCACCTACCTGTGCACACAAACATTGCTCCGTATTGTGCAACACTAACTTAGTAAACATGGTAACGGTTTTAAAGATACAACGTTTCAAACAAAATTTTCAAGGCAAGATGAAAACTTGGTATGTTATGCGTTGTCACCCATCTATGGACCAACCTGGGCAAGCATGGCTTAACCTATAGATAAACCAAAACGGCTGTTATTATTAAACCACAAGCTATTTAGGCCAACATAAACATGAGATAAAAATTATTTTTCAGCTATTATCCACAGATATGTTCGGGATAAGTATCAGAAAAGGTTCCCTGAGCTTGAGTCCCTGATCATAGCACCGCAAGACTATATCCGCGCAGTTAGAGAACTGGGCAATGATTTGGACCAAGCTAAGAGTAATGAGACCCTTCAGAGCTTCCTGACACAGGCTACTATTATGATTGTGTCTGTTACTGCGTCTACAACACAGGGGTAAGTAATTTCTGTTTAACACAACTATAAATTGATTGAAATTAATAAATACCTGTTTTCTAAGGGCTTCTCTTTTCCCTTCTCTCTATTCAAGGCTTCAAAGACCTGTTCTAGTTGAACTTAATTGAAGTCTAATACTCTACAGAAATATTCAAACCGTCTGACGACTTTTTTGACTTATAATATTATATATCGTCGACGATACTGCAATAGCGCTGATCTACTATTTGCAATAGTGCGTAACTACAAGGTTAATAACTTTACAGGAGATAAAAAAAACTTCATAATTTTAGTATTTAGAACGATAAGCGCATCTTATTGAAATATAGGGACCTTAGAGTGAGGTTCTGATTGGCTTATTCAAAGTAGTGTGTTCACTAACACGCACCAATGACAGACTAGGACAGCGCGGCGCGTAAATTTGAATTTCGCTACTTTTTGCAGTTTCGCGGTATTGCAGATGGTAGTTCAGCGCTATTGCAGTATCATCGACGATATTGTCTTGTTCATCATGCATTAACAATCAATTTTTTATTTTATTTATATTAGTTATTTTTATGAATAAGCTATTAAACCTCTTTGTAACACCTTTTAGGAAACTGTTGACTGAAAGTGAACTAGCTGAGATCAATGATGCTTGTGACATGGCTGCTGAGCTGAACAGTTTAAGAGCCGATATTTATGAATATGTTGAAAGCAGAATGGCTTTTATTGCACCAAACATTACCGCTATTGTTGGCAAGTACCTACTTATTTTTATATTGTTTTCAATCTGTAATAACAAACACAAGAGAAAACATGAATTAATTATGTCAATGGTAACAAAACAGAAAGTTGTGTTAGTTTAATGACTAGAAGGTTTTTGAAATGGTTTTCTAACTTACAAGCATAAGACTTTTATCTTTGTAGCATCAATTAGAGCTGGCTTCTGTCGCTCTATCAATTATCAATCAAAGAGTAATAAAACTGCATGTAGGTTCTCACTTTATGTCTGAGTCTGAGTTCAGAATTTGAATTGATTTGACATGTGGGCATTTGTTACTCCAGTTCTCGGCTCCTATAAAGAGCCTGCGGCTCGGGTGTGAATTCCGCCTTGAATGCAATAACGAATTTTCCCCACTAATATCCAAATGTAATATCAGAATTTTCAAAAAACACAACTTTCATTGTTTTCTGTTTAGGTGCATCAACAGCAGCAAAAATCTTGGGTGTGGCTGGTGGTCTTTCCAAACTGGCTAAGATGCCTGCCTGTAATATCCTACCATTGGGCCAGCAGAAGAAAACACTGTCAGGTTTCTCACAAGCTACAGCCCTACCACACACTGGCTTCATCTACTTCTCATCTATAGTTCAGGATACTCCACCAGTAAGTACTTTCCTATTGTATGTATGTTAAGCCATTGGTCCCAGCACCCATATATAGATCTTTGGCAGTTGTTGTTACAGGCTGACATTGGCCTGAAAATCTGACAACAAGGCTTACCAAAGGGCCCAGTGTTACCCAGTACTAACTGGGCTGTGGAGGTCATATATATTTATTTATTATGGATAACTATTGTGCAGTAACTACAGTTATCTCCAAATGCTGTTTCAAACTTGAAATTTCAAATTTTATATTATACCCACAATATTTTTATAATCAGGGGACTGACACTGTCTCTTCTTAACACAGGCTAAATTTTAGCCTATCTAGGAGAACAGTTGTACTTCACCCGTCTTTATTGTATTAATTGAACCTAAAAATGTTTAAGTGCAACATCTGTAAATTCAATCCCATTTTGAAATAAACTTTATTATTATTATTTAAAAATATATAGGCAGTTGCTCCATTTAAAATACTGGTATTTAGGTGCGTCTGGTTTGATTGGAAGGATGGTGAAGTACAGTTTCTAACTGGAGTTTAGGTAACGAAGCAGTGATGGTGGCAACTCGTAGGATATTGGTGTAGATGCAAACCCATCCAAACTTATACTTTGAGCTGTAAACAAAATAACGGGCAACTAAACAAACCACTTGATGTAGTGTGGTGGATAATGACCCATTCTAATTGTGGGAACTTTGTTAGTTGTGAGTGATCTTATACATTTTGTGTTTTAAAATTGTGTTTAAATTTTTAGGAGCTAAGGTACAAAGCAGCGAAGCTGGTGTCAACTAAAATAACGTTAGCAGCTCGCGTCGACGCCTGCCACGAGAGCACTGATGGGAGTATTGGACGAATGCTGCGCGAATCAGTTGAGAAGAAACTTGACAAAATGCAGGTATGAGTTTATTTTCTTTTTTTATTAAGCTTTTTCAGGCTGTAATTAGTAGTCCATCAAAGTACATTTACCCAGGGAAGTTATATGCAAGTACTACTTGTTGTAGACATTGAAGTATCAAACCATTTACGATAATGAGCCAGCATTCTTCACATTTAAACCAATTATCGACAATAATCAACTCGGTCACTTCATGTAACAATTGCATGATGATAATGTGACAATGACTTAATATATAAGATTTTTCAACACTGTTGTTCTGAAACATTTTTGATTTGATTTTTATGCATGTCATAGCGTGCCTAAGGACCAGCAATATGGCAAGCCCGTAAGTCAAGCAGAACCTCATGGAGAGTAGTGGGTTATGAGGGCAAGCCAAGCTTCTGGGCTTATATGAAAGTACCGCGACTACATACGCCCCTAAGTTGTGGCCCTAAAATCTAAACCTGACTATCTGCGGTACTCAGAGATATTTAATGATTACTTAAGCCGTCACTTAGTAAAGATTTGACAAACTTTTGTATGACAAAACTGTCAAAACCTTTACTAAGTGATGGCCTAAGTAATCATTAAAGCTCTCTGAGTGCGGCAGTTAGTGTGATATTTTAATTTACCCTCCATCTTCCATTTTCATTTATTTATTACGTTTGTTTCTCCCAAGGAACCACCACCAGTCAAGTTCGTGAAACCCCTACCGAAGCCCATAGAGCAGAGTAGAAAGAAGAGAGGCGGCAAGAGAGTGAGGAAGATGAAGGAACGATACGCCATGACTGAGTTCAGGAAGAACGCCAACAGACTTAACTTCGCTGACGTGAGTGTAACGTTGGAGTCATATTATTATCTGTGTAATACTCTGGGTATAATTTTTGGGGTTAAATGTTGGTTTAAAAGGCCAGCAAATATAAAAACTTTAGGAATCATGGTTAGTATGAGTGGATGGTAAGAGCTCATGAAAAGAACAGAATGAAAATACTTAGATTTATTTTGCACGTGCCACAAGTACACACCAATAACAAGGCAAGGCCCAAGGCATTAAGTCTGCCTCTGTACGATTTTTGTGCATAAAGTTTTAATAAATAAATAAAGAAATATTAAAATAAGGTATACAATTGATAAAAAAACCTACATGATCCGAAAGGGGTATCAATATAGGTAGGTATGTATTGTTGTTGTATATATATACCAATAAAATTATCAAATAAAATACGAAACATAAGTTATAAAATTTATGAATGTAAACATATTAATGATTTTCAAAATGATTTTTGTGACCAAATTACTACTGATATCTAACAAACTTTAAAACGCGACAACTCCATCTTCGGCATCAGTACCTATGTTCGATCGTAAATTGTTTGTTTGTGACGTCATAAACAAATAATTTACGATCGATTCCAATTGATTATTTATGATGCACCCATTGTTGGGTAAAATAATAATTTGAAATAATGAATATTCCTTCATCAACTGGTAAAATAATTAGTTGAAATAATGAATATTCCTTCATCAACTGGTAAAATAATTAGTTGAAATAATGAATATTCCTTCATGAACCGGTAAAATAATTACATAATTTAGGTACTCATTATGTTTATAGCCTAGCTCCAAGACTTCGTTACAAACTTTCTAAGAAAAGCCAATTTCAGGAAATGGGTTACTGTGTATGCCGTGATAAACGAAATTACATAGCCATTTTAATGAAACAGGTATCATATCGGCGAAAATTCTTTACATTTCATGATGGAGAAACCGCCATAATTATCGGATATAGTGAGAGCTGCTAATGCAGGGTACAGTCACGGGCACTTATTTATATACGTAGCAATAGCAATTTTTAAAAGTGATTTTCGCTTACTGTTTTTTTTTATTGTATTATGGTTACGAATATAACTTTTTGGAACCCATCATCAGCCTGAATTAATTTGTCATTATATGCCATTTGTGTCATTCTTTAGAATCCAAGGTTTTGTTAAATAGGATATTTATCAAAGTTGCAAGAATTAATAGCTCACGAGAAAATCGCTTTTAATCGTTGCTCTATGTATACAATATCGGTGTACGTGACTGTACGTTGATCGTCAAAATAATTGATGGTATGATTATCTGCGCTTGCGTTCGCGGAATCCTTGACGTAAATGTGACGTTGCGCTCGGTGGGCCGCGGCAGATGCGTTGAATTTCAAATCGTTCTGAAGTAGGCGAAGTGGGTGAAGTGAGCCCGTTTTTTTCGCCCAACTCAAATAGACCGGAACTCGACCTGTTGAAGCGCGCGGAAGTCCGTGCCGGGCCCGTTGCGCGTGCTCTTACTGCGATTAACGGCCGTACATACGGTACAGGCAGATGAATAGCAACTTGGTATAGCATTCTTTTTTGGGACTATTTTTGCATGCCGCATGTTGGATTACGACGCGCTCAATAAGCAGGCCTGGTGGTCAGGCTTTTACTGAGACATTTATTTCTTTCTTTGACACACGAATATGAAACCTAATCTAACAAGAGTGCAATGATGGCAATAGTCACATAGATCATTGATATAAAAATATTTATAGCAATAACGTAATATTTGGCGCGTGAGTTGAGATGAACAATACATAATTTGTTTTCATTACTAGGTCTCACCACCAGACCAAGACTTACTGCGTTATTTAAGTCAATTCAATAGAATATAAAATTGACATAAAATAACCAGGTGAATGAAAATGAGTTTATAGTAATCGGTCATTGAATTATGATTTGTCTTGTCTTTCAATCACATGAAATCTTGTGTGTATCCATGTAGCTAAAAAGTGATGGATGTGTTTGTATGGAGAAGGAGAAGCAAGCCAAAGAAAAAAATAGTGTTAGAATGATAGAAAAGAGTAAATGATACCGTGATGATTGACAGAGAAGAATTGAAGAAGAAAACGTATTGCGACGACCCCAAGTAGTAGACACATGATAATTATGTTCAAGAGATGTTAGTTGCAATATAACATAACAAATGCATGTACGTGTACGCAATTCAAATATGCTGTTCACGTTCAGTCTGTAACTAATCCTCCCAACATATTGGTCAGGGTACACAGCCGTGTGTCCCGTCCCTGTATAAGTATTAGCGCACTTCGTTGGCGGCGCTTTAATTGCCAGCACCGATCGAAAAACCATCCATTATAATCCCATCTGTGTTAATTTTATTCATACCATTTAGTATCAATCAAGCGGTTTTCTAAAGTTTATAAGAGATTTATGGATGTTTAATTAAATATAATTTGCTAAAGATAGTTTCTTATTATGTGATGAATATTGAATAAAAGGTGTTATGTCTTCCGTTTGCGTTTTCAGATAAATCGGAGAATAACTATAACAGTCGATAATATGAACAATCACAAGCCAGAATGACTTGCAGTCGATAATCTTGTTTTTTAAAGGTTCTTTAAAAAAGTTTTCATCTGCCTTTGTGTAGTAAAAGAGCACATAGCCGGGCTTCAAAATTTGAAGATACACGTTCAGAAATAAAACATTTGGTTTAGATTACATTGTGCCAAACCGATCCAAAAATTATTTAGCCAAACGGAGTTAACGATCGAAACAAGCCGAACATGTATGTGCTTTTTGATCAAAAAATACTGAATCGAATTCTACCTACACAGGCACTCCCTAAACACGGAAATAATACCCGTTTGACAGCTTCGTCCAACAGAATGTCCAGACATTTATTTTATGAGGTGTAAAACTTTAAACACTATCGTATTGCCAATGCATGAAATAAAATCTACGCTTCCTCTAAAAAGCTCTTAAACTTACAAGCTTGAACCAGGAAGGTATATAAGTCATGATGTTTACTGTCCAGCAAATTTTTAAACAACAGGAAAAACTCTTCTCTCATAGGGAAGTCCATTTCCTTTATTATTCTTTAATTGCGATGCTGCATCTTAGAAAGGAAAACCTATAAAATATTAATACGTTCGACATATTTGTTTATAAATAAGCAGTAGCGACTGTTTCGGGTTATTAGTTTAAATATCGTATTAAAATAATAATGAAAATTAACATGTTAAATTCTTTTTTAGATTCGACATCATTATAATTCATACAATTAAGTTTTATTAATAAATATAACTTAAATTAATTAATTCACTGACAGAGAACGCAACGCCAAAACGGAAACTACAAGATTTAAATTATACCCATACACCTCATATTCTTAAACATAAAGTGAGCACTATGCACGGGTATTTGAAAATGAATTCTCTAATATAGAGATGAAAGTTTACATGGAAGTTCCTCATTCTTGCCCATGGGAAATTGTATGAGGGACATGGCATGCTGAATATAAAATTAAATATATTTAAAATCTGTTCTTATCTTCCATTTGCAGTCCAACCCTCTTGAAGAGGGCACTACGTGTTGCCAAATACTAAAACAAAAACAAAACACTAACACAAATCTTCTCTCTCAGATCGAGGACGACGCTTACCAAGAAGACCTAGGCTACTCCCGTGGCACCATCGGCAAGTCAAGCACAGGCCGGATACGTCTGCCTCAGATAGACGAGAAGACTAAAGTGCGCATCAGCAAGACCTTGCAGAAGAACCTGCAGAAACAGCAGCAGTATGGCGGCGCCACTAGTATTAGGAGACAGGTGTCGGGAACTGCTTCGTCGGTGGCATTTACACCATTGCAGGTTTGTGTGACTTTTTAAGTAGGTATAGTAGAACGGATTACTGATTAGACCGAAAGATTCTGGAGTGATACCCGTATTGGAAAGCGTAGCATTGGTGTAACACAAGGTGTTATGGTCACAAAGGGCTAAGAAGAAACATTGGTGGTTTTTAGTCAGTAGAAGTCTGACACTCCCTACCGCTTTGCCCAGAGCGGGAGGAGTCATTTGATGATTTCGCACGCTCCAAAAAAAATGGTAGTTTGTTCTATGGTGGCCTATGATCTGGTGAAGGTTTTTGGGTATTCACGTTTAACGGAAGTCTACGCTGTGTGAAATCATGCGAGTATGGGAAACGGTGAATGAAACAGGTTGCTGTCAACAACTTATCATGTATCATGTCCCCCTCACCCCTATAAACCCTGATAGAAAAACCCCAATAACAAAATCAACGACCCGGCAATCGACCCCAGGACCTCATGCTCAGCAGTCGCGCTTGCGACCACTTAACCAACGAGGCAGTCTTCCATCCATCTGGTGATTACTTTGGAACGTCTGTAACCTCTTGGAAAAACCTGGAAATTTATTTTCATCGCGAAAGCTGTTTGAAAATCAAACAGCCATTTGACTAAAAAAAAAGCCTTGAGTCTTCAAATCGGTTCATTTATATATTTTATAATGGCACATGAGATATGTGTACATTAGTATAAGATTTACACATTTAGATAGTTGTGTAATAATGATTAATGAATTACAAATGGAATTGACTTTCGATATATTAAAAAAACAAATTGTAATCTGGACTGTCATTAAAAGTTAATTTAAATATTTCGCAAATATTTTAACACGAAATGTCACATTGGGTAAAGATGCAATAATATTATGCATGTATAACATAATTATAGGAATTGCTAGACTGTTATTTATGTAATTTGAATAACGAATAGCAAAAATAACAGGGGCCATGTTCTCAATTGGCAGGTTCATGGTCATTTTAGAGTCAGCCATATTAGTATCCGGTTTTTCTAGAAAAAAAACATAGTGTGAAATTGTAGCCATAAACATTCATTCGCACCTGCCAAGGCATTTGAATAGTTTCTCCGAGGCTAAACGAGCTTCGTTGTGTTGGCGCTTTTCTGGTGATTGAGATTCTGGAGTGAGAGTAGAAGTTGTTGAGACTAATGCCGCGAACTTGTCCGTCAAATAATTTGTGTCGTGGTTGGACGAATGTTCAATTCCACCAAAAGGAACCTCTTCATTACCATTGCATCCACATATAATTAATAAAATTGTCTCGATACTCTACGGATGTTTAACTTATAGGACATAATATTTCACTTTCTCTCAATATAGAAAGTTAAAACGGTTAGAAGCATAAACACAGTTAGTACTTAGAATAAAAAAATCGTCACGGAAATGTAGTCTTTTGGGGTATACAGAGGTACTTAATAAAGAGTTATACCGGTAAATGTTTGACACTTGATTTATCAATAAGCAGAATACGGTGGTTAGTGTCATAGTTATGTCTGACATTATATCAGTCATAAAGTATTATGATTCTATGTAGACATGACAAGTTGACTTTTGAAGGCACAGGGCGTAATGTGACGTTTTTAAAAACTGTATAGCCTGAATGCGCAAGCGCCGTGGTTAAGCATGTAGTCCTGGTTTCCAATACGGTAATACAGTCGATAGTAACGATATTTTTTTAATTTCAGAAATTATACAGAGTATAATTTCGTAAACCTAACTTTCAGGATCAGGATCAGCATCATCATCTGCCTAGCCTTTTCTCAACAATATCATTATCATCTGCCTTGCCTTTCCCTAACTATGTTTGGGGTCGGCTTCCAGTCTTACCGTATTCAGTTGATTACTAGTATTTTAATGGAGCGACTGCCTATCTGCCCTCCACAAACCAGTTAGTACTAGGTAATACCATACCCCTTGGTAAGACTGGTTGTCAGACATTCGGGCCACCGACTTTACCTTCAGGATATTGGTCCAAATCTAAATCGACTCAGTTATTCCTGACAGCTTGCTAATTGGAGTCGAGAAAGATTAATTCGGTTGATCTGTCACGAATATCATTAATAATTCAATTACGGCCCGTAGATATGTATATAGCGTCGTAATTTATTATGTTCTGTCATGCGGACATGCCGTTTTATAGATACTAATAATGTCTGTAATTCTGTACGATGTTAGGTAGAATACAGGTCAAATGAAAATGAACCAGGAGTGATTATAAAGATGGCAAGCACGACAGCTGAGCAAGAGGTCCGGGTTTAGACTTTCGGGGCGCCGGGTCGAGAAAAGTGTTATAATTGGGATTTTTCATCAGGAATTTCTCAGTAGCAGCCACGAAGTCTGAATCTGTGCACGGTTGGTGCCAATAGGCTCACATAGGGTGTGAACATGAGACTTTATCATAACTAGCGAAATGTGGGTGTATTATTAGAGACACCTCTGCCCCACCCTTCGAGGATTACAGACCGTGCTGTTACGTTATTATTGAGCAAATTGTATTGTAATCTTTTTTCTTCCCCAAAACGCAAATTGTTAACGTTAACACTTAAATGGGACTGGGCAGGATATGTCTGTCGCATGCCGAACGAGCTGTCGGCCCGTAAAGCTCAGGATTGGTGCCCTGAAACAGTTACACGAGGTCGTGGCAGACCACGAAGGAGATGGCTCGACGAACTGGATGTCTTTCTTGAGAATTGGAGAGACGTTGCACGGAATCGTGACCGTTCGCGTTGGAAGGAATGGAGGGAGGCCTTTGCTCAGCAGTGGGACAACATAGGCTAGCTATAATAATAATAATTTATGTTTAGATATCCATGCAACAAGTCTGCGGTATTTCCATAGCTAAGTAACCTTTTTATGATGAACGAGAAAAAATTAGTCAATTAAGTTCAGTTCCACATTTCGCTGTTTCAAAATGCAGCTCAAAGTGACTCGTTAGCTCGTAAACGTTACTTTATAAGGCATAATCTGAGATTCAAATGCAATTATGCAAAATGCAATAACTTGAGTAGGTATTCTTCTTTGCTCAATGTTGTTATGTGAACCGATTTTATAACATCTTAAGCTTTTTCTTGGATAATAAAATCGTCCATTGAACCAAACATTTTGGATACTTATAGCTTATTAATATTTTTATATAATAATAATCTAATAATAATCTTTATTTATTCCGAAACATACAGAGTTTGAAATACAGTTTGATATTTGGCTTAGAAATACAATTATAGTTTATGTTGCAAAATCTGTACAAGAATAAAACTCTACCTCTTAAGCTAGGGTATACCTGTATTTTAAGAGGTAGTTTACGGTCAAAATCAACAAAAACTTATCTCAAGTGGACTGTGTCATTCCACTGTATGGTATACAAGAGTAGAATTGTATGTTGTGTGTGAGTGGTGTGTGTGTAGGTTTGAGTGTAGGTGTAGGTGTGTGTGTGTGAGTGTATTATACAAGATAGGTGAGTAAAGACTCCGTGTAAGAGTAATCCTTAAGGAGCAGCCACTCTGTAACTTTAGATTTTAGTGCATGTGAGTTTAGGTTTATAATATTGAGATGTTTGTTAATCTTTTTGTAAATATGAGTACTTAGAATATAATATTGATGTTTGGCGAAGGAGGTCTTGTGTTGGATATTTGGTGGAAGGAACGTGCGTTATATATGCTGCTAATAATGGAATTTATTGTCTCATCTGAACCGTTTCAGTGTTTTCCTCTTCACGTTAAGTGTACCTTAAATGATGATATTTTACCTTTTATATTTTAAGTATAATAAAAAGTCGACATGGTGTAATCCATAAAAGAGGTACTGGTTAAGAAATATCACCCAGATTTTGCCATGGGTGGCGTAAGTCCGAATGCTTAGGCATGCAGTTAGGCAGCATTCATTTTAATAGGTACCACTTAGCAATTAGATAAAATTATCGGCAGTCTGTCGAAACTCAATCCTACGTATCAACCGCACACTAAGTCCGGAAATCTCAGATGAAAATATTAGTTTGCACTAATTTAAACCAATATCTTATATCTCGAGCTTTCGTCTTATGATCATCATCTGCCTAGCCTTTTCCCAACTTTGGGGTCGGCTTCCAGTCTAACCGGATGCAGCTGAATACCAGTATTTTACATGGAGCGACAGCCTATCTGACCTCCACAACCCAGTTAATACTAGGTAATACGATACCCTTTGGTAAGACTTGGTTGTCAGAGTTTCAGGTCACTGACTACCTGTAACGACTGCCAAAGATCTATATATGGCAGCCGGGACCAACAGCTTAACGTGCTTTCCGAGGCACGGAGGAAACTCGGTATGTCTGGCGGTCACCCATCCACAGACCGACCTAGGCAAGCACAGCTTTACCTAAAGATCGACCCGAGTGGCAGTTCTTATTAAGCCACGAGCTCCTCCCACGAGCTTTCGTCTATGATGATCATCATATTATGCCAATTTTTTTAAGGGTTGATGGAGCATGTCTTCTTCCATACTTCTCTATTACTCGTCATCTGATGAGTGACCCTTTTTCTACCCATATCAACAAATTCTCGGCTATAGCAATGGAATTCCGAATTAGCAATAAAAATAAATCTGTTGCCGGCAACCTTCGTCCGCGTGAAATTATTATTATAAAAATGTAACTTAGGTATATTTGGATCGAATTTCGTTAACAATTTCAAGGGTTTTAATTATTTTGCACGTGTATCATAGGCGTGTAACATAGGCTTTTATTATCGAAAATAAAAGCCTGTTGTACTCCTTATAAGATCAGCTATTAGCCAATTAATGTTCCTTCAAAATAGGTCCAGCAGTTTCGGAGATTAGCTGGAACAAGCAAACAAACAGACAGACAAAAAGTTATTTATATGTGTAGAACACCTAGGCGCACCAAACGCACAAGAATAAATTGTGTGCACTTACTGTCCAATTAAAGTTACATATAAGTACATTACTGCAATCAAACTCTTCTTACACCTGCAAGCAACGGTCATGCAAGCCGACCCAACAAAAACTCCTTACCTTAAACGTTTTAAAATTACATAACTACGCGTTGACTGTCGTAAAAAATGTATGTCGTTGTACGCACTTAACAGTCATTGTTTCAGTGCATTGTCTCACGTATTCATTTACTTCTTAACGTACATAATACGAATAGAGACATCTTCTCATTATACATAATCGTTTTGAGATTTTTCTGCATTCTTATCTGTACGTAATTTAGATTTACAATAGCTGTTTTTAGGTGCGACCTAAAATGTAAACAATGGTTGTGTTTTTGGTACATAACTCTTGTCTGTGGTTGATGTATTATGAAGGAGTGTGATATCATTACTCTCACGGTTCGATGAAGACTGTATTAGATTCCTCCTTGTCTATTCTTTTGTCTGTTTTAGGGTAACACTTTTTTCTACAGCAACACTTACATAATAATCCATCTATGAGCAATTGAGCAGTGTGCATTTAAGTAGGGTAAGTTTAGTGTTATTCGATAATAAGAGATTTATAGCATTTGCATGCGACTGACATCTGACAAGTATGTTTGGTGACTTATGCGTGACAGATCGTTTAGTACTGAAAATAGAATAGGACACTAGGCTTAGTTCCACGTTTCTTGATTAAAACATAATTTAAATAAAAGAGAAAAAGGACCGACAGAATTGGAAATTGATATTAGAATACTTTCGTCTGAATTCATAATTTTGGATCTAATTATGATCCAATTAAAAACAAATTAAGACTTTCTTCTACAGAGCTCTATAAATCTTGCATCACGCATCACAAATTTTATTTATATTCTATGCAAATAAACTTATCCATCATGGTCATAACAAGACCTTATACTGGTGTTGTAAGTAGTGATTTATTTGTCCAATTTTGTCGTGCATACGATTAGTCAAACGAAAAGAAAAACTGCTTTATTTTTTTATTCGACGCATTATAAATACATTACACCCAAACCCTTTCTTTTGGCTGTGTCGTACTCAGGTAATGAGATATTCATCTTGGGGTTAGCGTAGTTTAATCCAAGAAAGTGACATGTATGAGCTAGATAGAAACACACAGCCAAAAGAAATGATTTGGGTGACATATTTAGTAATGACAGGAGGTTCTGGTTTACCAAAAACGAAAAAAAAACATCAATTTCTTGTTTATACATTTTTGGTGACCGTTTTTGTCGTAGTTGGGATTTAGTTTAAAACTTTATATATTCTCCAAGGATATCCTACTACATCCAACTTGTTGACGATTTCATTTCTCGTCCTGAATAACTCAAAACCTGTCTTCATAACAAACATACTGACAGTTCATTAACGTCAACATTTTTTACATTTCTAGCCATCTGCGGGGATCATTATGTCTTTATATTTTCCGCATCACCGCGTTTCCCATTATTAACGCCATTACATACGGCGTAGGAGTCAGGGTTGCTAGAACAAAAAATCCGACGGATAAAACTATTAATTCTATAGTCTATTATCTCCTCTTGTTTTGAAAACCTGTTGGTATTGTACCTACGATAAGAAACAAAAACACTAGCATGTTTTATATTAATCTATTAGACCTGTCCTTTATAAACCATGGAATGCATTTAGATGCGGTTTTCACCACCTTTTACTTAAATTTCCGGAGAGTATATGAGTATGAAGCATTCATTCATATACACCTGTATACACCTGGCAAATAATCGTGTGGTTCGGGATGGGATCGTGAGATTAAAAAAAACCTCTTTTGTATAATCCTAGCCTTTTTTTTGGAGGGTGGTAAATCATCAAATGACTCCTCCCGGGGCAGAGCGGTAGGGAGTGTCAGACTTCTACTGACTAAAAACCACCCATGTTCCTTCTTAACCCTTTGTGTCCACGCCGTGGTATCTCTTTCGAACAACCCGCAGCCCCAACGGGGAATAATCTTAGCCTTTTTTTTTTATGGTGGGTGGAAAATCATCAAATGACCCATCCCGCTCTTGGGCAGAGCGAAAGGGAGTGTCAGACTTCTACTGACTAAAAACCACCCATGTTCCTTCTTAGCCCTTTGTGTCGACGCCGCGGTATCTCTTTCGAACAACCCGCAGCCCCAACGGGGAATAATCTAGCCTTAATACACTTTAAAACAGTAGGAAACTTTTCTGAAGTCTGTAAGTGTAAAAGCTTGAAAGCAGATCACGATACTCAGTGGAATTTACAGCTCCGGTAACCCTAGGTTCAGCAGACAAGTACGAAAGTCGTAACTACCGTATCTCACGTAGATCTGCGCCCTTGAGTTGATGAGAGGAACATGAGTTCATACAATTAACTTAACAATACCGTTTTATAGTCTTAACATTGTCGCATCATAGTTGTTATTATAGACCGAAGCTCGAGTGTGAGCTCTGGCTAAAGATTGATCTCACGAGAAAATACAAATTGATAAATAAATTAATTTGTAAGATTTACTAAAGAATGTAAACAATAAAGGGTTAGCTCATTTGAATTTAACACTGGTGTCTCTTAGCTTGAACTAAAGGACTGCGAAGCATGTCTGATTGTACTGAAACAACAAGTTCCTCACCGGAATGTTTGTTTCTCCACACATTGACGTAATTCGAGGTTTGGGGAGGGCCTTAAAAAAAAATACTGAAAGAATCATTCTGCTTTAATTCTTTTTTTTTCTGAGTGTAGCCGTATATTTTTTTTTGTTCTGCCACAGTTATCTGTACCAGCTTTCATCTTTTTTTTTTTTTATGGTGGGTGGTAAATCATCAAATGACCCCTCCCGCTCTTGGGCAGAGCGGAAAGGAGTGTCAGACTTCTACTGACTAAAAACCACCCATGTTCCTTCTTAGCCCTTCATGTCGAGGTTGCGGTATCTCTTGCGAACACCCGCAGCCCCGACGGGAGCTTTCATCTAACTTCATGGAGATGAAGTGAACGCTACAAGAGAAGAACAAACTACACATGGAACGGAGGTTCCATGTGTAGTTTGTTCTTCTCTTGTAGCGTTTTCCTGAGTATATGTGCGAAGACATTGTGCTCATATATCATAAATAAATACTCCCACATTTCCTAACATCATAACTTATCCTAAACGAGCCAACAAACAATTGTAAAGGAGCGCGCCGGCCATAAATACTTGCATTGCACGTAAATCTTTAAGTTGCGATACACCGCGGTCCGCGCCCTGCGTCCTAAGTTCTATCTTCTAACAGTAATGCGCTCGGCCCATAATAGTCCATGTAACATCACCGACAACGTACGGTTATCTTGGAACGGTCGGTTCAGCAACCCAATTAGTGAGTCGTTGTTTATCTGTGATGTTTCGAACGTCAATATGCATCATGGGTGTTGATTTTTCTAAAGGACTCATTAAGTTATTATCTTCTCGTCTATAAAATGAATGGTATTGTATGTCTTTGATTGCAATTTTTAATTTCTGCTTTGTCTTGTCGATGATTCTTTTCAAGTTAAATGAGCTTCGGCCAAAGCTTTGCTATCTCGATAGCGTTAGTGGCCTTGGATAAGTCTCTTAAGGTGCAGGTGGAGTTGCAAAAGGAACAGGGCAGTCTGTGGGTCAGTCAGTAGGTCATCGTCAGCGTAGGTAGGTGTAGAGACCTCAACCTTTGTGTTCATTTATTTTCTTTCTGGCATGTTATAAAGAACAAGGAAAATTTGGGCACATTACCGGCTGACAGCGTTGAGGAGCAGTTCTTTGATGCCCTTTTATAGTTTCTTGTTAGTTTATTTATTAGTTTTTAATTAATGTCCATAGTTATTTAACTCGACATTAAATAAATTAAGGAAAATTAACAATAAGGTTCAATTTAGAAAAAGAAAGAAGAGACACTTGAGGTGGGCGTCACAATTTCACAAATGTGTCGTGTTTTGAGCAAGTGAGTTTTGTTTTTTTTTTCAATGATTATTAAAATTTCAAGAAAGGTACAGAAGGGTAACTCGTATCTTCCGGTACTAACACAGTAGAAAAAATCTTATTATTTTATTTATCTGTGTAAATCACACCATTTTTTTTTAATGAGTAACAAATGCGAGGTTTCTGTGTAAATGGACGATGTCATTTGCCCTACTTAATAATCACTTGCAGGACAAAAGCAGCCATATTGTTAAGGAGCTTAGCATGAAATACACAGGTATCGTGTTACATAGAAAGTAGATAATATCTAACATATAGGAGCTATGCATCTGTGCCCGTAACCTCACGTTTATTTTTAGTACGGCGCTTATTAGAGGCGTATAATGGTCAGTTTGCGACTGGGTATACAGATGCCCATCGGGGCTGCAGGTTGTTAGAAAGAGATAGCGGTCTCGACAAAGGGTTAGCCCTTTGTCGAGACCGCGGAACATGGGTGGTTTTTAGTCAGTACAAGTCTGACACTCCCTACCGCTTTGCCGAGAGCGGGAGGAGCCATTTGATAATTACCCACCCTCCAAAAAATAAAAATAATTACAGGTAAGACTATAAACTCATTAACACCTGTTGTGCGCTATAAGTTATAACAGCTCGAAATTTAAAGTTAATATACCAGCAGTCCGCGTTAAATTAATAACACAACAAAACAATTCGTTTCGACATCTGCTGAAAAAACATATAGGCCAAAGATATTCCAGAAACCACGAAGACGTACGGACGGCTGCATTCAATAGTTACCTCTTTACTTTAATTTTATTCATAACATGATTGTGGGATTAAATTAATGCAGGCGCCCACATGCCATGTAGTTGTAGATTTTATAGTTGTAATAATTGGTTTACCCTCCTTATTAAGGAATTTTAATATGAAGGTGGGGTACTTAACAAATCCAGAAGTTTTTACATTCTTACCTAGTTAAGTACTTATGATAATTACGATTATAGTGCTCGTCTACTCCATACTCTAAAGTCGCGAGTTTTGCATGTAGGCGAGCCGAGAAAATTACCTATTAGTATTTCAGGCGATCGGGTTAGCACAAAACTTTCTCCGTTTACATTTCGCTGTTGGTATTTGTGCTATGGGAATGGCTACGCCCTTAGGTTAAACGATGTTGTACCTCGTTTAGATTTAGATATACATCAAAATGGGAATACTGCCTCCATGTTTAGAGAGCCACTTTTGAGAACACCGTTTTGTTTTACTGCTGCAGATTTTTCGATATTGTTATCTTTATTAAAATAATTACGATACTTAACCAGTTATTGTATGGAATAAATGGTATCTTTTGAAAGCAGCTTTTGATCTAGCTACTAAAATTAAATCTTCCATGAGTTAATTGCAATCTCTTGCCTCGCTGAACATTTTAAGTGTTCTCGTTATGCGGTTTGAAAAAGCTGTTGCTGTGTGCATTTGTAAATAAGACTGGCATGAAAGAAAAACTAATAAGAAGAAATGCCATACAGAATAATGAACTTTCCAAAAACAAACCGCTACCCATTGATGCAGGACCACGCCCAAGCGTTTAGCGTAGATAGGCCAGTAAATATAGATGCATTTATCCATTGCCCTCCGCCCGGCGGCTCAGTCGGCGTTAACCCGCAACATCCAGACCGTTAGCTGCCTGATAGCAATCAGCGAGATTATGCCCCCCATCGCACTACACAAGTACACACAAGTGCAGCGCCTACCTGATATACCGTAAAAGCTGTAGATAAGTGCATCGATTGGCATTATGTATCGAATCAAATTTCTAAAGCGCTGTCAAGAATACTTGGCGGAATGGACTTTGTATTGGATATTTATACATTGCGAATAATTTTCAATAACTTTAAACGACCCAGTGAAAGTGGTCACACTAACATCATTCTACTATTGTTTAAGTTCACACTTAAAGTGATACTTGTTTCTAGCACACATTCGTGGTAATTGAAAAGAAATGAGCATTGCCATCGATTACTGAGTGGGTCAAACTCCTCGGAAACAGCGATCATAACACTTTATGGTTTCCTCAAATACAAAATCCCATTAGCGAAACTAATTTGTGTCTGACCACGCCGCAAATAAAAATATTGAATGGAATCGAACTTATTCGAAATGCAATTCGGAATTTAATGGACATCTCTAGTTGTTTGATGGATATTCTGTCTGCTTGCCTTGTTATGTAAATTGATAAAGAACTCGTGCCGAACATCGCGTGAACGGTTAGATCAACAAATGAAGCGACACGACATAGCGCAAAAAGCCTCTAACGTGATAAGCAAGAATTAAATGAATGGTCATTACTCGGCATCGCCTTACTTGTCTACTTACGTACGTTGCGGATTATTGCTGTGTTGGCATGCTATTACAAACGCCAGATAATGACAGAATAATAAACGGAATGCCGAGTAATGACACGAATAACGAACTGATTTAAACCACAGGTCACAGTCGTCTTGTTAGTGAAGAAGATTGTAGATATTTACTCCTCCTGTATTATGGAGCTCGTTTGAGAAGAAATCACAGCGTGTAATACAACGCGTAATTCTTTAGAAGCCGTCTCATCACTTACAACGTGCTTAATTGATACATTACGACGATAGTTGCTTACCTTGTACACTTAATGAAGTGTTTTCTATTTAAAACCCGACTTATGTTACGATGATGCATCCTACTGTATTCAGAATAAAAAAAACAACTGCATTTTCACTAACCTTGTAAATGACATAATTATGAGTGGTGTTGCACCCAAAAGGCTAAAACGTATTTTATTTGTTACAGGGTCTCGAAATCGTGAATCCACAGGCGGCTGAGACGCGGATCAACGAGGCTAATGCCAAATACTTCTCGAACACTTCGGGATTCCTGTCCGTGGGCAGGAATATACCATAAAGGCAATTTCTATGTCATTGGTGTTAAATTAGAAGTTTGTGAATAAATTGCGATGTCTAAGAACAAACTGCGTTTTATTATAGTAAGTATTTATCCACTTATACCCAGTGTAGCGCTAAGTTGGCCACGAAGAACGTGAGCGTATCATACGAGCGATTTCACCCAAGCTCGTGTCTCGAATTTACTTAGACGTTGCATTGTCAAATAGAAATGATCCAACAAACGTTTAAACGGACATTTGAATACAACATATTTTGCAAGCAGCCACAAGTGTTTATAAATTTTAATTACAATTAACAATCTATTGCCAAGTCAATGACAGAAAGTTTGTTGCGACTGTTGATGACATCGTGTATTGTACTTGTACCTTCGTGAAAGACATCGAATTAAAAATGACAGTTGAAACAATGATCCGTTTATTTAAAAATAGCTCTTGTTTGAAAATTAATAAGTTTAAAGTATTACACATGCAAGGTAACTAAGTGTAAGGATGTTTTGCATTCGTCGTATAACTGTCGTATCCAAAAAGAGAAGTTTTTAGGTCGCAGGTTTTAGTGGCACGTTTTTGCAATGCTTAAAACGTGCCATGTTTCTTTGACCTACAGCTATACTGGTTTTGACTATTGTGTTTGTTGCATCTTTCATTGAAAGTGGTTTAGTGGAACAAAGAAAGATCCCCAAGGTATTTACCTTGAGGATCTTTTAAAAGATGAGATTTATTTAAAAATGTCTTGTAAAGGTGCCATGGTCATCACCGTCCATTGCTCATTCAGTTAGTATCCGAAATAGAACATGTTCACACTCCACAGGTAGCTCTAAATAAACAATCAGTAGCTAGGTACTCGTATATCTCTTGTCCGCCATTGCTGGCATTGATAAATCTGACCAACAATCAATCAAAGCAAAGGTCTACCTTTCACAAGCGCTGTGTTTTATCACAGATTAACATCATTCTGTGGCGTTCATACTTTGGAGTCACGAAGGAAAATCCTTTGCAGAAAGATTATAGTCACTAAACTGTTCTATTGAACACAATTAGAGTTCTTCATTTTCATCATTTGCTATCTTGGTCACTCACTGTTTCACTGCTCAGTGGTTACGAAATGTAGTGCTGATGTTATTACGGTTAATTTGCATTACACTAAGACCATAATTCGATTTTATCGATACAGTTGTATCTTTCTGTTTTATTTCTGTACTTCTACAGCCTGCGATCACATGAAGGTCAAGCCTTCAATTTTGAAACAACTGAGTTTGCTTTATGTGTGACTGTAATGTTAAAACCAGAAAATCTTTAGGCATCAAATCCCAAATTACATAAAACAATACCTAGTTATTTAAATTATGATTCTTATCCTTTTTTATTTAAAATAACATGTAAACTTTTGCAGTTAACACGCAAGATCTATAAAACTAATTACCTAACAGTCTTAACTCAACACTAATCGCACATCAAACGGACATGTGATTAGCAATAAATTATGAAGAATATTCAAAGAAAGGTCCGTTCTACTTCTGTCACTTCCTTGTGTTTCAGTTCTACCAGTGTTACGCAAGGCGAGATGCACTGGCCGCTTATGTTACTAAACAGATTGGCACACAGACTTATACACATTCCATACATTTTAATACTTATGACGTGTAGTTTTATGTTCTTTATCGTTTTAATAAATAGCCCGTATTTTATTACACGTGTGTGTAAAATGGTTGGTTTCTTATTAAGTGCTCGTTTTGTTAGGTTTGGGCATGTGGAGGATGTCCACACACAGCCAAAAAAAGTTTTTTTTGGCACAACTATCTGTGCTGAAGTAACTTTGGGCGAATTACGGGTTGTTCGAAGCAGCACGTGTTAGACTGTTGCCTAATTTCCGTCTGAATCTTTGTTGTTGTTAAATGCCTCAATTATCTTCTTTGCAATTCTTTTGAACCAGTACATTGATCAAGTGTAAAAGGGTAGTTGACTGACTAAAAAAAATATGATTCTGTTTAGTCTCGTCTGTGAGATTATCGAAAAATATTGGATAGCTACGTGTTTTTTGTTTTATCAAATTAATAAAAATTGACGAAAATAAAACGTGTCAAAGATGAGTGGGGCTGGTGACGTCACTTACTGGTAAAAAATGTACCAAACTGTGACGTCGCGCGACTTTTCGGAGCACTCCACATTGTATCGTTTTCATTTATTGTTTACGTGAAAAAAGAAAAAAATACGTGTCCAATATTTTTTGGAAATCTATCTGACGGACTAATTAGATTTTTTTGTCAACTACCCTATTGAATAAGTAAAACGAATAAAATAACATTTATGGTTGAACGTAAACTTGAAAATCCAGCCTCATACATAACACGCAGGTTTAATAAAACCGGTGAATATAAAAGGTGAATGTAGTAAACAGCAAAATAAGCATGGCATAAAAGCAAAATGTAGGTAAGAAGAAATAATTATCATTTGTGTATGAATGTGGGTGTAAATCAATTTCGCGCGTATTCAACTCCTGCTGCCTAGTTAAATCTATCAAATGGACAGTAGAAAGCGTACATGCGATATCAAAATACTGTTTCTCATTTAATTGAATGAGCCGTTATTTTTATTTTTAGATTTTATGTTGTTTTGTAAATTGATAGTTGTTAAATATATCCTATTCTTTTTTCGATAACGAAAAAAAAGGCGAAAAATTCCTGTGGAACCAAATGTTTCGAAATAAGACAGTTTCCTGAGGGCTGTCTTACACCCTGCAAAGATCATTTTTATTCAAGGCTGGAGCAAGCTTCGTTAACAAAAGCAAATTTTTCAAGGTTTGTACGAAACCCATTTTTCTTACAAAAGAAAATGGGTTTCGGGCAAAACCTTTTTCCTGAATCCGTTTTTCAAGCATTGGTTAAGTGCCAGGTTCCTTGTTTCACAGGCAGTTTGTTCCAAAATTGGCTTCTTTTATTCAGACCATTCCCAAAATGGAACCGTAATACTCGTTACATAAATTATAATGATCGCATCAGTCAGTCAGCTGTGCACCGCACCGGGCAAGCAAGTTGAAGAATCGAATATCGTATGTATAATCTTGTTTGTTTGGTAGTTTTTAATGGGATTCCGGATTCGTTAATGACGGAAGGGAAAATGTTCTAACTAGTTTTCTTGCTTTCTTTTGACGTCTTACCTAATGCCTTTGAATCAAGGTATTTTAAATAGACAGACAAAAGATGAGATAACGCGAATCAACATCGTAATCCGCTTACCACCAACAGGTTGCCTCTCCTTAGCGTGTCGATGACAATACAAATTGAAATGGTCCAAAATTTGGCGACGAGTTTGGTACTTTCAGTAGCCTCCATCAGCTCCTGTGATGTTCAAACAACTAAACAGGCAGGACACGATATCAAGATTGAAGTTTCCCAAAGTTATAGGGTAACACCACATTCACACTCGCAAGGCAGAGCTGTCTATGCAGTAGGTATGCATCAACTGCTGAAAGTACAAATGTAAAATGTAAAACTTGGAAATTATCATCATCATAACATCACGCCTGTAATCCCCGAAGGGTTAGGCAGAGGTGTGTATTAAATAGTACACCCACAGTTTGCCAGTAATAGAGGGCGAGCCTATTGCCATCAACCAGGCATAAATCCAGACTCCTTAGCTGTTACTAATAAATTCCTGATGGAAAAAGCCAAAATCACTTTGCCCGACCCGTGAATCGAACCCAGGACCTAATGCTCAGCAGTAGACCACTAGACCAACGGGGCAGTCAGGCACAACTTGGAAATAATGGTATTTTGTTATCATGCTTCACTTGTATAGGTACCTACATAATGATCACAGTGTTTCTATGTCATTTTCTTCTGATAGCCTTCCGAAATCTGTTCTTTAGTATCTATACAAGCTGTAGGGAACATCGACGCAATGAAGTGGCTATAAAACGTTTCCGAGGTAGGTACCTACCTATATTTCTGAAAATAAGTACCGCAAAAAAAGCTAGGCTTTCTATAAAGCCGGCTTAACCCTGCGCCCTCCCACGTCATGAGTACCTACCTACGTGCAATACTTAGTACCTACGAGTACATACTTACGTCAGTATTTAAAACTCGTCCACTCGTCTAGTTCATTGTTTCGCGGTGTTACTGCAGTTCAAGGACGCCCTGTTACGTTACTATTTACTTCGTTACGAATGCAAGGATTATTATGTATGTAGGGTAAGTTTTTATTGGCTTAGGTAGTGTTTTTTTCCGCGTGTGTTGTAGAGCGTAGGTTTTGGTGTAGAAAAGTTACCAACATGGTTTGGTACGAAGGTATTTTGGTATTTTTCTCCTAATCAACCAAACTATCACCACCTGAGCCACTTGAGCCTGAACTATAAAGACCTGATTTTATTTGGGCCAGTGGTAGAAAGGCCATCATAATCAGTATAATTATGTTACTTAATTTCATACCCTATCCGTTTTCGTTTTTTGCACTTGCAACATAGTACCATTTAGAGCAAGACCCTGTGCATTCGTAATCATATCCTTTACATTACAATCGAATAAAATATCGTTATGTAGGTGCGTTCTTATTTCGGAACAGGTATCAAAGTTACAGTCAATCAAACTCGGTGACATAACCTTGCAATGTAGTCAACTACTGTCTAAAATAACGGACATGAAAGCCTAGATATGGTCGATCAAGAACTTTAGTTTCGCAAGGTAATTGCTAGGTTCATAAAACCGAACGTTTTTACAATTATGAATCTCCCTGTGTCTATCATGACCCCGATCTTAGACGGAGATATTGATTCAAGATAATTATTATGGCTGAGAGTTGATTTAGAGCTTTTGAATTCCTATTTAAAACTAAATTCTTGTAGATATCGACAGATAACATCGCGCCTGTAATCCCCGAAGGGTTAGGCAGAGGTTGGTATTAAATAGTACACCCACATTTTGCCAGTTTTGTTTATGTCCCATGTAACATGGGAAGAGCCTATTACCATCAATCACTGTACCAACGAGGCATCGAATTTGTCATTAAACTAATTCATTACTTTTCTAAAACTTGGAGATTAGAATACTGTCAAATTCTATGGCAAAAGGCATGTTCTATCATAATTATCAGGTATCATAAGATTAGATTCTCCGATTGCCAGCAGATTCACTACAAATAGCTCGTTGAGGCTTTCAAGAAACGGGAGTATATCATGAAAATTCATTCAATACAAAAAATATATGTATTGCTTTCTATTATATTATCATCGTGTAATTATATGACTTGCAAGTTTTACGTGATGCTGAATCTAATCTAGACAGTGCGGCTAGGAGATGAACCAGCGACCTAATTGTCGGGATATTTGTTCATCATCATTCTTCTTTATCTTTTTGTTATGTTTGCTAATGTCAACCTTCATGTTATTGGCCTATATTCTGGACGCTATTTTGTGGATTGATCTCCTAATCAATTCAGTTGGACAGGTGAATTGGCGCACTAACCTGACGCGTATCTTCATCATCAGTTCGATTCCAGTCAATGCTGGGCATACGCCTCCCTTTGCTTGTGACAATCTCCATGTTCTTGTAAGTTGATTTCAGTTCACTGTCTGTTGACCTATTCCTTGTCCCATAAGTTAGAGCTAAACTCAAATAGCTGCATGATGGTAGGCCAAGAGGATTATTATGATGCTTAGAAACCTTTTGGATCTGCATTAAAACCATTACGTATGCCAGCTGTAGTTGGGGCACTTAATATCGTGTCCTGCTGTTTGTTCATTAAAGGAACTGATGGACGCTACAGTTCAGCAGGGCTATTGTGTATCTTTTTAAATGTCAGTGGCTATCATAGTGTCCATCGATTAACTGTCAAATGGTTATGGTTTGGTACAAAATGGCCCGACACAATTTAGATTGCAACTCACACGCTAAGAAGAAGAAGAATTGCAATATGCAGTTATGGAAGTTTGAATACAGGTAGGTATCATAGATATAACGGACCTGAAATGCTTGTGTGACCTCATATAAAAAATATCAAAACAAGATCTAAATCAAAAACAAAGAGTGTTTCATAACAACTTGTACCTGATGAAGTGTTATGTACTAACACCTGAAGAAGTATCTTCCATAAAAACTGTAATTTAAACAACACGTGTCGAGCGAAATGTTCCAGCCATTCGGCCGTGGTCGATTTCATTAAACCCTACGCCCGGCGCCCGTTTGTTTATAAGAGCTCTCGTATTATGTACTTGCCTGTAAAGAGGTCTGTACTTTGAGAAAGAGGTATACTGTGAATCTACAATCGTACTAATAATCTGGGCCCCGAGTCTGCTATTCAATAGTGTCAGAATGGTCTATCATTGATCTCATAATTGTTGATTTTGACAAGTTTGGTGATGTCAAAATCAACATGGTGTCTTGGTACCTATCTACTTTCGTCTATAAGGTTCTAGTCGTTACTTGCCTAGCCTTTTTCAACCATGTTGGAGTCAGCTTCCAAACGAAACAGATGTAGCTAAATACCAGTATTTTACATGGAGCGACTGCTAATCTGACCTCCACAACCCAGTTTTTTAGGCCACTGACCTGTAACGATTGCCACACATCTTAAGATGGCAACCGAGACATGGTACCTATGTAATGGGTGGTCATGGTCAGCCATCCACGGACCAACCTATGCAAGTACGGCTTAACTTAAGGTGAATGCTTCAGGGTAGCCCGCGAAATTTGACTTGAAGTTTTTTGCAATTCACCTTAAAGATCGGCAGTTATTATTAAGCCACAAACTCGGAGATGTGCTGTCGAAACTCGAAACTCATAATTTCTTGTCGCATAGTATCAAAATATACCTCTATCCTCTCCCGTATGTCTTTATGTTCGTTAAATACTCTCACTTGCCGCTTTCTGCTTTAATAATTATAACACCACGAATGTGCATCGCAATTAATGCCTATTTTATGCCAAAAAGAATTAAGTTAGCATTAAATTGTAGTATCATTATAATGAATGAAGTTTCTATTTGCTTGAGTGTCTTTTTGTTGATTCTATGATGATTTCATGAACATGACACACTTATTATGTTTAATATATAATTATAATAAACTGTTTTAGCCGGAAAATGAGAGTAAATTCCAAATTGAAAATCATAATGTTACTTTCGTTTCATGCTCCACACGCTATTAAAGTTGTTTGGATAAAATTACGAAAACGACAAAACTTTTACCGAAATAAGGTTGTTTTCGATTTCTTTGGCATTTTGCCCTTATGCAAGCAGTCGGCCCGTTTATACGCCCAAATGGGGTTAAGATGGCTGTAGGTAGGCAGGTAATGTGAATTTCAAAATGGTTTATGTATAAACTTAATGTATTCAGTTCAGGACATGTTTACACCCTATTTACTGCCACCGAATAAATTAGTAACACTTCACTGCGCTGCGAATTAGACATTGTTCTGAGAAAACCTAACAGCCCGTGTGGAATATTTATGACAATAAAATACCCATAACATCGACAAAACACTCTCAAAATATTTATAGTACCTCGAAGAATTCATTGCTTGCACTTGAATAGTGCGTGGGCTCGCATAAGGACGACCGCCTGTAACGGCCATTCTACGTGCCTCGAATGTATTTCCTAAGCAAATATCCAACATTTACATATGCAAATCACAAAGGTTTTAGTTCGACAAGTTTTGCAACACCTTCGTCTATTATCTCCCGAGTTCCAAACTGAGATCTGGTTTAATGTATCTGGCGCTCGCCTATTGTGCGACAAAGGATTGCCGGTGCAGCGTTACGTGATGTCGTGTAGATAAGACACACCTAACAAGAAAAGAACGTTAACGGTTCATTGAAATCGAAAAGGTGTACGAGCTGAGTGAACGCCTGTGCCTCGGCCCGAGAACAGGTTCCGAGTGGCGAGCGAGCAGCGAGTCGGCGACACATCCCGAGTGGCCCGCGAGGTTACCGCGCAGTGCTCCGCCGGCCGCTTATCTACGTGCGCGTGCACATCCGATACTGCCGAACGACCGCGGGAAACAACACCGCGAACTTTACACCAAAGCCGCTGCAGATAACGTTTATTTACGACTAAACGATACGAGTGCTTTCATATTAAAAACAAAACTTACAAGGATATTATAAACTTAGTAAGGACTAAGAAAACTTGATTCGGATGGTGTTTGAAGTGTTAGTGCGACCGGCATTTGAATAGCCGTTTGATAGTATGTTGCGGAGTGGACTGGCTTGATTAAGTGGGTGTAGCCATGGCGAGCTTCGAAGACCTTGCCTTCGACTGGTCGTCGCTCTGTCAGGATTGCCCGGAATGCTGGACTCAGTCAGGTAAACGAACCCTTTTGACAACCGTCCCAAATTCGTCACCAACGTTTTTTTTTGCTCGTGATTACGGTTTGTTTGCAGTTACTCCGAGACATGAAGCTTCCCTTAACTGTAGATTTTTTCTAATTTGAATCACATCGCTAATTTGCTAGTGGACTACCCTCATTTGCGGAATTCTACCATGCCTAATTAGCGCTCAGAATTCTAACATTTTCGTTACCGTATTAGTAACAAAGTTGGTGCTATTTATTTCGTTTGAAGGTAATCCACCTTGGTAAATATATTGGGCAAAGTCGAATTAAAATGAACACACACGCATTTATGTTGCTTGTTATTAAGTAGGTAGGTATACACAAGCAGTTTAATTAATTTACGTGCCAAGAGGGCAACCCACTGGTGCAATCAAAACTAAATTATCATATTGTTTTTCAAATGACAATGAGCTTTAAATAGTTTCGAACATTATTTCTATTTTACTTCTTAAAGTTCATTCACCTATTACTTAATCAGTACATAAGTTATTAATTATTTTCAGTCTGATTTTTGTCCACGTCTTGACCTATTTTTCATGCCGATAGCAAACAAATTAAATGCATTTTTAACGGCTAAAACGATACTAATAAGACGAGTATTTGAAAATGTGGGTAGAACAATAAAAATGTCATAAAATGGCGTATGTGCACGTTAATGTCTGTCTGCAAGAAAAAGATAATTTCTTTGCATTCTCCGTGCTAATGTAATAATGACTTATTTTGTCGAATTATGTGTGTCGTTTTTGTCATGTGTAGTAATTGCACTGCACTTTCAAATACTGGAAACAGTGAGCAAGATTTTATGAATTCTGATACTGTCTGTGTAAGATGTGGTGTTCATATTATTATTTAACGATGAAATTCGGGAAATTCTAGATGGTCAGACAGTTTCAATAGAGTTGACCAGACCTACGATCCATTTGCTCGTATAGAGACGTAAAAAGATAGAGAATGTAAGGAAATGTTCTTAAGTCATAATTATGTGGATCGATCCTGCAACAGAATCTGCAGATATTAAAGTGGAGATAAGATAATGCAAATAATACAAAAGACTTCAACGCAGTGTAAGATCTAATTGAAGAAAAATCTTAGTTAGCGACATGCTTGAATGCAAATATTTATGCGTGATGATTATATGCCTATCTTATCTTATAAAGTTATAATTTATTGGCAATTTTTCATTATTGCACGTACAGTAACGGTTATCTAAACTGAATTCATGCATAATTATGACGCATAGTGCTGACTGCATAAAACATCAAGAGGTTTATGCATGGGAATTCTCCATCGACCGCTACAATGTAAATCCAAGCTGCAGAATCCATAATACAACCGCTTGGCAGTTGTTAGGCCAGTTGATGATCAAAATGAGAAGATATAAATGTAGCTGGAGGCAGTAACCCATCTTATAATTCACTGGTTTTAAATTACACGACATGGACCAACCTATTCCCGGTGTACAACTCATTATTTTCCAGCATTATTTATTGGTTGCACGTAGGTACTAAGGTGCGGTTATCTTACTCGTTCTAAATAAAACATGTCGGAGTGTTGGTTGTGTTAACTTGTGTTCAGCAGACGTTTTGCTGTTACCACTTTCGTGAAAAAGAAACGTGTGATAATGGTTCGTCGACCTTGGTAACGTGTTGCGTCTCATGTTTGTTAAGTGTTGCACTGGTCACGCTTTCCGACATTTCTGCTCATAATTTTAGAGGGTAAAGTGAATTAGTTGTGTTAAGTTATTTTATTTTGGTCGTTACTTCTAGGACTTCATATTCTTCCTACGTGCTAAATTGTAAAATGTTTATTAGACAGAATTGTGTATCAATGTTATCCTCGTCTTCTTAATGATGATCCTATATGAAGATTCGACTTTTTAGCGAGTGGATGGAAAGTTTTCATTAAATATTAAATGTATTTGGTCTAAAATTCAACTAAGCGAACTCCGCAATAGGGATGTTTCCTGTCAAAAAAAAAAAAATCTGTTTAGTCCATAAGTTAGATTATCGAAAAATATTGGATACGTGTTTTTTGTTTTATCAAATTAATAAAAATTGACCAAGATAAAATGCGTCAAAGATTTATGAGTGGGAGATTTTGACGTCACTGGCCGCTAAAAATGTACTGCAATGTGACGTCACACGAGTTTTCGAAAGACTGTATCGTCTTCATTTTTTGTTTACGTGAAATAAGAAAAAAGATGTGTCCAATATTTTTTTTGAAATCTAACTGACGGACTAATTAGATTTTTTTGTCAACTACCCTATTGTCGGAGACTCTAAATTGATGAAAAAGTACCTATACGTACTACCCACTTCACTCCTTTTTCCACCTTTTTATCAAAACATGTTTAAAGCAAAAAGTGTTATTTTTCTGTTAATTTAATTTTTTGTTAATTTATAGCCGAAAAACTTGTCCGACTCAGCGTGGGTTCTCATTTAATTTAAACTTCTTTTTGTATAATATGGAAATTAGTATACCTAGGACCGTCTATAATCACAAAGTTCTAAAGACATGACTGTGGGAAGAATACTTATACCTATTGACAAACTGCTTATTATGCTGATACTGGTAGAATGGTTGTGGGTTGCTAACATGGACAACCTGTCACACCATAGTGCAAGCTGGTTAACTTTTAACCTATCATGTTTATGGCAAACATGGTTACAAGACTTGCTCGGGACTAATTGAAACTCTGACCAGTAGGGAATCAGATTTCTGCATGTTCTTTGAGGAAAATGGTTATTAACTTTTCTTTCTAAGAAAATGAAAGTGTTGACAGGTTTGAATAATATTTTTAAGAAATTATTGAACGTGTGTTAAATATAATCAAAAATGTATGAGTATCGTACAAAATAAAAAAAACTACATTGTATTGTGATTTTATTTGATGAAAAAAATATTTTAGTTTTATAATTATCTATACATTTATCATATTATAATTTACTTTAAAATGTCAATGAAACATTGATCATAACAATATAATCTACAACCAAATTTAAGTAATTTTCCGTACTTATTGTTAAGTTTTGTAATGTTGCAAAGACTTGTAAATTAAATTTTGCGTCCATTTAATGGGTACCTGTTAAGATAAACATGTTATGAATTTATGATGCAGAAATGCTTTACACACTTGAAGGTAATTTAAATGAAAATATTCCACTTGTCTTGTGTTTAAAATTACAAATATCACACCTCAACTCATAACATACCATCAAGATTTAATTTTGATTGTTAAGAAGAAAAGTAGTAGGTACCTAAGAGTCAAAAATCATCGCAAAGGAATGCAGGTATGAGTGTGAGTATTTTCAGCTACTTTCGGTTTATCTTGAAAAATTTGGATCAGTCAAAGATCAACTCACATAAACGATATCAACGTGTTGCTAGTTGCTACTGAGACATTGCGGTGTTGATTGTTGAGACTAGGCGATATATAACCATATTTTGATGTATTTCTGTTTGTTATCTATCATACCTAGTCGGTTGTCAATTTAATCTATTTCGAGTACTACTTAGATCGAAACAGATGCTATATTTATAATTTACCACTAGTTTATTTAGCTTTGCTGTTATTCTATCCACAAAACAAATTTTCCGTGCGGGATACCCTTACAAGTCAAAAATATTCCCGAAAAACTTATGAATGACAGAAAGAGTATTTTTCGACTCGCAAGTAAAAAGAACAACAAATAATTAGAAAATAAAAAAAACTGATGTAAGACCAACTTACAATAAACTAAATTGAACCTGCACGAGGCCAAAATACTGATATCTCAGCATGGAATGGATCTTATTTGAATCCTGTTAAAAGACGGTCTTGGAATATTTCACACTTGCTATAAAAAATCCCATCGCTTTTTGCAATTGAGAATGATAATGCCATGCTGAGATAGTGGCCTTTTGGCGTCGGCGTCGTACGGGCCTTTTTTTATACTGTTTTATTTTTTAAGTGTACCAAGAGGTGTTTTTGTTTTTTGTTAATTTTTTATTATTGATTTCTTGTCCTGTGTGAGACCAATAAATACTTTTTCTTTCTTCTTTCTATCTTTATTTCTTATAATAACTCTTTCCCTTGGTTTTTTAGAGCTGCACATTGATATAATACTAGCGGACGTCACGCGGATTCACCCGCGTAGTTCCCGTTAAAGGTAGCCTATATCCCTCGGGGATAGTGTAGCTTCCCAACGGTGAAAGAATTTTTGAAGTCGGTCCAGTAGTTTCGGAGCCTATTCGTTACAAACAAACAAACAAGTTCTTCAGCTTTATAATATTAGTATAGATTAGTGTAGATGTATCCTATGAATGTTGGAGGGTGGGGAGTTCGGGACGCGGTCCATACAAAATCCTCCATGGACCTTTCCACTTGTTTATATTTGCATTCATTTCATAGTTATCAATTAAAATCAACAAGTATCATTAGAGTACCTTCCTTCCTTAGAAGCCTTCATAAAGCAGGGGTAGAAAGTTAAGGTCGGGTTGCAATTTCCGCTATACTGTTACAATGTAAGCGAATTCAATCAAGACAGCTGTGTATGTTACGGGCGCCGTCGTTGATTTGTTAACATTACTTCTGTGCCTACGTTACTTTCCCTTAATGGCGAGAATAGACAGCTAAGGTATGTGGCATGGCTGTGAAGAAAATGTGTGTATAAAGTAAAATACTATCTATAAATTATCACTGCATATTATAAAACAAAGTCCAAAGTCGTCTGTCTGTTCGCGATTAACCCAAAAACTACTGCACCGATTTTCATGTTGTGTTCACCAACGGATAGCCTGGTTTTCAAGGAAGGTTTTAGTATATAATCTGACCGAAATCCACGCGGGTGAAGCTGCGGGCCGGGCATCTCGACTATTAAAAATGGAACGCTATATAATTAAAAGAGTCTGTGTGAAACACAAAGATTTAAATAATTCGATCGATCAAAATACGGGCATATCTAACAGATTTAAATCTGTGGTAAAATAAATGATACGCTACTTCTGTAAGTAAGAATGTTCAACATGGTTGTTAACTAACATTCCAGATTTCTTTCGGACAATCGACAACATTTTTATCCACACGCTGTTTGAAATAAGATTAATGGCTACAAATTGAATCTAACATGTCCAGGATTCAGCATAATATTACAGAGCTATAAGCTATCACCACGCATAGCCTAGTTCTTAATGTAAACGTTGCGGAACGCTTTCTTGCTAGATAATATAAAGAAAAACCTAATTAATCATCACTACACGAAGTGAAACTAAAAACTGTTGAACGTGGATAAACGGCCGTCGATTTCCATGAGAAAATATTAATATGAGAGTTAATTTGAATTTAATGGTGTGATTAATTTAATCAGAGTGGTTGAGGCTGCCAGTGTCAGCTTACTTTGACTGTAAAGTGAATATTAGGTCTTGAATCTGATGGGGAAGTTATTGAAAACGTTAAATAAGTAAATACTTAGTATTGGTATATAACAACTCCTAACTCCTAAGGTTTGAAAGGAGAAAGGGGAGGCCTTTCCCCAGCATTGGGACACGAAGCTAGGAAAAATAAAAAAAAATTTAAAGAAGAAGCCATTTACGACTTTATCGAAAATATAGTGTTGTTACACTTGTTACTAGCCGTGGCTCGACGATCCTGAATGGTAACTGCTTTCTTTATAAAATACTAGCGGACGTCACGCGGTTTCACCCGCGTAGTTCCCGTTCCCGTGGGAATACAGGGATAAAAAGTAGCCTATGTCACCCGCGGATAGTGTAGCTTCCCAACGATGAAAGAATTTTTGAAATCGGTCCAGTAGTTTCGGAGCCTATTCGTTACAAACAAACAAATCTTTCCTCTTTATAATATTAGTGTAGATTCCTCTATGGGAAAAAATCATATTTTAAAACCCGACTTATCTGGCAGTGGATAAATTGATATTATTATTGGTTTACTGTTGGTTATTATTATTGGTGGGTTATTTATGATGTTTATTAAGAAGATGCAATTATAATGTGCAATCTATAATCTTATCTACGTAAAAGGATATCTACTGAATCCAAAATACAAATGCAAAGGTTAAACCGTAGATGCTATTCTTAAGGTTACTTGGATTGTTGACGTCAAACACATTGCAGTAACACACAGGAATGCGACTTTTAACGCAAGGACATTGGCTCTTGTTTCCTTTAAGAGATAGGTAGATCTCTACACACTTAGTTCGGCATATCTGCATGATTCTGCGGGAAATTTTTCAAGGAACGATCTAGAAACCCAACTACTTATAAAGACAATTTAATTCTTCGTACTGCAATTTACAACGAACGCAAAAACGTGATTCAGATATCAAAGTTTGAGCGAATTATTAGAATTTTACAATTTCATTTAATAAAGTTTTTTCGTTCTCAATCTATATTAAAACTTTAAAACTCATGTAAACATTTGCTTACACTGTATGTAGAGAGATTTCGTGTACCCTGTGCAGTTTTTATTACACAAGAATTTATTATAAACGTGCAGATTTTCTCACAGCGAACATTTTCCTACAAATATGTATCTACATAGTTACCTAGCTCAGTCTGTTTTGAATACAGACATATTATTAGCCACGCTGGTAATCGTGTGTACCTGGCTGATAAAAAACATGGTGGAACACGAGGTAGATAAAACATAAAGTAATTATCAAGTCAACTACAAACATCAAAGTAAAATTATTAATGGCTGCCAGAGAATTTTCTTAATATAGACTTGTATTTCTAATCCTGCACTAATTGCCTGACATACCTTTCGATTTAAATGGTAGAATCACGTAACAGATCGATAAAGTCGGCTTTCCATTAAACGTCATAGTCAGGATCGCGTTTACCATATAAGTAAAATCAACTCTGATTTTCCGCCAACAAGATCTAATTACTACCATTTAAAATTCATTATTAATGAGGCAAACTTAATGTTATTAATTAAAAAGTTTGTGCAATCAGGTGGGAAACTACTTTCTATCTTAGGAAAACATGACATGATCACAGAAAGGTTCAAGTGTTCGTTTTTATTATTTCTGTTTCGCTAGCGTGATTGGAGCTTGCTTTGCCGAAGTTCCGTATTCCGGTTCGATGTTCTGAAACGAAGAAAAAGCTGGCTCTTTTATTCTAGATTGTTATCTCTTCATTAGTTATTCATTCTCTTTGAAGATAATCAAGCCGACGGAGATAATTTCATTATCATATCGCAAAACGAATCTCAGATTCGTTTCGCTCAGCTATTCGATAATTCTTACAAAATAATGACAGAGCTCACTGGCTGCTGACGAGATAATTGAAAGGTACGCATTTTAATTGCTAGAGATTATTTCACTTTCGATTCACACCCAAAAGGTAGTAATTTATTTGACTAGAACATTGTTCTTACGCCAATTATTGTGGGCGTGAAACGGTTCTTATTTAATTAATCCCGACTTTAGTTCACACGCTTGTTTCTGGCATTGACACAAGACCTTATGTCAGATTAAGTAAGCACTATTACTATTCGGTTACGGAATAGATTCCTAAGGGCATTTTGTGTAGGTGGGCAGCTTAAATTTTAGGTCAGAAGCCTACGCAGACGGTCAACAATTTGATTGCTGAGTCAATGGCAATGTTGCCATTTATGGGCAATTTGCATTGGATAAGAAACAATGGTCGTTTAGCTGATTGAGTTGGGTACTTAGGCGATGTTAAGGTTTATCTTGAACCAAGTAGAAATGTGTATATTTGGTGGAATCTTTAAGGAATTCTACGTAGATATTCAACGAACATTCTCCGCAGATATTTTGATTTTTTTTATCTGTTTGCATACCATCTTGATATTTACCAAACATTCTGTCTTCGTGCATTGTGAACGTACACTATGCAGGTAAATATCAAGCACGTGCCGCTATTTGGTACAAGTGATGTGAATGAACCCTAGCCAGCCATGGCAACTATTAAGTAATCCGTTCTTCAGCACACGAACCTCAAACAAAAGTGTTAATGTGACGATAAACAAGTGGCGAAAATTTCTTTCTCTTAAGTTTTGTGTGTGTTTTATTTAATGCCTGCACTTTCACTAACTTTATCTTTTCTTCGAGACTTTACAGGGCCTAAAAGTCTATAAAAGAATAAAGTTATTACCTAATATATATAAGGCCAATCTCTTTCGGGTCCAGTAAGGTCCAGATCATAAGTTCTCACGGCTGCAAGTGATCGGTGGGGCTGTCATTGACCCAAGAATTAGTAGACCCATAACTTTATATGAGCTCCAATCCAAGTTTATTCCAATGTTGTTCGGAATTATTAAATTGGTTCTAATAATTTGCTCGTAAAGACATAATCACGTTTGTTGGTCGTGATATTTTTGTTTGGTTTGTTATCGTCAATTTAGTTTTTTTTAACGGAGTATGTAGGTTGTGTTATATTCTGCCTAACTAAATATTGATTACTAGATAAAGTTACATGATAAACAAAGTGTTTATTTCCAAAATAACTTTTAACATGCAAGACTTGCTAAGTAAAACATGTTACAACATTCATTAAAACCACAAGAACTAAAGTTCAAAAGACAACATTTTGCAATGTGGTCAAATATAGTTTTTCAATGACAAATCACTTTATTCGAATAACTGACATGATATTAGCCTGTCCGTCTTTCAATAAAAAGTAGGTGGTACCTATGGTACGGAGGTTCTAATTTACAGTACACTATTGTTACTGAAAGTATCATAGCGGTAACAATAATAATAAAACGACTGTTTTTTATGAAATATAACTGCACCTGTGTGTGCTGAAATAATGCACTTCTGAGTTTTTAATAACTGTAAAAGAAGCTTTGTAATACTTATTTCATAGATAGGATAATTATGATTATACTTTTAAAACTGCTACTCGATTGGCATTAACAATTTTCTTCAATTCCATGACCTCTTTAAAATAAACGGCATGATCATTCCGAATTTCCAATTCCAAGTGATGTGTCACTCGCCTTACAAAAAGGGACAAAAACGTCACTGGAATGAATAATAAGCAATTAGACATGGTCAAACCACCGTTATAATGTAAGTGTATCCGAATTCTTAGCTCATCGCCTCCGTGTATTACTTTTGAATATAAACATTAGCATTTGAATGGCAGTAAATCAATGGAGTCGCCTACTTAAGGGCCTCGACACAAAATCACTATGTCACTGCCTTGCATGACAACTTATTTGTTAAGTGGAACAAATATTTAAGCTTTAGAAATGTTGTAGTGTAATGGGCACAAAGTTGGAAATATTATGACAATGCTGTAACGAACAGCGATGTTAGCGAATGGCTTATTTATACAAATTAGATGGATGGTTCTCTCAGACGGAAAAACTAAGAATGTTGAGAACGTTCTTAGTTGAACAACCAGAATAAAAGGGTATGTGCCTTTGTCTCTAAGGAGAGGAGTTGGCAACGTTTCAGCAACCCTTTGGGGTGTAGCTGACGGTAACTTCTTTCGATCACAAAGGCGTATCTTTGTTACCAGGCAAGTAATGACATAAAAGTTAAAAACACTATTAGGAGCTCTGTTACAACCATGCTTCCAACTCTCTTAAGACGCTGACAGGACCGAAACTAGCGCCACCCACATCTTATTTCTTTTACTCTAAAATCACATCAAATTTGAAAAATCCAAAACACTATCTTGCTAGTATGTATGCTGTGGTATTTTTAAAATCACTTTTCATGATTCTAGACTTGATAAATTAGGAGAATTACTGATTAAAGATAAAAGTGGCCACTTTTGGCGGTAATAAGTAATTCTCTTAATTTATCAAGTCTAGAATCATTAAAAGTGATTTTAAAAATACCACAGCATACATACTAGCAAGATAGTGTTTTGGATTTTTCAAATTTGATGTGATTTTAGAGTAAAAGAAATAAGATGTGGGTGGCGCTAGTTTCGGTCCTGTCGGCGTCTTAAAGGAAAATGTACTTTAACTGTTCATCTGAACTTGTTTGTCCTGTAACAAAACTGAAATGGCTATAATATTTACGATATGCAGACCCGTCAAATTTAATAAAATCCGACAATGGTATCCTAGCCAGTAGTCAGACATCGTTAAACAAAGCAATATTTCTGTTATAAAACACAATATTTTCGCTGAAACATAGATCTTATTTGACTATAAACCGATTGAAGAGATTTCTAACATCAAACAGAATTTCATATTCATATATTGCTGTGTGAATGAATAATGAAGATTGAAATTATCGTATACGTATATCTAAAGCGATCGTATTTTTCTTACGTTGACCGTTGCGAAGTAATTTACATGAGATCTCCACCGGTCATAAATGCAACACTAATGATTCTTTTTACGATTGTCTTCTGATAGCTTTCAAAGTAATTTCGAGTCAATGCACTCGTTTTTATGTTGTTTTTTGTATGAAGCTATGCCCGTGCTTTCTTTGAAGGTATTGATATACGTTGACCGAGTTTATATCTAGTATCTCAGTATTTATTGTTAACTGGATCTATGTGGTTGAAGCAATTTCTTCCAAGCGGTCTGTAAAAGGCGTCTTTGATAAAGTTTATTTGGCCTAGTTTTTCTACATAGTTATATTCCTGTTTGTACGCTGTCATCTCCACTTTATGAGTCTTCTCAGTTTTATTATCTTGTACCTTCTCTCAGGGATCAACCGTTTCTTCAACGTCCCTATTCTCAAATTGCACCTACTTAACTGAAAGGCATCATATACCGTAATAATCTCAACCACAAACATAATTTCTATGATTTCTTTATAATATACTTATCAAAATAAAGTTACTGGGCTCTGTTTCCGTGGAATTTTCACACTCTATAATTTAAGCTTGGGTTCAACATAGTTTAACAAATTGTGACGCTGCACGCAACTGTTTAAAATAGTGGCATTAACCTCAAATACATTCCCCAAAACCTCTATGCATTCAGATGTTTTATTAATTTCTTCGTTAGTTTCTGTGTGATCAGCTGCTAAACGAAGTTTTTAGGCCGTGTCGTGACTTTCTTGTAGTAAATATTATAAACCATCAATAACTAATACTGATGTTAGTTTAATAGTGTCTTCATCGTTAATATGGACATAGGAATTCAAATTTGCATAAACCGTCGGCATTGTATCTTCTTCTGTGTTTATTTTTTTCTTTAAACCAAATCTAAGATTAACAAAACAAAAAGTTGGTCTAGAATAACTGCCAACATTCAAATAGACAGTCTGTTGCAACAGTAATATGAGAATCAATAAAAATCTGAATATACAATCTACTAGTCTATGAGTGTCCACGCTTCATCGGTTTTGCTTTTTTCATGTCTGCCTCATTATGGCAAGATAACGTTACATTTACAGAATTATGTAAGTAATATTACCGTATTTATTATGAGCAATCGACTTTCCTACTACCTAAACCTAACTATCTCACGAAATCGGAACTCCGACATTTTTATATGTCTTGCCTCACTATCTCACGAAATCGGAACCCTAAATTTCTAACAGGAATCAATAAAATTGTAGATTTTAATAATATCCGTTGTCTTAACATCTTCCTTAGTCACGACTCACGACACTACGTCCGATGGCTTTTATTCATGAAGGAGAATGTTGTGCATACTCAGTAATTAGAAGAATAATCTCAAGCTGGTGTTAAAAAATATATATCCGGAGTTCGTGGTTCAGTGAATGTTTTAATGTTGTCTGAATTGCTTGAATTATTCATGAAGTTTCCGTAATGGTGCACTTAGTTTCTTAGCGAGTTTTTGATGTATTTAGAAAATTGTTTATGGAGCCGGATATAAAAGCTAGATTATGAGTTATTTCATTAGAATTTCTTCACTTATCTGTACCTACTCAAAAGATAGTGATCACAAACTTATGTCAGATAAAATACTCATTTCTAGAATTAGAGGTAAGTACTTAAATTACAGCAGAGTTCCTCCAACATTCCATCTAGCAGTACCCACCTATGATTTGTCAGTGTCTAGTGGAACGCTCATAGATTGTTGCTCCATGACCCTCTCGACCTCAATCGCATCTGAAAGAGGACCGTATTATTCGATAGCCACACCTTTGTAATTAATCATTTTATCGCCAACAAATTCAAAGGCCTTAGTCAGTTCAATGTGTATTTAATAAAGATTCAATAGACAGCACTTCATATAAAATTTTACGTTCAACAATTTGAAATGTAATTTCAAATTGATCAATTGATTACATAACACAGATAATGAACACCAATATGTTTAAGTATCAACATTAAGGTGGCTTTCTTCGCCTATCTGCTGTTACAAGATGTCTAAAGACTGTAATCTTGCTAAATGGCTTTCAAAATGGAAGGCAAACAGTGGAGTCACGAATTTACCAACGCACTTGTGAGTTGTGAGATGTCGCGGACAAATATGTCAATTAAGATACAAACATTACAAAAATGGTGAGTAACCGCTGTATCGATGAGAATATCAAGATAAAATATAATGTCGTTTGGAGGAAACTCTTTAAAGTAAGCATGATTTTTTGCTAACTTTACTGCATAATGTTTTTCATACCCGTCTGGCAAAGAAGAAATGAATTTCAAAAGGTGGATGAGAATTTTAGTTTTTTATAAAGTTTACGTGAACTTAAGTTGTTTACGTTTTTTTGTTGTTGTTGTTGTTGTTGTTGTTGTGTCTTAGCTTGCCAGTACCTATATCTAAACAATAATAAATAAAATATCTCAAAGTGGGTGTAATAATAAGACATAAGATTGTTTATATACTTGCACAATAATATATTTTGAACTTTAAATATCTAGGAAGTATGCATGATATTGCATGCTTCTTTCTCAAGGCTACAAGTCTCGGGTTTGAAAGTTGTGTTTATCTATACTAACTAATATTATAAAGCTGAAGAGTTTGTTTGTTTGTTTGTTTGTTTGTTTGTTTGAACGCGGTAAACTCTGGGACTACTGGTTGGAATAGAAAAACTCTTTTTGTGTCGGATAGTCCATTTATCGAGGAAGGCTTTAGGCTATATAACATCACGCTACGACCAATAGGAGCGGAGCACAAATGAAAAATGTTGCAAAAACGGGAAAAGATATTCCTTTTTGAGAGCTTCTGTTGCGTGCGCTGCGAAAACGGTTTAAGTTACGCAAATACCATGTATGAAAGAATTGTTCCTCTTAAAAGATAGACATAAAAAAGTGATGGATATAAATATTGATGGATGGAGAGGGAGAGGAAGGCCAAAGAAAAGATGGATGGATTGTGTGAGGAATGATATGAATGAGAAAGGAATAAATGCCACCTTGACGTGTAACAGGGAAAAATGGAAGAAGAAAACGTGTTGCGCCGACCCCAAATAGAATGGGATAAGGGCAGGAAGATGATGATGATATGTCTATCTTTTAAGATTGACTCACTGTAACCATTTTTTACTATTAAAATGTTAGGTTAAAAAGAATGATATTTTGCGAAGCTTATTTAACCCATATGGTATTAATCTATATCTAAATAAATGTGTTTGTTAGCACAGAAATTTAATATACACTTGGGAGCAAATAAATCGAGCCACTTCCTTTTTCACGCATTATGGTAATTATTTTTGGTATTATGGAACGCATCGATTCGAAACATATATCGCCTAAAAGGGTATTTAATAACCTTTACAAAGAGGGTAGTTAGTTGTCAAAATTTCATTTTTTTTTTATTTAAATTAAAGTTTTAGGGGTATTAAAGGGTAGAATAAAATTATCGCATTTAATTTGCTTATGACATTTTTATTGTACTCTGTTAAGAAAAGATTAAATTTGAGGTTTTTGTTAATCATACCCATATTACTTGTTATTGTTGTCTTTATCTGTGTCTGTGTAATCAAAATAACCTGATAAAATGGATACTACACCGACGGAAGCTGCCCAAGTTGTAGCTTTACTTGAGGTTGGACACGGACAACGTGAAGTGGCACGCAGACTTCATTTGAGTCGTTCAAAGGTACAGCGGGTATACCGCAGGTATCTGGAGACTGGTGCTTTTGTTCGGCGACCTGGAACTGACGACCACGGGCAACAACAGAACGTGACGACCGCTTTATTGCAACCAATTCGTTGCGCGACCGTGGACTTAATGCTGTTCAGCTACAGCAAGCGTTACGTGACGTTCGAGGAGTCTCAATCAGTAGGTGGACAGTGAGACGAAGACTAAAAGAACGAAATTTAACATCACACAAACCAGCAACTGGCCCAAAATTGACTGTAGCTCATCGCCGATCTCGCTTGGAGTTTGCTCGAGAACACATTAATTGGACGTTAGAAGACTGGAGGTCAGTTTTGTTTTCTGACGAGTCAAGAATCTGTCTTTTTAGCAATGACGGGAGAAACCGAGTGTATAGACGTCCTGGTGAAAGATTTGCCCAATGTTGCATTCGAGAAACTGTGAGTTTTGGTGGTGGTTCTTGTATGGTGTGGGGAGGAATTTCTCTAGACGGAAAAACGGAACTTGTCTTCGTCGACCCCGCCAACGATGGCAGTGGTAGACGTGGATTAACAGCTGACCGATACATAACTGACATTCTTGAAAACCACGTAATGCCGTATGCTGGTTTTGTCGGAGAAAATTTCTTGTTTATGCATGACAATGCGAGACCTCATACCGCGCAGATCGTTACGGAATACTTGTCTGCGATCGGGATTCAACAAATGGTATGGCCAGCACGAAGTCCCGATTTGAACCCGATCGAACACCTATGGGACGAGCTAAAACGGAGAGTCCGAGCCAGGGTTCCCGCTGTTTCATCCATTCCCGAGCTTAAAGTCGCTGTGCTTGAAGAGTGGGAGAACATACCACAATATGTCATCGTAACGCTGATCAGATCGATGACTAATAGGCTACAAGAATGTATCAGGGCACGGGGGGGTAATACCAGTTATTAAGAATATTTTTTTTGCAATAATTTTGTTTTTTATTGTTTTTATGGACTGTTTTAGCCCTACTAAATTTTCTATCAAAATTACCATTTTTCTTGCAGAGCCAATAATTTATCATTCAATAAGGTTATTATTCAATAATTTACCCTCATTGTAAAGGTTATTAACTAAACTTTTAGGCGATATATAGTTCGAATTGATACGTTCCATATTACCAAAAATATTTACCATTTTACGTGAAAAAAGGTAGTGGCTCGATTTATTTGCTCCCAAGTGTAGAATATTTGTGCCCTTTACTCTATACAGTTTAAACAAATATCTTAGAAGATATCGCAATGTAAAAATATCCGCGCGACAAAATAATTAAGCGCGCGGCAGTCATTCGGTCCGGTGCGGTAGGTTAGTGGGGATTCTGGCCTCCGGGGACTCCGGAGAAATTCATATTCAAAATATTTACTGCACCATAATGTTTACAAGGTGTTACTGTATATTAACAGTAAGAGATACCAATAGTAATTCACACTTTAATATAATCTAAACTAATATTATAAAGAGGAAAGATACGATTTTTTGTTTGTTACGATTTAACTCAATTTATGTTGACATTTTGTTATAAGCTATATTATGTGACGCAGACGAAGTTGCATGGGTCAGCTAGTATTGTCATATGTGTGACAGTCGTAAACATATAACTTCCCATATATCTGTTTTCATTTACATTTTCTACGGTCTGGCTGTTCGGAATTGATTTAAAATGACTTCTGGATTACGTTTGTTGATTAAAATAAATACAGCCGCTCTATAATGAGAGGATGTAGTGAATGGAAACATTTGCGACGTTCTTATGTTACTGCGTTTTTGTATGTGCCTTCATTCAATGTTGAAGAATTACGTTGTTTTGCTCATGTTTCTATCTTGTGTCGTTTTAATATTAAATGAAGATTATTCAAGGAAAATATGCAAGTGTGACCAAAATTGTAGTATGCTTTGTCATGTCATCCTTAAAAAACCTGTAAAGCTGCTAATGTGCTTTTAGACTCCGAATGCCCTTTTCATGTTCATGGCACAAGTCCAGTCACCTTAGAACGAAACCTGAACCACATTCACACCTTCTACAACCTTCTGGCTCAACAAAAACTAGTAACAATATACCCTCAAAAAAACTTCACACATAAATCTCATCACGGCTGGGTCACCGAATACTTAATGTACTCGTAACATATCACATATTCATTATAAATAGATCCTATTGTCTTCAGGCGTGATGCAGTGCCTCACAAAAAACCTTTCGGTCATTCTTTTGTCTACGTGTCCATTGTTTTAGTTTTGTCCTCTCCCATGAAGTTACACCAGTTTGCGTTACTTGAACCCTGTTCGCCCTATACTCGTGAGAGCCCCAGGGTCCATGTGCCGTCAGCCGAGGCCGGGATACTGCGAAACCACTGAGATGTCAATGGCCACGCAATGAGCAATCTAGTCGCCCCTACTATGTGACACCTGCTTGGATCAAGTTTGCTTTCATAATTTCTTTGGACGATAAAATAGTTTTTATTACTTCATCTGTTTTAATTAATGTATGGTATTTCTACAGCCGTGTTGTTGGTGAAATTGTAACATGTTCTTTACGAACTTCGGTGGAGTAATCGAAATGTGTATCTCGTCCGCAGTTGGTAACCCAAAAAGCCCGTTTACTAACATTATGAATACAAATGAGTGTACCGCCAAATTGAGATTTAGGTTACTATCTAATCTGGTTGAAAACTCTTTTTACCCATACAAGTATATTTATAGGCTATTTACTTTTATGAAATGTGTTAAAATGTCCAAATTCATTCGCCTATCCGGACATGAACAAATGCATTATACCATCGTATAATGCATTTGTTCATGTCCGTTTAGTTATCCGATGGTATGTTTACGCCTATCTTGATTTCCTTAAACGACATCACACTCACCAGTAAAAGTTGTAATATGTTCTCGTAGTAGTTTGACTAGGGAGACGGGCAGGATGTGGAGTGGTGTATCAAACAGGTCGCGACGCCCGCGCATGTAAGAGACACCTTGCTGATCGCGGACCGCATTCTGCTCTATTGCCGTCCACGTTGCAAATGTACAACAAATCGTGGTTTTGTAAAGCTGTTGTGGTTAGATTACATATTTTACCTTCGTTTGTTGGTACTAATAGTTAGCCTCAATATGCGAGACAGGCTCATTAGAGTCATTACCCTAATGAGGCATTATCAAAGTGTTTTCGTCTATCTTCACAATTAGGTGTCACATTTGCGGGAGGATTGAACAGAACTGTAATGGATATAATTTTTCTCAATAATGGCTATTATTGAGAAAAATTATAGATAAGCAACAACACCGTTACTTCTTGGCACCCAAATATGGTAATTAGTCCAAATAGAGAACTGTGAAAGACGGTAAATCAGCGCATATAAGAAAAGTTACGTAATTTCTCAACTGAACCCACACTTCATAGTCCGCACCCAAAGCTAGGTACAACCCGGATCTGCAACCTCATTGCCTAACATATATCACGTTAAACGTTACATCTTCCAGGATCAAAGTTCATCTGTAATTTTATTAGTAGAATCTAATCGTGAAAGATGTTTATCGCCGGCTTAATGTGCTGCGGGAAGCTCGGTTAAGTGATCACGACGTGTGTCATCAAGTTGGGTAATGTTTTCGGTAAAGAGTTGAGTTCTTACATTATTGTGCTAGATTTCAACTTCTGCTTGGACACTATTGTTTAGTGTTCGATCATAGGTCTACGGCTTCGGTCGTACACTAATTGTTCTGTTTATATATAGTTCTTACACATTACCTGTCCTTCTACATTTACCTTTGGTCTGGTTTGGAATGGTTCAATCCAATAGCAACGTTATTCTTAAAATAAAGATAGAGAGTAAAGATCATTGTGATTTTGACAATGATACAAAATTAGATTTTATAATATGGAACGTAATGGTAACCCCCACCCCCCACCCCACCCTGTCATTTTGTTTTTGAATGTAATTTCCACGGACAATTTCACGAATACTAACAACAGTGCCCGCATAATGAAGTCATTCAAGTATCGAAAAATCCATCCTACACTATCTTTTTCAGATCCACATTTAGTTAACTTGCTGACATATGTGACTTGTCTGTATTGCTTATCAAATGTTTTTATTTCAGTCGGATTACCTATATTCCAACTTTCTCAGTATCTTCTTATATCATCATCAGTACAAAAATGGTTACCTGCTTCCCTGACATCTGACACCGAAGATCACGCTACTGGTGTTCGTACGAATGTATTTTCACGAATGATGTCAACACGAACACACACTTACTGTTTATCTCAATACTTGCATGCAATTCGCTAATTAATTGACATAATTACCTAGTCATTACTGGTGTTCACGCAAATATTATAAAATCGGATTAGTTATAAGAATGGCATATTCATTTCGCTGATTTGTTTAGTGTTATCACGCTATTAACGCAGAAATTGGAGCTCAATTTAAATAAGCCTATTGATGCTTAAACTATCGGAGAAAAGCTGTATAACATAATGTTTTACTATGTGATTCATATTATTATATTAGAATGTTCTTTGTTCCATAGGGAAATGAAAAGGAAAAACAATTAGTTAAACCAGTTTTTCACGAGGAAGTAGTTTAGTTGTAAACTCGTAAGAGATATGCAGACTTGTCTGGTCTATTTGTCAGGATTCGGTTGGTCCCCTTCGAAAATCACCTTGCTCATACTTCTTAGCCTTTTTTGCCCTACTGCTGTAGTCAAAGTAATCTTAGACAATTTTAATATTGTACGCAATGATTTTCCACTCCTCTCACGTGCTACAGGTTTTTGCAGTCAGTAATATATATTTACAACATTTTTGTTGTTTACGTTACTGTTGAGTTAAGTTATACTTAACCGTTATGGTATTATCGTTATTTGCTTTATCTTTTACTAGCGGTTTCACTCGCGTGGATGTAGGTCAAATTATATACTAAAACCTTCCTCTTGAATCACTCTATCTATTAAAAAAACCGCATCAAAATCCGTTGCGTATTTTTAAAGATTTAAGTATACATAGGGACGGACAGACAGCGACAGCGACTTTCTTCTTTTTCGTTCCTTAGCTTTAGGGAATCTGTTAATATTTTCTTTGTTACTATGTGGACGTTCTTCAATAGTACTGTTCATATCATCACCTTCACACGCTCCTACGAGAGCTATACTTAGATCAGGGTTTTCGGCAATAGCTGCATCTAAATCATGTAAAGTGTGTTTTCCATCTGAGCCGCAATTAAACACTCTTGCTCGTTCTTTCGGGCAAAACACTCTTCCCTGTAGTTGTGGATAAATGCAAGGAGCACCGTGGATGAAAATATAAAGAAGTATTTCATTGGTAATTATCACCCACAAAAGTTTATAAGAAAAATCAATCTCACTCAGCACTAACTGGGGTGTGGAAATCAAAAAGGCAGTTACTTCAGGTAAAATACTTGTATTCAGCTACATCTGGCAAGACTGGAAGCCAATTTTGGGATATGCTAGGTACATGAATAGGTTATTAATACACATACATACATACATAAACTTACGCCCTTTTCCCATGGGGGTAGGCAGAAACCACAGAACGCTACTTGCTACGATCCTTACATACTCCTTTTGCCTCGTCCACATTCATACATCTGGTCATACACGCCGGTTACGAGTACTACGCACCTGTCCTTTCTAGGTTGTTAATATTATGGTAATTATTATGTTTTCTACTCAACTAGACTTACCTGCAAAAATATTCATCACGACCATCGTGTTTCAGAGACATTTTCTAACATGCACGAGGTTGAAGTTACGACTGCTATAGTAGTGAAGCAATCAGAAATAACATCACAAAATAAATGATACTTAACTTAATAGCTGTTAACTTGAATACACGAAAGTAATAATGGTTTCTATGTGTTTTGGTGAGAACATAGTAGTTCTAGCTAATTGCTAGTATTAGTATATTACTGATTTCAATCTCTAATGCAAAATCAAGACTATGAGTGATCCACACAATCAATGGGTTCATTTAAGGGTGAGAAATTCTATTAATTAAGTTGGTGTTTCTACTAAGTCTAAATTTTTAACGTTAAAACCTGTATAACTAAACTAACTGTAATTTTATAAGTGATGATAACGACAATGGAAAAGCAAAAAATTAATTAAATTGGCATAGATTACCGAAAACCCAGTCAAGTATCAGTCCCGTCGAAAATCGTTTAAATACAAAATACTCTGGAAGCAAGGAGCTCTATTGCCAGCTTGTTTGAGAAAATTGCCAGTTTAGGGAGCTCTATTGCCAGATTGAGAAGCTCTGTTGCCGCCAGCTTGTTTGAGGAAATTGCTAGTTTGAGTAGTTCTATTGTCAATGGGAGGAGCTCTATTGCCAGTTTGTTTGAGAAAATTTCCAATTGAGGAGCTCTGGTTAATTCATCACCCTAACGAACTTCAATTTGGTGAAATTGCAATGGCATTTATGCCACACTCGCGCGAGCGCCTGTGACCTTGCGAATACGATAGAAATACCAACGTACTTCCGAACTAGAAGGGACTCAAAATAAAGAAAATTGGTAGTTACGGGGTTTCTCAAATGTTACAGACGATCGACGTAACAATATTTTAAACTACTAATTCACATTCTCGTGCAGAGCGGTGCAGAGGTAAAGGATCGACAAAATAAATTTTCGTTTATTTTCGACACACATTTTATATTTGCCACTTTTTTTCTTAATTATTAAAAAGTCAAATCTTTGAATTTGAATTTCTTTTGTGGTTTAATCGTGGAGTGGGTTTCAACCAATGAACTTGAATCACAGGTTTTATTACGCATGCTCCCATGTGCAATACCTGTAAAAATTTATTTTTGCTCATTGCTTCCATAAAATGACAAATGTTTTTGTATGAGACGCCATCTTCACCACATATTGTCTGAGACAAAGGGCATTCGCCATCTTGAATTCTCAATCGAGAGTGAAAAGCTTTCACGTTACAGCACATCATTATGACTGCTATCTGTAATGCATGAATGGATAGTATAAGACACAGCATTTATGACCTAATTAGTCAAAAGTTTATCGATTTATGTACACTTATAACTTAGTTATAACACTTTCAACAATCAACTCTGCTTATTTGCAGTCCAACACAGGACTAAGGTAATACCTATACAATTAAAAGAAAAAAAACTGTTTTTAAAATTATTTGAATAACTAGATTAAATTTTAAAAAATACCGACACCAAGAGAAAGCCACGTCCTACGTCTAAAAGTCATTGTAATTCTTATGAAGGAATTTAATTTATTCAAGTAATTGATTATAATTCGACATGACTTATACGGAGTAGAGACATGGACAATTTTAGCTTGGACTGCGAAACGCACTAATGTTTCGATCCTGAGCCAGCTCCATATAAAGACTCGCTTGTCCACTATATGCAGGCAACGCATCTTGTCATACTTCAGCCACACAGTGCGCAGGGGCGACGATAATTTGGAAAAATTGATTATGGTTGGGAACACCGAGGGCAAAAGATCGCGCGGTCGTTCGCCAACTAGATGGACCGACCAAATAAAAGAAACGACGTCGTCCAAATTCCATGAAATTGTGAGAGACGTGCTGGACAGAAACCGGTGGAGGCAGATCATCCGCTCCAGATGCAACCGACCAGAGAGAGGACATGACTTCCAATTTTGTGTGATTTGTGTGAAATATGTACCTACTTAAATAATGACATAGATTAGCAAAATCGTCAGGCAGACTGACAAAAACAGCGTCTGTACCTATTTAGGGCGAAATTCGCATCGACCAAACTGGCGCGAACCTCGCGCCATCGCCAGTTTGATCGACAATATTCTGAACTTGTATATCTTCCAAAGGTCCTGTTCGTATTATATTTTCCTTCCTTTAATAAAATATCTTCGTGTTCTTTATTTGGTTTGATTATTTTTTTATCATCATAGATACTCGAATCGGACTCAAGATATTGGTCTATGTTTGTAGGTTTGTCACATGCCGTATCACTTTCGATGATGCTGTCTGCGCTGATATACCTATATCAATCAATATGGATGCACACAGGAACGTGGAGATTTGAACAAGAAACGAGCCTATACCCGCTGTGGATGAAGATGATGAGGTATATGGTGTATATCATCATCATTGGCAGCCTTGTTCCACCCATAGCTAAATATACTCTTTTATGTATAGGTACTTATATTTCAGGCTACACTTTTGGAGAATATCTTGTCGTTAATGAAAATGTGGAAACTACAATTGACGGTCAAACGCATAGGCGTTTACATTAACCGGTGTCAAACGCCTATCAATATAGATAGGCGTTTGACACCGGTTAATGTTTTTTAACGTTTTGATAGAAAAATTACGAAGATTATGGTTTGGTGGTAGCCCTTGTGGACTACAAGGGCTACCTACAAAGGCTCCTAGTCACAATAAAACAACAACGAACTAACATCATCATCTAAAAAGTTTTTGCCCAACTATGTTGGGGTCAGCTTCCAGTCCTGTATTTTACAAGGAGCTGGGTTGCGGAGGTCAAAAAAATAGGCAGTCCTATTTATTTGACCTCCGCAACCCAGTTAATACAAAAACAACAACGATATACGTTTATATTTAATGTATTCCCAATGTCGACTGTCTCTTCTACATTTTCTTAAGTTTCTTGTCTTCTACCGAGACAAATTACGTTAGTTGAAGTTTTTATTTTTTGCACATACTACTAACACAAGCAATTAAAATTTAAAGGCTAATTCATGTTTAGGAGGCTGATTAAGCGAAACAAATGAACGGCTAATATTAACGCTAACATTTTAATATAAAACTGTTGCTGGCAGTAATAAAAGTATAAGTTAGCCATAACACCTAATTACTGTTAAGAGCAAGAGTTGCTTGGATAAGTGATTGATCACTTATCCAAGCAACTCTTGCGCTTATCCAAATGAACATAAGATGCACATTATACATTTAAGGGCTCGACATGTTGGACCCTATCACTTTTTCAAACAGATTATCATCTACTCCTGCATAGGAGATCTACCTACAATATAAAACATACAAATAAAATTGAATTCTTTGTGGATAGGTTTACATTTAATTTTCTGTTTGCCTGTGCGCACAACACACACACACGCTGTTATTACACGTAAAACATCAATGCGGGTCCTATAGTGAATTTACATTAGGTTTTGCTACTATATTACTTATTCCTTAGGGCCTATACACGTGACGTGTAGTGATCTCTAGACTTTAACCGCTACATAACAGTCGTCATCTGTGACCTCATTGGCTCCTGTATTTGTAGGAAGGTGAGGGCAGCGGGTTGTTCGCAAGAGATACCGCGGCCTCGACATGAAGGGCTAAGGAGGAACATGGGTGGTTTTTAGTCAGTAGAAGTCTGACACTCCCTTTCGCTCTGCCCAAGAGCGGAAGGGGTTATTTGATGATTTTCCACCCCCCAAAAAAAAAAAAGGTGAATTACTAGTAGAAATAAGACATTATTTGCATGTTATAAGTTAATTTATTTTTAGAGCCCGCGAAAGAAAACTGGGTGTCATTCAGTAGGGAATTTTTGATAACAAGATATCAATCACAGTTTACGCTTTATAAGTTTTCCTGTAATTATGATGATCTTGCACGAATGTCCTCTCTTTAAGACTCCGGGGAGGAAACCCACCAAAGTTATGGCGGTAAGAATTCTGACGTCTCATATCATGGTGAATTTTTTTTCGTAAAACAACCATTGTCTTATCGAATCTCGGTTCCTCGAAGCTAAGAGATTGAATAAGTGTAATTAGAGATACTGAAAATAAAAAAAAACTTCTTGTAAATTGTTTCACCTAAATGAACTCTAGAAGAAGGCCAATATGGCTGATGCCTTTTGTCTCAAAATGTTGGTGTTATTCTAGATAGAAGCAATGGGACTGATGATGGTATACCTTCAACATTTAATGAAGAACAAATAATTTACGTACCAAAAACTAGAAGCCATATCCAAATTATTCCGTGCACAACTCCTCTCTGACTCTTCATTAGTAAACTGACATGTAACTTAGACAGGAGATCCATAAAGGTATTTGGAAAAATCGCAATTTCAAGACGTATAATTATGCAATTATCATAAACTGACCCATTAAGAGCTACAATTGATTGAATTATTAATTTACCATTTGTTCAATTAATTATCGCGTTGATGATGAATACAGTCTGCAATTACCTAAAGAGGTAAGTAGACTTTTTTCTCTTTGCTTCTTTTCTTGTACCTAGCTTGTTTCTTTTATGCACTGTTTTCTAAAGGCTAGATGTCTATTTCTATCATTGCGTCCTTGTTAGTAGACGTAGCTTAGTACATTAACGGTCTGATTTACTTGACATTAATGATCAATCTTAACTTAATAATTCATTATTGAGACACTCTTTGGTGTGTGTTAATATTAGCCACTATCTCTGCCACGTATTTTAATATAAGTCCATGCTATGAACTCTGAAAGTGGTCGAGCACGTATACGGTTGTTGGCGCTTGATCTACAGTTTTTGTCTAATTTAATCTATATATATAAAAATGAAACCCGTTTTCCGTTGTCACGACTTGGCATGAAAACGGCTTGACCGATTTGGCTGATTTTTTTTTTTAAATGTTCGTTGAAGTTCAAGGATGGTTCTTACGGCGAGAAAAAATCGAATAATGGCCGGAAAAGCCCTAAAAACAGCCCTTTTCTTTTTCCCATACAAGCGTTTTCTAACTAAAACGTAAAATCAATTTGAGCTTTAATACCGTACCCATAAAGTTCAAGTGTTAGTGGAGAGGTTCCGGGAAGGCAAAACAATTGAGTGACGTTCAGTTGTTCAGTCAACGAATGACAACTTCAAACAGACCATATGATACGACATTATCACAATAATCACAAATAATTACTGTTTCTTTCCCAATAGAAAAACGATTTTTCAAATGGTGTTTGCGTATAATATAAAAATTAATTGCTGTTCGTTAGTCTCGCTAAAACTCGAGAACGGCTGGACCGATTTGGCTAATTATAGTGTTGAATTATTCGTGGAAGTCCAGGGAAGGTTTTAAAGGTGAGAAAGTGGTAGGTAGGTAGGCAGGGTAGTAGGTAGAGTAGTAGGTAGAGTAGTAGGTAGGGTAGTAAGTAGGATAGTAGAGTAGGTAGGGTAGTCGGTAGAGTAGTAGGTAGGGTAGTAAGTAGGTAGGGTAGTAAGTAGGTAGGGTAGTAGGTAGGTCGGGTAGTAGGTAGGTAGGTAGGGTAGTAGGTAGGTAGGGTAGTAGGTAGGTAGGTAGGGTAGTAGGTAGGTAGGGTAGTAGGTAGGTAGGGTAGTAGGTAGGTAGGGTAGTAGGTAGGTAGGGTAGTAGGTAGGTAGGGTAGTAGGTAGGTAGGGTAGGAGGTAGTAGGTAGGTAGGTAGTTGGTACACAGGCAGGTAGTAGGTAGGTAGGGTAGTAGGTAGGTAGGGTAGGAGGTAGTAGGTAGGTAGGTAGTTGGTACACAGGCAGGTAGTAGGTAGGAAAAAGGGCATTGCAACGCATGCCGGGAACAGCTAGTTTTATAATAAAACTTAAAACCCATTTTTGAGACTTTTGACCTTGAATATATATTTTTTCCAGATAGGAGATCGATGGGAACTTTTCAGCGTTCCTTTATAACGGTGTTCCGAATATTCACACCAATTATTAAGCTCTATGCGAGTTTTTGTACCTTTGCATGTCTAAATTGACCGGGCTATATTGCATTTGCACAGAAACGTTTATTTGGTACAAATATAGGGCAAGTAAGGCAAACTAGATGACCGATTGGAGGATGTTAGAAGGAAGATAAGGAAACACATAATGGTTTGATTGTTAACCAGCAACCCATCTTCAGGATTAAAAAAAAAACAAGTTTATGCTTTTCCTATCAGATCAAATCATTATGTGCTTGTGAAAAATAAGTACACGGTGTAAGTTTATAAAACTGTAGTTTTTTTATTCGATTTACCTTTATTTTGAGTTGAGGTTTCGTTTGGGTTTTTAGTTTTCATGTTCCATTATCATTTGAAAGACGATTAAAAAAATTGTTGAATTAAAATGCTTCGGTGTATTCATTTTGATATTGTTTACATGATGTATTTTATGGTAGGACAGGAATCGAATATTAATTAACGCAAGTTAGCTCCATGTTATTGGTTCCTGCGCCATGGAGTCCGGGTTACCTTTAACAAAATTACATTAAGTCATGTTGTGGGAAAACTAGTGTATCATCTGCCTAGCCTTTTCCCAACTATATTGGAGTCGGCTTCTAGTCTTATCGGATGCATCTAAATACCAGTATGTTACTTGGAGCGACTGCTTATCTGACCTCTACAACGCAGTTAACACTGGGTAATACGATACCCTTTAGTAAGACTGGTTGTCTGATTTTCAGATCACTGACTACCTGTAACAACTGACAAAGATCTATATATTATAGCAGCCGGGACCAACAGCTTAACGTGGTTTCCGAGGCACGAAGGAAATCCGGTATGTGGTGGTGACCCATCTACACACCAACCTAGGCAATCGCGGCTTAATCTCGGACAATTCTGGCAAATATTTTTTCTTAAAAATATTTACTTCGCTAAAATGTATAGGGACTATAAACATTTTAATGCTAAACGACCGTCCTGTACTATACCTATATGTTTTCGAGTCGTAGTAAAAACACCCTTCTTGGTTGTTACATTTATACGAAAATTGTAACTACTATTACTAATATATACTAATACTATACCATATATTTATATTATCACATCACACTATCACATCACATCACACTATAATATTATAAAGGCGTAAGTTTGTGGGTGAGTGTGTATGTTTGTTACTCTTTCACGCAAAAACTACTGAACGGATTTGGATAAAATTTGGTACTCAGATAGTTTAAAACCTGGATTAACACATACGATAGTTTTTATCCCGATTTTATCTTCCCGTGGGATAATTTTCGAGTTATAGCGGGCGAAGCCGCTGGGAACAGCTAGTAATAATAAATGTAATAATCACCGTCATCAAATTCCGTCGATAATAATATCGTATTGAAGATGTCTGCGTTGCAGCTTCCCTCATGCAGCACTGCCAAGTCTTTGTCAGCCTCTTTACGCCAGATCAGCTGACACATGTTTATGTAGGTATTTCCATCGTTGCCGCATATTGGGCCTGTTTCGCCGCAATTGAGGTGGCTGGCGAAACTCAATGTTATGTGTACTACCAGTATTATTATACCTGTTGAACATACAGAGAGCTCGTAAGTAGACTATTATTTGGTACCAACCGATATGGTGCAAAAGAAACTGTAAGATCCTAATATTGAAAATAATGTGGTTTGAGACTGGAAGCTCTATCATCATCTGCCTAACCTTTTCCCAACTATGTTAGGGTCGATTTGCTCTATACAGGGTGTAAATTAACCCATCACACAGTCGTCAACCAAGCATTCTGAACATAAAACTAAGTACCCCTACGCAATTTTTTTTACTGGGAAATGACTTTTTTTGGGGTCAACTATCACATTTTACGTAAAAATTAATGTAGCACTCTTAAAACATTATCCTAGTGGATGCTTTGAATAGTAAACGAGTAATGGAGGTAATTGAAGTAAAGTGTAAACAAGTAAATAGAAAAACTAGTATTTACAAAAACAGCTGTGAAAAATTTGAAACTTTGACCCCCAATATCTCCGTAACTAGGGGGTTCCCAGGTATGGTTTAAAGCAAAAAATATATCGCAGTGGTGGGGCGAACAAGTGCTTTTCGTTTGCGTTAAGGGTACTTTTACACCATTTATAGGTACATTACAAACTATTTCCGGATTAACATTTTTGAAGATCAATTTTTTTTAGGTATAAATATCACAATTATGTGATGTTTATAATTATAGAATTTGAGACACCAACCTGTTTACACTAGTCCTTGGAAAACAGCTGTAAAAAGATTATTGTCTGTGATATTTGTCACAGATAAAATTTTAGTTTCGTATACTACGTAATATCGTAACCTCTTGTGTTTCAGGAACCGTCTATAAAAGCCAGTATTAGTAAAGTACTCATCTAAAATAAAATTCACTCACCAATAAATAACATTATTCCGGAATTGACTTGGAGTAAATAAATACGACTCGATACTGTATGAATAAGTCAATTGTTCAATTTAAATAACACTCTCCACGCAAGTAATTATTCGTACCATGTAATAATTAAATTAACTTTGTTACCTAAAGCATATAACATACTAATTATAATCGGAATAATTGTGTACGAAACTAAACATTGTTCACTTTCACAAATGCCTGTGATTAATGTGTTTAAAGTGTGTATATTAAAGTGGTATTGGCTTTTTCCATCAGGAATTTATCAGTAACAGCTACGGAGTCTGGATTTGTGCCCGGTTGATGGCAATAGGCTCGCCCCCTATTACATGGGACTTAAACATAACTGGCGAAATGTGGGTGTACTATTAGGTACACCTCTGCACAACCCTTCAGGGATTACAGGCGTGATGTTATGTTATGTAAATGCCTATATTATGTGAAATATATTGTGTGAATTATTAATTCCTGAATCTCTACTTGATCCTAGAAATATGCGGCTTTGATTTTATAGGTATTGGATCCTTTTTTTTTTCATTTAAAAAAATTGAATCACAGTCAAAACAAATCGAATTGAGTGAGTGAGTGTGTGTTTTGCCTACATTGATTACATTATTCATTTCTTGAAATCAACTAGTAAAAATGTATCAACAAAAATGAAATTAACTAGTAAAAGAAAATTAGTAATTACGTATTAACAGAGTAACTGCGGTACTCAGAGATATTTAATGATTACTTAAGCCGTCACTTAGAAAAGATTTGACATACTTTTGTATGACAAAACTGTCAAAACCTTTACTAAGTGACGGCTTAAGTAATCATTAAATATCTCTGAGTAGGTACCGCAGTAAGACGCAGACTTAATGACTGCGCTATATCCTACCAGTCCATAATTACATAATGTTACAAAGAGTAAAATTTAACGAAGAGACGCTCAAGATAGTAACTATTTTCAAAGTGGGACAATCAATCCATACAAAAGAGCTTTAAAGTCAGTTAGCTTTCCATGTAACGTGATACCTCCATATATGTAGCGTCAAAATATTAGATGGTAGGCGACAGGTTAATCCTAAACAGAACACGGCGTCATGTGGCGAAGGATAGTGTTCCTCAAAACGGAACGAAGCCGTATTACTATTAGTCCTCGCGTGTGCACACAGTACTTAAGGTGGAAGCTCCATGGCCGCAAGGTAGCCCGCGAAATTCGAGTTCTCTTACGTTTTTTGCAATTTACCGGTCAGTGTCAGGTTGTATGTTAAATAAAATAGGATTCGCAACCGTAACAAATGTGACTTTACTGAGTAATAATGATAAAATCACCAATACAACCCTCTCAGTTCATATTACTTCCATGAATTCGATTTTCATCAAATAGTCACTCAATGGAATTAAATCAACTCAAGAGGACTGTATTCATGATTTTAATGATTATATCTTTATAAATACATAGACCGTATAACGTGCGCGAATCATATTTTAATCAACATAAAACCTGACACTGACCTACAAATTGCAAAAAACGTAAGAACATCTGAATTTCGCGGGCTACCTTAGCACATCCACCTTAAACGTTTGCCAGTGTTGCAACCGTGGCTCAGGTTGTTCGTATGTTCCCATGTTTCTCAATCACGACTCAGCAGGGCACGGATGGTACCATTTACACAACAGAAGCCGATCTCATGTAAACGATTCATCATGACTAGACTAGATGAATCGTTCGCTGATGTAAAATGAAATGTAGCGTGTCTTACTCAATCGGCGAATCAATGATTTCTTTTAACATGAACTCACTCACATGAGATACGTTCGCTACGACTGTCCATGAACATGTTGTTCAGTGTGCAGTTTTAATCAGTCATTTATTAATTCTCTTTAATTAATACTAACATTATATTAAACATGCAGAATATTCATTTGAGTTGCTACTTCGACAAGTAATGCAATTAACTGGACAGTTATTAATATCTACTGTTGAGTTTTGGTTTTATTAGAATTCATGGGAACCTTACCTTATATTACTTATCAGAATAGTGAATTAAATTGTTTGTCTTCTTTGCACATACACGGAAGAAGATGAAACAAGTCTATGACATTTTTTGAAAAATACCATCGAAATCAGGTCAAGCGTTTAATTAAAAAAAAAACTAAATACATTTTTACAACTAACACTTATCTAACATAATTTTGCACATAATACTGGTGCATTTCTTCAACATTCATTTGATGTTTTTTACTGTGTAAATCGTCTCCAAGTGGTGTCAAACACTGGCCGTTGTGAAGCACTCTGAGGTTCTGGTTAGCCTTTACGCCATGTTCAAACATGCACACGTTGGCGTATGTGACCATATCCGTACCGCATATTGGTTCCCATTTCTCGTTGCAGTAATCATTGCAGGGTTTAAGAAGGGCGATGTCCAGTGAGTCATCGATGAGTCTTGCGGCTTCTAAATCACACATCGACGGATATGTGATACCGTCTGTCCCACAAACTGGTCCAATTATTTGGTAACTTATCGGGCAAAACGAACCGACAACGTTTCTTTTCATTGTGAGCACACACACGATTGAAACTGCAAGAGAAATAGTTATGGTTTTAAATCTGTCATTGAAAAACAACACATTCAAAATCTTTCTTCAATATTTTAATTGGAAACTCATTGCAGGACTGTGCTGACAAAACAGACACGCAATAGACTTACGAGAAAATGCGGGCAGACAAACTTTTGAAAATTGGGTATTTGAAGAATCTATCGTTGTCGCTCTGCGAGCACGTTTTCTATATGTGTGCGATAAGGACAACAGCAGATCCTACCGAATAGTCTAAGTAAAAAGTCATAATTCGGGGTTTGGCTCTGAACTATTTCCTCCTCCAAAATTGGACCAATTAAAAAGATATTAGACAGAAGGAAGAAATTTGTATATACTAGGCCTCTATTGGCAGCGATCTAAATAGGTAATTTTGTGTATTTTGTAAAGGTTCTAGTGCTTATAAAATTATGTATCATCAAAAAGGAAAACATAGGCACATAGAAGAGGTTGTTTGCATCAAGAAAAGACCACGGGCATTTCCTCTTAATCAAGGTCAAGTATAAGACTCTCAATGATCGATCAGTAACTTACGGAAGCTCGGGTCACTGGTAGTAGTTACTAACTACGAGAAAACATAGAAAACTATGAACTCAACACTCACTTATCATATTTCGTAGAACTCTGTGTATTGAAGCGGCAGGATGCATGACTGAGTTGTAAATAAACACAGAGAACTGAATTACGAACTATTTAAGCACATCTGATGAATAGCCATTGTTGGCCTCATAATGGATTTTTGGGATTCACGGAATCAATTGAATTTTGTACATGACATAATAATTTGGAATGAATGGCATCTCTATAAATCGTATGTCATTATCCCCTTTGCTGTTTAACAATGGTATCTACTCGAGTCTCGAACATTCCTTTTCGGAGTACTATCATGAAGTTAATCCTAAAATAATAAATCACAGTTCGTATTGACGTGGGTCAGGTTGAAGACGCTCTGTGTAAAGAAAACTTTCCTTTAACTTAGTTCTAACAAAGTAATAAATTATAATTTATCAGTTTGTTTGCCTAGGTCAAATTGAAGACGGTCTGTGTCAAGAAATCACTGAAATTAAGCCTCATGCGGTGTTTGGCTGTGAACTGACCATGAATGTCACTCTAGTTTGGAAAAGAGACGGAGTTATAGAGGGTGGCAAGTGCTATCCGATGCCCACTCTCGCATATGTTTAAAACAGTACTGCTTTAAGTCATGGTAGCCTACCTGGTGCTTGGATTTTAATCTCCAACAGTTGCCAGATGTACACGTGATATTTGCTTGAATATTGTGAACCAGGGACCGTGAGTTTTCCTATAGTGTGCAAGTGGCATACAATATGCGAAAATCTATCAAAAGATCCTTTTACAGAATTCAGTAGGATCTAATGAATGCATCAGTGGTTCCACAGATTAGATTTTATTGCCACAAAAAATATAATATATGACGTAATATGTATTCATTTAAATATATCAATAATCTCTATTAGTCAGTAAGGTGTGAGAAACTTGATACTTCGGTGTATTTTCGTACTTCATAGTCCACTGACTATACGCATACGCCTTATTATATTTCGAAGGATATTTCGAGCAGTCGGCATTTGTTTGAAGTATTTGATACCAACTTCCTTATAGAGGATATACTGTATGGTTTCTTTTAAACTTTTATTGTACAGGAAATGACATTTTTGGAAGTGAATTTTATACTGAAGTTAACTAGAAAATACTTAAAATGTTTTGACAAAAACGTAGCGTGTGTTTCTATCAACGGCGGATCCAGGGGGGGGGTCATGGGGGTCATGACCCCCCCCTGAGCTGGTTCCAGGACTTAGGTGGACCACTAATTGAACATAATGATTTTAATAATATATTTTGTCACCATACAGATTTTATATAACTACATACCTTTAATATTTAATTAATTTATTATAATAACTTTGTATGATGGCAAACGTTTGGGAACGAACGCATCGATAGGTAATTTGAATTTTACCGCGCCACACTTGCGCGCGCTTGTCGACTACGTAACGTCTAGGTAGACCTAACCTTCAATCGGAATCGCAACCACTAAACTTCAACATAGTTCTAAGTTAAAAAACTAAAATTTATTACTGCCTATAACGTGTTTATAAGTGTACCTCTATACAGGGTGTAAATCAACCCATCACACACCCGTCAACCAAGCATTCTGTACATCAATCTAAGTACCCCTACGCAAAAATTTTTGCTGGGAAATTACTTTTTTTTTGGGGGTCAAAAATCACATTTTACGGTAAAACTCAAAGTAGCACTCTTAAAACATTGTGCTAGTGGATGCTTTGAATAGTAAACGGGTCATGGAGGTAATTTAAGTAAAGTTAAAACCTGAAAAGCTAGTATTTACAAAAACAGCTGTGAAAAATTTGGAACTTTGACCCCCAATATCTGCGTAACTAGGAGGTTCCCAGGTATGGTCTAGAACAAAAAAATGATCGCGGTGGTGGGGAGAACAAGTGCCCTTCGTTTGCGTTAAGGGTACTTTTACACCCTATATATAAAGCCTTTATGTATAAGCTTCGTATTTGCTTGGTTAAAAATTCACAAAAAAAAACCACTAAAATGAAGTAAATCTTCATCTCCTTCAAAAGTTGATTTTATTTGTTTTATTGGTTTACACCAATAGATAGGGAATTCAATAATTTAAATAATGCCCATTTCATTTGTGAAAAAATATGAAAGCTTAAATTTTTATTAATTAAATTTCAATAAAATGTGAGTCGGACAGAGAACCCGAGTCGTTCGTCGTCCCTGTCGACTGTGTTGAATGTCGTATCTAGTGTCTCTCGCTCTGTCATTGGGTCAGGGTAAAATTTTTATGTATTATGGCTACACTACCTGTCAGTGTAGCGACAGCAGAAAGGTCTTTCTCTACGTTGCTCAGAATCAAAACCGTGGCTAAGATCTTCAATAACGCGTTTCGGAAGACGTAAAAGAAAAATTGATTTTGTTATTTAAATATATATTGTATTTTGTCTGTTTCTATTTTGTTTGTTGGAAACCATTGTCGTACCACCTCTTCACTTTTGTGGAGTTCTGCGTCATACCCCTCGACATACCTCTAGCTGTTGTTCCTCATTCCGTGCGTGATAGGGCTTCTCGGGATGTCTTCAAGAGAAGATGGCAATATGTACGTGTATATATTTAAGTTATTATGTGTTAAGTTTTTCAAGTGTAGGTACAACAAAGAATAAATATTTTTAAGTACAGTACTTACATACATTAATAAAATACCTACTTTTTACTTGTATCTATTGTTATCAAAATTAAATTATAAATTCTTGACTCGACCACGACTATGTGACCCCCTCCTGGCGCTAAAGCTGGATCCGCCCTTGGTTTCTATACCAAAAGAGTAAAACAGATTTATTCAGAAACAAGAGTAATCCTACCCTCCTGAAAATACAAATATAATATTTAAATATAGCCACTAGTGAACTAAAATTATTAATAAACGAAACAGAATCAAGAGGTATGATCGTAGCAGGTGCTAGGGCAAAATTGGCTGTTTTGACTACCTAAGAGTAATGAGTTACAGGAAGGAAATCTGAAAGTTGTGTGGTAATCAATTAGTTTGATATGGGCATGTGATGCGAATAAATGAAAAAAATGTCGTGAAGAATAGCATATTGTAGTAGTGTTGTGAGTATGAATGTAGATAGATGTAAGTGTAGAGCCAATGAAACGATGGATGAACTGTGTTAAGAATGATGTGTCTGATGAAGAGTATTAGAGAAGTATGAAAGAAGAAGACATGCAGCGCCGACGTCAAATAAATTGGGACAAGGGCAGGAGAACTGTGATGATGATGATGATGACTATTATTTTAAGTTTGCACCTCCTAAACGGCTGCCTAACGACAAACAATTCATAAACGTGTCACTATAGTATTTATTTAACGGTTCACCTATCACGATTGCACTGAGATTTCCTCGCAGGGTGCGCTCGGTGGCAGGTAATCTTATTACAAACGTTTATAATCCTGGGTGTAAGTGCCTGCTTACGATTTGTGGCTTCAAACACACCGATTTAAATAATTATGTTGTTATTGAAAGATACTTACCTGGGTAAGAAAGAAAGTAAGTAAAATGGTTTATTTTGAGGTACTGAATATTTCCGTAACTACACACATTAACTCGCGCCCTTTTCCCATGAGGGTAGGCAGAAACCACGGAACGCCACTTGCTACGATCCTTACATACTCCTTTTGCCTCGTCCGCATTAATCCATCTGGTCATATTTCAGTATTTCAATCATATTTCCGTAACTCCTTAGCGATTACAGGCGTGCTTCTATATTATGTTATGTGACTGACCGTGTACCTACTACTATGTACTAATTAATGTAGCTTTAGCAACAGCTTTAATATTCAGTTTTTGCAGAAACTGCTTGCTCATTTGAGAATTTTTGTTTTATCTGACATCATTAGCTGTTTCCAAAGTCTCATTTTGTTCGTAGGTTTAATATATTTTTATGAATCACTTCAGTTCCACTTAAAGCTTTGCGTACAACATACGTGCCTTATACAAACAAGTGGAAACCTCAAAACAGGTTTAATTACTTTCCTTGTACAACATAAAAACGTCAGTACCAGCCAGCATCATTACCCTCACTATAACGAATGTTATGTCATTTTTAAACATCGAACTCCCTGTATGTATGTCTACGTACCTCTTCTTTAACCTGTCGAGTGAGATTGCACAGGTCCATAATCCACTTTATTATAATTTATAATACATTGAATATTATACAACCGTTGTGACCACGACCTTTAAAGGCCATGTTTCTTACCGTTTTACATGAACGATTTATTGCAAAATAAGTTGCGATCACGACCTGTCGATGCTGTTTCCTTCTATAGGTTACAAATGACTGATGTGGACCATGTAACGTTGTTATTAAAGGGTTAACTTTCTTATCCTTACCATATTGCACTAGTTGAGTTGTTTGACTGAAAACGTGTTGTGATTCTATCGGTTTTCTCTTTTGTTTTGACTCTCTCTCCCTCTTATTCCTGACTAATTTTTTTTTGTTTGTTTGGGTGTGGGAAATCATCAAATGACTCCTCCCGCTCTGGGCAGAGCGGTAGGGAGTGTCAGACTTCGACTGACTAAAAACCACGTTCCTTCTTAGCCCTTGTGCCTCTTTCGAACAACCCGCAGTCCCGACGGGCGATACCTGACCACTTCAACCTCTTTTCAGGCGCTGAAAAAAACCGAACAAAAGAAAGAAACTACAATATGTAAAGAATCTCTTCACAATGTTCAAAACCTGTTAGAACTTCCAGACCGTAACATTTTTTATATTCGCATACATCATCTTACGAGTTTTATCCTATCTGCATCCATTGCATATTCATACTCTCATGCAGTAGAACATTACAACTTCAACGTAAGGTATAGTTATAGTAAGTTAACTTGAAAACATGACTAGTGAAATTAATCCCCGTTCCCAAGCGTGGGAAATTATTACGTGAACACGCTACTCGCTAGGTTTTGAACTGATTTAATTTTAAAAGCTCAAAGGTTGCTATCATTGTTCTCGTGACGGACGAAAGGGAGCGAGAACTCGGTCACGATTCGCGTTCGATTTTACGAAAATGTTAACGAGCTGCGCAGACGCGAACGAAAGTGAACGAACGCTATTGTTCATAGAACAGGTGCTATCAATTGATATCATCGGCAGACACCTACGTCTCTCCATACTTATGCAACTTGTTATATAGGACGATTATTTAAACGCTTTAAATATGATTACCGAGAAATCTGACGAAAGTTTTGATAGAGAAATTTGTTTTGAAGAAAAGGTTAACGTGTAAATTGTTAATTGATGAAGTAACCTTTGTCATCTGCTAGTAGTTGGTAGCAAGTGCTTGTTTTTATCAATCATCATTATGTTATGTTATGTTATGACGGTGAGTGACAGTTTTCCGGGTGTAACTTCCGTCCGGTACCCGCAGCAGCTGTGGTTGTTAAATGATCAGATTGATGACGATAATGAAAAAGCGTTTTAGATATATGGTGTCAATGGACCCTCCATGAAGCCATCAACTAATCATTATGTACCTACAAAAACTAAGGAAATTTACGCAAAAAATATTGCATTTATAAACTAGTTTTTTTTTCAACATCAAAACTTATATTTAAAAAAAACCTTAAATATCTTCGTAAACAGATGGTTCCCAAGTATGGTGTAGAACAAAAAATATATATCGCAATGACGGACAGAACAAGGGTATTTTGGCTTGGTTAAGAGTAGTTTTACACCATAAGCAACAAAGACTTTATGTCAAGAAATATAATTTTGCGTTTCACCATTTTTTTACTTTGCTATATCTACTTACGCTTTTCCTATATCAGCGGTATCTTATGAGATGGCTAGATGCGATTTGCATCGGACACTTGCAAGCTGCAGACTGTTATATTATACGACTATTTATTTATTAGACTGTTATGTTATTATTATGGTTGAAATGAAATAGCGGTTTCATTTATTTATGAAGCCCGACACTTCCTATGTCTAGTCCTAACGTTTTATTCTCATTTTAACCAGACATCGATCCAGCTTTATCATTCCATACAATATCAGCATTCCACCACGTCATAGAAAGCTGTAGCAATAATACTGATCTATTGCTATGCGCGTTACCATTCCAGACCAACCCGTTCTTCTAGGCTAGCTAGGTACTCAGTTCATTCCTTTACTACAAACGACTAACATTCCATAGAACTTTTTATTACCAAATCATTACCATAACATAAAATATAACATAACATGATGCCTGTAATCACCGAAGGGTTTGAGCAGAGGAGTACTCCTCATTTCACCAGTTATATTTTAGTACTATGGGCGAGCCTATTGCCATCAACCGGACACAAATTCAGACTCTGGCTGCTACTGAAAAAATACCGATGGAAAAATCCAATAACACTTTGTCCATCCCGGTAAACGATCCCAGGATCTCATGTTCAGCACTGCTCTTACGACTACTAGACCAGCGAAGCATACATCATTAACATATTCGCAAGAAACATGAATATTCATGTAATTACAAGGTCACTCGCCATCTGGCTATCAATTGTTACACACAGCAAGTCATATAATATTTGCGTAGATACAATTTCACCAATTTGCATCAGAATTTCACTTTCTTCAAGCGCGGGCGCAGTATTAACACATTTTATTGCTCGTAAGACGTAAACTTTAGTCGGTACTGTTATTACTGTCTCATTATTAAATCTGGTAAGTTTCGATAGCAATTGTGCGGGTTCTATCCGTTGTGATGACATGTTATTACGCCTAGTTGAGTCATCTGCTAATACTTTTAAAGTAACTGTTGCTTTTAGTGCTGTACCTTAGGCTGTGAAAGTCGGAACATGTCGGCTTTTCTCTTTTTGGCCGGATTTTGGATTAATGAGCTCAGTGTTTCCTGAAAACGTTGTGACTAACGCAGAAACCGCGTTGTTTGTTTATCCACTTACTATTGGCACAGATTTGTCCAATCAGATTTTTGCAAACTATGCTATGCTAATGCCATTTAAGTGCAATGTTCACGAACAAACATTCGAAATGCTATGGTATGTAATTTAACTGTTCATCTTCATAAATCATTGCAAACGTTTACCAGGCCTCAAAGTGGTCATTTATTTAAATACTAAATTGCGAAAACGCAAAGTAATTCAGACCTTAAAGTACTTAAACCTCACGGTTTTTCAACCACCATTCACTACGAGTCTACGACGAGAGGTTGTAAGTGTGTTTTGCTCAGTCTTGCCCATATTGTCCTATTGTACCTAATGTTTTAGTTTAACGACAAAGCTTTATGTAATTTAAGTGTCGCTAAAAGCTTATGGTCAAGTAATGGTCGTTTCAAATCTATTTAGTGCTTGGCACCTGTTGTACAGCGCATTGTTTGGTGAAAGAAAATTGTCGGTTGAAGAAATATTGTTGTATATTGCGTACTGGTTGTTTAGTGTTTGTGGGCTTTTAACTGTAATGGCAACATTTGAGAAGAAATTTTCAAATAGAAACCTTTATTTTTAGAATGGCAGTTTATAAATAAACAGTATTTGATATAATCTTATGGACATCAATTCCCATAAATTATTAAATGAGAGGAGAGGAGGAGAGGCTTGCCTCGTGTTTGAGATCTGTCATAATAATGGAATCTCTCGAGCAATTGTGTTATCTCATTGAATATTTGAATGCAATGTTTATAGTACACAATGGGTCAATATTCTGTTGTATCATCTAAGCAATGTTTACTATAAACCGCTTGATTTGAAAACCGTTTAGTCAACAAATCGACACTTTGCGAAGATTTAGCAACGACACATAACGAAATTTTGCACTTCAGAGGCTAACGTTAGACTCTCAACCAAGGCTAACGGTAGGCACTTTACATAATTTCATCGTTTTGTCAACCTCACCTAAATCCTCGACTTGTCCTTGTGTAAAAGACGAAGACATTTTCAAATGCAAATAAAATATCCATTTAAATATTTACTATGTTCGTTTTTATGTTCAAATATGGAAAAACTGGCCATACCATTTTGGTCTTTTTCGTTTAAAATAGAAGGTCTTATTTCCATGTTTTGGACGTGTGGAATAACCTCCAACTTTATTGTTATGTCTACAAGCTTCAAGTAGAAAGGCGACGGTAGTAATTTTGCGAATTATGTCTTGAAAAAATAAGTTGTTGCTACAAATATATCAAGTTATAGTCACGACATAATCGCGCCACAATCTCTGAACACAAAGGTCTGTTCCTGCAGGTGGCACGGATGCTATTAAATAACAGAAAGATGTATTGAAATGTTTTCTGTTACTTAACAGCAACTCTTGTCATAACCTAGAAAAACGGAAATGACAATCGTTATTTATACATTCTACATCAGACACGCATAATATCCCACTTTTCATCGTCCATTGAAAAACGGTGAAGGAAAATATCGTGAGGAAACCGGAACCAAAAATTCTAAGACGTGACATCTGCCAACCCGCACTGGGCCCGCGTTGTGGATTATAGTCTATTACCTCTCATAGAGAGAAGGCCAGTGTCCCAGCTGTGCGAACATTATAGACTGATTATGCTATACTTAGCATCCTAGCTTCATTTAAAGTAGCTCTTGGTACAACAATACCTACAAACGCACTATTCACCACTTCGAACAAGGAAACAAAGATTTATATTGGCACATTAAACTCGCACTACTAATAATGGGAAGTAAATAAATGTCCACTTAATTCTAAACACAAAGATAATAGACAATTGTGGTCGGACTAGGACCTAGGCCCGTATCCAATGCCTAAAATGGAGATGAAAGTTCTAGGGAACAAACTGTGCTGAGATAGGGCCGTAACTCATACAGATCGAGAATCGACAAGTCAAAGATTTACCGCAATGCCGAGCATTGTAAAATGGTTGCTGAATGGACGTGAGCTACATTCTGCTTTGGTTGTTAAACTAATTGATTTTGTTTTGTTTGTTTCAGGTATATCAAATCATAATGGTCTTGAGGATACATCTTCTGCATACAATTGTGGTAAAGCAAGTTCTGTTTTGAGTTAACCAGGTTTTAACATCATCTATAAACTTGGAAAGGCCGTATTTCAATCTAAAATGTTAGTAGCTTGAATCTAGTAGAATTATAATTAACTTTCAAAGGTCCACGGTAAAACAGTTTATCATAATAATGATTATAATTCAACTAGCTGGAACAACTGTTTGCTTGTAGCCGTGATGAATGAACGCAAACCTCTGTTCCTACGGCGCCCCATTGTTTCAAATGAGCTATGGTCTATTGTATGCCAAATAATTAATTGCATAATCTAATAAAATTATATTTTACTACTCGTTATAATTACATTTCTAATTAAAATGGGAAATACAGACAATGTCATGTGTCAACGTTTTGTTTCCTGAATTAGATGTAATTTAAAGTCACATGAGTTTTTTGTTTCTTCACTTTTTTGACGAATAGTTGATTATTATCACTGAGAACCGTTTGACAACATTTTATTTTTAATCAGTGATAAATCAACCAATTATACCTACTTCAGCTTGAGTTTTTACTTTCCAAAACAATTCACACACGGCTCCTATCTTATTCTTAATCTGTCGTAAACTTAAAAGTTCACTGTTTCCTCCAGCCGCTCCCTTAGAAATATTTCGACGCCAACGTGAGAAAATTCGTTAACATACCATTACGTCACGCTAGGTCATTATCCTCTACGTAGGTTCATACACACTCCACGATCTGACAGCATGTCAAATTCAAAAAACATAACACACTCAATCCATGTGAGATATGCTTTACTTGAAAAAAAAAAGTCCATAGAAAGGCGACTTTCACATCGATTGTGGCAATAATCGAAATTGGAAATTACATACATTTTTATTGGAGTGACCGATGCTATTCATGTCAGCGAATGTGATGTACTTGCCGAAATTGTTTTGACTAGTACCTGACAGTTTTGACAGTTGGTGAGGAAGTATGAAGACTTCATTTTGACAGATGGTGGTTAGTTGATTAATACTTCATTGAGCCGGAAGAAAGTGTTGGCAGGTGCCTGAGCGCGCGCCCTTTTTTGTGCAGACATGTGCGTTCATGAGAATACATCCTGTATCTGATCTGTCATAGAGAATATCTCGTTTCGATTCAAAGTAAATTGTGTGTAAACATCGACTCATCGGCATAAGAACGATTAAAATTAGAGAGTGTAGACAAATAAGTATAATTAGTTAGGTAATACCATTCAGACAGCTGAATAAGTCTCTTGCAAACGTTCATAAAGAGACCAAACATATTATGTTATTAGTAATTCTAATTACGTACTGAAAGGCACAGGCACAACAAACTTTAAGAGCATTAACCTATTATTCATTTAAATAATACATGCCATTTCTAAAGCACGTCAATTTTGATATTGAAAAGCGAATGTTCAAAGTTTTATAATTTTGGTGGAGAAAGGATTACCTAACGAACTAATCGTATTGTTTAATTTTGACGTTAATTAACAACTGAGTTCGATTTATCTCGTCGAAGTCGGAGTTAGCGATCAATTACTTTGCTATTGTGCGGGCAAACAATCAATTTAACAATCAGTTTGTACGATGGTTTAGTGAGCATAAAACGTCATTACGTTCAAGAGAGCGTTCGTTGCAGAGCTTTGTTAATTAAATGCATTTTATTGTTTCATTTAGAGTATGCGTGCGTAGCTACGTAATATTTACCAGTGAATTATTACAGCCTTTAACCTGTTGGTGTGACTTACCAAGTAAACCTTCTTAGCTAGTTGATAGTGGATTTCCAAATACTTAGGTTTGCCGCATTTACAACCTATATGGAATCTAAAATATAACTTGCGGCAACTACCTAAGTCTCTTTGTTAATACAGCCACAAGGATATACGGCTCAGAATTCCTCTGAATAATACGTACAAGTCTAAGAACCATTTTCCATCAACGGAATCCATGTTAATGGAAAACCGACAAGCCTATTTCTATTCGAATTAGATTCCGGGTTTCACAATCAGAACTATGTAAATACATTTGTTGTTTTAAAAGTAAAGTAGCGCATAACAAGTTAGTATTCTATGTTAGTATCAGGTCTCTGCGTCTGCGCATTCTGCTGGGTGGGGAAAGTCTAATGTACGATCATTTGACCCCTTTTCCGATAATTTAGCTCTGACATTTACCACGTTTTGGTATTGAGATTAACGTGAATTTATTAACATTTGAATTACGTCAGGCTGAGACGGTATGGTAATGTAATGATCAGTAATTGAGCACTTACTGACAGTGATTGAACATCAATATTATGTAGCATTAAACCAGCGATGAGTTTGTCTATTTTTTGTAAGCAAAGTCTAATAGTCAGTCAAAAATAATACAGTGTAATCTGCTGAAAGAGTAACATCTGTCTGTAAACTAATAGATGTATCACTCAAGAGTGACACTAATCGTTTAGTCTAAACGTTATGTCGACACGATTACATAAGAGCGTAATGCACGCACAGATCCGTATCTACTCTACGAAGTGCACATTCACTGCACTGTGATTACTGCGATTAGCAAGCTGTCATAATAAATATTCACATTAAGGCTAAGTTCAGATTGACGCGATATTCTGCTATGACGCGCAAAAACATTTATCTTGGCTATCTTAGACGGAAATTCGCACCATACTATCACTAGTTCACGGGACGCGCCATGTCGCTTCGAGATTGTACGAGTAAAATAACTTAAATACTCCAAGCTTCTGACGGAAGGAAGAAGATAAAAGATCTAATTGTTTGTCGTAACGGACAGTGTAAGCACGTATCGAACTAATTAATCGGACCTATATGTACGTTACTAAAGTCGTTTAGTAGACTTTCAATAGTAAACAACACGCGAAAGTTTCCCACGACCGTGTACTAGCAAATATTCTGCATTTATCTAACAACATTATCTAACGAGTACATTATATCAATTAGGTAGTGTAACAATAAAATTCAATTATAGAGATAACAAAGAAAAATGTAGCTTTCCTCGGAAACAGTGACAGTAAATAAACCGGAGGTTGGAAGGTCATAAACTCTTTAGTGCTGTTAAGTTAAACCACGTCTATAACCAAACATGTTAAGCTGTCGTTTTAGCAAAAATAATAACCAATATTTGTTTCTACGTACCACTGACAGTAATACCAATAGCAAATGTTTAATACTTTGATGTAATGCCAGTATTCCAGTCGAGTTAATAAGGCTATTCCTAAGCACGATCAGGTTAGGAGCATTGCCCTGATTATCTCGCAACGAAAGCTGTAATAATTTTCAAGGCCCCGTCGGCCCGTCGCGCATACCTTGCACACTCAGTATAATAGCATATTTCTGCTTCAAATACCTGCAAAGGTACTTACCATCTTAATGGCACCATAGACATTCACGTTTGAAGATCAAAGCTAGTGCCGAGACTGAAATTATCCCGAGTGTATCGAATCGATTATCACTCGATTCCCGTCGTGGAGGCATCTCTATGGGCACTCGTTCGTGACCGATCCCTGGGCACAGCTCTCGATTGTTAACAAGTGCGACCGAGTGGGGAAAGTTGGGAGGATCATGAAATTAAATCACGTTAGAAAGGAGTATTTAAATTTGAAATCATGGGTCGTTAAATAAGATTTAAGAGTAACGGTTTCAAAGGTAAATTACTACCACATTTACCTATTAAAACTAAACAAATGAATAAATTCATTTTTAAATTATAGCTTTTGAGTGAAAGTAAGCTTGTTACCACGAGGAATAATATTAGCATGAGGGATTTTAAAGCCAGAAGTTGTAAGTTCCATTAACTTCAAGATTTTATTATAAGGAAAGACAGAATATTATAGCTTAACACAGGGTGTAAACGTTTCCTTCATGAAGCCGTCAACCAAGCATTATGTAACTACATCAAGAAACCCTACACGAAAATGTTTACTGGGAAACTACTTTTTTTTTTGGGTCGTATTATGGAAAAACTCAAAACATTATCCTAATTGGTGCTTTGAACAGTTAACGGGTCACGGAGGCAATATTATTACATAAAAAAAATCGGAACTGTGACCTCCAATATCTCCGTAACTAGTAGGTTCCCAGGTATGGTCCAGAACAAAAAAAATATCGTAATGGCCGGGAGAACAAGTAGGTTTTGGCTTCGTTTAAGGTACTTTCTCACCCTTTATTACAAAATATGTGCTTTGGTGTTACGTAAAATAATAAAGGATAATTTTATTACTAGAGACCCCAGCACTCTAATAATAAAATCACCATAGATTTTATATCCACAATACGGTACGGAATATTCCACCACCTACACTTTGCATTGCTCGGTAGCTAGAGGGACATTTACTTGATTTTACGTCCTACCCACATTATACATAAACGTTCAACAACTGATTTCGCTTTCACGCTAGAGACAACTATACAAATTGCTTACCTTTCAAATGTAAGTCGATTTATCTTGTTATGTCTAGAGGGACAGATATCCGAGGAGCGGGACGTGGAAAGCTGCGCGCGCGCCGATCGGGCCCTTCATCGCTGTTTCTGCGCTGAAACATTACAACGCTGTCGAGTGTCTCATGTTTGAGATCTCGGCTTTCAAATCAGGGTTCAGAAATAGAAATTATTATTTTAGTTCGGAAGAGGAAATACTGATCTTAGGTTACAGATTGTTGAAAGAAGGATGTGGTTGAGTAATCATTAACAAATCGTGATTTTATCTCAATTGGCTTGAGTCACACCAATGTAAGTTAGTCTCACACTAAAAAAAAAATCAGAGGATTAACCACTTTATTGTAAAAGGTTATCGAACTTTATAGGAAGAGGGGGGGGGGAGAGATATCAGCAGCATTGAAAGGGTCCGTAAGGGCCGACACCTACCGGGGTTGCAGCTGTTCGAAAGAAAGACCGCGGCCCAGGAACACACAAAGGGCTATGAAAGAACATGTGTGGTTTTTAGTCAGAAGAAGTCTGACACTCCGCTCCACCAAGAGTGGGAGGGGTAATTTGATGATTATCAACAACCAAAAAAAAAAAGAAAGGAGGACTCCCTTGCCCCCCCCGGGCAAGGGAGTCCTATATGTTAACAAAAGGTTTACATACACTGTTATGAGAATACCATATTTCAATTGCCCTCTACAAGTCTCTCGACACAATATCCTACATCCAAATAAACCATTACAAGCCCCTGTTACAGCGTGCGGTTATTAAACTCCTTATCAGCGAGAGTTCAGGCGCGGTGCCCTCAGCTGATTCATGGCACGATCACGAATCAATTTCCTAGTTTTTGCCCTGGTTGCTTTCCTTCCTGGGCTCCGGGTGATCACGTACTGCTTATCAGCGCAGTTCTAAATGGGCGACTTGCGCCACCTTCCGTCTTGTTTCAGTTGTTACAATTGTAATGATTGTTTGACGTGTCTTAGTTTGAACTTTGTATTTGTTGGGTTGTCGGGAAGTTGTTACAGTTGGGTATTTTGATAGTGATGATGATACTTTTGTCAGGTTGTACATTTACAACGGCAAAACAGTTATAGTCAAGCCTAGGAGTACTATTGCTCATTGTCAGTACCTACCTCCATCTTTAATATTGCTTATTTAGGTTATGGACTACGAGTACCGCCCAATAAAGTACCTATTTACCTACCTTTTTTTAAGGATGGAAATCATCAAATGACTTTTCCTCCTCTGGGCGGGGCAGAAGGGAGTGTCAGACTCGTACTGACTAAAACTCATCCGTGTCCCTCCTCATGGTTGCAGAATTTGTGTATTTGTGGTATTCTTCTGTACACCTACCTGCGAATCATATTATGTTTGAACTAGTAAACAAATTAGATCTCGCCGTCTTTCAACATCACCTTTGCACACAAGACGATGAACGCAATCAACATTATTTAAATGGCAGGATTTAATCATCACGTCTATTAAACCTACGTGTAATTTGCATAATTCATTTTATTTGCTTTCGTTTTTAGTTCTAAAACTGGTTTTGCTCTTGATATACTTTCAGTTTCTTTTCTTAATAAAACGTCCATTACTTTGATGAAAGCTTGATGTGCGAATGGCTATCAAAGATACGTGCATATGGGGTAAGCAAAACGACAAAGAAATTGTCGTGAAAGCAGCATATGAATGGATATTTTTGAGACAATATTACTGTCTCTTCCGTGGCGAAAAGATAATAACATGGACTTTAAAAATTGTAATTGTACTTCCTTAAAATCTAGGTCAAAAAGTAAAAGACGTAATAAAAAAATTAAACTCCTAAAAAGTCAAATTGTGGTCGTGCACTGAAAAGAGAGAGAAAGGTACACTTGTAACTTGAAGAAATGCCAAACGTAAGTGAATAGATTTCCGGCCTGTTAAAACCATTACAGTGACCAATTTCCCCCATTCGATATGCAGGAAACGCGTTATTTCCTACACGTTTCATATTTGTTGGTCCCAGATATGTTACAAAAGCCAAACTGTTATTAACATTTTATAACGGATTTAAAAATAATGCAATACAGCGAATTTTATTGTATCATTCAACCGATAAAATAAAAACCAAGATAATTAAAGCTGGGCATTTAATAAATACTTGTCTAGAGCGAAATATTTCTCCATTAGCGACTGGTTGGTTACGCAAAAAGTTCCACTCCCATACAAGGGCCTAACCAGACACTGTTATGAGAGAACTTATTTTTTTTTCTTGACATATAGCAAGTACATAAATGCACTCCATCCTGGGCTCGATTCGTGTGAAATGGTGTTATGAAGCTGAAGTTTAGATTGGATTTTTCATTCAAAAAACAAATACAAACCATTTTAAAAGAGTAACCATGGTTTCTTACCGGTTCGTCTCCACAGGAAACGACTAACCCGAGCCTTGCATATTTTTTAGACGTTCTATAATTGCCCACATAAAATAAAATCCTTTCAGGCTTACAACCCGATTCTTATGTTGTCGATGACGACAAGGAATAATGATAATAACCAACTTTACGTATACGACATTAATAATTCTAGAATACGTATATAACATAGCAATACTTGGTATATACGTAATAAATAATAGTAAAGAATGTTCATTGAATAAACAATTAGAACGAAATAGGATGTGGTATTCCACCATTTACAGGCGGCTCTTCTGGGCTGGTCGGAGTTAATTCCTTTTTAGATTTATGCTCACGATGTTAGGTTTCACTCCAATTAATAAACTATGGGCTGGTTTATTTCCCTATTACTACATTAAATACCCAAGCTGGTACAAGAAGCTATTATTAATTTCATGTTCCTATGATGAATGTTTGTTGTTATTCCACATAATGTTTTATGAAGGTAAACAACTTTACAAACCCGAACTTTGTACACGGCCTTCATAGAAACGTCGTTGATGAGAGATATTTACTCATTTTGAGTAAACAGACATATCGTGAAGACAGGAGGCCACGAAAACACATGGTTAATACCGCTGCAATACCTACTATGACAGATATAGGACAATAACTGTTGGTATTATTTTTTTTGGCATAATATCAGTCTGTTATAAAAAAAATGCTCTCACATACCTACAAGTTAGATTATGAGCTACGATAAGTCTCACGTCGTTGTCAAGCCTAGCCAAATTGGTTGTTTTCACTCGAAAGATCGAGTTAACCTGTGGGCTTAACCTAGGCTGAATTGGGTTCATAGGTCAAAATGTGGCAGTCTCTAACTAAGCCAATCAGTCGCATTTCACTAAAGCCTATCTCGGAAAGGGAGAAAGGGTTACTTACATGGAAAAAAGTAGAGGTATGAATATATGTTGAGTGAGCATTCATTGATTTTCCAACTATAATGTATATTTTCCCTGCACTTGACCTACCTGATGGTGTCTTCAACAATAGTAAATAGGCGACAGTGTGGACACACGTCGACTTTCATCTCTTCACTGAACAACAGGTCCGTTGAAGTGGCCATTGTCAATGGGACAGTGGCAGGCCATTGTGTACACGAACATTGAAATGTCACATCAACTGTCCCCCATGGGGACATAAAACGATCTACAGTTTCCGTGCAAATAAACACAAGTAGTACAACATTAATCATTGATATGATGAGACAGGGGTACGGTATCAACCTATCAAACTAAAATCGCGTTGTGAATGTTTCAGGACAAAATGTGTTCTTAATTTTATATTTATACTTTTTGCTGTACCCTACAGGGTCAATAATAATTGTACCTAAGCTTTAATAAGCCCATGTAAAAGTTATGGAATGCAGCTGGACAAATACATATATTTTATTGGAATAAAAACAAATGGATATGAATAAGTTCATGAAACCTAATAAGCCTATCAAAATGTATTATATACGCGCACATGATACAGCAAAAGAACGGTTACCTATGATTACAAATCGTCGCGTGCAACTTCCGCAAGAGTACATAATTGATATATAATACGGCGAATGAAACCGGGTTAATTACATAAGTTTAAAGTGTCCGCAAAAAGTCCTACTCGCTTCGACACCAAGGAACGTTCCGACGATAAACCTTTCAAGAGAATCGCATCGCAATTTTGCCAAATCAATTAACTACTTTTTTGTTCAAAGAAAGTGTGCTGAAATCTTCGTAAATGCATTTGGCAGTTTCTGATTTATTAAGTTGACCTTAATAATGAATACGTGAAAATGGGTTGATTGTGTTTTAAGTTGGAATTTGTGTTTGTCGGCTTAATCGAATCTCCATAAATGTACATAAAGTGTTCATCTTAATGACTGTCTCGAACTTTGACACCCACTACATGCTTTACTGAAATGTTAATATCGAAATGAAATATTTGTTTCAGTTTACATCTATATATCAACATCTTCTGAAAGTTGGAGTACGAATAAATTAATCGATATTCACACTAATCGATCGATGCAAAACGATTTTCAAAATTAAACCAACACTCGGAAGATGATTCCGTACTTTCTATTTTATACATGGCTAAAGATGATCCGTAATTATTTCCAATTTACTCCAATTTGCAATTAAGAACAATTTCCGTGTCAATTTTTTTATTATTATTGCCCTGGGTCAACAAGGAACTTGTGCACTTCTACTTTTTACTACCGGGTAAGATTTGAAATTGGCAATTTTTAATCAATTTCATACATGAACTGTAAATTTTTGTCCATAAAAACACAGCATGTTAACTTTTGTTTTTTTTTTATTGCCATGTAGCAATAAATTGTTTAACTGAATATAAACGGTCATGGAAGCTCATTTAAAGTGCGAATTTACCACAAAAGCTACAGTGTAGAAAATCTCTACAAAATTTAGTTCAAACATTTTCATTCAACAAACCAACAGACACGCGGACACCTCCTTTCATATTACATTTTGAGGCAGATGCATTTTAACTGCAGCACTTAAACCACATGCCTGTATCCAATTACGTTTCCTGTTAATTTAACTGCCAGTTACTTTTCATGGGTTGTGTCCGTTATACCTACTTATGTCATAGTGAGGTCGCCGCTCCACGACAGGTGACACCGATTACGTAATCGATTATTTATTGCAAACGAGTGCGATCTTTTGCGATTTTTTTTTTTTTTTTTTTTTTCGCCTTAATAGATGCAACCTGATTAATCGCTGCCATTTGAATCGATTTGGCTCGTGCGCTTTTATTGTGAGCCCGATTTATTGTAATACGTTAACAGTAAAACGAGTTTGTGTTGTGTTATAATAACTATTATAAATGCTCAAGTAATAGCGATAATATTATATCGATTACAATAAAATTAACGCATGTTATAAGGCCTTTTTGTAGGTTATCGTCAAATCTATTCGATTTGGAATATTTCAAGTAAGAAGTAACTGTATTCATAAGCCACATACGGAAACTAGAAATGATTCTAAGACTCGTACCTGAAAGATTACCATGCTTCAGAAATCTGAAAGTAACTCAAAAGTAATTTTCAGAAAACCTTAAGTAATTTCGTAATGTCATTCGTGCCCTGTCATACTGCAAACAGTAAGTATGTTGTAAATCTTTACTTTAACGGCTACTTAAGTTTTAAAGGACGCCGACCAATGTACACCATGACTACAACATCTGAAACTGGTGGTTTCTGAATAACATATGGAAAGTAATTCGTGTTCATAATCACGAAATGGTATGTGAGAAACACTTTACAGCAAACCATTTGCACAAGTCCAAATAACCGTAATATAGTCAGCACCATGAAATAACATACATAATTTATATAATTTACCTAACGACAACGCATTGAATCGAATGACGTCCTAAACAAACAAAAGTGATCGAGTCACGAAGAATCGATTTAGTTACGTATGAACTACATAATCGGTTGTAGGAGTAACGCTCTAATTGCAATGCCTCCTGGTGATATTTCATCCTATGTTCAGATGTGGGTTGTGATAGAGAACAATCTTCGTATTTCGAACATTTAATCACCGAATGTGGGCTTATCAGATGTTTGGGATAATCACCGACTTTCTTTATGCAACTTGTTTTTGTTTTTTAATAGGTACATGTGTTAACATCCTTTTGTTAATGTAGTAAGAAGATGAAAGTATTTTGCAGTAGATAAATTGTTGTTTAGCAAACCGGTAGTAATTTTTAGTAGCAGATATTACATTTGACTTATATTCCTGAAGTAAATCTCAACTTCTGGCTATCGGCGCCCTAAGCCCTTTTTATTTTGGGGGGGGGGGGAATCATCAAATAACCCCTCCCGCTCTGGGCAGAGCGAAAGGGAGTGTCAGACTTCTACAGACTAACCCTTACCTGGGTTTCAGTGGACATTTCAGAATCAAAAGCGACACTGCGTTATTATTTTTAATTGATCCTGAAACATCTCACTGGTTGGTATAACCCAGCTACTTGACATGCCGTTAAGAACTGCCTACTTACATTTTAAAGTTCTTTTTTCGGTGTCGGAAACATAGCAACTTCGCAAGGCATGGCTGTGAGATTTATTTCGACGGCACGTAAAGCCAAGTCAGAAAAATTCTGATACCAGGTTAGACGCTAACCACAGGATAAAGAAGAAGATTAATCATGTTGAAAACAGAGTGCTATGAATACGATATTCTTCTCCTGTTATTGTCGAAACTCATGTGGCAATGACAGATCATGTTTTATGAACACCAACCACACATTTCAGAGCATGAGGGAAGTGACATAATTATGTAGATAGGTACTCCATATCGATTACGTGTTCAATTGCCGAGAGCTGGGTAATGGGTACTCATCTCCGTATGCACATAGTTGCATCACAACACTGTATATATTCACGTTACTGCCGCGTTTAGTCGTGCCCATGCATTTAGTGGTAACGTGATTTACAGTTCTGCTCATGCCCTAGTTATGTAAGGAAAATGGGTGTAAAAATCGTGGTATATCTGTCTCTTAAGTAATTTTGTGGTAATGTTGCCTTTTTGCTTGGTTTGGCTCAACTATAGCGGGCAAAAGGGAGCTGGGGGACCCAAACTATACGCATCGCCTACACTTAGTCGCTTTTCGAAGAAATCTCGCCATCAGATCAATTATTAGTTATTTAAAGCATGGAAAAGGTTTTCTACCACTATTAAGTTCGACAAGATCATTTTACACAGATTTTCTCATAACTTGAATTAGATGTTGTGTATGTGAAAAGCATTCGACAGCAACCTAGAGCCTGTTGACCGAAGGACAATTAATATTAAATGATTTTAATAATAAAGAACCTTTCCCAACATAAACATACGTATTGCCCATAAATATGCTACATAAAAAGTTTGTTTTTTAATAAGTATATGTCTGGGTATAATTTAGATATTTAATTTAGATGTTTTATTTTTTAATCTTTAAGAACGGACCTCTAAAACACCATGATTCTAGGTAGGTACCTATAGTTTCTTACAGCTTTCCTGGTATTCTCGGAAATATGTCGGTCACTTTAACTCATCGGTGTCTTCTAAGTAATAACATTACTAAGTAACGGTAACCGCATTACATAACGTATAAGTAAACGGAAATCTTGTACAACCGTAGTTTTCTTGAAAATGGGTATTTTTGACTGTTAAAGCAGAAAAATATGAATTCATCCAAATATCGTTTCTACGATTACATCCTTTAAAAATAAATTTGTATAAGAACGTATTTATATATAAAAAATATGTAAAAGTGGGTCACTAAGTACATGTAACCCACATGTTACCATTATTGGAAATCGATACTTGAAAAATATATTGACATCCGGTTGTTAAATAATAATATTATGTATGACAAATTCCACAATACTAAACCTGCATAATATTATAATGTGTGTAGTCGATTATTATTAGTGTACATACAAATAATTTCCTGTCATTTACTGGCTAAGTATGACAAGTACCTACTATTATATAAAACTTAGTAACTGATTACTTGACCTTATTTCTTGGTGACTGATGAACTGCACAGTAAAAAACATTGTACATCAATTAGTTTTATTAAACCTACTGTATTGTTCCATGATTTATCTATGTACAAGTACATTAAGCTATGTCTACCTACTCACAATTAGACGTACTTATAATGGGTGACGCAATTAAATCTAACGTAATGTTCACTTAGTTTCTCCGGAAATACTCGAAATGCTAGCCAGGTGACAAGTCACTAGATATCTAAGGAACACGGAGAACAAAACCTAGGAAATATTATGTGCGTGACTTTATCTTATTGTTTTAGCTCAGATACTAAATTATTGAGGCAGCGAATGTTCACTGATAGTAAAGAAAGTACCAATTATATTGAGGAACAGGATTTGCTGAGGTTTGAACACTGCCAATAATTTAGAACGCGAAATAGGTAATAATTTTGACAGTCACTTGGCAATTATTGGACAACTTGGTATTTCCAATATAATTTTAGTACGACATATTTATGATATCACAGATATTAATACAAACTGGAACCCAAAGAAACATCGTAAATTATATCGAAGAAAAACATCGAAGTTAACAAAAAGTCTCCTTCAGAAAACATGACACCCGCGGCAAAAACGACATCTAATTAATTGCCATCACACTTCTTGTAAGTTTTAATAAACAACTACATAATATATTAATTCAAAACACGTTTAGTCTAAAAATAAATCTTGTTTCTTCGAAGCCTGAGAAAATTAAGTATGACAATAACAATTTTCTAGTAGCAGACGTAGGCATGCGACGGGAGAAAAAATATATAACAACAATCAGTAACCACATCTTATCTTAGATCTTGATCTAATGATGTTGAATCATGCTGTGAGGCGTGAGCTAGGTTTTCATGTCGCGAGAGAAAGAAAAATAGAACCACTGATATAGAGGTATTGGTAATTGGTAGCTAGAACTTGGAGTTATTTAGGTTTCGTGCAAAAACGAGGTTTGATTTTAAAGTCTGCTTTTTTGCATAATATGAGAAACTGGGTTGGTTTACTTTCCTCTCTTTTGTTTTGTTAAGGATTTCTGGTGGTTTACAAACAATGTCTTGCATTGCAGCGTTAAATTTTAGGCAAAGATGTTTACACTTTCTGTATAACCTAGTTACGAGCTATGTGTACAATTTTGAGTGAAGATGTATGAGGCGTGTTTAAGCAGTTTAAAATCTCATTACTTTGTTCATGTTCTAATGATATTTGTTATAAAACCATTCCGAACATGTTGTAACAAATTATGTGTCAGTAATTATGAAATGATTAATTGATTGACGAGCAAGACATAAAAGTCAGCATCCACATCTGCATTTGCTCTCAATACCAAAACACTGTGTTCACCAGTTCACTGCCCAATGCTATTTAGACGTACGTTGTAACTTTTATAGTAGGAGTAGAGATTATTCATCTCATGATAATAGGTGGTGCCGCTGCGGCTGCAGAGAACACTCAAACGGCGTAAATATAGTAACCTTTGTGGAAACTATATTTTCAAGACGTTTGGGGTTGAAACTCTGGGGCCGTGGGGTTCGAGTGCTCATAGCCTGTTTAAGGAAATTTGAAAACGCTTATTTGACGCTTCTCGTGACCCAGCGGCTGGCTTTTATCTTGGCCAGAGGCTAAGTGTTGCCATACAACGTGGCAATGCCGCCAGTCTTTTGGGCACATTACCGGCTGCAGTTTTTTGATGCCCTTTTATAGTTTCTTGTTAGTTTTTTTTATTAGTTTTTAATTAATGTACATAGTTAGTTAACTCGTTACTCTCATGATAATAAAGTTAAATATGTAGTTCCCTAACTCTATTTTCCCAATGACTTTTAGCTATGTACACACGGTGAATACATGGAATATGGAACAAACAAAAACATAAATAAGATTTAAGCACGGATCAATATTCCTTCCGCCATAACTTAAAAACAAATCTTCACCCGTTTTTATAACCTGTAATTATTCAATGTCTGCCGTTGACAGCTTATTAAATTAAAATAACGGAGAAGCTGTACCACACCGAATTGCCGGGAATTATATAAAGCTTATCGTTAAACATAAGTAGGCCCATTATACGATCAATTGAAATTGTCATTTTCTCAGGCTTTTAGAGTACCTTAAGCTTTTAAGCTAAATGACTATAAAAATACGAGCAAATAGGCAACCGTTTTAGAATAAATTAAGTTACGTAAATCGGTTCACGTACCTACTGGAAAAGCTAAAGAAAAGATTAATGGAGAATGGAAGAAAAGTGTGTCACCTGACAAACTGCTGCGCAGTTTGGTGGGTGCATGATATGTTAGTAATGTTTGGTCCTCAATAAATGATTTATTTATTATTTATTTATTTACCTACCCTAAATAGCATGAGACAAGGACAGGAAGAACTAATACTGTCACGGGATATCTTCTGGGGTAGCTCCTGATATTTCGACCCTTTTTTTTGCGGATGGAAAATCATCAAATAACCCTTCCCCTCCTGGGCAGAGCGAAAGGGAGTGTCAGCCTTCTACTGACTAAAAACCACCCATGTTCCTTCTTAGCCTTTTATGTCGAGGCCGCGGTATCTCTTGCGAACAACCCGCAGCCCCGACGGGGATATTTCGACCCTGCGACTAAGAAAGAGGGTAGACAGATTTTTCTACACCCAACAATTTATTTCCTACCTACCCGCATTCCCAATCATCCCGCGATCATGACGCTTGCAACAGCGTCAAAATATCGAGAGCTCATAATAAAGCATAATCACGGAAGATATCCCAGCGACAATATATAGTTTAGTTATAAACCGTGAAAGCTCAAAACAGTGTTTGAAGGGCAGGAAGATGATGATGATGATACCGACTTAAGTTATACTTAAGTACTTCAATGTCTGGTGGTCAGGAGTACGGGCAATACGGACAGCAGTATCATCATCCTGTCTGCTAATAATAACATCCTGCTCCAAAGCCGTCACTCAAGTGAGATGATAACTTACCATTTTCCTACTTAGAAGTCGTTTAGTAATTACGACACCGGATCACTTAGCTTTGCTAAATAACAATATTTACCTGTAAATAGAGTATTACTGTTAAGTGTTTTCATTTGCTTTTAAATTAGTTTGGAGTGCATTTTCGGTATAGGACATTTTTACGGCTTATTCAAAGTATGTTTGTCTTTAAGCCTGCAATTTTCTTACGGTAATTTAGGTAAAAAACTTTTAATCTATAGACCACGTTGAAAACAAAACAAAATTGTTAATTGTGTCTCAAACGGTTACATTTACAAATGTGAATGAAACAACCCCAGTAAGTAATTATTAGTAATACTTGTCATGGGGTTGTCTCGCGTCTTCCCTTAATTGATAGTTAAGAATACTGAGACTTGATATTATTTTTAATTGTGTCTTTAATTAATAAAATTATGTCCGAAATAAAAGAACTGAATTAAATAAAATATGACGACGAACGATGTTTGACGAAGATTTTGGGACTTTTTTAAAAAACGTACATTTTTCTACGAATTTATATACGTAGAAGAATGAACGCCCTTCATGTCATTTCGTCACACCTATTCCTATAAACAGTTTCCACCGCCACTCGATAGTCATACCCACATTACGTAAAGCTGAATTAAGTCGAAGGTGTTAATTACGGACACACAAAATGAATGGATGTGTACACCCGTCGCCATGTTGTGTATTGTTATCTAACAGAAATACAGCATACCTACTTATTATTCAGATGCAAAGATAACACTGTTGCAGACTGTGGTACTAGATAACTTTGGTACAGTTACTTGCAAAAGTTATTGACCAATAGTATCTACAATAGAGATGACAGCGCAACTTATGAAAATAAAAATCAATAATTTTTGCGATAAGACTGCCTTTTGTGTCACCCTATGTAAAAATATCTGCCTTTTATACCTGAATTGTATTGTTTACATAATAAAGAATATTCTATTTGTAACTCATTTTTTTTCGCAAGCTATAGTACCCTACTTAGTTTTTGTATAGTCACTGTTTTTTCCTGTAGATAAGATAGATAAATAGGCAATAGACTCAGTCTTTTGTAATAGGGGACAAAAGACTTACAAAACTGGCGAAATGTGGGTGTACTAATGGGTACACCTCTGCCTAACCCTTCGAGAATAACAAGCGTGATGTTATGATTGAAACGTCGTGTGGTTTTACAGAAATCTTTGAGCTTTTTAGAATCAATATTTGAACAAAGTACAAACAATACTTTGTCACATAATTTCCACTACGAAAACACAATACACACCTTCATAGTGACTGTCATAGCTAACAGCTGTTATTAAACACGCACTCTAAACGCAAACACGCCAATTTGCTGAATGAAATAATTTCCAAGGTCAACTATTACTATATCATGCATAATTTACGCACACTCAACATTCCTCAGTAATAACATGCGAACGCATATTATTTTACTTACGTTCAAATTGCCATCTTCAGCTGACACGCAGGTACAATTTAATTCCTATGTATGTGAAGCCAGATACTCACAGTTCGGACGAGGTATACCATAGCATGTCTGGATTTTACCAGTTTCAGTTTCCAATTACATATGAGCCTACCATTAAACTTTGCAACCTCGCAATATGAATATAGTAATCGTCAGTGCTGATTTTTCAATCATCAGATAAATTAGTCTAATAACTCTTTCCTTGCAGTCGGGCAAAAAACTAATATGGCGGTGTTTAAAAGCTGTGAAACCACTTGTTTTATTCCTTCCAAAAAAGTTTCAAAAGTGTAAAAATTTGCAATTAATATGAAGGTTTATTTATTTATTTATGTACACACAAAATACAAAAAAAAGGAAAATACATAAAAAATAGAAGAGCACAAAGGTACTGCTTATTTCATAAGAAATTTCTTCCATCAGACCTGCGAGAGGAGAGTTGGATTAGACATGTAGACACAATAATGTTTAGAATGAGCGAACGTAAAACTTTTGCGCCAAAGTTTTACGTTCGCTTACGACACACTCCATACAGGAATTGTTTTTTTTTTTTATTCTAGAAAAAGGGCTTTGTCGCACTGCAAATTTGATTTAGTCAAAACACTTTTGTAAGTAACTATACTATAGCCCATACCGTGCGAATGGTAGCTCCTTACAAGACGCCATCATCACCATTAACTACGAGATCCCATCTAGAGCTATCCGCCGTGTAATGCAATGGTATGCAAAGCTTGCAGTGGCTTGCATTGATTGCTGTCTTATTTCACTCAACTGTATTTAAAATAATCTTAAAATACGACACAGTTATTGACTTTTGTTCAAAGGTAGTAATTATCGAAGATTGATTTTCTAATAAGGAAATGTATTGATTCTGAGAAAACGACGACGTCTGACTGTTTGTTTATGTGAATTTACACGTTTCTAAATGCCCCCACGATACAGAAGAAATTCGAGTCGAGAGTCGAGTCGAATGTGGAGAAACGTTTAAAAGAAAATCAAACAATAAACCAATGAAAAATAATTATTTGTAACCAATGAATCCAGGCCCGTTAACGACTTACGTGTTTTTGAAACCACTTGCCTCCATATACATCCTACAGATTCCTCAACACGTAACTTTAACAATATTATATTGACAGAGACTAGCTTGCACGTCACCATTTTAGATATAGATTAGGTTTCGTAGCACGAGCGCCTACGGGAGGGTCTACGCGCTACGCCGTAGCACCTAACGGGATATTATTCAGTTTATGGTTAAAATAGGACACTGATTTCATTAATCTCTAGACGACGACTTGTCGCCCTAAATTATAAGGGACATGGTTTAGACACTGAATGTTGTCTTGATTTATTTTTGGAGTAGATAGGTATCGCCAGAATTCAGAAAGGCACCAAGAACAACCCTTTAATTGTTATATTTATTAATGAGAGCGACTAAGCAGCATTGTAGCAGCCGATCAAAGAAGGCTCTGTGATGTAAGTCATTAGGTTTAACCATTAATTATTTTAATCGTCGTTTACATGCTCTTGCGCAAGTGCTTTCGCCCGTAAAATAATGTAACCATTGTTGTGTAGTGTGAATGGAGCTTTGTTGTAGGAGGCTCTCAATCGTTTTGCACACTTTCGTGCTATTAATTTTATTGTCATGTGCTATCAAATCGGTTGCACAACCATTATTTGGTCGTAATTTTTATTTAGATTTCTCATTTATTGCGTCTAAGGCATGTGCCCGGAAGTGTAATTAGGTAATTTGGTTTCATTGAATACTCTTTACTGAACGTAATTTTTAAGCAAATAGTTCCCTGGTTTTTTCTTTTCTATAGTTAAATCGATGAGGAAAATGACATAAAGGTATTCTTGAATAGGTACAATACCAGTATCTTACGTATTTCGGTCGGTATATCTAGGTGCGCTATTGAATATAAAGTGGACGCATAATTAATGCGATCTAAACGAAGTCTAACTACGGCTTTGATCGTTTTCAATCGACAGTATACAATCGTCACTTTTATTACTGCTGAATTCAATAAATAATCGCAAAAGGCAGAATGGGTACTTTTTTTTGTGGGGGGGTGGGAAATCATCAAATAACTCCTCCCGCTCTGGGCAAAGCGAAAGGGAGTGTCAGACCTCTACTGACTAAAAACCACCCATGTTCCTTCTTAGCCCTTCAAGTCGAGGCCGCGGTATCTCTTGCGAACAACCCGCAGCCCCGACGGGAGAATTGATACTTCTATTTCTAACTATGTATTATCACATGAGAAATGAGAAATAAATTCCTACTTCTGTTTTATTTACTTCAAATGACCTGAAACTTCGCGGAATAAGTTAGAGCAAACTTTTTATACCTACTAACTGAGGTACTCAGAGATATTTAATGATTACTTAAGCCGTCACTTAGTCGTCGTATGCTCGTCATGTTTCTGCGACAAATAAATATTTTTTTCTTTCTTCTTTTCTTTCTAAAGATTTGACATACTTTTGTAAGACAAAACTGTCAAAACTAAGTGATGGCCTAAGCCTAAGTAATTATTAAAGCTCTCTGAGTGCGGCGGTATGAGTATCAACACAAATAAATACAGCTGCCAAAAACTAAGATCCCATCCTCAAAGATTAATCGTTGATCGGTACCACCAGAAAGAAAATAAACCGATTACTCTCCAATATTTTCTCTAAAAGTATCTCGAAACTTGGAACCATGCCCGACACCTCCCGGGAGAATAATTTATCATGTTGGGGCTGTGACCCCGTGACGGTGATCGAAAGTTCTCCTCTCTCTGTCTTCTTACCCATCTCAGGAATTTCCTTTAATCCTATCTGACCGAAATATTTTTTCCTTTAATCTTGTGGCCAAGTTCTTATATTTTGTTTGTATTAGAAATCAAAATCATCTACCAATTTTATACTTAGGTCACCATGTTGAAGTCATTTATCTAGATAGCTCTTTTATTATTAAACTCAGAAGTTTCACAATATCTTTTTTTAGCGCTCCTAAAGTAATTTGTGAGCAACTTACTTTCGTCACACGTAACAATAGTTCACAGACTTCACAGCCATTCGATCAAACGAGAAGTTAGCATGCTTAGAATAATAATGTCTACTTATTATCGTGGCTTGCATCATTGTCAATTTTCGCGATGATGATACAAATCAACCGGATAGACCGTTGAACTTCGGCCGGGCCCAAAATGATGTCATCAGAAACTTGTTGAGACTTGGGAATATGTTATTTTTCCGTTTAACCAGTTTTGGCAATGTCAATACGATTAATCATGTGTCACATTTCTGACAATTTTTTAAAATTAATAACCATGATAATAATTATGAGAGAAACCAAACGTTAATTGAGTTTATTGTTTGTAGTTTACGCTTGTCTGTAATGGATACATAAACGCCTGGTAAATTGTATGAAGCAATAACACTCTCGCTGCATTGTCGGTTCATAATTTGGTAGGCGTTTTTATGAAGGTGTTTTAAAACATCTTATTTAATAAAATCTTATAAAATGAATAATTGTTTAATATTGATTAAGTATGCCATTATTATTCACGGCATTTATTCTACAGGTCATATCAAAATAGATAATCAAAATTTCGTGAACTTGACGTCTAAAAACTTGTCTTCGTGTGCTAAAAATCAACGTTATTTCTTTTCCATTAGTTAGTCCATGAATTGAACTGATTCATTTATTCAAATTAAAGGTGAGTTATGTTATCGTTTGATTTATAACATTTATCTGTGTTCAAATAAATTAATGACATGCGTTAATGATTTCCTACTTAATGTTTATAAATGAACTTCCGTCAAAATATCTCAAAGTTCAATATCAAATGAGTCAACGTTTGCGCATTTAATTGCTTGCAGAATCGCATGACAAGAAAATAAGTTGAAGGCCTTGAGTGCGTTCGAGTTCGCATCGATGCTGCAAGCAAATAGCTTAATTAAATTCTGTTCGAGAGGGAGCGTAGCGCGCCGGTCAGTCGCGTCGCAGGCATGGCGTCCCGCCGTCGCCATACCCGCCGTAGCCCTCGGTAGCCATAGCTCGTCGATACCATCCATACCCGCGGCCACGCATGCGCCCTGCACCCCTGCACTACGCATGTGCGGCCCTGTACCAGACAAAAAGGCAGCCGAGTTGCGACACACGACTCCTCTTTACGCGACACCGTCGCATAATTGATTGTCCATTCGATACTGACATTGAACGGCCGATGTACGGCGGTCCACTAGTCGATTACAACCAGTTATTTGCTTACGGCTATCGAGATAAGGCGCTTCCGCGCGACTCCACGCGACTTCATACGTCTCCGCGATCAGCTGGTGAAACTTGCGAATTCGGCATGGCTTCATTGGCTTCGTACTGTGATAAATATTGTGCGCGGTTTGCGTGATGTAAACAGTGTTGAGTGTGCAAGTGGGTGAATCATCATGGAAGTGGCGAAGGAGAAGAACGCGGGTGCCGAGGAGTTCGACGAGGATGATAATGTCGCGTCTCGTCGCTGCATGTTAGACGGTGAGTCCGATCGATACATGCAGTGTTTATGCGTCACCATGTGTTAGAATCATAAAGCTGTCCCTTACAAAAGGCATTGTGTAAAACCAATTCAATAAGACAAAGATCATGTGCGGTGACGTGACAGAGCTCAGAGAGCTGAGCGTCCGCGTCGATTGATGGAAATGCTTATTGATTTTCCCCACGGACACGCGAGACGGCGGCGCTTGTTTACACAACTCATGTCTTGCAAATAGTTGCAAATGCTTGCTAATTTGCCAATACCATAATGATGCTATTGCTTCTAAAAAGCTGCAATATAACGAGATTATAAATTGGTTTCAAAATTCGTTAAGAAATAAATTATAATCTAAAAACGTAATTCGGATAACATAATCCCTTAATACCATTAAGTATGATTAATTTCCTAAAAGAATAGTATTTATCAGCTCAGTAGTAAAATTTACATAATCCAAACAAAATAATTAGGCTAGTTACAGTTTGATAAGACGAATAACAAGTGAGTATGAATGTCGTTTAATTACAACACCGGCTTACTAAACTATTTCGAGGTCGGGCCGTTAACATTAAAACGGCCAATCAGTGTTTAAATTAGGGCGAAATTACCACTATGCTATCACGTGACTCGGATAAGTACATAACAAGCCGTATGTTTTCGAAACGTGGTCAACTCGATATGACTCAAGTCTGGGACTCGATCTTTACAAAAAGTGTAGTGGGATGACAACATAGGCTAGCATATTTCAAAATGCTTTGTCCCCTACATTCCTGTGTCATGACTGAGTCCATGGCCTCGATTTAACCCAAAACTGTTAAGTTCATGACTCACTCTAATAGAAGCTATGACAAATGACATTGAAAAACTGGAGTTGTCATGGCAGACAGGACGCGCGAGTGCCCGTGCACCCCGTTTTGGCGAACTTTTGCATTGTGGTGCGTCGACGAGGGCGTTGACCGGTTCCCCTCGTGTTGAAACTCTTATAGGGTTTTAAAATCGATTTTAATGAGGGGATTTCGTACTGATACAGCCGTATAAAGTCTAATTACGGGCTTAGAAATCGAAGTATGAAGATTGTTGTATAGGTTACATATACTTTCAATAATGAATTTGTTTGTACACGATGGTAAATTACGGGAACGGGTAAACCATAAAAAAATGTTTTATATGTTTATAATTATGTACATTATTGTACATAATATACATTATTCATAAATAGGCAGTGCCTAACTGGATTTATTTTACAAACAAACCTGTGCGACTTAAGTGGATTACCTACGTTCACATTCCCAAAGTTTCACGTTACTTGTGGTTTTACTTGCTTGTACTTATTCAGCTAATGCAATTCAATGCATGACACATATCACAAACATTTTAGCTAGACATTTAACAGAATGTTTTTGTAAGTTGCTTTTTCCCTTGCAATTCGAATATGTAGCAAAAAATTACCCAAAAAGGTCAAAACATTATTTTTTTATCATTATCTTTCTGCTTAATTAGTTTCTAAAGATGCTACAAATAATTAATATTTTAATGAGAAGCCATTTCAAACCTTACTGACCGGTGAACTTTCTACGTGAATACTTGCTGCCTACTTTCTATGTCTTGTTCGTCTTTGGTCTGCAAAAACGTTGCTTGCTTTAATAATTCCAATTCCGCGAGTTCTTATTTGAGGACAAGGAACGTTGCAGACTAATTTAAATGTCAACCTTCGCACTTCTAGAATGACTTTGGAATAATTTATATGTGGAAGGAGATTGCTACCTTCTGTAGTCTATCTATAGGGCATAAATTTCTACTACAGCTAAAGACGTCATCCTATAAAATAATGACAGAACAATGGGCACCAAAAGGAGATCGAAATATCAATGGCCGATTGTGATTTCCGTTTTGATTTAAAGGAGATTTAAAACTCTTAAGACAATTGCATTGTTCAAGTGCATGCCTCAAGAACTTCAGAGCTAATTATAGATCTTAATGTAAATTGTAAAGTTTCCGTTTTAACGTTCTGTATATGGACGTGCCTGCCCTTGAACCGGGCACCTGAGAACTGATGGTTCAACCGGTTTCGAGAATAATTTTACCACATAGTCGGTTAAAATTGAATAAAGCTCAGGAAGTTGAAATTGCTGTATTATTTACTTTTTTGTAGGCTGTTAAAATTATGGTTGTACAGTTTAAGACTTGGAAGTCGTTTTCCCTATTATGTTGTTGTTTTTCTGAAGCTACACGAGGAGTACATTATATGAATTCAGTGAGGCACGCACTGTATTAACCATATTAAAGTTGAGCAAAAATGCCATAAAGTACTTTGATGAGTCCGCAACTCTATACATACATGGAAGCCGTAAAGCATTCCATAGAATCCCACAACAATGGACTTGTGACAGCCAGCTCTTATTACTTTGAGACGCAAATCGATCCAAGTCAGCGGTCTCCTTTATCGGAGTCTTTAGCACCGGGCGCCCAGTGCTAAAGCAGTCGTAAATGCTACCGGTATACGCTGAGCATTCGAGCAGAGCACATAATGAGCACAATAACCCGTATCTACCTAGTGCGTTAAGAGTAAATCGGCCCTTGTACAGTGCACAGGCCTAATTTAATCATCTTGATGAGTCGTTGAGCATCGGTAGCAGCAGGTTGGTTTTGTCATCTATCGTAGAAAACATGTAAGAGATTATAGTATGCATTATAACTTATGAGTGATGAGAAGCATAATGACCCTATAATATTCCCACTGCTGGGACACACGTCTCCTCACTATGAGATAGAATGGGCCAACTCGCCCAGTGCGGGTTGGTAGATGTCACGTATCTTCGATCTTTTGGTTCTAGGACATGCTCCTTACGATGTTGCCTATTAGCCTTTTGAGAGCAGTGGTGATGAAATAAATAACGCAAAATAATGCGCCTGCCTGGGTTCGAACCCACGACTTACTGCTCGGGACCGCCACCACTGGCCCACCGCAACTCCCTTCTGACTGGCTTTGAGTGATAGTGATAAAAATCAGGCATTAATCATTTTAAAGTAAGTCCGTCTAAGATAAGATTGATAGGATAATCCATTACTCAGAAAAGAAGAAATTGTGAATAGATAATTTAGTAATTACTAATTAGTATAGACTTTCTGAACCTCCACGAGCATGATAATTGGAGATAACGATATCCTGATAGCGATGTAAATTAGTGATCGAAGTATTAAAATGAAACCGAACAAAATTATCACAACTTCTTTTCATAACAAAATAAGTCATTTTTCAATTCAGAGTTTTTCTTCGTTTTTCGTGAGGTTAGTGCCTAACCTGGTGTCAGGACTCAGAGGTTGGGCCTCATGGGCCTCTGACTTGGCTTTTCATGTCGTCGACAAATATCTCTCAGGCACGCTAGTTTCCTCACAATGTATTCCTTTATCGAAGCAAGTGATAATAGGTGACCCGAACGACTCAAAAAATTATGATTCTGCTTAGTCCGATTACAGTTACAGTTACTCGAAAAATATTGGATACGTGCTTTTTACAATTGATAGAGCTGCCACATAAGAAATAATTTACATAATTGTATTTTGTGATCACAAGACACACTGTCTAAGTGTCTACATCATTATTGAAATTGATAACGACGATGTTCTTGAACAAAATATAAGTCATCCTTGTCATAACATACTGATAAGGGCACTTTACAAATGACCGTTTATCTGAACCTATTACAAAGGTCATCAGACACATTGTTTCAAGCAGACACTGGGTAATATCCTGTAACTTATCTTGAGATCGTAACGTAATTAATATGTTGTTAGGTACTAGTTAGAGTCAATTATATAAATAGGTTGTGGTAAATCCCGCAAAGAATTAAAACAAAAATAATGTTATTCGTAGTCGTACTGTTTCTATGTGCGAATTGATTCCATAACCGCCGCCTTCCATTATTAAAAAAAGTTTTCAATATTTAACAAGGCTTGGAAAAGCTTAATAAGGAGCTCGTGGCTTAATAAGAACTGCCACTCGGGTCCATCTTTAGGTAAAGCTGTGCTTGCCTAGGTCGGTCTGTGGATGGGTGACCGCCCGACATACCGAGTTTCCTCCGTGCCTCGGAAAGCACGTTAAGCTGTTGGTCCCGGCTGCCATATATAGATCTTTGGCAGTCGTTACAGGTAGTCAGTGACCTGAAATTCTGACATCCAGTCTTATCAAAGAGTATCGTATTACCTAGATTAACTGGGTTGTGGAGGTCAGATAGGCAGTCGCTCCATGTAAAATACTGGTATTCAGCTGCATCTGGTTAGACTGGAAGCCGACCCCAACATAGTTGGGAAAAGGCTAGGCAGATGATGATGAACAAGGCTTGGAAAAGCTAAAGTAACTTGATGTTTGCTTATTCGGGGGAACGGACTTGACGCACAAACGCTTACCACGTATTGCTATTCAGTACATCATTCTGGAGGTCACATGGAAATGTATAACCGATGATACAATTAAAAAAAACATGTACACGATCAAAATGTATGGAACAGCTGTTTCTGTTTTGAATAGTGTACTGGGAAATCTGGTAACCGTTTGTGCATCGGTATATAATTTTAGTTTAACTTTGAATTTTACTATTTATTAGTGTGACTGCACGCTAGCAACACTAGGATGCGGAAAATCACAGCCACTGACAGCTAGACCGATATTACCGTACTATATTATTAAGTAATCGCTAATTGACAAGCACTCCTGAAACCTATCAATGTGTTACATAATTCATATAAAAGCTGTCTTAAGATTGTTATCAATACCTCAGGACAGAATAGCTGGTATAGACAATTCTGACAGAAGCGATAAAATGAAATGGCTTTTAATAGTTCCTGAACAAACCTAGATTTCTCTCAATAAAGACGGCTTGTTGACAAGTTGTAGACACTTGTGGCATAGCAATGGTGGTCTGTGAGTTTGAACCCAGGCGGGCACATAACTTTGTGTTATTCACCATCCACTTGTGAGAAAACGTGATTGCCTCGTCGGTCTAGGGGTCTCAAGCGGGTCGGGAAAAGTTTTTTTGGATTCGCTCATCAGGAATTTCTCAGTAGCAGTCACGGAGTTTAGATTTTTAACCGGTTGCTAGCAATAAGGTCGGTCCCTATTACACGGGGCATTCATTAATTTTGTGCCAAATAATGAGTCCTAATGTTACTAAATCATGAATAAATAATTAACATAACTGGCAAAATGTGAGTGTACTATTAAGAACACCTCTGCCTAATCCTTCAGGAATAGGCGTGATGTTATGATATTGTGAGAAAACCGAAATGCCCTAGAGCCAAAAATAAAAGCAAACAGGTCGTCATCATTATTATCAGCCTGCAGCAGTCCACAGCTCGATATAGGCCTCTCTAATTTTATTGCACGCCATGCAAGTCGAAACTCGGTAACTCGAGATCTTATGCCCCTGCGAAGAAATGATAATTATGTAATGTAGGTACCGTCCAACAACCGCCACAAGGTCTCTTCCCTGTCCCAGGTCTGTGTCTCAGCAGTAGAAACATTACAAACTGCTCATGTATATAGCATTTGTAGGCGAAGATTCCGTATATCACTAAGGGCTTCAAATCTTTTTCCATTTTTATTTTTTTTCGGTAAGTGGTGACTGGTGTACAACTGGACTTCGTGAAGTACGCCTAAAGATATTGGATATTTCCCCCACCTCCCACTGCTAATAAAGCCCTGGTACTAACTCCCACATTGTGATATGTTGCACATATCGTGTTCCGGACTGTCATCGACCGTTGTGTTTAATGAACGTTAATTCTGCCTCGCACGCCACGTGGCCTAGTTAGTTAACAAGGATGCAGGGCTAGGGTTGTCCCTTAGGATCTTAGGCTTATGTAGACGCCAGCCTACTACAATATTTCATAGATTTTCATCTTTTTCAGCAAAGCAAGGTTGATTGGGAAAACTTAAAAGATTAGGGTAGCTTGACATAGGTACTTGGCATCCAAACTTTACACAACCGAGGGATATCTCTTCTTCTTCGTCGTGTCACTCCACGACAGTATTTTAAATTTTGTTGGACCAAAACTTCGCTATGTCCACGACAGTAGCGCAAGAGTCAGTTTATTGCATTGCGGCATTCAGAGAAAAATAGTAGGTGGACATAGCCTTTTTTTTTTGGGCGGGTGGAAAATCATCAAATAACCCCTCCCGCTTTTGGGCAGAGCGAAAGGGAGTGTCAGACTTCTACTGACTAAAAACCACCCGTGTTCCTTCTTAAGCCTTCATGTCGAGGCCGCGGTATCTCTTGCGAACAACCCGCAGCCCCGACGGGAGGTTGATATAGCCTCAAGCCAATTAAACAATTGAAGTTCTAGAATTTCAAAATGTTCATCTAATATAATAATAGCTTCTCCAATTATTTATGAGTTTCTAATTGATTGGTCAATCAATATCGATTAGTTAATTACTCTCGAAAATGCATCAGACAAGGAAAATCTCCAATAAAATTACCTACCTGCTTAGGTATTAACGTTTTTGGAAAAACGATAACTTGATTTGATCACAGTTTTCATTAGTATTTGTTTGCGAATCTGTAAAAACAATAACAAAACAGCGTTTATTTAATTTTATTTACAAAAACTTATACAGTAACAACCGCGTCTTCTTTGTAATCCCGTTAGGTACCTACACTACGTATTTACCTAACGACTTATTTAAAGATATGAACTCATACAATAAAACGAAGATAGTATCGCTGCAGTGCTGCACCTACTTATGGTGATAGAAGACCGTTTTGTGCATACTAAATACTGGTAATTTCCTGACGTAGGTTGGTGTCATGTTTTTGTGCGAATGACTTTTCAAACCTTACGGCGATTAATTGTAGAGACCAAATAAATTGGTATAAGGGCAGGAGAATAATGATGTTGGTTTCCGCTGGAGCCCAAAGGTATGCACAATGCAATGTCATCCAAAACCCAACAACGAGAATAATACAAAGTGCATCCGATTTTGGTCGCAGTCTAATAATTTTCAATTACCCAAATTGTCGTCAATTGATACTACTCAATGAAATGTCAAACGGGAGCTTTAATTAATCCACTCTATCCTCTATAGTACTTCATTCATGCCCAACAAAAAATGTAACACATTGTGTCCCAAGTGATCTTGTAGCGAGCACGAGGTGACCTCATACTCACATGGTACGCGAGTAAACAAATACTTAATTACATAGTAAAGTGATGCAAGTGTTATTTGAACGTTTCTTCACACGATACGAATCTAGTCGAAATAACATTCAGTTTCGATTTGTACATACAGACAGTAATGTATGTAATAATGTCACCGATAAGCCGACATTTGTAAGAAGATAAAGATTAAAGTAGAACGCGACTCAATGCGTTCTTTGTTCTGCTTTTTATTGTCAATCAATTTGAATAATTCTGCGGTAGGGCTGACACTCCATCTTTGTTGGATGTCGAGCAGTATAAAGCCTTTGGAGTGTTGCCAGCTCTAAAACTGAAGTGAATGATTGATGCGAGATTAATTGGGTCATCATTCGAAGGCAACTAGCCAATTCAACGAACGACCCAATGCCAAGTCGTGAAGGCTGGTATACCATGATTGATTTAGAGCGGAAAGTAAACAAAATTGTAAAATTCATTATGTTTCTAATCTCTGCAGAAGATACAGTTTCACGTCGACGGCCATTATCAGAAGGAAGGATACCAAACTTCAAACTCAAAATGACATATATACTTGACATTGACAGATTGACTTACTTAATGTTGTCAACATTGTATTTGTTAAATAAAAAGAAGATCCGACGAATTGAAGTCGGTTAAAAAATTACGCTAAAGTAAGTATACCATATGTACGTACGTACACACATACCTACCTAATCGAAAATTTGTAAGCTGGCTTTGAGGCATCTAGCTAGGTAGACAAAGAGTTTCATGCTACTTCACCCCAACCTTCGTATAATGAGAAGTTGAACACTCTAAAGTCACTAGACCTACATTCTACTTTCATTGATGGATTGGAAATTAATTTAGACATCAATCAAAGCTCAGCACTTGATATCAACGAGCGACGTTATTACAAGCTTAATTTGCAAAGGCTTCTTCTGCAGATGAAATAATGATGTTATCTGTAGAGCCGCAGACTTGGTTTGTTATTTGTATGAATAACCATTCAAACCGACTACGTGAAAACTTTGTAAATTCTAGGTGCATTTAATGGTTTGTAAAACTAACCAAACATAGTCATACAAATACACTCACTGCCATGTTGTATCATGAATTTGAAGCATATTTATCCTGGAAGGAAAATATTTGACCGCACACAACCATACATAGAATGGTACCTACAGTGTCGTAGGAAAACAAAGTGTTTAATGTTGAATCGTTATTAAACATAGATAGCCAAGGTAGGCCAGGTAGGCCACATTCATAACAAGGTAGGCCACATTCATAACAAAAAAAACCTTTTGAAACCGAACAACTCCTCACCGTTCAAAGCCACTGTATTTCGTTACCAGTATTTTGTCGCCGTCTCAAAGTTTCGTCATTTTGTTACGTAGTATCAATTACGCGTGCGTGCATGCCGTTACCGTAAAATTCCAGCCATCTATCACTGTAACTTCTATGCGGTTCTTTTTACAAAAGCGTGCTCAACAGACGTTGGTAAATATTATTCAGGGTCGCTGTTTAGACTTCTGCGCATATTCATTAGGTGTACAGAATTTTTTTACATTGATTTTATTTATACGAAAAATATTCATTACCGCTGTAGGGGCATAAAACGTCATGGTGACATGACAACATGTCGACACTGGAAGCCCTATGATAATACGAACAGATGTAGAACACAAGGTCACAATAAATGGCAAAGTTTCAGCTCCAGATGTCGGAAATAGGGCAACTTAATACTTCTTATCCAAGGCGCGAGTCATCCTAACAAGATTAAGCAATAAGAAGACATTCCAAGTTCATGCACAGTTGCACACCGTGTGTAGTTTAGTACCTCATAAACTAATTGTCAGGTTAAGGTGTAGGCAACTACAGACAATGAAATAATATTTCATACTTTTGAATCTTGCTTCCTCTCTGTAACAGCAAAAGTATTAAAAATAATTCGCAAAGCATTCGCAAAAGGCGAGGCTATAGAACAATCTACTTTCTAAAACAAATTGATTCTACTTTCAACAGATTGCGGCATGCGCCCGCGCGGCTATGGGAACGATGAGCTGACATTTGTGGCCGCCATGCCCTTCCTGTTTCTTATCCAGACTGGAACACTTTCTCTGAGCCACAAATTGCTGGAGATTATTTATGTTATGCAGACAGGTCATGTATAAATGCCTAGGGAAATAGATTCTGTGATCACAGTTTAAGTGTTCTAAATGCAGTAAGTAACTGATTCCGTTGCTCATTATTTACGATCTTAGTACCTATTCCATTGCTTGGTTTGACATGATCATGAACGATGTGATCATTCAGGTTGCTATCAACAGTGACCAACAAATTTTTTGATTGGCCCCCGGTTTCAAATACCTTTTTTTTTTGGCGTGTGGAAAATCATCAAATAACCCCTCCCGCTCTTGGGCAGAGCGGAAGGGAGTGTCAGACTTCTACTGACTAAAAACCACCCATGTGAACAACCCGCAGCCCTGACGGGGGTTACAAGTGCCTAAGCCTGTTTTTCCTACTCCTCCTTCGCCTCTTTTCCGATGAATTTCGTTGCGAGATCAAAGACATTTAAATCGTTTCTCTTAGACTTCGTCGAGCTTCATTGCCTCGGCGCTGTTCTGGTGATCACCACTGCTGATTTGGACTTTTAGGAGTTACAATGGTTTGGGAATAGTGTGGCGGGCTTGTCCCAAAAAAAAGGCCCGGCAGATAACTTACTGTTTCTGTTTACCTGCTTGTTTTTAATAAGTTTGATTTTGTGTGCCTGCCTAGGTATATTTTCGCATCAGTTACCTAGTAGGCATTCTGATGATATGGCAGTATGGCTATGAATGTACACTGTGTGTAAGAATTTAACTTACTTGCCCTCATTGACATCGTCAATGTCGTGTAACAATATGCCCTCAGGTAATCGCATTTCTGCGTTTATTTCAATGAAGTCACAAGTTTATTTAAATCCATTTTTTGTCACAGCTACGAAACTGAGCAATTGTACCAATTTCACAACGGACCTCTGATTATACCCCGTACACTGATACGTGCATTGAGCAAATTATTTTGTAACGGTATTTATGTAACGTGGCAACATTTGGATTCTGACCGCTGCTGATGAGTCTAAGATTTGTAACTAACACCGCTGCGTGGATGCAACATACTTAGAGTAAATAGGTAATCTGTTGTTAGTTGAGTTGCAACCTCTTTTAAGTGATGGCATGCTCGAATCTACGGTGTTGGCGCGTTCTAGCAAAACTAAAACATCTATAAACATAATATGACCATCGTATACCTTAAGTGATTTAAGTTATTGGATCGAAAAGTAGAAAGGGCATAATTATGTTGAATACGATCCCCTATAGTTAGATACAACATAACTTTAGAGACAAGACATAAGCTCTACTCTACGTAACAAAACCTTAGAGTTTTAAGTTATTCGATTGAAAAGTAGAAAGGGCATAATGATGAATTTGATCCTCTATACTCTATAGGTAGAAACAACATATTAACTTTAGAAACAAGATTAATTAAGCTCTACCTACTCTACGTAACAGAAAGTTCATCTCACATTACAACCATATCCAAACAAGCCCGAGTAACAAGATAGGTGTTATCTGACAAATTATCTAACCATCTTCGTGCTTCAAGTTCGACTAACCCAGAAAATCAGAAAATTTCCAATTTTTCGCATTTCTGTGAATTAGCATCACTAACCAATTACTTACGATGTTCGTAAGCTGGGCGTTAAAAAGGCGTGACTTTACATAGAAAAAATATTTAAAAAAAATACAAATTACGATCTGTTTTGACCTCTGTGTTTTCTTTCGCAAGCAAAATATTATTAAAGATTTATTTGTAAAATATCGGCAGTTTGATATTTAGAATCGATCTATAAAATTAATTAAACGATATCGTCGTTTTAATCCTATCAATAATTTGCTTATCTCGTCAATCTATAATATCTAATCACAAGCGATTAAATTTGGCCATAACATTAAATATCAGGATGAATTAATTTAAATTAGAACTCTGCTGTCTTCAAGTAGTTACCTAGAAAGAGGTATTTAATGTGCAAACGCCAGCACAATAGCACATAAAGCTATTATACTCGAAACTGACAAATTTTCCTAATCATCCATGAACCTAATGCTTTAGTGATAAAGTTCAAAATCTATTAAAGAAATTTGACAGTTTGTAGTAGCTTGACGTGTGATGTACCTGACAGGTGCCCGTTAAGGTCGCTTCTACAAACAATTCTAATAAGTATGTAATTACCTACATGGACATGACCCCCTTTAGACACATACAATAGAATCTATGAATAATAAAATATTTAAAAAATATCATTGCTGTAGGATCGCACTCTAACTAGCGCGTAATGACTACCTCGCCAGAAACTGGGTTCTAATCAATTTTAAACGCACGAATAGAACACGAAATGTTGGCAATCTTTACCTAGATAGTACCTGTTATTATAATATCTACAGAAAGGTAATCTCGACCTTTTTCATTAAGTTTTTATTTCAATTATTTACTCATATTGTCAATATAAACCCTCCTGATAAAATCATAATTCTTTTAAACTGACATGGTCACTATAACATTATCATTAACACTGAAAACGGGATACTCTCGATACTTCGGCGCTTTGTTGCAAGCCCCATGATCATGAATAAACTGAAGTTATTACGGGTGCGTGCAGACAAATCGGTCTACCCTCTTTATTGTTTGTTTTTTGCGCTCGGTACCACTACCATTGCCACTAACAAGCACAACTAGATTCTATTCCCGACATACGAAACTCACTGTGTCCGCCAGCAAATTATTTCCCGCAGTTTTTCGGTTGATTTAACACAATTAAAAAAAACACAATAAACAAAAAATATTCAATTAGTAAACATGGTAAATATCTCGTTTTCAGTGTTAACAATTATTATTATTCTTTAAAACATTGAGTGATAATCTGTTGTTAAAATGTGTGTCAAGTTTGTTGACTTACTTGGAATACGGTTGCTTATGAAATTATTGATAATTGTAGATTTGATAAATGTAAATACAGATAAAGAAGTCGTAATAAATAACCAACATGGCTGAAAAATAACCGACCACTTAAATTCAACGCTTGAATTTTTCCTACTACGAAATTTTAAACAAACACTTAAACGGATAAAAATAAACGCTGATTCATTAAAGTAGGTAAACAAGATTAAAGAGTTTAAGAAGTGCATTATGTAGTACTTATGGTAAGCCGTAAACCACCAACATAGATTAAATAAGCAGCATTAGCTTGTCCTGATTTTATGTCTATTATTGACGATTAAACACAATGCGCGCATAATGCTCATCTCTTTGATTTTCCAATTAATTTAGATGACAGTTATTGATGGTTCACACATCATGACAGATTTAGGTTCAACGAAAGATTGCCTATCGTCATTCGTCTCTTACTCCATTAACAGACGAGATCCCATAGTCATGCCAACAACGGATACACTCTCAGTTTTTCTTTTCTTTCACTTTCATCAAGAAAGTTATGTTTTCTAAAACTTTTCTCAATCACATATAATGTTAAGATAATCCCATCTCATACCTTCCCATTGAGAGAAATGAATGTACGCACGATTGCACGAACATAGAAAAATGTCATAGTAACATACATTAGTGTCAGACACCATCAGCATTAGGTCAAGAAGGCAAGTAACTAACAGCGATGGTGCATATGATATAATTAAACAGAGGAGAATAAGGCAAGTAACAATATAATTCGGCACCCAAATAAAAATGAAAAAGATGCTGCAAAGTAAACCGCAAACAATGCTAGCGTGACTATGATAACATTTACTTCTGGTAGCACATAATTGAGATGAATGGCTTGTTGTGTCAACGTACCCGAACGTTCGTGCTGACGGACCCACACGGACGTTGGCCAACCAGTTCGAGAATAATTCATGATACGAAGACAATTCACTCAGCACGTCATGTTTTAATGACCATTTTATTCACACATCCATTCTTGCGGTTGTGCATGTAATCTGAGTTCCCACGGAACAGTTAGAGGACAAAGATGTAAATTGTAACTTCGCAATTAACATACCAACTGCATCTTTGTTAGGTGTTCTCCATACTGGACGTGATTGACACGAAACGTTGCTTAATGGGAATAGCCTGCATTGTTTAATGGAAATAGCCTGAATAAGAACTGCCACTCGGGTCGATCTTCAGGTAAAGCTGTGCTTGCCTAGGTCGGTCTGTGGATGGGTGACCGCCCGACATACCGAGTTTCCTCCGTGCCTCGGAAAGCACGTTAAGCTGTTGGTCCCGGCTGCCATATATAGATCTTTGGCAGTCGTTACAGGTAGTCAGTAAACCTGAAAGTCTGACAACCAGTCTTACCAAAGGGTATCGTATTACCCAGTATTAATTGGGTTGTGGAGGTCAGATAGGCAGTCGCTTCATGTAAAATACTGGTATTCAGCTGCATCTGGTTAGACTGGAAGCCGACCCTAACATAGTTGGGAAAAGGCTAGGCAGATGATGACTAAAGGTGGTCAGCAACAAAGAAAGAAAAAGAAAAAAAATATCCTAAAATATTTAAAATCATTCTATTTCATGTCGATGGCAATTAATGGTTGCAAGATAATACTCAAGTCCCATAAATATAACTTGCAGTACACAGCAATGCAAAGTATCCGAATGTTATGATTAGTTGATTTTCTATCTACTTCGTGTCAGCAATAAACAAACATATCAATATAAAGAAATAAATTAAAACAATTCATGTTTGAATTACAGATTCACCGTGTCTTGTCTGAGAACTATTAATTACAGTGTTTTGATATTCACTTTCTATTTTCGACTGCATATCTCTTGACGGAGCAATTTTAGCTGACCCGTAACAACTGATGACCCTGGCTTGAGGACGAAACAATCATTGATAAATATATTTAAACTCCACTCGAGAATCAAGAAACGAACTCTTCAATTAGTTAATGCTGATAACAGTGGAGCGGTTATATCAATAAATAAACTGATCAAAAAGATAAACCACTGAATTATGAACCCGGATCTACGGTAAACTAACTAGAGCAAATTAATGTTTCCAATTCACGTCATTACTTCAATTCCAATGCTTTTTCATCATGTTTTAAGTGCTGGTTGAAGTCTAGTGTTCGAACGTGAGTTTTATGAGTTAAGTTATTTATAACTTGGCTACAAGTTACTCAGTAACAAGATATTAGTGTTGTGGGATTATGACCAATTGCGTAACGAAATGTCCTATTTATTCGATATGACAAGCCGTCGCTGCGTAGTCTCGGTCTAGTGAGCGCATTCGATCAGCCGCGCGGCCATCAGACGGCGCGAGTTTTGCACCTGCTGCATCATCTGACGTCGCTTCCCCTGCATGTACCTCTACAATGTAATCAAGTTTATACTTGTTTTGAATATTAACAACGGGACTCCTATATTAAATGTCAGATTGGACAGATACATCACAAGAACATCACCCAGATTCCCCCATAATTGCATCAAACAGATTACATACAAAATGCTGCTGTTATGTTTTTATGATAGATGGTAATCTGTAATGACGCTCGAATGTAAAGCGTGCGAAAGCATTGTGTATAGATTCAACACTTTCTAGCTCATCGTCACATACAGGTGTATTTCCATACCTACCGATATCCTCGCGATTGATTGCCAGTGGCACATTCCCGAGCTGCGTACTTTCTCTGGCGATTAGTTTAGACTTTTTGTTCAATTATGAATTACGTCGGTTGTACGACAACATTTGTTAATTTCTTCTTCTGTGCGAGTAATCGAAAGAAATGAGATTGGAACGAGATTGGGGCGGACGGGCGATGGCGCGCGGTAATTGCACCGTGCTGCGGGCTGCGACCGAGCGCCGGCGGAGCGGCGGCCGAGGCTCAGTCCGTTCTGCGCCGCCGCTCCGGCCGCGTCTCCAGCACTACCACCGAACATTACAATGAATTAGCTAAACTATGGCCGCTAGCGCCGACACGTAAAGGCTTCGTGAGTGACCTGTAACTAGTGGTGGAAGATGAGCGAGGAACAGGAACAGTGCGACTCGTTCAACTCGTGGGAGCTGAACGGGCTGAACTCTTTGGATCTGTGGGACTACACTGTCGAGCTGGAGTGCCTGCAAGGAACCGAAGGTTAGTTTCGCAAGGCTGTGTGAGCGGCGCTCGGCGTGGCCGTCGCCCTAGACGTTGCGCTCACCAAGCAATTCGTAACGCAAAGAACAAAACCAAATAGAATCGAAGCATGGAATTGTTTGAATAACGTCTGTTACGCTAGCGTTTACGGTACCGCTTTCTATAGGTCCTCCTTTCTAGTTAGATTTAGATTATCTTGGTCGATTAATGTCATGGTTTATTTTCTAAAGGATATTTATGGTCACGAGCATTGAGTAGGAAAGATTTAGTGATGTATTACGTAGGTACTGTTATTTATTGTGGCAATTATTTGTAAGCATTAGAGAGGTAACTCGTTCTTTCTATGGACCATTGTCGAACAATGACCAAAACACCGGCTAAATCATGATTGTATCTGGTTGATGCATTGTGGAGTTACGTGGTATTACCGATGTGTTACCGATGTGTTGAACACCTTCGAGCACGTACGTGTGTGCGTCTTCAACAGTAACGGTATCGGAGTGGTCATGGTCTTGCATTTAAGATTCTGTTAACTAATTTATTTACTTAATGTTAAGGTTAATTGTTGGAAAACTGCACAGACCTTGATAGAGTGCGCTCTCTGTTATCATTTCGCTGATATTGGTTTAATTATCTACTTGATATAATAAACGTGTCAACTGTGATAAGAGTATGCGAATGTGATAAAATATCAGCTGCAACTGATGTAGGTAGATAATAAGCCCAAACGTCATTTCCTGTACGAAGTGTTCTCTCCTTCAATAGCAGGTGGTTCGATTAAATTACGTGCGCATAAAAACCTGAAAGGTGGCTACTATGGTAATGCAGGTAAATACAATATACGTGCATAATTCAAGTAAGAAGGTAAATAGGTATATGATTTACGTATTGGAAAAACTAACTACGCAGTTATTAAACCATGAATTTACTGCACAAACCAGACGCGATAATGTAATATTTATGTACTAGGTAAGTACCTAATACGTCGAGTAGTTACATTTAATTTTACATTGTTGATAGAAAGAGTTCAACCGATAAGTAATTAAGCAGTCTATAAATAGACATCATTGCCTACGTTATAGCAGACAATGGAACATGAAATAAACCAGTTCAGGATAATTCTTACAAGGCATTATCATGGATCCGTGTCGGCGAACGCAATAGATCAACTTAGCATTAAAACTGGTGTACGTTCATGCATAGCTATACATTTAACGCTATATTCGGTTATAATAATAAGTAATCTTACTTATTATTATAACCGATAGTACGTTATTCAATGAAAACATTATAGTAACTTCTGTCATATTTGAAAGAGTTGACAGTTCAGAGTTCGAAATCAACAGTCAGGGACCTCACTCACTAAAACGCCGGAGAAGCGACTTTTGGTTAGAACCAAGAAAAAAATTTGGCCGTACGAATGGGCCACCGACCAGTTTTGCCCAAGATTGCGACCAGTTTTGCTCAAAATTGCGGCCAGTCTTGCGACAAGTCGTGATCGGGGCCGTGTATTGCGCGAGGCCCCTAACCCAGCATACCAACATCAATATTGACAACATCAACTAAGATAGAAGGGTTGTTAGTCTTGTCAACTACCCCACACTACAGCCCCTACTATCCATAACTTTAGGTTTCATCATACCCGTTACGGACAAATTGCTGACATGACTGGACATCGGAGTCTGGACTATGACATAGTACACCTAATACTTATAGAATAATTTTTGTTTACCCAACTATATAATAGCCTAAATTCTCATCAAAACAACTATTTTTTACACGACTGCCCCAAAAAAAAGAGTGTATGTATGTATGTATGTTTGTTTGTGAGTTTCTTTATTCCACCATAACTTCTAAACGCCTGAACCGATTTTGATGTATGTGGTATCGTTAGATTCGTTACGTCATCCCGGGTAACATAGGCTAGAGAAAATATCAAAAAACATAATAGGGTGGCCATGGTTTAGAAATAAAAATAACTTTTAATTTGTTTTTATTGAAATTTAAATGAAAAATATAAATAATCATCGTCTAGAACTTATTAAGTAGATTACAAAAATATACCACAGTAGTATTCAATATCTAGTGTTTTCTAGTAATACTACTTAACAAATGATATGGTGACATTTTAAACCCGGGATTCGATACGAATAAGCTACATATCAATAGATTCTCTGTAATGAAAGAAATAAAACTGGCTAGGTTACAACTCCCAAATCCATCCACGACGGCACCTAAATGGTTTTTAAGTTTGTATGAAAAGTCAGTATGTGTGAATCAATTTACTAGAAACATGGCGAAAAAATATCGATATATCACTAAAAGATATGAAATAAAAAACAAATAATTTAAAAAATTAAAAAACACGCCTGTTATGACAAAAAGTAAACTAAAAAATAAAAAACAAGTCAAAGGAATTCAGCGATGAATGGGAGCAAGGTCCCGTAAATGTATTCGAAAATGGAAAAAACAAGAATTGTTCCACCGAACTGTTCCCCGACTGCAATAAAAGTTTTAGATTTCAGTTTTCCATTTTCGAATACATTTACGGGACCTTGCTCCCATTCATCGCTGAATTCCTTTGACTTGTTTTTTATTTTTTAGTTTACTTTTTGTCATGGCAGGCGTGTTTTTTAATTTTTTTAATTATTTGTTACTACTGCTTTTAGTGTCTTGAGTTCTTAACTTATAGTTATAAACTTATTATAACTTAAGGCTCGACCATGAATATTAATTCTTGCCAACATTACAACCATGGCGACCTTCGTACTTTGATCTTGAACTCTCAAGACTCGATGCTACACGAGTTTATAGACGGATACGATAATCTAACCTCATACGGTTATACCTAATCAATATCTACATTAAATAAGTAGGTATTTTTTGCTTTGATTTTAAATCAAGATAACCACAGTTATTAAGATTGGTAATGTCTGGAGCAAGGCTCTACCTGATAGTTACAGAGAGATTGAAATCTTTTCGCTCTATATTGCTAAAGGTTAAATTCAATACAATCTTAGTTTTCAAACTTCAATGGAAACATGATAAAAATAAAACCTTCTTTTCGTAAATAACCATTCCTAATGGACTGATTCTAATGACAGATAGGTACACAGTGTAGTATTCATACATCATATGAAGGTGTCCAAGTCCAGAGGCGTGTCCGTAATTTGTCCATACCGGCTTGACCGAACCAGATACCAAATCATTGCTGAGTTTTAAGCAAAACATAATTTTAACATTTGTCCAATCGACACGTTAAGAAGACTCTTGACGACTATTCCTGAGTTTCTGACAGAGCTCCATCTAGCCTTCATTGAATTATCATGACCAGACACAATAGAAATAATTTTCTTCACAGTAGGACAGTAGTAACCGACAATAACAACGACCTTTTTAAAATTGCATGTTACTCTTTCCTAATGATGACACTATAACATTTTAACAGCGGCAAATGAAATTACTCATGCAGTTTATAGAATGTGGCATACCGACCTCCGTGAGCTTCGCAAGCGCAATCGGCATTGTTTTTCCTCATACTTGTACAGTCGTACAATTCAATGTTTTCGCAATAACCCGCAGTCGACAGTAATAGTACATTAGGGTACAAGTGTGTAATGTTGGTGATTACCGCTGAGGCGCCATTGAGACCCGAGCCATCAGGTGAGGGTCTTAAGAGAGCCGAGGACGGTAATCATCAATACACACGTGTATCACACGACGTTTTTCAACACACTTGTGAAGAAAATAATACAAAAAAATCATTTTAAATCGTTACAACGAGTACGCGACGGAAAAATTAATCAGTTTACCTAGCCCGCGCATCTAACAATGGCGATCGGCCATAGACTAAAAGAATGAGGTTTCTTTATTTTTGGCTTTTCGCGGATAGCGTTTTAGCCACGTACAAAATGGGAAATTCAAAGTTTTCTTTATTACAGAGAAAACAAAATTTACATTATTTGAGTGAGAGTTTTATTTATTAAAAACGTACGAGTTGAAATTATCTATTTAAATTCAAAGTTGCATGAAATGAGCAAGCACTAGGTACATTAATTTATTTGTATTATTGAACACGATCTTTTATGTATCGAAATTTTTTAAGAACAAAGCAACTCAACCAATACAAAATAAAAAAAAACCCTATAACACATTAGTGAATAGTTGCAATGAAAAAGTCACAGTTTGATTACAGGTGTCATTATGTGCCTAATTGCGGTGAAATTATAGCAAGTGTGTTGAAAAATAAGTTTTATAACTACTTTAACACGTTTATTACGCACTTTTGTGACGCGATTGTACTGGAAAAATGAACTGAAATTTGTATTATTGGTCTGGAGTGTCGTAATGGGACATAAGTATTACATGTGGTAATATAGGAGATTAACCGATTATTATTAATAACCACTTAAGTCCAGATTACAAAATAATATTGGATTAATTTTGTAACCTCAATCGTAATTTTTTTGTTGCGAAATATCCTTGTTTGTGAATGGTATCCTGCACAGATTTTTACCGAGTCAAGTTTTTTGTATGATTTATTTACTAACGAAATATGCTTATGCTAAACCAACATTTTTATACGGTCTGCCTTATACCTAGGTACCTATATGAATTCTACATTTAGGTATCTAAGTATTCATACCATATCTATAAACCTATCCTTGTTTTGCGACCCACCAGATTAGTGACTTTATTATGCACTTGGGTCCTTATTTAGAAAAAAACATCTGCAAGTTTGTAAACTAAAGACAATTAATTACCTATCTGTGTTTTCCACAGACTCGCAATCATAATCTGTTAATATCAACAACATCATTAGGTCTCTACTAATTGATGCTGCTAATTGAGTCATTTGAAAACGTCCAAGCAAGTTCGTAACGATTCATACAATATTCATTATTTGTAAAAACTGTTACAATATCATGTAATGTTCCGTTGAGTCGAAAGAATCGCATGAGATAATAATTAACTTTGATCATCACCATCATGTCAGTGCAGTCTAACTGCAGTATTGCAGAGCAAATTTAAAGTCAAGGTTTCCACTGCACCAAACTATCGTGATTAGAATTAGCGCTGAAGCATATTTGAATAAATTAACATAAGATTAACTTAAACGGATAGATAAATTATATTAGCCGATATCTAACACGCAATGATAGGGTACACGACATACAAAACTAACTCTTATTGACTTCAAAAATGTTTAAAAATCTGCAGTCTAAATAGAAGTCTTCTAAGTTTTAAGCCAATAAAGCCTTTAATATTGTTCAAAAACTATTACTTAATCAAGTATTTCTTTACTTCCAAATGAGAAAGAAGTTAAAATTAAAATCGACAACGTAAAGTTGCTCAAGTCATAAGTCAGGGGTCAGTCATTGTATGATTGACTCCTCTGTGAATCATTGTCATGCATCTGTCACATTGTCTTTATTAAATTACTGGCAACCCAGTTGATTGGTATGCCGTACAATGCGATACGAACAATTGAAAAGTTTTTGCACCATTTAGTTTGTAGCAATCAGCAATGCTCAATTATGCTGCCGTCATCAATAGTCGTGAGATTTTCATTTGGACGCAAAATATCTCCTCTGGTTTTTTATTACTGTTAGCCATGAAGTAGGTAAACCATTTAGCAATCGTTTAAAATAAGAGCTACTTATTCACTTGAAACGCTGTTTCATGCAAAAAATATCAAACATAAAAATATGATTTACATTTTCAAACTTATCTACTACGTCTTACTGGACTTATCCGCCGTCTATGTTGCTGTGAGATTTTATGAAATGACAGCAATTATACAATCGAGAAATACCCAAAGATTATTAAATAAGTTAATAACAAAGCAACACCAACTCAAATTATTTACTTTATCGTGTAGATTAAAATGATTTGGAATTACACTTTTTCTTTCACCAATTTTAAGTGAGCCATTTTAGCATCATTACACCTATTGTTACACTGTTGTGAAAACAGTTGGTACCCATAATTTTCTCTTTGAAAGATCAGATCATCAAATCAGTACACTGATCTGAATATCATCGTGCGAGAAAGTTTCGCATTATGTTATAGCAGATTACATTCTTGGCAAAAACTCGATGGCCAAGAGAGAGTCGTATTGTTTCCATAATGCAGAATGCAATGAAATTACCTACTGTGTAATAGAATTTTAAGTGATTTGATGATCAAATTATATTATGGGAAAGTGCATTGGCTGGGTAAAATTACTCTATGATGTCACTCATTTGTCAAGTAAGGATAATTATTTTGCTTGGTAGCAAAAAACAACTTACGTAGATTGGGCCCTTGGTTTTATTCCGCTGAAAATAAAACAGGTACTTACCTACGTTTACTTTTCCAAATCTGGACAGCCTTCAGACATCCTACGTATTTCGTCAATGATTTTCAGTTATTTTTTCTGTAAATTTTCGGAGTGCATTAGAACAAACGTACCAATAAGCCCCATTGTTAGGATTAGGATTGTTCAGAAAAGTGTTTTGTTAATTGAACACGTCTTTACAATCGGAAGGCATTACTTGATCTGCCAGATAAACGACTTACGACGATAAGATCGCCACCCACCATTAATGTTAAACCCAGGAATGTAGGTAGGTACTTTCACAGCTGAAAAGTAGTTTTGTAACAGCTATCTATGAAAGTAACTATTGCTTCGTTTTCCTGTGGTTTCAAAAATTACAGTTAAGTTTGCAAGTCTTCCAGATTAGGTCACAGTTTTAAATCTGCTAAAAAATGTAATTCAGCATATTATTTTACATTTTTGTCAATTAAAATATGATTGAAATGCATTACTTAGAAAATGATAAACTTCTCACGAATCTGCTTCTCTTCTTCATTTTTTTCACGATTCCTCACGTTTGCTGTCTTATAGTAACAAGAATTGCATCCTTCGTTCGACGGTCAAACACATACTTAAGTAGCAATAGAGCGGTGGACGTAATTCCATGTCTTTGACCAGCTCATGTGTGGAAGCAGGTTTGGAAACAATGTTGCAATTTAAAAATATCTTACATCAGTAATAGGTGGCTGACTTGCAACTCCACTCGCAAAAAACGACGGAGCGGCGTGAAAAAAGTACTGGTTTGATGGCGAGTTAAAAGAATAAAAAGCATTTTTCGATTAGATGAAATTCAATACCCAATACGTTACGCAGTAATATGCATGCGATGGTTATAGAATACGTAATTTTTGAATTTCATTGGTGCATAACTAACGTGCGTCTGTTTTTTTTTAATTCTTAATAGCCTGTGCGTGCGGCGTAAGGCCTGAAACGAGTTTTGTAACACCATTATAATATCATACGTCAGCTTGACTGGCAAACGAGCTGTTTGCGGTAAAAAAAAACCAAGACTAAAACCGGTTTGCATGAAGTTACTGAAACTATTTTTTACCACGATCAAAAAAGCGCTGTCCATAAATTTAAATTTATTATCTACGAGTTTAAACTCTACGTCGCATCTGAGTGCTTCCAATTAAAATCTAGTGTTGTTTGCGGTATGTCCCTCGTACCATGAAACACGAAACAAGTATTCAACATAGCATAGCTGATACTATTTAGAGCGAAGAACATTTCCTGACGCATATCATAATAATTTGAAATGGCTTATCTCGACAACAAAGTTTCTTGCAATATTTCTTGCATCTTATGATCTTAACAATGTTCATTGATTAAACACAGGCATCTTTTAACGAATCATAAATTAAGTCTTTTTATATTTATAGTCATTATTACTTCTCAAAGTGACTGTTCTGTCTAAGTACTATTCTCCCGACATTCATATCTCTAATAAATCACAATTTCCTCAATATGTCCATCAACTTTCATCTACGTGCGTTCGGTATGTACATACTCATTGACCTGAATTTCAACGAAAATATTTTAGCGTTTTGTTCTTTGCGCGGGCAAGGTTACACGGCAAAAACCTTTCACGGACTGATCGATGAAGGCGTTGTGCCTTGCGTCTTTTGTTTTAGTTACTGTTGTCAAAGTAGTTTGTTCCCAAGCGTTGTAATACATTGCGTGTATATTATCGGCAGGTGTTCAGTTACCCGTGGCGGTTTGACAGCTGTCGCAAGCGCAAGGCGTCTGGTCGTCAACTGCACTGCGATGGTGTTCTGATAGGTTAATTACTCCGTCTAAGCTGGCTTATCTTTAGATGCAATGTCTTTCACTTTTTGCATTCCAATGTCTTAACGTGTCTGTCTAGGCTAGACGGTTAGTCACGATGGTATTTAAACGGATGGTTAAGTCAACACTGACATAAGTAATTGTGTGTGGTGTTGATTATGTAATCGAGTAATCGACCACCCCTGGATAAGTTAAGTTTGGGATATAAAGGACATAGCTTTATTGAAAACTTGACTTGCCCTCTACGGAGGTATAGCACAAGAAACTTACGTAGGACTTAGGTAGGAACGTTAAATAATATAGATAGAAGTAACTGCTTTAAGTTTTAGCACTTTTGTTAGTTCTGGTGTAATAAAATTATTAAAAGCCCCATTAAGTTTCCCTACGGACATAAACGTAAAACAACGTCGCAATAAATTGCAATTTTCTTTCATTACAGATTTGCAGCTGGCAGCAGAACTCGGCAAAACCCTATTGGAGAGAAACAAGGAACTTGAAACTGCTCTTCGTCAGCACCAAAATGTCATCGAAGACCAAACACAGGAAATCGAGGTAAGAAATTAATTTGTGGGTAGTTATACATTTTTTTGCGTGAAGTAACGGATACAAATCGCAGCTCAAAATTAAAATAGCCAACATAATAGTACCGCAGTAATTGGTAATAGGCAGAGGCACATTATGCCCTATCATTATTCCTATAGAAAATGTAAATCATAATGGCGATCTTGATTACCGTTTGAACTTCGTAACCTTCCTTAATAACAGGTACTAGCATGCGATTAGAACATCGTAAACAAACAATTTATATAAAGCAGAATTATGATAAAAAAACTTGTAAATTGAATCTCAAAATTATGCCAACTGCGCAATATTGCGCTAAGATTGGCTACTAAGATACCAAGCGAACATAAAGTAACCTAACGTTATTTTAATGCAAATTATATTGTTTCAGTACTTAACGAAACAGACGGTCGCTCTGCGCGAGGTGAACGACTCCAGACTGCGGATCTACGAGCAACTCGAAGTGAGCATCCAGGACTTGGAGCGTGCCAATCACAGGCTAGCCGTCGACCATGCCACCGAAAAGAAACACATTAAAACGTAAGTTGATCTTTGTGTGGTTAACACAAAATACTTGATGACGTGATTTTAGTGTTTTTTATGTCGTTTTGTCTTGTTTTACTGTCATTATTAAATGCATTATTTTGAAAGACAATCATCTAACATCTTGTTATTGACTAATTCATGACTAATTTCAAAGAACAATGTATTTGCTTACAGTCTATGCGTCACCATTGAAACGCTGGAGTCGAAATGTGAAGATTTACAAAAGACTGTGGACGACCTAAACGCCCAACTGGAGATCTCCAGGAGAAGGGCAGAACGGAAACCAGAAACTGAGAAACCCAAAGAAAAAGAGAAATCTGTGGAACTCACTCTCAACGTCAAAAAGCCTGACGTAAACAGTACACCGATTAAGACGGTAGCACCTCTCCCAGAACTGACTAAAGAGGATGAGGATTTACTCAGGCTTAGTGATGAACTCAGAGAGAGCAAAGTGGCGTTCGCACAAGAACAGAGGAGAGTGACGGAACTGGAGGAACAGTTGGCGTCAATGGTCCAGGAGAACAACAGAATACACGACCAGTTTAGGAATTGGCAACAAAGAGAAGACGAACCGAAATCGATGCACGAAGAATTCTCTATCCTTGAAGAAGTCAGGTAAGAATAACTTCCATTAGAATGCTTTCAAACTGTTTATTGTATGACAGCAGCATTTCTGATGCCTTTTGTTTCTGTCACAGACAAGGACAACTATGCATTAGATGTCTAAGGGGCGTGGAAAGAGGAGACGACATGTCATCAATGCTAGACGGAGACGATGATGACAGGAGCGCAATCAGTTCCCTAATCCTCCCTCCATCCGGCCAGGACAGTCCACGTGAAGATCTCGTCACAAACAAACTTGTCAAATTCGACGTAAGTATCACAACAACAACCTTGCACGTTTCTTCAGAGTCTGTTAAAGCTTTATTATTCTTTTGTAGAAATTCTTTTCTGTTATTAACAAAGTGTACATTTACTTAATTTTCCTTTTATTTCTTGTCTTGTGTAACAACATTAACTCACAGTTCTGCGTAATACGCAATACGACTAACATCATTAACACGCTAAAACTAATCAATGTGTAGTACAATGAGGAACTCCATTGGAAGATCATTCAGTATTCATGTGTACTCCCTACGGTTGAATATCTACTGTTCAGCAGCCGATACACGTATTACTTTCCCACTTTTCCACGGAGATGATCGTGTTGGATAAATAAAACATTGGCATTGGATTTCGCCAACATTCTCATATGAATTTCGCTCGTTTCTAGGCGACAAAGCTTTTCCAACTGCCCCTGATGTTGTTGATCACGCTTTGCATATGCATTATGAAGCGCATTTGCAGTAGTTTTCTTTGGATATATCGTATGTAGTCGAAGGTACGTCCACTACCGACCAGTTATTATACTAAACGCGAATAGTGCACGCTGAACGACTCAACGGTGACGGTGAACAGTGTGATAGTTGGTAACATCACTATGTAACTAATGTTGTTTTATATGTACTTATGTAAATGTGTAATACATAATTGGTAACTACACGGATGTGGGATATTAATACTAATATTATTCATAACGTTAATCATATTATATATATATATATCTGTCTACGAAAGTAATTATGATTACTTATATGTATTTATTAGCTTATGTCTATCTAACATGCAAAGTGATATCAACTATCAATAATAATTATTATGATATTTATATCAATTATTTATCTATGGAGTAATGGGTGTATTTTTGACTAATCATATTTGTAAGATTCTTTCTTTGAGTTTAATTTGTTTTTATTCAATGATCATTTCATGTTCAAAGTTCATCTGACTTCCTATAAATCTAACTATCTTTTTCAGTAACAGTATTGATGACGTTCATTTTTTTCAAATAACTTCATTCAGATAAAACATAATACTCAGGCACTTAAATAACAAGCATTACATTACATGTTTAAACAAACACATCACAGGCGCAAGTAGTTACTTCTCACTGGGATCTGAATAATAACCAATAATTACTGTTAACCTTTCAGAATGCCAAGGAAAAGTTGCTCCAGGGTATATGGGCGAATAAAGAAGATGGCCATGATAACCCTTACAGAGAACTGGTGCAGAAGTACGAGGCTCTTCTAGAAGTTCAACTTTCACAGGTTAAGAACATCAGAAAGACCAAACCAGCCACTTTGCCCAGCAATCAGAACCCGTGCGGACCTCTGTCTCTCCAGGATGAACTGCAAACATCTGGAGACTACAGCCAGTTCAGTGTCAAAGATACTGATGAGGAAAGCGGGCACGGCGAGGAACACCAGAAAGGAGTCAGTCAGACAAAGAAGGTTGAAACCACCTCACGAAAGAAGATCATCCAAACTCCAGACTTCTCGGAGGCAGAGACTTCCAGCTCCGGATTTTCAGATGAAACCAGCAACAAAGCTACCCAGACGGAACGTGAGCGACCAGGATCATTCCTGTGCACAATCGCTGACGGTGAAGATTACCGTTTCAGTATTTACGATGACGTCAGCCCCATGGACAGTCGATTCCGTAACAGACCAGAATACCGAGAACTGTTCAAAGAAATCTTCACCATCCTTAAGAAGGCGGCAGAAAACAAGGACGATGGAGAACAACTGCCGCTGCTCGATGACACAACCGCCGGCAAGGTGCCGCCCGTCACACCCGCCAACGAGGAGGCGCCCGGTAACTTCACAGATGATACTCAGAGCGTATTTTCGTCTGTAATGTCTGAACAGTCGATTCCAGTGTCTGAAATTACTATCCCAGAAACACCAACTTTGAAAGAAAAAGAGAAACCCCAGCCCGAAGTGGCCAAGAAGGAAGAGAATGGCAATAAAGAGAACAAACCAGTGGCCGAGAGCACCACGGAGAAACCCAAGCCGAGCCCTGCACGCCTACCCAAGGAGCATACGAGTGTGAGGGAGAAGAGAGATCAGAGCGTGCAGAGAGAGCAAGAGAGGAAGGAGGAGAAAGAAAGAGAAAGGAAGGAAGAAAAAGAACGTGTCTTGACACCGCTGGTGCGTCAGCCACTGGAGTATATAGCGGCCACTAGAAAGAAGTCCAGACATCGCAACCGCAAACACAGCCAAGACCGCCAGGGCGCAGACTCTCCGGTGTTCCCGTCGCCACCTAAGATCATCTACCAGAAGACATCGAGCAAGAAGAAGAGGGACTACAGGCCGATCGAGGCCAGTCCCCTCGTCAAAGCGGCAGAGAGCGAATGGAACGGCTCCACGCTACAGTTCTACAACCGGAACCTAAACTCGCCAACACCCAGCGCAAGCGGCCGGACCGGCAAGATATACCAAGGATGGAACCCCGAGACCGACTCGTGGGACATCAAACAGAGCACTGCGTCACAGGAAATACACAAACTGCGGAAACTAGAGCTTTCGTACGCAGAAGTACTGAGGAACGCCGACAAAACTAAACCCAGGCGCAAAAAACATCAGTAAGATAATAAGTTTTATTCATCGACCCCTCTTACTTGTAGTAAGAGCCGAGTGATCAACAGCCATTTGTCATTGCCAACTGGACATAAGTAATTTAGATTAGTATTTGTGATCTGGTAGTGTTACTTTTTAATTTTTACCTATATATTCACAATCACAAATTGCCATAATAACCGGTATAGTTATCGTATACCAGTATATTTATGTATTGTATACTTCAATAGTCCTTTAATCAATTTTAATTTATTGAACATTCACATAATACCCTTCCCTCCGATGTCACATGCGCCTACTTATTTCGTATGAAATATTCTTGCATTTAGACCAGAGCACCTACCTATGTACGTCTCAAGATAGTTTTACTGCCTGAAATTGAGTTCAATTTGATAATTTCCACTGAATAATTTAATTTCTTCTTATTTTAGTCATTATTTTAATTGTATATTATGTATTTGATCATTGATTTGTAAATATGCATTTTTAAGTTAATTATATTTTTTTAATTGCCATCGATTTTTTCGAATATTTCGAACAACGCGTTATGTATGCTGAAGGTATTTAATGGAGACAAAGTGAGAGAGAGGTTGAAGGTATAAATAAAAATTTGCATTGATATTAACAAGTTTTTTCATTTCTCATTCACTAAACCATGTGTAAAAGTAAATAGGTATTTAGGTAAGTATAAATTAGTAATGAAAAACTATAATTATATTACAACGATATAATTTAAGGTTACTTTTTACATGGATATAATGTATACATGTGGGTAAGTGTGAAAATATTGCGATAAGCGAGAATTGGAACACTGTGCCGTGTCGTGCCGACGTGCCGTTTCGGGCAATGTCAACCATCAAAATTCAAAAAGGGAGAAAGCGATAGCTTCACACCACAACAACAACAACACACGTTATATAATAATCAGCCTACAAAACAACGGAATACATTGTGTACGGCGCGGGACACGACACGACACAGTGTGGCCATTCCGGCGGCGGTATTGGTCTATTTGTTCTGGGCTTCGAGTTCTCTCTCGACGATCTTGCGGTACTCGTCGAAGCCTCCTTCTATACTGGTCACGGAGCCGCCGCCGCACACCCACAGCTCTTTGCAAACCATTCGTATTAATCTTTCGTCGTGAGATACGAGGATAACTCCTCCCTAGAACAAACCAAAGTAATTATTAGTCAAGTTGAACGAGAGATTATAGTATATAGTGTTCCTGACCGTTTTGAAAGAAGAAAGAAAACATTACATATTTAGCACATGCCACAAGTGCACGCAACAAATAATAAATATTATAAAAGAAACTAAAAAAATAAACTGAAAAAAAAACAGTGTGTGCATCTCACGGCTGCGCCAAATAGGACCAGTTCAACAAACTACCGAACAGTAGTGCCCGACGCTGGTTTTCAACTGGCCCTGAGATGGTGAAGTGACGAATGTGAAACAGTTTTCGGTCATGGCAGCCTGTCTTAGCGTAGATATACTGCACCGGTATAGCCAGATAATATAGTGCACAAGTGTGTGTTTACTTTTCAAGACCCACCGGAGAGGTATCAGGTGCAGGAACGAGGGGTTAAAGTGCTTTCTGGGGCACAAAGGTATCATACTGCCAACTTCCAAACTCCGGGCTACTACTGAGAAATCTAAACCCTTACCCAATAGCACTTTTGCCTGACTGGGAATCGAGCCCAGAACCCCACGCTCAGATGACGCGCTTACCAACGCCAACGGGGCAGTCCAAGAGATTACAGTATTAGGATATTTAACTGAACAAAAATTATTTGAGTATAACAAGACGCTTACCAAATAATTAGTTTTTTACTTTTATTGGAATATGCTTGCATCACTTTGATAGGACAATTGATTCGGTCCATAATAAGCATAGATTAGCTAAATAAAACAGCGACCGCATATATCACTCGCACAAAAATGAAACCCAAAACAACTAACAGGCCAAAGGACGTCATTGCACTTTTGCGTTTAAAAATAGAAGTCGCCTCTTTCAACCAGAGGCGCAAAAAATTACTGTATAAGCCAGAGGTGCTTTACCATAACCAAAGTACACATCTAAATAACATACAAAAAACTGACCGTATATTTTTGAATAGCTTTTCCTAACGCCTCAATAGTCTCGATGTCCAAGTGGTTAGTAGGCTCGTCAAGTACTAAGAAGTTGGGGTTGCCCATACACATCCTCGCGAACGCTACCCGAGACTTCTGCCCTCCGGAGAGACTGCCGATCGTTTGCAGCGCTAAGTCGCCGCTTACGCCGAAGCTGCCCAGTTGTCTTCTGTATTCTTCTATGGTTTTACCTGTGGATCAGTTGTGTAAGTATTTAGAGAACAACATCACGCTGAAATCCCTGAAGGATTAGGCTGAAGTGTACCCATTAGTACACCGACATTTCGTCAGTTATGATTAGCGTTGAAAAAAGCCGTAAATATTCCGGTTTCTTTCCAATGCCATTGTATTTTTCAATGTAACTTTCGAAAGATTCAAGAACATTGGCCAGTATAAAATTCATGTTTTTTTCTCCAATTAAACGGCAAAAAACGGAAAGATTCAAGCACATACCTACATGAAATGTATACTGGCCAACGTTCTTGAATCTTTCGAAAGTTACTTTGAAAAAGAAACGAAAAAAAAAAACGCAATTTGTTTTTTTCCGGAAAAAAACAAAAACTTTCGGCATTTTCAACGCTAATTATGATTAAGTCCCATGTAATAGGGGCCTAGTGCCATCAACTGGGCACAAATCCAGAGTCTGTGGCTGCTACTGAGAAATTCTTGATGAATCGAGAGAAATAGTTCGAATAATATCTGTCGTTTGCACAATGACAGATGGGGCAGGGTCAACACTAGTCGCTTTTATTACAAGTCCAGATCATCATCTACCTAGCCTTTTCCCAACTGTGTTGGGGTCGGCTTCCAGTCTAACCGGATGCAGCTGAGTACCAGTATTTTATACGGAGCGACTGCCTATCTGACCTCCACAACCCAGTTAATACTGGGTAATTTCCAGTCGCGCCTTTGGTAAGACTGGTAACTACAAGTCCAGATAAGCCAGAAAAAGCACCAAAACCTACCAATACAGTAAAAACAGTGTTTTTGTTGGTTACTTAATTACTTTCCAAGCCACGGTTTTTCCGAATGAATGAATTGCATTTTCTTTAATTTTTACATCCTAAACAACATGAACTCATCAAGTTTTTAATTCGATTAAAAACAACCAACTTCAATAAAAAACTGAAAATAAACACATCAACTTATAAAAAGATAAGTTGCTAATAAATGACTCAGCATGAACTGAGACTTCAATAAATCAACCTTTTTGTGTACTCACAAAATTACATCGCGGATACAAATATCCCACTAATATAAATGTGAAAGTTTGTGAGGATGGATGGATGTTTGTTACTCCTTCACGTAAAAACTACTGAAGGGATTTCGATGAAATTTTGCACACAGATAGTTTATAGTGATTAACACTTACTAGGATACTTTTCATCCCAGAAATATGAGCCCGTGGGACAAATATCGAACTCCACGCAGGCGAAGTCGCAAGCCTAAGCTAGTTTTAAAATAAACTCTTTTGCATAAAGATAAGTTACATACCTGGATAACTTCTTTGTAAAAGTTCTACGGAATTGACGTTCATCTCCAATTGGTCGACGTGATGTTGCGAGAAGTAGCCGAATTTCAACCCTCTGTGCACGCTGCGAATTCCACTAGTAGGTGATAGGATGCCCATGATTATTTTTAGTAACGTTGTTTTACCGGCGCCGTTGTCTCCCACCTATTATAAAAAATATTAAAGTGTTAAATTATGTAGTCGAGTACCAAATTTAATGAAACACCTCTTCGGTAACATTCGAAATGGCGACTGCTAAGGGCCAACGATGTGTCAATGTAATTAACAAATTTTAAATAAACATCGCCGTTACAAACGCCGCCATTCACTGTTATAAAAAAAAATGACGCCTTCATACCAGAGCAGAACCTACTGCCGTTAAAGTATCTTTCAACAGGTTTCAATAAAAACTAACACAACAAAGTAAAGTACACAAACTTAATCGAGTCAATCAAGTAATTGAGCAGATAATAGCTAATTATAGGCCCCATAATTATTTCTCAAGTAAAAACTATAAATACTCGCGATTCATGTTGCCAAGTCATTATATTGTCAATCACGGTCGATCATCGTGGACTTTTTCTCACAGTTCAGACATCTGTGTATCAAAATGATCACGACACGCCGATTATATGGCGAATTATAAATGCTAAATACGTTCTAGGAAATAGAAAAACTATAGTTGGTATCCAGTTGTTGAATGGGACCGCAAAAACAATAATTCAATTGTTTCATTGGGAAAACGCGAGTAACGGTATTTTGTCGCTGAATCGACAAGAAGAATAATGATTCTTTCTTCTTTCTTTTTTTTTAATTGATTTTTTTTTGTTTTTTTGATTGATTTTTTTTATTTGAATTTGAATTCTATTTGAAATGTGAGTCCCGTCATAAGCCCTAATATAGTGATGTCCTTCACTACAAAGTAAGCTTGGTGACATAAAAATGCCATCGAATCCATTTTATTACTGTCGTAAAAATGAGTCAGTTTATGAACCATGACCATTGTGAGTTAAACAACATTCAACGCGGGCGAACACTGCTCAAGCATCTGTCGCTGTTATTGTAAAAGGGGCAGGTCTTACGTACATTGCATGCCAATTATACTTAATTATTTCATACGGTCGTAAGTAAATTATGTTGTTTCGAAGTTTATGTTTATTCTCTTGAATTCTCATCCGATTGGAAGCACACGATGTTTTAGCAAAGTTTGTGACGTAGACAAATTCTAACTTGCATGCAGAAAAATTGCGCCACACCCTTGCGTCACCACCTTCCACATATTACAAAATGTATAAATCTGAGTTTTTATGCCACCTCTCTTCGCCTCTGACCTGGCTTAGAATACTCTTGCACTACAACTGTCTGAATACGTTTAATGCTGCACGCGCAGCGGTGGCCCAGTGGTGCCGGCCCCGACTTACGAACAATAAGTGGGTTCGAACCCAGGCAGGCGCATTACTTTGTGTAATTTATTTCATCACCGGTGCTCTCAAAACGGTGGAGCAAAACATCGTGTGGCATGTCTTAGAACCAAAAAATTCGAAGACATGTGACATCTACCAACCCGCACTGGGGCCCGTGTGGTGGATTATAGCCCATCCCTCTCCTAGAGAGGAGGCCCGAGTCCCTGCAGAGGGAACATTATAGGCTATGTATGGCTACTGAAGATACTTACAATACATATTCGGGACTCCAACGTCGCTCCAAGGTTGACGTCGGCGAATATGACCCTATCCTTAGCGTAATAGAAGCCGACCTCATTCAGCTGTAGAATGGGCGGCGAGAGAGGCTCTGTCTCGGGGAACCGGAGGACCACTTCGATTTCTTTCTCTACTGGTTTTAATTCTGGGCTGTGGACAGAATAGACAAGTTATATAATAGCAGAAAAAATGTACCTTTATACTGTGTTTATGTGGAGATTCTTTTTCATCGCCTGTTTTTTCGGACAGAGCTTATAGGTTAAGACACCTAAATAATATTATCTGGAACCGTCACGAGGACCGTCCGTGTACGAGGGACATACGTACACGCCACAAGTATCATAAAATCATCAGTTATTTTCATAAAGACGTCTCTAACTGGACACAGACTAATATAATTGTACAAAACATAAGATCGTTAGTCTTAGCTATGATCAACAGTTTTTTTTCTTATAGCGTGCCCTCGACGTGATCCACGATTTTGAGTGAGCCCAACACTCAAAGTCTTAGATCAGTGGTTATACTCTTTTTACTTGCCATTATTGTCACCTTTTACACAGTTCATTCATCGTTTCTTTCGTCTTACTCTACTCTTATATCCCTCCACATTCATACACAAAATTTTCCTCATTCCTCCGCATCACATGCCACGACAACAGATGACCACACAACTTTTCAGTCACCAGCGCAACTTTCAGACTTCCGCTTATATAAACTTAACTAAAATCATCTGCCTAGCCTTTTCCCAAATTATGTTGGCGTCGGCTTCCAGTCTAACCAAATGTAGCTGAATACCAGTATTTTACATGGAGCAACTGCCTTTCTGACTGCCACAATGGGTTGGTATTAACCAACCCATTGTGGAAGTCAGAAAGGCAGTTGGGTAATACGATACCCTTTGGTGAGACTGGTTGTCGAATTTACAGGTCACTACTACCTGTAACGACTGCCAAAGATATGGCCGCCGGGAGTCGGGACCAACAGCTTAACGTGCTTTCCGAGGCACGGAGGAAACTCGGTATGTAAATGGTCTAGGCAAGCGCAGCTTAACCTAAAGATCGACCCGAGTGGCAGTTATTATTAAGCCACGAGTTCCATATTTAAACTAATTAAATGTTGATAAATTCTAGTAATCCATACTCACAGTTTATCCAGCATCTTGATCTTGCTCTGCACGGAAGACGCACGGTTGGCGTTGTATCGGAACCTGTCGATGAACTCCTGCGTGTGCGCACGATGCTGTTGCTGCGCCTCCCACTCGCGTTGCTGGTTCTTGTGCTTTTCCGTCTTTGTTTTATGGAACTGATCGTAGTTCCCTCTAGAAAAAAAAAGAGCTAATAATTATAGGTATTTTTTTGTTCACTGAGATCTTCTAAAATTACAAACGAAACTTTAATGGTATGTTGTCAATTTCGCCAGATAAGTTCCGACCACTTGTCGCGTAACATATCATTTAAAATTAATTTAGCCATGTTATGTAGGCTGTACTTATTCAGACAATGAAATACTAATCCTGAGTAATCCTTAAAACCAAGGTTACTTGGTGTATTATCGTATCAGATTCGAAATAAAGCAGTAACTCTAGCATTCATAGTAAATATAGAAGTTTCCACGATTATAAACCATTAATGTCATTCAGAATATCAATCATTACCACTTTTCAAGGTACGAATATGATTGATTTGTTTTATGTAATCTGGTGAACTAAAGATTTACTAGAAATATTGATTTTTATGCCAGCTATGGTAAATAATATGTATAGTTTCATAAAACATAACATGTTATAAGTTTATGAATACAAGGATACTGCCTTGTATAAATACGTTACGTGTGTGGTTACAGTTCATAAGGTTTTTTTTAAATGTTTTTTGTTACTGTTAAATATAATTTATTAATTTAACTAATTGGCAATCTACCAAAGAAAGGGTGGATGGATGGACTGTGTGAAGGATGATATAGCTAGAAAGGAGGTGACTGCTGAGATGACGAGAAATAGAGAAGTATGGAAGAAGACATGTTGCGCCGACCCCAAATAAATTGGGATAAGGGCAGGAGAATGATGATGATATATTATTTAATATTGTGTATTTTACCTATGGGTATATGGCCTGACATTAAAATTACTATACATAATAAATAAATAAAAAACTTAAAAGTTCATAATATACAGACCTGTATGTGTCTATCCGCTGTGTATGTAAGTGCATAATGTCCGTGGGCACCGTGTCGAGGAAGTTGCGGTCGTGGGACACTACCAGTAGGGTGGTGGGCCAGTTCTGTAGGTAGTTCTCTAACCAGATGATGGCCTTGATGTCCAACATGTTCGTCGGCTCGTCGAGTAGTAGGAGGTCGGGTCTGTAGGAGGCAATAATTTTGGTTAGCTTGAATGATAGATGGCAAAAATTACGTAAAGGGTTTCAAGTTAAAATGGTAAAAAAATCATCCTGAAAAGAGATCTAAACGCATTTAGTGGTGCCCTTATCTTATCAATAGTGCTTTATGATGTCCGTGAATTATTATCAAAACCATGTTTGGCGTGTCCGCCAACAGTGAATGGCTAGTTACTTCAGAATCAAATGGGTACCACGAAATACGATGACAACCCAAAATTTAATTTTAGTCGACTATAGCGACCCGCCCCGGTTTCGCACGGGTGCAATTTACTACATAATATAAACCTTCCTCTTGAATCACTCTATTGCTGAAAACTGTATTCAAATCCGTTGTGTAGTTTAAAAGATCTAAGCGCACAATCATCGGGAGCGACAAAATGGTTTAGCAGTTTCTTTAATTTCAAAGATACTGCTACATGTTTGAACCAAATACTTACTTCGAAAACAAAGCTCTCGCGAGTGCCAGCCTCATTCTCCAACCTCCGGAGAAGGTCTTGGTAGCCCGCGCCTGCATTTCGGGCGTGAAACCCAAACCGCTTAGAATGATGGAAGCCCGCGCCGGCGCCTTGTCCGCCTCTATAGTCTCGAGTTGCGCGTAGATCTCGCTCAGCTCATTAGATAGACTGGGGTCGGTTGAACTGGGGGAACAATGGTACTGTTAGAAAATAGAGTGAAATGTACATTTACTTAACATAAATTCAATTACTTACTTTGCCCAAAGGTTACGAATAGGGGACGAAAGTTTACACAGGTGTCCGTCATTGATCACGACTTAACCTGTATTTATAAATCAGAGCTACTTATTGTATTGTACAACGGGGTGGTATCCACAGCTCCACGTCCAAAGCTTTTATTTTTTGTACGGACAGAGTTACCTACCATTTCTCCTATTTAAGACATGACTTCTGTGTTATGTGCCAGAGCCAGTACGAGACACCAGGGCGACTTAATATTGAGATGCATTTAAGAATTATTATATTAGAAGAATTTAAGTTTATTCTTGGATAAATACAAGAATGTAAAAATTTCAGATTTACCTATGTCTGTCTTGATGCTCTGAAATGCACATTTATTCAAAACGTCGTAACAAAACAGGTATTGATGAAGAAATATCTCTTTCGGATTACATAATTTACAAGTTTTTGTACTTACTAGTTTGTCTTATTATAATGTTATGTTTGTTTAGTAAACAGGTAAATATGAGACCTATCGAGGCCAAATGTAGGTACTAACAGACGTACTGATAGTTAGACATGAAAATGAGCTTTAAAGTTATGCACTTAGCATTCAAAATTCCGTTTTTAGATTTTGTCGCTAGAGTGGTTATTTCTTAACGCCAGTAATTACGCGCTTTGGACGAGAAGTTGCGGACACCACCCCATTATACAATACATCGCCATTAAAAACAAAAAATAAAAGGACAAAAGTTTTGTCTGTTAAATTAGAAAAGCGTCCCTATTTTTTTTTTTTTTTGGCGGTTGGAAATTCATCAAATAACCCCTCCCGCTCTTGGGCAGAGCGAAAGGGAGTGTCAGACTTCTACTGACTAAAAACCACCATGTTCCTTCTTAGCCCTTCATGTCAAGGCCGCGATATCTCTTGCGAACAACCCGCAGCCCCGACCTAACAAAAAAAAAAAGAAAAGCGTCCCTTACACACAAAATCGAGTCTCGCAAAATACGGTTACGGTTTTTAATCCAACTTGTTTATTTTGTTTTTAACGACTCTTTTCTGTACCTAACCCTTGTTAGGTAAGGGACACGTTTGAGTAAGGGTCAAGTAATGCCCACAAAGATGATGCGACCTCGTTAAGTTTTATTTAAACTGACATGATCACTAACAGTATTATTAATACCGAAAACGGGATATTTACCATGTCTACTTTTTGTTTCGAGTTCCCGATATGTTGCGAACTCGAAACAAAAAGTAGACATGGTAAATATCCCGTTTTCGGTATTAACAATAGTGTTTTTTTTAGTACAATAATTACAGCTTAATTCTTTAGTCTCAAAGGTGAGTTCCGTTTGAGACTCAGTAAGCACTTATGATTGCTTGTTATTTGTTAAAAAACCTTTAAAAATGAGAAACTTACCCAGAATTAACAAGTGCAGTAATTTCTTTCTCACGTTTCAACAAATATTCTCTAACAGTATCACATTCCAACACACTCTGCAGTGCTATAGTCTCGTCACCTACAACTTCTTGTTCCACATGGAGGATTGATATATGAGAGGGGATCTTCAACTGTTTTGATACAATCATCCTAAGGAGTGTTGTCTTGCCAAGACCGTTGCGGCCAACGAGGCCGTATCGTCGGCCACAGGCTAGGACGAGGTCGGCGCCTTGCAGTAATACTCTGTAAGAAAAGGCTTAATTTATTTTCAAATTAAAGTTTTTGTTTCTTTTTAAAAAAAAAAAGAAATGTTGCCCCAAACTAGGAATTTCTCCTGTATCGTGGGTGCGTTTACAAACATATACACAAATACCCAGACCCGAAACAACTATCTGCAGGCCATACAAATATTTGTTCAGTGCAGGGATCGAACCCGCAGCAGTCCAATTGCTTATATTGGAAATCTAAAATAAACAAACTACAATTTACAGATCTATAATAATAATGAAATATGTACAAGTATCAAAAGGGGGAAAGAAATGACATAAAAAAATTCGTCCACATAGCAGTCAATAGAAAATTATGAATGACCAGAAGGTTGGCAGCATTGCCACATGAAAGAATGGAAAAAGTGCCCAGAAGGTTGGCAGCATTGCCACATGAAAGAATGGCAAAAGAAAGGGAAGGCCTATACCCAACAGTGGGTGATTATGGTCTGAAATGATGATGATAAAATAAGAGTAAATTTACTAAAAACATTTTGCAATAATACCTACTTGCTAGTATGTATTATTGAAATACTCATACACAAAAAATTTATGATCTGTTTAATATTCTGTACCTGTCACCATAAGCAATGTCGAAGTTTTCTATCCTGATATCCTGTGTTCTGTTGGTTCCCTTGGCCTCAAGCTTACTGTCCTTCTTGGAGGTAACCTGTGATGCAGTAGCAGTCTGAAGAACTGGTGCATTCACTGGTACTTTCAAGTCTTTCTGCTTCTGCTGTTTCTGTTGTAGCTTTTCTTCAGCCTTCGCTAATTTTCTTGCATCTACTTTCTATTTAAAAAAAATTACTTTATACAAACATATAATTTGAAGTTGTTTTAGAAAAACTGCCTTTGAATAGTGATTTAATAAAGTGGAATTTATAAGTTTGTACATGATTTTGTTAGGAGCTCGTGGCTTAATAAGAACTGCCACTCGGGTCGATCTTTAGGTAAAGCTGTGCTCACCTAGGTCGGTCTGTGGATGGGTGACCGCCTGACATACCGAGTTTCCTCCGTGCCTCGGAAAGCACGTTAAGCTGTTGGTCCCGGCTGCCATATATAGATCTTTGGCAGTCGTTACAGGTAGTCAGTGACCTGAAATTCTGACATCCAGTCTTACCAAAGAGTATCGTATTACCTAGTATTAACTGGGTTGTGGAGGTCAGATAGGCAGTCGCTCCATGTAAAATACTGGTACTCAGCTGCATCCGGTTAGACTGGAAGCCGACCCTAACATAGTTGGGAAAAGGCTAGGCAGATGATGACATGATTTTGTTACTGTACTTGAAATTCTGAAGAGAGGAATTTCAGAGAAAAACTTACAAGTACTACAACTTTACTTCTGAAGACATACATATTGTAATACTAATGACTCATTTAATATAAGCTACTTTGCTTAATGTTTCAAAAGTGCAGAAAAATATGTAATACAAATGATTGCATGGTTTGCAGGGAAAGACAAAGACCAAACAATAAAATTATTAGAACATGTTATTTTATTAATGAATCATAAAAAATCCTATCTTTGTTCAGTACCCAGATTCTTCTCATAAGCTTCTTTTCAAAAGAATCTATGACCCTGTTTCTTTTACTTACTTACCTACCTCATACTTTCATTAAGAGCAATAACTTCAAGTCTTTTCTTACCAAATTATCATCCCTAGTATTAATCCATATACTTCTGAGATCTTCAGTTTCAGGTACAGTGGTAGTCATGGAAGCCAAGTGTATTGGAGCGTCAAGGACCTTTCTAGGTCCATTACTGGTGCCTGGCTTGTCTGGTTGCAGCATATGCAACAGCTTGCCACATATGTCCCTGTTGCAAAACATTATGAAACTTGAGTACCTATTAAGAAGTATTCTTCCTTGTTGACTTACTAGATGTTTCACAGCATAGGCTTTTTTATTACTTCCATCACAGAACAAGGTAAGGGATTGGCGTTAGGCTAAATTGATTCACTCAAAGGTCAAGAATAAAAAGGAAAAAATAACCTTATATCTTTTTCAGATTTCTCAGAGATTCCCTGGAGTACTTCTCCAACTGCCTCATAGACTTCTTCCGTGTCCTCGAACTCACCGGCACTGCTATCCAATATATCTGCAAAGGCATGTAGCATGAAAGGACCAGCTTTGGAACTCATGTCAATTATAAAACAATATCTAACAATGGCCGTGTGAAAAACTTTGTAGCCTATAGATCCAGTATAAATGAAAGTCTATCATTGAATTTCCAACGTACATAAATTACACAATTGTATAACATAAAAATTAAAAATAATGTCGTTCTTCATAACCTATAGAAAACATACCTCCAACATATTTCATCAATTCTTCATCAATAAGTGGGAATTGACTTTTAATAAAGTCACCACATTTAGCCATTTTTATATGATCAGTCTGAATAACAATAGTTTGTTGTAAATAACATTTATTTATTTCAAAATTAAATGCAATTTCGCAAAATGCATTAGTCGCCCGATGTCACGTCACGTCACCGCAAACGAATGTCAAATTCATACCAACTGTCAAATAACATTGACAGAAAAAGGCAGAAAACATCATCCACAGACTGAATCAGCCCATAGACATAGCCACACAGAACTAACGTGACTATCTACAAGAATCTAGCACACAGAATGATCACCATCACCATTTTCATTCATCATCATTCAAGAAAACATGGAATAAGGGCAGGAAGATGATGATGACGATTAGTCAAGAAAACAACAATAAAACTTTTTGTTTAGTGTATTTTATACTAGTGGACTGGTGCTAGTGGTGTTAGACCAGGGTAGAAGCCTTTAAAAATAATAAAAGTGAAAAAAAATAATAGTAGGATGAAACCCATTAGAAAAAGAGGGAAATATTATAAAAATGAAAGGAAAAATAATTTACGGGCGATCTGAGGTCGGGAAGGGGATGGGGGTGAGTTTTTAAGGGCAAAAAACGGTTTTTCTCGATTTCTGGCAAAACTAAAAGTCCTATCGAAAAAAATCAAATGGCAAAGTTGTAGGTAATAAAAAGATCTAAAACTTTTGTGTTTACACTTTTTTCACATAACCTCAAAATTTATGTGAAAAATTCAAAAAACCAAGTTTTTGGTTTTTTATTTTTATCTTTTACAATTTTTTTTATTTTTTAACGAAATTTGGTGAAAACTTACCTTTTTATGTCCCAAATACGCTGTAATTTATTTGATTAAAAATATTTATTTTTTCACCTTATTTTGAATTAATATCGAAAAAACACCCTAATTTTCAATCGAAAATTCACTCGTCAAAATATCAGCTTTTTTCAAAAAGTTGGTATGGTTTCTGTTCGTTGAAATCTCTACTTTCCGATGGTGAAAAAAAAAATATGTTACTACAGTAAATCTTCTCAGAAAATACAAAAAATCATACTTCATACATCGTTAAGCATACTATTTTTTAAAGAAAATATTACGATTTTTATGTTTGAGTTGATTGATACAGATAAAAATAGAGATAGTATTTACCTTCCTATGCAGATTCGAAAAGTTTTTTTTTTTTTAAGTAAACTTGTCACAATTATCTTCAAGAAACTCAGCGTGCACGTGCATTTTTATAAACGATTTTGTATACTGTACTGTATTTCGAATACTGGTTAGGCTAACGGTTGTAACAGCAGAAAAAAACTTGAATTCGAATTTTTTTTTTTAATTATCATAAATAATTTTGAGCTATTTATTAAAATTTACACTTTAATTACTCGAAAAACGTTAGATTACATGTGACATTGATAACAAAAAAAATGCAAATAAAAATATACTACTATAATTAACAAACAAATAAGTTAATAAAATTAATATTTAATAAGACATCTACAATATTTGGAGAAAGTTGTCGAATCTTCTTTAAATTATATGCGTAGATGCCTATTTATAACTATTTTAAGATAAATTATATATATCTGAGTAGATATATACCTGAGTGACCTACGAAAAATTTTATTGTAGCCCATCAAAAGGTATTTCATGGAGAAGTGGGGAAGGGGCTAGGCGGGTCTGGGTCTTACTACATACATACCTACTATTATATACTATATATTATTTCGTAGCAGCTGTTACAACCGTTAGCCTAACCAGTATTCGAAATACAGTACAGTATACAACATCGTTTATATAAATACACGTGCACGCTGAGTTTCTTGAAGATAATTGTGACAAGTTTACTTAAAAAAAAAAAAAAACTTTTCGAATCTGCATAGGAAGGTAAATACTATCTCTATTTTTATCTGTATCAATCAACTCAAACATAAAAATCGTAATATTTTCTTTAAAAAATAGTATGCTTAACGATGTATGAAGTATGATTTTTTGTATTTTCTGAGAAGATTTACTGTAGTAACATATTTTTTTTTTTCACCATCGGAAAGTAGAGATTTCAACGAACAGAAACCATACCAACTTTTTGAAAAAAGCTGATATTTTGACGGGTGAATTTTCGATTGAAAATTAGGGTGTTTTTTCGATATTAATTCAAAATAAGGTGAAAAAATAAATATTTTTAATCAAATAAATTACAGCGTATTTGGGACATAAAAAGGTAAGTTTTCACCAAATTTCGTTAAAAAATAAAAAAAATTGTAAAAGATAAAAATAAAAAACCAAAAACTTGGTTTTTTGAATTTTTCACATACATTTTGAGGTTATGTGAAAAAAGTGAAAATACAAAAGTTTTAGATCTTTTTATTACCTACAACTTTGCCATTTGATTTTTTTCGATAGGACTTTTAGTTTTGCCGGAAATCGAGAAAAACCATTTTTTACCCTTAAAAACTCACCCCCATCCCCTTCCCGACCTCAGATCGCCCGTAAATTATTTTTCCTTTTATTTTTATAATATTCCCCTCCTTTTCTAATGGGTTTCATCCTACTATTATTTTTTTTTGTTTTAAAAATTATCGACCCTGGTCTATGTGGAGTGGTAACAGGGAAGAATGGAAGAAGAAAACGTGTTGCTCCGACCCCAAATAAGTACTAAATAGAATGGGATAAGGCAGGACGATGATGAGTTTATACTAGTGGTGGTTAATGTAACATTTAACGCCAAAACATAACACGTTAGTTATCTAAAACGAAAGGCGTTTGCTAAACCGACTCGCCCCACCGCTTAGGCCTTATAATAGTAGAGGAGACGGTAAAGATCGACCTTCACCGCTCTAATTACCAGATGAGACGTATGTCTTATCAAATATAATTTATAAACAAATATGCCTTTGATAACTTGCCTATCAAAAAGTGCTCTGGTTTTCAGAGCGGTGAAGGTCCATCTTCACCGGCTCTTAGACCATAAGGTTGACTACTCGACCACGGGCACGGAGCCGGTTAAAACTAATAATTAGCTATGGACTTTTATATAGAAAGAAAGAAAAAATATTAAATAACAATGTGTGTGTGTATTATATCAATGTATGCTTCATATTATGTGATTATTTCTTGTGATATTTCGAAGTCGGTTAGTTTGCCATCTTCAGATGACTGTAACTGTAAGTAAATGACACTATTACTTTACTCTATGATGACACTTTTACTTGCCGACTGACTGCTGGCTGTCACGTTTGACATTAGCGTATTTACGGACGCAGTGTGTAAGAAAGAAGTTATTTTACCAACTTATTATTACCCATTCTGTAGCACTATAGCACTTAAATTCTTTTAGAATACTTTGTATACCTTACGGCATTTATTTAAGTTCACATTAAATAGCCACTACAAGCTGAGATACCGTTATGGAGCGGTAAAAAATCACTGTGCACTGTCTTCTCTCAGTTGGAAAACGCCCAAGTTGTCGACACAAAATGGATGAAAACATTGATAGCAATGTTGCCGTCTTGGCTATTTTGGATAATCAATGTGAGTAAACAAACTACGACATAAAACAATAATTCAGGGTTCTTTTCGAGTGATGTTGCTGACTTTTTACCAACAACTCTTGATTTATATCCATAATAATATGCTTAATTTCAGCGACACAGTATAAGCCAAATATGACTTTAACAAACTATAATCACAGCCACACTATAGGTCAAGAAGAAACAGATGCTAACGAGACCAATAAACAAAGTATGTACTGCATTAGAAATATTACCTACTGTAATCAAGAGCATTTACTATATATTCCAATAGTTAACAGACGACTTTCTTGTTTCAGATGTAATTTGGACAAAAAACGCAACTCTTATGCTATTAAGTTTGTATGAAACAAAAATGCATATGCTGGACAATCCAAAAAAGAAATCTAAAATGTGGCTGTCAATAGCAGAAGAATTGAAATCATTAAATGTTGAGGTACTTAATATCTAAGTTATTTACTAATATATATGTAAAAAAACACTGGTTATTTTTTTTAAATAATTTATAATTGATATTTTAGGTGACACCAGATCAAGTTAGGTGGAAAGTTAATGCTCTTACAAAAAAGTACAAAGACTGCATTGATAATGGACAAGGCGCAATGAGCTTCAAATATTTTAATGAGATGCACCAAATTTTGGGTAGATACAGTGATAATACTGGAACTTATAGATTAGCATCAGGTGTTATGCAAGGCCCAGACGACATAGACAAAGATAAAAGTAAAAGAAATATCTCTCTAAAGGGATCAACACCATTCAGAAGGTTAAGGGCAGAAAGAAGAGCTAAAATAGAATTAGATAAACAATGGTTAGAGTATCTAAGAAAACAAGAAGATCAGAAACAGTTGCGAGATGAAAGATACGAAAGAAATTTAAGGCTGAGACAAGAAGAATTACAGTTGAGGAAAAAGGAATTAGAAATCAAACAATCATTAGCATTAAAAAAATTACAGCTCAAAGAGCAAAAACAAGATGAAATGATAAAAATCGAAAGGGAAAAATGTGCTCTGCTTCGGAAATTAATAGCTGATCAAGATTTAATGAGGCAATGAACATATTTATACAAACTTCACTAAGCTATCTTTTTTACAAATAAAATGAAATGAAATAAATGTTTCCATATCTTAATAGTTTACTATTCTTGTTCCTCTAAAACTAAATGATCATTTTCATTCAGACAATAGTTATGCAAAATACATGCAGCTACAATAGTGTCTGTTATAAATGCAATATTTCTATACACTGTAAATAGTTTTATGCGTCTAAATCTTCCCTTGAGTACACCGAAAGCTTTCTCACTTAATTTCCTTGTAGATGTATGTAAGGAATTGAATTCTCTCTGCTGTGGTGTTAATCTTTTATTTTCTCGAAATGGTGGCATAAGCCATGGTAAAGATGGATAGCTTGAGTGCCCTACAAGAAAAGTATTATTTGGGAATAGGCCATTTCTGTTTTGAGATGCAGTATTGTACAATGGTGACTTCTTCAGAACTCGAGTGCAATTAGAAGAACCAGGTTCCCCACAGAATACATTAGTAAACCTTAAATTTGCATCAATTGTTGCTTGTAGAATTACTGAAAAGTATCCCTTAGGATTGCAATATTCTCTTGCATTTTTGGGTTTTTCTATTTTAATGTGTGTACAGTCAATAATTCCCACCATATGTGAAATTCCAGTCTTCATATGAAATGAATCACATAATAAGCTTATTTCTTCAAAATTTTGGGGCCATTTAATAGCGTCATTTAGTTTAGTAAGGATCCAAGCAACTACTCTTCTAATAACTCGAAATGTTGATGATATAGAAATATCAAATCTTGTTGCAATTGGAGTAAGTGGCTCTGTATTTGCAATAAATGACAGAAAAATGTAAAAACAAAGTTTTGGTTCCAGTGGTTTTAGCCCAAATTTATGTGATGCTATGAATCCTGACTTCTCTAATTCATCTGAAACAAATCATTGTTGGCTGTAGTGGTTGCATACAATTATACTCCTGGTAATATTAAGTTAAAATACTTAAAGTTTCGCATTACCAATAAGTCGGTACGCAGTATTTCTCGATAGTCTCATCCGATTTTTAAATTCAGCATCTGTCCAAGAGTCTATAATATGTAAATAGTCATCTACTCGTTTCCGTCTCAGTCTTATTAAATATTGCATAAGAGGAAAAAACAATGTATCCTCCTCTTCTTCACTATTATCCTCATCTTCAGAAACATCTTGTCTTACAGTACAAACATCACTCCATTCACTTGAATCACTTCCATCGCTGCTAACTGCTGTTTCACTTAGCCAAAGAACGAGTTGTTGTTTATCCATTTTATACACAACAGTATTCTTATCGTGGTGTTATTCTTATTCTTGTTATTCTTCTTCATTTCAACCATGCAGCTCATATTTTCACCAAAATAATTCAAAACAAACAGGATTGTTAACTTCGAAAAGATAGTTTATTTATTTTTGTGATGTGACAGTTGTGTGACAGATAAACCACCAGTACTTTTTTGACAGTGACATATTATTTAAAGAAAGAAAGATTTTATGTTCCAAATGGTCTAAAATAACTCTAGCTAAACCTGAAAAACCATATTTGGCTATGGTTCGTTTGTCAAAACTGTCATTGTGACAAACTGAGTGTTTGTGTATATTTGCAAATAAAATATTATGTACCTATGTATTAGAATGCAGCTTTAATAAGCCGCAGTTTTGCTAGGGTTCGTAAAATTGTTCAAAATGGATGTGTGTGAAGCACCTGACACATACTGTATTTTGGAAGAAGGCTAGTAATACTAAAAATTCTAAAATAAACCACAGAATTCGGGTTATTCACAATATTTATGTTTCACTTACAGCCTCACAAGATAATTTGGAGATTTGCGAAAGTACTAGTGATATAAACACTCTAAATGCAGAAGGAATTGAGGGAAAGCTAAATGATGGTTCAGATAAACCTTGTATGTATAAACAAAGCAATCTTGTTTTCCTTACTAAATTGATTAAATTAATAGATTGATTGTTTTAATTAATTAATTGATTGATTGGTTAAGAGAATGCAACACAGCCAAAGTCCGAAAAACAATTAATTGGTGGAGTTTTCATGTAAAAGTTTGATAATATTCTCAGGTGCAGTTTGGACATCAAATGCTACTACAACTCTATTAAAATTATATGAAAACAAATTAGAAATGTTAGAAACTCCTAAGAAGAAGACAAGGATTTGGATTGCAATATCACAAAGCCTAAGTGAATATGGCATTGAGGTAAACAACAGCAACAAAAGAGCTATCACCTTGGTTATTTTGTTTATTAGTATCCATTATGTAAATATCCATATCATTATCCATTTATGTTTTAGATGTCACCAGATCAAGTGAGGTGGAAAATAAATGCACTCACAAAGAAATACAAACAATGTGTTGATAGTGGCCACCATGATAAATTTAAATATTTTAAACTAATGAATGATATTTATGCCCAGTATCATGTTGATTGTGATTCATACACACTCACTGAATTGTTACATAAAAAGAAAGACTTCAAAATGAATGCAACAAATGAAAACAATTTAAAACTGAGCCATGAAAGTAAGGCTGTAATTGAAATGAGGAAAATAAGACTTGCCAATAGAATAGAAAGTGACAGAACCCAAGGAAAAATCCAATTAGAAAAACAGTGGCTTGAATACTTGCGGAGACAAGAAGAACAAAAGCAATGGAGAGATGAAATCTATGATAGAAACATAAAATTACGTGAAGAAGAATTAGAACTGAGGAGAAAAGAGTTAGAGATAAAAGAAACACTTGAGTTGAAAAAGATACAATTAAAAGAAAAAGAATATAGAGAGACGTTGCAAATTGAAAGAGAAAAGTGTGAATTACTCAAAGAAATATTTAGTAAAAGGTATTAAGAAAAGTTAAATCATGTGTTTTATTGTTCAATTGGCTTTGCAAACCAAATTTGATCCAAAGTTGTTTCAAAGGTTGTCAGTAATTCATACAAGCTTATGAATGGATAAGTTAATCTTATCCTTCCCTTCCCTTCATAATTTTTCATGTACACTTCTGCCTAACCCTTCGGGGATTACAGGCGTGATGTATTGTTATTATTTTTTTTTTTTTTTAATTGTTATAAGAACGAAGTTCTTAATAACTAATTACAATCTAGCTTAAAAAGACTAATAAGTAATTTAAATCTGACTTATTATGTTACAATAAAGATTATGTTAAAACTAAGAATAGTGTCCATATTTATGCACATATACACAAGTCCTTAGCACTTTCTTAGAGTCTGATATAATTATAAAAACACCATGTTCATGTGTTATATGAATAGCACAACATTGTTACTATTATTCACTCACTTTGCACTTATACTACACTAATTCAAATAGTTTAGTTCTCTTAAGTCTACGCACTATGTCTGTATTGTCTAGCAGGTAAATTGCCTCAACATTCACGTGTCGATGGAGTCTGTGTTCGTGGGCTTCAGCAAATTTTTGAATGATGGAGGTGACGACTTCCATGTCAAGGTCACGGTGGAGATCATCGTTTCTTATGTACCAGGGTGCATTCACTGCAGCCCTGAGTACTTTATTTTGGAACTGTTGAATTATTTTGACGTTGGTTGGTTTAGTACAGCCCCAAAGTTGGATACCATACGTCCAAATTGGCATCAGAATATGCTTGTATATTATCAACTTCTGTCGTCTTCAGTCTTCTAACGTCCAATTAATGTGTTCTCGAGCAAACTCCAAGCGAGATCGGCAATGAGCTACAGTCAATTTTGGGCCAGTTGCTGGTTTGTGTGATGTTAAATTTCGTTCTTTTAGTCTTCGTCTCACTGTCCACCTACTGATTGAGACTCCTCGAACGTCACGTAACGCTTGCTGTAGCTGAACAGCATTAAGTCCACGGTCGCGCAACGAATTGGTTGCAATAAAGCGGTCGTCACGTTCTGTTGTTGCCCGTGGTCGGCCAGTTCCAGGTCGCCGAACAAAAGCACCAGTCTCCAGATACCTGCGGTATACCCGCTGTACCTTTGAACGACTCAAATGAAGTCTGCGTGCCACTTCACGTTGTCCGTGTCCAACCTCAAGTAAAGCTACAACTTGGGCAGCTTCCGTCGGTGTAGTATCCATTTTATCAGGTTATTTTGATTACACAGACACAGATAAAGACAACAATAACAAGTAATATGGGTATGATTAACAAAAACCTCAAATTTAATCTTTTCTTAACAGAGTACAATAAAAATGTCATAAGCAAATTAAATGCGATAATTTTATTCTACCCTTTAAACTTTAATTTAAATAAAAAAAAATGAAATTTTGACAACTAACTACCCTCTTTGTAAAGGTTATTAAATACCCTTTTAGGCGATATATGTTTCGAATCGATGCGTTCCATAATACCAAAAATAATTACCATAATGCGTGAAAAAGGAAGTGGCTCGATTTATTTGCTCCCAAGTGTATTATGTATTGATAGACAGGATTTCCTTCCAAGTAACCAATACATACGTTTATAACGTATTTCGACATGAGCTTTCCAACGCAACTTAGCGTCGAGAGTTATGCCTAGGTATTTAGCTGTATTATTATAGGGTATTTGCATACCATTTATGTAGACTGGGTGGTAGTTACAGTGTTTGTTTGTGAAGTCAATGTGAACTGATTTTGACTCATTCAGTTTGATCTTCCACTTTTGTGTCCAGTCGTAAACTTTGTTCACGGCTAGTTGAACTTTTTCTACTGCTTCTCTGTGGCTTGACCCGGTAGCCATAATAGCAGTATCATCTGCGAAGGTCGCAATGGTGTTGTTTTCCAGCTCTGGGATGTCACAAGTGTATAACAAGTACAGAATTGGGCCAAACACACTTCCTTGAGGCACCCCAGCTTTTATAGATTTTAGCTCGGAATATGCATCCTCTTGCCGTATTCTAAACATTCTATTAGATATATACGACCCTAGGATATCTGAAAATTCTGGTAGCATGCGTCTGAGCTTAAATATAAGACCCTCATGCCATACTTTGTCAAAAGCTTGCGCGACGTCTAAAAACACGGTAGCACAAACTTCCTTATTTTCAAGAGTTTTTTCAATTATATTGGTTATTCTATGTACCTGGTCTAACGTTGAGTGTTTTTCCCTGAAGCCAAATTGATGGTTTGGAATAAGGGATTTTTATTCTATTATTGGTTTTAACTTTAGTTATGTATTGTTATGAAACGTGCGTGTATCATGTTTGTGAGACTATAGAGAGATTATAATCAGTTGACCCTATTATAATCATTTTCTGGCCCTATCCCAATTTATTTAGGGTTGGCGCAGCAGTTCTTCTTCTCCCATATTTCTCTGTTACTCATTAGCACATGAGACACCACCTTTCTTGCCTTAATATACTTTAAACAGTCCTTCCATCCTTTTGATTCCAGAGTGGCAAACGTATTTTTGAAAACTTGAATGCCGATTAGTTTCTTTTTTAGGGTTCTGCTATAGCAACAAACAGTACAAATTACTCATATATTATAAGGTGAACCTGGCCGCACCGCACGCGTGACGTCGCGTCTGCGTTCACCTATATTATCCATACCATCATAGTAGGAAAACTCCCTTGGCTTTCCTACTACGACGTACGGAACCCTTTATTTGCGAGTCCGGCTCGCACATGACTGGTTTTAAAAAAATAAAGGAATTTTCCTTTGCTATCTCCAGCATATATAGGGAATATAGTATAATTAAATGGGGAATATTGTTCCCTTAGATTATATACATGTCTAGATAGAGAGTTCGACCGTCTACGCCAAAAAAATTTGTTGCCAACTCTTGGCCCCTGGGCTCGTCCCGCCCGTTTAGTGGAGGTGAATGCTCCAACCACCCCGCGAAATTCAAATTTTCTTACGTTTTTTGTAATTTGCAGGTCAGTGTTAGTTTGTATGTTGATTAGAATATTAATTGCGGCTGTAAGACGTATGTACTTACAGAATTATAATCATCAAAATCATCAATACAAGCTTCCAAGTTCATAAAGGTGCAAAAATGACTTTTTCAAGTTCCTGCACCTTTATGAACTTGGAGGCTTGTATTGATGATTTTGATGATTATGATTGACTATAATTTTTTTTTTTTAAATTGTTTTTTTTTTATATATTATATACATAATTATATTATATTTATATTATTATATATTATTTATTTTTTTTATTTTTTTCCGAGCGTGGCAGCAAGCCACCCTTCCAATTCGTTTTGGTGGCCTCGGCGTCCGCAAAATTTCTAGTATAAGCTTACCGGCGTTCCTGTCGTCTGTCCACAGCACTGAAAAGCTAACCAGGAAAATTTTAACCCTCTCCCTGGTTGACTCGGAAGTGCCATACTTGACCGATGCAGAGAGCGCCTGGAAAATGGCTTGCCCGAACACGGATCGGCCCGAGAACCCATTTTCCCAAAGACAGTGGGATGAGCCGCTCTGCAGGTTGGTACGGAATAACCTTATTAATACGTCTACCAATACTGCCGAGCGTGCCCGCCTGCTGGCTGTGGGTGAATGGGAGTCGGGCCTCTGGCTTCAGGCACTACCGTCACCTAATATAGGCACTATGCTAGGTGACACAACCTTCCTTCTCGCTACATGTTTGCGTTTGGGTGCTCCGTGTGGGGCTCCACATCGCTGTCAATGTGGTGAAGTAGTCGACAGCCTCGGACACCACGGCCTTTCCTGCAGTAAGAGCGCAGGTCGAATTGCCCGGCACGCCAGCATCAATGATCTCATTCGACGTGCTCTGGCCACCGCCGGTGTGCCTGCTGTTTTGGAACCCAATGGGTTGGCACGCGTCGATGGGAAGAGACCAGATGGTATGACCATAATGCCATGGAAGTTGGGTAGGCCTTTGGTGTGGGACGCAACTTGCGTCGACACCCTTGCGCCATCCCATCTTCCTAGCACGGTGTCCTGTGCCGGGGCGGCTGCTGCAGGTGCTGAAAACCTCAAACGGCGCAAATACAACAACTTAATTGGCAGTTATGTGTTTGAGCCGTTTGGGGTTGAAACACTAGGGCCTTGGGGTCCGAGTGCTCACCTAATATTTAAAGAAATTGCCAAGCGGTTGGTCGACTCTTCACGTGACCAGAGGGCTGGCCTGTTCTTTGGCCAAAGAATCAGCATTGCCATCCAACGTGGGAATGCTGCCAGCCTTCTGGGCACTTTTCCTGTTGACAGCGGTGTGGATGAGTTTTTTGACGCCATGTAATTCTTCTCTTTTTGATACTTGTATATATTTTATTATAATTTTAGTTCTGTAAATTGTAGTTTTTTTTTAAACACATACACGCATATATTTACCGTTTTAAAAAAATGGGGTTTGGTTTTTTGCAAATATCTCTAAAAGTTTGACATTGTTCAACATTGAAAAAAAATAAAAAAAGTAAAACCAGCCAAGTGCGAGTCGGACTCGCACACCGGGGGTTTCCGTACAAACAAAGTTTAAAATTATTAAAAATATTTTTATTATAATTATGATTTGTAACAATTTTCCCTTTATCTAAGACGTTGTTTCGTACCAAATTTCAAGATTCAGAGTTCACGGGAAGTACCTAAGTAGGTTTTGATTCTCTTGCGAGTGTCGAAAACTTGCGGAAATTTGCGGCATAGACGGCTGTATCTTTTGATTGCGTTGGCTTAGAAGTTGATTTTTTCACAGCTAACAGCAGCAGGATATTATAAATGCAAAAGTTTGTGAGGACGTATGGATGGATGGATGTTTGTTATTCTTTCACGCAAAAACTACTGAACGGATGTCAGTGAAATTTATAACACAGATAGTTTAAAACCTGGATTAACAGATAGGATACTTCTTATCCTGGTAGTATGATGCCGTGGGACAATTATCGAAGCCGCTGGCACAAGCTAGTTTGAAATATATTTCAGTTTGATACCCCCACGTGTTCCTGAGAAAAAGGGTCTTGACAGACAGACAGACGGACGGATGGAGAACCAATTGATCCTATAAGGGTCCGTTTTGATGTGAAACATCTATAGCCGCACGTAAAACCGATTTCTGGCGTGGCGACGCATGCCGTGGCGACGCGTCGCTACGCCATATGATGGTATATATATACAGTCTATATGCAGTAGTGTGTACGGTGTGGCGACGCGTCGCCATGCGCAATCGACATAAATAGTCATCGTTATCTTAAAAAAAAATCGTAATATTTTATTTTATCATTAAGACATATTTAGTTCCTATCACAATCTGTTCTTTTCTGCATATTACTTTTACAATGTCGATGTTTCACATCTGCCAGGCGTCCCGTGACGGCTCACATTTTTTTCCTTTCGAGGTCATCATCATCATCATCTCCATCTCCCTGCCCTTGTCCTATTTTATTTGGGGTCGCCGCAACATGTTTTCTTTTACCATTCTTCCCTGTTAGACGTCATAGTGGAATTGAGAACCTCCTCCTTTTTGGAAGTCGGTTAAAAAGAGGAGGATATATCCCAAAAAGTAGGAGGTTCTCAATTCCTCTGTATGTTTTCTTTTTTTTCGAATCTTTTTTTCAAACTCATAAAATAAATGTCAAACTGTTTTAGAGATCATATTTGCAAGAATCCAAACCCCATCTTTTTGTTTATAACTTTTGCAAGCAGCTATTGATTTTTTTTAAAAATACCTACACGCCATTCCGAATCGAATGACACGGTGACACCTCGTTCATATTTTTCGAAGGTGTAGAAAAAAAATTGAGCCAAAAACGTAGACTGAGAAACGGCCAAAAAGCAGTTGTTGACATTAAAATTGTGCCCCCCCCCCAGAAAAAATCTTATTCCGGCCAGAAACGCGCAAGGGTTTCACTTTTGTTCTTCCAGTTATTTTTTTTATTTTACAACTCTGGTAATTTGCTTTGTCTTTATGTATGTACTGTGCTGGAAACTCCATAGCCGTTTGGGGGGGGGGGGTACGTGCCCCGTGCCCCCTCCCCTGGATCCGCCCTTGGCCATTTTGACGGCATGTTTACAGAGTTGCCTCATAATTGAATGTTAAATTTCCAATGTAAGCGTTAGAGCGTTAGCTCTGGCCTGTTGTTTTTGTTGCGTTTGTAGCGCAACACTCTATCTAGACATGTATATAATCTAAGATTGTTCAAGCTCTATGTGGTCTGTGAATTGTTCCCGTGTTGTGAAAGGTTGAAAAAATCCACTCTTTTTATTCCTTTCATACGCATTCAGTAAAAAGCTGTTATTTTAAAATAACAAACAGACATTTCGGTTTTTTTTTGTTTGTAGAGGTTAGTGGGCAGTTAAATTTCAAAGTTTGAAAAATAACTGTCCTGTAAATAAACTAGGGGTGTGGCTAAGTATCAATTTCGATTCGTATGTGGCCTCGATGTAAGTCTAGGTCAAACTAGATAAATGACTAGTTTCAAGTACCTTTCGTTGAGTCAAGTAGACTATTTTTTTTTAATAAAAAAAGTCTCAAGTAGGTAATAAGTTGGTTCTTTTTGTGTTGATACATTTTTAACGAATCACCTTGTTATGACTATTTATGACTGTGCATCTCAATCAACCACACGTTGGAGGTTACACTTTGCCACACACACTCCACTAAAGCAAAGCCAAGAATTTGTGATTGTTACCCAAGCGTGAGTGTCAGTCAAATTAAACCTCTGACCGGATTCCCACTTCCAATTTACTTAGAAAATAAACTTTAGAACATGAACTTAGGCAGGGGAATGGTTTTCAACTTTCATCAAGAATTTTACGACCTAGAATTTGAAATCACTATGATTATTTGCTACGATTGGATCACATTAATTTAAAAACCACAGACAAAAAGTTCCAAGAAAATCGACTAAAATATTCCAGTGATAGCTACGCTACTCTCTATGGTTTAAAAAAAATTGCTTACGTCGCAATGCTACCAACATAATGTCCCGCCGCGACGCAAAATTCTACAGAAATCTTCGTTTATTCGAGAGGATTTAGAAAAATTTACTGTGAATTTCGACAATGACGGACTTAAAATCTAAGAGACATGAAAAGTCTTTGGGTTTACTTACAACGAAATTTGTGTCATTGCTGCAAAAAGCAAAGGATGGTGTTTTGGATTTGAAAGTCGTAAGTATAGCTTGATTTGCCTCCCATTGATCTGTCAAGTGAATTTGGGCACGAAAAAGAAGTATTTTAAACATTATTTGCGATTTAATTGGTGGTTAAAACATTTTCAGGCGACGAATTTGTTAGCTGTAAAACAAAAAAGAAGAATATATGATATAACTAATGTGTTGGAAGGCATAGGCTTGATTGAGAAACGAAGTAAGAATAGTATACAATGGAAGTGAGTGTACATTTTGTTGTTTGTTATTGTTTTATTTCTATACTGAATTTTCTCGGATGTAAGTTGTATAATGTTAAAAATCACAAACAATCTATTTCAGAGGTGCAGGTCCAGATTGCAAAACGAGTGATATTGGTCAGAAAGTGATACTTTTGAGAAAACAGATTGGGCGCCTAGAAGATCACGAACAAGTACTTGATAAGTGAGTATAATTAATTTACCTATTTGTATGAAAGAAGTCAAGTTAACATCATCTCTGTGGTCAGAAGTAGGTTCTTAAGGCCTAAATGACCCAGTGAAAAGTGATGATTAATTGTCAATGTCACAAACACAAATATACTTAACTAAACAAAACCTCATTTATTTCAGTCAGCTTCATTGGATTGAACAGAGTATAAAGAATGTACTGGATGAATCAGATAATCATGACTTATGTTCTGTTTCTGACAAGGATATCAAGGAATGTTTTGACGATAACCAAGTTTTAGTATTAGAAGCACCCTTAGGGGCCGAATTATCAGTTGGGACAATACCTAGTAATAAGGTAAGGATGACTCAGTAAAGAGTCTTAAACCATTTATATTTATATTCTTGTAACAATGTGGCACATGTTGGTGATTATACTTCAATCATCATCTACCTAGCCTTTTCCCACCTATGTTGGGGTTGGTTTCCAGTCCAACCAGAAGCAGCTGAATACCAGTATTTTACATGGCAGAACTGCCGAACCAACAGCTTAGCATGCTTTCTGAGACACGGAGGAAACTTGTATGTAATGGGTTGACCCACCCACCGAGCCCAACCAAGGCAAATGTGGCATAACCTGGAGATTGACTTAATTAGCTGTTAATATTTAGCCACAAACTGGTGATTATTCTTCAATAATAGATTTATCTATAGTTAACATGTCACAGAGAGGTGGCCTGTGTCCTAGCCATAGAACTGTAGGCTGATTATACTATTCATTACATTTCTCTGAAACCAAGTACAGTATGTGTACAAGTTTTCCATTCATCCCACATTAATGTCTAGTACTTGCATACTTGCGATTATGATGTATTTTCTTTTGTTTCTTTGCAGAGTAAACCAAAATATTCAAACCCGAGTGATAGACAAGCTGGAATGATAAAACACAGCAGAAATGTAAATGCACTTTTTCTGATTAGTAAATACAATTTGAAAATAGATATGCAAACTATGGTGTAATTGTCTTAACACAATTGCAAGTCCAATAATATGCATTTTGACTATTCCACAATATTTATAGTGTGATTTATGTTGTTGACCAAAGTAGTTTTTCATAGTTACTAAGTGACAATTTTAAGTGGAAATTATTTTGAATACAATGCAATAAAGCTAATTGCAAAGGCTTTTGTCCTGTGTTGCAGCAACAATCAATGAATTAATGTAAAATACAATGTTTACTAAAATATTTGAACCATGCTTTGAAATGAAAGAATATGTTTCTGTTTCAGGACCAAGATCAGCAGTATTTTTTACATTTAAAATCAACAGAATCCATTGGAGTTATACTTTTAAGCGATAGTGATAGTGAAAAGGTATGTACAATTCAAAATATTTTATTACTATTTAATAACTTGACACTGACATGGTTACCATTGTCTCCACTCTAGAACCTCTGTTGCAGTGGTAAGCATGGGTGCTGTTGTTATTTCAGACACTAACTGACCCGCTCCAACTTCGCTTGGTGACTTCATACAAGCTTTAACACTTTTGGTGCCAAGCACCCCGCATATGGGTCGAAAGATTTTTCGTTTGTGTGCCTTCAACTCGTTTCCAAGTCGTCGCTATACATAACTATAGAAGACTTGTACTCACATGACTTGCAAATAAAAATAGATAACAAACTTTCTTTCAAAATCATTGTTAAACAAATACATAATAGAAATGTCCTTTCTGTAATTAGTTCCTCTAGTTTAAAAAAGAAGATGTGGAAAAGTGTTTGTAAACATTTGCCGAATAAACAGCATTTATCGTAACAATAATTCATGTCATTGTCAAGGCTGGCTAAGCTAGCCTAAGACATAGGCTCAGGTAATTTTTCAACATACATATTTTGTTTTGTCACAGGAATCAGACGATGATGACAAAGAAGTACAGAAGTACACTGAAAGAGGAGATATAGACAACAATAGTGAGTATATTTTGCTGTATTGGAACAATGATAAAATGTCTCTAGTGTTTGCAAGCGCTATTGCTGAGCATCTCAATTCCTGTTCCTTAATTTTTTAGGAGCACCATTGATGGGAATAGACTCACCCTATATTACTTAGGACTTAGATATGTAACTGTCGAACCCTTCAGTCATTACAGACGTGAATGATGATGAAGTGTTTGTCAGTTTCTGATTAGTTATTATTAGATTAACCACTATGAATCTAAGTTCTGATCAACAAAGGACTATCTAATATATAAAATTCTCGTGTCACAGTTTTCGTTGCCATACTCCTCCGAAACGGCTTGACCGATTTTGATGAAATTTTTTGTGCTTATCCGGTATCTATGAGAATCGGCCAACATCTATTTTCCATACCCCTAAGTTTGGGTTGTCCACACCAAACATTTTTTTAGTCACCCATCAAAGTTACCGGGAACGAAGTCGCGGGCATCAGCTAGTTTTAATATAATAATATAATATTCGATCGACCTATCGTCCCTGACAGGACTATTGTTGCCAATAAGCCTGACATTGTGGTGATAGAACGATCGGAGCGTCGCGCAATGATTGTTGATATAACGGTCCCGCATGACGAGAACCTCGTGAAAGCAGAGAAAGATAAGCAATTCAAGTATCTAGATCTGGCTCGCGAGGTTGTCGACATGTGGCACGTGAATACGGCAATCATTGTCCCGATAGTCGTGTCTGCCAATGGCTTAATAGCCAAGAGCCTCGATGAACATCTAAGGAGGCTATCGCTTGGTAGCTAGATCAAGGGCTTGATCTAGAAGGCAGTACTTCTGGACAATGCGCGCCTGACCACCGGTAGCTCGGACCCTGTTCCCAATGCCGGTGGGCTACTACTTTTTATATTTTTAAATCTTTTTTTTAAGAAATATTTAAAAATGTATTTAGTATGTAAGAAAATTAATAAAGAAAATATAATATTCCTGAGTTAATCAATTGGAGGGTCCTGATTATCGAAGATATTCGATTTTGCAAATCAAATTTTGACTTTCGAGGGCTATATGGAAATAGTTGGATGTACTTTAAATTCTAAATTTGGAAACCAGTTATTATGATGGTGCATTTTTAGGGTTCCGTAGGCGAATGGCAAAAAACGGAACCCTTATAGATTCGTCATTTCTGTCTGTCCGTCCGTATGGCACAGCCACTTTATTTGGAAACTGTTAAGACTACACAGTTGAGACTTGGTAGGTAGATGTATTCTGTGAACTGCTTTACGATTTTTTATACAAACCTAAAAAAAATAAAAGATTAAGGGGGTCTCCCCATACATGGAACTGAAACCAAGAAAAACTTTTTTCATCAAACCTATACGTGTCTATAAACAGGTCTTTAAAAATTACATTGAGGTTCCTAAAATATTTTTTTCTTCTAAGTCGATCGTTTGGAAGTGTCTATCACTTCCAATGTGATAAAATGTGTGTCTCCCGCCCACCCCCCTCTAACTTTTAAACTAAGAGTTATCATTTATCATTAAAAAATAGTTTTTGAGATATAGCACATTTAAAAACCGCAAATATAACTTTGTCTTTTTTACAAACACTATGAAAAAGAAACTTATCACAAAATATGTTTATCTGTTTCCGATTTAACAAGAAATAATACAAATTAAATGGGGCTTCCCTACTACGATGGTACGGAACCCTTCATGTGCAAGTCCGACTTGCACTTGGCCAGTTTTTAATCAATTGAGTTTATATCATGGAAATTGATCCCATGCTCATCAACAATTTTTTTTCCTCTACTTATCTGCTATCAGTCATCAGTTCATCACTGACTATGATCAGATGTGTAGAAAGATACATCACTTTGATTAAGCAGAATTTGGACACTGGTCCTCATTCTATAAAAAAGTGATGTATCAACAATACTTGTTAGTTCAAAGTACAAACTTATTAATGATTAATTTAACTTCCAGATTACCTACTGCGGCTGAGTCCACCAGTAACTAAATATGACTTCTCCTTTTCTCTCCATGGATCAGAAGGGTTGTGCGACTTATATGACATCCCATGTTAACTATACTGTAGTAGGCCCTTTTTATACTTTTGTTTTGAAAGACATTTTTATTACGTACTCTATTTTTGATCATGTTGATGTTTATTCTATACTAAATTGTAAATAAATTGTGTAAATATAGAAAATCGTTTTGGAATTATGAAAGGACAGAAATAAATGATAAGATTTATTTGTATACAAAGTATTTGTTTTATTTTCTAGTTTTAACTGTTGGCACGAGTCTGTTGAGAACACCAAATGAATGCTTCTTTGTAGTTTGGGCTTCTGGTAGATTTGTATACAAAGTATTTGTTTTATTTTCTAGTTTTAACTGTTGGCACGAATCTGTCGAGAACACCAAATGATTGCTTCTTTGTATTTTGGGCTTCTGGGAGATTGAGTAATTTCTGGGCTTCCTTTGCTTGCTCGATGAATTCCTGAAAGTAAAAAAGATGAATTGTTACTATGTAGATAGATAGATAGATAGATGCATCGGGCTAGTGTCCGCAACTCCACGCCTTGAGCGCGTTTTTTGCGTGCGGGTGGGAATCTTATTCGATCCACCTCAGCTCCCCGAGAAAAGCCAGCAACCCCTTGGTGTTACCGGCAATCTCGCGGAGAGTACCTGGGTTACCGAAGTACTTGGCCCTGTATGGGGCAACCCCCGTACAGTGCAGGAGCACGTGGGCTGCTGTTTCTTCTTCCTCCATGCAGGCTCGACACAGAGGACTATCTGTGACTCCTATAACAAAGAGGTGCTTGTTAAAAGTACCGTGTCCAGTGATGGCGGCCGTCACTGTGCGTAGCTGCAGCTTAGTTAGCCGGAGCGCTTGTTTGGTGAGGCGGGCGTCGATGGCGGGAAGCGCCTCCTTGGCCTGCCTGCACTCGCCGTGGTCTAGCCACAGCTTCGCGTGAAGTTCCCTGGTACGTTTCCTTACCAGCGTGCGAAGATAACCGAAAGGGAGCGGCACGATGGGTTCTGGTCCCACCGCTGCCATGCTTGAGCCCCTTCGAGCGAGCTCGTCCGCTGCATCGTTGCCTCGGGAGTCGCTATGTCCTTTAATCCATTGAATGGTTATATTGTTTAGATTACCTACCTGGTTCAGGCGTTGGTGGCACTCGTGTATCAGCCCGGAATTGACCGTGTGGCTCCTTAATGCCAGCAGCACCGCCATGCTGTCAGAAAGTATACGGATAGAGTAATCCTTTACCTCCCGAGCCAAGATGGCTGATGCCGCCAGGGTGATACCCATACATTCTGCCTGAAAGACAGTGTTGTGGGCCCCCAGAGGTACGGCTAAGTGGATATTGAGATCCTCCGAGAAGACTCCGGCTCCAGTGCCAGTACCTGTTTTGGATCCATCCGTGAAGATCCGCACTTCTGCAGGGTTAAGTCCCTCGCAGCGGTGATCCTCATGGAGTTGGATTTTGTATTTCTTATCGAATACGTACTGTTTGGGTACTCGATCGTTTACAGCTTTCACCAGGGGGAATTCGCTTTGGAATCCCTCCAGTGCCGCAGTATGCTGCGTGTACTTCTTACCCCAGAGTTGTAGCGTATTGAGGCGCACCGCCGTCATCGTTGCTTCCTGCTGAATGAACAGGTGGAGCGGCGGAAGCCCCAGTATGGCTTCGAGGGCTGCGGTCGGAGTTGTCCTCATGCAGCCTGTGATCGCCATGCAGGCGAGCCTTTGCATACGTTGCAGCTTGCTTATGGCTGTTATTAATTTGGTGCGGGGCCACCAGACCACTGCCCCGTAGGTGATCATGGGTCGGATTACCGCACAGTAAAGCCAAAGTATAATTTTGGGGGATAGGCCCCACTTCTTACCTATCATCCTCCTGCACTGCCAAAAGGTGATGCAGGCCCTGTTTAGCTTGTTGTCAAGATGACTGCTCCAATTTAACTTACTGTCCAGGATAACTCCCAGGTATTTGACCTCGTTGGTAACCTGGAGCTCAGTGTCGAATAGCTTAGGTAGGCGATGCGGGCCTAGCGTTCGTTTTTGGGTAAACATGACTAGTTCAGTTTTTGTGGGGTTCACTGAGAGATCGAACTCAGCACACCATCGCTCAACTATGCGTAGCGCCTGCTGAGCGAGGTTGCAAATTGTCCCTGTCACCTTCCCCGAGATGAGGATGGCGAGATCGTCTGCGTACCCAATAGTGTAAAAGTGGTTAGCATTGAGCTTCGCGATGAGGTCATTAATCACCAGATTCCAGAGGAGGGGCGATAGCACTCCTCCTTGGGGACAACCCTTGGCTATCACTGCCATCTGCTGCTCTACTCCAAGGCGGACTACTCTTTTGCTAAGCATATTGGTAATCCAGTCTGTCAGTACCTGTTCCACACCGTGACGGGAGAGGGCGGCGCTGATGCTGGAGAAGTTTGTTTTATCGAAGGCCCCTTCGATATCTATGAAAGTACCCAGGCAGGTGCCCTTCTGATGTATCGCTTCTTCTATCCGGCTGACTACTAGATGAAGAGCAGATTCAGTGGACTTACCCTTACCCTTATTGTTACTATGTAATACGATTGTATATTGTTATGTTTACGTGAGCGTTCAAGGCCGATTTAAAAAGATCATCACTTTTATTGAATATTACCTTTCTAGCTACTTGTTTTATAATCTTTTTTCTTGCTATCTGCGTCTTGCCCTTCTTTTTATGCCTAGGAGTGAAGTCCATTTTCCTAGGTTTGAGGTACTGAAAAAGAAGTAAGATAAGAAAATATTACTAACTATAAAGCTTAAAAGGGTAATTACAAAGTATCATCACTACATATTATAAAACATAGTCCTCCGCCGCGTCTGTCGAACTCAAAAACTCCTGCACCGATTTTCATGCTGTTTTCACCAATGGATAGAGTTGTAACTGTTTTCACCAACGCGGGCAAAGCCGCGGGCATCAGCTAGTTATCTATAAAACTGTGGAGTTGACGATTTTGTATACAATGAATAGATGAACCTGACAAGGCAAATGTCAAAATGGCTATAAACCTGCAGCACCTGCACCTGTTTGTCGAAACCAAGCGACTATTAGCTCTTACGAACTTACCAAAAGTTTCTTCTTGGCCTCCATCTGATCTTGCATGGAGGGCACGTCAACTTCAGTGATATCAAACGGATTGAGTGTGATAAGTTCTGCAGGGATCTTGTCCAGTAATGCTTTGACCTCAGCCTCCTTGCGTTGTTTTTTGTTCTGGAATGGATTGCTTTCCAACGCATCGAAGTTCGGTTCACCACTGCCTGTGATAATAGAAGGTTATCATTAAAAGGCCATAAAATAACATCATGTCTGTATTTTCTAAAGCTAAAGGTGTTCAGTAGACCCTCATTTTAACAGGTTAGAATCTCGTGTAATTAGGAGTGAGCCTATTGCCATCAACCAGGTCCTAATCTATCGGCTCTGTGTTGCTCCTGAGAATTTCGTGATGTAAAATAAAATTTAAACAAAACAAATGTCGATTTGGAATTAATCAAAATGAATAAGGAATGAAGTAAATTACCTAAAATAGTTCTAATTCAATTAAATGGGATATTGAATAAATTAGGAACACCCAATTAATTAATTTGGTCCAAATTGGTAATCAAACCTAGGACCTCAAGTAGCTGTTGTAACCACAAAATGGCTGTTTTAGGCAGAATGTTAGTATTTGGAGGATACTAAAAATGTACTATTACATTTTAGGTTCCTTTGAATTTGTTTTACTTTGGATAGTAAGAGTGTGAAACTTACCTGGTACAATAATACTTGTAAATCCATTGCTAGTTCCAACTCCTAACACATCTTCATAGGGACAGAATTTAAAATTATTTATAGTTTTTGCCATCCTATGCCTCAAGTATGGTTTCTCTGTTGTTTGTGAGCAGCAGTTACTGAAAACAAAACAGTAATGGTATTAATTTATTTTCAATTGTCATGGTGGTAGGTCCTCAAATTATCTTTTGTTCAACATATAAGGAACATACTTGTATATTTCCACGACTTCATCTAGGCCAACAGCGAGCATGTCCTTCTGAGAGAACTCTAAGTCCACCGGGGCACTCCTCAATCTGTAATCTTGTATAGGTCCGTCTAGGTTCCTAATGTCCCAAATTTTCATACTTCTGTCCACTCCCGATGTGGCCATGTACCTGTGAATTAATCAAAGATTTTAGAAAAAAGCAAAATGTAATGGCATAAAAACTATAATTGAAACTATGTTACCAATGTGCCATTGTAAGATTGATTAGTAAATAGAAATGCAATATTTTTATCTGTCTATTCAAAAAAACTGGTAGATAAAAATTATATGACCATGTCAATGAGTTGTATGATGATTTTAAAGAAAAATAATAAGCACGAAACTTACATTCCCCTGTTATCCACAGCAATAGCAGTCAGCGGTGTCTTATGGCACAATATCTTAGCCAATGGTTCCTTGATAGTGGGCGACCAGAGTGACACAACTCCTTTAGAGTTCCCTAAGCAAATAGTGGCATTGTATGGATTCTGCGCCATGACTGCTGTTCTGCCTAAATGGTTATTGTAGTGCCCCACAACCTCTCCCATGGAAATATCTAGCCATGTCATGAAGCCAAATTCATTCTGAAAATAATTAAAAAGTGTTAGAGATATTTCTTATTCTTACTTATATCACCGGGTATATCAAATCGGGAAGAATGGCGTGCATTAGAAGAGACCTACACTCAGCATTATCATCTGTGGGAGGCTGTCGCTAGTGGGCCATAATTCACCATGGGCGGGATAAAAACTGACACCAGATTAAAGATAAAGGAAGAAAGAAGATTAATTCTATATTTTAATACCTATATTTGGTATGGTGTTAGGTATGTATGTACCTACACAATCAACTTTATTTATATATAAATACAATAAAGAGTATTCTATCATCTATATCAATGTATGTTTTATGCAAAACTAGTTATAGAAGGAATATTTGTGCTAATACTCACAACGGCAGCTAGCAAGAAGTGGTATGGTAGGAATTCCATCCTCAAAATCTTATCCATTTTCTTGACACAGTGTATCTCAGTTCCTGTGTTGTCATACATGTACAACCACTCCTTTTGAGCAACTGCCACCATTGTTTCTGTGTGCAACCAACTGCAAAATAAAGTTACAGGTGGTATTAAATTTATTTAGCCAAATTACAAGTATAAATAGACACAGAAGAAGAAGGGTAGTGTAAAGAAAAGCATGATAGCTCAGATTGAATGTTGAAGAAGGATATGAATGGTATGTTGACAAGATATTTGAATGGTAAAAGTGAAGTAGATGGTGAACTGTGGAAGATTATGGCACACTCACCCTCATAGAGAGGAAGCCTATCTGTATCTGAGCAGTGGGAATGTAATAAGCTAATTATGAACTTCAACCAGGAAGATGGTTAAACTGTAGAGAGCCTGGAATCCTGTGGTTCAACTGTGTAAAAATCGTTTTGTTTGGTGGCAATGTAAACAAGTGTTGAGTGACAGTGGTAGCCAAGTGCCAAAAAACGAACAAGAAAGAGGGACCGATTTGTTTGCTCATAAACACCCAGTTGGAATAACTTTAGTTTATCCGTGATCATGGTGCTTGCTACAGCGCTGAAACTAAAGCATCGGGAACTATAGTAAATATGGTAAATACTCCCTTTTCAGTGTCAGGTCACACACACAGGTCACTGGAACAACTTGGGACCCACGGATGCCCCTCAAGTTAAAGGGGAAAATATACAAGTCCGTGATTAGACCTTTCGTACTGTATGGATCAGAGTACTGGGCTTTGAAAAAGATGGATGAAAAACGATTGCATGTAGCGGAGATGAGAATGTTGAGATGGATGTGCGGAGTGACAAGAATGGATAAAGTAAGGAATGAGTATATTAGAGGAAGTTTAAAAGTGGCACCTGTTACAGAAAAATTGAAAGGAAGTCGTTTATCTTGGTATGGTCATGTAATGCGGAGGGATGAAACGCATGTGACTAAAAAAGTGATGGATATAAATATTGATGGATGGAGAGGGAGAGGAAGGCCAAAGAAAAGATGGATGGATTGTGTGAGGAATGATATGAATGAGAAAGGAATAAATGCCACCTTGACGTGTAACAGGGAAGAATGGAAGAAGAAAACGTGTTGTGCCGACCCCAAATAGGATGGGATAAGGGCAGGAAGATGATGACTCCCTTTTCAGTGTTAATGATCATTATGTCCTGTAAAAAATACTAAAAGTGTTTACCTGACATCATGAATAGACTCCATAACATTAATTTCAAAATGCAACTTCTTAGTGACCCAGTCAAAAGCAGCCAAGTGTCCCTTCTTGCTGCCCAACAGTAGATGTCTTCCATTCCTAGAGTAATTAGCCCGGTAGGGTCCAAATTCCAGGTTCAGCTCAAATATCTTGGATGCGGCAGATATGTCAACACTCTCCGCTATGATCTTCTGTGATATAGCTGTTGTTTTACTGTCCTCATCTACTTCTAGGCCACTGAAATGTTTAGAATAAGTAAAATAAAAAGGAAAACAATGTCCATACAAACACTTAATTTACATAGCCATTTTGCTTAAGGAGGTAAATATTATTGGGCTTAAAAAAGAGTTTATTGAAAAGAGGGCTTGCTAACTTGCTGTAACTTATCAACTAGGTTTTGGTTACGTTTCAATAATAAATATTACTGACTTAAAAGCAATGCTTGAAATAAAATATGTCATTTAAGCTTATATTATAAATTCTTATTTTACCCATGGTCCTCTGTCAACAATATTTCAGCTCTGGCTGCTTGTTCTTGAGCATAAGTGAACTTTTTCTCCCTTTTCCTTAATTTCTCGGCATGAAGTGGATGTCTCACACCTTTGCCAACACCCTCGCCACGGGAATGGGCTTCTAACTTCTCAGGATCTATGGGCGCTTTTCCTTCGAATTTTTTATTTGGTTTACGTATTTGGACAGGTTTTCTGTCATGTCCTTTGTGGCTCTGTAATTAGAAGTAATTCTTAGTTAAGTACAGATATGCAAAGGATTGTGAAGAACTTATAGTTAATCCTACATTGTTTACATATAAAACGAAAACCCCTACCTTGAATTTATGTGTTTTTAGTAGACCTGGAGTTATTTTAATGTTGTATACTTCTACATCTTGATTCTGTTTTTCGGTCCTTTGGTCTGGTTTCTTGTCTTCGGTATCAAAATACCGTTTAGGTGCTTTCTGTAAATAGCAAGTAATTCAAGTTATTTACCCTCTACTACGTTGAATTATTGGGATTAACTCATGACATAGTTAAAATTACTTTACCTTTTTAGGATTCTTCATTGTCAATGTCTCTTAATTTGTAAATAATATTCTATTTCATTCAGAATTTCAGAATCGCTAATTTTTCTTCTTCACATGTGGTAAAAATTGTTTTGACAGCAGAACATGCGGTTTGTCAATTTTGACACTGACGGTACGACCATTTTACCACAGATTATGTTATTGGGCGTTCCAGCTCTTTATTCGACTTTTATCATTGGCTATAGTCGATTAGTATGGAATTGTTTAGTAACTGTTTAACTAAAATGTACTAACAACGAGTGTTATGTACTTATGTTGGAATATCCTTTTGTCGTTTTATTGAGAAGCTACCTTTTCACTGAGACAACGTTGCAAACGCGGTCTAAGTTAGTAACTTTCGAAAATACATACAGTCAAAAAAGTATCGAGATTGAAACAAAGAAGGAAACAAAATTAATTTATTGGTCTCACTTAGGACAACACAATTTGATAAAAAAGCAACAATAACCCACAGTAAACCTTAAAACCATTAATTCAAATTAAGTCCTGTACGAGGCCAAAAGGTCACTATCTCAGCATGGTGCTGAAACATTTATGACAAATGTCAATGTCGCAGCGCTGGTAAAGTCCATTTCACGAAAGAAGTTCCGCAGACGCAGCGCTGTATGTCGCGCGACATAATGTTGTTTCACAACTTTTGGCATCGTAAATAAACCTTACAACGCACTAATCCAATAATAAACTCACAAAATATCTACCACAACAAACGCACCTTGATAACATGAAATAACATCGACAAACGACAACATGGCCGATCTGTTAAATTTAGTTCCACAATTGTCCGCGGGACTTCTTTCGTGAAATGGACATTATTTGGTTATTGGCTGGCTGGTATTGCATTTGATGATTTGTCTATGGTTCCAAAATATATTTTTGTTGTTAGATTGCCACAACTGTTTTCCATTTTGGCGCGGAGTATAAGTTACATTTATTCTGTTACTTAAATTAAATACAGTGTTGTTTTTAGTTACAATAGAATCCCGTTTAGCTGGATATCCGATTAGCCGAACTCATTGTTCACGGCACAGAACATAAAAAACAGGTTCACGGCTCTAATTATCATATTTTTATATCCAATTGTCTAAATATGTGAACCACTTTCTATAATAATTAGCCTTTCTATAATATTAGATTTTATTTAGAAATCTATTATCGATTATACGGAATACCCCTGGTTTGAATTGATTCGGATAATCGGGATTATGCTGTACGTTGATGGCCTAGCAGAGCGAGGTAAATATATACATACATAAACTCACACCCTTTTCCGATGGGGGTTGGCAGAAACCACAGAACCCCACCTGCTTGCCTTGTCCACATTCATACATCTGGTCATATACGCACGCCGGTTGCGAGTACAACACACCTGTCCTAATCCTAGCGAGGCAAATCTTCCATTGTGTCTCGTTTTTTTGATAAAGTCGATTTACCGGCCATCTATAACATTTTCAGTGACTTCGAACACGCAAAACGGATTTTAAACCGTTATTTTTGGATAATAATTGGTTCTGGGTAAACCTGGATAGGTACCAGTGGGTTTGTTGTAATGCACAATTGACCTTACCGATCGAGTAACACCGAAATCAATGGGGTAACATAATGACATTAATGAGCGATAAGCTGACAAAGTAACTGCTGTGAAACAAAAATTCGCCGCCTAAATAAACTGAGGTACCTTCTATTCTCATTTTACTTGTTTTGTCAATCAGCAAGCACGCGCGGTGAGCGCAATAAATAATAGGCTTTGCATTGTCATTGACACTGAAAACAATTGAAATTAATATTAAACGTAATAAAATATATTTCACGTAGACCTACATGGGCACTTCTAGAACGTCGATAAAGGGTGCACGACTGCCCGTCGGGGCTGCGTGTTGTTCGAACGAGATACCGCGGCCTCAGCGCAAGGGCTAAGAAGGAATATTGGTGGTTTTTAGTCAGTAGAAGTCTGACGCCGGGATTTCGCTCTGCCCAGAGCGGGAGGGGTTATTTGATGATTTCCCACCCCCAAAAAAAAAAGGGTGCACAACTGCACGGTTCGGGTTAGTCGTATCCTATGGAGACGAAACGGCAAGAAACATAATGGTTACTCTTTAAAAAAATATTATTTATGGTAGCTAATTAGAGTAATAATTTTATTTTATTTATTCAGGAACAATAAGCACAGCCGCAATATGTGTTGTAACAGAGTAAAGATAATATCCGTGGCTGGCGTGAACACATTGACATGTCGATTTCTATGTCTTTTTTTTATTGGCTTATTACATCCTACGCATTAAGAATTTATATGAAAAAAATTGACAGTTATAGAAATACATAATTTTTGGAGCAATCGACTTTGAGAATATGTTGATATCTCGCATTTTGACGTGTCTAACTTAACAAAACCTCATGTCAAATTAACGATTCACATGTTTTTGTGATCGAACATTGATATTTTGTTATATCAACCTATACTCAGTACCCAAAATAATATTCGTAATTTGAAATCTCAACTTATACACTTAAAATTTTTCTTAAAGTACTAATTTTAAATTGACAAATTGAGATATCAAGTTATGGCCCACCGAAGTATTTCTGTTTAAATTGCGATATATTGAGATGTCCAGTTACTGACAACGAAGTTCTGAACCCTAAATGTAATAAGTATAGGTATCACTACATGTTGTCCGTTACAAAATCTTTAACGTTAAATAAATATGTTTAGTTGACAACTTATGTACCCAAGTGGTATTAAAAGCCCGTCGGGGCTGCGGGTTGTTCGCAAGAGATACCGCGACCTCGACATGAAGGGCTAAGAAGGAACATGGATGGTTTTTAGTCAGTAGAAGTCTGACACTCCCTTTGGCTCTGCCCAAGAGCGGGAGAGGTTTTTTGATGATTTTAAAATAAAATAAAAAAAGTTGTATAAAAAATAATCGAGTTATCAACAAACTTTCGTAAGAAGTAATAATTTTTAAAATAACCTCGCTCGTGTGTTGGTAAAAAAACGTCAGTTTAGAGTTCAGAAGCCACGCGCACGCGAACCGCGAAACGAAAGTACCCTTTACTGTCAAAAACCTGGACGATTCTGGGGACAGATTTCTATGGCAACCTATTAAATGGCTGCAATATAATAAAAACAGGGTAGAATAAATCAATTTCAAGATGACCCTGGATCGCGAACCCTCTTTCAACATACATACATACATAAACTCACGCCCTTTTCCCATGGGGGTAGGCAGAAACCACAGAACGCCACTTACTACGATCCTTACATACTCCTTTTGCCTCGTCCACATTCATACATCTGGTCATACACGCACGCCGGTTACGAGTACTACGCACCTGTCCTTTCAGAAGAACGGCACCAATATGATCAGTGTATGTCTTTCTAGGGCGTCCCCTCCCGGCATTACCACTCACATCTGCCTTGTAAATTTTATATATTTATATTTTTTTTAAAACCTTTTGTTAATCGCCTTTCATTCATCCTTTCCACATGACCGAACCACCTTAGCATACTCTTTTCAATTTTTGTCACTACATCTTCTTTTAAACCGCAACGTTCTCGTATTACCTCATTCCTCAACTTATCATTCAGAGTTACACCACACATGCTTCGCCAAGAACGCATCTCCACAGTATTAATCCTACTTTCATGCTTCGTTTGCCACACCCAACATTCACTGCCATACATAAGAGTAGGCACCAGCACACCATTGTGAACAGCCAGCCGAGCCTCTTTTGACATCGACTGTTTGGTCACCACCGCATGCATAGCACCATTTACTCTATTTCCCGCGTTTACTCTCCTTTCTACATCTGCGTCAATCTTTCCATCTCTTGTAAACATACTGCCCAAATATACAAACTCATTCACTTGTTTCACACTCTTATCATTTATTTCCACATCACACACCGATATATCCTCTTCTCTTTCAAATACCATAACATTCGTCTTGTTTACATTTACATTCATCCCTTTTCTCTTAAATGCTTCATTCATAACAGTTACCATATCTTGCAACTGTTCCGCTGACGATGCAAGAAGAACTTGATCATCTGCGTACAGGAGGCATTTGACAGGCAACTCATTCATCCTTAATCCACAGTCATTCTCTTTCAAATCTGTCAGACAACTATCCATGTATAGGTTGAACAGCCAAGGGGACGCTACACAGCCCTGCCTAACACCTTTTGAGATGATAAACCAGCCAGTGTATGCCCCATTTATCCTAACACAAGCACTAGAATCCTTGTACAAAGATTTTAGTGCTCGTACCAAGCACCTGTCCACACCATACATAGATAGAGTCGACCACAGCTCTTCCCTCCACACACTGTCGTAAGCCTTCTCCAAGTCTACGAAGGCACAGTAGACCTTTTTGTGCTTTGCCAGATGTTGGTCAGATGTTGTTGACCCTCTTTCAAGTCAGTAAATTTTCGGAAAAGAGGAAAAACCACCATAGATGTCTTTAGGTTGAGCCAAATCTCCAAGGAAGCTTTGCCAATCAGTGCAGAAAAAAAGGATTTGATGGACATGATTGACCTGATTGACAGAGTTTTATATTAATATAAAAACTGTCGGTGACGTCTCTGCATCTACTATTCCAGATTTGGACGAAAACAACCCAGATGAAGAGGATTCTGAGGTCCAATAAAACATGAATGGTCTGTGACGAGGTTGAGGAGTTAATGTATGGTTATTTTAGTTGTTTCAATTTTTAGTTGTGTTAGTAACACATTTGTGTCTGTATGATGACGTTGTTTGTGGTCCAATAAAACAATGTTTTTATTACAAAAATACTAGGAAACTGATAGTTTCGTGGTGTTTCAATTAAATATTTGTTCAGTTAGAACAACATTACTTGATTTGAGTGAGTAGTAGGTATTTCAGCAAACTAAATATTTTTTATGTTTGTCATCTGTTTGCTATCCAATTAAAATAATGTGTTAGTCATTAAAATAACATTGTTTACCTAATAATGAGGTGAATAAGTTGAAAACAGTTGGTGAACAAGTTGACAACTCGGTGAATAAGTTGAAAACTGTTGGTGAACAAGTTGACAACTCGGTGAATAAGTTGATAACTTTTCGGTGAACGACTTGACAAGTCTATTATTATGCAATCTATGGGAAATTTCGATTATTTATTGTCGTCATTTAAAAGATGGCATAAAATAACCTTTAAAACAACTAAAACATATATGTTAAACTAATTTACCGATTTACCAGAAGACGCCAAAACTTTAAAATGGCCGCCCTGACAAATTACAATTTTAGACATGTCAACATATTCACGCCAGCCACGGATATAGAACATTAACAATATTGCAGCCCACAATATTATCCGTATATTAACAACTGAGATTATGATAATGAGTATCACTAGATAGGCCAAAGAAAACACAATAATAATATTTACATCACATTAATAACAAAAACAAAAAGCAATTTAGTCATTATTAAAAGTAAAATCCCCTCAAAGAGTGGAGGCCAGTGTGTCCCAGTAGTTAGAATCAGAATCATTTATTCGTAAACATAAGTAATAATTACATAATATAAGCTCTTAAAAATTAGGTAGTGCGCTATGTTTTGCCAATTTACATACAAATTACAAAAAGGACGACTATAAATACTATTAAAATATAAATGTCTTACAATACAATTACTTTCCTGTTTGGGATATCATACTTATTATTGTATTATCACATGCATGGCAATTCAATTTTATTATTATTCATAATCAATTTCATTTCATGTCAAAGTTAATAGTCAATTCAATTCATTTAAGTTAAAGATATAAATGTAAAATATTAAACATTCGGAACATTAATAGGCTGTTGATGATGATGATGAAAAATAAAATAAATGAAATATTAATTACATCACGACACATTTTTCTTTTCTCACGTAAACAAACAATGAAGACAAAACAGTGCTTTGAAAACTTGTGTGACTTCATATTCTAAGACATTAGTATGACATTTTTTACCGGTGAGTGACGTCAAAACCCTCCACTCAAATCTTTGATGCGTGTTATCTTCGTCAATTTTTATTGATTTGATAAAACAAAAAATACGTATCCAATATTTTTCGATAATCTAACAGACGGACTAATTAGAAGCATATTTTTCTTAGTCAGGAAACATCCCTATTCCTAATAACATTATTGGTTAAAAATAATTTTCATGACATTGGATTTAAATTTGGATTTTGAGCATACAAAAATATCAATATTAACAAAATTACAATTATAGGATTCAACCATTCGACAGACAGCGAAAACAGAATTAGTTCGACAGGAATTGACAGAAAATAGGGTACTAGTAGTACCCGTGACTACGGATATTAATGGTGCGTGGGACTACAAAACAAGGTTTGCTCGTGGGATCAATACAATCGAAATCACCATGATTAATACCATGCAGTATAGAGACCTCTAGATACTTATGTCTAGATTCTAGGTTGACCTGCCCATATTTATCCAGTAATTGAGAGTACGACAAATACGTTTTAGGGCATCTATAGTGCATGGCTCGCAGAAACTTGCGCTGGACTTTCTCAATCTCGTCTATGTATTTATGGTAAAACAGGTTCCAGATAGGGACGGCATATTCCAATTGTGATTATACTAGGGTTTAATATAGGTAAAGGTATGTGGAGACCCACTCAAACTCAATGGACGACCTCATAACGAAACCATCCATCCTAAATCCTTTATTAATATTTTTTTCCACATGTTGTTCCACATGTTGGTTTAGGGACAGCTTATCATCAATTAACACACCACGATCTCTCACAGTAGAAACATTACTCAGTGCTGTGTCATGCAATGAGTACCTATTTAAAGGTAATAAATGTTTTATTCTTTGTGAAATTGATGCAATAGCACTTGAAGTGACATAGTGTAGTTTATTGTCTAGACAGTAGTCAGTAAGTCTGTCGAGATCTTGTTGGAACATTCGACAATCCTCTACAGTTTGTATTGACCTCTAAGCCTTAAAGGTCATCAGCGTATACAAGACACTTAGTATTTTTAATACATTTGTTAATGTCATTGATGTACAGAATAATAAAACAAGTGGCCCCAAAATTGAACCTTGTGGAACACCCGAGGTTATATGCACTACATTAGACCATTCACGACAATCCGTTGTGTTCTATTTTTAATATAGGATGAGAACCAGCCAAGCAAATTTTCTCGTATACCATTAAAAGCAATCTTATTCAGTGGGATTACATGGTCGACCTTGTCAAAAGCTTTTTTGAAATCTGTATATACTGCGTCTGTAGATATGTATAGAATAATCAGTGGTGTCCGTTTCGATTGCTCGGCCACATTGTCGTAGAAGTAAAACGACTAAGTCAACATTACGAAGAAATTTGTAAAACACTAACAGTGCGAACCGCAAATTCGTAGAAATAATATTCAGAAAGTTATAAAGGTTTAACTCTCAAACGGGTGCGTACCATTTGACATTATAACAAAAGTTGTAAGTATCACATGACCTAAATGAAATCATTTAATATATTTTTTTTAGTGTAATTATGAAATGATATAATGAATTATTGATATAATTTCAGTTTACCTAATTTTGTATGGTTTAGTAAACATTTTCTAGAATGCACATTTGAACTAATATTCAGTTAGTACCTATAATATTTAGTTAGTATAATATTCAAATTCTATAGTAACGTTTAATATAATTTTGAAACGTCTACTTTGTTTTGTATATTTTTGCAAAAACTGTGTTGTATGAATTAATAACTACGAATGAATATGTTTTTTTGTTCTTTCATATTCACCTCATATATACCTGCGCCAGATTCCTTCTATTGTTGGTGAATCATTTTAAATGAGGTTATAAGAGTATGATGTTTTCTGATATTTACTTATTCACTGCAGAATTTGGGCAAAAAATTAGTAAATATGAAAATTAGGTCAAATGAAAATTAGGTCAACTGAACGTTATATAAAAAGAGCAATATACTAATTGAAAATTATATGAGATGAACGTTATACTAAATGTTATTAGAGCAAAAGAAGTTTATATGAAATGTAATATTAGATCACATGAAATTAGGTTATTTGTTTTTATAGCATATGAAAATTATATCATGTGAACGTTATTTCAAGTGATAATATAATAACTGTTGGCATATAGGGTGTAAAAGTACCCTTAACGCAAACGAAGGGCACTTGTTCTCCCCACCACTGCGATCATTTTTTTGTTCTAGACCATACCTGGGAACCTCCTAGTTACGGAGATATTGGGGGTCAAAGTTACAAATTTTTCACAGCTGTTTTTGTAAATACTAGTTTTTCAGGTTATAAATTTACTTAAATTACCTCCATGACCCGTTTACTATTCTACTATTCAAAGCATCCACTAGCACAATGTTTTTAGAGTGCTACTTTGAGTTTTACAGTAAAATGTGATTTTTTACAAAAAAAAAAGTCGTTTCCCAGCAAAAAAATTTGCGTAGGGGCACTTAGTTTGATGTACAGAATGCTTGGTTGATTTACACCCTGTATTTTACACACCCCTCTCAAACTGAGCTTAGTAGAGGTTCCATTCTTTTTGTTTTTGTTTTGAGACATTTTGAATACTTACAGTTTGGTATGTGTCCACATTTGATAAAACTAGCAGCACTTATGATAATGTGTTTAATTAGCGACGATAGTGGAGAACCACGAGCACTACACAATCCATGATTAACCATTTATCACTGCACTAAAAAAGACGCGAATGCGGGTGACGCTGGGGCGCGAACGCACTCGGAAACCACCAAGATAGGATAAAATAATTATTATCATGTGATTTAAGATTAGACAGTCATTAATCCTTTCTACAAAATAATTTTTCTAAATAATATCTATAAATCTTGGTCACCCTACTTCTAACATGCATTATGTGCTGTAGGTCGTGAAGTCCAAACATTAGAGCTTTATACATAGTGTCTACATTTTCTTCGAAATCGTATTAGTGATTAGGAAAAATAATGGTACCTCTACTAAGTTTCGTTTAGGATAACTACGTGGCCGCGCGGTCCTCCGCGTTTCAACCGCGCGGCCATAACTTCTAAGTACTGTAGGTCGTGAATTACAAACATTAAGCCTTTCTTTATACTTTCTACATTTTCTTCGAAATCGTATCAGTGGTTAACAAAAAGAATGGAACCTCTACTAAGCTCCGTTTGAGAGAACTCCGTGGCCGCGCGGTCCTTCGTTTCAACCGCGCGGCTATGGTTAAACCTTTATAACTTTCTGAATATTATATCTACGAATTTGCGGTTTGCACTGTAAGTGTTCTACAAATTCCTTCGTAACGATAACGTAGTCGTTTTACTTCTACGACAATGTGGCCTAATGTTTGAAAGTAATCAATATTATAGCAATTATTATCCTTGTATTATCGTGTATGTTAGTCAAGATTTTTTCATATATTTTGAGTACCTACTTTGTCAGCAGCACCGAAGGGGCAATGCCGAAAACGACATAATTTGCCCCTTCCAATTGAGCATTATATTGAATAAACAATTCATTCTGTTTTTTTGGACCTTCTCCTTTAAAACGAGTCATTCAGGAAGTCACATGCAGGATTACTCGTTGCTGACATTTTTCAATGTCACACTTCTAAAAGTTACTTATAGAAAACTTTATCTGTTACAAAATATTCACTGATGGATGACAGTGATGACTGTTCGGCCCAGCAGAAACCAATGCGTAGCGCAACTTGCACATTATGTAGGTACCTACCTACTTATAACTTATAGAACTGAAGATACATAGTCCATATTACGTGATAATTTAAATTCGCACTGGGTGCACTGAAATTGAATTATCGGACTAAATATAACTAACATATATGTAATAAGTTAGTAGTATCTATATGTAACTACTACGGAAAGAGGGAAAATGAAATTATTAACCTGTTTGATACAGTCACGTGATAAAAGGTAACTGATAATTTTTCACGAAGTTACACTAACCGCTAGCTGTTACCTTCGTCGGCTTGAAATTATTATTTAAACATAAATTCCATATTTGAATAGGATTTCGTTAACAATTTTAAGGGTTTTCATTTTTTGTTTGCACGGAACCCTAATCTTTTCCTTTTAGCCTAAGTTACTCCTTATAACATCTATCTGCCATTAAAAGGCCCGTCAAAATCGGTCCAGTCGTTTCAGTGTGCCGAAACAGACTAACCGATAACAAAAGTTAATTTGATATCTATCTACCGTATATACTTTCGTAATTATGTAATCAGAAAAACAAAAGAATTTTGAAATTACAAACAGAAGCTGCTATTTTATTTATTTATTTGTACAACTGAAAGTAAGTATTTTTGCATGACTGTACCCAACCAGCTACGAGTTAAGTATTACTGGTACATAACTACCTATTATAGCTATCGTCAAGGAAAATAAAAACCACTGAAATAATCTTGGTATTTATTATTTTTATTCTCTTTAACAACACATACTCAATATTTTACAGAAACGTATATGACAATCAGAGTAGTAACATAGTAATAGGTTTTAGTATTTAAATGCTAATATTTATAATTCGTGTGTACCAATGCGATACCGTCAAAACAAAAGATTTCGATATAAAGTCTTTATTTCAGATTAATGAATTAACAAAAACGAGATTTGTCTAAAACGATAAAACTACGCATGTTCTTGTGTAAAGCGCATTAACTAAATGTATTGCAAATCAACATTAACTTGAGTTAATTAAGCTATCACATATTCCGTAAAGTTAACAATAAATAAGTAACATGTAACATAATCACAGCAAAGTGAACATTGGCTAACAAAGAAAGTAGGTATTCATTTATCCCTAAAATCGATTATCAATTAGTGACTGAATTATTAACTTACACGATCTAATGAGATCTCATTATTTCCTAATACAAATAAAAACGTCCCTATGACGTGACAACTATCGTTATTCACAATTTTATTTACAAACTGACTAGAAAGTCCTCTAAGGAGTTCTTCTTTTTTGTTTACATCGTTTATATTTCTATCTCATTAATTTAGTCTTAATAGTTCAGCGTTCGGGAGCTGCTGCGACTCTGAAGCATTTGGCACATTCCCAGCATTATCAACTTGTTAAGACAGATTAGTAGTGTTCACTTAATATGTATTATTTTAGTTTCTTCTGCTTGATAAAAATCTGAGTTTGCATCTGTAATTATAAATTTTCTAAACCGTCCGCCGTTCAGCGGCCGGCCAATTAAATTATACATTTATTTATATCCAAATGAAAGTAGGTACAATATTTACACAATTGATTTTTATGCGTTTGTGAGACTAAAACCACTTACATACAATAGTATAAATTTGTCACCTAACAATTAATTTAATTTTAAGCATATGAGTAACAGTGTTTAAAATTTATTTAATGTCTATATAGTCCAGCTTACAGATAAAAGTCGAACGAATCTTCGAGTGTTATGGTGATGTCATAAAGAAGTCACACATCGTATACAATGGTTTACAAAAGACATCGTTACCTAATACTTAGTCGAACACAAATACCCGTCCGGGTGACCCACACGGGTCGCGGAAACGCTGTACACATCACGAAACTATTTAGTCCCTCACATAATATCATGCAGTCAAAGTCTTTGTCTAATTTCTTTGGTGAGTAGCTCCGATTCTGCTTCCGCACTACCACGAACACTAAATTGTACTAAATTCAAGTAGTCTGTATCACTGATAAGCTCCGCCGATGGCACTCCAGTTGGTCAATTACAGGTCACTGTCGCTCGGACTCGGCGGCGCTCTGTGAACTTTATATGGGTGTGGGGAGCACTGTGAAGTCCTGAAGCGCGTTTTTCACTGTCTCGTAGATGGGTCGGTTCTCGTCGGGGCAGTAGCCGTCGGGCGAGCACAGCGTCTGCAGCTTGGTGAGGTACGAGTCGAAGTTGTCGTGCGCCGGCTTATCGCCCGGGACGGGTGGCGGTGGTGCACCCGGCGGTCCGGCCGGCGCCGGCGCTGTGCCGCCGCCCGGAATGCGCACGTGCTCCAACAGTGTGATAACGTTATTCCGCAGACTCTCATAGTACTCATTTAAGTTATTGTTACGAGATATCAACGTCTGGTTCTCCTGAAATAGCAAGCAACATTTCAAAATCCCATACTTACCATCCCCCACCATAAGCAAAACGGGCAAATCATAAATTTGGATTTGAGTGGCTACTTATACGGTAGTGGTACCAAATTATAAAAAGGTGTTGGTACTCACAAATTTTAATGTGTGATGTGTTAGTAGCACTCAAAGTTGGATGTTTCGAGCCATGACAGTACCATCTAAGTTATCAGACAAAAATTTTGGGTTAAATAATTTCATGAGGTGAAAGAAGTTTTTTTAGCTCATGGTTGTATCTATTCTGGGGCGCCGAAAAGCCAAGAATGAAACAAAAATAAAAATGATTTGTTAGTGAAAATGTTGTGAGTTGCGACCTTCACGGTCTTTGAAATAATTTTGTGTTACTTACCCTATCTCCATGTGAAAGATGTGTCTCCATAGCGTTGATATCTGATTTGAGCCGCATCATCTGCGACTCTACGCGCGCGTTCTCTCGCTGCAGCTCCGTAATCTCCTGTTCTAAGGTCATCAGATCCTCGCCGTTCCCCGTCTGCATATTCATCTCCATCCCTGAATTCCAGAACATTATCTGTAGTAAGTTTTTGGATCTTAATCATATGACTTTTTTGCAGAAGAAAATTTCAGGTCTCTAATCGGGGAGAATATTTACTTTATTTTATTTGTTTTTCTTAATAAATACAAAGGGAAGGCTTGAAAAGGTTTAGTAATATAGTGAAATACACACCTGTATAAGGCTTTGGGTATAACGGTGTGATATCGTCCGGGTATTTGGGCTTTTTTGGTTGCGGTGTGGGCGTCGCGGCTCCGGCCACCGGGCATCCAGACAGCGAGCGGTGTGTTAGGAACGAGCCGTTGATGTGTCCTGATCCGTCGCAGCCGGGCGTCGGGCAGTTCACTCCGTCAAACTTTATAGCCGATGCCGCCGCCGCTACAGCCGCTTTGTGTTGCTCTACTGTTCCACCACTTTCAAGCACTCGCATTTTGTTGCGGTTCGCAATCGGGCACCCCGAGGCACTGCGGAACAAACACGAAGGACATTAACACACAAACTTTTCTCCATATGCACACGCTACTATATCTACTATCTACACTCTACACAAAACATCTACTGTCCACTGAGAATCAGTCTTACCTTCGATGTGATAAGAATTTCCCTGTAGCGTGTCCAGATCCGTCACAGCCCGGTATAGGGCATCTAAGCAGCGTGGAAATAACCAAGAAACTTATTGGATTACAGAAGAAATGCGGTTTTCTCTAAATACTTCTTACAATAGTTCGAACTGAGTTGGAAGGTCAGAGGTATGAAAGCTATGCACGTGTTTGTTGTGGAACTCCTAGAAATTCAATGCCGCACATAAAATACGACAAAACATTGAATGTAATTAGTCGGAGCCAGCTCAGATGTCGAGTGTCGTATTACTATTTGCGATTACAATAGTATAACTGCAGTAAATTACTTACTCGTGTAAGCAGTTTTCTGTTTAGCAAGTAAGTTGTCTACTGTCATACTTATTTTTACTAACTCTGTAATAGCTAGGTATTAGTCAAAGGTTATTCTAAAAATAGAAATGTTAGTGTGAGGATAGACGAAGTAAATCATATTAATTTGACTAAACTTGATTAATTTTAACTGGTCTTGACAGAAAACCCCAGATGTCTAAATGTTAATTAGCGGCTTTATGAACCCGAGCACGACTGTAATTTAGATAAGTTAATGTTAAATTGCACCCAGCACCATTACACAAATCAGTTGACCAAATGGTGAACTCACCTCAGTGGCTCGGAGTCCTGTCCGTCTCTAGGCTTGCTCTTGGGCTTGTTAGCTCTGGGGCAGCCAGAGAGGGAGCGGTGCGAGGAGTAGTTGCCGGTGACGTGTCCGGAGCCGTCGCAGCCGGGCGTGGGGCACTTGAGCTCCTGCGAATGCGGCTGGAGCTGCGACCGGTCGGCGCGCGGACAACCGGACAGGCTGCACATAAACAGACTGCTTACAATGGCGTGTCGGCGCAGCGTACTGTAGCTTGCAGCGGCTCGCAGTGGACATTGGACTTGGCATGCGCTGGGTTCTTGTTCACAGACACACGTTGGAAGCCATCTAGCCCTAGATTTTGGGACTAAACCTTACTGGGCTGGATGCATTTTACTACAAGATTTTAGTCAAATTTTCTTTTTCTTTTATAACTTCAAACATCTGAAGTAACTGAAACGACTACGAACTTTTACAAGTCTTGCTGTCTAATGATTTCTCTAAGTTATGGTAAATGGCGTAGATATGTCTCTCGGAGTCTTTGTTGTAGGTAATTCGGTGTGACACATGGAACAGACGTGGTGAACGAGGTTCTTAAAATTACTGGTGTGTTTGTAGATTCTTTTGTACAGCGTATAAAGTCATCAATACCAAATAATATGGTCGAGATTCGCTTTAGTATCAAACTGTGTCCGTATTAGGACAACGAGAACTGGTTCCGCGATAGTATTTTGTAATGTGCCTGTGTGGTAGAGCTGTGTTAGAGTTACCTAGGAAAGAACCAAATTTGTTATTAACGAACTAGATATAAATACTTATTTATATCTGTCTGATAGAATATTTATTCATAATCAGAAATAAATAACGCAAAAAGGAACATGTTTTATGGTTATGGCCCCACTTTAAAAATGTTGCATATTTACAACTTATAGTGTAATTTGCAGGAACCTACTTAGGTGTTTCTGCTAATGAGCGTGAGTCAATAATTATTGCTTGTTTTATTTTCTATAGATTAAAATAAATAACAATTAAACGTGAAACTGTTAAATTAAATTACACGGCTACAATGTTTTATGGTATTTAAAGTTGATTTTTATGTGTGGAGTTGGAGTTGCACATTAAGTGCTTACTCCTAATTAGAAAATGTATTTAATGTGTTAATTAAATAAGCAACTGCGCATTCAATCGTCGAGTTTCGAATACCGTCCTAATTTCCTATCGTGAAAAAAGTAATAAATAAAGAATCACTATTTTTAACAATGTGAGCTAATGGCATCTATATTGACGTTTGCCAGTACAAAGTTCTCAAAGAGTTAAAGTATATTTAATGGAATTTTCTTAATTATTTAATTCTGATAATTAATATAACCAAGGTGCTTATCGATGTATCGATTATGTTTGTAAAAACAATCTCACAACGAATACTTGCAGTGAGAATGAGCAAATCATAAAACAAATTCAATATTTTTAGAAGTTGCAACACTAATAAATTTATGGCTTGGTACATACTCTATGTATGAAATAAACTCTATTTTACAATTTATGGGTAATCGTAAAAATAGTTCGGTTGGCTTGGCTTGCATCTGCTAGTTTAGTTCTAACGCATTTGAATTTAAATTTAGAACACACACGGAGATTTTCATATTCCGAATGTCCATAAATAAAAGTGATTTTTGTGATGTGGCCTGCCTGACCTCATCTATAAAAAATTTAGCAACTTTTTTTTGTTATTTTATAAATCACGGACGTGTATTATTAGAAATCTATACACAAATTCGGAAAACCGTTCCTAGGTTTTGCAACATCAATAAGCTCTCATTCACTAGGTAGGTCTAGTTATTTAGTAACTATTGGTGTACTACCTAATGGTAGTAATTACTGAAAAAAAACTGTTGCCTACCTAGACCCAGTCTAGTAGTAGTGCAAGTGACTAAGAATATTTCTAGATCAAAGTTATAAAATTGTTTCCACCATAATCTTACCACGATACGTGTACGTAGGTTGAGCTCTTGAACTATGTTCATAACGATTAATAGCAATTAATGTGTTGATTTATTGAAAGGCAACATGTCAGAACGGTTATTATACCAAAGTCAATCTTAGATGCGTAGAACCTATCTCCTCGAGTTTAGAGCGAAATATATGACAAGTACCTATTTCTCATTAGCAGCCACAGTATATGGATTTATGCTCGATTAATGGCAATAGGCTCGCCCTTTATTACATGAGACTTGAACGTTACTAGCAAAATGTGGGTTAAATATTAGGTACACCTCTGCCTTACCCTCCGCGGACACAGTCGTGATGTTATGTTAAGTATTATAACAGAAAAACTACAGTAAGTAGGACTGGGTACTAGGTAGCAGATACCTGCGTACTTACTCTCGTTTCCTATCTATACAAATAGCCTACATGATAAGGAAATTGAATCAGATATTTCTAAATACATTGTTTTGTTCGCTTTCAACCCATAAAATTGCCTAAAAATAGTGTAGGTCATAAATTAATTCGGTAACATCGAATTATACAAATATATTCCTTCTTTGTTTAAAGAGATTTGAATGTGAAATCTCTTCGTGTTCCATTTACAAAGTTATTAGCATAGAGGCGCGACATTGTTCTGTCATTGTTTATGCACTAATCTTTTGAAAACAAAAGTAGAGTAACGAATTCACGAGGCACTATGTCATAGGCAGCGTATGTGTGTAAATAAAGATGCAGGCGTCCTACGTACGCGACTACGTCGAAGACTGCTTCATAAAATTCTGCCGTATCATTTACAGCATAAGATTTCAATTGATAAAAGAGGTCTAGAACTGATTGTAACGGTTGTGTATAATGTAATTTTTATCAGGGTGGCGATAATAGATATTTGATTCTATTGTTTTATTACGAGCATGTTTCTGACGCAGTTGGAGTAAGACTACAAGATCGACTGCACGTTTTCTTTATCGCCGTCTCTTGTTTATTTAGTTTGTATAATTATTATTTTAATTATTTGCACACACAACACGCAATATTGTTAGAGTAACAAGGCGTAAAACAATGTTATGGCACGATCTGTGACGAGGAATATTATTAGAGGCATGCGGTTAGTTTGCATCAAAATCCCGTGGGACGCCGCCAATTGGCGCGGAAATGCGCAAATTGTCGCTCAGGGGCGCACTTGTGGACGCTCTACTTAGCCATACAAATGTAAAACATCGAACACTCTGTTTTATACAGTTTGAAAACGAATCAAAACAAATTATAAAAACTTTAAGAAAGTATACAGCGTACAATAGTAGATTCAGTGAGTTATTAAATTGATTAATGTGACTTGAAGCTGATGCCGATGACGATGGTCAATAAAATTTCTACTATTTTATTTTTATGCCATTAAGTAGGTACGGTAATGATGGTAACTACTAGTAACTAGTAGGTACTTGTTTTTGACATTCTACTGAAACAGTTCTTCGAAAATTGTCTATTAAAGAAAAAAGAAATGGTTCGATGTTCAAAATTTGCCAGGCCACAGATCTTGCAACCGCGAAATCGTATTCTGCCAGTAACTGCCGCTTGCCTGCGGTGCGTCGCGAAGTTGCCAGAAATGTGTCCGGAGCCGTCGCAGCTCTCGACAGGACACTGGATGAGCTCCCTCGACTCCCGTATCCGGTAACTCAGTTTCCCATAAAAGTCGTCGCGGTGATAGCTAGCGTGAATAAATAGATACGTAACAGTATTGAAAAAAAAACAAAAATAACTCGTTAAAAATAAAAGAAACTAATTAAAATATTATTCAAGGTCTTAAAAGTTACGTTTTCCCGTTTAATTGAAGTCATTAACCCAACGAAAATATGTAACAACACGAGTACCGAAAAGTTTGTAAACTAAAAAAACTTTGCCACCAAAAACGTTATCTAGTACGTGAAGCGAAGTTTTTGAATGTTTACAAAGTTGGTATTATTAGCCTCGCTGTTGTGTTTACGTATTGAATGATAGGAAAACTATTAAAAGTTTTTAGAACACGTTAAAAGTGGTATAACAATTTTTTTCTTACCTATTCCGCCGCATATCTGCGCCGTCGTTAATATAAACGGCAGCAAAAGTGGCACAAATATAATTTAAAGTGTGTGTATCTTATCGTTCGTGTGTATTATCTGGTGTGCGCGGCTCGCACAGCGCGCCTGCGCGGCCGCCGCCGGTATATTTAGACTGATCCACCAAGTGTGACTTGTGTTACGTTCGAAAACTTGCATTAGACTCATTCTAACCTAAAATAACTTCACGTTGTATTCATTATTCTTAATGAAAAAATGCTCTACGTGAGATATTCGAGCAAGTTATAGACGCATGTACTATTTTTAGTGTATTTTTTTTTGGTTTAAAAAAAAAAAACTGTATGAATTGCTATTGTTCTTTTTCGTTTTTCTTTACTATAACTAGAGCAGTGTTTTTTTTTGCATTATTTTAGTATTTATATTCCGGGTGCCTTTATGATACGTCTGTAGCATATTTATTGTTGATTGTGTTTTCTTATTAACCGTGACAGTTGTCACAAAATTGACATTTGTAAATGTCGAATTGAACGGTGTAGCCTTGCTGATAAAAATTTCAGTGCGAAGTTCAAAAACGAGTACCTATATATTATACACCATGTTGCGTTTGAAAATTATATAGTTTCTAGTGCCAGATAAACGTTATAACTGTTGTATTCCATTTATGTACGTGTCATACATGATGCAGGCCTGTAAAACCTAGATGATACTGAATTTTGCGCACCGTCCGATGGTTACACGACTAAAGTGCTATTTAAATCGAAGAAAATAATTCTTTCTAACTATTATTTTATTTCAACCACACCACAACATTAAAATAATTCTGTCATCAGTTCACAAAACATAATCGTAAATACTTTTCTGCATGTATCGGAACGTATCGCACAGAATACGGCCGCTCACAGCTCCAGGCAGCCAAGTGTTGAATGTTTTCACTTACGTCACTCATTTTGTGTCGATCAACAAAAGAAAACACGTTATGAGAATTCAATAGCGAGCACAGCACACTTGTGCAACAGCTGCAAAAGAGTCTTTTATATTATTTTTTATATACAAGATGTTGGTACAATTAATAATAATGTACGTACAGACAATACTGGCTGAACAGACGTGTCTCCTCTGCTACGTACAACTACTGACTAACGTTTTAATTTCGTAACAAAAATTTGTGAGTATCTCATTAAAAAAAGTATTGATTAAGAATAAATTATCTAAATTTATAGTAACCAATCAAATCACTCGCAAATAATAAATAATCTATAAAAATATAGACAATTTTTACTAGGTATTTATAACTTTCATACACTGCACTAGGTATTATATTACTGTGTCCATATTTCGGCACTGTACATGTTTCATGGTATTATGTGAGTCGAAGAAGATCGTTACAATCGCGTCCGTATTGATAAAGTCCTAATGTCAAGCCCGTTTGACCCTAAGGTCACTATTGTTAAGTTACTACGGCGTTAGATTTACCTGCTTTATTCTCGAATACCACCACACCACCACGTTGTGAGACCAGTAGTATTAGTACCCCTCGTTCACACGCTCATCTTAGAATAGATAACTTCTATTGTCCCTTTATGTGTACGTTGATAGAACTAGAATTACAACTTAATAAAAATGTGATTTTCAGTTTATTGCTGTTGCTATCCAGAATCGATTATTTTCAAAGTCTAAACATTAACAGGCCGAATGGAAACCGTCGGGGTTGTTTCCATTCTGCAATGGACGATTAACTTATGTGTCACTAGTTTCTCCACCAGAATCCTATGGGTCACCTGCCTAAACTAGATTTTTAGCTAAATGTTTCAGTATTTTACACGGAGCGACTGCCGTCTGACCTCCGCAACTCATTAAGAAAAGGTACTATATTAATATCTTAGAGCTAATTTTTATTTATCCATTTGTTTCGGTCTTCCACCATCAGGGTCCTGATCGTCACTGGTACTGTCGTCCATGATTTGCAAGTGCGGGAAGACTCGGCAATTTGGCGAGTTAACAACCATGCAGAGACATCCACTAGCACTTTCAGGTTGTCAGATTTTTTTGATGACAGATGAGGCTGACGATATCTAAGGTAAGATCCAGCTCTGCTCTCTATCTCTTTCTCTCTATATCAAAATTAACCTGCATGGCCTTGTAGCCATCATCACCTGTCGAAACATTATCGTATTTATATTCACCTGCTGCTATCTTTGGGCTTGTCGTGCGGGGCGTGAGGTGGCGGCATGTAGCACGGCGGAGAGTAGGGAGGCGCGTGAGGGGGGTACGCGGGCGGTGGGGGGTAGGCGCCGCACTGGTACTGGTAGCCACCGTATCCTGCTGCTGCGGCCGCTGCGGCGTAGTCCGGCTGAGCCAGGCCGTACCCGGCGACTGGGTGCGGACTAACTCCGCCGTAACCTGCTGAGAGGGACGGTGTTGGCGACTGTTCAATGCATCCTTAAAATATTGATGAAGATACCTTGGAGCCCACACCCTCGCGTATACCTTGAGTCACCATATCGCAAAGTTATCTATTAAGGCCCTTCAGCTGGTTCAAAGTTTTTGGTGTAGGTATTAACGTCAGAGAGTGGCGTCTATCGGTTGCTATTTCGTTTTCTGATGAGCACCGTAATGAATCAAATGCTTCGTAATTATTATTTCAACCCCCACGAGTTCGCATGAATTATAATTACTCCGAAAACCTCACGAGGCAAACTTTTGTGTGCCTACATTATAAAATTACTCCCACTCATGTTTTACCCACGGTGTGGTATACAGTACACGCTGAGCGCCGTGAGAATTCAGTAGCTATTATAAATTTTAATTAAAGCTTCGTATACAGTGATCCACAAAAACCGCGGTGTACACTGGCATGTAACCGCACCGTGTGGCGCCGCGCCGGGCCGCACCCGGCACTCGGCCGGATTACCGACGATACCGCGCGAGTACAACGCATGGGAGTGATTATCGCGGTCGCATTTTAATTTGTACGACGTGTTTAACGGCACCAATGTGTACGAGCCCTTACGAGGGGTAAAATGTAGTCGTGTAGCGAATATGGGACATACGATAGCTCGTATAAAGGATTACATTAAAACAAAATGAGTAAGGAAATTGTATGCTCTCATAATAATTTGCGTAATGAGTTCTCACCGGCGGTGTCTCGATGGTAAGCTTCTAGATATGGATGGCTGCCGCCGCTGTCAGGAGTTGATTCTCGACTATAGGAGACTCCACCAGGGAAGCCTCGACTGTTGGAAAAATAAAGATGTTTAATTTATATTCAAGTATAGAGTAAATTAAGACCTATTGAACAAATTGCCTCACCTATGTGGTAAACGGGAAACGCTAAGGTCGAGGGTTTGGCCCTGCGGACTGGGCACCTGGGGGCTGGCTGTGAGCTGAGGCGAAGCTCCCGGCTGCGGGCTGCCTCGGGCGCCGCCCCCGCTGCCACCACCGGCGCTTGTGTACACCGGCGATGCGTATGGACCCTGTTATGGAAATTTATTTAGTTTGGGTAATTAATTTAAAAGGGCCGATTATGTTTTGTCTAGTCCTTTTAATGTGTCTATTCTCACCTGTGGACTACCACTAGAAGTGGAAAGATCTATGGCGGGGCGAGGGTCGCGGGGGTCCCGGGGCGTGGGGCTGCGGGGTCGCTGCGCCTGCGCCGCGGCGATCTTCACCGACAGGTTGATGGCACTGAACCCGGGCGGCACGCCGGGGCCCATGGCCGCCACGCCACCTACGGCGCCCACGCCGCTACCAGCCTCGTAGTGGTACATGGGTCTGGTGGGATACGGCCAATTTCGATCATTTCGCACGACGTAAAATAAAACCGAAACTCTACTAACGAACCGTTTTAGCAATTAGGTAGCTCAATGTAAATATGTTAGGATCTAGGCATCCCGTTTACCACATAAGCGTTCGACACTGGTTGTTGTGACCTACCTAGGGTATATGGGTCCGGAGCTGGTCTCTTGTTCGGACTGGTCTGTTTTCATGGGGGTGGGGAGGTGCGGGTCGTGGTAGCGCTCCTCCTCCCATCCGTAGGGCCGCTGCGGGCACTGCGCCGGGTCGTAGCGCTCGAAGGCCGGCGCGCCCTCGTAGCACCGCGACTCGTAGCCATACCGCGCTTCGTTCATTTGACTACGAACGAAATCATGGCGTCAGACTTCGTGAAGGCATCAAAATTAATCACCACACATTCTCAACTGAGCTTCCATGTTTCGTGACCGAGTTGCAGACGGTGATAACATTTTACTTTATTTGGATTGTTTCCAATAGCATCACTTCATTGGTATGTTGATTAAGGTGTTGTAATTAACAGAGAAATTCAGAAGTTACTTCTGGGAACGAAGCTCTACCTACTTAGGCATGTACCTATCTAATGCAATTACAATTATGAGCACTCACTAAATTAGCCTTGAACTAAATTAGAGCTTCATTACGTTATAGTAGGCACTAAGTAATTTATGCACATTCTCATGAGAATAATATTAATAAATATTAATTAATATCATGATATTAATTAATATTTCAGATCTGAAATAAGTTTACATAGTTAAATGAAATATGTTTTATGTTTATTAACGTTTTGTACAAATGCCATAGTAACTGGTCGGTTTTTCTCAGAAGCTTACGTTCTTCAGTGACAATTTAATGAGATGGGTACCTCTTTTGACTGAGTTTATATTAAGTTCTAATCGCATGCCAAGGTTACGACAAAATTAGTACCTATACCGAAAAAAAACAATTTGAGAACAATGCGTTCCGAAAAAAGTCTTTCTCAAAATAATAATTTGTTTACTCATCATTCAACCAAAGAATTAAAAACAAGTAGATAATTGAAATAACGTTTACCTGTATGACCTTACATGGTCATCCGGCGGCCTTTCATAGGGAGACCTCTGGTCGGGCGGCGCGCCGTAGCCGGCGTGGCGCGTCTCCATGGTTGGGGAGTCGCGCTCGGGCTCGCCGGCCTCGCGCTTCGGCACCAGCAGGTCGCTGGCCTCTCGCTTCACCGCGGGGCTGCGAGGCGACGCCTCGCGATCTCGGGATATGCTACCCGAAGAACTGGCCACGCTCTCCTGGCTGATCACGATCGGTGGCTGCGAGATCGAGCTGTGGGATACTGGAGGGAACGAAGAAAGTGTTTCATGATTGAAGAAGATATATTAGATCTATGACGACAGAAAGAATATGGTATTGTTTTATGTTACAAAATGATCAAGCCATAAAGTCCATCAAGAATCTTGTCTTGTTTATAAAGAGCATGCGTGCTTCGGTTGAGCTAGCTGCTGTAAATGCACTGACGCTGCCTCACCTGAGGGTCTGGCTCGCTGTGACCTAGCGGCGGCCTTGCGCGCAGCGGCTGTGGGGCAGCCGGAGAGGGAGCGGTGTGTGCTTCGGTTGGAGCTGACGTGGCCGCGTCCGTTGCACCCCGGAGTGGGGCACTTTAATATTGTCTCGTGCAACGCCAATACTGCACAATGGAGTCACGTGTCAGCAAAGAGTTCATCGTATTTTTGGAGAAAATGACATATAAAATAAAAACTAAAAAGGTAAACAATTGTTTAGATGTATATTGTTCTCATTCAATGATGTTCTGCTCTGAATTTCCAATAAAGTAGCCCAATAAATAGTTTTTTATGATTCCAAAAGCTGATTTAATTAGAGCTATCCAAAATAACTGACATCTTTTTGGAATCCTACTAGTTTAAAAAGTAATAGGTATAATAATTAGGTTTGCAACAACAGAGACTAGTTAGAGTGTTAAATCGAATCATTAACGAAAACAACATAAATCTGTACAGAAAGAGTTCGTTTGGTTTACATAAAAACTAAAAGTATCGCCAAACTAAACAAAAAAGAACCAAAATATTAAAACTACGGAATACGCTGAACAAAATGTAAGACAACATCGCTAAAACAAAATATACGCAACTAAAACGGTGAAGCTGAATGTTGTTAATATTCAGGTCTACTTACTCTCCGGAGTGACTTTATCCTTTCTTGGACATCCTGACAGACTGGAGGAACAAATCATCATCAATTTTGCGATTCTTTACATACATATCGTAAGGAAAATGAAGGTTCAGTTCAATTTGTTAGTAAAGTTACAAGAATGTGGTTGTTTACATAAAGGATGACGAACATGATCTGTCATGTTAGTACGAGTAAACTGTAACAATGATACTGACACTACATCATGCAAATATGCACTCAGTGTTTCAATCAGCCTGTAACAAGGGCCGTTAATATCCCCTGTTGGGTCTACATCTGTTGATTCTGTCGAGCTCTACTGAAAATCATTGAATCATCGACTCACCTCCTGTGGTGAGTGTATAGGCCGGTGACGTGGCCCTGCCCATTGCACCCGGGTGTGGGACACTTGTTGCCTTCTGTGAACAAATCGAGCGGTGCACAAATTAGTGTTTTCCTGATGAGCGGGTGGGGGCGTGCGCGCGCGATCGATACGGACGGGCGTGCCGCGGCCGGGGCGTACCTGCGCAGCCCCGCCCCGCGGCCCACCCACCCCACGCACAACTTAAAAGAAAAAATAAAGAACGCCAAGCGGCTGCGCGCGGACTACCAATTTTTCTTTCAGGAGTTGCGGGGCGGCGCACCATGCCCCGCCCACTGCCTATCCTGACCTGTTTTTATTGCTCGTCGCCCTGACATAAACCCAGCTATCACCCAGCAACACGAGGAAAACGCTTAGGTATTTTATATACGTTATCGACTTAGGTGGGACTCTGTGGGAGTATAACCTTATTGTGACCGTCTCCTACTAAATTATGGAGACGTCTTACAAATAAGAGATGAATTGTTGCCAGCCTTAGTTACTAACTCGATTCTATATGCTTGTAAATCTATATGCTGATGAAGGACCGAATGAAGGCCAGACAATCCCGTTGTATGGAAATCGATAAAAGTTTTATTAAAAATGAACATGTTGTACAATAATGCAATGTTACATGACAGCTGTAGTGAACATCGACCCGGCTACGTTATGAGATATCGCGAGACGACCTTGAAACAAACTTGGAGTTAGTTCATAGCGCGAGTTGTGTGTTATGGCCAGGTCGTTAAGAAAGTTTGGGTATCGTTGTTTGAGGAGTGCGGCGGTACCTCGTGCCGGCGGGGACAGCGGGTTGATCGGGCGCGAGTCGCGTGCTGGTGTGGCGGAGGGAACTGCGCGCGCCTCCTGCAGCACCGTGGCCGCGCGCGACCCCGCGCCCGCCGGCTGCAACACCGTGTACTGCTTCGAGCCCTTGTGCTCCTTCTTGTCGTGGTCGTTCGAGTATCCGCCGAAAGGTTCACTCGGCATGGAATTGTGAAGCCTGTGTTTCACTTCAGCAGGTGGCTTGAAAGCCGACTGCGCAGAGTACGGCAGCGCTGCCGTCGCCGCCTTGTATGCGTTGTATAGCGACTGCTTGTTCACGGAGACCATTTCACCTTTTCGTTTTGGCTTAATATCTAAGTCGTCATCGTCGCATCTGTCTGACATATCTATTTCTAGTTCATTGGAAGACGAATCGTCAAGCTCATCGAAATTAGGTGCACCGTACTGAGCCGAATGTCTACTGAGTCTGTCGTATTGTTCGCATTTTTCTATTTCTATTGTTATGAGGTTAGATTTGGTTTCGTTATCACTGCTGCCATTTACCATTTGAACTTGACGATGTGTGGAGAAGCTCTTCTGAGACATATCAGATGACTGTGAAGGAGAAGACGGTAACTTTTCTGATCGTTTATCATCAAATAAGTTTTCAAACCCGTTGGCATTTTCATTTTCATCGCAACTATGTATTGGTTCTCTATTCCAGTTACCGGACATAGTTCTTAACGCAGCCTGTGTCTCCCGAATAAGTGATTCCTCATCTTCTTCAGGTTGTCGCAAGGTCTGGGGTCTGTGCATGGGGAGTGGTCGTCGGCGGAACTCTTGTTCCTCTCGTCTCTCATCGTCGAGCAGGCGTCGTCTTCTCTTGTTGTGGATCTCCTCCTCCTCCATGGAGCCTTCGCTGCTGATGCGCTCCAGACGTCTGTCGTTCGTTCTAAATGTTTCTACATCCACGCCAAACTCTAGCCTCCTTTTGTTGATGTGAGTCAAGGAGGCTTGCGTGGTTAGCGGCACCGTCCTGCAACAAATTTCATAGTCAGAAACTTCCCCGGATCTAAACAGTGCGGAGTAATATAATACACCAAAATATAATGGATAATTGTACTTGCGATTCGATTTTCCATCCACAATCAGAAATTTTTACGCGGAAATGATTCTCGGCGTTTCCAATCGACGTATCACATTAGAAGCACTTTGTTGTTATGTTTAATTGCACAAAAATCGTTCCCACGTAAAAACCATTTCACTCAAGAGCTTTCAGACCAAATAATATAATAATTTTGACATCGGAGAAGACGTAAAGACCAAGTAGAAATTGACGATGGTATGTGGTTAAAATAATTTAGTATTCATCAGGCGTGTATTTGAGTTTTCGTACGTTTAAGTATTAATAACAATTTGTTTTACTTTTTTTTTCCGACGCGTTGTCTTTATCGATGGTTAAGCAAACATATCAAATGATTACCGTGAGAGTCAGGGAACATCGCACCACGCATTTCAGATTAATTTCTAACGTTTTATTTTGGTATTTACTGGCTTTCAAACTTTTTATCAGTAAAATTAAACTTTACGCAAAACTTTTTTTGAAAAGTTTTTGGAGTAAGTCTGTCAACTTGACTATTTTTGTTTACTTTTTATTGTTTCTGGTGGCCTTCAGGTACGTTTTTGTTTGAGGTTGTATAGCTTAGTTATGACACTTCGAAAAAATATATAACATCATTATTAAGCGTTCTTATAAAGTAAGCAGTAAATACAAGTAAATTAGTAGTATTTACATATTCGGATAAATAAACTGATTTAAGATAGCATCATTTTACTGTCGTGCAGTTTCCAAAGAAAATAAAAAAAACACAGTTTTGGTTTTGTCACACCCTTGCATTCAAATCATGCCAGCCTAAGAATATTCAAAAGCACACACCACACACACACAAACACGTCAGAAAACTATCTTAGTTTCCTAATGGATACTCGATTCAAGATTCAATTCGCGTTCATTACCGAGACTAGGAATAACATACTGGAGTTCAACAGACAATATCATCCTCAATATAATCGTGTTTTCTGAGCCCTACAATAAAGTTAGAGCCATAACTCCATAAAGCAATTGAGCCTGATTTATTGATCGGCGATATTCTCTCTCGAAGTTGTGCAATATGCGCCCGACTCGAGTCAAGATAGTAATCGATGGTCCTTGACGGAGGTACCTTCGGGGGAGCACACCGGAAGGCCGAATACCGATAGTACGACGCCCGGCAAACATTTACGTACGTGACGCACCCTCAAGTCTGTACCGCTGTAAACCGAAATTACGTAAACGTGAAGCGTTTTCAGGCGTCGGGATTGGGACGGAACGTTGGTTTTCGCGTTCGGGTTGTGTTCGTATGTTGGCGTAGGGTAATTAGATAAACCCTGAGGGCGGTGGATGCTTAACCGGTTTAAACTAGTGCTCGTGCGGACCTTTATCAGCGGGTGGCGAGTGGCGGGTTATCTCGGGGCCGCGTTAATTGTAATGCCGGGAGATTAGGGCGCGATATAAGGCAGCCGCGGCGCGAATTTGCGGAGCTGAACGAGGTCGGATTAAGGAAGATGCCGAGATGAGACGTGACTCATCTATATGGAGAAGTGATACTGTTTTGGTTTTGGAGCGGTTTTATTTACGTTTCGGGTTTAAGATAATGTTTTGTGGTTAAAGGTTTATTGTATTTGTGTAGTAATCAAAGTCATTAAAGAAAGTTAAATCAAATGGTTGTACTGATAAATGTAGGCATTTAGTCTACAAAGTAGAAAAGTCTGTAAACTAGGTTGAGCTTCGTTAACCTTACTGAAAATAAACGTAAAATTGGTGATAACAAAAACTAAAAATGTAACTTGTTATTTGGTCAGTTGTTCACACTATGCTGGTTTCCTCACATACAACTGCCATGAAAAACTATTTCGTTTAGTTGTACTAAGTTATTTTACTAAGTTTTCTTAGTATTCAAACTTTTACTTCAATCCAGGTTTCTAGTAAATAGTGGAATAACAAATAATAATACCGTTTAATGCACCATTAAAATCGAACCCTATTTCATTCGAAACCAACATATAATATATCTTAACAAACAAACTCTCGAAGAAAGCCTCTATTGTTGAAAATCTCATTTTCATAATTTCTCATAATTCCTTGAAACTCTATTATAATTCCTTGGAAAACGTGAGGTACTGAGACCCTTTCCGCCCTTGAGCAATAATAAACACGCGTCGGCCTCCCGCGGGCCCCTCAGACGTGGCGGCTCCAAATTCAAATTGCACCTTAGAATTCTTAATTATTGAAATCATAAATCAAAACGTGCCGTCTGCGCGGGCGACCATAAAATTGTGAGGGGGGGTGGGAGCAAACTCGAGTGTGGTAGGATTAAGACATTATCACTTTTCTTTCAAGCACTCGCGCCCTCGTTGGCTTCGCTCGGCTGTAAATCAGCGAGTAAATCCTCTGGATTAGATTCATAGAGTTGCCGCGGCCTGCGACGCCGATAATGGCGTCGTGTGCTTGCGTGATTTTGCTTTTAAATCGACTCTCGGGAAAGATAAATACTCTTTGGCTTCAGCCTTGAGTTCTCGTTTAAATGGATTTAATGGAACTTGGAAAGTTTATAGCGAATAACAACTGAGGCTAACTGATAACTGGACAGTGTCTTTGAGTGGAAGTTACGTTTTATTAAACAATGCAGAAGCATTGTTATAACTGGGAAGACTTCATAAGATTGAGGACCTGTTTCACCACCTACGATTAAATTTCTTTTAACTCATTTGGCAGACAATTTCACACAAATTCTGTTCCATTTTTAAATTTATTCGGTCGTTAATATAATTTTATTTTGTTTGGTTGAGAATGTGTGTATAATTTTAACTATAAATCTTGCATGCCTGAATTTGGTACATCACAGTGAACTGCGCATTCACCTGACATCATGAAATGCAATATTATGTACTGTGTTGAGCAATAAATATTTGAATTTGAAATAAACCCTAGCTGGAATTATGTTTAAAGTCTAAATATTTCTACTTTTAAAGACTAACCGACACGAGAGAAGAGGAGAAATTACAAATTAATCAGTATTTTGGATTAAATGAGACTTGTATTGTGTTTAACAATGGTTTTCATGTTGCTAAGTTTGTAGCCACTTTATTATTTACATATCTGTGGTCTGGGCTACTGCTGAAACTCTTTTATTTAATGTGTTAAGGTTCTGTAACAATCACACTTTTTTATTTGTTACAATTCATGTATACACTGTAGTGTCTATTTGAGTTTATATTTCTTTAGTTTCTACGACGTTAATTTTCAAACAAACTGATTTCAGTGCTCGCTGATGGCAAAATACTGATATCTTGTTGCACGTAAATTTGGCATTTGATAAAAGTGCTTGATCCGAAATAATTTTAAGTAGCCATTTCTAAGTAGTAATACTAATTGCGAAAACAAATCATATCAAAGACGAAGGAGATCGTGCTGAAATAACTTCAAATGATTGTAATAATTCCAGTTCATGCAGTTAGATTTCCAAGAAATCCATAAGTTTACAAAGATACCTAGTGTTCGCCAAGACCCTCACGGTCATAATACAAATGAATTTTATCTACAATCAATGGTCAGTAACAGTACTACATTTACATAACTGCACATAAGCTGTCCTCCCTCACCGGAAAAGCACCAAACGTTTGGAGGGAGTGGCTTTGAGAAGCAGACAACTGACCCCAAACTCGTAACAAAAGACCCCAAACATTCACAATCACTCACCATCTCGAATACGCAAACGTCTGTGGCTATTCGAAGACATATGAAAGGACAGCTAAAGTAAGTACGGACAACCGTCCAAGATATTCTCGAAATTAGTTTCTAGAATAACCGTTCGGAAGTACGGACCTAAGGCTCTCCCTCTTCCTCTTTAGGACATTCTCAAAATTTAATATCTAGACAACATCATGACAGACCAAGGCCAAGATGGCTGGACGACTTCCATCCCCCGTAAGGAGTGTCCGTCGCCAGTAAAATACGGAATGGTGAGGAACAGGGACAAAAAACGCAGTGGGACAATACGGGCTAGTTAGTACAATAAGACTAATTTTAAATAAGTATATATAAATATACATATAAGTCTCAGGATAACTCCGCAAAGGATCCCTATTCCAAAAAGTTTTGTTAGATATACTCGTAATTTACAACGCCATTGGTTAAACTGTGTCTTGGGCATACACGTGTCTTAGGTCCTATCTGGCGGTTTAAAGTCTTCAATTCAAAGTCATTAGGAATGGTTTCTTAAGGTATCTAGGAAGTGGGGACTGTCATTTATAAACTTTGACGTTCAAAAGTCTGATTAATCAGGTTAATTTGATTGAAATATGTCTTTTGATTTTGATCTTTAGCCGAAACCTATACGTGGCTCATCGATAAACAAAAAACAATCATAATATGAATCTTCGTGTATGTATGTGATGTCAGTGTTTTGTTACTGTTTTATTCATAAAGTTATGCCTGTTTTCATGAAGACCTTCAGAACATAAAGCGCAAATATAGAGTCCGTGTTCATACATTATCAAGTTACTGATACTCTGCTAAACTGAGAAAAAAGGCAGCTCGAACTGGGATCGGACAAAAAGCAACGCATTCTAACAAATTAGGAGAATTTGCGTTCTGCTTTGTACCGCGTTCAGAGAGCATTTTCGTTAAGATATTTCATACAATCAATCTTCCAATCAACTTTTTCTATTTATTTCAATGTTAAAAGGAATAAGGAAGGAATAATTAAGAATAATGTACTATTAGGTACACCTCTGCCTAACCCTTCGGGGATTATAGGCGTGATGTTATGTTATGTTATGAAGGAATAATAATGTAGTTCTGAAATTGTTTACTATGGATCATCGTCATCTGCTTAGCCTCTACCCAAGTATATTGAGGTTAACTTCGAGTCTTTCCGGATTCAGCTGAATCCAGTATTTTACCGAGCTACCCAATACGATACGCTTTGGTAAAACTTTGGTGTCAGACTATGGATAATTGCTGAAATAGATGCCATGTGTTTTCAAATTGGAAATGGTCTAATTTTGTTGTAACACTTTCTTTTACACATCAAAGTAACATTTCTAAGCTGGTACCTTGTAAAGAAATATTCGTAGAACGTGATCAGTAATTGCTTTACGTGTTTAAACGTGCGATGAGAACCACACTAACAGACTGGCGCAATGGGATAAAATCATCTATGAGGAAGATAGAAATATATAACTATTTTTTGTATTAATTACAAATTAATATACAAGTGAACACCGAATGAGAGCTCACAGTATTCAGTCATAACTTACTTAAAATCCATTGTTTATGTAGGTAAGTTCTCATAAGAAACATAGGTTGCAATAAAAAAAATTATTGACATAATATTTCAAAGCACATAAACTGTAATAATATACCTCACCACGGCTGGCTTTTACAAACCCACAGAGATAGTCGGTTTTTTTATTTCATCTTAAGTTACACGATAACTAAGCCATTGATTCTATAGAAAGAGATTGTTTGAGTGTAAACCTAGCCCCCTGCTGGTTTTGAAACTTGTACGAGTATTTCACATACTGTGGCTACCAGTTCCGTATATCACATCATTTACACGATAAAAGTTGTAAAGATCAAAATGTCAAAAAGGTGAACCCTACAATTAACAATACATGTCCGATACAATGTCAATACATGTTTTATTTATAAATGTCATGTTTATGACAAGTCTTCCACAAAACTTGTCGAAAACAAGGTAGAACAACTTGTATAAGGGTATAACTGCGGGGTTAGTCCTCAGCTAGTACGATACTATGTTTAAGGCACTGAGAAATCCGACTTAATATTGACATTATCTAAGAAAAACTAAAAAAAATATCAGGTTATTTAGGAATAGTCACAAAAGAACTCAAGATAGCTATGTCAGAACTCAGAATGCTATGATAAGAGGTGAGACAAAAGCAATACGCAAGCCGTGCCTGCTATGACAAGCCTGAAACCCGTGCCTTCTATGACAAGCCTGAAACCCGTGCCTTCTATGACAAGCCTAAAACCTAAGATGATATAATAATATCTCAGCTAGAAGCTCAGTAAAGACCTTTTTATACAAAGGAGGAATGAGTTGAAGACGCCACGCCTTCTTACTGCTCGTTGGCGTATTCAGAGCTTTGTATGTCCGGGTTTACTAAAATTATTTTAGATATGAGTAAAGAGTTTGTTTAAAACAATTAAAGTATATTTTTTTACCGATGTATCTTGTGTAATGTTTTTTTTAAATGCTACTAATTTTAATTGGCTTTCTATAGGTGTAAAAATTCGACGGCGTAAGCCTAAATACTTTGTATAGCAGGAGTTACATGTTATTAGAAAATAAAAACCTAAATACCTGTTGGCCGCAAGGTTTAATTTTCAGCTACAGTTTAACAATAATAATTATGATTTCTTATCTACACTAATATTATAAAGAGAAAAGATTTGTTTGTAACGAATAGGCTCCAAAACTACTGGACCGATTTCAAAAATCTTTCACCGTTGGAGAGCTACACTATCCCCGAGTGACATAGGCTACTTTTTATCCCTGTATTCCCACGGGAACAGGAACTACGCGGGTGAAACCGCGTGACGTCCGTTAGTATTTTATAATTTCTCTAAGACACGTTTTGTTTCTGTGCTACTATTTTATCGGTACGTAGTTCGTTCAAAGGTCGCCTTTCGACTATAAATACAAGTGAAAAAGTTTGCAGATGCGTTAATAAAGCAATCAAATAATCAGCCAAACAAAGATCCCAGTTTAAGAATTAACAACAATTCGTTGTCAAAGAAAATGTGATTGAGTACGTAATAAATGTTTTACAGAGTTTTTTTTTATTTATCCTGTTACAGTACCTACATCACAAGTCACAATACGCTTTTTTCTATTTTCAATTATTTATTTATCCATGACACCAGGTTCTCCTTCATTTACATATTCGTTTATCGATTACCCAAAACCTAGCAGAACGCAACATATGACTGCAAAAAATCGATATCGCAACAGTTAAAGTGAGTTAAAATAAGTGGGGTAATGGTACCACGGTGCATTGTAACTGGCAGGCTCGCCCTAACCCCTACGCGTGTGAACCAGGGCTGACAGGATCGCGGAAAACAAATAAATATTTGTTTTTATTGGGTTATGATGAGTACATTTTATAACTATAAGTTTTGTTTTAAGTTTTTATTATAAATAATATACTTTTTCTGTAATTTTGATATTTTAATTTCATAATCTGAAGTCGGTTGGGCTCATGTTGTTTATTTAAATAATCTCGGATATTCGTAATGATTTTGGCTATCATCGGCAATTGTATCATATCCTTGAGCATTCTTATAAGCATGGCCTGTCTGATTGGAATCTCGGAAAACAATATTGTCTTAAACATATAGGCTTGATAATTTTATAAAGTACATTTACGACAAATAAATAACTCTTTACTTAAATCAACCAGGTTTCTTGTGACATCATCATGTTTTCCATATAAAATTATATGACTTTCGTATCGACAGTCAACAGTGAAATACTTATATAAATTATTTTTTTGCAACTCCTAAATCTGGTAGAATGTAGAGGGAAACTTTTGAATTCGTCCTACTTCTGCAAGTGAGTATCTCTTTTTAGAAATCATAAACCTTACAAATTACGAACCTTTATGCTTGTAGCCCTCTGCTGTAAATTATATTAATTAAAGTACATACAAAATAATTAGTTATTTTTGGATTATTAGCAGAGAAGTTTAGTCGGAATTATTATTTGTGGCAACTTTCATTTAGTAAAAATATACGTTAATATTTCTTAAAAAGAAAAATCAAATGCTGCACGCAGGATCGAATTTTTGTACTGTTAACACAACAAATGGCTTGAAATATGCAAAATTTTCCTGTTTTCTTTGAGTGATAGCCCTACGTTAAGAGTTCAAACGTGTCGAGGGTTATCGCGTGGTGTATCACGCGCTCGCAAGTCGCATGCGAACATGTTCCCACTTCCCTAGTATTTATTATAAACACAAGTTCCTACTAAATAAATACTTGGCTTTAAATTATTTAAACAGGCAACGATTGCGGAAAGGCAATTTTTGTTTTAATATTTCTCAGTAACGTAAGTGAAGCTTTAACTGGGTTGTGGAGGTCAGATAGGCGGTCGCTCTATGTAAAATACTGTTAATCAGCTGCAGAAGGAGCGTCCCCGAGCGGCGTTAAAAAAATTCGTACGGCGATTCCAAACGCCCGGCGCACCCTGGACAGCTAACACTCGGTAACGCAAAGTCTAGCTGACTAATCCTTTCACCACGATGACTCAAACCCCCAATCCGGTTAGATTGGAAGCTGACACCAACATAGTTGGGAAAAGGTAAGGCAAATGATGATGTAAGTAAAGGTTTACTGAACAAGAAATTGTAGCACCTGATGTTTATTTTTAATAAAAGTATTATGTTTCATAATTTCTTTGAAAATTCAAATATTTTTTTTACTACAAAACACGAACGCAGCTCTCAGAGCTTTAAGACAGTAAATTGTGAACTTTTCTGTTCTAATAATGTTGCTGTCTTTGTGATAGTTACCACAACAACTGATTTTTGTTGGTACCAAATATCTTTTTTTTTTAAATAACTATTCTATATTGCGATAGTTAGTTAGGAGTTAGGACCCAAGTTTTTGAACTGACATTGTTAGACGCGGTCACGGTCCATTGATTTTATTTTTCAATTGTTTCGATGTTAGTTTATAACACTTTCTTAATTTATGAAAGGTTTTACAGTCTGAAATACTTTAAAGATTTTTACTTCATAATAATTTTGTTGCTCAAACACTTTCTCCACAACAAAATATTTTTCAAACACTTCCCTTAATTCCGTAGCCCGTGTGTGTCAACCCTGCGTTAAGGGCTCACTCTCGGAGGGTTATCACGGGTTGAATCGCACCCTCCACACGATCCGACGAGTATTGCACCCGTACCCGGCCGTGTTGTGTTGAAAATACGTTTCTTTTACATTAGTCCGGGATCTTTGTTGCTTCGAACAGCTGACGGGTTTTTGAGGTAGCGTATTTTGTAAATATTAGGAGTTTGTTTGAAATATTTTATTTTTTAGCGGCTGGTGTTTTTTTCTTATAAGTTACGGTCAAGTATTGTTTCTTTTTTGTGTTAGATATAAAGGTTTAAGATGGAGCTTGACACAAGCAAAGAGAGGCCTATACCCAGCAGTGGGTAAAGTCGGGTTTGATAATGACGGGATCAGCAGGTTGGTACCTACGTAATAAAAGGTACAGGAATTTATTTGTTTTTTAGCTATCTTCCGTAGCCTAATTGAAAACTGTCTATGAAGTCATTTTCTCCATAGCTACAGGTATCATAATTCCATAAGTTATAACAGTAAAGTAAAGTACTAACAACAGCTAGTTTACATTACTTGTTTGTATTGTTTTGAAAGTATATTCCTGACTACTTGCCAGTCATCGTACCTATTTCATTGTAACATTAACCCATTTTTATAAAACTGTATTCCCAAAAAAATACTCAACTGCAAATCCCTCATCAAATTAATAAAATCAACCTCACCTCAACACCAAACGACTCCGAAATAGAAGGTAAAATAAGTGACGTTTTAGCGGCCCTTTAGATACGGGTAAAACAATTTAACGTCATAAGATGGGAAGAGGCATCATTTGGGAAAAATGTATTAAAATCTTCCTAGCCTTTTCCTAACTATATTGGGGTCGGCTTCCAGTCGGCTTCCAGGTACCTGAATATCAGTATTTTACTTGAAAATCTATTGAACTGTAAACCCAAATTAGTCACAAAAATCAAACAGTTCATTGTTTAAAAAAAAATTACCCCATCATAAATCCCTCATTAAATTAATAACAAACAATTCTAAAATGTTAAGTAAAATAAGCAACATTTTACCGGCCCATCAGATACGGGTGAAACAATTTAGCGCTATCAGATGGGAAGAGGCGCTACACGTGAAATCGGCGCCACCTCACCTGAATTAAACGTTTACGTTAATTATACGGTACGGTTAACGTTTTTAATGTGAGCTATTATGGATTCCATGTTTACTGACTTGCTGGTTTGCGTTTAAGGGATTATAATGATGTTAACGAAGTAGGATTGTTTTATTTTTCGTGAGTTTTTCTTTGATAGTAATATTGTTTCGATATGAAATTATGTAATGTATATAATTATGTACGGAAGATTTTTAACTAGATACAAAATAATAAATCGAGCCTTTTTTCAAGTGTTTATTTGATGAAAATAACTCAATTTATTGTTGTAATATTTTTTCAGCGTTTGTTTTCAGCACATTTTTATTGACATTTTTTTTCTAATCGGGTCAGTTAACTCGTGCGTCCGTGAAATAAAAAAAAACAGAATTAATTTACTCATAAATACTGCACATATATTTTACCCGCGATGTTTCTTCAGAAAATTTAAGTTCTAGATTAGATAGGTACCTATCGAAAATTCAAAAAGGTAAATATTTTACCAGTAAGTACCAGTAGTAAGTTGAGGACGCTTATTGACCTCCTGTAACTTTTTATAAGTTGTTTATGTGTTTCTTTAGTAAAAAAATAAATAAAGGTATAATGGCGATTATATCTTTTTTTTTTGCAATAAAAAATACTCTTAAAAAGTTACAGGAGTTCAGTAAACGTCCTCACCAAAGTTATTGCGTTTAGAATTATATCCCTAATAATATATATATATCCTGCATAATTTATGCCTGTAATTAAATCAAATCTCATAACTATAACGGTGACAACTACTGCTTACACTCGCGTAGTCGAGGGTAGCTAATGTATTTAGCTCTGCGCCATTACGTATTCTGTCAAGCTAATGCTGAGGTTATTTGCCGACTCGCTCATCTTACCGATGTGATTACATTACCCGATACCACAAACGAGGCAGGAATAATCAACCTCGCAGCAAACACACAAACATCCGATTTAAACCTCAAACATTACATACAAACTTAACACTATTCAATCTCATCAATATTTAACACACGGTACATTATGAAAGCATTTCGTGAAATGGTTTTACGAGCGTGGGATTTGTGCGTAAACAATTTGTTTTTTTAATCTTGAACACTTCTTCAATTTTTCCTTGAACACCGCTGAAATAACAATGCCGCTGATATTTTTCAAAACGTACAAACGCGACGACTTCAGGCGAGACCAACTGTTCGCCTTTAAAAAGAAATGGTTGACGGAATTCAAACTAAACTTTGGTAATCAAGCGGCCACTTACCACATGGGTCGGACGAGGGCCGACATCGCTATAAAACGGAGGGGCGAGTCCTCATTGCGCACTAAAGTTTTTATTTATTTATTTATACACGGATTCACTAACAATTAAATATTATAAAAAAATCACTGCACTAAAATGCACTTCTGACTATGAAGTTTGGATACGTAGCATATCGCAGTTCGTAGCACAGCGTAGCGCGGCTACGTCGGAAAAGTTTGTCCGTAGGCCGTGTCGGGCGGCGGCGGTCGCAGGAGCTCGCTCCGCGGTGCGGGTGGCTCGCGGCAAGCTATTCGCGGACTATGCGGAGGTCGCAGGCAGGCTGGGCTCGCGGGGAGGGAGCCCGCGGGGGACGGGGGGTGTACGTGCGCGCGCACGCCGCCGCCCACGCCGCCCCGCCCCACACACCCGCAACCTATTTATTTCTAGTTACGTAAAATTTACGCGCAATACCCGATACTGCATTTAGCTTATGTTACGACCCCGTATGCCAGTATATAAGCAGTAATGAAAATGTGGTTACATTACGAGCCCTCTTCCCCTCCACGCCCGAAAAACACGACATTATTAACACTCTGCGCCATGTACACAAGAAAATACGACACGTACGGCTATATAACGAAAGGTACATAAAGAAATCTACGCCCTCCCTAATAAAAAGCTTTCAAGAATTCCGACACCGGTCAAATAAAAGGCAGACGGTTCAACATTAAACGCCAATCAGTGTATTTCACGCGAGGCCACTTTTGGCCCCGGGCAGGTGAGGCGTGAACTGAAAAAAGAAGTCGTCGCCGGTCTGGTCGCCGGGGGGACGCCGTCAAAATTTGGCAGGCGAGTTTTTTCGACCGCAGCCGATGCTATCGATGTCACTTAAGCGAATTGAATAAACGCGTCGGAGGGCGCCCGGTGTCTATCTGCGGGCCTTTTTGTACTACCGCGGCTGTCCATCCTGATTTCATCGTTGATCCGACATATTCCGAAACGCCTGTCTGTTATTCAGTGCTCCCCGCGTGTTGGCTCCATTCATCTTGTATCAGTACGATCTCCCGCTAGTCGTGTTGACTTTTATAGCCGGCAGTTTGTTGTGATGCTGCGAGTACGTTCGGCACGTGAATTAAAGCAAAAGTTCGATAAACTGTGTCGTCACAATCAGCTGTTGGCGCCGCGAGCGCAACAGACAATGCGATTAAGATCTACGCAGGACAACTTTCGCCGGCGCGCCGAGCGGCAGTTAGTTGTTATGAAAGAGAGAAATTTGTAAATTGTTCGCGCCCGAGTTCGCGAACTCCGTCGAACCGGAGTTTGTTTTAAGAGTCCAACCTTGAAACAAGAAGAAAAGTAGTCCTGTAAAACAAAGTTTTGCGGCCGCCGTCGCCGGCGCAAGCGGTTCAAGGATTGTGCCCGAACTGTCTGTCTGTACAACTTTACCGATTAAAAGCTCAAAAGCTTCCAAAGTCATTTTAAAAGTTTATCTGCACGCGGGCGCGGCACGCGGGGGGCGGGGGTGTAGGCGCCGGGTTCGTTATCATCCCGCCGCAATACTTTAGTTAAAACCTAGTTTGACTTATTTATAAATCGGCGGTCGTCGGCCGAGGCGGCCTCCTCACGAATTAAACTGTCAAAGTTGTGAAGATGCGTCGTCGTCGGCGCGATGGCGGCGGCGGCGGGGCCTACCGCGCGGCCGACGACATGTGTTCGCACCGCCGAATAGTTGCCAACGTACACACTAAGTTCCTAGACCCTTCGCTACTTTGTTTTACAGCTGTTCCACTTAGCGAACTATGCCTCGAGTTGGGCGCGAGTTCTTGCATGTGTATTGGCGGCACACACCCGCATCCGAATAGTTTCATAAACATAACCCAACTTAGTTTTGGACGACTTTTCAAAGTCAATGCATACTAACTTTCGATGTCTGGGAGTGCGATATTACGATTGGATCAGTTTGCGGTGACTTTAATGCATTCGTTTGTTCGGAACTTTGTTTTATTGGATCAAACTTCGCAACAAGGTTAAATGCGTGTCTTTGTTTATTTTTTTTCCGGAATCAAGAATAAACGGGATTAACAAAAGTCGAAAATAAAGTTTACTTTTTGATTTGATTATTCAAACTCGTCGCATTTTTCGTCTTGTTTTTTTTCGAAAAGTTTACCTTAGCCTTAATTACATAGCTATCCATTCATATCAGCCAACAACCAGATCTTTACAACTTGGACCACCGTTCACAAGTTGTTAAAGTCGAGGTTGATGATACCAGATGTCCAAGCAAACAGTAATATTAAGTGAAACTGAACCTTAAAGTTGTACAAAGGCCATGAAGTTTCGAGCTAGAATACAATTAAACTTCTGTTTGTGCGTCCTTCTGAAGGTACCTTAGGCAATTAAAAGATTATGTAAGAAACTGTATGATTCATAATCTCAATATCACATAACGTTGTCGCTAACATCTAACATAACATCACACCTGTAATCATCGTAGGGTTAGGCAGAGGTATGCCAGTTATGTTTAAGTCCCATGAAAAGGGGTCCTAGGCTCGCCCACAGCCAAAAATCGAGACTCCGACTTCGACTTCGACGACACCAACATTGAACTATAGTTACGAAATAATTAGCTAGCGGCGTCATGATAACATTGTCTTGATACCGTTGTTTTTTTCCTAGTGTTTGGTAGATTTAAAAAAATGGAACCAATGAACTGATGATGGGTTTTAACCGGCTTAAAAAGGAGGAGGTTCTTAATTCGACTGGTATGTTTTTTTTTTCTATGTATGTACACCGCCGAGATTCATAATCCGATTTTGTTACCCTAGCGATAAGGTTCAAAATTCCTTTCCCAACGATGTGCGCCGTTTAAGTGGCTAACTGGGTTGAAGTAACTAGTGCTGATGATGGTGTTGATGAAGTTGTCTTAAAGATGAAGTATACTACTATATACGCAAAGGATCAGCGGGGTTTGGGAGACTACTCTGTCTTATTTTAAAGTTTGAGCCCGCGAGTAAAGACTTTCGCAAAAACTTTCAGTTCAGGGAACTTTTGTTTGGTTAGGTTAGGTTATGGTTTTCGCAATTGAGTTTTATAAGTTTTTTTTTCGGCTACGGATGTCAATATGTAGTTAATTGATATGATTACTGAATTTGTTTGCCAGAGATATCTTAGGATTGACAGTAATGTACTTTCTGACATACAATTTTAATATACCTACATTATCAGCCTTGTGTAAACTATAAATACAGCAGTACTATAAAGCACACTTTATTCTATTGCAGTACAAATCAACATGACAGTAACATCAAAGTGAGATATATCGAAATGTGTTCGTAAGTGAGCAGCATAACTGATCTTTTCGTAGCAATTGTAGCAGATTCGTAGCACTTTCGTAGACGCGCGTAGCCAAAGCGTAGCGGATGTTTTATAAAAGATGACAGTAAAATAGTACGTATAGCGTAATGAGTAGCCCATTCCTAGCACTGTTGTGTATAACCAGTCATAATATCCCTTTCAAAGAATTCTCTCATAACTCCTCTCAACCTTATGCTCCATATCGAAAAACAACACGGCACCTACATTCATAATCAGCGTAATTACCGAAATCTCTGTCGGAAAGTCACGATCAACAGTCAAGCGCGAGATAAAGCTGCCACAGGCCTCGGAGCGGTAGACTTACCACCAGGTTAAGATGGTCTACCGCGACCCTTCATAATCTTAGAAATAAAGATGGGGTAGAGGTTTGAGTATGAGTAAAGGGAGGTCTGTTTATTCTGGTGGTGGAGTACGTGTTATCTTCGTTCGCCAATAAGTCACGCAATAATTACCGCGAGCAGATCACGCTCCCCGCTGGCGCATGTTTATGGGAGGCGTCCATAAGTACACGTAAATAAATGCGGTGTGCGACAATTGTGCGGTTTATGGTCGTATCTGCCGCGGGCACGCGACGTTGTGACTTTATTGCTACAATGTTGCGGAAATCGTGATTGTTCTGCGATTTTGTTGCTGTACTTAATGCTTTTTTTGTGTTATCTTATATTTTTTAATTTATAATTAGATATTTGTCTATTTCTTCTATGTTTACTTGCCTACGTAGTGACTCACTACCATCGCTAAGTAATTGCCCCCCTGTTTCCATATAAACGTCCCATAACCTTCATAAAAATTATGAAATTTAAATTTTATTCTCATATAAACTATTAGAGTATGTGAGATGGCTATTTTACTTCTCTTTGTTGGTCTATCCTAGTTATTTAGTTATTTTTAGTTGTATATTTACTTTAACCACAAAGTACAGTGGCAGATTTAATGCCGTAGTTAGTGTCATACTGAAAAATATTATTTGGTTTGAAAGCTTTTGAGGATCAGACTGACCTAAACCTAGATTTCTATATTGTTCATGCTCACCTAGTTTCTGGAATAGGAATTCTGGAATACTTACGTTTTTGAAGTGGACGGCCTGAATAACTTGTGTGTTATCTGTACTTCGTACTCGCTCTGTAACAAAAATAACACAAAAGGTGAATTTCAGATGGAGACGAACATCTTCATTATGTAAAAAATAATAAGCATGTATCAAAAAGGTGTGGTCATATTTTCAAGGTGTGATTCAGATTATCAAACTGAACCAACGAAACCACCATCGGAAACATCAGTACTTACTCGACTCAAATGTATAGGACAATTTATTTTTTGGCCCGTGGCCGGCATAAAAACTCTGACACAAGATTAGCTACTAACCACACGGTAAAGACCGATTTTGATGGAGGTGCCTTAGAGAATATGGTACAGCTTGATGATCTGAATCACACTTTTAAATATTACTAAATCTTTATTGTACACGCTGCATAAGCTAGTAGCTGTAGATATTGAAAGTGAAAACGCAAGCATCCACTTTTTAAAGTACAATTCCGATGATTTAACATAACACCTATAATTTAACATAACACCTATAATTTAACATAACACCTATAATCCACGAAAGGTAATGTCCATAATAGAACACCCACATTTTGCCAGTTATGTTCAAGTCCAATGTAATAGGAGGCGAGCGTATTGCCATCAAGCAGCCACAAATCTGGATACCGTGGCTTAACATTTTACCCGACTTAAGCATATATAGAACCCAGTACCTCATGCTCATCGATCGCAATTGTAACCACTAGATTAACGAGGCAGTCACAAATCCAATTCCGGTGTCCGTCCATAATCACAAACTTCAGCAGCGAAGTGCTATGAGATTTGACAGATTGCTGCAACACAAATGGTTGCATGCAACTCTGCTTTAAAGATTTCGTCGTTGCCGTTGTTAAAATTTTAATCGGACATGAAAAACCTTTCGTTTCGTTTTTGGTTCATATGCATCATCTACCGGATACAGCTAATACCAGTACTTTAAATGGAGCGACTGCCTATCTAATCTCCACAACCCACTTAGTACTCAGTAATACGATACCCAAGTGAAGTTCGGTAGATATTCTTTGAAACATATTTTTACACAAAAAAATTCGAACCTATGTTTAGAATCAAAACTTAATGTAAATCTATGATTATAAATTCCCCTTTACGTAATCCAGGAGACACATTCCAACAATCCGTCCAAGCCAACAAAACAGTCACTACGCTATCAAAAAGCAATTAATTTCGAATCTACCCATTAACAAAACACAAAATCATATGTTTACATCCCATAACTATTTCATACACTACGGAAGGGTAGAATTGGTAAATAATCCCTGTTTCAGTATCAGATCGGTGTGTTATATGAAAACGACGACATTACGTGTGGTCGACGCGTCAAAATGCGACTTTAATTGATGTTGTGTCGTTACACAAACACTTGGACTTGTACCGACAACATTACTACGATTTGTAGTAATTCAATATTTACTGAATAAGTTGAAGGATCGTTTTACGTTTTGAGAGTTTATTTCAGAACAGTGTGCTAGAATCTAGCGTGTGCTTTTAGGATTGTAGCACGTTGTTCTGAATTAAACTCTCGCATTCAAGAATGGTTCAGCTATAAATAAATGGAAATTAATTTTGGGGCGCGATTAGTATCAACAAATTGTATGTTTTTCCAAATGTAATTAATAAATGAAACTCTAATTATAGGATTACTAAGATCATTTATGAGCACATCGTTCTAGAGTGATCTAAAACCATCATAACATGATGTTTGAAGTTCAGATCTGCAGCAACTGAAACCTAAATGTAGATCAAGAATATTATTTTAGATCTCCATTTGACATTGCAGTTAATAAGTCTACATATATAGTACACTGAACATCATCTACCCCTATCCCAATATATTTGGGGTCAGGGAACAATCATGTCTTCTTCTCCCATACTTCTCTTACTCGTTCTTCTCAACAGTCACCTGACTAGGGGCAATATCATTTTTTTTTTAAACGCACGTTCCCCCACACTAGGAAGTTCTCCTGTATTGTGGGTGCGTTTACAAACATTTAAACTCACATACACAAACACCCAGACCCGGAACAACTATCTGTAGGTCATACAAATGTTTGTTCCGTGCGGGGATCGTACCCGCGACACGCAGCGCAGCAGTCTAATTGCTCAGTCATTGCGCCAAACGTGTCGTCAATTAGAAGTGAGGTAAATAAAATAAAAGTATATAATAACGCGTTCCGTATACGAGTAGAGTTTCAAGATCCAGTACTTAAAGTAGATGTCGCTAATAATTTACATAATTCCGTCCATTTATTACAGGAAATCGTGTATGTTGTAGTCGAAGCAATCAGGTAATGTGGTCATTCTCACATTGTTATCATCATTTGCCTAGCCTTTTTCTAACTATGTTGGGGTTTGCTTGCAGTCTAACTGGATGCAGCTTAATACTAGTATTTAACATGGAGCGACTGCCTGTCTGACCTCCACAACTCAATTAGTACTGGTTTAATTTTCAAATTCATAAAATTAACGTAAAGGTTACAGAGACTATTGAAACTCATATTTGCTTGTCCTGTGCGAGACTAATATTAGTTTTTCTTTGTTTCTTTTATTTATTTGTACCTAATATTTTTTCTGTCCTGCTGTCCATACCTCAAGGTCCACAGCCCGTATGTCGCACAAACGGGCCGGGTCGGGGCGGGCCGTAAATTTGATTTTAATATTGAACACGTAATACCCTGTTTGCTTGGGCCCGTAATTGATACGGCCCTCTTAGCACGCGTCTAATACCTGTCATTATTTTCAAATTCGTCGGCTTTGCCTTTTAAACGGTGGATTATTTAAATGCTCCGTCCGTTCCAGAATTTAATTTAGGTTTACTTTGTTTTACATAAATTAGTTTTGACGTGTATCGGTTACTCAGTGTAGTTTAATATCGTGTTAGAGTTTTTTAGGCGTGAAACGTGCTTGGATCTAGCCGATCATTTATTCTTAGAACGCGTCTATACTCAAATAACCTTGTATCGCCTTTAAAACAGTTCAGACACCTTTTCTAAAGGACGTTTTTCAAATAGACTTCACAGTCAATTTTTCCAAAAGAAAATCTTCTCGTCGTAAGTTAACAGCAATTCATATCCGCTCCGACACTTCAGGTAGGTAGCTAGTCTCCCCTACCGCACAGATTATGGCGGTGCCATCAAATATGCATAAAAGCCGTAAAATGCCACACTTAACCGCTAGCTCCCCGCGCCGGCGTTGTCACCTGCAGTACTGCCGAGCTCCACAAACCGCGTCTCGTTCTCCAGACAGATGCTCAGACACAGTGGTAATTAAAAATTTCCCACCTCCTCATAAATTTGCATGGAAGACGTGAGCAAATATGAAAGTAGGGGTTTCGTTTCGAGGGATTTGTGTACGGAAGACGTCGTAGTACTTTTGGGAATTAAGTTTTTAAGAAATTATTTATATAGACCACTATGATAATTACGATTGCGATATTATGCCAAAAAATATAACTACATGCTACAATAGTTCCTACCAACCTTACACCATCTTACTTTATCAGCATATTTCATCAAAACAAAACTTAATTGGCTCATCAACATACACGTACACTCTCAGCAAAGACACACAACGTTCCATAACTTAATTATTTCCTTTCTATCGCAAAACATCCATACACGAGTCGAGTGTTAGCGAGTACAAATCTACAATCCCATTATAACAATCACCTTCCCGTTCATTACTCGTAGCTAAGATACTAAATTTAAATTAACAGCCCCTTGTTAGTAGAACTATGTACTATCTGCAGTGAAATGAATGTTCATTTGGAGTAAGCGAAAATCGGAGTGTCGCGTGAACTAGTGGGCTTCTGACACAATATCGCGTGAGCGGGATTTTAGCGCAGTTTTGGTGTTGTCTGGGAATTAAATGTAATGCAGATACTTTATTAGGATAATAGATAGGGATGTTTCCTGACTAAAACAAATATGATTCTAATTAGTCCGTCTGTTAGATTATCGAAAAATATTGGATACGTATTTTGTGTTTTATCAAATCAATAAAAATTGACGAAGATAAAACGCGTCAAAGATTTGAGTGGGGGTTTGTGACGTCACTCACCGGTATAAAATGTCATACTAATGCCTTAGAATATGATGTCACCCGAGCTTTCAAAGCACTGTATAGTATTCATTGTTTGTTTACGTGAAAAAAGAAAAAAATGTGTCCAATATTTTTTGGAAATCTATCTGACGGACTAAATAGATGTTTTTTGTTAACTACCCTATAAACGGTAGCTAGTTAGTGGAATTATTAACGAGCGGAATGGTGAAAATTATGGTCATTTTAACGTTCATCGTATCCTTGGCTGTCGGACCACCTGTAAAAAATCATCTCGGCCTAATTGCAGTCTACTGCAAGACACAAATACAAGTTACGCCGCAACATCTAGTTATTATTTTGTAATTTTATGAATGGCATTTGTCTTCGTATCATTAACATGGACAACGGGATATTTACCATTTTTTTAAAATTTGTTCCATTAGTGGTCATGTCACTTTGAAAACTTATAATTTTTCTTCATTTCTAGTCCATAGCAATCTATAATAAGTCTGCTCAGACCTTAGCTACAAGGAGGCGTTATCATTAGCGTCCATAGTGAGCAAGTATCACGGTCAACACACAAGACACAAAAGAAACCTAATAAGTCGTAAATGGTGATCCCAAATATCAATTTGTAATAGTTACTTAAATCCAGCAGCTGAAATAGAAATTCCGTCTCCATTCCACATGAAAGCATCTTTCTTAAGACTCCTCTCATCTATTTACTTATAACTACATTTACGATTTTCGCGTACAGTCAGAGCAGCCAATTTAGCCGGCGTCTCCGCCGTCTTTATCGTATCTTTAATGAACACTCATAAGCGCGGCGTGCTTAACGTATTGTTGGTGAGACGTTAGTGCTGATGATTGTACCTAGCTCTGCGACGTACTCAATGAGCTGAGAGTGGTTTGCGGGATTTGCGTTTCGTTTTAGAGGGATTTTTGGTGGTACGTTTTGTATGTAGTTTCATATTTGTTTTGTTTTGAAATTATGAAAGTGCCTAGAGATTGTTTCCAGATTTTCTGAGCATCATTATCATCTTCTTACCTTTGTCCCATGTTAATTAGGATCAGTGTGACACAACTTTTTTTCCTCCTATCTTCTCTAGGAAACCGTCTGTCTATCATTTTCTAAGCATATTTTTACAAAATTTAAATTTGACGGAATTAATTGGGATCCAGACTACTAACAAATCCATCATAGTACCATGTTAAGGACTCATTTCTGAACCAGATCCGTTGTAGAAACTTTCTTGTTGGTGCCAAAAGTTTACAAAGCTGGAATGCTTGTGATCAGTGCTCTATAGTCACCAAACCCCAAATTACATAGTTTAATCCTACGATGTTCAGCAAATGAAGTTCGTGAATCATCGATACTTCTAAAAAAAAATCCTAAGAAAAACAAAACCCGATCTGTGTCACAGCACCACATCCCCCAGTAAAACAATGTAGGCTCGCACGGGAAATGCTAATATAGGCCGTTCCGTACAAATTGATACTCGATCGTCGCTCATATAAAACACTCCGCGAGCAAGATCGCCTCATGAATAATAAAGAATTGCCGAACGCCGACGAAGAGACGCGACACTGAGGGCAGATTGGGAATGACGAATTTCGGTTGTAGGATTTTGGGTGAAGCATGTTTTTTCACTACAGCGGAATTTAATTTTGCATTATTTTTGGTAGGTACCTACCTAATATTTGTCTTGGCTTTAGCACTTATATTTTCTTGTCTTAGAAACCCTAAAAATATTTTTTTTTTGTTGACAGCGAGTTTGCAGGACGAGTTTTTTGACGCCATGTAATTCTTCTCTTTTTGATACTTGTATATATTTTATTATAATTTTAGTTCTGTAAATTGTAGTTTGTAAATATTGTAAATAAACGTTTTTTTAAGACAGTCTAGAATTTTAGATGCATTCAGTTTACCATAATCAATGTATTTCATTTTGTAAATTAATCACTATAAGACATCAAAAACATTATGATATGTAGGTAGCTATGCTATCCTTTATAAATTATATTTAATGACTTATCTCCATAATATTGGTGCACGACCACTGGCCGAAATCTCGAACATTTATACCCGAACATTTTTCTCTCAAAATTCGTCATAGTGAAGCGGCACTTGCATCCATTATTCCCGTCACGTCCACTATAAAACATAATTCAGATTTTCATACAGAGCCATACAGAGAACTCTTGTGTTTCCATTCTGTTAAACCTCCCCTTGTCGCATAAAAATACCCCGAACGGTTGTAAAACACTGTGTTGACTTAACTGCCTTTTACTCGTTCTATGGTAATTTTATAACACTATTGTATTATATTTTGTGTTATTATCCGATTTAGATTACTCTGTAATTTTTAGCTATGAATAAATAGTAGAATGAATGAAATCAATTTATTTTAATGAAAGTCTATTCGATCTAGAGTCTATGTTAAATAAATACAATTTCTTTTATTTAATTTTTGTATCTTAAGATTTGCTTAAAAATACACTTATTTTATTGCTCTTAGATCCAAAAACTACAATACCCAATTCACCTTTCAAGACCATTTTCCAAATATTTATCAATGATTCGTCTAAGAAATATTCTCACATTTCTCGTAGACAAATAATTCCCTCATCTGAATAATTGAACTCATTACCCTTTCAGCAATAATTACGAGTCATAAGCCGATGTGTTATTAAGTGTGATTGTGTTCAAAGCGCCGACTGAATCAGTGGGTATTAAATCACTAGTGTAATCCGCGCTTACATGATCGACAGTTAACGTAGGCGCTTGTTGTGCGTAGCACGGAGCTACGAAGGTGCTACGGAGGTGTTACGCTCGTAGAAGAATTTAGTTGATTTTGTGTTGTTGGTTTTTGTACATAATATTGTAATTTATTTGAGTGCATATTGTGAGAAAAAATTTAGTGTCATAGCACATGTCATTTTATATTAAGCTATTGCATAGCTTCTATCGCGGGCCTTGAGCGTGGGGACCGAATCCAGAAATTCCGTAACGAAAATAAAAACCTAACGAACTGACACTTGACAAATTGACACTTGACAATTACTTGAAATCAAAAATTGTGAGTTGCCTGTATTTAAAACGGCCTGTATTATTCAGTCAAAAACTTCCTCAAAGAATTTCTGTGAGCGTGTTAATTAATTTTATAAGCGTAAGATAAGATACTATTAATAGAAATTATCAATAAATTACATTATTTGAGCTAACATATTAATAAAAATAAATTAAATTATATAAATCAAATGTAACCTTCATAGCTCTAACCACTAAGAAAAACTATGACACAAAATAAAAGAAAAAGTAAATGACATCTTGACAACTGACGTAATGTCAGATGAAAAGTAAACATTGAAAAATTATTAGATTTAATATTTTAAAACAGCAAAATCAAAGTTAATAAATCGAATAAGATCGATTATAAGGCTGCCAACAAAAATAGTTGTCGCCAAGGCGCGACATGAGACGTAAAAGGACATTTTATAAAAGATGAGGATGATTAGTAAAAGTGTAAGTATAAATACTATATTTAAATACTGCATTAATAAAAAAAATGTGTGCGTGTACTAGTGTACACACGTAAGAAGTGAAACTTCTTTATGGCCTTATTTTTCGCAAAATGATCTACATGCAACTTTCCAGAAATTGGTTAAATAAACTTAAATTAGATAAAGTTTAAACAAAAGGATTTTATTATCATAGACATGAATACAAATAATACAATTATTTCACTTTAACTTTTTGCTACTAAGATTATTACAGCATTTCATTAATTGTAATGGAATTATTACTATCATTGTCATCGTTATTATATATTTTTATAATTAATGACTTATGGTAACTGAAATATGAAATATATGATTTACATTCCACGAAATTTAGTGACCGAGTAAAAACTCCATCAATTGTAGTGCCAGATCTTGTTGTTGACGTTTGAGGACTGTTTTTCATGGATAAATTCAATTTATCTTTCAGAAATTCAACTAGCTTCAAAGATTTTTCCGATGCAAAATTGACATTAAAATCTCCACTTAAAATCATCGGTATTTTATCATTATTGTTACCGAGTAAAGAGGCACCTCCACTTTTGTACGGCAACAATGAATGGTGAAGAAAATTAATAATATCGTCCAACTTCTGATTAGGAGATATATACAGTGCAACAATCAAAATTTTTATCCCATTTTCCATTTGGCATTGAGCCATACATAAATCACCAACTGCTGATGCTAGTGACCCATGAAAGTCAGGAGAAAAAACAGAAAAATCTATCGATGAAGTCACAACGTTAACAACATCATTAGAATTATGATATATTCCTACACCTCCTGCTCTCGTGCTCAGCCGTTTAAATTTAAGCGACATGCTATCCCTACTCCGTTGGAGAAAGTGAAAGTACTCTTCGTCTGAACCAACCGTGGTAGGGGCAAGAAAAAGATGGCGCGTAACGGAAAAATGTGACGGTAAATTTTTTTCCAACGCCGATAAAGAAGTTTCACTTCAATAAATAAATAATTATAATTGCATAAGTTGATAAAAAATTCTATGCAATAGCTTTACCGCGGCAGTCTCCGAGTGCCACACGTCTTTTATTTACTAGATTTTTTAAAATTAGGTTAATACAATTTTAGTTTAATTTTTTCTGAATTGTGCAATTATTATTTTTTTGTTTTAGTCAAAATTTACAAAACCTGGATTACCCAAAACTGTTACATATACAGAAGTTTTGCTTAATTTTGACTATGACAAAACCAACTCGAGATATTTCCTTCCCACCTTCAATATTACCGCCTCCAAACCCAAAACTACATTCGCACCTCCACGGCGTAGTGTGTAAATGGTTAGCGTGTAGTGTTTACCTGTGGAATCCGCACAGACAATTAGCTCTTTATGCGATTAAACGCTCCTCGTGAACGCACGTGTCGACGTCACGGTGACGTAACGCCTGTTCACGTCACTACGTCACGGAGGCGTGATTTGCTGAATACGGATGCCTGAATTAACTGTTCGTATTTGAGTTTTCGTTTAATAGTTTATTAGGTATGTATGAGTGAACGTGTCAAGTTGATTTGTACAAAATTATGATTGAGACCCCATGCTTCTGGAAGGGGCCCGCAAGGGCCGACGCCCGTCGGGGCTGCGGGTTGTTCGCAAGAGATACCGCGGCCTCGACATGAAGGGCTAAGAAGGAACACGGGTGGTTTTTAGTCAGTAGAAGTCTGACACTCCCTTCCGCTCTGCCCAAGAGCGTGAGGCGTTATTTGATGATTTTCCACCCACCATAAAAAAAAGACCCCATGCTTCCTTGCAAGTTCATTGCGCATACTATAAGACGTCATATTTACGTAAGAACCTTTTTGCTGTTTCTGCAAACTAACGATTATGTTTGATTTTCTTAGTTTTGAGTTGTATACAACTGGTGCTGCTAATAAAATGAGATTAACATTTGGTACAACTCTAACAAGAACATTTTAGCGACTTAGTTACGTTACGCAGGTACTTACGATTAATGTTATTTACACAACTTTAAGGGTCATAAATATAAATACGTTGTATTTATATTTTAATTTATCATAAAACCTAAATAAAACCACACAAATGATCACAACATATTATGTATTATCTTCAGACAAGTAATTAATAACATTCTAAACAAAAGCCCTCATTTTCCGCAAGACACCGCACTAGCCACAATGCGTCTATCAGACGTGTAGGGGCGTCGAATGTGCATTCAGCTCCGAGGCAGGTGTCGTGAGCGAAGAAGGAAGCTCCACAAAGGGCCCGTCACGGGATACTGAGGTGTCTCGGGGACCATAGAGTAAGGTTGGAGATGGGAAGACTTAATATGGTGTAAAGAGTTTGTATGCTTTTGATTTTAAGAATGTGCCGATATGTTTAAAAAGAAAAGTAATAGTTGAAAGTAGCTCTATTGAGATAAATTGGTTTTAAAGATAAGACAAGTTTATTCAAGACGTTGATATAGAGTAATAATGTCCACAGTTTACGACTTAAAGATGAGTGTCTTCTTCACTCTAATATACTATAACGTTCTAAGAGACCTTTTTTTTTTTTTTTTTTTTTTGGAGGGTGGGAAATCATCAAATAACCCCTCCCGCTCTTGGGCAGAGCGAGAGGGAGTGTCAGACTTCTACTGACTAAAAACCACCCATGTTCCTTCTTCGCCCTTCATGTCGAGGCCTCGGTATCCCTTGCGGACATCCCGCAGCCTCGACAGGCGTCGGCCCTTGTGGGCCCCTTCCGTGTTGCTGACATCTCTTTGAGGCGCGCGTGGAACACGAACGCGCCGTCGACACGGCCTGTTGTCGTCATAAGACGGACGGACGGCGAGCTTACCCATCACTCACCGTCCACAGGCCCGCGTCTACGGTGGCCGGAAGCCATCACGTGGCCCCCGACGCCCGGAGCGCCTCCCGCGGCGGCTGGGACGAGAGGTTCTCTCCCTCTCACGTTCCGCCACCTCCTTCGCTAGCATCACTGCTTCGCAGAAGGAGGCGACGGCGTCCCATTCCTCCTCGCCCCGGACCATGGCTTGCACCAGGGCCGGACGCGAGAGGTCGCCGCCGCCGATCGCCGCTGCGAGAACACGGCGGGGCTCCGCCCAAGCGGGACACACCTCCACGGTGTGCTCCACCGTGTCCTCCGGCCGATCCTCACAATGGTGACAACCGGGCGTTTCCTCCCGCCTGATTCGGTGCAGGTACCTCCCGAAACAACCGTGTCCGGTGAGTACCTGCGTCAGACGGAAGGTGAGGGCGCCGTGGCGCCTCTCCAGCCACTCCTCAAAGAGGGGACTTACCGCCACTATCGTGGCGTGCCCTGCACGGGGTTGCGACAGTCGCTGTCTCCATGCCGCCATGAGATCGCACCGAAGGTCTGTCCGCTGCGCAGCAATTTGCCGCGGCAACGGAGTGACCCCCCGGTGCAGCGCCTCAGCGTGCCATTCATGCAGGCGCGCGAGGACTATCGCCTCTAGATCCCACGGCGGCAATCCGGCGAGGAGGTTCGCCGCCTCGCGGGAGATCGTGCGGTACCCACGGACTAGCCTTACGGCCATCACCTTTTGGGGCGCGTTCAGGTAGTGGGCGGCCCGCTTCCTCAAAGCACTCGCCCACACCGGGGCCCCGTAAAGGGCCATGGACCGCACGATCCCCGCATAGAGCCTCCGGCAGGAGGCGTTTGGCCCCCCCAGATTGGGCAGGAGCCACCTAAAGGCAGCCGCCGCCCGCTCCAGTCTGGGAGCCAAACGTCGGAAATGCTCCACGAAGTTCCACCGGCTGTCGAGGACGAGTCCTAGGTACTTCAAAGTACACTCGACGCCGATGGGAACCCCTCCCACCGTTAGCTGCGATCCCGACGGTGGCACATTCCCACGCCCATAGAAGCACATTGCTTCGGACTTGTGAAGTGCCACCTCGAGATCCAGCTGCCGGATCCTCTCAACGACTATCGCAACCCCGCGTGTCATATTGTCGGCCGCCGCCTCGTGCGACCCCCCCTGTGCTAGCACCAGCGTGTCGTCAGCGTAGCAGACGACGCTGACGCCGCTAGGAAGGTCGGCACGCAGCACCCAGTCGTAACCGATGTTCCACAGGGGCGGCCCCAGAACCGATCCCTGTGGAACACCGCACGACATCTCTCGCCGGTTCCATTCTCCGTCTTGACCGGGGTAGATGACAGCCCTGTCTGTCAAGTAGTCCCCGACTACACGACGAAGGTAGGCCGGCACCCGGTGATACCGGAGTGCCTCCCTAATGCAGCTCCAGGGCATGGTGTTGAAGGCGTTGGCGATGTCGAGAGACACCGCCAAGACCACACCGCCCCGAGAGACCGCAACCCCCGTCGTGAGGGCTCTCACGCGCGCGATTGCGTCCACCGTCGAGCGCCTCCTGCGGAAACCAAACTGGTGTTCCGCAAGATCCGGACCCATCCCATCAAGGTGCTCGGCGAGGCGGTTTGCAATTACTCTTTCAAAGAGCTTGCCCACCTCGTCGAGCAGCACAATGGGCCGGTATGCGGACGGCGAGTCCGCCGGGCGCCCCGGCTTCTGGATGAGGACCAGCTTCCCCGTCTTCCAACGAAGCGGAAACTGGCCTCTTTCCATGCACGCGCTTAAGAACCCCTCCAGTCGGGGCCCAAGAGCCTCTGAGGCCAGGACCCAGGCTTTGCCAGGCAAGCCGTCGGGTCCCGGGGCGGTATTTTTGGCCTTAAGCCTCCGTACCGCCACTCTCAGGTCTACCCCAGTCACCTCCGGAATGTCGTCATCGGGTCCTGATTGGTCCGCTTCCGGCACCGCAGGTGGCGGAGCCATTGGCGGGGGAGGATGCTCCCCTCGCGAAGGGAACAGAGCGCTCACCACGTCCTCCACGAGCTCAGGCCGGAGACTCTGCGTCAGCGGGGGGGCCCGGGTGCGGAGTTGGTTCCGCACCGCCTTGTACGGGCGCCCCCACGGATCTCTGTTGAGAGTCTCCAGCATCTCCTCGCGGGCCTGATACGTTCTAAGAGACCTGACGACTGTACTCTATTTTGTTAATGTGGGCTGTCTTACCTTAATACCTGGCCTATCTGCAAAAGACTTGGTCTATGTATCTCCAGTCTGTTAATGTACACCAAGAAGGCTGATTCCAGCGAGTGCATCGGCCTTCAGCACGAAGGAGCATAAAGATATTGAGCGTGCATTGTCAAGCTCGCCATTGTGTGCGGCGCGAATCGTCCGCGATAACACGCCGACCGCCACCGGCCGCTTTGTCTCCCTAATTGTTATATTCTGAACAAAGAGCCAGCAGAAACAAACGACGCCAGCGCTTGTTAGCTCCCAGGCTAAACGCTCCATGTAATAACATGTCCTCAAACAATCGCACAACATTTTCAATACGTTAGGAAATTGACTATACGCGATCGCAATGCGAGCTCGAATGCTTTTGTTGTGCAGTTCTGCAATATCAACTGCAATACGGACTACGAGCAAGTTTAGTCGGAATCTAATCGTTCTGGCATGATTGACGTCAATAAAAAAGTGTAAAGAAAAAATGCGAATTTCATAGAGTAAATGAATCGGCGGGAATTCGAAGCGCCAATAGCGCTAATGATGTTCATTTTCAAATTTCGAACGGTTCGACGTTTATTCGTTTTAAAACATTGCGGTGGCATGCTTCCCCCGCTCTATGGCATCAATCATTTTTAGAGGGTTTCGTTTATCCAAGTTTTCTTCCTGCCTCCGTCCTCTGCTTCCAACTTTTACATCGAATGATCTCCACTGAACCAACAGAGCGTTCGCCGTAACCGCGTTTTGTATTATTTTTTGTGAATAAATAATATTATTTCTCGAGGGAAAGGGGATTGGATTTCGTTAAATATGGTTTAGTAATTGAATTGAAATCTCTCAATGTCGACGTTCAATTAAGCTTTAGATTTCGTTCTTGATGAAGGAATTTTCTTTGTTTTCAGATGTTTAATCAATTAATTTTCCAATAAGCCTTTGGATTTCATTCTAAGACAACGCTAAATTAACTGTTAATTCAGTTTAAAACCCATTATAAACATAACAATAGAGAAATGGTAACTTTTAGTTTTATTACCACTAAGTTAACTTTTATTTCACTGCAATTTCATACAAAATTGATTTTTGTCACACTTGCATTACAAAACCCATCACCCGGATTACCTTCATAAGCCAATTATAAACTTTAAACACATTAATTACACTATCCATTACGGTGTCTGTCAAAAGTGATTAATGCTAATGTCGGACGCAAGATTTTTAACTAAGTTAAGATTAAAATAGCTTAGGGTATTATTTGTGAGCGCTCCGGGCGACGGATCACTCATCTCTCCCTTGCAAATTATAATGACACATCCGCCGGGAGGTTTTAAGCCAATTCAACTTTGAGGATTCCTGATACCGTGGGCAATGGTTTTTCCTTAAGAAATGCTGCCGGGATTTAAGGTAAAATATAAATTACGAGATATTAGCTCGATTTTGGATTTTGTGGGTAGGTAGAATTTGAACTTGTAGCGATTATACCCATTCAGTTTTGAAGTTTGTTATGCAGTCTAATATTTTGATAATATACATCTACGAGTAGTGGTGGGTCTAGGGTTCGATAAACGCTAACATCATGAAGAGCTTTTAGGCGTGTATGAAAGTACTGCCACGGTATCTAGAGTTTTTTTATTAAAAAATGTACAGACTAAGTAAAATCACAAATCAAAAGAAACAACAATAAACACATCAAACAAACTTAAACTCAAAAATTATAATACATTGACACGAGTGGATTCCGAGAGTGCGCGGAATGAGCCGTAATTTTATTTGTTTTTCTAAAGCGATGCCAATAATAAGTTCCAAAGCTGCAGTTCCAATACAAACATCGATTCAAGAGGGTTCCCTACAGGAAACAATTTGCGGTAAAAATCCGCACTGATAGACGCGATATGAGCAACGGGAGATTTTTTTACTTATTTTAGCCGCACGGGGGAGATCGCGGGCGGCTGATCTTTGTTTTATGAGAACGATTAAGAAAAGCATATTTGAAGTGTGTACTTGGCTTTATTTGCGCCCCGAGAGGGAAGCCACGCTTCATTGATCTGTAATCGTTTTTCGCATTTTATTGCTGTAGTACCTCGAGAGCAGAGGGTGAGTATACGTTGTACGTTTTATTATATAGAAATTAGTCGTTGTTCGCGTAAAATTAAAATTAGAATCCTGTTCGCGACATAATTCAGTTGGGTTCGCGTCGGGATCCTGTTATTTTCGCACTTAATTTCGCGGCGTTAAGCGTTGTATTGTGGCGCAAGGCGTCTGCTCGCGGTGATTAGAATGCTAAGTACGCACCCTGGAAGGGTTCCCTTAATTGTGCGGTGTTCCTTGTGGACCGCACCGCCAAACAGCGGCCGCGGATACAAAACGATGAGGTTTGACTGAGCTTAACAAGAAATGAGGTTGCAAGTAGTGTATAGTATGTCGGAAAATTTATTCTGTGAGATGTATGGGAAAAGGTGCACGTTCTCAGGAGAGAATGCGAGAGTAATTAAAATCAACGCTTACGTTTTTCATTAGTAATCAGGCAAGGTTTGTTGAAAGGTTGTTAAAAAAAAACTTATACATTTTTTATAAAATAATGTAAGTTGAAACTGAATTTCTCAATTACGTTTTATGTTCTTGAGCTCACGTTCCCTGCAAGGCAATCACGACAGAGACGTTTTAATAGTCAAAAAATTAATTGCAAGTGGCGTCGTCGTGATTTACATGACTCAAATGTGGTCGTTAGTGCGAATTGAACGAAAGGGTGGGCTTCGAGCTACCCCAATATAATTAAACTTTACTCTCGGCTATATTTTTAAAAGCAGAAAATAGCAAATGAAAATGAAAATGAAACACTTTAGTAAATTATCAAAACAAGTATTTGATGTTTTGCGTTCAGTGGCTGCTGTCAAAAATTACGTATTTCAAATATGTATGAACAATTTCGTAAATTAATGCGCGGCGGTTCTTTTGTTTTGGTACGGGAGCATAACGCAAAATAAAGGCGTATTAATTATTCAGCGCCACACTCGACGCAATCAGAATAAGTGCTGATGTTTCTGTCACCCGGTGCGGCTGCGGCGCGGCGCGGTGCGGTGCGGCGGTCGCGCTGTGCATGATTAGAATTCTTAAGCTGTGCCGAAGGCTCTTGATTAGAGGAAATTAAAATCATTATAGTCGGGCGCGCACCGCACCCGCGCCACAACGCCGCCACTCTACCCGTCTGACGTAAAAATAAGCGGGAAACGCACATAAAGAAGGAGGCTCGCCGGAAACGGAAGCGGCACCATCTTGGAGCCGCCGGGCGGGAAAACAATGGATTCGTTAATTAACATTTTCTTACGCCTCGCGGCTGTCGAACGAACGGTTTATCGGACAAAATATTTATGACGTAGACGCAATGAAAATTCCGCCATGAAATCGCACAATTGAAATTTCGTTCATAGGAGGTAGGGATTAGGAAATAACTGGAGACTTTCTTTAATCTTGCAAGGCGTGATTAAAATTATTACTTTTTTCCAATATTTTATGGAACTTTCTATTGAGTTAATTAGAATAATTCTATTACGTCGAACTTCGACATAACTGTGAAAAAGTATGTCTTTTTAGGTAGACTACCCTGCCTGCCTAAACTTTTGGGAAAACAATCGTGATGTTATGAAAGTGTACGTTGTTAGTTTCAGCTGATTACAAATCCTTGTCCTAACCTCCATATTAGAACTTAACAAAGTTCCCGTAAAACATCCCTAATTTATAAACAACATGTAACATTCACCTAAAACAAATCACCACTGCGCCAAACCAAAGCCCCACTTATCACCACTACAAACAATGACATAGGTAAACGAATGAGTTGGCCCGAATACTCATGTCGAACAAATAACTCAATGTGCGTACAAAACGTATCAGTGGTAGCTGTAATAGAGACGGAGTGCCGCCTGAGGCGCGCCGAGTGAAAAACGGCCGGCATCAATAACGCGCTATCGGTCAGACAGACGTGTGGCTTTGCCTATCGATCTCTGATTGATTTGTTTAGTCTGTGGTCATTTTTGGGTTATGTTGGTATGCCTGTTAATTTTGTTTTTTTTTTAAGTTTCGAAAATTGAACATGTTGGCAATAAAACAAAACACACACGAGCTTAACACAAAACTGTTTCCTTATTTAAATTACATTTTGTTTTTATTTTAACGTTAAATGCTTATTTATAACATAACATTACCCCTGCAATCTTCGAAGGGTTAGGTAGAGGTGTACCCATTGTTACACTCACATTTCACAATTTTTATGTTTAAGTCTCATTTAATAGGGGGCGAGCCTATTGCCATCAACCCAGCACAAAACCAGACTCCAAGGCTGATTCTAAGAAATTCCTAATGGCATATCCCAATAACACTGCCCGAATTGGAAACCAGTCGCGCTTGAAACCACTGGATAAGAGGCAGTCTAATGTATCTTGGTTGTAATAATACATTTTACTTCTTAATTAATATCAACGATTACTACGGTATTTTAGTTATCACGTTAGATAGAGGGTAAATGAGATGGGCTGCGGGTTGTTCGAAAGAGATACCGCGGCCTCGGCACAAAGGGCTAAGAAGGAACATGGGTGGTTTTTAGTCAGTGGAAGTCTGACACTCCCTACCGCTCTGTCCAGAGCGGGAGATAATTTCACAAAAAAAATGTACCCTTTTTTTTCTTTAAGATCAATCCTTTCAAAAATCTCTAAAATTCTCCACCAATATGTTTACCCACATACGAAAATCACGAACCACCAATCACCGCTAATAGCCCATTGGACATTCATTTGATAAACATTGACCTCCTGACAGAGTGGCGTCATTAATCAAAGAGAGCGGTGCACAAAATGCAATGCACGGCCCCACAAATAGTGACGTGAAATATGAATATTGACTGCGTTTTGCGGATATATCCGATATCTGATAAATGAGATAGAAAGGCAGATTGAGTCACTATTTTACAGTCAATGTGTCAGTATCAAATATTGTTCGTTTGTTTTTAATGTTTGACGTTTATTGATCATACATGAATATTGTTCCATAGGTGTTTAGATAATGAAATTCACAATCATTCTCAATTTCATGGCGAGATTATTTTCGGTGACAATAATTTCTATGTTGAAATAGTTATTAAAGTAGGTATTATCACCGTCTTTGATGATTATATGTATCTTAAATGAGAAGACGGTAAAAGAGATTCTTGTTTGCATTTGACCTTTACTATGAAGATGACAATGCCTTGAGCACCCTTGCCATTACCTCTCAAATTGGTAATTATTTTTAATTCAAATCCACTAACATGCACATTACAGTTTTAAGTCTTTAATTGTTTTCTGCAGTATAATAGCAAGCGAGTGGCTTTAGTCGGCAATAACAGTGTAGTAAACCGCTCTTAGTGGTGGATTACCGCCATTAACCGCTGTGGCTGTAAAACGAGTGATCGATGCGCGCCCCGATGTTTATTGTCTATTACTCGGACCGCGGGGGACACTAGTGCTAGTGATGTGGCTTACAGGATACTGATTTATGTAGGTTTGATTTGAGTTACGGTTTTTGATAGGCTTTTTATCTGTCGTGTCGTTGATATTTGACAGCTGTCAGTAGCTGAAAGTATGGTTACAATATCTTTTCGAACCTTGTGAAATGCTTTTGTTTACATTAATTTATTTTGGTAAGTTAATGGGACGTAATTAATCAATTTTAATTCAAGAAGAGGGCTGTCAAAACACAAATGCAGTTAAAAACGCCACAAGTGGGCCAGAGCAGCAGCCGCAATCGCAATTGTCTCAATTATTAATTGTAATTTTTGACAGGCACCTGTCAATTTCGCAGCGTTCAACCCTTCCTTAATCCCCCACAAGACGCGAGGTACTGGGACGTCTCCTTAGCCGCTCCCCCGGAATAAATTAGCTTTCTCCCGGCCACATCGGGATATAAAATTTTGAATATGAATGGAAAATTTTGCATTTGTAATAAACCGCTTTTCCCTGTAACGCTGCAGATGCGTACTCGAGCACTGGATAAAAATGGAATCTCGCCCAGTGTCGCTCCTCAGGTGGCCTGCCATAAATATTTATTAATTATTTTTTCAATAATTTCTCCTCTCTTGTATCCTCCGAGGATGGAGGGATATCTCCACCGTTAATTGCTTTTTGTTTCATTTGAATAAGTATTGTTTTTGACTGCTCGAGCGTGACGTCGAGTTTTATAAAATCTCGACGATGAATAATTTTGTTGAAACAAAGTTAATTGAATCCATTATTGATTGTTCTAAATTTCGTTGGAAATATTTAGTATCATTAATTTATATTACAAGAGGAAACTTTCAGAATTAAATTAGGCATCCTTTGAGATCATGTAGGCAGTTCTATAATCTATCAGGTAGTTACGCTATATGACTAATCTAACAACTGAAATCTGTTAGTCTCATTCACATATACATATTTTGTGCCCCTCTTCGCGTAGTTATCAAAAAAGTAACATCAAATTATGTCGTCAAGGCAGCAGACTGCTTCAATAATGTCATGAAGCCGATTGAATAAATCCATACAGCCGATGTCGACATCGTTTCGCCTAATTGATTTTATAATTCGAAGGAAATTCAAAAAGAGAACATTTAAATTCCAAGCACGGCGGCGACACGTAGCAGCAACCTATGCGCCGATTGCGGTTACCAAGTTATTCCGATTGCCGGAGAAATACAAATCCAAGCCGTGGCTTAAAAGTACCAAGTCTTAAGGCATAAAATACAATTACACCAGCCGTACTAAAAAGAAAATAATATTTTGTTATGCAAGCACATTCAGCCGCTTCACTTTTATTTTCATACGCTTGTATAATTTTATTGAAACGACTCAATCTGAGTAAAGATTTTTATTTTAAGAATAAACTTGGGAGTTTTTGTGGACTAATGGAAACTTAAGTGCGACGTTAAACTTGATGTGTCTTAATAGTGAATTAATTCAGGTATCGAGTATGAGTCAATTTGGGGGACATGACTAGTGATGTGTAACCTATGATTTTCAACCGTGTACCGTTGAGCGATTGTATCAATTGGTTGTCGTAACATGCGGCTGCCCCCGTGGCATGTTAATTTTTTATTTGATCAAGATTGTTATCGTGGGCGAATAGTTTGATAATGAAGCCAATTTTTTGATAATACCCCTACATTGGGGTGGATTTTGAGTGGTTTATTCCGTAAGTAAGGAGAAAATTACACACGTAGACGTGTCATTTCGTTGACAATTTGAAAGTCGTTTGATTCCATTTATCTCATTTTCTTGTTAAAGTGAATTAGTAATTTGAGGTATTACTGCAAGTTTCCTTGTTCAAGTATTTGCTAAAGTTTTTCATTTTACCAGAATTACATTTTTTTTCTGCATGTTTCAATGAATTAGTAGAAAGTCCTAACAGTCCTAATAATTTTCCTTCTAATTACGAGCTACGTGAATTCCAATAACTTTCCCACAACCTTCATTAATACTGTAACGGACAGAGCCTATATATTCAACATAATAAATTATAATTAATGTAATGCAAACTTTAAGCTATAATTTATGAAGGAGTAGTTGTCCAGTCATCGTCCATTTCGGCTGGTAGGTTGCTAGTCTTGGTACCCGCAATTTGTCTCCCGGGCATTGTAATCCTTAAATTGATAATCGATGGGCGTCTACAAAAGCACGTTAACGAGGAGCCACGTTATCAATCTTGCCTCGCCAAGGTCACGTGTAGCAGATAGATGTCCCATTAATGTCATTCGTGTTATTTATTGTTAGGATGACTGACGTGTTTCTTGCCAATGTTCTTTTGTTTCAACTTTTGTATTGGATTAATTTTGACGATTTATTGAACTCCCCTAATTATATCGCATTGAATTATATGACGAAGCAAGGTAGTTTATGACTTTGAAAATAATGCTACCAATTCGCAACACAACAAAAAAATATGTGCCACATTTTTCCTTTGCCTACATTGGCACCAATCAAAACTATCAATGTCAAAAAATTCGATATTCAAAATTCGAATCATACCTCACATGTACCAACAAATTGACAAACGTCAAAATTAATCGCTTCGTTCAGTGTTTGTGTGAAACAAATGCGTTCGGTTGTTTTCGATAAACATCGTTACAAATTAACCCTGCGAGTGCGATACAGTTCGACCGCCCGTATCGCGACATCTACGCACCATAACGACATTGATTAAACTGATTCCACTGAGCCATGGGAAGGGTTACCTATACGGTTGTTTAAGCAATATTGGCGGGTTTGTAGAAAAAAATATACTGAATAAAATTGACGAACAGCTGGTAAACAAATGGTACGTTTCTGTAATATGACCATGGTAGATTCTATTCTAAGGTTGGGTAAGCCGTTACACGAAAATAATAAAAAAAAAGAGAAAAGGCTCATTTGACACAACATCATTATTCATTCAAATAATGAATGTTGTTCAACATTGCTAATTTACTTTACTTCATTTAATGCTGCAAATTTTAATTCTGTAAGCCCTTCCACACAATTGAAGCTTACTTAGCTAACGTTAGATCACTATCTAGGCACTAGGCACGCAGTCTAAATGAAAGTTGAAAACAATTAACCAACAGCTGATAAGAAAGGGTTACAATTCATTCATTCATGCGTATCTTTATTTATTGGAAACCTGATTAACTATCATCATTTCATCAGTGATTTTGAAGAAATTAGTTTTTAGATGCTCTTCAGAAAATTACAGTAAATGAAAAAGTTTACTGAAGGTTTACATATTCATTAAAACTTGCTGTGATATATACCGATATGATGACGATACATCTTCATCATCATTTCAGCCGAAAGACGTCCACTACTGGTCATAGGCCTCCCCCAAGTGTCAACACATTGACAGGACCAGGTCCCGTGCGTCTCGATACGTCTCATTTTTTTTTTTGGCGGTCGGAAAATCATTAAATAACCCCTCCCGCTCTTGGGCAGAGCGGAAGGTAGTATCAGACTTCTACTGACTAAAAACCACCCATGTTCCTTCTTAGCCCTTCATGTCGAGGCCGCGGTATATCTTGCGAACAACCCGCAGCCCCGACGGGATACATCTTATTTAAAATCAATCAGAAACTTACAAATGTCAGAACTAAATAGTAACTGTGTCAATTACGTAGAAATACTTCATAATCGTATTGCTAACTTTAAAAAATAAGCCATTTATTTCACAATTTTCATCAATAACTCAACCTATCAAAGGATTATTAAGCGTATTACAAAATAACATTGGCTTAATAAAGATGTGGAGTGGCTCGATATTAAAGAGCTCGTAAATCACAAGTCAGGCTCAATGTCAACGTGGGGTAGAGCCGTTCACTTAATGCATTTATACTTTACGTTAAACTATTTGAAGTAAACGAGTAGATATAGAAAATAATGTTGGTTTGACAGATTAAATACATATCTGAACAGTTTGTTTAAACTTTGGAACCAAAACTACAAATTAAAGTATCACTATAGATATTTCAAATCATTTAAATAGTAAGAATTTTATTAAACTTGCGTTTGTGGATATTTCATAGCTTTTCTGTTTCAAAATTATTTACAGACTATTTTCGTCAATATACCTTAACTGATTAATTTATAATAACATGAAAGGTAAACTGATGTTGACAAAATAAAACAGTGAATTTAAGGGTTCACGTTACAAAACGGACGGGGATCGTCACCGAGGATACAGCGGTAATGTCCGGATCGCGTGAAATCCTGCAATATCACCCACGATTGACTCGGCTCAAAGGAAATGAATAGATTTCATTTTAGTGTCATTTGTAGAGCTAATGGCGCCACCGGCTAATGCCGTGTTGAAAACGTGTAAACACGGGGGAAGCTCAGCTGTCGGCTTCCTGACACGATAATGATACGATACCGGAATATCATAATTATTTGTTCATTGATTTGACGATTGGAAGTAATAAAGTAGTACTGAAAACAGTCATAAATCATATTACGCGTGTATTTTTGTTGCCTTATAAAACAGATGTACACACATAACACAACCCTAGCTGCTTTTGAAGTTTTCTATTCTATTTTTAAAATAAGAACGCACACTGACCGAAACAAAAAAGTTGATCGTCCAAAAAATAAAATAGTTTTAGTTTTTCCGTCCGTAATAAAAACGTTGAAAAGACAATATTTTTTGTCTTTTGTCGTAGAAAATTGCCGTTGAATTGTAGCGTGCCCCAGTAATACGCAGCTCAATTACGTCACAATGTCTTCTTTGTATTTTCCCCGAAAAAACTGCTCGTAATAAATAATACCGTATGTCATTTCTCAGCACGTATGAAATTTATAACACGCGCACCGTTTCCGAAGGGCAATTTATTTGTAATAGAGCTGTTCGATGGGGACCGAACCACCGGTAATAGTAGGTGGAATAAAAACTGAGTCTTACATGGAAAACAATGATTGGCGTCTTTTCGAAAGTTAAGTATTGAGCTTCTCTAAAGGTGGCCTAAAATTATTTCTGGTTCAACTCCTTTGAAAATAAGTGGATGCTAGTGTTTACTAGATTCAGGTATTATTTTTTCAATACTGTTTTTTTTTCAGTATATATTTGAAGTTCTTACCCATTGGTGTCAAGTCTTTGAGGACGTGTGGAATTGAGTCTGTTATTCTTTCGGTATTCTATTCCATGAAGACATGTAACTTAATTTGATGTTGAGACTGTGAACCTATGTTTTAAGTTAACTTCTTGGACTTTTATTTGTCTGCTTTAGTAGAGGTCATTTTACTCAAAGCAGGAAAGTACTTCATCCGAAAACAATCGATTCCACTCGAAACGAAAACAACTAATAACGAACAAAAATATATAAATTAAAAAGCAATTCCGCAAGCTCGGTGCCGGTATATCAGAGGACCGGTAAAGAGGCGCCTCGCCACGATTTGTGACTTAATCACTTTATTGGCAGCGGGGGAGCTGGCCTTATCGGAAAGAAACGTCGACCCGACTCGCTGATATATGAGTAAACAAGCTTGCACTTTTCCTCGGCGACTTTTGGCGGTCACAGCGGCCATAAAGTCGTCGCTAAAGTTTGGATTGCGCTTGTGGGGCGCACTCCCACTTTAATGTTGTTTTTTTTTTGTTTTAAACGCTGCAACTATAGTAACGTTCGTATTTCTTACTTACCCTGTTTCCGTCGTCGTCGATGTAGTCGTTTGCATCTGAAACAAATAAAAATCTTTATATAAAACGGTAAGGGGTTGTTGTGTACACTACGTCCATACTCCGGCCAGTGATTAGCCGGCGCACACTGCGCTACGTAACGGACCTAAATATGTTTGTATTTTGGCTTTGCCGGTACACACCCAATATCGGATCCCTCCTGAGGATCAGCCATTACGCAGCCTCTTAACGGCGGAAGGTTTTAATTAAAAACTTCTTGCATTAGCATGTGTCCGCCCAATCATGATACTAATCCCTTCAAAATATTATTTAATTTCAGTTGAGAATCCTATTTGCTGCAAAGGAAAACAGAGGTTCGGAACGTATTCAATGTTATTTTAGGAGATTCAATTCGATATGAATTTGTGATGATTATTGAATATTGTTAATGTATTATAAGTGGGTCACGGTGGGTTGTTGATTTGCCTAAACAAACAATACATCTCTTGTGGGGTGGCATCGCGGGGTCTTAGCGGCGATAAACAAGCACAGGTGTAGCAGCACCCGCCTCAACCGCTGTCCGGACCAACTTGGAAAGTATTTGTAAGCGTTCAAACATACCGGGCTCGTTATGCATGCCTCGCTGGGTTTAATCACGGACCAGCCCCGCCCCGGGCGGAGCTAATGTTTTCACTATGTATTTTTTAAGTACCAGCAACTTGTGCCGGTATTCGGAACTCGCGGTTTGCTCTCAATATTCCAGGGGTAGTATTAATATTGTATAGATTTCAAGTACTTGTTGTTCGAGTTGTATGAAGCTTTAATATTTATTGTTAGAACTAGATGTTAATGCAACATAAACCCTTGTTTTCCCCAAACCTATTTGTCAGTCTCGTTTCGCCAATGTTCAATGGTTTGATGTTGAAAACAATTGATGAACAATCCTACATTGTTTGTATCGGAGTCCATTGAACTTCGAACAAGTACGTGAAGCTGCAGCGTCAAGTCGAAGGTCTTCCGTCTATTAGCAGTTGTAGTCGACACCTCGCCCACATCCGAATCTTGGTGCCTATTATGTGACGTGTCCAATATTGACACAGTGTCCCGACGATTGTACGTATCTCACGACGATCCCTCGTCACCATGCTTGAATATGGGTTTCGGATACGTCGCTTTGATACGATCGGTTACTACAATAATATTCATTGAATCACTACACCTCTACAAACTCATTTTTACGGTCCTTTGATATAACTAGCAAGATAAGTGAACGATTATAATTAATCATTCGGCACCCAGCGTCGTAAGCTAACGCCCAATTTTGTTTGACTTGGCGAAAAGTTGCGCGCACAGTCTTATTTATTTTTTATCAATTTCACTCGGGCGAGCCTTAAAAGCGTCGTCCCGTTTTATTATAGGGACGTGAATTAGCAAAAAGAGAATGGATTTTGGCTGTGATTATGTCAAAAATAATTAATTATTATCGATTCGATGGCAGGCAGGGGAGCGGATTGATGGGAGGCACTGAGCGTGGAGTCGCTCTTTAAAATTGGAAAGCTAATTACTCGGTAACGGAGGCCGCGGTGGGGACACTACAGAAATCACTGAGCTACTGGATTGCTTTGAAAATAATTTCACATTACACACTTCAATTCAACCTTCAAAGCCTGTATCTAGAAATATTAATGAAAATCTGGGTCGGAAACAGTTGACAGTTCGGTTAAGTAAGTGTTTTCTTTCTGGGAGTTTACAATCTATGCGAGGGAGGTTAGAGCCGAGGGGCTCGTGTGGGGGCTCTCCGGAATTTCTTCATTCATTAAGCCGCCGCAGCTCGTGATCGGCCTGCCCAAGTAGTCGCTACATTGTACACATCGCCGATGAGCTAAACTTTAATTTAGGCCGCAGTACCTGAGACCACTCATTCATAATGAATCGCCTCACCCTCTGTTTAGTTTAGGAACGAGACCTTTAGTGTGTGTTACTGACATTTTATTTACGACCTTATTTAAACGTCACAGAATAGATCAGGAAGGTCGGATGGTCGAGATGAAAGCCGGTTTTGTAGCGTCAATAAATCACAAGTCGGAAAGTTTGCGCGTCGAAAGAAAAATCACAGTCATCGGCCTCTTTTAAATTAACGCCATTAGCTTCGAGATTTCCTCTTCGGAATAGAGTGCAAAAATTACCTTTCTTCGTTTGAGCAGCCCGAGTAATTAGTGACGCTTGGCTTTTATTTGTGGACGTTCATTATTCCTTGATTTTAGGGATGCGTGGGAGTGGGACGGGGATAGTTTTTGTTTGGATTAGAGAGGGAGGGCGATGTTCAATCGAGGAGCTGCACCTGCCACCGCACAAATTTGCAATTTAAATTCCTAACGAATATTCTGGAGGACCTCCTTAACACGACATCTGTTTAAATCGTCGACGATAGAGTGACTGTCGCGGTTCCAACTCTTTGTGATTGCGACTTAATTGAAATAAAACAAAACCCTTCTCATGATTTTGGGGGACTCAGAAATATAATCGTTCTGACTGTGATTTTCACTGGATTAATTATATTGAAATTAATTTAAAATTGAAATGTAAGGGTTGATTTTAGATTTTAAATAACAATACCTTAATTAAGATATTTATTTTAATTAGTTAATTTGTTCACTCTAACACAACTGGCCACCAACACCAACCAACCAACCAACCAACCACCAACTGCCACCAACTGGCAACTGGCTGGGACTTAAACATAACTGGCGAAATGTGGGTGTACTAATAGGTACACCTCTGCCTAACCCTTCGGGGATTACAGGCGTGATGTTATGTTATGTTATGTTGTGTTTGTTCACTCTGTCCTCGGGACAAAAACGATGTCAACATTAATTATTATGAAAAACATTTAACATGAAAAAAAAACTATTACAACAAAAAAATAATAACCCCAATATAAGTTGCACAAAAACAAAAGGGTAATATCACGTTATAATTTCCCAAATTGATTGATACGTTTCTGTCGGGATGATATATTGTGCCGCCAGTGTATCGGACGCGGTCGGCTAATAGGTGTTAGTGGGTAAATAAAGAAGTGTTTTGGCCGGGCGGAGCCGCGCGTCATTAATAACTATCGCCCCACGCCTCTTCATTAACAATCAATCACATGTGGCTGCCCTTGTGCGGGACAGCTTGTTGCGTTACATGACGATTTTTTTTATATAAGGAGGGTTTAATCTTAATGCAATTTCTAAATCAGTAGACTTTTACGTATTTTACTTTCGATCTTAAAAAATATGTTGGTGTTGAGTACACTTCTGCCGAAGGCGTTGTGTCGTAACATAACGTAACATCACGCCTGTAATCCCCGAAGGGTTAGGCAGAGGTGTGCCTAATAGTACACCCACATTCCGCCAGTTATGTCTAAGTCGCATGTAATAGGGGGCGAGCCTATTCCCATCAACCGGGCACAAATCCAGACTCCGTAGCTGTTACTGATAAATTCCTGATGGAAAAAGCCAATAACACTTTGCCCGACCCGGGAATCGAACCCAGGACCTCATGCTCAGCAGTCGCGCTTGCGACCACTAAACCAACGAGGCAGACCTAATTTTATGAAATTATCATTTAATAGAATTATTAACTAAATTTAAAAACAAACGGTATTGCTTCGACATTATGTGAAAAATGAATGCGTAGCAAAAACCGTAGCAGCTGCGTAGCACTTGCTACAGAGCTACGAAAGTTTTTACAGTGCAATTAGATACAACTACAACAAGGTTTAAAATTACGAAAATGCACGAAACCTAATACCATCTCATTAATAGTTGCAAAGTCCTAAAGAAAATGCTGAGTATACAAGCTTGCTAAAACCGAGCACACACGAGCGAGAAAGAATGACTTGTCGGAAGGAGTTAATAATCTTATTAATTTGTTCGTAACCCGCGGCGGACTGCCACCGACGTTCTTTGTAATTAATGGGAACACCTCATCTATTAAATTAGTACAAGGGCATGAGAATACACGTGTGTGCATATCGACCACTTTACCAAGACCCTTCACACTTGCAATCTCTTTATGAAGCTAGAAGAAATTCAGAGGTCTTTATAAAATGGGAGGTTGTCATATAGTCTTAACGGAATAAATAAATTGCCCGTGAAGAAAATGAAGTAAGAAATTTCATTTATCAAATGGTAACGAGTTTCCACGTTTTGAGTGATGGATTTTAGATTGTATTGGGATTAATTTAATTACTAGATTTATTATGTTCTTATTCCATTTGCAAGAAGGATCGTATTTATGTTTGTCGCGAAACTGCTGATAGTTAATTTATTCAGTCTTAAACATAATTTCAATTGCTTTGATTTCCAGTTACTCCCACAATTTTGAAGATATTTTAAGTTTCCTTATGATCTACTTAAGCTTCCTACTTTATTCTATTCACTTAATTTTATTTAGAACATTATTTGGTCCTTCATAACAAAATGTCAAATCACACACGGATCATAAGTTTCGAGACAACAATCGGTCATAAGCACCAAACACAAAGGCACCTCAAGTGGTCCCATAAATTATACCCAACAAACTATACGCTTTGATCAATTAAATTTTATTACATGCGTTAATTAAACGGCCCTCTAAGTGAAAGATTTATTGGAGGTTTATCCTCATAACTGAAGCTTAAAGGGCGATCTCAATACGGCTAGGCCTTTCTTGGGGCAAGCCTGCTTAACCGTATAGTGCGATTAAGGGCCTATTCAGCCGAGGACTTTACTATGTAATTTGGTATGCAGAGCAATTATGTTGTTGGTAAGTATGGCGTCTGTGATGTCTAATGTCAAGATTCATACTAGGCAGCGATCGGGTTCAGAGTTAGTTTGCCTTATATCAATGTTTAAACTAACAGTATCTGACCCGAATCGAAGAGGAGCCAGGAGTAGTGATTCCCTTGAAAATTATGTCCCAGAGTCACTGAAGGAGATAAATCAGAAATATGTATGTTTTTATTTTGAAAATCAGCGTCACTGTGTTGCCATCAGGCATTATGCTGAGTTGAGGCCCTTTTGGAATTTTCAGTTTGTTTGTTTTGTATTATTTTATGGTGTTTTTGTTAATAACACCAAATATTTAATTCTTAATGCCTTTCTTTGTTGTAAGATTTCCGTTTTCAATTATTTCTCACATCTAAATAGTTACCTAGTTTTCAATGTGCTGTATTACATAGATATATTTCAAAATGTAATATATCCTAAGACCTCTGTATGGAGACGGTATTGCGATGTAAGCAGTAATATTAATCACGGTGTAAGCGCTTAGTGCGCGGATATTGCGGGTCCACTACATTCAGACTAATCTCACGCGCTATAAACATGGGTTCCGCATATGAATAGACGATCTTAATAGTTATATTATACACTGTATATCTTGGGTTTTGGAGACTCTTGAGTATTTCAACGTAATATTATCATTGTGGTTGTGTTCCTTTCGCCCAGCTGAGACGACTTTAGCGTAGTTTTGAAATATACGTAAAAAGTTGAAGAATAGTCGCAAACTAGAAGCGAAAGTTAATTACAGTGTAGCTGTTTACTTAGCAGACAATGGCGTAACAACACTTTGATATATGCGCAGTAAATTCTAATGCGATGTCGCCCCGCGAGGTGCCGCCGTAAAGCCGCCGAATACGGAATGATCATAATAAAGTATGATTTCTTGGTCGGGGACGCGGCCTAACTCGGATAATCACTCCTCAGGCGTACCCATATAATTCCTTAGTGCATAATGAAAGTTGATTAACATTATACCCTGTACGGAGTCGCGCGTGTGTGTGTCCGCCGCAGATTCCGAGTCCTAATTAAGAGCGAGGGAGGGTGGGTCGCGGCCGGCGGCGGGGGCGGGGTATCGATCATCACCCGCCAAGGAATCGACGCAGGGACCCGCAAAAAGGGGAAGCCCTCATCTGAAAATCAGCGTCCGCTAAGCCGGTCCGCTGCGAACACATGTGTTTTGATTTAAATGCGCTCTAAGGGTCAGTTTAATGCGCGAGTGCGGAAACGGAACGCTTCGGGCGAGATTTGCAAATCCGATGTGAATAATTACACGGCTTACGAGCGCTTACCTACTGCCTTACAGTCATTTGCATATTTTCTTGTGGCTTTATGCCGGCTGCCCGCTGGTGTGGAAAGTAAATATGTCCGTGAACGCTTTGAACATTCACTGTGTAGGCGTAACCCAACTATCATGGAAAAACATAATTAAAGATGGGGGTAATCAAGCGAAATTCAAAGTTAATTATTATGGAATTCTGATTTGCATTCATCCATGTGATTGAAATGCTTCAGTTGGTGAAGCGTTAAAATTATTGTCGTGGTCTGTTCAAAACAAACCAATGAACCTTCATCTCCCTTGTGCGATAAGGATGTTGTCAATTGGTGACTCTCCTATTAAAAACACAAATAAAAACGTTGAGAAAACAAGCAAGCAACGCTAACAAAGCCGTTTATGAAATAAAAAAAAAACCGTTGGAATAAACACTTATCGCGCTCGAGTGCAAATCGTCGACTGTCACTTCAAATCCCGCCGGCGCCCGGACAAAATGGGAAAAAGTAACAAAAATAACAATCAAATAGAGCATCCACGGAAATGAGATCTGAAGGAATGATCACGCCCGACCCCGGGGACCGGTTGCCTCTTCAAAAAAGACTTAATCTCTCAATTCACTAAGGAGTTAAGCTTTAAAAATATTTCGATAGGCAACAAAGAGCCCCTCGCTCGTCGCGTCGCGGTGTCTTTGACACGTCGCCGCCGGATTTTTTCGCGAGATCTCTTTAGAGACGGGATGTCACTCACTTTGTATCGGCTTTGTCGCGAGAGGTTAAGCGCCGGTTTATTAGGCTTTACTTCCGATTCGCAAACAGGGGGACGTTTGTAGATTCGTTTTCGATGTCGTATTCCGATTAAAAAAATTAAAACCTATAGCCGATCGAGATTTATCGGTGCAATACCGTTAGGCGGTGTTTAAAACGAGACCCTCTCGGAATCGATATGAAAATGTGACGAGTGGGGTTGTTCGCCAGCTGGTGGGCATTAATTAAGAATACGTGACAAAAGACGAGACATGCACACAAACACAAGTCGCGTTGAAAAAGGTCCGGATTACGTAACCCTTTTGCGCTTTTGATTTTAAACGTCGCGTGAAGTGCGAACCGGACCGTGGCGTCTAATTTGAAAGGAGACTTGACAAATCTGGCTTCGGGCCGCCCCTCGTTTAAGGCTTGTATTCACGCCAATGACCTTGTGCATACAAACTACCTCTCTCGGTCGTAGATACGGACTCTAAACGGACGCGTTTTTCATTTATTATAATTAAAATAATACATGTTTTTAAAAAGTAACAAAACCAAATTATTTTCCTTTGTATTTCAAAGCAGTAGATATTTTTTTTATATTATTTTGTTAAAAAATGAAGGAGTAAAATGGTTCCATTCAACGATTTGGAGGTGATTTTGTGGATTTTTTTTCTTATTATGTGATACCGATACAAAAATTGTGGCTAAACCAAATTACGTGTCATATCATGTAGATTACTAAAAAAAAATCTCAGATGTAATTTCTCTGTAAGTGCCGGTGAAAAACCGCTTCATCTGCACGCTGTTTTTAAGCTTTTTCGAGAGAGGACCCTTAATCGAGCCGTCGTTACACGTGATGTCGATATGAATGTTGATACAATGAAATAATAGCGTGGAGTAGGCGGTCACTATGGTTACAGGGTGGGACCGAAGCCTTATTTGAATGGAGCTGTGAAAGGCTTTTAGCCCCGTTTGACCATTTAGAGCGGGTCAGCATTTTGGGTGCTGACTGCGCTCCGAAACCGGGATAATTAGCAGGCAAACAAGGAGCAGGGTGCGGCACAACTTTTGCCGACCGTTCAGGTGCTCTGCAAACATCGCTGCAAGAAGTTTAACAGCAGTTTAATTGCGGAGCGAAAACAGAAGCGCACTGAAAACAGTTTAGTTCCAGTGAAAAGAACCTAGTCGGTTATTGAGGTGAACAAGCATAATCAAAGCTACGTTAGAGTTTGAAGTTTATCGAAAATGAGAAATGTCGTACCTATTACTAGCTGGCGGAGAGGAGAAATAAATTAAAGTTCGGTAATGAAGTGAGGCATGAAACGAAGAGAAGTTATTAGCTCAACATCATTTACACCTGCTTACTAAATTGTTTCTTAGTTATAATCTACCAACACAGGATATACCACACCACCATCCCTCCAGGACTTGAATGAGGCAAACGCCAGAACTGTCCAGGTTGCTACTTACTCTGTCGATCACAAACTGAGTCATCGATTCGAAAAAAAAAAGTTCCATTATGGCATGACATACCATTTTGAACCTTGGTGTACGTGGATACATAAACGTTTAAAAAATTGATACAATCTATCAACAATCGTCAACAATCAGAAGACTTTTCAGTTTCATAAACTTTAAGTTTTGCAAAATCTAAGAAGGAAATGCCACAATAAATTACTTCCCTAACCAGTTAACCAGTGGATATTTAGGTGCAGTTCACACGGGTCCATAAATCGAGCGTGTCAACACCAGAGCGGGGTAAAGGTGTGGACACACTGGCTATAAATTACCGCTGGCGAGTGCGTGCGTGCACCGCGACGCTAATCCCGCGGTACGTGACGCGTGTGCCCCGGCCCTAATTGTTAGATTGTGGTTAGTTTCAATAGTCGGTAACTAGTGGCTGTATGTATGTGTCGGAGAGGTGCTAAATGATGTTAGTATGACTGCATTAGGTTAGGGTGTGTTGATGAGAGAGAGGCTCTTCTAGTAATTAAATAAAATACAATTTAGTTTGAATGTAAAGCCGAAAAGTTCTGGAGTGGCCACCGCAAAACGGAAGACGTTGTGTTGGAAGGATACACTGGATGCGAGTCGCACGGGACAAGTCAATGTGGTGGGCACTTGGGGAGGCCGTTGTACAGCAGTGGACGTCTTTTTTTTCTGAAATAACGATAATGATGATGAAAGTCAAATACTAATACTTCAAGACTAGTAGATAGATTGCCATCGATACAGTAAGAAGAAGAAGATCTTTTCATACAAACGCAAGGTAAAGTATGAACAAAAAAAAAATTGATTAAAAATCGTGGATGCACGTGTATTGTAAACACATCCATGCCTGCTATTAAGATATAATTTCTCATTCCATATCAACACCAACATTATTGAAGAAAAAACTGTTTCTTACACATCCACTACGTCGTATCCACAACCGTCTCCTAATCCCTTGCGGGATCGCATGCGTCGCTATACCAAGTTTTGCTAATACATAATTGGGACCAAATCCCCATTGGAGGTCGCCCATACACCGCCAGGTTTCTTAGTGCGTGTTCTGCTGCGAAATTAATGAAATTAACCGATCCGACGCAAATGTAAGGAAGAAATAGGGTGGCGTATTTATTTATTAAGCAACTCTAGGTTATTAAACGTCACTTCTAATAAGTATGACATGTTACCTACGTGAGTGGGACTGTAGCTTTCTTGTAAAAGGATCTCTATAGTTTAAGAGAATATTAGTACATGTTTCTACTCCACTATTTGAACATGAACCAGTATTTGTTAAGGTTTACGTAACATTAAAGTTCGTTAAGTAATTTAATAAAAATCCGAAGCTAAAAAAGTCTTAACGTTGCACCATACACAACAATTATCTTAAACAAAGACTTCGTGCCTGTTATTCATGTCTTTGCTCGTCTCTAATTCTAAGAACCCAAAACAAAACCAAAACTAGACAAGGCATAATACAAATTTAATTGCCCCAGAACTATTAAATTATAAAAAAAGAACAAATCCAAAAACAAAAATTCGAACCTATCGAATAAACAGCCAGTAATTCGAACGTCTTTAAACGTCAAAAGACTAACAACTAGTGTTGCACCAAATGACATAATAACCCAAATTAAACATGAACTAGCTGTTGTTACCGTCATTACCCGCTGTAATTCCCGTAGCGAGCGGTATCGATCGCGGGGAGCGACAGAAAACTTTCTAGACAGCTTTTATATGCACCGACTCTTTACCCTGTAAGTATGGAGTACGTTCGATGAAATGTTCCACACTGGAGGAATGAACGTTTTGTGTGTACCTTGATTGACGGGTTAAAGTGCTAGTGTTGTTACTTGGTATTTATTAGAGGTATTTAGTGTTGGCTGTTTGATCGTTTGAGGGGTTTATGAAGTTTCATGAAAGTTTTAATATGAAAGATTGATGTGCACTTTCTTTACATATCTACTTTCCAGTGTGTTGTTAACTAGTAAGTACTACTACTGACAATTTTAATTTAGCAAATTTATTGGCAAGCAAAAAAAAATATTATCCTTTTTCTATGGAGATCTTACAGGAGCAAACAAAATAGGGAAAAATTTCTAACCAGTTAATTCAAATAATCCTAAATATTTTGACAGGGTAATTATCTAAAACGTGCGGGGAACGATTCGGGTGTTTGTTTTTCATCGGCAAGACGTCAGAGATGACGTCAGCGGTGACGTGGCGTGCACCAGACAGTTGATAGGGGTAACATCACTGTGAGCTTCTACACTGGGTGGCGGAAATATATTGAAAGTGTCTAGTGTAGGTACAATTTGTATGAAGACGATTCAATCGGCGTACAAATAGAAGTGTTTAGGCATTATGTATAGACAAAGGTACTAAAGACAATGCTATCTTTAGATAAAAAGATGGAAACCGAGAAGGTATTCATTTGGTCTAGCACCGTGACACAAATAATAAATCCTTTCTATTTGTCTTTGACCGTTCAATTAAACCAACCGTTGACAGAACATAAAAGAAAATAATATAGCCTCCATTTTTAGAAGCTAGTAAAAACTATTAACAATATTTATATATGATTTTAAACTGACATGGTCACTAATAGAACGTTATCTTTTGTTTATAACCATACATACCTACTCCAGTCACAGAATAACTCCAGCGAGCTCACGTGGCTTTTTAATTACATCCAAAAAGCCCTTCTACATGTCACTCACATCAACGTAAACGATACAGCGAAACGTTAATTCGCTTACCGATTCGTCTGAATAAGAACAGGACGTAATCGTGCGATCCCGTGTGGGGCAACTCTAATCAGCTATGAAAATTAGGTTCCGCTCCGTATATGCTTTATACCGTTAATGTGGAATTTAATTACTATTTCCAAATATCATATTAGACTGATGGATGGGAGGAGACAGTCTTGATGTTTAATTTACCGGTTCGAGGATGTGGGATGGTTTATTTGATTATTTGTGTTCGTTGTGGGGGATTAAGATATTTTTGTGATGAGAAATGTGGTACACACGAAATTAGAAGGATATTGAAAATACTTTCTTATTTTTTTTTTTTAATACTACATATTTTCATTATTTGTTTAATTAAGCATAGCAACTTAATAATCCTTCATTTCTTAGCTTATCGGAGCAAATTAATGCAATTTATTATATGCAAATCGGTTTACTAGATCCTTAAGTGCAGAGATGACGAGGCCTGTGACATATTGTGATGAAAGGTAGGTGATGTCTGAGAAGAGCCACTACGTTGATATACACTTAAGTACTGAGATATCTATGAACCCTGTGAAGGCTGCAACACAGATCATTCTGTGTTGCGGCCTAATTGGCTTCAGAGTCTAGGTCTTTAGGTTGGAAGACTGTTTAAAAAAAACAAAAGAAAAGTTACTCAAACCTCATAAGGATCCTCAAGAACTCAAAATTCTCATCCAACTAGCACCATCACGCGCCATGGACCCCACACACTGGAGCCATGCCCTCCCATCCATCTCCCAATTAGCCACGTGATCAATCATCGTGCCGATCACTCCCTGGGACCCGATGATTTTTCCCACTCTTTTGTACAACCTCCCGGGACTTGTTAATCACTCCTGTGAAGGATGTGTGCTGTAAAACCTTGATAGATTATTATTTTTATGTTACTGGGGCTGTTTTTGGGTCTCGGATGCTGGAGTGATTTGTGAGGTGGCTTTGTTTTTATAAAGTTTATTCATTTTGTATTATTTTATTTATTTTATTTTAAATTAGTATTAGGTTCTAATATGTGTATTATTTTATTTTAAATTAGTATTAGGTTCTAATATGTGTATTATTGGATCATCATCTACTTAACCTTTTTCCACCAATGTTGGGGTCGGATTCCAGTCCAACCAGATGCAACAGTACAACAGTATTTTACTGTTGTTCAGGTGACACAATATGGAAAGACTGCCTATCTGACCTCCACAACCCAGTTAGTACTGGGTTAAATATTATGATACTCTTTGGTAAGAATATATATTATTTAAAGATAACAATAACCATTTCAAACGAAGAAGTTAACTTCCCTAACAGAGTGAAACAGACTCAGTTAAACTAGCACTTCTTCAATCACGATAATATAAAACTCAACAAAACGGCACGTTATGAAAAGATGAACAATAATTCTTTTTTATTACGCGCCAAAGTGGGAATCTCATCGTCGACGAGGAAATAAATAATATCAGGAAGGAAAAAGAAAAGGGAAATAACACAACATAAAATATTAAGATTCACCCTGGATTGGCATCATTCTGCGGTCGGCGCAGATTCCTTGTAGGGGGCGGCGATACCTACGTCTTTGAATGTTAATGCTATTTGCATATCCGAAGTCATGAAATAAATCAGCCGAGACGGACAGTGGGGACGGCTATTCATTATGCTGCTCTTTGTCTACGCGACTACCAATTAGAAAAAAATCTTTATTATTGTTTCCTTCTTTCACCCTCATCCAAATTCAATTCAGTCAAAATCACGTAATGCACTACCTACCCACCCAGGAGCTCCTTGAAATCTCCGAAATAAACTTTAAATCACAATATCCATTTGTGAAGCCGTGTGTGTCGCGAGGTGAGCCCTTGTGCGGATAATGTCAGGATCCTCCGTCAAATTGCGCAGTATTGTGAGTCAAACGCGAGAAAAACGGAGAAAGTGTTAGGGCAGCATTTACATAAGTTGAGACAGAGGGTCTCGTGCAATACATATGAAAATATTCAGGGCCGAGGTGATGAGAGCCCTCCGGCGACTCTATGCATAGCCTTTATGATGGGGAAAATATTTACAGCCGGCGCGAAAACGCAATATTTATGGAGCAACTGAAAATAACGCGCGCGAGGGAAGTCTCAGCGATTCAGCGATGATGCGGTTTATTGTTTTACATTTGATGGCTAATAAATTGTGAGTTATAGCATAAAATTTTCTACTCTGGAGCTTTTAGTCGGATTTAATATCGTTGTATTTGTAAAAATGAATGGCAGACGCCTTGCAGGTCACACGTTCAGTAGACCACGTGACAGTAGTTCGTCGCGAGATAGCGTGGTTTTGTTTACACGCCGGCTGTACGGTTATCGATTGCGGGCGGGAAAGTTTTTATGAATTAACCGTCAAACAAGTAAAGAAGAACAATGAAAAAACAAACTCTTCAAACAAAAATCGATGACAATCTGGGCCAAAAACTTCGGTGGAACTTCGCCGGCAAAAAGATTTATATACTTATAAAAAAGTGAACGGGAAAAGAAGTTTTGGAAAAACTTTAAATTGCGACCTTGAACCGGTTGAACTTTGTTTCAGATTACTATTAGTGAGTTGAAGGCTGAAGTTTTTAATGGCAAGGGGTTGATGTGCGGCGGACAGTTCGCGTCATTAAGTTGGGGCTGAACTTACTGTGCATGATGGGGATATTTCGCTTTTGATTAGGGGGCTATCCCCTGATTTTGTTTAATATCTGGTACACGTTTTGTATTAGTGAGTGGAGTGCGATGAACCAGGGATCGATCGCGGATGGGTAGAGCGCCCAGCCGCGGTCGGCGTCAAACTTTTGGGTCGGTTTTAATGAAACAATTCCCCAACTTGAGTGAATTTGGGTCATTGTGTACAACACTTACGCGTAACGCTTGTGAGGCACGGATTTCATTTGATTGCTTTCAGATATTAGCGGAGATACAAGTAAACACTGTGAATACTAAGTGGAGGTCCCTATCTGTTGGCGGTTGCTTTGTTTCACTACGAGATTACAATGTTAATTTTAAAATATGGAATGATATTTCAGTATTAAGATAAGAACTTCTCTTTAGTGCTTATATGCTTACCCTGTTTTGTTAAATACAAATTAAAATCATGTAGGAGAGACAACTGAGCTATTGTTTACTTAAATTAACTTGGATGACTACCCTTGCCCTCTTCATTGTAACAAAAAAGCGCCTTGTAAAATAAAAATATACAATAAACATTTCCATCTAAAAGGCGTCTAAACGGCTCAGCCTCGTCAATTGCAACATCGCTTTCTTTATTAACTGTTAAATAGAACCGGGTGTTTATGTAAATTGTTATTGCTTTTTTAAGAAAATCCTCGTTTGACACGTAGGCCCGCTCGTTATTAAGGCCTACTTGGGACACAATGGGATTTTGAAGGTAAATAAGTCTTTAAAAGAGGAATAAGTAAATTAGAAGCGACAAGATAGGAATCTCCCCTATTTTTTTTTCTGAACGTTGGGGCGAGAAAAAAGGCGATCGCCTTAGAGTAAGTACCTTCTGGTTGGGTTAGTATGGAGAGGTACTTTATGATATTGACGCATTTAATGAACATGCTTCAGAATTTATTATAAGAGAGCAGCAAAGATAAGATAAATAAAAGTAAATGGCCAGACTGCCTTGTTAGTTGTCTGGTCGCAAGTACGACTGCTGAGAATAAAGTTTGAATTCGATTCCCGGGTCCCGCAAAATTCTATTGATTGGGTTTTACATCAAGAATTTCTCAGTAACAGCCACGGAGTCTGGATTCACGCCCGGTTGTTAGCAATTGGCTCGCATCCTATTACATGGGATTTAAACATCACTGACGAAATATCGGTGTACTATGTATAGTTTAGTTAGGAGCTGTAGCTCTCCCTGCGTGGATTGCAAGCGTGATGTAATGTTACGTAAATGGCCAGACCAAAGTTTGATTCTGACATAAATCACATACAATACAGTCTAGTACAGACTAAAAGACACGCAACGTTAAGAAATGTCTTACAACAGAATTCATTAATTTGTAGAACGTATTTCACTAAACACGTAGTCATAATATTTCATTCGAAAGCTGGTTTCGAGTTTAAAATCAAAGATTTATAGCCATAAACTGTTCGTAAAATATTCATTATAAGATTATTTCTCTGGAACGAATACAAGGTTATTCAGGGTCAATGACAGCTGAAGCAGTGAAATGAAACTTTAATAAAGCTAATCAAGGCTTAGAATTTTTTAGTTCTTTTCCAACTTATTTATTCATCAATAAATTAACTACAAATAGTTTTAGTAAGCCTTGTTGCTTTCATATTGAGGTCACGTAGAAAGACATTCAAAATACTGATGACATAAATTAAAGATATTTGTCAAATCTGTCTTCTAAATTAATAACAGCTACACGTGCGCTTGCGCATACATTTGAAGCTTCACTAAAAGCTGGTGCTGGTAAACCTTTTTTAATAACAAGGTTTACCACCACCATCTGTATTGAATATTTCTGACGTATTGATAACAACTTGTTTAAAAAATACTACAATTACAGGTTATCAAAAATATTTACCAAAATCCGCTTCCTCCCTATACCACCAAAAAAATCTCTTTAAGGGTGACTGCGGCGACACTCGGCCGGTATCATAACAGCTGCTTCTAGCGATACCTACTTATTAAGCCATCGACCGGCCGACAACAGGCACCTCTACCTTGTCCTCTGCCGTTACACCCGCTCATGTTTTTAAATTATAATCTCAAGATGGATCACGGAGCCATTTTGGAAGCCAATTATGTTGTGTTTACATTGTGATATGCTGTAAACAGGGTTTTAAAGAATATCGTTATTTTAGTTGATTGGGTTTCAGTTGATAGTATTTTGAATAACATTTTTGAATTGACTGAGAAAAATTTTATGTTATTTTTTAACTTCTAAATTCTGTGACTTCGAGTCTGAATGAGTTTCTTTTTCAAAAAATGTATCAAACTATGTCTTTAGTCTAACATGGACTCTAGCCTACCCGTGGACAGACTACAATACAAGTTCTTTGTATTAAAATATGTATCAATATAAAAAGCAAATAAAGCTCAATAAATATGTAATTATCTGAAGGCACATACGAAGGGCAATTCTCTCGCAAGTTCATCAAAAGGTCAGAACGGTTTCCTAAACGATGCCCTGATTACATATGAGTCGTAGTGGGGTGGCGATTAGCTTCGTTTGCCCAAGGGCTGTCTGGATATGGCAGCTGTCTAAATATTCTCATTTTATTTAATGAATTCCTACAGTTTTAAGTACTAAGGTTCGCTGTATCGAAAAATGTAATTTTGGTTATTGTTTTTGATATGATTGCACCAAAACTGACCTCGTAGGCTATTTATTTATTGATGTTTTTCAAAGAAAACTTACAGTTAGAAAACAGATAGTTGGCAATTAGTGGAAAAGGGCCAATCAAAAGTTTTCTTTGACAATATTAGAGTAGTTCAAGAAACAGTAGGTAGTCAGGCAAGAGAAAGTAAGAACTCGAAGAGAATTAAGACAATACTGAACAGGTTTGAGCGATCGATGTTTACGTAAGTACTAATTTGAGTGATAATAGAGCGACTGATTTGCTTCTTAAATTATGTGCAAATAAGTTGAATATTCCCTAACTCCCAAAAGAACACCAAAAAATAAACACTGCAAACCCAATAAAATTATTCTTATGTGAAAGATAAGCATTCTTTGCCATTAAAGGTAATTTACAAATGACTTCCCTCCGTTTACGGTGCCCAGAAGACGGTGTAACAGAGTTCAGTAAAGTCTGAAAATGATCTTACAAAGTGTAGGCCGCCATCGCTCCCTGAAGTCGCCCGGAGGCTTCGAGGCGTGCTGTACCGATAGAGAGTTTAAGAGTTATGCAAATGTTATGGACAACAAAAAAGTTAATGTCAATGATAAGTGCGCGCCCAGGGGAGCGATCACGCGCACTCCGACCTTTTTCTTGACGCCACTCATTGGACGGGGACTCTTATTTGCGCAGCTATTGTATAACCCTCTTTAATTTATTTTCTTATTTTGCAAGTCGTTTGCAGTGTGTATCAAATTTTATTTCCAGTAAAAATAAAGTAAACAAGGAACAAAAGGATATTCAAATAAGACATGTTTTTCTTTGCCAATGGGTCTTCACTGAAGTCATTAAGAAGTTAGTTAAGTTCAGTTCATTTTGCAAGGGAAAAACAGGACCGACAGTAAATAAGGAAAAGACACAAAACTAGTTATGTATCTAAACTAAAAGGCTGCAGGAACTATTTGTAAACAGGGCCTTGAAAAGTTTGTTATGTTTGTTTTCCTTTTTCTGTACCCACTTTCGAAAAAATAATCCCACAGATTGTAAAAATTGTAACCCCAGTGCTTTCAATCACCGAATCTCATTTAGCGGAATTCCTCTCACCATTTGCATCCGATTGTCCTCAAGAGAGTCGCGAGTGTCTGTAAAAAGTCCTTAACTGGAGTACGTGGAATTAGGAGCAGGTTCCCGAAGGGGCCGGGATCCCATTAAGAGGAGCCGAGTAATGCAGGTGTCTAGCTGAGGTTTTAGTGGTAAAAGTCAACGAACTAAGCGGACTTAGTTGCTACGTACGGAAAGTATGCGGGGAAGATGTCTGTTTGCTTGTTTGAATGTGCAGTTAAGAGGATTTTTTTGATTTCCCGTTGGGGCTGCGGGTTGTTCGAACGAGATACCGCGGCCTCGACACAAATGGCTAAGAAGGTACATGGGTGGTTTTTAGTCAGTAGAAGTCTGACATTCCCTTTCAATGATAAGGGAGGGGTTATTTGATGAATTCCCACCCCCAAAAAAAGGCATTGTGTGGAGTGGACGAGGAATGGTTATTATCTTATAAATAGATAGATAAGATCACAAATAATCAATTATGTAAACACTTAGCAAAATTCAAGAGCGATTACCTCGCGAAATAACGAGGCCTTCTGTGAGATAAGACCTTTTCGTATTAGTATGGGTTCCAAAATATCATGCTCCTGAAAACGTAAATCTTTAATCAATAAAGTAGGTGAAAATATCTTTTAAAATTTGCTGCGTGTATACATATTGGTACTCGTGACTGTACCCACTATATATCGCAACTGTTGCTGTGATTTTTCTAGGATCAGAATTACCTCGGATGAGTCTTATACTTGATCGTTTGAATAAAGAAGCAAAAAAAAATTGCTAATTTTTCTGATAACTAAAACAACAGAACTTCACATCCATAAAACAAGCACCCCCTATATCGACCCAGCATCTCATACCTAATCTTAAGTAGCGTGCCGTAGGTGAAGTTTTACATGCAAATGAATTAATTCTTCGCATCAGAGTGTTCCCGGTGCATCGTAGGCGATGCCTCGTTGCATTTATAATGTGAGTTCATTACCTCGCCAAGGCTCGACTAGTCTACAAGCTCCCAGTAATGGGTTCGGAAGAACGTTCGCTTCAATTATGAGTGGGATATTAAATCGGTAGCTATCTATCGGTACATGTGTTGAACATTCGTTCCGTGTTACATGTGCGGTTTTATTTTAAGTTTGAAGCTGGAAATTCATACTCTTCCTATGGAAATTCTGGAATATGAGCGCGGGAATTAGTACTGAAACAGCGTGTCGTGTTGTCTAACAGAAGTTAAACTTCATCCAATTGTTAATTTTCTGTGTAAACCGTGAACAAAACCTCGCAAAGTGAAACAAATTGAAATATTTACACCACAAACTCTAAACATTGTAAATTAAAATTTAAAAGAGAAAAAATCTTAACAGGCTTGTTAAAAGAAAAAAAGGACAGTGCTTTTAAATTTTCACGAAACATTCGCCCGGTTTAACATATTTTCCTTGAGGCATTGCGGGCTCGTGTGCATTTTTAATTTTTATATCCACTCAGCCTCGAATGACGCGCTGAATTTTTACTGAAGCAGGTTTTTCGGTCTTATTAGTGGGGGCGGGTTAATTGTACAACAAGCTTAACTAACAATGTCGCTTGCGCTGTTTTTGTACAAGAATGTATGAATTTTAAGAGCTGCTTAATATGTTTTTACTTTTTTAGTTTAGGGTTATCTGTTGTCCCGTCGGGGCTGCGGGTTGTTCGCAAGAGATACCGCGGCCTCGACATGAAGGGCTAAGAAGGAACATGTGTGGTCTGCCCAAGAGCGGGAGGGGTTATTTGATGATTTTCGACCCGCCCAAAAAAAAAGAAAAGGGTTGTCTGTTGTTAGAAATAGTTTGGTCTCTTGATACGAGTTCAACACGTAGCATGCACACTTTAGAATATCAGAGAAAAAACTTTAGCAAAACAAGAATGAATCCCAGTGCTGATTCATAGAGACATACAAAAGAAATGCGGTACCAATTTTGATCTACATTCCGAAAGAATTCATGACACTTGAAACCGCCACTAAAGTCCCAAAAGCTTGGCTTCAAATAAAATCCTCTGTCATACGTAATAAAACAGAAAGACGATGTTTATCGCGGGTAGGTGCAATGATTTAGCGGGACAGCCCTATTTCACGGGTACCTCGGGCTCAAATTGAATTGATATGTTTCTGCTAACGGTAGCGCGCGTTTTTCTCTACATATCGCTTATGATGCGCGCCAAAGTGGCTGGAAAAATGGTGTAGGGTTAGAAAAAAGATAAAAGTGTGCGCTCTACTTTAGGGTTGACTGTTGGAGGTTACTGAATATTTAATGTTACGTTAAACGTGAATGTTTTAGAGAATTATGATTGTATGAAATAGAAACACCTTGATTAGTCAAAAAAGTAGGGTTGGACACTTAGTAGAAAACAAACTTTAGTGGCCTAATTTATGCTTGCAAACGTTATTTATTATTACACTAAATGAATGAGCGGCACATAATCACTTAGTAAATGGTAACATCAGCGGCTCATATCTCCCCAATTTTATGTCCAATATTACACTCAAAATACTTTCACAATTTTCCAAAATACCCCTTTCCCAATAAACCAAACACTTTATTTTGCACACCGTACGTGATATGAAGTGTGAGATAGGGGTGTAGTAAAGAGTGCAAACGAGCGGGCCGCGGTGTCAGCCGCTCCAATGCACGCTAAGAACATTGCCAATTTTACATATTTCACACCCGACAAGCATTGGATCGCGAACTCATACATCATTTTGATTTATCGACATTGATTTCAATACGAGTTATGATTGTAAGTTTGTGACTAGTTTTAAATCTGATTGGCTTGGGGTTTTTTAGAGAACTGTTATAAAAATGTGTTTTTTTTTATTCGCCAAAAAAAAAACGAGTTTTTATTAGTGAACTATCTCTTAATCTTGATTTCCTTGTGGGGACAGCAATGGATGATGTAAATCGCATCATGCACACCTGCATCATGAACCTGCATCTTTGTAGATGCAGGTTCTAACTCGATTAAAGTTCTATTCCAGTAAAATTTTCTTTTCGCAGTTCTACCACTAAAAATGTTACCAACAACCCACAACGATCGTTACTGCATTCAATCTCAAAACATTTTAAACACCCACCGATAAACCAAAGCATACAAACTTGCTCACTTTGAAAAATGTATCAGTAAAGCTCAGTAAACTATGTCCCCTGCAGAGACCGTATCACGAGAACTACCGCACCTTGGGCCAACTGTATCAAAATGATAAAAATGTTGAGTTCCAATAACCATTCATCCATCAAACGTCAAGATATAATCTCTAGGCGCTGGTGCGAGCGACCTGCTTAGCCCTCTCCGGGAGAATTCGCCGAATATAAAAATGCCCGAAAGATTTACAGGTTTCACTGAGATATCGCTTACAGATTTCGCTTGCATTGTGGCGGGGAAGTGGGATATTAACTCAAGGTAAGGAAATCTTTTTGGAAAATATATAGTGGTAAGGAAATACGTTAACTGGTGTTTTCAGAATTTCATGGAGCGATGCTGAATTAATTTTGACCAAGATTGGGTTTTTTGTAAAGTACTGGTACTCATAGAAATATTTTTAAGCCATACCAATTATTCACTTGGCAAGTTCAAAACTTGCTAAAACTACATTTCTTTAAAATGTGACTTGTCCACACAGTGAAAATACCGTCAAATAAAATGAAATCCTTTCTACAAGATATCGCCGTCCAAAGGAGCAATAAAACATACAGATATGCGTTTATCTACCCCAAACTTTTGAGTACACTCGTTCCAAGATATCATTTTCTGCAAACTCGGGGCAGTAAGAAATCTGTTTGTATCTGGCATTCCGGGCCAGCGAGCGATTTAAATCTCTTAAGCTCAGTGCGACCGGCCGCGGGCACCACTCCACCACTCACAAATCTTTCATAATCTCGCAAGATCCTGCGAGGGGCGTTTTTCATAGTGTACTTACAGATTTAAAGGTCGAGGGCGAACAAAAACTATCCTGAAAAAGGTCACTTACATTTTGTTGTCCATATACATTTTAGACAATCGACTCTCGCATGATCCCGCTGTTGTTTTAATTTTATTTTTCCGTATCGTGTCGTATATTTATATTTCACGACGTGGGGTCGTACAGGTACCGGTATTCATAAGCAAATACAAGGCGAGGGACCCCATAATTTTCGGTTTGCATTTTTCCATCGCGACCGCGAACTCGATTTTCACTCCCAAGGGCGAACGGACGGTCGGCCTCAAAAATATTAATGAAAATTTTTACATAAATTTATTCGACTGAGGGGCCCATGCGTCGTTCCGAGAACCGATGGGGTCCGCTCCTGTTTTTTATTTATTAATTTAATGGTATTTTCGGTCTAATTACCTGACTGAGGTATAATTCATTGGGTTTGTATAACGAGTATTTGTGGATACCCGTGTGTGGATATAATTTATATATTGAATTAAAAATTGTCCATTTTTTCCAGGCTGACGCGTTTTTTTGCCATGTATATTTTCGTCATCTTTAAATATAACTCCTTCAACACCAACTTAACATTTTCCAGCTACGTGTTGGGCATACATTTTCACAAATATTCTGTATAAGTCAACCAAGTCTGTGAACCATTATTGAAAAGATTTTTTGGTCATCCGAACCGTATTTTTATACTGATGTAGAATAAACCCGTATGAGTGAATATGGCTACTTACCTATATATCTATCCTCATAAAGTGCGTATTACAACTTCAGCCCCCGGGGTTTATTGAGTTTACTATAAAAAGCAAAGCATTCTTGGCTTTAACCCTTCACCGGCGGCATCAAAAGAACAAACGCAATATATCGGGGGTTCGGCTTAATTTGCCCGCTACCTAACTCTAATGCGAGTAGCCCGCCCGAATGCTCCAAATTACTCCGCGATATTTTTAACGTGCGGAATGCACCCGTTTTAGGTTACGCTTACGATATTAACTGGATTGTTCGGCGGAGCAAGGGTTAAGGAGCTCGATTTTCATCGAATAGTGAAGTAATTTTGATTGGGTACATTTTCGAGATTTTTTACAATACTCCCAACTTTTTCCGTCTCGTTTAATTAAACCTGATTGGATGTTTCCAAGACTGAAATCAGTGCACTGATTTTAATTAAATTTCACCACTTTTATGGTGCAAACAAGCAGGGGTCCATGGATTCCTAATTCGCCGCGTTGTGCTAAGACAAGATATTTTTTCTCCAAATGAATTTCCCATCTTAGGGGACATTGGCTTCTTGCCGTGTTTACAAAACTCCCGGCAAGTCCCACTTTGTTGTTTAATGAAATTATCGGTTTACCGAGTAAATGAACAAAGCCAGATTTCGCTTTCGGTCGGTCAAAAAAGGGAGGGAGTGTTGTTTTTGCTTTGCTCAGTAGTACGAATGGACTCCTTTGTGGGATTCCTTAGCGCGCCGCTGTACTTAATCAATTATGATCGATTCGTTAATTTGAGATGCAAAGGGGATTAATGTAGATTTAAAATGGAGGCTTCGGAGTATTTTTGAAGAGAATATTTTGAATTTGTATTGTAATATTAAAAGGTTGAAGCATTTTGTTATTTACCTTTTATGTAGACGATTTCTCGAAGTAAAAGGAAGCAGATAAATAGAGAATCGGGAGAGAGGGAGGTAGGTATCATATTATTCAGTTCAAAATTCCAAAACTATTGAGATAATTAGAAATTAATTATATTAATTATTGTTTTTTTTTGGTCTGGAGAACACAATATAGTGTCATAATATACAGACTCCCGATGCGTCGTTTATGTTCATGAACCTGATGTGATGATCGTTAATGAACCGTTTTGCCCAAGTAAATCTATAACAAGAGTGTCCTTCATTCACATCGCAAGTTTCAGAAAGAAAGTTAAGACAGAAAAGACGAATGTTGTGTCAGATGAAAAACATAAATGGGAGTGACAAAAGAAATACTGGGAAGTCTTTAAACAATCATACAATTTTCAAAGGCGTATTTGTACGTGCCTTTTCCCAAACCTTCGTCTAAATAAACCGACGTTCACACATGTCCACTAACTAACGCCCGCCCAACTAATAGGTGCAATTAGAGACGGCAATGAAAAGAATATGGCGACCCTTGTGACAGTAATGGCCGCTTCACTTAATTATATAAAGTGCTTAAGTAAATGATAGCTAATTCAGAAGCGTGCTCGACGTCCCGTAAACAAGAGGTGTGACTTTCCACCATTGTCGGCCATGACGGCGATCTGTCACTTCCACTTCCGGCGAGGTCCTTCCCGTAATTCTTTCTCTCATTGTTGCCCTTTCTTGAAAAGAATACTTTTTCTTTTTTCCATCCGGTGCGTGCAATTGTCACCCTCCCGTAGTGTTTGTTGTGGGCGTTGATTAAATACCGCTGTCAAATTTTGTTAATTTTTCCTTCCTGAAAAGTTTGGAGTTTTCTGGAAAAGTACCTATATTTATTATTCCATGCAAAAATAAGATGCTCCACTTTGTAAAGGGACGTTTAAATTAAGCTCTTCTTATTAATATTACAAATGATTGTGATGTGCTGTCAAATATTTTGATTCTAAATTATTTTTTTCATCAGTGTCGTCGGCGTGTCGTAGGAAAATTTACATTTAAATAGGACATCTGCGGCAGGTCGACCCTCTCAAGGCTTCCTCGGCGATTTTCTTACCCGCTAATTTGTAAATCGCTTCGTAATATAGAAAAATTAAAATGCTGATGTCATATTTTACTCGCTATTTATATGCTAATATTGACGTTTTGGAATCGACGAAGGGACAGACTTTTCATTAAAATATCAATAGGTAATCTGCGAAGGGACTATTTAAGACCGTTAAATCAAATTTAGAATATGTGTGTGGAATATTAAATCACTGTTACATTCTGAAAATTCGGAAAAGTTTCTCAAAATGTGTAATGTCAGTCATTAGAATTCTAAATCTTATCCAGAGTAATTGTGATGAGGTTTAATCTTGACGCTTATCCCATCTCTCTTGGCGTAACATGGCTGCAATTATTTGTAAGACGGAAGGGTTGAGACGGGAGTAATGCCGCAATATTCGTAAATTAAGCACTTTCACCGACGCCGGGCTCAGTAAATATTATTTTTTTATGTTAATAACCACGCGATTGCGTTAATAAAGCCTTACATCTCGTAATTAGCCGCCATTGTCTGCGGAGGCGGTGGAGCGAGAGACGAGGAATGAATTGAAATAATTCGAGCGAAAGGCTTGCCCATCACCGGGCCTGTCACAATTTGTACGTGGCTTGTGTTACCTTCAGCTTTTGAGGGTCAGTAGATTAGGGTTTTTCATTTAGTAGATTTTTAACATTTTAATTTGGACGTGTGGATTATTTAGACATTATTAAACGACTTCTAAAAAAGTAGGTTATACATTCCATAAGCATTTTTTTGTTTTCACGTATGTTCACCGGTTACTGCGTGATTACTGGGTCGATTTACGGGAGTCATTTTTTCAGAGGGAAAGCATGTGCACATGTTTATATTGTTTTTAGTTGTGATATTTCACAACTAAAAACTTTTTTTTAAGAATCAAATTAGCAAAAAAAAAACAAAGCAATTAGGTATTTTGATCTATGGCCATTTTGAATGTATTTTTACTTGAACCTTTTAAGATTTATGCATCAAACCTCTTACAAAGCTTTCTTTTTGCGCACACGCAACCTTTGACGAGCCGATCTTTCTATAATGTACCCAAAGTATTTACTTTCCATTCGCCTTTATAGACTAATCAGTTCCGCTCAGCAGTGTTGCCATCATCGTCTCCGCAACACTGGCTCCATTAATTAATAAATTAAACAAGGCTGTTCTTAATTCTTGAGCCGAAGCCGCTACCAAAATATTTGCCATGTATAAATTCACGCGGGCGATCACGAAGACAACCCTTCATCGCCCAACCTCCTTTATAGCTCTATTTGTGTATTTTAATTACTGTCATTATATGCTAATGACTACCATCCCTTTTTCTTATCCTCCCAAATGGGTTATTGCAGTCTTATATCTATATAGCGCAGTTTTGTCGAGTAATTTTGAAGATTTAAATAATAATAATGACTTAACTCCGTCTCGGAAGGATTATTAATTTTTTTCAACGGCCCAATGTTTTGATTAATTGTTTTGGTGCTGCAAGAGATTCTGTTGGTAATTTGTTTTGTGTTATTAACTTGACGAGGAAGTCGTTTGGATAGACGGTGGATTTCATAATTTATTTCGGTTATAAAAAGGGGATTATTAGTGTCTTTCTCTAATGAAAAATTGGCAGTTGTTTTCGTTGTGTTCTAATTGACTTTCATTTATGCAACTCAGACAAATAGTGTGCTACTACAGAAATTATGAATGTAACATTCCGCTGATAACCCTAAATGAAAATAAAAACAGTGCGCTAACAAAACAGCTGTCTCATTGTGACGTACGCGGTACAGAATTAGTACGTCAACTCTAATATAGCAACTGTTCCGAGCGTCAACTACAACAAATCGGTCTTTTATACCCTGACAGTTGGAAAGCCTTGTATTGTACCATTTCTAGCGGTCTGAAATAGTGTAGTTCATCAATTATTCGCTAACTTGTTCGGCGAAACGTAGTTTAGAACTTCGTTTGGATTTTTATTTAGAATGGCTCTAATTGGGGGAATTGACAGCTGTTTTGTTAGTGTATGTGTCTGTTAATATAAGTTTGGCTTTCTGTTTTAACCTCGCTGCTGTTATTTATACTCATAATATAAAGAGGTAGTTTGTGTGTAGGGGTAATCTCCGGAACAAATGATACAATTCTCAAAATTCTTTCACTGGTAGAAAACTTCATTATTTCTGGGTGATATAGGATATAAATTATTTTCATATCATGCATATTAGCCGAGCTATCACAACTATTTTCTGTCTATAAGACACTTAACACACGTCTATATGGATGTTTTATTTAAGACTTACAAACACTCAGTAAAATCCAACATATACGTTGCTACGAGGCTCCGACGGCGACGTAACATTTAGCATTATCGTGAGAAAACACACCCCACAAAAGAGTGGTAAAGATGCAAATCTCGAGTCCTCACGTCTTAACGACGCATCCTCCCCATACGTAGAAATCTCGAATCTCGGAATTCTTTTACATAATCATGTGTTGAAAATATAACATCTTAGTAGGGGCGTTTTATAAACTCTAGTTAGGTATGCGAACGTCGCATACGCAATAATACCAAGTATTTAGCATAATCCGCTGATTTAACCCCGTGTAAGAAATAAAGATTACGTATATTAGGTTTTATGGCTGCGGTACGTCTCGGCCTTAATTTATAGACTTAAGGAACATCTTCAAAGGGCGATAAACTTTGGCGATATATCAAAATAATTGTGATACATTTTTATGGTCTGATTTTCATTCATGCGACTGGGTATTAGCATTTTTTGTTATATAAACGGGTAAGTTTGGAACGAACTACATTTGGATCGTCGTGCATACTCTTTAGATCTTGGTAGTACTACAAACGCATTTTGTTAAATGTTTTACTGTATAATCAATTTATTTGGCAATGATAAAATTACTATCTGTGATATAACAATGTCAATGTTTTAGCTAGTCAAGTGATACACAAAATAACCATAAAAAAATTAGCTTTGCACCCTCCAAGCAGTGGTGAAAGCATCTTGGCAGTTTTTACCGACATTTTACCGCTGCCAAGACATCGCCTGTCCATATTTACCGCATCGTTCCTTTTTACGAAGGCTCATCCCGCCGTGTTTACGACCACGTCACGCTTTACTGTTATATCAAGGCAAAAGGGGTTAATGTCACATTTTTGTATCGCTACAGGTGCACAAACCACCCCCCACTTATACCTTAGACCCCACTAACGTCAACAAATAAATTATCCACGATCACAAAAACATCCCTAATACGAAATCGATGCAACAAACGACAAATGAATTATGGAAGAGAATAATCTTCATATTTTCTTAAAAAAGCAGGAGCTTGGCTCTCTCACATATTTATTGCCATTGAAAATCCAGTTTCTGGGAATGTATTCGTGCGTGCGGGCGGGAAGCATGTTTCCTTGTCGCATTAGACATAAGTAGTGCTCTCTCCGCACCCTATTAACTGTGATATATGCGACAATTCTTTTGCAAATCCTCGAAACAGAAGGGAAGGAGCGTCATATCGCGCGCTCCACTTACCATCGACGAGCGTGTGTGACGCGCTAATTCCACGCTGATAAATGAATTCACCCGGAATTCGGAATTGGAAATTTTCTGGTGATTCGTCACCGCATTTGGGAGGATAAGAAATGCACGTGTAACCGTACCGATCATTATGGTTTGAATTATTGCCGACAGCTTGTTTGTCAGAATGTCAGCTGACATTTCCTGTTGTTTTCCTTCACAATTATTTCGGTTCTTCGAGTTTCAGTTTGAAATAAAAAAAATACTTAGGCTTTTATAGCTATTAAAAGTTTAGTCACTTTTACAAAATTATGAATTGATTCTTCGCCAAAACTGAAAGACCAACTAAAACATCTCACAACACGGAGGATACACGGGGAATTCTTTCCCCAAGCGATATAAGAAAAACCTTTATCCAATCCAGACTAATAAGAAGCGAACACGCGTCCCAAACGCGATTCCCGTGTACAGACAAAACCCGCGATGTTCCCCTCTGAGGCGCCGTATGTGATGTATGCAAAAAGGGAATTGAATAAGGTGATTTCGTTCCGCGGGGTCGCTAAGGGAAAAGAATCCACGGTAATGGCGAATACAATAAATTTTCATAAACAAATTGCGTTTTGATGGCGGCATATCGGCGCGTGTGCCAACTCCCAATAAGGATTGATAGGGAAACAATGTGGGTGCACACTGATTGAATGTCAATTTGCGGAGGCTGCGGACGACGGAATAATTTCATGTAATGGTGTACACGTCGCCTTAACGATGTGTCGAGTAACATGTGCGGAATGGATTTTGTCTTGTGTCGACTTCAATGGGAGTTGCATCGATTTATTTTGTTGGGGGGATATTGGATAAATGGATACGCTAAGAAAACTACCTATACATGACGTGCGTTTAAATTGCCTGAGACGTAATAATATAGTAATTCTGTGTCATAAATACCCATAGCTGATTGATCTTATGGTCTACTGATCGTAGCGCGACTGCTGAGCATGAGGTTCTGGGTTTGGTTTCCGGGTCGGGCAAAGTGTTAATGGGTTTTCCCATCAGGAATTAGTCAGTTAGCAGCCACAGAGTCTGGACATGTGCCCGGTTGATGGCAAAGGGCTCGCCCTAAAATAACTGACGAAATGTGAGATTTCTATTAGTTACACTTCTGCTTTACCCCTCGGGAATTACAGCCGTGATGTTATATTTTGTTTATGTTTAATTACCATTGCATAGTTTATTAAAAAACGTTTTTTTTAATGTGCAGCTACTCAGTTTCTTCACAAATTACATTAAAATATTTTCCCAAAAAAAATTCGTAGGCAATTTAAAAGTGTACGGTGTGCTAATTTTGTAAGTTGAACAAGCACACCTGCTCTGGATGTGTCAACATTTGGGAACGTAAATCATGCGTAGCCCTGTGACGTGTCAAGCACAGAGATCATTACTGAACCCAAAAACTGGAAAATATTGTATAAATTAATTTTAATTTACGTTTTCTAGGCATATTTGAGAGGTGTTTATGAATAATTTTGTTTATTAGACCCAGTTGCATATTAAAGAAGAGTAATAATTATTATTACTCATTTATATAATTTTATATTATTTTAGTTGGGTGGCAAAAGTGTTGACAGGTTTCATGATTCTTTTTGGGAAAAAAATCATCTGAGGCTCATTTCTTGTAAACATCCTTTCTAAAACAAACCTAAACCATCCTTAATTAAGATCAGTAAAAAAGAATTGGCAAGATTCTTAAAGATAAACACTCCAATTTTAATTACTATAAAGTTTAACAATTTAATCACGAACAACTTAACTATCACTTATTTCAGTTTATCTAGTTAATTTCCAGACACGTGTAGAAACGTTAATAAGATTCAATTCAATGTTAATATTTATTCTCAGTTAATGTTACCCTGCGATAACTTTGCATCCACGTGTAACCTTTGAAGGAAAATGGTGGCAATATTATTCCAATAAAGTTTTATAGAATTATCAACTATTGAGATAAATAGTACATTTTGATACAAGTGCGGAAAGTTTGGTTTTGCTTTCGAGGCGGATTAAACACACGAGCCGAACGGCGAGGGTGTTCATGGGTTCGAGAAGTGCAAAATCAAATTCCCACGTGTTGATACACGTTCTTCAATACACTTTCAAAGAAATAAACTAATAAAACGATAAGTATTTTTGTCATCAATTTGTAGGAGACTATGATTGAATTTGCTTTTTTCCGGGTTTTGATTTCGCCAGGTTGAAGAAGAACCAAAGGTATGAAGTCGCTTAACAGCCTCACAGGAAAAATTTAAAATTCAAATATTTTTAATTAACAACACAAATAAATGTTAACTTGTTCTTAAAAGTAAATACTAAAAAAAAACATGTTGATTTATAGTATTCTTTTTATTAATACAATTTAAATATTCAAAAATTATTTATGCTGTAAAGACGCAAATCACAATGAGGAAATTAAAAAAAAACGCTGCCACTCTATAGTTTTAATCGATTTGGGCTTAGTATAGGTTATAGTTATCTGTGGTAATTTTCTTTTCGCCCTTGGTTATGGAAAAATAAGAAAAACGCATGCGTGCAAAATAAATTGCATGTCAAAACTAATCGCATTGCAATAAGAACCAGTTTTCGAGGAAGTGTATTGAAAAATATATTACTGTAATTCGTTATTTTATAGACAAAAACTTGCTTTTACCTAATCAGCATCCACCTACCCATTATACCTTTTTAATAATAATAATATAATAATATAATAATATTCCACAACTATCACACAACGCCATCTAGTCCCAAGCTAAGCAGAGCTTGTGTTAATAATAATCATTTATTTCAGGAAATTTCCCATAAGTATAAAATTCGATTACAAATACAAATTACAATACATTAGATTAAAATACAATAATACTTAGTTATTAAAATTAAATTCATTAATGTCAAAAAATACAATGTCAAAATTTAGGAAATGTCTGTCAATTTAAATTAAATAAGTATTACATTCATAAATAGGTACATCAATAGTCACTTAATAAATGGTGAGGAACTGGAATGTAGATGCATCCACCTCTCCAACACTCCTCTCTTTTTGGTCGGTTTCTAGTCTAACCGGAAGCAGCTGAATACCACTACTTTATATGGAGCGACAGCTGTCTATCTTACCTCCTTAACCCAGTTAGCAACTGGGTAATACGATAGCCCTATAGTAAAACTGGTTGTCAGACTTTCGGGACACTGACTACCTATTGTATGATAAACAATAGGCAGCACTTACTCCATACATACGTACTCACATACCCTTGTTTGAATCTTAAGCATCGAGCCATTTAACACGTCACCTGTATCTTGAAGCTCAATATGAAAAATGTTCACACGCGCTCGCAGCGGGTACCTCCCGGGGACGGGAGGAGCCAAGTGTACCCCAAGGAGTTTTGACTTGCAAAGCAGCCTCGCTGAGATTTTTCAGAGGGCCGTAATGACTGCTTGATGTGTTCGAGCCACGAGTATGGAGGAGGATGGAAATACTAAGAGAATTTTTTTGTCCTTTTAGTATGTTGGTCTTTTGAAACACTGTTAGAACCAGTTTTGCAGCGTTCAATGATACGACAAAAGAACTGCCGGAAATCAAAATTGCTCTTCTATGCAGGCAGCATTTCAGTAACATGAGAATAAAAATACGACATCGAAATTTCCGCTGTCGCAAAGCAGTAAAATGATTCACAAACAGAGTAACAAAGTGCAAAAGCAGACGTTCTAGGAATCCGCATTTACGATACATGAACCGAGGCTTCTCATTAAACATTCGAATACCATTTCCTGTCGTGCGAAGGAAACAGGATTGTCACAATCCGTATTGTTTGAGATCTCATAACGCGTGTAGCCCTTTGACTCGACATTTCCATACAGAATGCTAATACAAAACGTCGTTATATAAAGGCGTCTCCACACTTGGCTAGCTCGCAGGCGCGTCACCTTTGATGCGCGTATGATTGCCCGCGCCCGCGACACATTGGATCTATATTGTTGTCTTTTTCAAGTTTCGTAATAAGGGATGAGGGTGTATTAAAGCCTTTTATCCGGCTCGTCACGCCGGCACGTGGGGTCGGGAAGGGGTTTAAGGTGAGCAAACATTAGCTCTTTTACATTTTTGCAATTTCATCTACGACGCCTCACGGCTGTTTGCAGTAGCTTGAGTTTCAGGAGGCTCGAAGGTTTCGGGGCGTTACAACTTTAACTCTTTTCAAAAGGGTTCGAAAGTAAACGAGTTTTTAATGTTTGTTTACAGGCGTGCTTAGTTGTGTCGCTAAAGCGGGTTTGTAGTGAGACACATTGAGAAATCCCAAGTGAAGTTAAGCCATGTATTAAGTGCGCTAGGCCCGGGGCCAAGACCTCGCCGCAGACTGCCTGCAAATCTTGGCTGCATTCTCGAACATTCCAGAAGATGTAGCTGGGATTAAACGACGTGGTATATTCAACAATTACACTATATCCAGGCAATTCCCGCAGGTAAGGCTGCATATTTTAGGGCTGAGACAATATTAGCTGCAGCGCTCGTGTGGAAAATGAAACTGTTTTCGGTCCTAATTTACAATGCTTGTAATTTGAGCGAACACGTTCCTTGTTCGGAGGTGTACACCGTTTTGTGTATGCTGCGAGCATTTGGAAACGTATTAGCTGAGTTCGCAAATATGCATACGAACAATGCAAGGGCGGTGAGCAAATGTTGCCACTATGGCTGTTATGTCTAAGGTGGTGCACTATTATATTTATAACTGGTTACATATTATTTTTAATCTTGGACATTAAATGTGAACGGAACCACCAGTAAAAGTTAGTTTTTAGCCAGGTCAATTACATTTTCAGGTAAGTTGGTGACGAATGATCCACACAGTATACCCATGGCTTTAGAAGACGCCAAGTAAACTTATTTGTCTAAAAGATTGACTACAAAATCAAAGAAAACTGGACTGTTTCTTTCCAAGAGAGAAAACAGTTCTTTACGGTACTTCTAAAGTTACTCAAGATAACGTATCGCTGCAGGCGACAATTATTGCGGTATTTAAAATAAAGGGCTAATTACTTAGAACGAAAGAAGCTTCGAAACGGCGCGCACCGCACGACGCGCCGCGGGCGACCACAATTCAGAAATAGCTCATAACTCACGTGTAATCGCGAACGGCGCGCGACATTCTGCATCCTGCGGCTGATAGCACGATCGCGCCCGAAACGCTTTTGTGCGCCCGCACTTAGATGCATTTTAGCTCAATAATTAACTGCTGTTGCTATTTATTTATATACGCGGCTCCCCAACCGAAGGTACAATATAGTTAGTATATCAACAAATCAGTTCTGAAATTTAATTGTTAAACAAGTTACAAGGTTAGGAAGTTCGTTCCCATTTACTTAAACGAAACTTCGTAACAAGCACTACAAGATAAACGGCACCATTAAACGTACCGATTCATACAAGTGTAGTATTGTCACGCTAAAATTAAAATTATTCAAACGTACAAGGATGCCATTGGAGCAAACATAAACTCGAATCTATTGTCTAAGTTTATACGAAAACAAACGCGAGCGTCATTACCGCCCGCTCCGTATTTAGCACATTATTCAAAAAGCACGTGAGCCAGGAAACCCTTAAAATTACACACGAAACAGTGCTCTTTACCAACTTTCCCATAAGAGCCCATTATTTACGGAGCCACCGTACCATTAAGATTCTCCACATATCTTCGAAAGGCGCGTTATGGTAATTACGGGTCGCCATTTTATCTCGCGACTCTTCGCGATTAGAAGTCGCGCGCTCGGCTGCACGTCGAAATAACAAGTGCGCGAACTTAGTTCGTTTCTGAGAAGGAGCGTTGTGAAATTAATTCGGATGGAAGATATCGGGCGGCGCGATAGCGACTCCTTCCGCGCCATTTATTGCTCGTGTGGTGCGGGTATCGTTGAAGGGGTAAAGAATATCAAGATGTAACGAGCGCCAGCCGGAAGGCTCGCAAATGAGCTCGCACACTTATCTGTGTTAATGTGGGCGAGGGTTAATTTTGTCTTACATGAGCAATTTGGAGATACCACCCTCGTTTCCAACTTACATTTGTTGTTACTATATGAGATTTGGTGTGTTATGTGGCTGTTCTGTTCCTATCACTGCTATTGAGGCGGCTAAATTGGCTATTGTTATTTTTATACCCTCGCGGTTACCATCTACCATTAGTACTAACTGGGTTGTGGAGGTTAGATAGGCAGTCGCTCTAGTAAAGATATTTAGCTGCATTCAGTTGGACTGGAAGCTGATCCCAACCACAGTTAGGAAAAAGCTAGGGAGACGATGATGATAGTACAGGTATCTAAACAAAACTCCACAGCAGGAACAATTCTTCAAACATGTCATCCATAGGAGCGTGCTCACACACATCTCACGTTTAATTTATACTACTTAAATATTCGTTAAGATTTCGTCTAGACAAAAGGAAAATATAGCCTCGTCTGTAGGGTAGAACGAACGGGGCGCAAACATAGATGGATAGCAAATACGAGAGTGTATTAGGCAATGAAATTAAGTCGCAATGCAATCTCGTTGGATGTGGGAACTATTGTCCTAGCACAATGCTCCTATTAACTAGTCGATAGCGGTATTGAATATTAGGTTTCGTCGTATCTGCTCTGAGGTTGGCGCGCTTTGTGGAAATGTAGCGAATATTATTTCATGTTCGCTTTGTATGTATATTTTAATTTACTTTAGTAACTTTAATTGGATTAGGGTTGTCTTTGATTCCGATTTTCGTATTATGCTTTTAGAGAACTTGTAGAGTGGTACGTTTGCGTAGGTCGTTTGCTAAAGTATATCCACATAACATCACGCCTGTAATCTCCAAGGGGTCAGGCAGAGTTGCACCTAATAGTACACCCACATTTCGCCAGTTATGTTTAAGTCCCACATATAAGGGGGCGAGCCTATTTTCATAAACCGAGCACACATCCAGACTTCGCGGCTGCTACTGAGAAATTCCTGATGGAACAACCCGATAATACTTTGTCCGAATCAGGAATCGAATCCAGGACCTCATGCTCAGCAGTCGATCTTGCAACCACTAGACCATCGAGGCAGTTATTTATATCCAATGTCCAGTGATTTGAGTTGTTTTGAATTGTAAACAAAGTTTCAGATTAAACTAACATAATCTTCCGATCCAGATCACATTCACCACAAAAGACAAAACTGACTTAACTTATTCAATTTCATATACAGCAAAGTAAAGGATTTTCAAGTGAAATATTGAAGGAATCGACAAAACTTGGTCTCATGTAATATGCAGGGAAGTAGGACCAGCGCACTGCATATTTTGCGCCTAAGATCCGCGGTTCTACGAGCGAACTTCCAAAGCCGCTTGCTTAGGTACTTAGGCTTTATGTTATATTTTATGCTTTATACTGCTGAAAGACGATAATTTGATGGTTTTGCGGACAGAAGCTGTTGAGACATGAATTTGTGTCTTTGAAATCTTAATGGCTTTTAATGGATAGTTAGTGGATTCTAGTTAGTTTTGATGTTATTTTTAATAATTTTTAAGTTGTAAAGTTTAAAGGTCTAATGGCTGCAAGCACGATGGTTGAGCACGAGGTTCTGGGTTCTATCTTTGGGTCGGGAAAAGTGTTGTTGACTTTATCCATCAGGAATTTCTCAGTAGGAGCTACGGAGTCTGAATTTGTGCACGGTTGTTGGCGATTGGCTCACCCAACTGGTGAAATTTGGGTGTAATTATAAGGTACACCTCTGACTTGCCCTGTGGGAATTATAGGCGTCATGTTATATTATTCTGAATAAATAGTGCTACTGGGTAAACTAGCTTCACTACTGGGTAAATTATCTTATACGTCTTTGATTAGCCAATAATACTATAAGAATATCTTACTTTATATTTTGTGATTATGCTGTAGAAAAAGAATAAATTTGCATCTTGATAGGATGCAGGCTCTTAAACATAACATCACCACTTCACATAAGCCCAGAATGTAAAGGCACTAATTGAGTATTGTGAAACGCAGACTGAACCAAGATTTCCTCTTGTAGGCAGATGGAGAAATCAAGTGGAAGCGAAATCAATAGCAAACCTACGACATAAAATAGAGCGACCGCACCTACGGAGTTTACCCAATCTTAACAAATTAATTCTCCATAAAGCTGAATACACAAAACGTTTGCGGTCGTAGGTGAGAGCTCAAAGGGTCACTTCACACGACAGGTTAGCGTCAAAAGGATTGACCGAGACGTGTCGAGGTGGGGCGGGGTGACCACAACCTAGTCGCTTGGTAACCACACCCGCTTTTTGGGTGAACTGTTATACTGTACCACCGTTTCACCTTTTGTGGTTAATTTTCGTATAGATGTTTTGCAAGTCTTTGTTACAAACTTTTGCTAAAGGAACTACTTTTGACTGCGGTTTTTTGGTTAGCATTAAGTTACTGTTTTTGGGGTTTTTGGATACCTCTCATTCATCAGGTACCCTAAAGAGGCTTTCTACAAGATATAGAAACATGAAAGTATTTTTTTAATTAACCTATTATGTCCCACTGCTGGGCGAAGGCCTCCCTCATTCCTTTCCGAGTTAGAAAGTATTTTAAAGCATTTTATTTTAATAAATAGGCTTCTTCTGGGTTAGCTCGTTCCATCGTCCACCTCATCTCTGCCCTTAGGACAAGATTGAGGTCAAGAGAAGGGCCATCTCATATAAAAAAACCCAAAAATTTTTGCACACCAAATTACATACAAATAGGTACACATTTCCTATTTTAATGCCACTTGCAACTACAAGAGAGAGTCAAACAGCATAACACACAGCCACCCGTACCCAATAAGACGTACAAACAATAGTAACTCGTCTCAAAGTATCAGCCTGGCAGCAGAGCGCCGCAAAAGGAACTCAACACCGAGCTGTTTACGTGAGGGCTGTTAGCAAACACCTGTAAACGCCTTTACCTTGCCTCTGTTTGTACTGGACGCTCACGATTGCCGTGTACAATTAGCCTTAGATGTCTCACCTGCAAACCAATTTATTACCAACAGCTGGCAAAAACATTCCCGTCCCATTCCAAACTGTATGTTCTTAGAGATAAGACTTGGTTTCGTGTGCGAGGTAAGATTTGAAATGAAACGGTTATGTGGCAACTTTGTGTGTCTGGATGTAGTGAAGTCTTTTGAGTGCCGTTGAGGCGTTAGGTAGCTCATGTGGAAATGTTAAGTACGGTGGACGTTTGCCCTATGTTTATTTGGTTAGTCACAAAAACAGATTTTGAAGTTAATGTGTTCACATGTTTGAGTACTAAGTAAAATATATACAGAACTGTAACAATTGAAACGAAAAAACTTATGTATTTTATAGAGCATTTTTAAAAAAAAAGTTACGAGAGTTTCAAGCAAAAAACATTTCATTTCACTACTACAAAACATCCACTTAAACCATTGCAATTCGGAAAAACAGCATCATATTTCCGTATTCCCGAGCTGCCCCTTTCGAAAGTCCTCAATCATGTTCGCCGTGTTGACTTCTGGATATGATACGACCTCTCGACTCGACATGATCATAATACCCTCGGCTGCATCCAACAACCCCTTCTACATCCATAAACCGGCTACAAATCTTAGCCGAGCGTTCGGCATCTTTATAACTGGAGGACGCGATCCCTTAACCCAACATAATGGGCAGGTTTACGGAGAGGACCGTCGTAAAGTGTCCCGTCCAGCGCGCGTACCCCAACTACGGGACCCTTCGAAATTTCACGAACTATTTGGCCCGCACTAGCCCTCACTCAGCTTTTTTTGTCGACGCTTTATTGTCCGGATTTTCTGCTCACCTTTATCGTTATTGTGTCCGCTCGGCTTCATAAAGGACCGCGGTTCACTATTAGAACCTCATAACCGTGGGAAAATTGTTTGAGAGTGGGTAAAAATGGTTGAATGATAAAAATGTTGGGTAAAAAAGTGTGGTGAGTCAATAAATCGTTTGGTCAATTGAGCAGGATGCAATGGGCGTGTTAATTGGTCGGGTGCGGGACTGTATCGAGGGCTCGCTCCGAGCGATGAGTGGACACGGAGCAGTCATTGCGTGAATGATAATTGCCCGAACGTTGGGCGTCGCATAAATTCGGGCTATTGGTGTGGAATTGAATGCATGGCTTACGTGACGCACGGATATAGAATGTGCTGGATGTTTTTGCACAAATTTTTGTATGGTGTCATAATGGTTGAATCTAAGGTGATTTTATTTTCAGTTTCAGGGGTTTATTGTGCTGATGGCAATTGGATCGCATTACATAGGACATTCATATAACTGGTGAAATTTGGGTTTACTTGTGGGTGTGATGTTATAATATTATGTGTTAACTTTCTGTGAAGAAATAATTTATTGAATAATCATTTGCTAAATATTAAGTCAGTATCAATTTCTTCGAGTGATTTTTACCTAAAAAGTTTCTCTGTTTAGGAATTATTATCATTATTTATTTGTATCCCTAGCAAAATATTAGTTTTTCAAGGCAAAATACTAGACATACACTGATCTTATTGGTGCCGTTCTTCTGAAAGGACAGGTGCGTAGTACTCGTAACCGGCATGCGTGTAAAACCAAATGTATGAATGTGGACGAGGCAAAAGGAGTATGTAAGGATCGTAGCAAGTGGCGTTCTGTGATTTCTGCCTACCCCCATGGGAAAAGGGCGAGAGTTTATGTATGTATGTGTGTATGCAAAATACAAGCTTAAAAAGCAAATATTATTTAAAACTGTAATGGTAATTTGCCTGGTTTGGAAAAACATTAGAAGTCTTCAACACAACCCATATGCCTCACAGAACATATTCGCCTATTTAAAAATGTTATAAAAATTTCGCTACATCCTTCAAACCATTTAACCCTTCAAAAGCCATCTTATATCTTTGTTGGTACATCCGGACCCTAGGAGCAGTGCATACGTTCCCGCAGAGATAAACGCATACGATTACACGTCCGAGCCACAGGTGGCGCATAACATTTTTCAGTCGGGACGGGCCATTGCCTGCGTCCGGCCCGTGAGCCCGCGGCTTAATTCGAGACCTTTCCAGCCATTTGCAATGGTTTGTTTTTATTGAAAACCGTGGGAATTTGCCGATTGCCTGTATTTTGTGATTTTGAAAGGGATTTTTGGATTTCGTCTACGTGGGTTTTTGGATTTAATTTTGTGATTTTACAGCGTGTTTAAGGGTTTTATCTGATTAGAGATGAACCCTAAATATACAATTTATCGGTCGGTCAATAATTTTCAATAATAACCTGTTTAAATATATGGTTATTGCTCACTGAGGACTCTAAGTAAGTAAATAATCTTACCTTCGAGAAATATAACCGAAAAGCAAAAATGAACACATTTTACGAACTCCCCAGTAATAAATAAAGCAGAAATGACACGTCATAATGTTTAGCACAAATGACACGCTTTACGCCAGCCCATATTGTCAGCCATTCAGCCCGGGGTTCCAAATAATTATTGCTCGCTTGACAAATTGCCGGCAAAGCCTACGTGTCGGTGGTACAATTTGATACAATTTTCACCGCCTTTCCCGTACGGGCCACGGATTTGCATACGTGCACCCCTAGATTATGCAAATATACGTTTTTTAACGTACTGTTTACTTACCCCAACGGAAGAGGAAACACTTCGGGCACGCATTTTAAAAAGATTTACGCGCTTTGTCGGATCATTAAGTGCGGAACTAATTTGCTTACCTTTGAAATGTTTTAAGCTTTGTCCCGTATAATTACTGTAGGGTTACCGTCCTCGTAATGTGATATGCAGATTTCCGCACGCTCAACTGTTGGTTTTTCCTACGCTCGGTTTCGCACGGCGGCCGGTAAAAGATTTTCCCTAACAATTAAGTTATTTTACAATTAAAATCATATTAACAAGCTAATCCCGTGCATTCCTAAAATATAAATATATCAGAGGGATTTTTTAATTTGCACGTTTCACGTTCAAGTGCGCAACTTCTCAACGATATTGAGCATGTGGGAATCGTCGAAATTAAATTTTCTTTGTTTTCTCTCGTGGGCTGTGGGCTCTTGGCGTTATTAAATTTCCTTGTGTTTTTTAACACAGCCATATCATTAGATTGAGGGCTTCCGTCAAGAGGAAATTGTGGCGGCGAGGGGAGCGAGCTGAGCACCTAAACATATTGAAAAAATAAAAATCCCGGCTACTTATTGCGTAGTACTGGGGAAAGGTACTCTACTTTGCTTTTATAAAAAAAAAATAAGTGAATGAAAAATAAAACAGTTTTTTTATTTATCCCTTTTTGATTCTTGTACACACATACTCGTATTTTATTATCATTATAGATTTGTAAATTGTAGTTTCTAATTAAGTTTTTTTTTGACAAAAAAAACATTAACTCGATAGATAAGTATTTTATTTGATAACTATTTATGTAAAATATTGTAATATTAATTATGTAAAATACTGGTGCTCAGTTGCATCCCGTTTGACTAGGAGCCGACCTCAAAATATCGGGAAAAGACTAGGCAGATGAAGAGCATGTTAATTATGAAAATTCACAAAAATAATAAAGTTAATCCTAAAAGTAAAATAGTCTACATTTCCCATGCAGGTATGGTATGGTTGCTTTGTTTACTTGTAATAATTTCAACATTTTATTGTTAAATCAAACTACAGGTGAAGAATATATTAGGGCCGTCCTAAGTTACTAAACGACGATCGCCAAAAAATTAAAAAAATATTTTCTAAAATTGAAGTCAAAGATAGAGCATCTTTCCCTCCGGTATCATAGCCGAAGCCGGCGCAGAAAGACGTTTGAAGTGGTTCCGTGTAATAAGTACGACCGCGACAAAATTCCAGTCCGTGCTGCGTTTGGGAACCTCACCTTAAATATACATATTACATTACGTGAAATTGCCCATTTTTTCCACTCTCCACCCTAGCAATTAGGGTAGCTTGTGTATAAATATTGCACGGCCCTCATTAATGTGCGTGTTCGTTTTAGTATATATTTTTATGGTACGCTTTTTGGTTGGCGTCTGCAAGGAGTCGTGGGATGTAATGAATAATTAAGACATGTTGTACAAGGGAAGTGCCAGGTTTTTTCTTGAAGGCTCCGGTAAATGATGGTGGCTTTGAGTAATGTGCTGCTCTTTTCATGAGAAAATTCCAGAGAGTTCTTTTTAATAAACTGTCGTAAAACCTAAGGCACTTTGGCACTTCAAATTTAAAAGAACGAATTTAAAATTATTTTAAGGTATACATAGAATGAAGATATTTGTACTCCTTCCTTAAATACTAATTTTAATAAATGTAAATAATTAAAGAAACTTTCAATTAATAAAAATATGAACTTTAGGTACCTTGATCTGATGGCGAGGGCATCCGGTGTCGCAAGGACGCCTGAAACAAAAAAAAACATCAAAATCAAACATCAAAAACAAAAAAGGGTACACAATATCAATCAAAGTCTCCTCAAATTAAAATCCATCAATTAACAACGTCACAAAAATCAAAACAGCAAAACTTCTAAATTAAAAATATGACGTTCAAATGATTAAAAACTCCCTTCCGAGATTGCATTTCAACAATTAACGCATTAAGACTGCTATCGCCAATAAAGAGCAACTCTCTTAATTAACAGGGACTCCTGTTAAAAATTGAGTACAAATTCAAGTAGCAAATCTCCCCAAGTTGGGGTGGAATCTAGTGAATGGCCTGTAATATTTTAGTTTGGTTGAAACAAAAAGTCTTGGCGCCGCTGAGGGGCTGGGCCGCTGTCACGTCGACACAATAAGCCTTTTAATTCGATTCGTCAAGACGGACGCGAGACAAAGGGCCCGGAGTTATCATTCAATGGGGCACTTCTACCTTTTCTTATTACTTCGCTAAGGTTTTCTTGTGAGGTGAACTGGCCGCACGAGGGATGGAGGCTTGAGATATGTCCTGTGTCTCCGGTTTGATTTGGTGCTGTTATTTGTGGTTTAATTCTATTTGTGACTGTTGTTGGTCTTTCGGGACGCATGCTGCCTTTTCAAAAGTTTTTCTAAAAGCTAGTTTTCATCATTGTGGATAATATTGTTACTTGCATGCTACATTTTAAACCAACTAATATTGTTTTGAGTTTTCACGGCTAATAATTTACACTGTGGCAATCTTATAATAATTGAAAATCATGTAGGATATCCCGTAAGTGACAGTGTATCAGTGTACCTAAGAAAAAATCTTGTTAATATAATTCATCATATTAATTTAACCAAACATTTTAATGGTTTATTCACAGGACTTCCACTTTATACTATGAACTCACATATCATAATATTTAATGAATAACAATCTCCACAAGTCAAACGGTTCTTTAAATAAATTTTCCGAAAATATCCAATGTACCAACACACCGATGCAGATGTCTTATCTCCGGACAGTCACTACGTGTGTAGCGCGCTGTATAAGTGCACTTGATCCCATGTGTCGCCGTGACCGGACTGCCGATACACAGCTAACAGGTTTATTTGTTGCCATCGTATTAACTAACTCAATATACAACGAAATAACAACCATAGATTCTTTGGAGAAAAACCTCTTGTTTAATGTTGGGGTCATCTAACTTTAAATCAATGTGTGTTGCTAATACTGTACACATAGTAACTTTAACTGTTTTAAAATAAACTCATACCATACGATTTTCAAGTTTTGTAATATTATGAATTAAGTAAAGTTAATTTACTGAAGATTTAAATCCACAAATCTGTGCTACAGGGTGTTTGGTGTATCGTGTTCTACAGGGTGTTTGGTGTATCGTGTGCCAAATTAAGATGGTCGACTGGAGGGGTATCTGCTGTCCTTTCAGACCCCTAAATATGTACTTCTCACGCCCTGTGTTTTTTTTTTCACACCAGAAGTCTAATGTCACTAATTTTGAATTTAAAAGTACTCAAGTAAATAAAATACACATCTAAATAAAATTAAAATTCATGTCTACGTCTTATGCTTTTTTTAAAATTTGTCTTTAAATGTAAAATCTGGGTCTTTTTTTAATAAAACAATAAAAATCCACAGGGCATGAGAAGTGACCAGATTAATACTTCAGTCAACCACTCCACATTGGCACACGTTGTACCAAACATTCTTTATATGTCACCTTTTAAAATACAGTCATATTTTACAAATCCGGATCTATCGTGTTATTTACTGTCCAATACCGATAATATCCTTGTCTCAATATCTCTGACCTCGAGTGTACTTTGCAATGGAAGTGCATTTGATTCCTCGTGTCGTGACCCGACTACGGATTCGAAGCTAACAGCCTTATTTGTTGCCACCTCTTTAAACTGGCCCTAAATCAAAGGAATTGTATTTATTTTAGCTGGCTCTGAAATGTTTATTGATAAAGGCAAAAGCCACTTGGTATTTTTATAGGGTTTGTAGAATATTGTCAAAGCAAGTTTAAGTCTTGGGTAATATTATAATGCAGGGCTAAAATGTGTCGGTGGTCTAATGGCCGTAATCGCGACTGCAGAGCATGGGTTCGATTCTCAGGTAAGGTAAAGCGTTATTGGGTTTTTCCATCAGGACTGTCTCAGTAGCACCCACGGAGTCTGAATTTTTGCCCAGTTGATGGCAATAGGATCGCCCCCCATTACATGGGGCATAAACATAACTGGTGAAATGTGGATACTAATGGATGACATCACTGCCTAACCCTTCGGGGATAACACGCGTGGTGTTATGTTAAAAACAGTAAAATATCATCTAGTCTACTGTCTAGCCCTTATAAGTGTGCACTATACTTTTCGCCAGTTATATTTTAGTCCAATTTATTATACTAATTACCATATTATTATGTATATTTAAATTATTTAATTTTATTCCCTCTTAACCATAGTACGAGTATGTCCAAACAATGTTCTGTAACCAACTTCTCATAATAGTTATTCCTGACACGAAACAAGGTGTATCTCCATTTCACATCGGAACCCAGGTAGGGTAAATTAAACAATTTAATAATATACGTAGGTACTCATATAAAGCACTAGCTGATATCAACAGCGAGGAGTAAAAAGGGGTTGGAATCCCACTGTCTGGGGGTATAATTACCAGCCAGGCATTAAAGATAAAACGAGCCAGGTAAATTGAAATGTGAGGTTTAAATTGAAAGGTAGCCATCATGTTCATGTTAACAGACAAGCTTCTTGTTAATAAACTGGCGTTTTTTTATTTAATTCCAAGTAAATTATATTTGGGCATGAATAACGTTAAGAATTTCTTGTAGTACTTTTATTGAAGAGTTTGTGTTCTAGGCTTGTTCAATTTTTAAAACACTAGGAAGTGTCGAAGGGTGGGCGTTTTGGGGGACTGTTACTTGTAAATAAGTAAAGTAAATTTTGACGTTCGAAAAGTGCTGATTATCAGCCTAGTTTGAATAAATGACTTTTGATTTTGATTTTGGAAAAATGTAAAAAAACAAAGCTGGGAGTTTCATTTGGTGTATAATGCTGTTGAATTTAGAGCAGTTTTATTGTCCATTTTTTTCTAGTCTTGATTTCCGGAAAATTCACTTATTCATTTATTTCGTGCTTCTTTTTTTAAGGCTTCAAACAAGCATGCAGTTTTTGATGGTGTTGATTTTGTGACAACGGTGACTGTGTGTAAGAATGTAAGAATAATAAAAATATGCTTGTTTTTGCCTAGAATTTTATTAAAAAAAACATTGTCAAGAAAAATACATTTTTATTTCCTTAAAATATCGAGTTATTACAAAAAAAACAACATTCAGAAACAAGATCCGTACAAGAACTTTATGGTCCCTACTAAGCCTTTGCGTAGATGGGTGTAGGAATTAACAGAAATTAAGGAAAATCGTGGAGGGGGCGAACTAATAGCGGCCATTTAATTAAATGAGCTTCGACCGAGATTGGGGCAGATGCTGATGCAAAAATTTGGAGGTCACAAATTGAAGGCAGTAGTACATTTTTCCAAAATTCAAATTTATGATTTACTGTCCCCCCCCTCATAGAGAGAAGGGCGGTGTCCCAGCAGTGGGAACATTGTAGGCTGATTATTTATGCTTATTTTTAACCGACTTCCCAAAAAGGAGGAGGTTCTCAATTCGATTGGTATTTTTTTTAATGCTATGATTTACACTGTACGTTTTTTTTTAAACGATTAACATCATTCATCATAGCTGAACTTAGCAATTAAGTCATCGTTATCAATCAATGTTGCATGCAGTTGTGGAGTGATGTAATGTGATGTGATGCGATGTGACGTGATATGTTGTGTTGTGTTGTGCTTTATTTAAAGCTGAGCCTAATTTCTTGTTGGTGTGGTTAGAAACCGTCTGTCTGGCTGTACGAGTTAATAATGAAATGTAGAATGGACGTTTCGTAGGAATGATCTGAGACTATTATGTTTAGAAATCCAATTTTGTTGCAGCTTATCTATAAATTGGCAACTTGCCAGTGTCAAGATGTTTCTAATTCAAATGATTTAGAATAAGATTATTTGATCAAATTTTTTTTTTTTTTTTTTTTTAATAATAAAAGTTTATTTAGGAACAATAACACGAGACATAAAAGACAGTTAAAACGATGGAAGCTGCAAAAGTATAAACTGTAGCGCAGCTTCCAACGCCCTTTTCCAGTACAGACAAAAAGTACTTAATATTATAATTTAGCATTTAAATTTAAACAAATAATGAATGCAAACAGAAATGAGATTAAAATTAAAATAAAAAAAAAAATTAAATGAAAATAAAAAAATAAGATTAATAATTAAAATTCAATTCAATTCAACATGATTAAAGTAAACAGCATATTATGATTTGGGATGTGTTTTGGCGTTGTGATGAGTGTAAGGTGAAAGGGGGGTGTGTAAGTGGGTGAGTGTTTATGGGGTGTGTGTGAGGTGTTTGTGGTGTTCGTAGCAAGTTTGTTGTGTGGTTTTGTTGGGGTGTGTGAGAGAGAGATGAGTATTTCATAGTTCCACGAGTTTCTCTGTTTCCTCATAATTTTGTAATTTCAACCAAGAGTCGAGTTTTTTTTTGCAGTTGATCTTGGTTAATGGGAAGATGTGTAAGCTTTTGTTTAGCTGGTTGTAGATTTTAGAGCTAATGTGTTTGAAATGACGACTTGCAGCTCCGGTTCTACGAAACACAGTGTTACAAACCCTATTTGAACGACGTGTAGAACAGCATTTAGGATCAAAGGTAAGTAGACTGTGTCTGCGAAGAATAGTCTGAAGAACAAATAGCTGTCTGACGGTGAGGACCTGACAGAGGGTATAAAGGGAGGATGTCGGATATCGAATTGGTTTCCTTGCCAGTACCTTCAGAACAGCTCTCTGCGCTCGTTCGACGCGTAGCATAACCGTTTTACCGGCATCACCCCAGACCGTCAGACAATATCCTAGAACAGACTGAGCGAGCGCCATGTAGACTGTCAGCAAACAGCCAAAGTCGGCCGCGCTTCTGAGCTTTTTAAAAATATACATGAGTTTTCTCACACGAGCCACAGTTGACGCAATGTGTTGTTTCCATTTTAGGTTGCTGTCAAGAATAACTCCAAGATATTTAATACTAGGCGTATTTTCTAATCTCTCACAATCACAGTTTGCGTGTAGGTTTGGGCAGGTGTGTGCAATAATTTCAATAGGTGTAGATGGCTGACTTGACATTATAGGAGAGAAAGTAATAAATTTGACACAACATTTTGTTCATTGTTTAAATTTATGAAAAATTATATTCTAAAATATCCGTGAAGCATTTTAGTTTAGAACTTAATCTGAAGCTACATTCTCGTACTCAAAACATTTATAATCTAGTTTCGATTATTATTTTTTGAAATTTGCAACATTGATATCGAAATTACCTACCCACAACATAATCCGATCCTTAAATAGTTCTTTCGCTACGTCATCAGCGTTCATCTATGAAACTAGTCTTTGAAAATATCCAAAGCGATAATTTTAGCCTCCTCAATTAAAATTATTTCTAATTACCATTTCGCTCAGAAAGACCCATTAACTACTGATACAATAAAAATAACTCATCTTGAACACACGAATCGCAAGTAACGTTAATATGAAGAGTTTTGCTAAAAGAGATCGCTTTAATTAAGTAATGGCTCGAATGTTAATTACGGAGGCAGGGGTGACAACTGCACGGTAATCACTACTGATCTATGAGCTTTGTTTTTGATTCATTATGTTTTTGTTGTGTTGGTATTTGTTTCTGGCAACACTAGGAATTATTGTCATTAATGCAAATTGGAAGGTAAATACATTGAGGTATAATGTACTACGTACGGTAAATATTGTTAATCGAATTTGATTAGGTAAGTACATTTCCGTTTTTGAATGATACAATGTTTGAGCCCATTATTGAAATTAATATCATTGACATTTTTGATTATTACTTTATTATTTTTTATGGTTATTTTGACATTTATACAATAATACAATTTTAATGGAATTATCTGCTTAATGACTGCATGATTATGATCTTCAATTAATTTAAATACAATAAAAATGTGTTACTTTTATATTTGCACGCCGAAATTAAATGCAGAATTAGAGAGCAATTTTATATATTTTACCAACCTTCTGTACCTTATTTACGCAAATAAATGTTTTTTTTTTGTGGTTGTTCTTCATCTAATTTTCGTATGTGTGTGGGCAAAGGTAAGTATTTAATATGTTTCGACTAACAGCAAAAAATTCTGGTGTTCAAGGGATCGAACGAATTGAACTTTCCATCACGACATTTTTTTAAATCAGTTCAATGTTTTACATAACATAACTTAACATCACGCTTGTAATCCCCGAAGAGTTAGGCACTGGTGTACCCATACATATTCAATCTCCTACGATAACGAAAACAAAATTACCACTGTCGAAAATATCAAAAAACGCAAATTGAAACAATAGAAAAATATTCCTAAAACAAGAAAGCAACAACTTTTAAAATAAAAATAATCACATTATTTATAATCTAATGAAATGGCCGTTAAATCACGCTAATTGTTCTCCAGTTTTTATTTTGTTCCCCATTTTTTGTTTGCAAAAGCTGCTTGAATGGAATTCCTTTATTCCGCAAATGGCCTGTTTACCAACAGCCCCTGACAAAGGACCAGAAATGATATACCAGCGATAAATTTAGAATGTTATGAAAAACATTTTTATAGATTAAAATGGTGGAAGAGTTGTAGGTATCAGTCTATTTTGATTTACGATTTCATGTGTTGTCTGTTTGTAAGGTTGAGCATGTGGCTTTTCTTTTCTTGCTAATGAATTGTTTGACTAACCTCGTCTTTCTAGGTTGCTTGCGATCTTGGCAAGAGGGTTCTGATTTACCATAAGGATGTTTCTTCTAATCAAACATTGTCATCAAGTGATCCTTTAATGTAAAAACACCACTGAAAACCCGTCCGTTTGATCGTCCCACAGGAAGTGGCCGTGTCCGGCGGCATTGTCCCACCCTGGCTCATCTTCTTAATTGTTTTCTTTGGCGAAGCACTCACGGCACAATGGCTAATGATGTCGCTTGCCGCTTTGATCATCGCGTGATCGTGTGTGCCAATTCTGGTCACATTACCTTAATAGGTCGGCAAGTTTCGTTACTTTCGCCGAGTTTAGCCGAATTTGGGCTAAGTATCCAGTGCTGAGTTACAGTTCGGAATATAATTCGATTTAGGTTTATTGTTCGGAAGTCTCGCGTGACAAGCGATTGAATTACCTTTCATATTCATTCGCCCTTACTTGTTTGGTCAACCTTCCTGCGTGTGCGACCGCGCCAGGTAGTTGCCATATTTCAGCCCAGATAACACTTCATGGCTGCCAAATTATTCCTATAATTTCTGTTTATCTAATTTGCGCGTGTGAACCCTTTACAGAGATCCGTCCAGTCACGTAGGTCGAAGACACGTGACATTTCGAAAACAACGGGTTCAAAACAGAATTACGACGCAAACGCGTTTGTGTGCAGCATGGAGCTGCTTGTGGGTGTGTGTGCGTGCGCCTGAATTAGACGCGAAACTTTCAAAGTTTTCCCAAATTTGTGCCGCCCGCGCCCCTCTGCCCCCCCTCGCTCGTGGATCGATAGCGGGCGCCGAGCGAGCGACTCCCAGCCTCATGAAAATACCGGACAACACTTCGCCTCAGTATTTACCATGACGTGTTTTGTGGCGAGAACGCAGTTATCTCTACGAATTTTAGTGAGTGCTCGTGATTTGATAGCTCTCCGGTATTTTGTGTAGCTGGTATTTGACTACTGCTGACCAACATTGTACACGTTTCGTAAGAGCAGGAAATTGGAGTCTTGTGTTTGGACTTTAATAAGGCTTCACAATGTGCGAATAAGGAAAAACGGCGTAAATTTTTCGCAACCGCTTATGTAACACTGTTTTTACTGAGTTGTGGTTAGGTACCAAATTTACGTTATTTTAATATTGCGTATTTCTTGGGCTTCTTACCTTCGCAAGTTCCCTAATTCCAGGGTCGCAGCACTGGGAATAAGACGGCGTCGCGTGAGTGGGCGACCCATGCCAACTGTCACCGAGCAAAACAAGAGCGACAACTGAAAATTGGGCGCGGGAGGACTTCGCCATTGTTTGTCATTAATTGAGGGCTTTGCGATGATCTTCGTGCTGAAGGCCTCCGCGCGGCGAGGGCGCACTCCGGGGACATATCGGCCGCCAATCGCGATGACAGCGACCCTCCGGCCTCGAGTGGACACTCACTAACTCGAGGTGGGAAAAACTACCGGCTGACACTACTTAACGAACGGGGCACGCCCGGGAATTTTCTTGAGTGCTTGTTAATGTTTTATGGGCGGAACTTTTTCAAAGTAGTGCGTAGATTGACGCGCTAAGTACACCTACATAATTTAACACGTTTCCCCTCGGACGTGTGACTCGTTCATCGATTCTGTTATCGTTCATAAACAATGCGTTCATAAGTGGCTTGTTCGTCCAGCCCTTATATCTATGGTTAATTTGGTCGTAATAAAAATCCAATCTCGAAAATGGCTATAAAAAGCGGAACAGAAAACTTTTCTGATTTATAACAATTAATATTTGAAATATTGACAATATTAAGGGAAATGCCCGACAGCCGACAAATCATATGAAACCGCCCCGGAAGAAGGAAGCACTGGCCCGTTGCTCAGGGACTTTATTTGGAAATGGAAAGTCTAAAAAATAAACGACAGCGAGTGCGGGGGGATGATTTATATCGAGCGGCTAGTGCGTTCGATTATCGAGATGATATTTCTCGATATTAAAGTGTTGCCAAGAGGACTGCGGACAATATGACCCGAGGAAGATTTATTGGGCAATTCAAAGTGACGTCGACGCCCGTTACGATTATTTCATTATATTGTCGGCGCCGTAAAAACGGTTAGCGTTTTATTTTATTGCTGGTTCGCGAACGAATTTTTATTTCAATATTTTATTGCGTTGTAAAATTGGGACTGCAGTCGATTTTGCTTTGACAATTTTGAGCGCACCGCCTCTGGAGGCAAAAGTTGGTCGTGAGTTGTAGCTTTATAAGGGACACGAATTGTAAATATGTTTGAGCAGATATTTTGTGAAATATGTTTCGTATGTGTGCTGTGTGCTCTGTAGAGAGCAAAGGTTCGACATGTCGTATGATTTGTGCGACTCCGGGCGCCGAGGGTCGCACCCGTGTCGGACGCACGTGCTGTGCTTTACGCAACGAAAAACTCACCCAAACAAACGTAGAAGAAATTACGTTATACCAGGAAAATTTCGATGTTAAGTAACTGCAACCTTACTGGTTTCATAATAACAAAAAACGTTTAAAAGTTATTACGAAACTTGTAAAGTTTCTCCGAACAGCTGTTCGGCGGTCCTTACGAAACGTTTACTCGGTTACTAACCAAAAATAACTTGTTTTGTAACTCAAACCTGTAGGTTTTTCGAACATCTTGGGAAACAATAAAATGTTGTGGTGTTTTTTCACGAGACGGCAAACACGGGTTTTGTACACCTGACGGATTGCGAAATAATTTTGTAAAACATTATTTCGCAATCCTTTCCTTGTTAATTTTCCTTATGTTGATTCATCTTTCCATCAGGAAAATAAACGAAACCTTATTATTTTTGCAAACAGTGCGGTTAATCAACACAAATGGTCTTTGAATCAACGTCAAAAATTACATTCCACGTTCCAATAAAACGATTGCCTTTTTGCCACGTCTTACTGTAAATATATTAGCGGCCGAGCCATACAAAATTGAACTAATTGTTACATCAATACGCCATGTCTTTACCCCTCCGGCTTATTGAATAACTGCATGAATCACGTCTCCACGCTTCAGCGAGCCCCCCATACGTTTTGTTCGGCTGTTTCCCGACTCCGGCTTTCCGCTACACGGTCGCGGGTTCGACGCTTTTTACTCCAATATCGGAGACATGTCCGAAGTATCGATACGGTAGGTTGGTACTGTTGTCATGATAAGTTCTGATAGCAAATGGATGGTACGGTCTGGTGGGCAGGTTTGGGATGGGATTTATGGAATTAAGTAAAAAATAAATGCTAATAAATAGAATGTTTACTGAGTGCTTTCGTGAAAAACCATTTCAAATAGTAATAAAACACATATTATGGGATATTAATACCTATCATAAATAAAGAAACATTCTACGGAATGTTAACCAAGTTATTCCCTACCCCATACAATTTGAGATTACCTACGTGCGTACCAAAGAACGCTGTACCCGGGTTGCAATATTGCACAAAATTTTCTTAATTCCAATTTAAAATTACCTAACACGCTTACAACTCATTAAAACACCTATTCTTAAAGCGCGCTGAAATTCTAAACCATACAAAATCAACTCACGATTGTCATTGTAGCGTTATCACTGCATTCAGGCGGGCGCACACTGTACCAAACTTATCCGTTGAATGGATCGTGTCAGAGCTGAATTTGTAAAGAGTAGACGTGTGTCGCATGCATCGCCACGCCTTATCTTCGCTCTTACTCAACTTCTCAACGGCCACTGAATGGCGTGCGCTGCATAACGGAACTCAGATTAGACATAGAAACTGGGAAACGTCAAAAGTGAACAGTTTTTTGTTTTTAGGTGAATGTGCGGAGCGTGTGCGCTGCGGTTAAGAATAGGACCCCCTTGTGTTGTCATGTGTGGCGTGGGAAACGCACGAGCTATAGGTAGAGGATGTATCTAAGGCAGCATCCATTAATACAATACAAATTGGCAAACCGATTGGTATTTGAACGTCATAATTGTGAACATCACACTGACGGAGTTTTAGAAAACACCTTGAATTTAAGGTGAAGTCTGGCCCTGGAAATTCCATATACTATACTTAGTCTTACTAAAGCCATGTACCTTAAAAAGTTTTTAGTTAGAAAATATCTATATCTTCTTCTTTCTGCGCCTACTTTCATCAATGGTACCTACATATAACTTGCCTATAAATAGTAGCAATGCCGTGCTGGACGTAAAGTTCCATGTCTCGCCACTGATCCACTGACAACATTAAGAGTCATTGTGAGTGAAGGTTGTATGCATGGTCTTAGAAAAAATATAGGCAAGCTTATGTTAAAAATAGCGAAAACAGGTAAGTATTTTGTTTTTTCGAGCAAAAAATTAGAAGGATACAATTCATATTGAGACATAATATAGTCACGTATGCTGAGTGTCTGAAATAATCAAATATTAAACACAAATGCAGTCTGTTCCAACTTCAAATAAATATAGATCCAGAATGGGACCATGTGCTGTACTGTATTTCCGGAGGCTTTAGTTTCGAATGACCGTTAATTTGCAAAACATCCAAACCGTGCACATGTCTACAAACTTTGGAGGGACGACAAAAGGACGGATTTAAACCTCATTATTTAATTACCCGGCGGGAATCACACGGGGACCCTAAGTCGCTGCTGACTCCTGAGCTAGAACGACCTGTCTGAAGGCTCGTCAAGGGGCAGCCTCCCGCCTTAGCCTCCGCGACGCACTCTATTAATTAGCTACACACTCACCGCCGGAACGTATTAAGCTTAAAACTTCATACATACGCCTTAAGCCTGAGGACATCTAAAGGACTAATTACTAAAAAATCAATACCAATCCCTCACAAAAGAAGCACCGTACCTACTTATAGGCTCACAACACAAATGAACGCAAAAACAAGATGGCGAAATAATTTGAATACGTAACGAATCGGAGGGTAACGCACGCTCGAGCCATTCTTTAACTTACTCTGCTACGGATAAAGAGCTAAACTTGTTTTTAAAGGATGACCGATCGTGAAAATTTATGTATCGCGGACAACGCCGCCGGCCGGACCCCTGCAAAAAGAGCTCGCGTTGGGGTAGATACAGGAAGATGGCAGATGGAACGAAGAATTATGTTCCCCGCAGGCTGATGAGGTAAATGTGATTGTGAACTTTTCGACGCTATGCAAATCGGACAAGCGAGACGATATACGTACCCACCGGATCCCGTCGCGCAGATATGTCGCTTTTATTTACAATTTTTGAATTGGCGTGTCCACAAATGTGCGGAACGAGGGAGCAAGTTATTGTAAACCAGCCAGGGCGCCTTTTTTGTTTGCTACGCCAAGGTATATTCATAGCCGCAAACTTTATGTAAACTTCGATGAATGTTCAATGTATTCAAATTGATTCATTGATGGATGGCCGGCTTGCGAAAATACTCGGCCCGAAAACATTGAAATAACAATGTAATATACTTTTCGTTGTTCTGAGTGTGGGCGCGATCGATATCCGAATCATAGGCTTGTTTAGATAGGGCTAGTGGTATTTTATTGAAATACAAATGAGTGTCGGAGGAGCTCGGCGACCCGTGCGGTGTGTGCTTCGAATAAAAGGGCCGCATTAGAATAATTTGCCTACCGAACGAGTACAATTCTTCACATGGAGAGACCTTAAATTTCACTATTTTACATAGTGGGGATTATCATATCTGTTCGGGTGTGTGTCCGTGGGCCAGCCCCTACTTTTTGTTGCCCGCACCCGACCTCTATCGGGCCGTCTCCGATATATTTAGTTGTTACTTTTTGTTGCGCCGCACGTGAGAGAATTCTTAATCATCGCGAGCCTTCTATTTCGCTTTGTTGAGTGAGTTTTTCATGCGAATACCAGTTTTACCACTTGTGTTTAAAAAAATACGTCAATATTGAATTTTAAGAGGACCTTTACAAAGATAATTTTCGTTATACAAGCCGCAATGTAAGATAGACACCCTATACCTAATAATTTCCAGACAGTACCTCAAACTTCGGAACAAGGTATTTCAATACTACCCACGTGACTCCGCACCTTATAACAACAAAGCAACATAACACCAATTGATAGAGGCTCACTTAACCTCCGCGTTATTATTCTTGCTAACCGAGCTGCCAGACGAAGCCCCTCAACGGAGGGACCAGGGGAGCAGGACTGATCGAAGGTGGGCGAATTAGCCCAACTCTAAAACCTCAATTAAGTCTCGTCTAGCGCGTATTCAGAACGGCCACATCCAATTATCGCGGTAGAAGCTTTGTTACGATTTTCAACTGAGTTTGCGATCGAATGTTGTTGGATCCGCTCCCGATACATTGTTTGGCCGAAAGCTACGGTGAAGTTGGCCACTTCAGATTTACACCTTGATTTATATAATTGGAGGTTGCTGTTTGTAGGATATAATAAAACTCACTGTTGACATTGTATTTTGGTATAGGTACAGGTACACAAACTTTAGATTCTCGTCGTTATAAGTACACAGATAATAATTTATTTTTAGTCAAACGGCACAAATACTAACTCGGGAGTAAGTAATCATATTGTGCACGTAACAGATGTTGAAATTCCCTCTAAAACCGAACACCAGCGGCCTAGCGACTCTCCTAACTCAAAAACGTAACACTGTACGAGTAGAATCAATGACACTTAACTTCCATACAAACCCGCTACTCATGCTTCCACAATAAGTCACCCCTTCACTTCACAGGATGATCTTCAAATTAGACGTCATAAAGACGTGTCTGCCGGCGATGACGGATGGCGGCGCGACAGTCATCGTCAAATTAACACCAGGCTAAGTGCCGAAATGTGTACACAATGCGACAAGCCAGCTAGATGGGATCGGCGGAAATAATACACCCTGTAGCGGTGGCTGTGATGTAATTAATTGCATATTATATTATTATTGATGTCGCTCTAAATATGAAAGAAATTTTGAACTAATATTGACAGTATTCTTTGTTTAACTTATATAAAATTAAAATGGATACGTAAATATTACGTTGTTTCATTTTTAAAGTTAAGTTTTCAAGTATCCTAAGGCTTAATCATTCCGATACACCAGATCATTGTACATTAAACTTAAACATTCATCCAATATTAGAGCACAGCTCATAAATTCTCATATCTATAAGAAATTACGTAATTGCGACATAAATCAGACACGACAATAAGGCATAACGAGAAATAAGGCACCAAACAGTTGCGGACCGAGGCGAGCGAGCCAAGCGAGCGGAGCGGACCGAAATCGTCTGAAATACTCGCAACAATTGTGTCTTAATTTGCTCCTTTCAAGCGGCGACCGTCTAGTGAACAAATTATCTGGCCTGTAATATTGTGTATTTATCTCTAAATTGCCTTAATATAAATCAAGTTCGCTTAGAGCTTTGGGAGATGCTTTTACATGATGGTGTAATTTTTTTGATATGTTATTCTTAATAATGCGATTATTTTAATTGGGTGAAGTCACGTCTGAAACTGTGAATGCACATTTATAAAGGAATATTTTGAATTAGCACATTATGCCGTTGGTTTCGGTTCTCATTTGTAGATCTTTGAGAGTCGTTGGCAGGTAGTCAAGGACTCGAAAATCTAATCTGGCTAAGCAGATGATGATGATGATTTTGAAGTTGTATCTGGGACTTTATAAAAAACTGTAGTGTTTATTTAACTTTTTGAGATGAAAAATTAGTAAACTATTGTTACTGATTGGCTGATATGAGCAACTGCAAATTAAGTTCTAATCGAAAGCCTAGCTACATATTATATATAGACGGTCAATAATTTGTTTGAATATTTTATAAACGTAGAACTACTTCAAAAAATCGTTTTGTGGTCTATTAAGTGCAGGAATGCACGTGTTGGATTATAAAATCATAAGAAATTCAAAACTTTCTAAAAGAAACAGTGTTTAAAAATTACCTGGTCCTTTAGGTGCAAACAGTTTTGGAGAAAACAAATAAGTTACCCTATTGTTTTCAGACACAAAAACTGGGTTTTAAAATGTCTTTATTGTAAAAATCTGAATTAAGTAAGTCCAATGATTTATTAAAAAAAATGTTACTATTTTGTATCTCTTCTTCGACATTTAAAATATTTAATCACCTAATGTTAAGCCCGAAAGCACCTATTGCCTGCCAGTCTATGTAGCATGTAATTAATTTTATTTTATTTCCCGCGTTCCCTCGGTGTTGCCATCGCGAAATTCTCCCAGTAATTGGAAAATTTATTGCAAGGTGTGCACCACGCGCCGCCATGATGTTTCACTTTCCCGCCAATGATTTATTGTCTTCCGAAACAATTTTAATTGCTACAAGTGACACAATGTAAACAACTATTCGATTAACTTAATTCAATTATTTGGAACGGTGGCAATTAATTTAAAAGCCAGCTAAGTACGGTTTAAACTTCGTATTATTGGAGATTTTGAGCGTATTTAATGTACCTTTTGTTGGTTAAGAATGAAGTTTGCCCTTATAAAATACTTATAGTAGTTGAGGAAAAGGTCGAATAAAACACGTGTTTTTCTGCTAGAGAGAAAATTCTAGAGAGAGAGCTTTTAATGGCGAAACTGATTTCACGCAGAGAGACATCACATCACGCAGTGTTGCAAGAATATCTAGAATAAAAATATAAAAAATGATATTGGGATGCCAACACACGTCACAAAGGGATAAAAAAAGAATTTATACTGTAACATTTATTTCAATTTTTTTATCCTAAATTGTCCCACTGGTGGGCAAAAGTCTCCCTCAGAGCCTTCCTGACATTTCATAAAAAAAAACAACTTATTTTTTCTCTCATTACCACAAAAGCCCGTTTACACCCAACTACCTTCATTACGAAAACTGACCTGCCGTCAAAGCATCATCTAATAAGCTGAAACGACTCAAAAACGACTTTGAGCATACGAGCATTAGTAATTATAATTAGACCACCCACCGACCTCAGGCGATAAGATGTGTCTTGAAGCATGAAATAAGGCTCTCTACACACGTCCTGTGAACGTGTGCTTAAGGGGCATACTCTGAGGTAGCCCGTGATGTGAAGCGTGAGTTTATTTTAACCATTAGCAGGTTGTGTATCACTTAAAATATGTTTTACGAAAGCAACGGTTATGTAATTTACAGAACAATAGTCATTGAAATCATCGCACTATTTTCAGAGTTATAATAAAAATCGCTCGAAAATATGAAAATACAACCTTTTCTATCCATTATTATTACTAGAGTTGTATATGGTTCTTTATTTTTGAAATGCATTAACACAAATATAATATATATATATAATATATAACTATCGCCAATTAAATTTCATTAAAATAATTATTACCGCAAAAGTACAGAAGAAAAATTTTAATTACACAGGCTACCTATACACATTCGCCTTAACATGGTGGTCTATGAAAAGTCAGTGATGCGTCTCGCGTAGCTTGCCTTTGCCTTGCAGAGATATTCGAGTGGATACTTAGAGGGTTTTTATGAAGGAGGGTAGTTTCATGTTTGTGATATGAAATGGTATCTCTGAATTAGAAGGATGAGTATGGGTCAGTGGATTTGTGGCTGTTTTTTAGTGGTTAATTAGTGAGGGGTGAAGGGGTTTAGATGATTTTGTGAATTGGAATGTATCTGTATGATTTTCAGCAAGGCTGACTGTGAATAGGGGAGGCATTATATCATAAATCACTTGATAATTTGAAATGTACTGACAATAAGTAAATAATTGACGACAGAGCTGACACTAACACATCATCATCTGCCTAGTCTTTTCTCAACTATGTTGGGGTCGGCTTTCAGTCTAACCCGATGCAGCTGAATACCAGTATTTTACATGGAGCTGACACTAACACAAAAAACATTAAACAATCGTACTTTCGGGGTCGGGTAAAATGTTAAAGGGTTTTTCATCAGAAATTTCTCAGTGGCGGCTGCTACACAGTCTGGATTTGTGCCCGGTTGATGGCAATAGGCTTACTCTATCACATGGAACTTAAAAGACAAAACTGGTGAAATGGGGGTTTACTATTCGGTACACCTCGGCCTTACCTTTCGAGGATTACAGACGTGATGTTATGTTATATTTTTTTATACACTCATCATCTACCTAGCCTTTTCCCAACTAAATAAAATAAAATAAATAAATTGTGTTTTATTTTAGGCAAAAATACCCATAATTAGAGAATTACTATGTTAGGGTTGGCTTCCAGTCTAACCGGATGCAGCTGAATACCAGTATTTTCATGGAGCGACTGCCTATCTGACCTCCACAACCCAGTTAATACCAGGTAATACGATACTTCTTTGGTAAGACTGGATGTCAGAATTTCAGATCACTGACTACCTGTAACTACTGCCAAAGATCTATATATGGCAGCCGGGACCAACAGCTTAACGTGCTTTCCGAGGCACGGAGGAAACTCGGTATGTCGGGCGGTCACCCATCCACAGACCGACCTAGGCAAGCACAGCTTTATCCAAAGATCGACCCGAGTGGCAGTTCTAATTAAGCCACGTGCTCCCAGAAATTTTTTAAGCTATTGCATAGCTTCTATCGCGGGCCTTGAGCGTGGGGACCGAATCCAGAAATTCCGTAACGAAAATAAAAACCTAACGAATTGACACTTGACAATGACTTTTTGAAATATCACGCTTGTCTCTTTAGTTCAGCAACCCGCCTTTAGGTGGCATTGGTTGTATTAGAAAACTACCGTAATCAGCTGTTTGTGAGAAAGTATATAGGTGTATAGGTATTTATCATCTATGTACAACAGTGAATATCTGTACTCGTATAATTTGTGTACAAAGTGTTTTAAATATGAATAAACAAAGTGCATTTATTAATGAAGAAAGTCACGAAAATATAGTGAAAGAAAATGAGTTGGTACTCTATATACATTCATTTTATTATTATTATACCAAATGCAGTATTATTTTTTGTTTTGTTAATTTATATATAATACTGCTATAAAGATAACCAAAATGTTGGGGAAATATAGTATTTATACTTACACTTTTACTAAACATCCTCATCTTTTATAAAATATTAAATCTTATAATTTTTCTATGTTTAATTTTCATCTGACATTACGTCAGTTGTCAAGATGTCATTTACTTTTTCTTTTAATTTGTGTCATAGTTTTTCTTAGTGGTTAGAACTACGAAGGTTACGTTTGATTTATATAATTTAATTCATTTTTATTAATATGTTAGCTATTAAAAAAAAAACAAAGGAAAAAAAATACTGCATTAATAAAATAAATAAATAATTATAATTGCATAAGTTGATAAAAAATGCTATGCAATAGCTTTACCGCGGCACTCTCCGAGTGCCACACGTCTTTTTTTTTTTTTTACACTATCTCCACTAATTGTTCTTTAACAAAATCTCCTACACACACGTACTCGTATGTAAACTTACTACCTACATAGAAGTACAGTGAGGTACAAAGTCGGGCACTGACAAACTACCTCATATCCGGCGGAGATGCATTAGTGCATAGCTCTCGGCTTCACCTAAATTGCTCTGCGCTGTACTTACACTGTGCGCTAATCATAGTTTTTAGCGGGTTTCGTGTTTTAGTACTCGGTGATGATAAATCTTGTTTATTTTGTGTGGTAACTTGCTTGTTTGGTATCGGTATTTTTAACTGTACGTACTGGATTTATCTTATTTGGTTCATCGTCAAGTTTGCGGTCTGTATGTTTAATTTTTTTTTTGCATTTTAGTTATTTGTTAAACAAATATTATTTTGTGTGGTAACTTGCTAGTTTAGTTTGGTGTCTTTATTGTCGACTGTACCACAGACTCAATTGGTGATATATTATTTATCTTCAGAACTGCTGTTTTAATTTCCAAACGAATACCAATTTTCAAAGAGTTCCAATTTCGTTTTCTGGTTATTTACGCTTATTAGAAAGAAAAATAATCTACTATGATCTCGTTGCATTCCACCAATTTTTAAAGTGCCATGTATAACATAATAATTATTGTTTACGTTTCATTTATTTTAGTTACTGGAGAAAAGTTACAATAAACAACTATACTCATTCTCATCAATGCATGTTTAAAACCCCTACCTAAATATGATACTTAAGTAGAAAAGCAGGTTCCTACAGGACTACTCATTACACGCTATAGAGAATGGAATTAATTCCCGAGCCGGCCGCAGACTCCAGCTTTTCATGTTTCAGAGCATCTTACGTTGTTACCCGTTCTATTGTTAAAGTATCGATTATTATTCGGTTTCGTTTCAACGGAGCTAACTAATAGTTTGAAGATGCGCCGATTATCCTGCGGTCGGGCTTCAGACGGGCAATTTGTGAATTTTCCTTATACGGCTATTTAGTTTTAGTTTGGACGTGTACTTAATTACGCTTCTCAGATGTTTAGTGAATTAGTTACAAGTTGCAGTTAAATTGTTGTGAGGAAACCTTCGTGATTTCAAATAACACGACAAAATTCAGTCAGAATAAAATTTGATTGAAAAAATAGATGTGTTTTATTTCAGACCTAACTTTTTGAGTAATTTTAAATAAATAACAAAGAATTTCTAGTTTATATATTTTAGTGTCTAGCCAAAGATGACTCTTGCAATCTTCCATTGTTGGACAGCACCCGAATAAAAATGTTTTTCCGGTGATCGCAAAAAGGTTCAATAAGTCGGAAAATTTCTTGCAATCTTGTCGCACCGTATTAGATTCTGATTTATTCGCGTTCGAACCTCGTAGGGTGGACGAGGCCTTTCCGTTTCGGCTATGCTACCACCAGGGTAACATGATCTTCCGTGCCTCTTGATAGCTGAAGTCAGAGAAGAAAAACCGGGGTTTCTTAATATTGTGATAGGGGTCGCGAAAGGTTGGTTGTGTTACTTGGCCTTAGGATACAAAGATTCTTCCATTCGGCCGATTGAACGCACCTCCCTGTACTAACTTCCCGTTCATTTAACGCGTATCCATGCAACAAAAGGATCTCCCGCGCGAAATAACAAAACTACCAACCCTGTGTGTATGTGTTGAATTTAGATTTTATTGTAGTGCTTCGCCTTTATGGGTATAGGAAGCTAAAGTCAATTTTATCTTTAAAACAGTAAGAATACATTGTAAGATCTTCTGGAGTGTGTCATCTCACTTTGGTTATGTAAGAATTTTATGTCGGCTATGGTTCGTAGTTTTATAAATTATATAACACGTAAGATTTAATTGTAAGAGCTCCATGCCACTAGCAGAACTTTTCTGGAACAGGTACTTAAAGCTTATCGTCACAAAAGGCTATATAGAAAAAACAACATTTGACTGTTTATCGTATTTCTTAAATCCCAAATAATTGTCCATTCCTCGTCCAATACTATTTACATAAACACTCGAAAAACCTAATAAAATTGTTCAATGCCCTCTATTTGCAGTATTCTTAATAATTACTTCTTCCGTTTTGTTTGAGGGACGGAGGGGCGCAGTGAAAAGTGAATCCCGGTTCATTCCCGGTCAGAGAGTCAATAAATAATAATACTAAATGGGCGATGGGTGACCAGAGAGGTCGATACCAAGGGATATTGTCCAAAATTGGGTGTTTCGGAAATGAGTTTTTTATTCCAATTCTCACACGTAAACTCATGCGTTATTTTTCTTGAAACTATAGTACAGACGCCATTACGTCAAGCTACTTCAATCTGTCAGATTTCCTAAATACATTTTCTTCTTTATCGTTAAAGCATAAGGTTCAAGGTTGATTGGGAATTGTGACAGTTTTGGGTATCTTGATGAGCTGGCGTCTTGACAACACCTTACATATTTACTCTTTATACTTGGTCCAAGTGTGGTTGTCAGAAGTTTATAATAAGAAAATAGGTAATTTTATTCAAATAATTAAACTAATAGAGCCTTCAGTACACTCATGATCAGTTAAAGGCTCAGCAATATACAGGTTGACAAAATTATAAATATTCTGCACTCACTAATACCCAAGGTTATTCTTGAATCTGTTTCGATAATCAGATTTAGTTACAGATTTCCATCTTTAGGGTATTGAAAAAACGTTATTTTAGCTATTGTCGGTTTTGTCAGTATAGGAACGTTTATTTAATGTCCATTTGATTTAAAATTCAATACGTGTACTCATCAATGACCAAAGGATAATGGTTCAATAGGCATTTGCGTGGCTAATTATTTGGGGTCTGTCTATTTTGTTAGGACAAAGCACCCTCGCCGGTCGTGTGTTTGGGTCAACTCTGCTTCATTTGCTCTCATCACAATGTTGTACCTACCTAATGACCAGTAATCATGTTGTTTTGACAATGGAGATTGGGCATTGTCCTATATTTTATAGCCTATAGGAATTAATTCTGCTTTTCCAAATAAGAGTTTCAATTTATTCTTGATAAGTAATTATTTGATTTAGTCGACTATTTTGTAATTAAACATACAATGAATGCTGAACAAAGTAATAGCATCAGTTCTGGGAATCTAGAAATCTGTTTTAGCCGAGATTGTTGTGAAAATTATATTCATCTCGACGTTTGAATAGAGTCGGCTGGATATAGCATTAAATCGAAGAGCAACGAACTTTAGGTCTTTGGCTTATAGCAGAATACAATAGCCTGAGGAAGATTTGTAGGCATACACATAATAATTAGATGATATTAGCGAATACACACTAGCTTATAGAAATATATTATTTGAACTAGTTCAGTATTGAATATCTACTTATTTATATGGCCAAGACAAGTGTTAAAAATTTTGCCCTATTTGTAATATTAAGCCCAATCTAAAATAACGTCTTTATGATTACATATTTTCCCAAAAATTGCCTTCCAAAATATGCATCAGCCTTTACCAGCAAAAAATATTAAAAAAAAATCCAAACAAACCCAGCTGAATCGCATTCCATTATCCTCCAGCGCGACATCGCGATGAGTCGTAAAGAATAGGCGGCGCTGCCGAACTTTTCCCATGGAGGGCATAAATTGGATTCGGAAGCAGATCACGTAACGGTTAAGAGTTCACAAAACTGTGCCATAAATCGGACGCGCCGAGGTGCGCCGGAGACAAACGGCGCCGGGACCGGTCGGTGGGGGGACGGGAGGGGGGGGGGTTGCAACACTGCTATCTGCATTATTAGTGTAATGTATGAGCTATTGGGTAATTGGGTTTTGTTAGTTATGGGATACGTTAAAGTGGCTTTTAGTCGCATCTTTGCTCATGCGGAATTTGGATATCTTGGTGATCCTACTGAAATGTAAAGCCAGAGTTGAAAGTATCCTATCTTTCAACATCATAGTCAGTATCAAAATGAATCGAAATTTGTTTACTTTTTATGGCCTGAAAAATAACACAGACTCACTTACTTCCGCATTTATACTACCAAGTAACATCATATGCGGCATTACAGCCTCGCGGGTGGACCTTAGTCTGGTCAAGCATACTAAGTTGGGATTGGGTATATTAATGATGGAATAGAAGGGATAAAACCGGTGTTACTGGCTAATTCCTTATCTACTGCTTACGATATTCAACGAAATATAAGAGGTAAAGGATGGTGATGAATTTCGAGATCTGAAAAATGTTGCTGAAGAGTGATCATGATGACATAGGTTGTATATCAAAAACGGTCATAATTATGCACGAGCAGTAAGGAGTATTCGGATTTCAAAAATATAATGAACCCAGGAATGGGTAACCCAATGACATGCACAAGTGGTACTTAGTAACCCAGTTGAAAGTTGGTGGAGGAGATAAAACTTGCTACAGCAAGCAAGGCTCACCGATTCACAACGATAGGTTCTACGGGAGCTATTTCCAGGATAGTAGAGGAGGCGGAGGTCATATGATTTTGGGTTTAAAATAAGTATATGAATATGATAATATCATAATTAATTTATGGATTATCATACCAATTCTAATCAAAAGTATACAGGGTGGAAATTAACCCTTCACACAGTCGTCAACCAAGCATTCCGTACATCAAACTAAGTACCCCTACGCCAAAATTTTTGCTGGGAAACGATTTTTGTTTTAGGGGTCAAAAATCACATTTACCGGTAAAACTCAATGTAGAATTTTGACCTCCAATATCGGTATGGTCTACAACAAAAAATTATCGCAGTGGTGGGGAGAACAAGTGCCTTTCGTTTGCGTTAAGGGTACTTTCACACCCTTTAATATGGTCATCATTGCTTAGCTGTGTAGCAGCCGTAGCATTAAATGTAGCTGTTCGTTACTGTTACTCTGCATCATTCCACAACTGGCAAAGGTTTCTCTCCAATACTTCTATTTCCTTCAATCCAGGGGATATACAAGCCACTGGTCTTTGGCTTGGCCAGCTCGTCCTGCCATCTTCTACGAAGTCTGCCGCTGTAGCTGTTCGTAGCGCGTTCAATGGTTTTCGTAGCACTGTGCTACGAGAATGCTACGGAGCGTAAAATTCTTCGTGAAATTTGTTTTTTTTTAATGTTTGAGTGGCTTGTTTCGAAAAGTAAAGGCAGAGGCTTATTGCAAGCTTCTTCGTATACCTCTTTATTTATCGTTTAGTACAACAGTATCACCCCACACCTATTGAAACAGACTTATCTCTCTATTACTTTTAATGTGACAATCTGTAACCTCATGGCATGTTCTCTTCAATAAATACGCCTGCAAGGGCTGGAGGCACCGGAGCGAGTAACGACCGTATAATTCTCTCCGCCAGGTGGCGTGGCTTGTCTCACGGGGACATTAATGGCGACTAATTCATGTAAATAGCTCTTCTATCGGCGTTTCCAGTTTTTTGAAACGTGTCCGCGGTTGATAAGTTATTGAAGAGATGATTGAATTTGAGTGCTGATTTTATGGGATTTTGCTGTAGAATGAATCATTGGTGATTAATATTGAATATGGCTATCGTTAACGTGATAAGGTCATTTTGTTTGTGATAAGTTTCCTAAATTGTGGGGTATTTTTAAAGTAAAACAGTTATCCCTGAAGCGATTGTCACAGTTCTTACGATAGGGATCTAAGTTTATTAATATTTTCTTCTAAATATTTTTTGTTTATTATCTTCAAAATTAAGTAGTTCTGTTTCTAAATACAAATGTTACTGATAACTATAACCACCCATGTCTTCCTCCACACTGCTCAAAATCAGCTCCGCATTGTCTACTAACCAAAATAGTCTATGCCTCAGCAATTCTATTAGTTTCCCCCTAGACTACATCTTACGGTGCATGGCTTGGGGATTCCCTTCTCAGCAAACATACTTGTTTGGTCTATATTTAGAAGGCAATCTAAGAGGCATTCAGCCTTCGTGGTGGTCAGTGCAAAGGCGACAGGACCCTGAGGTAGCCACGTAGGTCTTGAGTCCCTAAGGGGTTGGGATGTGTGAATTGAGATGCAGTGGATGTGGTATTTTCAATACGAACATATGGTCAGCCATTCAGAGTGATCCATTATTTATTAGAAAAATAACTGAATTTTCGTATCACCCTATATTAGTTGTTTATGATTATTTAACTGGTAAGCGGTAGCTTTTTAACTGGTGTGGCGAGTTTTCATCAATGTTTTTATGGTTTTGTAAACCATTTATTATTATAGCAGAATCCACAGAACGCGACGCTACGATCCTTACATATATATCTGGCAAGGCAAACGATAAATATAATGAAATATTTCTTAACACCTATTTCAGGAAGACTCTTAACCTGCTTTTATCACCGTATTTCAATGGGCACTTGACCAGCACATACCTCCTCCCTACATGACATACTCATTGTACATCTTGGTGCGCAAGGGCCGCCCTCTCATTATTTACGAAGGGCCGATGGGTGAAGTGTGTGACAGCCGGCACGTTCGGACGCTAACGAGACGCTTTGTGACCATCTCAACGCACTCTATGGTCAACAGTTGTTGATTTTTTTAATGGACAAATTATATTTGCTCGCAAATCCCTAGAGTCGCGTGGCCGGCTCTTTTGTGAAAAGTGGTTCGCCTTTTAAAGCCGTAGGGGACACGCGACGTGAACAACTGAACATGCGATGTGAGGTGTTTCACGATCGGATCGACGACGTGTTTAGAAAAGTTGCACGAGTAGTTTAGTCATTGAATGCTATTCAATTGAGAAAATTTATCGTCCAAAGTACACTCGCAGACGAACTTTCTAACTAATACGTCATGATTCATATCGGTTCGTAAACACATAAAGTCACAGTTGTAGCTCGTATGTTATCGTATCGACTATAAAATCGGGCAGACACTGCGAAAACGTTTTCCTCCGATTTGCTCTCACAATAGCTCATTTGTTATAACCTGATAGCGCAGCGTTATTACCGCCAAACAAATTGAGTCGAGCCTTCGCCACCTCAGACTAATGTAATTCCAGAGTGCGCGCACCCAAGAATAGATATTTAGAGTGGATTGTTTTCGACAGACCGTAATGAAACTCTGATGCCGGGGCCCAAATCAGTTTCGGAGGTGAGCCCCCGCAGGGGAGGCGGACTACATTGTAATAAGACGTGGAATAACCTAAAATAAACCGCCGAGCGTAGCAATACAAAGATGGACACGGGTGGCGGTGCGCGTAGTGTTCGGGCCCCTTACTGCTTAATTTGCCTACCGTAATTACTGTCCTCTCGGGTTGGGGAAGGACCCCGAGGCTCGACCCGGCCGTCTTCCAGGTTATATTGCGCTCGTGCGGGCGCCGCGTGTGTGCTTAGCAAATACTACTCCCTAGTCGTTAAGTATGAATACGGGTGTGGACAAAATGTATTAGCTTAGGCTGAGATTCGGACCATGTTTGCTCAGCGATGATAGATTTATAGTAATTGTGTTATTAACGTTATGGGATAAGGGTTTTACGGGACTTAAGTAATGAACGCTTTTACCTAATGCTCGGATTTATAGTGAATTTACACACGTGGTGCACAGCAATCAACTGAGTAGTTGTGCCGGAGTTTGTATTTAGGTAGCTTTATTTAAGTACTGCGAAGGTTTGCAACAGCTTTCACGTACATAGGTACGAGTTTTAATGTGCCTTATTACGCGGAGTGCTACGTACTTATTTATTTTAAGTTACTTCTTCTCGCAGGACCGGTAACGAGTAAAAATGCAAAAACTTTTCCCAACTCATAATGATGAGGACATATTTTCTTTTGTTTTGGCGCGGGCTCCAATTGAATAAAACATTTATGTCAATGGAGTCCATTAGGATTCGACGAAGTTCGGGAGTTTTTGTGTCCGCGTGTATTGCTTGCTCCAGTGTTGTTGCCGTCCTCAATTAAGAATAAAAATAAGTCTCAATTAAGATTTTTCATTGTAGACCATTTTTAGAAAGTAAATTTTATCAACGCCTTTATTCAAACTTACTTCTATAAAATCTTAATTGCTAAAAGTGTTACATTTGGCAGAAGGATTTTTGATCATTCTGTTGGTGTTTTACAATCCGGCAACAGGACACTGCTGCTGAACCTCTTAACAAACCTAATTCATTCGTTGCTATTTATGAAACCCCGCATTAAGAAGGAGTGACATGAATATAATTATGACAAATAAATTGATAAACCCAATTTTGCATAATTTAACAGTCACAATACAAGTGTCAAGAGACAATAACACCATTCTGTGAAACATAATTAACACTTTTACGGCGGCGGTTACTGGGATCATCCCGTAATAACCTTGTTAACCCTGGCGCACCGACTGGGTTGGCTAGCCTTTTAACAACCGTGTACATGGGTATTAATCCGAAAGCTATCGGCCATTGTCCTTTTCACACTTGGAGACATTAGTATCTTTTGTTTCGCGCGTCTCTAAGGGTCCGGTCCGGAGACCCGTGCCTTTTAGTGTGAGGTTTTCGCTCGCCTTAACGAAGGGAAGAGCAAAGGTCGTCATTAGGGCAAGCGCGGTGTAAACAAGGTCCGAAACGCCCGCTAATGGGCAATTCGTGCGTCCTTCTCGAGGTGACCCCAGGTCCGTCTCAGGCCAACGCCGTAAATGGGCTTTTAATTGCAATTTTGATAGAGCGCTCCCGGATTAGTTGTGTTGTGTACGTATTAGTGTGCAGTGGGTTATGGAATACTGATTGGAAGGTTTGTCCATTTATTATGCTTAGGTCGCCAACATTTAAGCTCCTTAGTTTCACTGCCCGCCAAGTTTGCTTCGAGTCCCAAATCTTTCGGTGGGAAGACGTGAGATAGGATGAGGGAAGAAGTTAGGTTTGTTCATTCTGTATGTATTAACGGTCGGATCAGTAGCGCATCTCACACGGCCTACTTCCCCAAAAAGTAAGACAGCCACTGCCTTATCCAGCACACCGCACTATTTGTAATCAATCTTTACTCCGGCCGCAACACCGCATCACCGCAGCTTGTCGCGACTTGCGACTAACGCATGTCGCGGCGGGCACCCGTTCTTGTTCGGATGTGAAATTTAATTTCCGTTGTGCGGGAATCTGTCAGCGGGGCGAGGGGTGAAGGGGGTGGCCGCGAAGAAATATGCTCCGCTCTAAACTTTGTCAATTTGTTTGTGAAGCGAAATTAACTCGATCCAATCTGCGGTTCTCGCGACCCGCGGCATGATACGACATCGGAACGCGTCATATTTCCGTTGGTAGGAAAAGGTGAGGTCTGATATGCGCCGGTGTTGCAAAAACTAATTTTCTAACGGTGATTGGACGAGCAAGATGTTTTCTTAAAAATTGTTTGACCTCATTCCTAAATGAGACTGTGTATTTTATGCAAAGGGTTCCTGTAAAAACCATCAAAGCTTGAATTAAGAACACGCTCGTTTTTACTGAATAAAATCTATCAGCGTCTTCTTGTTCAATTAAACAGTTTTTGTAAATTTTATTAGTATATATTGCCCGTCCTGCCAAAGCAATAACCCTTCATCACAATCTTACATAAATGAATAAAGTTAAAAATGTATAAAACATAAAGGTATACCCGTAACGAACGGTCCATGGTTAAGTAAAAATTCGCATTCACAACTTTGTTATCCGTATCACAGGGCGCGTCCCCTGAGAATGCTTTATTAAAATATATTGTGCACATGCCTTCATTTTCACATCCCTATCTAAGAGTGGCAGGTGGAGGTTATGTTGCATGAGCGGAGCGATTTTTGGGAGCCCTCAATGTAACTAGGTATGTTTTTTCAAATCTTTGGGAATGAAATTGCTTAACTTATGGATAATTTTTATCGTATAGAGCGATTTAATGGATGAAAATTTGCAACAAAACGCAGATTAAATTCTAAATGAACTAAATTATTGTCACATTCTGAATTCTATGGTGAAAAATAAACAATTTTATAATCTTTTTGTATACGTATTATTCCAGTACTGTTCTTATATCGCTACCTCTCATGAACATGGCCACATCCTAACCTACAAATAAATTAGTTATGCCCAATATTTTCACCCTGAATGTTATTCGAAGTCAGTACCTACATATACGCGGAAATTGCGAGGGCATATTTATCAGATACGCACCTATCTGAGAGGTTCTTTCTTATTCTTATAATAAGGTGCAGAAAATTTCCGATTCTCAGTAGATTTGCATAGACGCCTCGTGAGCAGGTGACGCTCCGAGTAATTACATTCGCGAAGTTTCAGACGAAACTTTATGGAAATTTGTAGTAGGTTCCTTAAGATATGATATTTAATAACAGCATAGATATAGATACAAGTAACGTGGTAGCTTGATGAGATGAAAAACAGCATGTAATTACAGTTTTTATATGGATAGTTTACTATTACTAGTGCTCAGAGAACATAGAGAATGCGTAGCGGGAGGTTATATGCTAATTATGCTACTAGAGTGTTATAAATGTTTTTCATTTTAAAATGCTAACATAATTTTTGTAACCCAACTTTGACTGTGTGACTTAATTTGCCATACAAACTTTATTTTCGCTCTATGAAAATATTTTTATAATGTTTGCGTTTGTCTTTTTCTCAGGGCCGTTATCTTGTGTTATTAATACAAGCTGTTGTAAATAAAAAACAATCTAAACTATGTTTCGTTATTTCTAATAACATAGTAGATACATTTCTATTGACAACTCCGTCAATGGCCGTAATAAACACGAGACAAAACAAACACCCAAACATTTCCGTCTGTATTTTAGTTCCTAACATCCAAAGACCAAATCAAGCTGATTATTAAAAGCAAATATTGACGAACAAATTAATAAATACAGAGTTTCTTTTGAGAAGACGTCGCGGCATCTTTAATTACGGAGAAAGTAAACAGTCTTGTTTGAGGAGGGAACGTATCTTTGCATGCGTTCAAATGAAAGCTGAAGAAGTGTTCAAGAACTATGGGTTTGTTATTTGTTTAAGGAGATAAATAAAGGATGTTGGGTGTGTGGATGTGGTACTGTGAGGTGGAAATAGATTCTAGTTTGTGTGATATAGGTGGGATAATGGTAAGATTTCTTATCTTCTTCTTATCTTTTTCTTATTTTCTTTTTTATGTTATCATTTTATTTAGAGCAAACGAACGTTGTGTATTGAGACTAGAATGCTACGGTATCGGCTTGACTGTTTTCTGGTTTTCTCGGTGGTAAGATAACTTTTGTGGTTGCGTGATTTTACACTTTTTTAGTTTTACAACACAGCAACAATCAACAGCAAGAAACAATCTTAAATTACGTCGTATGATTAATGGGTTGATGGAATATGAGTCAGTTACCTCTGATAGTTTTTCTTGTTTTTCATCGTGTCGATGACTACCATAATTATTTGAGTGTCATTAAGTTAGTATTGATTCTGCCGCTTCAGCAATATTGGTTACTACTAATAAAAATAACTGAACAGAAACTGCTGGTATTATTTTACAGGGAACGAAAAACAAGGATCTAATTACGATGAACCCAAACAGGTTAACCACATACATCACTATCCAACACTAAATCACATTCCACACTCCATAAATCCATTAAATTTCTGCCAGTGCTCGGGTGCCCGCTTCCTTATCACTTCCACTTACTCTCAGCGCAAGAGTTGCAAAGTTGGCTCGACAAAAGCCTTGAGAGGAAACCATTATGGTACCCGACGTCTCCGCGGCCGCTTCATTAGAGGCGAGAAAGAGTGAAGAGGTGTGGGGGGGAGGGGGGGGGAAGACTCATAGCTTACTCACTTGGTATAAAGATTACTAGTAAACAGTAACGGGTTTTAGGGTTGTCGACTTAAGTTTTTGTTACATTGCATAACACACAAAATGTTACCACTTGACTCGATGCGACAGCCTTGAGTAACCTGTTACTGGAAGCATGGTTGGAATTTGAAATTTGTGAAAACGCTTTACATGTGTGTGTGAGTAAGTGTTACCGATATCTCTACTGTGGCAAAGCAACCATTGTACCGGATCCCAGAACCTTACCTTATTTTTAAATTGTAAGAAGGTTTTCAAGACGGCTGGTTTTTTTAGTGTTTCTAACCTTGTCTGATTTATGTGATTCTTTTTTCGTTTGATAGAGGAAGCTCGTACGGTTGTTCCCATCAACTTTTTTTACATTAGTCTGCTAGTTTATGAGTAAGAGAGATCTTCTGTAATTTATATTTTATCTTCTATGTCTATGTGGATGGTCTACTTTTTGTAAAATTACTTTTAGTTACAAAGTAAAAACTAATACTCAACAAAAAAATGTGTGTGATACCATCATAATTACCATACTTACCATTTTTTTTTTCATTTGATCCAGATCTGAGATACCGTAACTGTGCTTGTCGGTATGCACTGCGATATGGACTTTTGTGGAAATAATCAAGCTGAGCCGATGTTGATTCCTAGCAGTGCTTACAACTGTGCGTTCACCTTAACTTTTAACCTCCTAGGTCCTCCACCAACCAGTTGGTGTCTTTGGGTGTTGCTTGTGTGTTTCGGTCCGGATATTCTGGGAAGTAGTGTTTTCTGAACAGATCAATATTGTGAGGGTGCTTGAAGTAATCAAAATTCCAGTACCTACATCGGTTGCATTCGATAGTTAATCATAAGCAGATTAATAAATCTTATCAAGGAAGCTTCTGCATAAATCAGCAGAAAATATAAACAAACTAGGACAACTTTAGTAAACCAATTGACAGGCCTTTGATTTCGCTACGTCTAGTCGTTTGTCTAAGTTGTTCTATGTTTGTCTAGTTAGAAAATGGCGCTACTTAAGAAACACTACAGTGGACGACAGCCCGCATAGTACAAGTTAAAAAAAAAATTGAAAGTTTTTATTTAGTTGATTCCGTTGTAGAAATATTAGAAAGCACCGCAAAAGGAGACACTAAACTAAATGCAAATAGCTAAGAAAAAAAAAAAAATAAATAAATTTATAAATTAAAATAACCTAGGACTCCTCCTATTTTTTTTTCTATAACGCCATTTTTGGTTTATTGTTAAGTTAGTACTTAGGTTATTTTAATTTATTATTGGAGAAAACAACAACAATAACACAAACCGTCAAAAATTTCATCATAATCCAAAGTATACGTATAACAATTATAAGGCCCCCTCCACACGGTCGCGCGACTAGCAGCGTTAATTTGCGTCGCGTTGATGCGTCGCAATGAGCGGCCACAGAGCGTCTTATTAGACACGTAGCGGAGCGTGCCTCCGGTTCGCGTCGTCACATGTGATGTGATGCGCAGACATGGAATGTACGTGTAATTTTATTACATTTCGCTATCAGTGGCTTTATTAATTGTGCTGTAGTTTCGTTAGGTTAACGATTTTTTTTTTGGTCGTGATTTGGGGTAAATTATAGCCAGAAAATAAAAGTAAAAGAAATGACTCACACTTCTAAACTATACGGATTTTTGCTTACGATAATGTATGTTTGTCGTGTGGGATTGTGAGAGCCTTATTCTTTTTTTATTGCTAATATTTTAGATGTACCTTCAATAAATTACTTCGTAACTCTTCAAGTGGTTGATTGACTTGTCTGGTATAACGTGTACTACGTTAATTTTCTTTTAGTTGTCTTATACTTATTTTCATGTCAACTGAGCAAAACACAGCATTATCAATACCTACAATTTCCTAACCACTTACGCATGTTCTGGTGAGCACTTCAAAAGTACCCTCAAGATGCATCCAAGTCGTGGCGTCACGTACCGGAGACAGATGGGAAATCGATGTCATTATGATAGATTATCCGTTAGGGCTACGTGTGCCTGATTGGCTTTGTTACCCGTCTTCGGCACCTGAGAACGTCCTCGATCTCGGCCAACTAATTTGACAGATCGATGGTCGGCCGCGCGTCTTCGGCCGTGTGAGATGACCTTAATGACCCGTTGTAGGTACGCCGTTGTTAGTTTGGAGATGTGGGATGTGTAGGAATATGATACTTACGTGTGTGTCTTTATGTATGCAATGCGACGTTATTATTTTGTAAAATATTTGATGTAATAAAATTACACTTTTGCTGTGGCTTGTTCTACATTCTAGTGTTTACATTAGAATGTAAAGTAAGCCATATCAAAATACAGTCTTGTTCCAAATAAAAATAAGTTGCTACGAGACCTACATATCCTACCGAAACCGCGGCGGCGTAGCAGGCGTAGCAGCATAGGCATTGTCTACGCTTTTATTACGACTTCGAGACAACATAAAGCGTTGACGACCTACTATTACTTTTCTTTCGTCTTTGATCATATAAACTATAGGCCTATATGGTAATACATTCGACAATAAAAATAACATTAGAATATCGTAACGCTTGATTGCATGCAAATTATGACATACGGAAATATAAATTTTGAGTGTGTGAGTGTAAGACACGTGAAATGCTCACCCCAGTGGGTTCACCCTTTATTTTGCACACAAAAGGCTGGTAGCCAACCTAATGAACGCAGTTCAGGTCGTGGTGGTGAATACATTATTGCCCTTAAGTTTTATAGCTATGCCTAGTTTTGGCTTCGCTCTGTTTATGTGGCGCGAGAGACACCTTGAGACATGAAATGCGAAAGAGGGAGTTATTCATTTAAATGTTTGGAGAAGATCCTGATTAATATAGTTTTGGGTAGTTTCGTTTTGTAATTATGGACTTAGGTAGGTTTATAATAGTTTTAAAGTTATTAATTGGCTCTCTTTATACAAGTGTTTAAGTTTTAGGTTATTTTTAAATAGTCTCTAATTACTGAGAACTGTATCAAAAAGTATGAATCATACTTAATTTAGTTTCAGCTTCCAATTATTATTATTTTTTACTAATAGGTAAACGAGGCTATTCCACTTAGCGTCATTGTCGTGTGGCTACATACTCGAAACTCCTCACGTAGCGCGAGCATGCAAATTAAACGTGTTTCATCTTGGCATTTTCACGGGGCCTTGTCACTGTCAAGCCCGTACGTCTGTTTATTAACTTTTTGCTAATTAGACAGGCCTCGGGCACGTCTGCGAGTATGTTGGCATTTTTAATTACGCGTGATAATGTTGTCTGGCGCGATGTGCCACAGGGCCACTGGGACGCTTAACGAACATAACACAAAGCACACAATTAACATCATTGCTGTCTCATTCTCGTTTGCTTGAGTGTTTTTATTGAGAATGATAAACGAACTCGGTGCACCAAAGAAAACAAAACACTACCCCTCCCTAATTGCCATTTAACGTGTGCGAATAATTAACAGCTTTTAATCGCTCCACGGTGGGATAGAGCGAAAAATGTCACGAATCAAATTAAGCCAAATCAAAACAAACAAAAGGAAGGGTATGCAATGTAATCACTTCGGAATGTCAAACACACTCGCAGGTACGCCAGCTTACGGACGCATTTAAGTTAAAATTTTCACTCCCCAGTAGCTTTTTACTAATTCGCCAAGTGAAAAGGGTTCGCCGAAGTAATACAGTTTACTGCTTATTCAGTATTTATACGTTTAGGGGGCTGCCACTCGTCTCTAGACGTCGACCGATGTAAGGAAAATTTGTAAAATTTGCTGTAATTAGCATCCATCAATATTCTGAGTGAGCCCTTTCAGTTTCTAGGAATTATATTGTGCCGCTTTCGAGACATGTTTTAATAATGCGGTACCTCAGCTTCGCAATATCAATTACTTAACATTCATTTTATATTTTCCAAGCCCTTATAAATAAAATAAAAATTAAACATTTTTACGTTCAACATTATTCATCGATGTTCATAGTAATATTATTTCAAGAAAATTCGAACATGAATAATCGAGAACAAAGTAAGTATTCACTAAACATATTCTGACAAAATTGGTTTCCAATAACAAAGAATACTGTAATCGAGTTTGAAGCGTACTAAAGATGGTGGTATTATTAAAATCCTGCAAAGTTAGATAGGCAATAAAGAGTTGGAGACGACGAAGGATAGAGGTGCGTTGTTTACGGCAGGATAACATCGCCGATCGCGCGTAATGTATTTATGATTATTGCCTCAACTTACGTGTAAAGAAATAGACGGGAAAGCTTTAAGGTAATACGGCTGTTTAAGGAGAAAGCCTCTAGTTTATTTCACTGAGATAATAGAAAGGTAAACTGTTGAAGTCGTTCTCAAAGCCTTTGTTTTAAACGAGACAATGTTTTTGGGGATAAAGGTTTTAGTGATGAATTTATATTCGGCCTGATTCTCTTAATAGGAATGAGGGAAGATTCTGTTAACAAAAAGATAATAATCATGGTACAACGGAGTTTTTAAATAAATGAATATACAGGGTGGCTCCGACGATACGACAATAAACTAAACTGCGTATACTCATGACATTCCTAGCATGTATGCAAAAATTCATTCGAATATATCCAGTAGCTTAGTCACAGAACATTATTTATCATTTTCAGCATTTTCTACATGATGTAGATTAATAGACCAGCAACGACCCCCGCATGGGTATAAACACTAAACACATGTTGCCAACTCGCAACTTCAAAAAATATTGCCAAATTCGTTCCTTAAATTTTATTTCACGACGCAAATAAAGCTACACTATGCTATATAGTAGGTAAATCAATATCTATAAATGGTATTGAATTTCGTTAACAATTTTATCCTATTTAAATTTTGTTTTAATATTTGTGATGTAAAGGTACTTGATGGTTTAAAAAAAATAATTTCGGTCGGTGCCACCCCGTACAATATAGTCTAAGAATATTTCTGGTCAATCTCATAGAATCTAAGAAGGCCAGACATTTTTCTCTCACTGTAATGTTATTGTGTCAAAGATGAAAAACGCGACGGTGATGACGAGAGGGCGACCTCGTCAAACAAGAGCCATCGAGAAACCTCGAGCCATCATATTTATAACAACAAAATCCCATAACCGCTACACATGTTACAAGTTATGAAGATAAATAAAGGCCCCTCGGATTCCTTCACCATCACATTTCCGTTAAGTCTATCGACGAACAAACATTGTATATTAGCCGGCGATGCCCTAAATATTGAAGCTTCGTCTTAATCCGTCGGTGGTGAGAGCAAGCCGCTTCTTAATCCATCACGTAACCGAGCCCCGACGAGAAATCGTGTTACATCAACGAAAAATGTATTATAAGGGGGGGTGTCTCCCCACGATCGGACAAACTTTGCTAATACCACCCTCTAACATAATCGCACAGCCTTTTACGAGAGAAATTTATGGGATGGTCCCGATTTCTTGGTGTATTTATGGTGAACGTGGCTCTTACGTGTCGGCGCTGTGTTAATTAGGATGAGTAAAGTATTGGAGTGATGTCGACGTGGCGAAGAGTGCTGTTTATTAGTAGGAAGATGTTGCTGTTTGAGAGGAGATTAAAGAACACGCGGCTGCGATGTTGGGAGGATTGATCGATTGGAAAGTTTGTGTAGTCTGCAATATTATTATAGCTTTCTTAACACATTGTTGAAAGATAATAAGCAGTTGCCGTAGTGTTGGCTTTAATAACGTCATAAGTTCAATGTATATTGATAACACGTTGGCATCAACATTATAGTACAATCGACCACGTAATTGTTTTACCACTTCGGCTAACAACTGTCAGTAAATTATAACTTGTCTAATTAACGTTGCAACTTATATCCTACTATCACAAAGAAAAATATACCTTGTCGTTTTGTAAGTGACCTCAGAGTGACAGAGCAATTACAAGGCCGACAGATATAACATTCAAGTACTGCACCACCATAGAACTCCAAAACTCCACACCTCCAATTTCCCAGAGCAATTTTCTTACATAACACCTCTCTCACAACGTAGCTTATTGACATAGCCAACATCAAAAGGCTTCGATTGTGTGACGTAACTAATTCAGGACTAGCCGTCAGAGTTCCGAAGTCTTAGCGAGGCGGCCCCAGGTGAGAATGTGCTCGACTCAAGCGGCTAGACACTGCCCGCGAGCCAATAATGTTGCATGTTAAGTTGTGGTATGTATGGCTGGTTAAGGTAGCCGACAAGTTGGCTAGGTAGCTGGAGGAAAATCTCGAAAAAAAGGCTGTTGAAAATTACGGTAGTAGTTACTTTATGTGACTTTAAAAAGCATATCTTCGTGGCTACATAGGCTCGTGTTGATATATGGGTAGAGACCGATTAGGTTACCGAATCTTTGACTAAAATTTGGTCAAGCAAAGCAAATGGAAACGTAATGTTGCTGCAGAGGGTGGTAACGGATAAAGAAACTATTTTATTGGTGAAGTTTAGACAGAACGGAAGGTTTTTGTCTACAAAGGTCATTTTAATTATTAATTGAATTATTGATGATGATACTTTTCCTGATGTTCGCCGAACTAAACGTCTGTGTGTAGTTGACGTATAAGTGAATTCGACAATGCAGGAATAGGTACTTGTACAATATAAGTGGAGGACGCAAGTTGTGGCTTTGTTCTGGAAACTTCACCGTATACTGATGTATCTTATTGCATGTGGCGTCGTAAAGGTAACACTCACTCCGCTTTGCATTTGTATGTGTGCGCTCTATTTACTGCAATAGCCAGTTTCGAAACTAGGATTTAAATGCATTTCAGACCATTTCTGATGAAATAGATAGTGTATATGTAATGACGTACGAATAATTTCTTATTTATGCGCAAACTAACTTGTCTTGTTCATATTAAAATTAGTTTTTATTCCCAGTATTTAAGCCATACTAATTAAGTTTCAGCTAACGATATCAAACACTCATAATAAAACTTATGAACATTTAATAGGCCCTCAAAACACCAACGACCAAAAACTCGAAAACATTCAGTTTATTCAATGAAACTTTGTTAAAAATACAATAGAGAGAGAGAGTCGACCGAAAATTAATTATCATTCACAAAACTCTGTCGAGTCAGCCTACACGAAATCTTTACGCTTCAATTGAGCCAGTTTATGGCGAAATTAATTACTGGCTAGAGAGGATCGACTATAATAGTTTCCCGTCCGAATTATTATTGTGCAGGGGTCCACGGCCGACGAAATTGTGTCCGGACAAGAAAATTAGTGAGCGTAAAACGGGGTGTGAATTTGAAAATCAAAGAGCCTATGGAACTTGTTCCGAGTCCATTGTGATGGCCCATCATTTACATGGGACGCCACCTATACACAATTTGGTGATAACTCATTCGCAAGTTGGAGCTTTTGAAGAGTGAAGGACGGTTGGCTTTAATTACGTGTCGAGTATAGAATTGTTGCATAATACATGTGGCTTAAGTCTCAGGGTAGGCCTTGTGTGATAAGCGTGGTCACACGGGATGGATTGGATGGAGGTGTAGCTGTAAGTAACTTTATTATTCGAATAAAGAGATGAATTCTGCATAGTTTGAGGATCTATTCGATCAGCAAAACACTGAAACTACTAAAAGACAAAATCAATAGAGGTAACCATCAGAAAAACGAGACATGTATTATGCCTGTAATCCCCGAAGGGTTAGGCAGAAAATGGTTACAACACCCATTAGTACACCCACATTTCACCAGTTATGTTAAGTCCCATGTAATAGGGGGAGAGCCCATTGCCATCAATCGAGCACACATCCAGACTCCGTGGCTACTACTGAAAATTTCCTGCTGGTAAACCCAATAACACTTGTCTCGAAAGCTGTCGCGCTTGTGTCTACTACACCAACAAGGCAGCCAATAAACGATACAGTGCGTATTATTTCGCTGTTCCTACAACGGCAAAAAAAAAGAGACAAGCGGAAAAGAATGATAGAACTATCATCTAACCTGACATAAACCAGCCTTTGGTACAGATTTCACTCACAATAAATCCGAGCTATACATTTATACCAAACCAAAGCCCTAGCCGTCCCTAATCCGCATTGTTCCCCGTCTAGCCTGAATCCGTGCTAGTGTAAAAGTGCGTCTCTCAGCGGACGGCGTCTTGTACCGCGAGTGCGCGATATATGGCCGCCGGGGGAGACCGCAGCTGAGATTCTCACCGGCTGATTTATGGCAACGAATACTAATACAAATATCTTGCGAGATGAATGGTGAGATTGTGTGAAAAGTCTGGATTGTTGGGATTCAGCAGTGAGAAATGATACTGCTTGTAATTTTTTTTGGTAATAAGCTATCGTTTACAATTCGAATATTCGAGGACATTTGCGACCGCGTGATGAATTACAGCCCACTCGCATAGCCCGTGTTCTAGCAGTGGGAACATCATAGGCTAATTAAGCTAGGCTATGCTAAGTTCTCGTTTACCTCATAACCTCTAAAGTTTAGCTGAGTAATCGGCAATGTCTCCTGGCCAGAAATTCATGGTTTTGTTGAATAAGAGGCAGCTTCCTCATTTTAAAACTCCACTTATTAATAAAAACACGTAAAATAGTAGTAGGTACAGGTGCATAGAACACCGTTAAAGACTGACGGCCCGTAAAGCAACGAGGAAGCAGTGTTGGAAAGAATTAACTATGAAATATGCGCACCTTGGGCCTACCATGATTTATGTGAGGCAGATCTGCATTAAATATTGTGTGGTGTCGGTTGCAGGGGAGAAGATGAACTTTCTGTTGTTTTGATATGATATGGTGAAAGTAACATAGGACGTATTGCACTCGTAGTTTAGTTTTGTTTTATGTATTGTTCTTCTGACATTCAAAAGTGCCTGTAATGGTTTAATTGAAATAAATGCTTTGAGTTTGAGTAGTGTGATTGTTTTCACGATTTTTTGCTTTTGAAGTCTTTCATAAAGATCAACATCAAATATATTAAAATTTGTGTATTTTCAATTTCGGTGTAAGCAAATGTTCTACTAAGAAAGAAAGATGAGCAGGACCACCGTAAAAATAAAAAAAAATATCATAGAGAGTTCTATGACGCAGTCTCAAATATTTCAAAAACATAATTATGCCGCTTTGTTTGTGTAGTAAGAGCTATGTTTCGCGAACAGATATATCTCCTATCTGTTCGCGAAAGTGAAGACGTTCCGATAACAGAAACCCACGAAAACAGAGAACCTGTCCAAAATCTTTAAAAAATCCTCTAATCCCAAACTCATATTTACCCATCCTAACGAACTAGTATAATGAACAGCAGTCGTTTAAACCCAGACGTTACAAAAGAAGGCACGGTTCGCTATGACGAAGGTAACCCGCAGAACGCCACATACGACCCGCATGTAATTTTATTATGACCTCGTTATGGTATTTAATGAAGTCATTAGCCTTGAGGACGACATGGTTTTGTGGTGGCTAAGTGGCCTGTAGACAAGGTAAACACATTAGATGGGGATTACCTTGTTTAGACCAGGTGTAATGTATCGGAAGATTTAGGGTTAACATTATTTCGCTCCTTTGGACGTAGAAATTTTCAGAGAGTCCTGCATGCTTTTGAAATCTACAAAGGTTGTAAGGTTGTTCATTTTTTTAAATATATTGTTTCAGTTAAGTTTATATCCATTATTAGAACCGACTGATGCAATATGCTTTTCTGCTAACAGCTATACCATGCCAAGTACTGTTTAGTTATTTTGTGGTAAATTTAGTTTTCATATAGGCATTTGATAAAGGAAACATGAAGCAAACTATATGCTACTTTTATCAATATTTCAGCTGTGATTTGTCGCAGCTGACTAAACTATATAAATTAGTATACCAGACTTATAAAATTGTTCTTAGCATAATAATGAACAAAAAGACATGCGATTGCGCTATTTGTAGTAGCTCAGTAGCACACTAGCCATTCATTATCCGCACTAACTAACAAAACTACGGTTGTCTCTTTTGCTCTTATAGTTGGACACTTAGCTACTTGTAACAAAGCTATTCCCGTACTAGCTCCTATTAAATCCCGAATGACCATCTTGGATTGCGGAACAAAAACTAGCTTGTAATAGATCTATGACCACTTCTGTGTTGCGCTTGCAGCAACCAGTTACTATGAGGGTTTAAAGTAAGTCAAAGCAAGATTGTCTTTTGCTTTAGATTTTGCCACTATGCATAAGTAAGTCTTTCCAGGCATATTTGAGAATTATTCTAAAGCTGCTGTAGTTACACTTAGCCTCGTATTTACCTAACTGAAAACCCGTAAGTTTATAAAATGGTCTACCTATTTGTCGGAGTAGTTTTAACGCGTCTTGAAAGACTTTAGTCAATGTTAAAACTAGAAACTGATTTAAGTGAGTACTCGCGGCGTAAGTTAATTTCAGCGTGCGCTGTCTTGCCGGCTCGGGAATAATGGCCGCCCGTAAATCCCAGCAGACAAAACTGACTCACCTGCACTCATTATATTTACGCCGCAATAACAAAACTTTCCAACTCGCTGTGAATATTGAATTCGTTGCGGCGAGGAGAGGCGGTCGCCTTACTTATTGCCGTCAGTTATGCAATATGCTCGGTAGGTTTTAATAAAGGCTCGACCGACGGGGCATTTCGAAAAGTTTTCGTTTCGCGAAGGCGGACGCTATTGCGCCGACAATGAGCCCCGCTAAGCCCCCGTCGAGTTGAGTTGAAGCGTTTTCGTTTGACTAATAGCTGCATGTAGAATTTTTGTGCTTTTATTCGCACATGGTGGAGGGATCTAAGCCCGTGCTGAAATCTGCTGGCTTTGCTGATGGGGTTTAAGTTGTCATTTTCTGCCTGGGTGAATGAACGTGAACCGTTTTAGCTCAAACTTTTTTTATTTCCATATGCGGTGGAAATATTGCTAACTACATCATTATTCCAAAGCATACAGAATATGATTTAAAAATCGACTCCGAAAACAACAACAGTGTAAACAAGCCTTACTTCACAAAACAGCGTATCAACTTCACTCACTGTATTTTCGATAAGCTAAATACTGCTATAGTTTCGGTATCAAATATTCCTAATTACCTTAGACACACAAATAAAGCAGAAATAATCCCGTTCGCGAAAGTTATAAAGCGTGGCTTCACGTCCTCGCCAGACAAATGGGATATCAAGGCGCGTCGAGCGAATGCAGGTAACATGATCCTGCGCCTGCATAACAAACTTATTAAAGAACCATTTCTGAATCAAGATTACATTTATCGTTTTTTATTCGTAATTCTCAAGACCGCTGATCAATTATTTTTGGGCTAAGAATAGACCCTTTTGGGACGCCTTTTTAAAAAAAACTAAATTTTAACACAAATGCCTAAGTTCTGTCCGTCGTCTTTATCTAGGGTGGTCTTTAATTTGCTGATGTTTTAACATCGACCCTATACAAATGTCAATTCGCATTAAACACTAAATCATAACTGTACTAGTATATCGAAAGCCTGACACGGTACGGTACACATGCCATTAGAGCCACACCTTTTCCCTTTACAACAAAATGATAAAGCGTTAACTTTAGTAACAGCAGGATGCAATGATGCGGATGCATTATCGTGTACACCTGCAGGCGGATATTGCATTAGATGCAGCAACCAACACCGCTCGCGGTACACTCAAAGCTCTTCTTGTTATTCACACACGGATGGCTTGTGCAGACGGGCGGTTGAATAATTGAATACTCCTTTTAAGATTAATTTTCTTAAGATGTTAATGCAAGTGAACGATTTACAACTTATTTTTTTTCACAACCAACTTTGCTGGTTGATATTTTTTGTATCTCTAATTATTTTTTAATTTTTTTTAAAAGTATGTGCATTATTTTGAGAAATAACAATAAAATCAATGAAATACCACAACAGCAATATTAATCTGCAAATACACTCATGCAAGATAATGCAAGAACAAGCATGTTACATAACTCAATAGGGCACTGTTAAAGACCCACCAACAAGCAAAACCGTTTACAAACGCCCGTCTAGCCCCACACAAAGCAATAGCCTATTTGCTTACGGGCGTGTAAGCACACAGGCGCGTAGGTGCATCGGATTCCATGACGATGCCTTCAAAAGTTCCGCGTTCGACGCCGGGCCGCGGAAGCAGCGTCGCAGCCAGGAAATTGAAGTCACCTCTCGCATTCAGTATACGAACAATGCTTTGTGAAAGAACATCTAATTTATCTGCGAGTTGTTTTGAGGAATCGCTCCGTTTAAATTGAATATCGATTTGTTGAACAATATTGTATTGTCTTAGTCGAACCGTTGGTCTTTATCTGCGAGCGAATGTTTATAATTACACGTCAGTTTCATGTGTTTGTAGGTTTGGTATAACACGGTTTTAAAAAAAACATTGGTTAAAAGTGCTAATGTGTTGCTCCTTGTAATGACAATTACTGGTGTTAGTTTTAAAATGATCTTGGCTAAGTACATGAGCGTCTTAAAATAGTAAATTTTAAAACACGTCTAGACTGATACCACTCACGCTATACATCTGATATACACGTAAGAGGAATAATATGAGAGACCGCAAGCTCAGGTGAAGCTCCACCACGCACGCCACCCATTGTAAATATTAGTTCGCGAAACTCATCAATTCTGCGCTCAAACTTAATAAAATACTTGGCGCTTAATTGAAAATGAATACTGCTGGCGTCGATGCGATCGATAAAATATTCCGCAGCCTTAATCCGCGATAATGAAGCGGGCTCGAAGGGTTGCTTCAAGGGGCCCACTAATAAATGTTGCGTCCCAAATTTAAAATCAAAGTGCGGAATAAATTTTGATTAAGCGATTAGCCAGAGATGCGGAGGTGTTTGAGTTTCTTCAGAGCTCTATTAGTTATGGTACGGGGTGGTGACGTGATATGAGAACCGAGTTGACAGCAGCGGAATTAAGAGGAGGGAAAAATGTCTGTACTTATAGTGATTATGTTTTATAGAGGGAACTGATAAAAAATTAAATTTACGAACCCACGACGGACATCACTGTTTATTGTTGCAGAAAAAGAAACAAGACAATGATATGGGTTTGAGCTGTTTCTACAACAATCAAATTTAACACATGAAAATTTGCACTTCCAATACCTGCACCACTTCCAATTTACTAGATACCTACATAACAATTCTATGGCTATCGAAAGTTTTAGCAACCCATTGTCGGGGTCCGTTTGCCAACTAAGTTCTCTCCAATTAGCCAGGTATGCATCCTCTACGGTGTTATTGTTTCATACCGGCTTTTACAGTTTCGAGATAGGTGTGAGCTTCCTGTGGTACTTCAATTGGTGTACGATCACGGTCTGGTATTCAATATGTCTAATTGATTTGTGGGTTGGTAAAATATTGGCAGATAGGAGTTAGTTGTCTTTGTCTATGGAAACTTGCAACACAGAAAAAGACATAGATCTTAGAGAAATTTTAAGAATCTCATGTGTCTGTAATTTCACCAGTAACACAGTAACGCAGCAGAAGTAACAATTATGGTAGCACTAACCCAGTTCATAAAGAGTTCTACTGCTTCTACACTACTACCCTTCATACGTTATAGAGTTTATTACAACAAACACACTATCTTAAACTCATTGCATTTCCATACATTCAAACAGTTTATAAAATACAGCAGCAGCGAACCAGACAACCTCACAAACTCCGTATTCCGGTGCATCAGAACCGAATGCATACGAGACGCCACATTTGATAAACGCAGCGATAATGTACCGTTGAAATTCATTATAATTTTATTCATGCACTGACTTGGTTTATTAACCCGTCTCAAGGTGGATGTTACTGCTGAGATCTACAATGTAATATGACTGTCTGGAGGTAATTAATGTAGTTGCGAATTTTTAATCAGGTGCTTTTATGAATATTTTATGGCAGACAATGCTTTAGTGTAAAAGGAGCTAGATAGTTTAGGAGTTGTGGTGAAAATAACTTTTTCAATACACTTCCTCGAAAACTAGCTCTTATTGCACTACGATTAGGTGCGAAATGCAACATATTTCGCACGCGTGCGGTAATATTTTTTTTCCGCAACCAAGGGCGGGAAAGAAAATTACCACAGATAACTATATCTTTTATTATGTCTAAATCGATTAAAACAGGAAATTAAAAAAATATCACCGCCGACTATACGTAGAGTCGGCAGTGTTTTTTTTTTAATTTCGTCACTGTGATTTGCGTCTTTACAGCATAAATATTTTTTGAATACTAAATTGTGTTTGTAAAAAGAATACAATAAATTAACATGATTATTTTAAACAATTATTTACTTTTATGAACAAGTAAACATTTATTTGTGTTCTTAATTAAAAATATTTGAATTTTATATTTTTCCTATGAGGCTGTTTAGCGGCTTCATACCTTTGCTTCTTCTTTAATCTGGCGAAATCAAACCGCGGAAAAAAAGCATATGAAATCAAAGTCTCCTAAAAATTGATGACAAAAATACTTAAGTATCGTTATTATTCTTATCATAGTATTAGTTAATTTCTTCAAAAGTGTATTGAAAAACGTCGTTTGATACACATGGGAATTTGTTATTGCATTTCTCGACCCCATGAACACCCTCGCCGTACGGCTCGGGTGTTCAATCCGCCTCGAACGCAATAACAAACTTTCCGCACTTGTATCAAAATGTACTATATTGCTCTAAGAAAAGGGTTTACGAAATCAGAAAGTCAAAAAATAAGAAAATCTTAAGATAATCAGATTATGCAGGAAGGTCAGCGCCACAGTCCACTAGCAAAGAGGACTGCGGCGGTGACATTTCTGCTGTGCATCATCATAATAAATGAAGAAGAACCCTTAAAAATAAAAATGGACTCAGAGTTCTCAGCAATGAGAGGCAAATAATGCAAAAAGGTAAAAATTAAAGATAGCAAATAGATTACAGCTGTCTCAGTTCAGCCTAAAACTAAAGACACAAGACAGAAAACTCTTTTCTTCATTTTCAGAAAGTTGTAACATAAAACTAAGAAAATTATGCATTTCCTCAGAACCTACCACCAGTTATCATAACAATAATCAGCAACACGAGAGTCGTACGGGAGTGCGGGAGTGACGTGCCCTCAGCACTAAAACCCCGAGTCATACGGTTAATTACCGGATGAGCAGCCCTCCGGTGATTTACGAGCTAAGAAGCTGAATGTGTACTGTGATATGTTGTATTAAATTATTGCTGGCTGGAATGCAGTTGGTAGTGTTGGTACTGAGAAATGGTTGAAGATTAAAAAAAAAACCGTGAGCTTCTATTAACTTTGTCTTGTCTATTAGTCTGCATGTCTTCAGGAAAAAAATAAAGACTTTCTTTGATGATCTTAGGAAGGTTGTGGAGATCCGCTCGATGCGAGACGGACGGGACCTGTCAATGTGGCGACACTTGGGGAGGCCTTTGTTCAGCAGTAGATGTCTTTTGGCTTCAATGATGATAATGATGATTCTTTGATGCTGCTAGAATTCACAGTAAATTGAAAAGTATAAAATAATAAAACCCTGCATGGACCCTAAATAGATTGGTATCCTAAAGCCATGAGAATGATGATCATGTTTTTGATAGAATGCATGGTCAATAGGATTACACCCCGCCTATAAGAATGTAAGTGATTACCGCGTTTGTAGATGTATAAAAGGGATGGTTGCTTGCTTCGCTAACAACCGTCAACCTTGTCTAAGAAAATCGAGTTTGTTAGTGGACCACCTCAGTCATTTAAAGATATTCCTATATTTTTACTTACCAAAGCAAATATCACCTGAAACAAACAAACCCGCTCCATTCGTCTTATCAAACAAAGCCATCAAACTAAGCACATAACTTTGAATACTTAAAACAAACATAGGTGGTACATTTTCTTTTCCTAGTTAGCTACGAACGGAGGCAGTGTTGATTTTAAAATGCAGTCTCATTACTCGCATGTAAGTTAGTGTTACCAGACTATATTAGCTGGAGGCAACTTGCGAGAAACGAATTCTTAAACCGTGTACGGTTTTACGGTGGGACATAGTGGTGTGAAGTTTGGGGAACTATTGTGATGGGAAATATATATACGAAGGGTGTTGAGAAAACACAGGTATTATACACGCGTTTAGTAACTTCTGTGTATGTGCAATTATTCCATGTCATCTTTAATTTTTAGTTATGTATCTTTATTCCAAAAAAGTAAGTAACTTATAAGCAATGACAGGGGTAGCAAGTGCATACTTCAACACCTTTAGTTGCCACAGCTGTCAAGTGAGTTATTGACACAATTACAAGGTAGGTACTAATTAGGATCATATCTGATTTCCAGCAAAGATTTTGTAGCAACTAGCGAAAAAAAGGACATTACAAATGTCAAACAGTGAAGTGCCAAAAACAAACACCACGAATTTGAACTGGAAATGCTGGGTGAAAAAGCTCGCACTTCTTCAACTCCGTGTGTATCTCACTTCACTCAGGGGTACTACACCTTGTCTAATAAGTGCCCGCACTCACGTTAATGAGTTTACTGCATCCTTAGCTTGAAGTTTTTAAAAGTGCACCACAGTGGCGCCCAACCTTTTGCCTTGGTGTCGGCAATTAATGGCTTGCTTCCGTGTTTCTTGGCTGATTTTCAACTTAAACAGAAAATATTTTAATTGGTTTTTCATACTTCAATGAGTTTGTTGTGTTAACTTTGGTTAGAACGTTTGAGAGTTGTAAGATTGGTTGAAAGGAATAAATATTTGTGTTTCTTGGATCTGCTTTGACAAAGTTTGTGATACACCCTATTCGGGTTTAATCCTATAGATTATGTTATGTGATCCTACTTATTATGAAATCGGAGTGGTCTCTATGATTGAATTTTATAAATACCAATTTATAATTGGTATTCGCTAGAAAAATAGAAAACGCTTTAGGTAGTTGAATTTATCGTTATATATTTCGAAAAAAAAACTATAAGTGAAGCCATGTCCCACTGCCAACGACCACCACTCTCAATAACACTTTACAACAAAAACAAAACATTCTTCATTCAACCCACCACTGCTACCGGGGTGAAGTAACAACGTTAGCCGGTCCATTTCTCAATTTTACCCCGAACAACCCCTTTCTTCTTACGTGGACGCTACGAGTACAACGGGGTACGGGTGCAACCCTTCGAAGCCCGCAGCGTTTCGCACAGTCCGCGGCATGCGCGTTATTTTATTGCTTTCCGAAGTATTTCTTGGTTTTAAAATGTTGAGAATTTTATGTATGTTGATTTATGTGTTAAGAGGTTTTATTGATTGATTCAGTACTTGGTGTTAAAACCTAATTTCTGGAGTATGTACTTCAAACGCAGGAAATGAGAAAGTTATCCTTTCTTGAATTTCATCAAAATAGGTTGGTTATTTACTTGGTTTATGTTAACTTCCGCAGTACTCCAAGGACAAATTCTCTGAATCCGATGTTGCACAAGCTCAACTCCAAAGTATTCTGCAGAAATATTTTAGAAAAAAAAATAGTCGCAAACGAATAAAAGTATAAGTATTCACAGAAAATACCGCTAGCAAATAAAATGCATTAAATTGAAAATTCAACCTCTTAAAATCGCCAGCTCCCACATCCGTCCGCTGAAACTCGGCTTGCCTTCATTGTGGTCGCATCCGCCTCCTCGCGGCATTATATTAAATTTTATTATCGCCCTGGACTAAGTAATGGGAATATCGTGTAAGGAGCGGCCGTCCGCAGCCCCAGGGCGACACAGGGGGTGAAACTCGGGTGATGCGGGGGTTGGTGATTAAAATTTCGACTACCGTTGATGACACGCCAGTACTGCGAGAAAGGATTAATGCCAGCTTTATGAGTAGATTACATTACTTGGCAGTGCGACGGCATTGTAAGTGTTGAGATTTCATTTGTTTCGTCACGATGACGCCGCGATTGTGTAGTTGGGATGTTAGGGTTAAATTGTTTATGGTGACAGTTGAAAGGTTGACATTTTTTTTTCTTTTTTGATTGGTTGGTTTTACAGTGGCATTTTATAATAATTTACCGTGGTACTCGGAATTCTTAAACTATGAAGTATATTTACCGTTATACAGCAGCAATATAAAATCCATGGCAACGCTACAATAACCCTAAGACTTAACCGTATATTAATAATAATAAATAATAACGTTTCATTGTTCCTAGATATCTCTTCCTGATCCCAGCCCCAGCAAATTAATAACCACACAAAAATTACCAATAAAATCAACATTATCAACAAAAACACTCAAATATATCGCTTCTTAAGGACATTATCGAGAAAAAAAAACTATTCCATATTTCGAACGACGCCTGAAAAGGCGAAGTTTCGACTATAAAAACGTCTAAGAGGGTCTGAAGGAGAGATTTAACTACAAACAAAGGTATTAGATGACCAGACAAAGTTGTCTCATAAGCTATCAGCGAGGTTCAATTGTTTATCAATTGCCTACTGAGACAGAATCTAATGTTTATTGGAAGCGATTGTTTGTGGCGATAGGCTGTTACCTTTAGTTTTTTATATGGCAATATATAATCCTAGAAATATGTATATCAAAAAAACCAAAATAGAACCGGCAAAGAAGTCACATGAAAAAACAATGAATAATGGCCGAGGAGAGCAGTGGTGGCCCAGTGGTGGCGGCCCCGACTTACGAACAGTGCGTCGTGGGTTCGAACCCAGTCAGGCGCATTACTTTGTGTAATTTATTTCATCACCACTACTCTCAAAACGGTGAAGGAAAACATCGTGAGGAAACCGGCATGTCTTAGAACCAAAAAATTCGAAGACATGTGACATCTACCAATCCGCACTGGGCCCGCGTGGTGGCCCATCCTTCGCCTAGAGAGGAAGCCTGAGTCCCTGCAGTGGGAACATTATAGGCTGATGATGAATGGCCGAGGGCTTCATCTAAAGTACAAAACGCGTAAGGTCAATTTCCACGTTTTATGTAGCAGCTATCCTAGTGTTATTCGTACCATAAAATTATAAAATATCTACCAATTTATTACTTAAATATGATTTATTGGCTACCTCGATTCATCTAAATTTCTTTCCAGTACCAATTCGGAGTCACTTCTTAATTATTTCCCAATAAATCGTGAACGCACCGACTGAGCTGATCTCTGGAGTGTGAACGTTTATTTAAGGGCTGCTATATTTTTTCCACCCTCCCCGGTTCACTTCGTTATATTTATTAAAACATCGCCCGAGATTACAAAGAACACGATATTTTTTACACTGTAAGATGTGAAAACCAATTAAAGAGATAAAAAGAGAATCTAGAGAGGTGCCTGCATTAATTTCTTTTTTGCGGGGATTATTTTAAAATTGCATTATATTCTTGTTAAGACGCCGGCCGCCTCCCGGTTAACGATAGTAGTACCCCTTCCTTTTTAATTGCCCCGGGCTATTGCGAAATGAGTAATCTAAAGGTGCTCGGCCGGTACTCGAGATAAAACTTCGGAGACTTTGGGAATGGTAGACTGCTAGATAAGTGGAGCTAGGACCACCCAGGAGTTTTAGTCGTAGGATTAAATTGTACTTGAAGTTAAGCTCATTGAGCGAATTTAGCAGCCCTGCGAGAGACATAAATAGTCTTCCTTTATTTTCAGATACTAAAATAGAAACCGAACCATTACTATTATGAAAAACGAGTGTCAGTAATAAAAATATATTTAGTAACAGGCGTGTCTATGTCGTGGGTTTACAGGAGGACGTCACGAAACGACTCAGAACTTGTAATAAAGATATAATAATTTCCCACGCAGATATAAATTGTGCGTCGATACCAATGTCTATGGTACATAATTCTGACACGGACCGCTCAATTCGGGGGCGAACTTCTAAAGTGTTCGCTAGAAGTGGTCACGATTATAACTGGGGCCACGATAATCTCGCTTTGCGTTGTTGCAAAACAGACCCTAAATCTATGGGGATAAGATAAAAATCAAATGCAAAGATAGGATTGTCAAAGCCGGTTGCGATTACAACACTACCAACTTTTTAATGCAGTGAAGACTGACAAAAACGAGCTTTATTTTTTAGGAGCTAAGGTTGATTGAGCCTGCTTTAGTAAGTTGGTGGTGGTTTATTAGTCATCGATGGTGGTGCGATAGGACCGTACCAGGCGCGGGCGGCGCGCACGCATGCTGTCAACACTACCTAATGAACGGCAGTTACACAACGCACGTGAGCCTAAATGTCGCTATGCTTCCTGCAGTAATTTTATTGTAATTTGTGCGTATTTATCATGTGAAGAGAATTTATGGCTTTATTATTGTTTAGAAAAGTATCATTTTAGTTATTGTGAATTGATTTTGAATGATTGTTTCTTTAAAGTCATTGAAAAGATGATAATTATAATCGTAAAACCTCACTTACACACAATACAGGAAACTATAAACGTAAGTATAGGTACACATGTGGAGGCAGCCTAGTTTTAATTCCAATACCCGGCTTGGAATGAGCACCAGACATATAAAGACATAAAGATAATCAAGAAATGTCAATAATATCAATTCACTGATCTTTACACTTTCAAATCAAAAATAAGGTAAATAAGGTTTTTAATTTTAAACAAAATCGAAAACCTTATTGCCGATCATAACATTCGTAACACTGTAATCTACCATAAAACAAGGCAAAAAAAACAATTCCATTACAGAATAAAGAAGTTTTCCTGTTCACCTGACAGATGTCACGTGATACAAAAATTTAGGCTGCGCCACAAAGAGAGCGGAGCGAGGAATGCTAATTACCGCTGATATTTATACGACTGCAACCTCGGTGGTTCCGTGACACCGCGGGAACGACGACGAAATAAATAGCGAGATTGTACTGCAGTTAATGTTGAAGGATTTTATGCTAAACGAGGTTTTTGTGGAAATGCTAAATGTAAAACCTAATAGGAAATATAAGTACGAATGTAAGTATTCATTTTTATGGAGATATGTCATCAAAGATGAGTAGGTAAATTATTATATAAAACAAGTTCGAAAAGTTATAAGTATAAATCAAAACTCTTTTTTACACAAAACTTCTCCTAAAAAATGTATGTATGTACTACCTATGAATCATCAAAAATTAAGTTCTATAATGTAGATATTTAGTATAGTGAGTAAATTTTGTTAAAGTTTAAAATAGATTATTTAGTATAGTAAGTTTTTTGTTGTATTAAAGTTTATACGAACGGCTCGCCAGCACACAGATAAGCCCTGAGAGGCTTTCGATGTGTGGCTAAAACAAAGATTGTAAATTAATAAGTTCTTTAGACATTAAATAAATAAAAAATAAAAATATTATCGTCATCATTCGATAGTTATTCCATAATTTTGAGATCGTTCTCAGGCTTAAAAACCAAAGAAAATCTTAATCCTGAAGTCCTAGTCACTTCGTATCAGCGATTTTTAAAATAACCTAATGTTATGGAAGACCCAATGCCAAGAGGTAGGTATTATGAAAGACCTAAAATCTAGATTGCTGTCCGTTATCTGTGAAAATTATATAGGATGCCCTAAAGATTTTTTCTTAACTCTTCTTTCTAAAAAAAATGTAATGGCTTTTTCAGAGTTTTTCACTCATTGTGGCCAGGAATAACGGGAGTATTTTGAAAGACCTAATATGTATGTAGAATGACTGTCATACACTTTTTTCCTTAAAATATAAAATAAAATTGAAGAAGTTTTGTTTTCGTTCTCTTATCTCCTCGGAACGTATTCTGTGTGGCCTTCTGAGTACAGGGCTAAACGAATATCCTATAATATTGAAATGGTTACCAACCAATATAACAAAAAACAACGAAAGTGAGATTAGGTCTCACTTTCGTACTTAACTTATATTAAACTTGTGTAGAATAATAACATCAACAAAAAAAACGGTTGTTGCGAAATTAAAACAGAGGTTCTATTTCAACAATCGTTACTACAATACAACAAAGCATGCAACAGTGTTGCAGCTACGATAGCGCAGAGGCTTTGATAGATTGGCCTTCGCAATATTATCTAACTTCTTGTACTGCATCTATTAATTTAGTCCTGACCGTTTTTGGTTACTTAAGACCAATCGTAGCAGAAATCAGCCATCGGTGCGGTAGAATAGAGCACAGGTGTGTGCGCAGGCACACTTGTGCCTGCATACTTGTGCTTGTGAATAGCAAGTGCACTTGCACTTGCTATTCCTTTCATACTGCCAACTTAAAACTACAATCTAATGCTTTTTACATTACCATAAAAGTACTGAAATGCTTTCATAGTTTTTTTATTGTTATTATATTAAGCTATTGCATAGCTTCTATCGCGGGCCTTGAGCGTGGGGACCGAATCCAGAAATTCCGTAACGAAAATAAAAACCTAACACTTATTTATTTTCTTTCAGCGCCATCTATTGCAATTTTCTTTCAACTGTTAAGGAAACTCGTGCTCTAATTTCAGTTTCAACAACGTCAAAGTTAGATAACTTGACTTCCTTTGAGAGAAAGAAAAAAGAGATGGCGCCACTGATAACAAAATGGTGGAGTGTGGTTTTTTAGGAAATCTATGAAAATTGGAAACTTGGAATGTGACATTAATTTGTAACTCATGTCGGTTTTGTAACATTACATGGTTTTTGCCCGTTTGAAGGCCATAGGCTCACCCTAGGAGGGATTAGGTAGGTACAGCCATTCACGTTCATAGAGAGGAGGCGCGACTCCCAGTAGTGGGAACATTAAAGGCCGGTAATTCTTAGCTTTATGCTGCCTTATCCTTCTACCAGAAGGATAAGGCAGCATAAAGCTAAGAATATAAGATACAGGCGTGATGTTAAGTTATCATCTTTCAACAATCTTACAATTCAGTTTTAGTACGTGTGTGGGAAGTGAATGTAACACGGAAAACATCTAAAAAAATTGTTTTTTTATCGGTTACCACGCTCAAAGTGTAACTTGAATTAATATCAAAGAAAAAAAAACAACGGAAAAAAAATACTGCATTAATAAAATAAATAAATAATTATAATTGCATAAGTTGATAAAAAATGCTATGCAATAGCTTTACCGCGGCAGTCTCCGAGTGCCACACGTCTTTCTTTTAATAATTAATTTTATGGAAATAAACCTTTTTCTGTCAGATTTTTAACTGTTTAATAAATACGGGTACTGAGTATCTTCCAGTTACCCTCAATCCTCAGATCTGTAGTTAAAATACGTACCTGTATCAAAGAAAAAATAATATTATTATCACAGTAAAGTTTAGATACACTAACGAGTACACATACAATTTTCATTAAGTCCTAAATAATTATATATCTTATAAAAAAAGCAATCACTGTCGATTAGGTCTTTCAAAATGATCTAGTTTTTACTGGCCACAACGCGTGAAAAAACATAATAAAACCATTAAATATTTTAAAAAGATAAATAGAAAACAAAAACTTAATGGCATCTCAAGTTTTTTACAGATAATGGACAGCATTTATTTAGTTCATACTTTTCAGGTCTTAAATAATTTCTCCTTTTTGAGTATTTTGTTAGATTCACCATAATGCGGTTCATTGACGAGTCTGTTCTCAACTCTGAAAACTGAATCTTTCGTATTGCTTACCTATTGGAATTAGAATTAAGATTGGTTTGGCTAAATGATCTTTTAAAGAATCTTTTTTTTTTCGGCGCATGGGTATTTCAATAATTATCTATCAAACTTAAAAATCAACAAAACCTCTATGTTGAACAACGCTTCACGGCATAAATTCCATTACAAAGTTAGTAAAACATTGACTAATTTTATAATCAAAGCGTGCAAAACCGACATCGTAAAGCTTTCAGGATGCTGGCAATCCCTAAAATAACAAAATAGAATTTCCGAGAGATGTGAGCTGGGAGGCGTGGCCACCGGAAGTGGGCTGCGTTTGGACGTCCGGAACCTTGCAATAGCCACATCCGCACCAGCTAGGGAATAAGTAATGCACTTACTATATTGTTTTTGACCGGTATTGATGGGAAAATTTGTCTTTGCTAGTTAGCTTTACATTCGGTGTTAGATTTTGAAAAAAAATCTGCTTGTTTTAAGACCAAACTGGTACCAGTTTAATGATGTTTTTTTTATAAATAAGGAAGATTATTATCTAAAAGTTTATATCTCTGAGTTCGATTTTCTGTAATTCAGGATGAAAAGGTTTAGTAGGCTAACGTTAGCCATTGGTAATTTACGTGGGTGTAGCATAAATGATTGTTCAGATATTCAATAGTGGTAGCATTTATGATTTTACAGGTGCTTACACATTGTCGAAGATAATTTCTAGGCGTACATAGTATAAAAAAGTAAGAATTAAATTCGACTGTAAAAAGTTCATGTAAATTCTGATTTTCGTGACATAATTCGCAACACCCCGACGAGTCAGCTGATGTGTCATGTGTCAAAACCTTATGGGTCGTACTGCGGTACTCAGAGATATTTAATGATTACTTAAGCCGTCACTTAGTAAAGATTCGACATAATTTTGTATGACAAAACTGTCAAAACCTTTACTAAGTGATGGCCTAAGTAATCATTAAAGCTCTCTGAGTGCGGCAGTTAGCTCTGTTTATTTTGAACTAGCAATGGCTAGCGGCTTCCATTTGCGACTAAAAACCACCCATGTTCCTTCTTAGCCCTTCATGTCGAGGCCGCGGTATCTCTTGCGAACAACCCGCAGCCCCGACGGGAGGTTCTCTTGCGTGGAAACTTAACCCACAGGGATGTACTACCGGGTTAAAAAGTATTCTTTTTCCTAACCCTTGTCCGTTCGACATCTGAAACAACTCTCCTAAACTTTTAAGGTTAAATTAAGTTAAACTTTCATATTTATTTTCTAATGGATGTATTATTAAATGCCTATTTACAACATTGTTTTTGCATAATGTGTTGTATTATAAATTACTAAAATGCTTGGTCTTACCATCAAAGTACCTGACAAACAGTAAAAGTCAACTCACAAATATGTCTGCTATCATAACATAACATCATGCCTGTAATCCCCGACCGGTTAGACAGACGTGTAACCTAATATGACCTACCTAATATACCTATAACCTATATAACAATCACTACTAATTTATAATATTTTTTCCTAAATAATCGCCAGCAGCAACCTGGGGCCACCCCGCACCACCCCGCGCCAGGTACGGCCACTGCGCCACCCCACTGCTAATTGATTCACCAGATAACAGAAGAATGTCACTCGATGAACGCGATCCATGTTTACACCGCGACCTCTGTTGTTCAACGCGTTGCGTGCTTTGTGATGGCGAGTGCATTCTGGTTGTGAAGGAAGATGATAATGATTAGAATGGTAACATTGCAGGTTAGTGCAAGTTATAGTTAGGTTAGAGGGGGTCGCGATAGACCGAGAAGAAGGCCATGGGATGCCTTGGATGGCTGCCTCATGTTTTGGAGTGAAGAAGTACACTATAGAGTTTGTGGCGTGGCATGTCATACTGAATATGTATGGCTTGATATGGCGCCGTGTGTATAACATGGCTACCCTTTAAGAAACAGTACAGACATTTTATCACGATAGACGGCACAAAGTGAAAAACGTGGTACTTATAGTCTTATGACCTCATTGTAGGCAACGGTATTTCACACAGTTTTTCTAATGTTTTCACGTTATTTGACGCGTCATGGGCTTGATTTACCAGAATTTTACAAAAGTAGAAACTAAAACAAACAAGACAAAACAAAAACACAATCAATTGAATGATTATTCTATCCACCAAAAATAATCTATTCATCATATTTTTCAAGGGATTCAGAAACCCATTACACCGTTACAAGACCCTTTAGAACGATCGATGTACCAGGAGAGCATAAAACAATGCCCCTAATAATTTACGAGTTTGACTTGCTTCGGACCTCTATTTACGAGGTAGTAGGTACATCTCCTGTTGATAATGCCTTGCTCTTAAAATGAGCATTAAGATTAAGGGAAATGTTATTGGGGTGTAATAGGGAAGTGAATTTTTATACTTTCTTTTGAGATGAAAATCTGGTTGGTTTGGCGGTTTAATATTGGTATTTGAATAAGGAACTGTTTGTGTGTTGAGTTAGTGTTGTGAGTTGCTTAAAAAATACCATGTAACTGTTACACATACAATGTTATGACCTGTCAGTGTTTGAAGTGATTCACTTTGACAGTTATTTTAACGTGTAAACTTTTTTGTCACATAAGGTTTTGGTTTGCTGCAACTAACAAGACTGTCAAAATTATAATGAACTTTATTCTCGTGTCTATAAGTTCACTATCGAGTTGCTGCTGTCAGAGGTAGGTGTTTTTTTTCACCTAAAAAAAGATTTTAAAATCTTTATCATTTTTAAAAAAAAACAACAAAAATTAGACACACCGCATACTTTCTCGCACTGTTCCACAATTCAAAAAACAATTGAAAAATGGTATTTCAATTTCGCCATAGGCGTTGGAAATATAAATTAAAATCAGGATGGGCGGCGTGCTCCGCAATAAAACGCAGCTGCGCTCCAATCAGATGACGATCTTGATAAACGAGCACCGTGAGATTGCACTCTCGCCCAAACCTGGAGGAAAGTGGAAACCTATTCCGAGAGAGGTTGTTTTGCATATTTTTATTTGCAGGGATACATTTCAAATTTCAAACTCTTTATTTCAGACAAGTGTCCATAGTGTTAGTAACAACAAACATTGCGATGGAAGTTTGGAAGAGATGGCCAAATAAATAATTATAATCTGAAATTGATTCTAAGCGAAATTATACTATTATGATGGAAAAAGCAGTACATCAATAAAAGAACGGAAAAAAACGTATTACGCCGACTAGAAATAACTCGAGCCAAGTGCAGGAAGATGATGATGAATCTTACACTGCAAGCTCTTTGTTACCAACCAATTTTAATAGCCTAACATTTACTGAAATTTAACTCTTCAACGTAATATTTATCTCCACTAGATTCAGGAGAACTATTTCAATGAAGTTTCATTGAACACCGTTAGCTCTTGTCAATAAATGGGCTGACCTCGAGAGTTACAATAGCGTTTTAATCGATACTGTATTCGAACTAAGTACACATTTTTAAAGCCCAATGAAGTCCTATGATAAAAGCATTTCAGTCCATTTGCCTAACTTTAGCACAACTTCACAAGATAACAAGATCGCTGAGTCATCGCCCTTTCAGCTTATTTTGTGCTAGAAACTAAAGCTAATTCCGTGGACACTATTACTTATTTAACGGATTCTAATTTAACGTACACTGAAGCAATCTAGGACCCTGTCGCAACCTACAAAATGACGACAGCACATAAAAAATACACGGCAATGACAGAATAGAAATAATTACTTCGTATCCCGGGCAAGGCAGCCGTTCAACTGAAAACGTGCGCTGAAAAATATATCCATCCCATTTTATCGTATGGAAGTTTCAGTGAGCGAGAAAGGGACAGTACCACGTTGCCTAAATAAAACATAACGGCTGAGAACACGAGCCATATTGCCTCGGTGGAAAAGTTTTAAAAAGTTTTCTTTGCGGACCCATTACAAGTACGTCGACTTTGTATGTGTGGGTTCGCTCGATACAAGCGGTCGATGGTCCTGTGATATGTTAGAAGACAAGCTTGTGAAGAATATTGTGTTAAACATGAGGATTTCTTAAACAAAATCGAAAACTTTTACACCAAAATTTACACAGGGGGTTGGGTGAAAGAGGTAATTCTGGGAAGCCTTTAATTATTATTTTATGGTTCAATGTTTAAATAGCTGGTTTAGATTACACGCATAAGTTTATACATACCTAGCACCATCTCCTTACATGATAATATAATACGAACTTCTGTTAAAATTAAGGGATATGTGTGCTCACAAGCAAGCCACAAAAAAAGTATCCTGAAGGTAATAAAGCTACATTCACGCTGATTAAATTTCTCCATATTCAAAAGACCTAAATCGTCGCTTGCATTATTAAGATAATACATGCGACGCTAACGTATTTTCATTTTAAATTTTAATCCATTGAAAACGTGACCTCCAACACAAATGTATGTGTGTGAGTGGCCCTGGCTCACGCACACAACCAAACAACTGTGTACACAACGAAAGTAGGTTTATTTCCATGAAAAAGTTTTGAAAATCGATGGCTTTAGCTCCTACGCTCGGAAAGTTTTGCGCCATATAACCATAAATACAGTGTACGCCCGTGTTTTGCTCGCTGTAGACATCGACCTACTGGTATTTTCTTCTAATATAATTTTGCAAAATACTGTATTATGAACATTTTTGTACAGGAATGTTACTTTTTACGTGTTATTACAACATTTTTGCCTCTCGTTTTTCGATAGTCACGTTGACGCAAGCATGGAAGGTGTGGTGGAACACGTTTTTGTGTTTGATATTGCGTTATATTGCTCAAATTACGTTATGGCTAGGAGGAAACAAAAGTTTGAAAGTCTCCTTTTGCCGGTTTTGCAATTCTTTTGTAATACACAAGATTTTGTAATTATTACAAAAATTTTGAAATATCCAAAACGTGTGGTCGACTCGAGATGTTGTTGTGAAGCCATAGGTTTTACAGGCAAAATGTGTTTTGTTCAAAGTTAGTCTTCAAGGTTGTTTTACACGCCCGTCGGGGCTGCGGGTTGTTCGAAAGAGATACCGCGGCCGCGGCTCAAGGGCTAAAAAGGAACATGGGTGGTTTTTAGTCAGTAGAAGTCTGACACTCCCTATTGCTCTGCCCAGAGCGGGACGGGTTATTTGATGATTTCCCACAACAAAAAAAGAAAAAAAAAAGGTTGTTTTACACACCAGTGTTGTTGCGGTTCCAACAGAATTTCACCATTTATTTGTTATTTTATTTTTTTGACTTAGGGAGCAATTAAAACATGAATCTAAATGTTTTTTAATTTGGATAATTGTTAGGTTATTTATACTGAAAGGACGTAATTTTCTAGAACACACCCCCAAAGATTTAAACAAAGGGTTATAAATATCCTAAGAATGAATAACCGTACGGCGCAAGACGCATTGTTGCGGGAAGCACCATCTTGAAAATATCGCTTTGATATATTATTGTTTATAAATAATGACTGTTAGACCCTCTTAATTTAATTGTGGCGTATCCCTGAAGCTTATTAACCGTCCGGTTAATATTTCCTTATTGGGTTGTAATTAATTTTGTTAGGCAGGTGCTATGCCCGAAGCAGGCCGGGGCTCCGGGGCTCCGGGGTACCTTAAACGGCTATTATCTACCGCATTATTTTGTCGTGGCCAATTTGTTTGAAGCCTTTGACGGTTGTAACGAACAGTTAATTAAGTTCGATGAGATGCTCGATTGTTTAATAAAGGATGTTGTTTATAAGGAAATGATTAAAGGTTTGGTGAAGTGGATTGTTGGATTGGAGATTGTGTGACGGCGTTCTATGGTGTTTTGTTTGTTTTATATGGATTGCCTCAAAGAGCCTTTGGCTGATAAGACTTTTGTATCCAAAATCGACTATAATTTGGTTGATGGGTTTGTATTCTATTTCATGATCATACTCTAAACTTTACAGAGACTTTAAAAGCGTCTGATACAACCAGATGCTCTAGCACGCGCGCGCTTTTCAAACGTAACGTAAATACGTCGAGTTTTGTATCGAAAATACAATTCTCCTGTACGATTTAGTTAAATTGTTTGTAACAAGCACAATAAGAATCCTCCATAGATATGAGTAAATTCCTAAAATATTTTTTTGTTACGTGTATTTAATGAATGCTAAAATCGACGTATTTACGTTACGTTTACACCTCGCGCTCGTGGCAGGGCCTCAGAAGGACAAAATATGGAACAACAAAGTTGCCGACAAAAAACAACAAACAAACCCGCCGCTGTCACGCCACCAGCCAATTACCAATTACACTCCGCACAATTACAAACTATGACCCCGCAGGCAAACAGAAGTCCAAGTTGTGTCCAAGGTCAAATTAGCGCCATGACCCCCAACTGCACCCCCAGTCCGCTGGTCCAAGTAGTTTACGAACAACTGCCATAACTCCGCAGGTTCTGAAACTGGGTGACGGACTAAGCGGCCCGGCCGTTGACTCCGAGAAAAAGTTCCCTTTAAATATCCACAAGTTTAGTTTAGCAACTCAAATTTAGTTTGGTAACAAACAGAACAAACAACAAGTCGCAACAAATCCGGCGAAGTTGCGCGCGAGTCGGTTCAAGTTCACTTCGGAGTGAACTCGCGTGTTCGCGGGGTGTGGGTGTGTGCGGATGTGTGTATGTGTGTCAATGGAAGGGTATAAAGTTTTGAAACTTAGAAAAAGTTTCAAAACTTTTTTTCAATACTTTTTTATCAAATGTTCTGCGATTTTACTCATTGTTATTTTGACAATGATATTACGTTATATCTATTTATTCTTTCTTGTTCAAGTTATCACGTAATTACTGAATTATACTCTAAGTTTATGATTATGAATCGAAATCTCTCGTTTTTAAATTTAGTACTGCTAAAATAGTTAAAACATAAAGGAAACGACATCATAACTATGCAGCATACTCCATTTACCAACGGATAAAGCATTTATATTACATACTTCGAGTAGCTACATTTGCATAGTTTCTTTGCTACGCTCATCGTAGGCGATCCGGGTCGTAGCAACGGAACTACGAGCTACGGCTACGACTACGGCGTAGGCGGTGCCAAAAGCTAGCCGCTACTTTGCTACACCGGGGTGTGAGGCATCGTATCGATTGCCTCCCCTGTACCCTTAGCATGACCTAACTAATTTTATGACCTTTTAGGATAATGTGTTTGGTACATTGCGTTTCAAGGAATTATACAGATAAATAAAAATAGTGTCCCTAAAAATCATTACGAAAATAATAATTAATCATTCGGGCGTCAAAACCATTAAATTGTACTTGAAAAAGTAATTACTGTTGACGCAGTAATTTTTAACATGACTGAAATAAAAACATGGATACTAAATAAAAAATCGTGTCCACAATTACGTAACTGCGCATATGAAGTCTTCGAGCGGCCGCATCCTTGCGTCGGAGACAAAGTCCTGTACAGGACTGGCGCGTCGACGTTGCGGTGCGCATACCACGCATGCGTCCACCCTCCCCCCCGCGCGCCCCCTACCCGCAACACGGAAAACTTTTCCCCGACATAGCTATAACTACCCGCTTCACCCGTCGGCAACACTTTTTGCCCCCACCGGTGGGGAGGGGAGGCAAAAGTTTTGCCAGCCCGGTTCGGTACTCCGTACACATCGCTCTTCCACTTTTTCCTGTATATTGAAATGGAGGTGCGGAGAAAAGAGTAGAATTTAGAAGCTGTCGTACAAATTTTAATGAGGAGTGAGAAGGTGAATGGTATTTCGTGTAATGAGCACCGCGGCCTTTGTATGGCCGTTTTAATATTTCAATACGCGCCGAAGTTGCGACATGAAATGTACAATTTGACAAAACGCGCGATTCATAATGAGGATATCATTGGATGTCAAGTGTAAAATTATAATAGGTAATTTACGTAGTCACAATTTCTGACACAAATTGATAGAAGTTGTCGTGAATGATATTGGTTGCTACTAATAAATTATGTATGAGCTTACCTCAGATAATTGCAGCTGACCGCGGTCACCTAATTAACGCTGGTCACAATTAGACGAGCCACCACTTCATCACGGCTATTCGATAACAAGGATCCTCAGTGAATGATTAATAACTAGGACCGCGGTTTGTTTGCATTTGGACGGTCCGCGTCCGTCGGCGAGAGTAACTAACTTATGAATAATATGCCGCATAAGTTGAGCGTGACTTAAGGATGAATCGATTTTCTTGAGCCGTCGCCACAAGCCTGCTATCCCACCATCTCGATTAATTGCATGGGTTATTTAAAGAGGAGCCGTCAACAGTACATATTTGAGGTCTGGGAGTACATTCATCACGGGTCGGGCTGCAACGTCTGACCCTACGTTATCTTGCAGGAGCAGTGACGTGGCCCGAACCTCTGGTGACTGATGACTTGGCTTAATTAAATTTTATGAACTATCTTTCGGTTGGCCCACTGTTTGTTAGTGCAATTAGTGAAATTTTGTTGATACGTTGATGTTATCCAAGTACATTTCTCATGGTTCATTTACTAACCTCTATAATACAACTGCATATAACATATCATCACGCCTGTAATCCTTGATAGGTTAGAAAGAGGTGTAAGTACTTAACAACAACATTTCACCAGTTATGTTGAAGTCCAGGCTCCGTGTCTGCTACTGAGAAATTTTCCAATGGAAAATTCGGTAAAATTTGACCCGACCCGGAAATTGAACCCAGAACTTCATGCCTGCAGTCGAGCTTGCGACGACTAAACCCACGAGGCATTCAACTGCATGTACCTAAATAAATTCGTCTTCAAACGACACATTTAATTTCACAACAGGCACCACACACTTTCAACAATACACATCGCCAGTAATAGAATGTCAGTCCTAATTCATGGCAGGTTTAGTTAACGTCTAAAGTAACTTTACAATTCTAACGTAGTTGCGTATTCTGTCCACCTGAAAACCGCCGACGAACTCCGACGTCGGCCGCATCCGAAATTCAAGGTATAAAGACAGAAGCTGGCACATGTCCGACAGATGTACTCAGTTCCTGATGTGTGGGAATCAAAGACCAGGATTTGGTTCCAGTGTTAGAGCGGGATATTATTGCCGGCGGGCTTTAAATAAACAACCGCTGTGAGGCCATGTTTGCACCGAGTTTTGTGTACGAAATTTAAATGGAGCTGCTATGGACTCTTTGAATAATTATTATAAATAGAGTGCAGTGTGGGAACAGATTTCTCTAAATCTCGCTCATGTTATCGTTGGCAAGTATTTACGAGTAACGTGTACTGAACTAGTTGGGCGGAATAAAAAAACTTGTATTGAAAATGCCTGAAAGTACCGACATTATTTCGTAATGGTATAGAAATTGGTAACGTCGAGGTATATTTTTCACCTTCTACACGATCGATCAATTTTATTCCGAATTTACCGACAGACGCGTACGAGCACCATTTAAAAAGTTACAACAGTTGAATTTCGAAAATAGAATACGATGTTCGAACTTTGCTTTCAACCAGTTTGAGTAAAAACCATTCGTTATACATCGAATGGGACGCATCAATAAAATTATTTCCAATCGATGTTTTGGATTCAATTTTCTTCTAATTAAAATTTATAGGAGTTCGACTTCTGGCGACGTCAATTTTTAACGAATGACAATAAAAGTCACGAAAGTCTAGACGATTTTACGTGTATGGTTTTCTAACTTTTACCGTAAAGTGATATTTTTATGGATTAAAAAATATCGAATAAAAAGCCTGTTCAGAAAATGGCTGTTTGTTTTTAAGTGATAAATATTTCTGTCAGACGTCAGTCATGTCTGTTCAGAGTGTTGTAAAACAAAACAAAAGAATGTAGCGACATTTAGTTCGCGACGGGGCGATAACTCAGCTGCCGCGCGTAGCCACTCGCACAGATTTATTGGTGCAATTGACAAAGTGGCAAATGGCCCATTAGAAATTAGGAGTTCCTCGAGAAACGCGCCATGGAAAAATGTACAGCAATATTTCCCCTGTGTAAGCAAAATTGTAAGCAATAAATAATATCCGGGAGTTTCTGTGTCGCTTGAACAAAGTTAATTTGAAAAAGGTTTTTAAAGGAACTGAAAATTTATTTGTATTCTGGAGTTTTTTGTGTAAGTTTCTAACTTTGTAGGTTTATCTTTACGCACTAATTCGTATGGTTTCAACAAGAGATAAAAACTACGAACTTCTTTTCGGGGAGACCTATCTGTTGCAATCTGCTAAAGGAAGTGTTCTCATTATCATTCTACCAATGTTTTAGATCCATTATCCAAAGTAAACCGGCAACATTAAAAACCTTTTATATCTACCAACATTTCACATAAACACCGCACTTTAACTCAATAAACCGAATAATCGTCCAATAAAAAATAAACAGATAATCGAATACAATAATCGTAATAATCGAATAGAGGGAACTAATTCCACGAATGTTTTCAGTCGATAGCTTACGACATGTTTATCGTCATTGAGTAATAAAAACGAGTCTAATGACTCGCGAGCTCGGCTGTGCCGGGATTGTCTCTTATATCATATATGGGTCAATAAAATTTTATGTTCAGTTAAACTTTGTTAAACGCTTCGTATTTTTCTGAGGGAATTAGGAGCCATTTCTTTTTCTATACCTTTATTCTAATGACGAGATTGGTTTTGATATGTATGTTTACGAATTTTTGTAGATATACAGGGTGGTGCCGACAATACGACAATAAATGAAACCACTGGTACCTAGTTCTAGTTCATAGGAACATTATTAAACTATCAAAAAAGTTTTAACACCAAAATATTTTTTTTTTTAAAAAAACTAAGTAGCATAAAACTGTTAACGAAATACATTACAATTTAAAAACAAATATTGATTTACTAACCTTAGGAATAATTTGCACCGATTAACGAGTGGAAATAAAATGTAACAAAAGAATTTGGCAAAGACATTTAGGTAGTTTGTTGTCGTATCGTCGGCACCACGAAGGTGTTAGGATTTATTTGATAGTTTAAAAATGTTCCTATGAACTAGAAGTACCAGTGGTTTCATTTATTGTCGTATCGTCGGAACCACCCTGTATATCATATTTGATTTCATGAAAATATGCTCTAATAAAGTGAAGGTATTTGTCTATGTTTTACTCACTGTAGACTTTTTTTTTAGATTACTTCTTTCATTCATATGACTACCGAGAACTTTTACGCAGAAATATGCAGTGCAACGAAATGTACAATGTGAATAACAGCGGACCGTACATGAACTCATGTCTCATTTTACTCACTAGTGAAACTGTTACATGACGTTGCAATAAAACATCATAAATGCACGAACTCCGACAAATTCGAATAACTCCATCATTCGTAGTACAACTCGTTTATTATTTGAAATTTTCTCACTTCTAAAATACAGCACAAACTATGACACCTCTATTTCAAAGGAATAGGGTTCTAAATAAAAATCGAGAGCGGGAAATTCGTGGTTTCTTTTTTAAATTCGCATGCAAACACATCAGCGGGTGTTCAGTATAAAAAGATTATCTAGTAAGAGCGGAAACAAGTAAACAGATTATAAAAAAGACGTTCCGTTCCCGCCACGACCCCTCCGGCTGTATTCATACGGTGCTCGAAATGTCTTTGTATAAAAATATACTTTTTTGGGGATTTCGTTTTTAAGTTAGTGTTTTTGAGCTAATGTTTGTCTTGGTTCTTTTGTTTGGTCATTCATTAATGTTAGTGTATGTTCATTTCATTTACTCCTCTTTTTGTTTTTAGAAAAATGTTGTTAAACTAGTGATGCCGAACTGTTAAGTTTTCATTTTGCGACGTGTCCGACTTGTCAAATATCATCATTCTCATGATGAGAAAGAAAACATATTTATTTAGCAAATCTCACAAGTGCATACAACAAAAATAAAATTAAAAACTTATATCTGAACAGTAAGAAAAACTTAATCTTTTGTGTCTCACGGCTGCGTCAAATAGGCCCAGTTCAGCAACTCCCCAAAATATGTTTAGCCAAAAGTCATGCAAAATAAACGCCTTTCACGAAACCTGACCTGATATCCATGGCACAATTAACAGCTATATCGTCCCATCCTTTAATCCTAAACAAAAAATTTCACTATCCCAGTTTTTCCCAACATCCCGGCTAGGTCCCTTGAACGCAGTTTCCCCTTTAAACCTTCTTTTTGTCTCCACTATCTGTCAGGTCCCGCGGGTGCAATGCGTCGGTGTCTCACTGTACCCCTCCCTTGGAGAACTACCCCCCACCCCAGGTACCCCGCGCGGCCGTGCGTGTCGATAAAAAATAATTGCTTCCGTCACCCTGAATTACAATACAAATAGAGGTTTCTAGAATATTTTTTTGAGGTAACATTGTTTATTTGGATGCATTTTCTGCCAGTTTATTTGTCGATTCATTATGTTGGTCTTTAAGAAAAAAAAAAAATTATGTAATTAAGTAGGTACCTGTCACTATTATTTCTGTTAGATCTTTGAAATAACATAACATTTTCGTAAATTTATAACAGTATTCATGTACCCAATTGTTCAGACACCAGCTCATCAAGCTACTTCAATCTGTCTTTCTATAATACATTTTCAACTTTATCGCTATAGCAATAGGTTCAAGATTGATTGGGCAAATTCGACAGTTTCGGATATTTACTGAATACACTGCAAAACTTTCTCAAAAGACAGAAAGATGTCCCAAAAGAGCTTCAAATAGGTAGGACCCAAACCTGTAGCTTGGGTTTTATAAAAAAACCGAACAAAACAAATGGACTTCCCACAGTCGCATCATCCTATGCAGTATTTTGTATAATCTTCCTCAAAATTCTCAGAATATTGATATTTACTGAATACTTAAGCTAGCCGTACGAAATTAACATCTTAAGGTGGAAGTTCTCAATAGTTAATCTGCGTTCATTCTCGATTTGCTCCGAATGGAGGCGCTATCGACTGGCCGGCTCACAATAGACGCATTGGACCGAGTTTGAATACCCGATCCGGTTTTATATTGCATTTGCTATGCGCTTGAGTCGCGATAATTTTATAGTTAATATTAAATGGTTCATTTTGAATCGGTCTACCAAGCATACATTTTAGTAACGTAGTAGCAAATGCCAGTCTGTTTTGCTTAATTTTTTACCAACTCTTTTGTCTCTATGAATCACTGTGCCATTTCTATGTAAAAACAAGTTTTTTTTTAATCGTGTGTACAGGACCTTATCATGAGACTTTTAAAATCAATAAAACGCACTTAAAAATCCATTAACAAATTGCCAAAACAGCAAAACAAAAGAGTAATCAAGATGAAACCGAAGTTTTCCAAGTAATCGTCTTAGTTTCTAACAAATAAGGCGAGAACACACGTGAGGGCTTCCATTCAACAAGTCAGGCATTGTGGGGACGATCAATCATAATCACAGGCACTTTCAGGCTCTTTCACGTCGACTAATGGTCCACGAAATGCGTTTAAAATCTGCGAGTGTGAACGCATTGGAAGGTAACCGCTCGGAAAGGCACAAAGCCGGTGTGGGATTGATCCATCATGTGTCCTCACCTCAAACGATACTGTTTTGAAATGTGGCGGTATATTTTTCCGGGTTAGAATGAATTTTTGTTTATTTTTTCATAAATGACAACAATTTGTTAAAGGTAGAAGGATCATTGAATACATTTATTTTATTTAAATAGCATTCGGTGACGATGTCTCTTATCTTTGTACTTAAATTAAAAATGTTCACGACCTACACATGCACTTCAAAACACGACATTATTACCATAATTCCTTTGCCATATCAAAAAATAGTATTCTAAAAAGAATTTTTAATTTAACAATCTTTGACATCGTCCCGCCAATCACTCTCCGGGCGGCTCCATTGTACTCTGTTCTGTTATTTTAATTTTTTCCCCGCACAGGAATGTCTTTGAGACTTCAAATGACGCGTGTAATATGGAGGTCTGTGTTCGTTTGATGTAGAAAGATTAGGCCATTTGCGATGAGTATTTTTCACTGAAATAAAAGCGAACAATGGGTGCTTCGATAAGCCACGGATCCCCTCTGCGGTCTACTCTGTTTACAGTGGCTTTTTTGATGTGGCCACTCAGCTTTATAATGTTTAATTCGCTTTGATTTTCCGTTGAGGTTTTCTTTTTGGAATATTTGCTAAGTTTCTTTATTTAAAGTGGTGGAAATATTTGTAATGGTTCTTAAGTCGTTTAATTCTGTTCTGTTGTTTTTGTATTATATATTTGGTACACCACATCCAACAAATAGGTTAAATTTCTCGGTGCCTATTCTAAAATTCAGTTATATTGTTAGTTAAGAATGATAAAGTTATACTTATATTTCAGTAGAAATACACCAAAACAAAACAGTAGCAGAAATAATTATCTCATAAGCTGTGAGGCAGGACACACGTCCAAGGCAGCGAAACTGTCCGCACCAATACGACGGACACTAAGCAGAAAATTCCATTGCGCCAAAGTTTTGATTGTCCCCGGCAGATGGCATTCTTGTCGACACATTCCCGGGGTCACTGAAGAGTGTACGTTTTATTGTGGTCATATCGCAAGACGGAACGCTTCGAATGACCGGTGGTGGTGGAGTTTAAAGATGTTTATCTTAGGAAAAAGTTTTTGTGAAGAGAGAGAGAGAGAAAGATGCATTTAAGATCCAGTTTCATAGCTTGTAGATCAACTAATTCAAAATAAAATTTTGAAACGATTAAAAAGTCAGCAAAAGTGAGACAACATAATTAACCTAAGTACTTTCAACTATTAAATTCACAAACAAAATCAGCATAAAACTAAAATCAATTTAACAAAATTTCATTAACGCATGCCCGCTCACATCTCAATTTAACCAACAATTTGCCAACGTAAACAAAAGGAGCAAATGCAACTTCCGACCCTCGGTCATTTTTATCCCTCACTAATTGTAATTTCATTGATAACACAGTTTACAGTTTGACCGGTCCATTAGACCGAAACAAGGTGGCGTCCGGCCTTACGGCTGTATTTATAACCTTTAGTATAGTTGCGGCAATAATTTCATTAGTGAGGCACAACTAGAGGCCGGACAAGACAAATGGTAGCCATTAGGACCCTAACGACTGCCCCCGTCAGCCCCTGAACTTTTAACGACGAGAATCAAAGTAAATACGAAACGTTATCTTGCCGATTTGGCGATCATAACTGGCAAGGGTTGCTAATAGGATGTACGCAGGTAGATTGTATCAGTTTTAATTGATGCTTAATGCACGATTTAGTGACCCTTAACTGGACTTATCGGCCTTTGATTTTGAACTGAGTATCAATTGGTAAAGTCTATCCGTAATACTGCAGCGTTCATTGTTATTGGAAGCTCGCTGTTAAGTAGCTTATCATCAAAACGATTTTAATGGCGCCCTTTTCCTTTAGCCACAATTGTTTAAGTGTTTGACTTCGTAATTTTTTTAACTCATACAATTTCATAATATTTTTTCTGTATGATCAGTAGATTGAGCAATTTACTTCTTCACAACAAAACATAACAACTCCTTATAAAAGGAACCCCCATTTTATTCAACTCTTAGTGCAGGCTCCCACGGGACGCGGCCGCCAAATCAGTCGCATTCGAGACGGCCTCGCGACTCGCGTTATTGTGCGAGGCAGTCATTAAGGGCCATTCGTGGCCAGCAACTTCTTCTGACCGTAATATGTGGAGATAAGAATGACGGCAGTAACAAATGTTAGCAGCTGTCTTGTTTGTTTTGTGGTAATAGCAGAGTATGGGCGTCATGTTGTTGGTGAAATACCTAATTAGGGATTGTTTTAGCTAATGCCTACATAAGATATGAGAAAAGTTGTAAGATACAATATTATATTAAAAAAAACCTGTCCGAGCCGCGAAGTTGTTAATCGGTGTCAAAATTCGGTTATTCACATTTTATGAAATCCTGATGAGGAGATGAGGTGTAAAAAAATTCTTCGAAAAAATTAATATTTTTTTATTTTATTTATTATCACAATATGTTTTCCTTGCCATTACAGATAAAATAGATCTAATGCGACAAAGAAACTTAAATTAAAATAAACTTATCTATACCTTACATGCTATACAGTATGTGGCCCTTGTGAACTCACTCAGTGTACAAGTGAATATATCAATAGTATCGGCCACCGCGTTGAGAGCCTACATGGCAATAAACATGCTAAAGCCGATGATGATTTTGTCCATTTTTTGGGGAAATGGCGGTAATTTGGACACACAAATCGGGCGTTATAAAATTTAGTTATCATGATATTTAATGTTTGTATGCGTCTTCTAATTCACCCTTCTCAAAATAATATTGGAATCGCTCTCAAAATTAACCCGACAGCGAAAAGTCAAGTAGGTCTGCATACCAGGTGTAACGTAATAAACGCAAAACCAGCCGTATGGTCTCTAGGTCCATGAAACTGAACAAATTTTGTTCTTCAAGTACTTTCTGTAGAAACTGGCGCAGATCAACATGTATGGTAAAACTCAAAAAAAAATTTAGAACTTCCGAAAGTCTTAGAACAACAGTTGTTTAGTTTTTTGGTCTGAGACCACACTGTTGTCTTGCGTTTATTACGTTACACCCTGTATACTCCACGTCATTCCATAATCCTCACCGTCAGACATAAGAGGACTAATACACGAAATAATGTTTATCGGAAGCAACAGTAACACGTAATCCCGTGAAGGCGAGGCCGAGGGCCGCGCTCATTACGCTCATTACCTCCATGACTCGTGTGATGGGGGCCTAATAATGTACATGTGTTGATCGATTAGTGTTATTAAGGGAACATGTGTCTAGTAAGATGAGTGAAGTTTGGTATATTGCGTTTGTAGGGAACTAGTTTTATATAGCGTGGAGTTTGGCACATGATTTTTTTTAATTTTTTTAATACAATAGGGTAATTATATTTAAAAGTTATGATAGTTACACAAATGAGACTTATATTACTTTCTGTGTGAATTCACTCAGAGAACAATTGAAGCAGTCAATCTGTTGTGATACTACATATATTGAGTTAACACAGAGTAAATAGCGCCTATACCCAGCAGTGGGCAAAATCGGGATGTGGATGAAGTTTTTTTTAAACTAAATGTACTTTAGGATAACTTCTTTGAAGTCGAGAAATAAGAAAATAGTGTGTTCTATCTTTTGTAGTGTGGCGATAGTTCTCAGATTATTAGTAAGGTAATCATGTGTGTATTTTATAATTATCACTTGTTTCGGGAAAGAAAGCATAATGAAGAAACCACCATGTCTGAGAGATATTTCTTGACAGCATGTAAAGCGAAGTCAGAAGCCCGTGGGTGGCATACACACTCTGACACGAGGTTAGGCAGTAACCGCACGCTGCGGGTTGTTCGAAAGACATACCCCTGCCCCGGACACAAAGGGCTTATTTTATTTTATTTTATTTTATTTATTAGGGAAAATTAACAGTTATACATTAAAATCTTACTCTAATTTATAACTACACAAGGTTTATAAATGTATAACCTACGACATTTTCCACAAAATATTAAAAGTAATATCTTAAAGTGCGTTATACTACACATTTAAAACAGAAAAAAATAAAATTTGTTAAAAGTGAACTTAAACATAAACAGGCATGCAAACAACAGAAAAAGAGTGAAACAATGAGCAAATATTAAACCAACTAACTGAACTAAGTTCTATTGTATTCTAAAATTATTTTATAAGTAAGATTTCTTAATTTTTGAGCAGAGACGAAGAAGAAGTCGATATCTTCAAAGATCTCATTGTATTGATTGGTAAGACGGCGTAGGGGTGCTCGCAAGCCCGCGTTTGTGCGACAGGAGCTTACTGCAAATAAAGGTCTTGCGCGCACCCCACGACATATTGTTGTTCTGGGCACTACATAGCTGATTTTGTTGCGAATATCAATACAGTCATAAGTATTACACAGATCAAACAAGAACATTGTTTCCAACATAATTCGTCTAGACTTTAAGCTTTGCAGGTTATACTTCTGCAATAGGTCATTATAGGATGCATAAGTACGATGGCAACGAAAATGCATGGCCTTTAAAAATTTTCTCTGTACTCTTTCGATTAAATCAGAATATTTATCATAGTGGGGATTCCATACCGAAACAGCATACTCTAGCTGAGAGCGAACTAACGACCGATACAAATACAAATAGGTAGAGGACCGGGTAAATACTGTAGCCGTTCTCATGATAAAACCAAACATACGGAAAGCATTATTAACAATTTTGTTGATATGAGAATCTAAATGAAGTTTGTCGTCCAGCAGAATTCCAAGGTCACGGACCAGGGTTTCTCTTTTTAGATTTTCGTTTTTTAAGGTGTAGGGATATAATAAGATATTTTTATTTTTGGTAAAACTAATGACATGACACTTGGATACACTAAGTTGAAGTTTATTGCGTGTACAGTATCCCGAAAATGCATCTAAGTCATCCTGTAAGAGAGCGCAGTCGCGGTTGCTTTTAATAGACCTAAATATTTTAATGTCGTCAGCGTACAACAGTAATTTTGAATTTTTAAAACACTTATCAACGTCATTGATGAATAAAATGAACAGGAGAGGTCCCAGAATGGAACCCTGCGGTACTCCAGAAGTAACATCTACAGTGCTAGAGCAAAACCCATTTATTACAACTCTCTGCGTCCTGTTGCACACATATGAGTAAAACCATCTCAGCAGGTCCCCACGTATCCCGTTAAACGCAATTTTCTGCAAAAGTAGTTCATGGTCAACCTTGTCAAAGGCTTTCTTAAAATCAGTGTATATCGTGTCAGTTTGAATACGGGCATCCAAATTGTTAAATAAATAATCTGCAAAAGTCACCAGGTTCGTCGCAGTTGATCTTCTTTTCACAAAACCATGCTGCTGTGGTAATAAAACGTTGTGAAGTAGAGGGTACACTTTATCATGTACCAATTTCTCGAAAACCTTTGACAAGGCTGACAATATAGAAATTGGTCGATAGTTCTCGACATCATGCCTAGGTCCTGACTTGTAGACAGGGGTTATGTTTGCGAGTTTCCAAGCTAGCGGAAATATCCCTTTTGAAATAGATAAATTAAATATGGTATGCAAGGGTGTACAGAGATTAGTGGCAGTCTTCTTAATAAAGATTACTGGTAAACCATCTGGTCCAGGTCCCTTTGAAGGGTCTAACAACTCGAGCCCTCTCAGTACATCAGCCACTGAAAATTCAATGTTACTTATAAGCGAGCAGTTAGGGGAGCAGTCGATATGCGAAGAAGGTGTATTAGTTAAGGTAGATGGTTCATATACCGAATGAAAAAAGTCAGAAAAAATGTTACAAATGTCTTCGGGGTTATTAATTGGCTGATTGTTATATTTTACGGTAGCAGGAATTCCATTAGTGGATTTTTGTTTGGAAATGAACGTCCAGAAATGTTTAATGTTATCTCGAATACCATCCTCTACTGAATTAATGTATTTTTTATATGATTCCTTGCACTCAGACTGAAATCTCGTGCGGTATAGTTTAAACTGCTCATAGTCCGATAAGTTCCTGTACATTTTCCATCTAATCCACGCTTTGGCTTTGTTTTTATATATGTGTATCAGTGATTTTGAAAACCATACAGGAAACCTTAAAGACCTACTATTAACCAAAGGTACATGTTTTCTTATTATACCAAAAATAGTGTTATAAAACGTGCTTAAATACTCGTCAGGTGTATGATCATTCAAAAATGTATCTTCCCAATCGACTTCTTTTAAATCATGGTTAATGCCTTCATAATTGGCTTTAAAATAATTATATTTTTTAATTATCTTACGAACCATTGAACAACTGGGTAACGAAACAGATATCGACACACAAAATGGGGGATGATGGTTATCTAACTGTAATAAGTAATCCGTGGGCGAGTATGTGGTGCAGTCGTGATTACTAATGACCAAATCCAATATTCTCCCGTTCAGATTCCTTCCATTATTAAATTGATGAGCGCCGAGAAAGGACATAAACTGACATAAGTGGAGACCTGTGGGAGAACTCCCTCTACAAGTCAGAGCAGTTTGTGAGGTACCCGCGGTGCACGTGACCCAGTCAATTTCGGGTAAATTAAAGTCTCCCAACAGATAAAAATGTTCAAGATTATTATGCCCAAGTAGGGTTTGTAATAAGTCAAAATAATCAACATAAATGCTTTCAGGCGTTTTAGGTGGTATATAAGCCGCTGCAATAATTGAATTTTCACCTCGACCCGAGCATGGCAACTGAATTAGTATGTGCTCAATATGCGTATGTACAGAGGAACATGGAAGTAATCTTACTGAGCGCAGCCCCTTTAACACAGCGACAAGAACGCCACCTCCGTCTTTCTTTTTGGTGGCAGCGCGATCTCTGTCACATCGGTATACAGTATACCGTTCATCGATGAACTCGCCATCAGTTATATCGGGCGTTAGCCAAGTCTCTGTCAAGATTATTACGTCATAAGAATTAGCAAGGATATTCATATATAGCGTATGCAGTTTCGAACGGACTCCCCTACAGTTTTGGTAATATATAATTAAATTATGTGTCATTGTAACTTTGACCTATCCGGAATAAAATAGTGCCAGCATTACACATTGCGTAAATTAAAATCATTATTAGTATTGTAGACATAAGATATTCATCGAACACTAGCATAAAATAATAGAAGCTCGAATTAAACATGATAAAGGCATATAATGTAAGTTTAAAGTTCAAAAACAATATTAAAGAGTCCAGGTAACTATGATCTGAAGTGCCACAAACGCCTACCAAGAAATACATTGCAATCACGTCAAAGAGATAATATACCACAAAATTAACAATTAATTTAATTTCAAAAGATACATTCAATACCAATGCCGAGCACAACTGCATAAGAAAACTGAAAAACACATGATGTAATATAAATTTGCAGTCCAAGAACAGTGAGGATATCATTTCATAATCCAGGTAAATATCATGTGATGCGCCACCAGCGCCTAGACAAAGGTGCATATATATCAAAACATACATAGCATTTATATCCAAACGACTTTTTACTATAATGACAGAACATATTAAGATAAAGGCTTTAAACCTAAGATCACGTATGAATACAATAAGTGACACTCTCCCAAACACTACAACTATTAGACTAGGGGAGTTTATGACAGAAATGCATGCAATAATTAAGTACAGTGTAAATAAAGAAACAACATAAAAGCACTTGCTGTGATAAACATAATAATAATAATAACAACTTTGCTTCTTAAATTTTTGCAGAGCCAGGCTTGATTTTAGCGATGTCTTGTGAGATTCGAACTGCAATGGCCTTAGTGCCTTCTTTTTCACGGACAAGTATGGTCCCATGCTTGACCCATACAAACTTATAATCATGCTTTTTCGCTGCGTCCCGGCATTCACGAAACAATTGTTTGTTTTTTAAGGTTAGGTGTTCATGCATGTAAATTGTCAGTGAGGTACCCGATACTCCCAGTTGCTCCGTTGTAAGCCCCTTGCAAAGTCGATGAGCGCTCAGGATGTTGTCGCGTAATATTCTCGAGGCAAACTTCACTATAATATTTTTAGGCATGTTATTATGTTGGTGTGCGTGTGGGACTCGATGAATTGATATTATATCGTTTTGTTGTATATTGCACTTGACAGCAGAGCCAATATTCAGCATTAAATTAATAAGATTTTCGTTGCGCCTTTCCGGTATATTGCATAATTCTATATTACAATTTCGTGCGCCCTGTTCGAGGCCATCAATCTTGGACGCCAAATCCGAGACCAGCTTATTCAAACCAGCGGACTCTTGAATTTGTTTACAACAGTAGTCAATCTTTTTGCTGAGATCGGTGTGATCGTCAGCGACAAACTGAACTGAGTTCTTAAGAGAATCGACTTGACATGCCAGACTTTCATGTTTCACATCCAGTTCAGATACTCGCTGGCGCAAAAGAAGCTGATCCGAACGAAGGGAATTAATGTCACTCCTAATCTCAGAAGTGACTTGAGTAAGGGAAGCCAAGTCCCCTTTTATTGATATTACGTTATCAGATATTTTTGTGATACTGGTTTCCATGTCAAGCCTCCACTCACTCAGCGTACTCTTGAACTCCGTAGACAGATCTTTTATGGCTTGGACCCACTCATGATCCGGTTGTTTACGCTTACGTAATGACACATTTTGTTCGCCGATTGTTGCTGCGCCAGGATCCTTGTTTAAGTCGGTATCGGAAAGAAACTTTTTATTCTCTGCGAACTGTGACATTTTTTTGTGGTAGGTAGAACTTTTTAACTTATCCAAATTAAAGTAAATAATAAATGGAAAAAGTTTTGCGCTTAGTAGGATTCGATCCGGCGACACTTCGCGCAGGCCCACTTTGACAAAAAGCGTGACTAATACCGCTCGACCACGGCGACTTAAGTGTAGTTGGCGAATTTAAGCTCCACTAGATAAAGCACAACATTGACGAACACGCGCTGATCTCGTGGCTGTTGGTTCCTTTGTTCTCAACACGGACGAAAGTTTTGAACAGTTTTTGCAAATAACTGAGATAACACTGAGTTTATTATGAAGTTATTATGATAATTCGTTAACACTATAGTCACTGCATGCCACAATTGGATTTTATCAAGTTCAAATAGGTATTACACCACTTTTTCGATTTTATTGTAAGAACTGTCTATAACACACGGTACTCAGGCGATAGCGCACGACGGAATGCTGCGCGGACGGCTTAGAAGGAACATGGGTGGTTTTTAGTCAGTAGAAGTCTGACACTCCCTTCCGCTCCGCCCAGCAGGGCTATTGCGTATCTTTTTAAATGTCAGTGGCTATCATAGTGTCCGTCGATTCACTGTCAGTTTGGTACAAAATGGAACCATTTGACAGTTAATCGATGGACACTATGATAGCCACTGACATTTAAAAAGATACGCAATAGTCCTACAGAGCGGGAGGAGTCATTTTATTCCCAACCTCAAAAAAGGCAGTAACCACACGAAAAACAATACTGATATAAAGTGATTAATCACAGTCCTACATGTCTATACTACTAAAGATTAACCATGTGTCAAATTCTCAATAATACTATTTACAAGCTCAGTACCAACACATTGCCGAATAAAATCCCGGCTGCCCGGGATTAGGGTGGCTGTTCATAAAACGCGCGCGTTCATATTACATGGAGTGTCCGCTAGTCAGTTCCGACAATTTGTTCCTACACCCCACTGTTGATAAGTATAAGTTAATATGTATACAGGATGTTCAGAATTGTGGATCGTAAAATAAATATAAGGCCGACTTAATATTGGACCTGTGGATGTCGAAAAAAATTCATAACAAACTTTCATCCCCTATTTAGATCTCTTAGTAGTTGAGTTTCGAAATTTACTGAAACTTTCCTCGATAACCATTCTTCTCACTGTTGAAAACAGCATGAAAATCGGTGAAGTAGTTTTTGAGTTTATCGCGAACAGACAGACAGACGCGGCGGAGTACTTTGTTTTATAATATGTAGTGATAGTGATAATGTAGTGATAAGTCTTAATTATTATATTTGGAAAATCGAATGACAGTTTAATGTATTCTTGAACGTCCTAGCTGCTGGGCCACTTATGTCACTTTTGTTTGTTTTTAGCCCACTGCGAGGCAAAGGCTTCCCCACAGACTTTCAGTCTTCTCTCCGTGAGGTTTTCTCCGGCAAATCTCGCACAAAAGCCACTAAGTCGTCACGCCAGAATAAAATATCAATCGATTTTGTGCCGAAAATGGAACCAAAAATATTTTTTGTGGCTGACTACCGGAAAAAAATATTTTAGATAACGGACTTGAAACCTAAGAACTAAAACCAGTCAGGTAACCACATCCTGTAGCTCCTTATATTTCATAGTGCAGATATTCCGTACAGAGCATATCGTATTTAGTTAACGAGAGTCATCTCGTCACAGCCGGGTATTGAGTGGGAGGACGCCACTACTGTGATGATTGTTAATACAAGTTATTGTTTCATTTATGGCGGATTGTTTATCAAAGGACGGATTTCCTATATTTATGAAGAAGTGTGTTGGATCTTTAGATTTGTAGTCAACACTGAATATTCTAATTGAAATAACTAACTACCGTGTTACTTGAATCTTCATTAATTTCAATCATTTTATTAAAACAATCATATGAGAAAATTGTTTTAAAATACCACCGCCATCTTAGCGCAAAGGAAAAAACACGCTATGAAAGAATAAAAAAAAATATTTACCAAAAAATAAACAAAATAACCCAACAATCAGTCGAAGAGCTTAAAAAACACGCTTCACAAATCATTAACAATATCACTCGTACGAATCGAGGAGACGGGGGCTAAATGGGACACACGGCCCGCTACTTTTTTATTAATTTACGAAATAAAGTTATAATCTTGTTAGCGGGCCGCTTCCATTGTGTCGCGTTACCTGGACATTGTAATAGGATCAACTTATTAAACACTAAGTATACAAACATCAAAAGCGTTTTTACAAAGTGAAAGAATGGCGCTCTCGTTAAGAGGATTTCTATTTTTACATTTTCATTATTGTGTACAAATATTTTTTTCGGACGGTAATTCTTTGTTTGTGATCACAAATATTGTTGTTATTTCATTACTCTTCTAGTAATATAAACGATTTATTAGGAGTAATAATCTTAAACCTCTCCCGGAGTCGGTGTACCGAAAAGCAATAAACATGATAACATCGTTCTGCTATAATGGTTATGGGGCAAAATATTTGAGATCCATTTACCAAGGATATTAGCCGATAAAGAGGTGCTTGAAAGGCAATGGAGCTACCTTTCGGACCCTTTGGGAGGTTCTCAAGGAGCGAAGGAAGGTGTTGTGCCCCGTCCTAAATACGATCTAATTACGAAATAGTTTCTCTTCTTGATTTATAGATTAAGTTGAGAACGGCGGGTCGCACACGCGGCGCACTGGTATACCGCTGACATATTAAAATCCTTTCACATGTGTGTTTAGTCGATACTGTTTATAACTTTGAAGTAGGTATATAATTTAAACTAACGTTACTTTAACCAACAACTTAAGTTCGAATAAGTTATTGGTTAACCTACAATGCCGAGTTTTTTCTTTTATGGGAACTCTTCATTTTAATTAGAACCACTTTAAAATCATTATTAAAATGCCAAAAGATTGGCTTCACCCGGTTTCACAATATATTTCTACACGGACTTTATACCCAAATTACTTAAGAATATAATCCCAAATCAATACAACATTTCAATATAACCAGAGCTGTTCATATAAGCGGCGGTATCGAGAGGTGTTAAAGGAAAGACGGGACAATCTCCGAGGCATTATCGGATTCCGCGGGTGCTCGGCCCACAATGGATGTTCTGGCCGATCCGAGCTTACTGTGTGGGCCCACTGCTTTGTACCAAATCACTTCGCGTAGATTTATTACCCAGTGTCTCCATTACCCCACTCTCCCCATATAAATTGTAGAATAAGTGTTGCCATATTTACTGGTGACGTATTGCTAATCGCCGGAGCCTTCTGTTGCCAGTGGTGAATAGTAATAATTAATCTGGTTGTCCGATGATGAATTTGAATAATTTATATCGGTAATTTATTGGTGGAAGGTCCGCGGATCAAAATGAGGAGGTGGCACATGTGCCGCTAGTGAAGGGATCTGAGAAACTAATAATTTTAGTGGGACAGAGTGACGCTTGAGATAATTAATGCGAAGATTTGCAAGTAAGCAATCCATTACTCTATTATTTGATGCCCATTGAAAAATAGAGTAAATTGAGGGTCGAACGGCAGTCACTTAAAAACCTTTTCGTTACCTACCACCATTTTTAACAAGATAGTCATAAGTTTTTCGGTCTCATTATGTCAATCCAACACATATTGACTTTTCCATCATTTAATGGAATATTTCGTCTCCCATAATCCTGTTTAGCACCTCACCCCATAGCCGTGGTCACGATAACATATTCAAAACAACCGGAATTGGGTTGTTCCGTCACGTCTAATCAATCGTCCGCATCGAGTGACCGTTGTTGGTCAAACTGACCGCGAAAACGTGATTACCAACCGATCGGACTGACCGATGACAGTTCACCACTGGAATGTAATTACTATACCTTCTGTAGGTACAAATTACTAATGGTTCGGATTATTTGGACCCGACTACGCCAAAGTGAATTTGTAATAAGATCCCACAATCTTAAGACTTGTGTCGGCCTCAATCATTTATTTACTTTGATGATGTTCGTCGTGAAATGCGAGTAAGTTTCGAGTTTGGGACTGTATGAGTCAAATGGCGACCTGAATTTATTTGCAAATAATTTATGGGACTAAAAGGGCTACTGTAATTTTGCTCACGTAAATGTTACTGAGTTTGATTGAGCGCTTCTGTTCTTTTTTTAAGTTATGAGTATCTAAACTCATATTTTATTATTCCGTATCAACTTGACGGCACGTTTGGCGCAGTGGCTGAGCGATTGGACTGCTGCGCTGCGTGTCGCGGGTTCGATCCCCGCACGGAACAAATATTTGTATGGCCTACAGATAGATGTTTCGGGTCTGGGTGTTTGGTTTGTGTATGCGAGTTTAAATGTTTGTAAACGCACCCACGATACAGGCGAAATTCCTAGTGTGGAGCAACGTTTTCTTAAAACGCAGCTAGTAAATTATAATTTCATTAAAAGATTTTATTGCACACCAGTTTGTAGATACAAAATGAAAATTATAATCACCGTAAAACATAGCTTCATGTTGCTAAAACAACATTGTACTTTGATTCATTTGCAGTAATATCGTAAGTGGTGGGATAAGTGCCTCCCATTATCTTAACATACGTGAGCAGATGGATTCCTTGTTATAAATCCTCTGCTGGGGTAATATACGAAACATCAAGTGATTATGAATGAGTAATATACTCGTAGTACCCACATTTATAAAACTGATTTTATATATTTTTTAACCGACTTCCAAAAAGGAGGAGGTACTCAATTCGTCTGAATGTTTTTATTTTCTATGTTTGTTTACGGATAACTACGTCATTAATGAACCGATTTTTGAAATTGTTTTTGTATTCGAAAGAATATACTCCCGAAATTGTCCCACTGTCACCAAGTCAGGATCTGATGATGGAATCCCAGAGAAATCGAGGGCAACCCTCAAATTTTATTGGCACACATCTCGTTTTCCATATATTTTCTGAAGCTGTTCAAGTATTTGCGTCTGATAATCATAACTTCATGTGGCTGCGCTGATAATGGAAGGTACAACTCCTCAACGGTTAGGAGTTAAAAGAAACTTCCTTCAAAATTATACGTACTTATGGACCGATAGTTGTATTCCTTCAAGCTATTAGTTTGACCTGATGATAGAAGGTAAATCTCATTAACCGACTTAAAAAAAAGGAGGTTCTCAATTCGTCGAAATCTTTTTTTATGTAAGTATATTCTAAGATAACTCTAAGAGACGTCTGAACCGATATAGTAAATTGTTTTTTTTGTTAGAAAGGAGATATCTCAAGGCTGGTATCATGGTAAGGAAATCAGGATCTGATGATGGTATCCCAGAGAAATCGCGGGCAACCCTCAAAATAGGCACGTATTATGCGTTTTGTGCTTTTTTTAAAGCTTTTCAAGTATTCGCACTAGCAGTTATCACTTCATGTTGATGAGCTGATGATGGAAGGTATAACTCCTCAACGGTTAGGAGTTGAAAACAATAATAAAGGAATTTTGCAGGTTAAGTGTTAGGTTTCTTGGTTGAATATTAAATGCATAGTAATTTATATTTGTATAGGACAACTAAAAATGGAAAAATAAAACTTCAGAAAAAAAATTGCATCTGAAGTCGGTAAAATTCGTTTGTTTTATTTAGTTTTTTCTGCCACCGACTTCAGAAGCAAATTTTTCTTCTGAAGTTTATTATTTACTTTTTTGTTTTTTTGGAAGTCGGAAGATTTTTTTAATTAATTACGGAAAAAACAGGAACGATTAAGTTTAAAAATGATTAAGGACGTCAAATAGCATATTATACCTACATACAATCCATAATATACCAAGATAGTAATTACAGGTAGTTGGCACAAACTTATCTTGTCTGAGCCAAATTAAAGGAGACTCAAAATATTAAAGTTGTAAAACGTCTCAAATTTAGATTCCCTCTCTTTAATCCACTTAATAGGTGTTTGACTTCAAATACAGCGAAACTTTATCATTTTCCACTCTAATTAGTATGTAGTTAATTAATGGCAAAAATTTTCAGTTTGCTTAGTAACTTCCAGAGTCCCCTTTTGGTAGCTAATCAGAGCTGTACGACAACACAGATGTATGTGTACGACTGCTCGACTCACTCCATATACTTAATTAATTAAAAGAGTCCTCGAGCTCGAGCCAGTTCCCGTGCCATCCTGTTTACCTGCGCCAATGTTTGCACAACTAACGAACTACTTAATCATCATTTATTCGATTGCAAACGAAAAGTTACAAACTGTCCAATGAGTCCACACGAATATATTTCACCCAGCACGCCCACTTCGACTGTCCTTCATTATAAATAAATCAAAATTCAATTTTCGTAACGAAATTTTCAAGACCCAATTTCAGCATTATCTGATTAAAATGGGCCCGCATATCCGAATAACCGACGGATAAGAAAATTGCATTACCTTATTAACCGGTTTAATGTGTAGGTGTTAAGTAAATTTGGATGTAATCGGGGTAAGCCTTTTTTCCGGGGTGGGGTTTGCGGAGCTGAGAAAAAATGCGCCGGGATTTATTGGCTTGTTACCGGGATTTAAAAAAAAGGATCGTCGCAGACGGGCCGGGAAGGAAAGGAATGCGTCCCGGACTACGGAGTCCCGGCCTCCCATGCTCGCGGCGCGCGTTTGATGGTTTGAAAAAGGCCACCCCTTATGCTCATTTTTGTGATCGTTTTGATTTTTCTTCTTTTTTTATTTATGTTGGCTGCTAATTTCTATTTCATTTGACTTGTGAGTCATATTTGCTGCATGATTTGAACGGTTCATGGTAAATTGGGAGTTATGGCTAGTGATTTTTTTCAAGAGATCTGTGTTCTCTCTTTGAACATGGGTTTGCAGTTGAATCAAGTTTTTTTTTTTAATTTCTGTTCTTTTCAATATGAGCATTCTAGCTTCAACTACAAAGTTCCTTTAAGGTTGCAAGTTATCTCTTAAGTCTAAATAAAGTTATAGATAGGTAAATAAGTATGTAAACTCAATAACATTTTTACATAGTAGGACTCTAACCTTTATAAATTGTTTTCTGTCTGTAACTCGATTGCTCATCAAGCATTTTAAGTGACTCTCGCGATCCTCTCGAGACTCACTCGAAGCTTCTTAAATATTCACAGACCGTGATTGTCGATTGCGTCTTAAGACTGACAGACAGTCGACTTTTTAGGTAGACCTTTATCAGTTTTAGTTTAACGATTATGTGAATATTCGGACGGGTTAATATTTTTTTTTACAATTTTTTTTATAAAATAAATGTTTGGCTTTGGTCAACTGTCCTCTACAAACCATATACATTAAGTAAATGTACTGTGCTATATATTTTTAATGTACAAATAAAATCACGCCGCGAGTGGACGCCCTACAAGGATACACACGGACCATATTGGTGAGGTTCTTCAGAAAGGTCAATTGCCTATGCAATTCACGCACGCTATGCGAGTATGACCAGATGTATAAACGTGGCGTGGTGATTGAAGTTTGTAAAGGATCGTAGCAAGTGGCGTTCTGTGGTGTCCGCCTACCCCTGTGCGAAATAAATAAAATCTATTTGTATTTCATAAAAACATTACGTAATTTAGTAGTCACCTTCTGTGCAGTATACAGCCTACGCCTACAAACATTAATAAAACATTTAACAATTCAAAAACCACAACCACCGAAAAAAACAACAAATTGAAACCAAATAAACAATGTCGGAATACAAAAATCTCGTCGGTAACAATCATGAATATTTTATAGGAAACAGAACCGAGTTTTTACTCCTTTTCCGTGTACGTGACGACTTGGGACCGAGAGAAATAAATGAGTTAAATTAATAAGAGGGGGCGGTTAGTTACAATTACGTTTTTAAATGTAAGCAAGCCGGCTCCTTGTTACGATTTGATTTTTCTTGTGCGACACGCCATTTGTCGGCTCTACGGCGGTAATGGAAAGAGTTGTGTCTGCTTTTTTTACGTATTTATAATTTTATTGTGTAATTATCACTGGCTAAGATTTTTTTTTTATATGTTAAAGCAAGTCAGAGATCCACGGGCCTAACGGGGTTAAGAAAATCGATCTATGATAATAATGCATGTACTTACGTAGAGAGAGGTGTTAGTTAATATTGTGTATTGCTTAGTGGGTAGACTAGTATTTTATTTAACATAAGGGTTTGTTTTTATTGGTCACTCTTTAATAAATAGGTACTATAGAGAGATAAATATTACAAAGTCATCAAACGTAAATAAATAAAAAAACAAATTTAAATACGAGATTTGCTTTCAGAGTCATGTTTTTACTCAAAATAATCCAAAAATTAAACAGATCATTTTGAAATCATTTTTTTTTAGGAATGTAACAATTTACATTTACATCCGTTTACAAATTCCCCGTTATTAAGCTTTGATTTCGGAAAAGCAAAGGGTTAAAAAATGAAAATCGCGACCCTCCCGCGAAAAATCGGGCCAAGGAGGGTTAGAAAAAAAACCGAAGAAATACCGCGCGTTGTTTTCTAAAGACGGGGGTAACCAGGTAGCGAGCCAAATGAATTGCAAACAGCATTATTATTTCCTTCAGGAAGTCGTATATATTCCCGGGCGCCTTTATTTTAACGTTTCTTGCTTTATTCATTTTTTTTCTTACCCCTTTTTTATTGCCGACAAGCTCGTAATATATTGTAAACGCACAGCGAGTGCCGGCTGTAAACAACTATTACAACTTAATAGGGAAACGGGGTACCAGTTTATGGGGCTTTATTTTTATTTGATTTTTTTTCTTCGGTTGAAAATGATTTTAGATTTGTGTTCTTAATATCATAATGTGGATTCTGTAGCTTGATATCTTTGTGCTTGATAGTACAAATACTATCAAGCACAAAGATATCAAGATATTGTTAAAAAACCAAAAGAAAACCCTAATTTGATAACAAAGGAAAACCACTATTATTATTATTCCCTTTTTTAACTTTTTAACAAACTTATTACTTTTTATTATTATTATTATTTATTGAATAAAAGGCCAACATGGACCAATCCACACATGTATAACAAAATAAATATCACAAAGACAATTAAAATAAATACAAAAATACCAATAAATCCAATTAAAGTCAATAAAAACAACACTACTACTTACTATTTATTTATTTATTAAGGACATAAAACAGTTACATGCTATAGAAAATACAAAAATCCTTAAAAACTAAAGCTCATTACATTTTACTGGTTATGTTAGAGTCCCCTTAATAGAAGGTTTGCCTATTACCATCGACTGGACACACTCCAGACTCCAGGCTCTTTCTTACGTATTTTTTTTGGAGTAAAAGCATGTCATATTAGTAAAATAATTTTACTCCAAACATACAAAGATTTTTTTTCGAGGATCAATTTTTATTACCAAGAAATGAAACCAATTAGACATTAACAAGATACTTCTAAACATTACTACTACCCTAGTAATTAGGTCTAACAAAGGATCTAACCAGATAAGAAACGAGTACATTTCTTGGGTGAATAGTTTTGCTCATAAAATCCGCTATAAAAGGGCGATAATGGCCGATTTTAGCCGATTATGGCCTCTGTAACGGCACTCTAATAATGAATTGTCTTTAGTATAATGTCTTATCGTGATTGTACTACCAGCTATAACGCTTTTGTTCTAGATTAATAGGATGAAATTCATAATTGCTTGGTTAAATTATGGATCGCTGTGTAAAAGGGTACCGTCTGCTTTTGGTTTCTATCTACATTTTGTAATATAAATACAGACATGACTGACGTTGTTTGTGATCACAAGCACCATTGCGGAGTATGAAGTCCTTTTTTTTTTTGGCGGGTGGAAAATCATCTAATAACCCCTCCCACTCTGGGCAGAGCGAAAGGTAGTGTCAGACTTCTACTGACTAAAAACCACCCATGTTAGCCCCATGTCGGGGCCGCGGTATCTCTTGCGAACAACCCGCAGCCCCGACAGGCTGAGTATGGTCCTGGGTTTAATTTCTTGGTTGGGCAAAGTTTTTTGAGTTTTTTTTCAATAAGAATTTACCAGTCATGGATTCTGGATTGTTCCGGGTTGATGACAATAGGTTAGGTTATCGGGTTTTGCTGGAGTACGAATTGGGACATAGAATAACTGGCAAATATGGAGTGCTGGTTAGCCCCTGCCTAACCCTGCAAAGATTTCAGTCGTGATATTAAAATTAAAATGGCTGTTATGTGGAAGTGGTTTATGAGTAGGTATATCCGTCGTAGCTGTAAATAAATTTACGTTCATCTATAGCGGTAACCTAGTTTTCCACTTGTACATTTGTAAGGCCTCATTGAAATGCCACTCGACTCTACATTCCAACCATAACACTTGGTTATAAAGTATTTTATGGTTTATGTTAAAGTAAAAATCATTCACCTTCCTGTAATCCACAAGGGTTTAGCGGTGGTGTGGGTACCTGTTACTTACAATATACCACATTTTTAACCGACTTCCCAAAAAGGAGGAGGTTCTCAATTCGATCGGTATGTTTTTTTTTTCTTATTTTTTTTTATGTACACCGATTACGCCGAGATTTATGATCTGATTTACGTGATTCTTTTTCAGTTTGATGCGTAATAGTTGCCATTTGGTCCCATAAATTTTTGACATTGTTTGACCCAGTACTTTTGAATTTATGAACTTTTTTCGTTTATGTGTGTCCGCTAATAACTTCGTCGTTTGTGAACCAATTTTGACGATTCTTTTTTTATTGTAAAGGAGATATTTCAAGGGTGGTACCATGATATAGAAACCGAGACCTGGTGATGGGATCCCAGAGAAATCGACGGTTGGGAGTTGAAAGCAATAATAAGGGAATCTTGAAGGTTAAGGGTTAGGTTTCTTGTTTGGACTACAACTAAAAATGAAAAAATAAAAAAACTTTTCTGTCAGTGGCAAAAAAAAGAAATAAAACAAACAAATGTCACCGACTTCAGAAGCTGATTTTTCTTCTGAAGTTTATTTTTCACTTTTTGGTGTTTTTGAAGTCGGTTGTTTTTTTTTGCAGAAAATTTTGTATGCTATGTTTAGGCCCTACGGGTCATGGCTATAACGATTTTCCGGGCTTAGATCTAGACTCTGACTACTACCACACTTAAAAATACTACTACAAGTACCTGTGTCATCCCACAGCTGGGTAGAAACCTCTCCCAATTATTTCAACATCATTCTCGTACCCTTATTCCAATTCATTTGGGCGCGTCGGCGCAAGATGTCTTCGTTTTCCATACTTCTCTTTTCTTTATTACTCATCATCTCAACAGACACTCTCTTCCCTCCACATCATCCCTTTTTTTTTTTTTTTTTGGGGGTTGGGAAATCATCAAATAACCCCTCCCGCTGCTGTCAGCGAAAGAAGAAGTCTGTACTTCTACTGACTAAAAACCACCCATGTTCCTTCTTAGCCCTTGCGCTAGGGCCGCGGTATCTCTTTCGAACAACCCACAGCCCCGACGGGTCCACATCATCCCTTATACAGACCATACACCGTTTCTCCCAATTACTTCCAGTTTAAAATGAATAATAATCAACCAAAAAATATTCCTTCTAAAAATCTACCTATATTTTCCACCTATAAACACACATATGACATTTACACGTGTACAAACAGACAGATATACCGTGTATATGCTATTAGTTATATCTGTAGAGGGTAATAAAGCAGCGAGTGGAGCCAATAAACGTAGATTATCGGGAGTTATGATGCGATTCACGTTAATGCGACATGACAACAGGCCCCGGGCTGCGATCCAGAGAGAGCAGTGCCAGGATAATGGAATAAACTCACTTACGACCGATGGTAATATTTTTTGACGATTTTTGGTAGAATAACTTTTATTATTTTACAAAAAAACTTAGATTTTCGTGAAAACATGTAAGTACCATATTATTATAGCACATTTAAAAAACCGCAAATATACCTTTGTCATTCATACAAACACTATGAAAAACAAACTTATCTCCAAAATTTGTATTTCTGTTGACGCTATTGCAAAAAATAATACAAATTAGAGGGCGCTTCCCTACTGCGGTGATACGAAACCCTTCATGTGCTAGTCCGACTCGCACTTGACCAGTCGTTTTACGAAATTTTGTTACTTTTAGGAAATCGTCGCCATTTATTTTTCTCAACAGGCTTAAATTAACCATCATTGACCTTTACTTAACTTTTTCTAATCTGTCAAATATTAGGCTCTCTATTGTGTTTAACATCCAATTGTCCCCAGAAAGAATACGGGGAGGTCCTACCACTGAGCAAACAGTTCGACATCGAGTCAATGTTGACTTTGGCCCGATCTCCCCTATTCGTATAGCGACAATAAATCGTATAAATAAATTACCTTTGTCAATCTCCGATGATCTTATTTGTTTCGGAATGCAGTCTATGTATGCAGTAAAACTTTGCAATAAATTATAGGATTGCAAAGGAATATTTTTCCTACGACAATATATTTTTGAGGTTTACTGTTCTTAAAAACCGGCCAAGTGCGAGTCGGACTCGCTCACGAAGGGTTCCGTGCCCTTTTTTTTATAAAAAGGGGCAACAAAATCGCGTTTGTTGTATGGGAGCCCCCTTTTTTTTTGGGGTGGGTAATCATCAAACAACCAGTGTGTCAGACTTCTACTGACTAAAAACCACCCATGTTCCTTCTTAGCCCTTCATGTCGAGGCCGCGGTATCTTTTGCGAACAACCCGCAGCCATGGGAGGCCTCTTTAAATATTTATTTTATTTTTAGTATTTGTTGTTATAGCGGCAACAAAAATACATAATTTGTGAAAATTTCAACTGTCTAACTATCGCGGTTCTTGAGATACAGCCTGGTGACAGACAGAGGGACGGACGGACGGACAGTGAAGTCTTAGTAATAGGGTCCCGTTTTAACCCTTTGGGTACGGAACCCTTTTTTTTGTTTTTTTTTTTTGGCGGGTGGAAAATCATCGAATAACCCCTCTTGCTCCTGGGCAGAAGGACAGGAAGTGTCAGACTTCTACTGACTAAAACCACCCATGTTCCTTCTTAGCCCTTAATGTCGAGGCCGCGGTATCTGGGTACGGAACCCTAAAAATTAAACTGTCTACGTTTTTTTCCCAAAGAGGTTCTTGTAAAAAAACATCAAAACCTAAGTTTTAACTAAAACTCATTGCTTATCATAAATACAATTCCCTCAATCCGCATCCCCTGTCCAGTACAAAAAAGCACTACACTTTTTTGGGGTGAAACGGGGAAATAAAGATATGGCCGTGGTCGCAAACAGAACGATATGTTGACCGTGGGTCGTAAAAAACACGTTAACATCCATTCACGTTTATGTCCCCTATTTGCGCGCAACCACCGGCCAAGGGTTACAAAGTAGCTGATTGCTCGCAACCTACCAGTAGCATGACCTTTTGTGTGTTTTGGAGGGAATACCGTGGAAAATACTGACAAATTATGTTGTATTTCTGTTGTTGTAAAGTGACTTACAAACCAAAAATCCTTTGGACATTCAAGAAGATGAAGAAAACCTTTAAAAATATACATAAAGGTGAAGCCATAAGTATGTTCCAGTCTAGTTTTATTGTGAAATAGATCATCATCATCTGCCTAACCTTTTCCCGAGTATGTTTTGGTCGGCTTCCAGTCTAAACTGATGCAGCAGAATATATAAGTACTAGCTGTACCCGCGTGCGTTGCTATGCCCTTTTTAATACATAATACTTGCCTACCTACCTGCTACGTACCTACTACTTACCTAACTACTACCTCCTATCCTACCTACCTACTACCTCCTATCCTACCTACCTACTACCTCCTATCCTACCTACCTACTATCCTACCTACTACCCTACCTACCTACCTACTACCCTACCTACCTACTACCCTACCTACCTACTACCCTACCTACCTACCACCCTACCTAGTCTACTATCCTGCGTACTGAGTTGTGTTTTGTTATTCTGTCAGTTGCGTTTTGTTATACCACGTTTTATGTCACGTCCCACGGGAACGACGGGAACGGGAAAAAAATCCTATATCCTTCTCCTGGTTTTTAGCTACCTCCCTACCAATTTTCAGCCAAAACAGTGCCTGAACTTTCGAGACATAGACAATAGCTCAAAGAGTATATAACCACTACGTATGAATAGCTTATCAAGAAAAATCATAGACAACCTATAAAAAGACATTTACACTTTTGTTAACCTGTAGAATAAATCTTAGGTATTATTTTCGGAAATTAAAAATTAAATAATTTACACAAATTAATGTCGAAAACAAACAAATGTTTTCGAGACATTTTACAAAAAATAAATTTCTGAACGCACACATGAATAGTTGTTACAGTATTTGACAGGATTGGACAACAAATGTTTGACATGTAATAAACAAATCAGCATTTATTGAAATGATTAAGTATTCATTACACATATCGAGTTTTCATTGTTTTTAAGATGTATTATGCTATTCGGGGCGGAGACAAATCCAACGAATCAATAACCATGAAAATTGGTTCAGCAGATCTCGAGTTATAAGTGTTGTAACAAACCCGTCTTTGTTTTATATATATAGATTTTACATGGAGCGACTACATGAACTCCTCAACACAGTTAGTACTGGGCCATATGAGAACCTTTGTTAAACTGGTTGAGGTTGTTATGAAATAGATCACAATCAATATTTTTATATTGTAAATAGTATTAATTCTATTGAAAATTGTTTGGTCTTTCTCTAGGCTCCTAACTTAACTACCAAAAGTATTAATTTTTTTATCGACTTTTGGAATACCGAAATGGAACATATATTTTTGTTTCACCATTTATTTTTCTCCTAATAATACCATAGTCCATACGAATAGTCTTTTCTCAATAAGATAAAAGAGAATGTTCGTATTCTTCCTACAGACGCTTTGTTACATTGCGTTCTATCTAAGGTGCTCAAAACAAAAGTTTCTTACAAGTTTTATTATGGCACCCCTAAGCGGAGGGGTCCGTTGACCCATTTTTCTGGAGATGATCCACCGGAGTTGTACACGAAGCTTGCTGGAATAGGTGTAGGTAGAGTGAGGATAATGTGTAACAAAAGAATATTCTCCATAACCTTAACTATTTATGTCACTTGATAACATAGCTGTCAATAAAGACACATCTCGGACGAAATAGGATGTGGGATCCAAGATGTTGATCATATTAAGAAATAGTTTCGTGCAGCATTGCTTACGGTGTATATTTAATTAATAGGTAATCTAAAAGTCTTGATACTAAAAACCAGTTATCAAATAAAAAAATGCACCCAAATCGGTTCCCCCGTTTAAGAGCTACGGTGCCGTAGACAGACAGACACACACACACACATCATAGCGGCCAAACTTATACCTAAGTTTATAAGATCTATCTATTTGCGTCGGCTCTTCAAAATAGTTTCAATAGTAAGGAGCTTTAGTTACACGAGACCGATTCTCGGAACCAATTTTTGGTAGTAAAAACAACAATTGAGACTTTCGACATAAGTCATTTTGACAACTGGCTGTCTGAAATGGCCACTTTAGCAAATCATAATATGAATTGCGTTGAAAATCGTAAAATAGACGTACCAATCATAATAGTAACTGCGTCTGTGACCATTTTACAAATTTTAACGCTATTATGATCTGTTTTAAGTGGCCATTGTAGACCACCTGGTCCGTTAAAAAAAAATATCAACAACTCTCTCTACATAAATAAACCCAAGATGGCCGATCCCACATTGGTCCTCGCTTATTGAGTTATCACAGTTGCGAGTATCGATTGGACATATCTATGAAGATCCACATGACAGTCCGCAGTTATTGTTTTATGTCACGGATAATAAGTGAAATGGACTGATTGCTACTGTTATATTTTATTTTTCTTTGTTTGTGAGAGACTGAGGAAAGTCGGCGAATGTGTACTGGTTATTGGATTCACAGAAATTGGGTGAACTGGTTGGAGTTATGTTATACGAGTACTACTGCATTTTATGGTAGGTTCTATCGCTCCTTGGTTTGGTTTTGTTGAAAAGTTTAAAAAGTCTGGAATCCCGTTTTCTGTTTTTTTTTATTTGTCATAAAATACGTAGGTGTTAGTGGTGGCGAAGAATCCAAATAGAATAGAAATTTAAAAAGTACAGTTACCAGTGCATCAAGTTCCCACAAATTGTCAATTATTTATTCAAATGATTAGCAACCATAAAATGTTGAAAGTTAAGTTCAAAATCGAATGGGAAAATTTGACAGTTTGTGTTAACTTGAAGCGCTGGCGATTGTACATAACCACGATTTTTAAACTATATATGCAACTAGCAGTAAAGTATATATTTTCTCAAATGAACATAATAATAAACGAACATAAACATTTAGTACCGACAGCCAATTCTACTTAAGCAAAATAACTTCCTGCGAGGTTATTAATCAATCAAGTGAAATACCTACCTGAAGGCAAGCGAAGCGAATTAGCCAGGCAAACAAGAGTCAGACGTCCTTCGATCTTATTTATTTTCTCCTCTATAATTCGTTTCCGACCCCGTTTAATGTTGATTACATTCCACTTCCAAGGTTCAACTTTGAGATGGAAATAACTCGTTACTTCTATTAAGTAATTAGTATAAAGCGATGCTTAAGTAATGAAGCGTAATTATAAGAGGACACGTCTGAGGAGTACGATAATTAAATCAATCATCCTTTCACCGTGGTGTATAATCTTTTCAGTGAAATTAAGTTTGAATTAAATACTCTTAAACGAATTGAGTCGATGCTTTGAACTCGATAGCCTTTTGGAATAGAATTTGAGATGTTTGCGAAGTTCGCATCATCTCAACTTATATTGGATTTCGTCGTAAGCAACTAAATAAAGTCTTATTTTGGTGTGTTTTGATCATTTTCGTACAACGTTGCTTACAAATTTGTTGATTGCTTGCCTCGGGAAATACCAAGGTGGATTTTTCCGATTTTTATTATTTGCTCAAGAAAATTCTTTCACAAAACTAATATTATGATCGTATCGTATAGTACATATATCATAGGTAAAGAAGGTCATCATTATATAAACTACTAGCGACCTGCCCATGTTTCGCATGGTCATGACGACCCCTGACTGGTCCATCACATTCCCGACATTTCATTGAAATCGTTTGGGTGGTTACAGTAATTAGCGTGTATGAACATAATAAAATAAAGGTGATGACCCAAAACTACCTTAATCTATAATGATGGTCTGTTTTTGTTACATTTAAGCTGAACTGAAATTAAACAGCGTCAATTCTACCTTCTACAAAGCCACCTTCTATCAATCCATTTTATCAATAACGCAACATTTTTACTCCACTTTTATCATTTGATTGGTAGAATAATTTAAAGCGATCGCTCTCCCCCGGGAGGATGCGGGCTGGAGCAAACTTTTAAAGATATTATCCTAGAAGGGTTGAGGCCGAGCCGTGCGTCCTACGTGAGCCGGCGCGCCATCTGTCTTCAGCCGACTGGAATTTGTTTATCTCGTAGATATAAAAGCGTTTTTGGATTAGAAATTGTCTATTTTGGCAAAAAAAGGTTCGAGTGTTCTATCATGTATGAATAAAGTTAAAAGATACCTACAGAAGATTTTACACAATAAAAGTACATTCAAGTGACTAACAAAAAATCGTTTTCTTTTAATAATGGATGTAGTCAGTACCAGAGAAAATCGATATCAAGGTTCCACTTCAAATTCGAGGATGTCAATTAATGTTAATTTTAATGATTGTAATTCTGAAAACAAAACTTCTTTCGATCTTCATGATGCTAAACAAGTTAGTTTTCCTTTTTATAATTTCCATACAACAAAAGCTTCCACGTAAAAAGCCAGGCGTCACCAAGGACCAAGACAGACAGTGATGGCATTATGCAAACGTGCCGCAGTAACCATAAAAATCAAGACATTATCCACAATAACCGCGTATCGACGCAGGAACTGGACCCACATAAATTTATCATTTTCCACTGCATAAAGCATACAATTCGAATCATTGGTCCTTCCTTAGGGGTTGAAAAACTTTGTTGCATGGAAGTTCACTACATAATATTGTATATTTGAGTTCTTATTCGTTAAAAATATATGTTCAGAAAAAGAAGAGTACAATTTGAAAACTGAAGATCTCAAGGTCCAAAATTGTAGATTGAGTTATTATTTACTTATATTCAAAATTCATATTTTTTCTCCTTATAATCTTTCCAAAAGGTTTTGTCCCGCGCCACCTCGTACCAAACCAAAATACAAAATATCACATTTAGTTCCAAAATTCGTATTGTAAAAACACAAAAACAACTCAAGCGCGTATACACAGAAAAGAAGAAATAAAATAGATTGAATAGGTCCACAGCATTGACAATAGAAACCTCGCCTTCAGCCATACACTTGCTATGCCCACTCGTCACCCGCGTCGGACCGAGAGGGTCGAATCTACATAAAAATATCCACCGAAAATATCCATATTTTTAAATTTGATTTCAGAACTTGGACAAATGTTTGCTATTGAAAATTGGAGGCGATAGTGACGTGACAAAAATTCAATGCGACAAAGTTTCGGTGCATAATAAAAGATGGCGGACTTATTGAATGTTTTTGGCGCGAATACGGTCCTGTGTTTGGGGTTTTATTAGATTGGAGTGTTGTAGAAGATTTGAATAAGGTTTGCCATATTTGAATGTGTTTTGTGCTGGTCAAATTGTCGGTCCTCGTTGGTCTTGTGGTCGCCATCGCCGCTGCTGAGCATGAGGTCCAGAGTTCAATTCCTGGGGCATATTTAAGTTGGGTTTTTTATCAGGTATTTTTCAGCAGCCACGGAGGCTGGATTACAGGGTGACGTTATGGTTCATTTATATCAAAAATTTATATATTGTATTATTTATCTTGCCCTCGAAATGTACCTAGAAAAGTAGTTGCCTGGGTCCTCAGATTTAAATATAGGTGTGTTGGTGTGTACTTAATTTGTTTTGTTTTGAAAGTAATTTTTGTAGTAGGTATTAAACGTGTGAGCAATATCAAACTTTGCTCATGTCATAGGTTTCGTAAAAACCGCAAACGTCTCAAAAAGTGTTGTAAATACTTCATATCCGCGAGCAGTACAAAATTTCGAACGACACATCCTTAGCCATCAATACTGCAATACCCAAAAGAGATGCAAACAGCCACTGGGCAATACCTTACACGAGATCCCACGTACCCAGTAAGTAAATAGTCATGTCTCAATGGCCGCTAATAACGCTGGGAGAGTAGGCGCGTTTCACCCGGGGCGTAAAACTTTGGACGTTCGTGTTCTTGTATGTACTTGTGCACAGTACACATCTGTGCTGGCCGCAGACCAAGTTCTGGTACAGTGTTGCGGCGCTGACGGCTCCCAGATATGTCATATTTGAAACCCGGTCCCCCTCCCCTTCCTCCCTCGCCCGAGCTGTGACACCCCCGCACGCCGCATCGGACATCTTCTCGTGTAATGCGCCGACTGATTGTACTTGTACTTGGATACGGTGGTCTTGCTACTTTAGAAGATGCTCAAAGATATTAAAAAGAAAACACATTCATGTTTTTAGTTTTTAGTAGGTAATTCAATAGCTATTAAAATTAGCGTTGCCTTTAAATACTTGTAAAATATATACATATTTTATATTCGGATACCAAAAAAAAAAATTCAGCACTTCCATGTACAAAATTGTGTTATAGTGTATAAGAGAAGGTCAGCAAATCAGACAACCTGTGGTGGTTCTCGTTTTGGTATGACCCAAAACAAGTTTATTTATTTATTAACTATTTACGCCCGTTTTTCCTCACACATGCATTATTGAGGCATACAAATGGTTCCTCAAGCTCAAGAGAAATTTTGACCCAAGTATCAAAACCAATCGCGCGCAGTACAAGACGATGAATGAAACGAGTTAGTCCGCCCACTCTTGGCAAGCAAGTTTTCTAACGAAGACGTCACATATGCTGCCTACAACTTTCACGCGAATATTTGTATTCGAGACGTTTCCATACATACGGGAACACAAATAAGTATGTACCTATATCATTGCAATCTGGCTATGTATCTTGTGGGGAGTTAAAGATTATGAAAAAGTTCGTTATTTGACTGTCAAATATTTTTTTTGGTTTTTGTAGATCGGGAAGTTATTAATTGTACATGGTTTGACCTTTTTTATAATGAAACTACTTGATTTTGAAAAAAATGTCACCTAAGTGGTTTTTTTTTAAGGAACAATGCCCCACTCTAGGAATTTCTCGTGCATCGTGTGTGTGCTAGGCCTGGAACAACTGTCTGTAGCCCATTCAAATATTTTACATCGAGTAGCCACTTTTCCAAGGAAGCAATTTAATGGACCGTATGAATAAACGTATACCCTATTAAGACGCACCTTTCAGTAAGTACTCTTTCTTACGCTAATCATCAACGTATCACAAACATGTAAGTTATCCCAGTAATTAACCACATATTTAGAAAACCTCAAATAACAAGAATAATTTAAAACCACACCCATGCAGATGTAAACCTACTAACTCCATATTAATTCATTCCTAAACACAATCAAACAAAATCATTGCGAGCCTCACCCAGTGAGTTGGTGGTCCACATAACTACAGGGGCTCTCAAAGGAGCTATGTGTTTGATTTGGACCCGCTTACCCGCTCCGCAACAAATTGTGTTCAGAACTTCGTCGGGCTAGTAAAAACCTTTCGCATACCGTACTCTTTGCACTACATTTGCTAAAATAAGGATACGTGTACGGTTTTATTTGGGTTGTTGTTTTCTGTGAGTGTAATTACGTATTTGATTGGGATGGAAAATTGGAGTGTTTGAAAATCTGTTGTGAATAGTAAACATGGTTGATAGTGGTTATCTAGAAAGTGATAAGTGAAGCTGGCATTAACAATTTTTTACTTCTAATATTCTCTCTAAAATGGGGAAAGTACCTTGTCCTTTAATGTTTGTATGTATGGTGAATATAATACAATTCTGTAACCTACTTAAAATGTTGTTGTAAAGTGCAAAGCTTTGTCTGCAGAATTTTAAGGCAGCTACACCACAAAATAAAAGCCACACAAGATATGCACTCGACTGAAATCCAGCATACAAAATCAAGTTTACCCCAAAAGCTTTTCGAAGTCCGAACTCACCACACGTACTTTAAAGCGAGTCGCAAATTCCTGGAAATCCTTTAAAATCAGCGGAGCGATCCAGCCAAGCTCGGAGTGACCGCGTCCTGATTCCATTAATACCTCGCCCCCCTCTTAGAGTACCCCCCCTTTCTCAAAAGCAGCGTCCGAACGAAAGTATCTCTTAATCTAAGCTGGACATCACGATAACGATATTATAAACCATTGCCGCCGACTACAATTCGCTTTTAGAGGGGCATTACTAACTTCAACGCATTTAATCTGAACCCCATTATAGTGTGAGGATCTTGGGGCAGCTAGGGTTGCCGGATTAAGTTTTTGTGTCTAGTCAATGATCCTGATATCGGTGGATCGGACAAAGCCAATAAAAGTGAATAAAATGGTTTTTCATTTGTTTGTCTCGAGAGGATTTGGATTTTGTTTTGATAATCTAGACGACGCAGATGTTTGTGTTTTGTTGACACTTTTGAGGGAGTTGCAATATATTGCCACTAAGAATATAGCAGTTTAGTAGTGTTTCACATTTTTCTTTTAAAACTAAGCATAAATTCGTAAATACTTTCCCTATTTTTTTATGCATTGATGCTGTGTTTACAGTATATTATCTTAAACAATTGACTGCTCCGATACCTAAATCTTTTTATTCAAATAACCCCAATGCTTAGCGTCACCCCTGACAATGAAAGGGTCTGCGAAAACATCGTAACGTCCACTTCAGCGTCGTCCGTACACCGCGAGGCATTTGCGTAAAGCAATTAGCGCGTAATGTGGCCGGGCCCTAAGGTGATGACCGAGTACATAACACTCTGGAGACCAGGCATTATATGAGGTGGAATTGTACTTGTACTCTAAACTTCTTGAAGTTTTTAGGAAACTTGGATGTTGAGGCGGTGATCCTGCCTTCAAATCTGTTTAGTGTTCTTGACTTTATGAACGTACGTTAAAAAGGTTATGTAAATTAATACATACAATTTGATCTAAAGAAAAGTTGTAATGACTGATCATAGATATTTCTGGAAAGAAACCACGGTTAGAACCCGTCGTTTTTTGTAGTAAATTGCATTGTCAATAATTTATGTAGTGTGCAATTTATGAAACGTATCTTCGTCGTAGCAAATACGAAAATACAGTGCATTTTGAAACTGGTATGAAAATATATCACCTCATATTTTCAGCTATTTTGTCAGTAAACTCTATTGTGACTTAACGGCCGATACCTAACATAAAGGAACCTCGAGCGACCCAATGTTACGTATGCTCCAAGTATAGCCAAAGCCTCTATTTAATAACATTCAGCCGTTCACACCGACTATCAAGCGCTTTAAAGCTGTCTTGCGTTTAGTGGTGGAATTCTTGAGAACGGACGGCGTGCATTCCTTGGAGGGAATGTCTTGTAAGTTTTATTGCAAGATTTTACCATCTCATTCTGTGGCATGTACCCACTGCCCAGGGCGTTGTGGTCGACTCAGGATTGTGAAGCGTGGGTGTTTTATGTGCCTCGTCCTACCCTTAGGTACCTACTATTTGTCTGGGGAATTATGAATATGATTTAAAATATATTTAAAGACCTACCGACCATTAAAATTAAGGATTACAGACTGCGCGTAGACGTTTATATCAACTGCAGTTGTTACTAACAAACAATACATTAAAGTATCGTATCGAAAAGAAGCTTACTGCGGTACTCAGAGATAGATATTTAATGATTACTTAAGCTGTCACTTAGTAAAGATTTGACATACTTTTGTATGACAAAACTGTCAAAACCTTTACTAAGTGATGGCCTAAGTCATCATTAAAGCTCTCTGAGTGCGTCAGTTAGAGTGTCAACGTAGTCCAGATGACAATACCATAATTTGATACGGAGCCAGGAAGCGGATAGTGCAATTCTTCAGTAGCCTAGTAGCCGCTTTTATTTGTTGCACTACTTCTAGTACTGTAGAGCTTTATCTAGCCCACCCAAGCCGAGGCGATAAACGTACCGAGAATAAGATTAAAAAAAAACTTGAACGTCATAAAGTGTTTTTTATCTTGGTACATATCTATTCTATTTTAGAGTACCTCCCTTTCGATATTGAAGCAAACACCTAAAGTATTCGTAAAAGTTAAAAACCTACTTTAAAATAAGAAACATCACTCGATTCAAAATGATAAGAACTACAGCTATTCAAAACATCTCTTTGCAACCAAACAGTATACACCCACTAAAACGAACCTGAATTCAATCCAAACCAAAGCAATGTAAACAATTTACCTCAATAGCTTATTCCCAATAATCCTTGCAGCGTACATATAATTTATTAGATCAATATTGGCAACCTCTCCCTCCATAATGGTTATCGGCCCACGGTTTAATTACTTGCGGCCTGAGACAATGGTTAATAAGAAGTGCTCAGCACTATCCCTAAGATTTATTGAGCTGGCAACTTTCAAGAGATTAGATGAATTATAAAGTACTAATAACTTGTGGGTTACGTGGAAGGGGTTTTGTGTTCCTGTACTTAATTATGTTGTTTTGGAATTTGAGTTTAAGTAATTTTAGAAAGAAGATAGATTTAACTCAAAATCTATCTGCCGTTTAATTGACAAAGTCTGGCAATATGTTGTAACTATTGAAAGTATTTTTTTATTTATAAATTGGTTGTAATTGGTTGGTTGATTTGGTTTAGTTATGCAAGAAAAAAATCATAAAAAGATTCTTATATACAAATATAGAAGATGTAAACGGACTCTTCACGGAGCCGACAACCGCGTGGCAACTACGCAAGAAGTATTTGGGGTATAGCCCTCACTCTATACAGGGTGTAAAAGTACCCTTAACGCAAACGAAGGGCACTTATTTTCCCCACCACTGCGATCATTTTTTTGTTCTAGACCATACCTGGGAACCCTCTAGTTACAGAGATATTGGGGGTCAAAGTTCCTAATTTTTCACAGCTGTTTTTGTAAATACTCGTTTTTCAGGTTATAATTTTACTTAAATTACCTCCATGACCCGTTTACTTATCAAAGCATCCAATAGCACAATGTTTTAAGAGTGCTACATTGAGTTTTACCGTAAAATGAGATTTTTGACCCCAAAAAAAAAAATCATTTCCCAGCAAAATTTTTTGCGTAGGGGTACTTAGTTTGATGTACAGAATGCTTGGTTAACGGCTGTGTGATGGGCTGATTTACACCCTGTATAAGGCACTTAAAACACTGTGCTGTTGGATGCATTGAATAGTACGGGGGTCGTGGAGGCATTTAAAGTAAAGTTAAAAAAATTACAATTTGAATTAAAAAAAAAAACTAGTGAAATAGTTAAAACTTTAACCCTAATGACTCTTTCACTAAAAAGTAAAAAAAATATCGCAATGAGACGGAGAGAATTAGTACTTTTCGGCTTCGTAAAGGGTATTTTTGTAAAAATACCCTCTACATACTGCTCTATATTTTTATACTTGGTGTACCAAGTATAAAAATATAGAGCAGTATGTTATATTTCATAAAATTGATTGTGCCTACTTTAAATAAGTAGGAACCTCTTTTAAACCCAATTTGACCTAACACCAACGAACATTCACTAAAACAACTCCTTGGCACAACATCCTCCTTGGAACAGTATCCATAATTTCCTTGGACAAACTTACGAGCAGTACATCAAAGATATCGGCTGAATATTCAAAGGGTCTGACGAGGTATTATGTAGAACTATCGGGCTCACCTAGCCCTCTAATTGATTGAAATATATTCAAAACAGTTGCGATGTGGTGCGGTCGACTGTTCAAGGGAGTTCGATTTGATTGTAATTGTTTTAGGGACACGAAAAAGTAGACAGTGAGGGTGGAAAATACGAAATGCAAAGTACAATAGCAAGTTTTGGATGATGATCGGAGAGCCTTTATTCGATATCTAACCTTATGAGCTTCAAATATTAAATTACTATGAAGATACTATGTCGATGGTTAAATATAAGTACCTACCAGTCGTTAAGAGACACAGACAGGCACAAATAATTGATAAATATATTTTATAATAATTGATTGTAAAAGTACATAAAAATCTTACTAGTTTAAAAATAGTGTTAGTTTTAACACTTGTATACTTGTAGTCGCATGCCACCTTACTAATGGCAACTAGCAGCTGACTCTATATCAATGAGAACGCCATGAAGAAGCATCAGGTATCAGTGGCATGCGACTTCGGCAGTCCTCTATAATAATTTTACTTATTATTAAGTTATTTACTAAAATTAAATGAAGAATTATAATATTTTTTGTACTTTTAAGACCGCGGTTTTATTTGTCTCCGTTTTTTTTCGAAGTCGGGTTTTAGTTTTTTAAACTTATTTTTTTTACTTATTAGCAGGCCAGTATTACAAAAATCTGTTTCAATTTAGGGGGTCGCATCGGATCCCACGGCGTGCAAAGCATTCTTAACTAGCCGCTAGTGGACCCTATGGTATGTTGTAATATTTTTTTAAGCTATTGCATAGCTTCTATCGCGGGCCTTGAGCGTGGGGACCGAATCCAGAAATTCCGTAACGAAAAACACCTAACACTCATTTATTTAATAAAAGAAAAAAAAAAGTTTTTTTATCGGTCACCACGCTCAAAGTGTAACTTGAATTAATATCAAAGAAAAAAAAAACAAAGGAAAAAAAATACTGCATTAATAAAATAAATAAATAATTATAATTGCATAAGTTGATAAAAAATGCTATGCAATAGCTTTACCGCGGCAGTCTCCCCGAGTGCCACACGTCTTTTTTTTAGACCCGCCGTCTTTCTGAACTGGAACCATGCTGTATATCATCATTATCATTTCCAAACGGTTTTCAAGAAAAACTATAATATGTCACCAAAACATTTAAAACAATATGACTGTATAAGTGTATACTTAAAGCGTCAACACACGAGCCAAGCTAACGTAATCTAAAATCTAATGACACATGGTCAGCTGACGCGGCGGCCAAGTTTTCTTATCTCAGAACACTTTTCATAAGGACGCTGCACTTGAGCAATGGCGGGGGCGAGGGGACTGCAAATATGAATGTTTGGATGCGGCATTGTTATATTAGACCATTTTGATGTTACAAGATGGAGAACTGAATAGAATACGTTATTAATGTTGTTACTGAAAATCTTTTAAAGTTGAGACTGACAAAAGTTGTGAGCAAGAGTGCACATTTTTATTTTACTTTGAGTAACTTGAATATTGTTAATAAATTTCGAATATTATTACATTTTTTAAACAATAAATCGTAAAAATATGTTCTTTAAAAATAGATAGGGTGAGACGTGAAAGATTAGATACTAAGAATTGTTCAAAAGAGCGTGGGCAGGTAGCCGGTGACCTTAACAAAGTGGCAGACAGGAGTCGAGTTATAAGCGGGAGGTCCATTAACGGGTAAAGTAGTAGGCAATGAAGGAGACCCAGCATTGGGTGGAAATAGATTGATAAGAAAAGGCAGGCACAACATTGATGGATCAACGAATATGCTTTCAGTTTTCTTTTCTACCATGAAGCTTCCTTCAACCCTTTCTCACACTAGCATCTAAAAAAAACATTGTAACTACAAGTTAGGACCTCCAACTGTCTTCGTAACTCCACACCACAGTTACATACGTCGCTATTTATTGCGATCGCTCGTTAGCGATAATGTTCGTGCGGCAGTTGCGATAGTACGCAGATAAACGATTTTGTTCATCACTCTTTTGTTTTTGGCTATACACACTTTTATTTGTTTGGACATGTTTTTGTTTTGGACTCGAGTGTACTTTTGTATTCGGGATGGTGGAGTATTAGGATAAGAATGAGGAAAATAAACAAAGTCTTTTCATCATTCAGAAAAAAAACTGTGGTGTTGAGGATGGTGTTTATGACACTACATAAAATATATACATAACATAATATCACACCTGTTATGCGAGAAGAATCAGGCAGAGGTAAACCTAAGGGGCCCGCGAATCAAAATCAAGACCAGCTCAGTATTTACGCTGTCAACCGTAAGACCAACGAAGCAGCTGCTACTTGCACGATGAATAAAACATAAAGCATGTTCCTTACAGTCATTATTACATACCTTTAAAATTGCATCAAAGTCAAAATCATAGTTTTTTGTCAAACATACTTTATGCGCTATAAAATAAGGTTGTTGTTGCCTTGGTGCAGCCAGAAGTAAAGTAATTCTGTAAGGACTGCACTGTACTTTATTGGTCTTGAACTATATATTATTTACAACGGTTTACTCGCAGACATTTGCCCTGACTCTTGCACTAGAAGTTCCTGTATCAGAAGAGCCAGATTTCTCAATTTACAGAGAATATATAAAGAAGTGATAGACAATAATGAAAAACGTTTAGATATGGCATGCAATAAAGCAACTTACTTTAAAAAAAAAAAAAAAAATATTATTTTTTAAATTATTATTAATTAGTATTATTTTAATTAAATTATTCAAAACAAGTAATTTCTTTATCAAACACTAGAACTGGCTCTTAACTGATTCACTATTCTAGTGTTCACGTATACCTAATAGGTGTTTACTTCGTCTTATTACTTTAGCAATAACATTAGGCGACATCTTGCGGCGGTGAACGCAAGCTTCGCTGCAATATGACTCCTTGGATATTGTGGGAGTTTGCTTGGCATTACATATTTTGTTTTCTAGATTCTTTATTAAATTGTGGTACTTTTGTAAGAAAATAGACCTTACACGTCAAGATATGTAGGGTTACTGATAGTTAGGCTATATTGGTACTAAAATCAACATGTGCTAAGCAGGTTTTCCAATAACGTGATGAAAATAAATGCCTAAGCTGATGGTTACCAACTTATTTCTCATAAGTCTACGTACATCATTGAAGATGACACAGTACTTAGTGGTTTTACAGTCATGGATCAGCTGTGATGAGACACAGTTGCAGGTGCTAGAGTTATGGTTAGGTGATCACCCCTGGTTGAGCAACCTTAGGAAACTGATCATTTAATTACCTTGTAGAGAAGACAATTTATTATTAGTTACAAATACGGAACTCATCTGTTAAAATTAAAAAAAAAAAAGTTATTTTAAAACTTTTCTTTATGAATAGAATCTAATGAGTAAATGCACCATTCCTAATCTAAGTAGGTACTCGTTAAACTCGGTTCATTACTTTCGTAATTTTTTTTTCTTACGCGGTTCGGAAAGTATAAGGTATTCGATCGATTGTAACTAAGGCACAGACGAAGTGCAACTCGCGCCCTCGCGTATTAAGTTCGGTTATTAGTCGCGCAAACTTTGATCAGGCGGGTTGACCCCGGTTCATCGATCCGCAGACTTTCACCCGGATCATAAACTGAGCCACCCACTTTCAAAACTGAAAAAACAGTTCCCAACTCACTTCAAAACTAAGTCTTCCTAATCACGCGGCGCGAACAAAGTTCCACCAAGTTTTTTCCAAGTTCAGTTAAACTTCATCGATGTGGGGATCGTTCACCCTGGCAGGGACACTTGCATACGACTCCGGCCGGCGGGCCATTGAAACAAAATGTGGAGCAAGGTTGGCCGAGATTACTTTCGTCGGGAACTTTTTGCGGATCGATATGGAAGTTAAAAGTTTATTACGAGCGCGACACCGCGACGTCGTAAACCGAACTTTGTCTACCGCCTCACGCCGAAATGCGACAACCACGCTTTTAATTAGCTCCCATCCATTGCTCCGGGCTCCCCGGTCATGCTGTTCTTATTCTGGAATGCGATGCCCAGTTCCGCTGCAACACGAAAGCTAAAAAGAACCTTTATTTACTTTACATATCAGGACCCGTAACTAACGAGCGTAATACCTGCTCAGCATTCGTATTCACAAAGGTTTTTCTACCTACGCCGGCGGCGGGCGTAAAATAGGAGGCGAGTCGGGAAGGAGGCATAAAGGAGAAAATAAAATAAAGACGGCGCCAGCGAACGGATGCGAGGTCCGTGAAAAAAGTACGAGAAAGCAGGCTTAATGGTGTGGCGCAGGTGAGGTAGGCGGGGTCGGGTGGGTGGCAAGTTACGATTGGTCGGCGCCGCCCAGCCGCGAGTACGCCCCCCGTCTCCCGCCCCCCCTCCCGCCGGGCGCCCCCCACCCCCGCGGCCACCGGCTATCGCCTGGCGACCACCTACAGCCACCCGACGCAAGCTATGCCTGTGTCGTGAATTAGTTTGCCAACTCTCTGTCTATGGCGTAGCTCCGAGGCTGTAAGTATGGACGGCGGACTGAATAATCGATAAAGGTGTTTATTGAAAACGGGTAAGGACGAAGCACTTTATTGCTTCTTTATTATTAAAGCCCGAGCTGGGTGAGTCAACTGCTACGACGTAGCCAATTCTGGCGTAGTACCTACATGCAGTCGTAGGCAGCGTAGCGCGTAGCACGGCGTAGCAGTCTTGTTTTATTTCCCAATGATATTATTTAGACGACATAAGCTTCACAAGTTTGTAATATTAATAAATCTTCACAGTATATATTTATGTAGACGTCAGCATTTGCTTTATACGACTCATAAACTTGAAAACTGGAACAATCACGTAATGAACAGCTGTTCAACTAAGCCTTTCATAATATTCAGTTAAAAAAAGACGTATCAAAGTTGTGACCTTGTGCTGTAGGTACAATACAGAAATGATTGAGCTACATTGACTTTACAAACTGCGGGCGGCCGCGGGCTTAGTGTATTGTATTTAAAAAATCGAATGCTCGGTGCACGTGTACCGATAGCGGGACGAGGTCGTGGTAGTGACGGTAACGGGCGTGTTGGTAGTTGTCAATTGTCATATGATTTCGTATAATTATTTGTTAAATCATTTCAGTCGTTAACTGAGTACAAACAAACAGTACAAAAATGCACTTTATACTGTTTTTTTGGTTTACTTAGCGAAATTACGAGTTTTTTTGTACTTCGCAAGTTTCTAGTTACGAAGATAATTATTGCAGGCCAAAGTTCCAAGTTCAAACTTTACTTCAAATACTTCCATAGTACTTTCAATGCACTCATAAGCACAATGTTGTGAGAGCGATTCTACAAAAAAGTTTAAGTATAAGTTTCCCAGCAATTATTTTCGGGTTTACTTAGTTTGATGCACAGATAGCTTGGTTGACGGCTTCCTGAAGGGTCCCTTTACACCTTGTATGACAATGTGCTTTGTATAATGGGTGTGAAAAGACCCTTAAAGAAGCCGAAAGGCAGTTCTCTCCATAACTGCGATTATTTATTTGTTCTAGAGTATACCTGGCAAACCTGTAGTTACGGAGATATTAGGGGTTAAAGTTTCAACTTTTTTTTTCTATGTATTTAAATCTTTTAACTTTACTTTAAATACCTCCGTGACTCATTTACTTTCAATGCACTAATCAGCACAATGTTTTGAGAACGTATATTGAGTTTTAACGGAAAACGTGATGAAAATTATTGCTTGCGAAAATTTCCCAGCAATCATTTTCGGATAGCGTTACTTAATTTGATACACGGAATATCAATGTTTGTTGTATATTATATGACTGTAGTCAAGTCGAAAAATAATCTATCATTTCTCACCTCTCATCACATCAAGATATTTCCGCAATAAAGAATGACAAAGAACGCAATGACTTTGTATTTCATCCCGTGACACAAAAACGTTCCCCCGTGTGATACGACTTAATGTTCCGTGAAATAATGACTGATTACTGAGCTGACAGACAATGTGGGTGTATAGCTATACCTGAGGAAATAATCTTATAATATGTGGATAAAAGATGTTGGTATAGTATACAATAGACTGCCTCCGTGGTCGAGTGGTTTAGGCGTATGCCTTGTGACCCGGTGGTCGTGGGTTCGATTCCCACGGGAAGTATACTTTGTAAAGTTGTTTATAGTTTGGCTAGGACATTGTCACATCTGATTGTCTGACAAAAAGATGATTCCGTGCTTCGGAAGGCACGTATAAGCCGGTGGTCGCCAAATCGCGGTCGTCAAACCATGTCAGAGGCCCTTGAGGCGGTTTAGAAACTCTGACACAAGGGTGTGTGGGGTCGTTAGACCTTACTGCCCACACGATAAGAAGAAGAACAATAGACTGTAAAGGTGTTGAGAATTATGGTACTAAAAATGGTGTAAGAAGAAATAACATACTAAAGATATTACGATGCTTCGTGCCAGTAACAACTTAAAGTTAGCGTTAATTGTCTATCTTTATCTATAAAAATACTTCCACAACAGTGAGAGGAAATCCTAAGGTATTATTCTGTTTATATACTGGCGGAATGTGGGTACACTGATTCATTTCTGCCTAGCCCTTCGAGGTTCACAAGTGTGATATTAAGGTATGTTATTATATTCACTGGTTTCTAAAATCTGTTTTTGGAACGAAGTTCCTTATCGCGCGTTGTGAAAGGGGGCTAGACGGAAAAAATTCTTACGAAAAGTTGTCACGACACTTTTTGCTATAGTAAGCTATTGTAAGCTGTGCGGCGTCGCATGTTTCTCTGTCTGTCTCTCTCTCTCTCTTATAGAAAGTAAGCCAGATATTTTCATTTCTACATTTTTTTTTACTTTTTTTTTTTTTTACATAATAAAAAATAATAACAATAACTTCGTTCCATCCGGGTGTTCCTTGACACCTCTCAAGTTTTTGTTTTTTAATTAAAGTTTTAAAACAAACTTTTATTGTGTTCTGGGTAGTGCCCTGGCCACTAAACGCAACACAATACCTAGAAGTTTTATTGTTAAACATTAATGTCCCAATACTAATAACTAATTTTAGATTCGTGTCAAGAATTACCAAAGATTACTCTGTAATATTCTCCTCTCCCTATTCTCACCTCCACATATAGATGCACCGAATACAGACAGGCATTACAGCCTCTATTAGAGCACTAGATAGGCAGTGACTACTTTACATAAACACGTTAAGGCTGATAGTTGTCGCCCCCGACGTCTTACCAACCTACCGAGATGGGGGACTCTAATATTATAATAGTTTCCGCGTCAGGTGCCAGAGGATGCATAATTAACTGCTGTAGTCTTAAGAAACGTATTATTATGCTATGTAGATTGTAGGTTTATTTTTAGGATATTAATAGCCTACAAGTGCAAGGTGCACCAGCCTGCAGAGGCCTCAATGTGCCAGAATTTTCCACAAAGAAAATATCAAGGGATTATGACTTTCAGACCAGTTAGGATTTTTTGTGCTCAGATGACGTTCTGATCTACTGTTACAAAACATTTGCACAATTATTGTTAATAAAATAAATTGACGCATCAAAATATCCATACAGATCTACGTTGCAATAACAATACAGTTTCGAACAATCCACTTCACAGTGACATCAATCGTATTCAAAAATCGAGCAAACGCTCTCACCGGCAAACGGCAAAGAACAAAAATTCGCGCGTTCGAAAAAATGGCGAAATATCCCCATACCATTGTCCGGTTCACAATGCCTTTACGACACTGGGTAAATAACGTTTTGGAAAAATGTAAAAAAGCACCCGCAGTTTGTGGGTAGCGGGTAAACACGTCGCCGTACCCCTTATTGAGTTGATCTGGCCATTTGTACAGCCCTCGCCCTTTGCATTTTGGAAAAAAATAAATTCAGCTTGCGAATTCAATTTCCAATATCCATTTTTGACGTGGCGTGATTAGAACGCAGTTTGGTCGTTAGCGGTGTGTCGAGATGGTTGTCGACTTCCATTTTGTATTTGTATCGATTCGAAGTGTGGCTGGCTGTCCGGTATTTGTTTGTCCGTTTGGCATTACTCGAGGAGTTTTAACTAACTCTGACATTTGCATTGAAAGAAGTTTGTATGTGATGCATTGATCTAATGTTTCATGACATTTGTTTTTATGTTGATTGGAAAACATTGGCAGTCATGATATTTTGCCGTCGTCTTTATTCTATTATGGTGTCTAGCCAGCATATTTCTTGCCTCTTCTCTTCTTATACCTGTGCAGAACTTTTGTAGAATACTGATTGATATGAAACAAGCAAATAAGTATTACATGCTTCATAATGCTTATAATTATGTATGCCATAACTCTATTGTTACTTTTCCTACGACTACTACTTGTAGTCGATTCATTCACTTTAATACAAGATTCATCTATCCCTAAGCAATAGCCACTACAGCAAATTACACATTAATCAAAAACAAAACTATTACATTTATTTGTTCCAATAAGCACCTCTTAATACATCTCACGAGTGTCTTCCAAGTCTTGTAGCAATAATAAATATATCATAGTTATCCCCTTGGGACAAATAAAAGGGAAAATAAAGCAAATCGCCAACCCGGAAGGGTCCACGAAGAAAAACGATTAATATTAACTGAAATTGTTATAGGCCCCTTATAGGGGACATTTAATATTTTTACTGCTATTATTCGAAAGAGTTTATTTTGAGATTGAATACTCGTAAAATTTGAAGACCCAGTTATGGTGATTTGTGGTAATTATAATTGTTGAAGTAGGCTGATTGCTGTTATTCACGCTTGAAAATATTTTGAGAAAACAAGTCAGTATTTTTGGATTTGTTATTTCTACTTTCTTGAAAGAATATTTCAGAAAAAACGATGTTAATTTACTCGTGTTTTTACAAACCGTTTTTCATGTTGACTAGGATTGGTCAGTTTGTTAACCTTAGTCTTTTCGTTCTAAAATATTTTAATTATTAACTTTTCTAAAGTTTCTAGACAGGACCAAAAACAAAGTTTAAAATCACAAACAGGGACTAATCATTAACATTTTTAAATACACCTTAGCGACACATTATAAAAATCCTCACCTCGCTTAATTCTTGAACCTTAACTCTCCAAGGAGTAAACCAAAAATCTCAACAAAAAAGCATCTTATTAAGGCGGGACCTTAATGAAATCTCTGCTCATTAATAGAGAAAGCAAAAAGAGTCGTTTTATTAACACGCACGTGATATAACCCCCTAACGAGTCCTGGGACAGCGGTGTTCTTACATTAAAATGTAAACATTGGCCCTTACCCCTTCCCTCAAGTCACTGTAGGGCAGAATCGTCATTTGTCTGTGACATTAAAATTATGGGTAAACGGGCGTTTAAAACGCTGGATGAAGAAGGACTGAGCTTATTGTGATAAATAAAACTTAAAAGTTTTAAGATTAGAATAATCACAACATTTTCGGTAAATATGTGTAAATTTTCAGATGAGTTGAAGAACGAAAAACTTGGAGAGCTTACATGGAGGGAATGCCACTATAACTTAGTTGCTGCAGGTAACACGTTACCCCCTCGATAAGACTAGTTGTCAAACTTTAGTGCTTCTGACTACGCTTAACGGCTCTAAAAGGTCCATAAATGCCGGGACTCGTTGGGATTATCATACTTTCCAGTTCCACATACAGCATACACTCCATATCGTTTCATGTAGGAATGACACTCTAATAAATATATTGGAGTATTATTCATTCATGAATTGACCTCGTCAAGTATAGCTTAAATCTTCGATCGTCCCGTGCGGCCGTTACTATTAAGCTACGGGTGTAAACTATTGTACACTCATATAATATTAGATAAGAAGCACTCGTAACCGCGCGTCAAAAACGCCCAACAAACGCTCGTCTACCGCTCTTTCATAATAAGAGCGTCTAATCTAAGTGTCGAGTACCTCAGAGCGGTCATCTCTGTCGGGATCACTCCCAGGGGTCCCCTAGACCCAGGAATCCGGATTTATTCCGTCTGAATACCCAGTGTCGCAAACGACACCTCTGCGATGCCTGAATGTTTTATGACATAGCGTGAAGATGTTGGATTAGATTAAATTCAAACGTGTGATGTTTTGTTGGGAAGTAGCTTTGTAAATAACAGGATAATTACCTGTTTAGGTCTTAATATGAAGAAGGGATGAAAATATTATTTAAAGACCCACATTAAAATCCTTTATTGATCGTGTAAAAAGCACTGAAGTTTTTCTGCGTTTGAAAGTGGATTGCTGTATTTGTGTTAAATTAGAGTTTTACAAAGTGGCTTTTTCCAGCGGACATGTTAAATATATTTAAATATGTAATAAATAACTAAAATAAATATATGTATAAATAATTAATTATATTTTAATATATTTAATGCCAAAAGATTATTATTACAAAATTGGATAAAAGTCATAGTGGACAAAAGCCAACAGATATATCGGTCACTATTTTAGAACAACTTTTATTAACAACAAAATGTTTACAAATTTTGCTTTATTGAAATTCTGATGCGTAAAATTAATAGAATTGTTTGGAGTCTTCAAATAGAGCAAGTATGTAATATGTAAGTCTTCTAGTATTTTGTACGTAAACTTCGCTTAAGAATTTTATAGTTGCGCAGTAGTTGTAATGAATCTTGTTTACATGCAAAACCGTAGTTCACACGTCTAGACGAAATTGAAATTTACATTCATAAACTTTGCTAGTTTACAACCTAGCCCACTTAACATGATGGATTCTTAACTTTTGAAAACTTTCAATTGAATTTTGATAAAACTACTACTATAAGATTATTTTTGACCGACTCGTTGACCTAGTGTTTGGAAGCAGGTCTGCCGAGTATGAGATCCTGCGATCGATTTCCGGGTCGGCCAAATTGTTATTGAATTTCCCCATCAGGAATTTCTCAATAGAGTCTGTAGAATAACATCAACCGGGCCCAATCCAGGTTCCGTACCTGGATTGGGCCCGGTAGATGTTTCGCCCCCTATTACATGTCTTAGACATAACTGGCGAAATGTGGGTGCTATTTGGGACACCTCTGCCAAACCCATCGGGGATTACAGGTGTAATGTTTATGTTAAATTAAAGTTTATGTTAAATTAAAATAGTAATTTTTGTTATATTGAAAGTTTTGCAAAATCAAAACGGTAAAAAAACACGCTGAGAAACATACTAATACTTAATGCATTCCAAGAATTCTCCATTTAAATTGAAAAGACATCTCTAAAAGTCACGGAACGGAAGTTAAAGAACTTTAGGGTACCGTAGTACCTAAATCAAAATTACAAAGTTCCAATGAGCGGTCCTTAACGACGAAGAAGATCGGCGAATTCTTTAATTATTTAGCTCTAATCGCTGCCAACGATGTCCTTTGACGTCGCTTGCTTTAATTTAGGATTCCTCCCCCAAATTAAAAATATAATGAGACTGAACTGAGCCGGTGTTAATTGGAAACCGATCTCAGAGGGTGGTATAGACAGGCTGTTGTTTTGATGTAGGTATATCGATGGCGACAATAAAAAAAAACCTAAGCAAATCGCTTTTTTTTTTTTATTCTCCCATTATTTATTAGAATACAGGTCAACTTGCTACGTCAAAACCTATAGAATTAAAAATTGGAAAGGAAAATAAAAATCTCGGTGCGATTGATGTAATTCTAACTAGACAATGGTCAACTTGATGGAGTGTTTAAAAAATGCTACTCACGCCGCAATCAACTTAGCCTTCTCCTGGGCCCAAGTAATTCGATTAGATATACCATAGATACAAAAGAAGAAGAAGATGAAGAATTTTCCCCTTTCTTACACCCCTTGTGTTATAAAAACGTATTTATGTAGGTACATTCGTAACTCGCATTTTTTTTCTCAACCCATTGACATATTTGCACGTTGACACAAAACACGCTGTAAGTAATCGTGATCATTTGTCAGCGTGAACATAGCGCTGCAGCCGCTGGATTATCTTCATTCTCATCTTATCTTTTTTTTTCTTAAACAGTTTGAACGAGTTAAGGGGATTACGTTGATGCTTTTCGTAAATATTTTTTTTATTTTAAACTGACATGGTCACTAGCACTATTATTTATTTTATATCGGGAACTCGAAACAAACAGTAAACATGGTAAATATCCCGTTTTCAGTATAAATAATATTTTTTTTACTTGAAGTTGACAAGTCATTAATATTAGAAAATGCTGCTGCGTAGTAAAACGTCGTATATTGCAGTAAGCAATACCACAAAATAATAAGTTAAAATCTATTAAAGATAACAGTGGTGGAATTAATACTGATCTACCTAAAAGTTTATGTCAATTCAGTAGAAAACCGTTGTTGAAAATATGAGATGCTTTGAAAGAGATTGACACTTGTATAAGTATTTGAGAACATTTTACGCTACATCAAATGCTGTTTTTACGCTAAAACTTAACAGTTTCTCAAGTAGTTAAACAGTTATGAAGCTGCAAAGTGAAAGCCTACAAAATGAAACTTTTACTACTGAATGTTTTTAGGTTTTCATAAGTAAATTTGCAATTTTCTGACCATAAAGTTAGTTGTTTGATACCTTAGTAGGTTAGGTAAAGTAAAAGCACAAACACTTAAGCTACAAAATATTAAGTATGTATCTTTCTTTTTAAGTTAAAAATTAGACAAACAAATTGCAGGATTTTTATATTTTTAAACATAAGTTCGTAGTGTTCTAACCAGAAAAAACAAAACAAAAGTCAATATGCTAATAAACCTACTCATACCCAGTAGCTACATGTATCTATCTATCAAAATTCATCAGCATTCAAACTCCACATTCATATTCATGGGCACGGTCACAATGACAATCGACCGGCAAATAAAAACAAATAAAAAACAGTAATAGAATCAGAGAACAAAATCCATCACTGTGACATGCGTGACGTAGACACATGCGGCCTTTTTGTACAGCGTGCTTACGTAATGACGTGACAAAGTTATCTTGTAAAAATGTTTAAGTATTGGAGTTGTGGTGATGTAATTAAATGTAAACAAATAAAAAACAGTAATATAATCAGAGAACAAAATCCATCACGGTGACACGCGTGCCGAAGATACATGCGGCCTCTTTGTACAGCGTGCTTACATAATGACGTGACAATTATCTTGTAAAAAATTGTAAATGGAGATGTGGTGATGTAATTAAATATGATAAAGTTTTGCAAAGATTATCTAAGTAGAAATTCAATTAAAATATGTGTTTTGCAACGTGATAACGTAATAATTCAACGTGACAATTTTACCCTATGAAAATATATGACTATTCAGATAAAATGACTTGTCTTGTGAATGTGAGATAGTGGTGGCCTTTTGATGGAACACAATATTTATGGAGAAATTAATGAGAAGTCATTTCGGGAGGCCTTTGCTCAGCTGTGGGATGAGACATGCTAACAGTAAAAGTAATGTGTAAAAAGCGGTCTCTTTGTAAAGTGTTTTTCTGATATGAAAATAGAAAATAAAGCAAATATTCATGAAACGTTTATACTTGCGTAAAGATGAGAATTGATTCCTGGGAAAAGTATAGAGAGGTTGTATATTATGTAATCATGAAAAAATGGTGTAAGTGATTTTTTTAAATTTTATACGATCGTTTAAACATAAACCGTAGATAAAACATAATCACATTATCATACCTAATCGCTAACTTTACCAGAAAATTAAATAATTTAATCAATCAATCAATCAATCAATCAATATACTTTATTTGTAAACATAGGTATACAGCAGTGTGCAGGATGTTACAATATGTTTTATACAGTTTCACTACGTTTTGCCATTTGGCGTACAAATATACATTTAAAGGAGGCATTTGCCCATTAAGTGAATTAATCTTTATGTACTATTATTACAAAGAGATAAAAATTAAATTATACAATAAGATCAATAACGTCAAAAACATAATATTAACAATATCAACTTTAATAAACTGGATTAGGTAATGTTAGGTAATGTCAAGTAATGTCAGTTATTAATGAAATTCTATAATGTCAAGAATTAATAGATAGTTATAATGTCAAAAAGTTACTGCTAAGAAAAAAATAATCATATTAAAATTGATATTTCTACAGAACTGTGCGAGTCATGGCTTTGAGAGTCATATCATAAGTCACGAGTGATCAAATATTACTATGTCAAAGTGTTGTCATCAAAGTAGTCGTTGAGAGAATAGTAACATTTCTGTATTAATATTGTATATAATTTACGCTTGAAATTCACTAAATTTTGTTTCTTTATTGAACAAGGTAACTTATTAAATATTCTTTGGGCCATACAAAAAAAACTTTTTCTCATTAAAGCCGTACCTGCGTATGGCACTTTAAGCTCTAACTTATTTCTATCACGTAGTTTTCTATACTGACTTTTAAAAGCTATTTCATATAGGTTCATGTTTGTTTTAACAAAAATATTTACCTCATAAATATACAGAGAAGGCAAGGTTAAAATTTTGAGGTTTTTAAATAGAGGTTGACAGCTGTCGGTACTTTGCAAACCACACATAGCTCTGATGCATCTTTTCTGGGCTCTGAAGACATATTCCTTATCTACTGAATTTCCCCAATATATTAGGCCATATCTCAGTGTAGACGCAACATAGCCATGGTAAGCCATGACAAGAGCTTCAAGGTTAACAATTTTAGCCAGTTTATACAGAGCATATGCAAATCTATTGACTTTCATACAAATTTCCTCCGTTTGAGGTTTCCATGACAAGTTATTATCTATAACAACACCAAGGAATCTAGTCATAGTTGCCGACTCTATTTTAGTACCCAAGTAGTTAATGTCAAGGTCTATATTAGGAATCTTTTGATAAAAATGCATTATTTTAGTCTTTTCTAGATTAATGACTAGATTATTATTATTTAGCCATGTAATTATTTTATTAAGTGTCATATTAATCTCTGCTTCGTAAGTATTAGGATCGTCACATTTTACTACTACCGTACTGTCGTCAGCAAATAATACCATCGGATACTTTATTTCTCTAGGCAGATCATTTATATAAGTCAAGAATAGTGGAGGTCCTAACACACTGCCTTGTGGGACTCCGTATTTAATAATTCTACTACTAGATCTGTATCTTCTTTCGTAACCAGTGCGTGGGCATATTCGTGTGATTTCTAAAATCTGTTTTCTTTTATGTAAGTAAGATTCAATAAGTTTCAAAATGTTGCCTCTTATACCATACTTCTCTAATTTATTTAATAGTATTTTATAATCTACGTAGTCAAAAGCCTTTGTAAGGTCCATGTAAATAGCACATATGGCATTTCTTTTATCCATATTTAATAAGATAGGGCGTATCAGATCATGGATAGCCATGTTAATTGTCCGGTTCTTGCGAAATCCTTTCTGTTCATCAAGTAAAATGTTAGATTTCTCTAGGTAGTTATAAAGTGCTTTATATATGACCCTCTCAAATACCTTTGCAAATATAGGTATCAAAGCAATAGGCCTATAATTTTTCATTAGACATTTGTCTTGCTTTTTATATAGTGGGGTAACTATGGAGGTTTTGAGATTCTCCGGGAAGATACCATTCTCAATGCTTAAATTTATAATGTAACTAAGATGTGGGGCTATGTATTGAGAGACTGTTTTTATGACTTTAGTGCATATTCCATCAATACCTACACTGTTTGTATCTTTAAGAGACCTTATATGATTAATGATGTCATGCGGCAGAGTTGGCTCCATAAATAAAGAGTTCAAAGTGTTAGTATGAATGGGAATTTCTTGTGTTATGCCACGATTTGAATTAGATACTTGATTTATGAAATATTCGTTGAAAGAGTTTGCTATTTCAGTAGGATTAGTAATGATCTTTGTGTCAGTTTTTATTTCTGTTATAGGTTCTTTTGGGAAGTAGGCTTTATTCTTATTAATTACGGTCCATGTCGCTTTAGATTTGTTTTGTGATGTTTTGATAAAATAATTATTTTGCGATTTTTGGGTTAAGGATATAATTTTTTTGAGTCTACGTGAATATGTTTTAAAAGCATTTTTGTTTTTGAGAGTGGGCATGGTTCTATATTGCCACAAAAGGACACGTTTCCTTTTGCTGCATTTTTTTATTCCCTTTGAGATCCACTTAGATTTTTTAATTAATGACTTAGTAATAGTTTCGTCAGGAAAACAGAGATCGTAGAAGCATTGAAATAGATCCAAAAAAGAAACGTAAGCCTCATTAGGGTCCGAAGTATCGTAAATGTCTGAGAATGAGAGATTTTTTATACAATTTTTAAATTTATCCAGGTACTCTTGGCAATAGTTCCTTCGTCTAATACGCCATGACTTAATAGCACATGTGTTTACAAACTAAAATACCAGCCTGTAGACATGTCTCCGAGTCTCCGGGCACTGCAATATTTTGCCCACCTTTGGGGTCTCCACATTATGCATAACTGATAAGGCCCGATTTTGTATGCATGCGATCCTTAGCCTCAACGCTGCGTGGGTATAATGACGTCACACCCGTGGGAATAGTGAACAACACAGTTTTTAGACTATGTTTATATCTTGTGTGGTTGGATTGTGACATGATTACAGGACTATGTGTACCTACAAAGTAAGAAGCAGAACATTATGGAGTGAAATATGAGAATCCGATTTACAGTGAGAAACTTGAGTCCCGCTAGTTTTACGATTTTGTAACACCCTTATATCGTAGAACCCGTGGGAATAAAAAAAGTCCCATTAGTTCTATTATAAATTGTTTAATAGGTCCAGTAGAACTAATGGGACTTTTCGTTCCCACTAGTTCTACGATTTCGTACCACCTTGGACACCTTGAATCGTAGAACTAGGGGAAAAAAAATTCCCACTAGTTCTATCGTAGGACTGTGCAGTAGAACTAGTAGGAATGATCTAGATTTACAAGGAATGATGCTCCAAGACGACAAAACCTATGTATATTCTAAAAAGTGCAAGCATCCGTTAGCTGACATTTTTTTATGAAATGTACATTGTACACACATACCATCACGCCTGTAATCCGTGAAGGTAGCGGTGTACCCATTCATTACTACACCGACATTTCGCAGATATGTTTAAGTCCAAAGTAATAAGGGGGAGCCTATTGTCATAAACCGGGCACAAATCCAGACTCCGTGGCTGCTACAGAGTAATTCCTGATGGAAAAACTCAATAACGCATTGCTCGACCTGGGAATCGAACCTAACAACCTAACAACTAGACCAACGAGGCAAATATCGCAGCAATCGATGTTGGTATTCGAGATTTTTATATATGTGTTTGATAATATATAATGTTTGTATATTTGAAGGCGTATCCCATCAAATTATTTTGAATGTGCGTTTGAAAAATGGGAATGTTATTTTGAAAATAGGATCGTTCCTTTTTAACAAAGGGTTACTATTCCTAATGGAATATTATAAACACAACGGTCTGCAAAACAAAAACTATGAATAAATAAATCCTTCTGCCACGAGGTTGCGTAAATAACAAATACTCCTACACGTCTCACAAATATAATTCAAGCAAAAAACAAGAGACATGTGCCCACCCACGCCAATCACGAAACGAGTTACCCTCCGGATATTCAATTCCTGGACATGTCCGAACTGGAGCGAAACAAATATTTATCAAAACCTGTAAGGAATACATAAAATGACATAAAACATGTCCGGCCGGACGAACAAACAGCACAGTGATGGATTATTGCCAGTGACCGCCTCTATTTCCTATTGGAATAAGGAATTACCATATGCGCCCGGACACGGTGCCGGATACAGGATACTAGTGTGGAGGAGGATTTTAGGTACTAAATATATGGCTCGAAGGACCATTTCTTCGAGCCGTATTTTAAATGGTGGCTGAAGAGAAAAATAGAGTACTACCTACTGTTTTGATTTTTTGTGATATGCTAGGTTAAAAAAGTAATATTCGATTTTTTTTCTAACAGAATTATTTTGTCAACCAGTGTCTTGATTTATTTAAACTAAGCAGCAAGGGTTCATTAATTTAAGTTACTTCAGATTCATCTTTTTGTCTTATTCTTGCATCCAAAAGAGCACATTCCACTCCTCCCTACCGTTCGTCCTCTACACGAGGTCGGCGTCACTCCGACGACCGGAGACCCTTCAAAAAGTTTGATAATAACCCCAGCAACGGCGGTAATGTGACAGCCGATACGTCGCCAGCCCGCTGCTGTTTAAATTCCGAACAGCCATTGTCCGGCAGCTGGCAATTTGTTTTCGTTGGGAAGTATTGCTTTGTATGGCCACTCGGTATCTCTTTGCTGTGCTGAGTATTGGATGCAGTAGCGCTACTTGTTAGGAGCTGAAGTTTATTAGTGATCTATACTAGTTTAAATAGAGATATAGCTATCAGTGAATCACTGGTGTCACAGCTATTGATAGAAGTTTTGTGCCGATTGCATTTTATTTCACTGGTAACAAAATTACCTCAGACTGGTACTATGTGTCATAGAAGTTTTTTAAAGCCTAACTGATATTGATAGGTAGGTACCTACTAGGCGAATGGAAAATGTCAGAGGCCATATGCTACTGATATTTTAAAATAAATTTTTTGGCCAAAGCCCGCCACTCTATTCTCAAACCACTGCAAGCTCTGAAAGCCAGAATAAACAGTGGCTACCACCAGAAAAGCGCCGAGACAATGAAGATTGATAAAATCCCAGACAAAAATTATTAACTGCCTTCGAAACTCACAGAAAAAAATAGCGGAGGAGTAGAAAAACATAATTTCCACAACTGATATGGGAATTTTAATAGGTCCGTTACTGTGCGAGTAACAAGTAATACAAGTATACAAATAAAAAATAAAAAAATTGTATCGTTGCGCTTTTTAGAAACAGTAAATCTGCGGCTATGCCATTTCAAATTTAATTAAAAATATTTTCTAAATACACAAATAACAGTTGGTCATGAAATTATCATACACCCATGGAAGTAACTTCACAACCACAACTCAAACTATCCACAATGATAAATGAATTCCTAACCACAACACTCGAAATGAAACCAACAGAAAAATACAGCAAATGAAGGAATGACAAAGCTCCTATGGCTCAGTGATGATAAATGATAGATTCATGAGGTGCGGTGCGGGATCACATGTGTCGTTTGGGCGCTAATGTGGTGGAAGTGGCCCCTCAATGTGGCGAGTTATGGTGTAATGGTGCGTAGGAGTGGAAATTCTTAAGTATTCAAGAAGTATATCTTTGACTGCCGCGTTGGTGTAGCGGTAGCAAACGCGACTGCTATGCATTAGGTCCTGGATTTGATTTCCGGGTCGGGAAAAGTGTTATTGAGTTTTTCTATCAGGAATTTGTTAGTAACAGCTACGGATTCTGAATTTGGGCCCGGTTGATGGCAATAGGCTCGTCCCCCATAAGATGGGACTTAAACATAACTGGCGAAATGTGGAAGGTACACTTCTGCCTAACCATTCAGGGATTACAGACGTGATGTTATGTAAGAGATCAGCACATACATATATCAGTCAATATGTAGATGTTGGAGTAAGCGAAATTCTGAGTTGAAGCCATTGAGGTATAATGTACTACGTACTAGAGGAGACACCTCAACCCGATTTTTTGTAACACACGGTAGAGCTAGTAGACTCCAGTTCATTTAGTCTATGCCGAGCGGTTGCTGCGACGTGACACATTTGAGTGAAGTTTTCATGTCTAAAATATGCCTTCGTGTGCATTTAGATACTGTAGAAATAATTTAAAAAATATAAGTAAAAGTCAAGGAGTGACTTTTCACCAGCAATTATAACTTATTATCTTTAAAACACACATAATTTAATTATATTTTTTGAATTGCAATGTGTCATCGCGGCGGCCATTTTTTACGTGAATGTCAAATAATAAAACATTTGCATGCACAGACCAGACACTATCGACGTATTCTATGCTTGACCACGAATCCTCTACATGTGAGTCAAAATTGATAGTAGGTTGTATAATATTTACATATGTATCAAGACAATTAACAAAAAAGTTGAAATGTGAAGATTGCATTGATAGTTTGACTATACTATAAACTTCCAAATCACACATCTATCATACGTAACTTAATACGGCAAAGTGGTGGAAGTCTTGCCTCGAAATATGATTTTAATTATACGTCCGTAAACACCCTAAAGCATTTAATTAGGAAAGAAGTATTTGCAAAATTTGAATAAAAATAATTTACTGAATCAGCCATCAACATTCAATCACAGAATCCATTTGATTCGAGCCATTAATTTATTATTATTTTACCTCGAATTAGATAGCTCACAAAAATTAGATTGCATCACGAAGGTGAAACTGATCCAACTGTGGATTACTATAACAAACTGCAGAAACTAACACAAAATAAATTATTTAAGGAAATTACAATATTGTTACAGTTTAAGTATATTTTATTTATTTTCTGAGTAAGTACACACGCACAATATCAAGTAGGCAGAATAATAACATTATGTCGCATCTGCACGCATTGATAGTAATCTATGAGAACATGACACCCCCCGCCTGCCCCGCTGTCATCAAGTGCGCGCACATTATTTTGTTTGAAATAGCTTCTCTAGTACGTAATACCTCAATGGTTGAAGCCGGAAATTTAATTTTTATTCTATATTATAAAGTTTTCTAATAAAATTGATCATTATAAACGAGTTTCATCTTTTGTATTTTGTGTCAGTTTTTCCCAGTACATTCATCTAAAAGTCTTTTATAAAACTTTTTAAAGAAAATCACAATATATTTATGAGTTTAAAACTTCATTTCAAAAGAATAATCGTACATTCAAATCTATTTTACCAAAATTACATTCAAATTCTATACAAAAAGCCTGGCACATATACAAAACTTTGCAAAAATAAAAATGTCTAGACTAACAAGCGAGTGTCTCCGAAAAGCAAGTTTAATACATTGAAATATTCAATTGCCTGTCTTACTATCAGATAGCTAATAACTTTGCAACTTGTACGTGTGCTGCCAAAGGAAAATACCTGGGTAATGGCTTTGTTTTCAACTACATGCACTGCATATGCCCCGGGAGCTTGTACACTGGTGTGCACATAATCTAGAAATTTATTTGTGAGATTTGCTGCCAAATGTGTGTTATTGATTGTGGTTGGTGCATAGTTTTGGAGGAAGATAAAGACTGGGAGAAGTCAGGTAAAAATATTGGAAATATCTATGTGTAGGTCTTTTATCAAGAGTTTTAAGTGAGTTCGTTTAAAAGTATTGTTGTAAACATAACATAACATGACACCAGTAATCCTTTTTTTTTTGGCCGGTGGAAAATCATCAAATAACCCCTCCCGCTCCTGGGCAGAGCGAAAGGGAGTGTCAGACTTCTACTGACTAAAAACCACCCATGTTCCTTCTTATCCCTTCATGTTGATGCCGCGTGTGAGCCTTTTGCCGTCGATCGGGCACAGATCCAAATTCCGGAACTGCTACAGAGAAATTCCTGATGACAAAATCCGATAACACATTAAACCCAGGACAGTTGCTCAGCAGTCGCGCTTGTGACTACTGGACCACGGGGCAGTCAAGACTGATAATTATTGTTATGAGGACAATCATTAGTAGTGGTGACTTGGCAGGTTTAAGATTCTCACTAGCTGCTTTACGCAAGTATTTCTTCTTTTTAGGGGGGTGGGAAATCATCAAATAACTCCTCCCGCTCTAGGCAGAGCGAAAGGGAGTGTCGAACTACTAGTGACTAAAAACCACCCATGTCCCTTCTTAGCCCTTGTGCCGAGGCCGCGGTATCTCTTTCGAACAGCCCGCAGCCCCGACGGGCGTTAGCCCTTGCGCGCGCGTGGAACACTTACGCGCCATCGACACGACCTGTCGTCGTCATAAGACGGACGGACGGTGAGCTAGCCCATTACTCACCGTCCACAGGCCCACGTCTACGGTGGCCGGAAGCCATCTCGTGGCCCCCGACGCCCGGAGCGTCTCCCGCGGCGGCTGGTACGAGAAGTTCTCTTCCTCTCATGTTCCGCCACCTCCTTCGCTAGCATCACTGCTTCGCAGCAGGAGGCGACGGCGTCCCATTTCCTCTTGCCCCGGACCACGGCTTGCACCAGGGCCGGGCGCAAGTACCCTACGTCCACAAAAACCAACGTTTCATAATGTAAAAGGTCTTTCGTTAGAGCTGCCTTGATTCAAATATCGCTATAAACCAACTTTTAAATCGTTCTAAATTCGAAAGCAAAATTATCTGCCCATCACTAATTTTACATCTCAAATACTCGAAATCAACACAACAGAGGCACAGTGATGCGTCCTGACAAGTCAGATGCTAATCAGTCAACCCTTCGGCCGACAAATCGGAAATTAGGGACGCATGAGCGATACAGGGTTAACCCGGACCGACCGGGGTCTTTTTGGCCCTGGAGACCAGTCGTCTTGTTCTTTGAATATTTAACGCGAAACAAATGTCCTTTCACATTCGTGACTTCACCTGCGACGGGTACAAAGTGGACGGTTTTATTTGGAACTAAAACTTCATGGTTATTTTATTTGTAATACACGTTTTACTGCAAATAGGTTCATTTAGATAATAATGGATTAACCGGATTTAGAGTAAGAATAGCTCTTTAATTACTAACATTTTATGGTAATAAATGAAGTTATAATGTTTATGCCAAATTGCGCAACACAGTCAGAATTCTATTCATCATCATCATTATCATTTCAGCCGAAAGACGTCCATTGAATTCTTTAGAATTTCCCAGAATCCACCAGAATTCTATTAAGTAGTCATACGGTTGCGAGTTTCTAAACTATTTTAAAACAATTGTAGTTCTCATCTTTGTCACAAGAAGACATTTATTTTACTGCAGTTTCAGAGTCAAATGAAGATGTCGTCATTAATTCAAACCGAATAACTACAACACGAGCAATAATGCTACAATTCTCTACTTCGATTTATATTAATGGAAACATTTCTCTAGCTTCAACTGTCAACACCTAAACATGTCCGCCAATTCTGTTCAAACCCGTCCGTTCTCGCCTGTCTGAACTACCTTAGGTGACGAGTTCGTTGTCGATTACAGGCACAAAGTACGAAACACTTTGATCGCGTTACCGACCGGTAGACGTATCTAAGGCCCAGTTTCGAACTGAGCAGAGATGAGCGGAGCGGTGCGACATGAGAGAAGAGATATATGATGTGAATTTTAAGGGTACTGTCGTCGGGTCACCCACCATGTTCTTGAACGGGCGCTGTCAGTTGAGGCTAGTGATCCATAAATTACCTGAGTTTTTCATAATCTCAATGTTTTGTTTTTTATTCTTTCTTCTGGAAGCAACAAAAATGAACTCTGAACTTTATAATATCTAACTTGATTTTAAAACAGTGCTCAAAGAGTTTCTTGCCTATTATTCTACAGAGAAATCTATGCTTTAGAATCGGCCACTACATTCCTTTCACAGTTATTATGCCTTGTGGCTGAACTACGGCGTGAAGCTACAAGAAGTTGGCTTATTGCAAATAAATGTTTGAATCGATGGTACTCAGATCCAGCCTGTACCCTAAGCCGTACACCACAGGTGGTGCCGTCAACGCGCTGTCACTTATTCTATAAGTTTTTACGCCCGTGTTTTTATGGCTGGCTGCTAATAGGTTGACCTGCCAGATGCCATAACAAAAATAGAGTCAGTGGTCGATTTCCGCGCATCTTTCCACTCCGCTCATCTCCGCTTTAGTTGAAACCGGGCCTCACAATATCTAGGTACCTCTCGCCGCTTTGAGAGGCATCGACTTGACTTGCTTAAGGCGCTATCGTATACTGTTTGATAATTTGAGCTCTGCTCTGTTGGTAATTGACCGTTTAAATAAAGGAGTGCTGCCGGAGTTTACCTTAGATTTTAATTAAGACTAAGAATTGGTGTAAAATAAGGCACAAATTAATTGGTGCTTTATTTTGTTTTTGTGTCCCTGAAGAATAGGTTAGTCGTGAATTTTAAATAATTGTTTTGGTATTGAAATATCTTAAAACTAAAATGTGAGGTATGAGGTCAGAGATTCGATTTTTAGGACAAATAGTTTTTTTTTCAGGAATTTTATGGGACTTAAACATAACGTGGGTTTGGGTTGCCTGTCCCGGGATATACGGGGATTATTGAGGTTCAGCGCATTTTTTTAAGAAAAACATTTTACTCAGTTCGTAGGTATCTAAAGACCAAATGAATGTATCCCTTAACCCCACAGCTAGAGCAGGTAGTCACATAACATACACACATAATTCTTCATTAGCACACATTAGATGCTATTCCGCCAATCCCTAAGACACAGCGCACATTTGCGGACAGGATAATGGCGACACACGCATTTAAATACAGCCATAAATCGTGCGTGTCTGTTTGTACGTACAACGTGCATACTTCGGCCAGATGACGGCGACGTCTTAAAATATAGGGACCCTTTCTTAACCCCTTAACCCGAGGTACAGTGTAATTAATAAATGACCCACACGGTCCCAAGACCGCTGGGATTTAGATTAATATGAAATTAGTAGGTAAAGTACTGGTTGCAGCTGGAGGCGGTTTTCAAGAAATTTTGTGTTGGAAAATGGTCTGATATATTTTTTTTAGTACTTAAATAATCATCACTTGCATAGCCTTTTCCCAATTCTATTGATTAGTGAAATCTGACGACCAGTCTTACTAAAGGGTATCGTATTACCCAGTACTAACTGGGTTGTGGAGGTCCTATAAGAAGTCACTCCTTATAAAATGGTGGTATACAGTTGCATCCAGTTAGACTGAAAGCTGACATCAACATAGTTGGAAAAAGGCTAGGCAGATGATGATTAGTGACAAACTATTTGACCTAAAAAACCAAGTCACCAAGTTACACTATACCTGACAAGTTTGCTTTAATACACACTTAAAACACATTTTTCTTCTAATTAATGTTATTTATTTCACTACCTAGAGAATTAGTGAAGAAAAACTTCAACTTGCTCATATCTTCCAAATAACCGGCTACAAACGGCCTTATCACTAGGCACCACTTCAATTTCTACCGACAATTTCCAAATCTTTATTTCCAACTCTTTATCAACATTACGACCAACCACCACAAACAAACCAGCAGACATTATCTAAATGGTACATAGCCGGCCTTTCAGACCGCGCAGCACCCATTAATTACTTAAATTTAATTCATACGAGACCCTACACCACTATTTACATTCAAAAACGTACCCTTACACCCTTGCCCGCATCGTAACCCTTGCTAACAAACTTGAAGACCCCAAGACGCTAACTCCTAAGAAGACTTTCTTTGATAGCGCGCTCTACTGATTTTGAATAAAGACCATGTCTCGATAGAGTTCTGATCTGTAATTTTATAGCTTTGAGCCGCCCCTAGCTTACGCTCCGAGGATTGTGGCCTATTGATCTGTTCTTGTCTTGTGTTTTTGTTCGGTAAGTACCGCGGAACTGAGGACAAAGCGGGTTGAGACGTGAATTAGAACTACTGCACTATTGTGAGGGTTAAGTAGAGGAGATAGCATCGGCGATTTTCTTGGTGGAGTTAATTTAATTAATCGTTTCAGTGGTTGGCTTCCGACGATGAATACACGTATGTATGGTCAGATTCCAGATAAATTAAAGTAAACATATTTAATTTCCAAAAAGATTTGAAGATTAGATTTATGTTATCAAAATACTATTCTCCTAATTTATTTATATTCAGTACTGTCCTATTTGACCCTAAGGTTGACTGGTAGAGAATGCCTTGTGGGATTAAGTCCGCCCATGTACCACGTTTTTGCATGAAGTTTAAATAAATAAATAAGATTCCAGAAAAATTTGACAAGAAAATTTACATTATATCATTATAAATTATATTAAAAACTGGTACTGACACTGGTAGCCTACGTCACGCATCATTGCACTTCTAGGCAAAAACCTCTCCCCATGACTTTCTGTTTTTTAAATCATGTATTGTCCATGTCGACCACTGGTCCTAATAGCATAAATAATTAAATTTACAAAAAATGCGCAAAATTATAGCATAAATGTTGAAGTAAATATTCTGCTGTGTACCAAACGCTGTTAACAAGTACATTTTCTTAGTCAAAACTTTAAAATACTTCATTAAAGTACCAAAGCGTTTCTTAACGTCAATTTTAACCTTGTTTTCTTCTCAAGAACTCTATGATAATCTAATAAATAAGGATCAGTGCATAGCCGGCGGCGGATTAGCCTTCACCGCGATACTTATATGAGTGCCCCTTTCATTGCATTATAATGCCGGGAATGAAAGGGTTGGCACACCGTCTCGAGAGAACGAAGAATTTATAAATAAGTTAAGTAAGAACCCGCCTCATTCTTCCTCGCCATCTTACTTTGTTTTATCATATTTAAATTATTAGAGTCAGATGTAGAACGTGTACCTAATTGCTGTACTTTGTTAAGATAATGTACCTTTGGCGCGTTTCCACTTTTGTTTTCTTGTTGGCGAACGATATAAATTCACGGAAGGACGCGGAGGAACGCCCAAGTTTTGCGTTCTGTTTTTGTGCGGACGTTCATTTTCTTAGGGAAATAAAATTTGTTATGCAGCCGTTTGGAGGCCGTAGGTGCTTTATAATAACCAAGATTACGCTTAAGTTAAAAGCGGAGGGAAATTGTAAATTTTCGTGAGGAGTTTACTGTTACTTTCTGTTGACTGTAATGAGTTAGAGAGTAATTAAGAGTGATATGTATTTCTTGCTGTGCTTTGATATCACCTGAAATATTATATCACAAACTATTATAGGTTTAGATTACTAATGACCTGATAATGTCTTGGGTACACTAAATTAGAAACTTTATGAAAATTTAAAAAAAAATCCTGTCCATTTGGGATGATTCCGAAAAAGTTTTCTTTTTCAAACAATATGCAGTAGGCCATGTGTGTACTGTAGTTTACTTGGTATTCTAGAATATCTATATAAGTAAATATACATGAATTATAAGTCTCTCAATACATTAATCAAACAAAATAAATTACTTTCCTATCCACCTTCTACATTTTCTCTTAGAAGATTTATTCCGACAACCATACAAAATTAACGTTAAACAGCATCCCTAGCTCCACATCGGAATCCAAACACGTGCATACGAAATGCCCTAATTTACCAAGAAAACAATATATCTCATCCATATTAGAATATTTTCTATCGTAAATCAAATTTAAGTGTTATTTCATTTCCGTAACACAGCACATGCGTACAACGAATAAGTAATTGAAATTTTGAAACGAACTTTTGATTTTACGAAATTCACCCTATACCTTGTGAAATTATTATGAATTTCCTTTACAAGGGAAGGCCCGTCTTGTAACGGTTCTTTTCATATAGGGCAAGGAAATGTTTTACATTTTCTTAGGAAATGTGTGGGCTTTGGATTGTAATGTTCATGTGAAAGGGTTGGAAAGGAAATGGTTTCATTCTGTGTTTGATAAGCTAGCGTGGGCTGGCATTTAATATTGACGTGGATGTAAGTTTTAAGTTTCAAAGTGAAATTATGAGAAAATATATATATATATCTTTTCATCTTTTGGAAGGCCTAAAGTCCCTGCAAGGTAAGTTAAAAAAGTTGACAAGATGAATTGAATGATATTTAAAGGTTTACCTGACTGTAGGGTAATTTGACTTAGCGTTTGAATCATAGAATTAAACAACTACTACCGCGGGCACGATAAGCCGTTGCTCCCGGTTGTTATTCATTGTAGATCTTCGACAATCGTTACAGGTCCCGAAATTTCAGTCAGTGACCCGAAAGTCTTATACCCAGTCTTACCAAGGGAGTATCGTATTACCCAGTACTAACTGTATTGTGGATGAGAAAGGCAGGTGCTACATGTAAAATAATGGTATTCAGCTGCATTAAATTCGACTGGAAGCCGAATCCTACATAGTTGGAAAAGGCTAGGCAGATCATGATGCCTGACTACTAACGTGGGCTTTAAAAAAAAGCATGCTTTTTAAGGAAATTTTTAGACGCCTTGTTGACGCGTCCTCTGACTCAAGAGCTGGCTTTTTTTTGGCCAGAGGCTAAGTGTTGTCATCGCTGCCAGTCTCTTGGGCACTTTACCTGCTGACAGCTGCGTTGAGGAGGAGTTTTTCGACACCCATCTATAGTTAGTTTGTTTTTAGTTAAGTTTAGTTTATATTTTTTTTGTTATGTTTAGTATAGTCATACAGGGTGGTGCCGACAATACGACAATAAATGAAACCACTGGTAGTTCTAGTTCATAGGAACATTTTGAAACTATCAAATAAATCCTAAGGTTAGTAAACCAATATTTGTTTGTAAATTGTAATGTATTTCGTTTACAGTTTTAGGCTACTTAGTTTATTGTTTTTTTTTTCATCTTTTTTATTTTGGTGTTAAGATATATTTGATAGTTTAATAATGTTCCTCTGAATTAGAACTACCAGTGGTTTCATTTATTGTCGTATTGTCGGCACCACCCTGTATATTAAGTAATTAATACAGAGCTTTTAAATTCACACGGACATTTCTTAGTTTGCCTTTAATAATGAGCTCTGTTTCTCTTTGACAAAACTATGGTACGAACTATTTATCAAATAACATTGAGTTACTCGTAATCCTTGAAAGCTGTTAAACCTGAAACCTGTATAGTTGTATACGCTTCAAATAGCGTTTAGTTCTCAAAAGCGAGAACTTTCCCAGGGACTTATCAATACCTTTTCTTTCCTGGAACTGCCAATAAATGGAAAACTTTGCCTGGCCTCGCTTCTCGCTAATAATCTAGCTAGAAGCTACGGTTTATAAATAATATTTTATGTAGGTGTTACTAGGAACACTGTTTTATTCTAATTAATTTATCAAATCATTTATTTATTTACTTTCAACTAACAACTAACATTACAGGTCTTAACCTAATTCGTTAATATGGCAATCAACTTTCCTAAAAATACACGTTCCTTACAAATTAATCTACAGCTATAAGCTCATTTACTTACACACACATTTTTTTAAATTTTATTTTACTTAAAGTTCTGAAATAATGGTTTAAAAACTTTTCGAATTAGTTTGTATTTTTCTTTTGGGTACGATATATATCTTTTGTAGCAAGGCAATATTCTGGCGAGTACGAATCAAACTATTTTACCGAATTATGTTAATTAAGTCTTATTTACAACCGTACATAAATGTAACTTGTGCTGTTTATACTAAGGTACATATTAAACCCATACAACTGTTGCATAAGTAAAAGGATCCCATGACCTCTCGAACCCACAAGTCAACACCATTCCCCTCAAGCTATTGTCAATCCCATACAAAACACGACTTTCATAGCAACATTTAAACACTTAACAGTTCATAAGCCCAAGATTTCCATTTACAAGTATTATCTATCACTCCCAATGTTACGACTATTGTACCCGAACTATGATACCCCGAGGCCCGAAGTGACAAGACACTGTCATCTAAACCCTTGCTCAAAATGTTTCTACAATGTTCGACTTGTCACAGACTTGCTAACAATGTCAGACAACCGATATATTTGTACCAAATTTGCTTTTTACTAAATAACATAGCCTGAAGCCTGATATGTTAACGTCAGACTGAGTTTGTCAAACTTTTCTGAACTAAAAAGAAAGTAATGTGAAAAGTTTCTCGATTCTTCCGAAAACATGTAGGTTATGTTTGTAATACATCCATAATGTTAAGTAACTTGTTTCCGATGTATTTACTTACTGTGAGTTTCATAGTATTATTTTTAGAGACGGAAACTGCTTTTTGTTCTGTTTATTGATGATTTTGTTACTTGGAAACGCTTGGAGCTTGGTTCTAAATTAAAATAAACAAATGACAAAGTAAAACAAATCACCTGCACAAACCAACACTCATCACGAACGCTTACAACATTCTTAATTCGACTATTAAAACCCGTTACAAGCGGCAAGATGTCGGCAACATCAATAAACAAGGAGCGAACGCGAGCGCGAACGTTCAAAGTTTGGTGCGCGCGGTGAGTGCAGAGGGCCCTTAATGAGGGTAAGAAATTTCGGCACATTGTGGGCCAAACCGCACCCGGTTTCTTAGCTTATTATTAATTCTGTAAGACGTGTCCCCGATGTCCAAGACGTGCGCTGAGATTCGAGACAAAAGTCACAAGGGCGGAAGGGACGGACCCCCTCCCCCCCGTTCCACCCCTCGTACGTGTGCCGCGTCCGCAAGTCGCAGGAGTATGGGATTTACAGGTGGTTTTAATAACGGCAGCCACTAATGTCGCCAGATGAATACTTAATGGACGGATCAGCCGAGGATTGAGATGGATTGGGAAAGGGCAGCTTCTGTAATAATAGATGCGGTCGCTGCATTAGGCTGTCATGTTGTTAAGCTGGGAGGACATGTTTCATCAGAACTTCACTGAAGATACAGAGTTATCTCTGTAACATTGTTCTAGAATCAATTCTATAACAAGAGTTTACAAGAGACACTTCGAGAAAGTCATCGACACTCTTGAGCTCGCCTATCCTGGTCATATCCATTTCTCCAAGACAATTTAGTTACAAAGTGCAAATCCCTTTAAGATGGCGTTCCCTGACAGGGGGTGCTTTCAAAAACTCGTTAGGAGGTTCGCATTCTGCGGTGGTGGGTCACGTTGCGATGCGCGGCGGCTGCTCCAAGACAAAATGTTACACAGAAACTTTGTAGTCACTGTCGTGTGCCATGTTTAAGTAAATTTATTGCAGTGCTGTGTTCTAGTTATTATGGAGGCTTGTTTTGTATGTTTTCTTTATTTATTTTGTAGGAAATTAACTAAAATTTATTCTTCTGTGAGAAGTTTGTAGTGTCTAAATCATCACATCATTATTAGAGAGAGGTACCTGTATTTAAATCAATTTCACAACCGGAAAATGTTATTTTAAAATCAAGTTTATAAGCCTTAAAAACTGCCTGGCACCAAGTATGCAAAAAAACATTACATCACAACTGTAATCTCCGACGGTAATGGCAGAGGTGTACCTGTACAGCCACCCTTTCTCAGTTATGTTTAAGTCCCAATTCTCATGTAATAGGGGGCGAGCCTGTTGCCATCAACCAGGCACAAATGTAGACTCCGTGGCTGTTACTGATAAATTTCTGATGAAAAAAGCCAATAACACTTTGCCCGACCCGGGAATCGAACCCAAGACCTCATGCTCAGCAGTCGCGCTTGCATCTACTAGACCAATGAGGCATTCATTCAAGGAAAAATTATTTTATTCCTCGATTAAACAAAACTCGTACTTTTGTGTACAGCTACATGCACTTCAATTTCTTGTAAACTCCAGGCCAAATTAAATCACCAGCTATAAACAGCACCAAACCTCTAGCGAGTAGAAAAATTGGCAATCTGTGAACGTTACACTGTCGTGACCGGCAAACGTTAGCGGTGTTTATCGGCAAGTGGCCGCGCGGGAACAATATCGCTCGTTGGATCGCGCGATCCTAATATATTGCAATGTGTGCACTTTATATGGCCGGATAAGTAATTGATTGTGTTTTTTCGCTTTTTTTTTCATTTTCATTCATCGTCCTTTCGTTGAAAATGCCTTTTATGTTGTTAAATTTAAAATAACGAATGGTAGTGTCGTATCATCTTGACCTTATTGCACTTCCATACAGTACCCGGCGATAAATATTGCACATCGACCTTAGGAAAGAGGTGTATTTTATACAAAGAATAAAAATAATTATCAAAAGAAGCAAATCATAATTGTTATAACAGCTCCTAATAGATACCGGACTGTTTGTATTTCGTGCGACAGAGATAACGCTCTACGAAGCCGAAATTAGCCGATTGTCTCTTTCCAAAGAGACAATCGGCTTACTTCTCTATTACTCGTCATCTCAGCAGCCACCTCCTTTCTTGCCATATCATCCTTCACACAGTCCATCAATTGTTTCTTTTATCTTCCTCTATTCTTATAGCCATCCACAATCCATCATTCGTCTGCATCACATGCAAATACGACGACAACCGATTATCAAACGTTTCAGTCACGAGCGCCACTTTCAGACGTCTATGATGTCATTATCGTCATCATTTCAGCCAAAAGACGTCCACTGCTGGACATAGATCTCCCCCAGGTGTTGCCACATTGAACGGTCCTGTATGTTTCGCATCCAGTCGGTTCCCGCAACCTTCACCAGACCTTCTATGATGTACTTATTTCTTATTTTATCCATTAATGCCTCAACAAATATGAGTTAGAAAATAATGGTACTCCACACTGAAGGTGCAGTCAACCACACTGTAGTCGTGGCCACACTTTGTCCGCGCTGGGACAAAGTGTGGACACGACGAGTCCAGGGTATGTACCCTGGACTCTGTCTTATAATGCACTGAAATATCTGTCAGTATCCGGTTGTCCGCAGACAGTAGACTGTCTGTGTTGTATTCGTTTGACCGCAAACGTATTTAAAAGTTTAAATAATATTATTATTTTACTCAGTAGCTCATCATTATTTACTAAAACATACATCAAACTTTAATAAATCGAGCCAGAATCCTTCTCAAACCTACCCTCTAGTTTACCAGCAATAAATAACAATTAACGTGAAGGTTTCAATCGGCCGGTGCATAGCGGTACTAAATTATCACGAAGGTGTTACCGGACGAAAGAAATATCGCCGTCAACGCCCGCCGTAATGTTCCGGTCAGTGATGGGGGCAGGCGATGTCGATAAAAGGTCATTCGAGTGGTTTATGATACAATAAACATGTTTTATCTGAGTTGTATCGATAATTCACCGCAAAGAATGAGATCGGTTGTGTTTTCGTAGATGGGCTACGTGGTGCTACGTGGCGTAGCACCGGTCTGCGCTTCGGTGTAAGCGCTACGGTAAGTGTTCGTCTAAAACAGTCGGACATTTTTAGAACTAAACGTTGTGATGAGACACTTACAGTATTTTATTTATAAGCTTCTTCTGAGTTATTATGATCTTTAGTTTTCTTGTAGCCTTGTAGGCCATCTATGCATGCTACGCGCCGTAGCAACGGGCTACGCTTCGTCAAAAAAAGAGGGTGACATTTTTAGGACTTAACATTTTTATGAGACACACAAAACTATTTAATTTTCTTCTGAGATATTGTGATATTTTTGTTTTCTTGTAAACCATCTCGCTGGCTTCGCGTCGTAGCAGTGGTCTACGCTTCGTAGCATGAGCTACGGTTGGAAGTTGAAGAAGAAATGCGACTTATCTTTTTTGATAGTTTGAAATTACCGACGGAGAAAATGTGTTCATGAATTTCAGAGACTGTTTCTAAATTGACAGTTTCTTTATGAGAAAATACTCTTAATTATTATCACAGTGCGGAAGCGGGTTATACTAATAACCGATGAAATACGCTTTAACTTTAAATATTTGTTTTTTTTCCTAAATAGTTTCTGGAAGGTCAGTGGTTACTATAACAAATAAAATCGGATATCTATCGATGTTTCCGACTTACAACTTGACCGTTACTACATCGCTAAGTGTTTATAACTGTTAGAACAAATCGGTGCGTAAGAGACCGCCCCCGACCACCCGTCGAGCGCTTAATCACTTAACACTTGAGGATTAACGGGGAATTTATCGACTAAGTATTATGTTTACTTACTTATGAAGAAACAGGCTATATTTAGTATCGAAATGCTCGGACCGGTTTCAACATTAAAAGGTTGCGTTCTGATAGTTGTGTAATAAGATATTTCACAAAAAAAATCTAATTAGTCCGTCTGTTAGATTATCTAAAAATATTGGATACGTGTTTTTTGTTTTATCAAATTAATAAAAAATTACGAAAATAAAACGTGTCAAAGATCATGAGTGGCGTCAGTTTCTGGGTAAAAAAGTACTAACCTTGTGACGTCACACGACTAGACACGACTTTTCGAAGCACTGTATCGTCTTCACTTTTGTTTACGTGAAAAAAGAAAAAATACGTGTCCATTATTTTTGGAAATCTATCTGACGGGCTAATTAGATTTTTTTGGTGAAATACCCTATTGTCAAATATTGCTGTGTTTTCATCAATTTACTAATAATGTTACTTCCTCTTAGCGTGTCGATGACAATTTTAATTGAGTCGGCTCAAAATTTGGCGACGAGTTTGGCACTTTTTCAGTAGCTTCCATCAGCTCCTGTGATGTGCAAGTAACAGGACAGGCTGGACACGATATCAAGTGCCCCATAGTTGAGTAGGTGCCATAAGTGCCGCAGTTGTGCAGCAAGACCACATTTACACTTCAGGGTAGATTCATCTCGGGGGCCACGTGACGGCTACCGGCCACCGTAGACGCGGGCCTGTGGACGATGAGTAATGGGCTAGCTCGCCGTCCGTGACCATCTTATGACAAAGAGATGTCAGCAACATGGAAGGGGCCCGCAAGGGCCGATGCCCGTCGGGGCTTCGGGTTGTTCGTAAGAGATACCGTGGCTTCGACAGAAAGGGCTAAGAAGGAACATAGTCAGTAGAAGTCTGACACTCCCTTTCGCTCTGCCCAAGCAATTATTTAATGATTTCCCAAACCCAAAAAAAAAGTGTAGAGTCATCTATAAATCTATAATAATGTAATAAATTATCATTTATTAATAATGCTACTAATTATTATCAACACCGTAACACTAAATCTGTAGTTTAAGGGTGTAAAAAGCAACAAGAAATCTTCCGAATGACGTTTAAAAGCTATACAATTACCTAATTCAGTTGGTGTATTGCAATTCATAACCAAAAATGTACCAACATATAGTGATGTCATATAATTTAATGCAGTTACATAACACCACGCCTGTAATCTCCGAAGGGTATGACAGAACACCCTTATTTCGCCAGGTTTGTTGAAGTCTCATGTAAGTTTGGAATTGTGCCCAGTTAATGGCAATGGGCGACCATTGCCATCAACTGGGCACAATTCCAAACTCCAGGGCTGCTACTGAGAATATTATCTGATGAAAAAACCTATGAAACTTTGCCCGAACTGGGAATCACGCCACGAACCTACCAGTCCCTCCTACAAGTTGCGCTTGCGACCACTAGATCGACGAGATTTTTTAACAAAGATTCTTCTGCTTCGCCGTTTAGATGAATCTTTTAATTGTTATTTCTTCGCCCCAAAATAGGTCACGTTAAATGCGCAAAGGTTGCAACGCTGAATAGTGTAGCGGTTCAAAAATTAAATCTTGGAGCACAAATGCGAATCAAAAAAAAATCTTCTAAACAGAAAATGCAAAGTACCGAACGTATCTCACTGAACGTCTAAAATCACATTGTGCAATATCCAAAGGGTCGTAGACACAAGAGAATTCGACCCCTTTAAAGACATTAATTCTTACAAGAAAGAGAACAAGACAAATCGCCGGACCGGCCCGGTAGCGGCCCGTGAAAAGAAAACCCTTTTTATGAGACGTTGGGAAACGTATGGACTAGGTGAGGAAGGCATATTTGTATGGACCGAGTTTCATGGTTTGTTTTTGATGGCAGAAAATTGTTCAGAACGTTAATTTATTATTTATTGTTCACGAAATCCACAGGCTCTTTAAAATTTTATCTTAAGAATATAAACTAAACCTACAGCCAATTACGGATTTACAATTTATTAACTATACAATACATTGCTAAGAGTACAGCGCGTGTGTGTTGTCGAATATAAATTAAGACATACTGCTGTGCTAACTGCAATTACCAAGGTTCGATTCTCAAAACAGGAATTATTTTTGTGTAATATTGGGTCTGAAAATTTTAGCTTTCATTAAGAGAATTCACCCTGGTTTCATTGGTATTTATTACAGCATTTTATTTTAAATAAACTATCATTTAAAGAACTGCCTGTTATTGAAAAGCTTTTATAGTTAGATACATAATTAAAAAAAAATAATAATAATGTCATTTTTACATTGTATAATTGGAATTTAGTTGCACACACATTAAAAGTACTACAGTAACCAGAAAAGCTCCCACTATTGCCAAAGGAACGTACTTACATCATTCTAACAAAAAGCCGTATCCATACTAAGCCAACCGAACCCCTTATAACGACAATCGTGTTTGCACGAGGTCATTCGACGATCAAAGCGATAGCCAATAAATAAATACTTGATTTGCTTTCACAATAAATACCGAAAGGTCCCGAATAGTTCCGAAGGTATGCGACAGGGGGCGGTAGGGCCAACCTAACTAACGAGAACTAAGTACGTTTGCTTTAGATAGGAATTCTGTTTACCTCGTTCGACTGTTTGATTGATTTATTTGTTTGTTTTGGGAATTATTGGGTGTGCTTTCGAAATACCTATGGGTGAGTAAAGATTAAATGAATTCATATGAAGTCAAACTTTGCTAGAGTCTTAAACCACCAATCCAGTTGCAGTTTCTTGTATTGTCACAAATTATCATCTTCTTTCCTCAAACCAAAAAAGATGACAAATGAGAATGAGATTGGGTCTCACAGTGTTAACATTCTTAGCTAGCCCCCTGCAGTCAAGGAGTCTGTCTCCACAAGACAGCTGTAGAAAGCGAGCTACGATGGTACAGCCTGAAGTAAGAAATTGTGCAGAACAGATCAAAAGTTAAAAGACCATCCAAACTTGAAAAAGGATGTCAAAATACAGCGATAAGCTAATGTAAATAATTAATCAGATTAAAACTAATTCCACAAAATATCGTCATAAAACCGTACATATAAAATATATTAGGTACACTAAAATAAGTACTACTTCACATCGTTTAAATACCTAAAATATTTTAGTCAGTATTTGACAACCCAACCCAGTGAGACAATATAATTAGCAATATTATGAAACATAAAACAATTTTGTACTTTACATTTAAATATTCGAAACAGCGCCATCTCAATATTATTGTAAGAACTACTATAAGCTTTTGCTCCCTCTCAAGCAACCCTCCTCGGAGAGTCGTATCGTTCAAACACAAGCTTACTACAAGTGGTTCTGTTTCGAATCTCTCTCGGTGGAGACAAACTGTACTATATTTCTTTTTTACTTCTATTTTTGTTTTAAAATTATTTTAATTTTGTTTTAATAAGAATAAAAATATTTGAAATAATCATAAGTATTACAAGAATATAGGATACTTAAATAATCCATTGCGGTGATTTATAATAAGGTACGCAGCTCCAATTTCCACCACTAGGGGCGCTTCCAAGCTAATAGAAAACAAATTAGCAATAAACTTAACAAAACAATAACTTTTATTAACATAATTTAAAAATAACACCGAAAACCAAAAGAGAGGAATACTTTCAATAAAAACTCCTTTCAAAAGTGATGTTTTATTAAAATATTATAATTCTAATTTCCTCCGCTAGAGGCGCCACGGTAACGGCGAACTTTTACGACACGATTACCTACACTGGTTGTTTTTCTTAATAATTTATCGTGTTTCCACGAAGTTCGCTCGTTTAGTGCCGGGCACATGTACCTGCCGATATGTACCGTTGAGTTCTTAAATCTGCTTTGTTATATAAAGCGTTTGTTTCTCGGAAAACTGAGTTTGAGTATCTTTGAATTTCCACAAAGTTATTGAGATATATTATTGCTACATATGCTTTGTGAAGATGAATGCTTGAAGTCCATTATTCTTTATGAGATAAAAAGAGACATGATTGTATCTATAAGTACTTACCTATTTTTATTTCAGACATTTGTAACTGATATTAATGTCGTTTCGAGGACACTTATTTTCAATCAGAGTGGGTTACATGTAAGAGTATTTTTATACCACTCAGTGATATTCTTTTGTTTCTGCGTAGACAGTGGAATATATCTATTTTTATCATACTTTTATTAGCTTCACCGGTAAGTTAAAATATTAGAAGACTTTGACCCACTCTCCGGTTTTCGATGGAGTTGAAATGTTGCAATGGAATCAATTTGTCTGATAAAAATACGAGACACAAATTGACGTGACACTCTAAAGCGTGATTTTTAGTTCTTCTAAACTATGACATTTATTATTAAATATTGATATTTGATTTGTATCTCACACGACATTTGCATTTAAAATATCAGTGTATGCAGTGCTAAGGGATATGTTTCCTGGGTTGTGGGATGTTCGAAAGACATACCGCGGCCCCAAAGGGCTAGGAAGGGACGTGGGTGGTTTTTAGTTAGTACAAGTCTGAGACTCCCTTCCGCTTCGCTCAGAGTGGTAAGAGCCATTTGATGATTTCCCACCCTCTAAAAAAAAATGGGATAAGTTTCCATAAACCGATGAAACAACAAAATATTTTGTATGAACAGATCAAATAAATAACTTCAAAAATGACAAACTTCCATGCAAACTTTTGTCCTCTATTTAACAAGATATAAAATTTCAAAAATCTTTATGTAATACTTACTCACTTCTGTTTTTAAGGAACTGTTAAAAACATTTCAAAACTTGATATTGTAGAAAGAATATTCTTTATTATGTACAGTCAGCGCCCGGCATTATCTGACCCCTCTTCTGACACCACTTGCCCTATTTTTCTTTATACGAGGGGTCAGGTAATACACCATGCAAATGTCAATTTATGTAAAATAAAATATTTCACAAAGGGTGACACAATGGGTGGCCTTATCGCTAAAATAAATCTATTCTAGATACAGAAATTTAGTTTGGACGTTGTCAATAAATGAATTTAAGATGTTATTCTCCGACTATGTAAATGATTAAAAATCAGCATAGTACATTAAAAATTTCATTCAATATCGTTGATTTCGCAGATGTGCGCTCTGACTTACTTAGTAAGTTCAGAAGCATTATTTACAAAACATGTAAACCATTTTAACGTTAAGGCATTAAAATATATTTAAAATAATGTAATTTGCATGTAAATTTATTTTTTATTATTTAATTTAAAAATTTGGGTAGGTTACTCATCCCATACTCTTCTGAGTAGAGAGAAGACACTCAACGACAAATAAGTGTTGTATGATAAAAGGTTGGTACGCGTGTACGTGATGTTTCACGTATATGTGTATTCAATTATTATTTTTTATTGGTGAGCCAAATAAATAAAATTAAGTTCATGGCAAAAGATACAAAGTTTCCATCGGCAAACGCATTAGTAAGTTCGTGATTTCCGACTACTGCGGTCATTTTTATGTCACAAAGTACCGGCTTTAGTAAGTCGACAGATCGCGAACCATTCGTTTTGGCGTAGAAACGTATTCAATTAATATAATATAGCTTATGTTACTCGGTAAAGATATAGCTTACTAATCGTAAAATAATTTTTAAACCTATTTTAAAAAATCTTTTACAAAACAAACAAAAAAATCCAAAAATCCAATCTTTTCTTTTTATAATATTAGCATACTGTCGCACTCAGAAAGCTTTAATGATTACTTAGGCCATCACTAAGTAAAGGTTTTGACAGTTTTGTCATACAAAAGTATGTCAAATCTTTACTAAGTGACGGCTTAAGTAATCATTAAATATCTCTGAGTACCGCAGTTATTAGTCAAGTTATTTTGCCTTTAAAATAACTTGACTTCCAAGAGGATTAGGTCAGAGGTTATAAGGTTATAACTCATTTATATCGGCCGGTACCCCCGGGCCCAGCGCCCAAAATGGATGCATGGTTTTACAAAACATTAAAAGCCTGTAGTTACCCATTTGTATGATGATCAGAGTTTTTTAAACGATTGCTTTCCACTTTGATCCTCAATGACGAATAGAAAAAAAACTTTTTAAAAGTGTACACAAGGTGTTCTTTCAAGAACACTTCTAGAAAGTTTTAGACATTCATAGATTGTTACTTAGATAAGATTGTGACTAGATTTTCAATGTTTTTATTACGGGAATTGACCTCATGCTCTCTCATAATAATGTCTTTGATATTTGTACTTTAAAATACTGCCGTACTCAGAGATATTTAATGATTACTTAAGCCATCACTTACCAAAGATTTTGACACTTTAGTGAAGGTTGTCAAATCTTTACTAAGTGACGGCTTAAGTAATCATTAAACCTCTCTGAGTGCGGCAGTTAGAGCGTATATAAGTTATGTGTCAAAAAACATTAGTTTTATACCAAAACTGTTTTTTTAACAACAATAGAGAAATAGTAATCATAGCAGTTTTTCTTTCAAACATAAATAAATATCTATAAAATATATTACAGTTTCAAAAGCCACGTCTGTAAAGTTCTTTTCATCCTTTTGGCTTCACTTAAGGAAAATTCCACCCTTTGCAGCCAACTAAACTAAATATAAGTTAACCGTAATAAAACCATATAAACAACTTGTTGAAATTATTAAACACGTTACATTATTTAGAACTTTTTCTGTAATTAAGAATAGTTTCTGTTAAAAAACGATAAGTTACCTTTATTTAGAAAAATATTTAGGTTGTCCGAAAAAACTTCTTCTGTAGTTAATACTTAAGTCATAGTAGCGTTACTTTGCTAATATATATGCATGATATTAATATAATTTACGCCATTGTGTTGACGAATGATGTATCTCTCTATCAGTATTTTTTTTATTGGATCATTAGTTTGGAGGATTATTAAAAACAAATAAATTTTACCTTTTTGTAATATTAGTAAAAATAATCCGTAATCGACCCAGCCATTTGCAGCGCAGTCAACGTTGTAACACCCCAACTGTCATACATCTCAGATATTCTCTCGCCAGTCCAAAAATACTTGGACCAGCCAACCAGCCAGTCCTAAATTAGCACTGACCTTGATACATGGTGCGGGGGGGTGAGGCGCGGGAGGTGGACTGCGCGGGGCATTCGGAAGCTGCAGCAGATGACGGATGCTGTACCCCTGGCGGGACTTGCGTGACATTCTGAGGGAGAAGAAGAGTTATCGGTTATTGGAAAACGCGGAGAATTTTGTTGATAAACTGAGACACGTGCACGTTGCACGGGCGCGGCCCTAGTTCTGAAAAGTACAGTCTTGGGAACTATCATTTGTATAGATGTAGCGACTTTTAAAATTGATTTTCTCCTAATCTCTTGATTGTAATTTCATGTACTTACAAACATATACATTCATTTTTATTCGTTTATTTAATTTGTTTGTAAATCAAGAGGTAAGTTTTTAGTTATTATTTTGTATCCTATTACAATGTTGTCATATTTAACCCAAAGGTTTGTCAGGTAGAGAAACCCTTGTGTTTTTTCCACTAAAATGTTTTGTTAATTTTTATTGTAATAAGTACTGTTTTTTTTCTTAATTTTGTTATTATTATTTTGTATTTCTAACTATTTTGTTTAAGTAATTTTTATGTTCAACCTATATCGTATATGTGTGGTGTTACTGTTAATATGTATAAGTTGATTATTAAATATAAATTACTGTTGCCCATGAAGTTTAAATAAATAACATACTATTTCAATACCCATACAATTATGAAGTAGATCTGTAATCAAAGTTGCTTCAGTTATTTCTCGAGAAAATGACTCTCGAATGTTCTTAAGTAGAAACATATTAGTGCTCGTGAATGTACTGTCAGCATCATAAGTAGCTTAACACTACCTAAAGTTTCAAAGCAGGTTTTTTAATAAAAACTTGTTCGATATTACTCGTAACTAACAAGTTATTGATTAATAAGGAATATTTTAAAGAATAATCTTCTGAAACAATAAAATAACAACTGTAGTCCTGTACATCAAGTAATTAAAATTCCGAAAATGTTTAGCTACTTCTGTTGCTGACCGTACTTTCAGTGGAAACACGTGTTAAGTAAAATATTAATAATTATATTTGTTTGGAAATAAATTCATTGTTTTAGATTTAGAAGCGTTCACAGAAATATTAACAAAAGTCGGCTTCATTTTAATCAATATTTATTCTTAGAACTGGAAGATATATTGGTCAATAACAAAGTGCTCAAGCAAAGATCGCTAATTGGGCCTTATTATGTAACAATCTCTAATTGCTACGTACCGGAACATTGTTGACGTCCTGCGATTACAACTTTCCTGCTATAAGGAAAATCCCCAAACACCTCACGGTTGCTAACTGATTCCTTAGATATGCGTGCGTCATTGGATTCACAAATAAAATAATTAAGTCTCCGTATTTCAAGCATACTTGAATGAAATGTAACAGTGATTTGTAATAACCACTCCTAACTCTTTTTGTTATGTCAAGTGTTGTTTACATTATCATGTAATGAAAATGAACCATTGTGTATAGGTGCATGTTACATCACAATCGTTATTAAAACATAAAAAAACTTGTCTTTAGTTTTAAACTTCAAAAACTTTGGAACTTTCACCTACTCTGTACCGAGCAGAAACACAACGACGCAAGCAACCAGAAGAACAAGTGGACAACATATGTTTTAAAGTCAACTACGCAAATAAATTCAATAATAATTCTGATTTAAAAGAGTGTCCATGGAGTTTCTTGCCTGACCTTCTCCATAGAGATCTACACTAGGGAATGGGCATTACAGAACATTAACATTTATTATGCCTTGTGACTAGGACTGTAACTTCTTTTTATTTTGTATTTGTTTCGACTGAAACATAAGAAGGAACATGACTAAAAATCACCAGTTTTTAGTAAGTAGAAATCTGACACTCACTACCACTCCGCCCAGAGCGGGAGGAGTCATTTGATGATTTTCAACCCTCCAAATAAAGGTGTTTACTCTATCTGTATTACTTATAATTCATTGAAACTAATGCGAAATTATCCTTAAATAATGTGGAAGATTTTGTATTAATAAAGTTTATTTTTAATTTATTTATTTATTTAGAAATACATTTTAAGCTTACAGTTTGTCACCAAAATGCTAAGCTGAGTATAATCATATTTCAATGTCAAATTGCAATTTAACCTTGACTTCCAATATCTCAACTATTTGTGTGTAACTAGAAGATTCCCAGGTCCTGAACAAAAAAAAATATCGCAATTCGCAATCGCAAAGATAATTTTATACAAAAGAATTCTATATGACGGCCATATAATAATTTATAAACTCAGGCAATGGCTTATTGGCCTTGGCAAATAAGCCATTGCAGCCTTGACCATTATCTTAGGAGGCTCTCGTTAGACAGCTGGGTACCGATGGTTTACTATTTTTGTATTTTTTTTAGGTTTTGGTTTAAACTGAGTATTTGGAGGTATATTAAAAAAAATTGGCCGTCACGGGATCTTCGGCACATGTGAAACATCTATGTCGATAATAAACCATAATTAATAACATAGCTATACCGAAATACACTAAATATTACATTAAAGTATTTCCTTTTATCGATATCTATCGATGAAACCAGCATACGACCTGACTACTCTATTCGTGGAACTTTCCTGAGTGGATCAGTAATCGTACCAAAGCGAACTTTATTCTAACGGGAAAATGTTGATTTTACGTGGCATAGAAAAGGCATCACACCACGATAGCGTCATACCGTCTTCCGTCATGACCTTTTTTTAGGCGGGTGGAAAATCATCAAATAACCCCTCCCGCTCTTGGGCAGAGCAAAAGGGAGTGTCAGACTTCTACTGACTAAAGACCATCCATGTTTCTTCTTAGCCCTTGCGCCAAGGGTTCGGTATCTCTTTCGAACAACCCACAGCCCCGACGGGCGTCGGCCCTTGCGGGCCCCTTTCATGTTATCTCTTTGAGGCGCGCGTGGAACACGAATGCGCCGTCGACACGGCCAGTCGTCGTCATAAGAAGGCTGGGACGAGAGGTTCTCTCCCTCTCACGTTACGCCACGTCCTTCGCTAGCATCACTGCTTCGCAGAAGGAGGCGACGGCGTCCCATTCCATCTCGCCCCGGACTATGGCTTGAAGCAGGGCTGGACGCAAGAGGTCGCCGCCGCCAATCGCCGCTACGAGAACACGGTGGGATCCCCCTAAGAGGAGCAGACCTTCACGCTGTGCTCAACCGTGCCCTCCAGCCGATCCTCGCAGTATCCAAAAACTACTGGATGTGGATGAAATTTAGAACAAAGGTAGTTTATAACCTGGATTAACACATAGGATACTTTTTGTCCCGGTAGTATGATCCCGTGGGACAATTATCGAACTTTACGCAGGCGAAGCCGCTGGCACAAGCTAGTACTCCATAGATTCAAGATCTGCCAATCTAAAGGCGAACCATCTCAATACAAAAACGTCACTGCCCCAGTAAGGTACTCGGCAAACAGTCAAGGTCGAGTCGAGTGGGGCTAGTCTATTGTTAAATCTCACAATTAGATACAAAGCCAACTAGACCAAGTCTGTTCAGATACTTATATCTATACAATGAAGAACAGTAAACATACTCGTGCAAGTACTTAGATACAGTTACGAGCATTATTACTAGGTATACTGAAAAACTGTCTTGATAGTAGTATTTTATTGAATTTTGTTTCATTTTATTAGTACTAACTGAGTTTTGGAGGTCAAATAACCAGTCGAGTGACCTTGAAGGCCCAAATAAGGATACTGGGAGGATCGGCTGTAGGACACGGTAGAGCACACCGTGGAGGTCTGCTTCGCTTCAGGGGATACCACCGTGTTCTCGTAGCGGCGATTGGCGGCGGCGACCTCTCACGTCCAGCCCTGGTTCAAGCCATGGTCCAAGACGAGAGGGAATGGGACGCCGTCGCCTCCTTCTGCAAAGCAGTGATAGAAATGTCAGCAACATTGAAGGGGCCCGACGCCTGTCGGAGTTGCGGGTTATTCGAAAGAGATACCGCTGCCTCGACATAAAGGGCTAATTAGGAACATGGGTGGTTTTTAGTCAGTAGAAGTCTGACACTCCCTTTCACTCTGCCCAAGAGCGGGAGGGGTTATTCGAGGATTTTCCACCCGCCAAAAAAAAAAAGTATGAACGCTTTAAGAGCAGAGGATGGATGCTTACTAAGCGAAGAGTGTAGGATTTGGAACGCTGGTGGAGGGGATGTTTTGAAAGTTTGTTTAGTGTTCAGGATAGTATGCAAGAAGAGGTATAGTAACTAGGCGGAAGCCAGTTTTGAAGACCAAGATAGACCTTAACTCAATATACTCGATACAGCTGAAGAGAATGAAACAAAACTGGATGAGATTGTAAGAGCAATGGGATATCACACTCATGAAGTTCTTGACTGTACATTTGTATGCCGACGACATGCTGTCTTAGGAATTTAATTATTTCAGCATAATGTGACAGAAAAAAAATGTAATTATTCAATGTTATGGATGTGCTGACTTTTTTATTTGCCTGTAATTTTCTCGTCGTAACTTAGCAATTGTGGTTGTTAGCATACATGTGCATGACAGAAAAACTTTCCCAGACTGTTTTTTACAAGGTCTTACAGGCCACCTACTTATTTGTAGCGAAATCGATGGCAAGAGACGTTCATTTATTAACTACTAGCTGTACCCGCATGCGTTGCTATGCCCTTTTTGATACACACTACCTGCCTACTTACCAACTATCTACCCTACCTACTACCCTATCTACTACCCTACCTACTACCCTACTCACTACCCTACCTACTACCCTACCTACTACCCTACCTACTACCCTACCTACTACCCTACCTACTACCCTACCTACTACCCTATCTACTACCCTACCTACTACCCTACCTACTACTCTACCTACTACCCTACCTAGTATCCTATGTCCTCCTCCTGGTTCTTAGCCACCAAATAACAGTGCCTGAACTTTCGAGACATAGACAATAGCTCAAAGAGCATATAACCACTACGTATGAATAGCTTATCAAGAAAAATCATAGACAACCTATAAAAAGACATTTACACTTTTGTTAACCTGTAGAATAAATCTTAGGTATTATTTTCGGAAATTAAATAATTAATAAATAATTTACACAAATTAATGTCTTAAACAAACAAATATAACAGTACCTGAACTTTCGAGACATTTTACAAAAAATAAATTTCTGAACGCACACATGAATAGTTGTTACAGTATTTGACAGAGTATTTGACAGGATTGGACAACAAATGTTTGACATGTAATAAACAAATCAGCATTTATTGAAATAATTAACTATTCATTACACATATCGATTCTTCATTGTTTTTATGCTATTCGGGGCGGAGACAAATCCAACGAATCAATAACCATGAAAATTGGTTCAGCAGATCTCGAGTTATAAGTGTTGTAACAAACCCGTCTTTGTTTTATATATAAGATAAAGAACCCAGTACCATAAAATAGCATAACATCACGCCTGTAATCCCCGAAGGGTTAGGCAGAGGTGGACTCTTTAGTACACCCACATTTCGCCAGTTATATTATATTTAATCCCCATATAATAGGGGGCAAGCCTTTTGCCACAAACCGGGCACAATATTTTGCTTAATCTGGGAATCAAAGCCAGTACCTATGCACAGCCGTCGCGCTCACAACCACCAGACCAACAAGACTCAGTACTGTTTTATTTTTAATCAAATCATTACCTATTTAAAACGAAAATAGCTTATATATTCCATGTTATCTATTTTTCATAGATTACCTCCTGAAAATGTATCGCACCGAACTGATCATAAATAATTGAATTTCGAAGGAAAATGTTAAAGTAATATTTACCTTCATTTATATTCATTAAATACAATAATAAAGTAGGCTACGGATCTATATCGAAGAGTGGAACGGTTCATATAAAAATGTATCTTAACTACCGTGACATAAAATAAATTTTACAACAGCACATCTCTTCGTATCTACGGACTTCATCTAACTTATCTGTGGTAGTGAAAAGTGAGTTCACTTGCTCTATTAATAAGGTTTAGTTCAGCTTAGAGTTAGTTTAGGAGGTAATAAGCATGAGTTCAAGTTGAGTTAAGTACTTGCTTAGGAAACTATTGTAACGTAATCAATCCGGTAATTTGTGTCGAAGAGCTTGTTAACATGTTGAACCAATAAAAATAAGTTAACGTCACTTTATTGGTAATTTCCTTTATTATTTGTTTGGATGGACAAAGATGTTTTGATCGACATTTACCTTAAACATACCTATATACATCAAACCGGGCACAAATTCAGACTCCGTGGCTGCTACTGAGAAATTCAATTTAAACACAATAGCACTTTGCCCGATTCGGGAATCGAACCCAGGAACCTCATGCTTAGCAGTCGCACTTGCGCTCACTGGACCAACGAGGCAGTCTACCGAGGTAGTCAATGGGACTTAAACATAACTGGCGAAATGTGGGTGTACTATTCGGTACACCTCTGCTATCTCTTCGGGGAATACAGTCGTGATGTTACATTATTTATTTATTTAATATTAATTATAGCAACATTATGGAATCATCCAATAGGATGCTATAAAATACAAAAAGAACAGTTACATTATATTAAAAGTAAAAAAACAAACATACATACATACATACATGAACGCTAAAAACATAACACTCTTTTTTTTGGGGCAGTCGTGTAATTAAATTAAACTATATATACATAGATATTGTACAGGAAAAAAAAATATGTATAGCAAATAATAAAAAAAATAGTTACCTTCCGTGCATCATCATTCATTATGTTATGTTTTAAACATAAAAATGTTGTGACGAATAGGAAATCAAAGTTTCAGGAGTTAAGAATATTAGACAAGCACGAAAAACTTTTCTGAGCACGTACTAACGATCTAGTTCACTAACAGTCGACCACTTGTGGTACACTTTTCAACCTTATTATTTACGTCATAAGGGTGAAAAGTGTTTGACTATCAGTAAACTCAGTTTTACTATTAGGTTCCTTAGAAACCCTTTTTTTTGTGGGTTGGCAAATTATCAAATGACTCCTCCCGCTCTGGGCAGAGCGGTAGGGAGTGTCAGACTTCTACTGACTAAAAACCACCCATTTTCCTTCTTAGCCCTTTGTGAAGAGGCCGCGGTATCTCTTTCGAACAAACCGCAGCCCCGACGGGTTCCCAATAGACCTTCAAAACACACTTAATTTCAAAGTTTAATACTTTAAAATTACCGTAATAATTGTTTCAATGAACATTCTCACATCATCATCTACCTAGCCTTTTCCCAAGTATATTAGGGGCGGCTTCCAGTCTAATCGAATGCAGCTGAATACCAGTATTTGATGTGGAGCGACTGCCTATCTGACCTCCACAACCCAGTTAGTACTAGGTAATTTTTGTTTTTTTTTGACATGTTATTGTAATCTATTATTTTATCTAAAATATATGCTTGATGAATTGTAATGATAGCTACTTAATCTTAAATGAATAATGCGTCTACATAATTATTTTATATGATGTAATTTTTGAATGAATATTATCACGGTCTACGCACCATCTCTCCCTACCGATTTATACGCCGCGATATGTGTCTGAACATGATAGAACTTTCTGTATATCGTTATTATCCTGCATGCAATGTATCATTGTACACCATGTTTAAACAAATAAATATTACTTTACTTTACTTTACTAATACTAAACTCCTTGGGAAGGCTGGTTGTCAGACTTTCGGCTTAATCACACTAATATTATAAAGGTGAAAGTTTGTGAGTGTGTAAGTTTAACTACAGAAAGGATTTGGATAAAATTTGGAACACGGATAGTTTGTAACGTGGATTAACACATAGGATAGTTTTAATCCTAATTTTATCTTTCCGTGGGATAATTTTCGACGGGCGAAGCCTCTGGCAAAATCTATCACACTAATATTATAAAGGCGAAAGTTTGTGAGTGTGTATGTTTGTTACTCTTTCATGCAAAAACTACTGAACGGATTTAAACCAAATTTAATACACCGATAGTTTATAGCCTGGATTATGATATGATAGTTTTTAACCCGATTTTATATTTCCGTGGGATAATTTTCGAGTTGTAGCGGGCGAAGCCGCTGGCAACAGCTAGTTATAAATATAAACTTCTAAACAGATTTGAATGAAATTTGGTACTCAGATAGAACTTTTTATCCCGATACGTTTAGCTAGTATTAAATATATCTACAGTACAATAATTGTACTGCGTTGTAGATTTAAAAGGCCGTGAGTTCAAACGACCCGGCCTCGTGCCATTCCACTCTTAGCATTGACTTTTCACTAAAGTTCAAGTTCTTCATAGAAATTAATTTTCTAAAGTATTTACTTGGCTATCTACTGAAAGATATTTCCAGTAACTTGTTGAAATTCTTAGTAACATTGTAAACCTTCCTGCTAATTAAATTAAATCTGGTTTCAAAACTACCGAACTACTTAGCTTGTTATTACGAGTTGTCAAAACATCGAGGTTTTCTTTATTAAATGCACGTAAGTTTCATATTTATGAGTGACAGAAATAAACATATCGGAACATATTTTCCAAAATCAGTTGAAATTCAATTTAACAACGCGGTCATACGAACAATGATAGTTTCCGAATAAAGTGGCTGTGACATACGGACGGACAGACAGACAGACATGACGAATCTATAAGGGTTCCGTTTTTTGCCATTTGGCTACGGAACCCTAAAAATGGAAATTAACTTTGGGTAATTCGAAGTCGGCCTCTGTTCTTTGTGTGTGTTAAATAAACAAATAAATACAAATTTTAGTTATCACATGTCTTTGAGTTTTTGGTTCTATCTAGGACATGCTGGTTTCCTCATGATGTTTTCCTTCGCCGTTTTTGAGAGCAAATATTACAATAATATACTTAGTCTAAGAAATAAGTTTTAAATTATAAGCGTCTTCTAACCTAGAAGGCATAAAAGCCTACTTAACTCCCTCAACTCAACGGCTAAAGTTTTCTCGTCCAAAACTTTTTTCGTACAACGTTTAACATTTTCACACACACAAAACTATAAGCAAGATATTATTACACAATCTACACTCTATACAATATACTGTATACCTACGTATCTATGTATTCAAAACTAAGAACCTTCATAGCATAATATCCATATCAACTATTTGTACAAAGTTATTCAACTCAACTCCCAACATCCGTGTGAAACTTATCGATAAAGTTCAGCACTAGTATATCGACATCAATATCTGCAACTACTATCGATATGGACGGCCCGTACCGAGAACTTCAAAGGGTATTGACTATTGATACAGTTGTCGATAATTGAGTAACGACTACCAAGTGTTCTTGGAATAAATAGATGTGTTTCTAGACTTTCTAGTTTGTAGGCCAGTGCTGATTGCGAGTGCGAGGTCGATTGCAGAAATCAATAGGATTTGCTTCAACGTTGTTGACTGCTTAAGTTACACTCAAGGATTTATGGAATCAGAATAAAGTGGAAGATAAAATGAGTCCAGACCATTTTACTCAAACAACAAACAGAATAAAAGTATTTCTAGTAATTATACTTCAAATAAGTTCTCGTAGAGCGTGAATCAAAAAAATTAAGTACGTAATTATTCAGTATTTGAACTCAAATCTATTGCGTCATTGTATTAAGAGCACACCTTTTCACGGAACGACAGCCAACTAGAACGTCAGCATCGTCTATATTGCCAGGGAATAAAGTTCAAATTAGCACAAAACTGAACAGATTCAAAGGTTTTAGGAGATAGTTTGAAAGCTGCGCACTTTTAAACTATCTTCTAGTACAAAACAACGTAGTTGTAATAAACGGAAAAATATCCAAGTTTTTAATACACTTCCAAAAGTACTTGTAAATTTACAAGAAGAATAACAAAATTAACATTTTATAATCCAATCACGAAACTTTACTAGTATTTTATTACTCTATCCTACCATTTTTAGGGTCCCTCTGACCTTATATTATGCAAAATCGAAATTTTACAACCCACTCATGAATTATCCAATAAAATCGAAGCCATACTGTTTACGCTTGCATAATATCGCTAAGTCACGTATATAAGACAGCTTTGTAGTCAAGACCCATTTATTGTTCAAAGTAAATAAAAAGAAACGGAGCAAAATATCCCAGAACAAGTGAAAACAGACTCGACAGCTACGAGCACTTGTACTAAAATAAAACTTAAGCAGAAAACGACAAAGTTCGTTTTCAATTGAGTGCATAAATGGTAGTTGTTACGTTTCGAATGGCGAGAGTTATTAGGGTTTAATTCAGGAGCTAGTAGTAAATTCTGAAAGTGCTTGAATGTATAACATACTATACAATTAAATATGTTGTTACTGTGAGCTTTCAGGTCTGAGAGAAACTTGTATAACTATTAGTAGGATTATATAAACTTGTTATATATAGTTGTGTGAGTATCGTGCTAGTGGGATTACGACTATATGTAGTTATATTAAGGTTTGTATTGTTCTGTTTATTTATATGGCAGCCGTGACGGGATATTCCTTTGTCTCTATATTTAGAGAGCTTGAAGAGGCTGGGGTGGCTGCATTTTATATTTTCGCTGAAGCGTAAAAAGTTTAAAAATAAGGGATGTTTAATGGGTTGTAAAATAATGTTACAGGGGAATATTGGAGCTGTAAACCAATTAATGTTAATATAAGTAACTCTTTTGCACATAAGTAAGTTTGTACGAGTATCTACTCGTAAAGAGAAACCGATATTACATTTCCATAAAAGAAAATTAAACGAGAAGATATGCTTTTAAAATGAATCTTTTGTTACGCAACCTTCAACTAAAACATACCTACACAAACAAGAATCCTAAACAAATACACAAACAACATAAACGTACATAAAACGTTATACTTAGTATACTGTAATTATTAAGGGAGCGCTCAAAGCCAATAACGGGCTCGGATATCGTCAACAGATCCAATCGAACAACTGTCAAAACTGTGATTGTTACTCATCACGGGAAATATCCGACAATCGATCCACACACCTATAGGTAAGCACAGCTGCAGACTACGCCATTTTGAAGTGCTTATTTCCATTATAACATTGTACTAACTACACTGAAATGTTCTACAAAAGTTCGCGTTTTGCTTCGTGAAGTCCAGAACTTTCAACTCAACAGAATACACCAACTCCCCAATTGGCATTACGCGAAAACAACATTTATTACAAGCGGGTACAGATTGAATTAGCCCGCGGTAGAATTCCGCTTACAACTTTGCGCAAATACGCCAAGTTCAAGTTATCTGAAAAGTTATTTAACAAAGTTTCATAGCTTTCTTGGGCTGCGTGCGAGATTGGGCTCTAAGCGAAGGGGATTAAGTTAATTACTGTTTGGCGGTTGGATAGAACGTTTGTCCTTTTGGAACTGAAAGCCATCTGCGTTATCCCATCGAGAGCCGTGACTGTAGAAAGATTTCCTTCTACAATGGACTGAGACTGGGACCGGTCGCTGAAATGACTTTGTAATAGCGTGCTCAATAAAACGACCCAATATCGTGGGCTTTTTACTTTATTTATGAGATAGTTGGACAGAACTTTCCTTACTAAATAAATGTTTACGTAAAGGATAAAAGGAAAGTGCGTATACGAAAATGGATCAATCGGAAATAGGCAAAATAAGTCCTGAATGTTGTTTACAAGCAGTTATACTGGTGTTGGCGGTACAGTCAATAAACCAAGTTCCCTTTAGAATAACATCGCCATGTTTCGCTTGCGGCTATTGTAGAACGTTGTGAACTATACCTCTATGATTTTATAATCTCTCGAAGTTTTAATGAGCTCAATTTAGTCTTCAAAAGCTGATAGATCCGTAAGTTAGTATGCTTAGAGTGTAAGTTATGTTAAAATAAAGCAAATCGACTAGAAACATTGATGATAAATCTTGTATAATAAACGGTTTTAGAATAGATTTATTTATCTACTTAATAAAAAATAGATATAAGAGAAATATGAATGGATTTACATATTTTAAGATTTCATTGAGCCTAATTAACGTCTTAACAAGGTTACATCCTCCTTAAACATGATTTAAAAATTCCTTTCTTCGAACTTTCATAGCTTCTAGCTAGCGCCGTCCGTTTCCAAGAAAATTAATTCGTTTGATGTTTTAAGAAAATTATTTGTTTGTTGTTTTATTTAAGCGTTATTATGGAAATTGTATTCGCCTGACTTTTCTTTTATTAAAACGTTCAGTTTTCCTCCCTATTATTTGTTATCGTCTTAAATCACATGAGCGTAAGGGTGATAATTAATTTTTTTCCAAATAATAACTCGCAAAGCAGTTTTGAACACAAAACTGTGCATAAACACGACATTTCTAGCGTTATCTCACACAAAAACACACCACTGGCTCAGTTTCGAATGATTTCCTACTTCATATAAGTAGTTTTAGTAACTCGTAAACACTTTTTGAGCAAAACTTTTCACTGACACACAACTTTTCTGCCGGCCATATAAACTAGTTAAACAAAGTTTGCTACTTATCACCTGCCACTTATTGGTGTGCCAGATCCATTGGCAAGGTCACAACAGAGCTGCGAGCGTCCTCCTCTCTGTTGCCAGAAGTAAACACAAATTACAAGAGCATCCAAGGAACGTCAGCCGAGTTTCACTTCAAAACAATATCTCAAATGAACACAAACACTCGTATTCAGCCTCCTCACAGTCACAATAACACTAGAACTCCACCTCCGAGTCAGAATAACGTCTTTCGTCTTTCAGCATAACCTCAAAACATCTTACTGACACTCCGCGGCCCACAGGAATTAATAAAAAGTTTCTTTATAAAACAAGTGGGTTGTGAGCATGTTCCAAAATGGCGGAACTTTGCGTTAACTTCGGAACGTAGAACGACGTGAAGTTGTAGGGTGCGCGACTTGTGCCACCCGCGGAACAGTTGCGCAGCAAACACTAACTTTTCACATTCTAAGTCACATATAAAACTTGTATACACTTCTTTTAGCACACAAAAACACTTGGGTAGGTCACAAAAAGTGATTTGAAACACATGATTACCGACAAAAGTAGTTTTAATTGCGCTTTTGAACAGTTAAAAAGTGGTATAACCTCGTAGCGCTCCCCTACTGCACCGCGAGCCTCGTAGTCGACAGGGGTTCGGTCGGGGAAAATCAATAACTTACGGCCGACTCTCTCCGCCGCTCTCCGCGTTTAATCATACACTTTGTGAGCAAAACATTAAAACTTGTCCGTTTGTTTGTCGGAGGCGGATCGTTGTTCGCAGAGGAGCGGGGGGAGGAGCGGAGCGAGCAGAGCGATCGGCGCGAGCGGTCGGCGGCGACGGCTCCCGGCTCCCGACTTAGCCACTTCGCGGAGTTTACTTGCGACAAAGTTTTGCGAGGTGTTCTTACAAAGAAGTACGGTTATGTACTGCAATGTGAGGAAGATTGGCGTTTCCCCGCTCCCTGCGCGGGCGGCCACAAGTTTGCTGCATTGTTATCGCTGGCCAAGTTCAAATTAAAACTTTCTTTACAAGTTTGCAGTTGCCATATTGGACTTGCGCGCGCTACCCACAAATTACTTTTTTCCTAGGTAGGTAAGTATTTCATGTAGCCAAAGAGTTTCACTTATACAGTAGGTCAGTGAAACCTCACTTTTCAAGCGTTCGGTGTTTTACAAAACAAATGTTGTTCGGTGACTCACCTAATATTAATGCTTTCTCATTTACATAACTTTTGTGTGTGCTGTTGGGGTGATTGCAGCATAATGTATGGAAATGAGAATAATCACTTTTTAACTGCGGTTGGAGGAACACAGGACATTAAATATTCAATTCAATGTTCTAACGAACTCTTTGATAAAAAAATCAGCATTAAAAACTTTTTGAAAAAAAAAAATAATACCAATCGAATTGAGAACCTCCTCCGTTTTGGGAAGTCGGTTAAAAAAAATTAAAGTTTTAAAACAATCTACTAAATTTAAATCAATACAAAGCGCCTCCTTAGAGACTTTAGGAAAAACAAATAAGTCGTAACGTAACGCTAAGTCAAAAGTCACCGGACCACTTTACCAAACAGCGACTGGAGTGATTTAATTCCGTAAGTAGTGTAAACAAGTTTTGCCCTTAGTTGACTCCCACACCCCCGACACTCCTTTACACGAATTATCCATAGAATTGTGAACAAACAAATCTGGTCACCACTTTATCCCGACCTCCCGCGACCCCTTCAATGTTGTCACAATAAACTCAGCTGACGTGAAGAAATACAAATTCAAAGGTCTTAATAAATTGGATTGTTGAGTTGGCCGATTTGTAGAGCGACTAGTCCGGCTTTTTGGAGCTTCTCGTAGCACAATTCCCAGGGAGGAGTATTAACAAGTATTTTACGAGATAAATAAGTTAGCTCGAGATACTGTTGATGTTTGTTGCGAATAAGTCGAGCTATATAATTTAGGTTTATAATTTTACTTCAGATCTACGACCGTGATGGTTGGTTATTGCGAAATTGTTTATTGGTATTAAGTTCGGGGCTTTTCGTTTTATTGAGAAAACACTTTTTTCATGGTCAACCTTATGTTTTATTGACTTGGATAGAATTCTCTGTACTTTTATCAGGTAGTGAAACTATTTTTATATATTTTTAGTTCAATGAAACTTCCTCTCTTCCTCTCGCTCTACTTTATCCTTCTCGCTTTTGCACGCGTGCCACAGTGGGTAGAAGGTGGGCGTCAAATCTAACCAGTTATGGCCTTGTGATTAAATTATGACTCGTTTGATCTCAACGTAAATATAGACCTTGACGTTTTATAAAGTGCAAGTGAATTTCAACCTTCGGGTACTAAAGCACTTTGAAAGAAGTATTACACAGTACCGCTATTCACAGCATTTATAAGGTACATTGCCCCATATTGTTATTGAAGTGAATTACTTTTAAATAAATGTTCAATACATCGGAACATAATGGGAATATTACTTCGTTTGTTTGCTTTTGTTTACAGTTGTGTGCAGCTATAATGGTACAAAGCAATGTGTGAACGAAATAAACTTGCTAACTATTAAATATTTTTTTTCAGATTGTGCTGTAATAATTTGTAAAGCTATGCTACTATGAGTGGAACAGTTTCCAATTTTAAATTTTGAGTTTTTTTATCGATTTATTTACTAATGTTAATAAAGTACAATTTGAATGAAAGGAGTAATTTTCGTTCGTAACTACTGATTCGATTCCTAAATCCTACTATCCTACTTCCTACTAATATTATAAATGTGAAAGTTTGTGAGAATGGATGTGTGGATGTTTGTTACTCTTTCACGCATAAACGGCTGGACCGATTTGGTTGAAATTTGGTATGTAGATAGGTTATACCCTGGATTAACATATAGGTATTTTTATCCCGATTTTCTCTTCCCGTGGGATAATTTTCGAGTTGTAGCGGGCGAAGCCGCTGGCAACAGCTAGTATTTTATATATATCTTTCATTAATGGGAAGTACCATTGTTCCCGAATATAAGAGGCTATATTGAAACGTTCTCGCGAGAAAATTTCCAGCTATAACGCGAGCAAAGCCGGGGGAAGAACAAGTATGTACCTAAAGTAAATCTTAAACATACACAATCGTTTGTAAATCTTAAATATACAGAGCCACTGGCTTAGAATCACGCTGTCCATGAGTTTTAAGCCAAAACACTTCGCCATTGACATGCAAATAAACGAATTAAACAAAAAAAATGTTGACGATAGTACGATCCAGTGTGCCAACTTCCAAACACCACGCAGGCGAAGCCAAGGCACAAGTTAGTATCAAATATATTAATTTATTCTCCAATCAATCTCAAAAATTTCGTTACATAAACGTCAAAGCCACTGAGCAACTGAGTACGTCAATAGGAGGTAGTTTAATCTAAATTCGCTTATCAAAATACATAGATTAGTAATTATAGAGTTACACTACTTCTGACACCGCTAGGCTGGGTCGTGGTAGACGAGAAGAAGATGGCGGGGTGTTCTGGATTCCTTACTTGCAGCTTGACGAGTAGAAGCACCCCATCATGAGAAGTGGAAAGAATAAGGGTATGCCTTTGCTCAGGAGTGGAAAAATACGGGATAAGACATTGCATGTTTTTAGCCCGAACGCTTTCCTACTCAATTCTCAATACTTTATTGCATTCCACATGTACACTTGACGGCACGGTTGGCGCAGTGGCTGAGCGATTGGACTGCTGCGCTGCGTGTCGCGGGTTCGATCCCCGCACGGTACAAATATTTGTATGGCCAACAGATAGTTGTTTCGGGTCTGGGTGTGTTTGCGTATGTGTGTTTAAATGTTTGTATACGCACCCACGATACAGGAGAAATTCCTAGTGTGGGGGCAACGTTATTTAAAAAAAAAAAAAAAAAAAATGTAGTGCTTAGGTGGTAAAACTTAAAATTAGATCACATGGACCCTGTCGGACCCTACCAAATCATCTAAATCACAAAAATAACACATTTTCAATCTAATCAATCTCGGATTTCGTAACATAAACGTCAAAGCCATTGAGCTACTTAAGTACATCACTAATCTATACAATACACCCGGCTGTTGTCGAGCAACCTACAGTAACCCTCAACCGCCGACTGCCTAGGGAGTGGTAAACAAGTACTCGATATTTGTATATAGGTAAATTTAATTATTATTATTATTATAGCTAGCCTATGTTGTCCCACTGCTGAGTAAAGGCCTCCCTCCATTCCTTCCAACGGTCACGATTCTGTGCAACGTCTCTCCAATTCTCAAGGAAGACATCCAGTTCGTCCCGCCATCTCCTTCGTGGTCTGCCACGACCTCGTGTAACTGTTTCAGGGCACCATTCCAGAGCTTTACGGGTCCACAGCTCGTTCGTCATGCGACAGATATGTCCTGCCCAGTCCCATTTTTTTCCAGGTAAATTTAGTTATGATTAATTATTCAATAAAATTCTTGGTATGAATACATCTATCATTATTTAATAAATATGTTATACACACGACGATATATCAAGCTATACATTTCCAGTATAACATGGCCTCGCTTTGCATAGATTTTTCGTACAATGAGAGATCCGCAAAGACTGGTTTTGTACAGCTTGGTTAAAGTCTGCAGAAAATCTTCTTACAATATTTTACTTAAACGCCTTACTTAAACAGCTAACTACTTAAAAATAATTATTCCGATAGCTCAGAAGTTCAGAAGTTATCTAAAAAATCAAAAAATACGCCAATACATATAAAATAAGGAAAAATCATAATGCAATTACTTAAAATAGACTTATAAGTCCTCAATCAAGGTATTAATATTCATCTTCATTAGTACTATAGGTGACACCTAAATTAATGGTAGGTACACTAACTAAATAAAACCCCACAATTGAAACACTCGACAACGATCGAAATTACCAAAATATTTATTTTACTTAGTTGTCACTTAATTAATTTACTTACTTAACAATTTATGTACACACTAAAACTAAAAAAAGGAAGGGACAGAAAATAATACAAAGGCGGTATTTCAAAATAAATCTCTTCAAGCATACCTGCGAAAGGGGATACTAAAAAAGCATAAGTAGTTTGTGAGATCTCTATAAAATTAAGCCACTCAATACCCAACCAATAGGGTAGTTGACGGACTAAAAAAAGTATGATTCTGTTTAGTCCGTCTGTTAGACTATCGAAAAATATTGGATAAGTACATGTTTTTCGTTTTATCAAATTAATAAAAATTTACGAAAATAAAACGTGTCTAAGATCGTGAGTCACTTCGGGTAAAAATTTTACCAAACTGTGACGTCGCGCGACTTTTCGAAGCACTGTATCTTATTCATTTATTGTTTACGTGAAATATGAAAAAAATATGTGTCCAATATTTTTTGGAAATCTTATAACTGACGGACTAAATAGTTTTTTTTGTTTTCTTCCCTATTGTCAAAACAATAACATCACAAGGACTAACTACATTGCTTACCTGTTCCCGCCACTGCGACCGTTGCCCGCTGTCGAGAAACCAATGTAACCTTTGTTCGCCCACTCTCTCGCGCCGCTACGAGCGCTATGATACCTGAAGCTTGGAAAATTTAGCCTCAGCTCACAGAACTCTAATAATAGTTTAGTAATCTGTAGTTAATGATTGGGCGATGGAAATATCTTTTTGCGTTTTGTTTCTTTTTCTGTGAGTTATTGAAAAGGTAACCTAATGCATTTATAAGAGGAACGTTTCTTGCCGGTTATTCTCCATAGGAAACGACGAAGCCAAACCACAGTGAATTAAAATATTTTAATTTTAAACGAGAGAACTTCTTTACAGTTTCAATAAAAAATTATGTAGGAAGGTAGGCAGGCACGCAGTCAATTTCCTGCGTGCCTACCTTCCTACATAATTACTACTAGCTACGTTACTGAGACAATCAACGTAGCTAGTATCATCGCATTATCATTCATCATTTCAGCCTTAAGACGTCCACTGCTGGACATAGGCCTCTCCCAGAAGGGGGGATTTGCCATAATCGCTACGCTTGGCAGGCGGGTTGGCGATCGCAGTATAGTTGTTACGAAGGCACAGAGAACGCTGCTGCCCATTCTCTGGTAAGTCCCTTAGTCGCCTCTTACGACACCCACTGGAAGATATGGGATGGTGCTATTCTTTACGTCCGACACCATACGGAACCTGACACCATACGGAACTCCGACACCATACGGAACGAGCGAACATATCGTCGCATATGTTAAAGTTTTGGAGCAGACTTTAACGATCTGAGAAAGCAAACCTTATTTCTAATTTGTTGAGTTAGCATTAATTTATATTGTACTAGCGGACGTCACATGGTTTCACCCGCGTAGTTCCCGATCCCGTTGGAATACAGGGATAAAAACTAGTAAATGTCACCCGGGGATAGTGTAACTTCCCAACGAAGAAAGATTTTTTCAAATCGGTCCAGTAGTTAATAAGTTTATATAAAAATACAAAACACTTTATAATGTTAGTATAGATGTTCAGTTTAGTTTAGAATAGTGTAGGTTATGATGATTCGAACACGTCACTGTGCCACCAACCAAAAAGTGAAAAATGAAGAGACCAAAAACGATCATGATTTTCAATTTAATTAGTAGGAGTCTTCCAAAGCACTTACACTACCAACTCTACTTAAACGAGATAAAGTAGGTAATCAAACTGGCTATGTACATAAATATCTAAGCATCATATTGGTACAACGTACGCCACAAAACATACGAAACAAACAGTTCAACTACTTAGAATAATAACTTCTAGGTTCCTGAGTGCTCACCCTCCCCACCAGTTGCCATAGTAACCCACTACCTGGCCTTCAGGTGATCTGTAACGCGTGTATGATTATTATTATTGAAATTTATAGCAAAAATAACGCTCATTTAATAGAAAAAAAGAAATCCGTAGTGATTAAGAGTTACTTTATTAATAGCATTTTCATCATGATCTGCCTAGCCTTTTCCCAACTATGTTAGGGTCGGCTTCCAGTCTAACCGGATGTAGCTGAATACCAGTATTTTACATGGAGCGACTGCCTATCTGACCTCCACAACTCAGTTAATACTAGGTAATACGATGCCTCTTTGGTAAGACTGGATGTCAAAATTTCAGGTCACTGACTACCTGTAACGACTGCCAAAGATTAAGGCAGCCGGGACCAGCAGCTTAACGTGCTTTCCGAGCCACTGAGGAAACTCGTTATTTCAGGCGGTCACTTATCCACAGGCCGACCTAGGCAAGCACAGCTTTACCTAAAGATCGACCCGAGTGGCAGTTCTTATTAAGCCACGAGCTCCTCAAAATCGTCTTATAAATAGCAATCATGAAAATAAATCTAGTTGAAATTAATAGTATTTGTACAGGTCTAACAGGAAAGTCGTCATTGCTCCTGTGTGCGAAAGAGATGAAAGTATTTTCTTCTTTGTCGTGTAGTTAGTGCCAATTCATGTCAGAGTTTTGATTACGCCCATGGATTTCTTACCAATTGGCTTTACATGCCGTCAAGACACGATTTTCACCGAAGCAACTGGTAATTATTCAATACATGAATTCAAAAATTCAGAGGTGCATGTCATGGGTTCAAACTTCAGACCTATGGTTTGCTAGTCCAATGGAGACACCACTAGCTTTCACTGCTGATAAAACTATGTAAAGAGAAAACATTTTTTGTGAAATAATACCTAATGGCGACTATAACACTTTTTACTATTTACTAGCGGTACTTTATAACTACAGACAACGTCACAAAACATATGGCACAACTTTAACCACAAATAAAAAAAAGGTTTACTTCTTTTTTTTTTTTGGCGGTTGGAAAATCATCAAATAACCCCTCCCGCTCTTGGGCAGAGCGAAAGGGAGTGTCAGACTTCTATTGACTAAAAACCACCCATGTTGCTTCTTAGCCCTTCATGTCGAGGTCACGGTATCTCTTGCGAACAACCCGCAGCCCCGACGGGCAAAAGTTTACTTCTTGGTAGCTCATCTTCAGCCGTCGCATTACCATGGTAACACTACGTTGCCTTCAGGTGATTCACAGCGCGCGAGATGAGTGAGTACCTACTGAAGCCTAGTAATATCCCGTCTGCTCTCAGATTGCTTTCAATTCACTCGTGCAATTTTATTTATCATGGTAAATTATGTCTTATTTCAAGGTATTAAGTTTGTAGGTTTCATTAAAAATCTCATTCTTTATTGCGTACTGTAATGTATAGAGTTGGTTGGGAAATCATTAATATTAGTGAAAGGAGGAAGAACAATGGTGATGTGATATATTTTCTTATTAGTTAGGAAGTTAGTTAGACTGTTTTATTAATACAGAATTGATTACTGTTTTATAAATTATATTAATTTTTTCATGTATTAACATTGTAAAAGGATTTTATTTTTAAATTATTATTTTATTAGCTTATCAATATTTTAATATCATTATTATAAGCATAATTATAATACCAGTGTCCGATGTCCACAGCATGTCCGGGCCGGACTTCTCAATCTATCACAACGTTCGTCTGAATGGCTGACAAACTTTTATAATTTTATTTATGGCATTCTGACTTAGAAAAAAACCTAATTTTAGGAACATTTAAATGGACCAAATAATGAATTCCAACAAGCAAACTAGACCAAAATATCTTTGAAGTAATGACCTGAATAGGTACGGCTAGAATTTCGTGCTAACACAAAATGTAGCCAAATATAGTACTTATTAATGATCGACTCTCAAATAGACCTCGCCATTCGCCGCCTGCATAAATAAATGGAAACCATGGAGAAACGGTGGCTGGCTAATTGTAGCCACTTATAGCCGTATAGCGGCTGATATTATAACACAATAATCTTATTAATATTTCCTCTTCCTTCTCTACAAATGAACGTGTAATACAAGGTGTAAGGGCCTGCAGACTCCTGTTGGGGATGCGGGTTGTTCGTAAGAGATACCGCGGCCCTAGCGCGAGGGATAAGAAGGGTGGTTTTTAGTCAGTAGAAGTCTGACACTCCCTTCTGCACTGCCCAAGAGCGGGAGGGGTTATTTGATCCAAGCAGTTATTTCAGGAACGTTATGGGACTTCAATAAATTTTATTTCTTTTATTTCCTTATACGCGATGAATATTAAAATTTACCATGCGCATGTACCGAACGGCAAGCGCGACGACGAGTTGGATGAACTCTGTAGATAGGCAGGAAGTGTGCAGCTGATTTCACTCGTCGTTCGTTAGAGTATTTCAGCATCCATTGTTAGTTTTTCTATTTAAGCCCTTGTATTCACACAAATGGAGTGCTGCGTATAAAGAATGAAATTTAAATAGTAGTCTCCACTTCGGCAGTTATCTTAAACCTGGCAAAACTACCAACTCTGTGGCTGCTACTGACAGTTCTTAATGGAAAAACCCAAATATAGTTTGGCCGACCTACAGGGCTATTGCGTGTTTTTTTAAATGTCAGTGGCTATCATAGTGTCCATCGATTAACTGTCAAATGGTTCCATTTTGTACCAAACCATTTGACAGTTAATCGATGGACACTTAACATTTAAAAAGATACGCAATAGCCCTGCTGGACTTCGAACCTAGGACACTATGCTCAGCAGCCGCGCTTGTATGTAACCACTCGAACAACGAAGGCAGTCACAGTCATAGTATGGTTATAATATAACTAACCTGGCCTAACATGGGTCGTAGCTAATAACGAAGTGCTCTTTAATAACCCTCGCCATTCTATTAATAAATAGAAATCAGTGAGTACGGTCACCACACTTGACACCTAATAGATACCAGGCAGATGTTATGTTGGTACAGTAATGTCTTTTCTACCTTCGTCACGTTAAGGTCTACTTTTGTCTGTTATGTCAAAACCAAAAATAATGGTATTCAACCCCTTTTTTTCTGTCAAACGGAATCAAAACTATGAGGCTGAACGACTGTCAGTTAAATCTATGTATTATACTAGAACTGTTTTTAATGACCTGAGTCGGCGTGAAATTATTATAAAAATATTACTTACTTCTGTACTTGAATTGAATTTTGTTAACAATATCAAGGGTTTTTAATTTTTATTAAAAAAATAATTTAAAAAAAAAACTCTTTAAAATATCAGCTATCTGCTAGTTAAAGTCTTGTCAAAATCGGTCCAGCCGTTTTGGAGATCGGTAATCTCCGAAAAGAGAGCAAACAGGCAGACCGACCGACAAAAAATATTTGAGATGATCACTAGAGGAGGTCTCAACCGATTTGGCAGTTTTTTTTTATTTGTATGAAAGGTTATTATAAAAATTTTGTTTTAGGTTGCATTTCTCATTTTCTTCATTAGAATTTGAAATTGTACCCGACCAAAGCCTTTCATTTCAAAATTAATAGAAATAATTTAAGTCCTCTTCATTTATCTAAGGCATATGCCATTTTGTTCTGTGTTGTCAAGTAATTAACTAAGTAATCATAATAAAAGAAAGTAAGTACATCGTAAAAAGAGAGACTGTAAAGGTATTTAGCGGTAAGGCAAATTATTATTCTGGGCAGCTTTATGTATGGTACATATCTTATCTCTCTTCTTCTTATTATCTTTCATTCATAGTAGAGTAATAGTATGAATGACAAGATTTCCTTTGCCTTTACCTGTTATTATTATTATGAGCCTGTACTGTCCCACTGCAGGGCAAAGGCCTCCCTTCCCTCCTTCCACTTTTTGCGATCCAGTGCGACAGTAGACCAATTCTTAGAGAAAGAGTCCAGCTCATCCCGCCATCTCCTTTTGGGCCTGCCGCGTTGTCGTTTCTTGCTTTGTGGTATCCACTGAGTGGTAACTTTTGCCCATTGCTCCTCCGACATGCGGCAGATGTGCCCAGCCCAGTTCCATTTTGACCTAGCAGCTGTTAGGCCAGCATCAGCTATTTGGGTTTTGGAGCGAAGTATGGTGTTTCTGATGCGGTCCGTAAGTTTGACACCCAGTATACTTCGCTCCATAGCTCGTTGTGTACTCTTGATAATTAAAGGATCTAATAATATGTAAGAGCAGTCGCCTGGATTATAACAACACATATCAAATATATATGTTTGAGGTATATATATATATCTACTTACATAACAATAGTTTTGATCTTCAGTAAGTTAATAATATTTTGTTTCATACTTTACAGAACGTGATTTTTACGTAGTCGCGTTTAAATCATATCTCGTTACAAAACACTTTTACTTAGCACATCATGTTATATGATAAAACTAAAGCCGGTTTGTCGTACCTGACTATTCTGAGAAGACTCTATCTAGTTTTAAGGACAAACAAAAAAAGGGGAGGGAGTCTTATTTTAGTACATTCAAATAAAGAAAGTGAAAATATTGATTTTGTAAAAAAAATGTATAGATCTGAAAGTTTTGAAATATGTGGGGTTAAAGATCTTGAAACAGGTTTATATCTTTGTTGTTGCTACAGAAGTCCATATGATAGAAATTTTGAGAGTTTTATATCTAGTTTAGAAAAATTATTGGAACATTTTATTAACAAGAAGTGCATTATTTGTGGTGACTTTAATATTGACGTACTTGTTGACAGTAAGAAACATTCTGAATTTTTAAGTATACTGACATGTTATAATTTTCGATACCTTATAAATACTCCTACTTTTATACGGAACAACGCTAATTCGTGTTTGGACAACATGATTACAAATCTCGCTGATGATGACATAGATCTTTATTTTGTTGATCACAATGGCTTGGCTGATGGTCATGGTGGACTTTTCTGCAATTTAACTCTTGAAAAAACAAATAGTAAATCTAAAAAATCAAATCAAACTGTAATAATAAAAAAAAGAATATTTAATGATAAAAATAGTATTAGTGGAGTGCCGTAAGATTTATACCTCGGAATCCAGGGCCGGTCAATGAATCTTCATAAAAACTTTTGGACTGCATTGGTAAAAGCCCAAATAAAAAAGTTAAAAAAAAAAATTTGCGCGTTCTTAATTTTTTTTTTTTTAATTTAAAATGTACTGAAAATGAGAGGGACAAGGGAAGAAGAAATGTTTAGAGCTAATAAATAATATTTTCACCGTAGCTTTATTGTTAATTTATTAATTATTAATATTTCGTAAAAAATAACGAGTTACAACAAAAAAAAAAATTAAAACGTATCTATCTAATACCTTTATACGAGCAATTCTTGTAATATAGTATTATCTGAATCTCGGATACGGCTCCAATGATTTTCATGAAATTTAGTATGCAGGAGGTTTTGGGAGCGATAAATCGATCAAGCTAGGTTTCATTACCAAAAAACACGATGTACCAAAACATTTTAACATTATTGGTGTATTGTTGGTGAAGGATTAGTACCGCTGCATCGCTGTCACCAAAGCATTCTAAATAAAAAACAATCCTGTGGATGCCCTGAGTTTAAGGCCTCCTGCCAATGCAGTCCAAAAGTTTTTATGAAGATTCATTGACCGGCCCTGGATTCCGAGATTTTACAATATTTATGCTTTACGGCACTCCACTATATTGCTTTCAAGAAAAAAATAAGTAACCAAAATTGGACGAATATGGGAATAAATAGTTTTATAAGCTGTCTTGCTAAAGTATTCCAAGATTGTTACCGAAAGAAATCAATTAGAATAAAGCCATTTAAAAATACCTCTATACAATGGATTACTAAAGGGGTTAAAGTTTCAAGTAAAATGAAGAGAGTACTATGCTCAGGTACAGTAAATAATGCCAGCCTAAAAACGTATAAAAACAACTATGTTCGAATTTATAGAAGAGTTATTCAGCAAATCAAGAAAAAGGCTATAATAAATAATTTAAATATGGCTACAAATATAACTAAACAGACGTGGAAACTTGTTAATGAATGTACTAAGAAAACAACTAACAGGCAATGTAGAAACTTTATCCTAAAAGTGAACAACAAAGTGACAACTGATCCACAGCAGGTCGCAAATCACTTCATTGACAGTTTTGTGTTCAAATCGACTCTCGCTAGCAATGAAAAAGAAAGAGCGATGAATTTTCTAATAGAGAGCACAAAAAGAGTAGAAAGTGATTTAACCTTTTATACAACAACACCATCTGAAATTACAAAGATTATTAGTAAAATGGCCAATAAAAAATCTTGTGGTTTTGATGATTTACCTATATCTATTTTGAAAGAGAATAAAGAAACTTTGGCAGTTCCACTATCTGATTTTTTTAATAAATGTCTCAAAGAATCTGTCTTTCCAGACCAGTTGAAATTGGCTAAAGTAGTTCCTATATTTAAAAAGGGAATTAAGACTGATCCGAAAAAATACCGACCTATATCCCTCTTGCCAACCCTATCAAAAATATTTGAAAAAATCATTAAAACTAGACTGATGGTACATTTAAATGCAAATAAAATAATTAATCTAAGACAATTTGGGTATCAGAAAGGCGTCGGTTGCTCAGATGCAATAAACACTCTTATAAATGACATAATTAATAAAATAAATGACAAAATGAAAGTGGCAGGGCTTTTCATCGACCTTAGCTCCGCTTTTGATACAATTGATTACGAATTATTATTAACTAAACTTGAATATTACGGCATTAGAGGTAAATCCTTACAACTTTTAAGATCCTACTTACAAAATCGACGTATGTTTGTTGAAATAAAAAGCATCGATGAAAGTAATCATGAAGTCATATATACCTCTAAAATTACAAATATAACACGTGGTGTGCCTCAAGGCTCCATTTTAGGACCTATATTATTTATTATATTTACAAATGACTTGCTTAACTTTATGCATTATGTTCAACCTGATGTAAAACTTGTTGTATTTGCAGATGATACAAATATAATAGTTGGGGCGAATGACTTAAAAGAATTGACCAAAAATGTAAATAAAAGCCTACAAAATCTCTGCGAGTGGTTTACAGCCAATAACCTTTTGCTAAACACAAGTAAGACGAACATCATTTTATTTAAGACCACAACTCGCCATAATGACAGTTTGGATGTAAAAATAAAAAAAGACAAGATTGAATTAGTGAATGAGGTAAAATTTTTAGGGATTACTATAGATATGTATTTAAATTGGAAACAGGAGCTAGCTGTTATTGACTCTTCAATATCATCAGCATGTTATGCACTCAGGAGCCTTAGAGATATGTTAGACATAAAGCAACTCAAGGCTATATATTACGCGCTGGTAGAATCTAGATTAAGGTACAGCATAATGCATTGGGGAAACAGCTACAGTTATAACTGTCAGAAAGCGTTTATCTTGCAGAAACGTGCCATACGGACTATAGTCAGAATCTCACAAAGAGACTCATGTAGAGATCACTTTAAAGAACTGAACTTTTTAACTGTACCTAGTTTATATATATTAGTGATCCTGAATCACTTTGCTAAGTATATTCATGAGTATGAATCACAAGAGGAGAAGGAAGGAATTTAAACACAAGATGGCACCAAAATTTAACATAGCTAAGCATTGTTCCAAATACCAAGCAGTGGAGTTATTTAATAGGTTACCAACTGATTTAAAATTATTAATTTATAGCTCACATTCATTTAAAACCAAATTAAAAGCCTTCTTGTTGGAAAAATGTTTTTACTCGGTATCAGAATTTATGTCAAATGATAAAATAAATAAATAGGTACTAGCTTAGATTTTCTAAATTATATTTCAACTTGCACTGTGCTTATTACTAAGACCTTATCGAAGTTATATACTTAATATTTTTGACATTGAATCTGACATTATACCTGCGAACAATAAGACATTGCATTTGACATTAAACCTGCTAATAATTAGACATTGTATTATTTTGACATTGTACCTGCTATTAATGAGACATTGTATTAAATTTCTGCTATTGTATTAATTTTCTGACATTGTATTAATTTGCTGACGTTGTATTAATTTGCTGACATTGTATTAATTTGCTGACATTTATTATTTGAAACGAAATTAGTCTTTAATTTTAATAATGTATTTGTTTCTGCATGTGTTTTTTTTTTCTTTTTTTTTAATGTAATGTTCAACACAATGTAAATTGTTAATGAATAAATAAATAATAATAATAATAATAAAACTTGTAGTTTTTAATACATAAGAAGGTAAAAAACAAACTTACACGTCAAGTTAAATAAAAGCTTATAATTTTTATATCTTAGCGCCATAATATCGAATCTAGAATATATACAAGGTATGATTAATTAATCTAGAGATATAGTGATGGACATGTAAATCCATGATGTCAAAATCTACTGGTTAAAAAATATTATTGTCGGGTTCGCAAATCGAGGGCGACATTTACGCGGGAGACTGATCCGCCGGGTTAATGACCTTTAATAAGGCAGGGAAGTACTACGTAATATAATATATATTTTCCCTTTATAAGAACTTACTTCAAACGGAACTCTTATGATAAGCAAAAAGTGAGTGTCCTCGATTTATATTCTATTCTTTTCTCGTACTTGACGATTTATTTACTTCATAACCACAATCGACATCAGACCAAAGGATTAGTAAATAAACATTTGTAAATACTTCCAATGTTTTATTTATTCACATTAGTCTTTTGCTTGACTTTGTCGGGTCGAGTAAAACTTTCTCGGTGCGTGCCAAACGTTAAGTAAATGGAATGGACTGAGTATATTGTTTTCTTGGTCAACTGTAGGTTACATTTATTGGGAGTCTGAATCTGTTAAAACCTACGTATAACATCATCATTCTCTTGCCCTTATCCCAATTCATTTGGGGTCGACCCAGCATGTCTTCTACTTCCATACTTCTCTATTACTCGTCGTCTCATCAGACATCTCCTTTCTTGCCATATGATCCTTAACACAATCCATCCATCGTCCATCCATACATTAAAACCTACGTATAACATAACATTAATTTTAAAATCAGACCATAAATCAGTTTCTATTTAGGCTTTTGTTTAAAAAAATGTAAATGAAATCCTCATTTACTAAAAATATAAGGAAATATAATAAATACATAATTTTGAAGTTAGTTAAAGCGAAGTTTTTATTTAAAAACTTTGAGGAAACTATAAATGTCGTGTGTTTTGGCAAAGTAGAAGAAAATAATCACGAACAAACAACAAAAAACGTGATGATTCTGTTCTTTCACTAGTTCAAAAAATCAATGACTTACGAGTAACTGAAAGAGAGTCATTTATTAAGTGCTTCTATAACAAACTGTTCTTCAGTACCAATTAATTAGCTTGAGTATCTAATAACCTTCTTCTTGCAATTCCTTCCCATATGAAAGAAAGAAAGAAAAAATATTTATTTGTCGCAGAAACATAACGAGCATACAAAGAGACATAAAAAATAAAAATACACATACAACGCATAACAGATATTAAAAAATACAAAAAGCAGGGATAATGTAAAATCATATGATGTATTTATATGTGTCATATGTTTTCCTTATGATAATAACATCCAAGAAACCAGAAACTATCTATTCCTACAACAAACACTGCAATGAAGAGCTCTCAAGCAAAAGATGTGTTGTCCCAATCCCGGGAAATGGGTATCGGGTAGTCGAGAAATATTGCGGTTATTTCTGTATTGCGGTTCAAGATGGCTCCCGTCGGAAAATAAAATGATAAAATCTACCGGTGCAGTTCGTGTTGAACATTAAAGTGAAATTGCGTAGTTGTGTTTGAATATTATTAGAATTGTTTCTGGAAATGTCAGTAATAGGAACTAAGTAAATTTTTGTGGCTTTTACGATTAGTTAGAATTGGGGCTTGGTTTATTAATATTTCGGGTTAAAATCTCTAAAGTCTTGGACAGTATTGAACATTCAGTCAATTGGCTCTAACCTCTAAGCGCAGATTTAATAACTTTTTCGGGAGTTCACTAAAGTTTTTATATAGCAATTTAATGACTGGCCGGCTAGTTGGTACTTTCGGTAGAGTTAAGGGGCATCGACAATGTCTGCGGCGTCTCAGAATAGCAAACAGCTGAATCGCAAGCATTTAGTTCATCATACATAATAATAGAGGTATTCCTATGAGCACCTATTTTTAGAGCACCTAAGCTTAGAGCGCCAAAGGTATTCCCAATAGAGCACCAATTAATATTTTGACGTGGTGCTCCAATGGGAACAATAAAAAATATTTCACTTTATTTCAGCACTCCAGCACATACATTTATTCTAAAATGGGCAAATCATGTATATTTTGGATTTCCTTAGGTTTTTATCATCATCATTTCAGCCGAAACATATCCATGCTGGACATAGGTCTCCCCCAAGTGTCGCCACATTGGCCGGTCCCATGCGTCTCGCATCCAACGGATCCACGAAACCTTCACCAGGTCATCGGCCCACCTTGTGGGAGGACTGTAACTAACTGGATCAATGCAAGAATGTGCTGGAGGTGTTCTTCTGTCTTCTGATTTACTAACAGATTAAATAAATTACAATATTATCTCGTCGAAAATGTTGAGTTTTTACTATGTATATTTTCATTCATATTTCGACGATAAAAGTTTAATTATAATACGGTCACTAGTTATTACAGACAGGCATTAGTAACAGTGATACTAAGTAGTATCTAAGTTACCTAAACACATTCGTAAGCGTTTTTCCTTCACAGCTACTGTTTGCAACCTGTTGCCGCCCTCTAGGCCGAGGGTCGAGGTCAGTGGCAGCCACGCCACTATATAGATATACCTAGGTAACACAAGAGCACCTACTCCACGTGCCCGGCTATTAGGTCATAAGCATTTTATGCTTAACGTGGCAGTGGCGTGGCGTGTTAACAATAACAACTACAAAACAACAATAGCTAACAATATCGTTTCAACTGTACCATAATTCAAGAAATGTAAAGAACGAAAACGTAGTCTCGTATGGTAACTTGTTTTTAAGGTGCTTCTAAACCGGGCTGCGGGTTGTTCGAAAGAGATACTGCGGCCTCGACACAAAGGGCTACGAAGGAACATGGGTAGTTTTTAATCAGTAGAAGTCTGACACTCTCTATCGCTCTGCCCAGAACAGGAGGAGTCATTTGATTATTTCCCAACCCCCAAAAAAAAAACAAAAGGCTTATGTCGCCCAACACGATGAGGCAAAGTATTTGGGAATGTACCTAGACAAGAGACTCACATGGAGAAACAAATCTTTACTAAAAGACTAGCAATGGGACAATGGGTCAGAAAAAATACTGAATGTTGCACAAGAACTCAGTTATCAATGACAATCAAGCTACTCATTTATAGAGCCATAATTGTGCTACGGTCTGCAACTATGGGGTACAACGGGAAACTCGAACATAGAAATCTTGCAAAGATTTCAATCTAAAATACTAAGCAAGATAGCTAACGCACCTTGGTACATAACAAATAAAACGGGACATCCCCGCCACACTATTCCCAAACCACTGTAACTCCTGTAAGCCAGAATCAACAGTGGCGACCACAAGAAAAGCGCCGAGACAATGAAGCCCGATAAAGTCCCAGAGAAACGATTTCACTGTCTTGGATCCCGCAACGAAATTAATCAGAAAAGAATAGCTGAGGAGTAGGAAAAACATAATTTCCATTTTCCATTTCCCAAATGTACATAACAAATGATAGACTACACCACAACCTTAACGATAAAATAGTCAAGGAGGAAGTACGGAGGAGTAAAGGAAATGACGACTAAATACAAAACAAAAATCACACACCACCCTAATGTACTTGCAGAGGATCTAATGAAGGAAATGCAAACGCCACGAAGGCTCAAATGCAAAAACCCACAACAAGATCTATTATTGTGAAGTTGTGGATCGCATAATCATGAAGCGATATTGTTAATAACATCTCATCTTTAAACTAATAAAAAAAAAAAATCTTAAATGATAAATAAATATTTAAATATTCGATAAACTCTTGCGAACAACCCGCAGCCCCGACGACCTGCTGAGATCCTTACATATTCTATCCGATTGGTATAGCCCATGCGCAAGGACTATAACTGTGAGAAAGCGTATATCTAATACATATATCTGGTAATTCAAGCTTGCTATACCATACTTTTCTAAATAAGATCACTAATAAGGCCAGTGTACGTTCTTCTAGAATATATTTTTTTTAATTCTATAAGCCTTACAAATTGACTTATTCATCTAAGATGGCTTTTGGTAAACTTTCCGCCACCTTTAAACCGATGCTGCGATCCGTAAACTGTTTCTATTTGTATTCATTTATTTCAATAAAGTTAAATAAAATAGTTTTAGAACTTTATTTAGCTTTTTTATGAATGCCCTGCAGTTTTATAAATATATGCTACTTTACGTGTAGTAAAGTGTGCTTCTATTATGTTGTACGTAAATGTGCAACAAAACAATGCATTTTAACATTTAAATTATTCATTAGATAAATTATTTATTAACACGTTTTCACTCCCCCTTTTATTTGTGACAACTGACAATCTTAACCCTTTCACTGACCGTGTTAAATTATTTCACGTACGGTAATTTAAATTATATTCTTAAAATGTTAATTAATTATGCATCGCAGGGGTTGGGACTTGGCCCCAGCGGAAATAGAATCCATTTGGAATAATTTTATTTCTGGAAAATAACCTCATTAATACGTCTAGGAAATGATGTAAAAAAGCGTCTGCCTTTTTTGTATTGACCTTTTATTGTTTATTATTGGCTTTTTATTTCAATCTGGTTTGGGAAAGGTTATGGTAAAAATACAAATAGAATGTCGCTTTTGATAGGAAATGTATGAAAAAGGGTGTAACGAGAACCCTACGCTTAGGGTTGATACAAAAGTAACATGATATTTTAAGCGGGTTTGGATATTCTCACGAGATTTTTTTAAGAGTGTATAAAGACGCTTAACGAACCCAAGATTCACTTATTCTTCCCGTCTTTGTGATATTTTTTTTATACCTACTGGACCATACCTGAGCGCTTCCGGTTACAGGGATATAAATAATCAGCTTCCGACTATTTCTTTTGACGGATTTAGATAACGGTTTATAAGTGATGGTTTGTGACTAGTGAAAATACATCATTAAATACAACCTATAGAATGTAGTTACAAAGGCCACAGTACAATAGGCATACTCGAACATACCAAGACACCGGACACTGAACAAAGCCGCTGACTGGAATTTATTTCAGCCATATTGAATGCACGGCCGACAAGACAGTACAATTGTACGAAGATGAACTTTTTTTCATTTCACATTCTCGGAGTTTTATACGACTTTAAATCTCGTATATTTATATATATTCTGATATCATACGTTTTCCTTGGAATCTAGAAAATGCCAAGGGGAGTTTTAAATAAGGATACTGTGTTCAGATAATTCTTCTTCTTCTCATAATTCTACTGTTCTATTGTAATTTATTACGCTCGTACTTATGTTGTAAGGGAAAATGTTTCCTCGACGACGCCCATCCGCCCATGTTTTATTAACTTGTAAGTACTACAAACTCGCAATTGTAAATGTTGGAATGAACGCATAAAGACCGTGTGTCAACGCTTGGTTTTTTACTCTATGCCAACTGAACGGATCTCTCTCTCTCTCACCGGTAGCGATGCCCGATATTTTGCTTTGTATCGATATATCGCATCGTAATGTATCGTTTCGGATTGTATCGATACACGATATTATCGCAAGGCTTTGTATCGATATTGTTAATATCGTATCGTATCGTCTATTTTTTTTTTAAATAAAACTAAGAATTCAGACTCAACTTATTATATAGTTTATTATTATTAAAAATAGAATAAGTGCACAAAAAATTTACAATTGCCAATATTTAACATCTAAACTTTTAAGAAATAATAATTTTGATAAACGTTGCGGATCTAATCTGTTGCGATTTTCTGAAAGCGTGTTATTAGCAGAAGAAAACAAGCGTTCTGACGGCACTGATGTCGCTACTACTGATAAATACTTTAATATAATGAATTAAATTTAGAGACGATAAACTAATCACACAGTACAAACAGAAATTATAAACTTTTGTCAAGGTACCTACGGATATTCAATATATAAACTAACGTCCACAAATTATCACATTCTACTCACATCGTATTTCGATTCGTATTCAATTCAATCGTATTTCAGCCGCGAGGCGGCACTATTGAAAGTTATAATTATAATCCAAACAAAGATTCAAGTCGCAAAATATATTTGTACTTACTCAGCTCATCTTATCTCTTTATAAACATTTGATTGACCGACTATGTTTTAGTGTGTTATGTTTAAATCATGCGATATTTTTGATACGATATACCCTGGAAGCGATACGATATCGCCGCATATCGTATTGACGTGTATCGATACAAAATATCGAGATATCGCATGGTATTGTATCGATATATAAAAATATCGATACGTATCGGGCATCGCTACTCACCGGCTCCGTGACACGTATTAATTTGTTAAACTATATTTGCTTATTTAATTATAATAAAACAGTTTGATTTGAACATTGAGTGCTTTATTTATACACAACAGGTTATGGGCCGCCCCCTGCCTGATAAAAATTTCAAAAATAAAGCCGTAACAATTAAAATAAAAGTTAGTGAAAAGTACACGTTGCAACGCTTAACCTCAAATACCGCGAAAAAGTTTTTTCCTTTCAGCATAATTTGTATCAGTAAAGCTAAAAAATGGCATTAAACACATTAGCCATACAGAAGTTATCGGGAAGAGATAATTTTTCGACATGGAAGTTCGCAATGGAAGCATATTTGCAACATGAAGATCTATGGGAATGCATACAGTCAGAAACATGTGATGCCAAAAGGGACATCAAAGCCAGAACAAAACTAATATTACTTATAGATCCACAATTATATGTACATGTACAAGATGCTAAGTCGGCGAAACAGGTATGGGACAATTTACTAAAAGCATTCGAAGACAGTGGTCTACTCCGCAAAGTGGGGCTTCTTAGAGACTTGATTACGACCAATCTAGAATCAAGTGCAAATATAGAAGAATATGTGAACAAATTAATGTCAACAGCACATAAATTGAGAGGGATAGGGTTCAATGTGGATGATGAGTGGCTCGGGACTCTTATGTTGGCCGGGTTGTCAGATGAATATAAACCAATGATTATGGGTATTGAAAGCTCAGGCATAAAAATTAGTGCTGATATGATAAAAACAAAGTTATTGCAAGAAGTTAAAACGAAAACAGAAAGTACTACCGCTTTTTATGTAAAGTCTAAGAATAAGAAATCCATAAACAATACTCAACAAAAAGACAGTCACTCAGGAAAACCCAAAGGCCCCCGTTGTTACAACTGCAATAAACATGGACATTTGAGCAAGCAATGTTGGTTTAAAAATAAAAACAAGGAAGAGAAAGGTACTAAAAATGGTTTTGTCGCAGCTTTTTCAGCTACAACTGTGAATGATGCCAGTAGTTGGTATGTGGACTCCGGAGCTTCAGCCCACATGACAATGAATCGGGATTGGCTAGAAAATGAAACTGCACCGCCTGTACAAAGTATCAGGATCGCAGATAATAAAGTTCTTGCCGTAGAAAGCTGTGGCACTGTAAATATCCAGGTACCAAATAAAATTTCAGGAGAACCAGACTGTATTCAGGTAAATAATGTATTATTTATTCCTGCTTTATCAACAAATTTACTTTCTGTAAGCAAGATCATAATGAATGGCAATAAAGTAGAATTTGACAGTACTGGTTGCTCAATAATGAACAAGAATAAGCAGATAGTGGCCAATGCAAAGTTAGTAAATAATACTTACAAATTACTTACCTACCAAAATGGTCAGGCAATGGCAGCTACTGCTGAAGACAAGTATTTATGGCACCAAAGACTAGGTCACCTTAATTTTAATGATATCAATAAGATTTCAGAATGCACTGTAGGTGTGAAATTACGTCAACAAGATGAGGACTACATATGTACATCTTGTCTGGAGGCAAAACAGACCAGGCAGCCATTTAAAAATGAAGGCTCCCGAGCAACAGGATTGCTAGAGCTTATCCACTCAGATCTATGTGGACCTATGGAAAACCAGTCCATCGGAGGTGCAAGGTATTTTTTAACCTTTACAGATGACTTCTCCAGAAAGGTATTTGTTCACTTTCTCAAATATAAATCAGAAGTACTAGAAAAATTTTTGGAATTCAAAAATAAAGTAGAAAATGAGTTGGACAGTAAAATAAAAGTACTTCGGAGTGATAACGGAAGAGAATATGTAAACAGTCAGTTTGAAAAATGTCTGAAGAAATTTGGCATAAAACATCAAACGACTATTCCATACACACCTCAGCAAAATGGCGTAAGCGAGCGAATGAACCGTACTCTTGTAGAACGTGCTAAATCTATTTTATTTAATGCCTCGTTACAGAAAGAATACTGGGGAGAAGCAATAGCTACTGCTGCCTACATCATCAATCGCTCACCAACACGGTCACTGAGTGATATTACCCCTGAAGAGCGATGGACTGGATCCAAACCTGACCTTAGTCACATGAAAGTATTTGGCTGCCAAGCGATGGTACATATACCAAAAGAAAAGCGTCACAAATTAGATGCTAAGTCTCGTAAATTGATATTTATTGGTTATAGTGAATGTAGTAAAGGATACCGCTTTATAGATAAGAAAACCAAGCAAGTGACTATGAGTAGAGATGCAGTATTTTTAGAAGAAACTGTCAACCAAAATAAAATAATCAAAAATACCAACTGCATTGAAACCACAGATAAAAAATATAAAGAGAAGAATACAATAGAAAAGAAGAATTCAAACACATCCACAAGTGGATCTAATAACTGCAGTGAAGAAAATGATTGCATAGTATATTTTGAGACCAATAAAACACAAACACAGTCTCATAATGAAGAAGTTAATTCTGAACCAGACTCCAATAGCTCTAGTTATTATGAGGATCCTAATGATGAAACATACATACCAACTGATTCTCTCAGTGTTAGTACCAGTTCTCCTGAAATATGTCATGTAAATGTCAGACCTCCTCGGGACCAAAGACAAAGAGAAGTACACGACACAAGTTCAGATCTGTCTTTTTTATGTATTAATTCAGAATCTGCAATGAGTTTATTGGATGATGACCCACAAGATCACACTGAAGCACTAAACAGTGAAAATTCAGAATTATGGAAGCAAGCTATGGAAACTGAATATAAATCTTTAATTGAAAATAACACTTGGAGTGTCATAGACCCACCTGTTGGTAAAAAGATAATTCCCTGTAAATGGGTATTTAAATCTAAGAGAGATGATGCTGGAAACATAACACGATACAAAGCTCGTCTCGTAATAAAAGGATTCAAACAAACAAAAGGGATAGACTACCATGAAGTTTATGCTCCGGTTATACGCTATTCTTCTATCAGATACTTAATTGGCCTAGCAGCTAAGTACAAACTAAAAATACATCAAATGGATGCTGTCTCAGCATTTTTGCAAGGAGATATAGAGGAAGAAATTTACATGTCATTTCCACCATGTTATGAAATTCAAAATAAAGTATGTCAGCTTAACAAGGCATTGTACGGCCTGAAACAAGCCAGCCGGCAATGGAATAAGAAACTTAATGCTGTCCTTATTGACATTGGGTTGAAGCGCTCAACAGTAGATCCATGCGTTTATTACAGGATTGTAAATGAAAATGATATACTGTTAATAGCAGTATATGTCGATGATTTACTCTATATGTTCAATAATGACAAAACAGCATCATTTGTAAAAACAAAATTACAAGATAATTTCAAAATGAAGGATCTTGGTACAGCCAGACAATGTATTGGTTTCAAAGTAAAACAAACCACTAACTTGGAAGAAATATCGTTGGATCAAACATTGTACATAGAGAAAATCTTACATAAATTCAAGATGTATGATTGTAAACCTGTACCAACTCCCTTTGAAGCGGGAACTCAATTAAAAAAGGCTGAAAATGAAACAGAAATTTTGAAAAATGTTCCTTATCAAGAAGCTGTGGGATGTCTTTTGTATTTGTCGCAATGTACACGCCCCGACATAGCTTATGCTGTTAATACTGTTAGCAGATTTAATAACAGTTCAACAATGCAACATTGGATTGCTGTCAAAAGAATATTTCGGTATTTGAAAGGAACTATTGACTTGAAACTTACATTTAAAAAGGATGATAAAAACATAGTTGGTTATTGCGATGCAGATTGGGCCAGTGACACAATAGACCGAAGATCTTGCACTGGCTACTTATTTATATTTCAGGGTGCATGTATAAGTTGGAACTCTAGGAAACAAGTCACAGTAGCACTATCCAGCACTGAAGCTGAATACATGTCTCTGTCATCAGCTGTTCAAGAGGCAATCTGGCTGAGGCAACTTAATAATGATATCTTACATAATTTTTCAGGTACTCCATTAACTATATACTGTGATAATAGAAGCGCTATTAGTCTTTCAGGCTCAAATGCTTACCATGCTCGTAGCAAGCATATTGATGTTCGCTACAACTTCGTGAAAGAAAAAGTTGCCACCAAAGAAATACATGTGGAGTACATAAGCACCGAGTTCATGTTAGCGGATGCGTTGACAAAGGGACTACCTCGACCGAAGCTCTGCCAGCTTACAACTGGAATGGGTTTGCGTTCAGGAGAGGGTGTTGGAATGAACGCATAAAGACCGTGTGTCAACGCTTGGTTTTTTACTCTATGCCAACTGAACGGATCTCTCTCTCTCTCACCGGCTCCGTGACACGTATTAATTTGTTAAACTATATTTGCTTATTTAATTATAATAAAACAGTTTGATTTGAACATTGAGTGCTTTATTTATACACAACACAACACATATACACACACACATATACCTACCGCTATATTATTATTCCGCTATATTTATCGCTACTTGTACACAACACTACGCGTATCACAATGCAGCACTTGTGTATTATGATACGAGTGTGATATGATGTATAGGGACAATTAATACGGGTAGCGATAGCTATCAAATAGCAATGGATAATCAGTTTAGCGATAGTATCGTTTACAATTATTGCGAGGTTTTGTTCAAGTTCATATTAATTTAATGTTTGCCTAGTTAAAACGATTTGATTATAGTCTTGTTGATATTACGATCTAGTATTATTAATAATACGTGTCATGTAGTTGTTATTGATAATAATATATATACGCATTTATTAAAAAACTTAGCCATAACTATAAAACTCTCTACATACAATAATAACGATTACCGAACTCTGCAAAAATCCAAAGCTAAGTGAAAGAAAACGATAAACACTGGCGCTAAAATGTTTTTTTTTAAATCGCTCGCTTTTCCAATAAAAGGAAGCACGTTCGTCGCGTTGCAGTAACATATATCAGAATGAATATTATTAAACACCATTTATAAATAGGTAGTGGTCCGTAAATACGAGTCAATCGATGAAAACTCGATCTGTATATATGTTCGGGTGGGTCTTTTGCCTTTTAACAACATATATAAATAGTCTCGCGCGACTGCTGAGTATGAGGTCCTGGCCGTCCTGGGTTCGATTTTCGGGTTGGGCAAAGTGTTATTGTGGTTTTTCATCAGGAATTTCTTAGAAACAGTCACGAATCAGAATTTGTGCCCGTTGGGAATAGGGTAGTTAACAAAAAAAATCTAATTAGTCCGTCAGATAGATTTCCAAAAAATATTGGACACATATTTTTTCTTTTTTCACGTAAACAAACAATGCAGATGCAAGACGATACAGCGCTTTGAAAACTCGTTTGACGTCATATTCTAAGACATTATTATGACATTTTAACCGGTGAGTGACGTCACAACTTCCCCCCCACTCAAATTTTTGACGCGTTTTATCTTCGTCAATTTTTATTGATTTTATAAAACAAAAAATACGTATGGATCCAATATTTTTCAATAATCCAACAGACGGACTAATTAGAATCATATCTTTTTAAGTCAGTAAACATCTCTATTACTGACGTGATATTACACCCCAATTTGCCAGTTATGTTGCGAGCCTATTGCCTTTAACCAGAAGTTCCTAACGAAAAAACCCGGTAACACGTTGCCATTTTATTTAGGCATTGAATTAGATCACGCCTCGCGTTATGTAAACGAGTGTATAGAGTAAGTTTTCGTTCCAAATTCTCCTAACATATTTGCACCGCCAACAAAATTCAGGGTTACTTACGATAAAATTCAGGCCTGAATACAGACCAATAATCCAAAAGTGTCGTATTTTCCTCAATGCCACAATAATAAGGGTTTGTATAGAGTACATGACGTAAATAAATTGAGGACGATTGGTCCTTCAGTCCGGAGAGTTTTGTCTGAGTACCTAGTAGCTTCGTTCCGAAGAAAACCTTTTTTCTGTAAGTAAGTTTATTTATGTGGATAAGTTTTGACAGTTGGTATGAATTGTAGCAAGTAAAATTCGTTTATACAGTTTTCTAAAATATGTTTATGTAGCTTTTTTCTGCTCATGTTGGGGTCTACTTCCAGTCTAAACGGATGCAGCTGAATACTGTTACGATTTTACAATGACTGACTGCCTTTCTGACCTCCAATACAAGGAGATTTTCTACCTAGCCACAATCAACTTATAAAATGTTTTTTTTTATAATAAATAACCACTCATCATTTGCCTAGCCTTTTCCCAACTATGTTGGGGTCGGCTTCCAGTCTAACCGGATGCAGCTGAGTACCAGTATTTTACATGGAGCGACTGCCTATCTGACCTCCACAACCCAGTTAATACTAGGTAATACGATACTCTTTGGTAAGACTGGATGTCAGAATTTCAGGTCACTGACTACCTGTAACGACTGCCAAAGCTCTATATATGGCAGCCGGGACCAACAGCTTAACGTGCTTTCCGAGGCACGGAGGAAACTCGGTATGTCGGGCGGTCACCCATCCACAGACCGACCTAGGCAAGCACAGCTTTACCTAAAGATCGACCCGAGTGGCAGTTCTTATTAAACCACGAGCTCCATAAATAACCACTATGCTTCATATTACCCTTTTTAAACATTTATAAAAGACTCCGAACACAAATACATAATACTAATGATCCTGTGACGTCTAACAGGGGAGTATGGAAGAAAAAATCTCATTGCGTCGACTTCGAACAGTCGAACAAGCTAATATATACATCCCGCTAATTTGTTTTTACTTTTAAGATTATACTGATACACTTAGAGACAGATGCCAAGCGATGCAGCGTTTGACATCAGTCGCTTAATGCAAAACAATTTATAAAACAAAATTGCAATCAATATTTTCAGTGTACTAGAATTAAAAAGATTTCTGCCTGTATACATGGTGTAAATCAACCCATCACACAGCCGTCAACCAAGCATTCTGTACATCAAACTAAGTACCCCTACGCAAAATTTTTTGCTGGGAAACGACTTTTTTTTTTGGGTCAAAAATCACATTTTACGGTAAAACTCAATCTACCACATTGTGCTAGTGGATGCTTTGAATAGTAAACGGATCATGGAGGTAATTTAAGTAAAGTTAAAACCTGAAAATCTAGTATTTACAAAAACAGCTGTGAAAAATTTTGAACTTTGACCCCCAATATCTCCGTAACTAGGAGGTTCCCAGGTATGGTCTAGAACAAAAAAATGATCGCAGTGGTGGGGAGAACAATTAGTGCCCTTCGTTTGCGTTAAGGGTACTTTTACACCCTGTATGTATTAGTATCGACTGTACAAGGTAGAAAGACGCTGATAATGATGATATTAAAGTCTCCTAACACTCTCCCTTTCACACTTTTTATCTTAGACATAAAGTAAAGACGAAGTTAAATACATTTTCCAATAACAACCTCCTAGAAATATCTCCACCAATCGATTAAAATCACGAAGAGTATCCTCTTAACTTGGAACTTCGTCCATGTGCAAATATGTTCGGGAGCGAGTGTATTAAGGTGTTTATCATAGGTACGTACTCGACGCAGTCCGTCGGAATCTATTAAGAGGATTACGAGATGCAGCCAGGAAGATGAGGGTCGTATCCACGTCTCGCGTGAATTTATGGACGCCTGTTACACCGTGGCGCAATGTTTGAGAGAGTTTGGCTATATTGGTGTACATTTTGGGAGGATTTTGATTTTTAAAAGAATTGCTTTTAAGAAATTAGGAGTACGTAAAGTCTCGTTCCTGGCTTCGAGAGCTGCGTTTTGCGACGCGACCTACGTTACGTCAAATGACACGAGAGCAAATATTTTTTGTTCGCCGGCCCGCAAGTTCATTCTGTGATTTAACGATCACAAGTTCTAAATTACCTTTTTTCTTAGCTTTTTACGTGGTCACTATTACTAGACTTGTCGCTTGAATGTAGTGTCCACAGGGCAAGCTATGCAAATATGCAATCCGCAACATACATTTATAACTTTATTTTATTTCTAAAATTAAACATCCACATACCTACTAGTTTCAAAATATTTCCATTATTTGATTACTGGACTGCCTCGTTGGCCTAGTGGTAGTAAGCGTGACTGCTGAGCATGAGGTTCTGGGTTTAATTTCTACGTCGGACATTATGTTATTGGAATTTTCCAACAGGAATTTTTCTGTGGCACACAAAGAGTTTGAACTTTGTACCTGCTGGCTCACCTCTGCCGGTATACCTCTTCCTAACCCTTCGGGGATTACAGGCGTGATGTTATATTATTTCAGTACTGCTTTGTTTCAGTTTAAAATTATCCTTGCGTTATTTTACGCTCCGTTGTAAACGCAGCCTTTCCTAATCCGCCGTCAGCTAAATTATTTATGCATTTAAAAGGATTTACTCTTAATATGAGGTGTAGCCGCGCGGTCACGACTCTCCGACGCGCACTGAAAAGCTAATTAGACGTATAATTAATATTTATTCAAGAGTTAACTTCTCGCGACATGATTCAGACGAGAATCTATTCACGTGTTTGATGAAAAGTAAGTGAGAGCTAATATTTTGGGGCAGACCGTTTCTGTTTTTACTTCAAGACTGGCTTGCATTTAGGAAAACTACTTTCATAATGACGAAAGATAAGCACACAATCAACACATCTTTCTTTCGACGGGTCCTACGTATAAGTGTAAAAGCACAATTGTACAGGTTGTCATTTTGACATTAGTCAATAGAAATTTCGTAATGTTTTGGGGTAGACAGCTTCTTTTTTTACTTTCAGACTGGCCTATGTCAACGAAAAATAAACGCAACCTTAATATCGTTTTTAATTTGATACTATTTAAAATATTCCCCAATAAAACCAACGTAATCCAAATAAAACAACAGATTAATTTCTATGTAATTATCCCCAAACACCATTAGCTCATCTTCCCAAAATAATCCAATAACGAAATATGAAAACAAAAGGAAAGCGCTCAATCAACGATTAATGAGACATTAGATTAGATAAAACGTTATTCGAAGTAAACTCGGCGAGACAAGACATAATAAATCTTACGATACCAATTATACGTATGATTGTACCTAAGCAACCCGCGGTGTCGGCCGACCAGTGGAGAATGGGAGAATGGCCCTATTGGGAAATAGAGACGATTGGGGTGATTCTGAACCGGTTATAGAGAATCAGAATGCATTGGATGTGTCGAAGGTTGAATCGATTTAGTGTAGATTTGTTGGATGTTGTTACATTGGTTTTTGTTTGTGTTTGTTTTAAACGGTTTGGTTTAGTATTTGGCATGTTTATCTCTGGTTATTGTTGTGTACGTTAACAGCCCATACCAGAAACATTAATATTCGTAGTAACTGGATTGTGGAGGTCTGATAGGCAGTAGTTCCATATAAAATACTAGTATTTAGGTGGCTCCGTTTACACTGGAAGCCGACCCCATACTTAGGAAATGGCTAGGCAGGTGATGCTGATGAATTGATACTGCTCCCGTGGAGAAAGTTGTGCAGTCTGATGGTCTACACCACACTCATAAATACGACCACACCTTTCTAATACATGCTGTAAACACCTACAACACATGATTTTCAAATAGGATTACATTTACATATTCAAAAGGTTCTTAAATAAGAGAGCAAAAACCGCGAGAAAACCTTCAGCCTTCCTTTTTGCCTCAAGATGCGGTTACAAAATACTTATCCCTGTACAAAAATAAAGCTGGCCACGTACCTGCCACGATCCGGAGACGTGACGACTAAGACGTACCTTATAACTTTTAAGTTATTCGACAGTGCCAAGCCCCCGAGGCTTTGAAACTTGGCTAAGTCGCGGTCGCGCACCGCATCAAAAATACGCCGGTTGCAAAGTACGCCGGTCACAAAATACGACGGTTGCAAAATACGCCCTTTGCAAAATACGGAATGTCTTAATCTAATAAGAAGTGATTCCGCTTTCGCTTGAGGTTGGACCGCGGTCGGCTAATTGAGTTAAAATCTTGCTAAGAGTCTGTGATGTTTGTTGTGGTTTCATTTTTTACGTATTTATGTGCCGGGAAAGATGGAGATTTACATTTAATTTTCGATGTAAAAAGATTTTTAGTTACTCTTAGGTTGGCACTTGGTACCTATAGTCATGCGTGACTCCATGTTAATAAGTTAAAAATTACATTAATTCCCAATGCAAAATACGTACTATGGGCATGGAGTTGCGGAAAATAACCCGTTAATACACAATAAATTCGTAGCTACCTTCATTTCATCCCTTTCCTTGACAAAAAACCTAAATGATTTTTGTTTCGTCACTCTTCAAAAGATATAAATACACATTCGTTTTCATAACGAAACATTGAATGAATGTGACGTAACCTACGTAACATGACAACAGCCCCAAAATAATCACATTTCACAAAACACATTGTCGGATAGGCATTTCGAAAAGCGTCAATCAATGACAAGTCGGTAGGAGACAAGGCAATTTGTTAACGGCGCACTGAAACGTGTGTGCCAACTTTATAATTGGTGTCGGCGACAATAAGAGTCATTATAAAAGAACAATGAATCGTCGGAGGTGTGAGGTACAATAGTATTTGCGGAGCGATATTTAATTGGGTCGGTTTTAATAGAAGGTACGGGAATATGAAAGTATATTTTAGCTTTTCAGCCCTGCTTTGGTATTATGGACTGTTGTAAAACGTTACTCATAAATTGGTATCTTTTGTTATAAGTGACATTCAAATTTAATACATCTAACAAGAGCAAAAAAGATTTATGTCAGCGATGACGCCATGAATTCTCCTTTTTTTCTACTTTAATTAGAAAACAGGGATTGTCAGGGATTATCCTTGATGTGTATACAAAGTTCTTTGTTACTTGTACAAAACACTTTATCCTTTTTGAGATTACACAAAAAGGTCGATCGAATCATGATTTCAATCAGGAAATCATAAAGTTCAATCTCAATAATTTCCTACTTCAGCTGCATCAATAAATTAGCAAAACTTATTAAAAGGCATGCTAGCAAGCAATTATGCCTTAAATACTTGGAGAGAAAACTTAATAATTCTGAGTAACTTTGCAAGTAATCTATGTTTACTGAAGTAAATTACGAAAAATGTTGCCTAGGTAGTTGCATCGAGTGAACAGTTGTTTTCGTGGCTAGCTAATTTATGGATTTTTGGTCAAGCGCTTTTTGTACGGATACATCATGACCTGGGTTATGACAGGATCCTTTTCAAGCTGGTATGGGAAAAAAATGTTGCGTCGACCCCAAATAACTTGGGATGAGGGCAGGAAGAAGATAGAGCAATACAGATGGACGGTGCCCCCGAGATCGGCCCAGTAAGACGTGGCGATTTCGCGAGGGTTGGTCCGAGGTGGCCCAGGCGGCATAGGACAAGAGTTTATGAGGGAGGCCGAGCAGTAAGACAGCATGGGCTAGAGAAAAGAATGCGGTGATACGTTTCCGTGGGATAATTTACGACGAGTAAAAGAAAGAAAGAAATAAAAGTATTTATTGGTCTCACACAGGACAAGAAATCAATAATAAAAAATTAACAAAAAAAAAAACAAGAGGAACACTTAAAAAATAAAATAGTATTAAAAATAAGTCCCGTACGAAGCCAAAAGGCCACTATCTCAGCATGGTGCTGCAACATTTTGACACACGGGCACGGGTTTTTTCTGAGTACACGGACTAAGTCACGGGCAAAACTTACTTTTCTCATAAAAGCATATCATTTTACTGGAGAATAATTGTGGAATGTGATCTTTGACTTATAATATGCTCAAAGTTGCTATTCCACTATGTACTGTGCAAATTGCACAAATCGCAAGAAAAAATAAATTTCGCAGGTTACCTCGACGACGACCCTCTTAATAAAACTTTCCTACCAATGTATTGTTTAGAACGTTAGTATATGAGTTTGATTTAAAAGTAAGCGTTTATAAGGTTGCCCGTGGGCGAATCTGAAAAACATAAGGTTTCCTACCACCCACGTACTTCATATTCTTATGAAAGCCGTTTCGACTGGTTCGGACGTGAATGTATAAAAAGTTTAATTATATAAGGTACAGGAAACAAAAGAAAAGCATTTTTTGTTCAAATTCAATGGATTTTCTCGTATAGAAATTTTGCCAAACAAATATTTGAAATTAAAGCTTAACTCGTTTCTTTGATTGTGTTTAATTTTCTTAAGAAGTTTTTTTTCTTAAGAGGGAACAGGGGCTGCGATTTTCCAATCAAATGTGTGCCTCTAATCGAATAATGAAAAATTGAATAATGCGTCTAGAGCAATAATTTTTTCCATAAAATCTATGTCTGCGGTAGACACGTCCCTGTTATGTCCATTTTTCCGCAACTAATAAGCAAAGAAAATATGACGCTCCAAAAATGCCTAAAAATGCCCCATTTTTACGACCGTGGTTAGAGATAATAAATTCGAAAGGTTTTTAACATAAATATTAAGTTTCTTACTTACTCTTTCTTATTTAGTAAACATACGAAGCTATGAAACGTTTTTTAAAACTCAGTTTATAACTGAAACAGTCTATGAAAAGTTAAAGTAAGATTTCGTGACCTAGTTCTGTAATTCAATACTTTTCAATAGCTTTCCTTTAAGTTGGCAACTTGAAGTCTTAGTAACTACGCTTTCAAAAGAAATGTCTTGATTTACTTTTTCTTAGTAGTAATGGCGGGTGGTTTGCTTATACAATTTGTTTGTACGGTCACGAGTACACTATAAGCAACTTAAAATTGATTTTCTCTTACTGTGTTGGTTGTATCTTTTTAATTTTACGGTTTTTATTTGATATGGGCTTACTCTTGACCTCAATCTTGCCCTGAGGGCAGAGATGAGGTCGATGGAACGAGCTTACCCAGAAGAACCCTATTTACTCGCGACTTATATAGATTGTGGTTTTATGAACTCGGGAAAACCGACGCAGGCAGGGAGTTCCACTCTTTGGCTAATTAAAAATAAAATTTAGCAAAGTGCCTCGTTCGAATGTGTAGAACATCGACAAGATATGGGGATAACCTGCGAAGAAGGGAGATGGTGGAATCAGCCCGTGGAGCTCCTGTGCACACTCTCCGAAGTACAGTCTGTAGAAGACCGACAGACATGCAACTTAGCATTTTGAAACTAATAGTCCCATACTCTTAAGAATGGACCCTGTTCCCGATACCGGTGGGCTACTATTTTTCATATTTAATATTGATTTTATTTAGGAATATTCAAATACGTAAAAAGTAAAAAAGAAAAAGAATTAACGAAATTATGTGTCTTCATATGAAACAATATTATATATTGTACCGCGAACACATACTTATATTTTTATCTTTGATTCACCTAATTTGAAAATTATCCTTATCCGGAATATCTTACATCCAAATATTTTTTGCGAAGTAAAATATTATCCATAGATCCGTGTCCCGACTGTTTTGTTTTGCTTCCTCATAGCCTTGGGGTTTACGGTGGCCATGCAAATTGGTACCAAAGGGGGAGGGGGACACTTGCTTACGCTACGATTGTTCCTTGATAAGCCAATTTCTTTTTTTCAGGTGAGTAGCTTTGTAAAATGTTCTTTTTGCGTTGATTACGTTGGTTTTCATTATGTAATTTAGTGGAGGTTTTTATTTTAGCAATGAATAATCAGATATCTAGATTTCTGCGAAATAGAGAACTTTAAGAATTCATAAACAACAGTCTGACAAACAGTATTTCTAAAGAGTATCGTATAACCCAGTACTAAACCGGGTTGTGGACGTCAGATAGGCAGTTGATTCATGTAAAATACTGGTATTCAACTGCATCCAGTTAGACTGGAAGCCGACCCCGAAATAGTTACGAGAGAACTTAAAGAATTCACGTAAAAAACAAAATAATGTAAAATAAAATGTATTGGCTTTACACAAATTGGATTCATTAAACAAGAAGGTGTTTAGTTCACATTCTTAACTCAACTAAAATTAACCACCCTAAATTCTGCTATAAAATTCTCACATTGTCTAAAAAATATAATAAGCGTAAAACAAATCATAATAATAAATCCGTCCCAAATAAATGAACTAATCAGCGTGGAGAGGGCAACTTCGCTCACCCAATAAAAACAACACTTGAATGTCTGTAAAAAAAACTCATTTTCCTTTATTGCATTGAGCCTAATTTGAATTGAGTGCTATGCAGTTATGATTCAAGAGAGCGGATAATTTTAAGTAACTGTGGACTGGAGATGTAAACAAGGTTGGGTGGGGAGTGTAGGTAGGTATAGGTATGTATGATGTAAGGTTAGGTTGTTGATAACTGAAAAAGTTTTAGGAATAAATAAGTTAAACGTTTCGTACCAACATAAAAAAGACGTGTGGCACTGGAGACTGCCGCGGTAAAGCTATTGCATAGCATTGTTTTGTTAGTTAATTTTATAAGCGTAAGATAAGATACTATTAATAGAAATTATCAATAAATTACATTATTTGAGCTAACATATTAATAAAAATGAATTAAATTATATAAATCAAATGTAAACTTCGTAGTTCTAACCACTAAGAAAAACTATGACACAAATTAAAAGAAAAAGTAAATGACATCTTGACAACAGAACTGACGTAATGTCAGATGAAAAATTAAACATTGAAAAATTATAAGATTTAATATTTTATAAAAGATGAGGATGATTAGTAAAAGTGTAAGTATAAATACTACCTATATTTCCCCAACATTTTGGTTATCTTTATAGCAGTATTATATATAAATTAACAAAACAAAAAATAATACTGCATAATTGTTATAATAATTATAAAATGAATGTATAATATAGAGTACTAACTCATTTTCTTTCACTATTTTTTCGTGACTTTCTTCATTAATAAATGCACTTTGTTTATTCATATTTAAAACACTTTGTACACAAATTATACGAGTACAGATATTCACTGTTGTACATAGATGATAAATACCTATACACCCTCAGATCAAAGTATACACCTATATACTTTCTCACAAACAGCTGATTACGGTAGTTTTCCAATACAACCAATGCCACCTAAAGGCGGGTTGCTGAACTAAAGAGACAAGCGTGATAATTCAAAAAGTCATTGTCAAGTGTCAATTTGTTAGGTTTTTATTTTCGTTACGGAATTTCTGGATTCGGTCCCCACGCTCAAGGCCCGCGATAGAAGCTATGCAATAGCTTAAAAATAACGTATGCATGATGCAAATAAAGGCCATTTTTTAACCCGTCAGGGCTACGGGTTATTCGAAAGGGATACCGCGGCCTCGGCGCAAGGGCTAAGAAGGAACATGGGTGGTTTTTAGTCAGTAGAAGTCTGACACTCCCTTCCGCTCTGCCCAAGAGCGGGAGGGGTTATTTGATGGTTTCGCACACCCCAAAAAAAAAGGCCATGTTTTACCGGAAATGTATTGCTGGATTCGTAGCCATTTTGTGTCACGGCTTTTTTTGCAGGAAAAATCGAACTATGGAAAAACATGAATAACCTGAAACGTATGTATTAAAATGAGGAGATTGTGAAAAACAGTCTCTATAATAATATGACATGTAAACCCACCCTCTTCCCGAATAGGTCAATTAATACTACTACTTACCCGTTGTTGGCACTGTGTCTAGAATTCATATACTAAACTCCCCGTCGGGGCTGCGGGTTGTTCGAAAGAGATACCGCGGCCTCGGCACAAGGGCTAAGAAGGAACATGGGTGGTTTTTAGTCAGTAGAAGTCTGACACTCCCTTTCGCTCTGCCCAAGAGCGGCAGGGGTTATTTGAAAATTTCCCACACCCCCAAAAAAAAAAATAAGACCTGATATTTACTTTGACAATATACCTGTTGATAGATCCAGGATTACATTATTTTATTCCTGAAAAAGAGATACATTTATATTCTCAATCAATAAATTATATTATTTATTAAGACTATAATAATATAATTTAACATTTAGAATATTAACACCAAATTGAAACTAACTAAATAAACAACAGAGCGCTTATGCATCTAAATACTTCACCACATCTCTGTCATCCGGAATTGTGCCCACAAGACAGGCAGTGTTGCCACGTTGAATGGCAATGCCAATTCTTTGGCCAAAGAAAGAGTCAGCCCTCTTAGTCCCCCAGTCACAAAAAAATACTGAAATTAGGGTATTTCACCAAAAAAATCTAATTAGTGCGTCAGATAGATTTTCAAAAAATAATGAACACTTATTTTTTCCTTTTTCACGTAAACAAAAGATGAAGACAATACAGTGCTTCGAAAAGTCGTGTCAAGTCGTGTGACGTCACAAGGTTAGTACTTTTTTACCCACAAAGTGACGTCACAAGCCCCCAATCATGATCTTTGACACGTTTTATTTTCGTATTTTTTTATAAATTTGATTAAACAAAAAACACGTATCCAATATTTTTCGATAATCTAACAGCCGTCTGTTAGATTACTACTCCGTAGTAGTTAGATTTTCTTGGTAAAATACCCATTATAAAATCATTATCAACTCTCTGACGATGAAGTCCACACAGATACCTATTACCAAGAGTACACCTTTTTTTTTTTTTGGGGGTGGAAAATCATTAAATAACCCCTCCCGCTCTGGGCAGAGCGAAAGGGAGTGTCAGACTTCTACTGACTAAAAACCATCCATGTTCCTTCTTAGCCCTTGCGCCGAGGCCGCGGTATCTCTTTCGAGCAACCCGCAGCCCCGACGGGGACCTATAGTACACCTCCAGTCGAGATTGGAGTCTTGTCGCGAACTTAATTTATGTGTACTGAGATAAGACGTTATAAATAGGCACACGGAATTACGTTTGAAAATAATCGCTCTAAATTGCTCCGTGAAATGAGAGGGAATTGTGGAGGGATGCAGTCAATTATCAGGTTTCTTTATAAGATCAAACGTACAGATATAAGAAATAACCAATAGACAGGAAGAAGTTTTATATAGTTATCAAAACGTTAGACGTAACTATGAAAGAAATCAAGTAAATATATCTTGAAACTTTCTTCATCAAGTATTGGGAAGGTTTACATTATTTACAAAATATCTAACATAGCTCTCCCTACATAAGGGTATCGTAACTATGTTATAGTTACCGTTAATTTAGTTAGGATGGCAGAGTAGTTATAAAGATAGTATGAGGTAATTGGGACAAGCCCGCCACACTATTCCCAAACCACTGTAACTCCTGTTAGCCAGAATCAACAGTGGCGACCACAAGAAAAGCGCCGAGACAATGAAGCTCGACGAAGTCCCAGGGAAACGATTTAACTGTCTTGCATTCCGCAACGAAATTAATCAGAAAAGAATAGCGGAGAAGAATGAAAAACATAATATCCACTTCCCTCCATATTAGCAGGACACAGAACAGAACAAGGCCAATTAATAGGCACACACGTATACAACTGGGATAGGCCCAGTTGCTAGCACCACGGATATTATTGTCATTAATATTATTGGGTCCTAAGTTGTGAGCTGTTATATTTGATTCCAATAATAGGTATGACAAAAATGCTTGAACGCACGGAAATTTGTTCTAGTTTCTACAAGGTCCGTATAGCAAATAACTCCGGATGTAACCCGTACACTATTTTCTATTTGTATTACGTTCATTCTGCCAAAGTCTACACTCCCATAAAATGTGATGTGTAGATTGTTCAAATTCGCAGTCAGATGTAGAACATTGACAAAAAGGCGAGTCAATAAGCTTGAAGGAAAATAATTTACTCTTAAAGTTACCATGATCTGTGAGAAATTGGGCGACACAGTGATCCACCTCCAGCCATTTCCTGGCCAGCCGCTCACGAATGGATGGAAAGAACTGATGGAGGTGTCGGCCTTTGATGGAATTATCCCACCTACATTGCCATTCAGACAAAAGTTCCTCCCAGACGGCAGCCTGTGGCTTCAGTAATCTAGCTATTTTAGCACGGTCACGTTGCGTTAAAAAGTCTGCGTCCGCGGTCTCTCGTGCGCAGTAGTACATTGAAGCACGACGCTGCACTAGTATGAGGTAGTAAACAGTTATTTACCTAATATTAAATTGCCTTCTGAGAGTCTAAATGATTGAACCTCAGCATCCACACCTGAATTCACCCACTGCTGGCCTTACATTTCGAACCTAAAGCAGACCAAAAAAACTAAGTAATTCCAAATTATGAGTCAGAACCGAAAGGGTCAAATTAAATCAAAAGTAATCAATAATGGCACTAAACGAAACGTCACTAAAGACTAAAATTCTTGATTGCTTACCACGATAGCGTTAAATAAAAGGTAGGTATTTTTTACTTTATTTCAACTTGATGAAATTTCTTAAGCGCTTTAGAGGCTTCGCCCAGTTTTTTATCCTGCTGCGGTGAAACTTAACACAAGCAATTTTTAATTAAGGACGAATAAACAAAGATTTCTGTTAGAGAAGTTTTATAAACGAGTGTTACCATTGCTTTTTGTTTGAAGAACAGGAAAACAAGTCTAATTGGTGACTTTAGACTTTAATTTGGTTGCAGTAAGATTTGTTTTTGGGTGGCATTAAGTGCGAGTTTGATTATCGTGGGTGTAACTTCGGACGTCACAAGTCCGACGTAAGCAAAACTTTCTTTTCCCTGTAATTTTCCTATAACAACAACATTGTTTTCTGTAGTCCTTCGTACGTAAGCGTTAATGCAGTCATAATTATATAATTTTTTTTAAATGGCGTATCGCAGGTTAAGGTGAATGCTCCAACCACCCCGCGAAATTCAAATTTTCTTACGTTTTTTGTAATTTGCAGGTCAGTGTTAGTTTGTATGTTGATTAGAATATTAATTGCGGCTGTAAGACGTATGTAGTTACAGAAATATAATCATCAAAATCATCAATACAAGCCTCCAAGTTCATAAAGGTGCAGGAACTTGAAAAAGTCATTTTGGCTAAAGGCTTGTATTGATGATTTTGATGATTATATTTCTGTAACTACATACGTCTTACAGCCGCAATTAATATTCTAATCAACATACAAACTAACACTGACCTGCAAATTGCAAAAAACGTAAAAAAAATTGAATTTCGCGGGCTACTTGGAGCATTCACCTTAACCTATAAAGCTTCTACTTAAGTGGACTAGCTACTGTATAGAAACTTCTAAACTAAATGACAGCGCGCTAAGGCCACCCCGAGCGGGATACGGACCTCGGTTTAAGGAAGCATCCCTGGGGAGGCCAGCAAAAGGAAAGGCTAGATCCGAGTAAGCATAATTATAACATTTGACGCTTGAAACTAAATAGGAATAGATGACAAAAATATCTGCCTACAGGTACAGTCAGCATCAGAAGTAGATTAACACTACTCATTGTTTCAAAGCTGGTTTCTTAATAAAAACTTGTTAGACATGACTCGTAACTAACAACTTATTGAAGAGTAAGGAATACTTTAAAGAATATTCTTCTGAACCATTCCAAATAATAGCAAGAGTCCTTTACATCAAATAATTAAAATTCCGAAATGTTTGGCTTCTTCTGTTGCTGACCGTACCTTACCTTACCTAGAGAATAAAAGTAGGCGACATGGGAACCCTACGTAGAGTTTACTTTACAACCAATTGTTTGCGTAGTAGAAAACACAACGATAGAGATAACTGTAAGACTAACGGTTGGTTTTTTTTGCGGGTGGAAAATCATCAAAAAACCCCTCCCGCTCTTGGGCAGAGCGAAAAGGAGTGTCAGACTTCTACTGACTAAAAACCACCCATGTTCCTTCTTAGCCCTTGCGCCGAGGCCGCGGTATCTCTTTCGAACAACCCACAGCCCCGACGGGACTAACGGTTGCCTGACACAAAAATAATTACTGCCATATTTGAATCAGATTTTGATTTCAAACTCTCACATCATTCAGAGTTAAAACACCAACACCACTTCGCAAGACATTAAACAACCTTAACTCAAATAATTAAAAAGATGTTTAACAAACTTTAAAAACTCAAAAGCAATCAAAGAAATAGGGACAGCGATAGAAACGCGAAATAACCAAAGTTTCTTCAATCTTTTGGGCGAGGAATTTAATTAACATTCCGGGGTGAGACTGGCGATGCTGGACATTGGGTGGGTCCTAATTGCGGCCTGTCACTTGCAGCGCTGGTCACCCTACTCTAGCGTGACCAGTGTTGCCACTGTCAAAACATTGCACTAGGATTTAGAGTGAAACTTTTTGTTGGTTCGTCAAATGCAAGCTTTGTTACACCTATTCGATGATTTTCAGATTTGTTTGTTATTGGTTTGTGTTTGCGGATTAAGGAATAAATAAACCGGAGAATCTTGAGATTAATCTTCTACGAATAATCAAATTGGATAAGGCACTTTAATTATAAAATACTTTCACGAAGATAAGCTTTAGAATCTAAATAAAACGAGACGTAGACTAGACTGTTAGTTATGCGCACCACGCTCCCTACATTATATAAAGTACCCAGTTACCTACCTACTTAATTACTTGTCTTTATGTAACCCACATTTAAATTTGTACGTTCAATCAATTCGAAAGCTAATAAACCTTTGTTTGTCTAACTCTAAGTAATAAGCGAACATAATCAGTGTAAATGTGGAGTTCGCGACCAGAGACCACTTGCTGGAAATGTGGAATGTTCCAGTCCAATGTGTCCTTACATCTGCACATTAGAGGACTTTTTAATGTTCCCAAGTTAATGAAGTCGTACCCTTCAAACGAATGAAGCTATTACCTATTGATATACCCTTTTTTTGGAGGGTAGGAAATCATCAAGTGACGCCTCCCGCTCTGGGTGGAGCGGAAGGGAGTGTCAGACTTCTACTGACTAAAAACCACCCATGTTCTTTCTTAGTCCTTTGTGTATCTCTTTCGAACAACATAAGATGAAACTATCATCCACTTTCAAGCAAGACTCTTAGCTTTTGAAAAAAGACACTTCAGTAAATAGCAAAAATAAAACCTGAAGTAAGTAGGTAAACATAATAATAACAAATCATAACATACCCTCCTAAATATAATCATGTACCGTACAGCGATCATAAAACGCAGATAATTCGCGCAGCATCATAAAAATGCGGATACAGGGCTTTTAAAAAGTAGTAAAAACTCTCAGACATAATCCGGTAACAGTTGGCAGGTGAAGTCGGATCGATAGCCGCTTGCTGCCTTATTAAAATAATTAAGAAACTTCTGCCCGTTCTCAATATTTAAATAGCTTAGGACTTGTTTTGAAGTATCTTTTGTAGAATGTTATTGTCTAGGTTTGAAGAAAGTAAAGAATTTCTGAGGAGACTGTTAGGTAGGTACTCGTACTTGTTGCGATAAAATTTTCGTCTTGGAATTTTCCGGAGAAAATATTTACTTGGTATGTTATAAGAAGGTTTTTATCGTTTCTCTATAACTATTTTTATAGTTCTTAGTACCCAGTGACATAAGTAAGACACGGGATCGGACAGACTCTTGTATATGAATCATTTTGCAGCACTATTACGAAGAAAATTCTAAATGTTTTTTTTTTTTTTAAGAACTGTATAGAATTTCGTTGTAGGTTTTGCCAACGGCTTTAAAAAACCCCATACCTTAACACTGCTTCTGCAATATCTACAAGAAAGGTGAAAGACCTTTCCTCCTTCAGTTCATAAAATCAAACAGAATGGAAAATCTTGCCACATCTGTGATTTACGACCAAATTCATCATACCCATCGGTTCAAACCCAACCATCTCTTCTATAGAACCACAAAGATACAGTAATATTCTACAATTTTATATCTCTTTGCCCCTAAGTGCTGGACAGATGCGCATTCTATGTTCACCGTAAAAAAGCATATTATCTTCTCTCGCCCTTAGCCAGGGTTTATTAAGCTGTCGTAAACGAAGACAAGGGGACGGTAGGTTATACCTATTATGTGCGAGAGGTACTTACTGTTAGTCTGTTTATGTATGGAGGAGGTAGTGGCCATAAATCATAGCCGATCGGGTTGATCTTTAGGTTAAGCTGCGTTTGCCAAGGTTGGCTCGTGAATGGGTGTCCAGGTCCACCCATACCGATAACAAAATGAGGTGTATGTCTGCTTCTTATGAGGTTCTTGAGGTCGAAATCTTAGTATAGTCTTCCTAGTGTATCCCAAACAACCTGTTAAGGTTCCATTAACTTGAGAATGTTTTAAAGCTGCCTCACATGCCATGTCGACTGTATTATTGGAGTTACGAGTAGAAATTGAATTTGTATATTTAGCCATTCGTTTAGGTGTCCCTCAGTATTGGTGAAACTTGTTTATTATTTCTTCAGTACACTATCTATCATATTTAATAATATATATAAATCTATTTTTCCATCCCCGTTCGTGTCCCCGACCGGATGACACGAACGTTGCATCGAATTTAAGTAGCTTTGAATTGCGGCCGGTTGACTTCAAAGAAGAAGAATTGCTTTATATTTTCTTTAGACTGAAAGTAGATCAAGGCTTTTGAGCAAACCAAATCATAGCTGTAGTGAAATCATAACCTCATTTATGCAGTGGTCGTAAGCGCTACTGCTAAATATGAGGTTCTGATTTCGATTTTCAGGTCGGGCTGAGTGTTTTTTATATTTTTTCCAACAGAAATCTAGAATAGGGTAGTTTTAATCTAATTAGTCCGCCAGAAAGATTTCCAAAAAATATTGGACATGTATTTTTTCCTATCTCACATAAACAAACAATGAAGACGATACAGTGCTTTAAAAACTCGTGTGATATCATATTATAAGACATTTGTATGACATTTTTTACCGGTGAGTGACGTCACAACCCCCCACTCAAATCTTTGACGCGTTTTATCTTCGTCAATTTTTATTGATTTGATAAAACAAAAAATACGTATTCAATACTTTTTGATAATCTAACAGACGGACTAATTAGATTCATATTTTTTTTAAGTTAGTAAACATCCCTATTGTGACCGGTTGATGGCAGTTGGCTGGCGATATGTGGATGTGCAAGGTAGGCGCACCGCTTTCAAGCCGTACGCGTACACGTGGATTTAGGCGTAATCTAAAATTATGTTTCAACCATATAGTACAACAAGAAAACGTGTTTAGGATAAGGTAGCTACGCTTCTCGTTGCATTCTTAACGCCTTTGCGTTGCAAGAAATAAAATGATGACTAAGTAGGTATTACTTACCTACAATGTAATAAGAATGCAACAGTTATGTATTTCACCACAGGGCTGGTTGTCTGAGGAACTTTAGCACAGTCAAATGTCCTCCGCATTACATAGTAATCAGTATTAGATCATTCACCCTGTGGTGTGGGGTAAAGGGCCAACACGCTTCTGAGCGTGGTGTTGTTAGGCAGAGTGGACAACCAAATCCTGAGGCGTTGCATTGCATAACGTAACATAACATAACATCACGCCTATAATCCCCGAAGGGTTAGGCAGAGGTGTACCTAATAGTACACCCACATTTCGCCAGTTATGTTTAAGTCCCATGTAATAGGGGGCGAGCCTCTTGCCATCAACCGGGCACAAATCCAGACTCTGTGGCTGTTACTGATAATTTCCTGAGGGCAAAACCCAATAACATAATAGCATTGCATTGGTAGCTCATTAATGTTCAAAATAATAATAATTTAAATATTACTAGCTTGTGTTAGCGGCTTCGCCCGCGTGGAGTTCGTTAATTGTCTCACGGGATCATACTACCGGGATAAGAAGTATCCTATATGTTAATCCAGGTTATAAACTATCTGTGTTCTAAATTTTATCCACATCCGTTCAGTAGTTTTTGCGTGATAGAGTTACAAACATCCATATATCCTAAGAAACTTTCGAATTTATAATATTAGTAGGACTAACATAAGCGAACATAGCTATAAGGTATATATACCCACTATACGGTACGTTACTCCTCCTCTTCCTTCACAATCAATGGTTGTTCGCAAGAGATACCGCGGCCTCGACATAAAGGGCTAAGAAGGAACATGGGTGGTTTTTATTCAGTAGAAGTCTGACAGGGATTTCGCTCTACCCAAGAGCGGGAGGTGGTTATTTGATGATTTCTCACCCCCCCCAAAAAAAAGGCCTCCCTGCACCCCTTCCATTTCTCTAGAACCCGTGCGTCCTACGTCCAGTTCTAATTCGAAAACACCTTAGTAAATAAATATAAATAAGTACCTACCTATATAAATATTGCCTAGAAAGCACATTAACATTGTTTGTGTATATAAAACTCAGCTTCAAGAAAGTTTACGATGGGTCAATGCTAAATTTTCTCTAAACAAGAATTTGGCCGTGTGCCCGCTATGATGGGCGATTTCTGTTGAACGGCGTTCTAGATTTTTCACTTAGTTTTCATTATCTAGCGCTATCGTCGGATGTATAAGTAACTTACAAAGTTATTTTGAGAAGTTTTTATTGATTGCCTTATTGATTGTTATCAGTGTTATCAACTATCTGGTCTTGTCTGTCGAAAATAAGGTACGATGTTCTTAGAACATTGTGAAAAATTGAAACTTAGATCAGCAGAAACCCTGAGGTACTTGATTTTTCATCGGATAGTGCACTTGCTACCACTGGACCATCTAGCTAGACAGTAGCAAACGAGTTTTGAACGCTCACTGAAACTGTCAAAATGAGTGACCAAAACTAAAATGAGCATGTGGGAGTAGTGCACAAGCACTGCATTGGGGCATTTGGTCGCGACAGCAACTAATGAAAAAACTTTGTGACAACTAGGTACCTATAAGCAAGTACTCGACGTGATTGCACCGAATATGTTGCGACGTTGCATTTGTAACATCGTTGCAACAGCTTCGCACTTCAATGTGACAAAACTTTTATAACCATAACATCACGCCTGTAATTCCCGAGAGGTTGGGCAGAGGTGTACCTAATAGCACACCCACATTTCGACAGTTATGTTTAAGTAGGGGGCGAGCCTATTGCCATCAACCGAGCATGAAACCACATTTTGTGGCTGTTACTGAGATATTGATATGAAAAACCCCAATATTACATTGCCCGACCCAGGAATCGAACCCAGGACGTCATGCTCAATAGTCGTGCTTGCGAACACTAGACCAATGAGGCACTCCAATGAGACAAAACTTTTATGTTGCATCGTTATACTTACTTATAATTTTGAAAAACTGAACTCATATTAAGCAGGATTAACAGTAGGTACTTGAAAGCTTAATCTCTATTACATTGGACTAACATTTAATTGGTGAAGGTCCCTGTACCTACTCACATTTTGGCGGTTTTGTTCGAGTCCTGTAATACTTTACGACCTATGCGCCTATCCCCTCCGAGGAACGCAGGCGTAATGTTATTACGTGAACGATAAATAAAAAGGATACCGTACATATTTTTTATTCTAAGAGCTTGAAACAAAAAAAACCCCTCACAAGCTAAACAATGCTCTAATACTTACTGCGGTACACTGAGAAAAATTGATTTCTGGCTTATGGTGTATTCCGCCTTCGACGGCTAAATTGTAATGACGCGAGGCGATTTTGTAACGCTTACGGTTATTTTGGCTTAGCTAGGCGTTTCCGTTAAAATGGTACGTCTTTTATGATAAACACTAACCGTCAAAAATGTCTTACCGTAAGGCAGTCTTAGAATTCAACTTTATAATGTTAATACAGCAGTAATGGACTACAAAAAACGCTTTAAATTTACGACGTCGAATATGTGGTGAATATCACCGTAATTATGGCAATATTTAACTTAAATTAAGGCGATATATACTTCAATAAAAACTAAACAAACGTAAACATAAGTCATAAACAAACTTTCGAAAGCGTCACAAATAATCTTTAGCATGGCAATATTCACCTTACAGTAAGGTGGAATATACTTCAGTCACAACAATTTGAACGTAAACATAAAGTTTTTCAGCGACGTATGTATTCGGCAATATAAACGTATAATGTGGCTACATTTGCCCTATCATAAGGCGAAATATGCTTAGATTACGACGAATCAAATGGTAACCTTAGATTATATAACGACGTTCATATACGGCACACATAAACGTAAATATGGCAATATTCACCTTATCATAAGGCAAAACATGGTCAAGTTACGACTGATTGAACGGTAACATTACGTCATATAACGACGTACATATTTGGACAATGCAACCGTAAATTTGGCAATATTTGTCTTATCATAAGGCGAAATATGCTTAGATTACGACGAATCAAATGGTAACCTTAGTTTATATAACGACGTACATAAACGGCACATATAAACGTAAGTATGACAATATTCACCTTAACATAAGGCAAAACATGGTCAAGTTACGACTGATTGAACGATAACATTACGTCATATAACGACGTACATATTTGGTCAAAGCAAACGTATATTTGGCATTATTTGTCTTATCATAAGGCGAAATATGCTAGATCACGACGAATCAAATGGTAACCTTAGGTTATATAACGACGTACATATACGGCACATATAAACGTAAGTATGGCAATATTCACCTTATCATAAGGCAAAACATGGTCAAGTTACGACTGATTGAACGGTAACATTACGTCATATAACGACGTACATATTTGGACAATGCAACCGTAAATTTGGCAATATTTGTCTTATCATAAGGCGAAATATGCTTAGATTACGACGAATCAAATGGTAACCTTAGTTTATATAATGACGTACATATACGGCACATATAAACGTAAGTATGACAATATTCACCTTATCATAAGGCAAAACATGGTCAAGTTACGACTGATTGAACGGTAACATTACGTCATATAACGACGTACATATTTGGACAATGCAACCGTAAATTTGGCAATATTTGTCTTATCATAAGGCGAAATATGCTTAGATTACGACGAATCAAATGGTAACCTTAGTTTATATAACGACGTACATATACGGCACATATAAACGTAAGTATGACAATATTCACCTTAACATAAGGCAAAACATGGTCAAGTTACGACTGATTGAACGATAACATTACGTCATATAACGACGTACATATTTGGTCAAAGCAAACGTATATTTGGCATTATTTGTCTTATCATAAGGCGAAATATGCTAGATCACGACGAATCAAATGGTAACCTTGGGTTATATAACGACGTACATATACGGCACATATAAACGTAAGTATGGCAATATTCACCTTATCATAAGGCAAAACATGGTCAAGTTACGACTGATTGAACGGTAACATTACGTCATATAACGACGTACATATTTGGACAATGCAACCGTAAGTTTGGCAATATTTGTCTTATCATAAGGGGAAATATGCTTAGATTACGACGAATCAAATGGTAACCTTAGTTTATATAACGACGTACATATACGGCAGTCGGCACATATAAACGTAAGTATGGCAATATTCACCTTAACATAAGGCATAACATGGTCAAGTTACGACTGATTGAACGGTAACTTTACGTCATATAACGACGTACATATTTGGTCAATGAAACCGTAAATTTGGCAATATTTGTCTTATCATAAGGCGAAATACGCTCAAGTTACTACTAATCAAACGGTGAATAACGTCTTAAAACGACTTACATATACGGTGAATGAAACCGTAGATTTATGGTAATATTGACCATTAGGATAAGGTGAATGATACTCGAGTTAGGTACAATTTAATCAAACGTTTAAAAAGTATAATAACGACTTATTCGGCTAATAATTATAAGCGTAAATTTGGCAATATTTCCCCTTTCATAAGGTCAATAACGACGTACCTACATAATATTTGGTAAATGAAACCGTAGTTAAATATGGCAATAGTACCTATGATCTTAAGATGATGACCATGACAATTTATTCAAACGTTTAGGAAGTCTAACGACTTGGCAAATTAGGGTTGTAAGGTGTAGGTATATAAATGAATAAACAAAATAATACGTAATATGATTAATTTAGTAAAATTAATTTAGTTTCCTAGTAAGTAGTATTACCTAAAGTATTTTGAGTTTGTAATTATGGTTTCTGTATACTTACTTAAAAAATAAATTAAGTAGGTACCTAATTTAAGTTCCTTGTAGTAGGTATGTAACAGTGTACAGGACCTACAAGCTCTGGTTATGTTTTATTAGGTAGGTAGGTACACTAGGTACTTAATTAACTATTGGATCTTATGACTGTATAAACCATACCTACCCAATATCAGCCGTTCCATTGAAAGAAGTTTGATAACGCTTTATGATCTTTATTCTGTGGCTTTATGATCCTCCTTGTTGCCAGCCAGAGGCAGAGCCCTCGCTTCTACACACAAGCCCTGTACCTGCACAGAATAAAGACCTGTGGAGCCTGTACCCACTTAGTTAGAGCGAGCGAGGAACCCAAACCTGTTAAATATTAAATGTAATCTCTAACCTAAAGCCGCGTCCCCATTAGAGCCGCGCGGCACGCGAAGCAAAGCCGCGCGGTAGAGCCTCGTGAAGTGTGGACGAGAGCGAGGCATGTGCCGCGCGGCACGAGAATGCCGCGCAGCCGAGCCTCGCGCAACCCGACGATTGTCAGTCTACTTCAAAGAAAACCGCGCGGCTTTTGTAGTGGGGACGGGCCGCGAGGCCTGTCAGTGCGCTAGCACAGATAATGTAATGTTGTTATGGGACAGTCGGAATAGTTTTTATAAAGCTAAAAGATTTTATAAACATTTTCATATGTCTTATTAACATATTATTTCTTATATAGGGTGTAAAAGTACCCTTAACGCAAACGAAGGGCACTTGTTCTCCCCACCACTGCGATCATTTTTTTGTTCTAGACCATACCTGGGAACTTCTTAGTTACGGAGATATTGGGGGTCAAAGTTCCAAATTTTTCACAGCTGTTTTTGTAAATACTAGTTTTTCAGGTTATAACTTTACTTAAATTACCTCCATGACCCGTTTACTATTTAAAGCATCCACTAGCACAATGTTTTAATAGTGCTTCATTGAGTTTTAACGTAAAATGTGATTTTTGACCCCAAAAAAAAAATCGTTTACCAGAAAAAAAAATTGAGTAGGGGTACTTAGTTTGATGTACAGAATGCTTGGTTAACGGCTGCGTGATAGGTTGATTTACACCCTGTATTTTGCGCAGCGATGCTTATTATAAATGCTGCTGAAGCTAAAAGCGCGTCCTCTTCTTCATATTTCTAAAAAAAACTGCCAGTAATATCTATTTAGACTGTGGCATCTGCGCAAGGTTAGCCGCGCGGCTTTTCAATGTGGACGTGTTGCAAAAGCCTCGCGAGGCCGAGCCTCGCGGCCTAAATGCCACGCGGCTTCTAATGGGGACGCGGCTTAAGGTCTTTTAACACTATCTACCAATAAATAACCAATACCTAACACCCAGGTTACGAACTTGTCTATTACCTAATAAATGTAATGTTCTTTCTAGGGTACCTACCTACCTATGACAAAGCAATAAATATTTTTTTATTTCCTATCATAAAATCATTCATAAACAAGATATGAAATAGAAATAGGTACCTATTACATTTTAATATACCTAATGTAATACCTATATAAAGTGTGATGAGTACCTACCTAGTAGATGTGTTTGTTTTCTGTCTGGGTGATATAAAATATTTTAAGTAGGTTTAGGTATGTATTTACAAAAAAAAAAGTAGATATCTATTTAGGTATTATATCAGCTAGGTACCTGGTTCCCATATTACAAGCATTGCTTTAGGGCTAGATAGTGTTGTGTGGAATGTCCACAAATACCTACCTATTTATTATTATTTTAATGGTAGAAAAGTCTACTTTACTCAGTTTTACTAGCATAACTATTTTCAAGCAGTTACCTATGTTCGTGGGTGAAGTTTAAAAAAGCTCTCTAGTACGGTAACAAACACCTTTTTAGGGCGCTTATGGTCGTACTCGTACACCGAAAATCTTAATAATGCTGCCAGCTACCGAGGCAAATAACCTTGTATGAGGTAATATTATATGAGTTTAAAAACTCGAAAACCCAACTTCAAAACTGCCGAACCAATTAGAATAATGATAATTCCCCACATTTTGCCATAGAAACAAAAGAACCAAAAATGTATTAAGTAATGTGACTACATTTTACAAAATTTATATCCATACAATAATGATTTTTATGCGAAATCATTGGAAATCAGGTCCATCATTGTATGATCTTTAGCTATTGTTCTTTTTGAGTCAAATAGGCAAGAGAATGATGAGTCATCTCGCTGCTTTCCTTTTTTTGTTTCTATGTGTTTTTATGAAACTTATCCATTTTGCCTAAAAAAACTGCGATATATCGCGGATTTGTGTTCATACTTAAAATCCCCGCATTTTCTTCAAATTGAAGCTCTCTCCACATATTCCCCAATCAGCTTCGCTTTCCCCGCAGTTTGGGGAATTCCCCACAGGTTGGCAACCCTACAACTTGTTTCGTCCCTCGTTCGTTCGACTCTACTGGTTCGCACTTCGCGGTTTCTCTATGGTTTGGAGTTTGGAGTGGTTGGTTTAGTTTTTGAGTCTTGTTCTAACGGATTTTATTTTAGAAACTTTTTCCCTCATTTTCTGAACGTGTCAGTGTACATGACTGTATGCGGTCAGATGGTCAGTGTTGAAGGCACATACAAACAGATGTATGCATGCAGGTTGTAGGTGTTGAACACGTAGGTACTGATTTTAAGCTCAGTGGTGTTGAACTACAACAAGCCACGACTACCAGACAGACCTATCAACCAGATTACCAGACAAACATCTTCGCTTCGTGCTGCGATGGCAGACCAGTATACCATAGATTTATTAACAAAATGGGGCTGCACGCCCCTGATTGATATATTTCGAGGTAAGTGTAATACTTATTTAAAACTCGGTTGTTCGCTGATGTTTTTGAACTTAATCATAATTTTATAGTTGAGTAGGTAGTTATATAGAAAAAAAAAATCATTTCTGTAGTTAGAGTGTAGCCTTAGGGGAGCTACGGCGGCCAAAAAAGTGTTATTTTCGCAAATCGTTCATAATATCTCGATTCTATCGTATATAACACCTAAATATAAGGTTAAAAGTGTCTTGGTGTTTTTTGTCTCCGACCAACCGGTTGTTTTTGTAAGTATTTTTTTCATAGTGCCCCTAAGATGACACTCTGACCGATGTGATGTCAAACTTTTGTTGGTGTGGGTGGTAGGTACGCTAAGATAATCTTATATTTTTAGTAGCATGCCTCTGCATAACTTTGGACTCTTTTACCTACCTACTTACCATAAATAACTAAACTAACTGGTGTGTTTTGCATTGTATTTACTTTGGTTCTCTTATTAATTAGATGCTAAAATTGATGCTGTCGCTTTGGGGCTTCTTAAAGAAAATGATATAACATCATTAATCCCATTAATTGGTGACAGAGTGAAGTTTGATGCCAACTTGTCCATGTGGAAGGCTGACAATCAATCGGTGAATGTTGGGGTTGGTGTTTTTTTTTTCTTTATTTCATATTATCAGTTGTCCACAATAAGAAGTCACATTAGCAAAACATAAATATATTTAAATAGTGTGTACCTATTTGTATTTATTTATTTTACTTTAATTAATTAAAATGGTTAACACCAATAATGAAAGATTATAGACAGTAAAGAATTAGAAAAAGAGTCATCATAATTGTTGGTCAGGAAAATACAATGTCAGTAGTAAAAATTAAATACAAAATATCAGTACAATAAACACAAATTAAAGATGATGATGTCACACCAAAATATCAATATGGAAAATACAATTCTTCCCTATTAACTGAACAGCTGCATGAAACTTTAACAGTGCGTTTTATGAGTAAACCTATATTTCTTCTGCCTGTCGAAACTGAGGATCTCCTGGTTTTAAATTGGTATTGTGGGTCTGTATGCATGGCCTTAGCATGGAATTTTTCATAGTAGACAATTATATCTACTATGTTTATAGTAGGTAGTTCAGGTTCCAAAACCTTTAGATTAGGGGCCCGGAGCAGTTATACAAATAGTGACAAGTAGGTTTGAGTGGTAGCCATTGAACTATCAAAAGTCTAGAGAAACGCAGCTATTATTCCATGTTGAAATGAATGCATTCTATAGGGGGTGTACACAATGACCAATTTCTATTTTTTTTTAAAGTTCTCCTATATTTTGTTTTACCAACTTCAAAAAAGGAGGTGGTTATCAATTCGGACCGCATAACACTGTCATTTTGTTTACAAGTACCTAGTATTTTTAATTGGTTATGTTTGTTTTAATTTATGCGACCACAACCGCCAATTACACTGAATGCAGAATGCTATGGTTTGTGGCACACCTTTGATGTGTATTTTTATGTCTAGGACTCTTCGCAATTATCAGAGTTGGTTAGTGATGGTACCTTCAGTGGAATAATTTATGAATTGCAAGGAACTGATCAGAATGAAGTTGACACTTTTGACGTGCAAGCAGAACATGTACCTCAGCCTGACCGAGATAAGGTTAGTTTAATGCCTTATTCTTTATCAGTGAACCATTTCGTGCATATCTAGCGCTACCATTAAACAAAACACCGGACAAGTGCGAGTCGGACTCGACCACAGAGAACCCTCTGTTACATCCCCCGTACATTTTTTTTTCAGAAATCGAAAACAAAATCTGTTTAAGTTTGTGCCAATGAAGCCCATTCATACAATACCCTACATGACATTACTTAACTCAATTCAAAATGTTTACCGCCGTTCCTTTCATGAAGACCCTGTTTTATTATGATTTTATTGCAAATGTTTAGTTTTCAGATTTTTCCCTTCCCTTTTTTCTTGAAGACGGTATTACTTGCTACAGACAGACAGACAGACGGACGGACAACAAAGTGATCCTATAAGGGGAATACCGTCTTACACCTACTACAAGTTTATGGAAGAATCTGAAAACGATACCTACATTTCTAACTAAATCATAAAACACAGGGTCTATTTATACCTAGGAAAGGAACGGCGGCGTTCCAAATGTTGAATTGAGCTAACCGTGTCATGCATGTATTGGCACAAGCTTAAACAGATTTTGTTTTCGATTTATGAAAAAACAAATACGGAACCCTTCTTAGTGGGCGAGTCCCAGTCGCATTTGTCCGTTTTTTTTCATGTTATCAAAACATTAGGTATTTACTAAATACGTACTTTTTTTTCCAGTTTTTTCCAAAACTGGATTTTTGTATTTAAAAAGCGAGTTTTTATACTTGAGAAAATTAACTGTTTTTTTTTTTTTCAGATAAGGTCAATTTTAAATAATACGCACCGAGGACGGGCTTTACTTAGCAGCCCACAAGCTGTTAGTGGCCTCCTAGATTCAAGCCAGAGGAAGGAATTGGCCCATTTATTATTGGACTCGGTGCTAGAAGTACATCCAAACACACAACTTAAATGGAGTGATTTCCAATCATGGGCCCGAGGCATTGGAGAACTTTTTAAAAAGGAATCACCAGTAATTTATTACGCCGCATATATTGCTGTAAGTAGGCTGTCATTCTTAAAACTACTAGTGTAGGTATTTAAAGTTATTAATTGACAATAGAGAGGTGATTAAAATTATAAATTAGATATAAGGTTTGAAATGTGCTCCATAATTTTATTACAATAGTCCTCAAACTGCCGGCGGCCCTAAACTTATGTTCTATTATTTTGGTTTCTGCAGGGAGGCCCCTTTCAAGCCAAAAGGAATGCTTCAGGTATACTTTATAATACATACCTGAGGAAGAGGAAGAACCTTATTAAACGTAATGTGACAACGCCCTTCCGGAAACGACGCGCTACTAGCGATTCAAGCGACCTCTCTGACGTAGAACCTGCCAGGCCGACTTGTCCTCTAATAGACCTGTCTATTATTGATGAAAGTAAGTATTGTTAGATAAACATACTCATACTCATAAATAAATAAAAAAGGATAAGTATTTTTTATTCCAATTTTACAATATTCACATGCATTTCTAAAAAGAAAATCTTCACTTTTTAAATTTGTATATTTATAATTAATAATAACTAGCGGACGTCACGCGGTTTCACCAGCGTAGATCCCGTTCCCGTGGGAGTTACAGGATTAAAATATAGCCTATGTTACTCGCTGATAATCGGTCATTACAAACATACACACACACAAAAAATACAAATTTTTCCTCTTTATAATATTAGTGTAGATGTAGATTAGTGTAGATTTATCCATTCATCTATTTAGTTCATGTTCATTGTTAATATATATTTGTTCTTGTTTAAATTATTTCTTAGTTAGTTAGGACCCCTCTCGGGTAAAGGCCTCCTCCAGTTTCTTCCAGCGGTTGCGGTCTATTTTCTGTTTCAGTAAAATTTTGTAATTTTAGGAATCTCTTTATTTCGTTGGTCCATCTCGTTAGTGGTCTACCTATTCTCCTTTTTCCTTTTGGTCTTTTCCAGGTTGTGACTCTAGTGGCCCATCTTTCCTTATGCATTCTGGCTATGAGTACTGCCCACTGCAACTTCATTCTTAGCGCATTCTCTAGGGCATCTATAAATTTGGTTTTGGTTTTTATTTCTTTATGGCATACTCTATTGACTAATTTTATTTTCAATATGCTTCTTTCCATGGCTCTTTGGCATTTCATGATTTTAATTTTGACTTTTGTGTATGTCCAAATCTGGCTGCCGTATGTTAGTGTGGGAAGCAGTCAAGTGTCCACTATTCTTTTCTTTAGTCGTAAGAACAGTGTTCCTTTTAAAACTTCTTTCATGCTCCAACATTTCTTCCAAGTTTTTGCTATCCTTCTTTCTATTTCTTCAATATTGTTGGTGGGCTTGAATGAAACTAATATGTTCAAGAATATTATTATATTCTTGAACGTATTCGAGTTGTGTTCCTTCTATGAGATTTTTTTTTTGTGTGCTGTTTGTCATTGAATGGGTCTTTAGTGTTCATTGATTGGGTCTTTTGTGTAAATTCATTTCTAGTCCTTTTTTCTTGCTGGCATTAGGTAAGGTAGTCAGCATATATATATTGCATTTTTTGTTCATCTTCCGCCAATAAAACTATATCGTCTGCAAAAGCTTGATATTTAGGATTATTCTTTTCGATCTCTATTCCTTGATTTTCCCAAGAGAGCTCTTTTATAATTTAGTGAAGCAAGACTATGAAGAGCGTCGCCGAAAGCGGGTCGCCTTGCCTTACTCCCCTTCCAATTTAAATGAACTTCCCTGATGATTCCAGTTTTACTCTGCTCTTGCAATTGGTATATATTATATTCTTTATGATGTCTATGTATGCGTCATTCACCTTTGCTTCTTTTAAAGCGCTCCATATGGCTGAATGGTCTATAGAATTGAACGTTTTTTTTTAAATCAATGAAAGTAATATATAATGGTTTTTGGTATTCTTGATATTTTTCGATTATTTGTTTCATTGTGTGTATGTGGTCAATTGTGCTGAAGCTTCTGCGAAACCCTGCTTGTTCTACATATATAAATACTCTTCGACTTTTGGGGTTAGTCTAAATTGCAAACCCTGTGAGAAGATTTTATGGAGGCTTGCCATTAGACTTATAGGGCGGTAATTTCTAATATCAGTAGGGTCTCCTTTCTTATACAGTATGACTGTATCCGACTCTACCCACTGTCTTGGGTGCGTCTTGTCCTTTAAGATTTTATAAAAAAACCTGTGATAATGGGTTTACAAGCACTTCGTTTGATGTTTTAAGAATATCATTTGTTATTCCGTCTGCTTCTGGGCTCTTCCGTGTTTTAAGGTTATTTAATAGGAGATCGATAATAGAAGATTTTTGTCATCAAAATTTGTAATAGGGATTTGTGTTATGTCTTCGTCGTTTGGTTCTGGTGGTACTATTTCAGTGCTTCTATAGCTTTGTACAGGGTTTCGTAAAAAACTCGTACTCATTACCATAATAGAATGCTCTACCTTGTGGTTTATGGTTACTCTTTTCTAAAAAAATGCATTTTATTTCAGTTGAGAGCGATCGGGTTGAGGACGCTTCACTAGCAATTACGGTTGCCGTTGAAGGAGCTACACCATGGAATGAAATTGCTAAGCTTTGGGCGATAACGGCAAAGGCGCGTCTTCAAAAACTATATAACGAAAAGGGCACTCTCCAAGATTATTTGGATGAGTATCAGATACTCAAAGGGCCCAACGGTTACAAACTTCTTCTAGAAGACTTTGATAGACTTTATCCAGCTACGGGCGCAGATATCTTGCGTACTTCAATTCAAAACATCTGTGGTAATATTATTGACAAAGGAAAGACATTGCTGGGCTCAACCAAAAACCAATTTCTAAAACTGGCGCTCACGGAGCTACTCACCGCCTCCATTGATGGTTAGTTTTATACCTCACATTATACATACCCTTAAGGTGGATGCTTCAGGGTAGCCCGCGAAATTCAAATTTTCTCACGTTTTTTTGGAATTTGCATGCCAGTGCGAGGTTGTATGTTAGTGAAATTTTAATTGCGACTGTAAGGCGTAAGCAGTTACAGAATTATAATCATCAAAATCATCAATACAACCCTCCAAGTTCTTATAGGTGTCAAGAATGACTTTATCATGAAATACCCATTCTTGTTCTCAACATACAACCTCGCATTGGCCTGCAAATTGCAAAAAACCTGAAAAAATTTGAATTTCGCGGGCTACCCTGAAGTGAAGCATCCACCTTAAAAGCTTTCATTTTGCTTCACGGTATACTTCACGGTTTCATTGTATACGGAAGTATACAGCCTTATTATCAATGCTCAGACCAGAATTTCTATCTTAAAATTAACAAGTTCTAATTAACTGCTTCTTTATTGAGTATTTATGGTTTTACAATACAATACCTACACTATTTATTAATTTTAATAAAAATATGAAATGTTATTGAATCCAAAAGTTCCCGGCGAACTAGCTAAGTCTAAGTTGTGTTTCAGTTCCCTGTGGCTTCTCTGTGTTTTTAATATTTGTAAATTCATTCTCTTAACAACCAAAAGGCAAGAAGGTATGAATATTTTTGTGCATTGTTTCAGAAGATTCAGAAAGTACCAAACTGGATGTGTCCCTCTTGCTGTTGCCTCTACTGATGAATATAACACCTTTAAAGGGAAGAGGCTTTACAAAGACATCCAAGGCGGTCATAAGAGATAATTTTATTCTGAGAGTCCCTTCTGGTGCCAACCTAGAGTCACGTTTAGCAGATCATAGAGAAACGTTAAGAGTATGGAAGATTACATTTCAACCAATTGTTGTGTATATCGGTGAGTCCGTCACGTCCATCGAGAAATGTTATGTTGTCGTGGAAGATACGCGTTATGAACTACCGAGTCTCATTGCTGCCGTTGACGTAGCTTTCAAAATCTTCCAAGCTACTGCTGCAGAGTACCCCATACTAGCCCATGATATTTGGCTTTTTATTCAAAAAGGGTTTTATAACGTCGAAACGCGATACGATCGTATCTCCCACTCAGTCAAAACATTCCTAGTTGACCTCGGTCTAAAAGAAAGATGTTAACCTGTAGCTCGTGCAAGAAACAGTTTCCCGATGTCAAAGATCTTATATCTCATATAAGAAAACAATGTTCACACTATTTGGAGAACTCCATGTGTTATAAGTGTGGTGAACGACAATGTTTCAAGCAATTCACTTCTGTGGACGCTTTCAGGCGTCATATAAAATCCAAACATATTGTAGACGCTTCTTCAATTTTAGAAGATTTAAGAGAAATATCTTGTAATAATGCAGCTGAGGCTACTCCAAATAGTTGTCTTCAAGATAATGGAACTGTAGATACTCCTTCAGATTTAGAACAGGAGGAAATACCCTGCACGGATAATGCTAATAAGCTTGTTCAACATACTGCACAGTTTATTGCCTCATTATATAGTAACCCGACGATACCTCGATCAACTGTTCAGACAGTAGTTGAAGGGTTGACTTTATATCATGAACATTTCTCGGATACGTTAAGAAAACAATTTCAAACTCACGCAACTACCGAAAATGATGCAAACGCCCATTCAAGTATAGATGAGGCGTTGACTACATTAAAAGATTGCATGTTGCCTTTTACTTCGGAATTTAAAAGATTAAAACTGTTCTCCTCAAATGGTACATACATACTTCCTTTAGAAGTAGTTGTAGGTTATCGTAAGGATACAGAAATTAGGCGAGGACAACAGATATTGAAATCAAAACAGTGCACAGTGGAAGTGATACCATTAAGGGATGTTTTTAAGCAGTTTTTTGAAATTGAGACTGTCTGGAGAGAGACTATTGATTATTTAAACCACCTAGAGGGCAGTTGTCAAGAAGGTTCTAACTCACAGGGATTACTTAATTGTGTCGAAAATGTTGTGCAAGGTTCAGTGTGGCAGAAAGTGGTAGGTGCTTCTTCAATGAACGCGGATACTTCTATTTTGACCTTGCCCCTTATAGTTTATTATGATGATTTTGAAGTCGGTAATCCACTAGGAAGTCACGCAGGTACTCACAAATTAGGAGGACTTTACGTCTCAGTGGCTGCGTTACCGCCACATTTCGTTTCCCAGCTTAATAACATCTTTATGTTAGCACTTTGCCATGCCTCTGATAAGAACACATTTGGAAATGCAAAAATATTTCAGGCTGCTATTGGTGAACTTAACTATTTGCAGAATTCAGGGGTTGTCATTGACGCGCCATTTTTTAAAGGAATTCTTAAATTCAGAATTGTATGTTTAACAGGTGACAATCTTGGACTGAATTCAATTCTGGGGTTCACTGAATGTTTCGCGGCAAATTACTACTGTAGAGTTTGTAATGCACACAAAAAGACAATGCAAAGCATGACGCTTGAGGATACTACTCTCCTAAGAAACAAAACCTCATACGATGAACAGTTAAAGGTCAATGACGTCTCTAAGACTGGGATTATAGAGCGGTGTTGTTGGATGGAACTTGGGGGTTTTGATCCTTTTGATAATGTGGCTATGGATATTATGCACGATCTTTTAGAAGGTGTAGCTCGCTACGTCATGACGTTTGTTATAAACTACTATGCTTCTAGGTCGCTTCCGCCCTTAAAAACACTGAAAGAGAGTTTACTTTATTTTAATTATGGCCCAGATTCAGGATCAAAACCCTCGTCCTGCCTTCTGTTAGATAAAAAACCAGGAGCTATAAAGCTAAAAACATCTGCAACTGAAATGCAAACTCTGATCAGGTATTTTGGACTTATCGCAGGTTATCATGTTCCCGTTGGTGATAATGTTTGGGAACTTTACTTGTCTATGCGCCAAATATTTGAAAGGTTAATGAGCCATAGGGTGTATACCGACACAACTGAACAATTAAAGTATATGATCAGTGATTTCAATAGTTTATACTGTAAGGTTACTGGCGAAAGATTAAAACCCAAGTTTCATTTTTTGTTACACTATCCCAGAATGATTGAAAAATTTGGTCCTTTACGTCATATCTGGTCGATGAGGTTTGAAAGTAAGCACAAGTTGTCGAAAATGGCTGCAGCGGCATCTTGTAATAGGCAAAACGTATGCAAGACATTAGCAATCAAGAATCAACTCATTTTAAATGACTTGTTTATTAAGAAAAGTTTGTCACCAAGTTTTTCATGTGGTAAAAAAAAACTTTTATCTGTTAATCATACTTTAGAAGTAGGCCCCAATGTTAAAATTTCATTTTCGGTTCCCTGGGTGAAACAAAAAGGAGTTATGTGGAAAAAATCGGATATGGCCACTCTAGATATTTGTGATGACACATGTTTACCAGTTTTTGCTTCGATCGAAAGCATACTTCTTACGGAAAACAATGAAGTGTACTTTTCATGTCTGTTATATGATACAATACTGTTTGATGATCACTACTATGCGTACGAAGTGAGGCGTACTAGTGAGAAACGCTACTACTTATTAGAAAGTTTGATGGCACCATATCCAAACACCCTTTCAGTGGGTATGGACAGCTGTTTGTTCGTAACACAGAGATGGTCACTTGATTGAATCCAAGCGTATAGATATCGGACACCATCCCACCTATAGACCAGGCAAATTAGGAGTTTCACCTCGGAATGAGAGATAGTTGGCTGGTAAACTTGTACAAGCCTTTATTTTGACACCCTGTAACTTGTCTCAAAACCTACTTATCGTAGGGTGTCCGCGTCTACAGATATTCCAAGATCAAAGGTCAAAAAATCGTTTTTTTACACATTTATTGCAAATATCTCGTTTCTTATGGGTTGGTGTGCTATTTGTATTAATATAAATATTAAAATTCTCTACAACTATTGTTACAACATTTTTTTTATATCTTGAACCATTTTCGTGATGGAGGGCAGAGCGCGCGCAGTGTTAACTATTTTCGTTGTACCAATCCTGAAAAATGGAGCATTAAATCGAAAAATAGGATTAGCAACCCGTATGTCATTTTAAAAGACCTATTCAACGATACCCCACACGATGGGGTAGACGGTGAAAAATTCATCCCCGCTTCACATGTAGGGGGCCGTTCAAGTATTACGTAAGCACCGTTCAAGTATTACGTAATCCTCTACAATATTTATAAACAAACAAATAGCATAAAACCTATAGAAAACGAGATAATTGCAATAAATGTGTTAAAATCGTTTTTTTGACCTTTGACCTTGGAATATCTGCAGACGCGGACACCCTACGATAAGTAGGTTTTGAGATAAGTTTTAGGGTGTCAAAATAAAGGTTTATACAAATTTGCAGCCGACTATCTCTCATTCCGAGGTTGACCCCTTAATTTTGCTAATTTGACTGGCCTACTAGTGGTACTTTTTACCCGACTGCAAGGAAAGGGTTATGTTTTTCGCGCCTATCTTTGTTTGTAATATTCTGCCTTCCCTCATATCTTCCAAACCAGTTGATGGATTCCTTTAATTAAGGTATCGTTAGATTCGTCTCATTAGTCCAAGTGTCCTAGATAGGTGACATAAAAAAAAATGGAAGCTGCTATATTTCATTGTTTAAGGTGAATTTTTACTTTTAATCTTTGTTTTCTGCAATATGGGTATCAAATTAAAGGGCTCATAGCAAGGATTCCAAAACGATATAACATCCTTGTATTACTTCTCGACTGCAAGGAAAGGGTTATGTTTTTCGCGCTAATGTTTGTTTGTAATATTCTGTCTTCCCTCGTATCTTCCAAACCACTTGATGGATTTCTTTAATTAAGGTATCGTTAGATTCGTCTCATTAGTCCAAGTATTCTTAGATGGTGACATAAAAAATAATAATATTGGGGCTGCTAGATTTCATTGTTTGAGGTGTTTTTTTTAATCTATTTTTCTGCAATTAGGTATCAAATTAAAGGGCTCTTAACAAGGATTCCAAAAAGGTATAACATCTCTGTATTACTTAAAATAATGATAATTAAAACCACATTTAATTAATTTTAAGAAATGAAAACTGCAACCATGGGTACTTATTAAATCTAGACTAAAATCATTTCATCCAATATGGGTCCCGACTATTCTGGACTGATATTGTTTTTTAAGACACTGATCACAAGATGCTAGGCTAGGCAGGCTCGTCCAAGCTTTTTCACTCAAAATTTGTATACTTACTGGCTTGTTTAAAAATCTTTTTCAATCAGCCGAAAACCGAACTGACCTAATCTTACGTGTATACATAATCAGATTGAATTTTTATTAATAAGTATTGGTAAGGTATATAAGTACTCTAATTTTTAAAGCAGTCGATTGTCTTTAAGACTCACAAAGAAAAAAATTGCTGATTAAACTTTGATTTGTGATTAAACTTAGAGTAAACTAAGTTAGACCTCTGTTTTTTTTAGTTTTAGATTGTTATACGTTCTTTTACCTAAAGGTACAGTAAACGGAATGAAAAGGTTCGTCACACCCTTCAAATTTAATTAAAATTAAATAATTAATAAAATAAAATAGTAAATAATATTAATTTTTATTTAAAGTTAAATTTTATTTAATTAAATTTTTCTTACCAATGACTACTTGTTGATGTAAAAGTCTGATTACTCGTAAGTTTACTCTAAGTTAGACCTCTGTTTTAGTTTTAGATTGATATAAATTATTTTACCTATAGGTACAGTAAACGGAATGAAAAGGTTCGTCACTTTAAAGTCGGTTTTCGCTTTGACATTTTGACAAGATAAACAGTCAAACAACTTTGACCTGAATAATTTTGAAGTTTGATTACGAATAGTTAAAACATTATTTTCTCTTATCTCAGTGTATTCTGTCTATTCAGTTTCAAAAGAAAAGTATCGTCACGAGCACATGCTCGTTACGTTGAACAAAAGTTGAAAACTGACGGAACCTTTTCGTTCCGTCAAACCTATTACTTACAATGTAAAATATTGAAAATTTGTATACTAAGTACGGTCGACTAAGCTATTTAGTTTAAATTTGAACATGCAAGTTACATTGTAAAATGTAAACCAAATAGCTTGGTGACCGTACCTATCTTTTTTATCTTGTTTTAAGTATCTAAATATAGTAATGTATCCTAATTGATTTTCTAATACAGATTTTTTTGATTTTTATTCAATGGTTTTATTGCAATGCCACTATCATTCCTATAAGATACAGACGCTATCGGCTTATTATTAGGTTGAGGTTGTAATGTTGGGTTGAGGAGGTACTAATCTATTTAGTATGTTTCTTTAGTATCCTGTAAACAGTTATTATTGAAGTGTTTTATACATTTTTGTTCTATTGATTGCAGAAGCTTACAAAGACTGGGAGAACAGCAGGTTACGCTGTTCACTGAAGGCACGGTTGGCTGGTTTCATGAAGTTCATGTGAAGGATATTGGCTCGCGCTACCTTAGAGTGAACGCGCACTTTGAGCGGCCCAATGCCCTTAATATGAACTAATAAATGATAGTAAAGCAAGTCAATCATGCCCTTAGGGAAAAGCGTTACCAGCCGTTAGAAGGCTTTTTTTCCGGTCTTCATAAAACGTTTCTGCTCGAAAAGAAAGCATAAATTACCTTACGATACGGCTTACCTAATCGTATGGAACATTCTAAGACAACTTACTAGAAGGTGAATACGACTTAGTAAACGTTGAAAACGCTTACTGGATAGGTTAAACCACAGTAAGGAAAGACATAAGACGCCTTAAAAGAAGTCGATTACGAGGTAGTAAACGTTGAAAACGCTTAGTGGGCAGGTTAAACCCACAGTAAGTAAAGACGTAAAACACCTTACTAAAAGTGAATTACGACTTATGAAAACATCAATAGCGCTTAGTGCACAGGTTAAACCCCAGTAAGAAAAGATGTAAAATGCCTTACTAAAAGTCAATTACTACTTTATAAAACATTAAAAGCGCTTATTGGACAGGTTAAACCACGGTAAAGAAAGACTTAAGATGCCTTACTAAAAGTCGATTACGACTTAGGAAACGTTAAAAATGCTCAGTGAACAGGTTAAACTACAGTAAGGTAAGACGTTAGACGCCTTATAAGAAGTCGATTACGAGTTAGTAAACGTTGAAAACGCTTAGTGGCCAGGTTAAACCCACTGTAAGTAAAGACGTAAAACACCTTACTAAAAGTGAATTACGACTTATGAAAACATCAATAGCGCTTAGTGCACAGGTTAAACCCCGGTAAGAAAAGATGTAAAATGCCTTACTAAAAGTCAATTACTACTTTATAAAACATTAAAAGCGCTTATTGGACAGGTTAAACCACGGTAAAGAAAGACTTAGGATGCCTTACTAAAAGTCGATTACGACTTAGGAAACGTTAAAAATGCTCAGTGAACAGGTTAAACTACAGTAAGGTAAGACGTTAGACGCCTTATAAGAAGTCGATTACGAGTTAGTAAACGTTGAAAACGCTTAGTGGCCAGGTTAAACCCACTGTAAGTAAAGACGTAAAACACCTTACTTAAAGTGAATTACGACTTATGAAAACATCAATAGCGCTTAGTGCACAGGTTAAACCCCGGTAAGAAAAGATGTAAAATGCCTTACTAAAAGTCAATTACTACTTTATAAAACATTAAAAGCGCTTATTGAACAGGTTAAACCACGGTAAAGAAAGACTTAAGATGCCTTACTAAAAGTCGATTACGACTTAGGAAACGTTAAAAATGCTCAGTGAACAGGTTAAACCACAGTAAGGTAAGACGTTAGACGCCTTATAAGAAGTCGATTACGAGTTAGTAAACGTTGAAAACGCTTAGTGGCCAGGTTAAACCCACTGTAAGTAAAGACGTAAAACGCCTTACTAGAAGTCTATTAAGACTTATGAAGCAGTAAATAAACATTCAAAACACTTTGTGAACAAATTAAACCACAGTAAGAAAAGACGTAAAACGCCTTACTAGAAGTCAATTGGGACAATGATACGTCGGAAAGTTTTATGTGTGTGACCCGAGCACCTCCCTTTACCGTTTATATCGCCTTAGCGGAAGTTAAATCTCATCGTCAATCAGTCGATCCTATCTGACTTACCACGTTTATAGCTTTTGAATTAAGGCTTATCTGTTAATAATTACGTCTAAAATACACATAAGAGAGTATATTGCTGCTTATTTTTTGCGCCTTACGCTTAAGGCGTAAAACGCCTCCAACCTAGGAAGGCGTTTTCGGTCGGTTGACTGTTGGTCGTTTTTTCGCCTTCATTACGAATAAATCCGCCCTCGTTACGAAACATTCGGCTTTACATTTTTCTCAGTGTACTCAGAGATATTTAATGATTACTTAAGCCGTCATTTAGCAAAGATTTGACATACTTTTGTATGACAAAACTGTCAAAATCTTTAGTAAGTGATGGCCTAAGTAATCATTAAGGCTCTTTGAGTGCGGCAGTTAGCAATCACACAATGGATAAACCCATATTATTTTCAAATAATATTAATTCCTGCCGAGCCATTTCCAAGAAAAGAGTTACTTACTCCTGCCACATTTATAAATCACAGCTAATGATAGAGGGCAAACGATAACCTCAGTTAACCCTACAATTTGCTTTATTAATACACTCGACAACTTTCGTATTCCAACGCATACACGTAGTGTCTACATTTAAGTTCACGAACAATAATTATCGACAACAGTTCACTCCTTAATAATTACAACTTCCAACTAACACTGCCACACGGATATCAACCTTATAGAAAGGTTTTTAGAGTCGATACAATCCAGGTTTAATTACTGCTGATCGTCACATGGGAAAAGACCGAATACCATTTAGCTTGTATTAAATATACATGAGCAAATTTCTCGATGATTGCTGGGTACGAACCGTGATTTGGAAACTCCCGTGAGAATTACACATACGGTTGAATGTCGTCTGACTGTTTCTAGTACCTATGTATAACTTTTAATTAAGGATGCCTATAATTATTGTTATTGATTTTGGGTATGTGATGAAGAGGGACGAATCACATGTGACTGAAAGAGTGAAGAATATAAATGTTGATGGATGGAGGGAGAGGAAGACCAAACAAAAGATGTATGAATTGTGTGAGGATGAGGAATGATATGAAGGAAAAAAATAAAACCGACTTAAACAAAAAATAAAACACAAAAAAGTGAAAAATAAACTTTAGAAGAAATATCAGTTTCTGAAGTCGGTGACTTTTGTTTGTTTGATTTAATTTTTTTGGCACCGACTTCAGAAACTGATTTTTCTTCTAAAGTTTATTTTTCACTTTTTTGTGTTCTATTTTTTGTTGAAGTATGTGCGATATTATGTTCATGCGTTCGACACGTTCCTCTTCAATTTGTGGTTTGGATTTTAAAATGAGACTTCTTGGTTTCTCCAATATAAAACGGTTTATTTTCACGAAAGTTAGTAACATGTTACAATAGAAAAACGATTCAATTTAAGGGTTTCTAATAAAGCTAGGCAGAGCAAGTTTGAGATGCGATTGTGTTAGTTTTTGATGAAGAACCTATCAGCTAACGTTCCTCGTGAGGATTTCGAGAATCTTCATGGAATGCTCCCATTGGTGCTTCTTCGACGACATCCCTCGAGGGCCCCTCATTGGCTATCCGAAGATGATGAGCTAATTTTTAGTCATGACGTGTGTGTAGGTAGGTTCTCCAAAGAATTGAGTCAAGTCTTTAAGTGTGCCTATAAAATTTGAAGAGTTCTCTCTATTTCTCCAGGATCCCATCATCAGATTCTGACTCGGTGATCATGGGACCACCTGGAAAGTATACCCTTTCAAACAAAACAAAAAAAACGAAATCGGTCCTGCCATTTTCGAGTAACCGGGGAACAGTAATAAAAAAAGAACTAACCATTTGAGAACCTCCTCCTTTTTGAAATCGGTTAAAAAAGTAGTAAATGATTGACAGGGGAGAATAGAAGAAAAAACGTGTTCCGCTGACCCTAATTAACATGGGAAAAGGGCAGGAAAATCATAATATTAAAACTGTATTCTGTCTATAATCATCATCTGCCTAGCCTTTTCCCAACTATGTTGGGGTCGGCTTCCAGTCTAACCGGATGAAGCTGAATACCAGTATTTTACATGGAGCGACTGCCTATCTGACCTCCACAACCCAGTTAATACCTATTAGGTAATACGATACTCTTTGGTAAGACTGGATGTCAGAATTTCAGGTCACTGACTACCTGTAACGACTGCCAAAGATCTATATATGGCAGCCGGGACCAACAGCTTAACGTGCTTTCCGAGGCACGGAGGAAACTCAGTATGTTGGGCGGTCACCCATCCACAGACCGACCTAGGCAAGCACAGCTTTACCTAAAGATCGGCCCGAGTGGCAGTTCTTATTAAGCCACGAGCTGTATTCTGTCTATAAAACGATGAAAAACGTAGCAAAATGCTACGCTTTCGTAGGCGTGCTACGTGTTTTGCATTCGTAGAGGCACGTTATTATGTAATTTACATACAGACTAAGTAGTAGTTACAAGGTATTTTTGGCTATTCACGAACATATAATAGAACATAAACTGTGTGAACTTAAGAGTGTCTGTTTGTGAAACCATGACAGGCGTAGCAAAGTGCTACGTTTTCGTAGCCGTGCTACGCGTCTGAAGCTTTCGTAGAAGTACCGACTAAGTAATTTAGATTCTACATTGTTATGGTTTGTATATGTTGCTTTGATCAGATACTCTGACTTTACTGGGAATTCACAACAGTATGAAAAGCTTAAGTATAATACCTGAACTAAAATAAGTACCTACATTATGATAAAGATATTGATATATACCAACTTCCACAAATCCATCCGTATGGTGTGCCGGGATGAACTGAATTTATTTACAAACAATTTTATTTATTTGTATAGATCAAAAAAGGTTACTTAACTTTTTTTTTAAATGTCTGTAGCATTTAAAAAAAAGTTAAGTAACTTTTTCTTTGAAGTGTAACTTTGTTGTACTTAATGTTTTTTTTTGACGTGACAACTTCTAATAAAAAAAAAACGAAAAGGGATGACTCAATGTACGTTACGCTCATTGTTACGTTACACGATTGTAGCGTTACAATGAGATATACTGGTATTTAAGGGTTAAGCAACAGCTGTTCTCAAGGTCTGTCTGTGGATGGGTGATCTAGGTTCAGGAACTGTTTTATTTTATTTATTTGGGAAAACAAACAATTACACATTAAGAATTACATAAAAAAATAAGATACAGAAATAATACAAATGTGAAATCAACCACGTTCTCCACAGATAGTTCATGAGACAATTTGGTAAATTTTAACACTAGCGTTGTAAACAATAAAAAGAGGAACATAACATAAAAATAAACCACATAATTATATCAACAAAGCATAAAGCTGCAATAGTGCCACATAAGAGTAAAGACTGTGTCACATTATTTTTTCAAAATGTTAAGTAAACTGAGTCGAAACTTTCTATGCGGCAAAGAAAACAGATCCAAACTCATTGACTTATATATTACTGCGTAAGGACTGGGCGGACGGCATGTTAAAATGACGCCTCGAACGTGGTCCTAATATGGTCTTTCCTAAGCCGAAGTGAAATAGTCCACGATCGGCTAGCTTCGGGTGCGGTCGTAAATTTTATTAAAAGCTTTATTTATGTTCTTTATACCTCGAAAATACCACGCCGCTTATACAAGGTTACGTTAACGAGCAGACTACACCGATTCTCTGTATGGCGAACGCGTCGAGCAAATGTTCGGACGACCGTGTCTTTAGCTTTTATATCACTGTCCAAACTACAGAAATTCTTAAAATTGCCAGTAATGCGACGAAGAGGCGCACGCAAGCCGGCATTTGTACGACTGGAAGTCAAGACTGTTGTCAAGGTTTGTCTGTGGATGGGTGATCAAGGTTAACCAATTGTTGTCAAGGACTGTCTATAGATAGGTGATTCAAGTTAAGCAACTGTTGTCAAGGTCTGTCTGTGGATGGGTGATCAAGGTTAAGCAACGGCTGCCAAGGACTGTCTCTGGATGGGTGATCAAAAATTATGGTAATTCATATATTTGATGATAGATAAAAATAAAAAGTTTCCTCGTTATAATTAAATAGAAAAAAATATTTTTGCATAGTTATTTTGTAATTTCATTTCACTCCTTTGTAACCATAAACAATAGTGATAACTCAATAAAACCATTCAATTTTATTCATAACAGTATGCAATAATTTAATCAATGTTTTGTTAAAACGTTGTCACGTTAAACTATCGTCTATGAACCGACTTTACAACCATTTTTTTTATTATTATCTTCAGTAGTCTCCATGTGTAACTATGACATACGATGTGTATGCCATTTTGTCAATTTTACACATAAGATTTTACCTTCTTCTACACATAGATTCTCACTACACGAATGTGTTAGCTGTAAGATTTCTTAAAAATAATAAAATAAATAAATTCATAACATACATAAACTCACGCACTTTTCCCATGGGGCTAGGTAGAAACCTCAGAACGCCACTTGGCTACGATCCTTACATACTCCTTTTGCCTCGTCCACATTAAAATTTGACGTCATACATCTGGTGATACACGCACGCCGGTTACGAGTACTACGCACCTGTCCTTTCTGAAAAACGGCACCAATAAGATCAGTGTATGTCTTTCTAGGGCATCCCCTCCCGGCGTTACCACTCACATCTGTTACAAATTCAGCATAGCTTTTTTAACTGATTAGCACCTACAATTTTATCAGAGACACATAGGTATGTATCCAATCCTATCTTCTAGTCCTATCTCCAATCGCCATGCAAAATTCTCCTATGCATCCCATCCCTTCAAAATAATTGCACAATTACAAGGCATGCAACTATTATTATCACGTATAGCCGTCAAAGTTAGTGCAAGATTAGTTCCTTGTGTGTTCCTTCTAAGTCCTAATTGTGCATAATAACAGTCGGGACAAAGGTTGAACGGTGAAGTTGCGTCGCGGCAGTGCGGTCGCTAGCACGTAGGAACACAGGTAGGTCGGTGTGGAACAATTTGCGGCCTCGCTGAGTTATGTCGCCTTTTGCTGATACACCTACATCTTGCTTAGTTTGAAGTTTAGATACGTAGGTAGGTACGTATATGGGGAATGTAATTTGAATTGAGCGAAGATTGGTGTGGTTTTGAGTTGAACTGAACAGTGTGGTAGTGAAGTTGCTGGGCATGTCTAGATATACAGTAGATTTTGTTGTAGAAACTTTAGCTACTCACTGCGGAACTCAGAGATATTTAATGATTACTTAAGCCGTCACTTAGTAAAGATTTGACATACTTTTGTATCACGGTCCTAATTTGTTTCCTTTGTGTCTGTCTACTTTGTCCATTGTTTGTAATATTATTTTATGTTTTATTTTTACTTTTTGAAAATTGATATAATGGATGACCATTATGCATGATTGTGATGTAATCTATCTGAAATAAATGAATTGAATTAAAGCTCTCGGAGTGCGGCAGTAAGAATGACTATTGCCAATAGGCTGTACGAAGACAAGGTTTTTTTGCGAGGTTACACTTTGTAACTACATTTCAAAGCTCTTTCCTATTTTAGAATCTGCTGAAACTGTTTGAGAGACTTAAACTACCTACATATCACTTGTTTTTTAAAGCAAGTACGTAAATCGGAGACTTGTTAAATAGTATTTTAACAAGTCTGATTTACGTACAACAGTGAATATTCGATATTGTTTATAATAGGAACATGAAATGACTTTAAAGTATTTTGACATTTATATTTCTTTATTTTTTTTCTTGTTTTGTTTATGAAATTATTCGGTTTCATGTATATTTTAAATTTTAGCATGTAAGAATAAATTTTTCTGTGCCCTGACGGTCTACAATGGCTCTTAGCTCTAAGCCTTGTTTGTTAACACCATGCTTTACCTTGTGGAATGCAAATAAATGAATATGAAATATACAATGTGTGTTACTGTGGGGTATGTGCTGAAAATTTCTGTGATAGAAACTTCAACTTATCAGGGGTTTTCAGTGAGTGGATGTAGGGGTATGGGTGTTTGTTATAGAAATTAAAGACATCGTTATTTTAATTAAATTTAGTTTATTATCCGTACAGAAATGGACACAAATTGTGACACTTTACGAATGTCTCCATAGTCGAGTTGATATAAAAACATCGGTAAAGTCGATTAAAATATCAAATAGAAAAAAATATATAGAGGATCCTAAGTGGACAATCAAGTAAATTATTATAAATCTTATATTAAATGATTATATTATTCTAAGATACAATCTTCTAACGGTTTAGTGCTTCTCTAGTTTTCCGTATATCATAGGATGTGCAAATAGCCGATATTATTGGTAAAAACTATAGTAGAACGTACTTCATCTTAAGTACCTACCACTCATAAAAAAATTAAAATAAAAACATGCATACATTCATATCAGAAAAGTTTCGCTATTAGTCCACGTGAATTGAATACATAAAATTTTGTTATGCTTAATCTCACTACTTATACTACTTCAGAGAATATCACATTCTCGTCAACAAATACTAGACTTATCCTACAATAAAAAAATCGTACGCGGCTACCTTCGTTTCTACAGTCCTAAAATTTGGCCTTGTTCAGAAGGGCAGGATAAAAAAAATGGCAGTCAAACATTAAAATTAAACTTCGAATACATGACTCACTCAATCAAACAGTCTTATTCATCATTTAAATAATGATTCATACAAAATTGTAACAAAATAATAAAAAAAAATCAAAAACTCGATCATTCTTAAATAAATCCAATACTTTAAATGCGCATTACTAATTCAATTACAAGTACTAAGAAATACGATTTTAAAGCCTATAAAAAAATCTTACGCTTATAGTTTACCCTATCTCCCGATTAAACGCATTTTATACGTACGCGTATAAAACAGCGATATAACCAATGCAGGGTTTCTTTTTCAAATAATTTCACACTGATATTGAGATATAAAAGAATTAATAAAATAAAACATTTTGTCGTGTATAATTTTGCAATCAACATTTGTTGTTTTCATAGCACCAATGTAAATAAACTCGAGTTTCGGTTGTAATGATATCTGCTTGGTAACATTTCAAGCTTTGTATTGCATTCTTAGCTGGTTTTCATCACAGATTTTAATAACATTGTCGTTGCGTCAATTAATTATTGATTTTGAACAAATTCCATGGATATTAACTGATAAAACGTCGTCAGTTGTCTCCGAACTAGACTAAGACAAGCTTAGCGTAACTTGGAAACTTAAATACGACTAAAACACTGGTAAATTATACGCAAGTATAATTCATGAACTCTTATTACATGAAGTTCTTTGAAGGGAAATTTATTGTTATGTGTGTACTGAATACATCTTGATATTGCGATGTAAATGAACTTTCCATTTACGTATATCATTATTTTAAAACATATTGAACTGACACAACACTAACAAAAACACACTACATATAGGTACCTTAAAGTTAAATTGAACTGAATTTCTCATAAAATATGTCAATGTTTAGCTACAAAAGGGCGTTGAACCTAGAGGTCGGTGTCGTACCAGGCGGCGACATTGTTGTTGTCGTGTGGTGGCTCGGGGAAAGCCAGATCAGCTGACGCGGCGCCCGCACCTTCGTTCTCACCGATATCCATGTCCATACCGAAACCGCTGCCGATTTCTAGTCCCTGCATTGAGTCTATCGGTATTTGATCGTAGCCTGCGAAGTTGAAAGAAACTTAGAATGTGTTTGTGTGTTTAGAGTTGAGAAAACGGGTATTGGCGTTTAGTTTGAGCATTGGGGACACACGGTATAGATGTAAATGCATGGAAGCGTATATAGTTTTATTATTACGTCCTGCCAACGAGACATTAGCTTGGTATCTTCTCTGGAGGGTTGAAAGTAAAGGCATGGTAAGTCCAAAATCTTCTATAAAATATGTGGAGACACTACTTATTTCTTGTTACAATCAGAAAGCGTTGTTCTTGGTGAGAGATCAAGCTGGTTTAACGCTGTTATGTGAATGTTAATAAGGTGGCAATTCATTTTATATCTTCTGTCACCTTATCAATGAGCTGCTGAATTGATTGCACCACAAATCACACAACACAAAAAGTGCTAAACATATTCCAAGTACCATTCTATTTCTCATTGTTTGAAGTTGATAGAATAATGGTCTAAGTATGTGTGAAGTGGTTTGAGGTGCAAGTGGGCTTGCTCCAAGTTTGTTTAACTGAATGATAATGAGTATAAATAATAATAACCACATGAGACGTGTTGCTGTAGGTTGCTCATTCATTTGTAGAGCTGACACAAGAGAAAGCATAAATCAATTTATCTTTTACGCCATTGAAATAATAATTTTGATTTCCTAATACGGAAAATCCTTACCTGCCAGGTATGAATGAAAAACATAGATTAACCATTAATAATGAGACATGCTGATAGCGATTAATAGAAACCACACCCTGTTACAGCACAAATAGAGTTAAATATATAAAAATATACATAATAGGTTAACACGAAAACAATAGAAATAATATTCCCATCACCTGTGTTTAGTGATAAATAGGTCCCGGGTTAAGCTGCGTGTAAAGAAGAGAGAAAATCGTATTTATACAGACACCATAATATTCTTATGATAGGAACATAGTCAGTGCTATCAAAATATACAATCGTGAGGACTCGACAAGCATTTCTGTATAGAATTTTTATATTAGGAAATGTGATGACAAAAATACTTCTCAAGTAGTATGGGATATTACATAACCTTACTTTATTATGTACAATGTTGTGTATTAAAACCTTTCTAATAAAAGTAGTTTACAAGGGCTGTATATTGTCTAAATACTGTTCTCATGACGAGGCAGATACTACGTTTGAAACCACTAACTAGTCTCTATTTTCTAGAGAGTTTTAGAGTACCAAAGGACGACGATCATTTTACAGGTTCTAATAAATCCATTCTAATATTATCAAGGATTGAAAAATGTTACCAACTTTAAGTTACGTTAAAGTGGAACCCTTTATTTCTATAGGGCATGAAAAGGCAATCTTGAATGACAAATTTCACAAAGAAATAGTTCTGAGTCAAGTTGCTTTTTCAAAAAGATAAATTCGTATAGACGAAGACAAATTACATTTTCACTAAAATGCTAGAAGACCTGACTACAACAGAGCATACTATTTCGAGTGCAAAAAAACTAGCCACTAAAAACAAAACTAAGTGAGGTTTTGTAATATCTGGTTCTACACAGTTCTAAGTGTTAGTTGACCAAATTTCTACGAGTGCGTTCCTAACTTACCTTGCTGGTGGAACGACGGTCGAGTGCCATACAGCCCCTCATAGCCTTGCTCAGGCCCGAGCATATCCTAGTAAAGGGATTAAGGATCAAAATTAAATAAAGTGAGGAGTTAAATCAAAAGGGGGAAGCCACATTCACAAGTAAACACATATACGACATCGGCGTAAAATTCGCACACTGGGACAAAAAATGTTTTCTACTAATCCATCAATTATATTCAAAAACATTGATTTTACTAACTGTAAATACTGATACGCAAATAATAACTATTACAAAAAATACTGGCCAATTACATAAATAAAACCTCAAAGCATGTCTTTATCAAAATATTAATGGCACCAAATCAAATCTTCTTCGAATGTCGATCTACTTCTTTTTAAACAGGAATTCTACCTCCTTTCATCAAAAACTCCTTACCTGAAGATCGGGCTGCATGGCCAGATCGTTGGGCCACATCTGATGATCATCGCGGAACAGCGAGTTGGTCAGCTCCATGGAGAGTCTCTTCTTATAGTCATGAGGCTTGTCCTCGGACATGCGGAATAGAACCGCAGCTGCATAAGTCGCTACGCCTGGAAAGAGCGGAAATCAAAGGTTTTTATCATGGTGTTTATACGGTTGTTTATCAGCCAAAACCATAACACACTAAACAAAAGGTTTACACACACGTTTTACTAGTGAATTAATGTAGTGAAATATTGAACATCGCTCATCTAATGTTTACAATACAAAATTCCAAACACATGCAGCCTGCTTGCAAAAAGCAAGAGCAAAACTCTACTTGTCTGCGGTATCATGCTGTTATTAAAACCAGGGACTGAAAGCGGTTACGATTAAAGGTTAAGATACCTCAAAAATATACCGGTACCGGTTTAAAATAAAGGTTGAGCTATACCGTTATTTAACCCTTACAAGATATCGGTACCGAAATGCATGCGAGACGGGGCGCGGCGCGCAGTCAGGTCCTTCCGATCGTAAATAAAAACCAATACTGAGTTATAATATGATAATGTGCAACAATCGGCAAGTGGACGACAGATAGAGTGGCGAGGCGGTACGTCAAAGAAAACCCCTATTTATTCAGGTTTAGGTACCGCTACCGATTCATTTATAACGGTTATGGTGGTACTTCCACCGAAATATACCGGTATGCATTTCCAACCTCAAAATTCCGCTACCGAAAAAAATAACGGTATCGAAATATTTCGGTAACCCTTCGGTATGCTGTCATACCGAAATTTAAAGGTACCGTTATTTTTGGGTAATTCAGTCCCTGATTAAAACAGATGAATTTACGAAATAGAAAGAACAGAACTAAGGTTACTGAGTAATATAGCGAAAATGAAATCATGGCCCTCATGCTGTCAGGTTAACATGGAGATTGCAATACATCTCTCCCTTATTTATTTTACTAGTCTATTGAATACTCGCGCTTCACATATTGCATTACAAAGTGGAATAATGAATTGATGGTATAACAACAAAGAATGCGTTTAATTTCAAACATCACAGTCAAAAAACGATCAAGACCAACACAAAAACACGAGTGGAGCGATAGACATGTATAAACATTGACCGGACTAGGTCTTCCCCGACGCATTGGGTGACCGAGTCGCGCCAATATGTAGCTTGTCTACCTTGCCCTAAGGAGTGTAATTACTTGAGTAGCAACCTTCGTTCCGTGAGTGCAGTAGTTCGGTGAGCGGAGCCGTGGCACCTTCGGCTTCTATCATCTCGGCTCCTTCCTTCTCGACAGCCAGCTCGCAGAGCACTCCTGCAGCTACACGCTGGAAGGGTTTGTACAAGATAAATATCAGTCATCATCTGCCTAACCTTTTCCCAACTATGTTGGTGTCGGCTTCCAGTCTAACCGGATGCAGCTGAATACCAGTATTTTACATGGAGCGACTGCCTATCTGACCTCCACAACCCAGTTAATACTAGGTAATACGATACTCTTTAGTAAGACTGAATTTCAGATCTATATATGGCAGCCGGGACCAACAGCTTAACGTGCTTTCCGAGGCACGGAGGAAACTCGGTATGTCGGGCGGTCACCCATCCCACAGACTGACCTATGCAAGCACAGCTTTACCTAAAGATCGACCCGAGTGGCAGTTCTTATTAAGCCACGAGCTCCTAGATTAATATCAGTAAGAGTAACAAACTTTTTTATGTTGTGAAAGGATGAGTAAGAATTGAGTATGCTTTATTTATAAGATAGCAAACAACTCCATGAAGGAACAAAACAAAAAAAATACCAATCGAATTGAGAACCTCTTCCTTTTTGGGAAGTCGGTTAAAAATACGACACAGGTGAGTTATCCACTGCATCTTTTCAAGTATAGGTTTTGTTATAAGACTTGAAGTATACAGGGTGGTGCCGACAATACGACAATAAATGAAACCGCTGGTAATTCTAGTTCATAGGAACATTATTAAACTATCAAATAAATCCTAACAACAAAATATTTTTTTTTGAAAAAAATCAATAAAACTAAAAAGCTAAAAGTAAACGAAATACTGTAACGAGTCTTTTAAGCCTGTTACATACTATTGAATTCTTTGCTTTGATTTGTAGGCTCTGGTTGGTGTTGCCTTATGAAAATTCATTTTTGGTTGACTTGGATTCGTGAAGTGGTCACACTGATTTTTATTTTCGATGCTGTCAAATTGACTTTGACATTTCTTGCTTTTCGACCTACAGCCTTGAATCAATGGAGTGATTTTTGAGCGCTCCAATAAAATCTCAAAATATAACTTGAGATGGGCGGCATCTAGTCCCTAATTATGTGGTAGCCGATTGCCCTTGTCATGATCCTAATTGGATAGCCTTTATTTTTTAAGGTAAGCGAATTCTTTGTGATTTCGGTCCGTTCCGCGTTGTCATGGCTATTTTGATAGCAGACGCTAATAGTTTCCGATATTTAATTGTTTCAGGATCTTTTAACTTCATTTTATAATTATTTGCTTGGATTCATTCATCTACTGATGACCACATTTTGATTTTTGGAAGAAACGGTGAGTTTAATTGTATATTGCTCGTAACGATTTCTGCAACGATTTCTAAATCGATCGCCATTTTTTATCCGCTAACGATTATTCATGTTTGTTTTCAGCCACAAGGCGTTTTTTTTCCATATTACTTAAATTTTTGAACGCACGCCCCTACCAAAATGCATATATCTTGGACCGCCGTTGGCAATCTCGGCGAATATCACCAAGATGCTCTTGGATAATCCATCAGGTTCCTAATTTAGTCGACGGAGTTTGGTATGGTTTATGATACATAACTTCAATTTATTTTAAAAAAGTGCAATAATGACAGGTCTTAGAATAACAGCGATGTCATCTTAATTTTACACATTAGAGCTGTTAGCTTTAGAATTAGAAAGGAATTTTCAAACCAGCAGCCTTCGGGTAATAAAGTCGTTCTTACTTTTCATGATTGATTTTTATTGATGCCTTCCCGCTTGAAGATTAAAAGTCTCAAGCTCCCGCAGGTAAGTCTATCCTTGGCATAGTTTTGTGTGTACTCCAGGCGCCCGAATTTTCACTTTTACTTATTTTTATTTGGAGCACACCACACAGTTTAATTTCATTCATCTCACTCTCTTCTCATCTCACACACTCTTTTTTTTTTATTATTACAATACATTACTATTTACAAACAAATATTGGTTTACTAACCTTAGGAATAATTTGCACCGATTAACGTGTGGAAATAAAATGTAACAAACGAATTTGGCAAAGACTTTTAGGTAGTTTATTGTCGTATCGTCGGCACCACAACGGTGTTAGGATTTATTTGATAGTTTAATAATGTTCCTATTAACTAGAACTACCAGTGGTTTCGTTTATTGTCGTATGGTCGGCACCACCCTGTATAAGTAAGTAATATAATGTTATTTCGTGGGATTTAATATTAAGCTTAGTGTCTAGTGACTCCAGGGATGTTGAACGCAGCAACCTTGTTTATTGGCTTCGTAAATTTCCATAAATACTGTACCTAATCAGAAGCTTACCTGTATATTCTCAATCTCATTGAAGAGCAGCTGCACGAAGATCGGTATGACATTCTGTTGACGTATCAGCTGCCTGTTCACGCTCTCCCGGGCTAAGATGTGCAGTGCGCCCACTGCTCCTTCCACGATCTCTTCCATGCGCACTCCGTCGGCGTAGGCACCGCCAGCCGCGCCTCCTCCCGAAGAACTGCGTTGCTGGAACGTTTGGATAATAGGTTAGTAGCAGTGTTTCATAAGTTAGTGTTTTTTAGAGACTTCGAGAGCGAAAACGTGTCGACAAAGGACGAAAGTAGAGCAAGGTCTAAGAAGAATAAGGAAAAAATAAAACTGTATTTTTATTATTTGCAGAAATGGGAGCCCATAAAGAAAAGTTAGGGACCACGTGCCTCGGCTCATTGCAACTTTGATAACTGGCATAATTCACACTGCAGCTAGAGGTATTATTTTTTTTTCGTTATCAAATAACGTGGTATCAAGCGACATGTCCAGACACCAAAATCATTAACATCATTCATCATTGACAGCCTATAATGTTTCCACTGCAGGGTCTCAGGCCTCCTCTCTAGGAGAGGGATGGGATATAATCCACCACGCGTGCCCAGTGCGGGTTGGTAGATGTCACATGTTTTCGAATTTTGTGGTTCTAAGACATGCCGGTTTCCTCTCGATGTTTTTTTCCTTGACCGTTTTGAGAGCAGCAGTGATGAAATAAATTACACAAAGTACCTAATGCGCCTGCCTGGAATTGAACCCACGACTTAAGGTTCGTAAGTCGGGGCCACCACCACTGGGGAACCACTGCTCTTTACACACCAAAATATGAAGTAGATTAGGTTGAAAAAAAATTGTTATGGCACCGACGGCAACAGCCACATCATCTTCCTGCCGTTGTCTGTTACTTGGGGTCGACACAATACATCCATTGTCAACCTATCCATTGTCAACTATCATTCAATCCTTTTTCTTTCATAATCCCTATATTCCTCCTTCTTTTACTTCCTTCTATGATCTCTTTCTCTCTACCCAACAATATCTATATTGTAAAACACATACGTAAAATGTAAACTTACTCTCTGAGTATCGTTGAAGGCTCTCATCAGGAGTCTAACGAGATGATGCACAGCTCCATGTTCCCTCAGCGGCGCGTAGTTAGCGGGGCACAGAGCCAGGTTCCGCACCAGCCCCACCACGGCCTTCACCAGCGGCCAGCGGGACGGGGGCTGCAGCAGCTTCACTATCACCTGTGGATGCAATGTTTGTGATTAACTGAACCCGTAAGTTAAGTCAATGAATACAAGGAGGAAACCAAGATTAAACAGACAATGCAGAAGTTGTTCTACAGGGAAGATATTATGCTCGTATACGAAAATTAAAGTGAATTAAAGTTGCGCATATTTCAATCTAACCTAACCGTCTCTTGTGATAACAAAACCAGAAGCGACACAGGGGGCATTCTAGACTCTAGTTAGTTTTGTGGTCAACTTTTATGGACAATTGGACATATATAATAAGTAGTACCACAAAGTACAACCTTGACGCCAATCTTGTGTCGGTCCATAACTTAGTTACGAGTTTGAGCTATCACTAGCGTCCATTTATTCCAGTAGCGTGGTATCATTACAGAACTACACAATCAGCTCAATGTCTTCAAATATATAGAAGCGATGGAATTAATAGAATGCGCCGTACGGAACAAATATTTGTACAGCCAGTTAGTTGTTCCGGGTCTGGCTGAGTATAAAATACGTTTGTAAATGCACCCCATAATATAGGAGACATTCCTAGTGTGCGGGCACCATACTGCAATAAAAAAAACAGGTTGTACGTACCGGCAATCCATAATGCAGACGCACAGCGTTCTGCGCCATCTCGCTCTCAACATGTCGCGAGGTGAGGTGTCGCAGCGCGCACACGGCGGGCTCCGTGATCTCCTCGCGGTCGCCCGCCGACACCACCGTGCGCACCAGCGCGTCCACGCCGCCCGCCTGGCACACCGTCACCTGGGGACGTCAACATTATGTTACTAACATAATTCGTTGGTTGAATGGCACTATATGAAGGGTGCTGTTGATTAACATTATACATATTATTATACATATTGGAAAAGTAAAATTATTCGGGCCTACGTCCATGGGTCATTAACCCTACCTCTATTGTAGAAGCTAGTCTTAGCGTGTCTATGGCAATCTGAATTGTGGCAGCTTATGGAACAGCACCACATTTACACATCAAGGCAGAGTCATTTTTGTATTTTACAATCACAAAAATGAATGAAACACAATCATGACAATTGGAATCACATGGACAAATTACTAATGGAATCAAAATTGAAACATAATTTAATAAATATTTATCACAATGCAACTTGAGCTTAAAATAACACAATAAATTATGTCATTTACTGTATAACAAAAGAGTCTTGTGAAGATTACTTAGATGCAATTTCAAAGAGAATTGCATCAGCATTTGACCTCATAATTTGCTTTATAAGTCAATATATTACTGTCCTTTGTATCAGCCACATAAATCGCTAAAAGGTTCAGCAGATAGTATTTCTGTGATTATAATGTTAGCCTACAGAATAAAGAAGAAACCGTGAAAAAGATTACCTTATTACGCTGGTTGTTGCAAGTCAAGTTGGACAGGATGCCAGCAGCGCAAGTGACGATATTGACGTCAGTAGAGGCGAGAACTTGCACGAGGCTTTGCAGCAAAGCTTCCAGGCCCTCCACCTCATGAGAAATTAAAATAAAATCATTATAAAGTTCCCACAAATTACACAGTTATATCATCAAAGTAATACTTGAACAAAAGCTCAGTACTTTTCCAATTGAACTTGAATTTTAATTATAACTGAGAGTTCCAATATCATACATATAAGTCATAATAATAGAAACCATAATTTTGTAATACCTTAGTTGCTGCATCGGACAGATTCCTCAAAGTCCAGAGACAGTTCTGCACGAGGCGGCCGCTAGGGTTGCCGAGATGCATGGCCAGGGCTTGCATGCCGCCGGCCTCAACGATCGCAGGCTTGTTGCTGGAGCATACTGACAGCACCTGGGGGTAAAACATTTTACAGTCAAAGTGTGGGGTGGATGAAATTCTGATATAATAAAGAGACCCTTGCACCTGGTAACAATAGTCCCGAATAGTACAGGGTGCAACATTTTATTTGTATCATAGAAGAGGCATGAAACTTAACAGTGAGAAAATTATCATGCTTATGGCATCATTGTCTCAATATTTTTTTGATGAGTCGTTAGTTAGGTTATTAAACAAAAATAATTTTGAGCTTACCTTCAACACCCGAGAGGTGGTCCACAGCAACTTTTCGTAGTCGTATGAGCGCATAATACGGACCAATTCGATAGGTCCCTGAGAAGCGAGGATGATCAACTTCGATTCCTGGTTTCCATAGGCAAGGATCTGGAGACAATCGGTCACAATCGCCAGGAACTTCACATTGTTCCTCTGGAGTAGGGCCACCATTTTCTGGAGACCCCCAGCAAGACGTACAGCCATCTTGGATCCGTCCTGATGCAAGAGCAGGTTGTGAAGAGTCGTGATGGCGTAGAAAAGGACAGATTCCACTGGTGAGCTTAGAAGCTTCACCAATGCGGGAATTCCACCGCTCTTGAAGATGGCGAGTAGACCTTGACGGTGGTGAGACAAGTTGTGCAAGGTTCCCACAGCCCCCTTGGTAGTCTCCAGGTCATTGGAGTTAGAAATGGCGCGCACTAAAGCAGCGACCATCTGAGGTGAGTTCATGATGGCGTGGCGAGAAGCCTCCTTCTTGGAGAGCTGGTGAACCATCATGGCAGCTTGAGAGACAACCACTTGATCCTCGTCGTTGAGTAGCTTGATTAACTCTGGTATAGCCCTAGAATGAAAGTGTGATCAAATAATGGTATCTTTATGAAAAACTCCAACTTATGAATAGTATTACATATGCACATGACTGACTTTGTGGTAAGTCGACTTTGAATGACAATGGTATTGATTAGATATTACTGTGATGTTTACTTTCTGAGAAAATTGATTGACAGCATGCCTAAACAATAGAGTTCAGCTGTAATCTAGACTGGCTGCCTGCCTCTATTATCATATTTTGTACCTCCTTTTTTTTTTTTTTTGGCGGGTGGAATATCATCAAATAACCCCTCCCGCTCTTGGGCGGAAGGGAGTGTCAGACTTCTACTGACTAAAAACCACCCATGTTCCTTCTGAATCCTCGAGGCCGCGGTATATCTTGCGAACAACCCGCAGCCCATTTTGTACCTCCTTACAAATGGTTGCAATTGTGACTTCTGAGCAAGGGATTATTATGGATGGAGTTTGAATACCCATAGTATACTTCTGTCATTGCGAATTTTTGTATGAATTTCGTGAGCTACATTCTGGAGCTTGAAAGTTGTTGGCAATAGGCTCAGCCCCACAAGATATACAAATGATGAAAATGACTGGCAAATAAGTCCCATGTAAATAGGAGCGAGCCTTTTGCCATCAACTGGGCACAAATTCCGACCCCTGGACCACCATCCAGTTGATAGTCATGGTTTCAATTACAATGTGATATTAGCTTACCTGGTCGCAAGATCAGCGTCATCCTGATAGTTGATGAGGTTAACGACAGCGTGCTTCAGCATCTGCGATGGTTCCGCAAGGCGCTGCACTGCCGTCGGCTGGGCAGGGTCCAGTTGGGTGGAGGGGATCTCAATGCCTTCCTCCAGAGTCTCAGGGAACATGGCAGCCCGGACACGCTGGGAGCGCGTCTGGGATAGCTGCTGGTTCATGTCTGGGAGACAGGGTTAGATATTTTAGCTAATATTTCTCAGAAAAGTGAATGAACAGATATTGGATTCAGGGAGAACAAGATTATTTATTTAAGAGAGATCTAGAAAATGTTTTTGTTTGGTTATTATAATATTAGAATCATTATCTGCCTAGCCTTTTCCCAACTATGATGGGGTCAGCTTCCAGTCTTGCTGGATGCAGCTGAATACCAGTCTTTTTACATGGGGCAACTGCCAATTCAAATATTAGCATTTTAAGTAGTTATTTTTAGTACATTGTTAATTGTCTCTATCTTTGGGCTAAATAGATCTCTATCTTTGAGATAAAGATTGACTTGACTAGACGTACATGAAGTTTAAATAAATAAAATGTCTCAATATTTGTATTTTAATCTGTTGGAAAGTTTGATCGATTGATTTGGTTGCTCCCATTTCTCATATCAAAGAACAACACATATGACAACATAGAAAAACACACAATATTATTATCATCAACTAATGAGTTAGTATTAGTAACCTGTTTGTGTGATGAATCAATCAATTAATACTTCATCATCATCAGCCTATAATGTTCACACTGCAGGGACTCAGGCCTCCTCTCTAGGAGAGGGATGGGCTATAATCCACCACGCTTGCCCAGTGCGCGTTGGTAGATGCCACATGTCTTCGAATTTATTGGTTATAAGACATGCCGGTTTCCTCACGATGTTTTCCCTCACCGTTTTGAGAGCAGTTGTGATGAAATAAATTACCCAAACTAACGCGCCTGCCAGGGTTCGAACCCACGACTTACTGTTCGTAAGTCGGCCGTAACCACAGGGCCACCACTGCTCCAATTAATACTTGACTCCATTGAAAATAAAATTTTGACAAAATTTATCAAAGCAAAAGAGATACATACACACCCTTTGTCCATGGGATAAGAGATATATTCAAATAAATTCTTACAAGTGCAGATCATTATACAACTTACCATCAACTTGCTCCTGGGTAAAACCCTGAGCAAATCCCTGATCCAGGTCAAACATGAGCTGATCTCCTTCCATCTCGTCATCTTCCTTGCCCGTAAGTGATGGGACCTATGAAGAGAAGGTAATATTCTGTAAGTGATGACTTTTTAATAAGGGAGTAAGTTATTCCCCATTTTTTTTTTTTTTTTGGCAGGTGGAAAATCATCGAATAACCCCTCCTGCTCTTGGGCAGAGCGAAAGGGAGTGTCAGACTTCTACTGACTAAAAACCACCCATGTTCCTTCTTAACCCTTTATGTCGAGGTCGCGGTATCTCTTGCGAACAACCCACAGCCCCGACGGGTTTTTTTTTTTAAGTATTTTCCTTTATAATTTCATTAGAATTTAGTGGTTAACAATTTAATTGTTACTATGACTTCGTTTAATCTAAAACCTCCTTGGTTGACCACAAGCAAGACATCATAGAAGTGTGTTATTGTCCTTTCAATTCATGTAATTGACTGCCTCATTAATCTAGTTGTTGCAAGCGTGACTGCTTAATATGAGCTTCTTGGTTTGATTACCGGATCAGGTCAAGTGTTATTGGGTATTTCAACCAGCAATTTCTCAATAACAGCCTCGAAAGTCTGCATTGCTGCCCGATTGATAACAATAGGCTCACCCCCTATTAAATGGGACTTATAAAACATAACTGGCAGTGTGTAAGTATGTCTTTTAGGTACACCTCTGCTTAATTCTTCTGGGATTACAATTGTGATGTTATGTATGTAACAGACCACAAATAAACAGCCCTAAGAATTTACAACACACAACTCAGTATAAAATTGAAGTTGGCTGCCTTGTTACTCATCTCTTTTGTTGAACTGGCATAACAGTCACCTACTGAAGAGAAAGTTTACTGAAAATACCTGAGTAGCAGCCCCGGAGTTGATGCCAGAGTCAACCAGGTAGGAGTTCTGCTGCCACATGAGGGTTTGCTGCTCCTTGCTGGGTGCCATGGGCACATCGGAGCCGGCATAGTTGCTGTGAGACACTGAAAATGAGAATGACAGTATTTATAATTCAAGTTAGGTCAGCTAGACAAGTAATCATTAATTGTCACTTTTACATTATAAATTGATTGATTGAAATTAAATGGAATGCAGTAAAATATGAAATTATTACTTATAGGAATTCAACCAAGGTTGTATGGTGTGAAAGAGGTACATAGATAAAGGAACAATAGATTAAATCATAACAAACACTTGTGAAAACTCAAGGTGACATGGGTGTAGCATTACCATTTTATGCAGTTATGAATGAAATGTATCTGATAATTATGTCAAAACTCCAGTCAATACCTTTGATATGAGTCACATTCACATCACAGTCACAACGATCCGAAAGTACCTACCTAACTATAATCAGTATCTAGAACACTTCTCTATTTTATCTACCCCAGCATACTTATTGATTAATAAAGTAATGAATATTTAACTATGTTTTACTTACTCGTGCGGCTCTGGGACGATGGTATCTGATAGCTCATGGTTCAGCGGATGCAACAATGCACCCTGCGCCTGTAAAAAAAAACACCATGATTTTACCGATCACTACGCGGCCATGACTATCGATCTAAGGTTTTGAGTAAACAAATAGATTGGGCCTTTTATTCACATAAACAGTTCCATCTGCACCGTGTTTCATGCATTCAACGGCTTTAAGAAACGTATGAAACAAAACAAACAAGTACTGCATGAACTAAATACCACACCCGACCCCATAAAATGTTTGGTATTCGATTGATCGTTACACTTTGTTTTTTTCCATTCTATTACTAATTAATATGACGCGGATAATACTTGCCTTGACTACCGTAAGCTGCAAGAGATTGAAACAATTGATTTTCACTATTTATTCCGATAAAATTATGCACAATGAACCCACCACCGTCACAAAATTGACATGACAATATGGCGGCCATGCATTCGTATCTTTTCGTATCGTATCGGGTGTTCTCGTAAAGATCGGTTGCCATATTGCTTTCTCGTTTTTACTCGTTGCGCTAACGTAAGTTTATCTTTTTCTATCATCAAAGCAACAGTTATACCAACTAAACATCATAACACAGGCCTTCGTTTCGTTTTACGTTAAAACCCTATTGAAATGATAGCACTTTTACTCCAAAAAATATTATTTTATGGAAATAAATTCATTTTCATGGATTATTTAAAAAAAGGAATTCATAATGTTCGTATTTTTTTAGGATTACGGCAAACCGGAAATCGGATAAACCAATCTCTTACTATCTGCTGTAAAGAATGGCCAAGTTCGATCACATCTACTACTTAGCTGCTGTTATTATTTGCAGGACATGTCTGTTGCATGACAAAAGAGCTGTGTAAAGGTCAAGATTGGTGACCACGCAGGAGATGGCGGGACGAACTGGATATTGTCTTCCTTGAGAATTAAATTGGAAAGAAGTCGCACAGAATCGCTACCGTTCGCGTTCGAAGGAATGAAGGGACGCCTCTGCGCAGTAGTGGGACAAATATGGGCTAGCTATAATATTATTACAATATTATTTTTATTTGTTACTTTCACTAAAATAAGAATGTTTTCTGACTAAAAAAACTATGATTCTGTCTATTTCGTCAGTTAGAATAACGACAAAATATATACCTAAGTACCTACGTGTTTTTTGTTTTAGCAAACTAATAAAAATTTACGGAGTTAAAACGCGTCGAAGATCATGAGTGGGGGCTTGTGACGTCATTAAGTGTTAAAAATGTAGGTACTGCGCTGTGACGTCACACGAGTTTTCGAAGCACTGTATATCATCTCCATTTTTTGTTTAGGTACATGAAAAAAGAAAAAATATTATGTGTCTAATATTTTTTGGAAATCTATCTGACGGACTGCTTAGATTTTTTGGTCAACTTACCTTGTAGTAATGACGAAGCATATTAACTTGGAAGTTGTAAATAAAAGTTAAAATCTTAAAAAAAAAAACTTGGAAGTTATATTCACAGCAGGTTTATGATATCTAATGGTTAGCTTGAGTGAGGATTCGCTAAAGCAAATTTTAAATAATATACTCGTACCTACTCGGGTCTCGGAAGGGGTATATTATAGGTAGGTACCCACCTATTCCGGTAGGTAAGTGTTGGTCTCGACAGTAGGTAGGGCACTTCGGGTTCCCGGTCGGTTGTGATAGAACTTGTGAAATACCTCTCCACTCCCCTTTTTTTTTTGATGTTGGGAAATCATCAAGAATCTTCCCGCTCTGGGCGGAGCGGTAGGGAGTGTCATACTTCTACTGATTAAAAACCACCCATGTTTCGTCTTAGCCCTTTGTGTCCGAGGCCACGCTATCTCTTTCGAACAACCTGTAGCCCCGACAGGCCCCTGCGGCCCATGCGGGCCCCTGCAATGTTGCTGATATTCTTCGAGGCGCGCGTGGAACATGAACGCGCCTTGCACCAGGGCCGGACGCGAGAGGACTACGCCGCCGCCGCCAATCGCCGCTATCGTTGAGTACCTACCTAACCCTTATTATGATTCTTTATTTTCTCTTTTCAACCGACTTCCAAAAGGAGGAGGTTCTCAATTCGTCTGTATGTTTTTTTTTTGACTTAAAATATCTGAATAACAGCTGATTTCTGTTTGGTATACTTATACCAAACAGGTAGGTACTAAGTACTCTTTGGGTTTATGAATTCTCAAAGAATAATACATAAAACTTCTACCTATCTATTACTATGTTACTCTTTGGCAGATTCGCTGTCCATAAATATTTTATTATAGTAAAGTACTCAGTGCTGCTGTCTATTTTATTTATTTGTTTTCTTTGTATTTTACATAAAGATCTATCATCAATTTATTGATAATTTAAAATATTAGAAGAAAAGAAAGTAGGTACTACCTATTTTAAGAAAGCATTTACCAAAGACTGCGAACCCAATAATAGTTATTTAGAGAAGAATACTTGAGCTTGTATTGTAGAAGAAGGTCTTGGATATTTACCTACTGAATTTTATTAGCGCTCTACATACAAAATGTCGATGAACTTGCAAGGCATTTCCTCCTATGACGTGTCAACATACAGCCGTTTCAATCTCTCCAGCAGCACGTCAGATATTAGGATCTTCGTTCACGAATTTCAAGAACGAATATTGAATTGCCTGCAGCGTGAAGAAAACTGTGTAAAAAATGAATTTAAGTCATTTGCTGAAAAGAGGCTCAGTGTTGCTGAAATATCTTGGTTACAAGATAATACTGAAAGATTTTTTGATCATACTGCTAATAAGAATTTAGTGGAGGAACATTATTTGTCAGAATGTGGCTTTATCTGTTCTATGATTTATTCTGCTGATGGAGAACATGTCATCGTGGGACATTCATCTGGTTTGATTCAGGTATGTCCACAGAACATTCATAGAGTAGGTATAGAATTTATCAATATTCGAGTACATAACTAAGACTCAAAATTGTTTGTAAAACGACTATGTTAGTAAGCACTGATAAAAACAAACAACACATCAAATTAATAAAGGTGGGCTGCGGCGAAAACCCCTGAGTATCTAAGTACCAATAGCGACCCACATAAACTCAGTCCAGGTGACTTGCAATCATGCTTAGGATACTGTTGGTGGGTGCTGCCCCACATCCTGAGCACTTACATTTTTTTGACTTTGTCATAGTCGTTAGGCATACATCATGCAAGTAGAAAAACCGTAGTTGACCATCAAAATATGTGCACTTACTGAACTGATTAACCACCCCCTAACTGCCTCCGAACGATAGTTTTTATTGTAAAAATAAAACATACATAAATGCAGTTTTAAGACCTGTGCTTCTGTTTAGGAAAATATTTTATACAAGTACCTACATTAATTTCATAAGTTGGTACTATTACCTGCTCTTTGAGCTACGGATAGACGGACATGGCGAAACTACAAGCGGTTCCTTGTTGACTACGGAACCCTTTTTTTTTTTTTTATGGTGGGTGGAAAATCATCAAATGACCCCTCCCGCTCTTGGGCAGAGCGAAAGGGAGTGTCAGACTTCTACTGACTAAAAACCACCCATGTTCCTTCTTAGCCCTTCATGTCGAGGCCGCGGTATCTCTTGCAAACACCCGCAGCCCGACTACGGAACCCTAAAACGAACATCATGTTAATTTTTCACGTTTCTCAGTTTTAAACATAATTATGTATTAGAGAATTTAAAAATAGGTACTCGATGTTTTTCTTTTTAATATTAGTCGTTATACATACAGTACAGTTTTATAACATTGCTTCTCGTTCAACCTGCTAAGGCATAGCGCGGGAAAAAAAGGAAATTAAATCATAGTTTCATTAAGATACTGGATATTTTATTAATTAAAAAACTGTGGTAATAATTATTATTCTCTAGTCATCTCTGTGATTTGGTTGCTTTTTTAATCACGTAGGCAGTTGCGAGCGCAACTGTTTTGTCTTTGCTCGGTTTAGAGTCTAGATTTAGGTTCATCTGGAGCTAAAACGTAAAACAACAACTAAATAGGTACCTGCTAGCTAAGAACCTATGACATAAGACTTTCAATGTGTCGACAAACAGGTAGGCCATGGTCGAAATGACAGACCCTGATTCAAAACAGGTTCTTCAGGAGTACGCAAAGAATATCAATGAATATTATCGCAATGAATTACAACCGAAAACATGGTACCCCATGTTCCATCGAGCGAAACTTAAAGATGAATTTGCATGGGTAGAGGAGAATAATAAGAAGTTCTTAAAAAACACTCCTAACAAAATTTTGGAACACCGATGGTACTCTTCTGAAAAAGGTGCTATAACTTCAATGCAATTTTCACCAAATGGATTTCATATTGTGGTCGGCCATGCCTCAGGCGGTATCGAGGTGAGTTTAGGTAATTGTTTTAGTTCCATAAACACTACTGAAGCTCCTAAGTTAATTGAATGAAGCATGATACTTCAACCTAACCTAAAATCACAACCTATCATATAGGATTCTAATTTGTTTGGACGTATTTTCTTGTTCTTTGGCGGAATTCCAGAGGGTGACACTTAGTATGTTGTCCACTGTGTAACTTGTATTTTTACCCAGACCCGTTACTTGGGACTGGACTATTTGTAATTTATGACTACTTTTGTTAGCTTGGGTCTTACCTGTTAAAACAAATGTATGTGTTAATGAGTAAATAAATAAATAAATAAATTTGTCTGCTTTGTCATGTGCGGTCAACGTACTGAAAGAACCATGACCGTTAAAAAAAAAATCTTATTCTAATTTGCGTTAATCTATGAGGTTGAGCCGTAGTCAATAAAGTCGAAAATATTGAGCTCTCAGTTCAGACGCTTTAGTAAAATTCGACTTTCATTTACTTCTTAACAATTAACTTTTGTGTCATTATTTATTTTTTACTAATTCACGTAAGTATCTAAGTAAAACATGTTAAAGTCGCATTTATGTATTTCTTCAGATAAATCCATGTTTTGCAGATTCCTCAGTACAGACACTTATGAAGTGAGGGCCCTTGATATACCGTCATAGATCTGTAATGTCATATTTTACAGATTTGGAAACTTAAAATATTGAAGAAATTCTTAGCTAAATTCTTAAATAAAAATTATGAACCCAGAGATAGTATTTAGGTACTGAGATTTAGGCTATGCCACTTTATGCACGCGTCTGGATTGAGAGCCCAAGTTATTTCATCATAACAGTTTTAATTCACGTTTAAGAAATTCATGGTCCTATGTTTTAAGTTTTAACTATTTTTAACTAATTTCCCTATAAGTTTTATTTCGTTTCGCAAGGGTTCAAAAAATGGGCCCTCGATCCAGATGCACATGTCTAGTCAGGGTTTGGAAGTCAATATAAAGCAATATACTAAATGATAGGCTTGTTATGGAAAACTTGATTGTTAAATGGAATTATTTGAAAAACTTGATTGTTATCACCAGTTTTGTTAAAATTTGGGATCTGATTAATTAACTAATGCGATTGATAATGGATGAAATATGAAATGGAGGCCTAGACTCGCAAACTTACTCTTCTCTGTTATTCTAGATGCGGCATGGCAGTACAGGCGTGGTCCTTGCTACTTTACGAAACATTCAGTTTCCTCCGAAACCCGTGCATGCTCTGGAGTACAGCCAAAATGAACCAAATGTCTGCTACGCGGCCTGCATGGATGGCGCCGTGTATCGTATAGAGATCCCACACGTATGTGAAATCAGGGGGCTAATTAAAATGGCCACTTTAGCAGATTCATGCAGGTAGGATAATAATAATATATGAATTGCGTTAAAATTCGAATGGTCACAAAGTGACCAACAAGTGAGTTAACGCAATTCATATTATCCTATAATAATCTGCTAAAGTAAAATGGCCATTTTAGACCCCCAGAATCTATTTCAAAATCAAAATTCGAAGTCATTTATTCAAGCTAGGCTGATAATCAGCACTTTTCGAACGTCAAAATTTACTTAACTTATTTACAAGTGACAGTCCCCCAAAACGCCCACTCTCCGACACTTCCTAGTGTTTTTGCTGGAAAGAAGAAGTGCACTTCTTCTTCAGCGGTGTGGCTGGGGAGCCACACCGCTATCTGTTTGGTTAGAAGAACCAGACTCGATACAATAGTAAAGTGAAAGTTAATATTACGATTGACTACAGACACAAATCAATAATAAAAAAGTATTATATTATATTAATAGTACAGCAACTATGGCCATAGGTATTAACAGTATTATCGATCATACAAACCCCTGTTTAATTGGAGGGTAGAAGGTACACAATTCGCTTGACGTCAGTCCAGATCTCGCCGTGAGGTCAATTTGGAATCGGCAGCTAATTACGGGATGCTCTATTACGTAAATGTTGAGCCATATCGACCTGCAGAACACCAACTTGTGAGTTCAACATTATATTTCTTTTTTTTTGCAACGCAGTCTTTTTTCGTACAATATTGTTACAAAAACACCTATGCATAACTCAGCGAAACAACGAAGACCATCCATTTTTTATTATCCTGGTACCTGCACAATTCAATACTCGTATTGTTCACGCAAAATTCCTGAGTGGATTCAATTTATGAAATAGAATTATTTATCGTAGCACAAAAGCGCGTGTATCCATTTCCGTTGTAGCAAATAACAGCTGGGAATAACGAAGATTAAAATGTTATCTTATATTCCCTTTGGTATTAGCGGCCTAGCGGTTTGTGTGTCTTTCACCAGAAATTGTGCCTGCGTGGTTTTGAAACAAGCGATGCGATGAATTGCTATCTCACGTCGCATCCGCGTGTGGTGGTACGGATGGTTGACTTAATTTGTTACCAAAAATCTACGGTATGCATAATTTGACGCGTGAACGGCAACAGCAGTTGTCTGAAGGTACTACTGTTATGTAAAAGTTTGTTTCGGTTCTCCTTGATGTTAGCTACTAATATAACGTTCACACTGGCGAAACATTACATGATAACATTAAGTTACATTAAGGAGATTAATATGCGTTGATACGTTTAATGTCCCTTTTTTTTTGCGCGTGGAAAATCATCGAATAACCCCTCCCGCTCTTGGGTAGAGCGAAAAGGAGTGTCAGACTTCTACTGACTAAAAACCACCCACGTTCCTTCTTAGCCCTTTATGTCTAGGCCGCGGTATCTCTTGCGAACAACCTGCAGCCCCGACGGGACGTTTAATGTCCTTGGTCTGAGATGAGAGATCAGATTCAAATGAAACGAGAAGGAAGAGGAAATACGGATTACAACCACGAGAAGAGATAGCGTAATAGAGATCTCAACTGAAATTCTATAGTCTGTAAAAAATAAAACCAATAACTTTATTAAAATACTTGATTCTAACAAAAGATAACAGTTCAGAAAACTCTATCGAAGACAGTTTGGTTGCAAAGAAAGGTAGTTAAATCCCGATTGTCAAACCAAAATCGCTGCTTTCAAAGCCCCTGCCTAAGGGTAGACCTACATAAATCAACTCAAATTGGCTGTCTGCCCTATCGATTAACATTGCCCATTTATTTGTGAAGATAGATACGTCCGTCACAGACCCTCCAGCGTACTGCATCAGAGCTGACCCGATGCTGGGCAGCCTCAACATGCAGTTCTATGGACATTATGGGAGTACGTTGCATTCTACGCCGTTGGTAACAGGTTAGTGTTTCAGTAATGAATAAAAACAACCTTGAAATGTAGATTCTGTCGGTTTCTGATCTAGGAATTTGAGAACCTGTCAATCTCTACTTTAGTAACTTTGGTGATTCCTTTGAAATTGAGAAACTGTGTATTTGTAGGTTCAACGGAGAAAAGAAAGTCTTGGTTGATTATAACCATTTGGATTTGAGTTGCTTGTAAATGTAGGTATCACCGATATTTTGAACTTTACAACCATTTTGATGCTGAGTTATGTAAATCATAGTTTGAATACTGCTATTTAAATTCCAAATACGGTGAAATGCAGTCGGTTAGACTGGAAGCCGATGGCGAAAAGGCTGTATGGATGAATCTTTACTAAACTGTATTGTGCCTTTTTCTTTTGGCAGAACGTTCCCCAGCACTGTCCTTGGGTATGTTGGCAGCTTCGACAAATATGGTCATCGGATATGCTGACACGTCAGTGAAGGTTTACGATATGGAAGCAGAAAAGGTGCGATGAAAAAACTTTATGAATGATGACAAAATGCTACTAATTGTAGCATTTTGTTATTCTATACTATCTATCTATACTAATATTATAAAGCTGAAGAGTTTGTTTGTTTGTTTGTTTGAACGGGGTAAACTCAGGGACTACTGGTTGGAATTGAAAAATTCTTTTAGTATTGGATAGTCCATTTATCGAGGAAGGCTTTAGGCTATATAACATCACGCCAAAATCAATAGGAGCGGAACATCAATGAAAAATGTTGCAAAAACGGGAAAAGATATTCCTTTTTGAGACCTTCCGTTGCGTGCGCTGCGAAAACGGTTTAAGTTACGTAAATATCATGTATCAAGGAATTGTTCCTCTTTATTAAAAGTTCTAAAAAAAAGTCCGCGACAGCATATTTTTATCTTTTACGATTGACTTACTGTAACCATTTTTTTATATTAAAATGTTAGGGTAAAAAGAATTATATTTTGCGAAGCTTATTTAACCCATATGGTATTAATCTATATCTAAATAAATGTGTTTGCTAGCACGGAAATTTAATATAGAATATTTGTGCCCTTTGCTCTATACAGTTTAAACAAATATCTTAGAAGATATCGCAATCTATACTAATATTATAAAGCTGAAGAGTTTGTTTGTTTGTTTGTTTGTTTGATTGTTTGTTTGAACGCGGTAAACTCTGGGACTACTGGTTGGAATTTAAAAATTTTTTAGTGCTGGATAGTCCATTTATCGAGGAAGGCTTTAGGGTACATAACATCACGCTACGATCAATAGGAGCGGAGCATAAATAAAAAATGTTGCAAAAACGGGAAAAGATATTCCTTTTTGAGAGCTTCCGTTGCGTGCGCTGCGAAAACGGTTTAAGTTACGTAAATATCATGTATGACGGAATTGTTTCTCTTTAAAAGTTCTAAAAAAAAGTCCGCGACAGCATATGTTTATCTTTTACGATTGACTCACTGTAACCATTTTTTAATATTAAAATGTTAGGTTTAAAAGAATGATATTTTGCGAAGCTTATTTAACCCATATGGTATTAATCTATATCTAAATAAATGTGTTTGTTAGCACGGAAATTTGATATAGAATATTTGTGCCCTTTACTTTATACAGTTTAAACAAATATCTTAGAAGATATCGCAATGTAAAAATATACGCGTGGCAGTCATTCGGTTCGGTGCGGTAGGTAGGTACGTGGGGATTCTGGCCTCTGGGGGCTCCGGAGAAATTCAAATTCAAAATATTTACAACAAAATGTTTACAAGTACAAGGTGTTACTGTATATTAAACAGTAAGAGATACCTATAGTAATTGTTTAATAATATGATTGAAGCCAATCTAAACTAATAGGTATTATAAAGAGGAAAGGTAAGATTTTTTGTTTGTTACGAGTACGATTTAACTCAATTTAATATGTTAGATAGTCGATTTATCGAAAAAGGTTATAAGCTATATTATGTGACGCAGACGAAGTTGTGTGGGTCAGCTAGTGTAAAAATATACGGGCGACAAAATAATTAGCGCGTGGCAGTCATTCGGTCCGGTGCGGTAGGCACGTGGGGATTCTGGCCTCTGGGGGCTCCGGAGAAATTCAAATTCAAAATATTTACTGCACCATAATGTTTACAAGTACAAGGTGTTACTGTATAATAAACAGTAAGAGATACCTATAGTAATTGTTACTTTAATAATATAATCGAAGTCAATCTATACTAATAGGTATTTTATAGAGGAAAGGTAAGATTTTTTACATATCTCTTGCTCTGTAAGTACACCCTTACACCCCTGAATGCCGGGGTGTATGACTATCATTACAGCATAGGTTTTGGAATTTGAAAAAAGAACTGTCATACTCATACTGCACGAAGAATATTTTTAAAAAGTAAATTTTTTTTTTCTGGGTATCGATTAATTACTCGAATCGGAATCTAGACAATTTATTTTATAAAGATTTTATTTTAAATATGGAAGGAATCGATTTAAAAATCAAACTGGCCAGCAAGATTTGACGCGCTTGCGTGCGTGAAAAAAAAAAGGCAGTCTACTAGTAGGCGCGAAAGCATCGCGAAAATAATTAATTTTCTTGTTTGAGTTCTTTTTCAAAAGTTTTAAACATGTCTTGTAGTACCAGTCAACTGCCGCCATTTACGATGCAAGAACCTCAAGTCACTCAAACTCAAGTCTTATCATCACAAACTCATATTCAAACTATAAATATACCTAAAAAGAACGTGACCATATCTCTTACAAATTGTAATAATTTTACTATTAATTTTAATTAAATACACATTTTTTTCTTCTTAATAAATGTTCATTGAAACCTGCTGTCTTGTTGTTTACTTACCTCACAATCGATATGTAAAGCAGAGTATTTATCTCGGGCGTAAGCATCAATTGCATACTCGGGTTAATTAGCGCCTTCGCTTCGCTCAGGCGCCAAAAACCTCGTATGCAATTGATGTCATACAGCCCTTGGTTAATAATCTACTATTGTTTGTTACGAGTACGATATAGCTCAATTTAATAAGTTGGATAATCGATTTATCTAGAAAGGTTATAAGCTATATTATGTGTTGCAGACGAAGTTGCGTGGGTCAGCTAGTCATTTATAAAGTTTTTTGATTATTAGCTACATTGAACCTTGACCCCACATAACATAACATCACGCCTGTAATCCCCGAAGGGTTAGGCAGAGGTGTACCTAATAGTACACCCACATTTCGCCAGTTATGTTTAAGTCCCTTGTAATAGGGGGCGAGCCTATTGCCACCAACCGGGCTCAAATCCAGACTCCGTGGTTGTTACTGATAAATTCCTGATGGAAAAAGCCAATAACACTTTGCCCGACCCGGGAATCGAACCCAGGACCTCATGCTCAGCAGTCGAACTTTTTGGCTCCATGGGCCATCCGTCCATGTGCTAGATCCTTCTTCATAATTCCATAGCGGAACATTCTAGATTCGAACGTAGAGCAATCAAGAATGCTTTCGTAACACAGCCGATGTGACAGTATCAAGACTTCATCGTCAATTATGGCATTGCCAACGCACGACACAAGGTCACGAACTCTCTATTTATTAAGAACGATTCACAGATTATGATAAACACATTATGGACAAAAGTATAACGTAGGTGTACTCCGTCACTTATAGGAGACCGTAGCATGCATAATATAATTTTCATCCCACCATCTCGGAAAGAGTATTTTTAATCTTCAATATCTGAGTGGAAAAGCCGTTTTTATTCTCTAGAGGATAAAGTAAATTGAATTTAGAACATCGTGTGCACTAAGTTTGTGAATTAAAAAAAACATTAAACCTATTTACTGCTACCTCTATGGTGCCGAATATATCATACAACTTTTTTTTAATTTGTTAAAAACTCAGACTCGGAACCTTCTTGGTGTTCTTTTTTCAATTTGCTTTGTACGCGGTTCTTTACGCGGCATTTTTTCACGTCATTGTTAAACCTTATATTAAAAACAAGAAACTTGAAAACAGGTGAAAAAACTAAAATGAGTGATTCTAGCGACGAGGAAGTTTGCTTGACGCCAACAGAATTGACTGAAACTGTTAATAATGCGCAAATGAGCTTTCTCCCTCAACAATCACGCGAGAAGTATTTAAAACAGTACGATATGTTCAACACGTGGCGACTAGCAAAAGGAGCCAAAACTTTCTCAGAAAACGTTTTGCTGGCATATTTTATAGAATTATCCGAGAACAAGAAAGCAAGCACTCTATGGAGTACGTATTCGATGCTAAAAGCAACAATAAAGATGAAAAAAGACAAACATATCGATACCTATCCTAAATTAGTGGCATTTTTAAAAAGAGCCTCATCTGGTCATCAACCAAAAAAATCGAAGGTTTTCACAGTATCTGATATTGAAAAGTTTCTTAACGAAGCACCCGATTCCGTATATTTGGCGGCAAAAGTAAGTCAGTTGCACATTCAGTATCTACTTAAGTATATTAATCTCAATTAAATAGTATACTTAGTAGATGTTGATAGGCATAATTATGCGTTCATATCAATTTTATTCATTTATCTACTACAATACTCTTTACGTTACAGGTTGTTCTTATTATTGGAATAAACGGAGCATGTCGAACTAATGAACTAACACAACTTAATGTCAAAAACATTGAGAAACATTCAGATGACTTACTATTAATTAATTTACCTAATACAAAGACAAAAAGAGACCGCAACTTCGTCATTCGCAAGGAATACGTAACGATTGTTGAGAAATATCAAGCCTTACGCCCGCCTAACACTCCAATCAATCGATTTTTTCTACAGTATCGCAATGGAAAGTGTGTTAGACAGCCTATGGATACTAATAAAATTGGCAGTATCCCACGAGAAATAGCAACATTTCTTGAACTTCCAGAACCCCTGTTGTACACGGGTCATTGTTTCCGACGAACTTCAGCCACACTTTTGGCTGATTCCGGAGCTGATCTCCTGTCCCTTAAGCGCCACGGAGGCTGGAAGTCCAATGCAGTTGTAGAGGGATACATAGAGGATTCCATCCAAAATAAGTCTAAAATATGTGAAGGCATCGTAGGAGCCATTACACTGAAAGAGCCTCAATCGGATCCTTGGACTGGCCCTTCTACATCAAAAATAAGCCGTTATGAAACACCTAACCATCTCCCTCTCTCTCCAACATTCACGCCAAGGGAATCCGATGAATCGGTACAACTATTAAGTATGACAGATAGTTTACCGAAAAACAGTACACAAGTGACTAACACCAATATTACAGTACCAAACAAAAATATTACACTCAATTTAAATAACTGTAGCAACGTTACTTTAAAATTTTCTTAATTATACCTTAGTATTATTTTGTTATAATTTAAAGATTATTCTGTAATACTTACCTGTCATAATGTAGTAATTAATACCTAAACTGAAATAAAAGTGTACCTATCTTGTGATTGTAAACGTTTTTTTTTTGCATTTAGTCATTTCCTCGCTGAGGTGGAATGAAAAGTTACGTGTTGCACTCGAGTGCAAAGATTTTTCACCTCGTGCTCTTTTGATTCCCTCGCTAACGCTCAGGATTCTAATTTTGAATCACTCGCTGCGCTCGTGATTCAATTTTAGAATCCTTCGCTTGCTCGGTCATCAAAATTGAACACGCGGTTAAAAAGCAACTTTGCACTCTTGTATAACAAATAACTATTACATCAAACTCTAATCCTCTAAGTTACGAGTACCTATATACATTATGCATAATTGATGTCTTCAAATTGCAGTCTTAAACCCCTCACCTCTCAAACTCGTAACGTTTTTCGAACAAAATAACAATAAATCTGTTTTTTAAGCAAATTTTATATAAGCATTTTCTTTGTAAAACATACCTGCCATTAAGTACAGAACGCATTAGGTAGGTGTCTACTAAAATATACTGAAAGTGAATTATGCATAGTCCAATACATTAACAGAACATATAAGTCTTGTGAAGTGATTTAAACATTTTCTTTTGTGTGTTTTAGTAAATTTATGTACTTTCGTTGAATATTTTATTGCGTTTTGAGGCCCTTATTTACTTACCCCGCATAGAAAAATGTTCTGAAGACGAAAAACGAGCCGTTGGTATACTTATTGTTATTTGGTGAAAGCAAAATACAATATTTTTTTCTGTCAAATAAAAAAAGACATAAAATAAGAGAGGCTTGGAATACTGTATCCAGCTGTAGACTAAGGCTATTGATGATGATGTACGTTCTGTTCTAAACCTTTCCACAATATTTTTCTTTTTATGGGACAAGGCCGCCACACTATTCCCAAATCACTGTAACTCCTGTAGGCCAGAATCAACAGTGGCGACCACAAGAAAAGCGCCGAGACAATGAAGCCCGACGAAGTCCCGAACGAACCCGCAACGAAATTAATCAGAAAAGAATAGCGGAGGAGTAGGAAAAACATAATTTCCACTTGCCTACATATCAGCAGGAGACAGAACAGAACAAGGCCAATTGGCACACAGGGACGTACACAACTGGGATAAGCCCATTTGCGTAGCACCACGAATATTATTGTCAATTAATATTATTTGTGTTAGTCTTCTTTTTAGCGTGTCGATGGCAAATCGTCACTTAACAAATTCAATATTCAGCTATGCGAACTCCGCATGCTGATGCAGTCATAAGATCGTCAAGTATGCAGGTGTCCGGGCATGCAGCGCAAGATGGAAGGTGGGCTATTGTCTGTGGTGATATGCCGCATACACACTTGAGATCTGTACCGTCTCTTTGAGGAGTGGCTGGAGAGGCGCCACGGTGCCCTCACCTTCCGTCTAACGCAGGTCCTCACCGTACACGGATGTTTCGGGAGGTACCTGCACCGAATCAGGCGGGAGAAAACGCCCGGATACCACCATTGCGAAGATCGGCCGGAGGACGCGGTGGAGCACACCGTGTAGGTCTGTCCCGCTTGGGAGGAGCCCCGCCGTTTTCACATAGCGGCGATTGGCGGCGGCGACCTCTCGCGTCCGGCCCTGGTGCAAGCCATGGTCCGGGGTGAGAGGGATTGGGACGCCATCGCCTCCTTCTGCGAAGTAGTGATGCTAGCGAAGGAGGTGGTGGAGGGAGAGAACCTCTCGTCCCAGCCGCCGTGGGTGGCGCTCTGGGCGTCGGGGGCCACGAGATGGCTTCCGGCCACCGTAGATGCGGGCCTGTGAACGTCGAGTAATGGACTAGCTCACCGTCCCTTTGTCTTATGACGACGACAGGCCGTGTCGACGGCGCGTTCGCGTTCCACGAGCGCCTCAAAGAGAAGTCAGCAACATGGAAGCAAATTGGACGCCACAGTCGACCGGACTGTGGCGTCCAATAGATACTCGTACCTAATTTTCTATTTTGTAAGTTGAAGAATCACAAAGGTATTCATCAAGTTCTCAGAATGTAGGGTGTTATCTCTTTGGATAACTATATAAACCAGAGTTAGGTACTACAATAACTTTACGGATTAACCGATAACCAATTCACCAAAGTGAAGTTTATCTTTCAAACAATGAATACTGTCTATCTCTTGCGGGCATCGTGTGGGCGAACTCCGGCTAGATAGAATATTGTGTTACAGTACAGTCATAACATAAAATTGCGAAGCCAAGCAATAAGGTTTATCTTACAAATTGTTAGATACACAGAGCTTGTAATTAAAGGCTTTTATGTGATATATAGCAATAGTAACTACTTACTTTAACCTAAAATCTAGCGACTAGAGAGACACTTAAAACAGGGCTGTAACAAATGATTCCTAGCAGAGTGGACTGCCTATAGGTGGTTCACTGCTGTCAGTTACATAATGTCATCGTATTATGTGGTTTGCAAACACACAGTTTTTAAGGACTAGGTTTTTTACTAAACCTATAATATGAGCCTCTACTCGAAATAAAGTTTTTGAATTTGAAACAACAGACAACGAACACGAACGCTTATTGGTGGTGAGTTAGGTATCGGTGTCAAAATTAATTTTTTGCCCAATGAGTGCGCCAGATTTAAGTTGCGTGGCATACCGGGTTACAAGTCTGTTACTTTCCTTACGGCTATACATAAAATGTAACCAATAAAAGGTTACGGCTTAATCTCGTTTAACTGTAGTAATAAAACTGACATTTCTGCATTGGATTTATTATAACTTTGATGTCCTTGACATCAAAATTTAGGTCGGAGAGTTTAAATGTTATTGGAAAGACGAATCGTTAAGCTGTGCCGAAATGGAAAAATGTCGAATATCCAACGTTAGGCTTTTTAATGGTTACCACACATGACACGAATGAAGTTAAGCTTTCAGTATAATTTGTTTTCAGTGAATTTCATTTCATGTCGATTTCGGACAATAATTGACAAGTAATCTTTGGTACTTTGTTTGCATGCTGTTGACATGCCAAGGTGGCTAAAGGTGGCCTTTTGTTCCGGGCCTTGAGGCGAGCGGAGATCTCTGTCAGAATCTAACTTACTAAAAACAATTTCTGTGTTCCCTTCCCACACTTGCACCGGGGATCATGGGAACAAGTGCACCTTCCACGATCCCTGGCTAAAGGTGACATGCCAATCTGCTAAAAGGTCAACCTCTCTTCAGTTTTAATTCTATCCTACTGGATAGAATTAAAACTTAACCAGTATTCATTCTATCCTACTAAAACTTAAAGTTTAAAACTAACATTAGATACCTACTCTTATGTATGAGGGAACCATACCACAACTGATTAAGTAGATTCCAATTTGCTGGACTAGCCTAACCCTTATTTATTGCGTTTGTTTCTCTTTAGACTACATTAACGTACAAGGTGCACAAGTCGCGGCTCGCGTTCATCCCGAAGAAGTTGCAGAGAATGCACTTTGGTCAGGTGGTCGCACTCAGGTGTCATCCGCAGAAACCGAATGTGTTCGCCAGTGGAGCTTGGGACAGGACCCTTAGGGTGAGTTTACTAGTACCAGTGCCAGCACATTAAGATAACTGTCAAAGTTTTCTAATCAACCGTGAACTTATTGATTTAGTGATAAAGTCGAAAATGTTTTCATGAAATTAGACTGATGTTCGTAGCTTTATGTGCTGGCTATTGTAAAAGAAGGCATTGCGGTTGTAGTGAATACAGAATACAGCCATTTTCCTTTTCCATTCCTTACTCATTCATTTATGTAAATAAACAAATTACCGATTGGTGGTCTAGGTATAAGCGGCTTTTATAAATAACGACCCACCAAATTGAACAATTTCAATCGCTTTGACAAAAACTCAGTGAAGCTCAAAGTCACGTAGGTGTGCCTATAATGAAATAGCGCCATCATTTACGAATTTGTGACAGATTGTAAGTTAATCTTTGTGTTTCATCTCTATACAGATGAAACTGGTCCCTATGATATGAATCCCTTTATGAATTAAAGTGGTTTTATACGTAAACAAACATGAGCTCAAATTAAACAGATTTCAACCCTCAACTTTGTTGTTCACAAAAAAATAAATTGTTCGCATAGTTGCAGTGAAACTAACTTTGTTATGAGGTACAACAAAAAATAACAACACCTACGGTTGTGGATAACTTTGATAATAATATGAGTGCAATTTGACCGCAGAACATTTTAACCTTGGTGCCCTCTACATATTAGCAGGGGTCTACCGTCTACCTCAGCCAAAGGTGAAAATTTAAGGGAACGTGAAAAACTGTTATATAAACATAATTTTGTGGTAATATGGTTTCCATGCCTATTAACTGCGAACAAAGTGTTGTTATGCTCCGTTTATGCTCAAAAAATTTGTATTATTTTGGTGGTTTTTCAGTAAACAATGTGTACACAGGAAACTCGGTACTTTATTTGTTTCCCTTTCATAGGACGTGTATTTTTATTTTTTTTATACCAGTAGGTTGACGATGAAAAACGGTCACCGTAGCCGAAACCGGATTGGAAGGATTATTATTATAATTATTTTTTATTCACTATTTAGCATTTTGTATTTCGTAAAATTTATAAGTTCGAGATAGTGTTGTCACCAACACCATCTCGAACTTATAAATTTAGTTGGTGAGGAAAACGAGTAAAAAATGGGTTATACGTTCTTCTTTTAGAATGTGTATCTGAGACTCTATGTAGCTATCAAACCAGAACTCCACCAAAGTGGAGACTAGAAGAACATAGTGTTGTAAACCTCCAATAGAATTTCGTTATTAAGTTTAAGTAGAAATGGTTGAGCAGAGAGAAACGGAAATGTCTCATATTTGTGCAGGCTAGTCTCTGCACTCAACGCCCGAGCAGGCAGAAGCGTACAGCAGAAATGAGATGGCAAGTGAGCGGGGTACGTTAAGCGACGTCTGCCTTTCGTGTTAGATCACGCTATACAGGCCAGCTTTTGGATACACTCTTAACACACTAGCTCTTACTCCTGAGCATCTTCTCTCTCTTCTGCTACTCACGACTCGGGTCTTAGACTTTTGACTTCGAAGTACTGTTTAGTGCTAAGGTAGTTGACACGTCTTAGTAAATATTGACATTATAGGTGTGCAAGTATGTGTCATATAGACAGGTAGTGCCACCCTGATAAACAGTTTAGGTGATAGTTTTTTAATACCCCCACGCGCACTGTCGTCGCCCTATAAATGTACGAATGCGCTGTCGGCAAGTACGTGGGGCGAGTAACTTACTGGAAGCTAGTAAACACGTGCTGAATTAAACATGGCGGACAACGACCGCGGACAGACTCAAAGCATCTCTGTCGAGATTAAAATATTTCTCTTGGCGGTTAACTGCTCAAATTATTTATTAAACGCGCTTAACAGACGGTACGGTATTGTTCGCGGGTTATTATGGAATATTCTATTCTTGCTTTGTTGATATTGTTTTGATGTTGTAGTTTTTTATTTAGACTTGCTTTCAATTTGAACTATAGTGTTGTGTTTGATCTAGCGAAAACGTATAAAGTACAACAGTTTGATTTGATAATGTCTTCACTATTGTAGTTATGATTCCTTAATTTTAGTTAGCCTAACCAGTATTCGAAATACAGTACAGTATACAACATCTATACATATAATAAATCTGTAGAGAAATCGTTTTTGTACATCGAAAATATTTAAAAAAAAAAATTGTCGGGGTATTAAAGTAAACAGAACACATTTCCAGCATTTTTGTCTGTTTGTCTGTTTCGATGACTAAGCATCACGTCAAATTTACGAAACGAATGTAGGTAACTTTTATACATAAATATTGTGCGTAACTTGGGCTATTACTTAGACTTTGTTTCATCGTAATCGGTGCTCTCTATCAAAAGATATATGAATTTATAGTTTTCAAGAAGAACTCATCGTTATGGTCAAGAATGAGACAAGCAACGACATCTATTCAACCAATATGGTACTTATTACTAAATGCCTTCACAAGATAACTTTAAAAAAGTTATGATAGCAAAAGGTACGTAGATATAAGTCTAAATGACGCTGCTTTCAAAATCTACATAGCCTAAACCTTATAGTGTTTGATCGCTCTTTTTTAGCAGTTTATCTTCGTCTTCGACAGATGGCGTTATTCATTTGATGTCATTTTCTGAACCGCTGTGATAGTAAACATACACACATTATGTTTCGTGAATAGTCAACAAATAAAAATTTACCAATTACACAGTATTAAAATCCAATTTTTTTTTAAACTAAATTAAAATTAGATAAAACCCAAGACATATTTTTTTTTGTACCGTGTGGGAATCGAACCTGCGACACGCAGTGCTACTGTTCGTCCAGCCATTGCGCCAACCATGTCGTCATATAGATGTGGTGTGTTGTTAGCCCTATGTGTCGAGGCCGCGGTATCTCTTTCGAACAACCCGCAGCCTCAACGGGCGTCGGTGCTTGGGGGCCCTTCAATGTTGCTGACATCTCTTTGAGACGCGCGTGGAACACGAACGCGCCTCCATCGTCATAGGACGGACGAACGATTAACTAGCCTGTTACTCACCGTTCACAGGCCCGCGCCTACGGTGGTCGGAAGCCATCACGTGGCTCCCGATGCCCGGAGGGTCTCCCGCGGCGGCTGGGACGAGAGGTTGTCTCCCTCTCACGTTCCGCCACCTCTTTCGCTAGCATTACTGCTTCGCAGAAGGAGGTGGCGGCCATTTCAGATTCGATGTCCCAGATTCGGTACAGGTACCCCTCTCGGAACACCCTCTAATCCCCTCTTTTTTTTTGTTGTTCGTAAATTATCAAATGACTCATCCCGCTCTGGGCGGAGCGGAAGAAAGTGTCAGACTTCTACTGACTAAAAACCACCCACGTTCCTTCTTAGCCCTTCGTGTTTCGGGGCCATGGTATCTCTTGCGGACAACCCTCTGCCCCGGCAGACGTCCCTTTGGGGCCCCTTAATTGTTGCTGACATATCCTTGAGGCGCGCGTGGAACACGAACGCGCCAACGACAATCTGTCTGCCTGTCGACTATAATGTACCTGTTTCAAATTTCTTCAAGATCCGTTCGGCCGTTCTGACGTGGTTGATTAACAAACACCCATCCATCTAAACTTTAGTATGAGACATAGTCAGTACTTTGCATTACTCTCTTCTTATTTTCTACAGCGTCAGTAAGTTAACGTAGGGCAATGATTAAATGTACTTTTATCTAAGCGACGCATTTTAGTTTCCGACAAGCACGCGAACGAAGTCGCGGGCACAGCTAGTCGTTTATAAAAATACACGTGCACGCTGAGTTTCTTGAAGCTAATTGTGACAAGTTTACTTAAAAAAAAAAAAAACTTTTCGAATCTGCATAGGAAGGTAAATACTATCTCTATTTTTATCTGTATCAATCAACTCAAACATAAAAATCGTAATATTTTCTTTAAAAAATAGTATGCTTAACGATGTATGAAGTATGATTTTTTGCATTTTCTGAGAAGATTTACTGTGGTAACATATTTTTTTTTTTTCACCATCGGAAAGTAGAGATTTCAACAAACAGAAACCATACCAACTTTTTGAAAAAAGCTGAAAAGCTAGAAATAAATTACAGCGTATTTGGGACATAAAAAGGTAAGTTTTCACAAATTTCGATAAAAAAAAAAAATTTTGTAAAAGATAAAATAAAAAACCAAAAACTTGATTTTTTGAATTTTTCACATAAATTTTGAGGTTATGTGAAAAAAGTGTAAATACAAAAGTTTTAGATCTTTTTATTACCCACAACTTTGCCATTTGACTTTTTTCGATAGAACTTTTAGTTTTGCCGGAAATCGAGAAAAACCGTTTTTTACCCTTAAAAACTCACCCCCATCCCCTTCCCGACCTCAGATCGCCCGTAAATTATTTTTCCTTTCATTTTTATAATATTTCCCTCCTTTTCTAATTCATCCTACTATTATTTTTTTTCACTTTTTATTATTTTTAAAGGCTTCTACCCTGGTCTATTATTTGTAGTTAAAACATATTCTGCGTTTCTTATTCACTGTGCGTCGTTTTTTAAACTCAAGATTTTGCGTTACTTCTATTACAAATAAGTATAATTATGCAGGTTATAAAATTTTTATTGAATTCACAAAACGATGAAAATCAGATAATATCTACTGAAAAAGTAATAACATTTTCAATTAAATTGTATGGTTACTGACCCATTTTGATTCGATTTGCGCTCCAATTTTAATCCTAAATGGTTTTGGACGTTACTAGTAATAGATAATGAATATACGTAGATATGAACTATTTAGTATTTACGTAATAAATTATTATAGACATTTGTATATCGGATTACACTAATAAAGTTGGGATCGCGTAAAACCGAGGAGTCCTCCGACCGTGATATAGATTTTCATCTGAGTTGATTTAATTTATTACCAAAGATTATAAGACAATTCCATAAACGAGCTTTTTGGATATTTGCAATCAAAAATACAAAATAAGGTAGGAGCTGCTTCCCGTCGGGGCTGCGGGTTGTTCGAAAGAGATATCGCGGCCTCGGCGCAAGGGCTAAGAAGGAACATGGGTGGTTTTTAGTCAGTAGAAGTCTGACACTCCTTTTCGCTCTGCCCATGAGCGGGAGGGGTTATTGGGTATTTGATGATTTTCCACCCGCCAAAAAAAAAAGTACATAACATTATGCCTGTAATATCCGACAAGTTAGGCAGAGGTGTATAACTAATAGAACACCCATATTTCACCAGTTTTGTTTAAGTCCCATGTAATAGAGAGCGAGCCTATTGCCATCAAATGGTCACAAATCCAGACTAAAAACGGAACAACAACCCACTAACACTTTGCCCGACCTGGAAATCAAACCCCAACCTCATACCCAGCAGTCGCGTTTCTGACCACTAGACCAACGAGGCAGTCGTGTTCAATAAAAGTAGGGTAAATATAATATGTAACCTTAACACTAGAGCTAAAAAAAATAAAACAATGAAATGCCTTTAAAACTTTTAATTGGTCCAATGTAAACTAAGTTAACGTGAGTATATCTTAAGCTTATCTATTAATGTAAACAGTAATAGATTAACTTAAGATAGCCATTTGAAGACATGACAATGACATCCTCCAGCTCGCTTTGGGCCTGCAGCGTAGAACACTCCCTCTTATAGAGAGGAGGCCATGATGCCGTGAGAGGGCCAATATCCCAGCAATGGGAACATTATAGGCTGGTAATGGATAAATGCATATTATATTTTTTTATTTAACAGTAAAAAACGTCTTGGTAAATTAAGTAGTTTTTCAGACAGATGAAGAGAGAAATGATCCTATAAGGGTCCAGTTTTTCCCTTTGAGGTACAAAATCCTAATAGCAACGAATAAGCAAAAATGACAATTTTGAATTGCTGGCTGGTCCTTCTTAACGATGACTGCTTCTTGTTAATGTAAGGTTGTGGTTTAATTGGTCCCAGACTAAGTCTGGTGTGATCTTTCAGGTTATATTTATATTTTCTTACTGTCCCTTTCTGTATACGTCCGTTTCCTTATTTCTTTAAAACCGATATGATTCCGTGGACAATAGTGTGGGTTATGCGTTTGTTTACCAATATATCTAAACTAAATATTAATATTGTAAAAAATTGTTATTTGGGACAAAAAACAGGTACACAAACTGTTTTTTGTCCCAAATAAATAAAAAAGAAAATAAAAAAAATAAGATAAAACTACAAGTTACATGCGATTTTACTTCCTACTTTAATTCTAACTTAAATTTTTAAAGACTCCGTAGAGAAAATGGTAATGAGCAAAACGTAGGAACTTTTCCTAAGTTAGTGGGCGTTGCACTAGACTCTGAATGGACTGCTATCCTTTGTAAGGTTCTAAGAATAGTAAGAATCTACATTTAGCTAGTTAATGACGTTGCAATCCTATTATGTAACGAGAATAAGAAAGAAAGAAAGGAAACATATTTGTTTAGCACATGCCACAAGTGCACACAACAAACAATAAAGATTATAAAAGGAACTAAAAAACTAAACTGTAAAAAAAGTTGTGTGCATCTCACGGCTGCGCCAAATAGAATAAGTTACTTCATTTTAAAGAAAATCATTTTATCTATTGTTGGAATTTTCCCACGCGGCTTTCACCTTGCTTTTTGTCAAACAATCCTCAAGATTATTTTGTTACAACATTATTTCCAACACGAACCAGAAAAAGAACGTTTTTTCTGTTCAATGAATTATAACTTTCAACAACTCAACTGCCAACTTTTTCTGTTGCATTTATAAATATTTGTAATGCGTTCTATGTTCCTTTCTATTTCCTTTAACAACGAACTCAATGAACTCATTCATAAAATCACAGTTTTTTTGCGTTTTAATAGCAATTCCTTGTTTCCTTTAATAAAGCTTCAGCTTATAATCTAACAAATCAGTCACACAATAATAGTTATTTGTGCAACAAGAGAGCAAAGTGGGTTTTTGCTGCGAGTGTTGATTTTGAATCCCGAGTAAGCGAAGGATTCTATAGTTGAATCACGAGCGTAGCGAGTGATTCTAAAGTTGAATCCTGAGTGTGGCGAGGGATTCAAAGGCACGAGATGCAAAAAAGCTTTGCTCTCGTGTAACACACATTACTTTTCACTTCAGCAGCGAGAACACTTTAGGAGATAAAATAATAAACAGGAATAGATTGAAATAACTATTTATTGTGAATCAAAATAATTAACATTGTAGGTAGAGGTACCAATTCAATAAAATTAGCCTTATGCCCAACTGACATTCTTTTTAGAAAAGATACGAGTTTTGCGTATGTTTCAATATGCACGTTATGTTTTGTTTTTAAAGTAGCTTTCCACATTGAGTAAATACTCCACATTGTAGATGATCGCCTCGTCTGTGATAAATCTAAAAAATATGATAGCAACACCGTCTCCGAAAAACTGCTTGTGCCTTTTGTAAGTCTCCATTCTTTGAAGACATGGTATGCTTTCAGATATTTTTCGCGAGATTTTTCAGGCAGGAAACTTAATTCTGCATTTTTTACATTATTCTTCAATTCTTCGGGTGTTAAATAGCAGACTTCGTCACTGGACTCACTTATATTTATTTATTATTACTACTTTATTATCCAAATTTTATTGTACTTTGTAGCTAGCGTAACAGAGAATAAAACAATAAAAATTTAAATCCCGCTTTTTTTTTTAAATTCGTTCTGAAACTACACTCGCGGCATTCTGTCTCAATATTAAAAATTGTTAAAACTATAAATAAATAAGTAGATACCTACATGATAAACTTCGTATTTTTTTCTTCAACATTCTTCATCTTGATTTAAATATAAAAAATATAATTCGATTATTCGAAATATAACAATTTTTCATTTCATCACGTGATTTACAATATTACGGTTATCGATTTACAATATCGGTATCCGAACGTTTTATTGTTTGTTTCTTTTATAAGCCTATAATAAAGGAATTTGAAAATCTAATTTCGAATCGACTTGTTTCTATCTCTCGCTTGTTTCGTATCAAAGTGAAAGTGACAGAACAAAATGAAGTTGAAATCTTTCGAATTTTGTGATTAGACCTGCACAGTTCTCGGTATTAAAAAAAAAAATTAAAAAGTTACTTTGTCTCACGCTCGCAGCAAAATCGAATTTTGCTCACTGTCTGTAAACAGCAAAACCTGCTTGTTTGAGGTGCTGAGGTGAAAAAGTATTTTCCTACATAAATAAATGCTGGTCCAGTTTTTGTTCCTCCTCGCATTGTTATATTTTTTATACCATACCTACTCTAAAAAGCTTATTTTATTCACGCAAAACAGTGAATAAAAAGGCCTCTTATTCACTGTTTTGTTTTTATTCACTATTTTGGTGTTTGAATTTGGAACACAAAAATATATCCGGTCTCTATTTCAATGCTTACACAAACTCCTTGCGCTAAGATTCGAAATTCAAAACTCTTTGGTGCAAATAAATTCTCGAGATTTGATTGGTCGATATTTGCGACAAGGAGTTTGGCATTAGATTAAAAACTGTTTTGTGTTCTTTGCTGCCTTTATAGAAAAATAAATATTGTTTCACAAGTTGACCACCCTAATGATAATAATAAGAAAATTACGCTTAATTTCAGTCATTGCTCTAAATTTAATGTCCATTTCAATTAATGTAACAATTCTTATTTCTTGATTAAATTTCTATTTTCGCTTAAATTATGTCTTTTCTCGTAGTCATGATATAAAGTATAGTATGCAACTCCTGAATAAAGTAAGAATTTATATCGAGGGCCATGAATCACTCCCGTCGTTCAGGATTCTAACAGTTGAATCACTCGCTGCGTTCGTGATTCAATCATTAGAATCCTTCACTTGCTCGTGACTCATCTACGGCCCTCGCTTTAAATCCGTCCTTTATTCACTAGTTGCATAATATACTATTCTCTTCGTAAGTAGCTACTAAAGCTTATCATGTTAAAACATTTTTTTCTTAGAAGATTATTTAAGTGTCTGTTTTTGTAATTTGGAAATAACAGCTTCTTACCCGACCGTGGCGAAACCCAAAAGGAGGGTTATTACTGAATGCATTTCATATCACATACATTTTTTCTGTTCGTCTGTCTGTTTGTTCCGGCTAATGTCCGAAACAGTAGGACCGATTTTGACAGGATTTTACTGGCAGATAGCTGATATTATTGGGTTTAATGCTATAAACCCAATAATATCAGCACGCGTGACGCTATAATTTAATTACATTCTATTTTATTAATTTCAGATCTGGGACGTGAGATGCTCCATTGGGTGCGTTATGACTTTTGAAGGGGTTAACATTTGCAGCGATTCGATTGATCTGAACGTACGTATATTTTGTTATAGATACTAGAACTAGGACAGTGCATTAGCAGCTTCACGCTTCAGGAGGTGTCGTGACCGTCAATGGGGGAATGTCAGCTCTTATTGAAATTGAAATTGTTTATTGAAAAATTGATATACAAAAATGTTTACAATATGGCCTTAACAACTATAGGTATACAGTTTATTGGATTCTACCTGAACTAGGAATAAACCTGTATCTCAGGTAACACACCACACATCCACACTATCTTATGACATGTCCACACCACGCATCTATCTCAAGCAATGTCTAAATTAAGCGTTAGACCTACTACGAGTACTACTTCACTCCAAAAATGCGTTAGACCTGTTACTGGTATATTTTTATCTGGACTGCCCCGTTGGTCTCGTAGCCGCAAGCGCGACTGCTGAGCGTGAGGTCCTGAGTGCGATTCCCGGGTCGTGCAAAGAGCCTATTCCGTTTTTCCATTGAAAATTTTTCAGTAGTAGCCTAGAGTTTGCAAAATGGCGGTATGAAGGAACCCCCAGGAAGCACGTTAAACCATTGGCCCTGCGGCTAATTTCTCTCCAGAGTATTGGACTGCTGTCCCATCAGATTATGATAGTAATGGATTTAAAGAGTGCACCTGTGTCTGCGCACACACGATCTACAATATCTCCCGCGCCGATGACTTATCTCCGCTAAGATTGACCACCGTGACCGAAAACGGTCAGGAGGATTATTTTTATCCCCGTAATCCACGTAACCAATACACCCACTCGTTTACCTTGCACTTTTTTTGGCGGGTGAAAAATCATCGAATAACCCCGCCCGCTCTTAGGCAGACCGAAAGGGAGTGTCAGACTTCTACTGACTAAAAACCACCCATGTTCCTTCTTAGCTCTTTATATCGAGGCCGCGGTATCTCTTGGGAACAACTCGCAGCCCTGACAGGCGTCGGCCCTTGCGGGCCCTTGCCATGTTGCTGTCATCTCTTTGAGGCGCGCGTGGAACACGAACGCGCCATCGACACGGCCTGTCGTCGTCATAAGACGAACGGACGGCGAGCTAGTTTACCTTGCCCTCGAATAGACAATGTGTCTGGGTATTACACCCACAGTTTTCCAGATATAGGTAGAGGATTATTTTTCATGTGGGACGTCGAAACCCGAGGCCCAAATCTGTAACACTGGGTACACGTTTTTGTACGCCCTCTCTCAGTATTGTATGAACTTTCTTAGTTTATCCTAGCGAGAATGGATGATGGGCTAAGAAAATATCCTGGAACAATCATTTTCGTTCGAAGAATAATTATTCCCTACACACATTAATACTACGGAGTAACTCATGGATAATAAAAACAGCCCAGGGTTGCGTAGATTCGTCCGTGGTTGGATGTCCACCCATAACATACTGATTTTCCTCTGTATCTCGAAAACCACGTTTAGCCGTTGGTTAAGATGTTTGATAGTCATTATCTACAGGTAGCCATGCAGCGACTCGTATGTGTAACAACCAGTCTTACCAAGGGCTATCGTATTTTTTTTAAATTTATTTATATAATTTATTTTCTCTTCACAAAGTTGACTAAATTTAATATTAATGAATACAAGAAAAATGGGTAAGCTGTATTCCAACTTTGTGAGAGACTGGTGCCTGATGTAGGTTTTTAGAAAAAAAGCCTGTGTTACCAGGCCCCTAAGCTTTCGGCTAGAATTAACTTGTACAGAGATACCGTGTAAGAGTAAGATTTAAACAATATACATAACAAAAATATAAAAACCAAAACAGTAAAAGATAAAAAAATATGCGTAAAAGAAAAAAAAAGTAATAACAATCAGAAAAATATAACCCAGTACTAACTGGGTTGCGTAAGTCAAATAGGTAGCCGCTCCTAAAATACTGGTATTCACATTCAGCTGCATCTGGTTGGAAAAAGCAAGGCTAGGCTGATGATTACACATTATTACTAACTCTGCAACAATACGTGCGTGAAATTAAATGTTCTGTAAACTCACATTGTGAAGAACTCCATATTATTTTGTAGTCAGTAGCTATGTTCTGGTATCTAGTGATGTAACAAGGCATCGTTTTAAATTCATGTTAGGGATCCGAAAACTTTTGTTCACACGCTGAGGATCTGTTCTCCTTATATTTACATATTCTAGCGTCACCGCAAGTACCCTAAAGTTTTAGTAAGGAACGGGTATTATCCATCATAATATTTAGGTGTTCCGGTTGAAAATGCGTGAACATTTTAGTGAGTGCTAACTTTTCATTATTTTCATACAAATCGTCGAGTTTTCGTCATAGGTTTAAATGCTTGAAAGAATCTTCAAGATTTTTGATGCTAAAGAAATTCTTACATGTATGTAGGTATTGTTACGAAAAGGTTCTTTAAATCAATATTCTACTATTTCATTTTTAACAATTCAAAATTATTTTTCTAAACCGATTTTTATAGAAACATTTTAAACGAAATTTTCTTTGTGCACTTGTGCCGAATATGATAATAAATTATGCAAATCACGTTACTTTAATATATACGCATTTATCTAATCTTCAAACTAAGTGCTAGATTTAATAAACCTTGTATAATGTCTCTCAACGTCAACTACACGAAATAATTAAGATCTCAAAATGTATTCAAACACTCTATTTTTCTTTTAGAAATAAAAACTGTTTTTAAGCGTCATTATTTTATTAGGACCACTAAAGCGCTTAAGTGGTAATAAATAAGTAATGCAAGCCAAATTATGCATACGTAATGAGTTTCGGTACTGCTGTAAAATATAATATTTAATATGCCTTGTTTGTTATAACTAAGAAATTTGCCTGAATAATCTACCACTATTATATTCATACGTGATTTGAAATTAAAACATTTTGTTCGTTACTGAAAACGGGATATTTTCCATGTTTACTATTCGTTTTGAGTGACAAATATAAAATAAAAAAAATATTTAGGCCTTTGTCACGGGTATGTCTGATAGACGTATTTATTACCTATTCTATGACAAACTATTAAAGAAGATTCACTAGAACGAACCTCGCGTACTTCAAAAATGTATCTGCCGCAGTACATGCCGTGCATAGGTTCACAATGGTAACAAAAAAAAAACAATAAATGCACAATGCATAACAATATACATACACAACAGTTTAATTAACAGCACGTCGTGACTGCGACAAGCAGGCTACCTCTCAGCATGATGCTGAAGTTAAAAATTTATTAAAGAAAATTCACAGGTTGATTGTACTAGCTTCATATGACGGTGTCTGTTCATTGACTTGCTCCCCGTTCCCTTGCAAGTCAATTTGTTTTTCATCTTTCGTATAAAATCGTTCCGCTCATCAACAAATCACTTTAATATCCCTTTCGAAAATGGGGCAAAGTATTTTCTTCTTTCAAGTCAGAATATATTTTGATCCATATATCTGAAAAGCACCATGTTTTTATTTTACATCAAGAGATCGTAAAAGAAATACACAACCTTTTCTCACATTTCTTTAGAAACTTTAAAATAATTATGTTCCTAAATTATCTCACACAAAACTCTCCAGGTCTTAGGCAGCAGTACAAGTCCCTTTAATTAAAAACTCTCGCTTTGTCGTACTGCAAGTTCGCGGTGTTTCATCTACAGCTTAGTCGTAGCTTGATACAGTCAGCCACAAGACTTTGTCAAAAAAATTGCTTTGACAGCGTCTTTCTTTCTTAGCAATAAGGGATGATACGTTGTTGAAGTGTTTACTTGAACGTGTGTTTGACTGTACCTCGTTATGAAGTTTGATGCTCCTGTATAGTTGTTCTTTGCCTTTGAAGAATATTATTATTGCACGGGCTCTCGATATTTTTAGTTTGTAAAGCTGTACAACTTTGTCTGTAGACTGGGTACTGATATTGGTTTGTTTGGAGATTTTTAGGTTACACCTTTGTTTTTTTCCATGTTTTTGAGAACTAGAAGGACCTAAGTGACTGAATATATTGGACATGTGCTTTAGTATTTTAATACTAGTCGTCCTATTGCTGGACAAAGGACTCCCTGATTTTTCCCACCTCTCTCTGTCTAGAGCTGACCTGAAGAACAATGCTTGTCAAAACTGACATGGTTAATTGTTATGTCCCAGACTAAATAAGACCGAAATAAGCAACGACGTCACATCCCTATTAATAATATTATATGGTGTGGTTTTACTTACTAATTAGGTACTTATCATCTTCCTAACCTTTTCCCTACTATATTTGAGTCTGGTTCCAGTCTAACCGGATGCAGCTGAACATCCATATTTTAAAGAAAAGAAAGAAAGATAACATATTTATTTGGCACATGTCACAAGTAGTCACAAAACTAAAAACTAAACAGGGAACAAAAAGACATTACATGGAGTGACTGCCTATCTGACCTCCACAACTTAGTTATTACTGGCTTAGTTAATACCCCGTGGTAAGACAGGTTGTCAGACATTTGGGCCACTGACAACTGTAAAGTAACTACAATTGACAGCCGGGATCAATTGCGTAACGTGTTCTCCGAGGCACGTAAGAAATTCAGTATGTGATGGGTAGCAACCTAGGCCAGCGCGGTTTAACCTGATGGTCGACCCGAGTGGCTACTATTATTAAGCCACGAGCTGCTTGCATGTCATTACTAAAAGAAACTTTACCATTGGGAAAACCCAAAAAAATAGGTGCTACATCAGATTGACAATACAAAGTCGTAACAAATGTTTTAGTACGAATAAAATAAATTTTGTAAACGTGTTTTCGCGAATGAATAATTTAGTTAATTTGTCAATGTCAGCCTATTTACGTACACGTGTGCCCTTGGAAGGTTTTCACATTAACTAGAATGCTTTTATAAAGCTATGGGTTGACACTCTTTTGTGCAGAAGTTGAATAATTACTAGTCCGGTCAATTTAGACCAAAAAATGAGAGTGAAGTTACATAAAGTCCCAACAAGCTGAATTTCTGTGAAGTTGTTCAAAACATAATTATAAACAATGTCTAGAAGTTCCCCATCATTCCCCTGTAAGGAAAAATTTTTATTCAAGATCAAAGGTCAAAAAAATGAGTTTTTCGCGATTTTCAGCAAAACGGTAAGTTTTATCATAAAAGTACCTCCGACAAAAGTTGTAGATCATAAAATTATCTATAAAAATGTATCAATACTTTTTTTCTTACGAGCCACCGTTTCTGAGATATAACGATTCAAAAAGTTATAAAAGTTGTTATCGTCATAATATGCACACGTTTCCACGCCACCTATGAGGTAGTGTACTTAGCGCGTTTTTTTTAACGTGGTTTCCCCAGTAGGCCTACTCCACGGGTCAGTTGTGATCCTGTTTAATGTAAAACTATTGCAAAATTACGGAAATTTTCAAAGATTGGGAAAGATAAAAGCGATGTAAATGAAAAAAAAAGTGTTGAAGTTTATTCGTCTTATTCGTAAGTTTCAAATTCTTGTTCTTCTTCTTGATCTTCTTCTTGTTCTTCTTCTCCTGCTTCTTCTTCATCTTCATTTTGGATGCAAGTAAATTGCGTCAATAGCGATGTATCGCATGATACTTCGTCGGAGTCAAACGAATCCTCCATTGTTTGTGATTCAATATTAGAGCACGACCGGCCTTGACAATTTGTGCATGCCAAAGAACAAGACAGTCCGACTTTTTTGCAACCACATTTAGCACTGCATCCCTTTTTGCAGTTGCAAAAAATAGTGTTCAGCAGTTTTTCCGGCGCAGGTGGAAGTAAAGTTTGGACTGGCTCTAATATATTGTTGACCAACTTCCAACCCCAGTCTGTAGGGTCTAGCTGATAACCAAGCCACACTTGAACTTAGTAATATACTCGAAAAAGATGTTGGTGAGCAGCAACTGAGGTTGGAGGAAGACAAGCTAATTGAACTTGTTTTTTATTTTTAGTATTTTTAACGAAACATGCATATCGATGCTTATCTAAACAGGTAGTTTTTTTAGGAGCTCCGTACATAGAAAGAAGAAAGCGGATGCCGTTGGTAATAACTTCTTGTTGAGTTGAATTACTCTTTTTAAAAACTTCAGCACATTGAATTAAATCTTGTTTTTCAAACATTTTGAAAACTGCTGTTTTTTTTCATCAAAAAGTTTATTTACTTTAGTAAAGTGTAAAGATCATGTACTATTTTTACACGCAATAACTGGCTGTGATACGACATCTGCATTTTACAGGAGGGGTAAAACAGCAGTTTTCAAAATGTTTGAAAAACAAGATTTAATTCAATGTTTTTAAAAAGAGTAATTCAACTCAACAAGAAGTTATTACCAACGGAATCCACTTTCTTCTTTCTATGTACGGAGCTCCTAAAAAAACTACCTGTTTAGATAAGCATCGATATGCATGTTTCGTTAAAAATACTAAAAATAAAAAACAAGTTCAATTAGCTTGTCTTCCTCCAACCTCAGTTGCTGCTCACCAACATCTTTTTCGAGTATATTACTAAGTTCAAGTGTGGCTTGGTTATCAGCTAGACCCTACAGACTGGGGTTGGAAGTTGGTCAACAATATATTAGAGCCAGTCCAAACTTTACTTCCACCTGCGCCGGAAAAACTGCTGAACACTATTTTTTGCAACTGCAAAAAGGGATGCAGTGCTAAATGTGGTTGCAAAAAAGTCGGACTGTCTTGTTCTTTGGCATGCACAAATTGTCAAGGCCGGTCGTGCTCTAATATTGAATCACAAACAATGGAGGATTCGTTTGACTCCGACGAAGTATCATGCGATACATCGCTATTGACGCAATTTACTTGCATCCAAAATGAAGATGAAGAAGAAGCAGGAGAAGAAGAACAAGAAGAAGATCAAGAAGAAGAACAAGAATTTGAAACTTACGAATAAGACGAATAAACTTCAACACTTTTTTTTCATTTACATCGCTTTTATCTTTCCCAATCTTTGAAAATTTCCGTAATTTTGCAATAGTTTTACATTAAACAGGATCACAACTGACCCGTGGAGTAGGCCTACTGGGGAAACCACGTTAAAAAAAACGCGCTAAGTACACTACCTCATAGGTGGCGTGGAAACGTGTGCATATTATGACGATAACAACTTTTATAACTTTTTGAATCGTTATATCTCAGAAACGGTGGCTCGTAAGAAAAAAAGTATTGATACATTTTTATAGATAATTTTATGATCTACAACTTTTGTCGGAGGTACTTTTATGATAAAACTTACCGTTTTGCTGAAAATCGCGAAAAACTCATTTTTTTGACCTTTGATCTTGAATAAAAATTTTTCCTTACAGGGGAATGATGGGGAACTTCTAGACATTGTTTATAATTATGTTTTGAACAACTTCACAGAAATTCAGCTTGTTGGGACTTTATGTAACTTCGAATGTCTAAATTGACCGGACTATACTGGGAAATTGTTTGAATAAAAATATTTGTTTATTTTCACACATAATAGAACGTTTTTTTGATGATGCTATATTTGACCTAGTGACCTTGTAAAGGTTGCGAGGATTCGATTGATGGGGGCCGGTCAATGTGGTGACATTTGGGAGAGGCCTATGTCCAGTAGTGGACGTCTTTCGACTGAAATGATGATGATATGAAGGCCTATTTTGGAACGAGACCGACGTCCTGCGCCGTGTACGACCGCGGGCTAGGCGCATTTTTTACGACTTGAGAAGTAAATATCTGCCATCGGGGCTGCGGGTTGTTCGCAAGAGATACCGCGGCCTCGACATGAAGGGCTAAGAAGGAAAATGGGTGGTTTTTAGTCAGTAGAAGTCTGACACTCCCTTTCGCTCTGCCCAAGAGCGGGAGGGGTTATTTGATGATTTTCCACCCACCATAAAAAAGGGGTGACCTTACTGTTATTTTTTTTCGTAATTTTCTCATCATTCATGCGTATCACTTTTGTGTAGCGGTTCATAGAAGACACCTGCTCTCAAAATTAAGACAGACGGAGAGGCGTAATATATAAGGGTTTCGTTTTATCCCATAATATTTTAGAAAATAATCTCCTAGTTTGTTTTATTTAATCATCTACTTCCTGACCTGTCCCTTGTACTTGTTTGTTTTATTTAATCTGATTCTAATCTCTTCATTTATTCCTACTTAGCGCGAGCCTTCATAAAAGCACGATGAATTCTGCTCTCAAATAAAACTTCCGATAGTGCACTGATAACATACCTCCACTGTTATCACAACGCCATCTTAACCCAGATATCGCCTTCCGTAGCTCCAAGATATCACGTATCAGATATTGTACAACTTATGTTATCCACTTCCGCCTCTCACTCGTTGTAAAAGCAGGAAAGTGAGCAATACAAATGTAATATGCCACATTTTTATCTCAACTACGGAGGGGAAAGATTTACACACGTTTCGGGTTTCCGTTTAAGGTTTACGTTTGTGGTGGTGTAACGTATAATACCTCCCTACTCACACTTCGGTAGGTAACACGTGGATTGTATGGGTAAAGGTCAAGAGTCATGTTTAACAGAATTCAATTCGGTAGAACAAGCCGTACGTTTCATTAAAATTCAAATGAATTTCCCAACGGATTGGAAACACATGGGACTTAATTAACGATCCAATAACCTTGAAGCAAATTGTAATTGATGGAATCTCGATATACACTATAACATTCCCTAATATAATCATATTATTGTTTATAATTATAATTATTAGCTACTAATAAGACACGCCTATTAGATGATAGTTGAAAGCGAAACGTGATTTGAGTGGTTCATTTGATAATGTTAATGTGGAGAAATGTGGAGCTCGTGGCTTAATAATAACTGCCACTCGGGTCGATCTTTAGGCTAAGCCGCGCATGCCTAGGTCACAATTTATACCTATGAACGCTTCCGTAAATAGCTACGTTGCAGTCCGCTTCAAAGGTCCACAGAATAAAACGATGAACTAACCAAAAAGCTTCGAAATCTTAGTATTGTAATCCGTGCGAGCAGAAGTTTTAATAAACTATATTTGGACATTTTCAATACCAGTGTTTCTCGGCATTTGATTGTAAAAATCGTTTTTAACGAAAATTAATTGTGTGCGTCTTAATGATTTTAAGTTTACAATAATCGATCGTGTTATTTTGTTTTCTAATTTATGTTTTAGGTATTTTGTACTTTTTTTGTTTTAAATGCTTATCAGTGGAAACTTGTAAATGACCTTCATAGGCATATTGCTTAAGAACACTGTTTGGATTAGCTGTAAGTTTCTCAATTAAAATAAAATAAATAAAGTAATTAATTATTCTTTCCACACAGAGAGAACACTGCTTAGCTGGGAGCTGGCAGCCGACTGATGGTCTAACTGTGTGGGACCTCACAGCGAAGAAACTGCTGACCATCGTCAGGGTTCAGAATCGAAGACATGATGTAGACGGAGAGTATATCTACGCTTGTCGATATTGGCGTTCTACAGCTGTGCGTATATTTTTGTTCATTAACTTCATCATTTCAGCCAAAAGACGTCCACTGCTGGACATAGGCCTCCCCCAGGTGTCGCCACATTGACCGGTCCCGTGCGTCTCGCATGCAGCGGGTCCCCGCAACCTTCACCAGGTCATCGTTCACTAACCTTCTATAAGATATTCCTGTTTCACTTACGTTGATCGACACCTGTTAATCGAACCCCCAAATTAACACCTAAAAAACTTAGTTTTTAATAACTTCTATGTTTTGAATAAATTACGAAACTAAAAACAGAATTGATTAAATGGAAACAACCACAAAGTTTATCTATCAAAATTGAACACGTGTAGGTATATAAAGATTCGTGTCCGTGCTATTAACCGTTGAGGAATTCTCCAGTGAGAAGACGATTCCGGCTGCAGAATCAAGTCATGGCTGTTATTATAAAAATGAATCGTCACCAGAACTAAAGGTGTGTGAAAATTTTCAGTTCTATCGGTTGGGAGAACTGGTTTGAGACTCAGTTGTAAGATTTGCAATTTGACTGATTTGCAATTGCTAACTAACTAGGCAAATTAAATAAAAGTATGTCGAATTGTCAGGATTAATTCCGTTAGACTCAGACCTCATGTGAGCAGAATAAGGGTTTCGTGCAAAGAAAATTTACTGTGTGCGATACACTGCTTTTATTAGACCAACAAGTTACTTGCTTGAAATTACAATTGAACCCAACAACACTGGGTACAATGAAACGGACACAGTTCCGGGACGTCTTAACTCCGCTGCGATCAGACACTGCCGGTCGTCCTCGCAGGGAACTCACAACATCACGACCCTGTAAAATCACGCTGTAGGTGAGGGTAGACTTGTAAGTTAGTCGCTTAATGTTATCAGTGGCGCGTTTGCGATTCATTTTATGTTCGTACTAATGACCGCATTCGACAAGCATTTAATAAATAAAAGCTTATAAAGGACATAGATAATAAGTAAATCTAATATACTATGTATTTAAAATTTGCTTTGTAGAGGGTAATCTCCCCGGGGCTGCGGGTTGTTCGAAAGAGATACCGTGACCCCGGATACAAAGGGCTAAGAAGGAACATGGGTGGTAGTCAGTAGAAGTGTGACACTCTCTTTCGCTCCGCCCAGAGCAGGAACAGTCATTTGATGATTTTCCACACTCCAAAAAAAGAGGTAATCTCGGATTCGACCCGAAACAGATTTTCAGATTTCATTATTCGTGGGTGCTACAGGCTATAAATGTTTAAATTATTAGGCATATTAGCTGAATTATCACAATTTTTATGGACGAAGTCACGGGCGAAGTTCCATTTTCCATATAAAGGAAATGTTTTACCTCTGGATAGAACCAGTAGTTTGTGCCAGTAACAAGTTTGAAAAGAAATAAGCTTCCAACGCTACACCGGTGAAATGTTGTCAAAATCGATTCGGTGCACAGCGCATATTCGAATACACAGAATTCCTTTTACTGTACATATTCGCTGATTCGACCATATACCTGAATGAAGGAATGGACGGTAAAACGAACAAAAGTTTTGTGGATATAATTGCTTTGGAATTGGATCGATATTTGATTTGAGCAAAGTTGAGGTAAACTTAGATCTATTTTTGTATATCCAATAAATTTATTTTTAGTCTAAACTTTTTTCGGTGGTAATAATACCGTCTGCGTGGGACGTTGATAAGAATAGACTCTCTTTAATATATTTTTTGAATGGTGACTTTTATGGAGTTAATAGAAATCAACGCGTCATTGTAGAACATACTTAAGAATCTAAGTTGTGTCAACAGTTTTCCATTATACGAAATTATGATCGTAATCATGCATTTATTTTAGGACCGCTTTCTTGCAATAGAGGGATTGGATACACGTTCTGTTCCGGTCATCTTTCGGGATATTTTAGGAAGCCAGCCGTAGGTCAACTCGAATTGTGCCAAGCCGACCAAAACATGATTCAGCAAGTGTACACAGGGTTTGCTGATTCGCACGAGCCGACCGATAGTCATCAGACACTTTGATGGTGGTTGTTAGGTAATTGTTATGTCTCGTGTTATTGTTCCTAAATAAACTTTTTTATTTTTATTATTTGTTTTGGGTCGGTTTTTTTGGTCACCAAATCGGATGTTCACCCCTAAAACAGTCTGCCACGGCTGCGGAAATTGTTCGAAAAAGCCACCACGGCCCTGGAACGCAATGGGCATTAGGAACATGGTTGATTTATAGTCAGTAAGAGTCTCACACTACCTTCTGCTTCGCCCAGAGGCAGGAATCATTTGATGATTTCTCATCCTTAAAAAAAACCATGAAACAGCATCAAAAATACGTTCTGATTTAGCGAGTACATTTTTTTAATGTTAAAATTGCTAACGCATTTTAGCAAAATAATGAACATTTTTTCTATGTTTCTAAATGAATGACGACCAATTTGATACAACCGGCTGTTTTCAGGATATACATATCCAAGTTATCTCAACCGGAAAAACGTTGTGCACAAAAATTTCCAATGAATAAAAAAGCTCTATCCGTTTTAGCAATATTTTCCGGAATAATCTAGATTTTTTTGTTCGAGTAACATTTTCCCTAGCAAAATTTTCTACCCAGTTATGAACTACTCGTTCAGATCTAGTTTAACTTTCGCTTAGATAACCCGAATGTCATGACGCTGTCTTTGTCATTTTAGTTCGCTATCGTTCTAGATCCAGGCTAAAGTTCTAACATGGAGGCTGATGGCAATGTGTTGTAGAATTACTAAACTGAAGTAAAATTAGGCCAGAACGTTGACTATCAAAACAAAGGCGATGTTAGAAACATATTTGTGAGCAAAACATTGGTCTAGTTAAAAGCTATTTTACCTATAGCAGCTATTTTAAATAACATTGGACTTTTGTCTAACGAGGCGATCAATACCAGCGATTCTGTTATTATTGTAATTTATATTAATGCTTTGTATGTACTGCTGTTGGTGTACCAAAATTTTTTTTCCCCTCTGTGCGTATTTACAATCAGTCATAGACTATAAGCAATTTTTTTTGTGTGCATTTGATGTCATGCCGAGCGTGTACTCCAATGAGTGCAACTGCTTCTTGTCGATTGACTAGATTTAGTCCAGTTGTAGAATAACACGCCGTTTTAGACGTGTTTCGCACTTGGTGTGTATTACCCCAGCTGCTAGATTTAAATATTTTACTATTTTGTTACGATCAGTCATTCTGTATTCATGTACATAATGGGACAATCTCCATAGCCTGATTTACGTACGTATCATTGATTTAAGTACATGAACAATTTTCTGAAAATCGCAAGTACCATTGTTAATTTAAATTTTAAGGAACGTTCGTTCTTCCAAAATAATTTTATTCGGTGTTTTCTTATTCAACTAGAGCTAAGTCAGAACTGTAGTCTAGTTACTAAATTGCTCATGAAATATTGAAAGTATTTTTCAATACATATTAAAAAGCAAACTCCTCCACCTCGTCTGTCTGTCTGTCTTTTTGTGATATACTCAAAAACTACTGCACCGATTTTCTGTTTTCACCAATGGATAGTTCTTGGGGTAGGTTGTAGTATATAATTAGTTAAGTTCCAACATCCACACGGACGAAGCCGCAGGCATCAGCTAGTATTAATATATTTTTAAGTATTTTTTAGCTTTTTATTTCGGTCAAGCTTTCTTTGACAAAAGCAAACAAACAAACTTCTCATGAATCAGCCTAAACTAAAACCAATATTTACCCGCTTTTAAACAATTTCCGGGGATACAAAACCGACATGTAAAGTCATCTACCCTTATCCTTACAAGTAAATTTTCTTAGAAAAACTCTTGTTTGGTAAGAAAATACAATTACCGCAGAATAAACCCCGGATTTTGGGGTTGCTAGCCTGTCAGATACACTTGACATTTGTCGGTACTGTAAACTTGATCTTACATTATATTCTCTCTCGATACAAAAGGTTATTTGCAAAAGATTTTTTTGTGATTTTGTTTCCTACTGGGTTTGGCTTTTGGTTGTTGAGATTTTATCACAAATTGTTTTTCATGGTGAAATGGTTCATGACTGTAGATTTCATCATCCTGCTGACCTCTAACATCATCACTTTGTCAACAGATATACCACTGCTGGACATGGGAGTCCCTAAATCGCCCGCGCAGCTTCTTTTAATTATTTTAAGCCTTTATTTAAATTGCCTTGTTAGTTAGTGAGTTCAAATCAAATCAAATCAAATCAAATCATTTATTTGCATAGAATGTAGGTACAATACAATAATGTTGTTACAATTTTTAATATAGTGAGCCGGGTACATTCTGCCTGAGTTTAGGCACGCAAAAATTAAACAAATAAATAAATAATTATCTCTACCAATAATATTGTTAGTAATACTCTCAAAAAAAATAAAGAGAATGAGTACAATTCTAAATACATAACATAACAAGTCCAGATAAGGCAAAAAAAGAATATTTTAAAAATGTCAATACGAGATTACTGGAATGTCACAAACAGGAATAAAATATACATTAATAATCACAAAAAGAAGTTCAAATAAATTATTATATAACAAGTCGAGAGTAGATATTAAAAAATGTCAATATTTATCAATCTGTTGAAATGTCACACATAGGGTCATTCAAGAAGTCACTTACCGAATAATAACATTTACGTATTAATAAAGACTTGAGTTTATTTTTAAATTGATGGAGAGTGTAATTTTTAATGCTGTCTGGTAGTTTATTAAATATTATTGGACCCATGCAAAAAACACTCTTTCTCAGTAATGCTGTTTTATAACCACCGGTAACTAAGAGATTTTTGTATTGGCTTCTCACGGGACCTTTCTTGGTGTCAGAGACCTTAGCAAACAATTTTTGATTTCTTTTTACAAAAATAGCCATCTCTAAAATATATAACGACGGAAAAGTCAGAATTTCCAAAGACTTAAACAGAGGTTCACAGCTATCTCTAGGTTTGAGACTACACATCGCTCTAATACAACGCTTTTGGGCTTTAAATACGGTTTCCCTTAGACTACAATTACCCCAAAAAACTATTCCAAACCTTAAAACCGATGCGACTAAGCCATGGTATGCTACTAAAGCAGTTCTGACGTCAACTTTTTTCGTTAAGTTAAAAAGAACATATGCTCCAGTACTCAACTTTTTGCACACCTCTTCTGCTTGCGGTTTCCATGTTAATTGGTCGTCTATATGAATACCTAAAAATTTCGAGACTTTTGTTTGCATTATTACTTGTCCATTGTACTGCACGTTGACTTTCGGTGGAATTGTCCGCTGGTGAAAATGCATCACACTAGTCTTTGGTAAGTTTATTACCAGGTTGTTTTTGTCAAGCCACTCAATAATATTTTTAAGGTTATTGTTTATGTCCTGTTCATATTCGCTAATAATCCTACATTTTATCAGTGCTGTGCTGTCATCGGCAAATAGAACCATAGGATTTGGTATTTGACGGGGCAGATCATTTATATACAGCAAAAATAGCGGGGGACCCAATACACTACCTTGTGGTACACCGAATTTAACAATTTTACCTCCAGATTTATATTTCTGTTCACATTTAGATTTAAGGCAGATTCTGGAAATCTCCGTATATTGTGTGCGGTTATTGAGATAAGATTTTAAGAGATTCAGCACATTTCCTCTTAGACCGTAGCTATTAAGCTTGTTTAATAAAATATCGTGATTGACACAGTCAAATGCTCTAGTCATATCTGTGAAAATGGCACAAATCGGTGTTTTATTATCTACGTTAGTCATTATTTCGTGTAAAAAATCATAAATGGCAGTATTAGTATTTTTGTTTTTTCTAAAGCCTGCTGAGTTGGCTAGTTAGTTATTGGCGAAACTGAATTAGAAATCCGTTCCCATACCAATTTTGCACACGTCTTTTGGTTCTGGTGAATATATTTTTATGACAGACCTGATATTTTGATCCTGCAGTCAGGGTAAAAATACAAATTAAATTTCTACTCGTAAGGCCAATAATCCAGCCCGTCGGGGCTGCGGGTGGTTCGCAAGAGATACCGCGGCCTCGACATGACGGGATAAGAAGGAACATGGGTGGTTTTTATTCAGTAGAAGTCTGACACTCCCTTTCGCTCTGCCCAGGAGGAGTTATTCGATGATTTTCCACCCGCCAAAAAAAAAAGGCTCGTCTCCTCAAGAGAGAAGACTATGAAACTTTGTGTTTGTGTTCAATTTTCTTTTTTTCATTTTAATAATAGATAGTTATTTAAAAAAAAAATCTTTCCTGTATCATCTTTTTGTTATTTCTGTGTTTTTGTCACTAACACTTTGTAAGAGTACGAGTACCTACAACAGTTACAAATATCAGTCACTACATAACCATAAATTAAAATAAAGGACAAAAACAAACCTCCCACTACTTTATTCCTTTATCTAAATAGTAAACTACACAAGTTTATCTATGTGTTTCATTGTACATGTGAGCGAAGGTAATGTTTTTCTTAAATATCACGTTTAGGGCGGGTTTCAGGTAGCGTTGTCCTCAGATAAAGTCGACTCATGCTGGGGATTTCATGTAATTTGCTGTCGTATATTTAACATTAGTAAGTTCAGTGCACTGGCTTGCGTCATAGGAAATAGAGTTATGTGTTTTTAGGTAGTTGCTACTAAGCGAACTAAACTATGATAACAACACAAAAACTAATCGGTAACTAGAAAAAATAAAATGTTTTTTTCTCGAACATATTTTTGTTGATTTGGACAACGCGAAACGTCGAAATGTAACGTAATCTATTTTTTTTAATTGTTTAGTTAATAAAGAACAAAACTCACAAAAATCTCAGTAGGTTTGTCCGGATGTTGAAACACTTAAAAGCTAAGTTAATTCTAATGTAACAAGAGATCATAATACGAGTATAGTTGACTGACGCACCCGTTGACAGAAAAATTACGGTGTAATTAAGTTATTTTTCAAGGCAACCTTCAATACCGGACTATTTGCTAAAAGTTATTTTTGTCATGGCTTCCACTATAGTCCTAAACAGAACTAACACAGTAAACATCCCCGGGGTTTAATAAATATTTCTTAATTCGGAGGACATTTATTACTTTATCTCATTTTGGGGGAGATATTTGTCTGACCCACTTTGTATCCAATGGACCAAGACGAAGTCTGTAACAGTATATATTCGGCCATATGGGTTATTGAGTTTTTGAAAAAGTTTGGTTTTGTATTGCGCGTCTTTGTCACAGGTACCTGAGTCAGAATTTTTCGATAGTACGACAGCTGTTGTGCCTCGATCAAGTCGTGATGTGTTTGACGGTTTTGGAGAAAATAGGGTTCATTTTCGTACATTTTCTTGCGATGTGGATGTGCTCGAGGTCTGAATAAGGGATGGATTTATGTCAGGCTAATCTAAAACTAAATCTATAAATGGTTTTAGTCCTTTTGGCGTTTCCTCTCTTTAGACAAATGATGCCAACTTTCAAGTAAACCTCAGTACCTCGATCTAGATTCAATATATAGATGTATTGAAACAAGCTCGGGACGAACGCGACTTCTCAGCATGAGGTCCTAGATTCGATTCTCGGGTCGGACAAAGGGTTATTGTGTTTTTCCAGTGATTTCATTTCATTGTTTGTGACTGTACGTCATGCAATCTTCTTCTTCTTCGTGTCGCTTTCACAACCATTTTTGCATTTTCTTAGCCCAGAACTTAGACACTTCCACTGCGTCATCAGTAGCAAAGGTCGCTGCTACCTGCTAGGAGGACATCATAGCTTTTCCCAACTATGTTTTGGTCGGCTTCCAGTCTAACCGGATGCAGCTGAGTACCTATTTATATTTTATATGGAGCGACTACCTATCTGACCTCCACAACCTGACCCTTTGTTAAGACTGGTTGTCAGACTTTCAGGTCACTGACTACCTGTAACGACTGCCAGAGATCTATATATGGCAGCCGGGACGTGCTTTCCGAGGCACGGAGGAAACTCGGTATGTAGTGGGTGGTCACATATCCGCAGACCAACCGAGGCAAGCGCGGCTTAACCTAAAGATCGATCCGATTGGCAGTTAATATCATAGCCATGTAATTAACGTTTTTATTAAACACTGTCTAAAACGGATAAGGCTGGCACAGTAACGTGGAGATTGACACCAGAAAAGAGAGGCCTGTAACCCAGCAGTGGGTAGATGGGTGGATGGTGGGTTGACGGCACGGTTGGCGCAGTGGCTAAGCGATTGGACTGCTGCGCTGCGTGTCGCGGGTTCTATCCCCGCACGGAACAAATATTTGTATGGCTTGCAGATAGTTGTTTCGGGTCTGGGTATTTGTGTATGTGACTTTATATATTTGTAAACGCACCCACGATACAGGAGAAATCCCTAGTGTGGGGCAACGTTTTTTTTAAAAAAGAGAAAGAAAGAGAAGAGAGAAGAGATACGTGCTGTCGATAATGATGATGAATAGGTATTTTTATCTGTCTTCACAAAATCCTAGACAGCACGATTTAGCACGTTTCAAAACGTCCCCATTTTGGTCTCAAAGTCAAACAAAATCTTTTACGTAATAACACAGGCTTCGAATCCGAATATTTTCGGGGTCGTTTCAGCTGATTTGCTGAAAATCAAATAAATTTAGTTTATGAACACCTGCGAGTTACGGATTAGTTTGAGAATTTCTTCGCTAATGAAATTATATGGTTGTGCTTTTAAATTTACTGATTTTCCACTCGGACAGTTTGTTTCAACTACCCAGTCTGAAGCAATTTTCAGATATTTCGAAATTAAGGTTAAATTAATAAAAGTGAATAAATCTTAGTCAAAGTAAAATATTGGTTGTGAATACTCGTATTGTAAGATCTTAGTCTCCAATAGTGTTGTTATTAGCGATTATATACCTACAAGTAAATAAGAACAGCATTATGTAACTACAGTAATAACAATAATTTACAATTTGGCTTAGGTATCTTGAACTATCAAACACTATCTCAAAGCTAATTAATAATTATCCCAATAAAATTACAACATGTATCCGTGGTATATAATATCAATCACAGTTCACTGAAGGTCTATGTACCTCATATTAACATAATTAATATTGTTACAGTACAACCGCAAAGGCAAGTACGCTATCATAGGTGGAAGTGGCACTAATTGCCTGGAAGTGATCAACCTACACAACAGATATATCTCTTGTTCGTATCCAACTACTGGCACCATCACAGCTGTCACCAGCCACGAGGAGCGTATCGCCTTCGGAGGCACTTCCAGCTCATTCAACATCGTCTCGTTCTACGACCCTAAGTTAGAACGGGACAAGTACAAAATCGACATTGAACCTGACGAATACACGAGGCCCCCTCAAGGAGTCATCACTTTGCACCACGACAATGAAACCAGGTTCTCGTCTTCAGAGGCAAGTGTCGCCACATCAGTGGCAAGTGAAGCCATCAAAGAAAACCATGAAGAAGAATTAAATCCCGATGGAACAGTGTCCAATGAGGGTAAAGCCGAAGGTGAGAAAAAGAAAACACTATGACTGTTTTAGTTTGTTTCTAAATGTATTTATAATTTCTATTTAATTGTAACTTTGACTATATCCTTTTGTTTTTATTAATAAAAAACCTTAATTAAACAAACTATTAACCTGCATTAGCTTTCAGCCCATATGTACAGTAACTATGACATGTAAATGATGATGATAGCCCAAATTACATCGGCACGCGAACGGCCCATCACCCGAACAGTAATCCGTTTCAATTTCGTTAAAGAGATACTCGTGTCCATTTCGCATCGCAGCCGTTGCCAGTTCAACGTATCGTCGTCATTTCAATGATAATTTGCAAAGCTTGTTTCAACCGAATTGGACCGCAACTGCAATAACCGTAAAACCCATCCAAATACGTGTCGAATTTCAACGGCGCCAAATTGAAAATCCTGAAAACAATTGCACAAGTTTCCACAACAGAAAAACGGGCTTCGGCCAACATTGAAAAATTAGAGTCGGCATTGCGAATTCAGCCGAGACTACAATGGCGAACAAGTTGCAATAGAATTTAAATAAAGAAGCGTTCCCTAACAGCGCGAACTCGTGTGCGGGGCGTTGGTGAACTTTCAACTTTTACCCGCTTATGTAGCGGGAACGTACCTACGTCTCCCTGCCCCTCCCGCGCCCGGGGAGGAGGGAGCTGTTCCGTACTTGGACCGAATATTTACAGCGCAACCTAAATATAGCGTGCCGCTGCTCAGCTGGCACGGGCTGGGGGTGTGGGAGGGTAAACATTCCCCCTCCTTCCTCGGCAGCTCGTCGTTGTAGAAGGCCATTCGAGCGCCGGCTCCGGAGGTGAGCGGACATCTCCTGTATAATGCAGAGGTCGTCGCGACCATGACCGTTTGGAGTCAGGAGGGGTTGTCGCTCGCTATGGCAGTAAAGTCACTCTCAAGGCCATGGTGTACGAATTGACGTGACAGAGTTGTATGAACGGATGCTTTTACTATTAACAGCTAATACGAATTGATGGTAATGAATCTTGAACACGCTAGCTAAACTATATTTGCGTGACGTATTTCTGACTGTGATCTAGAACAATATTACAGTCTGTAGCCATATTTATATCTATGGCTTTCAATAGATGAATCTGGGAGCAAATAGCGTAGTAAGTCTATTGAAAACGTATACATAGAATTAGAAGCTAGTAGAAGTAGATACATTGGTCTATTAATACTGTCAACGTGATATGGTTTTATGAAATAGAATATTATGTACATTCCATTGTGATGAACGAATATATTGGACACTGTAAACACAAAGTCCATATTAGAGAATAACAGCATTAGTATTGCATACATAAGTCTCTTAACACTTATGAACTCATTACTATGACTGTAGTTTCGTTCAACATAAAAACTGCTGTTTACTGTCTCAAAATTCTTCTCCAATTTATCAAATAAAAACGTTAACTAAACTCAGATAAGTATTTAAACGACGTAAATCTTTCCTTAAAACTAATTTAGCTTACAAATTGGCCAAGTAACGGGAGATTTACTAATCAGCTTGCATTTTTCACGTAAGCTTAGCTCAAATAATGTTTTATTCAGAGTAATCTCGCGCCGATAGAATCCTGACAAAACATCTGACAGCTCTTTGTAAACAGAACATTCGTTTTACTATTTAACCAGATTTATTTTTAAATCGCGAAGCCTATAAAGTTGTTTTGTTAATATAACGAGGGCCGTTTGGACGGTACGAGTATACGGGGCGTTCTATATATCATTTTTGTGGTGTTTTTTGTTTTCGCGAGTTTGGAACAATGCCATTAGTTATCTCTCGCTCGCGGCTTTTTTTTTATTCAAGTCAATTCTGTTTTACGTCCATAGGTAGGTACTTTAATTTTTTTGAGGTCACCGGGCTCTTCACTTTACAACACAAAAAACCTAATTGCCCCATATTTTAACGACAATTATGAGAGCCCAGATATGAAATTAATGGCCGTCATTAAAGTGTCCTGTTAATTAATTTTACTCAATTTCCTTTTATAGCCGTCGTGTCTCCAAAAGTTTTTACAAAAAGCAAACCGTAGACAAAAGAAGATAGCTGTGAGGCACAACGCGCGAGAACAATAGGCGCTATAAATAAAGAGATTCAGGATGAAATTAAAATATTATAAAGGTTATGCCAGAACTTCATTTTGTTCCCGATTGCAACATACGCAAACAGGAAATTAAAATAAGTCACAGTCACGCAAAGCTTCAAATTACAGTGTTTCTTACAATGACGTACGACTTTCCAATGTCGACACAATAAATAAAAAAGATTTATTACTTCGCTTCGCTGAAGAGCTAACCACTTCAACCTCGTTCGCTCAATTTAATCTAGATGCCCAATATTTATTACTTACCGTTATTCTCCAATTTTATCAAAGAAAATAAATTATAAGACTGAGGCTGGAACTCGACACATTATGACGTCAACAATAGCGATCGAATCCAGGTTTGCGGAATTAAAAAGCGCTGAGAACGCAAACTTGGCGGATTTCGAGATTCGGGCGTAGTGGCGTAGCGGGGGGAGCGCGGCGTAGCGGGGCGTAGCACGGGCGACGTAGCTGCATCGATCCGCGGGCCGTGACCTTGACCCGACCGCGTTCCCGGATGTACCAGCACTCGCCTAGTTGCGCCATTGTCGCTTTATTCAGCTTCTGCTAGATTTTATTAGCTTGGCTTTTATTTCCCTTACCTCATATTAGCGTTGAGAAAATGTAGGTGCGTCTAGACAAGTTTTGTTTTTCTTGTGAACATAATGGATTACGATTCCGTCTCAAGGTTTACTTTTTGTTCCCATTTGCTGACATTTGATTCACAGTGTGAATATTTGATATTTTGAGTTCTTAAATCTTCCTCACTTTTTATTACGGCACCATGTTTTTTTCATATTGTTTCTCTTTCTGCTTTTGTTTGTATTTCATGAATATTTGAGTTTTGTGTTTGCGAAGACTATTTCAGGTACTCGTAGAAAATGTCCTTGTCCTTAAAAGGACGATCCATTTGATGAATTATTTATTTGTTAAATATAAATTTTAAATTATGAATGAATAGCTACTTAAGTAATTCTTTGGAAGTCTTCACTTTTGAAACTTCTTATAAAAAATATTCCTAAAACGTGTCGATAGCAAAAAGAAGCGTTTTTTCTTTTAGTATTTTATTAGCATTTATATTGAAGTTTATTAAGAGAATTTTTATAATTCACTTACAATATTTGCTGTAGGAAACAGTTATTGAAGTTTTTAATAAATTCACAGGGAATGAAGTAGACTTTTATTTAATTTTTGTTGTTTGTATTCGAGTGGCTCTGCAGGTTCCGAGAATTTTATTTTCTACCTAGCCACATTGAAAAATAAAGTACAAGTAAAAATGGAGCGAAGTAGGAATTGGCAGAAAATGTTTCGTTAGAGAAATAGACAACTTGGAAAATCTGTTTTAGCTTTATAGTTGTAATTCAAATTCAGAAAAACGAATCATCACCATCTGCCTTTTTCTAACTATGTTGGGTTCGGCTTCCAGTCTCACCGAAGCCCCTGACCACCTATTTAACATGGAGCGACTGCCTATCTGATCTCCACAACTCAGTTAGTACTACATGGACACCCTTTGGCAGGACTGATTATCAGACTTCCAGGCTACTGATTACCTGAGACGACTGCCTAGCACCAATGAATTCAGAATGACATATAATGATCTAATTTATTATTACTTCGAAGAAGCCTTCACATCTGATAATTGCCGCCCGTAAAACAAGAATACGGTACTACACTAAAAATAACACACAGTCGCAACAATTATAGGCATTACAGCCCACTGGAGCGTTTGCCATCCACACGGAGTTCTAAACAAAATTATGCAGATACATGCAATCTGGTCGCTAGGACGGTGGCCAGTGCATAACAATGTATGCTAATCAAAAGATAGCTCGCATGATTTAAGTGCAGCACTGTGTATTCGCTTTGGTTAAGGCCTTGAATTCTGACTGTGAGTTTTTGGCGAGCGAGCTGAATTTCAGAGCACTGTGCCACTGGTTTTATTGCATCGACGAGGTTGCCAATTTTAGATTTGTCGATTATTTTATGTGTGCACAGATGCAAGATTGGAATATTCGTCTGTGGGTCAATTTTAATGTTCATTTTGTTTTATATCTTATGGATAACATTTTTAGTAATTATTCATAACTAGTTTTCGAAGGTGATGAGACTATAAACCACTTCTGTCAAACCTTAAGTTAGTAAATGGTGTGATGGTTATGAACGCGAGATGAGCGACGTAATGGTTCCTCCTATTATATCTTGCAAATTTTAATACTACTGAAAGCTTTTACAAACACGAGGACAACAACACACTATAAATTAAGAGATAAAAGATAAACAATGAAATAAAGCCATTAATTCGTTGAAGTAATTGTTTGTGGAAAACCAACGATTGTTTTACTGAATTAATTACTTTCTCTGTAAACTGTTCATTTGTACGTATTTTACGGTGGTTTTAAGATGAACTGTAAAAAGTAATAGAACATTACACCTTAATCCTCGAAGTTTTTGGCAGAGATGCATATACACCCACATTTCGGCACTTATGATTTTCAAGTCCCAGCACAAATTCAGAGTCCGTGGTAGTTCCAGGTGGATATCTTAATAACACTTTTTCCGACTTGGGAATCGGACCCAGGACATCTTGCTCTGCAGTCAGACTGGCGACCACTACACCAGCACTAGTATTATTAGCTCTATTTTCTTTAAAGTTTAAATTCTGGCAACTAATCCATGACTGAAAGGAATTAAATTGAAATGTACTTGACAGGAAACGGTAGCGTTGTAGTTTATTTTATTTCTATTGTATTCAATTATTGTGTATTGAGAATTTACTTGGACTTTGATGAACGTAGAGAATGTTTTATTAATGACTATTTTCAGCAGCGGATCTTCAAACGGACGTTGTACTTATTAGTTTAAAAATAACAGCAAAATACTGCTGAGAGCACTAATACTCTCAGCAGTTTTTTGCTGTTCAAGAGAATACTGGTTTCTAGGTAAACGTTTTATCTTTTAATAAGTAATTAATCTGATATTAAATATCATGACTGAAGAGAACTATTCGAGTTTTGTGTACTTTTCTGGTATAAGATACTGAAACAACAGATACTTACTAGGATACCTGTTTTGTTATCTGTACTGCTACATCTATAATATAAAAATGAATCGCTGAATGTGTTGCTAAGCGCAAATCTCGAGAACAGCTGAACCGATTTCGCTAATCCTTTTTTTAGAATATTCCTTGAAATACAGAAAAAAATCAAAAATTGTCTGACAAAGTCTAAAAGCAACACTATGGTAGGCAGGTAGGTAGGTACGTGGTTGGTACGTAGGTAGGTTGGTGGTAGGTAGGTAGTTGGTACGTAGGCAAGTACATATCGTAGGTAGGAAAAACCGACTTCAAAAACACAAAAAAGTGAAAAATAACTTTAGCTTCTGAAGTCGGTGACTTTTGTTTGTTTTATTCAGTTTTTTTGTCACCGACTTCAGAAGCTAAAGTTATTTTTCACTTTTTTGTGTTTTTGAAGTCGGTTTTATTTTTTGCAAAAAAGTTTTTTTATTTTTCCATTTTTAGTTGTAATATCCTTTACAAATATTTGATATTCATTCATTTTACGTTGTTAACAATACATGTCACGTAAAAGGCTTATCCGCAATAAAATGGAACTTAACATACCTAACTCTCGAAATCTGCATACAGGCGTGATGGTAAGTTAAGATGTTGCGTAAACAATAAACATCCAAGCGATTGCAGCAATCACGACAGATTTGCCGTCTATTTTTGAAGAGTTCTATTGTATATCTCCGAAGATCAGGATCAGATCTTCACCAAATTTAAATGGGACCACCTCAGGAGTATACTCTTTCAAAAAAAAAAGAATTTTGAGAATCGGTTCACAAACGGTAACATACATAAAAAAAAAAAAAAAAATACATACACACGAACATAGAACCTCCTCCTTTTTTGAAGTCGGTTAAAAAAGGGCATTGCAACGATTGGGTACAGCTAGTATAATATTAAATATTCAAGTTTGTATGAATTGAGGAAGATTTTCATGACTGAAAAGAACTATGTGAGTTTTGGGTACTTTTCTGGTATTAGATGTAGACAGAAAAAAAAAACATACAGAAATGTAAATCTTTATATACAGGGCGTAAATCAACCCATCACACACCCGTTAACCAAGCATTCTGTACATCCAACTAAGTACCCCCTACGCAAAAATTTTTGCTAGGAAACGATTTTTTTTTTGGGGTCAAAAATCACATTTTACGGTAAAACTCAATGTAGCACTCTTAAAACATTATGCTATTGGATGCTTTGAATAGTGAACGGGTCATAGAGGTAATTTAAGTAAAATTATAACCTGAAAAACTAGTCTTTACAAAAACAGCTGTGAAAAATTTGGAACTTTGACCCCCAATATCTCCGTAACTAGGGGGTTCCCAGGTATGGTCTAGAACAAAAAAAATATCGCAGTGGTGGGGAAAACAAGTGCCCTTAGTTTGCGTAAAGGGTACTTTTACACCCTATACTACTCGGAGCTCGAGGCTCAATAAGAACTGCCACTCGGGTCGATCTTTAGGTTAAGCTGTGCTTGCCTAGGTCGGTCTGTGGATGGGTGACCGCCCGACATACCGAGTTTCCTCCGTGCCTCGGAAAGCACGTTAAGCTGTTGGTCCCGGCTGCCATATATAGATCTTTGGCAGTCGTTACAGGTAGTCAGTGACCTGAAATTCTGACATCCAGTCTTACCAAAGAGTATCGTATTACCTAGTATTAACTGGGTTGTGGAGGTCAGATAGGCAGTCGCTCAATGTAAAATACTGGTACTCAGCTGCATCCGGTTAGACTGGAAGCCGACCCCAACATAGTTGGGAAAAGGCTAGGCAGATGATGATACATATAATTCTACTCTACGTGTGTATGTCACTGAACTCCTCCTAAACGGCTGGACCAATTTGGATGAAACTATCTGGGGATATTTCAATGGGTTCATGGATGGTTTGAAAATACAATTGGACCCGGTAGGTGGCGCTGCTGTCCGGGCAGGACGACGTCTGCCAGGTCCACTAGTGAAGTATAAAAACTAATTCCAACTTGATCTTGAAAACAAAACCCTTGTAATCTTTTTTTAAATTTTCTTATGGCGCCCCCTGGGTCATTCACCTGACACAATGTAACAGTTCAGATTCGTTTGTTTCAATACAAACTGAAATCTTGGATCGTTACATTACAGGGCAGTGCTCCTGGTGAAGAAGCCCTTAATATTTTCGTAGAAACCAGGGTGAACTCAGAAAGTAATTTTTACTGAGAAAACCTTCCCGAACATTTTTAGAATCGACCGATTTTTACGAAGAAAACAGCAAATCTTAAAAATACACAGCGATATTCTATTTATAAACAGCCAATGAAAATTAAGTAAGAAACTAATTCCAGGTTAATTATAAATAAGTCCTTTCTGTAAGCTGTTCTAGGAAATTTGAAAATTTTCTGATAAAAGATAAATATAGCCATAATCTATTAAAATATAATGTTAATGATTACTAAATGAAACCAGTCAAGTGCTACTTAAACTCGCGCATTGAGGGTTCCGTATAAGCCGTCGCTTCCTTTTGCGAAGCAGTGATGCTAGCGAAGGAGGTGGCGGAACGTGAGAGGGAGAGAACCTCTCGTCCCAGCCGCCGCGGGAGACGCTCCGGGCGTCGGGGGCCACGTGATGGCTTCCGGCCACCGTAGACGCGGGCCTGTGGACGGTGAGTGATGGGTAAGCTCGCCGTCCGTCCGTCTTATGACGACAACAGGCCGTGTCGACGGCGCGTTCGTGTTCCACGCGCGCCTCAAAGAGATGTCAGCAACATGGAAGGGGCCCGCAAGGGCCGACGCCTGTCGAGGCTGCGGGTTGTCCGCAAGGGATACCGAGGCCTCGACATGAAGGGCGAAGAAGGAACATGGGTGGTTTTTAGTCAGTAGAAGTCTGACACTCCCTTTCGCTCTGCCCAAGAGCGGGAGGGATTATTTGATGATTTCCCACCCCCCAAAAAAAAAAAAAAAGGGTTCCGTATAAACTTGTAGGTATTTTGTTATTACCCGACTGCAAGGAAAGGGTAGGTAATGTTTTTCGCGACTATCTTTGTTTGTAATATTTTTTATTTCATCATATCTTCCAAACCACTCGATGGATTTCTTTAATTATTAAACTACATTTTTTTGGTTTATCCTTCTCAAAAGGATGGGCCTATAATCGCTTTAGATCGCGAAAAGTGGAAGGAGGGAGGCATTAGCCCAGCAGTGGGACTATACAGGCTTATAATAATATTGTGCTGAAAGACATTGCTTCTTTTAAATTTCATGAGTCAACGGAATGCAGTGTGCACCCTAGAGGTTTGATTCCCTTGTAAAGTCGCAAAATATGTGCATAAACGGTTGTAACTTTAGACCGCGTTGACTTACTAGTTTAATTTTTCGCTGCTCTAAGGGGAAACAGACCTGAGTATATTTGAAATACGATTTTAGCTTAATATCTCCACGTGTCCCTGCGAAAAAGAGTATTGATTGGCGGACAGACAGACGGACAATAAAGTGATCCTTTAAGGGTTCCGTTTTTGGTGACTGAAGTATGGAACCCTACAGACTAACTCAATGGTTAAGATGTCGCAAGCGCTACTGCTGAGCATGAGGTCCTGGATTCGATTTCCGTATGTATTAGTGGGTTTTGTGTCTCAAATCTCATCATCAATATCCTCGCCCCTTATAGGGATTACAGCCGTGTTGTTATGTTAAAAAAACCTTATCTTACCCAAAGAAATAATCTGCCTACCTTATTTAATCACGAACACAAATTTCAGCAAAACATTTTATTTACAAAGCCGTTCGAGATCCCTCTAAAAATATCCCTAAGGAAGCCGTTGGCCCAAAAATTATTAGTAATTTTATTATCATCAAAATACCATCGGCTATCTAGAACGGGTCTCTGGGTTTATTTCGTACATAAATAGACGACATTTTGGGTTCAAATGGCCTTCATAAATTATGTTAGGTTGTAGTTTCAGAAATTATGCGTTGAATTTTAATGTGGGTATTAGCTCACGTATTATGTTTTGTTGTTTTGTTTGCTCTTTGGTACACGCTATGACAGTCAGGATAGGGTTAATTGTGCCGTGAGGGTCGGAAGTGGGTAATCTTATTTGGAGTACGAATAGTTTTGTGAGAATATCATTTTAAACACCGTTAACTGAAGTCTAAAGGAATTTTAAGAAAAGCATGTAGGTATAGTAGTCATGAAATTACATTTTATGAACGGATTTTCTTTCATTACCCTTGATAGGCCATCTAGTTGATAGCAGTGACTTCAAAAGTTATGGGACAAGCCCGCCACACTATTCCCAAACCACTGTAACTCCTGTAAGCAAGAATCAACAGTGGCAACCACTAGAAAAGCGCCGAGACAATGAAGCCCGACGAAGTCCCAGAGAAACAATTAAACTGTCTTGGATCCCGCAACGAAATTAATCAGAAAATAATAGCGGAGGAGTAGGAAAAAACATAATTTCCACTTCCCTCCATATCAGCAGGAGACAGAACAGAACAAGGCCAATAGGCACACAGGGACGTATACAACTGGGATAAGCCCAGTTGCCTAGCTGATAGCAGTGACTGCCAAGTCATTAGTCTCTAGTTCGAATCCACGACACGCACGTTTTATTTTCGAATTCATGTAAGTATTGTTTAATATCAGTTGCTCCGGTGAATGAAAAACATCGCGAGGACACGACAATGACTGAGAGATACTTTTTAAAGGCATTTTTTTTTGTTTTGTGTTTTTATTTATTTATATGAAGCCAAGTAAGAGGCCCATGGGCAACATAACCATACGACACAGAAAAAACCTCTCGTAACAAGTCTGTTACGAGAGGTTTTTTAAAATAAATTTCTAAATAATAATTAGCAGTCGCTAATTATTATTTATTACTATGAGCCTATACTGTCTCACTACAGGGAGCCTCCCTTCCCTCCTTCCACTTTTCGCGATCCAGTGCGATAGTAGGCCAATCCTTAGAGAAAGAGTCCAGCTCATCCCGTCATCTCCTTTTTGGCGTGCCGCGTTGTCGTTTCCTGCTCTGTGGTATCCACTGAATGGTAACTTTTGCCCGACATGCGGCAGAGGTGCCCAGCCCAGTTCAATTTTAACCTAGCAGCTGTTAGGCCAGCATTGAATCAGCTATTTGGGTTTTGGAGCGAAGTTTGGTGTCTCTGATGCAGTCCGTAAGTTTGACTCCCAGTATACTTCGCTCCACAGCTCGTTGGCAGACCCCAAGAGCGGACTTCTGCCGCTTTGTAAGCGACCATGTTTGCGCTCCATAGGTGAGGGTGAGAAGAATGCACATGTCCATGAGCTTTCGTTTAAGTGAGGACGAGATTTCTTCATTAAATGTTTCATCGACCAGTAGCTCTTCCAGGCATTCTCGGTGTGTCGAGCAATTTCTTTATCTTGTCTTGCCTGGAAAGAGACTATCTGGCCCAGGTATATGTATTCATGGACATATTCAATCACCACACCGCTAATTTCCATGATACGCGCCTTGCTGGTCGTCATCACTTTTTTTTTGACAGACTACTAAAGTACCTAAATATTTGTATAGACACAAAAAGATTCCGATGTCAAGTCTTTAATATCGAAGCTAACAAATCCAATTAGTTAAAATGTTCGATCAGCTTTACTTAATTTAGGAAATTGAAAGAAAACCATTTCCAATTGAATCGGTTTTAACCCCAATTTTCTGCCGATATTCCGTCAGTGGGTTTCGTGTACCCACAACCACGGAAAGCAATAATATAAAGGATTTACAGATCGGCATGGTACATACGTAATGAGGGGTGCATGGGGATCTAAAAATGGATTAACTCACCCCTCAGCGAATTGGTTTTACACAACGTTTCAATTATTTATAGGGAGATATAAATATGGGATACCGTGATGAGTTCGTTGTTAAAAATTAAATGATGGTATGTACATGTTGTACCTTATAGATATCAAGAAAACTATTTCGAGTCTTTAAGGTGCTTTGTGTTTTTGTAACAATAATATTGCACGTGAGAGTCAATAGGAACTTTGTCTTATTAAAAATATGATAATTAAATCGTTTAATTGCGCCTTTTAGGTAAATATACGTATATATACGTAAATACGTATATATACGTAAATACGTATATATATGTATACGTAAATATACGTATATATATTTTAGGTAAATATACGGTTCACAATAAAAATAGGCCTTGTAAATAAAGTTGTATGTTAGAGTTGCAGCCTATACCTAATCTAAGATTAATATCTTGTATTTATAAGCTTTAAATTCTTATTTTTCTTTGATCAATTAAAGTGGAAACATCTTGTACCGAAGACGTAGCTTCAGCTTTTCAAGTAAAGTACTACTTCTTCAATTCAACATAATAAATACCAATTATACCAGTCTTGTCAATTTAAGTGCTTCGTCGTACCCTGAACAGTCAGGTAATAAAGTTTTTCAGTAATCGCTTATGTCTATAAAAAATACATTTTTGTATTTTCAACGTTTCGGGTCAGTGCCGAGAGCTGAAATTCCAAGTGCACTTCAATAATATTTCGGCATTTGAGTGCGGTATCCCTAGCTGTGAGTTAAAAACGGGCATATCGTATAGTATAGTGTGATTCCCAAACTAACAACAATTTTCATTCCAAATAATCATTTAATTAAAGTCTGTACCAGACGTTACCATATTTATAAATCGCAAAAAAAAAACTTTTCAAGTGCACCGCAAAGTACGTTTGCTTTGTTATTTCATATTATCTTAATGCGACTGTGGAATAAGCTTTTACTGGCAACTGACTGTTCGTGGCAGTATAATAAACGTTGGTGCTCAAAATGGCGGTGTTGTTGTTTTAGTTTTGCTTATTCACTGTCACTGTTTTTTGTTTAGAGATGTGAAACAGGTGTTTTTATAATTGTGTGGTGTTTTTTTTGTTTAATTTGATGACATTGTTTTGTCTGGTAGTGACCTGCGAGCTTTGAAGATTGTGTTTTGTCTTGGGCTTGTAGTACACGCCGACGTTTGTTCAAAATAACATGAGAGGCACTCGTTACCTTCGACTGCAAAAATCTGAACTCTAGTCTGCTGCTGAGCAAGTCTGGTTGTAAGAATACTTTGAAATTACGCTATATCCTAGTTTAGTAGGTGCTTGCTACGCCAAGCGACGCGAATCTTAAATCGAGCTACGAGGCTACGCCGTAGCGTCGTAGCACGTTGGTAGGTAAACCGAGTGGATTTTGATAAGTCAATGATTCATTCGGTGCATAAAACTGTACCATAAGCTGCTACTTCCTTGAAATACAAACAGATAACAAACTTACTCTCGTATATACATAACTAGCGGGATTCATAACCTCTCTCTTTCCCTCAGTCAGGTAAAAGAAGGAAATATTTTAAAGATTCATAGCTAAAACCAGTAAAGGGCCTAACCCTCTTAGCTGCGTTTAAATATAAAATACATTACTGCGTATTCAAGTTCGAGAATTGACGGTTGATCTTGAACTATCAATTCGAGGCCCGAATTCAAGGCTTTTGGTTTCAAGGTGATAAGTTAACCTCGATTCTTCATGGTCATTTTATTCTATTGATAGGGTTTGATTATTCGTTAGAAGGTTATTTCTACGTGTCTTTAAATAATTAGTAATGCATTAATAAATTAATCATTTATCAGTATCTGCCTAGCCTTTTTTGCGACTAAGTTGAAGAGGCCAAACGCAGCGGAATATCTACACCCCCTCCCCCCCCTGTCACTAGGTACATCACTACATATTATAAAACAAAGTCCTCCGCCGCCTTTATCTGTCTGTCTGTTCGCGATAAACTCAAAAACTACTACACGGATTTTCATGCTGTTTTCACCAATGGATAGAGTGGTTCTCGAGGAAGGTTTTAGTGTATAATTTGACCGACATTCACGCGGGTGAAGCCGTAGGCATCAGCTAGTATTATATAAAGTGACTGCCTGTCTGACTTATTCAACCTGAATGAATAATTTAGTCTGGAGGGGATGAAACAGTAGATGAAAAAATGTTTTCGTTTTATCTTTTGTCTCCAGGTACTCGAATTAATTATTCATGAACTTGTTTATATAATAGACTAGCTTACGAAATTAACAACATTGAAACAACGGAACACATTTAGGCGCACATTACCTTTTTTTTTTTTGGGGGGTGGGAAATCATCAAATAACCCCTCCCGCTCTTGGGCAGAGCGAAAGGGAGTGTCAGATTTCTACTGACTAAAAACCACCCATGTTCCTTCTTAGCCCTTCATGTCGAGGCCGCGGTATCTCTTGCGCACAGCCCGCAGCCCCGACGCGCGCACATTACTTTAATTTAATACACGTCGGAGCGAAATCACCTGATCAAAATCGGCCAAGTGCGTGTCGGGCCACGCATAATGTAGGATTTCGTAGTTGCCCATTAAAATATGCAGACTTACTAAACTGATTAACCCTACCTGAGATACCACAAAAAAAAAACGAGATTTTGTTTTACCATTTTGTCGACGAAACTCATCTATACAGATGAGTTTCGTCATGCCAAATTACATCTTTCTCGTACTAAACGTCTTTGAGCTATAGTGCGGGCAGCCGGCGTACAGACAGACGGACATGGGGAAACTATAAGGCCTCCTTGTTGACTACCGAACCCTAAAAACTAGCATTTCGCCCGCGACTTCGTCCGCAAAACAAGATGATAGTGCGGCTAGTATGCACGATATATACATAAATTAGCACTCACGAAGTATGTCGCTTTCTGCCAATTAAAGATTTTTACGAATTGGATCATTCGTTCCGCAGATAACCTCCTACATACAAACTAACAAACACTTAAAAATATTAGTATCAGACATGAATGTGACACATAGTTGTACAGTTCACGAAATTAATGTTCCATGTCCCATCATTACTGTATAAAGGTATACAGAACCACAAAATTTGCTCTACGGTTATCCGGATGGCCACGGAAATTACCTTCGAACCACTGATTGTGCCCAGCTTAATGTATTTTAAATGAACGAATCAATTATGGATGTACAGGAAACCGTGCCATGTGAAAATGAAAGGGGAAGAATCAATGAAAATTTTATGACGTAATGAAACTGTTGTGACGTAGTCTGATTGCATATAGAGGCAGCTGTATTTATTATCGCAGAGGAAAGTTTGACGTTTATATTTTTGTTTTGTAAGCTCCTATTTATTTCGGGATGTCAAGCCTTTTTTTTTTGGGTGGGAAATCATCAAATGACTCCTTTCGCTTTAGGCATAGAGCGGTAGGGAGTGTCAGACTTCTACTGACTAAAAACCACCCATGTTCCTTCTTAGCCCTTGTGCCGAGGCCGCGGTATCTCTTTCGAATAACCCGCAGCCCCGACGGGGGGATGCTAAGCCTTTGTTCTGGATTTTTGGCTAAATAATAACAGTTTTGACTGCGTTGGTCTAGTGGGCGCAAGTGCAACTGCGAGTGCTGTGCGTGAGGTCCTGGATTCGATTCCCGGGTTGTGTAAAATGTTATGGGGTTTCTCAGAAATTCCTCAGTAACAGCCTGGAGTCTAGATTTGAGCCCGGTTGATGGCAATATATTCGCCCCATATTACATGGGACTTAAACATAACTGGTGAGTTGTGGGTATACGAATAGGTACACCTCTGCTTAACCCTTCGCGGATTACAGGCGTGATATTATATAAACAACAGCCTTACGCGTCGATCTGCTATGTTAAGTCAATTACCAAGGTCTTTTCTTGGATAGGTGACCATTCATCACTTAACTAGACCCATCTTCTGCCTTTTTTTTTGTGGTGGTGGGAAAAAATCAAAAAACCCCTCCCGCTCACTCGCTGCTGGGTAGAGCGGAAGGGAGTGGCAGACTTCTACTGCTTAAAACCCACCCATGTTCCTTCTTAGCCCTTTATGTCGAGGCAGCGGTATCTCTTGCGAACAACCCGCAGCCCCGACGGGACCCATCTTCTGCCTCAGAATGAATGTTGAGCCGTTGCAGCTGTCATGTGTAGATCTATGACAGTACTCAGTTGATACAGGTCAAATGCTCAAAAATCTGACAACCAGTTCTATAAAGAATTGAGGATTTCAAATAGGCAGTAGCTTCAAATAAAATACAGGTATATACGGTTAAATCCAGCCACGGGTGACGATTCTGCCATGATGAACGATTGAGATTTATCTCTTTGTTTTGTAAGCTCCTATTTATTACGCAAAGCTAAGCCTTTGTTCTAGACAGACGTTCCAGGTAGTGAGCAACCCTTTTTTCCAATTTACGAATAACAAGTTACATTTGCCAAACTATCCGCAACACCTACCTACATAAATCCGTTTGAATTCGGCGCACGCACGAGTAACGTAAGCTATCTTCTTCGACGTATGTAGGTCAATTCTGCTTTTTGTATCGCGCTTGGAGAAAATAAGACGGTTTTTTAACCGATTTCCATAAACGAGGAGGTTCTCAATTCGTATGTATATATTTTTTGTTTCTCTTACATTTATGAACCAATTTCAATAATTCGTTCCGACCGCAAAAAACGTGATCAAACAAACAAAAGTCCCCGACTTCTGAAGCTGATTCTGAAGTTTATATTTCACTTTTCTTGTTTGCTTTGTTTTGAATTTGCTTTTGTTTTTTTATGAATTCATTTTGGCAAGAATTTTATGGATTTCCCCTCGAGTCCTTTATACGTAGTAGCACATTATGTTAGTTTAAAAGCGGTGAGTTAAAATGTACTTTTGAATTCACGTTGCATACATTTTTCAGGGCGTTTCTACTCGGATTGTGTGTAATGTCAGCTATGTGGAAAGTATGTGGAGCATACGTGCGTAGAAACCAGATACAAAAACTACTAAAACTCTCCCTTTTAATAGACAGGCAGGCTCCAGTAGCTTAAGGGTTCAGACACAACATAATTTGTTGAATATTAGATCTTTTTTGAGTTATGCAACTGTATCGCAAATTCATAGTTAAAAAGATGTCTTCTGGATGATTCTAATATTTTAATTTTAGAGGATGAATCCTTTGATTCTTTTATCTAAAAATTATTTATGTTCACGGTCGTCGAGTCAACATTTCCTTAGGATGCCTCGTGGAGGGCCGAAACATATGTCGAGTTTAGAATGAGATTGCATGTTATTTTTTTGGCGATTCTTGGGTATTATTTTGAGGGTAGGTGGGTAGTGGTATCCAAGTCAAGATCTGTTTGCGAAAATAACTAAAAAGTCCATTATTTATTTAACTCTATACATACATAAACTCACGCACATACAGAACGCCACCTGCTACGATCCGTACATGCCTACTCCTTTTGCCTCGTCCTTGTTCATAGATCTTAGATCCTCGTTCTGGTTATATACGCATACCAGTTGCGAGTACTGCGCACCTGTCCGTTCTGAAAAACCTCAACAATAAGGTTCACAATTAATAGCTTGTTTTCCTTGATAAAGGAAGCTATATTTACTTTAAACACGTCAACAGTGTTGTTAACGACACATGTAGCGTGTTTAACATGTCGTGACACGTTTGTCTCGCTTTACAGTTCCTGATTAGAAACATTTGAAACACCTCACACCTCTATGTCAATGTAGCTTAAACACGCGAGCTCTTCCTATGAAGTAAGTGCTTGGTATTTGGATTACACTGTCTTCCAAGCTACATACGAACTGTTTCAGTGTTGACATAGTCAGGTTTGTGATATACATTGAGTTCCTTAAGTTTTGGTGACTATGGGCCAAAATCGGAGGAATAACAACCAAGTAACAACTCTAATATTTATTTACCTCCATTTTTTTTGATGGGACAAACCACTGCACCTCCTGAAAGTCTGCTAATGCAGAGAAGCTTGATCAATCCCCAAGTTTATTAAACTGACTTGGATACTGCAACGAATAATAATCAAAAAGAATATCAGAGTGAGATAAACATCATTCCAACTATTTCAAGTAAATAGGTACCTACTATATCTGCTTAGGTAAAAACATTGAAAATCCCTACCATACCATATTTCACAAAAAAGCACTCCTCTCAATTTGTTTATGCGAATAAATGACATGCATTTCACTCGGCTGCAAAATCAGAACTCTCCAGCAAAAAACACAGAACTACTTAACTTTTCCGTGTTCCCCGATGAGAGCGTAAATTTTACGTGTTTACGTAACTCAAAAATGTGTCGCCCCAAACGAGTTTCGCCAGAAAGTTGCGCTTCTAAAGTTGACACGTTGACAAATTTAGTGTACATCACTAAGGCTTCTGTCCACGGGAATTTGGAACTGTGCCAACTGTGTTTATTCCATGGAACTGTTTGTGCGTGTAATAAACATCGCCTGGGATGTATTTACATGATAATTTACTCTATTCCGACCTAAATAGTAAGACAAACATGACTAACCTTATTTTAGTTTAACGATATTGGGTAAACTCCCTTCCTTCCTCCATCTTTTCCGGATGATAGCAAGTTGGTTTCTTTCTATGTATTTGTTCAGTGCGTTTTCTATCACGATATTTTTTTGTGGAAGTAACTCTAGAAATATAAAGCTAATGGAAATAAGGTGCTGTTTGTCTTAAGTTGTTTTGTTTTTTTAGAAGACTGGAAGAAAATGAGTGGCCTTTCTATAAGTAGTTTTTAAAGAACTGGGTTCTACACACTTTAGAGAACATGATTTTGATTACATTATGATTTTTAGAAACCACACGCAATTCTTGTTCAGGCATATTTACAGTAAATATACTCCTAGACGCAAATATATTTATAGTTGTCATGATTTCATTTTTCGATATTATTTTTACTTAAAAAGTGCCAAGTGATATCTGTTAAAGAAAAAGAAAGTACTCGTATTAGACCGAAAGTAGAACCTATTTTTCTTTCTTTCTAAAGATTTTAAGTATATCATGGCCAGCTCGCAATCGCCATTTTAGTATTATTCTTAACTGGACATATAATCTTGAATGTCTACTATTTATGTCGAGTTTTCAACGTCGCGAATGTATAAGGCTATCGATTTTGTCTCCTTTGGGAGTCGAATTTTATCTCGTGTAGAAACTCAGGGTAATAAATGAACGATTCCAAAAGGGTCCTTTTATTTCTTTTCGATTTAGGCCAGCTTTTTCTACATCAAATTGAAATAACAGCTATTCTGGGAAAATCTTTCATAGTTTCTTACCATTTTAAAGTCAGAAAGGGACCAGTTAGGGGTTCACGCATATAGTGCTTTCAATATCTAAACGTCTTTTTCTTTTCTTCGATAAAGGGAAAATATAAAAATGTGAAAAGAATTATGCTGTCGTAACACAGAGGGACAATGTTATCAAATAGCAACTATCAAGAACGGAGCGAGAATCGAAATATTATGGCTTCTACGAGACCCTACTTTGTGAAGTTGTTTTTATAAAATCGAATGAATTTACACTTACATTATAAAAAGTGCATAATTTTAATAAACAGCTTAACTTTCTTCCCATTGACACTTATTTGAAAGTCAAAGAATCCAAACATCTCAGTGCCTCAAGGATATTAAGTCTATAAATCGGGGAGGCCAAACAATGTCCCTTTATAAAACACCAAAGATCAGTTCAGAAAACAAATTGCTTACAAAGCCGGGCCATATTTGTTCAATATTTCAACCGTAGGAAGTTTCCGCCTTCACAATTATATTTTGTTCAGCACGGAGAACTCCCAATCGATTTGCGTACACGGACACATTTGGAACAGTGCCAAGTGTTATTGCATCGAATTCGGGTTGGAATCGTACGCCACGATTGCCGACACGTTATGAAACTGTAGGAGACCTACGTGTTTTACAGTTTTGGTCTAATTTGTAACTGTGTTAGGGAGTCAAATTGTCTCTTGAATGTGTCTGCTTGAACGCGAGGTGGCTATTTTGTCTTAATTTCGCACTTAAAATGCCTAAATCTTGAACCTGAGAGAGTTTGCTGGTACTTGAGACAATATTTAGGCAGATATTATTTTAAGCCAGACACATTACTTCTCCGGTTCGTAATTACTGACAAACTTTTAAACATACATATTAATTCTCAATTCTTTATTGCGTACCATAATGATAACATTATGCCTGTAATCTCCATGGGGTAAGGTTACGGTGTACCTAAAAGTACACCCACTCTTCGCCAGTTATGTTTAAGCCCCATGTAATAGGGTGCGAACCAATTGCCATTAACCGGGCACGACTCCAGATTATTGTGGCTGTTACTAAGAAATTCCTGATGAAAAAACACAATAGCACTTTGCCCAACCAAGGAAACGAACCCAGGACCTCATAATCAGCATTCTCGCTTGCGACCATTGGATAGTCTAGGGCTCTAGGCTGTATATTACAGTATATTGAAAATTATAATTAGCCCATACGTTCCAAATGCTGGAACGATGTCCTCACTGGATAAAAAAGTAGGGCCTCACCATGAATCAACACATGGAGCCAGTGCGAGTTCGGATGTCACATGTCACATTTCCAATGTATGATTCTAGGTCATGCCAAATTCTTCACGACATCATAGAGGGATGTTTCCTGACTAAAAAATATGTTTGTGACGTCAGTTTCTGGTAAAAATGTACCAAACTGTGGCGTCTCACGACTTTTCGAAGCATTTTGACGTCTTCTTTTTTTTTGTTTGTTTACGTGAAAAGAGAAAAAAAAATATGTGTCCAATATTTTTTGGAAATCCATCTGACGGACAAATATATTTTTTTTGTCAACTACCCTATTATAGCCAAACTTACTTGCTTTGATCTGCTAACAGTAACCCGTTTGTTGTTCCTTCTTCAAAATGTCGCTTAGATGTTCCCAATTACATGATTAAAGACTAGGTACCAACAACCTTCAAACATTAAGACTTAGCTATTACTCTAAGTCTAGACCTAAACCAAAAGTAGGACAGAAATCTGGCCTTTACGACACTTAGCTATACACACAATAAGATTAATGGTTGCTTATCCTACTTACAAGTTATTTTATCTTTCTCAACAACAAAAGAACAAAGAAAACTAATCCGGGATTGAGTAAAAGTAATATTTTGCATGAATAGCTTGTATAGAAAAGGTCGTGGAAACAAAATTGCTCTATTTAATTCTGTGTTAGGCTTCCAATGTTTTTCAATTGTATCGATTGAGTGGTTAAGTTGTATAAATTCGGTTACTATTTTTCTGTTGAGGTTTTAGTAAGATTTCGTCTTTTATTGTAAAACGTTGGTTATGTTATTGTTTCAGGTTAGTGGTTTTCGATTATCTTGTTGTTTCATAAAGTCACTTTGATAAATTGAGTTTACTAGTAAGCTATAGCTGTTTTCAGCTATGCCTTCTGAAGGTTCTAACCTTATACCGCTTCTACACCCGGTAGCTCTAACTCAGCGGGTCTAGGTTAAGGTGAATCCGACAAGGTAGACAGCGAAATTCAAATCTTCTTGCGTTTTTTGCAATTTGCAGGTCAGTGTCATGTTTTATGATGATTAAAATGTGATTCACGCCCGTAATGCATGTGTATTTATAGAGATATAATCATTAAAATCATGAATACAATTCTCTTGAGTTGATTTAATTCCATTGAGTGACTATTTGATGAAAAATTCATTCAAGGAAGTAATATGAACTGAAAGGATTGTACTGGTGATTTTAATCATTATTACATTTGCTACGGCCACCAATCCTATGGCAAATTGCAAAGAAACGTAAGAAAATTCGAATTTCGCGGGCTACCTTTTCGGATTCACCAAATGCCATACAATAAAGAAGAAACAGGTCTAAACGGCTCAGTGTGCGGTAAATTCACACTCAAAAATACAAAGCAAAAGTCTTGTAAATTCCATAATTGAATGTGATTGTTTATTTTACTTATCTGCCGTTGTTTATTTGGCTAACTGAAGTAGGTTTTTTGACGTGATTACGTTTAATAAGTAGTTACACTTCGTCACGTATTTGCATTCTTATTAACCGTGATTGTTGGTATTTATAACAAACACATAACCCTTCTTTTCGCAGTCGCGTATAAACATGGGGTGAAGTAGGTAATATCTTGCGAAGAAAGTTTTGAGTATAAATGTGGTTGGATATTAGAGTAGAGGAAGACCAAAGCAGCTATGAATAGACTGTATGACCGATGAAATGGCAAGAAAATAGGTGTCTGATACTTAAGATGACGAGAAATATAGAAGAAGAAGACGTGCTTTGTCGACCCTAAATAAATAGGATAAAAGCATGAGAATGATGTCAAAATTGCCACAGGGTCATGCCCAATTAATGGCAGTAGGCTCGCCCCTTATTTCATGGTACTTATTCGTTTTATCATAACTGATGATAATTATGTGGGTGTACAATTAGCTACACCACTGCCTAATCCTACAGGGATTACAAGCGTGATGTTATGTTAAGTATGCCATGTAAAACATTGAGTGAACTTAACCATAAGTGACCAACGCGATTCAAAGGACTAAAAATAAACTCGAGCACCTAATCCTGGTCTTTTACAAGTTTTTTTTTAATCTAAAACACTAAGCTAAGCCTATTTGACAAGGTCTTATTTCTGTATTAAACTTCAAGTATGAATTTTCTTCGTGAACACTTAGAAATGCTTTGAAAGCATAAGGGTGCTTGAATCTAAGCAGAATTCTGGAGAGCACTTATATTTTAAGCACCCACCCTGCATTGGCATTCAATGAATATCTACGTCGATTTTTTTGGCTAAACTAGCTTTTATATACCGCTTCGTTGGCAAGAATACATCACGTTAAGTGGATTATTAGTTTAATCAATACGTTTCGTGAACAGCTCGTCTTTGTGAATTTATTTTTTTATTAGCCTATATTGTCCCACTGCTGCCGGTCTGTGGATGGGTGACCGCCCGACATACCGAGTTTCCTCCGTGCCTCGGAAAGCACGTTAAGCTGTTGGTCCCGGCTGCCATATATAGATCTTTGGCAGTCGTTACAGGTAGTCAGTGACCTGAAATTCTGACATCCAGTCTTACCAAAGTATCGTATTACCTAGTATTAACTGGGTTGTGGAGGTCAGATAGGCAGTCGCTCCATGTAAAATACTGGAGCTCAGCTAGCTCAACATAGTTGGGAAAAGGCTAGGCAGATGATGATTGTCCCACTGCTGGGCATAGGCCTCTCCCATAGTCTTCCACTCTTCTCTCCGTGCGGCTTTCTCTTGCCAATCTCACACAAAAACCTCTAAGTCATCACGCCAGCGCTTTCTAGGCCTCCCTCGGCGACGACGCCCATCCTCTGACACACACCCACGCGAAGACCCTAGCCCGTCGGTCCCGATACATTCTGCAGGCATGGCAGAATTAACGTTTTCTATTATTGTATAATCCTCAAGAAACTCGTGGCTAGATTATAACAGGCACTCAGATCAATTTTCAGGTTAAGCCACGCTTGCCTTTTTTTGCCGGGTGGAAAATCATCAAATAACCCCTCCCGCTCTTGGGCAGAGCGAAAGGGAGTGTCAGACTTCTTCTGGCTAAAAACCACCCATGTTCCTTCTTAGCTCTTCATGTCGAGGCCGCGGTATCTCTTGCGAACAACCCGCAGCCAGCCACGCTTGCCTTGGTTGGTCTGTGGACCGAGTTTCTTCGGTGCCTCGGAAAGCTCGTTAAGTCGTTAGGTCCGGCTGTCAGTTGTAGATTCACAGCCGTAACAGCAGGGCTATAGCGTATCTTTTAAAAAGTCAGTGGCTATCATAGTGTCCATCGATTGACTGTCAAATGGTTCCATTTTGTACCAAACCATAACCATTTGACAGTTAATCGATGGACACTATGATAGCCACTGACATTTTAAAAGATACGCAATAGCCCTGTAGGTAGTCAGTGGCGCGGTAGTCTATCAGTCCTAAAAAGGGGTATCATAATTACCCAGAACTTAATGGGTTGTGGAGGTCAGATAGTTGCTCCATCCTGCATCCGGTTAGACTGAAAGCATACTCGAACGAGATAATTATTGTATTAAAAAAAAAAAAAAATAAGCAACAAAAAGCTGTCTGTCAGTCTGTCTGTCAGTCTGTCTGTCAGTCTGTCTGTCAGTCTGTCTGTCAGTCTGTCTGTCAGTCTGTCTGTCAGTCTGTCTGTCAGTCTGTCTGTCAGTCTGTCTGTCAGTCTGTCTGTCAGTCTGTCTGTCAGTCTGTCTGTCAGTCTGTCTGTCAGTCTGTCTGTCAGTCTGTCTGTCAGTCTGTCTGTCAGTCTGTCTGTCAGTCTGTCTGTCAGTCTGTCTGTCAGTCTGTCTGTCAGTCTGTCTGTCAGTCTGTCTGTCAGTCTGTCTGTCAGTCTGTCTGTCAGTCTGTCTGTCAGTCTGTCTGTCAGTCTGTCTGTCAGTCTGTCTGTCAGTCTGTCTGTCAGTCTGTCTGTCAGTCTGTCTGTCAGTCTGTCTGTCAGTCTGTCTGTCAGTCTGTCTGTCAGTCTGTCTGTCAGTCTGTCTGTCAGTCTGTCTGTCAGTCTGTCTGTCAGTCTGTCTGTCAGTCTGTCTGTCAGTCTGTCTGTCAGTCTGTCTGTCAGTCTGTCTGTCAGTCTGTCTGTCAGTCTGTCAGTCTGTCAGTCTGTCTGTCAGTCTGTCTGTCAGTCTGTCTGTCAGTCTGTCTGTCAGTCTGTCTGTCAGTCTGTCTGTCAGTCTGTCTGTCAGTCTGTCTGTCAGTCTGTCTGTCAGTCTGTCTGTCAGTCTGTCTGTCAGTCAGTCTGTCAGTCTGTCTGTCAGTCTGTCTGTCAGTCTGTCTGTCAGTCTGTCTGTCAGTCTGTCTGTCAGTCTGTCTGTCAGTCTGTCTGTCAGTCTGTCTGTCAGTCTGTCTGTCAGTCTGTCTGTCAGTCTGTCTGTCAGTCTGTCTGTCAGTCTGTCTGTCAGTCTGTCTGTCAGTCTGTCTGTCAGTCTGTCTGTCAGTCTGTCTGTCAGTCTGTCTGTCAGTCTGTCTGTCAGTCTGTCTGTCAGTCTGTCTGTCAGTCTGTCTGTCAGTCTGTCTGTCAGTCTGTCTGTCAGTCTGTCTGTCAGTCTGTCTGTCAGTCTGTCTGTCAGTCTGTCTGTCTGTCAGTCTGTCTGTCAGTCTGTCTGTCAGTCTGTCTGTCAGTCTGTCTGTCAGTCTGTCTGTCAGTCTGTCTGTCAGTCTGTCTGTCAGTCTGTCTGTCAGTCTGTCTGTCAGTCTGTCTGTCAGTCTGTCTGTCAGTCTGTCTGTCAGTCTGTCTGTCAGTCTGTCAGTCTGTCTGTCAGTCTGTCTGTCAGTCTGTCTGTCAGTCTGTCTGTCAGTCTGTCTGTCAGTCTGTCTGTCAGTCTGTCTGTCAGTCTGTCTGTCAGTCTGTCTGTCAGTCTGTCTGTCAGTCTGTCTGTCAGTCTGTCTGTCAGTCTGTCTGTCAGTCTGTCTGTCAGTCTGTCTGTCAGTCTGTCTGTCAGTCTGTCTGTCAGTCTGTCTGTCAGTCTGTCTGTCAGTCTGTCTGTCAGTCTGTCTGTCAGTCTGTCTGTCAGTCTGTCTGTCAGTCTGTCTGTCAGTCTGTCTGTCAGTCTGTCTGTCTGTCAGTCTGTCTGTCAGTCTGTTGTCTGTCAGTCTGTCTGTCAGTCTGTCTGTCAGTCTGTCTGTCAGTCTGTCTGTCAGTCTGTCAGTCTGTCTGTCAGTCTGTCAGTCTGTCAGTCTGTCAGTCTGTCAGTCTGTTTCGCCAGTGTGTTTTTATAACTATTTATCGCTGTGTATTTTTATGTCTGTAAAAAAACCACTTGTAAAGACGAAAGGTAACCTTTAGCATCTCCGTGTTATAATATTTCAGACAGTATTTACTTTTTTAGATTTCCAACAAAAGTTACTTGAGTGGGTATTACACAAATCTTTTGCTGCAGGACAGTTTGTCGACAGTGTTCTCGTGGATACTCTTCTTATTTTACACGACAATATTGCATCATTGCTAAACTGGTTTCTTCAATAAAATTGACTACACTCGCCACTGCAACAGTTTTTCTTGTCAAAGCTTCTACAGCATTACCAATCAGCGTTGCAGCTAGAAAGTCGCAAGTGTGGTGTGAACAACGATTAATGCAGGGGGCGCCACCAGCGCGCAATCAGCGCACTAGTTGGCGCCCAGCCAGGGACTGACAAACCTAGATGGAGTCGCGATAACGTAAGAGAAATAACTCAGGACGTGAGGTCGCAAGCTGACGCCGGAAATCCTTCTTTTAGGGTTACTTTGGACTGTAAACTGAACCTTTCTAGTTGAACCTACCGGCTTTCAGCACATTCGCTCTAACGTGCGTCCGGCAGGAATGTATTTCGAGTCTTTGCTGAAGTAAACTCAGAGATTCGTATAACTATCCAGCCCGCCTAGCATGCCACCGAAGAAACGGGTTTTATCGACGGAAGAATCGACAAAATGACAGATTGTAGCAAAATTTAATGTCAAATTGTATGGAAAAAGCTTTGTCTATTCTTGGTAGAATAGAGATAGAATCGCCATACTACGCGTGCAGATAGTGAAGTAGTAAGTAGATACTTCTGTTTTATTGCGTTAGTTTAGCTGACATAATTATTTTAGATGTGCCGACATAAAAGACAAAGAAACAATGAAGTTTCCATTAGTTTCCGTATTTACTTTACACTTCAATACTTTATGGTTAATAAAACAGTTTTTTTTCTGATCCGTAATTCAGAATTTTTTTTTTGGAATTGTGATTCGAATAAATGCAGTTCACTTTAAAAATCTAAAGAATGTCCTAATTAAATTATTTTTCTCCCTACCATACAGCGATCCCCTAACAAACAAATAGGCCACAACTCAAATTAAAAAATGAATATGCAGTACCAACCAAAAAATCTCTTTGAAGTACACATTTGTACTTCAATATTTACATACCTGGGAGTACAACATGTGTCAAAAGTGGAATTCCCTAAAACATACAGAGGGGAGTAAATTTCCGGGGTTACTAGGGCCATATTTACCGTGTAATGGTCACATCTATTACATCCCTTTCTGTGTAAGGAACCCGGTAATTTTCCGGCCCTTTTAACATAAATGTGTTCCCATTGGCCCATTCTTGTTTAAATTTTTATGATTTTTGAGTTATATCAAGGCTATGGGGTATGTCAGTCTAGGGAGTTGAATTGAACAAGTATTTTCTACCAAATTAATCATGAATTTGTTTCAAAAAGTTATAACCCGTTTTCGCGTTTATTAGCTCGTTTTTTTCTGAAATACATGTGCACTTTCCCATTAAAAAACTGTAGTAACCAACTAATTTATTTTAATATCGTCAAGGAGTTTTCCTGCTTTGTAGGTTTCAAACCTATCTTTTTTTTGTTAACCTTTACTGTCGTACTGCTGAGAAAACGCCTGCCCCAATTCCTTAAAAGAGCTCCCTCTTTAAAAGTACTTACTGAGTTTTAATTAATTGTTACAATGTAAACAATTATAACTATACATTGAAAAACAAGCAATTATATCGAAAGTCCGTGTTAATACTAAGCAGTCCAGCTTTCTTACAGGGTTACAAAGTGGGTGTTTGGCTTAGCTCCAAATGTTACGACTCTATCTACCAAGTCTAGTACCCATTCCTATGTGTACACTTAAGTTTAAGTTTTAATTAACATAGTGTCATAGTAAAAAGAAAAGGTTTTAAATCGTTAGATACACCCCGTTTACTCAGGTCACGCAGAACAGTATTGACACGAGAGTAAGGTCTAGCAAAGAAATATGGTGAACGATTTTGTAAGGTTTAAGGTAATGAAGCATTGTCAGGGCTTTTATACACACAAAAGGTACAGAGGCTAGTCCGCCTTTTGTGTACGAAAAGTTTAAATAACACATAATATACCACACCTGTATATACTCCCCAAAGGATTAACCAGAGGTCTATGTACCTTATGTTACAGCAACGTATGTTTTAGTCACATCTGACAGGGTACGAGACTATTGTCATCAACCAGGCAAATCCTCATCATCCTGTTTCAGTAACAGCACGGAACGCCGGCGCAGAACGTAGTCTCCGTTGCTGCTACTGAGAAATTACTGATGGAAAAACCCAACAGCAATTTGTCCGACCAGTATGTAGCGACCTGAACAGATGTTCAGGTCGCTACATACTGGTCGTCCACAATGTTTGCCTAATTCAAGTCCTGGATGGTGCAGTTAGTAAAAAGAAAGTGAGACAATTTTACAAAAAAAACAGGTGATTATTTTATGTCCCAATCGAGCTAATCTGACGATTTCAATCTTTAGAAAAGACCTTTAGCATTTTGTTTTGCCAATGCTAATGGGATACGTGTATGCAATTTTATTAGTAATTGTTATGCGTTTATAAGGCGTTGTGTTAGTACGCTTTCTTTTCTTAAATTACATTTGACAACGTTTTGCAGCTGTTATTTTATTATTCATTTATTCTTTTCAGTACCTTAATAGGTCTTAAATTAACTGTAAAATAAGGGACGTTGGCACAAAATTTCGATGTAGTTACGGTTGCTCGTTAATGTTAGGGATGCCCGATCTGAATCGATCTTCTAAAAGATCGATTCAGATCGGGCATACGATCTACCGATTTTTTTAATCGATACAACAGGATGCGATCTTCGATCCAGACCGACAAGATTAACTTAATGTTGTTCTTAATTGGATAAAAAAATACGATTTAGAATTACAGAAACAGAAGTAGATATCACGTGAAATAAAAAAAATACAATTACAGAACAGGTTAAATTAAATTGAAATTACAGTAGTAAAAACAGCTGGTATTCAAGGACCCCAAAGGGTTCAGGTCATTACCCTTTATCCGTGTTTCTGACGATTAAATCCTTTGGTCAGCGCCGCTGTTCAACTGTTTATTTAGGACTCCCTTTATTAATTAACTAAATGACGAGCTACTTTGAGTACTTACAGGTAATAGGATATTTTGGAAACAAGTTTACGGACTCAAACACCGCCACCTACGTTTGTTTCGCGGAATTTGTAATTATCAAAACATTTCGTATAATCACAATAGGTTGTTGACAAAAAAATTATAATTAGTCCGTCAGATAGATTTTCACACATATTTTTTCCTTTTTCACGTAAACAAAAAATACAGACAATACAGTGCTTTGAAATGTCGGGCGACGTCACAGTTTGGTACATTTTTTAAAAAGAAAGTAACGTCGCAACACCCCACTCACGATCTTTGACACGTTTTATTTTTGTAAATTTTTATTAATTTGATAAAACAAAAAACACGTATCCAATATTTTTCGATAATCTAGCAGACGGACTAAGCAGAATCATATTTTTTTAGACAGTCAACTATTGACAACTTTGTTTAAAGAACTTTTCAAAGAATATCCTGGGATATCAGATTACCTTTCTATTTCTAAAGACCGATCACAGCGTTGGTGTAGTGATCGCAAATTCGACTGCTGTACATAAGGTTCTGAGTACGATTCCCAGGTCGGGCAGCGTCCTTGAGTTTTTCCGTCAGGAATTTCTCAGTAACCATCACGGGAGTCTGGATGCATGGTTTGCCCGGTTGATGGCAATAGGCTCGCCCCTTATTACATGGGACTGAAAAAATATCTGGCGAAATGAGGGTGTACTAATGAGTACCTACTCCTCTACCATACTTGTCGGCGATTACAGTCGTGATGTTATGTGTGCCTATTTCCAAAGCCTTACTTAATAATGTTTACTTGTACACAATCAACTGTGTCCCAGTTGCTAACTTCAATCTAACATCCGCTAGAAAAGGTCGTCTAATAAAAGCTTGAACTCGGGAATTGACAAAAATATGATTCTAGCAAAGAAATCCACTTATTACCACTTTATTGAATTTCCCGACATTTCACCTCGCGGAGAAAATGCCGAGGGAAAATCTTTTCCTCTCCTGTAACGGTATTATTCACATAAAAGAAGGTTTTTTGGGGAAAATTGAGTTAACACGAAAGTTATATACGTACGGAACATCCAGGTAACGGTATCTTATTGATTACTAAATTAAATTCCACAAATCCTTTAATTAGATCGTTAAATGGTATTTTCTTCCATCTAGGACTGCCTTTTTTTAGCCCTTTATGTCGAGACCGCGGTATCTCTTGCGAACAACCCGCAGCCCCGACGGGATCTAGGACTGCCTCGAAATCGAATCGGTTTGATTCCTAGGTAGGTTCTGTCGTTGCGGTCTAGAACTTGGCCACTTTGTAAAATAATGTAATATTTCTACACCAGAAACAGTAGTATATGTGAAACTGTTTTATATTAAGATCTTTGTACTTACCATATACTCAGAAATAAATAATATTCTATTTATTCTAGTTATTATTGGGGTTTATATCATCAACTTTGCAGTAGCAGCCACTAATAGTGACGATAAAGACCACACTCATAGAGAAACAACTTATTTATTATAACATAACATTGCCCGACCTGGGAATTAAACCCAGGACCTTATGCTCAGTAGTGGTACTTGCAAATGGTAGACCAACGGGGCAGTCACACAGCAACGTAAGAACAATAATTCTCATTTCTAAGGAACAAAAAATTATATCAAGGCGTTTTAATGACAAAAATGGACGATGAGCAAATATAAAACCTACACACAAATTGTAAGGTCTACTTTACAAAATTAATAAAACGGAGTGGCTACAAGATCTTTAATAAATTAAGAAAGTCGGACCGTTAGCGCCTTTGAAAAGTTTAATTGACCTTACAATAATATCTTTTGTTTGAAGAAAAAAACCTTGGCTCTCTCTTAGGATCCGATTTTCTCACAAAAAGAGCTTCCTTGGGTCAAAATTTTTCATTGTTTTGATGAAAACTTCGATGAAAGTAATTGCTTTTAGTCCCTCTTTTTGTTTTTAAGGTTGTTGATCCTTTTCCATGGAAAACATCTTGTTTGTCGAATAAGGTGTCTTTCTGTTCGATTAGGCCTCTTTATCATCGAAAGTCATGGAGAGCAAGCACGTTTTAAATACCCATACTATTAACATTATGGTGTTTTAAATTAACTATAGTTAGAGGTCTTCCAGGGTCCATAAAACTACTGTTAAATGATGATGTTAGAAAATAAAGGTCGAAATAAATGTCAATTTGTTAGTAACTTCCATTTTATCGATACTTTCCTCTGAATATTGTATAGACATAGTGAGTCGCAAAAAACGTATTAGTGCCATTCCAATGTGAAAATGGAACGAAGTAAAAGTCGATATTTAATTAATACATTCCTCAGGCCACACACGAGATATTTTCCATTCATTTAACTTCTCTTTATATTCAAAAGATTTATCGTGTGGGTTTGCGTAGCTTCATACTTTATTCCTTATTCATTTAACGTAGAAAGTAGCGTACGCAAATACTAACGTATTCTCATACAAAAGACAAACTGCCAGAAGCATGTACGAAACATTTTTTTATTAATTCTCGGAAATTCATCACTCGAAGCATTTTGTACTAAACAAAGAAGGAAATAGGTACGCAAGTGAAATAACTGGGACGAGATTACGAAGTACAAAAGCATTTTCCTCAAACGCACCCAATTCCGGAACAATGGCTAAGATAAATGGGGAGGCCCCCAACACTCCCAGCTCCCGAGCTCGCAAGTTTTCTTGTTTTTTCTCAATGTCGCCCACCTGGGTAGCTACCCAAACTCAATATTTATGACGTCACAGTTCACAGTATCAATGGGCAATCGATTGCTGATGATGACAATAGATTTTTATTTATGATGGATAATGGAATTTGTTGCATCCTGCTTTGAACTTGGAACTTGGAATTCGAGTTTGGTTATAATTTGATTTGGTTTGAGATGATTTGTGTGTTTAATGGAAAAAAGAAAAGCGTTCGCCTATATATGTGTGCTTTGTGTTACTTTTTTTGGATTTCCGCTTAGGAAATATTTTCTCACTAACCTTTAAAACTACTAACTACTACTACTTCAGTTTGAGATTGATTTCATCATCATAATCATCATCATTTCAGCCAAAAGACGTCCACTGCTGGATATAGGCCTCCCCCAGGTGTCGCCACGCCATCTCGCATCTTCTTTTGATTGATTTACCTGAAACATTTTTTAATAACAAAAATCTTTTTTCAAAACGTCGATCTTTGCTATTGGTAGACACAATTTGCAGAAAATAAAACAGCAAGCATTGCAACGAAAGGAAAAAAATATTTACGATGTAGCACTCCACACATGTTCAGTCCTGTAAGCTAGAATCTATAGCCGTCACAAAGAAAAGCGCTGAGCTGTGATTTCCAATGTTTCAGGGAAACTAGACTTGGCTTCGAACCTGCCTAGAATTTAATCAGTATGAAATAGAGGGGCTACGTCAAGACTGATTTATTTTGTAGTTGAAACAAAAGTATTATGGGGAGTACGTGGCTTAATAATAAGTCGTACGAGTCGATCTTCAGGTTAAACCGCATTTATTGTATAGTATGAGCTAAGTATGAGCTAACTGGCCGTAACACGGTGTAGAAGCACTCTTCCAAAACAATTGCTATAGCATGTCGGTCAAAATCTTTAATAAAATACCCAAAGTCATTAGAGAACTAGCTATTCATTATTTCAAAAATAAACTGAAGAAATGGCTGCTCAACAACAACTCAGTTTTCTATTCAATAAATGAGTTTTTGACATTTAAACCCATTTCTAATCGATAACTTATGTTCCTAACTTCCTATTTATTTTTTTGTTGTTTGTTCTTGTTAAGTGTTTTTGTTTTTTTTTGTTGTGTTTTTAGGTTGTGTCATTTGTTGTTCAATTTAGTTTTATGTAACAAGGTAACACCTAAATTACGAGTACCTACTAGGTGTTTTAATTTAATTTAATTTTAAGTTTGCATGTTGAATGTAGCAAGCGAAATATGTGAAACCTTTTATTTTTAAGACCATATTGTACCATATTTCATGCAAATAAAGAATCTTGAATCTTAAGTGTTTTGGGTTTTTCCATCAAGAACCTCTTAGTAGCACCGGAATTCGTTACAAAGGTCTTCTTTTTTTTGGAGTATGGGAAATCATCTTTGGGGGGAATGAGAAACAGGGTGTAAAGTTCCTCATCCCCCATAGAAAAGAGAGGATCCTCCGACCAGACGGGTGTTGTCTCTGGTGGGTTAACTGCCCGACATAATTATGTAAGTCGGGATTTTCTATATAGGCCAATGTCGCGGATAAAGTTGATAGCACGATGTAGGATTAGTCAATTAGTTCGCATGTGTAGCGATAGATGTCTCTGTCGCCACACATCAGTCGATTATTCCCGCTCTGGGGGGAGCGGAAAAGAGTGACAGACTTCTACCGACTAAAAACCACCCATTCTTACCTACCTTCTTAGCCTTTTGATTCCGGGACCGCGGTATCTCTTTAGAACAACCCGCTGCCCCGACAGGCGTCCGCCCTTGCGGGCTTCTGCAATGTTGCTGACATCTCTTTGAGGCGCACGTGGAACATGAACGCGCCGTCGCGTCGGTCATCACGGCCATCGGTCGTTGAACGGAGAGACGGATGGTGAGCAAGCCCATTACGCACTGTCCACAGGCCCGCGCCTACTGTGGCCGGAAGCCATTTATGGCTTAAACATAACTTGTGAAACGTGGTATACCTCTGCGTAGCAGTTACAATAAAAGTTAATTAAAGAGAAAAATATGTTTTGTTTTGCATTTTATTGGCTTTGAAACCTTACCTATAAATGCCAACCTACATTTTATTTTTCCTTAACCAAAGACCCTAACAAAAAAGTTAGAAGTTCTTGAAAGACGGTAATTAAAAGTTCTATATTGTAACGGCTGTAACAAAAGACTTTAAGAATCGCAGCGCAGTTGGTACTTGATTCAATTAATATTTCAATAAATATCTCGTTTCAATCTTCGAGGTTTTCAGTAAAATGCTCTACTTTATTTACGAAAACATAAACAATGAACTTGGGTACTTTAGGACCAGGATATAAAAGTTTATTTCATATTTCTAAAACTGTCTTCATACTTGTTATTTTTATAAGAGTCGAATAAATCTCTACATGACCTGCCAATGACAAAAATCATCTATTTTTATCTGAAACTATAACATCGACTTATCTCACGGCTCCGAAACAATTAATCAGTTAATTGTTCTTCGACACTTCAAATGAGGTCATGAAATAAATCACAGAACAAAAAGCCTCTCAGCACATCATTCATTACCAGTAATTATAAAGTAGTTAAAGAACTAGAAGCTATAACTTAAAAACTCGCAAGAAACAGGCAAAGATGTCTCCAAACTCGGGCAAAGTCGGGCAAAGCTGAGCGCAATGATTTTCCCTGTAACACGATTTATTTGTTTGCTGGTAACGCTGCGTAATACGGAAAGTGGGACGCATTTGTTGGGCAAAAGAGAGTAAACTCCTTAAAGACATCTAATTAAAAGCAAGAGAGGCAAAATTAATGAGTTTCTCGGATTTTCTGTTGGTCTTTTACGGAACTGTAGCTGGGGTATGTTTTGAAGGGTATGGTCGCTGGATTAGGGAGGTTGTTATGTTTTGGAATGAATTTTGGTAAACGATTAGTGGAAAACATAACATAACAACAACATTCGGGGATTACAGGCGTGAGCCTGTAATCCCCGAAGGGTTAGGCAGAGGTGTACCTAATAGTACACCCACATTTCGCAAGTTATGTTTAAGTCCCATGTAATAGGGGGCGAGCCTATTGCCATCAACCGGGCACAAATCCAGACTCCGTGACTGTTACTGTAAAATTCCTGATGGAAAAAGCCAATAACACTTTGCCCGACCCGGGAATCGAACCCAGGACCTCATGCTCTGCAGTCGCGCTTGCGGCCACTAGACCAACGAGGCAGATTAGTGGAAAAGTTGGTGTAAATTTTCAAAATTATTTTGGGTTTTATTTTTACTGCATCATTAGTCTAGTGGTCGCAAGCGCGACTGCTGAGCATGAGGTCCTGGTGTCAATTCTCGGGTCGGGCATAATGTTATTAAGTTTTCCATCTTCTCAGTAGCAGCCACGGAGTCTGGATTTGTGCCCGGTTGATGGCAATAGGCTCACTCCCTATTACATAACTTGACTTGATATTGGCAAAATGTGGGTGTGTACTAATGCGTACACCTCTGCCTAACCCTTCGGGAATTACAGGCGTAATGTTATGTTATTGTTTGGATCAGGATTGGCGGCCCAGTGTATTATTTGAAATGCATTCCAGGATAGACTCGTACACAAGCTTACAAAATATTCAACAAAATAATAGGTAGATATCAATCGTCAAAACATCTTTTCGCAGTATTTTAATGTATTGTTTCCATTCCACCACATGCCAATATTTGCTATATGGAAACAAAAACAAAACATGTACAAACACACTCCTATACACAAAACAATATAATTCGTATTGTAGGTATGTAGGTAGGAAACAAAAACGTGTGCCCTAAATGTATATTAACCACAACAAAGCACACATCTGTCATATTATTATTCCTGTATAATATTTTACTTCATGTCAAACAGTTTACAATAGACCTATATCGTGCTAAAATGTATAATAAAATTATAAAGCTGAAGAGTTTGTTTGTTTGTTTGTTTGTTTGTTTGTTTGTTTGTTTGTTTGAACGCGGTAAACTCAGGGACTACTGGTTGGAATAGAAAAACTCTTTTTATGTTGGATAGTCCATTTATCGAGGAAGGCTTTAGGCTATATAACATCACGCCACATCCAAAAGGAGCGGAGCATAAATGAATAATGTTGCAAAAACGGGAAAAGATATTCCTTTTTGAGAGCTTCCGTTGCGTGCGCTGCGAAAATGGTTTAAGTTACGCAAATATAATGTATGAAAGAATTGTTCCTCTTTAAAAGTTCTAAATAAAAGTCCGCGATAACATATGTCTATCTTTTAAGATTGACTCACTGTAACCATTTTTTACTATTAATATATTCGGTTAAAAAGAATGATATTTTGCGAAGCTTATTTAACCCATATGGTATTAATCTATATCTAAATAAGTGTGTTTCTTAGCACGGAAATTTAATATAGAATATTTATGCCCTTTACTCTATACAGTTTCAACAAATATCTTAGAAGATATCGCAATGTAAAAATATCCGCGCGACAAAATAATTAAGCGCGGCTGTCAATCGGTCCGGTGCGGTGAGTACGTGGGGATTTTGGCCTCCGGGGGCTCCGCAAAAATTCAAAATGTTTACTGCATCATAATGTTTACAAGTAAAGAAAGAAAGAAAGAAAGAAAGTCGAAGCCAGTCTAAACTAAAAGGTATTATAAATAGGAAAGGTAAGATTTTTTGTTTGTTATGAGTACGATTTAACTAAAAATAATATGTCGGATAGTCGATTTATCGAGAAAGGATAGGAGCTATATTAAGTGACGCAAATGAAGTTGCGTGGGTCAGCTAGTGTATAATAAAATATCATTGGTATCAACAAACAATGTCACAAATTCTCTATCGCAAATATTCTGGTAATTTAGTTCTATCGCCATTTCGGTACCGATCGGAAGTCGCAATATGGCATCCTGATCATTTGTAAGTTAAATTCCTGGTTTAGTGTCAGTTATTTCTATTGTATTTTACAACAATATAATAGGAGGCGCAGTAACATCATCATCAGCCCATATAACGTACCCACTGCTCCTCTCTAAGGGAGGTATTGGCCATAATCCACCACGCGGGCCCTGTGCGGGTTGGTAGATGTCACATGTCTTCGAATTTTTTGGTTCTAAGACATGCCGGTTTCCTCACGATGTTTTCCTTCACCGTTTTGAGAGCAGCGATGATGAAATAAATTACACACAGTAATGCGCCTGCCCGGGTCCGATCCCACGACTTAGTGTTCGTAAGTCGGGGCCGCCACTACTGGACTTACTGCGGTACTCAGAGATATTTAATGATTACTTATGGCGTCACTTAGTGAAGATTTGACATACTTTAGTATGACAAAACTGTCAAAACGTTTACTAAGTGATGGCCTAATTAATCATTAAAGCTCTCTTAGTGCGGCAGTTAGTGTTCGTAAGTCGGGGCCGCCACCATTGGGCCACCGCTGCTCCTAGGAGCAACACACATAACAGAACATACAGTATATAACAAACATTAGTACCAAGACTGCTTCATTGGTCAAGCGGTTGCAAGCGCGACTGCTGAGCCTGAGGTCTCCTGGGTTCGATTGCCGGGTCGGGCAAAGTATTACTGGGTTTTATCATCAGGAATTTCTCTCCACGAAGTCTGTATCTGTGCCCGATTTATATCAATAGACACACCCCCCTTTTACATGGGACTTAACTATCGAAATGCGGGTGGTGTACTATTAGGTACCTACACTTCTGCCTAACCAAAAAAAAAACCTTTCTTCATGGCTCTGATTATGTGTTCACAGTAACGCAACATCGATGCATTAAAATACTTTTTAGCATGTTTGCCAAAGGAATCTATACCAATATTATAAAGCTGAAGAGTTTGTTTGTTTGTTTGAACGCGGTTAACTCAGGGATTACTGGTTGGAATAGAAAAATTCTTTTTGTGTTGGATAGTCCATTTATTGAGGAATGCTTTAGGCTATATAACATTACGCTACGACCAAAAGGAGCGGAGCATAAATGAAAAATGTTGCAAAAACGGAAAAGATATTCCTTTTTGAGAGCTTCCGTTGCGTGCGCTGCGAAAACGGTTTAAGTTACACAAATATCATGTACGAAAGAATTGTTCCTCTTTAAAAGTTCTAAAAAAAAGTCCGGGACAGCATATCTTTTAAGATTGATTCACTGTAACCATTTTTACTATTAAAATGTTAGGTTAAAAATAATGATATTTTACGAAGCTTATTTAACCCATATGGTATTAATCTATATCTAAATAAATGTATATGTTAGCACGGAAATTTAATATAGTCTTTGTCCTATACTCTATACAGTTTAAACAAATATCTTAGAAGATATCGCAATGTAAAAATATCCGCGCGACAAAATAATTACGCGCGCGGCTGTCAATCGGTCCGGTGCGGTAGGTTAGTGGGGAATCTGGCCTCCGGGGATTCCCGAGAAATTAAAAATATTTACTGCACCATAATGTTTACAAGTACAAGGTGTTACTGTATATTAAAAAGTAAGAGATAAATATTAAGAGATTGGCACTTTAATAATATAATCGAAGTCAATCTACACTAAAAGGTATTATAAAGAGGAAAGGTAAGATTTTTTGTTTGTTACGAGAATATGTTGGATAGTCGATTTATCGAGAAAGGATAGGAGCTATATTAAGTGACGCAGATGAAATTGCGTGGGTCAGCTGGTAATAAATTTCTAAAACATATTCTGTTTGAATAAACTTAGTTAAAGGACGTGTAGAACCATTCTACCATGTGCAACCCTTGAAACGTGTGGAGATGAAGAGAATTTAATCCGAGGTACTGGGCGAGTAGAGTTACAAGAAGCTGGAGAAACCTCGGCTGTTCCTAATTAGTGCGAACCGTGGCTCGCTTGTTAACCTAGTTAGAAACGCCGCCGGCGACCGCTCAACACCCACAGTTTCTTTCAAATACTTTTTTGATTTAATGAATAGGTACCTCGCCTATACTCCCAGTAACTTTCTGAAAATATTCCCTTGAAAAATTTATACAATCTACTGGAATATTTTTTTGATAGCGTGTTTTAATAACGCGTTTCTCTAGTTTGGTCCTTTTTTACGCGTGCGTGAAAACGTTATTTTTATCGCTGTAATTGGCTTCGATCCACGTCTGACCCAAATGTCAATTCCCATTTGGACATATTAAACTTTTTTCAATACATCAATGTCTTCGAAGTTTTTGATCTCGGTGGAGATATCTACGACATCTAGACAGGATACTTTAATTCCAAATGAATAAACAGAAACAGAATATTTTCGGAAATAACAAAAATCTGTTGGAGACTAATGAAATCTGTAAAGCCTTTTCAGTGTAGGATGAATTCGTGTACAAAATAACATATACGCGGCATCCGTGATGTGAAATGGGTTAAAACTGTCTCGCGAATTTTGTTCATACATTTTACTTGGTTGAAATAAATTACGTTAGTCGTTACTTTACTCTCGAGGGTTAAATATTGAGATAGGCATATACATACATCTCTTTTACACGCCGTTGGTTTTTATTTTCATATTTTTTCGCACATCAAATGAACTCCTGGAACATAGCTGTTTGTATCGACGCCGCTGTAAAAGGGGTAACTTTTTTATAAAAAGGTTGACACGGAATTGAATAATGTTGTTCCGCATAAATTAACATCGGAGGCATGGCGTAAAGGAAAATTCTTTAATGAAATGAGCGAGCGTTGTAGGAGCTTACAATTTTCCAGTGTTTCGCATAGTGCACATTTATAAGGCTGGGGCGGAAAAACCATGTATTTTTAACATCGCTACGTGATAATTTGCTTTCTTCTAGGCCAATTCATAAAGTAATAAAGTTTTCAAGAATCCCCCCGCGTCTCAAACTAAACTTATCATAATGCTACATGAAAAACTCCGCTAGGTATAAAGCACTTAAGTATTCTTAATAGTTTTTCTACGTTTGTTTATTTTCTTTAATTTTATTAATTTAATACCTCGGAAGAATTATAATTAAATATTTTTTCCACTCTAGATATCACCGGAGCTCGTGGCTTAATAATAACTACCACTCGGGTCGATCTTTAGGTTACGCCGTGCTTGCCTAGGTGGATGGGTGACCAACCATCGAGTTATATCAGAGGGTATCGTATTACCCAGTACTAACTGGGTTGTGGAGGTCAGATAGGTAGGGGCTCCATGTAAAATACTGGGATTCAGCTGCAGATTGGAAACCGACACCGACATAGTTAGAAAAGGCTAGGCGATGATGATGAAAGTTGATTATATAATCTGCCCATTACACAAGATGAAGAGAGCTATCTTGACCACAGGTCATATACTGAACGGGGCTGCGGGTTGATCGCAAGAGATACCGCGGCCTCGACATGAAGAGCTAAGAAGGAACATGAGTGGTTTTTAGTAGGTAGAAGTCTGACACTCCCTTTCGCTCTACCCCAGAGCGGGAGGGGGTTATTTGATGATTATCCACCCGCCAACAAAAAAAAATGTCATTTACTGAAAGGCCAAGGCTTTATAAGTTCAATACCTAGGTATTACTTAAGCACTTAAAAACACATTTAGGTAACAGGCAGGTGACTAAGTTTTAGTACGCTTTAAAAGTGTTGAAATCGTAAAATCCACCGGCGACATCGAAGTAATATCATCCGAAGGTACCTTTTATATGGCGAGAGATACTTTTATATGACTTTTAAATTCTAACTCATAATGTTATCTTTTCGTATGGATATTTTAAAACACATCATGCCTAGCAAAACTTTACTTAGAACTTTGTATCTATCTATACATAATGTTTGTTAATACTAGAAAAACTTTTAGGATAAACAAAATATAAAATGGTTGACTGCTTCGTTGGTCTTGTTATCACAAGCACTACTGTTAAACATGGGGTTCTGGGTTTGATTCCCGGGTCGGAGAAGTGTTATTGAGTTTTTGAAGCAGCAATTTTGCAGTAGCCGCATGGAGTCTGAATTTGTGCCCGATTGATGGCAATAGCCTCGCCCGCATCATCATCATCAGTCTATAATGTTCCCACTGCAGGGACTCAGGCCTCCTCTCTAGGTGAGGGATGGGCTATAATCCACCACGCGAACCCAGTGCAGATTGCTGCACTGCTGGATCGCGTGGTGACAGCTACCAATGTAGCTGTCACATGTCTTCGAATTTTTTGGTTCCCTCACAATGTTTTCCTTCACCGTTTTAAGAGCAGTGGTGATGAAATAAATTACACAAAGTAATGCGCCTGACTGGGTTCGAACCCACGCCTCACTGTTCGTAAGTCGGGGCCGCTACCACTGAGCCACCACTGCTCTCGCCCTCATCACCGCTGCCTAACCGTTCGGGGATGACAGGTTATTTTGTATGAAATTTACTAACTTATTGCCGGACAAAGTACTTGATTTTATGTTAAGAAAAAAAAAAAAAACAATTCCATAATACCAGAAAAAGCCTTAAATATAAAAATGGTTTCACTGTCATCATCTGCCTAGCCTTTTCCCAATTATGTTAGGGTCGGCTTCCAGTCTAACCGGATGCAGCTGAATACCAGTATTTTACAAGGAGCGACTGCCTATCTGACCTCCACAACCCAGTTAATACTAGGTAATACGATACTCTTTGGTAAGACTGGATGTCAGAATTTCAGGTTACTGACTACCTGTAACGACTGCCAAAGATCTATATATGGCAGCCGGGACCAACAGCTTAACGTGCTTTCCGAGGCACGGAGGAAACTGGGTATGTCGGGCGGTCACCCATCCACAGACCGACCTAGGCAAGCACAGCTTTACCTAAAGATCGATTCGAGTGGCAGTTCTTATTAAGCCACGAGCTCCTCTGTGGTTTCACTGTAAATACAATAAATCGAATTGCAAATTCTATTGATAAAGCATAAGTACTCAAAAACCCCTTAAAAATCAGAAAAAACAACGACCGTGTCGCCTTAATTCGAAAATATCAATTTATCCAAAAGCTTTTAAGGAAAATCCTTTAAAACAACTTTTTCAAGACCCCATTATTACCTTTCGTTTTAATTTATTTTCTTAACGGTAACCTACTTTTTCTTTAGGAATACCGTCTTCCCTCTCAGAACTACATTGATACGGTAAATGTGGGTTTACAAACCTTTTATGCTGCGTTGAATGGAACGTATAGAAGGAATCCTATAGGGAATCCTCGTTTAAGAGTATGAGAGGAAGAGCTTTTGAGTACCTACGTACTTATAATGTCGCCGGTATCACGTTAGTTTTCGTGGGGGACAAGACCGTGTGAAGGTATGTTTTCTCAAGCTTTTATTTTTTAACTCATAAGTTTTCGCCCCAACTGATTGGGTTAAAATGCATGCACGTTTAATTTTGATGACAATGCATGGTTGGCTAAGTGACGTCATTGTACATTCAATTATGGTGGACTCCCAAAGATGGCGGACTAGATATTATTAGGCAACTCCATGCTAAGAGTATCAATTAAGATTAAACAAACAAAAATACAGGTAAACATTATTATCATGACAAGCTTTTCTAACATATAAAATGATTGTTTTTTAAATGGCAATTTTATTTGTAAACATCAGGTATACTAAACCCCATTTCGCCTGTTATGTTAAAGTCACATGTGATGGGGATGGCTTAATGCCATCACCCTGGAACTGATCCAAACTATGTCCGGACTGTAAATCGAACCCAAAACCTCAAGCTCATCTGTAGCGTTTGCAACCACTACACCAATGAGGCAGTCGGTTGTTATTATGTACAGATTAAATATTTTTGAACACTTATTACCCGACTGTGGTGAAGCCCAAAAGGAAGGTAATGTGTATGTCCTGTATGTTTGTATGTATGCCCGTTTTTTTGTTCCCTAAACTACGGACGCACGAACTACGAACAGACGCAGCAAAACGTCCGAAAGAAAGTTGGAAACAGGCGCGGTCCATTTAAATCTAAAATTATGAAAATAGAATGGATGGTGAGTAACAGAGAAGTATAGAAGAAGAAGACATGTTGCACCGACCCTGAATGAATTGGGATAAGGACAAGAGAATGATGATGATGATCAAAATGGGCCCCACCTGCTTACAAGTTTTGTTTAATTCAAATTGTGCTTGTTTTTCGTTTAATTTTCAGTTTTTTCAGACAGTTTTTTAGTATTTTTTATTTTTTTTATTTCACTGAAAACGTATCGGTAACTGGTATCAATCATTTGGGATAGGTTCGTTGTTCGATAAGTAGTAGCCTAACACAATAAAAACAGTTAACTTTTGTTTTACAAGATGCAAAGATGCTGTAGGAAACGATTTCACGAGCAAGAAGACTGCTGAGGACTTACAAAGAGATGAAGTTTATATGCGAGCTAAACCACGAGGCTTCAATTAGGGAAGTTAGTTGCCTCTTCAACTTGCAATCACTAATTAAGTATTCGTTCGGATGCTTCTTCCATAGTTCAATTTCTTAGGAATGCCTTCAAACATGTCGATGTTGTAGTCTGTTCCGAAATATTGATTTAATAGTTTTCTAAGGTTGATCCATGGATGAGTTGGTCCATTGCACTCGTGCGAAGAAGCATTTGCCTATTTTTCTTATTTGTATAATATCGATCATTACAATATGGAGTTTAAATGTTTGTGAACGCACTCACGATACATGAGAAATTCCTAGTGTGGAGCAACGTTTTTTTTAAAGAAAAAAAAGTAAAAGAATATATTGATCATTATCGAATTGTAGTTTTAGGTTTCAAATATTGAAATCAAAGCAGTTACTTTATAAAGTGGCAATAAAAGTGCCAACTTTTTACAGCATTATTATACTATCATACGAGTACATTCGTATGCTACTCATGTATGCTATAAGTCCCATAATTATACCATTTGATTTCCACAGCTGTTCTGTTTTGTTTGTGTTCATTAGTTGCGTGTGTGTGGTGTGAAGTTATGTTTGTATTGGATTTGTAAGTGGTTGAGATTCAACAACGTACCAGAAAGATACAAATGAGGTATTTAAGTGTGTGAACGTTACAAATGTGGCTTTGTTTTATTCCTGTTGTGGTGGGTGAAAAGAATCCAATTCATTCAACATGTTCATAATTTATTCATCACGTTTTTTACTTTGATGCTATAGAATCTCTTCTTTGCTCGAAGAAGATAGGTTTTTATACGTAAGTTGTTCTTAGGTAAAAAAATATGCTTCAAATATAATATATTCTCTCAAAACCTTGTACCACCAACCCCTTTGTTGTGTTCACACAAAAAAGCATCATCCATTCACTTTTTTTGCAGATAGAAAGACCAATATTTTGCGCACAAAATTGTCCCGTTACCCATTGTGAACAGAAGCAATAAAAACAATTTTCACTCACAATTCCCGCTGTCTCCTACAGTTCGTGCCGCATCTAGGGATGCGGATGCGGGCGTAGGCGGCCGCTACATCGATCGCGACCCCTGACATTAAATGAAAGACAGCCCGCTCGTTGAGGGACGACCGTAAGCCCCGTTCATACCGTGTACCGATACAAAGCACTTCACAGACTACAAAAAAGATAAACAAAGAAACAGTACCCTTTGAAAAGGGCCGTCACTTTCACATTAAGATAAAGAACGCAATAAGACAGGAATTTTAAAATTGAAACAGAAAACATTGTCCCTGAAATATACGAAACGACATAACAGAAGTGTTTATTGTCATCTATAAAACGGTTACGTATAAAACGAAGTACATTCCAGCCCTTTGGAACGCAAACGTTTCAAATGTAACCATCAGTCAAGCTGCGTATAAACATTTAACGTCGACAGTATTATCTGCTATAATACGGGAGCCGACAGCCCTGCAAATGTAGGGCACTCACACAGCCGTGATGACGCACACGCGCGTCGCCTACGTCATCGCGACTACGCAGTCCGGGCTACCTGGCTCGATCGCGGAGCACACAACACCGCCTCTACGTCACAATACCCTACTTATATTAAACTCGGCAGCTTAATGTTCTGCGCTCCTGAATCAGGGGTGTGCGTAAAGGAGTTTATAGCTTTTCACGCTATTGAGTAGGGCTTTAATAAACCTTTTATGGGACTGTTACATTGGCGTTCAGGCAGGTCAAGTTTATTGATTTAGTTGGCCGATTTGCTTTATGGTGCACGCGAATTGTCACGCGATTCTATTGGTTGGTTTGGTGAGTGATTGCGCTTAGATTCTTGCTGCAGACGTTTTAAATTGATTGTTTGGTAGTGCTTTCTGACTATTGGATACTTTCCAGTTCTCAAGTTTTAAAGAACGGACGTTTGGCACGTTTTCTCTTTTACAATAAGATACTTCTACTGAGATGTTTCCGAGTCGACAGTTGCTACTCATTGTAAACAACCCTATTTTATACATTTCTTGTAGTGAATAAAATTTAATTTTCTATGAAAAGTAGAGTATCTATCAACAAAGAAAATAAAGATGAGTAGTGAAGTTTCACGGAACAGGATATTCTGACTCCAAGTAATAAACCTTTTACCTTTATATTTTTTGTCTGTTATAGATTAGACCAAATTTTAATTATAAGTTTCTAAATAAATATTAGTTATCTTAAGTTAGAGTCGATTGTTATTGATTTTTATTTAATTGCTTGTTGTATTAACTCGAGGCATGAACTGGATAATTTTGCACCGAGACTGTTAGACCGATTTGATGAAGTTGTGTCGTGAAGTCATCATCATTATCTGTCTAGCATTTTGCGTTAGCGTTTGGGTCAGCTGGTGAATTACATGGAGCTGCTGCCTATCTGACCTCCACAACACAGTTAGTACTAGGTAATAATCCCCCTTGGTAAGACTGTCAGTCAGTCTGTCTAAGACTTGCAAAGACAGCCTGTACCAACGGTTTAACCTGTGTTCCGAGAGTAAGCTCAGTGGTACCTATTTAATGGGGGGTCACCAAACCACGGACCAACCTATTTAAGCGCAGCTGAACCTAAAGGTCGACCGCACTGCCTATTAATATTTTGCTACGAGCTCAACTAATTTAATTACAAAACACACATTAATTTGCGTTGCAAGTTAATACTCGGGAGTGTCAACTTGTGTACTAAGGGCTGACGATCATCAGCAAAATTTCAAAACACAACAGCTGTCATAAATTACAATACATCGCTCCCAGTTCGGGTCATACCCACATGTAATGGCAAGAATATCATACTATGTATGGGAAAGGAGGTCCCATACCACAGACCTTCATTAATATTAACTAGGCTTTACGAGCGACCCCCGCAATCAATTCCCTAACCGAATCCGTTGACAAACTGACCAGAATATTTATATTCCGTCCTAATTTAGCCCCTAATAAAGTCTTATTTTCTTTGTTGTTTCATAAAGCAGGGAATGGTACGTGGTGGATTAGGTGAGCAAATATGTTGCCAATGATTTTTTGGGGCATGAACAAAAGCTATAACTTTATGAGAACTGTTGTAGTTTCGTAGAAGTATGCAGGTACGTTAAATACGGTGTTGCGTTTAGGTTTAAGGATCGTCTGTGTAACTCATTTAAAACGTAAACTCCGACTAATCGCAATTCAAAAGAAGCAAGAGACACACGCGCAAGTCGCATGGTTTGAGGCCGTCAATGGGCCGGAGGACACGGTGGAGCACACCGTGGAGGTGTGTTCCGCTTGGGCAGAGCCCCGCCGTGTTCTCGTAGCGGCGATCGGCGGCGGCGACCTCTCACGTCCGGCCCTGGTGCAAGCCATGGTCCGGGGCGAGGAGGAATGGGACGCCGTCGCCTCCTTCTGCGAAGCAGTGATGCTAGCGAAGGAGGTGGCGGAACGTGAGAGGGAGAGAACCTCTCGTCCCAGCCGCCGCGGGAGGCGATCCGGGCGTCGGGGGCCACGTGATGGCTTCCGGCCACCGTAGACGCGGGCCTGTGGACGGTGAGTGATGGGTAAGCTCGCCGTCCGTCCGTCTAAAGACGACGACAGGCCGTGTCGACGGCGCGTTCGTGTTCCACGCGCGCCTCAAAGAGATGTCAGCAACATGGAAGGGGCCCGCAAGGGCCGACGCCTGTCGAGGCTGCGGGTTGTCCGCAAGGGATACCGAGGCCTCGACATGAAGGGCGAAGAAGGAACATGGGTGGTTTTTAGTCAGTAGAAGTCTGACACTCCCTTTCGCTCTGCCCAAGAGCGGAAGGGGTTATTTGATGATTTCCCACCCCTCAAAAAAAAAAAAAAAAAGGCCGTCAATGGGGCGTTAACAGAATTAATTAACAAAAAGTAACAACCTCAAAGTATCCTTTCTGATATGATCGACTTCCCCGATTCGTTTTAAAATTACAATACTTCAAATTATTAGCATAAAAACCGAACGGCAGTGTAACATGTAGTTTATAAGCTGCTTACCACAAAGCGCTGAGGCTGACAGAGGATACGAATTATTATAATTGAAATAATAGATAAGCAGCGGTTTAAAATTAGTAACACGTCAATGGCTACACTGAAATGTTTCTTTGTTGTTCACTAGGTCGCGGTTCAGTGGTAACACTGACGTTGAGCTGGCCTAGCGTAGTACAGAGTTATGGTAGAATAAGAGGCCAGCTTATATTAGTTTTGTTAACATTGACGTCCGGCTCACTGTTCACTGAATAATTGTGAAAGAGGTTATTTTGATGTCGGTTTTCTCAGAAATGTCTTTCAAGTATTCGTTCAACAGTCTTTTGTTTAATATTAGCAGAGTACCAAGTTTGTGTCGAGTACTTACCAGTCGACTATACTGTCTTATTGGTCTAGTCATCATCATCAGCCTACAATGATTCCACGGCAGGGACTCAGGCTTCCTCTCTAGGAGAGGGATGGCTTTAATCCACCACGCGGGCCCATTGCGGGTTGGTAGATGTCGCATGTATTCGATTTTTTTTGGTTCTAAGATATACCGCCGGTTTCCTCACTCAATTAGTAACATACTTTGTGTAATTATAAATTATGTATGTGCTTTGAACTGAATAAAAGCTTTCATGCTCTGTATTTAAATAACACAGAAGTATTCCAGGAATCAATTAATTATAACATTCAACAAGCATTTAATATGGAATTTGGACAAAGCATCACATCGGATGCAGAAATACTATTTAAACTGAGTACTCTGTGAACTGTAATAACGCAATATTCGCAGAAATGTAATTCAGTGAGCATTTCATTAATTTTGTTTGTGGTTATGAATTAAATTCAACGGTACATCAAATAATATTTTTTGAGTGTCAGTACACTTCAGTAAAGTTTTTATTATTTTGATATTTATTGTCCTTAGTTTGTTTGATTTGGCTTGCATGCAAAACTGTTTAAATCTGTTTTTATGGCCATAAACATACGTCTCTCTTCGGTGGTTTCTGTCCACCCTCATGGGGAAAGGGCGTGAGTTCATAATTATATGATTTTATTAAAATTACCATGGTTAATATACGTAACGTGTTACATTATTATTGTATGCGTCCACGTTCATACCTCTCTAAAATGTTAGGTATGTCTGACTCTGTACACTACACACATACACATCGTATATTTTCTTTTATTCCTTACGCGAAGGTAACAATTTTAACCTCAGCAATCCTCAGTTCCTCTACCTACCTACAATACTTCGTAGTATGACTATCAACAAGTTAGCATAGGTATTTTTCACCATTTTACTTTATACAAATTGTAAATACGACAGCCATTCAACAGGAGAACACTACTAAAATAGTTAAAACAGAATGCTTTGACATTATATCACGGTATGTCCCAATCAAATTGAAAATCCATTGTTCCCGTACCAATGTAACATTCAATTAGTATTAATACTCAGTGTTCTGGAATATTTTACAATACACGTGAACTGTACGTTTTTGATCAAAGGACAGATATTTCGAAACTGAATATTTCATTGTCCATTTGCTATTTCGTTGAAGAGTGTTTATTTGTTTTTGGTTTTAAATAAATCGGTGCTGCGTTTAATTTGTCAAACAAACAAAGTAAAATTTGTGTACAAAACAGAGAAAAAACAAATTCAGAAAAAAACAAAAAAGAAGAGATTGAGAGAAATTTTACTTCTGATAAGAGGAAAGAGTTTTTATTTTTTAGACATATACCTAAAAATATTGGATTATGTTCGCAGTACCGGGACAAAGGCCTTCTCTCTATGAAAAGAGGGCTGTTACACACCACATGTGTCAAGTGCGAGAAAATAGATGACACATTTTCTTTATTTTATTGGTTCAAAGTCATGTTGGTTTCCACACGATGTTTTCCTTCACCGTCTTGTGAGTATGAGTGTGTAATGCGCCTGTCTAGGTTCGAACTCATACCTACAACTCGTCCGTTGTATCAGATACCTCTGGAGCAACGCTGGGCCACCACTGTTCGCCTTTTTTTTTTGGAGGATAATCAAATGACTCCTCCCGCTCTGGGCAGAGCGGTAGGGAGTAACAGACTTCTACTGACTAAAAACCACCCATGTTCCTTCTTAGCTCTTCGTGTCGAGGCCGAGGTATCTCTCTCGAACAATCCACAGCCCCGACGGGACCACTGCTCGCCTAACCATTCCTTGGATTAAGAATCACCGCAGGAAACAGACAACACCAACCTACCTCTACAGTACCGTACGTCATTGGTAATATATGTAAAATTAATATAGTATACTCGAAGTATAAAATCGATACAGCTCATAGTACGGGGCACGGCAGCTCTGTAAAGTGCAAAGGTAAATGCATCGCTGGTTCTATAAATAGCTCGCCCGGGCAAGCCCCTACTACCGGTTTCCGATTCATATTGAAATCGTTTAAGAGTTTTGTGAACGGGAACTAAGAAATTGTTTTAGTTTTCTAACTGAGAATATGCACTTAAGTAAGAATGATTTGCAAGTTTTAAGGTGGAGTCATAGTATAATTGACTGTGTTAACTTCATCAACATAAACGCGATGAAAATGTCGGTAATAAATGCTGAAGTGTACCATGGTATTTTAGCTAACACTACATCTGAAGCAACAAACATATTATATATTTTTTTATTAGATAAGAAATTAGATTAAGGTTGGGGTATTTATCTGCCGGGGCTGCGGGTTGTTCGAAAGAGATACCGCGGCCCCGGACACAAAAGGCTAAGAAGGAACATGGGTGGTTTTTAGTCAGGAGAAGTCTGACACTCCCTTCCGCTCCGCCCAAAGCGAGTTGGGGTATTTTATAACTTAAATAAGTCTAGAAAGTAAGTTAATATTTGTAAAAGCACGATTGGATTGACATCATCGCAATTGTGTACGAAAATCCCTTATATAAAGAAGATTAAAAAAAAAACTTCGTGACAAATTGTAACCGATCTGGAAGTAAGAAACACTTCGTATCAAGGAGTTCGATGATGCTGAAGGAGTGTGGTGATTTGAAATAAAGTCAAAAATTTTCAGTGTATCTAATTATTATTTACGGGAATCATAATTATCTTGTGTCTTACAGATTTATCATCATCATTTCATTCTTCTTTGTTCTGTGCGACACACACATTGAATTGCGGAAAACTTATATACATAATTATTATACTTTGAAACTTTTGATGCTATTCATTCTATTATTTAACATAAAAACCTGGATTCACTGCGTAAAATGTTGCAACTTTTATCTAACAAAGAACTCTAAATAACATAAAAGAGTTTTTACACAAAATGAACCAGGTAAAACTATTCTTTGTTCAGTAACACAAAAACAAAAAGCCGGTACTACCAACATAACAAAAAGGTATTAAAATTGTAAAACGCTGTATCCAATTTAGAATTTCTGCAAAAGGTCAGATGCGTCCCAGGGCGCTCCAATTTGCAAAGCGGGCTAGCTTGCATCGCAGCTCAAGCTATCTATCTCACTCGTCAGGTCCCGGGCAAACCCGGATACCTAGTACTCAATGCACAACAGTTGAAGGAACCAGTGCAAACGATTCTAGACTTTATTGCTTTTACAATAACTGCAACTAGCGACGAATTTTCCATACATGCCTGACCTGTTGCGTCCCCCGTCGTCGAATCGGAATCAAATCGATATTACGTAGGATGCGTCGGGGTAAATTGGAAACGTCATGTGCCTTTGTACCTAGTTACGGTGGAATATGTATATTGGCGTGAGGGGTAGGCCTGGGATGACCTAAAAACAAAAAACTAGGCTGGCTAAGCATTCAGTCTTATTTATTAGGAGGCTAATATATTTTCATGAACTTAGGAGTGGGTAATATATCTTTTGGATGAGTAAGCCCATTTTTCGATGAAGGAATCCTAATGAATCGTCGACGAGCGTGCCAGAGACATATAAATACTCGTAGAACAATTATAATTGTTTAAAAGCATTTAAATTGTACATTAAGGTTATTCATTAGTAAAAGTAGCTTTATTTAGTTAATTTAAATAGTCGTTTGTTTAAGCTTTTTGTTTGCGCGTCGCATTAATCGGCTTTTGTTCTAAAATTCTTTTTATTTTTGTGAGTGAATTGGGAATTAGGTCATTAATTCACCTGAAGTTTTTGAATTTTGGTTGTTTTTATTTGTTTTTACTATGATAAGATAGAGTCAGTTAGTTACCAAACTTAATTACTTATGGTTTTAAATCTTAACTGTATTTTTAGATACTATGAGACTAAATAAAAATGATAGTAGATATCTTTGAGAAGCTCGTGGCATCAATACATACCGAGTATATTTGTTTTTACCGAGTTTATCACATTAAACGTTGGTCCCGACTGTCATTTGTTGATCTCAGTCTCACTGCCGCACTCAGAGAGCTTTAATGATTACTTTGGCCATTACTTAGTAAAGGTTTTGACAGTTTTGTCATACAAAAGTATGTCAAATCTTTGGTAAGTGACGGCTTAAGTAATGATTAAATATCTCTGAGTACCGCAGTGAGTCGTTACGAGTAGTCGGAAGCCGAAAGTCGGACATCCAGTCTTACCAAGGGGTATCGTATTACACAGTCACTGGGTTGTGAAGGTCAGACAGGTAATCGTTTCAAGTAAAATATTAGTACTCAGTTGCATCCGGTTAGACTGGAAGCCGACCCTAACATAGTTTGAAAAAAGGCTAGGATAATAATGAAAGTGCGTTCAAATAAACACTGAGCACGCTGCATAATCAGTAAATAAAAGAAGGCACAGAATATTATAAGCCATAAATGTCTTAATAAGGATGTACATTTTGTGTCCTTTATTAATTGAACTCTGTTATAAAGAGCGAATTTGAAAGAGAGGTCAAGTTATGCTGGGCCTTACCATCCTCATGTAACATGTTGCTTCAGTGCAATTTGAACACCACTCAACTCTCAGTACAAGACAAATAAAATATTTGTTCCCAACTAATTTGCAGTAAACTATGCACGCCATTGTAATCTTTATCCAAGTTTATACAACGTCGATAATAGCATGTAATTGTATAATAAATTCATCGTTTTGTTATAACGTTGAGCTTCGAGATGGTTTCAGTTTTCCATGGTAAGAGGATTTGTTATTTTCCAATATGGTTTTCATTTTTTATAATGGAATTAGAGAATTCGTGGAATACAGTACACAATAACTTATTTTGTGTGTATGGATTATTTTCAGTTTTTATTTTTGTACTCTGCTGCGTTATTGATTCAATCTACTCTAATATTATAAATAGGAACGATTTGTAGTTTTGTATGTTTGTAAAAAATAATAGTAATATAGTATCTGAGTAACATAGGCTATACTTAATACAAGTTTAAGAAATAACACTCCACCCGTGCGAAGCCGTGACGACGGGCCGCTTGTTTTTAATAAAAACGGTTTAATTGTAAAAAAATCTTTAATAGTACTAAGTAGGAGTACGTAATATGTTACAAACTGCCGCACTCAGAGAGCTTTAATGATTACTTAGGCTATAACTCAGTAAAGGTTTTGACAGTTTTGTCATACAAAAGTATGACAAATCTTTACTAAGTGACGGCTTAAGTAATCATTAAATATGTCTGAGTACCGCAGTTAGTCTTTTTCTTCTTAGCGTGTTGATGATAATTCACAAAATTTGGACTTTCTAGTCAGCCATTGCAACTGGTTTTCAGGTTTAACGTAGCACGTTAATATTATTTTACCTTACATTACTGCCTTCGTATTTCATTCGTGTGAAAGTGGACGAGGCAAATGAGCGTGTAAGGATAGTAGCAGGCAGGTCCCGTCGGGGCTGCGGGATGTTCGCAAGAGATACCGCGGCCTCGACATAAAGGGCTAAGAAGGAGCATGGGTGGTTTTTAGTTAGTAGAAGTCTAACACTCCCTTTCGCTCTGCTCAAGAGTGGGAGGGATTATTTCATGATTTTCCACCCGCCAAAAAAAAAAAGGTAAAGGGTTGTTGAGTTCTTCCATTAGGTATTTCTCAGTAGCAGCCACGGAGTCTAGAGTAGGGATGTTAACTGGCTAAAAAAATATACATGTTTGTTTACGTGATAAAAGAAAAAATACGTGTCCAATATTTTTTGGAAATCTGGCTGAAAATTCGATACAATTTACTTTTAACCTAATTATTTATGCGAAAAATAAGCTTTTAATATCATTATATTAAGTAATATCAGTAGTAAATTGGATTGTTATACAATAATAATTATTTCCTGGTACATTTATGCCACTAAGCATTGTTATATATTCCTTTGTTATAGTTCTATTGTTGCATACGAGTAGCTAGTTAATATTGGCCTCTCGTTCTATTTCACAGTTCCAACATATTGTTGTTTAGATATTGATTTTAAGCGTGGAAGGGGTAATACAATTAATGTATGCATTGATTTCTACTCAACGGTTGTTTAAAGAGGAATAATATGAGTATTGTTGCAGTAATCCAACGTAACGAAGAGTTATTAGTCGACCCCACCGGCTAAAATCCGATTCCTGAATTCCTGAACAAATCATGTTCTATAAACGTTGGAGTATCCAAACAAGTGTACTTCGTATCCATATAACTTTTTCCTAACATACAGGACGCAGATGAATACCAGTATTTTTTGGTCCTATCCGACCTACGCCATCATTGAGCTGGGTTATTTTTCATGGGACTTAAGTACAACTGGCGATGTGTTACACTATTAGACACACCTCTGTCTAACCCTTCGGGAATTACAGGCGTGATTTTATGTGAAAAGAGCTATGATGTACGTATACTTAGCATGTAATGCAATCTAAGAATTCAGAGATTTGAAGCTAGTGTGTTACCGTTTCATCAAAATGTAGCAGCGTAGCAGTCCGTAGCAAGGCGTAGCTAAGATTGCTACGCCGTAGTACGTGCTACGCGTTTTCGTAGTCACAATTCATGCTGTTTTTAATCTGATCGGATTTCTGTTCACCAGTACCATTTTATCTACGGTTTGTTATTTACCGTCACAAAAAAGATGGAACAGTTACATATTCACTGTGCTTTCGCTAGTCGTGTCGGATCGCCTTTCCATAGGATTATGGGAGTAAAGGAACAAAGAGTGCGCCTGTGTCTGCGCACACAATTGTGCTAAAACACTGAAGTGACTAAAAATCGATTGAGAGGATTTTATAGTTTACCAACCCGCACTGGGCCCGCTTGGTGGATTATAGGCTAGCCCATCGCTCTCGTAGAGGGGAGGCCTGATGAGTCCCTTTTTTTTGTTGGGTGGGTAATCATCAAATGACTCCTCCCGCTCTGGGCGGAGCGGCAGGGAGTGTCAGACTTCTACTGACTAAAAGCCACCTATGTTCCTTCATAGCCCTTTGCGCTTTTGAACAACCCGCAGCCCCGACAGGAGGCCTGACTCCCTGCAGTGGGAAGATTATAGGCTGATGATGATAATGAAATTTAAGTGTTATTGTGTGTAAAATGTTTAACGTACCTGGTCGTCATCTTCGAGTACTCGACCAAGATTATATCTTGACTTTAAAATTGACTGTAGCCTGTTCAGTTTCGACTGTTTTTTCTCAGAGTTGTCAGTTACAAAAAACCGACGTCATATATGTAGTTTAGAATGCATACATATTTACATTTTTTTTTAAACACAATTTAATTATCAAGCAGTAATATTTGCTTGACCAAAACAAAGATACAAGTACAGGAATATTTAATAGGTTCCATCACATGAACTAATAACTTTAAACATAACATCGGTTTCACATACTAAGTAATATTATCAATATGTGCCATCGTAACACATCGTCAACCACCGCCGATCGATACAGTAACGAGTTTAAATTATATACGAAAGCGTTGTTTCCTTTCAATATAATCATTATAATATTGATACGTTTTAAACATTAACCTGAAAATCGAAAGCTCTTATCCTACTCGATTAAATTTAATTAACACACGTGTACGTATTACTTTGTGTTATTAATTTCATCACCACTGCTCTCAAAACGGTGAAGGAATACATCGTGAGGAAACCAGCATGTCTCAGAACCAAAAAATTCGATGATATGTGACATCTACCAACCCGCACTGGGCACGCGTGGTGGATTATAGCCCATCCCTCTCCTAGAGAGGAGCCTGAGTCCATATAGTGGGAACATTGTAGGCTGATGATGTAGTGTGTACGCATATTATGAATAAAATTAACCTAAAACCCAAATAGGTGATGCTGGTCTTACAGCTGCTAGGTGGAAATTGAACTATGCTGGTTACATCTGCCACAACTAGTGCAGAATGAAACTGGGCTGGTGTCATGTCGCAGCAGTAATGAGCAAAATTATTCAGTGGATACCAAAAAGCAAGAAATGACAACGGTGTAGGCACAGAAGGCGACGGCGGGACGCCAAACCATGAGAAAAAGTTCACACTCTTTCTCAAGGTTTGGTGTTTAATCGCACCAGATCGCCAAAATGGGAGGGACAGGATCCGAGGCCTTTGCCCGGGGCGAGGAGGAATGGAACGCCGTCGCCTCCATCTGCGAAGCAGTGATGCTAGCGAAAGAGGTGGCGGAACGTAAGAGGGAGATAACCTCTCGTCCCAGCCGCCGCGGGAGGCGTTCCGGGCGTCGGGGGCCACGTGATGGCTTATGGCCACCGTAGACGCGGGCCTGTGGACGGTGAGTGATGGGTAAGCTCGCCGTCCGTCCGTCTTATGACGACAACTGGCCGTGTCGACGGCGCGTTCGTGTTCCACGCGCGCCTCAAAGAGATGTCAGCAACATGGAAGGGGCCCGCAAGGGCCGAGGCCCGTCGGGGCTGCAGGCTAAGAGGGAACATGGGTGGTTTTTAGTCAGTAGAAGTCTGACACTCCCTTTTGCTCTGCCCAAGAGCGGGAGGGGTTATTTGATGATTTCCCACCCCCCAAAAAAAAAAAAAAAAGGCCTTTGCCCGGCAATGGGATAATCTCTAAGTAACTCTGTCTGTCGCGTTTTCACGCCAAAATTACTAAACCGATTTAAATAAAATTTGGTACACAGATAGTCTAGAGCCTTAGAAAGGACATAGATTACTTTTTAATGCGAAAAAGGGTTGCAAGAAGTTGGAAGGAGCCACGCCCCCTCTTTGAGGAGTGGCTGGAGAGGCGCCACGACGCCCTCAGTGGAGTGCCCAGAGTGGAGTAGTTTGATGATTTAAAGAAAGGTATGAATAGATTACTTTTGGTTGCGATAACCGATATCCACGAGAGTAAAGCCGCGGGCATCAGCTATGAAGGCTTATAATAATAAGCATTAATCTGAAAATGGAAAGCTCATACCCTACTTTATTTAATTAGTCACATTAACAAAACACGTGATGGGATAAATTATGTATTGTTTTCTCAGAATATAGAACAGCCCTATTTGCTTTACTGTTTCTCTTATTTAATTGCGGCTTCTCCACGTGTAAATAATTAACATAATTATCTGTCTTTGAGTGAGTAATTAAAAATTCTCTCACAGGTCTGCGTGTACCTTTAAATATTGCTTTTTATGTGGCAGTGGGATTTCGTCTGATTCCATTAAAACTGTAGTTTTATTGTTGGTTGACCAACAGGTCCAACTTGTTCAAGTTTTTTTGGTTAATACAAGTTTTTGATATTAAAACTCCGTTCCGTATGGAATCGGACGTAAAGAATAGCACCATCCCAAATCTTCCCGTAGGTGTCGTAAGGCAACTAAGGGACTTACCAGAGAATGGGCAGCAACGTTCTCTGTGCCTTCGTAACAACCATACTGCGTTCGCCAACCCGCCTGCCAAGCGTGGCGATATTAAATCCCCCCTTCTGGGGGAGGCATATGTCCAGCAGTGGACGTCTTATGGCTGAAATGATGATGATATTAAAACTTCACTTTAAATACCTCCACGACCCCGTATTTAAGGCATCCATCAGTAAAATGTTGTGAGTGCGTTACATTTTTCACCCTGAAAATGAAAGTCGGTCCCAGCATTAATTTTTGAATGGAGTTACGTAGTTTGAATAGATGGCTTTATGAAGGGCCCATTTACACAGTGTGTAGCTAACAACATTTTGCCCGCGGCTTCACCCAAGTCGTGGTAGGAACGTACGGATCAAAGCATCTCCTAAGTCCTGACCGGATCATGGTCCATCTGTATGTCAAATTCCATAAAAATCCCCTCAACCATTACGGAGTGAAAAGGTCAAGACAGTCAGGGTTTTTCTTTCACATTTATAAATGAGTGGATTTGATATTCAATGACTTCACGTGAAGTGGCAATTACCTTAATTTGTGAGGATATCCCTCTTGAATGCTTTCACTCATATAAATTCAGAGGACATAATTAGAAGACATAATTGCCCTCACAAAACTCTTTACCAATATATCTTCATTACGATCCAGCCTCAATTTTAATTCCGCATTCGACTCCCAGACAATGACAGGCCATCATAACGTTAATCTTTTACCAACTTCAGTATTTTATGCTCCGTAATTTGGCAGTTTAATTACGGTCATAAATACTGACTGAATATTTGAAAAGTTGAGCTATAAACCGATCCATGATTAAGAGATTTGACTGCCCTAAAATTTTCATGGAATGAGTGAAATGTGCCATTTTGGACCTTAATTACTTCTTCTATTTACAAGGAACTTTTATCGCAGGAACCACATTTTAATTACTGAAGTTTCTAATGAGGTTTTATTGAAAAGCTTGGTTACTTATTTAGAAAGAGAGGGGAGGCCTTTGCCTTGCAGTGAGGCACATTAGGCTCATAATAATAATTGGTTGTTTAACCACGAACAAGGTTCATTTTTTATATCTTCTATTAAAACTTCGGATATTGAATGACTAATTCATATTGTTGAGTCTTTTCTACTATAGAGAGTCTGTGGATGAGAATTTCAACGTCCACTATTAGATAATACTTAAAACTCACTACACTACATCAGATAATTTATTTATTTATGAAAGGTAGACTGCCTCGTTGGTCTAGTGGTCGCAAGCGCGACTGCTGAGCATGAGGTCCTGGGTTCGATTCCCGGGTCGGGCAAACTGATATTGGCTTTTTCCATCAGGAAATTATCAGTAACAGCGACGGAGTCTGGATTTGTGCCCGGTTGATGGCAATAGGCTCGCCCCCTATTACATGGGACTTAAACATAACTGGCGAAATGTGGGTGTACTATTAGGTACACCTCTGCCTAACCCTTCGGGGATTATAGGCGTGATGTTATGTTATGAAAGGTAGCTTCACAGCTTGCAGTAAATTAATTTAAAATTATTACAAAACAATACGCCAATTACGAAGTATACAAAAAAGTTAAAAAGATAAGGTGGCCAAGAGTGACTCTAAATGTATTGTGTGTGCGTGTATGTGTGCGGGTGTTTCTGCGGTGTGGGTATCTGTGAATGTGTGCGATGATATTGTGTATGTCTATTTGTGACTAACTAATCTCTAAGTACCTTATAATTATGCGTCAAAATCATATTATTTTAATAATCAATATCCAGATCTAACAATAAAAGGTCATGGCAAAACATGTCAATAACATACAGATATTTTGCAGAAACGAAACAATACAACAAAAAAAATATACCTATATATGAGAATCAATAGTATATTGCTGCCATTAAATCAACTGTTTCCTATTGTATTCCCAACAAAATACGACTATTGCTGTACGAAACAGATATTATTGATACTTCTAACATATTTGCTGACCACAGCGATAAATCTTTGACTTCGACTATACTCCGCCATGAAAGATGTTTTCACTTCGTCTTATAAATTATAAAGACAAAAACAACGAAGCCTATAAAACCGTAGGCTAATGTATGACTGAGTAATATATAAGCAACACTACGTAGGGATATGTAGAAGCTTCGTTCATTTTCAGAATCCTGGACACACCCACAATATCTGCAAGTTAACGAAACGAGCAGTGGTGGCCCAGTGGTTGCGGCCCCAACTTACGAACGTAGCAAGTCGTGGGTTCGAACCCAGCGAGGCGCATACTTCGTGTAATTTATTTCGTCACCACTGTTCTCAAAACGTTGAAAGAAATCATCGTGAGGTAACCGGTATGTCTTAGAACCAAAAAAATCAAATACATTTTTGACATCTACCCCATCCCTCTCCCAGAGAGGAAGCCTGAGTCCCTGTAGTGGGAACATTATAGGCTGATGATGATGATTTTAATGAAACCCCTGACTTTTGTTTAGCGATCACAAATTATTAAAAAAAAAGACGTGTGGCACTGGAGACTGCCGCGGTAAAGCTATTGCATAGCATTTTTTATCAACTTAATATGCAATTATAATTATTTATTTATATAAATCAAATGTAACCTTCGTTGTTCTAACCACTAAGAAAAACTATGACACAAATTAAAAGAAAAAGTAAAAGGATGATTAGTAAAAGTGTAAGTATAAATACTATATTTTCCCAACATTTTAGTTATCTTTATAGCAGTATTATACATAAATTAACAAAACAAAAAAAATAATACTGCATTTGTTATAATAATAATAAAATAAATGTATTTAGAGTACTAACTCATTTTCTTTCACTATTTTTTCGTGACTTTCTTAATTAATAAATGCACTTTGTTTATTCATATTTAAAACACTTTGTACACAAATTATACGAGTACAGATATTCACTGTTGTACATATACCTATATACTTTCAAACTTCTAATTACGGTAGTTTTCCAATACAACCAATGCCACCTAAAGGCGGGTTGCTGAACTAAAGAGACAAGCATGATATTTCAAAAAGTCATTGTCAAGTGTCAAACTGTTAGGTTTTTATTTTCGTTACGGAATTTCTGGATTCGGTCCCCACGCTCAAGGCCCGCGATAGAAGCTATGCAATAGCTTAAAAAGTGGTGATAACTATCAAAATAACTTGGCGCTGCTTAGCAAGAAAGTCTCAAAATGCTTTTTTTTTTTTAAAAAAAAAAACGTTGCCCCACACTAGGAATTTCTCCTGTATCGTGGGTGCGTTCACAAACATTTAACCCTAGAAAGATAACCATACCACGGCATACGTTAAAGATAACCATACGCTTCAGAGGCGCACCCTTTTATAATACGTGTTTTTTAATTGATTTAATAAAAAATATTTATGATTTATGGTATTGTGTTAAAAGGTATAATATAAACTATCAATTTTAAATACATTTTTATTTAATTTGTTTATTTAAAATAATTTTAAACCAAATGAGTAGACCTCTAACAAAAATCAACAGCCTTATGCTTCAGGAACAAAAACACTTATAATCATCTAAAAAAATTGAGTTATTTCTTACAAGCTATTATGACTACAATATAATAAGTATAAAAGAAAAATCTGTCATCAAAAAAAATTATTTCAAATTAATTAATTCTTAAATGTTTCACAAAAGATAACTACACGCCTCGTGAGACTCGTCATATAAACAAAACTATAGAACTTACAGCATGGAAACAGCTATCCCGTGAAAGGGCTAACCGACGACTGAGTTGGCTCAGAAGGACAAACAAATACACGCGTCGGATAAAAAACTACAGTAATATGTTTCCCGCGCAGGCGCCTCTGCGACGTAGGTTATCTTTCTAGGGTTAAACTCACATACACAAATATTCAGACCCGAAACAACTATCTGTAGGTCATACAAATATTTGTTCCGTGCGGGGATCGAACACGCGACACGCAGCGCAGTAGTCAATTACTTGAGCCACTGCGCCAACCGTGCCGTTAGGTTAGCAGGGTGTGTGCAAAAGAGAGTCACCGTGGAGTTTTTTTGCTGAGTCTTCGCAACAAAAACAACAAATCAGAACCGTACACCTAGTTTCTGACGTCCAAGGAATACCCATTTAGGTTAATATGGACTAAACGTTCAGACGCAAACCATTCCTCTTTTCTTCCAATCCCGGGTCAAAAAATAAAAGGTAGATTCTTCATGGACTAAAAACTGGAACTTCTGACCCCAATTATTTATTTAGTTATTATATCTTCAGCCATCAAGTCTAGACTCAAAGGACGATACTAATGTTGATCAGAAGTTTATCTAATAGTATCGACTAAGTCAGAAAAGTTTCACAGAGACTCATATTGATACGACTCGTAATATAAGTTGACGGAGTCTGATAACAAAAATTAATGTTCATAAGTTAAAATGAGATGTGAAGACTGGATTTTTATGTCTAAACCTAACTTAAAGATGCTAATTTAACTTTTATCTTAACTAACTCTTATATAATTCGTGTTCAATGACATGAACATGTTCTTATTCGTGTTGTTGATATTTGAACATTAATAACATTGTTGTTATGCACGCTTTTTTATAATATGCGCGCGTTATTATTTAGTGCTTGGGTGTAAGAAGCAACTCTCCGTGAAGTGATGGGGTGAAATAAATATAATTATAAAATACTAAGATGACCGGTACAGAACATATTTCAGGAACGTTATGGAAATTCAGTACATTCGGTTTATTTTATTGCCTCTGCAGTGTATCGCTACCGTGACAAAACGCACGTAGCGAACGGCAAGCGCGACGACGGGTCGATGAACCCTGTAGCGGGCAGAAAGTGAATAGCTGATTTCACGCTTCGTTTTTTAGAGTATGTGGTTTCATGCTAATATTTTAAAGGCGAATGTTTGTGTGTGAGTGTGTATGTTTGTTACTCTTTCACGCAAAAACTACTGAACGGATTTGAATAAAATTTGGTACACAGATAGTTTATAACCTGGATTAACACATAGGATAGTTTTTATCCCGATTTTATCTTCCCGTGGGATAATTGTAGTGGGCGAAGCGCTGGCAACAGCTAGTTTTTCATAAATAGAGTACTGCGAACTAAGAATGTAATTTTTAATTGAAATATATAAATAGTAACAGATAACAAAAAAAGAAGAAAGAAAAAGTTAGTTGCTCTACTAAACTGACTGATTCAAATAACTCACTGGATTACCCATACAAGAGTCTATTGAAATCATGATAATCATCAGCTTGTTTGTATACCTATTGTGATCATCAATACTGTTTTCAGCCGACAACTTAATGGTGTGGATATAAAAGATACTAAAATATTACATAAAAAACAAAATATTTGTAAGTATGTCAACGAGTAGTCAGATTTTATAGGTTTACTAATAGTGTCTACGACCTCAATAATATAAAGAGGTGAAGTAAACAAGAATTGTAATAACACTTTAACCTTTATTGTATGTCTCATAACTAAGAACTTTATTAATTAGGTTGTCATAATAATTCCGAGGCCACGTTGGTCTTGTGGTAGTAATCGCGACTGCTGAGCATTAGGTTCTCGGTTCTATTCCCGGGACGGGTAAATTGTTATAGGGTTTTACTATCAGGAATTTCTCAGTAGCTATAGAGTATGGATTTGTGCTTTTTGGCAAAATGTGTGTATATATATTAGGTACATCTCTGCCTCAAACTTCGAAAATTACAGGCGTGATGTTATGTTATGTTAATAATTTGAGCCTGAAATTATACTTATTAGATTACGGCCAACGTCAACAACCCGTGACCAAGCTGAGGGGCTGATTTGATGAAAGGTGTCTGGGTCAGACTGGATGCTGAAAGTAGAGAACCGGCTATTGTGGCACACATTGGTAGAGGTCTATGTCCAGCAGTGGACTGATGCATAAAGCTGAATTGATTGATAACTTAAGTGTATTGCATTGCTTTTTGCACGCTCGTTCCACGAGACCATTCGACAAATCAATTTTCATTGCATAACTAATATGATGTACCAAGTAGGTTTTCTACGTTTCGGTTCCAAGTATTACAGTTTACTTAAAGTTTTCCGACATGATTGGCAACCCCGGACAATAAATAAGTGCTTAAAAGGTCGACAATTGCAAGGTCGTAATTGAGCACTCGGGCAAGTGCATGCTTGAATACGGGCTTTTCCTTGTACTCTATGTAAATCCATGCGAATATCACACGTATGTACACACTCCATGCGCGTATCACACGTGCACACAGGTACGTACCAATAAAACTCCTCTATTTGTTACGTTTCATTCAGATAATAAAGATATTAAATATGAATAGACATATCACGCCTGTGATCACCAGAGATGTGTCTAATAGTGTTCCATGTAATAAGGGGTGAGCTTGCAATCAAATCACAGATTCAAACTCCGTTTCTTCTACTAAGAAATTCCTGATAGAAAAACACTCTAATACTTTGCCTGGCCCAGGAATAGACTCGTAGACCTCTTGCTCAGCGTTCCAACTGGCAACAACGAGGCAGGATATATACAGGGTAGTTCCGAAGATACGACAATAAATGAAACCACTGGTAGTTCTAGTTCATAGGAACATTTTTAAACTATCAAATAAATCCTAACACCTTCGTGGTGCCGACGATACGACAACAAACTACCTAAATGTCTTTGCCAAATTCTTTTGTTACATTTTATTTCCACTCGTTAATCGGTGCAAATTATTCCTAAGGTTAGTAAACCAATATTTGTTTGTAAATTGTAATGTATTTCGTTAACAGCTTTATGCTACTTAGTAGTTATTGTTTTTATTTTTTCATTTTTTTTATTTTGGTGTTAAAACTTTTTTGATAGTTTAATAATGTTCCTATGGACTAGAACTACCAGTAGTTTCATTTATTGTCGTATCGTCGGAACCACCTGTATTTTATCATAATGAAAAAATGTGTCAAACAGGATAATTTTATTCGGCGTTATCTTTTATATTAAAGTGCGTCGACACTATTCCCCGTATAAAATACGGCTTGGCTGTATAAAATTCTATATGATAATAAAATACGAAATCACGACTACAATATGTACGAGTATGCGAACAAGACAAGGTTTACTTCTGAAGTCATAAATAAAAATAGAGCAAAGAACAAAATACTCGCTGAGCTAAAACAAGTAGACTCAGAGTTCAGAAAGCGGTCTGGTAAAATAATAATATTTTAAGACCACCTATTTTCATAAACAAGACTATCTTCAAGGCTTTGTTTAAACAAATAATCGACTACAAAAACAAATTAACCGACCTACCAGCAACCAATAAATAAAATCCACAATGAAAAATTCTTCAGGATTATTTTGGTCTACTTTGCATAAAACCTAACGCTTACATTATAAGCTTCTTTAACGCTGCTAAATATTTATGAACCAATTTCTTCTGACAAATGGTGCGTTGTTTTGTTGATAATATTTAATATATTGCTTAAATTAACAGTCAGGAATACGAAATTAAAGGTTCTTTGTAGGTACACGTGCCTGAGTTATAGCTCCGCTAAAATTATCCCGGCGTCTTAAATTTTATTTGCACCTGGAAGAAGCATTTCTCCGGATTCTCGGTAACGCTTGAATATGAAAGTACGACGGTATAAAGATAAAATGTTTCCAAGAACATTGTGTTATTTCGACATAAGTAGCTCTCGATCTTATGAATCTTATGAAGTTTTTGCCAAAATGTAGCTTAACTGCGACCTAACTCCTACCCACGAGAGAACTTAAAAACATTGTATGTTACGACCCAGGTTTTGGGAACTACCAATTTAACTCTTGAGATTACACGAAATGTACACAAGTTATAAAGACCCACATAAAGTAGAACAATACGGTGTGGAAATGGTCCCTAGTTTTTGGCTACAAAAACATTAACGAAGATAAATGGACCACGTGTAAGCACTTGCTTAGACCAGGTCTTCTGGCATACGTCCACCTGAAATTACCTTTTCTAACACTACTGAAAATGTCACATAACCTTATTCCACCTATTACTACATTATAGTGTCGTTTAGGGCTAGTGCACACGTTGGCAGCCGCAAGGCAATGCAAAAATGCTTTTGTGTAAACCATTTGCACAGTACAGACGAACCACACCGCACTTTTTTAAGGTTTCGTTGCCAAATCGCAATAAATGTAGTCGTTATAGATTTGTGCTGTCCATCTGTCTGTATGTGTACTGGTCTTGAAAAATTATGTCGAGTTTCTAATGTTTGTAAATGAGCTACGGACTGATGCAGCTCTAATCTGCGATTTGCAGTTTAGTATCTTTAAAACCTTTACTCAACTCACCTTCTATCATAAAAAAAATTGAATAAAAGGTCTTTAGATACATGAAACTTCCGCACCAAAGGGACGCTATCGTCAGGTACGTAGACTACGATCCTAATCAGCAGCCGAAGTTTTAATCCTTCATCCAAGTTTTCTGACAAGGGATACCCGAAGCAATTTCCAATAAGGACAGTTCAGCTTGGGGATAAGACTCGTGTCAAATCTTTTTTGTTTCTGTTCAGTCATGTGTAAGCTGTAGGAATTCTTTCTTTACATTTCAAGTGTAATGGCGGATTTTATCCGTTCGGATTGATGGAGAAACGTAGGATTTATCTTTTGTACATTGCGAGAATCAGGGAAGTTTCTGAGAGGTTACTGGAGCTCACGAAAATACTGGTGTAACGCTGATGTTTTATTGGTTTCGTGATTTTTCTTCTAAGGTATTTCGATAGTGGTGAGATTACTGACATTATAAGGATCTTTCGGATGAAACATTACTTTTACTCTCCATAAAATTTAAGTGACGTGACTCGTAAGGAAAGTCTAAGATTTATAGACATATAAACTTGGTTCTGAACCTCAATATTATACAAAATTAAAATCAAACGACCCTACTTACAATACGACCTCTTAACCCTTCATTACAAAATGAAGAGACGTCAGACGAAAACGTGACAGTACATAACCCACATTCCCCCAAGTTATGTTCAACATAACCAACACAAATGTGGGTTATGAATCCTGCTTTTACGACAGTTTCGGTACACTCGTCCTCGTGGTTTCGGCCAATAAATAACATCTGGTGCGCGCGAAACTTTGCAAATGCCGAACCGAAAACAATTTTATGTTGGTGCGGGATGGATATTGATTATCGCTCGGTGTGTACGTTTTTTACTGACCTATTTATTTGTTAAATAAGGAGCTCGTGGCTTAATAAGAACTGCCACTCGGGTCGATCTTTAGGTAAAGCTGTGCTTGCCTAGGTTGGTCTGTGGATGGGTGACCGCTCGACATACCGAGTTTCCTCCGTGCCTCGGAAAGCACGTTAAGCTGTTGGTCCCGGCTGTCATATATAGATCTTTGGCAGTCGTTACAGGTAGTCAGTGACCTGACATTCTGACATCCAGTCTTACCAAAGAGTATCGTATTACTTAGTATTAACTGGGTTGTGGAGGTCAGATAGGCAGTCGCTCCATGTAAAATACTGGTATTCAGCTGCATCCGGTGAGACTGGAAGCCGACCCCAACATAGTTGGGAAAAGGCTTGGCAGAAGAAGATTTATTTGTTAAATAAGGTCTTGTTGTTTATTGATTTATTTTGCCTTGCAGGGATGAGGTGCAGTGGTTTGTTGAAGAAAAACTATTTCTTACCTTCACTAGTTTGATGAGCATATAAGACAGATGGATTATTTGCTTTTAGGTTCATAAAAAAATTGTTTTCATCATGATCATATGATCGAAAACGCAATAACAATTTGCCCGAATCGTTCCAGGAACTCATGCTCAGTAGTCGCACTTGCGGCCACAAGACACTAGAGACACTAGATACAAGAAGTCGTTTGTATTTTGGAAAGTCGTCTGTATTTCCAATGGAATAAGAAATATTCCATAGGGCGCACTACTTGAAAACACAATAATAGTTTGCCCGAATCGTTCCAGGAACTCATGCTCAGCAGTCGCACTTGCGCCCACAAGACACTAGAAACACTAGATACCAAGAAGTCGTCTGTATTTCCAATGGAATAAGAAATATTCCATAGGGCGCACTACTTGAAAACACAATAATAGTTTGCCCGAATCGTTCCAGGAACTCATGCTCAGCAGTCGCACTTGCGCCCACAAGACACTAGAAACACTAGATACCAAGAAGTCGTCTGTATTTCCAATGGAATAAGAAATATTCCATAGGGCGCACTACTTGAAAACACAATAATAGTTTGCCCGAATCGTTCCAGGAACTCATGCTCAGCAGTCGCACTTGCGCCCACAAGACACTAGAAACACTAGATACCAAGAAGTCGTCTGTATTTCCAATGGAATAAGAAATATTCCATAGGGCGCACTACTGGAAAACGCAATAAATAACAGTTTGCCCGAATCGTTCCAGGAACTCATGCTCAGCAGTCGCACTTGCGGCCACAAGACACTAGATACAAGAAGTCGTTTGTATTTTGGAAAGTCGTCCGTATTTCCAATGGAATAAGAAATATCCCATAGGGCGCACTATTTGTTCCTATAAAAGACCGACGAAGTGATGCTGTAGGCATTATATTAATTAATTAGTCTCGTTAAAAGTGCAAAGTTCCTCAGGGAAATTCAGCCTTTGTGATAAAATAATAGGTAACTTCGCGAGCTTCTTATCTACTCTAGTTTCTGTCTGTAATAAAACACACCGCCTACATTTATTAAAGTACTACACCTAGTTCGGTATCTGTTAATTTTTTGATAAAATCTTATGAATATTAAATGCTGAAAAATGTTGATACTATAGTCTAGACGAAAATTAATATAGGTTAAAAAAAGATAATTTACTAGGCCACCGAGAAATTTTCATCTTTTCTTTGGTCCTTTTTTGTTCGTATACCTACTTTATTAGTTGAAGTTTTTATGTGTCTCGCCTTGAGTAACGAATTTCACAAGGAAGAAACTATACAAGAATATAGAAGGTATCTATTCTGTCGGCCTAAAACACAGGAATAATTCTTCTTAATCGTGTGGTTGGTTTCAACATGGTGTCAGAGATTTTATGCCACTCACGTACCTCTGAATTGGGTTCTGTCAAATATCTCATGATGTTTTCCTTCACGAAGGCTAGTCATTATTGTACGATATTCACATGATTCCGAAAAACCAGAGGTAGGCGGTCTTGGATATCATTTTGAGATCTCATGACTTGGCAGCCCGATGTTCACACCACTAAGTTATCACTGCTTGTAATAATTGTTATGGGTATTAAAAAAATATGTAAATTGTAAATATATGGTTAATTTATAAAAAAAAATTTGATAAACATTTTTTTTGCACAACCTCTTTAATTTTCAGAAGTCGGTAAAAAAAATAATTATGTACATAAAACAAGTCGAAACATTCTCATACATTCAAAAAATTGTTCATCTACATAATTTTCGAATCACTTCAAAACTAAATTTCTTAAATTACGACCCACAAATTTTAAGTCAGAACCAAATAGGGTAAAACTATTATTACGCAAGAATTTGAACAATTAACATTTCTGCCTACACTCAAAAGAACAAAGCCTGATAATGTAAGAAATTCTTTACAACAAAATTGTTTGTACTATAATAACAATAAATTATTATGGTCACAAAGCGCTATTTGGGCTTTAATATAACTTTATTAAACCCTAAACGCCTGGAGGTTTTTGCTTTGTAGGCACCTGTCTGCAGACATGTTTTATATTCTTAATTAATGTTGAAACTGGCTGGATAATGTTCTGGAAATAAAGTTTATTTTTGAATACATTTTTCTCCCGTGCCTCGATCTGATATCCAGTCTTACCAAGGGGTATTGTCTTAGCCAATACTAATGGAGGTCAGAACAGATAGACAGTTGCTCCATAATCCATAAAATACTGGCATTTAGCTGTATCCGGTAAGACTAGAAGCCGACCCCAACATAGTTGGGAGAAGGCTAAGCAGTTGATGTTAAGGGTGATATGCAACTGTCATATACTAAATAGATTTTTCAGCAGCTGTTGTACTACTGTCGGGGCTGCGGGTAGTTCGAAAGAGATATCGCGGCCTCGGACACAAAGGGCTAAGAAGGAACATGGGTGGTTTTTAGTCAGTAGAAGTCTGACACTCCCTACTGCTCCGCCCAGAGGGGGAGGAGTCATTTGATGATATGCAAGCATACAAAAAAAAACCATTCACGTTGAATACATCACACCTGTCATTCGAGAAGGGTGAGGGAGAGGGATACTTAATAACACACCCACATTTCGCTAGTTATGTTTAAGTTCCATGTAGCAGAGGGCGAGCTTATTGCCATCAAACGGACACAAATCCAGACTACGAGGCTGCTACTGAAATTGTAATTGAATTTCCTGATTGAAAAACCCAATAACAATAGGGTAAAAATCTAATTAGTCCGTCAGATAGATTTTCAAAAAACATTGAACACATATTTTTTCTTTTTTCACGTAAACGAACAATGAAGACGATACAGTGCTTTGAAAACTCGTGTGACGTCATATTCTAAGACATTAGTATGACATTTTTTTACCGGTGAGTGACGTCACAAATTTCCACTCAAATCTTTGACGCGTTTTATCTTCGTCAATTTTTAATGATTTGATAAAACAAAAAATACGTATCCAATATTTTTCCAATATTTTTCGATAATCTAACAGACGGACTAATTAGAATCATATTTTTTTTAGTCAGTAAACATCCCTATTGCACGACCTGGAAATTGAACCCAGAACCTCATGCTGAACAGTCGCGTTTGCGACTACTAGACCGAAGAGCCAGTCAAGTTCCAGACCAATGTTTAAGCTACTGCCCAGCATCACTACGCGTGCCTCGTGGAGGATGTTGAAAGTTACGCATGTTTCAAATCTCATCCCATTCCTGTAGGTACCTTCATGTCTGCTTCAGACCTTTCCATTCAAAGCTCCAAGTTCGTAATAGCCATCACATTAGTTACACTACGGTACACATAGGTTCTTGGGTTATCAAAACAGCTGTTCGTACGTTCAACCTATAATAATAATATGTATGTTTACAGATGTTTCACGAGTGAAACACCCACGGATGTTAGAAAGCGTGTTATTAAACCACCCACGTTCCAGAGAGGTAATCAATTGTTGTTGCTTGTTTAAAGATAATATTATTAAATTACTTACTAGTTACTACCCATCCATGCTTAAATTATATTGAAAAGTGGAATTTGCGTGTTAATTTGTAGGTAGGGAGTAATGATTCGGAACTACTGATCTAATTTTGAAAATTCTTTCACTAGCGTGTGACCGCATTGGCATAGGCTACATTTAAAACGTTTTCGTGAGTTAATTTTGGTGCATAACAGGAGCTAAGCTGCCAGCAAAAGATAATCTTCTTTTTCTTCTGGAATCGATTATGTACTCAGACTTTGTCCGACCAGTACGTAGCAACCTGCACAAACGACAGAGCTCTGTCGTTTACCTCATTCAAGTCTTGGGGGATATGTCACACCTCTCTTGCCCGTCGTGCAAAAAAAAAGCGTCAGATAGATTTCCAAAAAATATTGGACGCATATTTTTTGTTTTTTCACGTAATCAAAACATGAAGACGATACAGTGCTTCGAAAAGTCGAGTGACGTCATAGGTTGGTACATTTTTTACCAGAAAGTGACGTCACAAGCCCCCACTCATGATCTTTGACACGTTTTATTGTCGTTAATTTTTATTAATTAGATAAAACAAAAAACACGTATCCAATATTTTTCGAAAACCTAACTGACAGATTAAGCAGAATCATGTTTTTTTTAAGTCAGGCAACATCCCTATTGCACTCTCCAGTGCTAGAATGATGATGAGGCAAACGACAGAAAGCTAGTTTAAAATTAACTTTATAGGCAAAAGGTAAATAAGGGTAACTAAGAAAAACTGCAAAACAAACTATTAAAAAGCTTATCTCACTTTCCGAATCATAGTTTCTTCAAAACGTTAGCGTACTCGACGAGTCGTTAAATCACTTGAAAACAATCATTCAAAATTCACTCATACTTGGCCTGAGATATAGTTCAAAATTGATTGTTACAAAGTAAGCCGTCTTCGCCGAGAAATATTTACGTGGACGAAACATCGGTGAGGGGTTAAATTAGGGTGGATATAGGTCAAGGCAGGGTTTAGGCTCGGGAAAGTTGAATAACGTCGGAGCATAAAGGTTAACATTGTTACCGTGCTCCCATTATAGGAAATCTAATTGTGTGGAATTCCGATAGTTTTTTTCGTAGAGGGATTTACGGGTTCATGATTGCGGTGAGACTTGCTGCGTATTAAGATTGATGTATCAAATCAAGGTCACTGTAGAACGATATCGGGGCTGCGGGTTCTTTGAAAGAGATACCGCGGTCTCGAACAAAAAGGGCTAAGAAGTAACATGGGTGGTTTTTAGTCAGTAGAAGTCTGACACTCTTTACCGCTCCACACAGAGCGCGAGGAGACATTTGATGACTTCCCAACCTCCAGTAAAAAAAGATAACTTAAGAAGGATTGGGGTCCGTACTAGCTGTTGTGTATAATGTTGTGTTAAGATCTAGAATCTATGAGAATTCTATACAGTGTAGGTACTGTACCATACATATTATGTGATCGTAAGGATGTAGATCATCTTACTGGACACCTTTCTCCAAGGAACCAAAGTCTTAAATTTAATAAAAAAACCGGCCAAGAGCGTGTCGGGCCACGCTCAGTGTAGGGTTCCGTAGATAATAAAATATTATGTAAACGAAGTTAAAAAAAAAATACGGGCAAATGAAACTTGACCTCTGGATTGTATAGGCGCTCATACGATTCAGGGACCAAATTATATTGGTTAACTGCAGTTTCCATCTGTTGTTTCCATCCAAGTTCAAAATAATTTTCCTAGAAAGTCCTTATAAAGTTCTACTTTTCAGATTTTTTTCGTATTTTCTAAACTTATGGTTCAAAAGTTAGAGGGGGGGGGACGCTTTGTTTTTTACTTTTGGAGCGATTATTTCCGAAATTATTGACATTATCAAAAAATGATTTTAGTAAACCCCTATTCATTTTTAAATACCTTTCCAACAATATATCACACATTAGGGTTAAAATTAAAAAAAAAAACACTTCCCACTTTACATATAGGGGGGCTACCCTAATAAAACATTTTTTTCCAATTTTTATTTTAGCACTTTGTCGGCGTGATTGATACACATATTGGTCCCAAATTTCAGCTTTCTAGTGCTAACGGTCACAGAGATTAAGCGAGGACGGACAGACAGACAGACAGACAGACATGGCGAAACTATAAGGGTTCCTAGTTGACTACGGAACCCTAAAAAAGGTTGAAAGTTAAAATAGAGTCTAAGGTGATGAGTGCGGATGAATCATAAAGTGAGATGGTTAAGTTTTTTTTTTTTTTTTTTTCTTTAGCCTGCTCTGTCCCACTGCTGGGCAAAGGAAGCAAGTAAGTTAAGTTAAGCTTCGCAAATCTCTAGTGAAGAATTATGAAAAGGTAGAAAATAATAAAAACAGTCGACGTCAAAATTTTAACTTATGCATTTAATTAGGTACCTACTTAACTAAGTTTTAACCGTACCACCGTGTAGGTTTTATACGAGTAAATAAGTACTTTTCTCAGCTAATATTTTATGAGAGAAAATAAGTTTTTGCCTCTGTAGTACCTACTTTCTACCAACTCGACCTTTTTTATTATTCCCTAAGTTTTCAAAACTCTCATTAAGCTTAAGTAGAAAGTAGGTTACGAGTAGAAATTAAGTTTTACTCAAGATAATTAGTTATGAGGCGGTTTTTTTCATTTTTATTCCGCAACTAAAATATTTTTTGTGAAAGAAGAAAATTTTACTTCAAAACATTTAAATACTTGCGGGATATTAAGTAAGTTAGAAAGAGGATTTTAATTTAATAGCACAGCGCTATTTACAACCCACGTGTAATTTTGTTATATCGGTTCTATGTGAGGACTATGCATGGACTGCTACTGAGAAATTATTTCCAATAAAAAAGTACCCGACTGCATTTTTTTTTCTTTTTTTTTTTTTTGGCGGGTCGAAAATCATCAAATAACCCCTCCCGCTCCTGGGCAGAGCGAAAGGGAGTGTCAGACTTCTACTGACTAAAAACCACCCATGTTCCTTCTTAGCTCTTGCGCCGAGGCCTCGGTATCTCTTTCGAACAACCCGCAGCCCCGACACAACCCGCAGCCCCGACACTACCCGATTGCCTTTAGCGGTCGTAAGCACCACTGCTGAGCATGAGGTTCAATTCCCAGGTCGAGCAAAGTGTCATTGGTTTTTTTCATTAGGAATTTCTTAGTAGCGGCCACGGAGTCTAAATGTGTGCCCAGTTGATGGCAATTGGCCCTCGCCCTATTACATGCGATTTTAACATAACTAGAAAAGCAGTGAGTCTGATCTGAGGATCGTTCCAAAAGCCCCACTCATCGCAATCGCTTTTGAAACTAAATCAAAAAAACATTTTTGATTTTACAAAAGAAATTTTCTTGTGTAACATAAGGTCTACGCATAAAAAGACATAATATTACCGGCAAATAACCTATCATTTTGTTGAAATGGGACATCAAAAGATGCTGACAAAGATTGTCTGAAGATCTCAATTGTACCGGTATAGGAACCTCGCCCTAAGGAATTGCTTGCCGAGTTTTCCGACCCATATAGACAAAGTTACTCGTGATACTGCGATTCATAAAGACGGCTTTACTAAATAAAAGCTTCATAAATCGAGATTTAGGGCTGCTTATAAGAAAAAAAAGCCGTAGATTGTAAATTTGAGTTATCTACACTGAGAAATACTGATACAGTTTTGTCGCATTCAAACAAAAAAGGACAACAAACCACACATCAAATTATAAAAATAACGCAAGCGACATTTATGAGGCAAATTAACTAAAATCTTCCAACGTGCTATCAGAGTTATTCGTGAGCTAAGCCTCTACACAACAACCATCAGACACAACACCTGTCTGGTCGGTGGATCGTTCCTCAGCTTTACACCACGTCCTAAACACTCGAATAAATCATGATTTGCCAAGCATTTTCCCAACCATGTATGTTGGGGTGAGTTTCCAGTCTAAATGGACATCCATTTAGACTGGAAACTCACCACTCACACACTCTCACTCAGCTACATAGCTGAGAACCATTATTTTACATGAATCAATGAGTTCTATCTATGAGACTTATTTAAACTCCACGACCCCATTCCTGTACTCTTAAAAAATAAAAACAACATCCTTTAGACAGGTTGTATACTCTCGGGCATCTAACCTTCCGTGACGACGTGCAACCAAAAATATTTTGAAAAACTTTTTAGGCATATTTCTTCTGTTTTTTTTATCGTTTGTGATAAATATTAAGATAGATACTTGAACAATAAAAGCCTTAACGATAATCCAATTTGAATAAGATCAAATGTAACCTTTGAACTTATTAGCGTAGGCGATTGTTACAGGAGAAATATATTGTTTGAAGAAATGTCTTTCGTAATTGGCTAGCAATGCCTTAAAAATAAAGGAAACATAACATAGGGAACATTTTATTCTTTTTAAATTTCTGATGTTTGTAATCTAATTTATACCAAGCTTCCTTAAAGATAAAGTCTTCAGTTCCTCAGCAGTTTCACCAGTGAAAGCTTTAAGCGTAGAACACTGCCGCTTAACTAACTTATGACATAATCTTTAACCCAGCACTTATTGGGTTACGACCGAGGGGAATAAGTTTATTCTGATTCAATTTCCACCACTCCCTCCAGTGGGACGAGTGTCACAGCAATTTTCAGAATGCAGTCTGTTGCAGACCGCCTTTAATATATACTGAACCATAGAGTATAGAATCACTGAAGCGGCGTTTAGAGACGGCAGTTCCAATCAAATGCATGGCTCCAAAAGTGCGTTGAGCGCAAAACTTCTGTTATAGACCGCCTTCAAAGGACTTCAATCCTACACGACCACAAAGAGGCACACAGCTTTGCTTTCCGGGTCACTCTGATAAGCCACCCTAACTAGACTTTGCCCGATCCAAGAATCGATGCCAGAATCCAACGTAAAACTATCGCGATTACAACCAACTGAACCAGTATGTATAGGCAAGTCATTTGAGTCGTAGAGAAAACTTGCATCGTTACTTTGATGTGTGTTGACACTGCCTGGTCTAGTAGAAACTGCTCAGTGTATCTATTGCACTGAGTGCACCAAATCATGAGGGTTCCCAGATATTTGTAAGAATGTTAGCCCCGGGGCTCGTTGTATTAGCATTTTTATTGCTTCGTCGAGCACCAGTATCAGCCCTAAAGCGAAGTTTTGTAATAACAGTTAACACTGAACAAAAGTAGAGCAGATGGAAGTTTTCTTGATGTGAACGTTCGCTACAATTGTCTCATTCAAATCTTGAAGATCTTTCCTTTATTGTTTTCTGTATGGAGTTTTATGATTACGTTTCCGATGGAGATTCTGACTGTAATTAATACGAGAACTGGTGTCGCTTTGTTGTTTTAGAGAGAGATGAGGAGATATAGCTGTTTCGCTTATCTTTTCGGCTATTAGCTGGGTCGGCTTTTGTTTCAGGATGTTGACAGCAAGTTGTTTCGTTTTGGTGTTGGCTATGTTCTTGAGATTTATTTATTAAAACTCAAGCTGAATAATTTGCATAAAACCCCCATTCTAAACAGAAGTAGGTAGTACTATTCTGATAGTAGGTACGTCTAGTTAGTGATACTTAAACCTAAAAAAAACCAAATAACTCCATACTAAAGCCTAATTTCCCCACGAGAAGAATTTGCTTGCGTTTTCATGATATAATGCGACATTGTGTGTATTAATGGCGCCTTCCTTATTATAAAGAATATGTCATATATCTTCTATATATATAAAAATGAAACCCGTTTTTCGTTGTCACGACTTGGCATGAAAACGGCTTGACCGATTTGGCTGATTTTTTTTTTAAATGTTCGTTGAAGTTCAAGGATGGTTTTTACGGCGAGAAAAATTCGAATAATGGCCGGAAAAGCCCTAAAAACAGCCCTTTTCTTTTTCCCATACAAACATTTTCTAACTAAAACGTCAAATCAATTTGAGCTTTAATACCGTACTATAAAGTTCAAGTGTTAGTGGAGAGGTTCCGGGAAGGCAAAACAATTGAGTGACGTTCAGTTGTTCAGTCAACGAATGACAACTTCAAACAGACCATACAACATTATCACAATAATCTATACTAATATTATAAAGCTGAAGAGTTTGTTTGTTTGTTTGTTTGTTTGTTTGTTTGAACGCGGTAAACTCTGGGACTACTGGTTGGAATAGAAAAACTCTTTTTGTGTCGGATAGTCCATTTATCGAGGAAGGCTTTAGGCTATATAACGTCACGCTACGACCAATAGGAGCGGAGCATAAATGAAAAATGTTGCAAAAACGGGAAAAGATATTCCTTTTTGAGAGCTTCCGTTGCGTGCGCTGCGAAAACGGTTTAAGTTACGCAAATACCATGTATGAAAGAATTGTTCCTCTTTAAAAGTTCTAAAAAAAAGTCCGCGACAGCATATGTCTATCTTTTAAGATTGACTCACTGTAACCATTTTTTACTATTAAAATGTTAGGTTAAAAAGAATGATATTTTGCGAAGCTTATTTAACCCATATGGTATTAATCTATATCTAAATAAATGTGTTTGTTAGCACAGAAATTTAATATAGAATATTTGTGCCCTTTACTCTATACAGTTTAAACAAATATCTTAGAAGATATCGCAATGTAAAAATATCCGCGCGACAAAATAATTAAGCGCGCGGCAGTCATTCGGTCCGGTGCGGTAGGTTAGTGGGGATTCTGGCCTCCGGGGACTCCGGAGAAATTCATATTCAAAATATTTACTGCACCATAATGTTTCCAAGGTGTTACTGTATATTTAACAGTAAGAGATACCAATAGTAATTCACACTTTAATATAATCTCAACTAATATTATAAAGAGGAAAGATACGATTTTTTGTTTGTTACGATTTAACTCAATTTATGTTGACATTTTGTTATAAGCTATATTATGTGACGCAGACGAAGTTGCATGGGTCAGCTATCACAAATAATTACTGTTTCTTTCCCAATAGAAAAATGATTTTTCAAATGGTGAATGCGTATAATATAAAAATTAATTGCTGTTAGTTAGTCGCGCTAAAACTAGAGAACGGCTAGACCGATTTGTCTAATTTTGGTTTTGAAACATTTGTGGCAGTCCAGAGAAGGTGAGAAATTAGTAGTATGTAGGTAGGTAGGTAATAGGTAGGTAAAAGGGCATTGCAACGCACGCGGGGTACAGCTATATTATATAAAAATGAATAGCTGTTCGTTAGTCTCGCTAAAACTCGAGAACGGCTGGACCGATTTGGCTAATTATAGTGTTGAATTATTCGTGGAAGTCCAAGGAAGGTTTAAAAGGTGAGAAAGTGGTAGGTAGGTAGGCAGGGTAGTAGGTAGAGTAGTAGGTAGGGTAGTAAGTAGGATAGTAGAGTAGGTAGGGTAGTCAGTAGAGTAGTAGGTAGGGTAGTAAGTAGGTAGGGTAGTAGGTAGGTCGGGTAGTAGGTAGGTAGGGTAGTAGGTAGGTAGGTAGGGTAGTAGGTAGGTAGGGTAGTAGGTAGGTAGGTAGTTGGTACACAGGCAGGTAGTAGGTAGGAAAAAGGGCATTGCAACGCATGCCGGGAACAGCTAGTTTTTGATAAAAATCTTGTTTAGCGCAGTTAAATGTATGTATTTTTAACCGACATCACAAAAGGAGGAGGTTCTAAATTCGACTATATATATTTTTTTTTACATTGGTATGTTACGCCATAACTCCGTTATAAACCAATTTGAAAAAATATTACTAACCAACCCGCACTGGGCCCACGTGGTGGATTATAGCCCATCCCTCTCCTAGAGAGGAGGCCTGAGTCCCTGCAGTGGGAGCATTATGGGCTGATGATGATGATGATATAAAACTTCATAAAAATCGGTTCACTACTTTAGTTTTTTTTCTTCTGGCATTTGTTGACATGGTTATTTTTTTTTTGTTCTTTTAAACAGAAACAGGGTTGCGTTACTATCCTATTTACGCAGGCCAATCTTGTTAAATATTTACTTCTCTCATAATACGAAATCAATGACCGCTGTAAACACTTCAAAATAATTAGTGACGACAGTAACGTTGATAAATCTATAAGTAGACGGTCCAGTAAACTTCTCTACTAATGCTATCTATCTATCCCCTCGGATTGACCTAGATCTACAGCATCCAATCAGACAAGCTATGCCATTTGCAATACAGCAGCTTGTGAAGAGTTTAATCAAAATGATAAGGCGATGCATGGGTTGGTAAATTAACATTAGCAATATTTTAGAAAGAACAAGACTTACATCATCGTCTACCTATACTTGTTCCAACTACGTTGGGGTCGGCTTTCAGTTTAACTGGATGTCGCTGAATACCTGTATGTATTTTAAATAGAGCGACTGCCTATCTGACCTCCTCAACTCAATTTGTAAGTATACCTACTGGGTTATACGGAACCCGGTAAGACTGGTTGTTAGACACGCCGGTTGCGAGTAAGTTCCGATTAAACTATATTTTCCTGCAGTAAATAAACCTCAATCTAATGTAAAATAAATCGTGCTACTGGTGTGTAGTCGATTAACGAAAGGTATTTACAAGGCAGATGTTAGTGGCAACGTCAGGAGGGAACGCCCTAGAAAGACATACACTGATCTTATTGGTGCCGTTCTTCAGAAAGGACAGGTGCGTGCGTGTATGACCAGATGTATGAATGTGGGCAAGGCAAAAGGAGTATGTAAGGATTGTAGCAAGTGGCGATCTGTGGTGTCTGCCTACCCCCATGGTTAAAAGGCGTGAGTTTATGTGTGTATGTATGTATTGAGTTCATAAATCACAAATCGATCTGCATTTTCCGTGGACAACAATTCAATGATTTTACAAACATTATAGTGCGCTTGTAATCCCCAAAAGGTTAGGCAGAGGTGTACCCATTAATAAACCCACGTTGCGCCAGCTATGGTCAAGTCCCATGGAATAGGGGGCGAGCCTATTGCCATCAACCGGTACGACCAGACTCGTTGCTGGTACTGATAAATTTCTGATGGAAAAACTCAATAAAACTTTTCCCTACCTGAAAATCTAACCCAGGACTTCATGCATGAAATTTTAACATCCACGTAAAACCAAAAATAAACCGGTGACCTGCAAAATTCATCTTGCATGCATAATAATTGAATCGTGGGCGATCTCATAACTGACCTTTATAATATTATCCTTTCAGACATATTGAGTTGGGTATTTCTAGTTCGGGTTATTGCTATTCAGCATCAGTTCCCACTCATATTATTCATAGTTGACCTACCAGTAGCTTTATCATCATAAAAAAATGTGGAATGCCATAAGTTACTACTATTATTATAAATTAAATGCGAAAGTTGAGATGGCTGTATGGATATATGTTTGTCACTCTTCCATGCAAAAACTTTTGAACGGATTTGATTGAAATTTAGCACACAGGTAGTTTATAACGTCGCGACGACGCGTCGGGGCTGCGGGTTGTTTGCAAGAGATACCGCGGCCTCGACATGAAGGGCTAAGAAGGAACATGGGCAGGGCGAAAGGGAGTGTCAGACTTCTACTGACTAAAAAGTCAGTAGAAGTGACACTCCCTTTCGCCCTGCCCAAGAGCGGGAGGGGTTACTTGATGATTTTCCACCCGCCAAAAAAAAAGAAGGTAGTTTATAACCTGGATTAATATATAGCCCGGTAGTACAATCCCGGGGAACAGTTACCGAACACTATGCGAGTGCAATGAAGCCGCAAGTATGAACTAGTAGTTGGTAGGTACGTCATAAAAATTAAATGACATGGTCTATTCCTCTATGTCACGGCACGGGTATAATGTATGTGCTCATCATTTGAGTTAAAATTTGGTTGTTATTATATGCCTGTAGTGTCCCACTGCTGGGAAAACGCCTGTCATCATTCCTTACATATCGGTCGTGATTCTCCGCTTTGTCTCTCCAATTCTTAAGGAGGTTACTCAGGTCGTCCGCCGTCTTCTTCGCTGTCTGCCGCATTTATAGTACGGTACTTAATAATAACTTATTTTTTTTAGCCTTATTCAATGGTAAACCGATTAAGAGGTCGACGTACCTAGTTATTTACTTACTTAAAGTTACCATTTACACGAACATAATAGTTTTCATCTATGAAGTAATGAACAATTTACTTGCAACCTGAACGTAGTCATAAGGAATCAAAACACAAGATGCAACACAATCTCCAATGCTCACTTTGTGCAACACCGCCACTGAAAAGATTAATGGTAGCGCGCAATGGAATGTAAAGCAAAATTAAAGACATCGTTTTTCATTGTCTTCCCAGTCATTCTTTTCCGTCACAAGAGTTTCTCGAGCATGCCTTTCAAGTATAAAACACTACATGGTTTTGCACGTGACTTTGTCCGCTTGGAAGATGAAAAGTGTCCCATGGGAGCGATTTTTACATATTATCGTGATAAAAAGTATCCTGTTCGAAAAGTGCTGATTACCAGCCTAATTTGAATAAATTACTTTTGATTTGATTTAATTTAATTGAACCCAAATAATGGTTTATCTGTGTGCCAATTGCACTAAAATTATCGTTCGAAAAAGTACCACATAGAAAGACAAATAGAGTTACATTTAGATTTAGGTATAATACTAGTATGGATAAGAAATAAAAGAAAAATAGGCAGAGCTTAAGAAAAATCTAAGTTAAAGCTGAAAGGCCTTGTAATATCCAGCTCCCAAGTAATCCCTCCCTTCAGGTCTAGAATCAATTGGTGCCATTTAGATTTTAGGTCAAGATTTCCGATAATCTTGGAAAAATAGATGGTGTACGATTATGTCTGATTGCAGAAGCTTTTGTGATATATTTTAGGATACAATAAAACCTACTTACATAGTTTATGTCTGACGCAATTTAGTGTTTATGTCCTTATTTTTATTACACGAGAAATAAATGTATTATTGGACGGTCCCATTGCAGAGGATTTCACGAGTTATGAGGAGAATAAGAGCCATTTGTTACATTACCTTTAACTACACAATCCGTAACATGTTGATAGTCCACTTCCCTAAATAAACACTGAGTAAAATAAGCAACACACAACACACATTCAAAGTTGACCCACTCACTCACACAAACAAGCATATAAGTACCTATAACTTACTCCAAATACATTTGCTATTCTGTAGTTCCATACAAAAACATCGCCCCACGTTTACTCTACGATATCTTTTACTTAGGCCACACATGTGCCAAGACCCAAGTCACCGTGTGCCAAATTTGGGTCAAGGATCAAAGGACTAGTTATTCCCAATGAACGTATTCGTCTGTACATAATTCTCGGCGGAGAAATTGGGCCGAATTCGTCACAATTGCGGCTGGAATACTGCCCCCATTCCAGACGCCTGAGAGAATTTTTAAGAACAAGAATTTCTAGCCATTTTCAGTCTGCAGACGCTAAATTTATTTGCAGAATAAAAAATAATGGCTGCTCTTACTTTTCGTTAAAAGAGCGAATTGTTGAGTTACTTTGTTGAATGCTGAGTAGAAGGCGTTATTATGTAAATACAAATTAGATTGGGATGTGCTATAAATAGATTCAATATCTAGTTATATAATTATGAGTATTTAAAGCTAAAAGTAGGTATACTGTATGCTCGGCCCACGCTTGTTTGTCTCTCATCATGTTCTAGGTAAATATCACAAGTTTAAGAAGAGTTTGTTTTGTAATAACTTTGTTGAATATTCAATTTGCTTAGGATCTGAACTTTATTAAGTTTGCTGTGAGAAAACCCAATGGTGATTATCCAATAAAAATTAAACATAGAACCAAAAAAATCGCAGACATTGTGACATCTACCAACCCACACTGGGCTCGCGTGGTGGATTATAGCCCATACCTCGAGAGGAGGCCTGAGTCCCTGTAATAGGAACATTATAGGCTGATTATGATGATGATTAGAACATTTTGGCAATTCCGAATATATCTCTCTTCTTTTATTAAATGGTCATCACAGCGGCCATCTATAATCTTTTATTAAGTAACCATGTAAATAGGGAATAGCACTATCTTCCTAACAAAAAGGGTTTAAATAGTCTGTTTATTGTAGCTTACGTATATTTTACCCATTCTACAGTAAGTTATACCTTATCTGTGTCGTTTCAGACATTTTGGTGGACGCGGCCGCACCCCAGGGGGTGTTCGACGTAACTTTTAATAGACATTCTCCTCGAATATTGCGAAAGACTTGCGAAATATTTTTCATTTTTTCTCTTTATTGTTTTTATCAAAGTAATTATTATGTGTAACAATTGCCAAGAGCTCCTTTAAAAAGAACCAGTTTGAAGTTTTTTCTTCGAGCTGTTGGTAAACAAGATCGCAACCTGGATTCTTAAAAGCTTTTGTTTTTAAAGAAAATTATTAAGACTGCAGTTTTGCTGCTTTCCGGGAAATAAATAACAATGGTTCACAAGGTGCAGGAAAAGTTAATCTTTAAAAAAATTTAAAGTGAATATTAGTATAATATTGAAACCGTCTTATTAAAAATGTCTTTGAACCAAAAATTTCGAAGACATGTGACATCTACCAATCCGCACTGGGCCCGCGTGGTTGATCATATTCCACCCCTCTCCTAGAGAGAAGGCCTGAGTCCCTGCAGTGGGAACATTATAGGCTGATGATAATGATGATGATATTAGTATGAAGTTTATGGTCAACGTTAAAAAAGTTAGAAGCTCTTACAGAATTTCAAATACTCAACAGTCAGTAATTTGTTTTAACATTGTATAATTGAGAGTCTCCATTATTCTCAAACAAAATTAATCAGTTTATCATCATCATCTATCTTCCTGTCCTTGTCCTATTCTTACTTGGGGTCGGCACAACACGGTTTTTTCTACGAATCTCCTCTGTCACATAAATCTATCCATCGTTACTAAAAATGCAATTATATTAGAGTTTTAATAATTCATTATTAACTAATAAAGTAAGATTTATTACGAATATTATTCTCTCATTAATCATTATTAATGATTAAACATTACGACTGTTACATTTAAAATGAACACACTTTATATTGCGAAGAAAAATTAATCCATTTTGTCGAACAATAACACGTACTAACAAGCGAAAATATGAATGTATGGAAGCCCATACATTATGCGTTGAATAATAATCTTAATATATGTAGGTTATAAAAGAAAATACGTTAAGTTTTTTTGTTCAAGAGTCGGCAATAAATCAGAAAATGTTATAAGTAATGTAATAAAACGTACATTTATGTGTTTTTTTATACAGAATATGTTACTTTGTTACTTTTTTTTTTTAAAAAACGTTGCCCCACACTAGGAATTTCTCCTGTATCGTGGATGCGTTCACAAACATATAAACTCACATACACAAATACCCAGACCCGAAACAACTATCTGCAGGTCATACAAATATTTGTTCCGTGCGGGGATCGAACCCGCGACACGCAGCGCAGCAGTCCAATCGCTCAGCCACTGCGCCAACCGTGCCGTCATATGTGACGCAGTTTATTCAAACCTTTCAATGTATGTGTGTTGTTAGTAGGGTCTTAATTAAACAGTTTATTAAAGAATCACTCCACTTGTCTGTATTAATTAAATTGATTAGTTGAATATTTATGAAATAAATATGCAAGTCATAAATAAATTGCTTTCAGTTCTATGGGATTTTCAGATAGGCGGTTACTTCAAGTAAAATAGTTCACATAAATACCTGGCCAAACCTAAGGTAGGTTCTGTGAATCCATTAAATTATGATCGGATTTTTTCAATCATACACTTTGGCTATTTCTAACTGGACCTTTGATAGGATTTCCAAGAAATGCTTCGTAAGGGTGAAAGGATCTAATACATGAATACCTGCCTTTTTAGGGTTCCGTACCTAAAAGGTGAAACGGGACCCTATTACTAAGGCTTCGCTGTCCGTCTGTCTGTCCGTCCGTCCGTCCGTCCGTCAGTCTGTCATCAGGCTGTATCTCAAGAACCGCGATAGCTAGACAGTTGAAATTTTCACATATTTCTGTAGCCGCTATAACAATAAATACTAAAATCAAAATTAAATGAATATTTAACCGGGGCTCATAATTTCGTTTCCAAAATTGTAAATAAATCTGGATATTTTAAAAAGAATTACTTTCATATTTTCTCCTTTATCGTCTGGTTAGTGCACAAACTGCTGTCTGAGCTTGTATTCTGCCTATTGGGCTCTGGCTTGGCTTAACACGTCGTCAAGAAGTATTCTCTCAGGTACGCTGCTTTCTTCACGATGTTTTCCTTCATCGAAGCAAGTGATCATTATACAATACGCACATCATCATCTGCCTAGCCTTTTCCCAACTATGTTAGGGTCAGCTTCCAGTCTAACCGGATGCTGCTGAATACCAGTATTTTACATGGAGCGACTGCCTATCTGACCTCCACAACCCAGTTAATACTAGGTAATACGATACTCTTTGGTAAGATTGGGTGTCAGAATTTCAGGTCACTGACTTCCTGTAACGACTACCAAAGATGTTTATATGGCAGCCGGGACCAACAGCTTAAAGTGCTTTCCGAGGCACGGAGGAAACTCGGTATGTCGGGCGGTCACCCATCCACAGACCGACCTAGGCAAGCACAGCTTTACCTAAAGACCGACCCGAGTGGCAGTTCTTATTAAGCCAGGAGCTCCTCCGTACAATACGTACATGAATTTGAAAAATCAGAGGTGTGTGTCATGAGTTCTAACTAGAGACCCTTGTCTTGACGGTCCGACGGACACACTACTAGGCTATCACTCCTAACTTTCATACAATACCTTTTCATACCTACATATTAATTTACCTTTACCTACACCACCAAACGCACACAAAACACACATTCAAATTGTTTTAAGAAAATCGCAATGACTTCAGTTTATCCGTGATCATGGTGCTTGTAACAGCGCCGAAATATCGGGAACTCGAAACAATAAGTAAACATAGTAAATAAATATCCCGTTTTAATTATAAATAACAGCTTATTCGTTTAATTAAAAATTCCATCAATTGGAAACAAATTAATATTGTAATAGACTTCAGGTAGAACTCATCAATAAACGCTCAAATATATTAATATTATGAAAGCCTTCAGAAAACTAAGGAATAAGTTTCGTTGAGCAAGACAAGCGCCTGTTACAAGATTTATATTTTCCACACTAGCTTGTTTCATCTGCCCGTCAGTTAAAACAACTCCTTTTAAAACTAAAATGTTAAAGTCTGAATACTTCGTGCTTTCCTTACAAATTGTGGACTTAAATAGTGACTTAGGACCAACTTTAAGACGACAGGGACGGTTCAGGTAGACACCGCAAGCAAACTTAACCCTCCAACCACCGGTGGGGGGTAATAGACGATCTTTAGAGAGTTTGCGATCCCGCAAATTGCCTTTTGTTAATGTAACTGAGGGTTAAAGTGGCACAAGAAACGGTTAGGCGGAGTTTTGTTTTGTAAAGTAATTGACCGTCAGAAGGTTATAGTGGGCAGGAGATTAGATGAAACTTTATGTAGTAGGTATAAAGGGTGTAAACGTACCCTTAACGCAAACGAAGCCTTAACCTCCTCACCACTGCGATCATTTTTTTGGTTCTAGACCGTACCTGGGAACCCCCTAGTTACGGAGATATTACGGGTTAAAGTTCCAAATTTTTCACAGCTGTTTTTTGTAAATACTAGTTTTTCAGGTTATAACTTTACTTAATTTAGCTCCGTGACCCGTTTACTATTCAAAGCATCCACTAGCACAATGTTTAAAGAGTGCCACAGTGACATTGAGTTTTACCGTAAAATATGATTTTTGACCCCAAAAAAAATCGTTTCCTAGCAAACATTTTTGCGTAGGAGTGCTTAGTTTGATGTACAGAATGCTTGGTTAACGGGTGTGTAATGGGTTGATTTACACCCTGTGTATGTAGGTTTGACGCCTCATTGAACTAGTGGTCCCAAGCGTGACTGCTGACCATGAGGTTCTGCCATCAGGATTTTATCTGAGCAGCCACGGAGTCTGGATTTAAGTCCGATTGATGGCAATAGTCTCGCCTTTTATAAACATAACTGACGAACTGTGGGTGCACTGTTTAGTTACACTTCTGCCTAACCCTTCGAGGATATAAAGGCGTGATGTTTTGTTATGAAATGTCGTATAAACATATTAGAGTATTGATTAAAATTTATTGAAAGTGTTGCTTGTATTTTCATAAGGTGGATTAGTATGTATACCTTGCTTTTGCCTCTTGGCGGGAATATCAAAGTCATAGTTAATCTATCAAAACAAGTTATTATTACAATACGCATATAAATCCGGTACCGCCATGGTGTCGGACGTATAGAATAGCACCATCCCATATCTTCCCGTGGGTGTCGTAAGGAGGCGACTTAGGGTCTTACCAGAGAACTCTGTGCCTTTGTAACAACTATACTGCGTGGCGATTATGGCAAATCCCTCCCTTCTGGGGGAGACCTATGTCCAGCAGTGGACGTTTTTTGGCTGAAATGATGATGATGATGATGGCATATAAATCCGAAAAATCAGAGGTCCTCTACCTCTTTGTTAATTTTTGAAATCCTATGACGTGCTCCCAGCCGCCGCGGGAGGCGCTCCGGGCGTCGGGGGCCACGTGATGGCTTCCGGCCACCGTAGACGCGGGCCTGTGGACGGTGAGTGATGGGTAAGCTCGCCGTTCGTCCGTCTTATGACGACGACAGGCCGTGTCGACGGCGCGTTCGTGTTCCACGCGCGCCTCAAAGAGATGTCAGCAACATGGAAGGGCCAACGCCTGTCGAGGCTGCGGTTTGTTCGCAAGGGATACCGCGGCCTCGACATGAAGGGCTGAGAAGGAACATGGGTGGTTTTTAGTCAGTAGAAGTCTGACACTCCCTTTCGCTCTGCCCAATAGCGGGAGGGGTTATTTGATGATTTCCCACCCCCCAAAAAAAAAAAAAAGACCTATGACGTGGCAGACGACGGTCACACCACTAAGCTATGACAGCTCACTACTGCTACCCACTACCATAATTTACGTTTATTTGTACAGAAATATAAAATTCTACAAATAACAACCTAGCTAGAAAAATAAATCGATTACTGCGATGAACGAACTCTTTCATGTTACTCCAGTTTTATTCATAATGAAAGTAGTTGGTTGCAAAATGAAGACGGAAAAAGCATTTTGATAGAGTATTTAAAATAACCGGGCTACTGCCCCTCGTCTCTTTTGAAGTATTACTTTACTACTTTCAAAGTTTTATGTCATATTTTGTGTAAAGGTAGCTACTGGAGTCTGAAAGTAAGAAAAACTACGTAAATTAGTGCTGAGGTAATAGTTATCTTCTTTTACACGTGTTCTGTAAGATTTTTTAACAACATTTCAATTTACAAGAGTCTCCATGGAGTTCCTTGCCCGTTATTCCTTTAGAATGCTTTAGAATGGCAACTACAGCATTTTTCCAAGTTTCCACTTACTGCTGAACGGGACGGGATGTCGGACTTACCAGAGAATGGGCAGCAGCGTTCTCTATGCCTTCGTAACAACCATGCTGCGATCGCCAACCCGCCTGCTAAACGTGGCGATTATGGCAATCACCCCCTTCTGGGGCAAGGCTATGTCCAGCAGTGGACGTCTTATGGCTGAAATGATGATGAATGACTGCTGAACGACCATCAAAGATCTACAATTGATAGCCGGGACCAAAGGCTTAACGTGCTTTGCGAGACACAGAGGAAACTCGGTATTTAATGGGAATAATCATGGAAAATAGACATCAAACAGTAAATCGTATTACATGTCCATTAACAGTGGACTAAGCGACATCCTCACGCCACGTAAGTGGGTTAACGATAATCTGCCGGCTGCGAACTACGTATCCACTCTTATGTAAAGTCTATACGAAACCGTGTTTCCTATTGATGTTATGTTCACTTAAAAGGTAATTTCAACCATATGGCTGTAAATATTAGGTTGATTTCAGAATGTCTAGTATGAATATGGAAAACTGGTGTTACAAAGGTCATAAAAAAAAGTTGTAAGGCAAACTGGACTTTATGTATGGGATTTCAAGTTGTTATTCCCTAAAACACATTTCTGTTTGGAAACTAAACCGTGAACTCAGTTTACAAATCTACCCTACGCCGAAATTGCTTAATTCAGCATCCGAGGAGACTGGACATAATGACGCTTTTAAGTACTTAGTGACGTTAGGCGTACTAAAATCAGTGGGTAGCCTGCGAAAAACGTCATTACGCTTACCTATTGCTCATAAGTAATGTTTGACAGCTGTGCTAGGTCAATAGGGTCGAATTTTACACGATATTTCACTTAAGGAGTTAGGCATTTTAAATGAGTACCTACTTTCTACTAATGAGATATCGTGCTGTTTGCTGATGGAGTAGCGTTGGATTTACTACAAGCATTTTAGCTAATATTTTTGACAGCCATGTATCTACGAGTACTACGCCCCGAAAGACAGCGCTAGAACGTGAGATGACCCGTTGATCTTGATTATGAAGGCCGTGGGACCCAAATATTAACAGAGGACTGGTCGATGAATAAATAAATAAATGTTACTGTCTTGTTTCTATTCTCATATTATTTATTTTTGCATTCTGAATTATTATTATGACCTAGGTAATTTTATTATTATTCTTTTTCTTTAATTTATGATTATTTTGTGTATGCTTGTTGAAATGGATAATGATTTGTGTTCTTATTTTTTATTCAAAACCTGACATGTAATTTTTTATAATTATTAATAAATAAACTAAACTAAACTGAAACAAAGATTGAAATTCTACACAACATAAGTGGGTAAAAATAACAAAACTTTCAACATTTACCTATATTTGAGCAGCCATATAAGAATATCTCAAAACACACCTAACCAATAACCACACCATAGATCTAAATCCCAAAAGGCAACGCAAGTGAAACCATCCGCAGTAGTAAGCGAAGTAATAACGTATGATTTATGGTTTGTGTGTAAATGCATCATTCTGTAGCTATGTGATGCTCTATGGCCGACGCCTGACGCTGTTCGACGGTGCTTAATGTGTGTGAAATATGCTGTCATCATTTGTTAAGTTCTAGGTAATTGTTTGCGGATAGAGAGAAGTTATGTACCGTAGGTGACAACTACTTATAATTAAAAAAAAACTACGTTTACAATGAAAATATTCGAATTAGTCTATCTACTACATATTATAAATAAAATAAATAAAATTCATATATTTCAAGTACCATAAATTATAAATACATTAGTTTGCGAGGATGTATGCACAGGTCTTTGTTATTCTTTTCGTAATAATTTTCATGGATACCCAGCATCAGAGGCAAGCGGAGGGTTATATCGAACTCTAACCGACTAGACCCACTGTTCCTACTCCAACCATGTGCCAGGGGCCCGGGAGATACAAGTATATTCAAGAAGTTATGTTGTGGATGAGACAAACTCATAATATAGTTGTTTCTGTTAAATATAAATTTTTTGATCCCTTTTTTTTTGGGTTGTGGGATCATCAAATAACCCCACTCCTGCTCTTGGGCAGAGCGAAAGGGAGTGTCAGACTTCTACTGACTAAAAATCACCCATGTTCCTTCTAAGCCCTTTATATCGAGGTCGCGGTATCTCTTACGAACAACCCGCAGCCCCGACGGGAACAACCCGCAGCCCCGACGGGAAGTTTTTGATCCTTAGATCTGCAAATCGGTCACACAATTTTCGACAAATTCGACATAATTATTGTTATGTGTTACACTTCAATGAACAACGGGTGAGTGAGGTGCTTGGCCTCATTGCTGCCATAACATCGGAAAAAGTTGTAAAATAACTCAACGTAGTATTCGGAGCAAAACAGCCCTAAAATGAATTGGCGCACTCCTAACTTAGGGAAAAAAATCAAGGCTGAAAAGTTATAAAACAGACGGTTTAACGTTACAGCGCTAATATTTGCCGGCCAGGGTAAATACAGTTTTATTTTTTATATAACCTGCGTTATTTATTTCTACGAATCGTTCATTACTTTGTGTAAAACAAACAAAGGGAGACCGCAAACAATATTCTGAAAACCGAATGTGCTTTCTGATACAAGTTTAATGTCGAATGTTTTTCCAAAAAAATAACTTGATTATTTTAACATTTTTACTTTGATGAAAATGCCATATTTACGTCATTAGAAAAGGCTTCATAAACTTTTCTTTTGACTAAAATTACATAAGAACTTCAAAGACATTAAGCAGAATAAACAGAAATGAATTGTAGCAAAATGAAATACACGCTTACGATTTTGACGTGTAGCAATTGTAAAAAACGGCAAAGACATTTTCGAACGATAGGAGTGTCAAATACTTGTTCTATTCTGTTTTTAATTCTTCTATCTAGTGTCACACGCCTCTTGTCGGTTAGGATTCGTGTGTCAAAATGGTCAAAATCGAAAATGTTTGGGACGAAAATACTCTTATAAATAGCTTTGTTATGGACATAATGTGATGCGGAGGAACGAGGAAAATGTTGAGTATGAATGTATATGGCTATAAAAGTAGAAGACGATAGATGGACGGTGGGAAGTATGATATGGCTATCGACCAAAGGGAGGACGAAAGGATTAGAACGAAGAGGGGGGGTAGGGGGTTGGGGGAGGTGACGAATAAGAGAGAAGTATGGATGAAAAAGACATGCTGCGCCGACACCAAATATATTGGGATAAGGGCAGGAGGATGATGATGATGTTATGTACATGTGTTCGTGTATGTTATGTGTATGGTTTGGCGTTAATCCTATTAAAAGTTCTTGCAGACAACCGAACGTCAATCAATTTTTTTTTTTTTAAACTTTGCCCTACACTAGGAATTTCTCCTGTTTCGTGGGTGCGTTTACAATCTTTTAAACTAACTAACACACACAAATACCCAGACCAGGAACTATCTATCTGTAGGCCATACAAATATTTGTTCCGTGCGGGGATCGAAACCGCAACACGCAGCGCTGCAGTCACTGCTGCACAACCGCTCAGCCACTGCACCAACCGTGCCTAATATCTTTGAATCCTATTAGAAATAAAAAACGCATGTAAAATCGTGCCTCTGCGCTCCATCTTAAATTCACTAACAGATATTTTCCATCACTCATGCTCAGGTGTTTGAAGATAATTGCATTGCTTTGAACCCGCCGACTTAACTCGGTAATTACTTGAGCGAATTGTGCACTGGATAATTAAGTAAGTACTTAACTCACTTAACTGTAACTGTTGTTAACAGCGCTAAGCTCGGCTTATTTGCTTCGTGATAAACAAAGTTATTCATCTGTTAGATATCAGAATTGTTTGTTTTGTTAATTTTAATTTAATTTTAAGGAATTTTAGATTAAGTTTTTTAGTCCCTTATCTGTCTTTTTGTTTGATCTTTATTTAATCATGATTGCTTTAAAATAATTTGGAGTACCTAGTTTTAAACAGTTAATTTGATTGTACAGAAACAACAATGATTGGAACAAATGAATAACATAACATGACGCCTGTAATCCCCAAAGGGTTAGGCAGAGGTGTACCTAATAGTACACCCACATTTCGCCAGTTATGTCTAAGTAATAGAGGGCGAGCCTATTGCCATAAACCGGGCACAAATCCAGACTCCGTGGCTGTTACTGATAATTTTCTGATGGAAAAACCCAATAACACTTTGCTCGACCCGGGAATCGAACCCAGGACCTCATGCTCAGCAGTCACGCTTGCGACCACTAGACCAACGACGCAGTCAATTTCATCAGATTTTTCGTAATTCCATAATAATAACACAAACAATTTATTTGTAACAAAGAGAACTAAGCCACATTCACCGTTATGTTCCTAGTCTTTCCCAATTGATTTGGAATCGACTTCCAGTCTAAACTAATGCCGCTAAACACCAGAATTTTACATGGAACAACTGTCTATCTGACCAGACAAAACCAAGTCACAATAAAACAATAAATGAGACATTATCATTCAAATCATGCCACTTCATAACTTCCCCAAATAGTTAGGCTGAGAGCACACAAAGGACCTACCACTAAACAGACAAAGTGTATAGTAACTAGATATAGTGACAACGTTCGACCTTTGTGAACAACTTGATAACGTTTATTGGGAAACTGGGTCCTTAATTACAATGTTGCCTAGCAGGACGCTGGCTTGAGTAAATTATGTACGTTGCTGAGTAAAATACATAACACTGTTAGAGGTACAGTCGACAGAACAACGCTTCCAAAATAAAGCGCTGAAAACGATGACCAGCGCACCATGGTTCACAAGGAACGTTGAAATACATGAGTACCTATAAATACTAACAAAGAAGTTGTAGAAACGTCATACAAGGCTCAAGCAAAGACTCCAGTGACACATAAATGAACTCACTGTGCCACTACTGAAGTCCTCAGACCCTATACCTACTGACTTATAAGAAAACAAATAGCATTAATCTGATTACTATAATATATAAAACGACAATCACTTTGACTTTTATATTTAATCTAGTAATTAAATCACGCCAAACTCCGTTATATTTTCCCACCTTTGCCACATTTTCTACAGAAAAACCAGAGCACTAAGGTCAGTTATCAGAATTAGGTCATCCCGGGAATCCTAGGTCGTGCAAAACCCGCCCGTATGGCCTATACCAACACACATGCATATTCATTACGTATGTGTTTAATCAGAACAGTAATAGTCCCAACGCAGCGTATGTTGTATACATCGCTGCGTATTGACAGAGTAACTAGATACTGCCTCTTGTGTATGGCGCATTGGAAGCTGAATTGTAGCTTAGTGCGGCCTTTGTTTGGTAAGTCTAGTAAACAAAGGTATTCGGTGATCTGTCGACCCTTTGTAGCAAGAAACTATGTTGTGTGTTGTGAAGGATTCTCAGTTGGTTTCTAACAATATACTGCGATACTTAATCCGTTTGTGCGTTCTTTTCTTTGTTATGTATTCAGAGGACTGCGTGCAGTGAGCTAAATATTTCAGGATGCATAAAGGACTAACATATTTGAAAGATTCTGAAGTGTACATTGACACTACCACCTATTCGCAATACAACGACATTCATTTATTTTCAGCTTTCTTATACCCATAGATAGTAGTATATATACCTTACAGTCCAACATAAATACAACTTAAAAACTATGTAAGTACCGTACTTGCGCACTACGTCATGTGGCACTTGCCCGTGGAAGGGACGAAACAACATTCCCTGTGGCCAGAAGTCATCAAGACGAGATGCAGATAACACGTTGATATTGGCACCACGGGTGCCTCAAAGTTGACGTAAAAAACCGCAATACCTACCAATTATTGATATTCTTGTTATTTAAAAAGGGTTGTAAAACAATCAGTCTAAGTGGCTAATCGTAACGCATCTCAATGAGTATCGTGCAGGATTGATAGTTTTTCAGGCTCCGCCAAGCTTATGCACTACAAGGGGCTTCGCCAAAATATAGACGAGGGTCCAGTGCGTCCTGGGCAGTAAGTTGGACTACCCTTCCCACTGACTGCCTTACATTTCCAAACTGCCACAAGCACTTATCGTGTTTACAGCCTCGCCCAAAGAAAGTTAAATAAATTAGGCTTTTATAGGAAATTCCTCTTTTCGGTTAGACTGAGTAGGTAGATGTGGGACCTTGGACAGCGAAACCATAAAACGCTTACTAAGCTATTTAATGTTCCCACACAACGCGATATTTCGGGCTAACACAAAGTTCCTTTATTCCTTACATTTTCCTTAATCATTTATTTTCTTTTACTAAGAAAATAAACGGCTTTTTTTGCTCTTAAGGTTCCACGATGTATCTTGTGCCTCCTTCATAAGTGGAGCTAGCTACGAAATTAGATATAATCATATTAGATAAAGACACAAAATTAGTTAGGTCTTTGTTCTTTTACTGAACGTTATTAGGTTTGGTTCAGCCTTTATGAGTTGAGTAACATACGCTTGATGGCGGAAATAACATGAATGCATTGTACATAATCCCAGGCTACATCAAAATCCCCTCTCACTGCTTCCAGTTTTGGCATTTACTTTGCGCAGCCATTTAAGAATTAATTTTAAGTCCAATGAATTTATGTGAAATAAACACAGTCATATACCTAGTAGGTACCTACACCAACCAAACGTTACTTTGATAGTACAGATAAATGGGAAACCTACTAGCCAAATTCAATTTCTGCTCCTGTGTCGGAAATGGGAAAAAATGTTGGCCCTGATTATTGGGATATGGGATCCGACTCGGATTAATGTAGCTTTACCTTAACATACCAAAAGGTAAACTTTAATATAAAAAGCAATTACTTGCCCACCTACCTACATTGTGTACGTATATCAATTACACAAAAAATATTGTGGTACCCACATGTTATTTGATACAGAAAACCGCTTACACAAATTCGGAATATCGTATTCAGGAAAAATTACCTTTCCGAATTCAATTTAGAAAACGTATTAATATGAAAGCGGGAACATATCTATTCTGTTAGGACTTCGGTAAAATATTATTTACAAATACGTCAAAGGAACGTGGAGAAAGCCATTGTTCGAAGAAGGGCCGTAAACACCGGGAACACGGAGAAATAAAGCATCCTTATTACCTAAGTTTATGTTCAGCCGCCATTAAGGTGATGTATTTGGGCATTTAAGATAGAAAAAGGTATTGGGTAATCTTTCAAGGTTTAATACGGCCAGTGTGAAGAGGTTGTTGAATAGAGGTGCGTATTTTTAGCTGGGTGACCTATTTTCAGCTGGCGGGTGCTTCCCGGGCCGAGCTGCCGTTCCATTGACCCACATGCACGCAAGCTCTGACGTCAGAGGCTGTTATTACGTCACAAGCCAGCTCTTTGTGCCCGGCTGATGTTTGTCGATGATGGTGTCGCGGGTCATGTTCAACTGTTTCCATTATTATATTGGACTAGCTGTGCCCGCGACTTCGTTCGCGTGGTTGTCGGAAACTAAAATGCGTCGCTTAGATAAAAGAACATTAAATCATTGCCCTACGTTAACTTACTGCCGCTGTAGAAAATAAGAAGAGGGTAATGCAAAGTACTGATTATGTCTAATACTAAAGTTTAGATGGATGGGAGTTTGTTTCAACCACGTCAGAACGGCCGAACGGATCTTGAAGAAATTTGAAACAGGTACATTATAGTCGACAGGTACTGTCGTTGGCGCGTTCGTGTTCCACGCGCGCCTCAAAGATATGTCAGCAACAATTAAGGGGTCCTTTCGGGCCCCTTAATTGTTGCTGCCGTCGTCTGCCGGAGCTGACGGTTGTCCGCAAGAGATACCACGGCCTCGAAACACAAAGAGCTAAGAATAAATGTGGGTGATTTTTAGTCAGTAGTAGTCTGACACTTTCTTCTGCTCCGCCCAGAGCGGGATGAGCCTTTTGATAATTTACGAACCACAAAAAAGGGGGGATTAGAGGCTGTTTCGAGAGGTACCTGTACCGAATCTGGGACATCCAATCTGAAATGGAACGCCTTCACCTCCTTCTGCGAAACAGTAATGCTAGCGAAAGAGGTGAACGTAAGAGGGACACAACCCCTCTTCCCAGCCGCCGCGGGAGACGCTCCGGGCCTCGGGGGCCACGTGATGGCTTCCGGCCACCGTAGGCGCGGGCCTGTGAACGGTGAGTAACGGGCTAGTTAATCGTTCGTCCGTCCTATGACGATGGAGGCGGGTTCGTGTTCCACGCGCGTCTCAAAGCGATGTCAGCAACATTGAAGGGGCCCCCAAGGACCGACGCCCGTCGGGGCTGCGGGTTGTTCGAAAGAAATACCGCGGCCTCGACACATAGGGCTAACAATACACCACATCTATATAAAGACATGTTTGGTGCAGTGGCTGGCGATTAACAGTAGCACTGCGTGTCGCAGGTTCGATTCCCACACGGTACAAAAAAAATATGTCGTGGGTTTTATCTAATTTTAATTTAGTTTAAAAAAAATAGTATTTTTATACTGTGTAATTGGTAAATCTTTATTTGTTGACTATTCACGAAACATATGTTTATTTAATAGCACCGCGGTTCAAAATGACATCAAATGAATAACGCCATCTGTCGAAGACGAAGATAAACTGCTAAAAAAGAGCGATCAAACACACTATAGGGTTTTAGGCTATGTAGATTTTGAAAGCAGCGTCATTTAGACTAATATCTATGTACCTTTTGCTATCATAACTTATTTAAAGTTATCTAGTGAAGGCATTTATTAATAAGTACCATATTCGTTCAATAGATGTCGTTGCTTGTCTCATTGTTGACCATAATGATAAGTTCTTCTTGAAAACTATAAATGCATATATCTTTTGATAGAGAGCACCGATTACGATGAAACAAAGCCTAAGTAATAGCCCAAGTTACGCACAATATTTATGTATAAAAGTTACCTACATTCGTTTCGTAAATTTGTCGTGATGCTTAGTCATCAAAACAGACAAACAGACAAAAATTCCAAAAATGCTGGAAATGTGTTATGGTTATACTTTAATACCCTGACAATTTTTTTTTTAAATATTTTCGATGTACAAAAAAGATTTTTCTACAGATTTATTATATGTAATATAGATTATGGTGTTATTTTTGTAGCGTTTTGTTGTTGAGGCAATCAAATTTGAACCTTACTATTAGGGGATTTTTATCATCGTGGAGATGCAATAACAATAATTCTAACTGAATTGTTTTGTAGTAAAACCCTGATTATATAAACGTACCTGCTGACAATTAACCTTGCCAAGGTGACCAACTAAACGCATTTAGCAATAAAAACGTCCCCAACAATAATTCAAAATACCTACATTTAGACAAATACAATAAATGTTATAAAAGTAGAAACATTATGAAAGGCCTTCTCTTTTTCAGTTGTCTAAATAAAACGCTGTCAAGTCAAATACAATTGTAGCCGAAAATAATATCTTGTAATGGATACAAAACCATTACTATCAATGAAAAGACATTTGAGATGATAGTATTCCCCGTCGGGGCTGCGGGTTGTTCGCAAGAGATACCGCGGCCTCGACATAAAGGGCTAAGAAGGAACGTGGGTGGTTTTTAGTCAGTATAAGTCTGACACTCGCTTTCGCTCTGCCCAAGAGCGGGAGGGGTTATTTGATAATAATAATTTCCCACCCACCCCCCAAAAAAAAGATGATAGTATTTGAATATTTTACTGGTTTTTTAATAATGTGCCACGTAATATAGAAGACTGTCATGTTGGCCTAGTGGTCGCAAGCGACTGCTGAGTATGAGTTCCTGGGTTCGATTCGTATAAAGTGTTTTTAGGTTTTTCCTTCAGGCATTTGCCAGTAGCAGCCACGTGCACGTAGTCTGAAATTGTACCCCGTTAATGGTAGACTCGCCCGGTATTAGGGACTTGAACCATAACTGGCGAAATATGGGTGTAACATTCGATTCATTTCTGCTTAACACCTCGGGGATTACAGGCGTGATGTTATGTTATGTTTCAATCATTTGAATTTGCTGTAAAAGTAAGTGCGAATAATTATCTTAATTTAAGCTCTGGCAGCACAACTGAGCGAATCCAGCATTAGACGCTAATGCGCACGTCTTTTTTTTTTTTTTGGGCGGTTGGATTATCATCAAATAATCCCTCCCGCTCTTGGGCAGAGCGAAAGGGAGAGTAAAGACTTCTACTGACTAAAAACCACCCATTTTCCTTCTTAGCCCTTCATGTCGAGGCCGCGGTATCTCTTGCGAACAACCCGCAGCCCCGACGGGAATACGCGCGTCTTTAGTAATGATTTATGAATGAATTCGCCTCAGTTTTACCAGGCCCTTACAATAATCCAAGCAAATGGAAACACTGCAAGTATAACATTCAGAGGCAAGCATTGTTCACATTGGTCGGTAATTGGAGAAGCGTGCAAGCTTAAATCGATAGCCATATTTATGTGAAACACTAGTAGTTATCTAGTTGGAGTCAGTATTCGAATAGTTCAGAGAACTATCAATTATTTAAAATCGGCCATTGTTGACGCTCCACCTCCTTTCCGGTGAAGTGCTAAGGCAGTCTACTAAAACTAGATGTTTCTGTAGACATAAAGATACAACAGATTTTATAATTATACAGGCCGTATACCCTTTTTTTTTGGTTGGGGGGGAGTGGGATATCTTCAAATAACTCCTCCCGCTCTGGGCAGAGCGAAAGGGAGTGTCAGACTTCTTCTACTAACTTAAAACCACCCATGTTCCTTCTTAGCCCTTTGTGTCGAGGCCGCGGTATCTCTTTCGAACAACCCGCAGTCCCGACGGGGCCGTATACCCTTCTATTGGTTCAAATACAGCAAGACAGCTCCAAGTAGAGGTAAAAAACGAAGTTAAGAATATGCTGATTCTAAAAATACCCAAACTAGTGATATTTGGAATAGCACTTTTAAAAACAATATTTCTTCTTTTCTTTTCTTGTGTTACGACTGATATGGTAACAAAGGAGGTGTCTCATGAGATGACGAAAAACAGAGAGGTATGGAAGAGGAAGACATGCTGCGCCGACCCCAAAAGAATTGGGATAAGGGCAAGAGAATGATGATGATGATGATTTATTTTCTTCTTTTCATAACTCCTCCCGCTCTTGGGCAGAGCGAAAGGGAGTGTCAGACTTCTACTGACTAAAAACCACCCATGTTCCTTCTTAGCTCTTCATGTCGAGGCCGCGGTATCTCTTGCGAACAACCCGCAGCCCGGACGGGTTCACCAGACCCTTACGATAAATCAAAACAAATGGCAATAATGCAACTATAGTATAACCGAGGCAGGCATTGTTCACATAGGTCGGTAATTGGAGCATCCTGCAAAATCGATAGTGTAAGTCGAATAGTGCAGAGGACTATCAATTATTTAGAATCGGCCATTGTTGTCGCCCCCACCTCCCTTCCGGTGAAGTGCTTTGGCAGTCTAAAGCTTTATATCCACAGGGTGGGCAGCAGCTTAAATGCTGAAGGTATAAAATAATAAATAACACTTTTTACATCACATTTTTACTTACCCGAACGGTTAGCTTGTTTGTTATGGCCGATTATTGTGATAACCACTTTTTTATTCATTCAAAAGTACTTATCTATTAGTTTATAACTTCTATTCTTCTTCTTCTTTATAGAACTTAAATATTCGTAAAGAGTTCTCATGTACCACTAACACTTATTTTGCACGCATTCGGGTGAATGCCAACTTTTTAAATTAAAGCGTTTTCTCTTCTTTTTTTTCCGTGCTATAGCCTAACCTGGGATCTAACTGCATATAAGACATATTGTACAGTCGAACGAGCAGGGAAGTATGGAAAAAGAAGACATGTTGCGCCGACCCCAAATAAATTGGGATAAGGGCAGGAGAATGATGATGTACTAATACAGGCAGATATTTTTATAATTCTCATCATCATCATCTTCCTGCCCTTATCCCATTCTATTTGGGGTCGGCGCAACACGTTTTCTTCTTCCATTCTTCCCTGTTACACGTCAAGGTGGCATTTATTCCTTTCTCATTCATATCATTCCTCACACAATCCATCCATCTTTTATTTGGCCTTCCTCTCCCTCTCCATCCATCAATATTTATATCCATCACTTTTTTAGTCACATGCGTTTCATCCCTCCTCATTACATGACCATACCAAGATAAACGACTTCCTTTCAATTTTTCTGTAACAGGTGCTACTTTCAAACTTCCTCTAATATACTCATTCCTCACTTTATCCATTCTTGTCACTCCGCACATTCATCTCAACATTCTCATCACCGCTACATGCAATCGTTTTTCATCCATCTTTTTCAAAGCCCAGCACTCTGATCCATACAGTACGACAGGTCTAATCACGGACTTGTATATTTTCCCCTTTAACCCTTCCACCTATCCTTAATTTTCTCATCGTCTGATATAACCATCCCAGCTTCGTCTTTTACGCATTTAACCTGACAAACATCTTTCGCCTGTCTCTCTCTAGCTCTTGCAAGCCGGTAAAGGTTTTTCTGGCCTGCTGGACTATCCAATGTGTCATAGAGTTTATTCTGGGCGTTTGCTCTTGCTAAAGCCACAGCTCTTTTGGACTTTTTCTTAAGAGCATCATACTCACTCTTCTTTTGAGCTTTTAAAATGCCATTCTCATTTCCAACACTCTGCCATTCTTTGAACTTCTTCTTTTTTTCTTTCAGCACATTCTGTATCTCTGTCGACCACCACCATGTATCCCTGTCTATCGTACCCTTTCCTTTTGTCTCTCCCAAAATATCTTTTGCTGCACTCCTAATACACCGGGCCATTTCATTCCAACATTCATTTACACTTTTATCATTCATATCACCCATCTCTATCATTTTATCTACCACTCGTTCTGTTAATTTCTTCGCACAATCAGACTTCTCTAGCATATGCCATTTTATTTTAGGGGGAGGTCGCTCTTTTTGTTTAAGAAGCCTTATTTGTAATATTAATATTTAATATTTTAATATTTTTATAATTCTATTGCACTGAAAATATTGATTGCAATTTTGTTTTATAAAGCGTTTCGTATTAAGCGACTGAAGTCGATGCTGTATCGTTTGACATCAATCTTTCAATGTATTTTATAATGTTACAAGTAAATGCAAGTTAGCTGGCTCCATAAGTGTATACTTAGCTTGTGTGACATTACCTCTTTTAATTCCTTTTATTTCTATAATCGTGCTTGTTCTGATCCTAAGATTCCAAAAACCTTTCTGTTTTTACTTATAACTTTATATCCTATTATCTATCTATTTAGTTTTTGTTTCTCATAATAATTATTATTACTATTTATAAATAAATATATTCTTCTCTTTCTATCTATACTTGTTTGTTTTTTTAGTGAAAAACTGTATTGTTTTCTCAGAAACGATGTCTACTTAACAAAACTACATTGTTTGAATCAAACCAATATTTGTACAGACGCTAGCACGTCAAGTTACACAGTTTGTGAAAATTTAATACATTTTTAACTTTACTACGCTGAAGCGTTAAGTTCAAAATTGATTGGAAAAACATGATAGTTTCGGATAGCTTGATGTGATTGCGTCTTTACGAAAATCTTTTTGGAAAACACATTCTAAAAAAACTGTCCAAGTACAAGTCGGACTTGCACATGAAGGGTTCAAAATCTACTGCAATGGCCGTACCATTGCAGTAGATTTTGAGAGATTTTCCATGTTATTTTAGCACCATAGATTTCCTATGGGTTTTCCTGTAATCTATAATTAGTGTTGAACTAATTTCTGATTTTTTTTCAAAATGTAATGTGCAGTAATTTCGGAAATAAGAGGGGGAGGGGTGGTCGGACAGATCGAGACACACGAGCGATCCTATAAAGGTTTCGTTTTTTTCTTTTGAGATAGGTACGGAACCCTAAAAATGATTAAGTCATTTTTTTTTTCAAATATAAAAACGTTGCCCCACACTAAGAATTTCTCCTGTGTCGTGGGTGCGTTCACAAACATAAACTCACATACACAAATACCCAGACCCAAAACAACTATCTGTAGGCCATACAAATATTTGTTCCGTGCGGATATCGAACCCGCGACACGTAGCGCAGCAGTCAATTTCTCGAGCCACTGCGCCAACCGTGCCGTCAAAATTTACCTTCCTACTTCCCAGATGTTTGACAAACGGTCACAGAGAATAGTTTCCCCTATTTCATACCCTAGTGTAGTCCTTCTCGAGCCATCAACGAAACCAAACAACCTATCCTTCTCTTTGTCTGACAAACTCCTCTAAAAGGCCATCAATAGTTCAAAATGCAATAACAACAAGCAAATAAGATTTTACAAAGGCAAAGCGGGGATCCTCCAATCAGACAGCAGCATTCACAAGGGAGATTTAAATCGTGTTCATTTGCATCCAATATTTGTTGATTTTAGAGCCAATAAATTGTATTTACATATTTAGGCGATCAAATTCGTTTGTGTTTGATTTGGGAGCTCTGGATAGGGTGTTAGAATATTAAAAGTAATCAAGAAAACATATGTGTAGGTACTGTAGGTATATATAGAAATGTTGATACATACGTCTGTGTTGATAAAGTTACGTACAAACCGTAGTTGTTGTTTTTGTTAATGTCACGTTATCAGCCTGTAATTCTGTACCTTTAGTAAAAAGTGATATAACTCCACTTGTAGCAGTTTTGAGTTTTGTATACAATCTTGAAGCTTGAATTTTATTTGATTTTTCTATCCAATTATTATAACTCTATCTCTTATAGAACGGGAAATAAGTTTCGTGTTTAATAGAGAGATCTACGCTAGGGAATGGGCAACTACAGTACTTTCACAAGTTATTATGCCTTGTGACTGTGACTGTAGCTTAGGAGTGCAATGCGTCGTCCCGGGGGTTGCTGCGTCGGGTTGCGCGTCGCCGGATGTCTGCGGCGGCGAGTGCTGTGGGTGCGGGGGCGCGCGGTGGCTTGTGCCGTGGCAGTGGGTGCGCGGGGCTCCGGGTCGCGGGGTGGCGGTTGCGCGTTGCGGCGTGCATTCGTTGTTCCGTGATTTGGAGTCTCGTGCATTCGTTGTTGCGGTGTGCGTCGCTGCGTGCTTTCGTGCTCGCAGTGTTCGTTGTTGCGGGCATTCGGCGGCGTGTGGTTCGGCGTGGTGGCTTTCGGGATGACGTATTGCACTCGTAGTTTAGTTTTATGAATTGTTCTTCTGACATTCAAAAGTACCAGTAATGGTTTAATTGAAATAAATGCTTTGACTTTTGACTTTTTTTGACAATAACACAAGTTGCATTCTTGGTTAATTTTGATGGTATTTTTTGTGTATACTGATAATTATTCACACCATCAACGCGAAGACGAAGGTGTTAATGTCATCCATACTTGTACGAAAACGTGTGAGAGTCGGGGCCGGTCTGAGACTGCCCAATACAACACTCTTAGCCATCGCCAAAAAAATATTCTGAACACCACCTTAAGAACTATTCTTGCAGCATGCATGAGGCACTATTGGTCCGGACGGTAAGTAGATGTGACCATCGTGTGCACAGAGCTTTGTTAAAAAATAAGCAGATTAATTTGTTCGGTGATACTTTGTACAATGGGCACTTCATCAACCTGCCATTGCTGTTACCAAATATCGATCAGAAACGAACGACTAAAAATATATTTTCACGAAGTGTTATTTTTACTCGGACGAATCTGTTTATAATTCAAGTTGTTCATACTTCGTTACACCACATTTTTCCTCAACAGAATTTCCTTCAATAAATAAATTCTAATCCAATCACGGGTTTCCTTTGAATACACAAATACACAGACAACATAATAGAGGAAATTAAAAATTCCCAGCGAATACTAGCTTTCTATTCCAATACAAATCATTTGAGACATCGGTTCTGCACCCTGTTTTATATTTTCTTGTTTTCTCTATTCGTTGGGAAATCCATTAGTTGGTCGGAGAAAAAAAACGAGTGATTCCAGTTCGAATGTAGTTTTCAGCTCATCGGAGATTTTTCTGCCAAGTCGCCCTTTACGGGGACACAGACTAATGAATTTTGTATGCTTTTTTATTTATTTAGGTTATAATTGGCCCTTTGGTTTTGTAGTAAGTACTTAATGCTAATAGACCCAGGCCGGGTGAGGTTATTTTGGATTTTTATTGGGTACATTTGGCTATTGGTTTAATCAATATGTGTATAGCTATTTTCAAACATGCATTAGGTGTTAATCAAGTCCATAGAAAACCCTCATGCTTAACAATATTTGGAAGATCCTTGAAACCTACTAGCTTTTTGGTATCATATATAAAGTAAAGCATCTTACGAAATTGCGTGACATTAAACTTTCACATTACATGCGTCAATTTTCATTTAAAGTTGAATATATTGGAATGTTTTTCTAAACCAGACGTTGTGTTTGTTGTATAATGAAAACTAATATCGAAAAGTATTGGATTTTGCCTTTTTCAAAGGCACTGTGACAATAATCTAAAAGAAAATCACGTATGACATATAATTATTTCTAAGTATTTCAACGTATTGAAACATCTTAAGCAGATTTCTTTTAATCAAATAAAAATGCGTATCATTTGCAGCCCAATTTTGATCCGTCTCATCAATGAAAATAAATTATCCTCAAAAGCTTTGAAGATAGAGACAACCACTCTAAATCTTACCCAATGGATATAAAAAAGGAAATTGCATATAGTCTACGTACTTTGTGGTTTGAGTAAAAAATAAGACGCTAAGTCGGACTTTTTAAATGGGTCACATTATGTTAGAAGTTTAGATACCGTCTGCAGACAGCATGTTAATTGGACTTTAACAAAATATGGACTTTATTACATTTATTTAGAGACCAATATTATGTTTTATGCTAGCAGGCGAGCGTTACTTCGCACGAGTGCAAAAGCGACATCACACCAATCAGAACCAAAGCATTTTATGCTTTATTTTTGTTAAAGATATGTTAATTTAATAGATGGTCATATAAACCTTCCGAAATAAACGCTCTAAATGGTGATAAAACCGTACAAAATATATTTAGAAGATTCAAACGGTTACACAGATACATAAACTAAAATCGACTTATATTTTATACGAAGCATATAATAAAAGTTTTGTTTTCCACCGAATCTGAACATCAGATAAAACGGTTTATTCCAAAATAAAACATAACATTTTACTATCAATATTTATGAGCTCTCTGTCTTCATACACTACTCTACGTTATGATCGTCCAGTCGATATGGCTTTACTTGTATTAAAGATAAGTGCTGCGAAGACATCTCGACCCGTCGCATAAAACTACTACAGATTACTTCCAAGCTTATATATTTCTTTATTTACTTTCTTACTTTTATGTTCTTAGCACATAAGATATTCTAGGGTGTGTTATCATGATGTTGATGTGTTATACGATGTTTTCCTCCTTTGGGAGATTATTTGTATGAAGTTTCCGTCAAGGAATTAGCACCGTATTTATAATTTTTCACTAATAAACGAAATTAAAACATCTGCGTTATATATACAACACCACACCACACTTCTTCTACACTTCTCACCAAATCATGCAAAATAATTATCAGGAAACTGACAACAAATAAAAATGAAATAACAAAAAAAAAAGAAAATAAACATGTAACGCATAACAAATACTTAGGCATTTATAGATACTAAAAAACAGAAAAAACAAAATTAACAACAAGCACGTCGTAATTGCGACAAGCTGGTTACCACTCAGCATGAAGGTCACACACATCACAGCGCTGATTTCGATAGCAACTAATCCTAGTTAACGCAAATTACGTTTTGCGGTAAATGTATTTAAGTCTTCTATGCGTTAGTAAAGCTAATTCTAAACAAAGCAATAATTCCAATTTGAGTCTAGTATGACATTCAATACAGCGTAAATTGCCTACATCAAACAATTTACTCCCTCGAGCTCTCAGAAACCTGAATACAAACAAGTTCCTTACAATTCTGACTTCAAGCAATATAATGCAGAATCAGGTAATACCAACAGGTGCAACAGTATTGTATAGAAGACGGTAAAGTAATATTAGATTCTGAATGGTATTGCTTTCTTAAGAATGTGTAATAGAGAAAGATAGCAGTATAACACGTTCTCGCTTTATTAAGTTTTACAGTAACTTTCACGTACGTCAAGGTACATTCTATTGGCTTACGGTTCGTGGAAGTTCTATTAATAAAGAACGGTCTTTATTAAAATGTTACGTAGGTGGAATTATGGTTTAATTTCAACGTGTGTGTGGTTGGCAGTAACTTAAATTACTTACCATATACTTTTTAATATGTATAATATGTGTAAGTATGTATTTTACTCATTTATTTGAACTTCTTCATGTACAATACTGGTACATAGGCAGACTTACTGCCGTACTCAGAGATATTTAATGAATACCTAAGCCGTCACTTAGTAAATATTTGACATACAAAACCATCACTAAAGTGTCAAAATCTTTACTTATTAATGGCTTAAGTAATCATTAAACGTCTCTGAGTGCGGCAGTTCACAAGGCATTCTCTACCACTCAACCTTTGGGTCAAACAGTCTTACCAAAGGGTTTTGTGTTACCCAGTACTAATAATTCACCGCTCCATGCAAAATACTCTGTAATTGCATGGAGCGGTGGAAGCCGACCCCAACGTAGTCAACATACACACATCAAAAGTGTCTAGGGATCAAGCATTTTTATGCGGATTTCTTGAGATTGAGATGTGGCTTTGTAATAAATTTATGATTTTATAAATTTATATGGATCCTTTTTGGTGCATTTCATAATTTGAATCAGGAATTGTGAATCAAATTCGAGTAAAAGATGAAAATCAGCTGTCAATATTTTCCCTATAAAAACATACAACGCATTGAAGACATTATTAGTGCTACTGTTTCCCTACTACTGATTAAAACCAACGTTATTATGGAGCGGCGACGTCATTTAAGCAGGGAAGAAATGCTCAGAGCCGTGGGAATGATAGAAGCTGGTTCCCGGCAACGTACTGTGGCTTTAGCTCTGAATACAAGTCAGAGTGTTATCAGTCGACTTTGGACACGTTACCGAAGCACTGGTACCGTGGCTGAGCGCCATGGAGGACGGTATCGCTGCACCACACGGAGACAAGACCGTTAATTCAAATCTTAACTCGAAGAGCTCCAACAATAACCGCCATGATGTTAGCCGTGAGGCTTCATCAGTCTTCAGGGAACTTAATTAGCGACCAAACAGTCAGAAACCGCTTGCATGAAGTGAACCTTCATTCCCGAAGACCGCTACGGGTACCACCTATAGCAATGCACAATCGTAGGATTCGATATCAATGGGCTCTTGAACACAGAAATTGGGCAGAAGAACAATGGCGTTTCGTGTGCTTTTCTGATGAGTCTCGTTTTGGTATGAGACCGGATACAAGACGTATACGACACTGGAGAACCCCTGGACGCCAACAGCGATTAAAATCCTGCCAGGAAGTCCATCCTTATAGTGGTGGAACCATCATGGTATGGGCGGGTATTTGGATCGGCGGAAGAACTGAGTTGATTTGGATCAGAGGCAACCTCAACGCTCAAATTTATGCTGAGACGATTGTATCAGACGTCATCGTTCCTCTACAAGTGCAAATCGGTCCCTTATTTCAGTTAATGCATGATAATGCACGACCGCACACCGCAAGAGTTGTAAGACAGACTCTCGCCGCAGCTAACATCAATGTCCTGCCCTGGCCTGCTCAGTCGCCAGACTTGAACCCGATTGAGCATGCATGGGATATGCTACAGAGAAGAGCTCTGCCGAATATGGAGGGTATCCAGTCGCAAGAAGACCTTTTTTTGTTGTTGCAACGAACATGGGCGGCCATTCCACAGCGTGATTTGGATGAACTCATTTTGAGTATGCCAAACCGATGTTCTTGTGTTGTTAGTGTTCGCGGTAGAAACACGGATTATTAATTGTTTAAGTTACCCAATAAAATTTTAAAGAAAACTGTTATTTCAGTCTTTTTTTCGAACTTTAATGTTAGTGGTTCAAATGTCAAAAATCCCTTTATTAGGAAAATGGCAAATTTCTTTATTAATGCATAGGTGACTTGGTTTATCGTTACTGTGACAAACGAAAACACTTTATTTGATGAATCCTTAAAGAAAATTTTAATTAATATCAATCAGGAGAAAAGTTATTGCAAAAATATATGTTGATCCCTAGACACTTTTGATGTGTGTAGTTAGAAAAAGTCTAAGTAGATTATGATGCCGCTAGCGGTCGCTTATTCTTACAAAACTACCTTCCTTGCACAAGTTTTAGGAAGGATCTCCATATCACATAACATCAGTCCTGTATTTCCTCGAAGAGTAAGCAGTACATTTCAGTTTAGGCTAATGCCATCAACCGGGCACAAATTGAGAATTTCCTCATGAAAAAACCCAATATTCTTTTGCATGACCTAGGAATCTCGACCTTATACTCAGCAGTGGCACTTGCAACTTCACATTACATCATCGAGTTAACAGGGTTAGTTAGAAACACTAGACCCTTACTTCAAAGGGAATATTATACTCTGGGAATGCGTAACGAAACTATTTACAATTTTGCTGCAATTTAAAAGTTATCACACTAATATTATAAAGGCGAAAGTTTGTGAGCGTGTATGTTTGTTACTATTTCACGCAAAAACTACTGAACGGATTTGGATAAAATTTGGTACACAGGCAGTTCATAACCTCGATTAACACATAGAATAGTTTTTATCCCGATTTTATCTTCCCGTAGGATAATTTTCGAGTTGTAGCGGGCGAAGCCGCTGGCAACAGCTAGTAAAAAATATATAGGATACATTTATTTTTATTTTTCCTGCACACAATGATCAGAAATAAATCCATATTTTCACTTTAATTAAAGCGAAAAGATTAGAAGCAGGCACCATTGTAATTACCGGTTACGATATAATAGAGTACTTTATTTAGCCGACTGTTAAGCTTCAGATTAAAATTCTATAAGCGCTTTCTTTTGTTCGTTTACGAAGAGAAAATCGACTACAACAGTAATAGAAAATTTACTTTATCTAAATAGCGATAACGTTCATTTTCATTTCTACTTTACTTAAGGGTAAACATTCCTTCAGTGATTATTTTTAAATGGCGTTTCTTTAATAGGCCCCTTTTTGACTCGACTCCCAATAAATTCCTTTAGATTGGCAACTTTTAGAGACCCAAATAGCTAATTTTGTATTTTACTCCACGTAGTTCTAATTTACCACAGTCTACTACTTGTTTTGCCTACGCTTTAGTACTTAACAAAATAAAGTAAATAGCACTTAAGTGTACTTACGTTTCCAAGAAAATGCTTTCACCTTAATAAAAAAGAACTTCAGTCAATTTAAAACTTTAATCTCGTTCGTCAAGACTCCTGTTTTATTCAATAACACAAACTTCATTAAAATATTTATTTAGGTCGAACACAGCGGTAGTTTGTAATTTAAATCGAGTACCAACTTTAATTGGAGTGCTTCATTTCTAGGAACTTGTGAACCAAAGTTTGATATCATCTAGAGATGGCCATGAGATGACTATGACTTTGGCCGACTAGCCGATTAATCTGTTGTAAAAAGGCCGACTATTCGGCCAAATCGATCCCGTGATTGATTTGGCCGAACGTGTACGTGTACGTTTTCAGGGTTTTTCGACGATTTTTACAGCTGCTTATTTTCTTCCTTTCTTGTTTTTTGCGTTTGCTTGGGAAACGGTGCAAAAGGTTTTATGTAAAAAAAACTTTTTTAGAAGTTGGTTTTTATTTTGCATATCCTCGAACACATAGAAAAAGGTGTATATTGTAAATAGATACGGTCGACGAATAGAGAAACTCCCTCCTTTGTGGGAAGTTGGTTAAAAAAACACAATGCTGTTATTGTTCATTAAAATGAAAGAGCACCATTCAATCATATCATCAAAACGAAAGTCTCGTATGCAATTTTTTATTTACATACCTACTCGTAGTCTGCGCTTTTTACCAAATCTTTTTGCCGACAACGAAAGTGGCCGGATAGTCGGCTTTACCGACTATTCGGAACATCTCTAGTGTCAACGGTATCCTTAGATAGACGACCCCTGAACTTTGAGGCACATCCATCTACTCATCAAGTGCCCTAAATTGTTTCAGGAATCCAATAGTCATTAATAAATTTTCACCGCGAAACCACTTTGCGAATTGATTAATTTGAAATTGTTCGGGTTTCGAGATTTATTAAGTGTCTGGAATTATTGATAGTGAATTTCTGTACCCTGATTTAGAACAAAGGTATCTATTATTAGTGGGTTGGTGGGTATTATATAAATTGGACTTGGACACGAATTTTGACCGATAAAGGGGTAGTAATTATTATTGGCGAAGGCTTTGAAGTATTGTAAGGCGATATTATTGCTGAAAATAGAGGTTAATATGATTCTCATGGTCTTGTTAAAATATTATCTTAAAGCATTAATTTAGGTGTTTCTAAGTATTTGATATCGGCTATAAATGTTTATACATCGGGCTGGTGCCTACAACTCCACGCTCCAAGCGCATAATTTTCATACGGAGCTAGTGACGTCACTAGTGAAGATCTCGTCGACGATTTGCACTTCAAAGATGTGCTAATCACCTGCATACAAACATGACATCACGCCTGTAATCCCCGAAGAGTTAGGCAGAGGTGTAAGTACCGTTTTTTTTATTTCCATGTAATAGTGGGCGAGGCTGTTACCATCAACCGGTCACAAATCCAGACTTCGTTGCTGCTATTGAATTCCTGATGGAGAAACCCAATAACACTTTGCCCGTCCTGGAAATCGAACCCAGGACCTCATACTCAGCAGTCGCACTTGCGACCACTAGGCAAATTTTTTGTGGGGTCGGAAATCATCAAATAACCTCCCGCTCTTGGGCAGAGCGAAAGGGAGAGTCAGACTTCTATCGACGACTAAAAACCACGCATGTTCCTTCTTAGCCCTTCTTCCTAGTGACACTGAAATTATACCTGTCATATCTACACACATAAATATTATACTATCTGACGTTGGTATCACCAAAAACATCAAATTCCCAGTTAATCAAAGCCAAAATCAAAATGGTAACATTTTCAATCAAGTCCTACTAAAGCAAACAGTCTTATTTATTTTATCACACGTTTGGAAACAATCTTATCAGCTACAGACTGGTAACACGTAGGTATCTTCTTGTACACTATCAGTTTCGTCTCGTATCTATTCCAATTTTGTGAAGAAATAAAACTGGCTGATCCGCTGAATAGGAGCTGTGGAATGTGTCTGGGTCACAGATATAAATATACCTAGATAAGTTAAATAACACAAGTATCACGATCCGTGTAAATCAAGAGTGTCTTTTTTCTACCTACTATGACGTCATAAGCACTATTTAGTTACTGTACGAATAAGTTACTACAATACCCTTTCAAACAAAAAACAAAAAATCTAAATCGGTTCAGCCATCTTCGAATAATCGCGGAACATAAAAAAAAGGTTCCGACGGATTGAGAACCTCCTCCTTTTTGAAGTCGATTAAAAGAACTACGTTTATAAATTATAATATAGACTTAGTTACTAGTTATACAGGGTGGTTCCGACGATACGACAATAAATGAAACCACTGGTAGTTCTAGTTCATGTGTTGATTGCATGCAAGGGGTTACAATAGCCCCGTCGAGGCTGCGGGTTGTTCGCAAGAGATACCGCGGCCTCGACATAAAGGGCTAAGAAGGAACATGGGTGATTTTTAGTCAGTAGAAGTCTGACACTCCCTTTCGCTCTGCCCAGAGCGGGATGGGTTATTAGATGATTTCCCACCCCCAAAAAAAAAAAAAAGGGTAATAAGTTCATAATATACCTGCCTTAGTCCTATGTCACTTGTGTTCAATGCAATACGTGGTGTTATCCCACTCTCTGAATAAACGATATAAAAAAACTGAGAAAAATAATTGTCTCTCAAGCTCCAAACTAATTCAGCTAACTTGAAACCCCTTTCTCAATAAGGATTGAACTAGCCACAAGAAGCAATCTTGACACGTAACAATAGACGCAGAAACTGCCATAGAGAGGATTATACCTTTTCCAATTTACCTGCGGTCACCCCGAATAATGACAGCGCCTATCAATAAATTAAATCTTGCCACCTTGTATTACGGCTGACAATAGGCCATAGCAGTTTAAAGTATCTAGAATAGATGTAATATCATAGCTGGGATTTAGGAAAGGGGTTGTATTTAGCCTTACGAAGTACCTAATACAATAGGGTAGTTAACTAAAAAAATCTAATTAGTCCGTCAGATAGATTTCCAAAAAATATTGGGCTCGTATTTTTTTCTTTTTTCACGTATACAAACAATGAAGACGATATAGTGCTTTGAAAACTCTTGTGACGTCATATTCTAAGACATTGGTATGACATTTTTTACCGGTGAGTGACATCACAACCCCCCACTCAATTCTTTGACGCGCATTATCTTCGTCAATTTTTATTGATTTGATAAAACAAAAAATACGTATCCAATATTTTTCGATAATCTAACAGACGGACTAATTAGAATCATATTATTTTTTTTAGTCAGTATACATCCCTATTAAGGAGTATGTCAGTATACATCATACTTAAGGAAGTATGATGTTCGCAAGCGTACTTCTTAGTATGAGGTTCTCGGTTCGATCACCAAGTCGGGCAAAGTGTTATTGGGGTTTTCAACTGTTCAGGTTTTTTCAGGCTAAGCCCGCCTTTTTACGCCACCTGAATGTTTCTGTCCGTGTCCCATATTAATTGGGCTCGGCACAAAACGTTATATTACTTCCGTTATCTCCTCTCCTCTATCCATAAACATTCATAATATGCATCAGTCTTTGGTCACATGGGTTCCATAACATGTCCATTATGTTCGTTTATAAAATTTATTTTAATAATTCAATAAAATTAGGGAAACTCGTAAACTTTTCTCAAGGATCTTTTCAATTAAATTAAATTTTAGAATCTTTTGTAACAAATATTGTTTTGCTGAAGCCATGAATGTTTAGTTACAAACAAAATATATTAGATTTTCGTCAACTACTTGCTATAGACATTTCCATAGCATCCCCTTTGACCTATATTCCCCCCTAACCAAGTACGTATTCGTGTCTGTCGCCATTTAGTTTCTAATTCAGGTCGGCGGTTAACATTGAACTTGTCACGTCTATCGTCTGGCGGCTAACCTTTTTCGACACTCCATTCATTCGACACTCTGGTACTTATTCTAATATTAACCTCTTTTGTTTTGCCATTTTTAGTACTTGACCAATGTGTGAGTCATTATCGTCACTAGCACCCTTGTTTCTCCCACTGTTGAGTATATTTGCGAGTCTCATTAAGTCTTACCCACGACCTTCTGAATATCATCAGGTAGATGATATTCAGAAGGTCGTGGCTGTCTGTCAACACCTCTACTTCCATCTTTCGATAATCATCTCAGTCCTTGTCCCATGTTATTTGGGGTCATCGATACACGTTTTTTCTTTCATGCTTCCTCGTCAATCTTTGCGCTATAATTTACTCCTTTTTCTCACATAATCGAACCTTCTTTTCTTTGATCTTCCTCTCCTTCTCCATCCATCGACGATAATGTTCATCACTCTTTCAGTCACAGGTGCGGCGTCCCTCATCATCATGTGTTCATACCAAAACAGAAGACTCCCTCAATCTTGAACTTGTGTTTTGATTCATTTGTCCATTTACGTGACTATCCACCATGAAAAAAGTGAAGTGATAAAATCATATTGGATCGATTGCGTAAGCAGGAAAACAATCCAAAAAATCCTATGAGCATCTGAAACCCATGTTTGATACGAAAACAAAAACACGTAGCAGAAAACGCTATGTACACATTTCATATTCGAATAACACTTGAATAGACAGACCGGAGATTGGACACAACATCATTTACTTTCCCAACAATTGATCCAGAAAAAGTACCTTCTTCTTAAGACCGTGTAATCATTTTGGATTGTCAATTACTGTAAGAGTTCTCCAGACTCTCAAGACGATTATTATTTTTAACGAGATTCTAGAATAACTAGTATCGTTTTCGTTATTTTGATGATTAAATTATTCACACATTTTTAATGATCATTTCGAACTGAATCAGCAACTAAAACCTGGTAGTGAATATCATCATCACCAGCCATAAGACGTCCACTGCTGGACAAAGGCCTCCCCCATAGACCGCCATGAAGAGCAACCTGCCGTTTGCATCTACCGGTTGCCCGCGATTCTCACGATGGCGTCGGTCCACCTGGTGGGAGGCCTACCAACGGACTTGGACAAACTGGCAGTGAATATAACTAAGAAAAATAAGAACAGCTACATTGGATACTTATGTCTGGACAAGTACTGTGACGAATAGACATACCAAAAATATAGCTCTTGTAGTACTTTTTATCCGTAACAAATATCTAAAAAACAACGTTATTTTTCAACGAAATGAATTAAACTCTAACTGTAAACAATAGAGTTTTTAATCAAATCGTATTTGTTATTAAGGTTCGATTATTTATTCAGTCTAGTCAGTGTTGTTTCAGTTCCAATATTTCGTATGCAAACGAACCCTACGTAGCGATATCCGACATACTGCAGCCAAACCGTTTTATTAGTTTTTCTTTACTTATTGACGCGAGAAATTTGCAAAGGAAAATATGAAAGCTTTTGATGAAACTGATTTGTTTGACGTTTTTGGAATCGCGTGATTCGGTTCGAGTTGGACTGTTAAACGAATTTGTATATTGATTGTGTTTTAACATAATGAAAGGTGAACAGGCAGACGGTATTTTGGATATGATTTTAGTACTGGCAGTAAGGCAAATGTGTTGTGTTTTAAATAGAAAATCTGCAAGAAAAAATAACAGAATCATTGGCGTCGGTTTTGACGTGATTTTCTTTTATTCGATTACATTAACAGATTCTATATCCTTTTACATATTTCTAATTACAGTTAATGCCACATTAAGCTGTAAAAATATGTATTTGTTTTTACTACAAATTGTGTTTCAAGTGCTTATAATTGCTCAATTAACTGATTCACATATTTTTCTGCCAAAAAAATATAATTTATTCAGGGGACATTTTCCTACCAAACATATTTTATAAATCTACCCTGCGACTCCTACACTGCCAAAATGACACAACCTGCAAAGATGTAAGGTTATGCGATTTAATTTACATACGATGCACATAAAAGTGGTACTTTTATGCATACAAAACAATCCTTTGACAATAATTAAATGTTTTTCTTTTCATAATATCTTACAAATGAAAACCAAAATCCAATTTTTGAGCTGATATAAAAATATATACAAATATTATATAGAATGGTTATACAAGCTACCTCTACCCGATAAATTAATATCCACAAGTCGACCTCAAACGTTAAAGGTCACTAAGTGGTTTCCTAAGCACCATCAACGAACAATAGCTTCTGCTGATATCTAATATTATAAGGGTGAAGTTACACAAACGTGTTTGTTAGGGGTGACATTGTTGCCCGTCGGGGCTGCGGGTTGTTCGCAAGAGATACCGCGGCCTCGACCTGAAGGGCTAAGAAGGAACATGGGTGGTTTTTAGTCAGTAGAAGTCTGACAGTCCCTTTCGCTCTGCCCAAGAGCGGGAGGTTATTTGATGATTTTCCACGCGCCAAAAAAAAAGGGGTGACATTGTTATATTATCTTTGATAGTGGCTCAGAAAACACGTGAATCAGCATCGTCTTCTATTGACTGTTGGGTGTATAAGACGTGTACACGATGAAAGGATATTTCATGGGAAAAAATTATGAATTTCCATAAAAAAATTTGACATTTAATAAAGGATCAGTACAGGATCAGTTCCCATAGATTATTTGTTTATGGTTCGTTACAAAAGGAACCCTAGGATCAGTTCAAAAAGATTCTTAATTAATGATGATCTTCATTACGAAAGGAACCCTTGTGCTTTAGCAGGGTGCTGTCAGTCTGTTGTTTGGTTGATTAACACATTCGACTCCACCCCGATTTCATAGAGCTCATGTGCCATCCCCCCCCACCATACATACTGTAAGTGGGCCCTCCAGGGGGTCACTGGCATTACGTTAGGGAAAATGTGAGCCCACCTGGAGGGCTCTCGGCACTGAAGGTGTTAATGGTTAATTATTATAAGCTTATATTGTCCCACTGCTGGGCAAATGCCTCCTTTCCCTGCTTGTACTTTTAGCGATCAAGTGCAATTGTAGACCACTTCTTTAAAAAAGAGTTGATTAAGGTGAATGCTCCAACCACCCCGCGAAATTCAAATTTTCTTACGTTTTTTGTAATTTGCAGGTCAGTGTTAGTTTGTATGTTGATTAGAATATTAATTGCGGCTGTAAGACGTATGTACTTACAGAATTATAATCATCAAAATCATCAATACAAGCTTCCAAGTTCATAAAGGTGCAAAAATGACTTTTTCAAGTTCCTGCACCTTTATGAACTTGGAGGCTTGTATTGATGATTTTGATGATTATATTTCTGTAACTACATACGTCTTACAGCCGCAATTAATATTCTAATCAACATACAAACTAACACTGACCTGCAAATTGCAAAAAACGTAAAAAAAATTGAATTTCGCGGGCTAGTTGGAGCATTCACCTTAAGTCCACAAAATTAAACAATCGTTTGTAAGCTATCGGACGGTACTTAAACCTATCTGTTGCAATGGATCAACGTTGATCCCGCTAGTGTAATACCACCCTAAGGATAACGTAATAAAGATTGTAAGGAGGAATTATCTGAAGATTTATCGGATTTCTAGGAGAACGAAGTCGAACGTAGGTAGGTAATTTTAATCTGCGAACGTTTCCGCAAACGCAAGTTCTGCGAACCACGGCCGCGTTCAATTTACGAACGCGTATTGGAACGAGATTGTAATAAAATATTTACTTTCATCCGAGTTTCTGAGAATGTGGTTCTTTCATGTTTATTTTTGCTAAATAAATATTTTTTTACCTACGCGTAGTGTTTTGTTTTGATTTATGGTATTCAGAAGCATCCAGGTAGTGAAAGGCGCCAAATATACCCAGTTGCGAAACTCAAGTGATGATGATGAAGACCCATGGGAGTAGGCAGAAACATCAACCAAGTTTGACATCTGTGAATCTCTCGTAACTTATAAAAATTGTCTGAAAGATTTATGTAATTGTTAATTAGTTTTAATTGTTTCCAATTTTATTTTTCCAATTTTAGTTTGTTTTTCAATTTTATAATTTTATTTTTTCAATTTTTAATTTTATTTTTCTGAGTCTAAATAATGTTTCCAAATGTGATTTAATTTTAATTTTTAATTTATGACAATTACTTTTTATTTTTTAGTTTTTGACATTATTTTTTACTTTTTTTGACTTTATTTGATTTTAATTGTTGTTTTGATTTGAATTTAATTATTATTGTTTCTTTTTCAATTGGTACTGTATCGCTGTTTGCTTAAATTTAATTTTATTGTGCATGCTGTGGTCTCCTGTAAGTGAAGGAGTACACTTACATGATACTTTTGTTTTCCACTATATATTTCGCATGATTGTGTATATTCTTTGTTGGAGATCCTAAATAAATAAATAAACCACAGAACTCCACACGCTACAATCCTTCCATACTCCACATGCACTAAAATCTAAAATAACAGAGTGGCTCCTCTAACAGAGTCTTTACTCAACTATCTTGTATAATACGATCACACACGCACCTACACCCACACTTACTCACACACATCTACACACACACCACTCACACACAAAAAACACACATTAAATTCTACTCTTGTATACCATAAGTAGAATGACACAGTCAACTTGAGATAAGTTTTTGTTGATATTGACCGTAAACTACCTCTTAAAATACAGGTATACCCTAGCTTAAGAGGTCGAGTATTATTCTTGTACAGAATTTGCAACATAAACTATAAAATGTATTGTTAAACCAACTGTTATTCAAACTCGGTATGTTTTTTTGGGTAAATAAAGATTATTATTATTATATTTTTGTCTCGTCCACGTTAATTTATGTACGAGGAAAAATATTTTATTCCAAATTCATTTATATATAGGTACTATGCATAGTACGCATAGTATTGAATTAGTAGGCTTTCTAAAGAATTTGAAATGAGGTTTAAGAAAAAAAAAGTTTTCGAATGAAAAATTCACAATGTAAATCTAAATTCTACTGCCAACTAACTGTCCTGCAGTTTGGCTGAAAAGTTGTATGATACCTACTCATGTAACTTTTGATGGAATAAATATTTAAAAAAAAATCCCTAGATAAACTTCACCTTACAAACCAGAAATAGTTAACGGTCTAGGAATTTGATTTTGAAAATGCAAAGTTAAGGTCTTTTAAGCATACATGCCTGGTGGAGCAAAGGACAAGTAAGTAGTACTTGTAACCGGCGCGCGGCGTGCGTGTATGACCAGATGTATGAATGTGGGCGAGGCAAAAGGAGTATGTAAGGATCGTAGCAAGTTGTGTTCTGTGGTTTCTGCCTACCCCATGGGAAAAGGACGTGAGCTTTTGTATGTATGTGTATGCCTGGTAGTCTTTTAAACTCGAATGATCTCAGTTTCTTTCTCATTACACTTATGTAGATACTAGATACCATAAAATAAAAATACACGAAACTATTTAACGACAACATGTTTGTTTTTAATCTAAAATTTCGCCGATACAATCGTACTAGCTCTGTCAGCAAACGTTAAAAAGTTGAAAAGCCAAACGTGCCATTGCATATCCACAAGCCTTTTAACGTTATTTTCATACGACCAATCACCTGAGAGGTAATATAAATTTTATAACTACCACAAAGACTCGCTGGTATAAAATATTGCTGATATATAAAAATGTGGCGTAAAGTGAAAACGTATTACTAAGCAGTTTCAAAGAAGATGTATCTGCATGTATCGAGTTTTGTTTTTAAACTCGTAAAAGTACGTTGGAATTGAAATTGTGGCTATAAAAAATGGAACATTAAAAAGTCACGGAGAAGAGGTAGACCGTGTCCTCACCACGGCAATCAATGCTCGGGCACGCGATCGTGGCGTTCATTATTACATGATATACTCGTATGTCCTAACCAAAGCGATCGCTGATCAAAAAGCCTTAGGGCGCGGCATCACTCAAACGTCGCGATGACGTCGCGGTTACAGAGAAGGCCTTGTGGTTTTCCAAACAAATGAGAGTGAGAACAATTCATATTATGATCTGCTAAAGTCGTCATTTTAGACCCTCTGGTGCAACAACATTTCTTGGAAAGGGGAGCAATTACATCTTCAGGCATTTGTTTCCATTGCCACCTGTTCTAGGAAAACGTAATTGAAATTGGGTGCTAATTAAACCGGCTTCTTTTTAATAGCATTTTTCGCCTCTAAAAATCTACATTGCCTTCTAAATTACTAAGTAAGCCACAATTAACGAGCATCTAAGTATTCCTATCTTAGCCACTAGTTAAGTTCTATCTGAGCCACTCTAAATATAACTCAGCATGGTTGTTATTTTTTACCCGACAACGGCGAAGTGACGCGCGCTCGCTTCGCTCGCATATTAAATAACACTAATATCTTCTGTCCCCGAAGTGCCGGGCCTCCGCCGGCCTCCTTCGTCGGCCTACGGCCCGGTGCCCATGCCGCCCATTAGGGTGCTAATTAACTAATGTTAAAGCTATAAAATGTAAAATGGTTATGAGATATAAATTCCGTGGCTGCGTTAGTAAATTAGGTGTCTATGTAATAAGTACAAGTTACGATAATTGATGATCTTTATTTGACGCTTTCTGTAAGATATTTAGTTGGCATTGTAAAAAGACGAATTAGCTTTTTAGGGGCTATCTTATTTTCCCGTGGCTTAGTCATAAAATTAGAAGTTTGATCACGTGGCCATTAAAAAAATCTGTTGCTCGATTTATTATTTCCCATTGAAATACACGTAGGTCCATAGAAACTGATACGATTGACCGCACACTGTTTGTGCTCCAATATTGCATCTATATTTTAGTTTTGAGCTGAAAATTGAGTCTAGGCTACGCTTTCTAAACTGTTACGTATTATATCTATGGTAACGGGAATACCTATAAAGAATGATTGTGTAGATTTTAAATGAAATATTTATTACCTAGGTATTGCAGTTTTGGTCTCAAGTTTTGATCCAGTCTCATGTAATAGCGGGCGTGCCTATTGCCATCAACCGAGCACAAATCGAGAGTCCGTGGCTGCTACTGAGAAATACCTGACGGAAAAATTCAATAATACTTAGCCGAACGTGGGAATCGAACCCAGGACTTCATAATAAGCTTTTACGCTCAAAATCTGTTTCTAATTGATGTTATTTCCACTTATTCAAATACATAATATATTTTAAACTGAATGCAGAGCAAATTAAATTGATTCCATAATGACCTCTTAAGTACTATTAAAGAAGCCGTGAAATATTTGTAGTTGCAGCGGAAACTGATCTTTGTATGCCCTTACAAAGTTCAATTTCCTTTAAAAAAGCTAGGCAGATGATTATGATGATGACCCGATCGTTATAATCATCTGGTTAGTGTTTCTCCAGCTACGTTGGGTTTCCCATAATATCCTCCTGAACTTAGTATGCGTATTAAAGTAATCATAGAAAGATACAATTTAATCTAGAATAATCAGTGTCAAGTCTACAGCCAAGCATTTAATAAACAAAACTTGAGAGGTGTCCAGGAACACCCGGATGGAACGAAGTTATTGTTATTATTTTTTATTATGTAAAAAAAAAAAAAAATATATCTGGCTTGCTTTCTATAAGAGAGAGAGAGACAGACAGAGAAACATGCGACGCCGCACAGCTTACAATAGCTTACTATAGCAAAAAGTGTCGTGAAAACTTCACAACGCGCGATAAGGAACTTCGTTCCAAAAGGTCACGAAACCTAAAAACACTCAGCCACTGATTCTTGACATTTAAAACCCTCCCGGTCCCCAGTAACTCAATTATAAATACATTACCAAAAATAAAAATCCATAAAAGCCATTGTCAAAGAAAGCTTTTTGCTAAGTCCAGTAGAAACTCCTGTAACATTTAAAAAGAAATAGCGAGTACCCGAGAACGAAGGTATGAATTTTAAAAGGAACCAAATTGAAATAGAGTTTCTGCCATGTTGAATTGAATCGGTCTTAAAGTTAAGTCTTTCATTTGCTGTGTGACCGTGCGCTGTTGAGTTACAATCTAGACGGATGTTTATTCCAATCGTAATTCTATGGAAATCTTAGTGTTTTTTGCTAACATGTGTGGTTAGGGGGAATCGATAATGGATTCTATGCTTTGTTCGTATCATCTTCAAAGCGCTCTTTCACACTTGCCAAAGAGTCCTCAGCATGTACAATCGAACAAGCTATATGAGTTTTATTGAGTAATTGGTCATAGCAAACTTTCGAAGTTCCGTACTTCGCGGTAATGAACATTCTGAATACAGTACTTCGTAGTAGCAAACTTTTGGAGTAACGAACATCGGAGTAACGAACATTCTGAATACCGTACTTCGTCATAGCGTACATTCTGACTCACGTAATTCGGACTCACAAACTTTCTGTATACCCGTACATCGGTATTTCGAACTTCGGAGTAACGTAATACAGTCAGTATACAGCCAGCTAACTTTTACTTACTTTTAAAATTATACAAATAGATTTAGAGACTGATGTCAAACGATCTTGACCTTTAAAAGTAATTTACAGAAACTAGAATCGATTCAAATGAAATTTTTAAAATTATTAGTAAACAAGAAAACTAAAAACAGTTGCAAAGGAGACTATAGTAGGTTATTCAAAATATGTGAAATTCTACTATGTAGTTAGCCTTATTGTGTATTTGTCTGAAATAGCCTGTGTGTCCGTTATAAATTTATCTGTTTACTAACATAGTTTTAAATGTAATTACTAACAAAGTTATGGATATTGTTTTTGTCTGAATCAAATAAATGAATTGAATTGAATTTATACTTATATACCTGTTATTAGTTAACAACCATGGCAGTGGAGATAGTAACTCACTAGTTTCTAACAAGTATACTACCAGGTCGATGACAGCAGGTAAATACGATGTACTTAGAGTAATTAATTATTAAGGCGACAGACCTTTAAAAAACCCGTTCCCTATTTATTGAACACTCTGCCTGCTGACATCAGACAAGAAGTTAAGAAAGTTAAATTCGCACGCAAACTAAAAAAATATTTATTAGATAATTATGTAAGTGTAACTGTAGGTATTAAGAATATGTGAATAGTTTATAGATGTACCTATATGATATTAAGTTTATTGTAAAAAACTCGGCGATCTCACAGTTAAACTGCGTAAGCAGTTTTGTGGGGCAATGTACTTAGTTTTAAGACCTTTTTTAAGTAAATAAATCATTCATTCAAAAAAAAAAAAACGATACAGCGTTTGGCATCAGTCGCTTAAACGCTTTAACACTTTATAAAACAAAATTGCAATACATATTTTCAGTGTTCTAGAATTATAAAGATCTCTACCTGTATACTTATTAACTTGTTCGACTGTACTATTGTTCAGATCAATATTCCATCATCAGCGGTTTTTTTTTATTATCATATGTGTATCTAAGTAGGAGTAAGAGGAGCTCGTGGCTAAATAAGAACTGCCACTCGGGTCGATCTTTAGGTAAAGCTGTGCTTGCCTAGGTCGGTCTGTGGATGGGTGACCGCCCGACATACCGAGTTTCCTCCGTGCCTTGGAAAGCACGTTAAACTGTTGGTCCCGGCTGCCATATATAGATCTTTGGCAGTCGTTACAGGTAGTCAGTGACCTGAAATTCTGACATCCAGTTTTACCAAAGAGTATCGTATTACCTACTATTAACTGGGTTGTGGAGGTCAGATAGGCAGTCGCTCCATGTAAAATACTGGTATTCAGCTGCATCCGGTTAGACTGGAAGCCGACCCCAACATAGTTGGGAAAAGGCTAGGCAGATGATGACGTGTATCTAAGTAAAAAGTAACTTCTTCGTTGGTCGAGTGGTCGCGAGCGCGACTGTTGTACATAATGTACAGAGTTCTATTTCCAGGTTGGGCAAAGTGATATTAGGTTTTTCTGGGACTGGATTTGTGCCCGGCTGATGGTAGTAGGCTCGTCCCCTTTTATATGGGACTTAAAAAATAACTGGAAAAATGTGGGTGTACTAATTGGTACACCTCCACCCCTCCCCCTTCCCTTTGAGGATTACAGGTGTGATGTGGTTAATTACCAAATAAAACAAACTTATTCTGGAAACAGTTTTTAAATACAAGTGATCCTGATTTAAATATCGCTGTTTATATAGTTTAATGCTAAACGGCAGATGTCCAACTAACCCTTAGGGGCGAGCTTGCAATATAGAAATCACTGTACAAATGAATATCCATTCACATACATCTGCTGATAAAATAAAATACGACATGTCTCCTTTCCGGTTAGTGAACGAATACAAAGTCACTAGTAACAGCACTATTGCTGTTATCGTGCCCAATAATCTAATTATCATCATTAGCCCATATTGTTCCCGCTGCAGGGACTCAGGCCTCCTCTCTAGGTCCCTCAATAATCTCTAATATAAGTATAAATATTTTATACAGGTATTTTTTGTGACAATCCTCCGAAACAGCTCGACCAATTTCTATGAAAGTTTGCTTGTATATTTGGTGAGCATGAGAATATTAATTATATTAAGACTATTTTTATCCTGAAATATCGTGGTACAAAACCCACGTACTTCCATCTAATTTAATAATACTCGTTGAATGTCGTCCTCGATACCAAAGAGAACAAAAGCTTTGCGATAACTCCTCAACGGACAGACGACGCCCACTTACTTCCAACCTAATACTATGGTACTGTGTAAGAGATGAGAAAATAGCGAATATTGTAGAGATCTTTGAGAAAATTATAATTATTACCATTGATGAAATCAGTGTTATAAGAAACAAAACAAAAGTTCAGGTTAGGATGTCAGATATTTTGATCCAGTTTATGAGTCTTCTAAATATACTGATAGCCTGCATCATCCCAATGCTGGCCGTCTTCCCATAACTTCCAGTTGTTTCGATCCAAGGTCAACGTGGACCACTGGTCGCTAGTCTCGTACAAATCGTCCTGCCATCTTCTACGAGGCCTTCTGGCCGTGTCAGGGCTCCAGAAAGTGGCTATTTTGGTGCACAGCTCACTGCAATGGGCTTGCGGCAGAAGTGCCTACTGTGCCCAATCCAGTCCCACTTTAGCTTAGCGGCTTTATAAGCAACGTCAGTAATTTGTGTTTTGGAGCGCAGTGTGGTGGTGTGGTGGAGTACGGTTGGTTAGTTTGACGCCTAATATGATGATATATAGCCGTCCAAGAAAAACAATAATTGTTAGTTTTACCTAAAGAAGTGAAAAAGTATCTATTCCTCAATAACATATTATATCCAATTTTTTTGTACTTTCCCGTAAAATCATTAAGTGTAGAATTCTAATAAGTTAATTTGGCATTTCTAAGTTGCAGACAACAATGCAATATAAAGAAATGATAACTGCTTACTTCTTGAAGCAGATTTTGAAAACAAACTGGTGTGATTTTTACTCAAGTAGGTAGTATTATTGAGAATGCCTACCTATCTGGCAACAGTCGTTTTTTACGTTCGGCACGTCACGTCGCTTACGCTTCAAGAAAGCCCATTTACACACGAAGGCGTACGGTAATCTTCAGTTTATAGGAGCTGATTGTCTCAAAGAGAATGTCTCAGACATTTGTTTGAAGGCTTAACATATCCACGCAATAAAAACCTCAACCAAGCTTCCATACTTTTAGGTAATTCCTGAGAAACTGCTTCGATAAATATACAAAACAAATGACATGAATTATTACAAAATAAATATATTTATTTCATTAACAATAAAGTTAAAAAGTGAACAATGAAAACAAAAGGCAAAAATATTCGAGAGAAAATAACACTAACTGCGACACTCAGAGATGTTTAATCATTACTTAAGACGTCACTTAGTAAAGATTTGACATACTTTTGTATAAATATACTGTCAAAACCTTTACTAAGTGATGGCCTAAGTAATCATTAAAGCTCTCTGAACGCGGCAGTAAGTACCAGGAGTTTAGAATCTCAAGGAGGTTATACTATCTGCAGCATGTAAAATGGTTACCTAGTCCAGATATACTCCAAAACAAGTGACTTGTATGAAAGATGTATTGTTCTCCCTATTAACATCTACAATGCAATCAAACTCGTGATCCCAAAGAAAGCTGACGGCATTATTGTAGCTTTGAGCTCTCTTTTGCGCTATAGTGACAATAGAGATGATTCGATAACGATCAAAGTTCATATTCTTGACCGTTCGCATCACTTCATCAGCTATGAGCATTGTTTTTCCGGGTGAATCCTGGATAAACAGTAGTTTAAATTAGTGAATATTATGATACAGGCTGTCGTTTTCCATCATCCTCAAATTCAAGGAGGTAACTAACTATTCTCGACACGAAGCAATAATGAAATGATCTCCACCAATCCCCAATCCCCATTTATTTAAGTCGCAATTGAATAGGCTTCTTCTGGGTTAGCTCGTTCCATCGTCGACCTTGTCTCTGCCCCTAGGGCAAGATAGCGGTAAAGAGTACGCCCATCTGTTATAAAAAAAAAACTCCTGAATTTGACGAGGTTGTAAAACTGCACCTTTATTGTATTGTAATAAATGTAATGAACGATTTCCCTTTGCTTCTTTTTACACAAAAGCGCCCGCCGCGCCGTTCGATGAAGCGTTTTCAATAATTGCGGTTTTTACTTCATTTCAAGTTTGTTTAAAAACTGAAAAAATGTGGGTACTACTTCCTTAATATGATTTTGTTTACAATACCTACCGTAATACTATACTTGGTATTAGTGTAATGCACGTCCAGAATATAATCAATGGCCTTTGTTACGTTGGCCACGTGAAACCGGGTACGCGGTTCCAATTGGTATGTGTTGAGGTACAGCAGTGGGGGTCGTTTGTATTCTATTCCGAGCTGGAAAAATACATCAAGATCAAAATCAAAATCAAAAGTCATTTATTCAAACTAGGCTGATAATCAGCACTTTTCGAACGACAAAATTTACTTTACTTTACTTATTTACAAGTGACAGTCCCCCAAAACGCCCACCATTCGACACTACCTAGTGTTTTTGCTGGAAAGAAGAAGTGGCGGAACAAACTCCCCAGCAACACATGTGTATGTTTGGTTAGAAGAACCAGACTCGATACAATAGTAAGGTGTAAGTTAATCAGGCCGTGTCGACGGCGCGTTCGTGTTCCACGCGCGCCTCAAAGAGATGTCAGCAACATGGAAGGGGCAAGGGCCGACGCCCGTCGGGGCTGCGGGTTGTTCGCAAGAACTAAGGGCTAAGAAGGAATATGGGTGGTTTTTAGTCAGTAGAAGTCTGACACTCCCTTTCGCTCTGCCCAAGAGCGGGAGGGGTTGGTGATGATTTTCCACCCACCATAAAAAAGGTGTAAGTTAATATTACGATTGACTACAATCAATAATAAAAAAGTATACAATAATAAAAAAGACATAACATATCAGTAAACTAATTTTGGAGAAAGAACATAAATTAACGATGAGGGAAAGCCTATGCACATTGTGCTTTGCGGCGCCGTGCATTTAAAAGTCCATGGTATGTCACACCACACGACGCAAGCAAGTTAAGCCATTGGTTTCGGCTGTCTTTTGTAGATAATTGGCATGGTCGTCAAAGACCTTTTCTTTTTTGGGGCCGGTGGGAAATCATCGAATGACTCCTCCCGCTCGAAAGGGAGTGTCAGACTTCTACTGACTAAAAACCACTCATGTTCCTTCTTAGCCCTTGTGTCGAGGCCACGGTATCTCTTTTGAACAACCCGCAGCCCCGACGGGATTACAGATAGGTCTGAAATACAGACGACCAGTCTTACCACGGGCTATCGTTTTAACCAGTACTACACAGGTTGTGGAGAGCAGATAGGCAGTCGCTCTATGTGAAACACTGGTCAGTTGCTTCTGGTAAGACTGGAAGCTGACCCAAAAGGCTAGGCCAATGACGGTGATTATAATTATCATGGTATTTATAGGCATTTGCCTCCTACGGCATTGACTGGCTCTTAACATGATTTAGAAGGTGCTAACCTGTGAACTCCGTCGTCGAGTTTGCCCTCCGACACCAGGAATCCCAGAGAAGCCATAAGATTGTTTGCGGAACTTCATTCGGCTAAGTGACCTCGACCCTAAAGCAGCGGAAGACTTCCTGTGCGGGGTCTCGTCCACGGAGGGTCTTATTGCCACCTTGCTCTTACTTCTTCTGAGTTTCGGTTCAGTACCAGACATTTTGGCTGATTAAAATACAAAGCACGTAAAATTAATTTATTTTCCACTCTATTATATTTTCTATCAGGTCTTATTCGTGTCTGAAATGACAGTAGGAAATGCTTTTGATGGCATAGAATGTCATGCAGAATGACAATTTTATTTTGACTAGTACTTGATAGTTCCAAATTGTTATGAATTTATTTACCACCTCTTTATTAGATCGAAACTTTCTAAAATCGATTTCAAATAAAATGCACGACGCCCCGTCTGTCAGGTATTACAAACATTTACAACTTGTTTAAGTTTTTATTGAGAAATAATTTATTTACGAATTTGTTCAGCGTCAGTGCAATCACGCTATAAATATAAAATACTGTCGCATATATGCTTTAAGTACAGTTGAGTAACATAAAAAAGAGAAAACTATAAAAAAAAGCTTGTAAAAATAAAACTGACAAATTCATAGGTTCCTGTAGAGAAGGAAAAAATACGCTGTGAAAAATTTTCTGTTCACTCGTTGACAAAGAGGTTTTTCGGGTAAAAGCCGGGTACACCGACGTACCTACATAGAAAGTGCGACCTCTTTTTTTGGAATGTGGCCCTCTTTGTATTCCACCCTCGCTTTTTGTTGGGCCACATACAAACACTGCTTGTTACCTCGAATAGCCGTGTCGAAAGAAACTTCACTTATTTTTTTTTTTGTATATTTTCCGTTTTAACAAGGTGAGTACTATACGACTCCCACGTCACATAACTATGTGCACACGTAGATATGTAAACGAGAACTATTTTAAGTAGCAAACTACAATTTAAATAAAAATGTGCTAATGACTGCCTCTTTGGTCTAGTAGCCGCAAGCGCGTCTGCTGAGCATGAAGTCCTGGGTTCGTTTCCCAGGTCGGGCAATGCGTTATTGGTTTTTTTCATCAGAATAGTCACGAAATCTGGATTTGTAACCAGTTGTTGGCAATAGGCCCGCCTCCAATGAGTTGAGACATAACTGGCGAAATGTGGGTGTACTTTTAGGTACACCTTTGTCCCCGTCGGTGCTACAGGTTGTCCTGTCGGGACTGCGGGTTGCTCGAAAGAGATACCGCGGCCTCGGCACAAGGGCTAAGAAGGGACATGGGTGGTTTTTAGTCAGTAGAAGTCTGACACTCCCTACCGCTCTGCCCAGAGCGGGAGGAGTCATTTGATGATTTTCCACTCCCCAAAAAAGAAAAAATTGTGTTATTGAATTTTCCATCATAAACTACTCTAGCAGCCAAAGAGTCTGGATTTGTGCCCGGTTGATGGCAATAGGCTCGCCTCTAATCACATGGTGCGTTAACATTACATGCGAAAAGTGGGTGTATATGTTAGGTACACCTATGCCTAAGCCTACGGGGGTTACGTTATGATATTCATGATGGGATGGTGTTTTAATCAAAATCAGTGGCCCGAATAGAAGAAACAGAAAGTCATGGGGAGAGACCTCAGCCCAGCAGTGGGATAATACAAACAGTATTACACCGCAGTAGTAGTATCAGTAATCAAAGCCTCTAAAATCGGTGGTTTCTGCTTACCCATATAGGATAATGATATGGGAAAAGGGCGTCAGTTTATGTTAAAAATCGCTAGTTTAAGTTTAGAAGGTTCAAAATAAAACAGCTATCGGTTTAAACGGAATAATATCCCGAACGTCGACCTTCCATCAGAAAAATACAGCATAAAGCATTGAAATGCCAGTTGCATTCAGTGTATAGTAGATGCGACGATAATGGGGTCCTACGACAACGATACAACCCCCTTATAGGTCAGTTAAACGTTTGTTCACCCCCAACCAAGTGGTACGGGGTGGGACCGAGATGTGACCGATACTGGGGGATTCAGGGACTTTACTTAAAAGCGCTATTTTTTTCTTAAATTAGAAAATACGAGGGCAAGACGGATTGATCGGTGCTTAGATATGTCGTGAAAAATGTCTGTCGTTCAGAGATATTTTGAAAAGAGGTTCGTTTTTAGGATAATCTAATATATAAAATTCTCGTGTCACAGTTTTCGTTGCCATACTCCTCCGAAACGGCTTGACCGATTTTGATGAAATTTTTTGTGCTTATCCGGTATCTATGAGAATCGGCCAACATCTATTTTTCATACCCCTAAGTATTAAGGGTTGTCCACACCAAACATTTTTTTAGTCACCCATCAAAGTTACCGGGAACGAAGTCGCGGGCATCAGCTAGTAAGGTTATAAAAATATATAGTTACAGATTTTTGGCAGTCGTTACAGGTAGTCAGTGACCTGAAATTCTGACATCCAGTCTTACCAAAGAGTATCGTATTACCCAGTATTAACTGGGTTGTGGAGGTCAGATAGGCAGTCGCTCCATGTAAAATACTGGTATTCAGCTGCATCCGGTTAGACTGGAAGCCGACCCCAACATAGTTGGGAAAAGGCTAGGCAGATGATGAAGGTTATAAACATATATCTTTGTTTTCTTATGCTTCGTTTGTCTAGCAGTTGCAAAGGCGAATGCTGTGCAAGAGGTCTTGAATCGAACACAGGACCTCTCTCTCCTAAGTCGGGCAAAGTGTAATTGGGTGTTTTCCATCAGAAATTTCTCAGTAGCGGCCGCTACTAAGAAATTCACGTTCCACGGCTCGGCTTTACGGAGCCTGGATTTGTGCCCGGTTGGTGTCAATAGGCTCGCCCCGTATTACATGCGACCTATACATAATTGCGAAATGTGGGTGTACTAATAAGTACACCTCTGTATAACCCTTCGGAGATAACAGGCGTGAATATTATGTTCGTGCTAATAACAATTAGGGTATTAGTAACTTCAAAATTGGAACCTTCTCGGTCCCAAATACGAAGTTACTATTTAAAACGCCAAGCTTTATATGAAATAATTCATTTTAAGCTATTCCTCTAGCTCTCAAAAAGCTAAAGTGAAAATAAGAGCAACACAAGTACCATCTACTTTAAGCTTTTTGCGGAAAATTGCTATATTATCAGGAGATTAACCTAGTAACCAAAAACAGTTTCAGCACTATTTAGGTACAATCACGAGCATTAGTACCTACGTATCTAACCTCCACAACTCTGTTACTGGGTACTACAATGTTCTTTGGTAAGACTGGCTGTGACTTTTAAGTTTTTGACGACACGTGACGAATGTCAAATATCTACAAATGAAGCCGGTTTCAACATTTATCATGTTTTCTGAGACACAGGGAATTCAGTTTGTACTAATTGTCACCCATTCACGGACCGACCTCGGCAAGCACTGCTTAACCTTGTAGATCAACTAGTGCGGCTTTTACTGTTCAATAATGAGCTCCTACAGTTTAAATTACATTTTTTTTTCTTAAGAAAGCTATGCCCTCACTAGAAATTTCTCCTGCATCGTGGGTCGTTTACAAACATTTAAACTCACAAACACCCATACCCGGAACAACTATCTGTAGGCAACACAAATATTTCTTCCGTATGGGGATCGAAACCGCGACATGCAGCGCAGCAGTCCAATTACTCAGCCACTGCGCCTATCATGCCGTCAAAAAAAAAATACCTATTACCTCCGTACGCAAAATACCCGCTTTGGACATGCAGTTGTGGGCATCAGCCCCTTATTCAATAAATCTCCTTTGCACAGACTAAGCTGTATTGCACATACTTTCTACTCAAAGTTCACCGTATATCTAACATTAAGATACAAAGGTGCATTTTTATAACAAAGCAAATCTCTGGGCACTGACGTAAGAGTGCTTTGCCCGAGGGCCAGCGACCTACGAGTAAAGATGTATTCACATTGGTGGACTTGATACACACATCAACGTTTCAGAATTTTCCTACTCGTAGAAGGTCGTGGTTAAATAATAACAGCCGCTCAGATCGATCTTTGCCTAGATCCGTGGATGAGTGAATCTCAATACCCACAACATATCGAGTTTCCTTCGTCCTTCGGAAAGCACGTCAGGTTAAGTGCGGCTTAACCTAGAGATCGACCCGAGCGACTGTAATTATTTTGTCACGAGCTCCTCAATGTCCTAAAAGGAAGACCTAATAATAACATTAGTTTCGTATAGTTTAGGTTATAGTAAAATTAACTGTTTGACAACTCTCTTAGTTAATTGAAGTAAGTTAAGCCGGCTATATACTGCCTAGGAAGCAGGCTAGTGGCAAGCCATCATTTTAGGTACTTCGCTATATCGTAAATGTTGAACCAAAATGCAAGTTTTAATTAAAAACCTAGTTTATAAGTTAGATTCTAAGCACTACACTATAGTATAATCTATAATGTAACCGTTTTAAAACCCCTTTTTCCAGTAATCTAACGCACGCCCCTACAAATCTTCTTTACTCCCCCGTTACCTAATGTAAACGGTCTCTAAGTGCATTGAGCCCGCATCGGACATTGTTTGTACAGTGTTATGTAAACTATGCTTAGATACATACTAAGTTACTTTCGTGACCATGCTTTGCACTTGATTTGATTTGTAAGTGAATGCTGTCCGTTTGAACCGCGACGAATATATTTCTTGGATTTTTAAAGTAGTGGATGTTTTGGGCAAGTTTGAAAGGAGAATCTTAAGTGAAAGGGAAGTGGAATGTTGCCAAAAGAATATGGGAACAGCTTCATATTATTATTGTTATTGTTGTTTGCAGTACTAAATACCTTCAAATGTTGGGGTCTAGAGCAGCGATGGCCCAGTGTAGGTTGTGGGTTCGAACCCAGGCAGGCGCATTACTTTGTGTAATTTATTTCATCACCGCTGCTCTCAAAACGGTGAAGAAAAACATCGTGAGGAAACCGGCATGTCTTAGAACCAAAAAATTCGAAGACATGTGACATCTGGCAACCCCCACTGGGCCCGCGTGGTGGATTACAGCCCATCCCTCTCCTAGATGAGGCCTGAGTCCCTGCAGTGGGAACATTATAGGCTGATGATGATGTTGGGGTCTGTTCAGAGAACGAGTCAAAAGTATTCTTGATTTATTATATTATATTTTGTGTTACCGTTCTACTGATCACTTACACTGAACGATAGCTAAATGAATATCTTACAATTATTTCACTGTTGGCGTTTCCACTCTTAGTGCTGAGCAGAATGTTGACTATACAACATCGCTTCAACTATCTTTAATCAATGTACAGTTGTACACGGATATCTGCACTTTCGAGAGATTCTAAATCTGATACCTGAACAAACTCAATTTATAATAAAAACATACTAGAAAGCTTCTAACAAAATTAGATTACATCACATTGAAAAATTACGAAAGCCACCGACCTATGATGACGTCAAAGGGGAAGTGATACCAACATAACACGCCGACCGAAAGTGGTCGTTCCCGGCTATGATCACCCAAATCCCGAGTAATAACTGCTTATGTTTCCGCCCTTTACGAAAATATCTCCCCTTTCTCCCTTCGTCGCCGCAATAAAAATAATCATACACATTTATGCAACCGCCCTTTGTGTGATTAACAGTTTCTGGTGGAACTATGACAATAATTTCATAGAGACAACAAGAATAAAAGGTACAAAGAGAATCGTTTTACCTTCGCTTTTACTGAATCATGTATGAATGCCAGCATTTGTTATGTTAAAATGTAATGAAGTACATCCGACTATTATCCTAAATGTTATTAAAAATAATAACCTTAATTTAAATAAAGTTGGTAGGTACAGTGAGGTTTTGAAAGTAAAAGGTTCTATTTAAATCTTGCTTACTAGATTAATTCTAGTAAACAACGGATATAATTTAATTCATGTTATTGCTGTTGAGACTTCCCACTGATTTCTTAAGTGGACAAGATGGACTTTTAGAAATTCATCATTTTGTAGGGAGTAGGATATAGAGAGAAATTTGGTACCTATGGCATATCGTATTTTACCGCTGGAAAATCAAATAAAGAGGATGATATGCAAGTTTAATAAATCGAATGACATAAAGTCTTTGTTATGATGATCAATCTAGCACAGCCCACAAAATGTTATTCTAAAGCAGACAAGATTTGATGAGACTTCCAGAAAACGGAAGTTTCGTTCTGAGAAAGTTTCCTTTGAGTTCTATGAAATAGAATTCCATAAGCTAAATTAAGAAAAACTTTCCAAGCTACAAAATATTATTCAAGAAATCTATTTTTACGAGTTATTTGATCAATATCTAAAATCGTACTTCTCAAACTTATTTAAATATTTTACAGAAGCTTCCATTCATTTGTCTTTACAATTTCCATTCGTCAAAGTTGAAATATTTTCACAAAGCAAAAGCGTATTCTTGTAAATTACGCTTGTAGATACGATTTCCATATAAAATATAACAAAAGACTTCGGCAAGACTCTAATATGTGCTCCCTAATGGCAAATGCTTGGAACAACGTTGGTGTATTGGTATTGGCAATATGCTTTGCAGTTGGTACTATTTAATAAATATGCTTTGTAAAATAAAAGATTATGTTAAGTACAGTAGTCAAATACGGTACAAATCCAGGCAGTACCGCTTACGACCACCAGAACAACGAGACAGTCAGCTGTAGTATTAGCGTGAAAGAATAACAAACATGTCATTCATGCTTACAAACTTTCGCATTTATAACAAAAGTAAGAATAAATGCTGTCTTCTATATCTATTACTAATATTATAAAGCTGAAGAGTTTGTTTGGTTGAACGCGCTAATCTCAGTAACTACTGGTTGGAGTTGAAAAAATATTTTAGTGTTTTATGGTCCATTTATCGAGGAAGGCTTTAGGCTATAATTTACGCGGACGAAGTCGCGTGTAAAAGCTAGTTTCTATATAAAATTAATAGGTTACCAAGCTAATCCCAGTATAGTAAAACTTCTTTGTTTAATTACCCAGCTCGTAAAACACGGATGTAGGTTACAGAGCAGCTGTTAAGGGAGTTCCGAACCCTCGCTAATTAGTGCACTGCTGCTATCTAGTATCTGAGCTCCTTACCTAAATGCACTGTATGAAGAAATTAGTTAGAAGTTTCCAGCTAAAGACGATAAAATTTAATTTATTAGACTTAGCTTTCCAAACAATATTTGATCATCACAAGCCAGTCGATTAATCACCCTACCCTACTAGACCACAGAAACGATGGATGTACTGTGTCGATGGCAAATTTCTATTGGATCAAATCGTTTTGGCCAAATTTGCTATGCGAACTCCACTCGCTGATGCAGTCATAAGGTCGTCAAGTGTGCAGGTGTCAGGGCATGCAGCGCAAGATGAAAGGTGGGACATTATCTGTGGAGATACGCCGCATACACACTTGAGGTCTGAGCCGTCAATGAACCCCCATCTGAAGAGATTGTCTTTGCTACGGCCGGCCTGGGTTCCATTTAGAGACTTCCAAGTCAGCCACGGCAAAGCATGTACAGGTGGAAGGCTGTCAGACGGCTTAATGAAGCCTTCAGGGGCTTAAACAGCTCCCGCCAGAGTTGGAGTCTTGTAGAGGAGGCATTTCTATTAGTTGGATTAGCTGGTTTATCGCACCCAAAAAAACTTTTGCGGCTTTTCAGCATCTGTGGCCTGGTAAAGGATGATTTGATAATAACGGAGGTATCTAATGAGATAACGAGTAATAGAGAAGTATGGAAGAATGGAATGTAGATGACAAAAAAATTCTAATCAGTCTGTCACATAGATTTCCAAAAAATATTAGACACATATTTTTTACCGACTAAACCTACGTCAAGGAGATGGACCTTCTGACTTCGAGAGGGTGAGAGTCATGATTTACTCGATCATTTCCCATCTATGACATTGATGGATCTGAAACTGGTTTCAAGATTGTTGTATTGACAAAATTATCTATCTCAATGTACCTTGCTACATAGCTAGAAATAGTACCAACATAGTTACCCAAAATTGGCACTCTACCCCAACATTGGTTCAAAACAGGAGTCAACGAAACCAACTTAAAATGCGCTCGCTTTAGCAGAAGCTCCTTGCAATTTAGTTAAAATGACTATACAAGTTAAAACAACCGCTCTGTGATCCATCCAAATAAGTACTCATGACTTAACTTACTGTCTACCTGCGACTGAACTAAAAAACCACGAAGTTGCTTTGAAAATTATAAACTGTATATAGAAGTACTATGATAGTTGGTTACTCTCAGTAAATTGGAAGAGCCAGCATTGTAATAACTTGCAGGTAAAGTTTGCATGTTAAAGGTAGATAATTATAAAGAAGAACATTGTTGGTTTAAAATTCTTATATATTTTGAGGTATTTGTATAAGCGTAGCAACCAATGTACCTAGCATTACGTGACCCCTATTCACACACCAATTGCCCTCTTCTTCTTTATACGAGGGGTCAAATAATGCTGGGCATAGATTGAACCAATCAAATGCACAAAGAAAGTCGCGACTTGCTACTTTGCTCAATAATTCTAAAACCTAAGTTCCAATGCATATCTGCTTTCCTGGTCGTTTTAATAAATAAACAAGTGCGGTAGCTGAATTTTAAAACATCTATCGATTTCATTTATTACGAATCCTTCAGGTATCTTCTCCATGTTTAATCATTGGTGCGTTCCTAGGAATACCTGCCCCTTATATTTAATCTTAAATTCGTCGATGTTATTCTCAATAGTATGCCAACCAAAACATTAAAACCAGAATGTACGGGAGATGTTCGCAAATGGATTTTGATATTAGATGGTTAAAATCAAGCCGAGATTATTTCTGAATTCGAAGCACCTATAACTCTTCTCGCATCAATAATAAAAAAAACATTGAAAGCTTGGAAAACATAATAGGAGCAAATAGAAAGAAAGAAAGAAAACATATTTGGCTGAACCAGACACTAAAAAATAAAAAAATAAAATGTTTATTGCTTAATCTTAAATAACTTATTCTAGTTACAATTTGGAGAATCCATTTAAGCAAATAGTATGCTTGTATTAGGACTACACTACACTATAATCATCAATGGCGGTAGGTGAGAGAAAAAGATGCAATACCACAGACGTGGAGGCAGATTGGAATAAACCATTACTTTATAAAAATAATCACTCATCCAATAAAATTATAAACCCCTCAGAAAAATCGCTAAGTCTTTTCAACAATACTTTACCGAGCACTAAAACTAAAATCTAGCAAATACGCGTTTGAAACAGCAATAGTGCCTGAAATTACACAAAGTTCTTACCTCTATGTAAGTAATTAAGTTTGGGTCAAACTAAGTTACAGAGACACATTCCAATTAAGCCTGTTAAGAGACAAAACAATTTATTTTATGAACGTGGTTCACATTCAAGTGACTTAGGTTTGTCTCCCCTTTAAATTACACAACAAAGTTATTGTTTAGTTTTAATTACAACTAACTGTTGTCTGTGATCTCCGTTCACGTGTAATTATTATAAAAAAATATTACTTCTGTTTTTTAATTGGAATTTGTTACCAATTTCACGGGTTTTTTTTTTGGAAGAACTCTAACCTCTTTGCTCTAAAAAAATGTAGCCCAATTACACATAATAAAATCAGCTATGTGCCAGTAAAAGCCCTGTCAAAATAGGTTCAGCCGTTTAGGGATTACCTAGAACAAACAGACAGACAGTCAGACAACAACATACTGTAATAAATGTGTTTTTGTTATAAGTGCCGAATATATTTTCATAATATGCATTCAGTAAAAGCTGTTGATTTTTATATTACTAACAGACACTTCAATTATTTTATTTATTTGTATAGTACTCGTATATACAGAAGAAGGTAAGTGGATGTTTTTAAGAAGTTATTGGGTGATTTAACCACCCTGTGCCTACAGTGGGGGTGTTAAGTAGAATAGGTGTACAACTACTTGACGTTTTCCTCTACCGGTCTGTTTTCGTAGCCCTATTCAATTCTCAGAAACGGTTGTTTTTCCTAGAAAGTTGAATCTTTTCCTTCAGTAAGTATTTACGTACTATTGACTAAATAAATTGGTTTGACCTTTTATTCAATATTTTAGAAGGAAGTCTAATTTGATTGAACTTTGATGTTCATGTTTCAATCAATTCAAAAAAAAAACAAAAATATTTCACTTTTCAAAATAAGATACCACCACCATACCATACCATTCACCATACCATTTAATAAACCATCTCAACATGAATGATGTAACCAAGGATTTGTAACAATATTCTGATTGAAAAGAGTGTCCATAGAGTTTCTTGCCCGTTCTTCTCCATAGAGATCTACGCTAGGGAATGGGCATCTACAGTACATTCACAGTTATTATGCCTTGTGACTGGGACTGTAGCTTCCTTTTATTTTGAATTGGTTTCGACTATTCAAAATTGCCTGTTACTGACCTACTTGAAATAAATGCTTTGATTTTAATGTTATTTTTTGACCATACTTGCATTCGTATTAAATGTTACAAATTATATTGTAGGTATATTTATTTATATCAGTGTTTTATACATTGTCTTTGTAGGTACTTGTGTATGTAAGTGTATTTTTACTGGGCTGCGGGTTGTTCGCAAGAGATACCGCGACCTCGTCATAAAGGGCTAAGAAGGAACATGGGTGGTTTTTAGTCAGTACAAGTTTGACACTCCCTTTCGCTCTGCCCAAGAGCGGGCAAAAAGCGGGTTTGAAAAAAAGGTGTATTTTTACTATTGTATCATATTTAAATCTGTTAAGGATTGGCCTACTATTGCACTGGATCGCGAACGCGAAGTGGAAGGAGGGAAGGGAGGCCTTTGCCCTGCAGTGGAACAGTATAGGTTTATGATGATGATGATTTGCTTTAATGCTTTTATGTACCTATTCTATTTTCTCCTCTTCTGTTCCTTTCGTCCATTCTGTATTTAGCGTGTACATGAACTGTAAAATAAAGAAATAAATTGAACACGTAGCTTTATAATCTAGCGTGAGCGATGCACCTCTGCATATTCATACCGTAACAGAAACAAAATCAGTAAAAAGATATGCATAACCACTAAAGATTAAGTAAGTACATTCGTCTAACGTGGCATGGTAAAGCAACCCACAGAAAGATGAAGAAGGTTTGTAGAAGAAACAAATTTAAAAAATATTAGTGTCTGTAAACTGCTGTTTTCTGGATCACCAGCAGCGCTAGCCATATTTTTTATCGATCTAAGTAACTACGGTACTCAGAGATATAATAATATTTTTTTTTTTGCGGGTTGTTCGCAAGAGATATCGCGGCCTCGACATGAAGGGCTAAGAAGGAACATGGGTGGTTTTTAGTCAGTAGAAGTCTGACACTCCCTTTCGCTCTGCCCAAGAGAGGGAGGGGTTATTTGATGATTTTCCACCCACCATAAAAAAGGACACTTAACACAGACTCGATGAGCTGACTTGAAGGACGTAACGTATACCTACACCTTCTTCCACCTTTGATGAACTGTCCATGCCTTTGGGTCGCTTTGCAAGTTTCATATTCCTTGAATGGCTGTAGAGCGGACCGATGCAATGGCCCGCTTCCTGTCCCGCTTTTACTACAACTCCACTTGCACTTTGAGTTCTAGGGCAAACTAATTTGGCATGAATAGGAAATCTCGTTTTCCTCGTTTGTCTAAAGGCCATGATATATTTTTATTGAATGTTTGTACATTATATATGTTATATTTTAATTGTCTGTTTGTTTGAATTGCTGTCCGTTTGGTCCGGCTAATCTTCAAAAGGTATGAGGCGATTTTGACGGGACTTTTACTGGCAGAGAGCTGATGTCAGAAGGAGACAACTTGAGATATTATTATATTAAAAAAAAATGGTATGGCCATAGCACATGCATCATGTTGAGTGGCAACCTACTTGTCGCAGTCACGACGAGCAACTATCTTTATACTATCCCTGCTTGTTGTATTTTTTTATATCTGTTATGCGTTGTATGTGTATTTTTTTTCCTGTATGTCTCTTTGTATGCTCGTTATGTTTCTGCGACAATTATTTTTTTTCTTTCTTTCTTTCTTAAATAAGATACACGACAAAGAAGAAGAAGTAAGACTTCTATAGTTTTACTGTATCATGGTTGCATGAAAGTAAAGCCGTGACGTAGCCAAGTTCAACAGCGAAGTCGATGCACTCAGCAACTGCAGTAGTGAGTGCATTCAACTGCACAACCAATGTTTTACTCGAATCTCCGTCAATGCTCGCTTTTATGAATTTGGTTCTTTATATTATTTATTGAATTTGTTATTTGTTTTTAGCTCATAATAAAAGTTTTTTGACAGTAGAAAGTAAAATGAATATACAGATATGGAGTAAATAGGTTTTTTTTGTGGGGAATAAGCGTTGGTTAACAGTATTTTGAGTGATTTGGTACTCTCCATGTTTAGCTTTAAAAATCCTACAGATTTCAGTCTTAGACTTCTCGTAAGATTAAATATTCTGCTAGAAAATCTGAACCTCTAACTTTACGCTGAAGTATTTATCAAAACTGCATACTTTCCTTTTCTTGGTTCAAGATACTTTCTACTAGCACCGATCACGTTATAGCTACGTAGTGTAGCAAAATGTCGGAGAGAACATATTGTCGTAAAAGCATGCCATCAGTGTGGATACAGCTGATATCCATTCCCCTGACACAATCCCCTAATCCTCTCTTACGGACAAACCAAGAAGGTTAAGGATATTTCTATGTGGAGTCTAGACGGGGAACACTTTTATGTTGGTTTGTAAGTAGTGTTTTTCATTTATACATAGGGCATTGTCTTTTGTTTTTCTTGCTGGATCCTATGGGAAGGCTGAATGGTTGAGTCACGATAATGACCCATATTACGTATTAGTTTCTAAATCGACTGCTGAGCATGAAATTCTGGGTTCCATTCCCGGGTCGGGCAAATTGTTATTCGATTTTCCATCAGGAATTTCCCAGCCGGACTGCTGGGATATTCCAAAAATAAAATAAAAAAATCCAATTAAAAAAGTGGGTGGAAAAAGGCACAATCGCTTTTAAATAGTATTTAAACATAACTAGCAAAATGTGGGTGTACTTATTTGTGATGTTATGAACTTACTTCATTGCAATGAAAGAAACGCTTTGATTGGAGTTCAAGTAGTTCTGTAATCAAATACTCAACTAGAAACTTAGCAATAACGACCTACAAGTACAAACATGGCGATTTGGCAAATACATAATTTGATACAAGCTGCTTACAAATGATCTTATTCTATTTGGTCACAAGTAAGGATTTATTTTGTTACATAGGCTAAACATATCGCCTTTATAAACATCAAAACATGTTGTTATTACCTTATTTATACGTTAACTTAACTTATTGATTTACATCTATTAATTTCTAAGTATGTGCAGCAGGGCTATTGCGTATCTTTTTAAATGTCAGTGGCTACCAGTGTCCATCGATTAACTATCAGTTTGGGAAAAAATGGAATAATTTGACAGTTAATCGATGGACACTATGATAGCCACAGACATTTAAAAAGATACGCAATAGCCCTGGGTCTTAGTAAGGACCCACATAATATTTACACAGAGTTACATACAAAATGTACTGTTTTACGTTAAAAAGTTGTACCAAGTATTGGAATTAAGATTTGTGTTCGAGAGTAAAACAGGCGTAATGTTATGTGTTGTGCTGGTAAAATATGTAACTTTAATTTGACAGTCACCATACGTTCAATAATCCAAACTAGTAGATATCACACAGCAAACAGCGAGTTTCATCAACACAGTTTAATATTACCTGTATTTAACAACGGATGAACTGGTATTCAGCTGATCCGTGCAAATACAACATTTATTTGAACAACCGAGCTCCGTAATTATAGTGGGATTTAAATGCAACAGCTACAATTTGCTGCTTCTGTCTGTACAGTTCGTGGAGCTCATTCATCTGTTATGTTAGAATATGTTAATGTTTAAGCTCTGGCTAAACTAAAGCATATCCCGCGTGGGATAGCGGTGAAATGGCGTTTAAAGGGGGTTTGTGTTCCCGTCGGGGCTGCGGGTTGTTCACAAGAGATACTGCGGCAACGACATGAATGGCTAAGAAGGAACATGGGTGGTTTTTAGTCAGTAGAAGTCTGACACTCCCTTTTGCTCTGTCCAAGAGCGGGAGGGGTTATTTGATGATTTCCCACCCCCCAAAAAAAAAAAAGAGGTTAGAAGATTTTTGGAAGACTTCCATCATTTTATTTTATTTTAAAATAGCGGCCACTCTGAATACAACTCAAACCACAGCGTGAGCTATCAAAATTAAAGTCCATTCATTCATCTTCAGCATAACTTTGATAACTCATATCTTGAAAACGTGACACTTTAGAGCCGTTTGTCTTTTACAAAACTAGTTTGTATGTACCGACATCGACATTGTACCGACGGGATATTCACGTGACTTCCTAATCATTGTATTGATCGACGCGGGTAGTCTTGTCCCGTGTCCCGCGTGAGATTCACCTCAATCACAACCTGTAATATTAAACCTAGATAGGGATTAAAGGTACACTGCTATCAGTCCTTGGATGGTCAATTGGGCAATTTTGTCAACATATCGAAACCTCTGGAAAAGCACAGGTTTCCAGATACCTGTCAGAATTTTCCGATAATTGGGTTACGGACGATATTCCACCTACGTAAAGTTGTTTCCCTCGAATGTGATTGAAACTACGCGCTACAGTTACGTGCAGGTACAGGTATGTACGTAGGTATCCATTAGTTATCAGAAGTGTATATTACCTAATACCAATCTAGAAGTACTATCTGCCTAGCCTTTTCCCGACTATTTTGGGGTCGGCTTCCACTTTAACCGGATGCAGCCGAATATCAGTAGTTCACATGGAGGGACCTAACCTCCAAAACCCAGTTAGTCGTAGACTATACGATACTCTTTGATAAGACTGGTTGTCAGACTTTCTCGACCTGTAACGACTGAGAAAGATCTATACAGGGTGTAAATCAACCCATCACACAGCCGTCAACCAAGCATTCTGTAAACTAAGTACCCCTGCGCAAGAATTTTTGCTGGGAAACGACTTTTTTTTTGGATCAAAAATCACTTTTTACGGTAAAACTCAATGTAGCACTGTTAAAACATTGTTCAAGTGGATTCTTTGAATAGTAAACGGGTCATGGAGGTAAATCAAGTAAAGTTATAACCTGAAAAACTAGTATTTGCAAAAACAGCTGTGAAAAATTTGGTACTTTGACCCCCAATATTTCCGTAACTAGGTGGTTCCCAGGTATGGTCTAGAACAAAAAACTGATCGCAGTAGTGGGGAGAACAAATGCCTTTCGTTTGCGTTAAGGGTACTTTTACACCCTATATAATTATGGCAGCCGGAGTCAACGGCTTAACGTGTTTTCGAGGAACGGCGAAACTCTGAATATAATGGGTGGCTACCCATTCACGGATCAACACAGGCAAGCACGGCTTGACCTAATGATCGACTCAGTAGTTGTTATTAACGAGGTCCTCATCCGTCTAGAAGAACCGATGGCTTAAAAATTCATGAAAGCTAGATAATTCCGACGTATCGAAGCAAAGAGTATGCCACAAACACTCATTAGATATCTCTTTGTAGGTAAAAGCGTGATCCAACTCTCGAATCCTAAAGCCAACATCAAAAGTCCGATCTGAAATAATTCAAACGGACTTGCACCATTAGAATCTCTAAAGCTATCATTATATCTAGCTAAGCTTGAGTCTGTCGTCTCAAAGGCGGGCGCAACCGCAGGTAGCGACTAGTATACCTAGATATTATATAGTATCTGTACTTCAGGATTATGAACTTAGAGCTTGTAATGTGACAGGGGTGTATAGAGGATTAGAACACAGAAATTGCATGTGTTGCAATATACTGCTAAAGTAGATCATACATTACTGTTTACACTTCAACCCACAGTACCCGGCGATAAATATTTCACATCGACCTTTGGAAAGAGACAATCGGCCAATTTCGGCTTCGTAGAGCGTTATCTCTGTCGCACGAAATACAAACAGTCCGGTATCTATTAGGAGCTGTTAAAACAATTATCATTTGCTTCTTTTGATGATTCTTTTCATCTATACTAATATAATAAAGCTGAAGAGTTTGTTTGTTTGTTTCTTTGAACGGGGTAAACTCAGGGACTACTGGTTGGAATATAAAAAATCTTTGTGTTGGATAGTCCATTTATCGAGGAAGGCTTTAGGCTATATAACATCACGCTAAAACCAATAGGAGCGGAGCATAAATGAAAAATGTTGCAAAAACGAGAAAAGATATTCCTTTTTGAGAGCTTCCGTTGCGTGCGCTGCGAAAACGGTTTAAATTACGCAAATATCATGTAGGAAAGAATTGTTCCTCTTTAAATGTTCTAAAAAAAAGTCCGCGACGGCATATGTCTATCTTTTAAGATTGACTCACTGTAACCATTTTTTACTATTAAAATGTTAGATTAAAAAGAAAGATATTTTGCGATGCTTATTTAAAACATATGATATTAATCTATATCTAAATAAATATGTTTGTTAGCACGGAAATTTTATATAGAATATTTGTGCCCTTTACTCTATACAGTTTAAACAATTATCTTAAAAGATATCGCAATATCAAAATATCCGCGCGACAAAATAATTACGCGCGCGGCAGTCATTCGGTCCGGTGCGGTAGGTAACTGGGGATTCTGGCCTCCGGAGAAATTCAAATTCAAAATATTTACTGCACCATAATAATTACAAGTACAATGTATTACTGTATATTTAACAGTAAGAGATACCTATAGTAATTGTCACTTTAATAATATAATCGCAGCCAATCTAAACTAATAGGTATTATAAAGAGGAAAGGTATTTTTTTTTGTTTGATACGAGTACGATTAAACTCAATTTAATTATGTTGAATAGTCGGTTTATCGAGAAAGGCTAAAAGCTATATTATGTGACGCAGACGAAGTTGCGTGGGTCAGCTAGTTCTTTGTATAAAATACATCAATTTCCAAAGGTCGATGTTCAATATTTATCGCCGGGTACTGTAAGGTGAATTTGAGTTTTCTTCGTTATCTTTGTAAGTTAATTAGTGGTCGTTATAGGAAGAAAGAAAATGTATGATTTTAGCTTTATCATATGAATTTTCAGTCGTCACTATTTAAAAGCCGGAATTTTTATTGTCATCGTTTTCAAAAACATCATCATCATCTTCCTGCCCTTCTCCAAGGTTATTTCTTGTGGCATGTGCTAAATAAATATGTTTTCTTTCTTTCTCTATTTCGGGTCCATTTTCCCCTATCAATCTTCTCTCTCTCATTCACTTCTTTTTCCTTCTTATCATTCCACACAAAACCCATCCATCTTTTTTTTAGTTTTCCCTGATTTTCAATTGGTATCATAAACATCATCATCTGCCTACCCTTTTCCCAACTATGTTGGGGTTGGCTTCCAGTCTAACCGGATGCAGCTGAATATAGGTACCAGTATTTTACATGGAGCGACTGCCTATCTGACCTCCACAATCCAGTTAATACTAGACAATACGATACTCTTTGGTAAGACTGGATGTCATAATTTCAGCTCACTGACTATATACCTGTATCGACTGCCAAATATCTATATATGGCAGACGGGACCAACAGCTTAACGTGCTTTCCGATGCACGGAGGAAACTCGGTATGTCGGATGGTCACCAATCCACAAACCGACCTAAGCAACAGCTTTACCTCAAGATCGACCCGAGTGGCAGTTCTTATTAAGCCACGAGCTCAAAAACATGAAGGCAAAAAGACACAAAACGCTTATTTTTCCAATTTCGCAAAAGAGCTGTCCACTCTCAACAATAAGTTTAGTGACACGCTCAATCCGTTGGTCTACAAACAAGCATACTTAGACAAAAAGGTCACTGAACATGAAAAGATCCAAACGAATTTATTTTAGCACTAATGAACATTCATAGCTGAGGAAAGGTTAAATAATAAATAAGTTACGGAGTAGATTTCACCCCCTGAGGGGTTGTAATTCAGTGCTCGACGTCAGTATTTGGACGAAAGCTCACGAATAATATATCGGTATTAGATTCGTAGCTCGTTTTGTGGACGTTTGTTATTATTATTTACTTTTATTTTCACAGTTCATCGTAAAATTGTGTTGGATTTAGTGCAGTTGATGTTGTTTGTGCTGTCGTGTTGTTGTTTTAGTGTTTGTTTGGGAGATAAATACGATTGCGGTTGTTTGTTTGTTGTTACGGATGAATTGGATTAGTGAGCACAAGGGTTATTGCTGTGCATTAGGCCTTGGGTTCGATCGGCCTAGGTCGCCCAAAGTCATCATCTGCATAGGCTTTTCCCAATATATTATGTTGGGGTCGGATCAATGAATTAACGTGATCTCCGAGGCACGAAGAAAACTCGGTATGTATTTATGGACTTAACCACAGGACTTAACTACGGACCAAACTGAGCAATCACGGTTTAACCTAATCGACCTAGGCGGCTGATGTTAGTAGCCACGTGCTTCTCTTATTTCGAAAATATTAAAAAGAAAAAAATATTCCCCCAGCGATACCTATCGCTGGGGGAATATTTTTTTCTTTTTAATATTTTCAAATGTTTAGTAGTACGTAGTCAGGTGACTACGTACTACTAAACATTTAAGGTCCACTATCGCTAACTCCTGCCACTATATCAATCAGGCAATGGATCTCAGGTAAAGACTAGCGCTGATAAACGGCAGCTCTTCAGTGCTACTGAGCGCTTTACAGACAAGTTAACAGTGCACCAACCTTGCTATACTATAGCTAGCTTTTATGAGATACGGTTGGTAGTGTGTTCTACTTGGATCCGTAAAATATACGCTGTACGAATAATATTCTGTTTGCAGTACAGTGACGTAGTGGGTTAATAATTCCATCTGCTGATCCTCAGGTAATATGCGTAGAATGAAAACGGACTGAACGGACTTTGCACTAAAGGACAGTTATAGGAAAGCCCACGTTGAAATTCTGTCATACTTAAAAGTATGGCCCTATATATGAGCATAATAGAAACACCTTCCTCAGTATTGGAATTCCTGTAGATTAGATCATTAAAAAAAAATAGGCGTGAAAGATACATAGGTACCTACGTAAGAACTTATGGTGAAATAGCAGTCAAAGCGTTATGGAATGGTCTAAAACTGAAATAGTTTATCTTATAGCTAATATCTGTATTCTACAACCATTTCATAAATAAATTACTTTAGTAACTTACAACGTAGGAAGCGAAACCTCATACGTCATTGGCACACGTTAAAATAACAAGTTTGCAAGAAAACAAACAAGTCTTTGTAACTCAACTAATTGTTTTAAACATGTGAATTGTGTAAAACAGTATGAATTGAAACAAAAATCAACTGTTTGCTAATAAAGCCGCAGTCGCACCTCTGATGTCAGACATAATAATTTACATAGGAATTGGTATGAATACGGTGTAAAGTAGTATGTCGTGCATACGTCAATTGTCGTGCGTATATTATCATCTAACAACAGTCTTGTTATCAAGAAGTTTCCTAATGACGAACGAGACTTATGGACATAGCAATAACATAAAGAAAGTGGGTGTGGCCTGTCCAAATATGCCATAAATGGAATGGAAGATAGGAGAAAAAGGTGCTGGAGTGGAGACCACAGACTTCCATCCAGAGAAATACGGTAAGACAACCGACTAGGTGGACAGATGATCTCACTTAAGTGGCCGGAAGAAAATGAATTGCCTGACACAAACAACAAAAATAAACAATTTCATCTTTTTAACCGACTTCCCAAAAAGGAGGAGGTGGATGTAAGGTACGGTTTGAAGTTTTTTGACATAGCAAAATATTGAGTCTGTGATTCCTGAAAGTTAAATGTAAAGTAAAGTATTTGTCCATGTTAAAATTTTTAATCACCATCATCTTGTCAGACGATGTGACCGCCAATGATGAAACGCTCGTTGAACTTTTTGTTTTTGTATCTTCTTTGTTGTGCATTGTCTGTACCAACAATGTAAGTATTTGTGTCACCTGTTCTTGCTGCGCCTGTTGAGCTCGCAAGAACAGCTCAAATTGTTCTTTGTCCATTTTTATATTATTTTAAATCCTCGTCGCCAATAAAATGAATCACATTTTCATGTAAAATTTATTGAAATGACAGTATAAGTCACATTTGACAATACATCCATAGATATAACAGAAAAAGGTGGCAAAGATAGGTCTACAGCAGCTGCGGGTTGTTCAAAAGAGATACCGCGGCCTCGGACACAAAGGGCGAAGAAGGAACATGGGTGGTTTTTAGTCAGTAGAAATCTGGCTCTGGGCAGAGCGGGAGGAGTCATTTTGATGGTTTCCCACACTCCAAAAAGAACAAGTTAGTACATTACACCCAGATTTTGACAGTTTTACTGTGAAAATTTTAACGATGGTTGCACTCTCAAGTCCGAAGCGCAACAAACCAACGCGACTACAAGACTCAGAGAGCTCGCTCAGACAAGTCAAGATCAGTTAGTTTTTAGATTGGATGGCTGCCCTGTGACCACTCGCTACGTAATTAGCTTGAATGTACTGCTATAAACGTGTCTTCATGATCATTCAGATCTTATTTATAATTATATGTTTTTTAAGTAAAATTTTGGAAGCTGGAGTTGAGAGATATATTTAATGTTTGTGTTCGGTATAAAAGAGGATGATTGCTCTATAAAAATATTCTAGTAAATTATTAGTTGAGTAGTTCAAGACGAAACTTTCATATTAGGAACTGATGAAAATTAAGGTTAGTTGAGGCAGCAAAGGTGTACCTTGGCGGGTGGAAAATCATCAAATTCCCGCTATTGGGCAGAGCGAAAGGGAGTGTCAGACTTCTACTGACTAAAAACCATGCACCGACGTTCCTTCTTAGCCCTTTGTGCCGAGGCCACGGTAGCTCTTTTGAACAACCAGCAGCCGCAGTACATTAATATACATTTGAGGAAGCTAATCACTTCTTCTGAAGAACAAATCTGAAAAACAAAATTGTATCAAGCCTTGGCAAGATGAAAAAGCTACAATCGAACATACACGTGTATATTTATACAGTGAAAATACATACATAACATACTCTCCTATACTATACAAGTACAATAACCCTGTAAACACCGAAAGAAAGGTCCCTATTCATCATCAAGATCTCCCATATTCGGGTCACAGTTTATCACACCGCTTGCGCACGAAATTCACCCGAATCACCCATATTGGTAACATATGGCCACTATTAACGTGCTGAGGTAGCTAACAGGGTATTACCAGATCGGAAAATACGATAATTGGGGGCTTATTCCGGTGGTGTGGCGATACTTACGGTTTCTTTTGTCTGTGGAGGGTGTTTAATCTTATGTTGTTTGTGGTGTTCATTTGTTTTTATTATTTGATTATTTTGTTGTTGTTCATAAAATAACATAACATCATGCCTGTAATCCCCGAAAGGTAAGGCAGAGGTATACTTAATATTCGTTTGGTGTCGGACGTAAAGAATAGCACCATCCCATATCTTCCCGTGGGTGTCGTAAGAGGCGACTAAGGGACTTACCAGAGAATGGGCAGCAGCGTTCTCTGTGCCTTCGTAACAACCATACTGCGATCGCCAACCCGCCTGCCAAGCGTGGCGATCATGGTTAACCCCCCCCCCCCCCTTTTGGGGGAGGCCTATGTCCAGCTGTGGATGTCTTATGACTGAAATGATGATGATGAATGATACTTTATAGTAGATACCCCATATCTTACTATTTATGTTTAAGTTCCATGTAATAGGGGCGAACCTATTGCCACTAATGATGGGGCACAAATCCAGGCTAGTACCTACTACTACTGAGAAATTCGTGATGGAAAAGGCAATAACACTTTGCCCGAACCGGGAATCGAACCAAGGAACCTATGCTCAGCAGTCATATTTGCGATCACTAGACAAACGAGGTAGTCAAGGCAGTTGTGATAATAACTTAAGTATATTTTTGGGCAAAAACTTTACTTGAGTTTTTAACATGACTTTGAATCAGAGTGAAATGATGGAACAGAATTTTATATGTTGAAACTGTTTTAGTGTTTACTCATGAGATTTTGGGTATACAGGGTGTAAATCAACCCATCACACAGCCGTCAACCAAGCATTCTGTACATCAAACTAAGTACCCCTACGCAAAATTTTTTGCTGGGAAACCACTTTTTTTTTTTGGGTCAAATATCACATTTTACGGTAAAACTCAATGTAGCACTGTTAAAACATTGTGCTAGTGGATGCTTTGAATAGTAAATTAAGTAAAGTCATGGAGGTAATTTAAGTAAAGTTATAACCTGAAAAACTAGTATTTACAAAAACAGCTGTGAAAAATTTGGAACTTTGACCCCCAATATCTCCGTAACTAGGAGGTTTCCAGGTATGGTCTAGAACAAAAAAAATATCGCAGTGGTGGGGAGAACAAGTGCCCTTCGTTTGCGTTAAGGGTACATTTACACCACCCTATATTAACAGGCAAAGTTAGTTACACATTAATAAAGCTAAGGTAACTACATAGTTATACATATATTATAATCCAAACAACCAGGAACTCAAAATTTACCGGAAGACGGAAACTAATAGTGAAACTTTGCAATGAATCTTTAAACAGTTGACGAAATCTTAGCAGAATCTGAACCCATAGCACAAACTCAAGTTTGGTTTCATCTCTGAGCTCTGAACTAGTGACTTGGCAAGTTCTCAATCCTTTTTTTTTTGGTGGGTGATGGAAAATCATCAAATAACCCCTCCGCTCTTGGGCAGAGCGAAAGGGAGTGTCAGACTTCTACTGACTAAAAACCACCCATGTTCCTTCTTAGCCCTTCATGTCGAAACCGCGGTATCTCTTGCGAACAACCCTCAGCCCCGACGGGCGTCGGTCCTTGCGGGCTACTTCCATGTTGCTGACATCTCTTTGAGGTGCGCGTGGAACACGAACGCGCCGTCGACACGGCCTGTCGTCGTCATAAGACGGATGGACGGCGAGCTAGCCCATCACTCACCGTCCACAGGCCTGCGTCTACGGTGGCCGGAAGCCATCACGTGGCCCCCGACGCCCGGAGCGCCTCCCGCGGCGCAGTTCTCAATCCTTGTTGCAAAATTCGCCCACGCTAGTCTCTATCACCAAAAAGGAGGTGTCTCATGAGATGACGAGAAACAAAGAAGTATGGAAGAAGAAGACATGTTGCGACCCCAAATGAAAGGGCAACAGAATGATGATGAGTCTCTATCACCATTTATTTTATTTTTTTTATGGTGGGTGGAAAATCATCAAATGACCCCTCCCGCTCTTGGGCAGAGCGAAAGGGAGTGTCAGACTTCTACTGACTAAAAATCACCCATGTTCCTTCTTACCCCTCCATGTCGAGGCCGTGGTATCTCTTGCGAACAACCCTCAGCTCCGACGGGCGTCGGTCCTTGCATCTCATCACATCTCTTTGAGGCGCGCGTGGAACACGAACGCGCCGTCGACACAGCCTGTCGTCGTCATAAGACGGATGGACGGCGAGCTAGCCCATCACTCACCGTCCAAAGGTCTGCGTCTACGGTGGCCGGAAGCCATCACGTTGCCCCCGACGCCCGGAGCGCCTCCCGCGGCGCAGTTCTCAATCCTTGTTGCAAAATTCGCCCACCCAAGTCTCTATCACCAAAAAAGAGGTGTCTCATGAGATGACGAAAAACAAAGAAGTATGAAAGAAATGGGCAAGAGAATGATGATGAGTCTCTATCACCATCAGCTGCCCACTGAGTCCACTGATCTCTTCAAGCTGTTACCAGCGGAGTCCCTATTATCGCTCCAATTATCCTCATCATCGCATTGTTTTGGTACATGACCCATTTTCAAGTCATTATCTACCTAGCCTTTTCCCAATCGGCTATTCGACTACTGTTAAAAATTCACGAAAATGTTATGTTATTTTAAAGAACTAACAGAAATTACAACGATGTGTGAAAAAAGTAATAAAAGAAGCTTTAGAAGTTTTTGGTGGGGGCACTTTCTATCCTTGTCGCGCGAAACGGCGATTTGTACTACGTAACTATGGCAGTATGAAATATGACGTCACGTTTCTGTGACGCTGTCGTTGTCTAGCACGTCTTTTAAAATCAGTTAAAACTAAGCCATTTTTTATCGATTTTATTACTTTTTTCACACGTCGTGTTATTTCTGTTAGTTCTTTGAAATATCATAACGACAGAAACTTTCGTGCTTTCCGATGCACAGAGGAAACTCGGTATGTAATGGGTGGTCACCCATCCACAGATCAACCAAGGCAAACGCGGCTTAACCTGAAGATTGATCCAAGTGTCTGTTATTATCTAACCACGAGCTCGTACCTATCCATATGCAAGTATCAAAACCAAACTAAATTCAATCTTTCCTTAGGGAAAGATTAGCTTAGCTTAGATAAGATAAGGTAGGTAGTTAGCTATCTATTTATACTGTCCTGATAACACCCAAGTTGATCCATAGAACGTCGTAAACACACAAGGGCTATAATTATAATTAGTGTGTCCGGTAGTTCGTATAATGCTCGGCTATTTGCTTGCAATTTAATTAGTGGCTAAGCTCTGCTGTTCATTAATTACAGCTTGCAGCATCCTCTGATAATAGTGACGGAGTTAGGAATTGAACACAGTGGTTTACGCTGACACGTGTGGCAGATTTCCTCTTTGAAAATTCTATAAGCTAAGCGAAATCATCGGAGGCAGGTTTTGGGAGGATGTGGTTTAATTAACTGTAGCTATTTTCAACCGACTTCCAAAAGGAAGAGGTTCTCAATTCGTCTATATTATTATGTTTTATTATCGCTGAAGTCGGTGGCAAAAAAAAACGAAATCAAACAAACAAAATGTGACTTCAGAAGCTGCTTTTTCTTGTAAAGTTTATTTTTCACTTCTTTGTGTTTTTCGTTTTTGTGTATTTCACTTTTTTCTGTTTTTAAAGTCGGTTTTTTTTTTTTTAATTTTTTTTTTGTTAAAAAACACCCTAACCCACGAGAGGATTAGGCTGTTGTGCTAAACGGACATTATTGTCTTTATCAGGAGTGATAAGTGCACTCGACTCAGCAGTATTTGTTGAACAAGCTAGCAAGAGCTGAACAATTAGCTAGCAAATAGCACTTGTTAGAGATTAGCAATTGCTAATCAAAATATTCGGTTCCTGCTGATCTGCCGATACTGGGTATTTTATCTCCGATTCCATGAACCCGGACGGCTGTCAACTGTACGCATATTGTCCTAACTCTATGCATATTGTCTCGGAGTCCTTTGATATACCCGAACTTCGTTTGATTCCTTGTGAGCCGGAAAATTCAAATACTGCAACACTATCTCGATTTTGAACGTTGAATTAAATAAGATATAGGAGAAAAACACTCATTGGAGCCTAGCCCTTATTTTGATGAAAGAATATGACTATATCGCTTCACGTACGAGCGTGGGCGGTAAATATCGACCTCCCCTTAATTACCGCCAAGTTATGGCTTTGCTATATTGATATCGATTTCTGGAACCGTAATTACAAGGATCACATATATTTTGTTCAGCTAATAGGTACCTTCTTCTGCCAGTAATTGTAATTTCGTGCTTGGTGATTCGAAAAGTCCTTTGTCGTCGGTCGCCAGACACATCTTGTCGGTTTGTTCTCGTTATTTGCCTTGTAGGTAAATATTGCCGCCTGTACCACACTATTGTATGATTTGTTTCATTTTGCCAATACAATGTAGAAGGCATTTGTATCTAAAGCGGCGACCAAGCCATCTTAAGTAAAGCAAATCCTAGACAATAATTTGTACTAGTAACTAGAAGGTGCTTATAAAACGCTGATTTTATAAGCTATGCATAATTATATTAAATTTATTTAAATAAACACTTGCCCTCCAAACTAAAATACGTTGAATCCATAAAAAATATATTCAGTACAAATATTATATACAAAAGCCAATTCTTCTCAAGACTGTAAGATTATTCCTTAACACATTTATGTGGCTCTCATAGAAAACTAAAAGCCTAAAGAAATTACTTTAAAAGCCTAGCTGTGTTCATTTATTTTTACGACGTAGACACAAATTTACTTTAAACAGATTGTCATCAAAATGTTACTTATGTGCGCATAAAATATGCTTCTTAGGATCTTTACGTATATGTGTGACAAAGACTGGAAACGTATATATATTATCAACAGATCTTCAACTTATATTTTTAGTGTGTCGATAGCAAAAAAATAAAAGTATATGATTGTGACCCAAAATAAATTCAAATTTTGCGATCTGTACTCGCTGATGCAGTCATAAGACCATCAAGTGCGTGTCAGAGCATGCGGCGTAGGATGGATGGTGGACCATTGTCTGAGGCGACATGTCACATACAGTACCCCGCGATAAATACTGCACATCGACTTTTGAAAATTGGTGTATTTTATACAAAGAATAAAAAGAATTATCAAAAGAAGCAAATCATAATTGTTTTACCAGCTCCTAATAGATACCGGACTGTTTGTATTTCGTGCGACAGGATAACGCTCTACGAAGCCGAAATTAGCCGATTGTCTCTTTCCAAAGGTGTGTGCGCAATATTTATCGCCGGGTACTGTACATACTTGAAGAAAAAGAAGCATCTATTTAAACGTAAATTGTGGTTCGTTCACACTGAGGCTTCTGTATAATCCGCTTCAACTCGGCATAGAAACACACAATAATTTACCATATTCCTAGATATAACATGTACCTCGTTACCTCAGGCAAGCCATTACAATTAACAAACAAAGCCAAGTTATATTTATCGTATCACGCAACAATTTCAATTTCACTCTCTGTTGTTATTCCATTTCGTAATATCACGATATGTTCCATTTAAATTACCGTACATACCATGTGTGAACAGAGGCATTATTATAAATGACTTGAAAAAGTTTTATATTACCATCGCTTAGCCTTTTTCCGACTACGTTGGAGTCGTCTTCCAGTCTTACCGGATGCAATTGAATACCAGTATTTTAAATGGAGCGACTGCCTATCTGACCTCATAATATAATGAGTCGTATTAAATAAATAATAATATGCCTCCCAATGGAGGTGTAAAGATTACTGAATTAAAAATGTCTGTGGGTACTACTGAACATTAACATTTTCAATGATTTCACTTCAGTTAATATATCAAGTTAGCAACCCCATTCGTGTACATAGGGCTCAAACCTATATTGCGTGACATGTTCACACGAACATCAAAACAGATGCGAACATAATTATAATAACATGAAGCCACATTATAATTTACAACAAACAATGTCGTTTAAAACTTTATAGGCTTTATTAATATCCGCAACTATCAGGTTGTCATCAAAAGTTTCGTGCCTTCAATATTAGACACAAATTGCTGAAGCTCATGCAAAAAGGTTCAACAACCCTGATACCGCTTGCCAGAATGAAAGTGGCACATGTCTAAATATCGCGTTTATCGTCTACCAAATAAAGATTTGAATCGGAAATCAATATGTTCTCGATAACCATCACAATCTTAAATCATACCGTTACCTACCTGGTGATATTCTATACCACCTCGTGGTGATACCACAATAGGTACATGTCTGACCAACTTTTCACGAAATATAGGCGATATGTTTATGATATCTAGAAAAAAAAAAAAATTGTCGAAGGCACATGACGTGCACACAAAACATTATATTAATATTTTATAAATAATAAAATGTACCAGGATGGAACAGAAAAAAAGTTAACAGCTTCTTTCTTTTAAGTGTGGTTAGTGCCTTACCTGGTGCCAGTTTTAATGCCACCCAGAGATGGGCGTAGATTGAGGACAAGAGTAGTCTTGTCCTCAATCTTGCCCTAAGAGGAGAGATGAGGTCAACGATGGAACGAGGTAACCCAGAAGAAGCCTTTTTAACCGACTTCAAAAAAGGAGGAGGTTATATGTTCGTGTGTATGTATTTTTTTTTTTTTTTTTTTTATGTATGTTACCTGATTTCTCCTCCATTTGTGAACCGATTCTCAAAATTCTTTTTTTATTTGAAAGAGTATACTCCTGAGGTGGTCCCATTTAAATTTGGTGAAGATCTGATCCTGATCTTCGGAGATATACAATAGAACTCTTCAAAAATAGACGGCAAATCTGTCGTGATTGCTGCAATCGCTTGGATGTTTATTGTTTATACAACATCATGACGTAACATCACGCCTGTATGATCTGAGGGGGTACGCAGATGTGTACACCCAGATTTGGACAGTAAGATATTATGTAATGTTCCATTTATTGGGGATAAATAAAACCTATTATTTGTTTGGGAACAACTAAATATGGAAAAATAAAAAACTTTTTGGCAAAAAATAAAACCGACTTCAAAAACACCAAAAAGTGAAAAATAAACTTCTGAAGAAAAATCAGCTTCTGAAGTCGGTGACATTTGTTTGTTTGATTTCGTTTTTTTGCCACCTTTACCAAATTTAAATGGGACCACCTCAGGAGTATACTCTTTCAAATAAAAAAAGAATTTTGAGAATCGGTTCACAAATGGAGGAGAAATCAGGTAACATACATAAAAAAAAAAAAAAAAAAAAATACATACACACGAACATATAACCTCCTCCTTTTTTGAAGTCGGTTAAAAAGGCTTCTTCTGGGTTACCTCGTTCCATCGTCGACCTCATCTCTCCTCTTAGGGCAAGATTGAGGACAAGACTACTCTTGTCCTCAATCTACGCCCATCTCTGGGTGGCATTAAAACTGGCACCAGGTAAGGCACTAACCACACTTAAAAGAAAGAAGCTGTTAACTTTTTTTCTGTTCCATCCTGGTACATTTTATTATTTATAAAATATTAATATAATGTTTTGTGTGCACGTCATGTGCCTTCGACAATTTTTTTTTTTTCTAGATATCATAAACATATCGCCTATATTTCGTGAAAAGTTGGTCAGACATGTACCTATTGTGGTATCACCACGAGGTGGTATAGAATATCACCAGGTAGGTAACGGTATGATTTAAGATTGTGATGGTTATCGAGAACATATTGATTTCCGATTCAAATCTTTATTTGGTAGACGATAAACGCGATATTTAGACATGTGCCACTTTCATTCTGGCAAGCGGTATCAGGGTTGTTGAACCTTTTTGCATGAGCTTCAGCAATTTGTGTCTAATATTGAAGGCACGAAACTTTTGATGACAACCTGATAGTTGCGGATATTAATAAAGCCTATAAAGTTTTAAACGACATTGTTTGTTGTAAATTATAATGTGGCTTCATGTTATTATAATTATGTTCGCATCTGTTTTGATGTTCGTGTGAACATGTCACGCAATATAGGTTTGAGCCCTATGTACACGAATGGGGTTGCTAACTTGATATATTAACTGAAGTGAAATCATTGAAAATGTTAATGTTCAGTAGTACCCACAGACATTTTTAATTCAGTAATCTTTACACCTCCATTGGGAGGCATATTATTATTTATTTAATACGACTCATTATATTATGAGGTCAGATAGGCAGTCGCTCCATTTAAAATACTGGTATTCAATTGCATCCGGTAAGACTGGAAGACGACCCCAACGTAGTCGGAAAAAGGCTAAGCGATGGTAATATAAAACTTTTTCAAGTCATTTATAATAATGCCTCTGTTCACACATGGTATGTACGGTAATTTAAATGGAACATATCGTGATATTACGAAATGAAATAACAACAGAGAGTGAAATTGAAATTGTTGCGTGATACGATAAATATAACTTGGCTTTGTTTGTTAATTGTAATGGCTTGCCTGAGGTAACGAGGTACATGTTATATCTAGGAATATGATAAATTATTGTGTGTTTCTATGCTGAGTCGGAGCGGATTATACAGAAGCCTCAGTGAGAACGAACCACGATTTACGTTTAAATAGATGCTTCTTTTTCTTCAAGTATGTACAGTACCCGGTGATAAATATTGCGCACACACCTTTGGAAAGTGACAATCGGCTAATTTCGGCTTCGTAGAGCGTTATCTCTGTCGCACGAAATACAAACAGTCCGGTATGTATTATGAGCTGTTACAACAATTATGATTTGCTTCTTTTGATAATTCTTTTTATTCTTTGTATAAAATACACCAATTTTCAAAAGTCGATGTTTAATATTTATCGCGGGGTACTGTATGTGACATGCCGCCTCAGACAATGGCCCACCATCCATCCTACGCCGCATGCTCTGACACTGCGCACTTGATGATCTTATGACTACAGATCGCAAAAGCTGAATTTATTTTGGGCCAAACATACTTTCATTTTCAAACAAACAAATGTCACCGACTTCAGAAGCTGATTTTTCTTCAGAAGTTTATTTTTCACTTTTTGGTGTTTTTGAAGTCGGTTTTATTTTTTACTATTTAACGTTTTACAAGTTAACAGCTTGCGCATCGCGACAAGCAAATCGCTGTTTACCACACCGGTCCAGTGAAGAAGAGCAGATATTCTCACCACAAATTACCACTTCCACTCCGTTACTATCAATGTAAATTCATCATTACCATTATCCTCAGTTTAAGTTTTCCTTTCATTCCATTCTCTAGTTTCTGACAATGACAACAATATCATTTACCTATCACCAAAATTTCTCTTCTTTGGACGCCATGTTATCTTACCCTCGTAAAAAACTAAACGGATTTTCCGGAGATATGCCACTTTCGTATACGCTGGACGTTACCCGGAGCTAAAGATATCTTTTATTTTTCTTCGCCTCTGACCCTATTTCCCTTAAATAATATAACATAGGCAATGAATACAGAATTTTCCTCGTCGGGGCGAAATATTCAATAATCTTTTACGTGTACAAACGATACGGGAAGATTGTGTTATTGTTTAATTTTCTTTGTTATTTTCGCGATGAGTTGGATACATTGGATAAAGGATACATACTTGTCATAAATTGCGTTTATTAGCTCCAGTCTAATTACTTATGTAAAAGGTCAGTCACAGCATCGTGCCCCCGGCCCGCGGATACGGTCACTGACAGACACGTTGGTTGGAAACTGTCCGAGTCCTTACCCAGTATGCAATTTGTGAGTACCAGTTTGACAGTTCATTCACATGGTGTATTCTAAAAGATGACAATCACTTTAATCTAGACAGTTCAACAATAACCTATGCGTTGATTCGTGGTCAAGGTTGGGCCAAAAAAACAGGGCCTTCCAAAGTCGCACTGGGCTGACTCGTTGTGAAGTCTTGGAAAACAGTTGGATAATGTACTCACGGAAGAAAAGAAAAGGGAATCTTACACCCAGCAGTTGGTGATCCAGATATTTTTTTGAAACATAAGGCGCAATGAAACTTGAATGGCCTAATTGAAAGCATTTTTTTTTTGTGAGTTGCTCAATCACGCTTTTAGTCTCAATTTAGTTTCTAGACATTATGACGTTAACCATTTAGCTCAGAGAGAACACTTTCCTAAATTCGCAAGGTAATTTAAAGGGAGCGAACAATCTAAGCAATGTTAATGGGAGCAAGAAAACACGTTTGCCATAAATATGGTGGCAGGATGCTAGCCAGTGTCTATTCTAGTAGTCTATGGTTTCCTTTTGCCTGTATTTACGACTTACGCAGTCTGATGAAGTATGTCGGAGACCTTAGTAAAATTTTTAACTTAATTGAAAAGGCCTATTAAAATAGAGAAATGTGGGAAAATATGAGCAAAGCTGCATTAGTTATACAGAACTGACAATGGTTAGATCATAGTACAAAAAACATCCTCCTGTTACAAATGGGCAGACACACAGACGACCAAAATAATTCTACTGTTTCTGTAAAGTGATTTAAGATTAATTAGAAAACTAAAAAAAACATCAATTAGAAGAAATATCTTAGAAAAACTGTGATCCCAGATCTCAGTGATGCCTCGAAGAAAATAAACAAAACGACATATTGCTAAGTATCAAAACATTGCACAACTGTAAGAGCATTATTATTGTGAATCAAGTGAGTAGTGATCAAGTGGTAAGGGGGTTCAGAGTGGAAGTTAGTGCAACATAAACGACACAAACAAAATAGGATTTCTAGTCAGAAGGGAAGGGCTTTTACGGGTCCAGAAGGTAAATTTCGGGCTGCAGATATAAAAGTGCCGTTGTTAATTTCCAATGTCAGTACCGAAGCTAGTGAAGATGACATTATTAACTATATAAAAGACAAAACAAGTGAGTTAGTGTCGCTTAAAAAGATTAATATGAAGTCACATAGGAAGTATAATGCGTTTAAACTGTATGTTTCTAAATGTAAACTTGAATTTTTCCTAAATGATGAGTTATGGCCGGATGGTATTGTTTTTAGGCGTTATGTGCATTTTATGTATAGAACAAAGCCCCAGGAGTCTATAGTAAAAGCTAATTAATTACATTTATACTCATGGGCACACAAGGAATTAATAAGTACCTTAAATATGTTAGTTTTAACTGTAAGTCGGTTAAGCGATCGATCGATAATATTAAGGATTTATGTGTGTGGTCTGATGTGGTGGCCCTACAAGAGACCTGGCTACTTCCCCATGACATTCCAATCTTGGAAACCATAAGTCCTGACTTTGATTACACCGGTAAGTCAGCTGTGGATACCTCAGAGGGTCTATTGAGAGGAAGGCCTCATGGTGGGGTAGCTATTCTATGGAGGAAAGGCATCTTTGATTCGGTGTCTGTTGTTAACTGTAGTAGTCCTCGCTTAGTGGCCATCACAGCATCGTCAATGGGTCGAAATATTCTTGTTTTTTCTGTGTATATGCCTACAAATTGTTCAGAAAACTTACCTGTTTTTACTGATGTGTTAAGTGAGATTAGTGCCACCATAGCGAGCTGTGATGTAGAAAATGTTTTTATGTTGGGAGATTTCAATGCTCACCCTCATGAGCTGTTCTATAAAGAATTAATTAATTTCTGTTCTGACCAATCCTGGATTTGTGCTGATGTGGAGAAACGAGGGATTGATAGCGACACATACACTTTTATAAGTGATGTTTATGGGTGTAGAAGGTGGCTGGATCACTGCTTGGTATCTGTGTCAGCGTGGCATACAATTGTTAATTTTGATGTATCTGAGGATATCTATGTGTCGGATCATCTGCCCATTTGTATAGAATGCGATTTAGAAGTGGTGAGGCCTAAAATGGTGTCGCGGCCCATCTACCGTGATTCTGTGGTGTGGGGTGAAAGAACTAAGTCTGAAACACAAAACTACCATAGTATTTGTACTAGTAAATTGCGAGATATTGATTTCCCCCATGATTTTCAGAGTTGCGGTGATGGACCGTGCAGTTTGGCTGCTCATAGAACAATTCTGGACAATTTGTATAGGCAGATTGTTGATATACTGTGTGTGGCGGCTAGGCAATCTAAAGTGACTCGCGTTGGGGGGCCGAGACGGGGCAAGCGTGTGTGTGGATGGAATGAGCATGTAAGAGATGCTCATCGTGAGGCCAGGATTAGTTTTCAGACCTGGAAAGAAAACAAACGTCCCTCTTCGGGACCTATCTATGATAATATGCATGAGAAGCGAAAGTGTTTTAAAAGCCGGTTGAAATACTGCCAAAACCATGCTGAGCAGATTATTATGGATAGATTGGCGGAACAACGGGCTAGTAAAAACTTTTGTGATTTCTGGAAATCCACTGGTAGGCTGGACGGGAAAACTGGACTCCCTACGAGTGTAGGAGGCTTAAGTGAACCCACTGGAATCTCGAATATGTTCAAAGAGCACTTTCGAGTTCAGTCCCCTCTCGGTCCCTCAAGCGTGAAGGTAGATACTGAGCCCAGCAGTTGTGGAGCTATGCCTCTAATTCGATTCTCGAGTAAACAAGTTAGGGCAGTCATAAACGGTATGAGTCAAGGCAAATCTCCAGGACATGATGGGCTCAGTATTGAGCACTTGAAGCACGCGGGTGTGCACCTGCCGCGAGTCCTGTCTATGTTGTTCACAATGTGTATTAGTCACGCGTACTTACCTGATGATCTTATGAAGACCATCGTGACTCCCATTGTGAAGAACAGGACGGGTGATATTTCTGATCAGGGTAACTATCGTCCCATTTCTCTGGCGACTATAATAGCAAAGGTGTTGGACGGTATGCTTGATACTTGCCTTAACGACTATATACATCTTCATGATGCGCAGTTCGGGTTTCGTCCCGGACTTTCTACTGAAAGCGCGATTTTGAGTCTCAAGCATACAGTGCAATACTATGTAGATCGCGGTACGCCGGTGTACGCCTGCTTCCTTGATCTTTCCAGAGCATTTGATCTTGTCTCGTATGATTTGCTCTGGGAGAAAATGGCAAGCAGGGGTATACCGACGGAAATTTGCGGGCTATTCCAGTATTGGTATGGTAATCAGACCAATCATGTGAGATGGGATGGTACGCTCTCTGATTCGTATAGGTTGGAGTGTGGGGTTAGACAAGGAGGTCTGACGTCTCCCAGGCTCTTCAACCTCTACGTGGATGACCTCATAGAGGGACTGAGCAGCATGCGTGTCGGATGCAGTGTAGGTGGTGTTAGCATTAACAACATCAGCTATGCGGACGACATGGTGCTGCTGGGTCCGTCTGCGGAGGCTGTTAGGAAACTGTTGGGGACTTGTGAAGCCTACGCTGCAGCACATGGTTTAATTTATAATGTTAATAAGTGTGAGTACATGGTCTTTAAGGTCGGCGGCAAATGCCGAGAGGAGGGCCCAGAACTTTATATAAACGGGTCAATGATACGAAAAGTATCTATTTTCAAATACTTGGGTCATTTTCTGTCCGACGACCTTAAAGACGATGTCGATATAGAAAGGGAGCGCAGGGCACTAGCCGTCCGGTGCAACATGTTGATCCGTAGATTTGCTCAGTGTACAGACCTAGTTAAAATTACTCTTTTCAAGGCCTACTGCCAGAGTCTGTATACGGGTAATCTATGGGTTAATTACACCAAAAGGTCGCTAGATGTCCTGCGCGTCCAGTATAATAATGCCTTCAGGATGTTGTTGAGACTTCCTCGCTACTGCAGTGCGTCGGGGATGTTTGCGCAAGCTCGTACTGACGGTTTTCACGCGATAGTTCGCAAAAAAAGTGCCTCGCTACTCAGGAGAGTGAGAGATAGTCGCAACAGCATCCTGAGAACTGTAGCGGAGAGCTATAGCTCTCCAATCCTAATTTTTCTTGTTCAGAGGTCAATTGGTACTAACACTAGATAATAAGTTATTTAATATTATGTTACTAACACTCTATGGATCTTATTGTGTCTGAAATAAAATAAATTATTATGTCCTTTATTTATTTTCTTACATATAATTTACATTTTTAAATATTTCATACAAAACTTATAAAAAAACATTTAAAAATATAAAAAATAGTCGTCCACCGGTGACGGGAGCAGGGTCCAAGCTACCGGTGGTTAGGGCCCCAGAGACAGGAACCTCCTCACAATGCGAGCCGTATCGAGGAGTACTGCCTTCTGAATCAGGCTCTTGATCCAACCGCCAAGCGAGAGTTTGGACAGGTGGTCGTCCAGACTCTTGGCTATAAGACCATTGGCCGTTACGACTATCGGCACAATGATAGCCGAGTCCACATGCCACATATCGACAACCTCGTGTGCTAAGTCCAAATATTTTATTTGTTTTTCTTTTTCAGCTTTCACGAGGTTCTCGTCATGCGGAATGGTGACATCGATTATCATTACGCGGCGCGCTGATCGGTCTATCACCACTATGTCAGGCTTATTGGCAACAATAGTCCTATCAGTGATGATAGACTGATCCCAGTATAACGTAACATGACCTTTTTCGAGAACCGGGTCGGGCACATACTTGTAGTACGGTACCTCAGATTCCACAAGTTTATATTTCAAAGCAAGTTGCTGGTGAATAATCCTGGCTACTTGATTGTGCCTGTGCAAGTACTCGCCGTTAGCCAGACGAGAACAACCAGAAATAATATGTCTGATGGACTCACCCGGACGGTGGCATGCCCGACACACGTCAACCGTCCCGTCCTTCATAATATATTTCCGGTAATTGTTCGTCAACATAACTTCGTCCATAATTGCACAGACAAAACCTTCAGTTTCCCCAAAGAGGTCGCCGAAACGTAGCCACGACACGGACGCTAGGAAATCTACATCGGGCCCGTGAAGTGCCCGATAGAAGCGCCCGTGAAGCTCCTTGCTTTGCCATACTTTCCTGCGGTCATCAGCAGTAAGCACCACAGGTTTGCGCCAGTTCTCGTTAGCCATGGACAGCGGGGTGAGTCCCTTGTCCACTGCGACCACATCTCGGTGCATACCCACGTCGGCTTTTAAAAAATATTCTCTGAGACTGCACACCTCGCGGTTGTGGAGGGTTTTCGCGTTTAAAAAGCCTCGACCCCCGCACTTCCGCGGGATGTACAGTTTCATCACCGATGATCGTGGGTGATGCATCCGATTTGCGGTCAGCAATGTACGGACTCTCCTATCCAAGGTGTCGAGTTCAGTCTGAGTCCATTTGAGTATGCCGAAAGAGTACATTAAAACCGGCATGACCCAACCGTTGAAGGCGCGTACCTTGTTGCCACCTGAGAGAAGGCTATTTAAAACCTTCTTCAGGCGTCCGAAGAAGCGCTCCCTCAACGATTGTTTCATGTCAGCTACGTTAATGCCTAATGCTTCCGACATACCCAAATATTTATAGCTTTCGGATGAGGAAAGGGATCTGAGGTGTATGGAATCCGAGAGTTGAATTCCCTCGGATTCCATAATCTCCCCTCTCTTTACATACATGACTGCACATTTGTCCACACCAAATTCCATCCTGATGGCGCTACTAAAAGAATCAGTTAGTTTTAGTAACTCCATCAGTCGCAATTTGTTGGGGGCAAAGAGTTTCAGATCATCCATGTAAAGAAGGTGAGATATGACCTGACCATCTCTCCTCAACCGGTAGCCTAGACCTGAATCCTCCAGCAATGTGCTAAGAGGATTCAGGGCTAGGCAGAACCAAAGCGGGCTCAGACTGTCGCCCTGGAATATTCCCCGCTTAATCCATACAGGTTCATCGTTCCCCTGAATCTGTCGACATCCCGGATATCGAAGGACAGTCTTCCATTGCCCCATACACGACTCAAGGAAGGCGCGTAGAGTTGCGTTTATCTTGTACAACTCCAGCACCCTCATGAGCCATGTATGTGGCACCGAGTCGAAAGCCTTCTTATAGTCTATCCAGCATGTCGACAGATCCTTGCGGGCTCGACGAACCTGTTGACTAATGGCCATGTCGATGAGGAGTAGCTCCTTAGTACCGCGGGACCCGTTCCTACATCCATTCTGAGAGGCAGACATAATAGAGTTTTTCTCAATGTGTTTATTAATTTTCGCTCTCAAAATGGATGTAAGAAGTTTATAGACCGTCGACAAACACGTGATCGGCCTATAATTCTTGGGTTCCGCGGGACTACCTGACTTATGGAGCAGGTGGGTAACGCCTGTGGTTAAAAACTGCGGTAGCGACGCAGATTCTAAGGATGACTGGAATTGGGATGCCAGGCAAGTGTGTGAACTACTGAGCCATTTGAGCCAGAAATTGTGCAGTCCGTCCGGACCAGGTGACTTCCAGTTCGGTAACGGACGAACTGCACTGGCTATATCTTGTGGTGTTATTAAAATATCTTCCATTTCTGGGATAGGTTCACACACTCGCTCGACATCACGTAACCAGTCAGCCTCAGTATGACAGACGGGTATCGACCAGATGCTGCGCCAGAATAAACTCGTGGCAGCATCATCCGGGCGACACACGTCCGTCATATTTTGTTGGGGTCGCTCCCAGGTTCGGTATACCCACCTTTCATCGCTCTGGAACATGCGATTCTGTGAGTACCGATCAACCCGCCGCCTATACCGCCGAATACGGTTAGCCCATGCATAAACCTTCTGCTTCAGGAAGTCGATGCGTTCTGTGACACGGGACATATAATCTTGAGGACTGATTTCAGTCCCCGAGAATGCCCGCCTCACAAAACGCATCACACGTGGTCGTGTATTGCCCTCCCTGAAGCAGTAAAGTTTGCCAATGAGTACCCTGGCCCCGTCGATACGATGCTCGATCCTGCGCTGCCAGGCCGGTACGGCTGGTTTTGGTCGACTAGCTAAGTCACAATTTGGGAATTTAACATTAGCTAGTCGACATGCCGCAACAGCCCCACAGTACAAGATTGAGTGTGTATCAACGAGGTCCTCGCTACTCTCGAAAATATTCTTGAGTTGCGAGTCCAGGGCACACACCAACGCCCTATTTCGTTTATGCATGGGTAACCGTGGCAATCGGGGCCTAAGTTCGGTAGAAGCAGATCGATACTCACGAAGTGCATCCTCCAGTGCGCTCCCCAATCGATCGTTGCACTGGCTACTTACCGTGGCAACCCTATCATCTTCCTCTTCAACAGCAGGACTAGGACGCGGTGGGATTGTATTAAAAGTTGGTGTTTGCGTCACTGTTTGAGATGGAGTGAAGATGGTACGGTTGCTCAGTACCTCTGAGCGCAGCCTATCAAGCGCGGCGCCGTCCAACATGTGATTGCGCTGGATGACGCGCACCTGATCCGACAGTCGTTGGGTCGAAACGCTGACAGTTGGTTCAAGTTCCTGAAATAGAGACAGCATCCTAACACGGTACGCAGTGAGGTTAGTTCCCCCCTCTGTAGACCCGTAGTATGCGCGCATGACGTTCTCGTTTATAGCTCGAGTCCATTTCATGCGCTGCACACAACCACCGGCAGCGGGGACCCGGCTCGGGGTCGGTTGGCCCCTAGGTCCCAAGCAGTCCGGCGGCCGGCGTCCTCTCCGTCGACGAGCAGGTGGTGGCGTCGGGGATAGAGAGAAATACTCGTCGCTCGAGCTCGACGCGACTGCCGCGGCCAGTGTCACAGCACTCACGATGGGGCTGGGTTCCGGCGGCGGCGAGGCGGAGCTGAGCGACGAGTCCGGAGGTGGAAGGCGTGCGCGTCTTGTCGCTGATCTTGTCAACATTTTTTCGTCATTCTTCAACAATTTTCTTCAAATAATTTATTTTGTGATGACATATGTCATCTATTTTTCTTTTATGGTGTTTTCTTGTAGTTCGTCTCATTTTATTGAATTCTGATTGAAATTATTGTAATGTTTTAAAATAAAGTTGAAAAGGTTGGTGCCAAACGTTCAAAATAAAACAGAATGTATATATAAATTAAATAAAATCGGAGGAAGAAATTGTATGACAACTGTTGACTTTGGTGTTGCCAGCTTTTTGCTTTTTAATTATTATTATTATTATTCAGATGGTAATAATACAATAAAGAAACTCACAAACAAACATACATACATACATACATGTTACGCAGGCGTAGTATATCTATCTAAGGACGACCTCAATCAATTATAACAAACAAGTAAAATGCGCAATTAGCGACACGAGGCAAAGGTGCTGAACTAACAAAATACCGCGGCACCATCGCGCCAGCGCAACATGAGGTCGGCCACTTCTATTTCGGCTTTGAAGGAAGACATAACTTTAGATTTAGCTAGATATAGTTTTCTTTTATTGTAATTCCTTTTACTTGAATTAAACTAGTTTTAAAATCTAAATTGGTTTTTTTTAAGTATCCCGGCCGCAGCCTTCGTAATTGGCGCAGTCGGTAGGATACTCGAGGTTAGCTAGGTCTATCTTATATCGATATTATCGCTACCGCGCGTGAGCGATCGCGGCTAACCTGCTGTCAAGCTTCATCGAGTATCCGAACTCAAGGATTGCTGCCGGGAGAGAACGGGATCCAGACATCGACCCCAGAGACCGATATGAAGGTTATGTGAGTACGCTTGAATTATTCCCTGTGTTGCTTCCTGTGTACCCAAGTCTCTTAATCCTTCAAAATTTTCCACCCACGTAATTTAGGACCTCGCGAGTCTACATCAGGTAGACCCAATAGTAGGCAATTAGTATTAGATTCGAATAGGGATATAGATTTAGGTTTAAATAGTTTATACGAAGACTGCAAAATGTCGTGCGATCCGGACACGATTTATAAGGCTCTACGCCCAGTCCCCGAGTTCGATGGGAACCCCAACGTACTCACGCGATTTATTAAACTATGTGACCAGATAGTTAGTACTTATTTAAGTAATGCACAGGGCAGTGAGTTAGGTAATCTATGCCTTTTGAACGGCATATTAAATAAAATAACAGGCACCGCGGCAACTAGAATTAATTCGAATGGCATCCCAGATAGTTGGGCAGGAATACGGAATACTCTAATTAATAGCTTTGCCGACCAGAGGGACGAAACGGCCCTCTATAATGACCTCCTAGTATCAGCTCAAGGTAACAGCACTCCACAAGAGTACTACGACCAGTGTCAATCGTTATTCAGCACCATCATGACTTATATATCGTTGCATGAAACAGTGAATACCACCATAGAAGCGAAACGTACACTATACAAAAAACTAACAATGCAAGCGTTTGTACGTGGCCTAAAAGAACCTCTGGGTTCCCGCATACGTTGCATGCGTCCTGAAAGCATCGAAAGGGCGCTGGAGTTTGTTCAAGAGGAACTAAATGTGATGTACCAGAAAGACCGTAATGATAGCGCGAGTGTAAAAAGGCCACTTCCAACCGCTCCTATGCCCAAATTACTAACACAGCCCACAGGTTTTCTACCCATGCCGATGCCGAAACCCTTTTCAAACTGGCAACGGCCACCGGTTCCGCAGAGCAGTTGGAGACCACCTATGTTCCAACCACATGGCGCGCCACGTGCGCCCATCGCACTTAATAACCAAACGCGTACGCAGCAAATGTTCCGCGCGCCGCCGCCTAACTATAACGCGCAAAGTAACGTATTCAGAATTCAGCCACGTGCCCTAGCCCCGGGACCTCAGCCAATGAGCGGGGTCAGCCATTTTATTGCTAAACCCATGCCAAGTAGACCTCACGACTGGGGCAAGTTTGGCAACCCGCCCCCAACAAATTATTTTAAGACCCGTGAGATGAACTTCAACGATTGTAACGAATATAACTACGATTATTACGTCGTGGAGGAACCCTACTCTTATGATTACGACCACGCTGACTATAATAACGTCTATTATGACGACGGCAACTACTATTACGTACAGGATCTCGGACCGGCCGTACCGCCTGAGCAAAAACCAATTCAACCCTCTACTAAATGCGAGGAACCCCAACCCTCGACTAGTAACGCAAACCAGGATTTTCAGATGAAACCCCCATTAAAACCCTCAAAATAGAAGTCAACTTGCAAACGCAACGACAGTTGCCCTACATAAAAATATCCGACCCCCCACTAAACTTACTCATTGATACCGGAGCAAACCAGTCGTTTATTAGTCCTACAGCTGTACAACGGTACTACTCGGAATACCCTCTTAACTATGACCCCTTCGAGGTGACTAACGTCCATGCCACAACTAGAAACGACTATTCTATAACTATACCATCTTTCCGCGAACTCAATGACCCTAGCGAAATTAAATTATTCATATATGACTTTCACAAATTCTTCGATGGACTTATCGGACTAGATTTACTGACCAAATGGAATACGAAGATTGACCTAAAGGACAACCTACTGATTACGGCTACCGCAAAGAACCCTATCTTAATGTTTAATTCGCGGAATGTAAACCTTTACGAGGCTGTTATACCAGCCAACACTACTAAGCTTATCAGATTACCCATAAACGCTAAAGACGGTGACGTACATATCTCACAACAATACCTATGCAATTGTATTGTAAGCGAATGCATTACAGCCGTTTGTAATAACCGCGGCATTGTAGAAATTCTAAACCCATCAAACAACGATTGTTTAGGATGAGGTCTGTTCCCGGTTGTTTAAATGAAGCTATCGTTATGGTTTTACATTATATTGAATAATATGAAATTACAGACTGCAGATTGGGTTGGGGTCTGTACTGGATGGTGGATGTGAGGTAAAAAGGAATGATTTTATACAAACAAAAGCTTTTATAGACGTTATGAATGAGCGATGACTGAGTGAACGGAGCGTGGAATGAACGCAGCAGCGCGTAGCGCCAGTGCGCGCGGCGGCCAGTGGACGAACCAGGCGGCGTTGAATGTCTTCACCGCAGCGCTCACGCACCGAGTCCAGCACCTTGTCGGCAGGTGGCGCTAGCGGTAGGCGTGAACATGCCCCCGGCCTTGGAAGCGCTGCTTCCAAAATGGTTCCCGGCACGGAGTCAGGCGTCGTCGCTCACAGGTTGTGAAGGCAGCGGGCAGATCTTGGAGAAGGCACGTCTGATCGTCCCAGAAGCCGTGTGGATGTCAGCCACTCGAGCTACGCCGTCTCCTCCTGGAAGTATACGCAGAATGCGACCGAGCCGCCACTTTAATGGTGGCAACTGGTCGTCCTTGATGAGGACAAGGCTGCCCAATGTGATGTCCTCCTGCCTGGTCTTCCACTTGGTTCGCAGTTGCAGCTCCGAAACGTATTCTGTGGACCAGCGCCGCCAGAAGTGCTGCCGCAGTTGCTCGATGCGTTCGTAGCGTGTCAGACTCGAAGTTGGCTGGTCTGGAACATTCCTTGAAGGTGGCGACGTTAACGGTCGGCCAATGAGGAAGTGTGAGGGGGTGAGGGGGGAAAGGTCAGAAGGGTCTGAGGAAAGAGGTGACATTGGACGGGAATTTAAGACAGCTTCGATTTGTGTCAAAGCCGTGGAAAATTCCTCGTAAGTCAGTCGCGCGTTACCTACTATGCGTCTCAGGTGATACTTGCATGATCTCACTCCGCCCTCCCATAGACCGCCAAAATGTGGAGAATAAGGAGGAATAAATCGGAATTCAATGCTATTATTGGAAGCGTAATTAATGATGGCTTCCGATTCCTTCTCTAAGAATAAAGGAAACTCCTTTTCCGCGCCCACGAAGTTTCTACCGTTATCAGAAAAGATAGTGCGAGGCGTACCTCGCCTACTAATAAAACGTTTTAATGCTAATATATAGTCATTTGTAGATAAACTAGTGACGAGTTCCAAGTGCATGGCTCTAGTCGTAAAACAAATGAAAAGACAGATGTATGCCTTAGTGAGTCTAGAACCTCTGCCCTTTCTGGATAATATGAAAACTGGCCCCGCATAGTCTACACCGGTTCGCATAAACGGGTAGCCAGGTTCTAAGCGCTCGGGAGGTAAGTTGCCCATGATAGGTGCTAATGTCTTACCCCGATTACGTGTGCACGTTACACATTCGTGTACTATTTTTCTAGCGAGATTTCTAGCGTTCAACGGCCACCAACATTCACGCATAGTAGCTAATAGAAGTTGAGGCCCGGCATGTAATAATCGTACATGCTCGTATTTAAATAAACGAATTGTAAATGGATGCTTACTACATAATAGAATCGGATGTTTCTTATCGTAGGTAAAATCGGACGAATTACATAGTCTACCGCCAACCCGAATTATTTTATGTTCATCAATAAAAACATTTAGACTTGAAATCCTATTATATTGTTTACAACTTCGCTTGATAGGAATTTGAGCAACTAAGTTATTTAAAACATCTGGAAAAGAATTCCTTTGTACGAGTCTAATTAACGTTCTTTGCGCGGCGTTCAACTCGTCAACAGATAAGAAACCGGTTTGTCGCCTGGCTCGGTCAGCTGACTTGAGGCGTGAGTTATTTATGAATCTAAGTACGTAGCTACCTATTCGTATAAGCTTAGTGAATGACGCGTATTTATTGAAGTTGATTATGTCTTCGTGTTGAATATTGGGTAAGCAGGTTTGTTTGTGTTTTATATCTGGTAAGTTACATGCCTCGGAATTATCGCGTTTAGTTTGCTCGAAGTAATGTAAACGATTATGTAAGTAAGACTGCTCGTATATGTATATATATAATGGATCGTATATTTGTGATATTACTGATAACATTACTCGCTTAGTTAAATATGAATTGTTGTCATAGTTATCAATATTTGTAACGAAGTGTAGCTCATCGCTAGTGTTGTGCCAACCCAATCCGAGTGTTTTGGTTTGCGCATGTTCGCCTATGAAACATTCTGTGGCTTTATTTTGAGATGCATCTGAGTTAAAGGTCCACTTGCGCAAAGGAAAACACCCCGACTGGAACACGTCTGATGTTTTTTGACATATTCGAAGCAAGTTATTTAGATCATCATCACCGGTGATGAGATCGTCCACGAATATGTCCTCCGTGATGACACGAGCGATGACGTCATCATCGCATTCTAATGCTAACTGTCTAATACAGCGCATGCTTAAGTATGGAGCTGACGCAGTTCCGTACGTGACTGTATTCAGTTGATATGTATATAACGGATCTGAAGGGTTATCCCGCCACAATATTAATTGCAGTGACCTTTGGTCAGGCTGGAGAAGAACTTGACGAAACATTTTCTCCACGTCTGCACAAGCTACGTATTTATATTGTCTGAATCGTAACAAGATCGAGAGAATATCGTTTTGTAACGCGGGTCCCGGATACTGAATATCATTTAACGATTTATTCGAGCTAGTAACGGCACTAGCATCGAAGACAACGCGTAGTTTTGTAGTTGAACTAGATTCCCTAACAACACCGTGATGTGGAAGGTAATAGTTTGGTTGACTACAAGTCTCTAACTTGGACATATGACCTAAGTCATTGTATTCACGCATGAAGTTAGAATATAAACGTTTAAATTCTGGTGAACGATTGAGTTTACGCTCTAAGGTCAGAAATCGTTTCGTCGCTGACGTATAAGAATCACCCAACGCATCTGGTGCTTCTCTCAACGGTATACGAACCGAAAATCTACCGTTTTCAACGCGTTTTGTTGTATTATTGAATATTTCTTCGCATGTGCGTTCATCATCTGTTAGGGGTACGCATGATGATGAAGGAATGTTTTCGAGTTCCCAAAACAGCCGGAGTTGTTTATCGATTTCCTGACTGAAGTGGCAACGAACGTGAGCAGGCTTTGGGTTCCTCGCGAACACAGGACCAGACAACAACCACCCTAATTTTGAGTTTTGTAGGAATGGACCACTCGCTAGACGTATTTTGTCCGTTTCTAGAAGATCCCAAAATCTATCCGCGCCAATCAACAAGTCAATTTCCGAACTAACGTTAAACGTCGGATCTGCTAATTGTAAGAACTCAGGTATACGTATATTACCGGCTTCGATGTTCATCGTAGGCAAACTGGATGTTATGCATGGCAAGATCAAACAACGAAGCTTGGTATTAAAATCGCTTAATTTTGCACGTATTGTGACGTCACATGAATGCTGTGATTGCGAGACCGATTGTCCCACACCCGAGATTTGAATAGTGGACTGTATATATAACGCATTTATTTTCTTTGCTAGTTTTTCTGTTATGAAGCAGTTCTGACTTCCGTTGTCTAGAAGCGCGCGAGCCGTGTGGTACACGTTATTATGATCAGCTACTTCAATTAACGCCGTAGAAAGCAAAACAGTACTTATTAATTTAAATTCGGTAGTGTTTGCTTCACACGTGACAGTGCTGCTCGAGTCGTTGGAATGTAAGGTTGATGTCGCTAAACTGTGTGCGCGTTCAACCTCTTCCACATGTAGCAGACTGTTATGTTTGTTTGAACACTGTTTACACGACCCGAATCTACATTGATTTAACGCGTGACCGGTTCGTAGGCAATTTGCACACATCTTATTATCGTTAATCAATTTAATTCTGTCTCTCACGGACATGTTAAGGAAGGCTATACACGAGTACAATGAGTGTTCCCTTTTGCATAGGACACACTTGGGTAAATCCCATTTATTATTTGTATCACCACGGTTATTATTATAGCGCGTCGCTTTAGTAGATGTGTAGCTATGTACGCGATGTGAATTACGCTTCTCGCTTGCGTTTTGATGTTTAAAATCGCTATGAGGCGTTTTATCTTTAACGTGGTTCGCGCCGATCATTTCCAACGTGTCCGCTCGGCTTCGGAGGAACGTTATTAAATCGCTAAGTTTTATTTTTTCTCGTGAACCCAAACACGTGGCTCCGATGTGACTTTCCCATTCGCGTTCCGTAGACGAATCCAGCTTACTGATCACTAAATAAATTATTAATGTATCCCAATTAACTGTGGGTTCATTTAGTGAACTTAAAGCGCGCAGATTACGTAAAATAGTATCAATTAATTTCCTTATTTGCGATGGCGATTCTTGTTTTAATGACGGAATATTATGCAACGCTTTTACGTGATTATTTATTAATAACCTCTCGTTGTGATAACGGCTTTCTAATAACTCCCATGCATGAACATAGTTGGCAGGGCTGAATTCTAAAGCTGCTATCACCTGTAACGCGCTTCCACCAAGGGCTGACCGCAAATAATGGAACTTTTGAATCTCGTCTAGATCGGAACGATTGTGAATCATGGTTACGTATGAATGCTTAAATTCTAGCCAGTGATCATAGGCTCCATCGAAGGCAGGTAATTTTATGTCTGGTAATTTAATATTGACACGTGGTTCTGATGCAATTGGAAGTCGACTTTTAATTTCCGCGTTTTTAATCAAACAATTCGCACTGGCTATTGCCGTAAAATATATTGCCTCTAATGATTCTATGTATTGTAAATTTGCGTTTGTTTCTGATTCCGGCAGGAGTAGTTCGATTTCATTTTCTACGTTGTCGAATTTATCGTATAATTCACTCGCGGCTTGAACACGTAAAGTTAGTTCCGCTGCTTGTAAGGCTGTTAAGTGAGCTCCCGCGAACGATTCTACGTAATTTTTAAACTGGGTTAACCGACCCTTAATGTTACCCCTTCGTTTCTTTAATTCGGACAAAACTTCGTCTACTGCTTTAACCGACATTCTGACGGAATATGGATGAGCGTTATGTGGTGTGGTGTGATGTGGTGTAGTTACTTACATGCAAATATCACCTGGACCACGTGGCTGCCACACTCGCGCGAACTGAAACGAAACACAGCTTTAACACAAATCGCAACTGAATGGATTGGACGGGTGGGACGGACGGGACGGGAACAGAGACCTGACCGTTATGTTTCTTACGCCTTCGCCTTTTCCTCTTGTATGAAGTTATTGCTGGGTCACTGGACCAGCTGTGATGATCGCTGCACTCGGTCGATCGTCTTCACAGCCAGCTATCGTCTTCAGCGCCCGGCTCCAGTCCGAGTCGAAGGTCCGCAACGTGCCCGCAACGTGGTCGGCACCGTGTATGTGGAGTCTTCTTCCGGCTGGTATGATTGATAATCCGTCTCGTAGGACCAAAATGTTTAGGATGAGGTCTGTTCCCGGTTGTTTAAATGAAGCTATCGTTATGGTTTTACATTATATTGAATAATATGAAATTACAGACTGCAGATTGGGTTGGGGTCTGTACTGGATGGTGGATGTGAGGTAAAAAGGAATGATTTTATACAAACAAAAGCTTTTATAGACGTTATGAATGAGCGATGACTGAGTGAACGGAGCGTGGAATGAACGCAGCAGCGCGTAGCGCCAGTGCGCGCGGCGGCCAGTGGACGAACCAGGCGGCGTTGAATGTCTTCACCGCAGCGCTCACGCACCGAGTCCAGCACCTTGTCGGCAGGTGGCGCTAGCGGTAGGCGTGAACAACGATACTATTCTATCCCTAGACCACCCGGTAGAGGCTGTAACCTTAAATAATATCGAATGCATGAACCTAGAACAAATACCCGACACATCTCGCATTAATAAAGTAATATCAAAATTGCGGACAGATCATCTTAATGAGGAGGAGAAAATTAACTTAGTAAATATTTGTTCGAAGTATGCAGATGTATTCTACATAGAAGGCGAACCCTTATCTTTCACCAATAAAGTAAAACACCGTATACGGACTGTAGATGACACACCTATTTATACCAAGACTTACAGATATCCTTTCGTTCATCGCCAAGAGGTTAGGGAGCAAATTTCAAAAATGCTGGAGCAAAATATAATCAGACCCTCTGACTCAGCCTGGAGCTCTCCTATTTGGGTTGTCCCTAAGAAAGCAGACGCTTCTGGGAAACAAAAATGGAGACTCGTAGTAGACTTCCGAAAATTAAACGAAAAAACCATAGACGATAAATACCCCATACCGAACATAACAGACGTCCTGGACAAATTAGGGAAGTGTCAGTATTTTAGTACCCTTGACCTTGCCAGCGGCTTTTATCAAGTGGAGACAGACCCTGACGATATTCATAAGACGGCATTCAACGTAGAACATGGGCATTTTGAGTTCTTAAGAATGCCCATGGGTTTAAAGAACTCCCCGTCAACATTCCAACGGGTAATGGACAATGTTCTGAGAGGCCTACAAAACGTGATCTGCCTGGTCTACATGGATGACATCATAGTGTACAGTACCTCGCTCCAGGAGCACCTAAATAACCTAGAAAAAGTATTCCAACGACTCCGGGAGTCTAACTTTAAGATTCAGATGGATAAGTCCGAATTCTTGAAGCTAGAAACCGCTTTCCTAGGTCATATAATAAGCAATGAGGGAATTAAACCGAACCCAGACAAAATTGCAGCTATACAGAAATACCCCATACCCAAAACCGCAAAACAGATAAAACAGTTCCTCGGACTTATAGGATACTACAGAAAATTCATACCCGATTTCGCTAAAATTACGAAACCCTTTACTCAGTGCTTAAAGAAGGGTAGGACCGTTACACTTACTAAAGACTACGTTGACTGCTACGAACGATGTAAAAACCTCTTAACAAACGACCCAATCCTACAGTACCCTGATTTTAACAAGGAATTTATACTGACTACAGACGCCTCCAACTTTGCAATAGGAGCCATACTATCACAAGGGCATATAGGGTCAGACAGACCGATTTCATACGCATCCCGAACATTGAACGAAAGCGAGACAAACTACAGCACCATTGAAAAAGAGCTTCTAGCTATCGTGTGGGCCACTAAGTACTTTCGACCCTACCTCTTTGGACGCAAGTTTAGGATAGTTACGGATCATAAGCCATTGCAATGGATCATGAGCTTGAAAGAACCTAACTCGCGTCTAACTAGATGGAGATTGAAACTCAGTGAGTATGACTTTACTGTAGTGTACAAAAAGGGCAAAAACAACACCAATGCTGATGCCCTCTCGCGAGTAGAAATACACAATGACGAGATAAGCTCGATAATAGCGAACCCTTCCGAGAAACCCCCGTCGATAGCAGACTCTAGTACTGAAACAGCCCATACCAGTAACGAAAACCCTATACTCGAGGTACCAATCACCGACGAACCTATAAATAAATTCCACCGACAAATAATCATGACAGTAGTAGGAGACATTAAAAAAAGACCGACCGCGACCAAACCTTTCGACACCCATACTCGCACCTCCATACAAGTTTCACAATCTAACCTAATAGATGACGTTGTAGCCGCCATAAAAGAGTACGTAAACCCGAAAGTAAAAACCGGTATTCTTATTAACCCCCCTTTGAGTATGTATGACATCATTCCCATAATACAAGACAACTTTAAAAGCTCTGCAATGAACCTCGTGCTATGTAAATCCGAACTCGAAAATGTAAAACAGTACCTTAGGCAGCAGGAAATAATTAGGCACTATCATGACGGAAAAACGAATCATCGTGGCATAAACGAATGTCACCTAGCCCTCTCGCATAAATATTACTGGCCTAAGATGAGAGACCAGATCACAAAATATGTTAACGAATGCACTATTTGTGGTCAGGCAAAATACGACCGAAGTCCCATCAAACAAAAGTTTAACATAGTGCCACCGGCCACTAAACCGTTCGAGATAATTCATATGGACCTTTTCACGGTCGAAAATGAAAAATACCTAACATTCATCGATGTATTCTCCAAATACGGGCAAGCATATCTTATGAAAGACGGCACCGCAATTAGTATCTTACAGGGCCTATTGCAGTTCTGCACTCACCACGGATTCCCCGTAACTATAATAACGGACAACGGTACCGAGTATGCTAATCAGCTGTTCGCTGAATTCACTAGACTCCACAAAATTAATCACCATAAAACGCTAGCTCACAGTCCCAATGATAACGGCAACATAGAAAGGTTCCACTCCACGTTACTCGAACATATAAGAATCCTACGTATTCAACATAAAAAAGAACCCGCCAATAACCTAATACCATACGCCTTACTCGGATATAATAGCTCAATCCATAGTTTTACTAAGTGCAGACCATTCGATGTAATAACTGGGCATTTTGATAGCCGAGACCCGTGGGACATCGATCTTAGTAGCCACCTATTGCAACAGTACGTATTAAACCATAGAGATCAAATGAAAAAAGTATACCAAATCATAAACGAAACCTCTCTTACTAACCGCACCTCTTTAATCGAAAATAGAAATAAAACCCGCGAGCAGGAGGAGGAGTATCAACCCAAGCAACAGATCTTCATAAAAAACCCATCAGCCCCGCGACAAAAGTTAGCCCCTAGATATACTCAGGATGTAGTCTTAGCAGATTTACCTATCCACATCTATACGTCAAAGAAACGCGGCCCTGTAGCAAAATCACGACTTAAACGCGTACCTAAGACTGCTAAATTGTTGCAGGATGACGCTGATACTGACAATACATGCAATACGGAGCCAGGAGATAAAACTTGAAAACCTAGACTCTGGAGTTGGACTACTACCCTTTAAACTTGGACCACTCAGACTAATAACCCACTATCATACTTTCCTTCAATATGTCAACCTGGACGACATTGAAAACACTCTTTCCACCCTACAAACTCAATTCGATTACATTAAATTACACATGATGAAGGATGCATATTCTCTCTACGAGTATCAAATAGACTACCTTTCGGATAAGTTAAGTAGAGTCACTGACCACCTACGTACTCTGGAGCCTAGACGGTCGAAAAGAGGTCTTATAGACGGCCTAGGATCTGTCATAAAAAGCGTTACAGGTAACCTCGATTACTCGGATGCTGTTCGATATAATAACGCCATAGAGACGTTGAGAAATAATCAAAAAAAGACTGTAGACGAATTTAACGAGCATATCAGCATCAGTAAAGAGTGGATGCTATCTCATACTAATATTATAAATAAAATTGTTGAAAACCAGAACAAAATTAACACCACACTGAGTCTATTAATAAAACAAGCAGAAAGTAGCATAAATATGATCCAGGTCGCTAAGTTCAATCAGCTGTTGACTATCGTCAGCGAAAACATAGAGGACGTGTTATCGGAATTATATAGAATAGAGAATATTTTATCGTTCACCCGCGTGATGACTACCCATCATAGCATGTTAGGAATAGACATTTTAGGTAGCGTAGTAAATAGGCTTAAGGAGATTTATGGTAAGAACCACGTAATAGAGTTAGAACTACGACAGTACTATGACACCATTAAAGCCGGATATTATTACGACGACAAGAGAATAGCAATAGCATTTAGGTTCCCCATAGTCTCAGAAGATACTTATACACTCTACAAACTCTCCATAGTCCCGAACAAGAACAACCAAGTCCTCATACCTCCTTATCCTTTCATAGCAACAAATGGGAAAACGTTCATGTACATGGAGGCAGAATGCCCGAAGTTAGATAATAATCGGTATCTCTGCGAGCAAAAGACAAATCACTATATCCAGACTCAAGCTGACTGCGTGCAAACCTTCATTTCAAGCAAGACATTACTAAAATCCTGTAAACTAACGACCGTACATCTATTTAAACCGGCTGTAGAAGAACTAGACAGTAGACACTACGTTATATCATTTCCTCAATCTACTAGAGTCCAGATGAAATGTGGAAGCGACGATTACGACACACTGCGGGGAAGCTACCTTGCCACCATTCCATTGCACTGCTCGATACACACAAACGAAATTACCTTACTAAACACCAAGGACGAGATAAAAGGCCAACCTGTAAAAGTATTGAACGTCCCCTACACTACTGAAATGCAGGAGATAAGCTCATTACATGCAAATCTAACATCTATTAACTTGGATAGACTACACACTATTCAGGACAGAATAACTCTTCAGTCGCCGATTTCATCGTTTGAAACAACTGAAACGCTATATCATACCACTATACCGTTTTATGTTATACTGTGTATCGCAGCCATACTTACAATTGCGATGATAACCAGAAGATATTTCCCTGGAAGAACCCTTTCCAGGAAACGGAACCAAAACGATGCTGTATCCACAGGACCAGGAAATCATGAAGACGCAGTTCCTGTAACATCTGAAACGCATACGCAACGAGAAAACCTACCAGCAACATTTTCACTAAGCGTTTTAAAATAGTTGCTGAACTACAGGCGGAGGTGTTACGCAGGCGTAGTATATCTAAAGCGCTGACTAAGGACGACCTCAATCAATTATAACAAACAAGTAAAATGCGCAATTAGCGACACGAGGCAAAGGTGCTGAACTAACAAAATACCGCGGCACCATCGCGCCAGCGCAACATGAGGTCGGCCACTTCTATTTCGGCTTTGAAGGAAGACATAACTTTAGATTTAGCTAGATATAGTTTTCTTTTATTGTAATTCCTTTTACTTGAATTAAACTAGTTTTAAAATCTAAATTGGTTTTTTTTAAGTATCCCGGCCGCAGCCTTCGTAATTTACATACATACATACATGAACGCTAAAAACATAACACTCTTTTTTTTGTGGCAGTCGTGTAAAAAGATAACGAACGATGCTGTTCGCTTTGTCCCACCGTCCCACCTATCGGAAGTACTTCTCTTTCTTTTGTTTTTCCATTCGAGATACAAATCATCCAATATCGGAAGGAAATACCTACACCAAAACGACACAACACTAACAAAAACTAACCATAACTAAAAGCAAGCACACACGATACACGATCGCAGATATGGGTCAAACCATAGTCAATACACAGAATTTATGGTGGCACTATAACTTTCGGTACATCCGCGCGATCCAGCTGATTTACTGTATTAGGGTTGTATCCGGAACTGTGGGTTCAGATTACCACGCATTCGATGTGAACGCCCCCTAATAGTGCGGTATTGGTATCGCTTCTGTTTTTTTGCAGATTGTTTTAGCTGATATAAGCGGACTGGTTTTTGTAGCAAATGTGAGACGGTTGGGGATGAATGTGGAGCATAATGACAATGCCAGTGTCCTTTTCCGTGTTATTAGGAAGGCATTCGCAAAATTACGTTTTTCCTACTCTTCCGCTAAGACAGTTATATTGTTTATCTGGGACTTCGTCAAGCTTCATTGGCTCGGTGCTTTTGTGGTGGTCGCCACTTTTGTATCTGGCTTTAAGGAGTTGCAGTGGTTTGGGGATATTGTGGAAAGCTTCTACCAATAAAAAGGCAAATTTTATGATCGGTTTTTCTATGAGGTAACTAATCTGATTTTATTCGTAGGATTTTCTAGACCTAGAATTAACTGTCTAATTATATGTGCACGCTAACGCAAAACCAATTTTCTCTGAGCCAAAAGTGAAAAGACCTTGCTGTCTTCCTTTACATTTCATGTGGTTACTTTGAAAGGCAATGAACAAAAAGGAACAGGGGGCGTAAAATACAATTTATCACTGGTTTCAATGAAGGAAATGTCGTAAAGAGACGCTCACATTCACGTCATAAAATCTAACGAATTTAATGTTCTGGAAGCTTTGATAGATAGGGCCACTTGTCATTGGAGGCATTTCGTTTTGAGATGTGTGTTGTGGGCCAAACATTTAAAACAGAAACTGAAATTCAGTTCGGATGTGTTGACTTTGTCGTAACTAAACCGTAATACTTTTCTTTATCATCATAATTCAAATCATGTGCCATCACACCGCTCACATTTACGATACAAGTTACAATAAAAACAAAAACCTACACGTAAATGTTAATTGACACGCTACACGTAAATGTTATTTTTATTATGAGTTGGACATTTTTAATTTATTTTATTTTATAATTTTTAATATACACTTGGGAGCAAATAAATCGAGCCACTTCCTTTTTCACGCATTATGGTAATTATTTTTGGTATTATGGAACGCATCGATTCGAAACATATATCGCCTAAAAGGGTATTTAATAACCTTTACAAAGAGGGTAGTTAGTTGTCAAAATTTCATTTTTTTTTTATTTAAATTAAAGTTTAAAGGGTAGAATAAAATTATCGCATTTAATTTGCTTATGACATTTTTATTGTACTCTGTTAAGAAAAGATTAAATTTGAGGTTTTTGTTAATCATACCCATATTACTTGTTATTGTTGTCTTTATCTGTGTCTGTGTAATCAAAATGACCTGATAAAATGGATACTACACCGACGGAAGCTGCCCAAGTTGTAGCTTTACTTGAGGTTGGACACGGACAACGTGAAGTGGCACGCAGACTTCATTTGAGTCGTTCAAAGGTACAGCGGGTATACCGCAGGTATCTGGAGACTGGTGCTTTTGTTCGGCGACCTGGAACTGGCCGACCACGGGCAACAACAGAACGTGACGACCGCTTTATTGCAACCAATTCGTTGCGCGACCGTGGACTTAATGCTGTTCAGCTACAGCAAGCGTTACGTGACGTTCGGGGAGTCTCAATCAGTAGGTGGACAGTGAGACGAAGACTAAAAGAACGAAATTTAACATCACACAAACCAGCAACTGGCCCAAAATTGACTGTAGCTCATCGCCGATCTCGCTTGGAGTTTGCTCGAGAACACATTAATTGGACGTTAGAAGACTGGAGGTCAGTTTTGTTTTCTGACGAGTCAAGAATCTGTCTTTTTAGCAATGACGGGAGAAACCGAGTGTATAGACGTCCTGGTGAAAGATTTGCCCAATGTTGCATTCGAGAAACTGTGAGTTTTGGTGGTGGTTCTTGTATGGTGTGGGGAGGAATTTCTCTAGACGGAAAAACGGAACTTGTCTTCGTCGACCCCGCCAACGATGGCAGTGGTAGACGTGGATTAACAGCTGACCGATACATAACTGACATTCTTGAAAACCACGTAATGCCGTATGCTGGTTTTGTCGGAGAAAATTTCTTGTTTATGCATGACAATGCGAGACCTCATACCGCGCAGATCGTTACGGAATACTTGTCTGCGATCGGGATTCAACAAATGGTATGGCCAGCACGAAGTCCCGATTTGAACCCGATCGAACACCTATGGGACGAGCTAAAACGGAGAGTCCGAGCCAGGGTTCCCGCTGTTTCATCCATTCCCGAGCTTAAAGTCGCTGTGCTTGAAGAGTGGGAGAACATACCACAATATGTCATCGTAACGCTGATCAGATCGATGACTAATAGGCTACAAGAATGTATCAGGGCACGGGGGGGTAATACCAGTTATTAAGAATATTTTTTTTGCAATAATTTTGTTTTTTATTGTTTTTATGGACTGTTTTAGCCCTACTAAATTTTCTATCAAAATTACCATTTTTCTTGCAGAGCCAATAATTTATCATTCAATAAGGTTATTATTCAATAATTTACCCTCATTGTAAAGGTTATTAACTAAACTTTTAGGCGATATTATATAGTTCGAATTGATACGTTCCATATTACCAAAAATATTTACCATTTTACGTGAAAAAAGGTAGTGGCTCGATTTATTTGCTCCCAAGTGTAGTTAGTAATTTTGAATGTTTGACTATTTTTACCAATAATTATTATGACTCTATAATTAGAATATTTGTACGCCGTCTATCGGCAGGACATAGCGTTCATTAATAATATTGACATCTGTACTTTAGTTTTACCTATGTTCTACAAATAAAAATATTTGAATTTGAATTTGAGTACATGCATGTATGTAAACTCACGGCTTTTTCCCATAGCAGTAGGCAGCAACTAAATAATGCCACCATACGTTCTATTCTTTAAATACTCCTTTTACTTCATCCACGTTGATAGATCTTGTGAAATAAATAGGTACATATCAAATTATATTATTTTCATTTAAGCCACATTAGTCTTATCGTGTCAAGTTTATCTAGTCATCATTCTCTTACCATTATGTCCCAATACATTTGTGGTCGGCGCAGCATGTCTTCTTCTTCCATACTTCTTTGTTTCTGGTCATCTCATGGGATACCTCCTTTCTTGCCATACCGTTGTTAACACAGTCCATCCATCGTTTTAAGTTTTTCTAGTAAAAGGCAAAAACCGGCCTCTGGTCAAGACCAGAGGCAGTTCGTGTCCCACGCGCGCCTCAAAGAGATATCAGCAACACGGAAGGGGCCCGCAAGGGCCGACGCCCTTCGGGGCTGCGGGTTGTTCGCAAGAGATACCGCGGCCTCGACATAAAAGGCTAAGAAGGAACATTTTTTTTTTTAAAAGAGACATTGCCCCACATTAGGAATTTCTCCTGTATCGTGGGTGCGTTCACAAACATTTAAACTCACATACACAACCAAACATGGGTGGTTTTTAGTCAGTAGAAGTCTGCCACTCCCTTTCGCTCTGTCCAGAGCGGGAGGGGTTATTTGATGATTCCCCACCCCCCCAAAAAAAAAGAAGGGTAGACATCGAACCAGTTGGCAAAAGCTTTTATGCTATAAATTCATCACTCTCAGAAACTAAAACACGTGACACAGGACAGTTTTCAACATAATATCACCGACATAAGTATTTACTCATACAGCAAGGTAAAAAGTAAGGGAATTTCATTTTCCGTGTCGCCTGAAGACAAATGTACTCGCAGACATAACGGCAATAACGTTGGGGACTGTTTGTATGTATATGTGTCATGTAGGATTGCGTATATTATGTACATATTTCAGGCGTTGACATACATATCACACGCTTTTTATTCTCAGCCCCCATAGGGAGTTGCGCCTAGTGGTGTGATTCATATTAGTTATGCGAACCAGTATTGCCAGATTTCAATTCGTGTCTAGACTTTTATGAAAAATCTGTTTTTATTGGAAAAAGATTTTTATTACAATTTTAGTTTTAATATACAATTGAATTGTGTAACTAGAAGTTATTAAGGACCATGATGTCAATATAGGCCAAGAAGAGGAAAAAACAAACTACTGAATCAACTTTTAGGGTTCCTTAGTCGATATGGAACTGTCTGTCTGTCTGTGTGTCTGTCCGTCCGCACTATATCTCAAAGAACTAAAAAGCTGTAATTTGGCATGAATATACAAATGAGTTACGCCGACAAAGTGCTAAAGTAAAATATTGAAAATTATTTTTTTTAGGGTATCTCCACTCCAGTACACATTAAAGTGGGGATGATTTTTTTTCTCGCGAAGTTCATTGTGTGGGTTGTCATTGGTTAGGTATTTAAAAAATATTGCAAGTTTTCTCAAACACTTTTTCGATTAAGGAATTCGTTTGTAAACTATTAAGCTTTAAAGTGAACATTTTTGTTAGACTTAAGTGTGCCAACCTAAACCACATATATGGGTTGTGTTTGGGCGTGTGAAAAAAATCATAGCAGTAGCAAATATAACGAAAATAAAAGGAAAACTATCACAGCTAAGTAGGCTTTACAAGTTTACGAGTAATAGTCGACCAACTTATAAAATGTACCTGTTTGAAATATTTTCCTATACATAATGTATGGGCATAATGTATGTCAGGGTGGTTAATCAGTTTAGTAAGTTCACATAATTTTAATGGGCAACTACATTGTGCGTGGTCCAACATGTACTTTGCCGGTTTTTATTCTATGGCCAATCGTATTATTTTTTTTCAATTCGGTTCTTATATGACTAAGTTACGAGGTAACAAATATCATCATTATTCTCTTGCAGTTAACCCAATTATTTTGTAGTCGGCGCACTTTTAAGAAGGTGTTTCTCAGAAAAAGTTCTCGATAACTTTTCTCGAAGTGGTTCTATGTAATAGCATCGCGCAATACCTATGCAAGTGTAGTCAACGAATAGCCACATGACATATCGTAAGTTTCGATTTAATTCTATGTGTATAGTGCATTATTTAGCAAAAACGCTGTGAACAAAATATACGTACATTCTGTCACCGTTATTTCCTTTAACCAGAAACATTAAATCCCCTCATTATATTTCCGAAATGGGAAAATACGTAAATTAATTTATTTTCTGAGCTGACACATACTCGGGCTTTCAATCAGTCGGTTTTCACTAAGCGAACAAATTAAAATCTTTTGATTAACAGCTGTGACGAATGAACCGAATGCGACATATTATTACCTACATGGGACGACATTGCAATGGAGTTTTATTTTTTATATTTTCTCATAATGGAAAAATTCGGGTGTATATGGAAAGTTATATTTATTTTAATGGCTTGCTTTAATGAGACAGCCGAAGTGTTACTTCGTTGTTTTATTCCTATCCGTAGCTATTGGTTCACATCTGCGTAGTCCTCCAGTAAACAGTAGCTTGATTTTATGTTTTTCTTACATAAATGATTGCGTGATAATAAGAACCTTTTCAAGGTGAGATAGGTACTTTTATCTATCTGTTAAACATGGTCAAACACTATCATCAGTATTTTCAGTAATAACGTACCAAAACCGCTTATTTCAATATCACATTCCGGTAATACTTACCTTTCCCCTCGTTCAGTTTTCAACAGCTCCAATTTCCGTAAAACGACAAAATACATTCCGCAAGCCTTTAAAATATAATCCGATACCTTTGGGGACCATCGTAAAACATTTTTCCTCGTAACTATGCAAAATCTTTCGGATTTATAGACGTTTAATATTTCGGAACCTTCCCTCCCTTTGTAGGCTGTCCAAATCAAGGTACGAGCTTAAAATATTAATTTTCCTCTCGGATCGTAGAAACAAAAGGTAGGTAGAATAATATTTGGAGAACCTACATAACATTTAATACTGTAAAATAAATATGGTGAGCCTTTTTACAAAGAACGGATTGTTTTTATGTAATAACAGTATCAGGTGGTTTCAATACAGTGACGGTCAACGGCGGGTATTAACACTGAAAGCTTTTAAAGGATTTTGAGTGGATGGTCAGTGGTGGCGGGCAGAGTTACAAAGGGCGATTTGAAAACCTTCCTAGAATAACCGGTATATATTCAGCGGATCAAATTCTAGGTATCTAGATTTTTGTTCTGTTCTCCAATAGTGAAATCCAATCTCAAACTGTAGGTATTTTCATGTGACTGATACTGCTTTTTTGAAGAAATTGTTTAATTGACATAGATTGCATGGTAAAGCTTTCTCCATACTTTTGAAATTAAGAATATAACTGTAGTGAAATATACTACATGAAAGCTCATCGCTATTAACTTAACCTATTCAGTTTAGGACCTTTTCACGACATCCGAATGGCCAATACTTACCGAATAAAATAAAAAATTTAACAGAATTATCTGCCAAGTAAGTTAACCTAATCGTAGGTTGTACACGAAGTTTTCTTTAAATCTCAAACAAATGTGTATCGAAAGTAACCATCAGTAATATAAAGAAACAGCATAAATAAGCCTGTACAAACATTTTAAAATACATTTTAAGGAAGAATTTAAATGATAAGTGAGATGAGTGAGCAAAGGCCGACACCTGCCAGTGCTGCTAGTTGTTCGATTAAGATACCGCGGCCCCGGACACAAAGGGCTAAGAAGGAACATTGGTGGTTTTTAGCCAGTAGAACTCTGACACTCCGTTCCGCTCGGCCCAGAGCGGGGAGGAGTCATTTTAAGATTTCCCACCCTCTATCAAAAAGGGCAGCATTATCATTCAACATGATTTCTACTAAAAAATGGCCAGTTTTTTCTTGGAAAAAAGCTTTCGTACATCTCAGTGTTGACCTGGCCAGACAGTAACTTCCGCCAGACAAATGCGCGAGTGATGATTATTTAATCCAGGCATGTTTACAAAGAGGGTAGGCAGTTACCTTGAACTTGTCTAGGTACTTGTTTGTTTCACCAAGATGAATACGTCATACACAGCCATAAATCTCTTGAAGTACTTTTAGAGTGGGGTCGTAATTCTTGTTTTTTGAGAAGAATATAAAGTCCCAGTAGGGTTTGGAGTCATAACAAGTTTTATGAGAAAAATATTGTATTATTCTATGTAATTCATGTGACAAACGGTGTTTTATTAACTCAGCAAGACGGTTAAGTGAAAGAATTGAATTGAATTCTAACCAATGAAGTTTGTGGAGTGAAAGATGATTAAAACGTCGATTTGTAGTAAAGTTCTATAAATAAAATCTTTCTCCAAACTTCTAAAATTAGTTCTAAGAGGAAATATAGATTTTTATGTCGAGTTCTAGCGTGTATTTTGTGTTGATAAACTGTCGGGCACGTAGAACGGTTTGTAACCGTATATAAAAAAGAAAAATGCTGTGCCATAAGTATCTAAATAACATAACATCATGCCTGTAATCCCCGAAGGGTTAGGCAGAGGTGTACCCAATAGTACACCCACATTTCGCCAGTTATGTTTAAGTCCCATGTAAGGCGAGCCTATTGCCATCAACCGGGCACAAATCCAGACTCCGTGGCAGTTACTGATAAATTCCAGATGGAAAAAGCCAATAACACTTTGCCCAACCCGGGAATCGAACCCAGGACCTCATGCTCAGCAGTCGTGCTTGCGACCACTAGACCAACGAGGCAGTCAGTATCTAAATACCCATTCTAAAATGTAGGGCAGTAGGCAGTAGGGCGCCAGCTAATAGATAACTATGTCGATGAAAATGAATATGTTTATTATGGATTTGTGCCCGGTTGATGGCATAAGCCTCACTCCCTGTTACATGGGACTTAAACATAACTGGCGAAATGTGGGTACTATAAGGTACACCTCTGCCTAATCCTTCAGAGGTTACGGCGTGTTGTTATGATATTATTACTAAATTGAGAAAAATACTCTATGAAGCAAGTAAACAATCAATCTATTTTTCACCATGAAGCATCTAAATCTTCCACTGACGTAAACCCAGCGCCATCTTTCCACCCTAAATCCCATAAAAATAAATTACCACAAACTTACCAATACCCATACCAGTTCTTCAAGTACTCAATTCCAGATCCCCTTATTTCTTGAGCCATCAACACCCCCTACTCCCCTTTTCTACCCCCTTCGGAATCCGTTAATACCAAAGAGTTCTAATTCAGGATCATTGGCTTACTGTGATGGATTCGGTGCTGAAATGATTGCTTCAGTTTAATGCAACTGTAGAGGGTTGAAGATGGGGTTCCAGGGACGTTGGTGGGTCTTTCATGTTTATTTAAATTGTGGTAAATGTTATGTTATCGCTTTGCAGATATTTAAAATTATATGGTTGGTTTGATAAGACAGTTACTCGGGAAATTTAAGGTGATTATTATTTTAAGGCTATTTTTTGACAGTTTTTTTTTACAAATTTTATGAAGGTTATACTGACAGTTCGTTATACTTTGCACACAGGTAGACCACTATCTTTTATCCCAGCATTACGTTTTAGGAGGATAACTTTTAACCTCCAAAAGTAGAAGCCGTGGGTAAAAGCTAGTCTTTGATAGGTACTTGTGCTGTAGTCGATGTATTTGAAAATATATTCACGCATAGCCAAGTATAACTCGCGAACTTTAGTACTTTATATTCAAACACGAGTACCGATCTTACTAACCTATTTATATTTTGGGAATATTAGGCCATTACCATTAAAATAAACATAACCACATAAATATTTACAAGCAATGAGAACGTTTTATGACATCTGATGTAATACGAACTGTCAATCTCGAGATATTGGCTGATATTGAAACCCACATACACGTTCTTATATTCACCATTACATAAATGAAATGCGAAATTGTACCGTAAGAGCCGAGATATGTATTTCAAAATTGACTAGCAAATAGTGTAAGTGAGAAAATTAAATATGTATGTATTTCTGGCGTTTCTATATTCTATATACAACACAATGCGCATAAATATGTATATCTCTTTAAATATTTACAACCTTCCACAATACTAAGAAAATAACAGCTAATTTTGGAAGAAGAATAAATTGATAAAGCGCTAACGGTTTAGCACTTAAAGCGATACAGTGTTCCGCCATATATCTTCCCGTACGTAATGGAATCTGCTTCAGTGTATTCAACACTAACAAGTGTATTAGTAGAGTGCCGTAAGGCATAGATATTGTAAAATCTCGGTTTTATTTCTCATCGTTCATTCAATAGATTTATGTCAGAATATGAAAGAAAATTTTAATGATAGACATAATGAAAGAAATGCAGAAATCTGTAACAACATGGGTTTTAAAATATATTGCAAACCTTACAGTTTATAATTTAAAACTTTTAACTGTCAGTCACGTATTTTAGCTCGTTATGCATGGCTTTCGTTTGGAAGCTAAAATGACAAAATAAACATTACTATCGTCATTTACTTCCTATATTTCGACACTAAAATTCGCAAGCAACATATGTATAACACATCTCGTGGTTTCAACCAAATAATTAATACGTAAATTAAATTATGTTTCGCTCATTCCGCTCTCACGAACACCACTAAATAACCCAAAATCAACGTAGTATTTCTTAGAAACTTAATAAATTTAACGTCTCCTGACGCTATCTGAAATTCAGTTTAGAAGGTGAAGAGTTTCCTAATTTATGTAGATTGTTAGCACTTCCCACGGTATAAGGTGAGTTCAAATAGAAAATAATTTTCTTTAATATCCTTAAAGGAAATGAAGCGAATATTTCTTAGGAAACATACAAATCAGTGGCTTAATTTTTTCTGTGTATTTTTTATAACCTGGGGCCTTTCTGTTGGAACTCTTTAAATCTAGAATGTTTAGGTCCCTAAAGTACCAAGGTGTGGGAGATCCTAGCTCATTGCCAAATGATTTAACACGGTCGTAGAGTCCTTATATAACGACCCAGCTAAAAGAACGATAATCCAAAAATGCTAAAATATTAATGATTAATTCAAAGGAAACAGCGGCGAATCAGCGAAGCTTCTGGAAATGGTCTACAAATAGCATTACATTTATATTTATACTAAGTTAATACTGTGTGCGTTATTATTATCCGAAGTACACTTGTCTGAAGAATGTTTAACCGACATAACAATCAATACAAGTCCACATTTTAAAATAATTTGAAAAAAAAACAACTACAATATACACTCGGTTCCAAAAATAACGGGTCAGTCACATAAACCCGAATATCTCCCGAACTACGTATGCCATCCTAATGAAACGAAGACTGTTCAATTGAGAATTTAATTATACAGATAAAAAATAAAATAAAACTTAGTTACACCCACAATATTAATCTCTAAATTAAAAAAAAAAAAGTAGTCATATTTTTCTTAAGATTACATTTTTTTATGATTGTTTTTTTGCTGTTTTTCATCACTTTCTTCATTTAATACTTTGTATTGCCTCCACGAGCTCTTCTGACAGCTTCCAGGCGATTAGGCATGCTGTACACCAAATTTCGGAGCCGGTGCTGAGGAATACCTTCCCATTCCTCCACCAGTGCTTGTTTGAGCTCGGGAAGCGTGATTGGTGGGGGGTTTCGACCTTTCACGCATCTCTGAAGCTCGTCCCAGGCGTGCTCGATGGGGTTTAAGTCCGGGCTTCGCGCTGGCCACTGCATGAGTTCGATACCGACTTCTTCAAGGTAGTCATGTACAATTCTGGCGGTATGGGGACGCGCATTATCATGCATTAATATGCCATGCCGGACCATCCTGGCATTGAAAGGACCTACATGTTCATTGAGGATATCTTCCACGTACCTATCTGCATTTAGAGTTCCATTTTGAATGAGTACCAGCTCGTTGCGGGCCTCAGCAGAAATCCCAGCCCAAACTTGTACGGAGCCTCCACCGTACGCCACTTTTTCCTCCACACACGCTTGATGGAAGCGCTCCCCTGGTCTTCTGTACACCAACTGTCTACCATCATGCTTATAAAGCATGAATTTAGACTCGTCCGTGAACATTACTCTAGACCAATCGTCTAGTGTCCAGTTTAGGTGCTCGCGCACGCATCTCTGTCTTGCAATTCGATATCCCCGTTCCGGTTTGGGGCCATTTGCGGGCCTCAATGGTTTCAAATTTGCTTCAGCAAGACGTCTTCTTACTGTTTGAGCGCTTAAATTGCCACCTCCAAAGCGAATAAAGTGAGTTTTTAGACCAACAGCAGTTTGAAAACGATTTCGGAGCATTGTAGCCACCAGTTGTCTGTCTCCCTGGCCGTTGTGCATCTTGGTCTGCCATTTCCTGGTCTTCTAAGGTGTGATCCGGTCTCTTGGTACCGCTGGACTACCCACTGAACAGTCGACAAAGATACACCAATGTTTCTGGCTGTTTCACGCTGGCTCCGCCCAAGTTCCAAAAACGTTAGGATTCTGGTACATTCCTCTAGCGTGACTGCCATGCTTCACCTCACAGAATAATAATTATCGAGCTCGTGGAGGCAATACAAAGTATTAAATGAAGAAAGTGATGAAAAACAGCAAAAAAACAATCATAAAAAAAATTAATCTTAAAAAAAATATGACTACTTTAGTTTTTTTTTAATTTAGAGATTAATATTGTGGGTGCAACTAAGTTTTATTTTATTTTTTATCTGTATAATTAAATTCTCAATTGAACAGTCTTCGTTTCATTAGGATGGCATACGTAGTTCGAGAGATATTCGGGTTTATGTGACTGACCCGTTATTTTTGGAACCGACTGTATTTAGAAAGTAAACTTCTGCAAATCAACAAGTAAAGCATAATAAGTACCGCACAAGCCGAGCAAGGTATGAAAAGACGTAGTAGGGCTAAAATAGGCCCTACTTTTGCACTCAACATAAAAGCAAGCAAAACAGCGGGACTTACGTAGTGAAAAATAGCGTGTACAGTTCACGTCAAATAACTTTGCCCCTCTGAAGTTAGCCATTTGCAAAGATCGCGCATGCGCAGTTCCAGTTTTGTTCGTAATTTTGACTGCTGCGCAGCCACTCGTAGCCAACTTCAGAGGGGCACAGTTATTTGACGCGAATTATATATGTGTAGCCCTCCTTTCAATCGTGAAGAAAATGATGAGGTTGGGATCCAACGGAATGGAAGTGATTGACAAAAATAAAATTCTGGTGCCTCATATAGAATGATTTGTGCTTCTATAAATTATGTTAACTTAGTTGAATATTTGTTTCTGCGTCAGAATTTTATTATATTATTTCCAAAAATCGTACGGTTCAGACAACTCAGTTTTAACCGGATTATCATAAGATTTTAGGAAGCATTAGTAAATCTACTGTCTCGTTGAACTAGTAGTTGCAAGTTCAACTACAAAGCGTGAGCTGTTATTGGGTTTTTCCATCATGCATTTCTCAGTAGCAGCCACGGACTCTGGATTGCTCGGTTGATGGTGATAGGCCTCGCCCTTTTTTTTTTTGGCGGGTGGAAAATCATCGAATAACCCATCCCGCTCTTGGGCAGAGCGAAAGGGAGTGTCAGAATTCTACTGACTAAAAAACCACCCATGTTCCTTCTTAGCCCTACATGTCGAGGCCGCGGTATCTCTTGCGAACAACCCGCAGCCCCGACGGGATAGGCCTCGCCCCTCATACCGCGAACGCCTATTCTGATCAACTTAGCAAAATATCAAATGCACGCCTGCTTGTACTTACGATACTTCGTAACTAAGCAAGAATCTGAATAAATAACATTGTTACGTTATAATTAACGTTTATACAAGAAACATTACAACAAAATTAACTACTTCAAGTAGAAGTAACGCACCAACATCTGAATGCTCTAATTTTAGTACAAAATGAGATACAGCCTTCTAAGTGTCTAAAGTTCGGATATTTACAGCCTCCTCCACGATATCTCTAGAAGTCTAGAATATTATTTATGTAACAATTCACAGATGATTTGCTCCAAAACTGCGTAGAATTAGAATATCTACAGCTTCGTTAGGTACAAGTAAAATATTACTATTTTCGTTAGCTAAGTAACGTACAAAACATTATTTAAAATGTTCTGTATCGAACAGTTAATAGTTTTAGCTAGAAATTTATATCTACTAGAAATGGCTTCTGTTTTGTTAACAACTGCAAATCCGGTGTCTTTTTTAACGACTGAAAAAACCACTTCTGGTAATACAAATGCAGCTACTCCAACTTTCCCATCAGGCGTAAGAATATCTCCAAACATCAACTTTTAAATTATACTGGCCTATTACTGTCCTACTGCAAAGCTAAGACATCTTCTCATACAGAAATGGCACGAATATTGATTGCCACGCTTGCTCGAGACAGGTTAACTGTTACTGACTTATATTCATTTCCAATTTCAGGTATTTTCATCGGGGCTGCGGGTTGTTCGCAAGAGATACCGCGGCCTCGACATGAAGGGCTAAGAAGGAACATGGGTGGTTTTTAGTCAGTAGAAGTCTGACACTCCCTTTCTGCCCAAGAGCGGGAGGGGTCATTTGATGATTTTCCACCCACCATAAAAAAAAAAATCCTCATGATGTTATTTTTTCGTAGACATCTGTGACGTCTGCGATAAACTACGAAAGGACAAAATAACAGATACCTTGTATAGTATACCCCGATTGTATAGATACGCAAAAAAAGAAAAAACTGGCCAAGTGCAAGTCGTACTTGTACATGAAGGGTTCCGTAACATCGTAGTAGGGAAGCGCCCCCTTTAATTTGTATTATTTCTTGTTAAAGCGGCAACAGAAAAACATATTTTGTGATAAGTTTGTTTTTTATAGTGTTTGTATGAATGACAAAGTTAGTTTTAGAAACCTCAATGTTATTTTTTAAGACCTGTATGTAGACACCCCCCACACGTATAGGTTTGATGAAATTTTTTTTTTTTAATTTCAGCCCCCTTAGTCTTTTTTTTTTTTGAATGAAAATCGTAAAGCGGTTCACAAAATACATCTACTTGCCAAGTTTCAACTGTGAAGTTTTATAAGTTTCCGAATAAAGTGGCTGTGACATACGGACGGACAGACAGACATGACGAATCTAAAGGGTGTAAAAGTACCCTTAACGCAAACGAAGGGCATTTGTTCTCCAAACCACTGCGATAATTTTTTTGTTCTAGACCATACCTGGAAACCTCCTAGTTACGGAGATATTGGGGGTCAAAGTTACAAATTTTTCACAGCTGTTTTTGTAAATACTAGTATTTCAGGTTTTAACTTTACTTAAATTACCTCCATGACCCGTTTACTATTCAAAGCATCCACTAGCACAATGTGTTAAGAGTGCTACTTTGAGTTTTACCGTAAAATGTGATTTTTGACCCTAAAAAAAAAGTCATTTCCCAGCAAAAATTTTTGCGTAGGGGTACTTAGTTTGATGTACAGAATGCTTGGTTGACGGATGCGTGAAGGGTTCGTTTACACCCTGTATAAGGGTTCCGTTTTTTGCCATTTGGCTACGGAACCGTAAAAACCTCCAGACAAGGCCATTCCAAAATAACTATAAATCAAATGATCACTTAAAATCTATTAAAAGAGTGAATGGTGGAATGAACGCATCAATCTCGAGACAATCTCGACACACTTTTCAAGATAAACGATAAAAAGTCGGAGCTCATCTCCGATCAATTTGTTTTTTGTTGGACAGACTCCGACAGAAGGCTTATTCTGGGAAACGATAATTTGAAAAGTCTCGTGAAATTGCGTGAAATTAACCATGCTGAAGAATATCAAATAAAAAGTCAATGGCATGAATGAAAAAGTATATATTGTATTCATTCTGAGAATCGGTCTAGAGTAGACAGAAAAAAAGACTACAGCGACGGGGTGCAAAAAAAAATACAACAGCATGCCACAGAGGAAGAACTAACATCAACATTCTAAATCGCACTACTAAAGTTAATCGTGACTTAATGGAAAATCCGAAACCAGCAGCTGTCGGGTAGTGCCCACCAGATGAGACTGGTAGCGTCCGTCTGGTCGAAGGAACCTCTATGGGGTAGAAAGAACTTTACACCCCGTTCTTCTTACCTTTATACCTGCAGGGCTATCGCGTATCTTTTTCTGCTCATCATTCTCCCGCCCTTATCCCAATTTCACCCATCGCTTCTTTGGTCTTTTTCTACTCTTACACCCATCGACATTCATATAACATTATTTTCATTCAACCCTATATCTACTATTAAACTTCGATGATTTCTCCATGTTGTTGGGTCTCTTGATCAGCTGTCACGCCTATGATAACACCTGAAGGGTTACGCAGAGATATACCAGAATTTCACTCAAATGTATTCGACCATTGTCACATCCAGAAACCGGGCTGCTACTGAAGAATTCCTGCTAGGAAAACCCAATAACACCTTGTCCGATTCTGAACCAATAGCCTAAAGGTCTGCCTAAGACCTCATACTCAGTAGTAGCATTTGCGACAAATAGACCTACGAAGCAACCGGGATTATGGTGAAGAAGAGTTCATAATCAACGAATTAGTCCGAAATCACTCACTGGTAGGTATAGGCCTCCCCTTTCTTCTGCCACACTGGTTCTGTGTGGCAGAAGAAAGGGGATCAGATGTTTAAAAAAAATTAAACTGCTTTGTTTTTTTCGGGCTTCTCGTCTACTTCTAAATATTACTGTGTTTTTTTTTAACACATAAGTTGATTATGGACAGAATAAACAGTTTTTATTAAAACTTTTTAATTATCTTGAACAATTTTTAGCTCCAGACACGTTTTTACTTCCTTATCGTTTCGATATCGCATACATCTCGTTCCCCGAATACGTCTCCTGCAATTCATCAAGTGTTAGACCATCTATCATTGTCGTGGCGGTCTGCAATGGCCTTGTGAGCCTGATAAGGAACAAACCGAATCGGTTCCGAGATTAATCGATCGAAAGTGTATGTTATGTCACATGAGTTCTTTTAAGAAGGAAATCTACAGCTTTTGTACTTTTAATCTGTCAATACTTTTGTCAGCCTTTTTTTTTTTAGGAGGTTTGGAATTCATCAAATGACTCCTCTGGGCGGAGCGGAAGGGACTATCAGACTTCTACTGATTACAAAAAAACCGAATTCAAAAACACAAAAAAGTGAAAAACACAAAAACGAAAAAACACAAAAACGACAAACACAAAAAAGTGAGAAATAAACTTCACAACAGCTTCTGAAGTCGGTGACATTTTGTCTGTTTGATTTCGTTTTTTTTGCCACCGACTTCAGAAGCTGCTGAAAAAAAAAATACATACAGACGAATTGATAACCTCCTCCTTTTCGGAAGTCGGTTAAAAAGCACGCATCTTCCTTCTTAACCCTTTGTGTCCGAGGCCGCAGTATCTCTTTCGAACAACCTGCAGCCTCGGGAACTTTTGACTACCTTGGGTTTACTCTGGAGCTACTTTGTTGGTTACGTGTCGTTTGCTTAGTCGTATTTACAGTGACAAGCAATTTTTTTCTCAATTTTTATTCTAGTTGTTCTCTCTGCCCTTACGAGTCTGCAAGAAAACTCCTAGATGGTATTATGATGAAGAAGAGACCCTCATGTTACTATTTTAAGGATAAAACCTGCTGCAGCAGTTCACAATTTTGACTTCCTCCATCATCCATTGTTTCTATCATAATAAACCTACCCAATTAGTAACTTTATTAGATAAAGAAGACACGGTTCTCTGTCGTTCACAAAGGACATTTCACTTACAACTAAGTACAAACTCTAAGAAACAACAGAATAATTTCCAAAGATTTCCCAAACTATAAACACTTGGTGTCCTCCACAAACTTAAGATTTAATCCACTTAAATTCACGAACATGGTCGGGAACTCCTGTTGAAACCACAAGTTAATACAATGAACTTTGTGCTGTAGGTATGGAGAACAGGACTGATTTATAATTTCTATTGCGAAGAGAAACAAGGGACTCGAGAACTCGAATTACGGGTAAGTTCGCTGCTTAAATTCGGGAAATAGGTATACCAACCTAAATATAAATGAATTGTTGTTTGGATTTTGAAAGTACGTAATTACAGGTTTGACTTTGTTGTTAAACTTCTGGTGATTTCATTAATTATTTCGTAGGTACTTGTTACCTAGGCGTTTGTAGTTGTTATGTAGCTAGGTACCATCGAGATAAATACAAAGCCGGAGGGTATTTTATATGAAGGTATAGAGGTACCGTAGTCGGAGTCACCGACCGCTAAGGGCCTCGCTGTTATATTTAGAAATAGAACGCTTCCCTTCACTGTTTCTAGGTGGATTCCCGGCTAAGGAATACTAAAATAAATAATTCTGAAAGAATATAAAAGCGCTACGGTAAGTTCTCTCAATTTGGAACAAAACAAAGGATCGACCCGTAATCAAACATGTGTTAGCAAAACTGTATCCAAAATGTTGCCTTTTATCTTTTAGTTACGACATGCTACAAAAGATAAGAAACAGATTTCGTCGTAAACGAAGCACAAAGAAAATGAGAATATTAACGACTCAGCAACGCGTTTAAAGAATACTAAGTAATAAAGAAATTGACCTTTAACTAGGAAGACAGGAGAAAATTTGAACAACGAAAAATAAGGAAAATTGCGTATTTCCTCGATTATTTTTTCTACAGAAACGGGGATATTTTCAGAGATTCTTAATCCACTTATTCCCTACAATTACATACACTTCCCACGCAATATTATTGCTAACATGATCGTTAACGAATAAAATAAATGTATCACTATTTTCCGATCCTCCCTTTTTGTTACCACATTCATTAGTCGTGCGTGATTTTCCTTTTTCGTTTACGATACGGCAAATTAATGTTTCTTCTGTGAATTGGATTTCAACCTTGTTTCTTATTCATCCCATTTTAACAGATATACCTACGAAACGTTTTTCAGCGCACGATTGATCGAGTGATTGCTTACGTGCGTCTCAAATTACCAGATTTTATTAGACGTGAACACATCTATACATATGTATCAAAAGTCACGTTTTGCTTCGACGTGTAATAGTGGTTTTCGATGCGGTTTTCACTATCACACCTAGATTTATCCCGAAAATCTGATATCTTTCGGCTGCACGAATTGGATCAAATGCCACATGACCTGGATAGGACAATTTTACTTTTTTAAAACAATCGTAAATGATAATTTAATTTTGTTTCCTATCATTATACAGGATGCACCAGAAAGGTATAGTCATATTTCAGGGTGTGATTCAGACCATCAAACTGAACAACTCTCACAATAGAACCAAAATGAAAATAGTGAAAATCAGTAAATTTTTTTAACTTTAACTTCAATACCTACTCGGCCCAAATGTATGGAACACCAGTTTTTTTTCGTGACTTCTATGTTTGTCCCATTAAGAAAGGTATTGTAGTGATCTGTATCACTCCCTGAAATATGGCCACACCTAGAATATGGGTACTAAGTACATAGGTAGAAGAAAAATCAACACCACTTATTCAGTACATCATTCTGAGCTCCGCAATGTAGTTTTTTTTTGTCGGTTATTAAAAAAGAATTGCTCTTTTTGAACGCGTAGGTTTTGCACATTTGTAGCTGCTGTTTTTTTTTATTTAATAACCGATGAAAAATTTTGATGTGAGGAATCTCAAAATGATGTACCGAATATGTGGTTACCGTTTTCACGTTGGTGTCCCTCCCACCCTGTATACGCCTAGTTATCCGTCAACTCGCCTTTGATCGGAACGTTGAACGCTTCGTTTCCTGCCTTTTAGGCCTCGTCCTAATTGTGAGATTTTCCCAGGCCTTTGACCTTTGCCCTTTGAGAGAATTTTCCTAACTTCGATCATCCATGTGTCGTGATGCGTGAACGTGGGATAAATTGGCCACGATAACACTGTGTGCCAATATCAGGGTCTGGGGGACCCGCGTAATCCTTTGGTATAATTTATTGGGTGATGCTGAATACTATTGATTTAGGGTTAAGGTATAATGTGGACAGGGGTTCAACCGATATAGGTCGCCGCACGTATTGGACATTTGTAGGTATCTAATATAATAAAACAAAAATACATTTTCGGTGTTAGTAGGGTTAAATTTTGGGAATTAAAGTTATTATTCCTTACGATCATGTAAAAGAATATTAGAACAACATTTTTTTTTTCTTTGACTAGGACTTTTTTTTTTGTAGGACTTTGATCCAATTCATCATTCTCTAACCTAAAACCTGCCCACAATGACCCAAATAATCAGGTACAAAATTAGACCACAATTTTCTGAAAATGGGTTCTGTGTGAAACTAAATTGTTCGTAATTTCCTAAACCACATTGATATGTGGTTGGTACCAAATTAGTGCCAATAAATTACGGTACCATTCAAGCTAAAACCGACCACAGGTAGAACCATCAACCGTTTTGGACAATTACTAATTCCTAAAACTGTTTGCTAACTATCCTTAAGTCCATAATTATGCTACAGCTACCACGCAGCGAAAAATGACGCCGACATTATTGCGCGTGTAATCATAGTTTAGTAGAGTTTTTAATATATTATGTGTTGGTTTATGATAATTACCTATATAAGATTTTTTGTGTATTTTACCTATGGGCTTTACTACTTACGAATTTTCCATTTTCTATGATGTATGATGAACGTGGACGAGGCAAAAGGAGTATGGAGGTAAGTATCGTAGCACGTGGCGGTCTGTGTTGTTGTCCTGGTTTAGTGTTTTTTTATCAACATCCAAGCAAGGGGAACCGTTGGCAAAACCTAACATAGAATAATCCAGATTTCCAGAAATAATGATTTTCAAACAATACCTTATAATTAATCTCAACCTGTCTCAAGTATTACCTGAACTATTATTAAACCGGGGTCGTGTTCGTTAATTACACAGATAGTCAACGAAAGTTCTTAACAAGACGCCGCGAATGATCTGACAGAAGCTTATCCAACCTAAGTTAGATGTGCAGAAATTATCTCAGTTTAGTTGACCTCGGGAACGTCTTCAATTTGGTCGGTTTAATTATCAAGATTCGGATCTTCGGAGTTTGTAGGTACGGTGCTATCTTCGTGTTGTAATCGGCCTTCTTGATTATTAATTACTTTTTCCTGTACGTTTCCGATGGGAGGAGTTCGTTTCATTAATTTTTGGAAGTAATTTTTGGGTGCGAGAACGGTTTTCTTAATCTTGGAAATGAGGATCTTCTGACACCGCTTCAAAATTGTTTAACGTAAAAATAAGTCTGGCTTTTTTATTTCTAGATTTCTTTTATGAATAAGTTGGCTACACAGGGATTATGTAAATGAAGTATTTATTTTAAAAGCAACCGAAACAATGAAAAGCTGTAATTGTTATTTTTTTTCCAGAGACTGGCTATAAAAAAATTTAATTGGCTAGTTACTTACTTTCTATTTTACGTTGTTGTATAAGTATCTTCAGAATTATTACTTTCCAGACCATTATGCTTATGAAACGATTAATTAAGAAATATCTATCTATTCCGAGTCCCTCGTTGCTAAAGTGGTCACAAGCGCTACTAAGCATGAGGTCCTGGATTCCATTTCCAGGTCGGGCATTGTCTCAGAGAGTTTTTCCATGAGGGATTTGTGGTGCTTGGACTTAAAAATGAAGGTGAGCAATTAGGTTTACCTCTGCTTAACCCATTAGGAATAACAGACGTGATATTATAATGTTATGAAGTTAGTTTTTCGTATTAGATTTACTATCTGTAATGACAAAGGCAACATGTGATAAATGAATAAATTATTTGAGTTATATTAAACTTCCATTGGTGTAGCTTTAGATAGCTTTCCTGCCTACCTAAACCTTACCTTATGAATACTAATTTTACCAATACATATCATAATACCGAATTAATTGGTATTGAGTGGGAGTACAGTATTATTATCAAACCATTAATTACTTATCCGTGTATTTAGTTAATGAGTAAACATTAATTAACGCGTAACTACTTCAAAAGAACTTTCTTTTTATATGTCAGTGGCTATCATAGTGTCCATCGATTAACTGTCAAATGGTTCCATGTTGTACCAAACCATAACCGTTTGACAGTTAATCCATGGACACTATGATAGCCACTGACATTTAAAAAGATACGCAATAGCCCTGTAGGTCTTTCCACTGAAGATCACGAAGTCCGCCATTTGACAGTCGTTACAGATAGTCAGTGGTCCGAAAGTCTGAAAACCAGTCTCACTAAAAGTTATCGTATTACTCTGGTTGTGGAGGTAATATAGGGAGTCGCTCCATGTAAAATCCTGGTACTCAACATAGTTCGAAAACGGCGAGGCAGATAATGATGCCCAGTTAAAACCAGCGCTAGGCAAAATACCAATTAAAGCGAACTCGGAAGTTACTAAGATAACAGCATCTTGATTGATTACCTAAACTAATATTTCCACAAATGTCAACCTACTCCAATATTGAACTGTAAGATATCAACCTCATCCTATAAACATGTTTCTGTGGGCGTTACTTTATCACAGAAGGGTCAGGATATCAATTCGAGGGAACACGATTACTTGGTCAGTGATCCACAAAGATAATAATTATTTGATAATATTATTAAAGCCGAAAATAGTTTCCATTTATTTAATGGCTGTGGGAACATAGATGTTTCCTTTGGGATATAAATAGGTGATGTGGTACATGGTAGATTAACCTTTGATTATAAATAGGGTATGGTTCGTGTTATCCCTGAGGTTGAGGATTCGCACCTTAGAGATTATGCGTTCAAATCCAGGCAAGTATCAATGTAGCTTGATTTTTTTATAAAGGGTGTAAAAGTACCCTTAACGCAAACGAAGTGCACTTGTTCTCCCCACCACTGCGATCATTTTTTTGTTCTAGACCATACCTTGGAACCTCCTAGTTTCGGAGATATTGGGGGTCAAATATCCAAATTTTTCACAGCTGTTTTTGTAAATACTAGTATTTCAGGTTTTAACTTTACTTAAATTACCTCCATGACCCGTTTACTATTCAAAGCATCCACTAGCACAATGTTTTAAGAGTGCTACTTTGAGTTTTACCGTAAAATGTGATTTTTGACCCCAAAAAAAAAGTAATTTACCAGCAAAAATTTTTGCGTAGGGGTACTTGGTTTGATGTACAGAATGTTTGGTTGTCGGATGCGTGAAGGGTTCGTTTACACCCTGTATGTATATACTTTCTGACGTAAAATAAGGATAAAATAAGGAATGAGTACATAAGAGGAAGTCTGAAAGTGGCGCCGGTGACTGAAAAGTTGTGTGGAAATCGGTTGTCGTGGTATGGGCATGTGATGCGGAAGAATGAGGAAAATGTTGTGAGGAAGGTTATAAATATGAATGTGAAAGGATATACGAGTAGAGGAAGACCAAAGAAACGATGGATGGACTGTGTTAAAAATGATATGGTAAAAAAGGAGGTGTCTCATGAGATGACGAGAAACAGAGAAGTATGGAAGAGGAAGACATGCTGCGCCGACCGCAAATGAATTGGGATGAGGGCAAGAGAATGATGATGATACTTACTGTCGTTTTCTAAGAAATCAGTGAGGATACGTGGTGTAGAACTAGTGTAGGTCTCAAATCACCAATCAGCCTCGTAACGAGCTTTGCCCAGCAGTGCCTAGCCTAGTGCTAGAGTTTTTATGCTGCCCGTGGGCCTCTGATTTGGCTTAACATACCGTCAATAAATATATCTCAGGCATGATGTTTTTCCTTCACTGAAGCAAGAAATAATTATACAATACGCACATGGATCTGAAAATCAGAGGAGACTGTCTTAGGTTCAAACTCGAGGCCTTAGAAGAAAGAAATGACAAACATTTATTTGGTACAGTCATAGTCACATGCCACGAATGCACATGATATAAAACAAAACTAAAGATATTATTTTATTTATTTATTTCATTTGGGAAAACAAACAGTAGCAGTACATTATGTATACACAGCCGTAAAACGTCTTAAAATTAAAATTAACATATATACTACCCACAACATTTTCACGACTTAAGAGGGTGGTATAATTATTATTTAAGTATTTACTGAACAGCAAAAGCATACCAGTATTTTTCTTGAAGTACCTTAAAAGGTACATAATATCTGAAACGATAAATCACTACACAGACTACTTAATGTAACTTCAAAAAAAACCAGCAAAAAGGTACCAAAAGGAACATTAAGAACAGATTTATTACCAAGTATTTATTACCTCAACTTACGAGAAACACTGAAAGTATCATGTTTCGTTCGGTACTTGATGGATTTATGTCCAAATCAAAAATAGATTAATCTGTTATTTCGTAGGTTCGTACAGCCTTGACAGTGAATTTAATGGTCAATATACAGTGTGTTATCAGATATAATGCTTATAATAATAATGTATACTGGCACGTGTAGTGTAGCACGGAGTAACAGTTAAATGGAGAACACAAGTATTGTCGTCGCACATAAGACGTATTGCAACATCATCATTTCAGCCGAAAGACGTCGACTGTTGGACATAAGCTACCCCCAAGTGTCGCCACATTGACCGTTTCGTCCAACGGACCCCCGCAACCTTTACTAGATCATCGGTCTACCTAGTGGGAGGACGCAACGTCTTCAACGGGTCGCGGTCGCCACTACAGAATTTGTCGGCCCCATTTTATTGTATGATCACTGATATATTTTCCAATCTAGAACCCATATTATCTATCATCATATACAGTTCGATTTCAGTTAATGTTTGGCATAAGCCTTCAATGTAATGTGAACATGTCCAAGTTTCTGTGCCAGCACCCGTTCACAAACCTGGCATATTAATGAATAGTACATTTTGATACAAGTGCGGAAAGTTTATTATTGCATTCGAGGCGGATTGCACACCCGAGCCGTACGGCGAGGGTGTTCATGGGGTCGAGAAATGCATTATCAAATTCCCACGTATCAAACGACGTTCTTCAAATACACTTTCGAAGAAATTAACTAAAAACGATACTTAAGTATTTTTGTCATCAATTTTTAGGAGACTATGATTTCGTTTGCTTTTTTACCGAGGTTTGATTTCGCCAGATTGAAGAAGAAGCAAATTAAGGTATGACGCCGCTAAACAGCCTCATAGAAAAAAATAAAAAATTCAAATATTTTTTAATTATGAACACAAATAAATGATTACTTGTTCATAAAGTAAATAATTGTTTAAAATAATCATATTTATCTAAAGTATTCTTTTTATAAACACAATTTAATATTCAAAAAATATTTATGCTGTAAAGACGCAAATCAAAATGACGAATTTAAAAAAAAAAACACCACCGACTCTATAGTCGGTGGCGATTATTTTTTAAATTTCCGATGTTTTAATCGATTTGGACATAATATAAGGTATAGTTATCTGTGGTAATTTTCTTTCCAGCCCTTGGTTGCGGAAAAATAAGATTACCGCACACATGCGAAATATGTTGCAAGTCGAACCTAACCAGTTTGTAGTGCAATACAAGCTAGTTTTCGAGGAAGTGTATTGAAAAAAAATTTAAACGTTTACATCTTGTCGTCGTATTTCCATTTCTTAGACGCAACTTGGTTACAGCTTTACACAACACTGTCGAGCTACGAGGATGAAAATAAAAACAACACACATACCTAACAACATTATCACAATTTAAAGAGGCTGAAAATTGGAAGGTAATAACGAATACTGCAAGTTACCAGTTTGATGATTGATTAGATTCGACAAAAAACCGTAAAAGTGTATGAAATGTGTTGTACATCAGCACTTCATTTGTAACTTATCCATGTACTTACGTACGTACAGGTATAACCAGTGAAAGAAATCAATACAGCTCGTTTAGACCCAGGAAATTTATAATTCATGAACTGAGACCTTTATATTTTATCGGATTCTATATGCTTATTTGATTCAGGATAAAATCAAATGAAAGAAGGAAAAAAATAAATCGTATTTTTGTTACCAAAGCCAGACCACAGTTCGTATTTCATTTTTGAATAAGTAGAAATGGAATTTGATTTCAAAAAGGTAAAAATAAGCAAAAACTTGATGATTTCGGGTCTTAACATAATAAGAAACCGGAGCCTACCTGCTTCGGTAACCTCAAAAATAAGAAGACCTAATATATTATTTTCTCTTGCTTTTGCCAGCGACTTTGTCGGCTCAGAGGTTTAAAATAATCCCAATATAATTGGACGTAACGGGATTTAAAAAGTACCTTATTAAACAGGTCTATCTTTGGGTTGTCTGTGCTGTCGTTAAGACGTAAAGAGGTGACATACAGACAGATAGACTTACGCAATTGTAGTTTTATTTAATAACTTTAAGTAACAAATTAATTAAGTATTTTAAGCTTAATATCCCTTTTTTTTTTGGGTGGGTGGAAAATCATCAAATAACCCCCCCGCTCTTGGGCAGAGCGAAAGGGAGAGTCAGACTTCTACTGACTAAAAACTACCCATGTTCCTGCTTAGCCCTTCATTTCGAGGCCGCAGTATCTTTTGCGAACAACCCGCAGCCCCGACGGGAGCTTAATATCCCTTATTTCTTTTTAAATGCACAAGAACTTGTTTTTCAACAACAATGTTTTAGCTACAGATAAGATTTTAGGGATCCAACTTTTCAAGCTAAACATACCCAACATATTTAATTCTCGTCTCGTGCCTAAACACACCTACCTAACTTTTCGTAAAACATCCGAATAACCTGGTTTTGCTACGAAATATTTCATCAACTTTTCCCTTGGCTAGACTACAATTACAATTTACAAAGATTTTAATCGTAAGATGTCACCTTACTTAAGTTGCGTGAAATGAAAACAGTGAGCAGCACATTCTGCATCAGGATGAGAGAAACGAGTTTCAGTATGAGTAGTTGTGTGAAAATGTTTTTTTTTTTGATAAAACATTTTGCATAAGTAAAATCTGTTCAAAGGCTTTCAACCAGTCTATTTTAAAGTGATGTAGATGCAATACCCATTAGGTGCAAGAACAGGAAAACAATCTCGAAAATAAAATAAAAGTCTAGAAAACACTACTCAAATGTCATTGTCAACAAAACGGGAACATTTTGCGCTCGGGTGAATCGAAAATTTAAATCTTTCACCATTTATACTACCAAGTCTAGAACAAAAGAGATGCCTTGAATACCTGATATCTATGCTATACATAAGCCTACCTAGCCAATCTAGGTCTGCAGATTTAGGTACCTAGTGTTAGCCTAGACTAATACAATACGATAAAACAGGTCGGGTTTCAATTATTGGTTGTTGGTACAGCTGTGTGTTACTTCGTATTGTCTGGTAAAATAGGCGCCGAGGATGTCCTGTAGGTATATTATGATGGTTGTGTAGGTATGTTTTGTTGAGAACAAATAATCTCTCTCTTTTTGTATTAGTTTGTATTTGGATAGTATCCTGAATTCACAGAAAAGGCTATAGAGACGTTTCAATCAAGCCGCCCATAATATGATCTGTAGAACACAAAAAGGCGTAAAGTATAACGATACAATATTTTCCATCAAAATCAAGTAGCAACTATTTTCAACTAAAATTAAGCTAATCATAAAACCTACATAATATACATGTTCGGGTTGATATCTGTGATTTGGCAGTATTTGTTAAGTCAACCTGAAACATATACTAAGCACATTTGAATTTCATTCGACGTATGCCGATATGCAAACGCTGTTGCTGGATCGTATTCACAGCTCAGTATTATTCGAGCTGACATGTACTTGACTGTACCGCCCAGCTCGGCCAACCATTACATCTGGTACCGTCAATCAAAAAACACTTTAAAACAAACATTATTGACGCCTCAATTCTGTCCCATAACCCCGAGGGACACTGCCGGACAAAGATTGATTTTACTACCGCCAGTAAACAAGACGTCCCAAACTATGTCGCAGTACAAGTAAAACTTGAGGAAACTAGACGAATATCTTAAGCCCTAAACACACAAACTAGATTTGGAAATCATTGGTCCGAAAACAAAGTTGGAACAAACTCGAGCCCCACTGATTCAACATGAACCAATTATTTTCAAGGAATTCTCGTCCGTATTTCAGGAACGTAAGTCCTATTATTAGTTTAACGGGCTTGAAGTTAATGTCTTTTTAGGATTTTCTTGTCGTTTCTTGTAACGCTCATTAGGAATATTAATTAAACTAACTCTCACACGTTTGGTCCACTTTCTGTTACTAAACGGCTTTAAAGATTTTAGATAAACAAAAGCTATGTTCACAGTTAATTTGTATGTATTGTCCTTTGTGTTAAACGACCATTATTGTAGTCTTAGGCACTGTATGTCCTGTATCCAAGGTAGGTAAGTATGTATGGGTAGATAGACAATGCTCTATTTTACGCCCAAATTTACCACTGTAACGGTGTATTGCTTGTTTGTAATGTGACTTTGATCCTCGTTTGCAATCGGCTATCGTTCGTAATATATATTCCAATATTAAAGATTTAAGGTTTATTTACTACTAGCTGATGCAAACGGCTTCGCCCGCGTAAATGTACGTGCGCATAATGTGTGTGTGTATGTGTGTGTCTATCATCAACTTGTTGTTTCTTTATGGTTAATGAATAAACACATTTTTAATTAAATTAAATTATTTAATTTACTGTCAGTCAAATTATATATTAAAACCTTCCTCGAGAACCACTCTATCCATTGATGAAACAGTATGAAAATCGGTGCAGTAGTTTTTCAGTTTATCGCGAGCACACAGACAGACAGATGCGGTGGATGACTTTGTTATATAATAAGTAGTGATGGCTTTCTCGTTACATTTACAGATTTCTTTTATTAAGATGTACGCTAAGCACACTAAGTAGATTTATATTTCATTTTCAGCAACGGGATTAGTCCTCTCACCTTAACGAAAGGTACCTAAGTACCTAATTTAGGTTTTTCAGATTTTATATTACATTGCTTTAAATACGGCAGAAGACGGCTTATGTCTTACTATCAAACATTTACTTTGCGACGTGCAAAGTGAATTTTTGGTAGTAAGTTTCATTTCGTAACCAAGTTTCAGTTCATTTATATAAATCTTTGAAGAGCTAAAAGATTATTTGACTAGTCTGGATTAAAGTTTTTGGTGAGAACTAATCTGTTATCAGACTGGGATAAACTTGACAGCGTTTCTTATAGACTTCAAAAACTTAGTCGAACTTAGTGTCTTTTTGATCTACAAAGCTCCAGTTTTGATCGTATGGATGATAGTGATTATTCAATTTAGCATTCATGAGAATATAATCCTCGGATTTCCACCTGCAATAGCAGTCAAGATTCCATACACAATAACGCCTTAACCATACGCGAATCCGACGTCACACAAATAATTTATTACCAAATCATTTGCAAATATGAACATACCAACAAAATTTACACAAGCAAACTAAATTACGGCACCTTAGCTATGTCATCTGCGTAATTCTCATTCATATTCATGAGTTAATTAAAACAAATGACTCGAGGTATTAATTTCTAAACTCATTTCAACTTAGAAATAACGTTCCTTTGAGAGAGACAGATGTAAAATATTCATTGTAAAACTGGCAACGTCGCTTTTTTGCTTTTTGGGACCTATTGGGCCCTGTTTAGTGAAGTTTTATTGTATTAGACATTATTTTCATGTCCAAATTGTGTCCCGCCGATGACCCTCGTTAGTGTTCGACGCAGAGTAGCTAAGTTTAAAGCCCAACGTATTAGTCCCTTGGTTTGGAAGTTTTTGTTTATAATTGTGACTTTTTGCTCTGTAAGAGCTGTGGCAGGCATCTGAGGGATGTTTTACTGCCTATTTCAAGAGTTGATGGTCTCCGAGGTAAACTAATGAGCGATATACGTGCCTTTTAAAGTAATGCATCACTTTTAGGTAGACCACAAGTCAGTTAACGGGCATAAATTATATGTGTTGCTAATTACTAATACCTATTACATTGTTGAACTAGGCAAATGTGAGAGGCTATGGCCCTGGAGGAGACACCCTAGAAACACATACACTGACCTTAATGGTGAGGTCCTTCAGAAATAACAGGTGCGTTGTACTCGCAACCAGCGTGCGTGTATGACCAGTATGAATGTGGACGAGGCAAAAGGAGTATGTAAGTGGTGATTTCTGCCTAGTCTCATGAGAAAAGCGCATGAGTTTATTGTATGTTATTTATGTATGTAGGTACAAAGTTTTATTGTGACAATAACTCTTGAAAATAAACTTTCTATACGTTATCAAAAAACCAGAAGATTAAATATGCAACATAATAATAATAATTGCATTTATTTCGGGCAGCGCCCATAACAACAGAACGCTTTACGTCAATAGAAAATAGAGATTTTTACCGACCCCCATAACAAAGTTAGTAACACGTACGGTACAGTTACATAAAAGGCAGCGATAACGTCAGCACTGTTGCACAAGAATTACCCACTACTTGATAAGAAATAGCCGAACTCAGAGTAAACAGAGCCATGTAATGAACAACAAAGTATGGCAAAATTTGAAACATTCCGAGCCTTGGTACAGTGCCGAGATGAAAATATTTATAGTTTCAAGTTTGTTTGAGTTACAGCGCCTTAAACTTGTTCGGAGAAAAACCGACTTACACGTGTAGTGTGTAGGGGTTTACTTGGTTAATCTTTATTTCATACTGCATAATCAGCCTACAATGTTCCAACGCTGGACCACTGGCCTCCCTCAAAGAGAGGGAGTGGGCCTAGTGCGGGTTGGTAGAAGTCACAGGTCTTGAAATTTTTCGTGACACCAGCGGTGTTTTCACGATGTTTACCTTCACTGTTTTAAGAGCAGTGGTGCCGCGGCTTCACCCGCGTGGATGTCGGTCAAATTATATACTAAAACCTTCCTCTTGAATCACTCTATCTATTAAAAACCGGCCAAGAGCGTGTCGGGCCACGCTCAGTGTAGGGTTCCGTAGATAATAAAATATTATCTAAACGAAGTTAAAAAAAAAATACGGGCAAATGAAACTTGACCTCTGGATTGTATAGGCGCTCATACGATTCAGGGACCAAATTATATTGGTTAACTGCAGTTTCCATCTGTTGTTTCCATCCAAGTTCAAAATAATTTTCCTAGAAAGTCCTTATAAAGTTCTACTTTTCAGATTTTTTTCGTATTTTTTAAACTTATGGTTCAAAAGTTAGAGGGGGGGGGACGCTTTGTTTTTTACTTTTGGAGCGATTATTTCCGAAATTATTGACATTATCAAAAAATGATTTTAGTAAACCCCTATTCATTTTTAAATACCTTTCCAACAATATATCACACATTAGGGTTAAAATTAAAAAAAAAAACACTTCCCACTTTACATATAGGGGGGCTACCCTAATAAAACATTTTTTTCCAATTTTTATTTTAGCACTTTGTCGGCGTGATTGATACACATATTGGTCCCAAATTTCAGCTTTCTAGTGCTAACGGTCACAGAGATTAAGCGAGGACGGACAGACAGACAGACAGACATGGCGAAACTATAAGGGTTCCTAGTTGACTACGGAACCCTAAAAAACCGCATCAAAATCCGTTGCGCAGTTTTAAAGATTTAAGCATACATAGGGATATAGGGACAGAGAAAGCGACTTTGTTTTATACTATGTTGTATGAATCCAGAGAGGCCCATCACTACTGATGGGCCTCTCTGGATTCAAACCCATGACTTACTGTTCGTAAATCGAGGCCGCTACCACTGGGCCACCATGGGACCATGTTATGTATTTCAGCTAGATCACAAATATTTCTGCTTAGATAACCATACCTACTACCCAAAACCTATTGGCCACCATCCTAATACTTACTGTCTTAGTCCAGGCATGACCATAGATCGAAACTCTTGCTCAAGGCGGGTTTCCAATTCAGAGTCAACGGGTGTCAACTAGGCTTGGAGACAAAATTGACTGTACAGAGATAAAAAACGGTCAAGTGATTGTTGGACCCATGCAGGCATGGATTGTTCAGGGTTCTGTAGTCAGGATGAATAGTTACCATCGTTGTTAACTTGGGGATTCGTAGTCGCTTTATTTATTTTTTTGAGTTTGCAATAACTGTGTCCTCATAGGGTTTGGATGAGTAGGTATAATATTATGCCAAAAATATGTGAACTATCTAGACCGAAAACTAAAATGAAAACTAACACTGTGTCAGAACTAGCTTTATACTACATAATAATATTATTATGAAATCGTTGAACTGCGTAATATTACACAATAGGAACGAAAACAATTGAAATAAACTGTACATAATGCTTTTATTACGCAATTAAAAAGGCAAAAAGTCAGTATTATAGGAACGTCTCTAGACTTAACTGACCTTTTTGTCTGGGCTCGGTAATTTGGTATTTTCATTAAACCATTTCTGTTTTAATTTTTAAGCGACTTATTTTGTCTGCAATTACAAATAAAAGTTTAATTATTTATACCGTATTATATAATAGTAAGTAAGAGGGTCACATCATGTAATGTGAAGCTACCTCAATCAGCTCAAACCATTGATGTTCACAACGATCTAGGCTTCTCCAAAACTGTGCCACAACACATTTTCCTCCGCCTTTTGCATCCAGCCTGATACAGCTACCTTTTAAAGTTGTACGTACCTACATTTAACTGAAGAAACCTTAACTAACTGACGAAGATTTTCAGGAACAGAGAACTTTTAAGGAAAACCAAGTGGTTTCCTAATATTAAAAATATTTGCTCTATGATATCTACATAGATATTTATTTATTTGAAGAAAAACATGGACAATTTTAATGAAAATATTTTTTTTATCCAAATTATTGAGAGATGACGCATGTATATCGGATGGTTTTTTTTTGCAAATCAATTATGTACTACTTAAATACCCTAAAGAAAACCCACAAGGTCTGATTAGCTGGGTGTAAAACTCTAGGCTGAAAACCTCGGCCATATAAAACCACTTTATTTAAGCAGACAGAAAATGGTAATTTTGAGTCCAAAACTTCAGCATACATAACCAACCACTGAATCTCGTCTACCTATTTAACATGACCACAAAAAGGGCCGGGGCCGTTAAATCTGTTTAACAGATTTGGTTTAATTCGGAGCAATGGCTCGTTGTAATTACAGCGATAGAAAAGCTTTAATCTTTTATCACTGACGTTATACTGAATTTTAATTTTGGTATCTTTTTAAATTGTAATTTTGGTAGGTTTTTAAATAAAATTGTTAAACGAGTTTTTTGTTCTTTTATTTATTCAGTAACAGATTACTCCCAAAAAATGATTTAATTTTTTAATTAATGCTAACATAAATATTTTTACTCGCCCCATTTCCACACAGATAGGCGACATCATTTGTTTTATGACCTATGTTATCTAAACATCCTTTAAAAGTATTTTAATTTATGCTTTTTTATACTACCAACCGCATCGAGCAAAACAAGAGGAACCTTTTACATACTGACTAACTAAAACACATTAACCACTACATAAAACAAAAATAAATAAACTAAGACCAAACTACACAAAGGTAAAAGCCATCCTCTTCCAAGAGACTCTTAATTACTTATTGGTACCTCATTCTACGAAATCCACATCCCTAATAAGACATCGATCACCATTAACCCACTTTCATCACTTACACATTCGCTTAGTAGTTACTATTACGCAACGAAAATCCTTATTTTATTCAACTTAATTAAAGCTCGATAGGAGGCTTTAGCGTAATTCAGCAGAATTATTAATTACAAGGATAATTGCCTGGCCTTGTCTTCAGCTCCCTATGTTTGATAGCATTAATAATATATGACCAAAAGCCTTTGCGTACTCTGATCATTTTGTTCCTTTGTTATTTACTTGCCTGGCCTAGGTAATGGGAATAATAGCATTAATGTTTTAGAAGCTCCGACTTACATTAATACGGAAAATGAATAGAGAAAAACAAAGGACTACTTACGTATTCTGATAAATTACTGACATAAAGTATGATGGCTGTGCGTAAGTGTGAGTATAATAAAAAACATCAATTTCAAGGACGGTATCTATATAAAAAATAATCTATGTATAGATCAACAAGGTCGTTCCAGCCTTCACTCTTCAAAAGTACCCTCAAAGTTTGATTAAACATCAACACGCCAAGATTGTCCTATAAAAGTTTATATCTTTTACAAAGCGCGATCTTATCGGGCATACTTCAAGGGTAATTACCCTGATACCTACAGAATTGCATTAATTGACAGTAATGGGGGAAGCTTTACGTAATGAGATTTTAATTAGATCCACTAAACAAAATAATTAAAATGGAAGGGAAAGGTCGAGGGAAACGAGATTTATTTGAATAGAACGTGGTTGAATAAACTAATGGCTCTTCTAGGGAAGGAGCTATGTTCACCATCCATTTACGTTGAAATTATACCTACTATGAGTACTTACAGCAGTGCTTCAAAGGAGTTTCTTTGAACCACTATTGTTGAAAGTATCGTTTGACTACACTTTCGCAAATAATTTAATTATGTTGGGTTTGAAACTGCCGGAGATATTTATGCCTTGGACGATTAAAGATAGAATTTCGAAGGCCCAGTCACAAAGCTAACCAATCCCAATGGCTGAACTCTACGTATATATCACGTTCACAGCAATAAGGAAGACAAAAAAGAACAAAAAAATTACGAATATAAAACACGTCAAAGATCATAAGTGGGGGCTTGTGACGTTACTTGTAAATGTACTGACATGTGACGTCACACGAGTTTTCGAAGCACTGTATCGTCTTTATTTTTTGTTTACGCGATAAAAGAGAAAAATTGTGTTCAATATTTTTTGGAAATCGATTTGACAGACCAATTAGTTTTTTTTTGTCCAATCCCCTATTGGGTGGTCTACTGCAGTTGTTTGGGTGCCTTCCAAATTGTAACTCTGTTCAGTCTCCATGAGTGTTTTTAAACTGTCAGGACCAATTCGGTCAATACTGGTATTCAGCTGCATCCGATTAGACTGGAAGCCGACCCTAACATAGTTGGGAAAAGGCTAAGCAGATGATGAGGACCAATTCGATCAAACAAAATCATCATCTCGCTACCCATATTATGTGATGTGTACCTTCCCATGTTATTTGGGGTCGGCGCAATATTTTTTTCTTCCGTTCTCAACTGTCAAATGTCACGCTACATTTACTCCTCTTTCTTTCATATCATTTCTCTCATCCATCAACATTGACATAATAATAATAATAATAATAATAAATAATAAAAATGTTTATTTTCTTCCACAAAAACACTTAAAACTAAAACTTAAAATGGAAAAACAGGAATAATAAATATTACAATGTATTTGTGGGAGACTGGTGCCTAAACTAAGCCGCAACTTGTATTTCAGGACACCAGGGACTCCCCTCTACAGGCAAAAATGTCTTGAAAATGTATTAAATTTCATAAAAAATAAAATTGATTTATAAAAAGAAAACAGTTCGTGAAATATAATGTAAAATTACAGTTTTAAGTTACAAAATAGGAAAGTTACATTTTTATTAAATAAGTAAAATTATTGAAAGTAAAATTAGTTATAATAATAATTCATTAAAATGTATGTAAAATTACATTTTAATATTACAAAAATGAATTTACATTTATTTATTTTTTAATAACAATTAAAGGCATGCTGTTTGTTGAAAACCAGGAAAAAATAATAATAACATCTTAAAGAGCGTGTATAATGAGTGTGTGTGTGTGAGTGTGTGTGTGTGTGCGTGTGTGTGTGAGTGTGTGTGCATGTGTTTGTGCAGTGTAAAAAGGGTGAGAGGGTATGTGAGTGGGTTCATAATTAACTAGATGAGAAATATGGCATAGGAAAGGAAGCATTATCTAATTCCCATTACGTTTTTATAACTAGTAGCTCTTCTGTTTTTGTGTAGTTCAATTTTAGTAGCCAGTTTGTCAAAACCAGCTTACATTTAGATCTATTGAAAATAAAAATACCCAATTCTTTATTTAATTTATTATAGAGTTCAGGTCCTCGAAAGGTATGAAATTTTTGGGCAAAACCTGTTTTAGATTGAAAGGTGTTACATATTGCATAGTGCCTCCTAGTTGTTAATTTAGAAGGATCGAAAGAGGCTGGGTCCGAATGCTGCCTCAGAATAGTAAAAAGAATGTAAATTTGTCTAACAGTTAGAACTTTGGCTTCCTGATACAGTGTGGTAGTGGGAAAGAGTCGTGGTTTTGAGAGACCAACTTTTAGAATCAACCTTTGGGCTCTTTCTATTTCCAACATTTTTGTTTTCCCGGCACCTCCCCAAGTTGTTACACAATATGACAGTATGGATTGGACAACTGCAAAATATACCATTTTAAGTGTTTCACCATTGGCTACTTGTCTAAGCTGTTTAAAAATATAAGTAAGTTTCCTTACCCTTTTACTTAAGTTGTGAATGTGTTCATCAAAGGACAATCTTCTATCAATGGTTACACCCAAATAGCGAATACTTTGAGTCGACTGTATGGTTGAGCAGGCGCATTGATTCAAAGGAGGAAATGAACACTGATGAGCATATAAGGGAGGTTTGTCTTGAAAGAAGGTCTCTACACTCCTGATTGTAAAAGGAATATATTTAGTTTTATCTGCATTAAGTGTAAGCGAGTTTGCAGCAAGCCAGTGGCAAACAGTGTTTAGACCTGATTGAGCGAAGAAATATACTTCTTCCCAAGAATTTCCCTTGAAAGTGAGAGTTGTGTCATCTGCGTAAGATATTATTTTGCAGTTTTCAAGATTAAGTTGACATAGCTCGTTTATGTAACACAGAAACAAAGTGGGGCCAAGAATACTTCCCTGAGGAACTCCGTACTCGATAGGAAGTTCGTCACTCAGATGGTCACCTATTCTTACACGCTGCGTACGATCCGATAAATAGCTTGCTATCAATGTCAATTCATTTCCCCGTATTCCCATTTTAGTTAATTTACAAATTAGGGTGGGTATGTATCACTCTTTTAGTCACATGTGTTGCATCACATGTCCATGCCATGACAGATAATTCCCTTTCATGTTTTCCGACGCCACTTCCAAACTTCGTCTATTACGCTCGTTTCTTACTTAAACCGTTTTAGTCACTCCACACATCGATCTCAACAATCTCGTCTCTGCTATGTGCAATATTTTTTCATCGGTCTTCCTTACTGCCCAGTATTTTGATCCATTACAGCTCAACATTTTCGAGTGTGGGTACCTATTTACCTATAAATATAATTAATTAATTTCTCTCAAAATCATTATTATTCTTCTGATATTTCATAATGTTATCAATTCTTAAGACTGTTTCCTCATATCCTTATCGGGATCTGACGGTATCAATACCGGAGATTATTTTATCAGAAGCAAGAATAGTAGCGATAAAAATAACTGAGGTTGCTACATTATCTGAACTATGTGCGACGGAAAATTATGTTGATTTTATTACTTAGGTAACTGTGTGTATTGTTTGCAATTTATTTTTATTTTTTTTGCTTGTTGTCAGCTTTCAGTCTAACCAAATGCTGCGGAATACCAGTATTTTAAATTGAATGAATGCCTATCTGACTTCCACATACATAACACCACTTAATATCACGCCTGTAATCCCCAAAGGGTTAAGCAGAGATTTACTTAATTATAATGCACCCATTTAAGTCCGCCTATGTATCATTATTGTGCATAAAGTTTAAATAAATAAATAAATATTTAACCAGCTACGAGAGTAGTAACGACTACATAATTCATCTTATTTACCATATTTGTTAAAAAAAAAACGGTGTTTGTACATTTAAAAAGAAAACCAGCAAACTAACAAATCTCTAGGTCGATAAACAAACTGAAACCCAACAAAAAGCATTAATATCCTACAAGAACAAAAAAGTACTTTTTCTACAACAAAGGGCAGAAACCCAAGGGCTCAAAAATGGAACAGCAACAAAAAGATGACCGCCTTTATCCAGTTCTATCCAGTTTTATTCGGGAAACGATTGCCTCCTATTATTCGCACCATTGACTTCGAGGCCCTTAGTTTTTTAACGACATCTTTTTCACACGGAATCCGTATTGGGAAGTAGGAAATGCATCTCTGTCCTTGCAACGCATTGATTTTGTCACGCCCAAGTGCTTCAGTCATTAAAAACAGGTAAGTAAACAATTCGATTTACTGTTAGTACTGCGCAATACTGCACGTTTTTTACGCAATATTATAATGTATACTGAGCCAAAAAAAAAATCTGGTTCACGAAATAAGTTTTAAAAGCACTTCGTTGGAGATATTTCTACAAAATAAAAAAAGGCGGAAACCACAGACCGCCACCTGCTCCGATCCTTAGATACTCTTTTTGCCTCGTCCACGTTCATACATCTGGTCATACATACACGCACAAAACGGTACGGACGGCACAGTTGGCGCAGTGGCTGAGCAATTGGACTGCTGCGCTGCGTGTCGCGGGTTCGATCCCCGCACGAAACAAATATTTGTATGGCCTACAGATAGTTGTTTCGGGTCTGGGTGTTCTATGTATGTGAGTTTAAATGTTTGTAAACGCACCTACGATACAGGACAAATTCCTAGTGTGGGGCAAAGTTTAAAAAAAAAAAAAACAAACCAGACTTTATTCACCATGGTTACCTACTGGGCAAAGAATACACATCACCGATTACGAACACCTTTAAAAAAAACTAAAAACCTTCGTAATATAAACCTTTTTTCAGCTATAACACTGAGCTTCTTATGTAACATCAGTCGATTGTTTCAGGTAACAGTTTACGCAAGAAACCCATGTTTATCAGCGGCAATAAAACGAGAAAACCGTTATTTCGTCTACCTTAATTATGATAGCAGTAAGCATAGGTTAAATGATTTCCATGACCACCTACGATTAAGTGACGTATTTCGCTAGAAAATATAGGGGTTTTTTAACCGACTTCCAAAAAGGAGGAGGTTCTCAATTCGTCTGCATGTTTTTTTTTGTATGTTTGTTATCGGAAATATTCTCCGTCATTAATGAACTGATTTTTAAATTCAAAAGAGTATACTCCCGAGGTGGTCCAATTGTCACCAAGTCAGGATCTGATTATTATCCCAGGGAAATCGAGGGCAACCCTCAAATTTTATAGGCACTTGTTACGTTTTCCATATATTTTCTAAAACTGTCTGATAATCATAACCTCATGTGGATGCTCTGAAGATGGTAGGTACAACTCCTCAACGGTTAGGAGTTGAAAGAAAATTCTTTCTTAATTATAGGAACCTATGGACTGATAGTTGTATTATTTCAGGCTATTATGTTAACCTGATGATGATGATATCCCAGAGAAATCTAGGACAACCCTCAAATGTAAAATTTGGCACGTATTACGTGTTTCATGCTTTTTCTAAAGCTTTTTCATACATTATTTTCAGTCGAATGCAATCACAGCTGGAAAAAAAAAGTCATCATTATCTTCAAGTCCTTCTCTTTTTTTATGAAGATTTCCACTAGAATCTAACCTAGCCTTACTAAATATTTGTTTCTGCAAATACCTACACCATGCATTGGAAATGTCTGTGAAAAAATATGAAAAACCCTGAAGGTATTTGTGCACAACATTTCTTCTATTATTTTACTGTCCGTTTGATGTCTGCCTTTATTAATTAATTATAAGAACTGCACTCGCACTGTTCACGCTCTCTACAAAGAATGGCTCAAAGATAAAGCAAAAATCTGGACCATAACAAACGAAGGAATTAATCACTACAGGCGTACTACAGGTTTAAAAGCGTAGGAATCGAAAATAAAAACAAAAGGATAAACATGGAGGATTCCGATTCAATCCATATGAATCCTTTGTGTTATTACTAGGAAAAACTGATACATCATTTTTTACAACACATCGCAAACCGAGTAACAAAAATATTGCACGGGACGGATGTTGTGAATAAAGTAGTCAAAGGTACAGACTCCAGATATGGCTTTATTTTTTTTATACTAATATTTTTTTATGGCTTGTGGTGTGTACCAAGGACAAAGAAATATACAATGTACGTAAATAAAATCCAAACTTCGACTTTCGTGGTTTCTACAATAACTGAGTGAATTTGAAATTCAACAATACAGGAATTATCATCATCGTCTGTAAGTTGGGGTCGGCTTCCATTGAACTACGTAAGAATATTTTAGTGAATTTGATTTTCCAATCATTCACGCGGAATACAAACACGTAAATAACGAGCTATTTTGCCCCCAAACCAAAAAACAAACCTTTTCCCTCATCTTCAACGTAAAATCGCCTAAATTGCCAAACTTGGATTCAATTCTGTTACATCACACACACAGATCAACTATAAAATTGTTTTCCGAGAAAAATGGCGGAGAAAACAAAAGGTAGTGTGTATTGAATAATATATGAAGGGGTGAAGGGAGAGTAAGGTGGGGATACAGGTTTAATCTCGAGTATCAAAGGTACTAAAAGGTCACAAAGCCCTCGTATTGGAAGTTTTTAATATAGCACGTGTCAGAGTAAAAGGTTATTGGATATTAATAACCCTTTTCAATGAAGGTAATAAATATATTGCTGTTCCTTTTCTTGCGAAAATTATTCCCTTTTATGATCCATATTTTACATCAATACATAATAAAAGGGAATAATTTAACGACTAGGAGGCGTTTGTGGAAAATTGACCAGGCTAAATCAAACAAGGGAATGAAAGACTATAAGAGTAGTACAAAATGACACAAAAATACATAATTATACTTACAATACTTGCACATTCAGGTACAAATTCTATCAGGGCTTTGCCGCGCTATGCTGCAGGCATAGTATGTCACAGTTGATAGCGCGAAAACCCAAAAATATGCAACCAAAGTGACCTTTACGCTGCCACCGACGACGCGATGAAAGCAGCTAAGTTCTGGAACCCTAACATGGCCACTTTAGCGGAATCATATTAAGATAGTAACATGAATCAAGTTAAAATTCTTAAAATAGTCGCAAACGCAGTTACTATTCTGAATTCTCACTGACTGCGGTACTCAGAGATATTTAATGATTACTTAAGCCGTCTCTTAGTAAAGATTTGACATACTTTTGTAAGACAAAACTGTCAAAACCTTTACTAAGTGATGGCTTAAGTAATCATTAAAGCTCTCTGAGTGCGGCAGTAAGTGACCATTGACGAACTTTAACGTTATTCATATTAAATAATATTATTATCCCCTGTTCCCTGAGTTTAAAAATATAAAAATTGTCGTGCTTGCGACACGAAGAAAAAGATTAACAGGTATTTGCAACGGAATCGAGTACACCTTTAGAATCCCATGAATCAGCGTTCATCACAAAAGCCGCGGAAACAATGTTTGCAGGCCATTGTAAGTGTGCTACCGATACCTACATAAACAGGGCGTTGCATATTATATTGTGGGTTGATTTAGAGGGTGTCACATTTTACTAAACGTTAGTAAAACAAGTGTGCCTTTGTTTGTAACATCCTAATCATATTTGAAATGCACATTATTTTTTAGTTTCTCGAACTTTGACTAACAATTAACATAGAAAACCAAGATTTTTTTAGTACCATCCACGGAGTCTGAAATCGTGCCCGGTTGATGGCAATAGGCTCGCCCCCTATTAAACACAATCAAATTAGCAGTTAAAACGTTGGGTGTTAGTTGGTGAAACTAGCTGTTTACCTACTTAATCTTCGTTAATATGGAGTTTTGGTTCTGGTCCTCCTTGGATTATTTCCCGACTGCGGTGAAGCCCAAAAGGATGGTTATTATAAGTTGAAGTTAATTGTAGACCCCGTCTCCAACAAAGTTTCATTCATACAGTCATGTTCATTTTTCTGCCTTTATGCTAATTCATTTGGGGGTGGTGCAGCATCTCTTCTTTAGGACACCTCGTTTCTAGATCCTACATTTTTACTTAGCAGCTTCGAAACAGGAAATTACCAATTTAATGAATTATTAAAGAAACAAAAACACACCCTTTACCAAATACTGTAGGTATACAACACCCTATACATAACACTGTAGGTACACAATATACTATAATTAGTCACGCCCGTTGGCAACAGCGCCCGACACTGATTTGCATGGTCATGCCGCTCCAATTTATCAACTCCTGAAGGCCTGATACCCTGATACCCTTACCCGTTGCCCTAACAATGGAAAATCAATATCTTGCACCCCACAACAGGGTCGGCGGTATTTTTAGATGACATTGGATAAGCCTAATATTTAGAAAAAACATTTTTTTGTTGTGGTTTTTTCTAGAAGCGACACGCAGCGTAGTTGCAAGGTTTGTTTTGATTAGTAAGTGGTTTTTGCTAGACTGAAAAACTAAGTGCATTCAATTAAATATAAGGAATTCCTTGAAGAAAACGTTATCGTGTATGGATCACCAAATCAAGTAGAGTTCTGTAGATGCTGTCAGAAACAGGCGTGAGGACGATTTTGTATAATCCCAAATTCATAAACGCCAGTTTGACGCCGGTGCAAGTGACTGGGACCGTCTGGAAACGTCTTTCTATTAATTCAGTGGTCCATTAAGCCAATTACTACGCTCACAAGAGCAAACAAAACCAAATACAGGACAACAATTAATTAAATGGAAATCAATTCACCCAATTAACGCCAGTAACACTTATACAGGATATTAACAAGCAACTACTGCATAATTTTCCATTCATTCCTCAAGGTAATTATAACTAATAGAAGCAGTTTCCCACCCCTAAGGAAGGGGAGTGATGGCTATAAAAATAGCCGTGTCAATTATGTTAAAAAGCCCCGAAACGAACTTTGATGTCGTTTCCTTCCATTATATAGGGGAAGTTTTTGTATGAAAACAACCCTGACTTTAGTAAGGAAATATATTACAAAGGACCCACCCACATAAGGGACAACCCTTTGAGTTTTGTAATAAAGTGATTGCAAAATATTGTATAATCATTTCGAAACAAAAATGCGAACGAATTTTTTCGTGAAATATATTCAGTGCACTCTGCAAGATCTCTACTATGAAATTATATTTAACCGACTTTCAAAAAGGAGGAGGTTCTCAATTGGATTGGTATTTTTTTTTCTTATTTTTTTTTTTTTCCAAAATGACTGAAGATCTGAATGCGTACCGCGAGAGCTGTTTCGAGGAGGCACAGGAAAAGAGCTCTTGGAAGGAATTGAGGGAAGCCTTTGCCCAGAATTGAGACAGTACAGACTAGTAACAAAAATAAAAATAATTCATTATGGTGTGTGTTCACAGAAAACTGTAATGAATTATAAAACCTTCAAAATAAATTACTTAAAAAGTAAAACTCTCTTACGCACCATGTTAATTTAAACCAAATAAATATACATCATCCGATAGTAAAAAATCCCCTCAAACAAATTACCGAACAAAAAATCCAATAAAAAATAAACAATACGGAGCTTCACAAATATTTACCAAAACGAAACTGCCAAAAAAATCTTATTTGCCAAACTTAAGCGGCTGAAGCTTACCGCTTCCCCTGTATACATTTGCTATGGTGTTTGGCAATTTTACCCTAAAATATCCCCCGGAAATCTTTGTGGGGGAATTAATTCGAGTCTTGGTTTAAATTTAACGGTTTCCCAAGCTAACACTCCAGTGTAGGTTAAGGAACTGGGGTAATAGTTGTTTACCTAGGTACGAAAGAATGTTTCAGGTTTATTTTTGTATGTGACGGTTTTTGTAACTCTTGTTAGGAAAGGTGTTTTATGGCTGCTTCGTGTATTGTGGCATAACAAGTTGGTTTTTATTATAGTTTTGTGAATAAGGCAGTGGTAGCACACTCTACGTGTCCGTAGGTGGAAAACTATGCGTTTTTGTTTTTTTTAAACGGTCTTGTAGTGAAAGTGTTATAGCTAGGACAAGATATCGCTTAAAAATACAGGCACATCCCAGCAAGTTTATTTTTTATCATGCATCATAATAAATCTTTGTACCTCTCATACTAAACTTTTCTCAACTGTGCTTCCCGATAAACGGCTAACCGAATGAAACTAAATAACAATATTTTACACAAGGTAATGCCAGCGGCTTTGCCCACTACAACTCGAAAATTATCCCATGGAAAGATAAAATCGGGTTAAAAACAATCCTATGTGTTAATCCAGGTTATAAACTATCTGTGTATCAAATTTTATCCAAATCCGTTCAGTAGTTTTTGCGTGAAAGAGTAACAAACATCCAAACAAACTTTCGCATTTATAATATTATTAGGATGATGCGACTGCCTATCTCATCTCAATAATCGAGTTACTGGGTTTTGAGTCAGACTTGTGAGATTCTTAGTACCTACCTGTAACGAACCTATTATAAACCTCTGCACATAGCTGAGGTATCACCTAATCCTGAAATAGAAAGAACATTACACCACGAATGACGGAATATAATTAATTCAGCTCCGCAAACGAATGTTCAAACACTCATCCGTCCACACTTCTCTCCATAATTACTAAGCCAGTCTGTTGGTGGTTTCGATTATTTGAAAGTTTATTTCTCGCTGAAAGTTAAAGCAGGGAAACTTCACTTCTATGTCTCCAGAGCGCGGAATAGTGAATGCAAATTTGAATGAGTTGGGAGCTTAGTTTGAAACGCTCTGAAGAAATAATGGATCTGACTGAACTGCTGTTTTATGTTCCAGTTCTTTGAATGTCTGTGGAACGTGGCAGGTGGCTCCACCATATTGCAATAGGTGCTTATATAATGTGAAATTATAAAGGCAAAGGTGCCGAAACGTGTTTGTTGGTCATAATGCTTATTTGGTCTCGAGCTTCACGTACAAGCGATATGCGTTTTATGATGGTTGGAGCGCGCGAGCGTGCCAAGAGTTATCGGGATAAGACTTGAGATGAAGAACGGAGAAGGTGAACGGAGGAACTGACACACGCACTTGGCGATTCATATCGTGTCCTTCGTCCTTATTTGTTCAGTACAGGGCGTTAACAAAAGCGACAAACTATGTAGTTTTTTTTTTTTTGGGCGGGTGGAAAATCATCAAATAACCCCTCCCGCTCTTGGGCAGAGCGAAAGGGAGTATCAGACTTCTACTGACTAAAATCCACCCATGTTCCTTCTTAGCCCTTAATGTCGAGGCCGCGGTATCTGTTGCGAACAACCCTCAGCTCCGACGGGAACTATGTAGTAGCTCAATTCACAAAAGTGCAAAAAAAACTATTGTACTAGCGTACCATTCAAACAGTTATAACCGACTTTCAAAAAAGAGGATATTCTCTATTCGTGTTTGTTTTTTTTTGTTTTTTGAAAAACGTTGCCCCACACTAGGAATTTCTCCTGTATCGTGGGTGCGTTCACAAACATTTAAACTCACATACACAAATACCCAGACCCGGAACAATTATCTGTAGGTCATACAAATATTTGCTCCGTGCGGGGATCGAACCCGCGGCACGCAGCGCAGCAGTCCATTGCTTGAGCCACTGCGCCAACCGTGCCGTCAAACATACACGTGTGTACGTATGTCTTTTTTTATGTTGGTATGTCCACCTATATCTCTGTCCATTGTAGACTGATTTTTTCGAATTAGTGTATTCGCGATAACGTCATTCGAAATAGTGGTTTACGACTCGATGTGTTTTCGAACTGGCGAACCTCTCGCAAAGTTTTTCGAAATAGCATGCGTCGCAATAACGTCATTTGAATCTTCATATCACTCCTGTTTATAAAGGAATTTGTATTTGTGCCACTTTAAACTCCTGATCAAAACACGACGATGTTTTTTAAAACATTTCCTGGCGGTAGAAGTGTCTGTGGATTTCAGGGATATAATAAAAATGATAAAAAACAAACATTCCCGTCTTTATAGGAACCAATTCATCTTCATAACTCAAAACAATGTTCCTTAAAAATGTCCTCTTGAATTTCTCCTAAAAAACAAGATTGATTCGGGACCCGCCATTAACAAAAATAATCCCAAAGGTTTTCTTTATTTACATTTATATGGAAACATTATTTTAGTGTTTTAATCTTTAATTCGTACCACAATGAGGGTATTTATGGAAAATGTTGTACTTATTTGAATAGAATACTAATCTGCTAAAGGAATAATCCCGCCTATTGTATGACAATGGCTCAGCTTAAACTTAAGAGCGCCTGCCTTAGAAGATTTGAAATGATAAGATGCATCGCATGAAAATGGCTTTTGAAGTTCTGTTGTAAAGCTAAAGAATTTAATTCGCTATGTTAAAGAGTAAGAGTTAAAATGGTAAGTATCATTTACATTACTGAATCCATCATCGACTGAAAAATCTTAAGATATAACAGAAACAAACGATTGGCGCTTGGTCTAGAAAACCATGTCCCTAGCAATCTAACATGAACCTCTCTTAAGAAATCTTACAATAATTCAATTACCATTTTGTAAATACGGGAATAATACTCAAACAACATTAGAGACAAGAACGTACTTTCTTCTTAAATAAATCCAATTACTACAAGACTCCGAGATTTCCTTAATGATCAAGAAAGTTCCAGATAAGAAAAACGCGAGCAGACACGCGTGGAATTCTGTCAAAGACAATTCTGATACAAAATACTTATTTCCTGTCATACATGAAATCACTCGAATAAGAAAACTACCCTTCGATAATATGGCGCAACTTCTTGTTTGTCATTATAGTGTGTTTCCTTGTGTCGGGTGTGTATAGTATATTATGTTCATTTTTATTGATTGACAAAATATGTCTAAGACGGTAGAGGAAAAATAACATTATGCCTGTAATTCCCGCAGGGTTAAGCAGAGGGGTACTCGTACATAGGTACTGCTCTGCCAAAATATGGGTGTACTGTTGGTAGTTTACCTACATTTCGCCAGTTAAGTTTCAGCCCATGTAATGGAGACCATCCTATTATTGCCATCAGCACAGACTCAAAATCTAAAAACACTTTGCCCGACTAGGAATCCAAATCAGAAATAATTTAAGGCTGTGCTTATAAATCCCCGTCGGAGCTGGCGGGTTCCCGTCGGGGCTGCGGGTTGTCCCGTCGGGGCTGCGGGTTGTTCGCAAGAGATACCGCGGCCTCGACATGAAGGGGTAAGAAGGAACATGGGTGGGTTTTAGTCAGTAGAAGTCTGACATTCCCTTTCGCTCTGCCCAAGAGCGAAAAAGGCTGTGCTTATAATTTCACTAGTATCCACTTCTTCAAACCTGAATGTCAAAATGTTGCTTAACTGTAGGAATAAGAACCAGTAATCGTAATATCTACCTACACTCTACAGCCATCTCCATTTACTGGAGATCAACGCAAATACAGCATAATTATGTAATATGATAATAATTAATTGGTTAACATAATTCAGTTGAACCCATCCATTCCGATTAACTGCGATTACGACATTGACGTATGGGCTTATTAACAGATATCAGATACGGCAATACGAAAAGCCTTTAGAAATGCACTATGAAACAGCGATCTTTCAATTAGTTTCATGTTTGTGTGTAACGTCCACTGGTGCTCAAATGACCGATGGGATCGATTGATGGATACACAAACATGGTAGGTATGTGCTTTTAGGCTTTGGGTAGTTGAAGTTGCACATAGCTGCGGCTCTGATTCGCTTTGACATATCGACAGTGATGGTGCTGCGTTTCATTAGAGCTACGCATTTCACGGTAGTGCTATTTGTAACGTGATTTGAATTCGGGGTAATTCTGTACCTTAATACGTTCAATATTGAATTATGCGGTGGATTTCGGAAATATTCTAAAATAAAGAAATGTGTCAAGAAATAGTTATGTATAACTATTTCTTGGCACATTTCTCTGTAATTGATTACAAACACCGAAAAATAAATTTTGAATTTCAGGTTGCTATTATAATTTCGTGTGTCATGCATTTAACTGTCGCTTAGTATTATATAGTCTAAGTAAGTCATGTAGTTACTCCCTAACCGGGTGTTTGACCTTTTATGCCCGCCAAGGGCCTCTGATTGATCTTTACGTGACGTTGAGAAATATTTCTCAGACATGGTGGTATCCTCACAATGTTTTCCTTCACCGAAGCTAGTGATAATCACACAATACGCACATGAATCCGAAAAGCAGATGTGGGTGTCTTAGGTTCAAACTCGAGACTTATTGTATTAGTTAATTTGTGACATTATTATTTTCGAATCTGTTTTATGTTATGTGATTATTACTGTATTGATTAATTTGTGACATTATTATATTCGAATCTGTTTTAATGTTATGTGATTATTACTGATGAATTTGTGACATTACTATTACATTATCTTTTCATAATTTTTTATTTTAGGTTTTTTTTTTTTTTTATTGTAAGCATGATTTATTATTTTATTTATTGTAATGGAACAAACCACCACGTATATTTTGTATGCCTTTTGGCGGGACTCAGCTCGTGTCTAATTTATTATAACATCTTCTGTACCCTGTGTTCACAAAATAAATGAATTTGAATTTGAATTTGACCTTTATGGTAACACCACTAAAGAATCACTACTTACTTACATTGTAATACAGGTATTTTTGTCCAACACTGATAAAGTTACAGTATTGACTAATCAAGTTTTAAGTGGTTTAACCTCCATAGTTCGCAGAACTAAATAGGTAGGCAAGTAGATATACCTCTCTCAGCTGACTTCTAACTTGCAGCGTAAGTTCTAAGTAGAGAGTTCATTTACTTAGCAAAACCATCTAATGCAATACTCTGAAACGTTTGAATAGTAATGTCTTTCTTATGGGCTCTACACACCAACCCGCCGAACCGCCGAAACAGTCCGCTGACACGGCCTTATGAAAAACCAATTTACGTCTACCCTCCGACTTGTCAGCGACTCTGTACGCCTTCAGTTGCCCTACGACACTCAAACTATAGTATAAAAAGATGTACATCTAGTGCTGTCGGCATGCCACTGACTAAGTTCAACTTATGATGATTTGAAGTCACCAGTCGGTGACTTCCTGGCCTGCCGATAGCAAAATAGCCGACAACAAAATCCCCGTGAGCAAAATCGACACACATGTCGGTGGGGCGGCTGCTTTAGTGTGTAGAACCCTTAAGCCGTTTGATACACTATAACAAGAGGCAAAGTAAACGTCAACAGGCCACAATTCTCTATGCTCCAAATACTTAGAACAAGCATACTGAGTAGATGTTAAACTAAGCATAAACAATTGTTATTGGATATTGTTTAGATGCTCAGAACTGTGACAGTGGAAACGGCATTATGGTAGGTAAGAGCATTTCAAGGATCTTGGCCTAGAATTCTCGAGACGGTCCTCAGACGAAATGTATTGAGAATCGATTCTGGACCGGACTGAAATAATGTATCGAAAATTGGATTGGCGGTGGTCGATTTCGATACGCTTATCTTTTATGTCGTGCTGCCCTGTCGTGTGGTTGTCACTGAAAATTCAAAGCAGGTGTATCTAAACAAATAAATAAAATTTAAGAGTCTGTTTGCAATATCACAAAAACACAAAAAAGTGAAAAATAACTTTAGCTTCTGAAGTCGGTGACTTTTGTTTGTTTTATTCAGTTTTTTTGTCACCGACTTCAGAAGCTAAAGTTATTTTTCACTTTTTTGTATTTTTGAAGTCGGTTTTATTTTTTGCAAAAAAGTTTTTTTATTTTTCCATTTTTAGTTGTAATATCCTTTACAAATATTTGATATTCATTAATTTTACGTTGTTAACAATACATGTCACGTAATAGGCTTATCCGCAATAAAATGGAACTTAACATACCTAACTCTCGAAATCTGGGCGTCCTGTACACATCTGCGTACCCCGTCAGAGCATACAGGCGTGATGGTAAGTTAAGATGTTGCGTAAACAATAAACATCCAAGCGATTGCAGCAATCACGACAGATTAGCCGTCTATTTTTGAAGAGTTCTATTGTATATCTCCGAAGATCAGGATCAGATCTTCACCAAATTTAAATGGGACCACCTCAGGAGTATACTCTTTCAAATAAAAAAAGAATTTTGAGAATCGGTTCACAAATGGAGGAGAAATCAGGTAACATACATAAAAAAAAAAAAAAAAATAATAATACATACACACGAACATATAACCTCCTCCTTTTTTGAAGTCGGTTAAAAATAACGGGTTTTTTACTGAATGCATCTGAAAGTATAAAAAAACATGTTTATTAGTTTTTGCCTGTCTGTTTGTTCCGGCTAATCTCTGAAATGTTTGCACCAATTTTGACAGAACTTTTACTGACAGACGGCCCGTGTTGTTAAGAATAACTTAAGGCTTTCATTTAAGTAAATGGCTTAGGGTTCCGAGCGAAAAAAACACCTCAAATTGGTCGATTCAAATAGGGAAGTATTTTTTTTAGGATTACCACCTTCATAAAAATTATAAACTAATGTGGTCTCTATAAAATTTAGTAAAATCGTGTATTTAAAGGCGCGTCACTGGAACATCTGTATGTTCCAGTGACGAAGCGCCTTTAAATACACGATTTTACCTACAATCTCTCATAGCACTTCTTGTGGTTACAAGAAGTACTCTGATCGCAAGCAGCCCCCATTCCAACTGTATTCATTTCAGCATATTTCAACGTTTCTTTTTGTGCTTCACGGCTTCAAAACAAAAGAAGTTTGACCTTTGGCACCAAACTCCTTTGTTCTCAATTACTTTCGTGTCATTTCGAATAAATATCGGAGCTCAGAATATAGTAACACCTGCAATCTTTTCTCTTTTATAATTTTCTCATATTTTGGCAGTAGCTTCATCCGTGAATGGCGTAAGTTATCATGCAGGAATGTGCTACCTGAATAAAACGCCTCGAAATTTCTCGCAGGAGTCGCAGGTCATGACCTTCGAAATCCGTTCAGCCGTTAAGGCCATGAAGAGTTGACTGGCAGACAGATAGAGTTACTTTCGCAAATGAACAAAGCAAGAGTGAACAGGCATCTCCTGGACACGCTCCTAACTTCATGGACCGTGGTCACTGACACTACTTTAATACTGAAAACGGGATATTTACCACGTTTAATTATTGTTTCGAGTTCCTGATGTTCCCGGTTTTATATGGTAAATATCCCGTTCACAGTATTAATAGTAAAAAAAAATAGTATGGATATGCATTCTCGTATAGCTATACAGGGTGTAAACAAACCCTTCACGCATCCGTCAACCAAGCATTCTGTACATCAAACTAAGTACCCCTATGCAAAAATTTTTGCTGGGAAATGACTTTTTTTTGGGGTCAAAAATCACATTTTACGGTAAAACTCAAAGTAGCACTCTTAAAACTTTGTGCTAGTGGATGCTTTGAATAGTAAACGGGTCATGGAGGTAATTTAAGTAAAGTTAAAACCTGAAATACTAGTATTTACAAAAACAGCTGTGAAAAACTTGGAACTTTGACCCCCGTGCAGATTATCCAGCTGTTTAATCTTATATCTGTCTTTATCGGCAAAGTTGGGTAAGATACTGGCAGATAGATGTTATTTATAAATGAGGGTACTGGAGCTGTATAAATGTTATTTTGTCATGTTTTCGCAATTTCGCCAGTGACTGGCACGTATTGGGTTATTGATTGAAACGGTGGTCTGTAAGTAAGTGGTCTGTTTTGCGTTCGCACTGTGTAGGCTATCGGGCGTCGGGATCAATATTTCCGGGATATGTAGAACGTAGGTAACATGACAGCACGCCTGTCGTTTCTGAAGAGATAGGCAGAAGTGTACGTATAGTACAGCCTTGATATTTTGCCAGTTATGTTCCAGTTCCGTATAATACTTTTGTTTCATGATTCATGACTTACCACGTAGCAGATGACTTTTCATTTTTACACGACTATAACTCAAAATTCATTCGTTCTGAATAATCTTATCAATCAACACCCACAGATGACTGATCTGCAAGCTTCATCGACACGTTGTTATCAATGGAGCTACGGTACTTACAGCACCAAAAATACAGAGACATTAATATTCTTTAAGTTTACATCTACCTACTGCAGATACACCTTCGAAGGCGAGAGCAGACCGCAAGCGAGGATGATGCGTCGTTGCGGTAGACAATAACGTCAAACGACAATGTCGTTGCGGCATTTCTCTTTTTCAGTTTTTTAGTCGAATAAAAATACGTCTTGTCAGTGGCTGCAGTACTGGTTTGAGCTCTGCGGTTACCGGTCGACCGCAACGTCAGGCGGCAATGTCAATCTACGGAAGTATTTTAAGGCTTGTGTTCACGCCAATGACCTTGTGCATAGCTAACTACCTCTCTCGGTCGTAGACACGGACTTTAAACGGACGCATTTTTAATTAATTATAATTAAAATAATACATGTTTTAAAAAAATAACGAAACCAAATTATTTTCCTTTGTATTGCAAAGCAGTAGATATTTTTTATATATTGTTTTGTTAAAACATGAAGGAGTAAAATGGCTCAAATCAGCGATTTGGAGGTGATTTTGTGGATTTTTTTTCTTTTTATGTGATACTGATAGAAAAATTATGGCTAAACCAAATTACGTGTCATATCATGTAGAATACTAACAATTTTTCTCAGATGTAATTTCTCTTTAAGCGCCGGTGAAAAGCTGCTTCATCTGCACGCTGTTTTTAAGCTTTTCCGAGAGAGCAGCCTTAATGGAGTTACATAGAAAGCAGTGGTGTGACTGCAGTCACCTGCCAAAGTGATTGGGGTGTCTTTGCCGCTGCGGTTAATGATTGCAGCCGCTTTCGGAATTTTAGCTTTTGAATTTATTTTTAGACTGTGGAACTTAAATACAAGCCACAGAAAAAAAAACAGACGTAGTAACAAAAATGACAGTTTTCCAGTCGATGAACCCGCATATAGTTGTGGGTAGATACGTATCAAAAACTTTTAAATTAAACTCCAAGAGACACTTCATACGACCATGATGCAAGTTCATATAAACACTAATGCACCGAAGGAAAGTTTTGCACTGTGTGACAAATTTTCTAAATGAAAAATGTCTGAAGAGCTGATGTTTTCCAGAAAATTCATTAGCAAAGAGTTTTAAGGTAGTAAGAGAATTGAGTGTAGTTCGCTGTGTTTTGTTTTGGTAATGTTTTTAGTTTTTCAGTTATATGGTAAGTTTTTTTTTTTTTTTTTATAAAACGTTGCCCCACACTAGGAATTTCTCCTGTATCGTGGGTGCGTTTACAAACATTTAAACTCACATACACAATCACACCCAGACTCGAAACAACTATCAGTAGGCCATACAAATATTAGTTCCGTGCGGGAATCGAACCCGCGACACGCAGCGCAGCAGACCAATCGCTCAGCCACTGCGCCAACCGTGCCGTCAGTTAATTTTTGTTTACTTGTATCATTAAGTAGACGGGTACTCGGTGAACAAAACAATTAATCATTTTCCTCCACCTCTGAGAAGCTTTGGTTGACTATACCTAATATTTTGTCAGTGAACTTTTCACTGAAAAAGCATTAGGTACGGTCAACTAACACTACGAAAATCATCCTTATTGCTACGCTATAAAGGCGCTGACACGATCAAATTGTTACCACTAATGAGTTGGCTGTATCTATTTGAGTGTATAGGTACTAATTTGAATTTATCATTAGCAAATCCTTAAAATTGTATTTTCAGTTGACGGAAACTTCAGAATTCTGTTTATTTGAATAACAAAGAGAAGTGAGTATCCTTGAATTAGCCAAATATTTACTTGTTAAATATCAGAGTTATAATAATGAAGAAATTATACCTGAGATTCTATTTTTCCTGATTTCATTGAAAACGAACGATTTTCGTTTGAAATAAGGCACCGAATATTGAAATGTGATTTGAAATTCAAAATGTAGATTCTTGGTGAGTTCCGACTTAATTCCAAGGGTAAGAGACCAACCAGTCGGAGCTGCGGGTTGTTCGCAAGAGTTACCGCGGCCTCGACATGAAGGGCTAAGAAGGAACATGGGTGGTTTTTAGTCAGTAGAAGTCTGACATTTCCTTTCGCTCTGCCCAAGAGCGATGACGATTTTCCACCCGCCAAAATAATAAAAAAAGGGTTGAGACCAAAATCTATAGCTATTACTTTATGGAAAACTGGGTTTCGATGTTTGTAGATCTGTTTTCATTATCTGTACTGTTTGTTGTTCAAAGATATTTTTAACTAGCTGTGCCCGCGACTTCGTTCGCGTGCTTGTCGGAAACTAAAATGTGTCGCTTAGATAAAAGTACATTTAATCATTGCCCTGCGTTAACTTACTGACGCTGTAGAAAATAAGAAGAAAGTAATGCAAAGTACTGACTATGTCTCATACTAAAGTTTAGATGGATGGGTGTTTGTTAATCAACCACGTGAGAACGTCAGAACGGCCGAACGGATCTTGAAGAAATTTGAAACAGGTACATTATAGTCGACAGGCAGACAGATTGTCGTTGGCGCGTTCGTGTTCCACGCGCGCCTCAAAGATATGTCAGCAACAATTAAGGGGCCCCAAAGGGACGTCTGCCGGGGCTGAGGGTTGTCCGCAAGAGATACCATGGTCCCGAAACACAAAGGGCTAAGATGGAACGTGGGTGGTTTTTAGTCAGTAGAAGTCTGACACTTTCTTCCGCTCCGCCCAGAGCGGGATGAGTCATTTGATAATTTACGAACCACAAAAAAAAGTGGGGATTAGAGGGTGTTTCGAGAGGGTACCTGTACCGAATCTGGGACATCAAATCTGAAATGGCCGCCACCTCCTTCTGCGAAGCAGTAATGCTAGCGAAAGAGGTGGCGGAACGTGAGAGGGAGACAACCTCTCGTCCCAGCCGCCACGGGAGACGCTCCGGGCATCGGGGGCCACGTGATGGCTTCCGGCCACCGTAGGCGCGGGCCTGTGAACGGTGAGTAACGGGCTAGTTAATGACGATGGAGGCGCGTTCGTGTTCCTCGCGCGTCTCAAAGAGATGTCAGCAACATTGAAGGGGCCCCCAAGGACCGACGCCCGTTGGGGCTGCGGGTTGTTCGAAAGAGATACCGCGGCCTCGACACATAGGGCTCATCACACAACACACCACATCTATATGACGACATGGTTGGCGCAATGGCTGGACGATTAACAGTAGCACTGCGTGTCGCAGGTTCGATTCCCACACGGTACAAAAAAAAATATGTCTTGGGTTTTATCTAATTTTAATTTAGTTTAAAAAAAAATAGTATTTTAATACTGTGTAAATTGGTAAATTTTTATTTGTTGACTATTCACGAAACATAATGTGTGTATGTTTACTATCACCGCGGTTCAGAAAATGACATCAAATGAATAACGCCATCTGTCGAAGACGAAGATAAACTGCTAAAAAAGAGCGATCAAACACTATAAGGTTTTAGGCTATGTAGATTTTGAAAGCAGCGTCATTTAGACTTATATCTACGTACCTTTTGCTATCATAACTTTTTTAAAGTTATCTTGTGAAGGCATTTAGTAATAAGTACCATGTTCGTTCAATAGATGTCGTTGCTTGTCTCATTCTTGACCATAACGATAAGTTCTTCTTGAAAACTATAAATTCATATATCTTTTGATAGAGAGCACCGATTACGATGAAACAAAGACTAAGTAATAGCCCAAGTTACGCACAATATTTATGTATAAAAGTTACCTACATTCGTTTCGTAAATTTGACGTGATGCTTAGTCATCGAAACAGACAAACAGACAAAAATTCCAAAAATGCTGGAAATGTGTTCTGTTGGTTATACTTTAATACCCTGACAATTTTTTTTTTAAATATTTTCGATGTACAAAAACGATTTCTCTATAGATTTATTATATGTATAGATAGATAACTATGTCCCCAACTTATATCACACTTAAACTTTATGCACTACCTATCCGTTCCGTCCAGAAATCAATATGAGAATGAAACATTTATTAGTAATCCTGTCCTTTCTTCAAACCCACGAAAATATTTGACTACGACAGGGGCATAGGTCCTTTCAACAAGCAGGTACACTTTATTAAAGCCGAACCTACTAAAATTGACTTTAAACCCAGTTACTTTACAGGGCTTAAAGTTCCTCTTGCGTGGTGGTATTTATAGGTTTTGTTCTACCGTCCCCTGTTTCAAATTGAAGGAAGCGGATAGTTTGTTTTCTCTTCATTTCTCATCCTCGGCTGATTCTTTGTGATTAACATCATTGTAGGGCTTGTCGAAATTTATACCCTGAGCACTTTTTTTTGCAAATTTGAGGCTAGGTAATTTGGCAGACTGGTTTCAAAAACAAAAGGCACAACCTTAATATTCTTTTCACCTGTTACCAGTATTATCAAGACAACACAAACAACGTACAGAACAATGTGTTATTTGCCTTTTCTATCTCCAAACCGGGCCAAGAGCTTGAACTTTAGACAAACACACATAATAAGGTTCACATAATTCACATAAATATGGCATAATTCCACATAACTTTTGTCATGTCACTGGTTACAACACAGATATGAAATTATTCTAATAATTCATGTCAATAGAAATATTTAACACAATAGATATAAAACTGTGTATTTGCAAGGTAAAACGAATTAGCATTGTTTAGGCTGGTTGTGGTGAAAATTTCGCAATGATTCAACAAATATACATTACAAACTAGATGCATTTTTTTAGCTATTTATTTCAAGGTGACAAGAATTGTAGGTACCAACAGTTTTCGTCCTAAAATGCCCATAAGAAAACAGCGTCCCTCTTATGTTCAGACGCCAGCACAACATGCTACCCGAAACAGGAGCTGTAACGTGTAATAGGAGGTACAACAACTATTCGTTTCGTAGTTTGTTCCGCCACTTCTTCTTTCCAGCAAAAACACTAGGAAGTGTCGAAGGGTGGGCGTTTTGGGGGACTGTCACTTGTAAATAAGTAAAGTAAAGTAAATTTTGACGTTCGAAAAGTGCTGATTATCAGCCTAGTTTAAATAAATGACTTTTGATTTTTGATTTTGATTCGTCAGTTTTGTTTGAAGTCCCATGTAAAAGGGGGCGATCCTATTGTCATCAACGTGGCCACACATCCAGATTCCGTGCCTGGTACTAAGAAATGTCTAATGGAAAAACCCAATTACACTTGGCCCGACCCGGGAATCGAACCCAGTGCCTCTTGCTCAACAGACGCGCTTGCTTCCAACTATGTCATCATCTTCAGGTCCTTATCTAATTTTATTTAGGGTCGGGGCAACACGTTTTCTTCTTCCATTCATCCCTGTTAAACGTCACGTTGGCATTTCCTCCTTTCTCTTTCATATCATTCTTCACACAATCCATCCATCTTTTCTTTGGCTTTCCTCTTCCTCTACCTCCGTGTGCTATAATAATTAATTGACGACGCATTAATTAAAAAACTATCCGTAAGTTCTTTAATGCGCAACAATGATTTCTAGTCTTGATGTCTAACCATCATTATCATTATTTCAGCCATAAGACGTCCACTGCTCGACATAGGCCTCTCCCAGAAGGGGGGGATTTGCCATAATCGCCGCGCTTGGCAGGCGGGTTGGCGATCGCAGTATGGTTGTTACGAAGGCACAGAGAACGCTGCTGCCCATTCTCGGGTAAGTCCTTTAGTCGCCTCTTACGACACCTACGGGAAGATATGGGATGGTGCTATTCTTTACGTCCGACACCCTAAGGAAATGTCTAACCATAAAAATAAGTTAATCCACGAACAATCTTTAAAAATGATATTAAAACTATTTTCAAAGTACGGTAAAGCTAACGGTGCGGTAGTTAATATCATTAAACTTTTCTAGGTCCGGCAATGTTCGTAATTGACCTAACTTTTCCTGGTTAGCGTTACGTTGAGCTAGATTTTCTGAAAACGTTGGGATTTCAAATTATTTTAACTTAAAATCTACTTTGCTGCTATTTTGAGGTTTGTCATTAATGTTAGTTCAAGTATGAAAACATGACATGACATCACGTCTTTAATCACTGATGGGTTTGGCCAAGACATACCTAACATGTTCACCCACATTTCGCCAGTTATGTCTAAGTCCCATGTAATAGGAGCGAGCATATTGCCATCAACCGGTCACGAATACAGACCCCTTTTTTTTTTTTGGGGGCATTGGGAAATCATCAAATAACCCCTCCCGCTCTTGGGCAGAGCGAAAGGGAGTGTCAGTCTTCTACTGACTAAAAACCACCCATGTTCCTTGTTAGCCCTTCATGACGAGGCCGCGGTATCTGCGAACAACCCGCAGCCCGAATACAGACCCCGTGGCTGCAAGTATGGAAACTTACGGTTACTTAACCAATCTTAATATTCAAAATGTGTGTGTAAATTGACTCAAAACCATTCATAATGAATTGGTCTCTCATGTTCACTTAGATTAATAAACCACTTAATAACAACAGAACCGAATGAACAAAAGAGCTCATTAAACAATATTTACTGGAGCCCACAGGTATAGTAAAAGATATTAAAGGATAAGATATTACTAAAGTACTATTTAACAGCACGGTTTGCGCAGTGGCTGCTATGCTGCGTGTCAAGGCTTCGATTCCCGCACGGAATAAATATTTGTATGGCCTACAGGTACATGTAGATCTGTAGTTCCGAGTCTGGCTGTTTGTGTATGCGACTTTAAATGTTTGTGACACTTACGAAACAGAAGAAATGCTGAAGTGCGACCTCGGTTTAAAAAGAAGATTATTTTTCTTTACATAATACAGTTTTTCACTTCCTTCGTTTCTAAAATTATAATTCCACGCAAATTTTCATTCCCCTGCAAAATGGTACATCGACTTACCAAAACAGGAATACAAATTCATCATTAAGCGAAAACAGCGTCATAAATCATAACGTTTTCACAAACGAACCGCACGCGCTCTGAAACAGTAAGAATATGTAAATGCCCCTATTCTATAGCGGTATAGCGATGTCCCTATTCTATGGCGGAGCAATCTCGATCGTGACTCCCTTGGCCATTAGTTGTTATTCAGTTAACGAACAATCACGATGGAATGGACGCAGATCGGCAGACACCCACACAATTTGATTAACGCTTCGGCGCCACTTTAAGGAAGTTCGTGCTACTTGTGTAAATCAATTATGTACCTATCTAAGTAGTTAGAAAATACACTACAGAGCAAGTACCTAAGAAACTCTAATCCTATTAATTTTGCAAGTTTAAGTGGTTTCCTGATACCGAACAAGAAAAAGTTCTCGGAAAATTTACCAGAACACGTGTAAAACTTAACGTAATGACTCGATAAACGTTACGATGATAACAAAAGTTAACAAGGAAAAAATCTGCCCCAAAACTTATCCAATTTTCATCTCTCAATGAGGAAATGTGTCGCGCCCCTGTCCATGGCAGAGTACAACAGTTATCTTTGCTTTAAGAAGCTCGAATCGGCATTCAAGTGTACCCGGGTGCGCCTACGACAACCGCGCTACGAGAAATCGTAGTAAACGTAGCAAACATTAAAAGAAACATACAGTATTATAAGTAGGTATGCATCGCCGTGATTAGGCGAATCACGACTAGTTATGTCCTTAAACTTGTCAAGTGTATCAGCACGGTAGAGTGGGCAAGTGCAGGCCCAGTCCCCGTGACCTACATCCAACGACCCTCGCTCGGGAAGCTGCTAATTTCCACCATCGCGGGCTGTAGCCTACGTCACGGCGGGGGCAGGGAGGCACCTCGACGGCTCGCTGGCTGCCTGCTCCGATCAGTCCAACGCCCCACTTCGAGCTGTAAGCACGCGCCGGCCGCGACCCGACGCCGCGGATGATCGCGAACAAACACAACCTCACAGACGCCGCCTGATTAAAATATTTTAAGTGCTGCATCCGTATTTTTGTAAAGTGCGTAAACTGTGAAAGTATTTTTTTTTTAATATTAAACTGTGATAGCGAGTCAGGCGGGCGGAGGCTCGGGTGGGGCGCGTTACGCTGACACAGTGGCTCAGTCCGCCGCCGGTCGCCGAGTGGCAAGCACCATCGATTTTCTCCATACGACAGTTCGCGAGGTACGTAAGCGTCACGTGCCAGTATTTTCACCGCGGCTATTTCCACGCGCCAAGTATTTTCAGGCGATCTGCTTAACGTTCAAGGCCGCGTTTGTTTGCGTCCGCGTATACGTTCGAGGTACAGTTTACGTTGATGTTTTGATCGATTGTTTAGATCGTATGCAATTATCTGTTATCACGCGGTGAGTTCGGGAGGAAAACGAATCGTTTTCACGGCTGTACGGTGGTGGGCGCGTGCTTAGAATAAGTAATGCGATTACGTTGTTAATACCAAGGTTGTGGTGCGGGTGACGAGCATTTCGTTTTTCTTATTGTTGTATGACAACAGACGTGCTGAAGTAAGTAGAACGCTTATTAGACTTGTGTAGTGCACTTAGATGTATTAAAGGTGAACTATTTCCCCAGTAAAGTGTTGTTCGGGTCACAAGTAGGGCCAGGTGTGAATGATATGATCTTGAGAGTGATCATGACCTACACAGTGGACACTAATTCTGCCCGCTTGATATGCGATCTGGCAGATGTTCAGGCAGGGATTCATTCAAGCGATATACGAATGTTTGTGTTCATTACATCATAACAGTTCATGACTAATAAAAGAGCAAAGTCGACGATGTTATTAAATTATGATAGTTAGTCTTTTGGGGAAATTAATAAATGTCGGGTGCTTTCTATTCTATTTCAAACTATACCTATATAGAGTCAAACAAATGGTAAAATTCGTATAATAGAAAGTAAGAAAATCTTCGATACAGAAAACTTTGAAACTTTTTATTATTTTCGTATAGTGAATAAAACACCATCTTATTAACAGAACATTTTTCTCATGATAATAGTTATCTGCTCACAATTCTTATTTTTTTAATTATATTGTAGTAAAATATCAACTGAGTAAACTTATCAATCTAAATAATCGAACTAACTAGGTAGAAAACTAAACGTGAACATAATGGAATTCAAACTCCACTTGTGCATAAAAAACACACTAAACCAACTGGAAAAAATACTACCTACCCTGACGTAAGCAAACCTAAGTAAACGTGGATACGTACTATCTACTTCATTATAGGATTGCAAATTTTATGGACTGTACAGTTCGCGTTAAACAAATTGCTTTTACCCAATCTCATATCGTTTGCTATTGAATTCTTATCGCTTTCCGTCAACGCATATGCAAAAATAATACCGAAAATATCTACATATTCATTTTATGTAAATATTTTGTCCCGTCCTAGAGAATTTTGTATGAAAATGACGGTTCATGATAAAGGTAGAGGCTTTCATGAATTATAAATGGCTATTTTGAAGTCTTTTTTCTGTTTCTGAAACGTACATTTTACGTCCCCAATTTTTGGCAACTTTCAGATTTAGATACAGAAAATTGTAGCTTTAAGTCGTGTAAAAGTTACTGTGTGTCTATATTACTTTGAGTACACACCATCTTAAATATAAAAGTAGGTACTTCTATTGTATCAAATCCATGAAAGCAATGAAAAGATTTTTGTAAAAAACCCTCATATTGGAAAATGCTTTTACATAAAAGATACATAAAACACACGAAAACGTAGGTATTACACGCATTACATTACTCCATTCGAAGAGATATGGCCAATTATATATTTCCATTACGAAAATCGAAAAAAGAAAGAGCAAAAGGAAAGAAAATAAAACTCGATTCAAAAAAGTAAATAAAGATGCTGTAATGTAACAATGCCAAATACATCATTATGTAATGAAACAAAGCGACCAATCAAACAGCTCTGTTCTCAAACAAACTGTCAACAGTTGGTAACAGAAAACATAGCAACAGCCTAAGGCATCATTAGCTATTTATTTTACTTAATAATTTTGGCAAGTTTCTTTTGGGAATGAAATGTTAATTGTTTGGCGATTGAACGCTACTAAATAAGTCGTTTTAATATTTTTATCGCGTGACTAATTAACGGATTGTTAGATTTTTACTGAAGAATATTAGCTTTTAGTTTTTCATTTGAGTTATACTTAAGTAAAGTTGAGTCTATTTTTGAATTTCTAGTTGTCTTATTTTGTTATCGTGCGTGTAATTTACTGTTCTTCCGTTCTTGCAATGGTATATTTATTTAGTTGAATTTTAAACTTTAATATTTTCTGAACTGTTGATAATCTAATCCAACTTTACGATTTAAATAAGACAAACCGGAAACATACGATTCCTTTAGCTTTAGCTCAATAATAATAACTTGAACGTTAAACATAACCTTGATTTAAATAAATACTAAACTGTAGCTAATGTTAACTTCTGCGTGATAGTTTAACATAAACAGCTGTTTATTTATCTGATTGCCTAAAATTACAACACGAAATCTAAACAGCTTAGACTGAAAAAGAAAATAGTAATGATTTATGTAACCTTGAAAAAACTAAAACTTTTTCTGGGGATAAACATAACATAACATCACGCCTGTAATCCCCGAAGAGTTGGCCAGAGGTGTACATAATATAGTAGGTACATTTCGCCAGTTCTGCGAAGAAAATAGAAATTATCTCATCATAATTACATCCAACAGTTCCTCGTAAATTATATCGTTTCTAAATGATTAATAAGACAAATGGCTTTTGAATTATGACTTTATGTTTGCCTAGCTGTTAGATTTTAAGAAAAACATCGTCAGTGTCGAACCGTAAACTTAACTTGCTCGTTGTATTTCTTTTTCTAAATAATCCGACACTGCCCCACTGCTGAGCAAAGGGCTTCCACATAGGTTTCGTTTAATGAAAAATACATAAATAATTTTATAACACTCCAAAACCTTTCGGGATCTAACGCTGTCTCTGGTTATAATTAGTTGAGTTGTTGGTAACTAATGAATTATAATAGTTAGCTGGTGATTTCAAATAATTGATCAGACTCATCAAAAAAGTCCCTTTTACGAGTAGTGTGATTAGAATTTTTTTTTTATTTATATAATCTACACTGTTACGAATTAAAATACATATCATCATCATCAGCATTTCAGCCTGAAATCACCCACTGTTGGGTATAGGCCTCCCCTTTTTTCTGCCACTCCTTTCTGATCTGTGCGTCCCTCATCCATCCGCTTCCCGCGCTCCTGACAATATCGTCGACCCAACGCGCTTTTGGACGGCCCTGGTTTCTCTGGCCTAACCTTGGCCACCATTCGGTCAGGATCTTACTCCATCGGCCATCTCCGCGTCTAGCCAAATGACCTGCCCAACTCCACTTTAGTAATAATAAAATACATATCATAATAATAATATACCACTTCAACAAACTACCAACGAATAATGTCAAGGTATCGTCACGAATCATCTGGCATCATCAGACCGATGGCAACGCCAAAATGCCAGTAAAAACGCCAGATAGCATCTATATAGGGGTTGCCAGATCGATTGGCGTCTTGGTAGCAGCCAAATTTGGGAATGTGAATTATTTTATCGCTCGTTTAGAGATCTGATAGATAGTCTCTGATGAGTTATGTTGTTAGTTGAATTAGACTGACTAAGGTAGAAGTGGAGTTGAAAATTGTTTGAGGAAAATTATATTGGATTTGAGAGTAAATTAGCTTCAGTTAATGGGTAATTATTATAAAAATAATTTGTTCTCCAATATTATAGTTTAATCGGAAATTTGGTATGAATATGCCAATAATTATAACGATAAATAAAGCTACTTACTTTGTGGATTGACTGGGTTTTTGTGTCCAGATTTTGATAGCACATTTTCTTCCTTTAAAAATCTCCAATTTAATTTAATATGGTATTTGCAGTAGCGATCAGTAGGTACTTCTTTAGAGTACTAATATTTAATTACTAAAACACGTGTAAGTAAATTAATTCGTTATAAGATTCTCACTTGAACCTGAGCATGTAACCGATTTACCGTGGAACGTACATTCGTTTCGGACATTGCGTCAGATAATTCGTTTTTTTTTCCTAATCTTGAAGGAACTGTTGTTTTTATTTACAAAATTAAGCTTATTGTAGCCAAAATTTGGTTTAATCTGATGTGTCGGGCTCGTTAACTGAGTAAATTAAGCCAAATAATCACTTTATTTGGAAGTCGTGTAACAATTTTAGAATCAAAGCTACGTACGCTATAAATAAACCATAATTAATTAATTTGAGCAATTATAAACTTACCTTTAAGAATAGAGAGAATAATGACTCGTGATTATAACCGCTTTCAGCTAAACTGAAAATAGATCTTTCTTATCTATGGAAATTATCTGCTAGAGTTGTCACTAACAGGATTCGAGGAATAAAGAGCGCCTTCAGCCGGGTTTTCATTTTCAAATTCAATGAATAACCGACCTTTGCATCTGATGGGTATGATAACGGTAGATATATAGTCCAAAAATCTACATAATGATGTCGTTAGAGCGAAAACGATGCGGGAGAAACATATATCTAAAAATATTTGGGACATGACCGAGATTCGGGCCCATTTTACCACTACAATGACGAACCGAATCCACAAAGGGTAACTCAGTAGATGAACCTAATTTCAATTTCTGATGTAACCCCAACTTAATAATAGGGTTACAGCAACGGAGAACTTGTACAATCGAATTATTCTAATAAATGTTTGTTGAAAATAATTGAAAAAGTTTTATCACTTCACAGAATATATTAATTAGTTTTGTTGAACCAAACTAGTTTTTTATGTCTTTATAATTAAAATTTTCGTTTTTCCTCCTATAAGTTAACCTTGAAGAGACAAGGTTATGTTAACCCTCCCGATGACATGTTGTGTCTTTGACAGTTCAGTGCGCGCTGGCCTAATTTATACCACCTTCGTTTTACCTTCGTGGGTCACGCAATCCGTTACTAGAGGCCTTTTCCTTACAGGTTCTAGTTTTCCTTCCCTCGTTCCTTTTCCCTGGCACACAATTTATTTACCTCCATGCCATAGCAAATGTATGTACAAGAAATACGTTACGGAATTGTTCTGTAATTGAATATAAATATGTTACAGCTAGTCTATTTCAAATGTAACCTTTTAGGTAGATTATAAAGCTATTCGTACCTGTATTTTCCTGTGACGGTCATAAGAAATTGTTTCGAGATCGTTACGAAACATTACGTGACCAAAATATCGATGGTAGAAGTGCCTCCAATATACACGTTCTAGATGGAGAGATTAACACGCAATACGACTATTTACTCAATGAAATTACGATTAGGTATTTTATTTTTTTATCGTTATCGAGAGTTCTTTGATACGTCGATGAATCTCTATAAACGTAAGGTACCTGTCATTCCGAAATTATCCAATCTTCCTCAGTCACATAAATATTCATTAACTCAGGTAGGTACTTCAAATTAGGCATAAATATCACGAAACCGAGCCGTTACTCGGGACCCTTTTAAAATGAAAAAGGTAATTAATACGAAACGACAGCATTATCTACTGAACTTCAAACATAAATTACGCTTTATGAAATTAATTTCATTTCGAGTAGTTGAAAGCACTTAGAACTAAATAATTAATACTTGGAGAGTGAGAATGAGCCAACTCTGACATAATACGAGAGATATGAGATTGCCAAAATCAAGACACGAGACAACACGAGACCAACTTTCAATTATGTAAGATTTTAAAAGTTCTGCTTTAGAGTATTTTCTTTTTGATTTACGAGAACATTATTATAAGTTTAAAAGATATTGAAGTGCGTTCCTACTTTAGCATAAGTTTATATAGATTTATGCTCCTCCATGTATATTTCTAAAGAGATCTTATCCCTGAGAATATTTACCTACCTTAATTTGTTTTAAATTTCGAACATCGGAGACGAGGCTTAATAAATAATATCTTGCGCCGAAATATTATTGATATTTGACTGAAATAGAGAAACTATTATGAGCCTCGTCTTCTATTTATATTATCAAATGATCTCGTTGTAAACTCGGATTAAATTGTAAATATTACAAAATTAAATATCCAATTTAGTTGCGTCAAATATTTGCTATATGTCTCGCATTGGTCTTGTACTTATATAATAAAATATAGAATGTGCCTACCGAGCAACATGAGAGTGGGAATATTAATTTACATTCTCTACAAAAAACTAAACCAGATTTTTCATAAAAGCCTAAAGATAATGTCATCGTAAATAAACATGACTAGTCACTACTCAGCGAAATTATTTTCAAAAAGATCCATAGTTTCAAATATCAGTCATAATGACTTGAAATTAACAAGCTGACAATTTAAACTGTCATCTTAGGAGAACTAATTGCCACGTTGTTAGCTGTCAGGAGAACAAATGGCGAGAAACGAAAGATTGATGAGAAGATAAGCTTGGAATGAGCCGATTTACATAACAATCTGAGTTAAAATGCCGAACCGATACACGGTATAAGCCTCAAGTATCAAAGAATGGTGGCAGACGTTACTTATGAATGACATTTGTTGAGTTAAAAAAACAATTGTGTTTCGAACTTGACATTGTTACGTCAAAAATATGTTTACATATTGACAATGACACATTAAACAAATAGGCAATCTTTTAGTAATCACTTGTAAATAATGATAATCAACCTATAATGTACTGAAATTAGGACACATTTTTGTCAGGAGCATTCTAGGATATGTCCTGGAACCATTCATTTGAAAACATGAGACAGCTAACCCTCACTGGGCCCGCGTTTTAATGAACAGCCACTGCCATATCACTCTTATTTCTGATTAAATTAAAAAGTATAAAAATAATTTATGTTCCAATTTTAACGAAATCACTTTCACGCACACATACGGCTATAACTCAACTCCGCCAGTGCGCACGATCATTAATCCATATTATGTAGGCACTGGGCGTGATATTAAGTCGCAGCCGCTAATAAAAGTTGTTTAACTAAGCCATTTACTTAACTATATTACTTTTCCCCACTCTATTTCACCTCTATAAGTACTGTATATTGAAGTAGGTACTTAACTTGACCCTTTGGAGTTGAAGGAAGCAGTAGAAAATTTATTTTTAAGTAAAAATCTAAAGTGCTCTTAATCTTTATATCTTTGTTATATTATGAAAAAGATAGTTACAATAGTAGTATAGTTCCTTATCAATTAGCATTTTTTTCTGAATATTAATATTAAAACAGCTGAAATGAGTACTGATTTTCAAATAAATAGAACGGAAATCAAAACATCCAGTCCTCATCAAGAATTACACGAGCGTAAAAAAAACACGTGACACTAAGGTAGTATTTTACTTAATAATCAGTTAAAGCCGCAATGAAAAATCAAGGTAAGAAGAAAAAAACACCATGACAATCAGTTTTCCATTATCACTGCAATTTGTCCTTAAAATCTATTAATAGTTAGGTCTATTTTCCATACAAACAAGTTGTGTTTGCAAATATTTTATCTGCTTCTCACGGTTAGAGAGACGTTTTAATAGAATAATATTTACTTTGTTATAATGAATTATATTCAGGTTATCTTACGAAGCCACTATTGGAGGAGTAAATTAGGGTCACACACGTGAGTGACTAAAGTCTAAATGGTATATTATGCATGATACGCGCATATCTAGGTTTTAGTTTCTTGAAAGACGTTTTTTATTTCTTTCGTTTAACGTTATAACTCTCTACTATTGTATTATAGGTTCTCATTGTTCTGAATTCTTGTCTGCCCAAGTTTCACGGTTTTAAACAATAAACCATATATCGTAATCTTAGCAACGCGTGAATCATAAGAATATTAGGTCAAAATAATACGAATTGAAACATTTCAACCTACATAATATATTTTACTATAATTTAATAGACCATTATAGCTGGAAAGTGTTCACCTATTTCTATTTAGGTCACAACGAAACTTTTATGCCAAAACTATAAGACACTTGCTTGTATTCCCATCTGATACTGGCAAGCGTTCAAAATTCCATACAAACGTTCAATATTTCGTCATAGTAAGCACTTCCGAATATATTTTAGCTTTTGTATCTACTTCCTCGTATAATAAAACTCTTTCAAAGTTTTATAGATCAACGAAATAAACATAAATTATTCCAACGATTTACAAATTCTATGGGCTCTATATTTTAGTATAAATTTGGGTCAAATTAAAGCCACGTGAACACGGAAGGGTTAAGTTTAATTTGAACTAGAATCAATGTAATTTTGGAGTCATTAAAAGCACATTAGTATTTCTATTTAGTGTACTATTTTTAAAGAGTTATTGTAGCACACTAATAGATAAATAACAACATTATAATTACACTGTCTGAAAAAATATTCTGTAAAACATAATTTTCAGGTTCTTTAAACTATTTTCATAAAGAGACATATAAATAAAGTATTCGGTAACTGACTAATCAGAACACTAAAGTAAAATTTGACCTAGTTTCAAAATTAATAAAAAAACAGTCTAGACAGGTTAAAATCTAATTTAAAACAAAGTAGTTTCATGTCTTTTATTCTATAAACCGAAAATTAAAGGGCTTTTATAAATACTTACGGTCAGATGTTGTTGACGCGTACCTACAAACAATTGTGACGTCAGAACACAATCCAGGAGTCTGTTTTCCAGCTCATTTGCTGAGTTTGGACATCTGTTCGAACGCAAACTGATGGGCCTATGTCGTTTCAGTTGTGTTTGACTCTGTATCAAAATAGAAACAGTTGCGTGGTGTGGTTTTGAAAACAGAACGTGATGTGCCAGTCACGATTTTTGTTTTTTTATTCATCATCATCTTCCTGCCCTTATCCCATTCTATTTGGGGTCGGCGCAACACGTTTTCTTCTTCCATTCTTTCCTGTTACTCGTCAAGGTGGCATTTATTCCTTTCTCATTCATATCATTCCTCACACAATCCATCCATCTTTTCTTTGGCCTTCCTCTCCCTCTCCATCCATCAATATTTATTTCCATCACTTTTTTAGTCACATGCGTTTCATCCCTCCTCATTACATGACCATACCAAGATAAACGACTTCCTTTCAATTTTTCTGTAACAGGTGCTACTTTCAAACTTCCTCTAATATACTCATTCCTCACTTTATCCATTCTTGTCACTCCGCACATCCATCTCAACATTCTCATCTCCGCTACATGCAATCGTTTTTCATCCATCTTTTTCAAAGCCCAGCAGAATCCATACAGTACGACAGGTCTAATCACGGACTTGTATATTTTCCCCTTTAACTTGAGGGGCATCCGTGGGTCGCAAGTTTGTTTTTGTTTTATGTTTTTTTATTAAAAGTTAAAAATTCAATTGTTATTTCTCAAAAGAAGTTTGAAAAGAAAGTTTTAATAACAACCATCTTTCAATGTTTTGTTCGTAATACAATTCAGCTCGTTATTTAATAGATTTATTTCAAAACAAAAAAGTCTGGGGTTGAAAATAACAATCAATAACAATCAACTGGTCATTATATTGTAGTTCGAAAATAATGTTTTCGTTAATAGAAACATAGTTTATTGAAAGATTGGAAAAATAGTATTTGTTATTAATTATTAGGAAAATAATACACATTGTCAAAATAATACTTGTACATTATGCTACAGTAGACCTGTACCAATAAAAAAGTTATGCATAAATCCTGTCAGATTTATTTAAACAGTTACTTGCTGCACTTACAGTTTGCACTATTTACACCAACGTGTGCAGCAAGTCAACATACATACACTAACTTAAAAAATGCATGCAATAATTAAGTATAGCTTTATAGATACGATTACGATTATTTACTAGTATATGTATATACACTTGATAATTTTAATATCACCAATCATCATGATATTGCTCATTAATCTTTTTTATCTAACTATTAACCCTACAATATTGCGCATCACATTATCATCATGCGAGTATTGTTACGATAACAACAACATTCATTGTCAAGGTCTTTTACTATTCTTTTATTATCTAAACACAGTTTTAACGCACCGGTCTATTAAATTATGTTGAGCATTCACCATAACGAATTTCACTTATATTTTGACTTACGTGTAAACTCCGTAATGTATATACCCCATCTAATCTTAGCACACAACATTATTTTTTATCTAGCATTCTTTGCGAAACAACATAACCTAACATCACGCCTGTAATCCCCGAAGGGTTAAACAGAGATGTACTTAAAAGTAAACCTACATTTCGCCAGTTATGTTCAAGTGTCATATAATAAGGAGCGAATCTTTTGCGATTTTTATTTACGAAATATAATGTTATTAGTGAAAATCGCAGACATAACCTCCGGCAAAACATTTTTTTTAACCCAAATAAATAAAGTTACAGACGATGTAATCTCAAAAGCGGCAACATAAGTGTAAATGTCGTATTCTCCAAATTACGTCTGTTACAGCACAGAGCAAAGAACTCGTAAAATATAGTTAGCGTCCAAACAATATCAGCTGTAGTCAGATGTAGCCGGCTAGCAAGAGTAACAAGGATATTGGATGATGGGCCACAACCGCTCTGCATCCGCTAAACTAGTCCTCTGTCAACACATTGGATGACTAGATTCATCTCTTTAGTTATTTACGTGTATGGAAGCATTTGCGGGGTTAAATTCGGCAATAGATAAAAGTCTTTCTAAAAACAATTGAATCGTGGAAATGCATATTTTTTATAGTATTTTTGTTTTAAATATTTCGAGTAATCTAAGTCAAAAGAATTTGGTTATTATTTAAACTTTCAAGACACATTGTATGGATATTTTTAAGCTTGTAAACTAGAATACTATCAACTATAAATCAATAATTTATCAACATTGTATCTCCGTAGAGCTGCAACAACAAGTAATACATATTTATTGCCTACGTCTTGCAAAATTCAATCTTCATAAATAAATATGAACTATGTTTCAACTTTGAAAAGTCATACTAAGTTAAGTGATGTGTAATATTCGCTACATAGAGGAGTATAATATATGGATATGAGACCGGCTACATATAATATATACATCAATTTAGTAGAGAATTTTGCCACTTTTGGGTTGCGCCCGTTCGTGGCAAAATTCTAAATTAAATCGTCTTTCGATTCGATGTAATCTTATTGTAACTTTATCTTAATTACTCATTTCATTTTCATTCCAATCTGAATGTAAAATCTTAAGCTTCAGTCCCTAAGAGACTTTGAACGTCAAAGCAGACGCTCATGAAAACTATTAATTCCGTTAGAAAACACAAACACTAATTTAAATTCATTTAAAACAAATCGTAGGATATCCTCTAGGGTAGGTAGGTACTCGCTAAAAATTTATAATAAATTCTTACGAATTTTTTGCAAACTTAATTCTACAGATTCGGCCATGATTATATGGGCAGTAAATGACCAAAGTTTTTCTCGTCAGTGCACACCTTGGCTTTCCGGTGCACTAATCTTGCTCCGTCGTGGCCACTCGTGGGAAAAAAACAAATAGAAATAAAATTGTGCCACGCACCGCTGACGACGAGTGCGTGCCAAATGCAGGGCTGCTAGATATTAGCCGCATAATTTAGATACAAATTGTTGAATGATGTCTTTACTTTTTGTTAAAGAATAACCTACTGAATGGCGTTGAGTAATTTTAGTGTAAAACACATTATGAAAAACTTCACACACTCATTTCACATTTTGTCAATTCATCCACATTCATTGCGTTATTAACGCCATAGAGCTGACGAATTTTCCAAGCGTATGAACCAATGTATTGCAAATTTCCTCCCAAATCTATCTTAATATTGTAGAGAGTGTGCTGGGTGCCGCATCAACGTAACAATAATCCAATATCAAATCCACTTCTGACATTTTGCATGTTGATTATCGCATTCATTTGGCACACATCCCAACAAGCTAAAATCTAGCACTAAAACTACTCCACTTTTTGCATACTAAACGAAGCACCTACTTACAACATCAAATATCAATATCACATTACTGACATTGACATGTAAATTTTGTTTGGTTGGCAACCCTGCCGTGGCGATGAATGGACACCGTGACATTGTGCGGTTCACGTGCGTGTGACGTCATCAATGATTTTCTTTAACAGTTGTACGAGTCGATCGACAATAGCAAATAGTAGCATATTTTGCAAAAAATAGAGGCGTGAGTTCGATTCAAAGTTATTATGTTTTTGTCGTACTTGTAAAACAGTATGTTTAGTTGTGAAATCTAAAACTATTTGCCCAATTTAAGCGTCGTGAAAATCTCGTTCAAAATATGTTCGTAACACACAAACTAAAGCCAGAACATCCCACAAACAATGCAGCAACTTGCCCTCTATAAATAAACACAGACCTCTGTACTATCGGAAACAATTTCCAGTCAAGTAGTTAATTAGTACCCTCAAGGTTGAGAGGGTCTGTTCCTCCTCTGCCAGACTTCCCTCTCAACTAGCTCCAAGACTCGTTGTCCGTTTTTCATAACGCACTTTGCATATTTAAAGCCTCAGTACTAATCAGCGCCGACCTTACTCTGACCTCTGAGTCATGAAGGTCTTTTGTTTCATACATTACATGTTTTATTGTTTATCACATACGGTCCATAATTCAATACTGCTATTGTATAATTTTCATGACCTTGTGACGTAATGACGTTGTGTCGCAGGTGTAGGGTTAGAATTTTTATAAGTAGCATCTGCCTAGCCTTTCGGCTTTCATTCTAACTGGATGCAGTTTAAAATTGTTACTGTTATTTTACCTGGAGCGACTGCCTATCTGACCTCCAAAACCCAGTTGCTGTGTTATACTATACACTTAGGTAAGACTGGCTGTCAGACTTTTGGGGATTCTGACACCTCCTAACGACTGTCACAAATCAACAAATGACTGCCGGAAACAAATGCTCAACGTGCTTCCTAAGGCACGGAGAGGGAACTCGCAATATAATAATGGTCAACCATCCACGGGACCGACCTCGGCGTGCACTGCTTAACCTTACTGCAGCCCTGTGTGGTACTTATGAGCCCCTCTTGAATTTTTATAGTACGTACGGCTGAATTGTCTTGTTCGTTATACAATGCTGGTTTGACCTCGGCAATGTCATGGCCACTACGTATTGTTTGGTCAGGCGAAGTGGAGCTTGGCGGTATTGTTGTTTTGTCATTGATGCTCTCTTGTTTATAGTGCGCTCATCAGTGATCGTGGATGTAACGTTTATGTAATGTCATGTAATTATGTTTGGAGGTTGAATTTTAGATAATAATAACTAATATTATTAGATGCGAAAGTAACGTGGTCTGTCACCTTTCGACTAAATTAATTAAATTGATGGATCTAGCTCAGGTTCGGATATAAGACACATATTCTGATACGTTCCTGAGGGATAACTTTTGACCTCTTAGAAGGCATAGCCGTAAGGCCCGTGAGCAAAATCTAGTTCATAAACAAAGATTTTTATTTTCGGTCACATAATCTAATAATGAAAACAGAAACACTCAAATTTAGATTCTGTAATATCTCCGCTTGGGAGAGCGCACTGGCTCTTGTAACAAAGGTCTATAACCTAGCACAGGAGTCAGGGACTTCACACATTGTTGTAACCACTTTCATGTTTATTCGAATTTATTTATTTATCTTCGCATAGTACAAAACGAAGTCGCTCTCGCTGTTTGTATCTCAATCTCTAAAACTACGTACCTAACGTATTTTAATGCAGTTTTTGGAATGGATAGATTTATTATTAAAATAACCTTCTTTACTCCAGTTTTTAGGCTGCAACGCCTTTACTAACACATTACATTTGAAAGCGTTCAAAAGAGGCGGTCTCAAAAACAAATGAATAGGCTTTTCATCCAAAAACGTGTTATCTCTCTAATCTAGTTAATCACGGCCCTATTTTCGCCGACTCATAGAAGGGACAATACATTTGTAAGGTTTCTAATGACCGTTTTCATCAACAACCTAAACAAACCCATTTCCAACGCTCGCTTCGGCCATGAGGGTTGAAATTCCAACAGTAGCGTTAATTTAAGAGTTACTTATTGCTAGAGAAAATACATAAGTAGTAACTAGGTTGTAATTAGTCTGCGTTTACTTAATTACTTTTAGGTTTGCGAAGTTTTTTGGCTTAGGGAGGTACTTTGCGATTGGAATAGCGTAATCTATTTCTGAGGCGACCTTGGAGAAGTTATGAGTTTGTTTTAGTAAGATTTTAATGGCTGTTGTTAATTAGGTAGTAAATGCGGAAATTATTATAGAGGGAAGTAATGAATTAATGGTGCATGCAATTTGTAAGTAGTGTGCAATTAAACTATGTATAACGAAGCAATAAAAACGAATTGGATATAATCAGTATCTTTAAAACTAGGTCGGTAGAGTTTCTTGTTTTGATATATCATAATAAATCCTCATGGTAGCAATATTGTGGCTGTTAATTAAGTAAAAGGTATTTATTTGTAAGTTAACAAAAATAGAATAGTTTGTAAGTTGGTTTGTAGAGGGAAAGTAATGATCCAACTCTGTTTTCACTGATAGAAAATGTACTTTATACGTGGGTGCTATAGAACACAAATTACATTTATATCATGTGTATATTAGTCGAGCTATCACAATTTTTGCAGGACTGAAAGTCGCGAAGTGCTAGAGAAAGATATTTTGAAAACAGATGACTTATACTTTCGGATATCACCATATAAATGTTTCATTAGCATTTACACAAAAATACTTTATGTAGGTACCTACAGTAGGTTGGTAACATAATTATCCACCAATGTATATGCATATAAACGTAATGACAGGATGCAGATCTCAATTGACGGGGTTAAGTTACACCTAATCCGGCCATCAGTTAGATGGGTGGCTGTTGACGCTAATCCTCTTCATGCTCAAGCAAGCATATTAAGCCATAAGCGTCATTTCCGGCTTGTTGCAGTAGATTGAACCATGTATCTTTCCTCTACCCTTTTGGAATAAGCAGGGGTCTAGCCGTATCTGTTTTAATTAATCAGCTATACCCAAAATTCGGGTTTTAGAGGGATGAAAGCTTATAATCGGATTTAATTATCTTTAATCCTTTGTGGAGATAAAATTATAGAGCCCCCTTATAATTATCTTGGGTGTTAATGTGAGCTGCTAAAAATAAATCATCATCATCAAAATTGGGTTCAAAATTGATCGTTGGATATCGATATCATTTACCCTTGAAAAGTTTAATATTTGCCCTTGAAGATTAAAAGTACGAAAAATACTCTAGAACAACCATATCATACGATCAATCCGTAGATTTTCAAGGCATCAGTAACTTGTCATTACATGAAAAGACTTTAAAGTTGTTGTAAACTGAAGGATGTTTCGTAACAACAGATCTTTTGTTGTCAACAACAACACGACTAATGTGAGCAACATTATTGAGAAGATGAAGACACTATTGTGCTGTTAACGCATCCCAATGACGTCAACTTGGGGGTAAATACATACAGACTGACGTATGCATACAAAAAAATAGTTAACATAAACTTAATTAATAGCTTTGACTTTATATTAATTTAAGAAGGCTTTTTGGCTCCAATAAATAAAACTGTACAATGATCAAGTATCTATATAGATCTTGAAACCTATCAATAGCATTCTTGATTATTAAGGGTTAAAGCGGCTCTCGTAATTATTTAGGGAAATAATTCGGTAAGTTCTATGTGAATCTATTAAACAAGAAAATTACACCTTTTTTTTTGGCGGCCGGAAAATCATCAAATAACTCCTGCCTCTCTTGGGCAGAGCGAAAAGGAGTGTCAGACTTCTACTGACTAAAAACTACCCATGTTCCTTCTTAGCTCTTCATGTCGAGGCCGCGGTATCTCTTGCGAACAAACCCGCAACCCCGACGGGAAGAAATTTAACCTTCATAACTAGGTATATAATAACGCGATAACGGCAGAAAGTGAAAGCTTTGTCATCGGCGTAATCACTCCTCCCGCATTGCGAATCATCATCTCAGTTATCCCGTAGGCCTGTACATATTAACATACAACAAACAAACAAACTTTTAATGCTCTAAATAAAGCAATCATACCACGTAACTCACATTTAACATTAACATATTCGCTAAAGTAGAACCGAGCAACTCAAATAAATAATACGCGTTCCTGCTTCGTGTTTATAATTTAAATTTCTCGTCGTTCCGAGGCCTTTCAGCTTGTGGTCGAAGGTTGACCTACAAGTATGTGCACAAACTGGGAAGGGAGGCACCCATTGGATAATTTTAAATACTTAACCCTAAAGTTTCGTGTAAATACGTCGGTAGCTGTATTTATCTTTGGCGTCCTCTGTTTTTGTGAGGTTCGTGTATTTATTTAGTAGGTAGGTGTACGGACCCATAGGATTTGTAAAGGGTGGAGGTACTTACGATATACATTATTTTCTTTCTTTCTTTCTTTCTTTCTTTCTTTCTTTCTTTCTTTCTTTCTTTCTTTCTTTCTTTCTTTCTTTCTTTCTTTCTTTCTTTCTTTCTTTCTTTCTTTCTTTCTTTCTTTCTTTCTTTCTTTCTTTCTTTCTTTCTTTCTTTCTTTCTTTCTTTCTTTCTTTCTTTCTTTCTTTCTTTCTTTATCATCCTCGTTTGGTTAGTGCCTAACCTCGTGTCAGAGTTTTTATGCCGCCCATGGGCCTCTGACTTTGCTTAACATGCTTTCGAGAAATATCTCTTAGGAATGCTACTTTCCTCACGATGTTTTCCTTCACCGAAGCAAGTAATAATTTAACAATACACACGTGAATCCGAAAAATATGAGGTGCGTGTCTTGGGTTCGAACACACTAGACTTTGTCTGCTTTTCAACTGATATTTAAAACACTATCGCTCCATACTAGTTATTATCAGTGTCGGCTTTCACGCCAAAAGTAGTTTAACAACCCATCAAATCGTATAATATATATTATGAATATATATTTATACGATTCCTATACCAACACATTTTGCCCCACCCCTTACTAGGTCATCTCAAATCGCTACATCATCCTATTGATCGCGTAAATCGCGTCACCCTCCAACGAATAAATAAGCCCAATAACCCACATACTGCAATACCCACATTTGGAACGAGGAAATAGTTGGAAAATATTACCTACTAACCCTCGTTTCTTCATCAATCAAGTTTTTCTCCATCCCCGGAGTCTATGTGGGATGGATGGATAGCATTAATCATTATAGATGGACGATCCACGGACTTACGATGCTTTTATCCCAAAATATATCTTACACGATATGTATGTATGTTTTACGACAATATGTCACAACCGGAATATTCCATTTTCGCGGATTTCGGTTGCCTAATGAATATAACATTAGATACGGGATTTTGGGGCGCGATTTAGTGAAGTTATTTTTTTTATATCTCTAGGGTTTTTGCCGGATTATTTAGATCATATTCTGTATAGATATAAACGTCTATTGTTATGTATATTGTATGTGAGTAGGCCTGAAATCCAAAACATGTAAGTCGAATTACTCGAGAGCTAAAGATACACCATATCATTACCAACAAAATGAATGTATGAATGTGGACGAGGTAAAAGGAGTAGGTATGTAGGGATTGTAGTAGGTGGCGTTCCGCGGTTTCTGCCTACCCCCATGGGAAAACGGCGTGAGTTTATGTATGTTTGTATGTATAAATACAGTACATTGACTGTAAAATATTATACAATATCTGATCAAACTATCGTAAATGCAGGATGTTTAAAATTCAACCTACGTCCAATATACATACGCTTCTTGCATATTAAATGCTCATAAAATCTCGAACACCCCGGCACAAGTAGATAGCTATAATAACTGCGAGTTGATCTCGGTATATAACCTTGCAGAAAGCCGTATCTTTGTAACCTTACCTAGTAACCAGTATGGAAATATTTTGGCTTGTGTAAGCAGTTATTAATATTATTTTTCCGCTGAGAATTTGTGATAAGGAAAATTGTTTTTGCTGTTGTACTTGCATATGCAATATCCAACTAGAGTATGATTTTGTTGAAAGGAACTTGAATTGCTTGCCTCATTAGTTTAGGTCGTGACTGCTGTGCATGAGGTCCGGTGTTAGATTCCCGGGTCAGGCAAAGTGCTATTTGGTTCTTCGTCAAGAATTTCTCAGTAGCAGTTATGGAGTCTAGATTTATGCCCGGTTGATGGCAATAGGCTCGCCCCCTATTACATGGGACATGAACATAAACAGTGAAATGTGGGTGTTCTACTGCAGAGAGAGGCAGAGGTGTATCCTCTGCCTTACCCTATGGGGATTACAGGCGTGATGTTATATAACTTGAGTTTTACGTAATTTTAGTACCAAATCATAACAGCTATCTATAAATTATTCCTAGACAGTGAAACTAAAGTTCAAATGTCAGAAACTAACATAAATCTCAGTGAAAACAAAGTTATTAATCCGTTCGAATAACTCTGCCAGTTAATTAAACTATTTCAAATTAATATCAAAGTCAATACAACAGTTTAAATGTCATCGATGGCTTAATTTATTGGAGCCAAGTCGAAATTGACAGAAAAGGACAACAATTATTGATTGTTTGCCCAGTTTGTTAATTTATATTTTAGTCTGCGGTGACTTTTAGACAGGTTTTAACTAAATGATTAATTTGCAGTTCAATATTTGAATATAACATCACGCCTATAATCCCTGAAGGGTGAAACAGAGGTCTACCGACTAGTACACCCATATTTCGCCAGTTATGTTTAATTCCCATCTAATAAGGAGCAAGCCTATTGCCATCAACCATCCACAAATCAAATTGATATATAATAGTTACCCTATTAAAATACGGATCGTCAAAATCAAATGAGTACTAACACTTACTTTGACCGTAAATAAATGATGTCATGCCCCTATTTCGAACAAAACAGTCTAGCCTACTGAATTAAAAATCGCGTGTAGCTAATAAAGATAGATTACTCACCGAGTTATTTTGGTCCGAGTGAAAACTACAGCAAAACAGAGAGGTTCACATCGATCCCTTAATACCAGGGATGTCATGGAGCTCTGTAACCGTAACCGAAACTATCGGATATCCAAATAAAAAAATATCCGTAACCAAAACCGATTTTAAAGATTCGGATAAAGGTGGAATCTAAATCTAAATATTGTAAGTAATGTTTGTAATCAGCCTGTTTTATATTTAGAATTTATTGCCATCTAATATCATTACATTATTATGTTTAAAACATTCTATTATGCGTAACCGAAATTATTCGAAACTAGCGGTTAATCCAAAATAGTTTCATTTCGGTAACCGAAACCGAAAAAATCTTATTCCTATATCCGTATCCGTATCCAGAACCAAAATTTCATATTTATAACATCCCTTCTTAATACCCTATGACGTTTAACTGGTGAATCAATAACCTGAGTACCTACGGCCATTAACGGTAATCACCATAATCCGGCCACCCACACAAACTGGGTGGCTGAGATATTTCCCCAAACGTATTCTGGAGTTTTGGAATAAATTACCCAACGTAGCCCAGGGAATATGACGCAGGAATTTACTCATTTAAAAATGTCGTGTAGGTACTTTGTATAATATTACTACGAGGGCTTGGAGTTTTGAAGAATATTAATTTTGTTTATGTTGGTAGGTTGGTACCTACTTGTTCGATCTTTCAAAACGGGCCCAAATGTAAAGGAACTTTGAGATAAGATAGTTATGTAGGCCTACAATCTTGATTATCTTAGGAAAGTTCAACAAACCAGACAGATTCCCGTTTATTTTTTGCGGTACAAACAAAATGCTATCAAAAAAGTCGTTCGTATCTTTTATTTAGGATTATATTCTCTAACGTAAATAGGTATAAGACTACCTCGTTGGTGTAGTGGTTACTGCTGAGCATGAGGTTCTGGGTTCCATTCCCTGGTCGTGCAAAGTGTTACTGGGTTTTTTCATTAGAAATTTCTCAGTAACAGCCATGGAGATTAGACTAGATTTGTGCCCAATTACAAACAACAACAAAAAAAACATACCACTAGGGATGTTCCCTGACTAAAAAAATATGATTCTAATTAGTCCGTCTGTTAGATTATCGAAAAATATTGGATACGTATTTTTTGTTTTATCAAATCAATAAAAATTGACGAAGATAAAACGCGTCAGAGATTTGAGTGGGGGCTTGCGATGTCACTCACCGGTAAAAAATGTCATACTAATGTCTTAGAATATGACGTCACACGAGTTTTTAAAGAACTGTATCGTCTTTATTGTTTGTTTACGTGAAAAAAGGAAAAAAATATGTGCCCAATATTGTTTGGAAATCTATTTGACGGACTAATTAGTTTTATTTTGTTAACTACCCTATTGAAGTTGTATTAAATACACCTCTGCCTAACCCTTCGGGGATTACAGGCGTGATGTTTTATTACATAAATAGGTATCAAAGAAATGCAGTCCAACTTAAACGGGAAGCATGTTTACTGAACGACTTGCGTCACATCTGATACTATGCATGCGGCGTAAACAGGGTTAATTTCAATACTTTACGTCATTGCCGTGGTGTTTTCATGGGATATTGATCCTTTCGCCTTGCAGTTTAAGTGTCGTTTCCGCGTCACCATCGGAGGGGGCGACCGAGACCTACTGAAGTTCCTAATGCGAGAAGTTTTACGTCAGTGCCCCACATTACTACGTTGACTAAACCGTGCTTCGGTTTGCCATATCTGTATAGAAGTGGAGTTAGTTGTTTGTTTTTAGTAGTTTTTGTTTAGAAACGAGATGGTAACACGCATACTTATTGGTTGTTTGCCAATGAGCTCTTTCTTTGTCAAAGTTTCGCTGATCGAAAATTTTAAACAGCACGTTATTTTATAAAAAATAACGTTGATACTAGGAATTTCTTCTGCATCGTGGGTGCGCTCACAAACATTTGACATACAAATACTCAGACCCGAAACTACTATCTGTAGGCCATACAAATATTTGTTCCGTGCGGGTATTGAATCCGCGACACGTATAGCAGCAGTCAACTGCTTGAAACACTGCGCCAACCGTGCCTTGAAAATTTTCGATCTAGGACAAATGAATTTTAAGTTGAGATCACCTGCCATCATTTTGAATTACTCACCTGTACTGAGAAACCAAAAAAAAAAACAAAAAACATACAGACGAATTGAGAACCTCCTCCTTTTTGGAAGTCGGTTGAAAAGTAAATACACACTGCCGCGTTGGTTTAGTAGTCGCAAGCGTGTCTGCAGAGTATGCGGTTCTGGATTCGATACCCGGGTCGGGCTAAGTGTTATTGGGTTTTTTCGTCAAAAATTTCTCAGTAGTACTGGATTTGTGCCCGTTTGATAGCTACTGCCTCGCTCCTATTGGTGTACTATTACGTGTACCTCTGACTTATCTTTCGGGGATTACAGCCGTGATGTTATGTGTTGTAAATACACAGCATGAATAATTCAAGATACTTGAATCAGTACGTGACCTGATACCAGTTAAGATAGCACCTATCCTTAAAAACTCTATATTTCATAATGAAAAACTCAAGTGCTAAAAGTCACAAAATGATAGTTCACGATGAGTAAACACAAAGTTGCTGTCACACCATAAAATTGATGCTAATCAATAACCCTGAACAAGTGAAGTTTCATGAAATAGGCCTGAAATTTGAGCTAAGACTTTTGAGGTTACGTTAGCTACCTTTTTGAATAACATACATATATAAACTCACACCCTGTTTCCCATGGGGGTAGGCAGAAACCATAGAACGCCACCTGCTACGATCCTGACATACTCTTTTGGCCTCGTCCACATCCATACATCTGGTCATACCGACCACTTGTTCTTTCTGAAGAACCTTTTTATTAACATGACCAATAAAGGCATGTTGTGTTCTTTCAGGTCACGGAAACGCTAAGAGAGGTCCCAGCGTTTCCCTTCACTCTCTACCTTGCACTATCTGCCTTGCTTCAAGGTTTTCATTCATCCTCTCTACATGACGAAACCAAACTCAACAAACTCTTTTCGTCTAACAATTATGTTGAGAAAATGTTATAAATTACCTTGACTACTATAATTCTCTGACAATCCGACCACAATCGATATACTAACACTGTTACTATCAGGATAGTGTGAACATGCAAATTATCATAACAAGGCAGTCGTGAACTACGCAATATTATACTCATAGTATCTTCACGTGATTAGTAACAGATGCTGCCTGTAACTGAAAATGTTACGTGTAGCAGTCGTGTCCTATCTTAATTACATAATAACGCAGATATCTTATATTAGTTTCCAATGACGAAACTGTAACGGTTCTGTTGAATAATTAGATTATGCCGCGTGCTTCAGGAAAGTGTATTTGTAATTAAGGACCTAGCTGTGCTAAAAAGGAATGAATGAATGATAGTGTGACGTCTGACAGGGCAGAATGGCAGAAAATAACGTGTTGTGCCGACCCCAAATTACAAGGGATAAGGGCAGGAAGATGATGATGATGATGTGATCTTTACGTAGTATAAACAAAGTCGCACCCACTGTTTGTACGCTTAGATTTTTTAAACTACGCAACGGATTTTAATGCAGTTTTCAGCAATAGATAGAGTGATTCAAGAGGAAGGTTTATATGCGGCACATTGCACCCGTACGAACCTGAGCCGGGTCGTAAGTTAGATTATATAGCATGGAGCAGTGTATGTGGTGTAGTTAAGGATTTATATTTAAGGATTAGCAGGCTGTGAAGTTTGGCTGCGTGAAATTGTTGAAAGTCCCGTCGAAGATTAACCGGAACGAACAGACAGACAGACAGCCCAAACAAAAAATTAAAAAAAATATTTTGTAATAAGTAGCTACTTCACTTTAATTTATTTGTATAGATGTGCCTTGACCATCAAACTGAATAACATCAACATTCTAATCATTTTCCTATATATTTGGAACGAGTTGTTATGAAACTTTTTCTTCAGCAGTTTCATCGATACGATAAGGTCACTTTCGTCGTTAACGACGCCTACTTCATTAAATATGGGATGACTGAGGATAGTTTCGATTTAGACTACCTACCCATGAAATATTCACTATTGTCTGGTTTTATCTGGCGCCATCAATAACCATCATGAAGTGGTTTTTCACACCCAAAAATATGCGTCAGAGATAAATTGATCGATGTGAAGATCGACAGCCTTATCTAAAACTTGTTTAGTTTAGTGACTCAGATTATTTAAAAGTTTGTGACATTTCGATAGATATTTTGCAGTAACTATGGGTGCTATGCTAGCTGACTGATCAAACCTTGTAGTCGATTTTTTAACTTAATTTCGATTTATATCGGATTAAGTGCAAACTTTGAAAACAATTTGGTTCAGTTAGACAATACTTTTATTTGGTGTAAATAGTATTCTTGTTAACCCAAGTCCAAGATTGTGTAAGTACGGGAACTCTTCAATAGCTACTGGAAACTTCTTGATGATTTTAGTTAAAAAACAAAATGGAACCAAAACGTGTCTGCGAGTGGCATTGAGTAAAAATAGATTTTTTTAAGTTTTACTTTTTATATTTTATTCAGTAAACGCATTCACACACAAGAAAGTAGGTACAAATAATCGTAACATTTCTAATGACACATTTAAGTATGACACCCACTTTATTTAGGTCATTTATCAGCCATTCATGTCAACTCCGTGTCAAAACTTTAATAGGGAAACGCCTTGACATAGTTGCTTCGGTCTATAGTTTCTGCAGCCATTGTCACTTTGAACCAGCAATGTATTGTGTAGGCATAATTTACGTCGCCATGTCCGTTGTCAGTGAGAGAATGGATTATAATAATATGAGTTTGTATGTAAAACTAGGGGTATTATGAGTGTGTGGAATGATAATCTAAATGTCCCTAATGAGGCTCTTAGAGTAGATAGAGGTATTTTACTTAATCATGCAAGTTAGGTTATTTCTTCAGCTAAAAGTTGTAAATCAAACTTACAGAACACACACATTCTAAAACAAAAGTTATATCTAAATTAAAATATATAAGTCCAGTGATGCGATTGGTCAGATAACAGCAGTTTGACTATTTATTACGTATTTTTTGTGAACTTGTACTTTGAAATAAAGTCACCTTCATAAAGTTATACTTTCATAAAAATAAACAAATTAGTAAACATCCCTCAAGCAATAAAATATGCACCCTTTATTTGCTCAATTCTTTGATGTCGGCTCCACAATTATATTAATACACTTACAAGTGGAGCCCTAGAATTAAATATTTAAATGTAACTGAATTAATTATAATTTTAACCAACGAAGCAATTTTTTCACTTATTCACCAAGTCTTTTCATAGAATTGACGTAAGAGCAGAAACTTCGTAATGTTTAAAAACTAAAAAAATCGAAGAATCGAACTTTCAAATTGATCAAAAGTTCGATTATTCGTTTTTTATTATTTTATCCAATCAAATGGTATTTTCTTTTTCAACTGAAATGTTCTTTTATTCTGTAATGAATGGGTGTTACAGCTATATTTTAGAGCTATAGGTTAACCAATGCTCCGTAAATTATCTTTACAAAGTTAACTATCTACCTAATTTTCTTATAATAATCAGTTGAAAATTTAAACTGATTATGTCACAAAACATAACTCATTCAAAATATCTAAAAACGTACCGTAAAATATTTGACTGTTTTAACAGGTATTCCAATCAAGCCTTTCACGTGAATTGGAGCCCACGATAAATCGTTCAGATAGGTAAAATACTGGCCTACATCCTATCATTGAGTTTACATCAATCAATGTCGTTGGTTGTAAATATTATTGCTTTGTGTCTGTTTCAAATACTCATGTTACCTACCTACTATGTACCAATGTATTTACCTACATAAATATATACTTAATCTTTGTCTAAAACTTTCTGGTAAGGTGTAATTAATCATCCATGTGGTATGTTAAATTTGTACTGTAATGTGGCTAAATATAATTTCACACGTGGTTTGATATGAAACTGAATTATCATTTTGTGAAAGATAACGCGAATATAATTATGGGTTTTTTTAATGCGTCGTTTTTTAAATGGTTTTTCTAAAAAATCTCATCTCAAAATTCTCATGTCTAAAATGTTTAAAGTAGAAACGAAGTAAAACTCCCAATTCATCTAATTTCTAAGTCATTAATTAATTGGTTATCGACCAGACCACCAGAAAACATACACGGTTAACATCACATACCAGACTGCCCTTTATACGCACGATACGCCCATGACCCACTCATTCCCACTTAAAATGGACCTTGACAATAATCCCGGTCCATTCCAGAAGGTCCCAGACACCAGGAAGCGACTCCCCACTACCACGTAATTGTTCATAATGGTCCCTTCTGCTGTCTGATGGTAAGATTATAAGGACTGGAAAAGATCTCAACAGAACGTTCAAGAACTTTATGTAGTACTACCTTATGTATGAAACAATGCGTATATTATATACTAGCGGACGTCAAGCGATTTCACCCGCGTAGTTCCCGTTCCCGTGGGAATACAGGGATAAAAAGTAGCCTATGTCACCCGCGGATAGTGTAGCTTCCCAACGGTGAAAGAATTTTTGAAATCGGTTCAGTTGTTTCGGAGCCTATTCGTTACAAACAAACAAACAAATCTTTCCTCTTTATAATATTATTATTATTAGTGTAGATATACCTTGAATAGAATCTTCTTTATTGCCAGTACTACTGCCCCCATTCATTCTTATGAATGGCCTGGAATGAACCTTGACGGAACACTCCAGAAGGTTCTAAAGACCAGGAATCGTCACGTCAAATGACATAACTGCATGGAAATCTGCATAATGAGACAATATTGTGCACATTATAGTGGCCTTGAATGGAATGGTCTCTATTGCTAGTACTACGGTTCTCACGTGAGCGTTAACAGTTTGTTTCCGTTTACAGACGACAAACGTGCGTTTTGTTTAGTGTTATACGTTGACTAGTAAATTGACTGATGTTGTTTTCGTTATGTTAGAACTTTTGGGTTATTATTAAATTTATTTTTTATTTACTCACCAAATACAATATATGACATAACATTTAAATAGGTAGAAGAGCACAAAGATACTGCTCTTCTTCAATCTTTGGTGATGATACTGCAGGGAAGTCTGGTTGTTTCCAATCTTTCTTGAAGTCAGTCAAAACTTGGTATTGATAGAAAGCTAGGCGACTGCGGCTAGCTTCGTCTTTATCGTGTGTTTGCCTCAGCCTTCTTAGACCGCCCATGGGCCTTTAACTTGGCTTTATAAATACGGTCGGGTTGTTCGCAACAGATACCGCGGCCTCGACATGAAGGGCTAAGAAGGAACATGGGTGGTTTTTAGTCAGTAGAAGTCTGACACTCCCTACCGCTCGGCCCAGCGGGAGCGGGAGGAGTCTTTTGATGATTCCGACAAAACAAAAAAAAAGGCATGCTAACCTCTGCTAAATTAAATTAGATATGTTCTGTGCCTGCTCCGAAGTTACCTACATAGTTATGAATAGGGACATAATTATGCTAATATTCCGTGTGTGCATTACAGCGTAATACGATAACATTATAGTAGGTGTTGTTAAAATCAACATACGTACAATCATATTATATTAACCGTTTAGATAAACAAAATCATTTTTTTAATCTATAATTTAATTCTTCACCATTTTCTTTCTTCATAAATTAACACCATGCCTGTCACACAATCCCAGAGGATTAGACAGAGGTATACCTGACTATTTTGCACTCACATAATGCCGGTTATGTTTGTAAATCCCGTGTAACAGCTAACCTAATTGTTATCAACTAGGCAGAAAATTCAGACTCCAGACTAAAAAATAGTACTAGTATTATTTTAAACTTAAATACTAGTATTATTTTAAACTTAAATACTAGATGTAGGCTACCTAGCTCTTCCAAGGTCACCTAGGCACATCGTTTTATCTTAGTATTATAATTTACTGATAAATATTTAACAGAATGACGAACTGCCGCACTCAGAGAGCTTTAATGATTACTTAGGCCATCACTTAGTAAAGGTTTTGACTGTTTTGTCATACAAAATTATGTCAAATTTCTACTAAGCGACGGCTTAAGTAATCATTAAATTTTTCTGAGTACCGCAGTAAGACCTTAGTCTCTTTGAACGTAAAACACTAAATTGTATATTAACGTTACTAAAGGCAATATTAATTAAGGATCTAACCAGCTACTACTTGGAATCATATGATTGTCTTTGAAATACAGGGTAGGAGGTACACCAACGCACAAACGGTTACCACGTATATTCATTACAAGATTCTGAACCCCAATACCACTTATTTTTTAATTACTGATGAATGAGGGAGGGAGCGTTTAAGTAAGTATTACGTAAAAAATTTGGATGAGCTTGTAAAACGTTACGACGCGTTACAGGGAAGCTTGGTAGTCCGAATTTCTTTCTGTCCAGAAAACTGCGATAGTTACATTTACTCTCTACACTTACATGTGATTTTATATGTACATACGTCTCTGCACATGATTTACGAGAATAAATGTGTCATAAAATGATTATGTCATTGTGCGTAAATTAAAGTTTCACCAGGATCACCGCACCGCGTTCTACCATAACTACTAACTCTTTTGCTATGTATTTTTTCAATATAAAGATGGCCATGAGAAGTAATGGTACATCATATTGACATAAATGAATACGTCAGTAAAACAGCTGTTACGTTATAGAGACAGCTCTCACGCGATCCATCTGCCGTAATGACACATGCCATTATCGTATTTACGTGAATATAATAACGCCTATAATGGCATACGTGATGTTGATAAATTATGCCCTATTAGGCAAGGAATATTAAATAATATGATTTTTTTTTTGCTTGAGAGGTATGGAAGATGTACTAGGAGAATGCACTGTTTCAAAAGGTTGATTTAACTCTAAAGAAAAAGAGTTTTCGATTTAGGGAGATAGATAGAATATTTTTTATAATGTACATCCACCATAATTTCAATATACATAAATCAAAACATTTTACTCTACCACATGGGGAACAAATACTCCAGTATGTGGTAGCGCAAAGTGTTTTGTTTTAAGACCGCCTATTGGGTCACCATAAGGTGGACCCTATGGTGACCCAATAGGCAATCTTATCGTATAAAGCAGTCTTTGGCATTTCAATTCTGTTCTAGTCATAAAAATATCTGTTATTTTTATTGCCCGATGTGGTCATGTTCTTTGAATCATTAGAATATTGAAAGCAAACAGATTTGCTGATTTATTTCCAAAAACAAATAACTTAACAGAACCAACTTCTCGTTTCATCCTCAAAAGGATTATTAAATACAACAAAACTTTCGATCAAAATAATCAGTCTATTTTAATCACAAAACTCAATTAAAATAACAAATTCAGAACACAAACATCTTAATACATTTAAGTCTACCATAAAGTTGAATGGAATTTGGACAAAATAAAATAGTAGACATTATTTTGGCCTTGATATGAAAATTCCTAGATGACGTAAACTTTGGCGTCACAATGTTTGGGTAACTATGTACGTTTTTTTGTATATCTCTATGTACATGCTATGTATATTTGACGTCATGAAAATCCCGCCTCTGACTTAGTGACAATTTTATGCTAGGCGAGAAATGCGTCATATGCGATAACATTATTGTAGTGTAATATAATCAGAATTATATTCAGATTATCAAGTAGGTGAGAGAGACACAGTTCTTTTGTCTTCTTATAAGAAGAACATGTTATTACCTGATGATACTTCACTTTTAGTAGAGATGTTGGCAGATTGACAGCATTAGTAATAATTAGACTTTGACTAAGATTTTTTTTTGGGATTTTTCATCCAATATTTCTCAGTAGCACAGAGTCTGAATTTGTGCCCGGTTGATCGCAATAGCGAAAAGTGGGTGTACGATTAGGCACACCTTTGCCTTGCCTTTTTTTTAAGGATTATTCCTTAGGGGATTACTAGGGTGATGTTATGTATTTTCTTCAGACCAAAACATTAACAAGGGTTCAGATATATCCTTGTAGTTCCCGAATTTGTATCAACTTGTTTGAGGTCAAAGACTGGGTTTTGTTATAACTCCCTTAGGGGAGGATGTCTCAGAATGAACAAGTACCCTCGTGATGTAGGTTAACACGAGAGCCCTATATTTTTTAGGCCTCCCAAAAATATATTGTTGGTATAAAACCCTGCTCTTTTTACAAAATGGTGGGTATCATTAACTTGGTAGCTTTATATTTTAAGGTTGAAACATCGAATCTTCCTTTATATATTGCTCCATTGCTCCATATATTGTTGCGCAGATTCCTTGTAATTTAGGTTTGATATTGGAGGAGGATCTCAATTATTGAAGGCTCACTTGTTTATGTGCAAAGTTTAAAATCATATACGATTTACACAAGACTACCATTGTAACCGTAGAATTAGCAAGATTGTAAAACAGTGGTGTATTGTATTGTATTCTATAACGCCAATATTTAAATAACTTCTTTTAAATAGGCAGTTATTGCCTATTCTATTGTAACGTTATAACTTATATTCAATTACTTCTTTAAAAGTTAACTGAAATTCAATTCCATTACAAAATTGAAACATCTGAAATAACATTTTCCTTACGATAGTTTTAATGGAAATATTTATACCTATCTAAACTTTAATTACATAATCAAACTTTAATAAATTAATTATAATTTACATACACGTGTTTGAGCTCGAATGTGAAAATACATAAACGACTAAACATAAACTCTTCAAGGTCTCCACGTGGTTAAATTATATATTGATTAAAGTGCCGAGGTAATTACTGTAAAGTAAATTCTAAGAAAGCTCTCTTGAACAAAGCTCGATTAGGAACTTTCTGCTAGGATTAATAATTTGTTTGATGAACTCTAGAATTTAACTTCCGAGATAAAAGAAATACCCCGGGTATTCCTTCGTAACGTTATAAAAATCCCGGGAATTAAAAAGGTCCGTGAATAGATAAACCCTAATGAACATACAGCGACCGCTAATTTCCATTAGAAATTAATTTTAATTATGAAGGTAATTTCTTTTTGATAAAAGCTTTACTGTATTTTCTGGTCGAGGTTTTTTGAAATAAAAGATTTTATATTTTAGTCTCAACAAGAGATAAAATGTACGTTTTGTCTGATCACATTAATTAATCAACTGATGTTTTTGATGTCGCTACGATCTTTTTAATTTCATGTTGTGTTTTTTTTTGTAAACTCTAGCGGACTCAAAACATGTTCCATTTTATCGTAACTTTTTTAAAATCACTTTTTTCAGGTACAGACTGCAATAACTTATTGTATAATCACAATATTAAAGAGAAGGTTCAGTCCCAATAAATATAAATACCCCAGTACCTTAATACGATACCACGAAGGGTATGAATATCGGGCACCCAAGGAATCCAATTTGTGAAGCCGACAATATTTTCTCTTATAAGCAAAACCCAACCTTCCCTAGACCTAAATTAAATTAAAAATCTCACAAAACCCTTAGCAAAAAACACAACAACAAAAATTTCCCTACAGCCTTTACGTAGAAGTATTCACAAAATTAACAAACACGAACACGAAGTTACCCTGACTCGTTAAACAGGTGATACGGGCCGCATATCAGCACCAAACGTGTTGTTAGCAAGATAACCTACTTGGCTATCAACATTCATCCCGAAATGTGTGAAAGTCTGCCAGTAACCTAATTTGCATACGAACTAAGGCACCTGTGTCACTACAAGCGATTAATGAGAAGCGTGTAAGGCCCGGATTCCACCAAAATTTTTAACTAATGTGATTGGCCGATTTCAGCACATCTCCGCTCCTCTCTGCTTTGGTGGAAAACGGGCCTTAAGGTAGCAACTATGTATAGACGACTACAGACTCCGTAGCTGCTACAGAAATTTCTCAGTAGCCACCACAGAGTCTGAATTTGTAACTGGTTAGCTCAATGGTGTCGGTAAAATGCGGAAAAAGCAAGCCATGTTTAAAAAGAAAACGTTTTTGGCCAAATAGAAGAAGACAGGGAAAAATGAGAAGACATGACATAAAGTCACGCGTGTACTCGTAATCCCCGGAAGGTTAGGCTAGTTATGTTTAACTCCCATGTACTAGGGGGCGAGTCTATTGCCGTCAACCATAAGAAGAGACACAAGTCCAGATTCCGTGACCGCTACTGAGAAATCCCTAATGAAAAACCCAATAACAGTTTGCCCTACCTATAAATCGAACCAAGGCCCTCACAAAAATACAGTGCACCTCTGCCTAACCCTTTGTAGATTACAGGCGTGAATTTCTCCGTCGATGATGTGTGCCTTACTAGTAACTGATAGTAAGGCAGTGTCATGTCACCGATAACGTCTCGTTTCCTGTACCCACGCTGCAGATTATGACGATATTCGGTAATTGCATACGTTGTAAAGATATTGTAAATGTATGTGATGACCTGGTGGATTTTTTGTATTTTTATGGGCTGATAACGGAATTAGGGAGAGGAGTGTGGATTACGTGACGTCAGCACGTGTTTTGGTAGCATAAATGAAAGGCTAAATCTACTAAAGATAGCAAAGGAAATTGTTACCCTTACTCTTAGCCTACATCATCACACTGATAGGCAAAGAGCTTCATCCTTTGAAAATTGTTATGTTATTGTATCTTCCTTAATTAAAAGTATAGAATACGACAAGAATAAATAATCTACGCTATTAAAACACTAGCCAATACAAAATACATTTAAAACTGTAGCCCAGAAAATTTACATTTATAACACATTCATCGAACTTCTACTCTATAAATATAAATGTATTAGTATTCACCACCGCACTGCAGTCAATGGACTCAAAGGTATCTTTATATACCTATAAATATTTATATAAAGGTAAGTATATAAAGACCAGACGAACGCCGGAAGGTAATCATGAAGGATCGAAATATGAATCCCGTTCGGAGCGCGGATCAGAAATGTTACATCCTTTGTTTGAAACTAGCAGAGAAACGGATAACAATGAGTACTACGCAAAAATTAATAAAGGAAATGTTAGGTTTATTATAGTTTATTTTACGTTAAAAATCGATGCATTTATGAGAGGAGTGAACTTGTGTTTTTGTAGGAATAATTTGAAGCATAAATCGCGTTTCACAAGATCTTTTGTAAAATCATTTTAATCATAAATCTTGTTGTCAGATCTAAGTCCAAGCAAACAAAACAATATTGTAACAATCCGTATTCAAAATTCGCTAAATTGAAACTAGAATTAAAATTAAAACAAACAATTTAACAGCTATATCCATTTATCACAAACAAACGAATTGGAGTGTCAACCTCCTTGAATTTAAGTCGAACAAAACTTTTTCTCCCGAACCTATTTTCTGAAGGCCGAAAAAAAACAAATGTCAGTCACACTACAAAGCCTTGGAGGGCCCAAAAGACCAAATAAACCAGCAAATCTAGATTGGGGTTAGGATTTTATGAATCACTATTACACAGCTGAGCCTTTTCGGCGATAAAATCAAAAGCGGGTCTGACAGATAGGACAGAAGGAAATATGGGTCGTACTAAAGCATTTTTATGTTCTAAAAAGTCTTGTAATAGCCAATATGAAGATGGTTTTAGGTTGACTTTGCGAAAAAATTGGTAAGGATGCTTAAAGAGGTCAAAAAGATCATAAGTGTCCTTTTCGGAGTAAAAATCTTTTCTTTTTTCTAGGAGATAAATTTGGCTCGAACAGAGGCTTAAATACCAGTTTTAGCGTCTTGTTAAGTTACATAAGTTGTGTTTTTACAAAAAGTACAATACTTTTCACTCCGGAAACTTCCAGAAAGAATACAAGATCCCATTTTAGATGCTAAATTCAATCAATAGTTAAAACGAACTCGCTACGCTCCCTCATAAATAATACATAGGTGTTCCTACAATCAACTGTGACTACAAATCAACGATGATTGTCACAGATAAACATCGGCCATGATTGCGACAAACTATTACTAACCTTGATTTAATTGCGGTAAAGTCTATTATTGTAATTCAGGATGCGTTGTTGAGATAACATCGTTCGTAAATTGAGTTACATCTTACTTACGTGTACGCTTTTAATGCGTTTATCCCGTAAAATGTTTTATATCGTTCATAGGTTTTTAATGTTTAGAGACAAGAGCATTTATTTTGCTTATTCTCATGGTTTTATTTCTGCCTAATTTACACAGGGTACAGGTGACTGCCTATCTGAGTTCCGCAACCAAGTATTTGAATAATATCTTATTAAAACTGGTAGTCAGGCTTTCAGTTACTTGTGCCGTTTGACTATCCATAAAAATTGACAGATACTGTTTGTTGTTAATTCTGTAGTAGAGAATTAACAATTTCATAATTAAAATGGAATCTCGCCTTGAAGTTTTCAGGGCTAATATATAATATTCTAATGAAGGCCTATAACTTAATGTAACCTTTAGAAATTTTCTCCTTGAGATTAACGCATCCATAGGGCTATACGTGATCACGAATCGAAGGGCCAAAATAACAAATAAAATCCTTATCCTTTCGTAATGTTTATCATTTGAAACTCATGTCAACCAGAATTGTAATCAGTGTAGCATGAATATTCATGAATTAGGCTTGGAGGATTTATTCAACACTTAGATATAACATGTAGATTTTATGTGTGGGACGTAGCTGTTATGTAAGTCTTATGTAGCGAATATTAGGGTAAAAGCTTAGGTATGAAGCGGGTTGATTTATTTATTAGGTGATTAAATTATTAATGACTCATCCACCTTGACACACTTGTTTAGTGGGCACAAGCGTGACTGGCGAGCATGAGGGCTTGGTTTCGATTCCCGGGTCGCGCAAACGGTTAGTGAATTTTTCCATCAGGGATTTGTCAGTAGCAGCCACGGAGTCTAGATTTGTGCCCGGTTGATGGCAATAGGCACGCCCCCTATTACATGGGACTAAAACATAACTGCACGCGTAGTATGGCGATTCTATCTCTATTCTACCAAGAATAGACAAAGCTTTTTCCATACAATTTGACATTAAATTTTGCTACAATCTGTCATTTTGTCGATTCTTCCGTCGACAAAACCCGTTTCTACGATGTGGCATGCTAGGCGGGCTGGTGAAATGTGGGTGTACTATAAGGCACACCTCTCGTGATGTTATGTTATGTAAATTATTTTAATGAGTAGTTGGATACAGTGAGGACCTTCTTACTACTAAGACTAATTCTATATTTAGACCTTGAAACGTATCTCGACATTTGCCAAATAAAGTTTGTTGTAATTTTAAGTAAGTTGTTAATACTGTAAGTCGGGTAGATAACGTCATATAACTTAAGTTATCAATTAATTAATGTTTTATTTATTACCCACGTCTCTACCGTGCGAACAATGACGTGTGAAATAAAAGGTGTCATTCAATTAATACTTGATAAACTATCAAGCCGTAATTGAAATTACTTTCATGCAGTTTTCCAATTTTATTACGCGTCTCTGAGAGCAAAATGTTTTATCATATAAAATACTTATATCGCGTTAATTGTATTACTAAACCATGACTATCGGAAAAACATACTATATTTCAAATCCCTTAGGACCAAAATTGCAAAGCAATCTATTCGATTAATATGAGATTAATTCCCTATGACGTTATTTTGACATTACCTTCAATTGAAGCCTTTTCAAAGGCGGAATATTAATAGTCTATGTCAGACTGCGATACAAAGTAACAATTTAATCCTATAATCCAATACAAAAGTGGTTTTAGCAAGTGCTTCTGGGACAAAGGTGTTGTAATGCTTATATTCATATTATAGCCCGAATTGGGAACAGTGGAACAGTGGTGACGACTTCATCTTAGGAGTTGGTCGTAGGTTCTAGCCTGAATATACATGTTAACTTGTGTTGTGTTAGTTCCCATGGAAAAATATCGTTAAGAAACCGGTTTGTCCTACTCTTTTTTGAGTGGGAATGTCTATATGGATACCCTCCACCTGGTGCGAGCGTATGGTTATGTCAGACTGTTCCCATGAAAACCATGTGTCGGGAGCCCGGTATATAGATACAAGAACATTCGCGGACACCCTTGACAGCCCGTCATGCTCGGTGGGCCCCATCAAAAATTGCGGCCTATCCGGAGAAGTACCATTAGTTTCCACAATCTTCCCACATTATAGGACGCTTATGTAGCCCTATGTGAGGAGCTCGTGGCTTAATAAGAACTGCCACTCGGGTCAATATTTAGGTAAAGCTGTGCTTGCCTAGGTCGGTCTGTGGATAGGTGACCGCCCGACATACCGAGTTTCCTCCGTGCCTCGGAAAGCACGTTAAGCTGTTGGTCCCGGCTGCCATATAGAGATATTTGGCAGTCGTTACAGGTAGTCAGTGACCTGAAATTCTGATATCCAGTCTTACCAAAGAGTATAGTATTACCTAGTATCAACTGGGTTGTAGAGGTCAGATAGGCAGTCGCTCCATGTAAAATACTGGTATTCAGCTGCATCCGGTTAGACTGGAAGCCGACCCTAACATACTTGGGAAAAGGCTTATAGGCAGATGATTATGTAGCCCTATGTGCCGCCTCAAAATCAACTAGAAAACTTAAAATCTTAGCTGACGGCCACCCAATAAAATTTAAGTTTACCCTACTTATGTTACTTCAGACATTAAGTCCTATTGTACATACAACACTCCTAGACAATACATATGTGAATACCACGCCGACTAAGGGACTATGTACACAATAAACTGAGCGAACACTCCTCATGAGTTAGGTCCTTTTATATGTAAAACGTAACACGAATTCGTGTCAAGGGACCTTTATAAACATGATTTCCATTTAAAAGTTTTATGCTTGAATGTTTACTGAAGGTCGATTATGTCTGGAGTGTTTACGTTGAATTTATACCTCGGCAGGTTTGTAGGCGATTGATATACAAAAAAAAAAATACGAAACGGTTTTTCTATTTTAACTGTAATATTTTTTATCGGAAGATTTACGTACAAGTTACCTAAATAAACATACATCTCGATAGATAGTTGTGTTAAACATTGCGAGGTAGGGGCGGGTCGCTAGTGTGTAACATAAGAACCTAGTTTCTATAATTTAAATCCTATTATATAGATAAATCTTCCTCAATTTATTCAGGATCAGAAAAAACGGTTTTCTATAAACATTTATTAGCAATAAAGTATTTATATAGACTCTATAAACATCTAAATTGTTTTTTCTTTCCTCACTTTTTACATAGAGATATCATTACGGAGATAATAAGCGAAGGATACAGTGCCCGTATTGTGGAATAAAATCTATTGACATATATTCAATCTAAATGTGAAGACATTATGGGCTATTTTCCTCTGCAAATGATGGAAATTGATGGCCGTAGCCGCTTTTATGGGAGGCGCTAAATCTTAGAAACGAAAGGTAGCGTCTGAGTTCAATAACATCTTCATTGCTTTTCTAGTTCCTATATTATTATTACATTTGAGAGTAAAAAAATGCCAATTTATAAGTTGTGTCGCTATCTTCGGGTTTCATATTATGAACCGACATGAGTCACTCTCCAATCATTATCGGTCAATAATATAGGCCATCGGAATATATCGAGTTTAATAAATGCTATAGCTCATCAACATTTTATCCGCGTATCAGGATGACATGGTCTGAATTTTACACAACCATACTGGTCATGTGTACACTTGTATACAATGTCTTCAAAAGTTTTTTGTATGTTATTCTAAAAAGTCCCATATTCTCAATCTTCTCAGCTCTAAAGAACATTGCTTCATCTCATCCATAAAACAGTAACATTCTAAGAAAGACACTCCTTCACGGTTGATCAAACGGGTCATAACTTAGCTCCATTTATCCACAATAAGACCCAACATTTTACAATCAATTTACTCTCAACTTTAAAAGCTTTTCTGAGAAAAATCGCCGACCGGACGGCCATTAAACTTACTTTGTATTGGAGATATTAAATGATACTGGGCAATGCTGAGCAGTACTGATAGGTGTTCAGGAAGGTGGCAAAAGATTATTAAGCTGTTACAATACATCAGGCTACAACTGAGAGCAGTGTAACGTAGATGAATGCAAGCCATTTGTTTTGGAGTGGAACAAATGACAAGCGTTAGCGGGTAAGCGTGAAGAGTAATGGACGCGATACTTTTTGGTTAGTTTCAAGGTTAAGGTCGTATGTTTTAGTAAAACCTTTTTCTTGTAAAGTAATAGGGCACTAGGTTTATATCGTGGCCATGATACTACTCGTGACAGGGGGTTTATTTCAATAGACGAAGTTTTAGTAGGTAATCCGAATCCATAGAAGTCAAACAGACTTGTGTTTGGCAAACAGATTAAGGATTACAAATAAATTAATTGCTAGTACTATTACACAACTGTCATAAGTAGTTATAACCAACATCTTTATGGCTACATCAATGAGCGAAGTTCGGGAAGCTCAATTTAGACACGAAAATGAAGATTTGTTTCTAAATGCTATCATTACTTGTTCCTTATAAAACGCAGTTTAGAAACCGCTCATAAAATCGCTTCCGGAACCGCTTTCACTTAGCCCACAGTATTATTCAGTACGTTCTGTAAATGATCGCAACACTTTCTGCAGATAACAATAATAGGTGCTCCGGCGCAGCGTCTCGTGTAAATAGTGTATTTTGTATCTAACCGAGGATAACTGAAGTTTATGGGCCAGACTGGTAGTAACTGCAGTATTGTCTGTCTTTATTTAATGGTAATGAAGCACTAAGAATTATTTTCTCGTCTTTGTTTATTTGAAGAGTATTTGAATTGTCTTATATTTTACTTTAAAAGTTGATAGACCATTCAGGTTATTCAGGGGCTTATATTGTTATAAACAATAGAGATGCGATTTGCTTTTAAACTTTAATAGTGCTTCAGTAAAGTTTATAATCAATTAATTTCAGTTTTAGCCATGATATTTGATACGACGCAAAAGTAAAGTAAATAGCATTACTTACAAGGATTTTACACCTCGACATAATCGTCCAAAAACAGACCTCTACAATTTTATTATAATTGAAAATTAATGCCAAACCTACCACAAAACCTTTGTAACATCTAATAAGGTGCATCAGACCGTGAGAAATTACCGATAACCGAACTATAACTAACCCCCCGACTTCGTTCAATGTTACATCTTTTTGTCCTTTGTTTAATGACCCGAACTGCCGAACACGGGCTAATAAAGCAGAAAATAATCTCTTTAAGTGCGAATTTGTAGAGCTTCGTATCCACACTTAGGCTAACCTAAATCTCTTTCCGATAAAGAGAAGAAACGGTTGAATGAATCAAAGAATTCGTTCCGAATAGGGCCGGGCTCTACGTACATTTTTTGTGAGATAATTCCTCAATTTTCAATAGAATGGAAATTATTAAGCGCCCACGTAATGGCTTCCAGTTCGACGGAGTTTGGCTTAATATTATTTTTATTAGGCTTTTTTATTATAAAATATACAGAGTTTGTGCTGAATATTGATGATGTTTTATTAGAATTTTCTCAAGAGAGAAAATTTCCTAAGGGACAGAATACATTTTCTCAGTACAAAACCACCTCGCTATTCGATACATGTTTAAACAATACACTCCACCCACATGGCAACAAGATTAAGTATTACAAAACCAACTACTAACCATAGTAAATCGCATGTAGTGTACCTCGACAAAATAAAAGCGTATTTCCACGGTGACGTATTCTATTTACGTCACCACATAATTCTCGAGTCCACAATTTCCCGAGCGAAAACAAGAAAAACAAAACCTAACCACACCAAGAATAATACTCGAATCAACAGAAGTTCGCCTCAGCTATTTAAAACCCATGTAAGTAAGGTTACAAACGAATATGGACTTTGTAACTTAGGGGTTTGGTGATAAAATCGCGTGTGTGAGAATGGAGGGTTGTCGGCTACTGGGGCGACAGATCGATACCGGGTTACAGATATAAATAGGACGGGCGAACTTAAGGCCGTATGTCCTCAAACGCTCGGTTTCGTTGGTAGGAATCGATTGTAGTGCCTAATAGTATCGAGAGCAGACTCCGAACTGGCCTACTTAAATATACCCCGCATATTGGATTGCAAAGGAGATGTGGAGTGGAAATTTTGATTCCATTATCGCGGGGATTATGCAAAACTGCTAAGTTTTGAAGCGAGGGAGGGATGGGCTCGTAACAAACTTTTAGGGCGATAATATTATAATCTTATTGTGGTATTACTTCCTTTACATGTAGATAGGGGCCTACTTTGAAACTTGAATATTCATTTTCACATCTTGATGAACTAACTGACTATGTATTATGCTTATTTAGGGTGCCTGTTTGCCGTTGACATAAAAGTAAAGCTGTCTTTCATTAGCAAGAATCATTAGTTTCGTCAGTTGATATTTTAAATTTACTTTGTCGACTTCACTAGGAGGTATGACAAGAAAGGAGGTGTCTCTTGAGATTATCAGCAATATATGGAAGAAAACGACATGCTGCACAGACCCCAAATAAATCATGATAAGGGCAAGAGAATGAAGATTTGTCGATTCCATAAACGGTTAAAAACACCAAAACTTTCATTAAAACAATATCGTAATACCATACAGAACTAGTCACACGTCATAAATTAGCTAAAACAGCTGAACATCGTGTGTTATTGTGTTCAAACTATCTAACACGAGATAGCGTGTCACTACACTATCACGACAAATACATTACCTTTTAACGGGACTACGTATATGAAACGGTCCGTTTTGCATCCTGATTTAACCATTTATTTACGTAACGGTTTAATTTAACTGCTACACTCCAGTTATATTTAACTTTGTGAGCTTCTGAGTAGAGATGTCATCTATATTTGAGTTTTTGGAGCGGGTAGGTTGTAGTTTAACCTATTTCTGTGTTTGGTCTTCTTTTGTATTATTCGTGAATGTCTGGGGTAATAAATGTTTTAGTCTAGTGCGTTGTGGTTTGGAATAGTAAATAGATCTATAGCTGTTGTTAACATCTTAGACAGGAGCTTCTGAAACATTAGGATCTTGATTTTTTCACGGAAATTGAAGTGAAGAAATGCCGCGTTGGTCATGAACTCATGAACATGATGTCCTTGGTTAAATTCTCGGGTCGAGTAAAATATTGTTATGTTCTTGCATTAGTAATGTCTCTGTTGCTACCCGGAATCTCGGTTTGTACTCGATTGATGGTAATAGAGTCGCTCCTTATTACAAGAAACTTACGTAACTACCAAAATGTATTACTTTATGGTATATCGAAATATGCAGGGGCATCTCCCTCTGATGTGTCCAGATTTGATAACTTGAATAAGCGTAAATCTCTTCAAGCCATTAACTTATTAAACATCCATGGAGGTCGGTTGGCAGAGCCATCCAAACTGAACTTCCACAGCACAATTGAACCTCTGCCAACCTTAACAAGTCGGCTATTCTGAACAATATGTTAATTTCTGTAAGAAACTTGCAGCGAAATAATCTAGTTCCGTAATCTTGACCTACTTGTTACTATTTGATTTTAAGCACTCCATTCTGACGTGACAGGTTTATTATGGTGTTAAGTACTGTATTTAGAGGCACGGCAGCTTCCTCATAGGTTATTATGCGTATAAGTGTGGTGGTTAACGGTTACGGTTACGAGCACCAATATGTACGGTCAGCAGCAGAAGTAACTTAACATTTCGGAATTTTAATTATTGGATATACAGGACTCCAGCTATTATTTTTAATATTTTAGAAGATTATTCTTCAAAATGATCCTAATTCTTCAATAACGTGTTAGTGACGAGTACCTATAATCTAACAAGTTTTTATTAATAAACCTGCTTTGAAACGTTGAGTAGTGTTAATCTACTTCTGATGCTGACTGTACTTCTACTCGCGGAAACTTATAAAAGTGATTTTCATCTATTATATTGATTAAGGTTTTATATTTACATGAAAATACGGTTTTTTAGAAGCCATACTATTACGAAATTTTCAGAAAAGCCATCATGAAAATTCCCCAAGATATTTCCCCGGTATTAATTTATTTCCTCGTCTAGTTTTATCTAAATCTATTCAGCGTTTTCGTTATATCATATTTAAGTTTATTAATTTATCAAAAAGACGAACGACGAACAGTTATCAAATTGATCAAACTGTTTCGTTCGATCTAGTCACTAAGGAATTTTCACGGAAGTTTTCACTGATAACTGATAAGACATACTAATAGAACATAATGGGTAAGTAACAAGAAAAGTTAAATAACTTTTAACCTTGTGACGATACCGGTGAACAAGTTTTGGTTAACGGCTTATGTAGGTAAGTAGGTGAACCGTGGTTACCGAACCACGGAAGTGGGCACTGAGGGGTAATTTATTTGTTTGAGATTTATATAATAAGGGAAATAGATTAAAGTTCCGGCGATATAATTATTTATTTATTTATTCGTTAAAATTTTAGGTAAATAAAAAAAGGTTAGGTTAAATAGGTACCTACTTAAAGCTTGTACCTAAATAATGCTGACTTAGATGTATCAATAACATCACCCCTGTATTTTAAGAAGGAGTGTACAGCTAAAAGTATAAAGTTTAAGAGGCCCTTAAATATTGTACGTATTGATGAAAGGCGAGTCCCATTTATAATACACACCTATCTTTAAATCCCAAAATACCGACACATTTTTTCCGGAAAACACATAAAAAACTATGGTTATGGGGGAGTCCCCATAACCTAATAATATCAGTAACACAGCTCAACTTCACAAAGGTTGATCCCCAACCCCACCAATATGGCTCTTTGATCCAAGGCACTGACGCTTCCTAAAGCCTTTATGGAGGCCTTAATCGCAAATCAACAGCACCTATGTGATTAATCTTAGGTAAATTAATTACCCCGACCTTCATACTTCACGGCTCACATGTTTAGGCAAACTGCCGTAGCTTGGGAACCCGCTGTATCAACGTTCTGAGCTATGAGCGGAAGCGTTTTGATTTTATTTACTTTGTTTCTTTTACGTCAGCAATCCATTCGAATAATATTTTAAGAAATGCACATACTCGTCTATCAGTAAATAAATAGGTACAACTTGACTAACAGTTTATTACGTTTCTTCTACTTTAAAAGTACCTACTACGTTTCGACATGATAGCTGACTCATTTTTCAAAATATTACTGAAACGAAACACAGCCTACCAAATATTCACTTATTGAAATCCCATTCAAACAAAACAAAATAATTTCACAAACCGCTGCTCACTCACACTTGTACCACAGGCGTAGGCCGCCATTTCTCATCATGACCTTCCCTGTGACAAGGGTGGCTTTGTTTGAGATATAATGGTGGGAACCATTTAGCTGGAAAATGTGCCTGGAAGCCTCATTCCTCTGTATTATGTTGGTAGTACGTAACCTAGATATTTGTACTGAATTATTGTCTGTGTCGCATCCGTGATGTTGGTGGTTTTGTCGTTATGTTGCGTCAGTTGGGATGTAATTAAAGTTTTTGCAGTTTGGTCGTTCTGATGATGATATAATAATAATAATATTAAGTTTGACATTAACTGGGTCGTGGTTTGAGGAAAGCATTTTTTAATAATGATTTAATAATCACACTTTCACGCAAAAGCTACTGAACGGATTTGGATAAAATTAACACATAGGATTTTATCCCGATTTCATCTTCCCGACGGATAATTTTCGAGTTGTAACGGGCGAAGCCGCTGGCAACAGCTAGTAAAGAATAAATTATGAATTTATCCTGTATACATAAAGTGTTTAAATAAAGTAGAGTTCTAATCACGGTTCTTGATGTTAACAATTTGTATTTCTTTTTTCCTTGGCATTTCTTCATGATTGTTTATCATAATAGGTAGGTAACTGATTATAATATCGGAATTTTCATTGTCACTCCTAAGGATAGATTCCTACAACGAAAGAATAGTGTGTGTGTAGTGTTCATATGAAATGATACTGGTTCTCACGTAGTTATGTCATTGCGAGACTAAGTAAAGCCTGTAGGAAGTTCAAATCTTATCTAATGTGTTATTTAAAAGCAAAATATATTTGAAAAAACGCAACAAATAACAACAGATCGATTCACAAGATACTATTGATTGGCATTCAAAACAGAATTCGGTCTCGGAGAGTTTACGTATCGAAGACATTTTACGATCTTTTTATACCTTTTCAAAAGTTGCTTGGAGGCATTATGTATATTGAGTACCGTTAGACCCAAAGCCTAAGCAAATACAGAAACATCTCGAACTCCTTTCACAAGTTAATGTTAAATCGTTTCTTTCCGTAGAAAGTTTACTCGACAAATGTCATTCGTTTCAAGCAAACTTAGCTCGGTTCTCGAAATTTCTGAAGAATCCTTCAAAGGGTTTCGGGTCCATTTCGTTTATTCCGCAGAGACCATCTGTTTGCGCCTTATCTAAAGTTCCCCAGCTACTGATTAGGTCGAAAGAGCACTTCAAGACGATGTGAGTTCTTCCTAATGATCAGGGAAATTGAGGAAAACCCGGGAAATATAGGATAAACTATCAAACATTTCATGAAAGCTCCTCGCAAAAACAACTCGTAAAATGTTACTAAACTACTTGATTAACTAAATAGAACTAGCTGCCTTCACGATCGGGTCACGACATTACAGTTCAGTTAAAAATAAACTAACATCGCAAAAGACTATTGATTTGTAACTCAAAGGCAAAGTTTGCGTGATTAGAAAATAGTAAAACGTTAGATGACGAAGCATTAAATAAGCAATGAAGTAACTTATTTCATCGTCTTCAAGAAACTTCGCTGGTTAGATAAATATTTGTGTTTTTCCTCTGAAGCGTATCGCCGATTGATCTCAAAGGGGAAAAATATTTTTTTAGCAGCGACCATGTTTTCCCAATCTAGCTCCGTGATATTTTTATTATGTCCTCCGGTTATATGTATCTTTATCGAGCGCAACGTATGGCAGTAAATATGCGTATCTTTACATAAAGAAAGAAAATAATAGAATGTAAGATTGGTAGAGACAAGAGTCAGTTATTTTCTATTGGTATTGTATTTTGCAAGATACTGTCATCGACGCACACAATAAAAGCTGTATAATATGAAATGTTCTTTCTGGTTTCAACTTTGAGTTATTTTAGATATAATATATTAATTTCTAATATATGTATATATTTACGACGAATTGTTTTTACTGCAAAATTTTAACCCGGAAACGCTTTGGTTATGGCAAAATTGCCTACCCATTATGAAACAAGATGACACCTTATCCAATACCCCTAGTCTTTATCCTGCAATAAAATTCACAGCGAAACAATAAATACAGGGACTGCATCGTACAATGATCATTCACACCATCTCATGTACCACAATCACGTACAGATGAAATATCTAGCGACATTTCTAGTCTGAAATATACACTAGAAACGTCTAGAACTTTCCAGCTGTCGGCTAAACTACGAAATAGTACCTATCCACTAGATAAACGTAGGATGTAATAAACATGGAGAGAGGGTTGCAAAAGCATTGTATATTTCGAAGCTGGCTTAGTGTTATAAATTCGGTACTGTATTTACAAGACGGGCAAAGAATTTTGTTTGTGGAAAAATGTATCGGGTGTTTGGTAACGTCAGTTTGGCTTTTGTTTTTCGTAAAGCTGCTGAAGATTATAGTGGTGAAGATTATAGAAAGAAAATAGATATACCGACATTGGGAATTTTAAGAAGATGTGAAACCAGAAAGAGTTTATAAAAATTACCAAAATGAAAAATCATGACAAAGCAATTGCGTCTATCACGATATATGGCAATCCTACCCTGAACTTTATGATTATAACTGACGCTTAAGACGCCTATTTTCATCAAACGTGACCATGAGCTGACGTCATGACCCTTAGCCCATTAAAATAGGGTGACCCAAACACCACACCTCATCTATTAATAAGTATAGTGTCTGCGATGGCATCATACATGTCTGCCTTGTGCCATAAAACTGTAACTAGTTCAGATAGCACATACAGACCTGTCAAAGTTATCTATCAATCTGAAATTGATGTCTCAAGGTTAACTATCGGTTCGGTACTAGATTCTATATCCATTTATTGGCGTGTCAGTTAAAAATTGCGTAGTCCGCCATGATGGATCTGCTGATAAGTATCTGTATGACGTCAGGGTTTTCTCTTTGGGTATAAAATCCTTTTTACGATAAATTGGAGTGATCAAGGTTTTAGTAATTAATCTGTTACCAAGCTTCAATTTTCGGTAGAATTAATTATATATTATGAAACAATTATTATTATGCTGTTGTTCTACCTACCCCCAAGGGAATAGGGCGTGAGTGTACCTATGTATTATTATACTCGTAGAGTCCTAGCACATTTTTTTTCTCTCCTTCCTCGTGAATTCACAAACGCACCGTTAGTTACAAAACAAAACAGCCCATTTCACCTGTATTGTACGCAAATAAATCACAAGGAAAAAGCACAAGCAACAAAAATAGAAAGATATATTTCTGGTGATCTCTAAAATATAGTCGCTTGTAGGAAAAAACCAAGGCGACAGTCACGGTCGTCCCAGCACGTGACCTGGTACGCAATAATGAGCACGGGATGTCCCTTACTATTGTTGCCTTCTACGGCAACTATGCTTTTTTTCTTTTACACTATTTTTTGGTCGATGGATACAAGGATCATTTTCGCCTAACCTGCGCTACAATCCACACTTTTAGGGACTTTGATTTCCATATTCAGAATATTATCAGTACTTAACGTTTTCGAACCATCTTCATCTTATATTTTTATGAGTTACAATGTTTCACTTTTTTATATCTCGCGTAGGTTTTGACTGATAAATCTCGTGGATGAGATAAACTTCATTTATCATAAATTTTACAATCTCAGTCGTCAAATTTGAACAGGTCGCTCTTAAAACATTTTTGTAGACGACGCGTATTAACCAATACCTACTACCTATCAACAAACACGATATGATTAAGGACTTGGATATTAGAGTCACGACAGGAAGAACACCGCTTAAAATATTAATCTTTGTCATTAATTAGTGCTTATCTTATATTCCTTCCGATCGTTCTTTCTTTCGGGATAATCAGTTTAAAATCTACACGTACGAAGGTATCTTAAAAGGCAATCGTCGTAGATTAGTAAAATGTCGTATGTGTAGTTACAACACTATTCGCTCAGAGTCGCGACACGTTGGAAGGCCGAAGTTAATTCAGTGCGGAAACGTTAGCCAACATCCAGACCGGGGATCGACGACCGGATATCACAACAAACCACCGTAACTATACTTGTTTCTCGAGGACAAATACGTATTTTTGTCTTATCTCGACTTTAATAAATCAACAAACCTATTTACGAAATCTAGGCCACATTTGCGTACCCTACTTTACTTAAACTGCAAGTGAAACGTCCACAATTATGTACTACTTACCTACCTAACTCGTTAACTTACTTCTATCGATAGGTACAAATCGATTGATACGCAGAATCGTCTTCAAATTAAAAGCTATTTAAATATTAGATCTACAAATCACCGAGGAACGACTATTCCGAGTAGCAAATCGATTCAATTTCATTAATTTGTTGCGCATAACTCAATCGATTTGTGAGTTTAGTTGCAATAAAGCTGTGAGTAAGGAAATGTATTTTTAAGTTTGTAGGTATTTCTTTGCGTTGCTACGAACCTTTTGTTCTCATTGTCACGGTCATAAGCAGAGGTCGTCTTGAACGTCCGATGTTAAATGTTAGCTCTATTTAACCTCGAGCAAATGAAGCCGAAAACTAGCATCACGAGTCACGACTATTGATTTTGAAAACGGTTATTTTTATTTTACAACTTAGAATGATCATTTTAATCTAATGGTTATTTTTCCTCTTGTCCACAGAGACTCAACATGCATATTGAAGTGCAAGTTGCCCTAAATTTCGTCATATCCTACCTGTACAACAAGCTACCAAGACGGCGCGTCAACATCTTTGGCGAGGAGTTGGAGAAGGCGTTGAAAGACAAGTTCAGGGGGCACTGGTACCCCGATCGGCCTTGCAGAGGGTCGGCCTACCGGTGCTTGAAGACTGGGGGCCCGTTAGACCCCGTCTTGGAGCAAGCGGCGAGAGAATCCGGAGTGCCAGTCCGGGATGTACTCGAACATCTACCGCGGGATCTCGCCGTCTGGGTGGATCCAGGTGAGGCTTAACTCTTTTATACTGATCAACAAACTATGCATTTCAAAATAAGTTAGGCAAAGTATGTAGCAGTTTATTCAATTCAAAAGTCGAAGAAACTTAGTTTCTGCTACAATAGAAATCAAAAAACAACCCGACCCAAATGGAATTCCGCTGTGAAAAGTTAGAACTGTCCCCCAGTAAATTGTTCCTAGTTTTGCTGTGGGAAAATTTTGACAAACGTCACTACCACTGAAGTTCTGACGCTATCCCGGCGTCGCTTGGCTTGGCTCCGTCGTTTGCCAAATATATGACGTCACAGACAATCTATGTAGACCAAATATCATCAGTACTAGTTTGTCTGTTGTCGAGATAAAATTACCTTAATTTACCATTATACCTAGTTTTGATTATGTCGCCGTGGCGATAACTGTTCTATTTACGTAGTTAGTTTAGATAATAGTCCAGAACAAACGGTGTAGTAATAGCAGTACCTAATAGCCAATAATTATCAACAGTCGACCCGGAATTTTAATTGGCTTTCATATGTTTGACGATAATGTAAAAGCGTGGATTTTTCATGAACAAAACAATGCTATTAGATAAGTCAATCAAGTCAGTTAAGTCGTTGTACCAGCAGTGCCTAACAATGTCCATAAATTGTGGTGCGTTGCATAATGTGCAAAACGACCAAATAAACTAGGTCGACAAACAGACAAATTTAATGTTTTGGAACGAGTAATGATTGTAGTAGTTCACTAGCAACTAGACCTTAATTTTCTCACTGAAATAGATAGGTCAAGCCCATACAGTCTTCTTACCATAGTATTGTTCTAGAAACAAATCATAAACTCGGAACAAGTTCCGGGTGTAACTGGATAACTTTTCCATTCGAAAACGCTTTGGCATAGCTCTGTAAAAACATGTAAGTGCTCGTGTGCTCAATGCGAAACCGATATCTCGAAATGAATCTTGAAAAAAGATCGAGACCAAAAAGTAATGTAATTCCTGACACAATTTCACGAGGTTGAGTGCCGAGATTGGATGGCGAACGAAATAAAGACGAGATTTTCTCTCGTGTTTCAGGCGAAGTATCATACCGCATCGGAGAAAAGGGCGCGGTGAAGGTGCTCTTCAGTAGCGACGAGCGAGCCGCCGATGAGAGGACCGATAGAGAGGTAAGCACCACATTCAAGCCCGTTAATAGGCTAGACCAGCAAGTTATCACAGATGTCGTATTCCTATCGATATTTTTAAGACTGTCTGAATCTTATTGTATGCTGAATGCAAGTCCTTTCTTTTTTATTGTATGCCGCAAGCAATAAACTTACATTGTGTAAATGGGCCTTTACAAACTCCTTTGCTTCTCCATCATGTTATGTGCCTCCTCTGACCTTGCTGGTTACGTCCTACTAAGATGTGTCCTACAAAAGGGTCAGGTGCGTGTGTGAAGTGCCTATTAGCAACTGCAGGGCTATTGCGTATCTTTTTAAATGTCAGTGGCTATCATAGTGTCCCTCAATTAACAGTCAAATGGTTATGTTGACTGTTAATCGATGGACACTTTGATAGCCACTGACATTTAAAAAGATACGCAATAGCTGCTGTGTCTGTAAAATCAGAGCAGAAATATCAATATATTAACATTTATTGCTTCTGAAAACAATATTCTAATAAATAACTGCTGTCTGGCTATGTGTTTTGGCAATAAAGAACATCAGGTGGCGCATGGCGCAACCCAGTTTTTAATGATAAATAGCTCATTACACGTTATCGAGACGAGATCATGCGTATTTTGGCCTTACTACAACATATTGTGTAGACTGAAACTAAGGTGAAAATAGACGAGGTGTAGGTACCTATATCGGATAACTTATGTCACACTAGCCAGAGACGATGACTGGTCTCACGTCAGGTCTGCAGACATTGGCAGGTTGAGCAATACACATAGGCTGTCAGTATAATCCCTTTGCTCAGTTTGGAGCCACTCATATATAAAGCTGGCTGATCGCTGGCAAGCAGCCGATTACGATAACGGCTATAAATGATCTTGATTGTAATGGTTGACGGTATTGTTCCAGGTGACCCGCGCATTCAACCCTGAGGCGCAGTGCTTCCGGCCTGTGGAGCCAGCTGCCGCGCCTTCGCCCCCCGCGCCTGCCGCTTTCTCTCCAGCGCCACCATTCCGCGCTCAACCTCTAACCTTCACCACTGCGACTTTCGCGCAGACCAAGTTCGGAAGCACGAAGCTGAAGACGAGCAGCAAACGTGCGAACCGCATGTCACCCACCGAGTTCAGCAACTACATCAAGCAGCGCGCGATGCAGCAACAGCTGGCGGCGCGCGCGCTGTCACCCGCATCGGACCCTGCGGCGTATTTCGTGGCGCGGCGCGAGCCCGCCCCCTCCTCCGCACCCCCTTACCCGCCGGCGCCAGCGCACCTGCTGCTCGCCAACTGAGCCGCGCATGCGCGCTAGCCGCACCGCGCGACCCGCTCATAGAGTCTTTACTTTTTTACGAGAGAGACGCGCGCCGCGATTTATTTTTTTATTTTCCGCGGGGGCGTCCCGCGCCGCCCGCCGCTTGTGATATCCGTACGATTTTCCATAACTTTTTGTATTCTCGTTCGTTACGTCGATGTGTAAATTTATCGATAGGAGCAATAATCTGCCGCGCGACTCGCCGGCGATTTATTTTCGTAATATTTAATGCTGAGTCAAGTTTTTGATGTCTTCGTTCGATATCGATATATTCGTAGGGTGTAAGGGAGCGATTGGCCGAACGGCCGCGTGCGCTTACGACGACGTACCTTCTAGAGCGAGCCTGTATACATACGTCCTCCGATCTAAGAGAAATACTGATATTTAAATATGTATACATAATATATATTCGTACGCGATAAACGTCTAATTTTTCACGTGGAAACGAGGCCAATAGAGAAATTACGTATTTTTAATATTGAAATTGATAATTCATACTTACTATTATAGTGTACTAGTACCTATGTATTGTACTCGTATGTTGTAATAAATGTTTGCATATCCGGTGGGACGTGGTCGGACGGCGGCGGGCCGCCCGAAGGCGTCGGAGATCTCACATAGTGTAATCATCACTCGTACGATTGTACCCTTATAATAATAATTATTATAATAATATACATAATATATTATAGGTTTAGCTACGTTTCAATCTAACAGTATTTTTTTAAGAAGATATTAGTCCTTGTGTACATTAGCCGGTCGACCGCGTCGCGGCGCCCGGCCTTAGCGTGTATGGTATACTTATATTGTTATAAAAGACATGAATATGAGTAAATTATAGAAAAATATTTCTCAATTTCATTAAGATAACGGGTGCATGCAAATTCATAAAAATAAAAAAAACTATGTGTTATTTATCTTTTTTATATTTCACTTGGCGCTCGGTTCAGTTTTTCAATGGTGGTCAGTAGTGGTGTAGGTGCAGCGGTAGGTTTGGTAGTGTTGTGACGCAGCTCGCCCGGGTTCCAAGCACAACACTCACAATCTTGTACCCTAACTGATATGTACAACTATTTTTTACTATTTTTATATTTTGATTTAGAATTAAGCCTAGTTGTATGGTTTCAACCTTAAAATGTACTTTATTACCATCCTATGATTAAATTATTACGTAATAAGTAATAATATCGGTATGATTGTCGATTGAGAAACTGACCGAAATGCTACAGTATTTTGTAGATAAAATCTATAATGTAAGTTTAATAATAATACAACTTAGCGTAATGAGATTTTTTATTATAAAGATACTTTTTATTTTTCTTTCTTTTGTAAGATATATTCGATGGAAGTGTTAAAGATAATATAATATTTGCATAATATAGTAAATGCGGCTCTCCATGTCCGCTAATATAATTAGTCAATAATAATTTTTCATATTGTTGTACGACTTTTTAAGTTTATATTAAAATGTTTTGTGCAATCTATAATGTGTGTTATTTGGAGTTAACTCCGTTCCTCTCTAGCATATATTTTTAACATCACGCCTGTAATCCCCGAAGGGTTAGGCAGCGGTGTACCATATTATAGTGCACCCACATTCCGGCTGTTATGTCCCATGTAGCAGGAGGCGAGCCTATTGCCATCAACCGGGCACAGATCCAGACGTGTGCGTTACCCCAACAAGAAAGTATCTCCTAGAGTTATATGAGTAGAACGTATAGTTGGTGCCTTATCTGCTGTAAATGTGCCCCCACATAAAAAATGTGTGCCCCCTGTCGTTTCGAAAAAAAATCGAAAAAACGATTCTTGCTGGGGTAACGTTTTTCTAGCAGGAAAATTCTAAACGAATGATCGGAGAGAGAAAAACTGTGCATGGCCAGATAGCTTATATGTGTGCCAAAATGTGCCCCCAAAAATAAAATCTGTGCCCCTTCAGATTTTCGAGATATTGCATTTCCTGCTGGAGTAACGTTTTGATGAATAGTATATCTCTAAAACCATTGCATGTGCCCCTGTAGAATAAACATACGCGAGTAGCTCTTAATGTGTGCCCCTTTGTGCCTCAATTAGATTTTAGAAAATATTTATAGTTTTCAAGTTATCGCGGTTTTATGAAAACCCGAAAAAACATCGCAGCGCCTAAATGAGACAAGGCATAACTTCGCTGAAAACTGTATTCGGTCTTTCTTGACGCTAATAATAACCATACAAAGTTTCAAAAATGCACATGCAAGCGTTATTGAATAATATTGGTAAAAGTTAAAACAACAGTGTAATAACTTTGACGCCAAAATAAAAGAAACCGGCTTAACCCAAGATGTGTGGGTGTACACCAACAATAAGTGCCTTTAGTCAAAAATATATAGCGAAAATTTTCAGCTTGGAATGTTTCGCATTCAGTAAATATTAACAAAAAACAAAACATGTAAACAACGACTGGCTATCCGACCAAATTCGAATGAATAAAAAAAGCGGGGGATACATACAAATGGATTACCTTCTCTGTTGGACGTATTACATCTAAGCGTTGTTCGTACAGTCGCGTTCAAATGTTTTAAATGGGCTTATTTTTGGGAGCTTTAAATAATTGAAAGATCTTGTTGATGTGGAAATTATTATTATTCTGTAAATATTGAATGATATTGATTTGTAATAATGATTTAAATCACCAATACAACCCTCTCAGTTCATAATATATAAAACTAACTTGAGTGACTATTTGATGAAAAAGGCATTGATTTTAATCAGTAAATTCACATTTGTTACGGTCGCGAATCTTATTTTATTTTATACAAACAAACTGCAATAAACATTTTTTTTTAAATTAAAAGCTTTATTTAATTTCTTTATACCTTGAAAATACCACGTCGCTCATACAAGGTTACGTTTACGAGCAGCCTGTAGTTCTAATAGATAGCGTTAGTGTTTCTCTGTATGGCGAACGCGTCGAGCAAATGTTCGGACGACCGTATCTTTAGTTTTTATATCAATGAGTCTATCAGTGTAATTGTCTAAACCGTGTTGAATGCTTCTATATTCAGTCTCACATTTTGATTGCATGATCGCAAACCTTTTTCCACCCTTCAGCCCCGATCATGTTTACTTTTTCAATCTATAATGTTTTTACTGTAGTTAAATTCATACCCACATTTCTAGAGGCTACATAGCTTTTTAGTTGAGACCATATATTTTCAATTGGATTAAAATCCGGCTGATATGGTGGCAATCGCAACACAGTGTGCCCATGTTCGGCAAGTACTTTGTCCACGGAAAGCTCTATATACCTCTCCTTGTGCTGACATATAATAGCATAAATCTGGGTTTTTTGTTAATTTTGGATTAACTAGAATTTCGTGTCTGTTTAACCAGTTGATCATTTCCTGTTTAATGGTGTTTGAGTTCAGGGGTCTTTCAACATATTTATTAATAACTATAACTAGAATTAACGATAACTAGAACAGAATCACTGGGTATATTTGGGATTAATTGATTAACCTGCCATTTTTCGTAGTTATCGTTATTCATTTCATTGTGATAGTCACCTGTAGTGTCCGTGGATTTATACGTTAAAAAGGCACCTGGCACAAAGCCTTTTTCATTTCTCGCATGAACTATTATCAAACGTTGATCCTAAGAAATTGCCTTTTTTACTCCTTTTTTCTTATCATCACTCCAAGATTTCCCTTTGGTGTGGGATGATGTATGTAAGACTCATCCATGTAGTCGATATTTTGTCGAGGTATTCCATTCGTTTGAGACTTACATCGTGCTTTTCCATTAGAACTTTTTGATTATCTTCCAGTTTAGAGAACCGAAATCCCATCTAGTGAAGTATTTTTCTAAACGTCTTTTCAGACCCATTTTTTTTTGTTTTTTAAAAAAAACGTTGCCCCACATTAGTAATTTCTCCTGTATCGCGGGTGCGTTTACAAACACTTAAACTCACATACACAAACACACCCAGACCCGAAACAACTATCTGCAGGCCATACAAATATTTATATTGTAATTAATAGCTTCAGATAATTTAGCTTTTAATGATTTTATTGTTGGCAGTTCTTTAAATCGTAAGTGAAAATCATACCCAATTCTTCGAACAACATCAAATCGTCCACATCCAAACGAAATTGATTTTTTGGTCTCCCTTTTTTTGGAGTGCTGAACTTATTTTCAGTAGTATGTGTTTCAGTACTGACTTCGTTTAATATATTGTTCAAAGTTCTTCTTGAAATTCCAGTGGCATTTGCAACTCGCTCTTGAACCTTCTTAAAATAACAACTTATATTTTCATCTTCATTTTTTTTAATTCTGTCAGCTTTGGTTACAAAATATTTATAAACATTGTAGATAATTTCGCGTGACTGACCTCGTAAAGGTTTCCCTCCTTTTCCTAAAGATGCCATAGTACAACTTTAAATTATTTAAATTTGGGGGTGTTAACAACTCTTAATATATATTTTGAACTGGACGCGACCGCACTCTATCGCACTTGAACAACGACTGACAAGTGACAAAACATCACATAGGCGCAAACGTCGCACACTAGTGCGACAGAGATAACGCTCTACGAAGCCAAAATTACCCGATTGTCTCTTTCCAAAGGTCGATGTGCAATATTTAGCGCCGGGTACTGTACATATATTTTATTAATAAAAATAATCGCTAATCCAATGTTTGGTCTTTATACCTTGATACCTTTTTCGACTAATATTACAAATGCTAACGTCTAGATGTACAGACCTATGTCCTCCGTCCACACAAAATACTGAATGTTTTCAATGAAATTTGGAATTAAAAAGATACTTAGGTTATAATAATATGTTGGAATAGCACATAAGCTAATTTTACAATGTACTTATTTATGTACAAAGTCACGGAAACAGCTTGTAGAATATAATCTAATCACACAAGTTTATAATATTACTTCTTTTCTACTTCAGTGTACTCAGGCCCAACACGTTTCAACCGGTTGGTGAGTAAAGTTAAGAAGGTCATCCATTGTACCAATCCGCCGCTTTTTAGTAGTCATTCAGATTTGGTCGGATAACCAGCCGTTGTTTACATATTTTGGTTTTTTGTTTATATTTACTTAATGCGTAACATTTGAAGCTCAATATTTTCACCATATATTTTTGACTAAAGGCACAAGATTTTGGTTTACACCTACACATCTGGGATTGTGCCAGTTCCTTGTATTTTGCCGTCAAAGTTATGACACCATCGTTTTTACATTTAGCAAGATTATTCAAAAACGCATGCATGAACATTTTTGAAACTTTGTATGGTTATTATTAGCGTCAAGAAAGACCGAATACAGTTTTCAGCGAAGTTATGCCTTGTCTCATTTAGGCGCTGCGATGTTTTTTCGGGTTTTCATAAAACCGCGATAACTTGAAAACTATAAATATTTTCTAAAATCTAATTGGGGCACAAAGGGGCACACATTAAGAGCTACTCGCGTATGTTTATTCTACAGGGGCACATGCAATGGTTTTAGAGATATACTATTCATCAAAACGTTACTCCAGCAGGAAATGCAATATCTCGAAAATCTGAAGGGGCACAGATTTTATTTTTGGGGGCACATTTTGGCACACATATAAGCTATCTGGCCATGTACAGTTTTTCTCTCTCCGATCATTCGTTTAGAATTTTCCTGCTAGAAAAACGTTACCCCAGCAAGAATCGTTTTTTCGATTTTTTTTCGAAACGACAGGGGGCACACATTTTTTATGTGGGGGCACATTTACAGCAGATAAGGCACCAACTATACGTTCTACTCATATAACTCTAGGAGATACTTTCTTGTTGGGGTAACGCACACGATCCAGACTCCGTGACTGCTGCAGACAGATTCCTGATGAAAAAACCCAACAACACTACCCAAACCGGGAATCAAACCCAGGATCTCTTCCGTAGCAGTCGCGCTTGCTACCATCAGAACAACTAGGCAGTCTGCATATTTTAATATACAAAAAATAACTCTGTACGTGAACCGAATTTTATAGGCTAATTAAATCTTTATCACGGGTTAACCTTTACTTTAGGGTTTTTCACCTAACCCTAAACCCCATAACGGGTAACCTATTCGGTCCCTGGATCCTATGTATTATGTATAACTAACACATAACAAACATCGCGCCATCCGCGAAGGGTTAGGCATTAGTACAACCACATTTCGCCAGTGATAGTGATGTTAAGTCCCATGTAATAGGGGGCGAGCCTATTGCGATCATCATCATCATTTCAACCATAAGACGTCCACGGCTGGACATAGGCCCCAGATGGGGGGGATTTGCCATAATCGCCACGCTTGGCAGGCGGGCTGGCGATCGCAGTATGTTTGTTACAAAAGCACAGAGAACGCTTCTACTCATTCTCTAGTAAGTCTCTTAGTCGCCTCTCTCTATTGCGATGCCCAAATTCGGACTCCGTGGCTGTTAGCTACTGAGAAATTCCTGGTGGTAAAACCCAATCCCACTTTGCTAGGTAAACAGAAATCAGGGTTATGATAAAAATGAAAGTCAAAAATAATAATCATTAAGTCACTTTATTATCAAACCACAAAGATGACAAAAGTGAACCTCATCTATGGACAATTTTAACATATTCAGACGCCGTCAAGTACAAAAATATTTATGCAGTACTATGTAAAAATAACTTTCTGGTAGCTATCATAATTATTATCCTAACTAGAGCACAACAATAAATTGAATTTACATAATAAATTTGACAATTAGATCTCAAATACAAAGCAATGACCGTTGTGTGTGCGTAGTATTTTGACATGATAAAACAATTTAGACTAAAATAATTACAATAAAAAAATGATAAAATGTAGACAGGTTTTCAGTGTATGTTAGATGTTTGGTCTAAGACTAAACAAATAAATTGGTTAATTACATCAACCAATCCACACAGTTAACCACTAGTCAACATACATAAGTTTAAAGATTAATTGATTTAAAGTCTCGTTTAAAAATTTACTGGTACATCAGAAAAATAGGCACTTGTACTACAATAGATTATGCTAAGGAAATAGCCCACAGAGCAGGGAATCGTGCGAGCACCATCTAGTGGCGATAGTACTAATTATAAAATTAGTGGTAACGATAGTACGTTGATCGCATTATTATTACTAACATCATATGGATCAAGATCTGAAATAAAGTATTTATATTTTATTTTATTAGTTATGTCTCAGGTCGCCCGTTCAAAACCTTGGTATTTTTGTTTCGATTTTGTCGCCTCTAGTATCGGCCACCGCCTTCACTGCTCTGTGGTTTAGCCACTTAAAATATTATGAATGTATTTTTTGTTTAACATTCACGTAGTATGGCCATTTCAAAATAACCCTTTTCCCATTGGAACTAAGTTTATTTTGTAATAGAGTTACGTAAATATTTTCTTTAAAATACGCTTTTAGATAAATAAATACATTTACAACTGCAGTAAGGATCTTTATATTTCACGGCGTCTCAACCAGTGATCGACAATTGACTACTTAATCAATAAATTTTAACTTTCATATAAAATCGCACAATCCAGGAAGGACATCATATCACTTAATTTGTACATTACTCAAGAAATGTGAGGCAAGCGTGTTTTTATTTATCAAAATTCCCATTTATTTAAAAAAGAGCTTTTGCCAGCCAACAATTATTATTTTAATTTTAAGTCATCAATATTTACAATAAAAGTATCAGGAGTGTCTGGCCAACCCGAAGGTTTTCTGATCATACATTTTTTAATATCATACTTTGTAGCAAGCATAAAGGCAACTATTTCGATAGTATGGTCAGCCTGTAGAACTACAAACTAAATATGAAATATATTTAATTCCATAGTATTATTATCTTGAAGTATATATATTTACAGTGTACAATCTCAACACTATGCACTTTTTTAATTTACAGGAACATTTTATATCTATGTAGTATTCTTTATGTATTCAGTTGTGTATTACAGTGAACGGAAGATACTTATTTGGCACTGATTGACAGCGAAAACAGAACAATTTGTTGTAAAAGTATAAAGATATTAACAGTATCCAAAATCTTAGATAAATCTTAACAGTATATTTTACATAAGTATTATTATTTCCAGATTTTTAGGCCTTTATCACCAACTAGCTTTATAAAATTATATCTGTTACCATAGATGAGGAGATATGCCCTTAGTGGTTCACATAGAATATATATTAAAAATTACTAAAAATAATCAGTACATTTTAGTGAAACACAAATGACCTTACCATTTTTATACCAAATCAATAACTCATTGAATCCCAAAATTACAATTAAAATAACTACTTAATATTTACACAAGATAAGAAACTAAACGTAATTTAATGAAAAACGCCTAAGACCACATTATATTTGTCGATTTAAAAAATAACCATACATTAAGAAACAAATTCTTACATACAAGTAAAAACTGGTTGACTGATTTTGACTATGTTTCACAATTTTGGCCCGTTATTCCAATATTCAAAAATAGAATAGTTTGCTATCATTATCTATTTACTTAATTATCATAATTTATTTAGTAAATCATGATAAGTACTTACATTTCTATAGTGTGTCCAAGTGGGTCCACATGAACCATTACATCAAATTGAATCTGTAACAGTCTTGATATCACTATGGACAGAATAGTAATAATAAATAACACAATTCGTGAGCAAAGGCTTTACGAAAACAAACAATGAAAAATTAAACTTGATTCTCATTTAAATCAAAAGTCAAGGAATGACGTCATCATATTGATAAGAAAACAATATCATTTCAGTACAGCCGAGCTGTAGCATTCGTGAAATTGTATAGAACAAGTGTATGTACAATGTAAAGCCGACGGCATCATATCATTTTGACACCACAAAATAATAAGTAAGTAATTAAAATTACGAGTAGTAGAAACGCGTTTCGCTTTCCCTTACTTTCAATAATCACGAGACGCCGCTCGGGTCAGCTAAACATCAGTGAGCCATCTCAATGTGCCTCTGTAAGCTCTTCTTGTTCATGTAAAACCTGTCGCACATGGCACACGGGAAGAATACCTTTTCGTTGTCAGCGTGTCGCGCCCGAGTGTGCGACGAGAGATCGAGCGCCCGAGCGAAGTACACTTTACAGATGTTACAGAAGAATTTGGTGGGAGTAGCGTGCATTGTGCGATGGGCGATGAGGTCCCTGGGAGTAGCGACGCCATCGCCACATTGCGCACAGGTGAATTCACCGGGAGGAGCAATAGGAACATTTCCGTCGTCACTCTCTTCGGCCGACTCTTCATCTTCTCCGTGGTGCCGCGCTCGGTGCGCCCTTAATGCCTGTTCATTGTCATACTGAGCTCCACACAGATCACAGGAGTAATCATCGTCTCCTGGACCTGTAGCAGAAGAACTGCCCTCACCACTCTCATAATGTTTTTTCATGTGAATGAGCAATGTGGACTTCCTTGTAAAACTCTTATCGCAGACCGGGCAAAACACAGAGTTCGGTTGATGTACCTCGTCCATGTGGCGCTGGTACGCCGCTCGTTTTGTGAATTCCTTATCGCAAATCGTACAGTACCTATCCTCGACGGCACCAGAACTTTGCATATCCATGTCCACCGAGTCGTCTGAGCGTAGTTTCTTGTTCGGATTTACGACTGTCACTTCGACCTCTGGCGGTAGTCTTCTTTTGGCTGCGGTAGCAGTTACAGGTGCGGGAGTGGGGGTGTGTGTGACCTTAGCCAGTTGAGACGCGTCCACAACCTCATGTTTGCTTATCTTGCTAGTAACTTTGTGCTGAGGCATCCACAGGCCAGAATTGTTGGCGGCAGCTTTTCCATCGGGCGAACGTAAATGCCACCCACGATGGCTTTTTAGCGCAGATATGGAAGTGTAACTCTTTTTACAAATCTCGCAGTCAAACGTCTGTGGCTGTGATGATATCTGATTGATGCACTGGTGGTTTTGCAAAGCTAGCAAACCAACAAACTGTTTGCCACAAGTATCACACGGATACCGCGCTTGGTAATCAACGCTGGGGTCGACCGACTCCTGATCATTTTCATAATCTGGTTCCATCTCTAGTGACATGTCTTGTGATTTACTGGAGCCTTGGTTAGCGTTATAGCCCAGTAACTCCCTTGCATGAGCAGCTTTCAAGTGCTCGTATAATTCCAAAGTTGAACTTAGCGGTTTGCCACATATTTTGCACATTTGAACGGTAGATTTGTGGACATTCTTTCGATGGCGATAGTAAGATTTCTTATCTGAAAATGATATTCTGCATATGGTGCAGCTAGATCGACTACTGCTTTCCCCGCTAGCGGAAGGCGTATCGTTGCTACCACTAGTGCCAGGGTTTACAATACCGTGTTTTGCGCGCTTGTGTTTCCATAAACTGTTTTTAAGCGGGAACCGTTTGCTACATAATTCACACGAGTATGGCAATGGTTCTGGTGTTGATTGTTGAGCATTGTTCGGGAAATTCGTAAAGTTAAAACTATTAAATTGTGGCGTCGAGAGAATGGCACCGTTCTCATCAGGGTTAAATTCATCCTCTTCTGTGGAAGCTTGCATAGTGTTCTCTTCACTATCATGTCTATCGATTAAAATATCAGCATGCAAAACTTTCTTGTGTTTCCATATATTTTTCTTATGCATGAATCCTTTACCACAAATGTCACAAGAATATGGAGCGTTAGGGATGTTGTAATTAGATTTAAATGATACAAAACCAGGTTGAACCATAGGATACTGCTTGATGGGCTTCCCGATAATTTGAGGTGCGAATCCCCCCTCCCCCTTGATTGGAGCCGGTTTCCTGTTAGTAGTAGGTATTTTCGAGTGAATACGCATATGATTTGAGTAAGCTTGGCGACTCTTGAATGCTCTGATACACATGTCGCAGAAGAATTCTGACTCTCCTGCCGCGACCGCGCCAACTCCTGGATGTGCCTGTTGCACATGCTCAGACAGTTTCTGTGGAGTGCTGTAAGAGTTGGGACATACACTACAAGGATAAAACTTAACCCTCAAATGAGTGTTCTTGTGCTCTGCTAGCTCGGAAGGCCGAAGGAATTTCCTCTCACACTGATCACAGTGGTGGGCAACTTGGTTATGTTCAGCGACTTGGTGATCAGTCCACGCATCAACAGTTTCGAATATGGCATTACATTCCGTGCAGGAGTAGTGGTACTCCTCAGCTTCCTCCTTCACTATGGACATATCCGGTTCAGCAGGCGGCATGCCTAGTGTTCTATCAGAATGCTCCATGTAAATGTGCTTGTTCAGATCAGTAGCTTGTTCGTATTTCGCGTCGCAATGCTGGCAGTAGTGAGGTTTTTCCTCAGCATGTATAATCTTCAAATGTTTCACTAAATTCGGATAGCTGCTGTTTTTCTTTCCACACAAAGGACAGTCTGTTGGTCGACCGTCAACACATTTGCTTTGATTATCCGACTGATCGAGACTGCCGGCGTGGATTGCTAGCGCATGGTCGTTGAAGTCCTGCACGTTCCCGAACGTTTCAGAGCACAAATCGCAAGCAATATAAACTGTACAATCGCCTTTACGGATATGTTTCTTTAGTAAACTCTTATCTTTGAATCTAGCGCGGCAGTGGACACAACAGAGTGGTATCCTTGCCTGTCCATCCTCATGGGTATCCAAAACATGCTTCATTATAAACTGTTTCAGTTGGAATTTAGCTGGGCAGAGTTTGCAAGCATACGACCTGGCATTGAAAATATCTTTGTAAGCAACCTTGACTTCTTTCGGCTCATCTTCGAGAACTTGGTCGTCCGTAATGCCATTTTCATTGTAAATAATCTTCCACAGATTGGTGCAAGAGTTCGACCTCATATGGCTGAGTAGTGCGCCAATATGACTGAAAGTGATGACACAATTGTAGCATGTGTGTTTTGGTACCTTGTGTCCGTTTTTCTGCAAGTGTTGTATAACAGCTTTTCTGCGCGGATGTTCTCGATCACAACATAAACAACGCTTAGTGTTGACTTGCTGAATGATATCACGGAATTTTTCGATGAAGTCTCTTTGGGTTTTCGTAACATACGTTTTGTCAGGGTCAAGTTCTTTAACCTGCTCTTCCTCTTGAATGATCTCATTGGGATCCACAGTCTCGTCGAGCTCCTCCTCTTCCTCCATGACTTCGCTGTTGAACGAGTCGCCGTGCAATCCCTCACTTATTTCCACTACGGGCGCTATAGACATAGGCAGGTCATCATCGTCTTCTTCTTCGTTATCATTATGATTCATTTCTACTTCTTCTTCGTGTTCTCCATCCTCTTGGCCGTCTTCTTCCTTTATTTGGTCTTCAGGTTTAATATCAACACTATCTTCTTCTATGTTCTCTTGACTATCGGCTGTATCGTCATTGGCATCTTTCTCGTTATCGCTCTGACCGCCATCCATATTATTGTCGTCATCATGGTCCATAATTTCGTCCCCATCGGCATTTTCCTCGCCGTCGTGTTCACTGCTTTGCTGACGAGCAATCTCTATTTCGTTCTCAGAGTCCATATCGACAGTATCATAGTTTTGATTTTGATTGTTCTGCATTTCTTCATCGACTTCTTCGTCGCCTTGATCATCGTATGCATCGGCATCCGGTTCCGTAAGGATAGTTTCAACTTGAAAAGATGCAATTTCAGGCTCAGATATCAATGTTTCTGGACTTTCAGGCCCAGAATTTAGAATTTCTGGTTCTGAGACCAGAACTTCAGGTTTAGTGGTTAATAAAGTCTTAAGAATCTGAGGCTCCTTCTTCTTAATTTGTAAATCTTTGAGTGCTTTAATGCGTAGAGGATAAGGCAAATTATTTTGTGTCTTTGACGACGTCTTTATTGGAATGGGTTTCTGTGGCGTTATAACTTTGTTTAGGGGCATTATTTTTGTTGACATGTTCTTGTTCATGAACTGCATCTTATGACTAATAGGATTCGGCATCATTCGTGCTTTGGGGTTGAACGGGTTCGGTCTCAGTTTGGGTTGTAGATGATTGAGGGTTTTTTTTGGAGTAATTTTGTTTGTATATCTGTCGAAGCTGTGAGAGGTAAGTTCATGTCTGCGTGCGTTGTGAGAGTACCTGTAGGAGCGGCCGCAGACGAGGCACAGTTTCGAAGCGAGTTGGTGAATACCTTGGCGAGCGTGCAGGGTCTCACCAGTAGGCCTCATGACTGTGATGGACACCTCGGGCATGTGGGGCATTTTTGGAAAATTTTGTGCGGGTTCGCTAATTTCTTCCTCGTCTTCTTCATTGTTCTCACTCTCCGCACCCTGTAATTGATGATTAAATTCGAAATAGTTAAAAGTATAACAACAATAGTTTCTTAAAAAATGATTAAAATATGCTATATTGCAACATGATGTATGAAAACTAGATTAAACCTAGATTAATTATTTTAAAATTATGATTAAAGGAGTAATTCTTAACATTTAATGTGACACTTCAAACCAACACCTTTGAAAAATTATTCTAAACATTTAATAAAACTCTCAAGTTTTTAACATAAGTAAGAAAGTTTTTAATGTAGAACGATTGTAAAAGTTAGAAAACAATCATAATCATTAAAAAAAAAATTAAATAATATAGAAAAAAAAAGCATAACAAGACATCATAAAATGTAACATTAAAAGTTTCAACATATTCTGATATTTTTAAAGTTATGATATTACAAAAACATGGTTTACATAGATTTAATGCAAAAAAATAAACATAACAATTGAATATGAATATTTTTTACTTATAAGTATATTTTGAGTTTTAAACAAAATTTACGATACATTCTAATGTGCACAAACAGTACAGATACTGACTGCATGCTCTTTACAAATAAATGTTCCGCACTTTACACAGTACTGTCTGGTTCTTCTGTCTCGTTTAGTTGTTTTCACACATATCTTACACCTTCTTCTATTCTTATAATATGGTTGGGCATTACTGCGCACAATAGAAAATGTCTTTTTTCTTTCTTCTAAATCGTGTATTGGAGAAATTAACATTCTTTCTTCATCCTGTTCCAATAAGCTTAGAGCCAAATCTTTGATAAATAAGCGACGCTGCGTAACATTCGAGTTTTGAGAGCACCACAGTACTTGAGCGTTAACAGATGCAATGTTTAGCAAAGTAAAAAATAAGGACAATGTCCAATCATTTGTGTGTTGCATTGTAGTGTAGTAATTCATCAGAACATCGACAACTTCTACTGCAGACTGATTCTTCTTATACACAGAAACAACTGTAGTGTGATTTATATGACCTTTCCTGTAATATCTAGGCTCATTGGTTAATACATTTACGGATTTCCCCTCAGTATTGACATACGATGTCAGTGATACTTCATGATCAATAAATCCAGACATGAATGTTCGACATTTCCTGTACTGAGACAGGAAGAGTGGCGGAATCATATCACTGTTTGGGTTCAAAGCTGCGATAGAATACAACTGATACTCATTTTTAAGGGTATCCATCAGTGAAGAAGAAGTGAACCAACTGTCCATAACAATAGTTCTGCCAGTACCAGCCAAATGCTGAACCATTTTTTTCGTTATATCCTTGGCACCGAAGTAGAGGTCAGTGATGACGTCTAAATTGCTCATATAGAATGTGGATGAATCAACCAGCAATACCACCTTTAACCCTCGCTTCAGCGGTTTCTTATCGATGTCGTATCGAAATGGGCAAGGTCCGTAAACTGGCACGATGATCTCATCAATAACCGCGACATTCTCGATCTCGAAAGATGTTCTGCAATTCATGGCGAAGATTTCGAATACTTTGCGCATACGCTTCATTATGTCAAACTGTATAATGCTGTTGTCGTCCTCTTTGTCGAAGCTCATGTTTTGAAGCAGGAATTTGAACCTTTCGTATTTCATGATATTTCTGACGCAAGGAACACCACATTCACTGTTCCAAAGGTCACTACAATTCTGATGCGTCGGCCGCATTATGCCGTGTAAATACAGAATACCGATAATCGTTTTAATTTCGCTGACGCTCGTAGACTCCGTGAAACTTTTCCCATTTGTCATAATATTGTCATTTGTAGAAGCAACAATCAACTCTAGTAGGTCATCAGTGAATAACAACTGCCACGCATTTTTCGGTCGTGAACAATGTTTACGAACTTCTGATTTGCGTTTCCTGAGTTTGAAAGCTTCTTTTACTCTGGCATTATTTACAGAAGTTGATAGTTGTGGAACTTTTGACATAACTTGTTTATTTTTGCAAATATATCCGCTTTTGCTATTAACATAACTGTCATCAATTTCTGTTTGGAGTTCGGCTTCAGTATCCGAGTCATGGTCAGAATGCTGCAAAACATCACACTCTTCCCTTGTCTGCAGAGAGTCAATCACCTCATTGTCTTGAACCATGTCCAAAATTGCATGGACCCGGTGCCAATCCATTCGCGGGTCCACACATTTCTGTGGATGAAATTAATTCAATTGAACTATTCTCGCACGGGTATTCTTCACACATTAAAATGGCCACAACATTGCATTTCAAATCACTATGATTTAAAACAAAAAACAATAAAGTATTAAAATCTTTGTATCATAATATAAAAATATAAAGTTTAGAATGTTGAAGTGTCATATTAAATGGGAGTATGTGATACAAAACAAGCACTTGTTTCATTCAATGATAAACTATATTGGGCATGTAATCTCTACCTTATCACTTCTTGGTGTGAGCCCCAATGAAGCCAAGATTGGGGGACCTTCAGGCTGCACTTTGTTTGAATAGCCCGCATTCTGAAATATTATAACAAAATAAAATTAACATTTTCAAAACAAATAAAAAAATAACAGTTATTAACAATTATATTAATATTGATTGGATCTATGAATTTCCAGTGTGTTATGCAAAAACAAAGGAATGAGACTAAATTAAGTACATAGTTTTCGATTACATCAACTACAGCAAGTGAATGTAAGAAAAGTCAGGGACTTGTTTGCAAGATATTATGGACTCACTGCAATATAATACAATGTTTTTAACATTACATAAAACCAGAATGTCATAATGAAGAGTGAAGGTTATTTATTAAATGGGAGTAAAGAACAAGAGGAACCCGTTGAAAAACATTACTGAGCTAATGCAACATGTAATCATTCCCATAAAGTGGGCCATACAAGGAAAACAAAACAGTAACGGTTAAATTTCATTCTAGACTTATCATAAATACACAGCATTCATAGCTGGCTCATTATCACTTGACACAAGTTCCCTGTGTAATTTACTTGACAACTGTTCACATGTCCTTGACACCAATGCGTAGCAATTTCTTAGTACATGTTGACCAGACCAGACAGTGCTCATAAACTTGTACTGCATAGCTCTACTAGATAACAGCATACCATTTCAACCAAGTACTTTGCTGACTCATACATACCTCAATGACAGGATATGAGCCATCAATGATCACTCCATCATCATAAACCTCATCAGACAGTGGTTCGTTTTTTATTTTCACCTGAAAATACATATTCCCACCATATAGACAACAATCACAAAATGCTAACTGACAGTTCCAAGCTCAAATATCTAGAAAGATTAACCCACCTCTTCTAGTTGGTTGCCATCTTTTAGAGACAGTAGTTTGTTTTGTGTCCTTTCACATATATTTTTAAAAACATGCCAGTTATTGACATTGTCCATGCATTTCCTGCAGACATTGGTGGGCAGGTCGTCATTTTCGTTTATCTGAAAAAACAATCATACGTAATCATCGTGCGGTGGGCAAATAGGCGCCCTCCACGACGCGCGAGCTCGTTTCATCAGAACGAACGAGGCGAAACCGCGCCTCGTGTATAGATAGCTACGGCGAGGAGAAACTAAGTAGGTAGGCGTAGGTATAACCGAGCGCCGGCGAGCGGCTACTCCTCGACCGAATAAGTAGAAGCGAGTCGAGTGGCAGCCAGCGAGCCCCTCGAGGGTTAGCGCTCGATATACGCACACAAGTATAGCGCACTCACGCCGACAGCGACGCTCGACCCGTCCGAGGGACGAGCTGCAGGCTGGTCTCGTCCGATAAATCAATACGCCCGACGGCCAAGCCAACGCGACCCAAACCTAGCGATACGCAGCCCCCTCCCGATATGACCCCCGGGAATAATGCCAACCCGACCCTCATGATATGCGCCATTCCTCGCCGGCTGCACGGAATGCGACGCGACGCGGCCACGATCCGAGCGATAGCCGTGGTACATTACAAAATGGTGGACGATCTTACGACATCTCCACCTAAACGCGCTGCCTGTCATTGCTCGAACCGAGGCGGATGACGAGTTCTCACGTATGGCGAGGGTCTACTTTCACTCAAAACATCACTGTATCCCTTATTTTACACATAACGTACCTGTACAGACACACAGTCCTTGATTTTCAAAGCGAGGACGGAAGGTTCCGAGTCATCCGAACTGGTGGTAGGAAAAATCGGCAGTAATTCGCCTCGAGATGACAAGCACAGTCTACAAACACGGTCATAGTTTACATTCATTGTAAATAAACGATATTTTGAAGGTATTAACACCTTCCACAATCTTTAAAAAAGGGACGCCATGTCACCACGAGCACTTCAACACAAAGCACTGCACATCGTTCTTGCTAGAGCACGAAAGCGGCTGATGATGAGGATGAGAAGTCGATAGGTTCACTCGGGACGGCTGGTTCGAGTCGGCGACCACCTGTCGTTCTGCGCATGTGCGCGTAAAATTGCGTCAGGGTGGCCAACATGACAAACCTAAAATGTAGTTTATCTCAGACGCCACAAACATTTTAGTTATTATGCTTTTGCTAAAACTCCATTTAAAATGTATTCGAATGATTAACATATCGGTAAAATAACAAATAAATGTAATTGTTTAGGCTTACATCAATGTTCAATGTCGTTTTAGTGCACATGTAATACAAACATCAGTTTTACAGTTTCAAAAGAATACAAATGAATATACGAGGTCACTTTGTTAGTTAATTATAAGCTTATTTGACACAATAATACTTTTCTCTGCTGTCAAAACACATGAAATATATTTATTTAATGTTGAAGTACATTTTTACTAAATGTCTTGATGTTTCTCTACATTAGAAGTTCTTAATTTGCAATAGAAGTTTCATAAAACTCATTAATCATTATTCACATAAGAATACGTAACAGTTTTATGTAATAATGTTCAAACAGCAGATGTTAAAGTACTCTTGTAAAATTGTTTGTGATCTCTGGATCGTGTAACAGAAGTAGTTCTATCTCTTTCTAAACCAGTATAGTCAAGGCGGTAGATTCAAACTTCGGATTCGGATAACTTCGCTCTATATTCGTAATGGCGGGAGAGTACAAAACTCTGACTTTTGTTTATTTTACTTTTAGTAACCTATTTCTTTATTATTTTTTTTTGTTAGCACGAATGTGGAGCTACGCATTTTATAAGGCATTTAAAATCAAGTAATTATAAGATGCAGTGAAGCTTTCGATGGAAAAAGACTAAAATGTTCAAGTGGTCGTAAAAACAAGGTGGTGCCAACTTTATAGAGGTGTCTATTAAACAAACAGAATAGAAAGAAATTAGTTTGGTTCATTCATGGAAAGGTGGGGAGGACAAAATTATGAATGAAATCGTAAATGTTTGTTTACTATGCGTCAAATATTATAGGAAAATAGTTCAGACTTGGGTCATTGACCCTAAAAGTCGTGCTCTTTTTGTTGTGATGTCATACCTACTTGGTAAACAAAAAACCATCAAGTAAAAAATTAGCAAATTCAGTACTTTTTCTGACATACCTACTAAACAGAAAGCTATTCCTATTCTTTCGTTCTGCAGGGCTAGGTATTGCGCATTTTTTTAAATGTCAGTGGCTATCATAGTGTCCATCGATTACAGTCAAATGGTTATGGTTTGGTACAAAATGGAACCATTTGACAGTTAATAGGACATTAAGATAGCCACCGACATTTAAAAAGAAACGCAATAGCTCTGCTGAGCCTATGTGTAAATAGGTACCTCTCTACAAGGCATACTTTCTACATGACGTGGGTAAGTAGGCACAAATACTTACATACAATGGCACAGCAATGGTCTGTTAGTTCTGTTACCACGTTAACTATACCTACTAACTTAGCGCGTATGAATGAAGGATTTTATCGATGCGTGCGCGCGTGCGGTAGGTACGGAAGTGCCTCTAAAATGTGCCACACTCCGTGCCACATAAAATGCCACGAGCTCCACAGCTCACTTACCTCGGTTGGTCCGTGGATGGCACCACCCATTACATCCTGAATTTCCTCCGAACCTCGGAAAGCACGTAAAGCAATTGGTCCCGGCTATCAATTAGACCTTTGACAGTCGGTACAGGTAGCAGGCACGAAAGTCGACAACCAGACTTACCATGGGGTATCGTAATATCCCATGTTAACTGGGTCGTGGAGGTCAGATAGGCAGGTGCTCCATGTAACATACCTACTGGTATTCAGCTATATCCGTTTAGACTGAAAGGCAAAAAGTAGTTGGGAAAAGGCTAGGCAGATGATGTGCGGTAATACTGTACGGAACCTCTCAAGCCCTTCATTACGAAGCGTTGCCACAGTGCGCGGCGCGCCGATATTATTGGACGAGGTTTTTTTTTTTTTTTTTTTTAATAATTATAAGAACGAAGTTCTTAATAACTAATTACAATCTAGCCTAAAAAGACTAATAAGTAATTTAAATCTGACTTATTATGTTACATTATAGATTGCTAAAACTAAGAATAGTGTCCATATTTATGCACATATACACAAGTCCTTAGCACTTTCTTAGAGGTTTGAGGCAACCCAGAGTAACCCAGCTTCCAACTTTGAGTACCTACCAAATTTAATAAAACTGTCCTAATCTGTCCATTTTCGGGGTTCCGTACTTCAAAAGGAAAAAACGGAACCCTTATAGAATCACTTTGTTTCTGTGTTTATGTAGATACCTCAAACAAAGAGCTGACAGCTGACTTATAATAATGATATTGATACGTGAAGAACCTTGTGAAAGCAGAGAAAGCTAAATAAATTAAGCATCTTGACTTGGCTATGGTAGGTATGTGAACTCAGCCATCATTGTGCTGATAGTTGTATCCGCCAATGGCTTAATTGCCAAGAGCGTCGATCAACACTTGAGTATACTCATATGCAGCTGGATTGACGGCTTGATACAGAACGGTACTCCTGGACATGGCTCGTATTGTTAAGAGGTTCCTTTCTCTGAAGTCCTGACCGGTAACTTGGAACCTGTTCCCGATACCGGTGGGCTATAATTTTTCATATTTTGAAATGTTTTTAAGTACTTAAGTATAATATTATTTTTAAAGACTTTTTTATTTTTGTATAAAATCGTAAAGCGGTTCACAAAATACATCCACGTACCAAGTTGCAACTGTGTAGTCTTAATAGTTTCCGAATAAAGTAATTGTGACATACGGAAGGGACGGACAGACAGACAGACATGACGAATCTCTAAGGGTTCCGTTTTTACCGTCCGGCTACGGAACCCTAAAAACAATTCTCTGCCTAACCCTTCACGTCCTAGTACGATGTAAATACAAGTAGGTTTCTGAATTTTCTAATAATTACTGTTTGGTCTATAAAACCCATGGTGTATTTTCATGTTGACCCTTACTTACCTACGAAGTGTAGGTATCTAAGTAAGGACTTCAGATGGACAAGGCCTCCATCCAATGACCCAAGTTACAAGTCGTTGCATTTAAATAACTGGTCCGGTTATAATAAATAAGTGGGGTGCCGTGCTGTTCCCATTCACTGGGGTGCTTAAGCCGTGCATCTTGGGGTCCCTAATATCCCCCTTTCAACGGCCTTTGTAGCGAATCTGATGTAATGATAGGGTTGTATTATTAATTGTGAGCTTGACTTCCGTTTGAGAGTTTGTCAGCGACGTAAAACTGGTTTTAAAATAAAGTTTTATTCGTAAACATGTTAGTTACTTTTTACATTACATACGAGTACGTTAGTTTTGAAGCAGTAAAAGGATAACGGACTATTTTGAAAGTTGGCGTTTTCAAGATGATCTTTTGCTAATCGGTTTTTCTGCGTCAAGATCGGACTTCACGTTCGCCCATATCAACAAAGGGTAAAACCAGCAGCATCTTTACCCATATACAGGCTGTAAACGAAGCGTTCACGAAACCGTCAACCAAGCATTAAAATTATGTAGGTACATCAAACTAAGTAGGTAGGTACTCCTACGCAAAAATTATTGTTGGGAAACGACTTTTTTGTCTTGGTCAAAAATCACATTTTAGGGTAAAACTCAATGTAGCACTCTTTAAACATTGTGCTAGTGGATGCTTTGAATAGTAAACGGGACATGGAGGTAATTAAAAGTGAAGTAAAATTATAACGTACAAAAACTAGTATTAAAAAAAACAGCTGTGTTAAAATTGGAACTTTGACTCCCAATGTCTTCATAACTAGGGGGTTCCCAGGTATGATCTAGAACAAAAAAAATGATCGCAGTGACGGGGAGAACAGCGGCTTTCGACTTTGTTTAGGGTACTTTTACACCCATAATACCCAGATCAGATTAGTTGTATAGATAGAACTATACATTCTTTCCAGAAACAGGGCTGGAATTAGGCCCCTGGCTCTCCTGCCCCGGCTCTCCAGCCCCGGCTCTCCAGTCCCGGCTCTCCAGCCCCGGCTCTCCAGCCCCGGCTCTCCAGCCCCGGCTCTCATCATCCCCGGTAATGTAAGGTCCCCACCTTACATTACCTAACCCTAAATACGAGTACGTGATGTTCATCATCTGCCTAGCCATTTCCCAACTATGTTGGGGTCAGCTTTCAGTATTTTACATGCTTATCTGACCTCCTCAACCCAGTTAATACTAGGTACTACGATACTCTTTGGTAAGACTGGTTGTCATACTTTCAGGTCACTGACTAACAAAGACTGACCGTAACGAGTGCCATTATGGATCTATAAATGGCAGCCGTGACCACGCCCACGGGGGTGACGTCACGGTGACATTTACTCCTTTCTCATTCATATCATTCCTCACACAATCCATCCATCATCATCAATCCATCCAGTGCGGGTTGGCAGATATATGTCACATGTCTTCGATTTTTATGGTTCTAAGACATTTTCCTCGCGATGTTTTCCTTCATCATTTTGAGAACAGCGGTGACGAAATAAATTACACAAAGTAATGTGCCTGCCTGGGTTCGAACCCACGACTTACAGTGCGTAAGTCAGGGCCGCTACCTCACTGGGCCACCGCCGCCGTTTACAATTTGGCTACTTGACTACAGTTAAAATTCACGAAAATTTTGTGTTATTTCAAAGATGACAAGTAATAAAATTGAACAGAAAATGGCTTAAATTAGTTTTAACTGATTTTAAATGAAGTGTTAGACAAAGACAGCGCTATATAAACGTGACGTCATATTTCATACCGCCATAGTACAAACGTAGTACAAATGGCCGTTTCGTGCGACAAGGATAGAAAGTGCCCCCACCAAAAAACTTCTAAAGCATGTAACTACTCCATTTTTTTATCGATATTATTACTTTTTCACACATCGTGTTTTCTGTTAGTTCTTTGAAATAACATAACATTTTCGTGAATTTTTAAGAGTAGTCAAGTAGCCAATTACTATGGCTACTGGTACTTACGTACCTATAACTACCTACAGTTTTTCTTGACATCACCTGGCGTCGCCTCGCTGCCTCGCTGCCTCGCTGATGATTGTTGTTGCTCCTTTTGCCAACTTACGAGTCATCATAGTCTATCCTATTGTTCTTCTCAATAGGCATTACTGACCAAACGACAGTGATCTTTATTGTCATTGTTACAAAGTTGAGGTTCGGTTGCTGGTGCTGCCAGTGACAAGTCAAACAAGCAACAGTGATCTTTATCCCTATTGAAATAAGGTTGTTATTGAGTTGCTGTTGTTAGGCGTAAACAGGTAAATTACTAAGGGTGAAAGGTACGAATTAACTTTACGTCATCTTACCTACATCAAGAGCCTTTTTTTTGGGGGGGTTTTGAAATCATCAAATAACCCCTCCCGCTCTTGGGCAGAGCGAAAGGGAGTGTCAGACATCTACTGACTAAAAACCACCCATGTTCCTTCTTAGCCCTTTATGTTGAGGCCGCGGTATCTCTTGCGAACAACCCGCAGCCCTACATCAAGAGCCTGCTACAGTCTTTTTGCAGTTATTTTACCAAAGAGCCAACCACCAACTACCTTATTCCAACTGGAATAAAGTACACTTTGATTTTGACTGTGGTATAAAATCAAAGATAAATTGCCCTAAAAAAACAATCCTATCATATCGTTTTTTTTTTGCTTCAAAATGATTCATCAATAGTCTACAAGCATGGTAGATTTATAATAGGCCAACCTATAAAACACACAGACAATCTAAATTTTAGCTCAGTCGCTCTTCATCCAAAAATAAACCTTATTTGGTATAGACATAATGTTCATATTTCTATTATATGGTTGATCGCGATTTCGATGGTGATCCCATGGAGAAAGACTTAAGTTGTTCAGTTTGATGGTCTGAATCACACCCTGAATTATGAGCACACGTTCCTGGTATTCGCTGTAGATCTCAGCTAAAGACTGGAGGCCTCATTGAGGGCCGGTTACCACCAAAACGGAGAGGAGCGGAGACGAGAGGAGACGTGCCGAAATCGTCCAATCACATTAGTTAAATTTTACATCTGGTCTTTCGTGCTTCCTGTGATTGGTCGAATTTGGCACATCTCCTCTCCGCTCTGCTCGTCTCCGCTTTGGTGAAAGATTAAGGGGAGTGTCCATACATGGAACTAAACAAAAAAAAAAATTTTTTTCATCAAACCTATTTGTGTGGAGTGTCTATAGATAGGTCTTTAGAAATGACATTGAGGTTCCTAAAGCCATTTTTTCTCAAAGTCCATCGTTTGAAAGATAGCCTTCGCCAAAGCTAGCCCTCTAACTTTTAAACTAAGAGAGTGAAAAATCTAATAAAAATTGGTTGCCTGTAAAGTCGGTATACGGGCGAAAGTTTTACGTGACAACGAAAATAGAAGCGCAAGACATGAACCGGTGTGTATGCCTATCTCTCTCACTCTCTCTCTCTCGCTCTGGACGCGTGCCTCTCACTCGCTCTCATTGTGAGCGCATAACGTGAGCGGAGCGTAACGCAGTTTCTTGAAGTGTCACCCGGCAAACCAATTTATAAGACGTTGTCACGTCAAAATTGTACGCTGTAGATCGCAATGAAAACTTTCAACCAAAATGGTTTGAACCATATATAATAAATCGATTTTGAGATATAGAACATTTAAAAACCGCAAATATAACTTTGTCATTCATACACACACTATCAAAAACAAACTTATGACAAAATATGTATTTCTGTTGCCGTTTTAACAAGAAATAATACAGATTAAAGGGGGCTTCCTCACTATGATAATGCGGAACCCTTCATATGCATGTCCGACTTGCACTTGGCCAGTTTTTAACAATTACAGATTCTACTAGTAAGTGATAAGTTGCTATTTTGTTCAGGTAGATCAAATTTAAAATATCAATTGAAAGTAGGAATTTGAATAGATTTGAAGTTTTCTGTAGGTAACCATTGATTGCGCTATGGCAGAAAATGATAAGAAGAAAAAAACACCTTACTCGCATAAGTTAGTGGCTACAGTGGCCAGTGGATCAAGTTACCATAAACTGCCAAATCTCATTCGATTTAAACTTAACCAACAACATTTTATGATTTAAAATCATTTGGAGATATCTGACAGTAACTTAGTGGTAACTTCACGCATTGGCGACTGTACTTTACAGGTTATAATTTAAAATGAGTAGATCAGTATAAAAGGTACCTTTCATAACATAATTATGTATCATTTTAATAAGGAACGCTAATAAATGAAGCACGTATTAATTAATTAGATTTATTTATTATTTTCAGCACAAGCAACATTCAACGCCACACAACATTTAAACAAAACTTGCAACGACAATTGAATATTATACAATTATGTACTTTATAAGTAAATACATTAGTTTTATTATTCACTGTGTCCATCATCACATTATATATTGAGTAGAAATACAGTTATTTTTGCAGAAACGATTATCACTATTATAGTTTTTTGTTGAAGTAACAAATAATAAAACGGAAGATAAAAGTTTTCCTAGTTTAAATATGAGTACAGTGTCATAAAATTATAAGAGGAACTCTGCAGACGCAATAAGTAGGTAAATATCGATAAATAATATGTTAAAACGAATAAAATCATCAAATAATTTCTTTTCCATTTTACTCATTACCTATATCTGCAAAGTTTCGCAACCTAATTTCATATGACATTGTAGAACATAAAAAATATTATTACTAAAATAATATAAATTAATCAGCTTTTCTTTTTCCAGGATTGGAATAGAATGGAGAGCGAAACATGAAAACCTATGTGGTAGCCTGGGAGAAAATCAACTGTAAGTTTAAAATTACAAAATTGTATACAAAATAATGATCCAATTTTGATAGACCATGAACTTTTCAAGAGAACCATAATATGATATTGTTGTGGTGAGACACCCTGTATAGTAGGTACCACCTACTTATATAAAAGCTTACTTGCGAGTCAGATTTTCCGCTTCATTGCCCCACGTTCAATATCGTATTCTTCTTGAGAAGATTATCCTTATACGGCATAATAACAAGAAAAAAATTACTTTAATATTGTCCTCTTAATGTAATATCTGTAAGTAATGTTTTATATGTATGTCAAAGATACAATATTGTTACATATTATCTGATTTTCGAAGCATTCAAGCACAAAGAAGCATTTTGATACGAGAATGATGCTCTTTGAGTAATAATAATATAAGTAATACATCTTTCGATATGTTATATTGTAATGTCCTAATGTATAATAATATATAAACACAAATTAGTAAGTATGTAATATATTTTAATAATAAAGATATTAGTTATCACAGGGATAATGGTTTTTCACTTAGTTTCTACTTTATATTTATGTATCTAATATTTGGGATGTTTTTTTTATTTAGAGTTTGGTGAAAATCTTGGCATTAATGTAACCAATTATTAGTAAGACGATGATTATTCTTGTATTTAAAACGAATACTTAGACCCCGTACACACGACCATCGCATTTCTGTCGACAGAGCCAACTTCAGCTGTCGACAGAGCCAGCAACAGCTGTCGACAGAGCCAGCAAAAGCTGTCGACAGGGCCAACTGCGCAATATTCCCTCAATACTAAATCCTCATTATCTAATGACGATCAGGATTTAGTATTGACTCCTCCTCCATACATTTTCCCATATATTTGTTTCGTACAAACTTGATATGAAAACACGGTGACTTATAAAACCACGTGATAGATTTTCCATGAGAAAATATACAGCAGCCACACTGTGACTGAGTTGATTTTCTTTTCTCGGAAACAATACTTATGTGCCAATTACATCTGATTTAAGTACAAACAATACGTTTGTGATACTTATTAATCGCTTAGGTTATACCTACCACTACCAGTGTAAATATTTTCCAATAAATATGTATCAAAGTACATTTTACAAAGCCTTTTGATTCAACTAAACAATTCAATACATGACTTACTAAAAGGTTTCATGCTAACCATCAAGGATAGTTCTTTGGAAAAACAGGGGGCTAGGAAAGGAATTTATACACACGTATTTATTATACATTTATCTATAAACAATAAGTACCTTATCAAAAAATTACAATAGAAGTCGGTACTTTATACTAAGTATTATAAGACCAATATTATATTTGTCACATCATAGAACTGTCCAACGCATGCGATATTTTTAGCTTTAATAAAGCGTCTTCTAGCGCACACTCACTTCAACACGTCTTTCCAACACCGCGTCAACTTATAAACTGAGAAATCATAAGTTCACGAACTTTTGGTCCACATTCTGAATTTGAATTTGCCGCAAAATTACGAACATGGCGGGCATGAAGACCGTTGTTCCACCGTTGGCTGCGCGCGCACTGTCAGCCTCGAGGGGTCGACGGGGTTCGCTTTCGCTACTAGAGAGCGTGCCACATGGGCAAAGGCAGCTTCGACATTCAGTCCGGTTTTGGCTGATGTCTCCATAAACGATACTTGGTATTCTCTCGCTAACCGTTGTCCCTCCTCCCGCCTCACCGCCCTCTCTAGGCCGCTGTCGGATTTGTTACCTGCAAGCACAATGTTACTCAACCTCCGCTAATGTGAAGTGGTTCAGAATTGAGGGGACAACCGTATGATTCGTGACGGTTATGGCAGTTTGTTTGTAAGTATTAGCATAGGAATAGCAGTTCTTTTTTTTTTCTGCGTTGTTGGTACCACTACCATTCATCTTCCGGGGTTATTTAAATTAGATCTTTGATCATTCAAATTAGTGTTGGAATTGATATTGTCCAAAAATATTTTTTTTTCCTGTTACACAGTCAGAGTGGAATACTGAGTAGAAACCTTAACAATGAGCTGTTAACAGCGGCAAGGAGAACATGAAACATCTGATTCTAGAGCTTTTCCAAGAATATTGATTGAATTATTAATTAATTATAAAATATTCACCTAATAACATGATGACGACGTCGTCCTGCGCATACTCTCGAATCTCCCCGAGCCAAGCCCGAATGTTGTCGAAGCTGATCTTGTTGGTCACGTCGTAGAGCAGTAGTAAGGCTGGTGGACAAGAGCATTGTTATTTAAACAAAATAGGTTTCAAGGCAAGACATTGGTGTTCCTCAGGGAAGAAACAGCGAAGCTGTCTCTCCGCTGTCTACCAAGAATATAATAGTAGTTTGTTTGAACATCTCAGTCAGGGTTAAATGCTCATGACCATGAACTTGAGTTAGTTACAGTCGGCAAATTCTAGTCTTAAATAGACAAGGCATTGGGAGGTCTAAAATTAATAGAATGAGCGAGCAGGTGTTCCAACTGTTTCATGTTTTAGGTTGGTACACCTGGAGATCTCTAGACCTATAAGGAAGGCTCAATGTATTTTATTTATTCTTATTTTTAAAACTCAACGGCACCAACATCTGCGTTCAACACTTCCAGAAAAACAGTTGTCTTTATGAGCCGTATTTTTGTTTTGTTGCCTATTTTATTCAGTACACATCTGTTAAATAATGTCGTTAAACCCTATTAATGGTCTCGATTACATTGGAATAAATCTTTGACAATGAGACTTGAAAGAAGTAATAAGGTAGGAAGTTAGGAGCCTCTTACTCTTAAGTATTCCTTTGGTAGGAACCTAGTGCAATAGGATCTACCCAGGTACCTACTAGGCTACAAGCACGCACGAGTACCTACTTGGGCCGGTATAACGATGTTTGCGACCGCAAGGTTTATACGCTATCGCACAGCACAGGAAACAGCACGATAGCTACCTTTCATAGTAAGTACTTATATTTTTATCAGGCTGGCGTTCTTGAAGCCGATTCTCTTCAATAACTCACATAAATCTATGCGTATCCAAGAACCTAAATGCAATAGACTCGCGTCGATCACGCGACACAAAAATAGAGGCCTACCATGAATCAATTAAGAACAAGCCCGATAAGGATACCAGACTAAGTTAATGACATGATGTGGTTATGACTGGTTGAGTGTGGCCCAATCTAGTTACACACGTGTGCGAATGCGTGATCCGGTTTGCCGCCTCAGAAACGGGTCGAGGCCAAACCTTGGCAGTTTCTATGCTCCTGTCATCATAGGTAGGTACACGTAATCAGGTGCCTATGTAGCTCCATCCAGCAAAAATAAACTACCGAACAGGGCCAAAGGTCTACTTTTTTAGTAGGAAGCGAGTTTTACAACAGCATTCAAAATGTAGGAACGAAACCCTCGTGACATTTCACATCGTCCATAGAATTCTCAGAAGGCGGTGCGAACGTGCCATGTGGAAGTTATCAGCGGTCATGAGATGAATAGAATTTGGTTTGCAAAGATTTGCCGATAGATGGCGCTACTGGTTCTGAATCAGGATGAATAAAATATTGAAAATGTTGTATAATTAACAAAATGAACCTAACATTTAAAGTTTTTTTTTCAAACCTGTACAATAATTGTTTTTATAAAGTATATTACCATGTGCGTCCCTGTAGTATGCGTGCGTCACGCTACGGAAGCGCTCTTGTCCAGCGGTGTCCCAAATCTGAAGTTTCACCTTGACGCCGTCGACAGTGACTACCTTATTCTGCGGACAGATGGCGTTAGTTGTACTAAATTGTGAGTGAATTTTATGAATTTTGTTGGATGCAACTTGATGGATCACTAATGATGGATGACGCAAATATTTAGTTATTGTTATCAAGGAAAAACATTATTAAATAAATAAAGAAAATACCTATGCCACAAATTCTGCAAGGCCACTTTGTATACCACACATAAACAAGCAGTAGGTACCTACCTACCTAAGTCATCATCTGCCTAGCCTTTTCCCAACTATGTTGGGGTTAGCTTCCAGTCCAACCGGATGCAGCTGAATACAAGTATTTTACATGGAGCGACTGCCTATCGGACCTCCACAACCCAGTTAATACTGGGTAATACGATACCCTTGGGTAAGACTGGTTGTCAGACTTTCATTCAGGTCATTGACTAGGTACCTGTAACGACTGCCAAAGATCTATAAGTACCTATATATGGCAGCCGGGACCAACAGCTTAACGTGCTTTCCGAGGCACGGACGAAACTCGGTAGGCAGGTAGGTATGTAATAACCTAAACATCGACCCGAGTGGCAGTTATTATTAGGCCACGAGCTCCTACCTACCTGTACACAAATAAACTTCGATAACTATTAATTTCATAAGTACCTAGGTATGAAAATGAAAAGAATGGAATTAGGTACCTACCCTGCGATAGTGTATTTTACAACCTATTGTGTCGGTTAATACATAAGTAGGTAGTTAAGTAACCACTAAACAGTTATAAAAAATAACACTATTAGACAGTTCTTAATCATAAAGTAAGTAGGTAATTAAATAAAAGGATAATGAGTTACTTTTTTTTTCGTCTCATAAAAACTTGAACATAAACTTGTTATTGGCTACTCAGACATTTTTTCTAGCCCACAAAGACAGCTGCAATAAATCAAACTGCAAAAACTGAACAGGCAGAAAAAAAAGACCTTTGCAACAATAAATCACTCAGGCGAGCAGTCGATTCAATCACAGCTGTCATGGGCAAGGGGCGGGAACGGAAAAAGCGCGCCAAACTTCGAACACCAATAGCGTTGCGGCGAACCGGTCGCGTGCAGCCACTCACTGGCCCATTTGAACTTGGAACCCTTGATGGTCATTAATTACTTTTTTTTTTGCGAGAATTAAAAATAATAATGGCATTATTAACTTTTTGCTTATTGATATCGGACTTTTTTGCGCTTCGTTTCGGTGAATAAAACTTGATTGATAAACCTTTTTGCTCAACATTGCAGTTGACTTTTTCTGCCGTTTCTTGTTCGTATTGTTAATGAGTAGGTAGGTAGGTGTATAACTAATTGAATTTCGTATTTTTTATTAAAAGTTTGTTAGCACATTGAATCAACTTTTTTTGCGAACACAAAGCTGACAATTTGTTTCAGGCATTATTTTAATAAACGCCGACTGATAGTTATGGCTTTTCGTTTTTCTTTAATTATGTCATTTAGGTAAATAAGTACTAAAAGAAGGCGAGGAATGACGAATATTCAGAATAACAGTCGGCACGTGCAACGTGTGTCATTGTACCCGGAAGTCGATCCCGACGGTGGATATGTAGTTTCCTGCGAGGAATGTGCCGTCCCGGAAACGGACTAGCATGCAAGTCTTGCCGACGCCACTGTCCCCGAGTAGCATTACCTGCAAGAATTACAATGTTTATTTAAATATTGAAGGATGAAACAATCAACATAAAAAATATTACATGCAATTTATTCAGTTCTATCGAACAAATTCATCTATCAAGATGCGCTTTGGCACCTATGAAGAAAAAGCTATATAGCCTATTTTAATTATATGAACCTTTCTAGTCTTTTTTTTTGGTTTGATGTGAAATCATCAAAACTTCCCCTGCTCTGGGCGGAGTGGAAGGGAGAGTCAGACTTCTACTGACTAAAAACCATCCATGTTCTTTCTTAGCCCTTTGTGTTCCTGGGCCGTGGTATTTCTTTCGAATAACCCGTAGCCCCGACGACACGGCCTGTCGTCATAACACGGACGGACGGTGAGCTAGCCCATTACTCACCGTCCACTGACCCGCGCTTACGGTGTCCGGAAGCCATCAGGTGGCCCCCGATGCCCGGAGAGTCTCCCACCGCAGCTGGGACAAGAGGTTCTCTCCCTCTCACGTTCCATCACCTCCTTCGCTAGCATCACCGCCTCGCAGGAGGTGATGGCGTCCCATTCCCTCTCACTAAGTACCATGGCTTGAACCAGGGCCGGACGCGAGAGGTCGCCGAACCTATCCTTGACCCAGCCTTGACTCACAATGAATACGCAACATAGAATCATTCCCCGCGAACGCCCCAGTACATCTAATGTGCATAAATAAGTTGATGCTGATGGTAATTGAACTAAAAGCAGAACATTTATATCTGAAACACGTTTCTGGCAATAAAGAAAATATACACGTAACATAAATTATAACATACCTACTAAAGTCAGCGGTAACTAATGAATAGATATATACCTACATACTCAAATATTTAACATAGTTGGTAAATAATATGATTGAAATGTCGGGACCAAAGTTTGGAAGGTTGCGGCCTCTTAATTAGTTCAGTCAGTTTTGAGGCTTCCAAAGCTCACTGTCGAATAGCAGACACACGTTTAATTACTACTTCAAACGTAGCACGTAGGTAATATTAACTAAGGTAGATAGAATAGTACCTAGGTATATAAAACTAGAGGATCGAAATCTAGATTAACTTTCAAAGATACAAAGTGTACTTAATAATCTCAAGTTTCTTTGATCTAAGTAAAGTACTCTTAGGTAATTTCTAAACACTAATCTAGACGTCTGGAGCGATTTTACTTTTCACTAAAAGAAAAATTAAAGGATTTTTGTACGTTCTCTCTAACGAAATGGAATATTTTTTCTATATACAATATTTCTACCAAGAATAAGTAGGTACCTTACATTGGTATATTGGATCTACATTAGTCGCTTCAAGGGACGTATTGTTCAAACAATCCATTAGCCTATGATCCGAATGTATTATTTTTCATTATTTATAATAAATGCTCGAAAGACCTCTTTTCGTCCATTTCTATCACTGACCTTTTCAGTAAGTATATAGAATTAACAATGATAAAAAAAACGAAAGATTTACTCACTTTTCCAAAAACTTCGTATTTATCTTCTTGTTTAGAGTTCTGTTCCCAAGTCTCTGTAGGAGAAGGTGGTTCACTATGAGGCATCACTCCAGCTTCTACCTCACTCTTCTCATCATCTTCTCTTGCTTCTGGAAGGTTTCTGGCCCATGTTGGCCTTACCCGGCCAACTACCACTCGTTTCTCCATCTGCCTATTGTCTGTGGCGTTTGGGTTCCACATTTTTAGGCTTTGATTTTTAGTTCATCACTTGGAAATCTTCCTTTGTTTAATCTTTCACTGGTTGATTAGTATTTCGGTAGGTTCATGTACTGTCCATTTTCAATATGATTTTATCGGCACTGTTACGTTTACTTAATTTCAGTCTCAAGAACACAGAACAAAGTGATTCCAGAACAATGAAATTTATATTTTCGCAAATTGAAGTTTCTTCTTCAGTTTCACAGTACTCTAGTTTAAGTCGGTATAGCTGTTTGTTATTTATCAGAAGTCCTAAAGATAAAATCAATAAGTTCTTAAATAAACAAACAAAAGAAAAGATTTCTCGAAGTTATTTATTTTGCGTCGACAGAGTTTTCAATAGAATTAAAACTGGTATGAATCAAATTAATTGAGTTTCAAGATCATAGCTATCAGAGAAAGATAGACTAACAATGTAAAGGTTTGCTTAAGAATATTAGAAACAATCAGAGTTTTCAAGCCGGAGATTTCAGTCTATTAGTGGAACAGGGAACTTAGAAAGACAATAGTGTAGCAGGACTTGTTACAAAGGCTAGACTAAGTTCTGTAAGTGTCGGAAGTTCTTACGTAGTTAACTACCTACTTATAAAATATTGCAAAGTTTCCATCTTGTGATATTGTTATTGTGACTTTTTTTCTTATAGTAATCTTATACACGCGTTTTATAAATCTCTTACCTACAGTTATGTTTATATGGTTTAAAGATAAAATTAAGATTTATTTCTTTATTTCAAGACTGGACTAGCTATACATTATCAGCCTTTTTAGTCTCGCTTGTTAAACAGTGTCACCTAACCGAACTCAACTCTTATTAGCTTACATTAGGTACGAGTACTTAAATCAACATCATCATCATCATTCTCCTGTCCTTATCTCAATTTATTCTCAGCATGTCTTTTTCATTTTAAAATTCACCGCCGTTCTAGCCATTTTCATCCTTCTCACAGTCCATTCATCGTTTTTTTAAATGTATGCATTAACTCACTCCTTTTTCTCATTGGGGTAGTCCGAAACCACAGAACGCCTGCTTCGTAGCAGTAGGCTCGTTCCTTACATACTCAGATTATACCAATACAATATATATTTGTAAATCTAGTCATACATGACAATATTTTTAAGCCTTTTTTTCTTTTTTTTTGGCGGGTGGAAAATCATCAAATACGGGTTATTCCGCTCTTGGGCAGAGCGAAAGGGAGTGTCGGACTTCTACTGACTAAAAACCACCCATGTTCCTTCTTAGCCCTTTAGGTCGAGGCCGCGGTATCTCTTGCGAACAACCCGCAGCCCCGACGGGAAGCTCACGGCCTCCCAACTTCCTTGTATTCTCTTATTCGTGACCTATAATTGAAGTACTGATTACTGTCTCTTTCCCCTAGACATTAATCCTGTTCTGTTTATTGTTTAATCTGATGTATCTCTCCCGGGGACTCGCCAAATGTTTACTTAACTCCTATTTGTTTAGTAGCAACTTCAACGGGAGTTGTAATATCTGCGTTAGACTGTTAGTCGTATTTGTGTTTGAAACTTTAAGCTCATAATATTTGTAATGGTAATCTTTTAATACCAGAATCTATATTATTGGTTTAAAGTGTTTAAAATTATGAATGATAGAAAACAAATACTGGGGTGAACTTAAAATGTTTGTTCGTGTTGTTGACGTTTCAATAGATTCCTTTCGGAATGTTTAGTAATGTGTGCAAATAAAAAAGTCGGTCTTTTTTACTTTGACAGTTATTTAAAATTCTTAAAATAACTCTCCAGTTTCCACGAATTCATCTCCTACTTCAATTGCTTTCATTTTCCACAGCCTTTCAAAAGGTACCAATTATAGAGGCATTCATAAATATCTCTTTGTCAATTTCCTCGAAATCCTAATGGCTGGTTGATAAAACCCTCTTCATCTAATGTACATAGAACCAATCCTTTACTTACTCTGTCATCTAAAAGGGTAAAGCCATGAATTTATAAGGCGTAGTGATTTCCCCGCTAACCCCTAAGCAACTACCCTAAGCTGTTTATATTCATGCAAAGCCTTTTTACTCCACGTCTTAAGGCAGACCCGGTCCCCGATGAGCTATTAATATTTCGCTTTAGAGGGAAACCAGGATTTAATAGGGAAATGACGTCGTGAGCTTTCTATTTAGTGGTGTTAGATTATATGCGTTGGGTTTGAGATCATCCTTTGGCCATATTTTCTTTCGTACCTTTATTATGATGGGGCAAAGCTATTAGAAAGAAAACAATAAAAGACTTCATTAGGTGTGATTATTTAAGGAATACCGCAAGGTACCATTCTTAGGACCTTTGAGAATTCGTAATTCTCAGAGACTCTCATAAACGAAAGTGTTTATTTTGCTTTCCTATAATAACAACGACTTTATCATTTACTGTTTTTAGATACCAAACTCTTGTTGAATAATTTTAGAATATGACATCGGGAGAAAACCCTTTAGTGACTTGTCGAAAAAAGATGAGTCTAAGTTGTTTGTTAGATAACTGTTAGTATTGGACATGTTTAACCGCAATATTGACCAAATTGCACATGAAATTTAACACATTACATTGACATAACATAGCATACAAGCAAACCACAACGGAATCAATATCACCCATAAATTAGTTATTAATTATAATGGAATTAATTGACTATCTAGTTGCATATTCATATTACAAGCACTGCGTTAATAGAATCAGTGTCGACGGTAAATTAGTGATGTGTGCAATTAAACTCGTAAGCATGTCGAATAATCTATCGAAAGCTATCGAAATAATATTTATGACTAAAATGTTCCTGTTAGTCATAAATATTATTTCGATAGCAAAAAAAACATAATGGAATGGGTGGACAGTTTGTAACGTATTTTATTGTAGCGTATTTTTTTGTGAGGTGCATAAGTATATTAAGTAACTTCACCCATTTCATTGGTGCCCATACCCGTGCCATTCATATCCGAATACAGAAATTCTACACACGGTATATTCTATATTGCCGGTGAGTGTTTATGTGCAGATAAATCGGTCTACCTTCTTTCATGTTCATTTTTTGCGGTCGGTCCCGCTACCACTGTCACACACAAGTCCATTCTGATCCCGACTTGCGAAAATCACTGAGTCTGCTTGCGAACTTTTTTCTGCACTTTTTCGGTTTTACACAATTGATTTTCAGTGCTTAAGATAATGTTAGCGACCATGTCAGAATATAAACTTAATCGATATTTTGTCAATGTTGTGTCGCATCACTACGCTTTGTAACATAATGCGTTGTTACTTAATCGGCTTACTGTAATAAATCCATAATATTATTACTCCATTACTTATCAAGTGTAAGTAACGAAATGATGTTGTAATCCAAATCTATTCTAACATTATTAAATAATAAGAAAAAATCTCTTTCTGTTACCTTTTCTTCTATAAACCACTGAACCGATCGCCGTGTAATTTGAGAAACAAATAGCCTGGTGAGAGCTATGTAAGGGTAGGTATTGGCAAGTTTTCTCTCTGGACTGAAGTCTCGGTGGCTATTCTGAAAAATAAGTCTACTAGGGAAAAGCGTTAAAAAAACGAGAATTGATCGTCTGACCTGTTATTAAAATAATGTCTTCTGAATTATAATCTGAATTCTTAAGGTCAATGCAAAAGAAGACTTGAAGTTGCAGTGATTCATAGGTAGGACCTATTTTAGTAATACCTACAATATTTAACCATTATGCAGGTAATTATTTTTCACCTCAGCACCTCAAACAAGCAGGTTTTGCTGTTTACAGACAGTGAGCAAAATTCGATTTTGCTGCGAGCGTGAGACAATAGTATATTATGCAACTAGTGAATAAAGGACGGATTTAAAGCGAGGGCCGTAGATGAGTCACGAGCAAGTGAAGGATTCTAATGATTGAATCACGAACGCAGCGAGTGATTCAACTGTTAGAATCCTGAACGACGGGAGTGATTCATGGCCCTCGATATAAATTCTTACTTTATTCAGGAGTTGCATACTATACTTTATATCATGACTACGAGAAAAGACATAATTTAAGCGAAAATAGAAATTTAATCAAGAAATAAGAATTGTTACATTAATTGAAATGGACATTAAATTTAGAGCAATGACTGAAATTAAGCGTAATTTTCTTATTATTATCATTAGGGTGGTCAACTTGTGAAACAATATTTATTTTTCTATAAAGGCAGCAAAGAACACAAAACAGTTTTTAATCTAATGCCAAACTCCTTGTCGCAAATATCGACCAATCAAATCTCGAGAATTTATTTGCACCAAAGAGTTTTGAATTTCGAATCTTAGCGCAAGGAGTTTGTGTAAGCATTGAAATAGAGACCGGATATATTTTTGTGTTCCAAATTCAAACACCAAAATAGTGAATAAAAACAAAACAGTGAATAAAAGGCCTTTTTATTCACTGTTTTGCGTGAATAAAATAAGCTTTTTAGAGTAGGTATGGTATAAAGTAACTTTTTAATTTTGTTTTTAATACCGAGAACTGTGCAGGTCTACTCACAAAATTCGAAAGATTTCAACTTCGTTTTGTTCTGTCACTTTCACTTTGATACGAAAAAAGCAAGAGATAGAAAAACAAGTCGATTCGTTTGATTTTCAAATTCCATATTTATTAGAGGCCTAAAAAAGAAACAAACAATAAAACGTTCAGATTCCGATATTGTAAATCGATAACCGTAATATTGTAAATCACGTGATGAAATGAAAAATTGTTATATTTCGAATAATCGAATTATATTTTTTATATTTAAATCAAGATGAAGAATGTTGAAGAAAAAAATACGAAGTATATCATGTAGGTATCTACTTATTTATTTATAGTTTTAACAATTTTTAATATTGAGACAGAATATATACCGCGAGTGTAGTTTCAGAACGAATTTAAAAAAAAAAGCGGGATTCAAGTTTTTATTGTTTTATTCTCTGTTACGCTAGCTACAAAGTACAATAAAATTTGGATAATAAAGTAGTAATAATAAATAAATATGAGTGAGTCCAGTGACGAATAATTGAAGAATAATGTAAAAATGCAGAATTAAGTTTCCTGCCTGAAAAATCTCGCGAAAAATATCTGAAAGCATACCATGTCTTCAAAGAATGGAGACTTACAAAAGGCACAAGCAGTTTTTCGGAGACAGTTTTGCTATCATATTTTTTAGATTTATCACAGACGAGGCGATCATCTACAATGTGGAGTATTTACTCAATGTGGAAAGCTACTTTAAAAACAAAACATAACGTGCATATTGAAACATACGCATAACTCGTATCTTTTCTAAAAAGAATGTCAGTTGGGCATAAGGCTAATTTTATTGAATTGGTACCTCTACCTACAATGTTAATTATTTTGATTCACAATAAATAGTTATTTTAATCTATTCCTGTTTATTATTTTATCTCCTAAAGTGTTCTCGCTGCTGAAGTGAAAAGTAATGTGTGTCACACGAGAGCAAAGTTTTTTTGCATCTCGTGCCTTTGAATCCCTCGCCACACTCAGGATTCAACTTTAGAATCACTCGCTACGCTCGTGATTCAACTATAGAATCCTTCGCTTACTCGGGATTCAAAATCAACACTCGCAGCAAAAACCCACTTTGCTCTCTTGTTGCACAAATAACTATTGTAAGGTTTATAATAATATGTTCTTGTCGACAACATTATTTATTTGTATTTATGTGTATTATACATAATAATATGTTTAGCAGTGGCGCGACCACAATTAATGCTTGAGAATTAATAATACCGACCTATCCTATTTGCACAGATATAGATGTGCCAACCGCAATGCTGGCTTTGACGTAAGACAATTTAGGCCCGCTTGCACAACAATTTACTTAGCAATCTAAGAACACTATTGTGTCTCTGTCATCATCAAACAATTGAAAGAAACGGAACGATGTTTTAAATAATGGTTGAAAATACACAACACGAAGCCGAAAGGGACATTGTTTTAACTTTACTTTAAAAACCTCCACGACGCCTGTGCATTCATCAGCACAATTACCATATCTCCACCCCGAAAAAACGGCTTGGAAAGAGCTGTGAACCACGAACGACGTGTGAGTTGAGCAAGCGAAGCGAGCTGTGCTGCGGAAACGGTCGGCGAGCGCACATCACTACATCTAAGTCGCAGTACCTACTCATTAACCTGGAATATGGGTTATACATTCACAGCTATACAACACAAACCTGAAGGATAATCGTATTAGAAGGCTATTGCCTTCTAATACCATGTTCAGGTTTGTGTGTGTCCTCTACGGCTCCACTGCCCATCCTGACTACTCCCCATCATAATACCTGTGCCGATAGTAATATCTTTACGCTACGATAAACCCGAGACAACCCGGAAATCTCGATTATTGATTGTGGCCAATTATACGAGATGGGACGCTGTGGTGAACAACAGGTCGGTTTGACGGTGTGTCATGGGCTCTATATCTACGAGATGATTATTATCTATCCAGTAATAAAGACATGGGAGACTTACACATTGACAATATCATGAAGTACCACCACAGTGCTTAGCTTGAAATTCATATAAACTTAACTTCTCGTTCCTAATATAGATTTGAGTTCCTAAAACATGGCGAAAAGTGATCCTAAACCAAACATCCGAAGAGAGAAGCAAAAATCCGGATAGTGGCCCAAGTATTCCCAGTATCGGTAAACGTAAACGAATTAGTCTCTAGGTACCATTTATCCACTGAATCTAGATTATACGAAATTAAATCTTATTTATCTTAGGTATTAGAAATCTGAGAACTGTTATTACTAATAGCAAAACCTCTTACAAAATAAATATGGACACAGCCATTCGTATCTAATATCTAAAGATAATAGAAAGAAGCGATATTTCAAGAAGATGTAGAAATAGTTTATATTTTGTCCGTCAGACGGAGATCGCCTGGGGCCAGAGATATTACAAAGATGATAGAATTTCAGTTGCCTACTAAACTCTTGCGAATATATTTACATTTTCGTAGTTTAGTTTCAGAATTATATTATATAAGACAGCTGTTAGAATTTTAAATTTTAGAGGATAAAGAAAACGTTCTAATAATATTTTTAGATTCTGGTTCTGGTACTAGATGGTGACGAGTAATAGAAAAGTATGAAAAGAGAAAACTGGTCAACGTGTGAAATGTAAGTGTAATGCTGTACTGACCACAAATAAACTAGGCTAAGGTCAGGAAAATGATGATGATAATGATTCTAGTACTGCTCTGTGTACTGAGCATTCTTTATGAGCATTCCCTTCCAGCGTTGCCACTCATGTGTCTTGTAAATATATTCCGTTAGTCGGTTTTCGCTCATCCTCTCAACATGATTAAACCTTTTATTATTCTCTTTTCATTTTTGCCACTACCTTTCCAATTCATTTTCATAAAATTTCCACAAAATGTTTTTTTCAAAACCTACACAATATTAAAGACAAAAGCCTTCACTACAGTAAGTCCTCAGCCAATTTGTCCGGATATTGAAAAGGCTCATAGTACTTGTAAGCACTAGATTGCAGACTCGTTCCTCTATAAAATATATTCCTCCGAAGGTTTTGAATCAGAAAGGGGAATAAAGCTTTCTATAGGAACTCGTGTAAGCTTGAACAAAATAATTGCGATCCTTTTATTTCTGTTTCCGTGAAACTGAATAGTTAATGGGAACTTCTGTTAGTAATTAAGCTTCTTGTAGGCAGGATAGTCTTTTATCGAACCGATATCTGTTGCTTAGCAACAAAATTTTACTAGCGGACGTTATAGGTGATTCACATCCGCTTACGCCCTTCCCAAAGATATTAAGATCGATTTTCTATAAGTATTTACATGAAGATGTTTGAGATTTCCGCATCCAGTTACTGGGTGTTAGGTTTGGTTGCTCGTGGCTTAAAAAGAAAGTGCCACTCGGTTAGATCTTTAGGTTAAGATGCGCTTGCCTAGGTTAGTCTATGGATGGGTGCCACGTACCGAGTTTCCTCCGTACATCGGAGAGCACGTTAACCTGTTGGTCCCGGCTGCCATGTATAGATCTTTGGCAGTCGTTACAAGTAGTCAGTGATCTGAAAGTCTGACATCCAGTCTTATCAAATGGTATTACCTAGTATTAACTGGGTTGTGGAGGACAGATAGGCAGTCGCTCCATATAAAATACTGGTATTCAGCTGCATTCATAAGACTGGAAGCCGACCCCCACATAGTTGGTAAAAGGCTAGGCATATGATGATGAGTAACTGGGTAAAATATACTCGTAAAACAATTTTATTGTTTTTAGTCTTTCAGGGATATTCTGACTACCTGCTATTATATAGCGACCATCGCAGATCTTCAAATGACAGCCGATACCAACGGTTTTGACGCGCTTTCCATGGCATGGAATTACAAACATCTATCTATCTATCCATTTACATAAAAATGAATTGCTGTTCGATAGTCTCGCTAAACCTCGAGAACGGCTGGACCGATTTGGCCTAATTTTAGTGTTGAAATATTCGTGGAAGTCCAGGGAAGGTTTAAAAGGTGAGAAAGTGGTAGGTAGGTAGGCGGGATAATAGGTAGAGTAGTAGGTAGGGTAGTAAGTAGGATAGTAGAGTAGGTAGGGTAGTAAGTAGGATAGTAGAGTAGGTATGGCTGGTAGGTACTGTAGGTAGGGTAGTCGGTAGAGTAGTCGATAGGGTGGTAGGTAGGTAGGGTATATAGTAGGTAGGTAGGGTAGTAGGGTAGTAGGTAGGTAGGGTAGTAGGTAGTTGGTAGGTAGGTAGGTAGAAAAAAGAGCATGTACAGCTAGTAAGTAGTTAATAATATTTAATAGTGTCCTACGCGAAGTTATCATTATTACAGGTCACTAAACGAAACGGAGGTACTGTACTGCAGAGGTTTTGTTATTATATTTCCAACTAGCTGATGCCCGCGGCTTCACCCGCGTGGATGTCGGTCAAATTATACACTAAAACCTTTCTCTTGAATCACTCTATCTATTAAAAAAAACCGCATCAAAATCCGTTGCGTAGTTTTAAAGATTTAAGCATACATAGGGATATAGGGACAGAGAAAGCGACTTTGTTTTATACTATGTAGTGAAGAGAACACCTTATTGTTAACTCAATGCGTGTCACTTGTCAAAGCGCCCTCGCTTTTGTCACCCCTGCTTGTGAAACTCCGAACAAACACAAAGTCGGACAAAGTTTGGGGACTGGGCTCGTCAAGGTGCTCATATTAATTAATTTAAGTTTTTAATCAGATACTTTACACTGATGAAGGTTAACAGCTTATATTTGATACCCTTTTTAGAAGTTCTAGGTGAAAAATACCTATTGGAAACGGTTCATAGCACCTTGAAAATCCTTTTGCCTCGCTAGAGAAAGTTAGAATTCCTTCCATTTTTTTAGAACCGAAATACAGCCATGCTACTGGCTGGCAAACATGTCTTGCGAACTCACTAAATAATTTATCATCATCAGCATTCTCTTGCCCTTATCCCAATTCATTTGGGTACGGCGCAGCATATCTTCTTCTTCCATACTTCTCTGTTTCTCATCATCTCATGAGACACCACCTTTCTTGCCATATCATTCTTAAATAGTTCATCCATCACTAAATAATTTATATTGTTATAATTTGGTTGTTCTATTCATGTTAATAGAGTCCAAATTATTTCATTTCTGTCCAATTTCCGACCAGATTCGGTCCCACTCAATTGAACGAGGGTCCAATCTAACAAATCCCTTTATGTGGTAAAGGGATCCAACTCAAATTTTCCCAAAAGGTGTTTAATTTCCGAAATAACGATTACAACATTCACCTTTTAAACACGTTTTGTATTCCAATAAAGGACAAAAGTACGCAATCTGCGAAATTACAGACTACAATATTGAATTCTCGAGTGAATCTGCATATTTAATTTCACGGCTGTTATCTCGATTTGTGAATCAGCTGATTACAACGTAGGTACTGTCTCCCCTCGCCCTACGGCCTAGTTAAGCTAAAATGTATTAAGTATCCTCCAGTGCCTTTTTTTTTTTGGGGGTTGGAAAATCATCAAATTAATAACCCCTCCCGCTCTTGGGCAGAGCGGAAGGGAGTGTCAGACTTCTACTGACTAAAAACCACTCATGTTCCTTCTTAACCCTTGCGCCGAGGCCGCGGTATCTCTTTCGAACAACCCGCAGCCCCGACGGGCGTCGGCCCTTGCGGGCCCCTTCCATGTTGCTGACATCTCTTTGAGGCGCGCGTGGAACACGAACGCGCCGTCGACACGGCCTGTCGTCGTCCTAAGACGGACGGACGCCGAGCTAGATCCTCCTGTGTCTCGACTGCTTCGTTGGTCTAGTGGTCGTAAGCGTGACTGCATCATACCCTGGGTTCGATTCCTAGGTAGGGTATAGTGTTATTGGGTTTTTCCATCAGGAATTTTTCAACAGCAGTCACGGAGTGTGGATCTGTCTCCGGTTGATGGCAATATACTCGAGCCCTATTATGTGGGACTTTAACATAACTGGCGAAATGTGGGTGTTCTAATAGGTACACTTCTGCCCACGCTTTCGTAGATTACAGGTGTGATGTCATGTTTATGTAGGTACCTATGTTTATAGTTTATTCCCATGTACTGTTAATTTTTCGCACATTTCCAGTATCGCGAAAAAGCTTTTGGAAATAAATTGCGAGTGTGCGTATGCCTTAATTTAAGGCATACGCACACTCGCGTTCAGTTTATTGAATATTGTGTTCACAGCCTACATCGTACATTTCTCGGGATTTCGTATAATTAATTACGTCTCGGGTATCGTTTACATTTTTATGCGATCCAAAAATAGGTTTTTATCAATTTCGCGTGTTTCTGGAAAGTGAAAAAGGAAACATTACTGAACATTATAAATTGACTAACCAATTTATTAAGTTTCCGTTTTGTTTGATCTGTTTTTCAGGAATTTTTATTCAACATCTGCTTTATATTTGCTAGTGTGAGTTATACCTACATCTATTCTAATATTATAAAGAACTAAAAGTTCGTATGTTTGTTTGTTTGTAATCTCCGGAACGAATGATCCAATTCCAAAAATGTTTTCACTGGCAAAAAAGTTAAGTACATTAATCGTTGATGCTATAGTCTATAATTTATATTAATTATTTCATGCATGCTAGCCGAGCTATCGAAGGACCGAGTGCTAATATGGGTACATTATTGTAGGACAGGTTTAATCCACAACAAAACTTCAGTAATTTCAATCACTCCGAATATTTTTGCTCAAAAATAAATGTAACTTTTTGATATTTTATTAATTAAACTTTTATAGATTGGAGTGTCAAAACCAGAGGTCGTGTGAAAGAATTCGGTTATGTTTGGAAACATTCACAAATTAAATTCTCGTACAGAATTAAATTGTTTAATGTTATTAATAAGTTTCAGTTATATGTGGCGTTATGAAGCGTATTTTGGTTGAGATAAAACAAATAGGGCTTAAAATAATGTGAAACCTATCAGTAGATTGATATGTGATAAACAATAGTACCTACCGGATAAATCCGCAAACTTTTTTTTTTACCTACTAAAATACAATTTACAGATCCATCATCTGCCTAGCCTTTTCCCAACTATGTTAGGGTCGGCTTCCAGTCTAACCGGATGCAGCTGAATACCAGTATTTTACATGGAGCGACTGCCTATCTGACCTCCACAACCCAGTTAATACTAGGTAATACGATACCTCTTTGGCAAGACTGGATGTCAGAATTTCAGGTCACTGACTACCTGTAACGACTGCCAAAGATACACAGGACCAACAGCTTAACGTACTTTCCGAGGCACGGAGGAAACTCGGTATGTCGGACGGTCAGCCGGTCACCCATCCACAGACCGACCTAGGCAAGAACAGCTTTACCTAAAGATCGACCCGAGTGGCAGTTCTTATTAAGACACAAGCTCCTCTCTATCACAATTTACAGATCCATAATCATAATAAAAATTTCACAATAGGAAAAGTGTCCAGAAGGCTGGCAGCATTACCACGTTGGATAGCATTGCTGATACATTGGCCAAAAAAATAGGATGTGGTTGGGCCACTAACCACTTGGCGATTTCCTGACTTACTAGGAAGGTACTTGGACCCCATGGCCTTAGGGCTACGTGTTTGAATCGTTTGGGGTTGAAACTCTAGAGTTTCAAACGACTCAAACACGTCATAATTATCAATTTAGTTATTATTTGCGCCGTTTGAGGTTTTCAGCACGCGTTTCACGGGTTCCCCCTTTACTAAAGTTAATTAATTTTACTGTAGTATAACCCAAGGTGGTAGTGTTATTTGGGTTTCATTTTACTAAGTGAAAAGTGTGCCAGCAGCACGGAAAATGGAAAATTCATTATGTTAAATAAGAGTTTTGTTTTGAAAATTTATCATAATTATTTCTCATCTTATAATAACTTAGATTATGTTGATATAATCTGGGTAGATATTTTCCCAAATAGCGCTCTATTTATCAAAGAATCGTTTGAATAAAGTTCATAAGTAAAGTTATCTCTAGTGAGATATTAATGGAAGTTTGTAAGATTGGCTGTTGAGATTCTTGTGTATTTAGAAACCTTATTGGATAATTTTATGAATACCTGTAAATACAAGGTTATTACTTTTGAAATCTTTAGATTTATACTACCATTGATTTTGTATTATTAAAAAAACTGGCTTCCTTTGATTTTAAAATTCATTGAGCACCAAAAGTCTTTAAAATAAAAAAAAACTTTTGTTCCACGACTTTGAGACCCTTTAGGCTTTTCAAGAAAAAAAAACATCTTTTATCCGATTGGTACAAACGCCAGCACATCATTCAATCTTGCTGCAGGTTGTTCGAAAGAGATACCGCGGCCCCGGACACAAAGGGCTACGAAGGAATATGGGTGGTTTTTAGTCAGTAGAAGTCTGACACTCCCTTTGGCTCCGCTCAGAGCGGGAGAAGTCATTTGATGACTTCCCACCTCCCAAGAAAAAAATACTTTAATCTTCCCGAAAATGTAAAAGTTTTAAATTATCAACCTTCAACCAATGCTTTAGCGATAAAGTTGAAAATCTATTAAAGAAATTTGACAGATTGTATTAACTTGATGATGCTGGCGTTTGTACCAATAACTTTCTTAAGAAAGTTGTAACTTGTACCAGTAGATATGAAAAGTCGTGTACCTACCAAAGTTATTTTTGTTATAATGAGGATCACATCTGACATAATCACTAACATCATTATAAAGCTATTTTGTCTATAATATAGACGTCAAAAGGTTGTTTATTCTTGTAGTTTAAATATGAATGAGTTCGCCATAATTATACAGAGAAGGCAACAAAAGAAGAAATTTGGTGCACTGTGAGGCGAAATCTATGGCTAAAAAAAGAAGATAAATACCGAGTTGTCGCTGATAAAGATATACCCATAGTCGACCTCGTAACAATGCAAATTGAGATTTTATAGGGTTGAAACTGGATTACTACCACGTTCTCATAGATTGTGCGGATGCACTCGCATGCGCCGTACTTGTCTTTTATAACGTGCAAAGGACATTCGACCTTAAGCTATACCTGAAATGGGACAATGTTACAGTAAAAAGTTAATGAATCTGCTAATAATAACATTGGACAAATGGACATAGGTACTAGAGGATTATAAAGCCATAATAAGGACGAAGATACCCTAATTGGGTCAAACATGCAGTTTAACATTAAACTGCTTATCCATTATTTTTGAAAGTCATACTCAGTCGATAACGACGTCCACAGAGAATTTTATTTACATTCGGATGAACTCGGTCACTACTCAAGTATAAAATCAATTTCTACGCGAGGAAAGTCGCGGGGGACACTACCATTAAGCTATGTTGGCAGCAGCTTTACGTGCTTGTAGAATAAAGCGATTTAATCGAATTAGTCAATGTTGTATCTGTTTTAATTAGTGGCAGAGATGTATCTGCTTAGTGATTCCCTCATTTCCTTTTAGTTATAGGTAAGTTCCACACACACACACACACACACACGCACATGAAACCGAAAAATCAGAGTGTGTGTCTTAAGTTCGAACTCGTGGCCTATGACTTGATAAGCCGACGAACTCACCTCTAGACTACCACCGCTATTTACTATCAGTATTGAACACTATCGCATTAAAGAAAATTGAACTGAAATAATTCGACTCCATGTTGTTTTTCGTAAAGTTAGATTTCATTATAAGAGTGTTGCCCGTCGGGGCTGCGGGTTGTTCGCAAGAGATACCGCGGCCTCGACATGAAGGGCTAAGAAGGAACATGGGTGGTTTTTAGTAGAAGTCTGACCCTCCCTTCCACTCTGCCCAAGAGCGGGAGGGGTTATTTGATGATTTTCCACCCGCCAAAAAAAAAAAGTGTTGTCATACTCGAAATCCTTAAAAGAAAATCTGTGTAACAAAAGTAAAATAAACTTATATAAAAGAGACGCTCAAAAAAGTTTATAACCGAGAACTAAGAAAATTAACAATAGCCTTTTCTCAAAGGTTTTTATATTCTCTTTGGGAATTCCATTTTAAATCCTATCTGAACTCGAAATTATTTATCTATTCTCTTAGTAGTAACTCCACTATTTACATAAATCGATAAATTCTTTATTATACACTTGATAAAGTAATCTTTAGTCTGAAAGTCATTAATAGTTCATCAACATTATGAAAACCAATCACAAGTTGTCTAGAAACTAATAAACGTTATTAACGATACAAGTTTTCCAGACAGGTAAATATCAATTTATTAAACTATTTACTCAGAGATTATGGTTATGGTTTACCCTTTAAGTTTTGAATTGAAAAAAAGTACTCTAACCGCGGTTTTACTAACACTAAGTAATACCCAAATATGATCTACATAAAGTTCTAGCCTTTGAATAAAGGCTAGAACTTTATGTAGATCAATCAGTATTAGTGAAAACTGGTTTAATAGTACACTAACTGTACCCAAAAGCATTGCAATTTCCATTTATTTTTGCAACGATTTTAATGATTGGCTAAAAATACATAAAATCCGGACAAGACACCACACGATCACAGACACCGTGACATGAGATACTACTACTGCTGATACTAGCCTATTAGAAGATTTTAAATCGCTATTGATTTGTTTCCAAACAGTTTTAAGACAAGGTATAGTGGCTTTGACTTCTCTTAAATCATCATCATCATTCATTCAGCCGAAAGACGTCCACTGCTGGACATAGGCCTCCCGTAAGTGTCGCCACATTGACCGGTCCCGTGCGTCTCGCATCCAGCGGATCCCCGCAACTTTCACCAGGTCATCGGTACACCTAGTGGAAGGCCTTCCAACGCAACGTCTTCCGGTTCGCGGTCGCACTCTAGAACTTTCCGGCCCCATCGGCCATCCGTTCTGCGAGCAATGTGCCCTGCCCACTGCCACTTAAGTTTGGCAATTCTTCGGGCTATTATGTCGGTAACCTTGGTTCTCATGCGGATGTCCTGTTTCTCTTAAATGCATTTTAAAAATAACAATTGCAGAATATCTGATTGTTGCTGTTGATAAGGGGAATAGAATGACAATGAAAATCCGGCGGTTGTCTGCGGCAATGTGTGGCCATGATTTGCGTTTTAAAGAATTGATTTTCCGGAATAAAACCAACGAAACCCTAACACCTGAAAAAGATAAGGGTGCTACCCTTGCTCTTTGAAGATTTAAATTTTTGAAAAGAAAGAAACAGCCAAGGCGTTTTCAAGTTTTATTTTAAGTTGAATTAATTGTTTGGCATTTTCGACTGTTTGATGAAGCAAAATGGCAGGTACTACAAAACATAAAACGGCTTAATCTCAACTAAAGAGAAAGTATCATAAAGTTTTCTAAATCTTGAAGTTATTTTTTAGTCATTATTTTGTAAGTACCATATCACATATTGTTCTGTTTAACAAAAAAAAATACTGGTAGAGAATGCCTTGTGGAATTACGTTCGCTGTACCATTATTGTACATGAAGTTAAAATAATTAATTAATTAAAGCTTATCTAGTTAAGTAGGACAAAACCTACAAAAATCAACATAATTCAGTATTTAAAATGCTACCCAATACATAAAACATACCATTAAAATCACATCAACAACGCTAAACGAACATAGAGATAACAAATCCCATTGATTAATGGATCTTACAGCTTGTTACTTTCCAATTCCTTTCCCACATCACTTTACAAAGACGAAAGGAGGCAAATAAGGGCAAAAAAGGGCAATAATGGACTGGGATCGAACGGAACGGAACGAAAACGTCAAGGCTCAGTAATGAAGTCAAATAGACGTCGACGTCAGCCTCCACGTCAAGATGACGGCTAATCTTGTTAGTTGGTACAATTGTAACACTTAATTTCGCTGTTGTAAACTGGGCTTTATTGGCTTTCTGATTGGTTTCGTTGTTCAATGAGTTTTTTTTCTTACTATAAAGTTTATATCAGAGGTTAAATAGGTTCCCGTCGGGGCTGCGAATTGTTCGCAAGAGATACCACGGCCTCGACGTGAAGGGCTAAGAAGGAAAATGGGTGGTTTTTAGTCAGTAGAAGTCTGACACTCCTTTTCGCTCTGCCCAAGAGCGGGACCCCGTTATTTGATGATTTTCCACCCACCAAAAAAAAAAAAAGATTAAATAGCTTAGCAGCTAACAACAGAATAAAGATTATAATAAACCTTTTGTAAATATTAAAAAAGAAACGATTTTTTGCCACCCGCTGATCACAGGACAGTTCGAACTTTTATCATTTAGAAGGTAAATAATTGGTTTTACTAAAAAGGCTTAGGATTTACCGTAGTTCACGTTTTAACAGTATCATAACGATGGAATTTGTTATATAACAAAAATGGAGGTTTCTGTTTAAATATGCAACCTTGCAGCGAAATCCTTTTTCAGTACAAAATGGAGTATGATAAAAAACATAACCTGAAACTAGAGCTTAATTCAACGTGTTACAATTAGGTAATTAAGTAACCACCAAGTAACTGCTACAATTGCCTCGTAAACGGTTACTCAAACTGCTACTGTGGGCAACCAATTATATTACGTAGGGCTCAAGCTATTTACATAATAATACAGTAAAGGCAGTTTCAGAAATTACCTTGCTCTGGACTCAGGTCTCTGCTAAAAACAACGAGAAATTGAACAAATAAATTGAACAACTTTTACACGTTGAATTTTATAGGCCGCCTTTGTTTTTTTTTGTTATTTGTATGAAATTTCGAATGTTGAATGTGGTTTTTAAATAAAAAAAAAACAAACAATAAAGCTCCTTTTAATAAGTCATTTATTAACTTTTCACTGAACACAATCATTTTTCAAAGTATTTCTTTAAAAGTAGTTAACTTCCAATGCCAGTGTGGCTACGTACCATACAATACAAATAGGTCATACATCACCTTTGTTATTTTAGTCTATATATATAAAAATGAAACCCGTTTTCCGTTGTCACGACTTGGCATGAAAACGGCTTGACCGATTTGGCTGATTTTTTTTTTTAAATGTTCGTTGAAGTTCAAGGATGGTTCTTACGGCGAGAAAAATTCGAATAATGGCCGGAAAAGCCCTAAAAACAGCCCTTTTCTTTTTCCCATACAAACCTTTTCTAACTAAAACGTAAAATCAATTTGAGCTTTAATACCGTACCCATAAAGTTCAAGTGTTAGTGGAGAGGTTCCGGGAAGGCAAAACAATTGAGTGACGTTCAGTTGTTCAGTCAACGAATGACAACTTCAAACAGACCATACGACATTATCACAATAATCACAAATAATTACTGTTTCTTTCCCAATAGAAAAACGATTTTTCAAATGGTGTTTGCGTATAATATAAAAATTAATTGCTGTTCGTTAGTCTCGCTAAAACTCGAGAACGGCTGGACCGATTTGGCTAATTATAGTGTTGAATTATTCGTGGAAGTCCAGGGAAGGTTTTAAAGGTGAGAAAGTGGTAGGTAGGTAGGCAGGGTAGTAGGTAGAGTAGTAGGTAGGGTAGTAAGTAGGATAGTAGAGTAGGTAGGGTAGTCGGTAGAGTAGTAGGTAGGGTAGTAAGTAGGTAGGTCGGGTAGTAGGTAGGTCGGGTAGTAGGTAGGTAGGTAGGGTAGTAGGTAGGTAGGTAGGGTAGTAGGTAGGTAGGTAGGGTAGTAGGTAGGTAGGTAGGGTAGTAGGTAGGTAGGGTAGTAGGTAGGTAGGGTAGTCGGTAGGTAGGGTAGTAGGTAGGTAGGGTAGTAGGTAGATAGGGTAGTAGGTAGGTATGGTAGGAGGTAGTAGGTAGGTAGGTAGTTGGTACACAGGCAGGTAGTAGGTAGGAAAAAGGGCATTGCAACGCATGCCGGGAACAGCTAGTTTTTAATAATATCAAAAAACTTCATTACACAAGAAAGTGGGTACAAAGTCCCTGACTCTTGTGCTAGGTGATAGACATGTGTTACAAGAGCCAGTGCCCTCTCCCAGCAGGAGAAATGACAAAATATGACTAACAAAAAAATAAAAAAAATAGTGAAACCAGATTTACCAGTATACGGACTTCTCCGTAATCGAAGTATAAGAGGTAGTACTTTTCTCAATCGTGCTGAAGATGTAGACCGTACAAGCTTGATTCTTGAGAACTAGTAGATAACATATAATTTATTTCTTTAAATTATTTGAAAATGATACCGATTGCAATAAAATAAAGCTTTGGGACAAAGCTGACGATTATGATAATATTATCTCTTTGGGGACTGTGAAAGTACCTACTTATCTTCGACAGTCTCGTTACAATGATCGTAATGTCTTATTGGAAAATCGTTCCAAAATGTTCTGCGAAATACTTAGCATTTTCGTTTAGTACTGCCGAGTAAGAAATTTGGTACCTATCTAGTAATCAGCTGCATCTAGTTAGACTGGAAGCCAACCCCAACAAACTTGGGAAAGGGCTTAGCAGATGATGACCGTGTGAAATCTCCATTGCAGTTGAAAGTATACTAAGTCTACCTAGTGATTTGAAAATAAGACTGGATTTTTAACAGATTTGAAACAAACAGATCGATATCGATAATTAATCAATCAACAACTTTAATTTTTATTTTTTTTGGGTGGTGCGAAATCATCAAATAATAGACTTCTACTGACTGAAAACCACCCATGTTCCTTCTTAGCCCTAGCCCTTGTCCTTCCTAGCCCTTGTGCCGAGGCCACGGTATCTCTTTCGGACAACCCGCAGCCCCATGGGCGTCGGCCCTTGCATGAAGGGGCCCCCTTCCATGTTACTGACATCACTTTGAGGCGCGCGTGGAACACGAACGCGCCGTCGACACGGCCTGTCGTCGTTATAAGACGGACGGACGGTGAGTTAGCCCATCACTCACCGTCCACAGGCCTGCGTCTACGGTGGCCGGAAGCCATCACGTGGCCCCCGACGCCCGGAGCCCAAGCGGACCTCCACGTTGTGTTCCACCGTGTCCTCCGGCCGATCCTCACAATAGTGGCATCCGAGCGTTTCCTCTCGCCTGATTCGGTGCAGGTACCTCCCGAAGCAACCGTATCCGGTGAGGGCCCGCGTCAGACGGAAGGTGTGGGCGCCGTGGCGTCACTCAAGCCACTCCTCAAAGAGGGGACTTACCGCCACTATCGTGGCGTGCCCTGCATGGGGTTGCGACAGTCGCTCTCTCCAAGTCGCCATGAGATCGCACCGGAGGTCTGTCCGATGAGCGGCAATTTGCCGCGGCAACGAAGTGACCCCCCTCTGTAGCGCCTTCACGCGCCATTCATGCAGGCGTGCGAGGACTATCGCCTCCAGATCCCATGGAGGCAATCCGGCAAGCAGGTTCGCCGCCTCGCGGGTGATCGTGCGGTACCCCCGGACAAACCTTACGGCCATCACCGTTTGGGGCGCGTTCAGGTAGTGCGCGGCTCGCTTCCTCAAAGCACGCGCCCACACCGGGGCCCCGTAAAGGGCCATAGACCACACGATTCCCACATAGAGCCTCCGGCAGGGGGCGTTTGGCCCCCCCAGATTGGGCAAGAGCCACCTGAAGGCAGCCCCGGCCCGCTCCAGTCTTGGAGCCAAACGTCGGAAATGCTCCACGAAGTTCCACCGGCTGTCGAGGACGAGTCATAGGTAGGTACTTCAAAGTACACTCGACGCCGATCGGAACCCCTATAATCAACAACTCTACTGTAAAAAAAACTAGTCTTACAAGCAACACTGTTACCTCTCAAATCAATGATATGAAAAAAGAAACAAACAATAATGTTGCTAGTCAAACGTTCTGAACGATTGCAAGCAAAATCGTAACTGCGTTTCACGTTCCCAATAACAACGTTTGTCTCAAGTTCTAAAGGCATATTCCATTGCTCGCTCCAGCCAACCGTCAAAGGTAAACAATCAACCAAACACGCAATGGAGAAAATATTGTATACAGAATGGAGGGACTTTTAATAAAGTCGAAATATCAATTTATAACGATGCTTTATTAAAAACTCGGTGTCTCCTTTCATGTTTATGAAGCTTTGAAGATGGCGGGATGAGTCTGTTTTATTGCGGGATTTTCCTGGTATTGAGATTGTTTGATATAGAGATATTTATTTTGGATTGGTTTGTTGTACACACAACATAGGCATACAGCCTACAGGCTTGCATGCGAAGATAATATGATCAATATTCCCATAGTAATTTCATAGGTCCATAGGTAAATAAATAGAGGTTTTCTTAAATAAACATAATCTATTTCCAACTTGATTGAAGAAATGTTATGCAATGTTTAAGTATTGTATTAGCAAATATTTTTGTGGATTAAAAAGTCACCAAATAAAAGGCCCGCATTTGCTTTAGAAGTAGATTGATTACAGGAATAAAAATATCAAACCCTGTTTGATTTTCAAATGTGATCGAAAAATACAATAGCCATGGAAGAGGACTAAAAACAGACAAAACGGAATAAAACATTTTACACTAAACGGTAGACTGCACTATGGATGACACGATTTTTTCAACAGGAATATTGTAAACACACTATGATGAAAATAAAGTGTTCCAAGTATGAAGCTAATAGCAATGTAGGCGTCGTGTTCTGAGCTGCGGGTTGTTCGAAAGAGATACCGCGGCCCCAGACACAAGGGCGAAGAAGAAACACGGGTGGTTTTTAGTCAGTAGAAGTCTGACACTCCCTTCGGCTCCGCTCAGAGCGGAAGGAGCAATTTGATGATTTCCATCCAAAAAAAAAGGCGTCATGTTCTCTGTTTTCAGCTTCCGGTAGATCCATTGTTTACCACGGCTATTTGTTAATTTATTCTGTGTGATAATTATATTGAAATACCCACTTATAAAGCGTTTCGTTTGTCTGTTTTCAACACGAAACACTATTGTATCGTATTGTTTGTTGTTGTTCCCTGCCTACTTATTTACATTTTCGCAATAAACGTTACGATCAACAGTAATATAAATACTGAATATAATAAAAATTCAGAATGTTCAATTACTTAATTTAATCGTTTAAAACCCTTCCATTTCAGAACTTAAAACTGGATTTATACCACGGATGTATTTTAATGTAATTTTATGTATCTATACTATCTATACTAATATTATAAAGCTGAAGAGTTTGTTTGTTTGTTTGTTTGTTTGTTTGAACAGGGTAAACTCAGGGACTACTGGTTGGAATTGAAAAATTATTTCAGTGTTGGATAGTCCATTTATCGAGGAAGGCTTTAGGCTATATAACATCACGCCACAATCAATAGGAGCGGAGCATAAATGAAAAATGTTGCGAAAACGGGAAAAGATATTCCTTTTTGAGAGCTTCCGTTGCGTGCGCTGCGAAAACGGTTTAAGTTACGTAAATATCATGTATTAAGGAATTGTTCCTCTTTAAACGTTCTAAAAAAAAGTTCGCGACAGCATATGTTTATCTTTTACGATTGACTCACTGTAACCATTTTTTTATTTTAAAATGTTAGGTTAAAAAGAATTATATTTTGCGAAGCTTATTTAACCCATATGGTATTAATCTATATCTAAATAAATGTGTTTGCTAGCACGGAAATTTAATATAGAATATTTATGCCCTTTACTCTATACAGTTTAAACAAATATCTTAGAAGATATCGCAATTTATAAATATACGGGTGACAAAATAATTAGCGCGTGGCAGTCATTCGGTCCGGTGCGGCAGATACGTGGAGATTCTGGCCTCTGGGGGCTCCGGAGAAATTCAAATTCAAAAAATTTACTGCACCATAATGTTTACAAGTACAAGGTGTTACTGTATATTAAACAGTAAGAGATACCTATAGTAATTGTTACTTTAATAATATAATCGAACTCAATCTAAACTAATAGGTATTTTATAGAGGAAAGGTAAGATTTTTTGTTTGTTACGAGTACGATATAGCTCAATTTAATAAGTTGAATAGTCGATTTATCTAGAAAGGTTATAAGCTATATTATGTGTTGCACACGAAGTTGCGTGGGTCAGCTAGTTCCAAATACAGGCTGGTCCAAATAGTAAACTCATGAAAAATACTCCATGTATGACGTTCCGCGACATATTTTCGGATACCCCTGGGCGTGGAAAAACTACTTTTTCCTTTATGACGTCACTAGTCGAACCACCCAATACATGTTATTTAAAACACTGACATTTTGCGAACCGTATTTCGAGGTTTTGAAAATATAACTAAGTGCAACTATGAGTGCAACCAAAATTCATCGAACATTTCATATATCGGAAATTCTCCACGATCTTTTTTAAATAAGTACGGCGTTTTTAACCACTGTGTAAAAAAGTGACGTGAATAGTTTGAGCTCTTACCCCAGCGGCATAAAGAGATTAAAGAAAATTCTGTTAGTTTAATAAAGTATTAGATTTCTCACTCAAGAGTCCACTAAACTTAGTTTGCAACTGGACGCCTGAATCAAGTTGAACGATTTCATTCCGACAGAGCACAATCTTGAAATGTAAGATGAGTTTAGCCGAGACATTTATTCTGCTAAGATTTACGTTTCTAAAATCATTTTCTTTTGTGATTTTCCTCAATTAGTTCACTGCTTTCAATATTTCAATTAGTAATGCTTAAATTGCTTCGAGTTGATTTTAAAAAGGTAATGGAAAGGATAAAATAATTACGTCCTTAATCTCCTCGTAAAAGATTCATCGCTTAGGTTAGTAATTACCTAGGTGTAGGTAGGTACAAACACGTCGTGTCTGGTTTGGACACACCCACACGTAATAAGTTAATCTAGGATAAGTAACATAGGGCCACGACAACTAATATACCGATAGGAAAACGGAGCTGCAAACAAAGAAAGGTTACTTACTCGTTTCTCGTACACGTTTTTCAGCACCAGATGTACCTACCTATGACTTACATAATTTCATTAACAGGCAAACTTGCGAGGAAAAGAGATAAGATGTTAAACGAAGAAAACAAGTCCATGGTTGAAAAGGATTTTCAAATGGATCCACAAATTAAGAATAATGAAAATCATGTACGAAATCCACAAAACCCACCCTTTTCAATTATCCCCAACCAAAAACAGGCTCGTTCACCACAAAACGTGAAAGCCGAGCCGATTTCACAAAATTCAATAACAAAAACCTATAAACAGAATACATCGGTTCGATCCCCGCTGTTGTTCGTTCGTAAGCGATAATTAATCCAATTTGGGGATAAAAGCCGTCCATAGGGGTCCACACCCTACGGGCCTACGCTTTCAAAGTAGTGTCACTATATTATACAGCGTGAATCAGAAATGCGTGGTTGTTTTTAATGGGTGTGGATCAGATCATCAAACTGAACAATTTTCTATAATGGACCCACTTCATAATCGCGAAAATTTATCAGCTACATACATCATCATTCATCATTTGTCAGCTACATGCATTTTGCAGCATACATTTTGGTAGCGTTTCATGTTTTGATTGGTCGTGAATTAGAAGCTCTGTTTGGGACAGGGACAGCTGATTATTATTCTTAAAGTAATTAGAATTTATAATTTTTCGCAACGTTAAAAAAAGTAAAAAAAAGAGATCAAAACATAAAAGTTTGGCCTCACACTTTCCGATACACGCTGTATACTCTACTGTGAAAGTTCTGTAGCTTTATAGAAGGAGGAAAGATGAGTTGTGTTAGATTCTGTTTTCGGGCATTATTGGTAATGGCAGGATTTATTTTGGGAACCTCTATTAAATCAGGAGCTTGTGTCACGTTGTCGAACACGTCGATATCGTTTGGACGTGACTTACAGGTTTTTGGAGCGAAATAACTGTCGCCACGGGAAAGTTTTTGTTTTAAAAAGCTATATAGTCGTTTTCTAGTTTTTGTATTTCAAAACTGAGTAATCGACTTTAAATAAGGTACTATAGTACGTGTATGTATAGTACTGTGTATGTATGTGTTGGTTGCTCAAGGCCCTCCCTTGAGCAACCTTATTAACTATTGCAATAGGGATGTTACACGATTAAAAAAAAATGATTCTATTTAGTCCGTCCGCGTCAGTTAGATTATCGAAAAATATTGGAAACGTGTTTTTTGTTTTATCGAATTAATAAAAGTTTACGAAGACAAAACGCGTCAAAGATCATGAGTGGACTTATGACGTCACTCTCTGGTTAAAATGTCATGCAATATGACGTTACACGAGTTTTCAAAGCACTGTATCGTTTTCATTATTTTGTTAACGTGTATAAGAAAAAAAATATGAAAAAATATCTATTATAATTAAAGTACCCTATTCCAATTACAAACACTCTGTTAATTCAGTTAGACAGTGTGTAGCATGAAACGCCAAGTTGATTGTGGGTTGCTTTCTCAGCCAAAACATTTTTTTTTGAGTTTTCAGTTAACCAATGACAAGCATTTGATGAGTATGTAAGTCTGTGTTAATCATGATACTGATCTACGTAATACGTGTTCTATTACCTCCACTTTATTGTTATTCATTACATTAAGCGATGATTTGTCTTATCTAGTTTGACTCAGAGCGAGCTGTATTTTGTCTTGGGTAGGACCTCCAGGGAAATCAAGATGTGCTAGAATTTAGTCCCGGTTTTTTTTTAAATAATCTACTGGCTTTGCGTCTAGTTATTGTGAGATTAAACTTAGCTACTCAGATAATCATCATCATCATAATTTCAGCCGAAAGACGTCCACTACTGGACATAGGCCTCCCCTAAGTGTCGCCACATTGACCGGTCCCGTGTGTCTCGCATCCAGCGGATCCCCGCAACCTTCACCAGGTCAACTCAGATAATATGAGAACATAACTATGCATGTCATATCTAAAAGCATAACAAATGATCACTATGTGCATGTTATCATCATCCTCATCTGCCTAGCCTTTTCCCAACGATGTTAGGATCGACTTCAAGTCTAACCGGATGAAGTTGAATACCTCCACAACCCAGTTAGTACTGGGTAATACGGATACCCCTTTATGAGACTGGTTGTCAGACTTTTGGGCCACTGATTACCTGCAACGATTGTCACAGATGTACAAATGGCACGTAGGAAATTCGGCATGTAATAGGAGGTCACCCATCCTCGGTTCAACCTACAAAAAGTGCATGTACCTATCTAAATTAAAACAAAAACCCACACATGTTTTCTTTGTTATCTTAAAGCAGATAAGGTATTCGTAGGTACTTAACCATCAAATTACATAATTATGCAAACCCCCATTCAATGTTGAATAAACAACACATACTGGCGACAGTATACCTAAATGTAGACCAACATTTATAGCACACGCGTCCCTAAGTAGGCTAAGTGCTAAAAATAAAACATTTCCATAACAGCGAGCTATGATGAAGGCCTCCATGAGCAACAAGAATTAACTCCACATGAATTGGCTCAATGAATACACGCGGGCTATATATAACCAGAGAGGGCTAAGTGCGGTCGCCATCGTTTACGGACAAAGTGAGACAATTACTGAATTTTGTCGTCGAACCTGTTTATTTAGGACTGTTTGGGTCCACAGATTGGACAGATTTTTCCGATGTTTGGGTAGTAGTGTCATGTCAATAGCTGGTTTATGTAATATTGTGGAGGACATTGGTGAAGATGCTCGCTCATGTTTCAAAAAGAGAAGTACGAAGGGAAGAAAGTGAGTATAACTCACATTATTATGTGAGTAAAACTCACATTATACGTATTTTTTTGTTTTAATTAAACTTTAAAAAAATATATATGATAGATATGAAATTAAGCTAGTAAAACCGAGATAGCCCAAGGTTTAATAAATGCTATTCATATTAATCCATTAAGTTAAGATAAGTAAGTAATCATACCAAAGTCCACTGAGATAGCCATCTCAGTACCCATAATACTGAGACTTAATTTTTTTTTTAAATCTCAAAAAATCCAGGGTTATTAATTAAATCATCAAGACAAAAAAAAACATCATTAAAATTCAAGCGTTATCGCAGCCAAAAATCAGGCAGCCAATAAACGTCGCTGTCATCTTTGATGTGTTGAACTTTTGACGTTCACAGTTTAATCAGTTTACAAGGGTTCAGACGAAATTGTCAAACATTGCGCGCTACTGATAGTCAAAGTTGTTTTACGACAAACAGCGGGATCGATTTATACTGAACCGGTTTGGGCGAACGGTCTAAAGTTAACAGCAAATAGGTATTTTTTACATTTTATTACCAGTTCTGGTTTATATTTTTGTGTTGTGTAAATCTTAACAGGTTTTTTAAACAGTGATTTCGACTAGACTAAAGCAGATACCTTTTGCCAAAACCTGATTTAAGTGGTTTAGTAGGTAATTTATATTGAACTTGAGCTCATGAATTTTGATTGTCCATAATGTTATGACACTTTATACTACCTACATTTTAGTACTTATTTAAGAAAGTTTGTGCTTATTATCATAAAGTATTCATTAAATATTTTTCGGTTAAATTAAGCGAAAATAACAACCATTTCGATACATTGTTCCCTATCGTGTCTCACAACGCATATAATTATAGTCACCCTTGAGAAGGGAAGATCCTTTATCGTTTTAGTTCAGTGCTATCCCCACTTGTGCGAGAAAGGAATTAGTAATAAACACTAATAGCTTTTAGTTCATAAACTTTCATTCTATTAGCTTCCAATAATTGTAAGTTATACTTATGATTAATGCGCGTTTGTTCTCCAACTTGTATAATAATATGGAGGTACACTGTGTAACTCTTCTGAGCTACCAGGTGTAATAATTATGATATATGAATTACCAATAGCTTTTATTCTATTAGGGTCGCCATTATTTATAACCCATATAATTAATATGTTTTCTGCCGAATATGTCTAATTTATTAATTGAACACCTACGCTGATATGGAATTAGATAAATGTTTGGACGTCTATAAATTAAATCTTTGCCCATTTATGGACTATCAATGTTGCAAATTTATATTCTTTGAATGTTGTCAATGATTTAGTGAAGCGAAATAATAAAGTATTTATTCGCAACCATCGGTTTTTTGAAAGAAAACAAAATATAAGTCTAATTAAAGTCAAAAAGTATGTCATTCAACGATATAAATTTGGATAATTTTGATTTTTTTTTGGATTTGCTTGTCGCAGTCACGACGCGCGTTTTATTTTCCTTGCTTGTATTTTTTTTAATATTTGTAATTGTTTTTTTTATTGTTTTATTGTATGCTCGTTATGTTTCTGCCGCAAATAATTTTTTTTTCTTTCTTTTCTTCATAAAAAATGTTTATTGGTACCTAAGTACTTTATTCACAAAAATCAGTGTAGCCCTGGATCTTATACTAGGAGTTCCTGTATCACAAGAGTCAGCAATTCACAACAAAATGGTTCTAAAATGTCAAAGCTAAATTAAGCCATTCCCACTTCTAGCATTTATTAAACGGAATTTGGTTCCGGGACATTTCTCAAATCCTTTTATTTTATTCCTATGGCATAAGTAATTACATCATACGTCCTGAAATGTCATTTCTAAATATAGCAGATTATATTACTTTGCCAACACTTCTGGTGAAGGTCAACATGCAATCAAATTGAGGCAGAAGCGTCTTCATGATAAGGAATCATATGCCTTCACAAAGGTCAACATTTACCCTTCAATTTGGAGACACGAGTTCACTGTCGTCTGAGACTGACTGGATTTTAGTCAATCAAGTACAAGGAGGGGAAAATGTTAGAAGTTGAGTAACCCCCAGTCATACGGGGTTCGTCTTTCAAGAAAGTGGTGTTGTGTATGAGTTTAACGTGTGTAACTGTCTGTGGAATCGTAGCTACTGAACGGATGAACCGATATGATCTTTTTTTGGTTGATGAAGTACCTATAATTTTATAGGATTGCATGACAGTTACATGTTGCATTTATTTTGCCCTTAAGGACGTGGGTTATTGACGTGTCATACAAACTTCATACGGTAAACTGTCGGGCTAGACAACGCCGCACTGTCTGAACAGCCGTTAAGAAGACCTTCAATCTTCAATGGAATCACTAAGATAAATAATCGATGGCTTTGAAAATAAGACCATCGTTTCGTCACTCAAGTTTTAGTGTTGGCACTACATAATTATAATTTTTGATAAGTAATTGATTCATAAAATATGAATGAACTATGGTGAAGGATGATATGGCTAGAAAGGAGGTGACTGCTGAGATGAATGAAACGACAAAAAATAAATTGGAATTAAGGCAGGAGAGAGAATAATGATGAATAATATTCATCAAATAAATTGACTCATAATATAAGCCAATACAGTGATAACAAAGTTGGTAAATACAAACTATATATTTTGGTATTAATGTCATTGATCTCAATAACTTAATCAGTTTGATTAAAATTCGACTATCAACCTTCATCAAAAATTGGTTTCTTTTTAATCTGGGCGTCCTCGCTCGAGACGTTTGTTACCATTTTTATTATAACATCTAATTTACCGAACTACTAAATATTGATTAGGTGTCAAATAGACTGTTCATTTTAATACGATAAGTTATTTCAGAGTTAGTTGTAGATTCATTTTAGTTAATTGGCATTGGCATACTTAAGTACCTACTTTTACGAGTACAAGGTGTAAATTAACTTTCCGCGAAGCCGTCAACCAAGCGTTAAGTACATGCAGCTAAGTATCTGTACTCTAAAAACTTTTGCTGGAAAACGACTTTTTTTTAAGTCACGGTTTACGGTTGAACTCAATGTAACGGACTCAAAACATTGCACTGATAGATGCATTGAATAGTTGAAAGAAAAATCATTACATTAGAAACATGAAATTTAAGAAATACTAGTGTAAAAATCGATACTTGGATCGCGGCACCGGACACAAAGGGCTAAGAAAGAACATGGGTGGATTTTAGTCAGTAGAAGTCTGACACTCCGTTCGGCCCAGATCATTTGATGATTTACCACCCTCCAAAAAAAAGGTTGGTCGAGATCATCACCATCTTCCTGCCCACATCCCATTCTATTTAACACGTTTTCTTCTTCCATTCTTCCCTGTTAGACGTCAAGGTGGCATTTACTCCTTTCTCATTCATATCATTCCTTCCACAGTCCATCCATCCAGGTATGGTAGAGGTCAGTGGGCTTCGATAAGAGTATTTCTACATGTCATTGTATTAGGTAGATAGGCACGTGTTTGTGAAACAAACGTGAAACTTTCACATTTCTATAATTACACAGAAAAGCTTACGGTGAATTTAGAGAATACCTAGTCAACTTGGAGCGTGTCGTTTTACCTAGAATCTCAGAATCTGGATTGTGGATGCTAATAGGTATTTTGTACATGTATGCATTCACTTGCATCCACTTCTGACCGACCCCAGCATAATTATGTAGTTGGGAAAAGGCTGAGCAGATGGTTACATTTGAATTCCCTAAGACAACACATCAATATTAATATCTCAACACAAACCCATGTCACCCATTAACCAACCAAAAAATATTCAATAACGGAACCCCAAATACTTCTATAGTGTTACGAGAGTGTCATGACAGTGGAACGAACGTGATAAGTCACTCTGATCATATCAGGCGCCCCGCTGAGTCCCATTTGTACGGCGAAACGCGGCGCTGGCATTTTGTATATAGATTTCTTTATTATACAGCTTTATTCAATTCTTGTAGACACGTCAGGACAGAAGAATTTGATTGCTACTGTAATACGGATAAGTATTTGTTCTTATATTATGTGGATTGTGGAACGTAAATGTCAATATGGACATTCGTATTACTTTTGCCGACACGAGGACATCGTCATTATTTTCCCTTATAATTATTTTTCAACATGGGAGGTAAGTTTAGCCAGGAATAAACGTGCTAGTAACTTGATAATTAAGATAAATTCGATCTCGTTATTAATATTTTTTACATTAGTAGACCTTAAAAGCCTGTTTCACAAATGAAATTAACTTACATTTACTTAAGGTTGCACAAGCCGACGGCTCGAACTCGTTGCCGGGCGTGGCTAATATGCATGTTATTTGGTAATGTTTTTAATTTATCTAGTTTTATTCATTTAGTATTCATTTATCTAGTTTTTCTCTATTTATTTACATATTTATTTATTTATTTAGTGAACTATACGACGATTTATAACGAAAATGAGCGCGTGAAATTTCATAAATTGACCTTTGGGCGTATAGATATTATGGAAAAACTACTGGATGTATCCACTTAAAACAATTTATTTGAACTTTTGAATAAATTATCTATCCCTGTATGGTTTCACTTTTTCCATTTTCATACTACATAAGTTATTTATTTCCGCTGAAAGATGAGTTCAAATAAGTGTTAAAATATGGAAGTTTCGACGCTCATAACTTCTAAACCAATGATTTTTTTCCAATTCTGCTTCCATACAGGGCTAGATAATGACAAGACCAGTTAATATAATTTTTAGTTTTCAATCTTCACCGTGAAACAGACGAGTAATCACCATACTACGTTTGTATGGAAGAATGACCGGCTTGTTCAACCTTAACTCAGGACCGTAAAGTATGGAAAAACCTCGAGTAGGCCTATGGTAGTTTCCATAACTGCAAAGCAATATGAAGATTTATAATAATAATATCAGCCATTTGTGTCCCACTGCAGGGCAAAGGCCTCCCTTTCCTCTTTCCACTTATCCCTATCCAGTGCTCCGGTTTGCCAATCCCTGCGAAAAGAATCCAGTTCGTCCCGCCATCTCCTTCTGGGCCTGCCGCGCTTTCGTTTGCTGCTGTTTGGGACCCATTGCGTGGTTGCTTTGGCCCACAGCTCCTCCGGCATGCGGCAGATGTGGCCAGCCCAGTTCCATTTGAGCTTGGCAGCCGTGTGACCTACATCAACAATTTGAGTTTTGGAACGCAGTATCGAGTTTTTTATGTGATCAGTGAGCCTCGCTGACAGACCCCGAGTGCGGACTTTTGATGTTTTGTTAGTGACCATGTTTGTGCTCCATAGGTGAGGGTAGGAAGAATGCACATGTCCATGAGTTTTCTCTTCAGGGAGAGAGGAAGAGGTCCCTTCATTATTTGTTTCATCGACCAATAGCTCTTCCAGGCGTTCTCGGTGCGTCGAGCAACTTCTTTATCTTGCCTTGCATAAACCATGGCGCTCGTGTCAATACGAACTTGTACGCGCAGAAAAATAAGCTAGTCTGAAACCACTCTAACGATTCATTAACTTTAATGAACATCACAGAATCGAAAAAGGCTTCTAAAATCTCAAAAGCTACATTATGTATCTTCATATTTCAACACAGAATTAAAAGTTTTATCATTTCGCAAAGGCGGTTGGAAACTCTCTGTGATAGCTCGGAGCGGTCTACAAACCAACTTGTTAGAAATCTCCAAGTTGCTCGTACATCGTCAATTTATTCAGAATATTTTTCTTAATTATTATACCTTACTTTATTACTTGTTTAAGGAGCAAGCAAGTTAATAAGAAGATGATTGTAAAGAGAAGCCTTTGATGTGAAACGGCTTGCCTAATTAAATCGTTACGTGGAGGTTTATTATAGAGTTATGGCCGTAGGCTTTAATGAACGTCAGAACACAATAGTATTAGATATATCTGCCGTCAATGATTTCTTTACCATCATCAAAATTTGCAGCCTTATTTTACTATCTGATGACTTCCACCTGTCTGTGCCAGGGTGCCAACCTACTTTAAAAAAAACGTAGTAGAATTTAAAAAAAATAGGGGGCACTGCTTTGAAATATTCACAAGATTTTAAAGATGAAATTGGTTTTCACATTTATTAAAGTACTTAATGATTAAGACCTTGTATATTATACTCCTTTTTGCCATCACAGCATAATTATTTCTATGATATATTTTAAACACAACTAAAAATAACGTTGACAATTTAGAGACACGACTAATTAAATAATATGAGAACTTATGTAATTACCAAACTTTGTCATGAACGTCGTTATCTAAATTAACAGATGTTACAGTATTAAGGTAAACTTGAGATATTGTTAATAATAGGGTTTTGTTTGGAAAAGACATTATGAATATTCAAAAACCAATATTTCTTCAAATTGTAATAGTATTGTTAAAGGAGTAAATTATAGCCTACCAGTACAGAGAAGTGTGGAAGAAAAAAATGTGACCCCAAGTAACATATATGGGACAAGGGCAAAAAGATGATGATGATGGAACTATTGAATATTAAATTAACAAAATAAAGAAACGGTAAGTTTGGTGAAAAGTATAATCGATTTAATCTGGCAACAAAAGAGCGAGCTTTACCACAATACCAGCCTTTTATTTTCAAGCTGCTTTCAAGTTTCACAATATATTTTTTTATTATTACAGAATCCGAATCGCAAATTAATATTTTTCTTGCGAATATTTTTTTGTTTCATTCCAATTGCGCGAAGCGAACCGTGCGAAAGCGTTACCAATCTAGCGAATTTGACGAAATTACTTTTTTTCAGGGGCTATGACTGTAATACTCAATCTATTCATAAAGCTTTCTTGCTTGTATTAAAGGTGTCTCTCAAATTGTATTTAATGTAGGTACATATTCTCAAATTAATAACTGTTTATCCTGACTAACATTTGTAGATCTCTGACAATCGTTTACAGGTGTCCCGAAAGTATGTCAACCAGTCTTACCAAGGCGTATCCAGTACGTATCTTATTATCCAATAGTAACTGGGTTATGTAGGTCAAATAGGCAGTCGCTCCACGTAAAATACTGGTGTTCAGCTGTAGTCAAACTGGATACTATAAATATACAATAGGAATACGAATACTATAGGAAGAGGACCCCCAACATACTTGGGAAAAGACTAAGCAGATGATGAATGTTAAGATCATTTTTTTCCCACCAAAGAACCACAATATCGTACTTACGAGAGCCGTCAGTGCATCGCGTTAATTCTGTTATGGCACTGTAATTAATAGGGTAGTTAACTAAAAAAAACTAATTAGTCCGTCAGATAGATTTCCAAAAAATATTGGACACGTATTTTTTCTTTTTTCACGTAAACAAACAATGAAGACGATACAGTGCTTTGAAAACTCGTGTGACGACATATCCTAAGATGACTAGTATGATTTTTTTACCGGTGAGTGACGTCACAACCACTCAAATCTTTGACGTGTTTTATCTTCGTCAATTTTTATTGATTTGATAAAATAAGAAATATGTATCCAATATTTTTCGATAATCTAACAGACGGACTAATTATAATCATATATTTTTTAAGCAGGTGAAATCCCTATTATTCTGAACTCTACGGCTCCGCCTTTGACAATAACCAACGTTCGGAAAATTTAATGATATCGAATATATTCTTTTTAACGAAGATCTTCATACATATTATAATGTGTTTTTTTTTTGTAACTCTTGGATATGAAGAGACCATAGCCAAGAACCAATTATTCAGTAATAATTGGTTCTTGGCTAAACAAATTAATTATTTACAAAAAATAATCACATACCAGTGTATGTGATTATTTTTTGTAAATAATTTAACAACTATAAAACGTTATTTAATGTAAATACAATAAGCCACTTTTAATATCTTTGTTTTTGTTTAAGGTGAAGGCGACAAGGTAGCCCGCGAAATTCGAATTTTCTTACGTTATTGCAATTTTCCGGTCAGTGTCAAGTTGTATGTTAAATAAAATGGGATCCGCGGCAATAACAAATGTTTATTTACTGAGTAATCATGATTAAAATTACCAATACAACCGTCTCAGTTCATCAAGATCTCTTGAGTGACTATTTGTTGAAAACGGCATTCTTGAGACCTTTATGAACTTGTCGCCTTCACCTTAAAGAACGAAAACTTCTCAAAGATTGTATTTCATATCTTGTTAAATAAAACAAATATTAAATTACCTACTAAGTTTTAAATTTTCATGATAGAAGTAGGTACTCATTTTCTCAATAGTATTACAGAAGTAAGATCGCTAATGTAGACTTGGAATAGGTACAGACGTACTTAAAAACTTTAAATAACTACTTACGTAATGCCATCAAAAGAATATGAAATAGACAATTAGTATTATTATTCTGACCTTTTTTTAGGACGGCAATACAATATTTATTTTTATATTTCGGGGTTGATTTAGCAATGGGGTTACACTTACACACTACTTACTTATTTCAGGTCGGCCCATTCGATTGTGAAATAAAAATGGCAGTACTTCCATACAAAAACTGTCAGACTTAGGTATATGACAGCATAGCATAGGATAGCATTTGTATGGAAGCACTGACAATAAGATCTGACGATTGAAAATCAGCCCTAAGTTAAGATAAAAACAACGCGATGAATCATGTCGATAGCAAAACCACATTTAATTCGATTCTTGGAGATTTTTTGCCTTTAGTGACCCGTTATGTACTCGTATGATTCATTTTTAAAATGCGTTGAAAAAGAAACACACACAGCTTGGCATCTATCAGCAATGTTTTACCCTTTACAGAGCATCACCATTCAAAACTGATTAACAGTTGATATAGTTTTTCTCGTGAAAAACCTCACTGCTCTCATATTCGTGAAATTGTGGATAAAAAAGAACAATAAATAACGCTCACACAGAATTCAGCTGAAAAGCCTTTGTATGCGCTGCAACGACAGAATATTTTAATCAAATGAAAAACATGTCAAGTGCGGGTCGTACTCATACCCTGTGGTTTCGCTTCATAAAAAATAGCAACACCTCCGTCGCAAAGGCGCTTCTCATCACAATTAACTACTCATCGTCTTCCTGCCTTGTGCAAAACGTTCTTCTCTGTCAACCGTCACGCATATTTACTCCTTTTTCTTTCATTTAATTTCTCACACAATCTATCCATAGTTTCTTTGACGTTTCTCTCCCTCTCCATCCAATAAAATCACAGTCAACTATTGCAGCATAAATAAAATCGTCTGATCGACCACGTAACACAATGGATATTTATGAATTGTCAAAATGAAAAGCGATGTGAATGTGTGTTACGTTTACGTATAAACTACGCCCAGCGATACATCAAGCTATATTACATTCCAGTGTAACATGATCTCGCTTTTTATAAATTTCACGTACTATAAGAGATCAGCCCCCGTATTCACAAATGTTTCGATTCGATTTCGATTCGACAAGTCGTATGTCTATTTCGCTTACTTTTGCCAAAAAAAGAGAGACATACAACATGTCGAATTGAAATCGAATCGAAGTGTTTGTGAATTAGGAGCCTGCTTACACATATTGATTTAGCATAGCTTGATTGGACATTGCGTCTGAAACGTACCGCGCGTGTTCTTTCTTTTCTTTATTTTCAAAGTTTCTTCAAACATTTTCATTTTTGAGCCGTCTTTGTTATGATGACATGATAGCTATGCATTGACTTATATATTACTGCGTTTTTATATCAATGTAGCTATGGCTAAAGTAGGTAGGCGCTCACATACCTCCTTTATTCATATTCTACTGAACAAATCAACTGATTACTTACACCTATAGAATTAATGGGTGGAATAAAAATAAACCGCTCAAGGGTCTCGTTTTCACTCTTTACGTACGGAACCATAAAACGGTGTTTGTATCGACCTGTACGTTACGTTGAAATTTGATGGAGCTTCTTTGTCAGCATACGTGTAAAGAAATGGCTGCAGACACTAGTTTACTGCGAGGTGATAATAATATGGAAAGTCAGTTCTTTCCATATATTTTTATATATTCCATAATAATATATATTTCTCTCCATATATCCCATATTTAGATTCCGTCTAGTAGTGAGATGAGAAGTGCAAGGGAGCTTAGCTGTTAACTCATGTGGGTGTATCCCCTTAGTTAAGCGGTGTGGCGACCACAAATTTGGTAACGTTGCGTAGGACAGGCTTTACTGATGCGGTCTGTGGGGACACGAATGTGGGTTACCTCATACATAATGTTGCATGGTTGCATGCGTTTCACGCACTGATTTATGTGTACTTGTCATTGTTACCCATGTGTTTTTAATCTTAAAGATAAAAATAATCTTTATATATTATAACATAAATTATCTTCATTTAAAAACGATTAAGGATAATCCCAAAATACCCAAACAACGCGCTAATGTTACGTCACAAACCGAGATTTAAAAATTCATGTTCAATATTTTTTTAATTATATTCTGCACAGCAAAAGCTTTGAATCAACTGTTTTTCACAAACACGGAAACGGAAAAACAAATAGATTGATGGTTGCTACGATCAAACGAAATGAGATTGAAAGGCAATTCGAAAGTAAAGCCGTAAAAACGCAGTTTCGGATACGGACCACAAGTTTAAGTTAAAGAAAGGAAAAATATATCACGAGGTATAACTGTGTACCTATTTATAAGTCATCGTGAGATTTGAAGGATGTGAAGTTTTTTTATTTGTAAGGCTCCTGTTTCTGAGGCTTTTTGTTTAGCTGATCAGTATCTGTTTGTCTGTCTTTGACGAATGCCTACCACACATTTGACCTTTCTGAGAATATAGTCTTGTCTTCTTACAAAAATCACCTGTCCAGTACCTACAAAACTTTAATGTCTACCCACCAAATGTACAGGACAGCAATTTTTGGAACGAAGTTTTGGAACGAAGTTTTAGAACGAAGATTTGCAACGAAGTTCCTTATCGCGCGTTGTGAAAGGGGGCTAGACGGAAAAAATTCTTACGAAAAGTTGTCACGACACTTTTTGCTATAGTAAGCTATTGTAAGCTGTGCGGCGTCGCATGTTTCTCTGTCTGCCTCTCTCTCTCTTATAGAAAGCAAGCCAGATATTTTCATTTCTATTTTTTTTTTTTTTCTTTTTTTTTACATAATAAAAAATAATAACAATAACTTCGTTCCATCCGGGTGTTCCTTGACACCTCTCAAGTTGTTTTATCACGATTTCGACGAGAATCACCTGCATAGAATAATTTTTCACGATTTCAATTTTTCCCGTGGAGACAGTTGTTCAGTTTGTTGGTCTGAATCGAACACCCTGTAATATGGACTCACTCTTCTGGTACAATCTATAATAATACTAAACTTTTGATTTAATATTTTTAATTTGACTAAAATAAAATTAATAACCTGACAATTAATAATACTTATTAATGAATACTAATTAACCTGACATCAAAAATGTATCTTCAGCTCTAAAGTAATAATAACATTTTCATTAATTTTATAACAGAGTTATTAATTAGGTAACCCTATGTGTGTGTTAGGTAACCTAATAATCCTTAACCCAACCGCGTCTTATTACTTATTAATTAAATTATGTTTTCATTCATTGTTATATCTGTGTAAACATTAAACATCGTAAAGCAAATCTCTAAAATAAATGAAATTGAATCTGATCTTATTTTCAAAAGGTTCAATTTTAATGAGTTATTAGTCCGAGCCTAAAATTATTTTAGGTTTATGAGCATTTTAATGAGTAACATAGCAAGGTTGTTAACTTAACCTTAGACTGCTTTGTTTTTTGAATGATACAGTGACGCGTAGCCCGAAGTTTTGTCAAAAAAGATTAAAAGATTGTGTCATCCATCACCATTTATTTGTATAGGTAGTGGTCTTTCTCCGAGTGACGAGCAATTCTTCAGAACGGTCCGTTGATAAAATACGAGAATTCCCTGACTGAGACTAGAATCTCAGTCTTTATATAATAATGTCAAAAGAAAATTTTTGACGTTGAAACTGAGATGAGTGATAACAACTAGATTTTATTGCTTTGCCGGTTAAAAGTTAGGAGGGTTGATGGCAGTAGATTCACCCCCTATTACATGGGACTAAAACATGTTCTAAAGAACTGTCCGTGTCCTAAAGTGTACACATCTGCCTTACTCTTTAGGGGTTATAGGGGTGCTGTTACAGTTATGTTTATGGGTTATAACAGTTAGCTACAAAACCCAATGATTCGTGCTGATTTAATAAACATATTTTGACAGCCTATACAAAACAATGACACTGGCTTTCAATTAAAATGTTTGTTTATACATGGCAGTGAAGGATAAAGGGATTGTGGTTCATACCTAATTTGGTTTATTGCAGATATCGTATAATATACCGCTTGTCAGTAACAACTCCAGTCAGAGCTGGCCCTGCGTTCTACGGAGGTTCCATGTGACAAGAGGCCAAATTACACCGGTTACGTCTGATGTGTAAACTCCACATGCGTATAGTATATACACACATCAACACTGTCTAGGGATATTTTGGATTTACTCAATTTACTCAAAATGTATTAAAAATAGCATACAACATGTATATATTTTTATAAAGCGCATTTATCAGACTACACTCCAGAATAAAATAAAACAATGTTTATTGCGTAAACAAATTTTTATTCAAATAAAGAAAAAACATGAAATAATGGTAAAACTAACAACGAATGTGTTTCTCAAGAAAAATTTACAAATAAGGAAAAAATAATTTGTTTTTAACAGTTCTGTGAAAAATCAGTAGTCAGTAAAACCACCTTTGACGGTAATAACGGTCCTGCAACGGTTTTTCATGCTTTGGATTAAGTTATCCAAGTCTTGCTGCGGTATATTGTCCCAGGTCCGGCTAAGATGCAAAAAAAGTTGGTCTTCCGTCGCAACGTTTGCAGGGAAATTCCTCAAAGCCCTTCTTTGGAGCATGCCACGCGTGTTCTATGGTGTTTAGGTCAGGCGATTGAACGGGCCAACCTAAGACCGATACGTCGTGCTCCTGCAACCAGCTCGTCACCACTCTCGCTGTGTGCGGACGGGCGTTATCGTGCATGAGCGTGAATTCTTGGCCCATTTGTAGTCGATGGGGGTAGATTATTGGTACTAGCACCTCGTTACGGTATTTTTCAGCCGTCATGGTGTTTCTGATCCAAACGAGGTCTGTTCTTCCACCAACACGAATTCCCGCCCAAACCATAATTGTCCCGCCGTGGTATGAATGGACTTCCTGAGGATGTTGCAGACGGCTCTCACGACCAGGAACTCGCCAAACACGCACTCTACGTGTATCGGGATAGAAACCGAACCGGGACTCATCGGTAAACAGCACTACAGACCACTGGTTTTCTTCCCAGAGCAAATGTTCACGAGCCCACTCTAGTCGTCGTCCACGATTTCCTCGGCGTAGTGCTGGAGTACGAAGCGGTCTGCGAGCATGAAGGTTAGCTTCATGCAGCCTACTCCTCACAGTTTGGTCACTCACAAGCAACTGGTGCTCTGACTGGAGCCTCTGAACCAACTGCATGGCCGTAACATTTGGTTGTCTTCTCGCGGCAACTTGCAAAAATCGGTCTTGTCGTTGAGTGGTTATGCACTTCCCGCCTGGGTGTCTTTCAGCCACTTCACCAGTAGCACGATAACGTGACCATAACCTTGATATCACGTTTTGTCTTGTTCCAAACTCCTCAGCAATACTCCGTTGAGTAGCCCCAGCTTGGAGCATGCCTACTGCCCTTAACATTTCTTCTCTAGTTAAGTGGCGCCGCTGCATGATGCACACAATAACATTAATTCGGAATTAACCGATAACTTGTTATAAAACTTAAATTGGACACAAAAAAATAGCCACAAACTACTGTAGGTAAATGAAACCTTCGGACTTCGCTACCATTATGCCACGTAAATCTTTTGTTTTTAATATATTTTTTCAAATTCAAATTTAGAATCGTTCAAAAAGGCTTACAAAATAAACTTTCTTCAAAAGAATTTAAAAGTGGCCAGTATTTTTTGAGTTTAAGAACTTTATACAAAATATCCCTAGACGGTGTTGATGTGTGTACGTTCTTGTTAAGATATTCTGTTATTTCAGCTTGTGTATTAAGCTTGTTCCAACGTGACTTGTAAGCGAGATTTCATAGAAACTGCCCTTCTGCTCAAGACAGTTGTCGTATGGAAAGTAAAGCGGGCACAAGTAGGTGGATAAATCGATTTCTACGTAACACGCGTTGTGGATAACTGAAACGTCTTTTGCCCGAAAGATTTTGACTGTATTGTTGTGGTATATCCCTCTATATTATCGGCTCTTAGACGCGCGTGCCCACTCACTACCGCCGCTCACAGCTGACTGGCTGCTTTACGACCGCACGTGCGCTAGAGATGACATAATGCTTCCTTCTCTTGCACTCACAGACACTACATCCCTTCCTTGTTTTATTAATTTTTAATAAACTATAATTTTATATATTCCTTAATTCTGATTTTTTTTAAATTTTGATTATCTTCAATCTCCTCTTCTGATCTTTCTTCTACTACCATTTCTAAATTCTGTCCATTGATTTCTTTGTTCACGGGTTTCCATTCTCCCTCAATTTTTTTTTAAATTCAATATGTTTCGTCTTAACTGCTGTCCTGTTTCGTCGTTCTGTACCTCCACATCTCCCCCGTTTCTTGACTTAACCGTATGCGTGGCTATATCAAAATTAAGATTAAGTTTATTCGTTTTGTTGGCATTCTTTACATACACTTTATCTGTCACTTGTAAGTCAACATCACGTGCTCTTCGTCTTTTATCAGTATACTCTCACCCTTTTTGTTCTTTGTCTTTATCTCTTACATCTATGTCTCCAAAACTTTGTTCTGCAATTTCTATCATTGGAATCTTGTTCCTAAATTTCATTTGAAAGAATAGCTCAGCGGTGTTTTCCCAGTCACACTATGTGGGGTTGGTATTGTACATTGTCAAATATTCCGTCAATGCTTCTTTCCAGCTTTTTCTTTCTACTTGGCATATTTTGAGGCGTTTAGAGACAGCATTGTCTCTATTCTGTCGCTACACCTCTCCATTCTATTGCGGCCAGTAAGGGATTGAATTAAATAATTTGATATAATTTTCATGGCAATATTAAGTTTTGAACTCTGTACTAATGAATTGTTTGCCATTATCAGAAGTTATGGAAACTGGATGTCCTAAACAGCTAAAAAGCGAATCATTTCCACCTTGAATAGTAATCGATCACAATCAAAAGGTAATCAACCTAGGATTGGATGTGGTGGATTTGGTGCCGATACCAGAGTGTATCCTTTAAAGGACCGTACTAAATTTTCCACGTCTTTACCATAGTTTGGACAGAGGCAAAAGTAGTCTTCCTACCTAAACCAGAAAAAGAGGACTACACACACGCCAAATCTTTCAGGCCCATCAGTCTAATATCTTTTCTTATTAAAACACTGGAAAGACTGGTAGATCGACACCTAAGGGTTGGAGCTCTAAAAAGCAAACCACTGCAGCCCCAACCACACGCATACAGGAAAGGCAGATCAACAGAGTCGGCATTACACAAATGGTAGTGCACAAAATAGAAACGGCTATAACCAATACATCCTCAACACTTGCTGCCTTCATAGACATTGAAGGAGCTTTTGATAAAATCATACACAACAGCATTAACCACGCCCTGCAGTAATTTAGTGTATAACCGGTCATACAAACTGACTAGATCACTAAATTGGTTAGCAAAAGAGCGGTACAGATAGTGGGAAATACTACCACAAGAGCCAAGGTAAGAAGATGCCCCCAAGGATGCGTTCTATCTCCACTCCTCTGAACCATAGTAGTAGACAGGCTCATAAAGAAACTGAATAACAGAGAATAGTAGTGCTATTGGTTATGAAGACGACGTTGCTATACTGATAAACGGGAATGCTGAAGATATGCTGTACAATGTGATGCGCTCTGCTCTGTAGATAGTAGAAGTTTGGTGTGAAGAACACGAACTTTCAGTAAATCCCAAGACAACAGAACTTATTCTTTTTACCAACAAAAGGAAACTACCAGAATTACAACTACCACAGCTTTTCAACTCTCCTTGTCAACAGAAGTGAAATATCTGGGCATAATTCTTGATACTCGTAACAAATTGAACTGGGTGAGTCACTTAGAGGCTAAAACAAAGAAGGCCTGTATAGCTTTTAATCAGTGTAGAATACTAGTTAGTAAGAGATAGGGTCTTAACCCAAAGATCATACTCTGGCTATATACGTCAGTCATCAGACCTTCTATTACCTACGGATCAGTTGTACGGTGACCCAGAACTCAGCTGACCACGGTGAAAATGAAACTCCAGAACCTGCAACCTTTAGCTAGTGCAGCAACTACTGGATGCATGAGAACAACTCTATCAGCAGCGTTAGAGTTTCTTTTAAATTTAAGACCGCTGGAACTGGTCATAAAAGAGAAAGAGATAAAAAGCTAAGGTAACCGCCTTAAGACTAAGATCAATCGGACTATGGAAAGTAAATACAGAAACAACCCACTCAAAAGTTTTGCAGGGGTTTCTGATGGAAATACCACTTCATAAAACTTCATGTTACCTTGTTATGTGTTCGATAGAAGTTACGACATCCAACTCACTACGGAAGCGGTAGATAGCTCTGGCATCAATGAAGTTAGGATATAGACGGACGGCTCCAAGACCTCATATCGCACAGGAGCCGGCTTCTTCTCGAATGATCTCAACATCAAATACCCTAGATAAATTAACCAAAATCTTCCAAGCACAATGTATCGGTATCACCAGAGCGGCACAAGCAGTTGCAGCCACAGACGTCAGAGATTTTAAAATAAAGATCATCTCAGACAGTGCATCGGTGCTTCAAGCCCTAAAAACAACACAATTACCTCTGTCTTAATACTGGAATGCCACAATGCACTCCAATCCATTGCAACCATGAATAGTGTAACACTGCAATGGATAAAAGGACATAGCAACTCGCTGGGTAACGACGCAGCAGATGAGCTAGCAAAGAGAGGCTCACGCGATGCACCTCAGACCCAAATATAAACATGGCTGCGTTCAAGAACTACAGAGAAACACCTCACCGAATGGAGAAACAGTAAAGGATACTAGGCAAAAGATGCAGTTCCGGCAGCATCAATGAAGTTTACTCGCAATCTGATCAAACTTAAAAGTGACAAAATCCGTAAAATCATAGGAATTTTAACGGGTCACTGTTCCTTAAACAAACATCTACATAACATAGGTGTAACAGATAGCCCACTGTGCAGAGGATGCACGGAGGTGGAAGAAACGCCACGGCACGTACTCCTAGAGTGCAGGAGCGTGGCAGATCACTGGGCACAAACTCTACGATCCCCATTAACTCTCCCGGAAGCCTGCAGCAGTCTGGGAAGGCTGCTACAATTCTGGGATGACATAATTATTTTGGTTGGAGTAGTAGTAGTTGCCCAATCAAGAGGCTAAGTGCGGATAAAAGCCCAGTTAAACTAAACTAAACAAAGCTTCCAGGTAAATATATAAACTCCTTTTCCAATGTTCCCATCTAGCTCCCACAGATCCTGCTTCACCATCGCACTCAAATTTTTCCAAAGTAAAACTTGACATCATATTTTAAACGGTGGACAATGAAACAAATAACGAATAGCTATTTTAGGCAATTTTAGGTTATCAAATAGGCATCATCCTTTTTAACAACCTAACACATAAATTATTTATTTCATACAGCATTCATATAGACCATAGTCTAAATTAAACTAACAATGTTGTTTGAATTGTCTTCAAACTTCTGTAAACGGGAGTTATCCGTACAAAAACTTCATGTTACGGGCATCACCCATATAAAATTTCCATGGGACACATGACACTCTGACATACCTACGTCGCATCATGTATTTTACAGGCATCACCTGTACTTAATTACATTACGAAGTCCATACAGGCATCACCTGTTTCCGGACTACCAGGCATCATCTGGTAACATTTTACATTATGAAGTCCTTACAGGCATCACCTGTTTCCGGACTACCAGGCATCATCTGGTAACATTTTACATTATGAAGTCCTTACAGGCATCACCTGTTTCCGGACTACCAGGCATCATCTGGTAACATTTTACATTATGAAGTCCTTACAGGCATCACCTGTTTCCGGACTACCAGGCATCATCTGGTAACATTTTACATTATGAAGTCCTTACAGGCATCACCTGTTTCCGGACTACCAGGCATCATCTGGTAACATTTTACATTATGAAGTCCTTACAGGCATCACCTGTTTCCGGACTACCAGGCATCATCTGGTAACATTTTACATTATGAAGTCCTTACAGGCATCACCTGTTTCCGGACTACCAGGCATCATCTGGTAACATTTTTCATTACGAAGTCCTTACAGGCGTCACCTGTTCTCGGACTACCAGGCATCATCTGGTAACATTTTTCATTGCGAAGTCCTTACAGGCGTCACCTGTTCTCGGACTACCAGACATCATCTGGTAACATTTTTCATTACGAAGTCCTTACAGGCATCACCTGTTTCCGGACTACCAGGCATCATCTGGTAACATTTTTCATTACGAAGTCCTTACAGGCATCACCTGTTTCCGGACTACCAGACATCATCTGGTAACATTTTTCATTACGAAGTCCTTACAGGCATCACCTGTTCTCGGACTACCAGGCATCATCTGGTAACATTGTGATGTTTACGCTTAACACAGACGTCACTCGGATCGTTCGTGTTCAACTCATCACGCATATTGTACATTATTACACTAAAACTTATGTGACAGGCGTCACCTGTGATTTAGTCCATACAGGAGGAGGCTCATGTTCTCTCTTCTACGAGCATCATTATTTGATACAATAATCTAATACTGGTCTAGTCTAGTACTAGATAACGAAGTCAATCATACAACTCAACAGTATGTAGGTACGTATTTTGTATATACCTACCTACTTATAATCTGAAAAATATGTTTATTCTGAGCCGACCGGTAAGGGAATCGAACCCCGTAGTTCACAGCCAGGAATTGTAAACATGACTTTTAAATGTATTCGTTAATGGTATGACATATTCCTTTTATAAATAAATCATACATAAGCGGACACCATAAGTGGGTTTATATTTTAGTTAGCAATGAGAGATGTAAACAACCGTCCCGCTTGATAATAATAACCTACAGCACCAGCAAAACAACGCTGTCGTTTCGCCTCATAGGTAACTAGATAAATATGATACCTACACGAATAGAATGTTTACTTCATGGGGCCTCACCGTAATTTGTACTGTGAATTTAATTAGATTGAGCAATCTTAGTCACAAATCTCAAAACACCGCACATTTTTTTTTTCTTTTTCGGATGTAATTTCATAATAATAAGTTAACTCACAGTAGTCCTGTTAATCCTCGTCGCCAAAATGTGGTATATCCCTCTATATTATCGGCTCTTAGACGCGCGTGCCCACTCACTACCGCCGCTCACAGCTGACTGGCTGCTTTACGACCGCACGTGCGCTAGAGATGACATAATGCTTCCTTCTCTTGCACTCACAGACACTACAATTGTATTGATTAGAATTTGTGATGGATTCGCAAATAAATAATATCGAGAGAAAATAATTGTATAAGACAAAAATAATAACTATTACCTACGATTAACAAAGAACACAGAATCGGTTAATATGGTCATGGTGTAATATAACTAAAGGCCTAAACAATGGGTAGGTACCAAGGTAAGGTACATTAAAAACAAACAATGTAAGCATACTCCAGTTAAAGTATTGGAAATCGATGGTCGTCGGTTTTGTGTAAATTAATACGAGGGGTGATTGGGAGCATAAGTCCCGTAGTACACAACACAAATATGATGGAACAGGTTAGTAATTCACTGCCGCACTCAGAGAGCTTTAATGATTACTTAGGCCATCAGTAAGTGAAGGTTTTGATAGTTTTGTCACACAAAAGTATGTCAAAACTATACTAAGTGACGTCTTAAGTTATCATTAAATATCTCTGAGTACCGCAGTAAGACTCGTTAATGGTAAAATCATCTGCTTTCCAAAAAACTAGTCATAATTTGGTTAATTTATTATTTCTTATTTATTTATTTAAACTTCATGCACAATAATGATTCATAGACTTAATGCCACAAGGCATTCTCTACCAGTCAACCAGCAGTCAGTATTTCTTCATATTTTTGTGAATGTGGATAAGAATCGAGAAAGAGCAAAAAAACGATGGGTGGACTGATTAAAAGATTATGTGGCTAGAAAATAGGTGACTAGTGTCAAGAGACGACTAATATAGAAGTAAGGAAAAATTACATGGGTAAGAATGATTATGCTGATTCATTCAGTTTTCAGAATATATTCGAAATAATCAAATTAGTCATGCAAATACGTCACAGTTCCCCGCGAAAAATTACAAACGCGTCACTGACTGATTTGTATGTGAATGGCGCATAACCGTTATTCGACAACTCAATTTAGATATTTGATTACTGGTCACTGTAGTAGTTTATTGTACGCCGCGCCTTACTCACAGCTACTAATTGATCGGGAGCAGATTACAGGAATGTTAATTGTTAACGGAATGGTTCATTTAAATAACATTGTTAAGTGTTAAGTGGCTGTTTGCTAATTGCGAATCGGGATTTAATTTGGAGGTTGTTGAGTCTTGTATTGATTTCTGCTAATTGGGGAGATTTTGCGAGTTAAGAATCATTCAAAATGTACGTTGAATTTGAATTGTATTGGAAAAAAAGAGGTGTGAGTTTCTATATGTAATTTGACCTGTCTATTTATTGCTTCGACGACATCGTGAGAGTTGCGGGCAACCGGTGGATACAAACGGCAGGCTGCCGTTCGTTATGGCGTTCTATGGGGGAGGCCTTTGTCTAGCAGTGGACGTCTTGTGGCTGATGTTGATAATGATGATTATGATTTATTGCTTTATGTACCATTATAGCTATTTAAAAGTAAGTAAATTTTTCATTTCTGCTTTACCTTTTTCTAACTATCTTTGGCCTTGGGTATGTGTTAAGTCTAGTCGGATACAGCTATATTCCTTATAGGTAGCATTTTACATAAACCCGTCAGCCAGTAGGCCAATTCAGTCAGACGAATAGTACAAAATTAAGATTTGATATGAAAGAAATTATGTTTTTTATTTACCTAGGTAGACCGTAGGCTTATAAATATTTACTCTGTTTTATAGGTACGAATTACTAAACCATTTTCCAACCAACTCACTTTTAAATTGCCTACCAGACAAACCTCAAAGCTTTTACTTACCTACCTGAGTCTCTTTCAAAAACATCAAAGTGAGTAACATGAAATGAGTTTTCTTATTGACTTATAAACCACGTAAGCACGTTTAACTTTGTTCGGTAAAATTAAGTAAGTAAAGTCTCTTGGTTACAAGAACATTTGCATGGTATTATTTACAGATATTTCTCGTGGAACCATAGTACTGCGATCGTCAACCCGCCTGCCAAGCGTGGCGATTAGTGCAAATCTTCCCCTTCTGGCTCCCCCAGAAGGGGCCTCCGCCTATATCCAGCAGTGGACGTCTTATGGCTAAAATGATGATGATGTGAATTTCTCGTGGTTTAATAATAACAGCAGTAAAGGCCGATCGGGGATTAATTTACGCTTGAGAGTACTTCACCTTGCCTCGGGCCGGCTGTCATTTGTGAATTTTTGACACCCGTTACGGGAATTCAGAAGCCCATACGTCTGACAAATGGTCTTACCAAGGAGTATTGTGGTTTTCAAGTTGTGGAGTTCTGGTATTCAGCTACCACTAGTTACATTGAAAGTTGACCCAAATGCAAGGAAAAGCTATCTAGAAGTATATTTGCTTGATAATAAAAATAAATAATATTAAAATAGCAAACTTATTGAATTATGATTCTTAGTGATTCACTCGGTTATCAAAATCTCAGTTTTGGAGTCAACGAAAGCAAGATAGGTAGGTGTCGTAAGATTCGAAAAGGATTATCACAGATGGATGGATAGCAGAAAATATACGTAGGTACCGTTTCAAAGCTTGGTCATACATAGTATAAATATAGTACCAGCTGTTTAAAGTTAGGTATCTAAAGGATTACAAGACACTTAGGTAATAATCTACACATGCATTTATGTAAATGTAGCAGATGTTCCATATCGATGGTCATAGGTTGACAACTCGTAACCCACATTTTTTCACAAAATGACTTTTATACATCAAAAAATTTTAAATTAAACGCCGAATCTTCCTATAGATAACTCGTAATGCACAAAAAATGTCATTCGAACAATTTATGCCACAATTGACAACTCACAGTTAACAGGTATCAACTTGACCTCACTAGCGCGCGAGTTACGAGATGTCAACGCAAATGAAGTTCGCAAGAACTATCAGACAGAGTAAGATTACGGCGTGAGTTTTAATTGTTTAAAATAGTTTTATGTTTAATTAGTACTATAAATACGTATATTTATTTCCGAAAAGTGTCCTTGAAGGTATAATTATTGGTAAGTGTTTTTATTTTATTTAAAAAAAAAATGGTCAATAAAAGCTCACTATTGAAATTTTAAGCCATTCTATCATCCGTACCTGAATGTAGGGTTAGCTAATACAATTAATAAAAACAATTGAGTTATTCAACAATATTTGAGGTAATAATCTTAATAAAACCTATTTGATAAGTAGTAGGCGTGTGACTGGGAGACGTCATATATCCGAAGCTGTCCAAGTGTTCACCGCTGTACTGGAGGATGTCTTCAAGGTTCAGGACTGGAGAGGACTACGCATCAACGTCAATGGCGATTACATCACTCACCTTCCGTTTGCCGTCGCTATAGTGGTCATGGCTAAGACCATGTGGGACCTCAGTACAATGCTCGATGACCTCAGTAGAGCTTCCGAAAGAGTGGGTCTTAAAATGAACATGGGCAAAACCAAATTCTTATGAATGCCCATGTAACACCCACTTCCATCAAGATCGGAGACTACACTCGAAGTTGTAGACGACTATGTTTACCTGGGACAGACGGTCCAGTTAGGAGGTCTAACTCTGAGAAAAAGGTCAATCGTCGAATACGACTTGGCTGGGCAGCGTTTGGGGAAACTGAGTAGTATCTTCTCGTCCAACTTACCGCAGTGTCTCAAGACGAAAGTCTAAGACGTGTGTGTTGCCAGTGATTACATACGAGACCGAAACGTGATCGCTCACAATGGGACTCATCAGAAGGTTTAAAGTCACCCAAAGGGTAATGGAGAAGGCTATGCTCGGAGTTTCCTTGCGTGATCGAATCAGAAATGGAGACATCCGCATGAGACCCAAGGTTACCGACGTAGCCCGAAGAATTGCCAGATTTAAGTGGTAATGGGGAGGGCGCATTGCTCGCGTCGCTCGAATCGCAGAATGGATGGCCGATGAGGCTGAAAAGTTCTGGAGTGGCGACCGCGAACCGGAAGACCTGGTGAAGGTTGTGGGGATCCACTGGATGCGAGACACACGGGACCGGTCAATGTGGTGACACTTAGGGGACGCCTATGTCTAGCAGTGAACGTCTTTCGGCTGTTGTGACTGCCTCGTTGGTCTAGTGATGGTCGCAAGCGCGACTGGTGAGCATGACATCCTGGGTTTGATTCCCGGGTCGGGCAAAGTGTTATTGGCTATTTCCATCAGGAATTTATCAGTAACAGTCACGGAGTCTAGATTTGTGCCCGGTTGATCGCAATAGGCTCGCCCCCTATTACATGGGACTTAAAAAACATAACTGGCGAAATGTGGGTGTTCTATTAAGTACACCTTTGCCTAACCCTTCGGGGATTACGGGCGTGATGTTATGTTATCCCTCATTTTACGATAATTTGCCGCCCATGTAATCTAATGAAACATTGTTTTTTTAAATTGACACCTCGTAAGTAATTATTGACAGCTCGTAACTCGTATTGTAGTGAGGATTTTTTAACATTGTTTACTCGTAACTGTTTGATTATTGATTATTTAATGAATAACCTATGTGGCCATTACATTTTTTTAATTTATTTCCATAAATAATTCGATTACCCACCAACTACTTTTTTATTTCATTTTATTTTAACTTATTTTCGAAATTATACAGTTTTTTCCCTCTCCTGTAAAATTTGACACATTGCAGTTACGTGTTGTCAACGTATGACCATCGATATAGGTATCTCCGTAGTTACAGAAACCAAATTCGGTTCTAAAACTTAATGGAGCAGACGGGAATTATTATGAGAAAATGTGGAGATGGAAGTCAGCTTTTACAGAGCCACAATATGGCAATTGCGTGAAATTCTAACTATGGAGCACAAGCAGCACTTTTAAGATTATACATAGTGTTAGAAAGCATCGACGTTCAAACTATTACCATGAAATACCGGTGACGGGGTGGTAGCAAGCCTGTTGTGCCGGATCTTTAATATGTGTTGGAGATATGGTCGCGTGCCGGATGACTGGTGCAAGGCCGTAATTGTACCACTATATAAGGGAAAAGATTCACAGCAGGAGTGTAAAAACTACCGTGGCATTAGTCTTTTGAGCGTTGTTGGGAAACTGTATGCGAAAGTGTTGATAAACAGGGTGATAAGAGTGACAGATGAGAAGATTTGGGATGTGCAAGCAGAATTTAGAGAGGGTATGGGCTGTATGGATCAGATCTTTTCCTTAAGGTGCATAGCTGAAAAACATCTGGCAAAGCACAAAAGGGTCTACTGTGCCTTCGTAGACTTGGAGAAGGCTTATGACAGTGTGTGGAGGGAAGAGCTGTGGTCGACTCTATCTATGTATGGTGTGGACAGGTGCTTGGTACGAGCACTAAAATCTTTGTACAAGGATTCTAGTGCTTGTGTTAGGATAAATGGGGCATACACTGGCTGGTTTATCATCTCAAAAGGTGTTAGGCAGGGCTGTGTAGCGTCCCCTTGGCTGTTCAACCTATACATGGATAGTTGTCTGACAGATTTGAAAGAGAATGACTGTGGATTAAGGATGAATGAGTTGCCTGTCAAATGCCTTCTGTACGCAGATGATCAAGTTCTTCTTGCATCGTCAGCGGAACAGTTGCAAGATATGGTAACTGTTATGAATGAAGCATTTAAGAGAAAAGGGATGAATGTAAATGTAAACAAGACGAATGTTATGGTATTTGAAAGAGAAGAGGATATATCGGTGTGTGATGTGGAAATAAATGATAAGAGTGTGAAACAAGTGAATGAGTTTGTATATTTGGGCAGTATGTTTACAAGAGATGGAAAGATTGACGCAGATGTAGAAAGGAGAGTAAACGCGGGAAATAGAGTAAATGGTGCTATGCATGCGGTGGTGACCAACCAGTCGATGTCAAAAGAGGCTCGGCTGGCTGTTCACAATGGTGTGCTGGTGCCTACTCTTATGTATGGCAGTGAATGTTGGGTGTGGCAAACGAAGCATGAAAGTAGGATTAATGCTGTGGAGATGCGTTCTTTGCGAAGCATGTGTGGTGTAACTCTGAATGATAAGTTGAGGAATGAGATTATACGAGAACGTTGCGGTTTAAAAGAAGATGTAGTGACAAAAATTGAAAAGAGTATGCTAAGGTGGTTCGGTCATGTGGAAAGGATGAATGAAAGGCGATTAACAAAAGGTATTTACAAGGCAGATGTGAGTGGTAATGCCGGGAGGGGACGCCCTAGAAAGACATACACTGATCATATTGGTGCCGTTCTTCTGAAAGGACAGGTGCGTAGTACTCGTAACCGGCGTGCGTGTATGACCAGATGTATGAATGTGTACGAGGCAAAAGGAGTATGTAAGGATCGTAGCAAGTGGCGTTCTGTGGTTTCTGCCTACCCCCATGGGAAAAGGGCGTGAGTTTATGTATGTATGTAAATTCTGAATTTCGTGGGCTACCCTGACGCTTCCCCTGTATGCATTGAGAGTATGATCAAAGAACAATATGCCATTTAAGTGGAAGTTGGAATATCCAGCGCATCATGTTGGTACTTGTACCGTAAGCCCTCTAGCAACCTCGTAGTTGGGCTAATCTTCTTACCAAAATATAGCGCCACATCGAACTTCAGTTTCAGGCAAAAGTCGATTTATCGGTTAACTCCACAACGGAAGGTTTAAAACTGACGAATTAATTCAATAACATTTCCATTAAATGTGATGTTTACTTTAACTTAGTACTACTATACAAAAATAATATTAACATTGCGCAATGTGTAACAGCTAGTCCAAATCGGCGTTTGGTAACTTTAGCTTCGCTCAAAACTTTTAAATGACGCCGAAAGTTTGGTTGAAGGTGGTAGGTATTCCCGTCGGGGCTGCGGGTTGTTCGAAAGAGATACCGCGGCCTCGGCACAAGGGCTAAGAAGAAACATGTGTGGTTTTAGTCAGTAGAAGTCTGACACTCCCTTCCGCTCTGCCCAGGGCGGGAGGGGGTTATTTGATGATTTTCCACCCCCCAAAAAATATAAAAAAGGTGGTAGGTATTTTTGGGCTGAGGTGGCCGAAGCTTCGGTCGGATAACATGAAATTTTTCCAACAGCTGGCTTCACCAGTCGCGATTGCGACCACAAGCCCAACGAGGCAGTCAACCATAAATTATTATTCACCTCAACTATTCTCAGCAAGATATCAAACAACCCAACTTAATCAATGCCCCACTTACAACAAGATATTAATTTCGCTCACGGCTATTCATTGATGAATCAATAGCCAGCATTATATACCTACTACAAAATATAATAGCTGACGTACATAAGCCTCGCATCTATATACTGTAAACCGGATATAGTAGTTGGTTTGATCGCAGCTCACGGGTAGGATGCATCCGAACTGGGGATTAATTACGAGCAAAATATGCTCTGTTAACCTTTGGTAAACATGTAGGATCAACACATGTTGAGGCAGCTGGAATAATATATAAGTGCATAGATATGTATGAGGAACAGATTGTATAGTTTTTCATCCCCACTCGAGAAGCTAGAATCTTCCTAAATCACTAAACGTGTGTTTGGTGTTCCATTGCCCGACTTGTTGTTGGATTTCTTCCAACAACAAGTCTGTCTTCTTTCTTCATCTGCCTAGATTTTTCCCAATCGCATGTTGAACCTGATGCAGCTGAACACCAGTATTTTTCATGGGGCGATTGCATATCCTGCCCACACCCTAATTGGTAGTGGGTAATACTTAACCGTCTGGTAAGACAAGTTGTTAGATTTACAAGTCACGGCCTACTTGTAACGACTGCCAAAGATCTATATATCTAAAAGATCTATATCTAAAAGATCTATATCTAAAAGATCTATATCTAAAAGATCTATATCTAAAAGATCTACATCTAAAAGATACCAACGGCTTAATGTGCTTTCCAAGGCACGGAAGAAACTCTGTATGTACTGTTCACAGACTTCCACGTGTAAGGTTACGGACGACCGATTCTTCAGTGTTTCAACCTACATTTTCTAGGGACTCATTTAAAGCTTGACACATTGAGATTTTGAGTAGTAAGCTTTTTTTAGGATGGCAATGTGACAAGCAACATGACAACGGATAAGTTGTTACCGAGAAGTAAGTTAGTACAAAGACACTGTTAACACGAATTTGGAATGTGAAATTATCCATTTCTAGGGAATTTCTCTCCAACCTTTCCTTTGTCAGCAGAAGACACGTAGAGGTTTTAGAAGTTGTCTGACTAAATAAAGGTACACTTGGCTATACTGACATTCCAGTAACAGGCGGCGTCTAGTCGCATTTACTCAACTTTATCAGCTTGCCTATTTGTAGTACCCGTCATTGCGACTTATTTTGTTGTTCTTGTAATCTAGAATTCTAGACCATACATGGGGACCTTCAGTGTCAAAGTTTTAACTTTTAAGCTATTGCATAGCTTCTATCGCGGGCCTTGAGCGTGGGGACCGAATCCAGAAATTCCGTAACGAAAAAAAAAAAAAAAACCTAACGAATTGACACTTGACAATTTCTTGAAATCAAAAATTGTGAGTTGCCTGTATTTAATTTTATTATTCAGTCAAAAACTTCCTCAAAGAATTTCTGTGAGCGTGTTAATTAATTTTATAAGCGTAAGATAAGATACTATTAATAGAAATTATCAATAAATTACATTATTTGAGCAAACATATTAATAAAAATAAATTAAATTATATAAATCAAATGTAACCTTCATAGCTCTAACCCAGAGATTATCAAACTTATTTTTTTTACCGCCCCCTTTTTAAAATCAATTATTTTTCAGCGCCCCCTATTTTTTTTACACTCCTAAAACTTAAAAACTACAAGTAAGTATATTATTATTACTTTAATTAATTTAGTAATACTGTACTAGATTAGTCGGTTCTGGTGTCTGAACTTGCATTCTAAACAAGACATTTTTACCAGTGAGAGCAATTAAAATACATTTTAAAATATTAACAATATATTTTAATCAAATTAAAACACAAACAATATAGATATGCACCTAATCAATATTAGTTTTAAAACTAATCTAATGAGATGGATGAATTTGATGATTTTTAATGAGTTTGTTGATGTCAGGTCCAATTTAAAAAAAAAATCGCTTCAAAAACACAAAGTGAAAAAAAACAAAAACACAAAAAAGTGAAAAATAAACTTCAGAAGAAAAATCAGCGTCTGAAGTCGATGACATTTGTTTGTCTTAATTTTTTTTTTGATTTTTTTGCCTTAGTAGGTTTAAATTTTAGTGAATTTTAAAATATAAAGTAAATGAAATTGCAAATCAACCATCGCCCCCCTAAACCTCACCAACGCCCCCCAATTTTTTCTGGGTCCCTCAATGCCCCCCTCTAGGTCTCGAACGCCCACAAGGGGGCGCTATCGCCCACTTTGAGAAAGACTGCCTAACCACTAAGAAAAACTATGACACAAAATAAAAGAAAAAGTAAATGACATCTTGACAACTGACGTAATGTCAGATGAAAAGTAAACATTGAAAAATTATTAGATTTAATATTTTAAAACAGCAAAATCAAAGTTAATAAATCGAATAAGATCGATTATAAGGCTGCCAACAAAAATAGTTGTCGCCAAGGCGCGACATGAGACGTAAAAGGACATTTTATAAAAGATGAGGATGATTAGTAAAAGTGTAAGTATAAATACTATATTTAAATACTGCATTAATAAAATAAATAAATAATTATAATTGCACAAGTTGATAAAAAATGCTATGCAATAGCTTTACCGCGGCAGTCTCCAGTGCCACACGTCTTTTTTTTATGTTTTTTTAAAGTACCTAAGTATCAGTTTTTTACCTTTTCTACTTTGAATATGTCAGACCTATGTGCTATCCATGTACTACCAGGCTTTCGTAACGACTAGCAAAGATCTACATGACAACCGGAACCAACGATTATCATGAGTCAACAACTACTCGTACCAACGTATAATGTCAACATTTTCCACCATTTCCACGGCAACATCCATTGTTCGTGCAGCTTCGTAGCTACGTATTGATTTACAATGTATTTTCGGAGTTAACATAATGGTGGATTAATTAGTGGCGCTCACCCCGAAATTATATTGTTCGCTTTGATGGACGAGGTCTTGTACGTAACAGACAGATATGTATTGCTTTATATTCGCTTTTACATGTTACCTACCGGCTTATCGTTGGTTGTATAAAGCATCTTTGCTGATGGCAATATCTTCGCTTTCGTACTCAGTGTTTAAAGTATATGTAATATGTTACCACAAACCTTAAAGGTATTTTTAGGTAGGTGTCGAGGTAGGATTTCAATTAGATTAAATTATTTTTGGGTAAAAAAATATAAAAATACCCCGATGAAAATTTAATTACATGTACTAAAATGACGAAACTTACATGGCAACATACCTACGGACGCGGTATTTCAAGAACAAAATGAGAATAATATTCTTAAAAAAAAAACACTTTCGTTTAGTGTGTCAAATAAATTGAAATCCATTACGAAACCACAGACTTCATCATTAAAACATAAACAACACCATGTGTATTTGAGTAGGCGTCATTAACTTCAAACATATTTAAACCTTTCGTATTTAATAAGAAACTCATCAGATTTTTCATTAATTATAGAGGGTAGGTAGCACAAAGTTAGTTCAAAGCTAACCGTGGAACAATACTTCGCGTTCACTCAAAACTTCAGTTACTCATTCGTTCACTCAAAACTTTCCCTACTCACTCGTTCACTCGTTCCGCTGCTCTAAACAAGAATAGAGATGAGAAACTCGCGGGAGTTGTTTATTCTCCCTAAAATTTACTTAGAAATAAATAACTTCCTCATAAAGTGAGGTTTAATAATAATGTTTTTGTGTTAATTAACTACGGGGTTACATGAGTTTAAAATTTGAAGTATTTATGTATAATAATAATGGTCAACAACCTAATCCACACCAGCAATGGGCCCACGAGGTGTATTACGGTTTTACGGTCTCTCTCATATACAGCGTGTACTAGAAAGGTGAGGTCATATTTCAGGGCGTGATTCAGATCATCAAACTGAATAGCTTCCTCTATGCGATCCCATACATACTTTCTCTATTCGATTCCATATTCATATACACTTGGGTCGAGTAAGTATTAAAGTTTTTTGTTTCTGTGTTTTGAACCAGTAGTTTTATTTCGTTATTTCGGTGGTAGTACCATGTAGTTGACTGAATCAGATCCGGAAATAGGACCACAAGCTTCTGCTACTTACTCGCTGTGTCGCGTCGGGGTCACCAGTTTGGGGGACACATGAGAACCAAAATGATAAATCCTGCATCACGCTATCAAAGTTATCCCCGACATTAGCCTATATAGAAAATCCCGACTTACATATGTCGGGCAGTTAGCCCACCAGACAACACCCGTCTGGTCGGAGGATCCTCCCTTTTCTATGGGGGATGAGGAACTTTACACCCTGTTCCTCATATGCCCCCCAAATGCCTATGTTCCAGTCTCTTCTTCTTGTTCTTAGCTCTATCCAACATTAGGTGGGGTTGGCCTATTATTTCTGGTGCCAGGACAATCAACCCTGGGTTGCCGGTTCGGGCAATTCTTCGTTCAATAGTTGCTTCCTTAGCAGTAGTGGGAATAATATAGGCTGATATGGCATGTAATAAGTTATTTTACAGATTAGAAACCTACTTCGTAAACTAGTCTTTAGCTCCAAAGTTAAGAAAACAGAGTACAATAAACCCCTTTCTCCTTTCTTTTAAAATAATTCCAGCTACAGGACTCTTATAACAACAGTTCCATCGAAACTAAAAGCTTTTGTGGACAACAATGACAGTAAAGCAACCTAATTAAAATCTTGTTGATACAGGATATTAGAAGGGTTTGTCAGACCATCCCGTAAACGTTCTAAATAACAAACGAGACCTAACGTCAATGAGGGTTATGTACTTTGATCGGCCATCTTGTAAATTTAAACAGTTGGGATAAGGACTTTAAAGTATAATAGCATTGATCGGTCGAGACGTTTCCAGTGAAAAAGCTGGATAAAGTCTACAGGATAAAAGCTCCAAACCCAAGCTTTTTTCCTGTAGAATTCAATCAAAGGCCTAAACCCAGGATAGACTTAGGACGTATTTTACGATGTCCTAATATGGACTACGTAAAAGTATTAAAAAATGGAACGGAATTTTTATGAAATTATCTGCCAAGTAAGTTAACGGGAACTTAATCGTAGGTGATGAAACAGATCCTAACTGGAGAAAAAAATAATCCTATTAGACGGACGATTGTCTATGATTTAATGTTACATTCGTTAATATACTCAATCTGTCAAACTTGTTGGTATACATAAACGCGGGAAACTTACTTACTTATGCCAAACGTAACTACTAAAAATGTATTCTTGAACTGAACTTCCTCCTTTTTTCTGCTTATATTACTTTTAAGAGATAAGGTACAACCGAAACAAAAAACCCCAAATCCAAAGTTAAATCAGAACAGAACAACCCTATCAAAAAATCTCAATTGTTTTGTTTGCAGGTAACCGCAGATTAATGTATGCCTAGTCCGCTAGCGACACCTGTCGTTTGATGCCGAAAAGTAATTAATTGGTTTAGCAAAAAAAGGAAACATTTGCGTGTTTGTTCGCTAAAGCATATCGAAACTGACTGTTGCAATGCCGACTCCATTTTGTGTGTAATGGAGTTTTACATATTGTAAGTTTTAATTAAAAAGTTTTATATTTCATTTTTCTGTTGAACTTGCGACCCACGGATGCCCCTCAAGTTAAAGGGGAAAATATACAAGTCCGTGATTAGACCTGTCGTACTGTATGGATCAGGGTGCTGGGCTTTGAAAAAGATGGATGAAAAACGATTGCATGTAGCGGAGATGAGAATGTTGAGATGGATGTGCGGAGTGACAAGAATGGATAAAGTGAGGAATGAGTATATTAGAGGAAGTTTGAAAGTAGCACCTGTTACAGAAAAATTGAAAGGAAGTCGTTTATCTTGGTATGGTCATGTAATGAGGAGGGATGAAACGCATGTGACTAAAAAAGTGATGGATATAAATATTGATGGATGGAGAGGGAGAGGAAGGCCAAAGAAAAGATGGATGGATTGTGTGAGGAATGATATGAATGAGAAAGGAATAAATGCCACCTTGACGTGTAACAGGGAAGAATGGAAGAAGAAAACGTGTTGCGCCGACCCCAAATAGAATGGGATAAGGGCAGGAAGATGATGATGTTGAACTATTGTTTTCTGGCAACAACTGTTTTGTTTGCAGGTAACCCCAGATTATTAATGGGCGCCTAGTCCGCTATCGACACCTGGCGTTTGATACCGAAAAGTAATTAATTGATTTAGCAAAAAAAAAGGAAACATTCACTTGTTTGTTCGCTAAAACTTATCCGAACTGACTGTTGCAATAACGAGCCCACTTAGTGTATAATGTAGTTTTACAGGTAATTTTAATTCTCTACATTAAAACTTACCTTAATTTATTTTCCATTAATCTTTAATGATTGTTTTCTGCCAACAATTATGCAAGTATCCATCCGCAGGATTTATCTATTCAGCAAATCACTTATCATTGAAAAACATTCCATAATCAAGTTTTTAACGGTCGCACTGATGAAACTGACTTGAGACAGGAAGATTCACAGCATTCAACTGGATTGCTGCCTGCAATGCTTTTAACGAAATAGAAAACCACTCTATTCACAAATACTATTATGCAACCTCAAGAACTAGCGTGTAATAAAATTAAAATTAACATTTAAAAACGGACTCCATTTTTCCTCTTGACATCAACAAAATTTACATTAATTTCACCATGTTACGTAGTCAAAAAGGGGATGGATATTTCGTCATAACAAATTCAAATATATTTAAAATCTAAATTGAGTTTTCACCCCGCCAGCGCCCGTTGCGTTTCTATTTTTCCGGGCTTACGGTCACACTCAGGGTTGGAAATCCCTGCTTGTTTATTTTGTTTAAACTCAATGCGTTGTCTTGTTTAAGTATATATTTTGTAGGGAGTCCAAGGTTTGTGTTAATAAGTAAATAAGTAGGTGTGCGGTTTTCATTACACTTTACACTCGGATGCGAATACGATAAAAAGCAGCTGTGTCTTGAATGAAAAGACAATCTATGTGTTAAGGAAATTGTATTTTCTCAGGACGATGTTGAAATGGAACCGGTTTGATAGAATTTAATCATAGATATTTAATAGGTTGAGAGTCCACCCGGATCTTTTGCAAGTTTTCTATTGCATTCTATTTATTTTATCAAGAACGTTGAAAAACATAGGTTAAATCAGACGTCTATCATACGTAAGGGTAATTTTGAAATTCTTTATTTCCTTCTTTAGAAAGAATTTTGAAATTGTACATGGCAAATATGACAATCAGCAAAAAGATATTGCTGAAATAACAAATATTAACTAACAAGTTGTGTTTTGTAACACTTATTTTTAGTATGTGAGCGGATGTTTCAGTTTTTGATATAAATTTTTGTTGGATAGCGCGACCCGTTTGACGGATGACCTAAAAAGATAAAAAAGCCAAATTGTGAATTCAGTTTCAAACTCCAACTTTTTGGATGTTCCCGTAGATATAACAGCTTTTATCCTTATAGATGGAACTTACCTAGTACAGTAGTACCTACTTAGTAGGTACCTAGACTGAAAAACAATATTCTCCTTTTTCAACATGAAGAACAAGAAAATGGCTACTTATTTTTCTTTGTAAATCGTTTTCTGGGGAGGCTTTCAGGCATTACGTGTCAGTTAGACGAAGGAAACCGATTTCATTTGCCTTTGGTGTCAAAGTGTAGTTTGTAGGAAACAACGCTCATTACCAGGAGGAATATGAAACTCCCTCTATGTTTTTTGTATGTCCATATTCAGCATGTTGTGATAATTGTAGACTAGAGAGTCACGATGTTCTTAAAACCACTTTATAAGCTATAATATCTTAGCAATATCATCACCATCTACCTGCCCTTGTCCCATATTACTTAAGATCGTTTTTTTTGTTCCGTTCTCCTCTATCAACCATCACTCTATCATTTACTCCTTTTTCTTTCATATCATTCCTCATACAACCCATTCATCGTTTTCTTGGTCTTCCTCTCCCTCCCCATCCATCAATATGGATCATCTATGATAATAACACATTACAGACCGAAAATGAAGCACAGTGTAAAATTATATCCACCAAAATCATAGGTTAATATGGTGCCGGGATGTAACCAAAATCAATGTGAAATTGATACCTCATTGCAGCATTACTTAGCTGACCACAAATGCAGCATTTGATCCGAATAGGTCGTGTAATACAAATCGTATGTATAATAATTATAATTAACCTTGAACCGCAGAAATATGTGAAAAGTAAAAGGCGATTAGCGGCTGAAGCAGTTAAACGCTTTTATTAGCTTTACCTGGGACTAACTTTGCTTTAAAATCTTGGAAGTTAAATTATACTCGCTCCCGGTTTCCGATTGCGCTGAAAATTTTCATGCAAGTTTAGTTTGTATGACAATGCATGGTTAGCTAAGTGCCGTTGTTTAAAGAGATTTTACTAATTAGCGTATATTAACATTAATAATATTCAATAATATATATAGTTATTGTGAGCCAAATCTTATTTGACCTTATTATGATTCACGCTTATGGAAATGAGGAAATAGGGACATGGCATCATCATCAGCCTATTATGTTCCAACTACACGGCCTCAGGCCTCTTCTGAAATAGAGACAAGGTAGATACAACCAATGTAAACATTGTACAGAAATGGCCGACCAAGATACGTGTATCTTTTGAACTGTTTCTTTAGGACGAGTTCAAACAAAAAGCAAACTACTGAATTGAATACCCTTTATCTCTAACATCTAGATAGGATTGTAAAGAAATGTATAGAAATAAACACAATTTATTTTTCTACCTTTTTATACATATTTTTCTTATTACGGGTCTTCTTTTTAGTTTAATTTGATATGAAATATAGTAGTTATGGCCAGAGATCGCGCAGGATAGAGTTATAGAAGGAGAACGGGGAGGCATTTGTTCAGCAGTGGGACACCATGTACGTTATAAAAAAAAAGCGTAGAGTATTTATGAATCTATGGACCGAAAAAATTGTTATGGGGATAAAAACACGAGATACAAATTAACTCACATCAGTGAACCGCTTCTTACAGGTTAACATAATTCCAAATATATGAAAAAGAAACAATCAAAAATATGATATCGTTTAGAAAAGCTTTGAGAAAACGTAATTACGAACAGACAGCGAGCAAAACGAGCTTAGCCACGCGCCAGGTACGTGCGTATAAAAGCTTTCGCTCATATCATGACGTAAGCAGTGTTGTACTTAGGAAAATATTAAAGCTTGTTTTCTGAGACAGCTTCAGGCTTAAATAGCTTCAGCTTCGAGCTTGATATTTTGATGATTTTTAATATGTGTGTAATTTTGGAATGTTATTATGATTTTTATTTATTATTGACATTTATTGATTTTTAATGTGTGCTATTTGTATTTGTATTATTTTCTCATTATGGGTTATTATTATTATATTAATTGCCTGAAATGAAATACAATTTATTTATTTAAAATGTTGGAAAATGATTTCGATTTTCTATGAAAAATAATTCCAAGGTAAGTTTTATACCCTGTAATTATTTTTTCCACAATCCAGGTGCATACCGAGTTTCCTCCGTGCTTCGGAAAGCAAGTTATAAGCCTTCTGTCCCCGCTGTCATTTATAATTCTTTGGCAGTCGTTGCAGGTAGTGGCCCAAAAGTCTGACTGTCTTACCAAGGAGTAATAAATATTGTTGAGAAAAGGCGAAACGATGATTCTGATTGGCTCACTGGGACACATATTATTAAAAAGGTTAAATACATAAGTACATATTTACATTAAAAATAGATTGACAGTCAAGTCTATAACCTTGATTATTTGATAAACGTTCTATTGGAAAACTCTCAAATATCTTGAGACAAGAGTATTTTGTTTGCTATATAGAATATCGGATTTATTAGACTGGAAAATCTAGTAGGTACAGCCGTACCTAGTCAATAGCCAGTATGATCTGGCCTCCCTTTATATAAGCCACCGTCACAATGCGAGATCAGTTTAATCTGGAATTCAAAGCTTGATTGGCATCGTGCGAACCAATAGAGACGACATCGCCTCTTGACCAATCCTTTGAATTTATCAGAAATCACAGAGCTTTGAAATCTCAGCAAATAGAGAGGGTCTTTGGTCTCGTGTCCACGAACAACATCTATTCATACCCACCAACGAGTTTGGCACAAGCTAGCTGTCACACGCATACACCTATAGTCAAGAGGTCCTGTAGTATGATTCGCGTAAGATAATGATGTATATCGACGTACGGTTAGTACGGGAAGTGATAGCTATCGTTTTCAATTGCGAGTTTTTGGTACAAGTTCACATTTAATAGTTGACCGATTAAAAAAAATATGATTCTGTTTAGTCCGTCTGTTAGATTATTGAAAAATATTGGATACGTGTTTTTTGTTTTATCAAATTAATAAATATAAAATCCCTAGCACTGAGTTCTCTGACGGTCGACCACTTTTCAATCTTATTATTTAGGGATAAAGGTGATTGTGGCAGACCGTCAGCAAACCCTTTAAGACGAATAGAAGAAATAAAAGTTCTTTGAAAGCAATACTAAGAAACAAGATCCCTGTAATCTTTACAAATCCTAGTCCCAATAAACTTATACGTTTACCAACTCTCGGGGATGAAAAACATTGCGTGGTAACCTGGGATAATCTGCTTGTTCATTTTTAAGGGGGTGGGGGGAGACGAGCCGTGGAAGTTTGGTGGAGCAGTAGATATAGCGGGGAGTAATATGTCCACTGAGGAATTAAAGGAAGGTAGACATGCAGTTTTTTGGCCTAGGCTACAACATAACGAAATCCTGCCTGCCTGTAATTCCCGAAAGGTAGAGGTGGTGCCAATTATGTTTAAGTCCCATGTAATAGGGGGCGAGCCAATTGCCATCAACTGGGCACAAATACTGTGGCTGCTACTGAGAAATTCCTGTTGTAAAGGCCAATAATACTTTGCCCAGCACCTGAATATAGGCTATGGGGGCCGCATTTTTCAGCGTGAATCACGTGAGTTCTGTGAAATTCCTTCGAAAAATTATTTCCAAAATTTTCACTTTTCCACTGTTTCGTTCGAATCCGTGGCAAAAGCGGCAGCCAACCTACACGTGATGGGCAATAATCGTTCCTTCTCAGTATAGGCCAAGTATACAGGGCTTAAACGGTCCTTCACGAAGCGGACAACCAAGCATTATGAACATCAAACTAAAAAAAAAATCGTACGCAAAAATTAATGAAGGAAACATTTTTTTTTTGGAGTGAGTAATCACGTTTTTAGGTAAAACTCAAGGTAGCACACTCAACACTGACGGAGGCTTTGAAATGTAAATGGATCATCGAAGTAATTCAGGAAAAGATGTTACCTTTAAAACTATGTTCATTTTGGAACTTTGATCTCCAATACTTATCTCATAATAATATCATCTGTAACTAGAAGGTGCCCAGGTTTGAGCCAGAACAAACGCAATGAAGGGTGAACCAGTGGCTTTTGACCTCGATAAGGGTATTTTTACACCCTTTATAGCCAGGGCTGTAACATCTGGGTAACATGCTGAATCTAATCAACACGCAACGTTTTGTGTACTTAATACCTTCTTTCATTGAAATCACTTTTATCAATTAGCCTCCCAAATAATAATTGGTTTTGATAAAATCTCTCACTAAGCTTTTTATGAGCCACTAATTAGCGGTTATGGTTCATCGGGCGTCGATTAGCAAACTAATAATAATGTTGGGAAAAGGCACACATTGTGCTAAAACTTTGTACGTCGATTTTAATAAGGTTCGTGCCAAACGTGATTTTCAATTTTGATTGTAGATGGGTTTATATAACGAAGAATATTAGAGGACGGAGATAGGTAATCTAAGTTTTTTTTTAAATCTAGTGTACTGAGAACAATGAGGTGTGGACCAAAATAGACTCTATATGAAGACCATCAGACACGGTAATACGGTGGGATGAGCGGAACAAAACAAAAGACTAGTCCTGGATCGAAACAATTAGAAGTCGTAGGGAGAGGGTTTTGTCCAGTTGTACGATGACGCAGTTTAACTGTAAAAGTAACCCTAGGTACTACTATATCTGGTGAAGGTACTATTTATTTTACCGAGGTACCTACATAAAACACGGTAGGTACAATAGTATGTCCTCCTCCGATCCTTAATCATTTTAACGGAGATACACTTAACGATATTGCAGCCTCTTGGGAAAGGTCGGAAGCAACAAAGGGAGACAATAAAATTGATACTGAACACTACAGCCTTCTCCATTTCTCTTCAAAAACGAGTCCTAAGAGTCCGTTGGTAAATTCAAAACACGATTGTCTGTGAGCATTGTATTTAAAATGTACTTTGAAGTTCAAAATCGCAATAGATACGAGTGGCGGAGTGCGCCATTTACCCGGGAGTAAAATAGAACAGTATAATTATATTCTTTGTTTTTTTTTAAAGAACAATCCCTTTTTTTCTTACTTAGTCGAATCTTGGGCAAAAGATCCGAAATTATGATCGATTAATTTAAAGTCTATCTCGTTTCATACCATTAGGATATATATATAGCAAACTGACGTTCCACACACACATTTGGTTTGGTTTGGCTAAAGAATGTTTCCGACGCTTAGGTTTTGTTTTACGTAACTGTCAAGGTTTTAATAACCAGGCAGTCATTAGGCTTTTGTTCGGTGCAAGCTTGAAACCAGCGCTTGTATGTGGAATCCTCACGAGGTTACCTACATGCTCATGCTGGAAAAGGTGCAAAAAGCTTTTCTTAGGTACCTCTACAAACATGTGTTTGAATACTATCTTTATATGTATCCTACTAAATTCCTTTTAGGATGTTTAAATTTTAATTCTATTCGAGTTAGGCGGTCTTTTGACCAAATAACAACAGCGTATAAAATTAAACATGGTCATACCGACGCCTCAGATTTACATGCGGAGCTGTGTCAATTATTTGTTCCAAAAATTTATAATCGCTCTAGAAAGCATAAATTGTTTAATGTCCCATTTTGTCGCACTGTAGCTCGGTCCACCTCCCCTATACCGCATATGCTAACGATGCTCAACGCGCTCGTGGAGACCAACCGTGGATTGGATTTGTTTGCTGATGAATGGAAGACGATACTGTTAGAATGTTTGTGGTTCTGCGAGAAGACCGAGTAAAAGGATTACTTAATTTAGTGTAAATGGCTTAAGCTGTACTAAATGTAATAATAAATAAATAAATAAATATATTTACTACGTCGATTTTACATAACCTAGCCTTAGTAACTCATAGACGCATACTTTGTCACCTAATAGCCCGATACACTAACCTACATCCAAGCGCATCAAGGGTGACTGGCTCCATTGACTGATAATCGCCATTTTGTGTCCCATATATCCAACGAGCCGCGCGAATGTTCGACGCGGATAAGCGACACGTACTAAAACTATACGCGACACCGCTCGATTTTATCGCACTAGTGCGTTTAGGGAATGAGTTTACATGCATCGGATTTGCACTGGTAAACGCGTTCCTTGTTTGGGAACGCGTATATAATATCAGATACCCAGTAGTGGGTGAAATCGAGCTGTGGATGATAATGAGTTTCTTATCGAAGAACTAAAAAAAAACTAATTCTTCGTGGCGTCAATAGAGAAACAGTGGCTATTATTTAATATGCAGATAGATCAACCAAAGATTAAGGTCCCAAACATCAGCTCTGTCTAAGACAAAAGCTAAAATGTCTTGTGATGTGATAAGGGCCGCTGAAGAGGGGTTTTAGAGACTCTTACCTTTCTACTCCTAGTACATAATCTCTTTGCTGACGAGGGTTTAAGAGATTTTTTTCATCGCATTCCGTCACTATACCTACTACCTTTTGTAGGATACGGTTAAATGTGAAGCAGAGCTTTTTTACGTCTTGTCTTGCGATATTTTCGTCACGGTCATAGGTTAGTTACTCTTTTGGTTGCCTTTGTTTTTTGAAATCCTTAGTTAAGCTCTCAATGACATTTGGTAATAGGTTATCGTGGCATATGTCCATACCATGTGACGCGGAGGAATGAGGAAAATGTAGTGAGCAAAAAGTTGAGTATGAATGTAGATTGCCATTAAAGTAGCCCTCTACTTTAATAATCATAGACACAGACCAAAGAAACACTGGATGGACTGCGTGAAGGTGACATGGTTAGAAAGAAGGTGACTGCTGTAATTATTAGTAATAGAGAAGTATGGTAGAAGAAACCATCCAACTAGATAAGGGCAAGAGAATGATGATTCTAAGAATTAACAATCGATGTGAAAGCGGGGCGTAAATACAAGAAGTATATTTTAAACTAAAATCATTATACCTATAGCCAAAACAACAAAACCAATACAATAAAAGTTAAAAGTATTACTTCCCTTTTTCATTGGGGTGGGAAATCATCAAATAACCCCTCTCGCTCTTGGGCAGAGCGGAAGGGAGTGTCAGACTTCAACTGACTAAAAACCATCCATGTTCCTTATTAGCCCTTGCACCGAGGCCGCGGTATCTCTTTCAAACAACCCGCAGCCCCGACGGGGAGTAGTTACTTCCTTCAATTCTATTTAGTAATGTTTGAGGTTTGAGGTTTCGTGAAGCTTTCAATTAAAAATAGTTGCGATGCATCTCGTTTAATTAAACTGATTGAAACTTTGGCAGTATTGATTGAGGTGTACGGTCAATACAGCTTGGTATAGTCCACGCTTTGGAACCGGTGAACCAAAGGGAGAATTGAAATTCTCACTCCGATGAAATAAAAAAAGGATTTTGCTTTTGTGACCGTGCCGATATTGGTACGTTGCCGTTGTTAAAAAGTTTGGAAACAATTTTCTTTTTATACGTAGTACGTGGAACTACAAAATAATGCCTACGTTCGAGTGAATGCCTTGATTAGTGAATTTGGTTTTTAAAATTTAGTCTTTAATTCTTGTTGTAATGGAGGCCATGAAAGGATTTTAAGTGAGAATTTACTTAAGTTACAAAATATCGATTTATCAGATACTGGAGGGATAGTTTTCTAATGATTTTTGAACACACAGGTCACAGCGTCCGAATGTTTGTTCTTAGTGTACGAGCTTATTTAAGACCTTGTAGACAAGACATAGAGAACAAAGGCTCTATGCAATATCGCCACAACATTAAATTCTACAAGCCCATTGAATATACCTTCATCGAAACTAATTCAGAAACTTCTGATTATGATGGCCATTAAAAGAATTTATTGGCAAAGTAGATAAAAGCCATTAATGCGTACCTCCGTACTTAGATAATATGATATTCTATCAATCAGATATCAGAAAGTGTTCATTTAAAAGTAAAAAATATATTAAACCAACATAAGGTGCCGAAGAATGTATGCCAATCATTTTGAAATTCAGTGTAGACATACGATGGTGTTAGGGCCACTTGTCTAGTTGTCCATAAAGATGTATCCTTTATAGAGTTTATAATCAAACGATATATAAATGTAAGACACAAAGCAATTACGAATGGTCCTATTTATAATGTTTCTTTGTGTTTTACATTTTTTATCCCCAAGAAATAATTCATTAATTTTTATAAAAAGATGATCTTCACGAAGTTTATTCGCAGGTAAATGACTTTCCACGAATCAAGTCCTGAAGTCCCTGTCTCGTAGTTTATTTTATTATGAATTAATGCAATGGTGATATTAACAATCTTCATTGAGTTTAAAGCACGCTTCCCTCTTTTCACTAATCAAACTGAAGAACTTGGTCTTAGATTTTAATTGATATTGTTATAACCTGCCAGTAGCTGAGACTATTTTTGTTTCAGAAAACGATGTCCCGATGTGCATTTCTCTTAAAATTAATGTTATTTAATTTTTTTATATAATTTGATTCATACCTGTTTACGCACGTTAATTTAAAAAACCGGCCATAATATTTAAAACAAAAATAAAACACACTTTCAAACAACCACAAATCCTGGCACTCAATAAAAGAAGCACTCGTGAAATTCGAAATTCAAACTGTAACCGCCAGTTTAGAAGCGGAAACTTGACGCGATTTTCCCGCTTGATAACGGCGGGAGCACTCGCGGCCAATGTCTCGTCTCGACTGGTCGAGATTCAACGAAAGGGATGCTGGGATTCAGGCACGTCCCCTCCCGCCGCCTGATGTCACAGTGTAGATACATACAGAAGGCTTAATAATTCTACTGTTTTACATGGTCGATAATGACCACTGCAAAAATATTGACTTCTGAATTCTGGTGACATTGGTAACATTTATTTTAAAGATTTTACTAGGATAAAAACCAACTGGACGAATAATTGGGTTTCTTGGGAAACTGTTGAAAGTGCTAAACATTTTCCTACACGATATTCCTACTATTGCTACCTCTCGTAAATAAAACAATAATTATCCATTGATATAAAAACTAAAGATACGGTCGTCCGAACATTTGCTCGACGCGTTCGCCATACAGAAAATCGGTGTAGTCTGCTCGTTAACGTAACCTTGTATAAGCGGTGTGGTATTTTTGAGGTATAAAAAACATAAATAAAGCTTTTAATAAAATTTACGACCGCACCCGAAGAGGGCCGATCGTGGACTAGTTCACTTCGGCTTAGGAAAGACCGTTTTAGGACCAAGTTCGAGGCGTCATTGTAACATGCTGTCCGCCCAGTCCTTACGCAGTAAATATAAGTCAATGTTATTATCACTTTTAATTTTGTACGAGTTCCCCAGTGTTATAGAAGAGAACATACTTACTTATCTTTCTTATGTAGCCGACAAAAGTTATAGGACAAACGCATTCAATGAGTTATTGTCGTACGTTGTCCTTCTCAACTTTCCATGTCACTTCTTGTCACCCTGGGTACGTCATTCAGCCAGTAGCCTTTGTGCCTCACACAAATTGGATGCGGTTACTCGGTTAGTGCCGTGTGACAGTGTTATGGTATACAAATACTTTGAACGCGGTACCCCCTAATTTTATTCGAAGACAATATTTGGCCCGCGCTGATGAGTCGTCTCCGATAAACAGAGAGGAGACCTAAGTCCCAGCAGTGGACTATTACAAGGTGTAAACTGACTCTTTAGGAAACCGCCAAACAAGCATCCTGTACATCGAACTAAGTTACTCTTCGCAAAAATGATTGCTGGGAAATTGCTTTTTCTTTTTGGGGTGAAACATCATGTTTGACGGTAGAGCTCAATGTGACGCAATCAGAACATTGAGCGGATGAACACACTGAATAGGTTAATGAATAGTACAAGTGCCATGGGGTTTTAACGTAAACTTTTAATATTAAATACTTGTTAAGACAAAAACATGTGATTATCTTGAAACTTTTACCTCCGTAACTAGAAGGTTTTTGTTTTTTGGGACAAGCCCGCCACACTATTCCCAAACCACTGCAACTCCTGGAAGCCGAAATCAACAGTGGCGACTGGCGACCACCAGGAAAGCGCTGAGACAATGAAGCTCAACGAAGTCTCAGAGATACAATTTCACTGTCTTGAATTCCACAACGAAATTAATAGAAAGGAATTAAGAATAGAGTAGCGGAGGAGTAGGAAAAATATAATTTCCACTTCCCTTTATATCAGCAGCAGACAGAACCAAACCAGACCAAGAGGCACAAAGCAAAGAGAGGTTTAGATACGATCAACATAGCTAAAAGTTCCCAAGTATGGTCCTCTACAAAAATATATATCGCAATGGTACTTTTCAGTTTTGTTAAATGGGTTTACACCCATTTTTTTTTTTTGGCGGGTGGAAAATCATCAAATAACTCCTCCCGCTCTTGGGCAGAGCGAAAGGGAGTGTCAGACTTCTACTGACTAAAAACCACCCATGTTCCTTCTAAGCCCTTCATGTCGAGGCCGCTACACCTATTATGGGCTGTTTATGATCTGTGACTATGTCATTTTGGCTGGGACCTATACGAGAGCAGAAAAAGAAAAGTCCAGGAGAAAGATAGTGGATTACGGCCCACTCCCTACGACAGAAAGGAAATCGTATCCCAGCTGTGGGAATAATAAAGGCATGTCATGCTTAAATTCAGATAACGAGTATCGCACAAAATTAAACCTACTTTGGCTGAAACAAAATATTTAATTAGGTAAGTTTGAAACGTGTGGGCGGGCGTTTGTTTGCGCTCGCTGGGTTGAGCTGTTGCAGGAATTACATTATTTAAAATTAAATGACGCTTAACAGGGTTTTAAGTTCAGCCATTCATTAGTTAAGTGTTTAATTCCTTTATATTGCTTTTGTGTGTGGTTTGTCAAGAGATAGGTAGTATAAGCAGTTGCTTGTTTTCGTGAGATCTTTGGGACACATAATTCTGTTAAAAATGGAGGAATTGGAATAGAAAACAATATTAATGGGACACAGTTGTCGTTGTTCTTGCGTTGTGTTGTTTGTTGTTGTGTTAGTTAGAAGTTGGAAATATTTTACTTTTAAAAAAGAATCTGTGCTCTTAATGCCTTTATTTTGTTCATATTTTGAATAATATTTCCATTTCCTTCAACATCACGTTCATAAAAAACTCTTATTCCGTATATTCTATGTAGATAGAGAGTTTTCGTCGACAGACAACCCTTTGAGCGTGCTCTTTAAAGCACTTTCGTGTCCTACCCTGAACATTATTAGGAAATGTACAATATTAATATGGTTAAGAATATCGACCCTTTGAAAAAATGTGTCTACATACTTGTGGCGTTCTCACAAAGTAAATAGATCTTCCAACATTAAGTAAAATAAATACGGAATACAGCATGCTTTTTTTTTTTGAGGGGTGGGAAATCATCAAATTACCCCTCCCGCTCTGTGCAGAGCGAAAGGGAGTGTCAGACTTCTACTGAATAAAAACCTCCCATGTTCCTACTTAGCGCTTGTGCCGAGGCCGTGGTATCTCTTTCGAACAACCCGCAGCCCCGACGGGAATACCTACAGCATGCCTGAGAGATATTTCTCGACGGCCTAAAGCCAAGTCAGAGGCCCATAGGCACCATAAAAAGCCTGACACCAGGATAGGGACTAACCACGCGATAAAGGAGGAATAATTGCGCGGAATAACCGCGTAATAGGGTAGAAATTTAATTAGTCCGTCAGATTTACAGGGTGCATCAACCCATCACACACCCGTCAACCAAGCAGTACATCAAACTAAGTACCCCTACGCAAAAAACTTTGCTGGAAAACGATTTAATTATATAATTTATAACCTGAAAAACTAGTATTTACCTGGGAACCCCCTAGTTACGGGGGGGTCAAAGTTCCAAATTTTTCACAGCTGTTTTTGTAAATACTAGTATTTCAGGTTTTAACTTTACTTAAATTACCTCCATGACCCGTTTACTATTCAAAGCATCCACTAGCACAATGTTTTAAGAGTGCTACTTTGAGTTTTACCGTAAAATGTGATTTTGACCCCAAAAAAAAAGTCATTTCCTAGCAAAAATTTTAGCGTAGGGGTACTTGGTTTGATGTACAGAATGCTTGGTTGTCGGATGCGTGAAGGGTTCGTTTACACCCTGATAGATTTTCAAAAAATATTGGACACATTTTTTATTTTTTCACGTTAACAAACAATGAAGACGATACAGTGCTTTGAATACTCGTGTGGCGTTATATTCTAAGACATTAGTATGACATTTTTAGCGGTGAGTGACTTCACAAGCTCAAATATTTGACGCGTTTTATCTTCGTCAAGTTTTATTGATTTGATAAAACAAAAAATACGTGTTCAATATTTTTCGATAATCTAACATCATCTGCCTAGCCTTTTCCCAACTACGTTGGGGTCGGCTTCCAGTCTAACCGGATGCAGCTGAATACCAGTATTTTACATGGAGCGACTGCCTATCTGACCTCCACAACCCAGTTAATACTAGGTAACACGATACCCTCTGGTAAGACTGGTTGTCAGACTTTCAGGTCACTGACTACCTGTAACGACTGCCAAAGCTACTCTATATATGGCGGCCGGGACCAACAGCTTAACGTGCTTTCCGAGGCACGGAGGAAACTCTGTATGTCGGGCGGTCACCCATCCACGGACTGACCTAGGCAAGCACAGCTTTACCTAAAGATCGACCCGAGTGGCACCCACGAGCTCCTCGATAATCTAACTGACGGACTAATTAGTATCATATTTTTTTAGTCAGGAAACATCCCTATTGGCGGGCACTCACGGTTTGTGCAAGTATTAGAACTCTGTGAGACTGTGATGATTGTGTTACAAAAATAAATGTTACTCTAGGTAAGTACCTACTGGTGAGTGTTTGTATAAAACTGGCAAGTTTTTAATACATTCCAAGTAAAAAAAACATTAACAAGATCTGACCTATTTAGTAGACAAACAAGAAGTCCTACATACAATTTTCGTTCATAAAATAAATACCAAAGAAGAAAATCCTATCAAAAATCACAAACTTTGTTATAACTTCCAGGTATAATATGACTTCCAAATATCTCAATTTCGCCAAGTCTTCGGTAAACTCTTCGGCAAATCGAATATTTTCGTAGATAATTTACTTCCGCTCCTAAGGGGTGGATAAATGTCCTGTTTCCCCTTTATAAATAAACAAATTGAAAGCAATTTGGATGATGTTTAAATAAATTTGTTAGTAATGAAAAGATTCTGGCCAAATTGAGGATAGAATTAATTACTGATTTTAAGGTTTCGATTGAATTTAACGTTATTGAGATTTTGATTTCTATACTAACAATAATCCTTGATTTATTTACTTAGAACTAGTCTGTAAATAACCCGGTACCTACTTTGTAAGCATCGACGTATTTATAACTGAAAATCCTGTAAATTTGGTCTACTAAAAAACATCTAAAAACAGTTACTTTTCAATTTTCCGAATTTCCCGAAGCACTTTAAGTATAATAATAATAATAATAGGTACCTACCTACTAAGTATTTTTTCATAAGAAACACGTTTACATTATTTACCCGGTATGTCAAACTATAATGTGATACCTACACAATTATTATTTACATACAATTATATTATTTTAAATTAATAGTGTTCATTCGGTAAACAGGTGAATGAAGGTCGGTCTCCTAGACTACTAAGTTGAGTGCGAGTACAGCGTGTGCACGATCACTGATGCGAGTCCACCGCTTTTACGTGTGCGGCACAAATGTACGCGAATATTTCGGTTAACACGCGCACATTTTGTTCACTTGATAGAGTTCACCGACAAAAACATTTGAGCATATTAGGTCCATAATACTTAAACATAAGTAGCAAAATGTAGTTATTCTCTTTTTAGGTGCACCTCTATCAAACCCTTCAGGGATTCCACGTGTGATGTTATGTAGTAACTCCGTACATCACACATCTAAGAAACCAAAATTCAAAGATAGTAATTATGTGGTGTGCACTAGCCCTCAATGGACCCACGACGTAGATTACTACTGACCCCCTCTTACAAGAAGAGACCTGTGGCACAGCTGTGGGAATGTTCTAGTCTAATTATGTTTATTTTCAAAACCTTTCCCCAATTTCATAATATGTCGCTGATCGAGACAAATGGGAAATTTTAGGGTAGTTATCAAAAAAATCTAATCAGTCCGTCAGATAGATTTCCAAAAAAATATTGGACTCACAGTTTTTCTTTTTTCAAGTAAACAAACAATGAAGACGATACAGTGCTTTGAAAATTCGTGTGACGTCATATTCTAAGACATTAGTATGACATTTTTTAGTTAGTTGTGACGTCACTCACCGAGTGACGTCACAACCCCCCACTCAAATCTTTGACGCCTTTTATCTTCGTCAATTTTTATTGATTTGATAAAACAAAAAATACGTATTCAATATTTTTCGATAATCTAACAGATGGACTAATTTAGAATCATATTTTTTTTAGTCAGGAATTATCCCTATTCAAACAATGATCTAATAGTAACGCAGAAACGCACGACTGCCCCCCACACCAGAATTAAACGGGGTAATATGATATCCCTTGGTAAGGGCCACTGACTACCTATAACCTAACCTAACCTTTCAGGAAATCAAAATGAATGTAGGCATTTGGAACTACTCTGTATAGGAAACAGAGTTTGTTCCTAATGTTATAATCTCTAAAATAAGTGACGTTTCATATGCCAAAATGGGATAGGACGATGCAAATGTTGCAATTTTTAAAAAATATTCATTTTCTTTAATCTAAAATCGCGGTGTTAATACGTCGTTAACGACTGTCAATGTTCTTAAAATGACAGCCGCGACCATTGGCTTCACGTACTTTCTGAGGCAGGGAGAGGAAACTCAGTATGTAAGGCGTGGTCACCCATCCACGGACCAACCTACGCAAGCGCGGTTTAACCTTATAAAATTGCATTTGCTAGCCTAACTCTCTAGGGCGATCACGCTACGACCCTTTGAAGCTGAGCAAAAAGAGTAACAAAGGGTGCAACCACGGTTCACATCATCCACACCCCGACTTGATCCAATGCTGGGCATGGGTCTCTCTTTGTTCGTGCCAAGCTCCACGTTCCTGTGCCATCCTCATCCAGGATATTCCCTTGATAGCAACAATGTCATTAATCACTACATAGGTAGGTATTATAAAACAAAGTCCTCCACCGCGTCTGTCTGTTTGTTCGCGATAAACTCAAAAACTACAGCACCGATTTCGATGCTGTTTTCACCAATGGATAGAGCGAGGAAGGTTTTAGTATATTATTTGTAAATTTTACCGACATCCACGTGGCCGAAGCCACAGCTTAATTATTATAAAGGTTGCAGTTTTCGCCAACTTGGTAAGGTGTCAAAAAGAAATGCTTATTTATCTCTTTCGTCGAGTGTACCCCATCTAACTAGCTAGTACTCGTAGCGATGTAGGTTGTAGCAACATGTCCCGTCAACAGGGGGTGTGTACGACACGCTTGATCGCTTACACTGAATGCACAAGGGTGGTAGCTACCCCTATACTACTTAGCACAGTTAATAGGTGAACGGTTGCTTTGTTCGACGGCGATTTACTGTCGGTCTAGTGGACTTGCCTTGCCTGATTTTGTTTTTATAATATTTTATTTACCAATTATTTGTACATTTGACATTTACAAAGGGCTCTTTGAATGATATCTTATGTCTTTGTTGTCTGTTCATTAAAAGGACAATAGAGTGAAATTTAATTTTAAGCTTCAGTTTCATAAATTAATTGAAATTAAGATTCATGTTATGTTATTGATGTGAAATAAATTAATGAATAAATCAGGAGCTCGCGGCTAAATAATAAAAGCTGCTCGGATCAATTTCCAGGTTAAGCCGCGCTTGCCTAGGTTGGTCTATAGATGGGTGGATGGAAACCTGTTACATACGTGGCGTTGGTCTTGGCTGTTATTTCTAGATCTTTGACGGTCGTTACAGATAGTCAGTGGCCCGAAAGTCAACAACCAGTCTCACGGATGGATATCGTTTTAACACAACATAATGTGACATAATTGAGAAAAATCTAGGCAGATGCATTGACTTATATATTACTGCGTAAGGACTGGGCGACCGCATGTTAGAATGACGCCTCGAACTTGGTCCTAAAACGGTATTTCCTAAGCCGAAGTGAACTAGTCTACGATCGGCTCTCTTCGGGTGCGGTCGTAAAGTTTATTAAAAGCTTTATTTATGTTCTTTATACCTCGAAAATACCACGCCGCTTATACAAGGTTACATTAACGAGCAGACTACACCGATTCTCTGTATGGCGAACGCGTCGAGCAAATGTTCGGACGACCGTTTCTTTAGTTTTTATATCAATGGACATAATTGAGAAAAATCTAGGCAGATGACATTAAATCGTAAATGATGAAAGGATCAGTCCCAAATCCACAAAGCGATCTGTCATACGAATAAGCGACGGTCGCGTTCACATGTCACACGTTCGGAAAATCAGGAGGCGTCGCAGTCATCCCAAACTTGCTTTCAGGTTAACCGACAAAATGAACGCATCGGTCGGTGTTCGTGTAACAATATATTTGGTTATGGTTATGAGTCTGACACACAGTACGTAGGTAGTACCTGATAGACACACTTTTTATCACTTATCTGTTCTGTGCTTTTTATGTTGTAACTGTTCCCTTTTACTTATTTCTCTTCTACTTAGGTAAAACATTAAAAGATGTAACACTTACCTTTCTCAGAATAATTACGACGAATTGAAGATTTATTTCACAAGATTGTTTTTCTGAGAAACCCAAAAACTAATAGATATTTTGTTACATAAACATGAAATGTAAACAGCGCGCGACGGTTCTTAGAAAATAAGAATGTTAAGTAAGTAAGTTACTATAACTACATAAACATAAAATGTATGAAACCGTCTGTTTTTTATACAAAGCGTTGCTTGAAATCATGGTCAGTTAGTTAACAACCTAAGAATAATACATAGGTACTTGAGTACAAATTGTTTAAATGGTCATAACGTTATCCTATAAGTGGCATATTTTCTTTGTTTATTGAATCATTGTTCGATCTTTGACATTAGAATATATTATAATAAAAAACCTAGAAATGTTTTTGACAGTAGGTTCCTTAATAAGTAGCTGAAAAGTATTGATGTACCTGAAAAATACACGCAATGCCAGATCTACCAATTGCTGACTTTATCATTCCACCCTGCGTAGAATTTTTTGGTGTCCAAACTGTTGAGACACTTCAACTTATATATTATATAGATATATAAGTTGCAGACGGGAAAACACAGAACTAAAATAAATGTAAGCACCAATTTTTATGAGATTACAGGTTTTTGACAGAATGGAAAATGCATATTTTCATCAAAACTAATTACAATAATCCATCAATGAAACGATAATTTAGCCACAAAACAGAGACCCGCGTTCGAATTAAATCAAATTTCGAGTAGGTACTCAAACTACTCAACCAATTTTAAATAGTCGCGTTCGTATTGTGGCGAATTTACCACTAAATTGATGCGTTCACTCACCGTAAATCCGATACCGACGGTCGCAGAGAAATTGCCAGCTTGAAATTTTCCCGTTTCGAACTGCACTAATAGAGAGGTTTTACCCACCCCACTGTCACCGAGTAGTATCGTCTGTGAATAGAGAATCAGGTGATAATTGTTTGTGAGTCGAGTTCGGATAATTGGTTGATCAGGTAGGGAAGGGCAGCTGAAACACTTTTAATGGAAGTTGAAGGTTGGGTTTCGTGCCTTCTCTAAAATGGAACTGTATTTGCGATCAATGTCAAAACTTTTGATTTTTTTCACTTGATCACTGTGACGTCCATTAAAGTCCATTTCACGAAAGAAGTCCCGCGGACAATTGTGGAACTAAATTTAACAGATCGGCCATGTTGTCGTTTGTCGATGTTATCAAGGTGCGTTTGTTGTGGTAGATATTTTGTGAGTTTATTATTGGATTAGTGCGTTAAAAGGTTTATTTACTATGCCAAAAGTTGTGAAACAACATTATGTCGCGCGACATACAGCGGTGCGTCTGCGGGACTTCTTTCGTGAAATGGACTTTAGTCACAGGGGTAAGCACAGATAGTTTATTAAATAAAACAATAGTTTGGTGGTTTGAAATAGCAATCGGGTGCAAGCCCGCTCGGTTCGAGTGACAGCTGTCAGTGACACATTTTCCCGCGCGGGCCTGCCTCCGTGTCTATGATCTTTATTCATCACAATCACATTGAAGAAATAAGTTATGTAATGTTATATTTGTGTGAGACTTTATGGTAGCTGTATAAAAATTTTTAGGGTCGTGGCCATGTTTTTTTACAAGTTGACAAGTAATTTCGTTTTGACAGGTTTATTTTAGGCGCGGTGTTGTTTTGGTAATTCTCAACTGAAATGGGAGAATATTCTGATGCTTTATGATCGGTTATTAAAAATAACTTATTCATTAACGGCTGCGGCTGTGGGCCGTGTGTGTTCTTTGTGTTTTCGTTGTCAAAGAAGAATAGATTTTGGATACATTACAGATGCAAGTTTCAAATAAGTTCTTCATTTCCACGTATATAAAACCTTTTACCAAACAATATTAAACTGGCTGGTTTAGATCAATAAAGTATAAGATGCCATTAAAGTTTATTTTTTAAATATGTTTCTCTTATTCCCAAATGGCCAGCTCTTATTGTTTTCTTTGAAACCAGTCACTATTTTTGACGATGTTTTAATAACGAACCTTTTTGGTATTTTGATACTTTTTTAATGGTCTTCCGACGCGTAGTCAATATCGGACAATTTCTAACTGTAACTCCTCCCCAAAGTCATCCAAGCGCTATAATATTTACGAAGCACTCTTTACGTAATTACCCAACTAGCACAAACTGTTGCTTAAGAGCTTTGGAGCTAATCCGATTATTCCCAAAGGCGCCAAGCTCAAGCGCCAGAGCGTGCACTGCAGACCTTGTGCAGCTGCTTTGCAGCCAAAGGGGCACAACTTTTTGCAATCTACAGTTCCATTAGAACTTCATAATAGTGGCATAAAAATGCTACAGGAGCTGCAACTAATAATTAACACCACACTAAAGCTCTTGTGGCGCTTATTGAATGAATGACAGGTTTAACTGAATGAATAAAGGATCACTGATCATTCACCTTGTCTCTCATTTATTAAATACATCTGTTGTTCCTGAGTCAGACATTACTGAATACAAATAGGTAATAAGTGAAGTGAAGGTAAGTGTTTTTAAACTATATTTTGTATTATATGCAAGTGGCTAAAAACGCAGACCAGTTTATCGTGCATATACTTGATATTATTGGAGTATTTTTAACGCGCCTCAATAATTACCTCAGAATATCGTAAAATATGTAAAATATTATTACATAAATATTATTAAATCACATACTACACGATATTGAAATTATATACTTGACTACATTTGTGTTTAGTAAGTTGCTGGTTCTATATTAAGTTATATTTTACTACAAATTGTGATAAAAACCTATAAATTTCTCAAGTAATGATAAATAATTGTCTTGTAAACATGGCGTCTATGAGAAGCAGCTTTAACTTGCAACTTTAACCTTAATACTTCTTCTCTGCGCGTCAAAGCGGTATGTTTCACTCTTCTGAAGGTCCAAGTAATACCTGTACCACTAATGCAGTTCAAGTCTTTACAATCACTTTTATTTCGTACTTACTGCAGATATCGAACCACACTAATGGTTATTTGTTTAGAGATCCGTAGAACTCGTTGAAAACCCTAAAATACGATGATCGTTTGTAGCTGCTTCTATATTATTCGCTCTTTCAATTGTTTGTCAACACTTACTATGTCTTACCATGTTTTCAGAATGCCTTTCAAAATAATCCAAACTTATAATGAACAACAAAATAAACAAGAACTTTGCATCTTACCGGCTTGAGCTGGAAACCCAGGCAGGTCCGAAAGTGGTAGTCAATGGAAATGACAGGAGTTTGGCGAGTTTTAGTCCAAAGAATGGAAAAGAAAATGCTACGCTGCCACCGTAGGTGAAACTTGGATGAAGCTGACCCGGCAACATAGAGATTGGCAGAAGCAAAGATAATCACAGCAACTTGCTAAGATACACGGATTTAGTTAAATTTGTCTTTGTGCAAATATTGTTTATACTGTTGTTGTTTTAGAATTTACCTTATTTAATAATGTCAATTATGGGCCAATTTGCCAATAAAACAAGTTGATTTTATCTCAAACATTTTTTTATTTCAATTCACCAATACAATTATACAAGAGGCGATTCGATTGTACTCATTATAATGTGTGTAGTAAAGGAACAAAATATAAATCCGATTCATATCGAGTGACCACAAGTTTACATTTAAACAAAATCTACGGGACCCTCGCTTGTGTTTGTTGAACTCGAACTTGGCGCATTATTTTTGTTTGTTTCCAATGAATCCCTTAAAGAATAAATTAAATGAATAGAGTTCTAAAAATAAAAGCTAAATTACTCTCACGTAATTGAGTTAAAAAAAACTTACGTGTTATTTAATATTTCAATAACAGAATTCTCACACATAGTTGCCTTTTTTAATTTCTGCATATTCTGATAAACTCTCCGTACTTTCTTGCGATATCCACCAGTTCTTTGTTTGAACTTCCATGCTTTCAGATCCATATTTCTTTTGAACGGGCTCAAATATTTTATAAAATGTGATTTCTCCAATAAACATAGCAGAATGTATCCAAATGAGTAGGCAATGTCCATTACTCTCCTGCTTCTATTGTGAAGCCTTAATGTCGCTATTAGTAAAACAGTCGATCAAATTCCTACTTAAGTCTGCGCAAAAGTACAAATCACTTCTGCAATGAAACTATCAGTGGCAGAACAGTGATAAATATATCTTTTATACAGTTCCGATAAAAAGTCTGAAATCAATGTCTTTATGCAGTTCCGAAGCGTACAGCAGCAGCAATAGAAGCTTTTTTGCCGCTTTAAGCTTTAACATACATGTTTTAACTTTCTTCTAAAGCTATAGACGGCAAATGGGTTGTAAAATGAACTCTTATAAAACCTAGAGTGGCATTTGGTTCAGTTTCTGCTACCCCTAGTGATATTTACAGCTATGAGCAGATACGAAAGCAATAGTAGAACTTAAAACCACTGTCTGAACCCATAAAGCGCTACTGTACAGCTAAAAGATGCAAAATAGGCTGCTATTTCCACTAGTGTGCTAGTTGGGTAACGTAGTACTTAATATTTGTAAATGTATAATATTTCATACAGTAACAGGAAAATACCATCCGATAAAAAAATATTTTTCCACAGTTAAATACAACAGTAAGTAACATAACATTTTCCCAATCGACTCCCACAAAACATCAAAGCTTACCAGTCATGTTTTTCTTTAATTTCCATTTCGCTGTAGAAACAACTGTAAAGGAAAAAGTTACAGCTTTTTTCCACTCAAATATGTTTCCTTTCAACAATTTGATTAAGTGTTTGCCGTGCATGATCTCGGTGTTTAATCATACCGATATCATAAACTTAGGGAGTGAAAGGTAGGTATTATTAATATCAGGGGCCCTAGCATGAACGCGCGACGTAAACCTAACGAAAAATACGACTTCATATTTCTGAATCGAAAAACACAAAAAAGTGAAAAACACAAAAAAGTGAAAAATAAACTTCACAAGAAAAAGCAGCTTCTGAAGTTGGTGACATTTTGTTTGTTTGATTTCGTTTTCTTTGCCACCGACTTCAGAAGCTGCTTTTTCTTGTGAAGTTTATTTTTCACTTTTTTGTGTTTTTCACTTTTTTGTGTTTTTCACTTTTTTGTGTTTTTGAAGTCGGTTTTATTTTTTGCAAAAAAGTTTTTTATTTTTCCATTTTTAGTTGTTCCCAAACAAATAATAGGTTTTATTTATCCCCAATAAATGGAACATTACATAATATCTTACTGTCCAAATCTGGGTGTACACATCTGCGTACCCTCAGATCATACAGGCGTGATGTTACGTCATGATGTTGTATAAACAATAAACATCCAAGCGATTGCAGCAATCACGACAGATTTGCCGTCTATTTTTGAAGAGTTCTATTGTATATCTCCGAAGATCAGGATCAGATCTTCACCAAATTTTAATTCTAAAAACTAATGGCTGCTTTTGCAGAAAAAAATAATAGCTGGCCATTTGCTACATAAAAGTAAACATAAAAAAAAAAATCTTAAATAGCATCCGATTGGGCTTCGGTCTGAAACAGCCAGTGAATTATGTACGAAACTGAAAAACGTTTTATGGACCTACCTAGAAAATATGTATGTACCTACTTGTCACATTTTTTCGGAATCATTCGTTCTTCGTATTCCTTCTTCATAATCAACGATATTTAATTCAACGAGTTCGATATTTGCTTTCACTATGTAGGAAAGGACGGGTGGTTCAATAAAATATTAAGATTGTTTTATTTTACATGTATCCCGCGCGTTCGCAATAGACCCACAGTTCCCTGAATAGCAAATTTTCCTTTAACAGATCAATAGACAGCGAATAGCAGGTATTTTTAACTTTTTCCTCAATTGCTTTGTTGGTAGGTAACTCTCAGTAAAATCGCTCGATTCTTATCGAAGGCAATTTTTTTTTTATTTCCATTCCTAACTTTTTGTTTAGAAAGAAGTTAATTAATTGCAACATTTTAATTAACCGAACTCTTGTTAAAACTCGAGTTTGAAAGAAATGTTTCTTGGCGCAAATAAAATTATTAAGACATTCAAAAGTATTTTCTTGTTTTCGCTAAATTAAAAAGAAATGTACCTACCTACCTACTGACAATTAACGAAGCTATGATAATTATACTACAATGGTTCTTATTTTGGCAATGTATTTTGCAACGATAGAACCTAATTGGGAGGTCCTCAATAACAAACCTGACTGATATAGACATGCAGGCAATTGGAAATAGCTCAAAAACGACTGATAATTTAGCGGGGTAAATGCGTAAAACCACATTGACAAGAGCAATGCTATTCATACTCGTATTGACAGTTCAACAGCCGTTCAACGCCAGACGTCCAATAATATTCATTGCGTTACACTTCAACCAACTTATCTGTGCCGGCGGGAAAACACAGAACTAAAATAAATGTACTAAGTTTGACATATCGATGCATTTTTTCCTGACAAGCAGCGCCAAGTTGAACTGCCCATTTAAAATGGTCCTGAGGAAACCTACTATCGTATTTACAAACGCTTCGATTCCATTTAGGTTCTAGAAGTCGTATGTCTATGTTTTTTCTTTACAAAAGAGAGCGAGACAGACAAATTATTACGATTTTCCAAATCGTTTGTGAATGCAGAAACTGGACTTATTTGATACTAGCGGACGTCACGCGATTTCACCCGCGTAGTTCCCGTTCCCGTGGAAACAGGGATAATAAAAAGTAGCCTATGTCACACGGGCTTAGTGTAGTTTCCCAACGATGAAGGGTATTTTCAAATCTGTCCAGTACGTTTGAAGTTAATTCGTTACATGCAAAAATACAAAATAATATTTAAATTATTAGTAGAGATATAGATCAGTCTGAAATCGCCAACCCGTCTTGAGCAAGCGTGGTAATCAATACTCGTGTCTTCTCAGTAATATAAAGCTGGTATTTTTATTACGCAATTTCCTCCTTCTTTGCGATTAAAATAGTCGTAACTCTTAATCGAAGAAAATAGCGCTAGTGGCCCAAATTATATTTTGTTGTGGATAGATTCTATTGCCATTTGCGATTACCAACTCAATATTTTATTAAAGAAATCTAAAAGATGATAATTATTATGTGTGTTACGAAGTGGAGTCTTTAAATTTTGCTCTCTCATCTAAGGGTTTTACTTCTAGATTTAATCTATTTATCAAACAATTTAGATCCTATGGTACTACACCAACTAATACAGTGTTATGAAGGTCTTCTTCAAAGGATAAACCAGTTTATCAAAGCTCTTTGCAGGCCATCCGTCCGCTGTCGTAACTCAATAACAGAATATCGTGTGCTGCGCTCCGTATTTGTAAAGGCCTGGTTGGGACAAACCGTCAATATCCGTGAAGGATTAATATATGTGTCTATAAAAATCTTATTTATAAGTTATGTACGAAAAACATGTATAATTGAATAGAAAAACTGGCCAAGTGCAGTTTTGAGACCTGCGCTCCCATACAAATTATGTATAGGAAAATATTTCATACAAGTACATTTTATAAGTTGGTCGACTATTACTCGTAAACTTGTAAAGCCTACTTAGCTGTGATAGTTTTCCTTTTATTTTCGTTATATATGCTTACCACACAACCCGTATAGTCTAACAAAAATTTGCACTTTAAAGCTTAATATTTCACAAACGAATCTCTTTATCGAAAAAGTGTTTCAGCAAAGTCACAATCTTTTTCAAAGACCTATCCAACGACATCCCACACTATGGGATTTGCATGAAAAAACAAATCATCCCCACTTTAATGTGTACCTACTCGAGATACCGTAAAAAAACAGTTAAATATTTTACTTAAGCACTTTGTCGGCGTAACTCATTTGTATATTCATGCCAAATTACAGCTTTCTATAGTACTGGGAGTTTTTTAGATATAGTGCGGTCGGACAGACAGACAAACAGACGGATAGGGCGAAACTACAAGGGTTCCATATTGACTACCGGGAACCTAAGGGAAACCTAATGAGGGGAAATAATAAATGTTTATAATAAGAAATAGAAAACTTTGTTGTAATAAATTAAAAAGATTTTTTTTGTAATATCGAGAAAAGTACTGGCTGTTATCGGAAGAAAAAAATATAGCTAGGCCATATATGTCAGTCAAGAAAAAACATAATTAAAAAAAACTCTAATGGGATCCGATAGTTTAACGATCTAGAACAGCCAGTTAAATTAAAAAAAAATGGTTTTGCTAAGCATTTAAAAAGGTTTTAATTATCTTTATAGAACTTTTTAAAAATCATTCTTTTGAGTATTGTCTCCGAATCCTTCTCGTTTTTTTTGTCAAAAATATCTATTCATAATGATTCAATGATACAATATTCGCTTTTAGTACCTAATTATATAGACCAGCGACAGCAGCTAGCAGTTTAGTATACCAAACCATAACCATTTGACAGTTAATCGATGGACGCTATGATAGCCACTGATATTTAAAAAGATACGCAATAGCCCTGCAGGTACTGAAAACATCTATGTAGCGTCCTGTGTACACCTGTGTGTGTAGGTACCTTGTTAACACGCGCGTTCCCCAAATGCGTCCTGTCCCACAAGCCATTAATTAAATAACTTATTTTTACCTACCGATCAAAGGCATCACAATATTCTCTTATTTCAGTATACAATCAGCAAACAACCATCAAAAAATATTTAAACACGTGTAGTGAACTACACGTGTATTGAACTACACGTGTATTGAATCAAAACTAACTTGGTAATTTGTAAAAGAAATGTAAATTAGAATGATCTATGAAACTTTCCTATCAACAAATTGCTATTCTGTAACCCCTAGTGATATTTCAAACCCACGCTTTATAAGTTCGAAAATTTAATTGAAATATCTCTCAATTTTGAATAACAAGACCTTAAAGATTGAACTTCACAAATAACGCAACGGTATTTTTAGTCACCTAGACATTGGGCACCGCTGAAAACAGGATCCTTATGTGCTGACCACAGATGGTCAACTTATAGGTGATCGCGGCGAAAAGCTGTATGACATTAATTGCACAGACCAGGGAAGCATAGGTCAAAATTAGGCCTATAGGCATTCAGCAATGGTTGGAACCCGACTGCAAAAAAAATTATGGGCTAAGGGTTTCACAATCTTCTGGAAAACCATGAAAGCAGTCACTATAAGTCCTATCAATTTATCTAGCAACAGAAGACAGAATTAAACCATTAAAATTTTTCGCAATAAGGGAAAAGGGACACTTATGTCATTCATTACAAAAGTAATCGATATTATCTATGGAACGGTCTTCCCAATGGTGAAAGAGTTTTTCAAATCGGTCCAGTAGTTTTTAAGTTTATTCGTTACGTACAAAAATACAAATTTTTCCTCCTACACGTGATTACATACTCTATTCCAATTTACACACGAGTGCATACTCATTGTTAAAAAAAACAAAACAAACAATCAATAGAAAATACTCAAACTAAAACAATAGACCTATAACTCCATATAAAGTTGTACAGAGTACTTCAATTAATTTGTATGCTGAGCCAACAAGATTAGCAGACAATGAGCAGTGGTCTGACGAAGCTTGGGTAACAAAGGTTGTGGTATGGGCCGGAGGCAGCACGTACTTGTTTGGGGCATATTATGTAGTGGCAAAATAGGTTAAGGAAAAGTATGAAGTCAAGTCTAATAAAAGAACAAAATGTGAGGAAATAATTACAAATAATTGTGTAGATGTCGTAAACAAAACGATTTATAACTAGCTCGACTAGGCATTCAGGAGAAGATGAACAAAAAAAAGTGATGGATATTAATTTGGATGGAGAGGAAGAGGAAGGCCAAAGAAAAGATAGATGAATTGCGTGAGGAATGATATGATAGAGAAATGAGTAAATTATGACTTGACGTCTGACAGGGAAGAACGAATGAAGAAAATGTATTGCGCTGACTCCAAATAGAATGGGACAAGACAGGGGCAGGAAGATGATGATGATGAAGAAAGAACTTATTCAAAAAATCAAGTACCTATCGACAATCCCAGGGACGGTTCCAGGATTTCTTTTCGCGGGGGCACATGTGGTCTAGTCAACAAGAGCTTTTTGGTTTATTTTATTATTCATAATATGTTTCGGATGCGGAGATTTTTTTTTCCAAAAAGCACTTGTTGACTAGACTACATGTCCCGCCCAGAAAAAAATCTATTTTTCTGTTATATTGCTCTGATAATTCGATTTGGCTAATAAGTATGTACTGTGATGGAAACTCCATAACCGTCTGGGGCACGTGCCCCCGTGCCCCCCTCCCGGCCTACAGTGTATGACACCAACAGGGTAGACGACCTAAACAAATAGGATGATCTCATCCTAATGACGCTGACGGCCGGAGCCGGGTCATTCAACTATGCATCTATTAGAACCATAGATATGTTGAGAGTGCTAATGATCTCTTTAGAATATTGCTTGAGTGAGTGTTGAGAAAAAATATAATGTACTTAGATGTTTGTTAGATTGGCGAATAGAGATTAAGGTGTGATGTGTGTGTGTGTTAAAATTGATTTTGTACAAGTTTATTTTATTACAACTTACATAAAGTTACCATACGAAAAAAACAAATACACACGAGAGCAGCGGTGGCCTAGTGGTAGTGGCCCCAACTTACGAGTAGTAAGTTATGGGTTCGAACCCAGACAAGCACATTATTTTGTGTAATTTATTACATCACTACTCTATGCTAAAACATGAATTTTGAAATAACACACTCGTTTTTGAGCAATAATTGAAAATGATAATGTTTGTCAGACACCGTTAAGGCCGTTGCGTCGCTAAAATCCCAAAAACGACGTATGTTTAAAGAAATTTGTTGAGGAATCCTTCCGTACGATTTCCATTTAAAAAATATATGTTATACTTAAAGTCATCACAAATAATTCGTATTGTTTAAAATTTTAATAAACCTTCACATTATTTAATAAAAAATCGTAGTATGTCTTAACCTAAATCGAATTTTGTCTCTGAAACGGCTGAATAGTTCGGTATGAATTTTATACCCAAAAATACGTAGTGATGTATTTATCAATCCGTATTGTTTATTTTCTCTGATTTGTAATAAAATTTTGAAATAATAAATTAATTCCCGACATTTTGAGGCAAATGCGGCGCAAGACCCGTCGCGCATACTTGGAACGCGCTGCGCCAGTGTCACAGAGTACATTTGTATATAGGGTATAGAGTCGTCACTCATGTCATTTTGCGGAATGTATGGCGTGTGGCGCCATCTGGTGCTTTGTGCAAGGTACTTTCGCACTAGGCACTTTTAGTACTTGTACGATTTTTAAAAAAATGGCATTGTGATTGTAAATTAAATAAAACGAAATAGATAATACAAAAATCTGTTTTATTTTTTACTTTTCTGCCATTGTCACTTTCGACTTTGAAGATTTTATATTTCCTTATTCAATGCAACCACCTCACGATTATACAAAGTAGTCCTCTTCAATTTACCTGTAACAAATATTTTTAATTTATCATCCAGTCATTTTATTATGTACTTAGAAGACCAAAATTAACTAATCATAATATATTGGTTGTAATATTAAATGCACTTACGTGTTTTGCTGCAGGCACAACATCTTTTCATAGGCATGGTCGACAATTCAATTCACAAAGCAAAACAGTGAGTCCAAATTGTTAGCCACAGGTCAGTCGATGATAGCGGTATAGCCGGATAAAAATTTACAAAACTTATGAAAAGAATTTAAAGAATCCATTCACCTCAAAAGTAAATACGGATTGGAAAACAAACAGTCAAATGTCAATGTCAATAACACGTTCCATTCCCAGATGAATCACTGTAACTGAAATTTATTTCAATAAATAATTAACATTTTCTGTTATTAGTAGTTATTTTATTATCAATTTTTTGTAAATTAACTACAAAATTTAAAAGTATTTTTTTTTGTCTGCTTTTCTTTGAGAAGTTTTTTTTTCTGCCAAAGATAATGGAAATACGTGTCTGCGTCATCTGCATGAAAAGAAATAAACACATGACAACGATAGTGTGTTGTAGCCATAACAAAAAAAAACCAGTAATACCAGTGTAATAAAAATATTTATATTTTAATGTTTAAGTAGCGCCATCTATTGATCTGTGCAAAGAAACTTTTTGACGATTCTATCAGGTTCTTTGAAGTTATGACACCATGGCCAGTGTCTCGATGACTGTTGTCACGGGTGGACTGCACGCATGTCATTACTTCACAAATAAAATTCAAAAGTTCACGTTTTTAATGTTTTCTGAATTAAAACATATTGTAAATTGTATAGTTATCAATATTTCGTAAAATAAGAACAGAAAATAAGTTTGTAAATATATTTAAAGTAGTTTGTAATTTCATTTTGTTGTTTGCACCTATCATAGACTAAGCTGACTATGCCTAATAAACGTAAAGTGACGCGTGGCCGAGCTCTCCAAAACTGTTGGTAAATTACTTACGTTTCTTAGTAGATATTTTGGTATATAGAATATGTATGATATTATTTTGATTTTGGACTGCCTCGTTGGTCTAGTGGTCGTAAGCACGATGCTGAGCATGAGGTCCTGGGTTCGATTCCCGGGTCGGGCAAAGTGTTATTGGGTTTTTCCATCAGGAAATTATAAGTAACAGCCACGGAGTCTGGATTTGTGCCCGGTTGATGGCAATAGGCTCGCCCCTATTTTATGGGACTTAAACATAACTGGCGAAATGTGGGTGTACTATTAGGTACACCTCTGCCTAACCCTTCGGGGATTACAAGCGTGATGTTATGTTATCTAACCATTTTGTCTTGAGATTTTCGTTTGATGGAAGATGGAGATCTAGATGACTGATGATGTCTCGTACCTAATGATGGACTCTCATACTACATGATACATTTTGAAGGTCTGATGAAGACCAGGTAACTGCTTATCGGTTCTCAGTCACGGAAATAGTCAGAATGCTCCAACTTTCAGCTTTTATCTCATTGAGCACGGATGCTACTACATGATACATTTTGAAGGTCTGATGATGATCAGCTAAGTGCTTATCGGTTCTCAGTGAAGGATGTAGTTAGAATGACTTAGCTTTCAGATTTTATCTTATTGAGCACGGATGCTACTACATGATACATTTTGAAGGTCTGATGATGACCAGCTAAGTGCTAATTGGTTCTCAGTGACGGATATAGCTAGAATGACCACCATCAGGTAAATGGCACCATCAGTCTCCAAGGCCTCTTCGAGCTCTTTCGAATGAGTCCACACACGACGGTTCTACGTGGTGCCATCAATAAGATCCTATACCCACCTTCGGAGTCCACCATCAGGTACGAGACATCATCAGTCATCCAGATCTTCATCTTGCATCAAACGAAATTCTCAAGACAAAATAATTGTTTTTTTTTTTTTTTTCAACGTTGCCCCACACTAGGAATTTCTCCTGTATCGTGGGCGCGTTCACAAACATTTAAACTCACATACACAACCAAACACCCAGACCCGAAACAATTATCTGTAGATCATACAAATATTTGTTCCGTGCGGGGATCGAACCCGCGACACACAGCGCAGCAGTCCAATTGCTCAGCCACTGCGCAAACCGTGTTGCCAATTAAAACGATAAAACAATTAACACCATTAAAATAATAACATACATTACATAACATCGCGCCTGTAATCCCCAAAGGGTTAGGCAGAGGTGTACCTAATAGTAGGCGTGATGTTATGTATGTTATTATTTTAATGATTTTAATTTATTTTATCGCTTTTAGCGATAAAACAATTGTAGCAAAAAACAATTGTAGTCGTTCTTGTAGCACGGATGCTACTACATGATACATTTTGAAGGTCTGATGATAACCAGCTAAGTGCTTATCGGTTCTCAGTGACGGATGTAGTTAGCATGACCTAGCTTTAAATTTTTATCGATCTGAGCACGGATGCTACTACATAATACATTCTGAAGGTCTGATGATGACCAGCTAAGTGCTAATTGGTTCTCAGTGACGGATATAGCTAGAATGACCTAGCTTTCAAATTTTATCGATCCGAGCACGGATGCTACTACATGATACATTCTGAAGGTCTGATGATGATCAGCTAAGTGGTTATCGGTTCTCACTGACGGATACAGTTATGAAGCTACAGCTTTCTGTTTTTATCTTATTGAGCACGGATGCTACTACATGATACATTTTGAAGGTCTGATGATGACCAGATAAGTGATAATTGGTTCTCAGTGACGGATATAGCTAGAATGACCTAGCTTTAAAATTTTATCGATGTGAGCACGGATGCTACTACATAATACATTTTGAAGGTCTGATGATGATCAGCTAAGTGCTTATCGGTTCTCAGTGACGGATGTAGTTAGAATGTCTTAGCTTTCAAATTTTATCGATCTGAGCACGGATGCTACTACATGATACATTTTGAAGGTCTGATGATGATCAGCTAAGTGCTTATCGGTTCTCAGTGACGGATGTAGTTAGAATGACCTAGCTTTCAGATTTTATTTTATTGAGCACGGATGCTACTACATGATACATTTTGAAGGTCTGATGATGACCAGCTAAGTGCTTATCGGTTTACAGTGACGGATATAGCTAGAATGACCACCATCAGGTAAATGGCACCATCAGTCTCCAAGGCCTCTTCGAGCTCTTTCAAATGAGTCCACACACGACGGTTCTACGTGGTGCCATCAATGAGATCCTATACTTACCTTCGGAGTCTACCATCAGGTAGCTGGTATCATCAGTCTCCAAGGCCCCTTCGGCTCTTTCAAATGAGTCCAAACACGATGGTTCTACTCAGTGCCGTCAATGAGATCCTATACCAACCTTCGGAGTCCACCATCAGGTACGAGACATCATCAGTCATCCAGATCTTCATCTTCCATCAAACGAAATTCTCAAGACAAAATAATTAAAAGCGATAAAACAATTAACACCATTAAAATAATAACATACATTACATAACATCACGCCTGTATTCCCCGAAGGGTTAGACAGAGGTGTACCTAATAGTAGGCGTGATGTTATGTATCTTATTATTTTAATGGTGTTGAGACCTCGAGGACGCCTTGGAGACTGATAATGTCATTTACCTGATGGTGGACTCCAAAGGTAAGTAAAGGATCTCATTGACGGCACTGCGTAGAATCGTCGTGTTTGGACTCATTTGAAAGAGCTCGAGGAGGCCTTAGAGACTGATGATGCCATTTACTTGATGGTGGACTTCGAAGGTGGGTACAGGATCTCATTGACAGCGCTGCGTAGAACCATCGTGTTTGGACTCATTTAAAAGAGCTCGAGGAGGCCTTGGAGACTGATGGTGCCATTTACCTGATGGTGGTCATTCTAGCTATATCCGTCACTGTGAACCGATAAGCACTTAGCTGGTCATCATCAGACCTTCAAAATGTATCATGTAGTAGCATCCGTGCTCAGATCGATAAAATTTTAAAGCTAGGTCATTCTAGCTATATCCGTCACTGAGAACCGATAAGCACTTAGCTGATCATCATCAGACCTTCAAAATGTATCATGTAGTAGCATCCGTGCTCAGATCGATAAAAATTGAAAGCTAAGTCATTTTAGCTATATCCGTCACTAAGAACCAATTAACACTTAGCTGGTCATCATCAGACCTTCAAAATGTATCATGTAGTAGCATCCGTGCTCAGACAGATAAAATTTGAAAGCTAGGTTATTCTAACTACATCCGTCACTGAGAACCGATAAGCACTTAGCTGGTCATCATCAGACCTTCAAAATGTATCATGTAGTAGAATACGTGCTCAGATAGATAAAATTTGAAAGCTAGGTCATTCTAACTACATCCGTCACTGAGAACCGATAAGCACTTAGCTGGTCATCATCAGACCTTTAAAATGTATTAAGTAGTAGCATCCGTGCTCAGACAGATAAAGTTTGGAAGGTAGGTCATTCTAACTACATCAGTCACTGAGAACCGATAAGCACTTAGGTGGTCATCGTCAGACCTTCAAAATGTATCATGTAGTAGCATTCGTGCTCAGTTAGCTGAAAGCTGGAGCATTCTGACTATTTCCGTGACTGAGAAGCGATAAGCAGTTATCTGGTCTTTATCAGACCTTAAGAATGTATCGTAGTAGGAGTACCCGTGCTCAGTGAAATAACTAATAAATAAAATAATGCAAGCTAGGTTATTACATCATTAGTCAAAGTGTATAATTTATTATTAAATATTTTATTCATACATTATGATGTCGGTACTCCAAGAGATACAAAATATGTTAGGCAAATACGATGACCGCTCTGCGACACATTTCTGTTCTTTGGTACGTTTTTCTGTAGTACAGTCGTTTGCCGGTAGGGGCCGAAAAATAAACAAAAGCCAGTACAGAGGTCAAATCGTCAAAGTCATCTAGTGCTGCGATCCCCTTAAAGCCATTTACTACAGCGCAGGGCTAGAAACGCAAATTCTTCCTGAAAGCAGAATACAGGTATATTAAATGAACTTTTGGACAGGTCTACTAGGTACCCAAAGGCACCTTAAGATGTTGATGTCTCGTCATGGATTACACAAAGCTTTGTAGTTACAAAAGCCTTTGAAGATCATTAATGCCTAAGGAGAAGAGCAATTTTTCATATAAACCCGAGTACATTTTGTGAGATAAGATAGGATTTATTTTTCATTTTTTAGAAATATTGACGTAATACATAGTAACATGCTCTGTGTTAAGCCCAAATTAATGACGTGAATAAGTAATTATTAAATTCAAATAAAATTGAAAAGAGAGTGAAATTAAATTGCCTAGCGGCGACACCCATACACGTAACTACGGGAACAACAACTGCAGGTAGGTACTGTAGTTCTCACTTGAAACATTAAGTTTAGAAAATCGGTTGTTTTTTTAAGATATCAATACGTCTATGACGTTACGCCAAACAATTTAATTTGAACCTGTACTGGAACTCCAATTTAATAAACGCGATCTTCTAAAAATCATCAATATAGGTACATGGTGTAATAACCTCACCTTGTGAATAAGAACATCATCATCATCAGCCAGTCGAGTGGACGTGAGGACCGGAGGGTAGTAGTCCCTGTACCCGGTAGGGGAGGGGGTGCTTCGTTGTGCGGGGTGCGGGGGCGCACGCAGTGTGTCGTCTTCGAACACGTCGTCACTCATGCTGTCGTCTGTTGCCATCTGCTGTAATAGAAGAGAAGCACATGTGAGACAGGCAGTCAGACAGGCCCACAGTGGGCCGAAAGTGTGACATTCATTTTTACCGAGGGGTCTTAGCTCCACAACCCAGTTAGTACTGGGTTGTGGAGCTAAGACTTCACGTCTGTATTAAATCTGGTTCTTCTAACCTCACAAACAGATGTGTTACTAGGGGGTTTGTTCCGCCACTTCTTCTGCCCAGATACAAGGATCTACTAGAAACTAGGTACTAGAAGTGTCGAAGGGCGGGCGTTTAGAGGGACCGTCTCTTGTAAATAAATTTTGACGTTCGAAGTTTTGATTATTAGCCTAGTTTGAATAAATGACTTTTGATTTTGATTAAGATAGGTAGTCGCTCCATGTAAGATACTGGTATTCAGCTGCATCTGGTTAGACTAGGAGCCCACCCCAACATAGACAGACATAGATAGGTACAGGTTTTACCATGATATATTTAGAGAATTTATATATCTGTATATTATATTAATCTAGCAGTTAAGTTGAATGTAGCTTGCAAAAATGTTGCACGGGTTTTGTCGGACGCACTTAATTACCATCACAGGACAGTCATTTGATGTCATTATTTATAAGTTTTGCATAACACCGCGATTTTTCCAAATATTTATGACTGCGGGTTTTTCTTTTTTCACTCTTGTCACGTTGTCGTGTAAGCTCCTTTTCATAAAGCAGAACGTAGCAACTTATTTATCTGTACATATTTTACAATAAAGTCTTTGTCAAACGGTAACAAGTTTATAATAACTGACAGCTCCGCTCATTAGTGAAAATAACAAGGCAAGGGAAAAAGTTTATTGTTTCAGTAAGAACAATCTTATACAGCGTCATGTATTCTTGAATATTTTCTTTAAAACTTTGAAGCTTTTTTCTTTGTAAAGGTTCTTTGAATATGAATTAAAATAGGCATTACAGGGCTAGAAAAATATGTTTATTATGAGAAAATTAGTTTTTCTTGTTGTCAATTGATAAAGGTATACGAACGGCCAGCACATCAATACTAAAATTTGTCAATTTTTTAAATAGATTTTCATAGTATTGGGAAAATTTGTCAGTTTCGGGTAGCTTGAATGCTTGGCTGTCTGTACATAAATGTTACTTGACATAAGAATATTATAAAAAAGATTCTCCTATTGACCATTTCTGGTACTTATATAAAACGAAATGGGTATATTAGGTAGGTTAGACTTTTTCATATTCATTTTACACTACGAGTACATAGTAGATTAACTAGGTAAGTATATCTATCTTACTTTACTTCTTCCATATTATGCGGATAAATGGTTTGAGTTGATCCAGCGTTTTTTTGAAAAGTGGTGTGTATGATCTTTATTAAGTTCGAAGTTAAATACTTGCAACTTGAACGAAGTTGGCAAATTCTACTTTAGTTTTTGCAAAAGGCAAAAGTTATAATGACTGAAGCCACAAAATGCTGCATAGGATAGAAAAACAGCGAAAAAAAATAAAAAATGGTTTTCCTTGAAACATCCCGTTTTTCTTTGAAGTATCCAGGAGTTTGGACTTTGAATTTCACAGGTTTTATCAATGTTATTGAAAATGTTGATCAAAGGAGATTGCTCATCTTTTTATGAGAATTGGTCCAAATACTGCCCAGGAATGGGAGTACCTGCGCTACCCAGCAGCTTTACATCTTTTATGACTATAACTACAGACATTTTGTATAAAGCGACGGTTTGATACTGTCATTTCTTGACATAAACATGTCGGACTCGACGAATTGTTAGCTTTTTTAAAAAGAGTCCTGGCCGTTTGCCGTCTCGCTTGAAACGAATCGAGGCACTGGGTTTCAAGTTGGCCCTCGAGAAGACGGAGGCGATGGTATTTCTTGCGGGGGCCTCCGGCTAGTATACACTTGACCATCGGTGGTGCAACGATATCGGTACGGGCAAGCATGAAATACTTGGACCTGGTTCAGGATCGGAACTGGTGGAACTTCCGCGACCACTCTGCTCAGCTTACGCCGAATCTGATCGGCACGGCGTCTGCCCTTAGTTGGCTTTTGCCAAACCTGGGCGGACCGAACGTGGTCTGCCAACGGCTATACACGGGGTATTTTTACTCTACGGAACCCCAGTGTGGGCGCAGTCCCTGTCTGCCTAGAACAAGGCTCTACTGCGGAGGCCGCAGAGAGTCATGGCAGTCAGGCTCATACGCGGATACCGCACCGTATTTACGTAAGCGGCGCTGAGAGACAGACTGACAGGCAGACTGACACAGACAGACTGACAGACAGACTGACAGGCAGACTAACACAGACAGACTGACAGACAGACTGACACAGACAGACTGACACAGACAGACTGACAGACAGACTGACAGACAGACTGACAGACAGACTGACAGACAGACTGACAGACTGACAGACTGACAGACTGACAGACAGACTGACAGACAGACTGACAGACAGACTGACAGACAGACTGACAGACAGACTGACAGACAGACTGACAGACAGACTGACAGACAGACTGACAGACAGACTGACAGACAGACTGACAGACAGACTGACAGACAGACTGACAGACAGACTGACAGACAGACTGACAGACAGACTGACAGACAGACTGACAGACAGACTGACAGACAGACTGACAGACAGACTGACAGACAGACTGACAGACAGACTGACAGACAGACTGACAGACAGACTGACAGACAGACTGACAGACAGACTGACAGACAGACTGACAGACAGACTGACAGACAGACTGACAGACAGACTGACAGACAGACTGACAGACAGACTGACAGACAGACTGACAGACAGACTGACAGACAGACTGACAGACAGACTGACAGACAGACTGACAGACAGACTGACAGACAGACTGACAGACAGACTGACAGACAGACTGACAGACAGACTGACAGACAGACTGACAGACAGACTGACAGACAGACTGACAGACAGACTGACAGACAGACTGACAGACAGACTGACAGACAGACTGACAGACAGACTGACAGACAGACTGACAGACAGACTGACAGACAGACTGACAGACAGACTGACAGACAGACTGACAGACAGACTGACAGACAGACTGACAGACAGACTGACAGACAGACTGACAGACAGACTGACAGACAGACTGACAGACAGACTGACAGACAGACTGACAGACAGACTGACAGACAGACTGACAGACAGACTGACAGACAGACTGACAGACAGACTGACAGACAGACTGACAGACAGACTGACAGACAGACTGACAGACAGACTGACAGACAGACTGACAGACAGACTGACAGACAGACTGACAGACAGACTGACAGACAGACTGACAGACAGACTGACAGACAGACAGACTGACAGACAGACTGACAGACAGACTGACAGACAGACTGACAGACAGACAGACTGACAGACAGACTGACAGACAGACTGACAGACAGACTGACAGACAGACAGACAGACTGACAGACAGACAGACTGACAGACAGACTGACAGACAGACTGACAGACAGACAGACTGACAGACAGACTGACAGACAGACTGACAGACAGACTGACAGACAGACTGACAGACAGACTGACAGACAGACAGACTGACAGACAGACTGACAGACAGACTGACAGACAGACTGACAGACAGACAGACTGACAGACAGACTGACAGACAGACTGACAGACAGACTGACAGACAGACAGACAGACTGACAGACAGACAGACTGACAGACAGACTGACAGACAGACTGACAGACAGACAGACTGACAGACAGACTGACAGACAGACTGACAGACAGACTGACAGACAGACTGACAGACAGACTGACAGACAGACTGACAGACAGACTGACAGACAGACTGACAGACAGACTGACAGACAGACTGACAGACAGACTGACAGACAGACTGACAGACAGACTGACAGACAGACTGACAGACAGACTGACAGACAGACTGACAGACAGACTGACAGACAGACTGACAGACTGACAGACAGACTGACAGACAGACTCACAGACAGACAGACTGACAGACAGACTGACAGACAGACTCACAGACAGACTGACAGACAGACTGACAGACCGACAGACAGACCGACAGGGCCAGGGCTCTGGGCTCTGGTTAAAAAAGCTAACATTACGTCGAGTCCGACATGTTTATGTCAAAAAATGACAACATCAAACTGTCCATTTACACAACTTGTCTTTACTTGGGGTCAAAAAAGGTTGCAAATCTTAAAACACCGTCAAAATAAATTATGTACAAGAGATAATAATAATTATCATCAAAATAAATCTGTCGAAAAAAAAGGAACCCCAGGATGGATTTTAAAAATATTTAGTGTAATTACATAGATTAGCGCCAGGAACCCAGTGCAGGTACTCCCGAACTCCTGGGCAGCATTTGGACCAAAGTAGAGCAATCTCCTTTTCAATATTTTCAAGTAGAAACTAAATTAACATAACATCACATCTTTGATTCCCGAAGGGTACCTCGCGGGGCGAGCCTATCGCCATCAATCGAGAACGACTCCAAAAATCAAAAGTTTGCATAAAAGTGTGTAGGATCATTAAGGGAAAGAAAATCGAATTAAAGTTAAGGAGTTAATTAAGTTATTAAAGCATAAAAGTTATCATAAAGATCTTACAACTTCCAAAACTTTTGAAATATCTGACAAAACATTCAGCCTGTCCGGGATCTTGATTACAATGAGTAACTCTATTATATCCCGAGTTATTTCGATACTTCCTATTGAACATCTATAGCGAAACATCAAAGGCAAAATAGAGTAAAAGATCAATTTTCATGAAAACCTCTTTACAGAAGAGAGCGTCGTCTGTCGATTCTCAAATTGGGTGCCTTTTTGGAATTTTCAGGGAAAACTTGTGAAGTAGGTACACCGAAGGTAAAGCATCGAAATATTACATTTTCAAACAAGTGGGGAAGCTTTGTCGATGGCAAATTCTCGAGGTGTTATGGAACCGAGAGCTGCAGTGAAAAATGCCCACGTGTTGTTCGGAATGGAGTGTATTTCACACTCAAAACATTCATACTCAACGATATTTATTTCTTCATGTAGGTAGTAGGTCCAACATTTGACACCACCGAATATAAAATCACGCCTGTAATTATTGCAATTTGTGTGCACGAAAGAGCAGATTTCTACAAATAACGTAGCTATTGTACGCGTCTAGTATCCAAACGTGCCACATTCTCCTGCCAGTGGCTCTTGCAGAACAACATTCTACTATAATATCCATACAAAATAGACTCATACTAGTGCCAGCAGTACCGTAGCTAGCAACCCAGTCCAATATTGATCATCGAAGCCGATGTTTACCTAAATACATACATGCAGCACCCGTTATTAATTCTACTTTAGCCGAACAATTGTTTACGAAAACTGTTTGTTTTATTGAAAAGTAAATAAACAAGGCATATATCGAGCTTTCGCAAATATCCAATGCGATGCAAATTGTGCGATGGTGTTTTGTTTTTGAAAAAGGAGGGAGACACCGATAAGATCCGTTATTTTGTTTGAAGTTTGTTTTATAAATGCAACAACTGACAAGATGGAAGTCGTCTACTGGTAGATATAGGCTTCCTACACGTTTTGCCATATCGCCCGTCGTACTGCCCGCATTCAGTGAATTCCCGAGCCCTCTACTTAGTAATCGTTCTTTGTGCAAACACTTCAAGTGGACCTAAGCGATTCTACGTAATTCAAGGCCCGGAGCAGACGATAGAAAATGGTCCACCGGATAGAAATGACAGCTGTCATGAATCTTAGACACATTAATTAAACTCTGCCCCACAAACACAATTTTACGAGTTACTTCGGCGTCAAAGAGACCAGCGTCTCCTTCAAACAAACTTCTCCGTAAAGTCATCATCATCAGCCTATTGCAATCCACTGCTGGATATAGGCCTCTTTAATCTTGCGCCAGTCAACTCGATTTTCGGCAACTCTCATCCAGTTGTTACCAGCCACTCTGCGAAGATCATCGCTCCACCGAGCCTGAGGGCGTCCCACCTTACGCTTGCCGTTTCGCGGTCTCCACTCAAGAACACGTCTACTCCAACGGTCATCGGTTCTGCGGCTAATGTGGCCGGCCCACTGCCACTTCAGCTGAGTTATTTTGCGAGCTATGTCGACAACTCTGGTCCTCTGTCGGATCACCTCATTTCGAACGTGATCCCTGAGAGAGACTCCTAGCATAGCTCGCTCCATAGCTCGCTGAGCGACCTTAAATTTATGGACCAACCGTACCGTGAGTGTCCACGTTTCAGCCCCGTATGTCATAACAGGCAGGACGCACTGGTTGTAGACCTTAGTCTTTAGGCTCTGCGGAATATGTGACGAGAATACCCGACGAAGCTTCCCAAAAGCTGCCCAGCCTAGCTGGATTCTTCTATTGGCCTCTCTCTCAAAGTTGTTCTTACCAAACTGCAAAGTTTGCCCTAGGTAAATATATTCTCGAACAACCTCGAGAGGACCGCCATTGACAACAATAGGTCCTGGGGTGACGTGTTCGTTGAACATAACCTGGGTTTTGTCCAAGTTCACCCTGAGGCCAATGCGCACTGAAGAAACCACTAGGCCATCCAGCATCTGTTGTAAGTCGTGGCACGACTCAGCCAGTATGACGATGTCATCTGCAAATCTCAAGTGTGAGATATACTCGCCGTTGATGTTAATGCCCCGTCCTTCCCAGTTCAGCGTCTTAAAAAAACATCCTCCAGTGCGTTTGAGAACAGTTTCGGGGAAATTACGTCCCCTTGTCTCACCCCCCTACGCAATGGAATATGCTTTGTCTGCTGGTTCTGAGTTTGGACGGTCATTGTGGCGTCTTCGTATAAGCTCCTCAGCACTTGGATGTATCGCCAGTCTACTTGGCATCGCTGCAATGACTCCAGAACAGACCAGGTCTCAATAGAGTCAAAAGCCTTCTCATAGTCCACAAATGCAAGACACAGAGGCCGATTATACTCCTCGGACTTCTGTATAATCTGTCGCACTGTGTGGATGTGGTCTATGGTGCTATACCCTCCTCGAAACCCGGCCTGCTCCGGTGGTTGGAAGTCGTCGAGTCTTCGCGCTAGACGATTCGTGACGACTCTTGAGAACAGCTTATATACGTGGCTAAGGAGCGAGATGGGTCTATAATTCTTTAGTAGAGTCTTGTTCCCTTTTTTAAAGAAGAGAACGACCACGCTCCTTTTCCACGCTTCTGGAGTTCTCCCAGAGAACAGGACCGAGTTGAAAATCTCCCGAAGCTCTCTTAATAGAGGACTTCCTCCCGCTTTCAGAAGTTCAGTCGTTATCCCATCCTCACCAGGGGCTTTTCCATTTTTAAGCTGTCTAAGAGCCGCCTCGATTTCATCTTGGCTGACTTCTGGCAGGTCTTCTGTGAAATGGCGGGTTAAGGTGGCTCTGGGATCCTCATTTTCGGGATCAGGTCGAGATGTATGCGATGCGTATAGCTGGCCGTAGAAGTTTTCAACTTCCGAAAGAATCTCCGGCTTCGAAACGACGATATCCCCACTAGAAATGGTCAACTTCGACAGGTGGCTCCTCCCAAGTGATTGGACGAACACTTTAGACCCCCGATTTTGCTCAATCGCTTTTTCTATAGAGCGTGTACTGGTGCATCGAAGGTCGCGTCGTACCAATTTCCTAATTTTTTTGTTGAGTGCCTGTAGTTCTGCCGAACTGATCGGTGGGTTTTCACGTCGTTCCGTCATAAGCTCCAGAGTCTCCTCCGAAAGTTTAGATTTCCTACCCGTACACCGCATTTTGCAAAAACGCGTCCCTTCCTCCCTGAGAATGTCCACCATTTGGTCGAGCGCCTGGTCAACATCATTTGCGGTTTCCACGGCTGTGAATCGGTTTTCCAGGTCTGACTGGAACGCTTCAGATCCTATCATAGTTTGGAGCATATTTGGACGGAGCCTAGACTTCATCAAACGGGTTCGCTCCAGCTTGAAGTTGATACTCAGAGTGCCACGAACAAGTCTGTGATCACTACCGGTATTGAACCTATTTATCACCGAGACATCTCTGAATATATGCCTTTTGTCCGCTATGATGAAGTCTATCTCATTTTTCGTCATAGTATCGGGGCTTCGCCATGTCCACTTCCTTTGTGGCTGTTTCTTAAAGAAAGAATTCATCATGAAAAGGCCCTCCTTTTCAAGGAAGTTGACAAGCATTTGCCCCCTATGATTTCTGCTGCCAAACCCGTAGGATCCTACTACCGATTCGCTGCAGTTCCGTACTCCCACTTTGGCGTTAAAATCCCCCATGAGAACATTGTAGTGGGCCTTAGTAGTGGAGTGCAAGGCTTTGGAGATGTCCTCAAACATTTCATCCATCACGTCATCCGAGTGTGCCGAGGTTGGTGCGTAGGCCTGAACAACCTTGAGGCTATACCTCTCGGTTAGTTTAACTATGAGGTAAGCCACCCTATTCGAGACACTGGAGACTTCCACAACGTTCTCACAGAGGGATTTATGTACCAGGAACCCGACTCCGCCCTGGGATAGTTGGTCACCCTCTCGAAAATACATAAGGTGGCCTGATTGAAGCGTTAATGTGTCCTCCCCCTCTCTACGCACTTCACTCAACCCAAGAATATGCCACCTTATCTTTTCGAGTTCTTCCTCGAGCTGCACTAGGTGTTCGTCGAGCCGTAACGTGCGTCCATTGTACGTCGCCAAGGTCAGTTGGGTTTGGCGGCCATTCGTAACCCGGGGATTCTTAGCACCCCCTACCTTGCCGTTACCGTGACCGCCGCCAAGATCAGGAATAGCAAGGCGGCCGGGAACTGGGGGCCGTGGTTGTGTGTAGCTTGCCATTAAAGGGTTTTGCCCATAATCGCCACGCTGGGCATGCGGGTTGGCGATCGCAGATCGAAGCTTCTCGCACTAGTGACGCTGCTGCCCGTCGCTAGTCTGCGCTATTTAGCCGCGAACATTTGTTTAGAAATGGTTATACCGCCATTTATCGGTCGTCAGAGCCTCGTTTGTAGTTCAGCAGGATGCACCACGAGCAGGTGAGGTTGACTTGGGGCACTGATATGGTAGGTGTGCCCCCTTACATCCCTGTGCCCCCTTACATCCCGTAAAGTGTCCACAAATAATTATTTCACCCTGATCGTCTCTGGACATACTTGATACTGATACTGTTATCAGATGTCCCACGGTACCGTTTTAATAGGTACCTCCAAGACCCGGGATGTAATCTGATACGAACCTGTACACAATAATAGGACACGTGAGGGTTGCTGAGGGGTTGGAACGTTACGATTCTAATTTAGTTTGCAGGTGTAAGCAGGGTGAGGCATGAAGCAAAATAATAATTATTGTTTTGTGGTTCTATAGTGAATAAATAGATATTGCAGAAAAGAGTTGAATGTCTGGTGAAGAGTGAATGCTACCTATGATTGACTCTGAATTAGTTAGATACGGATTGAAGAATAGTGTGTTTTCAAACTGTAATATATCCAGTCAAACCTGACCTCGGAATGTACTTATACATTCCGAGGTCAGGTTTGACTTTCCGTGTAGTGAGAGATCAGCTAAATTTGGTTTTTCATGGCTTGATTGGCCGTCGTCGATGACAGTGTCTGTCAGGTGAGATACGATAATCTTTTTGAAGGCATTCAGCCCCCGTTATGAACTCATCAATACTGCCTTTTAAAATGGCGCCACGTCTGTATGTTGTACTGAAGCATAGTTATCTATAGGAGATATCTTCGATACATAGGTAGCCAATTATTTTATGCTCCATTGCAATAGGGGTCGTAACAAAATTACTAATTTCATGAAAGTTCAAAAAAAGAAATCCAAAACCTAATCCAGAGAAGTAATTGGTTTATGACCTCTCTGGGCTGTTCTGTGACAGTCCAAACACTCTCTGATTTACAATTAATGATCTTCTGAAACGAAATTTTGATTGAAACGTTGATTAAAACTTAATTAAGTAAACACGGAACACATCAAGCTGTACATTTCCAGTATAATATGGCCTCACTTTGTATAGATTTTCAGTACATTGAGAGATCCTCATAAACTGTTTTCATAGCCTGATTGGCAGTCGACGTGTGTAGGTAGGTACAGAATTAAATGAATTTGAATTTAAAGGGAATCCTAAAGTATATGTTATTTAAAAAACATTACTACCTAAGATTTTGAAGGTTCTCCATTACCTTCCAAATAAAATAAGCGTTACACGGTGAGCGTTTTATCGCAAGATTTATATATTCTTTGGTAAACGACATTTTGATGGCGGCGCAAACAACCAGAGGCTGTTCCTCTAATGGAGTAAAGTGTCTGGTCGTTTACATGGAAACGATCCTTTATTTTTGAATGTCATATAACACAAGCGGCCCGTCCCAGCTTCGCTAGGGTGAACATTTATAATTAAACTTGTAATAAATATAGCCTGGTGCTCAGGAATAATGTAGACTTCTAATAGTCGAAGAATTTTTGAAATCTGTGCAGTACTTTTTGAGTTTATTTCTTACAAACATGACAAATCTTACAATAGTGTACACTAGTACTTTGGCCGCGACTTCGTCTGCAAAAAAATTTAAAAACTCGGCAAATAAACATGATATAAACATAATTTATAACCTATAGAACCCACGAAAAAATAATGTAGTTTTCTGAAAGTGAAAGAATTTTTAGAACTGAATCATTAATTCCAGAGAATACTTCCTACATACAAACTTATACTTAGAAATGTTTATACTTAATATTAGGAAAGGTTTATTTGATGTTTAAACAAGATTTTCCTTTTTTTAAGAGCTAAGAAATACTTAGCTCGTTAATAACAGTTTGGTAAATAGATGAAATATCTTTGTAATGGATATTTCTTTAATACCCATCTTTAGTCAACCCCAATCACATTGACTGGTTTATCTCGTATTGGCAAATCTTTATAATATTATCTAATATCTAAATACAGAACCTACCTACTATTGGTTTACTTCATAATTCAAACTTTGATCAATTCAAAAATTGCTTATTTCCAATTTAAAAAAAATACTGTTTTATCAAAAGATAAAACAGCAAAATTTTAAATAAAATCTTAGTACGAACATTTTTCTTAATTCAATGTTGACTGACCCAAACGTTTGCTCATCAAAGAATTTATAACCTTTTTCAATCTAAATGAGATTACTACTCATTTTGATTGAATAAGGTTATAAATTATTTCCTGATAAACGTATTTCAAATGATATACTCGATAATTATAAACCCTCTCTGTGATAATTTCATTAAAAGATAAAAATAAACCCTTTTAAAATTGACCTTTTGCGATAAGTACGGCCTACTTGATATTGTTAGTTACTTTTATTTAATAACCTTTAAAACAATTAGCGATTGAATAAATAGCAGCCTATAAATGTAAAAACCACCAATTCATTGTGTATTTAAAGATAAATCTGAAAATGCTTTATGGTAACTTTGCCTCAGCGCCCTCAGCTATCACTGCAATTGATAGTTTTTTTTTACTATTTGGGTATTAATATACCTTTCGTATTATGCCGTTATGTGTTTTTCCATCATAATTTTTTTATCAGTAGCATCCACGGAGTCTGGATGTGTGCCCTATGATGGCAATAGGATCGCCCCCTATTACATGGGACATACACATAACTGGCAAAATATGGGTGTAGGTACTATAGAGGTGTACCTAACCTCTGCCTTACCCTTCAGGGATTACTAGCGTCATGTTTTGATGTATTATAGTACATTTTAGTAGCTAGTTTATCCACTTTGTGGAAATCATTTGCTGCTCCAATTCTGAAATATCAGGTAAGCTTTATGGGTTTTTCGCATTTTTTATTAGTTTCCGTGTACACGTATCTAGTATCTACCTACTTCTTTCTTAATCTTTCTGAGAAACCTTTTCTTAAGTATTCATGCGAACTAGTTCCCATAAAAACACTGAAACCAGCGACATCAACCGTTTTCAACAACAAGATGCTACGCCAACGCCATCTATCATACGATCTCAAAGTCGTCTCAAAGTTTCAGTGGAAATATTTCAGGCTGTCGCCTGTGTCGCTACGCTTCACAAGTTTACGTGACGTTTAGTTCCAGAGCTTTCTTCAAGATGTCAGGGTACATTTAAAGTAGCTTCAACTTTCTAGAAAAGTTTTGCCTTTCTCAATTTTTCGCTCAATTATAACACAAATTAAATGAATGATTTAATTATTAACATATAAACGACTACGGTACCTACTCCATGACGCATTTAATAACCATATAATAATTATTAAGACGGAAGCGCCAGAGTATAGCCCTCGAAATTCAAACATTTTCATAGTCATTCGATGGAATTAAATCAACTTAAGCGATTGTATTGATTGATTGATTGACAATTCTGTAAATTAGATATGTTTTACGAATGCGAATTCTATTTTGTTCAACACAAAACCTGACTCTGGCCGGCAAATTCCAAAAAACGTAAGAAAATTTGAATTTTGCAGGCTATCCTGTGGCTTCAACCTTAATTACATTATCCCAATCAGTTATTGTATTTTGATAGGCCATTTAATTAAAATTCCGCTCGCTCAGGAAATTAAGCTGCCACGAATTCGAATATTAAATTATTATATCTGCGAATTCCAGCCGGACGTACATAGGTATGCATTTTTTTCGTTAGTATGTCCTACGTTATTGAAATAGGTTGCATTCGAAAACATCATTCTGATATTATGTTAATAAATCATTTCATGTTTTAATTTATCTTCTTAATAACATTACACTCAGGCTGTGTCTACAATTCAACACAAATATAATGTTAGCGTTTCTGAAGGTAGTGAACTTATAAAAAGTGTCAAATTATTTGAAGTTTGGTTTTTATCCTCAGAAAATAAAACCGCTAAGCATTATGTTAAATAGGTACGAAAAAAAATTTAGGCAGAGGCACTGTTATATTTTTTCAGAAATGACATGGTAATAAGATTCAAATTCAGAAAATTCGTATTCTGATTCCATATTCAAATAGTTTACGCTCCATCACTAAATTCTGATAGGCCTGATTTCATTATCCACCCAATATGCATGTAAAGTAAAAAGGAAACGACATTTCCATAAAATTTCATTTTACCACGGGTCGAGTGTTCCCCTGTCTCCCCTCGTAGAATTGGGTCAATGTCACATTCAACTGGTGAGGGTGAAGAGGGGAACGTTGGCAAAGTAATTGTGTAATTTAGATTGACTGTATTGATTTCTTTTCTGTTGGTTTTGTCTGTTTAAATGATTTCTGATTTTTTTATTAAAGGGATAAGTAATGGAAAGTTCTGTTTTCCTGTATAGAGATATTTGTTTTTGTGAGTTTTGTGTTTTTCTTTTAATGTAAATTGTATGTGTTACTTTGACTTCTAAATGTTCTCATTAATTGTGTGTGTTACTAGTACCTGTAATGTATTTATACATTACAGGTACTAGTAACACACATTATAGATAGGTAGGTACTTGTGAAATACTTATGAAATTGCGACGTTCGCGTTACTCTATTCGTGGTGAATGCTAAGAGCCTAACCACATTAGCACATAATGTTATCCTAATACCATCGGCGCGCATCTATAAAATATGCATGAATAAGGATGAAGCAAAATAGTTATTCTCGTAGAACCCACGTTCTTCTGAAGTATAAATAAAATAGCCACCAGCAACTACTTCGCAAGGTTTTAACGGCTTGATAAAACATTGTGAAATCATTGTTATTTCAATACTTAGTAGAGGTCTGGGCCACAACTGGGAACCATCTATTTACGGAGATATTAAAGGTCTAGGTTCAAACATTTCACACGTTTGTTTCTTAATACAACATTTAAATGATATGTGGGGATCACAGTAGTGGATGACTTTGACGATTTGACCTCTGTACTGGCTTTTGTTTATTTTTCGGCCCCTACCGGCAAACGACTGTACTACAGAAAAACGTACCAAAGAACAGAAATGTGTCGCAGAGTGGTCATCGTATTTGCCTAACATATTTTGTTTCTCTTGGAGTACCTACATCATAATGTATGAATAAAATATTTAATAATAAATTATACACTTTGACTAATAAAGTAATAACCTAGCTTTCATTAGTTATTTCACTGAGCACAGGTACTCCTACGATACATTCTTAAGGTCTGATAAAGACCAGGTAACTGCTTATCGCTTCTCAGTCACGGAAATAGTCAGAATGCTCCAGCTTTCAGCTAACTGAGCACGAATGCTACTACATGATACATTTTGAAGGTCTGACGATGACCACCTACGTGCTTATCGGTTCTCAGTGACTGATGTAGTTAGAATGACCTAGCTTTCAAATTTTATCTATCTGAGCACGTATTCTACTACATGATACATTATGAAGGTCTGATGATGACCAGCTAAGTGATTATCGGTTCTCAGTGACGGATATAGTTAGAATGCTCCAGCTGTCAGCTTTTATCTAATTGAGCACGGGTGCTACTACATGATACATTTTGAAGGTCTGATGATGACCAGCTAAGTGCTTATCGGTTCTCAGTGACGGATATAGCTAGAATGACCTAGCTTTCAGATTTTATCTTATTGAGCACGGATGCTACTACATGATACATTTTGAAGGTCTGATGATGACCAGCTAAGTGCTTATCGGTTCACAGTGACGGATATAGCTAGAATGACCACCATCTGGTAAATGGCACCATCAGTCTCCAAGGCCTCTTCGAGCTCTTTCAAATGAGTCCACACACGACGGTTCTACGTGGTGCCATCAATGAGATCCTATACTTACCTTCGGAGTCTACCATCAGGTAGCTAGTATCATCAGTCTCCAAGGCCTCCTCGAGCTCTTTCAAATGAGTCCAAACATGATGGTTCTACTCGGTGCTGTCAATGAGATCCTATACCCACCTTCGGAGTCCACCATTAGGTACGGGCATCATCAGTAATCCAGATCTCCATCTTCCATCAAACGAAATTCTCAAGACAAAATAATTAAAACGATAAAACAATTAACACCATTAAAACAATAACATACATTACATAACATCGCGCCTGTAATCCCCAAAGGCAGAGGTGTACCTAATAGTAGGCGTGATGTTTTGTTATGTATGTTATTATTTTAATGATTTTAATTGTTTTATCGCTTTTAGCGATAAAACAATTGTAGTCGTTCTTGTAGCACGGATGCTACTACATGATACATTTTGAAGGTCTGATGATAACCAGCTAAGTGCTTATCGGTTCTCAGTGACGAACGTAGTTAGCATGACGTAACTTTAAAATTTTATCGATCTGAGCACGGATGCTACTACATAATACATTCTAAAGGTCTGATGATGACCAGCTGAGTGCTAATTGGTTCTCAGTGACGGATATAGCTAGAATGACCTAGCTTTCAAATTTTATCGATCTGAGCACGGATACTACTACATGATACATTTTGAAGGTCTGATGATGATCAGCTAAGTGCTTATCGGTTCTCAGTGACGGGTGTAGTTAGAATGACCTAACTTTCAGATTTTATCTTATTGAGCACGGATGCTACTACATGATATATTTTGAAGGTCTGATGATGATCAGCTAAGTGCTTATCGGTTCTCAGTGACGGATGTAGTTAGAATGACTTACCTTTCAGATTTTATCGATCTGAGCACGGATACTACTACATGATACATTTTGAAGGTCTCATGATGATCAGCTAAGTGCTTATCGGTTCTCAGTGACGGGTGTAGTTAGAATGACCTAACTTTCAGATTTTATCTTATTGAGCACGGATGCTACTACATGATACATTTTGAAGGTCTGATGATGACCAGCTAAGTGCTTATCGGTTCACAGTGACGGATATAGCTAGAATGACCATTATCAGGTAAATGGCACCATCAGTCTCCAAGGCCTCCTCGAGCTCTTTCAAATGAGTCCAAACACGATGGTTCTACGCAGCGCTGTCAATGAGACCCTGTACCCACCTTCGAAGTCCACCGTCAAGTAAATGGCATCATCAGTCTCTAAGGCCTCCTCGAGCTCTTTCAAATGAGTCCAAACACGACGATTCTACGCAGTGCCGTCAATGAGATCCTTTACTTACCTTTGGAGTCCACTATAAGGTAAATGACATTATCAGTCTCCTAGGCGTCCTCGAGGTCTCAACACCATTAAAATAATAAGATACATAACATAACATAACGCCTACTATTAGGTACACCTCTGCCTAACCCTTCGGGGATTACAGGCGTGATGTTATGTAATGTATGTTTTTATTTTAATGGTGTTAATTGTTTTATCGCTTTTAAACATTTTGTCTTGAGAATTTCGGTCGATGGAAGATGAAGATCTGGATGACTGTTGATGTCTCGTACCCGATGGTAAACTCCGAAGGTGGGTATAGGATCTCATTGACGGCAATGAGTAGAACCATCGTGTTTGGACTCACTTGAAAGAGCTCGAGGGGGCCTTGGAGACTGATGATACCAGCTACCTGATGGTAGACTCCGAAGGTAAGTATAGGATCTCATTGATGGCACCACGTAGAACCGTCGTGTGTGGACTCATTTGAAAGAGCTCGAAGAGGCCTTGGAGACTGATGGTGCCATTTACCTGATGGTGGTCATTCTAGCTATATCCGTAACTGTGACCCGATAAGCACTTAGCTGGTCATCATCAGACCTTGAAAATGTATCATGTAGTAGCATCCGTGCTCAATAAGATAAAATCTGAAAGCTAGGACATTCTAACTACATCCGTCACTGAGAACCGATAAGCACTTAGCTGGTCATCATCAGACCTTCAAAATGAATCATGTAGTAGCATCCGTGCTCAATAAGATAAAATGTGAAAGCTAAGTCATTCTATCTACATCCGTCACTGAGAACCGATAAGCACTTAGCTGATCATTATCAGACCTTCAAAATGTATCATGTAGTAGCATCCGTGCTCAATAAGATAAAATCTGAAAGCTAAGTCATTCTAACTACATCCGTCACTGAGAACCGATAAGCACTTAGCTGATCATCATCAGACCTTCAAAATGTATCATGTAGTAGCATCCGTGCTCAGATCGATAAAATTTTAAAGCTAGGTCATTCTAACTACACCCGTCACTGAGAACCGATAAGCACTTAGCTGATCATCATGAGACCTTCAAAATGTATCATGTAGTAGTATCCGTGCTCAGATCGATAAAATCTGAAAGCTAAGTCATTCTAACTACATCCGTCACTGAGAAACGATAAGCACTTAGCTGACCATCATCAGACCTTCAAAATATATCATGTAGTAGCATCCGTGCTCAATAAGATAAAATCTGAAAGTTAGGTCATTCTAACTACACCCGTCACTGAGAACCGATAAGCACTTAGCTGATCATCATCAGACCTTCAAAATGTATCATGTAGTAGTATCCGTGCTCAGATCGATAAAATCTGAAAGCTAAGTCATTCTAACTACATCCGTCACTGAGAAACGATAAGCACTTAGCTGATCATCATCAGACCTTCAAAATATATCATGTAGTAGCATCCGTGCTCAATAAGATAAAATCTGAAAGTTAGGTCATTCTAACTACACCCGTCACTGAGAACCGATAAGCACTTAGCTGATCATCATGAGACCTTCAAAATGTATCATGTAGTAGTATCCGTGCTCAGATCGATAAAATCTGAAAGCTAAGTCATTCTAACTACATCCGTCACTGAGAAACGATAAGCACTTAGCTGATCATCATCAGACCTTCAAAATATATCATGTAGTAGCATCCGTGCTCAATAAGATAAAATCTGAAAGTTAGGTCATTCTAACTACACCCGTCACTGAGAACCGATAAGCACTTAGCTGATCATCATCAGACCTTCAAAATGTATCATGTAGTAGTATCCGTGCTCAGATCGATAAAATTTTAAAGCTAGGTCATGCTAACTACGTTCGTCACTGAGAACCGATAAGCACTTAGCTGGTTATCATCAGACCTTCAAAATGTAGTAGCATCCGTGCTACAAGAACGACTACAATTGTTCTTTGCTACAATTGTTTTATCGCTAAAAGCGATAAAACAATTAAAATCATTAAAATAATAACATACATAACATAACATCACGCCTACTATTAGGTACACCTCTGCCTAACCCTTTGGGTATTACAGGCGCGATGTTATGTAATGTATGTTATTGTTTTAATGGTGTTAATTGTTTTATCGTTTTAATTATTTTGTCTTGAGAATTTCGTTTGATGGAAGATGAAGATCTGGATGACTGATGATGTCTCGCACCTGATGGTAAACTCCGAAGGTGGGTATAGGATCTCATTGACGGCACCACGTAGAACCGTCGTGTCCACACACGACTCATTTGAAAGAGCTCGAAGAGGCCTTGGAGACTGATGGTGCCATTTACCTGATGGTGGTCATTCTAGCTATATCCGTCACTGAGAACCAATTAGCACTTAGCTGGTCATCATCAGACCTTCAAAATATATCATGTAGTAGCATCCGTGCTTAATAAGATAAAATCTGAAAGCTAGGTCATTCTAACTACATCCGTCACTGAAAACCGATAAGCACTTAGGTGATCATCATCAGACCTTCAAAATGTATCATGTAGTAGCATCCGTGCTCAGATCGATAAAATTTGAAAGCTAGGTCATTCTAGCTATATCCGTCACTGAGAACCAATTAGCACTTAGCTGGTCATCATCACAACCTTCAAAATGTATTATGTAGTAGCATCCGTGCTCAATAAGATAAAATCTGAAAGCTAGGTCATTCTAACTACATCCGTCACTGAGAACCGATAAGCACTTAGCTGATCATCATCAGACCTTCAAAGTGTATCATGTAGTAGCATCCGTGCTCAATGAGATAAAAGCTGAAAGTTGGAGCATTCTGACTATTTCCGTGACTGAGAACCGATAAGCAGTTACCTGGTCTTCATCAGACCTTCAAAATGTATCATGTAGTATGAGAGACCATCATTAGGTACGAGACATCATCAGTCATCTAGATCTCCATCTTCCATCAAACGAAAATCTCAAGACAAAATAGTTAGATAACATAACATCACGCCTGTAATCCCCGAAGGGTTAGGCAGAGGTGTACTTAATAGTACACCCACATTTCGCCAGTTATGTTTAAGTCCCATATAATAGGGGCGAGCCTATGGCCATCAACCGGGCACAAATCTAGACTCCGTGGCTGTTACTTATAATTTCCTGATGGAAAAACCCAATAACACTTTGCACTTTCGGGAATCGAACCCAGGACCTCATGCTCAGCATCGTGCTTACGACCACTAGACCAACGAGGCAGTCCAAAATTAAAATAATATCATAGATATATCTATATACCAAAATATCTACTATGAAACGTAGGCAATTTACCAATAGTTTTGGAGAGCTCGGCCACGCGTCACTTTACGTTTATTAGACATAGTCAGCTTACTCTATGATAGGTGCAAACAACAAAACGAAATTACAAACTACTTTAAATATATTTACAAACTTATTTTCTGTTCTTATTTTACGAAATATTGATAACTATACAATTTAAAATATGTTTTAATTCAGAAAACATTAAAAACGTGAACTTTTGAATTTTATTTGTGAAGTAATGACATGCGTGCAGTCCACCCGTGACAACAGTCATCGAGACACTGGCGCAGCGCGTTCCAAGTATGCGCGACGGGTCTCGCGCCGAATTTGCCTCAAAATGTCGAGAATTAATTTATTATTTTAAAATTTTATTACAAATTAGAGAAAATAAACAATACGGATTGTTAAATACATCACTACGTATTTTTGGGTATAAAATTCATACCGAACTATTCAGCCGTTACAGAGACAAAATTCGATTTAGGTTAAGACATACTACGATTTTTTATTAAATAATGTGTAGGTTTATTAAAATTTTAAACAATACGAATTATTTGTGATGACTTTAAGTATAACATATATTTTTTATATGGAAATCGTACGAAAGGATTCCTCAACAAATTTCTTTAAACATACGTCGTTTTTGGGATTTTAGCAACGCAACGGCCTTAAATAGTTAGCTCCACGTCCCTTGTACTACTATTCAACCCGTCTATATATATAAGCATAATGCTTTGAGTGCGTTACTTTGGAGCATATCGTAAACCATGACATGCCAAAATGAAAAAAAAAAACGTTTCCTAGAAAAAAAGTTGCGCATTGTTACCTCCTTGTTTGATGTACGGAATCCACGGTTGACTGCTTCCTGAAGGCACACCTTTTATACTATAAAGGTAAGGTAGCTGGTACAGTCTGTACCCAGCATTACCTGACCCTTCTTCTCACATCCCTTGCCCTCTTCTTCTTTATACGAGGGATCACGTAATGCTGGGCATAGACTGTACCTAAACTAAGCTAGGGCTCGTATTTTGGGATTCAGTTTCCAGACTTGGCTTACTCACGTGTCGTGAATATCGTGTGGCGTAAATTATGTATTGGTTTATGATGAAAGTTAGTAGGTACCTCCTCTAGCGAGTGTGGGTGCAAGTTTTTGTGTGTGTTGGTGGGTGTGTGTGTGGGTAAGTAAGTAAATGTCTTTGGTATATGAAATAATAAACTAAACCCATTTGTATTACAAAAGCACCAAATCAAGAAGTAGGTATTTCTTTAATATAATCTACACTATTAACGACTGCCCTAGAAGTTTTTTTAAACGCGGGTTAAGGCACAGGCAGGTACCTATTTTGTACACAAAAATCTTTCGAAATACATTCTCTAGATAAACGAAACGTAACTTTTCTTATTAAAACGTCTGATTATATGAATGTGTCGTACAAACCATCCTTCTAATATAAGTAGAAACATTTGTATGTGTAACGGATGCCCATTTCTCTGCCATTGCTAACCCAATCGTAAAAGTTATTTCGTGTTTTTCGCAGCATCATTTTCTTTCACCCGGAACACGGAGAGAATATGTCTTCTTTTATTTTGGGATTACCTACTTTCTCACGTATTGGTGTTGAGGTCGGCATCCAGTATTACTTCCAGCTGTTAGTTAGCGGGTTCAGCTGAATATTTGTATTTTACATAGAGCGACTGCTGGTTCGAGGCGGCAGAGAAAATGAGCTCTTGGAAGGAATTGGGGGAGTGACAGTGCAGGCTAAAGAAAAAAGAGAAGGAAGGAGAGTGTGCCTCTCACTCAACCCGCACCAGAAGGGCGGCCGGGCGTCGAAGGGCGCTTAACGATCTAAGGCCACCATAAGGTGGGGCCTGCGGGTGGCAAACTTAGGGCTGAGATGTCGCCCGACCAGCCAGGCCCAAAGAAGTGGCACGCAGTGGACTCTGTGCGCCTTTATAGAGGAAGTGCGGTCGCTGGCCGCACTTGGTGATGAGGCCCGCCGGGTAAGGTGGGCTGATACCAGTCGGGGGTGCGCGCGAATGTACTTGTATCTCCCGGCCCCCGACACATGGTATAAGTAGGAACAGTGGGTTTTTAGTCAGTTAGAGTCCGACATAACCCCCGCTGGCCCTAGGCGGAGGGTATCCATGAGGATTATCTCACTCAAAAAAAAAAGGCTAAAGAAAGAAAAAAAAAACATGGAGCGACTGCCTATCTGACCTCCAAAACTCAGTTAGACTTGCTAAGACTAGGTTGTCAAGCTTACGGGCAACTGACTACAAGTAACATCTGTCAAAGATCTTTGACAGCTGGGACAACAACTTCACGTGTTTCTGATGCACGGAGGAAACTTGGTATGAGATGGGAAGTCACCCATCCACGAACCAACTTGCAACAACCCGTGTGGCTGGTGTTATTTAACCACGAGCTCCTCCTGTCTCACGTATTGATATTTATTTATTTATTTATTATTCACAAAATCCACAGCTCTTTGAAATTTTATCTTTTATTATTTTTCTTCTTTTTTGTTAAGAGATACTACGCAGACATACCGCGCCTACCAGAAATAAATTGGAATAAGGGTAAATCATCGCAGTGTTTCTGACACTGCGATGATTTTAGACACTTTGCATAAAATATATTTTTGCTTGATTTGGCGATCATCAGATTTACGATTTAATTAAATTAGCTGGTGTTTTTCTAATAAAAATGAAATAAAATAACTTTATTTCAGACCTTAGTAATACACACTACTTATAAACTATGTACCTAAGTAACAAATGGAATGGAATGATGACAAAAAACAATATTTATCGAGTGGTAGATTCCTCCAATTAATTTTATTTGAGCCTGTTTACTTATATTTTGAAGTATATTTAATAATTTCGTTTTGTCAACATTGAACGTTCATCAACGTTCTTATTTTACTTTTAGCTAAAAAGTGAATTTCTGCGAAACACCTTGACGAGAATTTAAAAGGAAATCCGGTCCAAAATTACCAAATTAGCAAGGTGGGTAGTACGTGTGGAAAATTTAAATTACTTTTCACGTATTTTACGAGGTCATTAGGTAGGTACCTTTTTAATTCCGACAAAAATTACGACTATTTAACGACAGCATTTGGATTTAACTAACGCTTCCGCTATATTATTATCCCTAGAAAGATAACCTACGTCGCAGGGGCGCCTGCGCGGGAAACATATTACTGTAGTTTTTTATCCGACGCGTGTATTTGTTTGTCCTTCTGAGCCAACTCAGTCGTCGGTTAGCCCTTTCACGGGATAGCTGTTTCCATGCTGTAAGTTCTATAGTTTTGTTTATATGACGAGTCTCACGAGGTGTATGGTTATCTGTTGTGAAACATTTAAGAATTAATTAATTTAATTTTTTTTTTTTTGATGACTGATTTTTCTTTTAAAATTATTATATAGTAGTCATAATAGCTTGTAAGAAATAACTCAATTTTTTTAGATGATTATAAGTGTTTTTGTTCCTGAAGCATAAGGATGTTGATTTATGTTAGAGGTCTACTCATTTGGTTTAAAATTATTTTAAATAAACAAATTAAATAAAAATGTATTTAAAATCGATAGTTTATATTATACCTTTTAACACAATACCTTAGATCATAAATATTTTTTATTAAATCAATTAAAAAACACGTATTATAAAAGGGTGCGCCTCTGAAGCGTATGGTTATCTTTAACGTATGCCGTGGTATGGTTATCTTTCTAGGGTTATAATTTAAAGTACCTACTTAGATTTCTCGATAGGTACATCGTAAAAGTATTCGATCGGTCTAGTTCTCCATGCTATTACAGTAATTTTACAGGTATTTGATAAACCTGTGGATTTATGCACTACTGTCAAAATCAAAATGAATTATCTAAATTTTCGTTACAATGAAGTCTATATTTGGTTGCTATTGTTCGAGATAAATTGATGTTGAGGGAAGTGTCGATGGATGGAGTTTAAGAGAAAGACTAAAAGTAATGATGAATAGATTGTGTGAGGAGAGACAGAATGAGAAATAGGAGTAAATGATAGCTGATTGGGGATAATAGAAGAAAAAATGTGTTGCACCGACCCCAAATAACACGGGCAAGTGTAGGAGAGGAAGAGGATAGGTAATAGGGATGTTTAATGACTAAAAAAAATATGATTCTAATTAGTCCGTCTGTTAGATTATCGAAAAATATTGGATACGTATTTTTTTTTTCATCAAATCAATAAAAATTGACCAAGATAAAACGAGGCAAAGATTTGAGCCCAGGTTGTGACGTCACTCACCGGTAAAAAATGTCATACTAATGTCTTAGAATATGACGTCACACGAGTTTTCAAAGCACTGTATCGTCATCATAGATTGTTTACGTGAATAAAGAATAAGAACTGCCACTCGGGCCGATCCTTAGGTAAAGCTGTGCTTGCCTAGGTCAGTCTGTGGATGGGTGACCGCCCAACATACTGAGTTTCCTCCGTGCCTCGGAAAGCACGTTAAGCTGTTGATCCCGGCTGCCATATATAGATCTTTGGCAGTCGTTACAGGTAGTCAGTAACCTGAAATTCTGACATCCAGTCTTACCAAAGAGTATCGTATTACCTAGTAGGTATTAACTGGGTTGTGGAGGTCAGATAGGCAGTCGCTCCATGTAAAATACTGGTATTCAGCTGCATCCGGTTAGACTGGAAGCCGACCCTAACATAGTTGGGAAAAGGCTAGGCAGATGATGACGTGTCCAATATTTTTTGGAAATCTATCTGACGGACTAATTAGATTTTTTTAGTTAACTACCCTATTATCCGCGAAATAACTCTAGGTGTGTCACTCAGTACCCGAGTAACTTCAGCTGTATAAAGCAACCAAGCACGTACCAAGCACGTGGCGAGAGTACAGTTGCTCGAGTCGCGCCGCAACGTCAACTTTAAGGCGTTTGTGGTGCGAGTACCGACATGTTATCTGCACCTCGTCATGGAAGAGGACTTTTGGCCGCAGGGGGTGGTGTTCCGTCGCTTCCGCGGGCAAGTGCCACATGAACGCTCAGTGACATAGTGCACAAGTGAAGTGATACTAATATAGTTTTAAGTTCATATTTACTAACACAAACTATATTATTAGTATGTATATTTAGGTTAAGGTATTTATCTATGGGTCTTTGTTACCTGAAAATAAATATATTCTATTCTGTAAAGGCAGCCCGGTAGCCGGCCCTTACCGACTAACAGAAAGCTATAGGTAAAATAGCCGTAATAAGAAAGAAGGATGGTATATAATAGGTCTAAGTAAGTAAATCTGACTAACCCACATACGCATTTATTCGTTGGCAATTGATGTTTAATAGCACGGAATCGAATCCCACGCGTCGATCGAACGTCATTTCACCCTCAATTTGTTGGAGAAATAGCTTCGACATTAATGTGGAACATTATTGACAGAAATTACGTATAGTAAGTGGCTTGACAGCGTTTATCCAAAATATGGGGTTAAGGTTGTGGTATAATAATCAGCAGACCGATACATTATTGTATGAGTGTCGAAGGTTTTTGCAGGACAGCTGATTACTTTTCCGCGATTAGGTAGGTACATGCTGATCTCACGGATAAAGTTATTCGGTTTGATGGTCTGTACAAAAGGCAACTTACGCCATACACTCCCAGTATAACATGGCCTCGCTTTTTATAAATTTACATAACAATAAGAGATTAGCATAAACTAGTTTTGTATAGTTTAATTGGTCGCCCTGCGTACTACACTCGTATATTATGTCCAGTTGACCACACACTTCTAAAAAACACGCTGAAATAATATTATCAATTATCATAGGTAACTCATGTATTATTTTGGCTTTGAAAAATATACAAGGTGTAACTTCATAAACGAAAGACTTCCCGTCTGGTCGCTTGGACCATGAAACTGATTAATCGAAAAATATGGACTTTGATATAAACTGATATGCGTTCACCTGATCGACATTTTATAGTAAAATAAAAAAGCCATAGGACAAAAGTCGTTCATTTTCATGGTATGACAGTTTATGAGAATGAAAACCTTAGAACAGTGTTTGACCTTTCGAGAGGACATGCGTTTATTATTTGACAGCCTGTATAGTCAAAAACGGTAGGTAATCACATTTATGTAGACTTGATAAATTATATTAGATTGTCGTACCTAGATTGGTTTAGAAGAAAATCGAATTTTCCTCATAAATAGTAAAATAAATAGTTATAATTCCTTGTTTTCATTTTTTATCGTATGTATTTATTGTGTGTAGCTTTGTAAAGTTTTGTTCAGTATCAAATTTTAAAAGCTGCCAGATTTCTGACAGTATTTCACAATTGTGTGTGTACTTATTATAGACAAATAAAAATATAGTATTTATTTAACTCGCGTCATGTGCGAGTAATAATACCTAAAATAAAAAACGAATTAATAAAAAGTATTTAAAAAAACAAAATATTATAAGTACCTACTTTATTTACAATATTTACAAACTACAATTTACAGAACTAAAATTATAATAAAATATATACAAGTATCAAAAAGAGAAGAATTACATGGCGTCAAAAAACTCATCCACACCGCTGTCAACAGGAAAAGTGCCCAGAAGGCTGGCAGCATTCCCACGTTGGATGGCAATGCTGATTCTTTGGCCAAAGAACAGGCCAGCCCTCTGGTCATGTGAAGAGTCGACCAACCGCTTGGCAATTTCTTTAAATATTAGGTGAGCACTCGGACCCCAAGGCCCTAGTGTTTCAACCCCAAACGGCTCAAACACATAACTGCCAATTAAGTTGTTGTATTTGCGCCGTTTGAGGTTTTCAGCACCTGCAGCAGCCGCCCCGGCACAGGACACCGTGCTAGGAAGATGGGATGGCGCAAGGGTGTCGACGCAAGTTGCGTCCCACACCAAAGGCCTACCCAACTTCCATGGCATTATGGTCATACCATCTGGTCTCTTCCCATCGACGCGTGCCAACCCATTGGGTTCCAAAACAGCAGGCACACCGGCGGTGGCCAGAGCACGTCGAATGAGATCATTAATGCTGGCGTGCCGGGCAATTCGACCTGCGCTCTTACTGCAGGAAAGGCCGTGGTGTCCGAGGCTATCGACTACTTCACCACATTGACAGCGATGTGGAGCCCCACACGGAGCACCCAAACGCAAACATGTAGCGAGCCGGAAGGTTGTGTCACCTAGCATAGTGCCTATATTAGGTGACGGTAGTGCCTGAAGCCAGAGGCCCGACTCCCATTCACCCACAGCCAGCAGGCGGGCACGCTCGGCAGTATTGGTAGACGTATTAATAAGGTTATTCCGTACCAACCTGCAGAGCGGCTCATCCCACTGTCTTTCCAACCTACTTTAAACATAATTAGTCATAAATTAGTACGAGGCTAAAAGGCCCCCGATGTCTCAGCACGGTGCTGAAAAAAATAAGTTTGTGAACCGGGAAACCCCAACCGAAAATGATGAAAACAGTAGGTATTGTATTATCGTCGCCGGTAATATCTAATTCCAATGATATATTGAGTTCATATTATATTGATAAGATAAATTAATATTATTACCCACGAACGATACCTGAAATTCAGGCTGTTAGCGTCACGCAATATCTGTAGGTAATACCTGCATAAGGGGGAATTTACCAGTTTTTTTTTCCTTAGCCTATATTAGCCCACTGCTGGGAAAAATACCCCCATAGCCTTCCACTCTTCCCTCTGTGTGGTTTTCTAGGTCGTCACGCCAGCGTTTTCTAGGCCTACCAGAATAATTGGATAAAAAGATACTGAAATAATACTGTAGAAGTAGTTTCCGATTTCTTATTGTCAAAAGAAAACTCCGAGAAACTACAGGAAATAATCCATTCTCTAAGAGAAAAAAAAATACACAAACAAACGGGTCTTGAAAATATTCTGAAAATAGCAAAAGATAAGTGTCAGAAGACTCAACAATTTCTACACGACGAAGAAAAACAAAAAACTCGACACTCGTGACCCGCCGCCCATATTTTTATGAATAAATAAAAAGTTACATGAATTAGGGCGACCCTCATTCATAAGGTCATCGTACGACGCGCGTGTCATTCAGTAATTTCTCCTACCCTCAAGGGAAAATGGTGTGAATTTATCTATACTTTCATTACTTTGGTTATTTGAAAATTATTGAAGCGAAAGCAACTCTGTATCGTTTTATGTGTTGGTGTTTTTTTATTTCTAAACAATTGCCAACCTATGTTATTTTTGTTTGTCTATGTTACCTGCGTAAGCGGATAGATTTTTTTTCATAGGTATAAAATAAGAAAAATATATCCGTACTTTTTCACATAATATTATAATATAAAGTATGATTCAATTATAAAGAAAGACAAATTTAATGATATTCATCATAAACAACGGAAGACACAATATATCCCATCACGAGTGCCTGCTTACTATACCTAATACTAAACACTTTTTTAACCGTTTACATTAAAAATAATAATCCCTTTTTTTTTGCGTGTGGAAAATCAAATAACCCCTCCCGCTCCTGGGCAGAGCGAAAGGCAGTGTCAGACTTCTACTGACTAAAAACCACCCATGTTCCTTCTTAACCCTTCATGTCGAGGTCGCGGTATCTCTTGCGAACAACCCGCAGCCCCGACGGGACCCGCAGCCCCGACGGGACCGGCAGCCCCGACGGGACCCGCAGCCCCGACGGGACCCACAGCCCCGACGGGACCCGCAGCCCCGACGGGACCCGCAGCCCCGACAGGACCCGCAGTCCCGACGGGAAATAATAATACCTGTGTTACTGATTCTGATTTGATGTAGGGCGAAGAGTTCATGCAGAAAAAGCGCGAGCATTAATAATAACCACCACGCTTGCTCAAGGCGAACTGGTGATTTCAGCCTTTTTTTTTCTACTTCCCTACATTGTGTGCTCGATAATGGCCTCCCCTTTCTCCTTCCATACCTCTCTATCCTGTGCGATCCGCAAACATGATCACATCGTAACGCCACCTTTCCCGCGATCGACCTCGACGGCACTGTCGTTCCTATCAGTCTGATAATAATTGAAAATCCAAGTTCCCTCTGATATTTTCATTCATATGTGTACAATAGATACCCAATAGAAGTAGATATTACATAAATAATATTCAACCAAAATCTATTATATTCGCCGACAAAAGCTCCTAAGAAAACATGTCATGTTTGATTCATCTATCATTGCTTGTCCACTATTGGGCTTACGTAACACATTTCTATAGATCCCGCTGACCTCGTGAATTGTTTTATTTAGAGTTCCGTGCTACCTAAAGCTTGGCTCCGCCGTTTGTTCGTCCGTCTGTCGGTCACAGGTTTTGAAAACGGTTGAATTGACTTTCAACCGTTTTTAAAAGACACTTGAAGTTTTCACAGATGTCCATCTTGGCTACTTTATTTTCGGATTTGTTTTTATGTAGTAACTGTAGTTAAAATTATTGTAAGATGTACCTACAGAACCCTTCGAATGCGAGTCAGACTCGGACTTGGCCGCATTTTCTCTGTCGGTCCCTTGTTTGGACGTGTATTAGGGGCAGTGGCTTCTTAGAATATTTATTGAGGTATCTTGTGTTAGTTAGACCTTGTGAGTTTAGAGGTTACTGTTACGTAGGAATATGTGTTTAGGGGGGTTAACTTTGTCTTGTTATTCTTAGTGTTACGTCTTTGAATATGAAGATAGAAACTGTGTGGGCGATCAACATTACATGTAACGGATGATTCGGGTACGAAATGGATAAAGAAAAAATAATAACAAACTGTTCTACTAAAACCAAAAATTCAAAGAGATGACTCGTCATCCACCATCGTGGGCTAGGTCTGTGTGTTGAAGACTTGTTTCCTTATCGTAAAAACTGTTTGCTATGCTATAAATGTCTCTGAATCTACGAGGTGTAACATAATAAACGCAAGACCTCGTCCCTCCTCTCGTCTTGCACCACCGGACCATGAAACTACGAACAACATTTGTTGCTAGTTGAATACTATGGTGACATCTAATTTTGACAAAAATTTTGGTTACATGCTGTGCCGAAAATAAATTGGGTTACAAACTGAAATGGCCAGCTTGTTAGGCTATTTCGTTACTCCGCACTTACTAAGAGTGACCCACCTTGTGTTTGGCATCAGGCACACACCCAGATTGTCTACCCACCTGTAATTTTGTATTAACTTGAATGTAATGGATGTCTCGGAAATTAAACTGACAAGGAAAACCTCTTAAGGAAACCGGGAAGTCCTAATAGAACGACAAACTCAAAGACAAGACGTGACATTCACCAATCCAAATAGGGCTCGCATGGTGGATGAAGGCTCACACCTCTCCCAGAGAAAAGGCCTGTGTCCTAGCAGTAAGAAAATTGCAGCAAATGCATTGTGAATCTCATTGCAGTTCAGAGAGCATCTTTTTTTTTTTGGCGAGTGGAAAATTATCGAATAACCCCTCCCGCTCTTGGGCAGAGCGGAAGGGAGTGTCAGACTTCTACTAAGTAAAAACCACCTATGTTCCTTCTTAGCCCTTTATGTTGAGGCCGCGGTATCTCTTGCGAACAACCCGCAGCCCCGACCAATTTGAGCTACTCTCAAGAGTTTCAGCAGTTACCTTAATTTCTTCATCATCTGCCTAGCCTTTTCCACCAATTTCTTACGTAGATCGACCTTATCAGGCCACATCCCAGTTAGTACTGGGTAATACGATATTATTGAAACGCTTGGTTGTCAGACTTTCGGACCACTGACTACCTGTAACGACTGTCGAAGACAGCCGACAAAAAACAACCGGGACTAATGGCTTAACGTGCTTTCCGAGGTACGGAGAAAACTCGGTATGTAATGGCAACCACCCATCCACGGACCAAGCTAGACAAGCGTGGCTTAATCTGAAGATCGACCCAAGCAGCTGTTTTATTATTTATCCAGGAGTTCATCAGCCTACCTTCTTTCTAAAGCCAGTAAAATTATTCCTCAAGAAAAAATTAAACGATGTTGGTCAGAGGTACCAGAGTCTGCAGATAGTACGGAGTTTCAGAAAAGAGGCCAGCTTGTTCTTGTGTACCTACTCCCACTGACGTACACGCTACCTTATGTTTCTCCCATTATTAAATAGACTTTTTACGCCCTCGAGATATTATTAATATGACATTGTGAAAGATTTTTTCCGAAAATCCTACTTATCTTCGGCGAATTAGAAAGACGCTTTACTTTTAAGCCTAATCCGCCTTCGCAAAATGTATGTACTTATAATTTCTTGAGCCTTATTTCGATAGGACTGGAGGATTTCAAACTGGAAGCTGCGGAGATTCAATTATTCCTTTCTATAATTTGATTTGAATTGTAAATTCAGTTAAATCCGTTTATTTGCAGATGTTCGTGGCTTTACGGTTCTGTAGGAAAACCAATTCTTCGTAGTAGTTTCATAAATGGATAAAATGACTTGAAATACGTATTATTTCGTGTACGTAAATGTATTCACATTCAAGGTGGAAGGCACGCACCGGTTTTTTTCATCGGTCATTATCTATCTATCTATCTATTCTATATCTTCTATATACATATAATAAATCTGTAAAGAAATCGTTTTTGTACATCGAAAATATTTTTAAAAAAAATTGTCAGGGTATTAAAGTATAACCAACAGAACACATTTCCAGCATTTTTGGAATTTTTGTCTGTTTGTCTGTTTGTCTGTTTCGATGACTAAGCATCACGTCAAATTTACGAAACGAATGTAGGTAACTTTTATACATAAATATTGTGCGGAACTTGGGCTATTACTTAGTCTTTGTTTCATCGTAATCGGTGCTCTCTATCAAAAGATATATGAATTTATAGTTTTCAAGAAGAACTTATCGTTATGGTCAAGAATGAGACAAGCAACGACATCTATTGAACGAATATGGTACTTATTACTAAATGCCTTCACAAGATAACTTTAAAAAAGTTATGATAGCAAAAGGTACGTAGATATAAGTCTAAATGACGCTGCTTTCAAAATCTACATAGCCTAAACCTTATAGTGTTTGATCGCTCTTTTTTAGCAGTTTATCTTCGTCTTCGACTGATGGCGTTATTTGATGTCATTTCCTGAACCGCGGTGATAGTAAACATACACACATTATGTTTCGTGAATAGTCAACAAATAATTTACCAATTACACAGTATTAAAATACTATTTTTTTTAAACTAAATTAAAATTAGATAAAACCCAAGACATATTTTTTTTAGTACCGTGTGGGAATCGAACCTGCGACACGCAGTGCTACTGTTAATCGTCCAGCCATTGCGCCAACCATGTCGTCATATAGATGTGGTGTGTTGTTAGCCCTATGTGTCGAGGCCGCGGTATCTCTTTCGAACAACCCGCAGCCCCAACGGGCGTCGGTCCTTGGGGGCCCCTTCAATGTTGCTGACATCTCTATGAGACGCGCGTGGAACACGAACGCGCCTCCATCGTCATAGGACGGACGAACGATTAACTAGCCCGTTACTCACCGTTCACAGGCCCGCGCCTACGGTGGCCGGAAGCCATCACGTGGCCCCCGATGCCCAGAGCGTCTCCCGCGGCGGCTGGGACGAGAGGTTGTCTCCCTCTCACGTTCCGCCACCTCTTTCGCTAGCATTACTGCTTTGCAGAAGGAGGTGGCGGCCATTTCAGATTCGATGTCCCAGATTCGGTACAGGTACCCTCTCGAAACACCCTCTAATCCCCCCTTTTTTTTGTGGTTCGTAAATTATCAAATGACTCATCCCGCTCTGGGCGGAGCGGAAGAAAGTGTCAGACTTCTACTGACTAAAAACCACCCACGTTCCTTCTTAACCCTTTGTGTTTCGGGGCCATGGTATCTCTTGCGGACAACCCTCAGCCCCGGCAGACGTCCCTTTGGGGCCCCTTAATTGTTGGTGACATATCTTTGAGGCGCGCGTGGAACACGAACGCGCCAACGACAATCTGTCTGCCTGTCGACTATAATGTACCTGTTTCAAATTTCTTCAAGATCCGTTCGGCCGTTCTGACGTGGTTGATTAACAAACACCCATCCATCTAAACTTTAGTATGAGACATAGTCAGTACTTTGCATTACTCTCTTCTTATTTTCTACAGCGTCAGTAAGTTAACGCAGGGCAATGATTAAATGTACTTTTATCTAAGCGACGCATTTTAGTTTCCGACAAGCACGCGAACGAAGTCGCGGGCACAGCTAGTCATTAATAAAAAATCTGCTATTGCCTACAAAAAGTGAACCACTTTTGTATTGTTGAGAGGGCCCATCAATGCGGATAGCCATTAGGCAAGCAGACTGTTCAGACACCTTAACATTATGAAGAGTACTGTAGTACGTTTTATGGGCAAGTCAATATTTTAGGCGTGTATGAAAGGAACAGCAGATATTTTATAAATTACTTATAAAAACAATTTATATTTGGAATGACGTACTGAATATATGTGGTAACCGTTTGTGCGTCGGTTTCCCTTCCATCCTGCCCAGTTTAAGGAGACCGTTTTGTTTAGCACTTTTTAAGACCAGACACCTAAATGAAAATTACTGCAATGGTGCAATTTGAATTCTCGTCGCTAAGTCTAGCTCTCGAAATTCATCAGTGCGTTCTTTATTTAGGTTTTCATACAGGTGTCCCCTAGCATTAGTAATAACGAGCATCAGTATCTTTTGATATTATTGGAAGTTTAAATAAAAAGGCATAGAGATATGTACCGACTACATTACTTTAAATAAATCTTTTGGCATTTCCCACAAGCGGTGACCGATTATAATAAACATGTTTACATTGCGTGTCTAACAGGACGGTTCTAACTGCTTCAGAGCAATAAACACGCTTTGCAATCTAACCTAACCTTTGTTATCGGATTTTTTACGATTCGCAACGTTGTAACCGAGGTCGAAATGGACGGGCCACAGGAACCTTAATAAGTAAATAGATAGCACTCTCGCCTGAAAGCAAGCGATGCTTTCAACCTCTCAGATGACACAATATGTGTGAATAATATCGGTTACCTACATTCACGATATATTGGTTCTCGAGATGATTTATTATATTATTCTTAAGTTCATGATACTACTCTATATGTCTGCTGTAAATGGATCTCTAATAGGCACTGTAGGATGGATTTAATCCCATCATTATCATCCCGCTGGTTCAATAAGTGATTGGTCGATTACTCAAGAGGGTATCAACTTCTTGCCTATTTGTTTGAATAGGGACAACTAATGCACATTGGCCAATAAAGTGGCCGGCAATCGTCATGTAATCTAAGTACTTAAGGCTTGTATTCACGCCAATGACCTTGTGCATACAAACTACCTCTCTCGGTCGTAGATACGGACTCTAAACGGACGCGTTTTTCATTTATTATAATTAAAATAATACATATTTTTAAAAAGTAACAAAACCAAATTATTTTCCTATGTATTTCAAAGCAGTAGATATTTTTTTTATATTATTTTGTTAAAAAATGAAGGAGTAAAATGGTTCCATTCAACGATTTGGAGGTGATTTTGTGGATTTTTTTTCTTATTATGTGATACCGATACAAAAATTGTGGCCAAACCAAATTACGTGTCATATTATGTAGATTACTAAAAAAAAATCTCAGATGTAATTTCTCTGTAAGTGCCGGTGAAAAACCGCTTCATCTGCACGCTGTTTTTAAGCTTTTTCGAGAGAGGACCCTTAATAGAGCCAACATTCCGAGCCGTACATCAACATCGAGGTATTATGTACTACGTACGTAGTACTAATGTGCTACCTACGTACATTAATGGATAACACTGACACCAGCAGGGCTATTGCATATCTTTTAAATGTCAGTGGCTATCATAGTGTCCATCGATTAACTGTCAAATGGTTCCATTTTGTACCAAACCATAACCATTTGACAGTTAATCGATGGACACTATGATAGCCACTGACATTTAAAAAGATACGTAATAGCCCTGCAGGTCAGTCAATAACCACACGATAAAGAAAAAGAGGGAGAAAGTGTGTAAGCTCCATAAGACTTGTGACATGCACCGTGCCGAATTGAATCCGTAACTTTATGGAGTTACGTTTCACAGAGAGGTTTCTGTATGCATCAGATTATATTAAAGTGGTCGGAAGACCTGAACAAGTGAAGTCGGAACTTTGAAGACCAGAAATAATGACCGTGCGTCGTTTTTTGATAAAAATGAAGAACAGCTACGTCCTACATACACAAACGTTGGTTTGTGTATGTAGGACGTGAAGTGATGTGGTCTCCGTTGGGAGACCACATCACTTCAGGTTGGAGAAGAAATGTTTACTTTAGTTAGAATTTGCAGCGATTTCGCATTTCGTTCTAGCTTATTTGAGCAAGATGTTTTAAATGCCATTTCTATTCCCTTGTAATACACATTTCTATGGAACGTGTTGACATCAATGTGAACGACGCGACGGATACTTACTTTTATATTGTTCATTTTATACTGAAATACGTATAATAAATATTGTTACGATATTACTGTAGTTTGTGATATCATTATATTGGCTAACATCCGTCACAATGATTGTTAAGTATATTTTATTTATGATACTGAACGTAAAAGTTGCGGTACTTATTGTGTCATTTTAATGGGTTATTCATTTGATGGCTTTTTTATTTTCAGATAAGATGGTTTAATATCAGGTACCTAACTTACCTTTGCTCTGAGTAATACGGGAATAAAATGTAGACTGAGAAGAAAACAACTTAGCAAAATTAATTAAATAAAATACTCATTTTCTGGGTTAGGTAATTTAAAACTAAAACTACAACGAAAGAACATGCTAGAATCAACCTGTTCATCAAATAATGTTTTTCATCAAACATTACAAGATGAAAAATAAGTGACAATCCCGTAATTACGAAACATCTGGACTTTCTCAAGCTAATATGTCCAAATAAATCAACCAACAGAAATAAAGCACAAGACAATAGTTTATCTCCTCATCTCAAGTAAACACGTATAAAATAACACAAAAAACAAGTAAAGTGAACAATTTATAAGCCCTGAGATAGGCAACTAACTTAAATAAAGCTAGAAAAATGTCTAAGTTAAAATAATTCGGGACTTTTTTAAGCACGGGCATTCGTTAGTGTTATAACTTTTCATAGTTTTATTTTTACTCTCATTATTTCTGAAGTTTTAACGAGTAGTTTACTTGTTAGAAAAAGTTTTCATAAACGATGCTAATGATGATAAATTATGTATTTTGAAGTTCCCTGTTATAAGTATGTATTTCTTCTTTAAATGGTGCAAGGAAACGCCTCGCATTATTAAATAACGTAAAACATTATATTTACAAAATAATTTTAAATGTCGCTTACCGTAGCACAATAATTTCCATATTAAAATTATACCACCACCAACCATCGCTCACCCACTGATAATAGAAAGCCAATAATTACCTCAAAAGCACTTTAGAAAACCAATATCTTAATACCTCTATTAAAGCGGTTATCTACGAAACTGATTACCGTGTATGAGTATTTGTATTGAATCCATATGGTAACCATGGTCACCCATGCATTTAACTTTCCGTATCGAAAGATAACGTAACCTTGAACTATTAGATAATACGAACCGGTTTTCCATCACTATAAATAATAAGAAAGACGTAATAAATATTTAAAAGAGGAAATGTCTGAGGGGACGTGCCGGTGAACGGTGAATGGCATATTTAGGGAGGCAAAATAATATCGTCCCTTATTTTTACAGTCTAAAGTTTGTTACAATAATAGTGAAATTGGCAAAAATAATTATAAAACCGGTGATAAAAATACTGTCGTACATAAATATGGAAAATAACTTGATAAAAGTTAAACACTATCAGTAAATAATGAAATATAGGTTAGTACTTACGCTCATTGTCTGCCACAAAGACCGTTGCCGATCATTTACTTATTCAAGTGCCGACACTATCATAAGACGTAGACAAATGACGGTCGCACTGCACAACACATCCTACAACTGTCTACTTCCAGACACAACCGAATATTGGGCAAAAACGTCCCAAATCTGAGCCACAATACACACCCACGCCACAGAAATGACACATACACAATATAAACGAAAAAACTACGTCATCTTTCGAAGCACTGAAGACTCAAGTCCAAAGGAAACTGTGCATAGTCGATAACATGATCTGTCCGGGTCAAAAACTGAAATTTTGAGGTTATCTAAGGGATCGGTATATGTAGGACACATTGCGAACAACCCTGTTGCTATAAGGTCGAGAATCGCATGCGATTTTGTAGATGTGTGCGAAGTTCAACGTCACCCAAGCATGCATGTGTGAACTGTCGGCGCGTCTGGAAGGGTATGTATAGGGTGTAGTGTGTATGTGTGAGTGACTGAATTCCGGTGCACACGGGGTGAAACTTTGCACGATGTATCTTCCATTGGTACAGCATATCGTTAACGTTTTTATGTAAGTCATTTGGGTACCAAGTACAAACCATATTAGATTAGAGGGCTTTAAGATAATAACTGTTAAAATAATTAAATTGCTTGAGCTTTTAGAAAAATGCCTGTCACCTAGAAGGATGATAAAAATACATGTTTTATCACATTTTTTTTTTTTTAAAAAGAACGTTGGCCCACACTAGGAATTTCTCCTGTATCGTGGGTGCGTTCACAAACATTTAAATTCACATACACAAATACCCAGACCCGGAACAACTATCTGTAGGCCATACAAATATTTTTTCCGTGCGGAGATCGAATCCGTGACACCCAGCGTAGCAGTCCATTGCTTGAGCCACTGCGCCAACCGTGCCGTCAAACAATAACAGAGCCCAATTTGAATTAAGCGCGCACCGGTTGCGGACTTAATACCGTTCGCTTTGCTCGCTGGATGGAACTACTGTAGATGGATGGAGGACCTGCAAAAGACAGGTGCGAAACTCTACGAAAGCCGGGGAAGCCAGCGGTTACCTGCGATAGCTGGCTTTATATCTTATACACTCTAAACATCCATTACCTGTATAATGCGCCTGTAAGTCAACGAAGTAACTGATAAAGTTGTTGCAGCCATGACTCCCAAATGTCATAAAAAGTTTGTCATGGTAGTCTTTTTCATTACCAGTTCTTTTTCCAGTGTTTATCATTGTAGTCTTTTGTTTAAATCACTTGTTATTTTTCCTGTCCTTGACATGCTACAAGTTGATGCCATGCCATATTTGTAGGGTGTTTCAGAATTGGGCTCATTTTTCATCCTTTAATATATCACTGTTAAAATTGATTTCTCAATCCATATAATTTTTTTTGCGTGAACGTGGAAATGTCTCATAACGTTTTGTGGAATCAGGGAAATATTTCCCATTCGCTGATCCGAGTCCGTGGAAATTTCATACCGTGTGTACCTTGCAGCTGAAAAAGATCGATCCGAGCTAAGGGTAAACCCTACTGATACAACTCACCCGATTCTCCCTCCAATCATCCTGTTTTGTTCCTCGTCTAATTGGATACTATAGAAAGGGATACAAGACATTTCAAATCGACCGTTCTCATTAACACCGACATTGTTTCCAATAGTAAGAACTTCCCTTTTTTCATTTGTACGAGTGAATTAAACACTCACACATTGAAATTAGCGCAACAATGTTTTATCAGTATTAAAAAGATTCGCAAGTAAAAAAGTGACTTTTTTGCTAGCATTTAGGACTGAAAATTCAGTGACAGGAGACCTAAGTAATTGTTAATTGAGGATAAGTGAAAAATGGGGAAGGGAGATGGGAATGGAGAATGAGCGTTTGTTAGAAAGGGACGTGGATGGGTGATAGTATTTTTGTATGTGTTGTATGGCAGTAATGGGTGCGTGACTTATCTTTATTTGTACTACAATCCACCACGTCTGACGTTAAGTAACCATTAGTTTGTTGAGATGAATCTCATTGTACTTGTGAATGTGTTGGTCTGATTAGGGTTTGTCTGCCAAATTGTTTTCTTTTTACGTGGTGTCTGCTACGTAATAAGTTGTTTCCAATTACGTTTGTTTTCATTGAAAATGTCTGGTTGGTTGTTTTCTAATGTTTTGTTTTATATTTTCTTGTTATTGTTTAAAGTGTGGACTAACCAAACTATATTTGCAAATTAAAAAGGTAAATCTCAAGCCGATAATGTCTTTTTTAAATTCCTCCTTCTTCGATTTTGTAGTCTTCAAAATAAGAAATGTCTTTGTTAATCTAGTTAGACATCAATTTTTGCATCGAATCTTGCTGATCCTCACGTGTGTCACTTATCAGTACGCACATCTCATACCGATAGTGTTATCTGCCCGTTCTAACAGCCAGTCGCAACTCAATTTATTTTTATCGAAATGCACTTGACATGCGCGGCTGACCTCCGAATCGATGCTTCTTTGTTATTGTTTTGTCTCTGTCTAACTGTATGATCGGCCTATACTTCTGTTTCATCTGTCAAGGTGACGTTAACGTCACTTTAGACCAATGGTAAGCGACACGCGCTGGCTTAGTGGTTCGCATTTGTTCTAACAGATGGCGTTAGTAGTTGTTGTTTAGACGTGTTCGTGTTGGAATGCAAGCTTGGCAAGATCAATTTGATTTGTAACCTTTTCATTGTATTGGCCTTTGTAATGGAGCGATTTAATTACGAGTTGATACGCGATGTAGCATGCACTAGAATAGTAATTACCAACTTCTGTGTTATTGTATCTTTTACCTACCTTTAAGTACTTACCATTGATTATGGCTTACTTCTCAACTGCTTTGATGAGTTCCATTGTTCGGGATTCGTAACTTTCGATGTACCTAATAGATTTGATGATTATTCTATCTACGGGATAATATAGATAGGTAGTACCTACCTAATTTCTAACGAAGCCTCTCCTTTTTTATAGCTCTTTGTATAACTTGACCTGTACTGCTCTCAGTGACCTGTCTGAAGTGACTGATAACGCTGTCGATGTTCGTCGGAAGTCGAAGCTCATCTAATCATCTAAAACAAAAGAATCATCAACACGACAAAAAAAATCTCCAAATAGAGAATTTTCTTTGACCCAAACGTCTGATCTTCACGGCCATTTTATTGCAGTTCATTTATTAAGTTCAAATTCTTTTTAAAAAATTGTCGTCGAGCACAACTCGTCTATCTACCTTCTCTGTCGCAATGTATCTTCATCTTCTTATCTGGTAAGTCACGTATTATTGCGAAGACGTGGGAAGATCTCTTGCGTAAGCTCAATTATCTCATGAAACTGTCGAGAAAGTCTTATCTTTACATTTTTAAGTGGGTAATCATCGGGCGCAACTCATCTTCCGACTTGAAAGTGGGTGAATTAGGAAAAAGTCCATAGCAATTAAAATTAGGAGGTATTTATAAACACATCGGAGACAAATCTCGAACCTCGGGACGGTGACCCAAAAATTCGAAGACATGACGTGATATCTACTTACCCGCACTGGGTCCGTGTGGTGGATAACATCTCTCGCCCTCTCATAAAGACGAGAACGCAAAACAAGAGAATTCAGAAAATTTTCGTTTTTCCTAATTCATAATAATGCTAATATTTATTAAGAACCGGTGCAGCATATCTCTTTTTTCCATACTCCTCTATAAAAGGAGAAAATGAGATGAAGATTACGTCAACTCATCAGACACCTCCTTTCTAGCCAAATCATCTTTTACACAGTCCATCATTCGTTTCTTAGAAGACATGCTGCAACGACCCCAAATGAATTGGGATGAGGGCAAGATAATTATATTAATTAATGAATGAATGAATTAGTGTTTATGACTTTAGGCTAGACCCGCTAGACCATGTTTATATTTTTCTGATTAATTTCGTTGCGGGATCCAAGACAGTTAAATCGTTTCTCTGGGACTTCGTCGAGCTTCAGTGTCTTTTCTTGTGGTTGCCACTGTTGATTCAGCTTACAGGAGTTACAGTGGTTTGGGAATAGTCTGGCGGGCTTGTCCCAAAAAAAAAGACCACGCTAATGCTACATCGAAGACTGATTCAATATAATATATGTAGTACATTATAATACCTAGATTAGATAGATAATATCTCATCATCATCAAATCAAACGATTTTGCTAGCACGACACACACATCGTTGAACCAAAAACAACATCAACATCATTTGGCGCGATAGTGTGAATCTAATGATTGCAATCTTTCATTCGCTGTGCTTTGCCTTTATTATTGGAGAAAATCACACATAGAAATAAATGTTGATGGTTTTTGGTCTCTACAAGCTGCATCTTTCAAATGGCGGCTTACACCGTTATCTATTCTCTTATTTCCGATGAACTTAAAGTGTTGTTGCTAATTTGATTGCTTTTCCAGAGACGTTTACTAAGATACTAGCTGCTTCTCGTTTCCTTTTCAGAAAAACTGCTCTTCTTGTTTCCGAAGATTAATTAACTTAGTCACTACCATAACCGACTTAATGACATAATCAAATAATATTGAACCGTGAGACGGAAAATAAACAGGAATATATACAAATTCTCTAACGTATCGAAATGGGACGGTAACCAATAAAACAGGAGATGTTATCGCGTATAGTGTATTTTTATAGCCATCGATAAAATATTATAGCAAGTATAAAACGAATACCTCTTAAATTACTCTGTTGCTAGGATAACGGAGGCTGTTGCTGAGACATAGATGAGTCAGGATTAGACATTTTCTTACAATCCGTTTTGTTTTTATGCTTTACAGGTCTTATTTTCAGCTGTCGGGCAATCCTCGGGGTACACAGGTTTAGGAGACAGAAAATCGATAACAGCTTCTTGAAATGCTGTAGGGGTTTTATTTATCTCCTTTTTACGATTTTGTATGACTATGCTCATGTTTAACGTGGGTAGAAATAAGATAAACTATAAGACTCCATAACATGAAATTATAAACTGAAGAAACAATGAAATTCGTAGAAACCATTAGATGCAGGTGGCTTCATGTTCGTCGTTAGAAGAATATATTAATTAAAATTATGGCTTCGATTCACTGGTCAGGAAAAGTGCTATTGGGTTTTTTCATCAGAGAAATCTCAGTAGGCCACGAAGTCTGGATTTGTGGCCAGATGATGTCAACAAGTCCGCTGGTAACTAAGCCGTATATTTCTACGATTAGGTACGGGAGTGCTTGCTCTCCCGTCGTAAGTATTTATGTACAATATTCTACGAGTAATGAGCTGTTTGCGGCGCAGTGGATGCATAAGGATGAGATATGTGGGATGTGCAAGGCGGAGAAAAGGATATTGTGGTGCAGCTTATGAATGGCATATTTGCAGCAATGGACTGCGATAGGCTGAGTTTACTGATTGATTGGATGCTTGAGTATTAAATCTTCACAGCGTAAATCGAGATGTCGAAAGTTTGACGAATCGGTAGAACGCGCTCTTGTCATCGAGAGTTGCATCCGTCTTCTGACGTTAAGTATAAAAAGTCTGGTTTAAAGAAAATCCTTTTACGTCCGCCATAAGCAAAAAGTTTGTAGAATACAGTTTGAGATTATTTGTACCGTGTCATCTAAGAATTATTGCTTTCTTTTTATTTTTCGTCAGCAGAAACTATATATAGCGACTTTTCATTTCGTTTCTTAGTTTTTCTATTTTCATGAGCTTAGGTACCTACTATATTTTGTTCGAAACTTCCACCGTTATACTGCGTCAACGGAACATTATAGGTTAACGGGACATCCGTTAATCAACTCACACCCGTGACGCAGTAACCCTAAAATCAAATACCGTACCAATTTAAGGACTTTTAATTGAAAAATTACTCGAGCACAATAGCCGGAAACACGGACTAAATCCAGACATAGCCTCGGGCCACAAAAAGGCCCTTAAAAAGAAATAAAAAAATCAAGATGTATTGGAGCGACCGCCTACCGCAGCCAAAAATAGACTACGAATAAATACGAACCCCCTTACAAGTTTCAGCAAATTATCCAGACTACCTTTAACGGACTTTTAACTTTATACACTATACTTTAGAGTTTCTTTCACATTATTTTTGGATGGTATTTAATTTGTTTTGGTTTGTGTAAGCCAGGCATCCGTGTTTACATGTCGGCAGAAGAAATTATTCCCAGGACGTGTTCAGCCATAGGTTTTAAATAACGCAACACACGCGAGCTTTTTTGGGCCACTGATAATAATACGGTACCGGATTATTTGGGTTTCACACCATGAATGAGTTGTAATAAAGTGTTTGGATTTAACTTTTTTTTCCTTCTTTTCGTCTGTTTAGCTTTAATACTTGTAAATATGATGGTAATTATGCTGGAATTATGCTAAGCTGAAGCCCTTTTCGCATTACTTATTAGTTTTCCTTGTTTATTTGTTCTGAATATTTTTTAAGGTGTTTTTGTTATTAATGCCAAATAAAAAAAAAATCTACAATTTATCGATATCGGTAGATGAATAAAAATGTGAATAAATAATTTGAACAAAATGATAAAAAGCACTGCCAATTCCATAATTATTATAAAAGTTGACAATAAAATTTATTTAATTTTTTTTATTTATTATATTTATTTTTTTCTTCAGAATATCGTGGTTATAAATAACGTAATTAATTCCGTCCATGACAGGCATCAGCTTAATTTATTAAAAGGCAAAGTAAGTAAGTAACGGTCATAAATCTATGGGTACAAATAAATAATATTGAACTATCAATTTTTAATATCAAAATAACAACTTTTTACTGAATGCATATGAAAATATACAGGGTGCCGACAATACGACAATAAACGAAACCACGTAGTTCTAGTTCATAGGAACGTTTTTAAACTATCAAATAAATCTTAACACCGTCGTGGTGCCCGATAATACGACATTAACCTACCTAAATGTCCTTGCCAAATTCGTTTGTTACCTTTTATTTCTACACGTTAATCGGTTCAAATTATTCCTAAGGTTAGTAAACCAATATTTGTTTGTAAATTGTAATGTATTTCGTTTACAGTTTTATGCTACTTAGTTTTATTGTTTTTTTTATTTTGGTGTTAAGATTTATTTGATAGTTTAATAATGTTCCTATGAACTAGAACTACCAGTGGTTTCATTTATTGTCGTATTGTCGGCACCACCCTGTATACGGCACTAACAACAAAACCATATTTTTGTCTGTCTCTATCTGTTTGTTCCGGCTAATCTCCATAACGGCTGGACCGAAATTGATAGGACTTTACTGGCAGATAGCAGATGATATAGGTAAGGTTGAAACTAGGCTACTTTTAATTTTAGAAACAGTTCCGTGCAAAACAATTAAAACTCTTAAATTGTTTAACAAAATCCGATTAAACAAAACGAAAGTTATATTTTTTAATAATAATTTCACGTGAATGAGGAATGATGATAAACATGGATTTCAAATGAAATTTAAATTACCAATGGTGTTTAAAAATCTTGAAAAGTTCATCAATTTAATAGCCCGGACCAGTGAGAACTGGACTCGCGAACAAATAATTCTTTTAGCCTGTGCGGTCACTGTTCTAATTCTAACCTACCCCTAACGCTGGTTTACATTATCACTAAGTGACACCTACCTAACAGAATGCCCATATTCGCCTTACTCAAAAATCCGAAAATCCTTTTAGTTCCAAATGAAGCACTGAAGTTACATGGACATGACTTCAGTTAACATAACGAGTTCTATTTTTTTGGAGATCAGAAGTTGCTCTAAAATTAATTTCCTCGAATTTTACCTGTCTAATTCAACTTACTATAAAAGTAATGGAACCTCTAATGTTTATAAATCATTGCTAATTAATAAATAACTTGGGGAAAAAATCATAGTACATAATTATAAATTATACCAGTTAATGTATTGCTTTTCAATTGCATCCGTAGGCAACTGACTGTTACAACAGTCCCCCCAACCAGTTCTATTAATCATAATGTACTCGTTTCGATATCGAAACATGTCTTTCACTTAGCATTCATTAAAACTTATACACCATGTCACGAACTCACGATAACAACATTATCTACTTCACAAGTCACAAGTCATACAACTTCCAAAACATGATAAAAATCTTAACAAATTACCCAATTGCGTAACACGTAATCATCAGGATTTTGTTCTCGAGTATTAAGACTGTGCGGTCGTAAATTAAACTATAAATCTTCAGTAATATTATACCTAGTGTTTGTATCGTGAACACCGCGACAAGGTCACCGCGTACGGCACGGAGGATTGACAACGTCGCGTGACGGGGAAAAAGAGATAAACATACTCTAAACTGGTATGTTAGAAAGAGATGTCTATATTCCTATTGTGCATTCAGAAGAGAACGGATGTTGTGGATCGTGACCCGCGAGAAAGCGGCCGATACAAGCTGAATTTTTAAGCATAAATTAGAAAGGAATAAAGTAAGTTTTTTACTTCACTTCAAGTACTGCAATTTGAAATGAAGGCTACCTATCAAGTTTGACGTGTTGTTGCGTGCGTAAATAATTTTAGGCCCAAATGACATTGCGGATTCAAGAATAAATTAATTTCGTAAAGTTGTTGTCTTTGTAATCAAACAAACATAATATTTTTTCTGTAAAATTGGTTCAATAACATTTGGTAGATCAGATAATTAGGTAGTAGTACTTGAGATACGCCAACAAAAACCGACTTGGAATTTATTATACTTTTGCGCGTTTTAATTAATTTAACTACTTATTTTGTATTAAGGACAAAATGAAAATTAAATAATCCTTGGCCATTTGCAATAAATATTGTTTTTAGTTAGATAACTAAATCTCATAAAAAGTCAATCTAATAGATTTATTGCTATGAATCACGAAGTTCCAATTTTACAGTAAAACAAAACATTGCCGGGTTTCTTGACTGCGATTATTCATTATTTTATCTGGCAATAATAACCACATTATTATTAGATTTATTACTTAAAGCAACAATGCTTGGTTTTAATATTAGAACGGATAATAATGAAGCAATAATTATAACAATAAGTACCAGGCGCACAGCGGAGCGCAGAATTCATCAGTCCGTTCGTTTAGGCCTAAATATTCGAGTGTGCGTAGGGCGAGCGTTCCGAAGGGGAACGATTTTACTCTATAATACCATTACAAAATCAAATTCTCTATGATTTTTAACACAATAGTGAGATTAAACTTTGATTTTAATTAATAATTATGAATAATTTTGATGTAGTATAGTATTAAGTAAGTTCCGTAATACCGGGAGACTCAGAATGTTTTGAGAGTAAAGATTTTGTGAATGATTAAAATTTCTTTCTGTTAATGTCGAAGTTTTAGTATTATCGACTATCGTACTTTTATGGCCAGAATACATGAAGATACAGGAAGCGATGGGTGAAATAATAATATGTGAAAAGTAGTATGAGTAGGAAAAGGGTGTAACTGAGATGACGACCAAAACAGAAGCGGCAGCAAAAAAAGTAACTGTTAAAATCACAAACAGATTTGGATGAAGGAGGCAATGAACGTTTGTGATGAAGTCAAAATTTGTGACAAATCAAATCATTTATTAATCTCCTACAGAATCATATAAGTAGGAAGAAACAGGGACGGCTTATTAAAAAAACGGATGAATGTTTTTCAACAAAGGCTTGCATACTTACAGATTTGGTGCTAGTCAACTTTTCACTCTAAAGTTTTCTCGCAGTTTCCACACTTTTCAAGGAGTTCAATACCGTGAATGTTTTTTGTAAGAAAACCTATTTAGTTATCATTAGGTCAGATTCATTCCTTGCAATATGCACTGTTAGAAAAATCGTAGAAGAAGAAAAATAGGCGGAAAATGCACGATAATTATGAAATGAACATCCCTGATTTATGGCTGGATTTATTTCCGGTTTCCATTTTCTCGCTGTGCCTTTGTAACAAGAAGAGAATACACATTTAATAAATAGAATTTTAATTCGAACGAATAACTGAGTAGGTACCTACTTCTAGAAAAAAAAAAAAAAAAAATATTTGTAGGGGACATGACGTGCGTACAAAATGACCACAAAAAAGTTAATAAGTAGGTTTAGAAATTTGTGAAAAGAGATATTTGAGTAATACCTTTGTATGTCTCAAAACGTAAGAGAATTCCTAATACTTTTTACTTTATTTATTGACTGTATGAATACTCATACAGTATAGGTACAGTACCTACTTGCATACGCAAGTAGGTACCTACATAAAGTAATTTTTACTGTTTTCAATGTTACAACACTAAACTAAGATTTTATTAAAAAATAATCCCATTTTCCACAAAGTAAACAAAATATATCATATTGCAAAATTATTAATTACTAAACCGTGGCTTCCATAACAGCGGGATTCCCTCTTCCCTCCCGGAGGGTTACAGAGGGTGGAGGGATGAGGGACGAGGGATGATCGACACGTAGTTAAACTTTGTTGAGCACGGTGTTATCTCTTGTGCAACTATTAGATATGGGTTAGGGTTCCGTGTTGAAATTAACATGGGGATGTTAGTTTTTTAAGGGTGATGGTGATGGTTTTTAACTATGGTGGATACGATTGAAAAGATCTAAGATCTATGATGGTGGTCTAATATGAATCTGGATATTTAAAAGTAAAATAAGGTGTCTCTTTCTTCCGTCGGGGCTGCGGGTTGTTCGCAAGAGATACCGTGGCCTCGGCGCAAGCGCTAAGAAGGAACATGGGTGGTTTTTAGTCAGTAGAAGTCTGACACACCCTTTCGCCCCAGAGCCGGAGCCGGAGGGGATGATTTATTTGATTTCCCACCCCCCCCAAAAAAAAAAATGTGTCTCTTCCTACATTTCTGTTTTCAGCGTTAAGTTGATCCACCTCCGGACTAAATTATATTTGCTTTTGTTATATCTCAATAAGTACTTACTTTATGGTTTCTATTTTATAGACCGACTTGGTGTTGACAGCGGCTTCGCCCGCTACAACTCGAAAATTATCCCACGAGAAGATAAAATCGAGATAAAAACTATCCTATGTGTTAATCCAGGTTATAAACTATCTGTGTACCAAATTTTATCCAAACCCGTTCAGTAGTTTTTGCGTGAAAGAGTAACAAACATACACACTCACACACAAACTTTCGCCTTTATAATATTAGTGTGATAGTGTGATACTGCTCATAAAGCGGTGTAGGGATACCTATATCGTGTATGTCTTATAAGAAAACATTTTAAGAAATGTGACTATCCACTTTTTCAACTCAGTGTCTCGAATGCAGGAGAACATTAAACCCGTATCCCAGCTGTGGGAATATTCTGAGCTGATTCTATTCTGTTTCAAACTCTACACTTTGGTATAATATATGCCTCGTCGTCTTCAAAATAAAATCGTTAACAAATTATTATAAATCCCAAAAACAATTTCAATATTGGAATTTAAAAAGAAACTTAATTAACAATAACATTTTATATGGACGATATTTTTAGTCCCTACGATTGTGTCACGACTTTAAGTGATTAAATAATTAATGTATACTAATAAGTAACTAGTTTTCCCTCGGCAATAGTAAAATTAGATCCGTACTTCCAGAATTTATAACTTTTTTATTATTGTGACCCTATCAATTAAGCGTAATAAAGTTTTCATTAAAATCGTCTAATATTGTTTTGACATCATTTCTTACTCAATTCTACCTCAACCACATTCCATGTTCCAAATCGATACTAAATTCTGCCATTTTCAAATTAAGTAAGAAATGTGAATTGAGATGCTGTAATCTCAATTTACAACGTAGGTTAATTAAGATTTTTTTAACATCAAACTTAATATTTAAATCAACTAGGTAATAACAAAAACTAACATAGCAAAAACTCTCTCACGGTACCGAAACGACTACGTTACGACGGGTGACATTTATCATAATTTCAAAGTCGTGACATCTAAAATATTTCTGACTCATCCGGCCGGGTCGGAGTTAAACCTTGCGGTCGATACCGAAGGGTGGCCCTTCATAGTCCCTTCTATTTACATAACTGATTGGTTGGTAACCAACCGCACATGCTCAACCATGCAAAAAGTAAATCTACTAAGGACCTAAATAAATTCTGAAGTGGTGAGTATTTAGGTCATTTTAGGTGCCCAATGGTACTGCTCTATCTTCCTGCGTCTGTAACATATACTTAGGGTCGGTGAATCACGCTTCAATCATGACACAATCATTTACTCATTTTGCGTTCGTGCCATTCCTCTCTCAATTATTCAGCCATCTCATCTTATAATCAGACGGAGCCGTTATCTCTGCAGGACTTGTACTGGCTTAAGGAAAGACGGGAGTTCTTGAAGTCGGTGGTAAAATAATATAATAATGATAAAGTTTAATTTAAAATGGAATTGTAAAGTTTACAGATGTTTCATTCATACATTTTTAGGTAAATCTGAATAAAAGACAAGTACAATGTATAGAGTTAGAGAATTAGCAGGCGTTTAAAGGTTAGGTCATCATCATATTCCTGCCATTATCCCAAGTTATTTAAAAAGTCTATCCAAAAAAAAAATGTAAATGGTTTCAGAGGCTTCCAAACAAATGAGTCATAATTACCTATACATAATTCCATAGCTTACCAAAATTGTCAATAGGTACTCTACACAAAGTCGTTACTGTAATTATTGCCACGACATTGTCGCGACACCGAAACGATTCACCATTCAAAAAATCTTTCTGAATCGTATCGTCTAAAAGGCCTTGCCACCCTCCCAGTGGGAGGTAATCCGCTGGGTCGATACGCCACCCTCGGCAGACGCCCTTCAACCAACGTTAATAAGACCTACCTACGTGTAACGTGGCCGATTAGCTGCTCCCCCCTCCCCCCCCCGTGGGTGTTTCTGTGAATTACAATCGTTAGACCCCGTAATGAAGCGAACTTCGAGAAATAAAGTAACATCTCGTTATTTTTTTAAATTGGTTTTGTGTTTTTTGCGATGAAATTTTTTTGATTTCGGAGGAAATTGGAAATTGGGGTTCTTGGATTTAATTAAGTTACGGCATTTTATTTTCTAGTAGTGGCTTTGATCTAGGAGTTGTAGGACTTGTAGGGTCACAGGTTTGAACCCAAGCGGGCAAGTCACTTTGTGTATTTATTTTCATTACAACGACTCCTATAATCGTAGCGTCAATCATGATGAGGATACCGGTTATACGGAAGTGGATGAAATTTAGAACACAAATAATTCATAATCTGGATTAACACATAGGATACTAATTCTTATCCCGGTAGAATGATCTCGTGGGACAATTATCGAACTCCACGCGGGCGAAGCCGCTGGCACAATCTAGTATTATATAAAAGGGGAAGCTGACTGACTGACTGACTGACATATCAACGCAGGGCCTAACCTTTATGGGTTAGAAACTTGAAATTTTTGCAAAAAGGAACCCCTCCTTTTTATAACGTAGGGGAGCACTAAGGGCAGGATTTTTGAAAATTCACCCAATAAGCGGGTAAAACGGGGGTGCAAAGTTTGTATGGAAAATCGACATTTTTGTAGTTTAACCGACATCCACGCGGGCGAAGCCGCGGGCATCAGCTAGCCGTATATTGTTGATATTTTCACCACAACCCGCACAGAGCCCAAGGGGAAGCATTACAGCCATCACCCATATTTTTCCATATTTTTGCAGCCCCTCCATTTGATCTCGAAGCTGAAACAACCTTCGTGGGGCAAAAGCGCGGACCGGATCGAAATCCCCTCAGCATTATTAATGGCTATCCTCGCCAAGGTAATCCACTATTAACGAAGTAGATTGGCATTGACACCGATCATACCGATAATCTGTAAACAATTCCTTATGAGCCATTAGCCTTAGTGGCCTATGAGCCATTCCTTATTAGCCTTAGTGAGCCATGATAGGCTCAATAAGCTTGCGAAGTGATGTTAAGTACCAAGTTCATTCACACAGCCAACGTAAAGACAACGAGTTTTCGGTAACTGGACGGTCTTCACGACAAGTTGAAGGTAAAAAAAGCCCATATAATAATTGCCAGCCCAGAAAAGGCTGGAGTGGAGTGCAATCTTCTATTTAGTTACGCGGCGGCCTCGACTTACGAAGAGTAAGTCGTTGGTTCGAAGTTTCGAACCCAGGTAGGTGCATTACTTTGTGCAATTTATTTTATCACCACTGCTCTCAAAAATGGTAAAGGAAAACATCGTGAGGGAACAGGCATGTCCTAGAACCGAAAATTCAAAGACTTGTGACATCCACTGCACTGGGCCCGCGTGGTAGATTATAGCCCAGTCCCTCTCAAAGAGAGGAGCCCTGTGTCCCAGCAGTGGGAACATTAATAGGCTGATGATGCTGATGAAACAAGCAAACGGCTTACCTGATAGTAAGCGGAGAGCGATACCCACGGTTATTGGCTCAAACAATAACATCAGACGCAGATGAAATGACATTCGATCCTGGAAAAAAAAACTTCTTCTTGGTGACAATAAGTTCAAATGTGTGAACTCCGCTCACTGATTCAGTAAATATTATCGTCAAGTGCGCAAACGACAGGGTATGCAATATGCAATACCATCATGCATCGCATGCCTTGTCAAACTGGGCCGTTGTCAAAAAGAAACTGCGGACACAATTTTAATTAAGTATTGTCTTGCTGCGGTACTCAGAGATATTTAATGATTACTTAAGCCGTCACTTAGTAAAGATTTGTCATACTTTTGTATGACAAAACTGTCAAAACCTTTTTTTTTTTGGCGGTTGGAAAATCATCAAATAACCCCTCTCGCTCTTGGGCAGAGCGAAAGGGAGTGTCAGACTTCTACTGACTAAAAACCACCCATGTTCCTTCTTAGCCCTTTATGTCGACGCCGATCTCTTGCGAACAACCCGCAGCCCAGACGGGCAACTGTCAAAACCTTCACAAAGTGATGACCTAAGTAATCATTAAAGCTCTTTGAGTGCGGCAGTTAGTACCTCCCTTTTTAATACCTACTAACCACATTTACCCTCAAGTTTGCCCAATTACATTTTCGGCATTAACCCCATTTAGGCTAAGTTTTCTCTATCAATTCCATTGGCGTTTCATCTAACCTAATGAGTCATACATCCTTTTAGTCCACGGACTAAAAAAAAACAAAAGTAATGTATGCAGTTTACAACAAAGAGCCCTTTTGGTTAGCAGTTCACCGTTCAAAGGTTTTTTGTACTCGTCAGGTAAAGAAGCCACAAAAGGTGCAGCAGTGGGTTTAGGTTACAAACAACATCTACCTACTCGGTGCCAAATATCCGATCGAAACGGCTTAATCATTCACTTTGATATGATGGAAACTAATCATCTGTAAGTACCTATGGGGTCAGATTACCAGGTCGGGCCTTCAGGAGTTTTCAGTAGTTACCGAGTCTGGATTTATGCCTGGTTGATCCTCCGCTCTGCGGAGCGGTAGGGAGTGTCAGACTTCTACTGACTAAAAACCACCCATGTTGCTTCTTAGCCTTTTGTGTCCGAGGCCTCGATATCTCTTTCGAACAACCCGCAGCCCCGACAGGCGCGTTTGGCATAACATGGTCATGGTCATCTGGACAGTGTGGTTATTTAAAATTGTTAATGATTCTCTCAGACGGAGATCAAGAGAACGGCACTGAAATAGTCTTTCATAATATTTGGTATTCAAATAATTATACCAAAACGTTTAGGTTAAAGCACATTGCAAGTAGGACCTGTTATACAACGGTTCCGTAATTACCTGTTTTTTTCCTTATTGTTGGTTAACCGCTTGCCTACTCTTTTCCTCGATTTTATTAAAATAATTAATAAATAGGCTCCAATTAAGGGGCCAGTTGGTACCTACAAAAGTACCTACGTGTAGTTATTTTAACAAATTGCTCATTATTTGTTGTCCTTGCACAATATCCCGAAGGGGCCAATTAAATAGGAACGCAAACTTAATAATTAACTTAGTCAATTCATATACCTACTTGTGATATTACGTTACACGATTTTGCCTCTATTTTGGCAAATGTAAAAACCCGCATGTTTACATTATCGTTGCTGGCTACCGGATAGACACGTGCTCACACACAGGTTGTTAAAATTCATAAATACCTAGCATAAGCTGTTGCAGTGGCCTTCTAATATGTCCATTCAGATTTATTGCCATTCTTCTCCATAGTATTCTACGCTGTTGAATGGGCAGCTATAGTGTTTTCACAGGTAATGCTTTCTGTTATGATTATGATTGAGACTGTAGTTTCATCTCTTTGGTTTTGACCGTAAAAAATTGCCTGTAATGGTCTAATTGAAAATAATGCCTTTAGTTTGATGGAACGCGCATTTTCCTGATCCTTTTTTTTTTGTTTTTTGGCGGGTGATGTAAAATCATCAAATAACCCCTCCCGCTATTGGGCAGAGCGAAAGGGAGTGTCAGACTTCTACTGACTAAAGACCGCTCATGTTCCTACTTAGTTCTTCATGTCGAGGGCGCGGTATCTCTTGCGAACACAACATCTCTTGATTTGAAGTTATAGGGCCCATCAATTATTTTTATTACTAAGGACTATGGATTATTATGGCCACTATGGCCATGGTAATACAAACTCACTAAAACTAAACTTATGACATTAAAATCTTGTAGGTAAGTACTTATTTATAAATAATCTTTCGACAAAAGTGTAAATTCGACCTCAAATATCACCGTAACTAGAAGGCTCCCAGGAATCCTAATAGAAGGCTCTTGTTCTCCTGGGATTCCCCCAGGAGAACAAGTTCCCTTCGGCTTCGCGAAGAATCTTTTTACACTCCTTAATATATCTCCTGCATACCTGGCTTATCTTCTTTTGAGATAGGTTATAATACATATTAACCATGCCGTGGTTAATATGTATTATAAGAAGCTCGTGGCTTAATAACAACTGCCACTCGGGTCGATCTTTAGGTAAAGGTGTGCTTGCCTAGGTTGGCCTGTGGATGGGTGACCGCCCGACATACCGAGTTTCCTCCGTGCCTCGGAAAGCACGTTAAGCTGTTGGTTCCGGCTGCCATATTATATAGATCTTTGGCAGTCGTTACAGGTAGTCAGTGATCTGAAATTCTGACATCCAGTCTTACCAAAGAGTATCGTATTACCTGGTATTAACTGGGTTGTGGAGGTCAGATAGGCAGTCGCTCCATGTAAAATACTGGTATTCAGCTGCATCCGGTTAGACTGGAAGTCGACCCCAACATAGTTGGGAAAAGGCTAGGCAGATGATGAACCATGCCGTGGTTAAAATAAAAGAAGACATGGTGATACGAGTGATACCTATCCACGTAGCAGGACTGACGAAGGGTATGTCCAACGGAATGCAGGTGGATTTTAAAGAAAAAAGAAGAGAAAGAAAATTCTTTTTATTGTTGCAGAAGAAGCAGTTACGGTACTGCTTACCTATATGCTCCTTGTGCAACTCCTGCAGCACTTTGTTAGACCTGTCCGAGGTCACTACTAACGCCAATGAGGTGGCAGACTTCTGGTCGAGGCTTATTTAATTTTAAAGGAATCGACGAAGAAGAAGTAGGTATCTTGACCCTCAGAACCACCATCGCCACAACCATAAACTCTGAACCATCTAACGTCCACATTTGGTCGATAAGGATCCCGACGAGTCGGTCACAGTCACAGCGTTTCTCCTCCACATTTAGGCCCGGTTTGAATCAAAGCGGGGACGAGCTGAGCGGAGAGGAGATGTGCCAAATTCGACCAATCACAGGAAGGCCGAAAGACCAGATGTAAATTTTAGCTAATGTGATTGGTCGATTTCCGCACATCTCCTCTCATCTCCGCTCCTCTCCGCTTTGTATATATAATAATAATATGTTAAATATAAAGCTTGGCCGATTTCCGCACAAGTTTCCACCAAAGCGGAGAGGAAACTGGACCTGATTATGCACACAACCAAAGTGTTGCACCAAAAAAAAAATCCCAGACGGGTTAAATGTCTCACACATTTAACCCGTCTGGCATTTTTTTTGGGAAGTCATCACATGATTCCTCCCGCTCTGGGCAGAGCGGAAGGGAGTGTCAGACATAGATCTACTGACTAAAAACCACCCATGTTCCTTCTTAGCCCTTTGTGTCGAGGCCGAGATATCTCTTTCGAACAACCCGCAGCCCCGACGCCCCCTTCCATGTTGCTGACATCTCATTAAGGCGCGCATGGAACACGAACGCGCCGTCACCCGTCTGCCCTCAAAGCAAGAGTAACCAGGCATCTTCTGTGCACGCTCGTTCCATCATAGACCTCATCCATATAGCTTTCCATCATGCGTGATCGAGGTTAAAATCATGCACATTTTGTAATAAATGAAAAAACCTAGACACAGTTTTAAATATTATGCCCTATGGGTCAAACTTGCATCTAACCCACCACCGTAAGGACGCTGTTTGCAGTGCTCGACCGCCACAGCAGTGCTTAAGTACCTATTTATGCTCATCAATCAACCCATAAGCATCACCGCAGCATCTGAATTTTTGGGGAGCCTAGGGAGTATCTCCTTCTCATTCTTCTTCTTGTACCTCTACAATTACTGAAGGTTTTCCACCTTAACACGGAATATTTCGCCTTATCCTTTGTGAGATGGAACAGCTACTGCAGTACCCACTGATGATTTCTCCTCCTGAAAAAAAGCTATAAACACAATATTCCAGTCCCAGCGCAATGAAGTTTTGTGTGTGTATTTTGATGTCAATTCTGATCTTCATTCAGTCTACTCCTAGACATAGGCCTTCCAATGCATAACTGGAATATTATGGAAATCCTAGATCTACCTAGAATTACGACCTCATAAAGTTTCCACTTTGCAATATTCCGGATATTTATCATAATTTCCAAATCTTCCAAATTATCAATTTTTTCAAAATCCTGTGGTACTCATAGACCTAAGTAGGTACACCATCATTTTCTAAACCCCCAAGTGCAAGTTCCCACTCACGAGTCTAAGCTTGTATGAGTTCTAGAGTAAACGCCTTTCAAAAAGGGGTGTTTCAATATGACCCCTCCAACGTGCAGCGTCCATACCATAAGTGGGTGTATCAAATTCTAGAGCTGGGACTCAAACTCGCTACATCTCTAAAACAAGCTTGTTTTGAACCGTTACGCTCATAGCTAAAGTAACACGTGTAATATTATACCATTTTCCTCCATTTCTTATCATATTAATAAAGTCATATTTTCCGTATAGGCCCATAACGTATGGTAGATCGCTGTGGCACAGTGTAGCGGTGGGGTCTGTAGCGAAGCGCGCACGCCCGCGCCGGCGCAGGGCCACTCCTGGGGGCGGGCCGCGCCGCTCGCCCCGCCCCATGCCCCGCCCTCCGGCCCTTCGGCAAAGGTACTGCAGCTGAGTGAATGGGTTTCATAAGTTTGACGTGATTTTGAAGTTTTTGTAGAACTGTGTTTTAGGTTTATTGTTGTGTGTTCTGAGACAGATGTGGCGAATGGTATTTTTTCGTAAATGCGCCTTAGGAAGTAGAGTGAACTTGTGGAATTAGAAAGTTTCAAGGCTGTTTAGGAAAATTCTAACAAGTTTTGTTAAGGTTAGTCTGTTGTTGTTAGTAGGTGAATGTACAGTATGTTACTAATGCGTTTGTTAGTTTCAGATATTGTGATGTAATGAAGATTACTGGATGCTAGTTCCTAATTCATTTTCCGGAAATTTGAGTTGACACGCATACTTTAAACTAGTTTGAACTAATTACAGCAAGATCATAAGAGGGTGCAAAACATTTTCATAATTTGTTATTGAACAAAAATCTAATTGGACATTTTTTGTTTGAATATAAAATTTTAAATCTGTCTAATTTAACTGTTACACAATTTTTCAAAAATGTTTTCTACTATCTATTTAGACCAATGTATCCTGCTTGGGTGTGTAAAGTTTCATCAAAATCGGTTCAGTCATTTCGAAAAATAAGGACTTGAAAAACTTTATAAAATGCCGTACGGCGTAAACGCTCAAACTCTTATAGAAATACAGAGCGCTGTTCAGGTGTTTATCCATTTTGACGCCTCGAAGATCAGAAACCGGATGACGTGACCGTGATCTAATTAAACAGTAATCTGTCAGAATTTTGCAGTTATTTTACGACGCAAGAGCAAAAACGGCATGTATCGTGCTGTGTGCCTCAACATCATCTACATATTTACCTACCCATTTTGTTTGGATTGTGCCAAATCATCAAAATGACTCCTCCCACTCTAGGCAGAGCGGTAGGTTATCAGACTTCTACTGATTAAAAACCACCCACGTTCCTTCCTTAGCCCTTTGTGTCGAGACCGCGGTATCTCTTTCGAACAACCCGAAGCACCGACGGGCGTCGGCCCTTGCGGGCCAATGTTGCTGACATCTCTATGAGGCGCGCGTGGAACACGAACGCGCCGTCGTCATAAGACGGACGGACGGTGAGCTACCTGCCCTTGTATCATGTTACTTGGGGTTAGCGCAACACGTCAATTCACCCATCTTTTCCTATTTTTTTTTTATGGTGGGAGGAAAATCATCAAATAACCCCTCCCGCTCTTGGGAAGAGCGAAAGGGAGTGTCAGACTTCTACTGACTAAAAACCACCCATGTTCCTTCTTAGCCCTTCATGTCGAGGCCACGGTATCTCTTGCGAACAACCCGCAGCCCCGACGGGCACCCATCTTTTCCTTGGTCTTCATCTCCCTCTCACTAATTTTGTTCTAGACCCAAACCCAAAACTTCCAAACATCTACCAACGCGTAGTCGATTTTTCGTCTCTTTTGTTTCCTTTGCGCAATTTACTGAGTAATTTACTCGTATTATACCCTACAACTCCACGAAGAGAAGGCCTGAATCCCAGTGGTGAGAACGTTGGACTTTAAATAAGTAATGTAGTGACGGTACTTTTATACACGCCTAAACTCTTCATGATGATAGGGTTTCTGAACAGTATGCTCGCCTTATAGGTTTCCTGTCATTGACTTATAAATTACTGCGTAAGGACTGGGCGGACGGCATGTTAAAATGACACCACAAACGGCCCCAATAAGGTCTTTCCTAAGCCGAAGTGAACTAGTCCACGATCGGCTCTCTTCGGGTGCGGTCGTAAATTTTATTAAAAGCTTTATTTATGTTCTTTATACCTCGAAAATGCCACGCCGCTTATACAAGGTTACGTTAACGAGCAGACTACACCAATTATCTGTATGGCGAACGCGTCGAGCAAATGTTCGGACGACCGTATCTTTAGTTTTTAATTTTTTATATCAATGTATACACGCCTAAAAACTCTTCATGATGATAGGGTTTCTGAACAGAACGCTCGCCTTATAGGTTTCCTGAATTATTATCCTCTAGGCACATCACGGAATTGCTATAGGTATGACAAAACCTATCTATTACGGAAACTAAGCTTACCTAATAGCAGCTAAATGCAATAGATACCTAAGTTAATATGTCCTTGCGCTCATGGGAGGATGCATCTGCCCTTTTGCTCACATTAGTCGCCTGACTACCTCCATGAGGATAGAAGGCGTGGCTTATTCTTTGAACGAAGAAACACGTCCAACTTCTGATGTTAGTTTGTTGTGGGTTAATTAGAACAGATTGTATTTCTTTGATGGTGTTTTAATAAGGTTATTAATTGTCTTTTATTTTTGTATTTCTTCGGTTCGTGAGAGTTTACTTTTATGCTGGCTAGTTTCACAGCGGCGTTTTTGTTTTGCTTTTTTCCTTAATCCTCCGCTATTCTTTTCTGATTAATTTCGTTGCGGGATCCAAGACAGTTAAATCGTTTCTCTGGGACTTCGTCGAGCTTCATTGTCTTGGCGCTTTTCTTGTGGTCGCCACTGTTGATTCTGGTTAACAGGAGTTACAGTGGTTTGGGAATAGTGTGGCGGGCTTGCCTTTTAAGTGTCGTCATCAGACTGGGGTTGTTGAGTTTGTAGTTTTTCGCTGTTTTTTTTGTTGTTGGTTTCTATACAGCATTAATCTTATTTTACACGACTGCCCAAAAAAAGAGTGTTATCGTAGTATGTAGTATAAAGCTTTGGCCTAAAGTTTCAATTAGTAAGTCCTACGTGGCATTAGAGTTGTTGCGTTTAATTGGTTTAATAGAGTTTTTTTGTTTAAATTTTTGTTTGTTTTTAAATTTCTTGTTTAAAATTAGAATAGGCGACAGAGGTACGTTCTCATGACGAAGCAGTTTTTTTTTGTGTTTGTGTCGTATTTAACAGGAGTAGATCATAATATTTCAAGAACGGGCTAGTTATAGGTTCTGATTATAAATTTTAGACATTTTAACGGTTGACAGAGAAGAATGGAAAGAAAATGTTTCGCCGACCAAAAATCGGTAGGCTTGTCTGGAAGATGATGAATTTTCATCATCATCAGCATCATTATTCACCCAAAAAACGACTTTGTTCTTTCGTATCTAATCATCGATTCAGCACATCTAGGTGCCTCTTGCATCCAGCTGATTGGTGACGTCAGTAGAAATACTGACGTCAGCAATCACCAAAAGGTCATCTGGCATTCTATCAATGATGTTAAAATCATTGATAAAAGCTACAGCTAAGTTAAGTAACAACATGCTTGTCGCAGTCAAGACGCTGCTGTTAACTTTTATTTGTGGTTCTGTTGTATTTTTATTTCTATGCGTTGAATGTTTATTGTTTTTGTTATCATTTTGAATATATATCTGCGACAAACAAATATTTTTCTTCCTTTCTACCGAAAAGTTTCTATCAATATTTTTGAATTCGGTGTAGAAAACGTTGCCCACTTAGGGGAAGTCAGCTCAAAGCGGCCATAGAAGGCAAAGCGGCCACGATTCATTTTTCTGATATTTAAAGAAAAAGCGCAACGTTGCCATTCTGCACGCGTAGTATACCTCCAGCCCAGTGCCGATCAGTCATTCGGTAGCGGTGGGATCGAGCGGGTGGCGCTTAGTGACCAAAAATACGTTTTCGAGTCATTTGTTAAAATAATGCAAGGTAAGTTTGACCTGTTTTGGTCAAACCTGTTTAAGTTTAAATGCTTGCATTACACGTGTATTGTAACTTGTCTATTTGGCTTTGTTTCTTTAGTATTAGCCCCAAAATTTGATAAATAATGTGGGAGTAGTTAATTTTTATAACAAAATGGGCGATAAAGGCAAAGCGGCTCGGGCAAAGTGGCCAGGTGACCGCTTTGCCCTTATCAAAATATTATGATTCGATTGATAATGCTCAGTTATTTTGTTTAGATGGTCAACAATTACAAACGTAAAACTACCCAGGCGTCTTGGGATGAAGTTACGATGGCCCGAGCAATCAAAGATATAAATGAAAAGCGAAGCGAAGACTGATTGTGATTAAAACGGGTACAAAATGTTGATTATTTTATTAAAAAACATATAATTATTATGTTTAATAATAATAAATAATGTTTTTAATATTTTTTTTTGGATTTTTATTTTGTCTAGCACGATATATTTTAACAAAAAATAAACATTTCCGAAGAATTTTTGGGGTGGCCTCTATGCCCTTACCACTATGGCCGCTTTGGGCGACCCCTCGGGCAAAGCGGTTTTTTGACATGTTTTTGTAATCTAACAAATATAAGGCTTTTATTTAAATTTGCGCGAAATTTAATTGCAAATTACAAAAATTAAATAAATTCTCTACCTATTAGTATAAAATTATTTAAAAAAATGTATCGTTTTATAGGTTTTTTCTTAATTTAAAGTTAAGGTGGCCGCTTTGAGCTGACCTCCCCTACGTTTTAAAACTGATTGCTGCCTACCGGTTGTCGGTTCTGGCAGATGAGTGCCCTTCCCATTGCCTTTTAATTTTGTTTTTTCTTTCTTCTTCTTCTTCTTATCGTGTGGGGTCGTTAGACCTTACTCTAACGACCCCACACCATAGTGTCAGAGTTTTTAAACTGCCTCAAAGGCCTCTGACATGGTTTGACGACCGTGACCACCGGCGTATATAAAATTACTGTCACTATTTTACATAATTAACGTTTTTTCTTTTAGATTAAGTCACTTATTTGTGTCTTGGTGTTCCTGCGCTTTGCTTTCTCGAGCTTTCCGTTGCTCTTTGGTTGATTTTGATGCGATTTTGTACTTTCTCGGAAAGTCCATTGCCAGTGACTACATTAATTGTCATTCATTGCATTGCCGTTTGCATCCATGTATTTCCTTCCTTATATAATTAATGATTATGGATTTTGCTTATGTTCCAATAGAGTTCTGGGTAACTTTAACTTTTCAAGTTTCGTTTTTTTAAGAATGCTTAGGTATGAACTTTTACATTCTGTCAATCATAGGTGGCGCTGTTTGTAGCATTCCGCATTTAGAAAGTTGTACGTTTTATTAGGTTCAGACGTGCGTGAGGTTTTTTAGTTTATTTTATCAAGCCATCTTTTTTATTTTGGCTTTTCCCGTTTGGTATTCCTTGGGTCCGTGACTGTATTTGTACGCGCTGGATATTTTTAAGTAGAAACCTATCTTTTACTTATTTTCTTTAGGTCCAATGATTATTGCGCTGTAGCTGTTTAATCTTGGAAACATAGAAAGTGCCACTAAAAGCAAACTGACTTTTGATTTTGTCTAAGTAATTTTAGTTAAGGAACTAAACCACTAGTTTTTTGTTGTGTTTTCCTGCCGAAAGCATAAAATTACTGAAATATTTGTGGATACTACTTCTGAGAAGTAGACCTATTAATAAATAAAGATATAGGTATCAATAAATGAAGAATACAATTTACATTACGTTACGGTTGTATCAACTTAATAATTACTATTAAAATACTTAGCATCCCTATTATAACGACATCTATTTTAAACACGCCTATTCTAAAAAACAACGAGTGTCATCTGTTAAAATCGTAACCACACAAAATAAAAGGTCAACTGATATCAAAAGAAAGAAAGATATTATACCTACCTTTTTTTTTGTGCTGGCAACACTGGTGACAGGTCGTGAAAAAACGACCTCGTAACTAATTTATCTTAAAATTATTGTTTTATTGTGTTTAATTTGTTTTAAATCTATTATTTATATTAGAATCAACGTAATAAGTGATACACGTAGTGTTTGAGACCAGTTTTATTGTGATAACTCAAAAACAATTGATATTTCATTAATTCGTGTACCGGCTGTCAACGTCTGAACTGTGGATTTGAATTCTCCGAACCGGGGGAGTATTTCGTTTTGATTTACATAACATTGCTGTGTTATTTATATTGTGTTTATATGCTATACATCACACAAACACTGCTCAGGGCTCTGAGCGACGTCCAGTACACACCGGCTACGTTTATGTCTCATTTTGCTTGACGAATTGTGGAAGCAAAATCGAGGACGAAAACACTTGCCCCAGACATAACATACACTGCAAACCCTACTACACAAAATATGTGTCTAATATGTCATTAGTATATAGGTATCCCTTATTTGATAATTAATGCAGAAACACTTTGTTTCCACTAAAACTCATGTTATTAGCAATCCTTTGACAAAATAGTTTTTCTAGTGATCAAATTAATGTTGAAATTGTCCTTAGAGTATTAACTATAATTTTGAGAATATCAAATCAAATAGCTTTTCTTTGTTCTTAGTTTTTTTTTTTTCCTTTTTCTTTTCTCTCATATACCTACCTACCTCCATATTTTAACATCCTTTCTAAAAACTTTTGTTTTGTTTTAATTATTTTATTTTACTTCTTTCTAAATTCAAAACCCCTCCAACTTTTTCAAGTTCTCAACTGACATAAGTATTCTCTTCACATACTCAGCTGTTTCCTGTCGCATTTCAGGTCTTGTTTGTGGATATCAGTCAATATGATGACACGTGGAGCTACCATTCGTGACATGACTGACAAACTGAAAGCAGCGCTGAAGGAGCTGGATGCTTCCAGAAATGAGTGCAGCAAACTGCTGCGGGAACGAGATGAAAGTGAAGTTGAAATTGAGTTAATGGTGAACAAAAACACCCAACTCAAGAATGAGCTTGCGGAACTTCACACACAACATATGGACATACTTGATCAGCACAAACACCTACGTCAACTTGTTGAAAACTTCCAGCAATGCAGCGACACCTACGATCAGGCTTTATGTCGCATATCAGAACTGGAACAAGAGCTAAGTAGGGCCCAACACTCAATAATTCACTTAGAATCTCTTAGAGCCCGTGAAGAGTCTGTGAACACCTGCAGTCTCTATGATGAGTTGGTTGGTAGCCGGTCAGGACCTGTATGTGTTGAGCCAATAGTAACCATAGACTTAACCAACGAAACTATCTCTAAAAATAATTTATTTACTAGTCATAATAAGATCAAAAAATACATCAAAATCAATAAACGAATTCAAAATATTAAAAAATCTTTGAAACGCCTAAGAGTTAACAAACAAAACACAAAACTAAGGCAAAAAAATTTAAATTTAATTCAAGAACTAAGGAAGTGTGACAGTGAATTACAATTATGTCGGACATTGTATGATACAGACACTCAGAACCTTCAGGATGAGCTTTTTGTTAGGGAATATGCACTAAAGGATATTTTTAGTAAATATGAGGCTTCTCAACAAGACCTGAGTAAGCGCATGCAGGAGGCCAATGAGCTGGTAGACCTGGTCACGTACAATGCGGAGAGATATGAGTCCCTGACAAATAACCTCTCTTGTAGCTGTGTCTGCACAGGTACACCACAGCCTCAGCACCATTCACCTACACCCTCAGAGGCTCAGCCAGCTGGTAATAATAATAATATTGTAGCAAATAGTAGTTACTTGTTTTCCGACAAGTTTGGTCAAGGTTTTGGTACATTATTTAATCAATGTTCACCACACTATGTTATAAATTATTGTTTACCTGGTGCCAGTGTTAGCCAAATAATTAGTAATATTAAATTGACTAAAATAAATCCCAATTCTACTGTTATCTTATTATATGGGAATAGTTTAAATGTAAGTAAAAAGGACATCATTGAATGTGTACATTTGATGTTACATCTCAACAAGACCATTAATTGTAAATTCATTTTCTGTGCTTTGCCTTATTCTCAATATTTGTCTGTTGAGCAAAATAGGTACATTTATGATTTAAACTTGTTAATTTTTAATAGGACATGTCGTCACAGTGACGCTATTTTGTATTTTGACTGTAATCAATTTATCTCTGATTACAGACTCACTAACTTCACAATGTTTTTACCACCTAGTTCTAAGCGACGTATTGCTAACCTTTTAGCATACAATATACACAGCGACACTGGTATGCGTTTACCAACGATTTCTGTTAGTAGTGATACTAATACTGCTTTTGTTACTAACACTTATACAGATACTAACACTTTTATTGATACACCTTGTAGTTTAAACTGTTAGGTGCGACAACAGGTAGGCTGCATATGTTGAATGTTGTTCATCAAAATATGCAGGGATTATCTGGCAAAGAATTAGAGTTAAGTTTGTTTATGGAGAATCAAGATGTTCAGGTTTTATGCCTAACTGAACATTGGTTGAAGGAACATGAAGTAGCATTTATCAATGATGATTTCTATACCGTACAGAGTGCATTTGTGAGAAAAAATGCTATTCGCGGTGGATCTTTAATTCTTGTATCAAACAAATTAAAATGTAAACAACGTTTAGACTTAGTTAATCTTTCCATTGAGCGCATTATTGAGTTGTCTTGCGTTGAACTCGAGCGATACTTAATAATTTGTGTTTATAGACCCCCTTCTGGGGACTTTACTCGTTTCGAAACTGTAATGGAGGATTCACTTAATAAATTAAAATCAAGTAATAAATCTATAATTTTATGTGGAGATTTTAATGTTAATATTTTAGATGTTACTCCATTAAGTATCAGGTTTCTCAATCTGTTTAGATCGTTTAATTTAGTTAATCTGTTTTTTGAACCAACAAGGATCACGGCTTCTTCATCAACTTGCCTTGATAATATGTTCAGTGATTGTGTTGCCGAGGACAAATTAGTGTTAAGTGACTTATCGTCTGATCACTGTGGCTTAAAAGCTAGCTTCCCTATGCCATTAAAAAAAAAGCCGCGCACAATAGAATGCAGGCCTCATACAGCTAGTCGTTGCAATAAATTTAAAAATAATGTAGCACTTAAAGTAACACCGTCAATAGTAGAACACGAAACTCCTAATGAAATTTATAAAGCCCTTTTTGATGTTGTTCAAAATGAATACCTATCTATTTTTAAGTCGAAAACTGTTAACATTAAGGGACCTTCTGTGGGCTTCAACCAATGGGCCACACCAGGTATTTACAAAAGTCGAACCCGATTATACGAGTTGTATGGTCTTAAACAATACCGGTTTGATACAACTTTTCTAGACTATGTTAAAAATTATTCTAAATTATTTAAAAAGATTTGTATTATTGCAAAATCTAAATTCTTAAGCGAGACCATTAAAAATTCTAATAATAAAGTTAAAGCCACTTGGAAAATCATTAACAATGAAACGGGTAAATCTGTTAAACAAGATAATCACCTTGAGATCATGGTGGGTAACAAATTAGTTAATAAAGCAGCCGACGTAGCCGAGGCTTTTAATGAGTATTTTGCCAGCATACCTATAGCGACGACTCGTTCCCTAAGTTCGTCGCCGTCTAAAGCCGAAGATCTTTTGCATAGCAGCGTGTCTAAATGTGGTAACGTATTTAGTTTCGAACATGTAACACCTATTGATGTGGTTAACGTTTTTAATTCACTTAAGTCTAAAAACACAGGTGATTTTTGGGGCATTTCTATTAAACTATTAAGTAACATAATCGACATTGTAGCCCCCTGTCTTGCTGTCACTTTCAATAAATGCGTTGATTTGGGGACTTTCCCTGATCTTATGAAAAGCAGTAAAGTCATCCCTCTATTTAAATCTGGCAGCAAACATGATATTGGTAACTTTAGACCAATTTCTATATTACCCGCATTTAGCAAAATTTTTGAAAAATTAATTCTCAAACAGTTGTTAGTACATTTTAATTTAAATAATCTCCTTCACAATGATCAATATGGCTTTACAAAGGGTCGTTCGACTACGGATGCAGGTGTTGCTTTGCTAAAACACATATTTAACGCATGGGAGAACGCACAAAATGCAGTCGGTGTTTTCTGCGACCTCTCTAAAGCTTTTGATTGCGTACATCACGACACGCTTTTACGGAAACTGCGTCATTACGGTGTTCAAAATGAGGCCCTAAATGTGATAGATTCGTATTTACAAAATAGATTCCAATGTGTAGACGTAAATGGCGCCAAATCTTCCGGACTACCGGTTCGGCTTGGTGTACCTCAAGGTTCAATACTGGGTCCGTTTTTATTCTTGGTTTATATTAATGACCTACCATATTATTTAAAAGGTTTTTGTGACGTTGTGCTATTTGCAGATGATACCTCTCTTATCTTTAAAGTAGATAGGAATAGACACGATTTTGACGACGTAAACAGCACGCTGTCAATGGTCACGGATTGGTTCACAACAAACAACCTTGTTCTTAATGCTAAGAAAACTAAAATAATTAAGTTCGCTTTACCCAATGTTAGAAATCTAGGTCCCAATATTATCCTCGCCAATCAAGAGCTGGAAACTGCCGACTCTGCTGTATTTCTGGGCATAACAGTAGATTCAAAATTACAATGGGGTTTACACATATCAAGCCTAGCGGGAAGGCTAAGTTCGGCCGCATACGCCGTCAGAAAAGTAAGACAATTCACTGACGTTGATACAGCACGGTTAGTCTACTTTAGTTATTTTCACAGCGTTATGTCCTACGGTATTCTGCTGTGGGGCAAAGCTGCTGATATTCAAAATATATTTGTTCTGCAGAAGCGAGCGGTTCGTGCAATTTATCAGCTGGGTGCCCGAGTTTCTCTTAGAGATATTTTTAAGGAGATTGGTATTCTCACGGTTGCTTCTCAGTTCATCTTTGCCAACATTTTATATATTAGACAAAATATTCACCTGTACACTAAAAACAGTGATATTCACAATTTTAACACTAGAAATAAGCATAAACTACGCGCTCCTTTTCACCGGCTTCACAAAGTTCATAATTCATTCGTAGGGCTCGGTATAACATTTTATAACAAATTGCCATCTTCTTTTCTAGACTTGCCATTTAATGCATTTAAAGCCAAAGTAAAATCTAATCTTTGTTTAAAAGCTTACTATTCCATTAACGACTACTTAAATGATAGGAATAGTTGGTCGCTGAGTTGAACACAAGACAATGTTTGTTTGTTTGTTATTTATGTTCTTTCTCCAAAATTAGTTTACTGACATGTTATGTCTTTTTTTTGTTTTTATTATTATATACATTTTTATTTTTGACTTGTGTCTGTAATCAATCGTAATATTAAGTTACACCTTTCTATTGTATCGAGTCTGGTTCTTCTAACCAAACAGACAGATGTGTTGCTGGGGAGTTTGTTCCGCCACTTCTTCTTTCCAGCAAAAAACACTAGGAAGTGTCGAAGGGTGGGCGTTTTGGGGGACTGTCACTTGTAAATGAGTAAAGTAAAGTAAAGTAAATTTTGACGTTCGAAAAGTGCTGATTATCAGCCTAGTTTGAATAAATGACTTTTGATTTTGATTTTGATTTAACACAAAAGATACCACAAGATTACAAAAAAAAACATTAAAATCTTCCATTCCCTATTCAAAATTCAAACCTACACAAACACATTATCAGTATCCCCGGCCCTAAAGCGAGAGCGAGACGGTGAGAAGGGGCGTGGGCGTGTCCATCCACAAGTGGTGAGACAGCAATACATCTCCTCGAGTTTATGCGCTCCTGGTACCTTGACGTCAATTTTACCTGCGGGAGAAACGCGCCGGGCCGACGGGTGGCGTTATCGTTTTGAATTTGAGGATAGTTTTATGAATTTTTGATCTTACGAATAAATAAATTGGGTAAAGGTTGATAAAAAAATGTTAAGAATGATGGATGGAATATGATACAAATAGATTTAATGCGGTATTTAATCAAATAACATTAAAAATCCCGGTATATCCAGAGACGAGTATGATAAGATGAATATTGTACGGAACGTGAACTCTTTGTTTGAAATTACGCATTGAAAATATAAATTCACATAATTTCAGATATAAATATCACTTGGTATCGTAGAAACGAACACAAATACCTACAGATATTTGTAGAAACAAATCAGAAAAGAGAGTTAGTAAAATTCATCAAAGGAGTTTCAAGTGGGCCACCGAATTCGTAAAAGGATTCGAATGTTTTCACACTAAACTTTACTTACACACTTAGTTTACTGTTGATAGGCTCTGTTAACATCTTGTTCAATTATTTGATGATGAAGACGATATTGTCGACGTAATAATTTCTACTAAAAGATTGTGTGTGTACCTACCTATAAAAAGATGGTGAATTCCAACATAATTAATATTGTTAAACGAGCTATAATATTAAAAATTACAGGTCTGGTAGAACTGCAGTCAGTAAAAATAGCAAGTAATTTAAAATAGGACATAAAGATATAGATAGAGCATAATAAGCTATAACACCAGCAGATAAAAATAAATACTAAACTTAGTTGTAGTATTAGCGAAAAAACGTTTCAGTTAATAAAAAATATAAAATTTCAGGTGTAGCTACTTACAGCAATTCAAAGGCCGGGTAAAATTTGTTTGACTTAAAATAAATATCTATATTTCTGAAATGTTTGGCTAGTAATGAACAAGTTATTTTTATTCGGGTGACGATTCGTTGCACTTTTGGGAAATCCGATTAGAATAGGCCTCAGAAACGTTAAGCGGACGACCGTCGTTGATCATATTTTATTTAAAGAGATGGCCGAAATCGTTGAAAAGTTAGGAAACGGAATAGAAACTGATTCTGCTGTATTATCTGCATAAGAAGTTAGTTAGTAGAATATTATTTTTAAAATAGCAGCCATGACATGTAGTTGTCAAAATCTACGTTGATATCGGATTTGGCGTAACGTCAGAATATATTTTGTTCGTACATTCGTAGGCTATTCGTGCTAAATTTGTGACTTTATTTTGACATCCAGTACTGGAGCAGGCGCTTTTTTCTCAGATCTTTTCGAAAACGTATTTTTAGTACGTTTGATGTATTTGTGTAATTGCAGGTCTTGTTAATAGCCAGCACGGGTACACACGTGAGGAAATGTCAAGTTGGCAGATTGAAGAAAATTGTCTACAGCACGATGTTATTTAAAAAAACGGTCACGGGAATCTGCAGGATTTGCGGAGCACAGGACCTGTCAGTTGGTGACGTTTACGGGAGACGTCTCACCAGCTGTACATCAGTGTAGACATCTTTTGGTTTATACGAGTAAGATGATAATGGTGAAAAGAAATGCTTTCTCTTCTTCTAAGAATTAATAGAAGTTGTCAAGATAAATGGGTTTTTAAAATTATTAAAGACTAGCTGTTGCCCGCGACCTTCGTTTACGTGAAATCATTATAAAAATATTACTTCCCTTTTGGAATCGTAAAAAAAATATGGATTTTAATTTTTTTGCATGGAACCCTAATTCTTTTAATAAAATAAAAGTAAGAAGTAATTTAACCTAAATTAATCCTTCTATCATCAGGTCTCTGCCAGTAAGAGTCCTGCCAAAATCCAATAAGAGAAAATAAGAGATAAGCCAGACTTAACAGACAGACAGACAACCAGACGGACAAACAAAAAAGAAAAAAAAAATGTCATAATAGGTAAATATAAATAAATAAATAATAATAAAATAAAATATGTCCTACCGTATAATATACTTTCATATGCATTCAGTAAAAATCTGTTTATTATGAACTTCAAACAGACACTTCAATTTTATTCATTTGATTGTATTGTACGTAAAGATGGACCGATGGATCTACTGAATGCGAGACGCACGAGAGTGGTCAATGTGACACTTGGGGGAGGCCTATGTCCAGCAGTGGACGTCTTTCGGCTGAAATGATGGTGATGATTGTGTGTAAGAGATGCTTAGCCGTATTGGTGAGACTTCAGAATAACCGTCGCAAAGGACAAGAAGAAATCTTCACAGTTGATGCCCAATCTGGAGAAGAAACCATAGCGATCATCTAAGTCTGGAATGATGATGACAGGCTTGGAAGACTTTAATTATATCTTGACTTTAATCTTCTACTAATAACATCGTTGGTGAATAAGGTAGAAACGAGCTAGATGGTATTAATGGTGACCGGTTTTAAAAAACTGGTCCTTATATCCGAAAATCAAGTTGGTTAACTTGTAGACTCTTGTTTGATCTGGATGACGGAGGTATAGGACTATGCAGGTAAAATGTTTTTTGAAGCAGATTCAGTTTCTGGTTTCTATTTTCAAACATGTTACTGTTTGTTTTGTTTCAGGTTAAATTGTGTTCTGCTGTACAGAATAAGTTTCAGGATTTATGATTATTGTTGCTGAGCAAGTTTTTGTAATTTTATAGGTAGGTTTTTTGTTCTAAACATAGATAGCAAAACATAATACCACCCTGAACTTATCAGTCTTGAGCTGGTCTTCTATTGTGGGATATGATGCTATTTTAATCAAGAGATTGACCAGAAAACAAAAGTACCTACACGCTTTGACCTTTATCTAGAAATAAAACTGTTTTGTTTTTTTTTTATATTCTTTAACAGGCAAGCAGAACCTGCAAATATAAAATTAAAGACGAATTATTGTAAACAGAGTTCAGTTTTCCTCAAACAAAATAAGGTATGTAAGAGCAGAAGCGGATATTTATTCAAGAAATTAATTCAAGACAAAATTGAATAAAACATTACAAGTGGAGATGAAAATAATAGAGTCTACGTAGGTGTTTATCGCAATGCGGATATCAGTTATCACACCAAGAGAACAAATACGGTGCCTCTAAAAGTAAGGTTGGCACACACGAACATTCGCCAATGCCGCCAACGCCACCCGACCAAAACAAACGTCACGTCAGTCATAAACTGCGTTTCTTACTCACAAAACGTGCTCGTGTTATCGTGTACATGAATTTATTAAGCAGTCAAGGTGACGATCGATGAGGTCGCGCTTGCGCCGAACGCGCCAGACCACGTGGCTGTCAACAGATGGCGGTAGCTACCACTGCGCATGCCTCATAATATTGAACGCACGCACACATAGATACGACCCGTCTATACACACTGGAACACTCTGACATAAATCATATGTTGTTCGCTCCTAACCATACGGCTTCAAATTACCTCTGCGGCGCGTAATGACATAAGTGAAATTTAGTATTCTATTCTCAAGCTTATTTGAATAGCTGTGAAGTTCAGTTTTGATTGAGGTATGTTGGTTGGTGGCACAGAAGTAAACGAGTGAGCTAAATGTCTCACAGCGAGCAACCGTGGACGTCAATTACCGTCTATATCTGGTTGCCGTTTACGGGACGGTACGGCATACCGCTTGTGGATTCAACGGAGTATTTCCACATTCCTGCTCACAAGATTTTAGTGACTTAAGTTGAAGTTGTTGAAGTGGAAATGGTAGGAACGACTGGAACGAGGAGTTTTTAATGCCCTAGCTCTATGTTGTTTTGATGTTAAATATTTAATGGCCGGTTTTCAGTCACAAATAATCTTATCTATGTAAATTGGTCCATAAAAAGGTAATCTATTTCTATTAATACATTATTTTTATTGAATTCTAAGATTATGGATTGGTAGACCGTAGATTATGATTTTATACGAACTAATTTAATATTGCTTTCTAATAGGTATCTATTATAAAGATTCGAAATCATATTCAAAATATTTTATTTCACATAGGCCTGCATGGGCACTTGTAAAACGTGGACAAAAAGATTAACAGATTGGTTACAGTAAAACTATAAAATACAATGTGACATTCTATGTCTTATATGTCTAGAGTACTCAATAAGGACAGTAGAGAGGATAATAGACAGTGGACTATTAATTATGTTTCGGAAAACTTATTATTCTATGCTTTTATTATCCCACTGCAAGACCCACCTTCCCACCTTTGCAACCGTGGGCCTTTCTTCCCACCTCCCTGTTTCGAGATCTAGTGCTGTTATATCGTCTTTTGAACAGAGCGTCCAGCTTATCTCGCCATCTTCTGGGGCAGAAACACTTATGGAAACTAAAGAAGAAATACGATTTACCATTATATTTATAAATAAGGTAATTAAGAACACAAGTAAGTAAAATATCAGTCAAATGAAACTGATCAAAAGTTTAACTAACTGATTTTACGAAATAAGACATCAAAAAGATTCTGTACACTATTGTTCAGAGAATTTTCAAGACTTTACCCAGCAAAACAGAGAACAGAAGAAAACTGCAAACAAAAACAAGCAGGCATGGAAAACAAATCATAAAAAACTCCGCATTCCGAAACTTATAAAAATATAAAGGGATACTGAAAGAAAAATAAGTACACAGTCAGCAACGAATGTGAACCAGGAACTGTGAAATGGCAGTCGCCAACAAAACTCCATACTTAATGGCAGCTACGGGAAGTCTGCAAAGTTCTACGAGGGAACAATTTATTTGTTGGCTATGCCAAGTTTGTCCGTGACAAAGTTGAAGCAGTTAAACAGAGGCTTGAAAGTATTTTGCATTTTCATTGCACGAATGAAATTTCCATCAGTGCTGAGTTTGAATTTTAAAATGGTCTAAACAGTTACAAATTGCAGTTTTAGTTGAGTATGATTTTTTGGAGGACAACTTACGTCAGGAACATCATTTTGAAAAGTTTGAGTTTTCATAAATATTCTAAATAGACCTCCATAATAAGCAGAACAAACAAAAACAGCAAAAAAAGCTATAAAAACCCAACATTTACAAGTAACGACCCAAACGTAGGTGTGTTCCTATTTGTAAGTCAATAAGCCTACGGAAGCCAAACTCTTCGAAGAAAAATGTTCAAAACAAGAATAATAAAAGGTTTACAAAAAAACTTGGCGTCTCCGATCTCTGTGACAAAACCAATAATAATACAGTTTAAAAGAAAAATAAACCTACAAGAAATTAAATGATAATGACAACGATAAAACAAACTTTAATTAAAATTGTTCAAACTTTCTTATTTACAAAGAAGTTAATGAGACAGGCGCGTTAAATGCTCAATCGGAACTGGTGACAAGTACCAGAGCGACATAACGCACAAGGAAGTTCGACGCGAGGCCGACGGAAGCCGGGAAATGTCTCTGATATTGCTGCCAAGCGCACACTCGATAAAACTGTAGATAGTCGAGTTCGTTCCACAAAGTTATCTGTTGTCGCTACAAAATAAATGAGTGTCGAACAAAGTGGAATTTTATTTTTCGAGTACATTTTAGCTGGACAAAGTGCACTTTTGTGTTGGAAACCTTTATTCAATATCGATATTTCATGTCATGAGTTTTCAATTATTTCTGTGGATTTTGAATTCGCTTTTTGTTTCTGGTTGTACTCGTATGTTTTTATAACTGTAGATAATTAAACTGCCATTGTTTACAGTACGAACAATGAAGCCTGATAGTTTAGGTATTGCCCACACAATTTATATTTTTACCTACCTACTGATTAGTCGTATATTTTGAAGTTCTTGGAATCCCGTGAAATTGCAGAGAGGGGATCGGCAGCGTGTGGGCGGTTAACATTATTGTGATTGGGAGGCGTTAATTTATTTTCGTGGCAGTTAGTTTTATTTATAAAATAATCATTTCGATTAGGTACTGATTAGTGTAAGGATTAGTAACCATGCATTTCATCGATTATATGCATGCCAAATATTCTGTTTGTATAAAACTGCTGGGATTCTTCTCCCGATTTTAAAGTAATTTCCAGAACAGTGTGGTCTAGTCAATCCTTAATAAGTATGTTATTGTAATTGTTTTGGTATCACATTCAGCTTAGATTAAATAGAAAAAGTTTCTGTTTTAAAAAAAAGTCAATGAAAAATTTGAATTCACGCAACACTCCGTTACAAAGGAAGTTGCGAGGGAACTTTTCTATACATCTTATTATCCTTTCAACATTCTCCGTAAAAACTTTATTAAGCCTTCAAAACTCTTCTAATCCCAACATTATCAAAAGTTTCTGTCGCCGAAGCAAACAAACTTTCAACATCTGCCGTTTTCTCAGGAGCGTGCCAAGTCCCCCTGATCGCCTTTGAAGGTACAAAGGAACCATGCGGTGCGGAGAACAGGACCAAAATATAGAAATTAATGGGAGAGTGAAAGAGAGCGGTAGAGGACCGGAACATTACACAAGCGTGTTTCGGTTGACGGGCCCCGAACAAAATGAATGGTTGCGGCAGCGGATTAAAATGCGCCGTAACATTGGAATGAATGAAAATAATAAAAAAGCTGTAATTGCGTAACATGAGGCTAGTGGGAAGGTGAATGATGATACGGTCAACAGGGATGCAGCTTGTGTTTGGGGACCTCGCAAAATGTCGGTCATTGTTATATCAAGTGCTATTAAGCCACTAATTGAAATGGTGTTTACATCATTAGCACCGTTTTTCTTACCTGGAAACCTAAAAAACCGTCGATACTGAATAATTACTAACTTGTTTTCTTCCCTTAATTTGTATCGCTAGTAAATTCATTTGCAACTGACCCTCTCTACTAAACTTCCTCTCTCTCTCGTCTTATTGCTTGTTTAACCCATTGGTCGAGGCACAAAATATAAGCAATACCAATCTAGATTCGGTGCGAAAAACACGAAACTACAAAATATTATCTACAGAGAAGACACACACTTAATTAATATAAAGTAAAGATACTTAATACACTTGGGAGCAAATAAATCGAGCCACTTCCTTTTTCACGCATTATGGTAATTATTTTTGGTATTATGGAACGCATCGATTCGAAACATATATCGCCTAAAAGGGTATTTAATAACCTTTACAAAGAGGGTAGTTAGTTGTCAAAATTTCATTTTTTTTTATTTAAATTAAAGTTTAAAGGGTAGAATAAAATTATCGCATTTAATTTGCTTATGACATTTTTATTGTACTCTGTTAAGAAAAGATTAAATTTGAGGTTTTTGTTAATCATACCCATATTACTTGTTATTGTTGTCTTTATCTGTGTCTGTGTAATCAAAATAACCTGATAAAATGGATACCTACTACACCGACGGAAGCTGAGGTTGGACACGGACAACGTGAAGTGGCACGCAGACTTCATTTGAGTCGTTCAAAGGTACAGCGGGTATACCGCAGGTATCTGGAGACTGGTGCTTTTGTTCGGCGACCTGGAACTGGCCGACCACGGGCAACAACAGAACGTGACGACCGCTTTATTGCAACCAATTCGTTGCGCGACCGTGGACTTAATGCTGTTCAGCTACAGCAAGCGTTACGTGACGTTCGAGGAGTCTCAATCAGTAGGTGGACAGTGAGACGAAGACTAAAAGAACGAAATTTAACATCACACAAACCAGCAACTGGCCCAAAATTGACTGTAGCTCATCGCCGATCTCGCTTGGAGTTTGCTCGAGAACACATTAATTGGACGTTAGAAGACTGGAGGTCAGTTTTGTTTTCTGACGAGTCAAGAATCTGTCTTTTTAGCAATGACGGGAGAAACCGAGTGTATAGACGTCCTGGTGAAAGATTTGCCCAATGTTGCATTCGAGAAACTGTGAGTTTTGGTGGTGGTTCTTGTATGGTGTGGGGAGGAATTTCTCTAGACGGAAAAACGGAACTTGTCTTCGTCGACCCCGCCAACGATGGCAGTGGTAGACGTGGATTAACAGCTGACCGATACATAACTGACATTCTTGAAAACCACGTAATGCCGTATGCTGGTTTTGTCGGAGAAAATTTCTTGTTTATGCATGACAATGCGAGACCTCATACCGCGCAGATCGTTACGGAATACTTGTCTGCGATCGGGATTCAACAAATGGTATGGCCAGCACGAAGTCCCGATTTGAACCCGATCGAACACCTATGGGACGAGCTAAAACGGAGAGTCCGAGCCAGGGTTCCCGCTGTTTCATCCATTCCCGAGCTTAAAGTCGCTGTGCTTGAAGAGTGGGAGAACATACCACAATATGTCATCGTAACGCTGATCAGATCGATGACTAATAGGCTACAAGAATGTATCAGGGCACGGGGGGGTAATACCAGTTATTAAGAATATTTTTTTTGCAATAATTTTGTTTTTTATTGTTTTTATGGACTGTTTTAGCCCTACTAAATTTTCTATCAAAATTACCATTTTTCTTGCAGAGCCAATAATTTATCATTCAATAAGGTTATTATTCAATAATTTACCCTCATTGTAAAGGTTATTAACTAAACTTTTAGGCGATATATAGTTCGAATTGATACGTTCCATATTACCAAAAATATTTACCATTTTACGTGAAAAAAGGTAGTGGCTCGATTTATTTGCTCCCAAGTGTAGATGGAATTAGGTACCACGCCAAACTTCGTTACAGAAAAATATTAAACAATTTTAATTCGGCCAAAAATCAACGTATTCACGTGCAAAAGATAATGCAACCCATGGCAAACCTGTGCTCGACAAGTGTTTCACCCCTCCATGGGATCTGAAGGGGTGGTTTTTAGCGAAATTAATTATTGAAATTGCCTAACGTTTTGTTTTAATCATGAATTCCTAACTAGTTTCTCTATGCAGTTTGAGTACAGTTATTCTGTTGGTCTCCAATAATGTTTTCATGAAGACCAGGCTCTCTTTAATTGTCTTGAAACATTCCAGTCCCTACAGAATAAGAAATGCCAGGATTACATAGCGTAGTCAATTTGAACGCACAATTAGTGACACGACAATATCGATATTCGATACATTTCTATCACGATGCTTCCTGCCAGATATTAAAATTATCGGATAATAATATGTTGGCCTAAGCGGTAGCGCTAGAGTCGATTTCCTGCACGCTTCCCGGTGTTTAAAAAAAAAGAAAGAAGAAATAATTGTTGTCAGATCGCATTCTAGATTTTTGTCATTGTCATTATTATATACCGACCTCCTTAATCTTTTGCTCTTCCTCCTCCTTGTGTTGTGTTCCTCCGACGTGAAGTGATCTTCTGCTTGACGATGTTTCGCCATCTGCGCCTATCCTTGGCATCATGAAGCGCGTCATCGTCGCGTAGCGTTTTGGGTCTCTTTTGCATCATGCTCTGTGGTATTCGATTTTTTTTCATCAACCCTTAATACCTTTATTTTTTTATTTAAAAAATTACGCCTCTACGTTGTCTTCCGGCTTCTATACAGATAGTGCCGATGTCGTGGGCAGGGCAGGGCAGCCATTTTTGATGATAATAATTATTCTGAAATAAGGCAAAGTCACACACCAAGTGTCTCTGTTTTCTTTTTGAGAAATGTACTTCAATAGTAATTTTACAGTCGCATTTTCATCATCTTCTCATTCTTATTGCTTCGACGCAATACGTATTTTTGGTGTTTTATTGGTCAGCCATCACGCTATGCACTCTTATACTAACTTTTTTTATTTCATAATTGCTTATACAATTCATCGATGTTTTCTTTTGTCTTCCCCTCCTTCTCCATCCATCGGGATTTTGCTATTTTCATGTTCGTGGAACAAAAATACATTAGGCAATGCACTGCGAGTAACTACCTATACTGTACCGACGCACTATTGTTGTTGCTATTAGAGAGAGAGGCTCTATAGAAATGAAATGCCGGAAACAGATAAGTATCAACTTCCTGCTACGAAGTCATGTACTCCTACGCAATATCGTGACAAGCTGGGTTAGGCGTGGATATAATTCAATCTATAAAATGACAAAAAAATCATAGGTATGAAATAGCTTTTAATATATTTTGGGAATTTATGTTGGGTTCCCGCGTGAAAACCGCGAACCTGTACAGCGTGGAGCGACGGTTTCCCCCGAGAATCGAGTCGAATTGCATGTGATCGTGCGTACAAGCAGATGTATGTATAAGCAGTGAACTGCTGTGGGTTGACGATAAACATATTGGCAAAAAACTATATTAAATCATCCACGTCAATATTCCCAAATGATGCTGGATACGAGTACTTTTGTGAACAAGTGTCTTTTTGCGAAAATTTCTAAAGGTTCCTGTTTATTATTTTCCTTCACACGGTGAAAGGTCAATTAATTCTATTTCTAAAAAGTAAGTCTGGGAAATGATCCTCAAATGAACACCTACAGATCCTCAGACAAATATGAGTCATATTTTGTATTTGAAGAGCAGATTAAAACTCCACATTTCTTAGTTTCTCTTTCTTAGTTCTTCAGCATGATTTTCAGAAACTGCAAGCTTTTCTGAATACTGAGAATTCTGAAAACCATGCATGTTATGATATTGAGGAGCCAGAATTCGTTCTTGATACGTCGGTATGATGAACTACTAATATTCTATTAAATCTTGAGTAATATCCATTAGTATAAGATTACTCTAATAAGAAAATTTGATTTTACTACGGAGCCCGAAAGGAAGGAAATATTTCTCATGACAGTGATTCATTCATTGAGTGAGACATTTTTCTAAAGCGGTATAGGTAAGAAGCAAATAAGATGAAGAAATTTTGTAAAAGGTAGAAAAATGGTCGAAAAATGATTAAATGTTTGATCGTTTAAGGTCCAGAAAAGTTTTTTATGCTATTATGCTGTTATGCGTATTGGGGACCATCTAATAACTTCTTCATCTAATAAATTTCTGGCTGTTGGGCACATCTCCAAATCGACAACAGCCAGCGGAGAAAATTTTATAGCGGCTTACCTAATATTGCCACAACTAGAAACCATAGAGTAATACGAAGCAAAACACTTGACAAATATCATCATCATTTATCATTTCAGCCGAAAGACGTCCACTGCTGGACATAGGCCTCCCCCAAGTGTCGCCACATAGACCGGTCCCATGCGTCTCGTTTCCAGCAGATTTCCGCAACCTTAGCCAGGTCATCGGTCCACCTAGTGGGAGGCCTTCCAACACAACGTCTTCTGGTTCGCGGTCGCCACTCCAGAACTTTTCGGCCCCATCGGCCATCCGTTCTGTGAGCAATGCCACTTAAGTCTGCCGATTCTTCGGGCTACGTCGGTAACTTTGGTTCTCATGCGGATGTCTTCATTTCTGATTCGATCACGCAAGGAAACTTTGAGCATAGCTCTCTCCATTGCCCTGACAAATATACTCAATTGAAAATAGCTAAGACTATTAAGACATAAAAGGTTTACTTTAATAGATCCTTTCCGTCTTTTATCGCGTGTAATAAATAATATCCGAAACATGTGTTACATACCGCACTCACATGTGCTACAGAGTTGCCGACATTCATTATAAAGATATTACGCTCAAGAATTGAAACGTAAGCGCTTTATAATACCTACCACCGTCTTGAATGTAATATAGATAAATGTAATATGTGCTTTTATACTCAATATTTTGTGAGGTCCTTGAAGACGGGAACGGAAATTTAATATCGTGTTCGTATGAGGAGTCTTTATCAAAACAGCTACTGTTCTTAGACTTTATATCTATCAGCACTTTGTCGGAGTTCACCAAACATGGTTTGCGTCACATTTTAAGTGTCTGCTAAATATTTATGGCGTCAGCGACAGCCGGGCGCAATTAGCATGTCTATCTGTCATCGCAGGTCCTCCCAGGAAGAGCTTGTCTCCACCACCTCGCCACTCATGCACTCCTGGTGTTTAACTCGAGTGCTTGTTGAAATTAATGACGGATTCAGAACATAATTCACGGCGCATTCTTTGTAAATTAAATTGAATGAGCGCTCGTTTAGTTCTCAGAATGTTGTAGTTGAGGAGAATAATAAGTCTTCTTGCTTTATGATTTCCTGATCGTGCAACGCTAATTTTGTTGCTGCTAGTGAAATTATTCGCGTAAACAATTCTGTTTCTAGCTGTACCTACTTCTAATATATTAACTTCTGCTAAGTGGTTCTTCCAAGTAGCAATTTAATTCTGTGAATCATATTGAAGCTGTTATTTTATCAGTACGAATTGTTTCTGAAATATTAACTTTGTTAAGAGGAAACTTAACAAGATAAACGTGCAGGATACTAAAGCGACTAAAACTGCATCATGTCCAATGAAACGTGTCCAATAATAAAATCCAATCTCTGTATGATTGTATGTACTTTTACCGTGCAGGCTAATGGTGCCGTGTCGGGTCGACGGCCGTGCGATAAGGACCAACATATCAAATTCAATAAGATAGAGCGAGAGAGTAAGACGAGAAGTGCTGGCAAATACGGTCGTAAAGTAAAACACGGTTTGTGCTTTTTGTTCGATTTAACTTAGAAGTTGCTGGGAGCACGAGTGTAGGCCGAAAATTTGTGGGAACAATTTCTGTACGAATACATGTTGGTAGCTTTATCGGTTAACAGAAGTAGGCGAATAAAAAGTTGGAGAAAAAGAAAAAAGAGCCTTTCAGCTCGGCGTCCTCCCGGGTTGACATCAATAAATTGCTTGTTGTTTACAATGGTGTAAGAATTCTATACTTAGTCAGATTATTTCAATCCCTTGGAACGCTGATTAAAAACATAAATTCAAAGATTTGCTGTTCATCTATTGACTAAATGGGTAGAAGATTCCGATAACCAGAAACAAAGAAACATACACTATCCTAAGATTGGTACTAGTAAAATCAAAACATTAATTAAATTAAATTATAAATTTGTAAACATAGATACACCATACATCACTATTATTATCCGATAACACAAGAAAGATTCCCCCCTTCATATAAACAGCGCAGCAGGTATCCTTTGAGCAGGAATGATTCCTTGGTACTTGATCCGGCTCGAAGGACTATTAATTACGCTCTTTCGGGATTTCTCCCAAACGTCTTTTATAGATTTCTAATTTAATTAAGTCTTTTGCATACCTACGCTTATTATTTATAACAATAATATTTAAATTTCTCAATAATCAGAATAAATTGTTCCGGGAAATAAAACAAAACAACAAAATGGCGTGTTTCTTGTGCTAATGAGAAAATCGAAGAAGAACAAGAAATATGTTAACTAGATCATTATAGTACTCAGGCATTATAATTGTTTGAATTCATTGTGTTTCTGTAACTGATCCGTAGGTTTAATTGGATAATTGTGTTTAGCTTAAAAAAATACTGAGACAGAGAACTAGTTTTACTTACATCATGTTGAACTGTGAGGAAACCAGCATGTCCTAGAAACAAAAAATTTAAGACTCTACATCAACCAACTCGCACTGGGCTCGCGTGATGGATTATAGGTAAGTATAACCCATTCGCGAGAGAGGAGGCCTGTGTCCCAGCAGTGGGAACATTATAGGCTGATGATGATGAGCGTCTTAGGAAAGCGACCTTTAACATCAGCCCATTAGCATCCATTGCTGAATATCCGGATAGCATCCCACTTGCTTCGGTTGTGGTGAACGGTCAAATGCGAGTAACAGGTATCATCGGTTTAACTGCAAAAAGTGACTCTCGACTCTATTGTCTCTTTCTGTTGTTCTCTATTGTGGCTCTTTCCAGTTCGGTTAACCGACCCTCACGTTATGGCTTACGGATACGGCACACTCTCACCGGGGTCTGTGCCCCAACACTGCAAATAGAAACCTTTATAAGCTTAATACTAAGACAGCAGCCACTCATTTTCCGACGATGATACACTTATAATTTGATGAAAAAGCAACAGAAAACACCGGGCAATACGGAATGTCTATAATGAACAATTCATTACATACACATTTTAAGTAATATCCGCTCGAAGACGGGACTGTCCGCACGTTCCCAATTTTCCTTAAAACCTTTTCTAAGTAATGCCACTCTAACCATAAAGGGGCAATTGAATGCTCTGCCCGACCTACCCTAATGGTTTTAATAAGTAAACAATGGGTATGGCGGAACGCACCAAATACCTACCTACCGCGGGCACCGAGGTATTATTGAGGGATTTTCCTGATGCCAAACAAAGGTGAGATGGGTTTATTATAAATGAATATTGTATTCCAATTAAGTAAGATGGAAGGTTTCAAGGACAAAATAAAAGTATTTTTTCAAAAATAACTCAGTTACAGAATAAGGTAGTTCTTTTAGTTCACTTTTAAAAGAAAACCTTAATAGATTCATTAATCATAAAATACTAGAATACTTGGGAGAAAAAGCTTATAAATTCTTGACTAAAAATAAACTGCAAAATTTAGCTACAATAGCTAGTGTATCCGTATTTAGTTAAATAACAGAAAAAAATACTCTAAGAAGACTTTAGTTTCACAAAGGCCAGCAAACAAAAGCTAATAAGTCCTGTCACCGTCAACATTCTCCGCACATCTTTAAAATTATATCTTAATTTTCTTCGTCAATTTAGTCCTATTATTTATATTTTACTGTTTTGTATTGTGCGAATAAAATTAAAATTTAATCTTCTTTTTCCACGCTTTTCTTATAATGCGCATCAATAATCTTTTACACATTTCATCCATCGTTTTTTCACTGTTCTCCTGATCTTATTTCCATCATCATTCATTCATAAAAAAATCCTCGCTTTGCCGACTTAAAATTTAATCAAATAAAAGTCCAACGGCATTCCCAACGAAAACAAACATTAATATTTACTTACATTTCTCTGCAAACACTCGAGTACTGAAGCTCCGTCAGACGGAATTAGTAGAATTATTTATTTCGGGAATTTTCTCCTGCAGTAAGCCTATTATATTAGATAGGTATTATTTTCTCTTAGAATTTTGAAATGAAATTACTGAACTGTAGATACCTTTAGCTATTTATAGCTTTTAACTAAGAGGGTTTTGAGTCTATTCCGAGGTACTTACACGTGTTAAAAAATAATTCTACGATCTTGCAAATATTTGAAAGTAATATTTTCTTCATTTGTGATGTATATTTCTCTTCTTATATCTATAAATTCAGTTTCGAGAGACTTCATAAGATGTATTCATGCAGTAATGCGCTACACTTCTTTTTTCATTATTTTACATTTAGAGATTATGACTCATTCTTCATTTCTTTATTTTTTTTCTTTCATCTGGAGAAGGTTGCGCGTTTGAAAATTTGCTCTTCTGCTAACGTAAACTAACCGATTTTCCGCCCTGAGAATTATTATAACCATCAATTTATGAAATATTTATAATAGGTACATACCTTCAACCTCAGTACTTAGGTAAATAAATCTAAAACTTAGCATAAGCTATTATTTACACACGCACGTCAAATAAAACAAGGCAATTAGGGGTCACCGAGCGTAGGTACGAACCCTTCTCACCTGCCCGTGACATGTACGGAATGATTAATTTGGGAACTTTCCGATGTTTGACATTTGTTTAGAAGCCATTAGAACTGCGAAATAGATTTAAATTACTTGTTTTATGACATAGAAACAGGACGTACAGTTGTTTTTTACAGTGTGAAAAGTTGAAAACTCGGTAGGTAAATGTATTCTTCTGTAAACCTTAAACATCAAAGATCTCACTTGCTCTATAGACCAAGTGAGATTCTATCTGCGATAAATATGGCTGAAAACTGTAAAAATGAGATGAATTGATGTAGATACTTGTACGCACGACTGTAAAATCAAATTAAGTTGATCTCTCATTGTACAGGAAGCTCATACTAAACGAGGTCAGTTCTACTGGATGCCTTGAATGGGTCGCCGTGTACTACCAAAAAGCTTCTGTCAACCCTGTTAAAAGGTGTCATCGAAATATGAAATACTTTGACAGTGACGTGACTATTGCTTTAAAAAAAAACCATGTTTTGACAAGTAGGTACTTGACTAACTTTTCGAGGGTATGGTCTATGCTCGAATGCCTTTAAGACCCGTCAGTTAAACACTATGGAATATTAGAAATCCCACAGAATACAGACGTTGGAATGCATGATTGCCGATCTTCGAACCCCTCAGGGAGATAACGGTTCTATTCCCAATGCTTTACCGACCGCAAGATTTGCATGGAACCCGTCGGTTACGGGTTAGAGATACCGCGGCCTCGGCGCAAGGGCTAAGAAGGAACATGGGTGGTTTTTAGTCAGTAGAAGTCTGACACTCCCTTCCGCTCTGCCCAAGGGCGGGAGGGGTTATTTGATGATTTTCCAACCGCCAAAAAAAAAAAATTGCATAGAAGATTAATCTACCTATCGAGGTATAGAACTGCAGGAAGCGTGGCCATGAATTCATGCTAGGATTATGAGAAGAGATTGTTTTCTGTGAGTTCTTACATGTTTTTGGAGCCAATAGATATATAAATAGGGACATTGTAGCTAAAAATATTACCATAATTATACTCATTACTTAGACGCTTGTAAGTCATCAAAAACACAGTAATTGACATTCAACCCCACATTACCAAAATATAGGGGTAAAATCAATAGAAGGGCTACCAAGTTGACACCGATTGAACTTCGTACCAAAAAAACCGTGATTGACGAACAATTGAAACTACCATTCGTTATTCGGAGTCAAAAGGCGGAAATAATTCGGGCCGGTTCGTTCGGCTATACTGTTATTAAAAACGGTTATATACGAGTAGCTGTATTGCATGCAGTGGGAATGTTGTGTGATTTTGTATCAAGGGCTTAGTGTATTAGGTTTAATTTTATGTGGTTATTATTATCTACAACATTGTCAGGAACTAGATGTACTTAATTTTGCACAGTTTTCATGACTGACATATTATCTCTTTTACCTCTTTTTAACCGACTTCCGAAAAGGAGGAGGTTATCAATTCGTCTGTATGTTTTTTTTTTTTATCGCATCTCCGTCATTAAAGAACCGATTTTCAAAATTCTTTTTGTGTTCGAAAAGGTATACTCCCAAGGTGGTCCCATTGTCACCAAATCAGGATCTGATGATCCCAGGGAAATCGAGGGCAACCCTCAAACTTTATAGGCACTTTTTTTTTTTTGGGGGGTGGGAAATCATCAAATAACCCCTCCCGCTCTTGGGCAGAGCGAAAGGGAGTGTCAGACTTCTACTGACTAAAAACCACCCATGTTCCTTCTTCGCCCTTCATGTCGAGGCCTCGGTATCCCTTGCGGACAACCCGCAGCCTCGACAGGCGTCGGCCCTTGCGGGCCCCTTCCAAACTTTATAGGCACTTATGACATTATTATGTGAGCTGATTATGGAAGGTACTACTCCTAAACGGTTAGGAGTTAAAAGCAATAATAAGGGAATCTTGAAGGTTAAGGGTTAGGGTTCTTGGTTGAATGTATAGTAAATAATTTGTATAAGATATTACAACAAAAAATTGTAAAATAAAAAACTTTTTTACAAAAACAAAAAGCAACTTCTGAAGTCGGTGGCAAAAAACCGAAATCAAACAGACAAAATGTCACTGACTTCAGGAGCTGCTTTTTCTTGTGAAGTTATTTTTCACTTTTTTGTGTTTTTCGCTTTTCACTTTTTTGTGTTTTTGAAGTCGGTTTTTTTTTTTGCAAAAAAGTTTTGTTTCTCAATTAGATAGTTTTCACACATTGTTGAAGGTAGGTTTCTCCGTATGCACTCTATTGTTCTCAAAGACTCCATTAGCCCGGCCTTGGGCCTCCGTGTCTCTCATCAGCAACTGAACTGTCTTCGGCAGCCTTGTCCAATTTGTCAGTGTTCTCTTTTCTTCCTATCCGCAGTGTTCTCTTTTCATCCTACTAGCTACTATGCTTTGAATTGTTGAAACATTTTTATGTAGAATTCTCATTGATATAAAAACTAAAGATACGGTCGTCCGAACATTTGCTCGACGCGTTCGCCATACAGAGAATCGGTGTAGTCTGCTCGTTAACGTAACCTTGTATAAGCGGCGTGGTATTTTCGAGGTAAAAAGGATTTTAATAAAATTTACGACCGCACCCGAAGAGAGCCGATCGTGTACTAGTTCAGAAAGACCGTTTTAGGACCAAGTTCGAGGCGTCATTGTAACATGCGGTCCGCCCAGTCCTTACGCAGTAATGTATAAGTCAATGAGAATTCTTCATGTTCCGTCTAATTATTTTCCCAATCTTCTGTTGAAATATCACAATAAACATTTAGCCATTATCCCCTTTTAGAATAAAAGCACATATTTGTGTGCAATGGCTTGAAAGGGTGATAGGAAGCGGCGCGTGTTATGTCTATGGGGTGTATTTGTGCAATGCGATTTATTTCGAGTGTCGGACATTCCCAGTGTCTGCAAAACTGTTTTTTAATTCACAGTTTCACGTTATGGGGTTCGTTTTGGTCCTATGTGGATAATAGGTAGACTGCCTACTTAGTCGAATGGATGCAATCGCGACTGCTGAGCGTGAAGTCCTGATTTCGATTCCCGGGTTGGGCAAAGTGTTATTGGGTTTTTTCATCAGGAATTTCTCAGTAGCAGCCACGGGGTTTGGAGCTGTACCCGGGTGATGACAATAGACTCGCCCTATTACATGATACTTAGGTGTACTGTTAAATCGGGGATTACAGGCGTGATGTTATGTTCATAATATACCTACGTAGGTTAAGGTTCTGTTAAATCTCGTTAAGAAAGTTTTGAGTGTGAATCTGGATGGCTAAAGGAAGACCACAGAAATGATGAAATTTCTGTGTGGAGGATAGGACCTTAATTAACTAAGTAAGGGCAGGAGAATGATATAATGTTTGGGTGTTAACACGTTTTGGTTTACATGATTGCAGACAATCGCGAATGCAGAATTCTCGTGTAAATACAGAATACGTATAGAGGTTGTGTCGTCCGTGCGATGCGATTTATTTCGAGTTTCCAGAGTGCGACAATCTCTGCAAAAGCTGTTGTTATTGCAGTTTACACTAAGGGGCTTATTTCGACGTTTTGTCTTCTCTGGTATTCATGTTTTCCCTATTAAATGTTATGTACTTAGAGAAAAGTTGTGTTGATATTGTTCACTATGGAGATTCTTGCTGATACTTCTCCATAGGAAACGGCCAACCCGAATCGTGCACCTTTTTACAAGTCACATAGGCCTACATGGGCTGAAGGCCTTTGTGAAATAAAATATTTTGGTTTTGATTTTACGAGGAACTGTTGATTTTACGAGTAAATGAGAAACAGGCTGTAAAGTTAAAAAGCTTTAACCCAAACACTACTAATTCCGGTCTTTCTTAGTTTATTTGTTAGATAGATACCCCACAGCAATAAGACATGTTTGAAGAGCGTATGTCTTGTAATTCACAGATCGTACTTTGATTTTACTTTGCTAAGTTAACGTTTTATATGACTATTAGGAACTTTATTCATAGAATAAAGCTTTTGTTTGCTAGTAAATATTAAAAAAAAACAACGCAAAAATGTGACAACTAAAAAACATGCTTTATAATTCATTATGAATTGAACAAGCTTTTACATTTTTCCGGTGTGTTTTTTTTAGAAGGCTTTTAAATAAAATATAAACGCAAAGTTTGTAAATGTTCAATATCCCTTACTTACTTTCTTTATAAAACGTACCTACAAGCTAAAAAGACGTACCTACTCAAATGATAAGAGCCTCATATTTGACTACGGAACCCTAATGATCGCATGCGTGGTTATCCGTGTGTAAACGTGAGATAACAGTCCAGCGGCACTCAACCTGAGGCGCCCTTTAATGTGCGACCTTCAGACCTTTTTGTGTGAGATTCGAAACATAAAAGGTATAGTATCCGCTATTCGTATTTTATAAAAAGGAAGTGATGTGAAAAAATCATTTTATAAAAAGGTAGGTACTTCCTCTCCCCGTCATTGTGATATTTTTTTGGTAACTGCTTTGTGCTGCTAAAAGAGTGCTGAATATTAATGTTGATACGGATGGAGAGAAAGACAAAAAGAATATGAAGGAAAACTGGCCAAGTGCGAGTCAGACTCGCACAATGGTACGGAACCCTTCATAGTAGGGAAGCGCCCTTTAATTTGTATTATTTGTTGTTATAGGGGCAATGAAGAAATACACAATAATTTTGTGAAAAGTTTGTTTTTCATAGTGTTTGTATGATTGACAAATCTGTACTTATTTGTGTAGTCTTTAGTTACCGAATAAAGTTGTAGTGACATACGAACGGACAGACAGACATGACGAATCTATAAGGGTTCCGTTTTTTGCCATTCGGCTACGGAACCCTAAAAAAGAGTAAATGATAACGTAGCGATTGACAGAGGAGAATGAATGAAAAAAGCGTATTACGCCGACCCTAAATAACATGGGACAAGGGCGAGAAGATGATGATAAATGCGAGATGTTACCTTATTAAAACAATCACTCGCGGTGACGAAAAAGGTTGAGTACCGCTGAAACTCAAAAGCTGACTGGTGTTGTGGTGTGCACCGTTGGTCGCATCTGTTTTTCTTTCTTTATTTAATTAAATAGGTTCTATTTAAAATATACTGTGGGCTGATAAGGGCACGTGTGTCCATTTACACATATGATTGGAATCTAATCCGGTCTGCTAATAGCGATCACATTGACGCGGTAATTGCGGTTTTATGTAAGCAATTAAGTAAAGTAAGTAGCTTCAGTTAATTCAATTACTTATTTGATTTAAAGAAGACAAAAAACAGACGTTAATTGTTCTGCATGGTTTTTTCAAAGACAAACAGTCAACCTTGTTTTAACCAAGTTTGTTTAATCGTTTTTAATTAAAAATGCATATAGGTGTCAATAGACAATTATTAAATAAATCCTTGTTTTTATTATAAACTAGTTGATGTCCGCGTGGATCTCAAAAACTTGACCAATTGTATACTATAAAACTTTTCTCAAGAACCGCTCTGTCCATTGGTGAAAACAACATGAAAATTGGTGTAGTAGTTTTTGAGTTTATCGCGAACCGGAAAACAGACAGACTCGGCGGAGGACTTTGTTTTATAAATGTAGTGATGACTTTGATCTCTAAATCTACTTTTCATTTGATTTTGCTTTCCTATACCTACAGGTAACAAAACAAAGGAGCTCGTGGCTTAATAAGAACTGCCACTCGGGTCGATCTTTAGGTAAAGCTGTGCTTGCCTAGGTCGGTCTGTGGATGGGTGACCGCCCGACATATCGAGTTTCCTCCGTGCCTCGGAAAGCACGTAAAGCTGTTGGTCCCGGCTGCCATATAGATATCTTTGGCAGTCGTTACAGGTAGTCAGTGACTCGAAATTCTGACATCCAGTCTTACCAAAGAGTATCGTATTACCTAGTATTAACTGGGTTATGGAGGTCAGATAGGCAGTCGCTCCATGTAAAATAGTGGTATTCAGCTACATCCGGTTAGACTGGAAGCCGACCCCAACATAGTTGGGAAAAGGCTAGGCAGATGATGAGTGATGACTAGTGACCCGTCCGGGCTTTGCACGGGTACTGAAGAAAGTGAGTAGAGCCATTAGAAAAAAATATATCTTTCATACAAACCTCATCCTGAGAATGACGAACAGAAAATATCAGTTAAAACATTCACAAGTGATGGTCTATCATACGAGCCACAATAGATTTTTTTATTGCTTTTTTTAACCTTTTCCAACATTTTACCTAGGAATGACTTTATAATTATTTTATACGAAAATCACCCGCAATCTGAATTCACCCACTCCAGGGTATAGGCCTCTCTTTTCTTGTCCCATTGTCCACGGTCCTATGCCAACCCTATCTAGATTTCTCCCCCGAATGGTAGGTAACTTTGCCCAAACAACACCAAAAACCACGAAAATAGCAAACCGAATATCAAAATACATCATTTCAAACAGCTTTATTAGTAAAGGCATTATTAATATACTCTCTGAATACCGACAACCACTGAATCGCTACACCGATTAAAATTCCCTATTGCTCCTATTCTCAAACAAGCTGGACAAAGTTCGACATACCGAGAATTCTTAAATTAAGTCTTATAATTCCAGAAATAAACTACCTAATAGGATTTTTGACGATTTATTATTATTATTTATTTCCATTCTGGTTTTTAGTAGACAGTAATTAAATATTAACTGGTATTCAATTATAAATATTTACTTATAAAAAAATATTAATTACTTAATCAGGTATAGACGCGGTACGATCAATAAAAAGAATAATTTATAAATACTCGGTTTCCAGTCAGTATTTCTTGGTCAAGTTCTTAATTAGAATAAATTATAAGTTTTAAGACCGCGGCGCAGGATATAAAATATTAATTTTATGCAAACTTAAATATATTCGTAATTATGATATCGATGGGAAGCGCGAACAATCTATACATATATGTGTTCCTTACGGATTTTCCTTAGTGCAGTTATTTTCATATTGATAGCTAGAAAAAATACTAAGTTAAATTTATTTCAGGACAGCTAAATCATAAACAACGGTAGAATTTGAATATTTTTTTATTATTGGAGTATTTAACGGTAATGTACATAAACGGTTATTAATTACTAGATATCAATAAGGTCAACACTTTGAATTTAAAAATTTAATAATAATTTAAAATCTTGTGGGTCAGTAACGGGACAACATTTTTACACTGAATTAATAAAATATATTCTGCATGTACCATTGATGTATAAAAAACTCTTGGGTGATCAATGGCATGTACACAAGTTTTTTTAGCTGCCTTAAATTGTGGCCTTTAATCGCTTTTGCCTTAGATGCGAAAATACTGTAGATCTTTATTAAGAATTATTAATACCAGCTACCGACGCAGTAGATTGTATTGTGGAAGTGTATTGTATGTAAAAATCCGATTACACTTTTGTTAACATTAACACTGTTTTTTTCTATATCTATTTACATAACATGAATATTAACACTAATTTGTTTAAACATCTAATAACAAGGTTATCCATTATTCATAATACACTAACATAGGCCAGAGAATAAACATTCCAACAGTCGACAAAATACCAAAAGAATTTTTTTCCACAACATAAAATAATAGTATACCAGTGTGCAGTTTCGCCTCATTCCATTTGCTCAGTCTAGTTCACCGAGAGTCAGCGAAGTGTTTAATTACTTAGTTCACGAACTTTCTGATCCGAATAACTTTGTTTTCAGTTGAAAACGTTCTTGTTTTGTGACTGTGAATGTATTCCTATGTTTATGTCGACGATAAAAAATGTTTTTTACTTTTATTGAAATGCTCTAAGCCTAAGGGATACTGAGCGTGCGCATTTTCAGATGTCCTCTAAAACATTTTCCACCGTCGATGTATTTGTTATCATTATCGTAAAATTTATTTTTAATAATATGTATCTTCTACTGCTGGGCAAAGCCATCCCTCATTTCTTTCCAGGTACTCTGTTCGTGTACAACCTTACCATTACATACTTAATACAAATAAGATTCGTAGTAACTCAAGTAGAACATACAGCAGCTAATATTATATAACCATAGATTTAAGAATACAGCAGGCAGAACATACTATAAAATATCACTCATTTAAAGCATAGAAATATTTCCAATATTTATTCTAAACACTAACTGCTGCACTCAGAGAACTTTAATGATTACTTAGGCCATCACTTAGTAAAGGTTTTGACAGTTTTCTCATACAAAAGTATGTCAAATCTTTACTTAGTGACGGCTTAAGTAATCATTAAATATCTCTGAGTACCGCAGTTAAACTAAAATCATCACTATGCACTGTGCGAGCTCACATTAAGGAGAATGACCAAAAAGTATGGAAGAAGAGTTTTTCAAAGGCGTATCACACGATTCCTTGTCGACTGTTGCCGATACAACAGTTTACTCAGTGGAATCAAGTGACAGGCGTCGTTGTCATCCGCTGATCATGTTGACATCTTCTTCCTCTCCGATTTGGAGAATGGCCTTTTGGATTATGCGCTTCAGCCGCTTTCGAGATTCATGGGAGCGGAGCGTTCGGAGCTCTGAGGCTACGAAGTCGCCAAATATCTGGGGACAATGGGAACTGTTATGGTCTAGGTTGCCATTTGTAAGTTTAACCATATTTTCACGGCGATCGGCGGCGAAAATAAGTGGATAACCGTGTCTATCTAAATAAGCTACAAGCAGTGAGCGTGATAGGATTATACATTACGAACTTATGTTCAACTTTTATGCAGTTATTTAAAGAAATCTCGTTTCTTGTGTGCCTGTGTCAGACTCTTGGAATTAGTGATTTTGCATGTGTGTTCTCTGTGTCAGGTGCAGTTAAGATCTTCTTCTAAGCGTGCAATTTAAATTAAGTCAGCTCAAAATTAGTCGACTAATTTGACACAGGAGCTAATGGACGCTCCTGAACGTCCATCAGCTCCTGTGATGTGAAAGCAGTAGGACACGATATCAAGTGTCTTATCGTTTGTGGGACAACACCACATTTACACTCAAGGGCCGAATCAGAATTTAAAAAGAGCAAAGTCGTAATTTAAGATCATTATTATGTTGATTCTTTGACCCACCTACCAATATTATGCATGAAACAATGTATCTCGGAATTCCAGTAATAATATTATACTTAATACTTAAAGTTACGTAGTTCAGAAACAATGAAAATATTCGCACTATTCAAAATTCTGCGAACAACAAAATTGGTAGTGAAATATGGAACGTACGGAATTTATTCGATGAAATGGGTTCCGAATACTTCAAATATTTATTTGAAATATTCGGGATTCCAGGGAAGTACTCAATAATTTCATCAACCCTAATAAAATAAATAATTCAGTATGGTTTTCAACATTTAGGACTATTTAAGAGAGGAACACTTTGATTGGATACGGAACTCAAATGGAAGTGGACAGGACACCTAGCAAGGCGCAGTGATGACAGGTGGAATATGGCTGTCACCAAATGGCGTCCAAGAAGTAGAAAAAGAAATGTGGGTCGTACGGCAGCGAGATGGGCAGACCTCATAGTTGCCATTAGGGAAAAAACTTGTATGAGGCTGATTGATTCAGACTGTTGATGATGATTACAGTTTGATTGAAAGGACATCACCACTGTGATAATAAATAAAAGTAGTCATGGAGAATTCATGGCACGCACCGCACCGACTAGGCGCAGTAGCTGAGTGATGGTTGGCTACTGAGCTGATGATTCATGCTTGAACCAAAATCGATATACCTACCTCAAAAAAATTAGCAAGCAGAAGTAATAAGTGGGGTTTTTTGACGTTAGAATCGATAACCTTGGTGTGGACGTGTTCTTAAGGGGGTAGCGCCAAAGTAGCCCACGAATTTCAAATTTCGCGGGCTGTCCTGGCGCTTCCTGACCTTTAAAGTGGAGACGCTAATCACACAAGCTGGATGAAAGTGGCCGAGAATCGACCTCCAGCAGTGGCAAAGAAACACAATTTTCTTTCTTTCTTTCTTTCTTTCTTTCTTTCTTTCTTTCTTTCATTCTTTCTTTCTTTCATTCTTTCTTTCTTTTTCTATTTTTATTCTATTCTAGGGTTGCATTGTATTCATGCGTTGTGTGAGCCATTTTCCTGCTACAAACTTCATCTCACCTGACATTCATCAGCATTAAGTCCAGGTCTAATCCTTGGCGTAGGTTCTTCAGGCCACATGAGCGGGTTGGCACTGGGTGGCAAAGGCAGCGGGGCTGATGCTGCCACCCTGAGGGGCTTGTGCACCCGCCTACTGGGGCTACTACTGGTGCTGTTGGTGTTGCCGTTGTTCAGGGCTAAGGCAGCATGAGCTCGGGCAGCTGCGCCGAACTCCTCTTCTTCATCGGCTTGGAATTCCGCAAGCTGAGTGAGAGAAGTAACTTATTCATTAAGTTTCACCAGTAAAATTCAACAGTAATTTCAACAGTAAACGCGATTACCACAACTGAACCGGGTTTAAGAGCTGAAAATATTCTGTAGCAGTGACAACAATGACTGTCTTTGAACGCAGTTTACACCTGATCCCGTTCATGCCGTAGTGTTAGTACCTACCTATCTACCGTACTATAATATTGTAGGGAATCATAACATGGGAAGACATACATACATGCTTCAAAAACGTACCTTAAGTGGATTACATACAGTCTTAATTCGTTTGACTTGGCATATCTATTCCTCGCAGTAGGTTTTCATTAGATTGCCATTTGATTACTTTTACAGGTAGGCAAGGAAACATAGACCTTATAACAATGAAACTAAAGTTCGTTTTTAGGTAAACAAAGGCGCTTCATGAAGTTTAATTCCGTAAATGAAAACAATAATAAGCCGGTGCCTACGTAACATAAATGGTAAATGGGAACATTATAATACAACGTTTGTTTTTCAATATAAAAACACGTGTCGTAGATATTTGCTAACAAAATAATCCCGTAGATAGGTACCTAGTTTACCTTTAGGTCAAAGCGCTTGAGGCACGGAGGAAACTCGGTATGTCGGGCGGTCACCCATCCACAGACCGACCTAGGCAAGCACAGCTTTACCTAAAGATCGACCCGAGTGGCAGTTCTTATTAAGCCACGAGCTCGTCTATTTCCTTTACGATTTCTAGAATTAGCAAAAAACAAAGTTGTCTTTGCTAATTTCTGTATAATCTGTCCCAGAAATGTCATTTTGCTGCGACATAAACTTCAAAATAAACATGGTAGATTCAAATCTTAATATTTTTGACGATAATTTTATTCATTGAATTTTTTGTAAAAAATATGAAACAAAAGTTGCAATATTCGAACATCAGTTACCTACTCAAATATTAGCAAACAACGCTTGATAACAGCAAAGCGATAAAATCGTAACACGCTGACATCAAAAACACAACAACGCAAAATTGTAAACAAAGATAAAAAATTATCAAACGCGCAAATAGTTCACACGGCGTAGTTTAACGAGGTATTACTTACCTCTAAATTAACTGCGTCAACTGCCTCCAGAGGATCGGTAGATGGCGCTCGCATCAGGAACGAGAGGGCATCAAAGTACTCCCACCCACTACGCACAACTTGGCGCCTCTTTATTTTCCTCAACTCGTTGTTGAACTGTGTCCGTAAGTTGTGGATCTTCCTGCTCATCTCTTCGGAAGTCGTCCCAAACAGTTCCGCCAGAAAATCCAACCTCGCTTGCCTCGCATTCCGGTCCTTGTTCAAAGGATTCTTCGTGTCCCACAACTCCTTACATTCTTTTTCCATCGTCTCAATCAACTTCATTGTATTCTCCGAGTTCCAGTGCACTTTAAACTTCGCACTATCAAACTTCATTTCTCGTCTCGAGTACTCCCTCTCACTCTCCGAGTCCATTTCTATTTTCGGAGAATACAGATCGAACGAATTTGAATTCGAATCCATCACGAATGTCGAAATTGACGTTGTAATATCGAAAGCGCTCTAGCGAGACTGAGGGGCACACCGGGCGAGAGCGGCGAGACCGGTGTCTGGCGGAACGGCAACGTCGCTTACGTAATAATAGCCGCGCGACGTTGCGAGCCGGAACGATAGCGCGTGCATTTGCGTTGCATAGCACTGACTTCAAGGCGCTAAAGAGCTGAACCATATACCCATATTAGTGGCTATTAGCGCCAGATGTATTAACAAAGGAAGTTTTGTTGGGGGTTTAACCGCCATAGTTGAAAGTGGGCTAAGGAGATACAAACCGCGATCAAAAAGTGAAAGCGCGGGACGATAATACGAAACGGAGATATACCTACCTTCGGAAATGTGATATTTATCGAGTAATACACGCATGAATATCTACTAGGTATATAAAATTACTTAGCTAACTATATAGATCTATAAAAGTATAAGTCTCGGTTGGATGGGTAACAAACTAGAGGAGTAGTAATTAATAATATCGGGCGGGAAATAAAGATTTAACGAGGAACACGTGCTCTATGAAAGTCATCAAAGCCGATCGTAAATGTGTCCTGTTTATAGTATACACAACGTCTTGTCTGTTGATATTCATCGTCACATCGACATATTGGAGATAGACATGAACGAACATCATGTTTATAAGAGTAAAAAAAAGTAGACAGAACCAACCCACACACACACACTGCACCTTTTGTGGTGGATTACTTACAGCCTACTTTTTTTAAAAGAGGCGGTCGATGCCCAGCACAACATAACATCATAGCTTTAATCCTCGAAGGGTCAGACAGACGTGTACCTTATAGTACTGTACCCACGTTTCGCCAGTTATATTTAAGTCCCATGTTATACGGGGCGAGCTTATTGCCATCAACCGGGTACAAATCCCGACTCCGTAGCTGTTACTAAGGAATTCTTGATGAAAAAACCCAATATCACTTTGCCCGACCCGGGAATCGAACCCTCTCGATCGACCGAAGGAGCTCTTGCTCAGCAGTCGCGCGTAAACAGGTATTAAGTTTGCACTAAAAGTTCATAAATATTTAAATTATGATCAAAAACTAATTAGCTACTAAAACACTTTCAAAACGTTTAAGAAAATACCAAACCCTAACTGCAATCAAATGAAATTATTTGGTACTACCACTAAAATAAAACAAATAACATTGAAAAGATTGCAACGAGAAAATTCCATTTTAATAGAAAAAGCATTCAGTTCACTTTCAAAGACGAGCATTTCCCTTTGAGCTCGTTCACTCTTATCGTTTCATTTCACATTGATATCCGTGTAAAATTCCAATACAGGATGTAACCGAGAGCAGTCCCGGATATTCCCGGGAAAGCGAGCAGCTGAATGGAATTGTGCAATTTAATAACAAATATCGGGACGGGATGGGAGCTCGAACGGGATATGATGCGGCTGGGACTGTCAATATTTTATTATGCAGACAATTTATTGTGTTTTATGTAGCGTTGCTTGGTATTGAAAACAATTTGGTGTACTATTTAGTTCAAATAATGGTGTGTTTTGAAGAAAACCAACAGTTTTGAACAGCTACAGACTACTTATCATCATCATAATTTCAGCCAAAAGACGTCCACTGCTGGATATAGGCCTCCCCCAAGATCGGGGGGTTTGGCCATAATCGCCACGCTTGGCAGGCGGGTTGGCGATCGCAGTATGGTTGTCACAAAGGCACAGAGTACGCTGCTGCACATTCTCTGGTAAGTCCCTTAGTCGCCTCCTACGATACCCACGGGAAGACATGGGATGGTACTTATATTCTTCACGTCCGACACCATGCGGAGCAGACTTCTTATAGGAGAAATGAATTGTAATAACTAAACTACATATATTATAACATCATGCCTGTAATCCCCGCAGGGTTAAGTAGGGGTGTAACGTAATAGTTCACCCACTTTTCGCTCCCATCAAATAGGGGCCACTGGCAAGCCTATTACCATCAACAGGGCACAAATCCAGACTGCGTGGGTGGACTGAGAGATTCCTGAAACACAGTAACAATTTGCTTGACCCGGGAACCGAACGCGCAATTGCGACCACTAGAACAACACGACAGTCAACACAATTGCATAGGGTAGTTAACAAAATAAAAATAATTAGTCCGTCAGATAGATTTTCAAACAGTATTGGACACATAGTTTTTCTTTTTTCATTTAAACAAACAATGTGGACGATACAGGTGCTTTGAAAACTCGTGTGACGTCATATTCATGTATGACATTTTTTACCGGTGAGTGACGTCACAACTTTGATGCGTTAAATCTTCGTCAATTTTATTGATTTGATAAAACAAAAAATACGTATCCAATATTTATCGATAATCTAACAGACGGACTAATTAGAATCATATTTTTTTAGTCAGGAAACATTCCTATTACTAATTTTATAGAGAGAAACTACAGAACACTACATGTTCTACTAATTATAATCCCCAAGAATTGCATTACCTACCCTTTTTTCCCTTGGGTCCCAGGATAATAAGAACATAGCAACAGCATATCCGCACATCAAAAGTTCCGGCACAACATGCAAACAAGAGCATTATCCCGGGACAAAGGACAAATTAAATGGGACGCGTCCCGTTACAAGTGACCAGTTAAATGACAAATAAATACAGGACAAAGGTTATGCGAGGGTAACCCTGTCATTACTTGGGTACCGCTGCAAACAATGAAATTTTAATTCCCGGGAATTTAAATTTTACCTTTTTTGTTCCTTTGATTATTGTTGCTTTAAATTAACTGAGGTACATAATTCTAAAAGTGATTCAGGGAAATAATGTTTTTGAAACTGTTTTATATATCACTACATAGTATAAAACAAAGTCGCTTTCTCTGTCCCTATATCCCTATGTATGCTTAAATCTTTAAAACTACGCAACGGATTTTGAAGCGGTTTTTTTTTAATAGATAGAGTGATTCAAGAGGAAGGTTTAAGTATATAATTTGACCGAAATCCACGCGGGTGAAGCCGCGGGCATCAGCTAGTTACTTATAAAAAACAGTTTCAAAAATATTATAAGTAGCGCTTTTACTCGCGGCTTCGCTAACGTCGTCGGAAATGTATGCAGCGGGAATGTTTTGAATGTAGCCTTTGATACTCTGGCTCTCTCTAAGTTATCTCCCCATCCATGCAAAAAATCGGATCAGTACTTCCGATCATTATCCTAAACCCAAACTTATTAAGACAAAAACTGTACTTACCTATTTATAATAATTAAGTATTACCATAGATGAAGAAATTACACTTGTCTGTTTTTTTAACTCATTCAAACACCAGTTTTTTCTTTCTTCTCGAATCTGAAATAGAAAAATTATTACTTTCACTTTTTTACTTTTTAAAAACTAAACCTTGTGGTTTAAGACCTTGTTGTGAAAACAGGGAGGAATTGAGCAAAACGTACAAATTTATTTCAGTTCAGAATATGATACAGGCAATTGGGCAAAACGTACAAATGGAATGGGTCGCGTTAGAATTGACAAATTAAAATCATGAACGGGATGAACACAAGACCCTCCGGGTTCTGTAGAGTGGCCGCGTGTGACAGAATTTACGGGATATTTCGGAATGTTTTTGGTATTTCGAATTGAAAGTTGATCATGGTTTATAATTATTCATTTAATTTTCTTCCGTTATTGTGTTTCGTGGTGTTCATCCGGCAATTATGTAGTTATTGCTCTATTTCTATTTTACACTGAGATAAAATAAACTCGGAGGTGAAATGGACAACAACTTTTAGAGTAACCATTATCTTTACACACGGCGACACATGAAGCCATACATTTCTAGTATAACATGGCCTTGTTTTGTATAGATTTCTAGTACAATGAGAGATCCGCAAAAACTGGTTTTGCATAGCTTGATTGGTCCTCGTTACGTACCTCAAACATAACTGGCCAAGTGTGGGGTGTACTACATATTAGGTACACTTCTGCCTAACCATTCGGAAATCAACGGCGTGAGTCTGGCGATATATTTTTGTGTGTTTATGAAATGTCATTGCTTCGTTTGCAGGCAGATTCGATGTAAATAAATTAATGATGTTTGTGATCCGGGAAACCGTTATAAACAAAATTATCAAATAAATAATTTCCAGGAATAAAACCTATGTTTTGTAATAACTCGATCGTTTAGCGTTTTACTGACATATCTCAAGTACCGATACTTTGCATGGCTCAAAACAATTTCTGTGATAGGCAATACGTATCTACTGAATTCATTTTCATTCTTTCAGGAAAAAATAAATGTGCTGTGTAATGATTTAATTTTGGCAGGCAGGAATACCTTATACACACAGGTTAAGGTAGTAGTACAGGATCATTTTAATCCGAGTATCTCTTACGTTACCGTGGGATAAAGTATTGCCCCAACGGGGGCGAATCCGCAAACAGATACTTGAAGGCAAACGTAGGCCTTCGGAGATTACAGGCATGATGTTACGTGTACCTACAACTCGATCAAGAGGATAATAACAACAACATGAATGCGGCCTCAAATATTTCATTCATGTCAATGTCTGACCCAACCACAGACGTTCGACTGTTAAATCAATTATTCCATTAGTTTTGTATCCGCAATTAAGTATGAAGTATCCAATAGCACCGCTACGCCACGGTAATATTATCATACAGTATTCCAACTTCATACAAACGGCCGACGCGCCTCGATTTCGGGATGCGCTCGAGATGCAGACGGTCGCGACTGTGCCGCAGTGACGAACGGACGGTGTGTTGTTTTTTTAACAATAACCGCGCGAGTTTTTCACTAAAAATAAGTCAAGTACATAATTATTTAATATGACGAGTTTTGAAATATTATGCTATTTTTGGTTGCATGAATTCGTCAATAACGCATCCAGAGATAACTTTTTTTAAATTACCTGGAAAATTTGGAATGTTTTTTTTTTTTTTTCCTTTACCCTACACTGTCCCACTGCTGGGCAAAGGCCTCCCCCATGTAAATATAAGACTATAAAATAATGTTACATACTATGTAGTAGGTAGGTACATAATGTGTGTCTTTTTAATGGTTAAGTATTTCCTTTTATGTCCCATGTATTAATAAATAAAGTGAATATATAGAGTAAAGGAAAGTGATTGACACGAGTGGAATAGGTAGTTATAGGCTGTAAAAAGTATAATTATTTACAATCACAAAACTACCTAAATGGAAACACAAATTATGCAAATGTAATTAAAATACTGGAGGCGGGCAGCCCTATCGCATGTTTACGTACCGCGCGGCTGCAGGCATTTATTTCAAAGATACGGCCGAGTTACAATACTGTGTGATAATATTACCGTGGCTACGCTATCGCGGACATGTCAAAACCATGTGAAATTGTTGCGCTCAAAATGCGTGTTTACTAACACGTGCGTGTGTACACCTCTGCCTAACCTGGGATTACAGTCGTGATGTTATATGTAGGTATGTACAATTCGATCAAAATGATGCTAATTGCATTATTAATGCGGCCTCAAATATTTCAATCACGTCAATGGCTGACTCAACCACAGACGTTCGACTGTTAAATTAATTATTCCATTAACTTGATATCCGCAATTAATTATCCAATGGCTGCGCTACGCTACCGCGGATTGTTGAGCTCAAAATATTCTGCTATGAATTAGTAAATTAAGTTTTCGTGACTAGGTACTGTGGTTGATGTTGATGGTATTATTTTGTACTGAGTCGTTAGCCAGCCCGCACTGGGCCCGCTAGGTAGGATTTTAGCCCATCCCTTTCCTAGGCCTCATTTACGGAAACGCGGGGCGTCGCGTCGGCGTCGCGCGGCGCGTTGTGCGTTTTTAATTCAAACACATGGCGATGTATGAAAACGTTAACGATTTCAAACGTCGATTTTACGAGAAGCGATTTTTCGCTCATTAGTTTAAAATGCAGCGTTCGTTGCGGTGGACGCGCCTCTCAGTAAATGAATAAAAAAGCTCGAGACGAGCCTTCCGCACGCGCCGCGCGACGCCCCGCGTCTCCGTAAACGAGCCCCTAGAGAGGAGGCCTGAGTGGGAACATTAAGGCTGATGATGAGTCGTTAGTCTACCTAGTGGTGGCAAGCTAGACTGCTGAGTGTAAGGTACTGGGTTCGGTCTCCGGGTCGGGTAAAGTATTATTGGGTTTTCTCACCGGGAATTTCTCAATATAAGCAGCTACGACGTTTCGATTCGTGCCCGGATTGATGATAACTTAAAAACATAACTGGGGAAATGTCGGTGAACTATTTACAGCCCTGCTTATCCCTTTATTGATAACAGGTTATGTTATATTATGATTATTTTGTAACTAGAGTTTTTGACATTCAGTATGCCCGATGGATTTTCTTATTAGCAAAAACTACAAACTTTCATGATGCTTTATTTAACACTATTAAGGAATAAGTTTTCAAATATCCGCTTAAGTGGTTGCTTACCTTCGTTAAGATGCAAACATCAAGTTTCCTGTTAGATTAGGCCTAGTTATGGCTGTGTCAGTGAAAAGTCTGAAAAAATCGCACACAAACGTTTTGTAGAAAAAAAAAGTAGAATCGCGACCAGCGTGAATTTCAGCCGATACAATACATAGCTGTATTGTATCGGCTGAAATTCCTGTATTCATTATTTTTTGAATTTCAGCAATTTCAGAAAGTTACTGTATTAATTATTTATTGAATTTCAGCGAGCTAGTAACTTTGTTAATATTTTATGTTGTGTTTTTTGTTCCTGTTCCCTACTACCTTCTGACTTTTTCGACGTGGTGCCGCTGTTATCAATTTATTTTCTTGCTAATGGAATTTTTAGTCGTTATTGAATAAATATCCTTATATTGTTATATCCATCAGGAGCTCATGGCTAAATAATAAAAGCCCTTTGGATCAATCTTCAGGTTAAACCACGCTTGCCTGGGTTACTCCGTAGATGGGTGACCGCCCATTAGGTACGTTAAGCCGTTGGTCCCGGCTATCTCTCTGTCTCGGGCCACTTAACGACTTTCAACGAGTAGATCGTTGAAAGTCGTTGAAAGTCTGACAACCAGTCTTACCAAGGGGTATCGGGGCTGCGGGTTGTACGCAAGAGATACCGCGGCCTCGACATAAAGGGCTAAGAACGAACATGGGTGGTTTTTAGTCAGTAGAAGTCTGACACTCCCTTTCGCTCTGCCCAAGAGCGGGAGGGGTTATTTGATGATTTCCAACCCCCCCAAAAAAAGGGGGTATCGTATTACCCAGTGCTAACTAGGTTATAGAAGTCAGATGCAGTCGCTCGATATAACATACTGGTATTCCCTTGGACCCCAACATAATTGAGAAAAGGCTTTGAAGATGATAATGCTATTGTTATACCCATAAAAATAGTAGGAACATTCCCACAAATTGTTTCACAAATCCTGGCACTGACACACACCCCACGTTCCCGTGTCACGTGGAATGATTATGACGTGTGGTCTGTGTACCTATTGTTGTCTGCACCGAGACCGTTGTTTATTATTAATGGTTTCATTATAAATTAAACTTTGGTTATTATATTCATGATAAGGACGGCAACGTAGTGAGTTGGTATTTGGTTATTAAATTAATTGAGTTTCTCCTACCTGATAACATCAGCACGTCTAGGCAAGTGACATGCCGTTTCAGCATTATCAACGTTTAATGTTCCCACTGCTGGGACGCCCGTCCCCCTCTCGAGAAACAAGGTCATCCGACACACACGGGCCGGCGGGCCCAGTGCAGGTTGCTGGATCATGCTACATGTCAATTTCCTCACGTCAGAATAGAGGAGGGGGGCACATGTGGCCCAGTGGTTTGGTTCGAACTGGTCCTAAACATACATACCTACTGTACATACATAGTCTGTCGAGAGTTCGGATCCTACTAAGCATTTTAGATTGTCTTTTACTTCATTACCACTAGGTACAGTCAGCATCAGAAGTAGATTAACACTACTCAAAGTTTTAAAGCAGGTTTTTTAATAAAAACTTGTTAGATATTAGGTACTCGTTACTAACAAGTTAGTGAAGACTAAGCATATTTTAAAGAATAATCGTGTTGAACATTAAAATAATAGCTGGAGTCCTGTACATCAAATAATTAAAATTCCGGAATGTTAAGCAACTTCTGATGCTGACCGTACTCTCAAAACGGTAAAGGAAATTATTCAATAATAATGTAAGTACAAATAAGGAGCTTTTTTTTTTGAGGATGTTGGGAAATCATCAAATAACCCCTCCCGCTCTTGGGCAGAGCGAAAGGGAGTGTCAGACTTCTACTGACTAAAAACCACCCATGTTGCTTCTTAGCTCTTTATGTCGAGGCCACGGTATCTCTTTCGAACAACCCGCAGCCCCGACGGGCGTCGGCCCTTGCGGGCCCCTTCCATGTTGCTGACATCTGTTTGAGGCGAGCGTGGAACACGAACGCGCCGCCGACACGGCCTGTCGTCGTCATAAGACGGACGGTCGGCAAGCTAGCCTATTACTCACCGTCCACAAGCCTGCGTCTACGGTGGCCGGAAGCCGTCACGTGGCCCACGACGCCTGGAGCGTCTCTCGCGGCGGCTGGGACGAGAGGTTCTCTCCCTCTCACGTTCCGCCACCTCCTTCGCTAGCATCACTGCTTCGCAGGAGGCGATGGACAAATAAGGAGCCCGAGGCTAAATAGTGACAACTCTGTGCCTCGGAAAACTTGCTAAGCCGTTGGTCCCAGCTGCCAATGTACCTAGATCTTTGAATGTTGAACTACAGGTAGTCAGTGACCCGATAGTATTTCAACCAGAGCTCAATGTTAAATACTGCTTCCGGTTAGACTGGAAGCCGACCCCAAGATAGTTTTGTATCTATAGGTTAGGTTAGGCAGATAAGGTCATTATCATCATTGTGCCCTTATCCCAATTCAGTTGGGGTCGGGGCAGCATGGCTATTCTTCCGTACTTATCGTGAAAATAAATATTTTCCTTCGAAATATCGTTTTAAACATTTTTTTTCGGCGAGTGGAAAATCATCAAATAACCCCTCCCGGTCTTGGGCAGAGCGGAAGGGAGTGTCCGACTTCTACTGACTAAAAACCACCCATGTTCCTTCTTAGCCCTTTATGTCGAGGCCGCGGTATCTCTTGCGAACAACCCGCAGCCCCGACGGGATCGTTATAAACCTGGCTTATCGTTTAATTCGCCTGGGGCGTAATTGTTTATCCACACCACTAGGTGCCTATAATAATATGTCGGTATTCTCTGTCGGCTCCTGTCTATAAATGGATAAATTAACCACTACAGTTTATGACGCCCTGATATCGTAATTGTTAATGACTTCCACTTAATTCATTAACTCTACGTGTGAAATACGGTAATTTTATATGTATAACGAACGTTTCGAACCCAGACAGGCGCATTCCTTTGTTAATTTATTTCATCACCACTGCTCTCAAAAACGGTGAGGAATGAAAGTCACATCGTGAGGAAACCGGTATGTCCTAGAATCGAAAATTCGAAGACTTGTGACATCTACCAATCCGCACTGGGCCCGCGTGGTGGATTATAGCCCATTCCCTCTCAAAGAGAGGAGGCCTGTGTCCCAGCATTAATAAGCTGATGATGATGAAATTCGAATGTATGAATGAGAATGATAATGAGAATGTATGATGTCGATGACTGTCTCGTTGGTCAAGTGGTCGCAAGCGTGTCTGCTGAGCTTCAGGTAGGTATTGGGGTCTACGGCGCGTTCGTGTTCCACATGCGCCTCAAAGAAATGTCAGTAACATGGCAGGGGCCCGCAAGAACCGACGCCTACCAAACGAAGCCGGAGACAAAGGGCTAAGAAGGAACATGGGTGGTTTTAAGTTAGTAGAAGTCTGACACTCTCTTCCGCTCCAGCCAGAGCGTGAGGAGACATTTGTCGATTTTTCAGCCTCCAAAAAAAAAAGAGTTTTTCCAGTAGCAGCCACGGAATCTGAATTTGTGACCGGTTGGTGGCAATAGGTTTACTCCCTAATATAGCAACATCTCATCATACATATCATCATCTGCCTAGCCTTTTCCCAACTATGTTGGGGTCGGCTTCCAGTCTAACCGGATGCAGCTGAATACCAGTATTTTACATGGAGCGACTGCCTATCTGACCTCCACAACCCAGTTAATACTAGGTAATACGATACTCTTTGGTAAGACTGAATGTCAGACTTTCAGGTCACTGACTACCTGTAACGACTGCCAAAGATCTATATATGACAGCCGGGACCAACAGCTTAACGTGCTTTCCGAGGCACGGAGGAAACTCGGTATGTCGAGCGGTCACCCATCCACAGACCAACCTAGGCAAGCACAGCTTTACCTAAAGATCGACCCGAGTGGCAGTTCTTATTAAGCCACGAGCTCCTCTCATCATACATATAAGGCACTAAATCGTGTACCAGCGTAAATCTCTGCCTAACCCTTTTGGTAAGATAAGAGAGATGTTAAAGTGTTACAGTCTTTTCACGAGTTAAAAGCTCAATCGCATAAGTATGGTGGAGAATTAATCGTGCTGCGTCCTAATTCTACCAACACGATTTTTGAGTGAGCATACGATTGCCACGAACATTTTGTTTGGCGAGCGCGAACGCATGGTTGCGCTGACAGATGGTGCTGTCTGTTTTTCCGAATAATAATGACCGAAAAGAACTGCGAGCGGCTGTGTGGATACCCGTGCGTCGCCTTCATAATAAATGTCACTCGTTTGTGCGGCTAACTGTAATGCACTCTCTATCTAAGTGACCAGGTACAGTGTTCGCCGAACAAATTGAACACGACCGTCAAGTGTTTGTGCAACGATCGCTTTAATTAGGTCACGAATAGGTGGTAAGAAAATTCGTCCCGACCACTTGATTTAATAATAAGTTGGATAGGACATCCACTTGTTGCATGTCGTTTCACCATCACTTTTCTCGTCAATCGAACTAGAAACAGAAATGGTCCCATGGTACAGAGATTAGCCCGTCGGGGCTCCGGGTTGTTCGCAAGAGATACCGCGGCCTCGACATGAAGGGCTAAGAAGGAACATGGGTGGTTTTTAGTCAGTAGAAGTCTGACACTCCCTTTCGCTCTGCCCAAGAGCGGGAGGGGTTATTTGATGATTTCCCACACCCCAAAAAAAAAAAGATGGTACAGAAATTATGTGATTGAAATTAACTCATAGCCGTTATGGGTGATAATGATTATGAGACAAACTGTCATACAATTATCGATTTTTATTTTATTTATTTTACATGTTTTGTTTGGGTGGCATACAGGTAACGATAAAAAAAATGTACAGTGATGCAATTCAAATTAGAGAGCTTTTATTTTTTAGTGTACTTATTGTGACATATAGGATGAGCTTGTCTCCTTCAATAAAGATTATAGACAGGTCCCAAGTAGAGAGGAGGATGGAGACCTTTATCGTACCCTGCAGATGGGAAACCTAGGGTAATAATCTCTCGCTCTGCCCAAGAGCGGGAGGGGTTATTTGATAATTTCCCACCCCCCAAAAAGAAAAAAAAGGGTAATAATCTCTCGAGTTCTCATCTAAAACTCGTCCAAAAACACCACCTATACCTAACTTATGGCAACCATAAAAACAGCACCCCTCAACTCAAACAAGAAACATCGCCCCTGTCCCAAAGAAAAACTTTCACATTCAAAGCAAAAAACTTTCACGAAAACTCAAATAAATGTAAAGTCAAAAACTTTTACTGTGAGACTCTTCAAAGTCCCACAAGTGTCGTATATTAATTAAAACTAGACGACGCGTCGCTTACCCCCCTCCCTCCCCTGGTTTCGGGGATACCCTGCACCCCCCCGCAACCCTCAGTGTGCACGGAGGATAGCGAGGGAGAGTGCCAGATTAATATCTAAATAATGAGGATGATGCCACGCCCTCACTATGGTAGTGACAGTAAAAAAAAAACATAAATTTCGAGTAGTTTCGGTAATAAAATTCTTGCATTCTTTGACAGACGACGCACAGTTTATACTAATGGGCCTCGAATGCATATGAAAGTTCCTTATTCATGACAGCAGACAGAAAGGATTTCTGAAAAATCATCCCCTATTAGGGATTAGTTGCTTTTTAAGTACGTACTGTTAGTCAATGGGAACCTCCATTGGACACAAGGTTCTTTTTCAATTCGTTAGTCTCAAAATTAAAATGGACCCATGTTTTTTCCTAAAAATGTAGTCATCTGGTTAAGTTGGCAATTGAATCAAAATTAACAAGATACTTGATCTGTAAGAGATCTGCACAAAACATCGTTGAGAATTTTAACATAAAAAAATTCTGACAGGCAGATGGCAGTGTGTCGAAAGAGATCGACCTATTCATCCTGTATAGCTCCATCTCTTTCTCAAAGTGAAGTACCATTAAAATATTACTGTAAGGTCAACAGGTGTTGTTAGTACGTGGTAGATATGCATGCATGTTTATCACACTACTAGCTAATTATTTAAATTAATTATAAACTTACAAAACAACAAAAATATCAATATTTTAAAAACAAAAAACTGCTAACCATGCTTTCTCCACGTATTTTCATATCACAATTAATTCAGCATGTTTATCATGCAACAGAAGTTATAATTAAACAGTAGAAGAAAGGTTCAACTTTAAAACAACTAACCATGCTTCCTCGATATATTTTAAACACAATTTATTCAACCCCAAAATTAATCCTCTCTGTTTTGCAGACCCTCCTGCACCATATCTCTCGAGACAGCACTCGACAGCGGGGCGAGCTCGAAGCGAAGAGACGGCTAAAAAAATGTCGTTCCCTGTGATTTACCACCTGTCACCCTACCTACCCTGCATCCACTATCGCAGGATAATGTTCACGCTCCGATTGATGAGCCCCGATATTGGATAGGGTTAGCTGTTAGCTGCTTCTTTATTGATGGTAGCGAATTGGTGTTGATAGAGGACGGGTTTGGCTGTAGATTTATGCGAGACTCGATAGCTCTTGGTTGGGTTATGTTTTTGACGATGTTTTGATGTTATAAGGTTTTGTGTAAATGGTAAATGTGTCCTGAAAAGATATTTAAGTAACGATTTTTTGGGAAGTCCAACGGTAATTTTTTGGCTGATAATGTAAAATAAAATAATACATCAATTAGAGTGATCACTCCCGGTAAGAACATTTACACGTTCAAAATTTAGTTGTGCTAAATGAGTGGCAAGTTTCATTCTAACTCGTTACGGAAAATATTTGTTTCATGAAAGATCCATTTTCATTTGCATCAATCGTAAATTCATAAGAAGGCCAACATACATTTCAAGTTTTATTTTACGTACTGTTTAAAGACCCCGCTCGCGACCCAAAACATTCACATCTGGTTTTTCGGATTCATACAGTGCGTACTGTATAATTATTTCGGTGAAAGAAAACATCGTGAGGAAACTAGCATATTGTCTGAGATATATTTCTTGACAGCATGTAAAGTCAAGTCTGAGGCTCATGGGCAGCATAAAACTCTTACACGAGGAAAAAGAAGAAAAACCCAGTATCCACGTGGCATCAGGGACATCTATAATAAAATTTATCTAACGCTTCTCAACTCTATTTCTTCTAAATACACAAACATAGAGTGAATAAGAAGAAAATATACAGAACCAACCTTTAGCTTCGCCCGCGTGGATGTCGGTTAAATTGCAAAAATTACGATTATCCATACAAACCCCTTTAGGGGTTGAATTTCGAAAAATCCTTCTTTATTCTTAATCTACATTAAAAAGCGAACCCCTGTGCAAAGTTTCAGCTTTCTAGATCCAAAGCTTTGAGCTGGGTGTTGATGAGTTAGTTAGTCAGAACTTTTCTTTTGATTTAGGTATACAGGGTGGTGCCGACAATACGACAATAAATGAAACCTACCAGTGGTTTCATTTATTGTCGTATTGTCGGTTCTAGTTCATATTAACATTATTAAACTATCAAATAAATAATAACACCGTTGTGATGCCGATGATACGACAATAAACTACCTAAATATCATGCCAAATTCGTTTGTTACATTTTATTTCCGCACGTTAATCGGTGCAAATTATTCCTAAGGTTAGTAAACCAATATTTGTTTGTAAATTGTAATGTATTTCGTTGACAGTTTTATGCTACTTAGTTTTATTGTTTTTTTTTTCAATTTTTATTTTGTTGTTACGATTTATTTGATCGTTTAATAATGTTCCTATGAACTAGAACTACCAGCGGTTTCATTTATTGTCGTATTGCCGGCACCACCCTGTATAGATAGATCTAAATACTAAGAGGAAGGACTGTAGGTCATCATTAGGTTAGACTTTATCCGACAATATAGAAGTCAGCTTCCAGACTGACCGGATGAAGCTTAATACCTGTATTTTACAAGGACCGCCTGCCTATCTTCCACAACCTAGTTAGTATTGTAGTTATGGTAACTACAAAACATTGTGGGGTAAAGTCTAACCTGGTGATGACCTACAGTCCATTTTTTTTTTTGGGCGGATGGAAAATAATCAAATTTTAATAACCCCGCTCTTCGGCAGAGCGATAGGGAGTGTCAGACTTCTACTGACTAAAAACCACCCATGTTCCTTCTTAGCCCTTCATGTCGAGGCCGCGGTATCTGTCGCAAACAACCCGCAGCCCCAACGGGATGTATTTAGATACCTACTTCTTCTTTAGAATTTCCTAACTAAGTTTTCGTGACTAATTTACGTTGATGATAACAGAGGCGAGGAAATATTGTCTGTAGTTGACGTGGACATTGTAGTTGTTAGAACTTAAATCATGATGGAACACACCGGTTAATTAACAATCAGTTCTATCTTAATACTTCTTGTCTGCTTGCTATACAAGTTATTTAGGCCCTAGGCAATAGCGTTAGCGCAGTTTATCTCTAAACCTGATATGATACGTTATCGCTGGCCCCACTTTATCCAGTGACTACGCAGATATGCAGCCTGGGAAGAGATCTTAATTAATGCTATGCGTGCAGATTGTTGGCAAATTCCTTGGTTTATAAATAGATATTCTAAACATGAGATTAAGCCCAGTTTCTGAGGCCTTCAAATAAAACTGAGGCTGTGAGGCTTTCAATGTTCTTGGCTTTGAATGATTTTCGTGTTTGATCTATCTCAAGCCTCTGATATAGGGTAGTGTCTGAAACATTAGGAACCATGGGGCTTTAGTTGATTGATGTCCAGCATAACTCTCCGTACAAAGGGTATCAATGAGGATGTCCTCCACAACACAGAAGGATATTTTCAAAAGAAATCGAAGTATTGTTCAACTTTTCAGAATCAGATATGATATCGAGCTAAAGCACTAACAATTTGTAACATAAATAAACTTTGATAAAGTGTAGTTAAGTAATTAGGTATTACCTCAGAAATAGGGCATGAGGTACCCGTTTAATTTACTCATAATCTTGCGAAGAGTGGATTAAAATAATTCAATCATCGTTTGTCCTTGCCTTGTTCTTCTTTGTCTTGCTCTTATAAAACATAACAGCTGTATTACATTTAGCTCATTACGGTAGTCATGAGAATACGCCAATTTTCTAAGGTTGTTTTTAATATAGGTAAGCTTATTACGGGTTTCTTTAGCTGGACAGATATTATGCTTACATTACTTTGTATGAAAAGGCTTGTTGGAGCTTGCCAAGACTTTAGTCTCAGTTTGTCCAACGTCCAGAGCTGCTCTTAGATGTTCTATTTCTTCTGTATTTACTTTAAAGGATACATCTATATTCGAAGCAACTGCTAAAGCTGTCGATGTGTGTGATAAAGTGATGAAATGTTACTTTTAGAGGAATACTTCTCCTTCATGTCGCATATTTGCCTATTTAGAGGTTATTGTTCTGTTGTCGTGTGGTTTTTTTGTCTTGAGGAAACCAGAATGCCTGAACCAGCATGTTTCCATGGGTGGTACAAAAACTCCGTCATCAGTACTCATCAGGTTTATAGACACTAACCAAATAAGAAAGATTGTTATATGTATTACAATTGTCAATTCCAAGTCAGATTTCTCAAGTAGACATATTTACTTAACTAGCATTGTTGATTGATTGGTTAGTGAATTTTCTTGCTCTCTGATGTGCAGTAAGTATAAGATTCTCAAACTTCTCTCCATGCTAGTTTTACTGATTATTGGAAATTGACCAGGCTTTGTCAAAGTTAAAAAGAAAACATCGTTACTACTTTTCCTTCTTCCATTTTAATTACCTGTCTCCTCTCCTGTTTTGTATTTTTCATAAATTCCTTACTTTATTTTGTTCACAAATTCTTATAGCTTAGCAGTCACTTCGTTTTAATTGAATATTTAGTGACGAAGTAAACCGGGAAACAGTTCGATTCAAAACATAGATGGCGCTACTTACACGGTCGAGACGCTTGAGGAAAACTCCAAGGTGATAAAAGGTCCTTGTTGTCGCTTATTCTTTATTTTTTCTACTTCACATTAAGTGTTATTAGCATTCTCAGAACATTAGTTTTAATTTATGTGAATAATTTAGTCTACAGTGTTGAGATTTGTTTATTTTTATTTGCTAGGATGTTCAAGATCTATTATTAGAAGAGATGAGATCTAAGCTATCCTCAACATTCAACAACCCATAATCAGATCATCCTATATCACAGAAAATTTAATTATTTATGAGCTCCCTCAACGAAATTCTTTCCCTAAAATGCCAAGTCCGAACCGCATACCTGTCGATCCTTGCCCGAAGTCGCAAAAAACACGAGCAATCTCGAAATACGTTTTAATAGCCGTTATTTAGCCGACCGGTGACGGCACAAAGGCGGTTATTTATCGCACGCCCTCTCTCATTGCTTCGCCGAAGCACGCTTCAAAAACAACCTACATGCTGACAAAACTTTCGAAAACTAACCTTATTGCCTCGCGTTACAGTTATATTTTAATTAGCATTCGAAACGAATACGACGTTCGAATTCAAACACGCGAGACTAGTAATCATTCGATGTCCGATTCCAGTTTGTCTTATCGGTTTTGTTTCTGCATGCGATTAGCAACTTTAGTCAGTTGTTCATAGGGTATATGTGAGGTTGTGTTTTCCACCGGAATAATATTCATGTTTCGTCTGGAAGTCCGATAATGAATCGGCGTCGGCGACGAACAAGTTCGGTCGATTCGCACCGTTTTCATGTACAGGTGTATTTCAAGACTCCGACGAGAATTATAATTTGTGCCGCAATTAGAGATTGAGAAGTTTAATTTGTTTTCTGTCTTATTAGGATGATTGATCACTTATTTGTTCGGAATTAACGTGCCAAAGATGACGTTAGAAGATATCTTGCTGTTTAATTTGAACGAAAGGTGTTATTATGGGTCGTTTCAATTAATAACAACATGGTCTCTATTTAAAAGATCATGAGTATACAAAAACAGGTGGTTATTAGATGCATGATGCATGTTCTATTTTAATTACGTGTAATTTTAAATTAAGCTGGCCACCTACAGGTCCACACTAGCCCACATTTCCTTTTTTCTCTTCATACCTACCGTTTACCGGTTACCAAAAAAATAAATACTTTCTCGACTTTACAAGCTTTTACACATACTTAGGCCTATCCTAAAAGAATGACGCTTCCCTTTGTAATCGTCTGTCTCTCCTACTTACTCTTATATTGAATTTTCATTCATGTCCTCAGCTTATCGGATGTGCTACCTCCGTCCCTGCCCCTTGCCACCCTATCCCTTTTCAAACCACCATCATGCAGAAAAACAAATTGCTGAATGACTGCAACGCCACCTAAAACTGATGCAGCAACGTCAATAAATGACTGACTGATTTGATATTGGAAAAAAGAAACTCATCTGATACAATACATAGCTTCGTATTTCAATTAATTCATGTCTGATAACGGGAACATTTTAAATGAAACCTTCACTCGGGGATAATGCAGCTTTCTGTTAACGGAATAATTTTCGGAATCGAATGAGTTCCGAAGATCATCTCTTACACACTAAACCAACAAACAAATACCTCTTTATAATGTCATAGTATTGATGTTATTTTATGTACCATCCAATCCATCCAAAAAAACTTTACTTTTAAGGGTAACACAGTAACCAGACCACATCAAACACGAAGAGAAGATTCTCGAAAAAACAAATCCCAACAGAAAAAGAAACTACACAATGCAACAGCATTATCGGATTATCCGACCTTTTCTGCTACAAACAAGTCAAACAACCGTAACCCGTAAATAAACTATACCGTAAACACATCACGTGAATCTATCCCGTCGCATTTTTCACATCTCTAAACGAAATAAATCCCCTCAAAGGCAAAAACCGCAAAATAAAGCAAAACACACGAGGTGCCAACATTATTTATTCACTACAAAGAGAAATCGGAGGCGGAAGCCGTGAAATTGAAAGAAAGCCGCGAGTAAAAAAACAAATAAAGTACTGTAAGGTAGGTACTGGAAAATGTAGGGGACGAAATAAGAGGAGTGAAGAGAATGTCGAAATAACAGCGAATGTTTAGGAAAACAAGCAAACAACGTGACTAAACCATAACAGCCAGGATGGGTCGATCTTCACATTAAGCTGCGCTAACCTGGTTGGTCCTTGTATGACTGACCACTGATTACATACCGAGTTTCACGAAAAAGCACGAGAAGCAGTTGGTCTACCCTCCCAATTGTAGATCTTTGCCAGTCAGTTAGTCAGTGGGCGAAAGTTTGACAACCATCTGCCAAGGGGTACCGTATTCCCTAGGACTAACTGGGTTGTGGCATATCTTGTGTCCCATATCTTCCCGTGAGGCGACTAAGGGACTTACCAGAGAATGGGCAGCAGCGTTCTGTGTGCCTTTGTAACAACCATACTGCGATCGCCAACCCGCCTGCCAAGCGTAGCGATTATGGCAAATCCCCCCCTTCTGGGGTAGGCCTATGTCCAGCAGTGGACGTCTTATGGCTGAAATGATGATGATGATGAACTGGGTTGTGGAGGTTAAGTATGGAGTTGTTCCATGTAAAATATTGATATTCAGCCGGATCCGGTAAGCCTGGAACCTGACCCCGACATAGTTGGGAAAAGACTTTGCAAATAATGTTACGGAAAACAAGGAAAGGAGTTAAGTTTTAACGCGTGGGCTAATTGAATCAGAAGCGGGCAAATATTTTTCTTTCATCCGTTTTTCTGGCTTGTTGCCAAATAAGCTATTTTAAATGAACTCTTCATGTCTTCATCGACTAGTGCAGTGGTTGCTTCGTGCATGAAACCAGAAAAGTTACGTACATATAACATATCATCACGCCTGTAAACTCCGAAAGCTTAGGTAGAGGTCCCCAAATTATGCCCGTTATGTTAAAGTAGTTTAATTGGCGAGTCTATTGCCGTCAACTGGGCACAATTAATCTAGAATCCGTAGCTGCTACTGAGAAAATTTCCCTAATGGCCCTAATGGCAGTGGCCCTTTCCCCGACCTGGGAATCGAACTGAAAATCTCACGCTCAGCAGTCGCGCTTGCGACCACTAGACCACGAGGCACTCTGCCGAGAAGTTGTTAACACAATATGTTTTGTTTCAAATCGAGAATGTAGGTGAAGTTGTATCATAGTTGATTTAACGAGTAGGTACCTATGTTTGGTAAGAGTGAAATGGTGATCGTCAGTACCAAGATATTACATCATTTGGCTGAACTGAAGCCTAACTTGGCGGTCTGTCCACAAAAATTAGGGATTAATCGTTATGTAGGCTCACAACATCCCATTCCTTTATTATAAACAAGGATGCTCTTGACTTCGCCTGCGTGATTCAAATTAAGTGTCAAATTATATACTAAAATTTTATGAGTTATTAAGCTATTTCATAGATTCTATCGCGGGCCTTGAGCGTGGGGACCGAATCCAGAAATTCCGTAACGAAAATAAAAACCTAACAAATTGACACTTGACAATGACTTTTTGAAATATCACGCTTGTCTCTTTAGTTCAGCAACCCGCCTTTAGGTGGCATTGGTTGTATTGGAAAACTACCGTAATCAGAAGTTTGTGAGAAAGTATATAGGTGTATAGGTATTTATCATCCATGTACAACAGTGAATATCTGTACTCGTATAATTTGTGTACAAAGTGTTTTAAATATGAATAAACAAAGTGCATTTATTAATGAAGAAAGTCACGAAAAAATAGTGAAAGAAAATAAGTTAGTACTCTACATTCATTTTATTATTATTAACAAATGGAGTATTATTTTTTTTGTTTTGTTAATTTATATATAATACTGCTATAAAGATAACCAAAATGTTGGGGAAATATAGTATTTATACTTACACTTTTACTAATCATCCTCATATTTTATAAAATATTAAATCTTATGATTTTTCAATGTTTACTTTTCATCTGACATTACGTCAGTTGTCAAGATGTCATTTACTTTTTCTTTTAATTTGTGTCATAGTTTTTCTTAGTGGTTAGAACTACGAAGGTTACATTTGATTTATATAAATAAATAATTATAATTGCATAAGTTGATAAAAAATGCTATGCAATAGCTTTACCGCGGCAGTCTCCAGTGCCACACGTCTTTTTTTTTTTATCATAGGACACATACTAGGTTTTCATCATCATCATCAGCCTACAACAGATCACTTTTGAATAAAGGCCTCTTCAATCGCACGCCACTTAACTCGATTCACGGCAACTCTTATGCAGTTATTACCAGCTGGTGGCCGGTTTGCGGAGATTGTCGCTCCACCTAGCCTGAGAGCGTCCCCCCTTACGCTTGCTAATTCGCGGTCTCTACTTCTTCGGCAAATTTTACCAGGTTGCCTATTGCTGGGTTTACTACGACGAATAGTAAAATATGGTTTTGGGTGTAAAAATTCCTGTAAAATGTCTAATTTTCACAGAGTATCCATTTAGCTAAGAATGATATGATAAGGTTAGAAAGGAGGTGTCTCATGAGATGACGAGAAACAGAGAAGTATGGAAGAAGAAGACATGCTGCGCAGACCCCAAATGAATTGGGATAAGGGTTAGGTTATTAGGACATGGGAAATTTCTTCTCTTGGCAGCTGGAGAATCGTAGAATCGTGCAGTAATTCGATCTTTAAAAATAACATGCACGGTGAATAACAGCATGTAGAATCAAACAAAACTATATATCATCATTCTCCTGCCCTTATCCCAATTTATTTGGGGTCGGCGCAACATGTCTTCTTCTTCCATACTTCTCTATTTCTCGTCATGTCAGCAGTCACCTCCTTTCTAGCCATGTCATCCTTCACACAGTCCATCCATCATTTCTTTGGTCTTCCTCTACTCTTATAGCCATCCACATTCATATTCAACATTTTTCTCACAACATTTTCTTCATTTCTTCGCATCACATGTCCATACCACGACAATCGATTACCACACAACTTTTCATTTAAAGGCGCCACTTTTAGACTAATACATCCTTAAAACAAAACTCAAAAATCACGACAAACAAAATTCTTTTCACGAAAATCCGAAATACTTTTGTCTAACAACACAACACAGTCCCACTGTTGTCTCCCGCAATCTCCACTGAAAGGTCTATCCCCAGAGGGTTATCTTTTTGTCCATCGCAGACAAAAAGAGCTTATATTATATGCAAACATTCGGAAATTTTATTTATACTTGAAAATAAAACTGATTTCAGCGCTGAGTGGAATATAAAGTAGACGATAGAGTGTTTATGATCTATTTTATGTTTTACTAGCGTATGCCCGCGGCTTTACCCGTGTGGAAACAAAAATGTCGGTTTTTCCGTACAAACTTTCATCCCCTTTTTAACTCTCGGGGGGTTGAATTTAAATAAATACATCCTTATTCTTTGTCTACATTATAAAGGGCAAGGGGCTGTGCAAAATTTCAGCTTTCTAGGTCCAAGGTTTTGCGCTGGCCGTTGATGTGTCAGTCAATCAGTCAGGACTTCTCTTTTTTTATGTGGATAGATAGATTGTTTCATGGGATAACGCAGAACCACAGATAAAAGTAGAACAATATTATAGTGATACCATGGTTCACATAAAATATTTTCATGCGAGCTGAACAAAAACAAGAGTACTTTTTTTGGATTTCGATATTTTTTTGCAAAAGTCATTGATATAAAAACTAAAGATACGGTCGTCCGAACATTTGCTCGACGCGTTCGCCATAAAGAGAATTGGTGTAGTCTGCTCGATAACGTCGTCCTTGTATAAGCGGCGTGGCATTTTCGAGGTTTATAGAACATAATTATAGCTTTCAATAAAATTTACGACCGCACCCGAAGACAGCCGATCGTGGACTAGTTCACTTCGGCTTAGGAAAGACCTTATTGGGACCACGTTTGTGGCGTCATTTTAACATGCCGTCCGCCCAGTCCTTACGCAGTAATATATAAGTCAATGGCAAAAGTGCTTTTATTTTTTGTCAAGTATCAACATAGTAACTAGAAGTTATTAGCCCATCATACACAAAAAAGAAAAAATGCATACTATAGAAGAATTAAGTACCAAAGTTAATACACCCGATATCAGACCACCACGCAAGCTTCCTCTTCTAGCTTAACCAAATCACGAAAAATTGGAGTACCCACACATGAAAAAAAGAAGAAATTGGTTGAATACTCTGGTAAAGAAATCCTTTCTAAGAATCAACTCATTCCTGAAAGAAAGACGACACATTTCACGAAAAATAAAGGCTTTATTGTCCCTTTTTTTTATGGGGGGTGGGAAATCATCAAATAACCCCTCCCGCTCTTGGGCAGAGCGAAAGGGAGTGTCAGACTTCTACTGACTAAAAACCACCCATGTTCCTTCTTAGCCCTTCATGTCGAGGCCGCGGTATCCCTTGCGAACAACCCGCAGCCTCGACAGGGCTTTATTATATTGTCCCTGATGTCGACTTTCTAAACAAGACAGGCGCCCGGAAACATGTAAATAAATGCTAGATAAAGTGAGCTTTCAGACATGATCTAACAAGTTGACGTATCCTGAGAATTCGAGCAAATTGAAGTTTGGATCCGGTTACATTTGCATGAACAATACGATAAAAGCAATCCTGTTGACTGATGTTAAAGGCTCGGGCGTGCATTTGTGGTATTTATTGAATCTAGTCAATATTGTCGAGTGCTAAATAAATTCGTAACTAAGGTAAGGTAAAGTCCCGTCGGGGCTGCGGGTTGATCGCAAGAGATACCGCGGCCTCGACATGAAGGGCTAAGAAGGAACATGGGTGGTTTCGCTCTGCCCAAGAGCGGGAGGGGTTACTTATTTGATGATTTTCCACCCGCCAAAAAAGAAAAAGGTAAGGTAAAGTTATAGTTTAGTTATATAATAATTGTAGTAAAGCAAATGGATTTAAGGCGACTCTTCTTTCTGAACTTTGCTCTGATATAAGCTTAATAATATATAAATCATCGTCAGCCTATAATGTTCCCACTACTGGGACTCAGGTCTACTCTCTAGGAGAGGGATGGGCTATAATCCACCACGCGTACCCAGTGCGGGTTGGTAGATGTCACAAGTGTTCGATTTTTTTTGGTTCTAAGACATTCTAAGTTTCCCCACGATGTTTTTCTTCACCGTTTTGAGAGCAACGGTGACAAAATAAATTACACAAAGTAATGCGCTGCAGATGCCGATGGGGCCGAAAAGTTCTGCGCAGACGTTGCGTTGGAAGGCCTCCCACTAGGTGGACCGGGTCGAAGGCCGCAGGGATCCGCTGGATGCGAGACGCACGGGACCGGTCAATGTAGCGAGACTTAGAGGAAGCCTATATCCAGCAGTGGACGTCTTTCGGCTGAAATGCTGATGATGATGATGAATGGGCCTGCCTGGTATTTCGGTAATCGTAAGTCAGAGCCACCTCCACTGGGCCACCGCTGCTGTAACATATAAATAATTCTCATTCATTATTACTTTCTGAAGCCATATAAAGTTTGGCCTTTGGTTAATTTTCCCCTTTTCTTTGTAGGTACTGGTGCGGTAATCCTTCGTGGTTATGGGACTCTCCCTCCCTGTGTCCATTAATCTTCTTCTAATAAAGATTTTGCATGTTTTTGAAGTTCCGATGACAATAAGTTGGTACTATAATTTAGTGTCTCGGAGCTGATGTAATGATGCGGTCAGACGGTTTCCACCGTCTGACCTGGAACTGGAACTTTTCAGTGAGTACTGGTAAACCGTTCCAATTTGGGTTTGTTTGGCAGTTTTAACGTTGTCAAAGTGAGAAACATGCGATAATATAATTTTAGTACATGATGAATGCTAGTTTGCAACACACCATTAACAACAACAACAACTACACCACACAACAACAACGACACACACAACATCACGTTGTTTAACTACATCATTATTGATGGCACCTAACACGTGGTGAAAGCCGAGCGAATCTACTGGATGCAATTAGCAAGGAGCCGATGGCAAACGCTCGGACCCTTCCGTGCACTTTCATAACTAAGTTTTGTTAACTGGTTAAGAAAAACCCTTTTTTATTATTGTTTTCACAACTGGTTTTTAAACAAGAATACGAAGTGTTCATTCATAACTGACAATCACAAATAGTTAAGAAACGAATAATTATGATTATGTTTTTATAACTAGCTACAGTCAGCAATAACATTTTTCCTTTAACCTTAAATCAAAATAAAAACAACAGAGTTAGAGTTTTTATCGAGAGTATTGCATGCGGAAAACGGATGAGGTTCTTATCTCAATAAATTATTATCTATTATTGATATGTAAACTGCAATGGCATGACATTGACATTGTCATTTTAGTATTATTTAGTTTTCTATTGCAATTGAGTGCAATTTATAATAAAATATATAGCAACCGAAAACTTAAGTGATAAACTATGTCGCTTTCTAAGCCCACCATGGAGTTCATAACGACAAAAAGGGATCGCGAGAAACTACTATACGACGGCCGTCAGTACCATAAAATTAAAACTTATGTGAACGAAAATGTTTTTTGGAAATGCTACAATAAAACCGGTTGTAAAGGTAATGTGACATTAAGCAATGAAAACCATATAGTTAAAGAGGGCGTGCACGATATTGATTGTTTACCTAATAGTGCAAAATATCTAGTTTTGAAGAAAATGAAAGATTTGAAAACTAAAATAGTAGCTAATGTCGATCCAATACAAAAACAGTTTGAAGAAGTAGTATGCGAACTGGAAGACGATGGCGTGCACTTAGTTGCTGACTTACCAAAATTTGACAATATTAAAAGTGGTCTATACAAAGCAAGAAATAAGGCATTAGGAGTTTCTAAGCTCCATTTTGAATCACCAACTGAAGTAGAAATACCAAAAAAATATAAAAACTTCCTCCTGGCTGACTATAACGACAATGACACAAACAACAGGATTTTAATATTTTCTTCTTCTGATATAAAAACGTATTTGGACAATTTCGAACATTTCTTTCTGGATGGAACTTTTAAGTCTTGCCCTGAACCTTTCACACAAATATATACCATTCATGGACTACATAAAATAACAAAAAAAATGGTACCTTTATTCTTTGGTTTCATTCATAATAAAACTGAAAATACCTACAAACTTATATTTGAAATGATAAAGTCACAAATTCCTGAATGGAACCCCGTAAAATTGACACTGGATTACGAAATCTCAGCAATGAAAGCAATACGTAAAATTTTTCCGAATGCAGTAATGAAAGGATGTTATTATCATTTTTGTGCCAGCCTTTTTAAAAAGGCGAAACGATTAGGGATTAAATCTACAGTACAAAGACGACATATTGCGAGATGTGCTGGCTTAGCCCGATTGTCATTGAGATATGTAATGGCAGGTTACAAGTATACAATGACCAAATCCCCGAAAACTGAAGCAGTGATAAAGTTCAACAATTACCTAAACCGTTACTGGTTCAGCGAGGTAAATTTTATCAAGACTTGGTGCTGCTACGGCGAGGAAATTCGAACCACCAACAATCTAGAAGGCTGGCACGCAAGACTTAATAGAATGGTTGGACGCCAAAAAGCGTCGCTAGCAACAATTCTGAATGTTCTTATTAAAGAAACAAAAATTTCAATGTCGTTCAAAACAAACAAAAACACATTGAACAAAAATTACCAAGAGATTGACCAAGAAATTGCGGATACTATACATCTTTTAACAAATAAGTCTATCACTGTTGGACATTGTTTAGAAATAATTGCCCCATTTAAATATTAAGTAAAAGTTAATTTACCTAAATTACATTTTGTGTTTGATTTAAGGTTAAAGGAAAAATGTTATTGCTGACTGTAGCTAGTTATAAAAACATAATCATAATTATTCGTTTCTTAACTATTTGTGATTGTCAGTTATGAATGAACACTTCGTATTCTTGTTTAAAAACCAGTTGTGAAAACAATAATAAAAAAGGGTTTTTCTTAACCAGTTAACAAAACTTAGTTATGAAAGTGCACGGAAGGGCTCGGACGAGGTCGATAACTGTGTAGGTCTTACTGAACTTGTCAGTAATGATGATAACAAAAAATCTTCGATAAGTAAAAGTTTTAACAATGCTTTTTAGAGTTTATTTTCCTCTATAGTGTAACTTTCAATATTTCATAATAATTTTATAAGCTACTACGCTCTGTCGAAACCCTCGTGCTGGTGAGCTTAATTAATTCAACGGCCTGTGGTAAAGCCGAACGTATTTACCTACCTAACGGAAACCAATAAATTAGACTTCTATATCTCCCCATAACCATTTAATACGAGTTAAACTAAATTGCTCATTCATTTATTGGCTAAGTAGATAAGATAGGATACATTAAATCACCTCTACACAAATTGCCCGTGCGCATAATCATTGAATTACTAATACCATTACAGAATAACGTTCATTAATCTCACATCAAACGCTTCATAAATCATTGAGGTCACCCATCCTCCAATAGGGTAAGCAGAAACTAAAACAAGTGCCATAATCCTTTAACATTCATACATCTCAACCTCGTATCGATGTTTAAAAATAGAACGCTGAGAGCTCATCAGTAGTCTGCGCGCGCGCTGGCGCGAACCTTCGGGGGAACAATAACTAGCTGTTCGGCCGCCGGTGTCGAAACACGAGGTCGCACGAAGGTGAGCCGAGTGCTAACACCACGATCACGACATACGCACACATAGACAGATGCATATATTTATAATAACCAGACTTCAAGAACCCTGAATCAGTCCTACCCTCCCCTCATTGATCCCACTTTTCCTCCATCAGCGGGGGACACTATAGGTCAAGTTACACTGGTTACCTTAATCTATGTGTGTGGTATTTACGTATAGCCCCGTCTGTGTATGTATAATGTAACGTCACACATACAGACAAAGCCTCGGCACGCAAAAGCAAAACATGCTGTCGAAAATTTTATGTATGGTCAGCAAACAGAGTTGTTTATTTGACTTTCTTTAAAATACGTTTCATTTACTTAATCGCTTTACCTCCACGGAGATTAAATTGGTTTGATGAAGGAAATATTGTGGAAATGTTGTTGCAGTTCAGAAGCTCTAATGAATAGTAAAAGTCTCTTGAGAAAATCTGCAGCTAAGCCAAAATAAACAAGTTCTGGAAAAAGAATATTTAATCTTAAATAGTTAAATAACAACTTTGCACTATTACAAAATCCAAATTCGCCCATACAGTTCTGTAAAAAATAATGTAGAGAACTGTGGGAACTAATTTAGTGATAATTTTTCAAAAATACAGTGGATCGCTAGTAGCGTTACTAAACCGCTCTGACGGCAGTTTAACGGGGATAGATAGAAGAGAGGTGGGACATAGTCTTACTGCCGCACTCAGAGAGCGTTAATGATTACCTAAGCCATCACTTAGTAAAGGTTTTAACAGTTTTGTTATACAAAATATGTCAGATCTTTACTAAGTGATCATTAAATATCTCTGAGTACCGCAGTTCCATCCACACTTCTCAGAAGTTTCATCGAGGAGTTCTTACTTTACCAAATTGAGGTTACGTTATTAGCCTGTTTGAATTTGAAGACGTTTCAGTGACTTCCGAATAGAATAAGAAGATTTGCGTGTTAAACAGTGATGATAATAACTCTTAAGTTATAGTTTCATCTTCCACCATGATAAATGATGTTTATATTGCAAATAGGTTTTTACAAACACTTTCACAAGCCACTTTTTTCCCGACTACAAAAGCCTAAACCTTACTAAAGGAAGGGATTAAGTAAAATTATTATCAGAGCTCAGTCGTAGTCGTATGACACCATGCTAATGGCAACTAGTATCTGACTTCTGTATCAATGAGAACGCCATGAAGGAGAATCAGGTATCAGAGACATGTGACTACGCCTGTCCTCTATAATCATTTTACTTAAAATACGTTAAATTGAAATATACAAATTATTTTTCTTGTTTTCTACTTTTAAGACCGCGGTTTTATTAGTCTGCGGTTTTATTCTTAGTCGGGTTTTAGTTTTTTTAACTAGATGTGGCCATGTGCACGCACCATAACCGGAGAATATATCACCATGGTTAACTGCTTTATATTCTAGTGCGAAGGCTTCGTCTTCTGGGAGCTATCGAACTCAGTTTGCCGCATTTCGTAAAAATAATAACACTTCAAAATGTATGAACTCTCACCCCTCACGTCATCCCTTCCTCGCACTTACGTGTATTTGTAACAATTCGTTCAATCTTGCCGCTTGCTAAAAACAAAACAAAAACGTCGATTCATTTTGACTGAAACCGAAAGTAGTATTTTTGGCCGAAGGTGGCTGTAAACGAAGCTAAATCTTCAAACAGACGTGCTAAAAGCAGTATTTGCTAAAGTATACAACAGCTTTAATATAATTTAAGAAATAACTCACAAAAAAAAAATTATTACGAAACCAAACGTCACACACAATATTAACCCAAAACTTGTTTGCTATCCGTCCTCCTCAAGCGGGCTCAATAGGGCGTCATTTGCATTGGTAATGTGACCGCTTGCGTATTGGTAAACAGAGTGATTTACCGCGCCTTGCCGCGACTAGCGACCGCCGAGCCGCCGCGCGCTCTGTCATAACACTCTCGGCGATCAATCATGTTTGTGTGGTCTGGAGCTTTTCATGTAATGTAAGTAGGTAGGTACCTTGGTAGGAAGAGGACTGTGTACCTTAGTTCTTGTACATACATGTAGCTAGACACTTATAAAATAGCACAAATAGCTGGCAACTGCCTCAACCAATGTATTTTTAATATAAGAATCTAGGAAGAGGACTGTATACCTACCTTAGTTTTTGTACATACAATAACCTACCTACGCACTTATTATTATTATAGCACACATAACTGTCGAAAAATAAACGTTTTTTTTTTAATTTTCTTTTACTTTTTCGTAAAACAATTTAAAATTAACAAAATCTTTTCTGTCTACACTTACAGCAGTCACTATTACACACTTATGTTAATTATTTAATTACTGTGGTTATTTGAATTGATAATAAGGCCTCATTTGTATTGGTAAACAGTGATTTACCGCGCCTTGCCTTGAGTTCGCGACAGCCGCGCCGCCGCGCGCTCTGTCATCATAACACTCTCGGTAATTAATCAATCGTGGTTGTGTGGGCTGTAGCTTTTCAGGTAATGTTTTTAGGTACTTTAGTAGTTTGTATACCGTTTTATTGAGCAGGAAGAGGACTGTAAATCCAACACATACATCGAGCAATGTTATATTATATGTCCATAGTTTTGTCATCAAAGTTAGGATTAAATGTTATTAGAACTGGTTGTTTTTCTCTAGCTCAGCGGCCTGACGTTATCACTCAAAATTATGGTACTAACTATAATCGACTCGCCGCTTGTAAACGAACATCTACGACTTCTTCTATAACCAATGACAATCAGAGTTGTACAATCGGTTTATTTGTAACATGCTAAATAGGTACTTATTTGAATTCACAGAGAACTCTCCTGTCTAGACTTACTGCAGTCATTATCATTACACACTCATGTTAATAAATTAATTGCTTTCATCATTTGCATTGGTAATAAGGCCCCTTGCGTATTGGTAAATAGTGTGATTTATCGCGTCTTGTCGCGACTTGCGACTACCAAGCCAATCTGTCATTATTATGTCAAATACTTGTTTAGATGGTCTGCAGATTTTTACACAATAGGTATTAGTTTATCTAATTATTATTCTTACAATATAAAGAAAATTAAAATAAACTTTGTATTTTTCCATCAAGAGAATACTAACGAAATTGTTTGGTCGGTGCTTGAAAATCTTTGTCACTCTTGATAATGACACGATGATTGATAGTTATCTCCACCCACCTTCATAAAAACCATTTCCTTTTACCGACGCAAATAACCCTTACTTTTTTCGAGTTATAAAATATCAAGGAGGGCATTAGAAAAGAGCACATGGAAGTAATTGGGGAAGGTGTTTGCCCAGCACTGGGGCAGAACAAGCTACTAAAAAAAATGCAAATATCTTGTGAGCCAAACATTAAAATCTGTTAAACATTCATACTTACAAATAAACCATCTATCAGTTTTGAAATCAAAGTAAGAATATTTTCTACATCACCTCCCGTGACTTTAAATTCCTTTAATTAATAAGTGACGTCGTGATTTGCATTTGTAAACACATTGATTTATCGCGCCTAGTTGCGAGTTGCGACTCGCGACATCGCGCGGCTTGTAGTGTTGTGTCAGACTAACTACACGGCCGATCAATCATGTCGCGGTTTGTGTGGTCTGTTTCACATTTGGAGCTTGGGAAAATATCAAATCCTCTCTCTCATAACGTCGGTAATATGGGTAGTATGTTTTGTTACTATGGCAGTCAGTATGGGAATGTGTTACTATCGCAGTCACTACGGGAATGTGTTATCGAAGTGGCTGTTTTTTTAATATATTAGTGTGTTACCTAGATTTGACTGCCTCGTTGGCCTAGTGTGTATGAGGTAATGGGTTCGATTCTCAGGTCGAGCAAAGTGCTATTGAGTTTTCCCATCAAGAATATCTCAGTATCCGTCACGGAGTCTGATGTTATCCGGTTGATGGCAATAGGTGCGCCGCTTTTACATAAGACTTAAACAGGCGTGCTGTTATGTTATGTACATAACAACTAACAGAATTAGGAACCTACCGCAACATGAACAAATACCCCTATGTAAATTAAAAATCTTATACAAACTTCCATATCCCATCCATCAAACAAATAAACTCCAAGAAAACAATAGCTCGTATTTCCTATTTTTCTCAGCTCGTTTCGTAAGCCCAATATTGATAGACCGATTACGTATAGCGATCATAGCTGGCGTTCATCCGCATTCTTCGTCTATTCCATTTATTTATAGACTATAGCTAGAAACCAGACCTCGTATTGTGTAATTCATACATAAAAAATCCATAAACAAAAATATTATTGAAGAAACTTTAACTTTTTAACTTTCAAATCATTTGGTCGTTGTATTTTTCGTAGTGTAAAATTAAATAATCAGCCATACAAATTGATCATTACTTACTTTTTAATAGGCAGATCGAATAATAATCATTTGCCATGTTGGTTACATCATCAGCCGTAAGACGTCCACTGCTGGACAAAGGCCTGCCCCATAGAACGCCATAACGAACGGCAACCTGCCGTTTGCATCCACCGGTTGCCCGCGACTCTCACGATGTCGTCGGTCCACCTGAGTGGTCGAGTCAGACGGGCCATCCGCAACAGTTAATGTTCACCATCTCACCACCACACCAGTCTTTTCCCAACTAAGTTGGGGTCGGCTTCCAGTCAAATTGCTTAATACCAATAATCCAATCCAAATGCCAAACAATGCCAATTGCAATGCTAATAGCTGAATAGCAGTATTTTACGAGTACATGGAGCGACTGCCTATCGGACCTCCATCGCCGAGTAATTCGATAACTCTTGGTAACACTAGTTATCAGACTTTCAGGTCACTTACTATCTTTAGGTACCGTCTGTCATAATTATAATTCTTCAAATTTAGGAGAAGTATTCCCTGTTTAAGTCGTTTTGGTTCAAGGAAGCCTTGTACGATGAGATGAAAACCGGACAAACGGTGGATCAAAATAGCAGAGCACTGTGAAATCTTCAAATGACTCCTCCCGCTCTGGGCAGAGCGGTAGGGAGTGTCAGACTTCTACTGACTAAAAACCACGCATGTTCCTTTTTAGCCCTTTGTGTCGAGGCCGCGGTATCTCTTTTGAACAACCCGCCGAGCACTAGTAGGTACCCTTTTTTTTTGGGCGGGTGGTAATTAATCAAATAACCCCTCCCGCTCTTGGGCAGAGCGAAAGGGAGTGTCAGACTTGTACTGACTAAAAACCACCCATGTTCCTTCTTAGCCCTTCATGTCGAGGCCGCGGTATCTCTTGCGAACAACCCGCAGCCCCGACGGGGCTAGTAGGTACCCTGAACTGGTCGATCTAGATAGGTTCTGACCAAACTAGTAGCGTTCTACTACATGGAATTGGAAAAATAAGGTGATGGGAAATTGTCCATGAGCTACTCGTCCTGTTGGTGAAAATCCCACGCTATTATTACGTTATATCGATTTACTCATTGCCATTCGGTCAAGGCTTACCTTTTCACTAAGTAGATAATCAATAATGTACTTTAGTATTACCTAGAGGTAAAAGTTTTTAAGTTTGTATGTAGGGGGTTAACTCCGGAACTAATGATCCGTTCTAAAATAAATTCACTGATACAAAGATACATTATTCTTGGTTGTTATAGGCTTCAATTATATCTTATAATCATCAGCTCTCACAATATTTGCGGATAAAGTCACGGGTACCCGGCAAGTATTTTATGAAATATTCGCTCCTATTTTAATTTTGTTTTCCTATTTAAAAAAATGCACTTTCTATTTTTCAAGTTACGTGAAAGCTGATAATGTTTCATCTCAATATTATTGAACTAAATCAGAATTTGTGACACATACGTGAAATAATCTGAGGTGGAAGCCATGTCTTCTTAGTTCCAAAAGAACCTTCACAAGTTTAATTATATTTCTGGAGCCAAATCATCATCATCATATCAGCCCGGAATCACCCACTGCTGGAGTATTGACCTCCCCTTTTTCTGCCACACTTTAAGGTTCTGTGCGTCCTTACCTAGGTGTTTCCCGTGACTTTGACGATATCGTCGACCCAACGAGCTTTAGGACGACCTTGGATTCTTTGACCTAACCTTGGCCACCGCTCAGTCGAAGCCATATATCCTGCCCAGCAGGGTTATTGCGTATCTTTTTAAATGTCAGTGGCTATCATAGTGTCCATCGATTAACTGTCAGTTTGGTACAAAATGAAACCATTTGACAGTTAATCGATGGACACTATGATAGCCACTGACATATAAAAAGATACGCAATAGCCCAGCTGGTCCACTTGAGGTGCTCCACATACTATTCAAGAAATAGAATGCTAGAATCAAGTATGTGCAGTACTTGAACAACTAACAAATCGATGCTATAAAGTCATAACAATCAGCCTACCTTTCAATTTTTTCAGTAAAACGTGTGAAGTAATTACCTTTAAAATTGCTATTGCCACACATACGTGAATCGTGGTGGCGTGCGCGCAGCGTCTGTCGTGACGTTGACGTCATGATTAATAGAAATGCGGCGCGCGAATCGTGCGCCGGCGCAGTAGACTAGAAAGCGGTGCGGTTTCACTTCGGGCGCCGCTACTATGAAACAATTCGGTTAAATCCGATTAAATGTGTTTTCTATAATGGCGGTTGTATAGTGAGTTGGGAAAGTTTAAACGGGCAGTTTAGCTCAAACGCGTCCTTCAAACTGCTGGACATCGTCATTTATCTTTCTCTTGTTTCACTTGAATTGACTTGGCGTCGGTGCAGCATGTCTTCTTGTTCTATACTTCTCTATTCGTCATCTCAGGAGGACCCTTCTTCAAGGTGCTGGACGAAGCATTGTTTCACAATAGGTAGGTACTGTTCGATGCATTTCGCAACCGTCTACGCAAGCTATCTTCTGCGATCCATCTGGCTGGATGTTCCAATGCTGGCATCGCACTGTAGCAGTCGTTTCTGCTTCAATGAATTTGTCAATTTGTCCGTTATTATAGAGGTGTGTATTCTACACAGTATCATTTTGACTAAGAACGGGATATTTACCATGTTTACTGTTTGTTTTGAGTTCTCGATTGTTTGGCACTGTTGCAAGCACCAAGATTATGGATAAACAAATTGCCGGTGTTATTAGTGACCGTGATAGTTTAAAAACTTAAAGAATCATTTTGGCCTAACATTTCCTAGAAAGGTCCTTCATCACAACACACGGCAATCATTTAGTAATTGCTTTAGGACATTCTCGTTAACCCACAGCGAAATGGAATAATCGATGAAATGAGCGTCCCCTACACCATCCTGTAGAACAATCAAATTAAAAATAATCTCAATGACAGCGGAACTGAGGAACGTAATGAAAAGCCAATCAATTATGAAGCTACAATTTCCAATTAACATTGAATCGAGTCACCCCCGCGTTGATTGTGGGGGTGGGTCTGGCTTTGACGTAATCAATAAGGTTGACTTCGGGGCTTATAATAGTTGTTATTATAGGCTCTGTTATGCAAGTTTATTTAATATCAAGTTATGACGTCATTGTCTATGCTGCTGTCAAAAGCAGTGGTTTTAGTAGTAGGTATGATCTACCCACAACATCACCCACTCTCGTGACCTTTAAGTTGAAACTTTGTTATACGTCAATGCTTACATAATACCTTTTACAGCCCACTGATTTTAGAATCGATTTCCTAGACAGAGGCCAGAAGGCGTTGTGACAGACGCCTTTGAAGATGACGCGACGAGCTGGACAAAACAAACTACCTGTGGCTCACGTAAGCTTCAAGCAGTTGACTAACAATGGGATGATTCAAGCTGACAGCAACTATAGTAGTCAGAGGAGCTGGACACCGCATGCAAAACTCATAATTAGGTATCTACGCTACCAATTTTTGCATTGGCCTCCCACAAGCGTCGCCCCCATCGTTAGCTCCTACGGTTCTCTTAGCGGGCTACCGCAGCCTTCACCAGGTCATCGGCATGCTTTGCGGTAGGTCTCACAACCCTAGTTCTGTCTATATGCGGTGCTCCTCCAGAATCTTTCATCGCCTTTGCATAGGTACAAATTTTGTTCAAACCCATGGCTTTAATATTAAGCCTGCAATAGTCTCTTAAATAAATTATTGTCTGAACCAATGCCGATGTGTACACAGACAAGACAATTTAAAGCATATTTATCTTTAATGTGCTGTTTGTTCGTGATGACGTCATCAGGCAACAATAACACTTGATAAAAAACTGGCGTGTCATCATCGTGTTGTTGTTTTAAGTTTTTAAGGATCTACATTGTGTCACACGACTGTTTCATAAAGTGTTTACTTTATTGTTAATGTTGAAATTGCTATTAATATTGTACACCACTGGAACTGATGTTTCGATAGCTTCATTTAAAACCATTTATCTTATTAAATTCTGTAAAAAATGAATACCCCGTACCGTAATACTGTAGGCGGCATAATGCTTAGTATTACCACTCCGCTTGACTAATACGAAATGATAGATCTTCTTGTTTTTTTTTTGTTTTTCTTCTCGCCGTTTACTGACAGGTCTTCTTCCTATTATGAAGACACGAGCAACATAATACTGTGTTACGTGATAAATAAAGTGTTAACCCAGTCAGTATAGATAGCAGCAGGGTTGACCGTACAACACCTTTACATATGCATGTAAAGAAAGGTCTATACGACTTATGAGCCGACGAGACCGCAACAGTATACCTACAAACAGGAGACCTGGCCCTCTAGACAAAATCCCTTTTCTGTAAGCGTTAACGCCAACTGAAAGATCAAATTGTACGGAGTTGACATTAGCTTTGGAGATGTCACGTGATGTCATCTGTAAAGCTAATGTCAACTCAATACAATTTGATCTTTGGCTTTGGAGATGTCACGTGATGTCATCTGTAAAGCTAATGTCAACTCAATACAATTTGATCTTTGCGTTGGCGTTAACGCTTACAGAAAAGGGATTTTGTATAGGAGGCCTAGCATACTAATTGACACAATATCTTGGATAACGTGTTCATTTAAAAACACATGCTGGTATTTTACAACTCTAAGAGATTCGGAAGCGATAATACATCGAGAACTTGTAGTACTGCTCGGAAGTTGAGAATGTTGAGATATCACGACTGACATTATATTTCAATTTCAAGACGACCATTAAAATAATTAGCCCTTTTAGATGAAGATAAATCAAGTGTATCGAGATACGGCATGATTTGAAGTGAAGTCGCTCTGAAATAAGGAAATAATCAGAAGAAAATAAATGTTAAGTCGTAATGTGAACTGAGTGTTGTGGTTTATAGCGAAATTTAATCTCTCCAGCTTGATTTCTCGTTGTACTGAGGAAGAGGAAGAATATATATTTGGTCGAAATAAATAGGGATAAAGACTGGAGAATGATGATTCTGTCAGTAAGTAGGACATACAATGCAGTAACTGTGTATACATGTTTCGAGCAAAATTGCAAGAAGCTAAACAAACATAATATTTCAGGTCAATTTTCATCAGTTTTGTCTGATTCTCATAGTTTCAAATTTCACTCTATAGTGTATCTTATAAACTCTCCTATTGCTGATTGTTTAGACCTACATGAATAATTTAATTAAAACAGCCGCCCTTTGCGTCCATTCGAATCCAAAGCGGGGATTTAAAATGGCGAAACCTCAAAGAGATCTTCGTTTTGTTCTCTTACAACAAGCTCTGAACACGAGTCTTTCAAAGGGACGTATAATTTACCCTGAGGCACTACTTAAACCTTTTTAAATAAAAGAGAACACTTCTGAAGTTATGACGGTTTTTTTCTTGAAGTCACACTTTAGGTTTTAATTCGGGTATTTTTTTTTGGATTAATCAAATTAAAAAGGGAATGAAACTTTGGCTTCACCTTCAATAGGTACTTATATGTTTCATACTCTTCACGTTTGTAACGATTCATCTTATCAGTCTTTTCTATGAATTTCTGATTCCGATTTATACTTTCCAACTCTTTAACATAACTGCCTCCGTGGTCGAGTAGTTTCGGCGTTTGCCTTGTGACCTCGATTCCCTTGGAAGCATACTTTGTAAAGTTGTTTCCCCTTCCGTGTTGCTGACATCTCTTTGAGGCGCGCGTGGAACACGAACGCGCGGTTGACACGGCCTGTCATCGTCATAGGACGGACGGACGGCGAGCTAGTCCATCACTCACCGTCCACAGGCCCGCGTCTACGGTGACCGGAAGCCATCACGTGGCCCCCGACGCCCGGAGCGCCTCCCGCGGCGGCTTGTCAGAGGCCCTTGAGGCAGTTTACAAGCTCTGACACTAGGGTGTGTGGGGTCCCGTCGGGGCTGCGGGTTGTTCAAAAGAAATACTGCGGCCTCGACACAAAGGGCTAAAAAGGAACATGGTTGGTTTTAGTCAGTAGAAGTCTGACACTCCCTACCGCTCCGCCCAGTGCGGGAGGAGTCATTTGATGATTTCCCATCCTCCAAAAAAAAAAAGTGTGTGGGGGTCGTTAGCCCACACTATAAAAAGAAGAACATACCTACTCGTATTACTAGAATGATATAAAAATACAGATTTATATAACACTATTATCTCTCGTTGCAGATTTGACTATAGAGAAGAGAGGAAGAGGAAACCCCAAGGAAAGATAAAGGGATTGAGTGAGGAAAGATAAAGAACAAGAAGTAAATGAAAGCGTGACGGTTACCATGGGAGAATGGAAGATAAAATCGTATTGCGCCAACCCCAATTAATTTGTGACAAAGGCAGGAAGATGTTGATGGCTTCCATTGTGGAATTGTCTCATTTCAAGGTTTCCTGTCGCAATACTTCATGGCGTGTGCACACCATGAAGCATCATGAACTTTCTATGATATCAAGCGATGATGAAATCATAAGCATCCGAATGGGATCAGTACCAGGTGGCCAAAGCACTGCTCGTATCTTTTTACGTCTACTAATAGGTAAGATTATGATCAAACCACCCCGATCACTTGCAAAATGTCCATAACGCGGTTAGCAACCCACCTGGCACATAATAACTAACTTAATTGAACTGAAGACACATACCAAGATAAAAATCATAATTGTCAATTATCGCGTGAAACGTGTAAAATGTACGTGTTTTGTCTATAAAAGAAAGTCGTAAAAATAATAACCATGATGGGAATATTTTGGTCATGGAGTGAAGTGAAAATTAACTATAACACGTAAGTCAAGCGTGAACCGTGGTAAACGGGAATGGCTCCCACATTGTTACTTCTTAATAGTTTTCTGCAATTTTTTAACTGTTCATCGCATTGTTTTTTTTTTAATTGCTGTCGTGTGTGCGTTTTTGTCTGTAGAAAGTAGTTAATGAACTTTAGACCCGTCCTGTTTGTGTCCATGTTAGGGGTGTTGATTGACACTTGAACATTCTTTTTATTGCCACCAAAGAAGCCGATCCGTTTTTACCTAGGATCAATTTAGTGTCGAGAATTGCTCGTATCGGTGAGTAAAGGGTAAGTTTTGTTGATCATTTCTTCACTCTGCTTCATCAAGAGATGCTTTCATCTAATTCCACGCCAAGCTTAAATTTAGGAAGAGTCTTTCTGCCGCACTCAGAGAGCTTTAATGATTACTTAGACCATAATTTTGTAAAGGTTTTGACAGTTTTGTCATACAAAAGTATGTCAAATTTTTACTAAGTGACAGCTTAAGTAATCATTAAATATCTCTGAGTACCGCAGTTTGTCTAACAATAAAAGACATAATGAATCAGTTGTTAGGAATCATGGGGTTCATTTATTGTTCTTTGTTTGTTTTATTCGGTAATAGGTATTTTGATATTTTGATGCGATCTCTGCCTTAATGCCGTTTTTGTTGTTTCAGAATCCAAAGCAGAAAATTTTGTACATCGACCGCACTAGCTTTATACAAGTGTTTCTCATTACCAACTGCAATAACTCGTATCATAGAATCTATTAGGTAATCCTTACCTACGTGAACAGAATAATCATTTTCTGTTTTTATTATTTTACGTATTATCAAAGTATTTGTCGTGAATAGTGTTGAATAGCATGAAATCAAGACGTCTTATCGCGTCCGTCTAGAATCCATTCCATCTGCGCACAATTGGACACAGTTACGGTCTTTATTTATAACACGTGTCCGGTTATTATTAAGACACGTTTCTAATTTATCAAAGTCTTTTTCTTTATCAATTATTAATTGTTCTTCATATTTGTTTGAATGTACTGCTAATCAAATATTGATATAATCAGCACGCTATTGCAAAGGATGTTGCTGTTATCTACACAGGAAGAAAGAAGTGCATCCTGTGATTAATTCAAAACCAACACCACCACCGCGGCATAGCAAAGATGTGCCTTCGGGGATAGATATACATTTTTATTTATTATCTAGCGTAGTTTGATGAAAAACGATTGCATGTAGCGGAGATGAGAATGTTGAGATGGATGTGCGGAGTGACAAGAATGGATAAAGTAAGGAATGAGTATATTAGAGGAAGTTTGAAAGTGGCACCTGTTACAGAAAAATTGAAAGGAAGTCGTTTATCTTGGTATGGTCATGTCTAAAAAAGTGATGGATATAAATATTGATGGATGGAGAGGGAGAGGAAGGCCAAAGAAAAGATGGATGGATTGTGTGAGGAATGATATGAATAAGAAAGGAATAAATGCCACCTTGACGTGTAACAGGGAAGAATGGAAAAAGAAAACGTGTTGCGTCGACCCCAAATAGAATGGGATAAGGGCAGGAAGATGATGATGATGATCTAGCGTAGTTTGATATCTAGCGTGACGCTGTTTTCTAATAGTGTGTATGATCATCATCATCTCTCTCTTGTCATTGTCCTATATTGCTTAGAGTGGATGCAGCACCTTTTTTAGCTTCCGTTCTCTAGTGTTAACCGCTATCATATTATACTTCTTTTCTTCCATTGCTTCTGTGGTCACAATATTTTTTGGTAATTTGCATCCGATGTTAGATCGTCACTCATCGATGGACTACCAATTTTGTTGCAGATTTCGATACCGCGTGAATTTGATTTGGTTAATTGATTTTCATTAATAGTAAATGCGATATTAATTGACTTGATTCTACAGATGTACGCCCACGGGTCTTATTATTTTACTTCCTTTTTTGGTGTCTGCTTGATAGTTGTTTCACATAGAATAATTTATTACAGGTTTATTATTGTTAGCCAGTTGTATTATTTATTAATACATGCATGAGATGAGGAAATGTCCTTATCGAGTAAAATAATGCAATTAATTCGATACAAACAATGTATCCGGAAGAATATTAGTATGCGTTACAACGTTGCGCTTGTTGGAAACAACGCGAATCACCTGCGAGTCTATAATGACTGTAATAAATTTGTTATCGTTTGTTACATTTATTGAACATATAGGAATGAATGGACACTAGTGTCGAAATTAGAGAAAACGTAAAGTTAAATATTTTTTTCACGGGTAACTGAAATATTCCAATGGAATGGATTGGTCTAGTTAGTTCTTTTTAAGAGACGACAAAGAGAGTTTCTATACCACAAGGTGTGAACTGTTCTGACGGTGAAGATAGCTTTTGTCATAAAGAAAAAGACTATTGGCGTCCCAGATCGGAAAAGGGATGTGGCACCACGTTAACAAGAGAGAAGCAGCGATGATACAAAGCCTGACTATCGGAAACCATAAACCTGCTTACCGACTTTTGGCCCAGAAAACGTAGTAGATAAAGAGTGGTGCTTTTATTGTTTTTTTTTTATATTTAATGCCTGTAAACGAGTAGCAACATAGTCGGAGTGGCGTCATTACTTACCAAGGATCTTGTCTTAAACTACAGCTGTAGTTTAATTTCATTTATTTCGTCTCTAATTACTGCGGAATTTACACGAATATGCAGGTGCCGACGTGACAAATGTGAACTTGGTGCTTAAAGGTTACTTTAGTAGCTTGTTCTTTTAATTAAAATTAATGTAATTTGATCAGAAAAGGGGACATGATGAATGCAGGTTTGATAACTTTTACTAATAAATTGATTTAAGTCTAATTGAATTGTATCATGCTGAGTGGTAGCCTGCTTGTCACAGTCATTTCGTGCAAGCTGTTATTTTTTGTTGTTGTTGTAGTTCCGTCCTATTGTATACAGTACCTATGTCCTAATATTTTAACTTAAATTTTGATTTTCATTTTGATTTCGTTTTTGATTTAATGTAATTTTGATTTTAATATTAATTGTGATTTAAATTTGACTTTTGATTTGGATTTTAATTAATTTTAATATTAATCGTGATTTTAATTTTAGATTTTAATTTTTGATTGTAATTTTGATTTTAATTTGACTTTTTGCTATATGTACCTACTGTTTCGATGTGTTTGCTTTTCCTATCGTGAATGATAAATTATATGTAGATAGTTTTATATCCCAACATGTAATGCTTGTTAAACCTATTAATTTTAATTTTAGTGCAGTAATCTAATATTAATCTTTAATTGTAGTCAGTTATTGTATCGCATCATTTATTTATGGGGGGGCATGCGGTGCTAACCTGTAATTAATTGTTACACTAACCTAAGATATAATATACCAACTCACTTCAAATGTTATCAGTGTAAACAATTGTTGGTTGGCCAATAAAGGAAAATAAAATAATAATATTTATTTTATGCGTTTTGTTTTTTTTTTTTTTAATTTGTATGCAAGTCATGAATCGGCGACAAATAGATGTGTTTTCTTTCTATTTATTGACTAGTAGGCTGCACTATTAAATCTGTGAAATAAGCCTGTGTTCACCAGATTTCATGACAAACGCAATACAAGTTTGTTAGTGGGTATTAATTGGCATGCTGTCCTGCAATGTTTTATCGTAAAAGTATTTGAATTGTAGGGATGTATAACAGACAGTCCGCAACTCTACGTCTAAAGCGCGTATTTTGCGTACGAGTAAAAGTGCTTATTCGAGGTTTATTTTTAACTAGCTGATGCCCGCGGCTTCACCCGCGTGGATGTCGGTCAAATTATATACTAAAACCTTCCTCTTGAATCACTCTATCTATTAAAAAAACCGCTTCAAAATCCGTTGCTAGTTTTAAAGATTTAAGCATAACATAAGGACGGACAGACAGCGACAGCGACTTTGTTTTATACTATGTAGTGAAAATGCGTATTATTTGAAAGTCTTTTTTTGTATAGTAAATGTCACAAAACTTACTGGTATTGCCAGCTTCAATAACAAACTTTCTCGAATAAATTCTAGGAATTTCTTGTCACCTTCTAATACACAGTGGTACCTACAAAAATGATCATAATCATCATCATCATCACTCTCTCTTACAATACCATATCTCACATCCAGAAAAAACAATTGACGTTAAATTAAAACTCAAGTGCCCAAATATTAAAAGTCATAATTACCGAGTCATTATGGGGAACACCGCACGCCTGTTCAAACTAAATTCGAGTTAATGAGCGCGACAAAAAACCGACAAAGGTGTTATGAATAAATAACCATTTAACAATCGTAAAAAATGAAAAATAACTCTCGTAAAAAAATGATAAAAAAGGGCTTTTATTGAGTGCCCCTAAGACGTCTCTGTCTTCCTGGCGTAACTCTTGATGCTATCTTGTTCTCGGAAGGTTTGTCTTTTGTCTCTTTCTGGCTTGCTTATGGGGTGATAATGGCGTCCCTTTCTAACATCAATCGATACCCCTAGACACCCACGACAACCAGTTGTGAACGCCGCGTGGAGTTAATGGATCGGTGAATCGTTGGTGTTCAATATTTATTTAAAAAAATAAGAAGACAAATTCAAAAATAAATTACTAAAATACTTTTGATAAGAAGATACTTTACTCTCATATCGATAGAGTTCGGAGCTAGAAAAAAAGAAGTTACAGTCAACAAAAACTTCTTTCTTCGTGAGAAGTTCAATGTTCTTTTCTCTCCACTTTTCGCGTTTCTATAAATCCTGAATTAATTTCAATGTTTGTCAATTTTCTATCCCGTTGTTAGTAGTGTTATTTTATAATGATTGACTCATATGCTCTAAGATCACGATAATATCTCAACTTTCCATATCCTCTTCTTCCTTACCTTCTCCAGAAACAACTACAAAATATCTAATTCCCACGAGCCGCAACACTGCCCCGATCCGCTCAACATTCCTATCGATGGGCTGAATGAAATACAAGCAGGCCGGCGCTTTGTGCTCCTCACAAGAGCGGCAATTTATTTAACTTTTAGAGATCCGCACGCGTGATATACAGCCGAACGAAACTCATTAAAATTATGTTCATGTGCACTACAAGTGCGGATGATTTTGTATGGAATTTTGTATTCGATGGTTTGAGAATTTAGGATCGTTAGAAGTTATATTATTACTCATTTGCTATTTATTGGTTATTTATTAGTTTTTATTAAGGTACATTAAGATATGAATAGGACTCGTCGAGGTTGTGGCTTGTTCGAAAGAGATACTACGGCCTAGCACAAGGGCTAAGAAAGAACATGGGTGGTTTTTAGTCAGTAGAAGTCTGACACTCCCTACCGCTCTGTCCAGCGGGAGGAGACATTTGATGACTTCCCACCCACCCCAAGGTATGAATAGGAAAACATAAAAGCTCTGAATACTAAGGAGCTACCTAGCTCTCACAGCGTCTAAAATTATAGTAATGTCCTCTGGCCCTCTACAAGTATTCCGTGTATTTATCACAGTTTTTTTTATCGTCAGCGCAGCATGTATTATTTCTCTATCTTACTCTAATAGAGAATCCCCGAATAGAAAGGTCGCCATCTGAGAACTCACCATCTTTTTTGCCGCTAACAGATAAAATTAAAGACCTCTAATGCACTAAGTAATCTTTGTTAACTTCATTTACAATTATTTAATATCTCCCATTTATAGAAGAATTACTTAAATACTTTTAGTCCTGTACTTCACATCTTAGTCAGTCACAGTCTGCAAAATCAATGTCAGTAAAACTGTACAGAACCATGACATACTTTAACACCCACCGTATTAAACCAATTTCCCACAGGGGACCGACCACCGCGGGTCACTTCCCGTTTAGTTCGTGGGTCTAATTAATTTTATTCTGATTTTATGTGCCACACAATTAATATATCAAATCTATGTATGATGAGACCGTTAAGTATCTGTCGAAATTAACCTGATTTTCTTTCTTTTTAAGTTATTATAACTAATATACCTACTTTATTTTTCAGGACGATTATGGTAACGAGCCCGCCACACTATTCCCAAACCACTGTAATGGTAACGCCTGAAAGTCAATATCAACTGTGGCGACCACCAGAATAGCGCCGAGACAATGAAGCTTGCCGAAGTCTTAAAGAAACAATTTATATGTCTTACTAGCTGTTGCCAGCGGCTTCGCCCGTTACAACTCGAAAATTATCCCACGGGAAGATAAAATCGGTATAAAATATTCTATGTGTTAATCCAGGTTATAAACTATCTGTGTATAAAATTTTATCCAAATCCGTTCAGTAGTTTTTGCGTAAAAGAGTAACAAACATACACACTCACAAACTCTCGCCTTTATAATATTAATGACATAGTGTGATGTATGATATGGTAACAATCTCTTAGTAGCAGCAGCATACCTACCTTTATGGAAACACTCAGAAATGCATTTAATACGCTCGCCCATCTATCCAGCGCGCAATCATAATTACAGCTGCAGGCAAATACAGCAAGTTATAGGAGGAGTATTTTCTGTGCAGTTATTTTTCCAACCGAGAGATGAGAAGATGATTGTCAGAGCAGACAACGGTTCCCTCGATACCATGAACTGTACATAAGTGCACGAGAAACAGTATCCTAAAATTGTTTTACCAACGTAATACGCCAATCATGCATCGGTAAAACTATAGGTGTTTATTTTTACAACATTCATTTCTTCTTTATACTTTTAACTGAAGGTTGTGGAGTCCGTTCGATAATCGGCATATTATTTTTTTATTTTTTTATTCATCATCCTTCTGGCTACTGCATTTGGGGTTTACACAACATGTTTTCTTCTTTCTTAGATACATATACTCGTATACATCGAGTACCTACCAACCGTAATCTCACTAGAATTTCATGAGTGTTTCATTCAATCCGTCCCTCTTTTCGGTCTTCATCTCTGAACTTGCATCACTACATATTCCTCATACTTCCATATTATGTCCACAGTTGGATAAAACACCAAAAATTATTGATATAGAAGTCACTCTCACCCACACCTCATCATCATAGTTGGGAAAAGGCTATTTCCCAACTATGTTGGGGTCGACTTCCAGGCTAACAGGAGCGACAAGATATGATGTCCACGCCCCAGCTAGTACTGGGTAATATAATACCCATTGGTAATGACTACTAGTCAGACATTCGGGCCACTGATCACCTACAAATGACAGCCGAGACAAACAGCTTAATGTGCTTTCCGAGTAATTCCAAGGCACGGAGAAAACTCGGCATGCAATGGGTGGTCATTACTGGTCACCCACCACAGACTAACCTAAACAAGCGTGGCTTAACCTGAAGATTGATGTTATTATCTAGCCACGCCACGAGCTCTTACCCACACCTATTATGTACAAATACCGTGACGTAGACACATAAAAAGCCACACAAATAAAATACAAAACATCTAATTTACATAACATTATTGAACAAAAAAGTTTACGACTCGTCAAACGAACTAATTGGTATATATTCCATGAGTTCCATCGTTTTATAGCCGCTTAATTCATTGGTATACGGCCTTCGCTGCTTTGAGCTGTAATTGACACTTTAAGCGGCACTTTTAATGGTATTCTGAATTGTATAGTTTATAGTATTTTATCGTCATAAACTGAGGTGTTTTCGGGGTCAAAAGTATCGATTGGAAATTATATTATCCTTGTTTTGGCTTGGTTTCCGATAACAGGTTCTGCCTTTTACCTCGGTTTTATCATCATCATGATCATCTTCCTGTCCTTGTCTCATGTTATTTGGGGTCGGCGCAACACGTTTTTTTCTTCTATTCTCTCCTGTCAATTATCACGCTATCATTTACTCCTTTTTCCTTAATACCATTCCTCACAGGCTCACACACTCCATCCATCTTTTCTTTGGTCTTCTTCTCCTTTTTCATCCGTCAACATTACTTCTACCTTGGTTTCATAAACATGAAAACCATGTAAATTAGCTATTAACTAATTTAACTAAATGAGGAGTTATGATGTGAATTTAAACACAACGGGCGGCGCGGCGCCGCATAAGGTTTATGATTAAATTGTTTAACGATTGTGTCTGCATCGCCGACAGTTAATCTGTCCACAGAAAGAGTTTTAGATTTTGACGGATCCTTTGAATAAATCAAACAAAGGATAATCCCCTGGTTTGGTGTCAATGAGGACTTAATGTATGGATTAGTCATCGCCATCGGGATTATCATTCAACTTACTGAAGGGGGAGTTTAATAGAGAGTGCAATAAGACAGACGAACCTTTTGGTACCGACGACGCCTATTGTTGGCAACAGAGCCAGTTGTGCTGCACAACTGTTGCTTAACCCTCCACTAAATATCCCTGCGTACATTACAGGGGTTTTGAACAGAGAATCCTACTTATCACACTAATACATATTATAAAGGCGAAAGTTTGTGAGTGTGTATGTTTGTTACTCTTTCACGCAAAAACTACTGAACGGATGTGGATGAAATATAGAACACAGATAGTTTATAACCTGGATTAACACATAGGATACTTTTTATCCCGGTAGTATGATCCCGTAGGACAATTATCGACCTCCACGCGGGCGAAGCCGCTGGCACAAGCTATAGTACTTATATAATTAAGGTACATTTGACGTCATATCCGTCCAAAATGAATTGAACTTCATAAATATCAACGAAACCAAAATATTGAATTTGGCCCATGACAGGCGACGCATAAAACCGTAACTACTTAAGAATATTTTATTGTAATTATTTTGGAACTGTTTGGTAGTATTTCAAAACTGTTACGACATTTTATCTGAAACTGCTAGGCACTATATTTTGAAGTTTTTGGAATGTTAATTAAATTCATAGTTCTTAGAATTTTATGTAAATTGCATGTATATTCAACACAATGTAAATTGTTCACGAATAAATGAAATGAAATGAAATATGATAAGTATTGAAGGTGAGCACTCAAATAGAAATTAAATATCAGAGATGCACCTCTAAAGTTTTTAAATAGGGGGTGAAAGTTTGTATCAAAGTTAGTCCTTTTACGGGTACGGCTTCTCATACAATAAAATTAAAAGTTGTAAAGCCATATTGATGGCCTTTGCCCAGCAGTGGGACAGAAAAGACTAATTTAAAAACCACGCCTTATAGATATGTACGTTATATTATTTCTCGTACATTTAATACATTTTTTGATGTATTTCCATGATAAAGAAATAAAAAATACTATAGGTAATGATCCGCCATCTTTAGGAGTCCGCCATATTTCATTTAGAATGACATTGTCATCCACGCTAAAGATGCATGCAAAATTTCAGTTAAATCAAAAACACTGAAGTTTTTTTTTTTGGGCGGGTGGGAAATCATCAAATAACCCCTCCCGCTCTTGGGCAGAGCGAAAGGGAGTGCCAGATTTCTACTGACTAAAAACCACCCATGTTCCTTCTTAGCCATTCATGTCGAGGCCGCGGTATCTCTTGCGAACAACCCGCAGCCCCGACGGGATTGTTTTATGCCTTTTTTTTTTTTTTTCGGGGGTGGGAAATCATCAAATAACCCCTCCCGCTCTTGGGCAGAACGAAAGGGAGTGTCAGACTTCTACTGACTAAAAACCACCCATGTTCCTTCTTAGCCCTTCATGTCGAGGCCGCGGTATCTGCGAACAACCCGCAGCCCCGACGGGATTGTTTTATGCCTTAAGATCGAATACACGGTTAGTGTTTTCAGAGAAAAACATCTAACACAGACATAAAAACTCCGTAATTAAAAAACGCCTCCTAAGCCGCCACACGTGCCACGCTTGACTTGTACAAATTGACACCTATCCGTCGAGTGCCATTAGAGGAACCGGTGTGACGTCAGAGCTTTAGTACCGACCACCCTGGAGGTTCATTAGATATAGCATATCGATACTTTGACTAGTAATGTTAACTTGTTAGAAACTTGCTAGTGGTCATGTGGTTTAAATTTAATTAAGTAATAGTTGTACTCTTTAAAAATAGCCTGATTAATAACTATATTAATAGTATTTGCATAAGCGAATTCACCAGCTGCCTTTAATTTTTCCACTGCTGGGACACAAGCCTCCTCTCTGTGAGAGAAAGTGGGTAATAGTCCATCAAGACATCCACTCAATGATTTAGCCAATACCTTCATTGCACTCAGTGAACCTGACCCTGATACTCCAGCATCTAAATATAATATTAGATAGGTAAGACTGCCTTTTAAAACTTATTTTATGAACGGTTGAGAAAGTAACACACACTTCAATTTTACTTTGTCGTTAGGTTTTATCGCAGAGTTCGCGTTTCCATTACTAACCTAAAAACAAAACACCCCGATTCCTCCTTCTCCTCTAATTTAATTAAGCCTTTCTATCGGAAAAAGAAACATACGAAAAACCTCAATAACAACAAACTAATTACTACTTCTCTCCCTTTTACCCAACTGGCTAAACTTTCTACCAATGTCGAACTGCACTCTCCGCGAGTTCCGAACAAAGTTTACGAACAAAACAATGTTCTGAACAAAGTTTTGTCATATTGAAGTGCTAAAACTTGCCATGTTTATATTTCGTTCGTTTGATAGGCTTTTGTTCAATGTTTCGGAATTTAGTCGTTTTCAGAAGTTGCAGGAGAATGAGGAAAGTTTAATGATGAAGGGGGCTTCTGTTTGGATGGGGTCTATTGGTTGATCTTTCGTAAAGGCGACTCTGGGGCTACTCTCTAAGTTTGTCACACATAATTTCATAAGAACTTCCCATGATCCTTTATTAATTGCTTAAGTTAATTAGTATTTGCATTAAATGGGCGCGTATTTATGGTGTCACATCCTATTATTTTATACATGTATTTCAATTTAAAGTCCAGTAAGCAGAATCGCAAGGAGTTAGCCAAATACAAAAACTACACCAAATACACAAAAGACTTTTCTAGGTAAACCGATATAAAACAATCTACGTTACATATAAGTTCGTCACAGCACAGAAATCCTCTTTAAGCCATTAAAAAGTTTCTCCGGTTGACGCTAACCTAATCCCTGGGGGGTTGTCACACATCTGACGCGGTCTCCAGTAATTACCACTTCGGATTCTGTGGCAGATACGGTAGGGGCGATATCGTTTATTTTGAAAAATAAAACGCAATAACTAGAGTGCGACCTTACGTAGGTTGGTACTGAAAATAAACAGAATTTACCTTTTAAAATGTCTAGTTAAAGCGCGAATATACCAGAATCTTGGGTTATATTAAATGTTAGGACGTATCCAGCCAAGTCACCCTAAAAGATAGAAATTAAGAAGAAACAAGGAATTGTGTAGGCCCACTTTTCTTTATTTTTGCGGCCCTGGAACGCAAAGGGCATTGAAGGAACACGAATGGGTTTTAGACAGTAAAAGGCTGAAACTCTCTTCTACACCGCCGACAGCGGGAGGAGTCATTTGATGATTTCTTATCCTTTAAAAAGGCCCAGTTTTCTGATTACTCTCTCTCTAGAATAGAAAAAAAAGTACATCGCTAACAAAACATTGCTTGCATTTGGTACTGCACCTACAAAATAAAATGAACCATAGGTACCTACCGGAGAATTGTAAAGCAAAGGGGATGAAAAAGTTCCCCCAATTGGCATCATCCTAATCCCCCGGGATAGCCGCACATCAGGCACGGTGTCCAACAATTACCGCTACTCTCCGGGAAAAGCAATTTATTTGCTTTAATTTGATTTAAAGGAAAGCTGGGTTAAAAATATTACATTACTGCAGAGAATTTTCCTCGTCGTAAAGTGTATTTTGCCTTTTTGTGGCTTTTTGCTCAAAGTACGACAGATTATAGAAGATTTGGACTTGGGAAATCTTATTTTAAATTTTTAAACTGTCCCTTATACGGCTGCTACTAAACAATCAAATTTTATCAGGATGTATCTATGAGTATTTATGAAGTAATTTGTTCTTTTGTAAAACATAAATGGGCGAGTATCCTTCATCTTTAACGGTACCAGCGACATAAGAAAAGCTTATGCCATGGTAAAATAAATACCAGTCAACAAGGTAGAAGGTAGAAGCGAGCCTATCGCAAGGATGTGACATAAAAATAATGACGGTAAATTATCGCCAATCTCAAGTAGAGTGTGAACCTGAACACCCAAAACTGTAATATTTTTCTGATCAACCTTAAAACTAATGCTTTAGCTATAAAAGTGAAAATCTATTAAATAAATTTGATAGATTGTAGTAACTTGATGTCTGTACTTTAATAACCCCAAAACAAATTGGCGAATTTGAAGTTCTTCACAAGGTTGAAATCAGACTACCTACAATAGGTGATTCTGGCCATCACACATAATTTTATTAGCAATATTCAAATCACTCGGCAGTCACGCTCCTCCACAAGCAGAATACCAATTAAGACACCTACCGCATCGCCCCATACTTAGACACCTCATAATTTTATTCACGACTACTCGAACACTTCAACACGTAGAAATTCGATCACTACTAGTGTCACGCGAAATCCCGAGAGGATTATCCCGAATAAAAAATTGCTGTCTACTTAGTGCAAAACTTTCTTCTTCAAAAGATTAATATTTCTAAATTAAATCTTAATTTAAAACGAAGTTTTACTGTTTTATACGACAACTCGAACGCTTCAACACGTAGAAATCCGATCACTACTAGTGTCACGCAAAATCCCGGGAGGATTATCCTGATCTCGGTATTTTGGTTCGTAAATTGTACGCCGTGACAGCGACGCGGCGTGAAGCCGGGATTCGCAATAATTGGCAGTCTCGCTTCCCAGCAATTAGTGGGCACCCTAATTAAAACGATACTTTATAACTCATTATTTTCAGGGCTATTAACAGGTTTAATTTATTGTTGACAATGATTTTGACACGTTTTTGGTTTGTGTAAAAGTTATTTGTTGTACTTGTGTTGTAAGACTTGTAAGAGGTTATTTCTCGATAAATTAATATAGGTGTGTGTTTTTGGTGTTATTTTGAGGGTTGGGGGCTATTAACTTTTGCTTATCGTTTTGCTAATGAAGTTTTATAATGGCCTGGGTAACTAATTACTTACCTATTTATTAGAATAATTTTACATATTGATTAAAATTCACATATTTTACCATACTACTTTCAAAAGATGGGTATCGAGTTTTTTATTAGATTTATCCATCTTGGTCTTGATTGTGTGGGGAATGATATAAAAAAAGAAGGGAGTAAATGATGCCGTGACGTCTAAAAATAATGATGATCTCTCTTGATATCCTGAAGGAAAAAGAAAACATGATGTGCCAGCCTCAATAATGGGGCATGAGTAGGAAGGAAGCTGATGATGATGATATGGAAATTATGTTTTTCTTACTCCTCCGCTATTTTTTTCCGATTAATTTCGTTGTGGGATCCAAGACAGTTAAATCGTTTCTCTGGGACTTCGTCGAGCTTCATTGTGTCGGCGCTTTTCTTGTGGTCGCCACTGTTGATTTTGGTTAACAGGAGTTACAGTGGTTTGGAAACAGTGTGGCAGGCTTGTCCCAAAGAATAATAAAAGCTAATGATGATGCGTCTTGAAAAACTACATCTGTCTGGTATTTTATCAAATTTCCACATTATCCCGCCAACATCTTACTAATCTACCTAATTTGAGTTACGAGTATCATTTCATCATCATCATGTTTGTACTTGCTGAAATCAAGAAGAGACCGTAAGAAAAATAGAAACCGACATGGTTTCTGTCTAAAACCCTTAATAACACCTCTTTTTAAAAATATTTCTTCTAATAAAAAAAACTCATCCATTAATATCAAAGCGTGTGTGAATGAAACGTGGACATTCAACCTGTCCCCCGCGCGTCTCGCCATTTGTTTACTCACGGGGTAACAGGTGGCGCTAGTGGCCATCGTTCTCACGATGATTTGATGTTTGTTTTGTGAGGGATTTACGCCAAAACTGCTAGACCGATTGTTTTGGGAACTGATTTATTGGACGGGGTATTTCCATTTCGTTTTGCTGAAAAATCTATGGGAACCAAGCCCGTGTAGTAAATGTTTGTTAGAAACAATTGACGACTTTGACTCGTTCCTGACTGATTGGCCAGAGAATACAAAACATCGGGAGAGTTGAACAGGAATGAGTGAGGGGAGACCTTTGCCCAGCAGTGGGACAGAATAGGCTAATTTAAAAAAATACAAAGAACAAATGAGTGCCTCACCAGTTTAATATGGGTACTTAAAATACGCACATTGAAATCTTAACGGTACCGCAATCTATTACAAACACTGATCAAGTAAGCACCAACTTCGCAAGATTTTAACTGACAGTAAGATTTTTTCTTGTTTTTGTCACAACTTCTGCCTTTTTGCCACAACTTCTGCCTTTTGACCACAACTTCTGCCTTTTTACCACAACTTCTGCCTTTTTGCCACAACTTCTGCCTTTTTGAGTGGGGCTGATTTTTTTGATTGTTCGTCAGCTTTAAGCATTTACTTGTTTACATAAGCTATAGCATTGACTGCTAAGTGTTATTGGGTATTGGCATCAGGAATTTCTCGGAAGCAACCAAATGTGGGGTGTACTATAAAGTACACCTCTGCCTAACCCTTTGAGAATTAAAACATGTGTGATGTTAAGCTATAGCGTTGAAGACTGCTACACAACTACAACTAACTTTTAACTGTAGGTACTATAAATGTGTTTTGACGACACGGTTGGCGCAGTGGCTGAGCGATTGGACTGCTGCGCTGCGTGTCCCGGGTTCGATCCCCGCACGGAACAAATATTTGTATGGCCTACAGATAGTTGTTCCGGGTCTGGGTATTTGTGTATGTGAGTTTAAATGTTTGTAAAGGCACCCACGATACAGGAGAAATTCCTAATGTGGGGCAACGTTTTTTTTTTAAAAAAAAAAGACTATAACACCAGAAATGTCTTTATTATCCCCAAAAAATCGTTAATCATAATCAATTTCTAACTCAAATCATCACGCTAGCACGCTAGCAGGGGTGATACCTTCATAATTAGCTTCATTATATGCAGTAGGTAGCAAGGGATGTTGGGGGCACAGGGGTGGAAGGGGGAACACGAGCGGGGGTATTTGCGGTAGCACGTGCCGGCTGTAAGCGACGACTGAGGGTTGGGACTATTTTAATATGATTAATGGTACAGATATTGTGGTAAACCATGGGTTCCCTATGATATTGCATGCCTAAAGTAAGGCTAGTCGGGTTTACTTTTACATGTACTGTGTAAAAGAACCCATCGTAGATGTCCATGGGATTTCAGTCCCACAAAAGTCTGAAGTTTTTTAACATAACAGCGGGTATGATGCAATTCTAGAGACAAAACTTTGAATAATCGTGTGCTCCTAGAAAGAAAGATAAAATACTGTCATCCATCATCATTCGACGGAAGACTTCCTCAGCTCGATAAAGGTTTCCCGCAACCATTACCACATCTATCGGTACTGTACGTATCTCATCCAGCATAAATCCATGATCTTTAACCAGGCAGATAGGTACACCCTTTTTGGGATCAAACCAAAGCAGCCACCTTTCGAAATAACCAAACCCCATTTCCTCATGAAAAACTGTCAGACTACACTAAAACGAAATAAGCAACTTAAGAAATTTCTTATTATATCCAGTAACTTTGAGCTCTTCTATCTTAATGTAATTTCCTGTTAAGTATTTTGTGTGTACGTACTAAACGTAAAAGTTCCAATAAAAACATGAACTATGAAATCCCAAGCAATAGGGTAAAAAAATCTAATTAGTCCGTCAGACAGATTTCCAAAAAATATTGGACACGGATTTTTCTTTTTTTATGTAAACAAACAATGAAGACGATACAGTGCATAGAAAACTCGTGTGACGTCATATTCTAAGACATTAGTATAACATTTTTTACCGGTGAGTGACGTCACCACAACTCCACTCAAATCTTTGACGAGCTTTATCTTCGTCAATTTTTATTGATTTGATAAAACAAAAAATACGTATACAAAATTTTTGGATAATCTAACAGACGGACTAATTAGAAGCATCATTATGTTTTATGGTCAGTAAACATCCCTATTAGCACAAACCTCTCCCAAACTCAGCGAATCTCAAAATCACAGTTGCAAATTCGTTCGGGTTAGCGAGACGGCACGAAAGGTAACAATAGCTTACCCTACGGGGGTGGGCTATAATCTGATTTAAAGCCACTTAGCGACAGGTAAAGTGCTCTGAACGCTGGTTTAACTTGTTTACGAGAATAACCCGCCTTTTATTGGGTTACACTTTTGTTTAACTGGTGGTAAAACGGTGGTGGTGAGAGGTTTTTGGGTGGGTTCGGGGAAAATTTGGTGTTACAGGTGTGTTTAAGTGGAAAACAGCGTTTTTGATTTCTTACTGGATGGGCGTATTGTCGCGTTCTGAATTATTGGTTATTTGAAGAAAGACATCTGAAAAATCATTGGAGCTGATGAAAACCAATTTTATTCTTTGGTTCAATGGTTCATATCCCGTTTTATAATTTTGCTATGTCACCATCCTTCGCAGCGATGATACTTGGTCCTGTTTTATTAAACGACTAACTCTCTCTGATTCCTTCTTCTAATTCTTCGATTTAGTTGCAGATTTCCGCCACCGTCCATACACCCTCTATTTAAGTTCCTTCACTTTCCTGAACCAACATTCGAAGATGATCGATTCTGCTTTAGCAAAATAAAATTATTAGTTATTAAGATTAGGTGTACCAGAAGCCATACAGGAGCACAGTCAGTATTAAACAGCGGCACGATTCTGTCATTATCCTCAGGATAACATGCAAGTTCATTTAATACCCCTCAAATTACTGCACCTAATAATATACCATCATAAAAATAAGCAAAATACCACAAATATCGTGGCGCAACTCATAGTCAGCCAGTATTCACAGTTCAATCTCCAGCCGTGTCGAATTCTCAACTTCAGCTCAGCTATTTTCCAACATAAATTGGTACCCCAACCATTCAAAAATGAAGCTTATCTCACCGACTTAAAGTCTAAGACCTCGGAGAAGTTGGGACTGTAAAGTGACTGCGCGTAACGCTAATGGTCCATGAAATTGGCCGTTTGCCGATAAATATAAGATTTTTAGACATTTCAAATGTACTGTTAGGTTAGGCGCGCGGTATTTGAGTGAATTCAACGTTTTGTCGATGATATTTTTCATATTTGTGTTGTTTAGTATGCTTGGACGGAAGTTTTTTCTATAGGCTTGTATGAGCTGCAGTTTATAAATTGTGTGTTGCTGCTCAAAGTAAAGTAAATTCAGGGGAGAAGCTATTCTAGCAGTATGAGGAAGACAGCGATGAGAGGATATTGTCAAAAGTTTCAAATGCAAGAGATAAAACTACTGTTTGTTCATTAGATGTTTTGCATCCTCCTTGTAGTGGTATCTACAATAGCACAAGAACAACGTACCATATTGTTTTCTACTGAAATCCTCTTTACCTACCAGGAGACGAAGTGTATTATAACACTAGAATATTCGACATCTTTCGTGGTATCTCGAGGATTTCAGGAAATTCCTGGTTATCCTGTAGTAAATATGTATGTATAACGGTTTACTTAGACATTTGCCTATAGGATCTGCTTTATAATTGACCTAATAATTACTGGCCCAATACTGTTACGGTTATGATAAGGTTGAAAGTCTTTCGTGATTCCTATTTCGGGCTTTTTCTGGCTGTTCGGACTAACCAAAATTTTTTGGTTAGCTGATGATGTATACTTACAATACAACAATGATACGGATATACTTGCATAGTTCGTAAGTTATTCTATAGTGACTTAGTTAACACCTATTGAAATAAATACTCTTTCTCCTTCTGCCTCTATTTCATTTATTTTTTCCTTAACCTGTACTGAATTATTTTCTATAGTTTGTGCTGTGTATGTATTAACTGTTTTAACATTAGCAGCTGTATCTTTGTGTACAGGTAAATAAACATTGACAGCTTCTTCAAAGGCATTTGATCAATGCACTTGTAGATATCTTTATTATTCTTTATAACGGATGACGCAATGTTGTCACGCTCTTGCACAATGTCACTATTGTCACATCCAACGTTTTCATTTCAGCATAAGGAGAGCAGCGGTGGCCCAGTGGTGGTAGCCCCGACTTACGAACAGTGAGTCGTGAGTTCGAACCCAGTCAGGTGCATTACTTTGTGTAACTTATTTCATCACCGCTGCTCTCAAAACGATGGAGGAGCACATCGTGAGGAAACCGGTGTGTAAAACCAAAAAATTGGAAGACGTGACATCTACCAACCCACACTGGGCCCTCGTGGTAGATTAAAGCCCATCCCTCTCTTGGAGAGGAGGCCTGAGTACCTGCAGTCGGAACATTATAGGCTAATGATGATGATGATAGGGAAAACTATCCTGCACACAGCACAGTATGCCCATTTCTGTGTATGAGAGCAGGACGATGGCCTTCCATAACGTCTTATAGCTGGATTGTTTTAATCTTATTCCAGTGCGAAAAATAGATGGCGCTAGATACCCTGTATAGCTTGGTCGTATTACCACACTGGATTAGGAGATTGCTGCATTAAACCATCATGGTAACTCCACAGGTCTTTGCCATATAGTAGGACAATAGCAGACTGATATTATGTTACGTGTACCTACTTCAAACAAGGACATTGTCATCACACAGGCAGGCAGTATGCGAGATTATTCATTCGTTATTATCAACTATCTGTCTGTATGTATTTATAAACCAGTACCATTGTTTGTAGGTAGCATGAGTGGTGTTATTAATTTGCGCAAGCGCGATACATTCCACGTTTCAAAACATGCAGGAAACGGCCGTGACTAAATGAAAATATTTCTTCCTCAGTTGTGCAAACATCGGCTAATAATATTATAGCGACCATTGTAGTTGGACTTCTTTTGCACCTTGTATATGCACCTAGTTGCCACGTATTTGTATGGGACAGGGAGGGGGAGGAGGTCAAGATAACTGGTGGTTGCCCGGTAGTGTTGAAGTAAACACAGTGATAAGAATACACCACATAACGCTGATAAGATACGGCCAAACCAATTACAGCCACGAACCATTCGCATGACGCGGTTTAGGTAACCAGCTAGTAGTATTGTTAACCAGTTTGATATTTTATTGATTTGAAAACAAGATTAGGATTTTATGGTTTCACTCACAGAACACTAAGATCTCGAAATTAAAATAAATGGTTGTTCAAATTTATGAATTTCATATGTACTAACTAATCTTTCTTTTTTAATAAATTTCGCTCTGCTAGCTTTTTGGCATAAGAATAGTGTGCCATTCTAACAAAAGAAATGGACATAGTCTGCACAAGCACAATCAGGTGGGACTACAGGAAACAAACCTTCTACCTGTTGCCCATATTCCGGTTGTTGAACATAGGTACGTCTCTCTAAATAATAAAATCATTATTTTCCTAAAATTATACCGACATCTAAGTGTGACATTGGAAACATGAGTTAAGTAAGTACTTGACTGGTGCTTTCTGAATCAAGCCTTTTTCCCAACAACGTTGACGTCGTTGATGACAGCAATTTAAAATGGTGATATGCAATGGTGCTGATCAGCTCTTGTCCCATGACTTCCCCCCCTCCCCTCTTTCCCGACCTTATGGAGGCTATCAGACAGTGGCGACCTCTCGTCCGGCCCTGGTTCAATCCGTGGTCCGGAGCGAAAGAGAATGGAGCAAAGGAGGTAAGGGAACGAGAGAGGGAGAGAACCTCTCGTCCCAGCCGACCCCGACGTGGAAGACGCCCCCGGCATCGTCGGAGGCCACGTGATGGCTGCCGGCCACAGTACGCGCGGGACTGTGGACAGCAACTACAGGGCTACCGCACCGTTCGTCCGCCTTACGACGACAAACCGTGCTGACAGTGCGTTCGTGTTCCACGCGCCCCTCAGATATGTCAGCACATTTGCTGGGGTCCACAAGAGCCGATGCCTGCCGGGGCTGTGGGACTGGTCGAAAGAGATATCGTGGCCCCGGAACAAAAAGGGCTAAGGAAGAACATGAGTGGATTCTCTTCCGCTCCGCCCAGAGCGGTTTGTAATAAATTCTCATACACAAAAAAAAACAGAAAAAAATGGCCATCGATAGCAGAGAAAGACAGTCTTAGGAAGAAAACTTCGGAATTAATCAGTCTAGGTCGCTGTCAAAGAAAACGGGTAAGACTGTGTAATAAATCAGTAGGTTTCCACGGAGAAGTGTCTGCCCTATGTCTTTTATCCGTACTGTCGGTTACGTCATCTCGAAACTATACGGTATCGAAGTATTAATTGTGTGCCCCACGAAACTAATTCTCTAGTTCCCTCATTAAAACTTGCAGTGCTTCTTACACAAGCTCCACCTTTCAGTAACTAGTCTGTAGTTTGATATGGCATAGTTTACTGAACACTCTATACTATCCTCGTGTCAGCAAATCACGAGCAAGACAGCTGCATTATTGGATGGGTCTCTCGTAGGTATTCCATACCTAACAAGTCTTAATAATTAAAACAGTCGTTTATTCGTTCAACCTGATAGCAATACTTTCAGAGAATGGAGTCAAAATACGCCTAAAGAAAATTTTAAAAGAGTTCGAGACGCAACTCACAATTTCAACGAAAGCGTGGATTTACTTGGCAAGCCGCCAGCTCCTGTTGCTTCTCTTAAATACTGGATGCAGGATCAACAACGGTTCCAAACCAAAATACAATGTGACTACTTTAAAGCTATTTTTAACCGACTTCAAAAAGGAGGAGGTTCTCAATTCGTAGGCAAAGTTTTTTTTTTGAATGCATGATCCCCGATTACTCAAAGATGGCTGGATAGATTTAGATTTTTTTTTGTTTTGTTTGAAAGGGTATACTTCCCAGGTGGTCCCATGATCATCAAGTCAGGATCTGATGATGGAATCCTGGAGAAATAGAGACAACTCTTCAAATTTTTTGGGCATACTTGAAGTGATTTGAGTAGTTTTTGGAAGAGTACTTTCTCGGAGTGGTCTCATTTCAATTTGGTGAAGATCTGGTGAAGACCTTTGGAGATAGGCAACGGAACTCCTCAATAAATTATAGCAAATGGACTGGGATTTCTGAAATCTCATGTCTGTCTATTGTTAACACCAGCTCATAACATAACATCACGCCGGTAGGCTGTGAAGTGGTAAGCACATGTGAACCACTAAAAAGTGAAAAATAAAAACTTTATTACAAAACATAAAACCAACTTCAACAAAAAATAAAACAGCTTCTGAAGTCGGTGACTTTTGTTTGTTTAATTTCATGTTTGTGCCACACACTTCAGAAGCTGATTTTTCTTCTTAAGTTTTTTTTTCACTTTTTTTGTTTTATTTTTTGTTGAAGTCGGTTTTATTTTTGAAAAAAAGTTTTTATAAGCTATAAGGCAGAAAATCTCGACACAAGTACGTTCAAGCTCCTGAGCAGGTGCATCGGGGATCTTTAGGCATAAATCCTAGAGAATACCGACTGAACTCCCGTTCCTTGGTTCTATGAATTTTAGCTATAAGGAAGGCATTCCTTATTTGATTCCTTCCTGATTTGATTTGATTTGATTCCACTGCATAAGTTTTCGATATAGAAAAAAAAATGAATTTGGAAAGTTAAATGAACGTTAAAATAAAATTTATCTATGATAATCGGAAACCCGATAATCTAAAATCATCTCTTACCAAGGGACTTTTACATGGGTTGTGAAAATGCAGTCAGTCGTAAAACAAATCGTATTGAAGAGTCGGTGGAAAATACTGATATTAAACCGCATCGGGTAACTCTGGAATTATTCCCTTCATTACCAGTAAGGGAAACACAAAGGTCTAGGTGAAAGAAAGTTGGTCTTCTCTCGTGAAGTCCAACTTTAACTTTGAGTCAGTACGCGGGCTCAGTGTGGGTTTGGTTACCGTACCTCTTTTTGGAACAAACATGGCTGAACTCTCACGAGGAGCTTTTAAAGCCTTCGTCTAGTAGTAATCATGTTTTTCCGTAAAAAAAGAACGATGTCAATGGTGGTTGCCGTGATTATTATTCCGGTGATCGCTTTTTCCGTATGGTGTCGGACGTAAAGAATAGCAGCATCCCATATCTTCCCGTGGGTGTCTTTAGAGGCGACTAAGGGACTTACCAGAGAATGGGCAGCAGCGTTCTCTGTGCCTTCGTAACAACCTTACTGCGATCGCCAACCCGCCTGCCAAGCGTGGCTATTATAGCAAATCCCCCCTTCTGGGGGACGCCTATGTCCAGCAGTGGACGTCTTATGGCTGAAATGATGATGATAATGATGATCGTTTTTAGTAAACAGTATCTCGCCGATCAATCTACGAGGTGATTGTTTGTTTGATCGGACTGTCTTTGCCTTGCTTTAATGCAAGGCTTTTGGATTTGCTGATATTTCTTATCCTTATTGACTGCTCTGCCTATTTATATTAATAGAAACAGATGACGAATAATAGAGGAGTATGGAACAAGCAGAAAATGCTGCGCCGATTCCAAAAAAAATGGAATACCTTAGGGTAACAGAATGATAGTCTATGATGAGGTACGCCCTCATATCATAGAAACTTATATCTATGGGCACGCCACTACATGGAATGTACGCATGAGTGATATGTTAGTCATGGTAGGGATGGATAGGTCATTGAAGTGACTGACTGTGTGTTTGCTGATTTGAGGCATTTGCACATCCCGTCGGGGCTGCGGGTTGTTCGAAAGAGATACCGCGGCCTCGGCACAAGGGCTAAGAAGGAACATGGGTGGTTTGTAGTCAGTAGAATTCTGACACTCCCTTCCGCTCTGCCCGAGAGCGGGAGGGATTATTTGATGATTTCCCAGCCCCCCAAAAAAAAAATAAAGGCATTTGCACATGGCTCGTTACTTTACCAGCACGAAGCGGACTGAGGATTATGAAACCTATGGGTTTAATGTAAGTCTCATTTGAATACGAAATAAACCTCAATTCCCTTTACTAGAAATCGTAAAACCACCAGTTTAAATGCCTCACGATATCAGCATCTCAGCAATATGTTTCATATTTACAGCTAACAAACTCATGAATATTGTAAATGTCTAACACAAAGCATTAATAGTTTTGGACATCATAAATTATAAGAGCACTTCCCTCCATTCATACCCTAAGGTCCGTCTACAATGGCATTTAACTGTATCAATAAAATAATTATCCAATCATGAAGCAATTTACTCGGTTTGTCCCCGTTTTCTGCATCTCTTTCTTTCTTATTAATTGCTGTGATAGCGCCCTCTCACTCGTTACGAAGCGGCAACATTTGAGGACGGTGACACGGTTCGCTCTTGGCGTCTGGGATACAGTTTTGCCAACTTTTTTCTACAGCTTTTTTCGCCTTTATCTCTTCTGCGCTAAAGTCTATATCTCACTGTGTTGGTGATGTTGTAAGTTTGTATCAAGTGTACACTTTGGTCAACCAGTTTGCTGTGGCCTCTCGTGCATTTTCTCTAGTTTCAAGGTCTGGTCTTAACGTAAGTAGTTCTCTGTATAATTTTCCAAATAAAGACTTGTAAATTAGTTTGTTTGCGTCAAGCACCTTATAAGATGGAATGGAGAGGTCGAGAATGTTGTCTCTACCTACACACAAAATTGATGATTGGTTCACTGGCTGTTATTTCTCGGAGGAACCAATAACATACTTAGAGAAATAATAAAACGTCTACAAAAATATGTTTCATAGTACTTTATGCAGATCCCAATGCGGACCTATAGACCATAACACAGTCAACATTACATGGAAAAAGGCTGCTAATTATGATGATAATTATGCAAATTCATATCGTAAACAGTCACTATTATGCAAAACCTCCTTAATAGACCGGTTTAATTAGGAGGAAGAGGTGAGAGAATTGTAATTTACATAATTACACTACCTACCTAGCTAATTGAATAATTATCATTTTAAGTATAGCCAGCTAATATTAGAACATCCCCTTCATGCATATCGTCGACGTCAGTGAAAGACCTTGTAACTATGTTTAATTGCGAAATACATTGTTTCATCACTCTTAAATAAATTAAGTAGTCTGCGACTGAGGAGCTAAGACCTTCATACAGATGCATGTGTTGTATGAAGGTCATATGCTTGTTTTTTAATAATTAAAGCAGTATTTAGTTTCTCTTCTAAAAATGGGACGCCGAATTTTTATTCAATTAAGAAAGCTAACCATTTCTCGCAAGTAGGCCATTGTCGAAATTATACTGCCAATATCTTTAAAGAATCCATAGAAGAAGTCTGACAACCAGTCTCGCCAATGGGTGTCATATTACCCAGTACCTACTCACTGGGTTGCGGAGTTCAGATAGGCAGTCCGTCCATATAAAATCCCGGTATTCAGCTGCATCTGGATAGCCTGGAAGCCGACCCTAACATCTTCAACATTGTATTTAGAATAACTTCCACTCTTCTACCAGATTTTACTTGAGGCATCCAATCCCTTTTCTAAAGCCGTAATTGTCACATAAGGTAAAATAGTTTTATTACCTTTCCCGCGAATATAGTCAACGTAACACAAGAGACTCGTGACTTTATTTGGACTTGCTGCTTTAATTTCCAACACCTTATACATAAATATTCTTCTACTTGCTTAACATACTTCACACCTTATCACCCCACAAAAGAAAAGTCTAACAAATAATGATGAAGCAATATTTCTTCCCCATTCTTGCGTGATCATCAATCATTGGATGCGTGTTTCTCATCACTATATCACCTCACGCAATGAAGAGATCTTAATCACTGGATAGATCATTATGTCTTTAAGTGTATTTAAGTGATAACTCTGGGTGGTCTGTTGTAACACAATTGAGTTTACTTGGCGATACCCGTAGTTTCGTACTGTTAATTCAATGAAAGATGAGAACTGTGAACAATTTATATGAATTCTTGAAATAAAAGGGTGTCAAAATTTAAAAATGTATACTTAGAAGTAATAGAAACGAATCAAATAAGAAAAGATAAATACAGTGTATGACCATAATATTTTAAATAGAAGTCAACCTGTTTCAATGAGTTCAAAAGATAAAACATTCTCCAAAACTTTAGCTCAACAATGAAACAATAATTTGTCGTTCTTATCTAAAGTGTTATTAAAAGTTACGGAACCAAGATCATTGTCTTTCCTTCTAATTACATTGCTAATTTTTACCATGCCTTCAACCTTAAGGATCGGGCAAATTAGTACTTCAAACTGCGGACCAACTGCCGACATCAGACATTGAAAAATACTTCATTATAAGTAGTATCCGTTAGAATCCGCTGTTCGGTACCTCGTCCGAAATTAGTCCGTACCGGCTCGGAAGAAACTTTCCACGTGACAGCTTACAGATTCCGAATAAAAAAGGAAAAGCCAAGAAAGCCTCAATAAGGCTTGAAACAAAAACGAGTCAGACATTGATCACAGATTGCACGGGATGCTGACAATTGAGAAACGGCCCATAAGCGCGTGATAGATGTCCGCAGCAAAAACTCTAGCTCCGGGGGAGATTTCACACATGGACATTCACACTGATTAATACGATAGTATATCATGTCTTTATGATGTTTTCATGGGAAAACTACATTTTATAGTCTTTAGCAGTTATAACATCTTGGTTTCAGAAAATAGACCGTAGAAAATTTTCTCTCATTACATTATGATGTTGATGGATGGAGACGGGGTGAAGATCAAGGAAACGATGGATGGATTGTGTGAGGAATGATATCAAAGAAAAAGTAGTAAATGATAGAGGTTGGCAGAGGAGAATGGAAGAGAAAAACGTGTTCTGCCGACCCCAAGTAATAAAGTAACGTCGATAAGGGCAGGAAGATGGTGGTGATGATATCAGAAAAAAATAAACTACATAATTATGTGTATAAATATGGTAGAGGCTGCGGGTTGTTCGAAAGAGATACTGTGGCCTCGACACAAAGGGCTAAGAAGGAACATGGGTGGGTTTTAGTCAGTAGAAGTCTGGTCTGACACTCCCTTCTGCTCTGCCCAGAGCGGGAAGGGGTTATTTGATGATTACCCCCCCCCCCCCCCCGGCAAAAAAAGAATTGTATACATTTCGATATTGATTGCAACATAAAAATAATATTAGGTACCTCTGGTCCACGATGATTAATGATGACAAAATGATAAAGCCATAAATATGCCAGATAAAATTTTAGCAATAAATAAATTAAGAATTATAGCCGAGTCAGGGTATAAACATGACGTATATTTACTAAGACCCGTGACTTTGTATCACGTAACACATTAGTTAGCATTATTAATGAGCCTAGAAATACGGCTTTATTAATTACAAGTTAAGTTTAACTACTGACATAGCTGTCTTCATACATTATGGGGGTAAATAAATCATAGAATTTTATTACCTGCTCTGTGTGGTCGTGTCGTGGGCTAAGTTTAAAACACCCTAGGCCTTGTCTGGCACTGAAAATTAAAAAGCTATTTCTGGAAGATAAATCACAGTATTCTCCAATACTCGATTAACATATTATTATATAGCAACAAATTACAAGAGTCTAACAGCAGCCATTACACCTTATAAAAAAAGACGTGTGGCACTCGGAGACTGCCGCGGTAAAGCTTAACTTATGCAATTATAATTATTTATTTATTTTATTAATGCAGTATTTTTTTCCTTTGTTTTTTTTTCTTTGATATTAATTCAAGTTACACTTTGAGCGTGGTGACCGATAAAAAAACATTTTTTTTTCTTTCATTAAATAAATGAGTGTTAGGTTTTTTTTCGTTACGGAATTTCTGGATTCGGTCCCCACGCTCAAGGCCCGCGATAGAAGCTATGCAACAGCTTAAAAAAACACACAAATAATATGCAATTATCTACTTGAACGAATTGCGGACAACCACATTCCTGTCGAAGTTTATGAATTCCTTAAGCCAGTTATAACACCAGCTTTTATCAGACAACCTAAAACATACTTTGAAGAATCTAAATCTAAGCCGTCAAAACTATCGTTTATCTGCCGCCATATCATCATCATCTGCCTAGCGGCTGGGTAGAGAAACGGATAGGTCCTACCTGTTTCTCAACTAGATTTTGAAGTCGGCTTCTAGTTTAAATCCGGATGTAACAGAATGCCAATATTTACGTAACGTCTATGACTCAGTTACTAGATAACATGATCGCTAGCAGGATCTGTCACTATTTACCCGAACCTTCAAAATAATAAGAATTGCCTCGAAGCCTCTTTTACAAATTTTATTTAGATCTGAATTCCTGGATGGGTTGCATCCAAAAACATTCTGCATTTCAAGAAAAGATTCACAACTTTCTGTTATATCCAACAAGCATACTTTTCCAACAAGTCCATTAAATTCCAAACATTGTAGACTGCAGACACACAAAGTCGAAACATTGCTTTATTCCCTGTTGGCAAGCATACACCTATAAACACGTTAAAATGTCTTTATTTATTACCAGCTAAGTTCAACGACTAACTGGCTAGGTACCGTATATAATGGCAACAAACGTACATAAATCACTACATATGGCGTGATCTGTGAACCAGTGTAGTTTATGTGTTAGTACAACGTTTACGCGATTGCAACAATTTATTGAATGACCTGCTCATATTGTAGAAATATAACTATCTAACTGGTTACTGGCGATAAACTAAAGCTACTGTGGAAGGTCGTGTGAGTGTGAGGTTAATTTCTACCGTGTTGTAAATACAGTGGGATTAGCCTATGATGCTGTTTCGAGGGGTTTAAGGTATGACAACCGCAACAGGTTATCCGTTGCCATGTTTAACATTTAACCTCTTTCTGTGCCTTTGGACAACAGAACTGTAAGTAAGTACTAGAGGCATCGCAATAGCTTCGATATTACATACAAAGTGTAATAGGTGGGACGCCCTCAGACTCGGTGGAGCGACGATCATTGCAGGGTGGCTGGTAGCAACTGGATGAGTTGCCGAGAATCGAGTTTGACTGGCGTGCGCTTGAAGATGATGATGATGATAAACTGTAATTCATTTCTCAAGGGTCTGTAAACACCGCTACCTCAATAGCACCGAACCCTCCTATACACTGCAACGCTGCTTGCGGAAAAAGATAAGTTTCTGCTACCTTTTTTTTTGGGTGGGAAATCATCAAATAACCCCTCCCGCTCTTGGGCAGAGCGAAAGGGAGTGTCAGACTTCTACTGACTAAAAACCACCCGTGTTCCTTCTTAGCCCTCCATGTCGAGGCCGCAGTATCTGCGAACAACCCGCAGCCCCGACGGGAAGTTTCTACTACCTTCAGTTAGATTAAATCCCTCTTCTAGAAAATTATCATATCTTTGGTCTTCAAAAGCGACCAATATTACTATCACCAGTGGCGTGCTTAGTGGCCAACAATACGATAAGCCCATAAGGAAGCAGAAACCCTAACATAATGTAGAGTACTAAGTTAAAAGGGCAAGCCAAGCTTTTAGACTTCTATGAAAATACCGCCACCAAGTATCACTAAACTATTTTAAGAACGTTCGATGCTTACTTTACCTTCGTTGTATCATGTTGAAGATGTTCCAGTCAAAGCACATTATGTAGTATAATCACCTAAATGAAAGTATTTTCTTTATCTTTGTCCTTATCGACAAATAAGGTATTCAACGCATTCCGTATTGCAATGAGCTTCAATCGTGGTACTCATGTCAATACGACCATCAAAGCGTTTTCTCTTGATTCCGAATACCTTTGATCTCAATGTAAAGTGCCGATATCGACCTGACTTGGTTACGATAAAAGGCAAATCTGTACAAATAAATAAAATGGAAGTGTCTGTTTGTAATTTCAAAACAACAGCTTTTTACAGAACTTTTTTAAAAGTATGTACGGTGTTTATAAAAAAAACAATTTTTGAAATATATGTCTGTGTGTCTGTCTGTTTTCTCCGGCCAATCTCCGAAATGGCTGAACCGAATTTGCCGGGGCTATTAGTTCATACTAGAATTATAAATGCGAAAATAACTCTGTCTATCCAACAGTCTGTCCGTCTGTCTGTTACCTTTTCACTGTATTTTGGTACAGAACTACAGACGAAGACTTGAGTTAGGACAAAGGATACATTTTCACTTCGGTAGTACTTTCCCGTTCTAGGATCGTTCCCGATAAATTATTTGCATACCAAACTATCAGGCTTAAAGTCACCCAAAGGGCAATGGAGAGGGCTATGCTCTATTCCTTGCGTGATCGAATCAGAAATAAAGACAACCGCATGAGAACTAAGGTTCCCGACGTAGCCCGAAAAATTGCCAGATTTAGATAAGTGGCAATGGGCCGGAATGGATGGCCGATGGGGCCGAAAAGTTCTGGAGTGGTGACCGCGAACCGGAAGACGTTGCGTTGGAAGGCCTCCCACTAGGTGGACCGATGACCTGGTGAAGGTTGCGGGATCCACTGGATGCGTGACGCACGGGACCGGTCAATGTGGCGACTCTTTGGGGAGGCCTATGTCCAGCAGTGGACGTCTTTTGGCTGAAATGATGATGATGATGATGACCAACCTAACTAACTGATGTTCATTACTGGACTTTGTTTTCATTATTTCTTAGCTTCGCTTTGTTTTGATATTTTTCTACTCCATTCGTCTCTAGAAGCTCAATGATGTTTAATCCATGTTAGTAACGGATCGGAGGTTATTAGTGCAATTGGATCATCTAAACGATAGCCATTAAATGCTTAATAGACCTATTGTGGCCTAATTACCTACAACTACAAAGACAGCTGTATATATATCTTCGGATCGGCTTCCAGTCTAACCGGATGCAGCTGAAGTATTTTAGATGGAGCTACTGCCTATTTGACCTTCACAACCCAGTAAGTACTGAGCAATACGATACTCTTTGGTAAAATTGGTTGTCAGTCTTTCGAGCCGACTAACTAACTGTAACCACTATCAAAGATTTACAAATGATAGCCGGGACCAACGGAAACAGCTTAATAGACTTTTTGAAGCACAGACGAAACTGGGTGATCAGACCACCTATCCAAAGACCAAACCAAGCAACCTCACTTAACCGTAAGATTGATCTTATTAGCGGCTGTTTTTATTTAGCCACGAACTCCGAGCTGTACACAGTACATCACGTTATCAATACTTGTGTCTTTGTCGTTAACGATGATAACTTCATTAATTTCTTCTCACTGTTGATTTTCTTGGTTACAGTTCTATTCTATTCTATTTTTGTTTAATGGCAATTAAAGCCGATGTCGACTATTCTGCCAATGTCCAGTGAGATAGGAAAAACAAGTGTGTAAGGTAAAAAAAAAAAAAAAACATTAATGTAATGTTAAATAAGCTACAACAAGGGTCGCATAATTAATTCTTCGATACGACTTGGATCTTGTCGGGTTAGTACGGGACTGAAACAAACAAAAAAAATAGAAATAAATAAATATTAAAATTGTTAAAACATAGATTACACGCATACCACACCAACACAGGCAGATTTATAATTTTATATTATTGTGACGGATGAAAGTCATCAGCGCCACAAGCAGTTCGGGGGAGGAATATGTTAGCATGGAGGGGAAATTAGTCGGAAGAGGGATTTTAAATTTAGGGAGACGTTTATACAGATCTAGAGGAGGAATGTTGTTTGAGCATTCAAAGAAGATGTGATCCAGAGTACCCTCTTCCAACCCACACTCGCAAAGAGAGGAGTCCCTAACCCGGATTTTTTGCAAGAAAACAGGGGTACTACGGAAACCTAAACGAATACGACATATGATAGATATAACAGGTTTGGAGACTTTTTTGTAGCCATAGAACCAAGGTTTTGGCTTTATGGTTGGTTGTACTGCGTAATAAAACTTGCCTTTTTTCCTTCCAGTGATACTCCATTGATCCTGCCACGATGCCTGGAGGTTAATTCGTGGGAGATTCAATAAGTCATACCCCTGAAGACGATTGTGGGAAAGATCAGCTACTGTCGATGAGCAAGCATCTTTAGCCAATGCATCAACGCACTCATTTCCCTTAATACCACAATGACTAGGTATCCAGACTAGCTGAACCTCTTTTTGATTGGTAGCACAAGATAATAAGGAGTCTTTAATTTTTAAAACAAGGGAGTTGTGCAATTTACTTTTGAAAGGATTTTGTTTTAAGGCTTGCAGACAGCTAAGAGAGTCTGTGAAGATTACGGCTTTGTATATATTATGATGTGACTGTATAAAAAGACAAGCTTCCAATACAGCCACACACTCACCAGTGAATACAGAAGACTCCTTAGGACACTTAAACTGTAAGATTATTTTAGAGTTCTGGTAATAGACCGCAGCTCCAGTGTGGTTATGTTCATTTAATTTCGAAGCATCCGTAAAAAAAAATTGGAAACCGTTCCATCGCTCGCCCACCACCGCGTTGAACGCCGAGTTTGCTGACGGGGATTTTTTGGATATACCAATGTTAAAGACAATTTTTGGAACATAACTTAAAACTTTATACGCAATATTAAAAAGGGGCAATCTGGGGAATTGAATAATCGGGCATACTAAATTTAGAATTTCTCGACAAGATTTCAGAATTAAGGGTATTTCTTTATTTTTCCAATAGTTTGAATTTCTGGATATGGCATCTAACTCGTACAATTTTTCTATAAGGGGATGTGAAGTCCTGCATATAAGCCTAGATAAAAAACGGGAGGCCAGATATTGACGCCTTAGGGCCAGAGGGGGTTCAGCACACTCAACCTGCAACGCGTTAATGGGGGAGGATTTCATACAACCTGAGATGATTCGAAGGCATTTAGACTGAATCTTATCCAGTCCAACTAAGGCACCTTTGTTGCACGGGATCAGAAGATAAGTTCCATAGTCCAAAACACTACGAACTAAGGCATTGTAGACCAATTTCATGGTGTAAGGGTGAGCACCCCACCAAACGCCCGAAAGGACTTTTAAAATTGAAATGGTTCTTTCACATTTTTTTATAAGGTGATTTATGTGATGTTTGCCGGTTAATTTTGTGTCCAAAATGACGCCTAAAAATTTTACTTGATTAACTATTGGAATATTTTGGCCTAAAATGTCAATTGTTACAAGAGGAGTGTTTCTTTTACGAGAGAAGATTACTGCCGAGCTTTTTGGCGCAGATAGCGACAGGCCATGGCTTAATAGCCACTGATTCAAAGAATCCAGAGAGAGGCACAAAGATGACGCGGCATCGACTATAGAGGAATCTGTCACGTACAGGGCAATGTCATCGGCATATTGTAAGATTTGACAATTGTTATTTAGGCAAGACCCAATATCCGCCGTATACAGGTTGTACAGTATAGGACTGAGGGGAGATCCTTGTGGGAGTCCCTTCCATATCTGCCTCTCATCGAACTCCTCTCCCTGGACTCTCAGGACCAGCGAGCGGGACATCAGTAGTTCGCATATACATCGTATCATCTTAACCGGTAGACTCAGCTGTTGCAATTTTTGCCTGAGTACTGGAAGAAGTACATTGTCATACGCAGAAGAAATGTCCAGGAAGGTAGCTACAACCGATTCATTTTTTGAAAAAGCTAAGCGGATGTCCGTAACTAAAGTACCAACACTGTCCATAGTACCAAGTCCTTTCCTAAACCCAAATTGGTAGTTCGGCAGTATATCTCTCGACTCAACAATCCACTCAAGACGGTTTTTAATTAGGTGCTCCAGTAATTTGGCTAAGACCGAAGTCAAAGCAATTGGCCTAAGACCATTCGGATCATCTGCATGTTTGCCTGGTTTCAAAAGTGGAATAATTACTTGTGATTTCCATTGATCTGGGATCCAACCATGAATATAAGAAAAATTTAGGATATTTAAAAAGTAAGTTTTAGCTTTGTCACCAGAATGAGTTATAAAAGAATACGGCACACCATCAATACCCGGGGCTGAGTCCCGAACATGAGAGAGTACCACACTCAGTTCCTCCAAAGTAAATGGCACATCAAAAGGATCCTCTGATATATTTTGAAGGGGCATGTTTACACATTCAGAAAAAAGTGGAACGTATGGTGGAGCAATCTTATCAAAAAAAAGTTCAGCTGTTTCCCTAGTGATTGGGGAAGAAACTGATGAGGAGCATCCATGTCTGAACCTATTGATACTCTTCCAAACGGCCGACACAGGTGTAGAGGGAGACAAAGATGTGCAGAATTTAACCCAACCCGCACGTTTCTTCTTGCGAAGGTGACGTTTGGTTCTGGCATTAATCTGACAGTATGCCAACAAATTTTCAGTGGTCATATCTGCATTGTAACAAGCCTCGGCCTCATTCCTGTCCTTGACTGCTGAAGTGCACTCTGGATCCCACCACGGTGGTGAGGAAATTTTATTGCGGGCACTGTTTTTCAATGGAAAGCAGGAATCGGCACTGGAGGTGATGGCTGTAACAAAACCCTCATAACAGCTCTTGGCATGGTGGTGACCAGCAGGATCTAACAAACTTGAATTTAAAGGCAAAACATCAATTTTATCCTCCAATAATGATACAAAATTTGTCCAATCTGGTTTGGACAAGTTATATTTCAGAAGTGGAGGAGAACTTTTTTCTAAATAAGTCTTATTAAACAAAGTTATTACTATTGGGTAGTGATCACTACCATGCGACAAGGACGTACATTCCCAATGGGCCGAAGCCGCCAACTCAACTGAACAGAAAGTTAAATCAACACAACTCTTTTGTTGACCAGGAAGGGATCTGCGGGTTGGGCAACCATTATTAAGGATACAGAGATCCAGATCATCCAAAATCTCAACTAAAGCCACACCAAAGGCATCACAGCGTTCGGACCCCCATCTATAATGGTGACAGTTAAAATCCCCCATGACCATTATTGGTCCGTGAGTATTTGAGAAAGTGTTTTTTAATATATTCAAAAATTCAGGCCGAAAGTGAGCAATGTATATTGAAAACACTGAGATGCCCTCTACCCTTCCTGCCGAAATGCTCATCTCTCCTGTGAGTGAAGGCAAAGACAGGGGCAAAAGTGGGACCCGATTATTGACAAGGAGAGCTGAACCTCCATAGCCATCAGATCTGTCACATCTGAGAATGTTGTAGTGAGGCATGCGGAAGCTAAGACTTGGGGTGAGCCAAGTCTCAGCTATGGAACAAGCCAAAGGCTTGTGCTTGTTTAAAAGAAATATGAGGTCGTGCTTTTTATGCCACACGCTCCTCACATTCCACTGAAGGAATACTAGGCGGGACGCCATTTTTAATTGATAAGAGTACAGAAATAAGTTGGTCGGCAACGTTGGACGGTGATTGAGGGTTGGAAGAAGAAGAAATAAGGGTAGGTAGGAGTTTAATAAGGAGTTCAATGATTGAATCGATGTTGTTATGTACGTGTTTATTATTAAGCGCACAGCCATTCGACTGTGAGGGTTGGGGAGAATTGACTATCTGCTGATGAGCATTTTTGTTATATAATGGGGAAAGGGGGGCATGAGTCCTGGGTTTAAGAGTCACTGTCTTGCGATAGGACTGGGATGGAGGAGAGGATTTGACAATATTGGCATAGTTGCGGGAGACAGTAGGGATAATTTTGCATGCCTCAGCATAAGGGATGATTTTCTCAGCCATGACAGTCTTAATTGCCTTCTGCCTGCCATACTCCGGACATGACTGGCTATCGGCAAAGTGGTTCCCTGAACAAAGCACACAGAAGGCCTCACCCTCTGAAATATTACAGCCATCACCCGGGTGATCGTGGCCACACTTGTTACAGCGTGGTTTAGACCTGCACAGGTTTGCCACATGTCCAAATCTGCAGCACTTGCGGCATTGAATTGTCGGATATATGTACTGTTTAACAGGGAGAGATGTGTAACAACAGTATATCCTACTTGGCAGCATCTGTCCATCAAAGGTCAGGACACATGTTTCTGTGGGTTTCCATTCGTTAATCCCGTCTCGTTGTACTTTACGATTAATGCGTCGGACTTTCAAGATTTGTCCACACCCTATGGGCACAGACAAATAAGACATGGCTTCATCTTCTGTAAGTTCTGAAGGAACGCCAGTAACTACACCCATCCTTGTGACATTGAATGACGGGACTGATGCACTATAACAATACTTGGACAATACACTATTTACTAAGAAAGAGTTAGCATCTTGAGGGGAAGCAAACTCCACTGACACGCGGTTTCTGCCGACTCTGTTGACACCGCCACGAACAATGTTAGCAATGTTGTTGTTCATAAGGAACTTTCCAAAATTAACTGGGTGAAGGGTGGTGCTAGCATTTGGCTGTGTCTCTATGCGCGAAACGTGGACAATGTAAGGGGCCTTATCCATAACAGAGTACTTGATTCGTCCGATTTGGTTTTTCTGTTGTTTGCTTGGCAAAGGAGGTAAGACTACGTCGTCAACAGGACGTTTGCGTGGGTTTTGTTGGGATTGAGAACTAAGCGATACGTCCATCGCTGAAACGTTACCAACAACATCCGCTAATTGCGATAGTGGGCTGAGGGAGTACTGATGATCCAAAGAAGTAGAAAATGGGATATCAGGAGGGACCTTATCAGGGGGTTTATTTTTATCCATCTTGGGTAAAAGAGAACTTAAAGTAAAACAATCACAATACAAACCTGGTTACGAACACAAGGACAACACAATTATGCTAGGACAAGTCACTGAAATATCGAAAAACACTTAAAAACAGCAAAAAAAATCTAAACACACGTGCTATCCAACAAACACCGTGGCCCTCCCTTGGTTACAGTTATTTTGGCATTTCTGGTGCGCTTGATGCACTTCCCTTCATCCCGTCACGATCATTTTTATGTTTTCTTTTTAAATCCTGTTTGCTGAATATTCCAAAGAAAAATACTCTTCTTTGTTAACAGTCATTATCAGTATATTGTAGACAGTCATTTTGTTTATTATCTTAATCGCCTAAAAACAATAAAACTACACTGTTTGTTTTCATTTCAGACTAATTGTGTCACGCTCGCCTACATTCATGCGTTAGTTGAACGATGTCGAATCATCATCTAATCGGTTATTGAGACGTTAACAGAAACTAGATTTTCATCATCATCATCATAAATAGCCTGAACTCGCCCACTGCTGGGTATAGGCCTCTCTTTACTTGTGCCAATCTGCACAGTTCTATGCAAACCTCATCAAAGTTTTTTACCCGGCAACTATGTCGTCTACCAAACTAGATGTTAGTTCAACACATTTTGTTACTAGTTCAATACGTATTTTTTAAATAAGCTGCTATATTATTCCGCATTTAAACTCTTCACTCGCATTCTTCTTTCGATAGGGATGCTTTATTCCTTTTTGCTTCTTTGTTACTGTTTAAACCTTTTTATCTTTTATTAATATTTACAACATCTACATTCACAATTGACCAGTCCATCATACTTTCGAGAAATATTCTTCATGCGAGTATTTTAACAAGCACTTCTTATAAAGCACCTCCAACAATAGTTGATTGTCCATCCTCGCTCACAAACACACAATGTGTGTCACGCTCTCTCTCGTCTCATTACGCTAATGGCAATTGGGCCGTCAAAACATTGCCGACTGCACGCCGCGAACCGTTATCGTGGTTTGCATCCACGGTCGTTGGCCCCGTATTCGCGCACTAACTACAAATCACTTCACAGATTTCGTACAACTAATGGCCAGGGTTACCACTTCGTAAAACGAAATTTGTAACTAACCTCTTTCTGATTTAATCTTCTTTCATTTTAAGGGCGTCAGATTTTTGGAAGTACCCGGTCCTACAGTTTTGATCCAGCGATACTTAATACTAATTGCCTTTCTTCACATAGACAGTACTAAAACAACAGAATAGTTTATCTAAAGAATCTTAGAAGGGTATTAGGAACAGTGATAGCCCTGTTAATGGAGCAGTTGCTTTACAGTGAGCGGTGCGGTCAACGTACTTCGTGTCACGCGACGCCGAGCGCTCTAATGCGCTTAGATTACTGCCTACTACGGTGACCAGACTATCTAGACCTCGCACCATTATCTATCTCACCCCTGATGGATCTAGAATTGAGGAGTCTAGAGCGGTATGGAAGGTCTTCGTTGTCTGGTCCGTTGTGTGCTGCATTGGCAAGTATTGCGCGAACACTGCTATTTGCTGAGGTTTCGTACGTACATGCCCTTTGTTGCGTAGTTGTTCTTTTTTATGTCCATTTCGGGAGAAATTTATGTTTAATGGATTATGTAAATTATACTTTAAGATATTGCTGCATTTAAGGTGCTCGATGTGTAGTCAAGGCAAAATATGGTGTTGATTAGGGAACGGCGAATGGAGTCTTGTAATAATTGTATCTTACTTTTTATGTTTCCATTATTAAGCTGTTAGAACGATGATATTCCTTTTTCTATTTTTACGTATTAGAAATTTTATGCCTAATCATTCAATCATTTTTCATAATCGAAAAGGAAAGGATTATGAAAATCATGCGGTTTGCATTCAGTATCTACATACATGAAACATATAAAGTATAGAACTAACTACGATTTATTTGTTTGAAATTACACATCTGAGTACGAACTACGGTGATCCACAAAGTTTAAAAATCCCGTCATCATCATTAGCATCTACCTTTTCCAAACAATTTTAGGGTCAACTTTCAATCTGATCTCCACAACATACTTAGATAAGTTTTTAAGACATTTTGTAGGACTTGGTAAGTCTTGAGCTGTATCTGATTAAACTGGAAGCCAACCCCAACATAGTTGGAAAAGGCGAGCCAGATGATGATGATGATGAAAACCTTTTGTCAGACTTTTGAGTTACTATTTAAACGTGAAACTAACGACTTTACATGCATTATACAAATTCCATCATATTCTGAATTTCTGACTGATTTATTTGTCATCCGCGTAGGACAAACTGAAATACAAAAATACAGAAATCGACAAGTACCGACACAGAGATGTCGGTAAATTCGTCTTTAATTATTTAAATTTTCTAGGAAACAAAGACCAAGACAATACAAAATAATTGCATACAACAGACAGAAAACAAAGAAGTCGAACATGAACAGCATGATTCACAAAGCAACAACACTGATGCCGATGACGCAAGCCCTGAACCAGTTGAAGAAAATTAAAACAGAATATCCAATAAAAGCGAAGACTTACCCACTGAAGTGACATTTAAATCCTGCTAACACCTTAATCGGCTTACTGCTGTTCTCGATATAGCCCGCCCCAGACTGTCACCGGAATTAGGTAATAGGATTGCGATCCCTCTGGTATTTACCAATAATTTGCCAAACAACTAACGATCTATTCTCCCAATTCAGTAGCTTTTGGAGTGAAAATCGATTTGAAAAGGAAAATGTCGTTTTATTAAAAATAAAAAATCTTATTAATCTAACTGAATTATTGTTATTAATGTTACTTTCCTCGACAATTATTTCGTCTGTAGTGTCTACCGCTTGTTCTATTTCTGAGGTATTCTTAGCCAAAGTTTTTGGTTAGATAACGATGTCTTAGGTACTTGCCTCATCTTGTTTTAGAACTCTTAGAAAAGGAAGATCTTTGGCCGGTGACGGATTGCCGTGTACCGCGGTAAAAGGTAGAAGCTACATAATCCAAAGAAAATTCCGTTGTCCTAAAAACAAGAATCAATGACATGCATGATTTATGTGCAAAGTGCTATTGGATATTTCCACCAGAAATTTCTGAGCAGCAGCCACGAGGCTTGGATATGTACCCGGTTGATGGCAATAGGGTCGTCTCCTCGTTAACTTATACATAACTGGCGAAATGTGGGTGTAAACAATCACCTAAATATTACGATTATTTCTTACTTGGGATTAATATTGGTAAAGAGAGTTAACAGATACGGTTCTACAAAACATAGACATAAAATCCATCACGAAGACCAAATTATATCCATAAAAGAAAACATAAACCCACAACCCATCTGTTTTACATATCAAATCCATTCTCAAGCAACATATTTATATCATCAGAGTCAATATAGCATGCTGCTCATCACAAATCATAAGTCGTGGCTGTCAAAACAGGGCGCCATCAACAAAAGGGTCTCGGCAGGAAGAGCGGCTTCTAATGGATTTATTTAGATGTCATTTTTTATGTGGGCGGGGGCTCGAGCTGACGCCTGGCTCGAGCTAGTGTGGATACGACGGACTATTATCTTGGGTTTGGACTTTTGAGGGCATTTTCTGAAATTGTGTTTAAAATATTTTTTATTTAGTGTACGTCTGCTGTTATATCGGATATCTGGATAGAAAATAGGTACGTTAGGTTATTTTTATTATAATAGCTAGCCCATAGTGTCCCACTGCAGGGCAAAGCCCTCCCTCCATTCCTTCCATCGATCACGATTCCGTGCACCTTCTTTCCAATTCTCAAGGAAGACATCCAATTCGTCCCGCCATCTCCTTCGTGATCTCCGGCGACCCCGTGTCACTGTTTCAGGGCGCCAATCCTAAGCTTTACGGGCCCACAGTTCGTTCGGCATGCGACAGACATGTCCTGCCCATCCCATTTAAGTATCGCAGCCTTTTGAGCCACGTCAACAATTTGCGTTTTGAAGCGCAGTATAGTGTGGAGACAATTACTCTGAAGGAGCCTCTGAAGTAGGTAGTTTATTTAATGCCGTAGTCTTTTTTCTTATGGAATGTTAAATTTAAACAAACTGGTTTCAGATTGCTCCCAGAAATACAAGAACTGCTGCTCTTGATTAATAAGTAACAATAAAACAAGGTATCAATTTATTTGTCAAGGTGTCTCGCATTACAGGTTGTCAACACATTTAAAAATACCTACTACAATCACGTCATACAAATGTCAATCAAGCAAGCAACAAAGGAGTTACGACACAAAATTAACATTACAAATAAATCAATTATTATGATTCACAAACAACATTGCATTATGATACATAAAACCTAGAATGCTGACCTAGCTCATAACACTTCCTCAGTTTGCTTGGCCACTTTATATAACACTACGTTCAATTGAATCGCTTGTAATTTAATAATTCAATGTATTACGCAAGCGGTTGCAACCGCAATCGCTATCACGTTGCGTTGCGTTGTAAATGCGAAATAACTTGATTGTGACTCAGTTGGAGTATCGATATCGAACTAAGCTGTGATTACAAGTATTGAGATCATGCACAAAAATATCTCCGTCATCCATAAATAATAGGTCAATTCTAAAAACGAAAATATTAGAAGCACATCCACACTAAGCCATCTTGATAAATGTGAGCCCTCCGTTATCCCTCGAACGAGTGTTCCGTCTCACTGATCACGTTCTATGAGTGCGTGCGCCCACCACACACACATACTATTACGCACTTTAATGCATTTCACACTCACTCAGGCACATCTCCCGTGTTCACATACTCGTTGGTTACGTTGTGCTTGTGTGTGTGACCCGACATTGGTATTTTGATTGGTCATGCATTTCACGTGTTACGGCTTGCGGGCTTGCGGGTATAGACTGCGCCCGGGCAATAAACGCGGTAATTTACAGCGAGTCTGCCCGTACCTAAGGAGGCTGTATTTTAAGAGAGATAAAAGCAATGTATTGATGTGATACAGAGATACTAACGGTTGTAGGTATTATTGGTTTGTTGAAAGTTGAATTAGACAAAAACTTGGGTATAAATATTATCTCATGCGTGGTTTGAGAGGATTGAATTTGAAAATTGATTAGCTATTTCAGGTTTGAGATATTCTTATTTCCCATAAGACAGGGTATAAATCAGATGTTTTATTAAAATTACTGTAAAACCCTTTATAGAGGTATTCAAAAACGTCTCCAGAAAAGAAAAGTGTAGGTGGATATCTAAAAGAAACTAGATATCTACCTATCTAAAAGTTGTTGCTCACTAACTTTTTATTTCGCTCTTTATTAACTGTTGAAAAAGAGTTAAAAATGCTACCTACAAAGACTTAGCAACACAGCAAGAGTACCTCCCTTCCGTGAAGTGTATAATTGAAGAAGACAGTCTAAGCTTTAGCATCAAACACAGAAGAACTGGTGACCGTCCACCGTACATCATTCTTCACCGTACAATCCTTATCGTAGGGGAAAACAAAGACTACTTTTGAATCCAATGGAATCCTCTGTAAAAAAGCAAATAAATTCAGTAGTATGAGTAAATGCCACCTTGACGTCTAACAGGGAAGAATTGAAAAAGAAAACGTGTTGCGCCGACCCCAAATAGAATGGGATAAGGGTAGGAAAATGATGATGATGATGATGATCTAATTCAGTAGTAAATACGGTAGACAGGTCTATTGTCATCCAAATAATTACTACTTTGTCTACCAACAAGCTCTGGTTGCTCTTCTGCAACCAATAGTAAACAGGGTAGTATTTTCGATACGGCCAGTAAATATTAACTGGGTTTTGGAGGTCAGATAGGCAGTCACTTCATTTAGAATACTGGTATTCAGCTGCACGGAATCCGGTTAGACTGGAAGCCGATATGAGGGTACGTAGTTGGGAAAAGGCTAGGTAGATATTTGGCAATCGATGCGGTCATTCTCTCCAACAACCGTCTTATAATCGATAGTAATTTATATACATGCAATATTCAGCTACTTCAGCAAGTAGAAGCAGGCGTCGACCGAGAGGCTATCAAACCAACAACAGCAACTCATTCGATGCTAACGCAATCTACGCAGTACGCACATCGAACTAATGAAAATTAGACAATGTTCTGTCATATTTTACTTGAAATTCATTATGAAGAATGTTATTACAATATTATTATAATTGAAGCAGCATTTTTTTGTAATAAATAAAAATACTCTGCTCAGACCTAAATCCGTTTAATTTTTGTCATTATATTCGAGGTGAGGTCCGTTCCGTCTAAACCGTTTTCGGAAGATCAACTCCGAAAACACAACTTATTAACAAACATTTAGTAACCGAAGTTCTTAAATATTACATATAATACATGCCTTTGCACTGTGTCCAGACGTCACTTTAGTCTTGCCAGTGGCTATTTAACACATTGAGAGCCGTTTGATCTGTTCGAGCCGTTGCATCTCTCATTTGCAAAGAAACCGCTTCTTTGCTTGATTTCGCGACCGGACCCGACTCACGAGAACTGCCAGTTCTGTAAATTTCTTTTGTAATACTTGATTACTATGGGTATAGAAAAACGATGAAGAACACAATTTCAATTTTAAATTTAGGTTGATAATTTCATAAATTCGTACGGAGAAAGTAGAACGTTCCGTTTGATAGTTTGTACCCTTTATATGGCGTCGCATTACTAAAAAGGTACACGCTTAATTTTGATTTCCATTTCGGGGTTCGTATAATATGTATATAATGATGGCAATTCGATTAAATGACTCATCAATAAAATAACCAATGGTTAAATAACGCTTCGACGATATGACAATGTAGAAATGGGCCTCAGGGAATTGTCTTTCGCTAAACACTACGCATGTCTAGAAGGAAGATTTACCTGCTTCCGCTTTTAATCATATTGTAAGTCGGTAACTCGGTACGTATATATTTCGGATATAAAAACGGCGGCCACACATGCCTACTGAATTTCTCTTGATTTCGCTTTTATTTAATGATATATGAAGATTATTCTAGAATATATTCAAAGAACGACTATATATATACTGTCCTAATAACACTGAAAACGGGATATTTACCATGTTTACTATTTATTTAGAGTTCCAGATATTTCGGCGCTGTTTGTAAGATGGTGCTTGCTTCGCGGATAAACTGAAGTTATTGCGGGTGGGTGTTTATGAGAAGACGAATCAATCAAACTGGTCAAACAAATCAATTAGTCTGATTATGATTTCATAGAAGGCATCGATAAGGGTTTGTTTATACCTTGTATGTAATTTCTTTCTATAGTTCCTGGATTATTGACTATGCGACACATAAATTTTTTTAGTACTATACGAGCAGTAATATGTATATCATTGGCTTTTCTAAGAGCCTAGACAAGTGGTAGGTAATCGATTTTTAAATCGCTCTTGTTTCTATGACTTTCAACAGAATTGGGCCATTTGAGATCGAAACGGTCAAGTGTGAGTCTCCTTGTTAAGGAAATCGGTCGCCAACTGTCCGGGTCTTCGCGTCACCAGAGGGCTGGTTCTTTCTTTGGCCACAGCGAATAGGCATTGACGTGCAACGTGGAAATTCTGCCAGTATTCTAGGCACGTTCCCGGATTACAGCGATGTTGAGGAGTGGGTACTTTGAAGCCTGAAACGTCCTATGTCGTCGTTTTACTATGTACTTAGGTAGGAATTTAGCTTTTTGAAGAATTTTGCGGATTCTTTAAAAGTGAATAAATCGATAGAATTTATTTCAGTCTTTCGTTGGTTATATCAAATCGACCAATTAACTTTATTATCATCTTTATCACTAATATAAGACACTGTTTCTCGGCCGCCTTCAGACTTTTCAGGTGTTTCGGTAAGTTCAGTTTCCTTAATTTCGGGCTTAAATGGTTAATTAAATCCTACTCAATAAAACAAAGGTTTCCTTTAGTGGAGTATCCTTAACATCCATTTTCAGTTTTATAGTCTACTCATGATTAATGTTCTATACTTGTCGCGTAACAATTACTAGCCAAATAAGTATGGCTACTTGACAGACCGCAGACCTCGTGGCCATATATAGATAACCACAGTTAACTTTATAAGGCGTTTGTGTAGGTAGTTTTGGTCTAAACCAGACACTTTTGGGCTTCTAGAAATAAGCCACCCTCTGTAGTGTTCCCCGTTTCAACCCTCACAAGGGTTGACACCCATTTTATATATAAAACGTTGTCATGAAATAAAATATTTTTGAATCGAAAGGCAATTTTGTATTTTATGAAAGTGTAGGTACTAACCTTTTCTTTTTGTATTATTAATTAATAAATAAGTATTGGTTTTGTTAAGAAAACTTTTTGCCGGTAATTTGAGGTCTTCAAACAAACCAATTTTTTTAAATTTAGATTTTTTGAAATAATCACCTTAAAAGTAGCTGTTGCCCGCGACCTTCGACCACGTGGAATTTACTCTCCTATTTGAATCGGATTTTGTTGTTAATAATTTTAAAGGTACCTATGTTACTTCTTATAACATCATCAGCCAATAGAAGTCCCGCCAAAATCGGTTCAGGCGTTTCCGTTTACATAATTTAAAACATTTTTTTTTTTGAGTTTCGTAAGTAAACTAACGAGTAAGCAGACATTTTAATTTAACTTTCATTTTAATTTTTTTTCCGTAGTTATGGTTTAACAAAGTTTTTGATTTTGATAAACAAATATAAAAATAATAATAATGTTATATTTATATTTGTTTATCAAAATCAAAAACTTTGTTAAACCATAACTACGGAAAAAAAATAAGTTTACTACTGTTTTTGACAGCATTCGGCAACCCTAATCCGCACGCACACATAGCTACCAAAATTACAAACCATTTCATACCACGTCTGCTTCATCGCTTGATAATAAAGCAACGTCTAGTGTCGGAAAATTCCTACAGCACCACACTGCTTGAAATTCAAATAACAAACGAGTGCGTGAACAGTTTCTAAATACATTAAAAGCCGCTGCAGCGCTTCTGTAGAAGCGGCGTTTAGTAAAAGAATAATTTGAAAGCGCTTGGTTCGCTGGCAGGGTGTAATGGAGGATCGATATACGGTAGTGCGATGTTGCCGTACTGCGTACCCTGTCCCCTCGTAGCTGGGTCTTTGTACTCTCGGAAGAGAGGCGGCATTAACTTGGAGTGCGGGATTATTTTTGAAGGAAAACTAAATTATTTTTTTTTACATGATGTAATGGAATTTTCTTTTTGTTTTATTGAAATGTTTTCGTTCAAGCAAGGTTTTTGTATTTTTTTTTTAATAAAAAGCTCAAAGCCTTGCTTATTTAGAGAAAAGTATTTTCTCTGTAGAGTGAAGTTTAATATGAAAGGACCTGTTTAAGTGTCTTATTAAAGTGAACTGTTTCTTTTTATTTCTATTGTTTATTTACTATATTAATTGGTTAATCGGAATTGTTGATAAAAGATGGTAGACGGAACTTTGACAGGCCAACAACGAGAGACACAAAATGGTGGAAGCTTATTTTCAGCAGTAACTGGAACAAACAGCTCGAGTCAAGTCAGAGAAATTATTATAATTTGGTTTAAGGAATCTGTGGGTGTATCTCCTACTATTCATCATCATCATCATCATTAGCCTAGCCTTTTCCCAACCAGGTAGGGGTCAACTTCCAGTCCAACCACATGCAGCTCAAACGCTAGTATTTAACATTGAGCGACTGCCTATGTGACCTCCACAACCCAGTTAGTATTGGGTAATACGATACCTACCCAGTAAGGCTGGTTGACAGATTTTCGTGCCACTGACTGACACTTAACGGCTGTCGACAATCTATAATTATTGACATTTGGAAACAACGACTTAAAGTATTTTTCAATACACTTCCTCGAAAACTAGCGCTTATTGCACTACGATTAGGTTCGACATGCAACATATTTCGCACGCGTACGGTAATCTTATTTTTCCGCAACCAAGGGCGGGAAAGAAAATTACCACAGATAACTATACCATATATTATGTCCAAATCGATTAAAACATATGAAATTTAAAAAAAAAATCGCCACCGACTATAGAGGTTTAGGCGATGTTTTGTTTTTAATATCGTAATTTTGTTTTGCGTCTAATATTTTTTGAATTTAAAATAATTGTGTTTGTAAAAAGAATACTATAATTAAACATGACTATTTAAACAATTATTCACTTTTATTAATAAGTAAACATTTATTTGTGTTCTTAATTAAAAAACAATATTCCTATGAGGCTTTTTAGCGGCTTCATACCTTTGCTTCTTTTTCAATCTGGCGAAATCAAACCGCGGAAAAAAAGCAAATTAAATCATAGTCTCCTAAATTGATGACAAAAATACTTAAGTATCGTTATTAGTTAATTTCTTCGAAAGTGTATTGAAAAACGTCGTTTGGTACACGTGGGAATTTGTTACTGCATTTCTCGATCCCATGTTCAATCTGCCTAGAATGCAATAACAAACTTTCCGGACTTGTATCAAAATGTACTATTCCAATGCACAGAGGAATTAGCAGTACTTACCTACGCTCAAACAAATATGAAAACCAAGACTAGGTAATAATCCCGTCGGGGCTGTGGACCCCGTCGGGGTTACGGGTTGTTTGAAAGAGATACCGCGGCCTCGGCACAAGGGCTAAGAAATAACATGGGTGATTTTTAGTCAGTAGAAGTCTGACACTCCCTTCCGCTCTGTTCAGAGCGGGAGGGGTTATTTGATGATTTCACAAACCAAAAAACCGGCCAAGAGCGTGTCGGGCCACGCTCAGTGTAGGGTTCCGTAGATAATAAAATATTATGTAAACGAAGTTAAAAAAAAAATACGGGCAAATGAAACTTGACCTCTGGATTGTATAGGCGCTCATACGATTCAGGGACCAAATTATATTGGTTAACTGCAGTTTCCATCTGTTGTTTCCATCCAAGTTCAAAATAATTTTCCTAGAAAGTCCTTATAAAGTTCTACTTTTCAGATTTTTTTCGTATTTTCTAAACTTATGGTTCAAAAGTTAGAGGGGGGGGGACGCTTTGTTTTTTACTTTTGGAGCGATTATTTCCGAAATTATTGACATTATCAAAAAATGATTTTAGTAAACCCGTATTCATTTTTAAATACCTTTCCAACAATATATCACACATTAGGGTTAAAATTAAAAAAAAAAACACTTCCCACTTTACATATAGGGGGGCTACCCTAATAAAACATTTTTTTCCAATTTTTATTTTAGCACTTTGTCGGCGTGATTGATACACATATTGGTCCCAAATTTCAGCTTTCTAGTGCTAACGGTCACAGAGATTAAGCGAGGACGGACAGACAGACAGACAGACAGACATGGCGAAACTATAAGGGTTCCTAGTTGACTACGGAACCCTAAAAAAAAAGGCGCAGAGGAAACTCGGTATGTAAAACCACAGACTAACCCATAAAAGCGTGGTTAAACCTGAAGAACCGACCCGAGAGGATGTTTTTATAACCATATATCCACTTTTTTACGCTACATTTACCAAGTTTTCTTTACTTGCTTAATATCTAATTGAATACGTGCTCTTAACAAAAACCTCTAAAAGTAGATAAAGCAGGCCCATATCTCGACGCATGCAAAAATTTAAAACGGTGCCATTAGCACTTGGTGCAGCACTTTAAAATTGTAAATTGGTACACAGGAGACGTTATTGTGCAGTCACGATCGGCTGTTATTGGCTTTTAGTTGGAAATATAAAAAAGTTTTTTTAAATTTTCACTCATTCAAGACTAAATTAACCAGAAATTCCCAAAAAAAACTGAATACACTGAATGAATGAGTCTAAGAACTAAACAATGTTTAATGCAGTAATTTAACAAAATTATTACTAATATTAGCATCATCACCGTCATCATCATGTGTTTCCATGCAAGGATACAAAAGAAATATCTTTAAACCCGTGTTTTATCTAACACGTGTTTTATTTAAAAAGTGTTTTATCTAACAAATGGACCCTATTTTTTTTTTTGGGTTGGGAAATCATCAAATAACCCCTCCCGCTCTTGGGCAGAGGCGCCTTCCATGGTGCTGACATCTCTTTGAGGCGCGCGTGGAACACGAACGCGCCGTCGACAAGGCCTGTCGTCGTCATAAGACGGACGGACGGCGAGCTAGCCCATCACTCACCGTTCTCAGGCCAACAAATGAACCCTAATGTGGTTAGGATAGAGCAGTCTTTCATCGATCTCGTGAATGAAGCCCTGAAGTAGATATCCAGAAACACACTTCAGGCCGTATTTTCACCTGTCGAGGCCGCGGGTTGTCCGCAAGGGATATCGCGGCCTCGACATGAAGGGCTAAGAAGGAACATGGGTGGTTTTTAGTCAGTAGAAGTCTGACACTCTCTTTCGCTCTGCCCAAGAACGGGACTTATTTGATGATTTTCCACCCGCCAAAAAAAAAGGGATTTTTATACCGCTGATGGACCTCCGACTCGGCTATAACTAACTATCCACTGTAAGATTTTTGCGCGAAATTTTAGCCGTTAAAGCAGGTATCATTTTCTCCTTTAACTAAACTCAACACTGAAATCCCTCACTGAAGAGTATAGATAAATAAGATACTGCAGTATACTGCAGCAGTACTGTCATGTATTTTTCGAAGTAAGCAGTTCAGAAAATACATAACAGTATTGCTTAATTCTGGCGATTCCCACGACAGGCACGGCAGGTTAGCTGGGAAAAGAGTTTTTAATGCAGTTGCCCGTGTTGTCTCTGAATGCGGATTTGTTCCGCCAAAAGTATTTTTTCTTAAATCCTTCCAACATAACAACGATATTAAAATTGGTTGATATGAGAATTAACATCGTATTTAATTAAAGTTCTGTTCATAATTAAAATTCGTAATACCTATGAAATAACGGAAATATCCTGGATGGGTCTGTCACAAGAACTTGGAGCTTGGCCCAGGGTAAGAGATGCTTGTGCCGTGGGTAAAGTCGAGCTGTGAATGATGATGATGAAATAACAATCGATTGTAAAGAAGAATCGGAAGGTTTCACTCCCTATAATTCGTGGCAATTGATTATTATATATTCTCAACGTTTTCATGAACACTTCAGGGCAAAAGGACACACAAATCATGTTTTGAAAATAAATGTTTTGTCAATGATCCCACAGCTGGGCAAAGGCCTCCCTCAAAGCCTTCCCACAAAAGCTTCAGTCAAAGCCTTCCCACAAAGACTTCCCTCAAAGCCTTCCCACAAAAGCTTTAGTCAAAGCCTTCCCACAAAGACTTCGCTCAAAGCCTTCCCACAAAGGTTTTCCTCAAAGCCTTACTGTCTCCATCTCGCTATTAAACTCACGCCAGGCAGCGCTTCTTAAGCCTCTGTCAGCGACGACGACGTCCGTCTTCTGTCACCAACTGCGTGACAACACTGGCTCAAAAAAACCTATGAAAATACTTATTCGTTAGATATTTTAAACTACTAGACACTTATTTTCAATACGTAGCGTGATAAACTGAAGTAAATAATGAATCTGTTTTAGTTCAAGGGAAGCGATTTAAGTATTTATTTAATACTAGCTGTTGCCAGCGGCTTCGCCCGCTACAACTCGAAAATTATCCCACGGGTAGATGAAATCGGGATAAAAACTATCCTATGTGTTAATCCAGGTTATAAACTATCTGTGTACCAAATTTTATCCAAATCCGTTCAGTAGTTTTTGCGTGAAAGAGTAACAAACATCCACACATCCATTCTCACAAACTTTCACATTTATAATATTAGTAGGACAAAGCACATCGTGATCATAACTTTGATAAAGTTCTAAAATAAATAAGGTAAACAAAAGTGATTATTTTTTCTTAGAAAGAGTCTCTATTTATTCCAGACAGATTGAAATTAAACCTCAACAAAAACTACGTAGAAAAATTCAATTCCATTCAATTCCAAGAAAATAGCTTTTTTCATAAGATTGTTTGGATATGACAATAGTGGAGCTGTGGTCTGGTCAATCGCAATAATTCTGAACGTTCGTTCGCGCACGAGTCGCGATTTACGTGAACCGTTTCACGTAAATCGCGAACTATTAACTGTTTCGTCAACTATTAACTGTTTATTATATCGACGGAATGCCCCGAAATAAATTAAATTCCCTGGGAGATATTATTCCCATTATTTTAAACTAGCTTCGCCCGCTTGGAAGTCGAATATTATCCCACGTGAACGTGAAATGGGATGAAAGATGACCTATGTGTTAATCCAGGTTATAAATTCAGTGTCCAAATTTCTGCCGCATCAGAAGCAGCCGAAAGAGTAACAAACCTCCATTCATCCTTCCTCACGAATTTTCGCAGTTTTTTATAGTAATGTCCTACCTAATGGAAACTTAGTGAATGCAGCAGCCCTCAATTAAATTTCTAAGAAAACGACAACTAAGCAACTAGAACATTGTTACTGTGGCTTGTCCTTAAACCTAAATAACGCCCATTAGTCCAGTGTATTACTTGTATTAGCCCAAGAGTTTGCCAATTCCACGGCATCGTCGGTGGTAGCGGTGGTGTGGAGGTTGCTTTGGCTGCATGTTTTGGAGTTCAGCGGGCAGGACAGGAGGGGGAGCATAGTCTGCGACTCAGATCCACACCCAGGCCCCGGCTCAGGTACTGCCAGGTGGACCACTGAAGGTGCTCTAGTTATAACATTTCAGAAAGCGTTTTCAGGATCACGGCAATGACAATTTCAGAGACGCATAGGTAAGTACATAATGTATGCTGTATTGTGACTGACTCTTGGTAGAGTCACCTAGGTGTAGAATAATTCCTCAATTGACGACACGGTTGGCGCAGTGGCTGAGCGATTAGACTGCTGGGCTGCGTGTCGCGGGTTCGATGCTCGCACGGAACAAATATCTGTTGGCCTACAGATAGTTGTTTCGGGATAGTTGTTTGTGTGTGTGTACACACGATACGCACCCACGATACAGGATATATATTCATAGTGTGAGCAACGTTTAAAAAAAAAACACACACAGTGAGTTGCAAGACAAACAATAATAATTAATAAGTTGAAACAAGAAAAATAATCGTCAATTAGACTGGCCTTTAAAACAGGTACGTAAGTACCTCTTGTGAATAATTTTCTCGTTATTCTGACGTTCATTTATTTTTCACCAATACTTAGCCAAATAAAAATAAAATTCGTCCATCAAAACTGCAGATTAAAACAGTAATACGCTTCGCAGCTGTCGAATTTACATATCTTTCCTTGTCTAACGTACGTTTTTAGAAAGAGATGCGGCCATTCGCCTGTTTCCGGCTGTTAGCCGAAGAAACCCGAAGCGACCGCGGGAAACAAGTTCGTCTGTTTTAGTACTTCTTATTTTAAATTCTGTTTTTAGAGATAAGTTTACGATGTACCCGCATAATATGTTGGTAATAATACGACATACGACAGCAGAAAGGAAATAAAAGTAATGGAAATGTTATGGCTGTGAGCGGAGAGCGGGAATAGGTATCACCACATTTAATGAGTAGTCTTATTTATTGTAAGGATATAACATTTAAATATGTTCAGATAAAATTCTTATAATAATGAATGTTATTAAATAAAAGTAAGTGGGTACGTCCCCAAAAAGTATACCTACATTAAGTAAACAGAATGGTAAAGACGAGAGATGCCTCCATCATCATTCTGCTGCTCTTATCCCAAATTAATTTGTGGTCGACACAGCATTTCTTCTTCTTCCATACTTCTCTATTACCTACTTGTCATCTCATCAAGCACATCCCTTCATCCATCGTTTCTTTGGTCTTCCTCTACTCTTATAGCCATCCACATACTTAAAACTTTGCTCAAAACCTTTCCATTATTCTTTCGCATTCCTATACCACTTTTTAGTCACCAGCGCCACTTTCAAACTTCTTCTCATATTTTTCGCTTTTTATGATTATGGTAACCTGCAAGTCTAACAACCAGTCTCAACGATACCCCTTTATCGTATTACCTAGTAATAAATAACTGGGCTGGGTTGTGGAGGTTAGATAGGCAGTCGCTCCATGTAAAATACTGGTATTCAGCTGCATTCGGTTAGACTGGAAGCCGACCCTAACATAGGTGGGAAAAGGCTAGGCATATGATAATGGTTAGGTAGAAAAAAATTAAACACGAATCCAGCTATTTGTCTTCGTATAGTTACGAAATATTAGTCTTATATGGTATGCATGTAAGCAATTTCAATAACATTACAGATTTAAAGAAGCAAAACAGACACAAAATATTACACCATATCATTCTACAAAATATCGTCAAGTTTTGCGTCTCGTCCTTTTAATATCAAATTCCTAACACATATAAATTTGACGATTAAAATGCAAATTCTCGATCCAACAGCTCAATTATCAATGTTTATAAAACAAGTTTTAGACATTATGAAACAAAAAATCGCAATTTAGAATACGAAAAACGACTTAAAATACTGTTATTTACACAGAAAACGGAATATTTACCATGTTTACTTATTGTTTCGAGTTCTCGATATTTTGGCGATGTTACAAGCACAATGATCTAAAAAAACAAAAAAAAATCTCTCGCTCTTTTGATAAAATCTTATTATCGACTTTATAATGTAAAGGGGAAGACATAATCAAAATTAAAGATTTTGTCAACGGAAAGTAATATGGCTAATAAGAAAGAAAAAGCGTACTCAGATGAATTTAAACTGACTTGCGTTTAGAAGCAGAAGACTTTATTGACTGAAATTAGGAACCAATCGTCCTAGTCTATCTTAATCCTCCACCAAACGGAGGAAGATAAGTTAATAATGCTGGCCACAAATACAATAAGGATAAGCATAGCGAATTCCACAATCATTGAAATTCGTCGGTTAAGTAAAGATTATTTAATTGATAAGTTAGCAATTGTGGAATCAAATACCTTTCTGAATTCACGCGTAAGTTCAAATTCTTTCGAGATATCAGCGGAGATGGGTGGAAAATAATAGAGACAATTTAAGTATTTTTTTGTAATAATATATGAAAGACAGTTAATAATTAATCAGTCTTTCATGTTCCTACTGATTGGACACCAGCCTAATTTCTTTGAGAGGGACTGGTTCGTAATTTACGCGCATCCAGTACGGATTGGGTTGGACGTGCATTATAGCATACTTTGGCATATTACTAAATTCTTTGAAAAGCTTTCACAGGGTCGAATCGGTTCGATGGGGCTACAATTTTTGTTTTCAATAATGGATGTTGAAAAATCATAGAAAAACTCCGAAGACTTTAAAATGGGGATTTTAAAGTCTTCGAAATGTTTGTATGGAGTCAAAAGTTTAATCAACCCTTCCAGGACCACGCCTTGCAGGAGAAAACTGATCCCCGTAACTGCAAAATTCAGGGATACACTCTTTTTATTAAATTTTTCATGATTTTTTTTTCATGAAAATTGTAATAAAAAGAGTGAATTTTATCAGCAAAGTCGTATTTGTGGCCGTCAATCGCAACTCTATACAACATGTCATATGAATACTTACTTAACTATATTTTTTTTGTGTCAAATGCTTCGTTTTGATTGATTTGATTCAACACCTAATTCGGATTCACTACATTTTCTGATGATGATGTGAGTCCTAAAATTTGCCGTATCATGCGATCAGATATTAAAATAGAAACGTCTCTCCATTTATCGTCACAATTTTAAACATCGATTGCAATTTGAAATTTGGTTAAATGGATAACTATGAAAACAAGAAGTAATTATAATTTAATACAAACATGCTGACGCAAAACTAAACAAAAATGCTTACAACTGTTAATCTTCAAGCTAAACGAATCGATTTCAAATCAAATTGAGAAAAATTGGAAACGCAATCTAGCATGAATCCAGTAAAATAGAATTGCAATAATTTAGGTGTGACCAAGCAAATTTATTTTTTCATGTCTATAAAGCAAATACTTGATGGAACTAAAGTAGTTAACGAAGCAATAAACCACAGCAGAAAGTTAAAATCCTTGATATTATCAGGCAGAGCATCAACATGTAGAACAAACAAATGAATCCAAACAATCGTGGACGCTCCGGCGCGTCTTATCCGTCGTGTTGTGTTAGTGGCGTTATTAACAGCAGTAAACATTCAGTGGCCGCGGGCAGTAGGTATGTGTAGGTACTTAGTGCTGTTTACTCGGCGACTAGGGACGACGGCCGAGGGGCCCTGTTGTCAGGGGACCCTCCCACGGCGCGGGCTGCCGCCGCCGCCGCGTAGCCCCGCGCGACGGCAACAGCCGCTGCCGCCACGGTCGCGGATACGGTCGCAACCTGCCACACTGTACGCAGCATACTAGGAGCACAGAATACACGGAGAGATTTCTCGTATCGTAGTCTCTGTAGTCTCCCCCAGTTGCGTTGACCTCCCCTGCCCCCACATTTACATTACAATTGAATGATAAAAGCGGGCGTTTATCGCACACGTAGAGGTCGTCATTAAATGGGCATTAGTACATAAGCGATTCAACTGTAACTGTGTGCATAACTGAACTCGTATTGTGGTTAAATAGATACTACGTCTATTCATTTTCCGAATGTAACCCAACACTCGCGCGAACTTTGCTTTTGCTGTTTGTTCAATTTGTCTTTTCTTTACAAATATGGAGTTACATGCATAATGTATGTTACAATACTTACAATGTATGCCAGGAATAAGTACCTATTTGGATATTATTATTTCGAGTTACAATAACTAATGAGCCAATATTCATACGAATTCTCAATAAATATAATGACTTCATGACTATTATAATTCATATTGAAGTACCTAGTTTTTCGTATAATGACTTTGGGTGCTATTCATGAATATGAATGGCGGGCGGCCTCAATGATCAAATGAGTTTTTTCATTTATTTGGGCACACGAATGATGACATTAGCTCGCTTATCTAAATAACAAATGCCAACTGATGCTTTAACAAGTTCCGCATAAACATGGCATATTTGCCTTTTATTAGCGATGGCGCGACGAGCCGGTCCGATAGGTATTGTTTGCATAATACCACTCCACTCACCCGTCAGCCTGCCTTGTGTGTGCGGCGAGCGTGCGTGACATCGTGTGTCTGGGGCAGTGTTGCCAGATGTCTTGAACCTTTTATCTGTAGTAGAAACTGCTAAAATCTGTATAAAATCTGTATAATCAAATAAACCAAAATCGAATTATTAATCATCATCATTGCTTCTTTTACGAGTAAAGAACGAATAAGAAGAAGAACTAACGTGATATGTTTTGATTATCGTATATGAAATAAAACAATACACTAATTAATAAAATTGACTTTTTATTTAAGTACTTAAATATACTTACTGTAAAATTAAAAACATTAATTTAAACAAACAACATATTAAAACTCAAACATTTGCATAACTGAAAATAATAATTACTTTATTATTTTCAGTTATACATATTTTTGTTAAATTTTAACAGTAATTTATTATCAACCTCTAGGCTATAGCAAGGTTTTGCACCAATCAGTTGCTTTGTATGTAAAAGACCTTCAATATTATTTGTATTATGTCTATTGCGTTGTTTTGTCTTTATTAAATTTATAGAAGAGAAGATCCTCTCTACGGCGGCACTGGAATGAGGTAGACTTAAGATTGCAGAAACAAATTTAGACAGTGTAGGATATAATTGATTGCTGTAGTTAGCAGGATCACGAGCTGCAGTGACTTTACACCAGTAGATTTCGACGTCTTCTGAATCATCAGGCGCTAGATCTTTATTATTACGCAAAAACCGCCACTCTGTGTCTCTGTGTATTCAATGATGTGTGTACTTTTTATTGCTTCGTTCTGTTTTGAGTTGATTATTATAGTAATTTAATCGAGTTAGAAAACTCTGTATATAAATCTGTATCCAGTGCTAATCTGTATTACACATCAAAAATCTGTATAAATACGGAGAAATCTGTATATATGGCAACACTGGTCTGGGGAGTTGCGCAGTGCGCGCTGATCACCCGGCGAGCATACTGCACAGGCGGCATTCTGACACATTCCCTTGACTTACCCACATGCTCGTAAAATGCATCACGCTAAATTGCCCCTTATTCCTAAAGCGCAGAGTTCAACGCGCGCAGAGTCGTAAAGAAAATTCAAACACCGTGCTAGTGCACGGCGCGCGGTGGCGCGAGAATGCGCGGCGCGTTCGCCTCTTGTTGTATATGCGACCCTAGTAGAAGTGCCCGCTATGTCGCGGCACGCGCCATCTTCTCTACCGCATCAGTGATCGGACTGGCAGCGTAGTCATAACTTGACAGTCTAGTTCCAAATGCCGCTGCTATGGGTGGCACTTCAACAACAAAATAAAATTTTGCTGTGCAGGAAAACTCTTTCGCTTGTTTGCGTGATGTCATTGCTCTTTGTTTTTCCTAAAAACATACAGTGATAATATTCAATATGCATCGATGATGAATTGATGACGTACATACTTACTAATTGCATTAAATATAATAATGATTAAAATTGAGAAAGATTACTCGCTGGATAGGATAAAACTAGCATTAACGACAACAGAATGCTAAGAACCGAAACAGTTCGAGGCCCATCTATCTATATTTATGTTATCTACGTCATTCATTATTAATTCTGAATGAAGATCCAAAAAGGGTAAATACAAGCTACAGTTGAATAGCGGCCCACAAAGATACGCTACAGCCGTTGTACGAGAACTCCGCTGACGGTAGAGAACGACCGACAACATGATTGTTGATAAAAACAGACGCAGCGCCGCGGCCGCCATCGCCGAGCCAAACATTCCGCTTAATAATTTCCTCCACTTTATTTTTTATCAGACAGACACGACACGACCGCGCCGATCTCGGGTTGTTTCAAAGCATTCTCCTCTTCGGTACAAAAAAGGAATGTCAACCACGCCAAAATGATCCGTAAGCATCGAAGTTATTAGGGTACCATAAGCTGACGAAATATAACAGAAATTCTTCACGTGTTTCAGAAATCGTTTCCATTTTCGTAGCACACACAATGGAGGTTTCGATGGGGATCATTAAAGCTGAGGAGCGATGCGCGGAATAACAGTGTAGAACGGGTCTTATATCAATAGCCGACGATTCCGTTTGGCATGCAGCAGGAATTGAGAAGGCCATTTGCCTCGTTTCGTCGGGTTGAGGTCGTCGATAGCGTAAGCGAGACGGCATTAATGGAATAGTACGTGTAGCTCTTGTGATATTCTGAGAGCCTGGTAACTGAGATCGTTTGCGTGTCGGTCGAGGTGGCGCGGTGCTCGACGGCTCACAGTAATTTTAAATATCTGCTGGAGGAGAGACAATCGCATGCTTTCCATTGTTTTATGAAAGAAAAATTGTTTGAGTCTTTTTTATCTCTGATTATACCATAACGTAGATACTAACACAAGAAATAATAATAAAAGAAATATAAATATCATTTGTTCGAACTACATTGGTGGCATACAATTATTTTAATAATCTTACCAAAAAACTTTATAAATATAAAAGAAATCTAGATTGAACACGTCCGGTGTCGGCAGGTGACGTAGATAAATGGCATTGAAGTCAAAAGCCGTACCTACCTAATATGCAAATGATTTTCAATTAGCACAGGTGATACTTGATAAAAGTGATAAATATAAAACATTTAGCATTGCGTACTTTTTGCTATTGTAGAGTTATTTGTTGATTCCAAATAAATCAAACAAATAAAATAAGAAAAATAAAACATACCGGCACTAATGTCATATAGATAAATAAGAGGCATTTCGTGAAAAGGTTGAGAATATTATGTATAAAATAATGACCTAAAGATTGATAAGGACTAAATACTGTGATGAGAGTATTGGATACAGGTCTTAATAAAGACAATATTTCCAAACTCTTAATCTTGACATAGAGACCTCTCGTCGAATGGTGACGATAAAAAAAAATAAGGGGAGCTATTTGTCGTTTTGTAAAATATATTTGCATAAAAACCGTGTGAATTTCTTTGTAACCTATATTTTATCTGCACCCACCTAAAATTTGGTAAAGGAATGGGATTTTAACATTTATTTTATAGAAGTTCAATACAGTACCTAATTAATATTCATTCAATTCGGCAGCGCAAAAGCTGCAACCTCCACAGACTAATGTGCCGTTGTCTTGTATATTTCTATTTACGTGACATAATATTATAGCGTATAAATAGGTACCAAAGAGTAATATTTGTAATGACGTAAAATAAAGAATGAATCGACGCGGGTTACCTTATATAGGTTAACCATATGGCAGCTAAATACCTTACTTGCCAATGGAACGATGCACAAAGATTTCTAATTATATTTTTACTCGACGATAAAAATATCAACACAGGTCATATAATAGTTTTATAATCACGGATTGAATCTGCGTTCGGTTTTGTTTGTACCTTGGTTAATTTCTTTGACAAAAACTAAATAGAATTGAAGAAATTCTGGTTTTTGCTCGCGGCCAACTCAGAAACTTTCGAGAACCTATACACAACAGTTTAAAAAAGTTTTTCATCAATCAATCGGACGAACATTATTCGTACAACTTACACACGTATGAGTCAATCAACGAAAAAAATATTTTATTTACATTGAAGTTCGATAAAATAAAATTATAGTAGTGATCCGTACGCGCCATATCGGGAAAAACCTTTTTGTTTCTGTTATTACTTTCGTTAATTGAGAGAATCTGTGAAAAAGATTTGACTAGTATTCTACCACATTATTCGGTCAACCGAAACAAGAAAGATTAATCGCAAGAAGATCAAAGGAAACTTGAAATAAAATCGTCATATTTCTATTTAAGACTCCAAAACTCTCTCAAGACATTGCAGTGCTTCCTCTTTGACGTTTCTAAGGCTTCCAATTGTGTGAATTCAAATGGAAACTTGGGAATTGTATTATATTTCTAGTTTATTATTACAAATTATATTACAGATAAGATAGTTTGAGAGAAAATGCAGATTATTACTGCACGCAAACTTAACGCAACGCGCGATAGTGCATTTTCATGTTTATTTTACAAAATAAAAATTGGCGTGCCACAGGGTCAAATTCCATGTCTTGTTCTGTTCTACCTGATCCTGTAGTACCTAGTTTTTGTATGGTCTATGGCCATAGAATCTGGCCATATGATATGGCCATAAAATCTGCGGTAGGTATGTTGTTATTTGCTTGAACAACGATGGTATGTCAAAAGTTAAGGCTTGGAAGTATTTTCATCAATTCAGTTTCTGATTAACCAAATATGTACTTATTTTTGTAGAAGCGATATTTATGAAACACGGCAAGTCGGCAGATCGGTTTAATGTGCCACAATCAAGAAACTAGACACTAATGGATTAGGACTACAAATGGTTTTTAGACTATGGCAGTCATATTAAGATAAATAAGATGTCTGATTTATATTACTTACATTTTATTCATAGAATATAAATAAAATGTCAAACTTAACATCTAATTGGATACTTAACTTAGTTCTTTACATTCATTGAATAGTTGGCAAACTCTTCTCACGTAAACAACACATGACAAACCCAAAGTCATAACTTTTCCCTCCTAATTTCCATTTTCCCGCCCAAAGCGTCAACGCGATTTAATCTGTCTGTCATCATCAATATCGAAGCCTACATCAATCCGGTACATTCCCAAATGGAACCAAACTATTCAGAAAACCAAAAACAATCCCTTCTAATCCTTATGCCGTAGGCAATAAAGTTTAACTAGCACATTACGAAATGTAAAATTAACTTTGGTAACGACCGCGAGAATTCTGTTTTCAAAACTCGTGACGATGCCCGAGGCACCACTCGCTGTGTTTCGCAATCTAATCGTAAAATAGAAAAAGTGCGAGAATAAAGAATGGTTTATGTTCGAGTGGGACGGCGAACAGTAATAGAAGAGGGTTCAATTGATTACGGAGGGTGTTGCGCCCTTCTGTGCAAGTCTATTCATTCTGCACACCCTGGGGCGGGTGGGGGGAGCCGTGAAGCATGCTATGAGCTGCGTTTTTTTGTTTCTGTCTTTATTTAATTTCGCAATGAAGGATAATTTGAATATTATGGCATTTACATGGCAGACATGTTTGCCCATACGACGCGTGTGAAACATATTAGTTATGGTTGTCACATGCAACGTGCTTATCTAAAGAACATAACACGCAATACTAGAAATATGTATGAGTGTTTTAATTTGTTTGTTTGTAATGTTTCTTTCATACGTCAATTAAATTATGATGTAGGTAAAATTAGAAACGTACAAAATTACAAATTGTATTTTCATAGAGAATCAAGAAACTTGTAAAGGCTAAACCAAAATCATCATCATCTTCATCTATTTTTAAATTTTCCTTTAGCTTAGATACAAAAAATCCAATATCGGAGGTGACGTTGACATTAGCAACAACTAATACGACAGCATAAATTAAAATTAAAACATTATGTACTTCAGCGATATGTAAATCGACCATTCTTTCAAATAAATCGTCCTATCGCAATCCAATTACATTTTGACAAAGGTGTTTATGAATTCCTAATCCTAATTAGAATCAGTTTATAAAGTTCTTATTACTGGAAAATAGGTTTCATCGCTTTGCGACCGAAAAACGAGAAACAAACGCACTACAATCGATTAAAAACACCCCAAAAATAAGAACAGTAGGAATGGACAACCAATGCTCGAAACCTTGTGGATAATGAAAAATACAAAATTCATTCTAGACTCGGTACTTTGAATTGAAATTGCAATACAATACGGGCTCATCATCCTGCAATTCAATGCAGATTAGGTCTTACTTTGTCTAAAGGATTATTCAATTGTTAATCTATGTTCCTGACAATGACTTTCATAATTTCCTGTAACATTAGACAAGTAACATTCTCAAAGACCTGCTAAAGCAAGCTAAAGTGTTCTAGATCGCCAAGAAATAGTATGTGTCTAACTTAAGACCCGTTGTTAATTCCTCTTCTATTTGTTCTAACTTAACACTTATTTAACTTATTATGTAGAATTAAACAAGGATGTGTAAATTTTATTGATTCGAAAGCATTGCCATTTGTCGATTTTCAAAATTTGTGGAATGTTCTAATCTTGTGCAGTTATCTTGGAGGATGGAAAGCATTTACCATTCCGTCAAAAGTACTGCTACTGTGACGAGACACAACTTAATAAGAAGACAATACTTAATAAGAATCTGTATATAGCTAGTTACAGTACTGATATCGTTACAGGCAGTTTACACGGAACAGTTTAGGTATATAGACCGCGAAAAGATTCTGCAGTGGCGATCACGTACCGGAATGCTACGAAGGCCGCAGGCTTAGAGGATCCACACAGGATGTGAGAAACTCAGAACCGGACGATGAAGATGGGGAGATTTAGGGGTGTCCCGTGCATGGGAGTGGAAATCTTTTGACTGAAATGATCTTGATTCACCCTCAGGTCTCTTCATCTTCATACCAAAACAAAAGCTAACACTCCAACGTCATTTGAAGTAGGTAATTGATTAAAAATATCTGTCAAAATCATTCGGACTTTGAGAGAAAGCGTGTTACGCAATTGTAATGGTTCAGCTCCGTGTGTTTTTAGGCGCCCGTCTCCTACAAATTCCACCTCTTTTTCACCATATAAAGTTTTATTACAGTACTGACTTACTTGTTTATAGGAAGAATCTAAACCATTTTCATATTTTATCACCGCAAAATATACACCAGCAAGAAACTTCACGTAAACAAGTAGGTAAAGAACATTTTTATCGCGTCGCCGCGCGTAATTTATTAATCGCAACTCATTATCTCTGTTAATGACATTCTTATCGCCTCTAGGTAGGTTAATGATAATGACCATGTATCAGCGTCACCCGCCTTCTCCGAGAAGGCCTTTGTGACTTTTACGGCCAAAGAATTTGTTAAGTGACCCTTACTTTACTGTTGGTTTATTTTAAGGGGAACACAGCAGTGGATGACTTTGACGATTTGACCTCTGTACTGGTTTTTGTTTTATTTTTCGGCCCCTACCGGCAAACGACTGTACTACAGAAAAACGTACCAAAGAACAGAAACGTGTCGCAGAGTGGTCATCGTATTTGCCTAACATATTTTGTTTCTCTTGGAGTACAATGTATGAATAAAATATTTAATTATAAATTATACACTTTGACTAATGAAGTAATAACCTAGCTTTCATTAGTTATTTCCCTGAGCACAGGTACTCCTACGATACATTCATGGTCTGATAAAGACCAGGTAACTGCTTATCGGTTCTCAGTGACGGATGTAGTTAGAATGACCTAGCTTTCAAATTTTATCTGTCTGAGCACGGATGCTACTACTTAATACATTTTGAAGGTCTGATGATGACCAGCTAAGTGCTTATCGGTTCTCAGTGAAGGATGTAGTTAGAATGACCTAGCTTTCAAATTTTATCTATCTGAGCGCGTATTCTACTACATGATACATTATGAAGGTCTGATGATGACCAGCTAAGTGATTATCGGTTCTCAGTGACAGATATACTTAGAATGCTCCAGCTGTCAGCTTTTATCTTATTGAGCACGGATGCTACTACATGATACATTTTGAAGGTCTCATGATGACCAGCTAAGTGCTTATCGGTTCTCAGTGACGGATGTAGTTAGAATAACCTAGCTTTCAAATTTTATCTGTCTGAGCACGGATGCTACTACATAATACATTTTGAAGGTCTGATGATGACCAGCTAAATGCTAATTGGTTCTCAGTGACGGATATAGCTAGAATGACCTAGCTTTCAGATTTTATCTTATTGAGCACGGATGCTACTACATGATACATTTTGAAGGTCTGATGATGACCAGCTAAGTGCTTATCGGTTCACAGTGACGGATATAGCTAGAATGATCACCATCAGGTAAATGGCACCATCAGTATCCAAGGCCTCTTCGAGCTCTTTCAAATGAGTCCACACACGACGGTTCTACGTGGTGCCATCAATGAGATCCTATACTTACCTTCGGAGTCTACCATCAGGTAGCTAGTATCATCAGTCTCCAAGGCCTCCTCGAGCTCTTTCAAATGAGTCCAAACACGATGGTTCTACTCAGTGCCGTCAATGAGATCCTATACCTACCTTCGGAGTCCACCATTAGGTACGAGACATCATCAGTAATCCAGATCTCCATCTTCCATCAAACGAAATTCTCAAGACAAAATAATTAAAACGATAAAACAATTAACACCATTAAAACAATAACATACATTACATAACATCGCGCCTGTAATCCCCAAAGGGTTAGGCAGAGGTGTACCTAATAGTAGGCGTGATGTTATGTATGTTATTATTTTAATGATTTTAATTGTTTTATCGCTTTTAGCGATAAAACAATTGTAGCAAAAAACAATTGTAGTCGTTTTTGTAGCACGGATGCTACTACATTTTGAAGGTCTGATGATAACCAGCTAAGTGCTTATCGGTTCTCAGTGACGAACGTAGTTAGCATGACCTAGCTTTAAAATTTTATCGATCTGAGCACGGATGCTACTACAAAATACATTCTGAAGGTCTGATGATGACCAGCTAAGTGCTTATCGGTTCTCAGTGACGGATACAGTTATGATGCTACAGCTTTCTGCTTTTATCTTATTGAGCACGGATGCTACTACATAATACAATTTGAAGGTCTGATGATGACCAGCTAAGTGGTAATTGGTTCTCAGTGACGGATATAGCTAGAATGACCTAGCTTTCAAATTTTATCGATCTGAGCACGGATGCTACTACATGATACATTTTGAAGGTCTGATGATGATCAGCTAAGTGCTTATCGGTTCTCAGTGACGGATACAGTTATGATGCTACAGCTTTCTGCTTTTATCTTATTAAGCACGGATGCTACTACATGATACATTTTGAAGGTCTGATGATGACCAGCTAAGTGCTAATTGGTTCTCAGTGATGGATATAACTAGAATGACCTAGCTTTCAAATTTTATCGATCTGAGCACGGATGCTACTACATGATACATTTTGAAGGTCTGATGATAACCAGCTAAGTGCTTATCGGTTCTCAGTGACGGATATAGCTAGAATGACCTAGCTTTCAAATTTTATCGATCTGAGCACGGATGCTACTACATGATACATTTTGAAGGTCTGATGATGATCAGCTAAGTGCTTATCGGTTCTCAGTGACGGATACAGTTATGATGCTACAGCTTTCTGCTTTTATCTTATTAAGCACGGATGCTACTACATGATACATTTTGAAGGTCTGATGATGACCAGCTAAGTGCTAATTGGTTCTCAGTGATGGATATAACTAGAATGACCTAGCTTTCAAATTTTATCGATCTGAGCACGGATGCTACTACATGATACATTTTAAAGGTCTGATGATGACCAGCTAAGTGCTTATCGGTTCACAGTGACGGATATAGCTAGAATGACCACCATCAGGTAAATGGCACCATCAGTCTCCAAGGCCTCCTCGAGCTCTTTCAAATGAGTCCAAACACGATGGTTCTACGCAGCGCTGTCAATGAGATCCTGTACCCACCTTCGAAGTCCACCGTCAAGTAAATGGCATCATCAGTCTCTAAGGCCTCCTCGAGCTCTTTCAAATGAGTCCAAACACGATGATTCTACGCAGTGCCGTCAATGAGATCCTTTACTTACCTTTTGAGTCCACCATCAGGTAAATTACATTATCAGTCTCCAAGGCGTCCTCGAGGTCTCAACACCATTAAAATAATAAGATACATAACATAACATCACGCCTACTATTAGGTACACCTCTGCCTAACCCTTCGGGGATTACAGGCGTGATGTTATGTAATGTATGTTATTATTTTAATGGTGTTAATTGTTTTATCGCTTTTAATTATTTTGTCTTGAGAATTTCGTTTGATGGAAGATGAAGATCTGGATGACTGATGATGTCTCGTACCTGATGGTAAACTTCGAAGGTGGGTATAGGATCTCATTGACGGCACTGAGTGGAACCATCGTGTTTGGACTCATTTGAAAGAGCTCGAGGGGCCTTGGAGACTGATGATACCAGCTACCTGATGGTAGACTCCGAAGGTGGGTATAGGATCTCATTGACGGCACTGAGTAGAACCGTCGTTTGTGGACTCATTTGAAAGAGCTCGAAGAGGCCTTGGAGACTGATGGTGCCATTTACCTGATGGTGGTCATTCTAGCTATATCCGTCACTGTGAACCGATAAGCACTTAGCTGGTCATCATCAGACCTTCAAAATGTATCATGTAGTAGCATCTACCAGAAACATTTGCACGACTGATGAGTCGAATATAGTGAGACTAAAATTATTTTACCGTCTTATTATGTATGTACCTATTATTCTGGCAAATAAATTCATTTCATTTCATTTCATCCGTGCTCAGATCGATAAAATTTGAAAGCTAGGTCATTCTAGTTATATCCATCACTGAGAACCAATTAGCACTTAGCTGGTCATCATCAGACCTTCAAAATGTATCATGTAGTAGCATCCGTGCTCAATAAGATAAAAGCAGAAAGCTGTAGCATCATAACTGTATCTGTCACTGAGAACCGATAAGCACTTAGCTGATCATCATCAGACCTTCAAAATGTATCATGTAGTAGCATCCGTGCTCAGATCGATAAAATTTGAAAGCTAGATCATTCTAGCTATATCCGTCACTGAGAACCAATTAGCACTTAGCTGGTCATCATCAGACCTTCAGAATGTATTATGTAGTAGCATCCGTGCTCAGATCGATAAAATTTTAAAGCTAGGTCATGCTAACTACGTTCGTCACTGAGAACCGATAAGCACTTAGCTGGTTATCATCAGACCTTCAAAATGTAGTAGCATCCGTGCTACAAGAACGACTACAATTGTTTTTAACCGACTTCAAAAAAGGAGGAGGTTATATGTTCGTGTGTATGTATTTTTTTTTTTTTATGTATGTTACCTGATTTCTCTTCCATTTGTAAACCGATTCTCAAAATTATTTTTTTATTTGAAAGAGTATACTCCTGAGGTGGTCTCATTTAAATTTGGTGAAGATCTGATCTTGATCATCGGAGATATACAATAGAACTCTTCAAAAATAGACGGCAAATCTGTCGTGATTGCTGCAATCGCTTGGATGTTTATTGTTTACGCAACATCTTAACTTATCATCACGCCTGTATGCTCTGACGGGGTACGCAGATGTGTACAGGACGCCCAGATTTCGAGAGTTAGGTATGTTAAGTTCCATTTTATTGCGGATAAGCCGATTACCGTGACATGTATTGTTAACAACGTAAAATTAATGAATATCAAATATTTGTAAAGGATATTACAACTAAAAATGGAAAAATATAAAAAACTTTTTTGCAAAAATAAAACCGACTTCAAAAACACAAAAAAGTGAAAAATAACTTTAGCTTCTGAAGTCGGTGACAAAAAAACTGAATAAAACAAACAAAAGTCACCGACTTCAGAAGCTAAAGTTATTTTTCACTTTTTTGTGTTTTTGAAGTCGGTTTTTTGCTACAATTGTTTTATCGCTAAAAGCGATAAAACAATTAAAATCATTAAAATAATAACATACATAACATAACATCACGCCTACTATTAGGTACACCTCTGCCTAACCCTTTGGGGATTACAGGCGTGATGTTATGTAATGTATGTTATTGTTTTAATGGTGTTAATTGTTTTATCGTTTTAATTATTTTGTCTTGAGAATTTCGTTTGATGGAAGATGAAGATCTGGATGACTGATGATGTCTCGTACCTAATGGTGGACTCCGAAGGTGGGTATAGGATCTCATTGACGGCACTGAGTAGAACCATCGTGTTTGGACTCATTTGAAAGAGCTCGAGGGGGCCTTGGAGACTGATGATACCAGCTACCTGGTGGTAGACTCCGAAGGTAAGTATAGGATCTCATTGATGGCACCACGTAGAACCGTCGTGTGTGGACTCATTTGAAAGAGCTCGAAGAGGCCTTGGAGACTGATGGTGCCATTTACCTGATGGTGGTCATTCTAGCTATATCCGTCACTGTGAACCGATAAGCACTTAGCTGGTCATCATCAGACCTTCAAAATGTATCATGTAGTAGCATTCGTGCTCAATAAGATAAAATCTGAAAGCTAGGTCATTCTAACTACATCCGTCACTGAGAACCGATAAGCACTTGGCTGATCATCATCACACCTTCAAAATGAATCATGTAGTAGCATCCGTGCTCAATAAGATAAAATCTGAAAGCTAAGTCATTCTATCTACATCCGTCACTGAGAACCGATAAGCACTTAGCTGATCATTGTCAGACCTTCAAAATGTATCATGTAGTAGCATCCGTGCTCAATAAGATAAAATCTGAAAACTAAGTCATTCTAACTACATCCGTCACTGAGAACCGATAAGCACTTAGCTGATCATCATCAGACCTTCAAAATGTATCATGTAGTAGCATCCGAGCTCAGATCGATAAAATTTTAAAGCTAGGTCATTCTAGCTATATCCGTCACTGAGAACCAATTAGCACTTAGCTGGTCATCATCAGACCTTCAAAATGTATCATGTAGTAGCATCCGTGCTCAGATCGATAAAATTTGAAAGCTAGGTCATTCTAGCTATATCCATCACTGAGAACCAATTAGCACTTAGCTGGTCATCATCAGACCTTCAAAATGTATCATGTAGTAGCATCCGTGCTCAGATCGATAAAATTTGAAAGCTAGGTCATTCTAGCTATATCCATCACTGAGAACCAATTAGCACTTAGCTGGTCATCATCAGACCTTCAAAATGTATCATGTAGTAGCATCCGTGCTTAATAAGATAAAAGCAGAAAGCTGTAGCATCATAACTGTATCCGTCACTGAGAACCGATAAGCACTTAGCTGATCATCTCCAGACCTTCAAAATGTATCATGTAGTAGCATCCGTGCTCAGATCGATAAAATTTGAAAGCTAGGTCATTCTAGCTATATCCGTCAATGAGAACCAATTAGCACTTAGCTGGTCATCATCAGACCTTCAAAATGTATCATGTAGTAGCATCCGTGCTCAATAAGATAAAATCTGAAAGCTAGGTCATTCTAACTACATCCGTCACTGAGAACCGATAAGCACTTAGCTGATCATCATCAGACCTTCAAAATGTATCATGTAGTAGCATCCGTGCTCAATGAGATAAAAGCTGAAAGTTGGAGCATTCTGACTATTTCCGTGACTGAGAACCGATAAGCAGTTACCTGGTCTTCATCAGACCTTCAAAATGTATCATGTAGTATGAGAGACTATCATTAGGTACGAGACATCATCAGTCATCTAGATCTCCATCTTCCATCAAACGAAAATCTCAAGACAAAATAGTTAGATAACATAACATCACGCCTGTAATCCCCGAAGGGTTAGGCAGAGGTGTACCTAATAGTACACCCACATTTCGCCAGTTATCTTTAAGTCCCATATAATAGGGGCGAGCCTATTGCTATCGACCGGGCACAAATCCAGACTCCGTGGCTGTTACTTATATATAATATCCTGATGGAAAAACCCAATAACACTTTGCCCGACCCGGGAATCGAACCCAGGACCGGCATCGTGCTTACGACCACTAGACCAACGAGGCAGTCCAAAATTAAAATAATATCATAGATATATCTATATACCAAAATATCTACTAAGAAACATAGATAATTTACCAATAGTTTTGGAGAGCTCGGCCACGCGTCACTTTACGTTTATTAGGCATAGTCAGCTTAGTCTATGATAGGTGCAAACAACAAAACGAAATTACAAACTACTTTAAATATATTTACAAACTTATTTTCTGTTCTTATTTTACGAAATATTGATAACTATACAATTTACAATATGTTTTAATTCAGAAAACATTAAAAACGTGAACTTTTGAATTTTATTTGTGAAGTAATGACATGCGTGCAGTCCACCCGTGACAACAGTCATCGAGACACTGGCGCAGCGCGTTCCAAGTATGCGCGACGGGTCTTGCGCCGCATTTGCTTCAAAATGTCGGGATTTAATTTATTATTTTAAAATTTTATTACAAATCAGAGAAAATAAACAATACCGATTGTTAAATACATCACTGCGTATTTTTGGGTATAAAATTCATACCGAACTATTCAGCCGTTACAGAGACAAAATTCGATTTAGGTTAAGACATACTACGATTTTTTATTAAATAATGTGAAGGTTTATTAAAATTTTAAACAATACGAATTATTTGTGATGACTTTAAGTATAACATATATTTTTTATATGGAAATCGTACGGAAGGATTCCTCAACAAATTTCTTTAAACATACGTCGTTTTTGGGATTTGACCATTGCAACGGCCTTAATGTCTTCAGCTGCTTGTAAACTATATTTAGGTCGTTTTGTAGGGCTGCTTTTTAACTTTTAATTGTCATGAGTCTTTATGCAATCGATTGAGCATCGATACATGTATACACCAAAACCTAGTCCTCTATCACCGATGAAATCATCTCCTGATGCGTTTCCTAAAATATCATCATCATCATTAGTTCAGCCGAAACATGTCCACTGCTGGATATAGGCCTCCCCCATGTGTTGCCATATTGACCGGTCCCATCGGCGACATCCAGCTGATCTCCGCAACCTTAACTAGATCATCGGTCCATCTAGTGCGAGGGCTTCCTTCGCAACGTCTTCCGGTTCGCGATCGTCCTGAAATATAACTAGAGAAAATTGTGCAAATTCTAAATTGTGCTAATTTTTTTTTCTTTACATTGTAATTTTGATTCCTCGAATAATTTTGCCAAAGCGAAAATCGCTAACAAACGAATATTATTTTAACAATCGCTAAGAAAGTGCAAGCACAAAAAACATTTTGTTTTTTTTACTTGATCAGGGAATTGAGCCCGGAAATTTTTCCTTTACATAAATTGACTCTTGAAATTCTTTCTTTTCTTTTTGAAAAAAAAATTGTCAAACATGCAACTACAAACTTTACACTAATGTGAGTAGAGTAGATATTTATGGCAGGAAATCTAATTCCGGACCTCGGACAACAATCCATAAAACTAACATACTCGTAAGTCTATCAAAGTCACATTTAACATAAAACATAACACACTATCTAATTTTATTGCCTACACAAATAGCTCCGACATCATATGATGACAAGACTGGTGAGATATCTCCGTTCAAAGGTTATCTGGCTCTGTCTCGAATGTGCCGCCATGATAAACTACCTACTCGGTACCTTCCGATAGTATGTATATTAATAGCCCAGTATAGCATAATCAGCCTATATTGTCCCCACCGCTGGGACAGGACTCCGGTTTATGAGGAGTCGGGCTTAGGGCTGTTATCCACCAGGCGTCGGGGCCACGTGACGGCTAACGGCCACCGTAAACGCGGGCCTGTGGACGGTGAGTAATGGGCTAGCTCGCCGTCCATCCGTCTTATGACGACGACAGGCCATGTCGACGGCGCCTTTGTGTTCCACGCGCGCCTCAAAACATGGGCCGACGCCCGAGAGATACCGCGGCCTCGGCACAACAGCTAAGAAGGAACTAGGGGTTTTTTGGGCAGTAGAAGTCTGACACTCCCTTCCACTCTACCCAAGAGCGGGAGGAGTTATTCAATGATTTCTCACCCCCATAAAGAAAGGGCTGTTATCCACTACGCGGCTTCAGTACGGGCTGGCTGATGTCATTTGTATTCGAAACTCGTTGAGATCTAAATTTTACGTTTAACATAATGCCAGGCGACGCGGTAGGCGCAGAAGGAGATGGCGTGACTAGCTGGGCTCTTATCAATAGGATTGGGTCCAAAAAGCCAGACAGAGATAAGTGGAAAGAAGGAAGAGAGGCAAAGGCCATAATAATTAAAAACATGTATCTTAACATTAAGGTCTCATAAAAAGAGTCTTTATATGTTCTTAACGTACCCTGTCCTTACACAAATAAACAATCATAATTAATATTATAAATATTTCGTTGCTTTGTTGTCGATTTACCGTATAATCTTTAGTCATCAATCATATTATGTGGATAACATTATTAGTTACGCACAATGGCCCAATCAAGAGTCTAAGAGCGGATAAAAGCCCAGTTAAACTAAACTAAAACTAAACATTATTAGTTATAGCCACTGAATCATTACCTAACATAGTTTTGGCTGTAAACAGAATTGTTCGATTTGACGAGTGGTTATGTATTTCCGCTGTGTCTTTAGTGAAGTATATAGGTAGGATGATTATTTAGCGCAAGCGGGAAAATTGAGCACGGATATAGTCCGGCGGGATAATTGAGTAGCACTGTTACTATAGCATTTTGGCAGTACTTGTTATTTTTATTATGTTGCAGATTTGTCAGAATGGAATATGAATTTCCAGTAAAATCCTCCGAATGGTGCCATACACTGCGTATGTAATTGGGGTGAATGTGTGATCTGATATATATATAGTGACGAGGATATCTGACTCATCATCATCACCATGTTAGCTCGGAAATCACCCACTGCTGGGTATAATAATAATAATTTATTTTATTCTCGGATAACAAAGATCCATAATGGTTAGTTACAATGTGTAACATGTATAGGCCTCCCCATTTTTCCGCCATGAATCCCGATCCTGTGCGTCTCTCATCCAGGTGTTGTGTGATATCTGACTAATAAATAATAATCCAAGCGAGTAGCGATCATGGAGAGAACGCTGGCATGCAAATAAAAACTTGTATTTTCAGCCAAACTCTGTTTCTAACCGACTTCACAAAAGGAATAGTATTTTATCTTCGGCGGGATGTATTTTTTACACGACTACCCAAAAAAAGAGTGTTATTGTATGTATGTTCATCAACGTTTCCGTTAATTATGAACCGTTTCAAGATATTTTTTCATGTGGTAGAAAAAGGTCGCGCGGTTGTTCCATATAAATTTAATGAAGCTTGCTTGGGTAGTTTCTGAATTAGTTCTATAATACGCAGGTATTTTGTCTTCTCCGTCAATGTTGATGATGGTCTTTATGTCGTCTAATCTTCTTTACATTAAACTACATCTCTACATAGTATTTAACAAATCAAAGTCGCGCCCGCTGTTTGTACCCTTCGAACTTTTAAACGGCGCAACGGATTTTAATACAGATTTCAGTAATAGATAGAGTAATTCAAGAGGAAGGTTTATATTTACATTGTATTTGCCATGCGAAGCCGGGCGGGTCACTAGTTACAATATAAAATATACACATGACAAGAATTTTTGTCGAATGCTTCAACTAAAAGGGATACAATAGAAATCATTTACTGGTGAAAATCAGCCTTTCGTTGTACAACGAACAAAGGCCCATTTTCTTTTATTTTTTTATCAGAGGAATAACATTATGTAAAGAAACCAATTGTAATGATGACTAGCTATATGACAGCAACGTTTGTGTTCAAGGCGGGTATTTCACTTGTCACACGTATCGTTCTGAAATATAAATCATATTATTGTTATAACAAGCAGTTACCTCTTAAATACATTATCTCCGGACCCTAGCCAATGGACGTAAAGGAAAACCAATCACGAGACCCTGTCAAAGTTAATTAAAATAGTTTAAAAAGTATATTTTTACGAGCGCGCCCTCATTTCCTATTATTTAAAGTCTTCATTGTTATTGGCAATGTAGTCAAGTCGTCATTTTGGCCTTACCACGGGTTCGCATTTTTCAAAGTCGAAATATTGTTGTAGACGTCTTCTTCTTTCGAGTTATTGTTCTTCTTGCGTTTTATTGGCAACTAATCCGCAAGTTTTTGAAATATAAAAGGTGCAGTTCCGCATCCTCGTCAAAGTTCAGTAGATTTAATAAAATACATAAATAATTAATCAATTTAAATTATGATACCTGGCCGCTAATAAAATATACGCAGCTTTTTTAGTTGTTAAAAAATTAACAGTATTTCAGAATAGCGGCCGTGCCATGGTTGGGTTGAGGGAATTACAAATTATCGAATTATTAGGCGACAATCAACAGGCCGCGTTTTAACACGGGTGGATCCCATTTACCGATTTCCGTTTAGGAGGGAAAAAAACCGTAACTATTTTATTGTTGATTCGCGTCGAGAATCATTAGTACAGTTACTTCCTTGAATTTGACGAGGAAACAAAACGACAGCCTGTGTAGGTATGTTTTGCATTCAAACTTTATGGCGGCTCGGAAGTTAGCTGCGAGCCTGCGAGTGGCAGTCTTACTGACATTCTTTTTTCAATATTCCTTGTATTCATATCATCCATATATGCACTCATTAATTGAATTCATATCTGTAACCTTGTTAATCCACCAATGTAATTTATAAATTAAAATATGTTTTGCCAACGATTATAATCTGTAATCAGTTTCATTCAACATTTTTATCGCTAGTTAGGTATTTACGTTATCATCGCTGCTATAATTTAGACATACGTGTGCTTAAACATACTAACAATAATGATCTTAATGATCCTTAAATATGTATTTAGAAACAAATGTACTTAGTAAAGAATATAAATGTTGATAGATGGAGAAAAGATGGATCGATCGAGAAGAGATATGAAGGAAAAGAAGTAAATGATACCGTGACGGTTGACAGGGGGAATGGAAGAAAAAAACTTGTTGCACTATTTCCAAATAACATGAAACAAGGGTAAGAAAGAGGATGGTCCCGTCGAGGCTGCGGGTTGTGCGTAAGAGATACCGCGGCCTCGACATAAAGGGCTAGGAAGGAAGATGGGTGGTTTTTAGTCAGTAGAATTCTGACACTCCCTTTCGCTCTGCCCAAGAGTGGGAGGCCTTATTTGATGATTTTCCACCCGACAAAAAAAAGGTTAAGAAAGAGGATGGTCCCGTCGGGGCTGCGGGTTGGTCGAAAGAAATACCGCGGCTCGACACAGAGGGCTGAAAGGGGAACATGAGTGGTTTTTAGTCAGTAGAAGTCTGACAATCCCTACCGCTCTGCCCAGAGCGGGAGGAGTCATTTGATGATTTCCCACCCTCGAAAAAAAAAATAAGGGGTAAGAGGATGACATTGCTCGCAGAACGGATGGCCGATGGGGCCGGAAAGTTCTGGAGTGGCGACCGCGAACCGGAAGACGTTGCGTTGGAAGGCCTCCCACTAGGTGGACCGATGACCTGGTGAAGGTTGCGGGGATCCGCTGGATGCGAGATGCACGGGACCGGTCAATGTGGCGACACTTAGGGGAGGCCTATGTCCAGCAGTGGACGTCTTTCGGCTGAAAAAGATGATGAAGAGGATGATGATTATAATGATTATGTATCCAGAAACAAATTCACATATTTAACAATCTATAGATTCAATTCCTTGCACTTGCATCATTAATTTGTTGGAAGACTGTGTAGTGGATTATGACTAGATGGCATAATATCATGACCTTATCGCCATATTGTTTTAAACTTAACTTCAGTGTGGGAAAGAGATAGAGCTAGACGCATCCTGTATAGCTCCATCGCTTTCTCACACTGAATTGAAATTAAAGTAATATTGTTATATGATGTGTTGCTGGTTCAGTGCCAGCACCCTCTCACTGACGGCCTGAGTACTGACAGAAAAATTATAGGCATCATTATCTTGCCCTTATCCCAATTAATTTGAGGTCGCCGCAGCTTGACTTTTTCTTCCATATTTCTCTATTACTATTAATATATTATACTATACTATTATATTATTATTACTATTATACTCGTCATGTCATCAGTATTCCTTTATTTTCTTTATAGGTAAGTAAAAAAACAGTAAATTGTGTCTTTTAAAAAAAATCATTCACCGTCCTGGTGAATGATTTTTTTTAAAAGACACTAAACATCGAGTTGATAAAAATAAAGCCTTCCGTACACGTTTACCTTCACGGACACTCAATAATCTGTTTATAAAAACCAGTAGTTTTTTAGTAGCTGCGATCATAACCTTGTCGCTTCACATCCTCATGAGATCACGGTGACGATGAAAAACTTGACTCGACGGCTTCCGGATTTGCGTCACACCCTTTTTTTTTGTGGTTTGGTGGGTGGAAAATCATCAAATGACTCCTCCCGCTCTGGGCAGAGCGGTAGGGAGTGTCAGACTTCTACTGACTAAAAACCACCCATGTTCATTCTTAGCCCTTGTGCTGAGGCCGCGGTATCTCTTTCGAATAACCCACAGCCCCGACGGGTTGAGTCACACCCTGCAGAGTTAATGGTGTTTTGATACGAAACTCGATGAAATAGAACACCCCATTTGGGGGTGACGGCAACCATTATAGTGCACTTATTACTAATGAGTTTATCGATAGGAAAACATTTTGAATCTTCCAAAACTTCAGCTTAGTCTTTGGTAAACGTGATGAGGAAATAAATGTAATGGAAGAGAAAGTAAATGATTTCGTGACCGTTGATATGAGAATGGAAGATAAAAACTTCATGTGAGTTTACAAAGACACAGGCGTTTCAAATAAACATAGGAAAATACGATGGTGAAAGGATTACTTGTACGTTACTTAAGCAATTGATTTGATCCGACATAAGTAACTGACGATTCCAACTCCCTCGGCCTCGGCACAAGGGCTAAGAAGGAACATGGGTGGATTTTAGTCAGTAGAAGTCTGACACTCCCTTTCGCTCTGCCAAGAGCGGGAGGGGTTATTTGATGATTTCCCACACTAAAAAAAAAAAAAAGAGTAGGTTCAAAATACTACAAAACATAGAGCTAGTTTATTGATGAAACCACATTTTAACCAATAGAAGTCGTTTTTTTCATTACGAAGCACGACCGGTTATGTGTGGATGTGGACCTATTATACAAAATTCTGATTGTTTAGGCAGCCTGGGTTTTTAGGTAAACCCTTCAGACCAAATGGTTTTAGAAGATTGCGGGATCGCAATTGTTACGTGAATCGACTCACTGCCGAAGTTCGCTAGATGTTACAAGCTGAGGACATTGTTGATTGATGCTTGATGCCGGGAGGCAGCCATCTTGAAATAATCATAATTCGGCTGAAATAAGATAATGCGTCTAAATTAGCAAGAAACTGCAATCTATCGATGAGAATTTTTATTGTTGTGACAATCATTACATACTCGTAGATAGGCAACATCATTGTTAATTTGCAAGAAACGCCGTATCTATAATTAGCAAACGTTTGCGGCTTGTAACTATTATGAGCCATTTTACGACCTATTTTATTTTAACAGCAAAAAATCATTAAACACGTTTAATTGCGCTGTTTCTGCATTAGTACTTAATTAATGAAGCTTGTACTTTATATTAAAATATAAGGTATACTCATTAAACTGCGTCGTTTATTTTACGACTAAATGGAATACACATTTTAAGTGGACAGACAATTGCATGTCAGAGTCAAGTAAATGTATCTTAAAAATAGCTATATAAACGACTAGCGGACGTCACGCGGTTTCACCCGCGTAGTTCCCGTTCCCGTGGGAATACAGGGATAAAAAGTAGCCTATGTCACCCGGGGATAGTGTACCTTCCAAACGGTGAAAGAATTTTTGAAATCAGTTCAGTAGATCCCGAGATTACCCCTTACAATTTAACAAATATACAAACACACAAACTTTACTTCTTTATAATATTAGTATAGACTATGAAGTGAAGCCTAATGCATGCCGTGTAGCGTTTGCTATTTTTTAACATGGTACATGGAATAAAATTATACCTTTGCATGAATAAATTACTGTATTTACAATAAATAAATCTACCTGTCTATGATGCCTGACAAATAAGACTTTTCAGGACTAAGATTTCCAGAAGATTGACGATTTCGGAGTCCCATACATATGAGCTGAACGTAGCTGAGCCATTTCCCCTGAATAGAAGACAACCATGAGGATATCTTCGACATGAAAGGTTCGGCTTCTAGAGAAATTTAAATTCCACTGCATAAACCTGGACGACTCTATATTTTATGTTCAAAGCAATTCAATGTGCGTGTGCACATGTGCGCACAAACAGCAGTAATCGAGGCTGGCTTATTCTGAACTCCATATGGCATTGTCGCGACTTCTGGTCACGCTATCGTATTAAAGCTGTGTCAAGGGAAAGAGTACACTGCTGCAAGAATATTGTGGCACTCAAATGACGTTGACTGATTTTTGCTTAGGGTTGAAAGATTCTTAATTATTCAGCTTTGTCTACTCATCACGTTTCCTCTTCTTTCACCAGAACTCTTCAAACAAGTAGTCCGTAGTTTAAAAAACAAGAATATGCAGGAAATTCCGCCATCCGCTAGTTTTTTTTCGTGTATTTGTTTATGGGAACTGTCTTCTTCTTCTCATAGCGAGTGAGTTGTCCGACCAGTAACTACGCAGTATGAAAATCGAATCGCGTTGCAAATATTTTTACTGGTCTTAGCTCTAAATTCTCGCCTACTCAAGTTTAGGAAACCGTTTGTTTTACTTTCCTGTAACCTCTTAAAATACAGTCCACACATATTGAAGCCACCGTCTTTCAATCCTCGTAACACCTTGAGGATATTATCCCACTTTTCTTCACGGTCATGGTCTCTAATTGCTTCTCTCGCATAGCGTTAATATAGGGTGAAGGCGGTTTCCTCGGATTCAGTACGTCATACCGACCCCCAAAATTTCTGAGAGCGGACCTCACCGTCCGTCCGTCCTATAACGATGATAGGCCGTGTGGATGGCGCGTTCGTGTTCCACGTGGGCCTCACAGAGATGCCAGCAACATTGCAGGGGCCCGAAAGGGCCGAAGCCTGTCGGGGCTGCGGATTGTTTGAAAGAGATACCGTGGCCTCGGACACAAAGGGCTAAGAAGGAACATGGGTGGTTTTCAGTTAGTAGAAGTCTGAGGAGGAGGATGATGGGATGATGGGAGAAGTCATTTGATGATTTCCCACCATCCAAAAAAAAACGGGGGTTCCACAGAAAGTTTTCATCGGTAATTTAAAAAGAACTGCTGTTTCCTACAGAAATGCGACTTACGTCATTTAATGGATCGAATAGCGATTACAGGGTATTCGTTTGTGCGCCGACTCCCTTCCACCCTGCATAATATCGCATACACAAATATTTCACGAAAATATATCACGTCGCCAAAGCGACTTCAAATCTTAAATGTTTGGTAAGGAATCCGCAGCAAACACTAGTAATAAAGCATTTTTACGATCCATTGTGAGCAGTTTACGACTGGTCCGGGTACGATTGACTTCTGACCATAAACTGTGTTTTCTATGTCGCTCTTCAACATTATTTCTTGGTTTTTCATTAATATGTAGGTAGCTAACTATATGCTGGCTATGTATGCGGGCCCCCAAGTAACACATCAAAGCACAATAACGGCCGGCTTACGGCATTTCAGTATCGTTTTAGCATTTTGAGTTAGTTATATTTTAGCACTACAAACGTCCATACGGCTACTGTTATGCTTATTTGGGCACAAATTATGTGGCTTTAGGCCATAATTAGGTTCACAAGTAGTCATTTTTTAGCATTACAGGCGCATTATGTTAGCATTTTTGTGACCAATTAAGATGCCAATCACATTAAAAAAGCATAATTACGGTCAATGAAGTTGCCAATCGCATTACAAAAGCATTGGACTAGCATTAGATTGTGCTAAAAGAATGATTGTGGCTTTTAAAGTGTTCACATGTAGAACTTAAATAAACCCTACACCATTGCAAAAACATCTCTAATACCATGGCACAAATGTTATAATACAATTAACGCTGTAGTATAAGTACTATGTCCAGCTATTGCTGGACAGGAGTATGGACGGAGATCGTCAAAATTTAATGAACGACAACATACTTTTTTTGCATCACTAAACAATGTATAATACTGGATGACTTTATGACTGTTTTGTTATTTCATGCCATCAAATATTAAACGCAATGTAGTTTACTGTAAATGTCTATATTAGTTTAATTGAAAATTTTCACGCGCCTTCGATATTTTGTGTTTTTGATATAAAGTTTGATAAAAAGAAATGTACGAAATAACCAAAACAATTGTGTATTCCTAGTTTAGAACGAATTTTGCATTTTTAACATAATAGTATTGACTGGGCAGTATTTAATTAAGTTAAATCATTATAATAAAGGTCTATTGCTATTATAAATAGGTCCATTAGATTATATTTTTGGTTATAAAATATTTACAAAATGGTGTCGGTCTACAGTAGCCCGGTGAACCTTTAGAAAGTCTAATTAATGCCACCAGTATTATAAATACTCACATGTGAACAATTATTAGGCTAGGGGCCAGAGAGAAGACTTTTGGTGAACCATCGTAGTGCCATTGTCTATAAAGTAGTTTTATATGGGTTCACCGGCATGCCAATAGGCTTGATGTAGACTGAAATAGTGCCATTATTTCTTGAACGTAATTTTGGGAATCCTGGAGCAAAACAATAGAACCTATAAAAACTAAGTAGCGGTACATGACGATAATTGTCAAAACCAATTTATTTTTTAATTTATGATAAAGGTCTATTGCTATTATAAATAGGTCCATTAGATTATATTTTTTGGTTAAAAAATATTTACAAAATGGTGTCGGTCTACAGTAGCCCGGTGAACCTTTAGAAAGTCTAATTAATGCCACCAGCATTATAAATACTCACACGTGAACAATTATTAGGCTAGAGGCCAGAGAGAAGACTTTTGGTGAACCATTTTAGTGCCATTGTCTATAAAGTAGTTTTATATGGGTTCACTGGCATGCCAATAGGCTTGATGTAGACTGAAATAGTGCCATTACTTGAACGCAATTTTAGGAATCCTTGAGCAAAACAATAAAACCCATAAAAACTAAATAGCGGTACATGACGATAATAGTCAAAATCAATTTATTTTTTAATTTAGATTTGAAGGGTAATCAACAATTACTTTGGCAGGTTATTAAATTTAAAAAATAATAACCTGCCAAAGAAATTGTTGATTACCCTTTAAATCTATGTAAATACTAGCTGTTCCCGGCATGCGTTGCAATGCCCTTTTTCCTACCTACTACCTGCCTGTGTACCGACTACCTACCTACCTACTACCTCCTACCCTACCTACCTACTACCCTACCTACCTACCTACTACCCTACCTATCTACTACCCGACCTACCTATTACCCTACCTACCTACCTACTACCCTACCTATCTACTACCCGACCTACCTATTACCCTACCTACTTACTACCCTACCTACTACTCTACCGACTACCCTACCTACTCTACTATCCTACTTACTACCCTACCTACTACTCTACCTACTACTCTACCTACTACCCTGCCTACCTACCTACCGCTTTCTCACCTTTTAAACCTTCCCTGGACTTCCACAAATAATTCAACACTATAATTAGCCAAATCGGTCCAGCCGTTCTCGAGTTTTAGCGCGACTAACTAACAGCAATTAATTTTTATATTATACGCAAACACCATTTGAAAAATCGTATTTCTATTGGGAAAGAAACAGTAATTATTTGTGATTATTGTGATAATGTCGTATGGTCTGTTTGAAGTTGTCATTCGTTGACTGAACAACTGAACGTCACTCAATTGTTTTGCCTTCCTGGAACCTCTCCACTAACACTTGAACTTTATAGTACGGTATTAAAGCTCAAATTGATTTGACGTATTAGTTAGAAAACGTTTGTATGGGAAAAAGAAAAGGGCTGTTTTTAGGGCTTTTCCGGCCATTATTCGAATTTTTCTCGCCGTAAAAACCATCCTTGAACTTCAACGAACATTAAAAAAAAAAATCAACCAAATCGGTCAAGCCGTTTTCATGCCAAGTCGTGACAACGAAAAACGGGTTTCATTTTTATATATATAGAAAAAGCTTAAGTAAGTACTTCACATAACATTTTTTATTGGTACGTATGTAATAGTGGTATGAAAAATAATTAGTATTCATGATGATGCAAACATACTAATGTACATCTTGTTTTGTTGATTTTAATAAAATGTGTTTCTCCCCAATATGACCGACAAATGGCTTTACGAATACAGTAAAGTGACTGCCTCGTTGGTCTAGTGGTCGCATGCGCGACTGCTGTGCATGAGGTCCTGGTTCGATTCCCGGGTCGGGCAAAGTGTTATTGGCTTTTTCCATCAGGAATTTATCAGTAACAGCCACGGAGTCTGGATTTGTGCCCGGTTGATGGCAATAGGCTCGCCCCCTATTACATAGGACTTAAACATAACTGGCGAAATGTGGGTGGTACTATTAGGTACACCTCTGCCTAACCCTTCGGGGATTACAGGCGTGATGTTATGTTATGTTAAAGTGAATGTATATATGGCTTTACGCATCACAAAAGCTCACGTGTATTTGGTTAAAGAGCTGTTAACCGGACAACAGCACTCAGGTGACCTTTAAAAATGCAAGCATTATATTGATTCACGTTTATGCTATTCAAAAGTATTAGGCTTTTACTTAGCACTTGTAAGTCCTACAACACAACAAAGAGCATTCAAAATAGCTCAAAGCTGTTTGATAGATTTACGGTGCATTATAATGGTACAAGTATATGCTATTAAACTGCATTAGGCATTATCTTATGGCCCAAAATGCTATTGTAAACCCTAAGGCACCAAAAACAGCTGAAAGCTGTGTACTGGATTAACTTGGCATTTTAATGGTTCACGTTTATGCTATTAAACAACATTAAGCATTTATTTTACTACTTACAATGCTATTGTTGATCCAAATGCACTGAAAACAGCTAAAAGCTATACTGCTGCATTGTGGTTTGCTGCAGTTAAACTAAAGGCTTAATAAAAGCATTTTGACATGCCACTGTCCAACCGCTATACAATGTAAAGCATGACAATGGTTTTCAAATGCCAATATAAAGCCTTAAGATGTTCGGTGAACTATTATAAGAGTTTATACGGACCTTAAGCACTACATAAGTATACTAGTTGTTTTTTAAAATGCTTTCTGTGTTACTTGGGCCTGGCATGGCCTGGCTGGTGGTCTTAGGTTTGGTTAAAACCACACACTTGGTAGGTATCATGAACATTTTTGGAATTATTTATTTGAGAGATATAGTGTTTTTATTTTATTCATTATCTATTATTAAAGTTGTTTCCAGTTTGGTTAGGACAGGAGGAGGAGGAGGCAGGCTTGAATCACCTGATTGTCTGATAAAAAGATGATTCCGTGCTTCGGAAGGCACGTATAAGCCGGTGGTCCCGGCCGCCAAATGGCGGTCGTAAAACCATGTCAGAGGCCCGTGAGGCGGTTCAGAAGCTCTGATACTAGGGTGTGTGGGGTCGTTTAGACCTTACTGCCCACACGATAAGAAGAAGAATGAGCCGTCACGAAGGCTGGATTCATGCCCGGCTGATGGCAATAGGCTCGCCCTCTATTACATGGGACTTAAATATAACGAGCGAAATGTGGTTGAAGTATTTGGTACACGTCTTCGTAACCCTTCGGGGATTGGCAGGTGAGTTGTTATGTTATATTTTATTCGAATCGGTAATTCCATTGTGTAATTAGCTGGATTTTCTTAGACCTCTCTCTATAGTTGGCTATCCATCCTATCGACGATTAATTAAATAAATGCTAAAATCCCCTAAACTACCTACGACGGCTGCGGCGTGTTGTATTTGTGTTAACCACAGGAAAGTATCAGCTAGCATTTTGCAGAATATAGTACCTATTCATTATAATCCTCATTGCCTGTAGAACTCCATTACTTGATTCTTTCTCCTATAGGTATCTTTACCTGTGTACCGCGTACGAACGGAGGAACACGTATATAGGCCGTCACTCGTGGAGGCTCCTTATCATAAAACTGCTAGCTGCTCATCATGAAGTCATGCTGTTTTGGCATTTTTATTCCTCAAAAAAGAGTTCGTTTTTAGACTCATCGCTGATGTCGGTACATCATGGGGGTAGATTCGATTACTTTAAATACCTCCTTGACCCCTGTACTATTGGATCAATCAGCAAAATGTGTCCGAGTGTTTTATATTGAGTCCTACGGTAGGACTAGGAAAACTGTGATTTTTCACACAAAAATAACTATGTTCCCAGCAAGATCTTTTGGTTAGATCTACTTAGTTTGAATCCTTTTACCACACATCATTTAATCGTGTTTTCTAATCCCAATTGGTACTAGCAAGTTATTGTTTTATAAATTCGTCACTGCTAGGTACTATATCGCGTTACAGTGATAACATTATCAACCGATAAAAGGGCTAAAAATATTCGACTTAGGTACTCATTAATGGTATTTTCAGTACCTACAAAGTAACTTAGGCAACTAAACTACTAACTAGTAACTGCATTGTGTAACAAACCGCAAACCCGCAAACAAGGAAAAAACAATATATTTGCAACAATAACTAGTAACTTGTTTTTACTTGTTTATCGCTTTCCATGTAGGTGCTTTATTAAACGATTATGAGCTGATAATGATACTGGTTTTCATAATGTAACTGCCGAACAACGCCTAACGTAGAATGTAATGTGGAACATAACGCCTTTATGTAATAAGCAGCTAAGCTGATTAAAACACAGGTCATAAGTTTCTCGATCGAGGGATATCGGGTTTCCGATTTCTCGGTACTTTTCTTTGTTTACTTGATTTTTTATTCATGATCCTCCTCCTTTTTGCGTCGTTTTTCCTCAATGCTAAGGGTCGTGGCCTCTTTGGATCACTTTCTCCCGGACTGTCTGGCGCCAGCTCACTCTGTCTTCGGCAGCATGTAAGGCATCGCAGACAGAAGTGTTTAAAGGTATGATTCCGAACCACGCTGCACGCAGCAGTGCTGCCACAAGGTGCTGCCCAGCAGTGCTGCCTGCCGCGCTGATTCCGAGCAACGCGGCAGTGTCGCTCTGTTCGTCTTCTGAGTCAGAGAAATTCATCCTTTTGTTGTCCATTTACGTGTCAACATTCAAGTAGGTACTCTTGCTGCGGCGGCAGACGCGTCACTACTGGTCTGTCGCGGCGGTAGGGCGACACTGACGCGCAGCAGTGCTGCCGCTACATTGCTGCCGCGACATTGCTGCCTAGCTCGGAATGTAATCTCATATAAGCCAATAGAAATTGTACGGGGACCAGTAGTGTCGCGGCAGCACTGCTGCGTGCAGCGTGGTTCGGAATCGTACCTTAAGGCAGAGCGGAACTGGTCTGACCAGCGCATTGGGCTTCTGCCTCGGGTCTTCATGATCACCGCGCTCAAAATAGTCAAGGAAAGAGCGTGAGGAAATACGTAAGTCCTGAAATTGTCCTGAAACTAAAAGACAGTACACTGTAACTTTCACAAACTCTTAGTTCTGGGCCCGTTGCATAAAGCTTGTTAAGCTGTTCCTCCTGCGCCTGATCTCTCTCCGGTCGTGTAGGATTGCCGTCCCATCGGCCAAGCAGTGGTAGTGTTACAGGCTCATTACATAGGTACCTATGTTGTAGTTGCTGATGCCCCTTATTAGAAGGCATTCTGTTCCATGGAGTTGACGTGTGAACCAAATATATCATGTAGTAGTAGTGCATTTTATTAAGAAAAGGAGGGCCAATTAAGAAGTATATTCTTTCACATAAAGAAAAATCAAATTGGTTCATAAATTACAGATTTCTGAGGTAACAATCATAAAAAAATACAATCGAATCAAAATGAAAATATTTTATTCCACATAGGCCTACAGGGCACTTGTAAAACGTCGACAAAAATGTGCACGGTTCGGTTTGTTCGATTCCTATGGAGAAGAACCGGCAAGAAACTCCATGGTTACTCTTTTAAAATAGTTTAGTTTAACTGAATTGAGAACCTCCTCGTTTTTATGAAGTCGGTTAGAAAACAAGCACATCACGAATCATTTCAGATTATTTTCTGTCGTGTCCATCCATAGGTGGCGCTTAACCCACGATATCAGACCTTCTTTACAAGCGTCGAAAAAAGGTCGGAGTATGTTCTGCATATTTTGGGGCACAGGTAGGGAGGATTACTTCAGCAAATTCATCGGGCCTCTTTGCCAAAAAATGTTATAGAAAATGACATAGGAAATGTCATAGAAAATGTCATAGAAAATGTCATAGAAAATGTCATAGAAAATGTCATAGAAAATGTCATAGAAAATGTCATAGAAAATATCATAGAAAATGTCATAGAAAATGTCAAAGAAAATGACATAGAAAATTACATTATGAATATGATGCAAACATTCCCGCTATACGACTTCGATTTCAATCGGCAGACATAAACAAAAAGAAAATATTATGAATGAATGGCTATTGTATCAGCCATGATATTGTATGGTCCATTCATTGAATATTGTCAATACACAACCGTCTATGTGTAGTTTATCTACCTTTGTTTATTTAACTTTCTTATAGATTAAATGGCCTACATCGAAGTCTTTCAATAATAATAATATTCACCGTTTCCAAACGATTTTATAATTGCAACATTCTTTACTTGTAATGTCTTGTACTTCTAAAATGTTTTGATCATACTAATAATGACATCGTATTTGTATGTTTTTAAACGTTGCCTCCACTCTATTAAAGGTGTAACTCAAGTTATAATATACCTACATTTTTGTATGTTTGATTATCAAATAAAAAAAACAATACCTATGTGAAGCTATAGAGGTCTGATTTTTTATTCTAAAGTTTATTTTTCAAATCTTTTGTTGAAGACGGTTTTATTTTTTATTAAAAAGTTTTTATTTCATTAGGTAGGTATTTGGATCTCAGGTTTTCAGAAGAACAGAAAGTACATTGGCAGAATTTTGTTTTACTCCCTCTATTTTCAGAGATGATTCTTTTGTACTGTACGTAGCTCTGTACTGTTAAATTGAAACATCTACGTCAGATACTAAATTGGTCATATTACATGAGGCTATATCGAAAATCGTAATAGCAAAAAGAGTTGACGCAAAGATTTTAACCGCTTTAAAATTGTAAAATCATTGAATTTCTACAGAAGCATCAATAAATCACACAAAGAGACAATGACAAGTTATAATCTGCATATTTTTACTATTGACGGTCAAATTAAAAGAAAACTTATTACGATTTTGAGGATTGTGTCTGTATTTTAAGGAATGGTTCCGTGAGACGTTTTAGAGAATTTGTTTAAAATATAATCATTAGTGTTAATTTAAAACACATTGTTATATTAGTCAACCATAATCTCATATATGAAAGAATATTATGACCATAAGAAAGTAGTAAAAAAGTAAAACATGAAAAAATCTATGTTTCTAGTCTTCCCTTCAGGTTAAAGATGGGCCGCACGGCATTCATTTATTGCGACAGCTTGATTAAGAAACGACGATATCTCAAAAACCTGATATGATATAGTAAATCTGTAAGTAGATTTAAATTCAGATGCTGCCATATTATATTAAACACATATTAGTGTTAAATGAGAAAGGTCATTTCTTTAACAAACTAATGAAAAACGTGAAATATTTAATAGATGTTTTCAAAAAGTTGAGTCCATTGCCTCTTTATTTTTCCTAATAAAATTGTATTTCTTTACGTTACTGAAATAGGCCTATTGATATTATAAACCTAAGGATATAAGCATTTGGAAACTGTCACTAAATGGACCTTGGTACTCAAGGCTTAACAAAAAGATAGCAAAATGAGTTGACGCAAAGATCTAGGCCGATTCTATATTATGAAGAGGAACAATCATCGAATTTAGATAGAAATATCAAATAATCACAGAAACACACAATGCCAAGTTATAATATAGAAATTATTACATTTGATTGTAAAATTTGAATAGGATTTTATAACGATTTTGAGGCTTCTGGCTGAGTTTCATGTAACAGTTCCATTAGTCCTTTGAGCAAACTTTTAAAAAGTGTGATATTGTATTTGCTTATTTAAAGCGTATTGGAGCATTTTACAATAATTCTCTTATGAACGATAGAATATTCATATGTATTTGGATTGAATACAAGAAAGTCATAACAAAATAAACTGTTTCTAGTCTTGCATTTACGCCAAATTTGGGCCATAAAGCATTCATTCACTGCGAAATCTTGGTAAAGAAACGATGATATCTTAAAAACCAGATGTTATAGAGCAAAACTGGGCGTAGATTTAGATTTTTCTGATGCCATATTACATGAAACACATATTAGTATTAAATGAGGAAGGTTATTTCTTTAACAAACTAATGAAAAATGTGAAGTCTTTAATAGATGTTTTCAAAAAGTTGAGTCCATTGCCTCTTTATTTTTCCTAATAAAATTGTATTTCTATACATTACTGAATTAGGCCTATTGATATTATAAACCTAAGGATATGAGCATTTGGAAACTGGTACTAAATGGACCTTGGTACTCAAGGCTTTATCGGAAAGATAGTTAGCAAAATGAGTTGACGCAAAGATTTAGGCCGATTTTAAATTATGAAGAGGAACAATCATCGAATTTAGATAGAAATATCAATAAATCACAGAAAGAGACAATGCCAAGTTATAATATAGACATGATTACGTTTGATTTACTGATTGGAAGAGGACTTAATAACGATTTGGAGGTTTCTGGCTGAGTTCCACGTAATATTTCAATAAGTCCCTTGAGTGAAATTGTATAAAGTGAAATTATTATTGCTTATCTAAAGCGTATAGGAGCATTTTATAATCATGCTCTTATGAATACAACAATACAAGAAAGGCATGGTAAAATTAAATGTGTCTAGTCTTCCTTTTAAGCCAGATTCGGGACGAAAAGCATTCATTCGCTGCGAAATCTTGATAAGAGGATATCTCCAAAACCAGATGTGATAGAGTAAATCTGTAAGTAGATCTAGATTTAGCTGTTGCTAAATTATATGGAACATGTGTTCTTATTAATAAGCGATGTTATTTCTTGAACAAACTAATGAGAAACGTGTAGTTTTAAATCGTTGTTTTCAAAAAGTAGACTCTGCTCATCTTTATTTCCCTAATAAAATCGTAATTCTTTGTATGTCAGAAGTAGGACTACTAAAGTTATAACATTTAGGACATATTAAGCATTTGGAAACTGATACAAAATGGGCCTTATAACACAAGGCTTTATCAAAAAAAAGCTTAGCAAAATGAATTGACGCAAAGATCTTGGCCGATTCAAGATATGTGAAGAAGAACAATCACCGAATTTACATAGAAGCATCAATAAATCACAGAAAAAGATAATGCCAAGTTATAATATAGAAATTATTTCATTTGATTGTAATATTAAAATAGAATTTTATAACGATTTGTAGGGTTCTGGCTGAGTTTCATGTAACAGTTCGTTTAGTCCCATGAGCGAAGTTGTATAAAGTGATACAATTATTCCTTATTTTAAGTGTATAGAAGCATTTTATAATCATACTCTTATCAATGATAGAATATTTATATGTTTGTGGGTTGAATACAACAAATTCATGGTAAAAATAAATGTTTTTAGTCCGTAGTAAGCCCAATTTGAGCCGCAGCGCAGAGCATACTTTCGCTAAAGAAATGACGATATCTCAAAAACCTGATGTGATAGAGTAATTCTGTAAGTAGATATAGATTTTACTGGTGCTATATTATATGGAACATATGTTGTTATTAATGAGCAATGTTATTTCTTGAACAAATAAATGAAACACGTGAAGTTTCTGAAAGTGAAGAGCAGCAGCAAGTGCAGAATCATTTGCATAATTTTGTTCTGTTTTAGTTATTTTTTCCTTAATAAGTAGTTTGCGTGCAGTATTGAACATTCCTCAATTTCCATTTGATTAAATAGGATGTTTTGATCAAAACATTTTGAGGATAAAACTACATTTTCCCCAACAGCTCAATATCAAAGCGAATCTTGTTTTGCACAGTGTTCATTGTCTATGTCTCTATTCAAGACAAACAAGGCCAAAAAACGGTAAAATAAAAAATCTGCCAACTGACATCGATTCTATCGCGTCTCGTAAAAAACGAACACAATGCGTCGAGAACGCCACGCGTCCCGCTACCCTCGGATATCGCCGACAAAACCCTCAGTTCGACGAAGTCCTCCGACAAAATAATCTCAATATTCAACCGTATGTCCACTGTTTTAAGGTTCATGTTTTTCAGATTTGCAGCCGTAGTTCGCATTACAACTCTGTCGAACCAACGAGAATAAATTGAAACAAGCTTGGAATCCGCCGGCAAGCGATGCGACGTTGCCGTTCTTGGCAAGCTACAACGCTTGCTCCTCTATGTATATGTGTGTTCTGGCACAACTGGCGCCGAATATTTATTGTATACTAACAGAATACTGACGGACGCTTAGGGCGATAGGGTTCTATTTACCATGCATACTTTATTTTGTACTTTATGTTGTTAACATTAGGGTTGGGATTAGGTTATTGTTTAGATGTAGGACGATGTTTAACTAAACAGTTTTTCTATGTGACCGTCCAGGTGGCTATGTATAGGTTGTTGGGTTCGTTCGATACGCAGCACGGCAGACTTAACTTGGATAATGGTTTCGCAACTAATAATTAATTTAGCAGTGAAGGTTTTACGAAGGTAAATATAGACTTCATGAATATGTTAACTGCCTACCAATTATATCTCGTTGTGTTCTCACGGACTTGCGTGGGAGTGTGATTTAGAGATATTCAATCCTATCTGGTTATAAGTACTGTCTCGTACTGATTGTATTAATTACTTCGACATAAATATAAAACAGGTTCTTAATTTATACTTGACAGTAAGGTCAGTCTTCTGAGATATTCGAAATGTTTTATTGATAATAAAACATCAAACTGGCGATCAAGGATCCCTAAAATATCCTAGACACTACTCAACGCAATGAAGCTAGCCTTTAAAAACCAGTTTTAAATAAGAGGACAAATATAAGTATTCACGTGAGTTTAAAAACTATGGACGAATAACCAGAAATAAATGAAAAACTCGACATAGTCCTCTGTGCAACCTTCTCATCTACATAAATTCCAAACCACTATGGATATTCTCGGATAATGTGGTAGATAAGCCAAATGACACATTTCTGAAGGCTGTTTTGCTCTTGTATAGCAAACAATAGATAATGAAACTATTAAGTTACGACAGCGCAGCAAGTAATGATTCGGAAGGAAGATCAAGATCTTAGCGTCAATACATTTTTCAAAACCGAGATTTGATATAACCTTATGTAGTAATACCATTTTGGTATGAATGTCCAAATGCTTATATCCTAAACTTTATAATTTAATTAGTCCTACTTCAATAATGTAAAGGAATACGATTTTGTTAAGAAAATAAGGGTGCAGATGACTACAATTTTTGCTAACATCTATGAACCTCTCCACGTTTTTTATTAATTTGTTAAAGAAAAAACCTTGCTCATTGATCACATTATATGTTCTATATAACATGGCATCAGTTGAATCTAAATCTACTTACAGTTTTACTCTATCACATCTAGTGTTTGAGATATTGACATTTCTTTATCGAGATGTCGCTGTGAATAATTCCTCTGCGACCCGATATTAGCCTAAAAGGAGTATTAGAAGCATTTATTTATCATGACTTAATTTTGTACTACTTACCTATGGTTATATTATTCTGTAATTAATGAGACTGTAATCGTACAGTGTTCATTTAAGTTATAATAATGCCACTTTATGCAACTTCTCCCAAGCGACTTGTGCAACCGTTTCTTAAAACACAGCCACAATCCTTAAAATCGTAATCAAAATCACTTTTGATTTGACAGTCAAATGTAATACTGTACGTTTATTTTATGACCTATAAATAATCATATTTCATTAAAGTACAGAAATACGATTGATTTTACTAGGAAAATAAGAATATAATTGACTCCGCTTTTTAAAAACTATTTATGTATTTCATTTATTTCTTTATAGAAACAACCTTGCTCATTAATAATGCTATGTGTTCCATATAATATGTCATCAGATGAATCTAAATCTACTTACACTATGACATCTGGTTTTTGAGATTTCAACATTTCTTTATCGAGATATCGCTATAACTAAATACTTTGCGGCACAATAAAATTTTGCCCTAACAGGAAGACAAAAAACACTTTTTTCGTGACTAACTGTCTTTACTAACTGTCTGTGGTCATAGTTTTCTTTCATAAATGAGATTATGACTGAATAATGCAGCAATACTTTTTAAAGTAACAACAATGATGTAACTTTAAACAAATTCTAACGAACGGCTTACGAAATCAAATTTTCTTATTATTTGACCGTCAATCGTTTAGTATGTAGATTATAACATGTTGGTGTCTCTTTGTGTATTTTATTCATGCTGCTTTGTAAATTCGATGATTGTTCCGATTCACAATTTTAAAGCGGCCAAGATCTTTACGTCAACTCTTTTTCAAACCGATTTTCGATGTAGCCTTATATAATATCACCAATTTAATATTAGATACCACAATCGTAAAATATTCATAAAATTATGTCAGTCATGTAAAGAAATACGATTATAGAATCAAAATAGGAATGTGTGAGGTTTGCCGAGGATCATTGAAGAATACAGCGCAGCAATCAATGATTGGGAAGACAGACGCTTAACTTCTACAGGTGACATCGAGGTAGATATCAAACATCAAAAAGGGGAAAAAAAATGAAATTTGAAATTCGCCACGGTATCTCCGCGCGGTAATTCCGGAAACAGCGTTTAAAAAATGTTTTGATGATTGGATTATTCGTTGGCGTATGTGTATCGTTTCTGAAGGACCATACTTTGAAGGTGATAAAATAAATTTGGATGAATAACAAACATTTTGTGAATTATTGATCTTTTCCCGTTACTTTCTTGACAGAGCAGTATTATTGTTTAAACGTTACTTATGAGGAGAGGCATTCATAAGCTACCTAAGAAAAAAAGACAATATATATGATTATGTCGGAGGTAGTTCTTGTCCTGTATCTTTATATCTTTTATGTGTATACAAGATACATAAACGTAAGTACTAACAACAAAAAAAGACGTGTGGCACTCGGAGACTGCCGCGGTAAAGCTATTGCATAGCATTTTTTATCAACTTATGCAATTATAATTATTTATTTATTTTACTAATGCAGTATTTTTTTTCCTTTGTTTTTTTTTCTTTGATATTAATTCAAGTTACACTTTGAGCGTGGTGACCGATAAAAAAACATTTTTTTTTCTTTCATTAAATAAATGAGTGTTAGGTTTTTTTCGTTACGGAATTTCTGGATACGGTCCCCACGCTCAAGGCCCGCGATAGAAGCTATGCAATAGCTTAAAAACGTCTGCAGCAAGGTATAAGAATCAAAAGACATTACAATAGTAACGGACCTACCTCAAACCACAATCAAGCAATCAAAGAGAATAATCTAGATTCAGAATATAAACTTGTCACGACATAATGTATAATATCTAAGTAGGTAACCATGTAAGTCGGCTAAGTGCTAGGTACAAACTACTTAACACCTCACGATAATGCATTGGATAAACAATGTACTGTACAATCTAATCGGACAATGTGCGTAAATGATAGCGGTAATCAGATTATAGTCGCCGATACCTACTTTAAGTATAAATATTTTCCCCGGCCACTTGACGCGCAAAAAGATCTGTATTTTCTGATACATGAGGCTCTAGCACGAGCAAAACCTAACGTAAATACGTCGATTTTTAAATTAAAATACTGGTTATAGAAATAATATTTTCTTCATTTAATTTTTAAGAAGACGTTGAAGGAAAGCAACGTGAGAATCTGGAAGCTCTTGGAACAAAAAGAAATAAAGACATATAAAACGTCTACCATCCCTCATATAGAGGAGGCCTGTGTCCCAGCAATGGGAACATTGTAGACTTATTATGCTTATGCGTATTCATATCTATGGATGATTGTGATTGTTATGAACAATTTAATTTAGTTAACAAAAACGACAGAACAGTTGACTGCTACGCTGTATGTCGCGGGTTCGATCCCCGCACGGAACAAATATTTGTATGGCCTACAGATAGTTGTTTCGGGTCTGGGTATTTGTGTATGTGAGTTTAAATGTCTGTGAACGCACCCACGATACATGAGAAATTCCTAGTGTGGGCGGCGTTTTAAAAAAAAAAATTGCTATACTTAGGGTAATTGTATTTGGAAAAAAAATGATATATTTACGTTACGTTTACTTTTAGAAACGTTACGTTTACTAAAAGAACTAAACTGTGTCTTGTATTATTGTTTTCTTGTTAAGTAGGTAGTGTCCCTCCGTTACCGATCATCGTCCTGTCTATATATTCCGATATATTTCCCAATACAACAAGTCTTTTTCTTCAAATAATCTTTTATTTACCGTCTTAACAAGAGTTAATCCGTCTTAGCCGTTATGTTTTACGTAAACATAATCCATCTATCTTTTCTTTGGTCGCCTATTTATAATATCTCTTTATGTATGTACCTACTTATTTACATTAGTTGCAAGTGATAAATTAATGATGTTTATTTTGCAATAGGTTTTAACAAACACTTTTACAAGTCACTTTTTTTTTAAACTAGATGGGGTCGGTGTTTCGTACCTGACTACTCCGAGAAGAAACATCCGAAACAAACTCAGAGGTCATAGTCTCTTTTAAGGTCCAGACATAAACTTGTTATACACACATGAAGACTATGCAGATTAGTGTCTGAGATGGTCTTTTGATGAAAGCACCACTGCACAGATTTGAGTGGACCCGTCCAGTCAGTGCAAGCATTTGTCATTTATCGTGGAGCTCGACTTGTAACTTAAGGAGCTCAACGGCACGACGAACAATACCAAAGAGAGGACATTTGGGTGGGTCGCTTATAGTACTCAAACGTGACAAAGTGATGGTGAAATCTAATTTAATATATTCTATCTCTAGTAAATACGTAACAGTGTTTTCCCCTATCATGCTACTAACATAAATATATCGTAATAGGGATGTTTACTGGCCAAAAATAATAATGATTCGAATTAGTCCGTTTGTTAGATTATCGAAACATATTGGATACGTATTTTTTTGTTTTATCAAATGAATAAAAATTGACGAAGATAAAACGCGTCAACGATTTGAGTGGGGGGTTGTGACGTCACTCACTGGTAAAAATTGTCATACTAAATGTCTTACAATATGACGTCACACGTCTTCATTGTTTCTTTACGTGAAAAAAAAGGAAAAATATGTGTCCAATATTTTTTCGAAATCTATCTGACGGACTAATTAGATTTTTTTTTGTTAACTACCCTATTGGTTAGCTCAAGTAGTAATTTCACTCAACGTTTATACTTAAATTTGGGACAAGCCCGTCACACCATTCCCAAGCCACTGCATCTCCCAAGACCCAGAATCTTGTGTGACTATCAAAAATGCGCCGAAGTAATGAAGTTCGACGGAGTCCCAGAGAATCAATCACTCGAACAAACGTGTCCAGTTAGTCTTTGAATATATACTTAATCCTTCAGGATTTTTCATATTCTATTTTCCTTTTTTACATTTCAGCTTGTCAGTGAAGGTTGCGGGGATCCACTGGATGCGAAACCCATGAGACCGGTCAATGTGGTAAGGTCTATATCCAGCCGTAGAGGTCATTTGGCTGAAATGATGATCGTGATAACAGTTTAATGTTAATATTCCTTATTGGTGCCGTTGTTCAGAAAGGACAGGTGCGTAGTACTCGTAACCGGCGTGCGTGTATGACCAGATGTACGAAGTAAAGGAGTATGTACGGATCGTAGCAAGTGGCGTTCTGTGGTTTCTGCCTTATACCCCCTTGGGAAAAGGGCGTGAGTTTATGTAAGTATTTGTGTATTCCATACGTAATACAATGATTATTTTATCAAATACCCAATAGAAGAATTGATACACAGTTATAATGGTTGGAAACAGTAAATGCCCAGAATGGAGCGCCCTTCGTGAACAGGAAAATTTCAATGATCTATTCAAAACACATGTCAGATTCCTGAACCTGTAATAATGGAAGATCACCCGAGAATTGGAGATATAATCTGTAAAATCGCCACTATTTATTTGTTTCCGTCGGTATGAATCTTTCCAAAGATATTCACGATTATCCATCAATTGAACCTTTTCAGAATGAGAAAACCTACTGTCCGAGGGAACAGGCTACTCTCTAACTAAAGGTATTTTTGAAAATTATGATGTGGTGGTTGGCCTACGAATTAACGCAATTGGAAATATCACGACAACAGCAGTCTGTGGTCACAACACTAGGAAGTGTCGAAGGGTGGGCGTTTTGGGGGACTGTCACTGTAAATAAGTTAAGTAAATTTTGACGTTCGAAAAGTGCTGATTATCAGCCTAGTTTGAATAAAATGACTTTTGATTTGATTTGATTCGTGACAATATAAATGTATATATCAGTTTTATACGAAAATTACGGTCTTTTCCATGGAATAAACACTAAGGTCTAAAAATAAATGTCTTATGCTACTGTTTTCTTCTAGGTTTTATCAACCCCTGTTAAAACATAAAGTCATAATTAGTATTACTGAGAAAAATAATCCGTTCCGTATCAACAACTCAATCAGTCTTAAAACAGGAACTGGTAAACATTGTGGGAATATTTCAGTAATTCTTATACACTTATCTAGACATCATAGACCCTTTATATAATATTTAATTACTATTTAAACCACATATTCTTCTTATTTGAATCCTATTATCCTGTTCTTGAGAAGCTATATTCTATAATCTAAAAAATCTAGTACAACTTAGAATGCATATTACAAAATGCACTCTAATGCATCTACATACACTATACAGTCATAACATCAAACAACAAAACATCAAAAACAACATCAAAACACATCCCATCGCCAAAATATCGGTCCGGCAGCAAAGCGGCAACCTCGCAGTCCAGTCTAGTGCCGCCTCTGAGCTCTGGTAGAAAGCGGCACTCGCGGCACGTTTCTAATCTGGACTGTGCGACGGCGGCAGTCAATGACTCCGGCACGCGACTTGACGCGACACTCACACTCGCTTGTAGAACTGTACACTATATGCACTCGGTTTTAGGAACTATTTTGATGATTTTGATTTGGTTGTGATAGAAGATTGATCAAAGGCTGCTTTGTTTCTGATCACAAAGGAAAATAGTCACTAACTTGAAGATATTGTAGATCTAATCATATTTTTTGATGGACATGTCTCCATGGATGTCTTGTCAATTTGATAATGTAAATTATATTCATAAATCTACATGATATAGTTAGAATGATAAAATACTAAGCTGCATACGTTTAGACTTGTAGCCGACCCCAACTGGGAAAAGGCTAAGCCGATGATGATGATTACGGTACACATAATAGATATCAAGCGTAAAGGCTGTAATAAAAACGGTAAAGTAGAAACAAAAAGGATAGCTCTATCAATACTTAGTAAACTCTGAAAAGTGCAGTAAATAAGTAGTACCTACTCGTCTGTTCTCGTGAACAGACATCGGCTCATCATCATCATCACATCATCGCTCGGCATCATTCGCTGTCATCAGCGAATAGTCAGATGGCTAGGAAACAATAACGCTATAACGAGATGTATCAATTTGTTAGATTTCGAAGGGTCTACGTTTTGGACGATTCAAATGAGTAAAATTTCCGACACTTGATTTCGGGTGTATAAATTTACGATTGTCAGGGTACTCATTTACCAGTGTCACTGTGCATGGTCCCTAAACAATGCTTTCCCTCATAACTTGAATTCGGAGAAATACCTTTCTAAACCATTTTAACCAGTATTTTTTTCCACTAAAATGTTTGGTTAATTTTTATTGTACTTAATATTGTTTTTTTCTTAGTTTTGTTATTACTTATTATTTTTTATTTTTTTTTTTTTGTTTGTGCAATTTTTTATTTATTATTATTATTATTTATTTATCTATATATGTACACACAAAATACAAAAAAAAGGAAAAAACAAAACATAAAAAAAAAATAGTAGAGCACAAAGGTACTGCTTATTTCATAAGAAATTTCTTCCAGCAGACCTGCGAGAGGAAAGTTGGATAAGAAATATAGACACAGTGTGTAGAAAAGACTAACAGGAAAAATTTAATCTGAATTTAGAACAAAATATAAAAATAAATACTAGTATTATGAATATATACCTATAATGTATAAACATATATATACACAATACACATATACATATACAGAATATTACAGTATAGAGGAGAGGTAATGTTCTCTGACTTGTTTTTGTTTTTTTTTGTTCAACGTATAACTTATAATATGTGTGGTGTTACTGTTAGTGTAAGTTAGTTATAAATAAATAAATAAAGTATCTGTATCTGGGATACAGCTTAAAAACTAGCTCGATGTTACGCTACCATTAATCACTTTACTAAACTTATTAATTAATTCAGCGAAGCAGCGGCTTCTCTCGCGTTTTAGCGCAAATCTAGTTACGTCTGGAAATTATCCCTAGGAAACGTCCTGCCACTGACACTCCGGGATAATGTAATTTGCTATTTGTGAAGGATTTTTCTATTGGATCAGTAGTTCTGAACTTACAAACATACAAAATCGCTTTCTTTATATCTGCTGTTAAAATTTCGTGGACAAGAGACTTTAAATGCCTTTTTGCTACTAACCGGAGAAGGGGCCTATAGAAAATTTAAGATGAATCATGACAGTATTATTTCCTTCAAACTTTCAGGTTAATCACCGCTCATCCGCGCGGTCTAGTGGAGGCGGCAAAGATTTTGTAGCGGTGCGCAGCGCGGAGAGGAGGTGAGAGTCAACTCCGTTGCATGCTTTAGCTGGCTATTCGGCAGACAAAGATTGTGCATAATTTTTCACGAATCACGGTAAACCAACCAGATGCTGGAATATGATCTGACCGGAGATTAACCATAACACGGTTTCGTAATAAGTAATCAAGAAAACAATCAAAATAGGTATGCGCCAGTGTAAACAAGGGTATATTTCTTTAGTTTTTATTCTAGAATCTATACTTATATGCGAAAACAGCCTTTATGCCTATACCACTTCACGCGTTAGCGGCTGAACGGATTTACTTGATGAAAATTTACACACAGCTAAGCTAGTATTGTTTTTGCGGACAGAAACACAAGTTGGTAAATTCTTTATCGACATCTACTAGTAACTAGACTAACAATGAATCAGACTTCTTGGTTATTTCAACATAGTAACTCTACACAAGCTCATGTTTTCCAAGAATCGATCGCAGCGTATCCGTAACTAACTCAAAAATTCAAAACTTTAAACAACCATTACAATAATCAGAATATATTTCCTTTCAAACAAGCAATACAATAATCAGAATACCTTTCCTAACTAGTCATTGTTTGATCCGATCATGACTGTAAATTGTGGTATTTTGTTAAATGCCACAGACTTCCTGGTAAATGCAACAACACGGTGACGCCTCGTTGTATCGTTTTGCGTCAATTGATGAAGATACTTCATTATTCACTAATTGGATGCGTTAATTGATATTGAGTTGACAGTCGGGATGTATTACGATTGACAAAACTGCTACTTTAACATTTTTTATGATCTGAAATAGAAACATAAGGTTGTATGACGTTTACCGTGCCTTCGCCCGCGAAGTCAGGGAAACCGCCATAAATAACTTCTGCAGGTATTAATTCATAGGCATGATAACCAGTAGGTAGGAGCATGCGTAGGGACGTATACAGAAAGAAAGCTGGTAGCTTACCAGCGCTTAAAGGAACCGGTCCATGCAGGTAACCGGCGCAGGCATTTATATGAATAAGCGCCGATAAGCGCCGAACGTAGCCGACAAGTTGAATGAAATCTACCAGCGCCGATAAGCGCTGGTAGATCGGCGCCGGCTACCAGCTTTCTTTCTGTATACGGCCTAGGTGGGTGTGTTTGTCGTAGGTGGAAAAGTCTCTACTATAGCAACATCCATTTTTACAGATACTTAAATAGGGTGGCCAGCTGTAAGTGAAGGTGATGGTAAGGCTGATACCAGAGGTGCCAAGATGCATTGCTTTCCATCAAAGACATCTAAAACCATACGAGAAGATTATGAAACAGGCCTACCGCCACAATTCTGCAAACTGATGTAACTCTTGCAATTGGTACCTACCTAATAATCCACGACAGACGAAATGCAGCAAGCAAAGTTAAAAAAAATATTAGACCAAGATCTATAAACGGACTATTATCGCATGACATTTCAAAACTATAAGTACAGGGCAAATACTGTAACATGTTAGCCACAGTACGCGCTAAGTAACTTTTATATTTCCTACGTAAAAGGAATCATTCGGTATATATAAGTCACCACAAAGCACACATGGGCTTCAAAGACCACTAGCACCGCAGAACAGCAGCACATAACAGTTCTCAATCCTCATTCGCGAACATTGAACTAGGTCCCCAGGTGTCGGCAGCGACAAAGCGCCGCTATCGCCCCCGATAACGCTATCAGTCCTTATCGGCTTCCGCTGCAGCTGCCGACGCAGATATTTAGCCTTGATGCACGCCCGCGCAGAGCTATCGAGATGTTTTTAATATTCGTATGACGAATGAATCTGATTCGCTTTGGGTAATAGTGCCAAGTATTGGCAAATCGTGAAGGAAAATGTAGATAGAAGTAGTGCAGATTGATAGATTCAGACTACTCTTTATTTTAACTGAATAACAGTTATAAGATTCAAGATAAGCCTAACACAACCTCATCCCTATATTCCCGAAGGCGGAGGTATACCAACGTTAGAGTAAAACCAGGACAGTTGCTCCCCCCCCGAAAGAGATACCGCGGCCTCGGCACAAGGGCTAAGAAGGAACATGGGTGGTTTTTAGTCAGTAGACGTCTGCCACTCCCTTCCGCTCTGCCCAAGACCGGGAGGGGTTAATTGATGATTTCCCACCCCCCCCCCCCCAAAAAAAGGACAGTTACCCCACTTTGTATCTCTTTGTCCAAAAAGCAAGATTGTCTATTTGTAAAACGGGTCGGTACTTTTGTTCATAATCTTTCAAATTTATTAAAGGAGTGAACAATATCTTTGATATTTTCAGAATATTGGCGAACCTATGTAGGGGATAGTTACCTAATCCATGTAAATTACGTTTAGGATAGATACCCCGTCGAGAAAGAAGACATCTATCCTGCAAAATCTTTGATCGCACTTAGCCGTCCTATGCAATCGCACAGAGATGCAACACGGTCAACTTAGTTGTAGTTACAGAGTCTCTCGATAGATACCTAATTAAAATAATGTGCGTTTCATTCCCGAAACTAGAGTAATTGCAATCAAGGCAACTATACCCCCGAGGCGACCATCCGGGTTTTACCCTATGTTTTTTCATGTCTATGTAACCATGGTGCGAGCCTATTCAACAAGGGCACAAATCCTAACTCCGTGGCTGCTACTAAAAAATTTCTAACGGAGAAACCCAATATTCATTTGTATTGAACGTATGTTGTATATATATGTGTATCCAATACAGCATTAGTGCATATCCGCAAGTCCGCCCGGATACAGAGACTTTTAATTAAATGCTCGGTTACGCTATATCGGGAGTTGCGAACTAGCGACCGTGTTCCGTGTTTCATGTCCTTCTAACAGACGGTAGTAAAATTCTTTCGCATTGATTTTGTTTTCGTTTATATCTTTTACAGAATCGTGATCTGGCTATTGCTGTTTTTTATCAGCTATCATTAGGGTAAAAAACTTGTTATAAAATTTTGTTTCATTTCATTGACGGCACGGTTGGCGCAGTGGCTGAGCGATTGGACTGCTGCGCTGCGTGTCGCGGGTTCGATCCCCGCACGGAACAAATATTTGTATGGCCTACAGATAGTTGTTTCGGGTCTGGGTGTGTTTGTGTATGTGAGTTTAAATGTTTGTAAACGCACCCACGATACAGGAGAAATTCCTAGTGTGGGGCAATGTTTTTCTTAAAAAAAAAAAAACCTGTTTTTGTCCTGTGTTGGTTTTCTTCTTGGACTTTCAATATTTCTCTTTCTCTCATTAGTAAATCGTGAATCCTTTTATGTATGAAAATTCAATTGTCGAATTGCTTTTGGCTCAACCGCTCTCTATAATTGCTCATACCTAAATCCCGACAATGGCAGCACCTACACTCACAAAAAGAAACTCATTAAAAATCACAAAGAATTCTCGACTAAATTCATTCACAGTAGGTGTCTGTGTGTCGGCGCCGTTCTCGATAATTGCTGAGTCAGTCGCCGCGGGCACGGTAGCTGTCCTCCAGTCTATTCAAATCCTTGTTTCCAAATTGATATTTTTTTTTCCAAAACGTAACGTAATTATGTCAACTTTAAACTAGGGGAGTTAGAGTAGACTTTGTCACGGAACTGACGGTAATACATTACTGTATATGATAATTAGTATTATACTGATAAAGGGATAATTAGTAACTGTCTGAAATAAAAGTTATATTCACTCTTTCATTCAGATTAAGATGATTCAAAAATGGCTAGTCATTTACTGCAAAATAGTCTCCCCATTACTCTCAGTTCTGAATTATATCAATTAAACACTAGATTTAAAAAAAAACATCGATCTTTGAAGTTGTAGCACAATCTGAACTTTATGCTTCGATAATAAAGTCAGTTATCCAAAATCACCTTTGTTTACATAATCGGAAACTAAATCATAAACACAGTATAGTGACAGCGGTAACTACGGTAGCTACTACTAGCGGTTACGATCATTGTTGGTCTATTCGTCTGTACAGTTTCCGTTCAATAACTATCGCTATTGTTCTAGAACCTTTGAGTTAAATATAGGAAGCTATTGTTCTGCAGGGTGTCGTAAAGTGATTAGGGTAATTGTGTAATATGTTCTGCAATTGGTCCAAGTTTTATGGTTGTAGAGAGAAAATGCGACATAAGAAAGAAGCAACCATTTACTTTTGCACATTTTTTTTTATTTTGTACGATACGGTAGCACATTGCTTACAGTCTAAGAAAATAACCATGAAGAATATCGGTCCCTAGCGAAAGAAAAATGTAAACAGTATGGAATTTTTAGTGCCATAAAAGTACAGGTTACTTTTTGGGATTTTAGCCAGTTCGAGTCTAGAGTGTGGCTAACGAGTTTTCAAAAATCTTTGAATGCAGCATAGTTTCTATTTAAAAATAAAGATATGTTTCGTTTGAATAAAATTTGCTATCTCTAGTATTTAGAGCAATTTCCCTGCAGGTGAGGTTGAGGTTGGGTTCACTTTTTTTTTCTTTTTGGCGGGTGGAAAATCATTAAATAACCCCTCCCGCTCTTGGGCAGAGCGAAAGGGAGTGTCAGACTTCTACTGAAAAACCACCCATGTTCCTCCTTAGCCCTTCATGTCGAGGCCGCGGTATCCCTTGCGAACAATCCGCAGCCTCGACAAGCGTCGGCCCATTGCGGGCCCCTTCCATGTTGCTGACATCTCTTTGAGGCGCGCGTGGAACACGAACGCGCCGTCGACACGGCCTGTCGTCGTCGTAAGACGGACGGACGGCGAGCTTACCCATCACTCACCGTCCACAGGCCCAAAGTACTTTCCCTGCAGGTGAGGTTGCAAAATTCCCTGTACTTATATTATCCAGCACAAATGAATTCAGTGGAAAACGCTACACACGAATTACTGATGAAAATCAACAAGGTTTACCACATTCAGTTTCCTACGAAAAATTTGCCCGAACCGCACACAATTCGAAAGGGAGGCAACGTTTTTTTTGCGCACACTGAATCGTTAAGCCGAGCACTGAAAACTCAACGCACACTCTGTGAAAAAAACACGTCGCCTATACGAACTTGGGCTTACTTTTCCAAAGAGAAAACAACCGACACAAGCCTACCCATTAAAATACCATCAATACTACCAAGTAAGCCGTCTTTAGAAAACACATAACATAACATCACGCCTGTAATCCCCGAATGGTTAGGCAGAGGTGTGCCCACTAGTACATCCACAATTCACCAGTTATGTTTAAATAAATAAAATAATAATAATAATAATAATACTAGCCATTTATGTCCCACTGCAGGGCAAAGGCCTCCCTTCCCTCTTTCCACTTATCCCTATCCAATGCTGTTAAATGCCAATCCCTGCGAAAAGAGTCGAGTTCGTCCCGCCATCTACTTCTGGGCCTGCCGCGCTGTCGCGATGTCGTTTACTGCTGTTTGGGACCCATTGTGTGGTTACCTTAGCCCATAGCTTCTCCGGCATGCGGCAGATGTGTAAAAAAAAAAAAAAAATAATTTAATTCGAGTATCACTGACTCATATCATAAATACATTCAACAGTCACATTAAATACACAAAATTAAATTCAATACAATAAAAAAATTCATTCACTTAATCAAATTAAATTATAGTCAGTCAATTGAATCGGGCACAAATCCGTGACTGCTATTGAGAAATTCGTGATGAAAAAACCCAATAACACTTTGCCCGACCTGGGAATCGAACCTAGGACCTCATGCACAGCAGTCGAACTTGCCACCAGCGAGGTAGTAGTAGAAAACACATCTTCTTCCTGCTCTCATTCGGGGTCGGCGCAACACGTTTTTTTCTTCCATTCTGCCCTGTCAGTCGTCACGCTATCATTTATTCCTTTTTAGGGTTCCGTAGTCAACTAGGAACCCTTATAGTTTCACCATGTCTGTCTGTCTGTCTGTCCGTCTGTCCGTCCTCGCTTAATCTCTGTGACCGTTAGCACTAGAAAGCTGAAATTTGGGACCAATATGTGTATCAATCACGCCGACAAAGTGCTAAAATAAAAATTGGAAAAAAATGTTTTATTAGGGTAGCCCCCCTATATGTAAAGTGGGAAGTGTTTTTTTTTTTAATTTTAACCCTAATGTGTGATATATTGTTGGAAAGGTATTTAAAAATGAATAGGGGTTTACTAAAATCATTTTTTGATAATGTCAATAATTTCGGAAATAATCGTTCCAAAAGTAAAAAACAAAGCGTCCCCCCCCCTCTAACTTTTGAACCATAAGTTTAGAAAATACGAAAAAAATCTGAAAAGTAGAACTTTATAAGGACTTTCTAGGAAAATTATTTTGAACTTGGATGGAAACAACAGATGGAAACTGCAGTTAACCAATATAATTTGGTCCCTGAATCGTATGAGCGCCTATACAATCCAGAGGTCAAGTTTCATTTGCCCGTATTTTTTTTTTAACTTCGTTTACATAATATTTTATTATCTACGGAACCCTACACTGAGCGTGGCCCGACACGCTCTTGGCCGGTTTTTTTCCTTCATATCATTCCTCACATACTCCATCCATACAATTCCCAAACCACTGTAACTCCTGTTAGCCAGAATCAACAGTGGCGACCACAAGAAAAGCGCCGAGACAATGAAGCTCGACGAAGTCCCGCAACGTAATAAATCAGAAAAGAATAGCGGAGGAGTAGGAAAAACATAATTTCCACTTCCCTGCCTGTGGCGGGCTTATCCCAATAAAAAAAAATACTCCATCCATCTTTTCTTTGGTCTTACTCTGCCTCTCCATCCATCTAAATTTATATTCACCACTCTTTTAGTCACATGCGATTTATAATAAACACATAAGTTCCCAATAATATTCAAAATCATTACTAAATACATTACTGTACCGTCCATTACTAAGATTTCCATGCATATATGTATGGCCATGGTCCGCCTTAGATGGCTATGCATACATTACTAACTACTTTTAAATTGACTCGCTCGCTTGACGCGGTAATGGCACTTAACCTTATTATTAAGTAGGGCCCTTTCACAATTATTTAAAATCTAATGTATGCCTTAGAAGAACTGGATTGAGTTTTTGTGTCACGTCTTGAGCATCGATTTTCAACCTATTGGATAGTTGGCATCATCTTCCAAGCCTTTTAACAAACATAACATAACATTCATCATCAGCCTATAATGTTCCCACTGCAGGGACTCAGGCCTCCTCTCTAGGAGAGGCATGGGCTATAATCCACCACGCGGGCCCAGTGCGGGTTGGTAGATGTCACATGTCTTCGAATTTTTTGGTTCTAAGACATGCCGGTTTCCTCACGATGTTTTCTTCACCGTTTTGAGAACATAACATTAACCTTTATTCATTTTCAGGCTACTTTGGCCCATAGACCTTACAGACTGACATACATATTATTATGATATAATACAGCTTGTGTTAGTAAATAGAACCTTAAAACTTTATTAGTATCACTACACTTGGGTTCACTTCTAACTATGTTGGGATATTTTACATGAAGCGATGTGACCAGTAGGGCTATTGGGTATCTTTTTAAATGTCAGTGGCTATCATAGTGTCCATCGATTAACTGTCAAATGGTTCCATTTTGTACCAAACTGACAGTTAATCGATGGACACTATCATAGCCACTGACATTTAAAAAGATACGCAATAGCCTTGCTGCACGATAATAGAATACCGCCATATTGTAAGAGTTCCGTATAGTGTCGGACGTATAGAATAGCACCATCCCATATCTTCCCGTGGGTGTCGTAAGAGGCGACTAAGGGACTTACCAGAGAATGGGCAGCAGCGTTCTCTGTGCCTTCGTAACAACCATACTTCGATCGCTAACCCGCCTGCCAAGCGTGGCGATTATGGCAAATCCACCCCTTCTGGGGGAGGCCTATGTCCAGCAGTGGACGTCTTATGGCTGAAATGATGATGATGATGATATTGTAAGACGGTGGTCAGGTACTGACCTGGGTTTCGTCGGGGAACGACTGCCAAAGATCTACAATTGACAGCAGGGACCAACGGTTTAACATGCTTTCCGAGACACAGAGAAAAATCGGTATGTAATTGGTGGTCTCCCATCCACTGACCAACCTAGGCAAGTGACGTCATTACTGCAAACTCAATGACTCAACCACCTATTTATTTAAATTAATGAACTAACAATCTAATTTTTAAAGCGACACAAACAAAGAAAAGGATATTACCTAGTACTGGGTGAAGTCGGACTGTCTATGATGATCCTGAAGAAATACGCCAGCGATTGAAAGATACACATTAAGTATTATCTTTAATTCGAGATTATTATAGAGCTATCGTTATTCAAGAATGTATTTTAAGGCCGGACTAGACCTGACAGGCCGTGTCGACGGCGCGTTTGTGTTCCACGCGCGCCTCAAAGAGATGTCAGCAACATGGAAGGGGCAAGGGCCGACGCCGGGCTGCGGGTTGTTCGCAAGAGATACCGCGGCCTCTGCACAAGGGCTAAGAAGGAACATGGGTGGTTTTTAGTCTGTAGAAGTCTGACACTCCCTTTCACTCTGCCCAAGAGCGGGTTATTTGATGATTTCCCACCCCCCAAAAAAAAGAAAAAAAAGGCCGGACTAGACCTAACCAAAGCGACGTGAACGTGGCGTTTGTCCATTACAAAAATGTAACTCGCCGCGATTTTAATCAAACGTGCAGTCGATTTTTTCCGGCTTTAAAAAGAGAGGAGGTTATGGATCGGTCGTCTACTTTTTTTTAATTGGTTTACACCGACGTTTCTGTGATGTTTGGGTCGATTTACGTGATTCTTTTTCATTTGGTAAACGAAGCGCGCGCGTTGGTCTCATCAAAAGGGTAAAACAAAATATCATGTTTGAAAAAAAATTAAACGACTTCCAAAAACGTGAGAAATAACTTTACTTTTGGAAATCGATGACACAAAATCAATGAAACAAAAAAATCTACATTCGATTACAAAGCGTTTTAATTTTTTAATTTTAAATGAAAACTTTCTTTTAAAAGTAAAACAAAAGTGATAATAGATAAAATCCACTTTACAATAAACAAAATAAATGTAAGCCCCAACATTCAGTTGCAGGCCCTGCAGCGTAAAGCGCACAGACAGGTCAGGAGAGCGTGATACGTGACTACCAATGGAGTTCGGGAATTTCAGGGCTGACGTGACACGTGTGACGTAGGCACTCGAACAAAACAAACAGCGATGCGGGATTTCTCTTCACTTTTTCCTACCGGCGTTTTTAAATCGGTCAGTGTTTTCATGAGAAGATTAATGTGACATGTAAATTGGATAAAGTTTAAATTGTATTTCGTAAACATAATTTTTAGGATTAAATAGGTGTTTTACAAGACTTTAGATGTTTAACTAAATACAAAAGAAAATATTCTTAATTATCTCAATTTTCTTAAAAATTATGTATATTTTTAACTCACTAACACTTGTGACGGATTGTGATGATATTTTATTATTTATCACGTGTTAATAATAAAATTAGTCACCATGTCACTTTAAAAACTTATATATAATGTCTATGTTTACTCAATAAAAAAAAACAACATAAACTCTGCAGACACTCTATCATTATTTCTGCGCACAAGCTTGACACGCTTGACAGCACACGGCACGCTTTCAACTCTCACTTTGCATACTAAACCTGTCAATTAACTTGTAACAAAATATTATTACTTTTGTAAAAAAAATAACACACTGCTGTTTTAATAAAAAATGTTTTTGTGATAAACATGTACTGAATAATGAAGCAAAGATGAAATGTAATCGGCGTTTAAATTCACAACATCATTAAATATTTCCACCTGGATTGTCAATGCAGTGAATACTTGCCAGCAGTGTTAGTTCGTAAAGCTGTTTGTTTATTCTTTATTAAGAAGTACTAGTTATAATAATATTTCTGGATTAAATATGTACTGAATTAGTAATTTAATTAGCATCATCGTTAAACAATTTTGCCGCGCAATATTGTCACGCATGACGGACACTGCACGCTTTCAACTCACACTTCAAAGTGAAAAAAATTTCGTATTCAAATACGAAACTTTTTTCACGGGGAAAGATTACTTAACATGCTTTACAATATTCAACATTTTACTTTTTTGGTAGGAATATTGAGATTATAAGGTAAGGTTAAAGTTAAACGAATGCTTATACGAGTAAATCTATGTTTATCGCAACCGCAACGCGTAAAGTAACTCGGCGGCACGCTTTCAACTAATAGATTGCAATATTGCATACGAACATGTAAATTTGTTTAGACAGTTGTTTTGGACAACTATCTTAACAAATTTACATGTTCCTATATAATAAATATATATACGAGTATGTAATATAAATAAAAAACAATGATGATTTTTGCCATAATTTTATTAGCGAGAAGAACTATTAGTCAATAAATGTATTATTACATTTTCCGCACAATGTCAAGCTCACGTGACGGGAGCAACACGGTTTTGACCGAAACTTGTCGCCACTTTGCTTCTACGGCCAGACGTTTATGTATTTGTAAAATTTGTATAATTCCAGAATACTTTGTAATCTTGTTTATAAACTTAAGTTTACTTAATAGTGCGTCACATGATTCGGCACTGCATAAGTTCAATATTCAATAATAGGAGAAATTCTATGATATTTGTCACACAATATTCTCCATTTTTCTACTATTTTATCAACTTCCTGAAAGAAACAATCATCATCATCATTTTAGCCCGGAATCACCCACCCAGGTACAGGCCCCCCTTTTTAAGAAACCAAAAGAAACAATAATGTACTTATATCAAAGAATTGGAATAAAAAAAAATTAAAACCGTCACGGTTTTTTATTTTTTTTTAATTTACATTTAAACCACAAATGAATCACGATAGGTATCTTGATATTATTAATAACATCACTGTTGAGTAAAAAAACACAAACCAAAAGACCTATAAATTAAAATGAAGGAAACGGAAGACAAATAAAAAAAACCTGACAAAATAACGACTACCGTGCAATTTATCACGTGTAACGTGCTCCTGGAAACACGAAACAGCACGATCGTTCTTTCTCTCTTTTTTATTCACAAGTACTACAGCGTACTTTATCTATCTTAGAAGCTGACAGCGGGACATTTTATTAGTTTTAGCAAAAATAAAGCGTTTCGCATTTCGTCCGAAATAAAATAATAAAGGTAGGTAAGTAAATATGATTATCAAGACACGATTTAATATCCTACTTCTTTGTGAAAACTTTTTAAATGCCACAAACTTCCACCTACACAAAATAATTTCCTATAATAACACCTAATAATGAACTAACGTGTTACACCGCATTAATTGTTTAAACATTAAGTCATTTTTAATCTACCTTAGTCAATCTAATGGCCCGAAGCAGTAGAGGGGTTATTTCTGACATTAGTAGTAAAACTCACGCATAGACAGCACAGAGAGTGTTAAAAAAAAAATGGCGAATAGAGTCATTTGTTTACTCGCGTGCTGATAGCACTTCAGCTTTCACTGGTCATCTATTTCTTCACTTTTTACAGTTTTTTGTATTTAATGAGTGGCTAATTATTGTGTGTAACGTTCTATTACCATGCTGGATTGATTTATTGAGACTTGTTTATTTTTTTGTTTGTGATTAAGTTGTCTGGATCTATGAGTGATTTGAGTATGGTTTTTATTCTTTTTTCTGCGAGAAGTTTGGTTTAGAGAGAGAGAGCCAAAGCACTGGCAAGATTGATGTATTTTAACTTGTACCTGACCTTCTTATACTTTTGTTATTTTGTATAAACTAAGACTGTAATATTATAAATTCCGCTGGCATTTTTGTGTAAACTGGTATAAAAAAATCATTTTGACATCATCTTTTGACTGCCAGTCTAACCTGGACATTGCATATTTATATTTATAATTTGACTTTCGAACATTTATAATTTAATTTTTTTATTATTTTTATTTTTATTTCTGAATGCTTGTGATTAAAAGTTGCAAACCTACATTGTAATAATAATAATTATGACTATTGTATATTCTTTAAACGTTTTGGTAAATGATAAAAATGATTAATTAAAATAACGTATAAACTAAACGGTAGTTAGATTGTCATAGTAGGGACCTAATTATATTTTATAAGTAATGTATGACTTGGTATATTGCGTAATTTATGTTGCCGTGCCCTAACCGGGTTTCATGTTGGAACCAAATTCATTGTAACAACTTTAAAACACATGAATGCAATAAAGAATTTGAGTTTGAGTTTGAGGCTTAAAAGTGATGAAAATTAAACAAAACTGTTATTCATTAATCACAGTAGAAAATAATATTAATAGGTAGTAGACACAACGTAGTCTTACCATTGCACTTACTTATCTAAGTAGAAACAGTTAACAAGTTTTTAGTAGGTAGGTGTCAAGTTTTCTACTTAAAATTACACCTATTTACTTTCCAAATACTGGTGCTTTTACTAAAATTACCCAGTAGGTAATGGAAAGGAAACCATTACTCGAGTACCTACCGAGTGTCCATTAGTTGGTAGTTAGTCGCAACACTCACAACAGCAATCGTTCGGTAGCTGGGATAGGGTTGGCGCTTAATTAAATACAAGGTATCTGCATCGTCGTCAAAATTCTGGAGATGGTAATAAAAGACATGAATAGTCAATTTTAATGACGGCACCTGGTGAATTATAATATGATCTATATTTATCTGTATATATAAAAGGCAAAGCTGACTGACTGAGGATCAACGCACAGGTCAACCCTGAGAGCTAAAAGCTTTTTTTTTTTTTTTGGCGTGTGGAAAATCATCAAATTATAAATTATCTCTCCCGCTCTTGGGCAGAGCGAAAGGGAGTGTCACACTTCTACTGACTAAAAACCACCCATGTTCCTTCTTAGCCCTTCATGTCGAGGCCGCGGTATCTCTTGCGAGCAACCCGCAGCCCCGACTAGCTTAACATCTCGGATCTTTCAAAATTCTTCCCCTAAGGGGTGAATAGGGGATGTAAGTTTGTATGGAAAATTTCCGACATCCACGCGGGCGAAGCCGAGGGCAAAAGCCAGTTACTAACTAAGGTCTTCAATAAATGCGAACAGGTCAGTAACGGACAAATACTGTTCATCTTATGGTCTCTGGTGTGACGATTTTATCGTATCCATGGGCTAAGTGTGGCCACAAATTGACTAAAAAAAGGGAGGTTTGGAGGGAGAAAGAGGAGTCCTTTGCCCAGCAGTGGGATACAAAAGAGGCTATTAAAAGAAGGTAGTAGTTATTTTTATTTTTTGAAAACTACTTAAGGTCGTCCGTAATTGTTCATAATACTTTTTTATATTACTAGAAGGTCTTTTTCCTGGAGGCATTAAAGGTTTGCAAGTGTGATCTGAAACTGTTGTGAGAGTACCTCGTTAATTTTATGAACTGTTTTATGGCTGAGTTGCGCGAAATGATCATATCTTAACATATTGAGAACACAAGTTTACTATGTTTTACTTACCTACCTACATTCACATAAAATAATATTGTAATGACTTGTAGGAAAGTTTAAAAAAAACCGGGCATTTGAAAATAAATACAAGGGGAGCGTGTTTGCGCGTGTGCACGACGAACAATCGCATCATTGTGAAGTGCACAAAGAGAGACACCCTGCACTTTAATAATATAATTTAAAAAACACACACACACTATTTAAAAGGTCTTCATAGGTCAGCGCAGTTCACCAGACCAAAGAGAACTATAATAGTTCATTATCTTTAAATTTTTGTTTAAATGTGAAAACTGTACCCAACGATATTACTTAGAGATGAAACGGATATTCGGTAACTATCGGGTCCGGCCTATCCGACTCAAATTTTAAATCCGGCAGAATTACGGATAAGAAACGAGTAAGTATCCGGCCGAATACCGGGTTTCAAATAAATACGACATAAAGATTGAAGGTATTTTATTTAACATAGAGAGTCATGAATTTTTAATAAGAAAACAAAAAAAATCATACTCAAACTGCACTAAAGGCAAATTATGATGAATAATAGTTAATTACCAATTTCTCTGCGTTAAAAGGCAACAGGCGGTTTCGCTTGTTTTCGTATACAAGGACAGCTTCCGAAAAAAGTCTTTCGCTATATAGGTAGGTACACTGCTGCAGGGCGCTGAAAGATAAACTCTAGTAAACTTCGTTAAGTTTGGGTATTGTACAGCTTTAGCTGACCACCAAATATAAGGATCGAACTGAATTCAAACAAGAATCAATTTCAGGTGATCTTTTTTATCGAAGACATTTTTCTTCGGTTACTTACTTTAAATTTATAGAAAAAAACACTAATAAAATTAACACAAACTCAAACAAGAAGAACACGTTTTTTCATAACCTCTTATGATCGTATGTATTTGCAATCAATTCAAGAAGACATTAAAGCGCTAATGTCACTCATAAACGAAAGGGCCCGAAATCATCCGAGTCCACCCGATCGCTTAGTGATTTACTCTTGTAACGAGTCGGCTATCCGGCTTCAAGGTTGGCCGAATATTCGGTATTCGGTATCCGACATCTATCCGTTTCATCTCTAGATTATTACCTTTCGTTTTAGCTCTAAAGCGTATCTTTGTGCAGGGTAAACTAGACGAAGACACTAACATCATCATCATCATTCTGATGCCCTTATCCTAATTTATTTTGGGACGGCGCAACATGTCTTCTTCTTCCAGACTTCTCTATTTTCACTAACATCGTCAATTGTTACCAAAATAAATTATTACTTAAAAAAAACAATGAATAAAATTTCGACAACCCTGAAACCGTTTTGCAACGCTTGCCACAGCACAACCGCGTGCAGTGATTTAACAACACCTTCAACAAGCCAACAACAGGCGACGCGTCGTTGTGATGCGACACACGAAACGAGACACATTTAATTTCCTTTGCTGCTTTTTGGGCAGCACCATTTGTGTTGCCGTTCCTTATAGATTTTCAATACCAAATTGAGACAGCTTTCTCTTTTATACCGTAACAATATAAGTAAATAAAGTCGTCGTAGTAATTCGCAATTTATTTTCAGATTAGTGGCTTACTCGTTCTGTATAAATACCATTATCGTAATTTGACCGTACCGCACCACCCGGCCCGTTTTAAAATAAACTTCGAAAATTGATGAAACTAATTAGTTTTCAGTTGATGCTTACAATGGGAATAGTACTGTATTAAGTTAACTATAGTTACTTAAAATCATTAAAAAGAAAAAAGGAATGTTATAATACTTATAATATAACTCATAAAAAAAAAAACGCTACGTCTGTTTTTTTTTTCTTCATGACAAAAGAAAGTATAGGCGTATATCTAACAGGTATCAACATTAATTACCGCAACTAAGTCGAGCAAATGCGAAAGCCGATTATTAACTTTTGAATACCTTAACAATTAAGTTCTGCACAATAACCTACAATTATTAAAATTATTTTTTAAATTATATAATTGTTTTATGATGTAGGTAAACAATAATTCTATCTCATTTCAAATTCATTTCGGAAGTTAATAATGCCAACCCTAATCACTAGATAACTCCACAGTAACAAACCCCACAGTGATTCAACGCACACTCAACCTCATTAACAGAGACAACAAAAGCGTTGTAGTTTGTAGTCGACGCACTAGTTTACGCGCGACACACATTTCGTTCTAATTGCTTTCCGCGGTAACGCGCGCAATTAGAGTTGAGTTACTTTGAGCGTGTGACTGTGACGTCGTATTGTAATGTCTTTATTCAATTTCATTCTAAATAGAGAAATTTTGAGTTTTAAAATACTTGTAGTCAATGTATGGAAAAGAAATTAATTTGCTACTGTTGCAATTTTATTCTTATCTTTTTATGCATAACTGCTGAATAATTAGGAAAAAGCTATGATCCCTGTCCCTAAAATAGACTGTTCATTTTGATGACTTTTCGTGATTATTTCATCCATTTTACAACATTCGATCATAGAATAATAGATTTCTAATATTGAATGGTGTTCGACATCGCAATTTGAAACTAAGGGAAGTCAGAGGAAGAGCTCCCTCTTATGTCTCTCGAAAGTCCACTTGTTTAAGGGTGTACATAGACCCTTAGCAAAAACTAGAGACACACTATTTCTACCAGTACCCTCGAACTATTCAATGCATCCACCAGCATACTGTTTTCACTGCATTAATTTGAGTTTTACCAACAAAACGACATTTGAAAATCAAAGTTTCGCAGCTTTAAATTTTGCGTAGGGCTTGTGTTTGTTGTTATGTTCCCTGACTAAAAAAATATGATTCTATAACGTATTTTACAAAAATTTACGAAGACAAAACGCGTCAAAGATCATGAGGGCTTGTGACGTCACTTTCTGGTAAAAAATGACATGCAATATGACGTCATACGAGTTTTTAAAGCACTGTATCGTGTTCATTGTTTGTTTACGTGAAAAAAGGAAAAACATGTGTCCAATGATTTTTGAAAATCTATCTGACGGACTAATTAGTTTTTTTTGTCAGTTACCCTATTGTACAGAATGTTTGTTGGCACTCGTGAAGGGTCCGTTTACACCTTGTATATAGTTATGGTTTTAACAGAAACCGAATAACAATGTCAGAATCGAATAAACTGCTATGAGAGCATGTAGCTACTACGAGTAAATCGCGTGAATCGAATATTGAATTCGATATAATTGTTACGGCTATTCATAAATTCGTTATCGTGTTTCCACGCACCTGTTTTTTGTGATTCGCTTTTATTGTATCGGTATTCAATGCAGTTGCATTCAATGATTGTTTACGAAAGACCCACGTATATGAAAAACATGTTTAGCTTTTTGTAGTCGAATTAAATGAAAAATTCGATCCTTTGCAGTTTGGCCTGTTATACTTCATAATGGTATTAATTTTAGTTATCTAATTTCACGATTAAAACAACATTATCGTATTAAACCTTCTTATCATTAACTGCAAATGTAAATGCAAAGTAAATACAGAAGAGCCTGAATCTGTCGAAGAAAGCCAATGAGCGTGGTGTGTGGTTACTGAAGTTAACACCGGCGTAATTTTACATGATTAGTTGTCTCACTTTTCCGCCGCTTAGTAGCGAAGCTGTTGCATCGATCAAATCTGACACTGGCATCTCTAGTTGTCGGAATCCGAAAACAGTTTGATAAATTGACGGTAGGATTTGCCTTTCCCATCTTTAATATGTTTTAAACTTTCATTAATAGTGAAACTATCGAATCAATACCTCTTAAGTCGAAAAGGCAAACATCACATCATCATACATATATTAGAATTCGTGATATTGCATAATTAGTTTTTAAACATAGCACTTTCGTCTCTCCGTCAACTTTCTCAAAAGGTTTCCATTTCATATAAAACCTTATTATATTAACTCGAGCTCATCGAGTGCCATACATGGAAATGTTAAAAGCCGAGTTGTTTGCCGAAAGCCGTGACTTATAAATGGTAGTTCTTCTTATAGATATAATCGCTTCGCGTTCGGAAACGCGTGTGATTTCGCCAACGTCAGTGGCGCAAACGCATAGTCGGTAGCGGTGAAAGTAGGCCCGAATAATTGTTGTCTATAAATAGCTTGAGATGACGAGTATTATAGAAGTATCAAAGAAGAACGCACATACCGAGCCGACCTCAAGAACATATCAGATATAAGGGTAGAAAAATGATAATAATGATAAAACAGCATATTTAAAAACTGTAATCAATGCAAATAACTTTATATCGACTTGTCGACATACAACTGCCAGTCCTAATTAAATGTAAACCACTAAGGGAACTATCACCCGATTCGAAAACAGAGATTCGGGTGATTCTTGAGGAACCATGAACAACTAAACATTATGATTTACATAACGAGGAAAAAACACTTTTTCTCTGTAATGGATACAATAGACAATTCTAGTAATTTGTAAGAATTTAACAGTAACGAACAATGCGGTGGAAAGCCATGAACATACATGCAGGCATAATAAATTACTACATCTTTGTCGTAGGGATTGTTTCTAAGAGATGATCTGCTGTAACACTCGTCGGCCGCAAGGCACCAGGTCGCAAATCTGTTATTAGCATTACCCGCTTCTGCCTAATCATCTTTTATCGTTTTCATCAGTTCCAGCAAACAGCTCTCAATCTCAACATGATTCCAGCCCAATTATGTTGAAATAAAAAAAACATACAATTTATTATCCAACCTGCACGTCACAATCAATTGTATTTACTAGTCCGACAGTATTCTTATCTATGGGTACTAATGACTCGTAATGACCAAAGGGAAGCATCGCTATGTCGCATCAAATTTACTCCTTCTCCAAAATGTAGTTGAACATTTGACATTTCGTAGTCAATTACCACATATTTAAACTAAAATATATAAAAGTAGTGAACCTTGAGGACAGTCGCTCGGGCCACCGGTCACAAGCAATTTGTTTTTTTTTTCTCACTCTCGCGTCAATTCTGCGAACGCGAAACTGGTCGGACTGGCCTGCGCACGAGTTTTTTCGGCGAGTAACTCTGAGCATGCGCTGGGTTGCCAGATTAAAGTTACGGGCGATTGGATTTATTACAACCCTTGAGTTTTTTATGTGGGAATTTTATTCGGGGTGTCGAGTGAGGTGGAAGAATTTGATTAGCGATAAGTTTGTATTTGAAGATTGGGTGGTTGGATGTATGAAAATTGAAAAAAATAAGATTAAAAGAACAAAACAAACATTTCATAATTGCAAAGCTATTTAAAAATGGATTGTTACTTAATCCAAAAGAACTCGCGTAATTGGAATTATTCTGTAATTTAATCAACTTAATTAAGTTTATTTACATCAAATACGTGGAAAACATCCTACTCAAACAATTAGAACATAACAAATGATTTTAATTTTAACGAACTAAAATTCCATCACAAATGAACATAAAAATAGCCAGTGAAATTCAACGTTATAATCCATCATAATAGCACTGTGCATTATTTAGCCATAAGTGAAATAAATATTGGGTGAAAAAAGGTTCCCTACTTGGCAACTTCGAAGTAAATGTGGCAACATTCGCCGGTCTCCTAATTGACGAGCGCCGCTAGCATACTAATGGACAGATTAAAATAGTTTTATGGGCCATAAACGTTAGTCAATAGCAGCTATGTCGTTAAAACGTAGCGCAGACTAGAACATAGTGCGCAAAGCGCAAATGTCAAATTATTGGTCAACATGAGCTTTTTGTGCCTATCAACCAGTTTGTGCCACATAAGTATAAATTAATCACTTCGTAATCTAGCTAATGTATTCGATTTGGAATCGATTGTGCCTAAATTCTTGATAGGATTAAATGTCAGATTTAAAAATTGAAATTGTGGCCTCGTTTAGAAGGTTATCAAAACTATGTTTGTAACATTATCAACATCAGCAGAATATAGTTGTAACCGCTCTAAATTGTAGGAAGGAATAGTTTTGAGAAGTCACTCATCTTCCTCTTGTCGCAATTTCCACAATTGAACATCCCAAAAGTATCGATGTCCAAAGACCAAGGCACCATCGGAAAAAAATTGTACCCACATCATGATCATTTTCATACCCTTATCCCAATTAATTTGGGGTTGGCACAGCATGTCTTCTTCCATATTTCTCTATTACTCCGCATCTCATCAAACACCTTCTTTCTTGCCATATCATCCGTTACTCAGTCCATCCATCATTTCTTTGATCTTCGTCTACTCTCATTCAAACTCAAAATCTCTCCTACCGATTTTTCAAAAAATAAAATATTATGTGTGCAGAAAAGGAGCTTCTAGAAAACAAACAAAATAAGCTCGAATTTTATGAACCCATGGGCACAACTAATAGTTAATTAAGATACATACCTACTAGATGATATACTTAAGATAAAAGCAGAAAAGATAATTTACACCGATCACGAACAACCTGTGCTATACGGCTGGTGTTGAAATGATCGAATTTGCATGTAAATGTTCAGAATAGATCCATTTGTACTTAAATAAATGTTTAATGCAAATCACGGTTCAATCAAACATGTTAATTTCAACATGACCATTCAGAGGCTGTATCACTCATAATCATAATAGACTCATTAATATCTAACGCGGAATCGGGTTAGGTATTATTAGGAAATCGGATTGGTGAGTAGATGACTAAATTACACAAAAGAAGAACAATAAACCTGCAAATGTCCCACTTGACCAAGTACTTTTTCCCATCATAAAGGGAAAATTTCAGATCACTCTTTCATCGTAAGTAATAAGAATAACCTACGTAGCAGAAACCAAATATTTAATAATCGTACAAAAAACAATTAATATTCAAATTAAAAGTTATAATTTGATAGAGCCAGTGATGACGCCTGAAGATGTTATCATTTGACAGGAGACAAGGGTCAAAAGTTATGACAATCAATATCCGGAGTTCATCTGAAAGTCTGAATGAACTTGTTGGACAGAAATATCATTATAAGGTAGATCGGAATTTAGTAATAAAGAGTTTATAGAATTTGTATTCTTATTTCTTAGCAAGTAGCCCGATAAATTAGATCTCTAAAAGCATAACTATAGCGTCAACAAAAAAAGAGCTGCCTTCGTTCAGGCAAAGAGGTGTTAACATTTTGTTAAAACCACCAAAAAGCTTCACATTTCTTTTGGAAATCGTAATGTACTCAATGTAACTAGGACTAGACAATAAAAGATTCTGCAGTGTCTACAGCGTATGTGCTTTGAAATGAAACTATTAGATTAATATTGATTTAAAATCGTTGGAAAAGCCCTCGTTAGCAGTACGGAAATTGAGGATGGACGAATTTAACAATATTTCTTTCACTGACAGGTCCGAGATTGGAATTGTGTTCGAAAAGCGAGATAGGCTCGTCCGCTCCCCTATTCAAGACCGGATGAGTCCTCTACGGGGAAAATGGTTGCGACAATTTGTTAGCAAAATTTATGAGTTTTGAGGCGCACCCACACTGCGGTCGATTGACGAGATCGACCGTTCACGCCGATACTGTGTTTTGCCGTGCTACTAAACAAAAAGGGTTGACTAAAGGGTTACTAGATAAAATGGGGTATCTGTTAAGGAAACCTTACCTATTTTATTTATTCCTCGAATCTCCTCTGAAAGCGTTGAAAAGATAACACCCTTATTTAACTTTATTTTTATTTCTCTGATACAGCACTGCTCTTGCTTACGGTGGCGGGAGTGTTGTGCACCATTATGCATGGCAACCTGATTACAACATCAAAATCTGCCTAGCCTTTTCCCCACCTATGTCGGGGTCGGCTTCCTGTCTTACCGAATGCAGCTGAGTAACATGGAGCGACTGCATTTCTTACCTCCATAACCAATCTGATTACAACAAACAATCTAAATTAAATATAAAAGTACTCACAGAATATTTGTATTTGAAGGCGAACAATATCGACAGACAGACATCAACCACAGCATGGCTGCACCTTTATACATGCATGTTGTCAAGACGCAGCAATCACGGTTTCTCGAGAGGCGACAGATGCAACAACCGTTATTACCGCAAGGGAATGTGCTGGGTAATGATGTGTTCTTGGTAGAAGCACGATTGACGATAAAGAGCCCGTTACGGAGATGGGACCGTAAATGGCTTTAGCAGCATCTGGGGACTTGCTGCATTTTGATGTTAGTATATGGAAAACGTAAAAAGATTTTTGGTGGACCAGTATCGGTAGATGATGTGTGCAGAAAAATAAAAGTTGATCTTCATCATTATCATTTAGTCCGAAATCACCCAAAAATGGAGCAGAGGCCGCTTTCTTCTGCTATATTTCTCGTTTGCATGGGTCACAGGGTTTATTCTGCTATTTCGACGAAGTATCGCAAAGTTAATTTTACAGAGCACAAATCGAAACGCCAACAGAGTCTATAGATAATTAATTCTGTCACGGACCGTCATTTCAAAGCCGGCAGATTCTATACGTAAACGCAAACGACGACATACTCGTAATTTTGGTTTGTATAGGAAAGTGTCGTCTAGCTGCTGACTCTATTCTCTGTAGTTTCAACGGATAAGTACAAAATAAGTGTTAGTAAATAATAGATCGCACACTAAACATCCTTAATAATCACGTTCAGCACTTTTCATTTCTTCAATATGAAGAAATCCTATGCCTTACTCTTTGAGGATTATAAACGCGATGTTGTGTTTTTACAATTTCTGTAAAAATACTGTCTATTTATTTTCAACCCTATCGTTAAAATTTACTGCTGACATGTTTTATAGACTGTCGTTGAGATGCACATGACATAAAGTAACATGTACTCATACATATCTGTTATCGATATACACGTCTAGACAGCTACTCGTCTCACCGGTGCGTTAATGTCACTAAATTACAGTTCGCTCGCAGCCACCCGTGCGTACGCGCAAGTTTTTACTTACAACGCTTAATGACGGCGAAATTTATGCGAAGACATCGCGAATTTTTATCCTTTCGCTGTTTTAGCACTCAATTAACTAGTAATCTGCAGGTGGATCCCGAAATTGATGGGTGTATAATTAAATAAAAGGTGCAATTGTGATCGATTTTTCTTTGACTAGAGCATATTAACCTTAATATAATGTAATTGTTTGGTGTTTTTTTTAACTAGAATTTCCTTCATAGCTATATTAAGTTCTCTAAGATCATTATCGTCTTCATGATTCTCATGCAAGGGCATAATAATGATGAAGACGTAATTTATTTGGGTTCGGCGCAGCATATATTTTGCTTCTCTAATTATGTTTCATCTCAATAGTCACCCCCATTTCAGTCGTGTCATGTTCACATTCTTCTTCAACGTCCTTGTATTCATCGTTTATTATCATCTAGGAAAAGTTATAAAACTGGCAAAAACCCCCAGATATCTCTATGTTCATCAACATTCTGATAAGATCTACAGTGCCTTCATATTAGTGACTATTTTCCTGTGTGAAACAGAAACAAAGCACGTTGTAGTTGCTGTAGATCGTTCTCGCGATTCGGGGACGACAATCACTTGCTTAACAGTGTTCTCACTCAAAGCAGTAACTGTGACGACCTCAAGATCTGCCATCATGTCTATTTGCATTATCTTTGTGAAAGGAAAAGAGATGGGTTCTGAACACGCATCCCTTTTAACATCAATTTTTTTTTTTTTACTGCTTTTGATTGTGATTTGTTCTTGTTTCTGTCTGTTCTAAGGATGTTTTATTTGACTGGTTATGCTGGTATTCATTTATTTGATGTTTTGGACTTGTTAAAATGTTACCTTATCTTCAGGATAATTTAATATTTGATTTTTTTATTTGATTTGTTTTTTTTTTTTTTTTTATATTTAATATTTTTTTTATTTTTTTTAATTTGATATTTGATTAGTGTTGAGGAGCATATTATATAGAATACCTGGATTTTGCACTGTGTTCCTAAGTTGTCCTGGTTGGTCTTGCTTGGTCTTCTACATCGTAAGATTCAACCTAGATACCATCCATAGAGGTAGGTACTTATATTTATACAAAAGAATGATTGGGATTGATGAAGAAAAACATTAACATAGCATGGATAAGCACCAGCAAAATAAGTTTGAAGCTCTCTTTTCGGAACGAATAAATCACTCCCAACGCTTTTAGGAACTTACAAAGATAACGATGAAAAATGACGATAAGTAGTTTCCAACAATAAAAAGGACATTGTAGCCCTAACAATGTTTCGAAAGAACCTCAACAAGAGCAAAGTGCGAGGCAATCAACTAAAAGCCAAATCATTTTCCAATTCCATTTCCGTTGTCCGCTGCGTCTGGTGGAAATGGCACGGAACAAAGAGGGATCACAAAGGCTGTCCGTTATCCCCAAACCACCCCACAGCCCCCCTCGCGAAGCTACGAGGGGGCATCGCCACCCCTTTCCACCCCCGAGGGATCGCGTACACTAATTGCACGCTTAAATTGGGGTAATGCACGCTCGTACGTATTTTAATAAAATACGAGCTGGATCAAAGCAGCCATTAGTTTTAGTTAGCGGAGATTTTCTTGTCGCATTTTGTTTAGCTTGTTTTAGTTTTAATTCCTCGTGTGTGTTAGTCGTTAGGTCTAAGTTTGGATCTAGATTCATGGAAGCTAATTTGTTAGTTTTATACTTGTAGTGTGCGATTTGATTTGAAATCAATTTGAATTAACCGACAACAGTTTCCAGTATGATTACATTGAATATACTGAGTTAAATTGTTACTTTAAATTATGGTTCAAAGAACCACCACTTTACATTCCCAATTTGGGCACAAGTAATGGACAACTCCATACACGTAAGTGGGACAATATTGTAACGTAACGGCGATAACCATACATCAGGCAGATCAATATCAGCGATCGTAAAAACGATTGCGTGTCAACGAAGCTAATCTCATAAACAACCTATTTTCCGAAGCAATATGCTTCGTCGACGTCACGCCGTCACGCACACATTGCGACAAACATGCTGACTCATCACGTCACTAGCTCGGAAAACCAACGCAGTTCAATTCAAATGCCGTAAATAAAACATGTTGCGCTGTCTCCCTTCTGAGTATTCGCGTTATTGAGTTACGAAGTCCCCGAAGCGTTTTGCCGCCAAAACAACGTACATTTTGCCCCCCGGCGCGCGTAAAAACATCCACAGAAATTCTGAGCGCGAGCGACAGAGAACAACCTTGTAGGACGGAAAGGGACGGACGCCTTAATATTTTATCAGGCATCTTCTCATCAGGAAATGCAATCACATACCAATTTCAGTTTTGCTTCTCAAGAAATAGAGTTGAAAATCGCGCGAGTAATTTTTAGATTGCGTGTGTGCCCTTACGTCGGTGAAAGGAAATTACAACCACACCCACGTATAATGTTGCCGCAATAAAAAACGTGTAAGAAGAAATAATGAGCGGTTACTGGCGGCGAGAGTCTCGACCGGGCGATTTCATCATTTTACCTTCATCTAATTGATTAAAGGGAATCGTCGGGACGTTTAAGCTCGTCGTTAACGTCTCGAGGAGGTAATGAATGATGGATGAAGCTGGGTCCCGCAAATCTGATTACAAATTCAAATGGCGGATGCAGATGAAGCGAGCGCACGGTTGATACTCGCTGTGAATGGGGGCATCGTGATCTCGCATCTCTACGCGATAGTTCACTATTATTGTCTTTCAAAATCTTCGTACCAGCGCTCTATGGCGGCTCTTCGAACTTTCTTTTGTGTTGCTCTAAAGACATTTATATCAACACGGTAATTTCGTATTTGATTGCCCATTGCTGCTTTTGCAGACCTAGGAAAGTTCTAACATACTACATTTAATAGTTCTTGTTACTTCATTGCATCGTTTATTATAATGTATCTTTCATATTCGAAACATCCAAAATCACTTTCAAAACCAAAATTAAATCACAAATAAAAACAAATCTTGAATACAAAACTCCTATCGTGTGCGACAAAACCCATACAGTTTAAATAATCAAAAACTAAACAGAAACAAAAAAGCTGAGGCCTTAACAAACTCGCGGAAAACTCTTTGAAAATAACAAATCACACAACAAGTAAAGACACACAATAATAACAGTGTAGGTAAAGATGGGACAGAAACAAAACACCCGTCTGTTTACTTCAAGGGTTCGAAAATAAAGACAATGAATAAAAAATATGTGAATAATCTCCAATTTCCAACGAGAAGTGATAAAGTTAGCTAGAAATCAGCAATTTACACAAACGATCTAGAAGCATTGCGTAATATTTCCAAACAAAAAAATACTCACTAAGCTGTGCCTAACTTGCCTAAGTAAAAATTGTTCCGTATAAGAAGAGAAATCACCGAACTGCCTTAAAAGGTGCCCACGGAATTTGCAACGCAATTTGCTAAAAGAGGACGGCCAATTCTTCATGCAAAGCGAACCTAACTATCGGAGAACACGCTAGGCTAAGCTGAATAGTAATGAAAAATCGATTTATTTCTTAAAACACCAGCCAGATGCAGAGGATCTCCTTTATTTTTATTTTTTTTGGCGGGTGGAAAATCATCAAATAACCCCTCCCGGTCTTGGGCAGAGCGAAAGGGAGTGTCAGACTTCTACTGACTAAAAACCACCCATGTTCCTTCTGAGCCCTTCATGTCGAGGCCGCGGTATCTCTTGCGAACAACCCGCAGCCTCGACGGTACGCCACTTATAAAAATCTCGACTTTGTTTCTCACCTAAACTATTTCTTTTCTGGAGACCTTTCCAGGGGTTCGCCAATTACGCGCAAACTAAATTAATTATAGTAATCTTCATTAGATTGACACTATTAAGGTAGGTATATAAAATCACTCTCAACTATAAGACGACAATTTATTCCAAAGCGCCAAACTTCAATGATTTACCCACATTTTGAAAAAATATCATCTCTTGCCTAGAAAAATGCTATAGCTCAGTCATTATTGACGATAGAACCATGGTTGATGTTGTAAAATCTACCTAAGAATATATTCCAAGTGCTGCACAACGCTGTATTAAAATCAATTGAATACTTTCAAGAATAAGGAAGAAAGATTATGAACCCAAACGCTAGGAAATATTAGGTACACGGTTTTTGCCTAGAAAAATGCTACAGCTCAGTCATCACTGACAATAGAACAATGGTTGAAGTTGCAAAATCTACCCAACAATAAATTCCAAGCGCTAATTAAAGCTGTATTAAAATGAATTTAATACTTTCAAGATTAGGGAGAAATCGTTAACATAAACAAACACCAGAAAAAAATACACACCTCTCTTGTTTAGAAAAATACTATATCTCAGTCATCACCAACGATAGAGCCATGGTTAATCTTGCAAAATCTACCCAAGAATATATTCCAAATGCTGATAAGGGTGCATTGAAATCAATTGAATACTTTCTAGATTAGGGAAGAGTATTTAGCAACCCAAACGCCAGAAAAAAATACACCTCTCTTGCCTAGAAAAATGATATAGCTCAATCACCACTGACGAAAGACTCGTGGTTTATCTTGTAAAATCTACCTAAGAATATATTCCAAGTACTGTACAAATCTGTATTAAAATCAATTTAATGCTTTTAAGATTAAGGAGGAAAGAGTAGGAACCCAAACGCTAGGAAATATTACACGGTTTTTGCCTAGAAAAATGCTATAGCTCAGTCATCACTGGCGATGGAGCCATGGTTGATGTTGTAAAATCTACCCAAGAATAAATTCCAAGCGCTAATTAAAGCTGTATTAAAATGAATTTAATACTTTCAAGATTAGGGAGGAATCTTTAGCAAACCAAACGACAGAAATAAACAGAATGTATGTACAAACGGACAAGAATGCTGTACTTACCGGTACCTTGAAACACCAACCCGCCTTATATAACAAAACTATTAGTTATTACACACACATACATAAACTCACACCCTTTACCATGGGGGTAGGCAAAACCACAAAGCATCTCAAAGCATTTCAGTATGTTACATACGTCGTGGATCAAGTATTTATCCCTACAATGCCTGTTTGCGCCGTATTCGTCATTTCTTTTTAGATTAAAAGTATCTTTAGATTTCCAGTTCCATTACACATTTTCCATGCGAATCTGCACAAACCTGCTTCATATAGGACCCCTATCTCTCTTATGTATACAAAATACCTACGATAATAAACATTTAAATACGGAAGTGTGTCAGTCTGTTACTCAATCACGTATCGACGGAACCACGAATGACGATAAAATTATACAAATGAGGAAGCCGACTTCCTGGGAAACGCCGGTTTTTTATTTGACTAATGCATATTACGTGGTTTGGGACATTTTTGAGTTTGGAACCATCGATTTGAAAAGAAGAAGAATGGTTCTTATTTTCAAATCGATGGTAAATAGGTAAAGACACTGAGGAACGCTGACGCTGAGGTAGAGGACATCGAGGAGTACGTGCGCCAAAGACTAAAGTACACGCCAAGAGTTCAGCTGCTGGATTCGCGCCGCAACGTGAATTTCAAAGCGTTTGTGGTGCGCATACCAACGTGCTATCTCCAATCGGTGATGGAAGGAAGTTTTTGGCCGCAGGATGTGGTGTTCCGTCGCTTCCGCGGACTAATTCCACAAGATCGCACTAAGTATCGTGCAAGTGAAGTGAAGTGATACTAACATAGTTTTTAGTTATTTATACTAACACAAATGTTATTAGTATGCATATTTAGGTTAAGGTATTTGTCTATGGGTCTTTGTTACCTGAAAATAAATGTATTCTATTCTAAACAGTTACGAAAACTAGAAGTTTAACTTTTAGAATATAACGCAGTCTTCTGGGCTCTGGGAAGTCAGCGATGTGGAGGAGTACTTCGACGCCTAAGCCCTTGTTGTTTATTTAATTAGTCCGTTTATTTTATGTAAATTAGTCCCCTTTTGTTTATTATTTATAAATATTATGTCGGACCCAGTAGATAGTCACGAGTCACGACCACTCAGACCTACTTTCTGCCTCAAAACCCGTAAATCACAAAACGGCACCCGGACCCTTGTATGCGCCATACAATAGGAATGATCTTCTTCTATTCTATACATATAATAAATCTGTAGAAAAATCTTTTTTGTACATCGAAAATATTTAAAAAAAAAATTGTCAGGGTATTAAAGTATAACCAACAGAACACATTTCCAGCACACAAGATGCCTTCACAAGATAACTTTAAATAAGTTATGATAGCAAAAGATACGTAGATATTAGTCTAAATGACGCTGCTTTTAGTCGACGGTGTTGTGGGCGAGCCCAGGCCCGTCACTTGCGGAGTGCCGACCGGCTCCGTGTTCGGCCCCGTCGGATATATCATGCACGTCAATAGTATGTGCAATACAGTACGAAACTGTCGTATATATATGTATGCTGATGACACTTGTTTGGTCTACGCAGATAAAAATATAGATGTAATTGAATGTAAAATGCAGGAAGATTTCACAAACATTATAAAATGGTCACATGATAATGGTATCTTAATTAATTTAGGCAAAACCAAATGTATGACTATACGATCTCCCTACCTCCGGGGCAGTGAGCGCGCGCCGCGCATAGTGGGCCATAGTTACGAATGCTTGCATGCGCACAGCGGCATGAGCGCTCGCGATGCAACCGCTTGCACCGCTGTGCAGTGTACGTGCGCAGAGATTGAGGTGGTGGAACATTATAGGTACTTAGGTCTTGTTATAGACTACAATTTCTCATGGAAGAATCATATTAATCATGTGTCTGACAAACTAAGATCGGTTCTAGTAAAATTCCACCACCTTAGTTATATTCTGGATAGGGCAACTTTGTATACAGTCTACTATGCGCTGGTGGACTCTTTAATCTCGTATGGACTGGCATGTTATGGACGTAGTTTTAAAAGCTATTTAGATAAAATAAAAATGTTACAAATAAGATTTATGAAATTATTAGTCGATACAAAAACGAAAAAGTTGTGTAAAATTAGTGATTACGAAGAATTATTTTTGAAATGTAAAATGCTGCCAGTCCATGACAAAGTAACATTGTTAATAGCATTAGAAGAATATTGTAGTGATCAATTTAAAGTCAAACAAGTGTCTAATAGTAATAGGTCTCGTAGAAGAGGTATTGTAGAATTAAAAGTACCCACTTTTAATAATTACTTTGGGCAAAGATGTAAAAAATATTTAGTACCACGTATTTTCAACAGCTTACCATTTGAAACTGATGTAACAAAGAGAACATTTAAAAACAAAGTTCAATCATTCTTTTGTCTAACTTTAGTGAAAACCTCAGCAATTATTTTGTAATTTAAAATTAAATATTAACATGTTTGTTTTGTATAAGTATTTTGCAGTGATTTGGTTGTCAGTTATGTAGGTATAGGTCAGATTATTTTTATAATTTTAGTATGTTAATGGAAAAGTGAACGTCCATACGATAATATTGAGAGTATTGTGGGAGCTACGTCTGCCAACAAACTGCTCTGTAGTTTGGCAGAAGTAAAATGTACTGAACTTGACTTAATGTTCCAAATAAACACTTTTTCATTTTTCATTTTTTTTTTTTCAAAATCTCTAAGCCTAAACCCTATAGTGTGTTTGATCGCAATTTTTAGCAGTTTATCTTCGTCTTCGACAGATGGCGTTATTCATTTGATGTCATTTTCTGAACCGCGGTGTTATTAAATAAACATATGTTTCGTGAATAGTCAACAAATAAAGATTTACCAATTACACAGTATAAAAATACTATTTTTTTTAAACTAAATTAAAATTAGATAAAACCCACGACATATTTTTTTGGTACCGCGTGGGAATCGAACCTGCGACACGCAGTGCTACTGTTAATCGTCCAGCCACTGCAGATATATGTGGTGTGTTGTTAGCCCTATGTGTCGAGGCCGCGGTATTTCTTTCGAACAACCCGCAGCCCCGACGGGCGTCGGTCCTTGGGGGCCCCTTCAATGTTGATGACATCCCTTTGAGACGCGCGTGGAACACGAACGCGCCTCCATCGTCATAGGACGGACGAACGATTAACTAGCCCGTTACTCATCGTTCACAGGCCCGCGCCTACGGTGGCCGGAAGCCATCACGTGGCCCCCGATGCCCGGAGCGTCTCCCGCGGCGGCTGGGAAGAGGGGTTGTGTCCCTCTTACGTTCACCTCTCTCGCTAGCATTACTGCTTCGCAGAAAGAGGTGACGGCGTTCCATTTCAGATTCGATGTCCCAGATTCGGTACAGGTACCTCTCGAAACAGCCTCTAATACCCCCTTTTTTGTGGTTCGTAAATTATCAAATGACTCATCCCGCTCTGGGCGGAGCGGAAGAAAGTGTCAGACTTCTACTGACTAAAAACCACCCGTTTCTTCTTAGCTCTTTGTGTTTCGGGGCCGTGGTATCTCTTGCGGACAACCGTCAGCCCCGGCAGACGAACGGCAGCAACAATTATGGGGCCCCAAAGGACCCCTTAATTGTTGCTGACATATCTTTGAGGCGCGCGTGGAACACGAACGCGCCAACGACAGTACCTGTCGACTATAATGTACCTGTTTCAAATTTCTTTAAGATCCGTTCGGCCGTTCTGACGTGGTTGATTAACAAACACCCATCTATCTTTAGTATTAGACATAGTCAGTACTTTGCATTACCCTCTTCTTATTTTCTACAGGCGGCAGTAAGTTAACGCAGGGCAATGATTTAATGTACTTTTATCTAAGTGACGCATTTTAGTTTCCGACAAGCACGCGAACGAAGTCGCGGGCACAGCTAGTTACTAATAAATGTAACGTTCACGACTGAAGATTTTCTGCGTTAAACAATTGTGAAAAACAACACCGCCGCAGTTCTAAGAAAAGAAGGACGTATCGTAACTCGTAAGCCATTTCTGACATCATCAATCAACTCAGCTATGGCAGCCCGTACTTGATAATCTCTATTTAGTTCATCCTAAAGGTTTATTTTATACCATTGTCTCGGTCTTATATTCTTTGTGTTTTACATACCTACTATTACATACCTGTTTACTAGCGTTTTCTTGGCGCGTTATCATATTTTAAAGTTGCAGATTGTATTTACGCTTGTACCAATGACGTGAGGAGAAAGAATGGAATCTGTATTAAAAATACTAAACAAAAGCGACAGTAGCATTAATTAAGATCCAAGACTGCCGTGCACCAAGCGACTTGCAGCGTAACCCAAGTGCACTTCAACATAACAGAGAAACTGGACAACTGACGTCATATGGTCTGCGATATTCGTGATGGAAATGTGAAAAATATATTTATAATTTTATGTAAACGAGACGATATAATATATTCTCGTATATAAGGATTGGGTGGTTGGTTGTCAATACTTTTAATAATTTTTAAACTTATCTAGGTTTCAGTTCGACCTTCTAAATTAAACACTTGTACAAGCGCTGCGATATCATTTTTATTTTTTACTTATAAAAGAATCCCAAAAGTTCAAAACGGTGATATACCGTAACTACTGTATTTTCTACTGAATTAAAATTTCGGACCTTGTCTTCGAGGTGACATAAGCCCATTAAATGACGCATCTCCACACGGTGTAGCCTGAGGATGGACGGCGTCGCTAAGGTCACCCCACCTTGCCACCTCCTCAGAAAAGCCAAAGGATATGCGTGCTGAAAGGCCTAGTTCGAGGAGGTTCGAGAAAATGATACCAGGATTTTTTAGGGAGTCCTGACCCGGAACATCTTTGCTACTAAAACAGATCTTCGCTTTGTTAAAGCAATTATCCTGCAATAATCAGTTTCTAACTACATACACTATTACCTAGGCTACTGTTGAAGCAAAGTGCTTATTAACATAATAACAAAACCAACTTAAAAAAATGAATTCGGAATGAATCTATTTTGTCCGATGATGCCATCATCATTCTCATTAGATGACGCACAGCATGACGATGTGGCGCAGTCGCATGATACTGCACGTGACTTGAAAACCTAAAACCGCATGAACAGGTAGGTACTCCATTTTGTACCTAAAATACCTATTGGCATCGAACCTGGCCGTGTAAGGACAACTATTAGGTCAATATTGGAATCGAATGACGTGAAAACATTCATTTCCTTATGTAGGTATACTCATTTTCGGGTTGACTTCCATCATTCGCTCAGTGTGCTCCCGACTATGTTAAAGTCGGCTTCCAGTCTAACGAAGTTTGTTTCGAACTGTTTTACATGGAGCGACCGTCTATATCAATTTTTCTGCGAAATTGCTTTTCTTCACTACAAGTAACCTCCTTGGTTAGGACCTGAATTGAATGATCTGAAGTACCTACTTTGAAGTAGCAACCTCGCTGAGATTGAGGCCCAGTTTCCACTAAAGCGGAGACGAGCACAGCGGAGAGGAGATGTGCCAAATTCGACCAATCACAGGACGGGCGAAAGACCAGATGTAAATTGTAATTGTTAGTAACCCGCCATGTTATATTTTTAAAACAAGAGAGAGACCAAAGAGAGCTTTTTTTGGTTATTGGGGTGGTTAACGTCTCTCTATAAATTACAAAACTATCTAACTACTTTTAAAGTGAAGTGGAAACCGTGACCAATTGAAGCTTTTTTGCCGACACAGCCCGCTGCTTGGCTTAAAGGCACTCTCCCAAAATTTTCCAGGTATTTTTTTCCAGCGACACCTATAACCTGCCCTTGCAGTTGATCCGGGCCGTCTCTCTTGTCCTATAGAATACTTCCTCGGGCACGCATTGTGTGGAGATGGAGGCTGATACGTACACGTTCTATAATATTAGTAAAAGGAGAAAATTGCGTCCTTTACCTCTCCGTCAAGTACCTTTTCCTAATTTTTCATTGTAAACCAACACCAACATAGAAATACTTCATTACGGAAGCCTCTAAATAGAACCATTGTTTCAAAATTACCTGAAATAGCATTTTAAAATCCGGACAAGATCAAACAAGCACCTTTTCAAGCGTTTCGTATGAAATTCACGTTTCAACCCGAATTTACTGAAAATTGCGTTTAGTGGGCTTTGGACTAAAATAACTTAGAACTCAAATTAATTTGCCTTGAAATTCTTAAGATTCTTCAACTTACAGAAGCTGAGTTTTAAGCAAAAGTTTAGTCCGAAGTTAGTCTCACGAAGAATATTTCCGAGGCAGTCCAAATTAGTGACGCCGCTCCCGGGTTACTTTTGCAGCTTGGGCTTAGAAATCTTTGGTTGTAGGAGTTTTTGTAGGAAATAGTGAAATATTATTTTGGCAGAATACATGTGCATTAATGGTGCACGAAATGTTTCCCACGGCATACAATTTTTTCCATTCTAAGGAATTTTTTGACGTGTAGGTAATAATACCTGAGCCGTTTTATTAATTAAAATTTACATTTAACGTTAAAACAAGAATTTTTATATGTAGACCATGTTAAGATACTTAAAACAAAATGAGATGTCCTCAATTAATATAAGTACGGTAAAGGTGGCCTATTCACGCAAAAACTGACATTACCATACATGGTGCAATTAAAGTATGTGCGACTCATTAGGCGCACGAATACCGGGCCGCACATTTTTACATCGAAGGAACGGTAATGCGTAACAAACATCGTTCAGCAAAAACACATCAGCGCTAAAAATATACGCGGCAATCGCACTGCGCAACGAGTCCAAGTTAATGCCGCCGCTGGCACCGAAACGATACAGCTCGAGCGTTTCAAATACGAAGCCCCACGAAGTAAGTATGTGTGCGTGAACGAAATTCGTGTTTTCGGTTCGTAACTTCCATGTGTGTGCGTAGACACGACAGGTTTGCGTCTGTGTGAGTATGTTTTCAAACATTTGATACGTCCGAATGAGGTTATCGGCTTTCATGTGTGCGTTCTTGTCGAGGGTTTACGTTTTATTCATTTTGATAATTTGATTCTCGTCGTATGGTATTATGCTGAAAGGGTCAAGTGCGTGAATGGTTTATAAAGTTGTAAAGACGTCGACGGCGAGATGACGTGGGAACTTGTCCGCTTATTATTTATGCGTTTAGAATTAATCCCTCCTTCGGTGACGTGAATGCGTATTATGTTGGATGAAGTATTGTTTGTCTTTGGATTTGTGACGGCTTTATGAGGCTTCGTGTCTGTTACTTTCTGGGTAATTAAATGTGGGGAGGATTGGGATTAGAGGTTGGAACGTGAAAATATGCTTATATTGAATTGTCAGTTTCATAGATACTTTAACTTATCTGAAAAAAAAAACAAATCTGGGACAAGAGAAAAACACTTGAAACCAATAAGTATAAACCTAGACTAAAACAAAATAAGAGATCACTAAAATGTTATGTCATAGACAAATCTGAAACAAAAGGCAAAATAGATCTGCGTATTGAAGTAGAGTGGAGTGCGATTACTAGAGAAATACCTATGAAAGAAGCAGATGTGTACCGCCAACCCCAAATAAATTGTTATCAAGGCAAGTGAATGATGAGCAGGTACGTAATGGTATGGTCCTCCAGAACTAAATGCTTCCATTATTCTTCCAAAACCAATTGTAAATCTAGCCAATAACAAGCCACTACTGTCAAAAACGATCAAGTTCAACCTAGGCTTCGCTAAGGCTATGCTAGACAAGGATATGTCAGTTAGACATCCAATTAAGATTGCTAATGAACAGATTGTCAATCATAGGTCTATAGTTGAAGCTGATGCCTTAAAGGGGCTTGAAGAAACGAATCGCATACAAATTGATGTTTCCGAGACTATAAATAAGTTTGAGCACTTTCGAACAGGTAAACGAGGGAGGAATAAGAACAGTAGAGACTTACTGTTAATTTTCTTCCGTAAACTGTTGCATACCAGTTTGAGTACTTAACCCAAATTGTCTTCCGCATGGCTTCTTTCAGGTCAACCTATGAGGCTGGCTTCTGCATAACCAGACTATCCTATGGATGCGTTAAAAGTAAGGCCTCCAGCCAGGGTCTAAAAACTTATAGACTAAGTGACAGAGCTCTAAGGGCACTCCCTGAACTCATCCTAATTGCAATAAACGCTATAAAAGTGGTTCATTCACTTTGGTGCAGGATTGTTTCTGTCCCAAATCCTGGTCTAACTGTAGAAGATATCTATTTACTTTCAAACACAATGATATTGAAGCAAGAGGCCTTCATAGCCAGACAAAACTAAAATAGCTAGATTAATTGAATGAGAAGCATTCGAAGATGACCGTCGTCCGTTTTTTATCAGTATTGAAATGTTAGCACGTAGTGTTTAATGCGCGTAAAGAATGTGTGTACCTATTTTGGGCCTAAAACATGCCCATTAAAAAGAAAGCAACCTACCGGGTTCTAGATTCTGATGTCCTCTCGAGCAAAACAATACATCGTTAGTCATCATGAGTATGAGTAGTTTCCCAGTAATCAAATGCAGGAATTGCTGGGGTTCATCACTAATAATATTAGGTAACCCTGCCTTTATTTCTCAAATAAGAGAATTCGAGATGTTTCGAGTTGGAAATAAAATCACAACAAACAAGGTAAAGTAGGAGCATGCGGCCGAGAATCGTGGAAGGGAGATTAGTTCCCTCATGGGAACTTCCCCATGCGAACTTACTGGGAATCATCCACTAGTGCAAATGTGAGAAGAGAACACGAAGGTGCATTTTAGTCTGTTGGACTCCTCCGCTCCCAGGGTGGAGGACATCCCGGAAAATAAAGAATCATTAACACACATCATCACACACAACATTACTAACAATGTATGGATCTTTGTGCGTCTGAGATAAATAAATGAATTGAATTGAATTAACCTTGATACGTGTAGGTATCATCATTCTCTAGCCATTTATTCAATTTTGCAGGGTTTCGGTCCACTTTCATTATTCCATACATTTCTGGAACAGTCGTCAGTATTTATCGCCTTTCTATCCAAACAGCAGAATCGTCTGCTCTTTGGCTTTGAACTTCTAAACGCAGTCTTCTAAGAACCGAACTCTATTCCCAAATATGTCAAGTGCAAGTTCTCCGTATTACGCACTTAGGTGGCGCAGTTGTATGCGTGCGCATCTTGTTAGCGCCACTCTAGGACTTTACAAACACGTTTCATGTGTGAATGTTTGGTTAGTGTCCTGAGATTCAGAAGGACATAACTACCTTCTTACAAGATAAGTAGGTAATCCACGCCTTTTTAAAGAATATGAAAATATACTGTCTTCATCAGCTTCAAAATGGCAAACTAACTCTTCAATGTGCATCATTTTCATCGTTTACCAATCTATTAACAATCCACAGTGAGGCAATTTGCACTTGACTCTCCGCCTCCTTGGTCTATCCTCATCAGAGTGTAATCTATCAAACAGTTTTTTCTTATTTCAAACGCTTTTTTTTTCGTGATTTCTTATAACATTATTGGATGTTAAAGTACCCTCCTTAACGAAGCTGTCCTGCTGCCCTTAAAGTACTTGTTCTTTCCGTCATTGCGATCATTGTATGCCAGGACTCTTCTAGTTACGGAGATATTGAAGATCAAAGTTTCAACTTTGTCATAGTATATACATATATTATATACTATGACAAAGTTGAAATACAACTTTTAAATGTTTTAACTTCACTGTAAATACCTCCATGACCCCTGTACCTACTATTGAATCCTTCTAACAGCACAATGTTTTGAACTCAAAACATGATTACTCACCTCAACAAAAAAAGGTGTTTCCCAGCAATCATTTTTGCTAAGATTTACTTAGTTAGATGTACGGAATGCTTGGTTGAAGGCTTTTAGAACGGTCCCTTTACACCTTGTATAAGTAGCCTATAGACACGTGATATATCCTTACTCATCATAACCGTTTGTCTAAACTATTGGCCAAGTATTTTGTAGTCTGCTTCCACTTCCAGTCTGATCAAATGCAGCCAAAATTAAAAAGTGTTTGTGCCGTAGGGCATTATAAATAATAATACAAATTTTCAGAACCTTATTTTTCGAAATGAGTTAACCGATTTTAATGAAACTTCACACACCTAAGCAGGATACAAAGGTCTAAAAGGTTAGTAGAAAATATTTTCGAAAAATAGTGTTACAGTTAAATTATACCGATTTTTCCATAAAAAAGAAATCTTTTTTTTTAGATATTTTAAAAATGTTTTCATCTGTCTTACATTATAGACACAACTTTTTGTATGAAATATCTTAATAATATATATTATTTACGGCGTAAAGGCTCTTAACATAAGCGACTGAAAAATCGTCTCACAAACCATCTATCAAATCACTTTTAGTCTTCCGACAATCACTTTGCGTTCATATTCCCCCAATATATCGAGTCACACATGTGTGTCCAATGTGTCTATCCATGTAGGTACGCCACGTGTCAATGTGTGGAGGACCATTAGAAATAGTTGACAGTTCACAGGCGCGCCTCAAGACTCGTTTGATAGGAATGTTCACGGTGGGACTTAAATGATTGTGGCTCGAATTAGAATTACTGTTGATAATGTGGCTAGGCGTGTCAATAGTTTCATTGAGTTATTTATCGGTTCGAAGAAATTCTCAAAGGTACTTCTAATTAATAATAGTATTGTCAACGGACCATTCATTCCCGCTGCTTGTTTTCCTCAACGATTCTTTATGAATTTCAATTGCGCTAGGCTAAAACTCAACAAGACCCTTCATTTGATATTAGCAAATATAATATCATGGCAAAAATAACGGGGCAAAAAATATTACCCTGTAGTAGTACTCATACAAAGGCGTTCAAAAAACGATGTCCCATTAATCCATCATATCCTAATAAGCATTTACATCCCTATAATCTAACTAAAACGTCTCTAAACACTTATTAATCATATAATTAAGCTTGAAACTCTGTAACCTCAAGTGTGCGGCGAGGCATAGAGAATGATAGAGCGTCGTTGTGGCAAGCCACATGTCTGGCATATGGCGTAAAGACGTTGTCCAGTGCCACTCCGGCGTAACTGGCAAATTACGGGCTTTTGTGGTAACAATGGCAATTGTCTCCGGTACTAATAGTTTAATATACGGCTACAGACCTTTGTTTAGATGAAAAAAATGTTACATAAGAAACGGCGGCTGAAGTGACGGTTTTACACGCCCGCGTTCTATGTAATTTGTTACTTACGAAGATGCAATTGAGTCTTTTAACTACTTAGATAAAGAAAAGTGAAATCTGTTCTTTATTCAAGGTTCTGACTACTCTGGTGATAGGCCGGGGCGTGATACGAGTTGAAGTTTAAACTGCTTCCACCAGCTGAGTTGGAAAAGAGACATGGAAACAATTTTTTACAAGAGCTACTTCATTGGACAATTTACCCGTTTCGCTAGACTACTTAATTCTGGTAGAAATAATAATACAATAATAATTTATTTATTCTCGGATAGCAAAGATCCATAACGGTTAGTAACAATTGAACTTATAGACTATGTTAGTAGGCACAAAAAACACAAAATACATATTAAAAAATAGAAAATTTAAATAGATGTACATATTTTCGTGGCTCATCTTCGCTGATTAACCCAGCCACTTCAATAATCGGTTCTAGAAAAGCAATCTACCAATACATAGAATTAAGTCAATGCAAGACAATAAGACGACCACAGACGGCACAGGTGTAGTGTGTGCGTGACGTGTCAATGGACAACCATGACGACTATCTCTTCGGTTCCTGATAAGATCTAACAAAAGTATTACCCACCCTGTTAGGTAATGGGCATTAAACAAACAAAGATAGAGGCGAAATATTATATAGGTATGTAAAAATCAAAGGCTTTTTTTTTTGGGGGTGGGAAATCATCAAATAACCCCTCTCGCTCTTGGGCAGAGCGAAAGGGAGGGTCAGACTTCTACTGACTAAAAACCACCCATGTTCCTTCTTAGCCCTTCATGTCGAGGCCGCGGTATCCCTTGCGAACAAAGCTTCGCCGTCAAATAAACATAAGTACTAGAGTACTGTATGCTATAACGAATCAGATGAGAAGGAATTTGATGATATCTCTTCATCAGGGAAACCCCTAGAAGACGACAGCTCTTTGCCAAATCCATGAGAAGTGACCACAGACCGGCGCCGACGCAGAGCGTGCGGGACATTTCAATGGAGAACCATGATGGATGACGGCCATCTCATTTCTTCCTCTTATGACACAATAATCACTACTTATCCTGCAAGACTACATTACATTACATAACATCACGCCTATAAACCTCGATAGAGAGGTGTACCGATTAATGCACCCACATTTCGCCAGTTACATATGTTTAAGTGCCATGCAAGGGGGAGGCGAGCCTACTGACATCAACCGGGTACAAATCCAGACTCCGTGGCTGCAACTGACCAATACTTGATGGAAAAACCCACTGTATGCTAATGCACAGCAGCACGTGCGACTGCTAGATTAAGAGTCTGCAAGAATAAGCAATATTATTTATGAAGTACAGTCCATGAGAGGCACACTGTCGACCACAGACCTGCGCAGGCGCAGTGCGTGCGTGACATTTCAATGGACAACCATGATGAACACCGACTACCTCATTTCCTCCTCTTATAACAGAGAGCTCATCATCTATCCTGAAATACTCATCACCTGCTATATATATATTGTGGAGTCGTCTTCCAGTCTAACCGGATGCGACTGAATATCAGTATTTCACATGGAGCGATGCCTGCCTGTCTGACCTCCACAACCAAGTTAATACTAGGTAATACAATACCCTTTGGTAAGACTGGTTGTCAGACTTTAAGGTCACTGACTACCTGTAACAACTGCCAAAGATCTACATATGGCAGCCAGAACCAACAGGTTAACGTGCTTTCCGAGGCACGGAGAAAACTCAGTATGTAATGGACGGTCACTCATCCACAGAAGTGGCAGTTATTAAGTATTAAGCCACGAGCTCTTTCAAGCTCCTCACATCCTGCAAGACTATAAGCAATGTAGGTATATGAAGTGAAGTCCATAAGAGACACACCGTCGACCATAGACCTGCGCAGGCGCAGTGCGTGCGTGACGTTTCAATGGACAACCATGATGGATGGCGACCCCTGTCTCCGACACGCCATTGTTTTGTACATATCGCGGGCGGCGCATTTCATACGCGGTAAGCGTCATATTTTAATTGAAACTTAATATTTTGAACAAATTATAAGGAACTGAAGGCTGGTTATGGAAAAAAATAATAACTAAATAATGGTCACTAAAATCCTAGCTATAGTCGTATAAATTATTATGCTTTTGCTGCCATATGCTGAAAGTTAATGTCCGCGTCTGCTATTTTTGTTGTTTAACTGCGGTACTCAGAGATATTTAATGGTTACTTAAGCAGTCACTTAGTTAAGATTTGACATACTTTTGTATGAAAAAACTGTCAAAATCTTTACTAAGTGATGGCCTAAGGTAATCATTAAAGCTCTCTGAGTGCGGCAGTAAGTATTTTTTTTTATTGCAGGGCTTTACTAATGAGGACTTGACTAATTACAGATACTTAAACTGTTCACAGATCCAACTTTTCAAGAACCAGAGTAGGTACAACACGCTGTGAAAGCATTTCCTTTCCTTGCCTTCCCATAGGTCTTCTTCTTTTTCCTCTGAAAACTCTAAAAGACTACGTTTATTTATATTTTTCCTTATAAAGCAAAACTGCCAATGTCTTCAGTTTAACGGATATGAAACAATAAAGTAATTTCATTGTGAATGCCTTACTTTGTCAATAGATATCTTGTATCGCCAGTAAAAAGTTTATGATCGGATCAATCTTATCATGCAGAGTTGATCGTAAAAAAGTGTTCATAGGAATTATTCCGAGTGAGGAAAAAGAAAAACATAACAAAACGACTTTGCATTCTGAAATTTAGCATCGTCGTAAATTAAACTGACATAATATATATACTTATGATAATTATGACTGCATTCCTAATCTAAGGTAAAGTCGGCAGGGCTGCGGGTTGTTCGCAAGAGAAACCGCGGCCTCGACATGAAGGGCTAAGAAGGAACATGGGTGGTTTTTAGTCAGTAGAAGTCTGACACTCCCTTCCGCTCTGCCCAAGAGCGGGAGGGATTATTTGATTATTTTCCACACGCCAAAAAAAAAAAATCAGGTAAAGTCGGCAACATTACAAAAACACATGTTTCAATTAAGGAATTTTTCAATTTATTGATTACGAATTGATTTTTGTTTATTTTAATATATAATCAATTATAATAATTATTAGATTTATAACAATAACTGCAAAAATCAGTTATATAACTAAAAATAGGTAAGTATGCTTGCTTGTTTGGAAGTCATGGGGGGAGACCTTTTCCCAGCGATGGGATCACATAAGTTAACAGTAACATTATGGTTCAGACTGCAGCAGTCGCTTTGCCCAGAACTTACAAACTAACAATAGGTACTACATCACGTTCCATCTTTCGTATCTTTAGAAACACCGTGCTTCATTTGAACCCTTTTGAATTAGCCGGGTCCATAACAATTTAGATTAAATATTCTAATGAATAACAAATGCATCACTCTTCCCACTCCCAGACAGAAGTGAGAACGAGTGAATGAACCAAAAACTTAAATACAATTCCTCTCATCACATAAAACTAGAAATTAAACACTTATATAAACCACAATCGGCCATTCTCTCTCCGTGGACCACACAGCGATTACAGTAATAACTCTTGTACAATGGCGCTAACCGCGATTGTGTGCGCGTGCGCCGGTGAAAGCGACGCGCTACATCAATGCGGGCCCGTCTGATGATCACTGTTAGTCATTATTTCGTTCTGCTCTCGAGATATCAATGATTTGTCTGACAGATATGGCGGGCTTGAGAAATAATGAGGCTGTTCACAGGATTTGAAATGTTTATTGTAGAGGAATATTCAACTGTCGCATATACGTATGTGTGTTGGAAGGAAGACCTACAGGACCCTTTTTTTTTGCGGGTGGAAAATCATCAAATAACCCCTCCTGCTCTTGGGCAGAGCGAAAGGGAGTGTCAGACTTCTACTGACTAAAAACCTCCCATGTTCCTTTTTAGCCCTTCATGTCGAGGCCGCGGTATCTCTTGCGAAGAACCCGCAGCCCCGACGGGGACCTACAGGACCTGTTTCGACGTTCTTTCTTTCAACATTATTTTATAATTATTATCATCATTATAGCATCCTCTGCATTGTCATAGAATTCCTCATTGGTCCAGCGGTCGTGGTCGACTGCTCAGGATGTGACCGCCATTGTGATGTCTTTTTCTTCAACTGACCAAAAGGTTCAGAGCAGAACCTTGCTTGTTAGATATAAATAATTTACACAGCAGTTGCACCTACGGGTGGGCGGCTAGCGGTTGCATCCCGTTTCATTTCAATGTCGAGACCTTCGTTGTATTACTTTTGCAGCAATTTTTAACTTTATCGCATCGTAGGTAATTACTGTCCGTAAACTTGATCATCGCACTTAAAAGTAGGTTAGTAATGAGCAAAATTCAATTAGTTAACACCCAAGATTAGATACGGCTTAATTACATTCCCAAACATGATACCTACATTGATTCTTCGTTAAATGTTGTTGTTTGAAATAAACATTTTGAAAAGTCTTATGCATGATTTCTATCAAGAGGAAGCGCTACGGTAGCCCACGAACTTTAAACTTTTTTTTTGTTCTCGGCAATTTGCAGGTCAGTTTCAGGTAGTATGTTGATTGAAATTTGATTCGCGACCGTAAGAAGTAGATATGGCTTTACTAAATCATCAAAACAACCCTCTGGCTGACAAATTGTAATAAACGTAGGAAAATTGAATTTCGCGGGCTATCCCAGCGCATCCATCTAAATATTAACCTATAGGAAGCAACGGAGAGAGGTCAGGAAGTCTATAACTTCCTGATTTCTCTCCGTTGCCTTCTCAATCCAATCCATTCGAAACGCGCCGGCAATTTTCTAGGCTCTTCTCAATGACGATGTCCGTCCCACAGCGGCATGGCCTCTTTCTTCTTAAACTTTCTGTAAGAGAAAGTAATATAATTATGTAGACAAAATTACTAACGAATGTTAGGGAAGATTAAAAGTTGCACCAATTTACAGAAAAGTTGAAAGGGTATCGATTGTCATGGTATGGGCATGTGATGAGGAGGAACAAATCGCCTGTGACTAAAAGAGTGGTGAATATAAATGATGATGAATTGTGTGAAGAATGATGGGAAGGAAAAAGGAGCAAATGAAAGCGTGACGGCTGACAGGGAAGAATGGAAGAAAAAAACGAGTTGTACCGACGATGAAAAAAGTTTAAAAAAATATAATTATTCAGTGATACTAATTATAATAATATGATTGTGTATGACAAGACGAGCTGACAAGACTTACTTTGAACAAACATTGCGCGGCAATAGAGGGTGTGTAATTGAGGTATGTCGGGGAACAGGAGGGGTGCCTATTCCGTGCTCCCTCGACCTATGTATCTGATAACATTCTGTGTCTTGTAGTTTTGTGTTTGTTCACGTATTTGGTTCTTGCGTTCAGATCTTAAATGATCAGAATGATGATGATGTAATTGAAGACAATGATGATCAAATGAAACCGAAGATGCTGTGTAGCTGGTCGAAAACTCTGAAAGAATAAATAAATAAATTGTCTGAAAAAATTTTGAGAGTTTTTTCGTCCATTTTTGACGCTTAAAAACTTTTTTTTTGCCTCTCCTCCAGGTAGTACTTTTTGTATAATCGCTTTTTTTTAAATCAATACGGTCTGCAGAGTTTCACTAAGAAATTTAATGTAAGAATCTTCGAGCTTACTTTACTCGACACGCTTGTAACTCACCAAAAGAACCACACTAAAATTATAAGCACTCACTCAAATAAGTCCGCGAGGCAATCCATCGGAACCCTGCTGAGCTGCTGAGCGCCACAGATAACCGGGGGTAGATGCGGCGAGCGATGTTTTCAATTTCCGCCCCCACACTCCGCTCGGGGGTAATTTTATTAAAAACCCGCTGCTCCGGCCTCTGAATATTTATCTCTTCATGCATGTTGATACGCGTGGGGCATGCTAAAAGGGTTGCAGTTTTGTTTTACAACTTTTGTAAGAGGATGAGAATGAAATGTGGTGATTTTGCTAGTTCCATGAAACTTTTACTACGAAATTTAAGAATGGCTATGATAAATTAGTTGGTGAATTTAAGTTTTGTGTTGACAAAAAACGTTCCCCGAAGTCACTTACATCATGCCACTTGAATATTCTGCATCTAAACATTAAAGTCTTTGAGCGGTCCACTGAGAATCATCTCATAAGAGGAAAATAAATTCACTTCCACTTTTATCTAGTACAAGCTAGTATCTGTCTACATCTCTAAAGATAAAACACATCAGGAATTTCACCAAAACAAATCAACATTATCAGTCTACAGTGGACCACTGCTGGACATAGGCTTCCACAATCTCACGCCACTCAACTTGATTCCCAGCAAGTCTCATCCATCGAGCCTGAGGGCGTTCCACTCCACGCTTGTCGATTTACGGTCTCCACTCAAGAACTCGTCTACTCCAGCGGTCATCGGTCCATTGTCCAGTCAGGTTGAATAAGTAGGATTCAAACTGACTGGACTAATTGCTTGAATTACCTTGGAACCTGCTCCAAAATTATTTAAGAGGCGAAGTGGGGACGCGAACTACTAACTAATTATAGATGTTAAAGGAATATTGTAATAATCAAGCTATAAATTCAATGCAATCCGCAATAAATTATAATCAACGGATAATCTTCCTTCCTCCTTGGTACATTTCCAACTTGTCCAAATAACTGGCATTTATTGATTTCGGTACTAATCTATGGAGCTTTGACTGTCAGTGTTTAAAATGGCGTCCTGTGTTTTAATCGCGGTGTGACTTTTGTTCGTTAATCTTGTGATTGAGTGCGGAATTATTTCGAGAGTAATAACAATAATAATAACAATACGGTAAGCAGTTAATTCTTTGATGATGTCTCACAAGCAGTCTTACCAAAGAGTATCGTATTACCCAGTAGAATACTGGTAATAAGCTGCAGCCGGTTAGACTGTAAGCCGACCCCTACATAGTTGGGAAAAGGCTAGGCAGATGATGATATGAAGTGAAATTAGCTTCTCTTAAAACCAATTCCCATTTTGCGAATCAACTTTTGTCTACTATCCACTTTTCGAACACTAGTTTCCAAGCGTGTTATATTATATCCCCACGCCTCGCGGCGCGCCTGTTTAAAATCTTAACCACCTGAATCAGAATCAGCTTCTGAAAATGGCACTTCATCATCATTCTCTTGCCCTTATCCCAATTCATTTGGGGTCAGCGCAGCATGTCTTCCTCTTCCATACTTCTCTGTTTCTCTTCATCTCATGAGACACCTCCTTTCACCATATCATTTTTAACACAGTCCATCCATCGTTTCTTTGGTCTTCCTCTACTCGTATAGGTATCCTTCCACATTCATATTCATAAAAAGGCACCTAGGAACACATTATTTGGGATCGAAATATAGTGCCAAAAATTTTAGAATATCGTGGCCAACCTAAGTGCAGAAAAGATTGCCGTTGCAAGAGCCAAATGGATTTCCTACTCCGTCACCATAAACGCCTCCATTCGTATGGTCTGTAAAAGTCTACTTCGTTGCAGAGATCTTTCTTCATATCCTAGTGACCTAGTTCCTACCCAAACCCACCAATCTGACAAAACTTAGAGACAACTTCAGAGACTTTGTAAATGCTTTCTAAATTTTTTTTTCCAACTTTTTGTGACTATTAGAAAAAAAAATTACTATGCTTCTCTGCTCATACGAAAACCCAGTAAACATACATAATATGCCAAAACTCACTTACCCTATTTGTTTCACACTTCCGAACAAGGAAAGGCCCAAATGCGACAAACTTAAATGAAATTGCGAATCTTTCCAAAAGACACACGACTTTTGAGGAAAAAAGTATGTAAATCAGCCCAAGTGTTTCCAATTCTTTGTAAGCCTCTCCTGAAAGCCTGCCTTCTTTCATGGAGTTTCATGTTTTTCCTTTAATTTGAATAAGAATTGAAGGTTTATTTTTTTTTTGCTTGCTTCGTAGCTAATTCGTAATCTCGTAGGGTTTCTTCTATTATTGGATGTTTGGATTTTTTTTTTTTCTATTATTTTAATAAGGTATTTAATTACAGATTAGCAGCGTATTGTATTTTAAAACAGAAACTCGATTTCTAGAGTGCGTGTGCGAATCCTGTAGTACGACATTTTCAAATTAAAAATTTCATCAATTTCACTGATGAACTTATCAGTTTCCTGCAATATGTTTTGATGACATCATGTCCCAAAAGTAAGTTAATTAAAACAAAACCATCTTTCAAAATGTGCATAATTCCATGGAAACAAAATTCAAACCCATTGTTTTAAAAATTCCACGTTTCTTGCTATAATTATCAAACAACTCGTTCCTTTGTAAGCCCAGAACCACATGCGAAGCCAAAATTCGCAAATTTGCACAGACGTGGAAAAAACATCGTCGGTTCCCAGAACGCCTATTGTCGGGACGTCATTACAACGCGCAATTTTGTCAGATCTCACATCCCCTTTATGTAAGCCAGGGTTATTACAAAACATCTGCAACACAATTAAAATTCTACCCTATCCTCCAAACCACAAGACTGCGTTTCGCTTGGAACGTTCTGTTATGCAGGGATCAATGGGATACCCCAGTTATTTCGCTCCGGGTGTCTCAGCTCCAATTTTAACTACGACAGCGCTGTATCGCTTCTATTGTGTCTTGTATTCTGAACGCCTCTATGTTTGCAGCGCTTTCCGCTTTTCGATATTACAATAGAAAGGTGCTCGGGATTTTTCAGTTTCATTGTCACGAGAGCCTTTTGCGTTTGCCCCGAAATTGAAATCCCGACTATTAGGTATTTACAATGGCAGCTTTTGTTTTTTTTTCCCGGTTTTTGTTGGAGCATATATTTTTTGTGGAAACCAGTTTGGTAAAGGATCATAAAGAATTTGTTTATGACGGTAAAGGCGTGCCATTATGTTATGATTAGTTGGTCCCGGTAGATAATTACAGATGATGAGATAATGTTTTTTTGGTCTTTGTTTCTTTACAGTATTGTTTTTTTCATTTTTTTGTACTTGTTATGCAAATTGTAATAGGCTATTACTTTAATGGGCTTGGGAGGACTTTAAATTTTTTTGACGAAATCAGTATAGCAAGGACCGTTAGGCAGATTTTTGTTCTTCGTTGAAAATAGTCTTCTCAAACAGCTATTTTTCGAATGAATTTTACGAATAAACTTATTTTTCTACTTAAATTATGTATCTAGCTCATAAAAATCACAGCCTTCTATCTTTCTTTTACTTCCACCGTCACTACCATTCATATTATATCCACCTACGCATTTCATTAAAATGTATGAACTTTTTTATGACCTACCAAGTCATAAAAAGTTCATACATTCCGTACAACACAATCATCAGACATCAATTCCACCATAAGATTGCTTCAATTTTATTTTTATTACTTCGTTCAAAAGCAGTCGTTACGAATTTTCTAAACGATTAATTCGTCGGCGTTCGGGCAACATCGGGAAGGTTCGATAACAATCTCAACCTGCCCACGCGCACATTTGATACCCTCTTATACTAATGTTAGAGGCACTGGCATATATATTCAAATGTGTTCGAGGATTTAAATTAAGCAGGTTTTTGTCGTTTGGATTATAATCAACGTATTTGATTGCTCAACGGAGTGTACCAAAATAAAATAGTGGTTGGGACTTCCTGGTTACGCAACCACTAGTTTAGTAACTTACCTACCTACAAGAAAAAATTAGTTCCCGTATTAGTTAAGAGACAATTTATTTATAGCTGACGATGCAAGTCTTTCATCGCCAAAAATCTAAAATAATAATAACGAAGGAAAATTTAACCCCCTTTGGTTAAATTTTCCTTCGTTATTATTATTATAAGGAACTCGTGCAGAAATTTCGTGCGTCTAAACCTAGCTGAAAAATAAGGACTTGAAAATTTGTATAAAATGCCGTACGGCGTAAACGCTCTTGACAAAAATCAAGCTCCAAGGCCAAAACGCAAAAGAAAGACTTGAGCAGATGCAAATGTTGCCCCGATGAATAACCGAAGCTGTTGGTTATAGGTAGGATGACCAACCAATACGAGCAAACTACATTTAGGTAGGTATACCCTTAGTCACTGCTCAGATTGGTGAGCCTGACTCACTCGTCCTTTCGACAAGTTCCTCGTTTCCCGGAAAATATGCGATAAACGGATATTTTGCAGACGCAATTCAATATCTGGCGGCAAAGTCGTCAACTACGGAAATGATTTCATGGAGTCATTGATATAAAAACTAAAGATACGGTCGTCCGCACATTTGCTCGACGCGTTCGCCATACAGAGAATCGGTGTAGTCTGCTCGTTAACGTAACCTTGTATAAGCGGCGTGGTATTTTCGAGGTATAAAGAACATAAATAAAGCTTTTAATAAAATTTACGACCGCACCCGAAGAGAGCCGATCGTGGACTAGTTCACTTCGGCTTAGGAAAGACCGTTTTGGGACCACGTTTGAGGCGTCACTTTAACATGCCGTCCGCCCAGTCCTTACGCAGTAATATATAAGTCAATGCATGGACTACGTAATTATAAACCAACCGTCGATTATCTTATCTTTAGACTCCACAATCATGGGGGGAACTCGTGGTAAAATAATGACAGACGATTTAAATATAAGCCACGCTTGTCTAGGTCGTAACGTGGATGAGTGACTACTCATAACATACCAAGATTTCTTCGTGCTTCGGAAAGCACTGTAAGCCCTGGTTGTAGGTTTTAGGTATTTGGCAGTCCTTACAGGTTGGCTTGAAAATCTGACAACCATTATTCAGCTGCATCCGGTTAGACTGGAAGCCTGGCTAGGCAGTCGACCAACCGTACGCTGTGGTCCATCACAGCAATTCGGTGGCTTTGGAACTACGGTTTTGGGATGCAGCAACTGCCTTCGGAAGTTACACGAGAACCGCTTAGTCAGATACATGCCCAGTTGACCGATTCACTACACGACAGCGACTACGGAGAAAACCAATGAATGAAATTGCTGACTCTAAAGTTTAGTCTAAACAATTGAGGGATCCGTGTATTTGGGTCGGGTCGACCGCTTTTTCGAATAGAACTGGTCGCGAAACTAAACCCTCAACCTAATCGGAGCTTCTGCAGCCAATAGTCGCGGTTGAAGCCAGGTAGTTCGCGAGGTCCTTTAGCCATAGAGCATGACACGACTCATCGCGGTGGTAATCACGAGTACAAAATAACCTAGACACGCGCTTGTCGCATATCACATCACCTTTTCTTTTTTTGGGGGCTTTGAGAAATCATCAAATAACCCCCCCTCTCGCTCTTGGGTAAAGCGAAAGGGAGTATCAGACTTCCTCTGACTAAAAACCACCCATGTTCCTTCTTAGCCATTGTACCGAGGCCGAGGTATCTCTTTCGAACAACCCGCAGCCCTGACGGGCATCGGCCCCTTCCATGTTGCCGACATCTTTTTGAGCCGCGCGTGGAACACGAACGCGCCGTCGACACGGCCTGTGGTCGTCATAAGACGGACGGACGGCGAGTTAGCCCAATACTCACCGCCCACAGGCCCGATATCACATCACCTAAGGTCGTGTACGAACATCGGCCAGAGTTTCGAAGGTAGGGTACCATTAGTCCCGTCGGGGCTGCGGGTTGTTCGAAAGAGATAAGAAGGAACATGGGTGGTTTTTAGTCAGTAGAAGTCTGACACTCCCTAGTCCTTAGGGCTCTGCCCAGAGCGGGAGGAGTCATTTGATTGATTGATTTCCCACACTCCAACAAAAAAAAGGGTAGTAGCGTTACCGCAATCAATTAGACATGCGGGAGTTAACAGCACTAGGTAAACCACATATTCTTGGGTTTTGCATAGATTTCTACATAATGCTTTTACTAGGTGCTGGATTATTCTGATACAGAAACCGGGACAAAATTTACGACAGGAGATAGTCTCATAGTGCATTTTTAGGGTTCCGTAGTCAACATGGAACCCTTATAGTTTCGCCATGTCCGTCTGTCTGTTTGTCCGTCTGTCTTGTCTGTTCGTCCGTCCGTCCGTCCGCACTATATCTCAAAGACTCTTAGCACTAGAAAGCTGTAATTTAGGATAAATATAGGTAACTACCTACGAATGAGTTACGCCGACAAAGTGCATGGTAACATAAAATTTTGAAAATTATTTTTTAGGGTATGTCCTCCACTCCAGTACAAGTTACAGTGGGGATTATTTTTTTTCTCCCGAGGCCATTTTGTGGGATGTCGTTGGATAGGTCTTTAAAAAATATTGAGAGTTTGCTCAAACAATTTTTTCGATTAACTGCCGCACTCAGAGAGCTTTAATGATTACTATTGATTACTTAGGCCATCACTTAGTAGAGGTTTTGACAGTTTTGTCATACAAAAGTATGTCAAATCTTTACTAAGTGTCGGCTTAAGTAATCATTAAATATCTCTGAGTACCGCAGTAAAACATACTTAATTGCAAATGTATGTGGAAAATTTAAAATTGGTCTTATTTAACTGCAGCACTATTTTTCAAAAACTATTTCGACTAACTCTTTAGACCTATGTATCCTGCTTAGGTGTGTGAAGTTTCATAAAAATCGGTTCAGTCATTTAAAAAAATAAGAGAGAGAACTTGAAAAATTTGTAAGTATGAAATGCCGTACGGCGTAAACACTCCAGTCGCGCGTCGTATCGACGTTAAAAAAAAGTCTTCAACGCTTTTACCGATGGGTAGGTACTTAAAAAGTCGATTTCGTGGCAATCAATTTGGTCCTCCCTAAACCAAAACTAGGTATATTTATAAAATCGTTGGCATGCAAAAATACTACCTATGTTTCCTTTTCTTTAATAAAACACAAAGAACACCTCATTTTACTCCAATCTCCGACTTCTCCCGTCCTTCATCTTCTTAGTCCTCATCTTAGATCAAGCGAATAGCCAACCGGCGAGAAAGAGATAGAAAAGCCATTGAGGCCAGGCCCCTACTGCGTCATGGTCGTAACTATAGTCATGACCACGACGCAGATATTCGTGAATTTTTACCCGTAGTTTGTGTCACATGTTAATGAGGAACCACAGAAGAATCATTAGCTATGGATACCGCGCGGAACACTGGATGCACCAAATGCTATGAAAGTTGTAGGCACAGCCATTCCCGCGCGGGGTTCCGTCATTTTATTTTAAGCCTTACATTGTATCTCTACTATTCACTACATAGATAGAAGCCAGTGAAAAATCCGTGGCTTGATCTAAAAAGTCCGGGAAACGGGCAGTCGCGCAGTTTCCTACAATGGAAGGAAATCGCCTTAAGTATATTAATTATTATTGTATCGCCAACCATGTATTCATTCAGAAAACATGGTTGGCGATACAATAACCAAACACCATTTCTCCAGAATAATTCCGCGTGTTGCGCCTGCTGCGCGATGATCCGATTTTTCTGGCTACTACGCGCAAGAAATGTCTTATCCGTGACAATTCTGGGATCTCAAACGCCTTCGGAGTTGCCCACTTTTTTTTTTTAAGTGATGGGAAATCATCAAATAACCCCTCCCGCTCTTGGGCAGAGCGAAAGGGACTGTCAGACTTCTACTGACTAAAACCACCCATGTTCCTTCTTAGCCCTTCATGTCGAGGCCGCGGTATCTCTTGCGAACAACCCGCAGCCCCGACGGTCTTTTCGGATGTAGCTGCTGTACTGCCACCGGCAACGATAAATGAGAGTTCGCAACATTGGCCGCGTCGGTGATCTTGCATTCACTCCTCAGACGAAAGCATAGGTAACTAGCTCCATTATTTATATGGTCACACATATACACTGTTAACTGCGACGGTTTCTGGCAACGTCGACGGAGTCTTCGTTCTATTCTTGGTTGGTGTGCATTTCAAGCCCGACACGGTCTCATAAAGACGGCCAGTGGTATAGCCAAAGTGCTCGTAACCGGGCCGAAATGGCAGCGCTCGCGCATATGACCGCCGTCATGTGTTTCGATCCTGGACATAGCAGTGAGCAGCACTTTACTGACACCCTCTTGAAAGTATACCTTTCAGGAGGGGAAATTATTTATACCACTATTTCTCACTTACTGCCGTACTCAGAGAGCTTTAATGATTACTTAGGCCATCACTTAGTAAAGGTTTTGACAGTTTTGTCATACAAAAGTATGTCAAATCTTTACTAAGTGACGGCTTGAGTAATCATTAAATATCTCTGAGTACCGCAGTTAGTACTCAGCTCGATTGCAAGCTACGGCCCATTCCTGCATGATCCTACATCATACTCGTTACCTCCGAAATACTGTTGTCCGTTGTCTTCACGTCGAATTTATCCATCTATATACTCAGCGACGTATCTTTACTTTTAGTCAATGCTTTTTGACCTTATAGGCCTCGAATTTATTCGTCTGTTACATCGTTGCAGTCTAGCCCTGTGAATTTGCCGCGATTGCGTTGAGCAGTTCAGGTTCTTAAAGGTGTCTAAATCATTCTCTCCTCTTCGTTGCATCTTCTACTGAAATTGCCGTGATGACGTTCTAGATCTTATAGGCGTCGTACTCATCCGTCTAGCTCGGTCTCGTACCTGTCTTTTCTAAATTTGCTGCTAGTTTTTATAAGCGTCGACCTTAACGTCGTAGCGCCATCACCTAAACCATTAGCATCGATGACGTTGTTGACAAACAGCCGCGGGCCGCCTGTACCTATGTGATGCTTGGTTTGAAGCTGTTGACAACCTCCTCGTTCCGTTCCCACCTACCGCATAAAGCACATGGTACAGGCTCCATCCAAAGTCTCGGGCAAAGAACCGTCAAGCAAGGCGCGTTAGCGTCGCCGTGGTTCGTGGAGCGAAACGAAAGGAATGAAATTGATGCCAGCATACCACGAATCATCATTTTTTCCCAACTATGTTGGGGTCGGCTTCTTACAATCTAATCGGATACAACCCTAATACCAGTATTTTATATGGAGCGATTGCATATCTGACCACCAGAACCCAGTTCGACTAGGTAAATTCGATTCGCGGCTGTGAGTATAAGTATAATACTCCAAACAACAATTTCTTCTGTTTCGTTTTCTCTGCAGTCGCTGTCGTTAGACGTGTGAAGTTTGTGTGCCGAGGCCGAGATATTAGTCATTTCTTCGTCTTATCGTGTATGACTAGCCTAGCAGTTGTATCACCCATTGGCATCAAGTATCGCGCCATATTTTCACCTAAGAACCAGCGTACAGCGAGTGAACAAGATGTTGCGGTATTCTGGCTTATAGCCATTGTCTGCTGATTCATGATAATAGCATTCAGCAAGCGCTTGAGACATGACATCATGCATGCTGCTGCATGCATCGTCAAGGGTGTTGAAATAACAAGAATGGCATGATGATGCTTTTCTAACACAAGTCGGTGTTATTTTAAAGCTGTTGCCGGCGCTCGTTGCCTCTTCGCTCACCTAATTTATTCCACCTAATTCTTGTGCGGTGCTTTAATTATCGAAATCAAGGTATTGGTAAGTATTTCTGCCGTACCTACAAAGCACTGGTGTTTATAAAAAAAAAAACGGTAGTTTTACCGTGCCAGATAAAAGTTAAATCGCCCTTTTCGCCTTAGCGGATTTTTCTCCGCCTCATGTTGCTTGTTACATAGAATAAACAAAGGCTTCGGTAAGTAGATTGGTGGTTGGACAGTTGTTTAACAACATCATTAGAAAAGTTGTCAACTCTATCAGTTCTACGAAAAACATAGTCTATTCCAACCGCGGACCATACATCAAACGTGACAGTTTTAAAAATAAATCGCGCTATCTAGCGGACGTGTTGCCGACGCGGCGCAAGCTGTGTCTATTTATCGCGCCATATCTCTCCCTATAACAATACAAAATAAATAAATGTGCCCGAGCCCGGATCCGGCGACCCTTCTCTCACTACGCACGTAATCCATTCCAAAATGTCCGTTTATTTTTCTATGTGAGCCGCTCTCAGTATAAAAAACAACGCGCTTGAATCGACCGAGCACCCGTGCGAGAGGGACAAAACACTCGACGACCGAACATCAGCGGGCGGGGCACTGCGTCGCACTCTCCTATTGGCGCGCTACACGCAGACCCCGCCGCCCGAGTTTCACAGGCCAATCACCATACATCTTGTTTCTCACGTCCCGCGCCCCGCGAGGCCCAAAATACCGACCTTTCACGAATGCCAACCCGATTCGATACGACCGAAAATGCCTTAGTTACTTCACGCGCGTACTGTTGACTGGTCGCTTTCGCTCGTTTCCAGCGAAAATCGTAACAAACTGTTCTCACCGACTGTATTCTCGCGGCCGGTTGAAACGCGAAATGTGGATCGCTTCGAGTGGTGTACATCCAACAGCTGATTGACTCAGGTATAAATTATAATTTTATGTAATAATAATCCCTAACATGTAATAATAAGGGTGGTGAAAGCAGAATTTCGATATCTAACGAGAATCGTGAGATAAACAAGTATTTTTGTGCCGGATGATCGAACGTAAAAGCGGTGTCCTCGTAATCAACGTAGGCCGTTCGGAGCGGCAACGTCGCGCGTAAATAATAGGGTAGGCGCTCGGTCTTTCTCTCGCAGCTGGCGCACAGCGGCAACGTCGCATTCGCCGGTTTTATTGTGCCTCCACCGCGGCCGCGTGGCGCGCTCCCGTGCCGTGCCGTGGTGCCGCACACCGACACTGCGGGGACTCGCGCCGCGCCGCCACCGACTCGAGCGAGACGCATTCACTACGATCTGCCAACGCAATATACCTACAATACCGACACGACGACCTACTCAATCACGATATTACTTTACGTTTGTAATTAAATACTAACTTAGGGCTACTTCTAGACTTGTCATACCAATTAACTAGTGTTTACTGCCTATATACTGAGGTATATACTTTCTTATTTACTTTTTTATGTACTACATAGATGTGTATTTAGTTATATTTAAGCCGAAAAATGTTGATCACACCAAGTCAAGTTCATCATATTAATTATGATAGTATTTTACCGGGGAATTACAAGTATAAGCGCTGAAAACACAAAACTGATGAAATTAAAACTTGTTTACAGAATATCGAGCGGGCGTTGGCGGACCCGTGGCGCACTCTGTCGGCAAGAAACAAAGTGAGCCGGGCGGGGCGCGCGGGGCAGGGGCTTCCTCCCCCTACTTCAGTTTCGGCTGTGACGTTGGGTAGAGAGGACGCGCTGCTGCGTGCCGCAAAAAAGGATCGTTCGCGCGGCAACTTTGAACAGTGACAGTGTGAAGGAGAGTGTTGTGACAGAGAATGTGTATCGGATTGCAGTGCGGTACCAAACGGATGCAGTGATTCGGATCACAATACTTGGATTGCAGTGATTTTGGATTTGGATTTTTCACTTTTCCAACTTCCAAACTGGGGATGCATAAGATGGAGCTCGGTGACAGTGTATACGCCGCTGAGCGTATCATGAAGAAGAGAATTAGAAAGGTGAGCTTTAATTCTTTACAAAACATTGCCGTAACAGATTCTAACCTTGCGAAACTTGCATGCGAGATCACATATCAGTGGCGGGTTCGATTGGTGGCTTTATTTGTAAACTGCTTGTTTCGCAACTCGCGAACGCTTGATTGTTTTGCTTGCACCGAATTTCAAAACATACTTTTATAACGCTTTATATAAAATGCATGACTGAGCATGATCGTAGTTTACATTTTGTTTTAATCCCAGTATTGTGATGTGACGGCAGCTGTTCAGAAATTATCGCAAGGGTTTTGTGTTTCTTTTCACGGGTGTTTTTCGATTCTTATTATTATCAAGAGTCCCCTTACATATGTCTGTATAGAGACCGGGGGCCTCAGTGAGAAACTGAATACTTCTTTACAAACGGTGCCCTTCTTGAGATTACATTAAGTTTTTGACATTAAACAAGTTTGGACGAGCCGTGTGAGGGGTAACCTTGCTATATTGTAATGTGCCTTTTTCATTATCTTTTTTGGAGTCGTTCCCCGTTACTGACCTGATCCCGATATTGATAACAATAAATTATGCTTTTGGGTTGAGTTTTTTATTTGCTTTTTCGTTTTCCTAACTGCATGTTGGGGTCATTGGGGGATTCATTGTCAGTTGTCGATTGTGTCTGTAACGGGTCTTTTGAAATAGGTTCATTAGACGACTTATCGTCTACCATTCTCAACTCTTCCCTATCTTTGCGAAGAGTTACGAGTAGTAGCATTCACCAACTAATATTATAAACATCTCATACACCACATCACATATCGACTGACTGAAATGAATCCCACTATTGTTTGTAAGTAAAACAAAACACGTCGACAACTGAAGGTAAGTCTGCTGCCTGGCAAGACAAGACAACAAGGTGTTAATAAGGTAAGTGCAGTCAATCATGTGGAAAGACTTGCCATTATATCATTATAAGTTAGGCAGTAACACTTATTGCTGCTAGAATATTATAAACATTGACTGTTACGAAATTATGTTAATACAGGACTTAGTTCTTACATTTCTCACTTCTAACTTTGATGGTTAAATATCACTCTTTGCATTTTATTTTCTTTTCTTCATTTTCTTTTTCGTTCCATCAGTATTATTGATTTCAATCAATTGGACCTACTTTACGGTTCCTTTGACAGCTACAAATAATGAGATACGATCCCCATAACCGTGTAATGAGACCAATGTGATGAATTTTACATCTTTGTCGGATTTTGGAACCATGGCAACCTTTTGCGCATTAAATTAGGGTTGTCCTCTCATCTTTTGCGTGTCAGAGCAATGTTCTCACAAATAGCTCGATGTCCCTTTTTTAGAATTATGATAATGTTTATTCTCCTCTAAATAATGTCGGAACTTTCTTTTCAAAGCAGTAAGCTTTCCAGATTACTTTATAAAAACAAAACGTTTTGTAAGGATTTAGACTGAATTAATTTGCGGAGTTGGAGCGAATGGTTTCGGGGGATGATTTAATAATGGCAAATCTTTTCAATGCTACAGTGGTAATATTATTATGTTCCCGTGAACAAAGACCAATTTTTGTTTTTGTTCTGTAGTAGTCCTGAGATAGTCCTTTAAATTATACTAATGTTAATAAGCCTTTTGACCTCGCACAGGACCAATTCTAGTTTAATGTATATCTCATGTTTAAGCTTTTCTTATGTTTACTTTTTTTTTGATGTACTGTTATATTTTGTTTAGTCTTGTGTGAGACCAATAAATATTTTTTCTTTCTTTCTTTTACTTATACAAATGTAGTTTATTTTCCTAAAGTAACAAAAACTCATGTTTAAATATGGACACAATTTGGTCTTTGTGTACAGGAATTCCTATCATGTTCTAAACTGCCGTATTCCCTCTAATTTTTGTCCTTATCGTGTCGTTTTATTTGAGTTCCAATCGGTACGTATTTACACGTGTCGCACGCCCTAGTGTAGGTAAATCAATTTGTATTTGACTTTCCCGCGGTTCGTCTGTAAGGAGAATAATTGGGAGGTTTACGGTATCATGTTTCATAAAGGATGATATTTACGAATGGAATTGAACGCGATCCACAAACTGACGGCTCTTGAAGGTTCTAGACCTGGCAGTTTTACAATTGCTATGAGATATTGATACTGGCAGTTCTTGAACGCCGTTTAGATGCGTTGATCACGTTCAGCTCCAGAAGTAAAATTCACTGTAACTTTCGGTTGATGCTAATTAATACCTGTAAGATCAAATCAAGAAGCAAATTATGTTCAACTCTTTCGAATTTTAATTGAATTCAAAACCTTTCATTAATTACGATTTTAAGAGTAGGTAGGTATACCAACGTTTCTGAGTTCTGATTTTTCAAGTTATCATTCATTCATCTAAATCACTTCTCACTTCGAACATTGTAACTCTTTGTAGGTAACTCGAAGATTTAGACAATACCTATTTAAGAGATTTTAAGAAATAATAGCCTGCGTCATTCGTGAACTAGGGGGAGGAAGAAGAGCCGGAGGAGCTCGTGGCTAAATAATAACTGCCTCTCGGCTGGATCTTCAGGTTAAGCCGCGCTTGCCTAAATTGATCCGTTAATGGATGACGACCCATTATATACCGAGCTTTTCCGTCCCTCGGAGAGCACCTTAACCTTTGGTTCCCACTATCATTTATAGATCTAATTTTGAGTAGGACAGTAGCTGCAGGTAGTCAGTCTCACCATAGGGTAGCCACCGTAGACGCGGGCCTGTGGACGGTGAGTGATGGGTAAGCTCACCGTCCGTCCGTCTTATGACGACGGCAGTCAGTAACTGTAGAAGTCTGACACTCCCTTCCGCTTTGCCCAAGAGCGGGAGGGGTTATTTGATGATTTTCCACCCACCATAAAAAAAAAGGGTAGGTACCTACTTATTTTATTACCCAGTACTAATTGGGTTGTGTAGTTCAGTCGCTACATGTAAAATACTGGTACCTATGAAGAATCTTAGTTTTTACATATCCTTCACTTTGACGTCATTCCAAAATTAGTGTTTATTCCTTTATAGTGCGCCAGTCATTTCTAAAATAATCGTAGAGGTTTAACTACTACTCTAGAGTACCTTCAACTTGCGAGAGTAAACCCAGTTGATCTTAAAATAATCTGTCTACTATCCCTTTTACAAAATTTCTTAAGAATCTAATAAGCAAAACGCTTCAATGAAAATCTCTCGAAATTCTGAGGATTCTCTTTCATTTTATATTCTGTATTCGTTCTTATTTTCTTGTTGAAAACTAAATAAAAACTTTTATAAAAGCTTTTATTCTAAGAAATTACTTCGTATTTTATTTAATAACAGCTATAACGTAGTATTCAATGAATACTTGCTCTAGATGAAAGACCGAGCAGAATGAAGCCTATTCTGGAATAAAGACTTATAATATGATATCCATTTTAAATCACATAGAATAATTTGCTAGTTTTTGTTTTGTAAAATATTCTGCTGAAGCATCATTCCAGAACTATGACGATCTAATGACTGTTTCGCAGAATTTAATTAAAGCACCCTGAACCCTCGTATCTCGTTAAATAAAATCTATTTTAATATGCACGCTGCAGGGTAAAACCTTCCCTCTTACTATTTTTCAAAACCTTTCTTTCCTCTGCTACTTAAGGCGAATCATTTGTAATAAAGTCAATTTCTTCCCTGTCAAATTAAATGCTCAAGACAAACTGCCTCACTCAGAGAGCTTTAATTATTACTTAGGCCATCACTTAGTAAAGGATTAGTTTTGTCATACAAAAGTATGTCAAATCTTTACTAAGTGATGGCTTAAGTAATCATTAAATATCTTTGAGTACCGCAGAAAGCCTACTTAGATTATTTAGCCGAGAAGTATTGGTTAGGGTCTAGACATGTGGTCTTAAGTCCACAGCCTTTTATTTCTAAATCAACTTTAATCACCCTCATATTTCTGCCCTTGTCTCATACTACTTGGGGTCGGCGCAACACGTTTTCTTCTTCCATTCTCCCCTGGCACGTCAAGGCATCATTTACTCCTTTCTCTTTTATCATTCCTCACACAAGTAAAATATTGACGACAAAATATAAGTTTTTATTTTATTTCTGAAAACTTATATCTGACGACACTTACTGCGGTACTCAGAGATATTTAATGATTGATTACTCAAGCCGTCACTTAGTAAAGGTTTGACATACTTTTGTATGACAAATCCGTCAAAACCTTTACTAAGTGATGGGCTAAGTAATCATTAAAGATCTCTGAGTGCGGCAGTAAGTCGACAGTTAGTGAAAGAAGGCAAATTAAAAGTGTTTGCTGACATTATAAGAGTAACGCAAGAAACAGTCAACGTGCAAGAGAAAGAAAGAAATAAGCACTGGTACAGAATTAATAATAGATTGAACAAATATTAGTGCATTTCAAAGAAATTTTTACATAGTAGGATTTTGGTTAGTTTAGTAACACTGGTAGAGAATAAATCAAGATCATCAACACTCTGACACATCTAGTTCTATGCCCTGCTAGCTCTTATCATATACAAATTTGGTCGGTTAATGCACCACACAGTGGGAACATACAAAGGTTGATGGTTCCTTAAGGTGAAGGATGGAACACGTAACCCAATTCTGCCCATCCATTCGGAACAGTCCACCAACCATTGCCAAATCGAACAAGAATACCATGTCAGCAATTTTTCTCCACTCCACTAGAGAAAGAATGTGGAACTTCCTGCAGCGGCTTTAATAATTAGGTGAATAGGTTTAGGCTATGCAATAACTAGAAACGTTTTGTCTAAAATCAAAGAGAATTCCTTTAACCAAGAGCCGATCTCGGTTGGAGATTCTCCCTACCGTTCAATACTATCTATTTTACAAGGCTTCCTTTTCTAACTTGTTGAGTAAAATGGGTCAGTCGTCTATGTAAAAAAGGGCTGGTATGTTTCAATTCAACCTCTTCTCATCATCATTCTCTTGCCCTTATCCCATTTAGCAATCCGTAAAACTTAGCGGGTTCAGAAACGTTGTCGGAATGGATTGCATCGTGTTGTTTCTTCGGCAGAAAATGGTGATTCCGTATTATTTGTACGCACTATATGTTTAAATAGAAGCATGGGAATAACAATTTGGGTCTGTTACCCATGCCAAGAATAATGTTACGGCTTTTTTTCTTCAAAATATAGAAAAAACTAACAAGACGCAAAAAATAAGTATAAGTCAGTCGTCTATGTAAAAAAGGGCTGGTATGTTTCAATTCAACCTCTTCTCATCATCATTCTCTTGTCCTTATCCCATTTCATTTGGGATCTGCAGCCTATTTTCTCTTTCATACTTCTTTTACTATTACTCATCGTCTCATCAGACACCTCCTTTTTTCCTCTATCATTCTTTACTCAGTCCATCCAATTCAATTCAGTCTCATACCATTCACCAATATGAATGTAAGTACTATCTTAACACAGACTATTGAATAGAGCCACCCACGTTGAGCTATAAATCCCAGATGGGCTTCTATCTAACGCTTTACAAATATACCGCTCTTGAGGTTCCCAATCTGGTAGGCAATTACAATATTTCTCACAGTTGGATCTACCAAAGTTCCCAGCAAAAGTTATTTCGGCACCTATTAACGCCTTTAACGCATCTCCTAAAATAGCATTTGGTCCACCATACTCAACTCCGTTGTTTTATGAAAATGCATAATAATAAGCGAACCACGTTTCTCCAATATTTACCGTTTATTTTACATACCGACCGTTATCGTAAATCACGAATCATTAGATTACAAGAAACACACACAATTGATGAATTAGTACGACACGAACACAATTTCACTCTATTCCATTATTTTGATAGGTCTCACTCGTACCGCCAAAAGTTTACAACGCCCGCTTACTAGCGCCCGTGTCAGTTTTAGGAAACTACTTAATATCAAAACAAATTCAAAGCAATAACAAAATTCAATTTACTGCCAACGTGATAGAGACCAAATTCGTTCGCAACTTACTCGCCTTGTTATCTGCCAGCGTGGTCTAATATAAACGAAACATCTTGAAACATAGGATTATGTGTTTTATCGCTTGAACATAAAGCTTAATTTCGGTTAACTACCAAGCGTCAACATAGAAACTCCTACAGAGCGCTGTAGCCCTGGTATCTCGAAGCAAACGCGCCAGTATTCGGCTTCGACCGAACAGTCATTGAGTTGCGCATGCTCCCCGCCGTTTCGTTGAGCCAATCAGCGTCGAGCAACATTCCGTCCGGCAAAATATCGTAGTGTGTGTTGCAGCGATACAAATTATACTTAAGTTTTTTTGTTACAAGTATTTTCTGACGGTTTAGTTAAATGTTTAATCATAACTTTTCAATATTTGTTCAATTTAATTGATGTAGTTTTTCTGTTTAGAATCATTGCGACGTTTACTTGGATCTCGCCCTGCACTCTGTTAGCCAAGTATCGTACGACATAGTTCCGAGGTTATTGGATAGATGGCGCTATTTGCAATTACTAAAATTGAAGAATTTGTAAAATAAAATATTTGTCGACTAAGACCCGAGTTCACCAACAGATGTTTAAATTTTTAACCGATGTTTAAACCTTAAACGCCTGTTTAACAATATTTTGCTGTTCACCAAGCACTAACCATTGATTACGACTGTTAAACGCCTGTTTTACTTAAACGAAGTATCGGACATAGTTTAACCATCGGTTAGTTGCTCCCCAACGTTATTCATTCGTTTTGAAGAAATAAAAATAAAAATGCGAGACGCTTTGCACTACATTTTTGAAGAAAATAATGTGTTAGATGATTTCGAAGCTATTGAGCGAATTTTACGCTCACCCCGTTTGATCAAACACGGCGCAATTATTTCGACGAATATGGCGAGAAAGTTTTCGGTATAAGATTTCGTTTGAATACAAACATAGTGCCTTGGAATTGCGTTTAATATTCTCCCAGCAAGTCTTCAAACTTTCGTACGTCCACAGTATGTACTGTGAGCGTTAAATTCTTGAGTCAGACGCTTCCAACCCTTGACTTTTTCGGCATTCATTGTAGCGTCTGATTTTTTATTTTCTAAGGTCCTTGTACTTTGCTACAAGTTCCATTAAAACTGACTTCTCATCTTGGGTGAAATTTGTTGTACGCTTACGTATAGCTTCCATCACTATTTAATTAATTCTGGACCGAAAATAACTTGAATCACTTCGACGACAATAAAATAATAACACGACATGACATTGACATAACAGATGCGGACGAGAAGAAAAAGGGTGCTAAATAATAAAGACGTTCACGATAACGGACATTCCGTTGACAAAGTAAGCATTTCATTTCGTAGTATAATAATGTTACGCTGCTATTTTTCGATGTCAGTCGCCTAAAGGCAAAGTTATGCAGGTACATGACCATCTTTACAAAACAATGTTATACCATTCAATCATTTACGACCCAATCGTTCAAAATCGTTCGTTTAGTTAACCGTTGGTTACAAATGGATGGTGAACATTAAAAAAACGCGGTTCGTTTAAACAACTGTTAAATATTAACGGGGCGGTTATGTAATCAATGGTTATGATGTAGTTGGTGAACTCGGGCCTAAGCTTTGCTTAGATTTAGCAATCCGTAAAACTTAGCGGGTTCAGAAACGTTGTCGGAATGGATTGCATCGTGTTGTTTCTTCGGCAGAAAATGGTGATTCCGTATTATTTGTACGCACTATATGTTTAAATAGAAGCATGGGAATAACAATTTGGGTCTGTTACCCATGCTAAGAATAATGTAACGGCTTTTTTTCTTCAAAATATAGAAAAAACTAACAAGACGCAAAAAATAAGCCGTTATAGGGTCACGGCAGTGTGGTGCCGATAATAATTTGAAACTCGTCCGCAGTGTGCACTCGGAAGCGACACAAAGCGGCCAAATTTTCTATAAATAATCGCTTCACAATGCTTCACCGTAATTTTATCCATCCCTGTATTGGAATGAAATAAAAAAGTCCCCAGGGAACAGAGTGATCTGTGGAGTTGACATGTTACAAGGTGATATTTTACGTAAATGTGTATTGATTTACAATGAAAAATTAACTAAATTTATTATGACAATCTTGAGATACTTCTGAATTGGCATTTTCTTCCAATGTATTCGGGTAACCATTATGATAGGGACGTTCCCTTATCTGGAAATGAACAAATATTGAACTTTCGTACCTATGACGAAAGGAGATTGCTAGCGGAGATTAAAATTTTGAGTAAGAAATTGTTTTGTGAAGATACGAAAAAGGATGAAGTGAGGAATCAGTTTAGAAGGGAGATTGGTAATAGCGCTATTGACAGAAAAGTTGAAAGGAAGCCGTTTATCTCAAATTTGTGAGGGCATGTGATGCGTAAGGATGACGCTTATTTGAGACGCGGAGCTAAGAAAGTGATGAAAATAAATGTTTATAAATGGAGAGAGGATATTGGCGAACATAAAGTTGTGTCAACGTGACGGCTGACAAAAGAGAATAAAAGAAAAATCTTTTGTAGAAAACGAAAATCTACGAACGACTCCATTAAAGTTCAAAACGTGGTACCTACCGTAGGGCTAACCAGAAACTTAACTAAAAGGAACACATTAAGTTCTACCTAACAAATATGTTACCGTGGACATGAAGAAACTATCGCCGGTAAATAATTGGTTTTCGCAACTAATCGTACATTTCAAGTAAAAGTGAGCTCTAAATCGAAACTTTAAATAGCGTGTCTACTCCATAGATATCTGTGTCATGCATCACTCAGAATAATTACGGGTCTTATATACTTACTACGTAGGTACAAAACACCCCTCGAAGCATAGACAAAAAAATCCTATGTGAAGGGTCCCCTATATTTAGAAAGCATACTTAATCGCATGCACGTACGCTCCGAATATTAAACTTGAATGGGGAAGCGTCACACGGGGACCCCACACAATTAAAGCTGAGTTTGCATTGTCTCATGCACGCTCGCGTTCCGTTACACAGCCGAATGCCTCCGTAGAGAACAGCACTAACAATCAGGTGAGGATAAAACAAAACCGCCAATTGAAAATCGCTTCTATCGAGTCGCGTTACAGACCGACTCTAATCGATTTTATTCCGATTGTCTGTTTGAAACACGACTCTTATCACCGACACCGATCTTAGCTTTTGAATACGTCCGTTCCATTTTTGAAAGCAGTGAGCGGTTGAGCTGAATATGGACACCGTTACAGGAGTGAGGAGGCACATAAAAACGCAGAGACAAGTTGGCGCTTGGCGCTTCGCTGGCGTCATTATAATAATGCGCCTGTTGGCTCGCCGCCGGTCGTTATGCCCCACGCATTATTATGTAAATGTAAAACGAAAAGGAAAGGACGGTGTTTTTTTGTACACCTTTTTCTGATGCAGATAAGGATGGTAATTAGTGAAGGATATAGCGGGTCGGCGCCGCAGGTGAGATGTTCCCACGTGATGCCACATTTCTAGCCATTGTTCGGCAGTGAAACCGCGCTCGTTAAAATATCAACGAAACCGCACGCCACGAGGCCTATGATTACTTCGCACTTTAATTTATGACTGAGCCAAGTGATTTTACTCGCTGCATGTCACTTGTGCAACCGCGGCTTGTCTCAAATAACAACAATATTTGCACATTGTTTAATACGTTCAATAACAATGGAATGTAATCAGTTACGGCGCTGTTATGAAGGGTAGACGAGGGTCAGGGTATCACAAAATATTTGTTGTCTCCCTGCGGCACCCCTACGCCAAAACCACCCGCTCGTCATCATTGTGTTCTTTTTTTCTTATCTGGCGCGGTACCCTTATCTCTGTCCCGACGTGGGGTGTGATCTCGCTTAATTGAGTTATTACTGACATATCTATTACGGGATTATAATGAGTCCTCCTTTGATGAAGCCCTTTCATTTTGTTCTCATTTTTTAGTTCTCTTTGCATTATATCTGTCTTGTCTTTGTTTCTTTATTTCGAAATTTACCGGAGTAATGAATTCACCCAATTCGGCACTCGATGTGGAATTTAACGAATCGAGGCGCCTACTAGCCTCTCGCGTCCCCTCTTCTAAACTAGTCACAAGTGTTTGCTCTCCGGCTTGGCCACAAGTGGCGAGGGTCGGAAGCCCCTTTGTGTGAAACGAGGGACCTGCTTACCTTGCCAGAACCGGTAATTTGTACAAATATCCCCCCAATACGAATAGGTGTATTAACGAATACGCTGTGTAAGCATTCTGGGACAATTCGCAGGACCTAAGAAGCATTTTTACTTTGGTTTGACCGCTGATGTAGACATAATTCTACTTTGATGACCATTGGTGTTTTTTCTCTTCAAGTTTTCTCTGTAGCCTCAAGCGTGAAGAAGCCGATGACAATCGGTACTTGACAAGTACGTCGATTTAATTGTCGCTGAGTCGATGACCGTGCGACCGCTGAGCGCAGTCCCCGTTCTGAACAACCGTTTTATAATACCGATATAATTGTACACCAGTACACTACTGTTTATTTCTGGCATGCAAACTTCTGCTGTTCCTAAAGTGGTGGGCATAAGAAAAAAGTCATGGTATTTTTTTCTTCTATTCAATTTCAAATATTCCAGTCGTGTGCAGTGCGTAAAACAAAATTCTGAAACTGTATCAAGCACGTGTGGGGCACGTAGCGGCTTTCGTTTCAATTCATCCGCTACAATTAACCCGATATTAAATTTAATTATAATGGCAGTTATACCCAAATAGAGCACTAACTACAAACCCTTCGGCATCAATACAAATTATAGTCATTCGTCAGAAATATGATATGTATATTTCACTACACTATAAACAGTAACAAAAAATGGAGCATAAATTGAAACACTCTCGTATCTATCAACCGTTCTCATCAAGCGCGACTATAATCACAACCATAACCAATTCAATTCACACCTCCTTCGTATAAAAAGAACGTCTATTATTTCATCCATTGAGAACGATAGTAGTAAATAAACATTGCGATAAGAGAATTTATACGTCCGCATCGTAGCTCAGTCGCGAGCCGACTGACGCCGGGCATGCCTACGTGCCTCGTGTGTTTGCCGCCGTTTCGCCGGCCGGCTGGCAGTCTTGCTTACCTTGTCTGACATATCAATTTTCTCTCGCACACACCGCTCTGGTTTCAATCGTATACTATTCAGCATTTCTGTGCTCCTGGTATTTGAGTTACGAAAGAATACGCGCGATATTGCACTGAACTGAATTGAGAGAGAAAAAAAAAATATCTTTATTTGAAATTGTATTCTTGTGACTTTGATACTTAGTATTTTTTTAAATATTTGTGACCAAGGAAAAACTTGTTTTCTTTATTGTTAATGTCGCATTGTGTGCAGCTTATGGTTTTACGATGTCATTCAGTTGGAAATGGTAGTTACATAAAATGTAGATTTATTCGTCTATTCAAAGTGAGTCTAGTAATTTGTTTAGCGGTGTCGACGTACGCATACAGAAAGGTTGGTATATCGCGGATGTATGGCAAATGGACGCTGATAGGTACGTCACGTCCGGCTCCGCGGAGGTCCGTACGTGGTTTGAATAAACACGAGCGCTGTCCGGGGTGTGAACCTCGTCCAATTTAACCCGTTTGTGATGCTCGGCGCGACGACAAACCTATCAAAGCTAATTGTTTGCTCAATAAAGCACCCGTCTGTTATCTAACTATCCTATGCGCTATGTATTAATGAACTTACATAAGTAGACTCGAAGATATCCGTCTATCTAATAAAGGTATTGATTAGAAGTAGACACAATTGACAAAGTCCTTATATCTGTTATCCTCTTTTATTGTTGTACATGTACCTAATTGATTGATTTGAGTCGATAAAAGTCTAATAAACACTTAACTCGCTGATATAAGCATATATCGCACATAAAAGGGTAACTTTGAAACCAACACAGCACTTCATAAATCTTGATTCCAACGCAAACAGCAAGCCAGCATCAAATAGAAATCGACAAATCATTTCAAACGCCTCTGAAAAATGAATCACGACATCGTTATTGTGCCAATCGCCCGCGGCTTGCGACCCGAGATTTCATCCTGTCATTTTTCCACCTTCGCTCACCCTCCTGCCCTCCCCGATCCCTCCATCCCTTTTAACGCTTCGAGACTCCCCCGGTATACGAAATTAAACGCAGAAATTGAATTATATTCGAATCTACACCGTCGGGAGCTTTAATATTGAGCCTGTTATTCCTTGCCGTGAATACTTCTCTTAAGTGCTCTGATATTGAATTTTAATGCCTCTGAAGTGCGTATTGACAATTGTCATATCGATAATGCAATTTACAAATTGTGTACTTTAACATTATCGGGACAGTATTGTTAAATGCTTCGAAATATCACTGTACATATTTGGTGCGTCAGCTTTTTGTTTACGGGATTTGAGCAAAGTAACTTTGTCATTCGTTTATTACTTCGTTTTTCAATAAACTAGAAACCTTACTGGCAACATCCATCAAAGATAAGCCAACACCCTCTCTGCCCTTAGGGCAAGATTGAGGTCAAGAGCAAGCCATTCCAAATAAAATAAAATAAAAAACAAACATGTATTGATTGAATTTCCTTTCACACACAGAGGCAAACACACTGATCCTGGCGACAGCATATTCGCACATACGTTCACACACATTCCTGTCAGAATTAGAACTGTCTTCGAACTTGGCGTCTCCAAGAATTCCAGTCTTGTTAGCGTGGATACCGTAACAGGGAGGACGCTAATGAGCGTGAAAGCGTAGGTCGTGCGTAGACCCGTCACGCATTCATATAACTGTCTGAAACATGAACAGCGTGCTACCAGTACGCATCAATGTGAGGTGCGTATAACCAGTGGGCTAAGAATGGTCTGGAAACAGCAAATAGAGGTGTAAACGGATTCGACCCTTTACGAAGCTGGCAAACAAGCATTCTAACGTCAAACTAAGTGACTCGAAGCAAAAATTGTTTCTGGTGCAACATTTTATTGTGGTGCAAAAATCACGTTTTACTAGAATCCGCATCAAAATTCAAAATACTTCATTATTAATACAAATCATGCTTTCCCGATTAATAATATTGTATTCACATTTATATTGCCAATGGACTATGAATCTGTGCTAGTAAATATAAATTCACCTGAAATTCTCCGACTGAAATGAATGTTTCCTGGAAATTCGATATAATTCTTTGTTTGATGTGTCCCCGTGTTTACAGTATTAATTGCCTTTTCATTAACAGTTTGCTTTGACAATTAAATGTACTTGGAAATGGGAAAATGTGGACAGACTCGTAGGAACTGGATCGTTGTTTGTTGTGATCGTTAAATCTGGGGTCCAATTTCAATAGCGATAAATACGATTAATACAATTGGCCCATGGTTAAATTTCAATGGGGATATATGAAATTGGAATGGATCTAACCTAATCTAGAGAAATGGAAATTGGACTTTGTGTACGATACCGCAAATTGACTTTTACCGTGAGCAAGAAATTACTTTGATACCTTTAGCTTTACATTTTTTACCTTGGTACCAAATTGATAAGTTACTTATTATAACGTTCCTCCTATATTTATTTGGTTTTGGTAGCTAAGCACTATTCCTTCAATCATTCCAAAAGTCTTCTTACGTAGATAAGCAAAACATATTTTTGCGTAGAATTACCTTTTTTTAAGCTTTTATTATTCAAAAACACTGTTACAATAATTTTAAAAGACAATCGTAGGTTTAACAGTGGTATGTAAACCTATTTAGTTTGATGTACAGAAAGTTTGAGTCGGCTGTACTTTTGGCAATCAGATTTTTAATTAAAAACTTCAAATACAAATACATAAACATTTAGAGCATCACAATTCACAGTCCATTTAGTCAAACAAACCCTTTCATGGTTCCGCAGGCGTCATCCGAGCAATTTGAGAGGATTCATGTTTAAACGCCTGATCGGTCCCGGGTGGGGCAGCTAACTAGGCTCGAACCATTAATCTAACCCTCCCCGACCCTCCCGGGCCCTCCCTGGCGACCTCTCCGTACGAGAGCTCGGAACAATTTGCAATAGCTTGCTAGCGGGTTTATTGTATGGACTTGTTCCTTTGAGTGAGTTTGTTAGTTTTGTTGAGCTGTAGTTGAATAGTTACTAAATGAAAATCGAAGTCTTGTGGTAGCTTGTTTACTGATATAAGTACTACTTTTCAAACTTACTATTCATTTGAAGACGTTGCGTTGGAAGGCCTCCCATTACGTGAACCGATGACCTGGTGAAAGTTGCGGGGATCCGATGGGTGCGAGACGCACGGGATCGGTCAATGTGGCGACACTTGGGGGAGTCCTTATCCAGCAGCGGACGTCTTTCGGCTGAAACACCTCGGTAGTTAACAAAAAATAAAACTAATTAGTCAGTCAAAAAAATTTTGGACACTTATTTTTTTCTATTTTCACGTAAACAAGCAATGAAGACGATATAGTGCTTTGAAAACTCGTGTGACGTCATATTCTAAGACATTAGTATGACATTTTTTACCGGTAAGTGACGTCACAAACCCCCACTCAAATCTTTGACGCGTTCTATCTTCGTCAATTTTTATTGTTTTGATTAAAAATACGTAGGTATCCAATATTTTTCGATAATCTAACAGACGGACTAATTAGAATCATATTTTTTTACCAGGAAACATCCATATTCCTTTACGGACAACGTACTTAAGTAATCTGTACGAGCCCTTGACTGCTAATACAATTGATAAGTTTAGATGGAAGAAAAATATATTCTTGCTAATTTCTTGTTAAATTATTTATTAGGTGTTTACAATAAAACGGACGAAAGTGTACTCAAATATATTTCCATAGTTGCTTTACAATACGGTAAAAATGCTTATGCTAGCAACCTCAATAAATGTGCGATGTAATCGTACATATTCCCGGACGAGATAGGAAGGATGAAGAGGAACTTAATTTACAAATTTAGTAAACGTTAAAAATTACATGCTAATACAAATAGATTATAAATCTTGTTATTTTAAATCTAAGGGGAAGTTCCTATATCTACGCGAGGGTTGCGAAGAGCATGAACGCGCACGCTGTCGAGGTATCCACTTGTTTCCCTTGTTCCGCTGCTACAGGGCGGCGCGGGCACGGCAGGCAGTGTTCTTGACTCCTCGGTGACGGACGGTGATGGTGATGACGGTACTTGCCATTTACATTGTGTGTGGCGAGTTAAAATAATTATAACAGCGATGCACACTATCCCATATAAGGAGTAGATCATGGCGTAGTGATGAATATCGTGATTAGATAGATCATCAGATAACATCACATCAGCCTTTTTCATAGACTGTATCCGTTTGTCTACTTCGCCGATTTCTTCTTCTAAATCTTGGGTTTTGTTCTCCAAAACTAGTTTAGGTATGCTGATGTTGATGATGTGGTTAATAGGGGCAATCACTGGTGTATAAATATCTGCTTTGGTCTTCATTTCACTTATGTATGGTTTGTGTGAATATAAAGTGAAGTTGTCCGTTTTGATGATGCATTCCTGACCTATGTTCAATAGTCCGGCTTGTGTCAACTGGTGTGCTGTTACTTGATCGCCGCATATGGTTCGAACTTGACACCGATGACAACAAAAGTAAAAATAATTATTTAATGTGTAAGTTTCTTGCCAATTATCTTTACAGGAACTTGATATTGTTTTGCATTCCGAATTTTCTATTTCACAGAAGTTCTTGTCTCCTTTGATTTGATATATGGGCCTTAAGATGTGGCAGTAATAAATTTCCGATACAGTGAGACAAGATCTTAAGTCTTCCTCAGACATATTAATATAAGTGTCTTTCTTCATATTAATAGATATGTACTGAGATATTGAGATGATACTGATCATATCATTATGACCTGTTGTCTTGGGGATCGGGATTATCTTGAGGATCTCGTATGAATCTCGACTGATAAGAGGTAATTTGATTTCAAAAATGATGATGTCCTGCAGAAGTCTTGTTTTTATTTCCAGCAGATCGTATGTTGTCAATTGGTAAGGCGACGTCCTTGGGTAACTTGCTAGAAATCGTGCTTAACTCGTTGATGAGTTGGTCAGGTGTAATCAAGTGTAAGTTGAAACGACCATTGTAAATATCTGTGACGGTGTCTAATAGCATATTCTGAATGCTCTTCAAATTGTACATCATATTGCTTGCTATAATGGCTCCCATGTTGAAGTCATTGATAACACTGTTAGATTCAATGTTGTTCTTCAGTTGGCCTACTGCTTCGTCTAGCTTGTTCATGTGACGATTTATTAGTTTCAGTTGTTGGTTCATGTCATGTAGTACGCAGTGGTGCGGTAGATAATACTCAAGTTAATATTATAAAATACTAATAAAATTAATATTATATAATACTAATAATTTCATCAGTATTCTTATCTACTGTTATTCTATCATTACGTAAGGTTATGATTTCGTAAAATTACATTGGTAACTAAACAACATTTTGGCCGTAGCACTTTCATCCAATTTATCTTTGATTTTAGAAGAAAAATTTTCACGAATTTTGCGGCTAAAATCCCTTTAATCCGCTCAAGTCTGCGTCTCTCCTGTGACGAAGTTAACTAAATTATTTACCACGAAACGCCCTCGGCCGTAAATTGAGTTTTGATCACAGCTAGTTATCCCAATATTCCACGAACAGTAGGTATTTTTAGTAATATAATTTCTCCGATAGAATGATTAGCATCGGTTTTACTGGTTGTGTTCGAAAACTTACGTAGGTATAGTTAAACTCCACATGATTATCTGAATAATTTTCATACAGATTGGCATTTAAATAATCAAATAAGTAAGTAGTCGGCATTGATATAAAAACTAAAGATACGGTCGTCCGAACATTTGCTCGACCCGTTCGCCATACAGGGAATCGGTGTAGTCTGCTCGTTAACGTAACCTTGTTTAAGCGGCGTGATATTTTCGAGGTATAAAGAACATAAATAAAGCTTTTAATAAAATTTACGACCGCACCCGAAGAGAGCCGATCATGGACTAGTTCACTTCGGCTTGGGAAAGACCGTTTTAGGACCAAGTTCGAGGCGTCATTGTAACATGCGGTCCGCCCAGTCCTTATGCAGTAATATATAAGTCCATGGTAGTCTGTTTAAGGTGTGATAATTCTGCATCGTTGGTCTAGAGTTTCTAGAGGTCCTGGGTTATTTCCCAGGTCAGGGTGTTATTGGGTTTTTCCATCAGGAATTTCTCAGCAGCAGCCACGGATTCTGAATTTGTGCCCGGTTGATGGCAATACACTCGCCCCTTATTACATGGGAGTTAAACATAACTGGCGAAATGTGGCTATACTAATGGGTACACCTCTGCTTCACCCTTCGGGTATACAGGCGTTATGTTATGTTGAATGCTGTAATATTTAACTTGCCTCTCTGTAACTATTGCCTTGCCTCTCAATCTGTCAGTTCGCCACCTACGTCCCACTTCGTGGGTGGCGTGTCGTCCCATCGTTCACAAAGCTATACATTACGCCGACATCCCACTAGTTGGCTATTAGCATCTCCATCAAACAAACACTCGTTAAAAATCGAGACCTACGCAAATTCCCGCCGATATTTATTTTGCTATTTTCTCTCTCGCTTCTGTTCACTTTATTGAGTGCGGAATACTGTACACTCGGTGTGTACGACTACACGGACGTATTTTGGCTTCGTGCCATCACTACTAAAATTGTATTCTGTTGTTCGCATCCCCTTTATCCTATCTTCGTCCACTTCACACAATATTAAGAGACATTTTGACGCGATCGTTGTAAAAGATTATTGTTATACGTTAAAATAAAAGGGGCGATGTTTTGTTTTTTATTAACAGAACGCAGAATGCCGTATAGTGAAGAAAAATAAATATAAACGGTGTGACATCTGCTTGTTATTACACTGTAATAACTGTGAGGGTGAGGGAAACTAGAAGAGTGGCGTGAGGGATGGGAAAAACGAGTTTTCCATTACTGTCTTGTGGTCCGTTTCTGTTTCTCTTTGTTGTCGTAAAGCTGGAGTATCTGACGGATTCTTATACCTTTAATTGTAGAAGATACGAAAATGTTACATTCAAATACTACCGGGAGAATTGTTGAAAAGCCTTTCGAATGATAAAACATGTTTTCATTTTTAATAAAAAATTGATAATGGAGGAAATATTAGCGGGACGGTTGACAAAGGACAATGGAAGAAAAAAACGAAAAGGGCAGAAAGACGATTTTAATACAATTTAGATTTTTTTTAAATATGTACCCATTCATTTTAAATATTTGTTTAAAGAAAAGCTATCTAAAACACTTAGGTAGGTGAATTGACGCCTTCTCCAATAGTAGTGCTATTGGTTCCGAAATAAAACTAATAAAGTACTTAAGTACTATCTATCTTATCAAACAAACGACATGTGCTTCTATTTTTATTGCTAATCTTATCAATCAGAACAAATGTTATATTATTATCAATTACTTACAACGTACCTATGTAAGTAATCGACATTTAAGTATTAAATTATCTTCACTTAATAGTACATTATGGATTATATTCGATAACTAATAGGTAGATACAGTAGATCATACAAGATACGGTGGGACAATTTCATCAGTTCATCACCCTACTTTATTTCGTTACGCGATCGAGCCATTTAAACGTGTTTGTTTTCCGTGATACCCCGTTCGCTTTGTAATCATACCCCGTTCGCTTCGTAATCATATCCCGCTCGCTTCGTAATCATATCCCGCTCGCTTCGTAATTATAATGCATTGTCATAATTGAGATTGATACTCTCAATGAAAATTCCATTATCAAAGATTCACCCCCAATTTGATAAGACAAAAAAACACGTTCCATACGTAATTGAAAAAACATCTAGGTACGTTTGATAGTACAGCAGACAAGATTTCACAAGATACATCGGAACAATAACAGCATTCTTCTTTGTTTCATTACTCGACCAAACCATTCGATTGTGTCCCGTGATATCCCCCCCGCTTGGTAATGCACTGTCTGTATTTGTACTCCGAGGCTATATTGCGCTTTCGTTGCCAAGCATTTGTGTTATCAATCCTAGTAATCCCATCATTAGAAATTTCGCCCAAGTTGAAACGCACAAATAATCTCCGTTCGCCATTTTGGATTAGAATCTACTGCATCCAAAGTCTTAACTCCAGAGGTACAGACCTTTATTGAGGATGATTTATTCTAATTAAACAAGACAACAAAACAAATTCGATACTGACAAAAATATCTAGTATAGTATAGGTACTGACTAGGTTCTATTACTAAAGATAAAATAAGAATTTCTGTCTATTAGAGTACCCATGACTTAAAAACTGTTAGCAAAACTTACGACTGTGTTAAACACTGTTACTATAATATAGGTACAGTGAGTAAAGGATACGTTGAGATAATTTTAACGCACTCTTTTATTCATTGCTCGACCGAGCTATTCGATCCCGCCCGCTTCGTAACCGTAATAGATTGTCACCCCCGTGGCTTCTCACTCGCGTTGCCAAGTAAATGTGTGTGTGAATTTGTGAAATGTCCATCGATATAGTTTTCGACCGACTTTAAACTAACACAACCCCTCCTTTTGTGTTAATATGTAGGGTCTTAACTCCTAATCTTAATTGCGGATGATACTCCAATTAAAATCAGCTTAGGTACATAGATTCTCTTATTTCAAAAGACTCGATGTAAGTCAAAATCAAAGAAAGATAAGGAGAAGATACCACACGTATTCCTTATCCGATTCGATTACAATAAGTAAGTCCAATAGTAGATAGATAGGTACACGATACGTAGGGACGAAAACCACCCCTGGTTTGTTTCATTACTCGACCGGGCTTTTGTATACCGTGATACGGGAGCTTTATACTGCAGTATTGTAACCCCGACGCTATGCACTCCCGTTGTCAAGCATCCTATTAATCCCATCATTATAATTATTCATCTGAGTTAAAACTTCTACAATCCTTTTTGAATTTGCAACTCCAGACCCTAATTGAAGAGCTTACGTGTAATGACAATCCCATTTAACTAAACGAACCTGCGAAATCAAACTGCATCAAATATTTGAAAAGATCATCTACGCAGACGTAATTTATAATGAAAGGCATGAAGATTTTCTCTAGCAATGCATCTTTATATCGTAAGCTAAGCTTCGAATAGAGATGGATTAGCGGCGACTGGCGAACCAACAACTATACAAAAGGGGAGACGGTATTACGCCAAACGAGAGTCAAAGCACAAAGGTTGTAACCAAGGGCCCGGCGTAATGCGGCGCTTTGTTTTGGGTAGTCTTTGAATAGGATCTCTAACAATATAAGATCACCTTCAATAGGTTCAATGTATTGATAAGCTGAATGTGTCCGTATTTAAAAGTGCGCAGTAGCGTTTCAGTAATCGGTATTATACGAAACATACTAAGTATATCGCACTGCTCCGCCGACAAATCAGGAAAGGCCCTTTGTCAAGCCAACGATAACTGCTGCGTCGTATTTTACAAAACCATCTAGGTAACGTACGGCAAAATGAAAAATTTAAGGTCTCCAAAAACACTTCTTCTTCTGCTCGGCCCAGAGCGGGAGGAGTCATTTGATGATCTCCCAGATTCCAAAAAAAAAAAAAAAAATATTAGATATAGGATATTTTCCAGTATTAACTTAGTATTAAGTACACCTTCGACATATCGAAACGATGGATGAATAATAAATCTATGTGAATCACGCCTCCGGAGCGTATGTATTGCCGGATTGCCAGCGAAGTCCAAAAAAATAAATAGACAACATATTTTTTTATAAATGCCGCAGAACGACAACGACATAATTACGGTGGTCTGCCCGGTCAGAAGCTTCAGCCAGTTCAAAAACATCCGCGTTAATTTCCGTAATTCGATGAAGCAGACGAGGACGCTTAAATTACGTTCTACGTTTCGTTTCTAGGAAAATGGCTTTGCGGATGGGTATCCTACGTAACTAGGAGACGTTGACAGGAGCGAAACTGTGATATTTCCAAGAATCTGTACATCTACTATAGTTAACTAACTACATTTCCCTGGATTCGGACCTCCGCTCAAAGTTGAATTTCGTTGGAGTGCTCGTATCACCTAAGTTTAACTAAAACTTTCGGCCCTTGCAAAGTGCAATGGTTAAATTGTAACTCCGTTTTCTAGGAACTCTCTGTGTTTTCGGACTGCCAGATTGTCGAGTAAAGATTAGACTATAGAAACGCAAACAGAAGGAAATTCTTTACAGTTTTCACAAAAATTTGACAGAAGTCCTCAATCAAAGATAATACTGCTACAACATTCTCGTTTTAAACTAAAACAGCTTATATTAACCCATACGAGACCCACTTAACCTCCACAAGTCTTCGTACAACGTTTAAATGATTTATATCCTCGTTACAATCACTGCGTATTTGAATATGCGGGCATCTCATTTGTGTACACATGGCTTTAATGACATGCAGTCAACTGATAATAATTTATTAGAAGACGATGACTTACAAATAGAAAATATTTGAAATCTATTGGAAGGACACGTTAGCGCTCGTGGCTTAATAATAACTGCCGGTTAAGCCGTGCTTGCCCAGGTTAGTCCGTGAATCACGGAAAGCAAGCTGTTGGTCCCGGGTAGCATTATTTATATATTATTTATACTGAAAACGGGATATTTACCATGTTTACTGATTGTTTCGAGTTCCCGATATTTCGGCGCTGTTACAAGCACCATGATCACGGATAAACTGAAGTCATTGCGGGTGGATGTTTATGAGCAGACAAATCGGTCTACCCTCTTTCTTGTTCGTTTTTTGCGTTCGGTACCACTACCATTGGGAAAAAAGCTCGCGAGTGGACACAGTGAGTTTTGTGTGTCGGGAACAGAATCGCGTAGTGAGTGACAATGGTAGTGGTACCGAACGCAAAAAACGAACAAGAAAGAGGGTAGACCGATTTGTCTGCTCATAAACATCCACCCGCAATGACTTCAGTTTATCCGTGATCATGGTGCTTGCAGCGCCGAAATATCGGGAACTCGAAACAATCAGTAAACATGGTAAATATCCCGTTTTCAGTATAAATAATATTATTTATATAGATCTTAGCCAGTCGTTACAGGTAGTCAGTAACCTGAAAGTCTGACAACTAGTCTTACCTAAGCGTACCTAGCGTATTTTATCCTACTAACTGGGCTGTGGAGGTCAGATAGACAGTCGCTCTATGTAAAATACTGGTATTCAGCTGCATTCGATTCGACTGGAAGCCGACCCCAACATAGTTGGAAAAAGGCTACGTAGATGACGATGAGTTAGCAGCTAATGGTGGCGCGTCGCTCACGTCTGACAGTGGAAAGTAAGAAAGACCATGGATTAAATAAATTGCTAATTAAAAATATTACGAGTTGGCATTCACTATAAACGATAGATGGACTGTGTGAAGGATGATATGGTTAGAAAAGAAGTGACTGCTGAAATGACGCGAAAGAATAGAGAGGTACTTATGGAAGAAGAAGACATGCTGCGCCGACCCCAAATAAATTGGAATAAGGGCATGAGAAATGATTCTCTACAAACGTGTTCGATAAAGCCTTTGCAAGTTACAAGTGCAACATCGTTAGAGACTATACTTACCTAGTCCTTTCTCAAGCAATGCTTAGTTTACCCTGGCCATTGACCAAAGCATCATTGTTCTCGTAAAGAAAGGAATGATTGACGAGATCAGCTTGATAAGCTAAGTTGGGATTCATCTAGGAATGTTTTTAATTCTCTTATTCTTTACCATCTTCTCGGCCGTTTTTCAATGTGATAGTAGTGTTTTCTTCATGAAAATTGCGGAAATATGTGAAGTTAACTTGATTTTAAAAAAGGCCAATAATGAGATTATGTCGCGGCTCCAAACTTACATAGATACCTATATCTAACTAATCCATATTCATTTATCTCTTACGTCAGGCATCAACACGACATCAATCATCGCCAGACATCAACACGACGCGTCCCATCAACACATCTCACCTGCGTCGATAGGGATTATCGTTAATTATTCACGTTAATTGCAACGCGGCTTCCGATCAACGCTAATTGGCGTCAGTGCTTCCAAGACACGGTCCGCCCATGGTGCGATTACAACCATCAAACTTCCCATCAACCACCAACACACAAACATACCAAAATCAACCTTAACTCCTCCGCCTAAGGGCTAAGTTACCGATATAGGTAAAGTTGTAGGTTGGCACAGGCGCGCGGGGGTGGAGTGAGACGAAGCGGGGGTGGAGTTCCTCTCCCTTCGCCCCGCCCGCCCCGCGCGTCGGCCAATCACCGCGCGACAACCGAACGACCTCACCTTGCCCACACGTCCCAGCGGATCCTTTTTATTTATTTTTTTAACGATTATGTCTTTGTTTGCTTTCTGACTTTGTAGTTTAAATTGACTGTTGAGTTGGGTATTTATTAGTATTGTTGAATATAATAGGCTTTTGTTTGAAATGATCTTTTGTTCTTTTTGTTGTGGTTTGAGAAAATAACTTGACGTTTTACGATTACTGTAGGCTATTTTGGACATCTTTTTTTTAATAACCGATTCCGATTATTTGATCACGTTTGATTTAGGAGGTGGGTACATAGGTTCTAATATTCTATTTTTTATGAATTATACAACAATTAAGTACCTCTGAATGCAGTTGTTTTCGTGTGTCTGTAAAGCTGTCAATGATAGTTATATAGTTACTTCATTTTTTAGACTTCTAAATCAATAACAACTGCACACTTGCATGCTTAGGCACTAGCTACTGTTATCTCTACAAATATCAGATTTACTTAAACTATCCACTTGTATTTACTAGGTACAATGATTAAGTACTTCCTCCAACAAATCTCAAAAATTTGACAAACAAATAAAAAACGGGTTCAGAACGATTTTATTCCAAATTTAAAATTCCCACGGAACGCCGCTGCAAAGTCAGCGCTTGCAGTTCAGTTTTCACTCACCCTCCGTCTGTAAAACCAATAAGACGCGAGGGTCTGAAATCCCCGCTTCAAAAGTGAAACGCCCTAAACACCAAACGCGACAAGCAATTTAGAACCATATCGTGTTCAGTATTGAGTGTAATTTGGTGTGTGGTGGTAATCAAATTAAGTGCTTAAGGTGAAAGGCTGGTAATAAAATATGCTATTTCATATTGGGGAATGTCCTCAAGCGTGTTGTTATGGCTTAGCCACAGATGTTTTTGTTGGTCGTCAAAAGTTTTAAAGGAATAACTTTATTATTGTTGTCAGTCATTTATTTCTAGTACTGGCATTTTTACTGTTTTATATCTAAACAGGTACCTACCTACGTACTTACCTACAATACCTATAGCTAGAAGAGGTAATTCTGCCGTAGTTTTTTCTATGCCTAGCTCTCATCTGATGAATGACGTACTTACTTAATAATTCACCCCCCCCCCCCTCCTCCTTCCAACCTTTTATTAGTTATCTAACTTTAATTTTACTAAACCTAGGTTGGCGCCAAACCGTCACACCACAACATAACACCATCATCATAATTAAGTAGGTATAGGTACTTAAGTACAGTACCTACCCATTAGTACCTACACCCATATTTCGCCAGTTACGTTAATTATGTCCCGTGTAATAGGGGGGGGGGGATGAGCCTAATTGCCATCAACCGGGCACAAATCCAGAATCCGTAGCTGCTACTAATAAATCCTGCCGAGAACACTTTAATTCGATTAGTTCATAAGGGTCCGACCACACTGGTGAAGAATCGATAGCGATAGGATAAACATCTTCTGAAGAAGATTAGGTAATACACAATATACGAGTATACGATAGTGGAAACCTATAATTGGCCTTCAAATGCTTATTGTTTAAGTACATTGACTGTGAGTTTTCCAAAAAAGAATAAAATAAAATGACTTAACAATTGAAAAAGAAAACCATACATAACTACTATAATATACTTACTACTAACATGACGTATTGAAACAGGATAGTTTTAATCTTATCCTAATGTGAAAAAGAGATGGCGCTAGACACCCTGTATAGATCTGTCGCATTTCCACACTGGAATAAGATTAAATCAATCCTGCTTTATGTCAGGAAAAAAGTTTGGCTACCTGACTGACCAGACTTTATAAAGGCAATTACCTACAACCAATAAAAACCCACACTGGGCCCGCGTGCTGGATTTACCCCTCTTTCTAATAGAAAGGAGGCCTGCGTCCCAGCAGTGGGAACATTATAGGCTGATGATAATGATTAATTAAAACCAATAATTTGTAATGGCTGCGTAGCGCGCCAAGTCCCGAAAGAGACCGACTATTGTTGTAGAGAAAGTGATTTTGCAACACCTGTCAGCGACACATCAATCTAAACATATCCAGTATAACCCGACCTCGCTTTGTATGAGGTTCCCGTACAATAAGAAATCAGCTTAATTTGGTTTTGCTTAGCTTCATTGATCGTCGTAGGTACCTAGCCTCTTTACAAGTACTTTTTTTATTTATTTATTTAAAACACATGTCAGTATCATCACAGGCTCATCTAATACAATTGGCTTTTTGTCTAGTGTTAAAAATTCACGATTTATGTTATTTCAAAGAACTAACAGAAATTACACGATGTGTGAAAAAAGTAATAAATTCGATCTGAAAATGGCTTAGTTTTAACACGTCATTTACGCACGTTTCTAGCCAGCGCTATAGAAACGTGACGTCATATTTAATTCCGCCGTAGAATAGTTGCGTCACGGTTATTTAGTACAAATAGCCGTTTCGCGCGACAAGGATAGAAAGTGCCCTCACCAAAAACGTCTAAACTCTAAAGCATGTAACTAATTCATTTTTTATCGATATTACTACTTTTTTCACATATCGTATTATTTCTGTTGGTTCTTTGAAATAACATACCATTTTCGTGAATTTTTAACAGTAGTCAAGTGGCCAATTGTGTAGTTATAGTTGAAGTTATAATAGCTTACAAGGATTAGAGTGACAATTATATTATTTTAACAACCAAGAGTAATTTAACAAAATGCGGCCCGTTTGAATTCTCTCGGAGTACAATTGCAGCAGACAATCTGTTGTGACACCATATTGAGTAGTTCATATTATTATAATCATGTAGGTAAATCTTGTACAGTCAGTGCCCCTGCCCAGCATTATCTGACCCCTCGTGTAAAGAAGAAGAGGGCAAGTGGTGCGAGAAGAGGGGTCAAATACTGCTAGACAAGTACAAGGTATCTGAAATGCATTCGCTAGAATACAATAAGCAGCAAGTTTGGAGTAAGCTGTACAGCCGGTTTTGTTAACACTGACAAAACCAGTATAAGCTGGCCTCTTTTTATTTTGCAACTGCATACTATTTTAGGCCAACACAAAGTGTGACACGACGTTTAAATGTAGCTTTATTCACCAAAATTCAGGTTAAACGGGGTCAACGATGGTTTTTCAGGGTTCCGTTCCCAAAGGGTAAAGTGGACCCCATTACTAAGTTTCCACTGTCCGTCTGTCTCTTTGTCACCAGACTGTATCTCATGAACCGTGATAGCTAGACAGTTGAAAATTTCACAAATGGTGTATTTCTGTTGCTGCTATAACAACAAATACCAAAAACGTAATAAAATAAATATTTAAGTATGGCTGCCATACAACAAACGTGTTTTTTACCGTTTTGGTACGGCGGAAGTGCGGAACTCTTCATGAGTGAGAGTCCGACTTAGTCCACCAGTTTTTTTAAAGAATAATTAGACTGGATAATTGCGTAGGGACTCAACTTCCTCTCACCCTCCTCCTGCGTAAGAATTGTTCATCGGTATTTAAGAAAACGGCTTTCATTTCAGTAATAATACCTACGTGTTTAAAGGCTCGGAAAAATATTAAGTAAATATACGAGGACACCGGTACCAATTCTTTTGTACATACCATAACGTACCTAACTCCAGTAATCTCCGGAGGGTTAAGCAGAGTAATACCTATACCAATACGTTAACGATATATTATATATAATATAAATAAATAAGCACTAGATTAATGCAGGTCCATCGCAAGCCCTAAACCAGCTTCGGAAGTTCAGGCCTTTAAAAGGTCTTCGGTCATGCGCAGTTGACGCCCCGCACACAGCCGAATCTGTCAGTAACTCATTAACTTTGAATTATACTTACTTGTTGTCACTGTCTTTTTTCACTGCCTACATTCAGAGCGAAGTTTTAGTATTTTTAGTGCTTGAATTAAATAATTAGGTAATCCACAAAAGTGTCAGTGACTATCTACACATATCTACGCATTTACAAAAAATCTACGTAAAAGAGTGTGTAAACAAAGTATATTTACGGGCTGCTTTTTTTTTCTTGTTTATGGCTTCTTCGCATCGCTCTCTCTTCTCCAGTGTGACGATAGCCTAAAGTAGTAGGTACTTACCCTACTAAGTAGATAATGGGTTGACTTTTGTTCGTTTTCATCGGAATTTTGTAGCAATTTTCTTTATATTTTTTAAAATAAATTCCTAATGGCTATTTTGTGACTCCTAAATAAATGAATAAGTTATTGTTATTGCGCTGTTGGAATTTGAGCTCTCGACCCTGCGCAGAGCGTCGAAATTCCAACAAGTCAAAGTCGCTCAGTGTACAGCATCCTCTAGGCGTAAATAGTAGAGACATAGAATAGGTTACACACAATAGTCTCTTTTTCTCTCCCCTACCTACTTAGTTTAATCCTACGCCCGACGACTAATAAAGCCTCGCAAAACCAATTTAAACTTACCTCTCATTGTACGCGAAGCTCATACAAAACGAGTTCAGGTTGTACTGGATATTACTTGATCTTCGCAGTGTACAAACTATTACTACTCCTTACTCCTCAGTTAAATCTTAATCTTAAGTTAAATTTAAGTTAATTTCTTTTTTTTTACGATATTCGCACAGTTTTACCTAAACATGTTGCTTCTGATTTAATCTTATCTCGCTGCGAGATTATAAAGTCGTGGAATTCGAATGTTTAGTGATTACCTTCTCTTATCATCGCATGATATCGCTTTCATCTCTTTTCATATGCACAATACCTAAGTTGCATGTTTATTATAATGCTCGGTGTATAATTGGTGTAGCCTTAAGTAGCATTGTGCATGTGAGCGAACTAACAGTGGCTATGTACGGGCATCGGTGAGCGGTGGACAGGCAACAGGGGCGCTAGGGTGCAACCCGCGCAACCCGTCAGATAGCGCGCCGCGCCGCCAGCTGGCCGGCAGGTGCGCCCCAAATGAGCCGCCACTCGCACTTCGCACGCTTTCTCACACAACTCTTTATTTATTATAACAACACTATGCCACATTTATCACTACCTAGCCGTCCAAACTTGTGTCTGTCTACACCTCGCCTCAATTTAAAAATACGACGAGCAACGGTAGTGCACATAAATATCCGTTTTCGCCGTAACTTTATCATCGAATGAAATCTGCAAGGCTATGTGCAACCCCCCGTTCGTCGCGCACGCCACCGCCAGTCGCGCCACACCGGCGAGTGGGCACACACCGCGCTATACGTTGTTACTAATTTATACAAGTTTTTAACCGTCTGCCGTTCTCTCTTTCCAGAACAAAGTGGAGTACTACGTGAAATGGAAAGGGTGGAAGCCGAAGCACAACACGTGGGAGCCAGAGGAAAACATCCTGGACCCGCGGCTCATCCAGAGCTTCGAGCGTGGCGAGGAGATGCGCCGGCCCGGCAGGAAGCGCGAGCGCGAGCACTCGCCCGAGCGCACGCGCAGCCCATCCGACGAGCGCCCGCCGCCCGCCAAGCACAAGGCCGAGGTGCTGTCGCGCGAGTCAGGCAAGATCGGCGTCACCATCACCATGAGCCCGCCCGCCGCCAAGCGCCAGCACTCGCACGACTCCTCCAAGCTCAACGGCCGCACCTCGCACTCCACGCACTCGACGCACTCGTCGCACGCGGCGAACGCAGCGCACGCAGCACAGCCCCCGCCCCCCGCTGCACCGCCCGGTGGAGCTGCCGCGCCTGCCTCGCCTGCCGCTGAAGCTGCCGCGCCTAGGACGGGCCCAAGACGAGCGCCGCATTCCCCGGAAGAGGCTGATGCTCACACCCCTGCGGAACGCGAGCGACGAACCGAGACCCAACCGACTGCGGCAGCGCCTGCGGAGCCCAAGGGCGCGCAGCCGCCGCCCCCGCCGGCGCCGCAGCCCACGGACGAGGAGGACTCGTGGGGCGAGGCGCCGGCACCGGTGCTGGCACCGCCACCGACCCCGACGCCGACCCCGCGCCGCGGCGCCGCCTACTGGCTGGCGCGCTCGCCCGTGGCCGACCAGATCTTCATCACCGACGTCACCGTGAACCTGCAGACGGTCACGATACGCGAGTGCCGCACCGAGAAGGGCTTCTTCAGGTCGCGCGACCACCGGCCGCTCGACGTCACGTAGGATGTGCACATGTGCACTTTGTCGGACTTGTACAGTTATAGGTAGCTAGTATTTATTTCGTTACTAGGAATGTTAAACCCGAATGAAGGAGTGAAATGAGGAGTCCTTGTAGGCCTAACGTAAGCGACACTAGTGTAGTGGTGAACTATCTATTCGCTTTGGGATTGTTGCGATGCGAATATTGTATGTAAGTACCTAAATGGAAATTGTCTGTTGTCAAGGCGACAGGGAAACGACTATCTTAAAAAAAAAACTTAGATGAAACTGCTATCTTTATCTGGTAGTCTCGTCCCACTGTCTGTGCGTAAAGTTTCCCCGTTACTTTTGAAACAAGATTTTACAAATTAATTAAATTATAGATAATGGCCACCAGATGTAACAATCTAATAGACAAATTGTTGTCAATTGTTGAAAATAGAGACTTCTATATTTTATAATGTTGAATTTATTGATGACTGGGTGTGTACCTCCAAGTAGATAATGAATAAATGTTGACTTTAAAAAAACCTAATTTAAAACCACTGATACCTTCTGTACTGTATACCTACCTTCCATTATTAATTAAGAGGTTTGTCTGTGTACCTAAATGTAATGTAATAAAATAAAACTATTGTTTTATCCATTGTAGACACCTTTAAGAAAAATAGGTTGTTTGTATAAGTAAGTACTTGAATCTCGGATGAATTGGAGTCAAAAATGTATTGCTATCTATACTCAAACATTAATTAATTTAACCGTATCTATGTAAATTATTCCCTAGGTTTGTTTTTTCTTTTTATTGTTGTTGTTATTTATGCGAACTTAAATGTTAAATAATCTTCCATTCACAATTTTATCCCAGTCCACTAGCATTTCTTGTAAAAATACTGGCAATTTGTATAATTATTATCCAACCCATCTTATGAACAATTGCAACACTGTGTGCGTTATTATCGGGTATTTTAATAACAGGCAGTGTTGCAAGTGTTTAACATATTTTTTCATTTAAAATAAAAAACTAAAACCTTCAGACTTGTGTTAATTTATCTATTAAATTATGTAACTACTGTTGGTTTATGAAATGAACTGATTGTTTTTTTTTCAGTAGGTAACTACATATTTAATTTTCTTTAGTACTGTGCTAATAAGTTATTTTATAATACTTATAATTTTAAGATCACAAGATTCCGAACGCTTTTTTTTGTGTTCCTTTTATTGTTATTTGGTTCCTTTAATAATTAAATGATAATATTATTGTCTTGAATGGACGTGGATGTAGTCTCCTATTATTTGAGTTGAATAATGTATATTTTACTTAATGCATTTGTATGTGAATGTGGTGGTTTATGTAAATATTGTAAATATAATTTTAGAGAACTTGTTTTATAATGTGAAAGTCTTTCACATGTAGTCTGTAAATAAATGAGAATGAATTAGAAGCTGCTTTTTATTTTATTCATTTAAGTATCTTTGTTTATCATTAAATTCACAACCTGGGGAATGGGGATCATATTACAACTCAACATACAGAAGTAATCTAGTTTTTGTAGTTCTTACAACTGCAGTCCAACAAGATGACGGCATTGTTGACGCTAAGAAATTGACTGCTGCGCTGCGTATCGCGGTTTCGATTCCCGCGTGGAATAAATATTTGTATGCCCTACAGTACAGGTAGTTGTTTCAGGTCTTGATAAAAAAAAACTTTGTCCCTCACAAACATTTAAACAACTCTCATGTACAATCAACTTGATTAACGCACCCACAATACGGGAGCAACTCCTACTCCTAGTGTTACAAAGTTGTGTACAACGTTTTTTTTTGAGGAGAAGACCTTATTTTCAGAAAAAATTAAGATCCTACAACGGGTATTTTCAAATATTCAAAGACGTCGACCTAAGGCCACGTTCACGGCCTCAGCCGTTGCGTCTAGCGTCCCTTGCAGACATGATAGCAATCGAACAAAAACCTTATTGCTATGTTCACAAAGATCAACATGATTTTGACAGCAAAGGCAAACAATTCGAATAACATAAACTCACGCCTGTGATACCCAAAGGGTTAAGCAGATTTAAATTGATTAGTAACCCACTTTTCGCCAGTTAATTTCCTTTTAAATGTGATTAAATCCAGACTCCGTTGCTGCTGCTGAGAAATTCTTGATGGAATAATTTTTAACACTTTACCCGACCCAGAAATCGAACCCACGACCTAATATTCAGCAGTCGCGGTTGCGACCACTAGTAAATAACATGGAATAAGGGCAGGAAGATGATGATGATGATGATGATATGAACTCGGGAGTTGAACACCGACGTGTATTATTCTGTGGTTAAAACGATGACTGGAATTGAAACACTAGGAAGTGTCGAAGGGTGGGCGTTTTGGGGGACTGTCACTTGTAAATGAGTAAAGTAAAGTAAAGTAAATTTTGACGTTCGAAAAGTGCTGATTATCAGCCTAGTTTGAATAAATGACTTTTGATTTTGATTTTGATACTGATATTTTTCAGTCACAGAAATTCAATGGTAAGTGACATAATCCACTAATCAGCGCTGGACTCGCTTGTCATACACAATTAATACGGATTTATGGCCCGCCCAATCGTGAGTGGAAGTCCGCATTCAGCTGTGACGGGCCGTTGTAGTTCACTGTTCAGTAAAAACCATGGAGTAAAAGCTCTAGAGTTGGTATAAAGCACAGCATCAAGCTATGCCAACTCTAAAGTTTTCTAATTTAGGTACCTCTCTGCCAAAGTACATTGGCCATACGAGCCATGCTCGTAAACGTACGTTAAATAAAACTACGACAGAAACAACCGTCAGATTGCCAAGTCAGCATAGGTCTCGAATTCGAATTCAAACCTCTGGGTTTGAATAATTATATAGGTAGGTACAAATTACTAGTAGCACAATGCTGATATTCGACATGTGCATCTTCATCTCTTCGAAATGACCAGTTTGATCCTGCAGCATTCTGGTTTAAGAAAACCGTCTCCTTTTCCACGTTTGATCGACACATAACTTATTATTGTGTCAATAGGTTTACTCAGATTTTATAATAATTATAATGAAAGGCACCGTAATTTTTCTATTACATTATTTGTTTGTTCGGAGCCGTAACACTATAGTACTAAGGCGTGATGCGCCCCAAATGGCTGGGTCGCCATGTAGGGGACTAGTGTTATTGAAACGACTGGAGCCGATCGGTTACCATTTTATTACTGATCATCTTATGCTATTACAATATAATATCTTATAACATAAATGTTACTTACTAAGTACATACACCTCAATATTCACACCTCTGATTGTTTCTTAAGTGTGTAGGTATTGTATAATAATTTATAAATTATCACTTGCCACAACATGGAAACGCAGCATACCTGAGCTATTCCTGGATTGCATGTAAAGCCAAGTCAGAAGTCCATGGTAGGCATAAAAAGTAATAAAAACTGACACCAGGGTATGTATTAACCACACGATAAAGAAAAGAAAGAGACTAACTGCGGTACTCAGAGATATTTAATGATTAGGTACTTAAGCCGTCACTTAGTAAAGATTTGATATACTTTTGTACGACAAAACTGTCAAAACCCTTACTAACTGCGGTACTCAGAGATATTTAATGATTACTTAAGCCGTCACTAAGTAAAGGTTTGACATTTTTTGTATGACAAAATTGTCAAAACCTTTACTAAGTGATGGCCTAAGTAATCATTAAAGTTCTCTGAGTGCGGCAGTAAGTGATGGCCTAAGTAATCATTAAAGCTCTCTGAGTGCGGCAGTACGACAGACAAACTCTATTGTTTATCGTTTTAAGTCACAAGCAAGTGTGTCTCACGGGTTTAACCACCACCACTCGGCCCTTCTTTAACTTTTGGAGGCCCATTGGTATGTCTTGGGAGTAACATTGTTGAATGCAAGCAAGCGAGGAGAGTTGAAATTGTTTTTCCACCCCGCCTCGTGTTCTATAATAATATATTATGTTACATTTTCTTGTGCCATTTATACAAAAAATTGGGTGATTTTTATCGGAGGAGAACAAAAGAAGGTACTGGCAACCCAGAAGCGTTCCGTTATTTATATTTTTTGTTAGGGTGCATAATACCACATGCATGCGCACTTTGTCATTTGCTATTCAAGTAAAAGAGATAAGGAAATCATGGTGAAAATAATAATATTATATTTATTATTCCGCTACGAAGCGTCACGCTTATACTCTGTGGACTGTTTTGACAGTCAATAATTAAATTATTGACGTTTTGCTCGACCCCGACTCCGCGTCCGACTCGTAAAGTGAACACAGTTTGGTGAATAATCTAACGATTGGTCGCTAACTCTATACTGTTTATGTTTTAGTTCGAGCGCGGTTATACAAATCGGGCGATGGAGTGGTCGAAAGATAGAACTCTGAAGTTGATTGAATTGTTGCAAGTGAACGCAAGCTTATGGAACCCGTCTTTATGTGAGACAAGGCGAGACAAACAAAAGCGGCGAGAAGAGTTGCGGATGATCTCTGATTTATTAGTAATATCAGTGCCAGACGCTACGAAGAAGATTCAACATCTTAGGACACAATACAACCGGGAATCAGCGCGGGAAGCCCGCGCTTATGCCGAGGAGCCGAATGACCGATATGTCAGTAACTGGTACGCGTTCGAGTATTTACATTTCCTGAAATACTCCAGCAAACCGTACAGGGTTTTACAATCGGTTAGTAACACCATAATTTTAATTGTTTTTGCCCCACTGCTGCAGGTTATTATTATAATTATTCCTTCTAAGTTATTTCTAAACATCCTTCAGAGCTTTTATAAACCTTAATGCAATGACTTAAAATTGTTTCGAACTACATTGTTGGCTTGCCCAACAGCAAAGATTTTATTAGACTTGAAACTTTTTATTTATAACATTTCAGGAGGACAATCCAGAAATCGGCGTTTTACCTTCTCACTCAGACAATGCAGTGAGTGAGTGCAAACTAACCAGTCTGTCACCACCTCCAAAAATCGCCAGAACAGAGCCACCTGCACCAGCAGCCAAACTTGAAGCCGGCTACCCCACGATACCTAGACCTAGAGATGAATTCTCCGTTTTCGGAGAATACATAGCCAACGAGCTGCGCTCATTGAAAGGGGAAAAGAACCTTCTAGTAGCAAAGAAGAAAATTCAAGATATCATATTCGAAGTGAAGATGGGAATGATAAGTGAACTGAGATCAGAGCAACAGACGTTAGCAACTGTGTTTGCGAATACAACACAACCACACAGTACTACTTTGCACAGTAGCAAATTATACTCTACTCCCGTAATGACAACAACTACTCATATAGAACCGTTGTCAGCGTCCCACACTCCGCCTACTACAGGAATCAGCGAGATAATCATAAATGGAGCATGCCATTACTCTAACTTCAAAGTTGACACTCAATAGCAGTGTCATCCACTTCCAGTTGAGGAAGTGGATAAGAATGAGGGATATACTATAAGTAATTAATGGGCCTAACGATGCTCACTTTTGCCAACACTAACATATTTAAAATAAAATACTTGGACTTTTACGTCAGCTAAGAAGTCCAGGATAGTTGAGAAAATATATGTATTTGATGTTAAATGGCAAAAAAAATCATAAATAAAAAATAGTAAGAGTAATCTAGTTTTAAGACACCACTGCCGTAAAAATATTTATAACTGTAAATGTATATATTGTAATAGGCATGGGCATAAATAGCCGGAGATTGTATGCAGTAGAGAGGTTTGAAAGGGAAAAGAGAGTCTTCGCACAGCAGTGGAACTCGCAATACATTTTAAAAATATATAACTATAAAGTGGATAAATCAGAAACAAGGCTTATTTGACTCTCAATATTCTTTTGATATTTTTTATATTCCTTTCTTAACAGTTTTTGAAATATTCCTTACAAAAGAACAATATAAAAAGCACCACAATCATGTGCCATGGTTGTAATCATAAACTGTTGACATTATGTACCCTTTTTTTTTGGGGGGGTGGGAATCATCAAATAACCCCTCCCACTCTTCGGAAGAGCAGAAGGGAGTGTCAGACTTCTACTGACTAAAAACCACCCATGTTCCTTCTTAGCCATTTATGTCGAGGCCATGGTATCTCTTGCGAACAAGCCGCAGCCCCAACGGTAATTTTGTACCCTGTGGTTGTACCTAAATTGAACTTACATACCTACTTTTGTAGTACATAGAGCACACATACATTTTTTGAACATAATTATATATAGTATATTTCTAGTCACGCTTGATGCTGCTTTTTCATTGGTAAATACTTATTTTTTATTGACTATCATGTATTTTTTTTTTCTTGGTCTACAAACTCTTGACTATTTGTGTGTTTGCTCGAACGCTCTCATGCGTTATAAAATAATGAATTAGAAAACTCATCCCGCGGGACCCAAATGAGTGGGGTCAGTTGACTAAAGACTGGCACTTTAAATCGGGTTTGGAAAAACCTCGAAAACAAAATAATCGTAAGTGATAGCCGCATTCTGTAGGAAAGTTGTATAGGCTGTTTTAACTTCGCGCTACGACAAACGGGAGGTGAAACCAAACCACGGGCACAGCTTATGTCTCAATAATTCAAGTCCTATGTAATTTGTGCCTACTTATGACCAGACGGACAAAAATAGCGCTCCATAGATTCTGCCTAGTCCACGGAAAAAGGCATAAGTTTATGTAGTGGTAGCTATCCTATTTATACATAGGTATACATATTTGTATATAAATAAATCAGTATTCAAACTCCGATCTCAACGAATTATTTTTAAATATTTCGAGTAAAGAATACTATGAATAAAGTGTGTTAGAACTTAACTTTTGTTTCATTTCACAAAATGCCTGAGTGCAATTAGCCAAAAAAGGTGGAACGAAGTCTATAAATGATGACACGGCTGAGCAATTGCACTACTGCGCTGCGTGTCGCGGGTTCGATGCCCGCACGGAACAAATACTTGTATGGCCTACAGATAGTTGTTCCGGGTCTGGGATTTTGTGTATGTGAGTTTAAATGTTTGTTAACCCACGATACAGGAGATCCTAGTGTCAACGTTTTAAAAAAAAATGTAATGGTCGGATACCATGGGACTTTTTTCATGAGTAAATCGATGTTTACCGGCGTCACATTGAATTGACCACCAGTGTTCATTAACTGTAATTTGGCGCGCTTGTGTCCAGATAAAACGAATTGGCAAAATAATAATCACTATTGAGTGTATTTTTTAGAAGGAACATCAAACGTTCTTTGGATGAAAAGTGGGTTAAAAATACTTTGAACCAACGTTCATGGAACAATCGACTGTGGGTAAATCGTTTCAGTTTCGTTTCAGTCATTGTAACGTGTTTCATTTGTTGAAAGATCTCTGCAGTATAAATGAGATAAAGTATTGGTCCTAGTAGGCTGCCCTGAGGGACCCCGTTTTTTGGAGGGTGTTTTGTCAGACTTTTACTGACTAAAAACTACCCATGTTTCTTCTTAGCCCTCTGTGTCCGGGGCCGCGATATCTCTTTCGAACTACCCGCAGCCCCAACAGTGCCCTGACGGACCCCTTTTTTTTTTTTTTTTTGGGGGTGGGAAACATCAAATTTCCGCTCTTGGGCAGAGCGAAAGGGAGTGTCAGACTTCTACTGACTAAAAACCACCCATGTTCCTTCTTCGCCCTTCATGTCGAGGCCTCGGTATCCCTTGCGGACAACCCGCAGCCTCGACAGGCGTCGGCCCTTGCGGGCCCCTTCCATGCCCTGAGAGACCCCTGAGTTAATAATCGTACAGTTCCGAGTACCTATTCATTCCTGAGTTTAACCTAAAATGTTCTTTTGTTGAGGTATGATGTGAGAATATGCAGGAATGAGTTATGAAGCACATAACCACTGATCAAAATAATAACCCTCCTTTTTGCTCCGCCATAGTCGGGTAAAAAGGAAAAAATATATATCTACTATTGTCCTACAAGGAAGGTAAACGATTAATTTATGCCACATACGGTCTATATTTAACTAGCGACCCGCAAAGTAGATAATTAGGTAGTTACTAACACCTTCCTCTTGAATAACTATCATCGACTTTGTTTTAAACTATGTAGAGATAACGCTTGAAAAGTAAAAATGTGCTGTTGGATTTACAACTTTCGGAGCAGAACCCAGCGTTAAAAATCACCGAGCGCCGTCATTTCAGAGTCGTTTAATGTTCACTAAAACAGACATAATTATTTAACAACTATATATTTTTTTTGTATTATACAATGTGTACGTACCGGCTTCACATTGAGACTGAGTTGACCATCAGTGTTCATTTAACTGTGGTCTGGCGCGCTAGTGTTCAGATAAAACTAATTGGCACAATACTATTCATTATCGACTGTTATTTAGAAGGAACATGTATTGATTGTAGGTACATCTACTTCCATAATTTGAAACTGAATTCAGGTAAGTTTCCTAGGTAGGGGAACCTGTTGTACCTTGACACCCTTTGTACCTAGAGCCACTTATTTTTTTGAAATGTTCGCGCCTTTTTTCCGTCTTTTTGTCTATGGTATAGTGAACTTTGACAAAACTAATCAACATGAAGTTAGTTGCAGGCGGCCATTGCATCGAGTTTGCATGGGAGATCACTTTAACGTTTTCGCTGCAAAAAAGTAAGATATTTAATATTTTTCATTTCTTTCATTACTTATGTTATTTACTACATAAATTTTTAAAACCATTTGATTTAAACAAGTACTTTAGCCAAGTTTAGAATGTAGTATGCTGATTTGAGTTAATCATAACCTCCATATTTACATGTGCGAATAAACATAAAAGGGTAGGGGTGTTGTACCTTGACCATAGTAAAACAGTTGTACCTTGGTCATATGGTCAAGGTACCTACATTCAAATGTATTCTTGTTAATTCTGTTTAGGAACGCACATACTTATTATTTTGTTGTTTTTTATACAGGTAAAATGCCTCGTAGCAAAAACAACACCAAACGGACTCCTATTGCTAAAACAGCATTTTCTAGTGCTATTAAACTAGTTAAAGAAAAAAAATTCTCATTAAGAGGGGCTGCCAAACATTTTAACTTGTCAAGATCTACTTTAAAGAGGCATTATGAACACTTCTTGAAGACTGGTAAAGATGCGAGCGACCTTCATGATAATTTAGCCGTGAAAAAAGTTTTTACAGGTGACGAAGAGCTCTTGCTTGTGGATTACATACAAGAAGCAGCAAAGTTACAGTATGGACTCACTTTAAAGGACGTTAAGAGGTTGGCATATGAGTTCGCGACGAAAAACAATAAAAAATATCCAGCTCAATGGGACAAAGACCAAATGGCTGGGGAGTACTGGTTACGTCTTTTCCGTAAACGACATCAACAGCAATTAGCTTTACGCAAGCCTGAAGCCACTAGCCTTGCCCGTTCTACAGCATTTAATAAACAAAATGTGCAATTGACTTTTGAAAATTACAAAAAAGCTTTGTCCAAATGCCCACAATTAAGAGCGATTGATATTTGGAATGTGGATGAAAGTGGCATTTCAACAGTCCATGTTCCACCAAAAATATTAGCAACCAAAGGTGTCAAACAAGTTGGTGCAATGACGAGTGGAGAAAAAGGAAATACAGTCACAATGATAGCTGCAATAAATGCAGGAGGTGGATTCATTCCTCCTATGCTCATATTTCCGCGTGTAAATTTCAAGGATTTTATGCTTGTTGGAGCTCCTGATGGAACTATTGGTGGAGCTAATCCTTCTGGATGGTCTAATGAAGCGTTGTTTCTACAATTTTTCAAACACTTTATTCAATATGTAAAACCATCAAAGGATCATCCAACCATTTTACTACTTGACAATCATCAAAGTCACATTCAAATACCAGTTATAGAATTGGCCAGAGAAAATAGCATCATCCTTGTAACTTTCCATCCACACACGAGTCATAAATTTCAACCTTTGGATAAGACTGTATTCGGTCCTTTTAAGAAATACTATAACACTGCAGCAAATGAATTAATGTTGACACCCGGTCATGTAGGTAAACCACTGACAATTTATAATATTGCCGGTCTTGTTGGAAAAGCTTTTCCACAATCTTTTACTCCCTCAAATATTATTCAGGGTTTTAGGAGTACAGGATTACACCCACTAAATGAAAATATATTTGGAGAACATGAGTTTATGCCATCAAACGTAACTGACCGACCCTTCCCTGTATGTGAAAACGAGCCTCATGCTGGGACCTCATCTGAAGAAACGAATGAAATTCTTGAACAGCCAGATTGTAACGAACAGCATCTTCCTGGAGAATCCACTCAAAAATGCAAAGAAGTTCTTGAAACCTCGTTGCAAGAAAACACACCAGGATGTTCCAATGTTGTAACGCCATCTATGATTAGACCGCACCCAAAAGCTGAACCAAGAAAAGAAGTTCGAAAAGGCAGACAGAAAGGAAAGTCAAGGATACTAACTGACACTCCAGAAAAAAATGAAATAGAAAAAATAAAGGCAGCAAGACAAAATAAAAAACTTAAAATAGATAAGAAGGTAAAAGTACAGAAACTAAAAGAAGTTAAGAAAAAAATTTTAAAAGAAGAATCAGAAACATCAGAAGATGAAAACGAAAGCTTTTCTGTGCGAGATTCAGATGCTTCAGAAGGGTTTTTATCTTCTGAGGAAGAACCATTAAGCAATTATTTTGAGGGAAATAAAGAGAATAGACACGCAAACAATTTTGAAGATGGTGATTACGTTATCTTTATATACGAAGGTGAATACTTTGTTGGCCAAATAGTGTCTGTCAGTGAAGAGGGTGCTCTTATAAAATCTATGAAGAAGTCGCTAAAAAACTGGAAATGGCCAGAAAAAGAAGATCTCAACTTATACCAATGGTTAGATATTAAGGAAAAAATAAAAAGTCCAAAAAAAATTAATTCCAAGAGGGAATATTACTCAGTTCCTGAAATGAATAAATACTCGGAGTTTATTGATTAATTAAGAAACGCTTAGTCCAAATATTAGTCAGTACGAAGTGAATAAAGACTTGTTGCTAATGTGATTAAAATGTTTAAGTTAGGTGTTACGAAAAATACTGATTTTATTCATATAAATTCTGTTAATTGATATGTCATCGATATTAGATAAGCTTATAAAGATATTTATAGACGTGTTGAAGCTGGAAATAATAAAAATATTTGCTATTTGTCGAGAAATATGGATTTTATTTGATGAGTTCTAACTATGACCACGGTACAACATAGGCGGATCTAGGTACATCACCACTGTTGTACCTTGATCAACATTCCAAACTTTTTTTAGTTCATGTAAAACCTGTAAAAAGGATGATCTATGCTTTTGTATAATTTATATTATGAACCACATTAGTTCGTCTAACAGCTAAAATTTGTTTAATCGCAATAATTATAACCGCTTTTTTTCAAAAAATCGTTGAATGAAAAAGTGACCAAGGTACAACAGGTTCCCCTACTTAGTTTGTTTTATTTATTTAGTGGGAACTCCGTGCTACAGTTAGTCAGATAAGCAGTAAATAGTGCGTATAACTAAGTTATACATTTGTCTAACGGCAATATTGGCAATTTATTGATAATTATGTGTCTTCACCTACCAATGTAGCACACTCTCTTTACCCCATTCGCATCAGAAAACACCTGGCGGCGTAGGTACCTATATATTATTATACTTAACTATATTTAAGTAGGTATGTCTATTTATCTGTATTTTAATTTCCGTATTGTACGCCTCACCTCGCTATCATTTAAGTCGAATACAGTCAACTTCTACCTATAGCATTAAATTGGTTTGGTCATGAAAAGAGAGTTCATTAAAACCTAGTAAAAAATTACATTGGGATCGTAGGTACGATAAATAAATAGTCTCATAGATTTTAGTTCTATCTTACTCAGCTAATCGAATCAATGAGCTCAGCAACTGTGTAAGCTGTCGTATTGATAACGTCTGCAATGAAATAAATTAACGTAGCATCAGTTGCGCTGCTGACATGGTGTTGTTGAGCCCATCGCCCAAGACCTACATTAAAAACCTAAGTACCTACCTTACTGGACTTTTCACAAATCAAAATCAGAGGTCTGAAGGCCTCACAGGAGTTCCTGTCTGAGACGTGACATTAGTAACTAACGTTTTCCAATAATGATAACTATTCTCCATGACGATTGCTGAAGCCAATTATTTTATTGGCTTACCAAGTCGAGCCTTGAGCAATGTCGACTTCGCTGCATGAACTTGGATGTGCACGAACAAATAACTCACTGTATCCACCATTCTGTATTGCGGCAAGGTATTCTAGTAGAAGAATTCCCGTAGCGGTGATAGGCGGCGGCGATCTCTCGCGCCCGGCCCTGGTTCAAGCCATGGTCCGGGGGGAAAGGGAATGGGACGCCGTCGCCTCCTTCTGCGAAGCAGTGATGCTAGCGAAGGAGGTGGCGGAACGTGAGAGGGAGAGAGCCTCTCGTCGCAGCCGCCGCAGGAGACGCTCCGGGCTTCGGGAGCCACGTGTTGGCTTCCGGCCACCGTAGGCGCGAGCCTGTGGACGGTGAGTAAAGGGCTAGCTCATCGTCCGTCCATTTTATGACGAAGACAGGCCGTGTCGAAGGCGCGTTCGTGTTGCACGCGTGCCTCAAAGAGATGTCAGTAACATTGAAGTGGGCAAGGGCCCACGCCCGTCGGTTCGATAGAGATACCGCGGCCTCGACACAAAGGACTAAGAAAGAACATGGGTGGTTTTTAGTCAGTAGAAGACTGACACTCCCTACCGCTCTGCCTAGAGCGGGAGGGGTCATTTGATGATTATTAGGTACTCCAAAAAAAAAAAATAATATGGGGGTCAGGGTGCAGAGTATAATACCTATAATGGTAGCATGGTGTCTCTGAAAACCATTACAAGTTACTCTATGCTGACAACTGTGAAATTGTAAGTGTCATCAACGTCAGTCGTCTGACAGTCCGAGTTTGGGTATTATTAAGTTTTGCGTTTGTTTTTGTTTTGTTAGAAGTATTCGAGATAACGAGTATTTTTATGTGACCTGTGTTTTGCGAAACTATAATTTATTGAAATGATACAATTTTAAACTACAGTTTTTTATTTACAGAATGATGAGATTATTATTAATCTTAGTATTCATTTCCTTCTCGTATGCTGAAATAGGAAATAATATTAGAATTATTGATATTCATAATGATCTTGAAGAAGATATCAGTGTACCTAAGAAATTTAACCCCAACTGGAGTGACCTGGATACCCGGCCGTTGCCCGATTGGTATGACAGAGCTAAAATAGGCATATTCTTGCACTGGGGCGTCTATGCTGTGCCCAGTTTCGGCTCAGAATGGTTTTGGACAAACTGGAAAGGTACCTACTATTAATTCATTTTAAATAAAATAATAGCAGGGTCGCAATATTTAATGAGAGCAGCGGTGGCCCGGTGGTGCCGGCAACGACTTACGGACAATAAGTACTGGGTTCGAACCCAGGCAGGCACATTACTTTCTGTATTGTATTTCATCACCACTACTCTCAAAACGGTGAAAGAAAACATCGTGAGGAAACCGGCATGTCTTGGAACCAAAAAAATTGATGTGACATCTACCAACCCACACTGGGCCCACATGGTGGATTATAGCCCATCCCTCTCCTAGAGAGAATTCCTGAGTCCCTGCAGTGGGAACATTGTAGGCTGATGATGTACCTATATTTATTGTCTGTGGTAGGTACTTACCTAAAATGAATTAATACCTACATAAATATTCATTTTAATTTTCAGCTGAAAACAACCAGAAATACAAGGACTTCATGACAAAGAACTACCCACCAGGCTTCACATACCAGGAGTTTGCTCCCATGTTCACAGCTGAGTTTTTTGATCCTTCGTCTTGGGCGGAACTGTTTGTAAAAGCTGGTGCAAAGTAATTTCTTTATATATTTCTATGTGTGTAGTGCTGCTGGGAAATCTAAAATAATTATAATATTCAACTAATATTTGTTTCAGATATGTTGTCCTAACAAGCAAACACCATGAGGGCTTCACTCTATTCCCATCCAAGCGTTCATTCAGTTGGAACTCAGTTGATGTGGGGCCAAGGCGGGACATTGTAGGTGAACTGGCTGCTGCAGTCAGGAATGTGAGCTTAAAGTTTGGTGTATACCACTCCTTGTATGAGTGGTTTAATCCTATTTATAATCAAGACAAAAGCAACCAATTTCATACTCAAACGTACACTGATACCAAGTTGTGGCCGGATATTAAACAGCTGGTCAATGATTACAAGCCATCAGTGATATGGTCTGATGGTGACTGGGAAGCTAATGACAAGTATTGGAGGGCTGAAGACCTGTTAGCGTGGCTGTACAATGATAGCCCTGTTAAAGATGAGGTGGTTGTCAATGATAGATGGGGTATTGGCATCCCGGGACATCATGGAGACTTCTATAATCATGCTGATAGATTTAATCCTGGTTAGTGTTAATAATGAACATTAGTTTTTTTTACATTGCTAAATTATATCAATAGTTAGCGGCCAGTTGTGGTCTTTGTTTATTCCTTTCCTTCTGTGTGAAAAACAGCTTACTGTGTCTTTATTTTATTTACAGGGAAACTACTAAATCATAAATGGGAAAATGCTTTCACTGTTGACAGCAAATCATGGGGGTACAGAAGAGATATGCACTTTGCTGATATACTGTCTATTGAGCAACTGCTTTATCAAGTTGTATCTACAGTCAGTTGCGGAGGTAACTTTCTTTTTTTTTTAATTATCATCATCCACATCCTGAATCCACTCACTGCTGGGTGGTGACATGACGGTTGTTGATGTACCTGTCTCAACTACTATTTGAATCAAAATTTAATAATCATTGCCTTTTCAGGTAACGCCCTCATTAACGTGGGCCCAACTAAAGAGGGTACAATAATACCTATATTTCAAGAACGCTTGTTGGGGCTCGGTAAATGGCTGTCAATAAACGGCGAGGCCATCTACAATAGCTCGCCCTGGCAGTCTCAAAACGATACTGGAAACGGCAATGTGTGGTACACTTGTTCTAAGGCGACATACAATGCTACTCATCCTACCCATCCACCAAGCAAGAATGATAAAGTTGATGCAATCTTTGCTATTGTACTCTCATGGCCGGAGAAGAGTGTGCTCAAACTCAAAGACATAACACCTTATTTGCACAGTGGCAATTATCAAGTGGAGATGTTGGGAAATGAAGGACAATACTTGACTGTAAGTATTGAATTATGATATAAGCGTGTTTTGTGTGTCTGTAAACACTCAACTAATCTATTTGGATCATTAACCTTAGCATGCATATCAATACTTTCTCTTATCATGTTATTTGTTTCAGTGGAAGATAACTAATGGAGAGGTCGCAATACAGCTGCCTGATATAACATCCGCTAAATCTCATCGCGCTTGGACATTGAGATTTACTTTGAAATAAATGATATATTAATAGCTGTATCATAGTTTGTTATTTATTTATCCAATTCTTCCAATTGAGATTAGGGAAAAAACCGTGGTAGTATCACGGTAGTATGTTGGTCATATAGTTAAGACATCACCCTCTATTTATAAGATTAACCCAGGAAATAAATAAATCATAAGTATAACATCAAACAAGTATATTCAATTAAACTTGTATAATATTCTGATATTTTATCGCTACTTACATGGACATGTTTAACCTTAAGAATTAAAATGAAATATGTTTAACATTTTGTGCTTGAAAGTACTATGTAGTAGGTTTAGTAGAATTTGATCAAGTACCTATTCAGCCAAAGCAATTAATACAACTGAAACTCTTTACAAGCACAAGCTTGCTAAAACTTTAAATTCCTGTTGTGCCCGGTGAGTTTTTAGCTGTTGATAAATTTTCTCGAAAGCTTTTTAAAATACATAGATTGAAAATGCATTTAAAATTTTCCAAAAAACCTACGATTATCTGCTAGACAAATATTTTATGTATTGTCAAAATATTTTGCTGTAGGTACTATCGGTAACAGCAAGGGAAAAGATGTATTAATGTTTCAGTGTTTCTAAATTACAAAATAAATTCTAAGGGCGTACAACTGCTGTACTCCCGTTCTACACTGGATTGTACCTGAAAAGCTTCTACAATAGCCCCCAAAATTCGTTATTTTATTTTAAAATTGTGGTACAAAAATAAATATGAATAATATACACATGCTTATGACGATATATTGCATAATGAGCCTATATCTATAGGTTCTATATATTTTATAATCTGCTAACATTCAAAAAGTTATTTATTTAGATTCATTGACTCTGCCCGGGTTATGTTGATTACTACAAATTCGTGAAGCGACTGGGCAAAATCAGTTAAATGTAAAAATACTTTATTAATATTTATGTAATCTATAATTTTGTTTATACTATATTGACTATAGATTTCATTGCAAGCATAAAGCTAGATACTTCATAAGCAACTCTGTTCGTATTTTACCATAATTTTTATATAAGGTGAATCCTAAACATTTTATTTGGCAATCAATCCTTATGAGAGAAGCGTTAGGTTTCTCACTCGAAACAGCTCTTTAATGAGTTCGGCAGTTTTTTCACCCTTTATAGTCAAGCACATTATTACGCCAAGCACCATTTACTGAAGCACTAAGGTTATGTATCAACAATAATAGGCACAGTAATTGTGTAGGTACATTGTTTTTTTGTATTTTATTTTTTCATTGAAAATTACTATACAGATACATACATTTTTTTTCCCCTCATTTTGCTTTACAAGCTTACGAAAATAAAATATTTATTTATTTGGAAGCGAAGCTAACATCTAAAAAGTAAATGGTATCAATACAAGTGCTATAAATATTATACAGAAAATGCTATTTTGTACTAATCCTAGTGTTTATATTTAAAGTATTCTGTTTAAATACACTTTTATAGATTAGGTACAAAGGTTAACTTTTAATATTACACGCTAACTTACAAATAATATGGCTATGTATAATCAAAACAAACTAAGTACTATTGGAACTGGTAGATAAGATTTGAAACAAGAGTCCGTTAAAGGCCCTTGTTTTTTGCCGAACTATTTGAAATGAATCATCAACAGAAGCTTTTTTTTCAACTATTAATTTGAGTAATAAAGAATTAAAGCAGCTGTGTTGTGTAGTAATGTTGTTTCTAACAATACACCGTTGAGAATGCAGTCACAGTCCAGGGTAACTTCATTTATTACATTATCCATTAAATACACGTTACAAATTCCTTATTAAACCGATAAATCACCCAGAAACACGGTTACCTTGGTAAATATTATGGTAGGTACTTATAATATCTATCTTGGAATGTTCAATGAAATGTTTGCCGCCTTCACGCATTCTTAGCATATTATGCAAGCATATCTCTTACACAACAAGCATAATTTTGATTTTTATATATTTTTTTAAATTGGGGGTTCTAAGTTACTACGGCTACATTGGTCTTTGGAAGAGCCATTAAATATATACATACAGCAATTAAGGTTCTATAAAGAGCTTATTGTACCGCCCCTGTAGATTTGGTGCAACCTAGACAACATTTACCCAAGACACCTTACCTTCGTCGAATCGAGGAATACGCAATAAAAAAATGAATTGTCTCTTAATGAATTTTCTATCACGTATTCGTCGATTCGACGAAGATTAAATACATTTCTGTATACACTCCCGTTAATTCTCTTAATTTTAATATCAATTTTGGATTAAATGAGGCATAATATTTAGTTATAATACCGCGAAATAGATTTAGGATTGGATGCAAGACGCAACATCGCGCTCCAAAAAAAACTACACACGCAGGAAATGAAATAATAATTAGCATGCAGTCAAGCCTGGTATAGTATAGGTTTAGATACATGGCGTGGATTGCCGCAAAGTAACGCCTGATAACTTATCAATTTAGGATAAAAAATATATTATCTAAAAATTGGAATAATTTATATCTTTTCTTGACTTGTAATACCTACTTACACACTATATACAATGTTTACATGGATATAAGCAAGATACGGTTAACTCGTGGTACATAGCAGGTCAGGTGAATACATAAATTCTAACACATCGCGCATCGCGGCTATGTCTTTTGAACAATGCATGCTATAAAAAAATATAATTGCGAAAAAAAGTAACACACATTTACAACTTTACGACTTCACACTTAATCGAAATATGAATATTTAGGAAGCGACCATGCCTATCGACAAGGATCGGCTTGACAACGACGATGAACAACAATATAATTTCAAAATGTTGTCACTGTATAGCAACTTAGAGTTTATTATTTGTTGCATATAGCTCGAGGAGGCCTGGGTCCCAGCAGTAGGAACATTATAGGCAGATTATGGTTAAGGCGTGGTGGTATCACGTTGAGTCACGTGATCCGATCCGAAACGAGGCGAATTACGTCCTTTGCGTTCTTTCTGACCAGTTCAAGTCGAGCAGATTCCACGTCGATGAGGGTGGTTACTTCCTGAGAATCATATAACAGGCTGTATGGCCACCTCGTGATGACTCTGATGCAAAAAAAGCACAGCATTGTTAAAAAATACCTTCAACTGACGCCTAAACACCAAAGAGTCACAACTCAGAACTAGGATCACCAGCATATCTTTAAAGCAGGGTCTACAGGCTTATCCCAAGCAACCCGGCTATCTCCACCAGCTATGAAACCGACTGAAGCCTGTCCCTCTGTCGCAGGAGTTCCAACTCTGGTAGGATAGACACGTTTTGATTGAAGAACTCTTCAAGAGCTGGTTGGGAGAGCATGGTGGCTAGGAACTGCTCTAAACTGATTGACCAGACGCCCTCCGGTTCTGCTTCTTTGGATGGAGACGGCTTTGGGCTTTCTGGTTCTGGCTCTGTTGCGTTGCCGTTGGGGTCCAACTGGTAAACAAAAATGGAACTTGTATATTTTAGCATTAAAGTATTTAAGGCTTAAAAACGAGGGATTTCATAATATTTAAAACCATTTTTCTCTGGTCATCCCTTCAAGGGGTTGGCAAAAAACGAAAATGAATATTTTGATAATAATATGTCATAACATAAATCGAAAATGTTCATTAACGTATTTTTGAAGGACCAGTATCGATCGAATTTGAGATAAATGTTCATCTTTGTCGAACGACATCTGTCACTAGTGCCAGTCTTGTTCCAAAGTTCGATGTGTATATTTATGACTATACTAAACTTAACAACAAAATATATAAACTAAATATGTACCTATTTAGTTTACACTTAACAACAAAATATATAAACTAAATATGTACCTATTTAGTTTATATATTTTGTTGTTAAGTTTAGTATAGTCATAAATATACACATCGAACTTTGGAACAAGACTGGCACTAGTGAAAAAAAGGCATTGAAAAACTCCTCAACGCTGTCAGCAGGTAAAGTGCACAAGAGAATGGCAGCATTGCCACGTTGTATGGCAACGCTTAGCCTCTGGCCAAAGAAAAAGCCGGCCCTTGTGTCAGAGGAAGCGTCAACAAGGCGTTTATATATTTCCTTCGTTTATTTATTAACATCTGGGTACTCATAATCTGCCAAGCCTTATCCCAACTATGTTGGGGTCAGCTTCCAGTCTAACCGGATGCAGCTGAATACCAGTACTATACATGGAGCGACTGCTTATCTGTCCTCCACAACCCAGTATTAAACTAGGTAATGCGATACCCTTTGGTAAAACTGGTTGCCAGACTTTCAGAGCACTGGCCACTACCTGTAACGACTGCCAAAGATTTATATATGGCAGCCGGGACCAACAGCTTAACGTGCTTTCCGAGGCACGGAGGAAACTCGGTATATATTGATATTGGGTGGTCACCCATCTAATACCGGTCCAACCTAGGCAAGCACAGCTGAACCTAAGATCAATCAGTTATTATTGTTATCTAAATTACCTGTGCCTCAGGCTGCTTAGCGGCGGCAGCTAGAAACAGACTATCTTGTGAAATCTCGCGATCTAGTAGCGGTCGGTGGTTCAGTTCACCCAGTTGTAGGAGAAGGGTACCTGTAGATATTACATTTTATGTTATGAGGTCTTCTATTCTATAGCATAGTACAGTAAATAGTCAGTACCCAGCGTTACCTGACCTCTCTTCACACACCACTTAGTCTTGCCGTCTTCTTCTCAGATAATGCTGGGCATCGAGTGTACGAAGCCCGAAACGTTCTTGGTAACAAAAAATAACCGTAACCGATTTAAAAGTTTCGGATAGTTTCGGCGGAGTTTAAATATTATAAGATATTTTTAATATTTAGGAGCATTTTCGTAATTGGCCAGATTCTAGGGGTTAGTTTTGGGGATAAATATTTTTAGAGTTGATAGCACTGTGTTTGTTTTGCCCGGCCGAGTCAGTTGTGTTGTAAGATTCTAATTTCCGTAACCGAAATTATCTGAAACTAGCTAGTAATAAGAGAGTAGAAGTTAACTAGATAATAAGAAATAATTTCATACCCGTAACCGTATTCGAAACCGGTATAATATAATACCTATATCCGTATCCGTATCCAAATCCAGATACGAAATTGCATATCCGTAACATCCCTGGTTTAAAGCTAGACCGACGAAGCCACCAATTCAACTCACCAGCCAGCACCACAGCTTCATAGACGGCATGGTCCCGCTGCGTGAGGTCGTGTAACACAGCCAGCAGTTGCAGGAAGTGGTCGCGTGGCAGTGGCGGCGCGGCGGGCGCCACCGGTGTGCTGGGTGCGCTGCCGGGCAGGCCGGCCAGGCCGCACGAGCGGACCGCGGCCACGCTGTAGCTGCTGCCTGGGAGTTAAGTCAGAACATTATAAAAGACTAGCACTTCGCCACGTATATTTTAAAAATATAATATTATTATAGCTTATGTTACTCGGTAAAGATCAAATATGTAGCGTTCTAATGGTATAAGAATTTTTTACATTGGCCGAGAAATTTATGAGTTATACATCGTATCAAACAAACAAAAAATCAAATAATTTTGTAATATTAGTTCAGATAATACTGTTTTCAATTTTCACATACACCAAGCGTGTCAGTAAATGTCGCAATTTACCCATAGAAACTGAGGGCCCATGACAATTCTAAAAATGCCCTGTGGATCAGACTCACTAACATTTTATAGCGAAACTGTCCTGCTTTTGACCTCGATGGTTGATGGAAAGCGATGGACGCTATAATTATATATCCTAATAATGTATATATACTAATATGTATGTTTATTAATGTAACATTATTAGGTCAAATTAATATGGTTTACCTATTTGGCTGCTCTCAGAATCACTCTTGTCCATTGGATTCCCATCCCCACAAACCTCACTGATTGAACGCTGCAGAGGACCTGGTTCTGGAGACACAGGCTCTTCATCTATACTGTAAGAAAATGTTACGATCATGAATTTTTCTAACATTAAATGTTTTTTCTTCTTGCAAAAACATTTAATGTTTTTTTTTAGAAGGATCACTAACAGTTCAAGACGATTCGGTTGGTCTACTGCTAAACAGGACTATCATCCTCTGGTCTATCTTATGGTGACCTCAAATGAATTTAAGGCCGCCAGCCAGTGGGGGGTTCGAACCTCGACTTGGTGCGTCATTGAGGTGAGCACTAGTGAGCAGTCACCATTTTGCAAGGATCGGCCAGAGGACATGGTGGAGCACACCGTGAAGGTCTGCTCCGCTTGGGTGGAGCCCCCGCCGTGTTCTCGTAGCGGCCGCGACCTCTCACGTCCGGCCCTGGTTCAATTTATGGTCCGGAGCGAAAGGGAATGATCGGGATATGAGCGGGAGTTATTATTAAGCCACGCACTTAGCTATCATAAAACGAAAAAGCGTCTGTGGCCAGTTCCTCCCCGGTATCCGTGAAATGCGTGGGCCTTAGATTTCGTCTGGGCAGTAGTAGCGGCAAGTGCGCGGCGTAAAACGCACGCAGATGTCGTGTCTCGTCCGCTCTACAGCACAGCCCGAGCGCCATGCTGAGGCCGCGAGCGCTTACTAGACCGTGAGCACTTACTAGGCCGTGAGCACTTACTAGACCGTGAGCACTTACTAGGCCGTGAGCACTTACTAAGCCGTCAGCACTTATTAGGCCGTGAGCACTTACTAGGCCGCGAGCGCTTACGAAGCCGTAGTCGTCGTGGTTCATTAACTCACGTACTTACCTATCAAAGAACGAAAAGGCGTCAGTGGCCAGTTCCTCCCCGGTATCAGTGAAGTGTGTGGGCCTTAGATCTCGTCGGGGCAGTAGTGGCGGCGAGTGCGCGGCGTACAACGCACGCAAACGTCGCGCCGCGTCCGCTCTACAGCACAGCCCTAGGGCTACGCTGAGACCGCGAGCGCTTACTAGGCCGTCGTCGTCGTGGTCCATTAGCTGGAGTTTAAATAGTAAAGATAAATTAAGTACTCTTGCTACAATCAAGGTTTACCTAAGACCTCACGAGAATAGCGATTTTTAACAATTGAACCAAGACTCTGCCGCACAAAGACGCTGTCGATGTAAAATTGTTATCATGAACAATTTTTTCCGAGTGGGAAATCATCAATCAATCCCGCTGTGGGCGGAGCGGAAGGGATCGCCAGACTTTTGCTATACCGACTAAAACTCAAAGGGGATGGCCCTTTGTGTTCCAGGGCCGCGGTACCTCTTTCTTGCAATTCCGCAGCCCCGGCAGGTTATCAGGAATCTGCGCTCTGAACAGCTCATCATCTACCCAGACTTTTTCTAAATATGTTAGGATCGGTTTCCAGTGTAATCAAACCACTATAAAAAAAAAACTTCGTGTCTCTTTTGTCTTTATTTTCTTAGGCCGATTTTTACAATTTTATGCCTTTTTTGGCATTAATTCTCAATTTCCTGACCAGTAATTTCTTAAATGCGTTCAAAAATCTTACCTTAAACATCCTAGCAGTGATGGCTTCAGCGAAATCCCCCTTGGCCCAGGGTGAGAGCGCGAAGTACAAAGTCTTAAACTGCGTGTAGTCAATCCTGTAGGACTCATATGGCGCTTCTAACCGCTCGCAAGGCACTCGCTTAGCCCAGAGAAGCTCTTCGCGAATGGCGCTTAGTAGCTCCTAGAAACCATAAAGTAATCTATACATATCATCATCTATCTACACTAATATTATGAAGAGGAAAGATTTGTTTGTTTGTTTGTAACGAATAGGCTCCGAAACTACTGGACCGATTTCAAAAATTCTTTCACCGTTGGGAAGCTACACTATCCCCGAGTGACATAGGCTACTTTTTATTCCCTGTATTTCCCTGTATTCCCACGGGAACGGGAACTACGCGGGTGAAACCGCGTGACGTCCACTAGTCATAAATAAAAATAAAAGTCCTAACTGATTGACTCATCAACGCCCAGCCCGATCCCTTGGACCTAAAAAGCTAAAATTTCGCACAGAAGTTCCCTTTATAATGTAGACTAGGAATAAGGAAGGACTTTTTGCAATTCAACCCCTAAGGGAGGTAAATAGGGCATGAAAGTTTGTATGGAAAATTGATATTTTTGTAGTTTAACCGACTACGGAATGTGCCAGAATGTGTAACCGACTATGAAATGAATCCACGCGGGCGAAGCCACGGGTAAAAGCTATTTTAAGTTATATCATTTATGGCTGGTTTTTCAATCGCCAGTTAACTTTTATCTGTCGAATAAGTTTGTCATTTTGACAGTTTTTGTATAGAAAATCTGTCAAAACATCACATTTATTCCTCAGGTAAAAATTAACTGGCGATTGAAAAACCGGCCCTTAGTATTGCTAAAACATATCTTAGGGGCGATTTAGGTACTTAAGTCTGCATACCATTCAGAAATGCAGTATCAGCAATTTATCTCATCAATTCAATATTATATTCCTCGCATAAAAATCACTGCTAAACTGTTCGACTTTTGGTTCATAAAATTGAAGAATGAAGGATTTGATTGAAATACAAATAAACTATATAATATTTACAAATTGTTTAGACAGCGACACTATTTAGGTATAGTTTACTTTGATCTAATCCAGGAAAATAAGCTGAAAACAGTTCAAAAACCAGATTTATAACAATTGTGTCTAGAACTATTTCGACTTTGATCTTTTTCTTGGACTATTAAAACACCGAATGCTCCATACTAACCTGTAGCTCATTCAATTCAAGCAGTTTATCCTGCTGCAGCGCTCGAAGTGTATTCTTCTCGAGACTATCCTCAAGCTGCCTGACGACCCTCAAGCGATGCTTTAGTCGTAAGTGCTCGATGTTTTCGCTTGAAACGCTGCCGCCGTACGAACGGTAGGACTGGTATATTAACTCTTGGATTTTTATCGTCTGTAATATAAAAAATAAAAAGGTTCAATGCAGACTCGCATAATGGTGGCTATGGATGATGATAATGTAAAAATAATTGAGTACAGTTGCTAATATTTAGTTAATTTGTAAACTTAGATGTGGGTGTTATAATACACCCACATCTAAGTTTACAAATTAACCTTACTGCCGAACGCCATCACTTAGTAAATATTTTGACACTTTAGTGAAGGTTTTGAATGTCAAATATTTACTACTTAAGTATTCATTAAACATCCCTGAGTGCAGGAGTTATAGTATAAGGTGCACTTCTGCCTACCCCTTCGGGGGCGTGCTCTTAGATAGCAGTCGTACCTAAACTGTTGGTACATAGGTACATACATTTAATTCTAAATTTTAACTATAAAGTATAATAATTGTAAGCACGAATATATACACTTGGGAGCAAATAAATCGAGCCACTACCTTTTTTCACGTAAAATGGTAAATATTTTTGGTAATATGGAACGTATCAATTCGAACTATATATCGCCTAAAAGTTTAGTTAATAACCTTTACAATGAGGGTAAATTATTGAATAATAACCTTATTGAATGATAAATTATTGGCTCTGCAAGAAAAATGGTAATTTTGATAGAAAATTTAGTAGGGCTAAAACAGTCCATAAAAACAATAAAAAACAAAATTATTGCAAAAAAAATATTCTTAATAACTGGTATTACCCCCCCGTGCCCTGATACATTCTTGTAGCCTATTAGTCATCGATCTGATCAGCGTTACGATGACATATTGTGGTATGTTCTCCCACTCTTCAAGCACAGCGACTTTAAGCTCGGGAATGGATGAAACAGCGGGAACCCTGGCTCGGACTCTCCGTTTTAGCTCGTCCCATAGGTGTTCGATCGGGTTCAAATCGGGACTTCGTGCTGGCCATAACATTTGTTGAATCCCGATCGCAGACAAGTATTCCGTAACGATCTGCGCGGTATGAGGTCTCGCATTGTCATGCATAAACAAGAAATTTTCTCCGACAAAACCAGCATACGGCATTACGTGGTTTTCAAGAATGTCAGTTATGTATCGGTCAGCTGTTAATCCACGTCTACCACTGCCATCGTTGGCGGGGTCGACGAAGACAAGTTCCGTTTTTCCGTCTAGAGAAATTCCTCCCCACACCATACAAGAACCACCACCAAAACTCAGTTTCTCGAATGCAACATTGGGCAAATCTTTCACCAGGACGTCTATACACTCGGTTTCTCCCGTCATTGCTAAAAAGACAGATTCTTGACTCGTCAGAAAACAAAACTGACCTCCAGTCTTCTAACGTCCAATTAATGTGTTCTCGAGCAAACTCCAAGCGAGATCGGCGATGAGCTACAGTCAATTTTGGGCCAGTTGCTGGTTTGTGTGATGTTAAATTTCGTTCTTTTAGTCTTCGTCTCACTGTCCACCTACTGATTGAGACTCCTCGAACGTCACGTAACGCTTGCTGTAGCTGAACAGCATTAAGTCCACGGTCGCGCAACGAATTGGTTGCAATAAAGCGGTCGTCACGTTCTGTTGTTGCCCGTGGTCGGCCAGTTCCAGGTCGCCGAACAAAAGCACCAGTCTCCAGATACCTGCGGTATACCCGCTGTACCTTTGAACGACTCAAATGAAGTCTGCGTGCCACTTCACGTTGTCCGTGTCCAACCTCAAGTAAAGCTACAACTTGGGCAGCTTCCGTCGGTGTAGTATCCATTTTATCAGGTTATTTTGATTACACAGACACAGATAAAGACAACAATAACAAGTAATATGGGTATGATTAACAAAAACCTCAAATTTAATCTTTTCTTAACAGAGTACAATAAAAATGTCATAAGCAAATTAAATGCGATAATTTTATTCTACCCTTTAAACTTTAATTTAAATAAAAAAAAAATGAAATTTTGACAACTAACTACCCTTTTTGTAAAGGTTATTAAATACCCTTTTAGGCGATATATGTTTCGAATCGATGCGTTCCATAATACCAAAAATAATTACCATAATGCGTGAAAAAGGAAGTGGCTCGATTTATTTGCTCCCAAGTGTATTATTGTTTAAAAGTATAAATTCGTATAATAAAATTTTATAAATATAAGCACGAATTTGTGTATTTGTTTATAAGTATAATTTTTTTGCATAACAAATGGTAGAATGTACCAGGAACAAAACTACTACTGTAACACCTTAAATTTATATACCTACATCATCATCTGCCTAGCCTTTTCCCAACTATGTTGGGGTCGGCTTCCAGTCTAACCGGATGCAGCTGAGTACCAGTATTTTACATGGAGCGACTGCCTATCTGACCTCCACAACCCAGTTAATACTAGGTAATACGATACTCTTTGGTAAGACTGGATGTCAGAATTTCAGGTCACTGACTACCTGTAACGACTGCCAAAGATGTATATATGGCAGCCGGGACCAACAGCTTAACGTGCTTTCCGAGGCACGGAGGAAACTCGGTATGTCGGGCGGTCACCCATCCACAGACCGACCTAGCCAAGCACAGCTTTACCTAAAGATCGACCCGAGTGGCAGTTCTTATTAAGCCACGAGCTCCTATACCTACATTCAATGCAAATAAATAAATTCTATTCTATTCTAGGCTCTGCCTGTATTACAGTCATGTTACATATCATATTACTATGAATAAGTTAAACTGGCCAAATGTGGGTCTCCCCGTCATAAAACATGGGCGCTTTACTAACCCTTTCAGCCGTCCGCGGTTCAGTCGACAACGCCATAGCTTCCTCATTGTAGATACCTTGAAGGTAGTCATTCAGGACCTGCATAGCCTGCCCATCTTCAGTACATTTGAGAAGTATTTCTCGGTTTATGTCTAGAATTGTGAGGGTCACCTAAAAGTAAAGAGGAAAAAATTTGAATACGGTTGTTGGTTGGTGGTTGTATGGTTGGTTGTGGTTGTTTGTCACCAGCACCAAAGGTGTGTGCAAACATTTCAGTTCAATCGGTTGGGGGAACTGGTTTGAAATTCACTTGCAAGATTCTGAAAATATGCTAACAAACTAACACGGCAAGTTGAATAAAAGCTTACAAAAAATCCGAATTTCTGTGGTATAAATTAATTAGTTACAAATTTAATACCGACATGGTTCGGAAGAGGAAAACGTTCGGCTTAACCCAATTTACGCCAAGTCAACCCGATTATTTCAATTAGGAGTTAGCCGATCGGCACGATCCGAATTCAAACAATGTGAACGGATCTAGTAATAAGTATGGGTCTTTGTTATTCAACAAATACTGCTGAATCGGATTAGCCAAACTGAAGAAGCGTGACTACTCTTAAAGAATAATTATCATGCAAGAGTAACAAACCTGAAAGATAACTTTCGCGCCATCATAGAAGAAGCAGTCCATGACATTAACAGCACATTCGTAAGGCATGACGCTGATAAAAAGCGTGAGGAACCAGGATAAGGAGATCATCTTCATCATGCCCAACTCATCCAGTTTGGCGTGAAGTTCTGGTAGATGGACTTCTGTTAACTCTTCTAGTACCCCTTGATCCACCTGCAAGCAACATTTTTCTTTAGGATATTCAAAAATAAGTGTTAAGATCAGATCATTGTTTATGGTTGACAAGGACATGGCGCTATACGGTCTATAAAATCCAATCTCTTTTTGGTGAAACGCCATGAAAAACGGTAGTTGCGGTCATAAAACAGGTGATAAGTTCTGAATGGGTGACCGCGAACCGGAAGACGTTGCGTTGGAAGGCCTTCTACCAGGTGGACCGATGACCTGGTGAAGGTTGCGGGGATCCGTTGGATGCGAGACGCACATTGATCGCTCCCGATCAATGTGGCGACACTTGGAGGAAGCCTATCTCCAGCAGTGGACGTCTTTCGGCTAAAATGATGATGAATCCCGGCAATTCATTCTTCTCTCTCGTGTCACCTCGCTCTCACGTTTTATGACGACACCGGTTGCAAACGTTGACTATATAATAATCTAAGATTTCTAATAAAATGTATACAGAAGTGTAACTTACCAAAGCACCAACCACCCTAGTATTATAATAATCAGGTAACAGAGTCTCGCATATGGTTGTCAACAACCAGAAGGCTTGTTCTTCGGGGCAGTATATTAGCAACACCGAGGCTACAATGTTCATCGCTTGGCAGTACCCAATCTGTGGGTTCTTTAGTGCGTACGCGCATAGCACGCGGCGGAGCGCTGAGATTCCTGAAAAAAGAATGGGGGAAAACTTTTAAATTGTCGTATTATTTTATGCACGGACAATTCAGAACTAAAATCGTTTGAAGCGAGAAATGACGCCACCTAACGTAAACTTTATCGACTATAAACATTCACAGGAAAATACACACAAGTATCCAATATCCATGCAATTTTGCAGGTGACAGTACAGTTAATTATTTATATTATATTAAATACTAATTAATTAAATATTCCTATAAACAAACAAAATAAAATATTTAACAAAAAAAAGTAAAGACACAATTACATATAATATATATTATTGCATTCCATAATGTGTACATCATGTACATGTAATAGTTAGTATGTTAAAACATAGAATCAATTATGGACCCTGTCGGGCACAGCAAAGTTAATTTTCAAGAGGATGAAGGCAAATAAATAATAATAAATACCTTAATAATATACTTGGAACGTAGCAATACTAGTAAGTATCGTAGCAACGGACATAGGTCCTATCTTTTCTACATTATCTACATTCATCATCATCATTCTCTTGCCCTTATCCCAATTATTTTTGGGTCGGCGCAGCATGACCTTTTCTGCTGAGACAGGACCCTCAGTAATCAGTACCGCTTTGTCTTTTCACACCATTTATAGCATTATGTACAAAATTTAAAAAAAATATCTTACCAACATCATTCTGAAAAGCCCTATGTTCAGGCAAAGACCGATGTAAATCCCTTTCGATCTCATCATTCGCCTGATTCTTGGTCGAAAGAGCCTTATTCACCAGCCGTTCATACAATCCTTTGTTTTGAGCCTTCTGCAGTATGGACCCTGAGAAGACACTCCATAACTCTCCACGTAGCAGTTCTGGTATGCCGTTGACGACCAGTTCGCTGCCTTCAGTTGTTTGGTACATGCTGACTCCGCGGCCTACTTCGGCCATGTGGTCTTCCCATTCTTTTTCCTGAAATATGAGAAGTTTTTTTGTTTTCTTATTTTCAGAGTGATTCGAAATTCAAATCATACAATTACTGTTAGATAAATATGATAAGGGGTCTAAATGGCTTTAGACTACTTACGAAGCAAACTTATAAACTTCACGTTTTGAAGATAGTAAATATTTAGTATACAGTGTGTAAATCATCCCATCACACAGCCGTCAACCAAGCATTCTGTACATCAAACTAAGTACCCCTACGCAAATATTTTTGCAGGGAAACGATTTTTTTTTTGGGGTCAAAAATCACATTTTACGGTAAAACTCAATGTAGCACTCTTAAAACATTGTGCTATTGGATGCTTTAAATAGTACGGGTCATGGAGGTAATTTAAGTAAAGTTATAACCTGAAAAACTAGTATTTACGAAAACAGCTGTGAAAAATTCGGAACTTTGACCCCCAATATCTCCGTAACTAGGAGGTTCCCAGGTATGGTCTAGAACAAAAAAATGATCGCAGTGGTGGGGAGAACAAATGCCCTTAGTTTGCGTTAAGGGTACTTTTACACCCTATATGAGACTCATAATAGCTCTGTCAAAGTGCCAAAAACGGTTAAATGAAACCCTGTCTACTTTTGCTTATGAGTAAACTTTAGGTTTATTTCACATGACAGCTAACTAAAACAATTATTGCACTATCCCAAAATACTGCAACACTTGCAATCGGATTTCGAAACCAACCTTTTTCTGCTGAATCTGTTTAATAGGCGATGTCTGGTGAGTCCTGAACAGGGTCATAAGGGGCGGCTGCGGCGTCCAACCCTCGACGTCAGCCTGGGCCACTGCTTTAGTCGGCTTCTCCCTGTACACATCACTGCATATTCACGCATTTGAATTAGTACACGGAAAACTAAACCTTATAGCTATAAATCCCAATGTTGATATTTAGTTCCGGTGTTAAATTCGCAGGCTGGAACATGCTGGGTTAGATGAAGCTCCCTGTTAAAGATAATGCATAGAAAACTGGAAAGGAAGAACACAGACAAAATGAGTACAAATTATTGTTAGAAAATGAAATATCTAGAAATTCGTTAAATTCGAAATTAGTTTGACCAAATTTATATCATCATCACCAAAATAATAAGCAACAACATACGCTGACTACCTTGACTTCACAAAATAATAAGCATTTAAACTATTCAAACAAGTTTAGTTTAACTTACTTCGAATTTAACAAATCAAATAAGAAAATTGACATACAAAACTGAAACACAAACTGACAAAAGTTCCTTATTATAATTATGTCTACACAAAAAAGGTAAACCCCAAGATTTAGATAATTATGGCATGCCTTGGAAGTGGCTGTAGTTCGATTAAACGATAATGATTAACAAGATAGTAGAAGAAAATGACTCACCAATAATGTTAGCCATCCAACATGCAAAGAGAACAACAGTAACTTACTTCGGCAACTTAGCAAGGAGTTCCGATATCTTATGGACCAAGAAGTCCCTATCAGATATGTTTCCGAATAGGAAACTGGTGTGGTGTGCTGTGGTGATGAGGATACTGCCGGAATCGCCCGAGGAACTGCCGGTTCCACCTGAGTCTGCCCGTTCCACTTGGTGGACGTTCCGAAGGGGAATCGTGAGGCGAACTAAGTTGCGGACCTGTGAGGGAAATTGTGGTTTTAAATATTTTTGAAATTAGGTGTCAGTGCAAACAGAGAGGCTAAATGATTGAGCGTTTGCTTGGCTGACAAGATGGTATGATAAATTTCATCTATATTTTTCGGAATGAATTAATGAATTTGCCAGGGCTTGCCCTAAAGCTTGCTTTTGGCATGGGATGCTTCATACAGCAACGATTTCGTCCCATGCCAGCGTTGCCAGTCACATCTGCCTTGTAAATACCTTTTTAACCCCCGACGCAAAAATTTCATCCTCTCCACATGACCAAACTATCAAAGCTTACTCTTTTAAATTTTTGTCACTACTTCTTCCTGTGCGAATCTAATTAATAAATACTTTTTCTTTCTTTCTGTATAACACAGAGCGGGGTGCGTCAAACTTTAGAGACCATGTCAAGTCTTTCTATACCCAACCCGGTCTTACCGTTCTGTTGTCCTTAAGGACTGTACTATATCAAGAAATACTTTCGCCAAGGCATGAGCAATAGGGGATCGGACTGAGTCAAAAAATATGATTCTAATTAGTCCGTCAGTTAGATTATCGAAAAATATTGGATACGTGTTTTTGGTTTTATCAAATTAATTTAAATTGATGAAGATAAAACGCGTCAAAGATCATGAGTTGTGACGTCATTTGTAGGTAAAAAATGTACTAACATGTGACGTTTTCGAGGAGTTCACGAGGTTTCGAAGCACTGTATCTTCTTCATTTTTTGTTTATGTGAAAAAAGAAAAAATATATGTTCAATATTTTTTGGAAATCTATCTGACGGACTAATTAGTTTTTTTTTTGTCCGATCCCCTATTCTTGTATAGCTCGTGCCGTAATAAGTAAAGATAGTAAGGTTATCTTTAACCAATGAACATGAATATTGATAAAACATTCACAATTGATATTGTTTTCCTTTGCAATAATATACGAGTAAGTATGTGTCTTGTTTATTAAAGCCGCTACTGTAATAGCACTACACTTGATGTATTTGTACTAGTGTGTGCTTGTTTTTTTGATAATACAAAACAAACTTTATTCCAATAGAGATAAGGTTTATTTTGCAAATCGAGTAGTCAAAATGACAATTTACGGAGGTTTAAAGTCATTAAGTATTACGTAATGGAAAACAGAATTAACCAACCATTACATGAACACTTGTAAAGAGTTAAACCATTAAAAAAACGACAAAATTGAAGTCCTAACCAATATTAAACGGCGATAAATATGAGCGACAAAGGAGACAAACATTACTTCTGACTCACAAGAGCAATGATAACAAACTTGGTACAATAAATAGCTCATAACTATTTGCACATACAACACGTATCAAGTCAACATTACATAATCCTTATTTCTTCCACATAAGGACGATAATTGCATGTGAAAGTAGCGTGTATACACTACACAATCCTTATCACTTTTACATAAGGTCGACAATTGCGTTTAAAAGCAAAGTGCATACATTTCATAATAGGTAACGAGTTTGTGATTGTTTTAACACCTTATTTGTTTATAATGATGCATTGTCTGGTATTATTACACGACTGCCCCAAAAAAAGAGTGTTATGTTTTTTTATTTATTGATCGGCAATCAAAATCGTTTGTAACAAATCTTTACATCAGTAATTCCCCCCATGCTCAGCGGTCACGCTTGCGCCCCGGTATCTACGGGGTCGAGACGGTTTGTAGTATCTAGTTAAGTTTCTTCGTAGTTAACTAAGTGCATTCATAGTTGTATGCAAGATTAATTGCATTAATACCACTGATTATCATAAAAATATACTCACCACAAAAAATGACGCACAGGAAAACTGTTTATCAACAATTATGAAAACTGTTGCCTTTTGATAATAATGGATCAAACAATTGTAGAACTATTTGTACCAAGCAAGCAGATAGTCTAAGTATCTTTCGAATTTTCGACATAAATAACGAACACCCATTCCGCGACTGAAACGTGTACTTTTGAGAATCAAGCAAGAAAGAAAGAAAAAGTATTTATTGGTATCACACAGGACAAAACAAATTGATGAAAAATTAAAGATTAAAAAAATATATAAAAATAAGACATAATATATTAAATTAAAATTACTCCCGTACGAGGCCAAAAGGCTACTATCTCAGCATGGTTCTGTAACATTCATGACACAGCGTACCAGCGCTGTGTCATGATGCCAACGCTTCTGATAGGGCCCAAGCACGTACAACGCCTGTTACATTTAAAAAGTATGGACTGACCGTATGGCACAGCTAAACCAAATAAAAGAACAAAACTCACCCGACTATCAAAACAAATAAAGTTCTGCGAAAGATACAGCCTTCCCCAATTGTGTCTCTTATTGTAAGGTGTCCATAAGGTACATTCTTCCGTGCCATCCAACTTCTCGTTCTGTGGTAATCTGAACCTTAGAGTGAAAAGGTTAGATTGCTTTCGGGCATCCAAGTCTCTCTTCAGGAAGGATGGCTTCTTCGCCACGTTTTTGCTGAGTTTTGTTAACAGTTCCTTGTCGATGTTGAATGATCCTGTCTTGTCGTCGATAAGTCTGTAAATATCAGGGTTTTGTGAAAAGCGGTTTCATAGCAACTGGCAGTGTTCCTTTGGGCGACACTGCCGTTACTGCTCCGTATGTAAAAAGGAATCTAACAAAGAAAGACGCTGCTGGGCCACGCCCTTGCGCGTCAATGAGACCTACTCGGTCCTTTTTTGTTTGGGCTCATATGCCTATAACACTATGACTAACTGTCGTCCCGCCATCTATTATGCGTTTATAGATATAAAGCTCGCAAAGAACATAAAAAAAAAGTTCACTGCGTATCGACGTTCATACGAATTCACGTCAAAACATCATACTCTTCACCTACACCTACCTTTTCTGGAAATACAAGCATTAATAATAAGTTCAGTTGAATAAACACTTCGTGGTCTGCAACTAAGCGTTTTGTGAGCTGATGAAAAAAATAGGTGTTATAAAGGGGCGAAGGAATTTAAAAAACTCAAATTATAAACTGAAAGACCTTGCTTTAAGTCGTGGCTGAGGACACGAGAGCTCCTGTGCTGAGGCATCTCATGCGGAATCATTGTCCTCATGAAATGCCTCGTAAGTCCACGACTCATTAATTAAACTTTATTATAATCCAATTTGTTACTAATCCTAGTATATAAGTTGTTTTCTAACAAAAATGGTTCCTACGTTGTCCCAAATAAAGAATTATTATTATTATAACATCAAAACTTTCTTACATTAGGTTTAGGTATTCATTATTCGACTATGAATACTTATTATCATATCATCCTTTATTTAAATTAAACAACAAACCCCAACGAATCAATAACATTAATTGACATTGTTATCATTGTTGATAACAGCTGATTCATAAACAGCCGGGTTTTGTTTTCAGCTTATCAACATTCTCATTTTACTCCAATTATTCGCTATTCACACCTCTTTTGTTATGAGTTTGATTCCAAGGTAACGAGTAACGATCGATGCCTCGAGTCGTGCGATTGAGATAAAGTTTAATAATAAAAACAAAACGCCTGTAATTTAAGCAGTAGGCAGATGTTTATAATACGGTTCACTCATATTACGCTTGTTATGACAAGGATCTTGGCAGTCGCGGTCATGAATCGAGAGAGCGAGAGCGAGTACTGCAGAAAATGACAAGAATGCTCAAAATAAATTACTAACCGTATTCATTATAGGACTGTGCATTTTATGACCGCAACTACCACGAACCTTATTTGCACGAACGACTGCACGCACCGATTTTTTTATCGCACCCTGGATTTTAAAATCTCGGCACGCATCCCAGCGCGTCAAAATTGCGCACTGTACAATATTGTCGCATTAAAAAGTACATATAAGGTATTATAATATCTGTGATATAAGTAAGTGTAGTGTTCAAGTGCAACATAATGAGTACGTCACGACTTAACTATAATAGAGTGCAAATTACTTCAGCAAGCATGCTCATCTTGCTCCTCAAACAACAACCTACTTATCACAATACAGTTCACACAAAACATGACTACATAACATTGTATTACGTGATATGCGAAAGTAATCTTGTGTAGATTACTTTCGCATAATCACCCTAATGCTAAACGGTTAATCTTATGGCACGGTTAGCGCAGTGGCTCAAGCAGTTGACTGCTGCGCTACGTGTCGCGGGTTCGATCCCGGCACGGAATAAATATTTGTCACACGCGAAAAATTTCGAGTTTCAAATTCACTCTTTACCAATTCACATGTAATAGCAGAAATACGGCTAGCAATATTTTTCATGTTAATAAATACCTACGGTAAAATGATTATCTAACACAACGTTTATTATGTTAATGGAAACCATCTGAGATAAATTGGAATTTGTTATGCGGAAAACCAGTCGGTGTGACGTAACTCACATACCTACCATTGGAACTCCATGGTAAAACGCGTTTAATACGAAACTGACTGTCATGAAAAATAGCCTTTTTTTCGGAGGGTGGGAAATCATCGAATGACACCTCCCGCTCTGGGCAGAGTCGAGCGGTAGGGAGTGTCAGACTTCTACTGACTAAAAAAGCACCCATGTTCCTTCTTAGGCCTTCGTGTCGAGGCCGCGGTATCTCTTTCGATCAGCCCACAGCCCTGACGGGAGTGGAAAATAGCCTTCAGAAAAGTAAATTGTGTAGAAGTAACTTACTGTTTCATCGCAATATTAGCAAGCTGCTGCATCAGAGCGAACGTCTCATTCTTCCTCAAAAATAATGTGAAGTAATGTTCTCCGTCCCTGGTGACCACTTTGATAGAGTCAGGAAACAGAAGACTGTTGGTCTTAGCCAGTTCTGTGACGTCAGCCCAACGGATCTTGATGGAAGTTTTGCGTCCAAATATGTAGGAGTAGAAACACATGTAGTGAACTGACAAGTACATCCAGCCTTGGCGGGGCATCTTCCCTTTCCAGTAACTGTAATATTAAAATAAATAATAATAATATATTTTTATTTTAAATAGGTATTTATTATTTATTTATAATAAGCACACCAACAGCACAATCACTTACAATTCAAATTACATAACAACAAAAATGGACATTTCAGTAACCATGCAAATAACAGGTGTGCATGATATATTATACATGAACAGATATAGATTTATTCATCAGGTACTGATTCGATCCTGTAGAGGGGTCTGTCGAAGGGAGAACCGATAAATATTATAGAAAAAAAGTGACTTTTGTAAGTCGGGTTAAGTAGAAGCTAGCCTCATAGGTTGACCAACGAGATGCCATTTCGAAAAAAAAAATATTTTGTATCAGTGTGAATTCCTTTAATGATTTTGTGAATCAGAAATGTTTTGACAATATGTCACCACATACAAATGACACCTAAGTACAAAGCATGAGCATAAGCTATAAAAAACATATTTTAGGTGAAATCACGTTATGTTCAAGGTGACTAATTAAAGTCAATCTATGAACATAAAACGGCCATCCACCGGCCGCCATCTGTCATATTGGACTAAATGCTGCAGATTTTTTTGCTATCAAATTACTGCTAGACTGCTATTCTAATAATAAGCAACCAAACTGTTAATATTGCTTCGTTTTGTTTAGTATTACAAATAAAATATGATTCACGCTAAATTAAGAATCGGCGGCAAGGAATAACCCTTGCGTGCAACTTCAAAATATGTTACTATACGTGTAACTCTTTGTCCACTCTACTTTGAATACAGTTGGCTTTTTCCCAACTGTTCACTTTTAACATGAATGAGTCACCCTAAAAACACAGGCAATCAATTCATTGTATGATCCAATATTGGGGACAGTCAAACAAATGATAATATAACCATTACTTACCTACAGGAGTAGTAGCAGACCAACTTCTCATCTTTGGGCATGCGGAACCTTTCATGGAATTCATAGTCCACATTTTTGTATGTAACTGTGTCTTCATCTAGACAATGATAAATTAATATTAACACATTCATTCATTATTTGGCACTATTATACCTGTTTATTGATAACTACAGTAGAATGCCGATTATACGAACCTCGATTATCCGGATATCCGATCATCTGATGTCATTGTTCACATTGCTTATTACGGTATTTTTATATCCTATTGTCTAAATGACGTATGTGAAACACTATCTATAGTAAAAAGTTATTTATATTGTTTGAATTTACTTAGAAATCGATTATCTGGTTTTCGATTATGTAACGAGTCTTTTAAGCCTGTTACATACTATTGAATTCTTTGCTTTGATTTGTAGGCTCTGGTTGGTGTTGCCTTATGAAAATTCATTTTTGGTTGACTTGGATTCGTGAAGTGGTCACACTGATTTTTATTTTCGATGCTGTCAAATTGACTTTGACATTTCTTGCTTTTCGACCTACAGCCTGGAATCAATGGAGTGATTTTTGAGCGCTCCAATAAAATCTCAAAATATAACTTGAGATGGGCGGCATCTAGTCCCTAATTATGTGGTAGCCGATTGCCCTTGTCATGATCCTAATTGGATAGCCTTTATTTTTTAAGGTAAGCGAATTCTTTGTGATTTCGGTCCGTTCCGCGTTGTCATGGCTATTTTGATAGCAGACGCTAATAGTTTCCGATATTTAATTGTTTCAGGATCTTTTAACTTCATTTTATAATTATTTGCTTGGATTCATTCATCTACTGATGACCACATTTTGATTTTTGGAAGAAACGGTGAGTTTAATTGTATATTGCTCGTAACGATTTCTGCAACGATTTCTAAATCGATCGCCATTTTTTATCCGCTAACGATTATTCATGTTTGTTTTCAGCCACAAGGCGTTTTTTTTCCATATTACTTAAATTTTTGAACGCACGCCTACCAAAATGCATATATCTTGGACCGCCGTTGGCAATCTCGGCGAATATCACCAAGATGCTCTTGGATAATCCATCAGGTTCCTAATTTAGTCGACGGAGTTTGGTATGGTTTATGATACATAACTTCAATTTATTTTAAAAAAGTGCAATAATGACAGGTCTTAGAATAACAGCGATGTCATCTTAATTTTACACATTAGAGCTGTTAGCTTTAGAATTAGAAAGGAATTTTCAAACCAGCAGCCTTCGGGTAATAAAGTCGTTCTTACTTTTCATGATTGATTTTTATTGATGCCTTCCCGCTTGAAGATTAAAAGTCTCAAGCTCCCGCAGGTAAGTCTATCCTTGGCATAGTTTTGTGTGTACTCCAGGCGCCCGAATTTTCACTTTTACTTATTTTTATTTGGAGCACACCACACAGTTTAATTTCATTCATCTCACTCTCTTCTCATCTCACACACCCTTTTTTTTTTATTATTACAATTGTCGCTCAGCGAACAGGGACTTGAAGTAGGTTTGTCTGGTACCTATATACTGTCATTATTGCACAATTATTAAATAACTTATGAGTCTATTGTTTGCATTAGTTTGTTCTACATTGTTACTTCAATAACTTTGTGTTTATTTTAATTTTTGACTCATAAGTAGTACTTAACTTAATTTGGTGAATCTTTGTAAACAATATTTGGTGTTTACTTATTGATAATTTTGTTTATTGACCTGTTTGTTTTAATAACATGTTTTTTTCTTAGCAAAACCAACAGAAATGTATAGCATTGACCGTATTTTGTTGTTCTCAACAGTAAAGTTATTTTAAAAACTAAGTTTAACTTTTAAAGAAAATAATTTAATCTAATTGTAAGTACAATATTGTACATTTAATTTATCTAGATTTAAGCTGCTTGTAAGTGATTATTGCACTTTTAAAACGATAAAATTAACTTAGTAATTTTTCATGGGAATACCACATTGACTTCAATACTTAACCTCAAACTTGAGAATTTATTTTCAAACTTTTAACTTTTTGAAATTTAGTTTTTGCTTTTCGTTTGCTATTCGCCTTGCTGTTTGTTAGTCATGGACAAGGGAGTTCAGTTTCCGCCGCTATAAACGCTCAGGACAGTTTAGTCTTACCTGACGATGAAATTACTGACCCTTGGTATAGAAAAATATTTACCCAATGTCAAAAATCTCCTAGAAAGTATAAGAATTTTAGAGTTGAAAATAATACTTTATATAAATTTTGTAGAAATAAATATAATCCTCACAGTCTTTTAGACTGGAAGATTGTTATACCCAAAGAGCATATTTTAGATACTATTAGATCAAATCACGATGATGTGAATTCTGGACACTTAGGAATACATAAAACTTTAAAGAAATTAAAACAACATTATTTTTGGAAGGGAATGTTTAATGATATTCATCAATACCTTTTGTCTTGCGATACCTGTAAAGCTTATAAACATACTACATCTCCACCTTTTGGTATTATGATTAATCCTAAAAAAGTTGATCGTCCCATGCTTATGCTCTCAGTTGATATCATAGGAATTCTACCTAAAACTTATTCTGGTCATAGATACATACTTTCGGTTGTAGACGTTTTTACTAAATATTGCTGGTTCTTTCCAATGATCAATGCTACCACTAGAGTAATTTGTAAACATTTTGAAAAAGAAATATTTCTCAAATTTGGTTGTCCAAAAATAGTAGTTTGTGACAATGGAACTCAATTTACTTCAAAACATTTTGTAGATTTTTTGAAAGGTTTTAATATAACCAAAATATTTTATAATACTTTGTATACACCTCAAAATAACCCTGTTGAGAGATATAATAAAACGGTCGAAACCTGCATATCGTGTTTTGTTAAAGATGATCATAGAACTTGGTCAAGTTTTTTGCCCAATGTTCAATTAGCTTTAAATAATAGTGTAAACCTTGCTACTGAGTTTACTCCTAACTTTCTGATGTTTGGTAGGGAGCTTATTCTTGATGCGTCATTACATCACTTTAGTAGTTCTGTTGATAACTTATCTCAACTAGAAATTTCAAATAGGAATGCTTATGCAGTTTCTCTTAATTCACTTAGTGATATTTTTGTTAAAGTTCAAGCTTACTTGTTAAAGGGGTATAAGCGAAATGCCGCTTATTATAATAAAGGTCGGAAAGTCATTTCTTTTGGTGTGGGTGATATGGTGTGGAGAAGAAGTTTTGTTCAATCTCATGCTCCTGCATATTTTTCAGCTAAGCTTGCACCTAAGTTTGTAAAGTGTAAAATAACTGAAAAGGTTTCGGATAACGTTTATGTTTTGAAAGATTTAAATAAAGGTTCAGTGGGACGTTATCATGTTAAAGATATTATTAAATTTTAATTTGGTTTCCAAGTGTTAGTCTTGATTTTTGATAAATTCTGTTTGAAAGCCGCTTTTGACAGTGTGATGTACGAGGGGATGGATGATAGGTTATCAGCAGTTTGAAAGATGTATGTTAGGTAACTTCTTATAAATTTATTGAATTTGAATTCTTAACATTCTAAAAATAAAACTTAGGCCATTTTTGTTAATTAAATACAATTTTTTTCCACACTAAATGTTTTTCACACCGAAGGATCTTATTTTATGTTTTGTTCGTTTTTGTTGGATTGTATAAGATCTTATTTTTTTAAGGGTAACCTTTTATAGGGTCATTCTGTAACCTTTGTTACAAAATGCCTTATTATTTTTTGAATCTTGGTGTAACTTTTGACCTTGATTTCGACTCTTTTTTTCCATTGTGCTCGGAAAGTCGGTGGTGTTGTGCCGATCACAATGTGGGATTTTTTTTTGACTTTCGTCATTCTTTTTTCTTTGCGTTCGGAAGTTCGGTGGTGATGTGCCGATCGCATTGTGAAACTTTGGCTTTCGCCTTTTCGTTATTGAGATTTCTCATTGGAGATCTCAATGATTTTTTGTGTTTGTCTGTGTTTGGGAGATTGGTAGTGTTGAGCCAGTCACAGCAACATTCTTTTACAGCTATTGTGCTCGGGAATTCGGTGGTGATGAGCCGATCACAGTACGCTTTCCTTTGTTTCGTTGCAGGTTGTGCCTGTAACAATATTTTAAATAAGGTCTTTCAGCTTTATTTAAAAACTTTTGTTTGGAGTTTCAAATTTTTTTGGATTGTTGGATACGGAGTTAGTCAGTGGCAATAGAGCCTAACTGGACTCATAGAGATGGTAGAGTTGGAAGCAGTTGACATAGTAGTCAGTGGCGATAGTGCCTAACTGCACTCGAAAGTTGTACTGTTCCAAGTGGTTTGAAATTTTTAGTCGGTGGCGATGGTGCCTAACTGCACTAAAAATTGTAGTTTGTATTGGTAAATTGTTCGAATTCGTTTGAAATTTTTAGTCAGTGGCGATGGTGCCTAACTGCACTAAAAATTGTAGTTTGTATTGGTAAATTGTTCGAATTCGTTTGAAATTTGTAGTCAGTGGCGATGGTGCCTAACTGCACTGTTTTTTAGTTTAGAAGCGCTAAGAGATTTCTCTCTTCGTTTCATTTAACAAGTTTTTATAACTTATAATTTTTTCTGTTTTTCACAGATTTCATTTTTGACTTTTTGTCATTTGCATGTTTTTACTTTTATTAAATTCTTGAGACCTTGTCGTTTGACATGTTCAGAATTCATTTACACTTCGAATCTTTTATGATTCTTTTCTTTTTTTTGGATTTAGAAAGTTGTTAAGACTGGTCTATTGTGTTGAAGATTTCTTTCTAATAAAAGAAAGTTCCTTTCTTTTATTTTCGGGGAGGGATGTAATGTAACGAGTCTTTTAAGCCTGTTACATACTATTGAATTCTTTGCTTTGATTTGTAGGCTCTGGTTGGTGTTGCCTTATGAAAATTCATTTTTGGTTGACTTGGATTCGTGAAGTGGTCACACTGATTTTTATTTTCGATGCTGTCAAATTGACTTTGACATTTCTTGCTTTTCGACCTACAGCCTGGAATCAATGGAGTGATTTTTGAGCGCTCCAATAAAATCTCAAAATATAACTTGAGATGGGCGGCATCTAGTCCCTAATTATGTGGTAGCCGATTGCCCTTGTCATGATCCTAATTGGATAGCCTTTATTTTTTAAGGTAAGCGAATTCTTTGTGATTTCGGTCCGTTCCGCGTTGTCATGGCTATTTTGATAGCAGACGCTAATAGTTTCCGATATTTAATTGTTTCAGGATCTTTTAACTTCATTTTATAATTATTTGCTTGGATTCATTCATCTACTGATGACCACATTTTGATTTTTGGAAGAAACGGTGAGTTTAATTGTATATTGCTCGTAACGATTTCTGCAACGATTTCTAAATCGATCGCCATTTTTTATCCGCTAACGATTATTCATGTTTGTTTTCAGCCACAAGGCGTTTTTTTTCCATATTACTTAAATTTTTGAACGCACGCCTACCAAAATGCATATATCTTGGACCGCCGTTGGCAATCTCGGCGAATATCACCAAGATGCTCTTGGATAATCCATCAGGTTCCTAATTTAGTCGACGGAGTTTGGTATGGTTTATGATACATAACTTCAATTTATTTTAAAAAAGTGCAATAATGACAGGTCTTAGAATAACAGCGATGTCATCTTAATTTTACACATTAGAGCTGTTAGCTTTAGAATTAGAAAGGAATTTTCAAACCAGCAGCCTTCGGGTAATAAAGTCGTTCTTACTTTTCATGATTGATTTTTATTGATGCCTTCCCGCTTGAAGATTAAAAGTCTCAAGCTCCCGCAGGTAAGTCTATCCTTGGCATAGTTTTGTGTGTACTCCAGGCGCCCGAATTTTCACTTTTACTTATTTTTATTTGGAGCACACCACACAGTTTAATTTCATTCATCTCACTCTCTTCTCATCTCACACACCCTTTTTTTTTTATTATTACAATTATACGGAATATCCCTGATTTTAATTGATCCAGATAATCGGGATTCTACGGCAATTAAAAAAAGCAACAACTGCTTGTTGCAAATGTCGGAAGAAGAATAACAATTGACATACCTTCAGTAATAGTCTCTTGCTCAGTTGCAATGATAGAGTTGATTTTGCAGCAAACAAACTCGGTGATTTCTTCCTCGGTGTCAAATGAGTGTAGCGTTGGACATACATTGTCAAACAGCCATTGCCAATCCAGGCGTATTTCTGGCTCAGTTAATGCAGTGGCTATTACTGTAACATTTAAAGCAATTAAAGGACTGCTTTTTAGCATCACCATGACGCTTACTGCGCACTGTTAAAATTGGGATAAATAAAGTTTGGGAAATAAAATTAATTAAATGAGAGCCTAACTCGTGGCCTGAGACAGTGAGACAGCTCATGGCAGCTTATGAAGGAAATGGCAGTAAGAACTCGATAGGTTCCATGAGAACTGTAAAGAGGATGCACGGGCTCACAAGAACTGGAAGGAGTGCAGGGAGGCCTTGGTCCCTAAGTGAGTCATAAAAGGCTTGGTAAAAAAAGAGCCTGTAGTGTCCAACGGCAAAGGGCTCTCCACTATCTATCCACTTCTCTTGATATATGGTGACTAATGTGTGATCAAGTATTGTATAATTATCACTTGTTTTAATGAAGGAAAAACATTGTTAGTAAAAGCAACATGCCAGATAGATATTTCTCAAAATGTAAAGCCAAGTCAAAGGCGCACAGACAGCTTTAAAAACTCTGACACCAGGTTAGTCGCTAACCACACAAAAAAAAGAAGGTAATGAAGACTGGCCTCTGTTGAAGTAATCTAACTCATCCCACTCTCCAATTGGCCCTGTTCCAATGATACTTGCCATTAAGAGTGAACCATTACGTAATGTCAGTTTTCACAGTTGTCTGACAAAAAAAAGGTTTCCAATTTAAAGCTTCTATGTAAACCTTGTTTAATTTAAAAAATAGACATTTAGTGGTATTTGTGAGCAAAGTCCGCAAACACCAGGAAATAATAAAGAAAATAGAGAAAAGGATAATTTATGAAAATTAAAACCTGACTAACATCAGGAAAGAAAGGTAAATTCATCAAAGTACGGCACCTACTCCTATTTTGAAATCAGATATAAATACATTAAAACCCACAATCATGGGAATTATTGGGAATGCAATCAAAAGTGACTCATGCCTCCTGAAATGTATAAAATGGAATAGGCTAAAATATACCTGTGTTACAAAATACTTGAATAATTTCTTAGTCTTAGCAAACCTAGTTTCAACAGAAAGGTAATAAAAACACCCAGTATATTATTTGCACAAGAGAAACAATAATAAAAATGTCATATTCAATGCATATATGAATCACTTGGCCAACTAGACATGTTTCATGGTCTATATACTTTTATTTGTTAGTTATTTGTCAGTTCATACCAGGCTTTAGTGCAAGTATTCAGCTCGAAAACCAAATAAGAAACTCACAATGATAATCAGCCAGTGCAAACAGATTGATTTATGATACTCTTTAACAAATGCGTGTGCTCAAATGCTTTAAAATAGAAAACTAGAGAATAGAAATAAATATGCATTACCATAGTACACTTCTGAGTTTGGTGTCTGGTGTAATATCCTATAGGGCGCAGGTTTTGTATCTCGGACGCTATCTAAAGTACCCACAAGAAGCGAGGAGAAACCTTTCGATTTTCCATGCCCTTTCCTTCTCTGCAGAACGAAGTATAAAGTCGTTTCATCGGAATCCCTAAGGGTTGTTACGAAAATATTAATACAACTTCGCAATCAAGTTACATACATGATAAGCGGCCATCGTAAACATAATTACCAAAGCGCACTTTTTATGAAAATTTCTTGAGGTTTAACCCACATGTTGACAATTAACTAAACACAGTCAACAATCAGTATTTAATTTTTGCTAATCGCTAACATTATTGAGTCTCAAAAATATTTTTTCAAAACAAAAATTTCGACAAGGGCACACAAACAACAAAATATCTCTTGACACAATAAATTTTTAATTTTAGAGATGTCAATTCTGTCTGTCATCTAAGATTTGGTGTTTGGATTAAAGCCTTTTCACTTTAATTTTTAATATGAAAGCAGACTCGCACCTACAATGGCAGCACCGTTGCATGCGTGCAGTAATTACAATTTTTCAATCAATCATTTATCTTTATATATATAACTAGCGGACCTGGCAGACGTCGTGCTTTTTTACAAAATTCTACTGTACGTGTGTATGTCACTGAACTCCACCGATACGGCTGGACCGATCTGGATGAAACTTTCTGGAGATATTTCAATGGGTTCTTGGATAGTTTGAAAACACAATTGGACCCGGTAGGTGGCGCTGTTGTCCGGGCACGACGACGACGTCTGCTGGGTCCGGTAGTCTATTATAAAATGTAGGCGGCACCGCCGAGGCCGGCCAAGAAAGATGGCGTGACGATCTAGACGCGTTCGAGTAGCGACGTTCGACGGTAGCGACGTTCGAGGCGGCACAGGAAAAGAGCTCTTGGTAGGAAGGAATTGGGGGAGGCTTTGCTCAGCTGTGGGACAGTGCTGGCTAATCAAAAAAAAAGTAGGCAACTTGGTGAGAGACCTATTTTTTTTATTTTTTATTTTTTTTCTATTAGAGAGCAACGTTAAATAAGCCTGAGAAATTTAAATTGGAGTGATATACGAGAGTGGGAAATTGGTGTAATGGCCAATAAAGAAGAGGCTCTACCTTTTTGAGGAAAGTCGCGGTCGCACGCGGCCGTACTGGCATACCTACTATTTTTCAATATAGACCATAGTAGAATAATCTACAGATAGAGCAACCAAAAATTGATTCACCGAACAAAGATACAGTGTGGAAGGGACATCGTAACAAACGATTACCACGTATTCAGTACCTAGGTACCTACATCATTCCAAGGCATACATTTTTCATGGGCAATTTATAGGAAATTAAAAATAATAATCCATTATGTCTTTATGGCGATCAGCACCTGCGCCATTATTATTACCTTTTTATCTTTGTTCACATTTTTAAATGTTTTTCAATTAGACAACCAGTGCAGGCACAGGTTGTCTACAACAAGTTGTCAATTGCTCACAGTTTTGGCCACCGAACGGTCAGTCTTGAGTCCGTACAAGTTAATAAAGTTTTCAGTTAGAAATTAAAAACAACAATGTTAAGCAGTGATACGTATAATTTATCAAAATAACACTAGACAATGGTGAACTCATGGTGTGTATCAGAAATTTTACTGTTGAAAATCAATCAAAATGAGAAATTAATGATGTGCTTCTTTTTCAGCAATCTTTCTTTGAGACTCTGCCCAACTTTTTTTATTCGACTCAGAATTAACTACCTTATGTATTTTACTGAAAGCCCAGAAACCCCCTAGTACACCAAATGGATAATACATCCAAATCCAATTATTTTTCATGTAAAAAAATAATGGAAACTGAGCTACTTTTGCCGAAAAGGTATACGGGAATTTCATGTGACGACCAGATTTTCTGAAAAAAATAATAATATTTCATTGTTGAAAAGTAGTTTGTGTTTTCCTAGAAGACTATATTTACTTTACTACATTAAAATCTAAGCTTGATGACCGTGAACAAGAGGGGGTGGAGGCGGTGCGGGTGCTCCTCTTTTTTTTTTTTTTTTTTTTTTTTTTTGGTGTGGCACTAGTTTTACTTTGTGCCATTTTCAGGTAAAAATTTGGGAAACAGGGAAATAAAAAACGGAACGGAAAGGATTACAATGATAGGAAATATGGATCAGGCAAGTCATTAATATAATATATTATGTACAATATAATAAATAAACTAAAGTTTAATATCATTTATATACAGAAAAGAGCCAATTATATCATAATAAATTATTGGGTTATCTAATAAACAAATCATACGAGTGGGGAAAGGAGTTTTTAAACTAATAAGGGAATTAAGGAAATCAGAACGGTCATGACGAGAACATGAAAAAATTATGTGGTCCAAGGTACCAACGTCTTCCCCACATTCACACATGTTATCCTCTACAATACGGAGCTTGGCAAGATGGTAAGGAGTACATACATGACCCAAACGCATACGAATGATTTGACTAACAACCAATTTGGAGCACTTAGCCTTGAAAAACCATGGCTTAATAGGAACATGAGGTTGAATAAAGTAATAATATTTTCCTTTTGTTTGTGTACTCTCTCCCCATGAGATATTCCAGGCATCGCGAAGGTATGACTTAGGTAAATTAATGATATCATGGGAAAAGTTTATATATGGAAAAGTGTCTCCATCATTGACAGCCTCCTTGGCTAAACCATCCGCTTTATCATTTCCCTTTATGCCACAGTGGCTAGGAATCCAAACAAAATGTACAGATTGGCCCTTCAACCTTAGTTTATATAATACATTTTTAATATCAAATACAACAGGATAGAAAGCCTTCATTTTAAATGGGAACTTCTCAATTGCCTGTAACGCACTCCTAGAGTCGGAAAATATAACAGTATTTTGTAACTTAGCTAACAAAACATATTCTAGTGCCTTAAATATTCCAAAGCACTCCCCTGTAAAAACAGAAGACTCCGGAGGAAGTTTTATTTTTTGAATAAGCTTATACTGTGCATGATAAACTCCTACACCTACACAACTATCCAGCATTTTAGAAGAATCTGTAAATATTAAGTGCCAGTCTTTCCATTTATCATCAATATTACTGATAAATTTAGAATTCGCTCCAGAATCAGTTTTGGCGATACCCATATCATATATTATTTCAGGCTTTAAAAGTAAAGAGTCAAAAACGTTATCATTAAATATTGCTAGCTTTGGTGCATTATGCACAGGCGATTCAAGTAACCTAAACTTCCTGTAACTAGTAATTAAAAAAGGAACAGATTTGCATCTCCAATAGTTGGAGCTTTCAATCAACGAATTTAGATTATCTAGCCTAATGATCAATGGATGGTTGGAAAATTGCATGATTTTAAATACAAACCTATCAGCTAACAGTTGTCTTCTTAAATATAAAGGAGGTTCACCACACTCTACTTGCAACGCGTTTAAAGGACTCGAACGCATTGCACCCGAAATGATTCTGAGGGCTTTAGATTGAATATTATCTAGCTTTTTGAACCATTTTTTACTACCACCTTCTAATAAAAAGGTACCATAATCCAAAATACTACGAATTATAGCATTGTATAACAATTTCTGGTTAAAAGGGTGAGCACCCCACCACACACCCGAGAGGCATCTCATAATATTCAACTGCTTTTCACATCTATCCACTATGTAACGTAAATGAGATTTACCTGTCATTTTCTTATCCAAAATTAAACCCAAGAATTTAGTTTCCTCCCCAACATTTAGAGTATGATTGCAATAAGAAACTTTAGGTGGTGGAAAATCCCGTTTTCTAGAAAAAACTACTACAGAACTTTTGTTAGCTGATAAATCCAATCCATTATTATCAAGCCAAACCTTTAATGACGTGAGAGATTCTGTTAATGAATTACATGCAGTTGGAATAGACATGTTTATTGAATAAATAAGTAGGTCGTCAGCGTATTGTAAAACATTAACGATACCATCTAAGGACGCGTCAAGATCATGTGTATAAATGTTGTAAAGTAACGGGCTAAGTACAGACCCTTGAGGTAATCCCTTATAAACTGTTCGTGAGAGTCTTGAACCTTGGTTTGTTATTACAAATATAAAGCGAACAGATAAGATATTAATAATAAAATTAACTAAAATTGACGGCACCTGCAATTTTATTAGTTTATTTCTGAGCACTGATATTATTACATTATCATAAGCTGCCGAAACGTCTAAAAATGCAGCAACTACCGATAAATTATTAGAAAAGGCCAAATTTATGTCTGTGGTAAAGATACTTAAACTGTCCATGGTACTTTTAGATTTACGAAAGCCGTATTGAGAAATCGAAAGCAAATTATTTCTTTCGATATGCCATTCAAGACGGTTCTTAACCAGGTGTTCTGCAATTTTAGCAATAACCAAAGATAAGGCTATAGGTCGATAAGCAGCCGGTTCATCTGGAGATTTTTTAGGCTTTAATATAGGAACTATTTCTTGAGTTCTCCAAGAGGTAGGAATGTTCCCAGAAATCATTATGGAATTAATTATTTCTAAATAATATAAAAGTGAGGAATCTCCCATATTTGAAAAGAAAGCATAAGGTATTCCATCTTCTCCAGGACAAGAATCTTTAACACTCGACAATACCCCTTTCAGCTCGTATAAAGAAAAAGGCAAGTTTAAACTATTCGATTCTTTTATTCCAGGATATAATGCGCAACAAGGCATCAAAGAATTTTTTTCAGGAGCTGTTGCAGGGGCCAATCTGTCAAGAAAATCGTCAGCTAAAGCAGGAGACAACTGAACACCACAACGATTTTGGTTAAACGCATTTCTAAAACGCTTTATGTTACTCCAGACCTCCGAAGGACAAGTTCTAGGAGAAAGGGAGGCACAAAATGATCTCCATCCCTCAAATTTCCTTTCCCTCAGAAAATCTCTAGTCTCATTAATTATACCAGTCAGTTTATTTAAATTTTCTTCCGACATATCCTCACTATACTCTCTTTCCGCTTCCTTTCTTCTTCGTACTGCATTTAAACATTCAGTATTCCACCAAGGAGGCATAGGTAAATTGTTTGTGCGGGAACTTTTTACAGGGAAAATCTCATCCGCAACTTCAAGCATGCAAAGAGCTAAGGCTCGAGAGCAATCATCTTCTCCTCCATGAAGTATTTCAGGTAACTGTGACATTTTAACTTCAAGGACCTGTTTAAATTTTTCCCAATCAGCTTTACCTAATCTGTACTTTAATCGAGGGGGACGCTTTAAACTGATGGGATATTTGTCGGGGGATGCTATTACTAGGGGAAAATGATCACTGCCTAGTGTAGAAGAAGAGAAGACCGACCAAGTGAGTGATAAGGCCAAACTAGGGGAACAAATCGACAAGTCCACAGCACTCGGAAATTCATTGGGCTTGGTACGTCTAGTCGGTGACCCAGTATTTAATATACATAAATTATTGTCATCTAATATTTGTAGCAAACGCACACCATCACTTTTATTTTCACCGCATCCCCACGTCTGATGATGACAATTAAAATCTCCCATTATCAAGACAGGGCTTTTCAATGAACAAATAATATCACTCATCTCTTGTAGAGCAGCGGAGGTTGGCTTTGGAATATATACAGAGGCATAAGATACATTATTTACACGTACAGCAACGAATTCAACTAAAGAATACTGATTGGGTAATGTAATTTGAGAAAATGCAACATTGTTTTTAATTAAGATGGCAACACCACCGTAGCCATCAGTTCTGTCATTACGAATGCAAACATAACCTGAAATACCAAATATTCGACCGTGTTTAAGCCATGTTTCACTCAATGCAACAATAAGTGGTTTATACTTGTTAACTAAATAGAAAAGATCAGTTTTTTTATTAGTCACTGACCTGACGTTCCATTGAATAATCAAATCCATTATCGTATTTGTCTGTCAGTAATTTACAAATCAGGTCAGCGTTGTTCGGTTTTATGTATTTTTTATTTTGTAACATCTTAATAAGACTGTTAATTAGATCCATAATCTGTTCATGATCTTCTTTTTGTTCGGATTTATTCTGTAGAGCACACCCATTACTGGGACTTGGTAAACTGAACTCATTTATTAATGCATTGTGTGCTGCTCTGTCATATCCAGACGCAGATTTAGGAGGCGAACGTGGTTTTTTAAATACTGTTTTTTTATATGAAGTTGTCCTAGGACCATTATTCACATTATCATTAGTGTGCAAGTATGTGGATTTGGAATCTGATTGAGAAATTTTTCTACCTGAAACAACTTTATCTGCATAAGACATAGAGGAAGATGGATGCAACTTACTAGCCTCCAAATAAGAAATACATGAATGAGCCATAGTGTTTTTGATATCTCTTTGTCTCTTAAACTCAGGGCATGCTTTATTTATAGCAAAGTGATAACCAGAACAATTTATACAAGATGCACAATCCTCCTCAATGCAACAAGATTCAGCTGAATGATTTTGTCCGCATTTAAAACATCTCGGCTCTGCAGCCCTACATTGTAATTTTGTATGTCCGTACCTACAGCATCTGAAACACTGAATGGTGGGGTACACATATATATCAACATTTAATGCATTATAGCACATGAATATTCTCTTTGGTAGAATCTGTCCATCAAAAGTTATAACAATGGATTCTGAAGGTTTCCAAACTGGACTACCGTTAATCTGCACTTTATAATTTAACCTCCGAATTTTAATGACCTTTCCACACCCAACAGGTGTAGAAATATTTGCTTCAATTTCATCGAATGACCATTCTGAAGGAACACCACGCACAATACCTATTCTAGTTACATTGAATGTTGGGATAAAGGCTTTGAATCCATTAGTACCTAATAAGTTAGATTTTAAAAAATCGTTTGCATCATGGAAAGTTGAAAATGCAACTGCACACTTATTGCGGCCTATCCTTTTAATGCTTCCATTAATTATATTTTTAAATCCTCCCCGTTTCATAAAGTTTCCAAATGCAATGGGATGTAATACAGTTCCACTATTAGGTAAGTCAGTGATGCGCTGAACATGTATCAAATAAGGAGATACATCGGTATGTATGTACTCCTTCCTACCAACCGGCTCAAAACTTGCTTGACTAGGCATTGACTGTGACTTAAGTTGGGACGACGTTTGGTTACCATGGGTATTTTCAAGAACAGTCTCTTGGGGATTACAATTACAATCCGTGATACCAAGTTCATTCTGGTCATGACCTTTTCTGCTGCGTTTGCGTATTTTACAAGTTTTACAGATTCTCCTGCGTTTTCGAGAAGATTTTTCGCTACTGTCAGTGGCTACTGAACCATCGGTGTCCATGCCACTTTTATCCACAGAATAATCATTCCGTGATATGATAGTCACATAGTTTGCGACATCCTCGGGGGGATTTAGGCCGCCGCCTAAATCCCCCTGCAAGTTATTAGGGGGGTCGTTCATACGACCCGGACTTAGGGACTAATCATACAATAAAAAAAAAAAACTTACCAAATATTCACCTACGAACACTACTACAAATATATACAATTAATATACAATATTATATACAAAGATAAGACTCAACTGATCCGTTTTACAATAAAAATTAAATTTCAAGAATTTGAAACAACCGCGCGCAACCGAAGTTTCCCGCCTTTTTTTCGTGCTCCTCTTCGATTCAAAAGTCAGTGAATGTAAGGGGGGTGTCTGATGATTTGCTTTTAAAAAAAGTTTCGGTTTCAGGCAACATACCCTGGAATTATTTCTTCCTTACGCAAGTAGTTTTCCACAAACTCATAATATCGTATCAAGTCCTTAGGGAAGATCATTATAAATTATGCTTTTTTATTATTGAAAACCACAAAACTGACTGACTGACAAAATGGCAGATTAATGAAAATATGTCATTGATTTACGGCAACGTGATTAATATTGATAATATGTTTAAAAAGTAAAAACTGACAAATGAGTTTTCGTTTTCCGGACTCCTAGTTGTCAGTGTGTTGTCGGCGAGTGCACTCTACCAACTTTTAATAACACTTTTAAAACACGTTTGCGTGTATTATTCTGCATTTATTGGTTTAGTGTTTGATGATGAATGATGTATGTATCTTTAATAATATTTACAATACAAACATAAACTCACGCCCTTTTCCCATGAGGGTAGGCAGAAATCACAGAACGCCACTTGCTACGATCCATAATAAGGTCCTCGTCCACATTCATACATTTATAAATACATACTTAATACATATATTATGTAGGTACAATAATTGTAGACTTTATTTTCCGAATATGAATCGTTCCCACACCCTGAACCAATATCTTTTTTTATATTTTAGAATGTAAACCAACGGACCCTTCCCGAAGCCGTCAACCCAACAATTTCTCCTGTATTGTGGGTGTCTACAAACATTCAAAGTAATTCAAACACACTTACACAAACCAAACAACCGGAACAACGGTATATAGGCCATAAAAATATTATATCCGTGCGGGGATCGAACCCGCCACACGCAGCGCAGCAGTCAATCGCTCAGCCACTGCGCCAAAAGTTAATATTATTTAGCAACCCTTGCCACAAGGGTTGATGTTCAACAAGATAAGGCAGATCTTACCAACGCGACGTTACTCCGTGGATGAGTACTCATTACATTACATACCATAATGTTACACACCAAGTTTACTCCGTATCTAGGAAAGCACGTTAAGCCGTTTGGCTCGGCTGTCTTTTGTAGATTTTTGACAGTCATTACAGCCTTACAGGCAACTAGACAACCAGTCTTACCAAGGAGTATCTATCGTATGACCCAGTACCTACTATCTGGGTTGTGGAGGTCAGATAGGCAGTTGCTCCATGCGAAATACTGGTATTTAGCCGCATCCGGTTCGACTGGAAGCCGACCTCAAAAATAGACTATGAAGAAAGTTCATGATAACTGTTGATTATACATACATATCTTGTAACTTTCCAAAAATAATGATATTTTCGAAATGTTTGTCCCCTACTCCTCGCGCGTTATTTCTTCCACCACCTCACTCTCGCGCATTCAAAACAGTTGTTTCGCCGCTTGTTAGAAACCTTCGGTTTCGTCCAAATTTCGGCCTATTTTTGAATTTATAGGTCACGGGCTACCCTGTATGTATACAGCGAGCCATGGAGCGTTCCATGTTCGGCATCAAACTTTTCGATATTGAAAATCGCGTTACGGAACTCAAATGGAGTTGGGCAGGACGCCTAGCAAGGCGCAGGTATAGGTGGACTATGGCTGACACCGAATGGCGTCCGAGAACTGGCAAAACAAATTATGGTGTAACAATTAGGGGAAATGGGCAGACGACATAGTTGCCATCGGGGGAATAACCTGGATAAGGCTGGCAAAGGACCGAGGAGATTGGCATTGAAAGGAGAGGTGACAAAAGCAAAAAGCCCTCTACACGTTGGCCAAGTGTACTCGACGAACGCGCACTGCCATCGTAAACTGGGGCTTATAATTTATTGGAGAGTATTTTAATCGTAATGTAACTGAAAGTACTAGTTTCAATTTAATTATTAAGTAATTGTGAAAGTCGTTCCTACACGATAACCATCTCCAATTTTATTTATTGTTCTGGCAATGAAAATCAATGTTGGGATTTTTGAACGAAAGAATTAAAGTCAAATCGAAATGAAACGTCCCCCTCTCGCCCCTGGTCTGGTTGCTGCACCCCCTTCAATTTGTGATTTGTAAAATTCTTGTGAATTGAAAAGGCAACGTTCCTTGCTCGAGCGAGACTGTTTTATATTTGACTTCCTAATATTCTATTGAAATGTGTGATCACGAAAAAGAAGAAGCAGCTAATCTGGTTTGTAAATCAATTTGTCTTGCATCTGTTGTAAAATTGAGATCTGACTAAAACAATTTGTTTCGATGATTTGCTCATTAAAAGATTCGTTTTGTGTAATTTGTTTTAGAAAGAGGAATTCGAATGGGTGCTTCGTGAAGAGGTACACGCGATATTACATCAACTCCATACAGTTTTAGTTGTAAGTGTCATAGATCAAGATAAAAATATCAAAAATTTGTTTTTTTCGTGTGTTATTGAGACAAAATTTGCATTTTAGGAGTGCGCTCATAGATTTCCAGTGCCCTTGTACGGCAATGAGGGTCAGAAACAGGACAAATTCATACTGACATCACAACCTGAACAACTGAAGTGTATTGTGACACTTACTGGGGACAGTATAACCCATGCTGTAAGTACCCCTATGAATCATTAATAGCAATCAATACTGTAGCCATAACTGGGTTAACACTAGGGAAACATTAACTTAAAACATGTTGAAATCTTTATTTCTCTCTTCTTTTAACTGAAATCTTTTATCTCATCTGACAACTTGTTTTTTGGGAATGTTTCACCAGTGAGATGCTCAGTAACATTGGTCATAGTAGTACAAACAAAGCCAGGCATATCCCTGTACATTGTTTCAAAACTAATTTTTATAATATTGAATGTAATAGATGGTGTTCTCTTGCCAGGACATAAGTTTCAAAGTACTACGACAAATGCACACAATATGCCGTACATCAATCAACCAGGATGGTCCGTGGAAACTCCAGCAGATACAGGATGCTGCCAATCATTTGCAACAGGCTATCGGTTATATTGATAATGTGGATAAACATTATGTGTTCAGGTATGTACTGTGCTAATATAATTAGTATCTAACATTTGTTTTTGCAATATAAACAAAAAATGAGGTAAAGGTTAAATCTGATTCTTTTCTTTTTTACCTCTATGATCTATATGAATCTTTTTTGCCTTTCAATCATTCTTAGTCTTCACACTTTAAAAGAATCCAACATTTAATTTAAATAAAACAAAATGATTTTAATTGTAGTAATTATATCATTGTGAACATCCCGTTTCTCTCATTAAGTTATAAAAGGAAATTAACAACATTCTGTATAGTAAAACATCACATGAACACAACTGATATGACCTCAACACACATGACAGAGGAGCTCAAGGCTATGCATATTTATTTCACCTGAAGAACAATAATCTCATGTTTACCATAACTGTAGATGCTTTCAAGTTATGCTAATTTCAAGAAGATATAGTATCTTTTGTTACATAATTTTGTTCCACTATCTTTCTATCCAATCTTGAACTGTAAAAATTATCAATATTCAATCATAAAGTACGGTAGTTCTTTTTATAAATCATTTAAGATTATTTAATGTGTCACCATCTGATACACCTATGTGATTATTATGGGTGAAATCACATTAACATGCACAGATCACGAATTTCGAGTATGTCTGTCTCATTCAGTCATGTGATGGCCTCATTTGGTGAATCGAGAAGGCTGGCCACAAGAATCCATTTGCAATGGAAGCAGTTTAATGTGCGATTGATGCAAGACTTTGCCGATTTGTGTGTATAAATGTGATTTCTGTAGACATTAGACAGACCTTGCTTTCATAAATTTTAAGATTCTCAAAAATAAGCAATAGATGTCCATTTCATTTCTCTCTCTTTCGTGGCCTGCCGCGACCCCGTCTCACTGTGTCAGGGCACCAGTTTCTCTTAGCGTTATATTTTATTGTTCTCAATATAATACAATCTTTATTATTTTTTTTTATTTTAGATCATCAGAAGAAGTGCTCCATATTATACAGTGTTTGATTGGTTCACTGCAGCGAGCCCGAACTGCTTTAGTGTTGCCTAAGAAAAAAGCAATTGACGAGCTTATGAAGAGTAGAAATATGGTAATTACAATTTTTATTGGTTAATAAGTAGCTTAACAAGTGGTTAAACAAGTGGTTATTATTAGCTAGAAATAGACAAATATTATGCACAAAGTATGAAATACTATCCTCTTGGCCTCTAGTAGGTTGTAATTAATTAAAGAAACCAAAACTCATCACTACAATTTATTTTCAGAAGGCCCTATCTCCAAATCTGCCAGAAGACTTAGCAATATCATTCTACATACAGTCCCACAAGCTTATATTTGTTGCATACCAACTGAGTTCAGTCCATGGAACGATGCGGATTGACTCTTGTCAGGCGGACTGCGCTGTACCGTGGCTAAGTGATGTGTTGTTCATGTTAACGGCAGCACTCCATATGTGTCAACAACTTAAGGATAAGGTGAATTATAGATTGTTCTCTATTAGATAGTTCATACTTGAGATTCTAAAGTACTACTGGGCTTTGTATCATGAAACAAAGGTTATAAATAAATCAGGCTATAACAACAGTTTATGTTCTTGAAGGCTTCTACAATGATAATATTCAATTTGTCACATTCACAAAACGTCTCATCATATTATGTACGCAAAATATGAGCTTTGGTAAAGTTTTAGACAACAACCCGTTATACAATGTCTCATCATAACAAATCATATTTGATTAAAATCGATTTTGCAGACTGTGACATAACAACCGAATGGAAATATATTTTATCTGATAAAGATAGATCAATAGTTAAACAGGCCAAACATTATTTTGAATTGTTGTTACTGCTGTACATACATGCTACATATTCTTATCAAAGTTACCTAAAATATTGTTTGGTAAATATTTGCCTTCCATGAACCTTCAGGTTTTTCAAGTCTACACCTAAGTACCAATCTTTTTATCTATAGGAAGTGAAACGATACAATCAGTACCAATTTTATCTTTTGACGTGATATGACAAGAGTACAGCTTTACTGATAACAGGTCGGCGTTTTAGTTTTAATATTAATAATCGAATTACCCAAATTGTGGATTATAACAAATTTCATTAGCGTTTCTAAGATAGTGTATAGCACGACAAAATAATAGTCATCGCCTTACGTCACATTCGTTTTCCTTATTCATTTTTAGTGGCCAGTATTTATCAGTTTGTTTAACAGTCATCAAACTCAATAAAAAAATAAAGCAAGAAGGTTGTGATTGGTGATTTCATGTTGTAATCAGATGTCCCTGACTCCACGTGCAGATCGATAGCTGATCATGAAAATGAGTAATAGTGCTTCGTGTTCTGTTTTCAATATAATGTGTTTTTGTTTTCAGCTATGCGTCTTCTCCCAATACAAAGATTTCACGGTGGGATCAAGATCTGCCTCCATGGTGTTTAACTAAAAATATGACCTACCGGGATGTTACCTAATTCTCAAGTGTATGTAAGCATTATATACCTAGGTATGCCGAATATACAAAACAATTGTATGTAAGTACATGTATTTATTTAGTTATAGTTATTGAGTCCATTGTTGATATTCTTGTTGAGTATGTTGTAATATAATGTATAGAAACTAATGTTATAACTAACTATAGGAAAACTAATCTTGGGTCTGCCATGAGTGTATATTTTGAGTAATAGCAAGGGGAATTAAGTATTTGTTAATTTATTTCTACTACTTACCTTATTTATGGACAAGATTACGTTAAATTATGATTTAAGAGTTATGATAGTGGTTTTATTGTAAGTTAATTGTTGCTGGCTTTTGTCAACGTATTATATAGATAATTATTTAGCTATTTAATAGAAAGCACAGTATAAGCCATCCTCTGGCCATTAATAACTGAACAATATCTGAAGGCAATTGGACAAAGTTCAACAACCTATTGTACCCAATTGGAAGTAAATACTTAGCTCGAATTTGCAGCAAGTTTAGTTCAATTTTCATTCAGTTTATCCGCCGACCGGATGGCTCTAGTTAGATAATGTACACAACGCGTTGTAGAATACGACAAAGCAATAATATTTTCTACATGCTAACAAATTAACGCATAAAGTGTAAGTGCAAAGTTATAGTCGAATAGCCCTTGTGTACGATAATGGTATTTATGTCGTGGTCTTAAAGCCCATTACAGAATGAAGGTCCAAGGTCTTGAATTACGAGTTCTAATTGGTGCGGTATTATTTCGTTTCTATTTCTGTAATGAGAGGCTATTTTAAGCAGTTTGACGTTGACCCTTTGAATGTGGGCGGATTGGACGCTGGTGCGTAACCTAAATTACGTTTATCAATTCATTTTATAATCTTGTGGGTCGGTTTTCTTAGCTATCGTACAATATTTGCCTATTATTGAAAGTGGTATGATTCCTACTTATTCTCATCTTCACAGACTAAGATATATAATGTTAAATTTATATCTGAAAATATATTATCAATGTTGTTTAAAGGGTTTATATAACAAAATGCATAATACAGCAAAATTATTTGATTAGTTATTTATTTCTTCTATGTTAATAAATAGATCTGAATGTATAGTTAAAGGAATTTGTATAACTTGAAGCAATGATGCTTCTATCTTATGTCTGTATTGCCATAGTTAACGAAGATACTAATTTAATAATAAAATATACATGTATAAATATATTGATAACTTTATCAAATGGTAAGAAAATGTCCGTCAAATAATATACAACTATAAATATCTTGCTTTCTAAAAGTTTGCTATTTATTTTTCTATATTCAGATATTAAATTATGGGAAAAGTGTCTAATACTAATGCAAAAAAAAATTAAAGTTGCCAAAATCTCATTGTTATTTCCAATCTTCATTCTAAAACTTTGTAAAAAATGTCATCTTCATATTACATCAGTAACTAAACTAAAAGAGTAAATGAAGTTACTAAAGTATGGATGCTTTTGCCTTCAATGTTCCCATAAAATATTTCTGAGCTATTTCAAAGTCAATTAAATGCAGCGGTGTAATTACATTAAAATATTATAAGCTTTTGATGTTTCACAATTTGTACCTTAAATAATATGACTTGAAGGAATTCCAATTTCTAAAAAATGTGATAATAATTACATCTTCGAGTAAGAGGTAGATAAGGGCCAGTCTTGCTTCCCAGAAAGACCATTATATTAAAAAAAAAAACATTATATTCAACCTACTTTTGCTGCCCATACCAGTTGAATTTTGAAACAGGCCTTCAGGCTCTTTTCAAATTCATTCATTCATTCATCATTATATTATTAAGCTATCAAAAACACCTTATCAATGGCCTGTCTAATAATATTGTGTGAACTTACAGGTGATACATTTTCACTCACTCGATAAAAAGTATGATAACTAGTAGACCTGTTATTAGAAATAATACAACCTTTTCTGTTCTTCTATTTTCAAAGCTGGCAATGTTTTATTATTAAGTTATATACTGCTTCATTGCTTCTACTTTTTCTGTGTTCGTAATACACATTAATAATAAAAGGTTGTGTATTAAATGTTGTTTAAATTAGTAAACCTAATATGTAAATAATGTGATAGGATATTTGACTACTTTGAATGATTGACAAACAGTACCCTACTTTTTGGGTCCGCCACAGTTGGTTATAAATTCTTACATATTGTCCAATATTGGAATAATTACTTCGTAATTAAAAAATCTCGTTTTTGTGTAGTCAACTACCCTATGAGCCTTAGTTTAATTAATCTCATGTTTTTCATAAATATGAACACTTAATTCGAGTGGGTAAATAAATTCAAAATTCGAAAAGATTTTTTTATGTAACTGTATGATTGTAAAGTTATTGGCAATGAATGATAAATTGTATTTTTATGCACATATTGATAACTTTGATAAGTAATAAAATTGTTAACGCACTTTCTGAATATTCGCTACTATTTTAGTCTTGTGAAAATCTATTCTATACATTCATTATTTTAAAATTAAGACTGCACCGCACACATGGCCGTTGTCTGCCCAAGGTCATACTTGAGATGCATTTAATTGAACAAAATATTCCATGGTTTATTGTTTTGAGGTGAATGGCCTCAATGTGTAAAGAACCATCATGTTCAAATTATTCATTTGACATGTTTGACAATAAAATTATTGTACTAGTATTATTAGGTAGGTAGTCTCAAGGCTATTTTATCTATACCTACTGTATAAACAGTTCATGTGATTGTGTTGTATTTCAATAAATCAAAATGCTGTTATGCAAAATTTGTTTTTATTTAATTTAACCTGGTAATATGATTATTAAGAAAGAGGAGCTGTGGGTAACAATAATGCATCTAAGGTGGTCAACACCGATAACGCAGTAAAACGTCTGCCTAACCTTTCGGGGGAAACAGGCGTGATGTTCAGTCAACGAATTTTCTCCGGTCCCGTAAAATCCGCGTATTAAAATGATTATATCTGTAGTTTTATTGTAAGTACCTAATTCGTTGTCTAAAATTCTTGAAACAGCACAAAGATCAAAGAGATTAGAGAAGAGCTTCAAAGAGATTTTTGTTGTTCACTTAGAACTTTTTATTATTGTTTGTATGAATTTAGAACTGTAAAGCTATCTTCGTAAACTGATGTACGTCACTAAAACGTCAAAGCTAGGGATGGGACACACACAAAAACGTAGAACGTAAACCTAGGCTCAAAGAGTATAATTAATATTACCTATGGCTCTTTATCGTTTTTACGGTACTAATTACCATTTCCTAATGAGCTTATTTTCAAATCTACCTTATTTATTTAAGAAGGTACCTACTACATGAAAATGTTTCATTAACGAATAAATAATATTTGAACAGCTTGCAATTGATTGGTTTCTGGCTTTGCCCAAATGTAGGATAATCGTGAATTCAAGCGTCTTGCCTCTATGACTACGTTAAAACTAATTTATTTAGTAAAGGTTTTGACAGTTGTGTCATACAAAAGTATGTCAAATCTTTACTAAATGACGGCTTAAGTAATATTTAAATATCTCTGGAGTACCGCAGTAACACTGTTATTTTCAGGCTATTACAAAATAACGTTTAACGTTTTATAACTGGTCATGTGATTCACTCGCAGTTGGTAACGCTCATCACTAAAGCGTCTTGACAGATGGCAAATGTCAGATTTACAAAAATAAATCGTCAAGAGTTGAGGCGTTGAAGTTTGTTTTCACTTTTATTTTGTTATTATATTGTAAATTGTAGTTGTTTCAATATAGAATGCAAACATGTTTATTAGAATTTTCGGTTGGTTCGGCCTTGTTACCGTTATCATTACTGGATTGTTTGGTTTTGGGTTCTATTTAACGTTTCTTGCGTTCATCATCTCCTTTCTGGCTGGGTAAGTTGATAAGAAGGCGTAATTCGTACCTAAAGAATAATATTATTGTTAGGCAGTAGTCTGTTATGATTATATTCTGTAGGCGTATTAATAAGAGCGTTGTTATTGTAGATATTTGATAGACTATCCAATCGGCAGTTGGTATGTAGGACACTTTTATGACAAGTTAAAGTCAGCGAAATTTGATGAAAGATTGGTTTCTTACTTGCCACAAAATATTAGAACTTTTCAAGCATCTTAGTTTGCAATAAATTCTTAGGAAACAAAATATTTTATGAATGTATTTTTGTGTTCAGGATAATAACAATTCTCTACTTCACATATGACAACAAAAAGGTGTTTGCTGTTGATTTGGACTGCCTGGACGATCCATTACAGCAGTCAAACTTTTCTATACAAGTACCTAAGGTATGAGAAGTTCATTGTTTTCAATGAAAGCCAATGATAAATGTGTGGCTATTGTGTTTACTAAGTATGAACTTTGTACTCTAAAAACCAATGAATCATCAAAATCATTTTGGACCAATGGTTTTATTCAAAAAATGTCTAAATAAGAACTATATTTTTGCTAAAACAATTATAAACTTTCAATACTACTTAATTTGAACCTTTTTGTCCAATATTTCAGGTGTTGGAACTGTTCCAAAAAGAAATTCCTTTGCCAAAATATGACAACAGAATCACAGGTAGCGAAACTGTGGATTCATTCCTTAACGAGATAATAACAATCATCATCAATGATTACGTGACTCCATGGTATGAGATTCTGACAAGTGATGAGGAACTTACAAACCATTCTATAAAGAAATTGGTGCTTGCTGCTGGTGCTAATGTAGCTAATAGGTGATTATAAATGATTCTATTTTATTGTTAAATATGTAATGTTTCTCATAAGGAGATTGTGGCTAAATAATAATGGATGCCAAGCTGTTAAAAAAAAAAAAAAAAAAAAATATAATAATAATAATAAAAAATAAATATTTTCTTTTTCAAAATTATATGTTTAATTTTGTGATTTTGTAATGTTTCTCAATTCATGAATATAATTAAATTAATAAAAAATATATATTTTCTTTTTCAAAATGATATGTTTAATTTTATGATTTAGTAATTAAAACAAACTTTTATTCCTTTACTGGCAGTTGCCAGTTAATAATTACATTTCCATAATGAAGCCAAGACTTCTAGGTAACAGTATATTCTGGTATTTCAGAGTCAAATCTGTGGATTGGATCCACCTTCTCTCCACCCGAGTTCCTGAAGAGTTGACAACACATTTAAAACTGTTCAAACAGTCAAGAGTAAGATTGAAACATGTGGATCTGATGAGTGCCAAAGACATGCCCAACGGGACATCTAAACCGAGTCCAAAGAAACAAGAGGAAAAGAAAACACACAGGAGAAATAAGAGTGACACTGATGTGTATTGGCCACCAGGTAATTATAATTTCATCTTTTAAGGTATTCCAAATTAAAAAAAATTGTTTTCAATTGATATTACACAAATCAAGAAAAGGTCAACTTTGCAGAAATAAAAATTTAGTGTTGTGTGTGTGTGTATTTCAAAATGATGAGTAGGTACTGTTCAATTGTTAGGACATGCCTTTGCCGATCCCCATTAAGACAGTCGTCGGTCCAATAACATGTCATGTTTAGCAAGCTAAGCATTCATATTCTAGTAAGTAAGTAATTTAGTAGTTGGACATTAATAAAAGGAACTTTGGAATGAACAGTCGTTTCCATCAGCCACCTATCCTTATGGATATATTTCATGGCGACCCTGCCATATAAGAACAACAAAAACTTAAGTCAAGAAATTAAAAATAAAATAATAAAAATTGAAGAAAAGAAAAAAAAAACACCAAGAACGAAGAAACAATCAAATTCAAGAAAGAAGCACATAAAAAAGAGACATCAAGAAAGAAGATGGGAAAAAACTTACTCAAAAGAAGAAACAGTTTTAGCTCCAAATGCAAACGAGGAAGCCAATGCCAGCGCAGTAAAAGTCTTACTAAACCTCAAGCAGCATCAGCAGTTTAGAACGAGGAGTAGCCCAGCCCAGTAGCTATAGCTGTGTTGTAGGGCAAATTAAAGTTTTTTTTTTCCAAAATTACATATTACAGAGAAAACAGGATACATTTAATACTAGCAGTCAACTGCGGCTTTATAATTATATTTTAAAACAATTAAATGAATTATGTTTTTCTTTGCAGAAGCACAAACATTTGGCAAGTCGAAGTTTTACGACAGTTCAGAAAACATCAGTGGGAAAACTCTCAAGGATATATTTTTTGATCTGGAATGCTCTATAGAAAACAGGCAGCAATGTAGAGATCTGTATTGTATGGATGCTGATAAAGAGTATGGTAAGTTAATCATTGTATTTTTGAGATTAAATTTTACGGTGTAAAGCTTATATAAAGTGGTCAAAAGAGGTTTTAAATTGTCGTCGACACGCTTACAAGAAGAGGCTGTACTGGCAATTTCAGTGTTTTGTAATTTTTGGTCTTTTTTAAAGGTTGTTCCTAAATCAAACCCTTAAAAAAAACCCTTAAGCCCTTAAATTAGATATGTTTTAATTACCTTAGAAGGTAGACCGCCTCGTTGGTTAAGTGTACGCAAGCGCGACTGCTGAGCATGAGGGTTCGATTTCCGGGTGAGGCAAAGTGTTATTGAGTTTTTCCATCAGGAATTTCTTAATAGCAGTCACGGAGTCTGCATTTGTGCTCAGTTGATGGTAATGGGCTATTACATGGGACTTAAACATAACTGGCTAATAGGGTAGTTAACAAAATAAATGTAGTTAGTCCGTCAGATAGATTTCCAAAAAATATTGGACACGTATTTTTTCTTTTTTCACGTAAACGAACAATGAAGACGATACAGTGCTTTGAAAACTTGTGTGACGTCATATTCTAAGACATTAGTATGACATTTTTTACCGGGGAGTGACGTCACAACCCCCCACTCAAATCTTTGACGTGTTTTATCTTCGTCAATTTTTATTGATTCGATAAAACAAAAATATATATCCAATATTTTTCGATAATCTAACAGACGGACTAATTAGAATCATATTTTTTTTAGTCAGTAAACATCCCTATTGTGGCTGTACTATTGTTATGTTAGTAATATTATGATATGTTACCATAGGCTTTTTTGGCAATCTGGAAACTTGACCAGTCTCATATTGCCCCTTTTAGATGATCTTATTATATTCATGATAGAACTACTAATATTATATGTTGTTCCTAGAGTTGCTGTGCGAAGTTTCCGAGGCTGTCCTATACCTAGTCGCTCCAGAAGAGGCTTGGCGATGCCACGCGTTAAAAGTGATACTGATAGAGTTGATATCAGCTGTTGTGCTACGGCCGATGATCAACTTGTTGAGTGATCCTGATAATATCAACAGGACTATTATAAGGAGTGTAAGTTCTTTTAATAAACTTGGTAGAAGAGACACCGGTGCACAAACACTTACCACATATTCGGTATACTTCATTCTAAACCCCCCCAAAAAAAGTACTGATGAAATATTTATATATTATAACTAGCTGACCCACGCAACTTCGTCCGCGTCACATAATATAGCTTGTATCCTTTCTCGATAAATCAACTATCCAACATATTAAATTGAGTAAAATCGTACTCGTAACAAACAAAAAATCTTACCTTTCCTCTCTCTCTCTCCTATTAGTTTAGATTGGCTTCGATTATATTATTAAAGTAACAATTACTATAGGTATCTCTTACTGTTTAATATACAGTAACACCTTGTACTTGTAAACATTATGGTGCAGTAAATATTTTGAATTTGAATTTCTGCGGAGCCCCCAGAGGCCAGAATCCCCACGTACCTACCGCACCGGACCGAATGACTGCCACGCGCTAATTATTTTGTCGCCAGTATATTTTTACATTGCGATATCTTCTAAGATATTTGTTTAAACTGTATAGAGTAAAGGGCACAAATATTCTATATTAAATTTCTGTGCTAGCAAACACATTTATTTAGATACAGATTAATACCATATGGGTTAAATAAGCTTCGCAAAATATAATTCTTTTTAACCTAACATTTTAATATAAAAAAATGATTGCCGTGAGTCAATCTTAAAAGATAGACATATGCTGTCGCGGACTTTTTTTTAGAACTTTTAAAGAGGAACAATTCTTTCATACATGATATTTACGTAACTTAAACCGTTTTCGCAGCGCACGCAACGGAAGCTCTCAAAAAGGAATATCTTTTCCCGTTTTTGCAACATTTTTCATTTATGCTCCGCTCTTATTGATTGTAGCGTGATGTTATATAGTCTAAAGCCTTCCTCGATAAATGGACTATCCAACACTAAAATAATTTTTCAATTCCAACCAGTAGTCCCTGAGTTTACCCCGTTCAAACAAACAAACTCTTCAGCTTTATAATATTAGTATAGATAAATAAAATAAATAAAAATAAAAACTTTTTATTTCAGACTTCAAAGAATCCATAGAATGTTAGTAACATAACAATAAAACTTATGAAAAACTAGTGTTAGTAGTAAAATAAAAATTATGTGGATCAATTTTTTTTAATCTGCTGTTTCTTACAAATGCGTAATAGGTACCTGCTACGACAAAATTAATGAAACAGCGGTTTTTTTATTCAAATTACCGTTTATAAATGGATTCAAAATGATGTACTGAGCATGTGATAACCATTTGTGCTTCGGTGTTTAGTCACAAGTTTGTTCCTACTAAGTTCCATTTTTTTTTTGGGTTAGTTACGTAAATAATGTTGTTTGGTCTAATTATTCTTTCTTGTCTCGTTTTGGACTAATAATATATGATTTTTGTATTTGTATTGAATCTTCATGTTTTTTGTGTGAACAGTGTTGTCGAGATTCGTGTCTGCCATCGGAGTTGTTTCTTGTTGTCATCCGCTGCTGCACTGACGCCGAAGAGTTAGATGCCACTGTGGAACTGGTCCAAAAGGATATACAGAAATTGGTAAGTACCTACATAAGCGAATAGTACCAAGAGTTGAGTTACATTATGACTGCTACACACAATTTGTACTTTCATGAACAATCTAAACGTACTTGTATTTGTATTTGTACTGAAGGAAATTGTTAGTCCATTGTTGGTTTAGTCATCAAGTAGTCGTAAGCGCGATGTCTGAGCATAAGGTCCTAGGTTCGATTTCCGGGTCTGGCAAAGTGTTATTGGGTTTTTCGTTTTTTTTTTGTAATGTGTTAACTCATGACCTCTATCGTGTCCTAAGGACAGAAATGAGGTCGACGATGGAACGAGCTAACCCAGAAGAAGCCTATTTACTTGCGACTTAAATAGATAAGAAGACTCCAGTCATAATATTTATAACCTCAGGAAAACCGACTTTGGCTGTGTGCATAATAAAAGATGTACCAAAGCTCTTTGTTCTATCAGGAATTTCTCATTAACAGCAACGAAAGCTGAATTTGTGCCCGATTGATGTCTTTAGGCTGGCCCGCTATTACATACATGGGAGTTAAACATAATTGTCTACAGTTAAGACATGCCAGGACCATCTAGAATCGAAATTACTAAAATGTTGACTCAAGGTGAACAAGTTTTAAATGTAATACGTATTTTAGCATTCCAGAGACAGCGCAGGCGAATGGGAACTGCAAGACCGTCAAAAGCTTTCATCCTTACAATACCTGACCCGTATAATCCAAGCACGAAGGGCCACTTTAGGCCCTCAAGAAGGGCTCGCCCACACTGCGAATGTGGAGAAAGTGTCGGAAGAAGTTTCAAGGTCATTGAAGTTTTTGAGGGCAACTACCGCTTGGAGGTCGAATGCACAGTATTTGTTGGAGATTGAGTTGAATGAAGCTGGTGAGTGGCGACTTGTTGCATGTTGAATATTTATAGTTTATATGTTGTATCAACAGAAGTAGCGACAGTTGCCCTTCTTCTTATCGTGTGGGCAGTAAGGTTTAACGACCCCATACACCCTAGTGTCAGAGATTCTAAACCGCCTGAAAGGCTCTGACATGGTTTGACGACCGCCATTCACAGTATTTGTTGGAGATTGAGTTGAATGAAGCTGGTGAGTGGCGACTTGTTGCATGTTGAATATTTATAGTTTATATGTTGTATCAACAGAAGTAGCGACAGTTGCCCTTCTTCTTATCGTGTGGGCAGTAAGGTTTAACGACCCCATACACCCTAGTGTCAGAGATTCTAAACCGCCTGAAAGGCTCTGACATGGTTTGACGACCGCCATTTGCCCTGCAAGTGGGTCACATCAGGCTCTTATTGAATAAATAAAATGACTGAATGCAAATGATGATGATGATGATTTCTTGTCCTGTGTGAGACCAATAAATACTTTTTCTTTCTTTCTTTCTTTCTTTCAAATGATGGTAAATTAAGAAAAAACGCATTTTCAGTAACCTGGCCAAGTGATTCTCCCGTCGAGAAGAGCTGCTAAATGATAGCTATGTTATGTTTGCTAGGGATTTAATTTTCCGCACTTACTGCCTTACTCAGATATATTCACATCATCAATATCTCTGTGTGCGGCAGTGAGTCCTTAAGGGACGTGAAAAATTAATCGATATCGATAAACGATAGCTACGAGTACCTATGCTATAAATTACTAGGGCAATTAAATTAATTAGACGATTTTTCCGCAAATTAATTTTGAAACAAAAAATTGCTTGTTGTGAAGACATAATTGTATCTAGATAGAGATATGAGGAGCTGTATTTCAAGAGTTATTGAACTGTGGCTACATAACTTCTTTATTAGCTCTGACTTTCATATTACCCCTTTTTTTTGGGGGGGGTTGGGAAATCATCAAATAACCCCTCCCGCTTTGGGCAGAGCGGAAGGGAGTGTCAGACTTCTACTGACTAAAAACCACCCATGTTTCTTCTTAGCCCTTGTGCCGAGGCTGCGGTATCTATTTCGAACAACCCGCAGCCCCCGCGGGTTCATATTACCCCTACAATTTACAAGCTACAATACATGTTACAATAATGATCCCCTTTTTTTTTGGTGGGTGGGAACTCATGAAATGACTCCTCCCGCTCTGGACGGAACGGAAGGGAGTGTTAACCTTCTACTGACTAAAAACTAACTATGTTCTTTCTAAGCCCTTTGTGTTCCGGGGCCGCGGAATCTCTTGATTCCTTACGGTCCATTGACCATATTTTTTACTAGCTTATGCCAGCGGCTTCGCCCGCGTGGCGTTCGATAATTATCCCACGAGATGATACTACCGGGATAAGAAGTATCCTATGTGTTAATCTACAGTTAATAAACTATCTGTGTTCTAAATTTCATCCACATCCGTTCAGTAGTTTTTGCGTGAAAGAGTAACGAACATACACACTCACACACAAACTTTCGCCTTTATAATATTAGTGTGATATCACATAAATATTTTGTTGCTAATTTCTAGACGCGTCCCACACATCAAAAGCCGTGCTAGACAACCTACGCTCGTCGGCGCTAGAACTGTGCGACCTCTACCTAGCCCCCAACCGGCCCGGCGTGATGGGTCTACCAGAGAACGGCTACGGCGAGCTAGTGAGGAAGATCACGACGGAAGGCGAGGAGTTTACTAACAATCCGCTGATATGCTTCGATGATGTGCAGAAGTGTGTGTGTGATGCGTTAGAGGTGGGTGTTTCGTTTTATTTTGTGCAATTTGAGTGATGTAAGGGCAAGATAATGATGATGATGACCATTATTTTTATCGCAGCAGTCATCTGGTCGGAGATATAAAAATGGAGGAGCTCGTGGCTTAATAAGAACTGCCACTCGGGTCGATCTTTAGGTAAAGCTGTGCTTGCCTAGATCGGTCAGTGGATGGGTGACCGCCCGACATACCGAGTTTCCTCCGTGCCTCGGAAAGCACGTTCAGCTGTTGCTCCCGGCTGCCATATATAGACCTTTGGCAGTCGTTACAGGTAGTCAGTAAACCTGAAAGTCTGACAACCAGTCTTACCAAAGGGTATCGTATTACCCAGTATTAACTGGGTTGTGGAGGTCAGATAGGCAGTCGCTTCATGTAAAATACTGATATACAGCTTCATCTGGTTAGACTGAAAGCCGACCCTAACATACGAGTAGTTGGGAAAAGGCTAGGCAGATGATGATGAGTCGTCTGGTCGGAGAATACGAGCATATTCTGAAACTTTCCATTTTGTTCCTCAAACCGTGAAAAAAGAGAAAAAACCTCTGCTTAACCTTTTAGAGCCAACAAGAGTAGTTACATTGGGTATTTCAAATAAATAACTCCTACCGAAAAAACTTCCGAGATTAGGATCACTGAATTTTTCTCAACAAAAACGTTATAATAGTTCATCTGGCACAAATATAAGTTATTAATAGTGTTGTTTGATTTCCAGGATGACCCATCATGGCAAAATGACTTTATGATGGATAGCGAAGACAGTTCTGATAAAAGCAGGTATGTATAATATATTATGTTACTATTACTATACTTTAGTTTGTATTGCAACTGAATATAAAATATATAAATACGATCGAATTAAGAAACCTCCTCGTTTGGGAAGTCGGTTAAAAAATAAAATTAATTGATAAGTTATTACTCACAAACATCAGTGTAGCTTTGGCTCTTGTACTAGTTCCTGAATCACAAGAGCCACACTGTATCACGTATATGAAAAATACTTTAAAATAAATGTTTTTTATTCCAGTAATAATGACATAAATAAGGACGAAAAACCCGACACGCGAAAATACAGCGGTAAGTAACACAACCAATCTCCTTTGAACAACTAATTCTTTTCTAACTGTCCATTACGTCCAACTTACCATACAAACCCATCCAAAATGTGCAGACAAATGCAAGAAAATTATGAGGTCATGTCTCAATCAGTTGCCAAAATTGTTTCTGAAGTCGAAACACAAGTATGACCTAGCCAGCAAGTCGTCGACGTTTCCCCGCTCCCTCACGCGAAGAGTACCAAGTAACAAGAACCACACTCTACCTAAATGCAATGCGTTTGGTATTACAATTCAAAGTGAAGTTCTAGACCCCGATGCTGGTACTACACTTGGCGTATTGGCGCAAATGTTTGCGTTATATCGTAATATTGTTATGGAAATTAATTGTTAGGCAAATATTTTCAGTATAGCCATTTTGTATGACAGACAAAAATATTTAATTCGTATTTAACATGACTCGAAATAGGCATAAAACTATTCAGAACAAACAGTTGGAGGAAAATATACGTGACATTAATCGCTCACCATCATTGAAAAGGCTTATTAAAAGCAATAAAAAAAAATCTAAGAATTACAGGTTGATAGTCTAGCAATTAATTTCCTTGACTTTACAAAATAAACTTTAAATCAATAAGAATAGAGTTATTTTGTAGTTCCCAAATAACGTAAATATTGTGACAAATACACCAAGTGAAGTGCCAGCATTACACATAGTTGTTTGTGTATTGTAGCTATCCTTGCATCGGCAACCTGATTATTGCTAGTTAGATACCTCTTCCTGTTTCTTCTTACTTCTTTATGACCACTCTGTTATTTTAGCACTGTTGCGAGCGAAGTGTTCAAAATATGAATAACAGTAGCCGGCTGCAAAAAAGGCATACGAGGTTTAGAAAATTTCGAATTAAGGGGCTCGGACAAAAAAAAATAGTCCGCCAGATAGATTTCCAAAAAATATTGAACACATATTTTTTCTTTTTTCACATAAACAAAAAATGAAGACGATACAGTGCTTCGAAAACTCGTGAACTCCTCGAAAACTCCACATGTCAGTACATTTTTTACCTACAAATAACGTCATAACCCCCCACTCATGATCTTTGACGCGTTTTATCTTCGTAAATTTTTATTCATTTGATAAAACAAAAAACACGTATAATAATGGATACGTGTTTTTTGTTTTATCAAATGAATAAAAATTTCGATAATCTAACTGACGGACTAATTAGAATCATGTTTCTTTGACTCAGTCCGATCCCCTATTGTAAGGAGTTTTTAGCACTCATATTAAAGGTGTAAACATACACTTCACAAACCCGTCAACCAAGTATTCTGGAAATCAAATTTAGTGACTGTACGAGTAAATTATCGTTGGGAAAAATCCTTTTTTTTGGTAAAAAAATCACGTTTTACGGTTGACTTAATGTTAAGCACTCAAAACGTTATGCTAATAGATGCACCGAACAGTACGGGGGTCATGGAAGTATTTAAAGTAAAGTTATAACATTGACTTGTAAACTTGTATTTTTTAAATTAAATCGTAAAAGCTTTAAATTTTCACCTCGAATGTGACTAGAAGTTTCCCAGGTATGGTCCCTCCAATATCTCCGTAACTACAAGTTTACTTGTCGATCTATTCCTAAACCTCGATATGTCCTATTTTTGCCGTCACACGACTTGACACGACTTTTCGCAGCACTATATCGTCTTAATCTTTTGTTTTACGTGAAAAAATAAAAAATATGTGTCCATTATTTTTTGGAAATCTATCTGACGGACTAATTAAATTTTTTTGGTGGAATACCCTATTGTTGTAACGATAGTCAGTCGTCTCACGACGATACAAGTTACATAGATTATACACAACAGACTTTTCCTCAACTCCTCTGAGATTTAACATATCCAATTAAACTGACTGGTGGAAATTAAAATAGCCAGGAAACAACGAGTATCGTTAAAACACTCCCCCGTATAACCATTTAAAGTCCCCATTTTCCACCCTACTTCGCTTGCAACAGAATCTATATTTCTTTATTAACTGTAATAGTGAACTGATGTGATAGTGTAGCTCTACAGATTATTTCTTACGCACGTCTATGTGTGCGTAGTATTACTAGTTTTTAAAGTCGATGTTTTACTAATAATATTGTTTATTTGCAGGCGATATGTTGCCAGTACCTGGAACAAGGCATAATAGGTCTAGATCGGATATTGTTGGCAATCTAGCGCAGAGGATGATCAATGAAAGTGCAGGTTACAATTTGTTTTAATTTTATGTTTTAATTCTCAAATCTCATCTAATTAAATATTCGGTTTTTTTCTGGCGATACCTAAAAACTGAAATTGTAATGATATCACCTGGAGTCTCACTGCTGCAAAAAGTCCTCTTTTTATTCTCCTCTATTTGCGTCGGGGGTTAAAAAAAACCAAATTATTTAGTACTTTTTAGGTGGTTTAGAAATGTTGCTTTGATAAATTGTTTTTCTTTCAGGTCCTTCGAATTTATCATCAGCCAACACTAGCAATCTATCTTTGTCTCACTCAGAAATTAGTCGAAATGCGAAAAACTTGATGTCACCCTTAACAGCGAGTATTATTGAAACTGGTACGTATAGAAAATTTATTATTAGATACCGGATGATATGCAAATGCATGCACGCATTACTGGTTTTTGAAAGATGATGATGATGTAGATATTACACACATATTAATATATTGTAGCTGAAATATATATTATATATTGAGCATGTTTAGGGCTTTCCTATAATTTGATCTGTGTCTAAATATGCGAGAGCTAATTATACCCGCAAATATGAAATTGATATAATTAATAATAAAAAGAAACATAATTAATTGAGTTAAGTGTTAGTTTAGTTCAGTTAAAATAATTTTGCATTTACATTATTTCCAGCTTTAGTACAAGACAAAGGGCGAGCGTTTGGCATATACGCCATAGCCGTGACCAGAATATCAGATAACGAGGTTTGGCACATATACAGAAGATATAGCGATTTTTATGACCTACACGCGTCTGTTAAAGATAAGGTTAGTAGTACCTTTGTCACAGCAACTTTCCCCTTTTGAAAACCAGAGCGTAAAGGCATCGGCGTCCCACGCATAGCCACAAATTCGGCGCAAATACCTACAAAAAAATATGCCAGCATTTAATCGATAACCGATTAATCATTGCTTCTCGTCCCATTTTTTGAAATAAAATATCTTTCTCATTATTTTCATAATATTTTTTTTATTTGACACTACTTCGAACTGCAATTACAATGTTGAAAAGAAGTGCGTGATGTGGATGTTTTCATTTGTTAGCTATATCGACTGTGGCGCTCAAATGGTTCACTCTAAATACAAAATTCTTAAATTACAAATTCCTCTGCAGTGGCCCGAGCTGAATAGTCTACCGTTCCCGGGAAAGAAAACATTCCAGAATACATCAAGAACAGTCTTGGAGAGTCGGAAACGGATGTTGAATACCTACCTACAAACGTTGGCGAGTTTGTCGAGGGATGCCAAGTATATGACGTTGCTGTCTCCGGCTTATTTAGGGGGATTTCTTAGTCCTGAGAATCATGCTGAGAAGCATAGTAATACGGTAAGTGTTTATAAATATTTATGTGTACTTGTAAGGGTGCGTTTGCGTAGAGATGTCAGCAACATTTCAGGGGCCCGCAAGGGTCGACTTCTGCTGGGTCTGCGGGTGGTGCGAAAGAGATACCGCGGTCCCGCGCGCCGCGGTATCTTTAGCCCTTTGTGTCCCTACACAAAGGGCTAAGAAGGAACATGAGTGGTTTTTAGTCAGTAGAAGTCTGACAAACTTGAGGAGTCATTTGATGATTTCCAACCCACCAAAAAAATAAGAGTGCTTTCGCGTCTGGTGTGGGTTGTTAGTCTACGTGATGACAAGCAACACCTTCAAAATGTAGGCACATTGCCAATGCGCCTGACGGATTGAATTGGACATTCTGAATGTCCCATATATCCCTCAAAAAAAATTGGGCCCAGTTTAAGGTATCAATAACTAAGTATTTACATTATTAGAAAACATCATCAATTCTGATTTATTCGCTTGTTTCCCGAGTGAAAGGTAGCTGATAGTGGCAAAGGCTGCAAAAATGATCTTGGCTTCCCCGCCTTTACAATTCCTGTGCGCATGATATATCTAAGGATCCCCCTTAGACTAGAACAATACTTATTTATTCAATAAGGTTGATTGCTGGACGCTTCACCGCGAAAAAGCTTTTATCTTGCATGAAAAGTAAACAAACGGCGATACGATACTTAACGCCATCTCGCGGGAAAGTTTTCAGCAAAGAACAATGTAAATAACAAACAAGTCGCGCCATCTATGCGGAACTAATAAAACTGTTTCCCCCCCATTGTTAAAACAATATTTATAATCTATTTTATCTCTTTTTTAGCTCGATGCTCTTCTTGTAAACTCTCTTAAAGCCGGAATGAGGACGTTGAAGAACATGCCGGATCAGTTCGCGAATACCGTTGATGGAGTCATGGATGGTAAGACAAAACAGGAAAAATCTAGGTTACTTCTAAATGATAAGGAGAAGTATTTCTGGTAATTTAGACCTACATAATCAACCACAAAATGCTAAATTTTAGATTTACGCAACTTGGCTAATTTCAGGGTAGGAAAACCGTTAATTAAGATTTTTTTAATGTCTAGGTATTTCAAAAGTATTCCAAGGCAAGAATGAAGAAAATTATTACGATGGATTTAAAAGTGGGAATTCTTCTGATGGACAAGAGGTAAAACAAACCTTGTTTAGTTATTTTGGACCAAATTATAGTGTGCTATAAGGTTTTTAATCGTTTGTTTTTTTGCAGGAAAACGACGAAAGTGTAGCTCTGAAATTGTTCGAAGAAGTATTAGGTATAAGAGGCTTATGGCTAAGAAGACGTCTGCTCGCTCCCATTAGGACATTGATTGCAGATAGAGTTAATAAGTACGTATTCATTTTTACACGACTCCCCAAAAAAAGAGTTATGTTTTTAGGGTTCATGTATGTATGTATGTTTGTTTGTGAGTTTCTATAATCCACCATAACTTATAAACGCCTGCACCGATCCTTTGAGACGTACTCGAAAAGTGGGGATGAATGAGTAATTTAAAAGGGTGTTATAAAGGGGACGAATAGCGGGACATCTGGGTAAAATGGAAACTGGCGTTGCTATGCCAAACTATGGTCATAATGTATTTAGATTATTTACATATTTCTTCCATCATTAAAATATTAATTTTATTCTTGCAGAAAGGTGCTAGAATTCGTATCATCACTGACTTCACCCAGAAACGTCGTCCAATATTTGAAGACATTTAAGTAAGCATTATTAAGTAGACATTTTACCATAACGATATTTTTTTTGTTGTTGTTGAGTGCGCCTAATAAAAAAACTGAATGTTTTAGACAGTGGTTGACCAGTCGCAACGGTCCAAGCTCCGGTAACCGAGACGCAACAACCAAAGCTAGGACAAGAGTTGCCGCTAAAGTTGCCTTGCTTTCCGCTTGTTCAGGTATGCCACTTGTATTGCAGTTATACTTCATTTTAGCATTTTGCTAGCTTATACCCAGGTATTTTTTTTATGAGAATGGCCAATTTATTTCCTTTTGATATGGTTTGGAGAGTCCAAGTAGGGATAATTTTAGGACATAATGTGGAATGAATAGTAGAACACTTTTAGCAGCATGATTTGGTTGATTCGTATAGTGGTGAAAGTGTCTGTTTTGACGCTAAATGGTGTTTGGATGGCCACGTCCTTGAGATTTGCACTTCGACTTTTCGCACAGCCCTGTATGGATGCTTGCAAGAAATTGAATATTCATCCTGACCACAGTGACCACGATTTTTGGGATCAGTGCTTTAATTATGTACAGATGCAAATCAGGCTATTTCGATCTGTCAAATTTCTTGAATCGATTTTTAACTTTATCGTTTAGCGATAATATTGAAAAAGTAAAGTAAAAAAAAAAATTGGTAAGCTTGGGTTGCTTCATGTGCGAATGCAAGGTACATACGCCGAAAAATAAGCTGCCCTTTTTTGCAACTCAATTAAACTACCCAATGAATATTTATAAACCAAACTTCTTTATTTTCAGATGATTTGCGTCACATAGTTGGGTCGGACACAGCCAGGAGAGGTTTGCTAACAGTATTTGATCTGTTCCAAAACCAGGAGATCAATAAGCGATTGATTTTTGTGCTGCTTGAAAGTAAGTTATGGCCATTGTGAAATTATTTTGTAACGATTTCATTGACAATCATAACATATACACTAAAAACTAAAAATCTAAATACATATACACTATTTGGATTTTTAATGTGTCAAAAAGAGAAAAAAAGGAAGAAATTTGAAAAGCTTATTAATGGCTTGAGTATTACAATTTTACAGTACATAAAGTATTAGTTACTTTTGTGTCTTTAGAAGACTTACTGCTGCACTCGGAGAGCTTGCATGATTACTTAGGCCATCACGTAGTAAAGGTTATGACAGTTTTGTCATACAAAATTATGTCAAACCTTTACTAAGTGACGGCTTAAGTAATCATCAAATATCTCTGAGTACCGCAGTTACAGCTTAGTAAACAAAAAATACTATGTAAAAATATGAAACATGGACGACTGGTGTCTTCTGGCCATATGATGTGGAACATGTTTGTCCCAATTCTGATACTGCTCACCGCTTTGAATTTTGGCCTTAGGGCCAAGACCAATAAAGTTCAAGACTAATTTCCCTTTTATTTTTTCAGCGATTTTGAAGGATTTGTTCCCCGACAACGATATACCAGAGTTATTCAAGAAGATGTACTCACATTCACCGCGTGTGCCTCCGCCCAAGAAATCTGTTAACGTGTAGTTGTCACAAAATAAGTTATTATTAAATTAGGTATTTATTTTTTAAATCGATATCGATGAATAGAGTTGCGACGCGAATTGGACGTCCCTATTCGTTCGGTAAAGTCGTATCAAGGCTATGTTCACGGTTTTATTTATATTTCAAGGTATTATGAGTTGTATGACTCTGAAATGAGACTCAAAATTATTTGCCTTCGCGAATTTTTGAATGCAACTGCTAGACTCGTTTTTTTTGCCTAATGGCAACTTTCAACATGCTAAATTAATGTTAGCTTATTTATTAATGTCTTTTACAAAGCTATTATAGCATGAAAACGTCCATTTAGAAGAGCAACGAATGAATTTTATACAGAATGTTAGAATGGCTTATTTACTTTTTAAAAGGCCATGCGATAGTAGCGCCATCTATTGAGATGTGATGTTTTTTTTTTTTATAAAAACAAGGCTATGTATTCAAATGACAGATTAATGTATTATAAAAATTAGCACAGTGCCAAAGACATTAGTCATTTCTTTATTGGCGATGTTAATACGAAATTGTGATATAATAAAAAAATGTACCTAAATTGAAATTCTAAATGATAGATTTCCTTCTTTATTAGTTAATCAATTACTATGTCTTAGAAAAATATACAAATAAATAGTTAATTTTATCCATTGTTTGATGTGAAATGAAGTTAAAATGTGAGAACGTTGGTTTTTGTCATGTTGTTGGCTGAATAGTAATAAAAGGAAGAATTTTCTAATACTTCCTATCCCATGCTTAATAGTGTTGATAGTTAAAAAAATAGAAAATCTTTAAAATTTCATAATATTATTACTATATTATGAAATAATATATTAATTAAAGCTGGGTTTCATAAAGTGATTAGAAAAAAATAGGACACTTCTAAGTTAGATCTGAAAGAAAAATATGGAATTATAGCGACATATTTGTTGTATGTATAAAACATATTTAAGTTATTTATATATCGTGAAACACATTTTAGCGCAACTATTTATTATAGGCTAGGCTTCTATTTCGGGTGCCTCAGACGTTATATCTACATTTGAAGGAGTTGCGTGGATGAGCCATATTGTTATTATTATATATATCATCATAAAATATTATTTTACAAGGATAATAAAGCAATATATCTAGCAATAAATTATATTAAACGGATACATATCATAGTTTCACAATAATACTAGTTAAATACATTCCATCGAAGCAGATTTTATTTTATTGTATTTTAACTACCTAAGTATTTATTTGATTATTAATAAAGCCTTTTTATTAACAGTATCTTTTAATAAGTTATCCTTATAATCCATCCTCGGAATTGCAGATTATCTTTACAGTGAACCTTAAAAATATAATAATCGGGCTGCAACTGTTTTTGTATCTTTATTTTTGTAGGGGTCAAATTAGTAACTGATATCTTTTTTTTACATATTTTATCTTTCCTGGACAAAGGTCTCCCCCACAAATTTTGTATCTAAGTCATCACTCCAGCGTTTTCTAAGCTTTCCTCGGCGACCGCCCGTTTCCTGACATACAATGCGTAATATCTTTATATACTTATTTATATACAATTACGATACCAAATTGTTTCTCGATAAACTATTTTTCTTTATAGATTGTGTCCCACAGCTGATCAGAGGCCTCCAGAGCGAAAGGGAGTGTCAGACTTCTACTGACTAAAAACCACCTATGTTCCTTCTTAGCCCTTCATGTGGAGGCCGCGGTATCTGCGAACAACCCGCAGCCCCGACGGGCGTCGGCCCTTGCGGGCTCCTTCCATGTTGCTGACATCTCTTTGAGGCGCGCGTGGAACACGAACGCGCCGTCGACTTGGCCTGTCTTCGTCGGAAGACGGACGGACGGCGAGCTTACCCATCACTCACCGTCCACAGGCCCGCGTCTACGGTGGCCGGAAGCCATCACGTGGCCCCCGACGCCCGGAGCGCCTCCCGCGGTGGCTGGAACGAGAGGTTCTCTCCCTCTCACGTTCCGCCACCTCCTTCGCTAGCATCACTGCTTCGCAGCTTGCACCAGGGCCGGACGCGAGAGGTCGTCGCCGCCGATCGCCGCTACGACAATTTGTTCCCTCAAGCGTCCAAAAGCCATATCGTTCGTGTTAAATCGAAAAGTCTACAACGGTTTCAAGTTCTTACTTAACTTTCATTCCCCATAAAAGATAGAGGTGACACAAAATTATTCAAAACCAATAATGATGCAAAATGAATTGAACGCACATTACTATGCAGTGAAAGACTGCCAAATGCTTGGTAAACGTTGCGACCACTTCTCTCCAAGGGTTGGGTGGAAGCCAGCGATGCCCCGATGCCAACTCGCTCCCGTAAATGTGCCCATATTCGGACCGGACTAATTACCTACAATAAATTCTTCGATACGTCTCCAATCTGCTTAAAATGTTCGACCTAATTAGGTTTTCGGAGATGTGAGGAAAGAAGATTTTTTAATTGAAGAACTTGAGGTGTCATTTTATGGGAGAAACCTTTTCAACATTCACGATTTACAAACTGCTAATCGTAGTTTTTTTTTTTTTGTGTTTTTGCTCCAAACTTACCATATCGAAGCTTGGCTCAACAAATTTATCAGAAATAGGTCCATAATCTTAAAAGCAGAGCCCTTTTCATACAAAAAAACTGTACCTAATCCCAAATAAAACACTAAAAACATTTCCCTCCGTCCCCGTACATTTCAATTACAGACATTAGCGTCGAATCGTAATTTATAACAGGGAGTGCCACGATTTGAGCACGTTTGCTGACGATGGGTTCCGTCTACGGGTCCCGTCACCCATTGTCGTGTGTCCGGGTGTTCGAACAAACCCGGACATGTCCGCTGTCTGATGAATTGATGGCAGATAAAAAAGTTTAAGGACTGGTCATTTATATCGAAAGAAGAAGCGAAACTAGGTAGATTCGGTTTAATATAATGTTATATTAAAGAAGACAAAGGTATACAGGGTGTAAACGGACCCTTTACGAAACCGCCAACCAAGCATTATGTAGATCAAACTAAGTAACCCTACGCAAAAACTATTGCTGGGAAAAACTTTTTTTTGAGGTGGAAAATCACGTTTTACGTAAAACTCAATGTAACACTCAAAACATTATGATGATGGATGCTTTGTATAGTAAATGGGTCATGGAGGTAATTAAACTAATGTTGTTACCTTTAAAACAAGTATTAAATTAATCCTGAATCCGGTTAGACTGGAAGCCGACCGCAACATAGTTGGGAAAAGGCTATGCAGATAATGATATTGATACGTTATGGAGGTAACTAGCTAAGTCTTTACAATGGTACTAAATCACACATTGGTGTGACTGTACCAGCGAATCATCAGTCTTTTATTGGAAAATGTGATGGTTCGCTGCTTCAGTACGTAGTACCTGTTCCCGAAACGCTACCACTACGCAATTAGTGATTGCTCATTATTTTAAGATATTCCTAAAGACGACATTATTATTATTTCTCTACCTTACATTTCAACATTCCCTACTGCAAAATGTACGTCGTGATTCTAAAAAAATCTCTACCTCAAAAGGTAAACAATTTCATGGGTAGTGGTTCAATTTAATTGGCGGATTATCTTTTTTCCGCTTTGGTAGGGACGGACCGTTGTCAAGGCTTCGGCGACAGACAACAAATGATGCATCGCCGATTGTTTAATGTGCCTCAGTTAAGTTCTAGGCAGGCGATAAGTAAGTATTAAAATATCTGGGTGGGAGGTAGGCTGTGGAAGTTAAGGCGCGGGCCCACCGCGGTGCACGGAGAGGCTACGCACGTGTATTAAGCTTCGCTTTGGAAGAAAATGTATGTGGTTGTGTCCACTGCAACCCACGGAGAGGCTACGCATGAATTGACGTCATTGATACATGCGTGGCTTGCTCGAATAGGCGGTTACATAGCTCAACGCTGTCAACGTGGGTCTACGTTTACACTGGAGTACACGAATATGACCCTCGACTATGTACAGCTCACTTATCGCAGCGCAGTTTTCAGTCATACACCTTGTGGAACGGACGCATTTCATGTTTTCTCGCTTTCCCGCCCGTCTCACCTCCCCACACCTCCCGCAGTGAAGCCCGTGTCCGTGGATTGCAGTGGCACGTGCGGAGCCTCTCCGTGTGCCGTGCCACGCTATACATAGTCGTGGGTTATATTCGTGTACTCCAGTGGAAATGTAGACCCACGTTGTCAAACAAATTAATACACTCAGCTAAAATGCGCCGCGTGCCCGTGCACAGCATGCGCCGCGGTGGGCCCGCGCCTTTATGTTGCGAAGTCTTGCTAAGTACTTTTACACCGGTGCTTTTTTATTTTCATAATACTTAATCATGAATGACTGGTTGGTCAAGTGGTCGCAAGCACAACGGCTTTGCATGTGGTTCTGGGTTCCATTCCCAGGTTGGGCAAAGTGTTATTGGGTTTTTCCATCAGGCCTTTCTCAGTAGCAGCAACAGAATTTGTGTCCGTTTGATGGCGATAGGCTCGGCCCTATAACATAAACTTGCAATTTATTTCTGCCAGAAACTGGTTGCCGATAAAGGAAATCTCTAGCTAAGATGATCAAAGAATTATATTCCTGGCCTTTTGTCAGGTTTCAAAAATAATCAAAAAACAAACAATGCTCACACATCCCACAGTGGGGTTACCATGGCGTCTTAAAGCAGGATTGTTTTCTAGTGTAGGAAAGCAACAGAGTTATACAGGGTGTCTAGCGTCATCTCTTTTCCACACTGGAATAAGAATAAAACAAGCTTGCTTTATGACGTCATGGTAGGCTACCTGCACCAAAATGACTTAAACAGCTTCTTGCAAATTAGCTTTTCACTGAAGCTGATTTTGTGTCAATATATTTTTAAAGAATATTCGGTACTCGTCATCATCATTTCAGCCGAACGTCGTCCTGCGGAACGACTGCTGGACATAGGCCTCCCCCAGTGTCGCCACATTGACCGGTCCCGTGCGTCTCGCATCCGGCGGATCCCCACAAACTTCACCAGGTCATGGGTCCACCTAGTGGGAGGTGGGAGTACGTACCAATAAAGTTTATTGCGTATGAAAGCGTTTATCAAATATTTGCTAATTAATATACATAATAGGGTAGTTGACAAAAAAAACTAATTAGTCCGTCAGATAGATTTCGAAAAAATGTTGGACACGTATTTTCTCTTTTTTTACGTAAACAATAAATGAAGACGATACAGTGCTTCGAAAAGTCGCGCGATGTCACAGTTTGGTACATTTTTTACCAGAAAGTGACGTCACCAGACCCCACTCACAATCTTAGACACGTTTTATTTTCGTCAATTTTTAATTATTTGATAAAACAAAAAACACGTATCCAATATTTTTCGATAATCTAAAAGACGGACTAAACAATATCATATTTTTTTAGTCAGTCAACTACCCTATTATATTGATGAAATTATATTTTTTACAGATTTTTTTGTGAAAGACGTTCGCCGTTCCAAATCCAACCTCTCGACTAGTTCGTGTGTTATCTTTTTGATAACACGCGAGGAGGTTTTCATTGTGTTTGTCGAATACAATTCTTTTGCCATCCCTTCATCAGGTCAAGAACTATCAGGAGGTGGAACTTCATCAGTTAGCGTCACTCCGTTAACTACGCATCATCGTAAAATAGTTAGACCGATCCTCTAGTCTCCTTAGCGAAGCAGGAAGTCATCATCGATTGTAGTACGCACATTGCTTATCATATCTGTCTTTATATCCATTCCATGTCTGGATGTTAGTAAAAGCTATCAACACGTTGATCTCATGAATTATAAGTTAAAGGTACCTACATAATTTTAGTCCTGAAATACAAGTCACGGCTTAGTTTAGGCACCAGTCTCCCACATATACACATTGTAACCTTTATTAAAAAAAAAATCATCATCATCATTTCAGCCGAAAGACGTCCACTGCTGGACATAAACCTCCCCTAAGTGTCGCCACATTGACCGGTCCCGTGCGTCTCGCATCCAGCGGATCCCCGCAACCTTCACCACGTCATCGGTCCACCTAGTGGGAGGCCTTCCAACGCAACGTCTTCCGGTTCGCGGTCACCACTCCAGAACTTTCCGGCCCGATCGGCCATCCGTTCTACGAGCAATGTGCCCTGCCCACTGCCACTTAAGTTTGGCAATTCTTCGGGCTATGTCGGTAACCTTGGTTCTCCTGCGGATGTCCTCATTTCTAATTCGATCACACAAGGAAACTCCGAGCATAGCTCTCTCCATTACCCTTTGGGTGACTTTCAGCTTTCTGATGAGGCCCATTGTGAGCGACCACGTTTCGGTCCGGTATGTAATCACTGCATGGCAACACACACTGGTCATAGACTTTCGTCTTGAGACACTGTGGTAAGTTGGACGAGAAGATACTACTCAGCTTCACAAACGCTGCCCAGCCGAGTCGGATTCGACGATTGACCTCTTTCTCAAAGTTGGACCTACCTAACTAGACCGTTTGTCCCAGGTAGACATAGTCGTCTACAACTTCGAATGTAGAATGTCCGATCTTGATAGGAGTGGGTGTTACATGGGCATTCAACAAAAAATAATAATAATTCTTTATTTCGGATATCAGGATCCATACTTAATTAAATTCACAGCACGCAATGGAACAATAAAATTATTACACCCAAAATCATAATCAGTATTAAAATTAAAATCGGACTCAAAACAAATATTAAAATTATTCCATTTTTTCCGTTTCTAAGTTTTTAATTTTAAGTTGTGTTTGTGGAAGAAAATAATCATTTTTTTTAATGCTATACAATTGTGATAAGCAGTAATAGCCTAGTGTTGGTTGTGACCGTCGTACTACTAAGCCTTTTTTTTTTTTTTTTTGGGGGCTGGGAAATCATCAAATAACCCCTCCCGCTCTTGGGCAGAGCGAAAGGGAGTGTCAGACTTCTACTGACTAAAAACCACCCATGTTCCTTCTTAGCCCTTCATGTCGAGGCCGTGGCATCCCTTGCGAACAAACCGCAGCTACGACAGGCGTTGGCCCTTGCGGGCCCCTTCCATGTCTACTACTAAGCCTCAAGTTCGAACTCAAGACATTGTATACATAATTATCACTGGCGTCTGTGAAAGAAAATATCGTAAGGAAACTAGCAAGCCAAAGAGATATTTCTTAGCGGCAAGAAGAGCCAAGTCAGGGGCCCATAAAAGTTGGACACCAGGTACAATTATTCACTAAACACATTATAAAGAAAGAAGATTATAATGCTAAAAAGAGATTGATGCGTAATTTGATTTTGATTTAAGTATGCAACATTTTATTCAGGCTTTAACAAAGCCTCTTTTGTAACAACCACTCAAAAGTTGAATAACGATCTACCTACGTACCTACCCTCCCATTACAAAATCGAGTCTCATTATTTTCACTTTGACATCACTTTAAATCACGTGAAACACGCAGTTATGTACTCGTTCAACGGAAGCGTTTATAAACAAAGGCACCCACTGTTTTAAAAGGCAAAATTGTTTCCGCCGTTATACTGGTCTTCCCAAAGTCCCCGCGCCAATAAATGTAGGTGGGTATTTAGCAGACTATTTACTGCGCGACACTCCGCTCGCCGACTCCACTAATACTCTTAATTATTTTTGCTAGTGTAAGCTGTTTTTCTGACGGGGAAATGCAATTGCAACATTTTGCATCCCGCCGCTACCCCCTCCGCGCCGCGCCCCCCGCCTCGCCCCTCTCATTACGTACTCTGCAAGCGTCCGCTACGGCTGAGATCGCAGAATAATTAGACTCTAAATCAAGAGTAGCAAAGCGGTCAACCGCTTGAATGTGGTATGAATAGTCAATCGTCATTAAATTGTTCAGCTTTGGTAGTCTAATGCGTTCGGGCAATAGTCTACTCTCGTCCACTTTCATCTTGAATGTGGGTGGCGTTATTGCTCTCGAAAAGTCGAAATCTTTCGGCTGCGGGTAAAATATTGTGTTTTTTGTGAGATTCCTGATAAGTGCTGAGTCGACTTTATCTGCGAAGGTCTAAAGCATAAATATCCTTTTCTTTTCAAGAAAATTGTATCTAAATTGCGAAGGGATTTTGTTTTTGGGGTGATTTAGAGGCGGTCACAGAGCGGCACGTGTGAGCTCGAGTACAATGGCCGTGTTCCAGTAGAGAGGCGAACAAAATTAAATTAATAACACGGCCTCAGTGAAGTTCGCTTCAAATTTAAGCAGTGCAAGATTTAAACGACAGCTCACATTTCGTAGGCACGTAATTATGCCGTGGCTCGCCCCCGCCCGCTCTCGGGCGCAATGTGCCAAATCGCTTACTCGCGGCTCCGCACCACTAACATTTGTTTCATACACTTTATGGCTGAATATTGTGAATAAATTAAAAGAGATTTTAACAGGATGTAGTGAAGCGCGACGCGACACTTTGTTCAAAAACTCTTGTAATTTATTCACATGGTAAACAGTTTTTAGTTTAGCGGTGTCAAACATCGAACACTCTTTATCATGTCATGTCACGTTTCAGAAACTCAAACTGTATTGTGTTGTAGGTATAGCTTAAGTATTCGATTTTTCCAACTTTATAAGCAAGCACAGTAAATTAAACCCTAAAATATCGTAAGATTTCCAGGTTTCATTGTCCAGATTGTCGTACTACTAAGTTGCAGTTGGACGCGGTTGCAGTCATTTTATATCCTGCATTTGTTTTGCCTCTACTAGTTGGAATATCAGCGATTTCTGCCTGAAAATCTATTCGCCGAAAATCACGTAATTTCCACTTCTATCTAGGTTCGAGTTCGTGTGATAGTGGTATCTCTATCCTGAGTCAGCGGTGCTCGCCGCGCTCCGATGCACCCCGCTTCCTGTCACCTTTGCTACAGACTTTCAGTTGATTTCATCGCTGTACGCTGTACGCAAATGTTATAGGAAATTGTGATATAGTTATTATTTGCCAAGATAACTAAGGTGTTAATTTAGGTCGGTATAAGTTTTTGTAGATAGCGGTGTAATTTGGTTCAGGCCATAAAATAGGAAAAATTGTATCTTCAAAGAAAATATTCTCTTGAGATTTTGTAGTAAGAAAAACTGTAGTACCTATTTGCATCGCTTTTGTATTTCTATGATCTTTCATCAAACTTAACAATTAAGTTGAATACTTAGGTAGGTACAGGCAGAGAATAGGTACCTACAGAGTACAGGTATACACTTGGAGAATCACTTAAACAATTTCTAGGAATAGTCCTCATGGAGATTTTCTAAAAACTTAGTTTCCAGAGTACTTTCTGAAATAGCTATAGCACTCTCTGGTTTTTCGGAAAAAGAACTGGAAATTAGACTGCTAATGATATTCAAACCTAGGGTGGTCTAAACTGGTGGTGTTGGTAGTAGTGTCTAGGGTGGTAGAAACCTAGGCTGGTGTGGATAACGAATTGAAAATATGTTGAAAACTCAATGAACACCAGAATTTATGGTAATGACCATAAAACTTGATACACCAGTTCCGTTACCAACTTAAAAGAAAAGCTAACATCTACTCTACGTGGTGAGACAACGAGATATCATAACTAACAAACCCGTTACATAATCACAGCCTAGAAACATATCCAAAGCTGCATTAGAACCCACCACAAGATACCTAATGTAATCCTACATCAAACAGTTCGGTACAGTCGGCAGTAAATAATCAAATCAGTTTGATTTATTAGTTTAAGCCCGGTATGCTTATTAAACTGCGCAATGGAATAGCAATTTGATTGTGTTCGTCTGTGGTGTCTAATCACTGTATGCGATGTTTAGTGATTATGTGTGTTGTTTGACTTTTAGAAAACGTACTGTGCATGTTTGGGGGTGTTTCGTGGATTGGTTATTAGTAATTTTGATGCAAGTTTTCCAGGAACGTACGTAATTAATACTAGAATTTTACCCCTGCTTTTACGGACCTACAGATAAAGACACGTTTTAGCCACTATTTCAATGATATTTGGCGAGGTTGACAAATAATATATAGCCCTCCTTTTGGACTTCACCGAAGTCGGTTAAATCATTGCTTTTATCAAAGACCGTTGCTTCCTCATTATGTAGTCCAAGTTGACGTCTATTTTGACGTTGAAAACTCTTGGTTGGTGATTTGGTGCTCCTTCACGACAAAAATCATGGCACTCAGAAAGTGCCATAGATCATACTAATACTGTCACTTACGGGTTGTCATCCGTGATTATTCTTTATTATGAGTTCCTGATGTTTCGACGCAGTTGCAAGCACCTTGATCGTGTGATGACTGGAGAATACATTTGCATGGTAAACCTTGAAAGCTTAAATCGGTGTTACCTGAGGCCAGTCCTAACGATAACTTCAAAAAACCATCGGGTCATAAGAAGACTCTTGTGATTACTGACTTTCCAATCTTGCTGAAAAAAATAACAACTGAAAAAGAGCACTATCTCTTCATATAAACTTGGAACTTGGAACATTTATTACATCTCTAATTAAAGTTTGAATTTAATACTTAAGATTTATCTATAAAAGATTTAGTTTTTATTAATGGAGTTTTCGTTCAAAAGTATTTTTAAAATAAATGTACCTAATGCTCGAGAGTTGCAAGAGTTTTTTTTAAAGTTTGTAATTTGATTCGAATTTTAATTGGATATGAAACTAGAGATGATCAGATGTATTGTAACGGTGAAGTAGTTCACAGCCAAGTGACGTTTTACCAGTAACAGGGATGAAGTGGGTACAGGTGCACAGACACATCAAGATACCCGAAACTGACAATTTATGCCAATCAACCTTGAACCGAATGATTTAGCGATAAAGTGGAAAATCTATTAAAGAAATTTGACTGATTGTAGTAGCGTGATTTGCTGGCGTCTGTAAAAGCTTATGTCCTTCGTTTGGAAAGTCGCTCTCAGATAGACCCCCTGTTAGGTAAGGTAAGTAAGAAAATTATAAATAATATTTTGAAATTTCCGTTTTCCTTACTTATAGAAAGGTTAAAAACCTTTCTATAAGTAAGGAAAACGGAACAGTCATCTTCCATTTTAATACAGCACCGCATGTAGCCTCAAACTAAGTGCTTACATTGTTAGTCCAGCTTTTCTAGGACCAATAAAAAATGTCCAAGATTGCCCTGAATCAACTGGCCTGTATGTCCGCAGTTGGAGCATTTATTGAACTTTTGCCAAAACAAATGTGTAGTACGTGTGATTCGATTGCCCTGTCTCACTTGAACCAAGGTTACTGGTTCAGTTCGGGGCGTTTCAGAATAATATTAGTGTTTAGTAAAGCCGTCTGCAGCGGATGTCGGATGACTAATACTCTGTCGCTGAATGTGGGTGGCACTCGCTTATGATTTCTTGTTTCAATATTTGTGTGCTGAGCACTGTCTTTGACTGTAAGTGTTCAGTATTACAGTGTTTTCAGAAGTCTTTGATTAGGTTTGAAAGCAAGGTAACCGGTGGCTATTAGAAATTCTATTCGACTAATCTGTAACTATTCACGCGTGTGTTTCGTTAGTAAGGCGTTAATTCTGAGGAGGAATCTATTCATCACTTGACTTTGAACTATTCTGAGAAGCATTATGGTTTCAATGAGTGGTTTAGTCGTTATTAGGAAAAGATCAAATCTCAAATTAACGCTTTCCAGGACTGAAATAAAGCAAACGACGGATCTATCCTATAGTTTCTACGTACTCCAGACGGAATGCGAGAAGAAGAAGAACAACCAAATGTTTTCACAGAGATTTGTATATTGGAAGCGTTTTTTTCAATCACGATTTCAACGCCCTTTTTTTTTTGGCGGGTGGAAAATCATCGAATAACCCCTCCCTCTTTTGGGCAGAGCGAAAGTGAGTGTCGGACTTCTACTGACTAAAAACCACCCATGTACCTTCTTAGCCCTTTATGTCGAGGCCGCGGTATCTCTTGCAAACAACCCGCAGCCCCGACGGGCGACCTATGTATATCCTTAGATACTGTTTTTTTCGAGCTTTATGTAAACTTACTGTGGCAATATTTGACGGGGCGATATTGCAATACTTATACAGGGTGTAAATCAACCCATCACACAGCCGTCAACCAAGCATTCTGTACATCAAACTAAGTACCCCTACGCAAAAATTTTTGCTGGGAAACGGCTTTTTTTTTGGGTCAAAAATCACATTTTACGGTGAAACTCAATGTAGCACTGTTAAAACATTGTGCTAGTGGATGCTTTGAATAGTGAACGGGTCATGGAGGTAATTTAAGTACAGTTTTAACCTGAAAACTAGTATTTACAAAAACAGCTGTGAAAAATTTGGAACTTTGACCCCCAATATCTCCGTATCTAGGAGGTTCCCAGGTATGATTTAAAAGAATTGACCACAAAAGTAAATAAAAGTCTAGAAAATCTTTATGAATGGTTCACAGCTAATAATTTACTAATTAATACAAATAAAACAAATGTAATGTTATTTAAGACTACATCTCGTAACACCGACACGATAGATGTGACCTTGAAAGGAGACACGATAAGATTGGTAAATGAGGTAAAATTCTTAGGTATAAAAATTGACTCAAATCTAAACTGGAAACAGGAGCTTGCTGCTATTGATGCCTCTATATCCTCTGCGTGTTATGCACTTAGGAGCCTCAGGGATGAAATAGATTTGAAGCAACTTAAAGCATGTTATCATGCTTTGGTTGAATCTAGGTTAAGGTATAGTGTTATGTTTTGGGGTAATAGCTATAATTATAACTGCCAAAAAGCATTCATCCTTCAGAAGCGTGCCATTAGAACCATAGTCAAAATTCCACAACATGAATCATGCAAAGAATACTTTAAGAACTTAGGCATTCTTACAGTTCCAAGCTTGTATATACTAGTTTTATTAAGCAAGTTCGCAAAATATATACACCAATATGAATCGCAAAAAGAAAGAGAGCTAAGAGAGAGTACACGAAGGAAAGTGGTTAAAAATCGAATGGTGCCTAAATTTAACATAGTAAAGCATTGTTCACGTTACCAAGCAGTAGAGTTATTTAATAAGTTACCTACTGATTTAAAAAGTTTGGTCTATAACACTAACTCATTTAAGGCAAAACTGAAATCCTTCCTATTAGAAAAGTCTTTATATTCTGTATCCGATTTAATGGTGAATGATTCCAGATAATTTGTATAATATATTCAATGAATTATTTGATATGGTATTGACATTAATTTTATAGACATTTCATTAAGGTAGCACTTATTATAATTGACATTTGATTAATCGACATTTAATTTGATTGACATTTAATTGACAATTATTTTGAACTTAATCAATTTTAACGGACATTTAATTTACTTTTAATTCTATTTTAATTTACGAAACATGAAATAGACATGGTTGATTAATTGACATTTAATTTATATCAAGGTATTTGACATTTAATTACATTTAGTTGACTTTTAATTTACATTTCATTGACATTTAATTTACATCTAACTGGCATTTAATTTATATTTTATACTATTAAGTTTACCTAACATGGAATGGACATGGTTGTGTTTGAAAGTTTTATGGCTGGATAAACATAAACAGTAATTTAATTGACATTTTAATTCTCAGTTGATTTATGTACGTAAAATGGAAAAGGTATGGTTATTTTTGTGCTTTATGATTTTTTGTTTATTTTATATTTGTTTTTTTTTTTGTATGCTTTATATTTGATCCTATTGCTACTTTTATGATTTTATATGTACCTAATTGTTTTGTAAAATTCTAACACAATGAAAATTGTTTGATGAATAAATAAATGAAATGAAAATGAAATGAAATGGTCTACAACAAAAAAATGATCGCAGTGGTGGGGAGAACAATTAAGTGCCCTTCGTTTGCGTTAAGGGTACTTTTACACCCTATATAATAATTTTGTCATAGGGAGACATCTCTTTACCACAAGTAACGACCATCCAATTGGACTCCTCGCTTAAAAAATCTTCCTCAATCTGCCCAAAAAATTTTTCACCAACTACCTCCATCCCTCTCATCAATTAGTTTCATGCACCAGAACACTTGTATCCTAAATTCACACGATGATCCTCCTCTGGCAGTTTGTGGCCGCCGGCTACGACTTGCCAGTTAATTGTAATCAAGGAGAGCAAGCCAATTTGAGTGGCGTCCGCACTAATGTCTTGTTACTGCTGCGTCGCTCCGACTGGACTAGGATTGGCTTCTATTAGTTTATTAGCTTCGCAATCGATTATATCGCGTTACGTAGTTACGAAATGTGAAGTTATTATTAACACTTAAAACGGGTTATTCTTTTGGCCGGTTTTAGTGCTTGACCGACCATCGTGCATCGGTGCGTACGTCGGTCGCACTTGTCATTAAGTATGAAAATTCACAAGTCGTGACAGTGCTCGTCCGACCGTACGCACGCGTATATTGCTACGCACTGCGTACGAAAACTCATCGTACAAAAAATCGAACCTACTAGTTCATCATCATCATCAACAGCCTATTAATGTTCCCACTGTTGGGACACAGGCCTCCTCTCTTTGAGAGGGAATGGGCTATAATCTACCACGCGGGCCCAGTGCGGATTGGTAGATGTTACGTGTCTTCGAATTTTTGTTTCTCCGTTTCCTTCACCGTTTTGAGAGCAGCGGTGATGAAATAAATTACACTAAGTAATATTCGCCAAGTTATATTAGTAATATTCGCTATATTTACCTGGGTTCGAACCCACGACCTACTGTTCGTAGTCGGGGCCGCCACCACTGGGCCACCACTGCTTTATACTAGTTCAAAACTTCAACAATATTGAACGATGGCGCGAACGTAGGCACCGACGGTCGGTCGAGCACTAAAACCAGCCTTTGAGTTTCCGATATTACGGCGCTGTTGCAAGCACAATGTTCACTGATATGATCAGTACCATGATTACGTAAATGCATCATCATCATCATCATTTCAGCCGAAAGACGTCCACTGCTGGACATAGACCTCCCTCAAGCGTCGCCACATTGACCGGTCCCGTGCGTCTCCAGCGGATCCCCGCAACCTTAACCAGGTCATCGATCTACCTATTTAGTGGAAGCTCTTCTAACGCTACGGCTTCCGTTTCACAGTCGCCACTCCAGAACTTTTTGGCCTCGTCAACCATCCGTTCTGCGAGCAATGTGCCCTGCCCATTGCCACTTAAGTAAATAACGTAAATTAGTGACACATAATGTTAGTGACTATGGCAGTTTAAACCTTATTTGTGGAAAGTTGTCTTATTTTCCGTCTGAGTTGTGGTTTTTCGTGATTGAATAACAGCTACAGGTTAAGCTTGTTTCTTAAATTTGTATTAAAAAGTCCATTTGAACTTGATGCAACCGCCAAGTTTTACAAAGGTATGGGGAATACGCAGTAAACTAGATGTTCGTAAAAATATCCATTTCGAATCAGAGGATGCAAAATGTTTGTGTAGATATTGTAGGTACCTATAACTCTGCCAAACCCTCAAGGGATTTCTTGTATAAGTTATGTTGAGATCAAAGAAGTAGACTATCTCTAGAAAATTTCAAGAGATAGGCAAACTATGTAGAAATAAATGGGCTTTTATGAGTGGGAATTCAATTGAAAATCGTTAGAGGACGGTTAGACGTTTTTTTTGTGCGGGTAGAAAATCATCAAATAACCCCTCCCGCTCTTGGGCAGAGCGGAAGGAAGTGTCAGACTTCTACTGACTAAAAACCACCCATGTTCCTTCTTAGCCCTTGCGCCGAGGCCACGGTATCTCTTTCGAACAATCCGCAGCCCCGACGGGACAATGGTTAGACTGCCTCGTGGATCGAGTGAACATGAAGTCCTGGTTTGATTCGTGGGTCTGGCAAATTGTTTTTGGATTATTTTATCAGGAATTTCTCTGCAGAAGACGCGGACTCTCAATTTGTGCCCAGTTGACGGTAATTAGCTCCACCCTTATTAAATGTGATTAAAATAAAACTGGCGAAATGTGGGTGTACTATAAGCACACTTCTGCCTAAACCTACGAGGATTACAAGCGTGATGTTATGTTACACGATGCTTTGACTTACTATCCACTGGAGCATCGTTCATGTAATCATTTACAATTGACTCCCCCTGACATGAAAGCCACCTCCAGACTATGGTCGTCTGCAAGTCTCAAAATACATGAATGCGTGGTCGTAAGCGATAGTCATACAACATAATGTATGTATGGAGCACAAACACCATTGCACAATTTACCTTCAGGTGATATTACACCTCCTGTTTGAATTCCGTTTGATGTTATGATTAGGAGCTTCTGTGTTACAGGTCCAAGCAACTTAGGGTGGCTATTTATGGTATTCATATCTTTATTTGCATTTAATTATAATGTGTGAAGACCTTACAATAGACTTACAGCTAAGGTACAATTACGGACCCGTCGGGGCTGCGGGTTGTTCGCAAGAAGGCATGGCAAGGCCTCGACATGAAGGGCTAAGAAGGAACATGGGTGGTTTTTAGTCAGTAGAAGTCTGACACTCCCTTTCGCTCTGCCCAAGAGCGGGAAGGGGTTATTTGATGATTTTCTACCCGCCAAAAAAAAATAAAGGTACAATTACGGACCCTGTAGAGTACAAAAAAAAGTGAGATAAATTTAACATAATAATTAATCAGTAAGATTGAATTAAAACATGTTCTTAATTTATCAAGAAAGCTTATGTAAAATCCAATTTCGTTTAATTTAATATTTCTAATTCTCCCGTACTGTTCCATTGTTGCGCCAACGATTTCCCCGTTTTCCAGGGATTCGGCATCGCCAGCCACGTTACATATTTTTTTGGTACGAGTATGTACGATCTCCTTTTGCCTGGTTCGACCACGTCGTGCTTCTATAGCCAGTTCTAGGTCTCTGCACCAACAGCTTGTAATCCTATCTTCTATCCGGTCTAGGGCATTTAATGGTCTGCCCATTTTCAATTCTTCCGCGTTTCCGCTGGGGTTTTGACGATTAGCTTCATTCTACTTTGGATCTCTGTATTTTGCGGAATGATAACAAAGACGGTACCATAGACTACGGTTAAGTTTTGGCTCATATTGTTTTTTAATCGTTCACTAAAACAATAAAACCGTCATCACATCACAGACGATTAAAAAGATTAGAAAATCACGTCTATTTGTTTTTCCATTCGTATACGAATGGAAAAACAAATAGACGTGATTTTCTTAAACACGTGTCAGGTTACCAAATTTAATATTAACGAACCTACTTCCTCAGCAAACAATACAAACAACCCAATACTTTCCAAAGGAAGGCATCAAATATTTCCACGAAAAGATAGAAAACTTTATATAGAGTAAAAGACTTGGAGTTTAATAGAACGAACTTGTCTAAGTGTGTCCAAGCTGTCATAGTGTTGCGTGGATGGTACGCAGCCACTGTTTATCTGTCTGGAGTTACTCGCACTAAATAAAATAGGAATTTTCTTTATTATAAAAATGTATATTTTTCGAGCAGGTTAATATCTCGGAAATATATCTATCTGGGAGTGTAGATAAAACATGCGTTTGAATGGTTTTAAGTTCGGCAAGACGTTTTCGTCTGTATTTTTTATTTTAGTATTGAATGATTTGCCAAATACAAACTACCTAGCAAAGTGCGTATGTATTTATAAGAAGATACCAACCTATTTCAAAATATTTAATTCAAGATTTTTGTAAAGCGGACAATTGAATGTAATTTCTATAGTTTGAAAGAATGTAAGGATATTAATAATGTTGATGCATTGTAACGTTTTGCTAAACCCTAAAATTATACATGCTATATTCCATTTTAGCTAAACATGTTTGGCCCATTTTAATTTTATTTAAAACCACTGTATACCATGTTTTATGCAAATAAATGATGAATGTTTTAATTGTCTCTCTTATCGTCACGAATTAGGAGATCATGCCATGTAGACCAATTAGCCAGACAGTAAGGTGGCTGTCGAGTTGTTCAGTGCATTGATATACCTACTTATGCATATTTTACGTATAAAGTTCTATCACACCTTGTATATTACAATGACAATAGGGTAGTTAACTAAAAAATCTAATTAGTTCGTCAGATTTCCAAAAAATATTGGACACATATTTTTTCTTTTTTCACGTAAACAAACAATGAAGACGATACAGTGCTTTGAAAACTCCTGTGACGTCATATTCTAAGACATTGGTATGATATTTTTTACCGGTGAGTACCCCCCGCTCAAAGCTTTGAGGCGTTTTATCTTCGCCAAGTTTTATTGATTTGATAAAACAAAAAATACGTGTCCAATATTTTTCGATAATCTAACAGACGGACTAATTAGAATCATATTTTTTTTAGTCAGTAAACATCCCTATTACGATCATGTAAATCAATGGTTTCTCTCAAATTACTCGACACCTGATTGTGTAAGGTGTAACGCTGCTAAGGAAAGCCCTGCTCGAAAAACTTACGTTCTGAGGCACGGAGGAAACTCAGTATGTATTTATTTTTATTTATTTATTTATTTATCTATCATCTTATATCTATCATTACAGGGCAACCCCAATGCGATAAATGCGCCTTAATAACTTAATCCTAACTTAATTGCTACTTATAACTAATAACAAATAAAGCATTCCTTGTGAGAACAACAGAATAAGTCCGTCTCACTGGCTATGAGATTGTAATGGGAGGTCACAAATCCACAGGCAAACGTTGCTTAATCTGAAGATTTCGAGCGGTTGATATTATTAAACACTTTACCTACTGCCAAGCCGACTAAATACGATTATTTTACCATGAAACAAACTGAAAACCACTAAATCTTCGGTGCGATTACATTCAAATCCTCAAGGTATTAGGTAAACCAAATCAAGTAATGCGGCGGCACAATTTGATAATAGATTCGTGTGACGCCTATGACTATGATTAAAGCTCTAGGGACTTATCTCACGACACGAGCTACTGGATCTAGGCGCAATATTCCAAATTATATCTGGGATAGTAGGTCTATGCTGACATAATTGTATTGTAGAAGAGGGTTATTGTTTACGATGATATTTCTATGGAATAGGATTTTTTTAACAATTATTTCAAAGCGGAAAACGCGTTTGTGGTTTTCGAAGCTCCGTTATATCAAAATCACTTTTTTTAAACAGTAAGAAATCATGATTTTTAACATTTATTGTTAAAATTGTGAGGGCTCACTATTCTTCTCACGGATTTTGACACTTGCTAAAACATCTAGATTCATTTATTACCTTTGTTAGTTTAATATTTTTTAACGAATTTAAAATTGTTATCTTATCTATAACTAGCTGATACCCGCGGCTTCACCCGCGTGGATGTCGGTTAAATTATATACCTTTCTCTGGAATCACTCAATCTATTAAAAAAAACCGCTTTAAAATCCGTTGCGCAGTTTTAAAGATTTAAGCATACATAGGGACGGACAGACAGCGACAGCGACTTTGTTTTATACTATGTAGTGAAGTGATAACTGCCTCATTGGCCTAGCTGTTGCAAAGCGACTTCTTAGCACGAGCCTTTTTTTTGTTTTGGGGCTGGGAAATCATTAAATAACTCCTCCCGCTCTTGGCCAGAGCGAAAGGGAGTGCCAGACTTCTACTGACTAAAAACCACCCTATTCCTTCTTAGCCCTTGTGCCGAGGCCGCGGTATCTCTATCGAACAACCCGCAGCCCCAACGGGACCCACAGTCCCGACGGCATGCATGAGCCTGGGTTTGATTCCTGGGTCGGGCAAAGTGTTATTGGGTTTTTCCATTAGGAATTTCTCAGTAGCAGCTACGGAGTCTGGATTTGTGCGCGACCCCCAATTACATGGGACTTTAAAAATGGCAAAAAGTTTGGGTACTTATGGGTACATCACTGCTTAAACCATCGGGGATTACATGCGTGATGTTATGTACGTATGTATTTACAATATAAACTTTCTGTTATTATTTATCTAAACAATGGTAAAAATCGCATCAAAATTGTTGCGTAGTCTAGATGAACAAAGCGACCACGTGGATAAAGTTTAAAGTTATCAATCCTTTACGGTTGCAAAAAGAATCCGCTAAAAAAAAAAAGAAAAAAGAGTCCGCCTATGTACCACGTTTGTGCATGAAGTTTAATTAAATAAATAAGAATGCCTCCTCTAAACCTTTTCACATAAAACACTAAAATAATCACTTATATAATTTTCTTTTGATTTACGAACCTTAGGCGTTGTATGTGCCTATAACTCACAATTTTCAGACTAGAAAAATAGCTAATATTTTTCTAGTCTGAAAATTTACACCTTTAATTACAACACCTAACAGCAGAAAACCTCATATTATAGCCATGAATTTATTGTGATATGGAAAAGATTGTGTAAAGACCGTACGTTCACGCTACCTACGTCACTTGTTTGCGTCACCAAAACTGTGACGTCATTAGAAGTATTTCATTCACTCCTGTAGACTCCTGTATTGTTCGTTTGTTTGTACAAAATTAATGGTCCCATTTATCGTTTAAAGGCCTTACGTCGATCGGTTTTAATTGGTCAAATATTTGTGTTCGTTAGCTCCTTTCGTTGAAAAACCGGTGTCTAATTTTCACTGGCTGATTTTCTTTTTAGAGTCTAATTTTCATTTCATCCTGCTTTCGCTTTTTCCTCTTTTCTCTGTCTCTTTTTACCCGACTGCAAGGAAAGGGTTATTTAGTATGATAAGTCAAACATAGATGGGTGACATAGCATTATGTCACCCATCTACATGATTACTTCCTCGTGTCTGACGTCTCAATGCGGCGCATACTAATTTAATGATATCTTACAATCAAATCCATCGTGCGCTGAAATTCTGATATCATCAACCCGCAGTGATGCAGCACAAGCAAACGTGGTGATCAAGGGCAATTCATTCTGTATATCAGAAGCGGAATTTACCCAGCAGACGGACAATAACAGGTTATACATTGTCGGTCCGATTCCCGTCGCACGCCCACTAAGACGGCTAGTTAGTGCGACACGAAGACAAGCCGTGTGTATGTATACGGATTATATGGCACTGCCCGACAGTTGAAAGCCGGGACATTGGCTCAGCATTAATTAAATGCAGTGTATGCAACACGTAAATGCACTTTAGTGAACAGTATAGATCCCTACATCGAGTTATTGGATTTTTTGTTGAAGACCTTTCCTGGATTACAGCTGATTTATTAAATAGCTTCAGGGTATTTCGGAGCTTAATAGAAAGCTGCTTAGTGCTAAAATTACATTTTATAAAAGAACGGCTCACTGTTTGGTTCATATGTTACCACTACTGTATAGTTGCACTGTTGTAAAAACTGTAAACACGAATTCGGTCAAAAGTTTAGTTTTAACCAGATTTTAAAATCTAGAGTTTTAAATAAGTCATAAGTCGCAAAAACGAAACACCCTAAGAAATGTCCGCCACAGATACCAGGCGAGCAGAAGTCACATGGAACATGAACATACACTCACACACGAACAAAATATTCGCAGCGGCGCGCGGCGGCGACGAAAACGAGATTTAAATACGGAACACACAAAAACCGTCCCAATATAGTTTGTAAGTTATCGCATAGATGACATCAAACGAATCGACAATTCAATTCAATGTCAGAAGTTGGCGGCGTACTGGCCGGGAAGGAAATTCACAACTAAGTTGAGGCGAATTTTTGAAAAATATGATATAACGGGGCAAGAGGGCCGCGCAGGGTTGGCTACAAGTTTGAAGAGGAATCGGGCCCTCGGGGGCTGTGATGAATCTTTCACGCGTTTTATCGCTTTGCATCGAGAATCGAACCTCGGAATCTTCGCTCCGACGGACAATGTAGGTATTTACGCTGAATATTTTGGATGAAATGTTAAATTGTGTTATTGAATCGCCGAATTGAGCAAAGTGTCTGTTTGGTTTCATTAACATTGTTGTTTGTTTGTTACGCATCGCTCGGAATTTTGGGAAATCTATTGGAATCTTCAAATTTTCATCATTCTGTCTTCAATTACCAGATACCAGAATAGATAAGCATTGTAAATAAAACAATAGAACAATACATTTACCATGGTTCCATATTTTCTGGAGTCGCGAAATGTTGAAAACCTTCAATTTGTACCTAGATACAAGCTGTCAAACCGTCACTCTACCTATCCATCAAGGCTTATGCACAAATACGATCTATAATTCTCGTAGATTACTGCTATTCGCGGCTGAAATGGTACATGCCACACATCTCTATATCTACATGTATCTCAAGGTAAACATAGCACATTATTGATAATGTAATAGTCTTGTCACAGCTATACCTAATTCCCAAATGATGTCCTATGGTCTATACATACATATATCATCGATATTCCGGATCACTCGGTGGGAGAAACGAATATATCTTCAAACTGTTTTCAGTAGTAATAAATCTCATCTGTAGTCATAGGGAGCTTATTAAGTTTTTCTTAATCATAAAAGACTTTACAAAAAGCAGTATTTTTTTTTCATATCTTTTCCCTACATCAGTAATTTATTCTGTATTGTTCTTGCGTTTACAAACATAATATAAACTCACATAATAATGTACAAAAAGGTGGACCCGGAAGAACTTCGTGTAACTCATAATAATATTTGTTCCGTGCGGGGATCGAACTCACGAAACGCAGCACAGTACCATCCGTGCCATCAATCGTTCGGACAATACTGTCTAACTAATATTTGGGGTGGGCGAACTCCTTTCTCTGCTACGCCAAACTAAAGTATAGTTTTTGTATTTTCCATATTTCATAAATAAAACACAAAAATGCTACGAAAGCGAACTCAATGGCTTAGGCATTCTTTACCAATAAATCAAGGACAGTGCTATCTGTTTACGACATTAATATACCTTAGTTTTTATCAATCCCTCCCAGCAACTACCATTCAAAAATTAATAAACAGTCTCAATTAATTTGCAAGACACTGTAACCAAAACAGGAAAATGTACCCCAAAATCAACATACACTGAACAAAATGCTACATTCATTCCACTGTCGAGCATTTCGACTTCTTACCGTCGCGGTTTCCGTACAGTGCAGGACATAGTTGGAACGACGGGGGTCAGCCGCACGCTGGCCACACTTGAGTCTGCCTCAACTTGTCTGTTTACCCCTTGTTACCTCGTCTAATGAACTTCAAGTCTGTTTAGAGGATTTTTCGAGGAAATGCTGGGTTTTTAATCAGATTAGTTTATTACTGTTCGCTAAAATGATATACAGGGCACAGAGTCCCTAATAGTTAAAGTAATATAGGGTGCGAACTGGTTACAGTTTGTAGGTAATTATTTTTTTGATTAAAATTATGTAACACCTGCTCATTTCGAACAGGTGATTTTTACCCGACTGCAGCGAAGCCAAAAGCAGGGTCATTAATTTAAAGTGAAATAAAAAAATCGAAAGTAAGTTTTATAAACAAATAACTTGCTTTGTTAAGTTATGATAAAATCAACACGTTTGTTTTATTCATCATACTATTTTTAAAGTTACAGCAAACAATTTAAGTTTGCAACCAAAGCAGTAACTGGATTTTCCTTCTAATACCTCTTATTTTAAACCTATTTTTGGCACACAAAAAATCTAAACTTTATTTTGCCCATCGAATTATGGGGTCGCACGCAATAAACCAACCGGGTTCCTGATATTAATATTCAATCTATACTAGTTTGGTTCTAAAGCCGATTAGCCGAATATATAGATATCGAACGATAAAATATTGCGTGTTTCTATTTTATTTTCAGGATTCGAAACTGATCGCTTTGGATGTCGAATTTTAGTTTTATTATACTTACTAATGCTCTTACAGTTTGATCTAACTTAGGATAATATTATACGGAAATAAAATGTATGCTTATCTGGTATCTAGTATTCAATTATAGGTACAGGGTATATTCAAGAAAGCTTCTGGGCGAAAACCGAATTCAAAATTCAAAAACCCAACCAGTTCAGACAGAATGTACTTTCTTAGTTATTATCTTGCACTAACAGAACATTGTAATTTGTTAACTTTACGTAGTGTCTATCACTGTCTAGATCATCAAGATACAGTCAGTATTTTATTGTTTGTTGAACACTAAAATCAATATACGTCTGTTTACAGATATAGCTGTTTCTAGAAGTGCAATGGCGGTATTTCGCATTATTAGTAAGGTGGTGCCAATTTACCGTTCCACCGAAGTTTTAATTGTAAAAAGTAGTATTTCCTAATTTCCATAGGACTAAAAGAAAATTTAGAATTTATCAGCTGCTTATCGCCCTGTCCTAGTCGTAAATGTCTATCGATCCGCGAGGAAAGGGTAACGGTTTTATTAGTATAAAAGGGAGAGGGTGGCTGGCTTGTGACTATAGTTACGTATCACACCTATTTAGTTGATATGTGCTGTGCTTCGGTATAAATTGGAGTTTCGTTGCTTTTTTGTCCAAAAAAATTTAGACATCGAACTCTGATAAGTCCGAAAACTTTACTTCAGCGTATGAGAGAAGCCTAAGAGGGACTAGATCACAGACATTGAAATAGTACATGCCATCTGGAATATAAGTGAAAATCTCTCTTCGTCTTTCTTCTTTATTTCCTTAAAACAACACAGTGAATGTCATTACCGTTAAACCCATTTGTATCCGTCTATTTAGTCCTACAATTTGCACCTAGAGATACGCATCTAATCTACTCTCCTGCCGGGTTTGCATATTTCTTTTGTACTTGAGACACTTACAAACGGTACTTTTTCCTTTCTTTAGCTTAGACAATTGGATTTTAATAGAAAAAGATTTTTATAAGAGGTAGGCCGAATTTTGGGGCCGAATATTATTTGAAGCCGAATATTCGTTGTTAATTTAATTTTATATTCTTTCACTATTAAAACAAACAAAACGAACTTTACGTAAATAACAAAACTAAGTTATTTAGAGCAGACAAGACCACGACAGTCGGTAATTTAATAATTTACGAAAGCAAAGTTTTGTCAAAGTAACTTATTCAATTTATAAGCAGGTATTTTTTAACATTTTTCGAAACAAACAAAAAAAAGAGGAATGTGTTATTCAGAGAGTTGGCTGAGGGTCGCAGTGGCCCGAACCCCGGCTTCGCCTAACTGCAGTGAGTGTCGGAAAACTTTTGCGAAACATCTTTTACGGGCGCTCGATCGACATGTTAGGTTTTTAGATTTTCACTCGAACGAGCAGCACGGTCCCTTAGTTATGGGCCGATGTCTTACTTGTTCGGCCATTTTCATTTTATTTTGTTTTGTTGCTCTTTTGCTATAGTTGTGTGAGCGTTTTACTTTGTCTTGTGGTTCTAGAAATGTTATCATATCGGTTGGGGAGGCGGTTTTTTTTTTCAATAGAAATTCCCTTCTTTGTTGTCATAACACATTTAAAGATATTGTTATTAGGTAATTAAAATCACCAATTTATTTACCTTAATAAAATCTAAAGAAACCCCAACAAATATAAACTTAAACAAAGGGTCAATTTACCCCTTTTCAAAGCTATGATTGAATAACAAAATACTAATTGAATTCCACCGTGCAGTGCACGTGACGGCGCAAACAACCCGCGAGCCGCGAAACAAACATCGTTAATTACACATAAATTACAAATTCCTTGTAGGTTTCAAAGTCGCAACCGCACCGAGTTTTATTAAGTGCTGTTCAGACGCGAGACATCATTGTAAAGTATTCTCCAGTTACCAAGAAACACTGCAGAAACTCGAAACCATGCTGACAGACAGGAATAACTTAATTCCGATGGAAAGCACTTAAAAAGAATGGGTCTTAAAAGACAAGCGCAATTGTTACCGCTCTTCAGTTGTGCAGACGCCGTGAAAATCTGTAAAATAATACCCCCGTACTAGTTAAGCCCGTCCCTAGCTGACGATACAATAAAATAAGTAGTACTCAGGGACTAAACTACAAATTACGAGAGAGCTTGCTCAGCTTAAAATAATTAAGATTCTTTGTTCCGCTTGATGGGAGCACTGGAGAAGAACTGCAAGTGGAGTACTCGTACATACACAAGTACGAGTACTAGTAGTGTCCGGTCAACACAGTCGAATCTAGAACGTTTTTTATCGTAACTTTGAAAGTTTTCGTTTAATTTTACCGTAACAATCGCAGCATTTTATCAAATGAGCAGACTTGTTATTTTTTATTGGCGGACGAAGTTTTTTCGACAGATGTTGGAGTACTTTGCTAAGTGAGGGTAGCTGGTACAGTGTTATACTGTTAGTTTTGCTCGTAGTCATATTTTTTGTGCGGACTTATTTAATTTCGTTTTCTCGTCTCAAGGTTCTAAGTTATACTTAATGTGATATTGTTGGCCCTATATTTTCTCTGCCTATATTTTTTCATTTGTTTAAATACCGTTGTTTTTGTCAAAAAAAGAAAAAATGTCGTTTAATTTTGTAACGAGCCGGTTTCTTAAAAGAAAACTAATTGACAGGTCCCTATTTCTCCTTATCCCAGATAAGAATCACCTTTTGAACAAAACTTCCTTACGACATTATAACCTCCATCGCAATTTCACAAGTCGTAGTGCCAAAAAGTAGTTGGAATTTCACACAAGGTAAGTTTGAGAGGTGTCAGAGTCAAGTGGCCGGGCGTGCGAACTATGTCTTTGTTTAGAGACGCTTTCTGTGGCGGTGATGTGTTTATTTGATGACACCTATAAGAATTTAACAATAACACGTCTTGCATAAGAGCTTTTGGGAAGGAATTTTGATTTATTAAACAAGAACATAATAATATACAAAATCGATCAATATCAATGTTCAACTTCTTTGAGTTGAGCTTTGATTTTGGATCAAGTTGTTTTTACCTGACTACGCGACCACTATGACTTTTTTGTATATAAAGTTGAAAATGATATCATTTAACTCAGACACTCGATCAGACAATATAGGCCAACATCGTAGAAAATGTTATAGTTTTTTTAATATGAATGAACAGAATATTTCTGATACAAAGTGTCACTTTATTATCGAATTTGACCACCCTACTCACCAATCAACAATTTATTTCCACACCATTGCCCACCAGAAATGATTCCAAATGACATTTCAGCACCCCTATCTACCACCAATCACGACACTTGTTATCAACACAGTCAATTCATAAAGTCGCGTCCTAAAAACGTGATACCACAAAGAGTATCGTTCCAGCGAGGGAGAGCGAGGTCACGCCAGCTCCGGAGGGCCCTTCGCTTTGTTCCTCTGGCAACAATGCCTCACTGAGGGTCCACAAGAGCATACTTGTATCGGATGCAAGCGATGTTTCGTTGGCGAGGATTAGGGCTTGCGGCCAGGACTGTACTTAACCACGAGACTTTAATGCGAAAGAAACGGTTCAAAGGGTCCCTTGAATGTTGAGAGGGAAAATTGAAGGTTCGAGATGAGGGGGATAAGGTACAGATGGATTTTGGGGTTTTATTCTTATTTCGTTTGGTTTTGTGACGATTATGTGGCTATAGGAAAGCCACACCGTAGGCTTTAAGTACGGTAACGTCGACATCCTAATTTCGAATGAGTTGGATAGTAATCAATATGTAATGGATGGTTTGAAGCATTACTTTGGACAACATGTTCTATGTAACACATATATAGATGTGGTATGTTTTGCTGCTCCAACAAGTTTTGTGTGTCAATCGGAGGTGCCTTGAGATTTTCCTTCTCCATCAAACACTGATACAAAAGTATACATACACAGAAAATAATGTATTACTGTTTCTGACGTATGAATGAGATCTTACTCCCTAGACTCCCAGAGGGAAATATGTAAAATATTTTCCGATGTTTTCTTCTTTAGTGTTACTCTGTGGTTACGGCTCGGCGTTCCTAAGTCCGTCCCTGTTCGCGGAGAGTAGTAATTATACGATATTTATGCGCTGCCCCTCCCTGACTCTTGTCTTGAGAACTTGCTAAGAAGAAAAGCGATATGAGTGTCGAAACTTATGAGCCATAATTCTCTTTTAGCGAGCGAATTTTTGTCAACTTACAACGGAAATTCATCTTACAACCAACTATAAAAGAACTTCAATTGCAATGCGATCAAAGCGATCATAAGGCTTGTGAGCTACAGCCTGTAATAATGCAATAAAGAATCCTCGTCTTTCACTTCTCTATTAATAAAAGTACGCCATGCTAAAGCCGCGTTCGTAAAGCCACTGGGTATAACGGCTTCCAGTTGAAATGGTAAAAATTTTCATAATATATTAAAAAAAAAAAACATATTAATCAGTGCCTGAAATCGTAAAATTCTTCGCAAAATACAGAGAAACAAAATGTTCCATTTCAAGTTCCGAGCTAGTGTAAAGTTTTCATAAATTTAATTAATTTCACACGTATGTGTTCCGCGAATTTTACCATGAAACGTTTAAATATATGGTTGCACTGGCTGGGAAGTAGGCAGTAGGCACACCACACGTTACACACTGCGTAGGAGCTCAAAGTCCAGCTAAATACCGGAAGATGTGAGCCCTCCTCTTTGTTACTGCGACAATGAAAAGGAAATGTCTTTTCCATTTTTCCAAGGTTCAAACCATTGAATACCTGCCCATTTGATAATACAAAGCGGCCTTAGTGAAACACGGTGCGGATTTTCGGGATTATTAACGGCAAACAGTAAGAATTATTTATTACCAGGTTCACTTCCGAAGTGCTTAACAATTAAACCGCGTAATCTACGTAATTAACCGTTGCGCACACGCGCAGCTCCTTACTTAAACGTGACGTGTGAACGTAATTAAACTAGAAGCGGATAGGTTTTTAACAAATGTTGCACTTAATTATTATGTCCTTGGTCGCAAGCTCTATGAAACGAATGAGAGTTTCGGAAAACCACGTGTTCGTGGGTTGGTCGTGTGCAATAGTGCAGGACCGTGCACCTTTATTGCAGCGCCCACTATTTTCTGTGCAACGGGTGCACGGCAAGAAATAAAGGAACCCGAACAAAAAGGACATTCTTTTAAAGTTCTTTATTTCAAGGGATTGTAGCAGTAAAGTGCGCTTTAATTGCATGGTAGAACTTTCACAGTTCCACACTTTTATTTGTGTTCGATGAATTTAGATTCGATTTCTTTTAGTTCGCGGATCGCGCCCGGCCCGCCTTCGAGAAATATAGAAATAGCTGCAATTTTCTCGGCATCTCTACTTTTACTGTAACAATAATAAAACTACGGCACTTAATGGAAACTCGTTTACTTTTGTTTTTTTCTGCGAGTAATGAATTTGCTTCGACTCGATAGGTAAATTGTAGGTTTACGATTGTGTCATTGTAGTTCAGGTGAAGGGTGCTGTTTCAGAAGTTGGCGTGTGTTCCATTTTGTTCTGGAAGAAGGTCGTGTCGTGTCGCAAAAATTATAGAAGTTTCTTGTGTCCAGTGAGGAGCGACTTCGAAGTTGGTGGTTGTTGGCGGCGACCGGTCGCTTCCGTCCCCGGTCCGTGCCGCGCCGCGCCGCGCCCGTTCACCTATGCCCTCATGCCGCGTCGCTGCCGCGAGACAATAGCAAGCCAATAAAACTTTTACTGTGCGCTATGATTTTGGAAACAGTTTACGAGATGAGTTCTATAAAATTCGTAATTTATTCAAATCTGTTTGGACGTTACTTCCACTTTATTGACGTTTACGAAATAAGCTCTACAGCGATAGGATTTGTAGCTATACTTACTAAAATAGTTGACTGGTTTATTTTAAAAATTGAAATAAATATGGTCTTAGTAAACATATTTCACCAAGTTTGGTAGTTAATAGATAATATTAGTGTCCAGTCATATTTACGGAACTTGTAAATGGTCCTTGTTATATGATTTGTTGTAGGACGAGGGCTACTTAAACGCATTAAATATAACTAAAGTTTGTTTAGGAACCTATCAGTATTCCCATTAAATAGAGAGAGAGTATGAAAGTTAGTGATTATATCAAACATTTTCGTTGTAAAGTAAAAGTATGCCACAAAATTTCCTGAAAAAAGATAGACGATCTTGTCTTTCAAATGGACTTTTTCTTTACAAAGAAAACATTTTACCTGTTTATATTTTGGATGTTTGTGGGGAGTGGGGGGTGAGTGTAGTGGAGGGAGTGTGTAGGTGAAGCGGGGGGATGAGATAAGAATCAAATAGATGTTGTTTCGCTGCATGGCGCTGTGTCGCACGGGCCATATGCACGTGCTGACGGGTGGCCGACTAGTCTTGACACTTGCGCTAAGATATTATCCACTAGTGTAACAATATCTTAGCTGCAACTGTATAGTTACGCTACCAACAATGTTTTGGGATATTTTGAGCTGTTTTCCTTTACTAGGTTAGCGGAACACTTGAATTTCTTAGACGTTGCTGTTTTTGAAATCTTTTGTTCCAAGATGTTGGACTTAGTATCTTCTTCAGTCAGATTACACAAGTAGGGCACGGATAGTTTTTGCAGTTCTTACCTGTTTCATAAATATGAAATAGACGTACCTATTATATTTTCGATTAGACCTTCTGCATATATAGAGTAATCAAGATTTTTGAAGTAGACTTCATAACGTGTTAATAACAGTAAGATTTATAGTAACAAATGTAGACAACGAGATGAAACATACCTAGCACATTTTCCTATAGACACCGTTACGTGAAATAGTCTCGTCTCCAGTGATCTCAAGATCTATCTGACAGGCAGACAAATGAGTGCTGCGATAAAAGCTACGTTTTAGAAATATGAACCGTAAAAGTCTTGGTAACCATAATACAATAATTTACAGACGCTTTGCACCAAAAATGTGTAAAGCAAAATAACTCATTTGACGCTAAAAATAAACTGCATACTAGAATAATGTAAAATATGAGGGTGAGTGCGATGGGCTTGTAAACATAAAATATTTCTGGTAATATTGTGGTTACCTCCGACCAGCACTTGTGCGGTGTTCAAAGAGATTTTTATAAATAATAGCTTTTTGTGCGTAGTACTATGTTTTCACGGAATGTTTAACAAAAACAACGCGTTAGCGAATGTGAACATTATTTTTATACCAACTTTCCACAATTGTTCCCGGTTTTATATGTACACGAAGTTGCGGTGAAAATATTTGTCGCTAGCGACGTGCAATGGCTTACTTCGTATGCGTGGGAATTTTTAATGGTTCCCTATAAAATACCTGTATTTAAATTTTTTCTTTGACAGGAGAACATTTAATAATCCAGAAATAAAACCAATATAAGCTTTCCAAAAATTACTTACCATTAATTAACCATAATTCAGTACATAAAAGCACCAAGACTACGAACTCGCGCTATATTTTTCACCTGAAGTATGTTTCGGCTGACGTAACAGTCATGAAACGTATTTTGGCAGAGCGATAAGGAAATGACACAAAGAAAACAAACTACAGTCCGCTTCGGCCGAAAATTTGTGAGGGCGGGGGGAGAGGAGGGCGCGAGCGCGGGAGAGGACACGGAGCGATAGCGTCGCGGGGCGCGTCAAACTTATTGGAACGGTGTCAGAGATCGCTCGCACTATCTACCTTTGCACTCGCTTCCTTGTCCACCCCCTCAAACAAAGCACGCTTTAATTAATTCCGAGTTTTTTTTTATACCGGTATTCGTATTCTGTCTTACTGCGACTCAATTAGCGCCGTACGGATTCATAAATAGTTTGAAAGCTTTTTAATTAAATGTTCGTTGAACGACGCATTAAATAACGTGCTGATTCGTCTATTTGATTCGGTTTTTGTTCAAGTACCACTTACTACCAGTTGTTGAAATATTTATCCGTCCTGTAAATGCTGATAAATATGAAAGCTTAATTAAGGATTTAAAAGGTTTCTTTCCATTTTCATCTGCAACGACAAAGAGAAAATCCGTAAAGACTGAAAATAGTTTTTATAAAAATCCATCAAGCTACAACGGTCAGCTACGGAAAACCGCCAGAGCTCCGTTCACTAAGCCTTTGTCCTGTATAAGGCTGTTAAAGAAAGAGCTATAATAGGACAGACATTTGTAAGATTGCCTCCACTCGTAACCCAGATCGATATATCGCAGGCATTGTATATTCACCAGCCTATTTCAGGTTAGAAATGTTAGAACCAAACGGACGCCACGCGAACACGATTGACGTATTATAGTTTTGTCTTGGAATAGCCTTCGTCGAAACGATTTCAATGGCCGACGGCCCATTTAATTTAACAGACAATGTATACTGAGTGCAGAGCGGCGATTTGTCAAGGGAATGAATTTCAACAAAGAGCGTATTCATTTGAATGGCTACTTGTTGTGCGAGACCGTTTTAATTTCATAAGTCGTTTATCATAATCAAGGCGGGGTGGTGGTACCACCAGCGAGCAGCGACGGACCCATATCAGTGTCTGAAGGAAATGTCACATACCTGCTCGGACAATGCGGACATTTTGTGGACACGGCTTTGCCATACTCGTTTTTGGGCATTTGGATTTGGCTTAAATGATTTAGCTGGTTATTTTTTGAAGTATATGGCGAAACTGCTTTATCGCTCGGCTTTCGCACAGAAATACGTGTGACCGAGATATTTGTCAACTCGCTTGGGTGATTATAGGCACCGGCGGAGTCGGGCGGTGAATTTATGTCGAGACATTATAGCCTACGGTGGAAATAGATTATCTGTTTTACCTACTTACGTGCGACAGTGATATAAAGCCAAGCCAGTTTCTTTTTCGCGGCTAAAACTTGGGCTACATTTATTTGGAGATACCTCAAGCCTATACGTATCAATTAACATAAAAAAAACGAAGAAACAAAAGACGAAGAGCTTTGTTAAAGTTTCGCTAAATTGAATTCATTGGGCTCTGAAAATAGTGTAAGTACCATTTATGTAGATTTATACTAGGTAGGTGTAATTCTTTTATAGTAAAACAAACTAGATTCTCTTCTAACAAAAAAGTGTAATACACAACATTTAATCATCGGAACACAACCCAGATTCAAATAGATCGGTAAATAGTTGGTGGCAGCCGACATCCCTAATCTAATATGCCGCCGGATTCGGGCGCGTCGGGTCGGCACTGCAATCTTGGACCTACTGTGGTGGGAACAGCGACGTTCGCCTCTCTATTACCTACGTAACGGCACACTTGGACCCTCGCTGACGCAGACTAACTATCTATATGAGTTTCGACCTGTCTAAATGTATCACCGCGGTGCTGTTTTGGTAGAATTTAAATTAAACCCCGCTGTACTTAACTCCCTCGTACAATATAGCTACGTAATCAATACCTATTAATTATTTCAAGTAATAAGGTGTAATTGAACAAAATTTCACGATGTAATCCGTTACTATCGACAGGTTGGATTATATTTCCGCGAATTCTTCTTCGTGTTATCGTCAAACAAGTAGATTAAATTCAGTTCCGGCGTTCTAATTGGAGTTGTGAGCGAGCTTTAATATGTACGTACACGTTCTAAGGGTAATTTTAAACATTATAAATGTAATTTGCGTCCTAATATTAGAGTGGGTTATAAAACATTTATGACAGGATCTTTTCATGGTAGTAACGGCCTGGATTAAGTGGAGAAAGCATGTTGTATGCATAAAGTATGAATACAATGGAGGTATATTCAGATGTGCAGTATATTCTCAGTTTGTTGAGTCAGATTGTTGACTCGAGACGATCTCATCGCTATTGTGAAGTGCGCCATAGGGGATACCCATAGTACGGAGCGTCGGTAAACGATCGAAATCTAAATAATAAAGATCGCGAACCATCCCCCTAGCTGGATAGGCTTAGTCGTACAAAATTGGAGTAATAAAAGAGGAATGCTCGCAAAAGTTTTGCAATAAAGCCAACGAGTATCGACTGTTAAGGAGTAAAGAGTTCTCCGCTATAACGCTACATGAGGGTACGCTGTTGCGTGTTATCAGACCAAGGATTTCACGTGTAATATGTGTATTCTGGAGAATTATTAACATGCTTTTGTTTTGGGAAAAATGTGCTATGATTCTTTTATGAACATAGAAGTTATTTTTGGCAAGTTACACGTGGATATTTTAGGTTATAAGAGGAAGGGTTGAATTTATGACAGGCTTATTTAATTCATACACTATATAAAAGTCCTGAAAGTCTGACAACCAGTCTTACCAAAGAGTTTCGTACTTTCCCGTATTATTAACTGGGTTGTGGAGGTCAGATAGGCAGTCGCTCCATGTAAAATACTGGTATTCAGCTGGTAACATAGTTGGGAAAAGGCTTGGCAGATGATGATGATTTAATTTATACATTAATAGAATTTCTGTAGTTTTACTTGGTGAGGTTTGATGAATACATCATAATCCAATATAAAATGAATTTACATGAATATCTATATAAAAAACATACTGATACTGTTAGCATGCACAATCCCACTGCTGGGCAAAGGTCAATACGAACCGATCTAAGGCCAATACGAACCACTGGTCGATAGTCAAAAAAACATGTTAAAAATATAAAACTAATACCAAAAACTTCCGAATCCCGTCTTAAGCCGTCCCCTACATGTAAGTAAAAGTTCATTTCTCGAGTAACATCTAGAAAGTTCGATCTTATTTCCAATTTTAGCTTACTTTGGGAATATAGGACACGTGGAAGGGACCTGGTAGCGATCCGAGGTAGACTTGCTCTGGTAGATGCATCAACGAAATTACAATGATCGCCGGCGAGAATATCGTACTGGGTTCTCGTGGATATATAGCGAAATAGTTGCAGGAATCCGTATGTATTAATATCATTCCCTTGGGCAAAGAAAATGAAATGAGTTAATGAAATATGTATTTTTCTGTTTTGGTAAATATGGCGGAAAATAACACACGCTTTCTCTGAAGGCTACGAGATGTTTTCGTAACTATGGTTTAGTGATTGAGTATTTCAACATCTGCAAATTGACGGCTCCAGTGGTATATTCAATTATTTCAGAGTACTACGTAACATCACGCTTGTAATCCCCGAAGGGTTAGGCAGAGGTGTACCTAATAATACACCCACAGTTCACCAGTCATGGTTTAATCCCATATAATAGGGATGAGCCTATGTCCATCAACCCAGCACATATCCAGATTCCCTGCCTACTATTGAGAAAATCCTGATGTAAAAATCCTATAACAAAATATGATCAAACCCAGGCCCTCATGCTCAGCAGAGATTAGACCAGCGAGGCGAATCTGAGTAGTCTTGAATGTAATCATTTTTAAGGAAATACAATTCGCTCTAGAGGCTCATTCAATTATGTGGTCGTTCTACTAAAGCAATATCATCATCATAATCACCTGAATTCACCCACTACTGGGTATATACCTTTCTTTTCTTGTGCCATTATCCACGGCAAAGCATAATATATACTACTGTGAACAAAATCCCTCAATCGTCAAAATAACCCCAATCCACAAACAAAAATTTAAAACCCGCTGCATCAATAGTTGGATCAACCGTCCAATATTCAATTTGTAGTAGACATATCGCCAAATCAGCTCATTCCCAGCGTTCAAAATCACCCTCGCCCATATTTGAGCACGCCCTTTGTAAGTATGCCCTAATGAAGGCGCATAGACAAATTAAACAGAACCCATAGAGTAACGAGTCTCGTTCCAAAGATGCTTCTCTAACGTTTTTCGAGTGCTTCACCTCGGAAATAATTACATGGTTTCTGTGACATATGGGTGCTATTTAAGCTCACCCTAAGAGTAATGTCTACGATAAACAGGAGCAATTAAAACATTGCCACGCGACGCACGCTTTTCTTTACACCGTCAGTAATAGAGATTTGTTGCGAGCGTGTTTAGTTCTACCTTCTACAATTGCGAGATGTAGAATTTGTTGTTAGTACGGAATGATTGCGGAGATAATGTTGGAATTTATTTATGTTGTGATCTGCATGCTGATCTGAGAAGGAAGTGTTTCGGATTGAAGTTTAATTTGCTTTTCCTTATCTGAGGTACTTTTACACCCACTGGCTTCGGTATATTATCTCCCTTCAGGGTAAACGCAAGAGATTTCAGAACCAGCGAAATCTGCGCCGCTAAAAATGAGCCTAATGAACTTGCAAATTTTTGATGAAATTGTTTTGGGCTTAGTGTTGAAGCCGACCTCAACATAGCTGGGAAAAGGCTAGGCCGATGATGATGTTGCTTAATGTTTTTAATTCTGGCGATTGCACCCTGTTTCATATTAAGTCACTCACTAGGATCTCTCCAACATCGACGGTGCGTTTACAAACATTTGAACTCACATACACAAACAGCCAGGACCGGAACAATGACCTGAAGTGTGGGCCACACAAATATTTGTTTCCCGTGACACGCAACGCAGCAGCCAATCTCTCGTCAACAGTACCGTCGTTTTTAATCGCGTACTTTCAGCAACTCACTTTGAGCAGCGTTCATTACGCTCCAAGCATAAATCTGGTTATCAAAACCCGCTACTCAATCGAGACGTCCAATAGTATAACAAAAGTACAGACTGCAAAACAGTTAAGTGAACAGGCAATTAACGAGCATAGCAGTACGCATGCAACTGTCATTGTTGTTGTGTTCGTTTAACTTTTATGCTCAAAACACGCTCAGACGAGCGATGACAAAGACTTCGCCACTTAGCTCACGCACACTAGTGAAATGGAAGGGCGTAATTAGTTGGTTGGTTACTGTATTTTGTATTACGTTTTATAATAGCACGAGTTGGGTAATTCTCTGTCTTCTATCTGACAAGTTAGTTATGTAGATGATGATGACAGGCCGATTGTCAGACTGAAGGAAGTACAGCCTAAAGGAAGTACAGCCTAAATTGCTGGAGAAAGAAATAAAAAAATGGATAATTTCAACTACATAAGAATTTCAGAGAGCATTGAGAACTCGAGCTGTATGCTAATCAATAATGCTAATATTTGTTCGATTTTGACCTACTATCAAAATGTTGCTTTTTAGGTTTTCTTACCAAATGGTACCAGGTCCCTATTTCTAAGTTTTCATCTGTGGGTGTCACAGGATTACGTCTTCTTACCATACTATATGACCATCATCTGTCTAGCCTTTTCTCAACTATGTTGGGGTCGGCTTCCAGTCTAACCGGATTCAGCTGAATACCAGTATTTTACATGGAGCGACTGCCTATCTGACCTTCACAACCCAATTAATACTAGGTAATACGATACTCTTTGGTAAGACTGGATGTCAGAATTTCAGGTCACTGAATACCTGTAACGACTGCCAAAGATCTATATATGGCAGCCGGGACCAACATCTTAACGTGCTTTCCGAGGCACGGAGGAAACTCGGTATGTCGGGCGGTCACCCATCCACAGACCGACCTAGGCAAGCACACCTTTACCTAAAGATCAATCCGAGTGGCAGTTTTTCTTAAGCCACGAGCTCCTTTACCATACTATATGACTAGTTTTCGAAAAATAAGTGTTTTTATGACCTCTAATTCACTGCATAAGTTGCAATTTTCTTTTGTTTGACAGAGTTTACTTTACTGGTAAGACGTCCTAATAACCTACAATCATATAGGTATTACCCCGTTCGTGTTTCTGTACCCCTAGTAGTTAATTGCGTGTCGATCATACTTCGAGCTTGACACTCAATATAACGGAGCATCCTATTAGTTAGTGCATGACAGGTAAATGCTATTTATTCCTGGTATTAAACCTCGGCTATAGATAGATAATATACAGGTTATAATTACATATTCCTGATGTCATTTTATATGGCATTTTGATGTTAAATTCAGTATTGTGAGTGTGTATTTGTCTGTAATAGTCTGTGTGTCCTTTATGAATTTATCTGTTTACTAACATAGTTTTAAATGTAATTACTAACAAAGTTATGGATATTGTATATGTCTGAATGAAATAAATGAATTGAATTGAATAAAACGTGCAGTTGAGTATATAACCTAATATACAGGGTGTAAATCAACCCATCACACAGCCGTCAACCAAGCATTCTGTACATTAAACTAAGTACCCCTACGCAAAAATTTTTGCTTGGAAATGACTTTTTTTTTTGGGGTCAAAAATCACATTTTACGGTAAAACTCAAAGTAGCACTCTTAAAACATTGTGGTAGTGGATGCTTTGAATAGTAAACGGGTCATGGAAGTAATTTAAGTAAAGTTATAACCTGAAAAACTAGTATTTACAAAAACAGCTGTGAAAATTTTGGAACTTTGACCCCCAATATCTCCGTAACTCGGGGGTTCCCAGGTATGGTCTAGAACAAAAAAAATATCGCAGTTGTGGGGAGAACTAGTGCCCTTCGTTTGCGTTAAGGGTACTTTTACACCCTATATGGTGGGATAGTGTATTCCCGAAAGCCTCCTTTTGAGGCCATATCAATGCCTATTTATGCACGCTGTTTATCTGTTCTGTAGTATATTATTACTACAGATTTATATCATGATCTAGACAATCGTTCAATATAGAAAACCGGAAACTCATTTCATTCAAGACAATAAGATTGTTCATTGAAAAACATCTGTAACAGAGAGACAGTCAAATACGTCTGGTTTTGTTTGTTTTGTTTTTAGTTATAAATGGAATATCGATTGTGGCAACATTATTTAGTCTTTGGCGCGTCAGGTTACGCGTGATAGGGGAGCATTTGAATCCGAAAGTACTATACGCAGACGCATCGGGTGTACTTATGTAGTGTAACTAGTCTGGGATGTGTACTTCAAATTAATGGTAATGTAAACACTGCCTTTCACAAGTAGAGTTTGTAAATACGCAATACTTATTAAAATACCAGGATAGTGAGATTTTGTGGTGTTTAATGTAAATCCAGCAAAATTACACATTGTGTAAGGGGCACCGTTAAAAGACCTTTTCACATGTTAAAAATTCAGAATTTTCTAAAAGATTTCCTATTTCCGATTTATTTATTTGTTAGAACAATAGTTAGATGAAAATATTTCTCTATCTATGTAGATAATATAATAATAATTAGTGTTTCTTTTAAATGACTTTATCACGCTCAGCGCTAAGAGACTTTTGAGGCAAATGTAGTGGAATTTTGTTCTAATTTTTTTGCCGACTATTTGTAGGTACTAGAATACTATGCAAACTTTTTCCCATAAAAGATAACTTAGTTTATTGTATATAAATCGTACCAGTTTTCCATATCCTTGGAGTTGTTTGCAAGCGGTTGTTACTCCATATAATTCCGGGGAACTACAGGCAAGTCCAGTTATTGGTTGCTTACAATTTCCTACCAAACTTTAGTTAAGGTAACTGGAATCTGGCAGTTTGCAGTTGTACACTTAGTTTGCTTTCAATACATATACCTACCTTGGAATAGAAAAGTTTACACGAGTGTGTGTTGGGCGTTTGGTGATTAAATGTTGCAAGGTACTTAGTTTGTTGGTTGGTTGGTTGGTTGTTGTTTTGTAATTTATAATGATACTATTGTAAAACAGTAATTTTGAAAGATATCGAATTTAGTGGCTTTGCCCGCGTTGAATTTTAAAATTATCTCACGGGATCGTAGTACTGGGATGAAAGGTATCCTAAGTGTTAATCCAGGTTATAAACCACATTTGACTAAGTGTTATTTTATCATAAGCCGTTCAGCCGTTTTTACGTGAAAGAGTAACAATAATTAATCCATCCACCCTCACAAACTTTTCGGTTTATAATAATTATGTAGAAATATTTTTTTAAGCTTGCATAGCTTCTATCGCGGGCCTTGAGCGTGGGGACCGAATCCAGAAATTCCGTAACGAAAAAAACCTAACACCCCCCACTTGACAAATTGACACTTGACAATGACTTTTTGAAATATCACGCTTGTCTCTTTAGTTCAGCAACCCGCCTTTAGGTGGCATTGGTTGTATTGGAAAACTACCGTAATCAGCTGTTTGTGAGAAAGTATATAGGTGTATAGGTATTTATCATCTATGTACAACAGTGAATATCTGTACTCGTATAATTTGTGTACAAAGTGTTTTAAATATGAATAAACAAAGTGCATTTATTAATATCAAAGAAAAAAAAACAAAGGAAAAAAAATACTGCATTAATAAAATAAATAAATAATTATAATTGCATAAGTTGATTAAAAATGCTATGCAATAGCTTTACCGCGGCAGTGCCACACGTCTTTTTTATTTTCCACTAGCGGACCCGTTCCCGTGGGAATACAGGGATAAAAAGTAGCCTATGTCACCCGCGGATAGTGTAGCTTCCCACCGGTGAAAGAATTTTTGAAATCGGTCCAGTAGTTTCGGAGCCTATTCGTTACAAACAAACAAATCTTTCCTCTTTATAATATTATTATTAGTGTAGATTAAAAATAAAATACATTTGATCCATTTTAAAGCGAAATATATTATTTGCTGCATAATATATTATATCATTAACCGAAAATTGGTGAAATTTTCGATTATTAATTATTTTCATGAATGTAGGTAGAATAAACGTAACGTGCATAAAGCAAAAGCTTCAGTTTTAATTATTTACATAGGTCTCTCAATGCTCATGGTAGAGCTTATTGTTAAACCAATTAAATATGTGTAAATAATTACACTTTCCTAGAAAAAAACGAATTTTGTGAATTTACTAAAATTTTACTGTATACGAAATATTTTACACGCTTTCTTTCCTGTATAAGTGGATTTCTGAAAACAGTTTCAGTTGACATGTCTTCTCATGAGACCAACGCTTTGGAGTGGGCAACTACAGTACACTCACATTTATTATGCCTTTTTTTTATGGTGGGTGGAAAATCATCAAATAACCCCTTCCGCTCTTACGGTACGCGTACACTAAAACCGATTCGTCCGTTTTCGGGCGTCATCGGACGGCGTCGGTAGTAGCAGTGTATGCGCTCTCTTCCATTTACTTACGTTTTATTTGATCGGCCCATGACGCCCGAGCATACTTCGGCCGATGACGGATTCGGTGTACGCGTACCGTTAGGCAGAGCGATCGGGAGTGTCAGACTTCTACTGACTAAAATCCACCCATGTTCCTTCTTAGCCCTTCATGTCGAGGCCGCGGTATCTCTTGCGATCAGCCCGCAGCCCCGACGGGACATTTATTATGCCTTGTGACTGGGACTGTAGCTTAGTTTATTTAGTATTTGTTCGACTATTCAAAAGTGTCTGTAACTGGCCTACTTGAAATAAATGTTTTGATTTTGTTTGATTTTCATAACATATACTTCTGTTTGCCTGTACTAACCAGAAGCGTGTGTTATTCAGTTTTTTATTTAGGTGTAATATCGGAAAAAACAGTATCTAAGAATATACATAGGTACCTAGTCGTATACTGGTTTTACAAGCCCAAAGTATCGTACATTGTCTATACTCACCCACAATTCTCTTGTTTCTGACAAATCACCACACAACACTAGACATTGCTCGAGGCAGTGTCGCATCACTATCGTATAGCTATGGAACGTTGAAGAGCTTCACTCATAACGCCAGCCCCATACAAGCGCCTAACTTAGAGCAAATTGCCGTCATCCTACAATAAGAACCGACATCTTTATGATGAAAAACAGCTAATAATATTTACGCACATCCTCCAGCTTTATTTCACTTACACTCGTATACATACGCTTGCACGCATCAGCTCGTGAATTAATATTAACTGATCTGAACTCGGGTCGATCTTTAGGTTAAGCCGCGGTTGCCTAGGTTGGTCTGTGGATGGGTGACCACCTATTACATACCGAGTTTCCTCCGTGCCTCGGAAAGCACGTTAAGCTGTTAGTCCCGGCTGCCATATGTAGATCTTTGGTAGTCATTACAGGTATTCAGTGCCCTGAAAGTCTGACAACCAGTCTTACCAAAGGGTATCCGCCACTTCTTCTTTCCAGCTAAAACACTAGGAAGTGTCGAAGGGTGGGCGTTTTGGGGGACTGTCTCTTGTAAATAAGTAAAGTAAATTTTGTCGTTCGAAAAGTGCTGATTATCAGCCTAGTTTGAATAAATGACTTTTGATTTTGATTTTATCGTATTATCCGGTATAAACTTGGTTGTTAAGGTCAGATAGGCAGTCGCTCCAAGTAAAATACAATATTCAGCTGCATCCGGTTAGACTGGAAACCGACCCCAACATATTTGGGAAAAGGCTAGGCAGATGATGTATATATACACATGTAAACGCGTGCCGTTAGCGCATTTATATTAGTTGAACGCACTTGTGCATGGTGAATGCGTGCAAACGCGTTTAACAATGCAAATTTATTCTAGTTACCGGATTAACGGTTCATCATAGAAGCACTTGCGGTAATTATGTGAACAGGCCGCGGATCCTAGCGAATATTCAATGTATCATTCGCTGGGATTAACTGGTGCTGATTAATAAAGCAGCTCGTTTTGTTTTTCCTAATTTGGACTTTGTTTTGCGGCGTAAATGGTACTTATTAATAGGATTATACGGAGCTAGCTTAAGAACATGTCACATTGAAAGATGTCTAGTAACTTTCTGGCTTAGAACTGCTACTACACCAAGCACACAAATAAACAGAATAATTATCTTTTGCTTCGATGAGAGAAAACATCGTGAGGAAAAAAGCATGCCTCAGAGATGTTTCTTGACGGCATGTTAAGCCATGTCAGAGGCTTATGGGCGGCATAATAACTTTGACACCAAGTTAAGCCCTAAGCACACGATAAAGAAAGAAGACTGTCCTTGTTATACGCCAAAGGAGCCCTAAAGTAAACAAAAACACACGTGTCAATGCATATTGTGAATACATTAATTTTAAAACAGAACTTAATAAAATAAAATGTATCAACCAATCTACAACAATTAAGCCACTTTCAACACATTTCATTGTCATACGGATTGGCGGACTTTGTGGAGTTACAGAGCTACCTAATTAAATTGTGCATGTAAAGTTCTCAACTGTGCCCGCGTTTGTCATCATACGCCAGACCAAAGTACTTCGGTTCACTGGGAAGCTGCAGAAATGTGTAGAAAAAACGTATTTTTCATATGTTACGTTATAACGTGGACAATTGCGTCGTGTGGTACTTTGGTTACACTGTGTTTTAGTTGAAAGCATAATGGCGCACAATTTTTGCTATCTCGTGTTGTTTTTGAGCTGCATCTAATTTTTATGCATGTTTTTTTGTTGGAGTTAATTGTAGTAGTTTTATGAAAGTGCTGGAGCAAGAAGTATTGAAAATAAAGTTTAGGTTCAAGTTAACCTTCTCTGTTTGGGGCAAATTCTTTTAACGGGTCTTTTCCTTCAGCTTTAGGACGAACAAAGGGATCCCCTTTAATATACATAACGTCATGGTTACTAATGCCGTCACATTCACAGTTAAACCCACCAAGGTAAACTCGCTGACATAGGATTTTTACACGCGATTAATCTCAACCCAACCTACAGCGATATAAAACTAAATATTTTCATCAATATAAACACACACGAAAGTTAAATGTCCAACGGCTTCACAACGGTCAGACATACTAATAAAGTGCGTTCCATATATTGTAGTGTTGCCGCAAAAACATTTTCATTTTAGCATTTTATTGAGCTTGTTGTAACTGATTTACGTGTTGTCCGTTCCGGCCGTTTTTAACCTTTCCGAGAACCGCATCATAAACGGTTTAGTGCCGGTTATGGAGCTCAAATTACGAAGAATGGAAGTATAGCTCTCCCTCATTGTCTGGCCTTTATGAAGGGTTCGAGTGTATAAAGGAATACAAGCGAAATGGCCCGTAATTCGAATAACATTTCTGTGACCTATAAAAACTTGGTGAGTGGCAAAATTGTTTTAGACTACATACACTGTATACATTTACTGGGCAGAATAAATGTGTTTCGTGATGTAAGTAACTTTTCTATCTTTTGTTGAGCAAAGGGTAAAGGCTTCCTTTCTACCGCTCTTGAAGTTTGTACGAGCTAAAGGGAGGTCACACAATCACAATAGATTTGTATCTAAAAGTCTCGGCCTTACGTTCTGAGAATTTTTACGAGCCTGTTTTGTAATTACTATGTGATAGTACTACGTCGAAACGAGCTTGAGTAGTTAAGTGAGTGATTCACATAACATGAACAAAAGAAATTAATCAGGAGTATCGTAAGAAAGGTCAGTTAATCGCGCCGGACATCGGCAACAATAAAATGGAGACGTCCTAAATTGCGCGCTACTTGAATGCGTTAATAAAAATCGTGGGGAGTCGAAATTAAGGCTCCTATACGAAGCGTCGTCATTAGGGCCGAAATAGGGTTGTATCCTGGTGGTTGTAATAAGTCATGTCTGCCGCAGGACCCCCGCCCGCCCCGTCCCGCGCCCGCCGCCCGCCCCGGACGATCCCGCACCATTTCTCGCCCTACCCTGAAGATTATCGCGCACTAAGTATGATCAATAGTCAATTTAACGGGCAAGTGGCTAAAACTGGTCAGATTAATCAGTGACGAAGCAAGACTTTTAGTCAGTTGTCATTAATTAGTGGCGTGCCTAATGACATGTTAGTAACATTACGCGTGATTACGCTTTGATTCTTTTTTGATTGAGCGTGTGTCCGAAATTGCCTTGTGTTTCTGTCATATCTGCGGGAGGTTACATTCTAAAGCCGAGGATTATCGGGCTATCGGCATTGGTTTGAGTCTAACTATTTCCTGGCTCACTATATCTAATAAAAACCAGATAGAGAGAGCTTACAATAATTTTGGCACGCATTTTATCAAAACAAAATTCCATGTAAATTCGTCGCGCACACAAATCCTAAGCGTAAGCTTGGGGCACTTCCCTGGGTCCCCGGTATCAGTTCAGTCCATAAACTACCATGCGCGCCTCCCCCTGCCCCCCGCCGCATCCTCGCTGGCTCTTCCGCCCGCTTCCGCTCTCTCGCTCGGAACATAAGCTGTGCCATTTTTTAAAATGCGTGCCTCGGACCTTGTAGTAGTTCTATGTTATATCGACGTTTAGAACTTACTTTTATTTTCTTCACGTTGCTCGTTTTGTTCAGTGATAGCGAGCGGCGCAGTTATTCAAAGTCTGTCAGGTGCAAACGATCAGTTTATTTCCTTGATAGAGCATTGTTTTGAGTTATTGGCATAAATAGACGATGGGAATATTTTGAGCTGATGTGATGGATTTTAAGTTCTCCCTTTATTTTGGAAAATGTTGAAGGCATTTCTGCCACATACGTTTCTTTTGTATAATAAATTGTAATAATGTAAGTAAATTCATCAAAACTCGTATTTTTTTTCGTCACCAAATTGAACAGACACTTAGAAAAATACAAATGCAATTCTCTGGTGAAATAACGGTGTCTACTTTGAGATAAGACCTATTTCGTAATTTCAAATGTCCTCCAAACTCCTATATTCGGTATGCACTCCAAACTAATATGTTCGTGAAAACACAGTAGGATAAATTCACCTTTAAAAGTGGTCACCTACAATATTTCACGCTGAGACTTCCAAAACTACAAATCGACAGTACCCTCCTCTCTGAACCTCACACAGAAAGTGCGAAACCTTCCGATCAGGTGATGTTTCCTCATACGTCTTACAAGGCAGATAAGCTGTACCGAGCCCCACTAAAACCCTGATAGCGGGTGTTATTAATTTGCTAACCGCTGTTAAACCAGGTATCTTCCTTATGCACTATCGTAACTGTTAATCCCTATGATCCTATCCTATACAATAGCAGCTAGTTTAATGGATAAGGTATGTGTTTCTCGGGTATAAAATGTAACGATATTTATAATGAACCAAAAAAGGGTTTTTTAAGTATGTTCTTGCACCGTAGTATTTCTCTAGTTAGGGCACAAATAATCTTTGACAGTCGTTACAGGTTGTCAGGGGCCTGAAAGTTTGACAACCAGTCTTACCAAAGGGTTATTACCAAATACTAATTGTGTTGTGGAGTTCAGGTAGGCAGTCGCTCCATGTCAAATCATCATCTGGGTAGACTGGAAGCCAACCCCTAGGTAAACGGGAAAAGACAGGCAGTTGATAAATAAATAAATCATTTATTGAGGACCAATTTTGATTTAATCGAAGTTTTCAAAAAAAAAAAAAAAAATAATAGAAATTTGCCATCGACACGCTAAGAAGAAGAAGGACCAATTATTTTCAACATTTTATGAGCAGTTTGTCGGCGGGAGTCATCATTCGGGATGATGAGGCACAAAACAAAACTTTATGTCAAACCCCTATGAGATGGGATCAACGACGCAACTGCATTAAAAATGTGAGTTTATGGTATCAGCACTGGTTTGATCGAGTTTTTCATCAAAATCCAAACAAAAGTCTCCAGTTTTTTATGGCAGCGTTCCTAATCCGACAGTCACACAGCACGCGCCAAAGCGCTGAGATTAGAAGCATGGCATTTTGTTCAAGAGTTCTGTTTACAAAAAAGCTGAGTCCGAAGGAAGGAGTTCACAACCAAAAGGGGGAAGAAGTACGGGATGAAAGTTTATAATAGATGTTTGTCATATTTTTGAAGTGAGAAACTATGTATATGTTAATACTTATTTATTGACTTCTGTTTTTAAGTTTTTTATAAACTTATCCTATTAAATACTTACACTTTTTTATTTGTTTGTAACCTTATAAATAATAACACAGGAAAAGAGCTCTTGGAAGGAATTGGGGGAAGCCTTTGCCCAGCAGTGGGACAGGGCAGGCTAAAGAAAAAAAAAAACAAAATCCTTATAAATTACAATGCATTAACAGGTAACTTAGGTACAAAAACCAATTGTTAACGTCTTCAAAATTCTGAACACTTGGTTCGCTATAAAAATTTAAATGTGAATTTAATGCTCCTGAAAGTAGCCTATGAAAGACCCCATACCCGGCTTACCTATATATAAACATGTAGGTTAAGACAAACTTATTTCTATGATGTAGGTGAGCACGGTGTATTTTATTATACGCACCCCTCATTTCTTGACGCTAGTGTGCGTCGCATACGGTGCTTATAATGTTAGCGTGGCCCCGGTTATTAGTAAGGTAAACCCTTCCTTGACCTTATAGTGAGACGCACAATTTTGTATGTATACGTTGCTTCTGAGGTCATGTTACAAGTTACGGATTGGAGAAAAGTGTGGCATATTATAATATAACTAGCTGACCCACGCAACTTCGTCTGCAACACATAATATAGCTTATAACCTTTCTAGATAAATCGACGATCCAACTTATTAAATTGAGCTATATCGTACTCGTAACAAACAAAAAAATTTACCTTTCCTCTATAAAATACCTATTAGGTTAGATTGACTTCGATTAGGTATATTATTAAAGTAACAATTACTATAGGTATCGCTTACTGTTTAATATACAGTAACACCTTGTACTTGTAAACATTATGGTGCAGTAAATATTTTGAATTAGAATTTCTCCGGAGCCCCCAGAGGCCAGAATCCCCACGTACCTACCGCACCGGACCGTATGACTGCCACGCGCTAATTATTTTGTCGCCCGTATATTTTTACATTGCGATATCTTCTAAGATATTTGTTTAAACTGTATAGAGTAAAGGGCACAAATATTCTATATTAAACTTCCGTGCTAGCAAACATATTTATTTAGATATAGATTAATACCATATGGGTTAAATAAGCTTCGCAAAATATAATTATTTTTAACCTAACATTTTAATATAAAAAAAGGTTACAGTGAATCAATCGTAAAAGATAAACATATGCTGTCCCGGACTTTTTTTTAGAACTTTTAAAGAGGAACAATTCCTTGATACATGATATTTACGTAACTTAAACCGTTTTCGCAGCGCACGCAACGGAAGCTCTCAAAAAGGAATATCTTTTCCCGTTTTTGCAACATTTTTTATTTATGCTCCGCTCCTATTGATTGTGGCGTAATGTTATATAGCCTAAAGCCTTCCTCGATAAATGAACTATCCGACACTAAAAGAGTTTTTCAATTCCAACCAGTAGTCCCTGAGTTTACCCCGTTCAAACAAACAAACAATCAAACAAACAAACAAACTCTTCAGCTTTATAATATTAGTATAGATATACTAGCGGACGTCACGCGGTTTTACCGACATAGTACCCGTTCCCGTGGGAATACAGGAATTAAAAATAGCCTATGTCACCCGGGGGTAGTATAGCTTCCCATCGGTGAAAGTATTTTTGAAATCGGTCCTGTAGTTTTTAAGTATATTCGTTACATACAAAAATACAAATCTTTCCTCTTTATAATATAACTAGCTGACCCACGCAACTTCGTCTGCAACACATAATATAGCTTATAACCTTTCTAGATAAATCGACTATCCAACTTATTAAATTGAGCTATATCGTACTCGTAACAAACAAAAAATCTTACCTTTCCTCTATAAAATACTTATTAGTTTAGATTGACTTCGATTATATTATTAAAGTAACAATTACTATAGGTATCTCTTACTGTTTAATATACAGTAACACCTTGTACTTGTAAACATTATGGTGCAGTAATTTTTTTGAATTTGAATTTCTCCGGAGCCCCCAGAGGCCAGAATCCCCACGTACATACCTACCGCACCGGACCGAATGACTGCCACGCGCTAATTATTTTGTCACCCGTATATTTTTACATTGCGATATCTTCTAAGATATTTGTTTAAACTGTATAGAGTAAAGGGCACAAATATTCTATATTAAATTTCCGTGCTAGCAAACACATTTATTTAGATATAGATTAATACCATATGGGTTAAATAAGTTTCGCAAAATATAATTCTTTTTAACCTAACATTTTAATATAAAAAAATGGTTACAGTGAGTCAATCATAAAAGATAAACATATGCTGTCGCGGACTTTTTTTTAGAACTTTTAAAGAGGAACAATTACTTCATACATGATATTTACGTAACTTAAACCGTTTTCGCAGCGCACGCAACGGAAGCTCTCAAAAAGGAATATCTTTTCCCGTTTTTGCAACATTTTTCATTTATGCTCCGCTCCTATTGATTGTGGCGTGATGTTATATAGCCTAAAGCCTTTCTCGATAAATGGACTATCCAAAACTAAAAGAATTTTTCAATTCCAACCAGTAGTTCCAGAGTTTACCCCGTTCAAACAAACAATCAAACAAACAAACAAACTCTTCAGCTTTATAATATTAGTATAGACTAGCTGATGCCCGCGGCTTCACCCGCGTGGATGTCGGTCAAATTATAAACAAAAACCTTCCTCTTGAACCTTCCTTTCTATTTAAAAAACTGCTTCAAAATCCGTTGCGTAGTTTTATAGATTTAAGCATACATAGGGACGGACAGACAGCGACAGCGACTTTGTTTTATACTATGTAGTGAGAAGTGAAGTGATAAATAATATTATAATTATTAGTATAAATATAGATAAACACACGACATTACAGTACAGCAACATTTTGCTAGTTGTGTAGGACGAGGATATTGCTATCAACTAGCAACAAATCCTGCAAATAAACGGAGCAATTATTTCGGGCTTAAAGTGTAGGTCCTATCATACGTCTATTTGATTGGCGCTCAGTATAGTCATCACTATTGATAGGTATCGTCATCAATAATATTATATTAATACGACTAACAACATGTTTCTCTAAGTCTAATCAAGTTCTATGTACCACTGTAGCTGTATTTGTGGTCAATCAGCATGAAGACACGACATTTTGCCAATATTACAAGGATTTAATTCAACAACTTCACAAACACAGTTAGCGATTTTACTATAACCATTTAACTACGCATAACTATGTAACAAACCACAATAAGTGATAACCCAAATCTCAGTACATCTAAACCAACACATTTGCGGCTGTATACAGCGTGTTAACAACTAAAACGTGTACATGGTGTAGTTTTTGCGAGAGCTTAGTCGTGACGGGCGACCACTCAAACCGCTCCGCTGCCGCCAAGTGTGGCAATTAAAACTTGCGAATGTCAAGTGTGGTGTTGCCAGACCGGGGTTTATTATTTTTTTATTCTATGGCAACAAATAAAGGTAAAAGTATCTTAGTTTAGATGGAGGTTGATGGTTGTAAGCTGGTTTTGAATATGATTGAAGTTGAGTTTTGGTAGAGTATTGCTTGCTGTGCGTTATAGTATTTTTTCCATGTAGCAATGTTTTCAACGAATAAATATTGTGTGTATGTATTTGAAAATAAAACGGAATAAAAACACATTGGTGTTTTTATTTCGCTTGAGTTGAAAAGCAATATGAATCTAGTTCAAATATACGTCAAATATGACAACTTTTAAAATTGTGAATGTATCAAAATAGTAAAACCATGTCAGATTCAAATCTCATTTAATTGAAAAATGTTTTGTCTATTGACGACAAACGCTACAATAAAATAGATACCTCTTGTCGAAAGGCAGCACTGATACTTTATTCAATTATGTTTATGCTAATAAGTCCCAGTAAACACCGCCTAGCTTTTAAACTCAGTCGCAAAACAATTTGAACATTTAGTTCCCGAAATTGGGTTCGAATTTGTGAACGGCCGACAACAAATCAACTGAACAATCTTGACATAGTCATAATAATGCGTTGAAAAGGACCTTCGAACATGTACATAACGTTTTTATGTTGTCTGTAAAGTACACATACACATCCAAAAGATTGGTGAGTAATATAACGCAAGCATTACAGTACTCCACGATCTACAGTCGATCCATTCCGTAACGAGCACGTATGAATCCTCAATGTGGCAACAACATTTAGAAACGCATATAAAAATCGTGTTACAGTTACGAAAGGCTCATTGTAGCCCATCAAGTAGGTCATTAACGATTTCATAAAAGGCTTAGAGGGCTCGCTTCCCCTTTCCCCGTGTCATATTTTTCATGGGCTCGACCATTTCCGTAGTGCTTGTGGGGATGGCGCGTACTATACCTCAGGTAAACGCGTCGTGGGTGCCGCGAATCGATTCGCCACGTTCCCTACACACTGCTTGTATAAATTCACCTTTATGATTTTATTTGCCCAAAATCTTGTTATTTTTATTCTTATACACAATAAGTTTAACCTCTTAAGTATACTTGTGGACTGTGTACGAGAATTTCTAGGTAGGTAGTCATTATTTAACTTGTGAAGTCAAGATTTGTATTTTAAGAAAAGTGGATGTGAGTTTGCTTTATTATTCGATGTCCTTGTGTGAGGACACTTCTTGGAAGTCTGTCAGTAATTGAGCTAGTTTTACGGATATTCTGTTTGACCACGGTATTGTCAGTTATTATGGTCGTTGGTAACCGTCATATTAAATGGTTTGATTGACGTGTAATTTACTGTTTGTTTCAATTTAAAATTATTGTTGGTGAACTCTTTTCTTAGATGGTTTATTTACCAACAATATTAGTGGAGTGCCGTAAGGCATACATATTGTAAAATATCGGAATCCAGGGCCGGTTAATGAATCTTCATAAAAACTTTTGGACTGCATTGGTAAAAGCCCAAATAAATAAGTTAAAAAAAGAAATTTGCGCGCTCTTCTTTTTTTTTTAAATTCTACAATGTACTGAAAAATGAGAGGGACAAGGGAAGAAAAAATGTTTAGAGCTAATAAATAATATTTTCACCGTCATTTTAATGTTAATTTATTAATATTTCGCAAAAAATAACGAGTTACAACAACAAATAATACAACAATAACCTGGACGACCGAAATTTGCTTGGTTGTTTTGGTACATCGTGTTTTTTGGGAATGAAGCACTTGATCGATTTATCGCCCCCAAAACCCCCTGCATACTAAGTTTCATGAAAATCGTTGGAGCCGTATCCGAGATTCAGGTTATACTATATTACAAGAATTGCTCGTATTAAGGTATTCGAAAGATCAGATACGTTTCTTTTTTTTTTTTGTTGTAATTCGTTATTTTTTGTGAAATATTAATAAATTAACATTAAAGTTACGTAAAAATATTATTTATTGGCTCTAAACATTTTTTCTTCCCTTGTCCCTCTCATTTTTCAGTACATTGTTGAATAAAAAAAAAAAATTTTTTTAACTTCTTTATTTGGGCTTTTACCAATGCAGTCCACAAGTTTTTATGAAGATTCATTGACCGGCCCTGAATTCCGATGTATAAATCTTACGGCACTCCACTATATAGGTACTGGTTTTGAAATACTAGGTACAGTTCGATACTTACAATATTTTTTATTTTCATGTAATATGGTAAATTATAGTCTTACAAATAAAAAAGTCTCACATGTTTCACTTACTTAATTTAGCATGCGCACTTACTGCGGTACTCAGAGATATTTAATGATTACTTAAGCCATCACTTAGTAAAGATTTGATATACTTTTGTATGACAAAACTGTCAAAACTGTGTGTGTGTGTGTGTTTACTAAGTGATGGCCTAAGTAATCGTTAAAGCTCTCTGAGTGCGGCAGATAAACTTAAATTTAAATACATGTGCCATGCCGTTTTCACAAGGTACTTAAATGGTAATATATCAAAATTTTATAATTGTAAGTTTATAGTCAAATCAAAGGTCGAAAGCCGCATTACAAATTTAAAAACATTTAATTATTTTATCTTTCAGAGAAATACAGATTCATTAAATGTGGTTACAAAGAGATAATTATATAATGAGCTCCTGCAACCAGAATAATGATGTAGTCTATGTAAACTTTAATTTTCCTGTAGCTTCATTACGACGTATTCACTGGAAAATAAATATTTATTTTGTATTACAGAATTTTATAATTCACATAATTTGTTTGCTAGGACGCTGGAGTCGCAAGGATCAGCGGGAATAGAAAAGAGGAGGAATAAAAAAATAAAACATATTATTAAGAGGAATACTACTAATAAAGACATTATTAACTGGACTACTCGTAGTCTTTTTACTGGAATAGTATTTTTTCAATAAACGTCGGCTCATGTTTCAATTATGTTGGGGTCGGTTTTTTTCTACCTAAACTTCAGTTTTTTAAAACCTGGGCCTAGAACCAGCCGACGCCCGATGTAAGGTGAGGGGTAAAAAGCTCCCGTCGGGGCTGCGGGTTGTTCGCAAGAGAAACCGCGGCCTCGACATGAAGGGCTAAGAAGGAACATGGGTGGTTTTTAGTCAGTGATGATTTTCCAACCCGCTAAAAAAAAAAAAGGGTCATAAGCTGTCCCCATCCCAGTCACTGCTAACCACAAAGTGACCATCTTCCTGCAGGGTCGAACCTTCTGTGATCCACCTGCTAGTCTTGGAATCGTCTCCGGACTCAAGTGGGAAGATGTAACTCCAACTTCGGACTACCGCAATGAAACAACAGCGGGGTGTGGGTGTGGAACTGTGTCACAAACTATGGTCTACCTCCTATACTGCCCTCTTAGCCCTAAAACACACAGGTGGAGTGACCTTTGCACTGCCACCGATGACGCAGTGGAAGTGGCGAAGTTCTGGGCTCATAAAACATAAAAATTGTCGTGCCAGCTAGGCGAAGAAGACCTGAACTTCAGTCATTGGTTTACGCAAAAACCAAAAAAAAGTGTCAGGAATAAATAAATATATTTGTGTGGCTATTTAGTACGCGTATTTTCTGTGTTAACGAAGCTCAAAGTAAAACTAGTAATTTACAAAATTGAACAGTTTTCGACAGAAAACCAATCAATGTTCAGCATTAAGATTTTCTCTAAAAAGTATTGTTCACCAAGTTCGACATTGATATTTTAAATTTAACAAAAAGTACCTACCCTCTAAGGATTTTCAAGTCAAACTTGGGTCATAGAGGTCACCTTTTTAAGTAACTTTAATCCGATTACGCAATATTCGTGATTCGTGACGACTTTTTAAGTACAATTATATTTAAAAAACTAGGCATTAAGATATTGAGCTAGTCACGGAAACTGATATGTGTTACTTTAGCCCCAGACAAGGTTAATTTTTATAAGCTAATTATCGGTCATTCACTGTTCGGGAAATATAACCACACTACCTTTTTTTGAGGTTTTATAAATAGCACCACCTTTCAAACAAAATAATCACAAAGGAATGTTTGGCATCAACGATACTTCAGAATTCACTATTTATATACGGTGCAAACTTCTAACGTGTATTTTTGCTTCGAGCTTTAAAAATGACAAATACTTACTCCTGCAGTAACTCACGCTGCGAGCAACTAATACTTTTTCTTCCACGTCTACCCCAGAGTGTAAACTAAATCTTATTCAAAACAAGAAAACAAGCACTAAGCAATCTCTTTCCTTCATCACAACTACTTTACGAACAATCAAGATAAAATTGCAACAATTTATATAACCGCAAGACGAGTTGCAGGGTATAAAAACTACAGCACCTGTAATTGATACTTTAAAATATGATAATAAAGTAATATCACCTCCTAGAAAGAGGTGCGGTAGGGGGCGCTCCAAATTTAAGAAGCTCGCGGAGAACAAGAACTAAAAAAAACAGATTTTTGTCCGAAATGTTACACTTATGCAGAGTAAAAATGGCTCTCAAAAAACAGGTCAACCTGGTTTAGGGGATCAACGAATTAACATCAAAATCTGGATAAGTATATAATTGAGCCCGGTTAATAGCAATAGGGGTGACCTTATTGCTATCAACCCTATTACATGGGACCCCTTCTTCTGTAATCATACAGGCGTGATTTTATGTTTTCTGGAAATAACCAATTCTAGGCATGATTATTTCTATTTTGTCATGTTTAACTCCGACATAATAGGATCCAAGTCAATTCCTACGAACAGAGCACAATCCAGGCTCCAGGTTGCACCTGTAATTGACAGTATAAAATATGATAATATTCAAAAGTGCGGGTTTACTCAGATCTCGGCCGCTGGAGCAGTAGAATCAATTGCCACCTCGTGGCTAACGGGCCACGAAAGGCGATAAGCTTAACTTACGACGTCTTTTGTATTCAACTGTACTTTTATTTTGATCTGCGGATTTTAGATTTTTGTATGTAGTGAGGTTTTGTACATAACCTCATGCTTTTGAACTACTTACTCTTTTTTTTTTGTTATTTATGAAAGTAGGTACGGTTCGCTGTCCCGAATCGATTTTCCATCTGCGAACACGACGAAATTCCATGCAAACGTTTATCCCCCTTTTCAAAAACCTTTAGGGGATGTTTTTTTTTTTTTTGTTAAAATCTGCAGTCTGATTCTGTACCAAGCGGCCGTCTGACTAACTTGTAATAAATATAGCCTATGTTTCTTAGGGTTTATGTAGCATCCTAATGGTGGAAGAATTTTTGAAATCGGTGTAGTAGTTTTTTGAGTTTATTCGTTACAAACAAACAAAACTAAAAATCTTTCGTCTTTATATTAGTGTAGATGTAATGTGTCATAAAACGCTGCTTCGAAAAAGTAACTAAACGATTTATATAATTGATTAAATTCTGTCATTTCTTTATTATCTGAATATTACCATTATATTACCCATTTTTCATGGCTACCTCCGTCAAATTCGTATCCATCAAGTCTAACGAAATGTTGTTGAATATAAACTGCACAAAATATACCCAGGCAACTTTTTCCATATATTCCACGAGGTCTTCCGATAGTAATTTGAATAATATGATGTAATATTGTTAGGTATCGATCACGCAACCGTGAACCCTTCTGATGCAAGCAGCTATGAAGGTACCTACTATATTTATACAGGTCACGGAAACCAATAACATATTCGTTCGAATGTTCGTAGGAATTCACAAATTGTGATCAGCTGTAATAAGTGATCACGCTATGCTAATAATGTTTTGAAGTAGGTATCGATGTTGATTTAGAAATATGAGCCCTATTGTTTTAAACAAAGGTCGTAAACATTTCAGCTTAACATATTGTCTTGTATTTTATTGCTTTGCTAAGATTTTTAACGTTTGTGCACAAATCGTGTTTGAGTGCTGAAATACTGAATCGAATCGAATTGAAAATCTCTTGATATCGAATAAAAATCTCATAATCTATAGAAACAAAACAAAAGAACAATCTACCAAATCATAAATGATTTTTTTATTTGGTACAGTATTACGAAAGTCATGTAACTAAGTTCTAAATATTGTGGAACACATCATGATTCTCCTGTCCTTATGCATATCATAAGCTGCAGATATGCAGCAGTCACCTCCAGAAAGGAGCCTACATCATCTTTCGTCCATCGTTACAAAATAATTGTCGAACACATTAAGACCTATTTATAACGATATACGTACTATATAAAGAAACATACGGTTCAAAACACAAAGCACCAACAAAAACTACCCAAATCTCATACAAACCCGACATAATGGTTCCTCCAGCAACCGGTTATCAAGTCCGCATTAGAGCATAGTATTTCATTTCACAGCTTTTATAACTATTCACCATAATGCGTGTTCAACCTTTCGGAGGGCACGGGGTATCGGCAGGAAGCCCCGGCTTCACGGGGTCATTAGCCAAAAAATAAACGATCACACTTTGTGTAATGGTGGAAATTTTCGCTTATTGTACGCGTTTTTTTCTGGTTTAGCTTATTTTTGGAGTTGGGATGTGGAACTTTTATTTTTAAATACCTTTGTAAAGTGCAGAGGTTTTTTTTTGGGTTTTTGAAGTGATTCTGCTGCTTTTGCTCAATTGTTGGACGTGAAAAAATGATTGTTAAATAAGTTCTTTTTCTCTCATCTTCTTTTGCAGTTTTCTATCCGATATTGGTTTTTGTCTGCTGGGCAAAGGACTTTTTTTTTTTGGAAGGCGAGAAATACTGTCAGACTTCTACTGACTAAAAACCACTCATGTTCCTTCTTAGCCCCTTGTGTCGAGGCCGTGGTATCTCTTTCGAACATAAATTAATTTAGTAATATTTGTACATATATTTGTAATCACGTCTTGGAAAATAGTTGAAACGATTTCGATGATAGTTGCAATATAGGCGTATCCGGGGGCGAAAAATCAATCCAGCTAGGTTTAATATCTTGGAAAATTCGTTTTCTCAGTCGCCCAGGTATTTAGTTCTTATATTAGTTGTGATCCATGTTCTGATCTAAAATAGATGTGAAACACCTCATAGGTAGGTAAAATCATCTGTACTTGCAGTTTGTCTCATGAAAACTCTCTTAGCAAGTGCGTTGTTGTAACAAAACGTATTATTCACTTTCTCCATCGGACCGCAAAGATAAAAAGCTTACTCATTAAATTTTCTCGGCAATCATTACATTTTCTTATTAATCATTATTTTTTTAATCATACACGCACCCCGGTTACTAGTACCTACTACGCACCGCCGATGAGAAAATGTCTCTTGTTAATGAAAAGTTACCAAGAATACCTAGTTAATAAAATGTATTACTGGGACAGGTGTAATTTAGGAAAAAATAAGTACGTCTGGTACGTCTACTTATTTCTTATGGAGAATAAAAATAACGCACCTCTCAAGTTCCCATACAATTTTTTACAAACTTGCTTTCCAAATAGTTTTTTTGACGTCTCGCAGTAAAGAAAACTGCAAGTTTCAATTGTTATTGTTTTAGTTTTTGGCATCGCGTAGGTTAGATATTATTGTACAGGTTTTTGCGTTATGCAATATTTCCCTTCTTGCGCTATTTCCCTGTATGTAGTATGTATTATTCAAATTAATTTTCTTTGGAAGTTAGGACGCGACGGCTTTGGATTCGTAATAACGCGGAATCTTTTTGACGTTATGTAAATTTCTCTGAATGTAATTCACATGGTATAAATATGTTGTTAGGGATTTTGGTTGGAGAAAGAGCGTGAAATTTGTATAGATAAGAGTTTTATATAAATAAAACATATCCGTAAATAAAATGTATGCGACTTTCGGTTGCCGTGCGGCCACCGTTGAAGGTCTTTTAGAAGTAAAGTATAATACCGTTGTCGTATTCAGAAATTGAATAGATAAGTCGTTTCTTTGCCTTAAACTTTCGCAGATATGAGAATATCTGTGCCTTGCCTCGTGTCTCGCATTAGTTGGATAATAAAGAAACTGATTTTGTTCATATGGGTCATGATCTGCCTAGCCTTTTCCCAACTATGTTGGGGTCGGCATCCAGTCCAGCCAGATGCAGCTAAATACCAGTATTTTACATGGAACGACAACCTATCTGACCTCCACAACCCAGTTAGCACTGGTAAATATGATACCAATCTTACCAAAAGATTGGTTGTCAGACTTTCGTATAATACAAAAATATATCGATAAAAATCATTCAATCACAATTTAAAACAAACATTAAGGACTCATTTCACGAATATGGTATTTCAATTATAAATTCCTCAGTCAAACAAAGCTTATATTAACCGTTCATCGATTAAACCTCAATAGCACTCAAAAGTATTAATAAATTTTAGAAACGAATTTAACTGAACATTAGTATGTCCCTAAGTCTGCATACTATAGTAGCTTTTGGCCTCGGTTTCACCCGCGTTGAGGTCAGTAATTATCTTCTGGGAACGTAACCTCAGAATACGAAATATCTAATGTACAAATCCAGGTAATGGTCAACGTATGTGTCCTCTGTGATGTGCGAAAGACGTGTGTGTTACATGAACTCAAGGCTTTTTCCCGTGAAGGTAGTTAGAAACCACAGGACGCCACACCTGCTACGATCTTTACATACTCCTTTTGTCTCATCTAAGGTCATACAGCAGGTCATACACGCCAGACGGTTGCGAGTACTACGCATCTGTCCTTTCTGAACCTCAACAATAAGGTCAGTCTATGTCGTTCTAGAGCATCCCGTCATCTTCGTGCTATTTAAAAATTTCAACCGACTTCTTTGTAAATTATTAAAATTATCTTCAAGCAAACCATATTCACATTGTATGAGGGTAAAACTCGTTGAAAATACTACAATTGATAAGGCAAGTAAGATAACAAAAAGACAAACCGACAGTCAGACATACTTACTGTCATATTTATAACAATACTATGGATCTTCGTTCAGTTCGAAAATTCAGGTTTTTTTTTGTCTTTGGCATGAATAAACATTGTTTTTAAAAAACCGTGCCCTGTTTTTGGTGGAGTTCAAGTAACAAAGTAGCGGGGCTATGTCCACGTTGGTACATATATCATTTTTATCGGTCGCACTCGGCCCGACCGTTTATTCATTGCTTACCTATTGCATACGAGGCTCAGTGACGACTGCTGCTACTATTTGTTCTCGTAGTTTCTGAAAAAGTTAATATTTGTATGAGAAAATGTCTATGAAAAAGTTCTTTATTAATGGAAGTAAATCTATACTACACTACTACTACCACTTTCTATTACTATCGTAAGATAGATCCCTACCCACATCCACCGCCCACACCCACATTCACCCACATTTCGAAAGTATAAGTATTTACATAACATCACGCCTATAATCCCCGAAGGGTTAGGCAGAGGTGTACCTAATAGTACACCCACATTTCGCCAGTTATGTTCAAATCCCATGTAATAGGGGGCGAGCCTATTGCCATCAACCGGGCACAAATCCAGACTTCGTGGCTGTTACTGATAAATTCCTGATGGAAAAAGCCAATATCAGTTTGCCCGACCCGGGAATCGAACCCAGGACCTCATGCCCAGCAGTCGCGCTTTAAGTGATTATACTGGCGATATGTATATAATTAAAAACCGTATTTTATTTTATATAGATAAAATCCATGGTGTTCAGTTTCTTGGATACCAACATTTAAAACGGTCTAAGAAATATAGTTCAGTTTTATTAACATAAGTTTTGCGTGAACTGTTTTGTATTTTATTTCATATGGATAAATCTATGGTGTTCAGTTTCTTGGATGGCTTGAACGTCGTAATGTAAACCTACCTATTGTTTATTTAGTTAAGTTTCTCTTAAAGTGAACTGTAATTTGTTCCTTAAGAAAATAAATGTCTTTAAACCGAAATGTCAGTGTATTATTAGGTACACGTCTGCCTAAACATAATGGGATTATAGGTGTGATGTTATGTCACGTAATCTAGAATGATCTAAAATCTTGTCATTAATCTGTCTAGAATTCTAGATCTATATAACATATTGAAAAAGACGCTAAAGTCTAAAATGGTATGTTTTTATCAATTAGTTCCAATTTAAGCCATGAACTAAAAAGCTCGTCGTCTGCGTCACTTATTAAAATCAAAGTATAATATATTGAACGATTTTAATATATCAGAGAATTCCTGAAAACGTAACTTATGTAAAAGAAATAAATTCACAAAATCACATAAAATACGAATATGCTAAGCAGAAGTATGCTACGCTTTTCGTAGCAGGTGCTACGAGACTTAAGTGAGAATAATTAAGACTTAAATCTAAAGTCCAATAATTAAAGCACTTCCCGTTATACCTTATACTAAGTTTCCAGACTATATATACCAAGTTAGTATAATCCAACTTGGAACAAACCCGTATTAGTAACTCCTTACAACTTCGTAGCAAACCGCTACGCGGGCGACGTAGCACACTGTTTCTTTCTCTTTGTAAACTAGTGGTTTTATTTGCTGAGATTTAGATATTTAAAATAACGTATTGAAAATAAAGTATTTACTATTTTATTATTCGTTCTAGTAATGATTTGATATTTATTCACAATGTCTAAAGTGGCTACGAGCTTTCTCGTAGCAAGAACTTATCTTGTTTTGGCACAAAACATTAATGTTTCATAAATTCTTGATTGTACAAAGATTTCATCTAGCTCATCTATGTTGCCAAAATATATTGAACCTAAAGTTACATCAACATTTATCAGAAGGATCTGCAACAAAAATTTTAACAATGCGAGGTAATACTCATTGTAAACTCACTTCTTGTCCAATTTCAGATCCAAAGTACGGTCTAACTGGGTACCAATCGCACGTTCAAGTGAGACCATATTTCTTTTTTTAGAAAACGCCGTTTAGTCAACTATGTATTGAAGATGAATGTTTATCGGTTTAACATTCGTTCTGAAAAAGGTACCGCAGTGATTTATCGATAACTACTAACATCAGTGCTGTTGAGATATTGTGCTTTCACAAATTAGACCGTATTTCTTACCGAGACCGCACGTTGAAATATCGTTGGTAGTTCGAAAGAGTTGAACGGATGAAATTACTTTCGATGGTTTTGTTTTACTGTAAGAAATATACTGTTTGAGTTATTGGCGGTATCGGGTATGTGTTTTAATGAATTATCCTTTATTGATTATCTACAGGTACATACCTAATTATGGCCATATATAAAGTCGACAGATGTAACTGTACGGTTTCCTTTCTATCATAGCATAAAGTTACATACATATAAATGATGTTTATGTGTATAAAAATACATTGCAAAAAAAATAAAAAAACATACCAATCGAATTGAGAACCTCTTCCTTTTCGGGAAGTCGGTTAAAAATTACATCCACATTCTTGGAAACCATTCAAAGGTTGTTTTGAAAAAATTGCATTCAGCGGTAAGACTGCACACTATGTCACCGTATGTATAATGTCTACTTTCTATACCCGTAATTTATATGGTGTACATACATATTAAAGAGCATTCTATCTATCTAAAAATTGAACGCGATGGATCAAATGTTTTAGATAAAACGTAGTGCATTCGTAGAAGCCACTTCTAAGAAATAATCAAGCAAGAAAAAGCTAGCCACAGCCTAAAAACCTCTTCATATTAAATGCACATAGGTAACACTAATCAGAACATACATCGCGTGTGTGTTACCGACTGATTTGTTAAGACCATAGAGTAAGGAGACGCCTCCGCGGCCGCTGTTAAAAAAAATACTACTTATTCTGCAGAAATAAGACGTACATCGCACAGTATGAACTAGAGATGGTGTTGCCAGTACTTTCCAAACAAGCCATGGATTTCAGTTTTCCGTCGAGGCTGCACACACAACACAAAGGGCTAAGAAGGAACATTGGTGGTTTTTAGTCAGTAGAAGTCTGACACCAACCTCCAAAAAAAAAAAGAATGTCAGCTCCAGCATGGTAACACCTCGCGGTGTCAGCTAAAGACCGTAACATTTATACTGTTCATACCAAGCAAGGTGTTCAGTGATCGTCACTTACCGTGTACCAATAGGAACTGACGGCCTCTAAGAAAAAAACGCTTCTAGAAATGCCAAAATGTGACATTTAAATTTGCTCTTAGTACAAGTTCGATCTCAGTGCAAATTCGACTCCACACAGTTCAGTATAGCTGACAGATTCCGGTGTCCGCATCCAGCCCACTGTTTGTTGGTACCAGTTTGACAGATCCCAGATCCAGTTAAAATTTCGAAATGTTTTCGGAATCAGCATACGTCAATTTTTACTTTGTAATGAATGTTTCTTTCATAATTTGAGTATTGTGTATAGTGTAATAATATTTATCGATTAGAAATGGTTTCGACTACTTGTTTTTATTACTTTACATACTAATTTTGTAGATACAAGTTCGATAGAACCTTAATGGAGTCTTAGCTCTATGGTTACAGCAGTGCCTCGTATAAATAGACGGCGATGCACCAATAATAAATGATTATTGGTAAGTAAGGAATCGATTGCAGGCAGCTTGGCGTCGAAGCAAACGATTAAAATCTTAAAATAGAAGTACCCGTCGAAGCCGCGTTCACGTGTTTGTTTCTTGAGTTAAATGTGTGGTATTAACTTTCAGAAAGTATTATGTTTTGATACTTAATATTTTGTGTTGTTTTTCATATACAGAAGGGTCAATAAACATATTCCAATAGTTAATTTGAACAAACACGAACTAAAAACAAAATTACAAAACTGGCTGTATGATCGGGACTATTCCCGCACAGAAGATCTTATTTCTAAAATAACGTAGGCACGGAATAGTCATCACATTCTACATTCTACAGAAACATTCAACAATACACGAAAATACCTTGCACGACGACACACACACCCCCACTCCTCTCATACACCACAACACAACACACCACACCACAACATACCACAACACACCACAACACGACACAACACACCACAACACAACACAATACACCACACCACACTCACACAGCCACCCTCTTTTACACACATACTCGCACCTTCATGTTTCATGTTAATCACAGGTCTTTATGGGCTTATTAGCACACACAAATAAAGGTTTCTTTTGTCCCCCTAGTTTAGGAAGAAGGGTTTTTACTATCTGCGCAACCTTTTTTACAAAAATCAATGTATCTAAACTGTGTGAAATTTTCTTAGCATTGTATACAAAGGTGTTTTGTGTCAATAAACTTTTTTTTTATTTTTTTTTATTGATGGAAGTATTTTAAAGTTGCTATAAATGCTGAAATTGTTAGTGGACCTAAGGACGTTTAAAATGTTCAGTATTCAGTTTGACTCCATGGTCGGCCAAGTGTTATTGTGTTTTTCCATCAGGAATTTTTCAGTAGCAGCCTCGGAGACTAGATTTGGGCCGGGTTGATGGTAATAGGCTCGCCCTTTATTAAATGGGATTGAAATAAAACTTGCGAAATGTGAGCGTACTATTAATTGCAGCTTTGCCTAACCCTTGGGAGATTAAAGGCGTGATGTTATGTTATGTGTCATGTATTCAAGAGATAGATCGTTTCATTATATATATTTTAGAACTGACATAGAAGTTTCCATCAACTTAATTGGAAACTACGAGTATATTCACGAACCACATTATAAGGTCTCATTTTCCAGGAAATATATGACGTTTGCTTACGATAGCTTCTGCTCACAATAACGATACCGTCATGCTCTGATCACCATACAAAATGGTTTCATACCGAGACGATAAGAAAACCCGACCTCATTCCTGGTGACATTTTGTCAACTAAAAACACAACGCATACTAACTACGCCTCGTCGTACTGCAGTGAACTTTACATATGTATACCTTCTACATATGTATGTGCGGGGAAATTCAAAGCGTGAACTATTTAATCAACTCATGAAATATGTATTCGCCGAAATTCTGGCTGGGCCCGTCCATCAGCTGACGGCCTTATCGACGACGGCGCTTATCATCAACAGGTCCCACTACCAACTCGTGTGCTGTTATCTCTTGCTACAAATACTCATGACTTCATTACTGGCAAGAAGCCTTAACAGCATGCTAAATATTTCCAGAAAACCAACTGTATTTTTGAGTGTATAGAGTTGGTTTTTGTAGTGTGTTAGGGAACTGGTGTGGTGCATAATCACGGATAAACGCATTGTCACAGTGCATTACGGGGCCGCTCGCCTAATGCGCCTAATTCACGACAATGTAGACAAGTCGTTTGCAACTATACTTGTTATTATTTCAATTTGGGTGTGTTTACAAAATTCTGTTGTGGCTCCCATTGTGTACTGCCGGTGCGCTTTGTTTTAATGACGTAATTTCAAGTGTTTTTCACATTTTTTGGGCTAAAACAAAGCTTTGTTGTTCTGTATAATGAGGTTTAAGGTTCCAAATGAATGGAATAATGGTATATGTGTACATTTGGGTGGAATTTTTCATGTTATGGTTCAGAAAGTTTGTTCACATTATTAGGTTTATACATTGAAGTTAGCGCTTGCACGTGAGTATTATTTAATGAACTGTAAAGTAATTCATAGAATCATACAGGTGATTTACGAAAAACTTTGCTGTTAAAGAAACAAAGAAACCAAAAATAGGTAATCTTGTTATCAATAAGATAACTGGAAGCCAAAAGACTCAAAAACGCGAAGTTTCTACAAAAGAAGACCGTAAAGCTTCTACATAAAAAATACATTTCGATCAGTTATTGAGTTGCACAATCAATATTAGATTGTACTAACTAGATTGTCGTCTCCTTAGAAAAAGACAACATAGCACTCTGGAACGTCTCGACTTCCTCCCAAGCTAAATAAAAAAAGAATAAAACGTAAATAGACAGCTAGCCAACCTACCTACCTACCCACTCCACGCTATTATTACAGTTATTGCTAGTCGTGTCATTGACACTTCATAAAAAACCGGCCAAGAGCGTGTCGGGCCACGCTCAGTGTAGGGTTCCGTAGATAATAAAATATTATGTAAACGAAGTTAAAAAAAAAATACGGGCAAATGAAACTTGACCTCTGGATTGTATAGGCGCTCATACGATTCAGGGACCAAATTATATTGGTTAACTGCAGTTTCCATCTGTTGTTTCCATCCAAGTTCAAAATAATTTTCCTAGAAAGTCCTTATAAAGTTCTACTTTTCAGATTTTTTTCGTATTTTCTAAACTTATGGTTCAAAAGTTAGAGGGGGGGGGACGCTTTGTTTTTTACTTTTGGAGCGATTATTTCCGAAATTATTGACATTATCAAAAAATGATTTTAGTAAACCCCTATTCATTTTTAAATACCTTTCCAACAATATATCACACATTAGGGTTAAAATTAAAAAAAAAAACACTTCCCACTTTACATATAGGGGGGCTACCCTAATAAAACATTTTTTTCCAATTTTTATTTTAGCACTTTGTCGGCGTGATTGATACACATATTGGTCTCAAATTTCAGCTTTCTAGTGCTAACGGTCACAGAGATTAAGCGAGGACGGACAGACAGACAGACAGACAGACATGGCGAAACTATAAGGGTTCCTAGTTGACTACGGAACCCTAAAAAGGTTTTATTTTTAAACATTTAAAGTTTCTTTTGCTTCCTGTATTCTTTTTTAGATATATTTCCTTTAAATATCGTGATAAAGTGAGCCTTAACGGCATAAAGCATTATCTTCAAAAGAATAGACTATGTTTGGGTCGGCTTCCAGTCTAACCGAAGCCAGCTGAATACTAGTAGATTACCTGGAGCGACTGTCTGTCTGACTTCCAAAAAATCAGGTACCCGGTGACGCGATGCGTCTAGGTAAAACTGGTTGTCTAACTTCAGAGCTTTTGACTACGTGTATCGGTGGTCAGGGAACTATAAATAACTGCTAGGATCGATGGTTCAACGTGCTATAGAAAACGCGGAAGTCTGGGTGTTGGGTGGTCAATACACGGACCGACCTCAGCAACCGTAGCTTAAGCTTGAAGATTGACCCATGCACTGATTGGTCAAATTATCCTTCGGAAGTGTCCTTAGTGTCATTTTTTTCAAATTTCACTAGGCTGCACTGTCTAAAATTACCCAGGTCTTGTAGAGAGTATAATTATTTGTATACTGCCTTTATACAAGGTCACATCCACATCCACCAAAAATAGTAGTTTTTTTTTAATAACTTTGCCCGTCCGACCGTCCGAGAACAGATTCTCGGACGGTCGGACGGGCAACAGTTACATACATGACGAAGAACTTTAATTGTTAAATCAGGTTCTCTAATGGTTCTGTACCTCCTATATATTTCTGGCCTCCTGGTACTTTGTGAGACTTTACTGTCCTTGTTTCTCATCTCCAACAAAATAAATTAATACTGCATGGTATTAGAAAGGCATATAGATTTGATTTTAAGATTCCAATTTCCAATGTTGTTGCTGTTCGCCTGGTAGTTTGTGTAACTTTACTAAAATTATTACCGATATGTTTTATTATACACCCCATCACTAGCAGGGTGCTCAAAAGAGAATAAAATATTATTTTTTTGTTTCCATTAGAGCACCACGTCAAAATATTGATTGGTGCTCTAATGGGAATAGCTTTGGTGCTCTAAAAATCGGTGCTTAGATGAGAATACCTCATAAAAATCATGCTCTTAAAATTTTTCAAACCATTCAATATTTGTCGTCTATTAAACACGTCTATTAACACGACTACACGTTATATGTCTTAAATGATGTATTTAATAAATGTGTCCATAGTGATGTTCAGAGGATAGCCGCGGTCGTCTGCTCGTTTGTACCCTATAGACTTTTAAACAAATGAACAGATTTTGATAAAATTTTGCAAAGTTGTTTTACATTGGCCCAGGAAATTAAAAAAAAAACAAAATTGGCCTATCAGCCCACTCAGGATTTATTTTTGTCTTTCATTAGATTTTCTAAAAAGGCCTTCCAAATAGTATTTAATAAAAGGCAAAAATTCGTATAATAATAATAATATCGAATACTATATTTGTTGTTAGGAGGGTAGAATTGACTCACCACATATACGTTTGATTTGGAATTCCTAGAACAAGTCTTGTAGGTTCAGTCCAGTTAGAGGTCTTGGAATTGAACATCCATACATTGTTAACCAGTTCCTAGACTTACTGATTGATTGGCTGCTTGACAGGTTACAGACTTAACCGGTGAGGGTAGAATCGTGTTGCGTAGATATTTCTGTAGAGCGTTTAAAGGTGAACCCTTGGTTTTTTTATTTTTCTTTGTAGTTTATGGTATACAAGGTTTGGGTTGAGGTAGTGGACAACAGCTAGATTTTTATTAATATTAGGTTAGTTTTTACAGACGTAGAAGCTACGACAACGTATGTCTTGATGCCTTTTTGCTATAGCATGACACGTTTGTTCTGACTTTCAAGTATTAATTCTTAGGACACTGTTTAAAGTTGTCACTGTTTATAACTACACTAATACTGTCACTTACGATGTTCCGTGATTACTCTATAATAATATGAACGCCAAATATACATTATTATTCTGTCATCCCGCGATCATGGCGCTTGCAGCAGCATCAAAACATCGGGAGCTCATAATAAGGATAATTACGGAAAAATATCTCGTAAGTGGCAATAGTGTAATTTATTCTTAGGTAGGTAAAATAGATTTAAAGGTTATTTGAACTCTAGATATTCAAAAACATTTCAATAAATCTTGACTTCGTCTTATATTTTTGACATTAACTACCAATGTCCTTGACTCACGATAATTTAGTAGTTTCATAAAACTAATAACTTACCTCAGACATTTAAACATGTCATACGCGGCCTATTCAGTAGCCGAAACTGAGCAAAGATTTATGACAGCATACATGTCTGGCTAACAGAATCACTGTAACATTGTCAAGCTTAGTCCTACTAACATAATGCTCAATGGACAACGTTTAATTACAATACAATGTCCTAGATATATGAGGGTTTGCGACACATGTATTTGACAAATGTTCAAGCAATACCACCGATATGTCACCGGCAGAGTTAATGAATTTCTCTAGTGTCGGGTTTTGGCAGGTCGTTGAGGAAGTTGGTAGAGTGGTCCGTAAATGTTTAAAAGCTCCATAATTGTATGATTTGCTAGTTTGATGCTAGTATTTCTATAAAGGAGAAAAACCCGGCATTTATCAGGAGTATGCTGATCGCATTCAGAGATCATTGACATTATTTTATAACTGTATATGTGTATAATGTATCGACTATATAGGGTGTAAAAGTACCCTTAACGCAAACGAAGGGCACTTGTTCTCCCTACCACTGCGATATTTTTTTTGTTCTAGACCATACCTGGGAACCTACTAGTTACGGAGATATTGGGGGTCAAAGTTACAAAATTTTCACAGCTGTTTTTGTAAATACTAGTTTTTCAGGTTATAACTTTACTTAAATTACTTCCATGACCCGTTTACTATTCAAAGCATTCACTAGCACAATGTTTTAAGAGTGCTACATTGAGTTATACCGTAAAATGTGATTTTTGACCCCAAAAAAAAAAATCGTTTCCCAGCAAAAATTTTTGCTTAGGGGTACTTAGTTTGATGTACAGAATGCTTGGTTGACGGCTGTGTGATTGGTTGATTTACACCCTGTATAGATGTACTGAGTATTAAGTGTGAAGTTCTAATAAATAATTCAGTTAAATTATAATATAAATATTTTAACACCATAATCAAACCTTGTTTTTGTTTCTCTATCCGCAAGAAATTAAAAGTTTTTTCATGACGCATAACTGGTACTATTATTTAATACTGAAAACGGGATATTTACCATGTTAACTTTTTGTTTCGAGGTCCCGATATTTCGGCGGTGTTACAAGCACCATGATCACGGATTTAAAACAGAAGTCATTGCGGGTGGATGTATATAAGTAATATAATAGTGTTCGTGACCATGTCAGTTTAAAAACTTACATAACTGATATGTACCAATATTGTGTTTAGTTAATGCTATATATTATTTACAAAAATGATTATCAACGATGACAAATGACACACCCACATCCCATCAACCTTTAACGCCGCAACAAAAGTGCAACAAAAATAATCGCAACACTTAACCGACAAAGTAAGACGCAATTGAAGAGTTGCAACACTTTATGCGACGAACAGTGGCTTTAATTACATTCTCCGTACGTCGCGCGTCGCGAAGTTACGACAAAACGCTGCGACGCGCGACACGACGACGGCGGTAAAACGCGCGCTTTATGATTATTTGCTCAACAAGTAGATAATTTTGATGGCAACGTGTTACAATTACATAAAATGACGTTATTGCATCGTGCAGGTAATGTGTTCATTAAAATATTTTATTTGTTTGTTTTATATTGTGTAGTGTCGAGAGGGGAGTCGGATCTGTAACTGGATTTGTGCTCGGTTAGTGATAGGTTCTTTTATATGGGACTGAAACATAACAACAGAAATGTGAAACTGTCCACTACTGCCTATGTTTTTGGCGATAAAGTTTAGGTGAGCATAAATATTCCGTTCACCTACAGAAAAGATGTCTACAGGAAAGACATAGTGTAAAATAACCTAAGATATTTTAAGGCTAAAATGATATCGTGTTAAGTTTCGCAAACCTATAGGTACCCAATGCACATAAAAGTTTAACAAAGCCAATACACAGAATTGGCAAAGCAATTGCATTAATAGGCAACAATTTTTTTATCCAGAACTCTTCACAAGGAACTTTCGTATGTTTTTTTTTTTTTTTTTTTTTTTTTCTTTTAAAAAACGTTGCCTCACACTAGGAATTTCTCCTGTATCGTGGGTGCGTTCACAAACATATAAATTCACATACACAAATACCCAGACCCGAAACAACTATCTGCAGGCCATACAAATATTTGTTCCGTGCGGGGATCGAACCCGCGACACGCAGCGCAGCAGTCCAATCGCTTAGCCACTGCGCCAACCGTGCCGTCAAATGTTTGTGCTGTGTTTCTTTCTTTCAAGAGCTTCAGCTAGTATTATGAATGTGACTGTTTCTTAATTATAAATATTGCTAATTAAGAACCTAAGTCACATTCATATCCATCTTTATAAGTGCGATAACTTAGCTTATGAGACTTTCCAACTAGTACGCGCGTTAAAAGAGTTTGAATAGGTGCTTTTAATATTAAGTTTATGTTTATAAACTGATATTCATCCCAGAAAATGTCCCCAGAAGGCTACAACAGAATATCTCAGGGATACAGCCATAATCACTAAACTTGCCGGAGGATAGTTGACGGCAAGATCTTATCAGTTTAATTACTATACCTACCTTCTAAACTTTATACCTGGATGCTGGGCTTCGTAAATGAAGGCACAGAGACTATAATACGTACAAAGGTAAGGCTACATCAATCCCGAATGAATGGATTTAGCTTAGAATAGATTTATGGCCTATCTCTTTCTATTGTGATGGAAGATTACGTCGTTATAAGCTGTTCTGAAAACCAGTGGCTTAATAATGTTGTCTGGTAAACATATTAGGTATTATCTATTGTGTTAAATCTGTTCTATTACTGATTGAAAGACTGCCTAAATAATAATAACTTAGTCTGAATTACGTAGACATTTGCAATACTAAGATTTATATAGGACTAGCTGATGCCCACGGCTACGCCCGCGTGGATGTCAATCAAATTATATACATAAACCTTCCTCCAGAACCACTCTATCCATTGGTGAAAATAGCATGGAAATCGATGCAGTAGTTTTTGAGTTTATTATATTGGTGGAGGACTTTGTTTTATTATATGTAGTGATTAATTAAAAATAACTCAAGGGATCAAAACGACCCCGTCGGGGCTGCGGGTTGTTCGCAAGAGATAGCGCGGCCTCGACATAAAGGGCTAAGAAGGAACATGGTTGGTTTTTAGTCAGTAGAAGTATGACACTCCTTTTCGCTCTGCCCAAGAGCGGGAGGGGGTTATTTGATGATTTTCCACCCGCCAAAAGAAAGGGATCAAAACGAAGGGTTTAAGTTTTTTTGCGAAATTAAGTAGTCAAGGGAAGTTGCTAGGTTTTAATCTAAGTGATATTTTGATCGCAATTTTATAATGTCATGAAATTACTGGCCATGCAATAATAAAATAATTAAAAACCAAAAATTGGCCAGTAGGAATCTAAACCCCAAAAAAAATGCAAATGGCTATTCGACTTTCAAAAACCCCAGTTGTAAGCGCTTTATCGTCTGGCATTGTGTGGTCCTGCCCTAACATGACCATAATTCAGGATACCTTGCTAAGTTATCGCCAGTCTTTGAACCCATGTCCCGTACGCTAATCGACCCACTGTCAGAAGCACTTGCCCCTTCCGAACGATCACACAGACATATCCTGAAACTTTTGCTGTTAATTCTAGACGAAAATGAACCTTATTTGGACCTAATAAGGAGTTTGTGATTGTTTGTGTAATGTGAGCTGTCAATAACTTGAGTAAACAATATAGATAGATGTAGCTTTATACTTTGATGATGTATCTGAGTGAAATCTTTTCTGATTTTAAGATGAATTTTGGATATAGAATGTCTAATTGTGTATTCTAGATTACGTAAAACACTTTCATTTGTGACAAGATTTATTAATTGTCCTCGAGACAGAGGTTCTGTTACAATAGAATTGCCATCTATTTTGCTAGCTGTAAACTCAGCAAAATAACCCACTCTAAACGCAAACCCGTGATAATTTCATTAATAAAACCCATGTGTGATTTTCTCATTAACACATTGTACCGACCGAATTACCCAACACAAACATTACAACAATGAAATATCGCCTCTTATAACTATAATAGTTACATTAATATCCTCTTTAATAGTACCGTACCAGTCAGCAACAATCGGCGTGTAAAAATACGACCTATTAACTACACCCTGTGCATTATATTTTATACAGGTGAAGTACCACACTTAGATGAGCTATAAATACGGCAAACAGCGTGCAAGATACAATAAAAATGAATTATTATCACAAAATGTATTCGTACGTAGCGTATTTATTTTTATGGTATTTCTTCTGTTATCTTTACTTGATATAAGAAGGCAAAGTTGTTTTTTTAGGCGTTCTCAGGACCGCTAAAGCGATTTGCGCTGCTCTCGCCATGTTTAGAGGCTTTCTTTCCTCAAGTGATATAAGAAAAATATTATTATGATGTGCTTAATGCGGAATGAAGGGGAATGCGTATTCAAATGTTTAAGTGGGTTGTAAGCTTTGTGATAATGTGATTGTTTCGGTTTAATTTATTGGGTGCATGCTTGTGTGAGTTAGTGAACTTTTCTGCGAACATTTGAGATGGGATTATTTGAAATAATGGGGTATGAATGAGCCCTATGGTCACAACGGGCGATCCCCACCGTAAGTGATAATAGCGCCATCATTTTCCTGTCGTATGGGGGACAATATCAGGATAATACGTATCATCATATTGCGATAATCAATCCGCCTGTCAGGCCTGACGATAATGGCGATATTACTCTATGTTCGCCGATATTTCAACCAAGTGGTGGAGGTTCTAGTTCAGCGGTGGACATTTACATACAGAGCAAATTGCTAGAGAAATTAATTTCCGTGAGACGACGAGGCGTTAACTAAGTGTGTCGCAGGAAAATAAATTAAATTCAAATGGACTGTTGAACGTACAGACTTCGGCTAGATGAACTCCTTGGTTAGCTGCTAACGTGGGCAGATCTTGTCTTAATTTACTAGCTGAGATTGCTTCAGTGGCAGTCATCGTGCGTAGTTTCTGTTGAAATGTAATTCCCTTTAGTGTGTGTCAAAGAGTCTAGTCGTGTGTTGTAATCGCCAATTCAGTTAAATTCTATAAGTGGCTGATTTTAGCGTTGCCCCGTTGGCAATAACAAGGTAAGTAGTATTTATCTGAAATAATTGGTTCACAAATTGCTATGTATGAGTTTTGACTTATAAAGGAACGGTGAATTAGAGTTTGGCTTATTTTTTATGCCGCTAATTTTATCTCTTTTTTCCACATCTTAATTTTAAATACAAAATTAAATCTGCCAAAAATGGATATAGTTTTGCTTCTTCTGAAGAGATGGCTGCTGCCCCAAATTTTCAGGTCCTCCACCACAAGGTAATTTCCAAAAAGCCTCCAGTTTATTCGTACATCAACGAAAACATACTCCAACACAACAATAGAGTGATTAACCCCTCAGCTGGGTCTTGGAACAAAGAGTGCTCGCGCACACTATCTGGCACTAAAGGTACCGCACTTCGAAGCTCCGTACGCGTGCCATTACCATGCAAATGAACGTACCAAGTCTCCTCAGAATATGTTGTACATATACGCTGAATAATCGATGGTGTTGAAAGCATAAATTTTAACGCTAATATTCTTCGGTGAAAGTAGGTTTTGCACTGAGCGTTTCATGTTAAATAGTTGAACACTTACGTGGCACGGTTAAAAAGTTAAGAGGGTTTGTTGAGATGTTGTAGATACACGTGTAAGGAGGTAATATAATTATACCGTACTTTCTAAGCTTTGATTATAAAGATAATTAGATATTCATGGCTTTTTTTTCTTTTTTTATAATATATTGTGCCATAAACGGCAGCCTTGATAAGGCCTCCTACGGGGTTTTGGGAGGCACGTGTCCAGTGGTGTGCCTGCTTTTATAACGATAAAAAATATCGAATTAAACTCCGAAAATCGGTAATGGTAGTCTTGCAGGTTGAAATGATTTTAAAATAAAATAGATTTTACTTGACCTGCGAGTATGTTTCAACAAACCGATGTCATTAATACTGTACATTTTTTAGTGCATTACTTACAGTCTTATAATTCTTAGCTTGCATGTTATCTTTTCCGCTCAGTAATAGCTGTGCTAACTGCAGTAGAAAGTTAATAGGTCCCAAACATATTGTCAACAAATAAAATAAATGGCCAAAGTTTCTCATGATAATTACTAAGATATAATACCTCAACGGTTTTAGTGCTTACAAGTTATACCTAGAACTGATTGTGCCATCTGTCAGAAATATGCAAACCAAGTCAATCTATGTCTAGATACAATGGCACAAGGTCTACATTTGCGTACATTGTTTATATTTAATGTCATTAGTTCTGTATCTGCGTGAGACCCTTCATTAGTTATATAAGAACGATATTCTTGATCAATGTTGATGTTAATAGCTTTGTTATGTAAATCAAAATGTTGAATACAATGCCAGCCGTTCTCTGCCTTATCAAATATCTAATTCATCTTCATTTCTAAATTATTTGATATAAAAACTGGCCAAGTGCGAGTCAGACTGGAACACTAAGGGTTCCGTAGCGTCGTAGTTGAGAAGCCCCCTTTAATTTGTAATATGTACCTATTTGTTGTTAAAGCGGCAACAGGAATAAACATTTCATTCTCTTAGTTTAAAAGTTAGAGGGGGGACCCTCTAACTTTTACATGAAATGTTTGAAATGACGACGACACATTTTACCACTTTGAAAGTGTCCATCTTTCAAACGTTTGTTATTGAGAGTAAATGGTTTTAGAAACCTTTGAAGACCTATCTATAGACACCCCACGAATACATTTACCTACCAAGTTTCAGCGGTGTAGTCTTAGTAGTTTCCGAATAAACTCATTGTAACATACTGCCGGATAGACAGACAGACGGACAGACAGACAGACATGACGAATCTATAAGGGTTCTGCTTTTTGCCATTCGGCTACGGTACCCTTTTTTTTTTCGGGGTTGGGAAATCATCAAATGACTCCTGCCGCTCTGAGCAGCGCGGTAAGGAGTGTCAGACTTCTACTGACTAAAAACCACCTATGTTCCTTCTTAGCCCTTTGTATCGAGACCGCGGTATCTCTTTCGAACAATCCGAAACCCCGATGGGTCTACGTTACCCTAATAAAAACTACTGATGACTTAAGTGTTACTGTAGTTGCTAACACTGATAGAATATCTGGCGGGCTAGAACCGAAAATAGCCGATAGAGTAAAATTTTGATTGAATATTGTACAAGGTTCAAAGGTCTCAATCAGGATCAACCAGAATCACGTTGGATTCAGCCGTCGGAAACAGATCTTACTCTAATAACAATACTCGGGTACCTAGTATTCACAAATGTATATCAGTAGTAGCAATTTTGACATTGACAGCGCCTTTACATCGAAGCGGTACATGTGGTTTTCGGCGTGATACTTCCTGGCCGCGCCACAATCGAATTTTTAAATCGAGGTTAATGCGAATAAATGTTCATAATATGTTCATTATTGTTCATAATATTTAAAAAAAAGTACTATAAAGGTTCACGAGATATTTAACAAATTCGGTGGCGCGGCCAGAAAGCATGCTTCCTAACCGCGCCAATTATTAAAAGCAAATATTCCTTCTACTGTGCAGTTACTCGTGTTGACTGTACCAACATCATCATCATGAAGGCTGATGTGGTGATGATAAGAAGTCATCATCATCAACATTAATCTGATCCCATTTTATTTGGGGTCTGCGCAGCATGTCTTCTTCTTCCATACTTCTCTATTACACGTCTCTCATCCGTCAGTTTCTTTAAAGCCATATCATCCTTCATCCAGTCCATCCACCGTTTCTCAGGTCTTTCTCTACTCTAATAGCTATCCACGTTTATAATCAAAACTTTTCTGAGGACATTTACCTTATTGCGCTGAACAAACTGATAGAAATAGGTTAATTAATAGAATAGAATTCGATGGCGCAATAACAGCTGTACCATGTACTATTAAGATCCTGGAATGTACCGATACCGTGTGAAGTACGGACAAGTGTTCGAACTGTGCCAAAACAGTCTGTGTTCATGTCATTCGACGCAACTAATTGGTCACATACAGGAAAATCGGTAAAGCAAATAATAATTCGTAGGTATAGTAAAAGAAAAGTATATTCAACGTGTTTTTTTTCATAAAACTCTTTATATTCTTTAAGTAAAATGAATACAAAAAAGTCCTAGAATTTGTGATCCAAAAATGCATGTTTTCCAAGATATACACTAGACTCTCGATGTGTGTAGGTATCTAAGTTTCATTGATACTCGTAACTACGATTAATTAATTTCCATTCAAACCAATCTCTTACATTTAAAGCTAAGGAAATGCAACGCTGTCATATTTCACATAAAGGTGTTTTACATTAAATTAATCGTAACTTTGTCGATGGATTTTACAATTATATATATTTTTTGTTTTTATATTAAAAAAAAAATCTTTTTATTTCATCCCAAATGATGACACTAAACTGGCAAAATGGGGGTGTACTAATAGGTACATCGGCAAGAATGAAAAACATCAAATCAAATCAAATAATTTATTCGCATAATATGGGTAAATTGATAAAACCACCCATGTTCCTTGCAAACACCAATTAAAAAATTACATCTAAATTTATACATTTATCCCTGTCGCTTCTCAAAAGAACTCTTATGTAAACTTCCATGCTTGTGATGGGGTTTGACTGTGCTTTGTCCGCAACTATCTTTCTCTTGCCCATATCCCAATTCATTAAGGGTCAGCGCATCATGTATTCTACTTCCATACTTCTCTATTACTTGTCATCTCATTAGACACCTACTTTATTATCATTTCACCCTTTACATCGTGCATCTATCGTTTCTTTGGTCTTTCCTCTTACACCCACGACATTTCCCTCATCTCTCCGCATCACATACTTATACCACGACAAACAATTACCACACAACTTTTCAGTCATCGGCACCACTATGATCTTCGTCAGCTAGTCAATAAATATAAGATTTTTACTAAGCAGAAGGATACACGTTAAATTAAGATCTTCCTCAGTCAGTTAATTAGAAAACTAATCTTTCCACACTTTCAGACAACTTTAACAGCTTTTACTTAAATACGATTTTTCAATAAGCCCAAGAATTTTTATTAAAATTTTGTATTTCTTCTGTATCTTGCATTTTATATTAATTACTTAAAGTGCTAAGCAGTTTTGTTTTGCAACTGCAAAGTTAGTGTTAATTAAATTAAAATTATTCTGTTTTTCCAACTCTTAACGAATTGACTTAAAACTAGACTTTTAAAGGCACCTTTTGAATGCTCCGCTTTTGAGGAAACTTCGTATCAAGTTTGTGCTCAGTTCATGTGAACTGTATGACAACTATTTCTCATTACTCTTGCAAATTGCGTCACTTTACTTCCTTAGTGTTATAAATGAAAAAGTTTAGCAAATGTATTAAGGTTGAAGGTTCTTTCTTTCTTGTTTCTTTATCGTGTGGTGAGTGCCTGTAGATTTTTCCGCCAATGGGCTTCCGACTTGGTTTTACATTCCGTCGAGAAATATCTCTCGCGCGTGATGATTTTCTCAAGATCTGGTCCTTCACCGAAGCCATTGATACAATATGCACATGAATCCGAAAAATCATAGGTACGTGTCTCAAAAGAAATAAATAAATGTTTTTAAGCTCGCGTCCTAATTATTATTAGTCGCGCGAATAAGTGGTCATCACGTTCATAATATGAAAAACAGAAGACGCTCTCTATCGACGCAAACAAGCGTATGGGTTCGCCGATCAAAATAAACGCGACGATTCGCACGTTTGATCGCTGTTGTATATCACGAGTTATTACTTTCATATCGGGAACAGTTTCCAAAAAAGACATACCTCTACGTCACGCGTCACACGATGAAACTTCACTGAAGAACAATATTTACAGCAAACGAACACACACAAACTGCACAGCACAATGCACATACCGAAAAAATCCGTGCAATAACGATGTTATGTATGTACCTGCTCCTATATCTGTGAGCCTAGTACGAACGCACGGAATAAACGGAATGTAAGTACGAACGATTTTCCAAATAAAAATTCTCTTGTCGCACTTAATATTTATATGACTTTCCACTTTATTCATATCCATAGGTGAAATCTCATGGTGCTTGTCGGAAATTAAAGTATTACATACATAACATAACGCCTGTAGAACACGTAGGGTTCCGGCGTTCTCATTGATACAGAAGTCAGCTGCTATAGTTGCCACCTGCAAGGTGACATGCGACTACGGCTGTCCTCTATAATAATTATACTTATTATTAAGTTATTTACTTAAATTAATTTGAGAATTATTTTCTTGCTTTTTCCTTTAAAGACCACGGTTTTAACAGTCTGCGATTTTATTCGTAGTCGGGTTTTAGTTTTTAAACTATCTTTTACAATTACAAGTATAATTTAAAAATTAAAAAAAAAACTGCCGTTTCAATTATTTTTTGCGAAGCTTATTTAACCCATTTGGTATTAATCTATATCTAAATAAATATGATTGTTAGAACGGAAATTCAATATAGATTGTTTGTGCCCTTTACTATCATTTAAAGAAATATCTTAGATGATATCGCAATGTAAAAATATCCGCGCAACTAAATAATTACGCGCACGGCAGTCATTCGCTGAGAAGCAGAAAGATTAAACATTGGTTCTCCACTAACAAAAAAAAACAGAATCAAGATCGGTACATGCGTTCGGGAGCTACGATGCCACAGACAGACACACACACGCACACAGACACGTCAAACTTATAACACCCCGTCGTTTTTGCGTCGGGGGTTAAAAAATATATCACATTTATGTCACGCATTCGCACTAGTGCCTCTTTATGCAATTGCGAAGTACTGACCAATATACCTTTTGCTGTTGACATTTACAGTCCTGGTTGCGCCGTAGTAATCCGCTTACCTCGGCAGTGGGGTGGACAGAGGCTCACTGGGACTTCTAAAAGGTGATAGTAGACGTCCGTTCAATATTTTGGTGAGCCTAACGATCGGTGAGCGGTTTTTGGTAAAGCGATACGACAAAGCGCTGGTTATAATCGCTTCGGTAATTGGATGATACGTTCAGTTCGCTGGTTGCTGGCGGTTTGTGAATGGTTTGGTACTGGTAGTTTGCTTGATATAACGAAGTGGGTAGGTCCGTAGGTAATACATCAGATATAGCAGCAGGTAAATAGGCCATCAGTACTGCGCTGTATTGCAAGATATTCTGCATTTATTTATTTAAGTTGTATGTACAATAGTGGTATTTAGATGGTCTTAATGCCACAAGGCTTTCCTAAACATTTGCGTTAAATAAGACCAAATTCAAAATTGTATTCTTATATTGATATAAACTTATAATATTCTAACAAATACCGAAATATTTACGAAAAACCTAGTAATAATTACAATCATCTGCCTAGCCTTTTCCCAACTATGTTAGGGTCGGCTTCCAGTCTAACCGGATGCAGCTGAATACCAGTATTTTACATAGAGCGACTGCCTATCTGACCTCCACAACCCAGTTAATACTAAGGTAATACGATACTCTTTGGTAAGACTGGATGTCAGAATTTATGGTCACTGACTACCTGTAACGACTGCCAAAGATCTATATATGGCAGCCGGGACCAACAGCTTAACGTGCTTTCCGAGGCACGGAGGAAACTCGGTATGTCGGGCGGTCACCCATCCACAGACCGACCTAGGCAAGCACAACTTTACCTAAAGATCGACCCGAGTGGCAGTTCTTATTAAGCCACGAGAGTAATAATTACAATGATGATGATTTATTGTCATCTTGGAAATACTGATACTGTTAGCCTGAGTCATCGCACTGCTAGGCAAAGGCCCCTCTAAGGGCTCGTTTACGGAGACGCGGGGCGTCGCGCGGCGCGTGCAGAAGGCTCGTCTCGAGCTTTTTTATTCATTTACTGAGAGGCGCGTCCACCGCAACGAACGCTGCATTTTAAACTTACGAGCGAAAAATCGCTTCTCGTAAAATCGACGTTTGAAATCGTTAACGTTTTCATACATCGCCATGTGTTTGAATTAAAAACGCACAACGCGCCGCGCGACGCCCCGCGTGTCCGTAAATGAGGCCTTAAAGACTTTTCGAGGACGGTGCGGGTTGTTCGAAAGCGATACGGCTGCCTCAGACACAAAGGGCTAAGAAGGAAAATGGGTGGTTTTTAGTCAGTAGAAGTCTGACACTCCCTACCTCTCCGGCCAGAGCGGGAGAAGACATTTGATGATTCCCCACATTCCAAAAAGAAATGGGTTTCGAGGGACCAGTTGTTTCAGTCCAAGCCCGATTTGAACCACTTTTCGCTGGTCTTGTTCACCTCGTCGCGCCATTACGAGGTTTACCTCAGAAACAAAGTAATGTAATTAAAACTGTTAGTTTTTACCGTTGGCCACGTGCAACAAGCTCAAGCGGTACACGTGTGGCAAAAACGTTTGCGGACAAAACCGAGTTAGAGTACAGAGCTTTTCACGAAACACCGCGACGCGACGGTACTTACGCAAAGGACTCAAGTGGCGCACGTGCGTGTCGATTGCAGCAAGTAACTACAAGCAAATCACGTCTTAAACGAAGCGTTAATAAGTATATATATTTTTAATTGATTGTTTTTACGGGTCAAAATAGGGTAGTTGACAAACAAAACTAATTAGTCGGCCAGATAGATTCCCAAAAAATATTGGACACATTTTTTTTCATTTTTCTCGTAAACAAGAAATAAAAACGATACAGTGCTTCGAAAACTCGTGTGAAGTCACATTGCAGTACATTTTTTACCGGAAAGTGACGTCACAAGCCCCCAACAATGATCTTTGACGCGTGTTAACTTCGTAATTTTTTTATTAATTTGATAAAACAAAAAACACGACGTATGCAATATTTTTCGATAATCTAACTGACGGACTAAACAGAATATTTTTTGTTTATGTCATTAAACATCCCTATTATAGTAACGTTCACACAACAATAATATCCGAAAGTTTAGGCAGAGGTGTACCTTATCATCATCTGTCTAGCCTTTACCCAACTATGTTGGGGTCGGCTTCCAGTCTAACCGGATGCAGCTGGAAACCAGTATTTTCCATGGAGCGACTGTCTATCTGACCTCCACAACCCAGTTAATATTAGGTAATACGATACTCTTTGGTAAGACTGGATGTCAGAATTTAGCCGGGACCAACAGCTTAACGTGCTTTCCGAGGCACGGAGGAAACTCGGTATGTCGGGCGGTTACCCATCCACAGACCGACCTAGGTAAGACCAGCTTTACCCAAAGATCGACCCCAGTGGCAGTTCTTATTAAGCCACGAGCACACACGAGAGGTGTACCTTATAAAGGGTGTAAAAGTACTCTTAACGCAAACGAAAGACACTAGTTTTTCCCACCACTGCAATCATTTTTTTGTTCTAGGCCATACCTGGGAATCCCCTAGTTACGGAGATATTGGGGGTCAAAGTTCTTTCACAGCTGTTTTTGTAAATAATACTAGTTTTTCAGGTTATAACTTTACTTAAATTACCTCCATGACCCGTATACTGTTCAAAACATCCACTAGCACAATGTTTTAAGAGTGCTACATTGAGTTTAACCGTTAAATGTAATTTGTACCCCCAAAAAAAAGTCGGTTCCCAGCAAATTTTTTTGCGTAGTTTGATGTACAGAATGTTTGGTTGACGGCTGTGTCAAGCGTTAATTTACACCCTGTGTCATGTGAACATGGGTGGTTTTTAGTCAGTAGAAGTCTGACACTCCCTTTTGCTCTGCCCAATAGCGGGAGGGTTATTTGATGATTTCCCACCCCCAAAAAAAAAGGGGTTAAGAAGGAACAAGCATGCGTTTTAGTCAGTAGAAGTCTGACACTCCCTTCCGCTCCGCCCAGAGCGGGAGCAGTCATTTGATAATTTCCCACCCTCCAAAAAAAAAATGTGTATTCGAGATCATTTCAAATTAAATAGCAAAAGTTAAACCACAGGCGATTAAAGGAAAGGGAGTCGCTAACAGTTAAAACCTTTAGTAAAAATCTTTATATCAAAGCCAGTAGAAAGGTTATGTCAAGTAAAACTATTATAGCGTCCTTATGTGATCACTGGCTACCTGTTACTGGTATACTTACAATTAAAAATTTAAAACCAGTCTTGTGTTTTAAGTAGTACTAACATACCCCGTACTCGGTTTTGTTACGTTCTGTTAGGAGAGGTAAAGATGAACGCATGCCATTCGTTCTCGCTTAGATTTCTTCGTTTTCCAGTTTAAGAACAATCCCGTCGCGGCTGCGTGTTGTTCGAAAGAGATACTGCGGCCTCGGCGCAAGGGCTAAGAAGGAACATGGGTGGTTTTTAGTCAGTAGAAGTCTGACACTCCCTTTCGCTCTGCCCAGAGCGGGAGGGGTTATTTGATGATTTCCCACACCCCAAAAAAAAAAAAAATACCAATTGGTCATACTTTTTCTCTTTTAAACAACTGTATTCTTTTTATAAGTTTTCTTCTCCTTGAGAGGAGGCCTGAGTGCCTGCAGTGGGAACATTATATGCTGATGATGATGTGTTTTTATAAGTCTGACAACCAGTCTTACTAGTACCAAGTATTAGCTGTGTCACAACTCATTGTGAGGTCAGATAAGCAGTCGCTTCATGTTATAAAATACTAGTATTCAGCTGCATCCGGTTAAACTGGAAGCCGACCCCAATATAGATGTGAAAAAACTCAGTGGATTTTGATGTTTTGCCCAAATCTCCACTACCTAAAGTTACAAAAATGTACTGTTTTAGGGTGGCTGGTCACCCATCCACATACCAAACTAGGCAAGTGCAACTTAACCTGAAGATTGATTCGAGCAGCTGTTATTATCTAGCCACGAGATCCTCAATATAATAGACCTTTAATAACAATAGTATAAATCAAATAAAACAATACTAGTTAAATTAATAACGTAACCTACAACGTACCATCGGTGTTATAACTAATATATTGGCGTTATTAACGTAACTAAACTGTTCACATTTATTTTGCCACATGTGCGACCGGCGACACTTCTAACGTTTATCAGGAACGTTTTAGATGTAACAATAATTGTAATTATAACAGATTACTCATTAATAAGTAAGTATTTCAAGTTAATGGCCACATAAACAGCAGTCGGGAGGGAACATTTATCAACAAAAAGTGGTAATTTTCGACGGACGTATTTCCAGTGGCGCAGTTATGACGCCCGTTACGCAGTTGTTCAAAGTTTCACTTTGTCCGTTTAGTGGGTTGGTTGGTTGATCAATTTGGTCTGTTATTAATGTGGAAAGTACATTCCATTTTAGACTAAAAACACAAATTTTAATAACACAATCATGGAAAATGTCTCAGTTTTACCTGTATTCCTAAAGGGTACATACACTTGATAAAAAGTAAGCATAGTTTCATGCATAACATTACGCCTGTAATCCCCGAAGAGTTAGGTAGAAGTGTATCTAATAGTACACCCATATTTCGCCAGTTATGTTTAAGTTCCATATAATAGAGGACGAGCCTATTGCCACCAACAGGGCATAAATCCAGTGTCCGTGGTTGCAACTGAGAAACTGAAACAATTATGGGTAGAAACTTAATATAAACATAGCCGTATTTAATGATAGAATTCATACATTTTATCATCAATACCTACAAATGGATTCGGCAGTTTGAAAAAAAAGTAATGCGTATTTTATTTAATAGTTTTATTAATTTCGTACTCTTTAACTTTATTTTTATTATCGTTATTTATGTATATGCCAGTAAAACGGTCGTTTATTATTTACATAAATAATGTCCATTTGGTGAATTTTATGCATTTTTTTGTGACCGTGATAAAGTGTAAAGTGATATTTTCGGTAATGAACAGTGAAATTACTGGTACATTTTTGTGGGCATCATTTTCGTCGAATTTGATTTAAGAACCAGCTTTTCACCGGTCCTAGGATATTTAATTTCGAAACAAAACTAAGAGCTAATTCGTGGAACAACACAATAAGATAGTTTTAAAATTATTTCCGCTGAATCTGCAACATCAAGTTAATTTCCTAGTACTTAACTAAATTGCAAATTTTGTGAAGGTAACAATTTCACCGAGATTTGTAAATTCTCAAAACAAGAAATAAATGTACCGGAACAGTTGCATAACTGCTCCTTCCCCGAAAGATCCTCTATATAAGAAGCTCAACTACAAACTTATTATGTTTCTCCGTATTGTTTTTTAATATTCCCTTTTTCCATATTATTATTTCCGGAAATCACAAGATAATCTACTTATTAATAATACTCAGAACGCTATTATTACGTAAAGAGTATCCAATCTACAGCAAATGAGCGGATCTATTAACGTCATTAAGGGCTGCACTGATAGCGATCCGCGTATAGCAATAATGTGTGGGATTCATGACAGATGTAATGCATTGCGACTGACAGCCCAGATCCGTCGACATCGGCCGATTTGTATAATACTATAATGTTACGGGTACTTATATCTTTTTATATTTGCTATAAATATTATTCGATTGTTTTATTTTCAATGCAGTGAAGCGTTTTTGAAAACAAACTTTTTATAAATGTATTTTCCAAAGTCTACTTAGAAAACATGTTTAATGTGTAAAAGAGCTATGATAAGCCATGCTAATGAGTTACAAGACACAGGTTAAAATAAAATTAAAACTAGAAAGTACCTGCAAATGATCATAATTATCTGACCGAAAGCAACTGAATTTAACCTCATAACCTAACATAATACTTCCAAATCCCAACGTTATTTATAAAGAATTAAAGAACGTATTACGATAAACAAAAACAGAAAAAGCACTCATGCATTTCATAACAGCTACAATGGAAAACTGAAACCAATTTACAAATGTCACAATCCTGGTAGACATGCATGTCGCAGTCGTGTTTGAAGACGAAAATAGATAGGAATCGATACCACAAAGACAGACCGTTCATAGGTTATAGCAGTTTATGACAATCTACCTTTAATTACTGACGAGTTTCGATCGATATTAAGCTGTTTAGGTCAAGAATAGGACCCTTCTATCATTAGATTTGTGTTGTTGGAAAATGTGACTTAATTCTCGACTTTGAAGATTATTTATTCAGTATAAGAATCTTCTTATTAAGTTTAAGTGTACATAACATTACGCCTGTGATTCCCCAAGGGTTAGGCAGAGGTTTACCTAATAGTACCTTCACCCACATTTTGTCAGTGATGTTTAAGTCCCATGTAAAAGGACCCATACTTTATTTTAAATGTGAAAGTACATTTGTTTGGTTAGTTTTCGGTTAAACTTGATTTTTACTGAGAACTTGACTTACATTTCATAAACGAGAAAGAGGTAGGTACTATTTCTAAATTCAATAAGATAACTCTAAATAGAAACCTACATCTTTCCTCTTTTTAAAAGTCATCTATATCTATCTCATCTGCAATTAAGTTCTCGAAGTAATTGGGAAAAGAAAATTACAAGTCTATTTGCAAAAGGAAATAATCATAATCGCATTAGGTAACTCTGTAAAGATAGTCGTAAGATGGGCAAAATAAATAAATAATTTAATAGATGATGACCATTTGAGGATGGCGGGAATCTGCTGGTAGCGAGACGCACGGGACCGGTCAATGTCACGACACTTGAGGGAGGCCTATGTCCAGCAGTGGACGTCTCCTGGTTGAAATTATGATGAAGATGAATGATTGAAAAACTACTTTATAAACTTCTGTTCAGGCAGAATTTATTATATGAAGCCACATTAATATAATCACAAGATAAAATATCTTTCATCATCCCAAAAGTTGTGGTGGCTGTGCCATAATTAGGAATTTGAGAAATAACGCTTTTCGAGAAGGTTTCTTATTTAATAACTCAGCCAGACTGATCGATATAGATTAGAGAAAGAATGCGTCTACGGTTCTTGTATAGTTGATGAATCAGCTAAGTTTTATCAGTTCTACAAAAAGTCAATCATTTAGCGAGAGTACCGTCCATGGAAGGAAACAATGCGCATAATAATCAGACAATCTGAATGGCGCCGCTAATTAGGTCTGACAGTGACAGAACGAACAGTGTTTGCGTAGTGCACGCCGCACTCATTGTCCCGCCGCCATTGTACCCGCCGCTTTGTCGTACGGAATACGTTGTTTGTTACTATTGACTGTTTAGTTGCGGATTTGTTTACGAGGATTACAGCTTTTCGCTCGATGGATGTCAAATTAAAAAAAAGTATCTTTCCATTTTGATATTCGAATGTTCAATAACGAACATTCGAATTTTGGAACAGTCATCGCGAAAATGATTACGTAGAAAACTCCGATACGCTATAATGTAACTAACATCCGAATAAAATAATGAAGATAAACCAATGTTATTCGTAGGCGTCACTGAAGCTCACGCCAACTTATGCATACAGTTACTCACAGCAAAATATGATTTATATATCCGTGATAGAGATTATAATCGCTCGGCTTTTATTTTAAGGGAGTTAGTACTATGTTTGCATATGTGTAATGTTCACCGCTTAGTGTAACTCTGTCAGTGTCAGGCCTAATTAGAGCCATTGAAATTGGCTGATTAATATGCGTAATGCCAACGTGGTGTAGGTATGTGCGTTGCTCTATTGTGGAGCCGGCCGAGTGAATTATGCACATGGAGTGAAATGACGTGATTATATCCGATATTATCGTTACATATTGTCGCCGCATAATTATTATGTACCTATGTTCGGAACGAAAAAGGTACTCTGCCTCGAGTGGCAGGAAGCGCTACTACTAAAAATGAGGTTTTTTGAATTTGATTTCCGGCTCGACCAAGTGTCATTGGGTTTTACTATAGTTCCACTTCTCTGATCCTTTTAAGCTTACATGTTTGATGTCTATCTTTTGCTGATTGTCATCTGCAATTGCCCTTTAAGATAGGCTTTAGCGAATACAGGATTTTCACCCAGTTCCAATTCCATGGAGTTCTGTGTATTCAGAACTGTGGAAAGGACAGTTATGTCATTCCCTATTAGCTGTATCTCTCTGACTAACTAAGCTAATTAGACTTGATAAGTACAGGCATTTCTGGGAATTAAAACACAATAAATAACAAAGGTGAAAGGAATTTTCAGTAACAAAACAATGTGATGTCAATTGAAATTAGAGCAACATTTATTACATTACTGAGTACGAATGTGAAATGAAATTAGTTCTGATTACAGCTTTTATATACATAATTAGGTCACAGTTTCCATTCACGGAATTTGAAAATCATAATTCGTGATGTGCGAGAGTGAAAACTAAAAATTTTGTGAAATGCGATGCAAATTATATTAGTTTCTGAATTATATTTGAAGTTGTCATTAGCATGTATTAAGCATCATGTAAACAGTAAACAAACTGAATTGAAAACAAGATCTTGCAGGTACCGTTGTACATCATTTCCAATAATATCCGGTTGAATTTTTTTTACAATTTTCATAATCATAATTCCTGAAAGAAAAAAAGTTAGACCATAAAATACGAGTTTTTAGGGATTACTTACAAAAAAGCTGTCTTGTCACACAAGAACATTAAAAAGCAGAAACATAATTACGCCCATGTCCACAACATTTAAGCCAACATAAAAACATAAACAAATCCCTCTAATTTCGGAACCCGCATCAAGCTCGACTTAAAACCCTCCAAAAACAAGGAGTCCACACGTCAAACTAATCCAAATATTACAAACGCTTGAGCGTCGCGCACAATGGGATAACCATCTGTCATCCGGACATAACGAACTTAAACTGTGCCTGCCTGTACAACGCTGCGAATGCCTGTCTGGCCCAGGCCTCGCAGCCGGATTGATTTGTCAGGCCCATTGTTTAAACGGTATGTTACATTGATAGTTTTAATTGTTTAGCTTATTTGCGTGTTTTGAATTGTTTTGTGTGCGGATAACGATTTTGTTAGTGCCTGTACCTATGACGACAGTTTTAAGTAAGTTTTGGCCTAGATTGTACTTATTCAAATCATTTTACAAGTCGGTTAAATATGAGTTAAGTCATAATATCTTTTTATTTTTGTTTCAGTAGATAAGTACGATTTTAATGAAGGTGTCTTTGAGCTTTCAATTATTATTTCTAAGAAGAGAATAATTTAAATTAAATCTTTTCCAAGAAAACAAACAGGTTTTTATAAAGCGACTACGAATAGCAACCTTATTGATCAGAGGAAGTGACATAGACAACTTTTTTATGTCGACGGGATGATAAAATAACTATTCAAATGTTCGACTCACTCAATCAAGCTGTCGACTGTTGTCTGTCGAATGTTTCGAGAAATTACTAAAATTTTCTTTACCTATTCAAGTTTTGAAACCTTTGATGACAAGAAAACTACCAAGAAATCTCTTTCTATTGGATTGAAGTAACAAGAGATCTCAATCAAACGCAAACTCTTAAATGGTAAGCATTTCTCATTACCTATAAGAAAACTTCAATCAATTTAAGATCACTTTTCACGGCAGCTTGATGCTGCTGGCTATAAGTTCGTTGGTTGTTTCTATTAAAATTAGAGGTTGCAATCGCGGCAGCCACCTCACCAAGAACCGTCTTGATTACACCTTTAATTAACAACAAAACTTGGAAACACGGTCATTAAAAATTGAAGAGCCCTTTTGAACTAATTAAAAATGGGCGCGTCTCCGACACAATTTAGACTATTTAAGTGCTTACGCGGCCCGCTTCTGTCCAAGTCCAAGTTGTTTCGAATGAAGAATTAATTATGAAGAGAATAAGGCCAAGTTGGCAGGCGGGAACGGGCGACTTGTGAGTTGAAACCGGTTACAATTTGTGGGAAAGTAGCAGGTGTGACACAGGCCCGGAAAACTTGGGTCGCTTCTACACACGCTTTGTTGCCTTCTCTGATGATAAAGTTGATTTGAATCGCAGATTGTACGGTAGGTGTTTTAAATATAGCTTCGCCGTGACACTTTGTTCCTGTACTTTGCGTTTCATTGTACATTATTTGCAGTTAGCACGCCCACATAAAATTACGAGTATTACACCACACTAAAACCGACCTCTATAAATATTCTAAATTGTTGTTACAACCGCACCAAAATATGCTAAAGACTTTTAGAGATTAGGCTGAGCGAGTGGACAGACAGACACGCACGGAAACTGTTTTATAATTCATAGTAATTCCTTGTAACATTATTTTGTTTAAAAGTTTAATGGAGGGCGTGATGAAGTAATTTAAAATAGAAGTGGGCGTTGTTGTGGGCGGGCCGTTTAGATGAAGAGTTCACACCACTTTGTGCTAAAAATAACACCGGGATGTCATGTTCATATCAAACTGTGCTATCCGGGCTTATAACTTTTATAAAATTAAACAATATTTTGAAATGTTGACGTTATTTGTGTATTTTATTTACACTGTTATGCCACGTATGAAAATGAATCGGTTTTCAACACGTACATTTAAACGTGGACTCGGCAGTGTCAGCTCAGAATTTGAGTGTGAATCTGCCCATCACTCTAATGATGTGAACCCACAAACACAACCATAATATTTTAATCGGAAAAGGGGTTACAGGAATACCTAGTATGTTTCCTACTATGTCGTGAGCACTAAATATGTAAACTCTAAATAAGATGTAGATTTAAATTGCTCCTTAACGTTAATTATAATATCATATTGTTATCGATGCAGTATTTTAAAATTCATAATTACCTAATATGAAATAAATCAAACTAAGTTGCGATTAATCGTGTCTTGAAAGTAAGAGTGGTTTAAATAAGTCTCATTTAATTCGCGATCATTCTTCTACGAGTAAATAGCTTTAAAATTTCACTACGTGCATACGTCCCCCTCCACCTACTACATATTTGTGCTGGTAAATGTACCACAATTCACGAACCATACACGCCACTGTTCTTTTTTCCAGCCAGTACTTATTTTTAAATCTTTCTTGTAGAGAGCAGGGCGACAGAGATTGCGACACAGGTGTCCCACACGGGAGCGGCAATTTGTGTCGCGGTCCAAACATACCTGTCTCGGGATAATTTCACTACTTATTAAAAAGAAAATTTTCTTAATTCTTTTCATGGTTGAGCTGGAGAAATGAACAACGGTATTCAGTACAGTAGGTAATGTGGTTTCTAAGAAGACTTTGCAATCACGACTGTAGTTACAGAAGGGCTAGGCAGAGGTGCACCTAATAGTATACTCATTTCACCATATATGTTTAAGTTAAATGTCCCTCCTAGAGGACGAGCCTATTATTTAAATTATAAGTTACAATATAAATTTAATTTCAAGGCTAATCAGTTTTGATTTTGTGTTTAAAACAGTTCCATCGCAATTATTATTGAAAAACTTTGATGTTAAGATAATCTATTGGTTGGGATTTTTTTATTGATTTTTAAACAAACTTCATCACTTTCACTTACCTATAAACTACCTTTGATCACAATTTGAAGGGAGAATTCCAAGTTCAATGGTGATGATGACGAAATTTGCAGAACATCAGTTCGCTGGTTTTTCAAACTAATCTTCCAAAACTGCTCTGTAAGAACTATTTATCTCCCACATCTAATGAGAAGCGACCCCAGGCGGCATAGTACACTCATTAAATTGTTTACCCATTAGATACAATAAAGGTAATTGCCGCTGACAAGCCACTTTATATCAGTATTGTCAAGCGACATTATTTCAATGTGACAATCTAAACAATGCATATCCAATGTCGTTGCGATTAATGTCCTATTAACTGTTTCTGTGTTATTGTATATCGTTTTACGTTTATTAATAAGTTAATGAGGTGTTGGCCTATAATGATGTTATTGGAATGGAACGGTGCGGGGAAATATAATAATGGGTTTTTAGAATTAAGGCTTGTATTCACGCCAATGACCTTGTGCATACAAACTGCCCCTCTCGGTCGTAGATACGGACTTTAAACGGACGCCTTTTTCATTTATTATAATTAAAATAATACATGTTTTGAAAAAGTAACAAAACCAAATTATTTTCCTTTGTATTTCAAAGCAGTAGATATTTTTTTTATATTATTTTGTTAAAAAATGAAGGAGTAAAATGGTTCCATTCAACGATTTGGAGGTGATTTTGTGGATTTTTTTTCTTATTATGTGATACCGATACAAAAATTATGGCTAAACCAAATTACGTGTCATATCATGTAGATTACTAACAATTTTTCTCAGATGTAATTTCTCTGTAAGTGCCGGTGAAAAACTGCTTCATCTGCACGCTGTTTTTAAGCGTTTTCGAGAGAGGAGCCTTAAGTGGCACGTCCATAGTTTCGATGAATTTGTGACTGTCGCATAAAAACCTGTCGCTCGAGTGATTTTTAGGTTAAGTCGTGCTTGCCGCGCGTGGTTCGTGGATGGGTGACCCATTACAGACCGAGTTCCCTCCATGGCTTGAAAAATCATTAAAATTACCTATTAAAAATTCAAGTACGTGTCATTGTTTTTCAAATGGCATGTGATCAAACATTGCCCATTACCATGACGTATCAAACTCGAAACCTGTAACGAGGCCCATAAAAGTACAAAAACTATAGTAATCCTCATAATAATGCTCCAAAGTCACAAAATTTCCAAAATTCCAATACAGATTAGGTTCGTTGAAAAAGCAGATGTATTCCGGGCTATATTTTTAGGTAAATCGACTCGAGTTTCACTATTTTTTCCTATCACCTCGCCTTTAGGTAGGGGCCAAAAACATTTTTTTCCGTTCGAAATTTCCTTTTTTTTTTCCGAACCATCGCTTTGAATACCTAAAGCGATAAAGTGCTTTTAATGGCATGTATAAGTACGTAGCCACATAATTGATTTTGACTGTAATTCCGCAAGCGAAGCCCTTAAGCATGGGCGAAGCGAGAGCGGGTGTAATATAGACTTAACTTGTATATTATGTACTTGTATGTATGTAGTTATATAGACGTAAATTGGGTCGTAAATGTTCAACTTAAGATTTATTGATAATTAACACCTTGGGATGAGTTATGTGGGAGGCTGTGTAATGTTCTGATAACATTTTTTTGGGTGTTTAGACGTGGATGGAGTTTTCGGGTATAAAAGTAGTAAACATTGTTTGGTAATTTTAGCTATTTAAAAAAAAAAAAACAATGTTAGTACACTGTTAAAATTTTTAAAAATTTTCAGTTGAAAATATGTTTTAAAACATTTGGCATTTGCAAATGAACTTTTTTGTTAATGAACGATTGAACTCAGTGATCAGTAGGATTTAACAATATTAAAACCAACAATTTTTTCTACTTGTAATTTAGACGCTATCTATCGAACCACTCTGTTGAACGTACCAGGGGAGTATGGAATAGGTAGGTACATATCTCCAATACATAATTACCAGCAAGGATCCGATGTCCACATAAAAACAATAAGCTTACGATGATAAAATTTCATAGAGCCTTCATCTAGGGGCGGGGGAATCAGGGGTAGTAACAATATGTATATCATATTGGCGTATGATGGAGAGAGATGGACAGGTTCATTAAAATGTTAAGTGATATATGAGAAATCCATTTAAAAATATAATACGTATTGAACGTTTAAAGGCTTATTGAATCAATTATGTTGTATTTTAATGAACAGCTGTGTAAAAACTTGTGTATTATTTCTCACTAGTATCAAAGTATTAAAAGAACTAGTGACTAGTTTGGTAAACCAATTGTGTCATGAAAACTTTATAAGTTAATTAAATAATATTAATAGCATGAAATAGACATGATAAAATTATAAGTATCTAAAGAATTTACTAAGCTTCTTCTGGATCAGAATAATTTTACTTTAATTTATCAATTATGGTTTTTAACTATGATGATTTAGCTTCAAATATGCTGTAATTTATCAATGATGGTTTGACAAAACTCACCCATTTATAATATCAGTAAGCATTACATGAATAGTAGAGCGTCCAATTAATTGATTTGAGTTCTGTCAAGCAGGACACGGCAAGGATTCATTGGAGGGTCCCACTGCCCACTACCCGTCGGTCGTGCCAGCCAACTGCAATTAATTCACGTAATTGCTTGTCATCTGTTGATCTGGCTTGCACATGTCATTAGTCAAAACGAACGCTATGTACAGACAGCATCGAAAAGATGTAAACACCGAGAAAAATTAATTTGATTATAATTTAACAATATTTAGCTACAATCAAGAACCCAGTGTGTAATATGTTTTCTGGCTACAATATTATGGTGCGCAAATAGCAGACAGTGAAATGAATTCTAGTCGATGGATACATCTTTTTGAGGCTAACTGTACCAACAATATGTTCGCCTAAATACAAGTCTAAGGGATATAATTAGGTAGTAATAGGTGAGGCGTGATCTCAAGATTAATAGCTTGCGAGTAATGCGTGATTGATGGCCTACAAGGGTTATAGATATTAAAATAATTTTAGGGTGACTAACGTTGAGTTTTGGTGATGAACGAGTTTTGTTAAAATTAATTATGTGTGTGTAATATTCGTTAGCTTACTCTCCCATTTTTTGGCCGCAGGATGTGGTGTTCCGTCGCTTCTTCGCGGACTAATTCCACAAGATCGCACTAAGTATCGTGCAAGTGAAGTGAAGTGATACTAACATAGTTTTTAGTTATTTATACTAACACAAATGTTATTAGTATGTATATTTAGGTTAAGGTATTTGTGTATGGGTCTTTGTTACTTGAAAATAAATGTATTCTATTCTATTAATTGCCAGCCTTTTCCTTCCACCGCAGAAAAAGGTGCCTCCTATTTGTGCAATGCTTTCTTGAACTGCGCGAGTTTTGACCAGGTCTTCCCAGCGATCTTAAAATTGTTGTCCACTCATTTACTGTTTGTTATATATCAGTTATCACATGTAAAAAAATTATTTAGAGAATCTTAATATCTACTTCACCCAGCTGATATTTTGTTCACTATTTTAATGGTGGTTTCGTAATTGCTTAACCAATATATCGTATTGTATAACCAAAATATAAATATAAAATAATGTGAATGTGATATAAAAATGTATTAATTAATTGAATATAACTAAGTACCTACCTGTAAAATATAATTGATTTAATATGAATTGGTATTGTAATGTGCATGAAAAACGTTATGGAATTATGTATATTGTTACTTTGGGAAATAAAGGCTTTATTATTATTCGTAATTGCTCAGTTTGTTGGTCTAAATCACACCCTGAAATATGATTGCACCTGCCTGGTTCACGTAGTATGTAATAGGGTAGTACAAAAAAAATCTAATTGGTCCGTCAGATAGATTTCCAAAAAATATTGGACACGTATTTTTTCTTTTTTCACGTAAACAAACAATGAAGACGATACAGTGCTCTGAAAACTCGTGTAACGTCATATTCTAAGACATTAGTATGACATTTTTTAGCGGTGAGAGACGTCACAACCCCCCACTCAAATCTTTGACGCGTTTTATCTTCGTCAATTTTTAATGATTTGATAAAACAAAAAATACGTATTCAATATTATTCGGTGATCGAACAGACGGACTAATTAGAATCATATTTTTTTAGTCAGTAAACATCCCTATTGATGCTTTTGACTACAGTTTGGTTGATGTATAATATAACTGTAACTGGTTAATTCACATCTAGTAGCAATGCGATATGTTTAATCGAAATCAACAAGATCAAAGGGAATCATTCGATAGTGTGATATCTGAAACCATTGTTGTAGCATTTACGGAGTAATTAATAGTACCTACGTTATTATACAGGCAAATATATCATCTTTGTTAGTTCCAGTATTAATAACCAACCACCAACCTTTGCAAAGCAAAATATTTTTGAGTTTTCCCATTAGGAATTTCTCACTGCGGCCACCGTTTTTCAGCTACAGAGTCTAGATTTGAGCCTGATTGATGTCAATGGGCTCGCCTTCTATTTCATGGGATTTAAACATAACTGGAAAATTGGGTGTAATTTTCGTCCAATTTTTTTTGGACGTTGGTATATCATCAAATGACTCCTTCCGCTCTGGACGTCGCGGTATCTCTTTCGAACAGCTAGCAACCTCGTCAGGCGTCGACCCTTGAGCCCCTGCAACTATGAGGTACACTTCCACTTAACCCTTCGAGAGTTACAGACGTGATGTTATTGTCAACCAACACATTCCAACTAAACCCAGGTCTTCAAACAGACTTCACAGTCAAAGTCTATTGCATGACACATTTAATCACAGACTGTCACAAAACATAAAGGCAATAACTCTCTACAAAATCTATTTACCGGATTGTAACGTCTATGTAGAAAACAATTCTATCAGGTTGCGTAATCATGGATCGAGAACAGGACGGTAAAGCGAGGACACACGATTACGCCTGACAAGGCAATTAATAAGGGCAGATGGCGATTGAGCACGAGTCACCCGGTCGCTCGGAATTAATCATAGGCACGACGTTATTGCGTGTAGACGGACACTATTGCTATTAGGTGTCTTACTATCAAACATGCGAAATGCGACCAATCAGGCTATAGGAATCCAGTTCATGCTGATCACTCACATTATTAAAAATCGAACAGCGGTGACCCAGTGGTGTTGGCCACGACTTACGAGCAGTAAATCGTGGGTTTGAACCCAGGCAGGCACATTACTTTGTGTAATTTATTTCATCACCGTTGCTCTCAAAATGTTAAAGGAAAACATCGTAAGGAAACCGGTATGTCCTAGAACCAAACAAATCGAAGACATGTGACATCTACGAACCCGCACTGGGCACGCGTGGTAAACGCGTGGTAGAGGGAATGAGCTATAATCATAGCTCATTCCCTCTCATAGAGGGGAAGCCTGTGTCCCAGCAGTGGGAACATTAATAGGCTGATGATGATGATACAAAACGAGATCATGTTATACTGGAAATGTATAGCTTGATGTGTCACCTTGTGTACGACCTAAATGGAAATAAATAAAGATCGAATACTGAAACCGTAGATTTCATGAAATGTACAAAATTAGCCGATCATCATCATCATTCTCCTGTCCTTATCCCTATTTATTTGGGGTCGGCGCATGTCTTCTTCTTCCATACTTCCCTATTTCTCGCCATCTCAGCAGATCATCATACTTTCTTTAAATTTTAGGAAATGTATAAAATTAACATTCATCATTTTATGGCCCTTATCCCAATTCATTTGGGGTCTTCTTCCATACTTATCTATCGCACACATATTTGTAGAATTCCACTAAACCTTTCTTTTGTCTTTATTGCTGTGGACACAAGATTGGGATGATGTGCACAACTGTAATGCTTGAGTAAAACTACTATTCTTTATACCACTTACATGATTTCAGAATTCTTGAGTGAGGTTTAGGTTTATAAAGTATTTCTAAAAAAACTAGCACGATGACAAGGTGTAACTTGGAAAACGGTGTGACGGCATACCGTTTTCCAATTTACACCTTGTCTGTGTGTGTACAGTGGTACTTTTTGAAAGTTCCTAACAACAATGAAGAGCTTCTATGGAGAAATACCCTACATGATCATCATCACTCTATAGCAATTCACTGCTAGATGCTGCCTCTTTAATCTTACGCCACTCAGCTCAATTTTGTGTCCCTCTCATCCAGTGGGTACCAGCCACTCTGCGAAGATCATAGCTCCACCGAGCCTGAACCCTACATATATCATCATCATCATCATTTCAGTCATAAGACGTCCACTGCTGGACATAGGCCTCCCCCAGAAGGGGAGGTTTTACCATAATCCCCACGTTTGGCAGGCGGGTTGGTGATCGGAGTATGGTTGTTACGAAGGCACAGAGAACGCTGCTGCCCCTTCTCTGGTAAGTCCCTTAGTCGCCTCTTACGACACCCCCGGGAAGATATGGGATGGTGCTATTCTTTACGTCCGACACCATACGGAATCCACATATACTAATTGTCAAATATAATAAGAACATTCGTTTCTTCCAAATGAAAACAATTTTGGCAAGATGGATTCCGATGTGGAATGATTCCCGGAAGTCATCTGCAATTATAATCGAAATACATGAATTTTGCACATAATAATATTTACGTTATTTTGCTGGAGTGGTTGCATGTATCAAATAATTTGTATTAGAGAGGTTAATTTGGGCGTAATTTGTGGTCTCTGAAATTACTCATCAGATCACTAAAACTATTTCACTGAATTGTAGTTACACTATTTTCGATTGACAAAGGATACTTTGTTATTCTAGTAAATACTCGGGTCAGTGAAACCAAAACTATTACATTACAACAACGTGGTTCTACAAATGGTGGAGTATTTTATAGTTTTGCGTTTATTTCTAAAAAAAACTGCGGTTTGAATCGAATGTTTCCGAAAGTTTATTTTTCCGCACTAGGGAATAAAACCCGGTTGTAGTGTCATTTCGTGTAGGTACATATGTAAGCACGGCGGTGTAACTTTATTTCCTGCTTGAAACTGAGCCACTAACTAAAAATATTGAAAGGTTTTTTGATTCTGAAAGGTTTATGAGTCACACTAGATTGCAGTATATGCTAGTGTTTGAACCTGATATAGATCCCTTGTTATGACTGGATTGGAACAAAAAATCTTTTGTTTTTTTTTCCCTCTTATCTGCCTTTAATTAAGCCTTCTAGCTTGAATTCTCCTTAGCAGGTATAACGTTCATTTTAGAATTTTGCTTTATTCAATAGAATGAATATTTTTTATAGGGAATTAATTTTCAACAAAATCCTAGGTTTGAACCTTTACACAGTTACGTCACATAAAACACGAAACACACGAGTTCAAGTTTCTTGGGAATATTCGTCGGCAATAGCAACTGTATACGTAATAAGGGCAACGTATCAGTCTTCGTAATGACGTTTTACTTGCGTGATTGTTGCTGTCAGTGCGTCGATGCGAGGTACCCTCATTCAAACTTCTTGATATGAGGGAACCCGGGCATGTACGAGAATGGACTTCTTGTAAATACTTGTGATTGCATTACGTACGGAGTTTGTTATATTGAGTTTGGTTCGTACAATGATTCTGTTGATGCATTAGCTGATTGGATTTTTGTGAAGATTTAATGCATTGTGTGTAAATGTTTGCTACGATTTTTCGTAGAGGCTTGCTACGAGGTTGCTACGAGTTTACTATGAAAGTGCCACGAGGTCGCGTCGGAAGTGCTACAAGACTGCTACAAATTGTTTCTATCTTTAGTTTAGTTTTCTTGTAATTTTAGTTAAAACGAAATTGTAGTTCAAAACTTAATTAACACATGTATTTCTATATAGGGTGTAAAAGTACCCTTAACGCAAACAAAATACACTTGTTTTCCCCACCACTGCGACCATTTTCTTGTTCTAGACCATACCTGGGAACCCCCTAGTTACGGAGATATTGGGGGTCAATGTTCCAAATTTTTCACAGCTGTTTTGTAAATACTACTTTTTCAGGTTATAACTTTACTTAAATTACCTCCATGACCAGTTTATTATTCAAAGCATCCACGACCACAATGTTTTAAGAGTGCTACATTGAGTTTTAACGTAAAATGTGATTTTTCACCCCCAAAAAAAAAAAAATTGCGTAGGGGCTGTGGCTGGTTGATTTACAACTTGTATAATTTGTATATCCTACAAAATATATCCTATCAAAATATATCCTACAAAATAATATAAATCAAAAAATCACCAAGCGAAAACAAATAAAGTTCCAAACCAAGAAACAAAATAAACACATGTACCTAGGTCAAAAGCGAGTACGTCGGGTGGTATTATGCACAATGCAAGCAAGACAGCAATTCCATCAAGTACAGAACGGGCGGGTGATCTCAGCGGCGCTTATCGGGCACCTGTGGACTCTTGAATAAACCCGTCCATTTGACGAATGGGAATCTTCCTGGAGCCACGTACGATGGGTGCATACGCCTGATAGTGTTTGCTTTGTGAAAAATGGTATTATTTTTTGGTATTATAGCTTGGGAGAAGGGAATAAGTTAGGTTTTGCGACGCGTTATCTACTTTTCAGGAGGTCCGTGTTTAGACTGACACGTTTTGTTATTTAGTTAGGAAGTTTGACGTCATTTATTTTTCTACGATGGTGGTCTTACGAGCTTCGAAATAATATGCAGGTATCTAAAAGATGTGCACAATCCTATCAATGGGTAGATAGGTATAATCTTTAGGTTTATTTTACAATTCTTGATATTTCATAAATTCATTCTATTCTTTCATGAAAAGAGAAAATAAACCCGTTTAACCATGTAATGATGGTCATAAGAAGGGTTTTTTTTCAAGATCGCAGTTTTTTGGTTTTTAAATATTTACAGAGTGACAACCAGATTCAAACTTCATAAATTTTAACTCCATAATTTCGCCCACCTATTCAAAATTACAGCCAATGTAAAGAGAACAAATGATAAACAATTCAGTTGATACAACAGCGATAAGCCGACGGTTCACGTACGGTATGTTACACGGCTAACGATTATAACTCTGGTCCAAATGAGCTCTGTGCCAACAACAGTCCATCAGCCCATTGGCAAACATTACTGTTGACTAAATAAACCGAACAATTTATTAAGTATTTTTGAAATACATATGCGGGTAATTTTGTGGTGTTTTCACCCAGTTTTCGTGTATGAGTTATTTTGTGGGATATGGTGTAGGGGTGTAATTTGGGTTGGCACAGAGTGGCTATATGTTTTCATGGAACGACAATGAGCTTAATTTCCGAAGTGAACAAAGTTAGGGCGCTTACGTCCTTAATTTGATGTTTGGTACGTCGAGCCTCTAAACCTTGCTACCTTAAAGTTCGCACCGATTGGGGCCCGGGCTCCGGGCATCAGATTGACAGGTAATGTACTTAAGAATCTGTATCTGCAGTTCTATTGCGAATCTTTTTGAATGTCAGTGGCTATCATAGTGTCCATCGATCAACTGTCAAATGGTTCCATTTTGTACCAAACCATAACCATTTGACGGTTGATCGATAGACACTATGATAGCCACTGACATTTAAAAAGATACGCAATAGCCCTGCTGGTGGGACAGGACAAGCCCCATCTGTCCGTTCCAGTTTCGTTGATACAGACGGGGTACTCTTTTAAAACACTCTTTTCGAACTAAACTCGCTTAAATCACATCTTAAACTCTCTACACATCTTGGCTTACAAAAAGCAAATTATTTTTCTTAGAAGGTTCCTACCTTCCTAACAAGTATACCAACCTTTCGTAGAAACTTGTTTGTACGAGTAGAGTAGAAGAAAGAGCATCGACCCTGGAACACCCCTACAATACTCGTAATGAGAAGGATCAAGTAACCTCACCATTTGCTAATGAGCTGATAAGCGTTCGACAATAGGTTCGTTTATTTATAGAGAGATATATTAGATTATTGTAATACCTTTAAAACCCTCTTATTATACGTATAAATAATCGACATAATAATAAAACTAAACAACGGGTTGCAATCCGGGAGTGCCGGCAGAAGTGAAAACTTAAACATTAACGTTGTGCATTTTTGAATATTTTGCAATGGTTAGGGAATAATTTCGCACGAATACTTTATCAGCATAAAAGTACTATTTTATTGCGCGCTCAAAAATTTAACACTTCAGAACTTTTACAATTATTTTACATTAAAAAGATAATGTCTCAGAAAAATCAACTTGACATTATTTTTTTTTGACATTTTACACACGCGCACATTCGTGCAAGCGCCCTGCGCTGTCTTACGATCAGGACCAGTGACCGTCTGACGCGAGTTTAACATTTTTTACCCATCCCAAAAAAGTGTTTTTCGGTTTGTGTGGTAAGTTTATGTTTTTTAAATGATTGTTACAGTATTTATTTAAAAAAAAAACACGCTTACTTAGAGGTGGATCTTTTAAATATAGGTGTGACTTCTTTTCTTTTCGTATTTTTCTTAGAAAATCCCTTTTAATTGATACCATATCATGGGGATGGTTCTATGGGAGTCCGCCATATTGGATTTAGAATGACGTCACTTAGCTAACCATGCATTGTCATCCAAACTAAACCTGTATACAAAATTTAACCTCAATCGGTTTGGTTTAGGATAACTTTTGTAAAAGCTTGCAATTATATTATTTCGTCATTATCGGTTATTTTTCATAACATTACGCCTGTAATCTTTTGAGGCAGTTATGTACAAGTCCCATAAAATATGGGTGAGTAATACCGAAACAATCTTGATAGATAAAGCCCACTAACACTATGCCCATTGGAATCTAACCAAGGATTGATATCCTGTGTGTGTGTTCAGCAGTAACACTTATGACCGCTAAATCAACACGCTGTTCTTGTCAGAACTCATGATAAAAAAAATGTATGAAAAAAGTACTGGCTCAATAAAACTGTTTAGCAGAAAACAGATTTATAGCATTCATGAAATAGAAGTTGACTTGATTATACCCTCACATTCGCGCGTAGTCGCAAACAAATCTACTTCTATTTACCATAAAATTCAATGAAGCCAAAATAAAACTTATTTTTGCACCATCCTCTCTGCAAACGAAAACGTAGGTATCTGAATTGTTTGCGCAAAATTCCTGATTCATTTATAGTGTACGCCAATAACTGGCGGAGTTTCGACGATTCACGTCAAACAGACATTTAGGGTAGAACATTTCACGGTAACAATATTGGAAGGCTTGCCAGGTGTAAGTCTCGTCTTAATTTCTAGTCCTACAATACCACGAAATCTGTCGACGTCGGCCGCCCTCGCCACTCGAGCTGCACTGCAAATTAATACACGTTGCGACCCTGGTTTTAATTTCAGTAGGCGCCTCTGATTTACGATGTCCATATGAAAGAGCGGTCTGTGCGTGCGTCCTGTCAATTTGGAGCCTCAAATTAATATGATGGTCCCCTCGGACGCCCTCCTGCACTCAACCTGCGGGGGGCAGGGTAGTTTACAAGTCGGTGGAACTATAACTACGCCTTTTCATGTTGGTAACGTAGAATTAGTTGGTGGCTATTCATTACGCGTTGGAACGCGGTGTGATGTTGATTGCTTATTGAAGTTGTTAATAGTTCCGAATGGGTGCAAGCGTGGAATTTTAGTTTATAAAATTACCAAGCATTTTGTAGTTTTAAAATGGGTCGTAATTTTTAACAAATGGCTATTATGTTGGTTAATGGAAGTTCCTACAGGTAGATGTTTTTTATAATAGTTTCTTTGAACGGCTGTTTCCAATGTGTAACTATAATTGTACCTACTAATAATACACCGCTACGTTGGGAGGTAATAATTTACTGTAGCAGCATTCAAAAGATAAATGTTATTAAGTAACTCACAAATGAAGTATTTTTCTTCATTCTCCGTATTTCTCAATTTCAGACACAATTTCATCCAATCTCTGCATTCAACTTTGATATTTTACAATTACATTTACAACCAGTATTATTTCTTGGAAAGAAACAAGATTTTCTATATAAAAAGTGCAGGTACATTGTGAAGAGGTGCAGGTTGGCACATACGCTGCGCAGTCGGCATATTTCGATATTGAACGCTCGACTTTAATGCAATCTTATTCTGAGAGGTACTGGCAATCGGCTTGATGTAGATACTCTATGTAGGTATAATTTGTCTGAACTCTCAGCATTTTGCCTTCGGTTAAATATCATTAGATTATCGGTTTTTTCTCCATTCTAGACTTTATTGACCTATTTACTAGGATCGCTTGTTTTCAAGTTAGGTAAGCAAGTGCTTATAAACGTGAGTTCGATTATTGAGTAAGCAAAAATGTGAGTACTTTTTGTGAAGTACAATATTATATTAAAGTTTACGGTCAGTTTACTATGGCAAACTAAATGCTTAAACTGATGACATCACGATTCTTGTGTATTACTAAGCATAAGCAATGGTAACCACCATTGCTTATGCTTACCTTGGTCAGAAAAATCGTGATGTATGAATAACAGCGTCACATTTTGTTTCCACTTTCTGTTTAGATAACAAATCAAGCAAACAAACAAATCCTCCCCTCATAACTTATCACCTAAAGAATAAGGATTATATTATTATTTCTATCCTTGTTCAGGAAGTAAAATAGAATACATTTTATGCAGAGTCAGCAGTATGAAACAGAAGATTTAAACACCAGGTGTTACGGTATTTTATGTAAAATATTAAAATGGAACCGCGTCTGTTGGAAAGTTACAAATTAGAGACTCGAATGACCTTTGCCGTTTAGGGTTTATGGTCAGGCTTCATTTAATATGTTAGCTGAGCACAACAGCGTGCAGCTTAAAATATCTTCATTGTTATTTGACCTTTGGTAACTTGGGAGTATAAAAGGTTTTTCTTTCAGAGGGTTACCACGAGGGATAGAAATATAATTAGTTGACTTTTGTGTTTATTGCTATAGTTTGTTATTATTCTTTTATATTATTTGTGTATTTTACCTATGGGCCTTTGATGCCTGCAATAAAACAATTATTATTATTGCGTGCAAGGCCATTGGCATCCCGTCGGGGCTGCGGGTTGTTCGCAAGAGATACCGCGGCCTCGACATGAAGGGCTAAGAAGGAACATGGGTGGTTTTTAGTCAGTAGAAGTCTGACTCTCCCTTTTGCTCTGCCCAAGAGCGGGAGGGGTCATTTGATGATCTTCCACCCAGCAAAAAAAAGGCCTTTGGCATACAGGGTGTTTCCTAGACTGTAATCCAGTGCTTATTTGTCTGGTTGTCTTAAAGACGACATAAACCAGCGTACAGTTATTTTAGAACGCAGTTCATTTTCATCATCTTCCTGCCCTTGTCCCATTTCACTTGGAGTAACATGTTTTTTCTTTCCTCACACAATCAATGCATTATTTCTTTAATAACATAATTTTTTTCATCGCAGTTACGCAGTTATGGTACGTAAATAATAAGACCTATGTAGATAAAACCTATGTACAATAAAATTTCAAAATAGTATTCGTACTCGTATATATAAATTTCTTTAAATAAATTGTTTTATCAGCACAAAAACTTCAAGAGTTTTAGTTATTGTAAAAGTTTAAGTAAGATTACTAATGTCACGATATAAATTCAAAATAAAATAAACACCATTATTTCTCTCGTAATATTGATTTCAAATAAATCTATCAAAAAAATTGTAAGCGTGTTAGCTTTACTTTAAAACAAATAAATAAAACTTAGTTTGTTTCAAAATTCGAAAGAGAAGACTTTTGGATTTTTATGTGTTGCAATAAATAATACCGTACAGATTTATTTATTCTTGGGTTGAAAAGGTATACCTACGTATATAGTGTTAAAGTTTAGTTTGCTGTGTATTCTCAACCATTGTTGTTTAAAACTAACATGTTTGTTAATTTGTTTATAGCCGACCGATACTTTCTAAAATAACCTTCAGTTTTCTCAAAGTATGACTAAAATATACGTTTTACACTTTTGGGGAGCAACAATATTATTTATTGAAATCTTAAGTTACTTTATATTTCAAGCCTACTCTACTTTTCTTCCTATTGTTTATTTACTTTCTCAGATAATCAGATTAATGTACACATTCCCAGAAATACTTAATAAATCTCCACAGCAACACTCGTAATAAGCAACAATTCCGCTGGCTATCGCAGTTCGTAAATTGCTACAAAAATGAATCTTCCTAACACGCATCTTATAATACATTTTGGCTCAATGTGCGCACGATAAAATATGTGAACAGGTGCTTTATCATATCGCAAAGCCTCGTGTCACGTGGAGCGCCCGCATGATGTACAGGCTCCTTACGGGCTTACCCTCAGCCCCCTGCAGCATCTCCAGGGGAAATTAGACAACGCCATAATAGATTTTTCGGGGAACCCTCTTACTTAACCTAAACTCCCAACATTTGTCTGAAAACTCCTTTTCAACTCAGCAGAAAAGTTCTCGCTTTTTATTATTATTTATTTAAGGGTGCATTCCCAACCCTTTACTGTTGTTCTGTAAAGCTGCGCGATGAAAACTTAACGCAATTTGTTACTCCGCAATAATTAGCGAATTACACGGGGCTATTTTGCGAACCGTCCCTAATCAAAGGAGAGCTACTAAAGAGAATAACTTATTCGATTTATCCGCTAATAGACCTAGGAATAAACAAACAAGATTAAGTTGGAGTAAGCGGGCTTTATAAATTTATGGAGTGAATCCCTTAATTCCCGAAACTGATGTTAGAATTTTAAGTTGGCCGTCCGGGAAGATTGCGCGGAACTTGCTTAATCCACCGGAGTGCGCAATGTTAGCCAACTTGTCTGGGCCAGCTTGCACCTACTTCAATAGTTTTGTGCATTATAAAGCGTATTACTTGGGAACGGCTTTTATTAGTAAACCTTGCAACGGATTAGAGGAAGGGTCTTGAAACTTCACGTATTTACCCAATCCCTAATTGTGGCAAAAGTCCTGTTGTTATATCTGCTGTGGAGTGACAAATTGGTTTTGGAAATTCTGATATCTGCTGCTCGTAAATGCTATCATCTACACATTTTGATTTTAGAATTAAATTGTTTTGCAATAAATTCTGAATATTTATTAAATTCACAGTTTGTAAATATTTTAAATTGGATACACATGTTTCAAAAAGTTTTATTTTGCAATTAAGTTGTGATAGAAAAATAAATATTGCACATATTCAATGTTTGTATTTGCTTTTAATTAGTCATATATTTTACTGTTCATTTGCTTTTTTCTTCAATTTATTTTTGCAATAATGTGTTTAAATACTTTAGTAAATGCTACCCTCAGTAAACAATAATTCATAGGAGAATATCTTTCTACATCCAGTGAAGATCTACAGATAATATTAATTATTCGAAAACTAACCCAAACCACTTCCGTATTCAAACTGTAGTAAAGAGCGATATATTCACACGTTACTTATAAGTACACATTTGTTCGAATTAGCTAAGTCTCTCAACTTTAGATAACACACTCTCACGCTTCGAAATGAATAGCTAAACTAATATAACTTATGGAACAAAACTAAGATGGTAAGCCAGGTAACATTGACCTGCCCTACTCCCTTCACTCACCTGACATATAAACTATAGAGAGGTTAATTCATAGGTCTGAATAAACTGGTGGTATTCACAGCTCTTTCATATGGACCTCGTAAATCAACGAGTCCTAGTGAAATTAAAATATTTCTACAGATTCAGGCAGGTACTTATTGTGTTAATAATTTGAATGGTCTAAGCCATCTTGGTATTTAATATGATTTGATAATCAATTTTAATTAGTTTGAAATAATTTCTTGTCTTGGGTCACGGAATTGTTGTAATATATTTCAGTTATAAGAAAAAATATAGTATTGTTGGCATTCCTAAAAGCAGGTATTTTACAATTATATGGATTGGTCCCGTTAGAACATTCGTAGTTAGTAGTAGTAGTACAAGAGCGCTCCTTACTACGCGCTACGCCGGTGTGCTACGAAATACTACGTCGTAGCACACTCGCGCTACGACCGCGTGGCCTCTACGCATTCGGATTGGAGCGAAAAGCAAACTTGTTACGCTGTTCTACATACACAGATTTTGGTTTACTATTTACAAATCTTTCTTTATTTTTAATGTTAGTCAGTTTTTTTATACTGTGTTAATTAAACAGTACGTCAAGGCTAAATTAAATCGCCTCTACAACAATGTAATTAACTAAAGCGCAAATAATTCAGCCAAGAAACTATTAATCCAAGGTGACCCATCATCTAAAGTTCCTAAGTCATTAAGGATAGATTACCAGATAAGAACATACCCACTTAGTAAGTCTAAGTTGAAGATAATTCGAGTTACCCACACACTCGCACTCCAGCACGTTCGCACACATAAAGTTGTGCTCAAACTCAAACCGGAAGTCGGGCCCACATCAATCTGACGCTAATGTGTTGGCATATGTAACTTGTAGTAGGATACAATGTTGGTATACCCGAAAAATATGTTGGGATTATAGGAAACTGCCTGTGAGATAAAAAAGGGTTAAGAAAACATAGTAAGAGTATTATGCCGTGAGCAAAGTTTTGAGTATGAGTATTTCAAGAATATCCTAAATTGTCCTGGAAAATACTTTAAAATATGTTACTGTAGAGTTTCTTGTTCATTGTTCTCCACAAATACCTAGGTTTACGAATGGACGTAGGTACCTTGGTAAATAATTATTGTCACGTTTTAATAGCTGACGACCCTAATTAAAATAGATGAATACCCATTTTCCATCACGAATTTCTTTTCTTTCTTATTGTGTTAAGGTTTTTGATTTCTGTTTATTTTGTGTTGTCTTGATTGTGATTCTATTATGGTTTTTATTCTATGGATTTGTGAATCTGAATTAAACGTTTAATAATAATAATAATAATTAGCAGTCTCGTAGCCTGGATTTGTGCCTGATTGATAGCAACATGCTCATACCTATTACATGTCGCTTAAACATAGCATACTAAAAGTGCACCTTTCGCTTAACGCTCTAGAAAATACAAGCATGATACTCGTATTATGTAAAACAAACACTACAAAAACATTTGAGCCCCCAACAAACAAACCATTACTACACATACACAACAGGATTACCCCCTTCAATATAACGTAATGCAAGTTCAGTTATTATTGCAATAACATTTTGTTTTAACCGGATAACCGGGTAACCGCCACTCGACGATACTCGCTACAAGGAGATTATCTTGGCTTTACCGGAACAATTCTGCCGACCGATAGATAAGGCTACAATCGATTAAATTCACTTGTATTTATATAAGTGCATGTGTTGGAGGTTAAATGAAGGTAATTTATTTTGTGACTGGATTTCAAGCTTTTTACTTTATCTACACTAATATTATAAAGAGGAAAGATTTGTTTGTTTGTTTGTAACGAATAGGCTCCGAAACTACTGGACCGATTTCAAAAATTCTTTCACCGTTGGAAAGCTACACTATTCCCGGGTAACATAGGCTACTTTTTATCCCTGTATTCCCATGGGAATGGGAACTACGCGGGTGAAACCGCGTGACGTCCGCTAGTGTTACATAAACAAACTTAATGTCGGATAGCTCTCAAAATGGTGAAGGAAAACATCGTGAAGAAACCGACATGTCTTAGAACAAAAAAAATCGAAGACATGTGACATCTACCAACCCGCATTGGGCCCGCGTGGTGGATTATAGCCCATCGCTCTCCTAGAGAGGCCTGATTTCAGGGAAGTAAGGCCCATAAGTAAAATGTGTGTATTTTACTATTATACATCAAATTAGATAATAAGTACAATAATAACAAACTAATACATATTAAACAGTAAATAAAACTCTAACTAAACACGTAACGTCGGCGTCGCCTTCCCCCCCCCCCCTAAACCCCTTTTCTATGTGTTTGACTTCACATTTGGCAGATGAACATAACCATACGGTATTACATTGTTATTCTATTAAACCCAAAAGTTGAATGATAGACAATGTTTTGTTGAATTAAGTTCATCATTGGCTTCTGAAAGACCCATGGCGAGTACACTACAGGTTAGGGACTAACCACATGATAAGTGTTGCGGACCGACCAACCTTATTGTAAGGTTTTAGTATTGGCAGCATGTATTTTTTATTTAATTACTTCTTTTATACCTATTTGTCAAAAAGGAGAGGTAATGTGTTCGAAGGTATGACAGGAAAAACGTAAAAAGTAAAAGATAAAATATTATACTACAAGTCTTTATTTTATTTAGTAATTTAGGATCTAGTGGCTCCCATCCTCCACAATAAGGAAAGATTAAACTCTCATTTGGACCACAAATTACATAAAATTTTACTAAACGTCATGCAGGTTAGTGCATAATTTGATTCATAGATGTCACTAGCGTTCTTTTTGCCAATTTGATTACGTTCACTAATTGTATTTTTCCTGTGCTATTTACTGTGTATGTACACACAGTAAATAGCACAGGAATAGTAAAATAAAAATAAAATAAATAAATAAAATAAACCTTAACATCACAAATCATATTATGCTATGATGTGGGTTGGTGAAAGTCACTTGTCGTGATAAATTAAAACTTAGGTTAATCGATTTTGGTCTTATTGTCAATGATTAAAGATGTTCTGAATTACTACCTGGACTGTGCTCTGAATTGCTGTAGTCTATACCTATTTTGGTTGTGATATAGACCACGACCAAAACCACTCTTTCTCATCAACCATAATTAAGTCAACATCAATTACCTGATACCAACATAGTACATAAATTAGACAATATAATTATTATCTATAATGGCCGGTAATCCACGGAATCCTAATGGTTGATAGGATTATATGAAACACATTAATGTTATTCAATTTAGGTTTAAATTACCGTTGCAACCGGTCGGTAATGCACGGTATTTGATTAGATTTATATTAATGCTTAGGAAGCTTAATTCAATATACCAGATATGGCAATGCAGTTAAAATATTTTATGTCTCAGTGGTTTTAATCTAACGAATTGTTTGTATTGCTAATGTGGTTTGTTTTGAATTTATTGTTGTAATAGATTCTGTGTAGCTCTGTGAGTGTGTTTTGTTTTTAGTTCAGAGATTAATATAGCTTAGTGATGGTCGTGTGTTGTTATTCGAAGTGTATAACGTAAAATTTACTTTTTATTTGCTTTTTATTTAGGTGATCCATGAAAGCATTAGTGCATTGTGTATAAATCATCGCATATTCTGCTTTAGCAACTTATTTTTAGAAGATTTAGTTACTTGATTTACATAACATAATATTACGTCTACCAAGAATTACGGTCAAAGGTAAACTAAGTGTGTTGCACTAGGTATGTTTAAGTTCCTCGCAAGAGGCGAGCCTTGTTCATCAATCGGGCATAAATTAAACATCATTCCAAAAACGCGTAGATTATTTATTTGTACATGTACATTTTGTACACAACAAAAAATATGATAAATATACTTACGGACGTTGGGGCAACGTTAATAAAGTAATCCACTTGGAAGAACTTACCGGTTACTGTCGGTGTACCTAATGCGTCAAACTTGGTGGTACTGAGACATGGCATTATATTTTTTATTTTACATTTCTTTTCTTCTAAATGGATGGATTCTGTGATGCCATGACGTCTGTCACGGCAGAATGGAAGAAGAAAACGTGTTGCGCCGACCCCAAATAAAATGGGATAGGGGCAGAAAGATGACGATGATTTCTTTTGATAGCCTCTCTGTAGTGTCTCAAATATCTTTAGTTCACATAAACTTCAACTACATCAAAATCTTCATTCTCCTGCCCATATCCAAATTTATTTGGGGTCGGCGCAGCATATCTTTTCCTTCTTCCATTTTTTCTATTTCTCGTCTTCTCAGCAGTCATCTTATTTGTACTCATAACATCCTTCACACAGTCCATTCATCATTTTTTTGGTTTTCCTCCATTCTTACAGCCATTTTAATTCATACTCAAAATTACCACGAGAGCCGATTAACAGCCAACTTTTCAGTGGCGAGGTTCAATACTGAACTGATACTTGCTATATCATTACTAAATTCAAAACCCAGATCATAATAATACATCATCAATAACAAAACCCAACGCTTGATAAACTAGCAGGTAAGCACAGTACACCTTAATCCCAACAAGCGTAGTGCAGGGTAATTGCCAACTTATGTCGCCGAACCAATCGCTTTCATTATCCGCCCGACCCAACCGAGTGTGAAGATTATTTCGACTGCCAAATGCAGAATATATTCGTTTTAATACAGCACTGCCGACCGACAATGCGATACGCGAAATCAGATTACTTTATTGAACAGGAACAGATCATGAATGAAATTGATAAAATCGTCTGCGGTGCGAATCGTGCGATTTATATGAGTTTTCAACGATATGGAGGACGGAGGAATGTTAGATTGATATTTTAGATAGCGATGTTTTGTTGGTTGTTCGGTTGGCCGATTTTGTTGTGGTATCCATTATTGATATTAGTTTATTGGTGGGGTTAAAGTGAGATATTGACTAGTATGTATGTAGCTACTAAGTATACTATGGGAGATGTTGTTTTATTACACTTAAATCTTCCTGAAATCTAAAAAATACACTACACAGATTTGTAGTTTCCTACCTAAAAAGTTGTAATAAACTCCATAGTTACTCTTTTAAAAGTAACATTCGTAATATTCATCTTTTTGCGATTTTCCGATGCGTTATTATTTATTTTATTATTCAAATCTATTCTCGCTTTTTCAATTACAGCATCGCAACTACAATAAGCCTCCATCCATACATCGACGCCATATTCTATCACAGCTCTGCTTATTCACCTTATAGAAAACTCGCACGATATATTTCTACAGCTTCCGACATTTTCAGCAGCGATACGGAACCTATTGAAATTGAATCTAATAGTCGGGCACCTCCATCCAAGTTTTGTATAGATTTTTTTAATAATTGGACGCCGGACCTCTGTATCCAATTTAATTCCCCTCGTTACATCCTCGAATAATACTTAAAGTAATTGCTTGTACTCAATCCAAGATTTTCGACAAACCACTTAAGTTAACATTGCACAAATTGTATATGGCATCACAATGCTTTAACAGATTGGTCTATTTTCGTTGGGCGAAGGTAAATTGGTAGAAAGAGGTCGGTTGCTTTCTAAATAGAGTCACGTAACGTATAAGAAGGTTCTGTATTACAGGCAAAGGTGACTCTGTTAACAGGCGAGGGCTGGCTTGAATAAAAGGCCAGTAGGCTGAACGAATGAACGAAATTGCCTTTACGAACGGAAACACATGTCTTGAAACTGAATTTCAATTTCTACTTATGAGATTTTCTTTTGATTTAAGAGTTGGTTTAGTTTTCGTCACGTTAATTTTGACGAGTTTAAGTGGCTAGTTTTTATAATCAGCGTAAAATACTCTTAACGAGACCGGAAGGCAGTAGTTCTCTCTGTCATTGGGATATTATGTTTTGTACCAGCCCATGTCTGGGAAACTTCTAATTTCGTAGATATTGGGGGTACCCCCCGCCACCCCCTGCCCCCATGGGAAAAAGGCGTTCCAAGTTTACCACACATTTTTTTTCAATACAAGTATTTGGTGTTGTATCTTATTTTAAATACCTCTATGTGGCCCCTTGCTATTCAACGGATCAGCATAATGTGTTGATAGTCCGTCAGATAGATTGGTCGTGTGACGTTATAGTTTGGTACATTTTTTACCAGAAAGTGACGTCAAAAGCCCCACTCATGGTCTTTGATACGTTTTCGTCAATTTTTAATAATTTGATAAAACAAAAAACACGAGTCCAATATTTTTCGATAATCTAACAGACGGACTAAGTATAATCATATTTTTTTAAGTCAGGAAACATCTCTATTTGAATTATTTAGTTTCATAAATAATAAATAAATCTTTATTGTTCAAAAGAGCATTACAAAAAAAAATGCACATAATGGTTTCGGGAAGGGTCCGTGTACACATTGTATTTAGCTTGAAATCATACACTATGGTTATATAAACGTCTTTGTGTGAAGTAAGACTATAGGTTCTCAGGTTTCGATGAAGATGAAATAATTAAACTGGCGTCATGAATCAAATGTGATCACAGAGCGGTATTGGACAGTATTGCGTCGCCGACCAAGAACGTTTGCAACGCAATACCGTACTTAAGTATGCAGGTGTATTAACTAACACTGGTGTGATATTGCTTTGAGTCAAAGATGCGTTGGTGTGAATTACAGAGTCAAGTACTAGCATGACATGCACGTTGCGAATTTTTAAAATCTTCTCCCAATCTTTTGATTGTGATTGTATGTAGTTAAAAACATAATCTTTTGGTATTCATACAATTATGAAATAGATCTTTAATTATAGTGTCAATAGTTGTTTTGTGACAAAATTACTCTCGAATCTTCTAAGTGTACGTATACAGGGTGTAAATCAACCCATCACACAGCCGTCGACCAAGCATTCTGTACATAAAACTAAATTTTTTACTGGGAAACGACTTTTTTTTTGGGTCAAAAATCAATGTAGCACTGTTAAAACATTGTGCTAGTGGATGCTTTGAATAGTAAACGGGTCATGGAGGTAATTTAAGTAAAGTTATAACCTGAAAAACTAATATTTACAAAAATAGCTGTGAAAAATTTGGAACTTTGACCCCCAATATCTCCGTAACTAGGAGGTTCCCATGTATGGTCTAGAACAAAAAAAATATCGCAGTTGTGGGGAGAACAAGTGCCCTTTGTTTGCGTTAAGGGTACTTTACACCCTTTATAATGGTGTGTTATATTTGTTTTTTGCAACATTACTTATATTATCTCTTATTGTTCTTAGAAGCAGATATAGTACCTACAAAAAAAGGTACATTGGTAGCGGTCCTACTGTTTATATTCTGGTACATTTGAAATCTGATATGTCGTGAAACTGATATCCCTTGTAAGTAAGTCGAAATCTCGTTAATTTACGGATAAATAAACGTGTCTTTTCTTAACGAGTACCTACACAATATCGAGTAAATTCTTATATTAATCAATACCCCAATTAGTAACCTGGTGGATAGCCTACCAATAAGTATGAATACTTGAATATGTGCCATAATAATAAGCATTTAGAATATAGATTAGGTATAGCGATCTTTTGATTGAAAAGGCAAGGCGTCGGACTATTTTGGCCGCTGTGGCTGCTTTGGCATTTGTATTATGATACTCGGATTCAGCTGCATACCGATAGACTGGAAACCGACGCTAACATAGTTTGCATCGGCTGAAGTTAGACTTAATTGATGAAGCTATCTTAGTCCTAATTAATATAAAGATATTCAAATGCCATATAATGCTCGAAGGAAAAGCAACCGTTTTATGACAGCTGCTGTTTGGAAAAGACACTTAAAAATTGTCGAATTGCCAAAGAGACTCTTTGCATGCTCAAGTTATAACACAGCTAGACAGCACATCTACACACAGCACACAGCAACAGCCAGCCACACTAATAGCCATACAGTCCACAGCTAACATCCTATACAGCTTAAGGCCCGGTATCCACCAAAGCAGAGACGAGCAGAGCGGAGAGGAAATGTGCCAAATTCGACCAATTACAGGAAGGGCGAAAGGCCAGATGTAAATTTTAACTAATGTGATTGGCCGATTTCCGCAAATCTCCTCTCGTCTCCGCTCCTCTCCACTTTGGTGGAAACCGGGCCTAAAGCTAGTTAGTGATGCTCATCATTATCAGCTTCCAACATCCCCACTGCTGGGACACAGGCTTCTTCTCAAATCAAACACGCGAGCCCAGCATGGCCCATTTATAACTTTCTCATCTAATAAGATATTAAACTATCATCTTTATCTCAAACCCAAGCTGCACTTCAAAACAATCTCGTACCAGCTTTAAATATTGAAGCAACAAACAAGAAAGGCCAACACCCATACTAGTGGGAGGACGCTTATCGTCTACAACAACACGGTTACCCTTACATATTTATTTTATATATTTATTCAGTATTACCACGATTCGTAACACCTGTTAGCTAGTGTTCGTAGGTACAAGGTCGTAGTGAGGCATATTGGCTCGAGGTATTATTTTTTGGATAAGTAATGTGAATTCAGGTGTTCTTGTTATTAGTTTGTGTGATTATTGAATATGGAACAGAGGTTGTAGGTAAGAGAAAAATGTTCTGGAAATAGAAAATTGGAATATTCCTAATTGATTCTTTTATGAGCTATTGAGTTTACAGGGTGGGAGGGAAACCGACTCACAAATAGTTATCACGTAATCAGCACTTTCATAAATTTTCATTGGTAATTAAAATGACAGTCGTTCCTTACATTTAGGAAATAGCAGTTTTTTTAATAACCGTTGAAAAATTATATGTGTGGCGTTGTTCGGAATTATGTACTGAAAACGTGGTAAGAGTTGGTGCGTCGGTGTCGCTTGCACCCTGTATGTGAGGGCTAGACAAGTGGTAGTCGGTCTCCTCGATCTTTCCAAGAAATCATTCAAGTGGATGGAAGCTTTTCTGTAGCATAGGTCAATCGAATACACTTTAGACTTGTTCATCAGCGATATTGATGATAGAATGTCATTACGCTTAGGTTTGATTTGGGTTATTGTTATTAGATTTTTCATCATATCGACGCTAGAAAGGCATATTGTATTAACGACCACTTTGGTCAAAATAGAGTTATTTACATCGTTGGAATCGGCAGATTTTTCTCTATCGAATGGTCTAGGTTCCAGTTAAATCCGAGCACTTTTTTGGTCGTTAATACAACGGTGATTTACGTCATTTTCGTATTTAATTTTGTTTTAAATCCAACCATTTTTGTCATTTGTTTCATAAACCGTACATAACGTCAGAAATTTGGCCATAATTCATTTTGCTTTTTTTGTCTAAATAAAGATTTGATGTTAAAACACTTTACCTAATCATTTTTAATATTTTTTTATCAATAATACTTTTTGCTAGTTGGCCACTTCATCTAATTTTGGAAATAAAACAATTTACATGTGTGTACTTTTTTGTTTATTTTCCGTTAAAACACTGTACATTTCTGCTAATTTCAATCACTTGGACGTTAAGCGCATTTTGCCGTCAATGTTTAATAACAAGATGGTCGATCATACATTTTAACCTGAAACGGTTTTGACGCATCGTCAGCATTTAAGCTACTTTACTATAAGCAAAGTTTTTGTATTAAGTAAGTTAAAACTACTTCAAAAAAGATTTTTGGATTAAAAAGTGGTGGATAAGCTGTACTCAAGGAGCACATTTTATGCGCACGAACCGATGCGTATGAGCTTTGGCCGTTGTAAGGGCGCTTCAGTCGACCACGCACTGTCGCTGAGGGTGGTCACGCACGAATTGCCCGCTGCGTCTACTCGAAAATTGTTTTCACTTCTGAGTGTAAAACATTAATTTATCATGGCGTCTGAACGATGCAAGAAAATATTAAATAACGTTAGACTAAGAAGGAGATTAATGTTTGATATTGAACCACATTCAGCTGATTGTGAACTGGTTAGTGTAAATCTTAAAGTACCTACTAAATCAAAATGCATGAAGTGAGTACTTACTTTTTATTAACAAACCTACAAATAACACAAATCGTTTTTTACTTTAGGACGAAGACGTAGTAGCAGACCAAGCGAATATTATTGAGGAAACCAACAATCAAGTATGTATACTACTTACCTACTATTAGGTTTGACCTTACCACACTTATAATTGCGTAGGTACTTAACGTACGTAACTATTCTAATAAAATATAATGAATAGCTTGATAATATTTATTACGATTTCGATTTTTTATCAATCATGTGTCTTTCTTGCACTGTTTGCATTTTTTATTTCAGGATATTGGCCACAATAATTACTTTAAGGAATATTCATCGCTTAAACCGCTGTCGCCAACAATAATAATTAATAGGGATTGTACTCAGGATGATGTAAGTCTATACAAGTTCTATGTGGATACCTATTTATAAGATCAAATTACCTACGTTGATATTATTAAACAATCTCATTATAATTTAACATCTGTTGTAAAATACAGTTTATATTTTTTGAAATCCCACCCGGATTTCAAAAAATATAAACTCGATAAATAGTTCCTAGGAATCAATTTCTAGAAAAAAAAATATATATTGGTACCCATATTATCTACTGAAAAAATTAAACACCGGACTACCTGGTTTGGTACTAATATTAGAATTTAATGAACTTTTTTACAACTTATTTTCAGGATTGTGATTACATTGAAAACTCTGACACAGAAAAAACTTACGAAACTTTCAAAAATATTGAAATTAGCAGCCAAATAAATATTGATCTGATAGATGCAGTAACTGTTCAAGTAAGAAGTACTTTTATTTAGAAGCGATTAATAAAGATAGGTAGTCATTTATTTTTATATATTTTATTTGTTCAAGTATTAACTTATCAAACTTTTATTTCAGGCTTTCGATGAGATTACAAACTTTGAGGCTGAAAACATTGTAACACAGGTGGATGAACCAGGAGAGGCTGAAAACATTGTGACACAAGTGGATGAACCAGGGAATCCAAAGGTATGTAAAATTTCGATTCAATAAAATTTAAGGATTTTATAGCTTACTAGCTGTTGCCAGCGGCTTCGCCCGCTACAACTCGAAAATTTTCCCACGGGAAGATAAAATCGGGATAAAAAGTAGCCTATATGTTAATCCAGGGTATAACCTATCTACATACCAATTTTCAACCAAATCGGTCCAGCCGTTTATGCGTGAAAGAGTAACAAACATCCACACATCCATTCTCACAAACTTTCACATTTATAATATTAGTAGGATGACTGTGCAGTGTAATGAGTGTTACTGTATCAGATCACGAAAGCATGTTGTACTCATAAAACATTTTTTTTTCAGAAAGTCACACCTGCAAAAAAAGAACGTACCAAAAATATTGTAAAAAAAAGTTACATAGATTATTTATCTGACGATGGTGACTTTCAGTCGTCATCTTCATCTTGGGTAGCATCTTCAAACGAAGAGCATAGTGAAGAAGAAGCATCTGGTAAAAAACGGAAGGTATGCAATTTAGAAGACGGAAAAGTGGGTAACAATGGATTTAAGAAGAAGAAGAAAATTAATAACAGAAAAGAAAGAAAACGGCTACGTAACGAGGGACAAGAATATACAAAAAAAGATGGTTCAGTTGTTAGGGCAAGGGTAATGAAACCTCATCCATGTCTCGAGAAAAAATGTGGCAGATCTTGTGATCAAATCAACGATGAAAGAAGACAAAGTTTATTTAATTTTTTTCAGGGTTTGACTTTAGAAAGGAAACGTGATTGGCTTGTTTCAAATAGTCAAATTGAAGACACTAAAAGGAAACGCTCAAAAGAACAGTGCAGTAGGCGTCAAAACTCCTTTTTTTATTTTATTAATGAGGGTGAAGGTCGACGACAAGTGTGTCAAAAATTTTTAATTGCTACTCTTGATATTACACAGCGGTCCTTATACTATACTCTCACTAACGCACAATATAAATTATCAAAGACTGATATGAGAGGTAAACATATTCCGCCTAATAAAACTAGTGCACAAGCTAAAGATAGTGTTATACAGTACATAAAAAATTTGCCAGCAGTGCCCTCTCATTACTGCCGTAAGGATTCAACACGTTTATATTTACCTCAGGAGTTCAAAAATTTGAGTAATCTCTTCCTATTGTATAAAAAAGATTTTAGCTCAAACGGAAAAGATTATGTAGGAGAAAGGGTGTTTCGCAATATTTTTACCCAGGAATTTAATATTTCGTTCCATGTTCCGAAAAAAGACAAATGTCTAAAATGCGTTTCTTTTAAAAATAATCCTGATGGATTCACCTCAGAAGAAAAAGCAGCTCACGAAAAAGAAGTAGAGGATTCTAAAACCCGTTTCAAGTTCCACCAGGAAAGATCAAAAGAGGATCCACAAACGTTATGCGTATCTTTCGATTTACAAAAGGTACTCAACACACCATACGGCGAGAGTATGTTGTTTTATTATTCTCGCAAGTATTCTGTGTACAATTTTACATTATTTGAGAGTCAGACTAAGGAAGTTTTTTGCTATTCATGGGGGGAAGCTGATGCCAAAAGGGGCGGGAACGAGATTGCAACTATTCTATTTAATTATATTAAAATTGTGGACCAACGTAAAACGGTACGATATTTACTGCTTTACAGTGATTCTTGTTGTGGCCAAAATCGCAATAAAATTGTGTTTGCGGCTGTTCACACAGCATTACAATCCTGTGAATTTATCGAGAATATACAAATGAATTTTTTGATACCAGGGCACACTTCTATGCCTGTTGATAGTGTCCATGCAGTAATAGAAAGGAGTGTAGAAAATTTAGTAGTTTATGCTCCTTCACAATGGGCAACGATATTTGAATTGGCCAGGAAAAATCCGAAACCGTACAATGTAGAAATAATGTGTCACCAAGATTTCAAGGCTTGGGATTCTATGTCCGAAAAATACTTTAAAAACAACCTTGTTGGCAAAATTAGTAAATTAAGAATTATTACATTTAAGAGAAAGGATTTAGATAATATTTATATAAAAAACAGCATGAATGATACAGCAGCTGCTGAAAAAGTTGAAGTTATTGGTAAGAATAGGCGTCCAGGAGATAATTTGTATAAAAACAGACTTCCTATTCCCAAACAAAAATATGCTGATTTGGTAAAGCTTTGTAAAACCTTTGCTATCCCACGTAGGTATCACGAGGAGTATCTAAATTTGCAAACTTGCAACGCCAAAGAATTCTTGCCAGACACTGATATAGAAGACGTTGACGATTGAAGTTAGGTTATAAATATTCCATGTGAACAACCATGCCATTCAAAACTTGTATAACTTATGTATTTCACCAAAATTGTTAGTTATTTGATTTATTTTAATTTTTCGTGATTTTATTTTTCCTAGGTATCCGTTTCTCAATTGAACAGTGTGTTATTTTTTTATTCTAGTATTTTTAATTGTTTTACTTACTACCTAGTTAGTACATAAATAGTATACTAGACGCGTATTATCTGATCTATTGAATTATTATTATAAACTATTCATGTTTAATTGTTGTAACATCTGTCTATGTTTCATAGGATTAATTGATGTCAAAGTTGAGTAGCTTTTTTGTTTAATTAAAATGTATAAGTTGCTTTATTTTTTGTTACTACATAATAATTATTATACGAACATCTGCATACTTATTAAATTATTATGACTGATTGATCTCAAGTTTAAGTAGTTTTCTTGTTTAATTATAAAATAAATAAATGTTAAATATAAAATAATAAATGTTGTTTTATCTTTTGTTTTGTTGTGAAAAACTTGTAACAAAAGATTGAATGTTCATGTGACTGACAGTGATCTCAAAGTTGATTTAGTTTTTTTTTAATTGTAAACAAGTTGTTTTATGTTTTTGTTGTTATTTATCAACTGTATAACTTTGTGCAGTGTACTTTTGTTTAATTAAATATTTTTTCCCTCTTAATATTGTATTTAATTTCTTACCTATCGCGAAAAAATATAATTATATTGGGATATTATACCTTTATCCTAGATGGAGCTAAGTTGAATGAGTGAGATTCGATTTTTTGGTTTTCTGCGGTTGAATAATTCGGCCTGTTAAAACATTTTATTGGAATATTAAAGTTTACCGAATTGAACGTAAGATACTTTAGTTGTAGGTTGTATGCAGCTATTCGATCGTTAAAACATTTTTTACAGGACCTCTATTGTTGGAATTGTGACTTCAGTCAATTTTACCTAACCAAGATTATTCACAACCTTGTATTATCTCCTAAAAATATATCAAAAAGGTCATGTACATTTTTTTTGACTCAGTAATTAAATAATAAATATATTAAATAATAACTATTCTAAGTTTCAACAAGAATACTCCAGTGGTTAATTTACTATGATTTTTTTTGTGAAAAGTAGAACTTCAAATCAATTTATTGAACAATTTATGCAATGGTCGTTAATACAATTTGCCTTTCTAGCGTCGATATCATTGATTTTGCGGTGATACTCAATTAAGAGATGAGACAAGTAATAAGTATGGAATTAGATAATAATGCAAACTGCCGCACTCAGAAAGCTTTAATGATTACTTAGTAAAGGGTTTGACAGTTTTGTCATACAAAAGTATGTCAAATCTTTACTAAGTGACGGCTTAAGTAATCATTAAATATCTCTGAGTACCGCAGTAAGGTCTCTTACTGCCGCACTCAGAGAGCTTTAATGAATACTTAGGCCATTACTTAATAAAGGTTTCAACAGTTTTGTCATACAAAAGTATGTCAAATCTTTACTAAGTAACGGCTTAAGTAATCATTAAATATCTCTGAGTACCGCAGATAGTCTCATTATCTGAACTTATAGTCATTTTGTGTAAGTGGTGGTGTCCCTCCATAAGGGCGCTTTAGTCTATGGTTCAGTATTTTCTTCTAATCCCAATAAATTGTGCATCGAATGTCACTTTTAAATGAGGACATTTGACCAACGAGCATTAGAACTATTATTTATTTTATTACTAGTGGTCGATTCGATTCTTAGGTAGGGCAAAGTTTTATAGGGTTTTGCTGTCAGTAATTCCTCATTGGCAATTATGAAGTCTGTTTTTGTGACCAGTTGAGTCATCATTTGAACCATCCACTTTGCTCTTACTGCGAAGGCACAAAGGCTAAGCCATGTGGGTTACAAATTCCAAGTATAGTTGTAAAGGTAGTTTAAGGCAGTGATGTAGTTTATAAGAAACCTCTTGAACTACGCAACCACAACTACGACTTGTAGCAGGGCCAGCCGCTATCTTGAACAAATCTGTTTGGATGCCCGGTTGGCAACCAAACTTCCTGGTTGAAGATTCTGTGGCCAAAAGACGCGGTCCTGGCCGTCTAGTACTCGAGGTCTCTAAGTCTTCCCTCTTAAGTTATATCCGTTCTCTATCATCATCATCTGCCTAGCCTTTTCCCAACTATGTTGAGGTCGGCTTCCAATCTAACTGGATACAGCTGAATACCAGTATGTTACATGGAGCGACTGCCTATCTGACCTCCGCAAACCGGTTAGTAATGGTTTACACGATTCCCCATTGGTAAGACTGGTTGCTGGTTGGTTGGTTACTGGTAGCTTTCGGACTAATGACTACCTGAAACTACTGTCAGAGATCCTTCCGTTATCTATCCGTTCTATATCATCTCTCAAATTATCATTTAACGAGTTGTATGTTTTCTCTTTTTCCATCAGATTGTAGTTATACTTACGATTCACCTGAATATACTTACGAAATATTCTAAGTATGCGCTAAAACCATACTCCTGCCACACCACGAAGATCTCTCGCTGAAGACATAATCTCTCGCTGATGTTCATCGATGTTTCATGAAACTGTAGCTGCTGGCTCGAACAATCTTCAGGAACAGCTCATCTGCATTTGTGTCACTCTCGCAGTAACTTTGTTTCAGTATTAGGTACTTTGTTCTTAGAATATTTGTGTACTGTATGATCTTTAATGTTTTGGTTAGCAGAGTGTTGCATCAATATTATTAATTAGTACTTATTCAGGGTGTTGGATAAGGTTGTAGCAATTTATTGTTTATCAAATGACTTTACTTATTAATATTTCTGCACCAATAAAGTAGGAATCATTAAATATAAATGTAGTGTGTAACGTACAATCACATAAATATTCAGTAATTGCTAACATTGCTGAATATTTTATGATCGCTTACTGGTATTTAATTAATTAATATATATGCAAATCGGGATTGGATGGGCTTAGGTGATTAACAGAGTAAATAAAACAACTGGTTATTGTTTGAACAATGTCCATATTATATTTATTACCACATACACACGGCACGATGTGAACCTTGTCTTAAATCATTGTATTATATAAGGTATATGTACATTGCACAATGTGTATACATACATCGCCATACACGCGCGCCCCGAAAGGCTGTATGATTATATATCTCATAGTATTATGTACGTTATATAATGTAATATTCCAATAAGAAAGTGCATTGGTGCACGAAATCGGGGCGGCGGACATACCCACCGCTTTTTACAAAACGTTTTGATATTATCATTATTTTAATAAAGAGATGCCGTAAAAACTAATTTATTCATCATTACGATTTATATCCATATTGTATACAGATTCATGTAACATATTATACACGAAGAAATGACGAAAATAATGCGCCGACGCCGCGACGGGACAGTCGCGGATCGCTCGCCTATCGTTACTCCTTTCTCTAATATTTTAAATGTACATGACACCAAATTCGAACGTATATAAATCCAAATTTATTTTAATGTAAAATCTTAGGTAATTGATTTTTATTGCTATAGAAAATCAGTCAGCACGCGAAGCACGCAATCGAGAAGTAACCGCGAGAACGAAACCAAGCGGGCGGCATTGCGCGGGGGTGGGGGCCGGGGAGCGGGACGGGGTGCGCGGGCGCGGGCCCTGTGCTCTGCTGACGACCATCGGCCGCTCGGCTCAGGTCGGAAGGGTTCGTGCGGAGCCAATGCGCCTCCGGTTCTACGCGAATTAGTATACCTTTGGTCCAAGAAACTCTTAGTTGGCCATCGCCGAATATGCAAAGCTACTTGATCTATGGCCGCCGCGGCGACTCTACGAACTTTACCAGTCTGTCATTATTAGATTAAAATTAATTATTATCTTTAATATAAAGTAGATCGAGTGTAAATAAACGTAGAATGTTATACAAAATATAATAAATTATCTTTTTAATTTTATTACATACATATTATAAATACGATAAGTCGCAATATTAGGATCACATAACGAATTTTTAAAATAAATTTGAGATCTCGCTTATTATTACGTAGTCTTTATTCTGATATAGAACACGTCTAAATGGTGACTGAAGTAACTCAACTATCGCGTTTACGAACAAGCGAGAGGGACCGCGCGGCGCTTGCCGTGCCCGCTCGAGACCGCAAGGTTTGCGGGCACCGCAAACGACCGCACTTAGAAGGAGTGGCTTCCGAAGTACGGGCCATATTTGTTACCAAATAATTCTAAAGATAATTCAAAATATTGAGTACTTTAAAGTATAAAACTGAAATGAATAACTGTGTAACAAAAAATGAATTCCATTTAACAATTAAATTGATAAAAGAATAATTGAAAAATCAATGAAAAAAACATTACATAAATACACAATTGATATGACAGAGCCGGCACGCAACATGGCCCGCACAAAGAAGCCCTAAGGGTGATACTAAAGAAAATCACAAACATTATAACTTAACAACAATAATGAAACTAATATCGTCAGCTAATCCTGTTTGCTGAATGAATCTAATATCGACCAGATGGTAACTCAGTGTGTCGCCAGACTTATACCACAACGCATTTTTAACACAAGTGGCGAAAAGTTGTTTGAAAATTTGCATTTTATGTGAAAACTGTGTGACATTCCAGATTTTTTGGCATGTGGTTAATGCAGTTATCGAATTCGATATTTTTCAGTGTTTGCTGTACTGAAAGTGGATTATATATTTGGTGTTATGTGTGACATTTAGAATTTGAACGTGTTAAAAAAGGTTATGATATAAGAGTGAGGCCACACTATCGGCTCGATGGTCAGCGCGGGGTACACTGCGCTTCTGCATCATCTGTCGCATACAATTACACGCCACACTTCGGCGTCTACCTAAACGTCTTTTTACACATGCGGCTAACTATGTATATACAATAATTGTCATTATGTATCGTCTCGATGCAATCGCGGCGAACCGATGGCTTCTCACGAACGTGGCGAAACGAACGTCTCTCACTATATGTTTGTCTGAATGTTTGTACTCGTATTCGCACGGGGACAAGCGGCCGTGTGCGCTTCTCCTACATTAAAAAGGTCGGTAAGAAAATATAATTATAGTGAGGATGTGAGAGTGAATGAGACGACCGACGGCGTGCGGCGGCTACGGGCACGGCCGACCGCCGCCGGCCCGGGCCTAACATACATAACATCTCATCGTAATAATTAAATATTCTAAGAAAAAATGTCTTAAATACCTATAACACCGTAAATATAAAACAAATAATTACGTTAATTTGTTAGGTATGATATCGATATTCCGACCGTCCTAAAGACTCACACCTTTTCACGATTTCATTATCAATTTCCTAGCTAACGTTTTAACAAATTAAACGCGGTCGCATCTCCTGCGGTGTGTGCGGCGTGGCGCGGCTCTAGGGCCCGGTGTGGCCTGCGGCCTGGTGCGGCTGCGGCCCGGTGCGGCCTCGACACGGCCTCGATACGGCGCCTGCCGCACGTGACGTCATTTCAGCGAACGAATTCGGCACATACGAACATAAAACGCGAAGCGAGCGCGCCGCTCGGCGACGAACGCACTCCATCTAACACTCCATTATTCAATTAACTACGTACTCATAAGTAATAAATTACCTTTAAAAAGAATATTGATTTTATTTCGTATCATTTTCAATATTTTTTTTTTTGTAACAGGAAACATTTATATTTATAACGTATTTATATAATAATAGCTTTAAAAGATTGTTTATTATTATTACCTAAAATTTAATACCTAGATTTATAATATTAATGTTTAATTGATGTAGGTAATGAGTAATAATAATAGTAAAGAACGAATGAATGCAACCGAGTGCATGTGAATAGCGAGCGGCGAACGCTTGCGCGGTTTGGGCGTCTAGCAGCCGGTCGTAGCACTCGTAGCGCGCTGCTACGTCGTAGCATTGCGCTACTGCATCTGCTACGCGCGCAGCCCGCGTAGCTCCCTAACTGCTGAACCTAGACGAAGTGGTCGATTAAAATGTCTCCAGTACCTAACGAATATGATTAATGAATTGACGTCATATTTTTAATCTATTACCTCAAACCTGCGCCTTTGGCTGTAATTTTTTAATATCCCTGTCTTTATTTTATTGAAATGTTTTGTGTCGTGTAACTATACGGTCTGTACGAAATTTTACGGTTATTAATTATTATTTTGATTAAAATTTTAAATACAACTAAGTACTGTGTGACTCCTCAAATGAAATGGAGCCGCGTTTTTTTTTCTGAACAGTGGTCTTATATTACGGTAAATACAATGTAAGAAACAATGAGATATTTATTACGTAATGCACAAAATTGTTATTTATTATAATTACAATACCTACGTTCAAAGGTATAAGATAGAAACGAATTATCTTAACGCGATGAGAGATATTCTGAAATGTACCGACTTAGCTTTCCAAACGTCCTTATGAATCGTAAATATGATCATATTATCCTTAGGATAAAATTTTATATCATAATACATAATATTAGAAAGTATGTATACGCGTAACTAACGTAGTCTTATACGGAAGTAATCGAGAAACTTGATCGCTACTGAAACAGAACAGCCGTTCAAAGAGGTGATTTTATACAATTCGAATTAGGCGAAAATAATTACATTCATAGGTAAAATATGCGTAATATAATTATAGTAGTATAATAATTATGTTAATATTTGACATTAATATTAAAAATAGATAGAATAAAATATGTGTAGGTGGACGAGCGGACAGGCGCGCGGCGGTCGCGTTATTGTCGGCGGTGCGCGCGCGCAGCCCGCCGGCGCCTACTGCGGCACCGCGCATGCGCGCTGGCCCACTGAGCCCACCCACCGATACGATACAATGCACAAAGAAATAACACCTTCCACTACTGAGTCCCGCGCGTCGAGGACCATTTACACCTTACGCTGTAATTCAACTATGAATAATAAAATATGTTAAGATATACCTCCCTGCAATAAATCGTCTAGATGCACTTTATATAATTATGAAATGTACTTTTTTTTTTTGGAGTTTAAATCGTTTATTACTCTGACAACACATCTACGGTACAGTCGAAAGCGAGAAAAATTTGAAAAAATACCTGTTCAATCGATAGACTATCTCTCGTTCACACGACAAAAAGTAGATTATCGTTATTTACAATAGACGGGGTCACAAGACCGGGTCGGTGGGGGGGAAGTGTGAGTGTGTGAAGGGGAGGGGGGAGTTGAGGGGGGGTAGAAGAGTGAGAGTGGGAATGAGGATACAGGAGGATGAGGACTGGGAACAGGACTTTGGAGGGGAGGAAGGTGAAGACGCCGCGGTTGACGGAGTGATGTTGAGGGGAGGTCCGGTGGTGTCCGGGCTCCGTCGGTGGCGCGGGGCTGGAGGTGCGCGGGCGGGCAGCGGGGCGGCGGGACGCGGGGCGTAGGCGCAGGGAGGCGCGCAGCCGAGACCGGCGCACGCGGCACCCACACGGAATCGCTAAGCGCCGCCACACCGCTCGCCACCTGGCCCAACACAATTAAGTTAAGTCAGATAAATTTTCTGATGAAGTTTATCTAGGGCTGAGGAGTTACAAATGAGGATGGTCTGCTGCTGTATCAATATCTTCATCAGTGCAAGAGAGGCTGAAACTGCACTACTGATTGATTCAGTACTAAACTTGGACAGCATGAAACTATTTCTACGGTGAACCAGCAAAACTTCATAAACCAATGAAACATTTGTCCATAAGTCTTGCGAGACCATTTAAAAAACATTTTGTGTAATTGCTATACAAGTGTTTATTTTCGCGGCGCTATGAACACACGCCGACGTTTTTATTCAGCATAACGACATTTTAATAGAGTGGAACGTAAAAGTACATTAAAAAAACAGTGTAATACTCACGTAAAATATTTGTGCTATAACACTTTCAATGATAACCGTTGGTAAACGCCGCAGGAATCAGGGGTCCCTGAAACGAAAAAAAGTAAACAAGAGTCAGTATTAGATAGTAGCTTGCTCAGCCCAAAATTATTGGCATGCAGTCGAGGTTATAATTGAATGGAAGTATAAACCGTTCAGGCGAACATTAACCTCTCCGGGGGCAGATTTAAAGGCAGTAAGTTTGGTGTTTGCAGTCGATAGAGTGGTAGCCGGCTCGGTGGCCAACAAAATAAAAACAGTGAGTGGATGAGTTAGAGCAACGCGCGCGACCGCTCGGCAACGGTAATTACACCGCTTGTTCTCCTTGATTTACGGTTATTACCCGTGGGGGCATTCCCGTTACCTAATAAGACCGTTTTACACCCGGGAACCACATGCGCCGCCGGTCCGGCCCGCCCGACGGCCGGACCGTTCATTCTCTCATTAGCGACGTATTTGTTTTGCCCCGGCGATTACGGACGATTGAGTTAATATCCCGTTTGATATATGACGCGCCCGAAACGGAAGGGTAGCTCAGTGTAGCGCCGCGAGCGAATGACTCAAATTAAGCCTCGGGTAACAATTAGTTAGCTCGCTCGTGTTCAATACCTGTTCTACATTTAATTACACAGCGGCTCTTGTAGATTGACTGTATCCCGATTATTTGATCAACGGAGGACCGGCGCTTCGAATTAGTCACCGTTCTAAAACAAAAGGGGGACCGCGCGCTCGTTTAGAAGTTCATATGACCGTATAACAAGTTGGCAAAGGGTAGCGTTGTGATAGTGTAAAAATTAAAGCAGCTTTCGAGTGCAGTTTGAAAAATGTGTCGAGATAGCACGACGTGAGGAGTTAAGATCTCGGTGGCGGCGGTGCGCGGTGGGTGCGCGGTGTGGCTGGCGGGCGTCGACAAGCAATGAAGACTGATGGCGTCTCAGGGAAGCAGTTATGGAGCGCGGTCGCAGTTTTAAAAAGCCATTACCCGCGGCAGTGCACCGCGTAGATTGCGCCCCCGCCCCCGCCCCCCGCCGCGCTCATATTTCGGAACACTTTATAATCGCATCTCTCACGCTTCACTCGCTCGCTAACTTATGGTGATTACGCTTTAAGAGCGACAAGGAAGATCGGTTCCATAATGAGATTGGACCGTCTCGCTAAAATTTTAGAGTGTCGTCGGCTGCTAATTGCGTCTGAGTCTGGAGCCCCCCCCCCACCTCCGCGCTTGCCGTACCGCGTGTTTCCCGCGCTTCTCGATGCCGCACCGCATCGCACCGAGCCGACACCGCGCGCACTTAGTGCCTTATCCCGCGATGACTAACTGCTAATGAAATTCTTACATCGGCTAGACACACCAAATTTACTACAGCTCCCGAGAAATAAGATTGTGTAAACACACAGTTATTTTTCTTTCCTGTTACCATGAATAATGCAAAAAAGAATTTTAACATCAGAGAACGCGAATCAAACGTCCTGAGAAAAACAAAACAGAACAAACATTAATTTGAATGCTGTGACAGTTGAAAGTTCTCGAACAAGGACAATTTTGGGAATTGCCTTCATTTGGGCGTTACTGAAGGCATTTTGAACATGACGTAATAAATGAAAAAAGTTAGAATCAAAAGTTATTAACTTTATCCCATTCATCATGAAATAAAATAAGTATGAGAAACTTTTCTTATATTCTTTCTATAAAATACTTTTTATATCTAGGATTGCTATATAATTCCATTTCTCGGTTCTTGTTTCAGATTCTAATTCTGCTCTTATAAAATGAAACAACAACAAAGTTTCATGTAGTCGGTGTCACGAACATACTATTTCACTTGCCGTGAGTTTCGCAACAGGTGCCTAAGGATTATATCAAGAGGAGGAACAGTACACCCACCTGCGTTAATAATATCATACTGTGATCACCAAATTGCCCGACAAGCATGACGTCATAAGCTAGGCGGCTTTGAACCGGTTTACTGGATAACGCGTTATTCAGTTGGACCTGAAATGGTATATTGTGGTTCCACTTACTGGGGTGTAATTGAGAGGCGCGCGGCTGACGGCGATCGCCGGGAATCCAGAGGGTTGCGGGCTTGCGGCTTGCACGTAACCAACGCTGTCGGCGGCCGAGCCGTATACGTCAAGCGCCGGTCCCGGCGAGCTCGCGGCCGGAAACCCAGCCCGGCCTCCGGCACCATGCGGCGACGCCGGCGGACCAAATCCGGCAGCGGCAGCCTGGTAGTTATTCATCACTGGGGACATGACATAGCCTAAATTAAGAGTGTGTCGTGTCGTCTTTATCAGCCCAGAGTAGGGGTTGGACATGTCGAGGCTTTCCTGCTTGCAGGTTTGGGATAGCCTTGCTAAAATAGACCTCTCAAATTATTGGGACGTCCTCCCTGTTGATGCAGCATTGAGCATGTCTTATAATAATCTACAATACTACTCCATTGAAGTGTGCACAAATAATGATAGTTGATATAATTCTATTAATCTTCATCAAAAATCTTCAAAAACGTACCATCCTCCGACTTTGATTCAGTGAAAAATTCCATCTGGATTCACCAAATATGCGATTTTAAGAATGAAAATCGTTTAAGCCTGGCTTGCTCTGGCTACGCAAAGCTCAGTGGTTCGGTGACGGAAGCGAGATAGACAGTGTGCCACGTGTTTATTCAGTCAGTGAAAATGCGAAACATTGTGTTACTCGTACTGGTTTTTTTCGTATCACTGGGCGGCGGTTATCCAATTCCAAGGTGTAATTTTAACTCTGTTATACCAGTGCTCTTGGTGGCTATTATCGCTTTTTAGGTTTTAAATTTGAAAAAATCTACTAAAACTTAGTGGAAAGCAGTCAACACGCATCTCTGGTCATTTAAAAACGTAGCACGGACTAGGAAGGTAGGAACAAACAACATACACATAAAGCAGTAACAGAAGCGCTTATTTTCGTAAATAATGTTATGATGACTTGTCACCGGCGAGTGATGAATGATGTTGGTGTCAAGTATGTAGTCAGTGCTGTCAGTATGAAATATATACAGTGGTGTGTCCCGAGGTCTGGTGTGTGAGCTCTGTGGAATGATAAAAGTGTGTCCTGTCAGGGCGGATGTTTATGGGCCAGGGGGCTTACCATCAACTTGTGACACAGACACTTAGAGAGACATGAACGTAGTAAAGTTAATGGTAAAGCCCCAGGTTAGTGTACACCGTCAGTGTGTAGTGATGTGCAGTGAAGGCATGTCGGCGTCCTCACCTGAGAGCGCCTGCGCCAGTAGCGGAGTGTTGTTGTTCGGTGTCAGTTGGCCGTTGGTCAGGTCAACTGCAAACATACACACGGTTCGCATCCGCTCCACGTACACGAGTGGCGCACACACTCGTTAGTGATGCACACACACAAATTCATGACTGAACCATCGAAATTTTCGAAATTCAAAAACTCCCTCCGCCATCCCGGCTACACCTCATCTTTCCTCAATTTAGCATATTGAACGGTAAAGTGACTATCGATGTAATCCCAACTCAATATTAAAGTTTTCTAGCGCGGATAAAGTTGAAGCGCGTAAATGCATGAATAATTTAACCGTTGGAGACAGATGCGGAGCTGACGAATGAGGACAGAGAAGACTCCCCGGCCTCAGATTATGTCGGAACAAAAAAATATCACGTATGTCACGTGCATTCAAATGAAAAAGAGAGCTCGAAGTTTCGCGGGCATAAATCACAGAGGGCGAAAAAACTTTTACAAAATATCCAGTAAATTATCCGACGTGAGTTCTCGGTGGCACGCGGCGGTCTGCTTATTGAATAGGGAAGGGCATTAGCATACGGCGCACGTCGCAGCGTCTTGCGACTTGCGACGCGCACCGCCCGCGCCCGGCCGCCGCCCGGCCACCGCTCGGCCGCACGCAGCCTCACGCGCCTATTTAACCGACTTAAACCGGAGAATAAATAACGATGAGAACCCTAACTGAGTTACACAAACTTCTGCCTCCAGTCGCAATCTCCGTGCGTACCTACATGTATGTACTCCTCATTACTTAAACATTCCTACGGATAGAATTGAATTTCAGCAAAATCTGACAAAACTTAGGCTGTAGATTTATTATAAACGTAACCCGACATCTCAACAATAACTAGATTAATATTCATCCCGCATTTTTGCTTGCTCATAGTGTCACCATTTACCCCTATTGGCTTGTACGACAAATTTTATTTTTGTCAGATGCGCGAGTTATGATTTAGTGTGAAAAATGGAGGTCCGCGGTCGCACCAGGTGATTACCGGCCTGCGAGTGACTTTGCGAAAAAAGTACAATATAAGTAATGGAGGATGAATGATAGATGGCGCGCGGGTGCCCACTCCCGCGCTCGCGAGCGCGCCTGCGCCCGCTCGCGCCCGCCCTACTAAAATGCTGACACATTTTAATAACATTACTTTGCGATGTGAGAGGCTATTTATTTGAGGGCCCAGTGTAATAAATAAGAATTCGAGTGTTGGCGCAGACACGTCTCGGGATCATTAATATGTCGATCGGTCTTAGTTCATTCTTTTCCCATTACAGCGAGGCGCTCGCCGATCGACTCCTTATACTCATTAATTTAAAGGACTATGATAGCTAATAGGTCTTCTTAGAACAGTACAAAGATATACTGGATTCAATAAAGTATTCCTGATTCATCAGTAAGTTGTAAAATAAAAGTATCATCAGCTAACCTGTAAAAGCGCGGCGGTTTTATTGTTATTAAACGTTGTTTATCGCTTCAATCATACTTCACGGGTCGGTTCACAGCAAACAAAGTCACAAACAGGCCCAACTAAGTTGGGTGCGAAGCGTGTTCCTGACCTCAAATAATTTACGACTTAAACAATCCAGTTTACATGCGAACGGCGCGAGACGAGTTATCTACAGCGGTCATATCTGTGTCGGACGTCGCTCCGAGCTAATACATAGTTTGTACCGACATGTTAACGCATGTTCACCGTGTAATTTGCGCGTGTAATAGTTAAAGTTTCTTGACGCTTTGAACGTAACCGAGGAGGTAGAAACGAAGACGCGAACAACAAAGTTTAAAGTTCAAAAAGTTGATGCACGTGTAATTACGGAGTTTTCTTCGTTGATAAAACTTTTGACTATCAAGCTTGGTATTCCAAATCGCTGGCATACTCGTTGTTCGCTACCTTATTGTTACTTACTTTTTCCAGTTAATATCTTTTTGGTAAAGTGGTTCATCGAATTATCTTTAGGTGGCGTATATAAGTTGGTGGTAGAGTGTCTCACCTTGCGGGTTGCGGGGTGCGGGGGGCACACATTCATCTATAAATTCAGCGGCCGTCTGGTGAGAGCTATTCGAACTTTCATAATTGCGAAGTTCGGGCGAACTTAATAATTCTTCTTCAGAAGTAGGATGACGGTCGAAGGAAATATTCACGGAGCGTACAACCGACGTAACACCCACCCCTGGATCCACTATATTACGCGGGACTTTTTATGTGTTACAATGTCCCCGCTTCGAAAATCAGCTCCGAATTTTAAGGTAGAAGTAGGTACGAGTAAGTATTTTATTAGCTTTACTCATGGAAGTAATAACAAAGAAATGGAAAAGTTAGAATCAATATTCTTTTGTGTGGATATTAAAGCTTTTCCATATTTCGTTGTTGTTCTGTAATGGCTGTACTATTTATGGAGGTACACAGATTTCAGGAGCAATATGTTTGATGTTTATTTGTGAAGGTATATTCGTTTAACGTTTGGTTGCTTTTGTCATTGTTTGAGTTTGCCAAAGTTAATAACATTGTACAGTAGCGCTTTATGTCATGCATTGCTCAAAAGTTAAGCTTAGCTTAATATGTCGTAAGTGTGCGTGTGTGTGTGTGTGTGTGTGGGTGTGTGAAAGTACTGTGGTAACTAAAAAGTTCTCATCCGTCACATAGAAGATCGTAATACTTCATTTCCCGCTTGGCTCGATTGAAATGTTTTATTTGAGCGTTTACCGGGGATTCTCGCACACGTCTCGCCCAAAACGTATATTTAATAGGTGCCATCAATAACTCACCGTGAAGATGATACGCTTTTGCGGGTTTTCGATCGTTTAGCCGCTGGGACTTATCTCAATTGCAAATTAATCGAATTTCTATGCTGGGTGTTGTGGGGCATACGCACGCGCGCGAACACATTTGTAATTCAAAGAAGGAGCCGCGTGTCCTTTCTCTAAATCTCAGGAGCCTTGGAGTCTACCTTTTATAGCGGGTCGCTGCCTCATTCAATAAGGTGTTTACTCTCTCACTTCCACGCGTTTCCATGGTTCAGCCATAGAATGGGATTAGTTGTAACACGTAAAGCGACATTAAAGAAGCGAAAAGAAACTCGAGAAATATGAATATTCATAAAACACACAGATTATCAAATAGAAAAATGTCAAATTATCTCTCTCTACGAATTACTAAAACTCTTCAATTAAAATTACTACCCATGTAGTCAAATTATAATGTACCTACTTGCGGAGTAGTTCCGCTTACAGCTACAAAATCAGCTACAGCTTAAATAATAACAATGTTTTTTTTTTTTTTCTATTCTATTATCAAAAATATTTTCTTTTTTTCTAATTGCGCTTTTATCTTAGAGATTTAACACTTCAAATTGAAACTATGTTGTACAAACTCACTGCCTAAGGCAAATAATCACAAAATAACAATAATACTATTCTAGAACAAAGTCTTAAAACTAAACAACAATAAATACATCTAAAGAAAGTTTGCACCACCAATCACATTATTTTGTTTTACCACCAATTACTATTCTAGTCGCTTACATTGCTACGTTTAGTACAAAGAGAAAGCAATTTTATTTTCCAGCTTTAAAGTTGTTATTTTTTACACAAAAACCTTGTAAGTCGACACTAATTTGAAGCTCGTCTAATGTACAAAATATAAAAATCGCCCGAAATAATTTAAAGTAGCTAGTCTAGACTATCGGGAATTCGACTATTTGTAAGTTTATTACACGGCCAGAAACTTCTACGGAGACAGCCTACGCGGCATTGCTTATTTTTATTCTAACTCTTATTCTAATCTAGAGGCTATTTAACAATTCGGCTACTGTTGGTCTAATTTACTTCTTAACTCCGAATCACTATGAAATGTCTACCACACTCCAGTCTTTACTGTTTTCAAATCTTCCAAATGTTACACACATGGTTACACTATTCTAATGTTCAACGATAGTGATCAAACGGTAATGTTCAAAATCAAAGTTACTCGCCCTGGAGATGTAGAGGACGTCGCACTCCTTTGGCGAACTGCTGTTCTCTTGGTATTCACAAACTGTTTGCTCGCACACAACGTGCGTGGATAGGTAGGTTCTAGGTACTAGGTAGGTATTTACACAATTTGTGTGTATGTAAATCCCTTATCCCCGTCCGGAGCAGTTTAGAGAGTGTATCGGGTCGTTGGTGAATGCGGACACGGCTATAGGCTATTAGAGCGGTCGGCGGCTAACGCACCGGCAGCTTCCGTGCAGGGAGAAGGGACTTACTGTGCGTACTCCGCACATTGCGCAGGATTTGTGCGCTCAATACGACACTAACTAGAAGAGATTAGTATGCTAATAGTACCCATTATGGACTCACGGACACACTCCAATTCGGTGGAATTCTACAATAAAAATTTATGGACGATGGAGCTCGCTAGACTAGCAGCGCATTTATAGTCAAAATCTATTGGCATCCATAAAACAAAATCTATCTAAAGTAAATAAAATAAAGAAATAAAAATTTCTGACCCATCCAAACACAGCACTCGTAATGCTAAATCAGCGTGGGACCGCTGGGCTATAGAGGACTATAGAGGTACACTATCAACTAGTATTTACATGAGTATCTAAACAAGTGCTGTAGAGGTTAGTGCGGAACGAGGTCGCACTCAACTCCGACCTAAGCAACAAGCACTAAACGTAACAGTTACTAACACAATTAACGGTCAAATATCTTAAATTACAAATGGAGTTGGCACAGTCCGCGACGCGCGGCCACTCGCCGCCTCGCCAGCTAATTATTTGGATTCGAACCGACGGCCGTGTGACCCTTCAAGGAATTTCGTTTCAAGGCGCTAATTTGTCGTAGCGTCGCTTCCTTATTTTTGTTTTGAACTTTGTGTCGGACGAGCTGTTAATTTAATTCGGTACCGGAGAGCTGTAATGATACGAAGCGCGATTTGTTCGGGTTTAAACGTTCAGGGTTCGGGTAAGAGTGCAAGTGAGGATCGAACTATGCAAAATAGTTGTGTGGGTGTGTCTGGTTCGCGGGCTGCATTCTGAGGGCGCGCGTGTTGAATGTGCGGAATGTTGGCGATGCGGCGCGGGCGGCCGCGGTCGCGCGTGCCTCCGAGTTCCGGGCTCCATGCGCGCTTACCGGCTTGCTGGGCATGGGCAGGCACCACGCTGCCGCGACGCGGGCACCACGCTGCGTGTGCCGCATTGGATGAGTCAGAAAAACGAAACGCCAAGTTAAAACACGTCATAGACCGTGAGTGACGGCCCCACTGAGGCATCGTAATCAAAGTTCACCGCACGCTAGCCAACTCCACGGTACACACTATCTCTTCCAGTTTATTTCGGTCGCAATCGATATGCGATGGTAAATACTGAGGCACTGATCGACCTCCATTTATAAACGATCAATTGGACAATAAACGATAAAACGTTTTGCTTATACAACGGCAATTTCCTTTATTTTAAAATATAGCGGCTTCACAATATCATAAAACTTACGAATAATGATATAAGACGATATGTCGGAACAGCGATAAGAACAGTAAGTACTATTATAAACTTATGAATATAAAATAGACTTAATTATTATTATAAAGAATTTGACACATGGGTTACAATTATAACAATCATGAAAGAATTGTGCATTATGAACGACACCTAACTAATTAATTTACGTATTAAATGTTAAAATATTGGAATTACTTCCTGAGGGATACCGCAACTCATTGAATAGAAATGTTTCAACATTCAAATAGTTTACATCTGAGTTTATAGTATCGTGCTATATGGGCAAACCTAGTCGGGCGATTGTGTCACGCATCTGCGAAATCGGGCCTTACTGTTCAAAAACATTAGTTTTTGCGACATTGCATTCCTTGATTCGAGAGGGGAACGTGGGGCGTTAATACCAAAGAGCGATTCGCTTGAGAAAAGATTTATTTATGTTCGTAAGAATTTCCGGGAGCCGTTTAGCGGATGTTCCGTGTACGAGAGGTGTGGGAGATGTGCGGCGGTGCGGCGGCGGCGCGCGCGCCTCAAGAGCCCTGGCCGAGCACGCCTGCGGATACGTACTCCGCACCGACCAACAGACGACTTTCCGGCGGTATTACTCCCACTACACCTGCGGCAACAAAATAAAAAAGCTACAAAGCCGGCTACGGAGCTACGAGGGTTCCGCCAACAGAAACGCGCTTAAATAAACAAACACTCCACATGAAAGGAAAAACGTTACGCGGAACCCTGATAAGAACTCATAGTCTACTTCAAAATTAACATGAAGGGGAAAAACAAAAGATATAAAAAAATATCATTACAGCGAGGAGTAAAAGAGGAAGAACATCGCCCTGTGCTCCACTCATCGAATCTTTATGGGGAAACTTGGAATTGATAGTTTCCTGTTTACTGTTTTCGGGCTATTTAAAATTGTTTGCACGCACGAAATGATGGACTGGCTTTATTAATGTAGTTGGAGGGCTGTCTGCACGCACGGGCGCCGCCGCGCAACCGCCACGCTCCCGCCACGCCACGCCAAGCGGTGCAGCCCCGGCTCATTACGTGTTATACCTACGTATTGATTCCATCATCAAAACTGTATCAAGAACTCGGTGTTATTCACTGAATAATACATTCTGTATTAGTATATTTAAACACGCAATGGATCACGTAAAGGGGAAGTCAATTTGAATGCCCGAACACTAATAACGATTACAGTCGCCGTAGCTGAATGTACGGTCATTTGCTCAATGAAGATATAGAAACGGAACGGGTTCGTTCCTGTAATTGGGTGTAATGGTAACTTAAGTGGTGGTCACACGTTAAGGGTACACTTACACGACGCGATATACATATATTTCAAGCTTACTTTACGTATGACTAGTTTAGAGGATGGCGATAAGGACGGTCGCACACGTAGCGATTTAATGATCGAACTTATAGTTACGTAATAATTTCGATAAAATACCATAATTTTGACAAATAATTATTGCGAGGTGTGGTGATATATAAAGCAATGATTTATTGCTATAAAGTTCGATGAGTACTTAGACCGACGTCGGGAGGCGAGAGCGTCCCGTGTGGTTGCACCTTTATGCTTCATTCAAATACACTGAACCGCTTTACAATAACAATAACACGAAGAAGGTAGCGTAAAATAGATGCATCCAAAAATATTATACAACAACAACAATAAATATTAGTATCAATAACATTATCATTTATGCAGTGTAAATATTTAAAATATAATTGAGAAATAACTTTAAAATTAAAAATTAAATACATACATATATTACAATATAATTATAGCGAATATTCAATAAACTATTAAAATAACACTTTTCAAGCTCGATGTATTGTTTACTTTATCATTATAATGAGTGAAATCAAAGTTACGAATCTAAACTAATGCTAAACCGTGACAAGCTATGCAAATGAAAATCTAAATGTCGGTTAGTTTTCATCCTCTAAACTTAGTAATTTTCTCATCTAATTGCGCTACAATCTTATCTGTCTAATATTTATTTAGTTTACTCTTAGATAAATACTAAGTTACTATGATGTAACGACTGAACACAACACTAGAGCCCCGTCACTTGAATACGTTTTCAATTATTCATTGTTTTTGAGAAACGTAAATTGAATAAATACGTTATTATTCACTCGAGCGAGTATGAATAAATAACGTTGTAACGTATACGATGAAATGCGTCACACGTAAAAGTTTTATTAATTATTTATACGTGTTATTACGAGCTATTGCTACTATTGAATTTATTGTCGGACAGTATGTGGATAGTTGAGGGACAAGGATAAATTACTCGATATTAATTTTATTGTTATATACGAGCCGAGTTCCGGCTCATTTCGTATGCATGCACGGGGATTTGGGCTCTCCCTACTACGGGTTCTAGTTTTGTTTACAATTTACGATAAATTGTCCGCATAATGCGATACAGCAACTGTATTAAACTTTTTATTGCTTTCAATGGTATGGTTAAATTCATTTTGCTTTTTATTTGTAAAGATTTTTTTTTTTTAAAGCTAAACGTTGTGTCCAGTCCGTACCTAAAACCTATCTATAAAAATCCAAACGCTACAAACTACAGCATGTTATGTAGAGGATATCGATTTAATGATTACTGATTCTAATAAAGTACCTAAAACTACATCTATTTGCCGCTATTATTGTTACACCTAAGATAATAGAGAAGAAGAAGATAAAACATCTACACGAGTCTAATATTACCATTAGTCTAATATTGCCGGGATTACTATAATTTAGTCCGGACTACGATTTTCAATAAATATGCAAATAAGATTATGATCTTAGTTGTTTCAGATTGTAAAGCTTAAATGCTTTGATAATCTTGGCCATCGTGGCACTTTTAATTGAGTTTGTGAAGATGGCGGTGTACAACTTTTTCTCGAACGGTTATCGTCCGATGACTACAAGTAGCGGATGAATGTCTGCGAGTTATTTGACTGCATAGTGAAACTATATATATGTAAACTATGCCCTAGCGGCTTCATGTTTTCTCGAAACGTATTTAACGATGTTGTCTTCCAAGAATTCTGTGTAGTAAATATGTATTACAGAAAAGTGTCTTCGTACGCCGCGCAACTCCAGTGCCACAAATTATTTGACATTAATTCCGTCCCATTAGAGACTAACAAAGTTGTTTATACGTTCGAGAACTGCCTTCGTCGGAGCCGTACGTGCAGTCGTTTCCAAGTTGGAGGAAACGACTAGTTCATATTAAAGGCGCGCGACGAAGTTGTGGATCGCAGCGGCGCGGCACTTTGTCATCGCATCTGCTGCATCAAAGGACGTAACCGCGTTTTAATTTATAATCAAATTGTACGGGCGAACGATGCGAAGCGCTATGACATTAACATTCAAATCGTGGAAATTAATAAACCGACTTCTGACCGGATATCTATGGTTTCGTAATTTCTGGTCGAATAATTATTGGTGATGTAGATGACTTTACCAGTAAGCCGAAGTGGCGTCGGCTGAGGAATGCTAATGGGCAAAATGGTGAGGCCACGACGGCGCATACTGCACGCACGTTGTGAGACGCAGATACTGATTTTTTTTGTAAATCATATTCCCATATAATCAAATTTATCTCTGCAACAATTCTTATTCCTTCCTAGAATACCTTACTCAAGACTTGGCAAGTACATTGCTTAGCTACGAATATTTTAAATTCGAGGGCATCATTACATTAAACGGTTCATTCGGACAGAGTAATTATAGGGTTCTTTGGCTATCCAATTATATTTACAATTCAACGACTGCCCGCAATTGTTTTTTTAACGACAAGGAGATGGGACTGTCTCGCGTGTCGTCAAGCGGTTGAAAAGTAATTAACGCGGAACGATTTGTACAGCTAATGCCGAAGAAAAAGTTGACCGGTTGCGGTGCCGCTTCGCTGCGATAACATCAATCGTTGTTCACCGACGGAGGCGAGGGTCCGACGGTCCGACGGTCCGAGCTCACTCGAGTCCTGCGCTCAATTAGAATTTCCAATAGTGTTCACGTTTCTAGATTCCGTCTGCGTCCAACCGAAAAATTCTCGCGGCGTGCCCCGGCCCCGGCCGCCGGGAAAAAAGTGGAAAGCCAAAGCTTAGTGGCGTAATTATGGCGGAGCGGAGGCAGCTCAAACACGGAGTGTGGACAAATAACGAGAAGAGTGTTTGTGCAGCTGCGGTCCGCACTCACCTCGCCGCTCCCCGCGCCCGCCCCCGCTCCCCGCGCACGGCCTACTCCTCTACGGCGGTTCCTCCCGAGCACGCGACCAACTAATCCCGAAAGAACAATAAGAACCGCATAAAAATTAACATTCTAGTCTCATTCGGCGGGATCGACTGGAAGCCGGTGGACTACTTTTAATTAGTGGGAATTCTTTTTCGTCCGTCCCGAGATTTACATAGAAGTCACCACAAAAAGGACGTCACTTTTTCAGTACTTTTGTTTGAATCTGTTTAAATCTCTTTTAAAAGCTTTCGTTGTTAATGAGGAGCAGGCGATGGTGCGATACTAGTAGCGGGCGGGGCGAGGGCGGGAGAGCGCTCGCTCACTCGCCCCCGAGCGCGCTGAGCGACGCGAGCTCGTGTTTGCACTAGTGTTTGTTTGCCCGACGCGTAGCATTTGAGAATCGTTAGGGCGAATCGTCTGTAAACATGGAGCGACGCGCTCGCAATTGGCCGGATTGTCTCGACAAAATTCTGGAGATAAACAATAAATAGCATTTCTCAAAACATGGACGTTTTGTAATTGACGGCGTGGCAGATTTATCTAGATGGTTCAGTCATTGTTAGGGGTGTTAACTTGTTAGTAAAGTTGTTAGTGAGAGTTCACACGAACTTTTGCCTCGGCGAGTTAGTTGAAATGGGAAGTTAGGACATAGTCACCACAGCAGATTACGAAAATTAGCGTATGGGTAGTTAAGTTTGTAAATGAGCAGCATGTCAGTAGTAAGCGGATCGTGTCGACTGCGAGATAGACGTTAGCGGTTAGTGGAATGCATTGTCGCGGCGCGAGTTCACAGATGCATGGCGTGTACATTGTAAACCCCGCTGAGCTCGAGCGGGTGGTATGGCAGAAGAGTCGCCAGGTGGTGGTAGTGATTGCCGGACAGTTGGTGGTGCAAGCTCGCCAGGGGATTACCTGCAGGGTATGGCAGCCCGAAGCTAGGATAGCCCGAATAGCTACGTCCTGCCGCGTAGGCGGCGTACGCTGCTGGGAACCCTGTGCAACAAACAAACACAAGTTATTACGTTGTCCCGCTGTCGCCGCCGGTGGAGGTGAGAAGCGGAGGTTAATCGCCGAATCGCATGCTTTCATTCGGTGTTATGTCGTTTCGAACGTTGCTTTTCAAATGCTGCGTCGCCGATAGTGATTCATTGGTCGATATAAACATTCAGTATGTAACATGTGTCCCGTTGGCCCAATTCTAAAATAGAGCCGTCACATAAAAGGTAGGCAAGTATATCGCACACGCTCGGTACGACATTGCTTTGGACAATGTCCAGCAGATGATATTTTGTAAACATCGTTTAATGTAGCACAGTGTAAGTGGACTAACGACGGCTCCATACTGCCGTAACAGATACCTACAGTGTTTCATTAACAAACTTACTGAATTATCAACAAACAAAATGCTACTCTATGTGAAAACATGGCATTAAGTCTAATGTGAAACAAATAGTACGGCGGGCAGTCAACGTAGCGCGTACTATGAGTTTCGTTAACAGAATAAAGTTGGATATAAAATGTAGGATGAATGATGGCCGGACGGTCCATGGCTGCTACAATTACTACACTGGATCGTTTATTATATTATTGCCAATCAAAATAGTGTATCTGTCAGGCGCGCGATCCATCACGAGCTGACGTGCGTGGAGCCGACACACGGCGACCAGCACACATTGCAGAGTACAGTGCACAGCGCGACTCAACATTGATTGAATCTACTCCGCCAACCAACACTTTAACTGAATTAGTGAGTTAATTAATGACTGCCATCACCCGTTTTGGCATGTACCCCGGATTAGCACTTCAATAGTCCGCTTACGTATGTCGTATACAAGCTAGTACGTACTCTATGAATAGAGTGAGGAATGGTCTGACAGATGCAGGGTATAGCAGATATGAAGTGACTGTTCGATATATAATGTGAATCAACTTACCGTCAGGAAGAGCACCCAATGACCACATGAAATCTAGAAATGTAAAAACATTTACATAAATCGATCGATTCTTACACCTTACATTTATATATGTGTGTTTTTATAAGAGATATGAATATTATAAATTGATAGTATAGTGTAATTGTGCCTTGAGACACTATTTTGCTTGGCGAAAAATTTTGAGCTTACGAGTATTGAGTATATGGTGAAATATTATGTCTATATCTAATTTATATTCATATAAAGAGCATACTAAGTTTCTAGATGGCAGACTACTTCAAACATTTTCTAAAGTGGCTCCAAATATGGGGTTTGTTAGTATACTTGAGCATCATAAACATGATATCCCTTCACTTGACAATGTTAATCTATTCTACACATTGTTAGTCTAGAACTAAACATGTTAAACAAACAGACATTTTTAAATATTTTAGAAATGAATTTATTAATACTAAATTCTACCAAAATTACCTACTTAATAAGTTAATAAGTACAATTAATACTATTAGTTTACGAGAGCTATGTATCATAATACAAATATTGGGAGTATCAAGTTAGATCGTACTGTCACATCAGCGACAGAAGACCGTGAAGAGTCGGAAGGTATACAACTAAAATATAAACTAATAGTGAACATATGTTTAGTCGTAATTGCATTGCACAATTATATAAATATATATGTAAAAAGTAAGGGTTCAAATTAAATAGATTACCTAATTTTATCACAAGTACTATGGACACACAATAATTTAATGGAAATTTGGATTTACCTAATTTAAATATTTCTTTACAAAACAATATTGTAAATAAATCAACATAAATAAATAAAATGTCTAATGATCTCCATAAAACTGATAAGAAACATCCACATAATAGGTACCTCTTTCCTTCCACTGATAACATTTTTGAAAAGCCGACATCAAGCTGTAAAGCTAGTCTTGGTAGAGCTAGAGAATTTAATATATCACTTATGAAAATATTGTCAAACAACAGTGTCACCCGTCCGCAATCATGACATTCTACGCTCTGGTGCTAAGGTTAGTTACTTCATGGATGGATGTGTAGCAAAACTGGCAAGAATCATTGAGACCTAAAGGTCTGCGTAAATAGTTCATATTAAAAACGCTACTCAGAAATCAGAAAATACCAGGCTCAATACTATAAATCTTCTAACTATGTAAGAATGTATGTATTTCAAATCAAATAGAATTAAGCACCTACTACCTGGTAGAAAAATATTGCTCTCTATTAACCCTACGCAAAATTGTTCCAGTTTTCACTCTACTTTTCATCAAAATGTATGAATATTTATATAAAGTATTGTATAAGAACTGATTCTATAGCTCTTCTAAATTATTTTGGTACACATTTCGAAAATCTGCTAACTAACTGATTCTCTAATGGCAATTACTAAAAATAAGACACTTTGGATATTATCCGTTTCCTTAAAGTACATTAAAATTGTCACTTTGGCTTGGTAGGAGAAGAGAGTAGGAATGTAAGAAAGAGCTAGGAATGGACAGGAAGCTGTCTCAGCATAGAGGAATGCACTGAAGAATAATTTGAAGTTCTGATCGGAGAAGCCCTAGCGGGTGCGAGACTAGAAGGGGTGGTGCGGATGTTGCTGAAAGAGGATCGCGGATCAGAGGGGCAAAGGGGTCGGGATCGTCGTGTGAGTCAGGGGCGAGTACAGGGCCTGGATGTCGAGGGCATGGGCGTTGAGGAGTTCGGAGACAGAGTAAGTGAGTGGTGGGAGTGCAAGTGGCGCGAGCGCAGGGCGCGGGGGGCGCGGGGATGGGCGAAGCGCGGCTAACGCGCGGCGGTAGGCGGCCGCAGCGGCCCCGGGCGCGCCCGCGCCTGCGCCCGCGCCGAGCAGCAGCTGCGCGGGCGCGTGGACCGGGTACGGCGCGTACCGCACGCCGCCCGCGCCGGCCACGCCGCTACCTAGCAACTCACCGTAGGCGCCGCGGCCGGCGGCTCTCGTCTTGGCCAAGTTTGCTGGTAGCATGACTTCTTTCGGTTGTGCTTTTTTGCATTCCACCTGTAACAAAAATGGTGTGGTTTAATTATCGGTTATGTTAAAGTCAAAGTCATATGGAACTATCACTAAAAATAATAAAAAGGTTTACAATACGTTGGTAACATAAACATATTTGTAACTTCTATGTTAATAACGATCGAAATCGTAAGTATTAACCCAAGCCTATGCTTAGTAAAGTCCCACAAAAGATAATTCACAAAAAAAACAATCAGTGATTTTCCCTTTTCTCAATTCATCATCTTTTTCTTTTTCGCTATCGTTTTTGTCATATTTCATTCATTGTTTGTACTCTCAGCTATAACTGGAGTCAGCAGAATGAAGCAAATATCTTCAAGATCGGGTGACTCGCAAAATTATGGAAGAAAAGGGGCGACGAAATCGGTCGACAATCCGTTATGCTTCACGGTTCGAGTAACAAATTGAATTTTAATTTGCTTTACGAAGTCAAGGAGCTTATCATTGAATACTTATTATACAGCACGACAAATTTTACGAGCTCCGATGTAATTATTCGCTATCATTATGTCGAATCTTACAACTTGTTTGTAATCAACCTGAGACGAGACCTGTTGATGTCGAATTTTAAAAATATACACATTTTTCAACGATAAGTGGATTAAGCTTTGAAAAATATCAGCGAATTTAAGCGCGGCTATAAATAAATAAAGCATCAACGTAATCCCGCCGCTCTACCACGGACTACGAAAACCAAAGTAAATTAATGTACCTCATAATTAAACCCTACGTTTAATCGATCCATTAAGTAATTTTAACGAACAGCATGGCTCTCTTCAGTGCTTGTATCTTCCCCTCCCCGCCCCGCGCAGGGGGCTGGAGGCAAGTATAAATTACCCAATCTACGCTAACCTAAACCTCTAGCAATAGAATTTTCGCTACGGAGCGCCGACATTACAGAAAAGTATATAGGCTTAAATTAAAGCCAGCCGAATGAATGACTCGGGCGTTGTTCATTTTTCAGAGGCGATTTAAAAAATGATGTGGTAAGAACAGATCGGAACATTTAAAGTCTCGCCAGAGTTACATTTTTCATAGTGGTGCATAATCGCGACGTGTCCTCGTTCAGTGCGGGGAGGGAACATAAACTCGCGTCCACATTTGTCACGCGGCCGTCACAAGCCGACAAATGAAGGCTTTACCACGCCGTTCGCGCACTTTGTGCACTTTGCACAACTTTCTGCGTCGACATGGAACTACGTGCCTTTGCATTAACGTGGGGAAGTGAGTGAGCGAGGCTTTACTGCGCTGAGTGTCTTTCCACCAAGTTTTATGCCTAGATAAGGCTGAATAATCAACACGTAATATTAAAGTTGGGGACTGAGATTATGGCGGCACATAATAAAGCACGTTCTTAGCCATACCACGGATGTAAAAAATGTTTAGAAACAAACATCAAAAGCAGTGATGTTGCGCCAAAAATACAGCTAGAATTGTGTTAGAAATATCGGTGCTAAATTGTCCCGTAGCATGGACGGTATTCTTCGATCGTCCGCGACATAAAAATAGTGAGTGTCGCCATTTGTCAGGAGCGATAAAGCTTTACAAATGAACAGGCGCCTACGCCAGCAGCGGCCGCCAGCGCCGTGGCCACCCCCCATTTGTTCGGCAACACGCAACCAAGGGGACATGCCAGATAAATGCCAGCCTAACTTAAAACTCAGATAGGAAACATCGTTTGTTATACTGTCACATGCACCTCCGTGTAACACGGTCTATCTAATTGAATGGAGAAGTCGAGACGAAACACGAAAACACAATCTGTTCTGTGTAATCAGCAGCGGAAAATGATTCCGTTTTAAATCTACCTACAATAATACGAACAGCCATGAAGAAAATTCAGCGAGGGGATCCGACGTTAATTGATGTCGCGTCGCTGGCGAGCGGAGTGGGAAACAAAAGCTCACAAACAATTCGCATCGGAGTTCGCAATCCCGATCAAGCGTTCGAGATCGCGACGCAGTTTAATGACACGAAAAATAACAAAGGTAAATTGTATTTAGCCCCCGCTAGGTAGGCGCGCCCTCCCGTCGATATATCGATCCGGCTGGATCGAGGAGTGTTCGAAACCGAGGCGAAGATCTCGGTTTAACCGAGCGGACTTAAGATGTGCTTCAGTGCGGCGTGGCTTAATGCGGCCCGAGCGAACCACCTCGCGGAAACCTGCTCCTAATCCCATCGATGTATGAGGAATTTAATTGTTTCGCGAGAAAACACAGCGTTTTATGCTCCACCACCTAGGCTGAACATTCGCACGTAAACGTGAATTAATACGAATCTGAAAGCAGTCATTAAATTTTCGCTCGATTGATTTTGAGTGAAAACCTTTTAAGGTAAAACAGTAATGTCAATAAATTCGACGGAGAAGAATCGTGCCTACCTTTTAAGAACATTGATTTTGTATTTCATCGGAAGGCAGAGTGTTTGTACATTAATAAATGATTAAGTTCTGTAGGCACAATAAAATTAATGTAAGTTTTTGCTGCTGTCACGAGAACAATGATGAACTTTTTGCGTCACGTTTACTTTACTTTAATTGAATATTAAAGTGGAAGATAAATGAGTTAAATAAATGTAAGTACTCTTCAGGTAAAACATTTACATTTTGAGAGATAAAAGGCAACATTACCATTTTATTCATTTGTATAGGTATTGTGGTGTGTAATATTGCGGGTACCGATGAGTTATTACCGGGCGGGACCTGGCGGGACCCTTGGAACAAAGACGCTTAGATTAAGCGATGGTGTTGTAAAACGATACAGAGTAGGTATTCGTATTCGAGACGGGAAACTTGTGCCCAGTGCCCGGTTCCGCAAACAAAATTCTACCGTAGACATTATTCCGAATTCCAGACGCTTCCTTCCTATCTCAAGGAGCTACAAAATAAAGACAGTTCTAAACTACGCGCTCTTCGGAACGACTCGCATGTGTGTTGACGTTAAATGCATTTTATAAGATTCTGCGTTTGTTTCTTTGCATCTTCATTTCTTTTACTTTGAAATACTTGTGGAGGACTACGGGCAGACGGCCAAATAGACAACTTTATAAAAGGATAAAATATCTCAGCTCTTCCTAAACGAATATAAATTGGCGCTATGAACGAGTGGCATTTTGATTTGAATTCGGAAACGAGCTCAGAAAAGGAGGCTAGAGACTTTCTTCTAAAAATGTGAGACGATTTTCATATTAGCGGCCTAACGCAGAAGATATAAAAAGTCAAGAAAGTACTAAGCAAGCAACTTTGCTGGAGAGTAATGCGGTGCGGGCGTAGCGTACGAACATACGTGAGAGATAAACGGAGACGACAGGGGGAAGGGTTAGATGGCAGGGGGCCGGGAGACGGAGGGGGGCTTGGCGTTCTCGCTAGATAAGTTTATCAGGGAAACCTCTCGCCTTCGTATTGACAGAGCGTCGCAAGCCTGGCCCTGATTGCCGCTAAGCGGAAGCCGGAGCGTGGGAACCGGAGGCAAGGTAAGAGCTCCAGAATTACATATTTACCGAGATAAAATTCTAAGAGTACGTTCATGTGAAGCTGACTCAATAAAACTAGAATTCACTTTGGAATAAAACCTTGAAGGCGCCTCTAGTTTTTAAAATAGCAAACGGAAAATTTGGCATAAATATTGTGCATTAGCATTTAAGAGACTTGGGCAAATACGTAGTACACAAATGTTTGAGATAACTAGATAGCTCTAAAGAAAAATCCTACAGCAACGTACGACGTTACGTAAAGGAGATGAGTCACAAATCTTGCGCTCAACAGGTCACGGATAATGAAATACTCCGCCGCACCCCGGGAGCTCTTTCCATATTTACGTAACTGTTGTTCGAAGAAATAAGATAAGCGCAACTCGACGTTTTCCGTTGAATTTCGGCACGGTTACTTAAAGTGTTGGAGTGTTTACTGAGAGGGTGAAGAGGTGGGACGCGCCTTGATGGGCTGTAATGCGCGAAATTCAAATCAGATATAAGCGATCGAGTTGTCGCGTCGCGTCGATATGTGAACCTGCAGCGATACCGCGCCCAGCGCCCGCGGTATTGCACACACTTATAACGATACGATATTCTCAAATGTAACACCAAATTTTCACCTCGATGCCTTTTAAAATTCGATAAAACGTGTCGACGATGGAAAATACGTTTCTGTTTACCAATGTTTATGGCATGCTACAGACATTCTTTACGACACATACTCGAATAGGCATAAACACCGTAAATAGCAACCGTTTTACTTCTAAAGACCTACTAATGTATTCGCTTTAGTATATCAACTACAAAGTAGACATTAAATGGGGCAAATGAAATTTACCTCTACAAATATCGAATGCATAGCTAAACAACCTACTATGCAACCAAAGACATGAAAATAATACTCTGTGTCACATTCACGTTGAATTTTAAATTACAGCCGCACATTCACCGTCATAGAAATGTTAGTTAGATATTAAATATTAAGGGGTGGCATACACGGTGGCGCGGCGTTCAACATTTATTGCAGTGCGGAAGCCTGTCAAACGCCCACGGCTATTTCTGGGTAATCGATTGCAGTCGATTGCACCGACGAGTTTGTTACGCGGAGCCACCAAGACGTTGTAACATGGCACTCTTTATTGATATCAATATCACACAAGTTTGTTTTAGAAAACGTTTTGATTCGTATTCAATAGGAAATGTTCTCAACAACGTCTAAAGAAAAACTACTCGATTTAGATTCTACAGCGCAAAATTAAAAAGTGGAACTATGTTAACTTTAAAACAGTTCCGCTAGTTGCAGCGCAGAACGACAAACAACTTGGATAACTTCTAACATAATCCAATTTAATAGTTGAACAAACAAAATACCAATTAAATTGAAAGCAAAACGAGCAAAGTGTATATTGGCAGATACTCAGCGGTATTAGCGGCGTTTGCAATTGTAAGCAAACACACGATTACCGAGTACTCGCTGCTTAACTAATTCGTATCACGCTTAAGAGCCCACTCGAACATAGGGGGAAAGAATATAACGATCGTGAATGTCCGGCGACCGCAGTTTGCCCAATTGAAACGTATAATGAAATTTGTATATTAGCTCAGGAACGGGCAAACGAAAACCTTGTAAAAGTGTTTCCATGTACGAATTGATACGCCCCGGAAAATACCTCCGCGAAATTCAAATAAAATTGCAAATACGATGTATTGGTTGTGTGTGAGCCACGTTAAAGGCGTATGAGTGCAGTTTGCATTAAAGTAATTGTTGAGTGTCGGCCGTTTGTGGCAGCGCTATGTTCATGCAGCTTCAATTTGCAAAATTAGATGCTGTTATACACGAAGTGGCCATTTTTATGCATCAAATAGCATTGCTTTCTTAATTAAAAATGCACATATCTTTTATCCTGAATTTGGATAGAGATTTGTTTATTTTTTTTTAATTTTATCTCCCTTTTGAGCCTCGCTAAAAGCTACAGTATAATTTCACAAGTTAATGTCTCTAAAATAGAGATAGTAATAACAAATGAACATAAATCAGAAACTTGCTCATCAGAGTAAGGGAAGATAAACCAAAACGTACAAGACAAATTCAGGTGATATTCAGAATTAATAACAGCCCGCGAGAAAGTTTATGACGCACGTACATGTATAAGCTGTAGCAATTAGTTGTAATGAAGTAGGTTGGAGGTCGGGGCGCCGCTTGCCTTGTCACACTACCGACTAGATTAAGGTCTCCGGCACGCGGTCCCGCCGCTCGTAACTTGTTTTGCATGAATCTGTACGCGACTTTCATATGGCTCTCAGGAGGAGACTCAGTTCAGCACCTCTAATGTAAATGAAATTGTGTGCAAGAAATAAAGCAGGGCTTCTCGGCCGCTATTTATCGCCGCTCGCGTCTCCTAACTCCCACGTAATGGGAATGTGGAGACGACGCCGCGCGCAGTAATGAACCGGCCTGCCTTAACGTATGGCCTTTATTGATGACACCCGCGCCCTCAACACACTTACTACTTTATTGTCACCCTACGCAGGCATAGTTTCAATTACGACGCGCTTCTTACGATACTTTACGCCCGTCGCCTCTATCTGAGCACATGCTCCAATGAAATCCCAGGCTCTGCCAGTCCCTTTGTTGGGTTTAATTACTATCCAAAGAGGTCTGGTGAATGGGTAATTAATCACGGAATAAGATGGATTACGAACTGGTTGATATTGAATATGAGTGATTAATGTATTAATTTTGTCACTTCATCTCCGTTAAATTAGGTGCATACTTTAATATTTTGATTAGGAATATGAACAGATCATTATTTTATGATCATCAAATTAATCTAATCAAAAGCTCTAATTTATGTATGTTTCATTGTTGGAACATTTTGGTTAGATTAGTAATTATAACATGATTGCCGAGATTATTGGTGTATGTATAGAGCGTGTGTGGGGTGCGGGGGGTGTATTGTGCGGTCCCTCGGTATGGCGGTGTGTACTCGGCTCAAACACAAATTCTGTCGATCGTTAGCCGGTACCACGTGTGATTAATTAAATTTCTTTCACGCTTCGAATTTAAGTTCGAGTAGAAATCGTTAACGGCCGGAAAGGCCTGTTGAGCCGTAATTTACGTCTTTTCGTTCGACACTAGCTACTTGCGTCATTTGAGAATTGCGTGCTGTGTGCCTTATAACCATTAAATTTATATACGTACATAGGAAATTAGGTAGTTGTTCAAATAGTGATTGCCGTCAGATTATGATCGTAACTTGTAAATTTTTACCTTAGAAAATATTAAGCTTTATTATTATTTTTTATTTTACTCGTGTTATTAATGTAAAATTAATCTGTTATCCGTGTGGGATCGAAAACAGTGTTTACGCTAATACCTTCCTACATTAATGTTTCAAGCACATAAATGATCATTTGTAGTTTTGAAAAGGACTTATTACTTCTAAATGTGCTTTTATTGCACTTTATAGCTCTTGTAATCAACGACCAAAATCTTGCAGACACCAAAAGTTGAATATCTCTGACATACAATCAAAACTTTAGCCTCATAAAACGTTGAAATCGTTCTGTAGTTTATAAGTTATGACACTCACTTCCCTTACACCTTATTCGAACAAGTAAGTTTAATTAATTCAGGGGTTGCGCACCGCGGGCACAAAGTGTCGTTACCAACACTAGTGCACCTAGGACATGGACATGTGTATTATTAATGACACGACACATGTGCGGTCTCTTTTGCATTGTATATCAATTCGTGGTTCAAGTTTGTTTGGAAATTTTTGGGACGGAATAATTAAATTCTGTTTTGGATTATGAGGGAAAATTTTGCCATAAGGATTTTCCTGAGTATGAAGGTTTTATATCACCATGCTTTGCAAAGTAATGTTTAAGCTCTTCGGTAAAGCTATATTATGAACCATAAAGAAAAATATTGAAAGAACACACAATAAAACTGCCTTGTCAGGAATTGAAACAAATTTACAAATCTTAATGTTTTTAACGTAATTGCTCATTTAGGTAAGGAACAAAAACTTTGACAAAGCGAAAGCTAGCTGGCAACAGAGGCAACCATAATCTTAATTCTAAAGCTTTTCTTTAACAAAAACAATCAAAATTTTATCAAAGAGAAGTCAAGAACCGCAGACAATAGTAACGCAAGTAAAGAACAAAATGAATTTCAATCTTTTCTACTTACCCTAAAAAAGACAAAGTGAAAACGTTCATTTCAAAATATCAATCCGGTACCTTATATTCAAGTTTCGGCATTCAAACGAAGTCCTTTTTATACTTCAATCATTACATTCTTTCCGAATAAAAAGTTAGAAAAGGACTAGACAAAATCCATCCAAATCTTGGGCCCACAACTTGCCAATTGCAAGTTTCAATGAAAAAGGACGGTCGCACGGAACGACTGATATATAGAAGGCGCAAAAATGGCCGCGGACGAATCGATAAACCTTAGAAGAAGCGCGCTGGGTCTTGCTAAAACGGGAAGTTTATGGTAATCACGGCTGCGGAGGAACCCGTGATTGATTGTTGTAGGCGACCTACTGCGGCCCGGGGCTCGGGCACACCCACGCCGCACTACTACACCACACGTGTTCGCGTTTTGTTGTACAACTATAATTTTCGTTAGCGAACCTTTTTGCGAACGTGCCCGCCGAAACTATTTATTAATGGCACCCGTGACTGTGCGCCATAGAAAAGCTTGGCCTTATCTGTCTAGCTATCGGCGCGTCTGTTACGCATGGGTGTGTGCCATTCTTTAATACGGCAGTAACGACAAGGGTGCGACTTCCAGCCCTACGGCCTGTTAAGACGGTAAGAGAAATGGCGATTGAGGATCCCAAGATTTAAGTGGCAGTTTCAAATGTGCCTACTTTTAGTGTTATTTCCTAAACGGAAACCATTTGTTTGCCTCATGCACGATCGAGGAGAAAAATTTACGCAATAGCCCGAGTATTTCTCTCAAGTGTTTATGCGATAAGATTGCTCCGATGGAAGTGCATTTGCGCCATTATATACGTTTGTATCGTTTTGTGAAATGTATTTGAACATTCAAAAAGATACGTTGAAAATATTAAAACGTATATCGTCGGAGTGCGTGCGCCTAAAAAAAAGAAGTTGTGTATGAATCATCGAGTCCTGCTGTCACGTTGTTTTGGGAAACCATTAGTTAAACGTCCAATAAAAAGTAGTGGAGCTCGTGAAATAAAACTGAGCCGGGTGTGTGCACTAGTGTGGTTTACGTTACTACGGTCGCGTATACGTGGAACTTGGCCAATCTACACCAACTTATAACTCGCCCGTAATGGCTACTGAAATTTCCTTCCGCAACTCAAAAATAAATTCTCGCCCAAATATGTCATGAGATTCGGGAGCTCTTATTTTATAAATATCGCTGTCCTAAGTTGTAAGTGATATGTCTCATAGAACTTATGGTTGTACTTTTCTGTTTTACTGGAGATGTAGGCCCAACTTGTGTAAAACTTTATGCCTTAGAGAAACTAAATATTTAACGATATTCGTGACAGTAGGCAGTGTTATGATGAAACTTGCTCTATCGGGCCGTTTAGTAGAATATTTCTGGAGCCCAAACTTGATGCGTACACCCTCATATATCGTGGGGCAATATGACTTTAACAGGTGCGAGCTCATAAAGAAGCACAGGTGTACCCGTCTCTGGGACGGTTAAATCCGGCAAATAGAAATTGATGTTAGTAGGTGAAATCTAAACTACACTATATTTTAGCCATTTCGAGGCGCGTCGGTGCTTTGTTGTTAAAATTCATGGTAAGCGGAAGCAATTAAGGGAGTAATATGTAAGGACGTAACGGAGTGACGGGAATTTGTTGCCAGCGTTTTAATGGACGTCCGTATTTATGTTTCAAAATGCAGCACCGCGAGCTTTCCTGTCTCCTCGCATTAATAATTATCACAATCATTTATAAAGCAATTAAATGAACACAGTGTCTTATTAAAAACTCCATTAAGTATTTAGTAAATGCCGACTTTATTCCACTGTTGTAAATGTTTAAGTTTATAATTATGGCTTACCCTTATTTCGAAACGGAAAATCTGAAAATTTAATTGTGTCTGAAATATCAGTTTCTATTTCGGGTATCAACCATTTATCTTGCCTAACATTGTACAATCTTATTGACATACGATTGTACAATGATAGGCGAATGCGATGGATCTAAGAGCGTCCGTCTAATTTGTACATTGATATTAAAAAAAACCACTGACAATTTAAACAAAATTACAATTTCAGCGTCGCCGTTTAAATCTGTGTCATTTACTCCTCGGTCATTAAACACAAAAACCGTCAAAGAAATAAAGATATTTTTTATTATTCAAAGTGAGCCGCGGTATCACCCTATCACTCCGTGCGGGAAGGCGGAGCAGCTATTAGCTTAACGACCATTTTAATATAAGAGATGACATATTAAATTTACGAGGGCGAGCTTCCCGTAGCGTAAACGTTGACGCTGACGTGTCGCCTCTGTCTTCTTTATTGCGTACGTAAATATAACTATCAGATGTGTTTATGATATGCTAAGGCGAATTTTTAATGGCCGGAATCGTTTACGAGTCACGTACTCAGTACACACTGTATAACCGATGATCGTTACTTTAACACTCTACCGTCAAGTACGCGTTAAACAAACGCTGTCTTCACTTTGTGACTCAAACGTCGCACGATGTTTACGAAAACTGTGTAAAAAGCGAGCCCGTAACATTGATCATTTTCTCCGACACGCAACAAAAAAGGGACGAAATAATAAGCGATTAGTTTCCCGCTCCGTCGTATATACATTACGCGGATCGCACGGAGAAAAGCTTGCTTCATGCACACCTCTCGTTTCGCACGGAAGCGAACCGTAATTACTCTAAAACACTACCCATTTGTTTGATGTCTTTGTTCGTTGTTTGCTCCACTTAGGGCGAGCATCACCCTTGCGATGCCGCCCGACACATGCCGTGAGTTTCGTACAGCCATTAGGTGCGAGACAATGGGGCAAGACACAAAAAACAAGCATTAATAATCAGGAATATGCATCGACAACGGGAAAGGGTGGTATCTGCTCCCCAGCCCTTTCAGCGGGGACGAGACATAATGGCGGTGGAAACTTCAACCGACAAAGACAATGGTAATGGCTCGAATGGGTATAGGTAGCGTGGCGCCGATTTTTCGTACTTTTTCTGCGTACTCTGTTGTACGTTGAGTAAGTATGCAGGGTCCTATTGTTTCGGCGAGAAAGCAAGAGCGATTGAATTGTTTAATATCACTCGGGTTCAGGTAAAAGAATTGTTAACGTGACGGCGTCTCATTATAATAATTTACAAGCGGTAACTTTATAATCACAATTTGTATCAAGAGTCCAAAGATAAGAAACGCTCACTAAATTTTGTGTTAAGTGGAAATATTTTGTGGAGTTAAAACCATTGATATGCAGTGTTGACTGGCTTATGTTTGCTTAATTATTCCTTATAGTGCTATCAAACGTCGCGTGGATGACCACAATAATTTGATTAAATGTCCCGAAATTTACATTAAAATAATAAAGTGGCATTAGAGAAAGACAATAGCTGTGTTGTGTGCGTGTTGTAGCCTGCTACAAGTTAATCGGGGGCAAGCTTTATGGGCGCACATGATTGTAATAGTCTTGTAAAGGGTGACTGGTAATGTATTACGACAAATGGATGGCGCTAACTGAGACGGCACCAGTCAAATAAACTCAATTCCTCTTTTACGTTTTTTGTCCAATATTCTCATCTCTCTTACATCCACAATAAGTGTTCGATAAAAGATTTAATGCTATTAGAAATCGAACAAATAAAATGGATAGTTTAAAAGCTTAGTGCGCCAAACATAATTTCAAAGTGAATAGACGGACTAAAGCGCTAACTACTGCAATTAAGCCGTTAATCTATCTAGTGTTAGCAAAGTTCATGGTTACATCTGGAATACACATGTCACAGTGGCGCCCCCTGCCGCGGGGTGGGGAAAAATCTAAACACAGTAAAAGCCGGCTTTAGTGGCATTTTATTGGCTCCATTTGGAGCCCCGCCAGCTCTGTTCCTTTGGCTCTAATTGATATCTGACCAAAACGTTCACTTCACGTACGTAGATTTCTTGTAGACAAGTGTAATGTGCACTGTGTTTTGTATCTGCTACCATTTAGTGATAATTAAACTGGTTCTAGTAGAAAATTGGAGTCAAAATCAGTTTTTAGTTCTCTTTAGTCACCTACAAAATTACATGGATAGTTCAGTGTCTATTTTCCTGTAAACGTTTATAGTCGCTAACTCGTTAATGTTAGGTGTTGTCATTTCTCGCTTCACACGATTTTGTTTCTGAATTGGCCATGCATTATTGCAGGTGACTGCACATAGGTTACAGTTTCCTGATTTGACTTGCGTGCAATGAACCCCAATAAACCTACTATCCAAACCTGGGTTCGCCAATCTGTTAAGAGAAACGGTATAAATAACCCCCAATAAACAATACGTTCCAAACCTGGGTTCGCCAATCTGTCAAGCTTGCGATTAAGGCAAAGTTTCTCCAAACACTTTAATGTGACAGACTATAAGGAAAACGACTTACATTTAGCATTGTACAATATATATAATTCATTTATTCAACAACAGAAAATAGGTAAGTGCGGCTTAACCTGAAGAGTGATCCGCGTGGTAGTTATGTATTATTTAGCCACGAGCTCAAGAACCAGTTTTCTTTCGAATAACAATATCTTGGTTCAAAAACCTGAAGTTTAGGCTCTTCACACCTTAACATGAAATGAGTGTAAATAATTAAACTTACACTTTACATCCCTTCTCCTTATGCATGTAGGATTAAGATTATTAAAACTGTAAAACGTTTCTAAACGATAAAGAACTTTGCTTCAGAACGAATGAATGTGAGAGTGGGAGTGAAAGAAATGAGCGAGGACAAGATGGCGTACAACGGTGGTTAGATTATGTGTAATTTTATGTCGAAGGTGGAAATAAAATAGTTTAAAGTGTACAATTGTCTTTTTCTGGATATCCCAACACTACAAATTGGGGGCTCGTCCGGGATACCAGAAAAAAACAATAGAAGAAGATTGCCGTGTATGTGTGCTTCGCGATCGCGGTAAGGTGAGCTGCGACCACGTGCGCCGGGCGGCAAATTAACGACGACGAAGTAAGAAGTTTCAAAGTTTTAAAACACAACGATGTCCGACGAGAAGAACCCCGTTCCTACTTTCAACTACGCCGATATAATTCCAAAATACAACGGCACCGACAAGACGTACTCGTCGGCAAAATGGGCGCAGGACATAGAAGACAACGCCGAGATATTCGGGTGGTCGGCGCAGCAAAAGCTGATTTTGGCGAGAAGGTCATTATCGGGCACAGCAGAATTATGGCTCAAATCGGAAAAAGCCTTCAAAAGTTACGAAGAATTACGGACGGCATTACTCAAAGAATTCCCAGAAACGGTCAACAGCAAAGAGATGCACGAGCTCATGGCGTCCCGCAAAAAGAAAAGCACTGAAACCTACTACGAGTATATGTTAACGATGAAGGAGTTGGGTAAGCGTGCTAAATTCCCAGATTATGTGGCGATACAGTATATCATAGACGGAATACAAGACTACGAATCGAATAAAACGATCCTGTACGGCGCGTCTACTTATTCTGTATTAAAGGAAAGAATCATCATCTACGAAACTATGAAGAGTAAAACTAAGAAAAGGCATGATGATGGTACGACGAAGCAGCAGAAGCAGGACCTGGAAAAGAAGGGTCATTCGGAGAAGTCTGGTCGCCGATGTTTTAAGTGTGGTGAGACAGATCACGTCGCCAACGCATGCAAGAAAGGTGTAAAATGCTTCCGATGCAACTCGTTCGGTCATATTGGACGAGAGTGCAAGGAGCCGATCTCAAATACAGATTCGCAGGGTAAGCATAAAGATGGCGGCGGTGGTCATAATTCTCGCACTTCCATGCTGTGTACGAAAATTTCACCGGAACTTGGCGATGGCGTTCCGGATCCGGAAGAAAAACATGGCAGCCACGATCAAGATGAACGAGGAACGAACGAACGAGTGACAGGTGTGAACGAGTCAGTGTTAACGTCAAACTTCTGTCAATCACGTCAGTGTCATAAGTGTCAAAGTGAAATGGTGTTAAGTGTAAACAAAGACTTTGCGTGTAACAAATCAGTTAAAAACATTAAGATTAGTGGAATAAATGTTGATAGCCTTGTAGATTCAGGTAGTGACTTAAATTTAATAGCTTCTAACTTGTTTTTCGAGTTGAATGTAACATCATATGAAAAGGTAAGAGTCACATTGTCAGGACTCGGTTCTACAAGCGTGTTTTCGCTAGGAAAGTTCAATGAAAACGTAGAGATAGATGGATATTGTTTTGATGTGTGTTTTTACATTGTTCCACAAGAAGTTATGCCGTATAAAGTTATTTTAGGCCAACCATTCTTAGTAAATGTTACAGCTGTCATTGATAAAGGTTCAGTCACTGTTATGCCTCACTGTAATGATGTTTTACTGCAGTGTATGCTTGCTGAGGTTCCAGAACCACTATGTTTTGTGTCTGATCCGCAGATACGAGAGGTGGCTCAGAATTTGATTAACAAATACCAACCTAGGAGGATAAAAGAGGCTCCGATAAAAATGACGATAATATTGAAAGATGACATCCCTGTTGCACAGCGTCCACGAAGGTTGTCACTCGCTGAGCAGCAAGAAGTAGAGAAACAAGTAAGTGAATGGTTACGAGATGGTATTATTAGGCCAAGCTTTTCAGAATATGCAAGTCCATTAGTGCTTGTAAAGAAGAAAGATGGATCTACAAGAATATGTGTTGATTATCGAATGATCAACAAAAAGATGGTCAAGGATGAATTTCCACTTCCAGTCATAGAAGATCATATTGACAAGTTATCAGGGGCTAAGGTGTTCAGTAAATTGGATTTAAAAGATGCTTTCTTTCATTTGAAAATAGAGGAAAGTTCAGTTGGATATACCTCTTTTGTAACACATCATGGTCAATTTGAATTCCTCAGGGCACCATTTGGATTGTCAATTTGCCCTAAGTATTTCACAAGATTTATAACGATAATTTTCAGAGATCTTATAGCCAAAGGTCACATTCTTATATTCATTGACGATGCCATAATTCCAGCGAATGACTATAAAGAAGCAGTTGAAAGGTTAGAAGAAGCACTACAAGTAGCATCAGATTTTGGACTGGAAATAAACTGGAAGAAGAGTGAAGTTCTGACAACCAAAGTTGAGTATTTGGGTCACATTGTGCAAGATGGTGAAATCAAACCCTCCACTGGAAAAACTGAAGCAGTTGTCAAGTTCCCTGAACCCAAGACGGTGAAACAACTACAAAGCTTTATGGGGCTAGCGTCATATTTCAGGAAGTACATACCCCATTTTGCTAAAATAGCTACTCCATTGACTGACCTACTAAAGAAGGATCAAAGTTTTACGTTTGAAGATGAACACAGGTATGCATTTAATATTTTAAAAGAAAAATTAGGAAGTAGTCCAGTACTGAAGATTTTCAACCCAAGAAGACGTACAGAATTACACACAGATGCTTCGAGTTTGGCTTATGCAGCAGTATTAATGCAGTGGTGTGAAGACAGTGGCCTACATCCCGTGTATTACATGAGCCGGAAGACCAGCGACGCGGAAAGAAAATATTCTAGTTACGAGCTGGAAGCTCTTGCTATTATAGAAGGTGTAAAGAAGTTTCGGCACTATCTATACGGCATTCCATTTAAGATTGTAACAGATTGCCAAGCTTTTCAGATGACGCTACAGAAGAAAGATCTTTCAACTAGAGTTGCTAGGTGGGCATTGTTATTACAAGAATTTGATTTTCAGGTTGAACACCGGTCTGGTACAAGGATGAAACATGTTGATGCGTTGAGCCGCAACCCATACATAGGAGTGACTACTAATAGCCTACATGAACAAATAAAGAAGGCACAAGAGCAAGATGAAGGATTAAAAGCTATCATGGAGGTACTCTCTGAGAAACCCTATCTCGACTACTACTTGGAAGGCGGTCTGCTGTATAAAGGCCTGGAAAGAAAACTGATGGTACCTAAGAACATGGAGATGGAGGTCATAAAGAGAGCGCACTCAAACGGACATTTTGGTAAAAAGAAGATGATGGAGCTTATAAGTAAAGATTATTATATTAAAGATTTAACAAAGAAATTAGAAGATTTTATCATCACTTGTATCCCATGTATACTTGGCAGCAGAAAAGAGGGCAAGCAAGAAGGATTTCTACACCTGTTAGAGAAGGAAGATACACCCCTACATACTATCCACATTGACCACCTTGGGCCAATGACGGAGACAAAGAAGATGTACAATCATCTACTCACAATGGTGGATGCATTTACAAAGTTTGTGTGGATATTCCCCACAAGAAGTACTACAAGCAAGGAAACCCTTGAGAAGTTGAGAATCCATCAGCAGCAATTTGGAAACCCCACTAGAATAATTAGTGACAGGGGAACAGCATTCACTAGTCATGAATTTCAACAATATTGTGAAGAAGAAGGAATCAAACATGCCAAGATTACTACAGGAGTGCCTAGGGGAAATGGGCAAGTAGAAAGAATGCACAGGACTATAATATCAATCCTCACGAAGCTATGCATTGAAGACCCTACCCAATGGTACAAGCATGTCAGTCATGTGCAAAGAGCATTGAATAGTACTTGGCAGAGAAGCATCAATTGTACCCCGTTTGAACTGCTTGTAGGAACAACTATGAAAACCAAAGAAGATATTGAAATCTACGACTTACTAATGCAAGAGGGAAGAGATATCTTTGTACAAGATAGAGAAGATAACCGACGTAAGGCGAAAGAGCACATTTTGCAGGTGCAGGAAGAAAATATACAAGCTTTTAACAGAAAACGTAAAGAAAGCACTAAGTATAAAGAAGGTGACTTGGTAGCAATCAAACGAACTCAGTTTGGGTCTGGGATGAAACTAAAGCCTAAATATCTTGGACCTTATAGCATCATTAAGGTCAAAGGGAACGACCGGTACGATGTACAGAAGTTGGACCCTACTGCAGAAGGACCAGGTAAGACATCCACTGTAGTAGATTTCATGAAGAAATGGCCCAATGACTGAGCCATTATCATTCTAGTTATTGTTATTCTATTGTTGCTTTGTGTATGCAACATAATTTTAGTTGTTAACTGTAACAGTGTATAAGACTGTATTTCTAGTATTAGTATGTTATTAAGATAAGTTGATAAATCTGTAAAAGTGTGTAAGACTTTAGACTGTATTTGTGTTAGTATTAGTATGATAATAGGATTAGATGATTAAACTGTAACAACGTGTAAGATTGTATTCTGTTTGTATTAGTCTTGTGTTAAGCAGGCTAAAAGATGTTCTTGTTAGTGCTGTATAATTTCTGAGGCCAGAAATAGCTACAGGATGGCCGAGTTGTAGGATTAAGATTATTAAAACTGTAAAACGTTTCTAAACGATAAAGAACTTTGCTTCAGAACGAATGAATGTGAGAGTGGGAGTGAAAGAAATGAGCGAGGACAAGATGGCGTACAACGGTGGTTAGATTATGTGTAATTTTATGTCGAAGGTGGAAATAAAATAGTTTAAAGTGTACAATTGTCTTTTTCTGGATATCCCAACACTACATGCATTATAAGTGCAAATGAATATCTAACTCCTGAAGGAGTGGAAACATGAATAAGTAAAGAATGATAACTTGGTCCGCGTGCACAATGTTACAAGTTACTTATGTTACGAACTTTCGCTCATTTGTCTAACATACAAAGTTTTAGGATAACATCTAATCGGTAAAGTAGGATTGGAAGGTTTTTGTATGAGAATAAAGTGTTATTATTATTTTGTTTGGTTTCTGGTGTTTATGCCAAGGATTTTTAAATAATGATGATTGTTCGATGCAGAACAAAAACCGATCGCATTTTAAAAGTAAGATTCTATACTGTACTGCCGCTTAGGTTTCGTTTGCTATTAAGTATCATTTATCTTTCTTACCATGGCTGTCACTAAATGTCTACCTCTTTAAAAATGTCTGTAGTATGGTAAATGGCTTTTATTTTCAATTAATTGAAAAAGTAATTTGTACTCACCATTTTGTTGTTGATTTCATGAAAATGTATTTCGCACACTTTGTCTACTATGTCTTCACTTTGAAACGTGACGAAACCGAAACCTGAAACAAATAAACATTAATATTAGTAAAATATAACATTAAAATACACACTGAAACAAAAAATGTATGATTAAAAACAAGAGTATCCACCCTTGAAGTATTTATTTCACTTTTAATTTTTTACAACTTAAACTACGTAGGAATTTGGACGCAAGAACTCAAAACTAACTTTTTGACTTCACGGTCGTTTAAGTAATCAAAAACATAAAAGTATCGACTTTGATATCGTTTTAATTAAAGGCAATTCGCGTCAAGGTTATTTCAAAAGGCGCGTCAATCAGTTTTCGACAAAACCTATCAAAGTGTTGTAGTGGGTCGGCTCGGGCAGCCACAGCGGCTTTGTGTTGCCAATTTAATAAAACTTGCGCCCCTGCCACCGTCGCCGCCGCCGCCACCACCGCTGCCTGCGCCACCGGCGTCCAACCAAACAATACCAACCCTCCTTTAAATGTTCCCAGACATTCACATGGCCGCATAGACGACCAACTTCGCCTATATGTTCTCCGTCCGACTCAAAAGATCGTTCAAGTTCGCCCCCGCACGATTCATGAATTACAAATTGCAATTTTGAGTTTCACACTCGAATCGCTTTCCGATATTTACACGATTCCATGCGACAACTTACGACCTAGCTTACAATCTGTCGCACAAATAAATCCCTCCAGTTCGAAACACGTCGCTCGGCGCGTCGTGTTTCCCGATTCGCAATCACCTGACGTAGACCAAGTTTCCGCTTAAAGTGGCAAACAAAACAAGGCGATGAGCAGGCGTGTTTCTGTCTGCTAACGATTAAGACACACACACGTGACGTATCCACCCACGACGACAAATAGCATTAGCGAGCCGCTCCGCAAACAGTTGGTGGCGCCGCGATTATGCTGACACGTACACGAACACCGGCCTATCGCTACAACTTTCTCGTCCCGTGTCCACGTGTTGATATGGGCACGTGTGGGCGACATACATCTTCATGAGTCGGGATCAACGTCGTCAATCCCGAAAGTTATACAGAACCGTTTCAAAACTGAACTTGTCCGACAATAGCCGCCGGCGACGAGGCGCTAATCGATACCCTTGTAAATGTTACGGCCGAGCCGATACTTATAATCTGACAGTGCGGCTCTTTGTTCATATTTAGTTCATCACCTTTCACGACTTGGGCTGCCCTAAACAAACAGCACGATCCGGCCCCAAACTAGGGCGCACTTGGTATTTCACGCGCGGCCGGGTGGCTTTGCGTAGGAATCGAGGCAAAGATAGTAACACCCGAAAAGGCAAATAGGGGTTCAATCGAGTTCCGTTAGATGACCGTATTTTCTTTATGCATTATAAGGTCGGTGCGGTATATCAAGTGAATCGTTTCTGCGTTATTGCTTTCCCAATAAAAACGATTGGAAACAATCCCCACTTACATAAAACATGGCGTCGGCAAAGCTGTACGGAACTTGATAACGCATTGTTTTGATGTTCGGATATCGCAAGCGAGTGAGAGAGCCTCGCAGGACAGATATAATGTAGTCGCGTGCCGAGTGCTGCCGGCTCGCCTTATTTATGCGGGTCTGCAAACCGAATAAAGTGGGAGGCAAGCAACATCGACGGCCGCCGAGTAAAGTTATCTGCGGGCGACATGGCTGAGCAAATATGAAATCGGACCACACGATCAAACTAAATGAACTTTTCTTAATGGATTAGCAACGTTAAAATCACCAATGTTTTGCTGGTATACACACAAACTGAGCAAATAAATACAATACCCGTAAAGTTTGTAGATGAAACGTTAAGAGAAAAGGGAGAAATAGCATTGTCACTGACCACGTAAAAAGTTTTGGGTTTCGTGTTGCCTTTGTGTGCTCGCTCTAGATAAATGGGGTATTTTCGTGAAATTCGTCCGCGTCACTTCTCGTAACAATGGCGAAGATAAATAATCTCTGCGTAAGAAAAGGATTCCGTAAACATAATTATTTGAACTCGCAATTGTAGCTGTGAAACGCTAATGAAAGTTCTCCTGGGTCGCTTCAGGAATTAACTTTATTTTTCTCCGACTTCAATTACATTGGGTACCTTTACTTTTTAAGCGGAATACTTTAATTAAATCTGGCGGCTTATAGGTGATCTGCGTCCCTCTGCACTGATTGGTCCTTTACTTTGTTTGTTAAATTAAATTCACATCACTTCGTTTAGCTTTACCGACGTGAAAATTGTAAATGCTTTTATCAGCAAATTGTGACTTTTCGCTGAAATGGGTAAATCTTGATATTTGTAACATAAAGGACTGTGTCAATACAATTTCTAAAAAAAATCTTGTAAAAGTATTCCATTTTTGTATCAATATGTCTCCGATATCAATAGGCCTATTTCCCTACCCCGGCTCTGGCGTGAGGCACGTGAACCTCCCCACTATAGCTATGTAAACGTCGGACGATTTTCATTAATTCCCATCGAGTTCGCACCTGCGATAGCGGCACTCGTTATTTTAATATAAGAAGCGAGAGGTTGAAGCAAAGATTATGAATGTGTCTCCCGATATCGGATATCTCGACACATCTGTCGGGCGGCACGTGGAGCTGACAGTGGGCGGCCCGCCCCCGCTCGCTGCCCCCCTGCCCTACCGAATGCTCCCCCGCCCCCGAATCGGGGCCATAGGCAGTATAATCTGCCCCGCCACTGTATGAAACACCGGCCGGTGGCGTTTATGGCGCTATAATAACCGTATAAAACGCGACTTATTGTAGGCGTCGATAACGGACGTTATACAACCTTAGGCCTCCACTTTGTGCCAAGCCGACGCTCCCGGCTATACCACATTTTTTCTATGTTACCTTTGCGCTCCCGAATGCTATAATGGAATTTATTGCGATATCTCCCACTAATGTAATTCCCGCAGTATTCATTTGTCTAATTGAATATTACATTAGCACATACATTATGCACAAGGTTCTATTCCAAGGCATATAATAAATAAGAACTGTGTAGGTAGGAATTGTAGTTCGCCTTCGATTTGTATTTTTGTTGGCACACTAATGCAGAATTTCCTCCCCGACATGCAGATTTTCTCAAGATGTTTTCCTTTACTGAAAATAAATATTTACCTTCGCTGCGAAAAATTCAATGGTGCAAAACGTGGATAGAACGTGGCTCACGTACGAGATTAATTCTCTATCGATCCTATCAATACGTACTTGAATCTAGCATGGATGATAGCCCAGTATTCGTAGCTACGAGTATACTTGTACGTTTACTACTTGTCATTTCCACAACAACAACTGTATACAAGTTAATAAACAGTATCTTGTTACACAGAAAGTGAGTCAACAGGACTCATTGTAGCGTCAATTTTGCTTGTTTTTGTACAGAATAAAAGTAATGTAGTATGTCGGCGATAACTAGCAAGTTTTCATTAGGAGCTCGCTCAACAAGCTCTCAAATGATCAGCGAGTTGGCCGGTTGCGCTCGCCGTCGCAACTTTTGTTATTGTTTCGCTTCATTATTGTAATACGAAATACGCGGCACAATAATTAAGAGATACTTGTCTATCGCCCCTTCTGACGTCATAGTTGGCCCAAACTTTTATCAACGGACTCTCATCGTGACAGAATGTTTGCTACGTAAATAATTGCCGGATTGCTTCTGAGCTCAGCTAATAATAACAAGTTAATCGCAATAGTTATTATCGAGTAAAAGGCTGGGTTATATGAAACGGGATTAGCTTCGTCGAGCTCGAGTGCTGTTCCGCGATCCATGTTTATTAGAAACCTATTAACTGAACATTTGTTCCATGTGGGTGGGTTACCTAACTACTTACCTACCTACCCACCAGCTATTTTCATATAAAATCATTCTTAGTTAATATTGATGTAAAAACTATAGTACGGCCTCGGCTCACGCCTATTGGATATCGAACCTGTTCCAATCAGTTTTTTTCAGCTTTATGTTCAATTAATCACAGGAAAATGTCGCGACGTTGGTGGGTGGATGAGGTAAAAAATGTATAACATACCTATAAAAAGTCTCAAGCACCTAATACGAATTTTATGTCTATAAATCACACTAAAGCTGAAACTGCAGAACGAAACGATTCTTTTCAAATTATTTTCTTATCAACATTACAGGAGAGTATTACACTCCAGTTTGTACTAATGGATGATTGATCACACTTTCATACAAGTTCTTATTAGATATTTATTTCTGGTTCAAATATTGCGCGGTATGTAGGTAAGAACAACAGTCATACATTACCCCGCTGTATGATATAGTAATCTATCGAGAATTCAAATAGTTGATCGTAATAGCCGCTTCAAAATAATACGCGAATCCCGTGCCAATACAAATACGCTCCGGTTCTAATGCATTCGCTGCGAGGTGCAAATTCTAAATGTAAACTTTCGGCAAGCTAAGAAAATGGGAAATAAAAGCTGGGAAGAATTGGCTCATCCTCATTTTCTCTATTGTTAAGTTGAATAGGACACGAACTATCAAGTTGCTAGACGCGCTGATTGTGTGGAGACACCTATATTGTCTACGTTCAGGTAAGTAAAACAGAAACACTGTGCCTCCTACGACGCTTTTTCCTTCAAGATGTTCAACTTTTAAAATCCCGAAGTTTGTCCAAGTTGTTTTATTGCTTCAGAAACGTTTTAAAGCTTTTGACACAACAAGAATTTTCGGACTCTTTTCGTAGTGTTTGGCGAAGAATTCGGAACGTGATTTCTTATAGAAGCGTCCTCTGTACAGTGTCGTGTTGTGTGTGACGTATCTTCTGCGTGGGCAGACTATCTAATATAACAGAAAAATGTTCTCTTAACGTGTTTACTTGGGAATTTCTTTGACAACTTATCAAAAGGGCGTGAAAGGAAATTATGCCATAAATCAAACGCATCGAAAAAAATTTTTAGAGCGATCAGTAACAGGAGAAATATTCGGGCGAGTGGCCGTTAGGCCGCAAGCGGCAGGACAATTTATCAAGGGCGTCGGTACCCTCGTCCAATCGGTTGATAGCATTGCCATAAATATTTACTTTAATAAGATTCCGTCCTTTTTATTCACGTGTGTTTTACGACACTGTTTGGCCCGTGATGTCAACCTGGTAGCAGCGTAAGCGCATTGTTTTTTATAGTGTCGGAATTTGTAGCGGAGCAAGTGAATATCCCTGACCCTGTCGTAATAGATTGTAAAGCTGTGGAATGTGCCAATCGACTGTATTAGGTTCGGGTGGATACCGAATATACACAATCACAGTTTTGGGGTTAGACTACATTTCGTGAGGTGCAGAATTAAATTTTAACATACTAGTTGAAGGTATTGGTAAAACGGTTCGGCATTACCTCATAAAATGCTTTTAAATAGGAACAGGCGAAATAGAACCTTAAGACCGTCTTACACGGATTTAGCAGAGATGGTGGAAATGAACTTTGACTTTGAATCAAGAAGGTAGGTAAAATTCTAGTGTTCCAACAGAGAAACTCATGATGGATTTTTTTAAGTTTATCAGAAGTAGGATTCCGTTGCATGAGGGAAATTTACAAAATATTTATATCAACTACACTTTTTTTTTTTTTTGGTGGGGTGGGAAATCATCAAATAACCCCTCCCGCTCGCCCGCTCCCGCCTCGCTGGGCAGAGCGAAAGGGAGTGTCAGACTTCTACTGACTAAAAACTACCCATGTTCCTTCTGAGCTCTTCATGTCGCGGCCGCGGTATCACTTGCGAACAACCCGCAGCTCCGACGGGACAACCCGCAGCCCCAACGGGATCGACTACACCTCTGCAAGATTTGGTGTAAATGACAATTTATCTACAGAATCGTCAGTGCATGCACGTGTTTTTTATGATCAGCAGTAAAGAAATAAATCCAAAGCTTGGCATTAGCCGGAATTGAAACATCGTTCTAGAAACTAAACAGGAGTTAGTGCAGATCATAAATACAGAAACAACCAAGGTTATGAGGTTTCAGTATGTAAAACTACAAAAACACCACCTATTTGAGTCACAAAAATATTGTACGGAAAATTGTAAAGTTGATCGTTCGTCGCACGGAATGAAGCAATAAGAATTTGATGAATTTAATAGTAAACTGTAACCCGAATTTGCGATTTATAGCACATAATAATGTAAATGGAACATTGTTGAAGGGAGACCAATTTTTCTATGAACGTCATAAACATTGTTTTACGATGGGTTGGGGAGTCTAGGTAGAACAATTTACTAAGTAAGCTATTTATTACTACCACAATGCGGAGTTCCTGTCTCGTTCCGAGTATTTTATTAGTTTAAACAAGGCATTTATAATTTTGTTGTGGTTTGTGGTTGACTGTTGCAATACTATTTTTTGGTTTGAAGTATCAAAATTTTGAATGGGCATAAAATAATAATGATTTTAAAAGACTAACTATGTCATGTTAATCATTTATGTCAATAGGCGTTGTTATGGTCCCATGTTGGGCGCCACTATACAGGTTGTAAAAGTACCCTTAACGCAAACGAAAGGCACTTGTTCTTCCCACCACTGCGATATTTTATTTTTGTTCTAGACCATACCTTGGAGCCTCCTAGTTACGGAGATATAGGGGGTCAAAGTTCCAAATTTTTCACAGCTGTTTTTGTAAATACTAGTTTTTCAGGTTATAACTTTACTTAAATTACCTCCATGACACGTTTACTATTCAAAGCATTCACTAGCACAATGTTTTAACAGTGCTACATTGAGTTTTACCGTAAAATGTGATTTTTGACCAACACGACAAAAAAAAAGTCGTTTCCCAGCAAAAAAAATTGCGTAGGGGTACTTAGTTTGATGTACAGAATGCTTGGTTGACGGCTGTGTGATGGGTTGATTTACACCCTGTATACTAGCGCAGGCCCCAAATTTTTGTTTTTATCAGACAGCAAAAATACAACCGAATTGGGAACCTCCTCCTTTTCATAAAGTCGGTTAAAACGATTAAAAATCGATGTTTGTGGTTATACTCTGAAATGGCCATATAGGCTACTTTTTAACGCGAACGAAGACGCGGGCAACAGCTAGTAAAACATAAATGTATAGAAGTGAGAATATATCGAGAACAGAGAGGTATAACCATTACATAGTGCGCTTAATTGCTTTTTAACTCAAACGAGCTACGCGTAATTAAATTACAATGGTGAATTTTATTTGTATGTATTGTCACTTTACGTAAATGTACCGACAGTTTCACTTGATCACATTAACATGAATTTGAAAGCACAACTTTGTTTTCCGAACTGTTTTAAAACTTTTATTGTTGTGATGGATGTATAGTTAAACGAATTCCATAATGTGAAATGTGCGTAGGTACAATTAAGTGTACTTATGTAAGCAATACTCTTTCAATGCTTTATTTTACAGTTATGCTCCATTTCAGGTATTTTTCAATAGTTATAGCTTTATAAAAACTCTTGGTACTACAACGGCTTGATAAAGTAGCTTCGTCGTTCCAAATACAAACAATAGATTATCCGGATCGATTATTTTTAATTTGCAAAGATTACATAGAAGGTATCCGAGGTAGTCCGGTATGATTGTTGCGGTCATTCGGCATCGCGACAAGATCGTCCCGTGAGCGCGTAATCCCACAGGGCGACGTGCCCGAGACGCGAGGGACGGGATTTGCGGGATCATCGGACACAAGACGGGAATACCCTTGTTGTGGTTACAACACTACTCGATGTTCTCCGCTATTGTCCAACGGACGATTCAGTTTATTTACAGAGAGATACTTGTGTTATTAAAACTATACTTCGTCTTTAAACTTCTTCCAACTTAAATATCGTACTAGATGAAATGATACAATAACAACGAGAATCTCCACCCGTGCAAAGTTATAATATTCTATATTGGATTGCTCTGAGAAAAAAGTCCAATGTAAAAGTTATGACGGGGGCGAGTGCATGACTCTGATAATATCGTTTTAATTGCGAATAGGAGTGAATTGAGCGGGGTGGGGGGAGAGGCAACATTATGATGCGAGCGGCGCAGCCGGGACTTGCGCAGATTGAGAATGAAGAGGCCGCACGTACGCCACGGTTCACTTGTTAAGAAGACCGCAGCGAGAAAACCAAATATTTACAATTGCATCCGAAATACAGAGCTTTGCACTCGAAAAAGAGCCATCTTAAAGTTGGTGAGTAAAGTTACGAGGGTTGTATTTCGAGCTGTCCTCGCTTGAGTTCTCGAGTGACCAGTCTCGCACCGGTCCGGGTTATTGCGGGACCGACCTTGTTTGCACAGCACTACAGAACTGTTCCGTGCTGATTTTGGCAATATTCCTTGTTCCACGTCACGAGACCACTGCAGCCGTGATACGATTGTTGCGCACTTTTTATTGTTATTATGACATGAAATGAAATATTTCCTGTTTGTGTTTCTGCACCACTGTAAAGTTTTTCAGTTCAGTTCACAATCCAAACACAATTTATCGTGACGGCAGATCTGATTTCCAACTACTGGAAGCTAGAAAGTATTAATTTAAAAGAAATTTCATAAAATAATAAAGCCAGAAACAGAAAACGAACTGTTTTGTCAACGGAGTCTGTAAATCTAGCAATAAAAGCGTCCACTCAACGTCGCAATTCACGACATTTCTTCAAGTAGGGGCGGCGAGGACGGAGTTGGGAAGCCTTAATTTGTCTCTCTCCAACCAAAGACAAAGTGTATTTCTTGGCCTTGTCTATCGCCGAATCTCGGCAGTCCATGTCATCTTGAACTAAGTCTAAACGATGCACTTTCTGGTTATCTCAATGTTGGATTATTGAGGTTTATTCTTCATATAATAAATATATGTAACAGATGCGACGTAGATGATGAGCTTTCTTTGTAGCGAGACGTAATGATATCGAATATATTTGTCGATAAAGTACGTATTCGTATACTTTAGGTTTCTCTTTCTGTTGCTTTTTATGTCAGTCTTTTATTAAATTATGTCTGGATGGCAGTCGTTAGGGCCGCACACCGACTTACCTACAAGGTGACCCGACTTTAACGTGCTCCATATTTATCAGCAATTTATGGCTCATATCTACACGGTTGCCATAAAATCTGCTTTCAAGGTGAAAACAATGTTTTTCAGTAAACTTGGTCGAACAATTTGTGAAAGCTGAAAAAACTTATAAAACAACAAGGCCTCGGATACACTTTTTAAGGTACTTCATTGTCGTAGTTAAAAAGTACGGCAAACTCTTATTTAACGCGAATGTTTTCAGCTTCGCGTTCAGAGGTCCATCAGAAAAACTAACGGAAAATCGTTCACCGGTATAAAGGGTTAAGTCGATTCTCAACACATCAACGCTTCATCCGGCGCTTTGTTCACGATAAGGACTTGAACACACACAGAGCACCTGTTTCGAGTGGCGAGCAATAAGTGCTGAACGTATTTGCGCAGCGCGATTACGCGTCGCTCCAGCCGAGCTAAAATTGAGCGTTGAACTGAAGCACATAATGATTTTAACGACTGTTCCGATTACACAATAAAAAACGTAACATTCTTTGTTTAAAAAAAACTATTGTAAAAAAGGTTTGTTTCTTAAGTTGGCGACCATTTCAGACCAATTGGATCACGGCTTTATTACTATTTAAGTGTTATGCTAATCTCGAAAAAGTTCCAGTCCGATTCACGGTCTACTAAAAGCTCGTAACGCTCATCTAATCAAAGCCGTTAAGGGGGCATCAGATTACAAATTTACAGGTAGGTCGGCCAATAAAGATGAACGTAAGAGAGAGTTAACTGTGCGAAGTAATCGCGGGCCGAAACGTTGTTTTACGAGTCCGACTTTGCATATCCCGACAGATGTTAGAACAATAAACCCGAAAGAGACGCCCGGGTATTGTGCCGAGTTGTTACTTGTTATTCTGTCGAAATCTATGTTTTAAAGGTTTAGAGACGTGTTCAACTAGAATTTTATGAAACAACTGCGCACCGGTAGGGTTACACTTTGATTTTTAATGTTCTCGGTGTGGCTCAGTTTGCGACTGGAAACTTTGTTATGTATATTTTATGGCAATCATCAACAATGTTACGACTGAATTTATGAGTTACATCTCCAAATACGAGCTGTATTAGACATTAATGAAACATGTAATATTGACACCCATTGCTAGCGTGAGTTTAAAACATTTTATACAATCCAAAAATAGGCTCTATTTCAAATTAACTTTAAAAAGCATTTGGTTCATCCGTTTCACTAGTATAAATTATTTTCATTTCACAGAAATTGTAAATATTTCAGAATTCGAATAGTGGAAATCTCATCCACTACACGTCGAATAAAATCAAACATCTATCACATTTAAAATAGCCGCTGTTTCATTTAAAAATCGAATACTCTTTCACATTTAAATTTGAAAAGTTGTCGGTGAGCGTCCGACCCGCTCGGTAAAAGGGTATTACTTATGAATCAATAGTTAATGAGTATCAATGGGAGGCTTTTGAAACTCGCCAGCCTCTGTGTGCATTCTCGGCGCATCATTAATATTGAAAGTTACTCGGCCGTCCATTGTCTCTGGAGTGGCCGCCTCTTTGTATATTATGCGTCTACTTCTGTGTGGAAGCGAACAACTCATTTCCTTTTAACAAAAGTTTTACTTGCAAAAATATTGCATCGTCCCATTTTCTGAGGCGCGTCACCCGATTTTGGTGTTTTACGCCACTTCCTATTTACATCGGAAAGTACCCAAATTAAGTATAATAACGGATTTAATGAACGCTAAAGATGTTTGTTAATATTAAGCGGTATCTGCACTTAAACACCACGGCCCATAACGCGCGTTAGGTTTTGGTTACATTTAGGCTTTATGCGCAATATACATAATAATGAAAACGGCTGCGTAAGCACAGATAATAATCATATGTGCGGAGGCATAACCGAATTGCACAGTCGGCATATGCGATTGTGGTCGTGCGGATCCGTTCCATTCGCGTCGTTTCGCTCCAAACTAGTTCCAATCAAATGCGAGCACCGATCGTATGCGTTGTGCTGTTGTCGTAATGTTTATAAACTTAGGGCGGGGATCTAGGTAACGGGAGCCAATATAGACCGCTGCGGGCGAAAAGACCATAATAGGCATCGGTAAAAATACTGTCTGGAAAAATTCGACGGCTGCGAATAAATGAAGTTAGCCCCTTACTATTTTTCCCGTGAAACTATTTTAATTAAAGCCGCTCGAATGGAAGGAGTTTATAGAGGGACAAATCGGTCGGCGGCCGATAGATTGGGAATGTTCAATTTCGGGGGCGGCCTCTCGATGAAGCTTGGAGGCTGCCAGTAATTGTCGTGGTCATTAACATTTACGATAATGACGAGGATAGGATTGACGTGGCTGGTTATCGCAGCATCCGATATGGCGGAGACGTCGTATAATCCTCACTAGAGCACGTTACGCCGCCACCGCGAGATCCAGTTTCGAGACGGATGGTAGTTCGCTATTTGGTTACACGCAGTTAATAATTGATCTCAAGTTTTGTTCCTCTTAGTTAACGCCATGTTTGGTAGCAGGAGCTGTGAGTGTGATTAACATAGTTTCAGGATTACGATTCTATCAAACTTGAAACGTTTCTGGGGAAATTAGCACACCAAAAGTTTTTATACGAGAGACAAATGCATTGAAGACGTGAACGCTGTTCAACATATTAATTCGCCCCAATACACATGTAGGTAGCGACCTACTTAAATGGTCTAAAACATGGTTGTAACGTATCAAAATGTGAAAATAATTCGCGTTACAATTGTACATTTGTTCACGAGAGTACTTCCAGGACAGGAAACATGTTTAGACGGGGGCCATAATGGGATTAAATTTTCAGACAGATGTGTAACAAAATTGGAGGATACATAATGTCATGTCTCATTATTTTAGGTCAAGATTTACGTAGAAATTGTAGGATGTTTTTATTTTTTGAAACGACAAACAAGATTCTGTTTGGATTTTCGACGCTTTGAGAGCTGTTGAGCTGATTTGATCATCAATAAATGTTTGAAGACGTGATTCAACAGAAATGTTTGATGATTAAAATATTTGTAGTGTCTTAAATATGCTTGTTTTTCTATTTACCTACCTAAAAGATAATACTAATGGAAATTCGATTTGTGTAAACAAATACTGAAATTGTAAATAACAGTAGACATACAATAAGAGTCAAGTATATACCTAAAAACTTAACCCCTCTTCAACCGCCTGGCAACCTAAAAATATTCCTAAAATCACGTCTCTAAAACATTTTAGGGTAGCCTGAAAAACGTAACAAACCCTTCCTCCACTCCACACAATGGCTTACACTATTACTTCAATCCACTTAGTCACACACTGTCACGCTAGCATTATAATGTGCCTGTTTCGAGTCACGGGCGAGTCATTAAGGCTTTGGGATCCTCTCGTCTCGAAGAAGCCATCTGCATGATTTGCGCATATTAATAACGCCGAGCTTGCATGTAAGAGCATACAGCCATACATGCTATAACGAGGAACGTATTATAAGTTGGCGATGAGCAGTTCTGTTTAATTTCAGCCAGGGTTCCGCTGTTTTCATTTTGAAAGATTTGCATGTAACAGGTTGGGTTTAAGTTTTCGAAATTTTGATTTAGAATAATTGTGTTTAGGATCGTGTTTTGTTTCAGTTTTAATGACAATCCTAGGTTAGTTTGTAATTTCATGAAACTAAATCTAAGATCTAATAGATGTCTAAACACACATTGCTGACTAGACAATATTATGTTTCACACATAGCCAGAATGTCGACGTTTCTAACAATATAGCCAGGATTATCATAATGCTGGCAAAACTATGTTTCACTACGTATTTACGGCATTACAGGTGTAAATAAGGTCGAATAAGTCATTTCGGTGTAGCCTTGAAGAGGTGAAAACGTAGGAAAAGTACCGAAACATTTGCTCACGAAAACAATGAAATACGTCCTCCAAGTAAAGAAATATTTCAGCCGAGTTTTTGTACATACCTGAGCCTAACATGCGCTAATAACACGTGAAATACATAAATGTTTAAAAACTACGCATAGAATTTCGTAAAAGGTGTCTTTTTTAAAGAAGTGTATAATCTTTGTATTCAAAAAACTTTTTTCAAAACCTTTATGCCAAGACGTGGCGTGTATGCACTTTGGCAAAGACGTAGCCTCGTGATGAGTAGGTACACTATGTAAACACACCTTTAAATGAGATATTAGGCTAAGGTTGCACTCGTAGCGGACGACGGAACCATTTTTAAAGCTGTCGTATATTTTTTTAACTGTGGACAATTTTCATAAAAATGCTAGAAGCAAGTAATTCATTTCTTTTCACCGCATAATACAATCTTAATTAGATTTCCAAATAACAAACTGCGTTAAGCTAAAATTAATGAGTGCTAATTAAACTAAAAACAAACCAGAGTAAAATAATAACGAACTCGCATAATGTCTTGCTCTAATGGCTTTAATTTATTTCATGTAATATTGTGTGATAAATAACAACTAGACTATGTTTTCTAATCAAGATAAAGCTTAGTTCACCTATATTTTAGGGAGAGTGAAAATATTTTTTGCTATTTTGCTTTCGTGTAACAGATTCTTACTTTGAAGATAGGATATTTCGATTAATTAGATACGACATTTAGTTTGTTTAAGTTTAAATAAAAGATAGGCACGTACAAAATAAAGTTTTTCCCCGCTATCGCTTCCGCCTGTCGTCTAACCGGTCCCTACCCTAACCACTCAACTCTCCGCGGCACGCCACACCCCCATAATGATGCATCTCGGGAGATACAGCATGAGGCTTTACAGATTTTAACTACGCCACAATATTTATCTTTCTTTTTACGCGTGGTCACGCACACATTTCTTGTTTTTTCTTCAAGCCTTTTTATTTATAAGTCTTAGGGGAGGGCCCGTATAAAAAACGCTTTGTAAAAAATAACAGAGAATTCACCTCTCGATTTTATATAGCCAGATATTTGGAGAGGTTTTGTTTCTGAGTTTGACGCAGACTGACGCCTAGATCAAGAAAATTGGAAAGATAATACAGTAGGTATATTTAGGTGCTAAGAGATTGGAATGTTTCTATACTGAAATAATCGCTGTGTTTGATATATCCTCGTTGCTATTTAACGCGTAGGTAGCATATTCAAAAGAGGTAATCATAGAGTGGTATTAAAAAAGTAATGATTTTGTAGCGGATAGATGAAAGGGGCTTGAATTGATTGAAGTATGAACATTACTGTTAGCTTTTATTATTGATTTTTTTCCTACTATTTTCACCAGCATAGCATTTATGTTGTTCTTACTGCTAGAACACAGAAACCAGAGACCTTCACTCTGTGAGAAACAGTTGCTCGTAATTTAACACCTGTCCACTGTTGGTACTAATATTTTATTTTCGATATTTTTGTTCGAAGACATATTCCAGTATAAAAAACCAAAAAATATCGTGTCAAACTTGTAAAGTACAGCAACGTCAACTTTGTCATACATAAACAAAGTGTAAAGCTATGGACGAACAAGCTAAAAAGTAATACCTCAGTTCGCTTTGAGTTTCTCCTCGACATTGCACTTACCTAATTAGCAGTGCAATACTTAAACAAAACTTTGTTTGACTAATGAAAGATAGTATTTTTCTGTCCATACTTTAAGTTATACTACTTTCAGACGACACGACTTCTCGACGATATTCTTGTTAAGAAAAATACTTAGATTATAAGTAATGGAATGCTAAGTATTTTATAAGACAAGTTAAACGGGCAGCTACTACTATAAGTGTAAATATGTGTGTGTGTTAAGTGTGTATAGTAGTGTGTGTGTGTAAGTTAAGTTGTGTGGTAATCGATTGTTGTGTTATGGACATGTGATGCGAAGGAATGAAGAAAATGTTGAGTATGATTGTTGGCTATAAGAGTAGAGGAAGACCAACGAAACGATAGATGGACTGTGTGAAGGATGATATGGCTAGAAAGGAGGTGACTACTGAGATCACGAGAAATAGGGAAGTATGGAAGAAGATGGACAGGAGAATGATTATTCGACATTACTAATAACATATTTTGTGAATTAAAGTTTTACCAAGCTGCCAACTGTGTTTTAGAGACAGTATTAAATTCTGTCTCTAAAACACAGTTTCACATATTTGTATAACCCGGAATTTGCATTTTAAACTGCGACTACGATATTAAAATAACAACATCTCTGCAAATTACTTACAATAATGTATTCACATTGTTCATATCATTAATTTTTGCGGTCTAGTGGTGGGTCCGATTTCCTCCTTGCTGGGGAGGAGTGACGTTGCATTCCCTCGGTGCTCGATGGTCGCTTCTAATGAAGTCTCGTGCGGCCACAAAGCCTCCCCCCTCTCCCTGTCACTCCTCCTATCGCTCTTAAGAATGCACCCTCTAAAATGTATGACGTCAATGTGACGGCGTTTTTATGGCATCGATTAAGAGTTAGAAAAGTGATGCGACGTAAAAGTTTTCAAACAAATCGACTATTAAAAGTAGTTTTCCGGCATTAAGTTCGCCTTTTTAATACCTCGTGGCCGCTGCCTCAATTTTATAAGAGATAGATAATGCAAAGTAATTTACGCTCCACTGCAAAAAAAATAAAATTCTTATTTGCGAGGAATATGAAAAATTATTTATTATAACTACATTTTACCTTGCAATATTCTTACATCACACCTTTCAAACGACTTTTTATCGAGTGAAGTAACGCTCAAAGAAAATGCTGTAGCGTTAAAATAACAATATCAAGCGAAATATTCATTTTTGCTTGTATTTTCTTTTTGAATTATATCTCTGGTAACAACGGAACATTTTAAATTTTTATTTTAAGCACGAATATATATCAAAAGATAGAACATGACCGCTCGAATGGTACGCAGATGCGACGAGTCCAACTGATCCCGCCCGGGGGAGTGGGAAACAAACATTGTAAAAACTTGTGAATATTGCCAACAATTCGCAAAACTTGTAGGTAAGTGAGCATTTTTCTCGTTTGTAACATTTCTGCGTAGTTCGTGAAATCGGCCGCCTGCCTGAAGATCCCTGCGTGAATAACTAATGGAAGAAAAATGAAGCGCTCAGAGAACCCACCAACCGAATTACACGACCTCTCAATAGCTAAAGACGCGATCAAGTATTTTATTTTGCATATTACAGCTTCATAAAGTTTTATTGAGATATTTTGCTAAACCTTCGTTATCTTGTGATATTTGGTTATTGAAAAACGGAAGATTAAAGGATCGGTTATGGCGTCGTTTCCTGAAGAGATTAGTTAAATGATGGGAGGGGTCGCTAAAACTCTCGTTTCTTATCACACGATCTGTTAAATCGCTGCTTAGTCTTTTATGTAAAATTATGTCAAAAACAATTTTCTAAATACCTGTAGAACAACTTTAAGTATTCACGTAGTAGGTACTAATTATTTGAATACCTATGTTTCCTCTTCTCTTCGCCGGTGTTTCGTTATTCCCAACAAAGAAATGGCCTCCTCATTAGCAAGCTGACGACCAGTCTATCTTCCAAATGGCAAGTTTTGGGTTTACTGCCTCCCTTCTCAGACCTTTTTAACCCTTCGGGGAACTAATACAACATGAAATCATTAGGACAAAAGTCTGTACATAAAGAAGTATTTACATGAAAACTTGAACCTCTTTTCAATATGAACGTGATGTCGTTTGTCGATGAAGTCTGTTGCCAAGAAGTTTAGTATTTGTTACTGAGTCGAAAGCCTTGGAAAAGACGCTAAAATGTTTATCTGTACGGAAAATATTCTGTATCAAGAAAGTGTTTACGATTTTCAAGTTAGTACTTATTTGACAATGCATTGGATACAAAGGCGGGGGTGCAATTTGTAAGTGTTCTGTTTTAAAAGATTGGAGAAAAGTTTTGAATATCAGAGATATTATATTTATTCTTCAGTGTATGAAAGAGTGTATTTTTCATTTTTACTTTAGTAAGTATTTAAGTTATAACGCTTTAAGGAATTACTCATGTTTTTATTGAAATCTTACTTACAATTGTAAATGCTATACATAATTTTGACGTGAACGCAACACCTAGTAAGTTATAATAAAACAAACAAAATAATACAACATTTTGCCCAATTTCAGCAAAATTCTTGTCAAGACTACAGTTTAAAACACAAATACCAAGTATTGAAAACTGTCTACATATCAACCTTCATTATACACCATTATACGCCTATTAAGTCCTCAGTAACACCATTATTTACTTATAGCGTGGAAATTAAACCATCTGCTATCCACCGCCGTTGCATGCAGGTAAGCTAATGTGAATTATCATTATTATAGTGTAACACGTTTGTTTTTTAAAACTTTGATACTTACATGTGGGAAAATGCATGTGTTCCTGTATTATATGGAAAAAGTTTGTGAAAAAGGATTTATTTGACGCCAATTCTTTCAAAACTGCGAAGAAAGTTGGGGTGGCTCAAATATAAAGAAGGTAATCGATTAAGATTGTGAAGCTAAAATACAGTTTCACCATGAAAAAAAGGGATATTCTAACAAAAAAAAAGTCAGCGGCTAGGGTAGGCACTAACCATGCGAATAAAACAAGATCCTCTAGTTAAACATGTTGCAATTAAAGCATGTGGATTCCATACCAGAAATATGTGTAGTGTCTGAAATTGAAACTAGAACTTTAAGTGCGATCCAAAATGTATGTCAAGCGAAGCGCATTTAATTTTCTCAAGTTTCCTCGAGTACCTACTATAATGCAAGCTTTTCCGTCGTTCCAAGAAAGACATACATAACCACAATTAATCAATCCTCAACAAACTTCCGACTTGTTCATAAAGCAAGAATATATTTACTGTAGGTCGTCAGCAAATCCTCAGTCGTGTCTTACAAATTGTCGCCGAGCCGCAGGCTACGCGGTGTTATGAAAACTCCGGGCCAGGTAAAGAGAAGCCAACAATTTGTTCACCGCTTACACCCTGTATAAACATCTTCATCTGTGTTATAGATACCGCTGTGTTTTATGTTGCCCTGGTAAGTTTCGAGTTCGTTAGGCTTGGCTGCGGCTTTTTTTCGTGGCTTTTTCCCTTTTTTGCGGAAGTAAGTGGCTTAACGTGTGTTCAGATAAGTATTTGACGTCCTTTTCTATACTTACTACTTGGGGAACAAGATTTTGTTATAAAATATGGAAATATAACCTAAAAAAGGCAAAACTGACTTCCTATTCAGAACGTGTTTTCAGGAAAATATCGTAGCCGACGGCATCGTCCATTAAGTGGAATACAAAACAAACAAACTATAAAAACATGCTCGTTTTCACAGAACAAACATACCAACAACGTATTAAAAATACATGGTTATTGACTCGACACTAATTCACACTAATTCCTAACTACGTGTAAGCACACTGTAAATATGCGCGCAACACGTTACTCAAATAGCACAATACCATTTTCAATAACACTTAAAACAATGATAATGATATTTGTCACCAGCCATGTGGCTTTAAATACCATCTTAATGATTACAATTAAGTTAACGGCTCACAAACTGCGTCTCCACTCAATATTTATGTACATTTATTGGCGAATTCGTGTAAATAAGTAAACAATTATTTTCGCTAATTGCTAGACCGGGATACCGGGTCCCATTACACCACTAATGAACATAAACGTAATAGATATTTTCTGACCTCCTATAATAATGTACAAATCGTTAACGTTTGAAACGAAGGTTAGGTAAAGATCTTAATTATTTCAAATGAAAATTATATCTTTGCGTATATTAAGGAAATAATATTATTTGCTGATAAGTATGACCGCGCGACTATTATGGGCCCCAATAAAGTAATGAGGAAAATGTTCGTGTTATTGGAAAATATGATATCCGATTGTTAATAACGCAATAAGTAACAAATCAGTTCTAATTGTGTTTTCCTTTTATTGGTCGGTAATGCGTTGCCGCTGAGGATACTGAAGACTGAGGAAAGTCTGGTTAGAAGTTGTGCCTAGCAACAGGCTAATATCATATTATTTACTATTTTAGCGAGTCTGGTTCTTTTAACTCAACTAACTGACAGATGTATTGCTGGGGAGTTTGTTCCGCCACTTCTTCTTTCCAGCTAAAACACTAGGAAGTGTCAAAGGGTGGGCGTTTTGGGGGACTGTCTCTTGTAAATAAGTAAAGTAAATTTTGACGTTCGAAAAGTGCTGAATATCAGCCTAGTTTGAATAAATGACTTTTGATTTTGATTTGATTATTACGAACAGAAATTACACTTTTCTGTGATTCAGCCAAATTAAACAATATTTTAAAGGTCTTCTTTATATTTTGGTCTTTTTTACAACTACAAAGTTAAAACCAACTTTGTTTAGTAAGAAAGTTATGCCTTATTTTAAGCTACTACTTTCCATATAGTGATTGAATCTTTTCGCATTTATTTTAAGACTACTCCAGTTAAATTGAACCGCCAGCGGTTGACGTGTTAAGGTTACTATGTCGCTTGAATAAGCTCACCTTTCGTAAATACAATGTAGGTACAAAATTCAACATGTTTCTCCCTCTCCATTTATTTAACTAACCGCACGCAAAATCTATGGCATGTAAGCTGTCTTCGCAGGCCCATTCCGGTTACAGATAAGCCGAACAATAAAAGTAAAATCAGCGTTCGCGTGCCACTGTCTCATACATGACCCTGAGCGACCTGTTCGCCCCCATTCCGCTACGCCGCAATGATACCATCTACGATACGCCGTTAGTGATTTGTTGAAACCTTAATTACAGTTCGTTCGTAGATTAATGATGTTACACGGGATTTTTTATCTGTGATCTAGATATTTGTAAGGGTAGGGTCTGTTATGAGCTCAAAGCACGCCGATAATTGCCGCTGGTCTGCGGAAAGCGGATGTTAGATAAAATATGTTCACGCACGCCTGATACCGCGAACATCGCTGCTCCGGCCGTTTACGCGCAAACGGCCTTAAATATGTCGGATATAATGCTGCTATAGCTTATGTGCACCCTATTCTTATGGTGTCCCAGTTTGCTTGGAGTTCGGATTTTTCATGAAGTTTATCTACCTACTTTAAAGTTCCGCCATTTTGTTTTTTGGACAGGTATTTTGATGGCATGTTTCTGTTACAAAGAATCTTATTAGTAGTTGAATACAGTTGCGTAAGTGCCTGATGGCGACCTGAATTTTTGTCATCAAACATCAAGCAAGCATTTCGAAACTCCGCCTCCATATTTCTCCAAACTTCTCGTATGGTCTGTTCGCCTGTTCACTTAAATGTGTAATCTAATTAACTCGCAAGTTGTTAGTTGAACAATTTTCAAGAACATGTACGTAAGCGCTTCTGTCTTTGTTGGTATGTGTACCCTTGTTTACTCATAGAAAATCACTGAACCAATCTTGATGTCTTTTCCACATGAAGTAATTACTCTATGTTGGTAAAATGAAGAGCAATCATTGCACGGGTTGTGTTGAGTTTGGGTGTTATTTGATGTTGACTATGTTCAACACGACATAGTACATGATCTATCTTTGTGAAATACAGACAAAGTTTCTTATTTTCTTTAAAACTAAAGATCATTAGTCAAATACATGTACACTTAACAAATAACTGATTTATTAAGAGGGCTTGCTGGCGATATACAAACTTTTACAACATGCTTATTTTCAGAGTCATGGCATACTCAACAAAGCGAATCATACGACATTTGCTAACACTTTGTTTTAAAGATAAACTATATCACAAGAAAATAATACTAAATTCCTTCATATTGAATACAAGGTTCAGAATAAAGTATAAAAACTTCAGATATCAGAATCCCATCACCACTACTCTAAGTTAAAACTCCATTAACAGTTACACTGTGAGTTAAAAATGATTGCGGGGAACTCCCATCAAAGATGCACTGCCACTATATCTTCAAGATTCCACTTGAACTTTCATGAATGAATAAGAAAGTGGGGAATGTTTACTTCGCAAGCGATAACTATGCTTTTAAGTGCCAGTAGTAGAATTGCTAAAAAGTTCGGTCGGAGTTACGTGAATACTTCTAATCTTGAAGTCGAGTCGAGTCGAGTCAACACGACGAGTCGGCTGCACTCTAGAAAGTTCCACGATTACGTACCGTCTTTAGACTAGATTCAACTTTTCCGCCTAATACTAACATTGTGGATTCAAAAAAGGTATTCCTTCCTTTCTTAACGTACAGTTTATGGTAATGCTCCATAGCTTTGTTTTAAACTACGCAGTACTTGTTGGTTAGTACCTCCGTGGTTTCAGGTGCAACACAATAACAAGTTTCTGAATCTTTGTTTGGTTAACTGATAATGTTTTTAAAGTTGTAGTTTTTGTAATAGCTTGCCAGTAGCTTCTTTGTTACATTTGCTTGGTAATGTTTTGGTTTTCTTTGTATTTAATTAGAAATTACTTTGTTTTGTTTAGGTTCTAAGTAGGTAGTAGAATTTTTTTTAAGTTGAGCATGTTGCTTATCGACAACTTCTTCAAGCTTATGCTTAAAAATGTCCTAAACTATTAAATCCTTTGCAATTACTGCAAAATACTAACCTTCATTCCCTCAGAATTTCAAGCTAAAACACTCATCAAAATAACATTAAATTGTACCGAAAATCAAGTGTTAAGGAGAAGTGTGAAAGCAATATGGGGCATAGCGGATAGGTTCCCACCTACCCACCTACCGGCCGTCGCCAGCGGGTTCCGGCTCTTATCACGGCGATAACACGGTACTGCGCCGTACGACCGGCGACCGGCGTTCGGTCCGGTTTAACCCACTTGTGTGTTTGTTAATACGAGGATGTAGGTAAGACTGTTTGTGTTACGAGTGCTGGTTTTATTTCAATTTGTTGGGAGCTGTTGGTTTGAGAAAATTATATTTTTGTAGGTGTAAAACCTGATATTTTGAATTAAACATATCGCTATTGATTTAATTTGTTTACAAAGTCATGGTTTATTCATTTGAATAAACTCATGAGGACAAAGTTATGAATTTATTAATTTGATTGAATACTGAACTCTTTTATTAAATTTTCCCATTTTTGCAAAAAGAATCATAAAATCCATCGAATCATAACATGAATATTACTTATTCCGTTTCATAAGTTATGATAACCGTTCATTTAAAAATAGCCAAAAGTAATAGGCGAGAGGTAATTTTCATAAATCAACAACGTGAGTATCTGATGATCATGCTAGATGATCCATCAGAACCGAAGCTACTGAACCGTCCACAAATTCGTTTATATTTACACAAAAAGAACACAGTCCCCTTCGACGCCAACACCGCCTTATCTACTAATCTTGTTTAAGAACATTGATCCCCTTTTTATAAGGCGATCGAGTAGAAACCGAGATAACTGCGCTTATTTCTGAAATTAGTTTCCAACTACGGTGTTATCGAAACTTGTATACGGCTCGATTGGCCCAATCTGCGTAATATTACACAAGTTCTTGATTAAATTTAATAAAACCAAGACGTTACCTAATTGCGCGGGCAAAGTTTCATTAACGAGTGTTCGATTCGCACTGTTCCGGCAGATCCGATCGGATCGATCTGTCGTATTCCGCGCCCCTTCAGATTGCCCGGACAAAAGATACGCGGGGGCCATTACGTGTCTTACTTCCGACCAACTGAGATAGCACTGCTCGGTATTGAAATTTTGAACTAAAAGTTTTTTGCATATTTTGCGGAGTAGTTCTGATTTTCATATTACATTGCGATTTGGAATTAAAGTTGTAGTTTAGTTTTTAGTTTTGTGAATGGTAAATGAAAAGGTTTTGTATTTTGAAATATGGAATGGAAAATGAGAAGGAAAACTTGTCTAATTTAAACATTTCAATGAATTGTTGTACTCTGTTATGATAGAAACACTTTAGCATTATTACTATTATTGATTGATGCTAATACAGCGGAACTTGTGTATTTTCTATGCATTTATAATAATTGAATCACATAAGGAACATGTCCTGACAACACATCCTGTTGTAAAATCGATAGCATTTCCAAGTACAGTCTGAACACACCCTTACAAACTCATGAACTTTCAACTTTTTAATCAATCAAAAGCACCTATTTCCAACGCGTCATCCGGCCCAAAAGTCTTTCAACAGTCGTCCAACAATCGCAATTTACTTAATAGCCTTTCAGAATTTTAATTCTAGGTACATCCCTTCGTACGATTCGTGCGATTAAATCATTTTGAAACGTGCGAAATGAAAACGAGGACGGCAGCAGCCGGCAACGGGCAACAGAGCCAGTAGGTACTCCCCCTTAATGAGATTTATAAACGTGGTTGATTCCACGATTAACCGACGTCGTAAGATTTGATTCTCTTTAGATATCCTTAGAATAGCTCCACGAATCACTACGAGTTACTGTTTTAATTAAAAAAGGTGATGATTTTTTGAGAGCTTTTGTGCCTATTGGTTTTTCTTAAACGTTTTAATTTCCAATTTAGTTAACGAAATTGATTTTTATCAAATGAAAAGTTCTTTTGATGGAATTGAACCTTACCAATAAGTAATTAATTTGAAGGAAGTGTGCGAATTTAACTCCGAAATACCAACAAAATAATAATCGAAACTAAACACAGGATGTTCTAAACTTCACCAACTCCACACTCTACGAATAACACCAATATTAATATTAACAATGTTAGTTTAAACGATAACAGTGTTACGGATAACTCTATCGTGTTAACAGCAGTTGAAAACATGCCGTGTTGCACATAGCCTCGTTAACTGAACTCGAAACTTAACATGAACGCGGAATATCGGCGGTTGTTGCTTATTAAACTTCGTTTTACCTTGAAATTATACCGCGTTTGTGCATCTTGTGGTACACTGTTCTTCTGTACACTGTGGTATTTTGATAGCGAACTGATTGTAACGAGGTATTCATTAAAACTTGTATCGTTTTGAAGATACTGTATGTTGTTAGGCTGTGGAGTGCAATGGTTTTTGAGTGTAAGAGGATTAAAGCTCTGTGCTAGTTTTCAGTTTGTTTTCGAATCGGTTTATATTTTGTCTCTTTGATATATGAGTGGTTATTAAATGTTAGTAATTGATAAGTGAAGATGCGATGTAATGTGGTTTATCCAAAAGCAACTGTTTTGCTATTCAAAACAACAAAATAGCAGTAAACAATTTCTGACGAATGTATTTATTAACATAATTGTACCAAAATCGGCCACCACAAGGTAACAAGCGACATAAATATTCACTGAACTGTCGTATTTCACTGACAAAACGACATAATTATTTAGTAAAAACACATAAAATTTGAATTGCAGTCGTTAGTTGCATTATTTTAAATTCAAAAGCTTTATTACCCATGACACACGCTCGTACGGTTTGTAAATGATGCAATTACAGCCACCAATATGTTGTTTGTTTGATTTGTTAATTTGTATGGGAAAAAGTTGTATGCGGGCACAATGTATCATTGATTTTGTGTTAATTATCACGTTGAATTGCATGTATTGTCATTTTGTTTGGACACTGTGATTTACTGTCTGGTTTAGTTACACTGTACTGAATAGTTTATTAAATGCGAGCAAAACTATACCTGGATTGTCAAGCCCATTATTCAAGCTTTAAATATAGTATGTCATGTGTTTCTCCCCTAGCGTTTCCTTGGCCTTTATCAAAGGAAGTAGTTCCGCGCTCATTAGCAAGCGGACGACAAATTCCTTCGTTCATATTCTGACAAGGGCATATATTTATATGGATATTTTCCACCTGCGAATATTACTTAAACTTGATTCAATATACGTCGTCCACAGACAAAATCTTTAAAGCTAAGTTAAACAAAATAGTGTGGAGGAACTCCTCGCAACAGGTTACATACAGTCCCATAAGAGACCGCAGTTGCAGAAACAACCCCTCCATTCTAAAGACTCCGACAGTTTCCCCAGCTACCTGTTAAACCGAATAAAAATCACGTGAAAACAAAACCAAAACGAGTAATATCGATATAAAATCGAGAGGAACAAAATGTGCAATCGAAACACAACAGCAAATCGGAAGTAATGAAGCGTATTTTATCAATTATAGTTATGAAACGTTGAACGAACCGCCGACGAAAAAAACCTCGCGTCCATCGGCACCGGCAGGGGTAAAACGGGAAATAAAACGTATTAATTTAATCGAAACTCCTCTTCATTAGTTTCAGTCGTGTGGTTGAATGGGCAAACAAATAAAAATGTTTGATCTCGCCAGTTATGCAGTTGAACGATATTCGAATCATTACAAACGGATCGGACGCCATCTGTTATACTTGCGGTTCTTGTTGCTTTCGTTATTTTTAAGGTCTTTTATGAGTTGTGTGTTTGTGATTGAGTTTCTTTGATTGGGTTTTGTATGTAGTGGAAACTGCTGAGCTCTTTTACCCGTTTGACTTTCAAATAAATTGATGCTTAATATTTTGCAGGCAACTGAACGAAACGTGAACCATGCAAAATATAGCGCGTACTACAGTTAGTCCTAGTATTAATATTTTTTGCGTTTTTCTCTGCTGATTTTTCCTGGCAATATAATCAGTTATTTTCTAAACATTTTATCAACTTCACATAAAAATACAATGTTTCAATTGATACTAATCAGAATGACACAAGTCAATATTTATTTAATTGAGCTTCATTTAAATGAGTCGTTGCCGCGTTGGTGCTTGGATTTTATATCTCTTATTATTTCAAACAAACACTCTCAGTACTTACCCGGTTTAAAAAACACCGGGTGTTTCTGAAATGCAAATGTACCACGATCCCATCTAAAAGTGTTTGACCAAAATAGGTGAATACTGTAAAATTGTACGAGTACACAGCTCAACATTCTGTTGGACACAGCTCAACATTTGCTGTAAGTACAGAGCTTAACATTTTGCCGTATGTGCATACGAGTGGGATTATCAAGTGGAATTACGTGACTGGATTGATAAGAGGATACTGCTGTTAATAAATTTACAGTTTTTTCATTAAGTGTCCTGGTTCCAATACTACCGTACTTTTCATTTATTAGTCGATATTAATATAGGCCAAAGGAACAGGGTACTAATTAAATTATAAATAAATTACTCCGTAGTTTATTAACACAGCATATCATTAAAAGAAAAAGTGTTCCAATAAATTCAAGGTAACAATTTACTTACATTTCTTTTTAACTCAGAACAAACTAAATAATAGTACACAAATAAAATACCCAGTTTAGCGGTATACGTTGTATGTTAACTACAAATTTCAGTTAGTCGTGACCTGTGTTTCTAATAAAATAGTATATCTAGTAGTAAAACCTTTTTAAGGTAAACGTTTTGAGATAAACTACGTACCGTAAGTAATGGAGATGAGGAGAAATTTATTCTGTCTATCGCATTTTTTAAGTTCTACCTAGAAAATGTGCCTACGTTTTTATGGAGGAGATGGAAATTTCGTACTAAATGAGCTACGGTCTACGGTACGTGTTTTTGAGTGGGATAGTAGATGACTGTTCGGGATCCCCATTAATTTCATTTTAAGGACATTTCTTTTTCGGAATAAATGACTTTCAGTTTCTGCTGAAAACATTTTTCAGGTCCAATTGTAAGTTTCCGTCAAAACTTTTCTAGATAAAAATCATTAGGACAATTTAGACACGTAAATTATCTAGACTTTCCTTTACAAACATTACAGCCTCCACAAACCTTAAAACCTAACACAATTTGCGTCTATTTCGATGTTCCTGGTTCGCACTAATAAGCCGAGCGCTGGCTCACGTCTGTAACCACTCGAGTCGAGTCGAGTGGCCACCGCGTTCGTTAGCGGCCGCATGACGAGGCCCTGTGTCCCACTCCTAGCCTCTTTTCATTAGGAAGTAATTCCAAGTACCTGCCACTCTTCCACCTCATTCCTCCACGTTTGTGAGCAGAGAGTACTTCGGCTCGCTGAATCAGGTGACGCTTTTGTCACTAGATTAAAGAGAACTCGCTTTCTTGGCGCACTAGTATTCTTCGTGAGCTATATTTGGTATTAAGGTCTTGGTTAAGCTGAATTGTGGGATTTAGGTACTGTTTTCGTGTTTTAAGTGGGCTGGTTTTATGTTAGTTGAAGTTAAATTCAGCTCAGGTTACGTACTGAAAAAGTAATCCACGTTATTTATGACCATCCAAATACCATGAGTTTTGACAACGTTGAAACTTTTTAAAACAAATAAAAACTAACAAACAAATTTTAATGCAATCGCAGGAATCTACATATTTATGTGAGATCCAATAAAGCTGCAAACATTTGGAAAGGCATAAAAAGCGTGCGTGTCACACATTTAGTCAAATATTTCATAAAATTCAGGTGTCGCCTTGTTTCATAAAATGACGAGCGAACGAAAACACGAGCTGTCATTCTTCGACGTCGCTAACGGCGTGTGAAAGCAATTTGTTAATGCACTTTTTATCTTAGACATTACTCGTACTGCGTATTTGTGGCGAAAATGAGAATTCCTCAAAAAGCGGGAACGTTTCACAAAGTTCTAAGCTCGGCTTTAGCCTAAATAAACCTCATATAAATTCAGGAGTTCACGTCACGAATCACTACACACAAATCGTAGATAAAGTAGAAGCCTAGTCTAGTCAATTCTATTTAGGAGACAATGAACAAAACTGTATGTATTTGTTGTAAGGGCATCCGCTACGCTCCACTTACGCCACTATTATCCGCTGTCGCAAATTGAACCGAGGATTTAGCCGGCAGCCCGGCACACTCGGCGGACTCCCGGCCTAATCGCAAAAGGCTCTATATGAGAGAAAACTTAATCCCAACAATTACACTAATGATTACATAACACTGGGGACGCAAAGTATAAACAAAAGCATCTAGTGTCGCACCACTGACCCCGCGCCTAGAGGACGACTATTAAGTAGGGTCGGTTCACTTAAAACGACCTCCGGGATTTGAAACCCCGATTTACTGGACATAGAATGAGCAATAAAAATATAATTACATTGTTTTACTCCGAATTAACGAATAATGTAAGGAAAAAAGGCGAGTAAATTACGTATTTAGGATAGAAAATCGGTACTAAATTACACTTTTGGGAGCATTATAACAAAATAGCGTATTATTTAAAACACTCCGTAGCGACAGTTTTGGGTATTTCGAGGTAGTTATTTATTGTGATACTCGACAAACCTACGCCATATATTTATTTGAACATTTATACGTTTGTTAGGTAGTTTATTGAGTTTTCAGTATAAATCGTTTTCATATTTCTGTCGATGATATGTGGGTCGTTCTAACAATTAAAGCTATTAGAATTCCACGTGGCGTAATGTACATTGATATTTTAATTAAGGCCGTATGTGGGTTGTGTGTGGGCCGGTAACCTGAACACAAAGCCTTCGGCCTGCATAAAACTTGCTTGAATATTTACGCAAAAAGCGTATCGTGAGGATCAATCGGTGTTTATCGGCGGACGCGATCTGTTGCGCGTGTGTAGGGCACGTACCGCGTACTATCGCGCTCGGCGATCGCGAAGCGAACGATATTAGTACCATTCGTCTTTGTCGTACCGTTACCTAATTTGAATAATCGTTGGTGAGAATGCAGAGTGATTTGCCGCAGCGCGCCACCGCTCTCAGAGAACTTCAAGCACTACTAATGCCTTTAAGATTCATGTTCGTTCCATCTAAATTTAAAAATAACGGCTAAATTTGCTCGACATTAAAAGATATTATGAGGAAAAATGAAAAAAAGATATCCGACCATTACAAAGGGGGAAGGGAAAAAATTGCAAAGTGAGAATTTTCTCATTACGCCACAAATCAACTGTTAAAACAAATATTTAAAAAGAGAAAGGAATCCGCGGACTACAAAACGCTCCTCACCCTGGCTACTGGCAAATGCGAAATCCGATTTAATTTATTTTTATCGCGGGGCTTTATAATTTCATTTTCGCACTTTCCATTTGGAGAGGAGGCCCGCGCCCGCGGACTGCTGCTCTATCCGAATGAGATCTCCACGAAATCAGGTACAAAAGAACGATAATGAACGCTCACTGCTTGCTACGTAATCTAAATTATTATACAAGTCGAAATTCTTACTTGGCAGCGAAAGAAATCTACTTTATCTCGGGCAACGGGAGATGTTTAATAAAATTAAAATGTCAGAGTTGGGCCTTTTCGATGTTTACGGTGGCTCTGCAACAGTATTTCGATTCAAATCTTTCTCGTCTAAGGAAAATGCTTTAATCTGGCTGTCAGTGGATTGGAAATGAAAAACTGAGAGTTTCATCGGATACTCGGAATTTACGAGTAAATAAAGTGAGCCCAGACGTTGTGAAGACGATTCTTCATGAAGTTGTCGAGAGATCACTAAAATCACTTTAAGTTTTAACATCGAAGAGAGTTGAACGTTAAAACTCAAACTGTGCTGTAAGAGTGAATTTATTTACGTTGTGTCTCGGAGTTTATTCGATTGTTGTGTCGGTTCGATTGGGACGTAAATATCAGACAGGCCTGTCTCAGGGAGTTAGAGAAATGCGGAGCACCTCGAGTGCGGTGGTAGGCGTCCCGTCACTCCACGTCGAGGAGTGCATCGGGCGGGACGCGCTAAACTTTCCGCTGTTTCCCGAAATACACGGCAAAGCGAGATTCCGCCGCCGCCGCGGCGCCGCTCTTCGATTCCACCCTCTGCACTAACTCTATTTTTCGAGTTCCTTTTCCCTGCCAGCCGTACGACTGACTTATATTAACTTCATAACTTGTTAAACACAACTTTTAGAAATATGAGATAAGTAAGTAAGAGCCTTGGAGAGATTCGAAAAAAATGTTTCAGACGTATGATACCTACTACATGACGAGTCGAGGTTCACTTAAGGTTTTTTGTTGGCTGCATATCGGGTTACTAGCGCGAACGACCCAAAATGTTCGGTATTTTATTTAATAAGAAAGGTCGAGCTATAATGGCGGATGATGGCTGAGCCATTCAGTAAAACGTAATCCGAATAGAGTGGATGTCTTCCGAAATAACCGTTTCGGTAATCACGAATTGTCACATCAGTGAACTGAGCTGTAATTAGGTAAATGCACCATGTAACGCGAAGTCGACAGCGGGACGCGACGCGCTCCGCCGTATTGTTCACCGTCATTATTATATAACCGTACTTTTACTACACAATTAAAATTTAAGCGTTCCTAAAATTGTACGGAAGATTGTACGGTACTCTATTTCATCTCGACGGAGCGTGGCGAGCACCCTAAAAGGTTGTTCCTAAAATCAGAAGTAAATGTTACAACCGTGTATAAATATTACGGAAAGAGAAGCAAATGTTTGCGTTAGTTCCGAGTAAACCTAGGTAAAACATAAAGCCATTAGAGAATGAAACCCGATGCTGTCTACGAAATAGAGTGAATTAAGTTTACTATTGTCAAGGCAGCGGAATATGAAAAAGCAGCGTTTAGTTAAGACAAATCCTACAGAAAGGTTAAAATGTTCTCGTCAGCAAGTTTACCGGCGCACTCAGAGTTTATAAAGCACCTTATTCGAAATAACAACGCGAACCGCCGCGGATGTCTAACTTAAATAAGATTTAATATTCCTATCCGGCAGGAAACTTCTTGAAGGAGCGTGTGTAATCAAAATCTGCACTGGGAAACTTTCTACGGGAATCTCCGAGCAATTGCAGAACCGGCTCGCCGGTAAAAAACTGAAATGAACTTGTCGCTTAAAACTAATTTCATTCCAAACTTTCGTCTTAGAATAGTTTTTTTTATCATGTTTCGCGCTTTTTCCGTCCTAACTTGTGCACAGTTTAAAAATCAATTTCTTAGAACTCGCCAAAAGGGCAAGTTGCGAGGTGTTTACTCCGGCCCGCCGCCCGACGACTACGGGCCGATGTGAACGAAAACTTAAACCTCTTCTCGCTCGCTACCAGAGAATTTTCTTTTAGAAATTAACCAACTTTTGGAAAAATATTTGCAAACAAGTTTCCTCTACACAAAAACGAGTATACCCTCACGAAATCTTTTCACAGGTTACACGAAGAATATTAAAAACAAAACTTTTTTCTAAAATAAAAAGTAAAATTTTCGTTCGTATTATATTTGTTTATTGAAGTTTCTGTAGCGCGACGTTCGTCCCTATATTTCTGTTTACCGGCCTCTCCCCTATTTGTTCTTTGTGTCGTGTTTTCCTTATTATTTATTTTATTTTGCATGTAGTACCCGGTCGTGGCGAGGAATCAATGAGATACGAAAGAATACGGCCGAATCAATTTGTGATTTCAATATTAGTAAATTGAGATTACATTGAGTGCTGAAGAGAGGAGTGAGCGTGCCTCTGGAGAAATCCTTGGAAGACAGAAAAACTATTAAACGTGACTAAGTACATTTGCGACAGAGCGCGGGGGGTGGTCCTTGTCCTTCAAGAGCGCAATTAGTTCGCTTTTTGCTGCACTCGAATGCTTTGAGTAATGATTGGACGCCGAGCGCGACCGGCTTGCGGTTGTTTACGCTCGCAACAAACGCTGATTTATCGCCCGGCACGGTTCGACCACTGCCTCCCGCATTTAGCTACATAAAATCATAATTATACCACCGTTTAATATTAATTTGAGTTGATTTGACACCCGAATCACGATAAGGACTTCGTGATATAAATTATAGAAATGCGCCACAGTTCTAGTTTTGGTAGTTACAGCGAACGAATTACAGCAAATACGTACATTTGTAGAGATACGAGTATATGTAGGTTCTATGTACGTACAGTGTATGATGCAAATGTGTAGGCGTGACGCAAGAAACTTGGCAGCGAACGCGCGGTCGCGCGATCCTGCAAATCTGCGCGCCATGCTTATCAGCTGTGATTCATACTTATGTCGTATACACAACGACAATGTAGGCGCTACGGACCTCTGTGTGTACGAACACTACGTACAAACATTACGAGAGCATGTGGCGACGCTACTTAGTAACTGCGCGCCACCAGACTTCATTTTATTTTGTGGAAAAGGACGCTCATATGTCCCTGGGATTTACTGACGCTTTGTTGACGAAGGAAAGCATAGATCGTGATGAGAAATGTTCCGGAATAATTTATCTTTGGATTAGTTTGAGAATTAAGCTCATCTCCAGCACAAGCAGAGGATATGTCTAATTCAGAGACGCGTTTCAGAGGAAGAGATAAAACGTTGCGAACAAAAACTGAATAAAAACGATGACTCGCAAAGTTGTGTGGAGGCGAACCATGCATGGTTATGCGATACTAAACAATACCTGTATGGCGCTGAAACAATAGAGGAACAACAACATGGCGACGTTAACAACATTTTTTCAGTTGCAGGTCGTTATAAAAATACAGATAACAGCGCACGTGCCGTTTATGGCTGAAGATGTTGAGCGAGAGACGGCACAAAGCGGCCGAGATTTATTGGCCCGCCGTAAACGCGCGTAAGAGGAAGTTCGTACACTGGCGCTCGACGAATCGCAATATTTAACGTTCAACTATTTCCATCAATTTGTTCTATCAAGAAAGGAAAAACTTAAATTGGAGCGATTAAAGCGCGCGCCCGATCGTGATTGATTTCTTGCGCGGGTGAGGAGCGCCCGCGCCGCCCTGCGCCCATTGTGCCCCCAGATTTATTTCTGTTTCACCGTTTTTATTGCGTACTCGGAACTTATAACGAAATAGTTACGGCTGTTAAAAGGTTTTATTGGTTAACCTTCGGCGTGTGCGGTCATAAAATAGATTCGTAACCAAAGAAGCGTACGCATACTGCTAGATTTATAACTGTATCACGTGAAAAAGAAACAAATTTGCCCTGCAGAAGGATATAAAACAGGAGATATAGCACGAATTTATCGGTAAATTGTGGAAATCTCAGTATAATAAAATATCTTCTATTGAATATTGTATGAAAAGAGTTTTACGGGTCTCACTCATTTCACTCCATTTTACTACCTACCTTTTTATGCAGGACCTCTATATCTTGGAATACAAAATAGCATTTACGGTGGATGTAAATTGTGTTATTAGTGATGTCATTGGAGTTCTTACCTGAAACAAAAGAATTTATGTATAAGTAAGGGAAGATGGTAAACAAAATGACAGACTGCAATTAAAATTGTTAATATCGCGGTGATCAGATTGAGAGAGACGGGGCGCGGGCGGCTCCCCTCGAGCCTACGAGCAAATTCACTTAATTTACCGCTCGTGTTGAAGCCCCGCTAAAACTTTACGCACTTAATAAACTCCGAGACGAATTAAAATTCCGTCGGTTTAGTAACAATCGTGTCGGAACGCCGTTAACTCTTTCGCCCGGCGCCGAGTTATTAATAAGGGACACGCCTCGGTCGCAGTGATTTATCTACAAAAATAATGACAGCGGGCCGCGGCTAATCAGAATTAACAAGTTTATGGGTGGCCGGCGGATTAGCGCAAGTTGTCGTGTCGCGCTTCTTTATTTAAACATGCAAATTATTTTTGAGTATGCGCCGTTCGAGTTCGGTTGCAGGTTGTTTTGCATAAACAAATCGCCGCCGATATACGCGCCGGTCTCGCGCTGTCTCCGCGCCGCCCCGCGCCGGTATCGCGCCTGCTGCCGGCGCCGTCGGCTGAGTGTTAGACAAGCGGCGGGAATAAATAATCTCACTGTTAGATGCTCCTTCCTCGAGGGCCGATCGTAAATCAGGACAAGACGAAATTTCCGTCTAATGTGAATGTAAAATTTAGAGAACAATGCCACTGTGTGCTTGCAGAACAACCCCCTTTGAAATCGTAGTGAGCGCTAGTTTAGACGCGGTTTAAGGTTGATTAACTGAAATTTATGAGCCCGACTCACTTATAACATTAAACTAATATCAAAGACATTCTTGTTAATATTAAGTAACACCTTCGGTCTAAATCTTCTGGTCTGAAATTCTATTTTCAGAATAATGGTTTACCAGAATGTTAATTATGTAGATTGTTTATTAACCTATATTGGTAATATTAAAAGCAAAGCGTCCCTTATATGAATAATATATATTCAAACTAATAATAGTATCTGTGCTACCTTTTAGAACTTTCGTGACTTTATAAGTAAATGTTATAATTGTATTTAGTTTTTAGACGACTTATGTAAATATAAAAGTAAATTTTAGAAAAAGGTTAGTTACGAGTATATCACGAAATATTGAATCAAAAATAAGCGTTTAAATTATACTTTTCAGAATGATTCACTTATTTCCACAAAACAAGTCAATTAATTTAAGTTATTTCATCACAAAACATTACTTTCGTTACACGAAAATCTCATTAAAGTATAAAAACCTTTTAAAACGTTTTCGTATGTAAATAACCATTTAAGTTCTCTGCACCAGTTTTATTTTTTATTCATTATCGTGCATAATTGATAGGTTGAGTATACTTATCAATTATAATATTTACTTTTGCACAGACTATTGTGTACCAATTTAAATGTTTAATTTGAAGTTATTTGTTGAAATATCTGTTAATTTATTTTCGTCTGTACATCCCTTACAGTTTACCTGAATATTTTGGAGGCAATATCTTTGAATATTCTAGTTTAGCCGGTCCTAAGGTGTCGGTTTATTGGTATCTCAATACCGGCTATTACTTCAGAACCCAGGATTAGGAGAAGTTATCCGCTCTAACCCTCTCAAGGACCATAGTGTTATAATCCAAATAGAGAACCTCTTCACACTTACTGTACCCCTGGTATTTTCGGAGAGGTATCAAGAGGTACCTTTGTAATATATGTAACAAAAAAAAAATAAACGAAATAAACAATAAGCATTTCAATATAAATGATTAGTTTCCTGAAAATATATTTTTACAAGTAATTTTAAATTTTGATTTAATAAGTTACTTACTCACTGATGGGTACTATTGTCACATTGTTTGTTTAACATCACGAAAGAAGAGGTCATATAATACGACATATCTACACGCCTGCAATCCCCGAAGGGTTAGGCAGAGGTGTACACCCACATTTCACCAGTTATGTTTAAATTCCATAGAATAGGTGGCGAGTCTATTGCTATCAATCGGGCACAATTCCAGACTGAGTGGCTGCTATTGAGAAATTCTTTTCAAATAAAACAATTTTTAAAATTTCATAATAAACAAAAATGAAGTCTCCGTTTCCTTGTCTTTATGGCAAAACACTGTTAATATTATTTTCAATTAAAACTTTTATGCTTTATACATATTTAAAACAGACCTACCGCTAAATAAAATATACTAACAATATTCAACAAAAAATGTAAGAACATAAAATCAAATAAAAAAGTACAAGGTTTTACAAGCAGGCTCATTTACTGAGTCCGGTTAAAGATGTATCTGACAGAAGACTCCATTAACGTGAAGGGACGTCGGGTTAAATAATAACTGAGCCTCGAGATTGTTGCTTGTAACCGACCTTTAATATTGCACGGGAGTTATTATTATTTTTTGTTTTCCTTGAGATTACAGGATTAGACGATTTTTTAAGGTGTCATTTTTAAGATTATAAATTATTATTTATCAAATGTAATAGAGCTGAAATTAAAGACCAATAAAATTTAAATAAAAATGAACATTACATATTTTGAACGGTTCGACGATTGGTATTCCATTATAATAGAAGTGGCTCAATAACAAATATTTTCAATTTATTTTTGATAAAAAATGAAAATTTATAAATTTATAAGCATTTACTTTTTATTATTTGGATCAGACACATTAAATCAGAAACACTTAAAATAAAACATAAAACTTTAAACAATAGCAACTAGAAATACCGAGACATTCGGCTTCAACTGTATTTAGAAACTCTTAAGTGGCCATAAACAATTTATCATGCCAAATTCACCCGTATCGGTACTTTTAGTGTACTTGGCAATATCTTGAGAGGTACCAAGAACTTGTAAGAGATTCCATGTAATCCTCGAGTGAGATTTATACGAGCCGCGTAGGTAACGCAGTGCGGCTACGGCTTGTAGCTTGTAGCTACACGCTACGCCGTAGCCGCGTAGCAACGTTCTCGTAGCACTTCGTAGACGTGTAAGCTTTAAGTGATTCTGGCTGGAATATCATTTTGTACGAACACTAGTTTCAAAAGTTTTAATTTTATTTTACTGTTTAGTACTTTAAAATGAAAGTCGGTGTAGTTTTAATGATAACATGATGGTTTCCTGGTTTTTTTTGTATCAGAAATGTTTGTAATTAGTAAGTTCTCGTTAATTCAGAGAATTTTAATAATTAACATAAATTAAAGTATACACCGAATACTTTTCGAAGGTAGCACGAATTTTCGAGAGGGTAGTCAAATATTTCGCTAGATATTTATTAGTGCGGAGAAAAAAGAAACATAATAAAATACTAATTCCGACAAGTCAGTCCATTGCTTTCATTCCGCCATCATTGTGCAGACATTATTACACGAGGTATTCCGAGAACTCAGCCAAAGTACTTCGTAATCGAAAAAAGACTTAATATTTCACGATACGCGGATAAAATAAAGGTTTATTCGGCAAAACCGTATTCGTACGAATACGTCGTACGTTGTAGTACGGGTATTATAGTATCAAAACGCGAGTAAGCAAATAAAGTAATACGGTGTATCACCTGCACACGATATGTCCTTCCCACGCGCTGGAGCGATCCTCTAAGTAGGTACAACGCTAATTTGCTTTTGTTCTTACGTTTACCCATTTGTTTTAGCTATTTCGGTTTCTCGTACGCATTCGAGCAAACACACACATGGATTAGCTAGTGTACTTAAATGAACAAAGTGAATATGTAATGTTAAAATTTCGCAAATATTAACGTAATTTCTCGTTTTCAAATGTACACGGTTTAGGGAAAAGCTTTCAAGTGATACATTCAGTTTGTTTTGAATTAGATTTTTGGAGTGTATGAATTTGTGATGCGTCGGAAATTAAAGGGGTAGGCATAGCTCGTCAAATGAATTAAAGATTTAAGCCTGTCACGTAATATGTTTCTTATTTGTACTGTAAAATAACATTGGTTTATGAAATACTAAGTACAGGCGGGTTTAAATTAATTTTAATTTTAAACCAAGCCCGTTTAATCGTAAATTATTTAATAAGACTCATCTCAAGTCCAACTTTCCAAACTAACACCTAAACCAATAGTACCAAACCGCGTATCATTGCAACGTATCTCAAACTGCAAACAAATCGAAGTCATAACTTAATTGCCAAAGAGTTTAACTTCGCATCGATTAGACATAGGAAGTAGAACTCCGTTAATCAACAAGCGGGGAAAGATAAAACCGAAAGTTTAATCGTAACTCACGTTATGATTACGGCTTACTCCCGTCATCAAAGTTGTCGAAACGCTGAAGGGAAGCGTGAAATCATTAAGGCCTTAGATAATACGGTTTGGCTAATGAAGCGGCGTGTCCTCTGGTACTAAGGCAACTCGGTGACATGCATGTGTGTTCGAGTTTTGGTCCTAATCTTCGGTAGTAACGTTTGAGCCTGGCTCACTTTGGGAGCACTGGTTAAGTCTCATTAGCAAATGTACGGCCGGCTTTTGTTTCTTATTGTCGTCTGATTTGGCCTAATTTTTTTGGGCGGTGTTTTTACTCTGAGCCCTGGATGTTGATTTATTCGTTTAGGTAATTTTGGTCTGAAGTTTTATTCCTTTTGGTATAAATCTCTACTGCGCAAAAAGGCTTTTAGGCGAGTTACTCTTTATGTGATTACTTAACATCTTTGACAGATATATAAGAAAACATTTCATATTTTAAGTCTTTCCCTATCATCTTGAATTTCTTAATCCTCATCCTTTACAATTACCCACTAAGGCGTTAAAAATAAACCACTCAGCAAACACCACGAAACCCACATCTTCCCCAATAAACCGTACAATTAATTACCAAACATGAACATAATTTGGACGTCCAACTATTCGAGATCAAATGGTAAGCCGGCCTGACGAATCCCATGATGCCTTCCATCTCTGCTTAGTTGGATTAGCTCGCATCATTAATCGTTGGAATTGCGTTCGACCCTCGCGACCCGGCTTCCCGGGAATCTTCAATTAGAAACAAACTTTACTATTACAATCGCATCGATTGGTACCTCTGCGTTAACGGAGTTTGATTTAAAGTGGGGCTGTGAGGAATAATTTGGTGTTTTGGTTTGTGTGTGTTAGGAGTTATGGTTGCTTATTGGGTAAAAGGACCGGTTTGTCTATGATATTTGGTCCTTATGGGTCACGGGGTATCGAAACCTACGATTAATTGGTAGTTAAGAATAAGATACAATATTGTAACAGTAAGTTAAGTCATTATGAGTTATTACGGAGTTAACAAAAAGTTTTTATCCTGTACAACTTTTGACGCTTTCATTTAAAACTTCCAAAAATTCTCTGCTCTCAAATTCTGCCCAATATGTGAGCACATATTTTTTGGCATTAATTTTCAGTCTGTATGTATAGTGAAGCCACGATAGGAACGCCAGACTCGCAGAGACGTCAACGATCAATCAGGCGTATGACTAGCGCCATCTATCAATATGTCATGGCGGACGACGTGCCACGCCAGATGGCAGCACTGCCCGAAGAGAAATTAGAAAACAATTTTCGGCAAGTGATATCTATAGGTACTACTTCTTTAGCAGTGTTTATAGGCAGTTTGGGTTAATTTATTAGTTTTGAAATTGCTGTTTTTGGTTTGGAAATATACCATAAATTTTATTAACTTGTACATAGTTGAAATAATGGCTGCCTCACTGGTAAGAGAATTATTGAGGAAGATTATCTGATTAAACCAGTGTTATTATGAAAGGGAAAAGTTTAAGGAAGTATTTAAGAGCCTTGAAAATTTCACAAAAAATACGAAATTACCCAAAAACAGAAGTAATAAAAAATAATCACGAATAACATTTTCTAAAGAATTTGCCTAATATATTCATTGAAAATAAAGCCTCATTTTATAATGCGGCAGAAGATGATCTTTATTTTTTTATTACGGCGGAAAGCGGGCCGTTCGGTACAATTTAATCACGAATTTAACGTCCGCGGCACGTTCCCGGTTCGGACACTTTTATGACATCAGACACTCGGCGTTAAATGCTGAGGCTTAAAAAGGGTTGATAGCGAGGCGCCTGTCACCTGGAAAAGCTTGGGACATAGCGGTACCTTCATCATAGTGCCGCCGGACGTTCATTGATAATTAATGGGTTGTGCCAGTGTAACGAAAACAAACGACTCGTGGCACGCGCACGATAACGATTAATATCTTCGCGGCGCAGCAAAAACAGACCTACGTTCGTAGCCTTGGTGTGATAAATCATATCTCCTCGAGGCACAAAAATAAATGAAGCTAATGATAAATGACGACGAATACGAAGAGTGCCACCGTCGATTGAGTGGAGTGAATTTGAAAATTAAAAAATGTCTGGTGACGCGAGGGTGGATGCATACAAAAAAGAGAATTTGGGAACCCTCTTTGCTTTCTGTTCGCCCCTCAAAAAAGTGTATTTTTACCAGTTTGTCGGTTATAACGTGATTGAGAGACAAATCACAACATAAACATCCACAAGTTTTGAATGATTACTATTAGCATTGGTTAAATAACAATATATCTTGAAGCATATTACCAACTACATATATTCCGTATAAAATCTACATACCGTACGTTTTTAAGCAAACAACCCTCGATGTAACATTTCTCGTAGCAGATTGCGTAGCCACGTAGCCATTTTGCCGGCCGTAACCAAGATACGTTAGTCAATCAGCTGTGTCTACCGAATGTACATTGGAATCACTACACGCAGTAGCCATAGACTTGCTACGGCGTAGCATCTATCTTAATGTACCTAGTAGATAGCTTCACCAGAATGTTTTATATATTCTGGAAATTTTCGAATAGGAAAACGTGGAAAAACATTGACGCATTATAGAAAACTTTTATTCAATATAAGATAACTACATTTGAGATTTTGGAGGCGTAACTCGACAAAAAGCTCTGTATATTGTCAATCATTTTGTAAGAAACATTTTTCCTAGTAGCGAACTGTCAAATATTTGTATCTTTTTCTTTTATTCTAAGCTATGTCAATATTCTTTAGTCAAGAATGTAGAATTTGTGTCTTGTTAGATTATTTAGGATTTAATAAAGAGAATATTGCTTTATTCAAAACAAGCATTTTTATTGAAATATTTGGTTGATAATGTCTGCGTTTGTAAGTAAGAAATAATGAAAGATGAATGTTGAGAAGGACATTATTAAATCAGAAGGATTTTTACCTTCATTTATAATTTTATTTCAAGTGAGTTAAAGGTATTTAAGTAGGTTCATACCTGTACACAGTTCAACGACGATGTGGGATTTGAACTCAAGTCGGAAGTACCTACAACGCGTCAAATGCATATTTTATAGAAAAAAATATTGCTGTATTAAAAATAATTTAAATCTCTTTAAGGTCTGTCATTAAGACCAAGAAATAAAGGTAAAAACAATCATTGTCTATCTAGCCTTTTCCTAAAGTTAATGGTTGCCTTTCAATAAGTCTAACCAGATTCAGCTAAATACAACATAACATAATAATTATTTAAACATCAATATTAACTCACTTAAATAAAAACCATATCTATTGACAATTCGTCTCAATCATATAATTTGAAAATACTCTTTATTTGATTTTACGATAATGGTCCCGAAGAAGCGAGTCCCGTTCGTCCCCAGGTACCTTATACATAGTCTCGGAAATTGCGTTAACCACATTCGAGTACCAGGAAATTAGAAACGTTCAAGGGTATAATCGAATGTCTCTCTCTAGCAGAAATATACTTGCCGTATGTTATCGATGTGGTTCTGTATCCATTTGTGCGTAATGCAACGTGCTTTGATTTTTCGGTTTCCGTTGATAACGGATAAATTGATTTTACGCTCGCGCTTTGATCTTAAAAGGGAATGTAATTCATGATATAAGAAGAAAATGGTTTTCTTTCGAGAATTTCCTTATAATATCGAGCTGCTCATAATCCCTCTATTAACGACTAAGTTGAGTGAGAAAAGCTACTTTAGCACGTTAAAGATAAGTGCGTGAAGTCGCAGACTTGAATATCCGTAAAGAACTTTGTGAAACAATTGACGGGAGATGGGGAGACTACAAAGACAATTGAAATTCGATTTGCTTTCAATTCGAGCGCTCCCACTCCCCTTCAGTAGGAGCAGTGCACTAATAAGTTCTGATTGTTTCAATACATTTTTCTGAAGATGAAGTTAGTTGACGCCGGTACAGACGGCGACAAACTGCGCTAATTACGTTAGTGATCCCCGTCCCCAGCCCCCAAAGTAAACGACTCCGCTTTCAGTGTAAACAACCGCTCAACTTTACCAGGAAAAATTCGCAAACCCACTTATTTACGTCTCAGAGGTATACAGTGACAGTGCGACGACATAACAACGTCGTACGACGTACTCGACGTACTCCACAGTACCAACAAATTAGGTCGGTACACCGGTACAAATAATACCCCCTAACTCAAACATTTAAGAAAAGAAACGGTTCTAAGATTTCAAATAAATTCCATTATAGTTAAAAAGTTCAGAATATTTTTGCATATTTTTCAGCGTTCAAGAGATTCCCGAACATTAAAACAAGTTTTACCTGATATTTATTATAATAAGAAGTGTTTCTTGTACTTTAATTCTTAACAAAATTGTTTCGGGCATATTGCGAGCTTGTGTTTCAAACAACTCAGCGCCGAGGGTTAGGCCGTGTACTAAACTAATATAGCAGAAAAAAAATATTGCAAAAAGTCAGAATCTCAAGTCGAGCGCGAACTATCCAGATAATAATATTATATTTCCGAACGTATTGATCCCTCAGGATACTATGTTCGGTTTCGTTTCGGTAGAAGTTTTCAATCCCTCTGCGTTTTGGGAGTTGCACTGGACAATCTTATCAGGGAGGGAAGAGGGGAAGATTTTCCACTGTCCGGCGCCCTCTCACCTTGAAGGATTTCCCAGGGCGCCGAGGCAGGCCAGCCGATTGGATTTCAAATTATTATGCGTGTATTTGACCGGCAAAAGATTTACATTTTTTAACGTCGGAACTTTTTTTACGGAATTATAGGGGTTATGTCGGGTCTGTAGCTGGGATTTGGAATTGAATATTTTATTTGTGTCGGTCGCGTTACGGTACATGTCTACTTTTGTGATTATGCGCGTTTTAGTATAATTTACATTTGTAAGTATGTTTTGAATAACATGAGGTAACTTGGACGTAAATAAGTTTATTATTACAGTAAACGTCGGAAAGTCAAATATGTTTTACATTATTGTGATGCCTTTGTGGTTTGCATTGCCATTTAACCTGAATACCAATATAAACATACTCAAGTGTAAATGGCTATCTGTTAACATTTCTATCTCAACCTAGTTTAAGAACTTCCATTTTAAAGTGGAAAGAGCTCGCCATTTTAGTAGATGTAACTAATTGTCAATAGGGGAGGGAGGCAACGGTAGGTAGGTGGTGGTAGGCGGTGGAAGCAAACGAAAGTTCTTAGTAGAGATCGCATTAGAGACCGCGCGGCCCACGACTGTCGGAGATAATGCCATTGCAATACCCGAGATCCGATTGTATTGGCAAATTGGATCAAATGCAGCGCTCACCGTACAAAAGATAAGAGCCGGATACGGGTATAGCGGTAATATTATGTTGCGGCTATCTTCCTGGATCGCCCCCGTGCGCGGCTCGTGACGATCAGAACGATCGCCCGTAATCGTTTCATGTAGTTTCCAACTTTTTTTAAATCTTTCCATTCTGTTCGACGTTTCTTTTGTTGCGGCGCAATCGATTTTCAACCGGATTATCAGCTTATATCATTTTGTGAACTCATTCTCTGCTTATAAATTTTCATCGACCTTTTTAATACAATGGGTCTCAGAATGGAAGGATCCTATCTTGTTTATATTTTTATTCCCTCGAGTGAGCTGAGATGCTGACTACGAGTTTTCAGTGGTGTACGATAAACTGTGAAAATACCCTGTATTTTATGACCAGCGTGACAGTTAGTGCTACCTGCATAACATAGATAAAACACCTCCTATTTTTTAACAGACGTAAATCTGATAATAAAGTAATGTAAACGCGACTGTGCAACAAACATATCGTGAGCAACAAAAAATATTTGTAATAACGCGCGATATGAAGCGCCGCGAGCTCTACGTACCGATGTTTTTGCGACCAATGAAAAAATATCGTCCATGTAAACGACAATGCAGATTATTATTGCCCGTCGGGGACACATAAAGAGGAACACAAGAAACATGGCGGATTTACGCGACGCACAGATAAGATACGACACCTTTCCGATGTTGTGTAGCGTTCTGTATCGCGATCATCGTCCAAACAGCGGGCCTCATTTTCCCGTCGTTACGGGGTGAATTTTAAATTCACTGCGAGGGTGTCCCACTCAACTATGTATGAAGGACCGGCCTCTCCACGCGACTCGCATCCGGTCGCACGCATACGCTATGAACCTTCATTGTCTGCCCGAACTCAAGGTAAACCGATTACGTGCTAAAAATTCATAAAGCCATTGTCATCTTCGCATCAAGCTTCACATTTAGTAAGCGAGCTCGACGATTACTCGAAGCGTACCAACGTGACGTCAATAAACCGAAATGCCTGTAGCTTAATAAAAATACAACGCTTAAGCTCGGCTCAGCGGAACATCAGATAGCAACGTTTTAGCGACGCGAAATTAATAATATCATCAACCCTCATTGTAAAGCGAAAAATCTCAATTGGGACGTGATAAACAATACGGCACGCTTAGGTTATCTCCCCTTGACTTATGATATCATTATTTCCCTTTTTGCAAAAATTTACCGAGCAAAAACAAGAGCGCGGTGGGCATACTAATTCTCCTCGGTCAATATATTGGTATCGGCGGAACGCCCGCAGGACCCTTCCTAATATTTCCAAAGGCAAAATCTTTATACAATAAAACAGAAGCAAGCAATTTCAATGTTAAATCTCATAATTCAAATTTCTCTCGTTGTTTACCGGCCACGCTTCGGCGGCTATATAAACTCTCAAAATCTACCCACATCCGTAACGAAAGCCTGCACCGTTATTTATGGAAAGCCACGTTTCATTGTTGTTGTCGGTTTTCATTTTAACGCTTAATTTTTTTTCTATTTATTGTATTTTTGTGATCGTCGGTGCCTACAAAATGATTTGTTTTTCGGTTTGCTCTTCCGACGCGCTTAATTCCGGTGATGTTTGATTTATGCGAACAGCGGTTTGAGCACTCCACGTATGTACACACGATCGGCACTGAATAGATCACGCCCGAAGACTAATGATTTCCCAAGGAATTCTCTAGTTTTGCGTTGTGTGAATAAGGGTCCATTGTCGATCTCGCAAAAACCGAACCGATTTACCGGAAAATATCGCTTATTTGCATCACCAACACATCTGTCCGTGCGAACGTAAAACATTCGGACGTAAAATCGAATGGACGAAATAAGATATAAATGGCCGCTTGCACATAGAATCTCGGATTTTACAACCATCTCGTATATCTTTAAGTGAAATATGGTCCGATATCATATTCAATCGTTCCGGCATTATATTCTGGAAACTTAGATAAGTAAGTAGATTCTTACCGAACGGAATTCTTTGCAATTTATAAATTTTAACAAAATTTATGGCTTCTAAATAATATTTTGAAGTTTTCTACAGTATGCAGCCAATAAATCAGAGAGTAACTCCGTAGTATCTCACAAGAATAGATTATACCGACGATGTCGTGAAGAAAACTGTAGCAAACAGATTTATCGAAGAATTTGGATGGTGAGTAGCTTGGAGCATAAAATTTTAAGGTACATGCTTCGTTCTGGTAAGTAGCCATATACATTTTAAGGTGAATATTCTTCAATCTATGTAACGTAAAACTATCAAAGTGTTATTAAACTGCACTTTCAATTTTCATATCAAAAGCTACGTAGGATCGATCGTATCCGACAGACTAGTGGCTGGATTGTGTTCGTCTCAATGACGCTTTTAAGTCGGGGTTACGGTTTTATGTGTGAACGGAAGAGTCAGCTTGAATGACGGGGGGTCTCGCTTCTAGTACGTCCTCGACTACGTTCCTATCATAAAAATGTAATTAAAATTCACATCATCCGCCCCCAACTAAGTTGGAGAGACCGGGATAACTATTCTATTGTTTAACCATGTACGGCGATGCCCTCACAGTTTCATCCCTTTTAAATTACGTACAGCGAAATAGGGTTGAAAGAATTTGTTGGAACTAGCTTTGTTCGAATTAAACAACAATAAAGTGATTTAATGGGTGCTCTTAGCGTTCATAGCGATTTCTTTTTAAACAATCTAGTATCGCGTTCGGAAAACACTTCTCGGAAATAACGAGATACGTAAATTACGTTTTGTTCAACAATAGGTACTCGAATCGTGCCGGGGTTTCTGTTGGATGAGAATTATATTGATTTGCAAATACAAACTTATCCAGGCGAAATGAAATATACTTAAATCGAAAATCCTTGAAAGTATTACACGATGTTTTGTACCGACCCATATTGTTTTATTGCTTCATAAGTTCGATACGGGCGGAAAATAATTTTAAGGGATTATATGGCTTGTTTATCAAAAACTCGGCCTTACGACCAGTTTCAGGCAAACAACGTGTATTAATAAAAGCATTTAATAAAAAAAAGAGCCTTCAATCCTTTCCCCCAACACGTCAAGCGCCCAAATTGTTTGACAAACACATCAAACGGCCGCAAAATTTTAATTCAAACATGTAAAATTTTTTCAAACGTAATTTCATTTTGCTGTTCATAAACATCCTGGGTAAAATTACGTGTAAAAACGTTGTATTACTGGGGTCGTGACGTCATGGACTAATGAAGGCATTACTCACTTATCTATGGCGATACGTACCTGGAATCAAAAAGAAAGAAAGAACATTAGTCAAATAAAAGGAAGGTGAAAAGTAGGCACGCGAACTGCTGCCGTTTATAAATAAAAGCGAACATTAAATTATTGCGAGGAGACAACGCCTAGGTGTGGTGGAATATCATTTTTCAAGAAGCTAGTCGCCTGATAGTAGGTAATGCTTTACCCCAGGAGGTTCCAACCGCGGACTCGACCGGTATTCTGATAGATAGGAAATGAAGACTGATTAACGTCGCGTGACTTTACAAGGCTCACGGCAGACCTGCGGGGACCTACTTGGATAAATATTGCGTTTGCAAAACTCTTGATTGTTCTACGAAATAATGTGGTTACTGTGATTTGAGTGTGTAAATTTTATCTTTATGCGTCATAATCACAGGTATTATTGTAATTTCGAAGCTTTGAATGAGCTTTAGTTCTAAACTACTTAATTATTATAGTGGTTTTACCTAGGTGGTGATCACAATCATCATCATTTCTGATGTATGTAATGATCAGTTAATGATTTAGGGAATTGCCAACTTTTGCAATGCGGATTAGGGATTTTATTTGTTTGCATTTCGTAACCATGCAGAATTTAACATGACGTTCAAAATCGGGATGAGGAAGTCATTCTTCGTCAAAACTCCGAGTGTAAATTGTTTTTGAAATTTCGCTTTGTATTTCAACTTTTCGGCTTTTGTTACCGCACCTAAAACAATTTCGGAAGTCATGCAGACTTCGTAAAACCTAAAAATTCACGTGAAAAAGTAAAATTTAATCCATTAATGCTTTGAAACCTTTTATTAAAACTTTACGCAGAACAGAGCTTTTTTAAAATTTTACTGGACCTGGTTGTAAAAGAACCGGATGTTATCGTGCAATTTGGCAGAGTTAGAGACCTAATACCATCAGGGGGACGCCCTCAGCTGGATTTAGGAACAATTGCTTTGGATTTAAGTTTCCTAAAAGAAGAAAATTAATTAAATCATAAAATCCCCGAGTTAATACAAATCAAAGCCAAATAGATTGACTCGGACAGTATAATTGTATAAAGGCATATTCTTTCACGTATCCATTTATCATTTCCCCTAATTTAAAACTGAGTAGTCATATCTATAAAAGCAATTTTTACGTTCGTTAATGTTTGAGTGAACGCCCTCGCCTCTGAACATTATAATTAATGGTTTTAATATTTTTTCAGTAAGGAGCACTGAAGTTCAGACGATTAAGTGACTAACATGATAGAATTATGCCGACTCACTAACGTAAATAATAATCGTAGACTCAGGGTAAAGGCTCTGACCCATATTCGACAGGGGGCGTTGGCGTGCGTGCGAACAATCACGGTTAGAACCAGTTTAATGTTAACACATATACAAGGTAATTATATCTTTTTGTGTCCTCTATCTGTCCGCTCCTACAAGTTATCGCTCTATTAATTACCGGCATGGTTCCTTGTAATTTTAAACATTTAACCAGCGAACGAAACATTTAATACATTTGATTGTCAACGGACAAATTAAAAAAGTTTGTTTTACGGGACTTTGGCGCAGAGTTTATCAAAAATGTATAGAAACGAATTATTCCTCGTGTTACCCCAAAGAGATTAAGTTAGTATGCCAGACTTTTTTCGTAGCAGATGTTGATAAGAAACGTAATGGTTTTATTTGTGTCATTGTGTTCTCGATTAAGCTACTCTACGACGTAAAAGTGAAAGGCAACGTAACGTTAAAAATTAATTCGAAACGCGAAACTCTCGTTTATTTTTATTTTGGGAATCATTTATTTTCGTCAAACAATTAGGCTGCGAGCCCGCGTCGGTCGCAAGGCCGCGTTTGGCGGAAGAAACTCCACGTCACATCGACTCGCCCCTTCAAAAAAAGGGTTGGTTTAACGCACGTTTTTTGTTGCATAATCCCACGCAACGCGCGAATCCCATTCCGCCTTCGGCTAATGCGCGCAGCTCGTGCGGACCGACCGACGTTGAGACGGGACTTTAAAAATGTCATTTCCAGAGCGCCAAGTAAATCCAGATTTGTTGTTGGTGAGTGACTTTCTAATTCCGCTGGCGGGAAGAACTTTGTGAAACGTATACCGTGTTCATGAGACCTGCTAGTGACCGCGAGCAGCCCCGCAGCCTAATCCGATCCGCGGACCAGAATTGTTGCCCAAACTTGTGCCGGACGAGGCACCTCCCGCCCGCCCCACGAGCGCCCGCTGTCACCCGCCCGCTTTATAATCACCTACTATACAATACGATATACTTTGATTAATTTACACCACAAACAGGAATAAAGTTTTGTACGCTAAAACAGAATCGTTGTTTTGGTCCTGCCTAATCCCACGTCACCCGTGAAAGTTGATTGTTAATCTGAAACGGATACTTGTTTGTTATGACTACTCACTCAGTAGTCTATATAAACATTATTTACTAAAGTTTTGCTCACTTACTCTAAGTCTAATCCAATAAGTCGATGAACGTGATTGAAGCTTAGTTAAAGAATGGTATAGAAAGACGGGGCGACGAACTAGTGGGACTTATGATCTAGAGGTCGTTTAGACGGGTACATATACCTTTTCTGCCATAATGTACACCCTAACGTTAATTGCTCACCAGACTAGAAACTTGCTTTATTTTTATTTTCATGTGGGAGATTTACTCGACGAAATGATCGCCTGTAAATAATAGTGTGCGATGCTTTAGCTGCACTGGTTGCCAATGTCACCCGTCTCAATGTTTTAGCTGTAAATAGATACACAGAGCGCCATTAATTACGACACATCACTCGTACACTCATTAATTTGCAGCTGCACAGATTAAACTGATGATATTTTTCCCGGGTCTTTCATAACTCTCTGTATCTAAGCACAGAGCGAAGACACACAGCGCCGCGTACTCCTGCAAATATTCAATTTCGAAACTCGTGTCCGCACTTTAATTCCGTTTCTCCGATGCTCCCAATTTCTCCGTAATATGATGGATTGCATAAAGTAATCGATTCATGGAATTCCGGCGGAAAGCAGAATGGGTAGCTTACAAGGCAATCAGCGGGCAGCAGGAGGCTTTATTAACCCGTCAGGGTAGTGCGGGCCCGGCTAATCAATCGCCGTTCGCGTGTCGACCGCGCTATCTGTCTTTGGCCGATTGGACCCCGATAACGCCGCCGACGCAAGATTACCTACCTATACGGGAATGGCCCATTTATAAAATTAACTTCTTTTATCTTCCCAAATAGACGATATAAGAGGAGTAAATAAGTCTAAAGAGGTTCGTACGAAATAAATAGGCCGATGTTAATGTTCGATCGTAGACAAGCCCTGCCTGGTACGATCGCGTGGCTCTCACGTGTGAGCCACTCGGCGCTAAACAAAAAGCACAATGATTTTAATGGACGTTTAACTATAAAAATCCGTGCTAAATGGGTGTTTGCCTAAAGTAAACTAGCTTTAGCACCGTTTTCATTTTAAATTTTCTACAAAAAAGTCAGCACGCGTGAAATGCAGCTGGAATGCGTGGAAATGAAATACACAGCAACCCAGACTGTGCCCATATAAATTTAAATTTTTACATCTTTTAAATATCGAAACTCTTTTAACCATGACAACAAAGTTAGTTGAAGCAATGAAAAATACTTTATACACTTCAGAATTTTCTAGTTTTCATAAATCACCGAGCGCTGAATGCCAGAGAGGGAGAAGTTTAAAAGTAAAGTCGGGTAAATTCTCAGCGGAACTTTCTATGAGATTAAAGTCATAATTTACTTGATGAGAGGGCATTATGTTGTCGAATATGAAACCGGCTACCCCATTACAGAACTGATTTCCCTAAATGGGAGTTTGCAAAAATTGTAAACGAAAAAAGGCCGGGGCCGAGATAATTCCTAAGTATCGCGAAATTCAACCGTTATAACCGTACGTCTCCGAGATAGCGAAAGGGACGGCTCATTAACGTCAGCACGGATCCGGGGCCAGTTTATGCCAACCGATACCTTTAAGGTATTTACAAAGCAGCTAAGCGCGCGCAATCTAGACGGGCGCAATGAAAAAAAGACGGCGCACCCCGCGTAATCCACGCGAAATGCCCTTTAAGAGCCTCACAATTTAATGCTAAGTATAGCAATCTCAAGACGACGTTGAGCCGGTCCTCCGAGAGGGTTGAAAAAATGATACACGCCGGGGTGAGGGGGAGGGGGCAATCACGGTTAGTTAGCGGGGCAGCTGCTCCCGACCGACGATAACACTTAAGGTGTTTTACTGTACTTCCTCCGGTACATTGAAACACAAGTTTTATTCTCAGCATTTTCAACACAGCAACGTTTATAAATAAACGGACATAGTAGGACCGCAACACAACGGGAAAACGTTTTGCAATTCGCAGGATATTGCGTGCGATAACGAATGCATTTTGAATATAATGAGTAATAAGCCGGTGAATTTAAAATTTAAAGCGTGTGATAAACATAATCAGTTTTATTAATCAGAATGTACATAGTTTGAAGCAATTTATTGGATAGTGGAGCTCGTTAAGAGGATGAGCGGTAAAGCTCTCAGTTTAAATTATGTGCCAGCATCCCATTTAATGTAAACAATCATTTCGATCTTTGATATTTTCATCTACACGATAATATTTGTTTATTGCTTTGACTGGCAGTGTTAAACTTTTGATGTCACTTTGTTAATTGGAAAGCTGTCTTTATTTCGTATTTTGATTTAAATTGATGAATATAAAGTGGGTGTATTTATTTTGATTTAGATAATTATTTGAACATCAATCATCATCAATTAATTAAGATTTCATTTTAAGTTTGGCTGGCACTTGAGGCTAGATGGCTTAAGGCTATATTAAACTGTTTTCGAGGTACGACACCGTAATAGTAGGTATCGCATTCGTGGTAATGGCCAGTACAGAATTAATTAGCGGGTATCGCTTTATACGGAGCGCGCCAGGTGTGCACGTGGCTTTACAGCGCCATTAAGTTACGGAACATATAGGGGTTGAACCGCTTGAGCGATTGACCGCACACATTCCCAGCTTTTATGTTACAATACCGACCTTTATGAAACAATAGAAACTCCTCAACAGGAAAATAGAAACTCACCCCTCTCTAAAAGAGGATAAACGCGAAGACAATCGATCGGATCGCACGTATTCGTATGCTAACCATGTATCCCTAGACATTACCACTACACACGCATATAATTATATTCAAGCCACGCTTAGTTAAGATATAACAGTGTCGCTACGCTTAATCAAATCGGTTTCGAAATAAATGGAGCGTAGACGAATCAATAACGAGAATTCAATTTACAATTCTACGTACATCACTGACGTATCAATTGTTCAATCTAAGCGAAGACAGATAAACGCACAGATCCGCCGATTGCTTTCCGATGAAAAAGACTGGAGATTCATCGATAGGATGCGCGAGTCCCAAAGTGAAAAATGTACATTTGGATGGCGTTAATTCGTTTAATTTCCGGTAAGGGGGAGAGGCGCGGGCGGGGGCGAGTGGAGGCCAGTCCGCTCAGATTAATTCAGCGCAGAGTCTGTCACAGATAAGGACACTGAAATAAATTGAAAATGTTCAGAGATTGATTTGAATACTCTCGAGGATATATCGAAGGCAGCCAGAGAAAAATGACAAACCGCATACTTATTCACGGATTTTCATCCCGTGAGCGAGACTTAGCGAGAAAAATACACCCTAATGAATAAATTATGCGGCGCACGGATCATCAAAAATGAGTGAACATTTATTTTTTCAAACAAAAAGAATGCAAGCTACAATTTTATTTCGATGAAATGACCAATCGTATCTGCGTTGCATTCGAAACATAGAATATTTCTTGGCAATAGTCAGATAAAACGTTCAACGTTCAACAATTTTTTACTGCTACAGTTTCTCAAATAGCCAAATCTGAAGATTGTCTATTAAATCGTTTATAAAATGGTAAAATTAATGCAATCGGCGCGAGCGAGTCGAGATGGGAGACATCGTTCGTGGCGTTCGTGATCCGAACGTCAATGAAGCCGAGTGGCAGCAACGCCAGACCCTCAGGGCCCCGTACCGCTGCTAAGAGCCCGACCCATCATTTACATATTGCGATTTTGTATCGATAACAATTAGGAGATGGAAAATCCGCCGTGAGATGTTTAACAATCAGACTATTCCACGTAAAGTTAGAGAAGGAGTTACGGCAATCTAAGTGGCTTCTATTCGTATTTACTAGAGTTTAAACGCGCCACTTAATCGTAAAGGTAACGTTACACGACTACGCAAACAAAACAACATAAACTTGCAAATGAAGACACGCCGCAACGAGCGTACAGCGTACACTCCCTGCCGTGTTCCAGTGAAATTCAGAGAATCAAAACGTCCGAACATGAAACAAATTGATTGCTGCAGAGGCGCTCGGCTGGCGCCTAGCTCGACTGTAGATTGGTAATAGCGCATGCTAAACTTATTAGTCAAACGGAAAATGGTATTAGCAGACGTACTGTGCAGCCCAGCCTCCCGTGAAACTTCATTCATACGTCAAAGTTGACAGTGTTGCTCGTAAGTGATTGTTGCAACCAATCAAACACGAGCTAAATTGACTTCCCTCGCTTCGCACAGGGGTCCAAATTAAGCGCGATAAACAAAGTTGGAAAAGGTCCGCTAGAACTCGAATGAAAATAGATTCAGCGAGTGGAGTTTTAATTCGGAAAGATAACAAACGTCAGCGTCAAGTGAAATGGCCGCTTCCAAAACGTTAAAACAATTTATCCTAGGTAATCCCGAAGTGTCAGACGATAATAAGAGTGACATTTAGAGCGGGCCGGGCGCGGCGGTTAATTCTGCAGCGCAGTGGCGGCCGATTGTGACACCAACTAAACCCTGTTGCCAACGGTAAACCCATCAGGTGGGAACCCCTGCCTACGACCTAATATAAGCGACTCACTGACACAACAAATAACTTTGTTTTCATTTTCATCTACTGTTTTCGTTGTTCATTTTTGTCCGCGCCATATTCGTGCCCGTTATTTGTTTGTCTAACATATCACAATAGGTTCATGCGGTCACGTGATCCAAATGACGTTCAAAGGTTTTATATGACAACAAAGAGCCCGTAGGTCTACAACGCCATTAACTAAGAACACAAGCTGTCCCATTACGTTAAAACTACACCATCCATATTCCTACAGTAACGAAAGCAATTATTCGCATTCAGTTAACAAAGACGCAGACGTACGGTACAAAGGGACCATTTCATAAGTTAAAGCGTTACGGACGATAGTTATCTGTGCGCAACTAGTGATGCAGTAAATCCTAAGAGTACACTTCGCAACTATCCCTTCTTACGTCTCTGAAACCTGAGCTCTTACTACAGGCCAGAACTTAAATTGTTTCCTGCGAAGATTTCGGCGAGCGATAACAGGGATTCCACGAACACTGTCTTAACTTGGATATAATTTCGGCGCCGGGATTCGATTTTAAAATCGTTCAAGTATAAAATTCGTGTTACCTAAAAGTGAGTCGATTTATCACTGTAAAAATAATCAAACTATTACTCAACTAAGATGTAGAATTCTGCGCTTTAAATAAATGACTTTGGAATTCGAGAATTTCATTTCGTTTCCAAGTCGATTTCGTTGTTATCGGAAGTTGACGATCTGGGTGTTACTGGTAAGGTTTCACATGTTAAATCTTTTGTCAGATGCATCGCTTCCATCGCGTGTGATAAAGTGGTAGTGGTTACAGTAGATCGTGGCCACACAATTCCCTGTGAGGATTACGGCCGAGAGAGAAAAGTAAGACGATTAATCCCAGTGGGTGCGGAACTCGAGAATTTATTATAAAACGGTTACGTTCGTGGCAATGCTCTGCGACCGCGCTGTTCAATGCACTATCGGTGTGGTTAGTCGACTATTATATTTAAAATACTAGTTTGTTTATTGAACATAAATACGGGAGTCGTATACTCTTTGTTTCAATTTGTTAATTAATTCAATGGTGATTTGTGTCTCTACATTATTTATGGTTTTGATTTTGTGGAATAGAGTTATTTACAGTTCACCGATTAAAATATCCTGTTGCAAACATGCTCTTTAATATAAAATTACATCAACTCGTGGTAATATTATAATACGAGTGTTGAAAGTACAAAAAAACGGCTTCCAGAGTAATTTTTTCGCTCTTTCATTTTCACCCTTCATTTTTAAGCCGCTAACCACCACGGAAGTATGAAAGTAAGTATAAATGTAATTATAACTTACTAAATAGACTGAAGGGGACCGGTGATTAAACCAGACTTCATAACCACATCTTTGTTAAGGTGGAGTCCGAAAGTCCAATCTGAATTGTCTGAACCGGTCCTTTCTCATTGTTTTGTTTTTAATAAGTAAAGTTATTTTAGGCTGCTTTAAATTATATACCATTACTAAATTAATTTCACATTTCAGTTGAATGTAAACGTTGACCTTTTGGAGTCCAGGGTTTATTTAAAGAACATTAGGATAACTTACGTGGATTTTTGGGTGTGTAGGTATGTGTAGATTTTTAAAGTGAAATTACTAAGTCAACATTTTTAAACAAGCTGGATTTTTGCTCAGTTTTTTAATTTTTTTTTTTTGTGTAATTATTTAGATAGTTAAAAAATATCGTATAAACTGAAAAAACGCAAACTTTTTAATAATTTCTGACCTAAGACTATGAAAAACGTTAATAAAATTTTAATGCCTTGTGTGCCGGAAACCGGACGTTGTATTTCGCGCAACTTAGTACGCCCTTATCTCCGGAAACGGACAACATGGAAGGGTTAGTTAACCGAAAAATAAATAATTTTAGCCTCATAAACAAATCAGGGCAAAGATATTACGTGTGGTAAATATCATCGAAAACAATAAAGGGTCTGTTGTACCCCTCTATTGTTGGTTGCGTGTTGGAAAACACGGAATATTAGGTACTTATAGGCGAAAGGTTATTTTATCAAATCGATTTTTGGTGTCTCGGTAAAGAGCTTAGGTAAATGCCAGAAGCTCACGTGCGCAAATGTCAGCAGGCTACGGTTTGCTCAGCCGTCAAGTTCACGAATAATGTTACAGTAAGTCAACATTTACCCGTTCCGTGATTTTTTCTTGTGTTTTTGTTTCGATTTGCGATTTGGGTGACTTTTTCAGTTTTGGGCTGTTTTGTTAGATTTCAATCTTTTGCTTAAGGCTCCTCTCTCGAAAATGCTTAAAAACAGCGTGCAGATGAAGCAGTTTTTCACCGGCACTTACGGAGAAATTACATCTGAGAAAAATTGTTAGTAATCTACATGATATGACACGTAATTTGGTTTAGCCATAATTTTTGTATCGGTATCACATAATAAGAAAAAAAATCCACAAAATCACCTCCAAATCGTTGAATGGAACCATTTTACTCCTTCATTTTTTAACAAAATAATAAAATAAAAATATCTACTGCTTTGAAATACATAGGAAAATAATTTGGTTTTGTTACTTTTTAAAAACATGTATTATTTTAATTATAATAAATGAAAAATGCGTCCGTTTAAAGTCCGTATCTATGACCGAGAGGGGTAGTTTGTATGCACAAGGTCATTGGCGTGAATACAAGCCTTAAAGGATCTTAGTTACCTTTTAATTTTAAGGAATATCGTGTCTGTAAAATCAGCAAAATTATATAGTTTTAGTTTTTGCAATGTTGAAATCATTATCTTTATGTATTTGAGTTTTAACTTATAGGGTTTCCGTGTTTTCACGTGAACACATTATAGTCATTAATATTCTGCACTTAACTGTAACACATCTAAATACCTATAGGCTCATTACATCAGTGTCAATCCCGTTCATTACTCAAACGAACGTGACACATATTTAAAGGATCATTTATACCAAAAACAACAATGAAAACCACTCAATCCGAGCAAATTCATTTTCTCTTCGTAGCATGACATTCTAATTTAATCGTATATGTCACTGTCAAATTAGAGATACTACACCATAGGCGGATCTGCCGCACTGACATTTCCAAACATGAGGGGAACAAATGGTTTTGACATTTCAAGTGTTTAAGCGACCTTGGATCTAATGCGGAATACCTAACGTAAGGGTTCCCAAATCAGCTATAGGCAGGCACTTACGACATTATGCTAAGAGATACGATGTTCTTAGCAGAATTGAGTGACACTGCGGATTGTAATTGCTATTGTTAGGCCGTATATGTGAGATACGTCGTTAAGTAATTTGAGATAAAAACGCTGACTAAGTGCTTTGGAAATGATATGTCGAGTGAGATTTGATTTCAGTTACACGTGATTTCGGAATCAGGTATCCTTATTGTTCGTTTTCCCTAATTTTGTCCACGGGACAAGATGATGAAGGCGCAATTTGCCAAGTTGCAATAGGCATTTGCAATGAAAACAAAAGAGTAAAACTTAAAATAACTCACAGTTTCAAACTATCTAGACAACGTTACCAAGTTTTATTCTCGGAGGAAACACTAGGGGAGGGGAGCGGGGCGCGGGGGACTGACGTCACGGCTGACGGTGTAAATAATTGCGCTGTCGAACACACCTGCCGGGGAAAGAAAATTAAGCGAAACGCAATTTGACTGAGTGATGGAGCACCAGAGGATCAGTTTAATGAGGAGTTACCGACGAAAAATTATACTTACATGATTTATAAACTCATAATTTAGTCATCATTAATTAATATCAGTCTACTAAACTAATTACACTTTCAGTAATTTAGATTAAGTTGAACGTTTTGAAGCGGTTATAAATTATGCATTACGAGTACATTGTAGCACCGGCTACATTGACTCAAAGCAATGCCCCGATAATGATTCGAGGAGCGACACACGACTCGCAGTCGCGTTTATGTCCTCCTTGCATGATAACCCTCCCTTAAAGACGACTACCTCCGCCAATCTACTCCCGACAGCCCGTAAAGAGAGACTCTTTTATCCAAATTACTATCGGATTACTTTTTATTTTAGTCGAATAACCCACTCCGGATAATTAGCGATAACAGTTACGGTCGGCAGCGGCACGAATGAAAACTTTTGTCGCAAATTTTTTCGACGCCCGAAATGTGAAGGTAACAGCATGGAGCCGGCCGTGTTTATTAACAAATTCATAAACATTGACTTCTGAATAAAACGGCCACGACTCCCTAACGTGGCCGAGCAAACACGTTCATATTTTCATGGGATTCAAATAAAAATAAAGTGGATGACCAGCGGCGGTCTAATTTAATATGAGCGGGGACAACTCGTCATATGGATGATGTACCTGCCTTTGTTTTATTGCTTAGACGGGTGACTGAATACAAAAATGTTTGAACGCCGGACGCGCGCTTGTCAGCTGTTAAACAGTTTTATTATTGCCGGACGAACATCGCACAGCCTATTTGCATAATTGAACGGCCACTTGGAAGCACTAGCATTGTTATACTCTGCCGTTCCATTTGTCAGATTCGCCGTATCATTTATGCATGTAGCTCATAACGAGAGCCGCGCCGTTTTTCTGGACTATTCATTATTTCGCCTTTTGTGTCGTTTGTTATCCGGCGTCCAGTCTTATCCTAAGAATGGTTGACGTCGAAAATATGTAATACAATCCCGACTCCCTATTGACACAAACAACCGCATTTTTGTAACATGAAGTTGAAAGAGCTTAATCTGGAATTTGGTCAGGTAAAACAAACATTTGTTTTTTGTTGCGTTCCAACAAGTCAAAGAGAGGTCGTGATAGCTTCGCTCGTTACAGCTTGAGGCAAAGCAAGGGGACAAATCTTTATATAAAAATTCAATATCTTGCTACGAGGTACTTCGTCACTATGATCCTTTGCCGCTTATTGGGACGACATTTTAAAAGGTTATCTTGTTAGATTGAGCTCTTTCTTTGTGATGCAACTTGACGAGTGAAGTAGGAAGACGTAGCAGTTACTGCTACGAGTTACTCGTACATCTGATCTACGAGTAAATGGATAGAAGACGACATGACAATAAGGTTAAGTGTGTATTCAAACACGATTGCACGTCGTAATGAAGAATTGTTTGTTGTGAAGAGTCGTAGGCAAGTAGAGACACTAGCCTCGATAGTCCGATCTGATCATTGGTCAATAAAAATGCTATAAAATCTTGCAGTGGCCATACGTTATCTAAAACGCATAAATGTTTAATAGCACGTGCACTGAGCGACCGTTTGCTTCTTGAGATCCGATTTTAAACTGATGACTTTTAACTGCTTTTACGGTAATAGCTACTTAACTAAACTGCTGGCCACTTAAGACGCTATTTTTACACTTGCTTGAGTAGTTTGAGTACTCATTGCAAGTGTTTTACTATGGCTTTAGATATTCTTTGTCCATAATTTTAATTCCTGTGACTTTTTAAGCACTTATTTATGAATTGTCGTCCATGGAAAAAACCTGGGTTCGATTCCCCAAGTCTGGATTTGTGCCCGGTTGATGGCAATAGGCTCACCCCTATTATGTGGGAGTTAAACATAACTGGCGAAATGTGGGTGTACTATTAGGTACATCTCTCTCTAACCCTTCGGGGATTACAGGCGTGATGTTATGTTATGTCGCAAATAATATTAACTTAAAAAAATAATTATACGAAAATAAAACTGTCACAAAAATGTCCAATACGTTGGTCTCATTTTGTTCACTGTCATTTTGTTCAATAAAACATTGTCCAGACTGACACGGATTGAAATATTACCTATAATGAGCCCTGTCAACCTGGACCGCTAAAACACGTTGCGGGACTTTATGGGAAAATACGGCGACACTTTATGGTAAATTATTACAATGTTATATTTTAATTCTAGTCGTCACGAGTTCCGAATTATGAGTCCCTGAGTAATTCTTTGGGAATGTTTATGGCTTAAAAAAATGATTTTGGCTGGATACAAAAACCGGGCATTAAAAAAAAATCTGTGTGACAGATGGATATCGTTCCGTTTTTCCTTATAGGCTGAAAATTCAGAATATGATACTTAGGGTTTGGGGTATGATTATGTGATGGTAAAGTATATTTATTTGACACATTTATGTATACATTTTGACGTAGTTCTTTGTTTTCTTTTTCTTTTGTATACCTAATACGCAAACAATATCTCGAAATTGACCAAAAACATTGTTCTGTGAGCAACATCAATAAGGTGTCAAAGACACGATCATAAAAGGTTACAGGTGTAAGCAAGTGGGTCTAATTCTGTTATCACCTCAGATCCTGTATGATGATCACGATCAAAGACAAAGCAGTCAGTGAGGAGGAAATAATACTGTCTTCCTATATCATTGCTTTTAGGTTTATTTTTACACATAAAGCTAAGTAACATGAAATGACTTTGGTAAGCATTAAAGGTCTCTATTTTTAGCTTAATTTAAAATGTAACTTTTTTGTCTGCTTTTACAGAGTGTCTAATGGGACAAGTAATATCGCTTAAAAAGTACTGTTTTATACGGTATATTACAGTGAAGATTTTGTCAGTAAACGTAGGAAAGATTTCATGAATAACATATTAAATCTTACTCCACACTACACGCTCTTACAAACCATCTTTTAAACATTAACCAGCACTTCACCTAACTAAAACATGAAAGATTTTATTAGGCCCGTTTTGTAACGAAAGTTGTAACAATTAAACCCATGTAAAGTAAGCAAGGTTAGTAATTACGTTATAATCACTGGTCAAAATGTTGATAACTGTTGGAACAAGGGTTCTGTTACCTAGTATTACGGTATGGAACAACTCCCGCGGGGGATTTGGGGGAATTCACGTTGTATTATAATTTCTACGTTGATTTCGGTAGATTCTACTAACTGTTCTTATCGTTATTGAGGTGATAAGTCGATTGGGCTTTACACTTTCTGGCTTTTTAATCTTTACTTTTGTTGCGGCGGAATATAAGCTGTGTGCAAAAAAGAATTCTTGTTGATAATTGCGAAGACGATTGCCACGATCTTATTGTTCCAAATTGTCGTTCTAAACTGTCAAATAATTATAGTTAGCCATGGGTACTAAAGTGAATACACCTAGCAAAATTCTAAGATTATTATTAAAAGAGATTTTTCGTGAAATGACATAGGTACCATGTTCGTGAAAACACAAAACGTTAATCAATTTGTATAGGTGAAATAACTTTTAAAGGTTTCTGCGTGTATACATATTGGCGCTGATTAGTTTTCGGTAGGCGTTTCTCTGAATTCACAAGAGAACAAATTACATCGGACATAGGGCAACGTCCATAATCCCGTTCTCGGATTTTTAGTAATTCCACTAGTTATTTACCATACGACTTTTTCCCACAAATCAAGGAAATTCAATTTTTGTCGTCGGATTTATCCGCTTTCACATCCATCAAGCTGATTTATTTCCTCAGAAGTCTTTTCGAACACATCGGAAGCCTATATTCCTCTTAGTTAGATCCGTTCCTATTAATCTTTAGATATAACTAAGTCATGTTGTTAGCCTTTTGCCGACGAGATACGGATTCGGCTTTCAATCTAACTAGAATGTGTGACAATAGTGATGTATTTTATCTATCGTCAGGGCTTCATATTAAAATTAATGCTAGTAGGTGTACCATGTTGATTTTTCTGTCTCTTGTCACTCCTATAAATGATTATTTCAGGATTCGGAATATTTTAAGTATTCGCATGACATTTGGAATCCTGTTTTCCGTGCATTTCGAAAGATAAATTCTATAATTGTTATCCTTCCACAGGCTGATTATGATGTGTAGTATACTACCTTCTATGCATCTTTCTTTGTTTGCTTCAAGATTCGTTGTGGATAGCTATGAACCCCTAACATGTAGCTCAGTGGCAACTAAGTTACATAATAAGGGGATAGCCGTTTTGATAGCCCGAAATAGCCGTTTACACAGCAAATGCGGTACGTTTTAAAATCGAAGTTGCGTGCATGAAACAGTTTAAATAGTTGTTTTAATAACATAATATGCGGTTACATTTAAATATCCACTAAATGCAAATTTGATTTGGTTGGATTTCGCTTGCGTAGAGTTACGGTTTTTGGTTTATAATGAAATCAAATCGCCATTTAACATGGTTTATTAATGAGTTATAGTATTAAATGTACCAAATCGGGATGTTTACTGCGTGACATTTTTAATGTATGTGGTTCGAAGGTATTTGGAACAAAGCTGTTTGGTTTTTGTTTTATCCTTTTGGAATTTAAATTGTAACTGAATTAAATATAGATAAAATTATTTCATTTTGGTTTGAAATAAATAGTTTTTGTGAATAAACAATAATTGGTTGCATAAGTTGGTAGAAGCTATTATTAAGTAATTGGATATGTTACTTTTCTATAGATAAAACTATTCCAAGTACATTTCTGTGTCTTTCTGTTTCTGTGTGTCATTTTTGTGTGTTTTCTGTTTCTGTGTTTCTGTGTTTGTGTGTGTTTTTTCTGTTTTCTGTGTTTCTGTTCATTTCTGTTTAGTTTTAGATTCTTTTTTTATTATTTTTGTAGTTCCTGTGTTTGTCCAAATAAATATTTTTCTTTCTTTCTTTCTTTCTTTCTTTAAGTATCATCTCGTAATAAGAAACCCTATAATCTGCCGCATTATCCGTATACATAAAAGCAGAACTTCCACTTGATTTAATCCCATAATTGCTCGCTACAATATTCCCAGGAACTATGCTAATCTCCGCAGCTACACAGCAAAATTAAAGCAAAGTAATTAGATCGCTATTAACATTTTCTTTACTTTTTTGCTAATCGCACAATTTTTCAGCATCCCTCTCATTTTCCGCCCAGTTCATGTCAAAAGCCACTAAGCAGATATTTTAATATCCGAGAAATTATAATACGTCCATAAATCTACAACATCTGCCCAGTATTTTAAATGGCTAACCTACCCTTGAACGGCCTTTCAGTATTTTGTTACATATTTTTTTTATTAAAGGCGAAATTAATCGAGAGCCTTTGCAGACATCAAAACAACCCCGGGCCATTGTTAGGTATGATTACAAGAGGTTCTACAAAGTAAATGTTAATTTTTATTACACGAACAACACACCTTAAAGTACCGTCGGCTGATTGAAGGGTTTTCAACTACGCTACCGTAAAATTCATCGCTTTATTGATATTAATTTGGAAAAGGTTTTTTGTGTTCGTAGTACACTATGTTTTTACAAAGAATCTGTGTTATTAGAAAACTGGAAAGTTAATTTGCTTCCAAAATGTTATACTTACGCGTATTTTTTTGTTCTAAGAAGTTGTATTAAATTTCTATGGAGACTTTGATTTGAATTTTCATGACAGATTATAAGTTTGTCGAAAGCTAGCTAGCTAGCTGTTTATTTTAATTAAAGTTATTTGAAAATTGACATAGTAACTTATGTCTTAGTGCGTGGATTTTATGTAGATACTATGATTAGGTCTTCGAGCGTCCTTATGATCACCCGGTGGATCATAAGACATTCAAGCAATGTTAGCGGACGTTCAAGAGGTTAATTAGTTTTTCCGAGAAAACTCCGAATTTTCCTCCGGACTCCTATAAATTGCGAATCATTTCCAGTAGATTTAACTTACAACGTTAATAAAATTTAAACATCACCGCGTAACGCTATAAACCCATTAAAATCTGATAGACTTGATATGCAAATTCCAACAAAACCAGGTGTTAATTCAAAATTTACGTCTTAACCCGCGAACGCGACCACCTAATCAAAGAGTTTCATTTATTTTCTTACAATGGAACACAAATGAATGAACTCTATTAAGCCGAATGCAATTAATAGGCTCGAATAATGGGGTTTGTGATTTATCAGTAATAGTCTGGTGTTGATTGACGTTTTTAATTTGCCACCAGGGGTGTAGAAGTGAAGGGTTGTAAGTCTTCGAGGCGCCTGGGCTGTCACACGTAGACAGGAGATGGCCAGGTCCTCGGGGCACGGGGTTTTGTGTTAAAGTTAATAGTTTCGTGGTCTGCTGGTTAGTAGCTCGCGTTGGAGGGTTAGATTTGTGAGTTATTTGCTTTTGATTCACCTTGGGAATTAAATTAATGTAAGATTTTTTTATTCCGTATGGTATCGGACGTAAAGAATAGTACCATTCTATATCTTTCCGTGGGTATCGTAAGAAGCGACTAAGGGACTTACCAGAGAATGGGCAGCAGCGTTCTCTGTGCCTTCGTAACAACCTTACTGCGATCGCCAACCCACCTGCCAAGCGTGGCGATTATGGCAAATCCCCCCGTTCTGGGGGAGGCCTATGTACAGCAGTGGACGTCTTATGGATGAAATGATGATGATGAAGATTTTTTTAGTTATATTATTTACTTTTATTTTTAAAGTATATTTAAGTGTTTTACAAACGTTTCGAATTTGTATTTGTTCACTAATAACTTAAATTAAGAGACGTTTACAAATAAAATATATCTATTTTCTTGAATCAACTCATTTAGAGGGTCTTTAACGAATTCAAATACCATTTCCCAGTGTAAACAAAACGCATAAATATATCGTTTTCAAATACCATTTAATTCGAGCCATGAGTTTAATCACAATGTCATTATTTACCCTAAATTAATGAAAGTTTAGACTTACCCGCATTACCTATATTACAGCAGTAATTGTAGTATTCAAACGTTTAGCAAAACAACGGGTCTAATTAACGAAATAATTATCGCGGACATACGAGTCGCTTCTCGTTGTGGTGACAATTTTATTTAACATGTTACTGCTGATCTGGTTTTCAATGGATGCCGCCATTTTGATTAGCATCATCCTTTTAACAGGCAGGTGAATCTAATGTTATAAACCATTCATTGTTATAACGATTTTAGGAATGATTGTCGAGTGGCACGGTAGTAATTCGCTTCGTAACTAAAATTAGTTTCCTTTTCAGGCCGATTTCAAATTCAACAGTCATCATCTGTCTTGCCTTTTCCCACTGTGTTGGGGTCAGCTTTCAGTCTAACAGGAATCAGGATGCAGCTGGATACCAGTATTTTACATGTAACGACTGCCTATCTGACCTCCACAACAGTTAGTACGGGGTAATAGGGATATTTACTGACTAAAAAACTTATGATTCTAATTAGTCCGTCTGTTAGATTATCGAAAAATATTGGATACGTATTTTTTGTTTTATCAAATCAATAACAATTGACGAAGATAAAACGCTAAGATAAACCGGTAAAAAATGTCAAGACATTAGGCCTTAGAATATGACGTCACACGAGTTTTCAAAGCACTGTATCGTCTTCATTGTTTGTTTACGTGAAAAAAGAAAAAATACGTGTCCAATATTTTTTGGAAATCTATCTGACGGACTATGTAATTAGATTTTATTTGTTAACTACCCTATTCGATACTTACTCCTTGGTAGTTTAGTTCCTTGGTTAGACGTTCCAGTGTTAAATTGTTTATTCAAGTTATTTTTATTACGTTGATTTTATAAGAGTTAATTAAGTAGTGGTAGCGACGTGGTTTCAAATTCAACATTATTTTATCTAAACTTTATGCAAAATAGTTCATCAAACACCTAAACATGTCAAACATTATAATCGTGGACCTAACTATGTGTAGGCTCAAATTACGATCCCAATGTTTTGCATATAAGCCGGTGATACTAATAATAGGCGGGATAATAATATGGGAAAACGTTAATTAACTATGTAAATGCGAGAAGATCTAAATGATCGGCCACGAGCCTTGCAAATTACTTTTGTGGAACACCTACTAAGTGAGTGTTGGACTCACCACGACACCGACATACTACTGTCCAAGCGAAAACAGAACCCAAACGAACGTGTGTCACGTACGATTCTCAATTCTAACTCTCCACTTTTAGAGTCTAAATTTGATTGATTTATAAGGATCGAGTCGGTTGTTGTTCGTTTAGCAGCGGTCAATTATAACCTTCTATTCGATTTGATGCCCGTTTGGTCCCTTGGGCAGCCCGCTGCTCGCTTTGGCCAGCAAAGTTTAAATTAATTCTCGATTGACACATCAGAATCTATCCAATATTGTGATTTTAAAATACATTTAGGACCCTTTTCACAGTAAATAAAATCTAAATGTTTGGGTTTTTGGAATCACTGTTAATTAGAAGTTAGATGTGGAATGTGAGATTATGCCCTGGTTACGATTTTATTGCCTCCATTCCTTCATCGGAAAATCCATAATATTCAACAGTTTTTCTTTTATTGGTGCTCTAGCGAATTTCCAAGAATATAGTAAATAATAACGTATAAACATATTTATTTGTTGTGAAAGTAAATATAAAGCATCTTCTAGATATTGTCAGAAATGAATGCTACAATTCTATCAAATTAGAGAGCACAATCTTATGACATTTTAAATAAAGGAAATGTAATTTCAGTGAACATGTCCAAAACAACAATTGGAGCAGGCCTTTTTTTTGCATGGCAGTGTACGTAGGCACATTTCTAGTAGGCTGTAATACTTTTGTCTGCATGTGGACGTGCACCGCGGAGCAAGACAAACGTATAAATCTGTTCGCCGCACACATTCGTTGCGTGCTTCACTCTGCCTCAGATTTATGGGCCTCGCCCCTTACGGCTCCATCAAAACTTCCAAAATACACCATCTTGCAATAAAACGTGTAAATATTATGACGAGAATTACGAGCCTCTTCCCTTAAATGCGTCATTCAAACATTTATTTTTCAAAAAGGCCAATTCCGTATTGCCAGTTCTCTATTTGGATTGCATTATTGAAAAATTCTTTATTGCCAGCACGAAAATTGCTGAGAAGCGTACTTTACTGCTACAAAAGCACAATCAAAATATTTTAATGGAAACCCAATTTATACGCCGGACAGTTTGGATAAATATTTAAATTATCAATACCAGTCGGTAGTTCCATTAAAATATTCCTATTCAAATAGTTTATTGGCTATTTTAAAAGTTTGGAATCAATTTTGATAGAAAAGATCTGAGTTTGCCAAACTAACCGATACGCACTCGATGTAAAGCTGTGTGTACGTATGTGTTTTTCATGCAAATTTCCATTTGGGCGGTTGATATTCGCAAGCCAGTGAGTAAATTCGCGCCGAATCGCGTGTGACATTTAATTGACAAGTGAATAAAATGTGATGCGCTGTTGTTGGAACATTGCTCCGCCATGCCATTGGGCCCAACGTGTGCTCCGAACATCTGTCAGCAAAATATACTTAAAACAAATATAAATTGGTCAGCTAAAGGGCGGTTCATCGGCGGTCGCGTTCGACGGAATCTAGTTAATTAAAATTGTTTTAATAAACTGTATGTTTAAAAGAGATTAATATTCTGCGGTTATTGAATCAATGTTTTTGCTGCGTATTAAGTACAACCTCAAAATATTAAACAAACGTACTCGATTCTGTTTGTTGTCGTTTATCATTATAATTGGTAGGTAGTATTGGCAGCTTTATTGTCTCGATATAATATATTGGCTTTTATTTTTGTTCGGTTGCTGTGAGCTTTCATATCAAGTAAATCACTTAATATTGTGTTCTTACGGTCTGTTCATCTAAATAATTAGGACACATTATATGAATAAGTATAGCTAAGATTGATTTTCGGTAATAAATGTGGTGTCAATTCTGACAACTATTCACAATTGTCTCTCGGCTTTTGATATCGTAGCCAAAACCAATACGCGATCCAAAAAATCAAAAATCGAATTCGGCTGGCGTTGCATTGTAGACTTTTACACAATGCGACCAATTTTTTGGATATCCAATCGAGATTTTGATTGCCTATCTATACAAGACAAGTATAGTATGGTTTTGTACCGGAAGCGTAAACCAGAGCCATGATAATTACGAGTCAGCGACTGGCTCATCCCGCACACCTGTTGCCTCCAACGACTTTAACTAAAATTTAGTGGCATACGTGTAACAAGCCGTACGCGCCGCTTGTATATAATTTTCGAGCGGTTAAGTAATATTACGCGTTGGGTACATGTACTGAAGAGTTAACGTTGTTTTTAGTAGAGTTTAGTTGTTAGATATCACTTTAATGTTTTAGTTACGGCTTGTTCTGTTAAGTTAAGTTGGATTTCAGTTGGAATTTCGAAAAAAGGACACAGAGTTTTGACTAGGAGTCGATTTTGTGTTTTCGTCAAACCGGTGTGAACAAATTGTGGACTCGTCTCCGGACACCGGTTTCTGAGAGGTATACAGTATCTTTCAAGTCCAGTGTCCGTAACCCATCCTTGGCCAACCCTGGTCTAACTGATGCTTTAGTCCTGCAATTAATCACGCTTCTAGGCAATCCTAGAAGCGTGATTAATTGCAGGACTAAAGCATCAGTCAATAGTGAGCAGGATTATATCTATTAGTAGAATTGGGATTAGTATTCACAAAGGCACTCATCAGTCCATTAATTAAATAATCCTGCGGTTACAGACGTAGTAATTACAGCTATATCCTCCAGGATGTACCATTTAAGCACTGCGTTAGATAAACCTATCTGTGCTAATGGTGGATTTACTAGAAAACACTACCTGATGCGGATAATTGGAATTCCAATCCTTTGAATCAAAAATAGTTTCATAGAAAACTTTAATAAAATGAAAATCCATCTCCTGGAAATTAAAATGAATGTTACTGGAAAAATACAGATACGAATATCAAAATTGCTATGCGGTATTTCTCGATTTCTATGAAAATATATCTCGTGGCTTGAAAATCGTAGCGAAAGGTAACGAGCGAGTCACACCGACATATCGAGATCCGTCGGCACCGCGTCTGGTAGTGGCGGACGAATTTGTCTTGCCCCGGGTGCATTGCGTTATATACGTACCACAGTTTACTGTGCCACGCTTATGAAACGACCAGCGCCCGAACTGCCGACACTAAAACTTTCAGGGGATTGTTACATTCGAGCCAACTAAATAAAGGCTATAGGTTTTCACCCGGGCCTTTTCATGGGCGTCGCCTTTACGCCGATTTTATGTAGCATGAGCAAAATACAGCTGTAATTCCAACACGGGAAAATGTATATTACTCCGAATCCTTAGTAGAATCTGACAATGCGGGGATTTTTGGAGAGAGCCCCGGGCTAGGTGAGGGTAGGCGCGACTCGAGTTTGTTACATAAAAATCCCGTTATCGCGACGTAGGTCGACAGATTACTTTCTTGTTAAGAGGATGAAAACAAGAGTTAGTTCGTTTTCTACAAGGAAATAAATATGAACTTTTTTAGGGTACTTTCTTTTTATAACGGTACGAACATTTTAGCTGCCTTTTATTACACTATTTCAGAATAAACGGCCAAATGGAGGAAAATTTCTTAGCTGGTAAACTTTTACTGTAAATATTTTAGTAAGGATACAGTTACAGTCATTACCTAACTGTGGGTTTATATAAGGCAGCACATTTGTAGTTCGTAACCATTCACCATTTTTTTACTCACAGTAGTTTTATGTTTCTAAGAAAATAACTTTGGCCCTCACGAGCAGACAGACTAATACACTTTTGCGCGGTGTTTTACTATTTCTGAACCAAATAAAGTTCACTAATGTTCCCGTCCTTCATCATAACAAAACCGCTTCAACAAAGTGTTGATAAAACATTTGACAAACTTTGTTGTTTTATGGTAAACCATTAATAAACGCAGTTGCATTAGAATGCGATACAATTGGCTGATAACTTTGAACCGAGCTCAACACAAAAGTAAATGCGATGCTATCACTCACAGTACAGAATTAAACAATACAACAGGCCAGCAGCGCGCGAAACAATTCACGTTAATATTTCAAATTGCGCAAAAGTAATCAGTGGATTTATTTCGTTCAGAAGTGGGGATGATCTCTCGACCAAATGGCAAACACGCAATTTGTCGTCGGCGTTAAATCGACCACAAACAAAACGGCCTCGGGCACTAGCGCCGCGCCATCATTCACCTGTGGTCGCCCATGGTAATGAGATGGACCTACTGTTCAACATATTAGGCTGATTGCAATTGTGCGATCACCAGGCGAAACACCACGACCACACCCCACATCCTAGCCGATTGAAATAACGGTACGCGCACGACTCACGGAATTTCATGAACGACAAAATCATATTATTATTTTATGTAACTACTCAAAGGATTTGGGTCGCATTTTGTGTTAATTATTTCTAAATGACCCCGCATTGATTTTTCATAATCGTTACAAAATGCGTGTGTAAGTAGCCCTAAGTTGAAATTTCTAAAGGATCGTATCAGGTTAATTGCGTACATTGGGGCGCGGGGGAATGTTATTGTAATTCATCGTGTGTTTGTTATTTAGTGTCTGAATGGCACATTATCCTTTGTAGACGAATGATTACTAGCAGAAATATTAAACAATAAATCAGATATAATTTTTCGCGTTCGAATAAACAATGGGATAATGTATTATGAATTCGCATTTTGTTTGTGTGGAAGCCGCAAAAAGCGCGGGCGGTGAGCGCTGGCAGCGTGACTATGTGTTCGCTCATCATTACTCAACTGCGGTCAGTCGGGTAATGAGATGGGCTTCTGTGCCGAGCCGCGTTCTCATTGTCCGAGCACCTGTACTATCCACAACTCAAACCAGTTGCCTATGAAATTTCATCGCGGAAATTACTTCAAATGAATTTTAAACCACTGCACATAAGCCTATTGCGGTGCATACAGTTTTGCACTGATAGATATTCATATCCGCTTTTAAAGTATGACGTAAATTGATTTGCCAACCAGTGCGTTGGCAACCAGCGCAGATAAATATCATTTGGCTCGTGAATAGTTTGGCTTATCAGTTAATTTAAATAACTGTTATACACCAAAAACGTTCAAAAATTATTTCCGTTATTGCTTTTTCATAAATCTGCGATAGATTTTGCGTAATATCTTAGGAAGCATCGTCCGTCATCCCCAGCTTAGTAATACGTTACCGAAGACTCGACAAACCACCAAAGAATAAAGGTGCCTTTGTCCTATATCACAAGCATTGCTTTAATTTAGGTGACAGTAAATTATTAGGGTCATAAATAAAAGTAAATGTTAAAAGCAGCCGAAGAATTTTTCCGTAATTTTATTACACAAAAGTTGAGGACATTAAACGTACCTATTTGATATCTGAAGCAAGTTTGGCGATATCGCACAGAGGAATGACATGAAGAGATTTCCGCAAACGCTACCCTGTAGTAAATTAACGGGATAACGCTCTTTAGGCGCTAAGTTTTACTCAGTGTAATTAACTTGGCCTTAGTAATTAAGATGGTTAATAAATGGGTCCGTAAGTCGCTTTGTGATAATTATTCCAGGAATCCTTTAATATAACCAAACAAGGGCGAATAACTTGCAGTTAAGCGTTCGTGATAATGTGGCAGGCCTCTAGTTATGTTTTAGAGTGAAACTTGGAAGCAGTTGGGTGGAATTACTTTATACTGCTCCGGGATATCACTCCTTAATGAGATGTATCTTGTTTTGGAACTAGTTTAGATTTAGATAGTCTTCACTTGAGAATATTTAACTGTGTTTTAATTGGATTATGTTTTGTTAGTTTTAGGTTCGGTTTGTTAGTATTTGCGTGATTGCCTTTCGTTACAATTTAATCAACGTATTAATAAGATTAAGATGTGAAATCAAGTGTTGGTGGCTTAGGTAATAAAAATTAAATACAAGAACGGAACCTGTCTATTCAAATTACTTCAAAGTGTCCTACCTGTTCTGTTATTTGCACATCACAGGTGCTGATGAACGCCACTGATAAATGTCAGAACTCGTCGTCAATTTGGATAGTCATCGACACGCGAAGAAGAAGTCTTAAATCACTCGCATCATCCAATAAACTATCCAAATCATCGAAAATCAACGAAAATCAACTTAATATCCGTTCAATTTAGACACAGCACACCACGTCGATATTTCATGTCACAGTCGGGTATAAAATCCAATTTTGAATCGAGGCACCTCACTGGTGGTAGGGCTACCGACTAAGAGAAAATAATTACCAAAGGGTGTCCCCCGGGGTGAGTGCATGGCATCCTGTCAGAAACTACGGACACGGATAGGTAGTACGCTGAAATTGCCTATTAACAGGATTACATTTAACCACTTGACGAGGATTAAAATTGGGTAAGAATCTTGCTATATTACATTTTCGGGAGTATAGGTGAGAAATTTATTGGATTTCCTGATGTAGGTGTTGATTTTGTTGTAATTGGGAAATTTTGGTTCGAAATAATGGAGAATGGAATTATAAAAATGGTTTTTGAGAAAAAATTTATATGTTCTTAATTAATTATTTGAACCTACATTTATTTTAAGTACGCAGACATATTGTATCATCCACTCAAGAAAGGAAGAGAGATTAATTAAAAGTACCTGTCGATTTTCCACATAAAAAGTAATACGAAAAACACAACAGTGTATCGTGAAATAACAGCTTATTAAACCTCTGTTAATTGTACATTTTACTATCAGAATTACTGTGAATCTACTGGCAAGTTATTATCGCGTGCACGCCCGAAGCATGTAAGTAATAACAATGAAAATCGCCGATAAACGCCACTACGCTAACACCCAGTAATAATTACAACACCATTGACTTATTTGTTCAGCGAGTGCTCCGCATATTGTTCGAAAGCTGACAATGTAAATGCCGCGGACAATTTCTATCGTTCTAAGAATGACTATTCAATTGTGGGCACTTTATTTACCTTAAGGCGAAGCAAGGAGGTCGTCAATGGATTTCCACTATGTCATTTCCCGCACTCACTATTTTTTTAACCATCCTTTTTGGGGCTTGGCCGGGGCAGGAAGTGATTTGCTAAAACACACTCTTAATGTATATTGTAAAAGTGTCAGCTCCTTAATGCCCTATTGACGATCAATGCTCGTGGTTTCGATTTATTGCTATTGGTTCTTAAGGAGCTATTGTTGTTAAATCCAATGGAATTATTGGCCGTATTCAGCTTTAGCCGGAATGTGATTTAGTTTGGCCGAATTATGTGGAAATAAGGTTGGGAATGAACAGTGTGTCATGTTTTGACATCTTTATTAATCTAATTTTCTATTGTTTTTTAGATGAAATAAACTTGGGTCCCAACTCACCTAGTGTGGAGCGATGATTAAGCCTATGGCTGGGAGGGTTGAATAGGGATGTTTACTGACAAAAAAAAATATGATTCTAATTACTCCGTCTGTTAGATTATCGAAAAATATTGGAAACGTATTTTTTGTTTTATCAAATCATTAAAAATTGACGAAGATAAAACGTGTCAAACATTTGAGTTGGGGGTCGTGACGTCACTCACCGGTAAAGAATGTCATACTAATGTCTTAGAATATAACGCCACACGAGTTTTCAAAGCACTGTATTCTTTGTTTGTTTACGTGAAAAAAGAAAAAATACGTGTCCAATATTTTTTGGAAATCTATCTGACGGACTAATTAGATTTTTTTAGTAAACTATTGTTTTGATTTCCAAACTATAATTACTGATTTTGACTCGTTTACAACTATGATTTAAGTTTCCAGTACTACCACGGTGAAAACAAATCTGGTTACCACTTAACTGACATATCTTCAATACGAAGAGTATTGAAGATATGTCAGTTGATTAAACTAGACACAAAGTCTCAAATGCTATTCGATAACCCTATTTTCGCTAACATATAAAACAATTTTCTATTATGTATACTCCCTAATCCCGCAGAGATTTCCTCCCCAAAAGTGTTAACGAACTTATTGCAAACCAACCTTTAATTACAATATTTAGCTTGACGAGGTTAATGTAATAATTATGGTAGTTTTTGGAAGCCATGATAATACCGGAGTTAATTAATGATGAGAAACTGCAGGAGCGAGAGCTTATTACGTATTAAATTAAAAGGTTTAACTGTGTAAATGAAAATATCGTGCGTTTATTTACGGCGTTATTTTAAGTGTATTGATTGCTGATGTAATCTGGTTATCGTAATATTTTAATGCAGCAATTATTAAATTAATTGCTTTTTTGTTGTTTGTTCAGTACAGGATTTGATGGACTGTATAAAAAGAGCCAATATATAGTAGCTCCGTTCTGGACAGATACAAGTTAGGTTGCCATCGGCACGTTAAGAAGAAGAATTGCTTTTTAAGGTTGTTTCTTTAACTTATACATAAAAGAACATAATATTATTACTAATATTATCAGATCTTTTGCATTGTATTCGATCGCTACATTGTTTTGTGCAAAAGGCTTATGTTTCCAGCTATTTCCACGCCAGACACACCTACTCAAACTAATAAACAAACAAAACACAATCACTAACTCGTAATAAAATCTCAGTAAAATCCGTATCTGTTTACACACACTGCTCAACATTCAATAAAAGCGAAGTACTGTATTTGTTTACTTGCAAAGTAGAAAGAAGTGCCGTTCCGTAAACAGGTGATTATAGGGATGTCCCAAGTGTTTGCTATCCCACTTTCTCATATCGATGCATCACACGAGATGCATTCGGAGCCGCACCTCTAGGGACGTGCGAAACTGGGACTCGATAAAGTTGCAAATATCGATATACTGTTGCGGTAGTAATCCCTGTAGAGGTAGGTAGTGGGCAGCGTATTTTCGTACGTACGCAATGTTCGTAAATGACAGAATTAGGTCCCGGTGTCATAGAGATGTGATGTGAATACCAAATTTCCAGGTTTCAGTTTGCAGTGCTTAAATTGGTGAGCCTATTTTAGAGTCGCGCATTAATGTAGTACCTACTGAACGTTGTGAAAGCTTGAATGGTTATTGGTTATAGGCTATCGACTGAATATGTTAAAATGGCAGTATTGCCTAGTATGACGTACAAAATTCGTAGTCGTTTTTTAACATTTTTGCGTAAAGCTAAGCTATAAATGTCATTTTATTACATTGATAATCTTCACTCTAATTTGATTGATGATAGTCCTACTGACTTTATTTTTTGACCATTTATTAAGATTTTGTGTTGTTGTTATTTTGAGACACAAGTTATCTTAAACTTTGATATTGGGTACACGCTCTTGAAACTTTGTTTATGAAGAGTAATACGTTATGGAATGCATTGAGTCTAAAACTTATGTTGTACTCTCGAACTAACTTTATATTTGGTTAAACTATTCTACAGTTACATGTTAAGGTCGACAAACATCAACTTTGGCTATAAATCGTTAAAGTTTAATTATAAAGAACAGCATAAAAGTTGTTAGAATGAACAACAACCACTCTAACTCGAGATTGTTTTAAACTGAATTAATTGTAATACACGTAATATTAACAGGAGCTGTTGGTTGGCCGCAAGATGCATCTAAACCCTGTGTATTCCCGTCTCTCCCCCGGGACGAGCCACGTGCACCCACTTAGCACACACCGCACACATTTGCACAAACCAACAGACAACCCTCAACCCATACGTATAAAGATCACATTCCTTTGAACCGGAGTGCTAAGTAAGATTGCAGCCTTACACAGTCTGAGAGCTCTACTTCAGAAGCTTTGCCGGTATTAGAATTGCCTCGACATGTACAAAAATAGCGAAATTGAAGTGTTTCGTGAAGTGAATTGAATACAGATCAGATTATATAAAAATCAACCGAAAATCTAGCAACATTGTATTGTAACCAATAGATTATTTTTTCGACTTGTAAATATTTATTGCATTTGAATTGTAAAATAAGTTAACGATTTTATTACACACACGGTGGAAATTTACGACTATCATAATTTATCAAAGAAAATCGTAAACACGGTGCGGTGAAAACAAAAGAGAAGGGCGTGGAAACGTTTGTACGTGAAGGGCATAAAGTTTAAAAATACTCTAGTGATGTGCCTTTTTTGACTTCAGAAATTTTATGGCACTCGAAGAAAACGATCGCCATTTATGATTCACGCGATAGGCGTCTTTACACATCACGAACTGTAAGGAATGAAATATAGATGGCACTACTCTTATGCAAAGTGAGAGGTGAAATTTTCACGCTAGCTAGCACGCACTCGTAGAAATGCGTCCCTCAGGCGCGTGAGGTGGTTCGCACGACCAAATGGAATCCGCTCCGCAGAGATTGCTTGAGCTAGTTTTTTTTGTTTAATATTTATGAACTTTGTCTCTCACATGTCGCGTTTACCTTTGTGTAATGGCATTTACTTCAAGCTCCGCTGACACTTTGAATGCCAAACGAACCTGAACATATTCCGTGACGCTCTGCTGATTACGATATAAGACATCTTGCCTGCCAGTATCACGTTACCGGTACTACTATATGCAAATTCATATTAGGCAATAAAGGATTTATTCCCATTGGTATTTTATATCCCAAAAATTAAATTATTAGAAAGAGACAATGGAAAATATTTTGCGAAGGGACATCGTTAATTATTTTTTCAACCGGCAAAGGTCGTAAATAAAAGTAAAGGGTGCTATTAAACGCATTATTCGCGCATATTTAATGTACTGAAAAGGCTAAAAGGTTTTTATTTTTCACAGATTCAACAGCTTAACATAAAAATCACCCTTTAAATTAAGTCTCCATTCAACACGTGATTTATTAACTAAATAATGTGAAAAAGAATATTAAACATTATCAAAAATTATGTCCCCGACATATTTTTGTCCTTTTGTTTAAAATGGGACAGATATCATTCAAAGTATTTACTTTGAGGTTCATGGTTCATGTCTGAATCTATTTAGATTCAGACATGAACCTTTAGTCGGGACTGTAATATCCAAGAGATTTATAGAGAATTCATTTTCTAAAATTCGACCTTTTTTATTCCATCCTCAGGTCAATTTTATAGAATGCCATTTTGCTCTGACCTTAAAAGAACCCCTGAACTTTTAAAGTAGCAAGAAACCTTTCTAATAGAAACCAACTTTTCTTTCTTTGTTAGGAAAATCGAACCTTACGGTCATAATCGGGCGTCATAGAAATGAGTAATACGTTTAAATGATTAAATATAGGATTTGTCGGGATATATTGGAGAGTGTCGGTCCGCGTCACCGAAGCGTGGGCCCCACAACGAAAATAGATAATAAAATGTATTGAAATGGCTGCGGGCCGGCTTATCCGGTTGAAAGTCAATGAATATTTGATTTCAATTTTTTTTCCCGCCGTCGCCGTGAAGTATTCACGCCATACCTAATTTGATTTTCGCCATTCCGGCCGTTCGCCGGGGCAGTTTGCATTCATATTCAGTTTGAATACGCGTTTGGGTTGCCTCTTGCCCGAGTTTGATACAAATAAACAGCGGATATTTTTACATTTCTTGCCAGGATAACCCGACCCAACTGATTACGTTCCGGGGATAATAACCCGACTGTAGTATTAGGGGAGGCCTAAGGAATATTTATATTAGATTATTATATGCGCTATTCATATTTAGGTACGCAGCAACATTACACGACTCGTATAACACAAATGGATCGTCTGGGCACACTGAGCAGGTAAACGCCCCGACAAATGAAAGTTTAAACGTCCGCGTTCAAATGTATTCCAAGCACGTTGTCGTGTTTTATTTCAATGTTTATCTAATTACAAGCAGAGGGATCTCAAAATATCATCCAAATGACACGCAAAGGGCACAAAAGTTGAAACTTTTGGAAACATGGGTAAATTATTTTATGTCTTACAACGACAAGAAAGGGCCGTTTTTCCCTCGGCGAGGAATGAAACAGGATTCGTTTTTGCGAACTTGCATAAATGACGGCGCAACGATATTTCACCGAGCCTGAATATTTGGGTCAACCTGTTTTTGTGTAATGGGGATTACAAAAGCAAATTTAACATTGTATTTGCTGTAACTGCTACAAGGGAACCTTCGTTGGCAACAAAAGATGGCTCGCCTTGATACGATTTTCGTGGATTTTAATTAAAATCTTACGCGTTGTGGGGATAATGAAAGAAACTGATTACGTGGGCCCCGGACTTTAGTGTTTTGGGACACAATTTATTGGCTTGTTTATGACGATGTGTAATATTTACGAAAAAAGTGAAAACGCGACCATCGAAATTGAAATAGGCAGATTTCAAGCGTAACTTCGCTTTTACCCTCACAATAATACAAAATCTCCTGCCGAGGAAACCGTATATTTTATCCGGGCGTCGATTTGTTATTTATTAGCCGGGAATAGTCGTAACATGGGGAGGGAGCACAATACCGAAAACGGTGCGCCTGTTTAGTGACGATGCCACCTCCGTTTCGCTCCGCTTCGTCTCAGCCACGACGCCGCCATCATAACCTGAACTCCCTCCCTTTCCTGTTAGCTCAGCTCCTTACCCTTAGAAAGGAGGCTCTTTAGATTGCGACATGTCTGTTTACACTGGCCAGTTTTCATTGAGGGTCGAAGCCTATATTTATCCGTTGCTAGTTAACCAGTGACGACTTTGTGGCGAAGACGGCCAGAGAAATGAGGCGAGACAAACAAAAATGATATGTTTCCGTGTGTGACATGCAAGCCTTTGGAAGTCCCGTTGTTTTTGTCAAGAAAAATAAGGTGACACACCGCTCGTGCGTGGCTTGCCTCGCGTAACTTACGGCTAGGGAAGTAATAATGTAATATTATTACGGTTTTGAATTCCGTTCAGTTTTATTGTACTATATTTTTGTTTGAAATGGCTTTAGTTTTGTTATTTTGTTCAGTAATGCAGACAGCTGGAAATACCTACCTAAATAATGGTATAAAAGCGAGGATTACTTACCAGATCTACTTATTCTTTGGGTTTGTGATATTTGGGTTATTATTAGTAAGTCCCTAATCACTAAGCTCCTCAGAAGGATACCTATACAAAGCCATTATTGGCATAGTTTTATTAATGTACAAGACATAAATAATTGTGTATAGTATTAGGTACTTTGGCAGTATTGGGGTTCTGATTTATGAGGGTCCAGGCTCCGTTGTTGTATTATCCGCTTACTAAAGTAATGAAAACTTACCTCTGTGCCTATTGGTCTGTTTGTCGAACATTAGCATGGCGTCCTCGATCTGCAACAAAAAAGACATTATATTAACTTCAAATTCTGAAAAAACGTGAGGAAAAATAGCGAAAAACAAGGGCGTCGTGCGCGATTTGAGCCCCGCCCCGGCAATAAAACACTCCGCCGTTGTAATAACGAATAAGCACCGGTACAGAGTAAACCACACGCTGCAAATAAACTTTGATAAGCGGGGGCGAGCAGGTAATAACGTATTCATAGAGAAATAAATGGAAAGTCGGCGGTTAGGACACGAACAATACACGCTAGCCGAGATGTGCTGTCACCGCCGCACGTCGCCTAACGCGACTCGCTCGCAACTAAATTTGGCCACGAAGGAGCACTTTTAAAATTCCCCGTCCGCCAACAAAACAGTGATAAATCTGAAATGGAACGAAATTGCATCGTAAATATTCATGTTGACGTCGACGCGTGACGCCTCCACATACGTAATTGTAGGTACGACTTAATTATAAATTCCTTCCTTATTAACTTTTCAGATGCGTATCAGATATGTCATGTTTGGCGGTACAGCAAAGGGTACTCGGTGGCCGTATGAAATGACCCACGTTGAAAAATGTGCGTGTATACAAAAGCGGGCAAGTTCGGTTTGACAGACCGGGGCCCGTGGGTTTTGTCTCGGCGGCGGCGTCGCCGGCGTCGGCCGTCCCCAGGGCGACATTACGCGGGTAGGTCGACACGACGCACTCCCGATGATCGATGTCGAATACCCGTAACAGGTGACCTTTCGCTGAATTATTCCTACCTGTAGAAACGTTTGTTTAGTGGTGATTTGTTTGAGCGGGAATTGCCACGCTTTTGTTGGCCGAGCGGCCTGAGCAACCCTCTTCTGTGGTGAATAAAAAAATAACACCTAATTTTCGGACATACACGGACGCTGATTTATCTTTGACATTAATACCGTCTGAAGAGAAGGTAAAGGATCTCGTTTATTTTTTTCTCAAACTTTATCATTTTCGTTAGGAGTGATCCTATTTGTTCACGTGTTAAAAGTAGTTGGGTACGACGTAGATAGGTTGGTACTCTGGAGGGCTTTGGGTGAAATTTACTCAAGAATTTGGGACCTTTGAAAACAAAGGTAAGTGTTAATTCAAACTACATCGCCGATAGCGCTGTCTTTAATATTTTTCGGATTTTCTATATACTGTATTGGTATCAGGGAAGTATCAAAAGTGCAAAACTATTCCTTAAGAAGAAACAAAGCGCTCATTGTTACACCTTTCAAACATTTTATCGAAGCGGAAGTGTTCATGTCGATATCGCCATGATATCGACATGAATGGAGCCTTACTGAACCTGTGATCGTACTCTGCAATAAGATTAAATACCTAGAACAAAATCCCATAGATTTGTTCCAGTTATTCATAGTTATAATATTACAAGTTGCTGTTTTAAATTGCACATAACTACATGAATATCACGGTGCGTGTACCATCGCCTGTCGGTACGTTCAACCTACTCATTTTCCACAGTTGACTCTTACAACTTGCATGGGAAAATAACCAGCTGCTACATTATGATTTCCTGGTACAGAAATATATTTAGAATAACTATTTTCTATTTCAGTCATTAATTTCCTTTACATTGATTTTATAGTGAAGCAATAAATGGTTTAAGAATATACAATTTCTTGCTACCGTATTCGAACTATATAAATTCTCTGCCTGAAGATAAAAACCACAAAATGATAAAGGAATTACGTAAAAAAGCCTGACAATATTCCGAAATAGCAAAGCAATAAATATCTATTAACTTACATAAATGATGAAATTTATTACTTCAGTCAGGAGACGGAAAAGTAGACCAATCGTAATACATTTCGTCATAATACGATCGTCCGTGGTTTGACCGAATCAATACAGATTTGTTGGGAAAAAATAGATTTTGCTGTATTACTGCGACATAGATTGTGACCTAATGCGGTATTGTTACGGTCAATTTGTGAGGGCTACATCGCGTCATTACCTTCTTTCGCATTTGTGATGAAGTGCGTGCGACAAGGACGGGTATTGCTGTTCGGGGTCGTTCCCTTGGGCGACGTTACGGTGAAACCGAACTTTGGCCGTGATCAATGCGAACCTCGGAGGTGTCTTTTGAGTTAATGTTTGTATCTGATTACTGATCGATTTCATTTCAACTGATTTCAGTTTTAATTTGTTTTGAACGGGAAGGGTAACCGGGTGTGATACCTACAGATTTTATCTGATTTCATTGTAGCATTTCTTTTCCAAATCAGTAATTATATCAGTCCGAATAGAAGAGTAGGTAGCAATGACACTACTAATATGAGTTCCACCAAATGTTAATTTCGCAAAATATTAGCAAAGCTGTAAAAAATCCAATTTTACAGCCTGACCACCGTCACGTAACAAGTGGCCTAACAACTTCTGGCCAAATAAGAACATTTATGAACGCATAGAAGCGTGACCACTCTAATTCGCCTTTTAATATTCGGCCGATGTGTGGCCCACACTTGTATCCCACCAACTTTGCTAATTCCACTCTTGGCCGAATATTTTTCACAAGCAAGGGTAAGTGAGCGAAATTGGAGACAATGTTCGCCGACGGCCGGAATTTTTATAGTTCAGCGTACATGGCGGGAATAAAATACAGGATTTACTGAATGCTCGGATAGAGTATCGGGTTTAGTCGAGTCCCTTTTTGGTCAAGGAAAATGCCATAGTTTAGTTGAGCACTCGCCTGTGGGAACCGTGGACTTCTAATGCACTAAGCTGCTACAGAAAAAGGTCATGTCAGGAAATGAATGGGGGATACAAGCGCCTGCTTGTTCGTCGACCGATTAAATAAACATAACTAACTGAAGCAAACATGACAGTTTTATTTAATCAAAACATTATCTATAAATGACATGTCTAAACAACGTAATTTACTTCGATAATATCTTGAAAAGTATATGTGGCTGTTACTCAAATATGGCGGTTGTAACAAAAGGGACAATTTTCTGTAATGTCCGTACATTTGTGTTAAGCGTCGTCTATTATTAAGTATTTCATTTAAGGGAGTGACGTGTGTGGGTCCCTGAGGATACCTGTCGAGGTAATTCACAATGTGTACACCTCTATTTTTTACTTTTGTTGTTAAGATTTAGAAGGATGTTAGGGGTGGAGTTATATGAAGTGGCAGTAAATGACGATACTTGTTAGTTTGATTAAAATAATTGGGAGATTCTTAACGATTTTTCTGTTGTACTTGCTATCGATTTCTTATAGTTTTGTTGTGAAAAGTAATTAGTAAGTAGGCTTGGACTTGATTGAAATTCGAAAGCATCAATAAACAGCCGAAATTTATTTTTATTTGTAAATAGTCTCTTCTTAATTGTTCAACCTTCAATCCACATCAAGTTTCACGATTTTAATTTGCAAAATAAACTAAAACAACTCCAAATTAATTGCATCGTTCAAAACTTTCAATGATTTTAAAATATCTCGGTAATTAAATTATAATTCGACTGAGACCAATTAGGTAAAGTAAGTTTGAGAATTAATTAGTCTCGTATTTCAGTTTTTCACAATATTATTTTTAAGTCTATTTTTCGCGATCTGTTTATGTCAAATATTTAGAAACTTGGATATAGGCTGCCTACAAACTCTGAACGTTTGAATATTGTTGGACTCGCGAGAGCATATAAATCAGAACGCATCATTAGAAACATACCGAGTGACGTCATTACACACAATGAACACTGAAACAACACTGGCATTACATTTAGCGTTCATCGCGATCCATCAAACGCACGATATCGCGATAGCGCAGCCAACATTACGCGATGAACTAATATCTGAACAATCGCGCTGTTTGCCCGCGTGTGCATCGCGACTGATTTGTTTGTTTGTCAGCATGTCTCGTGACGTCACTGTGACGTATTTCTAAACACACGGTGTTTATACGAGCGAACGTTTACCCCGAGGCTTTCAATATGGCGGAAATTGGAATTTGTTAATAAAAGATTTTTATTTTGTTGTTTGTGATTTTTAATGTTTTTTTTTGTTATTGACCATTTTTCAGATACGTCACTGTATACCTTTGTTGAACGATTTCATTTTATTTTAAAATAGTTATATTTCGCTTTTTAATAGTCATACCAGATCACAAAATTCCAAAGCCCTTTAAATACAGGAAAACACGTACAACTTATCTGTTTTTAGGTGCCATGCAAATTAGATCCTGAACAAATACCATTACTCATTCTCCAACTAATATTTGAAATTCAAAGTGTCAGTTGTTACAAGGAATTCGGGAACTATGCATCTTGTTACTTCGGCCGGACTTCAGGATGGTCCAGCGTTGGTCAACCACACGTCAATCAAGGTAGTGTAGCTAACAATGCTCTCGAATTCGCCAGACTGTTTGTAGGCAGCCTTGCAAGGTGGTCGGTTATATTGGCAAACTTTGACACGTATTTATTGTTGGGCTTCAGCTTCAACTTATTCTTTGGTTTGTAGTTTTGGCTTGAACTTTGAATGTTTGATAACTTTTCGTTTCTCTTTGAGGTTTTAGTAAGTTTACAACGAAATCCTAAATAAGATTACACGTAAAAAGTTATCGAACTCTTATTGAACCCACACAACCTTATTTACGGACACTCCTCATAATTTATTTGCGAAAAAAACGTACTGGCCGTAAATTCAATAAAAACGAATCCCAATAAGAATACTCTTCGGGAAATAGCATAAAGAAAAAGTTTTAATTTGTTTAAATATTTCCGCGGGTCCGGAGTTCAGTGGCGCTCAAGTTTCGTGTCCCGGCATTAAGTTGCCTGCGGCTCGTAATAGGACAAGCCACCTGCTCTTAAAGGCGACATAACAATTAACTTGAAGAAGAAAATATTAGTAGAGCTAATAGAGCCACTCAGATACACTCCGGCCTCTGGCCTCCATAAATAACACCCCTTCTCGACTACAGATAGTCTACAATTTTGTCGTATTTTCGTAATGATTCTCAGCGGAGGAAACTCCCCGAGGATACCGACGTTTTATCCTTGTGCTTTTATAGGCGAATTGATTGGGAACCACTGGAAATAATCTCAGGATGGGATTAGTTTTCTTAGGGAAGTTTTCCCGGAGAACTCGCCGTTTCCTTATTAACATACCCCTTAAGTATACTTTATCAGACAACAGTAATTAAATATTAGAAGTCTTTCGATGGGACTGGAAACAAATACGGGTTTCGTTGGTGTAGAAACTAACTTTGTATTGGTTTACAGATTGGTTTTGCTTCAACGAGTATTCGAGATTTAGATCGAAAATATACACTAGTTTTCTAAAGGTGGACCTCAATATTTCCGAAGCTCTTGTCGAATTGAGGTTCTTCCTCCTTACTTTTCGTCGGTTAAAAATCCGTTCATGAAAAAGCATCAGTACCCTAAAAACCAAATGTCGCAGCGACAAACCAAATCTACTGTATTTATTTTTATTACGTGCCAAAGAGGGTTACTCGCCGTACTTACTACATTTTTTTTGAGCCCATTCAATATAAATAATGTCCACGTGATAACCTCTGTGTCCACCAAAATTCATCCGTATGACTTAAGAAATAAAATCTCATTTTCAGCGACAATCGCAACACCGTCGTTCTCAACAATTTTCATCTTCTGGTTTCTCCCTGGCTTTCAATTTGCTAAACTACAATCTAGCTCATAAAAACTCCGAACGTCAAACTTAGGAAAAAAAATTACGTATTCCACGATCCGTAAAAAAATCGGTGAATAAAATATGAGGGAAGTTTAGGAAAACCCGAAATCGTTTTTCGTATTTGAATAATCACTTTAACAAACAAAAGTCGGCCGAATCTGCTTCATTACTTATTAACCTGCTTGAGTGTGAGACAAACAGGAAATCTCGTGGAAAACAACCACTACATTGATGTTTATTGAATTTTATTTTTTTTGGCAAATATTGTTCTGTGGAGAGTTTTTAAAAGAAATGTATTTAAATGTAGCAAAATCTAGGTTTCTAGATTGAATTACTGAGCCTTACCAAAATGATTTCCTTTTGTAAATATTCTCGTCATATTCAATTTTTCAGTATTTATGATTGTGAAAATCCAATGAGTACAATTTCAAGACACCTTATTTAATAATTATGAGGACCGCAGTAGATGATTGGAAGTCCGTGTGCCCGAAACCGTTGAAACACTTCAAACGACAGATCTATTGTTATCTACAGATTTGAGTGAATAGATGTCTCCAACATCAAAGGCACGTTGAGCTTTATATAAAGAACTTCCCTACGCCATGATAACATTGGCTTTCTTTATTATTGGAATAAGTACAAGTAAATAAAGACAACATTTTAGTCTGTTATTACCACGTCGAAAAATATTGTTACGATGAAACGTCATTTAGTACAAGCACTCGCTCCTTTTTTAATTACGTGACTCGTCCAATCATGCAAACTGAACAAAAAGTCATGATCCAAGCCCCCAGCTTTTAATTATTGGGGTATTTTCCAAACTTTGTGAACACTTCAGAAGTTGGGACCTGGCCTGGACTGCGGGCCGGTGTTAATTACCAACTTTTTAAAAACTGCAACTCATAATAGACAGCTCGGTTGAAAGATGAATGATGTGTTGGCTTCGAAGTTGCCTTTTTTTGCTAAACTTCGCTGGAAATTTACGGAAACATGAATTGTTGAACAACAACAACATGAATTTGACGTTAAACATTTTCTAAACGACAGTCGAGTAATAGATGGGCACTCAAAAATTTCAAACGTTTTCGACTCATCCATTGCGATAGGCGCCAAAGTGGTTTATCTAATAGCCTATCATTACTCAATACACACAAGCAAAAAGTTATTATTGAACGATCGAATATAACACAAATAGAGGTCTAATTGGCATAACCGCCAGGTTTGAACGGAGGCGAGCGTGCTGCCGACAGACACCGTAAATATTCTTGCTCCGTGATTGAAACTGTGTTGCAAATGGTGTGTTACTTTAATTATTCACGTGCACATGCTGTTACGTTGATAAAGTGTAGCTAATACCTAATATAAACAGCTTAATTGCGACCGAAACTTGTGCAGGTTCGCTTAATTGATTTACAGTGTCGGTCGGTATCGGATAGTATAAATACGGTCTAGATTATACGACCGAATGAAAAATGGCGATCGAGCGAGCGTTCGACGGCGCGCAAGCGATCGCTACCAACATAATGACGCCACTGAAGTTTCACTCGTTAGTCTTATGTAGATTGTTGCCAGTCATTACCTATGGGAAAAGCCACGCTTTCATACGTTCGCCTCCATTTTCGAAATTACTTATTGTTTACGAGACTCGTCAGAGTGGGGATGAACGCAATCTGTACCCGAGCTTGCCATCCACGTAATGTGCGCCAACTACAAACTTTCAATACTCGGATAAAAATGTGTATTATGAGAAAATATTTCCTCTCATACATTTTTATCCACTGTGATTTTAAGTGACACGCGAGTTGTATTTCTAATATAACATTGTTGGCTTCAGCGGTATAAATACAACAACAGAATTTACCCTATTACCGTCTTTACGTATTGAATAAAGATATAATAATATTGTTACGGATCCGAAACAGCCCTTCCCAAAGAAAATAATTCTTTCATCATATCTGATTTGTTGAATTATGCCACTGACGCTCTCCGTCTTGGATACTCATCTTGAATAGAGTTGACATCCATTGTGATGTTTTATTATTACTCTGTGAAATGCAACGAGGCGGGTGAAATTGTTAAATCCTCACAATGGAGGTTCTGTCTTCGTCGGGTCGAGTGCGCAAAAGTTGTACAAGGATCTCAGTTCCGACGGGAATGTAAAGGGAAGGGATTAATTGTATAATCTTCAAATAAGACAAAGTTGAAGACGGCGGTCGGCGAGTAGGATTATTTATGTGTAGCGGGCGTGTGACGTCAGGGGCGCGCCCACGCCACGCCACAGCCACTTCACTCCCAATCTGCATATAAATCGGATATCGATAATGACGTCGCTATCGCAAGCTACCCGAAATTCGTTCAAAATCCGATAAGCCTTGCCCGTGAAAGCTCTAATCCACAGAAGTTTGGATGACCCCGATAGTGGATAGACCTAGTCTTCTATTATGTAAATTATCAGCCACATGAAACTTTCGGCCGGCCACTGCGGTCGCTAAGTTTGCGGCCGGAACTTACGATATGGACTTAGGGTCGTATCAGTCTGTAGATCGAGACTAGTAAGTAACAACAGATGGAATGGAAAATCCGTCGTAAATATTTAATGTTTAATATCTGTTCGGTCGTAGCAATAAACGGTGTAATACAGTACATCATGGAAGCGTGGAAAAAATGGAGCACAAAAATGAGTTTTAACGTTTACTATGAGTGTAAAATTCTGTGTGAAAATGAAGAGATCGTTGTGCGTGCGGGGACGCCTGCTGCTGGTAACGATGGGCGCAAATGACCCGCGCACGAAACACGACCGCGTCCGCTCCACGATGCCCCACACTCCGCCGGCTTCACCTACTTGCCTATTACGTATAGCGATATTTACTATCACAGTAGCCTACGCTCTACGACTATCCTTTTTTCTAACAAAAATCCGTTCCACGGATTTGCTACGCCGTAGCAATCCGGCGCGTAGCACTAGTGCTACGAACCCATAGGTAAATCGATTTAAAATATTTCAATTAAGTTCCTCACAGATCTCAAGTTTAGCGTCACAAAATGGAAAGCTCTTTAATTATACAAAAAGCATGACCCTTTTCAAACTTCGTAATGAGACTCAAAATAAGAATTTAAATTCAATAATTATTCATTTGGCCGGGACAAGTGGGCGATATTGCGAAGTTGCGGCCCTGCTTTTTCCATTGACGTTTTCGAACGAAACTTTTTAAGCGGTCTCCTATTGAGTGCATGTAACTTTCCTTTTAGACTAAAGTACTAGCTAAAGAAACTTAGTGTGATTGGGCGTTCCATTTGCCCGATACTATTTTACCTGTTAAGATACTTTTATCATCGCTGTAACTATCAACTTTTATGTCTCTGATGTACTTACATATTTACGTGGAACTGCTAATCTAGAAGGAAACTTTGTTGGGAGTTGTTTCAAGGTGAGCGTAGTCCACTAACTAAACGTATTCGGTTACTAAGCGAGTTTAGTTTGCGTATTGTTTGCACAGCAGGTAGGCAGCGCGGATAGATAACGCGATTGGCACTTCCGACGTTTAGTAGACGGGAGCACCTTCCAAAGCGCGTTATTTTTATAAGGCATGGGCCTTGCCCTGACCCAGTTCCTTTTAATCCATCGCTTACCTATAAGGTTTTATTGGCAATGGCCCATTACGACCTACATTATCAACATCATCATCCGATTTTACTATTTCCAGTCACGTAAACTTGAACGACGAGTATAAACCATAAGGCAGACAAGTTTTCCTATTGGATATGCGGAATTTGGGGAGAGGATATCTAGAGGTCAATGATCGAGGCACGCGACACTCACGGTGCCTACCTTTTCCTTTTCCAATCAAACGGTTTTATGAGAGGCCTTTTATTCTTTGAATAATTATTCAAGTTTGCGAATATTTTCTGGAGTTGTATGTGAACAGAATACATAAACGTCGACGGCGTATTTTCGCAAAATACTTTCAATTACCCCGAAAGCAAAACAGTATCAATTTGCTCCGTAACCTCTTTTTACGGTTTTTTTTAGTACGTGCTCCAGTCAGCTCCTAAGACAAATATGAATAGGGAAATGAATTATATGAAAAGCTCCTTCGTTGTGACGTGTGAGAGATTGCGTCGCTTTGCGCCGACCTCCGAATTTAACCAGTCGTTTGTGCGCCGCGCAAAACTTGCCTCGAGGTTACATTAAGCCGATTACCAGCGTCAATCAAAACCCGCCTTTTTCCCAGATACCGTACGCAGAAACCAGCAACCGTACTTTAACTAATGTCTTTATTCCGGGAGCATTTTCTCTTATTTTCGGATTTGTAATGTGCTAAGTAGGCATCTAAATGCTTATTGCTTTTGTAACAAGTAGTAATGGTAACGTCGAAACTAATATTTTCCGGGAGATCCTTCGAATAACGATACGGGCCATTTTCCGGGTGGGTGGTCGCCGACCTAAGGCCGATCGAGGCACCCCGGCCTTCACTGATAAATTACAAGTCTTAAAACCAGTGGCAGGTAATTCTGCACAAATTCCAAGCTTCTGGCCCTCCGGCCTGCTACAGGAAAGTTTCAACGATTACTTTTACTTGTAATTTATGTCTCAGGGTACCGATAAAACGATGGCACCGAGGAGGGTCACAGGTGAGTCCCCGCGGAATTTCCTCAATTTTTTAAGGCGACTTTGAGGAAAGGTTTCCAGGCTTTTAACTGCTTAACTGCCCTCATATAAATTATGAAGTTCGATGGGCATGTTAAGTACAAGTTTTATCACGAGCGAGGTCGACAAACTGCCGTAAATAAAATCAGAGGGCTGTTACTTTAGAGGGATTGTTTTCGTCTGGCATAAAGAGGAGTGGAAAAATTACACACGTCTTGAGGAAGGGAAATAATAACGTAATAGATGCCGTGTACTTGAAGAAAAGAAAAGAAAAGAAGAGGTCCGTTGTGTGCGATATAAGGCTGGGTATAGACTTGATTAATATTCGTTAGATGAGGCGAGGGGTGGCGGCGTGTGGGGAGTTGGAGGGGAGGGGGGGAATATGTAGCGGCTGATATATTGGCGGCCATCTATCAGGCAGGCCGCAGCACGTTGCATGCGTACGCACGCGCCTGCCAACACCGCAAACAAACGCCGCCATGCTCAGAACGCTGGAATTATCTCCGAAGTTAAAATCTAACGGTTTTATTGATGAGTGTTTTGACGGGGTGTCTAATTATCGTTTGTTTCTATATTTAGCTTTGTTTTATTATGTAGAAAAACGTAAAGAATTAAATTTTCAACAACAATTAAAGTTGCAGATTGTTTAATGATTATTTAAAAAAAAAATGGAACTTGCTAATTTTACAGAAATCTAGGTATTTTTGGTATGAAGATCAGTTGTTTTTTTATCGATATAAACGTTAAGTAACCCCGGTCTTAAAGAATTTGCTCAATAATATTGAGAATTTCTTAGAAAATGTTCCCTTACTTTTTACTGTCAATGAAAACAAGCCACTAGACACAGAAATAACAATCGAAAAATATGACGCCCAAGACAAATTAATCCATTAAAATAATCACGCCCGACCCGTTGACATGCATAAACAAAATAAACGTAGGTAAGCACGCAACCAGGTTTGCGGACAACCTAATCCCATTTATTGGGAATGAAATAAAGATTGTGAGATTGGCTGGATCACAACGCACTTACACAAATTTCGTTCCCGTGTCTTCAACGATGAATAATAGATGTTGGCCACAGTTCGACCTCTCTGCTCCTCACGCACACTACCCCCGTCTTAAACACACCAGCTTACTCCCACCAATACAATATTATCTTTATACCCTCTCGCCGCATTTGTGGAATACCCACCGACCATTGATTAATTTTTCGGGTCTCCCCTTTTAAATTGCTCCCGTGGAAACTATCTCAAAGGCATTATCGAGGTAAGCCATAAATAAATTTAAATGTTCTTTGCGAAATACCTCAACACATTTATAATATCTGAGAAAGGATAGGTGTAATAAATATCTGCACGTGAAATACTGCTTTATTTGTTCTTAACCCCTTCTATTGTATGTGGTGAAAGAATGGCAAATATTTTGTAATAGTTGCCAGAATCTAATCAAAAGATACTTCGCGTGTCCAGAGTGCTGGTTTTTTGTCTTAATTTTTATTATTATTATTTTAGTTGAATTTGTAGTCTGTGTATAATGATCAGAATAACTTCATTTGAATAAATGCATGTGATCAAATGAATATTTTGAATGTCACAACAATTCAGTATTAAAAGCTCAGCATATGAATTAAGTGAGCAAGCTTTCGACAATAATTGAATTACGCTCTAAGCTATGCGGCCACATAGATTTCACTTTTGGAATCCGCTTCGGAATGCGTGCATAGGAATTATTTGAACATTTACGCCGGTAATGTTGCGGTAGCAACGGATTCACTCCGCTCTATAGCACCGCACGAGATTTATGTACAGTATTCAATATATCTTGTTTGTATCTGCTCAATACGCAACCAACTCTCAGGCTATTTTATTAATCGGAAACGTATCACGTAGCGAAATACCAATTCCATACATTTTTGTACTTTCCGGTGCTATACCAGATTTTTTTACAACAAAAACTTTTGTTCAGTGATAGGTAAAAAGCGATTTCGTAGAACGGCGATAAATAAAAACGAGTGCCACATTGCGCGGAGTTACTTTATAAGCGAAGCACATCGGGCAGGCGCGGCAACTGCAAATGGCGCGAAACGACAATTTTAAAGCACAACATTGAATATACATAATATAATGTATCTGGCAGCGCACGTGCGGGCCGATTACTCGCCGCGCGCGCCAGCCTCCACTGCGCGCCGCACTGAGCGACTTGTATGCTAGCGCTTTTAACGCATTACCATGAATAATATATACTCAAATTGAAATGTCGCATTCGTGTCGCTCGAGCTGCCTATCTGCTCTCGCCGCTAGACGCGCGACGCCCGACGCCCGGCGCTCGCACCAAACCTCCTTCTGTATTCTGCCCCTCGATTCGTTCTGCCAATAGGCTTTGCCTTTTATCGAAATCACTGAGCTCTTTTTTGAAAGGCTAAGTTGAATGGAGTTCCAATCGATTTTCATATCGCATTGTTCAAGAGGGTAAAATACAACGTATTTGATAGAGCCTCCTATTCTCGAATCGAAAGTGTTCAACATTTAAATTATATTCCATTACAAGTACAAGTTTAAGCAAGTTATTCAAATATGTGTGTACCGAGATCGTTATGATAGAATTATAATTTGTCGCGTGGCGTTTGACTCCTCATCAAGAACAATTTAACGTAAAGCGAGTCTTAATTTCCCACTCAAATTAAACGCTTGTTAAAGCAGACCAGAGATAATTATTACAAGATCTAAAGGCGAAGTAACAATATAATTTTGAAAATTACTTTCACCAAATAGTCCTCTCTTCTTTGCACAGCGCTGTGTAAAGCGGAAGCGCCACAAATTACTGCCTTAAATATTTAATTTGTGAAGAAAACGGATTACCGGGTAATTGCTGAGAAATTAATACGAATATACGCCCAGAACGCAAAGTCGCCAAGAAACCACCGATAGCAAACTCCACGATGTGAACTTCGGTACATAATTTATAGAGGTCCCGATTAGTATTAAGGATTACGTGATCATTATGCGAATTAAGTAAGATTTCCTTGGAAACTATTAAAAGGGATCTCACGAACCTCGACCCGAAGAAGGCACAAAGCGAGGGTCACCTTCAGAAATCAAAGCCGGGCTTTATTTATGACCTGGACTCGGCTGTCCTATTTGGCTAAGATAAGTCCCTGTATTATACATAACAAAGTTTATACTGTTAAGGACGGCCACCTTCCTCCATCTCGGAGTAAAGATAAGATCTCCATTAGTAGCAGATCTCATTCATCGTGTGCGTGAAGCCGCTGGTGGAGCGGTCTCGAACCCACGTAATTATACTTGTAGGGGACGCACACAAACATACAGCCTGCCTGAAATCTGATATTCGCCTCTTACATCTTTACTGACATCGTGCTACGGATAATTACCGCATTTTTGTATTTAATCTTAAGCTTGAAAGGAGTCGGAAGTCTTGTGTACTTTCTTTAGTCAACCTTCCGGAAAATGTGATACCAATTTTACCATCACTTTCACTAATTACTTATTTATTTGGCTTGACTTGAAAGGATATGTCCAAAATAACTAAATCTATCTACTATTTTCTGGGTATAACTTATACGTTGTGTTTCCATGTAACAATAAAATAGGGAAATCTCTATCAGCAGTAAGTCGTAAAGAGGTAAGCACTGAACCGGAAAATGGGTATGGGCAAGACTGTATCCCAACTTTATTCAAAAGGATGTATCTTTTGGGAGAATATTTGGAATGCCTAGGTAAAAACAATTTCAATCTCAAAGAAGGGGCTTTAACTGGATTCCTTTGCTTTAAATTTTATGGTATTATCACGTGTTCGCATTGCTCCATGTTTTATTTATCCATGATAATATTACGGAAAATATTTTAAACATTATAGTTGAGTCATCTCGGGCACTACAACAAAATGAGAACCGCGAAAAGGAGGTTTTGCTACATATTTTATTTATAAATAAGATTGTGTAATTTGAAAGGCGAGTGATGGTCGGTAGTATTTGTGCGGGACCTCAGAAAGCCGGTGCTAATCTACAAGACAGAGAGGCCACGGCTCGCCTGACTAATCCGAGTGGCACTACATGGGACAAATAAGTTTGTTTAATGCTCAGAAGTAAGCATTAGTGCCGAGTGTTGCGTCGGCGTGCGGGTCCGTACGTAATCAGATTAATTAGATGATTTTGCGGGCGTTATTAAAAGTTGAGCCGGCTAAAGCGCAGCTCAGTTACCTCCGCCAAGATAGCGGGCTTATGCGCCGCATATATTTACTACTTAGCGGATATTATACGTACGCCGGGAATGCTCTTTAATGTTTTAGTATTTTCGACTGAGGTTGCGAACTCAGTGCCGTTTTGTTTGTGCGCCACAGTGGGCGGCTGGAATAATTCACTTAAGCTTAACTGGGAAAGATAATTAGGATTCTACGTCGGTTGATGCAAAATGAACGCGAAAAACAAGGTGGAAGATTTTTTGCGCTCATTCAGAAATTGAATTTTATATTTGCAGACGAAAGTTTTAACGAGACGAAGCTATTTTTTTTCTACGCTTAGGCACACACTGAAAACAGCGATTTAATTTTCGTAATTAGACGCGAATGAGGTTCTCGTATTTCTCATTGTACGTTTTGTGCAAGGTTGACTTTTGTGTACAGTTCGATGGTTCGAGCTTGGATGTAGCAAATGAATTCAGAGAGCTTTTGTATGATGCAATGTGTGACGATGTGGGAACTGGTGGGCGCTCGTGGCGGTAGTCTCTTAGTAGCGGAGCACGGACCGCTGGACACGGGTCGCGCGACCGAGCACGGCCCGTGTGCTGTCAATCATAAAACAGAAAAAAGTCGCTGAAATTCCAGTGGCTAACTCCCTGTTTAGTATAGACGGACGGGCGGACGCGCGAACCTTTTAACACAAAGCCCGGCTGCAACTGAGGTTACACAAAGCGGTCACATAGTAAATACCGAAAACATAAAAGGTTCGACCGCATGCTGCATCATACTGATATTTACTTTCCTTGTGTTAAACGTACCTTCGACTTGAATTGTGTACTTTGTGTAGTGATTTTTTTCTTTGTAGCGCTCGTTTTAAAGGGCGATCAACGGCATTCGCACGTGTGTTGTAGCCGGTCCGATAATTCGCAGTACAGCGATTCGTCGAGTCCATTCTTTTGTTATTTCCTCTTTGTTCCCCGTGAAAGGTGGCTGCATTGTTTTCTCGTTGGAATGGCTCGAGATTGCGCTAAGAGTCGAGATTAGTGACAACGTGACGCGTGTGTGTAACCACCCTAATTTAGTTTCGATAATGCTTTAACCGTACCTTAGTTGGGAACTGCTTTTAGAGAGTTTCTTTTGTATTTTATAGCGACGTAGAACGTTACATTGTTTCCGAGGATTTATGTTTATTTTAAATTCTTAGTTTGTTATTTTTTAGTGAAAATCTAACAAAGGCTAGCAAGAGGTGCAGACTACCGGAAGAAAGTAGTTGGGGTGGAGTGGAAAAGGACCATTGGAATAAAAAATTCTAACCAAGAATACGATTTTAATTGACCAAATCTCCTAATATTTAGTTGTTCCTAACCTTCACAACACGACGTATAATAACATCAGGAGATTATAATCGATGCAAATTATGCAAATCTTCAATTGAATCAAGGTTTCCTGTCACCGGACATCTTATATTCATGATGTGGCGGATGACGGTTAACAAGTATAAATATTTGAATAAGTTGTCTACAATATTAGAGCTTTACCTAATATAAACGGAGCTTAGAATTTAGATAGTCAATTTATGATAACTTGGTATTTTTCTTACAAAAATCGGATCAGAATAAGTTTGAAAGTTAATCTCTACTTGAAGAAGCAATCTAACAAAACGCTGAATGTATTTATTTGTTTCGAACCTAATTAAATTCTAAGCAAACTTTCGCGTGGAAAAATCCAAAAAGGAATATACCGGTTTATTTAAGTTAGGTAGATCCCGAGTGCCATGCGGCATTATCGTCCGATGAAATGGACAGTCCAGTCTCTTGAGGAGGCAAAGGGTTCGGTTCGGAGCCACTCAATAATTGAAGTCGTTGAAATTCCGGGCGGATTGTTGTGGTGGCACCTGGGGCGCGGGGCGAGGGGTTCGGAGGGGGCAGTTTAACGGGAAACAATAACGTTAATGTTTATTATAATGCCCGATTTATTGGCGATTCTCATTTACGGTCCACGGTCTGAGTTAAATTCGCGCGAGCTTATTAACGCAACGCACGCGCCGCGCGGTCCGTTTTACTGCGCGGTCCGGCTTAACGGTCCAACTGTAGCTTAATTAAAACTAAAACGACACTGTAAATACATCGATCACACTAATACTCTTTGTATTCGAGGGTGATGTAGACCCCGTCGGGGCTGCGGGTTGTTCCCGTCGGGGCTGCGGATTGTTCGAAAGAGATACCGCGGCCTTAGAAGTCTGATACTCTCTTCCCCTCTGCCCAAGAGCGGGAGGGGTTATTTGATGATATCCAAACCCCCCCAAAAAAAAAGGGTGATGTAGAAGATGTGCGGGTTTTTGCGGTGTAATGATCGCGAATAGAGATGGGTATCGCTGCGGACTCCAGACGAGCTGGTTGCGCAATGAATAATAATTAAACGAGCATTATAATGATTGAGGTGAGCCGTTTCTGAGGTAATAGCACGCGTGCCGCGTTAAGCCTCCAATTATTGGAGTTCGTAAGTATCGCCGCAATATTTCGCTGTTCTATATTTTGTGTTGAAATGAAGTCGTATATTGTGGAAACTCATTACCTTATAACACCTTTATACGTGCAATTAAATCTTGGCTTTAAATAAATTGAGTGATTTTAACTTCACAGCTTTTTTGTTGTAAAGCAATGGCTCTCTTTATTTACATCAATGTGAAAATAATCGTGATGAACGCGTCGGCTTGTATGAAAACTTATTTGACTGTTCAATGTTTCGTAGAACTGTCCGATTCAAACTTTTATTCTGATATCTGATTCTGAAAAGTACTGAAATTGAAATGCTCTGACTTATATTAATCAAAACAATGGATCCGATTTATTTAAACTTTAAACAAAATATCATTATCATTGTAAGCACGGATATGACACCACTATCTTTGCATAGGTAGTATTTACTTATTATGTTAATTATTCTACAATCTATCTACGTACCTAACATAAGTCTAGTCTGACTGCTGCACTCAGAGAGCTTTAATGATTACTTAGGCCATCACTTAGTAAAGGTTTTGACAGTTTTGTCATACAAAAGTATGTCAAACCTTTACTAAGTGACGGCTTAAGTAACCATTAAATATCTCTGAGTACCGCAGTTAGTGATAAATCAGTCCCAAGCAGTAACAACCTATTTCATGGTTCAATACCATTTACTCCCATCTGATGAACAGTATGAGCTATAAATCGATACGATAATTGTCAATCATTAGGTTCATCAGTCAGGTGGGTGGCACTGTAAAATATCATTAAATCATGTAATTAACTTCCTGGCAACACCACGTTTGAATGTTGCCAACCCTCAAAACATTACGTGTGGTGACCCGCATGTTATGTACAGGTTTGTGATAATATTTTGTATTCGAATATCAAAAAAGTGTTGCGGTGGAAGTCGATTTTATGTTTGAAATATATTTTAATCTGTGTAGGTGTTGAAAGTGTTTGTGAAAACACAGAGGCACAATTTTTTAAGCCTTTCGTTTTTCTCTTTTAGGAAAATATAATTATTCTATTATATTGAAATTTATTTACACTTTTTAAGGTCTTGTTTAGATTATTATTATGTTCTTTATATAACTATACACATATAAATTACATTTTTAAATGGTTCGATATATAATATTATTATAATATTTTAATAATAATAATTAATATAATATTCCTATAGATTATTATTATTATTAAGCTATTCACAGATCCTACTGCTGCAGCTGCTACTTAAAAATCCTGATGAAAAATTCCAATAACAATTTGCCCTACCCGGGAAACGAACCCGAGACCTCTTGGTCACCACTAGACCAAAGAGGCAGTCACCTAAAAATATTGTTTAAAATGAACCCATAAACAACCACTACAACACACAACTAGGAAAGAAAACAAAGATTTGTATGGCACATTCGCTTGAAAGGATAATCGTTCACACGTAAGGATTCCTTAAGGGTGTGGGTAAACGAATTTATGTGCTAATACACCTTGGGACTGGCCAATGTGCTAATGAAAGGTAATACATAATTCAACCGGTGAATTATACAGTGGCATGTAAATCGATATTTGCACCGCGTAACCGCAAATACAGTACCTGTGAAATCACTTGTAGAACCGAAACGTTGTAAGGGAACGTTAGAAGATATGATTATTTGATAATGTTATGTAAATTGTGTAATTTCTAGGGTCTTGGACTACTGAGTGAGTTGTGGGTTTAGTTTGGAGTTGCTGGGGAGATAGTGGTTGTGTTACGGCATTTGGGGGTTGATAATCACTGTTGTGCTTTTTAGGTGAGTATTAATATAGACTTAAGGAGAACTGGTGTTCTTGTATGGTTGATAGTGTTGGTTTTAGATACAGTTCTGCAAATTTTTTAATGACTTTGTAAATACAACTTTATTCGCTACTAAATTAAGTTTCTTCTGGGAATTCTCGTTCAAAGTTTGCTGAATAATCTTCTAACATACAGAACATGATTATTTTACATACGTTATGAATTTATAACCAACTATAATCCCTAGGTTATTAAAAATAGAAACAGTTGAGCGGTTTCAGGAATTAAGCAAAATGTAAACTTTGTCTCTTTAGAACTTTAAATATTTTGTAACATTGCAAAATGTATTTTCGATGTGATAACCTCCACAAAATGAATAGAGAACGTTTGTTTTAAATTTCATAACTATTATGGGCGTTTGTAGGTACCATAAACTATTCAGAATATTTTATTCGGAAACAAAATGGAAAAACCCGGCCGGCCGGCCATGTAGGACGTTGATTAGCCCGGTTGAAACAAAAACTATTCCCAAACCGGGCGCAACAAACGAAGTGGAAAAAGTCGATATGAGAGAGGTAGCACGATCTGATTGTAGAACGTAAACGGCAATCGTTGAGATGCGTTTCACACTGAATGCTCCGCTCTTTAAATGATTCCTGTCCCCCGGAGCACGAGCCCTGCCTACCCCCTACCCCACACTCATAACCATTGATTGGCTCCGCCAGCTGGACCACAGCCTGCCACACGCACAGTTACAAAGAAATGTGAACCAATTTCAAAAAGAAATACGACATCCGAGATTTTCATTATCCCTCGCTATTCCTCTTCTCTTTTTTACTCTGTGACGCTTTATAATGAGCTGTGGTCTCGAATTATTCAGATTAAAATACTAGACATAGCTGCCTCTAGGTAGGTACGTTTAATAATGGCGTGCATTTAAATTGTTACAAATCTTGTACATTTTAAATATTTCAAGTGTTCCCAAGCAGCCTAAAATGCCATGTGTTAAAACGGGCAAAAAAAATTGAAACAAAAGAGAATTTTCGTGAATCAAATGTTTGGCATTTTAGTAAAATATGGGGCAACACGCGCAAGTAGGTATAAACCAGTTTGTAAATAGAACAAATCCGTTATCAGCATAAAAGGTTTTACTAAAGCACGACATGGGTATGATATTATATCTTTTATTTTTGTAACAATACCCCAGAGTAAACTTGACAAAGACAACAAGCCGGCCGGTACAAATAAAAACGTATCAAATAACTGAATAAAATGAAAAACCGTCAGTTGGGAGAACGAATTCATTCGTCGGATATGTAAAATGTTAAAGCATTCATCTATCCGCAGGTCCGCACACCGGAATTCATGGGCGAATGTGGAGCATGCAAACTGCCACGACAGCAAACCTCGCCGCATCAAAACAACAAGCGGCACATTTGATTAAAATAAATAAAAGGAATCATATGACGCGGGGCTCGCTCACCGCCGCACCGCGCACTCCGCACCACCGCTCTCCCGCACCCCCACAAATATTCAAACGTATCAATGTAACAACCCATCAATATTAAAACAAACTCAACTGTATGAATACAATATTCGTTCCATAATTCAAATAAAAATAGGTTTCGGAATTACACGCGAAGACTAACACGCAATCGTACCCCACAGTAATCATGTGTAATCGACTGTTCAGGAATATTTCATGCAAATACTTGAAGTGCATAACGTCGTAAATATCTCATGAACGCATGGCGAACCCAAGAGAGACGCAACACTCTAAAATGGCACATCTATTCTAAACGGAAGCTAGGGTATCGAGTTACAAATCGTACAGAAAATCTAGACATTGTTGGCGGAGCTCCAATCGAGAAGTGATCATATCTGTCAATATTCTTTGAGCATACGATGCATTTAAACCCTTTCTATTACGGCAGTAAAGTAAAAACCAAATATCCGTGTCTACACGACCTCCAAAGAATCATTTAGAAATCTCTGTCCGAAATCGTAGTAAAGCAGGGCCTTTTAATCTAATTATGACAATTCAGTGAGTTACCACTTCGCGGGTTCTCGACAATTTCTTTTAATAACTTGGCATTTTGTGGAGGCCTAAAACAACTTTTTAATTAAAGATAATCAGGCTAAAATGTCAGCAATAACGCGGTGTCACGGAGGCAGACGGCAACTTCATAACTGTGATGCGGCTCTAGTTGACGTGCCATCAGCAGGAACACGTTTTATTGGTAATTATGGCAAGTGGTAAAACTTAACTTTGTGGCGGTGCTCGGCACGAGAAAATGCACATTTGTGGAGTTTGTAGTCGTGAAATGGATTCTAGTTTAAAACAGAAGGGGTGCTTCTGTTGAACGTAGTTAGGTGATATTGCTCTCGTTAGAGTGTTACGGGGTGAGGGCACTTCGTATTATATTAACTGTGCACCTATACGAATTCCCAGCTTGCGTGGATTGTGGCGCTCGGCACCTTAGCGCCGCGTCTAAGTATGTACATAGACGACAATCTAAACAATTTATTCAAACAGTCACAGTTGGTCGTAAACTACGAACTCGCATGTTACGGTATACCTAGTTGGTGGCTCGGTGCAACGTTACCCGTATATTTACAGCGCTGTCGAGTTGTCAAGTTGCGCGGCAACATTTGGCCGACATTTACATACAATTTCATATTCATATCAGAATTAGGTGGCGGGAGGAGGCGGCACTCGATGCCGTGCGGGGACGACACTACGGAACTAACCGAGTCTGCTGACAAGACAGCCAGACACTGAATCAACAATTTTGCTCTAAGAGTTTTTATCGAGAGGTATTTGCATGTGAGGGAAGACCGATAAGTCTGCATGAAAGGCGAAAACTGCAGGGAAAATATTTTCGTTATTACCCAGATGTAAGTTCTTGAAACACGGTTTTTTTTTTTGTTTTCATGATGGAGTTATGTCAAAAATGATTAACATGTCAAAATAAAACATTTATTCTATGGTAAAAGTAAATTACGAACAATTAATGAATCTGTCTACTTTCAATGGCAGTGTTAGTTTTAAAACTGTTTCAAAGGCTGCGTGGGAGCAAGTTCCGAACAACTTACTCCACGCTTATATAATTATGAAAAGGCTAAGTGTAAATCAACAAGGGTGCAACTCCTTATTATCAAAAGTTTTGTTAAGATATTTCAAAGCTCGCTTTGTCTTGTATAATTAACATTTCGATACAGCGAAATTAAAAGACAAACAGAAATCTTGAAGACTTATTTACCATCAGCAAGCAACAATAACTTGTGCATTGCTGATGCGAGCAACACAAACGAAAGATAAAACATTGCAAGTTATATTGAATAAAAACTTTAGTCTTGCATACTAATGCTAAAATTTGTATTCGCCTGAGTTTGCTTGACTTTTCATTAAGTTTCTCGTTTCGCCGGGCGAGAGATGAAAATCAAAGTAATCATTAAGTCTGATTAAGCGACTAACAAATCGCACTTGGCTTGGTTTCTTTGTTTTTAACTAATTAGTGATAATTAGGGCCCGATCTCGTTAAGATAAAGATATTTTATTTTGGGACTTTCATATTAATGAGAATTTATGTCCAATATCATATAGATAGGAATCTCAATGAAGCTATATTAACTAAAGCCTTACTCATAAGTCAAAACAAACGACTGACATTGAAGAAACAAATTCAAAACAACTCGAGAAAAATTTACAAAAACAACTCGTCCATTTTTGTAGAAAGTGTGCCTTGAGAAAAATGGGATGCATTCAAGACGGAGCTAAAATAAACTGCTCACAATGCAACAGTCGATGTGACAGAACGCTGCCTGTGCCGACGCGAAGCGGTATAAGAGTGCACTTTAGTTAGGAAAAGACAGGTACTCCGTGTGCATTAGGCGAATTAAAAACTTCGCCTTGTGCAGCTCTTCATTTGTTTCCAAATGTAAAGGCGAAACGCGTCGCGTCGCTCGGGCGCGAATCACAGCAAAAGAGTTGAAATCAAACGCTTCTAAACGTAGAAGCTTCAAAGGACACGAAATGAGCACGTTCAAAGAGAAACGCATCCGTATAACTTGCAAAACGGCCCGTGAACAGGTAATCGTACCGATTGGTGCAGAAATAAGTTTGATGTGATGTGCACCGAACTGTGCAATCCTATTGCATGTGGCCTGCACTAAAATATGTGTTTATGTTGTGCGCCCCTGCCTCCCAGGGGTAGAACGATCGGCTTTGAATAAATTTAGATTTAAATGCGACGGGAATGAAAGCTATTAATTATATTGATTGGGATAGTTTAGTTTTATGTATGTTTGTTTTTTAAGGTTAATCGTTTTAATTTATTTGTGAACTAAAATATGCAGCAAAACGATGACATTGATAGTCTTACACTGATAAGAAATATGGGTATACACATATATATATACTATTTACAGAGAGAGGCAAATATGGTTTCAAGGTGGGGATGACGGCATAGATTGCGGTTACAATAATATTCATATTTCAAGAGTAATCACAAAACTAAAATAAAATATCAATTCTTGAACGTTATTGTTATACTCGTAATACGTATCTAAACTATTTTATTGATAGGATCAAACCAAAACTGGAACTTTTACACAACTATTTTGTAACTCATAAAATATTTACTTGCGTATAAAACCGCAGTGGGCGAACGCGAGCCCCACCTTTGAAAGCCGTAACTGGCTATTACACATTTAGGATAGAAAACCTTTGGCAAGAATTACTAAGGTCAAATGTAATAAATTTAGTTTTAGCCCGCAAACTATGTGGTCGGAGATTTTCGGGGCAGGTTCGCCTTTTGTTTCGCCGATGCCTACTTTATTCCCTGTAATCCATTAAGACACATAACGAATAGTCCGAGAAGGGGATTTCATTGACAGCCCTCTTAACTGCGCGTTGCCGCGGCAAAGATTTGTAATGTGTTTACGAAACCCCTTTTGTAGGACACTTTGGGTTGGGATGCGGTTTTCTAAAAGGCTATTTGTTATGATTTCAAACAAGGTCCTGTCAGATAAAATGGCTTTTGTTATTTATTTTCTGGACCGGATATTTTTAAGGCCTTCACGAGAGACGGAACAAATGTTTGGTTCTGTTATAAATCGGTGGCAATGAAGATTTTCGGGTGCTTTGGTTTTCATCGATACTTCAGCTTGGATTTATTTTTCTTGATATTGAGAAATATGAGGTATATTATTCAGCTTTTATTTTAACGAAAGATATTGAACAAGAACAAGTGATAGATATTTATTCCCAGTCCGAAGGCTCTGTTTTAAAATATGCGTTGTAAGGATAAACACGTTCCTTATCCAAATAAGGCCAAGATGTAGCAAAAAATAATTTATGGAGCAAAACTTTTTGAATGTTTTTTATATGAAACCGAAACGCAATAAATAATAAATCAGTAAGATACACAAAGCTCTCCTCAACGTTGTTTTTAAGTTCAGAAAAGATGTTCCACAGAATAAAAATAAATCACTCCCGAAGAACTTGCACAATTGCTTTATGTGTTTCTCGAAAAGAAACAGAAAAGTAATAACTTCTCAACCAATTACAACACTCTAGTTACATTAATCCAGTGAACCCGGCCATTTCTTCCGAAAAGGAAAGTTTCAAAACAACTTACCCTCGAAAAGAATCCCGAAAAAAGCATAAATATCAATGGTGAGGAGGGCTCGAAGCGATCTCAGCGCGATGGGGACAACACGCCACCGAATGCGTTTTACGACAAATGATAGCGAGATTCGGAAATGATCAATATTATATTCTTTCCTGATTGAGCAACACTTTACCCCATTATCGACAAGTAAATTGTAAAAATAACGCTATGGTTGTTACCGAGAATACTAATTACAATGTAGAAAACGACTAACCGTCAACATTATGAAATCGTTAAAATTTTTCCCCTGTGTACAGTAACATGATTTCATTATTAACGTTTATTCGCACGCACACAAAACCCGCTAAATAAAGCCTACACTTTGATATGATAATAAATTAAATAAGCGTCATAAATACCACCACCGAAATTAAATTAACGGATTATTTGCGTACGCAAATGTAAAGTAAGTGATTAAGCGTTTCCAACACGTGTTCGCTCCCAAAAGACTAATACGTTATGTGGCATAATTACTTTAGGTAAAGCGGCACGCCAGTTTAGGGTAAGATGAAGAAGAATCGCAGGTGTAAACGGCCGCCTATTGCGCTTTCCATCACGGCCGCCTCGTTTGTGTTCCGTACGGCTTTCCCTCGAAAATCAAGCTAAGATATGAGACCACGCGGTCGATTTTGGCTCGCACTACTCAGTGCTGCGGACTACGACCGCGTAGCGCGTTTGCGGTACCACCATAGCCCGGACAACGGAACATTTAGAGCCAATTCCCGGCTGGCTTGTTGTATGAACAATTAAGTGTGCCAACCTGCCCCCGAGTGGGAAGAAACGTAATGAATGTTTACTGCTGCTAAGTGGTATGTCTAATGTCAGTATCGTTAAACTCTAGAGGTGTCCCGTCTCACTATGTGAACTCGATCGTTTTACGTCACAGTTGCACTCGTATCTTAGATACAATATTCCCAATGCAATTGAAAATGTAACGATAATACGACACAGGAGCGAATGCAACTACAACTTTATTAAAATGATGTTAACTCAAAGAGATACTCTCACCGCACCGCCATTAGAGAGCAGCTACAAACGCTTCAGGAACTTACCTGTAATGATAAAAATAAACATATAAAGAACATTGAGCTTCATCGGGTGTAACAATATGTTGTCTAAGTCTGAACAAAGCTCCGTTGGCCATAATGAGCGTTGCGTGCGGCGCGTCAAACATGTAAGCAAACAATTTAGGCACGCCTGAGTAAATACGACTGCGAAATATCTCGGGCCGGGCCTGAGTGCGGCTTTTCTCGAGTTTACTCGTGGGCGGCTATACCTCGAATTTGCGCTGAGCGTCATCTTTTCAACAAAGCTTTTGTTGATAATGAAATACAAACACTATTCTTCAGTCAAATTCTCACGGCGGAGCGGATTGTTTGAGGGGAATGTAAAGGTTCTTTTCATAGCCGTTACAGTTTAACTATTTACATTTCTTTATGGATATTTTATACTTGAGCGCATTTGTTTTGGCTTATTGAGGTTAGGCTTTGTAAAGTTTCTTTACATACAGTTGGCGGTAAATATTGTAACAAGCTCGGAGCGCGGCTCATGAACTCGGCTTCCGCAATCCCTACTGTTTAAAAACGCAATTAACAACAGAATAAACACACATCGAAAACAATAAAGATTACAAAGGATTATTTTACAAAATTCTAACATTTACACGGAGCGTGAAAATAAGTGGCTCGTAGGTGGGTCATATTCACGGTTAAAATACGACAATGAAGTTTACTCCGAGGCAGGATGAGTAGAGAATAAATTAATTTAAATTAACTAAGCGAAAAGGGCCTAAGAAATGGCCCCAGTTGCTAGAATCCGGAAGCTTGCTTGTATTTTAATAGCGTCGAGACAAAGGTGTAGATAAATACAAAGGGATTAGCTGTGGTATTGTTCGTGTGACAGCACGGACTTGAAGACAATGAATCGCAGAACTAGACAAAAATAACTTGCGTTGTTAGGGGGTGCGTTATTGCTTTTAAATTGTAGATGTACACAACGAACTCACAAAGGGGGAGGGAAATACTCGGAAAACTAAAACTTGTTCAACATATTTACGTTTCGACTGTCATACCCGGCCGTCATATTTCTCCGGCAGTAACACTAAAACACAGTGGCGTACTAATTTAACCAACAATTTATTATAAACTCTCCACACATCGTAAACGCCTTAATGGCTCCTAAACATCCAAAAACAAGCCGCATCTAGCACCGAGCGCACATTACGCGAACTTGCGACTTACGAATTCTAAATAGAAACACTCGACAAACTCGGCATTAGGCTACAATACGCGGAGTGCACGATTGCGCATATATTAGCGTCTTGTCCTTTCGCCGGATATCTTGCGAACTTCGCCGTGGCTCGCGACGATTTACATTGCTTCCGAAATGTAAGTCTCGCTCCACATCTAACTCTCTACTCGACTATGCGTTAAACTATTTTGTGTTTACGAAAGAATGTAAAGAACCGAGAGTAACGTTTTCCGTGCTTTTCCGTGTTTTTACCTTGATAGCGCATGAAATTTTGGCGAGTGTGTTTGAACGTCGCCGTGTAAGTTTTTTTGAAAGCTGTTCCGCTTTTGTGTTCAAGTTTCTAACTTTTCTGGAAGTAATTTAAGATTTTAGGAATAGAATGGGCTGCGTAGACTTCTAGATGTTTTGATTTATGTTGCTTCTTGAGCTGCCTTTGTTTCATCGTTCCTTTTAGAATTTAGAGCTTTTATGCTTAATCATTGTCAGTTTCTTTTCTTGTTTCATTTCTGAATGCCTTTTCCTCTATTTCGTGGAAAATCCGAACCAAAAACAAGGAAATTACGCAGTAAACAAAGCACAACGTGATCCCGATTACACATGACACAATAATCACAATACCTGTACCGAGATATCTGTTTAATGTTTAAAGCAAAGGTTAACAAAGCCGTTCTCATTACGCTAACGAGACTGAAGCACTATCTAATCACAGTTCACTTGCCAAATTACGCGGTTCACTGTTTAAATGTAGGTTTACTTTAATCTCGCGATGTAGACGGTAATGCTTGTGGATGCCTACGTTTTGCCGAATTGCGGTACTTAGTGGGAGGTTTAGGACTAATGTTTTAAAAGGCTTGAATTAAGATATATCTTGGTATGTTTCGGATTTATTGGCAAATGGGAAAAAGTTTTTAGTTTTTTTTCTGTCAGTGTTTTGATTTGATGTGTCATACGCCATTTAATAGTATCTAACAGATTTGACTGTTTTGACACTTCAGGTTCACCGGGTTAGAGAATTCTAAACTAGAACACAGATTTGTCAAGTGTAAACGAAATAGTTCAACATTAAGCACGACCTCGTATCTTAAACATATCTCACAAATGCACGTGTTTATTTGGTGTGCCAAATGCAAAGTCGCCGTAAGAGCACTCATTAATTCAGTGCTAGGAACGCCTTTAAGATAAGGCTAACACTGGTTCCTGGTAAACATACGTGGAACTGCGAGCGCACCCATCGGCTCAGATACGTTTATCGTTCGCAGTAAACCACTACGATATGTCAGGCTCCATGGGCTTTGAATCACGGGACGCATAAACCAACCAGTTAAACAGAACCACAATTTGTACGAGTGCCAAGAAACACTTCTTTATTCCAACGTCTTTGTAACCATTTTCGCTTGCAAGCGGCAACCATTCACTCAGATCTGACGCGTGCAATACGCCTTATTGTTTTAATTTACTACACGTCACACTAAACGTACACTTGAACGTTATCTTTATGGCCGAATAACTTTTCAAGACTTTTCTTCTGTTGTCGTGTATGTGGCACTCTCTAACTCTCGACTCTCGTCGCTCCACTGACTGATATTAGTGGAAAACAAACGGTAATTGTTCGAGCAACTCGTCTATTCTGTGTTGTAGTCGTGTGACATCGTAAGTTCGCATCGGCGGGTGCGCCGCCGGCTAACTTATCACTTAGCCACGAACAAATTAATCCAAGAAGATTACCGTCTTAGTACTATGACCTGTCCCGATAACTCAAGAGCGCTGCCGCTCGTCCTTTATCGTTCTGGGCTCGATATTGCCGTAATTTATTCCGCAGAGAGCCAAATTAAATATAAAACGTCGTTGCGGTGTATCACTGTTAGTGACTGTGATAAATGAAGCCATTAGTAACGCGAGCTGTACTTTTTTCGGTTCATCCGGCGGCGTCGACGGGCCGGGGGTTGCGGCGAGCGGGAGTTTGTGGACAATTTCATTAGAAAACGTTATAAGTGTGTTGTCGGGTGACGGGGTGACGCGGGTGACGTTGCGGGGTGGCGTTCGCGGGGCGGAATTACAAGCGGCGCGATAAATTTCGTCGCCTCGCGACATTAGGCTCGCGGCAGAATAGGGGCGCTAGACACCGTGGTAGGGCCGACTTGCCGCCGGCGGCCGAGAAGCGTTGATCCTTGCGAAATTAAAACAAGGAACGTCCGCGGCGAACTATAAAAACGTCGTATAAATCTCGGGCGGCGCTCTCGATGTGTGGACTGCGGGGCTTTATCAGGACTCCTTGGTTATTTGTGTTACACGGCGTACAGGTGTGCGACCCGGCCGATATTGATCGCGATACGCCCGGAGGGGATACGACTTTTTTAAACTTTAACAATAGTTCTATTTCTTCAATGTTTTTCCTGTTTGCCTACAGATTTTATTTAGCAACTGGATTGTCTGTTATTGAACTTGCTCGCTAAGAAAAAGCAGTTTTGTAACAGTTACAAGTTGAAGTTGAAGTGTAAGTTTTGAAATAGTTTTATTTTTCCTGTTCCTATAAGGAAAATGTCAACTGAAAAGGAAATAAAAGTAAATTGAGATTCTGCTATCCTTTTTTGTGTTCCATCCAATAGTGCATACATTCTGTTGTTTGCCATATCAACTCGCAAAAAGCCGCGGTGTAGGTAATACACTAACACAAAAGTCTATTTGGCTGAAACTATGGGCTGGCGGTCTCCATTTACAAAATCTAAAACAAAACAATCTAAAAGTGTTGTAACGGCTATTTTGAAACCTTTCATATATGGATGTTGTTACATTTTTAAAACCGTTTACGCTCAATGCATAGAATGTTGCAATGTGCAAAACTTTTTGCACTGAAAAAAAGATACAAATAAACCTTTAATATTTATAACAACTTGACCGATTATAACGAAAATCGTACTTTAACCTTTTGGAGATTACTTTTTAGTTTATTTCCCAGAGAAAATACAGTCTTTAAAAACGTCACATCCGTTTACTAGATTTAGTAGAATTAAACCTGAAGAGTGTTCTTCCTATGTTATTATGTTGGGACTCTTAACTAACCAATTCTAAAGGTAATTCTACCCCAAATCTCCACTCACCTAAACAGCCTCAATTAAGTTGGGAAAACACTAAGCATAAGCTCACCAAACGTACCTGAATATCAATCTAATATATAAAATTCTCGTGTCACAGTTTTCGTTGCCATACTCCTCCGAAACGGCTTGACCGATTTTGATGAAATTTTTTGTGCTTATCCGGTATCTATGAGAATCGGCCAACATCTATTTTTAATACCCCTAAGTATTAAGGGTTGTCCACACCAAACATTTTTTTAGTCACCCATCAAAGTTACCGGGAACGAAGTCGCGGGCATCAGCTAGTACTATATATTTACAGACGGTCAGTCAAATCTAACCCACACACACCTCTCTCACACTCAATCTTAATAATGATCAAATCAATGATCGTCGAGTCGCGATGATGAGTCGCGGGCAACCGTTGGATGCAAACGGCAGGTTGCCGTTCGTTATGGCGTTCTATGGGAGAGGCCTTTGTCCAGCAATGGACGTCTTACGGCTGATGATGATGATGATGATGAATGATCAAATATGTAATTTCTAAGTAACAGCCGCGTAGTAAGGATACCTTCCTGGTTGATGGCATTCTGCTCGCCTCCTATGTCATGGGACTTATACATAACTGGCAAAATGTAGGTGTGTTTGACCGCGAGCTTCCCTACTAAGCGCGATAGATGGCGTTGTACAATTTGTGTCGTTCGCTGAATCGCGGTGTTAAGATTCTCCGCCGATGTGATATAAGGTTTCGAGAATAAATTTTTTTTGGTACTTGCTTTGAACAGAATTGTTTTATTTAAACATATTCCCTCGGGCAGTTGACGAGTGCCGAACATTTTGGTCCTACCGAGTCGGATCGCGAAAGTGAATCGCGAGTCGAAAAGTGAAGTGACAGTTTTGTGACGTATGTGGTGAGGCATAGAAAACCTGGTGGATCGCCTTGAAGTGCCTGTAAAATCCCCGGAGTGTGGTGATCAGCGGTGTACAGCAGCGGCAGCGCAGCAACGAGGTTTGCGGCCGTCTCCGCCAGAGGGCGCCACCAGCATCGAGTCAAGAGTGACAGCAGCAGAGGCCTTTCGGGCCTAGAGCGACGAGACAGCAACGACGACATCGAGAGTGACGTCACAAACAGTGACGACACACTCGCAGCGGTATCAGCAGTGACATCAGCGTGACGACGCACTCGCAGCAGCGACGTGCTTTGAGAGGTTTGGCAGACAAAACTGTGAGTTAACCAGTGTTATTATTTTTGTAGACTTGAATATTTGTCAGTGAATTTTGAAGATTAACGTAGTGCAATTTCAAGTGTTAGAGACTTTAAGATTTAGTAGTAATTTTAGACTTATAAATAATAATACAGATAAGGTGTTGCGACGGGAATTCTATGCCCGATTTGTAAACACTTGCAAAAATTTTGTGGTTTGTTCAGTAATTTTTCATCGGTTGCGTTAAGATAGTTGAATTGTTTTTAGTTATTACAACTTTGTAGTTTTGTTGTACACAATGGAATCCTTAAGTAAATTGCAATTAAACAACAAAGCAATAATAGAAAAAGGTAGAATTAACTTTAAAAAATCACCTAAGGATCGTCTTACACAAACTTACATTGAAACGAGATTAGAATCATTAGAAGTACAGTGGAAACAATTTGTTGAAACTCATAGGCGTATAATAGAAAAAGCAACCGACGAAGAATTAAAAAGGAATGTTTATTTTACGACAGAAATTTATGATTTAACTGAAGATTTGTACATGACCTATAAGTCTGAATTAAAGGAGCACTTGTGTCAGACTAGTTCGTCCAATAGTGCTAATACAAGTAGTATTAAACATTCCAATCAAAATAGCTCAAATGTAAAATTGCCACAAATTAGTTTGCCTACGTTCTCAGGACTTTATTCTGAATGGGTTACGTTCCGTGATTTGTTTAAGTCGCTGATTCATAAAAATGAGGCACTGGATGACGTTCAAAAGCTCCACTATTTAAAGAGTCATCTTTCAGGCGAAGCAGAACAGTTGCTTCGACATATTCCTGTGACCGCGTCTAATTATGATGAGTGTTGGTCGATTCTAAACAAGCGATTTGACAACAAAAGGTTTTTAGTTAACTGTATGCTCAAACGGCTTATCCATCAATCGCCGATTAATAAGGAATCATCGACAAACGTTAAGGCGCTGTTAGACACGACGGTAGATTGTTTGCATGGTTTACGCGGTCTGGGAATTGATGTCAACACTTGGGATCCATTTGTTGTATACTTAGCCTCTGAAAAGTTAGATACCGAGTCCCGTAAATTGTGGGAGCTAAGAATTAGTCCAAATGATGATATAGCTACGTTTGATGAGTTCAAAGGTTTTATGGAGTCTAGGTTTAGAGCCTTGGAGTATTTAGATCCTAAAGCCAATAAACAGAGTAATACTCGTGATAATAATGCCAAATCGTTTCATGTCGCGTCTCAAACTTGTATAGTATGTTCTGGAGATCATAAATTATGTCACTGTAAAACATTTGCTAAGAAAACCTGTGACGAACGTCGTGAATTTGCACGAGTCAGTAAGCTTTGTTACAATTGTCTAGGAGCAAGCCATTCCGTCTATTCTTGTCGTCAGAACACTAAATGTCACCTTTGTAAGAAAAAGCACCACACACTACTTCACCCAAAGTCAACTGCCAATGCTGCTGAAACTGTTGATAGTTCAGCAGAAACGAAGGTGGTGGCTGCTAATGCAGCTACCTCTTCCAGTCAAAGTGAGACTAAACCCATTTGTTGTTTTGCGGATGTTCACAACCACGGTCTGTTAGCCACAGCCTTGGTCAACGTTGAGTCGAGAACTGGGACTGCTTTTGTTTTAAGAGCTCTGATGGATCAGGGCTCTCAAGTCTCTTTTATAACAGAGGCTGCAGTACAGTTGCTCGGATTGAGGAAAAAACCGGCAAACACCGACATATTTCGACTAGGCGATGACGAGGGAAACTCAATGCCCTCAAAGTGGATAGTTCATTTAAAACTACAGTCACGTCTAGATCCTACTTTTGTTTTGTATGTCGATGCCTATGTATTGAACAAACTTACATCCCATCTTCCTGAGAAGAAGATCGTACAGATATCGGCTTCGTTCTCGTCCTTACAATTAGCTGATCCGACTTTTGACACACCCGGTAAGATAGATTTACTGCTGAGCACGCGTGTAGTCGGTGCAGTTTTAATGGATGGTTTAGTTAAGGGTCCGCGGGGATCACCAGTCGCCCAGAAAACTAAATTAGGCTGGATCTTGTCTGGTGAGATCCCATCGTCGGCAATCTCTAGGCCAGTATGTTATCATACTGTAGTACATTCAGCGGATGTCAATGACCTTTTGCGTAAGTTTTGGGAGTTGGAGTCAGAGCCCTCAGTTCGTAGTGTTATCTTGACTGAAGAAGAACAAGAATGTGAGGAGTTCTACTGTAAGACCACCAAACGCGACGCAGCTGGGAGATATGTTGTAAAACTACCATTCAAAACCGATTCGCCCAGTTGCACGTTTGGGGGGTCAGAGGTCATTGCCCGTAGGCGCTTTATCAACCTAGAGAATAGATTATTGAAGGATCCGGAACTTAGAACACAGTATAGTGCTGTTGTTAACGAATATATTCAACTGGGACATGCTGAAGTTGTTCCTCAGATAGAATTAGGTAATGATGCGTGCTACCTACCACACCATGCGGTGGTGCGTGAGGATAAAAGCACCACCAAGGTTAGGGTCGTCTTCGACGCATCATGTTCAGGCCATAATGGAGTATCATTAAATAAAGAATTAATGGTTGGCCCAACCCTACAACCTGATTTGCGTCAAACCATTATGCGGTGGCGATGTCATCCCATAAGTTTAGTTGCAGACATTATTAAAATGTACCGACAGGTCAAGGTTGCAGATGAAGATGCTGATTATCAGCGTATTTTGTGGCGTGACAATCCAGATGGTGAATGGAAGCACATTCGGTTGTTGCGTGTTACTTTTGGAACTTCTTCTGCTCCTTACTTGGCCGTCCGATCTTTGCAGCAACTAGCTCGGGACGAGGGAAAGGATTTTCCTCTCGTAGCAGAACGAGTCCTTACGTCTTTTTATGTAGACGACTTGTTGACGGGTTGTCAATCGGTAGCTGAAGGTGAACGAATTTATCACCAATTAAACGAATTACTAGGTCGTGGGGGGTTCGAACTTCAGAAGTGGTCCAGCAGCAATTCGGAATTGTTATCCAAAATAACCGAGGAGACTGCTAGGCAGGACAACTTAGAATTCAAAATAGATAAACTTACGAAGATTTTAGGGTTAAATTATGATAGACATTTAGATGAATTTAGATATACTGTCCAACTTCCTCCGCCCGAAACTCCCATAACAAAGCGTAAAGTGATATCTGACATTGCTCGTTTGTTTGATCCTCTCGGCTGGCTCGCGCCGGTGATAGTAACAGCCAAGGTGTTTATCCAACGCCTGTGGTTAGCAGGATCCGAATGGGACGATGAACTTCCAGATCACCTGGTAAAGGAATGGCTTAGTTATAGAAACAACCTTAATTGTCTTAGGGAGTTCCGTCTGCCACGATGGATTCACACGAGTCAACTTGACGTCTTACTAGAGTTACACGGATTCTCTGATGCCTCTAATGTTGCTTACGCAGCCGTTGTCTATGTTCGGTGTATTGATGCCAATGGTCACGTTCATGTTAGTCTAGTTGCAGCCAAGACCAAGGTGGCCCCTGTCAAACAGGTATCCATACCTCGTTTGGAGTTATGTGGCGCTGTGCTGCTTTCAAAACTTCTGCGTGAAGTTTCCGACACCTTGGGTATCTGTAAGGAAAACATACATGCCTGGACTGACTCGACAGTGGTGCTCGCCTGGTTGAGCAGCCACCCGAGCCGCTGGCAGACCTTCGTCGGCAATAGAGTGTCTGAAATACTTACCGTAACGGAGAATAGTCAGTGGTCGCACGTCCAGTCCGGTGATAATCCCGCAGACAGCGCATCGCGCGGCGTTTATCCTTCCGAGTGCGCTAACCTAGAGTTGTGGAAACAGGGACCTAGTTGGCTGAAAAATAAAGAAATTAATTATAATAGAAGGGAAATTAAAGAAACTAATCTAGAGGAGAGAAAATCGGTAGCAGCATGCAACACAGTAGTAAAAGAAATAAGTGAGGTTTCTATAATTTCAAAATATTCATCTCTTAGAAAATTAACCAGAGTAATTGCCTATTGTAAAAGATTCTTAAAATTTAAAAACAAAAATTATGCTACAAGATTTGATAATTTTCTAACACATTCTGAAATTCAAGGAGCATTACTTACCTGCATTAAATTGTGTCAAAGGGAGCATTTCGGAACGGAAATTGATAGTTTAATGTTAGGGGGAGAAATAAATAAAAAGGGGGTACTTACCTCGCTTAACCCTTACCTGGATCAGGAACAAATATTGAGAGTCGGCGGTAGGTTACACAGGGCCAACCTTCACGAAGACTCAAAGCATCCCATCATTCTTCCTCGTAAGTCACATTTAACTCACCTCTTGATAGCTGACGCTCATGAGAGGACATTGCATGGCGGGCCTCAGTTAGTTCTTAATCATTTGCGATCAAAATATTGGATAATACACGCAAAGGGTGTCGTTAGGCACTTCGTACGTAAATGTGTCATTTGCATCCGTCATTCAGGTCGGTCGACACATCCTTTAATGGGGTCATTACCCTCTGCTAGGGTCAATGCTAGCCGACCTTTCTTTAGAAGTGGCGTGGACTATGCAGGTCCTATTAGTGTCCGAACAACCAAGGGTCGTGGGTACCACTCCACCAAAGGCTATATTTGTTTATTTGTGTGTATGGCCACTCGGGCCATACATTTAGAAGTGGTCAGTGATATGACTTCGCAAGCCTTTTTAGCTGCCTTCAAGCGCTTTACAGCGAGGAGAGGCCATTGTGGTGAGATGTGGAGTGATAACGGCACTACTTTTGTCGGAGCTAACAAGGAGTTGAAGGTATTGTTCACCCACGAAAGGTCCGGCATAGCACCGGATATTGCCGATTGGTTGGCAACCAATGGTACAACTTGGAGCTTTATTCCACCCCACTCCCCGAACTTTGGGGGGCTTTGGGAAGCTGGAGTGAAGTCGACCAAACACCATCTTAAAAGAGTTGTTGGTACGAGCACACTCACTTTTGAGGAATTGACGACAGTGCTTGCTCAAATAGAAGCCTGTCTGAACTCCAGGCCCATTTCAATTATTACCACTAACCCAGAAGATCCAGACCCATTGACACCGGGTCATTTTCTGGTAGGCGAGCCGTTGCTTCTCGTGCCCGAAATTAATTTTGAAAAGTCAAATATTAGCAGCTTGAGAAGATGGCAATTGACTCAACGCATGGTTCAGGATTTCTGGCGGAGGTGGTCGCGTGAATATCTGGTTCAATTCCACCAAAGGAACAAATGGGCGCATCAAACCGTAGAACCAAACTTGGGTGACGTTGTGTTGGTTATGGAAGATGATCTTCCACCTGCAAGATGGCTCTACGGACTTATTACTGAAAAGCATACTGGCTCGGACAAAATCACAAGAGTGGTTTCATTGCGTTGCAAAGGTTCTACCATCAAAAGACCTGTATCAAAGTTGATTGTGCTTCCTGTTGTTAGCCCATAAATGTTAGGTTAAGGATTTAAATTTAAGTTTAGAATTAAGATGTTTTATATGTGTTCATGGTTTTTTTGTTATCAATGTCATTCACATACAGTCCACTAGCTTTTTTACGTCCCACTGAATGTTGTGTATCGTTTCATGGTGGGCGGTCATTTAGTTCTTTTTGTTATGTTTTATAGAAACTATGTTCTGGACATTCTGTCCATGGTGGGCGGGATGTTTGACCGCGAGCTTCCCTACTAAGCGCGATAGATGGCGTTGTACAATTTGTGTCGTTCGCTGAATCGCGGTGTTAAGATTCTCCGCCGATGTGATATAAGGTTTCGAGAATAAATTTTTTTTGGTACTTGCTTTGAACAGAATTGTTTTATTTAAACATATTCCCTCGGGCAGTTGACGAGTGCCGAACAAGGTGTCACTTATAAAAGTGAATACATATTAGTGGTCGTTATTGTACAGTCGTAGCCAAAGCCACAGCTAGTTTAATATTAAATGATTAGGTACTGAGCTGGCTGGTTTCGCCATAAAAACTACGACACTCACTATTAAAGGCACTAATAAAAGTGAACAGTAAGAACAAAGTACAATTGTAGTGACTGCGACTTTGATATAGTTTGTTTACTAAATTATCGCGGTTATGCTTCGCGTGGTACGCAGGAATAGTAGTGGGGAGGTTTGGAGTTGTTGTTTTGTTATTTGAAAGATAACACTGCTTATGTTTGTGCAGGAATAAGTCAAAAAACTTTACTAACTTTATTGAATGACCAATAAAATTCGAATTTTAGTTTTCAGCAGCAATAACAAGAATTAATGAAGTAAAGATCAAACAGACACACACACAGTTCGGTCAAACAGGGGAACTTATTTGAACATGACATTTGCACAAAATAATAACAAGATTTATTCTATAGAGGTTTGAATACCATAACGAATAGAAGCAATATAAAATACAAGCAGGCTTCTATGGTACCGGTTTTTATAATAATACAAAAAAAAGTACTAAAACACTTAAAGTGTCCAGTTTCATCAGTAATTAGTACTTCCTTGCAATAATCGTTGTCTGTCGGCAGCCAATGCAATGTTGCTCCCTAATGAAAATGTTCTAAGTGCTTGTGTTTAATGTTTATTTACTCCATTTTGTTTTTTACCTCCCCCAGTCTTATGGTCTCTTTAAAAGCGAACGGCATTAAAGGGTAAGAAGCCAGGACTTGATTTCTTTTGAATTGTACGGTTGTGTTTCAAAGGTTGTGCTAAATGCGGATTTTAATTTTGCTACTGTTTACTGGTGGAGTGAAAAACTGAGGCTTTGCTAAGAATTATATTTAGTGAATTTAAAATAGATACAAAATAAATATATTTTGGCCAAGTAGGTCTATCAGGATTGAGTGTGTATACTCCGGTTTTGGAAAAAATGTTAGCTAAAGAACTTATCAGAATATATTTGGAGGTAAACTCTAACATAAACTCTTCAATCCACATTTAAAGGATAACAAGTTCTATTCGAAAGTAAAAAAGAAACTAAAATAAAAGTAGAAAGAAACAGGAAAATCCGAAACAAAACGACTGATCTAAAGCCAGTCTCCAAAAATGTTGACCCTCGATCCAAAGAACAAAATCAAACACATTTTATACATCAATACAATTGTAACAAATAACGTGCAAACTCCCAAGGACCTTCACTAGATTTGTTTTCATAAGAACGCTTTGACGAATGCCAGAACCAGCCAACCGGAACAAAAGTTAGATCTGTTTATTATAAGACAAAGAGATTCAAACTCTCTCTTAGTGTAATTTAGACAGTAAAATGTACTGCCGTTTTCTAGCCCCACCTACATGTAGGCAAGGAGTTAGTTTATTTGTCTTGTTTGTTATTGATAAATGCAGTCGTAATGTTTGTGTTCTATTTTCTATGAGTGTTATAATCTTCTTTGACGTTTTGAAGAAGAGGTTTAACATTGTTAGTGTTAGGTTTAATTAGATTAATGGCAAGATTTGAGTTACTCTGGTCAACCTACAGATGATCGTGGAAAAGACCTGGATGTAACCAACGAAAATGGGCACAAAAAAGAAGAGACGCATACTTAGCGGTGGTGATGATGTGTATTTAAATGTCTTTCAATCGTGAGATTATTTGATTTTCGCTTATATTTATCTTTGCGTGATTCCATTGATTTAAACTAGAAACTTGGTCAATCGAAAGACCACCCAATATCATAATCTAAACCAACTAATTCCTTGTCGCCGCATCAAAAGACTTCAAGATCTGCTTATCCCAGCAGGGCTACATCAAAACCCATACAAGTGACATTAAAAGGGTTCCCTCTTCCGCCATACCTACGTCATAGTGTCAATTTGGAGGAGGACGCAAAAGCGGTGACATTTTTTCAGATTGACAGCTATACCCGAATCTAAAATCTTGGCCACCGATGCCTTGATATATGAGTTGGTATGACAAATCAGACAGTTTATGACACAGAGAATAAAGGTAAACGTCGCGGAAATTCCACAGATTATTGAGGTATTATTTTGATATTTTCCCTTGTATTTGGGTTGGGTATATTTGGTTGGGATTGGGATGTACTTTGTCCTTTCGGGGTTCAAATATCTGTCGGAACATCGGCAAGGTCAGGCCTTAGAAATAGATAAGTTCCAAAAACAATACGCAATGTTACCTACATTTCACGGTTTTGTCTAGTTTCCTGACACCTTCCCGTATTCACCTGTCAACAGCAACGAGAATTGATAGACCCTCCACGCCAAGACCGCACGTCCCGATCACATTATTATTACATCCGGATTATTGTTGAGATTTTCCTCAATAATCAAAGATGTATTGCGTCAACAGTAAATCAAACCCTCAAAATGTATGACACCAAGAATTTGGTTACGCGGCACCTCAGTAAATTGTAAGGTTCCTTATTGACATGCATTACGGTGCGCCCCTGCCCTATCGACATTCAGCGCGACACGCCGCTTCCACGCCAAATATTTATAGCCTACAGCAATTAGATTTTTACAGCTTTTAACTTAGTAAAAGGAACTTTTCACAAAGATACATTATCTAATTCCATCGCCGCGGATAACAGTTAAGCAGGTTTTATTACTTGGACGTTGATGAAAGTACGCCTTTATTGATTTTAAGGACGGCATTTGAAAGTATTTAAAGCTTCGTGTTGGGCCATAAAAAGTTTTAGGTTCGGTAGTTAATAGACGTAATTTTTAAAAGGCGAGACTGAGGAAATTGTGTACGTTGAACGCCAAAGTATTAAATAACCGAACAGATATTCCCCTGTAATGAATATTTTGATACTTTGAGGGTTCTTATTGAAAATTTCGAAGAGGATCAAGTAAACGATGATAAGGATTTAGCTGAAGGTAATGGAAGAAATAAAGTACACGAGGGAGGTACGGAGGACTCAAATCATCGCATATCCCGAAAGATGAACGTACGTACGTCCCTAAGCCTCTGGATATATAAAGATGGGGTTACATTTGAATAAAATTTTATTCGTAGAACTTACAAAGACCATAAAAACGTACATACGCGCCGCATTCGATTCGAAATCATATTATGACTTTTCAACATGTATGAATGCAACTCGGCTTCCTATTTCTCGTTCCTTTGCTATATTGAATCCTCTATGTATAGTTTCTCCGTTTTCAATCTGGTACGTTCTGTTATGTAGCTTGATGTTACGAAATATAGCAGAGATGAGATGATATAAAACACATGTTGCGCGCAGTATGAGACCTCCCCACCATCCAATAATTCAAAAATGAGTTAAGCTCCACCATCATGGTATGGTTTATTGCAACTTATTTATTGGCAATTCCTTGATTTACGATCTTTTGTATTATGACGAGACGTATGAAATGAAGATTACGCCTCTTTGTATTGCGAGACAGTTTTCTGTTTTCTGTTGCTGTTTTGTCTCTGCAAGGATTGAATTTGAGCCATAATATATTTTTGTTAGGGTATTTAATATATTCTTTCTACTGTCTTCGTCTCTGTTCACAAAGACTAAGATGAATCTTGATTGTCTTTTCTAAATCATAATATCATCACATCGCAAATCACCACCATCCCCCAAAACCTTTTACAAAGTTTTTGATTTCGCTATAACCACATTAATATCTTCATAGACCTTATCAAAAATCCTCTAGAAACTTCAAAGCCATTATGACAAGAATTTAGCGAGTCTGCTCTCGTAGTGGTCTCGTCGTGGGTAATTCCATTAATCTCTAACATTAGCATCGAGGCCAGGTCGCCATTTGATCTGACACGAAACCAAGCTTATATACTTAGAATACTTCATATTAATGCCTCTAATGAAATATATTTTCTCTGCGGTTTCACTGAGGATAACGGCGAATATTATAAGGATCTTTTGTGGTTTATATTATTACCCTTATAAAGCAAATGTTATTTGATGTCTGTGACTATAGAGATGTGACTGAAGGGTTCAAAGGGACAGTACAATTTAAGCGCTGACCTTTTAAATACCTACATGAGATAATATTATTGGTTCGGGAAGTGAAAGAGCATTAAACAGTCTACATTTACATTTACTTTCCGGTTAGATCAATTTAACCACAATGTATAATGTAAGTTGAACTAACTGTGACTTTATGACCCCAGATTTTTATTGTCATTGCTAACTTTGTCTGTATCGTCGTATTATTACCATTTAATGTACTGAATTTATTCGCAAAGCTACAATACATGTAGGAAGGATTATTATTATTGCTCAAAGAACGGTAGTTTCAGTAGAATTTTACTTCGAATAAATACAGACAATTGATACCCACAGTTAGACAAAGTTGCCCCTCCCCCTTTTCCGCTTCGTCTGCATTTTGTAAGAGCTAAGCATTTGTATTTAGTATCTACGTTTTGTAGATATTTTGTTTTCTCGCAGAAATCCTCGTGTATTCTAATGTTCCACATTCACACGATTGATTCTTGCACTATCCGATACACTGTGCTTCCTCAGCCGATCGTGAATCTCCCTTATAGCCACGACACCTCCATTTATACCCAAATTCAGGCGAACCCACCCGAACACCCGAATAATCCACCGAGGGCCGTTCTGCTCTCTCGTTTGTTGAAACGCCAAATCGCAGCGCATTATTCTAATTCGCTTTCAGGATAGCTTTCGAAGAAGCTATTTATTTGCGTCGTAAGCTCAATCCACGCCCGATTTCTAACCACGCACTTTGAATTACGCGTATTTAAAACAATATTCCAATAAACGAGTCCTTAAAAAGTAACTGAAAGTAAAATTTGTAACAATAAAACAGTTTTATAGGCCTCCCGTATTGATAAACGACTCAAGTTAGTTGCAAATGAAATCGCGTCTACTTCTCAGGTCTCAACACCGATAGCACTTATAATAAATTACAGGAATGAAAGGAAATAACTTTTCTTATATATCATGATATAATGTCGGAGCACATGTGGCAATCTTTATTCCACAGAAGTGCCGCAGAAGTGAAAGATATTTCAGATATAAAAACACGTGCCCGATGCTAATAAAGTTGGGCAATATCGGAAAGGTATTTTGTATGAACGGTTTCCCAGGGAGGCCAGAAAAAAGGGACATAAAACGAGAAGAAACGAAAGTGGAAATATGGCCAAGTCATATTTTATTTACTGCATACAATCGAACCTTTATCACGGTTTGTATCGGGTTAGAGTGTTGGTTGTGGGGTCCTCAGTTTAGGGGGATGGTCGGCCCGGGCGCTGTTGCGTTATCTGCTTGTTTATATTTTACAGCTGTCAATGGAACACATTCCTGCTATCTCGGGAAAAGTTTGGCGAGACATGTTTGACGTCGAATTGTGATGGCCGTGCTCTGTCACCGCGTGTCACACCATTGTGTTTTCATGGGCGTTACTTTTGTGTCTCAGGAATAAATTATAACTTTGTTGTACAATGTTAGTCGCTTCGAAAACTTTGTAGATGCTTCAATCTACCTACCAAAGTACGTCTACGTAAGTATGTCTGATTTAGATGTTTTCAAATGCGATTTTATTCTGAAGAAGGAAAACAGGATACAGAATTTGACTTTAAAATCGTCCAGCACGGTGTTCTCATAACGATTCATCTAGTGAAACAATGCAGCGTACTACATTTGAAACAAAGTTATAAAACAGATTTATAAATGTAAAATGTACTATCCTGAAAGCAATTTAAAATGCGCTTTTCAAATCAAGCAATAACAAATTCTAACGTATTCGTTGAATTGTTCTGGAAATGGTAAGCTTATTTCAACATCGCTCATATTATATCACTGAATGCTTACACTGACTCGCTTTTATTTGATGCTTGCATAACAGACCAATTTAGGCAGCCTCAGCGGAACGAAATTGCACATCCTATTGTACCAAACGTGGAACAGAATAAAATTAGAGCGCACCGAAAACATGTTTGCATTGGAAATATTACTCCATCAGCCCTAACCGGCCGCCCACAACGGAGACAATATTCTCTCGGCCTCTCCACGTCTTTTCCATATTTGCAACAGTAAAACAAACGCCGAATGCAAAATTTACGTGAGCGAGCGCAGCGGCGACGCACGGGTTAAAAATAAACCTGAGGACACGTCGAGCAGAACAAGTAAATAAGCCTCTCGCAGGCCCAACTAAAGACACCCAAGTGTTCTATCGGTGAGGCTCAATAATTGGATTCGAACGAAAGGAATTTTAGCGAAAAAAATGTTCGTCAATTTGTCAGTCAGCTAGCTGCGGGGAGGGGGAGATCTGGGCGACATGATCGTGCTTCATCATCGTTTTTTCGTCAAAGTGCCTGCCCCTGCCCCGCGGACCGCCCCACTAGGGAATTCTTCATTACTTCGGATACATTCCGCGTGTACTAAAATCAACTTTCCTTTAAAGAACTTGAATTCTCTCAGTTCTAAATAACGGAAGTCGAGTAGCTTTATTACTTTGCGCACGCTTGCTGTTGTTTTTTTATGATAATTTCTAAACTGTGATGTTACGACGTAATACCGCAAGTGAGGAATGTGTTATGATGGCTCAACTTGACGATAGGATTTAACGACAGACATTTTTCAGCTGTGATAAAACATATTATACATATATTATGTTCTGAATATTCTACCAATTAAATATAAACGTATTTTTATCCAGTGCTCTGCTGATGTTCCAAAAACAATGAAAACTGTTTGAATTTGAATCCATAAAGTTAGTATGCAAATTCAATTTTAATTCTATAAAGCTTGGCTGAGAAAATATCCATAGTAATCTCATCTACATAATTGTGGAGCTACAAAAGTATCTTACGTAAACCCAAGTATATAAAACGTTGAAATAAATATGATGATAACTCATGCATTGATAGCGAAAAGCTTTGCAGTTTAGCCGCTGCGGGGCGCATTGGCGTGCCAAACACCGCGCGTGAAAAATACCTTTTCATCTTGGGAATTCGTGCAGAGATGCCGAACTCTTATATTTATAAGGTGAAACGAGAAATAAACAAACCGAATGGATAGAAAAAAGGAGCGTACGGTGTCTCGCTCGCTAAGGCTGTAGATCTCGCTGATTGTGAGAAACGCCGCGCCGCACCTTGAATTATTTGACACTTTGAATTGTCACCTACAGCCCGTTCTTGTTGTTATTTTTCGCCGTTTCCTCCCCACACGTCACCGGATAATGCGTAAGTGATAAAACAAACAGAAACTTGTTAACAATACACCAGTTACTTTAGTTTGCGTACGGAATGTTAACATTAACAATATAATTCAAACTTTGTTCCGGATGAACCCGGCGCGAAGATACTTGAGTAAACATTGTTCGTGTCGATCCCCGGCCATTTTGAATTTAACTATTGAAAATAACCGTAACTCGCTAGTGAAATAGGAGAACCTGGATTTTTTATAACAAAGTTACGATTACTCCGTGTGTTAAAATTATTTCCGCGAGACTGAGCTTTTCGATAAGAAATTAAATGTTGTCGTATGATCAGGAAAAATCGCGCTGTCTAGCAGAATTTTATCTTATTTTATGTATAAAACAGAAGTGCCGTGACCAAGATGCGTATCAAAGGATCTCATCCGAGTGAAATATTACCTTTCACGTGCAATTTCTTCCGGGAAGTGTCGGCGTGTCTAGTCCAATCAACATGGCCGTTCGCCTAATTATGTTTACCGTGTCCCGCTGCCTCTGTGCGCGACGTGGATTCATTCCATCCCCTCTAAATGTTTATAGGAACTGATTATGTCGCAGTACGCACAGTGTAACAACATTTAGGCCAATTCCACGGCATTTACATAACGCGTGCCTTTTTGGGTAGAATATGTATGAACATGAAGACAAATAAACGAAATACTGGGATTTATTAACACCCCTGAATTTGGCATAGGTTTCGAATTAGATTTGATTTAATTGAGATTATTTTCGTCTGCGAATACAAATGCCACAATGTGATCTTCATCGCAAAACTGATCTTTTCGTACCATTTTTCCTCAAACCCGTCATAAAATAAATGAATTAGCATACCTAATTGTCCCTCGGAACGGGAATGAAAAAAAGAAGAGCCCTCCGCAGAATCCGTCGGATTTCTACGAGGCAATCAAAATTTAGGAATAATTTAACAGCTTGATCCACATGCAAAACCGTTTTTTTATAGGAAAAGTTGATGTGAGAACAAAGAATTATATACGCTATGAAGACAAAGGGATTGCCAAATTCAAATACTTTAATTAACATCAGTTGGGAAGAAATAAAGAGGAGTGATTGAGTCAAATCAGCTTTGAGTTAAGTTTGGTCCGTTAAGAGATTTTTTACATACGCGAGAAGTGAGCTTTTTCGATTCTAAAGAAGTTTTAAATGTGACGACTATTGTCTGTTGCGAGTTCATTTGAATGCATTCCCTGATTTTCTTACTTTAAAAGCAATCTTATTATTACGCTGAGATAAGTGAAACATACCAAGTCCGGTAGAATAATCGATGTAACTCATTCGGCTACATAACATATTCATGTATTTGTATTGTGTACAGAGTAATGCTAATTGTACACAGGATATTAAATATTAATTTCACATGAATGCATGAAATGTTACTGTATATTAGATTTAGATTTGAATAAATTAATAGTCATTGATGTATGATGACTGTGTTTGTAAACAACAGACTATGTAGCTGGTAAAAAATCGTAGAACCAAAACTCGTAGCAGCGAATGTCGTAGGCCGTAGCACAATGGCGTAGCATTGAGACCAAAAGGAAACCCCTCTAGCCTTTAGGCTAAGTCTACATGCTTTGGACAACCGAGCTTACTTCCTGTGTTCTAAAGCGAGCCTCGTTTAAACACTGAAGGTAGTCGAGCAGAACGTTCCATGGAACTCCCTAGGTCTAGTATACCTACCCGAATTTCCAACTAATCCTATAGCACATTACCACAAGTTTTGCCACCGATAGTACAAGTTAAATTGCTACATATGGCATACATAGTAGTCTCTAACAAGACTTGGTTTGTTATATAACTCCAGTAATTCCCTACGAACGGCTACTGAGTTATACAGATTGCGTATCTTCCATAATCATAATAATTATTGTTAGTACGCTCAGGATATTAATATTAATTTCGCGTGAACGCATGACACTAACTCAAAATTAGATACGACTGTAGTTGAGGGCAGGCGTTATTGCTGTGTGGTATTCTGGCATTGATTTAGTTTGGAGGTCTGTTGCTTGGTAGAGTGAAAGTAAATTATAAATATGAGACCGTAAATGTTAAACACCCATGTGGCACAATACTCGATGTTTTGACCAACATGGGCTAATCCTAAAAATAATATTTTATAAAATTAATATTTTGTTCTTATGAACAGGACTTCTTTTTTAATAAAAATTTTTTCTAACCGTGTCCTATTTTGATCAAAAAAAGCGTTCAACGAAGTCTGCGATCACATTAGTTTAGTCATAGAGAATCTATTTAACGTTTAATTCCAAACTATTTATCGTTCGGTAATGATCTGAACAAAATTAACCTGGATACGTAGATATAAGTTATTAACGAGTCCATTATGACCATATGCAAAATCACTTCACCTCACACTGTAGAATCGATTATAAGCCTCATTAAGTAGCACAATTTGTATCGTTTTAAACTAAACCGCAAATGCACGATATTGCTGATTAAACGTAATATCTAAAAGCAATATCAATTGAACGATTTTAATATTCTATCAGAGATTATAAGTGCTTGGATCAGAAGAGACCACACGCGGTGGTAATGAATGGTGGGTGTGCAATTTTATTAGTAACCACATATTTCTGTCTACTAAAAAAGCGAATTTCACCTAAACTAGCACATCCAAATCGCGTTCATAAGCTTTGATTGTCATATTTGTTTTATATAAAATATTTACACTGATTGCTCTTTGGAGAAATCTGGTTTTCGCGATTATTTTTCAGTAAAACAAGTCTCTAAAAAACATTTTCCTAACACATGAAGCCAAGAAAAAAAACTCACGTTCGCCCAACAAAATCGTGTACAATTAAAACCAAAAAAGCAGCCCACCTTCCAATTAAAATCGAACCTACCTACACTAAACGAGAGAATTAAAAACATCAGTAGGTAGAATGGTTTCCCGTCGGCCCAGTAACTTGGCGTTTATTTTTATATTGCAAATGATCGGCTTATATCGGCCCATCAACTCGAACATTGTAACAGGATCAAGCAGTTGACGCGTGAATTGTATTTATAGCATTTCAATTGAGTTTATAAATTTATATTCCGTGTAGCAATGTAAAAACATTTTATGCAGTCAAAAAGTATGGTGGTGTTCTGATTTTTGTATAAACGCCTGGTAAATTGGTGTTTTGTATGAATGTGCTTTTTGTTAATTAAAGTTTGGTTGTTGGAAGTGTGGACTGAATGTTTAATATTTTACTCAACATTGCACTTCGCAAGGAAACGTCATTAGGAAACTAGCATGTCCTACTACCAAAAAAATTTAAAACATGTGACATCTATCAACACGCACTGGACCCACGTGGTGGATTATAGACTATTCACTGTCATAGGGAGGTCTGTGTCCCAACAGTGGGAACTCTAAAGGTTGATTAACCTTATGACAACAATGGTGACACTACCTTACAACTAAATAAGTGCTTAAAGTATAAAATTAATCCCTAAAAGATCTAGTAAAATAATGAGTCGTAAGTTCTCAACGAGACATAGAAAGGGACTATCGATTGGAGGTTTCTCATTACTTTTTTTTTCGGATTTGCCCCTCTTACGAGCAGAAAGTGCGACGTTGCCCGCGGCATCGACAATTACGAGTACAGCACTAGACGGCTAATACAAATCGCTTGCCCGGGGGTGCGTTTATCCGGAATAGGGTTACCATCTTAGGAAAAACGGGCTTTTTGAAGAAAATTGTGGTGTATGTGTTTTTAAATGCTCGGCCCTTTTCTGTGCAAGGGTGTGTAATTGTGTTTGGATGTTAACGAACACGAAAAGACAAGGGACGAAGGAACGAAAAGAGGAAGGTTTGAATTATAAGCCGGAATAAATTGAGGGGAATAGGCTTTACCTGAAGCATCGTTTGGTACAATGAAATGGTTAATGTGTGTAAGCTTTTTTCCAGGTTTTGTAATTATATCTTCTACATGACATTTACAATTGACAGTATAATGCCTATCAGATTTCAGTACTTCCATAAATCTAGAAAATTTCTGACAAATGGTAACCCTAATCCGAGACTCACCCCATACCTCACGTGGAGAAAACTATTTGAACATTGTTCCCTCATTTCATTCATACAAATATAAACCTACGCCCTTTCAAAATAGAACACAATTTTCTTTCCACTTATTTTTCAAATATGTCATATCGTCGGAGCAGTGTTGAGTGATATTGTTTTTAAATTCATATAGATGTATTTTTACGAAGTAGCTGGTACTTTTCTTTGATCGTCTAGACTTTAGAAAGACAAGAATATTGCTTGCTATATTTGTATGTTTTGTATTATTTATTCTGGCATTATTTATTCTGTTTTCCAAGAAAATATTAAATGACTTTTTATAATCCGGTTCTTTTCGATCCAGAAAAAAAACCTAATAACAATCAATCAATAAGACTTTTGAAATCGATTCATCCAAACAGAATACACCCTTTTATTTCTCAATATAAGTAAATCAGAAGCCGCTATTCACCCTCACGCTACAAAAACTGTACAAATAAACGTTTAGAAACTCCTCGAGGAATAATTCCGTGGTTCTATAAAGGAGAGTGGGGGTAATTAGTTCCCTATTAGAATAATATATTGGTACTGAAGGGGCGTTTTGTACCGATGCAGACTGAAAAGAAAAACCTCTCGATACTGGTGTTCGTAATTTTGTACAAAACTCGTGTTTTTTTTAAGTGGTTTTCTTTCCTCTGGAGATTTGAGTTTCGATGCGTTTTTCTAGTTGGTTTTTGATTTTTGAATTAGCTACAACGTTCCACTTTTATAATAATTATGAGTCTATTAAATTCTAGAATTTTCAACATGTAAGTTTATTTGACATCGAATCACAGGAGAGGCGTATTTATAAAACATTTATTAATAACTATCACGGTTTTGTAAACAGAAGGGCTTAACGTAGGTTATTTATATTTTTTCCAAGTACGACGGGAAACCCCTTTCCTTTTATTTTTCTTTGAATATGAAGATTTGCAATACTTTTTTTTGAGGAAACTCGATATAATTTTATTTCTGACATACAAATGAAAGATATTATTGTATTAACTATGTTCACGTTTTCCCTGTAATATTGAGTCTACGGAGGGATACCCTCCGGCTATAGATTGGCAATCTGTCAGTGAATCTCTCTATCACTCAGACTCCGATCAATCTCCAGTGTAATTCCAATCGCTAGATAATTTTGTACGATGTAAACAATTGAGATGTCGGAATTAAGGAGTTTGGATACATTGTTTTATGTGTTTGATATCCTTTGTTTTGTAATAAATAGGTACTAGACCGTCTTTTATTTGATGGAAATTCAGACAAATTAAGGATTGACAGGAAAATTAAATATTCTTATAGAGACGTACCTGCACCTGCTGTACGTAAAGCTATTTCGACTGTAATAACGAACAAAGTATGTAATATACAATAAACGGCCAAAGTTCTAAAAATATTTCTAGAAAGAATTTCTGTAAAATAGCGTGAGCAATAAATTGAAATCGTGTAATTATTGTGACGTAATTGAATTCGTCTAGCGTTTAAAACTAACTAGTGCCCTTTGAACTTGTTTTAATAGCAATTGTAGTAGTAAGGCCTCAATTAGGTAGCCATTACCGTAATACACGGCCATTTGTACAAGTATTGAAAAACAAAACTTTTCTTTTTTGTTCCATTTATTTGATGTGAAAGGAACTATAAAAGTCACATCCGTGACTTGCTTTGACATGTATTTACTGAAAGTAATTACCTACCTAAAATTCGTAAGACCTACTTCATTTCAATATTGTTTCAGTGCCTCACTTAAAAATACCAAGAGCTTTTAAAGCTTTATACTGAAAATATTACAAGAAGTGAGGAAGGGACTGATTGAAACGAAATTCAAAATGGATATCAAATTTACACGTCGCAGCGAGTGTCGCCGGTGGTCTGCGCTGCCAGCCTTCGATCAACCGTCAGCGCATAACCAAATTAGAGCAATTTAAGTCAGGAAATTGGAAATGCTATCGGGCGCTCGGAACAGGAACGCCACTACCGCACTGGCATTTCAGACATCCACCGATTCGGCGGCCACTGCTAATGTCGGAACAATGCACGAATCTGGACAGACAGATCCGAGCGGCCCCAAAGATAAACGACAACCGTAGAGCGTTGTAACAACTGATTGATATACGGCCTCCGATGATATCGTAGGTAACTATCGTGTACTGAATTCCTGACCCGCCTCAGTTACAGTTCGAGTACTGTTGACATTAAACGATGTTTAGATAGTGAGCGAGCGTTAAAGTTGACTACCTATCGCTTTTCGACTGTTTGCTTTGGTCAAATACACTCGATACATCCCCTGAATTTTGCAATAACTTCGAGGTTATGTCCTACAATAACACTATCTGTAAATAAAAATAAGTCACATTTCTTTCCCTCTTTCAAGTATGCTGTAAATCCACTTAAAACGGTTTTCCGTAGCTCCGTTGATTACATTTTCTCTTCAAATATTTATTTTCATTAGAGAGTTTCTCTAGGATACAATAATATTAAAATCAAATTAACCATCAGAGAAACTTAGTCGAATCAAAACTGTTAGAAAGCAGTTGCACAAAGTCGTTCGCCCGATCATATGCAGAACAAGTCTGTTCGCAATTCCCGCCACCAGTCGCAGTCAAGACTCGAAGAGAACATGTCGATAGCCGATACAAAGTTAAGAGCGTATGTTGAGATAATAACAAGTAATCGTGCAAGTTGTATCGCAAGACTTGCGTACTAGTTATCGGCGGGAGACGGTCAGAGTTTGGTCTCGCTCGACGGCTAAAACAATAGCGAATCAAGCATGCAACGGAACTTCCTCAAAGACACCCTCTTGTGCGTGCGACGCTTAGCGAACGCTCTCACAACTTTATATTGGTTGGGAAACTTGAGCGTTGCCTCGAGCCCTTCATTCACCAGCATAAGGCGTTAAATTAGGAGAAAGTACTGCATTTTGATTAAATTTCTGACATAGCCACATAGAGATCACGCTCACTTCTTCCTTTTAAATTATGATTACAGTATTTTAATCATTTCATAGCGCCTTACTTAATATTAACGTGGGAGTAATTTGACGTAAATTCCCTCAAATATAACGAAACAATTACGTCGGCGGATGAAAATATAATCGGTTATTTTTCTCGCGTTACCAAATCTAAAAATAATATTCACCGAGAAGAAGCATTTTTACTTAAACATTCCGACCAAAATTGTTGTGAATAAAGTTGTCCGCTTAACATTAAATATAATATCGCTTTAGCGAGGCAGATAGACAGATAAAGATGGCATACATTTTCATGAGAAGAGAAAAAAATAAAATATAAGCAATCCGTGGTGAAATTGTGAGGGGCAAGTGTGCGTTTTCTGTCGACTAGGGGCAGAGATTGCCAGACAGAGGGTCGTGGGGAGAGATGCAGAAGAGCCTAAGCGGCGGCTGGTCGGCGAGGAAAAGGGCACTCTCGCACCGGACGATGGAGTCAACATTACGGGCTCAGTCCCTCCCAGATAACTCTTAATCGGTGCTGGCTCCAGCGATTACACCGGTCGTTTGGCTAATTAATTTTTAAGTCGGCATCGCGGACGCCAGCTTCGACTTTCAAGTGAATTCGACTACGATTTACATATTATTCTAAGAGTTCTGTTTTCTTCCTGTTTTGCCTCCTACGCTGGTTTTTGAAGTAAATGAAAGGCCTTGTATGGGTCAGTGGTTTGTCGTTTCGTGGAAGTCGTAAAAAATATTGGGAAAAGGGGTTGTTTTTAGCATCGAAGCATCGAAGCAATGACCTGTCAATACGTCTCTGCTTGTCAAATTACTTCTTGGAAATGTGGTTTCAGGTACTGTCTTGTCTTGTAATCGTTTTACTTGTTACAAGGGTTGAAATATTGTTTCTTTTATTTTTCAATTGGCTTATCCCTGCGAATTCACCCCCATGGAGGACAGAAATTGTCCCAGGTCAACACACTACCAGAATGTTTCATATTCTAACTGGTCATGGTTTTTATCGTGAGCCTATCATTCAAATCAGTACACCCATTAAAAGGTAAAAAGCAAACAGACAGTTAAGATTTACATATAAATCTTGGGATAATCACTTTTGCCATCTACCTATAAAAATATTAGGCCAACATCGTCATTAACAAGCTAGCGATCGTTTAAATACACTCGACAGATCTCATAATCTTCTACAACACACCACCAAGGCACCACAATACTTTTAAGTATAATGTATCACTTAATATTCGTACTCAGCAAGATAACTCAAGAACAACGTGAGCGCTTCATACACAACTGGATTTGGCAAATTACCTTCACCTTAAAACTGTTCCAGAGAATGTATGCCCGGAAGTAATTTCCCGTACGTGTTTGTTTTAGCTTAACCGTTCTCGCGCCATAAAATTAACCGGCTGCAATCTGTTCTTTTTTTACTCGCCACATCTGTGCGGATTAAACTACCGAAGGCACGTTATCTCCATAACTCCTTACTTCTGTCCCGACAGTCCCACTTAAAAGTTCCCCAATGAAAGAATGCTCTCACGGAGAAATCTCGCGAATAGATCGCCATTATGCATGCGATAGGCAAAGCTGTGTCGTGACGGACAAAATTTGCGAAGACCGTTCAGCCCATAAATCCGGCGTTTCCTAAATCCTTGAAAGGGCACCGTCGAGCAGCTTTCATCAGAAAATTCGCCATTATCTGAAGGAAATCGTTACCGGGGTAGAACCTCGCCCACCCCCGGCCCGACGGGCTTTCATTTACGGCGTTGCGTGCATGCGTCCCGCGGCCTTTGCTTCAGGTACAGGGCGTAGTCATTGTGTTCGGTATTTAAGTGGCTCATTTGATATTCTGAGACAGTTTGCATTCGAAAAGCTCGCACGTAGAGAGCCGGTATCGGGACATCGGAGTCACGGAGAACGCCCACATCGGGACGGGTGCGTAGTGCGTACCGTACGCCGGCAGCAGTCACAACACTTCATCGTGGCATCGCACGTGATCGGGCGACTTCGTAAGATCTCGCTCGGCTCGCACGATCCACACGCACGCGCCGAGTTTGCGCAATGTTTATCCACAAATACACTAATGAAGGCACCTACAAAAGCGACTAGATTGTTAATTAAACTTGCTCAAAATGTGACACCCTTACGAAATGACGCCGGCCCGGGAGCACAGTGCACGGCTTCAATGTTATTGAATTAATTTGTAATCAGAATTCTCGGTGTGCGTTCTTGAATGTAATAATGATATTTCGTAATTTACTTCCTTGGATACATGGGAATAAACATTTAGGCCTCTTAAACGATTAGTATTCGAGGCCTTATTTGTGACTAGACTTGGGAGAAAAAGTATAAGAAAAACCCCTCACCAAAAATAAGGCCAATATTATAAATAACAATCAATTGAAGCATGTAAATATTATACGGTCTCGAAAAATACACAATTTCCGTAATGCAAAAGTAAGATCTTTTCGAAGAACCTTGTACATTAGATGTTGTAACAAAGTTATTTTTGTTACCCACGTGTTCCAATCGTTTCTCATCAAAGTGAGACAGACCATCGCTCGGGAGTCTGGAGATTTATTTGTCTCGTCAGTTTTTCTTCGCATCTTGTATTTAATTAGAATAATTGCGGTTACACAATATTTCGTAGTCACAAAAAGTAATTCAAAAGACCCCATCATTAGGCCGCCGACCAAAAGGAATAACCATTCCCTTAATCATTATTCTTAAAGACTCTTCATTAAATTCCTTTTATCTCTCCCGGGATATTTCCTTCGCTCGGCATCAATCACATTCACTCCGAAAAACTCGTTGGCTTTATTCTAAACTCTCATAATAGGTAATGAAGGTCTTGATCGCCGCGGCCGCTGCCGGCTGCCTCGCTCCGATTACTTTGAGAGCTGGCACAATGACTCCCCGGCTGTAGCCAATGTTGAATTCTGGAAAGTTCCTTAGTCCGCATCCATGCTAGATACGGGGCTAATTACGACGAAACTTTTGTAGATAGACACCTGCGCTGAGTCGCGGCCGCCAGACAAAGACCAAGTTATCGCAGACTTACAGGCACGCGAGCATCGCCACGCGAATATTAACTTTAAACACTCACACAAAGATCTCTTTTCCTGTGACGCCATCCGACAAACGAGACGATAGATTGGTGCTAAGACGACAGTCTTATTCAATATCGACCTGAGACAATAACGGCACAAAGAAATTGTTTTCCTGATTTAAATCTCTGTTTTGTTATTTAGTATCCATTAAAACAACATTAATTTAGTTGAAAGCTTCAATTTCACATAATGGCGTTCGTTCGGAATAAAAAACAGTGTACATCTACAATTTAATCGCTCGGAACTAAGCCGTTTTATTATGAATTTCCATCAAAACAAGTAAAACGGGCACATAAACACAATAACAATGTTTGCAAGTTTGACCGACGCGCCAAATTTGAGGATAACGTGTTTAATTATTATGTGCACGAAATGATTTAGCTGCGGGTAAAATTAGCGTTGCCTAATAACAAATGAGACATGACAGTGCAAATTCAGTACACTTTTCCAAAAAGTTTGGTGTAAATTAAATTTGGCGAGCGAAGTTGTCTCAACTTTGCGCGCGCGACGTGGCCACGTTGCGTGGAATATGTCGGCTAAACGCTTCTATTCGTTCTGCTAATGGCCGCAGCCACCGGAGCCGTGCCAGTACAATCCCCAGCTGATGTTAACGAGAAGATACAAGATAATGTGAGTACTCACCGGTCCGAATTGTTCGAAGTAATTCTTTACGTCTTCAAGCGTTGTGGGTGCCGATAGCCCTCCTACGAAAATCTTCTTTGTCCTGGTCACCATCTGCAACAAACAAAGTAAATAAATAAACATTAAATCAAGAAAAAATAATAAAAACGAATTAACATGTAAACAAACAACTCTTATTTGCAAATCGCGGAAATATTTTATAAACGTTTCAATTTACAATAAATTACGCTTTTTCGTAGTTTTTTTATTTGTATTGGCTTATATGAATAGTAAGCACAAAAGGTAACAATGGTATTTGTTGGAACTCGGCACAATTTGTTGGGATAGTTCATAACGGAAAAACAATTGGAAGTAGAGTGAAGTCAACGCACACTGGAACAGCGGGCGAGCAAAATGTTCAAATAATTACTGTTAATATATTATGCAATCCTCCCGCAAAGGTTACTCAGGGATATTTCTGAAGAACGCATAATACATAATAGCTTTGTAAGATAATAGCAACCACCAACCTACAATGTTGGACCGTGTTCAGATTTGTTTACTGAAATTTGTTTGTTTTGGTTAGTCTGCAAATAATTCCTTTGCAGTATCTCTCAGATTTACTTATAAGTACCAGCTGTGGCCTTATTAACAGATTCAGTATACAGTGGAAATACGTTAAAAAAAAATTAATTCCATGCATAGTTTTAACAATCAAAGCGTACAAACGTTTAAAGGGGGATTCCATTATAATGTCAATATCGTTGCACGGCTCAAACTCAAAGGCGAGTCACCTGTTTTTTTCTTGAATATTTATGCGAAGGAAAAAATGCAGACGCTGTCAGGGTAACAATGGTCCCCGAGATTTTCACGGGGTTTCCTATCGGTAACGAGACGGGAAGCTGTGCTCGATAATATAATTATGACGCTGCGACAAAGTTAGCAGATGTCACGCGTACATGAAAGGGACCGGGTACCTGTACCCCAGTACCTATTTACGTATCACATGAGCGGTACAGTTAACGACAAAAGTCAAACAATTAACCCCCTGTGAGCTGTTGTGCTGGCGTTTTTCAAACTCAGCGGTCGCTCGTGGAAATGTGGACTCAATTGCCACGTATTGTTACAGTTTATTCATTCAACCTGATAGAATTATGTCAGGAGGAAAGTTGAGCCTTGAGAATTAAAATGTTTATAGCCCTCGCCTACAGGTAATATCATAAGCTAAATTTTGTGCGACAGTAACCGTACTTTACACGGCCGAATAAATTGTGAGCGGTTCAAACTCGAGGATACAATCTCATATACAGCTCAGCGATTTTTAAGTAAAATAAAATAATATTGCGATCATATAACAATACATACAATCCCTTAAACCTTTGAGGCAGTAGAAACGAGAAATATTATTACGTCTCGGAAAGGAATCCCTATTACTATGAGTGGCGAAAGATAATAGCGCTGTGGAAATTGAATAAAACAAGATTCGGTAACGTCTAATGTAACTAATGTAAGTGAGTAAGAGGCCCGGAGTTCTGGGACGATCCCAAACGAAATCACACTCAAATGTACGTAAATGATGAATAAGTGGCATGGCGGGGGTGAGGCGCTGCGGGGCGGGGGTGGTCTACGTGTCCAAGTGGCGCTCCCCGCACCCCGCGCCCTTCCTTCAGCCTTTTCCCTGTAAATCTCAAGTGTGACAACGCTTCCCTGCTCCCCCCGTCATGTTGTCTCACCGAATCAACGCGTTTTTCCACTGTTAATTTTTTTTTATGCTACGTAGGCAGTTTGAAGTAGGTAGCGGTGCCAGGGTTGGAGATTCAAGCAATATTTTTGAATTTGTTTCTGGCTAACTGAACGAAATTAGATTTCATGAACATTAAGTTACAATGAATTTTCATCATAATTTTAATTTGTATAACATTTTACTATCCACATAGAAATCAAAACCAATCGCAGATACTTCGAAAATCGATTCAATTCGAGTATATAAAAATACTACGGATCGTAAGGTAAACATTTGCGCGGCAGCCGCCAAAACAAACAGCATCTTCATTGAACGGTTCAATGCCCTCGGAATAAGAAAAATAAACTTTTGAAATTGCAGTTACCAACACCGTTTTATGATTACGAGCCTAACTGTACAGAAATAACTAAAATATTATTACCACTGTGTTACTTGACATACTTTATTAAATTCTGTGTTATTAAACAATCAAGGACATAGTTGCGTTTATATAAAAACGACTCCATTCCATTTCAACTTTAATATTGTTGTAATAAAACGTATTTCACAATTACAACATTTTTGCACTTAAATACGTACCGTATGCATATTCCTACATATTAATTTCTAAGGGAAATTCTTTCGAAATTGTTTCCAACACAAATATTTTGATTAAACCCTGAGCACCGTAAAGTTACCTTTATATCATTATTATGTTGCTATAGTTACTACCGTAACCCCAATGAAACCAATGAACGTATAAAATTTTAGGGGAATATTTTTCCGTGTTCAATATAAATGATATACTGCGAAGAGGCCATAAAAAGAAGGTGCAAACGGATCAGGATCATACTTTTTTATTTATGTACACGACGGCCAGTGTAACTGGTCGATAACCGCAATGCCCGGGTAATGTTCATACTGATCATCCAACCCTTTTGACCGTAAAATACGAAATTTGATAGATTTATATTCAATACTAAGACACGCGATATGGGGTTTTACCTACATATACATCCAGCAAACGTATTTTAGTACGTAAGTACGGATATGGGTTGGCCAATAACGAAAATGATCGAATAAAACTGATATGAACCGGTAAAACACGGAATTATCATTATGAAATTCTGATTAAACTGATTAACAATAATTACGTTTTGAAGTTTGAATATTATAATCACGGATTCATACGAACAAAATACTCGGGGAGCGATAAATAAAAATTTGATTAAGCGGCATTAATAAATGGGATTGTAAAGGGTGGTCCTATGGGAGTGAGTGTCAGGCTTGGCGGCCGGCACGTCAGCCCAAACTGTTGGCAATTACCTTAAATGTGGACAACGCAGTTCACTCCATTGGGAAAATTATTATTCACCGCATATCCAATTTTTAGCTCGGGTCTCTAAATTGGTACGCGCTACCTTTGATTGCTCGCATTAATTGTCACGGCCGACAATCGTGTGCCACCCTAAGTTTATTACGCGTAACATTAGCCATTCGGTTATTTTCATCTCCACAATTGATTGGAATACTTATTACAATCCTGTTGTCAAAGAAAAATCACATCTCCATAATTGAATGTTTTTATGAAACAGATGCAAACATTTTTCAATAATCTTTATTACATTCTCATGAAAACGAATCGGTCCATTTAATGAAATGAAAATAAACGCAGCTAGCTGTAAAAATATGATAAAGGTTTGTAAAAACAGAATTAGTTTATTTTGAATTCAACTATAGCTACATAGCGCGACTCAAAACTAGGTACGTGCATCGTCCGCCAAACAACATTAGCGTCGTGCTCGTTAGGACGCGGCAGTAACCGTCACAGTCATTTTGTTGTGAAAAATACAACAATTTAATTTAGACTAACTTGACCGCGGGCGGCAAACACCGAACGGACGCAGCACGACAAAAAGCTACACACACCAATTACGTCGGACGGTAGCAGGGCACCGTCCCTGTAGCGACGTGCGGACTGGCGGCTTACGAGTTGCTCTAACTCAATTCATAATGTGCTACTACCGTGGAACACGCTGCGCACAAATTTTTACGTTCCCGACCAACAACGCTCTCGCACCACACCGAAATTGTCGCCACCGATATTTTCAGTAATAAACGCCATAAACTTTATCGGTCGAAAAATTAAAACGTCCGTACACGTGCATACATACATTTTTCAACCGTTTACACCGAAGGAAGTAAAATATAACATTGTACAATGTTTTTATTCTGAACGTATTCCGTTTTGCAGCGCAACGTGACAGCGCCATGGAACAACGCATAAATGCATCTAACGTCAGCACTCGTACAATTCCTTCCAATAGTTATTTTTTATTGCTCTAAATCCACTCTGCATCGACACCTTTTTCGCTCTTTAAAAAAAAAGTATAACAGCAAAATCCAGTTGAAAACATTTTCTTTCAAGAGTTGTGTGCAACATGAAAGAGTGAATATACCACTTATTGCGGCAGAGGCGGTTGGGACAATATTAATCAATTTTTACACGAGAATTTGGGGGGATCGTCGCACAGGCGAGGGCACAAAGGTCGGCCGACCCACCCGACGCTGACGTTGCATTTCATTTTTGTTTGCCCACAGCCTCTGGGTCGCTTGTCTGTTCTTTGTCTTCCTGAATAAATGCGTATTTTTGAAGCACCTATTTTTCATTATTACAACACCCACAGGATAGAATGTGACCTCCCTATCATTCATTCAAATTTTTTGTTCACTCCACTTTGTGCGTTTTTTGGCAAAAGCTCTGGTGAAAGTATTTTGGTGGCAACGAAAATTGATTTTCGTATATAAACTGGCGTTCCATCGTACGAATTCTTGTAACAAAATTCGAACTGCGCATGAACCCCTGGTATAAAGCGTATGCAAAGTTTATCTTATTCGTTGGCAACATTATAACCGTATCTAAATATGTATCGGTGGCGTTTGCCTCGGCGCAGTGAGCATTTCGTATAGATAGGGATGATCCCGTCTTCTCGTGTCGCACACCTTATCTACTTCACAGCTCATTAGGTCCCGCACGGGGCGCCTTCGAACAGATCTATGCCATTTGTAACAATACAGAGACCACACGGATGGCAAATGGTGATTCCAGGGCTTAGGGTGCCAGTCTCGTTAGTTCGGTGGGGAGGCGACACGACGTGAAATAAGTACGTAGTCGGTTGTGGTGTGCGACGTCAAGCGACGCAAGACACTAACCGCGTGCGTTCTAAATGGGACACATTAACGAAACGTTATTGCTTCTCGGCTTCACCGACACTTGCACAGTATTAATTTCTATCTCGTACTGATGCTTGCTGTCTGTCGCTCTCCAGACTAGTTCATTCCGACAATAACAAGTCGCCGCCGCATTCACCCGCGTTCTAGTAAAATTGAACTGATTCAGTGTTTCTATTCAATAAGCACCTGCACGTGCATCGGCTAACATTGCAAATAGAAATCTAGCTTCTATTTTTATGGAAATGGAATAGAATAAACGAAACAACTCATATACCATTTGAATTTAATCAATCGTAATAATGGAAATTTTCGAAATACGTTTTTTTTTCGACGTACGTTTCTATTCAATACCCGATAAAGCAAACAAAAACAAAATACGCAAAAAACGAATACATGTAAATGAACAAACTTCTTAGAATTACATCGTGAGCTGAATAAATAACGCCTGATCGATGCGTTGATAAGCCCATGAAAAATTTAAAGAGGATCCGCACAATGGTGGAAAGAAACGGATGGAGTAGGTATGAAGAGGCCTGGGATATTGCTTCTTTCAGTTTTTTACGTCCTATTACTCGTACGCAGCCCTCGGCGGGCGAACAAAGGACCACTTCATTCTATACAGTTAAATATATCTACGTAGTGGGCGGTCCCAGTCTTTAATGCTGTTTGATTGTTTATGACATTTTCCCGTTTCTATCGATAAAACACTGAGCAGCACTATTCAAAATAACTGTTATAGCCATCACAAAATCGACTGCTGCGACTTTATGCTTCAGAAATGCTCGCACGAGAGTTCTAGAAACAATAGCAGCATTTAGGAGCCTAAAAAGTGAACCGGCTCAGTGCACTTGTCATCGAAAGCCATTCGGAACACATCAGAGCAGCACTATGTGAGGGTGGCTCGTGTGGAGTGGAGTGTGTGTGTACTTTCTTTTATGTAGCACCCGCGAGTGGATGAAAGCGAGACGTCGGGACGCCAGCGCCTTGCCGCTAACTCCCCTCTCTTGCTAAATGCAAAAACTATGCCTATACCAACCCTAGGCTATTGTAAGATTTACTGACGCTGCTTTGTTTCAAGTGTGCAGACGTGATGTAAGTGTACGAAGATGGTTGTATCGTCAAATTTTGAATATTCAAAATTGAGTATTTATACATCGTCAGTTCAATAAAGTTTGAATTCTTCGTGACTGAAATACAATCTACGCGAAATATAAAAGTTCAAGTATTATGGATTGTTTCGAGAAAAACATGTAATAAACAGGCCGTTTCAAAATGAGTTGTATCGTTGAAGATAACGCAAATGAACTTTTCCAAGTAAATCATAATGTAAAGATTCCTCTCCCTATTAAAAGTGAAGGATACAAGATACTTGGAATTTTTCTTTTTCGCTACGCATAATCAAATAAAACTTGATTTTATGTTTCGAGTCAAATTATAAGCCGAGGGGAGGGCGAAATAAAAAGTGAATAATGAATGTCGAGGCCGAATCCCGGACCGCGCGACCGTAGCAATTATTTTGTTTCGAGTACCATCAACATGGTTCGTTCTTTCAAATTTTCATACATTAAGCAAATGTCGAGAATGCGTAATAAGGACCTAAATGTTGTAAGCCGTCGCGGGGTTGCCAAGAGCATTCATTAAAACACCGGGGGACTGGACAATCGGACATTCTTTTAGCGAAACTTGAACTTTACATTCGTATTTATTATTACTTTTACTCAGTGGGGACGCTGTTTGTAAATAAACAATATATGTCGCGGTAAAAAGAAGTAGCATTAAGGAGAACTTTGTACTTACACGTTTTGAAACATGCAGTATGTGTCCGCATTTGTTTTATCTGTCTGTATTTTCTTGTGACAGAATTTCGTAAATAATCTCTTTTGGTTTAGCATTTCAAAACCTACTTTTACACAATTTTCTTTTACCAAATACTCTCTTTAGGTACCTTTAAAACTTTCTAGAGAAACATTTATGCATAGATAAACAAACACAAACAAGGAGGTACTTATTCTTATTGTTTACCACGTTAAGATTAAACACTTAACCTCTTTGGTGCGTACATACAATTTAATTGATGTTAGACTAAGTAATGTCTCGGGTAACACAACACTTTTCCTTCGACGACGACGACGTCGTGATACAAATACATTGTAAGTATCACTTAAATGTCCTCACAACGAACTACTTGACGTCACCAACCCTCCCTCAAACGAATGTAAGGAGCTATTCGTAAGACTAAATAAATACAAACTACATGAACAACTGTCGTCTATGACGGAGGCTGCCTACAAAACATGCAATCCTTGTGAATGATAGCCGACTGACTGAACTCTATATATGCCGTATATTTTTCTCCATCCCTACAAAAAGAAAACGGCGTCCCCACAACAGCACATTGGAAAACAAACCGTGTTACATAAGTATAACAGTTGTATTTCGAGTGACACTTGTAGCGCGGTTGAGCGCTTTCGTCTACACATCGGTCGATAGTGTTGACGAACAAAATAAGCTCCCCTCCGGGCGGGAGTGCGGTGTCAAGAGGCTATAGGATTAAACTTAAACTGGGTTTGCCCGCAGTTTAATTATACAAAAGGTATGTACTCTGCTACTCACGAAAATGTTCTACTCCTCTCGCACACATGTTGGAAATTAGTTAAATTATATCCTTTACACACAGTTGAATGGCAAATAGAATTTAAAATTAGACGTCTGGAAAGTGGTATCAAAGGACGACGGTAAATTATTCATTCCTTAGAAACATACACAAATACTTGTCATATTTATAATCGTCAGGCAAAAGGAATCCTCAATTTATATTAGTATCGTGCAATATTTTTTTAATTCATACACGAATTTGGCAATGGCGCATTGCAGAATTAAACTTTGCACAAAATAATTACCTGCGTAATATATAGCTTATATGTACGGTGGCTGAATTAAATCTAGTTTGTACTCGCCAGAAACGTAGTAAATTGTGCGTTTCGTGGAAAACTTTTGCACTTTTATAGCAAGGGAGCCAGAGTCGATAAATTTTAAGCGTCCTCTTCAAACGAGCTTGGTGAAATAGAAAACGTTATATTTCACGATTACGAGATCGTAATCTCCTTTGAAATTTAATAATGGATATCATATGAGATGAAAATTTTATTATCTTAATAGCTGTAGAAGCTATAGATAAGAGACGTTATTAGAACATTTGACTGTTATACTATCTGCATTGTTTACGAAAATATATTCTATGACTTGAGGAAAAAGGAAATAAGTAATCCGACATTAACTTTCGGCGGTGGGTATCTGTTTCTAGAAAAGAAATAAAGAGAATGAATCGGCGTCACTAATTGGCCGGCCTATGAGTCGGTGACGTGATGAATCTCGGACGAATGAATGAATGGTTCGGAAGCGATGTCCCCGCTCCCCATACGACAGATTCTCGCCCTCTCCCCCACCGATGGGTGTGTTTGACGCATGATTTATTCTCCATACCGGTGGTCCAGAATTTTGGAGTGCAACATACAAAACAATGGTAGATATAAGATGAAAATATTTCACAGCGGACGGCAAAGGATGAATTCAATTTAGATGCAGTGTTGTGCGAATTGTAAAGATAAATAGTTTTGATAATGTACTGCACTGTTTTTAATGTAAAGCATGTTTTGTGCTGTTTATGCTTGGCTCTAAAGATAAAAAATACTTTGTAATTCTCTATAGCTTAAGTGAACACCAGCTGACAGAACGTACTAGACAAATGTACCAAGTTTTATGAGTGGTAAGACATAAAACTAGCTAAATGTTCGTCTTGTACTCGTGGTGCTGACGACGCTTCCGCCTGCGACCAGCTGACACGCCGCAATATGGCCGACTTCCGTGCCACGCGACCACGAATAACGGCACGTCCCTAAGACTTCATGTTTGGGATCTTTGAATATTTTCCTAGGTTTTGCGTTACGTTTCATTTCTTTTACCGTGTAGGACGACTAATCAGAGAATTCGTTTAAAAAGCACGTTTACTGAGTCTCAAACGACAGCAGTAACTTGTGCCAAATTGAGGCTTAACTCAGCGTTGTAGTTAATTGTAATAACCTTCGAAGGACGGGGAGTTTGTCGGGTGAGTGCGAGGAGGGCGAGACGGCGCGGGGCGTGAGGGACGTGAGAGGGAAGCGAGGGCGAGCGGTGCGCAGGCGCATCGAGCGCGGCACTCGAGCACGCGCCACTACTCGAGCGCCCTCGAGCGGCCACTCGGCGCCCGCCGCGTCGAATTGAAAAGATACCTACGCCGACACCGCACTGAATATTCGCTCAACGTATCAAAACCGTAAAATGCAAATCTATGCACTGCGGTCGTCTAGAGTGCTCAGCGAACCCCGGCTCGCGTACCGCGTTTCATCAAATGCAATATGACTCAAATTATCATACACAAGTAGTTTGTCAACGGAATCACATTGTTGATAATGAATACGACGGTTTTTGACATTGTACTCCATAAAAATATACAGTTAACATTTTTATAAAATTCGCTAACTTGGAATAAATTTTGCATTCACTGTTTCTGCCAAATTGGAATTGCAAATCCTAATGCTAAAACATGGCAGCGCGCGTCTTTGTGTGTACCAAGAGTTTTCCTCTAATTCAGCGAATGTATACAAAATCAAATTACAGCATTCATCTAGCTGCCCTAATAGTGTCCGGGACATGTTAATAGAAAACGCAAACGAATGTGGTGCGACATGAGATGGAAACGCGAGGTCGCAGGACACAAGCACACGGCGCACTTTTCAAACGTCACACAAACAAAGTTGTGCATACATATGTACGCCCCAATTTATAATGCGGACAAGCCACACTGAAATGGATTTACAGCTGCAAACCTGCTTGTCTTTGATGAGGGTCTATTTTAAGATGTGCGCCGAGGAGCGCACCGACACATTCCAATATTTCGAACCGATATATTATTATTACGTTCGAATCCGAATCGATGCCGTGTTATAAAATTTATTACGCACTCGTCTCCTCGCTGTTTCTTATTTGTAAACAGGCGCTTCAGTAACTCCTCGCGGGGCCCTCGATAATGTTTGATGTCTCGTTAAAAATAAAATCACCCGTCGATCGACACTAACAAATCCGTGACTAATTTGTCGACTGACGTGTCCGGGGACCATCTAGAAATAATACTATGACGTCCAAAGTGAGGTTATGATTAAAATTTTAATGAGATTAACTAAGACGAGGTGAGTTCTTAAAAAAGTGTCAAAAGTTAATACAGCAACCTATATTTTTTCGTAAGCCCGTAAAAATAGAGCGACATACATTGAATTAATCTGTTGTATAAAGTGGAGTGGTGCTGTTTAGAATTGGGCTTTAATTTCACGTAGTTAGAGGTTCGGGCCCGTAAAGCCAGTGAGCTAAATGCTTCGGTTCTAACGGTTTGTCGCAGATTTAGGTGGCATGTTTAAGTTTCGTGTAATCCGCTGTAGGTAAACTAAAGTCCGCAGTGTCTTTTAGGCACGCCTACTCAGTATGCAAGCGTTTTCCTGCACATCCGTTGTACGCGACCGCGGAAGGACTTCCGTACACAAAATACTATGTTTATGTTCAGTTCTTTTAGAATTCCTCGTCGCAGTTGACTCTTCGTGCCGACATGTTGCGACACTGTACACAAAATATACGTACATACTTTAAAATCTTCACAAAATTACAAAGTTAGGAGCCATTTAAGTTTTAGTTTATCTTGTACATTAAAATGTATAATGTTGTCTTTATTGTTGTACAAAGCAGCCTAGAATTCAATTCCGCCATATTACAATTAGAGGCAAAGAATGGAATACACAAAGATTTTTCCCAGATAAATCACCCTTACGGCTCCCCGACTGAATATTTATCCCGAAAGCGGTGTAGTGGAGTAGTGGCTTTATGAACGGATAGCGTAGTTCGAGATATTTGCCGCACTAATCTCCATTTTAAGAACGGTCGTACGATGCTCAAGCCTCGGATTATGGAACTTGCGTGACACTAATTAAGTCGGAATTAAGGGCGAGCCTATATCAAGAACCGCAGCGGGAGTTATAAATGAAAGGGTATTACGCGTGTTTACTATAACAACTAGCAATACACCGAGAACCGGCAAAAACGATTCATAACAAATAGATCGCACGCCCACATCCCGAAACACTATACATTACGTATCGCTCCAGCGAAACAGATCTCAAATTGCTGCTCAAATATTCATTCAAAACCGCGATCTAATCTATCAACGTATCGGAGATAAAATCGAACTTACATTCTGTTAAATATGTCGTCGCTATTACTTTAATCCTTCCGAGGAAACGTAAGTTTAACGCAAATCCTACTTAACGTTAACTTTCACCAAAGTAGACAGTCGCTGATGGCTCTCAACATTGACGAGTTAAGATGAGTTTATTCAAACTTTTCTACTTATTAACTTGTGTATTAAGGGCTTATTTGTGAAAGTTGGTCGGTGGTATAACTATAAAGTTAGTGCGGTGTATAGATAAAGATTGAGCATCGGTTCAGGGTGGTATTGGGAGCGCAACCCGATGTAAGCTGTGCTCTGGTCTTAATCCACGCGGCGGGCTAACGGCGGCGGTTAGGCCCACTACGTAAATTTGTGTAATTTGGAATGTAGGCCAAGTGCCAAGGGATCGGGCTGGTGTACAATGGTGATTGATATGACGCTGTACTGAGCACCGTCTTGCCCCGCCGCCGCCTGTCCGCCGACCAGACAACCCGCTGCATTTGTAATGGGATCGCCGCGTCTAGGTTACTGTAGTTTTGTCGCCTCAATATTGTCAGGTGACTGGGTTATTTCTTTGATGTTTTATGTAAGTTGGATGTTTAGTTGAATTAGATAGTATGAGATAGTTAAAGATGTTAGAAGCTTTAGTGTTGTCGCAAACATAAGAACATGTGGTTATATGATGTCATTTGTTTTGTTAAGAGTAATTTTAATAAAGTATCATCAAAATCATTCATGTACATACTAATCAAGATTTTTCCGATTGCCTGTCTAAAACCGATCAACCTGTCCAAACCACTTATGGCGAAACAACCAATATGTCTATCCAAAAATGGAGTAATTATATACACCTCCAAACTGCTCTCCGAATTTCCGACCACGCCGTGAAAACTTTGCAAGCACGTTCCGAAGCACACCACTTACAACGTTTCACTACTTCTGATACGTCGGGATGCAAATTTCAAATTCTGGTTTCCACTAGCGAGTTTTAAAGCGATCCATCTCCTTCGTTCTATAGAAAATATAACGTGGGGTCTACAACGATCGCGCCGAAGCGTAGCCACGCTGTGCACGAGTAACTGAATTTCAAATACGCAAAATCCTGTGGTTGCTTCTAGCGCTCGCTCTTCAATTTATGCCATTAGTAGCCTTCCGCCCTCTGTAAAATATATAATGTGTACGTGGAAATAATTTGAGACCAAAGGGTAGGAGCTGATGAATTTGTTTACCGCAGGTTACAAAAGGTTTTCGTATATAATTTATTAGAATTTTGCAAATTCTGTTTTATTTTTGTTGTTCTTTTGCCGGTGTAATTATACAAGGGGTTTCCATTTAATTGGACTACGAAAAGTGCTATTCATGCAAAATATAAAGCCACTAAGTTGCAATAAAATGTGTTCATGAAACGTAATCCTGAACCTGACCAAGTCTCGGAAAGCTGCGTAACAAAACAAACGTTGAACGAAATGATAGCAACAAAACCTCCGTCAGTTTTGTAAATTACAATAAACCTTAGAGCAGATCGTGGGCAGAATACGTGATGGCTCCTCGTGCGCGCGACAATAGGCTTAAGCCGACGGAGCTCCGCTGCAGATGCGACTCCAACCAACTATTAATACAACCATTTCGCTGATACACTGATATCCAACACACTCCATTGCACAACTATTACAACCAACTATAATCGATCAATATATTTATTTCATCGTACAACGCGTAACATGTTATGTAACATGAGTGAATACAAAAACGATTGACTAAATAACAATGACATGTATTATCATAAAGTACAAAAGATCGTCCACGATTGTTACCGAATAGATCGGGCCACGATATCGGGCGCACCGGTGGAGAAGGACGACCTCGTTATTATTTGATAGGACCCATGATGAAAATCCTCGCGGCACGCAACTCTCTTGACGTTCACTCGTCAGTATAAAAACGACATTGTATGGTATACCGTTGGCCTCGCCTACCCTGAATATGAATAGAACGCCTGCAACCCGCCAAAATGAGACAATATCCCAACAAGCGCTGAAGGATTGTCCTTCATCACGCACAAATTTGGGCTATAGAAAAGACGTACGAGCGCAGCCGGCGCGCTCCGTACGAGTACTTGCTCCTCGGGGCGATCGTAATCGAGTACGTCGATAAAAATTGAATTTCTACCTTTTACCCGTAAACGACGCGAGGACACGACGAAGATTTACCTATAACGCTATCCTATTTACAGACTGGGAAATTCTATTTGCTTAAAGGTCGAATGGAGGCAATATCGTGGACGTCGCGACGCTGCGGGCGGGGGATGCAATAAGCGGAGCGGCCAGCGGCGGAGCCGTCGCCAATTTAAAGAAAGCCCACTGAACCGAAAGACAAGCGCATTGGCGGCTCACGAACACAGCGAACCCGCACCCGCCCGCTCTCTAAGGCTCCTCATATAATTTTCAATCCAGCGAGCTTTAAAATCGATTGCTCTTTGTAAGTGCAAAACGAAACAAGGGGCGGGCAACTAACGTACACCTCTGCTAAATTAACGCTTTAATCCAACATTTTCACCGTAAAAGTTAAATTGAAAGCGGCATTAGTTTTTAAAATAAACAGTTAAACTCGGTAATTGTTAGGCTATATTTATATACGCTTCACTTAAACTTCACATCTCGTTAAAATCTGTGCAGTTTAAAATGCACCGTTTAAGTGCGATAAACGTGAATTAATTTAGCTTCATAATTGCGTCATAAACACATTTTATCGTCGACCATACATTTATGACGCAGGAATTGAAGACAAACTGAATGGTATTATCGAGTGTATCCCACTTTATGTATGATCCGCTTTATAAATATATATTTGACTTTGTCTGGCCACTCTGTTTGTCTATCTGTCTCAATGTTGACGTTAATAATTGCCAAAACCACTACGTGGACTTTATTTCAATTTTCACTGCGATTTTAAATATTTTTCCGGTATTTTCAGCGCTTTAATTCTACGATTACGGTGCCACTGGCTACACTGAAGAATAAAACGAATCTTGCCCCTATTCAGTAAATCGAACTACACCAATTAGCGATAATGAACATTCAAGTTCAGAGTTAGCGAACGATAAAGTTGAATTACATTCCAAACTGTATCCAGCGAGATGAGATAGTTGCAATTTTGATTTTACGAATGTACCATTCGGATTTCTATATACCATTCCAATTTCTATGTACCGTTCCGATTCCTCAGAATTGAAACCCCAATAGGTATTCAACGAAAGTTCGTACGTACATAAATTAAACCGCAACGTTTATGTATTAGGGTGGATAGTTGTATTGAGTGAGTCGGGTCGGCTAGTTTCATTGGTGCCTATAAACCTTTCATGCAAACTCCCAAATAGTATGAACAAGTGCGTAATGTACAGGCTTATCTGTCGCCTTAATACCTGTTTAATGAAAGGGTTTGATCGTAAATCTACATGGTTAAACTTAATACACCGTCCTATTGGGCTTTACCCCCGCCAACGGTTAGTAATTAATGTGCTACCATCATAGAGAAAGTTGTACAACTACGGGTATTGAAACTACATAAGTATGAAAGTTTGAATCGAGCCAAGAGAGGTGTTTGCGTTTCACTTTAATTTGAGTTAAAACAAGTTAAAGCGATTACTTGCAGGTATGTATATTTTAAATGTGTGTTTAAATAAGTTGTGTTAGCTTCGCAGTTTAATTATTTCGCTGGATTGTGTGAGTATATTTTCATTAAGTCACTCAAAAACTCGGTTAAAACCCTTATTGGTCTGCCGTTTAAAACTTTAATTAAAACCCAAAAATCTTCCTTGTTTTAATTTTCGTTTATTTATAATGATAACATTAATAATGCTTGAATATTAAAGTGTTCATTACACAGTAAATGATTGCGAAAATGAGTTTCCAAAATTCCAAGAATTACGTTGAAATATTAATCAAGCAGATAATATTAAAACTGGCTCATTTCAATAAGGCTACTCGATCGCATTGTCTGTAGGATATTGCAATTACGTTGAAAAATTTCGAAGATTATCGAGGCTTTAACTGCGAGCATGGGAAGTGATGAATTAATAAGTAGGGAGCCCTGGCTTCCCACGGGAAGTGGTGGCCGCCGCACTGTAATAATAAGCTTCAAAACAAACTACTAAGTAATTACAACAAGAACAACTACAATTATTCAGACAAACAGCTGAAGGCAGTGTTGTTTTATATTCAACTGTGGTCAATTACAAGGTAAATATGAGCTATTTAGTTAAACGACTTGTTGGCCTTGCATGTTTGCTTCTGATCTTTGAACAGGAATATTCAATGTCCAATTTTATTGATTGATCGTATTACGTTCAAAGAGAGTTCGTAGAAAACATAGCGTGTCTTTTGGTCAACACAACTGGTAAATTGACGTAATTTTATACGGAGTTGTATGCGGAAACCGTAAGTGGGGTAGAATTTATGATATCCTTTTTTTTATGGTGGGTGGAAAATCATCAAACAATCCATCCCGCTCTGCTGGGCAGAGCGAAATGGAGTGTCAGACTTCTACTGACTAAAAACCACCCATGTTCCTTCTTAGCCCTTCATGTCGAGGCCGCGGTATCTCTTGCGAACAACACGCAGCCCCGACGGGATTTATGATATCCTTGCTTTGAGATGGTCCAATTGTGAACATTAAAAATGCATTGTGAAATAAAAAATTGTTCCAGTCTGTTTTCTCTGTATTCAAGTACTTTTAAATTGAAACAGACAAGCGCAAAATGTGGATTAGTTTAAACGACCTAAAATTTTTTTCAGAAGTAGTAGGTAGGAAGATTGAATCTGTGATTTTTTAAAAAGACTCATTTTGGTACGCTAAACAAACTGTTAGTGGTTCTAAGTTTTAATTTTATTTCTTCTTTGTTTTCCTTTTTTATTGTGTGATTAATCCCTAACCTAGTTGTTAAAGTAACTGCTAAGCTGGCTACGATGACCAGGAAATAACTTGGTGAGGCTATTTTTACGCAGTTTTACGTCAAACTTTTCCCTGCGTCAATTTGCTCGTAAAGAACTTGTAACAGCGTTGCAAACCATTAAAATAGATGGCATACAACCTCGCTACGGCGTTGTTTTCTACGAAACAACCTAGAAAATTCGTAGGATTTGTGTAACATGGAGGCCAACTGCGCTAAAAAGTAAGCAGGTGGGAGTTTGAAGCAGAATTTGGTGGAACACATTTTAAGAATTTTTAATAGCTTCACTTTAAGTTTTTTTTAAGTTACTTACACCTGTTTCTTTGAAGCACGTCACTTTTATAAGACATTTGAATGATTTTTCCTGGAGTAAAAGCAACGACTTTTCATTTAAAAATATTGTAATATAGAAATCATTTCCAAACATCATAATTACGAACAGCTTAATACACATTCTTTGATGTATTCAAAAATAAATTAAGAACTGGAGAGTTTCTAATAACATATCACAAAGCCCGATATCTCAATTTTTTTTCCTCTTTTTGATCTTCGGTTTTCGTAAACAGTATGAAGACTATTAACGTTTCTAATTCATAAATGTGTTATCTGCTATGACCGTTAACATCAAAAGTATGGTTGCTGGCAGTTTATAATAAAGTGATCGATTATTTTTTGTTCACTCCGATATTTTTGGCTGATGTTTCAAGATTGAAAAGTAATATTAGGGAACGTTGAACTTCGGGTATTGGTATTGATATTTTGTTGAAGTAGGCGATAAGTGATTTTTGATCGAATTGTAACTTTGTCACCTATTTCGTTCAACTCTAACATACAATTAAGAATATCATAGTTGCTTGCGATTTTTTTATTTCCCTATAGTTTACTTAAAAAACCCACCAAAATATTAGTATGAAACCAAAACTACCACCCATAGCAACTAGAACGAAGGAAATCAATACCAAAACATATGATATATCATACATAACAAACAAATCTTAGTGGGTTAGCTGTGCGTAGATATCCAAGTTTCATCTATCATCATCCCCCCTCTTCGATCATTAGACATGTTTGTTTCTGGCCAAAGACAAGGTACACCACATTGCTGTTAACGTTCATTGAAGTTTCGTGATGTATGTCTATGGTTTTATACATATAGTGAGCGAAAATGGCGCGCGGAAATGTTGATATTTTGCTAACATTTGAAGGAAATGTATGTATTATGCAATTTGTTGTAATGTGAGCCTTCATGCATTGCTGCACGCAATTTTAAATGAACTTGCTAGTTATAAATTGTATTGAAAAGGTTTTGCAGATATTTGTGCTAAGTGTAGTATTCCAGATCCAAAAAGTTCATTTTACAAAATAGTACGAACCTATCGTCATCTTCATTTCGAATTCTCGTCGTATTTTTAATTTGCGTAATTGATAAATTTAGATCATACACGAAATATTTTACTACTTCCAAATCGGCACAGAGAATATTAGACCTAAAAAGCAAATGCATTAATAGCGTCCGGTATTGGAAAGCATCTCTAGATCGAGATGTCTATTTTCGTCACAGTTACTTCTGTATTATAGTTAGGTATTTTTTGACGTCCGCGTCAATTTCTTTGCGAAACCCATCAGAAAGAATAAGGTCAGGTTAAAAATTTATCTATTATTGCAATAAAACGTGTTTAGTCGTTTGTTTTGAAACCATTAGTCTAGCACGCAACGTCTGTTTGTTTGTTTGTATTATACTTGGCACTTGGACGATCCAATTGTAGTGGCAGCAGAAATATTATGAAAAGGAATTATTATTTCAAATGGGTATATTTTTCATTCCATTTATCATCTATTTTGCTGTACTTTGTTGATATTCAACTGATTTGAGTTGTACTTTTCTAAGTAGTGTAGATATCGAAAGGAGTATACGTATAGTATACGTATCCGTACACAATACTCGTCAGTAATAAAGAAAGATTTTTTTTCTAATAACTTTATAGCACGGTCAGGGTACGGTGTAGTGAGTAGGATCCTTTATTATTGATTTTGGGGGAAAAAATGTCCTTCTACTTTTTATTCTTCAAGTAACTTATAGAAGTCTTGACAAAATAGATGACGAGCGTGAATACGTATTTTTGTTTTATTAACAGACTGAAAGACAATAATTTTTCGGTACTTAATAAAAAAAGGTCATATTTTGTAGGACATACTCGTATTTGTGTACTAAAAATATTTTGTAGGATAATTTGTATCCGGCTCTTTGATTATAAGCATACTTTCACATGTGGGTGTGTTTTCTTAGAAAATTAAACCTATCAATGTATGACACCTGTGTGTGATAGACATTTTCCCAGAAAACTTGATTGAACCTTCGTAGGAAAAACTGCTGATGGCTTCGTGTTTCAAGTTTTGACGTGCTATCAGGAATAATAAGTAGCTAACTTTGTAAACTTTATTAACTATCACGCTGTGATTTTTAATGTGTTATATTTCGTTTTTTTCTCATATTGTTGCTTAAATTTGGTGTTATATTATAAGGGAGATCTGTCACGGTAGCCCAAAGTTCTGTAGTATGCGCCGTTAGTTTTTTTTGGAAATTTTCGGGGCTATTAGACGTTGCGGTTAAAAATCTAAATCGCATCAAACCTTAATTGATTTTTACTGGAAATAAGACTATATCGTGGTAAATGACGACTTCTTTGATTTATAAGATTTTTTCGTTAGCATTGTTCTCTGATCTCAAAATCAAACCGTTATCGTTAGTACAAAACAAATAAAAAACAATTTGCCTAAAAAATAATAACATAATCCCACATTTCACTATTACAATCTAAAATCAGATTTTCGTAGTGAAACGCAACAATGAAATATAAGCTTCATATCAAAACATATTTTTTCCATGAGGCATCACGCAAAACGTAAATTAGCTGTCATAATAAAGCGAGGAAATGTAATTGTATCATCTACATAAACTGTTTCATAGTACCACTTGAGTGACGGATTTGTATCTCCTCTACAAGGCCAGTGATGGACTTAGAAATATGCAGATGGTCGCGTATTACTCATTACGGACGGTTATAGAAATATATGACGTCATTTGCCCGTATGCATTATCATTGCTTTGTTATTCTCCTAAAATATAATATCGGCTGAGTACTACTGAACAGATTACTGCGTAAATCAAATAATAGTGTACTCCAAATTTTGTAAAAGGCGTTTTCTCCGAGAAACAAAGTGTGTTAGTAAAGCATGAAGTTAATTTATCACAACAAATACTCAAAAAACACGCAGACCAGTCGTTAAAATATTTCGTCGAGACTTTATAACCTTCAAAACAACCCTCAAATAAAATCTAGGGTTGAAATTTGCGCCCGGCAGACAACAATAGGCTCGCCCCCCAACACATGGGACGAAATACCGTCTACGCCGCTGTTTGTGTGACTGCACACCCCTCCGGGCGCCATCAGAGGGAATTCTCTATACAAAAATGTATAGCAATGTATAGCTTTACATCTTCTTACATTTTTTCCCTAGAAAACATTACGAAGGACAATCTGCTCATCTTCCCAAACATTATAAGAGTTAATTGGGGATATAGGGTTAATGTGGTGCTTGCAAGCGATGGGCTAGCAACCCGTAATTATGTGTGCACTATTACGTCCTTTTAACCTATACATAACGGCTGTAAGTGGCTTCAAACGGCTCCAAATAACTTGCAGGGTACGTTTCTTAATGAAAAGATAAAATAAATTTGTTTCGGAGTAAATTCGCTCAAACTCGGAAATACCTAGACTTTTCCTGCGAATTTTGAATTTTATATAGATTTTCAATGCAAAAATTATAAAATATTTTAAAGACTTTGATAAAAGTAACATTTTTTTTTTGGGGGGTTGAGATATCATCAAATAACCTCCCGCTCTTGGGCAGAGCGAAAGGGAGTGTCAGACTTCTACTGACTAAAAAACACCCATTCCTTCTTAGCCCTTTATGTCGAAGCCGCGGTATCTCTTACGAACAACCCGCAGCCGCGACGGGATAAAAGTAGGTAGCCCTTAATCAGCTATAATCGGAGAGAACTTGATATCTTAAACAGAAAGTAAAGAGTGATTATTTCGAAATTTTAGGGTGTGTTATAACGTGCGGTTACTGAGAAGTCATTAATGACGGAATCGCGGTAAACAGTGTAATTTGTATCTTTTCTGTTATAGAGTGCTGAGCGGTGTAATTAGGGAGGTACTTAAGTTCCATCAACGGATTTGTCACTTTTTTTTCATGGTATGTATTTTATATGGCGTATTTATTAAGGAGTGAAATTGTGAAAATGCCTTAGGTACTTTAAAAGGATTTTTTTTTATTTTGCAAGACTAGTTAAGTCATCCGGGCACTAATTAATTTGGTACCGTCTCTTGTATTGACTTTTATGACAATACAAATTAATATTAAACATTTTCAGCAACATAAATTAATAATATCTTTAGTAAAAATGTGGCTTTCTGTCGTTTAAAAGTAGGCTGTAAGTTTTTCTCCATTTTTAACTTCGTGACTGTTCGCGTATCAAGATGTACTACGCCGTTTCAATTTCCTCCTCACACCTCGGCAGTGTTTAGTAAAACCTTGATAAGTTAAACTAGTAAATTAAAGGAGAAACCTCGTGCTAAGAAAATTGTGAAACGTTTTTTATTTCGGGGTACGAAAATCATTTTTTTTTATAAATTCATTTGATTTATACCCATAATTATTGACTGAAAATTTCAATAGTAAAAGACCGTATTTAATTATACTCAAATTTATATTTAATTATACTCAAATCTATAATATCGGTAATCATCATAATCATTCTCCTGCCCTTATCCCAATTTATTTGAGGTCGACGCAGCATGTCTTCTTCTTTCATTCTGTAATATCGATAAATTAACTACGCACTTGTATTCTTGACAAATTGTGCCTAAATTAATAATCAGGAGGGTAGGAATTTCATTACGAAACTAATCAACTGTCAGATGCCTATTCAGTTCGATACCAAAAATTTAATACGATTTTCCGTTATTACAATCAGTATGGTTGTGGGCCTTTCGCAAAGGAAGTGCTTATAAATGATATAAATTAATTGGTATTTTATTCAACACAATTTTACTTCACAATAATGTATTAATAAAATCATTTATGTTGTAATAAATTATTATGATTTTATTAAAACAAGATACATCTTAAACGTAAAAAGAAATTATTTACAAGATAGAAATATATTTTATAAGGTTAAAATTTGCTTTTGGGAGTGCGATTCGTCACCGTTCAGCCGATATCAACTGTGAAGACGAAGGCAGTTTATATCGTAAACGTAAACGAGTTAAGAGCGACGAAATCACGACGCGGCTAACATTTTATAAGCGCCAGTCAGTCAAGCAAGACTGGCTAGAACCCACGCAACCAAAGTCCACAGGTGTCATGAATGCAGCTGCTGGAATTCAGGCACTTGTCACATTTCACATTTCATTTCAGTAAAATTATTCATGAAAACAAGTGCGTCACAATTACGAATATTAAAATTACTCTATCGGAAATCTGTGGTTGTTGCGTTATTTCAATTTTTGAGGTATTTTTTAATTGGAATGCTTCAGAACGCGACTTGAGGAATAAAAATGTTGGAATTTATCAATAAAATTTTCAAAGATTGGAATTTTTGGCACTTTCAGTAAAATTAAACTGGTTTATGAACATATTTTGCATAAAAGGCTTTTTTAGATTTTCACATTAATAATTATTTAAATCAAACCTGAATATACTTCACCAACAACGAAACAAAATTATTTTCTACCAGATAATTTCAACTAGAAATGTGAGAATAAAAATATTCCGGCGAAAAATATAGCCCGCCAGATAAATCGGAGAACTTTGCGAACTCTAAAACTTGAACAGATGGATGCAATACCGCGCTTATTTTATTTCGTGAGCCAAATGCGTGCCACGTTTATTTTTAGGCCATTTCTATTTTAATTTCCGAGCATAAATAACTTTTAATATTTATTCTGATGGCACGCTAATTTCCTACGCGCCATAACAAAACAATACAAATATATCTATGAATTTTACTTCTCTACAAAATTGCCCGCCGACTAATTTAAGAAAAAAGTAGGCAAACTTGAACCGTTCACAGCTAATATCACCGTTACATGCGATTCCACAATTTTATTTCTAGCTATTAGTGTAGCGACTCTTATCTTATCGCAATATTTAGGAATAAAAACAAAATATCGTAGTTGTTGTGAGTCAATTTGGATCCGTTTGCGCCAAACCAAATAGCCGGCCGAAGATTTGTATTATGAGTGTCTGGATGAATATAACAGGTCGATTGATCTGTTTGTTGTTTTTAGTGAGGGTCGAGAGGAGGGAGCGACACGACGGCGCCGCCCAGCCGATAGGAACCACTTGCGGCTGGGGCAATGTGCATCCGACGCGGCGCGCACTCTTCAACTTTACTAAACTTTGTTCCCAAAATAAACTTTTTACAATGGAACACTGAAACCGGTCACTTTACATCACGGAAGTCGGTACTAACCCTGAACGTTGTGCAGGTCGGTTCCGTCTCGAAAAAAGGCTGCGGGAGCACTGTGGCGGAGTGGATGGGAAGCACTGAGTTGAGCACTTTGGACATGTAACGTCGAGCGGTGGAACACGCGAGATGTCGCGCGGCGCGGGCCGGCGTCGGCGCGAGAGAGGGCGCACGGGTACGGACGGACGCGGGCGACGAGCGACGAGCGACGGAGCCGCTGGGAGTGTGGCCGGCGGCGCGCGTCCGTGCCGGGGGCAGGTTCGCGCACGCGTCGCCCGCCCAGCGCCCGCCCCCCGCATCGACCGACCACCCCCACCCCCGCCCACCTCCCCCGACGCCCGACCGACTGTTTTTCTCTCCGACCGGGGGACGCACCTGATTTTTTCCGTGATATTTTTTCCTCCCTTCTCTCTTCGCGACGCGATCCGTTCGCTTTCATTACGGTTTCGAGTTTGATTTATCACCGCGGCGGCTCTGAAATATTCTTATGGAACTTGGTGTCGAACGCTCACCTACTAATTAGCATCGATTGATCGTAATAAATGAACGCCGATAAAATGCACCTAAATTTCACACTAAAAATCGAAGCCTTGCGATTTATTGGCAAAAATATACCCGTGTTCTAAAACTTTTCTCCAAAATGTAAAAACAGGTCTATTTTCTCTCAAATAAAATGTCAAAATCCGACTCAGCTGTTTTTCACGGTTCAAGAGATTTGAGAAAATGTAAACAAACTTTTCTTCATTTACATAATTATTATAATATTTTTTTACTTTTTTTGGAAAAAAAAAACAAGAAAATCAAAATATATTACATTAAAAGGCACCCACTTCAATAATATTCGAGGGCAGCTAAGAGACTAAGTACGCTCGTAGCCAGCAAGCCTGGCGCGTAGCACGTGTCTACGGCGTAGCAAATCGGACGCAGGGTGCTACGGCGTGCCCAACGATTAGTATTCGCAGACCACTCGTGTCCTGCATAACCTCAAGAACTTAACATATTTGGCCGCGATTCAAATTTAATGTTTTCATATTTGTGTCATAACTTTCGGTAAAGGGGAAAACAAAAATTACTCCTCTGAAGGAAGGGAGTTATTTGTAAACGGTTGACGTCTCGGCATTTTTATACAAAGTACGGACTACCCTTGTTCTATTTTGAAATTGTTTAGGCGGTCGGTATGCGATTTTGTTTTATAGTTTAGATGAGGAATACTATCGTGATTCGTGGGACGAGATTGTGGTAGTGTACATCCATCATATGCGTTGCAATAAAAGTTGTAAGACACTGACGAATGTAATATAGAGTAGAGAGTCGAGAAACATAAAACTTGGTCTTTGAAACATTGTATTATTTTACAATAACTTGGAGCACTTGAGCTATTCAGAACTCGGTATAAAGCAATATCTGGTACAAATATGTCACGTACAATGTGTTGTATTTGTTTGAAATCATTTATTATGACGAATACTAAGGAATGGAATTTGTTGCCGGCTTTCTGGTTCGTATAATGTTATAATCCTGTGTGTTTTAGGAAAACGTATTTCAGTTATATTAAAGAAGCAGTTTATTTTCTTCACAGTTAATTTTAAAGAAGCAGTCAATACAAACTTTTACGATTTCAACAGTTTGATAACATGCAGACTAAAATAATTATATGTTACTTGATAATATCACTACAGGTAGTCAGTGACCTGAAATTCTGACATCCAGTCTTACGGTACGCGTACACTAAAACCGATTCGTCCGTTTTCGGGCGTCATCGGACGGCGTCGGTAGTAGCAGTGTATGCGCTCTCTTCCATTTACTTACGTTTTATTTGATCGGCCGATGACGCCCGAGCATACTTCGGCCGATGACGGATTCGGTGTACGCGTACCGTTACCAAAGAGTATCGTATTACCTAGTATTAACTGGGTTGTGGAGGCCAGATAGGCAGTCGCTCCATGTAAAATACTGGTATTCAGCTGCATCCGGTTAGACTGGAAGCCGACCCCAACATAGTTGGGAAAAGGCTAGGCAGATTATGACTTGATAATATTACTCCTGTAATCCTGGAAGGGTTAGGCAGGGGTGCACCTAATAGTACACCCACATTTTGCCTGTTATGTTTAAGTCCCATGTTATAGCGGCGAGTGTATTGTCTTCGATCGGGCACAAATCCACTTTCGGGAATAATATGGTGGGATGAGCTGGACAAAATCAATGACCAATGGTTCACATTATCCTTAGATCGAGAAAACTAGAAGTCATGGGTAGAGGCCTTTCCCCAGCAGTGGGACACAGGTTAACATAATAAATATTGTGTAGATAAATTGAGTTTTACTTATTCCAAAGATCCTGTTTTACGGCTTGAAATATATCACCCTTTACTAACCACCATGAAACTCTTTAAAGTCACCCCTTTTCAACCGATAAAAATTACCGTACTTCATTTTAAATCCTCACAAACGAATGTCAACAAATTGGTAGCACTTTCCTATTCAACTATCGTGTCAACTCGACCTTAAACACACGTCAAAGCCGTAACTCGATGGCGTTCATTAAAAAATATGTTCCACAAACAGTTTTTACAATGTACAACATGCTTTTCAACGGTTGAAATTAAAAGTAATCGTCGGCGGGCCACGGAAGCAGAGATATGGAAAATAATAGCCATGTCTACCTGGCCAGGGCGGATATGCGGGCCCGATTAAAGGTACATGGCTTAAATCTAAATGCCTCTACTTTTGTATTTTTTGGGGATGAATTTTCTTTTTTTTTTCAACAATCATCAACTGCTGCGGTGTTGTTCATGACTGCTTAAACTGTTGTTTTTGGTGAGGTTTTAAAATTTTATGGGTGGTTTTTAAAACATTCTTTTTTTTTGTGGATTGTGCATTTTAAGCTAGGAGGTTGTGTTGGTGCCTTGAATGTAAAGCCTCCACCCTCCAGCCAGGGAAAAAAATCTATCAAATGTCTCTTTCTATAGGTTTTAATTTAGTCAAACAATCTTATTGGAGTTAAATTATGAATACTGAAAACATCAACAATTTATGGTTTAAATATCTTACTTTTAAGCTGTGTTATTGAATAAACCCCAATGTGTGAAATCAGTACAGAAAACTTGTTATTTCTTCCATTAAGTCTTGTAATTTTGTACTGTACTTCGTAATCCGGTTGAAGTGTGTTGTAATCAGCACTTATGAGGATCCTGACCATCGCCTTAACATAATCTATAATGCATATTCCTGTTAGCCCCTCTCATTTATTAAATATGTTTGTTGTATTTCTGTAAACCCCTCAGATTTGGCCGAAAAGGCAGAATAGAAAAGGGTGAATATTGAATATTATAATCTGTTTATCAGAAAGTTTTGGATATTATTAGAGAAAAACTAAAAAGTACATACAGATACAGGTACATGAGGGGTATTGAACTACCCGTCGGGGCTGTGGGTTGTTCGCAAGAGATACCGCGGCTTTGACATAAAGGGCTAAGAAGGAACATGGGGGGTTTTTGGTCAGTAGAAGTCTGACATTCCCTTTGGCTCTACCCAAGAGCGGGAAGGGTAATTTGATGATTACCCACCACCCAAAAAAAAGGGGTATTGAACTATAAAGCCTTTTGAGATTTTTAGACCTTTGCTAGATCATTCATTCAACCCTAAAATAAAGATTTTAGTAAGGAAGTACAAAGGGTGCTGAAACTTATTTTCTTTCAGGAATATGTTCAAACAAAACGTAAGTATAAATATCGATGCATATCCAATGTTCCATCGAGGAAATAATTCCTTGGTGGTATATTATTTATTTATTTATACGGCGATTGCAATGGGGATATGAAAAATAATAGCTCCCTCTACCTGAGATTGGGGTGGAACTGAAGGATCCAATTACAGGTATGACTTTAATCTTTGCTGTACTGTTGTATGAATATTAAAAGTCAGTTTTAAAATAACGAACCGTTGCGTTTGTGTGTCAAAGGGTTTATTTGGGGGATGACTATATTATAACAGTATCGCTGATCATATGCGGTTATACATTTTATTTTTAACTCTAATTTGAGAAATACTCATGCTTGACATAGTTATGTTCTCGATACTGATGTTAAAATAGTCTATAAGCTCTGGGAAAAGCAGCTTTTAAAGATTCCTTTAACAATTTCGCATTTTATCATACATTTAATTTTTCAATGAATAGAAAAATCCTGTAAATAACATGTAAATATCTTCAGTACATAAAAATCAGTACTGTGATAAGACAGTGACCCAGAAAAATAAAAAACCTAAGCCCTTTTTTACTACAAGTACAGCCTACATTATTCACCATACCGTACGGCATCAATACCCTCGGATTGCACCACAAAATATCGACATAAAAATATAAAAAACAGCGTCAAGTCGTATTACATCAGTAAAAGGCTCCTTTTGTCTGGTGGCGTGATTAATTGTATGGTGCGCGCCGTGACAGCGGGGCTATGCATTGCGTGACAGTAGCAGTGTCACTCAGAAACACTGAATGATTAGCCGAGTTATTGTAAGATAGACACAGAAATAGTAGGAAGTGAAATTGGATTATTGTATTTTTAACGACATTGTTGGATTGTGGGTATCTTGGATTATGCTGGCATAGAAACGTGGAGTTCGGCACAAGCAAAGAGTCCTATACCCGAGCCTATTCCCCGAGCTGGAGATGTTGATGATTGTATTTTTCTATAAGTTCTAATAAAAAGGCGGAACCTTCATAAGGGCACTCTGTCTGTCCTTTTGATTGTCTGTCTGTCCATATGTCATATATTTATTTGGTTTATTAGCTAATTTTTGGATCTTATGCACGTGAATGAGTCGGTATAATCATGACAGTGTTTATTATGAGAGAGATTGTGGGTAATGGTATGTTAGTCTGCTATTATTTTACTAAAAACTGTCTAGAAACTGTATCAAGTTTATCAGTTGTATGGTGCGCGCCGTGACAGCGAGGCTATGCATTGCGTGACAGTGGCACTGTCATTCAGAAAAACTGAATGATTAGCTGGGTTATTGTAGGATAGACAATTAGACAGAACTAGTCGGTAGGTAGTGTAATGGGTTTTTTTTTTTTTTCGAGACGGGCTTAGGCCGTTGTTGGTATGTGGGAATATCCTGGAATAGGCTGGCAGAAGAATATGGAGCTTGGCACGAACATAGAGAAGCCTATAGTCCATCTGTGTATTAGCATTACGTCAAGGCTATATTATTTGTATGATGTGCAACGAGACAGAGGCGCTATGTATGGCGTGATAGTATCACTGTCACTCAGAATAGCTAAATGATGAGATTAGACATAGAAACTGTGATTGTATTTGTATTATTACAGATAGGAACTATCGTCTCTTCATTGTTCTGAGTGTCCAGTCAATATCGCAATGATGATAAATTAAACTGTGTTTAATTTTATAACTGTAGCTTTAATCATTTCTGTAAATTTACCATTTGTGTTGATTTTTGTTAAAGAATAATACATTTAGGTTATAGTAATGACGATTATATTGCAACTGCAATTTCAGTAATGAAAGTGTAGATTTTCATGAACTATCTTCTCTTTATTTTCCTAATAGATCGAAATAATATCAGCAACATCACAAAATGTTACCGTAACATCAACAAAAATGAAGCAGACATCAAAATATTTCATTTTGAAAACTGATCTCGTAATACAGATACGGAAAGTTACACGTTTTTCAATATTATTTGCTTCTTATCTTGGAGCACCTATCTTGAAGTTGTTGCGAACTTAATATATTCCCAAGATACTTTCTCCGTTAAACATCTTCAAACTTTATATCGCTACACTTTGCTACATATTTTTGGTATCTCACAATTTAATAAACATATTTTCTAAAAAACATTGGAGGTGAAGTGTTTTCTGTTTAGATGTAATTTATGGGAGGCGCTGGAAGTTTGGTAATATATTTTTGATATTATGAGTAATTACTTAGGTCTTAAAATACTTTCGGGGTAACTTTCTATTAATAGAACCAATTACAAAATAATATAGGAAGTTGGGGTTGTTCTATCAGGAATTTCTTACTCACACCCACGGATGGGTCTAGATTTGTGCTTTATTGATTGCAATAGGCTCGCCCCCTAATACATGTATGTTATGTGAGTGTACTAATGGGTACACCTCTGCCTAACCCTTCGGGGATTACAGTTGTCATATTATGTTATCTTTTTTTTCAGGAAATACCTCTTGTTGGGCAACGAAAATATACGTATGGTGTTTAACTTGATTTTAAGATTCAAGCAAATATATTGCATGTGTAGTGCATACTGTAATATAATTTTGCTATATAATGTAGAACAATAACGTTTGCATCGAAAGCTAACAACATTAAGCCACTCCATTTAAATCTGAGCTAAAATTCAGGAACATAACAAGACATTAACTTGACTCACGAAATCCACCGCCTACACTTAAAACGTCTCAAATATCAGTTACCGAATAACTAAACAATTAAACTGCACCCACACACAGCAGTTAAACTTGCACGGTAGAATGAGAGCATTCGTTAACAGTCGCAGTTAAATCAAACGCCTGTTTTGGAAGTGATACAAAGTTAAGACGGCGAACGGCGGGACTTTCCTAAACGTCTAGCGCACCAGTTGGCCAGACTTAGTTTTGAAACGTAAAGATGCACAATTTGCTGCAGTCATCGTTAGTTTAAGTTTACTTGGAGCTTGTTCTATGGAGAATTATAACTAGAAGTATACCATGGTATAATGTACTATCTCAACATTAATGATGTAGCCAAGGATTTGTAACAAACTTCTGATTTAAAAGAGTGTCAATGGAGTTTCTTAACCGTTCTTCTCCATAGAGATCTACGCTAGGGCATTCCCTAGCCTATTAGCAACTACAGTATATTCACAGTTATTATGCCTTGTAACTGGAAATATATTTTTTTTTTTTTTTGAGTAAGGATCAAGAAGGTTGTTTCATTGTCACGACTATGATAAAGATATATTTATTGCATAAGTGTGTGGAAGTTCTTATTACATTATTTTATTAGTTTCAACAGTCTGCCCAAGTCAGTTATGCAATATTATTCTAAGCAATTATTATTATTATACATGGGACTTACAATTTTTTTTATCAAGGTTAGGTCAAACAATTGTTTTCTACTGATCTCCTTTTGTAGCAAATTCTTACGAATGATAATGTAGCGTAATCATGAGTATGTCACGTTTGTAAAACTCTTCTAGTGCCATTTGTAGAGATTTTATCCAATTCCAAACAAAAAAATATAATTTCACTATGATTTTGACTTAATCATTTTCTCTAAAATAATGTTCACTACCTAATTATTAATTTTAAACGTTTGTGTCCACTTACATTTAAAACTTTAAGCCCAAAACAGCAGCCAACACAAATCATACTACCCTTATAAAACAATAAACTCCCATACTCAATCCCTAGGGTTGTCACTGACCTTTGTGAGTCTACCAGCAAAACGATCTGTGTGCCGACCAGTTAAATACGTAAGAGGATGCGCAGCCCTAATTGGATCACAATCGCACTGACGTAAGGTACGCTTCGCCGCCGGTCTATAGGGACCGGTAAGAATCGACGTCTCCTTTGGGCCTCCATGTCATGCTTGGATAGTTTTGAGTGGGCACCCCTAATCAGTGCTGAAAAGTTTACCGAACGTTAAGCGTGCGTGAATACGTTCTCATTTGTTGTTGTACTGGATAAGGCGTCATTGTTGGGACTTCGATTTTTGACGGGAGGTTATATTGTCAAATCATGTGAAACGTAAAGTGAAAATACAAAGTAATACAATTACAATTATCCATTAAAACAACGGAGTATTTTATCTCATTATTGTAGTCGGTATAATTGAGTAACTGCGCGGAACAGCCACTCAGCCATGACATTTCGATTATTGCAAATTTACTGCGACCGAAATAATTAATCGAATGAAACTCTACTAAAAAGCAGCTACAAGCAACAATAATTAAGATCGCAAACAAATCTTAAGCCAGTTGATCGACGCGACTTCAAATCCGAAATAACAACAATTAAACAAAGACGAACAAAGTTAAATCGGAATGATTGCGCGACGATTGCGCCACCGATCGAACAGAACAGATAAAACTCTCATCAAATACAATCAGTGGTTGCCTGGACAGAGCTTAAAACTAGGCCTCTGGATCCCGCCATTTCCTCGGGGCGAATTTCATTACCACTAGCTTGTCCGGTAATCCCAAGCGGACAAGTGCCTTAATCTACCCGCTTTCGGTTCGATTCCGACTCTTAAACGCGCCACTTGCTTCATTTTTACGTATAATCCATTTTTAATTGCCTTCTCACTGTACCATTATTAAATTTTCAAAGAGAAATTAATTACGAAGATAAGTTTTGAAGGCCGTCAATGTGACAATAGATTGTATCGGTGTTAATTTAGTAAAGAAAGCCGAGTTTAGAGAACACTGTTGTCATTGATTGACGTAATTCTTGGATTAAGATTTTATATTAGCAAAATGATCCGACATTGTTTGACGACGAGATATAAATCTTTGTTTGATGTTTAATTGCTATTAAATGCAGATAAAACCAATTATTTAGAAGCTTTTGAAATTGATAATTGATGAGTACACCGATGATAATCCCAACCTAATTATTATGTACATTTTCAGTCTCACGGATAAGCTACTATTAAACTAATTTGCATTCACAACAAAGCTCAAGAAATGTAACAATGTTCAAGAAGTTATCGAAGATTTCAAATGGAATTCTCATGAATACCGCTTGATGACAAACCGATAGCTTTTAAATGTTCAAACAGAACATTTGGAACGCAAACACAGTTATAATAAAACGTGACGCGAGATCGACGCGCATCTCTGTCTGTTCCTGCAAATGGGCGCGGATAAATCGAAGACTGCAGTTACGATTAGTCGATGATTAATGCTCGCACTGCGACGCCATCTGCTGAATTAATTGCTTCATTTCCTCTCGACGGCACCAAATGGAATTTTGTATTTCGATTCGTAAAACGTTCGACGTTTTTGTCCGCCCGGTACACTTGTACAGGTGTGTTATGGACTCTGTGATTTATTATTACTTCACGCTCAAACGAGAGATTTTTGACACATTTTATTTTCAGTTCTGTGATGTACTCCTTCTATACGAGTTTTATAAAATACTTATGATTTTTTCTAACAAATACCTACCGACACAAAAGGTGCCATACACTGGCGCAGAATTTAGCGTCTTAAGAACGAGTTGTAGACCTTTGTGCGATTCGAAAGTTTCTACAAAAGGGGACCCCGCATGATTTGTGAATGCGTGTAATTTTTCAAACGTCATATTTTTTGCAACAGTTCCACCGACCTACGGAGTAAACTTTGCTATTGTAGAGGAATGACTTTTTGGAATGTTTTCGTCTTTCTCTAGCGCTTTGTTATGGAAAGTTAGATAGTGTTGGTCGCGAGAGCACCGGTGGCATCCGTTTTCGCTTAATAAATTTCGATGTTCAATAAGGATTCGGGTTGGAAGTTCTGCTATGACAATGTTACTTGATGTCAAATGGGTTCTGGAGAATGTACGAGCTGTGAGAGTGCAAATATTGGATTTTTCAGTTCTGAGATGTGATGAACTAAACGGCGATCGTATGGGTGAGTAATGGACAGGTGAAATTGCTCGCAGCCTTTCTGTTAGGTGATCCTTTGTCGGATTGGTTTTTCGCGTAGCCGTAGAGCCGTGGAGGCTGTCATGTGTGCCCGCGGCTATCTGTTGATAGCTGTCGGCGCATCTCGTTCAGATTGACGGACCTTTCAGACCGAGCTAAATAGAATTTTACAACGCTGCATTGTTTTAGTGTCAGATATCGCTCTTTGGTAAAAACTGAAGTTCCGTTAGAAGCGTCTATTGTGTTTTTCTACGGGGAAATCTAAAATACATATGGCGGACGGTTAAAAAGTACTCGTGCGTATATAACCGTTATTAACTTAAAACAAAATGTTAGAGTACATTCGTGTTTAATTAAGAGAATACAGCGAGTAGTTTCGTTCGAGAAAGGTGATCCATTCCAACACATAGCACGGTTACAAAACACAAGTAACAAGAGAACACAAGGCACAAATCCCCTGGTTTTATCAAAGTGCGTCTAGTTCAAACAAATGAAGTAGTTTCCGTGGAAACTCGTCAATTCCCAGACAAAGACGCTCTTCGTTTGACATCATTAATATCCAAGGAACACGAATGGCACCGGGTGAAAGGAGTGCTTTCACGGCTCGCGACGATGCACTCATATTTCCGGATTTCATTCCCTCTCGAGCGCACTATATTACACATAGCAAATCCAAATGTCATCATAACGTAACCCTGCCGGTGTTCCCTGTAGATTGTATTAAACAAAGGGGAATTAAATAGCAGACAGTGCGGTGTACCGAGCCGCGACCAAGCGCGGGCACGAACCACTTTATTCCACCTTCTGTACCGAATGCGCCCGTTGTACTTGCGTCACGCATTCCAATTTTTATTTTTTCAAATAAGCCAACGTGAGTGCGAGTAATTTTGTTTGTGTTTTAAAAATTGCTGCGTGTTTTTGTGGCACGGTTGCCGTTGCACCGCTTGTTGCCATCTAGTGTCACAGGAGCGAATATTCGAGCCGCATTATCTTCCTGACAGTCCCGCTCTTTATTATCCTCATACGCCATGATATATTGTTGCATACCTTTATTATCCACGAGTCAAAAGAATAATCAATACAGCTACTGAAATGTATATTGTGGTACTCGAAATGTAAATTTCAATTAATTTCATTAATTCGTCATTGTATTACAAAACAAACTGATTAAGTAAATAAACATTAGGCGTTTTCGATTACAATTTCACCGTCGAAATGGCAGCTACTTAATTAACATAATCCCGTTGCGAAAATAAGCAAAGTTAATTTTAGTTAAAACATCGAACATTTAACGTTTTAAATTCGGCGTATTCGTATTCACGGGCGCGCACTGATCATTTTGAATTCGCTATGTAGGTGGTCGTTTTTCAAAAAGCGATTTCACCTCCAACTACATTCATTTACACATAATAATTGTGTTCGGTCGCGGCTGCCGACTCATTATCATATAAATGAGAGAGAAAAAGCAACGGTCGACCATTAATCAAGAGAATGGAGCAACAACACTGGCTAATACACTTATCAACTTTAATTCAATAATCCGGCGCTCGCGCCTGCCCTCGACACCCGACTTTTCGTAACGTGAAAAATAAGTGGCAAATGGAACGCACGACCTCACACACTAATCCCAATTAATTGTGCCATACTACAATGCCAGTGAAACTTTCACTGGACTTTAATTATAAATAAAACCCTTTTGTTTTCAGGTAAGCCTGTAAAGCTTTTAACTTTACTTTAAAACTGAAATGAGTTTAAAAAGAACTATGAAATAAAGCCTAAAAAAAATCTGAATAAATCGTGAAATCGTTTCTATGCAAATGAAATAATTCATAACGAATAAATTCAAAATATAAAATTGTAACGGATGTAATAAATATCAGGCATACAAACACCTGTATGTATGTTTGGTATTTATTTTAAAATAGATTATATGCAACAAAAAACTCCGATAAACTGTGAATACAGCATCTAAATTAGATTTCGTGTTCTTTTTGACAACTGTATTTGTATATTGAATGTTATTATTTTGAATTTATGTTTTTTAAATATGTTGATCAGGTTGACAAAAATATTTATAAAATTTTATTCAATCTTAATTCAGTTTATGACTGCTTTACTTTACTTGTTACATACTCAAAATGTGTAAAATTAAAAATCGAGAAATTTTTCTTATTAAAAAAACAAGTTTGGTGGACCCACTAAACCATAACAAAACATATCTAATAAAAAGTATACAATTTGGACATAAAACTGACAGATTTTACAATTCACAAATAAATAAAAATAAAAAGTGTTAAGGTTATATTTCCGCAATAAAATCCCCGTAAACATAAGGCAGTAAGCCATTAAAGTTAACTTTTTGTTTTACAAACAGGTAAAATTGTTATTGCTATACCGAGTCGCCTAAACTTGCAAAATTATTACAAGGACATAAATAAAACGTGTAGAGGCGTAGCTCCGTAGCGCTACGTAGCTCCGCCGGCCTCCGTGGACGTAGCACTTGCTACGGCGTAGACTGAAAATTTGGAGCATCTAAACTGTTAAACTCCTTAAAACTATTATCATAATTCTGAGCTAACATTCTGTCATGGAACTGGTCTTAGCTCTGTTTTCAGCAATTCCCTGCATCCTTTACACTACACAACTATTAATTTAAACTATGGACTGGACTGTTGTATTGTTTCGCTATTTGAAATTATAGGTACTATTGTTATAGGTATTTAAACTGTTGCTTGATTTTCCCTAGCTTTCTGACTAACAGTGAGTTAAGTAAAATTATGTAGTTATTATGATTTCTTATCCGCGCAAATGTAGATTACAATGATATGTCAATAAGTATAATGTAGATTACAATAATATGTTCACAATGTTTTTTTTAAACGGGCAATATTATGAATATTAAATGTGCTAATTAGTAATTAATTAGTTATTAATAGTTTAAAAGACACTGAGATCAAGACTAAATTATTATTTTTCGCATAAACTGAAAATTAATTCGTGAAAGTATCACAATGGTTCACCCTTAACTTGTAACTAGAAAACAATACCGTCAGCATTAATTCTCCTAACAAAACCGAGGTAATTAGGCAAAATATTACATTATTATAATAAGTAAGCTTTGTCAAAAGTCCCAAATCAGCTCCGCTCTAGTAAGGCAGGCGAAGCTAAGGTTTTGCGAGGCAATTTCATGCTTTCGTGAACTCATGCACCAATGGCCTACCGTCTACGATCTACCCGCTGGAGAAATTTCACTAACACAAAGTTATGATTAATTGAGGCAATACCACGAGGACTAGTACATTGTCCTGACCGTTCCGGTCCTTAGGGATGGCCAACACCGTACTCAGTGCAGTGATCGTTTCTTAAAATTATTCATCTTGGTTAATTATTTTTTAAAGATCATCATCATTTCAGCCATAAGACGTCCACTGCTGGACATAGGCCTCCCGCAGAAGGGGGGGATTTGCCATAATCGCCACGCTTGGCAGGCGGGTTGGCGATCGCAGTATGCTTGTCTGGTTGGTGTGTTGTTGATTGCCTTCGTTTTAAAGATGTCCTTTAAAAATTGGAGTTCAAAGTTCTATTACTTGATACTTAAAACCATTATACACACACTCATAACCACTACAGTGGTTTTTGGCAATGAATTGTATCACTATTATAAAACAAAGTCTGTCTGTTCGCGATTAACCTAAAAACTAATGCACCGATTTTCATGTTGTTTTCAGAAATTGATCCATCAGCTAGTAGTTAATAAATTGTAAATCAATAATTGGCTTACCTTATATTTTTATCATAAAATTTCAAAAAACTGTAGATTTTGTGAATAATAAATAAATAAACATTCTGGCGATTTGTGGATACATACACCTCTGCCAAACACTACGGTGATTACCTAACAGTTATCTTTATGGGCTCTTCAAAAATTGTGAAGCACCTATTATTTCTTTCTTGATTTACTTCAATCTTTGACAGTTTATTGACCTTTGTAGCGTCTCGAGAGCGCCATAATGATTCATAGACAAAGGAAAGTATTAATAGTAAAAGTGATAAGAAATCTATATATAGAGAAGAGTCTATATGAAGAGTGAAGCACAAGATGTGTGTGGGAGGCGTTCTTATATTTCTTATACTACGCAAAAAATAAACGGCATTTGAAAGAAAATACAAGAAAAATCAGTTCATTGAACGTTTCGTTGTGTATTTCAATAAAACCTGTTTCACACTATAAGATACCCATAATTTATGCTTACGGACTTCGAAACAAGTATTTTGAATGACACGGCTGTCAAGCCCTCCCTAATAACTTTTAACATTCGACCCTACTTCAGGCGGGATTACTACAAAGTTAATACAATGAAGCCTTAACGCAAGGAGGTATAATAGTTGATTGGCTAACGGTTATGTTGTAACGAGTTTTTAATTAAACTGGAGTAGATTTCATTACTTAGAGCCGAGTGCCACGTGTTGCTTGCAGACGCAGCGTTGCAGCGCAAAAGTCTGAGCTTAGATTTTTCTCGAAACAATGCCTATACGGCTCCGTGCTGGATATTCCTTACAACAGTTCTGACTTTCATAGCGGAGACAAAGGAACTTCCTACGTCCCAACAAAAACTCATCCACGCCAGATGATGTGTCTATGGCGAGAAATTGCAAAAAAAAAGAAAAAAGTAACTTCTACGTGTCTCTATGTATGTATGCGTGGAATTTTAAAACGAGCCGTATTTTTCCTCCTTCTGAAGAAACTGTAGCGGATGCGAGAGGATAGACAAAAGAGACTCTCTATACTTTGTTAGGTATCTGAGTAGACGCGAATGTAGATGAGTTGCCCGTCCCCCGCGCCCCCTGCTTAACTACTCGTACAAACACAAAAGTCCTTACATAAATCTTGTCCTCGGGAACTCGCGGCGCCGGCTCACCTCTCTACAGAGGTAACTACGCACTCTCACCCTCCGATGAATTCGATAACACAACAAATTAGAATTTCTCCTCGCACCCGCCCGAATAATGATAAAAACTCGAATTTACAGCCCTGAGCGCGTAAGTACGCTTTACAAAGTTACACCTGAGTGGCTTCTTTATTTTGTCGACACGTTTACATACTGTTCATGAGAATATAAAACTGCTTTGAAGAAACATACGCACGTTTTTGTAGTGAAATGAGGTTTAAGCGTAGCTACAATAATGATGATATATTATGGCTCGTTACGGCGTTAAACTTACAAAAAAATACCTTCACAACAGACTACTACATTACTCTTGAAATGTACTTAACTAAGTGAACTCTAATCTTGATAATGTACCATTGCTCCTTTAGATAATAAGACATATGCTCTCAACTCAATAGATAAAGAGCATGTGCATGTCACAACAAGCAAGATAACTAATCCAAGTCAATAATCACAATAGGCTCTGTTTGGATTCACAAACACAACCCAAGCAAATTAGCACCTTACATTCACCATCTAACGTTTATAATCCGTTGTGATTAACAATACTGTCAACGTAATCTTACACATACCAGTGAATGTTCGTAGGGGAACTTTTATGATGGCAAAACCACCTTTACTTAAGGCTTTTGGATTTAATTAACAATTTCCTGAAAGTCTTTGTCATGTGAAACACAAGAGGGTGATATATACTTAGATGTAAGTATATTTTTATGTGCGTACAGCTAATTAATTTTGCTTTATGTTAGACGGTACCTTATTCAGATCAAAAGGAGTATTAGACAGATATCGCACAAGTTTTAAATGCAGCTGTTTATATAAGCGACAGAGTGATAGCCTATTATTATTTATGAGACGTTTTCAGAGTCGAATTAAGATTTTTGAACGCCCCAAGCGACAAAAGGGTTGTGTCGGAAAAATGGTAAATAATTTTCATGGAAATTAACAGCTTTACAACTAGACAGTTCTGTTGATGGTTTATTTTAGACTTGTATCTTCGAAACTTGGAGCAAAATAAAAAAGTAAGTAAAATGTTGTCAGTCAATTTCTAAATATTGAAATACACTTTCAACGAATACTTCTAAATTTCAATGTTACGCAGCAAATTAACCTAATTTTGGGTAAACCATATGTCTACAAAAGCTATTCTATTGAATTATTAGTCGTAAAATTATATTGATTACAGGTATAATAAAATATTACGGACGACCTTCAAGAGGAAAAAATATAATAACGTTTTTAGATTTTTTATAAATTAAAATCAAATGTTTTTTAAAGAGATCACAGAAACGAAAACCAATGATTCTGTCTTCATTTAATAGTGATACGTATTGAAATGAAAAGGTTTTTCTCCATTAACGCTTGTCCATAAAATCAGTTTCCCCAAACCACAGCCTCCGGTTTAAGGGTAAGCTCTTTCGCTAATAATTCCTCTATGTATCCTACTCTTAGGCATATGTACCCTACATGTATGTACCCTACACGTATGTACCTTACACGTATGCTACATCATCTTGATACATAACGTACACACGGATCTCGGTTCACAAGACTAAAGGTGTCCGGGCTTACTCACAAAATGGATGTGTACACATTGCGTTTAATTATCATCAATTTATTATCATTAAGCGGCATTGCTGTATAAAATACGGTAGGTAAACAATTGTGCGATGCTCTGAAACAAAGTGGTGTATGTAGAAAGGAATTTGCGTGAATTTCTATGGGAACAGAAATTTTATTTGTGTATGAAAGGTATTTATGTGTAGGTGTGTGGCTTTTCTTTGGTGTCATTTTTAACTTTTGATGATGGGGTTCAGTAATCTTCGTTATTCAAATCAATCATCTGAATATTCCTTTTAAAATATTATAGTTATTATTAAAATAGATGGACAAATTTTAACACAGCGTTCAGTACATCCAACCAAAGATATCTAAACAAAATAAACACTGAATAAAGGGATTTTATTTTGACCTAAAGTAATCAATGGCGTGCCAGCAGCACTCTAGAACAAACACATCCTTTATGGGTAGGACTAGGTACTTTAATGCGTTTTTCTTTTTTTTTTTTTTACTATTCTCTTTATTTTGGTGGTCAATGATTTCTGAAATTTTGCCCATCTATTTTAATGTGACCTTAAATAGTTCTGAGAAAAGTGTAGGCATTATACATTAGAAATATAACCGTTTCAAAATGCACGATTAATTTAGTGTGAATAGGACGCCATTCAGGCTAATAATAAAACGTCATATGGCCTGGTACCATCTATTTCGAGCAATGAATTCTAAGAAGCAATTCAAAACTATTATGACCGTAATTATACCACTTTCCAAGAAGAACGAGTTTTAGTAGTAACGCCTAATAAAATATTTCCCGTTCTAATTTCGACAATGTGTAATATTTAAACAATGATGAAAAACTGTTGACAAGGGCGACGTTGATGAGTCCTCCAGAGGACTCCGGAGATTGTTCTCGTTTGCCACGGCCGTGCATCAAATATTCTACAAGTTTATTCGTACTAAACGCTTTCACTGAAAATGAGACTATAAAGTTTCCGGGCGACGCAAAATGATTCTATTACGAATATGAAATGTTATTACCTCGGACGGATTATAAGCAGGAGCAGGTTCTCACAAATGAAATTGCTTCCCTCCTTTGGAATCCATTTTAAGGATGAATGATATAATTCTTACGAGTAAAGACTTTGTCGAGAAAGATGCGTTTATTCGAATCGTTTCCGACAATGGTGACAGCATTCCCGAATGATGTTGTAGAAATTGTCACTTTCAATCCCAAAAAAGTAAAATGACATTGTCAGGTTATTTAATTCAATCAGGAATATCTTAATTAACTGTTTTTGTAACAGATTATCAGATAATAAAATATAAGCGTCGATAAAAGCTCAATTCAAATTGAAAGGGCTCATTGGATTTTTAGAAAATTGGATTTTATGTGGAGGGGAGGCAATAACGCGCTTACTCGTATATTTTAAAATAAATTGCTTATTATAATACCTACGGCTTATCGTATTTAGCTATCGTAAACTGCTGTGAAGGCAATTTAACCAGCATTGAATAGTTTGGGGCTGTAAGTAAGGCGGATATGGCGTTACAGGCCTATTGTTACATTTGCTATAACGATATTGTAAACTAGTCATTATGATAACGGTATTATTATTAAACTTTCGTATTTCGATCCCGAAACAATTGTTCTACTTCTTGTGTTGCTAGGTTACGGCTCAATATATGGTTTTGGGTACGTTTTTGATCAAAGAAATTATTTTGTAGAATAGACTAAGTTAGATTGGTTCTTTCTGCTTTTATTCTCACGAAAAATAGTATTAACATATTGGCAATAGTTATGTAAATACAGAGGCATCCATTTCTTTTTTCACCTCATGACATAGCCCTATCAAGATGAAACATTCCACAATTTTTGCGTACTACTACATTCTGAATTGGAAAATATTTGTTACAACGTATTTTTTATGTTCTGGCAGTGATCGCTCAATATTTTTATAGGCTGTGAATGCAAACGACCAGATGGAGCGAAAAACTATACAAAAACTGTGCCAGATTCACTGCTTCCTCATCCTGGTGATTCCCGTCACTCATACCGATGCAAAGCCTTTATCACTCCGCTGTGTGTTGATCACTACATCACCGGCAGAATTTTGGAGTTCTATTTGGCAAGAAGTACCTACCTACTCTATACCCTGAAGGTTCATTCTTATGGTGTGGATAGCTTGCGGATGCGGCTCTAGATACGGACACCTCCATTCAAACAGTAACTGAACTATCTGTCATTGTCCGGTGTCCACTCCAGTGCGTAATATATCCGTACCAGTTCAGATGATCCTTAAATTATGAAGAAAATGTTACCTTTAATTCACCAACTCTCTCGATCAATCTTACCTGAAAAAACAAAGAAAACAAGCAATTAATACCGGGGACATATGTATAAATATTCTATGGTTACAGTTATCCTTTACAGGGTGGGCAGATTTCCAAGCGGATTCGAACCTAAGACCGTTGGCATGACTTGAGACCAGATGTTATAACACATTGGGTTTAACTACCACAAGGATTTATGCCTATTTGAAGCAAAGGTTCAAAATGTATCTGTCTGTGTGGCCTAAGCCCGGATAAAACTAGGTCAAAATAGGAGTATTCATAAGATACATAGGACATAAAATAATTTAGAAATCCTAACATTTGTTTAGCAATCAAACATTTCGGTATACAAATACAAAAAAAAAGATAATAACAAAAATCAGATTGTAGAAACGAAGAATAGACTGTCTGAAGGATGATATGACAAGAGGATGATATGAGATGAAGGAAGTTTCTAATGAGACGACGAAGTATTGAAAAAGAAGACATGCTGCGCCTTCACCAAGTACATTGGCCAAGAGCAAGACAATGATTATGATAAATACATATTTTCAAAGAACCGTTATAAGCCGGTTCTTATATATTTAGGGTAACTTTAGTTTCTAAATAAAACTTCCTGGGTTTGGCCATAACGTACACATAACAACCAGTTCTATAATAAGAAACATACACGGATCTTATCCTCAAACCACTTGAGTGTAACGTCTAAATATATTTCAAAGGCGTAACAGTTCCAAGTCCCCACCTACTTAACCCATTAACTCTTGCTTAGGATATGTTTTTAGTGGTCTCAGCTTACTAAATGCTCGCTATGTTATGTTTATTTCGGTTAGTGAGAGATTTCATTTAGTGGTTTTGCTTGCATTAGTGTTACAGAGAATGGAGCAAAGTAAGATTTTCTTTTAGAGTATTTACATAGCTCAATAATAAAGCATGTAGTCTACATTGCATGTTCTCTAAAAATTGTCATAACACAAAAATATAAGGGTTTTTAGATAATACCCCATTCAATTTCAATATATATGAAAAAACACTGCTGGAAGTATGCTGCAAAAATAAGTCACTGAATGGCACAAGCGACAGTTATTTCCGGAGAGTGTTTGTTAGCACACAAGTAAACCTAAATGCATATTTCTCAAAACTGCTATTTTTGTGTAACGTCAGTTTTTAAGATGACGTGCGACATGCTGTTTCTAATAGTTTTCGATTATTATTTAAAACAAGTTGCATGACTAGTTTTATACAGTACTTGTAGAAACCTGCTCAAAAAGGGTGAAGGGTGTTTTTGACAAGATCAGCTGCCGAAAAAAAAAGTCACAAAAAATTATTGATTAGTGATAACGGTTCTCACATATTTATTTAAATTTTAAATAACAGTTTTTTACTCCAAAGACATGTGTGAGGTACGGTAGCAGTACCAAAGAATCTGGATTGACTATGTAATTTTTAACATTAAAATCGCTAATCGCTTCCGCCTTCAACAAGCTCACAGCCTAAGGTCCAGTGCGACGATGCGTGAGGCCCCACAACCCACGGGCCGCGTGTCTCTGGCAGCCCATGAAAACAAATCGTTCATAATAAAGCATTAGGTGTAGGACCTTGTACTGTCTTCAGTAGCTGTTCTCGATAATTGAACTCGTTGCGAGGGTGTGTTTACAGCTTTATTGTTACAAGTAGTGGAGGATTTTTATCGTTATTATTGTAGTTGATGTAGTATTGTAAAAAATATTATGCGATAGTTGTTTTTGCCCATGGCTTCGTCTGCGTGGTGTTCGGATGTTATTTTTCACAGGAACGGACCACCAACCACGGACCCCGTAAAAAGTTGTAGCTGTAGCGGAGATTATTGTCTCTTAGCCCATTTTAATTCGTGAATGAGATGCAGATTACTAAAAATATAATTTCAAAGGTCTGGCAAAAAGTCTTATCCATACCCAAATATCGGGAAGAAACCATAAAGACCGATTTGTATGACAACTAATGTCGGTGCTCTTAAGTGCGCTCTAGACTTCCTCCAAATTATAACTTATCCATAAAAAACCCATCGACTTACTTGATCATAATTTGGCCACAAACAACCTCGCCAAGCCAAAACATGTCTATCAAGTTCCTTGATAATCTAAAATTGTTGAATCACAAAGTCAGCAAAACAAATCTTAGCCCATTTATTAAGGTCTATTTTATCTTTGTCTGTGACATCTTGTGATTAATAATTTCCATCCATTGCCTACGCACTTACACACCACTTTGTAATTGTCGGTTATATCGTTAATTATCTGTATCGCTTTATTTCAATTATGTTCTGGGAGATTTACAACGAATATTATTCAGTGAATTAAATTATGTGAAAGTTATTTATATCTAAAATTTAAAATAAATCACTGCATGCTCTACAATTAAATCACATCTCAAATTATAATTTGTACGGTTATTTTGTTTCTTTTCAAAGCAAATTCAACGAAATAAAAATCATGGAACACAAAAATTAAATAAATTGTATAAGCAAAATAAATTTTCTGCTATCACATCAGCAAAACTCCACAATCACTCATGAAATACGTCTACCTAACGTCTTTCTAATTACAGAACACATTTCAGAAGTGCTGAAAATTACGTTTTTGCGAATCTGTATCATTAGTGTAACACTGAGTGAAATTGACTTAATATCTCATGAAAATATCTGAGTTATCGCTCCATATAATAATTCCAGTGGCCGCAACATCTTGACAAATTAGATTTTTAGCCGCTATTGCTGGCTAAGACTAAATTACAGTTGACTTTGAGTCGAGTGCAGGCTTTTAAACGTGAATTAGAGGCTACGTCGCTCAAACCTTAATGGACTATTGTGACTGAGTGAAAGTCACGAAAATTATATAGCCGTATCGAGATTTTTAACCGTAGCACGGCTCCGATGGCTAGAAGAATGATAGATAGATTAATTCGTGATAGAGTGTTTAAGCAAGGAACTTTTACTTGAAATTTTATAGAGCTTCAACCACAGCGTTTAATTCAGGTAACGCTCACAGAATATTATTGTTTGTGAAATTGCATAATCACAGTGATAGCCTTGCCAAAAACACAAATACGACTCACATACGGCAGAAGTTAGGGGAGGCTATAACAACCACATACAAAATGGATGTACCATCATACCTTTGCGTCCGTATTAAATATTAATCCAAACCAAACCGAGTTAAAGCGATCATAACAATTGCGCTCACAAACTTTTTGTTTGTTTTTCAAAATCCGCTTAACAAAACATTCGTTTTAAATTTTACACATATTCCTACAATTGTTAGGTTGGAGTCATGATATTGTAACATTGTGGGCAGCAACGCGCGGCGTAGCAACATAATCGTGCCAGCCCGCCATCTGCCGGAAGTTTTACAATGTTTATGAGTTCCATCGGGAAGCGTACATAAATTCTGACGATTGGACGTGTACAAACGATAACGATACAATGGGTTGACCATATTAAGCCCCGTAATTGTTTACAAGTGGCTAAGTATTGCCTAAAATGACATTATTGTGGAAGAAGTGTTTGTTTGACTAACAGCCCATAAAGCCTTATTATATACTTAGGTCTCACTATAGAACCTTCTTTCTACACCGTACAATGATCCCAAATCTTAGTTTCTCACAAAAGACATAAACTTCAGAATATTTTTATAAGTAAAAGGATTGTAAATCTTGTGAAACTCGCAAAGTTAAAGTTAGCCAATGATATACAACGTAACAAAGTTAGCGGACATCTACAAAACAGGAAAGAGTCCCAGAATCATTTTAAATTCAGTATTAATCCTCGAACCCAGTCCCCAGCATCGTTTCTTCCATACTTTGTGGGATTTCGGAAAGAAAGCTGCTCCTACAAAGTTCTATCCCAACTCCCGTGTAATCTTACTTATAAAAATAAACTTTTGCATTAACTGATTTCGAATCAGGGGCGAGGAAGTTTCGCAAGGTAGCCCAGCCTACCGCCGTCGCTTCCGTACAAGTTGCAGAGTCAATCAGCCAGAAAATAGAAACAAATAAATACACGCTTAGGTAGTTTTGACTTGATAAGCGTAAGTAGACTTGGGCTCAAATTTATGGAAGACTTCGGCAGATAATGTAAAAGTTGGCAGATAAGACAGGCTTTAGGAGGCTTCGGCGCGCGCTCAGAAAAGCTGAATATTACCGACTGAGCTCGAGTACTTGGGACAGGTTATGTTATAGCAATATTTACCTTGCACATACACAAGAACACTTAGACAGTTTTGTGGTGCTACAAATTGAGCATTCTGTTCACGTAGGACATTAACACTTTGTTTGCATGTGTGTGTTTCCAACTTCATCTTACTTTCTGCTAGAAATATTGTATTTTCCATACACTCGACTTATGAGTAATACGCATTTAATTGGCCATCTCTTCAAAGAGAGTCTTGTTCTATTTGCTCGAGTGGCAGCCAATTGGCAGATTTAACTGTATCATATTTCGTATATTTAGGAATTCTTACAAGTTGTTTCAGTAAAGTATTTCTTTCTTCTTTAAAGAAAGAGTATAGTGCCGAAAATATAGAATATTTTATTTAATAAAACACAACATCACGCCTGTAATCCCAACAGGGTTAAGTAGAGGTGTACCTAATAGTACACTCCTTTGGCCTAGTCCACGTTCATACATCAAACAGAAATAAAAAAAATATGAAAATATGTAAATATCTCTCTAAGTTTACCCAGATATTAAACTTGTATAATGTCTATACTACAGACTATATTTAACAGTTTATTCACCAATTCCAGTTATAGTGAACAAAGCCTAATGAATTTAGAATATTTAAAGCTATCATGAATTACATTACGTTGGATTACCATGTTTAATTGATTTCATCAATATTGTAAATCCAGTGCAGTGAACGATAATGATTTATTACTGCATTGAATTTTTAAGTTGATTAATTTTAATGCAAATTGATTGAGATTATTTTGAACAAAATACTTATATATTTAGGTACGATTTCAGTCAGACATTGAATACAGACATATTATATTCTAGAACCCCACAATTTGAAATGTCACAATAATCAGAATTGTAACTTATTTTACCATTTTGATAAGTCTGATATTTTAAGCAATCGGATCAACCTAAAAAATAAATCAATATTATTTTAATTCGAAAGTTACAGTTGTCGAAATTCGGTCACCAAGCAAAAGCTCTGTTGGAAAGTACGTAAGAAATCTTTGTGAACGTTTAGCATTCTGAAGCGTTTGTCTTTGCCTCGTGTCGACTAAAATAAAATACATCAAAGTTAATCGAAGTCGACTCTCAATTTGAGAGCAACATTCTAATGTCTTAAAATCCTCTGTGAAAGGCTCTCGGCCTTTTCATGCAGAAAGGTCTCGATTTTCGATTTTTTTTTCTCATTCCCCTTTCTTTTCGGCAAGCGTCGGAGATACGTGTCGTACTTATACCGAAGCCGGGTGTAATTAAGGTGCAAAGATACCCGAAGTCTACCGCTAGGAGGGGCTCAAGGGCCCTCAATGGTCGGGTGTGTACTCAAAACCGATGAGTGTAACGTAGTCTGACGTTACTCCTCTGTCCGTGCGTTCAAAGATTCAAACCGAACTTAATTGGGATAAAGTTGCGGTTTTGGTTGCCATTGCCTCGTTAATATTTCTCTTTGAGTTCTTTCTAGCGTGGATTTCATCTCTCCGTCTCCCTGCGTAGCATATTCATCGAAATAAAAGTTACTTTAACGATGTTACATCGACGAGACGGAGGGAAGTCAACTTATTACAAGTTACGCGCACTAACCCATTATATCGCGCACCTAAACGAACTAGGAGATAAAACAGACAGAAACATCGAACCCAATCATAATACGGTGCCCTAACTTATATTCCACATTACATTAATTTCTCCGGAGACGTCTCGCAAACTAAGCAATAGCAGCTGCCTGCCCGGTCGCATGTTTATTGAGAAATTGCCTAATCTCGAAGAGCTACAAAACAAAACCACATCGGAAATGTTGAACTAAAGTATTTCTTCTCTCTAAGGATGCTAGTGGTGGTACCCTTGTCTGCGCTAACCGATCACACCCTTAAGGCTCCCGAATTACTGTCCGGGCTGATTACCGCGTCGGCCCCCGCACTCCCCGCGTACCCCGCGCCGCCCTCCGCCCCGGGCCCTACGTCAACTATTATTTGTGTTCCCTACTTATAATTTGTGCGCTGGAAAAGTTCCACAAACACCAGTCATTTTATTAAATATAAGAAAACTTCCTCGGAACTTTTGTAGTGCGCTCCGGGATCGCTTGTTATTCTATTAGTTAGCCAGTTAAACCAGATGAGATCGGACAAATGTAACTGCCGATTATGGCTGTATTTAATTTACGAGAAACATTCCATATTACACGATATTGTACAATAAATCTCATTTGAATAACTCGTAAACCTGTTTAATGAATTGTTGCTGAGTTTAATAAGTAATAAATATTTACGTAGGTGCGTGTGAGCGTTCTGCAGAGAAAATAAATTTCAATTTAATGCCTCCTCTACTTATTTTCATTAGAGTAAAAGATGAGAAAAACATTTTATCAGAAGACTTCAACGAATATTTTCTATCGTAAATATCCTCTTTACAAGCCATAAAGGTACACACAAAAAGGCAAAAGATTTTTAATGCTCTTATATTCTTGATTTTCCTTCAAAATGAAAAAAATGTGTTCATTGGTGCGAAACGAAATCATCGTCCCAGATACGTCTTTCAACAACAAAAGCCTGCCGCGTGCGTGTTTAACATACTTTTCTTTAAACAGAACGCAATATTTACTGGCTTTCATGTATCGTCTTAAGGGGATAAATAATGGAGTTGCAAATGTGTGTTTGGCATACGAGGGTAGAAGAACAAGGCTTCTGTGGAAAGAAATATGATAATTTGACGTAAAACGGGAAGAAAAAAATACATTAAGTGGAAATGCAAGCGAGGGTGTTATTGTGGCCAGAGGAAATTAAATAATCTAAGGGCTAAGTGTTTCTGTGTCCAATTCGATAAAAGATAATAAATAACTATACAAGATTTGTGTGTGAAGGCCTTCATCATCCCGGCGGGGCTGCGGGTTGTTCGAAAGAGATACCGCGGCCTCGGCGCAAGAGCTAAGAAGGAACATGGGTGGTTTTTAGATAGTAGAAGTCTGACACTCCCTTCCGCTCTGCCAAAGAGCGGGAGGGGTTATTTGATGATTTCCCAGCCCCCCCCCCCAAAAAAAGCCTTCATCAACATACAGCACTGCCCTCGTAACTGTAAACTGTGCAAATGCAGTATTTGCAAAATGGCGGTTTCGAGAAAAACGCTGCTAAGTAATAATTTCATACGCAATGCAAAATTTTCTTTACTATTTCACTACGTAAAAGTTATCCAAAAACATTATAAATAATGTTACGTATAGCTTAAAGTCTCCAGATGTAATTTTTGACAAAAACGCAATATCGTAAAAATGACGATTACTGCTGTTACGAGGTCAGAGCAGGCCGCTGCTAGACTAGACATAAGCCTGTTCAATCGCACGTCACTTAAAGCCATTCTCGGCAACTCTCATTCAGAGAGAGATGTTTGACAAGATGACTATTATTAGAGAAATATGGGAGGAGACGACATCCAGCACCGACACCAAAAGAATTTGGTAAGGTCAAGAGAATGATGATAAAGAATTTTTTTTTTTTGGGGTTTGGGAAATCATCAATCCGCTCTGGGCTGAGCGAAAGCGAGTGTCAGACTTCTACTGACTAAAAACTATCCATGTTCCTTCTTAGCCTTTTGTGTCGAAGCCGCGGTATCTCTTTCGAACAACCCGCAGCCCGACGGGATGATAAAGAGTAACTTATCAATTTAACCTTTTTTTTTAGCGGGTGGAAAATTATCGAATAACCCCTCCCGCTCTAGGGCAGAGCGAAAGGGAGTGTCAGACTTCTACTGACTAAAAACCACCCATGTTCCATCTTAGCCTTTCATGTCGAGGCCGCGGTATCTCTTGCGAACAACCTGCAGCCCCGACGGGCGTCGGCCCTTGCGGGCCCCTTCCATGTTGCTGACATCTCTTTGAGGCGCGCGTGGAACATGAACGCGCCGTCGACACGGCCTGTCGTCGTCATAAGACGGACGGACGGCGAGATATCATCCACCCATCACTCACCGTCCACAGGCCCTATCAATTTACCCTCTACTTGCGAATGGAAACAGTTGTTTCTAATTTTGCTAGTGAACCATCACCCTACATTTCTTGGTTCGATGAACTCGTAAGCAATGATTTAAATATTGATCAACATACCTACCTGCTTCTTAATGAACCTACACACGTGGAAATTAAACTCACGTTAAAGTTATTATGGGAACACCTATCTTCTTGTAAAATAACTATCGCGGTCGTTATCGTCTACGTTGAAGGAGCGTTTACACTGTTCCAGTCGGATTGCTCGTTTTATTTATTTTATTTCAATATTCTTGTCTTTCTTTAACGGATGATTTACTTAAGTATGTTAGGAACATACCAACTGTTAATATGGGACAGTGATTTCTAAAATACAAGTTCTGTGACATGTAACTTCTTGTTAAAAAGATGTCCTACCAGTATAACAGACGGGCAAATGCACAAAAAGGAACGCAAATTACTTTAAGTGAAAAATTTTGCAAACCATTGTAAACCCAAATCCATCGAAGTATCAATATAACGAGCAATGTTGATATAAATTAAGTATACTGACCCACTAAACTGTTTAGTGCATATTGAACGGAGCTCCCAAGACGTAGGGCGGAGCATGTCCGACGCATCGGAAGATGGATCGCGCTGGTAATCAGTTAATGCATTATGCGGTTAACTACAACCAAGATGGAAGCGTGCAAATATTAGTTCGAATTAACCAGAGACACCTCTTGTGTTGGCGAGTGTACTTAGTTGAAGATGAACAAATATTTTACGAAATTAAGTCCGAACATTTTGTACGTAAAGCGAGCTTGTTAGATTAAGTGCAACACTGCGCTGTGTTGCAAGATGGATTCGCACGCGATGATTGATACGATAATGATTGATAATATGTCATTAGCACTGCTATAATGAGATGATTGATTAAGATCAAATTACGACGATAACGACCAGACAATTAACGCATATGAATACCATACATTAACATAATTTACCCGAATTTAAACAAATGGAAAAGGTTCAATAACATATAGCCAGTTTCAATAATTGATGAACAAATAATACATGAATATTTAAAGTCCTCGGCAGTACTGTGTGTGTGACACCAACAACGTACAAGACCCAAAAGTAAGGTGCACATTTAAAAGATAGATGGCGTCATTCGGATAATTCTGTTATCAGCTGCGAGAGGGCGCCCCTGCGCTCGTATACTTAGACGGCCGTTTCCTGCGACGTTAAGTCCTTATAAAGGTAACTGTTCCACTGAAAAACTCCTATTTCCGTGACAAAGCACGCTCTTAACCATCCAAGTGAAAATTCTAAGAGATTTTGTGTTTACTCGACGAGATACTATCCCTATTGTTGCGAGCGAATACAGTTTACTTGATTTTTACCTACGCCTATGGTTTCCCTATTATGTCGCAAGAAGTGGAATGAGCAGCAAAACAAATAGCTACGATTATATCATGTCGCACATTCAGCAGATTACGAAGTGTAGCTATCTCTGGAGACAGAAATATCGTATAAGCATAGAAACAGAATTACTTTCTTACAAAGTTTAGATTTATTGGCCATTGCGTAAGTTCGCTCGACAGCGTTTAGTTGTTCTTAATACTAAATCATATCTGTATGATTACAGACTGCTGACGGCTGAAAATAAGGTGAGCGACCGATATATCGGGGATTAATATATAATTTGTAATTGATGATCTTTGCATAAGTAAAGGTTCAATATTGTCGAGTTAAAAATATGTCAGACAATATGATGAATAGGCACAATGCGAATTAAGATTGGGCTCACATTTCCACTGAAAATGACACATTCGTTAGCAACAGTGGGGTTCGTTTTATCGGTTCAATTCTTCTATTCAGCGTGGCATGCAAAAAGTAATTTGAAGTAGTGTGACGCATGAGCGCTTACTTATCTATTTTTGAAGGAACGTAGTCCGCGATCCGTTAAATAGACTTAAAGTGAGTAGAGCCGACTTCCGCGCATGTGTGCCGCCGGCACGCACCGCCTCACTCGTCTTGTCGCCTTGTGCGAGAACATTACGAGAATTATTCCTCAACACTGAAACTTATTGCTGCCTTAAATGAGACTTCAAAATTCTGCTTTGAAATATTTTCATACTTTAGATTCTTTAGTCCCAAAAAAATCACCAACTAATGTTTTCCTGTGTTTTAAACCTGTATCAAAATAAACGTCTATCGAACATGTCTGTTATGTCAAAGCAAATCACTATAAACCAACTAATGAGATCAACAACAAACAGGCACCCGCCCTAACAAATCCACTATTACGGTTAGTTACAATAATTAAAAGCACAAATCTGATTTAAACTAATCCCGCGCGGCGCAGGATTTAACATTAGAGGCTTGCGCGATAAACACACTGTTATGTCTGAACACAACCATTCCATTATTACCATAACAAGGTACAATCGCAGGTAAAAGCGTCGTATGCCCTGCCTATGGAGTATCGGAGGGCAAGGCAGAGTTCCGCCAGTGGCTAGTAACAATGACGACGCAGATAAAGAGGGTCGATAACGTGAAATAGCAACGTGAAAACGTGGCGAGAAAATAGCATTATTAACCTCTCGGGCATAATACGCGCGCCACTGCGCCAGATATGGTAATGATTATGTAAATCCTCCACTCACAGGTACATCTCAGGAACGTTATATACTTATTAAAACCAAGATTTCCACACCGAGGATCCCATCTGACAAAAACTTTGGGGCAACTCTCAGTTCGCAAGTGTTTACAGGCGCTCAATTTTTACGACGTTAGTAATTCGAAATCTCGGGTTCCCTGAAATCGGACCATCGGCGTTGCAGTCTTACTTGGCGACTCTCTTTTCAATTTTCTTAGTTTCCCGCTCGAAGCAGGCAAGCATTGTATGGTAGATTCTTATCTCTCTCAAAAGCTATTTAGCTAAATGGAATTTACAGAGCCCGCACTGCAGTTCGACGAAGTACATTGTAATATTTAAAATCTTGAAATTTGAGTCTAAATCCAGGCATTGTATTACGTGTCTAAGATTGTTCAAGATTCATTTTACTGTGTTCCTGTTGCGGTTTCTTTAAATTATGCACTTTGCCAGATTGAAATGTTGGGTCCTTTTTGAAATGTTCCAGACTTATATAAAGGAGAGTTAAGTATTATTTTAAGCGTCTTACTTAGAGTTTTGTTTTAGTAGTCGATGAACATTGCTTAACAATTACACAGCAGCGTTGTTGGAAATGTTTAACTTTAAGTACCTAATTGAGCCCCGTTAATCAAGAGAACGAAGTTTTCACAAGTGCTTAAATTATTTACCTCAAACATAAAACATCGACATTCAAAGCGTTTCTGGAATATTTTCGCTTACACAGACGTCGGGCAGAACACAAAGTGAATTATACGAATAGAAAATATTGAAAGCGAGCTGAGAGCATCAAAAATACTGACGCTGAATCTTGTTAATGAACTTAATGAGTGAAGGAGCCGGGACTTGTGTAGCGAAGGAACTTCACGAAAGCATCTTGCAAGTTTCAATTCGAATGCTGTTACAACAGTGGGGAGACTTGAACAAGTACGGGAACAAAATGAAATGCATCATAAAATAAACGCAACGTAATTTCTGTCTCATATTTCAACATCTTCGGTTGTGCACGAATTGTTCATACGGTTTATTTTTATTTGACCTACCTTGTGGGTTGTACTGTTATTTTGTTCTGTTTGTTGGTGGAAATAGATTTGTTACTGAACAATAAAAATCTTATTTGTAACCCTAGCGTCGACTGACATTATTACACATATCTACAAAAGGTAAGAGTGTAGTATCTTACGTCATTATTTTATTTACTTTTCTACAAACGTATCTATGTAACATGTTACGTCCATAGGGTGGAGCAGGGTTCAGCACACACTGGCGCAGGCAGGAAACGAGCTACACTTTCCCCTTTGACGTCGGGCCAGAGATCATCTATTTATTTACATGAATGCTGTACCTGAATTCAACAGTAATTCTAAAATCTCGCAAAATAAATTGCTACGTGCAGCACAAACAAACCTTACTCTAAATAAAATGAATTTCAAAAGAAATATGCTGATGTAATTAATTTAAAAGCTACAGAAAAGAAAAAAATGAAAATGTTTTCATCGTATCAAAACTTCACTATTTCAAGCCGAGATACTCGTGAATAAAGACTTTTTTATTTTAACGTCAAAGTTTAGTTCGAAGTTCACTAATTTAACATTGAACTGGGAGCTCCTAAAATAACAGATTACAGCAGGCATAATCATGAAGTTTTTACTGTACGACGAAACTCGTACGTAGTTATGCAAATGTGTGAGGCTCGTTTTTGCTAGGATTAAGGTTTTGGGTCTATTGTAATGGGAAGATTTGTGTCAAACGCGGCAAATCCAACGACCCGAACAATTACGCGAGTACAAATGATAATTTGAAAGTTAATTCTGAAATAAATTAAAATATTGTACCTATTGTGTTTCCACACAATTTACATTCCGCAACGATAATAATTTTTGACAAAAACCACTTACGCCGAATAGACTGTCGGAAATATAATCAATCTTGTTTGCAAAAAAGACACGTTGAATAAAAAAGGCATTGATAAAAAGGAGACAGCAAAATTGACACTAGATGTAATAAAAAGATTGGAAAATAATTTCGACAAAAAGCAAGTCTCCAAAATTCTCGTCAGACACTCAGTAAAATGAAATACGTAGCCGGCACCGGCCTTCGGCAAATGGTTTAATATCGAAATGTGATCACTTAGCGCAATCTCTTACAAAAGAAAAAAAACACAGGAAAAGCCCCGAATGTACTTAGCTTTTACCAGAAACCGAAATATGTTTCAATTTTTATTAAAACTGGCAAAAAGCAAAATTGGATTGATAGCTTTTCAATCCAATCCTTTATTTGGTTGATGTGCATAAATGCGTTTTTGTCTGGTTGATTTTTAAAGAATGTTGTTTTCGCATTCCGTACGGTTGAGCAGCGTTTAAATTAGAAAAGGCTAAAGTTGTGGAGCACAAAGTTGTGGCTGGCGCACGACCCCACTTCGCCACTTACTCAAATGAAATGCGTGCTTACCGGGCCTTTTGCTAGAACCCTTGATGTATAGGCTCTTTTACGAAAACAACCATTGGTTATGAACGAAATTAAATCAATTCTGCCTTCCTGTTTCCTAACGTAATTACAACTTTTAGGATTTGATTTATAACTAAACATAATATGTGAAAGCTTCTGAATGGTATTAACTTTAACAGCGTTGAGATTTACGACTTTTCCTACATTGTTTAACTGACTTACGAATTACACAAAAACATAGTGGCTTGTGATAGTGTAGTATTGATCATAGAAAACCAAAACCGAATTGAATAACTTCCCATTCTGATAATGGAATCCGAATCTCCCCTCGGAAAAACACAACAAAACGAGCGTGAAACGCATTCAGAATTCACTTTTGGAACCAACACTAAATTGCACTTACGTACCTGCTGTAACTTTAACGGAAAATAGTACTGGCTCGGTAAAAAGCGATCCATCACGCCATTTCATTGATAACACAATAATCCGCCAGCCATCAAAGCCTTTAGTCCTTATATTGATTCCGATGTTATTTTAGGCCCAAACAAAAATGTTTCCGTGGAACCGAATAAAAATGTATGAATAATAAAAAATACGTTTATTTATACGGGGGAAATGAAATTCGTAATATTACATTTTAATAATTCGAAATGTTGCACGGCCATTGAATTCTTCATAGCTGCAAAAGCACCCAGGAGGAAAATATTTACGCTTTTTCGAAATGCAGAAATCAAGTAACAAGGAATCGGTTTTAGCGGAGAGAAGCGTTAGGGACCGCGCTGTTGAATAAAACGAGGAGCGCCGATATAATGCTTACCTTTCTCAAGTATGAACTGGGAATTGAAGCTGCATTGCCCCGGGTTTATTGAAATGGTCAGTAATTAGTATGTTTATAATTTACTTAGAAGATCTGCGGTTAATTGTGATTTTGTTGAATGTTGACTTAAAATAAATGAGTAATAAATTTTATAATTTTTTGATTTTACTTTTCTTCAAGTCATGAAAGAAATAAAATTATATGGCCTACTAGGTGAAGAATAAGAAGTTGACTAGCTGGCTTTGAATAATAAATAAATTAGAACGGTTGACAATTAGTTAGTTTTTACCTGATTCAGACATTTTCAGTCCTCGTTTTATTCAATATATTTCAAATCTTTAGAAAGGGTGAAGTTCCACTTCTGATTGTCCCCTAAAATGCCTCAACGCCATATACCAATAACATAACTTGAACCAAAAACCACAAAGCCATAATCCTACACAATATTTCTCTATCTAAAAGAGGAAGGCGTTGGCCACTGCAGTCCCCGACCTAATCAGGACGGGGTCCCGCGTGCTATTTGCCTGCCCACTCCTTCGATCGCTCACTATAACGATACACTCACTATAATGATTACCTCACGTTTTACTATCTTATATGCCCGCGACTCTGTCTGTGACTCTGTGTATTTTGTACTATACAATCCCGATTATCCGAAGTCATTGTTCACGGCTCTAATTATCGTATTTTATATCCTACTGTCTAAATGGCGTACGTGACACACTACTTATCCATAATAAAAAGTAATTAATATTGTTCGATTTTACTTAGAAATCGATTATCAGGATTTTGGATTATACAGAATACCTCTGGTTTTAATTTATCTGGATAATCGGGATTCTACTGTATTTCATATTTTTTATACAACCCTAGCTGCTCGCCACGACCAGTTGCAATTTTCTAGAGACGAAAGTTATAAAAAGGGGTTTAATTTTGTTGTTATAACCTTCTACAAAAACCGCAAAATCAAAAAATTCAATCTCAAAAAGTGACAAAGACGACCGCTTCTTAGTTATTTTCTAAGTAAAGTAAGAAACATATAGACGGACAAAATTACTCTAGCTTTATATTATTACCATGGATAGTACAGTACGTATGAGATTATCTGACTGGTGGTGCTTTGCAGCGTTTTGGGGTTAGTATTTAAGCCAATATGTCGGCTTAATTTTGTAATCCTCATTAAATTACGTTGTAATTAACTTGATAATGTTAAAGATTAATACATAATTTACTACAACATTAGGTATGTGAGAGAGGGGTGAGTTTAGTTAGATTTAAGTAAAAGGGGTAAACCTTATGCCCTCTACTGACTAAAAACCACCCATGTTCCTTCTTAGCCCTTGCGCTGGGGCCGCGGTATCTCTTTCGAACAACCCGCAGCCCCGACTGGTCTACTGCTGAGAAGGGACAATCTTCTCCTTGAGAGGGAATGTCTCAGGCCTTGTGTTTCGGTAGAAAACTCATGTTTTTGAAGACATATTTTATTTGTATAACACTGTGACTAATAAATATTTAAAGTTCTCAACTCTCATATTTTTTTATTGAGTTCACAAAAGTAGGATGTTCTTTCTATGTTCGGCGGTATGTAATTTTAAATGTATGTTCATTGATATTTCGGTCTGTCAACTTTTAACCGATTTACCAGATTCTCTTTCATGTGGGAGAAGTAGCTCGCACGTGGTCCCATATTTTATTAACTTTGCTTGGGTAGTTTAGGTAAAAGTTAGCTTCTGTTAAACGTATTTATTTTACTTCGTCTATGTTGATGATATCCGGATATCGTCTAGTTACAATATAAAATGAACACGCCAAGAATAAGTGTGGAATGCTTCAACTAAAAACTGTAAATTAAAAACTTTTGTGCAAAAATAAACACCGTATTCTAAAAAAAAACACAAAAAAGCTAAAAATAACTTTGTAAGCGGAAGTCGGTGGCAAAAAAAGTCAATGAAGCGAGCAAGTTAATCCAATTCAAGATTACTTTTCCAATATTTCTATTTTAGTCTACCTTTTTAATCTCTCTTAATGAAAAATACCTAGAAGTTCTCAGGAAAAGGTATTTATAGTACCCCTAGTATCGCTATTAACCAATTTCGCTAGGCGCGTACGTCAACATTTTAAGCCTTGGATTAGATACGAGACTCTTCGAGTTCTTTTCCTCATTGTATTTACTGAAAGACAGTGTAGTCCCGCTTAATCCAGCCTAATCGATAAATAAGCACTCAATAATGTAATTAAAAGAATATAGAAATGTAAGTTTTTTTTAAAAAGAAGAAAGTTGGAGATATCAGGCCACCTATAAGATGGTGACCTGATGACATTATCCAGGTATCTGAAAATGACTGGACAAATACTGGCAAGAACCGGCGGCATTCGTGGAAAAACTGGAGGAGGCCTGTACTTAAAAAGGGGTATATATTTCAAAGGAAGAAGACTAACCATATTAAATATACAATAAGTACATTTACTAACACCTAACTAACAACATTTGATATGGATTTTTGAAATATGAAATAAACGTTTTTTTTTTTTTTATTGAAAATTAAACGGTCTCGATTTCTTCTTTTTGTTTCTTTGCGCTAACTATAACTAGGACAAGCTAGGTACACAAAATAACAAAACAAGTACTAGTTCAGTGCACAATTAAAATGATTGAATACAGTACTAAAATAAAATGGTAGATATTTGATAAATCAATCCGGAAAATAAACTGTTCCAATTCAATTTCATTCCGATACATATCAACGTTCTTACTTCAATCTAAATTCTTCTTTCATTTCAGATTAACCGAGAAACATGTACGCGTATAAATGTATAAGTGAATATAAATGTATAAGTGAACACAATAATATAATTTTTATCCTTGGTCGGATCTGCGGTGGGGAAGCTAATATCCTTATTTATTTCCGTTGGGTGTTCGTCCGCTAATTGCGACTCGCTACCCAGTGATTTTCCACGATCTCAGTTCTTATTGTAATTACTTGCGATTTTTATGCGCAACTCCCAGTATTAATAGGAGATTTTCCTATTTGAAATTTCTCTTGTTTAAAAAAACAGAATCAACGCCTTCAACAAATAAAACATCCCCTATTAGTAAAATACTGCTCTTAATTAAAGCTGCTGAAACACATTTGCAGCTGTTTATTTTAACAATATCATTCAAACATGCATTTCAATGGTAAATCAGAACTACTAAGTTAAATAACAATTTAGAGTTGATAGCAAAAGCTCCATTATCCAGGACGCTTCTGGCTTGGCACGCAGTTAATAAACGCTTTAAATACATTTCGACAGAATTTCATTCACAAATTCACTGTTGGGTTGTAGCATTCGACTCGGCGAGAGATTCGCTGTAATGGCGACTACTGAAATGCAAATAGAACTGATTGGCTCTCCTCAGTAGGTCCACACTTTCATACCTGTCTTTTCCCCTACATATTCACCAACATATTCGCTTTTAACACTTGATTGGGTGGAAAGGGGCAGAGTTGGCCAACTGTTTGTCATTATTTTATTTTATACTGTGGTTTCATCTTGAATTTCGTAATGAATATGGATTTTGGCGACGTTAATTTATTTGCAGGTCAACTCAGCGTTTTTGTGAAGTATTTCAATTTGTTAATTTAATGTTTTTAATTATACTTTTAAGTCATTTGCTGTAATTTAATACATTCGTTATTGAAAATATCATACTTCTGAGTAAATTCACACGGGCCGCATTTTGTAAAATTACTCTAGATTGTTAAAATAATATAATTGTAAGTCTCATTTTGTAATCTAAACTTTAACTAAAACTACACTGTTGTATTAGGTTAACCTGTAATGATAGTGTGTGTATTTTTAAATAAATCAATAATATTTGAAGTACAGTAAACATAACAGCAGGGCTATTGCGTATATTTTTGAATGTCAGTGGCTATCATAGTATCCATCGAATAACAGAACTGTCAAATGGTTACGATTTGGTACAAAATGGAATCATTTGACAGTTATTGATGGACACTATGATAGCCACTGACATTTAAACAGATACGCAATAGCCCTGCTGATTATACCCACGTTGTCGGAAGATCATAATACACATAAATCCCTTTAGTATCAAATCTAGCTGCAGAGAACCCACTAAAACAGTATACGGCATCAAAACAATAACACAGCCAGTCAACGTCTGTTGTCTTTCACGCACAAATCTCCCAAGTCTATCCACGTTTACGCATTGCAAACACGTATGAGTGCATAGGGTGAAACACATAGGCGCATAGCGCTACTCTGAATGCCGTATTCAAATTCTAAGCAACGTGGCTAAGCTCCCGTTGTGAATTGATAAGATTAGTGTAAGCGAAATCGTCTGGTGGATTGGCAAGGCTGCAATGCCGATGCTCGGATGATAGGTAGCCATTGATTACTGGATGTTAGCCGCCTGATCCGTGCCCACGATGTATTTGAAACTGCTAAGGCTTTGGTAAGCAGGTAATGTATGAGTGCGGTTATTTAGCCGCATTTAGGCTGCGGTTTGGTACTTCAGTTTGGGCTGTAGGAGTAAAGTGCAACCAAATTTTATTTCCCAACTCTTTTTTTTGGTACATAAAATAATTAAATGTTAAACCTACTGTTTTTAAATCGTTTTCCAACAGGCGTGGTCGAGGTTAAGAGTAAGTCTATTTCGCATTAGAAAAAAATTATCCGTGAGCAAGATAAACTCCCTGTAAAAATCAAAAGTAGACATACTGTTTTTACATGTATGTTTTTCGTGTAAACAACGACGTAATCAGAACACTAATCTTAAATACGAGTAGGTAGCTACCATATACATATTTACTACTAGCGGACGTCACGCGGTTTCACCCGCGTAGTTCCTGTTCCCGTGAAAATACAGGAATAAAAAGTAGCCTATGTCACCCGAGAATAGTGTAGCTTCAAAAGGATGACAGAATTTTTCAAATCAGTTCAGTAATTTTTAAGTTTATTCATTACAAACATACACACACCAAAATATAAATCTTTCCTCTTTATAATATTAGTGTGACAGTGTAGACTGTAGAAAACTGCGTCTTAAAAATTTAAGATTACAATATCTTCTAGAAATGTAGATGCACCGATAAAGGGAGACAAAAGCGCAGTATATCTGGTAGATATCTCAAGTGAGGGCTTACGAGCATAATACACGTTGACAAAGCGGAGTAAGCTGTGTCGCATTTCACCCGCACTTACTCTAACTTATTTGTTGCGTGTCGGATACATGTTATGGTGAATAAAAAGGATATACTGCATGTAAAAAGGGCAGAAGATTTAATCAATTAAATAATGTAAGTATTTCAAAAACAAAATTACATCACGCCTGTAAACCCCGAAGGGTTAGGCAGAGGTGTACCTAATAGTAAACACACATTTCGCCAGTTATGTTTAAGTCCCATGTAATAGGGGGCGAGCCCATTGCCATCAACCGGGCACAAATCCAGACTCCGTAGCTGTTACTGATAAATTCCTGATGGAAAAAGCCAATAGTAATAGTTTAAGTCAGTACCTATTAACATATTATTTATTTCTAAAAGGATTTTCGTTTACTGTATTTTTTGGAATGCTGCGCAAGAGGTCCTGGCCCACCGCCTGAGATACCGAGGCAGACAACGTGTCCTTGGGTTTCTCCACCATGAATTTATTACTAGCCGCCACGGAGCCTAGATTTGTACCAGGCTCGCCCCCTTTTACATAGGACTTTAACAAAACTGGTGAAATGTGGGTGTACTATTACGCACATCTTTGCCTAATCTTTTGCGATTACAGGCGTCATGTTATGTATGTATTTATTGATATTGACTGTATTTATTACTTAATCCAATAAGTACTGTGATATAAAATGAATGACATTATAAATCTGTTAATATATAATATAATTTTATTGTAATTTCATATTCTAGAACCCATATTATTGCGATATAGAATTTTGTCCAAGTCAAACCATAATTATAATAATTATGATTTGTGATGTGTGAAATTGATTCAACTTTGTATCTGGATGGAACAAGTTATAATAACTGTAATGATTTACAAAAAAATGTGTTATTACATTACATTATTTAAAATGAAATGTGTATATAGTCACACTATATAATAATTATTTCTGGTAACATTTTCCGCGGGAGATATAATTATTGTAAAATTTGCATAATTTTACAATAATAATATTTATTGTTATGCAAATATAATATTTTCATATTTTGTGTTTAACCAAACGATTCCATAAGCTATCAAAGGAAACAAAGCAGAAATATGTGTTAAAATTGTACTTAAATTGATTTTCTTTATTTGTTACATACACAACATAACATAGCATCACACCTCTAATCCCCGAAAGGTTAGACAGAGGTGTACCCATTAGTACACCCACATTTCACTAGTAATGTTTAGGTCCAATTTGTAATAGGGGGCGAGCTTATTGTCATCAGCTGGGCACCATACCAGACTCCGATGTATAATATTACATTAAATTGTATTTCGAAATAATATGTTATTGTAAAATTGAATAATTCATTCCCGAATCAATATTTGATTACTTTGAACGAAATGAAAGCTTTCTGCTGATCTTTACACAGTTATTATTTTAAAATACGAGTAATACTATATTCAGTTTGCCTTTCACCTCGTTTGCGGTGACGTTAATTTTTAATTTACACGGAAATTCTTAATTCATTCTCCGGACAGACTTCATGAAATCCAACAAAGATAACAATTAAAAATAAAATTATGTCAGTTACGTTGTTAATAAATAAGTAGAGTGTGACTTAAGTAGACACACTCTGTTTCTTTTTCCGTACCCAATATTTTGTTGCTTTCCATTTAACTAAAATTTGAAAAAAAAACTTACAAAAAACCTTTCGGGAGTCGGTGTCAAATAAGTCATTGAAATAAATTAAGGCACCAACTTCCGGAAGTTAAATTATTTAGACTTTTTTGTTTTTTTTAACTCTTTTTAGTTGTATACTCCTCTAAACATAAATTACGGAGTTAAGGGATAAGAAACAAAAAACAGACATCCCAATTGAGAACTTCTTTCTTTTTTTGGACTCGGTTAAAAACTGCATTGAAATCAGTCTATAGAAATTAGTCTCCTATCTATTAGCATATTTCGATGCCCATAGACACACAAAGGTTCAACTAATACTTCACTCCTGCGACAAGGGTTAGAAAATTGTAGATACGACTTACAGGAACAAAAGTCGGAAGACATCCAATTTAACAGCAAAACAACTCAAACGTTCAAGTTTCAATCCCCCAAAAATGGTTAGTTATTAAGCCAAGTCGAATTAAATTCCTAGTTCAAGGAGCAGGTGTGGTTTTCGTATCGCAAAATCTTATTTAATTGAATGATAACAGCCGCAAGACGAAGCTGTGTTTATGTAAATTTGACTCAGTTATGTATACGGCTCCCCCAGACGATTAGCTGTTGTTTGACCGAACTGATGTTTCACAATGTTTCATTTTAGTTTTGATTGAAATTTAGCTTGTTTCAATTTCAATTTGTATTTTAGGGGAAGATGGAACTTGTGTTCCGTGTTGGGTATCACTTAGGTTTAGAACGTTTTGATATTTTTTTCAGAATAGTGAAAAAGCATGTGGATAACATTATCTGATTTATTTTGATTAAAATTTAACAATAATATTACGGTAATCAATGAGAATACGCGATTATTGTTCGTTCCGAATTCGATTATATTTTTAATTAAAAATAAATATTACGCAAAAACGATTAACATCATCGAAAAACAATTTGAACTACACAAAAGAGTTAAGTATGTATTTTTATCAGCCCATTGAAACGGCCGTAGAGAAATTTGCATTAAATCCATTTACGGCGAAGATTATAGGCTCTCGGAATAGTCGGCTTGGCGCCGCGGCCGTATTCCGTGCGGGGACGCACAATACACCTCGATTCGGATTACGCTATCGGCCCCCGTCGACGTAAGTGGCTACGTAGCCTTAAATAGGCACTTACGACGCCGCAATGAGATGCCTCACAGCTTCCTTAGCTAGATCGTGCGAAGATTGTGCTATCACCAACGATACGTGACGCGTTTTTTCGTCATAATTGAATTATGACAGGCCGTGAGGTGTTCGAGTGTGATATTTACGATCGCGCGATACACTCGCGTATCAACGAGTCGCGTGAGTTATTGTTATGTTTGTGATAAAGTAAAGAGTTTTTTACGGTGCGTGGGGAAGCTACTGACTTTTAGATAGTATTTTCCTTTTTCGGGATGAATGAATTATAGGTGTGATGTGCTGAATATTAAATGGAACAGAACTTAGTCACTCTTCGTGCTTTATTACAATATTGTTTCTGTCTACTATAAATGTATATCACGTAAAATGTAACTGAAAATTAAACCTACGTACCTATAAAATAGAATGATAAAGGAGTTCCGTTATCGGGTCATGTTAGTTTACTCCGACTATATGACTGTTTATTTAGGCTAAAGAAAAACGTGTGTCGTACGTGTCCGCCTCATATATTTCAGTTTGTATCGATACGATCATATTATATACCCTTTGCGACAAATCAGAACTTATTTTCATGTAAAAAAGCGTAACATCTACCGTAAGTCGGCACCGGGTGCCATCAAATTCTATGCACATTGTCGGAAAGCAATTTTCACTCAATCCCCTCTCGTCAACAAGTACAAACTTACGCGGCGCACGTGCGTCCGTATCAATAGTATAACAAATAGGCAGATATTTCGTCAGAAATAACCCGAATCAAGTTTCAGTGCGAAAGCTTTTGTGTGTGGCAGGTGAAAAAGTGAGAGACTTGATTTATTCGCAACGCCGCCGCCTATCGCGGGATGATTGAACGTGAACGTGTTTATACAGCATCGGCCAAACCGTGAAATATGACAACTGAAATACGCTCAGGAGTGTTCTCTATTTTTAATAGTTGCCGTCTGTACCAGCGGCGATCTTGCGCGGCGTGCGACCCTCCGTGACTCGCCTTTTAATATCACAAATATTGAGTTCGTACGAATACAAAAATTTGATTTATGTCACTATTGCGAGTAGTATTGTTTCTCGCGATACGCCGGCTTATTCTGTTTCTGTCAAACGCCTTCGTATCGTTATGCACGGCAGCGTTTATTGTATGCGTTGTTATTCAAATAAGTTTTCCGACATGTGATAGCCAGGAACAAGTCTAATACGGAAAGCCGGTTAAAATTCAATTCCAGTTGTACGTATTTGTTGTAACAAAATTTTAATTATGATGTATTTTGCCAAGAAATTCGTCGCGGTTTCAATTACGTTTTGAGCTAAGAAATAATATTTACAATATTAGCATAACATTCTGCCTCTGAGTTGAGGTTGCCATTCACTATGCAGATATTAATTGTATATTTTCTTTTAAAAGCATACAACTCAAAATGTTACCTACATAGATTTATGATTTGGATAAAATCATACGATTGTGTGGAGCAATTTTTTATCTGCGGATTCACTCGACACCTCTTATAAATTTGGGATATTTATTAGTTATATGTCCCGGGGGAACTTTCGACCGGGATAAAGAGTAGTTTATACCTTAAGCTAGGTACTAAGCTGTCTTTTAGTGAGGGATCTTAAGATATTCGGCGAGCGATTCTATTTTCTGGAGTAAGCCCATTCCACGTCATCTGCTCACCTTGACTATGGATTCTTATCAAATGATAGGTGCTCGATAACAGACCACCATCCCTGTAATCCCCGAAGGGTTAGGCAGAGGAGTACCTAATAGTGTCAGTTATATTTTAGTTATAATATATTATTATAATAGGGGCCTCTAGCCATCAACCGGGTACAAATCCAGACTCGTTGGTCAAATAATAAATTAGTTATTATAGCCACGTAATTATCTAGTGCCGAAAGTTAGTTTGGTGCTATATTAATATAATTATTATCGATGTCTTTGCTGAATGTTGTCAATGTAGCGTAAAAGTAACTCTTAGAAATTCGAGACAAATTACCGTTGGATGAATTCTGATATTTCATAAAGTCTTTATTTCTAAACAGATTTAACTTTACACCAATTTTTTTTCCTTTTATTTAAACTGTGAAAATATATCTATCAAACATTTATCAATACCTAATATTTTCTAAGAAAAAAGATAGTACCTAGAAAAAAGTTACTTTGTATTTTGTAAAGATAACGTGAATCAAATAATATGTTTTTCTGTTATTTCAATAAAAGCTCCGTGATACGTTTTTCTTAGAACTTATCATAAAATATGATTTTAGTTATTTGAAGTTCAAGTGAAATCTAGGAATTTATTAAAATGATAATTTTCGATAAAAATCTGCTGGTTTTAATGAAGAATAAAATTATCTTGAGTCATTTTAAAACTTTTATGAAACCAAGTAAAAAAGAAAGTATATATTATAAAGAAAGTATTTTTTTTAACTTTTAACCCTATCGAATTATTTTAATCCTAATAATGTCTACATTATTTTATTGTTATATGATATTCTCTAAAAATTTGGAAAAAAAAAAGAATTTCTTTCTTATTCTAATCTATAAGATTTTAATGGTCTTTTTCATTTCTATTTAAACAATGTGCTCACATATAGAAGTACCTAACAACATTGTACCCAAGACTATATTATTATAATGTCTAACTTGCTTTGAAAACAGATTCTATGGAGTTTTTTGATCATTCTTTTCCATGAGATCGACGATTTGGAATGGGCCAAACAAAAAATACTTGTTTTTGAGGATGTAAAAGTGCCTGTTACGGGTCTTTTTGAAATAAATGCTTTGAAATTGAGTGCCATTACAAAACATCGATCACACCAACAGATATCCTTGGCACTGAAATAAAGCAGAATTTTCAAAAAAACTTCGTAAGTTTTAAACAATACTTAAGCCACTTTTTTAAACGTTTTGTAAAGCAAAAAAAACGTAGCCACTGCAAGTAGAATGATAAAGTGTGAGAAGAAAACTGTGACAGTCTATGTTATCCGTCACCATCGACAGGTTACTTCGCGAAGACTCAGCAAAAAACTTGTTCGATGTATCTGTTACTTCGGTACACTAACTAAAGACTTAAGTGTGCAATAGTTTTTAGTGGTTTTTTACACAAAATCACGTGGATGGAGCACGCTTGCTTAGAAGAAACCGATTCACTCAAACTTTGCAGAGATCCAGATTATAATGATCGGAAAACAAAGAAGCAGGCAGCAAATTCAGCAACATCAACAACAACATCGCAACATCATCATCATCATCATCATAGCAACATCGTGAAAACCTAAATGCCATAATATATTTATTGGGTCTAGTAAGTATTGAAATGTTGAATGGAACAGCTTAATGTTTTCTCGAGATAGCGATGTTTGTTCCATACAGGAGGATGTTCAGTCTGAAGCTCTGCACCCCACCCTTATATGGACACAGCTTTCTGATAGACGCTGTGGAGTACGCAAGGAGTGATCTCGGAAACGACGCATGAGCAATGCCACTGAGAAATAATAGCTCATATTTGGTTTTAGAATATGAATAATTAGGCACTACTAAATTTGATCAAGTACGAAATGTTCACGGCACGGTATGCGCATCTTGCTCTTAGTGAACGAGATGCTAGATGGTCCGAGGATATGGCTCTTTCTGTCAGTTGCAGATACAAACACGGTTAAAATTGTAATGGCAAAGATCTATACTGTATATACAACAGTATAGATATTTGCCATTACAATTCTTTACCATTCAAGAGTCTTTCTTATGTAGTTCAGAACGACTAAGGGACTACACGAGATTGCAGAATTTTCTAGGTATCTTTCGTCTGATCAAAGCATTGACTGGGAAAATATTGACCGACGGAAAAGTGAATGGAAGTCTAAAAATTATGCCTGTCAGAAAAAATATTGCAATTAATCAGATAAAAATATCTAATAATAATCTCTTGATAATCTTTTAAATTTTATACCATTCGATCGATCACTAAGATCGACATTATACAAACAGCCCAGACCCAAGTACAACGAAAAACTGTCACTAGCCCACCAACATATCAAAATCAATGAGCCCCAGTACACACGCGTGCAATAATACGTACGCAACCTATACGTGTACGTACATACGACGACAGACGATATTGACTTTGATAAACGAGCCAGTCAGTGTCGCCCTACAAGAAGCCACGTCACTTTGGTGCATTGCGGTTCCTACATCTTAACCCAGCCCTTGTTTACACTCAATCCGCGTAGTTTTTATGACTACTAACGTGATATTACGTCCAACAGAACGCTTATGGTAGTCCTTTATTTGTTTGATACAGTTTATGGCACGTAAGTGGAATATTGTAAGTGGGTACAATCGTCGTTTTTAGATGTTAAGGTATATTGTTTTGATGTTTACTCGGGAGATTTAGTTAAGTTTATCTGTAGTGGGTTTTTGTTTGTAGTGAATATTTTTTTACGGTTTGTGGTTTGTTTGGCTTCTCGTCTTGTTTAATGGCTGGTTTAAGTGTAAAGGATGTTCTAGGTAAACTAATAAATTATCAGATTATGCCTGTGTAGTAAGTGACTTTCCTTCGACATTAAGAAGTTCCAGGTAATAAATGAGATTCAAAACCAATATTACTTAATAATATAGCAATTTAAAAAAATTCAACATTGGGCTTAAATTTACTGACTCAAACTTGTATCAATGGTTGCAATACCTCCTCAAATCAAACAAAAGCTATTTCAAAGATTTATTAAACCATGAGCTTTATGCATACTTCCTTAAAAATTTGCGGCCAGTAATAAATTGTGAGCATTCATAGGTTATATGAAAGACATTGATACATGCACGAGTTCGACTCACGGTATCACGACATCGCGGTTCTCTTCAAGGTTTCCTTGAATACAAACCATATATTTTTTATATAAGAACCTATCAATATTCGTACACGTGTAACAGAATATGTGCAACGCTTCAGACGACCCAAGAAAAATAATGAGTGAGAATAAAATGATAAATTTGTAAAAAAAAACACCGAGTGACTTGGGACAAGGGCGAGAACGTGATGATGATGATTTGTATTTTAATTCATCATCATCATCAGCCATAAGACGTTCATTGCTAGACAAAGGCCTCCTCCATAGAACACCATAACGAACGGCAACCTGCCGCTTGCATGAGGTCTACCAACGCTGCATCTTCCGGTTCGTGGAGGTATATCAAACTATTTCTTGCAAATGTGAGCAGATGTGGTCAAGAGAATTCCCGATAACTGTGTAGAAAAAATCTCTTTTTATCTTAGGAAGTTACTAGATAGCAAGTGACTTCGTAAGATAAAAAGAAATAGTTAGTCTGCAAGAAATAGTTTGATATAGGTACCACCACGAACCGGAAGACCCAGCGTTGGTAGGCCTCCCACAAGGTGGACCGACGACATCGTGAGAGTCGCACTTTATGGTTGAAGAGGTCAGATCGGCAGTCATTTGATGCATAATACTGGTATTCAGCTAAATACTCAATAGTATTTTTCAAATATTAGTAGCATTTGAGCAACGTCCGATTTGCAAAGTCTAACTAGACGTGGTCACATCCGAAAAAATCGATGTTGATCCATAAGCGTAAGCGCTAGGCAGATGATGATTATGTGGTAGAATCAAAAGTTAATGCAAATCTTAGTCATAAGAATTCTTTATCATCTGACTATATTTGTGCCTGTTTGCTGCAGTGAATTAACTTTCCTTATCATATATGTAACACATCAGATTTAATTCATCAGTCGATTCCAAACAATTTACTATCCAGACTTAAGTTTTAAATTCAATTCTCTCTCCACTTGCACGCTGTAAATTCTATCTTCCTATATTCCTAAATAATATATAGCCTGCCCATTAAAGCTTACCGTAACAGAATACCTACGCCTTCACACAATTTAAAACGTTGCTCTATTAAAATTATGAAAATATACCTATTCTGTAGAGTGAACGCTTTCGTTATCGTTAAGTAACGTTAGCGGGGAAGGCCAGCGAAGGCTTTCAGGCGACTAGCTGATAGCATTTACATAATATTGGAACAGTTCCGATACACCTAGGGATCATTAGCCATTGATCGGCTTACGATATGGAATACGGCTTTGGCTAGTGGTGTCGATAATAGCCTTAGCTTTTGTGTTTTGTTAGTAACGAAAGGTTGAATTTTGTTAGTCAACACTTGTGTGGGCGTTTTAATCTTAGGCTATTGTTTAAAATACATTACAGTACATTGTCTCAATACTGTTTGTACGTATTAATTGGACCTACAATTAAATGAAAGCTAGTGTGGAAAAAATTAAAAAAAAGAAGTTGTAATAATTTATTATGATACCATATCACACTATCTTTAATACTAATCATACGATGAAACGTACATATCGTGGTTTAAAAGAAAGTAAACATAGCCACCCTAAGCCAACATACCTATGACACAAAGAAAACTGAACTGCATAAACACTCGACACTCATTACCACAACCCCTTAAAATATCACAGCCGATTGGATACAAAATAATCGACAAATTGCGCAGAAACTTAAAGGTGCATATCTAGCGAATGCCCGCTGGTATTACTCAGCAAATAACCATATAATAAGCATTAGCATAATATTGAAACGTCAGCGATATGGATTCAGCAGCTCATTAACGTAATTGATCAGCTTCCCGCTAGGCTCGAATCAATCGCACGTCCTACCATTGATTTGCATTAATTACCGTAGCGAATGTCGCATATCACCCTCATACACCAAGTCATTATTTTGATGGACTCCGTTTTGGTTATCGCCGATGGACTCTCAATGGCTTTTAGTCAAGCTCCACGTAATTAGTTGCTTTCGAAGTCGTATCTACAGTTCGGAAACACCGACAGTCGTGTAATGATACGGTTAACAGATTAGTTGTTTTAGCTAATCCGTTAGTAATGAATGTCATTAGTGCTACTCGATGCATGTGCTCAACTGATATGTTGTGGTTAGCTACCGTACTATACAGTATACGTCTGTATGTAGGGTAATGCACACATGTCAACAACACATATAGGTAACTAATACCATCTATCTGGAAACAACATCGCAAACAACAGTGAGGCTCTGTTTCAAAACATACAACTTTGACATCTGCCAAACCAGAACAAACACAATCCAGCGCAAGGCGGTGGTACACACCCGACTTAAATCAAATAACTGTATTGCTTTTAGCTTTGTAAAGCTTCAAGTGCAATAGCGTCAGTGGCGGATGTTCCACCCCGTCTCCAGTCTGTAGTCTATGATATTGCTCCACGCCCTTTACATGTTCGGTGGGGTCTGAAGGCGGGAGGCGCGCGGGCACGCACGCGGCACTCTGCTGCCACGCCACCGCCACGCCACCGAGCCGCCACCTCTCCAGAGATATCGCAAGCGTGACGCCCGACCTAACTGCTCCAGTTTATCCCTTTAATTGCCTTTTTTTCTGGAGAGTGGCTTTAAGCGCTCCCGCCATATCTCCTCACGTCGCAATTACGGAGACGTCTTATGATAAATCTGCCGTAATTTGCATGAGATAGCATACGCTCTCAACTTTCACGCGAAGCTTCCTACTCTTGTCGTTTATTACGTTAGGGAACGTTTCCAAGAATGAGAATGAGCTATTTAACTACTAACTAGATAGCGTTAACTATCGTTTGCGGCTGAAAAATCCGAGACGTGAATTGTCGGTCCACGTTTTTATTTTTCTTGTTCCGCGTTTTTATTTCGCTTGTAATCGCAGTTCTCTGGGGACGAACTTTGTTTTCGCGAGAAAATTTTGGGGAGTCACAGTATAACAATTTAAAGTCAGATGCACTTTCATACAATTTCTGTGCTGGAAATAAGACGGTAAGAGGCAAACAAAACAGACGGTACAATCTCCGTGTTGCAACGTGGCGAATTGGCGGCCGACACCCCAGGCTGCGGAGCTCTCCTCGCCAATCTCGGCATTTTTTCCAAGTTGCCATTGCCTGTGTGGTTGTGTGGCGGTGTGCCTGTGAGCTCGTGCGCCTGTGAGGCCGCATGCTGCGCGAGCGAGCGCCGGCGGCAGATATTGTAGCGTCAGCGGACCGCCCTGCGGACTGCGACGCTACGCGGCTATTTGTCGAACGATGCGCCAAAACATCGCATCGCAATCGCACGGAAAAATTATTCCCCGCTAGATTGCTACTCTTCGCTTTTTGAAGGTGCATTTACTTTGCAGGTTGAGAGTTTTATATTGTACGGAAGATGAGGTACAGATTGTATTATCTTGTTGGCAAGCTTTCCGATGCAATTTTCATTTCGATTCGATACGAACAGGTAAAGCTTTGTAGCATTCTTGAAACACGCTGATGTGGTGAATTCATTGAGGTGCGTGGTAGGGCTTATCCAACCAAAGAAGTAGTGATAATGGCGCCCATTTCGAGAAAACTGTTTCGAGGTCTGTTAGGGAGATACATAATAAATAAGCTTGACAAAATGTGTTAGACGAGTTTCACGCTCTCTTAGAAGGAAAGTCATGACCCTTGTCAGGTCATAACTACTGCTAGAAACAATATAGATTACTCAGACTCTTTATTAGAAGAAATAACAGGTATAATCAGAAATAATAGTAGTAGATGAAAAGTTTTTTGCTTACTCAACCATTATAAACTTTTTAACGGTCTCGTGTCGAAAAAAAGAGAGCAGGGCACTTTTTATTTCAAATGATCAGGCTTTCCTGTAGTGTGTAACGATTTCAAGTTTTGGCGGTCTTGAAAACTTGAAACCGGAGCTCAATGAGTTACTGCCATTCCTAACTAAGGTAACTTTAGTTAAGTTTGTGAAAAGAACGAGTGCAATGGAACACATTGATAGTATAAAAAAGACGGAAATATTTCTATAAAGATAGTTAAATACTACTTTCACTAATTTAAAACGCTTAACGTTCAAATGCAAACAACCCCTAACAACCCCCAAAAAAAGGAGAACACAGAACAGTCTTTAAAACAAAGTTCAAGTCTAATAAACTAAGGTAGTTTGAAACGTTAATGCTACCTACCCGAGCGGTTAAAAAGATGAAATGAGCTCTAGCTTCGATGGTCGATAAACTTATTACCGGAGAAGTGTTCGGTGACCGTCGGAGCGTGTGGGCGGAGTCGTGCGATGACGTGTCATTAGTCCTTTACACTTACGTTATATCGGACGATGTCTTTGTAAAATGTTTTGTTATTAAAAGAGTTTTATATGTCTCGCTTCAAACTTTTTGGAGTGGCGGGTTGTAAAAGGGAATTTTTGGAAAGTTTTGTTGTGATATCACATGTGTGAAATATTATTTTATGGGTGTAGACGAAGTTATTTTTAAGTATGAGAGGCAACTTTTGTTTGGAAGTAACTTGTTATGATTTTTCAGAAACCTTAAATTGAAGGGTCCTCAAAATACTGAATTAGTCATACACAAACTAACCCAGAGTATTCATTTTGTGTATTCCATCGCGGCATTTAGTTTAGTATTAGGTTATGTACGACATCACCAAGTAATCCTGAGATTACTAAAAAAAGAAGGATGGTTTTTGGTCAGTAGAAAGCTGACACTCCCTTCTGCTCTGACCAGAGTGGGAGGAGTTTTTGATGATTTTCCAAACCCAAAAAAAGGCTTCCGTACCATTAAAGTGGATATTGAGAGATTTTCCATGTTTTTAGCACCATAAACTTCTTATAGGCTTTCCTGTGATCTATGAGTGTTGAACTAATTTTAAAGATTACAATAATCTTTTTATCCAATCACTACATCACTATCACTACATAGTATAAAACAAAGTCGCTTTCTCTGTCCCTATATCCCTATGTATGCTTAAATCTTTAAAACTACGCAACGGATTTTGAAGCGGTTTTTTTTAATAGATAGAGTGATTCAAGAGGAAGGTTTTAGTATATAATTTGACCGACATCCACGCGGGTGAAGCCGCGGGCATCAGCTAGTAATTAATAATTGGATAAAAAGATTTTTACCTCAAAAATTCCTACACCTGAGGACTTTGATAATATCTCTAGCTTAATCGGAAGCGAGTAATACATTAGCAACTCACATTGTGCCTAGATATGTAAAAGGAGCTACATTTGGAATAAGTAGCGAATAATTTTTCTACCTCCATCATAGAGAACAGCCGGAAAATGAGAATGAATAAATGAATATTTCAGTATCACTTACATCTACACTATTCTAGTATTTGAACCACCACTACCTACCTTTTACGGAGGTCATTTATATACCTGTTTCAGGCGATAAGATCAAATTAAGAAGAAACTATTGGTATATTACTACCCTAAAAGCTACTATATTTTCTTGTTACCTCAGTCCATATTTCAGTGTAAAACTAGTGTCAATAAAAGGGTGTCGGTCTCGTTCGTTGGCGGTCCTGATGAGCTAGTAACTCGTAAGGCGGACGACCCATCATGTGCTATGACACCCCATTAACCCAGGGCGGACTGCGCTTGCTAACTTACTTCGCTAATATGTTTTGAGACGTACATACCTACCCGTGTAGATATGTTGACCGGACATGATGCTGGGGGCTTGTAAATGAAGCGACCCTGTATTATAGAGCTATTCCTCACCTACCTACACTCAAAATATATGATATGTTTACATTCAACCTGCTCCCCTTTGTGACCGCTCCCCGAAAATTGTAACAAAATTTAAGTTGAAAAATACGCGCTTTACTCGAGGTGCCGGCAAAATAAAACAAGCTGTGTTTGACTAATAGTGTGAATTAATTTTTATTACAGCGGACCCAAGTTTCCAATTTCATCCATGGGTCGAACGAGCTGCAACAAAAATATTAAAGTGTTGTATTAAGCTTTGTCCTCTTCACGTTTCGCGCGTCACGGGTGACCAATTTAAGTATTAATAAAATGACAAAACGTGACCCGGGTACAGGCCGCCATCCATCACGGCGGCACGTCAAGTGGTGGCCGGGCGATTAAAAAACTGTACCTAACCAATGTACGCCTCTCCGCAGATAGGGAAAGTATTTCGGGACACACTCGCCCGGTAAATGTTCTAGACAAGGGTGAGATTAAATATTAAATTCGCGGTTAGGAATTTCGGGTTGAAAAGTAACGGTGGTGGGCATGCGCAAAGCCGCACTGATCCCCGGCCTTTTCAAAATCCAGTTTACAGCGTTAAATTCGGACTAAAAACAAAGGTGTGTAATTTTTTATCAGGTTCGAAATAACACCGGTCGGGAAGGTAGCCGGTAGTGGCGTGGGCCTTCGCGGGGAGAAGGTACATCCGTTTAAATTAATGAAATTAGGTCTTCTCTGAAATATTCAACAAATAACACAAACATGAGAAGGCGAAGTTGTGTGATGGCACGTCGTGTGCCACCGCGATAACGCAACTAATGATTGATATACTCGTGCGTCTCTGTTCAAACTAATGACAGGGTGAAGCGTGTTGACTTTCAAGTTATTAATTAATATTGCTATTATTTAGGCGGTGGTGATTACACATTTCCCGTCACATCGCTATTGAGTAAACTGGGATGATGTGAAATAGAATTTTGTTGATAATATGATAGGTGTTCTCAAAAAGAAACTAGAGTCATTTTTTCGAGTCGTTTATATTTTAAAAAGCAAAACTACTTAAACTACTAGTAAGAAGATATTACCTGGTTTGACACAGAAGTAAATAATTCCTGATTATGAAATCCTTTCAATTACTTACTTAGCAACATAATAAAAGTATTTTTTTTATAATAATAATTAAAAACGGTATTTTCAAAGTTTTCTACAGAACGCCAAAAATGAAAGGTGGATGAAAAATAATTTGTGTAGCAAATCTGCAGTACTCAGTTAATTAAAAGTTTCAACGAGATCTCGTTCAAAGAAATAGTCGTTGTCCGGCCCTAGCTCATAAAAACTATAGAGCATCTACGCCTCATGGATCGCACTACGGGTAGGTACCTACAATTGGAAAAAGTTTTGCTTAAGGGCTCATCCCGTCCTTGGATCTAAATAAAATATTAGTTTCAACGAATTAAGTAAGTAACAAATAAAATTATTTCGCCAAATACACTGTAAAAAAGTGTAAAGCAACGCAAGTGAAATAATATACATCCTTTATTACTTCACTTGCGTTGTTTATAATATAAATTAATTATGTATTTATACCCGGTTGATGGCAATATACTCGCCACCTATTACATGGGACTTAAACATAACTAGCGAAATTTAGGTGTACTCAATACATTTACACCTCTGCGTTACCCTTTGGGATTACAGGCGTGATGTTGTTATTTAAATTTAATATCGAACTTCTAATCATCTCGGGTTTTCGCATTTGGATGATCGATAATTCAAACTGAGTAAATTAAATAGCTTTCATTTTACAGCTGAGTTATTATTCAAATGTAATTTCGCATTTTGTACGCAACACATCACGTTAAGCTGAAAGTTGTGATGAAAATTACTCTTACAATACTCACACACACACACGAAAACAATTCAGCAACAATGAACCGATCAAGAGCGAGTACTTCCAACGAAACTTTTTAATTTAACGAAAGTATTTGTCGTAAAAGCCTATATTAAGAACTTTTTTATTATTAAAGTAATTGTTGACGAGAAGTATGTTTGAAATTCATAAAATATACGAGGTACGAGGTAAGTTATGAGGTCTCAACATGATTAAATGCAATTTCTTAAGGAAGAATTCTACCCAGTTATAGGTGAAAGACGAAACTTTGCCTTTAGATGACCGGATTCTTGCGTCTCACGTTTTTGGTGATATTTTATAAAGAGTTCCATAGTTTTTGGTTCTAGTGACTTGTATTAATTTATGTACTGACGTCTGGACGAATTCATATACCGTGGGCTGGGGTCCACAACTCCACGTCCAAAGAAGTATTTTGCGAACGGAACATTATGATAATTATTAAAAAAAAGAGACTAGTTTTATTAAAAACATAACCCTTTCCTTGCAGTCGGCTAAAAAGGAACAAGTTTTGAAGAACGAAAATAACATGTCCATAAGTGGAACGTTATGTTATACAGGGTGTTTGATGAATCGTTTTCTAATTTGAGGCGACGTAAGAACCGTCGTTTACTGTCACTTTCGTCCCAATAACTCGTCCTTAGACCACAGTATTTTTTTTTGGAAATCGCAAAATTTAACATTCCCCTCTTTCGGCCTGTTTGACTTTGCAAACGATGCACGAAACCCTGTAAACTAGTAGAGTAGATAACTATTATTTGAAAGATGAGAATATGTTACATTTTATTTCAGTATCACGTCTCCAGAACCTGAACCAGAAAATAAGTCTTATAAGGCACAAAAGTGACATAACTTACGGCTACCGCCAATGTTGTTTTAGTATTTTGCAATACAACCAACACCCACCGCTGATTCTCATTCCACCTTCTTCCTACACTTCAAGACTCACGTACCCAATGTTATAATTCATACACATCTTGACAAACGATCTGGTTCACAGCTCCATATGTTCTCGTGTCTACGTCAGGTGTAAAAGGTTGTAAAAGTTACAACACTAGACCGTGGGTTTGCGCGTCACGCCATGCCCAAACTTGGCGTGCAATACATTTTGCTTTCTTTACGAATACCACGGATAACGGGTGGTAAGCAGTCGCGTATTTTGTTAGTTTATTTATAAACGTTGGAAATAAATTGAGTGCCTAAAACGCTTTAGTTTGAGGTTTTAAAAAAGGATTTTAGTACTGAATTATTCAGTGAATTTTTGTGTTAGAGGGGTTAGGTAAGCTTACCCTGGTTAAGTTGGCTTTAACCTAGAGCGCGAGCTGTTAAAAAAGTCAGTAAATAACTGAATTCTAAATAACCCATTTAAAACTACATGACATTGATTTATTTTGCAGTAGGTTACTAAAAGAAGGTCAATAACAAATTCTTTCTCACACTAAAACGGTAATCGCGAGGGTATTTTTGAACAAAAAACGTTACGTTTAAAAAATGGATCCACGATGACGCAACACTTACTCGTAACTTTAACCAGCCTGTACCGAACAGCACACAATTTTAAAATTATGGCAATAATGTAAAATTTTCAACATAATACCTACCTACCAAGACCAAAATGTTATAGGGTGCAATTTTCAAAAACTTTATGCAAAGTTTACAATACTACTTCGTATTTTACCATTTGAAATAATTAAATTTTTCATATGTTCCATCTTCGTTCTCGAATATAAATTTTATCTATCATAAATTTTTCTTTTTTTAAATTATTTTTCAAAGGGGATTGTTTTCCTGTAGGCGGGTGAGCGGGCTGGGGAGCAATAGAACAGTGTAACGACTGACTTATGAACGAACGGGAGCTCATAACATCACACTTTCCCGGGATTCAGTGTTCTTTAAAAAATAATTAAGTGCCCACTGGTGTTACAATGTTAGTTATTATTACTAAGTACAACACGTATTAAAAGTACGTTCTTTTGATGAGTTTTAAAATATATTTTTAGGGTTAATGTGTATTCTAAGTAATTATTTTTTTTGTTATAGCCTAAACCTTAAAATTTTAGTTTCATGTTATTTGAATTCAAACGCTCCAAAATGGGATCCTAGTTTACAAGACTAAAATGAGTGATTCTCTATTAGATGAGGTTCGGCTCATTACTTACTCTCTCATACATCCTGATCTAAATTATTAACCCTCCTTTTAATCCCAACCTCTTTTCAAAACTATCCACCCCTCCAGGGAAAACTGGACCACACATTACAATGAGGTTTAAAATTCGTTGTGAAAATTTAAAATTAATTCTGTATATTAAGCTAAATAATGAAGGGGAGAGTCGGGGAGTGATGGAACAGATGTAACGAGTGACTTATGGAGGGGACGGGGCTCATAACTACCGTCCAGCGGCGCATAAGTCCCGCGACCGCACACTGAAGCTGCACCCCGGTTTACATCATTCACGGGGATGTTGTATTTAACGTGGATATCTTGATAGAATTTGTAAATTATAACTAGTTGTATAGGGGGTTGGGAGGATTGTTTTAGAGTGTGTTGGAAGGGTTATCTGGTGCCGAGATTTTTTTTGTTTCAATTTGGAAGGCCCATGATAGGTTTTTTTATTTATTATACAAAAAAAAAGAAAAGTAATATGCTCCGAATATGTTAATAACACATTCAAATAACCAATTTAATGAAGCGTTATCGCATAAAAAGTTTACAATTTCATTAAATCCTCCCTAAATAGTTATAAAGAACTTCGTTATTTGGCTGTCAGTCAGCTTTTAAAAGCCCGACAACAAAGTTAAAACGAAGTAATTAAAAAAGAAAACACAAAATACTTACAAAGTCGGAAGCTCGGCTCTCTTCACTTAAATTACTTGCGATTACACCGACAAAACGTTTTAATGAAACACGTTAAATCGCGCCAAGTGGGCCCGCCGGCGCGCGCCACGCCAGCTACCATACCCTCCACGTCTGCCATAGTTCGGCAACTTCACCACTTACTGCGGTAGGTGGCGGGTAGTTTTTCCTCAAATATCTTAGCCGTAAGTAGAGTTGAAACTACTTCTGCAAAGTCCATTAAAGAGTATAAACTCACGCCGCGGTGATTACAAATGCCGCCGATTTCGGCGACCGTTTCGGGGTCGATTAAAGCTTTTTAATTGAAATCACCTGTGATAAACTTTGAGCAAACGGATGGGACTCGTGTTAACCAAATATAATCGCAGTTCTGTGAATCAAATTACCTATCGATCATAGGTTTACCGTGACCAATTCTAATGGTCTCATTTAGGTAACGAAGTTATTTTTGGAGTTTATTTTGGATAGCGGTGAAAGGTAAACCTTTGATCATCCATTTATCCTTTTGTCTGATTCGTATGGAAATGTCGAAGTGTATGTTTTTGAGTGACATTTTTATTTCTGAGATAATTTTCGACAAACCTGTGATTGACATAATTTGAACTATAAATACGTACTTACTACCTATTTTCAATTAACAAAACGAGTGCAAACTAGAAATGCGCATCCGTTAGAATTAAAAGTGTATATGTATTATATCATGGTACAACGGCGGAGAGCCAGTGCAGTCGCTACATATAAATATGTAACCGGAGGAAACGCTGACGTCTGCGTTCCGCCGCGTCGTTGCGGAAACCGCGTCAATTAAGTTGCCCGCGATGACATATTAGCCTTTGTTCCCCTGCATCCCCTCTCCCACTACGACCGGTATTTACTCGCAAGAAACTTGCAGTATGTACTGCCAGATAATAGATAGGTAATGTTGCTCGCGGCTGTGCGTGATTTCCTATGCACTTGGCTCTACGTTCCAGTTTATATTCTATTCATCTGCATCCGAGGTTAATATGTTATTGCGCTTTGTGTTATGCCGTACATTATGACGCCGTATTTATAACCATACGGCTGTGTTAACTAAACTGTAAGCCGTATTTAATAAGAAATATTTGGAGAAAAATGAATTGGAAAAGTTGTGACAGTTATCTAAGAAGAATTACTCTTCTTCGTTCTGACATGAAAAAGATTTGAAGACTCAATAAATATACTTCTAAGAATAATAACAATCCAGACAGGTATAAAAGAGAGAGATTAAAAAAATATATAAAATTTTAATATCTGCCGCAGTCATCTGCCAGATGCTGACTGGACAATTAAATACCGCTGAATCAATTCTAAATTAAATAGATCCGCTGTGAAAATACAAAGTTTAGTGACTGTCAATGTCAAACAAAGAAGATGAAAAAAGTTTTTTCTTCCAATTCCATTTTGCTTTCACCATTCCTCTTTTGCAGTCTCTAAAACTTTTCAAAATAAGAGGTTTTCCAGAGAGTCTCAATTATCGATAAAGACGATATTAAAAATTCGTTTGTTTTGTTCTTAGCTTGCGCCTTGGAAGCGGTGTCCCCTTTTTTCTATTGTTTGCGTAAGAAGGGAAAGCAGAAGCGGCGGCAAACGATAATCAGAAATTTGAATTTCGCCCCCACAAGGCACTGACAAAATCATCCGATTTTGTGCGTCGTTTATCATAGCAATTAATTAGGCGAACAAAAAATATTATGTTGGTTTTTCCGAAAATGGTTGATGTCAGCAAACAGTTTGTTTGGCTCAAACTTTTCTATTTTGTTTTATCTCAAACCGCTACATCGTACGGCCGGGCTACCTACGAATACCTACAGGGTGCAAGCAATCGATAGGGCGTTATAAGCGGAATCTATATTCATAATTCACATATCTACATAGTAGCCGTTCGGTGGTATGATGAAGGAACATGGTCTAAATTTATTCGTGAGCATTACAGTGTAACATGTACGAGGCAGTGCTCCCTTAATGTATTCATGTAATTCGCATAGCCGGCATCCCCTTTGACCGGCCACGCAACACCGCACTGGCTGCCCGGATAGAGTAATATAACGTGATGTTTTAAAACCATCCATCACGTTTAATGTCCATATAAAAAGAAGGAGGTAGCGTGCCGACTCTATCCGCGGATTTTTGAATTTGCGCTCGGTACGATTTTTTCATTCGGTTTTCGTCTAAAACAAGCTAGACGCGCCACACTCACTTATCTTTAGCATCTCTAAAGGAAATTCACTTGTTGCAAGACGCCCCGACAACCTCAAGTTTTATAAATGTTAATACAAAACAACACCGTCGACTTTCTCATTTTCACCTCACGAAACTCTCTCGCGTCCGTTTATTGCGGGTGGAAATTATCAATTGACTACACTCTAGTATTCACCAGTGCAAATACAAAAGCAAGAGCTTACCGTCTATTCTGTGCGAGGTCAAATAAAACCTCAAGTATCAGCTACTTGAATGTAAAAACGTTGGGATGCGACCGGCCAGGCAGCGCTCCTGACGGCAATTTACATTAAATGCGGCTTGCACCCACCAATGATAACTTACACTCGCTGGAGCCGCCAAACTAGTGTTTACTATTGTGAGCTTAAATATTTTGTGTTAAATAAAAACTTGTAAAATTATGCGCAGAACAAAACCTCGTAGCTCAGCGAAAAATCTCGGTTCTCGCGGCCTCAGCGAAAATTCACAAAATAGCTAAGATTTAAAGTGGAAGATAAATAATACGGTATTTTAAATCCAAAACACTTGGTAGCTGCATTAATATTTAGAATGATAGCTAAGTTGAAGGTCATTATTGAAATACAAGGTGTAAACTGTAAACGAATCCTTCACGAAGCTGTCAACAAAGCATTCCGAACATCAAATTAAGTAACTACGCACAAAACATTACTGGGAAACTTTACTTTTGGGAGAAAAATCAACACCAAAACCAAAACATTATGCTGGTAGATACACTGATTACTACAGTTAGTCAAACAGGTATTAAGGATATTTTTACACCCATTATACTCTAGTACACATTAAATGTGTAGTCAATCATTCCGAACGAAAATCGCCTGTCAACACATAAATCACTAGATTATTCACAAGACAAGTTTAATTAATGCTGTTATCTGTCAATGGACATTGTCAACCAATTAAATTGCGACAAATTCATCAAGAACAAGTGCTGCAGCGCAATTCGGGAAAGGCTTCCAGCTATAAGTGGAATTGATTGATTCATTACCATTTCAGCACTACACTAAAAGGTGGAAAGTGGTTTTTAATGGAAAACACGTAAGGTTGCTTTTTAAATTATGGACAGTGAATTGTTTTGTTTGTCATTGCAACTAAGTATGTATTTAACGAATCATTTAATGCAATTTGAAATATTTTAAGTTAATTTTACTCTGCTTATTTTCTGTTTCTAAACTTCGAATCTAAACTTCGAATCTAAACATGTACACTTTGTTCTCTTTATAATGCGAAGTAGTTAAAATAATACTGAATTATAACAATACTAAAATAGTTTTATGCAACCATTTTACCACTCATACAACATTTTGATTACACACTAATAGTTCGTGGACATGTTGTCCAATAGCTGTCAAATCCAGAGATATTTTGTCGTTTGCAAACGAACTGTTTTATAGTGTCCTGTTCCAAAAAATACAATTACAAACCCGTTTAATATTTTTTTTAATCAAACTCTGTTGTAAGCATTCACGGTCTATAACTATACTGAAGCTGGTGTTTTACGTGATTATACTTTATTATGAGCTCTATTATTGGGAGCATAAAATTAGCTTTTTCTTTAAAATGTTCTTCTTTTATAATACATTTTAAATAAATAATCCAAAATAAATGAAACCACCAGACAGACATAAACTTTTCCCGGCAGTACACACCTACTAGAACTTCGTAAATGAAAAGAACCTCTTAAAAAAAAACATAACACAGACATCCCACACCCCAGGGTCTTTGATGAACATCTCGTTACAATAAGCAACCCTCTCAACTTACCTTTGCACAAGCTCTTTTGCCTCCTCCACGTTTTTTTTTCATGCGAGCTACTTCTGAATTCTATTGTTTTTATTACCCTAGTAAATATGTGCCGAACCCCTCTCCAGACGAAGCCATTATAGTATCGTTGCTGAATTCAAAAATGTCTGCATTATGCAGGGTTTTTAAAGAAACCTTTGAGTTTTTACAACTATGAGAAAATAAAAATGATACTACCTAAATGTTACTGCTAAATAATTTTTCGTGCCTGTGTTTTGGAGGGGTAGGTAAAAGGGGTACGTTATGCAGTCGTAGTTCGCTGATGTTTGGGCCTTAAATGATAGGGGACCACCCTAATAGCCATTTATCAGTCGCTGTTCCAATTTCCGGCTGCTAGTGGGATTTTTAATTATTTTAGTGCTTCGTAGTCGTGATTTTGTTTTGACCAGGATCTGTTTTAGAGTCTCACTTTCATTCGTTTTCTATTACCTAACGAAACCCAAACTTTTTACCGTAACAACCTAGAATTTTAATACGATGCATTTATGATGTGAGTCCAGGCAAATACTTTTTCTTAATAAAAAAAAGTTGTAATTTTCCTTCGACGGATCCCAAACAAAACTAACACAAATTATAATACGGTTGTCTTCCTAATCCATCTACATCTAATAACCCTATTTGTTCAGAATAATAAATAAACGTACTCACGAAAACGGGGGAAAAAGGAAATAGACTAAATAGACTGTTATGCGATTCAATCACTGGAGCATCTAGGTTACGGACGGCCTCGAGATCACCGGCCGCATACTAAATTATTAGCCCTTAGTTATTTATGCACCGTGAACCAACATCTTAATAGCTCGCCGGAGTTATGTCCAGCCTAAAATAATATTTTGTGTAAATGTTCGAAAATAAACAAGCCGCGTTAAACCGGTTACTTTACAGTCACAATATGTCGTAAGTTTGCTACGCTACTACGCCATTTTGTGGCAATATAATGTCAGAATGAGTTTATTATAAAGGTTTAATTTTCAATTTACGTCTAACCACAACGTGATGAAATGTTATCAAAAGCTTACCTTTGGGTGTGCTCTCCTGGGGAAGGCCACTTTAGGGTCAATCTGAAATTGAAAACACAACATTTTAATACAATTTGAATCAAAGGAGATATGTATAATGCGGGGCTGTGTTCTAATTTTGCCAGAGGAGCGGGTTTGGTCCGGTGACTTTGCAAATGTAAAAAAATCACTGAGACGCGTCGAGCCCAACTAATCATGGACCGCACGTCCGCTTGTGAAGCGGGCACGATAAATTCGCATCGCCTCTGCGGCTGCAATGTCCAGTCCTAAAATCCCAGCTGCAAAAAACCATCGGACTGAAAATCCTGCGCCGTGGTCCTGTCACTCGATTTCGCCTCTCGTCTTTTTCATGTAACCGAGCTCTACTATTTCATACGTGGCACTGTTTAAGCCCTCAGATTTTCTCCCGGCAGCGAGCGGTCGCTCCAGGTCTTTTTGCTCGTATCTCGACGCGCCGTTGACCGCTATAAACGCAAAATATAAACCCAAAGAAGCTACCTTTGACATTTTAGAGGTAAAACGTTTCATTTCCACTCGTGCTAACCGTTTTGTCGAACGTTTTCCACATTCAGCAGAAATGCTCCAGGATTTTTTTAGCGCAGTCTTACTTAAAAAAATTACGAATGTAGAAAATGTGTGTTTTATGGACACGTAGATATATACACTAAGACTGAGTATGAATGTGGGATTCTGCCTTACAATTAAAATGTTCATATAAGACGACCTCTATTGTTTTTTTGTTTGTTTTGAAGAATGTGTTTTAAGTACTCGTAGAATACAGTCTAATTCTATTCATCAAAGTTTTAAATATTACGTACATTTTTAAGTCGTAGAGCGCACAATAGACGCGGAGCCGGTAGGCATCCACGTCCGCGTAATTACGAAGCAAAAGCGTGAGAGAATAATTTAAAAGATTTCGCCCAAGAGGACTGCATTATTACAATATCAGGGAAACCGCTTTACAGCGTCATTCATACATTCTTAATTATTTAATTATCTTCTGAGTGCGCCACGGCACACCAGCCCAGCACAAAATCCGGTGTAATTTGATTAAATTGGATTTCAACCAAAACTATTTGTATTTTTTTGTATGAAAATGTAAATTGTAATTATTATAACGAACGCCGCGGCCCACGTGTGGTTGACACAAAAAATATCACTACCCACAACACAGGAGATGTAAAACGATGTTGGAAAGCTTTTAACCACCTCACGCAAGCAATTTTGTAAACGTTGTAAAATGACCACGAAAGTATACAGAGCAAGCAGAAAAATCATAAAATCCCAGATGGTGGCGCTAAAGCGATTAAGCGGGTCGATGATAAATTTTAACGAGTTATTTTAATGGAGGCGATCGCAGTCAGTGGCTAGCCGGCAGCCTGCGTCGATAGAAAAATAAAACCAAACTCCCCAAAAAGACTGTTTAATACGTGACCCCGTGATTTTTTTATTGTTTCGTAAACGTTTAACGATAATTGCTTTTTGAAACGACGCCTTTTGTACATCCAAAATGTCATTCCATTTGTAATTGAATACATAAAATGTGGTAGCGCCCTTATCTACAAGTCCATGACTACTTTTTAACAAAAATGGATAAATGTGAATGGAGGAAATAACGGAAAATGAATAAAATAGGGTTCTAACGTGGGTTGATCTATAATCAAGCAGAGCGGCTTAAAAAATTCGGCTTAAAGACATAAATAAACGATCTTATATTACAAATAATATTAGTATACAAGTTGGATGGATAGTTGAAAATGAAAGGTCAAGTTGTGCTACGCCGTAGCAGAAAGTCAGTCGACGTAGCTGCCGCGTAGCACTGCTACGCTCTACGCACATTGTTTCCAAATTAGAATCAGTTGATTTTATTTCAAAGAGCAATACTTTCAACTTAAAAAGTTCAATACTCCTGTGCAAAATGACAGGAAAACATCGATACAAATGTGACATTTTGATATGGAGCCATTTGCGTGATTACAATCGACGCAGCGGCGCACCCTCTACCCGACTTCGACCTCCCCCTCCCTACAACTTCCCTTACGATAAAGATTGACATCACCCACCTTAACTTTCGAATTATCCTAACTCAAATTCCTCAAATAAACTAAATCCAGCTCTAATCTATACAACATAGAATACAAATTCATTTAAACCACACGAAAATTTTAGCGTGTCATCGCAAGAAAAGATTGTAGGCGAAAGCACATTAGTGGGATATCACTACTGGTAGCGAAAGAGCATGTTCACTTTATGTACTCGCTACCATCGCATCGACGTAAAGTCGATTACGTTAAATTTTATATTAAGCAAACAGTTTTATCGATATGTTGTGTATTTTCAAGTCATTGCGGTAACGTGCCGCAATGAAAGTTCATTGTATCACTTTACTGTTTAACCCATGACACCAGCACACCTGCTTTTATTGAAGTCATAATGTCAGTTTTCGGTAGTATTTCGTGCACCAAGTTTAATCTGTTTTCAATACAGGGAGCTAAGTAGACATACCTATCGTATTAGTATTCTAAACCCAAGTTAATAATCAAACGTTCTCCGTATCGCGAAGTGAACTCTAGTTAATAAGCCAACATTCTCGGAACGCAATTCGATCAGCATGTTGTTAAATCCTGATAATTAACAAACGTCACACGTCGGGCTTGAGTTACGGACAAGAAAGTTTAATGACGCACACTCACTGCAAGCGGTAACTGAATTTATTTACGTGCAGACGACACGTTAGTGTCGCCCCGGGCGGCGTTAAGTGGGGACCGCATCATTTGCTGTTCAGTCAGCAACGCGCACTCTAACTCCTCCTAATTGGAACGAATTTGGCTGCAGGTGCAACACTCGACTTGGCTCAAGATTAGGGGCGAGCTATTGCGAGTATATTCTGCGCCGTTCCCTCTTGAAATATTCGATGTGCAACGCGCAACTTGCGGCTCGCAGCGCCGTCGCCGCGCGCGCCGTCATCACGTGCGCTCCCACTAACTTGAATTAAATTAAGAACAATATTTACCCTCCGAGCCGAGATAAATGATATTGCACACTTAAGCCAGAGTTAATGTTTGGTGACGACTTATGTACCCACATTCTTAGCATAAGCTAGTGAAAATGCCATTGCGAGAACGAGACGCTCTCATACATGTTCCAAACAGTAGAGAGAGAGGGCAGAACAGAAACACCTCAACAAGAAAGACTTAACGAGGCGCGCTTCAACGTAGACAAATAACAGCACGCCAACAATGTTACGTGGCGTTATTTTAATTGATACAGCTTTAACTCATTCTGTACAGAAAAAAGCAAAAAAGTTGCGACGCGATCGGAAAACACTTGACACAGATTGTTTATAAAGTAGGATTTGCTTCAACGCTCGGTGAGACAAGCAGTAATGAAACCGGCTAGGGCGGCTCGACAAACGTCATTACTGGGGCACGCATAAATATGCAAGGCAGGTAACGCACATTTTCATGCGACGTCGCAAGAATTTTATCGCTCGTTTAATTCTGTGAGAAAAAAAATGGGATTCTTTTGGGTGTAACATGAGATAGGCGGCCGCGTGGGAACCGGCCCGCTGTCCTTCTTGGCCAAGCTTCGGATCTAAGTGCAGCCGAAATATATTTTATCCACTTTGTCAGATATTACTTTCTCTTAAGCATCACGGCGAAAGCGTAAACGGCGGAAGAGGCGAGACGTAATCTTATCCATCAGAGGTACCTTATTCGTTGGGCGTTAATGTGGCCGCTTTGTGTTGTTAGACGTACGCCTATTAACGTGTGTTTTATTCATCGCCCTTTTCCTCCAGTGTGTTACACGTCGGCTACAATTGCTAGGGACCTTAACGACATAGTTCTCTTTTCTTAATGCCCTTGTTAATTTCGTTTACATTTGTTTAAGTGTTAGCGTCGTTTATTTACTTCGCCCCAGACGGAGCTGTCACGCTTTTCTAGTTTATGTTATAATCGTTTACTTGTGAATGATGAATTGTACCTGGTGTTGGAGTAGCTATTATTATTTTTTGTTCTTTCATTGTACGGGTACGGAATAACATTATTCTTGTTAAACATTTGTTTTTGTTTGAGATGTAGGCAGAACCTTTCTCTTTAGGTTAGATTTAATTGGCTTTAAGTTTGTCAATGTATGTCTTCTACGTCAAAATAAAATAGATTGAAAGTAACTATTTAAAGCAGAACTAAAAATCAAAAAATCACTGACCTTTTTGTTAAGAAAAGTTTTATTTTCATGCATACAATGAGAACAAAACTTAATAGAAATCCACAGCCCTACATCACTAAACCTCTTAACAAAACAATAAGCCCCAATCCCTTAAACCAACTCCACTTAAAAATTCAATAGTTTCACAATTGACAGCGAAGGTACAAAGTTTAAGCTTATCTAGCGTTTCAGGTCAGTACCAAAGCCGGGTGGGCATTAGCACAATGTGGTCGGTGGTCTCGTGAGACAAAGATTACGCACAGTTCGCTCGCCAACGTAGATAACAACGGCTGGCTGGCTACTGGATGGTGCACCTTTTGTGTAGCTTGCTTACAATTTTGGTGAACTAAGGGAGTTGTAGGTACGCTCGGGTTTATGTTTTGTTACTGTGTGTTTAGAGTAGATGGAGGTTATGGAAACGTGTAGACTGAATGGTTTTTGTCAACAATTAGGTGCACGTACAATTAGGTAACATAATCGTTTTACCGCGAATATTATTGAAGTTGTTGGTGTCTTGAAATATTTTGTCGTTTGAAGTTTTAACATCAAGTACGTCAAAAATACTTTACAGGAAATTGCGAAAACCTTAACATTAAACCATTTCGTGGTAGGTAAAAATACCCACACGTTACTTGTTTCTGTGATTGACCAAAACAACGTCTCTAGCACACGGAATCCAATATTAAAATGTCAAAACCGCTAAAACTCACTTACGAGGTGTTAGAACTTCAACGATTTGTTATTCCGTGTCTGTAACTTCATGTACCTACCAGAATCACAGCTGTTATTGGCAGTTGTGGTGATAAATACATGACATTAAAGGGCTACTTACACATAATATATGCAGATCCAGTAACCAACCCATCCATTACAAGCTTGCAATATGCTCGCATGCAGTAACCTTAGACCAATTTCATAAATCCAAGAACTCGATCACGTCAAGCACAGAGCCGTACCGCTAGGCAGTTCTCTAATCCTGTTTGTTTGATTGATCAATGACCTATCTAGTTACCAAACAATCTACGTCGCCCGCCCGGCAGACATCCGGAGCAGATATTTGCAGTCAAAACAGACTTAGGGCCAGTACGAACTGCACTCTGCGCATGTCACTCCGCTTCTGTATTATTTATTAACTCCAACGAGCTTCCGATGTTACTTTATTCCATTGTGCAACTATCTACGGTCTGTGATGTCCGAGCTCTGGAAGTTCCGAACTGACACGACTGGGAGAAACGAGAAACTTTTCGTGCATAGAATGAATGGCTGTCAGCCCAACGTAAACATGCAAGCAAAATACTTGGTATATTATTTAGTTTGCGAATTGCGGATAGCCGTTGCTACGGGCGTCGGATTGTTTGCAATGTCACCGCGTACGAAAATTCTGCGTCGGAAAGTTTCCAGGTTCTTTTAATTTTGTAGAAGTGAATTTTTCTTGAAAATAAAAAAGTGACAATTTTACCTCTGCTTCTTTTCATTTAGAATGGAAAACATTGAAGGTAAAATAAAATTGTTTACTTAGTAAAATGTAAATATTTTTACAGTGGAACCCCTCTCAAATAATATAGACAGAACTGAAGAAAATCTGTCACAAGGAGGGAGCGGAGCGTTCGTAGGTAATGCTGGCGAAGTCGGCAATGTTATTTGGCGAGCCGGTGCAAGTAAAGGACTCTATATTAAGCATTCCTGTCCCCCCAATCTCTTCAGGTGGGCGGGCGCGACATGAACTCTACTTCAACTTATTATTTCGGGGCCGCATGCGAAGCGTTTGTTTTTCTCCGACCTACGCCTCTAATATACATTTACATATGTATCATAAACTTAATCCCTTTATTAAATTCCCCGGGAGTTTTTTTTTTTCTTACCAATATTTCTTTTTTTTATTTCGCATTTCACAATTTTAAAAGCCAATCCTATAAAGCTTATTGCTCTGAACGGTGCAGTTGTATATGGCCAGCTGTTATCTAGCACTAAATAACTGCCCACAGTTTCAAAAGTGCCTTTATATGGTTCATCATTAATGAACTCGTTATAACGCTAATTGTTCCCACAATCGGGCCTGGTCGTGACATTAAAGCGACATCAAAAATGTATGTACACTATTTAAAGATTCCCATTTCGCGGTGGTCGCGTGCAACCGATTTACGAAAGCGACTGGCCCCGTGCCCATTAAAGCAGATTACGGCCGAAAAAAAATCAACGCGCTCTTGGCGTTATGAGTTAATTTTGTAAGAATAACGCGGGCGTCGGTTAGTATTTCCCTTTATTTGGTGTTCCGGCTGCTCTGTTTGTTTAAACGGGTAATCCAGCGCAAAAACAAGCCCAGACTACATTATGTAGCGGTGCCACACAAATGTGTGTTCTCAATGTTGTCGAAACGTAATCGTCGGACGATAAAAATCACTTAGTGAACCGGGTAGCCGCTCTAGACGTTACCGCTAACTACTAACTACGGGGAGTATAACATAACAAGAGCGTTTACGTGGAACGAGACTTGTTATACTTATTTGAAAATTAACTTTCACTTCAGAAATATTCTGCACCGCTCGGTCCGAGAGAACCTCTCTAAAACGAAAGAAAATACTCAATCCCTGAAAGTAAACGATGTGAACTATAGGTGCAAATTTACTACAAGGACCCGCTCTATTATGGTGAGAGATTTAAGATGCTTGTAAGCATCTGAGATATTATAAAAGACCTTAAGGAAAATTTTGCACTTAAATTAAAAAAGTTGATATAATGCACCGTGGCGCAGTTTTCAGTAGCGAAATGGACTTATATCGCGGAACGCGTGCACTCCATATTTTAAAGGTGTCGATAAGAGAAAAAAGGAATGTCCCCGAGTTGCAAGCGCGCTTGGTCTAAACGTGTTTACAAGTTATGCAATAATTCAAATAGCGTACTACAGCAAATTTATGCTGGTGCACGGTAACATACTTCAATGGCTGAATTGGAAAGCATTTTATTTCCATGGACGTCGGCGACTAGTATAGCCGTCGTATTTTCGAATTCAGCCAGAGAACGGTGAACGTGTTAGGTGGCAATATGAATTTATGATCATGGCGAATTAAATGCGTTTAAAGGGAAACGTGATTCGGCGGGACACGCATCGGAAATTAATTAAGGACTTTTGCCACTTGGATGGCCAGCTACTGACTAATTTTCGCGCCTTCAGTGTTTTGTAGCCACATCCAGGATATTTATTGCATTTTGTTGTACTGTTTTATTACAGCTGATGACAAAAAACTGTACACATTTTGCGGTCCTTGCAGTTTTGGAATTTATGGACACTTTTATATTAAAATTGTAGCTCCACTTGTGTTATTAATTGGACGTGTGAATTTTTATTTAGTTCTGCTGTGACCTTTTGAAGCAATGTATATACGTATTTTTAGTTCCATTTTGCAAGTAACGCCGCAGTAAACGATTTTCATTTGTCATGTACAAAATACCTATATTATTAAACAATTTATAACCTGAACTTCATTAAGTAGGCACGCATACCTTTTAAGCCAGGCAAAGGTATTTTTCCTCCGAGTCTCGATAAATTTCTGGCAGTTTCTCGTTGTCTCGTTAGGGCTCACTAGATGAAATTTAAGAGTCGTCTCAGGCTGGCGGGGGCTCCACACAGATCCGGCCGCGACAAAAGGGAGCCCTAGGGACCGCGTACAGCGGGAAAAGGAATTTTTAATTGGCCTCCAAATAAAAGCCCATATAACTTACAACATAAAAGGCTTTTTTCACGGCGCAATTCGTTACGGACCGCGGTTTTAACTATTTTAGCGAAATGTTACAAAAAAAATAACGCTCATTTTTTAATTGACTCTCACGCGGACTGGTTGTTGCCGTATCGTATTTTCGCAAAGAAAGATTGGCCAGATAAGGCGTCAAAGACAGACGGTGGAGAAAGAAAAAAATACGGTCCTCTTCCATAGTCATAATGGCTTGATAGGCCCTAACGGCCACTTAAAATGAAAAGTGTGTTCCATTTTAAACTTTATTCATTATACAAAAGTTCTTGTTAGTGTAACAGACATTTTACTTTCATATTTTGGAGGAAGTCTGAAACAATTAGGACAGTTTAATCGCCACCTCTTTAGGACGGTCTGTTATTTTAATGAAACGGAGAACATTGTATTACGTTAACGTCGTGTATGTATAGCTTTATAAATCCTAATTCTTGGGTTATCTACGCCTTGTAAATGTTAAAATGGGTCCTTTCACTTTGAGCTGTATCTTCTATAATAGTTTCTATTCTACTACACTATAAAGTTTGCGATAACATGGTACTTTGAATAGAATAGAAGTCTAGTGTATTTGACTAGACTAGAATAGAATCAGATAGTCTACATATTATTTAGTCTTGTTATGTTGGCAATATTTTAACGTAATTAAAATACACCTACAGTTTAAACAATGTTGATACAATTTTTCAGCAGTATTTGTTTGCTCTTATTGACAAAATCAACACAAAGGCTCGCTACGGTATTCGCATTACAAATTAACGCGAAATATTATAATAATCATTACACATTCCACAAATAAATGTTGGTCAAACACATTGTCGCTGCGTTTCCGTCACTACCGCGTTACAAAGTGCATCATATTTTTAAACAGGCACCGATATGAAACCGCATAAAACATCGAACATTTCCTGTGGAAGTGAAAATTTTAATTTTCCGAAAAATTCCGCTGCTATATTTTAAAGTCGTGATTTATTAATGCGGGTTCGTAAACGCCATTTATGCCGTTTACGGTGGATGAGAGCAGACATTTGTGTCGGCATATGTCGCGCCCATGGCTCGTCAATGGCGTTTTGATTGTCCACTCTGCGTCAGTTCCTATTCGTCTATAAATCTGAACGGGTGTCTGTCAAGGGTTACTTCATATTTCACTGTTCTTTCCAACCTTTATGATAAAAAATATATTTTCTGAATAGATTTTTTATGAACAGAATTTATATTCGAGTAAAGTCCAATTAGATAAAAAACGTACGTATAAGTATCTTTGTTTTATAAGAGTACATTCATTCATGCAAAAACACCCTCACAGCAAGATATTTTGTAAATCTTAAAGCAAACATTAGTCTGAAATATCATCTCCAAATCCCCGCTAAATCAGAGCAAAAGTAAAACACAGAACCAGTATCTTCTAACATAAATTCTAAGTCAACTAAGCGGAATTGGTTACTACAAATAGTTGCAAGTTATGGACCAGTGGGATGTCAGTTCTAATTCACTATGTGGTACTACAGCACGAGTGTTTTATTGACGTACAATGCCTCAAGCTGTGCCAATCTTGTACTGATATTGTTTAGTGGGCTATTCACGATATATGGCTGCTCGTGGTTTATTCAGTGGTTTTTCGGACAGTTTGTGTAGCTATGAAATTGTTGTACACTCGAACAAGCTAATAAGTATACAGGTGGAAATCTTCATAAATCCAGAACACTGAAAATATTGATTGTAATTTTGTTTTATAAAGCGTTTCGCATTAAGCGAACAATGTCAAACGCTGTCCGAATCAGTCTCTAAATGTATCTGTGTAATCTTAAAAGTAAATGCAAGTTAGCTGGCTGTACTTATACTTATTAGCTTGTTCGGCCATCTTTCAGATGACGAGGTTAGTCTCCAAGAATACTTTGATTGGGTCAGTTAAATTATGTATTAGCAATAAACATTAGTTACTACACAAAATAAAACTGGCTAGTTATACAAATAAATACAAATAAAACGTTTACGATTTCACATTTTATAAAATGCAACAATTAGACCCCAAAAACGAGTTTTAATAATGAAATTTACTCGTATTTTTATCTCAATCGCGCCTGTTAATAGCTTGAAATAAAAACATATATTTTTTCGTGTATTTACTAAAAATGCAAACCATTTTACAGCGTGTAAAAAATAAATTTGGTAAAAATCTGTGTATTTTTTGTGTTCGGCCTGAAGCAATTTTAATTGTGGACCTTTCAAAGAGCGGTGTTAAACCTAAACTCTATAAAGCTTGTATTTATTTCATGAATCAGTGAAGGTTTTGGCATTCATTTTCACACTTTATTTAGGACAGATTTAGATTTTTATTGGTCACACTTTTCAGGAATAATTTTCATTAAAATAACAAAGAGTAATCTTGTTTTCGAATGCTATAAAACGTGGAAAAACATTTCTTTCTACAATAATAAGATTTTAAAATTTATCCTTTTGTTTTTTTTGGCGGGTGGAAAATCATCGATTAACGGGTCCCGCTCTTGGGCAGAGCGAAAGCAAGTGTCAGACTTCTACTGACTAAAAACCACCCATGTTCCTTCTTAGCCCTTTATGTCGAGGCCGCAGTATCTCTTGCGAACAACCCGCAGCCCCAACGGGTTAAAATTTACCCTTAAGTCATCATCATCATATGTATATTTATAACTTACCGGGGCTTGCCTCAATTTTGTGCTGTAAAAATTGTATGAGAATCAATAAAACTTTTATTATTATTATTATATTATTATCATCATTCTCATTTCAATTTATTTGGGGTCGGCGCAGCATGTTTTTATACTCCAAACTTCTCTATTACTCGTCATCTTGTGAAACACCAAAATGTATTCTTAAGTAAGACTCACAAAAAAACATTACAAACAAATAGTACCAAAGTTAACCAAGAATAAATTTCTTAACCATCAACTAGTTATTTTGAAACGTTTCAAATCGATGAGCCTTGGAACAAACTTGGATGAGGAACTAAATAAGTTTCAATATTTCTTCTTAATAAAATATAAATGGGGAAAGTTTAGTTATACACTTGAGGGATGGAGCGACCGCGGTACACGTTCAATATCGAATTGAATTTATTATGATATATATTTTATAGTTAATTTATCAAATAGAATCAAAGTAAGAAAGCTGGTTCATTTAATTTGAAAACTTACAGTTTTCAGTCATTTTGATAGTCGTGCTTATATCAAAGATCATTTTGTATAGTTCACAGTAGAAATTAGGCGTGTATTTTATAGAATATCTCATAGCCCATTCTAGTATTGACTGACCTAAACTAAGTGATTTTTTCTGCATTCAGAATTCAAGCTTCAGAGGCATGGGAAGACGTAATCCTTATGCAGGATGTATGATTATGAAAAAGTGTTAAAAAAAATAGGAGCTTCTTGTGAATACACATTTTGTTAACCTTAAAATTCATTAAAAACCCTTTACACATCCTGCCCCATCACATAAGCAATAAATAAATAACAGAAAAAAAGGTATAACCTGCCGAAAATATATTATTTAGCAGTAGAATATCCCATTATGACCTCTGATTCCGCACACAAAGAGGGGCGGCGCCATGTGCACAATGTTTAGTAGTACAATCGTAAAGCTCTCTCTATAAATATTGATGACGCTGAAAGCTATTATGTTCAGGCATACTCCCGAAAAATGTCAACAATTTACGATGTAAAGACATGCGATTAACTTCTTTGTTATATGGAATTGAAACAGTTGGAAAGTCATGGCTTATTTTGTCAAGAGGTTTCATCATCATACTTGGCCTGACTTTAGCTACTACTGGGGCATAAGGTTCCTTGCTCATACCAATCTATACATTCATTACAAAGATAAAAAAGCTAATCTTTGGAATGACTGATCTATAAACAACATGACATCACGCGTGTAAGCTCCGAAGTATTAGGCAGAGGTGTACCCATTAATATACCCACATTCCACCAGTTACGTTTAAGTCCCATGTAATAGAGGGGTGGGTATATTGCCATCAACCGGGCACAAATCTAGGCTCTGTGGCTACTGACCTCGAAATTTGTCATCAATAATTTTAATAAAATCCGCTGTTTAACACATTTTTTTGGTATTTCACGTTTGTAGAAATCACCTGACTTTTTTTAATGACTGTAAAAAATAAAACAACGGGATGCACTCCGGGAGTGCCGGCAGAAGTGAAAACTTGAACATTAACGTTGTGCATTTTTGAATATTTTGGAATAGTTAATAATTTCGCACGAATTGCTTTATTTATCAGCATAAAAGTATTATCATTTATGTGGTTAAATACAATATTCCTTTATGTGCTTTAATAAAATATTTGATTTATTGCGATAGCGCAATAAATGAATATTGGAATTAAAATTGAGTTGAATTTGATTTATTGTTTTTTTTTATTTTTATTGGAAAAATTTGACATGACATTTACTTATTCGTCATGACATCTTGACAATTGACACACACACACATTCGCGCAAGCGCCTTGCGCCATCTTACGAATTTTCGATCAGATCACGTGTCACGTCAGGGTGTCCTGACGCGAGTTTAACATTTTTTACCCATCCCAAAAAAGTGCACAACGCCGCTAAAGAAGTTTTATGTTTTTGTGTTAGTTTTTTTAGTTTCATGAGTATGATGACGTACTGAATTCGTAGCAACCGGTTAGCATCGGTATCTCTTTCACACTGTATAGAATTATCAATAATGTATCATTATTATATACATTTTATTGTTAATTTATTCATTATAGATTCAGTAATAAGTTCTTATTAACTCGCTACGTTATTGCTAACAATAGAAACAGAGAGCGTGGTTCGACTTTAACACCCTTGTTAGCCAAAGGATGATATGTTTTATTTCTTGGAAGGTCTTTTTTATGACAAATGTGTTTTTTATTAGAGGTTATGGGTTAAGGGTTTTTTCACAGGCACACTAGAGTCCATGGAGGAAAGAAGATTATAATAAAAACGTCAATTAACATTTTTTTCCCGACTGTTTTTTATTTATCCAAATCAAAATAATTTTACTTACTATCGGTCTATTAATTTCACTCCAATTCGCAAAATCCCTTAAATTCTATACCCTTTTCAATATCAGGATAATAAAATTCTAAGCAAACCTTATGATTTAAAAAAATAACTGGATTATCCGGAGCTTGAAAAATCCTCTTAAAGGTTTTAATTTTCTTCCGAATCTTCAGCCAACGCTGTATTTTCTAATAATGAATTTTCGATTAATACTTCCACTTTTTTGTATCGAAGCTTTTTTTGTTAAACGATAGATTTAAAGCTTTTTGCTACCTACGTGACTTATTCAAATTGTCCTATATTTGTTTCAACTGTTTCCGTATACCACTAAAGCCACCATTTATTCAGAGTAATAATAACAGCGCGGAGTCGTTAATAGTAATTGTCACGAATAACAATAGTGTCAATAGTCGATAATAAAATCGTGTCGTGTAAACACTGTTGCGATTTCCGCGTTCGTACTATGTAAATTGAGAAAATGCTCTCTCTTCTCGCTCGATTTGCGAGGCTTCGGCTAATCTTCCGCCAGTCGACTACAATTTAATCAAAGTAAACAACGACGGGAGCTGTAATTTATCTGGATTATTTCGTGGCGAGCGATAGTAATCGACTTTTTTCTCTATCTGTACACAGCGAACGCTCGGAACGGAGCTCGTAATGTATCTTGAATCCCAAGATACAAAGATGATTATTATCTACATAAATGGCAAGACGTTATATAAACAACAGTATCTCTTATGTTTTTACCACTATACTTGGCGGAAACTGTACGCTTTATCGAAATATTTTGTTATATTTGTATAATAAAACATTCGCAACAGTTGACCCATTCGTCTGTTCCTAAAATACATTCGAAGCCAGAATAAATGGACAATGAACGTAATAAATTGGCGTAAATACAAAACCATTTCCATCATACGAAAACATCCCTACTGTTTTATAGTGTAGCCAAAACTAAAAACAGCACAACTTTTGGTTAGTTAAACGTGAAAACTGTGACTGAACGCAAAATTATAATAGTGCGTACTTTTTTAAAACGTAATACTTATTATTAATCAAAAATTCGCAACCGTAAGTTTGACGCAGGCCACAAGTCAACCGGGCACATTAAAATTGCACGTAATTTAATTGTAGGAAAACAAATTTTCGTGTTTAAATATTAAAGGCAGCTGTGATTTAACACTATAATATGGTGGCGGCGGGCGTATATGGCCGGAGGAGAGGTAACATACAACACAGTAATTAATGTCACCGTGTCTGAGTATAATTTTACGTTTACCGTGAATACTTTTTTCGTTTGTGTGGAAAACGGTAGCAAGTGGGGTTCCGCACATGTAATGATAGATTATGAAGTGTTGCAATGACAGCACATTGTGATATAATGAGCAGTTGATGTAACTAGTCTTTTTGGATTTTTCTTCAATGATTTGATGTTAATGCATAATATTTTTACAATGTGTTCCTTTGTTTCTGCTGCAAGACTGCAAGACTAAACGTAACACAAAAACAAAAAAAACTATCTTTAAAAAACAGAAATCAGAAAAAGCACAGTTCTGCAGAAATGAATAATTCTTAGACTAAAAATCCAACAGCATAGTTTGAAGTTAACCAATAGTGAATAAGATTGTTCATTTCTTGATTTGAGTGGCCAATCTAATCTCTTTTAAGGAACGCTCCATTGAAAGCAAACAACCTTCAATCGTAATTTACTTGAAACTAATCTTTTTTTTCTCCTGTTCATTTGTCTCCTCTTATTTAACTTTAGAAGAGACTTTCTAAAGGAATTCAATGCGCGTTTTTACTAACATGATCACGAATTGAATCCCTAAATTTTATGACACTGTTAGAATTTTAATTTTTGACGCTTAGGCGTGCATTCAAAAATCGAACATAATCTGCCTAGCTTTTTTCCAACTATGTTGGGGTCGAATTTTAGTCTAATCGGATGCAGCTGAATACCAGTACTTTACATGGAGCGACTGCCTGTCTGACCTCCACAACACAATGACAATCGGCTAATTTCGGCTTCGTAGAGCGTTATCTCTGTCACACAAAATACAAACAGTCCGGTATCTATTAGGAGCTGTTAACACAATTATGATTTGCTTCTTTTGATAATTCTATTTATTCTTTGTATAAAATACACCAATTTCAAACAGTCGATGTGCAATATTTATCGCCGGGTACTGTTCTGGGTAATATGATACCACTTGGGAAGACTGGTTGTTACACTTTCGGCATTCATCGGGACTTCAGATTAATTGCGCTATTATTTAGGAGAAAATTCTCAAGCTTAGGAACCTGTACATGTAATATTATGTGGGCAATTGAAGTGAATAATACGATTTTCGTTGCTTATTTTTGTACGAATATATCTAACAAGAATTGTAGTTTCCCTATTTTCCTATAACGCAGAATTTTTCCTATTTCTTTTACTACCAGTCAGCAACAGTAAAATCCTTTGATTAAATATCGTATCTATGTACGAGAAGGCAGGCTAAGAAAATCATATATTTTGTGAATCAAGGCGCAGAAAAAAATGGCCATCTGAGCAGTTTCAGGGTTAAGGCTAAATAAGCCCTTGAAAATACGACGAACTCAGTTTATTGAAGGGTTATAAATCTGGAACATTTGCGACAAAAAACTGTCTTATAGCAGATATAAAAGAGGACGAAAATAAATGACAGAGCTCATTTTAATATCGTATAAAATTATTTAAAGGAGAAAAATTACCATTATTACTAAAGAGACGTAAAAAATGTATTTAACTCAAAGTTTTTATGAAAAATTAAAATGGTTATAATGTGCACTTTCTTAAAAATATCTTGTATTTTTTTAGATTGATAATTATGATAATGTTTTAAACACACGAAGATTGTACCTAATGTTAGTATGGTAACTGATATTGAGAGAAGAGCAGTCGTGGCTCAGTGGTGGCGGCCTCGACTTACGAGCAGTAAGTCGTGGGTTCGAACCCAGGCAGGTGGTAAATAAATTACACAAAGTAATGACTTTGTGTAATTTATTTCAACACCGCTGCTCTCAAAACGGTAAAGGAAAACATCGTGAAGAAACCGGCATGTCTTAGAACCAAAAATTTCGAAGACATGTGACATCTACCAATTCGCACTGGGCCCGCGTGATGAATTATATTTAGGCCATCCCTCTCCTAGAGAAGACGCCTGAGTCCCTGTAGTGGGAACATTATTGGCTGATGATGATGATAATGACTGATATTTGAAAACCTTTGCGTTACTGTAAAAAGTATTCATATAGCTACGACTGACTTAATAAGAACTGCCACTCGGGTCGATCTTTAGGTAAAGCTGTGCTTGCCTAGGTCGGTCTGTGGATGGGTGACCGCCCGACATACCGAGTTTCCTCCATGCCTCGGAAAGGACGTTAAGCTGTTGGTCCCGGCTGCCATATATAGATTTTTGGCAGCCGTTACAGGTAGTCAGTGACCTGAAATTCTGACATCCAGACTTACCAAAGAGTATCGTATTACCTAGTATTAACTGGTTTGTGGAGGTCAGATAGGCAGTCGCTCCATGTAAAATACTGGTATTCAGCTGCATCCAGTTAGACTGGAAGCCGCCCCAACATAGTTGGGAAAAGGCTAGGCAGATGATGATAGCTACGACTGACAAGGCGGTATTGAAGACATATTCAAAGAAACGTTATAAAGAAAGAGACACTCAAAGTAACCTGCTCACTCAGCTGAGCACAAAAATCTGAATAGAAACTTAACAAAACACACAAAATGGAGTTGAAAGTATGACTTTATTATCCTTCTACTTTTTGTAAATTACTATCAAACCTATTTTGCATAGTTCCCAAGTTCTTTGGGCGAATCTTATGAAGTAAAAATAACTTCAAAGTAAGTAACTAAGTTTTTCGTATTTTATAACACCACCATTGAACTACGGCGGTGCATTTTTTCTTTTTTTTATTAAATTCTTTCAACGTTTGATATATTATGCTCGAAGGAGTTTGAATGATGTTTATTTAAAGACTTACCTTTTTGCCATCTAATTCGTGTGATCCTTGAGCTAATACTTTGTCTACGCTAGCTGGGTCGCCGAATGTGATGAAACCAAAGCCCCTGGAACAAAAATAAAACATCCTTTATTAACTAGTCAAAAAAATAACATGATAACACACACTTTTATAAATGTTGTTTATTTTGCAAATAGGGTAAAAACACTTTTTCTTACTTAATCTTGGTCAACTCACAAAAAGGATAATATGTTATGTGATTAGTGTCTGTTCTTTTAAAGAAAGGTTGAAGAAGACACAGATTTGATTGGACCAGTTCTTGTGAAGCTCAACTCATAACTGACTTTATTAACATAACTATGCTGTAAAGTTCGATGTCAAATCAAAACGGCGTTCAAGTGTTGTCAGTGTCGTCATTGTTGTGGAATATCGACACTGGCAGTTCATGAACTCTGTTTAAATATGTTGATCGCGCAGTTCGAAAAGTTTCCCTGAAAACACTACACACGTTCTACGTCACTACACCTTAAATATTTCTTACTTTTTCCTACTACATTTAAAACTCTTCGTGGGACATTAGAACCGTGTAGTGTCCACAGAAACAGGAACAAGTGGACAAGCCGATAGGAACTGTCTCCCTGATTGCGCGACGACCCGGCACGGCCACCCTAATGACGCTTATATTTGTTTTGCAGAACCTTCAAGTTTGTTCAGCTACTTTTTAAAAGTAAAATACGGCCTTGGAATATCTTATCCTGGATTTAGTTTTAGTGATGGAATTGAAGGTAGATTTTCTCAGAGATTTAGACTGGGAGTCTGAGATATAAAGTGAAAAGAAGATGATAAAGACTGCAATATTTTTGCCGTAAAATTGAGATGGCTTAGGTTTGAATGTTCCTAGGGATTTCAGATCTTAAGCTGTTGACATAACATTGTAAAGATTTTTAAATAAAACAGACTCATTTTCCAAAATATGAATAAAATAAACGTCCTTAATTCTTTTTGGCGTAATAATCCAAATTAATTCAAACGGCTCGTCCTAAAAATACAACTCCATAAAAAGCCAGAGTGTCCAGTCCACAAGACATGATTATATAAAGATTATTCACATCGAAGTTAATATTTCAAACAAGTAAATTGAATAATAACACAGCGATTTTCAGTAAGCGGGGCGCTGGCCGCGACCGGGAGGCGATAAATAATAAAAAGCCTTCTCCACTTTAGGACTTGCAAAAATCACAATTTATAGAGCATTTTAATTTCACTTAGCCGATCCATATTTTACATGTGGCGGCTCGCCCGACCGTTCTCGGGCCTCGAATTAATACTAAATTGAAATTGTAAAAATGGAAATACAATTTTCTCGTTGTACACCGACGGTTCGCTACCTACAGGTGTTGCCAGAAATGTGTTATTATAATAACAAGGCTTCCTTAATATTTTTGAGTGGGTTTGTGTTTCTCGGGCAAACTGTCATGGACGAAGATAGCTCGGTTTCTTTGTGTGTTTCGTAAATCCTCGATTGCTCTCGTGTTACATTCGGACAGGTTTAAGTTCTTGGAACTAGAATGATACCTCGGAAAAAAAGGTAAAATAATTCTTGGAAATGTCGTTTGGGCAACTGTAATACATGATTTCTTAGTTTATTCAAGCGTATAAGACTAAGTTGTCTCAATTTCGTCTTTTTGGTACAGTGCTTTCGGCCTCAATTATAGCGTATTATTAGAATTAAGTAAGTATATAATATCTAACAAAGTTAATACGATTTAGCAAATATCTAAAGATATATTTATGTTCGACATTTTGATACGACGAAAAAATTCGATCATAGCTAAGTAGATTAATTTTATTTATAAAACGTTTATAAATGATAACGTTTTCACAAATCGAATTTTGGTTCCGCTATCTATTTATTTACGTATACCTGAAAAGCTTTGTAAACGTATTAGTGGTATTTTCTTTTAGAAACATCACGGGTCTTATAAAAATATCAGAAAAAACCTAGGTTATAAATAGCAGAGTCTTGTTGTACTAATTTAAATTTTATTTTATTTTAATAAGGAAGCAGCAGAACTTTTAGTTCTAGTTGTTTTTCGGCTTAATGCCAAGACACGTTTCTTCTAAAAGAATGATGTACCCACTTACTTATATACGAAAAAAGTGAACTGTGAATTTCTGGTTATAATATCAAGTACTTTTTTGACTGAGATGTTAAACTATATTCCTTCAATAGTTGTTATTGTAGGTTCATCAGTCTGGCTACCTATTAGATATAATGTAAAACCTTTTACCTACCTACATTGCTGCATTGGTCTAAATCCAAATATATATTTAACTAGTGGACCTGACAGACATCGTCCTGCCCGGACAGCAGCGGCACCTACAGGGTCCAATTGTAAATCTAAACCATTCTCGAATCCACTTGAGCACACACAATAATTTTCATTAAAATCGGTCGAGTCGTTTAGGAGGAGTTCAGTGACAAACACACGTACAGTAGAATTATATTTATAAAAAAGATAAGTCAACTCGTCAAGAACCTACAGATACCTACAATATTCATAAAGATAATCTTTTAAACACACCCACACTGAATACAAAATAATATCACAGCACAATTATCAAATCCGAGAATTGTAAAATTTAATCAGCCCCAACATATTAGCTAATGCATAAGTACCAATCTCTTTTTATTATATCGTACAGTTATACACAAACACTCATTTCATTTTGCTAAAAATTCACGTAAGCGGTTTCATAATGGAGTTTTCCTGTGTGCCGGAAAAAACCTTTTTTTAAAGCTTATGATAATGCAAAATGTCTTAAATTAATTTGAATTTCGCCACGTTTCGACAGACGGGTCTTATCACGTGTTTAATTGGTTTTTCTCGAGTAATGTATTTTAAGAAGAAATGCCGCGTTGTAATGTTGTTTCAGGTATTTTAACATTCCGTATTTCAGAGAACGAAGAGGTGACTTAAGGATTATATAAAATGAATGGGAATACCCGTAAACTGAAAACGCCATGAAGCAATGCCAATCCGTGTGCCAACGAAATTATGTTCATAAATTATTGAAATTTTATTCCTCCCGAAGTTCCACGCAAGCGTACCGTACACAAAAGCTTGTCATCGATAAACTCCGTTTTATTAGTATTTCATACATTCAAAAACAATCGTACCCATCCTCGGGAACGTGTTAAATCAGCTCAAGTCTTTATAAGATTCATGGCTTAATACACTCGCATCTCATACTCGTATACGGAAAACGTATAGAGGAAAGGGCGTTCGTGTATGGAAATTGAAAATAACGAGGGCCTCCGTTCACACCGCGCATCAAGCCGACTATGTGCAACCCGACCACTTCTAATCGACCTCCACTGCACCTTCCGATAACCCCTATCTGGCCCGATCTTCACACCGATACGGGGGGCGGGGAGGCTCTCGTAAACTTGGAGCCACTACGCGGAGCTACGAGTGGAGAGGCCCTTTACCGAATGGAGTTACGTCGTACTTATCTTTAAGGGGACGTGCCTTATTTTCTTCCACTTGCAAAAGAGGAACAACTCAATTCTCTCGTACAAAACGGTGGTAATAAGCTTATGAATGGGTTTTGTTATTCCAATCGGTGTAAAACATTTTATGTGAACTTCATATAGGATCGATTACCAGATAATTCATGTCTGTTTACTAGTTTCTTTATTATATTAGTTCTTTATATTGCAACACCATGGAGGAGGTCGTGGATAAATAATAACAAGTCACACGTGTCGCTCTTCAGGTTAAGCTGCGCTTGCCTAGATTGGTCCCTGGATGGGTGATCGCCCAATGACTGAGTTAAGCACTTTTAACGGTCGGTCCCGACTGTCATTGGTAGATCAGTGACAGTCGTTACAGGTATTCAATGACCTGAAAGTTGGACAACCAGCTTTATCAAGGAGTATCTTATTACACTGTACTAACTGGGTTGTGGTCAGATAGGCAGTCGCTCCATATAAAATACTGATAAAAGCAGCATTTGATTAGACTGGAAACCGACCCCAAAAATCCCAACATAGTTGGAAAAAGGCTAGGCAGATGAAAAAGCAACACCATGTTTTAACTATTTACGTCCATTCTAACCTTTCGGTTTAGCACCGGGAGCTGTTGTTTCGTGTCCCTCTTTGGTTATGCACAATAGCGCTAAAACGGCTCAGCCGGTAGCAGCCCAAACCGCGCTCCTTTAATTTATGAATGAAGAGATTTTGATACTACCACTACCGTAACGGTTATCCGGTTACAACTAACGAATCGCTTGTCAGTGTCCGCTAGTGCTGACCAATGTACGACAGGGAAAATAAAAATGTATGGAGCGATTAATTCGCCACATTCTCTACTAGAAATTAGTGGTGTTTTGTTTGTCTTTTTCAAGATATTTTGCAAAATGGGTTTTTTTATGCTTTTTCATGAGCTCGTTTGTAGCTATGAACTGATATTATTTGTATGTTTGAGTATGTCTAAGTAACTTTTACTTGCAGCTTCGCCCGTGAAGAGGTTGAAAGTTATTCCACAGGAATGCACAGAGGCCAGTGCATTAAGCTACTGTCAAATCTACCTTGAACTTAAAGTTTTAGCAATAAAGTTCAAAATCTTGAAGAAATTTGACAGATCGTAGTAGTTTTATGTGCTGGCGTATGTACTTACTTTACTTATTTGTTACGTTCCGTTTCGTTATAATCCTATGACTAACTCCAATTCATTTTGCCCATACAAATCTATATAACGGTAAACGCATGAAAAGGTTACAAACAGACTGACAAACATAGTTACATTCAGATTGATTATACCGATAAGTATTAAGTTTGAATTTTAAATGACAAACATAGACTTGATGCCCCAAATATTTATTTTTAGACAACAGTTCTAATTATAACCCAAAGCAGTGTTATTTGAAATGAGTCTATTGTTTTCAACATTAGGGTTTAACTATCGACACGATATATAATCCTCATCGCTATTGTTTGTACAAAACTCCAAGAAAATAAATATACGAGAGCGGGGTCGAGGTAAAACCCTAAACCGCAACGTCAGGAACAAATAGCGGTAACTCCCGTATTCATGGTTCATGGCTGCAGCCTCGGGTGGAAAGCGATAGCAATTACTGGCGAAATTAATATCACGCCCCAAATACTGCTCGCACATTTATACGTATCGAGTGCAATATTGTCTCCTTTATTAGTCGGCGGGACAAATGCTGGCTATGTCGTAATTCCACCCTTATTCCCTCCGATTGGCGCCTTTCTTATTTAATCTTGAGGGTAATTAATGCTCCTTACATTGGCCTGGGACTGACGCGGTCAGGACCTGCTTCTCTGTCTCTCAATACTTCTATTGAAATGTTGATTTGTAGATATATTCCGGTCGCCGCAATTCCGCCGACATGAATATTATCAATGATGCAATTTGTAAGGCAAACAATATCGAATCTGGCTTCTGTATTACTGTACATAAATCACTATGCATAGGTTTGTCTGTTATGTTGTATAGATATTAATTTCACATGAGTTTATAATAGTAATAATTTTCGTGTTTCATAGATCAATATTGTGTTAATTTAGAACGTTGCAATTTAACTCTTATTCATCATGTTTGATCGTTTGCATAATAAACTGTAACCACTCTTTATAATATAGCAGTGTGCATTATCTATCAATTCAACTTGTGATGAAAAATAAACACAAGATTTTAAACGTAAAGCCACAGTCAGTCCTTAGTTAATGTCCTGAAACATTTAATTTAATTCAAAGCCGTGAAATAATGATGCGAATAATATTTCATTCTGAGTCACTAACCAGAAAGTAAATTTAGAAAAATGTCGGAACACCAAAACTAATTAACCAACCTCTATCAACATTAAGTACTACCAAGATTAAGACGCGGGACTAAATACGGACTTAGAAAAGAAAATCGCCCCCAAGGCCTACTCAAGTACTCACACAGTTTTATTTCTATTACATAAGCAAATATCTTCTACTACACTACCTAATTAGCTTCAAAAACAAAACAGTACGTTTACCTAAATATTTTCTATACAACGAAGGTATAAAATATACCGCAGCGAAATTAAGTAATCCAATAATTAATCTAAATGGACCGTACAGCCGAATGGTTCAAAACAATCAGCTCTGCCGCAAAATACGCGCATTAAATGAAGTGAATGGCTGCCTCCGGGGGGATCCCTGATAAATTAAATTGATTAGAATCCTGTTCGATACCGGCCGTCGATGTAGCTCCGCGTAAAAATAAAGCCGGGTGAAAAATAACGCTCCTAGCTCCACGATTACTGTACAAACCACTTAGAAGAATAATTCTATTTTCGTTACTTCTTTTTCTAATCTCACAGACTTAGTATTCTCGTCCCATTCCATAAATACGAATAAAGGCTACACAACACTGTCACGCTAACGTCTCAAAATTATTCGGGCCTGATTAAAAAGCACACATTCAAGAAAATGACGTCGGAATTTTCAATAAAGAGCGGAGAAACTCGGTACGGGTAAGGTTTAACCGACGATTAAAATTTAAGCCCGAATTTAGACGGCCTAATCTCATCGTGGCGCCGGTTCACTGCATTTTGTGACCTGACAAATAAAACAATAGGGGTTGTGTAATGTATAATGACGTCTAGGTGTCTATCTGGTATAGGAGGGGTGATCACGGGTGCAGGGGGTGTACGTCGCTGCGACTAAGTCTTATCGGGCTGAACACACACCCTGTTTATTTATTACCAACCTAGTAGCCTAGTGGTGGCTTCGCGACTGCTACAAGTTTGGTAGTGATATGCCGTCTGTTGTGAAATGTTGTGTTGTACGTCGATAGTGCTGACTGCTAGCTTGTACAATAGATACTGTTTGATGTTAGTGCTCTAGTGACATACGGGTTTCTGTTTAGTTCGTGAAAGGAGATTTGTTTACAAGGGAGTCAAATTCCTTTTCCACAATTTAAGATCGAGTAAAACAAAAACTTCGAGAGCGAAGAGATATTTGAAAGATCTACACTCAGCGGTGGTAAAAGTTGATGAAGAAGAAGAAGATTTGAGTTTATTTAAATAAATACATATTGCGAATTGTTTATTATATTGTAAATATAGATTAAATATTTGTAATAAAACATAAACAACTTCTACTTTTGCGTCACAGTAAAAATAAAACACTTCTCCAATCCCTAAGTAAAATAAAAATATTCCCCGAACGGAACACGCAAAAGGAAAATTACTTAACTCGGTAGCTAATCCAACCAATGTGCTAATTTATAACATTTTCTTCTGAATTCCCTTCACGTGTATTCGCATTTTGCATCATAATAAAGCCAGACCGTCACTACCCCCGTATTTGCCGACATGGCATTGTAATGAACCTCGTGCATAAGGTGCGTACACATGATATCGATTTGTCTGGTTTTAGACGTCGTCGTCGCGTCGATGGATTTGATTGACTTTCTGTAAAAGTAGCTATGTATAAATTATGTGAGAGTTAATGCGAAAATATAAATTGATGAGAGGAATTAGGTTATTAAATGCGTTAAATAAACGTATGTCACTTCTTATTTATTGATAAATCTGTCGATCAGACTGAAATATCAGGTTAACAAATGACTCCGTACTCTCTTGATTTCTATATAGTGTTGGCTACTGAAAAATATGACATCTATTATAAATTATCGCGCAACCTATAGTCTAATAGTCAATATCTTGTCGTATTGTGAACGCACCGTAGACGCGACAGAAATGCTGCGCATACTCGGTATAGTTTTAATTTTCTTCTTAGCGTGTCGATGAAAATATTTAAAATGAGTCAGCCCAACAACAGTTTTAATACAAGCCACGCTTACGCGACGCAACTTTACACAGCGTCTACGCGACGTAAACGCAAGACTACCGATCAGTGCAAAGACATCCTATACAGTCTATCTCCATCAACAATAATATCGAGCCAGTCTATATGCCCCAAACTCCCCACGTGCATGTTATGGTATACACGAATCCGATTAGAACGATTCGAACGCCATGTTAGTTGACAATGTCGGAGTTAGCTGCTTTTGTTTTGCCTGTGTTTGCCCAAACTGAATTAAATCGGATGAGAATTATTATTGTTTTGTCTATTATTATGATGCGTTGTTTTCGCGTTTGAGTCGAAAACTGGATTATCTAAAGTATTATTTTGATGTAGAGCATTCATAAACGACCTGTAAGGTTTCCGCTGCCGGGATGTATTTTAAATTAATTTAAACATCACGCCTGTAATTCCAGAGCGGTTAGTCAAATGTGTACTTAATAGTATAACCACGTTTCGCCAGTTATGTTAAGTAGGTAAGGTAGTAAGTCCCATGTAATACGGATGCCAGATGAAAAAATTGTGAAGGAAAATTTTAATTCAAAATGTTAAGTTTGGTTTTATAATTGATCTTTTAATAATGATTGTCACGGAGACTTATAAGTAAATTTCCTTAATATTGAAAGCATAAAACCTTGAAGCTTAACTTAGCGTTTTCATCATATTTATATGTCTCTATAAGATCGCCATTCTTATTTACTAAGAGTAGTTATAAAGCTAGATAAACAGCAGTTTTTTTACTTAACATAAAATCACGCCTATAATCCCCGAAGGGTTAGTCTGAGGTGTGCCTAATAGTACATCCACATTTCGCAATTTAAGTTCCACTTATTGGGGGCGAGCTTATTAGAATATAATAGAATACATTTATTTTCAGGTAACAAAGACCCATAGACAAATACCTTAACCTAAATATACATACTAATAACATTTGTGTTAGTATAAATAACTAAAAACCATTGCCATCAACCGAGCTCCAATCCAGACTCTTACGTGAATGCCGCAAATTATAGTATAGAAAACATGGTTTTAACCTAAAAAAGACAAAGTTCTAATGTAACCATCACACATTGCACACAAAACGTCATAATCAGCTGACACAACATTTTCTTAATACCCCGACCACGAATGACAGGTCGCCATCATAAGTGTCAAAGCCAACTTAACGGCGATAATTCATGGTATATTATTTGTTTACTGTACATTGGACATTGTTTGCCGAATGGGTACAAGGATACCGCGATAGAGGCTGTGTACTTAGTTAATAATTACATAAGCTGCGACCATATTCCGTTCTATTGATTATGCGTCTAGTATTTGCAAACACATTGGCGATTGCCGTTATGTTGGCTAAATAAGTTTAATGCGTATATTGTTGGTTGAGATGTTGGTATTTCTTGAGCTGTTAGGTTGGTAATACGTTTTTTTGAGGGAGAAAATTGTATAAGATATTATTGTGAACAGACAATAAAAGCGGCAGGCGGAGAGCGTGACATTTATCCGACATGATTATGGATATAGAAATGTAATTTAAACCAATTTTATTAGAAAAAAGAATATAACCGGCGAAATGAGGGTGTACATTCAAGTACGCCTGTGCCCATCCGTTCGGAGATTACAGGGGTGATGTTATGTTTATTAGAAAAAATCTAGTTAATACCTACTAATTGAAACAACTTCAGGTATCAAAGAACGACTTTTTATCTGAATCTAGTCCGCAAATATAAATACTAATTTAGACATTGTACAATGATATCATTTTCACACTATCATTGTTCACAATATAAATATTTTATTACTATAATTTGTGATGCAAAACAAATACTTAACACATGAAGAGAAAATTTTAATTAAACGAAATAGCATCACGATTCACGAGTCGTTTTAATATTTAATGTGACAACTCGATTATTTAATGAACATTACAGTGACTAACAAAACATGCTGATTAATTTATTAAAATATAAATAAAAGCTAGTGGTCGCTGCTGATGCGAGACTGTTAAGCGCGAGGGTTTGGGTTCGATTCCCAGGTCAGGCAAAGTGTTATGCTCGTCGGGGCTGCGGGGCCCGTCGGGGCTGCGGGGCCCGTCGGGGCTGCGGGTTGTTCGCAAGAGATATCGCGGCCTCGACACAAGGGGCTAAGAAGGAACATGGGTGGTTTTTAATCAGTAGAAGTCTGTCACTCCCTTTCGGTCTGCCCAAGAGCGGGAGGGGTTATTTAATGATTTTCCACCCGCCAAAAAAAAAAAGGCAAAGTGTTGTTCGGTTTTTTTACAGGGATTTCTGAATAGCAGACACGGAGTCTAGATTTATGCCCTATTGATGGCAATAAGCTCGTCTCCTATTATATAGGGTTTAAACATAACTAGCTAAACTTAGTTATCCTATTAGTTATTTATCTGCTATACCTTTGTTAGGGGATTAAAAACGGGATGTAGGTTTATTGTTTTAATACGAATAAATAAAAGTAACTTTAAATAGTTGTAACCGAAAATGCGACGGCCATATTCAAATGTAGGACAATAAAGCGCTGGTAATTCACAAAATCACTCACAATTTATGATTGATAATAAATTTACTAAAAGAGGGGATATTTTTTAAAAATACTTTAAAACTAACAGTGCTTAATTATAGTATGTAATTAATGAAGCTTTGATGACTAGGGGCTCGTTAGTAAATCAGTTTCTTTTCCTTATTTTTTAGACATGAGTAATACTAAGAGTAATATTTTTTTTTATAAGTTTGGATGGCCTAACCTTATGTTGCGTCTTCAAATAGGAATAATTAAGTTGAATAATTTCTATAATTATTTTAGACAAAATAAACCTTCAGAAAGCGCTACCCTACATAAAAATAATAAGTATGTAAATTGTTTATAAATAGAAAAAAAATGAAGTATCGTGGTATTCCCTACCTCATTAAACGGATCACGGTATCACAAAATACAAATCACCGTGATCCGTGGCTAATTCAATATGATACCGGGATCGATGGAGACAACCCCATGAACGCGGCGATCACTTGATCGTAGCATCAGCTTGCCGTTCTATAAAACGAGATAAACTAACAATACATGGCAATAACTATTCATGGCTGGAGGCCTTAACTCTAAGGTCGACAAGAAAGTCCGGTTTAACAGTAGCCATCCTCTCGAGAATGAACTGGGAGATGCCATTCCCAAAAAAAAACAAACACCTACTAACATCCAAATGCAATACTGAGTAAAATTTCGCAAAATTACAGCATTGTCACAATTTAAACTCCAAGCAAAATAAAATAACCAACAATAATTTATCCACAGATACATTTTTAATAACATAAACCTATAACTGTCGAAAAATTAATGAATAATGAGTCTGGTAACATTATTGGCCACACGAATCGTGGCTATTAACCAGGATACCATCCGTCACTACAAAATAATGCAATCGTAATTATTATTCAGATGTTGGTAATCTATGTAATGTAATTAATTTGTGGGCTGTAACGGAAAGCTCTCCCGTTGTAGATTAATGGATGGTGATTATTGCAAACGGGTACTTTATTGTTTTACTAGTTATTTACTGTGATGGGCTGCTTTTGATTGTTTTGGAGCTGATTTTAGAAAGCTAGGGCTTTTGGGGGCTGATTTTGGTTTATGTATACAAATAAAGTGGTTAAGTACCTTTGCGTTACAACTTACAAGTACCTAAACACTGAAACTGTATTTGAGTGAGATTGATAAACAACTATTTCAAAACTACATTAACAAACAAATACTAACACCATTTATCGAGATAGTAAATACCTAATTATATACCATATTTAGTTCTCAGTAATTATGATAAAATAATATCTGAAGAGACACACTGCATAAAATAGGATCTAAATTAAATTATGTTTATCAAAAATATTCATACAGCTTCTCTATCTCGGCGTAGTGACTTACTAGTTACTACATTCCTCTCCATACTACAGCCGTTTCCGAAAACAACCCACACAGACGAACTCAAACTAAATTCCATCTCTCAGCATATTAAATGACCAATCATAAGCCTCTACAAGTGCTTGCGTGTTGAGATCACTAATTTTGCTGACCACAATTTAGTGCTAAAATATGGTTTTATTTACGGCAACTTTTTAACGTTTTAATTTATTACGTGTTAACATGTGATAGTTAGATTTTTAGTACTTTAAAAAGTACGTAGGATTTTTGTTAATGTAAATAAAAACATTAATATTAATTTGCAAAAGTTAATTAAGTAAAAAGGTATTTAGGAACGAACTATATTGACACTAATTAAGTGTATCTAATATCTCTGTATCCCAAATCCTTCAAAGATTTTGTTAAAGATTTCTCAATCCAAAGATCATAATAGTGCATTGAATACTTTTACGAAAACTGTAACGAATTTATAAAAATATATAAATCATAGTAAACAAATCTCCACTATAATAAAATGTGCAATAAATGTTTTATACTAGGACGTACTACGTTGACCATTTGCATCCTCTAACTCTTCAGTAAATTAATGGTAATTTATTAGGGACACCTCTATTTTATTTCATGTAGATATATGCAGATTTAAATCCATTATCCATTTTAATATGTATAAATAAAGGGTACCTGTAACTCGGTGAAAGTTCCGAAGGAATTCTTGGAATTGTGAAGCAATATCCCCTGTGAACTCTTTGCAAAATTTAGATCAAGTTATTTTTATAGGTAACTAATTCAAGCCAAATATTTTATTACGCCACGGTATCACTGGAAACTTTTATTGGATATTGTTTCTATGTTTTGTCATTTATTTTACTGTTTACTACGACTCATCAAGAAGCTGTCGTTGTTCCAGTAAAATCTGTACAACTCATCAAATACACTCTTTAAATTGGATTTCCAAAATCTTTTTCAAAGAAACTCCATAAACCAACAGCAAATAAACTCAAACACAGTATACAAAATAAGATAATGTAAACTGAATTCTATTTTACAGTGCAGAGGCTGCATCCTGGAGTGCGCTCAGTCGCTGGTAAGTCCAGGGTCTTATTCATAACACCATAATAACCTATTTTAATAAACTGAAATTGAATAGACGGCAGTGTACTTCCGCCCGTCTGGACTGCACTAAGCACTATCTAAATCGCAACCTCCGGTAAGGACGGCCGGGGCTCCTCCAACATTATTTCCATTCCGCCAAAATACATTAGGCAATAGTTAGCCATTAGGACGGCATTATTTGACCAGCCAGAGGTGGCGTGCTGGCGGGTCGTTTTGCTTCTGCGAAATTTACACTGGCAGATACGTACCATGCTAGCAGACGCTCCGATATTAAAACGTCTGCAGCTTTTGTGCAGGAAACTAACTGCAACCGTTTAGACCGAGAGCCTCATCCACGCTGAAGATAAAAGTTTATGAGTTATACATAAAACGATTTTCAAATCATATTTATGAGTGTCGTCCGAACATCTGGAATGGCTAGTTCGCGAGGAAATTGAAACCGTCGAGTGCATAACGTTTTCACGAACAATTTAAGTTGGTATTGTGCTCAGGACGCCGCGAACGATGCGCTTTTTGCAATGGTCAGCAGATCCGGCAAAACTTTATTCTTGTTTTGTATGTGCCCCCTTCGGTGTCTTTTGTGGGAATGTTTGTGTAGTTATATTAGGAAAGTTTGCTGGCATATCCAGAATAGTTTCAAAGTATACGGTTGGCTCATTACAGATTAGATGCGCGATATATATTCCTTAGCTAGCGACAAGAAACGAGTTATCCTTCCAACAGTGTGGCGAAGTCAGCGAAACTTGAGTGTAATTTAATTTGCATCGAGGCCAAAATAAAGGCGTCAGCGACAACGGGGCGGTGCAAGTATAATGACGAAGGCGGCTTGCATAAATCTGTGTAGTTAGCACAACGAGTAGTTACCGACAGAACTGCTAAAGCATTATTGTCGTTGTGAAATATTCTGCTGACATATCTGTAAGCTACGTATTAACTAATTAATAGAGGTATTCAACATCAAAAGCTGCTTCTATATTGGTAACGAATCACAATGTATGCAGCACATCTGCGTTTGTCTATTTGAACATTCAGTCGTTCCTTTTACCAAGTTAAATGCGTCCTTTAAAGTTTGAGACGCGGTTGATTATAAGTATATTATTATAGGTAGTATATGACATAATCCTTGCAGCATCGCACTGCTCCGTCACGCTCCGCGAGTCAAAGTTTTCTGTTGCAACTAAAACGTTTCTTAAAATGCATTAATCATAGCATTCCGAGTCGCTTTGATATGAAAGTTTCGATCCTATCCCCGTATTTTAAAGTTTATAATAGCATGCACTCAATCTTGCGTGAACTTGGGCGTATCGCATGCGATATCTTACTTCGCTTTCGGTCCTACCGCATGTTTTGCATTTTCTTTGAGGGTTCCAGCCACTGTACGTCTGAAAGGGTTTCACTTCAAAAAAGGGCTCATGTATAATGGGGCTTAAACGTACATTCACGGTCTCACCTTGATAAGAAATTCACTTAATTAAAATAAACGTTGAAGACAAAATAAGTGGGTACTTAAGTTCACAGTAAGAGGAGCACCCACAATCATACTAATATTAACCGTAAAGAGCCATCGCTGAAAATGAAACGCTCCTTTAATTTTGTCGAAATCACCCAAGCTCGATCTCGGTTTTAATTCGACAAGGAGAAGCTAGCAATCAAAAGAACTAACGGCGGCTCCAACGAGGCATTTCCATACGCGAGGGGGGCTTTGCGAACGACACGGTATTAGTTCGCAACTGATTACATTCCTCGCCGCCTCCGCTGCAAACGACTCACAATGAAGTAGCGACGAATAAACTTCATTACGCCGAGTTAAGCATGGGAAATTATAAGGAGGAATTATCTTCGAATGGCGGCGGTGGCACGTACGCTAACACTTCGGGATTATGGCCTAAGGCACTCGTAGGACACGTCGCCTGCCCCGCTCATTGTCGCGCCGTTCACATTATACGGCTTCAAAGTAATATAATGTACGAGTACGTACCTGGAATGTTCGTCGTATTCGATTTAGGGGAGCGGCGCCGATGTAAAGCGCTGCTTTTTCGCTTTGTAAAATTGGGTTCGGACGCCACTAGCTGACGAAGTGCGGTCCCTTGAGAAAAGTAAATAGTGGCCCGGTAGAAGGCTTCACCAGAGGAGATCTAAATCGGTCTTTGTCTCGTGCTAAACGCTATTCTTTTGAGAGATTTTCCATCTTTGCGGAAGCTCTGGGGTGGATTGTATTGGATGTCGAAATTGAAGGCTGAAGTGCATTTTCTGAACCTATGTTTCATATTACCTACTTGCGAATACGTATGTGTCGAAGATTATTGCAAATGTTGTATTTGTTTGTTCGAATATATTGTAAATAAAGATAAGAATAAAACAAATAAACATAGGGATAATTTATTTACCCAAAAAGGCCCAAGTTTAAATCAATGCCACTTAATCCCGCTAATCTGTTATCCAAATGTGCTCCATAACAGTAAATAGAAGTTAGTAACTAAGCACATGGAGCGGCTGTTTGTGGTCGTTCAGCGATCGTGTTTACCGCTACGAAATAAGTTTTAATTAATGGATTGGCACTTGGAGACACGCGTGCCGGCCGGGGACAGCGTTCAGTTACACGCGTCAGCCGGACACTGCTGACCTTTCATACATGTTACTGTTAAAGTATGGCGACATTAATTGCCTCATTCCCTCGGCGGAAGACCACAGAACCCACACGTCATTTTATCAACAAAAATCTACCTCTCAATTACAACAACCAGGTAAACAAACTCGTAATACTTCCTCATCCGATGACAGACCATTGCACAAGTTTTTATATAAATTCGATACTTAACTAAGGTGTAAGTATAAAAGCGTAAGAAAAACAATTTGCCAACATAACTAATAACAGGAAGTCACCTCGTTACTCACGAGTGAATGGTAGGTCGCCAATCTCGCGAGCGCGCCCTCCACTTCTCGACTTAATGAATGAGAATAATTTTGCCAAAATACTTTGGAGAGACGGGACACACGCCCCGGGAATTTTTCAATTTGCAACTGACATAATGTAATAAGAGTTACACCGTGAGGATGCCGGCGTAACGTAATTAATAACCTGTGAAATATTACCTGTTACAATGAATTTAGAGGATAAAAGTTGAGTGATAAATTTAAATAACAAGGAGAGCGGTGTGTGTTCGGAACGGGACCCGAAATACTTATGAATAGTTTGTCCGGGGTGATAAGTGGGTGTGTCTGGAAGCTTTACGGGAATCGCAAGTTTGTATTCGCCAGCCTAATGAACGCGTGAACGCGGAATAACTTCGCGAAAGCTTGAATAATGTATGCTTTAACGAGATGTTTTTCTTGAGCGAATCTCATTAACCCACTTTCTGATTGTGTGAATGTAAACTTTGGGAAGTTCTTATTCTTTAGTGAGAGGAATCTTTTATGAGTTCCGTAAATCAAATCATCCTCCCCAAATTAAATGCCAGTTTTTTCCTTCGTTTAAATGTTATCTGTAGCATCGGTAACGTTTTGTAGGTTGTTCCATATTGTTCGAGATAAATTCAAAATTTAATAAAGGTACGCCTCTGTATCAAATCGGGTCTTACATAATCACATACAGATGACTGGCTAAAATCGAATTCCCTTTATTACGATCATAAAATTTACCGATATTATCTCAAGCGAGCCAACCGAGCCATAAAAGTAATCCTTCTATTTTAATGGTCCTCCAACCTGCGGGATGCAACAATGTGTCCAATTTGCTTCGCAGTTATCCGTTCCTGACACCTTCGCCAATTTTATACGAGACTACAATTTACATGTAACAATATCTAACTTTATCTAGCACGTACGTTTTCATGTTCCTTGCTCGGACTCGATTCAAAAAACTTGCTCTAATTCCACAGAACTTGAGATCTTACTTCCCTCATAAAAGTTTATTGTTGGTAAGCAGTAGCGATAAATTAACGTTACAAGATGTTACATGAACAATGGACTTGTTTTTCTGCTGAACTAGAACCAATATAGCATTTTAAATATTCACATAAAATCCTTCGCCTGGCGTTGTTTAATCGGCGCGTTAAATTCGAGAAAAGTCGAGAACACATCAAATATTAACAGAGCTCGAGCGTTGTTTCGACAAATGGGATAATATCGCGCTCATGCATCTAAATCTAAACACGCTTATTTTCAGATAAAACTAAAGCGTCCGAGTGAAAACGATTCGGTAATTCGTTCTCTATAGAAAATCGAACGGCCTAAAATCGTTTCTTTTTCTCGGATCCCCCCCGAATCACCATTAATCAAGTGGAACTCTGAAGTTTCACGCTACCTTCCGAATCTAATTTCGCAAACAAAGAAAACGAAAACCTGTCTACCTTTATCAATCAAAACTGTTTGAAAATTCTATTCCGTTAGTTCGCAGTGCGGAGTCGTGCAACGGAGACAATTGGAAAAATGTATCACGAATAAAAAGTCGTATCGGAATGTAATATCGAGAGGACTCGGCTCGGAATATTCTTGTCAAGTGAAAATAAAGGGTCAGGAAAATTCAGTGACAGGTTGTGAGTGGACGGTGGTCATCCGAAACGGGCACAAGTTTCGAATAAATAAACCCGGGAGCAAATAACAACGTCACCTTCACGTGTGCCACTGGCTGTCACGAGAGAGCACCTGCTCTTATATGACACATTTGTGACAACCAAGTCGGGCTATTGTTAATTTTACTCCAAGTATATTCGCTCATGGGGAGGGACTCTCTTTGAAAAGGATTTTTATACCTATCATGTTTGAATACTAACGTTTTAACAACTCGACGTATTGGTTCTATTATACCATTGCATGACGGAAGCAACGATGCTATGATTTATAATATCCGCTTCGACTCTGAAAGGTTTATGTCTTTCGAATGCTGCAATAAAAAGCGTAATACTTAAGTTTCCAGATTTTTAGGTTACGGCCACGACGACTGCCGATGTGGAAACTTTAAACGTTTACATCCAGCGTGACAGGTGTTGCTACTATCATCGTTTACGATTCCGACTTTGTCCAAAGTGAGGTTTTACGATTTTTCTTTTCGAAAGCTAATGACAAATTAGCTCAGTTTGCCATACTTCCTTATACTTTACCACTGAAAGGCAACAGCATAAACATTTTCCAGTTTTTGTATTGAACAAAATGACAATACCAAAGCCATTTTATTGTTGGACAAATGGGAAAATAGACAAGTTGGCAAACCGCGGACCTTTCCAATCCAGAACTTTTACCCGAAAGAAATGTATTTTGTTGTTGTGTATCTTCTTTATTTCCCCATCTACTTCGTATCACATCATGTTCGTAATATAACTAAGATGAACTAGCCATGACAAGTCACCAGGCACATCCAAGTGCGTACTATCATATTACCTATTTGTTCGTCCCCCACTTGGGTGAAACAAAACAGGTGATCCCTCATATTTCTTTATTCAGACAGTCACCCTCTGCAATATTGGCTGGGTCCACCTTGTATATGTACGTAGGTGACATGACAATCTGGATACTGAGAGCTATCCGATACTAGAGGTGAGTCATCGATCAAATCAAATATTTTTATTGAGGCTGTCCTCTTTGTCACAAAGGAAAGACAAAACATGTATACACATTTTTTTTTTATGGTGGGTGGAAAATCATCAAATGACCCCTCCCGCTCTTGGGCAGAGCGAAAGGGAGTGTCAGACTTCTACTGACTAAAAACCACCCATGTTCCTTCTTAGCCGAAGGGAAGGCTCGACATGAAGATGTCGAGGCCGCGGTATCTCTTGCGAACACCCGCAGCCCCGACGGGAACATGTATACACATCACGCATCAACGACTTCAAGGAGCAATTAAAAATAAAGTTTTGTAACAACAACAATAATATTCTACTATTTTAAACCTGGTCTATCGACCTACAAAACCGTCACAAGAAAATCAATTGTAACCAGACACTGTAAAAAGACCAGCATCAGCTTCTCCATGATTAACCCTATCCCTTCTGAATACAACTTAATAAAATTGCTGACGCATTAGAAAAGGAAAAAAAGTCTAGCTAGGAATCCGAGCAGCGCATTTCCATCGCATTTGACTAGGCAAACATATCAGACGCAGCCCCCACTATCGGCCACCACTGACTTCATTGGCTTCTCACACTGAAAAAAGCAATTTCGCCAGTCCTTTGTCGGTAGTTGGCATATTAAAGAAGCAATATTATGCAGATGGGACACAGAAAAACCATGACTTTTAACAATCTAAAGTATCAAATTAAAAACACATTAAGCTTAGTAATTTTGAGACTGCGACGAAAATATTAAATGCGTGAAAGAATCCTGTTAATTGTTCCACTTTAAAAATAGACGCGGCAACCGACTTTCATATTTAATGACGCACATTAAATTTTATATAAAAAGTGCCCAACCACACGAGCTCAACTGACGAAAATGTACGAACTTTTATTTTATTTTTGGGAGTCCGATGACCCCTGAACTCGCTACCCCAGGGTTCCTCATTCCGCATCTGTAAATCCCCTCCAACCCTAGATGTGTTCCGTTTTGTTTCATAGTCCTACAGAGGAATGTTAAGGAAGCAATATTATGCAAATCCAAGCGTGGATGCCGCAAATATAAAAAGCTCTCGTTCGCCTCACACTTTGCATCTCAAGGCTATGCATCCCACAGATACCGGGATGCCCCAAGAGAAAAAATGAAAACGCAATTTGAAATTCTATGCGTTTTAGAAGCACCTGCGTAAACTCTGTTACAGTGCTCGAGAAAATAAGAATTTGCTAGAATAAAAATTCTATTCGCTTTACTATGCGCGTCTACGTGGTAACGTGGTATCTGGATTTAATATTTTGTTCAAAAAACAGAACAAATGATACCATTTCAATAGATATTGGTAGTTTTATTTAAGATTCTTATATTATAATATACCTACAGATATGTAATCAACTTTTCATTTATATCACGATTCTGCGAATAATAAACAATAGATCCAAAAAATAACAATATTTATAGTTAATAGTAACTTTATAAAAAATAAAAATGTTCACGCAACATTTCATTTTAGGTATAATTATACAAAAAGTCCAGAAAAAAGTAACAGAAACTAACTGAAAGCATAGACAAAATTCCATTTTAAACTTCACCAATGAAAGAAGTCGGGGTCGTAAGTTCGTAACTCGGGGTATATAATCTGTAATGACTATCGCATCCCTCGTCATATTACCCCTAGCTATCAGCATGTAGGGAGCGGGATGATACACTGTCAGCGAACCAAGGTTAGCAGTATCAAGAAAATGTAAGATTATCTTAGGATTTAGTTGTATACTGTCATTAAAGCCACTGTCCCAGAAATTCTTTTAGGCAAACGTTAAACTTTTTTGTTTTAATTCTAGGTTTTATTTTCGGCCTCATTTCTTAGGGTAAGATACGGCAACGTTTGAAGTGCACATTGTTCTTAAACTAGAAGCTCTTTTGTCCCCAAAATCTTGTTAGAATTTCGCATTTTTAAATACAACGAAACTATGTGCTGAAAGGGATAGGTAAATGAGGTTAGATTCGATCAAGAGATCGTGTACGAAACTTCGTTTAGCTAACAGCACTGGCACGTTAAAATCAAGCTAACCCGAAATCCTTACACCGACTCCTGGCAGCCCTATAACAAGACTAGGGCCAGTCGAGTGGATTCATACGATGTGGAGCTGATAGCTACAGCCGATGTCGGTCGTCAACGTCGCTTTGTCTTGTACACTGACGCCAGCAAACCGAACCACGAGTATTTGCATAACAATGGTCCGAATTTGATGCGTACCTACAAAGCACGTCTGTGTACAGGGGGCAAAAAAGGGTAATTTTAGGCATCATCGATGCTGCTAGGTAAGGATTTTTAAAGTGCTGAATTTTCGGTTTTGAAAAAGAGAATTTTGTGGTTTTTTTTTCACCGTATGGAAAAGCTACATTCGCTACAAAGCGTCAGCTATTTTATCGTTAGGTCGTTAGAACTTCTTCCGGAAAGAAAACATTATCATTTGCAATAAATGCTTCTAAAGATTTACTACAAACATTATTTGAAGTACATTATGTGTAAACGTCCACTACAATTTTATAACATTGGCAAATACTGACCAGTACCCGATAGGAAAGTTTCCGAATTTCGGACAATCCATTGTCCAATTGACAAAGTGCAAGCGCTTTCAATAGATAATACGTAGACGTCGATTTCGATCAAAATCAAACCTGGTATAACATTTCAATGCGAGTTCGGCTCTCAGATTCATAGCTTGTTCGTATTATGCCAGTTAGTTCCCCTCGTATGGAACAAGATGAAGCTACTCACATAATAGTCCTATTGTCCGCCACTGAAGATGTTATCATAGAAGCAATTCAGCCAAGAGAAGCTGACATTAATTGATTTAAATGTTAGCAATAACCAGTTATTGCATTAATGCAGCACTACTTTTATTTGAGACGATGTTACGCGATATCTTCGCAGCTTTAAACTTTTTAAATGACGTACAAAAAGTTAAGCCACAAAAATGAATTCCGTCTGAGAGTTACATTTTTCTCGGAGATACCGCCAGTAATCTGCTAGAGCAGCAGGAAATCTTCAGCCTCCACTCCTTCCTTAATTAGCAGAATATTTCAGAGAAAAAAAGAAGCAACAGGAAGCATTGCAGAGAGTAATAAAAGGAAGCGGCTCGTGACCGTTATGGCTGCCTAATGGAGTCACGTTATCTGTGAGAGGCGAGTAAACAAGTTTAGAACGATAATTTAGTTAAAATCAAAATTGATCGTGTAATTTATATTAAATTAAAGATGCTGAATTTTACTCTTGATTTTATTTATATTACCGCTGTTCACTTGGAGTTCGTTTGGAATTTGAATATGGATTTTGTATGATGTTGTTTCGGATTATTTTATGCGAGTTCGCTTTTAATTTTGTACAACGTGGTTACTTATTCATCTTTAGGTAGTTAGAGCTTAATAACCACCACTTGTTCTAAGAAGTTTATTGATTCTATCGAATTGTCTACACACTCTCAGAAATCGCACCTGAGAGTGGAATATACCTACATTTACGCCATAAACTAGAAAATTTACTTCACCTTAATGGTCTAAGTTTATAATTTAGAATAGGTAGGTTCCATAGAAAACATGCGGTACCAACTTTAGTAGGTGGTTATTATAGAAAACAGTTTTCCACTACGAAGCTAAAAGTTACTCAAAAAAGTAATATCATAAGTACTCTTTCGTAACAGCTAAACAGTATAACCGATCACATTACCTAAGTTCTGTTAAAAATATTTTTTTTACAAATTCCACGTAAAAACGACCGAAAAGAGAACTTGATTTGCGACTTAACTTCCATGCTTTGGCATTTAAGTCAACCGTAAAAGCATCGAATAAATTGTAGGTCAGAAGGGACAGATAAAACGAGAAACGTATTTCCTCTACTTTTTTTCTTTTTAACTTATTTTGTAGAATATTGACTAGCTTATTTCTCTCGATTCCTGCTTGCTCTGTGATTTTGTAGTTTATTTGTTATGCATGATTTGGCGATTTCTGTTGTAAGTTGGGAGTAGGAACGTAATAGAACTTTGATTACATCTACTAGGTTCGGGGTTAAATTAGTTACACGACATTAAACTGTACTGGAGCTTAAGTAACTTAGGAGTAACTTAACGATGCTATACAGGCTGTAAAAAACCTTTAACGAATCTGAACTTATTCTCTCAGGTACTTATTCTCTCCGTCATCGCGATATATTTTTTGTTCCGGACCATACCTGAGAACCTAGACCATAATATCCTCATAAATAAATTAGAAAAATACGGAGTTAGAGGGAATGCTTTAAACCTTATAAAATCCTACCTCAAAGATAGGGTTCAAATAACACAAATAACTAGACTATCAAATCAAACAAAATGTGAAGAAACGTTTCAGTCTAAGCCTAAAACGGTTAAATATGGGGTGCCTCAAGGAAGTATTCTTGGTCCACTTTTGTTCATTATATATATTAATGATCTCCCAAAGGCCATAATCCATGAAATGATTTTATTTGCAGATGACAGTACCGCGATTTTCACAGACGAGGATCAAGTTAATTATGAAACGAATGTAAATAATTCCCTTGAGTGCATCATAAATTGGTTAAATGCGAACAATCTAAAAATTAACTTGGAAAAAACTTGCTGTATATCCTTTGCTAACATAAATACAAAACAAAAGAACCTAAACGTAAAATACAAAGGTGAAACTGTAAAAGAAGTAAAGACCACTAAATTTCTTGGCATACATATTGACTCCGCACTAAACTGGAAAAACCAGATTGACCATGTTTGCAAAAAACTAAATCAGTTTTCATATGCCCTCTACAAGTTAAGAAAAGTGACAAATGAGAGTACTTTACTAAGTGTTTATCATGCATATGTAGGCTCCATACTAAAATACGGTATTCTATTGTGGGGTAATTCAACGAACAGAGAGTGTGCTTTAAAAGCACAAAAAAAGTGTATTCGAAGCATATGCGGACTTAGACAGACTGATTCATGTAGACCAGTTTTCAAAAGATTGAAAATCTTAACCCTACCTTCATTATACATATTTGAAGCGGCAATGATGATAAAATGCGATATAGATAAATATGACACGTTGAGAAGTGCGAGACACAAAACTGAATTAAAAGGTATTAAATGTAGAACGGCGAAATTTAAATCAAGTGTATTTGGTATTGGAGTTAAAATTTATAACAAACTCCCAAAGTATCTTAAGAATATTTCAGCGTTTAGAGTTTTTAAATTAAAGCTAAGAGAATTTTTGATATCAAAAACATATTATTCAATTAATGAATTTTTAAATGACCGAATTATTGACTAGAATTGTTTTCACTAAAACTTGACATGTGTGATGTGTATTTTATTATTATTATTATTTTATTTTTTAACCATTTTTTCTTGACTTGTAAACGTGTATGTCTTTGTATGTTCTCAATTAATTGTATAATAATGAATGTGTAATGTAATATAAATTTTAACTTAACCAATAATATTGACATACTGTTAAATAATATAAATATTGTACACCCCATGGGTATGTTACAGTGATACAAACAACACTATTTGTAAGATCTTATGTTTACCTGTAACAAACAATAAATAAATGAATTATTATGAATTATGAACCTTCTAGTGACGGATATATTGGAGGTCAACGTTCCAATTTTTTCACAAGTATTTTAATAAATTAATATATTTTAATAATACCTCCAACATTCGTTTATTATTTAATGCATCCACAATGTTGTGAGCGGGTTTTATTGAGTTTTTACGGGACTAACTACTAACTCAAATAATGTTATTTTTCAACCCACAAAAAATTGTCATTTCTTAGCAATATTTTTGCGTAAAGTTACTTAGTTTGACGAGTATACAGAAAGGTTAGTTTAAGGGTCCGTTTACACCTTGTATATCGATAGTTTCAAACTAGCCACTGATTCAACATACGCAACCAAAAAAAAATATCACAGCAAGAAAATTAGGCGTGATTTGATTAACGACTCAGATAGGCAGAACGAGCGTTTAAAATACACGAGAGGTCTTGTTAAAGTATCGGCGCTTCACACTTTCATAGCGCACTTAGTTTCAAGCATCACGACTAAGACATCTGAACTTCATCCTCGAAATGAGTATCGGAAATTTACATCAGCTCGTAATACCGTGCCGGCTGAGCCTTTATTGTAAACGCCGTAATTTGAATTTCGTCTTTGATATTCAAATGAACCTCTACTTGAGACACTGCCTTAGTTATTTGAGTTTTTGTAAAGCAATCAAGTTTGTTTATAGGAGACCGTGTAATTGTAAATCTCGGTCTGTGGTCTTAATTAATGCATAAAATCACTTTCGATTCCTTTGACAAGACGCCCCTCCGTAAAACTGGAATAAACAAAGGGAAAATCGACCCGGGCCCTTTTAATTCTGTTGTTACACGTAATAAAATCGGTGACAACCAGCTCCGACTTTTATGCAGTTTGAATAAACCTCAAAAGTTGTTACTCAGAGGAGAAGGCGCGCTCACACGACATTACGCTCGTGTGGGTTTCCCAATACGTTTTTGCAATTGATGGATGAATGATTTATGATGCGGCAACGTGCCTTCAACCCTTTACGACGCAAAACGGAAATTGTCATAATTCCCAAGATTTATTGATAAACACATTTATACTATCGTGTGCCGTCATGACATGTATGTACGACGTACGTCCAGCATTTACAAACGATATTTAGGGTTCCTAATTTCCATGCGGATAACGGTTTGCGTGCGTTCGTTCACTTTCCGTGTTGTAAACTTTTCATTCGGCTCGTCTGTCTTGAGATCGAATCGATATCGATGCGGTATCGACGAGTCACGAATTTGACTTTAACATGAATTGCTACAAACGTGGAAGCGTCCGATGACGTACCAAGGTACACGATTCAAACGTGATTTTGTTAGCGAAGTTAACTAGATAAATTGTCTCAAAAGGCAGAGCGATGACACCTGCCCCGTTCACGTGTTACACTCACGACTATGTCAACGATCGAGTAAAACATCGTGATACACCCCGAACGCGTGTCTAGACGCGTTGAAAGTGGCGTTCATTAGTGGAAATTATAAATATTTTTTAAAAATTTCAAGCCATCGTGGCAGTAATTACCGAGGAAGCGATGCGAAAATATTGCAAGCTCGACAACGTGTCGACAAGGCGTCGCGTTAGCACGTTAGCGTGCATTCTTTGCTTGCGTTCATTAGCATAACAAGTAGTTTCGTTAATCAAATGTACGAAATTAATAGCACAGTTTAGAGTCGACGTTCCGCCCGGCAATCACACGGCCATTACAAATTGCCAGCAATTACAGCGACACCACCCTCCCCTCACCTTTTGCGTTCGTGACGCTTTTTTTGCGCTCGTACGGTAGGTAAATACTCCATAATAGTTGGCATGTGTACGTCATTAATGAATAATTGAGAAGTAATGCCTTTTCAATTTATTTGTACTGAACTTCGTTTTGACTTTTGAATTTGTGTGCCTACGTACGAATAATTGCCTGGCAATGCTTATTGATTGTTTCATGAATTTCAGATTCATGATTAAGGATAAAGCTGTTTACTATAAAATGAAATTGGAACCCATTTTCGTCTATCATTATGTCTATTTACAAAATAAAACTGACTAAAGAACATAAGTAATTATTTTTTAAAACATGACAAAATATAGGATAAAAATTGTTCGAAGCGATACATAAACAACCCTCCCAGCTAGACTACGTAACAAGCAGTAGCGAACGTTCCTGGAACTAACGCTTGTAGAGCCACAGATATTTATTTTTACTCACTCAAAGGTGTATAAAGCTCACCATTCCTCATCCTTTGAATGATGTTATCGCGATTTCCCAAATGTTTCGCTCTTTTTGATCTAAATTCTTTATATTTGGCTTTGCGTTTCGCCTTTTCCTACAACACATCACGATTCTTTTGTGGTGCGATAAGATTTGGTAAAAAATCGAATTTTTATTCGAACTGGACTACATCCTGAATAAAGTTTGGCTTTTCTTTTTGTTTTTTTTTTCTTCTTTTTTATTAACACTTTGAAAAGGTTGTAAACCTATATTAATAAATAAAAAAATAAAAAAAAAGGATGTTGCATAGTAGTAGTGGTTAGCTTTTAACTGTGCTTTCGTATTTGAACCTCATTGTTTTGAAAAATCCATTCTAGGCATTTCAGAAGATTCAGACAGGATTCAAAGTGAGGAAAATTTTTGATGCTTCTAATAAAATTAAGAAAGGTCAGAAACATGCATTTAGAATAATTTTGAATATGTATGACGAGAAGGATCTTAATTTAATCTCGACTGCGTCATAGTACAAAACGCCACCCTCGAACGTTAAAAATGCAAAATAGAATTTAGGTTAAGTAAATCTTTGTGTTATTAAGCTGTGCTTATCATCAAATTTATTCGTTAAAGTTTTAAAGAAGCCGCTTATTCAGAGATAAAAATAATAAAGATATTCATGCGATCAGAAAGTGAAGAAACCACGAAAAAGAGAACTTTAATTAAACTTTCCAAAATCATTATCAGATAACATTATTCATTAATTTTAAATGGTCTCAGGCGAGCCGATGCCTGATAATTTTTGCCGAGCACCAAGAAGACAGGAAATGACGTAAAATTTATCTTCGAACCGGAGGAATTACTTTCTACCAACTCTGCGAAGAAATGGAAATCTGTAGGTTTATAACTTCGGGAGAAAATTGTTTTTTCCGAATCGGAATAATATTAGCTTTTGGTGATGCGGCAACTTTTCGCTACAAACGTTATTAAATCTTTTTTTTTTAAATGTCACGTCGCAAAATGGCTCATTTGTGATAGAATCCCTCGGTGGGTTTTCATTAATAAGGGCTTACAGAGAGTCAACAAATTTTTCGCGGCGCCGAGTATTTATTGAAGGGACGGTCGGCTATAACCCGAAAGGAATATAACGCATTCAAATATCAAGGAAATTTATCAACCTCCTAGCATCGGGTCCAATACGGTTGGGTCGTTTATGGCATATTACAGTCCAGGACTCGTCAGCTCTCTACCGGAAAAGTCAATTTGTAGCAGATTACGGACGACGGCGACTGACCAGAATCTTACTAAAACGTGCATGTTTGTAGACGTTCGCTTCATACGAATTATGAATAAAAAGAAACCGAGAATTGAATTGAAAATCTTTTTGTCTTTAAGCCGCAACAACTGTTTTAAGTAACACACTTGAATTCACAAAACATCCGACATTATTTGCATAAAATTAGCAATTCCCTTTTATAATTCACACGTGTAAAACATGTTTCCTGATTATGCAAACGTCTTTAAAATAGCTTTATGAAGCGAGTCTATCATAAAGTTTTAATCTAAAAATATTTCCTTAAATGCCGTAAAATACACGGGAAAAACAAATAAGTTACGTTTAAAAACACGATTTTTTATTTGGATTGCGTGTCACGAGACCGTTCGACAATCCGATGGAATGTTCTACATGACGTACAATAAATAATGTCGCAGCTGTATACACTCGTGTGAACGATGCCTAAGCGTCCACTGAGTGGGTAGTGTAACTCCATGGGCGCGTTTCGCGACGATGTTCTATTACAAAAGGGAATTGGATCTTGATTCATTGGTTCGGAAAATCGGCAGCGTACCTTGATAATTTCATTTCTGTACAATTTGACCGCGTCCGTGGTCAGACGATTCTTGGGGGCCTCCGCGGACCCGAACACAATACAGGGACTCCCCTACGGTTCTCACACACAATACTAAGCTTTTATTGCCTCCTTTTACAATCTCCCATTACCTCCAAGGCTTCAGCGCTACTGGGAATCAGTTTTGTTACAGTTTTTTTCCTTTTGAACGATTTTCGTGTCCATCAAGTTTCGACGCTGATCAATGTTATTCTACTCGGTCGTAATTCTCCTTCACGCTATTAGTTAAGAGGATTTTTGAGAAAGGATTTTTAAAACTTTTGCTATTCTCGTTTAAAATATTGACTCGTTGCAATTGTTGAGATAAAATGTGGAACAGAGCTGGCCACAACAAGCGGTACAATAACGGTGACACAGCTATTGATGGCGGCAGTAGCATCAAAAATATCGCATTAGAGACTAGCTTTATCGCCGGTTTGTGCCGCGGCACGGACGCCGGCTACTCCCCTTTCAGCTTTTACACAGATTGTATTGGCGCAAATACGACCTGGCAATACTGTAAATACACTTGCTGGCGGCACAAATTGAAAAATTTGTAAAATTCATGAATATGAATAAGTGTTCCGTACCCGTGAATGGGGCATCAATTATGCAAAATGTACTCGCATTGCATTGATCGGTCGCCGGACTGCGCCGCGGACGGCCCGGGTTCGATCCGGTACGACGAACTGCTACAATCGATATCTCGTATTCATCAACTGCCGAGTTATATCGATACTCATTTAAATGTCCTCCCTTATCACATATTGGCAATGTTCATCCAACAATGTTCACGTAATAAACGTAACAATGAATGTGACGGTCCGATGTGATCGCTTAAAGTGCCCACGCACAACTCCCTGAATTTTGTGTTGAAATTCGACTTTACCGCCATATAAATAGGAGTGCAGGCAGTGTCTATAATTTCATATTTTTGGATGGATCAATTTAGGCCGTTTTATTGGTACAATCTACACCAAACAGTTCAAATGTGTATGTGTTTCAATTAGAAAATGTTGTTGTGCATATTCGAAACCTTTGAAAAGCCGTTCACCTTTATTTGTTGGTTGAGTTAAAAATAGCCTTGGTTTCAACAAGAGCGTAGTGAAAGATAATCCAGATAGTGGCACTAAAGTAGTGACGCGGCGCCCGGAGCGAACCATGTCAACTTCAAATTACAGGGCGCAGGAGCCGTGTGTCCTCCGCTTGGTTCCCGCACTTCTTCCATTCAAAGCTTTGTGGGCTGCGGGCTGTTTTTCAGCTTAACTTGCACTCTTTATTCCTCCGATAGACCAAATGGGATAACAACAGTTGAACACGTTCGCTTAACGTTCAGATCTCTTCATAGACTATCCATATAAACACTTTTATTCAATCAGCTGCTGCTTTTTATTTTCAGAAAGTCTTGATTCCAAACGTGGTTTTCACTTGAAAAGTCTTCAAACACTCGTAATGATGTAGTTAAGTCGAACTGCATGCCTCTGAAGTTGAGTTTAGAAAATTTCTGCGGAGTGCGACTATTTTTTATTGCAAAGTGGATATAATCCAGTGTGCGATTTAGATCGTTAGTGGTTAGTACTTACAATAAACTTGTTTTAAAATAAAGAAACAAAAAACACAGAATTTAACAAAAAAAAATCCTCTAAAACCCTGTTTAAGCAGTAAATTTAAAATTTAAACGAGTAAAAAGAATTCATTAAGCTAGGTACGAGATAACATCGAGTCAGTTCATGATAACACCGCGTCGGTATGTGCGAAATTTGTAATCTCACAAAAATACATGTAAACCGACGCGTGCATGCCGCTAATGAAAGGCTCTCTTGCATTATTTCGCGAGCAAACAAACGATGAAAATAATTTACGTTAAAAGATCGCCTGCATTTACATAATTATGTAGGCAAACATAAACTTTATACACGATAAAGTCAAATTTATGTATACTTGAAACGAGCGCGTGGATTTATAGAAAAAAACCTAGAATATAATAATATTATTTAAATATTTATACCTATTTATATTCGCTACGACACATACATAATGTATCAATCCCACTAATGTTACTTTTAGATTTTGGTTATGAAGCGTTCTTATACATATCGAGGATTGACTTATTTAAATTAATTTAACTTAATTATTTTTTGGAAAAGCTGTTTCTAGAGCACATAAAAGCTGATACGTTTATTTGTTAGAACTCATTTTCTCGCTGGAATGTTAATTCTTTTAGCGCTTTACGTGAATTAAAGTTACGGCGCACGATATAATTTAACGACTACTATAAAGAATTCTCTTAAAAAAGGGAGATTTACATTATAACTAAAAAGATACTGGTGAATCGATTGGTCGTGGACCGAAGCGCAGGGCTCCGTCTGATATCCTCCCATCTAGTCGAGCCCGCTCTATCCCGGCACGTTCCGTCAATAATTTTCTTGAAACATCACAGATCTCAGTCGAGAACAAATCGAGGTGCAGTAAACATCGAATAAAGCGACTTGTCTATAAAATATCATTTCTAGCTCTTTTGTTTTTCCATCGAATCCCGTTCCACAAGTGGGCAATAATTGAAAACGAAACTGTTTTGCGCGGGGGCGGGATCGCGAGACACAGCATAAAGGCGCTCAGAATAGATTGAACGTATAAAATTTTCAGTCGAAATTCGCACGAACCGCCGCCGCGGGAGGTGCTCTGTATCTTTTTACTTTGTAACCTTACTTTTTATTCCATTAGCGCGCGTGTGAGGCCCCTCTAGCCAAATATCGTGGAATAATAAAAGCTGTTTAGTAATGATAATGCGGAACGCAGGTCTCGCTACACTAGCCTAACTGAATTAAACTTGTGCGATATGAATTTCGTGTTTATGCTTATTGCCACGGAGTTTGTTTTTCATCTAAGCAATTATTTTATATTAAAACTAAAATTGCATTAGAGGCACAATTACAGTTCTGTGAAGACTTGAATTATAAGTACCCACGTCAGTATAAAGTTTTACAATGGCTCTCTGATGTAAAAAAGTTAGTCACATTTAAGTCTGGAAAATCCAGGAGGGTTTGGAATTGTGATCCTCTTGAAGCTTTCTCTTTGCTTTATATGCGCATTGTACAACGCTATTGCTCTAACACAAAACTTTTTATTTCCGTTTATAGCGAGTCAATCGTCCGCGAACATTTTTCAGGCAAACTTTAACAGTGGAGGCAATCGCTCCTGAAATTCGAAAATGAAATCGTTCCGAGCGTCGCCAAGATTTATCGATGGATGTTCGAATTTACTTTGAAACTTTCGGGGCATAAAACTTATGACACGTAATCGTATATTCCAGTCGAGATATCTGCGAAAGGGAATCTTCTAGAAAATTAATCTTGTTTCGTATATTGTTTACTCTGTTCGAGAAGTGCGTACCGTCATCTCGATCCGAGATAAAATGTACAACTTCAATGTTGAGGTAAATGTGCGGTGTAATATGAGAAATTACAACATTCACGTGAAATAACACGTTTACCTTCTCGATATCAAAGTATCAGAATTTTTTACCTTCCTGTGGTTTTAACTTGAAGATACGTTTAACTATTTTCAGCAAAAATAACATAAGTAGATAGGTACTCGTTGAATTGTAGTAGTACCTAGACATTAGATAAAAAAACAACTACAACAACTATCTAAATAACTTAATGTAATTTTGAGCACAAATAACCTAACGTTGTAACCAAGTACTGCTAGGGTAATAAATTGTTTAACAAATCGATACACTTCCTTTAATTTTTTGTTTTATAGACCGTTCATACTACAGTTGTAGGATCATAGTAACATTGAGATTTGATTTAACGGATAACTAAGGATGATATTAGTGCCCACTGTGCCCAGGTGGCTATCTAGGCACTTCTTCTGTTGCGATGTGGATGCAATTTTTGACGCCTTGTAATTTTTCCCTTTTTGATACTTGTACATGTTTTGCTATAATAACATAACATCACGCCTGTATTCCCCGAAGGGTTAGGCAGAGGTGTACCTAATAGTACACCCAAATTTCGCCAGTTATGTTTCCCAAGTAATAGGGGGCGAGCCTATTGCCATCAACCGGGCACAAATCCAGACTCCGTGGCTGTTACCGATAAATTCCTGATGGAAAAAGAAAATAACACTTTGCCCGACCCGGGAATCGAACCCAGGACCTCATGCTCTGCAGTCGCGCTTACGACCACTAGACCAACGAGGCAGTTTTGCTATAATTATAGATATATAAAATGAAGTTCGTTAATATTGTAAACTAGCTGATGCCCGCGGTTTCACCCGCGTGGTTGTCAGTCAAATTAATTATTAAAACTTTCCTCTTAAATCACTCTATCTATTAAAAAAACCGCTTTAAAATCCGTTGCGTAGTTTTAAAGATTAAAGCATACATAGGGCCGGACAGACAGCGACAGCGACTTTGTTTTATACTATGTAGTGATAAAAATTCCAAAAGTCAAGATGGTAGTCAAATTGAGAAGGTTACTGTATCTCTTAATTTACCTTTTTTTATGGTGGGTGGAAAATCATCAAATAACCCCTCCCGCTCTTGGGCAGAGCGAAAGGGAGTATCAGATTTCTACTGACTAAAATCCACCCATGTTCCTTCTTAGCCCTTCATGTCGAGGCCGCGGTATCTCTTGCTAACAACCCGCAGCCCCGACGGGATCTCTTAATTTACCTACGGTAGGCATTTTGAACTATTTCTAAATTATCGATATTTTTAAACCATCCAGCTATGACAATACCAGTCGTTTATATAATATCTTCAATACCAATTCTTAAATCGTAAAACAATAGAAAGAGCCAAGTCCACCTTCGAAGCGCCAATAAACCTGAACACTTTGTACCGAGTCGATATATTTTTCATTAATTCATCTCATTCACACTACGTCTAGACTTCCAATGGTAAGATTGCTTATCTCCTAGTATAAATAATACATGAGTTAGAAAATATGAGACCCATAGTCGTGGACTTCCATTTTGTGCGGACCGGTAGAAATTAAAAGATTTTATTGGCATTCTTCCCATGGTATTTCTGAACTGAAATAACAGGAGTCGTTTGCAAACATTGTATGTAATGCAATCAGGGGTGGACTGAATCTGCCTTTTTTCAGATCTTTTTCTTTTTCTTTTTTTTATCTGTTACAGACAAAAAATCTGCATTTAAACTAAAATTTGTTACATAATAATCTACACAAATATTACAAAGAGGAAAGATTTGTTTGTTTGTTTGTAACGAATAGGCTCCGAAACTACTGGACCGATTTCAAAAATTCTTTCACCGTTGGGAAGTTACATTATCCCTGAGTGACATAGGCTACTTTTATACCCGCGCGACGTCAGATCAGTCAGATCGTCAGATTAGTTTCTCATTTGTTTGTTTGTTACGATTTAACTCAAAAATAACTCGGCCGATTTTAAACATTCTTTCACCACAAGAAAGTTACATCTTTACCGAGTAACATAGGTTATCTACATATTTGATTAATACATAAATATTGCCCACTGTTGAAATTGTGTAAATTTTCTTAGGTTTTGGTAATTTTATTTCTAGAAACCATACTATTACAATCATTCTTTATAATATTAATTGGATTAACATAATTCATCATCTGCCTAGCATTTTCCCAACTATGTTGGGGTCGGCTTCCAGTCTAACCTGATGCAGCTATTTAGCTGCTACCAGGTTAACATCATTGATTCAAATAAAATACCTTGATCCAATAAATAATGTTGTAATTATTTGAATCAACTAATTTGTGGATGAATTGATCTAACTTTGAATAGAATCACAGAAACGTTATGTTTATTATGTGTTCGTGTTGTATTCAGCCAATCAAAATCAGCGTTTATGTAGAGTGTACTTACAGCATATTATGGAGTTATTACATACTGGAGTTTAATGCATACTCACAAAGTTTATGGGTGTACTCTAGCCTAATAGGGTTTACAGATCCCGACGTATAAAAATGAAATGATTGAATAGCAGATAATCAAGAAATATAATCAAAAAAATTAAGAGCAATCTACTTCTGCAAAAAAACTCGTTTTATTGAATTTATTAAGCAATTGTTACCGTACGTCAATTTACCTTGTTAAAAATAATATGTCACTTTACCAATTATTAAGGTTCGTTAGGTTGTGTTTAACCTAATGATGCCTTTATTCAAACAAAAATCTATACCCAATAATTTTATAGCTGGCCATTTCTTTCCAACAAAAGATATAATAACATTTCGACTTATCCTCGAAAAAGATAAACAGCTGAAAATTCTGGACTCGTTTCGTGAGATAGTCTTTAATCCTATTAACTGAAGCTAATGTTAATATTTGTATTGCTTTTAAGAAAGAGACAATTTTGCCTTCTAGCTTTACTTTTTTTTAAAGAAAATTCGTTGCATTTCAGCCATTTAAATATAGACAAGACTAAGTAAGATCTTATATACATTACAATAAACTTATTCAATTTATAGAAGCTTGGTTTAAGTAAATAAGGATTGAAGATCAAATCGAATGGAAATAGTTAAGCTGACTCAACACTGGCTGATAATACAAAATAGAAAAAAAAAACAAGAAAACAGAAGCGAAACACCTCACAAATACTAGCTGACAAGAAAATTATCCTGAAATCTAAAACGGAATTACCACTAAATATGTATTTATCTTTTCAACCAAAAACCCAACTTATATCAGTTATTATATGACACAATATAAGTCAGTCGCCATAGGAAGCAATATTGACGCGCGAATCAATCACTACTGATATGTAATGATGCCTATTTGTTTGTGTCCGACATTGCAATGCTTAATCCTTGGCACACTGCTAACGGCATGTTCGCATAAAAATATCAATCGGTATAGAAATCCTCCACTACACAATAGAATCGTGCAACTATAGACAACAACCCAGCAATAGAGACCACTCTCCCATAAAACTAAGAGAATTGACAGATTGTATAACTAATTGCGTTGGCGACTGTATCCGATTGAGACGTCTTTTTTTAAGTTTTAGAGAGGAATATCAAATTTCGTTGATATAATGCTGGGGAATTGAAAATGTATGTTTATCCTTTAAGAAAACATTAATTTTAAGTGCTAAGGTAGTTTGTTTAATAAATTATTACTTGAAATGGAGTAGTTATTTATAAAAGGCTCTAAAACTAAACGAAGTCAAGGTGCGAGTGCCTATTTCAAAGCGAAGTCCCAATTTCAACGTCTTAAAACTCATTACGTTTGATTTAATTTAATGATTTCATATTCTAAATTTTAACTTCTTCGACATACCTTTCAGGATCATAAAACAGAATACTCATTTTATTATCTAAATGTTCTATTTAAATCTGTAGAGAGGTTTCATTAATATTGAAGTATTTAATAAAAGAGAATTTCGTCGTTCTGTTAGAAGTGAATGGTTAGGAAAACAGTGCCGTCATACCTTAATACTAGCTAAAGAAAATAATAGAATATTTTGCATTTCGTTTGGCTCAAATTAATGAACATAATAATTTATATTTCATTTTCTAGTAGTGTTTCGTGGAAGTGTTATGTTAACACGTGCGTTAATAATTTTAATTAAAATATGTCGGTGAAAATACTCATTTATTTTGCAACGAGATTTTCCAAACAGGAAACTAGCGCGCGAGAACACACGAGGCATGTATGACCGGATTTGCATCGGATTCACAGAATCATTACATAAATCAAAAAAAGAATAAAATCTAACCCTACGCTGCTACGGTAGCAACATCTGACCGCTACTAAGAGAAGTCGTTAAGCAAAATCGTTATACCCACTTACGTTGCTGGGATCCTGGTAAATTTAACCAAATAGGCAATAGGAGTGAGTGGTGGGGAGCAACGAGTGAGTGCAACAGTACCCGGGTGGTCTTGTTAGTCCGACCCAATCTGGTTCGGCCCGGCGCGACTGTTAGCCGGGGCGCACACTCGCATTCTTCCTGTTACAATTTAATTTTCTGTTGAATTTTGTTTGGACTGCTGATTGTGTAAGGTCCTGTTTTTTTTTGGACAAAATCTTGCAGGTTATTTTCGCTTGTCTAGCGCAACGGTGATGATTTTCGAAATGACCCTCAAGGAACTCAAACAAATTTAAAAAAAAAAATGAGTATTTTAACAAATTATTCATACTTCAAATGTTTTGGAGTTGTTTACTGGAATCTCTAAAAGAGCAATGGTAACTAAAAAGGAACCTGAAACAAAACCGGAAAAAATTTAAATTAACTAAATAGGGAAAACTGAAGTGAGTTTGATTTTCATAACGATTCAGATCCTTACATGACTATTTCAGTAAGAATTCATCAAATCAGATCTCAAGTTTCCATCTTGCGCTTCATGCCTTGATATTTGCATACTTGACGATATTAATCTTAAAAGATTGTTTAATTAACGAGAATCTATTTCTTCAAGTCTATTTTAGTATTTAAGACTTCTGACACTCCTTTTCGCTCTGCCCAAGAGCGGGAGGGGTTTTTTTTTGATGATTTTAAACCCGCCAAAAAAAAAATGCATGAAAATCGGTTTAGTATTTTTTTAGTTTATCGCGTACAGACACGGCGGAGGACTTTGTTTTATGATAAGTAGTGATAGGTTTAGGCATATTAACAAACTATTGGTAATCTCATGATTTAAAGAGAAATAAATAAAAAATAAAATCCCAAGAAAATCCAGCATCGCCCAGTATACGCCACACTCAATTCGATCGAGCGCAGTGACGTACCAGAACAGAGTTGTTAGCCCGACGTCGGCCACGATCGGTCCACCGACTTTACCACTCCCGAAGATTGCGCGAATTGTGCCCCCATCGACACAGTGTTACCTGATCCTACAGTTTGAACTTATCTGTACGTAAGTTGCTCTGAGCTGGTTAATTGAGTGTTTAGGAAGTGAGAGTTCTGTTGTACTGTTTTCTGAATCGGAAATGGGAATGTACAAAATCTATATATTGGAACGAAGTTCCTTATCGCGCGTTGTGAAAGGGGGCTAGACGGAAAAAATTCTTACGAAAAGTTGTCACGACACTTTTTGCTATAGTAAGCTATTGTAAGCTGTGCGGCGTCGCATGTTTCTCTGTCTGTCTCTCTCTCTCTTATAGAAAGCAAGCCAGATATTTTCATTTCTACATTTTTTTTTTTTTTTTATTTCTTTTTTTTTTACATAATAAAAAATGATAACAATAACTTCGTTCCATCCGGGTGTTCCTTGACACCTCTCAAGTTTTTTTATTTATGTTTTTGTGCCATGGCAGTAGGGAGACAGAAAGTACAGAACATCTGCTACGGTTTTTATATACAGGATAAAATGGACTTTTCAGCAAGCAAAGATAAAATAAACAAACGCTTGGTTGACCCAAGCGTTTGTTTATTTTATCTTTTTACTCCGGACTTGCACGTCTTGTTACATAGTTCTCACATAATATACCATCTCAACATGAATGATGTAATGTACCAAGATTTTGTAACAATATTCTGCTTTAAAAGAGTGTCCATGGACTTTCTTGCCCGTTCTTCTCCATAGAGATCTACGCTAGGGATGGGCAACTATAGTACTTTCACAAGTTATTATGCCTTGTGACTGTGACTGTAGCTTAGTTTTGTGAATTGTTCTTCTGACATTCAAAAGTGCCTGTTATGGTTTAATTGAAATAAATGCTTTGAGTTTGAGTTATGAACATTAAATTAAGTAACCCTACGCAAAAATAGCAATGACTTTTATCGGGGTGAAAATCATGTTACACTTTAAAACTCAATGTAACCCTCTCAAAACATTGTGTTAATGGTGAACCGTCAATAGGTCATAAAGGTAATTAAAGTAAATTCATAACCTTAAAAATTAGTAAAAAAGAAACTTGTGAAATATTTGTAACTTTGACCTCAAATATCTCCAAGACTACAAAGGCTTCTAGATATGATACGAAATAAAAAAAAATATCGCAATGATATTATGGTAGTTTCAAAAATATTTGGAAGTCGTTTATTTTACGAAAACAACATCAACTACGACTTTAAAAGGAGCAATGGTGTCTGTCACTGCATCTAGACGAGTTGATTCACGCAGAAAAAATCCTCCTAGAAGTTGGTTGCCAAAACAATGTCACCAGAACCTTTAAAAACATTTTCACAACTTTAAATCTATTCTATTTATATGCAAAAATAACTAAACCAATCACTTTCAAAACTAACTGAATCTCAAACTCAACACGTGTTAGCGTGGTAGCCATGCGATATGTCGACCTCCGTCATATCATAGCTGTTAGATAGCTTCATACGATGGCCGATTAATGAAGCCGACGTACCACAGAACGTTGCCGTAATAGTTTTACGACTAACCCTCCCCCGACCCGTCCTAACCCCCTACGGGCAGACTCGACTACTTGATTATGCATCCGCGGTACTTCAGACCGATTATCGAACTACTAATGAACGTTACTACGAACATTTTAGTAACTGTTGTTTTTGCGAGGAAGTTGAACATGGCCGCCAGTGGTTGTAATGAGGGTATTTTTCTCTTTAGGTACTAGTCATCATTACCTTTATTTAGTTAAGCTTCCAGTAGCCAGTCATATCTCGCAAATTTCAGTGTTACACTCTGACTTTTGACGCCATTCGATTCTAAGAAAACATCAATGAGAAATAAGTTAGTAAATAGTTGCAGTTTGAATTCACGAAGTTGACAACTCTATTACAGTACATAATATTCTAACTAGACGTTAGTAACACCACAACTACATGCAATAATAGAGAGACATTACAGGAATTTATAATGCAGTGACGTCTAACAACATAATTGCATCTTAATAGATTGCCTCTCATTAGGTATATCAATTAGTGGTATGAATTTACAAGCGACTATAACATAATATAGGGAGCTGTCGATAACTCGATAGTGCAATAGGGCTGCGCAATCGGTCAGAATAATGCGCCCATGATGCCCCAACATTGTTATTAGATAGGCTATCCTAGCGTAGAGATTTGATGCGATCCAACGTATTGCTAATACGATATTGAATTGATCGGAAAAATTGGTTTTGGGCGATGAGGATGCAGATTTTTTCTTCTGCTCTAAATAATCCGACGTATACTTTCAGAATAACGTTCGATTGGATTTGTGAAGGTTATTTAAACGTCCCAAACATATTGAAACGAAGGCAAATTTAATATTTACCGAGCCGTTAACTAGCTCTCCAAAATCAATAACGCCTAGAAAAGTTCCAAACTACCTAACTATCAAAGCGAGAAACCTAATAAAAACAGTTGAAAATCCTTTCAACTATTGCTTAATGATTCGTTAAAATATGAAAAAGTATTTGAAGCATTTGCGAGGCAGCTACTAATACGACGTCGTCTTAAGTAGGGGGGGAGAGGAGCGCGGGGAGGACTCGCAATCCCTCTCATTTAACACCGCTCTATTCCTCTGTAGGTGTTTGCCGAAGCGATTTCAAGCAAGGATCCTCCTTTTATGGTGCTACTTACAGTCTCATAGTGATTCGCGGTTTTATTTCGGACGGCTCGTGTAAAGGCGCGTACATTTTTCATGTTAGGAATGAAGCGAACAGTAATCTTTGCATTTATGCCGTGATCCTTTATTGATTTTAGATTTTTAGTGGAAAACGAAACGAATGAAGCCGGCGTGAATGGAGACTCGCCCGGTAAAGCCGATGTAAGCCGGGAGATGATATAAACTGCTATTCACTGGGGAACATATAAGAGAATCCTGAAGTTATTTCTATGTATGTATGCGCGATTTGTGTTTTGCAATTAACAAAGGCGTTTGAATATGAACTATGCAATCGTATCGGAGTTGTTTTATTTTGTATTTTGATATCGATTAAGCAGTTTTGGAAAATACAAATACAAGGTTTTTTCAGAAAGTTTTCGTCTTTTTTTTAAACGATTGTATAGCAAGAAAGAAGGTGTCTGATGAGGTAACAAGTTATAGTGAAGTGTGGAAGACATGCTGAGTCGACCCCAAAAATTAGGACAACGGCAGAAAAATGATGAACGCGGATACAGTGAATTGAAGAAATTGAAAAAACTTGACATGATTTATTTAAACAGGCAAAAGCCAATTAACGTTTTCTTAGCGTTGACAATAAAAAACATTCCCCAAAAAGGTTTACATACTTTTTCATCTATATGAAAAAAAATGTGGTTCAGCAGAACAAGATATTTTTACAAGGTTTGATTTTTCGAAGTGGTCATAAATAAGAATATGGTGCATGCGAGCGAAGTCGCGGTTGAAAGCAAGTTAATTACTAAATCAAATGTAATGGAATCCTTAACACGAAGTAGAACCTTTAAGGACCTGTGGCTCGTAAAATTATGATAAAAGGTTTCGTTTTTACGACTTGAATAAAACCATGGTTTGTGGTTAAATACTTAACGCCTACAAATAATTAACTTTCCGGGTGTTATCAACACGATATTTTCGATCTTGTTTTAATTTTATTTTTAGAAATGCAGGCGATTCTTTTTACTTATAAAATCTTTTGATAATTTAAAAACTATAGTTGAACAGTCTATCTGTTCTGTTCTTAAAATATACTGTATTTATTTGTAAAAACCGCGCTTACTCATTCAGAACGCAAAAAAGAAAAAAATCCACATATTATCCGCTAAAACCTCTCAAAATGTTACATTTCATCTCAAAACCTTCATCCATTTATGAGAAATCCGATATAAATCCGTTTTTCCTCTTCACAGAGAGAACTCTAATACCGTAATTAATTTTCTTTTTTACAATCATAACTAAACCAATTTGTTTCACACCTCGGTATAAATTCCGACATTTATAACGATAGGTACACAAAGTTAACACATTTTTTTTTTCTTCACGAAAACCCTCATTTCCCTAAGCCTTAAAGAAAAAACAATGAAAGGAGACCTACCATTAAAATAAATAAAAGGAAATAAAGCACCGACCGCAAATTATTTCACTTACCTACTTTCTTTTTATAAAAATGCGAACGACGCATTAAATTTTGGGGAGAAAGGAAACTCCCTTGTAAGCAATATCGAGCAGGCAAATTTTTCAGATATTGCCTTCAGGTAGAGCACATTTATTATGTACCCGTATATATTACTCTTGATTCATTGACTTTCGATATTGATTTACTTTGCTTGCATAAGTTGTAGTTGGCCAAGACTGCGGTAGGCAAACTATACGGGCTTTGATATGAAGAATTAAAGGCAAAGTTTGTGTGTACGGACACTGGGAGAGCCACAACTTTGACCAGAAACGGACTACTATAGATAGATTGAAATCGTTCGAAAACACTGAAGGACGACCGACCTTTTGAATGATAACCTTTTTCTCTATCATATTTTGTCCAACAAACTTCAGATTTACGGCCCTTGTATCTCTTTATCATTAAGTTGTTCAACTTTATTGCTGACTGTAAATATCTGTCTAACTATGCAAGGCACGGCCTCCTAATATCGTTGTTTACGGCAACAACTTCTAAACTGTTATCACTTTCAGGACACCAGGACGGTACATCTCGGCCATTGCCGATGTCCGCCTGATTTACGGTTACGATAAGGTGTCGACCTAAAAAGTTTTGTGCTTCCGTACGCGAATCGCGATCGCGAAAGATTTAAAACCAGAAAGTACCAGAAGGCATTTTGGTTCAGTCACACACGTTTGAAGGTGTTGTTAACTTTGTGTCTCTAGTTTAAAGAAATTAGTTTAGATCATTGAACTAAAATAATTCAATTAATAGAACATTGGGCCAAGTAAAACCTGCTAACAATAAACATAAACAACAGACGTTTACGTTACATTTGGCTGAGAGGCGGAGTACGTAATGGCGGGCAGGCTGCATTCAGATTCCCAACTGAGGCGTTCCAATATCGGCTCTTGGTATATTATTTCAGGGCGGAGGGACGCGGGGCAATATTGAGTTGTGAAACCGACGATTTACCTAACAGGAGACGCTGCTAACGGAGGAACTTTAGCTCGACACTTTGACAACTTATTTCTTGTCTCCAGAGTTACTAAGCCACTCAGTTTGTGTACGTAGCGGCTTGATTGTTGTTCGCCGAGATAGTGATTGTAAAAGCTTGTGTTCACCCTTTTCAAGGACGTTAAATAATCGATTCACAATCAATAATGTACTACGCTTTTATTTAGAAACTCCGCATCAATATAACACGTAATGAACGCTTAAAAACTTTAAGGTAAACAAGGGTCGGAGGCATACTCAGAGAAATATTCGAGCTATGCCCAAAGCAGAACGGCTATTAACGGAACTTAGTTTAGCAACCTGTAAAGTGTATACCGAAATCCTCATTCAACTCGTCCAAACGCTTAATTCAGTTGGAATAATTCGAGTTCTATTGTTAAGTTCCTAAATTTGAAGTCCAACATTTAACTGCTTACAATTCAAAGGTAACCGCAAATTTCGAAACGAGTGTGCCGCTCTATAGAATGAAACTTATTTGCAAACCGATAACTTTTAGTAGGAGTCGAGTTGGTCAGTTCACGCCACGCCGTCGTGGCCGGCCAACCACCGCCGCCACTCCCTAACTATGCAACAAAGCATTCCTATACCTCTGATATTGTAACAATATTTCAAAATTTACCAATTAGCTTCATTTTCTGTTAAAATTAAAGCTATTGTCACCGTTAACCTAGATTTATCCTGCTATAAAACGATGCGCTCATCCTCCTAGGTATGCTGAAACTTTTCCTGAATATTTCTGCGGTTTTATAGCAATCTGTCAATTTATCTCAGCTTCAGAACGCGAAGTACATGTAAACAAGATGAAGTTAGTATTCCTGGGGAATGCCGATAACGAAAGTTAGTAAAGTGAATGTATCAGTACATACCTCGACCGCCTCGTTGTGGGATCTTTCATAACCATAACTTCTGTGATTTCGCCGAATTTGCTAAAGTAGTCGCGGAGACTTTCTGTAAAGGAAAGAAAATTGTGTTTAAACATGGTGAATATTTGATGAATTCTCAAACATGTGGGGCATTAAAAGATTTGTTTAGGATATATTTACATTTGTAGCTATAGGGGTTTCAGAAGAGGTAAGAGAGTTGTTTTTCAATGCGGTTCTCTAAATTGTACATTGAATGCTTAGCGTTAAGTGCACTTAAAGAAAGGTTTGTGAGTGAAATCCTTACAATAACAAAAGAAGTCCGCCTTCTAAAACACTGCTCTCCAAACAAAAACACAGGTAGGTATTATTACCAAATTCGGTTTTATTTTTGGACCGGAGACCTTCCCGGGTATTTTTCCGAGGTACGTATTGGTACAACGACAAAGAACTTTCATGGCACATTCACTCAACACTTCTACACAATAGAAGGGTCTCGTTTTGTAACGTTGAAGCCTTTTCGATTCGCAGTCCATAAAAGTAAAACGATAAGAGTCATTCCCTTCAAATGACTGAAGGAATGGTCAGGCAAATGTTTGAGAGCGCACGCTCCTTAGGAAAGTTCTTGGTGTTTATCGTGTCACAAGAGTTTTGGTTCGACAAGACGCGAGTATTTAGTATCATGTTTCTCTATTTATATTGGCTTGTTAAAACGTCTCGTCTCCCTTATTAAATACATGCAAGGAGCATCCACGAGGAGATTTGTTTGCGACTGGCTGTATGACTCACTAATGGATAGGGCGGGTAGGCTCTCCCTCTAAAATGAATATGCTGATTTCCCACGTCCGTGTTTTTAGATGTATTTTACATAATTTCCGGTCAGCAACCGACACGTTACACTGTTTAATCACTTTTGGTGTTCGTAGATGCACCCTACGTAACATCTACGAAATAATTAACATACTAAAGTATTATAGAGGATATTGAAACCTATTTTATCGTGTACCTGTCTACCAATATTTACTCGATCTAGATTGTGATCATAACGAAGCCGAGGACAGTAAACAAGCGACATAATCTAAGTATCCTGCGTGGTACTGTATACCTACTACCTGTTATAATAACGATCGGAATCAGTTGAAAACAAAAGCTCTATACTAACTTACTGTAAACCTGTGAAGTTCCCGATTAATACTAATTAAGAACAAACAGGCCAATCACAAGAGGCTTATTGCGGGATACATTCCAATTTAAACTTGCCTTCAATTCGATAACAGGGGGCGCTTCTAAAACCAAATGTTGGTCTATGTTTTTAAAGTCGATTTTAGAGTTGTTTCGCGTGGAACTTTTCTAATCTGACCGCTACTCCGGCCTTCGGTTCTGCACTTCCAAACAGTAATGAAAAGTAACGATTGCATGCTGACTGTACCATTAATCACCACCAACATTGTGTGAGGGGTAGGTTTTTAGATCCGTGAAGAATGACCCCGTTGTTTAATGGGAACACTTTTTTGACCACGCCGATCTAAAACTTCAATTAGAGCGAATAACCTCACGTAGTAGGCTTAAATTGCCACTTTATTTTTATGTTGCCCTGTGGAAACTGTGCGATGATGTGGGAAAGAATCTGGAATTTAACCTGGAGTCATCATTTCTACATTATTCTCCAGTGATTATACATTAAGTACTAGTAATGACACAGCACATTTGACAGCACATTTTCCATAATTGTGATTTTTTGCAGTTACTGGTGTGTTTGGTTCTAAAATAATACTTCCTCTATTAAAAAAAAATATTTTTTTGCCATCGAGTTTCGAAATTAATTATTTTCCACTTTTTAGTGTTTAATATTATCGTTTTAGTGTGTGAAATATTGTACCCATTATTCAATGCGTTCATCAGTGTAACTTTTTTTGTGGGATATATTACGCAATATATCCCACAAAAAAAGTTACGCTAGCGTAAAACGTGATTTTTGACGTCAATAAAAATTGCAGCAATAATTTTTAAAAGTTGCAGTTAACCCCCCCGCTCTTGGGCAGAGCGAAATGGAGTGTCAGACTTTTACTGACTAAAAACCACCCATGTTCCTTATTAGCCTTTGCGCCGAGGCCGCGGTATCTCTTTCGAACAACCCGCAGCCCCGACGGGGTTAGTTTACACCTTGTAGAGTATTCAAATCAAACTATAATCAACACAAAAAATAAACAGTCAGTTTCGTAAACTGCTTATACTTTATTTCCATTCCAACTGGCACGCGTTCAACATCAAAACCCACACGAAAAATAAATTAATTAACTCACAATGATGAGTACACAACCCGCTAAACTATTCCCAACCCTTGTTATCTACCCTCTGGATTTATATTTTATTTAGATGACGCCTACCAGGCAATACTGCGGGGGACAGCGTGACTGGATTCGGCACACTTGTTCAACCACCATAAAATTAGCATTTGCTGGCGAGTAGCATTTTCATCTGAACATAGGCTGAGCCACCTGAATTATTCGACCGCTCTTCTTTCGAGGGTTTGATGTGTTATTTTTTTTGTAGGTTGGTATTAGAGGGTTGAGCATTATTTTTAGTTGAAAAGACAAAGGTTTGTTTTCAAGAATTTCTTTTTTACAAACACTAGCTGAAAATCTTTTAGCGCGTTGTTAAATTCGGAAGTAATGGTGCCATCTTGTTTTTTTTTCAATTTTAGATTTTCATAACTATTTGACAAATAAACTATCGGCCCCTGCTGCGGTTTTGAAATCACACTCATTTATTTGCAATAAGTATTGGTACATATTGGTCTTCAAGTTAGTTATAATGAATTTTGAATGTCAGATATTTTTTAAATAAAACTTTAGGTTAACTGTGTAAAAAAAAGCAACGAAAATGTCAACATTAAAAATGTTTTTGGCCATAGATAGTTCACGATAAAGTGATGAAGGAAAAAAAATCTTCTTTCCATTTCATTTACTCATTCAAATTATTTTTTGTAGTAACCGTGCAATTACTATTCTTACTGAAGTTATAAAAACGTTTTTAAGTAGACAATAAGTTTCACAAAAAAACACCATAATTTAATTTAAAACACCGCCACTACCACAACACCGCGAACAACATTTAATTTCTTTTAAAAACATTTAAACCCTTTAATGACGTATTACGTCTAGCTTGCAATAAAATTAATAATATTGTCAGTGGGGGGGAAACTGGGGGGAAGCGACGCAGCACTTGCTCAACCACCATTAAATTGGAAGCTGCCTCACTTCCTGAACTAGCACCTTGCTACTGGATTACACCGTCATTATATTAACAGTTTAATTTTGATGAGTACAGCGGAACTTAGTCGTTTATGTTTATAATTAGTGATCAAGTATAGAGTGCAGTTATGTATTGGTATGGTTAAGTTACAAGTAATATGACACTAGAGAAAATAATATAGTAGCGAGTGACCGACCCTTCAAGAGTCCAGTCTAGTTACACACATTATTATTTAGGGTATCGTTCCCTTGGATAGCTTTTTCTGTAGTTTGTGATTAAGTAGTTGCTACAAAAAAATATTATAAAAATTACTTCCCTATTTCATAGGTTTTTTTTTGCACGGAACACTAATCCTTTTTCTACAATAAAAGCTTACCTAAGTTACTCCTTATAACATCAGCTATCTGCCAGTAAAAGTCCCATCAAAACCTGTTTAGCCGTTTCGGAGATAAACCGGAGAAACAGAGAGAGAAAAACTAATTGAAACTTATTCTTAATTAAAAACAGTTATTATTTTGAAACTATATTGATTTTTATAGATAAAGCAGTGTTAGAACAGAACCACAATAAATGCAAAAGTTGAAAAAAAAACATAATAATTATCTAATGTGCTATTTACCATTGCCATTGCTATAAGTAAACTTTTGACTTAAATAGAAAACAGTGCCTACTCTTTACTTTAAGCCTAGCCCACAATATCTAATAGACCATAAATCAAGAACTAAACAATGACAGACAGAGCAGTTATCAAAATAAAATAATGTCAAATATCCATTCTGGTCCTTTCTGTAATTGTTCATCCAACAATAATTACGCGAATTCTAAAACAACTTGGAATTCAAATGCTTCCTAATTGGCAGTTTTAATCTACTAACTTTTGTACAGAATTCAGCCAAAGTAGGGAACAAGTTGTCGTGGTTCGTGGCGAAACGAATCAAAACCTTCTAACTGAAATTTATAAATTTATTTTGCCAAATTATAATGACTGAAGAGTATAATTTGCTTGATTTAAATTCGGATCGCTTTTATGGTGTTTCAGAATAGGCTATATTTCTTATTAAAGTTGGACGGGAACTTCAGGCTCTGGTATTGTTGACACTGAAATTGCTAGTTTTTGAACTGAAAGCATTAATTTATTCAGTGAGATTATTAGAGGATCTATTGTTTATTCGACAATGTAAAGTATAAATTGAATTCTACATTAATTTTAAGTTTTCTGGTGGATTGAATTTAGGAATAATATATACGTAAAACGTGAAATTGAAATATAATTTAGAAACACCAGATAAGTGGATAAAACGTAAAGCCTAAAGGTCAAGACCGACATGTGGGTAAAAATAACTAAAGATGTTATTTCTCGTATAGTTTAGTTTGTTACCTTTTACGGAAGTTTGCCAAATTATTCGTGGTGTGTGCACGGGGTCTACGCCACTTGTGCAACCACCATAAAATTGGAAACTAGCCGGCGAGTCTGCGAGTCCAGCCCAAATGAACGGACACATTACGTAAAAACAATATTTAATTCAACACAAACAATGATACAGGTGTTGTTGTTAGTTATTTCTGTGTAGAAATTCAGTGGGACAACTAATGTACAATTGCTTAAGCGACTTGTAAGTTATTAACACAGGACTAGGGACACTCAATAAGTAATTTTAATAGAATGTATTATTATTTAAACCAGACAGTATTGAAATACCTGACAAATTAAGACTACTCCATATTTATAGATTTTTGATGGTTCAAGTATTCGTTGAATCGATCGTTTTAAATTTAATCTGATTAGAATATGTCGCAGATTTTAAAATATATCTTCGTAGTTTAGGGAAGATTGATTTATCTAGCTGCTACTTTTGAGATCAAATTATTATCCAACTAGTAACAATAATTAAAATTAGCATACATAAGTCCTGGCACATACATTACATGTAGATACTTAAACGTGTATGTATTGTACATACTATATATGCCACTACACGTATTGCGACTTACACGATTCCGTCTACAAGCAAAAGGATTACCTAGCTGGCTAATTATACCCACTACATATGTTAAACGGATCGTGCTAATACAGATTGCGAAATCTTGGTTTACCGCTGGTCTCATTGGAGTTGCTCTGAGTCTAACCAAAAGCATATCTAAACTAATATTATTAAGAAGAAAGATTTGATTATTTGTTTGTAACGATTTAACTCAAAAACTTCTCGATCGATTTTAAAAATTCTCTCACCATTAGAAAGCTACATCTTTACCGAGTAACATAGGCTATATAATATTCTCAAAATACATGTGGTCGAAGTTGGTTGGGTTTAGTGCATTCTCACATCCCATCACTTCGTCAGCCCTTATTATTTACTGGATTTATTTACCTTATTCTCAAAAATGACAAAATCAAGTAACCACTTAGGACCTTTTCGCACACGCACGCGTATTTTTCTTTTTCTTTTTCCTAGAGGTGTAACGCGTATTTACACAAATGCACGTGGGTCTGCTTCGCATGCATGATCATAAACATGATGCAAATATAATTTTTAAATTTTTCCTTATTTCGCCGAGCAGCTGGTTCTCTTGAAAATAAATAGGTAGTAATATTTTCTTACACGCACTTTTTAGCTAACCACTCCAGAGGGATCTATTATTTTTAACCGACTTCCCAAAAGGAGGAGGTTCTCAACTCGATCGGTATGGTTTTTTTTATATTTTTATTCATGTCAAAACAAAAGTTATCCACAGTCTGTATAGTAAAAATTATTCAGTTTTACTGTTATTTACTCCAACAATCATCATCTGCCTTGCCTTTTCCCTAGTATGAGGTACGGAGGAAATTTGGTATGTAACGGTTCTCCCATCCACGGACCAACCCAGGAAAGCGCGGCTTAACATGAAGACAATCTTCATGTTAATAATAGTATTAAGCCACGAGATCTTCAGTAATTCCTAAAATGCGGGTTTAAATTCAAATTCAAATAATTTTATTTGTAGAACATAGGTTAATAAAGGTAGGTACAGATGTCATGTTAATAAAAATGATCACTGTGTCTTGCCGTCAACGGCGTACAAATATTCAGATTTTAATTTCTAAATCATTCAAAATAACAAATATATTCAAAATTAGTAAACTCAATTATAACTATTCAATAAAAACTAAAACTCGTAATTAAAATAACAATAAATTAATCTGGCAACATAATACTAAATTTAAGTGAGACCAAACAATACAATTAAATTACATACTTAGATTAATGAAATAAAAACATTTAGAAAAATAAAATAAAAATTCAAAACACAGCCCTCTTTTAAAAGTTCGATATTAACCCAATGACACTGGCATTCAAATACCTATACGTCGGGGCTGCGGGTTGTTCGAAAGAGATACCGCGGCCTCGACACAAAGGGCTAAGAAGGAACATGGGTGATTTTTAGTCAGTAGAAGCAGTCCCTCTCGCTCTGCCCGGAGTGGAAGGGATTATTTGATGATTTACCACCCCGAAAAAAAAAGGCTGTTTACTACTGAGCTATAATTCAAGTTAAATAACTTCTAATAATGAAATCTATTTGGCAGCCACACATAAAGAAATTACTATATTTTAGGATTATTGGACTTGACTTGGAGTAGTTTCTGTATTACTCTTAACAAGTTGATTTTTGTACGCAATACACATGAAAGTGTACTGTGTTGAGAAAACTTTGTTTTTCATTTCGGTTTAAAGTACTGGAGTGTAGTGTTTTATAGTTACAAATAATTATAGATTTTGTAGAATTAAAACTCTTCTAAGCTTTTCAGTTCTTTTAAAAAGTCTATTGAGCGTTTATGTCTTTCTTTTTTTGTTGCAGTTCGTATTCATTGATTACTATTGATAGGCACAAGCTTCAAAACTAAAACTTCAAACTCATTCACGATTCCAATAACAAAACAAAAATCGAAGAGTGGAGTACTCTTCGATTTTTGTTTTGTTATTGGAATCGTGAATGAGTTTATCTAAAGCTTGTCGAAGAGTACTCCTGTTTTAGCTACACAAATCTATGCAAGTCCAATTTCCATCGAACACGGCTACAAAATCCAATTTTAGAAAAACAACGCAATAACGCATAGCCGGCTTAATAACTAGCAGAGATAGATCCCTCGCCGCTGATCAAGATGGATTGATGAACTGCATCCAGTCTGACAAGCTTTTATAATACGTCACGGAAATCATCGAGTACACGAGAAACTCATCAAACATCAATAATAATGACGCAATCAATCAATATGCAAACGAAAACAGTCCGCATCGCATATTTTATCTTTAACAATCCTTCCTACCGAACCAATTAGTGTGAAAACCTTCCATAGTACAGTTCCGATGTTATAAATTTGGCACTTAGCCTGACGCAAATTTTTAGTGCTGTCAGCAAATAAAGTGGTGCAGTAATAGTTTTGCGACGGCCCAAACTAAATTGACACACTAGGTAGACAACATTTTTTTCGCCGTACGTACACGTTTCAATTAAACCATTCTCGGTTTTCTGTGTCTGTAAATGTAGTGGTGTTGCGTTCGAGGTATTAGTTTGAAGGTGAGCTTCGCTGTTCTATTTCAGTCAAATAAAAATGAAAATATTTTTGAGCCAAAATTTTAGGTTCAGTTAATCTATAGGTATCGGGGTATTTCTAATCATACTTACACGTCTAGCATAAGTACTTTACTATATAAAAAGGAAATGGTTAGAATATACTATTTTCTTCTTAAATAGACATCTCTTAAAGGTCGTTCGGATCGGATTCACGTTCATATTGTATAATTATTACATGCTTTGTCTTTGGTGGCGGAAAATCGTGAGGAAACCAGCATGCTGGAGATTTATTTCTCGACGCCATGTAAAGCAAGTCAGAGTCTCTGACACCGGGTTAGGCACTAAACACGAGATAAAGAAGAAAAAGGTCAAAACTAATACCCATTTTATTTTCATTTAACACACACTACATGAAACCACTCACATTTAAACCACCACACAGCCAAACAGTAAAGATAATTAGGAAAGCAAAACAGGAAAAACAAAACACTACACTTACTTAATGTTACTTTTAACGTTTATGGACTACTTTAAAATTGTGTCCTGCGTATAAAATCAGACAGTTAAATGTGTATTGTGGTTGGAAGGTTGCCAACCACGTGGAGGCACACGTCCGATCCTGAGAATCTCTCACTCGGCCCACTGCATTCGTCTGCGATGATTCGACAATCGACACATAAATATTGAATTATCGAACGGTCGCGATTTGAATATCGATCGAGAGAAATCGGTACTTTTTTGTATTTGTAGTATTTTTTTTTGCAATTTAACTAAAACACAACATAACATAACGTCACTCCTGTAATCTATAAAGATTTAGGCAGAGGTGAATCTAATAGGCAACACACATTACGACAGTTACGTTCAAGTCCTATGTAATAGGGGGCGAGTCTATTACATATCGCTACCAACCGGCTACAAATCTAGCCCCCGTGGGTGTTACTGAGAAATTCTAGATGAAAAAAACCCAATAACACTTTTCCCGACGCGGTAACCCAACCCAGAACCCCGTGCTCAACAGTTGCGCTTGCGTACACTAAACTAACGAGGCAGTTAACTACAACACCAATAAGTGATTGGAATTTGAACACTTTAACTATAGCAATTTTACTGTTTTCCATTGGTTTTTTCAAAGTATTTAGGTAAGTATAGAAAAATTCAAACGAAGAAGATAAGAAGAAGACACCATCATCTAATAAATGTGACAAAATTTGGTCCACAAAAAAAGGTAAAATTTTGATAGCACTTCAAAAAATATTATCAATATAAAAAGGAAACATTCGCGTTTCAATTTCAAGTGTGACTCCGACTTGAAGTCCAACCGCCGCGGAAGGGACTCGCGTACATCAAAGTGATTACGAGCGAAAAACGCCACACAGTCAAGTGCGAGCGTTGTAAAAATCACTACGACGTGTGAAGTGCTATCGGGGCGTCTCAGTGGAGTGGCGATCGCTTGTTTTTCCCACTTTCGATGAACGCCGCAGGCCGAGCTCATTCGAGTGCCCTCTGATTTGGTCCCTGCACAGCTCTGTGTTTTATGAGGTCAAGAGAACCTCCACAAAAAACACGTACCCCGATAAATTACGCACTGACACATTCAGATTCGCCCATAATATACACGATCGTAATATATTGTTTTTTTTTTTTTGCGTTTTCGGTTCGGGATTCGGTGGTCGTTTTTGTGGCAGGTGCACTTATATTTTTTTGGTACACACTTTTTGTTGGTACTTTCTGTAATCCTTTATGTTTTATTAATAAGTACATTTTTAGAGTCTTGAGCGTAGCACATTAATGTACAGAAAACAGCACATCAAGTTACCTGATACTGTCAAATAGGGTAGTTAACTAAAAAAATCTAATTAGTCCGTCAGATAGATTTCCAAAAAATATTGGACATGTATTTTTTCTTTTTTCACGTAAACAAACAGTGAAGACGATACAGTGCTTTAAAAACTCGTGTGACGTCATATTCTAAAACATTAGTATGACATTTTTTACCAGTGAGTGACGTAACGACACCCCACTCAAATCTTTGACGCGTTTTATCTTCGTCAATTTCAAATGATTTGATAAAACAAAAAATACGTAGCCAATATTTTTCGATAATCTAACAGACGGACTAATTAGAATCATATTTTTTTTAATCAGGAAACATCCATATTTTCCCAGTCAACCTTAAACCTTAATGTATGTAGTTATAAAGTTGAATATCTATTAAATAAATTTAAAAGATTGTAGTAGCTTGATGTGCTATGGGTGTAATCTGTCAAGACAAAACAACCGTATTGACCTCACAGCTACATATACCTACAATATTACATCATCTTTCGAACGTTTCCCTTGCTAAAAAGCGCCAGTACTAGTGTGCACAGGGGGAATTATGTTGTCACTGTTTTTCCTTCACTTTATGCACTATTGAGTGAAAGCTCAATTAGGTTGAAAGTTCAAACCTAACCAGTCTAGTCGAAATTGCCCAGGGTTAAACCTTGTACCTACCTACTATGTTTTTAACTCAGAAAGAGGGTTTTTAACTTTAATTAGTTTCTACGAAATTAAGATCAACCTTGAAAGCAACAAATCAATTTCACCAAATTCACTTCAATATTAACGAATGAATTAACTGACTTAGAATGAACTTAAAGTTCCTTAGATTAGAAAGCATTTTTCTGTACATTATTATTTTCTCCTTGCCATTATATTTAAAGGTTTCAAGTAGTGTCTTATGTCACTGTTTAACATACTTATTTGACATTTAAAATTAAATATTAATCAAGAAATGGTTCGTTTCTGTCTTCTTTGATTTAGCCTTGAAAGAAACAAATCAATTTCGAATCAATCCAATTAAATATTTACGAGAAAGCCTCACCCAATTTTAACACGGTTGTTGGTTGGTTTCTTAGAAGGAATAAATTAATTAACTTAGTTTAATAGAAAAGCTACTTTTATTTCTTAACGATGTATTGCATTTTCTTTTATGTTTCAAAAGCTTGTTACAAATACGGAACAAAATTTTAAAGGCAATCGTATCAATTTGATATCTTAACATAACATCACGCTTGAACACCCGAAGAGTTAGGCAGAGGTTTACCTAATAGTACAATCACATTTCGCCAGTTATGTTAAAGTCCTATGTAATAGGGGGCGAACCTATTGCCAACAATCGGGAACAAACCTAGGCTCCGTGGCTGCTACTGAGAAAGTCCTGGCGAATAACAAGGAGCAAATATTTTGTAACACGAATAAAGCATTTTTCGAAATAGGCTGCAGGATATACTTACATTCATTAACGTTCAGATTAGTTTTCTAAATCTTCATTCTAATACTAAAAGAAAAGAATAGATAATTTATTTCAGAAATACACCCATTAAAAAAATACTTACGTGAAATATAAATTTGTGAAAATACAATAAGAAGAAAGATTTCTTAGACTGCTTTTAAAAAGCCTTCATAATTGCGACCTCAGCGAAGAACAACCCACCATTATTACTTTTCCTTAATAAACCGTAATATGAAGCCAACATGTGGGTATTGTGGGTCAAAGACGGTAGTTCCGTAATTTATTCCCAATAACTATCAAGGCAAGTGCAGATGCTGTACTGTTTCAATTTAGGGAACTTGCACGAGATAAACTTACTTTGAGGAAGTCGGTTCGTGTGACATTGTCAACTAATCTTGAGACCGCCGGGAACAAACGTCGAAGTAATGTTCCTATTACCTTCAGTAAAATGTTGATAAAGACAGTTTGTATGACATTTAATATTGTTGGGAATACTGCTTCTTGCTAATCAGAATTATGTAACTAATTAAATGCTTTAAATCAAAATCCTATTATTGTTTGTCTGTAGGACCTCATAATTTTTTGTCACTATCATTTAGAGATTTTGTTTGATGGGGGTTCGGATAGGGGAAGAGCTGCCTAATGTATATTTATATTGAGATGGCTAATTAAAGTAATACAATTTTAACGTATAGCCAAATCAGTACCTACATTGACACATGCGTAGTATGGTCTAGTCCCTATTTAAGTTAAAATTGATTCATGAAGTCCACCCGGATTATGTTCACCAATCGGTAAATAATAGTTAAAAGAAAGATTCGTTATGATTCTACGCTTATCCCAGTGAATTTAGGGTCTGCGCAATTTTCTCTTCAAATGAATATTTATCTATGCGTATAGTTAATTAAAACCACCTTAGATTCAATCCAAATATTTACAGCCACAAAAATTCAACAACTATTAATACCAAATTCAAATCCAATGCCTCCAATTTATTGAAATTCGCAAACAATTTCCCTTTCTGAAGGCTGAAACTGTTGGGACATCTGAGTTGGTACAGATACTGTTGCCGAGGCATTCCTTGGTGGAGAGAGGGTAAATATGTAGCTACAGCGACACAGAGTTATTGTGGCTGCTGTGTATCCCGGCTCGCTGAGATTAGTTCACAATGTCATGACGAACTAAGTTTTGGCAAACATTATGTTGATTATTATTTTGTTCAAAGTTGCTGGTTGTGAATTGGGAGGGAAGCAATGGATGATGGTGCTTTCTATTAAGTCTTAGAAATGATTATTTTTCAATTAATACTCTGTATTTTTGCATGTCTTAATCTTTACATAGTCCAGGTAGAGATAAACTTTTGTCTAATACTTTAAAGTCTTGTTTATTTTATTTACGAGTATAGGAGTTTAAAGGCATTGAATAATCTTGTTTTGTTAGCATTTTGGATAAGTGAATCAACTATAAGTATGAGGTATAATTCGTTATGAACAAATTAAGTAAGTAAAATTAGCTCATTTCCCTAAAATTTGTTTATGCAAATACGACTTTACTTTACGTCAAAGCTTTTACCCAAACACACATTACTATGAAACCGAAAAGCTCTGTTCAGTGCTCTGTGTATATTTGTGTAATTTATGCAAACGTGGCACGATTTATATCGTTTGACGTGACGTCTCACAATGATTGAGTGTGCGATAGTTGCATAGCTCACCTACAATATATTATCAGGTAATACCGTATAATTGTCGTGATCTCTGCGAACAACCGGCGCTGTCTAGTGTGAGATATGAGCTGGCACAAGATACGTTGCTAATTTCGTGACATCCATTCATTTACCGATCTCGAACGTGAATGGGATCAGACAACAGGAAACATTCTATACTAACTCCTGCGCACTCATTTATCTATCTGACGTCATAGTTGCACTTGCAGTTATTTCAGTTTATCTATTACGATACTGGCCAGTTTATTTTTGATCGGCAACGTAAAACTCTCTCGCTTCTGTACGTGCGACTAATTTATGATTCGACGTATAAATTACATTGGAAATAGAACCGGCAATTAAATACACGACAATAAATAACGCTCCTATTATATGTGCCTGCTATTTATTGTTTCAAATTCAAAATCGACCAACTGAATTTCAAATTTGAAACGAATTTAGCCAACTTTATTACTCGTATTGTGAAATAATTATTAGCTCCAAGGTTTTGCAAAACTTGTTGCGAATATTGTGAAGTTTCAGTTATTTCATCACCTTTTTTTTTTGTTTGGTTGCGGTGGGAAATCATCAAATGACTCCTCCCGGTCTGGGCAGAGCGAAGGGAGTGTCAGACTTCTACTGACTAAAACCACCCATGTTCCTTCTTAGCCCTTTGTGTCGAGGCCGCTGTATCTCTTTCGAACAACCCGCAGCCCCGACGGGGCTATTTCATCACCTGAAGTGAATATTTGACTGAATCGTTCAATTGGCTGTTACAAGCATTCTTGGAGTGTCTAACTGTGGGATATTAAATATTAATACTGGTTGTGAACATAAAATACGTCATGGACTCATGGTATGGATTTTAAAAGATGTTTAAAGATTCATAAACGTAAGCTACCTCTGTAGGAGTCGTAAACTTGAGTGTAATGTGTCTGAATATCGTATTACGTATAATATGACGGTAACTTGTGGCGTTAGGCCGTCTTTGTACACCTGGTGACATGAATAAACTGTGCCGTTGTGGTCTAATATTAAGTTTGGCTTGTTTATAATGTTGCTTCCCTCAACGCCTCGCTTGCGTAGATGTGTTCTGTTTGCCTTAACTTGGAATCTCTTGTTTGTACCTACACATACGCTTGTAGGCACGTATGATATTGTTACTGATTTAAACTTATTGTTTCGTATTGTTTTCGCTTATATAGGATAATCCCGTTTAATCTAAATACCAGCGCGTTAAGCAGATTTCTGTAACAACGCAGTTTGTTGAATCAGTTATAAAGTTTTTGTTTGATTGAATTTTATGAAATAAATGCGGTATTGTTTTATTTTGTGAATAAAATGGTAGTCGTAATGGATATTTTTGATTGTTCATCTGAAGTCTGAACAATATCAATGGAAAAAATAATATTATAATATCAATTATTGTACGCATTATACTGAATTGAATGTAGAGTTTTCAAAACTAAATAATTTGGTGGGATTTTATTCATTCTTCACTGTCTGTGTGCCACTATTGTACGGCCATCATTACAAAAGCCTTTTGAATAAAAATAAACAAGCGTAAAAAACAACTAAAAAACACAAAATCTGTACATTTTCCCATTTCCGCCACACAAACTAATAATTCAATTAATTCCCCACAGCAATACAACACAAAACAGGATTACAAGTTACAGCGTAATCCCTGATACCAAGATTGTCAATTCAATTTCGAGAAATCTTACTAACATTAATATTCAAAACTGGCAACCACAAATAAATTACTGTATCCGAAAACCGTCTGAATCCGTTACATCTAATACCACTTGAAATAATATCAACGCGAACAATTAATTACAAAACCGTACTCTAAAGCAGTGTCTACACAATAGGTAGCTCCTGTACAGTTCTCGAGTCAACTAGTCTGAGTGACTTTAATTCATCGGCGAGCACGCCATCTGGGATTACTTGAAGCTGTCACGGCGAGGACCGTCCGAGACGTTCAGATCTTCGATCGGAACTTGTAGGTTAGTTCGAGGATCAAAATTGAGAGGGCACGGCTGGGAGATTGAGTTTGCGCGTGTGAGTGCTTCGCCTTATGTTGAGGGCTTGACAATATTTTGGTAACGAACCAAATTAGAAGATATAAGAGTAGTTTATAGTTGATTTCAGTTTAGTTATTTTGTAGTAGCCTACCACTTCTTGTCGGGCCTACATTGTCCCCTATACCTCAGTATTAATGTTGTAACATGAAAAAAATGTAAACCAAATCGTTTTGAAAGACTAACCATGGAATTTCTTGCCGGTTCTTTCCCATAGGAAACGACCAACCCGAACCGTCCACCTTTTCTCTACGTCTTATATATTAGTAGGCCTATGTAAATTAAAATATGTTGATTTTGAGTAACGAAATAAAACCTTAAAGGTGTATTTACCGAATAAATTCGTTTTTCAAGCTTAGATACGTATAATATTTTGTATTTTGCAGCGCATGATTGAAAAATATTGTGTGCTTTTTATGCTAAAGTAGGTCAAAATAATATGCAGGGTATCGTTGCACATATTGGAAATATAGTAAAGAGTAATAAACTTAAAAAACTCATTTCGATATTAATAATAAACGGTGACTGTTGTAAACATTTTGTATTGGTGATATCTTTTTATCCAACCGTGACGAAGCCCAAAAGGCAGGTAATGTGTTTGTTTTCCTGTGTGTATGTTTGTCCGTTTCTTTATACCCTCGTAAGTTCTCTAAACGGATGTACCGATACCGATAAATTAAAAGTATTAAGATTTGTCTTCGTGACGTAAGTGTCACAATAAAATTCAAAAAAAGAATCTTGGTTGATTTTGCACGTCATACTATGGGGTTAGAATTCTATTTTTCTTGCAACCCCATCGATCAGGGTATAAAAAATGTAAATTTAAAATGGTGTCAAATAAATAAATATAATTTATGTATAAAATATTTAATCTTCCGTGAAATCTTGCACATTACTAAACTAAAAAGAATCACACAAACCTTTCAGAACAGAGCCACCCCATAATTTTCGAAACTCGAACGACTCCAACAAAGTTATGTACCACAAGTCAAACGATTAATACTTTGTATAGAGCTCTCAAAACATCTCGGTGTCTAGAAGTGTATCTTGTAGATTTAATAGACAATACCACTAAGGACAGAGTTTCTTGTTAACTTTACTTGGAACTTGGACAAGTTTCTGTGCAAGCCCTGTCCTTAAATTGAAATGGGTACCAAAATAGCTCTAGTTGCTTCATTATTAACTATTGAACTTAACTATTGGGATATCTTTGGGCTTCGTTGTGAGGTTAGCTGTGCATTGTACGTACTTGCTTTAATTTGATAGCGTTTGTAAAGGATCTTAAATGAATTTGATACGAGAAACTTGGGTTATTTTGTTGAACTTCTAGTTCTGTATGTTCTGATTTCAACCTGATCCGTTTTAGGCAGTCATCATGATCATTTACAGCTCGACTTCACCCGCTGCTGGATATAAATGATAACCTCTGTTTGCTTGTGCCAAGCTCCAAGTTCTTGTGCCAGCCTCATCATATTTTAGGCAATTCATATTATAAAGTATTTAAACATTTAACAAGCTTTTGCTAAGCTAAGTAAACGCACTTCCTAACTAGAAAGCGTTTATAAGTCCTTTGAAACTCAGCCTAATATTTGCTTAAATGTGGCCTTCTAATAACGTTGATATACCCAACACAGTAACACAAGTCTCTCATTACTAAGGCACAGCGGCGTAACAGCGCAGACTACGTTACTGCAGAATGCACCACACTCAAGTTCACTGCGTCTCTATGGGGATGCTCTTGCCACTAATGTCTTCAATAATTGGCAGTCGAACTTCCAATGTACCCAATCACGAACTCAATTCGATAAAGACCCGGAATGTAGCAAGGAACCTTTCGTATTATTAACTAAACTCTACATTGTTTATATTCACACAAAAAGTATGAGAAATGACGCATGAAATAGAATTTCTAACCAATTACATTACGGCAACGCTACCTTTTCTTGTGTTTTACTTTCTCGTGAAAGTACAACTTAGGGAAAAAGAACAAATAAATCTATTTTTTACTTGAACGCTTTTAGTAAAAGCTCTGTACAATTTTTTGTCACAAAAATTTCGCGTGTTCCAACACCAATTTTGGGCAGTCTTTCATGTTACCGAAAACCACTTTCATGCAGCAACCAGTATTAAATTCAATTACCTAATTCAGTTTTAACACTTAAACGTGCATTGTTTGCTGGCAAACGATAGACCGCGAGGTCGAGCCTACAAAGGCTTTGCGGAGGTATATTCCCAAATATTTTACACAATGAAAGCAAGATTAACAAACAGTGGCTACTCTTTCTGGTCGAGCTGAGGTATGGCGGCTTGTCACGCGATACCCGCTTATACTGAGAAAATAAAGAAAAAATGAGAATAGATATTAGGATTCGGACGATTTAATACTAGTTTATTTTGGGTGTTCACTAATTTATGTGGTAGATACGACATTCGGGGAAAATGGGTTGTTATACTGAAACTTACAATGAAACTAATTTGTTGACGACCATTTTCATTATCATTATGTTTGTGGTTTTAACTAATGGTAAGTAGTTGTGACAGACATGTGAAATGTTATTTGATATTTGATGCTAATAGAAGCTCTGAATAAACCACAAATAATTTCAGTAATATTATATTTCTCACACAAACCTAGTTCAGGCACAAAAAGGGTGAACTTTATATAGATTCAAGAAAAATTGTATTTAATGTTATACTACCTTATAATATAATTATGAATAAAAGTTTATTTTATTTATTTCAAGGTTCTAATATTAAAGTGAAGTGGAATAATTGAGTAGAAGAAGATCAAAGAAAAGATGGATGTATTATGTGAAGGATGATATGGCTATAAAGGAGGTGTCTGATGAGATGACGAGTAATAGAGAAGTATGAAAGAAGAAGACATGCTACGCCGACCCCAAATAAATTAGGATAAGGGCAAATGAACGACGATGAAGTGAAGTGGAATAATTATTTTACTAGTCACACTGAGCCACAGACACAATACACAGGAAAAATAAATCGTATCCTGCTCGAAGGACCAAAAGTCCTTATTATCAAAACATCTCCGTTCCCAAAATTCAAAGACCTAGTTACAAAACCGTTGTCCACCGTATTCCTAGAATATATATCTAATACGGTGTACGAACGGCAATCTCGTCCGGCAGCTTTGAATGCGCCTGTGAAATATAATTTCGATCGGACGGCAATCAGGCCTGGTTGAAGACGGGGCGTGATGGGACTCCGTAAAATATTAAATGTACCGCTTTTGAGCAAGCCACAGCGATGTGCATCGAACAAGTGGCTTGTAAATATTTATTATATATCTATTGTCACTGGACAAATGGACGTTATGGGGTAGTAGAGTTGGTAATGTGTGTTATTTAGAATTTTGCTTTTCATATTCAGGATGTGTGAGATGGTTTTAACACAAATATATTTTTTAACAATCAAAGCGGTTATGACAATATTTATTAACTAAGGAAAAAGAGTAGGACATTCTGACCTCACTGATGATTTGTTTAGAATGGTCAGGCAGAAAGTACACACAATGTGTGAGCAAAAATAATTATGTGAAATTGTTGTGTATTTTCAGCCTACCCTCCTAAAAAATACATAAGCATGTCATGTTTTGTATGTGTGTTTCTCTGCATGGTCAAGTATATCCTCCTCATATTTCGAAGAGGACAAAATCCTCCTCCTTACTTGCCCATACTCGCAAATCTGCTCTCCCAACCAATTTACCTGAAACAAACAACAGAACATTCAATATTTGCTACATGTTTAAGAAACATTGCGTAGGGTTGGGCCCTGATATAAAATACCGTGGATTATATTTTACGACATAAACCCTAGCGTCTTTACCAGCACACTTGTAGATCAACATCTAGCTAATATTTATTCGGGACACGGAAAAATCTTACTTTTTATATATTCCGTACAGTTTATTTGCCTCTTAAGATGTAGATGTGTTCTTATTTTCAATAGGTTTATCGTGTTTTGTGAAGATATTTATTAAAATTCGTGGGTTTTGAAGACTTGATGGGCACGGAAATTTCGCAGAAGCACTTTAAGTTAGTTAGTTTTTTCTAGTAGTAGTTTTTTTCAGAAACATTTACAGAATAGATACATCGTTGTAGGAAACTAGAAATATAAAAAAAAAATATTTATGCAGAAAACCAAACTCATTTAGTATTCGAGATCCGTTTGTGGTACTCTGAAACTTTGAAACCCTGAAGAGAACTAAAAGCAAAAGAACGAATAGTTAACCATGTCGTAAATCAGAAACTATTCATCCCAAAACAGTTTAGACCCCCAGACTAAACTGAAAGTAACCTGCTTAACACCGTCAACGTAAGTGCATAGTAGTGAATTTTAACGTCCAAACTTGTCCGTACGTGAAAAATCCTTGCAAGTGAAGCTGTATCATGGAAGGGGGTAGAATAGATCACTCCCTGTAGGAAAGCGTCAATCGCCGGCTGATTTATAGAGGGCGGGCGTCTACGGCGGCGCCGGCTAAACCGTCCGGACTTTTGCTCGTGTTACCGATCGCGGCCCACCGGCAAACAAGTCACTCACCTGCCGACTCTCTCATCGAAAATGCGAACCCTAGTAAATGCCTTTATAAACGAATCCATTTTAAATTCGAATAGTCTACCGACAACACGAACGGAACTTCCAGACATGACATGCGTGTTAACGAAATGTTGGAGCTTGGTCAATTTCAACGTGAAAATTTTACACAGTTTACCGACGTCGAATTTTCGTGACTATATTAAAATAACATCCTAATGGAGTCGTCCGCGTCCGGTCGCCGCTAACTGAGCTTGTTTCAGTATCTGCTTTATTTACTGAATTCAGTCAAAAACAAATAAAGAATATTCAGTTAATTTGCAAGGGGTCTTTTATGCAAACTTTCAGCGCAAACTTGACCTAAGAATTCAATCAGGACTCCGGTGTCCAATAATTGCGCGATCCGAGAGTGCACTATAGTTAAACTTTTCATCCCGTTGTTGGCGTTCTATTGAAATCATCTTAACGCTATTCGTAGTTCTACACGCCATGGTAATAAATTGCCGGCGAGTAAACTACTTACAATCGGGAAAAGTTAAAATTTAATCTCAAAATGCAGGCAGAAATTTAAAATTACGACATGATTTAAACAGATTGTCGAACGAACGTTTAAAACGACGTCATTCGTGCAATCTGCTCAAGAATTTTAGTATCGGGAGATAGCCGGCGGATTAATGTATAAAATATAAGATCAACATTTGCATTTACGAAAATATAGATATAATTGAAACGTTTTAGGGGCATTGAAGAAGTTTTTAGTTCAATTTAGCGGCAATCAGGACGGCCGTTGAAGACGGAGCGTGAGCCGAATGCTTAAAATATTAAACGTGCCGGAATGACGGGACGACGGGACACCGGCCCGCCAATTTGATATCTGTGTCAAATCAAATGAGCGCCGACGTACCCCAAATATATGATATTACACAAATGTTTTGGAATTATTCGTTTATTTCGTGAAAACAATGTTTTTGTAGGCAATAATCATGTGAAAACTGTATTTTAAAACTTTATTTTATTTCAGCAGATTGAGATATAACCTGTCATCACGTTTTCATTGAAACACTCTCATTTATATAATGATCTTCTTTCGCATAAAATTAACGTTCGCTTTTCAAAAAGCGAGAGAAACATAAAAGAATACAAAGTCAAATTAACGTCAACGTAACGTTAAAAAGGGAAAAATGTAAAGCAGTAATAACTAAAAATAGGTAAAAGATAAAATTGTGACAACCAGAAGGAAACGGGCCCACCCGAGCGTATCTCACGAATGCAGCGGCGGCGCCCGGTTTGATTTTAATTCAAGAAAATATAATTTTTTAATACTTTGTTTGCTTAGATATATGTGTTATATTTTTAACGACCGTGCATTTGCATATTATGACGTTTTGTTTAAATATTGGCAGTGGCTTCTTGGTTAAATTGAGAATGTTGGAAAAACTTCAAAATTTTAGAGAAATTGGTATGCATTACCAAGAAAGGTTTTGCTTCTTGGCGTTTTGGCCTTTTGCAGGAGTCACCAATATAGCAACAGTCATCTTCCTGCCTTTATCCCATTCTATTTGGGGTCGGCGCAACACGTTTTCTTCTTCCAGTATTGCACCGTAAACCAATTATTTTACAGCTATGTCAATTTCTGCAGTTTAGTCAGTTTTGACATTTCGACTGCTGACCTTGAGATCTTGGGTTAGATTACTAGGTTGTATTACAGGAATTTCTCAGCTACAGCCTCGTAGTCTGAATTTAAGGCCAGTCGATGACAATAGGCCCTTTTTTTTCCGGGTGGAAAATCATCAAATAACCCCTCCCGCTCTTAGGCAGAGCGAAAGTGAGTGTCAGACTTCTACTAACTACAAACCACCCATGTTCCTTCATGTCGAACCCGCGGCATCTCTTGCGAACAACCCGCAGCCCCGCCGGGATAGGCCCTACCCGTACCATTCGGAAAATAATTACAGTCTTGATGTTTTGTTATTCTAAATAAGTAATAACATATAATTATGTTTGTCAAAATCAAAATCATATTAGATACTTCTAATACATCACAAATTCTCAAATCAACGAATCATAAATCATTCTTAATCACTATTACACGTGCTGCTGTAACCTAAATTGTTTTTTCTTTCCTCCCATAGTTTATTCAGTATTTCCATTGTTTCAAACAGTAAATCATGACTTTCATAGATTGAAATCAACCAATCGTTATTGCGTACATTGTTTGGTTTGAAAATGGCAACATCAATATGTGAATATCTCATTCAAAACTCCAACGGTGCCTGTCGTGAAATATTTATCATACAAACAAATGAAAAAGCGAACCAATTAAAATGGGGTGGCATAGTCACATTAAAAATTTAAAATGGCTGTGAGCTATAATGGTACGATGATCTTTAGTTTCGATTTGCACCTGAAATTGTTATTTAAGTGTTAGACATTTTCTTTTTCAGGTTCTTTTTTCAAAATGTGTGCATATTCCTAGACCAAAACAGATTACTCGTGAATATCAAATGATTGATAAAATGTAGTACCATCTATTATAATTAATACTGGTATAAGCCTTGAAGCACCAAACTCGTATTGAAAAACGTGGTGATCGGAATGCTCGCGTCTTCTCAATAAAAAATAGGCCTTTGCCCAGTAGTGGGACAGCAACAGGCTGGTATTATTATTATAGTACTATTTACAACCAACGACAAATATCTTTTTTACTTCTACCTGTTTAAGCAGCTAAGATAAGCAACATTTTCATATTAACGGTTTTTTCCCTATTTATTTTACCACTGTAAAAGATCCTAGAAATCCAAAGATAGCAAAAATAAATAATCCTAGATCTGCAAAATAAGATTACAAATAGAAAAGTGTCATAGAAAAATAAAATTTATTCCTATCCTAGAAATTAAAGCTACGCGGAGAAACTGCGAAAATAAATCAAATTACAAAAAGAAAAGCCAAGTCTCTTGTAATACTGAAAGAGTACTATTTCATATTTTTACTGTAAATAAATATGACTTTTTCGCATTAAAATTTTCAAATTTTCCGGAATGCTAGGCCGACGCAATCGCACTCGTCGACCGACGTCCCTCCTTACTTTATTTGCTTCATTTTCTACGAGATTCAGATTGCCAAGAAGTTTTGCGTTCAATTTATATAATATTACCTTCTCTCGTGCTGTTCTTTTTAGTGCACCGTTTTTCGGCTTAGTCAGCTTGAAACACTTAAATTGTTGTTGTACTATTATGTGCTCGTTTAATTTTGTCATAATAATCAGTTTACCAAACCTTTCTAAATAAGCCAACCGTTAAACATAGCATAACTGGTGAAATGTGGGTGCACTATTTTAGGTACACCTCTGCCTTGCCCTTCGGGGATTACAGGTGTGATGTCACGTTTATGTTTTATGTAGGTGTCTTAGACATAGAAATTTTAAAATTCAAATTCAATTTAATTAACACATGAACATGATTGTTTACGATGCACGTCATAGTATTCCAGGACATCACAACGTACAACGTGTCCCTAATGTGTCCTCATGTTCTGGCCTAAGATAGCCAAAGCAACTTATCCCTGTATGTAAATACTAGGTTGCCTCGACTCCCACACATACTTACCTACTCTCCAAACGTGTCGAGTAACACCATCAGGCTACTATTTCCACGCAACCCGACCCTGAGACTTCTGTATAAGGCTATGATACCCACACCCGTAGCACTGATGCCCTCAAATCGATGAACTATAAATCCATTGTCTAAGTTTGCACAGACAGAGCTCCTCTGGACTCAGAAGATTAATTTTCTTAGTTTAGATTGTTTCGTGACCCATTGTGCACGCGATAATTGGATTTTCTCGACTATCTGTGATTTAGTTACCTCTGGGCTCGGATTTGTCGTAAAATTCAATGGTATAATACTGTGATGCTTAATTTATTATGGAGGTGCGTGTCTGGGATTTTGTATAGCGTGAAATTAGTAGGTTTACGCTCAAGTGTCGGTCCAGAAACAATAAGCTCACTATTTGAAAATTTCTGTAGAATCTGTTATTACAAGTTCTAGCTACTCGTAATTTAATTTATATTACAATCTATAATACCATTGCCCTAGATAGAAAATTGTTTAAAAGACTTTCAGCTGTGCCCTAGAAAAGACGTTTGCTTTGAGCTTTATTGAACATCAGAATATTTTATTCACATTATGTTCAATTGTGTTTATTTAATAATTACGGGCACTGCTTCAGAATTTGAGAAAAACTTTTATCTCAATTCCAACTGGAATTTGCTAAGCAACAAAACCCTTTCATTAAATAAAACAAATCTGCACACAAATCTCGACGGAACAAGGAAAATAATAAAAAAACAGCTGCAATAACACTAAAAAATAATTTCAAACCTACCCTTTCGCCGTAAGGTAAATTTTTGTGCACTTATCTCAAAAACAGCTGTACCGTTTTCAGTAAGACCGTTACATTAATATCGTGTCAAAATGGAGTCGGAATTAACATTGTTGGCTGACAGCGGAGTCTTTTTCTCAGCGGTTAGCGTCAGCAGTAAAATTGTATCGTTTTATGGTTATCGTTAAACTAAGCTCGGTGTGTGGTTTCATCGCATGTGTAAAGGCAGTTGCTTACTCGAAGCTGAGCTAAAGCGTTCCAGCTCTTAAAACAGTATTTCTCGTTGAAAGCTTCGCTTGAATACGATCTAACCTAGCCAGCCATCTCGCGTAGGTCGGAGGTCTCTTGTCCTGATAATGGGTGCGACATTTAAGATGGAATAGGATATCTTGGTAATTTCAATCTAGTAATATACATTTTCTTGTAGACTAGATACATACTCTATGAACGGACTGTGTGAAGGATGATATGGCTGAAAAGAAGATGGCTGCTGAGATGACGTCCGAGTAATAGAGAAGTATGGAAGAAGATGTGCTGCGCCCACCACAAATAAATTGGGATAAGGGCAAGAGAATGATTATGATGACTCTATCTGCAGAAGCACCAACTCATTTTCAGTCGGCTTAACTCAAAAACTCAACCAAATATGAGTACGAAGTTCTCATCTCACCTACATCAAATGTTATCCAACGTAAACACATTTCAATTCCATGTGAAACGTAAAAACCAAAGCTATAATTTTCAGCCCACTCCACACTGGACTTCAATCACAACCGCGTCGCTTTTTAATTTTATTGATGCGTAAATCGTCAGGACTATTATGAAAAGTGTTAAACACTGCACATGCCATGAAATAAAACATTATTCAAGGGGTGACGTGACAAAAGCTTCGGATAGTTTTTATCAAACGTCCTAGTTAGTAAAACAACGTGTTGTCATGAAATATGCGCGATTTTTTGACGTGTTCAAACGGTGTGGCGTGACCCTAATTGGTTGTTTTGATTAGCTTTTACGCCTAATTAAAATGTCATGTGTCAACTGTTTGTGGAAAAGAGTTCGTTAGGATTGATTTGTTAAAGGGTGTTTGTTAGAGGATGTTTTCATTGGTTTATGTTGGATTTAGTGCTATATTATCCAAGGTAATTTAAGTGTCAATACATTATGTCGGGGCTGCTGTTCGAAAGAAATGCGGCGGCCTCGTTTTTGGTTTGGTTTTTAGTCAGTAGAAGTCTGACACTCCCTACCGCTCCGCGCAGAGCGGGAGGAGTCATTTTATGATTTCCTACCCTCCAAATAAAAAAATATCAATACATTCTTTAGATGAAACATATTAAATGTACTTCAGACATAGTTGAGATCATTTTCATCGTCAACTTGTCTCAAAAATGGCAAAGATATCATTTTCATTAAACAAACACATAGCTAGGAGGTCTGTCCGTGTGTAACCCTTGCCTTGTCATGTCAGCTTCAATATGGACGGCACGGTTGGCGCAGTGGCTAAGCGATTGGACTGCTGCGCTGCGTGTCGCGGGTTCGATACCCGCACGGAACAAATATTTGTATGACCTACAGATAGTTGTTTCGGGTCTGGGTATTTGTGTATGTGACTTTATATGTTTGTGAACGCACCCACGATACAGGAGAAATTCCTAGTGTGGGGCAACGTTTTAAAAAAAACAAAAAAAAAAAATATATATATATAATAAAATAATGCGAGAGTATGATACAGTTACTAATGTTAAGAGCAATCTATACTTACGATTTTAACTCAAACCGCTACAAAACACAGCTGATAAATAATATAAAATTTAAGATATAGGTACATATATCCATTCGTTGCGTTGGAAGGCCTCCCACTAGGTGGACCAATGACCTGCAGGAATATGGGGTATCTTTTTAAATGTCAGTGGCTATCATAGTGTTCATCGATTAACTGTCAAATGGTTATGGTTTGGTACAAAATGGTATCATTTGACAGTTAATCGATGGACACTATGATAGCCACTGACATTTAAAAAGATACGCAATAGCCCAGCTGGTGAAGGTTGCGAGGACCCACTGGGTGTGAGATGCACGGGACCGGTCAATGTGGTGAGGCCTATATCTAGCAGTGGACGTCTTTTGGCTGAAATGATGATGATGATAATTATCCTTTCAGTCGCAGCCACTGAGTCTACAAATTTCCGTGCGTTCAAGCATTTTTGTCATACCTATTATTGGAATCAAATATAACAGCTCACAACTTAGGACCCAGTAATATTAATGACAATCCGTGGTGCTAGGCAACTGGGCCTATCCCAGTTGTATACGTCCCTGTATGCCTATTGGCCTTGTTCTGTTCTGTCTCCTGCTGATATGGAGGGAAGTGGAAATTATGTTTTTTCCTACTCCTCCGCTATTCTTTTCTGATTAATTTCGTTGCGGGTTCCAAGACAGTTAAATCGTTTCCCTGGGACTTCGTCGAGCTTCATTGTCTCGGCGCTTTTCTTGTGGTCGCCACTGTTGATTCTGGCTAACAGGAGTTACAGTGGTTTGGGAATAGTGTGGCGGGCTTGTCCCATATAAAAAAAAAAAAAAAAAAAAAAAGCCACTGAGTCTGGATCTGGGCCATGGCAATAGGCTCGCCCCCAATTACATGGGACTTAAACATGTCTGGCGAAATGTAAGTATACTATTAAATACACCTCTGCCTAATCCTTCAGGGGTTACAGGCGTGATGTTATGTGTAAATAACCTTCCAATAAAATAATACGGCGGTCACTATTGATTTTTCTAATTGTGTTACCTACGTGAATGTCGGCGGGCGCTTCATTAAATATTTCTTATAACATCGTAAGTAACTTGTTAGTAGATATAGACGAGGGTCTAGTGTCGTCCCTTTTTAACTTGCCGGAAATTTAATAGAAAATCGACCGTTTAAACTGAGATTGGCTTTAAAACGATTGGGTAGTAATGAAAGCCACGTGGTCGTTTTAGGGTGAAATTCAGTGGTTTTTTGAGGAAATCGTGTAAGTTGTTTTCAAAATCTGTACTACCTCATACCATTGGAATCTCTAATGGTAAGATCTTCCTGCAGAGGTTCAATGATGTAACAGTAATTAACAATATTATGAGCTTAACATTTTGATGACGGCATCCCGCGATCATGACGATTGCAACAGCGTCGAAAAATTGGGAGCTCATAATAAAGGATAATCACAGAAATTATCCCGTAAGTGAAATATAAGTTTACTTAAAACCCAACATCATTCTCTTGCCCTTATCCCAATTCATTTGGATTTGGGGTCGGCGCAGCATGTCTTTTTTTTCCATACTTCCCTATGCCAACGATGACAAGTTAATAAGTTTAAAGTAAACATAACATACATAACATCACGCCTGTAATCCCCGAAGGGTAAGGCAGAGGTGTACCTAATAGTACACCCACATTTCGCCAGTTATGTTTAAGTCCCATGTAATAGGGGGCGAGCCTATTGCCACCAACCGGGCACAAATCCAGACTCCGTAGCTGTTACTGATAATTTCCTGATGGAAAAAGCCAATAACACTTTGCCCGACCCGGGAATCGAAACCAGGACCTCATGCGCAGCAGTCGCGCTTGCGCTTGCTTTTTGTAAAGTAAGTAAATTTTATCCTTTAAGTTTACTTATAGTTATAACCCTTGAAAGCTTAAAACAGTATTTCCACTTGTTACACACTGCCCTTCATTACAGCCTTTACGTGAAAAACATGAACTTCCTTCCCCATGAATTATCAAGCTGCCGTTTATCAGGCAGATCTCACACCAGCGCGTCTGAATTAGCAAGTGTCACCAGTTAACATGTCGCAGCGTTCGTAATTAGCACTATACGAGGGAGGGACAATAATTAGCGGCTCACCACAAATCGGACGCAGCAGGTTTTTGTCAAGACTTTGTCAGGAGGAAGTGAATGGGGAACAATTATTTTGTCGGAAGCTTAAGACTTATTGGACGTTCGATTTGGTAGTATTTAATCATTCTCCTGCCCTCATCTAAACTATAATTATCACTATCATCATCATCACTATCAGTATCTTCACTACATAGTATAAAACAAAGTCGCTGTCGCTGTCCGTCCGTCCCTATGTATGCTTAAATCTTTAAAACTACGCAACGGATTTTGAAGCGGTTTTTTTATTAGATTAGAATTTTGAAAATTCTTTTACCAATAGAAAGTCACATTACTTGTGCGTGTCATAAGCTATACGGGGTGTAAATTCACCCATCACACAGCCGTCAACCAAGCATTCTGTACAACAAACTAAGTACTCCTACGCAATTTTTTTTGCTGGGAAACGACTTTTTTTTGGGGTCAAAAATCACATTTTACGGTAAAACTCAATGTAGCACTCTAAAACATTGTGCTAGTGGATGCTTTGAATAGTAAACGGGTCATGGAGCTAATTTAAGTAAAGTTATAACCTGAAAAACTAGTATTTACAAAAACAGCTGTGAAAAATTTGGAACTTTGACCCCCAAAGTCTCCGTAAGGGTACTTTTACACCCTATATAGACAGTGTAAAAGTACCCTTAACGCAAACGATGCACACTTGTTCTCCCCACCAAAGCGATCATTTTTTTTTCTAGACCATACCTGGGAACCTCCTAGTTATATTGGGGCTCAAAGTTCCAAATTTTTCACAGCTGTTTTTGTAAATACTAGTTTTTCAGGTTTTAACTTTGCTTAAATTACCTTCATGACCCGTTTACTATTCAAAGCATCCACTAGCACATTGTTTTAACAGTGCTACATTGAGTTTTACCGTAAAATGTGATTTTTGACCCAAAAAAAAAGTCGTTTCCCAGCAAAAAATTTTGCGTAGGGGTGGTTAGTTTGATGTACAGACGCTTGGTTGACGGCTGTGTGATTGGTTGATTTACACCCTGTATATACCCGAAAACCAGACCAGGCGGGCAAAGCCGTGGGCAGAAGCTAGTCCTAATTAATTTGTGATCGGTGCATCATGTCTTCTTCTTCCATACTACTCTATTACTTGTCTCTCATCAGACACCTCCAGACCTCCAGTATTTATTGTATAAAAAAATTTCAGTCATATAATTTGCAAACTAAGTATTTATTATTACTTCTTACTTCAATTAAAGCAGTGTGTTTTTTTGTGTTCACACCATAAATTATTATTTTAAGTCTATAGGGTGTAAAAGTACCCTTAACGCAAACGAAGGGCACTTGTTTTCCCCACCACTGCGATCATTTTTCTGTTCTAGACCATACCTGGGAACCTCCTAGTTACGGAGATATTGGGGGTCAAAGTTCCAAATTTTTCACAGCTGTTTTTGTAAATATGTACTAGTTTTTCAGGTTTTAACTTTACTTAAATTACCTCCATGACCCGTTTACTTTTCAAAGCATCCACTAGCACAATGTTTTAGAGTGCTAAAAAAAAAGTCATTTCCCAGCAAAAATTTTTGCGTGGGGGTACTTAGATTGATGTACAGAATGCTTGGTTGACGGATGATTTACAACCTGTATACGTCAGGATTTGTAATTGACTTTCTGGAGACAATGATATCCTTTTTGTTTGTTTCATGAGGTGTAAGTCCTGCATACAGTACTAAAATAAATAAATAAATGCTGGCCGAGTACGTAACCTCCTCTTTTTGATGTCATGTTGGTTAAAATACTTACCCAAAGCCATCGTAACAAATATTTGAATGGTACCGGTCAGCAAAGTTCGTCCAGAATTTACCATCGTTGAATCATTTTCGGCTCGACACGATTCGAACAAAACCGAGCGGTTTTTTCTTGAACGTTTTTGTAACATGGTCTTGCCTATTTAAACCGAGTCGAACAGTAAGAGCGCCTCTAAGAAAATTACTGTAGTAATCATTGAGATATAGGATTAATAAATTGTTCACGGCAAGGACACTTGAGTTTGATGTTTGTTTGAACTAAAGCAATCAAAGAAAATTGAACTTATTGAGTGTTTCAGGAATTTTTGGGCGAACTGGTTTAATGAGTAGGTACGATATCCCTGATGAAAATCTCGCCTAATTAAACTCACTAAGGAAGCGTAATCACCGTTCCTTTTATTTATTCCGACAGACAGTCCTTTCTTTTTAATATAACGTTTTCCTGCAGTGCTCCATTGTTGCACAACGAGTTAGAATTATTCCACCGGCCAACAATGATAAACTGAGATTCCAAGATGAAGAGTCGCACCGACCATTAAAGTTTCAAAAGGTTCTCTTTAGAACAATACAGTGAAAATAAAATAATTTATACAGGAAAGCTTAACTTCAAAAGAGTCTTTCACTCAAAAATAAAGCGTGTTGTAGTACCTAAACAAGGTGGAACAATGTTTTGCATAACAAAGGAAAAAAAACACCTAAAGGAAAACATAAAGCCACACTTTATTCGCAGAATACTTATTCAAATGAGGCTGTCCCTTCTAAGTTTGTTTTCAATCAAAAACTCGCGCAGCTTTGTCCCGCTAAACTTTATAAATGAGGCGATTATCCGCGGCGCGGCGTCGCAGGTCCCTCCCGCGATAGGTGTGTGGTGTCCGGCCGCATCCCCGACGTCGCCGCCCCGCAGCCACCCCGCACCCGCCCCGCTGCCGCGCCGCACGCCGCTTGCGCCACTCGCCGGCTGCGTGGCGCTGATAAACCGCTGGTCACCTGCGCTGCATGAATTGCAGCGCTTTTTAACTTTCATCCCGCTAAGTCCTTTAAACTTCATCCGCTTTAAACGCCCGCGTTTTATTTATGATTTAGACGCTGACAACTACACAGACAACTTTGTAAAGTTTTCGCAATATCCGACGAGGTAAAAAAAACTGTGTTTTAAGTCACAACGCCATTATGTAAAGCAGAAATTCTTGGTATAATTAAATAAATATCAAGCGTGCTCGCAGACGGTATTATCTAAGAATTCACAAGTACATACGCAACCGAGGTTTGTAATAACACGAACGTGAAAAGAGTACAATAACACGAACATAGCCGCGCCTAGGAATAGTACATCAAGATTAGCTCGAGGCTGCAGTCTGATTACGTCGCTATGTAAGAAGAGAGCCCGTTGCAGCCTCCTCCGATTCTGAGATGAAGATTTGTATACACTTTTTCTGAAAAAAGTAACTTCCTTTTCTCGGAGTAAAGTCGCTAATCTCGCGAAGTCAATAATATGCAAATTTAATCCGTCTACATCACATATCAGAAGTCTTTATAAGTCGTGTTCCTCCGCTTGCTTCGTAATAAGATCTCTGGAAATTCTTAATTAAAACGTGTAAAAAGTTTTCTTTTTATTCTTAAGTAAGGGGAAGTGTTATTATTGACGCTCGTACAAAGAAGTCGGCGCAACAAGGTGCTCTTGCATTTGTTCTATCTCAAGTATTGTATTGTGCCCTGGGCACTTCCCCACTCACGCCTTCCGGAACTTTCTTTACAATTTCCTTCTTGAGATTTTCTGTTCAATTAAATTACATGAATTCAATTCTGCAGTTTTTCACGGATCTATTTTGCGAAGCGCGTTAAATATTAAGTTAGCATCGGAATCAAAAAATAAATGGAATAAAAGTGGGCAATCGCCTGTTCAAAATGAATTGCAAACAATATTACATTTTGGAAGCAATCTACGTTAACCCAAAAGGGAATGATGTGGCAGCTCTTTATATTGCAATTTTTGTGCCCAAACAAAACGAATTTGCCGCGCAATCAAAGCGGGAATCCGATTGATGACATGGCGGAATAATTGTTTCGTGAAATTGAAAATATCGCGGCTTGTACATTGTGTAACACCTTATAAAACATACTTTTGAACGCAATTTGGGAACTCTCTCAACTTTGATACAAAGAGAATATGGGAAAAGGAATAAAACGTATAGGTTGATACGATAATCTAATAGGTGGATTACTTTTTATCTTTTCTGGGTCGAATTGATACTAACTTTTATCGCAATAGGGGTGTCTCACGCCATACAAACATAATGTCGACCTACGATTTCTATTTCAGTGTAACATGTAAGTACATAGGTAGATATACGAAAGCGCAAAACTCTGAAATACCTGTCGCGTAACTCCAAACTCAATCTATAAACAGTGTAACGGTAAAACTAAAGTAAAACATCGGAACATCGCACCTGTGACAAGTACAATAAAACTTTACCAATAAGCCATATTTCACAGTCGACTTCAATCTCAAATACCAATATATTATGAGGCGATTTCCTACGTAGGTACATAATTCAAAGAATCGGAGATAAGTTATCGGAGTCCCGCATATTCATAGTGTCGGAGTCGGTGCGGTGTCGCTTCGGATTACATAAACTGCGGGTAGTCCCGATGTGTTTGTGCCCATCTAAGTAGCCAACTTGCGCCCGCAAAACACTTTGGAAAAGAGTTTCGTTGAGAAACGTTTTCTTCTTTTTCCTAACTACGAGGTTTGTGGAGCGAGTGAGGGACACTGCTATACTTGTATCTGTTATGTCAAACACGTGGGCCGTCGCATCACTGGAGTACAAAATGCAATGTAAATAAAACGCCACTGACACAGCTTAGCGCACTGTTGCAGTTTTTGAATATTTGAATTTGGAATACTGAATGTAGCAAAAACCGTTGCTGCTAGCTGCCAGGAACTACATACTATGCTACTTTGAATACTTATAAAACCTACTTTATTTTTTATACTATAATGGTTTTGCTAATAAAAAGGTTACATTAGAAAGCCTAATCGGTATTAAAGCTGAACAAAAGAGTGCATAATACCACTTCTCATACCAATTAAAGCCTTACGGGATAAACTCCTAATGAAAACCGAGTACACTGAAGAGAAAAAAAGAGAAAATTGTACAATTTCTCCTTTATTGTGAGTACAGCCGATAGAGAAAACCGCGGTTGCTAATAAAACTGCTCATATGTACCAAAGTGATAATTACCATAATGTAATTCCGCTTGTACTCTTTGCTAATTCCATAAAAAAACGGACTAAACAAGCCACTTGAGCTCTTTGCCTTGCAATCCGATTAGTTTTTATTGGATTTCAATCGTTCGATGTATTGTTTTGTTATTGCTCATTTTATTTTTGATCGTTCAAACTTTACATAGAATGTTAAATGTGCCTTTGACAAACAAAACGGTTATTTTTAACCGACTTCCCAAAAAGGAGGAGGTTCTCAATTCGATCGGTACCTATGTTGTTTTTTTTTTTTAATTCGATTCTGATTGAGAAGTTGACTGCATCTACTTTTTATTACTTTCTGAAAATTGTTGTCTCGAAAAGCTTATTGCTCTTAGACCTTTTAAAACCTAAATGTTACTAAATGTAAGAGATTTACCTCAGGTCGGTCAAAGTGTGTTTGGGTTTTTCCACCAAAACTCTCAGTAGAAACCCCGGAATCTAGATTTGTGCCCGGTTGATGGCAATAGGCTCGCTTCCTATTACATGGGACATAAACATAACTGGCGAAATGTAGGTGTACTAATAGGTACGCCATTGCTTACCCCTTCAGAGATTACAGGCGTAATGTTATATTATGATTTTATGTTATTTTGACGTCATACGTTCTGGGAAACGAAAAGTGGTGAAAATTGGTCCAAAATAGCAACACGTGTTACACATTATAAGTGTAGCAAGTACCTGCTTAAATAAATAAATTATGCAGCCATAGGACAACATATTAAGAAAAGTATAAAGCACGAAAAACATGGAAAATATCGAACGACTACTAGCTAGATACGGCAAAACAAACAAATTATAGAGTAGCTGTATAATAAGTGGTTACATGCTCCGTAAATTGTTAATGGGTTACCTTTCAGCTTTTTTATGAAGTAGGTAATACGTGTAGAATTTGATCCTATAGATAGGTACTTAAATGAAACACCGTAATTGAAATTGTATTAATTTTCCTATAATAATCAATCTGATTGAAAAATGTTTTTCTTACCTATAATTGAAATGAAAACTCACGGAAACCTTTTTCCTGGAAAGTCACGGGGAGGCCTTTGCCCAGCAGTGGGACAGCGTAGGCTGACATAAAGAACCTTAAAAACTATTCCATTGACGTCGTTGTATATTTTAGTATATTTTTCAAATAATTATTTGTAGTTCGTCTACAATATCAGTAAAAGAAAACTCAATCCAACATCGGTACCTACTCAATCTAACCACACCAAAACAAAACTCGCATCCCTCATAATTTGTCAAGCCAATTCAGACAAGCTATTTTAATTAACCCTGCTATAGCAACATGTGACATATTGTAACAATTCGGAAATGCAAGTTGGACGGGTGCATTGATCCATAGGCTAAGTTAAAAAATAAATGTCCAGCTGTGCGAAGCCGGAACGGGCCGCTAGTTTTTTGTATATTTGTATTTTGTATACCTACATATAACATTAGAAATTAAATGAAAACCCTGTCCAATATGTTTTATAAAATTATTTGTAGTTGGTCTACAATAACAGAAGAAATTAAATTAATGGTAAAAAAAACCCAGTCCAACATCGGTAGTCGGAACCTATTCAATCTAACCACGCCAAAAACAAAACTCCCATTCCTCATATTTTTTTGTGCCCGGTTGATGGCAATAGGCTCGCTTCCTATTACATGGGACATAAACATAACTGGCGAAGTGTAGGTGTACTAATAGGTACGCCATTGCTTACCCCTTCAGAGATTACAGGCGTGATGTTATATTATGATTTTATGTTATTTTGACGTCATAAGTTCTCGGAAACGAAAAGTGGTGAAAATTGGTCCAAAATAGCAACACGTGTTAAGAAATTAAATTAATGGTAAAAAAAACCCAGTCCAACATCGGTAGTCGGAACCTATTCAATCTAACCACGCCAAAAACAAAACTCCCATTCCTCATATTTTTTCCACCCACCACAGACAAGCTATTTTAATTAACCCTGCTATAGCACATGTGACATGTTGTAACAAGTCGGAAGTGCAAGTTGGTCGGGTGCTTTGATCCTTGGTCGTGAGGTGTGCCGGCGTCGTGCTCGCGCATAGTAATCCATCTCGCTAGACAAACTCACGACTAATATCTACGAGAACTTATGGATGTGGGTAGGTAGAGAGAGAGGTTTTAGACGCGTCTTCGTCGGCTTTCATTTGTAGGTGGATTTTGAATTTTCGGAAAGGTGCAGTCGGTATGTGGTGTGCGACTGTGCGTAAATGTATTATTTGAGTTCTATAAGCAAATGGCAAAAATTTAATCTTTGTAATTTTGTTATGTCCATCGTCCGTCTATTTTAATTGGAGACACGCACTTAGCAGTTTTTTTTAAATCAAAGAAAATTGCTCGATCTGAACTGTCTAGACGCAGCTTAATTCCACCTTAGGATGATATCCAAAATAATAAAACACGACAAAGTAATCTGTGAGTTAAGAATTAATAGGTGTTTCCAAAATTTCAACTTTCTATGTTGCATAAATCTTGAAAAGAACCCTTATAGTTTCGCCATGTCTGTCTGTCTGTCTGTCTGTCTGTCTGTCTGTCTGTCCGTCTGTCCGTCTGTCCGTCCTCGCTTAATCTCTGTGACCGTTAGCACTAGAAAGCTGAAATTTGGGACCAATATGTGTATCAATCACGCCGACAAAGTGCTAAAATAAAAATTGGAAAAAAATGTTTTATTAGGGTAGCCCCCCTATATGTAAAGTGGGAAGTGTTTTTTTTTTTAATTTTAACCCTAATGTGTGATATATTGTTGGAAAGGTATTTAAAAATGAATAGGGGTTTACTAAAATCATTTTTTGATAATGTCAATAATTTCGGAAATAATCGCTCCAAAAGTAAAAAACAAAGCGTCCCCCCCCCTCTAACTTTTGAACCATAAGTTTAGAAAATACGAAAAAAATCTGAAAAGTAGAACTTTATAAGGACTTTCTAGGAAAATTATTTTGAACTTGGATGGAAACAACAGATGGAAACTGCAGTTAACCAATATAATTTGGTCCCTGAATCGTATGAGCGCCTATACAATCCAGAGGTCAAGTTTCATTTGCCCGTATTTTTTTTTTAACTTCGTTTACATAATATTTTATTATCCTGAACGTATCTTTTTTCAAACAAAAAAATAATTATTTGCACGCTCCGTGTTCGCGCACGTACCCACTACCGGGAGCTGTTGCAGGAGCGCGGAGCGCTGCTGGATCGCGAACATAATGGATAGTATGGATACCCACCTTTAAACTCATAAGTGGGAACACTTATTGTGACGGACGGGAAACTACGGAACCCTACACTGAGCGTGGCCCGACACGCTCTTGGCCGGTTTTTTTTCCTCTAAGTTCGGAACTTTCAAAAACAACCATCACACTCACAATCTATTTATAAACCGAGACAAATAAATGACCATCAAAACCTACCATTATCCTTTACCAACAACAAGTTAAATAACAATAATAGACGACAGTTATTTACATAAACCAGACATCATTACAGCAAATAACAACTATTATTCAAATTCCTGTCAATAATTATCGTATAATGGCATGCATTATAAAAAGCTCGAAGCTAATATAGGGCATTTAGTCCGTTATTCATCTATCAAAATGAATGACTAATGAAAACGTCGAATTTGAATATTGACGAATGAAATGTACTAACTAAAATTAGTGATGGAATGAAACACAACTTTTAACCATAGTTTCGGCCAAAATGTACCCGAAAAACTTCAGCATCATCAGCCTTAAGACGTCCACTGCTGGACAAAGGCCTCCCCCATAGAACGCCATAACGAACGGCAGCCTGTCGTTTGCATCCACCGGTTGCCCGCGACTCTCACGATGTCGTCAGTCCACTTGGTGAGAGGCCTACCAACACCGTGGCTTCCGGTTCCTGGTAGCCACTCGAGAACCTTTCTTCCCCATCGGTTGTCGGTTCTTCAAACGATGTTGCCTGCCCATTGCCACTTCAACTTCCATATTCTGAGAGCTATGTCGGTGACCCTGGTTCTTCGGCGAATTTCCCCATTTCGGATTTTGTCGCACAAAGAAACTCCGAGCATAGCTCTCTTCATGGCTGGTTGCGTGACTCTGAGCTTCTCTAAGAAGCCAGCTGAAAAACTTATGTAGCTCTAATTTGAAAACGCAGTGTAAGTTGGTACCTAAATCAATAGTTATGAAAACCGACAAATAATTTTGTTTTCAAATGTCTAAAAGGGCACAACACTAATTTCAGGCGAGCCAAATATTCGATTACTTTTTGGCCGAAACCGAAACTCCAGCCGAAACCAGTTTTGGCCGAAACCGAACTTTGGTTCGACACTGACTAAAATATTATTTGTTAGATGCCTGCAGTTGTACGGCGCAGGCCGATAATTGAATGATGAAATATTAACATACGTAATAGGTACCGACTACTGACGATATTACTAGTTATATAGGTATGTGTGGTGCGAAGGGTTATGTAATACAAACAGTATAGCATTAAAAGAGGAGTGATTTGATTATTTTTGGACGAATACATGAAAGTATAATAGACTTTTTTACCTGAAAAACCGCAAATGAATAGACTGATAAAAACAAGCGTCTTTATTGATTAAAGACAAGCGTCTTTATTGTCGCAGTCAGTTGTTTAATAAATCAGTCTATTCATTTGCGGTTTTTGTAAAAACACATACTCATGCACAAGTATCATAACGGAAAAATAATAAAAGGGCATCAAAAACTTCCTCCGCATCACTGTCAACGAGAGAAGAAGATTGGCAGCATTGCCAATTCATTTTATTGCCATAAAACATGATCAAATTATAAAAATATAAATTAGTTATATATGGAAACAGACAAAAAAAATATTCACAGCAATTATAAATATTTCATTGTAAATAAAGAAAAACAATCGCTCGTTTATCAGCGAGCGCACATTTTTTGAAATACAGCTGAACTTTAATTTTCCATTTCAATCTTTGATCAACAGTACATTGTTGATCAAAAATACACACTGTGTTATGAACCGCAGATTCAATTTAAACATGTCCATTTGCTTTACAATTTTTGCGTGTTTTATTTAAAAATATTTTCTACAGACACAACCATTGCTCCATGAAAAGTATTCAGCTGCATCCGGTTAGACTGTAAGCAGACCTCAACTTAGTTGGGGAAAGGTTGGGCAGATTAAATTAAACATGTCCCTTTGCTTTACAATTTTTGCGTATTTTATTTAAAAATATTTTCAACAGACACAACCATTGCTCCATGAAAAGTATTGAGTAGCATCCGGTTAGACTGGAAGTCGAACCAAACTTAGTTTTGAAAAGGCTTTACAAAGATGATGACGAAAAGAACCGTTGCACTGATTTTATTTATTTAAACTTAATGTAAGTACAAGAGTGCTACATAGGCAGATTTAATGCCACAAGGCATTCTCTACCTGTTAATTTTTGGGCAAAAAAAATTTTTTTTTTTGAAAAAATACCATTTTGTTAACATAAATAGAAATACATTTTACTAAACACTGAAACAATGGAACTCACAAATGTTGGTGAGTATAGAGGGAGGGGATGCAGACGTGTCTCTGCCATACCTTTCGAGGATTACAAGAGCGATAATATGTAACTTATTAAGTTTACTGAACCACGTCACGAACGGAAAACTAGAGAGAGATGGAAGATAAGTTTAAAAGGTTCAGTGTCTGTGCCATTTTTATTTATTCTGAATAGGTGCGTGGTCAATTAGCAAAATATTTTTTTTTTAAGACAGGATTTTATTATTTTTCGCAAATCAGCGGAATCTTCACTGACACAATCAACATTCCATAATATCTATTAGCACACAAATTACAAAGAACAACCTCCAAAGTCACCTTCCACATCATTTCAAATAGCCTCCCACTTTTCTATGAAGAACGTTAAAATATGTAAACTACTAGCAATCAACTGTATAAGCTCCTGTAGTATTAAAATAATGAGTGTTCCTCCGTGCAAGGTCACGGCTAGCAAACAATCGGATCCTGGTGTAATCTCCAGTTCGCGACAGTTTTGAGTGTCTCGATTCACGTCATTACAATGTTTGGTGCGACGCGTGACGGAGAAACGTCATAACAAGCTTTCCTTGATAGTATTGTTTAATAATTATCTCTATTATTGCATGCTTTGGAAAAGTAAAAAATGATTTCAGATTTCAGAATTCAACGTTGAAATTCGTCGATGGTTAAAAAACACTCTTGCTTTTATATAAAACAGCAGATTTTTTGAATAACCGATGATTTTTTGTTATTATTCCATGGACTAATTTTGTAAGAATATATAAAGCGAAATACTGTAAATTGTGTTTGCAAAAATATAAACAATGTAGTTCAATGTCCATATTCAAAAGTGGTGTTTAATTATAAATAAGTTTCTTATGGTCTTTAAAAATGAAGGTTGGTAATGGTCCTAAATAATGAATAGTTAGTTCAATCAAGAGTCTAAAGAACCAGAACTAGTTGCTTCTTATTCATAATGCAGTAATTTTCAAAAACATTGTGGACGGATTATAACGAGACTTCGAGATTAAAAATGTATCTCGATATTACTATCCCCACTGCTTCTACATTTAAACAAAGAATATCTTCTTGGAGTCAGTAATCTACTTATTTATTTGTCTGCTGAATAAACAGAGAGTAGTTGCATGCCCGCAATAAAAATTAAACTTTTGCGACTCATGTTGCTTAGGGTTCCGCTTGTGTATCAAGAAAACGACTAAAACACATCCTACACGATAATGGCGATGATCTTGTTTGTCAAATTGTAAACATATTATCGAATTATATTAAAAACTATGTTATCTTTGAACATGTAATAAATAGACCCTATGAAACCTTACTGTTTGTGAATTATTTAAAAGCAGTGATCTAACAAATATATGTATGTTTATCAAAAAAAAAAAACGAAAGCCTTCAGAATTAATGAATTTTAAGTATCAGTTACTTACCGGGAAATTTGTAAAACCATGTTTTTTTAAATCAAAGTTACTATCTTCCGACACTTGTTTTATGCAAATTGGGGCCGATGTCACATGTTTTATTCCCTATCCACGTGACCATTTATTAAAAAAAAAAAAAGTAAAAGAAAAAAAATAGTTATTTTATAAACTTCTGGTAATTTGAAGTATCGAAAACTTGTAAAACCGATAAACATAATAGATGCACTTAAATAAAACTCCTCAGAAAATTATTTCAAGAGAAATCCTATTGTAATTTTAATAGAAAATACAACTAAGGTTAAAAGTACAAGAAAATGAATGAAAATATAACGAACACACTCGCTCATGATTAAATCGCACTTGACTGCTTTTTGTATAGCCAGTCGTGAGCGAATAATAATAGAACGAGCAATTTGCGAGAGCAGACGATATCTATGTTCATTGCACTTTCGCGACATCTTCTTAGTACCTACGACACTATTATGTTTCACTTTTACCGACTTGTATATTAAACTAAGCGATAATCTCGGTAAACAAAAACCGATATATCTTCAGGGTTTAGAGAACGTATGAGTGTTTAAACCCATTATGTTTTATTGAATGAACACTTGGCTTTAAGTCTGGCAGTTTTTGTTTTAGTAGTTATTTTGAGATTTGATAAACTATAACAATACAAATTTGCCCAAAGCAGTGTTTTGTTTAATCATCAGATTACATATTTAATTGGTAGTTATGTGTTTGAGCCTTTTGGGGTTAAAACTCTACGACCATGGGGTCAAAGTGCCCGCCCACCTTTGTCCAAAGAATCAGTATTGCTATCCAACGTGTCAATGCTGTCAGCCTTCTAGGCTCTTTTCCTATTGACAACGATTGGAGAAATTTTTTTTGACGCTCTGATTTACCCCTTTTGATAGTTGTACATATTATTTTATAAATAATTATAGACCTGTCAAATACAGTTTGTTAATAAAAATAAAGAGTAAATAAATTATCACATTTAATTTAATATGAGGCTGTAACTGTCAGATCAAGTCAGATGCAACCAACACGTGCGCATTTTCCGTTCACGGAAAGTAAGATTTTACAACACTCATTATACACAACCCGAGAACCTCATCTCTTAAAATTTACCAGAAACATGTCAGGTACTTTAAAATTCACCCAAAACACGTGAACGAAATAAGCAGATTTCTCTATAACTCTCACACCTGAGCTAAATTCTCGCTACGTTGGTACTTCCTATGACGGACAGCATAATCTGACAAGGAAATCTAGTTTACTCGCTAATCGGCCCACTAGATGGCTATTGTTAAACTGGACGCTGCGCCACCGAAAATTTGTCGAATCGAACTAGAAAATGTATCACTTTTCTCATCTACATCACCTGCTAAAACCATCAGATGTTTTTGGTGAGTGAAGAGCAGTCTAAAAGATTTGATTAGATCGTCATCATCATCATTCTCGATTGCCTTTATCCCAAAAAAAAATTGTAATCGGCGCAGCATGTCTTTTTCTTCCATACTTGTTTTGTTAGATACAATACTATAATAATATAATTAATTGAGTGATATCAATTACAGGCATGTAGGTATAGTAGGTAGGTATATTTCAGTCACAATATGCATCTATAATCCAGAATACACTTAACCTAATCTAGTTAATACGAAATTGCATTGTAAACAAGATGGCGACTTGTGATCGAGTATCGCTAGTATAACTAACTCGCGTGTACGAGCGGTAGCGTCGTCAATAATTCATGCGGTAGGCACGTCGTACCCGCCAGCCGTTCCTAATTGATTCCTGATGCGGTGAGCTGATCGCATCACTGACTCCTTGTACTGCCCTCCCAGGACCCGTCCGCTTCATTACGCACTTACAGGCTCGTACAGAATGAGGAAAATCGTAAGAAATAATTTTATTATAAAATTTCATGTGAGCCTCTGTTCTCGGGAACGATGAACGTGGCTCTTTTTTGCCATTTTTTTTCGCAAGTTAATTACTCGGTAACGTGATAAGCAGCTAAGCGTGATAAGTGGATTATTTGGCATTCGCTAGACTTAACTGCTTTAACAATTCTCTCGTAGTAACCAAATAACAGTTACTTTATTCTAATAAGCGACGCACTTCACAGAGAAAAGGTCGTATAATTCGAATATTTACGTACAAAAGTACCGTTGAAATTCAAAACGGAGAGTAAACAGACTGTGATTTCAATTTCAAATACAGTTAAAAGTTCCATTTTCTTGGGCTCTTATGCGGTGCAGCTGATTGTCATTCGTGGCACATACATAATCCAGGAGAATAGGCCATGATCTTGAACGTCGACTGACAGCTGGCCGCGGCCTTATTCAGGAATCCTACGCTGATACGCAACGTTAATCGCATTCGAATACACGGCCACAGCTACCGTATCCATGTCCATCACGACTAACTCGGTTACTTGGCTGTCCGGACGTGCAAAACTTTAGTGCTGCAAACTTAAATCTGGTTTGTATTTTATATCGTGTTATTTTTGGCAGAGGTATATTTTTCGAATAGCGTGTTTTACTGAACCATATGAAAAGAAAGATAGTCGCCATAAAATATAATGGTATCTCGTTGGAATTAATTTTATTAGATTCTATAAGAATGCTTCGCAATTGCCTGTTGCCTCCATTCCTGTACCTACTCTACCAAAGTAGGTACTTTTAATGCTGAACCCTTCTTATCAGACTATAATGAAATCCATTTTAGGAGTATAAAGAACATGGTTTAAACTTCTTCATCCCATTTAGCAAGGGCAGGAACAAAGGGAGGGTCTTCCAACCAGACGGGTGTTGTGTCTAGTGGGCTACTGGCCGACAGATTGCTGTAGAGGTAACTTCAATATCACGATTAAGAATTTTGCTTCAGTTCTTCATTTACATCATAGATGTCGCTGGTTTAAGTTTTGTCGACTTGATTATATTGTAAATTTACTCCTACCAGTTGTATACTTTCATTGGACCACACAAGACAGCAACAGACAACCCGTTTAACTCCAGTAGTGATCGTAAATCACAGAACAGTGTCGTCCAATGCCCTTCCCTGCTCGTTACGGTTCTAGGTGTTCCATGGAAATAACGGCTTGAGACAGCTTGTTGACTTACAACTCTAATTGTGATATGCACTCCTTACTGTGTGTAGTGTGCGTAAAATTGTGGGCTCATGCTAAATGGTCTTTGTGCGTTATGAGCACGGTTTTGTTATGAATTTATGATACTTGTAGATGAGAAATAAATAATAAACCTCGTTACTACCTGCTTACACTAAGCCTAGCAGCAAGCTCTTTTATTTACAATTAAAAGAGCTAAAAGATACAACTGACAATACCATGTGTTTGCCATAATTTTAATTTTTCTTTAAAAAAATAAAAATTACTTGACTAGGAATTTCTCCTGTATCGTGGATGCGTTCACAAACATTTAAACTCACATACACAAATACCGAAACAGTTATCTGTAGGTCATACAAATATTTTGTTACATGCGTGGATCGAACCCGCGACACGCAGCGCAGCAGTTCATTGCTTGAGCCACTGCGCCACCCGTGCCGTCAAAATTACGACGAAATTGCCACAACTTTAGCACAGGTGCTGCTAAAATTTTTAGATTATTGTCTTTTAGTTTTACTAAATACATAGGCTTTCTGATTGCCACTATTTTAGTAACCAGTCTTATGTCCTACTGAAGCTGACTAACTTGGTGCGGACATGTAATGAGGAAGAATGAAACACAAGTGACTAAAAAAGTGATGAATTTTATTGTTGATGGATGGAGAGGGGAGAGGAAAGCCAAAGAAAAGATGAATGGATTGTGTGAGGAATGATATGAAAGAGAAAAGGGTTAATGATGCTGTGACGTCTGACAGGGCAGAATGAAAGACATGATGGGACAAGGGCAGGAAGATGATCATGATGATGTCCTACTAAAGCCTATAATAAGAAACTCTTGAGCAAACTAACATATCATAATTCTAGTTTAGACTGCGTTGTCTATCTGCGACTGAATGGATTTGTTTATTTATCCGTGGTCGAGTGGTTTAGGCACTTGCCGTGGTCGTGGTGGGTTCGATTCCCACGGGAAGCATGCTTTGTAAAGTTGACATTGTAGGCTTGAATCACCTGATTGTCTGATAAAAAGATGATTCCGTGCTTCGGAAGGCACAATTATAAGCGAGTGGTCTCGGCCGCCAAATAGCGGTCGTCAAACCATGTCAGAAGCCCTTTTTTTGGGAGGTGGGAAATCATCAAATAACCCCTCCCGCTCTGGGCAGAGCGAAAGGGAGGGTCAGACTTCTACTGACTAAAAATCACCCATGTTCCTTCTTAGCCCTTGCGCCAAGGCCACGGTATCTCTCGGCAGTTTAGAAACTCTGACACTAGGGTGTGTGGGGCGTTAGACCTTACGATATAAAGAAGAATGGATTCAAGATTTCCAATGAAGTAAGTAGATTCTCTTTTGTTTCCTTTATCTTTTCAATATATATTTTCCTCATAAAAACTCTAGTCATCCACCTACTCAACGTTCCACAATTGACTTCATTACTCTGTACTCTCTTACTAAGGATGTGCCACAACTTTTCATAGACCCCATTTCGTATGCAAGTGAGTGCATAAACAAATTGTCGTGCACATCTCATTAACGTCACTCATACCGCGGCGTCGCCTGCTGTGTTTTTGTCCGCGTTGTCACCAGGTGTAAGCTTTCGTCTGCCGTATTAAATAACTACGTTACATTATATTCGATTACACTAACTGTCACTTAAAGCAGACGGTTGTAATAATTTGAAAGGTGCAAGGTGGTGTGTAATTTTATGGGAGTGTAGTCTTTGGCAGAATGAACGTAATATTATGTTGGATAATGTACAGGTTACATCCGGAGTTATTTACTATACGGACCTTGTAGAAACTAGAACAAATTTCAGTGCGTTCAAGCATTTTTGTCATACCTATTATTTGAATCAAATATAACAGCTCACAACTTAGGACCCAGTAATATTAATGATAATAATATCCGTGGTGCTAGGCAACTGGACTTATCCCAGTTGTATACGTCCCTGTGTGCCTATTGGCCTTGTTCTGTTCTGTCTCCTGCTGATACGGAGGGAAGTGGAAATTATGTTTTTTCCTACTCCTCTGCTATTATTTTCTGATTAATTTCGTTGCGGGATCCAAGACAGTTTAATCGTTTCTCTGGGACTTCGTCGGGCTTCATTGTCTCGGCGCTTTTCTTGTGGTCGCCACTGTTGATTCTGGCTTACAGAAGTTACAGTGGTTTGGGAATAGTGTGGCGGGCTTGTCCCATTATATAATTTGAAAGGTGCATGCTGGTGCTGGGTTTCGGTAAAGCATGAGTGAGTATAGTGATATCTGTGTCGCAATTTCACATTAGTACATTTTGATCCAAGTGCGGAAAGTTTGTTATTGCATTCGAGGCGGATTGAACTCAAATATCAAATATGTTTTAATTAAGAACACAAACAAATGTTTACTTGTTTATAAAAGTAAATAAATGTTTAAAATAATCATGTTTGTTTATAGTATTCTTTTTACAAACACAATTTAATATTCAAAACATATTTATGCTGTAAAGACGCAAATTAAAATGACGAAATTAAAAATAAAACACTGCCAACTCTATAGTCGGTGGTGATTTTTTTTTTAATTTCCTGTTTTAATCGATTTGGACATAATTTAAGGTATAGTTATCTGTGGTAATTTTCTTTCCCGCCCTTGGTTGCGGAAAAATAAGATTACCGCACGCGTGCGAAATATGTTGCATTTCGAACCTAATCGTGGTGCAATAAGAGCTAGTTTTCGAGGAAGTGTATTGTTAAATTATTTTAACCATTATTCAGCATGAGTTGGCCCTATTTAAAACACTGTTTTGTTTCTTTTCTGGTATTCACCTTCATCCAGCACTAAAAGCCGACCACAACAATTATTGGGAAGAGACTAGACAGTTGATAAAGTACATGATTTCTGTAAGTCCTGAGAGCCGCACTAAACTACCGTGGTGGGTTAAGGTCACCTCCCACTGAGAAGACCTGTGTCCTTGCAGTAGAATCTTTACACGCTAAAAATTCAAATACAAATAATTTTATTGTGTTTCACAGGTAACATGTAACATTAGATGTTAATAGGTTACAGGTAGGTAAGTCTGCTTTATCCCGCTATTGAGGCCTACAAAATTCATATTACATATAAGTTCGGTACATGTATATGGTCAATGAAATGCAATACATCAAAAATTTTAATAATTAATTATTTATGAAAATGTATGAACGTTAGGTACGTGTGAGATATTGAACGAAAGTCAATAGAATCAGCAGACTTTGCCCCTTCGCACATGGCGTCGTATCGTAAGCGTATCGTAGAACGCGCGTAGTACGAAAGCAATACGAGCAGGAACATGTACAAACAAGTCCGCACACGAGGCGGTGTTGCAGCGTATCGTATGAGGTGTTCATTGTCATTACGATAGTCGTAGCGTACTGGCGTAAACAAGGAAGCGACAAAAAATATATTTTATAATTAATACTGCAAGTTATAGAATTTGTGAGCCTAATCGAAACATTTCCTTGCCTATATGTATAATCATTCATTAAGTGATTACTCGTTCGTACTAGTTCACGTGCAGCAACAAACAATCTTTTCTTGTAATTATTTGCGATGTATTGATGGATCCAATGAGCACGTCGCTTTCTACTTCTAACGAAATCAAATAACAAGAAATCCTCTTCGTCTGAAGAGAAGGTAAGGTCATCAATAAATTTCCCAAACACATCTGGTACGCTTGACGCCATGATTTCAACAGAGATATTACAAAACGATACGTCTACGCGACGATTCGTTTGTAGAACACTCCGCGTCTCGTGGAACAACTACGCCTACGACCCATGTGCGAAAAGCCTAAATAGTTAAACCAATATCGTTGATTATTTATAAACAAGTTTTCATTCATTTATTTAGATCAGACCGTATTTTCTTTTAAGGTTTCCGCCGCTTCATTCTCATAAAGAAAAAAACAACAAAATGTAGAGAAAAACAGTTTTTCAATAAAAACATTTCCTCTAAAACTACTCCAATAAACTTCATTGACGCAAAGGATTCTTTCTGCATGTAAGAACGGGCCAAGTAAGGCGTTCATTGAGTTAGTTTGTATCTGCTTTTTATTTTGAATTTTATTTAAGCCACTGATAAAGTACTCTCTGTTTCTGTTAAAAGTTCTTTTGTTCGCAGGTATTGTTGTGTTCGTTGTTTAATGAAGAAACCTTTTAGTAATACCTAGGTAGGTAGGTATAACCTATGTTATTTTCTTGATTGTTCTACACTTGGTAATCACTTTAACAGGAATGATTCGAGTCATCATCATCATCATTTCAGCCAAAAGACGTCCACTGCTGGACATAGGCCTCCCCCAGGTGTCGCCACATTGACCGGTCCTGTGCATCTCGCATTCAGCGGGTCCCCGCAACCTTCACTAAGTCAACGTCTTCCGGTTCGCGGTCGCCACTCCAGAACTTTTCAGGTATAGAGAACCAATAGTCAAGAATCATTATATTTGTAAACCGAAACCCAATCAGTGATAACACAGACGACAAAGTCTAAAATGATTTGGGCTACATTGACTTATACTACCGAAAAGTTTCTTAATTCGTTGTAGATTCTCAGATTCTTATAGGCAAGCATGCACCCTCCACGCACCCCAGGCGGGTTGCTGCCAAACGCAAACCTATTTAGTATAAAAAAGTAAAACAAACAACTCTTTGAAAGCGATTCCCGCTTGTCTATTATATGGCTTATCCAATCATTACACCAGTTTTAAACCTGCCAATATACCTATTTGTATGGTAATCTGACTCGTACTCCAAACATACATCCAGTCAGATTCCTTTCAATCCAAATCATGACATTATGCCAAATGACGTTACTAAGTAAAAAATCTCAATAGGGTAGTTAACAAAAAAAATCTAATTAGTCCGTCCGTCAGTCAGATAGATTTCCAAAAAATATTGGACACGTAGTTTTTCTTTTTTCACGTAAACAAACAATGAAGACGATACAGTGCTTTGAAAACTCGTTTGACGTCATATTCAAAGACATTACTATAACATTTTTTAGCGGTGAGTGACGTCACAACCTCCCACTCAAATCTTTGACCCGTTTTATCTTCGTCAATTTTTATTTATTTGATAAAACAAAAAATACGTATCCAATGTTTTTCGATAATCTAACAGACGGACTAATTAGAATCATATTTTATTTAGTCAGTAAACATCCCTATTGAATATACGCTCTCGAATAATCCTTGACTATTCCCATTCGAATTTAGTCCTGGATATCTTTCAATCCACATGGACACCGTACAGGTACATTTTCCTGCCGATATTTAGGATGGGTGACAGCTATTGGAACAGGTGAATCTCTCCGGATTAGCTAGAGGTGAAATGTCGGGTACTGCGATGACTGTATGAGTTCCTAGTACCCACGATTCGTAGGCAGGTATTTCTGTGTTGCTAGAATCAACCCGTCGTTCAATGAACTGTCAGTTTTGATAAAATTTCAGGCTGTGAACTTCCAATAGGCTTCGAGATTTAACAGAATCATCTGTTAGTGAGAAAGGCATATCCGTTTTGCTTTGGAAATTCAGCTGATACTGACAATCATGATGAGATTATATAAATGAGAGACAAAGAAGACCAAGCAATCTTATTTTAAATAGAAAATAATATTTAGTAAAGATCGCCAAAAAAAAATATTTCAGATTCAAATAATTGGACTATTGTTTACCCCGTTATGACAATCAACGCGACCAACACCTGAAAAATTTAAACACCCCATACCTATAATTTACTACCAAGTCATACTCGATAACAGACAAATGCTTGCATTGACTGGATAAGCCCACTCAAGTATATGTGGTTCTTTCTTTAAAGGACAATCTCTGGCACTAATCTCCATGATTCTCATATGACTTGGCCAATGTCTGGACTTAAATAAACACACGGTGACCTCTGAGTTTGTTTCTACTATTTCTTATCAGAGTACTCAGGTACGAAACACCGGCCCCATCTAGTTTTAAAAAAGAGACGTGAAAAACTGTTTGTAAAAACCTACTTGAAAAATAAACATCATTTATCACCCTTTCCAAAACGCAATAAATTCAAGGTTTACTAATATTTATTTGTAAAATTCCTCGTACGTTATAGGCGTAACTGTTGCGGCATCGTTCCGCGCCGTAGGAAGCTCATAACAAGTTTGTAACTACGTTTTACGACAACACCCACCATGCTATCACAATTTTCGCGATCGACTGTACAACAAAGAAACAAATAGAGTAACTGCCATCACTTTCGATTCCTGAGGGATTAAATGGAGTCCAGACTCGGAGTGTGTTTTATGATGGAGTCACTGTAAAGTAAGCGTTGTATGGAATTTATATTGAGAAGTAACTCATCATCATTTTCTTGCCCTTATCCTAATTGATTTGGGGTCGGCGCAGCATGTCTTCTTTTTCCATACTCCTCTGTTTCTCGTCATCTCGTGAGACCTATAATATTAATTTGTTTTGTTTATGTAAAAAAAGAAAAAATATGTGCACAATATTTTTTGGAAATCTATCTGACGGACTAATTAGTTTTTTTTTGTCCGATCCCCAATTCTACTCTTTACTAAGATCGATCTGATTAAGACCGCAACAAATATTATACTTAGTAATAATAAATAATAGTTGCGCCATTTATTATTTCACTGTTTAATCATTATTTGGCCTAGTCCGCAAATATGTACTAGTTGAGTAATGTCTTAGATTAAAGAAAGTCTGGACATGACGTGTTGAAGGAGGTGTCATTATTTTACTCGTTGATTTATTTAGGTCCCATCAACAACATTTTGTAGGAATTAAATTATAAAATCTACAAAAATACCTAGTCAATAACTTTAAATCTTATTACAATGTTTTTTTTTTATCTATAACTGTCCTTGTTGCTGTATTTAGTTGGGTCATCCACTGTTTGTTGTAATATACCTATTACTAATTTGCACACAACCTAGTTGACTTCATTTCTTTCTTTACACATTATTACATATTTTTAAATCTGGTTCTTCTAACCTAACAGACAGATGTGTTGTTGTGGAGTTTGTTCTGCCACCTCTTCTTCCCAGCACACTAGAAAGTGACTAAGGACCAAACACTTGAAAGTGGTTAAGACCAGGCGTTTAGACGGACTCTCTTTTATAAACTTTGACATTCAAAAATAATGATTATCAGCCTAATTTGCTTTTGATTTCGATATGATTTCTAACGAGTACATTTCAGTTGCGTTACTAAAATATTAAAGCAATATTACACAGTCCAACGTCATATCCACCATTTCTTGAATCCTGGAGTAACACAATATGGCCGCTATAGTACTTGCCAACTATACTCGTGTCAAAGTTCTTGTACAGTTGGTACCTACACTGTGCTCGGTAATTGCAACTGCTAGCAACTATGTACACTTAATATCCTATTAAATGTTGTTTTTAAGCTTTATCGTCGGATATATTGCGCCGTAAAATTGAACGTTATGTCTTGACAAGTGTCTCGTATGCTTCGGTGGAAGACGAAGTCTGGGTATTATGGCTAATTTTAAAATAACATTGATGTCTTTTATGGCATTATGTATCGATACCGAAATTCTATTCGCGTCCAGCTGCAAGGATGAATGAAAGTCTTATAAAGTTGGTTGAAAAGAAAGCACAGTATATAAACCTTTTATGACCAAGTTGATCGAGTGGTCGCAAGCGCGACTGCAGACTATGAGGTCCTGGGTTCGATTGCCAGGTCGGGATTTTTTGAAGATTTCCCACCCCCCCAAAAAAAAAAAGGCTGGGACGAGAGGTTCTCTCCCTCTCATGTTCCGCCACCTCCTACGCTAGCATCACTGCTTCGCAGAAGGAGGCCGTGGTTAGGGTATCCTTATTCATGACTAGCTGTGCCCGCGACTTCGTTCGCGTGCTTGTCGGAAACTAAAATGCGTCGCTTAGATAAAAGTACATTTAATCATTGCCCTGCGTTAACTTACTGACGCTGTAGAAAATAAGAAGAGAGTAATGCAAAGTACTGACTATGTCTCATACTAAAGTTTAGATGGATGGGTGTTTGTTAATCAACCACGTCAGAACGGCCGAACGGATCTTGAAGAAATTTGAAACAGGTACATTATAGTCGACAGGCAGACAGATTGTCGTTGGCGCGTTCGTGTTCCACGCGCGCCTCAAAGATATGTCAGCAACAATTAAGGGGCCCCAAAGGGACGTCTGCCGGGGCTGAGGGTTGTCCGCAAGAGATACCATGGCCCCGAAACACAAAGGGCTAAGAAGGAACGTGGGTGGTTTTTAGTCAGTAGAAGTCTGACACTTTCTTCCGCTCCGCCCAGAGCGGGATGAGTCATTTGATAATTTACGAACCACAAAAAAAAGGGGGGATTAGAGGGTGTTTCGAGAGGGTACCTGTACCGAATCTGGGACATCGAATCTGAAATGGCCGCCACCTCCTTCTGCGAAGCAGTAATGCTAGCGAAAGAGGTGGCGGAACGTGAGAGGGAGACAACCTCTCGTCCCAGCCGCCGCGGGAGACGCTCTGGGCATCGGGGGCCACGTGATGGCTTCCGGCCACCGTAGGCGCGGGCCTGTGAACGGTGAGTAACGGGCTAGTTAATCGTTCGTCCGTTCTATGACGATGGAGGCGCGTTCGTGTTCCACGCGCGTCTCAAAGAGATGTCAGCAACATTGAAGGGGCCCCCAAGGACCGACGCCTGTTGGGGCTGCGGGTTGTTCGAAAGAGATACCGCGGCCTCGACACATAGGGCTAACAACACACCACATCTATATGACGACATGGTTGGCGCAATGGCTGGACGATTAACAGTAGCACTGCGTGTCGCAGGTTCGATTCCCACACGGTACAAAAAAAAATGTGTCTTGGGTTTTATCTAATTTTAATTTAGTTTAAAAAAAATTGTATTTTAATACTGTGTAATTGGTAAATTTTATTTGTTGACTATTCACGAAACATAATGTGTGTATGTTTACTATCACCGCGGTTCAGAAAATGACATCAAATGAATAACGCCATCTGTCGAAGACGAAGATAAACTGCTAAAAAAGAGCGATCAAACACTATAAGGTTTAGGCTATGTAGATTTTGAAAGCAGCGTCATTTAGACTTATATCTACGTACCTTTTGCTATCATAACTTTTTTAAAGTTATCTTGTGAAGGCATTTAGTAATAAGTACCATATTCGTTCAATAGATGTCGTTGCTTGTCTCATTCTTGACCATAACGATAAGTTCTTCTTGAAAACTATAAATTCATATATCTTTTGATAGAGAGCACCGATTACGATGAAACAAAGACTAAGTAATAGCCCAAGTTACGCACAATATTTATGTACAAAAGTTACCTACATTCGTTTCGTAAATTTGACGTGATGCTTAGTCATCGAAACAGACAAACAGATAAACAGACAAACAGACAAAAATTCCAAAAATGCTGGAAATGTGTTCTGTTGGTTATACTTTAATACCCTGACAATTTTTTTTTTAAATATTTTCGATGTACAAAAACGATTTCTCTACAGATTTATTATATGTATATAGAATAGATTACTAGTATTAATGCACCTGTTTATCAGACCGTTCACTTATCTCACCTTTCTTAAAATCTTGGAAAATCAAATTGTTTTATTTACCATAAATCGTTATGAACAAAGAAGTTGTATTTGTATTATTAGCTCGGCAATTTATTTTATTTATTGCATAACGATATATCCAATTACCCTTATTGTACAGTGCAATAATTGCAAATGAATACCCGATGCACAGCAATTTATTCGTAATTGAACCTTAAAAACGCTTTAAAGCGCTGTTTAAAGAGAATAATAAAATCATTAAAAGCCTTGTTGAACGAAAAAAGTCAATACGGGAGTCATAAAATTGACAGTCAGGAATGACAGAGAAAATAGTAGATCCATTTCGTACTTTGTACAGTATGAAGACTTAAAGTTTGCAATTCAAGGTGCTTGTCAAGAAAATACACATTGATATGTCAAACTTGGTACCTTAGTTATTGTAGTTCTGTTTTCCCGTATGCACTGGTTGTAGTATACCACGTAAATGAGACTTGAGAGTGCATGTGTTCTATAATAAAATCCTCTCAGACCAGTAAGTCAATTTAAACAAACCCTTTGTCCTATCTAAAGCAGACGACATGACATGTAAGCTGCACTAAACGGACTGTGGGCAACTTAGTAGTTCTCAGGGCTGTCAAAGGCGGTCAAGAAATTGTACTGATTGCCAATAGACCACAGCACAGCGTCCTTTATTTTATACTTATAAACGTCCTCAGTATAAAAGTCGCAAATGTCGCAATGTCTTGTATGTCGCACACAATAAATGCCCGTCGCAAAATCCAGTTACGGGGAGCGAGCCTCGACAATTGATAGAGAAACTGTGTGCACCGATGAAATTTAAAAAGTCATTTATTTCGAAATGCTTTTTCTCGGAACGCCCGCGGCTTCAGCGATATCAATTTTATTTTCCGTTGTGGCTTCTACCGCGTAAGGACAGAATACAGGGATGCAAGGAGACAACTCCAAATGTGACCTCCGGCCTTACAGCGGGTATACAAAGTTAAGGATTTTGTTTTACAAGTTAGTCGTTACTTTTATATCGACAACGATGAATGTCGTACAAACTTATCTGGACACGTTTCGTGTCAGCTTCTTGTTTTGTTCGGAAATAAATGTATTTATGTAGTAGAATGCTGAGTTTTTGTTCAATTGTAACTATTAGTGCCTTGCTCACTGACGGTTTACCACTTTTCAACCTTATTACTAAGGGCATAAGGGTTATAGACATAGAAATAACTGTAGGCTCTATAACATTACTCTATTTGGCGTTTTGTATCAAATTATTAATACAAATAAGGTTAAATAATTGTAAATGATTTATTAATTCCTGAATGCAGTAATTATGTTGCTATAAACTATAACTAATATTTCCAAAATTACTCCAATAGTAAAACAAACAATAAACTCTATTAGATTAATAACTTTATACAGCAATTAATTTGAATTATAATAATTGTTCACATCAAAACAAAACATAATTATTATTTACGCTTTCGATATAGGAACTGATTATACCTACATTGGTAATACAGTAAAGTAATAAATTATATTTGCAAAATTATAATGTTTTATTTGGAATTAGCCTAAAATGTCTCCCGGTTAAAAACATACACCTATCCGGTACCCATGCTAAGATCATCATCATCTGCCTAAACTTTTCCCAATAGGGTAGTTAACTAAAAAAATCGAATTAGTCCGTCAGACAGATTTCCAAAAAATATTGTACACGTATTTTTTCTTTTTTCACGTAAACAAACAATGAAGACGATACAGTGCTTTGAAAACTCGTGGGACGTCATATTCTAAGACATTAGTATGACATTTTTTACCGGTGAGTGACGTCACAACCCCCCACTCAAATCTTTGACGCGTTTTATCTTCGTCAATTTTTATTGATTTGATAAAACAAAAAATACGTATCCAATATTTTTCGATAATCTAACAGACGGACTAATTAGAATCATATTTTTTTTAGTTAGTGAACATCCCTATTATGTTGGGGTCAGTTTCTATTCTAACCGTCTGTTTCACATGGAGCGACTGCCCGTCTGACATCCACAACTCAGTTAGTACTAGGTAATACGATACCCCTTGAATGACTGGTTGACAGACTTTCAGGTCACTGACTACCTATAACGACTGTCAAAGATCGACAATTAAGGCTTGTATTCACGCCAATGACCTTGTGCATACTAACTACCCCTCTCAGTCGTAGACACGGACTTTAAACGGACGCATTTTTCATTTATTATAATTAAAATAATACATATTTTTGAAAAGTAACAAAACCAAATTATTTTCCTATGTACATATTTCAAAGCAGAAGATATTTTTTTTATATTATTTTGTTACAAAATGATGGAGTAAAATAGTTCCATTCAACGAGTTGGAGGTGATTTTGTGGATTTTTTTTCTTAATATATGATACCGATAGAAAAATTATGGCTAAACCAAATTACGTGTCATATCATGTAGATTACTAACAATTTTTCTCAGATGTAATTTCTTTGTAAGTGCCGGTGAAAAACTGCTTCATCTGCACGCTGTTTTTAAGCTTTTTCGAGAGAGCAGCCTTAGCAGCCGGGACCAATGGCTTAGCGTGCTGTGGTGGTGACCAAGCCACGGCCCAACCTAGGAAAACGCGGCTTAACCTGGAGATTGATCAGAGCTGCTGTTATTATTTGGCCACGACCTACAGTGAAGGATGCAGGCAAACAAAAGATGCACTTCCGGCGGCACCAATGAAGTTTACTCGCAATCTCATCAAACTTAAAAGGGACAAAATCCGTAAAATCATAGAAATTTTAACGGGTCACTGTTCCTTAAACAAACATCTACATAACATGGGTGTAACAGATAGCCCACTGTGCAGAGGATGCATGGAGGCGGAAGAAACGCCAAGGCACGTACTCCTAGAGTACAGGAGCGTGGCAGATCACCGGGCACAAACTCTACGATCCCTATTAACTCTCCCAGAAGCCTACAGCAGTCTGGGAAGGCTGCTAAAATTCTGGGACGACCTATTTTGGTTGGAGTAGGTATTCTTTAAACATCACGCACAATGGCCCAATCAAGAGGCTAAGTGCGGACAAAAGCCCAGTTAAACTAAACTAAACTAAATTTGGCCACGACCTAGGCTAGACCATAGACAATAAATAAAGGTTGTCCAATAAAAAATGTTTAAAATTAATAGGATAGGAACTTTTTATCCCGTACTGCGCACCGTGTGTAAACCCTAGTCGACAATAAAAAAAAAAACCTAAACCTCTATCCTAGCTCATAACATCCAACAACAAAATTACATTTTAAAAACAGAAGACAAGCGTCCGATCCCAGCTAATCCAAAAGTCGATTTAAGGTAGCGAGCGACCATAGAGTATTTTTATTTTAATCCATTTTCTTCGTTGTCCGTGGATCACCGGACGTCCGGCTGCGCGGTCAATGTAATTAAGCTTTGATCGCATAACGACACATTTTCTGGACGTTGTTCGTCCACAATTATGAAATACCAAGGTTGTCTATCTATTTCGAAGTAGTATTTTTATAAAATTTTGTTGAGACACAATGCTTCACAGTTTATTTTTGTTGTGTTTATTTTTTAAAACATACATAACATCACGCCTGTAATCCCAGTTTGTCAACCTGTAAGGGTTAGGCAGAGGTGTAACTAATAGTACACCCACATTTCGCCAGTTACGAGTATGTAAAAGGCCCATTAATAGTAGGCGAGAGTATTGCCATGACACTAGGGATACATCCCGACCCTGTGGCTGTTACTGAAAAATTCCTGATAGAAAAACCCAATAACCCTTTACCCGACGCGGGAATTGTACCTAGGACCAACGAACCAGTTATTTTCAGAAGAGTAAAAACGTGTGCGTTTTAAATAATGTCATTCCCAGTTACTTTTTACAGCTTGTGTTATAATGATTTAGCATTGGAAATAAAACGAGCCTCTGACGTAGGCGTCAAAGGAAATTAGAAGTTATATTTTCCCTAATGAGTAGGCACGTTTTTCCGGACGTGTAGGTAAATCAACGGAAAACCTTAGACACGAGAGAGAAATCACCTTTAAAATGAAATCTATACTTAGTTAATCAAATAGACTAACAAAATCGAAATTAAATAAAATATTACTTCTATTCCCTAAAAACAGTAAAACTAAGTAGCATAAAACTGTTAACGAAATACATTACAATTTACAAACAAATATTGGTTTACTAACCTTAGGAATAATTTGCACCGATTAACGTGTGGAAATAAAATGTAACAAACGAATTTGGCTAAGATATTTAGGTAGATTAGTGTCGTATCGTCGGCACCTCGACGGTGTTAGGATTTATTTGATAGTTTAAAAATATTCCTATGAACTAGAACTACCAGTGGTTTCATTTATTGTCGTATTTTCGGCACCACCCTGTGTAACTGGCGGGAAGAGGCGCAACCACGAGGACAGTGGAAGGAATGGGGGGGGAGGGCTTTGCTCAGGAGTCGGAAAGATTAGGCTAACTAAAATATTAATACTTGAACTGAATTCTGAATTTTGACTATTTAAATCGATTTTTTGTTGACAATGTCATGGTTTTTAATTTATCCGCACGAAACCCTTAGCATTTTCCTAAAATAAAAGTAGCTTAGCCGTTTCGGAGATTAGCTTGAACAAACAGTCATGCAAGCAAAATTTAAATACTTTGATTAAGTTGCTGTTATTTTGACATTACAGAGAATTCAATTTTATTTGTTTGGATAAATATAATGTAGTTTCATCTCCAAATTTAAGCAAATAAACATTAGAAACAGCTATGACTTCGAAAGTCTAGAAAACTCTTGAAGAACTAGATACTACTCTTAAAGCTAGTACCGTAGGTGATTTATTACAAATACTAAGAGGTACTAAGGATCTCGCGAAGCACTAACATGTAGGATTCAAAGATGCTTCGAAATAGTCTGCTGCCTAAATAACGTATATCCTTCAATCGACTCTGAACTGGAGTAGAATAATAAGAAGTCTCTTCATATAGTTCTAGGTTTTATTTTGACGGCACCGTTGGCGCAGCGGCTGAGCGATTGGACTGCTGCGCTGCGTGTCGCGGGTTCTATCCTCACACGAAACAAATATTTGTATGGCCTACAGATAGTTGTTTTGGGTCTGGGTGTTCTGTGTATGTGAGTTTAAATGTTTGTAAAAGCACCCACGATATAGGAGAAATTCCTTGTGTGGGGCAACGTTTTCTTTTTTATTTTGAAGCCTATACTGTTAAGAAGAGAAAGAGCAATTTTGTATGTGGTGGACAGCTTAGACACCACCTTAAACAACCGCTGGTATCAATCTCCAGGTTAAGCTGCGCTTGCCTAGGTTGATCTGTGGATGGGTTACCACCCATTTCACACCGAGTTTCCTCCCTGCCTCAGAAAACACATTACGCCATTAGTCCTGGCTATCATTTGTAGTTCTTTGAGTCACAGTCGTAAGAGGTACCTAGTCAGTGACCCGAAAGTCTTTTTATTTTTTGGCGGGTGGAAAATCATCAAATAACCCCTAATTTAAGTGTACGCAGGAAAATCCTCCTGGGGGAAATCATCAAATAACCCCTCCCGCTCTTGGGCAGAGCGAAAGGGAGTGTCAGACTTCTACTGACTAAAAACCACCCATGTTCCTTCTTAGCCCTTCATGTCGAGGCCGCGGTATCTCTTGCCCCGACTGGAATGACTCGAAAGTCTGGCAATCAGTCTTACCTAGGGGTATCGTATTACCCAGTAGGTATTAACTGGGTTGTGGAGGTCAGGTACGCCGTCGCGCCGTGTAAAATACTGGTATTCGTTGCATTTGGTTGGACTGGGAGCCGACTCCAACTTAGTTGGGAAATAGGGTAGGCAGATGATGGTGAAAATGGTATTCCACGCTAAACTGTCGTTTACACAGACCATTTTTTTAAATGTGTCAATATCATCATCATCTGCCTAGCCTTTTCCCAACTATGTTGGGGTCGGCTTCCAGTCTAACCGGATGCAGCTGAATACCAGTATTTTACATGGAGCGACTGCCTATCTGACCTCCACAACCCAGTTAATACTAGGTAATACGATACTCTTTGGTAAGACTGGATGTCAGAATTTCAGGTCACTGACTACCTGTAACGACTGCCAAAAGATTTATATATGGCAGCCGGGACCAACAGCTTAACGTGCTTTCCGATGCACGGAGGAAACTGTGTCAATATCTTCTGACAATTTAGTAATAAATTGTTAGTTTCATACTAGATTGCCTCGTTGGTCTGGTAATCACAAGCGCGACTGCTGAGCATGAGGTTCACGGTTCGATTCCAGGGTCGGGCAAAGTTATTGGGATTTTCCATCACGAATTTCTCAGTATCAGCCACAGAGTCTAGATTTGTGCCAGGTCGATGGCAATAAAGTCGTCTTCCATCACATGGATCGTAAACATAACTGGCGAATGTTAGTCTACGTTTAGGTACACCTCTGCCTCACCTTCTGGGGATTACAGGCGTAATGTTATGTTTACTGGAGTTAAAAAAACAAGTTTCAACACTTTAGACCGAAATCCAAAGTACTGCGGTTTTTATTACTGCATCGTAGATATTTTTTGCCTCTGAACTGCAGCTTCAATTTAGTAATGGGTACTAATAAATTGTTAGGTTCGTACTAGATGTTTCTAAATAATGATTTATATGGAACAAATCCATCGATGCGGAAAATACTAGTAAATTCACTATAATTTTAAATGGACTGCTTGCTAAACCATCCATGTTACCTACTAACGTACTAATAAATACAGCTCACTACTACTAACATTATAAACTAGCACTTTGCCAGCGACTTCGTCCGCAAAAATTGCGATAGCTCGGGTAATATGCATGATATAAACATAATTTGAAGTCTATAGCGTCCACGAATAATGTAGCTTTTTGCCAGTTAAATTTTTTTTTAGAATTGGACCATAAATTCTGGATTAATTACCTCCAACACATAAACGTACAAATAAATTTTATATCTTTATATCTAATATTAGTATAGATGTGTTGCAACTTCGGATGTTTGTTTCTCAATCACTCTTTCCTTTCTTTCTTTCTTTAACAGGTATATTGGATTTAGATGAATTTTGGCATGTAGGTAGACAAAGACCCCGATTGGCTGGATTCACACAATGAATCTTGAATGATAAATGACCTTTATTTAGCAAATATGTTCTCACAAACATTTGTACACCTCATTTTTTTAAAACTGGATGGGGCCGGTGTTTCCTACCTGACTACCCTGAGAAGACACAGCCGAGAAAAGACCACACAGAATCGAGTTGACCTGCCCATTGCAGTCAGTGCAAGCATTTTTGTCAGATATCGTGTAGCTCTACTTACAACTAAAGGAGCTCAACGTCACAACGATGAACCTATTTATCCAAGACAAAGGGTTTTCGATGATGTGATTGTAACCACGGATAAATACAAGTGAATCAAAAAAATTCTTAGGATTTGAAAATGAAACCGATTTGGGACATTGTTAAACTTAAGTACAATATCCATCTGAAACACTAAAATAGCTAAATAATCCCTCACAAAACGTCCTATATCCAACTCATTTGTATTCGACAACTTCCATTTAGATCCCCGTTCCTACATCTGATCCGAGGTAAGATCAAGTCAAGGTGATCTTGTTTACTTCGTCTCCAATCTAACTGTCACCAGTTTTGACTTTTAAAACTATGGTAATTTCACCAAGCCGTCCATCAAACGGACCAAGTGCTGAATTCGCTCCCTTTAAATAATCTCCCATGTATTTTATTCCAGTTATTCTGTGATCTTGTTGGGATTTGTCTGTGTTGTTGTTAGAGATTTAACATCTGCTGTGTCAAATTCGGATGTGGAATTGGATTTCAATGTTGGGATAGTGATTGGAGTTAATTCTGGATAGATTGGTTTCATTTGATGAAAAAAGAGAGCTTAAAAACACTTAGGCGAAACCTTTTACTTTTTGAAAACAATCTTAGGATTAATCTGTCTTAAACGTTTTTAGAAAAAAAACCTAATCGTTTTATATTTCCTCGAACGAAACTTAATTTGTTTATAAACGGAACACTACAAGCAGTAAAACCTCATAGCGCTGTATATTAAAAGATTACGCAGACTCTCAATAGAATGAAAATATTTTCATGCCGAGTCCCGGCGCCACCTTGTTTACTGTGATAACCTCATCTACAATACGGTATCATTTTCAAGAAACAATTTCCTTTGAGTCAAGCTCAAACAAAAATTAATTTATATCGTTCCCGCTCAAAATAAAATCATCACGAGCCCTAAAAGCGTTGAGAGGCTCAACTGCTATGACATATTACCGAAATTTACGTAATACTAACACCATTCGAGCCCAAGGCGTCTATTACGAGATATGAAAAGTAAAACGTTTATAATACGAGCGAGAATGAAGTATGGGCGGTGGAGTTAGAAAAAGAAAAGATAAGAAAATAATGCGCCCTCATATATCATCACAATCGCCAGAATTCTCGAGTTGGTCCGGGGATGGCCGGGGATGGCCGGCCAACCCTCCTCACGCGGGAGAATCTCCCGAAAATATTTAACTAAGCAAATCGCATTGCTTTGGTGTCTAACCTCTTGTTATAATACCCTATTTTAATACGGCATTAATAAAGGTATTAGGGATTTATATAACGACGAGCACCCGTCGTAAAATTGCTTTATCTAGGCATCAGATTAGTGATTTTAATTATATCCATTCCTAACGTAAGCACTCCAATATTTAGTTTAACATGTTCTATTTACTACGCTGTTGCTACAAACTATCATTAGGGTTCTAATTACTATTGGTAATGAATAACCTGCCCTAAATCACCGATAAACATATATTCCGAGCGGTCCGCAGTTTCTAACAAAATCATTAGCACATGGTGCAAACGCAAACCGACATTTATGTAATCGGTTCAAAAAGCCGTCATCGACAACCTAAATTAACTCAGCACCGAATCTTGGCGTCAGAAACACGAGTTGGTTAACGAGTTCCACCAAATGTTTGTACCATTTCATTTGCGTACGCATACAACAAACTATACAAATTATTTCCGAGAAGTATTCCGTCACGCATACTTGGGATTTGTTCGACCCGAAACCCGGTGACTTCGGGCATCATTCATTCAGGAATTGACTGGACAACCCAATTCTAGTTAATGGCGAAAGGGTTGTCAATTATATTTCGAGTACGGTGCGTACGAAAAGCCACAAATAACGGTCTAGAATACGAGTTTGAAACTCTAATGCGTTATTGCTTTACTTCTAAAGTCGTCTTTAGACATGAAATATGTACAAACAACACAAGAAACTCAAATATGCTTAAATACCTGTTATAATTTACAACAAGAGCACCACTAATACTTTTGTAACAATATATTTCTACACCACTCAAGTTAAATGTCGGCGAGCCTAGCCAGGTTATAATTTGTTTAGAAATATGGTGCTCATAACAAGCGCTAACAAATGACCTGACCTTCAGAGCCTAAAACTGGTTGTGAAAACCCTGTGATTTCGCAGCTAAGCCACAATGAGTGGCGGAAAATTATTAAGAAATAATACGTGGCTAAAGAGGCCACTAAGTGAAATTACATAGGCCGATGACAGCGCGATTTCAGAATGGGGGTAGATAAATAACGCAATTAGTTAGGTGATTGATAGTTCCACCAGGAACCAAACTTGGGATAGTTATCTAATACCTTTTTTGTTATAGATAGGTGCGATCCCTTTTCGGTATATTGCCGTGGGGTGTTTACATCGTCATCGTGATTTCACTGTATGTTGGAGGAATATTAGCGGTTTTATTTGGGCATTCTAAAAGCATTAGGACACCACTGATGTGTTTTTGTGAGAAGTGCTTACTGAAATAGATATCTCTATTGTGGAGTATGTATTTTTGTATCTAGAAATTTACCTAATATTCATACCTATAAATTGTATGGAAATTATAATTGGCAACGCTCTTATTGGTTTAAAATTGTGTGGTTGAAACATCATACTTTTCTTTGTCCAATAATATTATAAGTACCACCAATTCGTTGCCAATTGTGGTTGTTATAACCAATTATAATAATTACTAGGTATCTATCTAGTACTTTTCGTTCGTTTATCATCATTCTCTTGTGCTTATCCCAATGTGGGAATGGGGTTGGCGCAGCATCTCTAATTCCTTCATAGATTTGTCGTTATCTCATGAATCAACTCCTTTCTAGACTTATCATCTTTCACACAGTCCATCCATTGTTTTTAGGTTCTTCCCCTTCTATTCTTTGCAATTTTTAATTATCAATTTTCCAAAATAAAAAAAAAACAAAAATATTAATTGATTAAATTAAAGTCATCATCTTTCTGCCCTGGTCCCATGTTACTTGGGGTCGGCATAACATTGTAAACCGTCACCTTATCATTTACTCCTTTTTCTTTCATATCATTCCTCACACAATCTCTCCATCGTTTCCTTGGTCTTCCTCTTCCTCTCCATCCATCAACATTTATATTCATTACTCTTCTAGTAACATGTGATTCGTTCCTCCTCACAGCATGTCTTTACCACGACAGTCGATTTCCTTTCAACTTCTCTGTACTGGCTAATTGATAAAATTAAGTAAAAATTAAATAAAAACGCAACCGTAGAGTGAATATAACGCAGTGCGGTGCTGTGAGACTCCCATTCATTGCGGTCAATTTGGCGTAATGTAATCAATTGCTGAACCAATAAAATAAATCAGACGAGACAGTTTTAATTGATACCGCTCACAATTAACTGCAAACCATAGATGTACAAGTAGAAACTAAAAAGCTGCTAAATAGATGTGTCTAATAACAATATCTTTTTTTGTGTCTTACTTAATTCTACAAACTGCATTCCTGAAGAACATTGAGAAAATTAAAACGATAGTTGTAATGTCGGCATCATATATTCACAATGTATCCCAAAATGATTCAGTTCCAAATGAGTAAATAGATAATAAATTAATTACATTGTATAGACCACAAAATGAAACGTGACCGCCATGAATAGTTAAGTGATATGTCATTTGTACTGAATAAAATTGATATTACTGATAGAACATTTTGCATTACCTTTATTTGTTTTGGCAAATTAAAATATCAACTATTTATTGTGTAAACGGTTGTGGGTAAATAAAATTGTGCGTCAATGGTCATTCATTTGCATTTTTAATGCCTATGCCTTGTAGTTTTAAAATTCGATCGGATGGCACTAAAATTGAATTCAAATGCGGTTTCATGAAAACTTTATTATGGTGACCAAATTTTTCGTCGTTTGCATCGGTAGTAGAATTTACAATTGCAGTCCCTTTGTAAATCAACAAATAGGTAAGGTAAGCAAATACTTACGCAGACAAACTACAGAGCAAAGTTTACTAACAATCAGAGCACTGGCACAACAAAATAGTACTAGCCTTTGAGCCTAGCAATGATTGAGTGAAGCTCGCTGGCTGTTTATTTACATATCGACTCAATTAACGAATACACCGGAGCTCATTACCCATTCAAATCGCAATCGCAGTTTTCCCACGTTAGCCGATTTTCCAGCGAAAACTCAATGAAAACTTCATAACAGTGTTGACTTTGCGCTCGGAAACGGATCGCGTAATGACCTTTGTCGTGCACAAAAAGCGACTGATCCGGCCCAGATCCGCTTTGTATAGCCCGCTTGCTTTAGTCAGTTGACAACATAATTATCGACTGCTGTGCAGGGTCAAAATGGGCCGGTCAACGCACCGGCGACGTCGAAATAGACGTGCCGCTTTTGCGACCGCTCTCTAAGCCTTTTAGGGCTTCCTTGTTTTTTACAACAAGTCCTGTGCATAAAGCAATAAAGTCCAAATTACATTGATGTAAATTCAGCCAGGAGGCAAAAAATAAGTATTGCGGGTAGTTGATGTTCAGTCTAATTTTATTAGAACACTTAGGTGCATACCAGTCTATGTCTACTTATATCAGTTGGGCTTACATTGAAAGCAGTAAATCTAATCGATTGACTATTAATGAACCATTGGGAAAATGGATGGTGCAACTATCCATCTTCAATGTTTTATTATGTCTGTTTAAATCTATGGTTATTTTGTAAGCAAATGTTATTTTAATAATATAATAAAGTTGATCTAAAAGTGATATTATAAGTCGTGAAACACAAGAGAAGCAACAATTTTATGCGGTGAACATCTCAGTAACTCATAAAAAAGTCGTTTTAAGAACCTCGGGCTAGAGATGCACTTTAACGTGGCTCGAGGCATTGCTGCAGAACGTGACTAAATGAGTTCAACGCCGTTCCCTAGATGGCGGTGTACACAATCTTTCATTTCAAGAGGCGGGAGAAATCTTCGTTTCAAGAGATACGCCAATAGAGGTCATTTCATTATTTGTACAGGCTAAATAAATACAATTTCATAATTATTTTATTACTTGGAACTTGTATTTCTAAAACAGAAATATACTCTATGAAGGAAAGAAAAGGTAGATAATTATGTGGAGTTAATATGAAATTAACAATTAGTAAAACTTTAAGTTGCCAACAAATGGCCAACGTGAACACACAAGCGACTAAATACATAACACACTCACACTAATATAATTATGTTTGAAAAGGTTATGAAGGCCCGCTGAAAATTCTATTGCTCACACTTTAATCCCTTCCGGCTGGGTTAGTCCCAAAGAGCATACCTACCTTTTTGAAAACCACACCTAATAAACAAGAACATTTATATTTTATATGAAGACTGAAGTTGAGAAATTAGAAAGAGCAAGCTTTAATCGTGAGCCTAACCCTTTAAATATGTTAGCACGTCTTCGAATAACCCAAAACAATTAAGACGGCGGTGATAATTTAACTAAAATGACACGTGCTATCTTAATAACTCACTAGGGACACGTTAAGAAAATATACTTTAAGTAGATAATTCCTCGACTGCCGCGTTGATCTGGTAGTCGGTAGTGCGACTGTTGAGCATGAAGATCTGGGTTCGATTCCCGTGTCGGGCAAAGTGATATTGGGTATTTCTATTAAGAATTTCCCAGTGGCATTCACAAAGACTGGATGCGTACCCATTTGATGGCAATAGGCGCTCCCCTATGACATGGAACATAAACATAACTGGTGAAATGTGGGTGTACTTCTTAGGTACTCCTCTGCCCAACCCTTCAGGAATTATAAGGCGTGATGTGATGTTTATTTTACGTAAAGTAGATAATTCAAAATCTGGGACAGTTTACTAATAAGCTAGGTGTTAGATTGATGTAACAAACTAATAATAAATAACTTTTAACGAACCACCAAATAAAGATTTGGGTGTCATAATTTAAACTAAATGTTAATGATGACATCTGCATCCTATGAGTCAGCGGGAGGTTAAGAAAATAACATTTATGATATTGTGGATGGCCTAGGATTTATTATAAAATACACACATAGGAGCAATTTTGTGTAGGAACTCGGTTCTACTGTTATTCGAATAGATAATGTAGGCGTTTGAGGCTGGTATCTGGTAGACATTTTTTAACTTTATTACTTAGGGCTTAAGGGTAAAAGTGTCAGATGTAATCAGTGTATGTCAATTTGCGAATGTGACTTTTTGCGCCAAATCCCTATATTCTGCTTCATCATCATCATTTCAGCCAAAAGACGTCCACTGCTGGACATAGGCCTTCCCCAGGTGTCGCCACATTGACCGGTCCCGTGCGACTTGCATCCAGCGGATCCCCGCAACCTTCACCAGGTGATCGGTCGACCTAGTAGGAGGCCTTCCAATGCAACGTCTTTCGGTTCGCGGTCGTCAGTCCAGAACTTTTCGGCTTTCTGCTCAAGAAAACATTAATATCATGTCCTTTTTCATATTTTTATGGTTTAAGAACTTTATAATTCCTCATCAAGAATTAACAATAATTCACTTACTGCAAGAAACTAAATTTAAATAATAATCTTTGAGCGTACAGAGATCTACGTTCATATTAAAAATTAACAAATTTGAGGGTAAGCGATCACACAAAACAAATAAGTCAATCACCAACCAAGCAAACACGGAAACAAACTAAAAGTGCTGTGTAATTTTTATGCAACCAGACACCTTGTAGATATGATAGAAACACAAATTTAGATCACGGAAGAACATAAATTAGTAAAAAAAGACTCATGTTAAAATGTCCACACATTTTCGAACGACCAGAGGAAAATCGAAATGTCATAAAGTTAAACTAAAATGTTATGAATGACATTTAGTTATGTTTTTGACAGAGGTTTACAAAATGACTTTTTAACTGTAAGTTTAAAAATAAAGATTGCGTCGTTGGGCTATTGGTGGCTAGCGCGACTGGTGAGCATGAGGTTCTGGTTTCGATTCCCGGGTCGGGCAAAATGTTATTGGTATTTTTAAGGGGAATTTCTGAGTAGCAGCCACGGAGTCTGGATCTGTGCCCAATTGATAGCAATAGGGTGCCCCCTTATTACATGGGACTTAAACATAACTGGCAAAATGTGGGTGTACTACTAAGTGCACCTACTTATGCCTAACTCTTCACCGCTGTAGCGTGATATTATGTTAAAGTTTGTAAATAAATAAAATGGCGTTCAACTAGTCACAAAACAGACAAGTTTCTTTTTTTAATTTTAATTCATGGAAATGACCATATTTTTCATAAATTTTAATGAAAACAAAATTGCTGTCAGTGTGACCACATTGGAAAAACCACAAAAGAATTATTATTTAAAACTAATTATTCAACCAAAAAATATTCAAATGACACGTGCACCCCATATGCTAGACGCAAGTTATTTTTTATATTAGAGTTGGGACACAAATAGTCGTCGGTTACTTTGTTTGTTTCTGGAGAAAAGGTTTGTCACTCAGCAACTAGGGACAGATACTCCACGACGCTTCTGTCTTGATGACTGTACTGGGTATGGTCGGCAAATAAGGAATAGATCTGGGGATATCGAATGTCTTACCTAATTAGACGTTGGGTAAAATGTTTTAAGGATTACTTTTGGTAGGTGCTCTGGGTATAGTGTAGTTGACAAAAAAAACTAATTAGACCGTCAGATAGATTTCCAAAAAATATATTGGACACATATTTTTTCTTTTTTCACGTAAACAAAAAACAGTCCTTCGAAAAGTCGTGTGTCGTCACAGTCTGGTACATTTTTTACCAGAAAGTGACGTCACCAGCCCCCAATCATATTTGACAAATTTTATTTTCGTCATTTTTTATTAAGTGATAAAACAAAAAACACGTATTCAATATTTTTCGAAAATCTAACTGACGGACTAAACAGAATCATATTGTTTTTAGTCAGGAAACTACCTAATTATCCAGATTCAAAACCATTAAATTAAATTAAAATTAAATGGCCAGTCTAACGTCTCCCTTTTTTTCCAAAAAAATTGTTGTGGCCACGTGTAAACCCTTTTTTTTATGGTGGGTGAAAAATCATCAAATAACCCCTCCCACTCTTGGGCAGAGCGGAAGGGAGTGTCAGACTTCTACTGACTAAAAACCACCCATGTTCCTTCTTAGCCCTTCATGTCGAGGCCGCGGTATCTCTTGCGAACAACCCGCAGCCCCGACGGGCACGTGTAAACCCTCAAACACTATCAAAGTTTTACTGAAGAACTTTAAACTTTGATTCTAATATTTTGGAAACGTGAATCTTTAGAACAGCTTGTCTCAAATAAAATTTGTTTATATTGCTGCCAGTTATCGATTATTGTAGATTTTACTAAGTAACCGATATTTTAGAAAATTAAACAAAATGACAGACGTTAAGCTCGCCAGGCTAGATATAAAAATATCCAACCCCTTTCTCGTTTAAAAATAAAGGACCTTTGTTTATTATGTGATTCCAGGTATTCTCTTTATATCTGAATTGTGTAGTTATTGGCATATCAAACAAACAATGCTGAATTTCCGGATTTAAATCTCGAAAAGGACATACGAAACATAGTTTTTGAATTTAAAATAAAAGCTATTAAATAATGAAGCAATATATTTTCAATGGGGTCGGAAGCTACATGTAAAGTACGCGACAAATCATCAAAGATAATAAATAAGATATAAACAATATAAACTAAAAATCTCTATAATTTTATCAATTTAGTTTGTTAAATACGAACAAATTGAATTGAGAACCTCCTCTTTTTATTGAAGTCTTTTAATAAAGACTCAGAAATCCAGCGATATCACATTTAAAAATCATTTCAAAATAAATAAATAAAAACAATTTAACAAGCACATGTCGCTGCTATCGGTATATTCACGGCATGTGTCAATCTCCCGAGGATCGATTATAATTAGACAACCGGGTGGACATGTTCTACATATTTCTATCATCGCCTACACGCTAGTTACAAACTACCCGCTTTAATTATAATTATAGCGATAATGTTTATTAATTGGTAAAGAAACATGCTCACTATTAATAACTGTTTGATGGGGTATCGGATTACTGATAACTATATTTTGTTGTACATACATACATACATAAACTCACGCCCTTTTCCATGGGGGTAGGCAGAAACCACAGAACGCCACTTGCTACGATCCTTACGTACTCCTTTTGCCTCGTCCACATCCATACATCTGGTCATACACGCACGCCGGTTACGAGTACTACGCACCTGTCCTTTCAGAAGAACGGCACCAATAAGATCAGTGTATGTCTTTCTAGGGCGTTTCCTCCCGGCATTACCAAACACATCTGCCTTGTAAATACCTTTTGTTAATCGACTTTCAATTTTGTTGTATTTGAGGGTAAGAGTGAATTTTGCCTGTAAAACTAAACATCATCGGATTCTGGTGTAACCGGAGGCCAATATGGGTGATACCTCTTGGTAAGACTGGCTGTTAGACTTTCGGGCCACTGACGACCGTAACGACTGTCAAGATCTACAAATGACGTCCGGGACTCGAAGGAAACTGGGTATGTAATGGTCACCCATCCAAGGGCCAACCTTGGCGTGGGTAACCGGAGAATCGACCTGAGCGGCTGCTGTTCCTTAGTTTCGAGGCAGTGATATACGTTGTCAGGAGTATTCATTGTTCTGGAAAAGTCATTGGTTATAAAACAACCGTTTTTTTTTTCCCGCTCCCGCTCTTGGGCAGAGCGAAAGGGAGTGTCAGACTTCTACTGACTAAAAACCACCCATGTTCGTTCTTAGCCCTTCATGTCGAGGCCGCGGTATCTCTTGCGAACACCCACAGCCCCGACGGAATAAAACTACCCTAACATTATTACTACTTATTAGGAAACAAAGATATAGTTTTGTAGTTAGCTTTTTATTTTATTCAATGTAAGTTATTCTTTAGTTTTTTTTAAAGTTAGAAGCTTATCAAGTTATCCAATTAAGCGTAAAATAAAAAGACAAACCAAAGAAAAATGCAATAACATTAACAACTTTCAACTCTAACTCAAATTCTTTAATTTTTTTGTTTTCAAACAAAAAATGAACTTTTACAATGTGCCGAAGTATTGTCGTAATTTTCAACTAATTTCCACAGTTAATTCTATAATTTAATTATCGTTAGAAATAAGAAAGTTTCTTTGGGGCGAAGAATCTTTAGCGCTTAAATAAATGAGCATTGCTGAACCCTTTTGTTTCACACGGTTCGACCGCTTTTGCAATTATTACAAAGTTCTTAAAAATATACTTTGAGAAATGCTTTTAATGTTTTTTTGTAGAAATCGGGTCAATATTATTGAGTGATTTTAAGTTTTGCATTATAATTAAATCAAGTTTTTTTGCCGAGGGAATGATTTAGTGACATGTATTTTAAAATTAAATTAGTTAAATACTAGTGAGCCTTTTTTTTTTGCTGGTGGAAAGTCATCAAATAACCCCTCCCGCTCTTGGGCAGAGCGAAAGGGAGTGTCAGACTTGTACTGACTAAAATTCACCCATGTTCCTTCGTAGCCCTTCATGTCGAGGCCGCGGTATCTCTTGCGAACAACCCGCAGCCCCGACGGGATACTATTGGACCTACTTATACATACATTCACTACGCCGTGGCTCGGTAAGCACGTCAAATTATTGACTTTGACAGGACTGTTTCGTGTTACCCAGAAACTCGATTGTGAAGTTCAAAAAAGCAGTCACACCATATATACTACCGCAGTTCAGCTCCTTGTGATCGGTTTTCAGCCCATTTAATACCGCATGAAATGATTGGTTTTTGTTCATTTGATAAAATAAAATAAAAATAGTTACATACGGGACCTTTCCATCCAATTCTAAGCATCAGTAAACACTGAAACACATTTCCCTCTAGTTCTGGCGATCAACAACCTTTCCTAAAACTTAGAAAGCTTCCGTTAAGTTTTCCAGTCAGGTGTTAAATTAATGAGTCCTTTCAAATAGTGTTAGCACATTAATTAGTTATTTTCATGTAGAACTAGTTCGTAATTCAAGGAGCAGTTGTTTGCGACTTTGTACGTGACTTTAAGAAAATTATGAGAGGACCATTACATGCACTTGTTTTAGTAACGATAGTTTTTAATAGGTGTGTAGGTTATGGTAAGCTTTTGGTAAGTAAGGGCGGTTTTTGTACGTAGGTAGGGTGGTAGTAGGTACTGAGAACCGAGGTTTACTCTTCTCACTTGAGGCGACTGCCAAATAAATGATATGGAAGTGTCTGTTTGTAATTTCAAAGTATGAACTTTTCACGGAATGCATGTGAAAGTATATGCGGCACTTATAACAAAAGAAAGTCGGAAAACTTCGTTTTTGTCGGTTTGTTCTGGCTCATCTACGAAACGGCTACACCGATTTTAACGGGACTTTTACTGGCAGGTAGCTGACTTTCTATGGAGTAATTTTGGCGACTCTACGTTTATAAGAAATATTAGGTTTTCGTGCAAAAAATTAAACCCTTGAAATTGTTAACAAACTCCGATTCAAATAAGGAAGTAGGTAAGGTTTATAATAATTACACGCGGACTAACGTCGCGCGCAACAGCTAGTAATTAATATATTACAGGCGAGTACATTCATTATATACCACCTATGTAGGTACACAAATTAATTGCTACTGGTCTTCAAACCCCATCAATACTTCATGTGGCTTCCACTCCTAATGGAGACTAATATATTATTCAGTTAATCTCAATTCAACACTCAAATCGCAATGTAAATTGGACCCATCATTTCAAGTACATCCCTCCGCTCACCCATTTAAATCCGAAAGAGTATAATTGAATCTATCAATTAAAAATATTAAAGCAGTCGAGATGATGAAATGGCATTAAAAGCGTCACTCTGTCTCTTTCTAGCACCGATATTGTCAACAAAGTTCCTTTCAGCTTCTCTCTAATTTTAATTGAAAATTCAATCATTTATTCATCTGATCGGCGTCGTTAAGGTCTTTAATGGCTTGCGTGCCTTTTTTACTTCTTTTTTACTCGGTATTGTAATGGGCAGCTAATTTTCTTTATCGGGTATCGAAGGTTATAGGTATTGTAAAGGTTTGAGTGAATATTGTCGATTAAAGCGCCTTTTACAGGTAACAAAAAATAGTTTACCTTTAAAAGACAAAGAGGTATATTGATGAAGTATTTTGCCTTGTTATAGGAAAGAGCACTTTGTAGTATATAATACTTTGTTGGTATTTTCTTGGAACAAATAAGTAATTGTACCTATACTATGCTTTTAGCGAAACTCTACCTTCCAAGGTATAAAAATCTACTGTTTTCCATTAAGTTTCATCCATGCCTCGGAAAGCCGTTGGACCCAGCTGTCATTTCTTTGACAGTCGTTACAGGTATGTTATTGACTCGAAGGTCTGACAAACACGGCGCGACCTCTCGCGCCTGGCCCTGGTGCAAGCCATGGTTCGGGGCGAGATGGAATGGGACGCCGTCGCCGCCTCCTTCTGCGAAGCAGTGATGCTAGCTAAGGAGGTGGCGGAACGTGAGAGGGAGATTACCTCTCGTCCCAGCCACCGCGGGAGACGCTCCGGGCGTCGGGGGCCACGTGACGGCTTCCGACCACCGTGGACGCGGGCCTGTGGACGGTGTAATGGGCTAGCTCGCCGTCCGTCCGTCTTATGACGAAGACAGGCCGTGTCGACGGGGCGAAGAAGGAACATGGGTGGTTTTTAGTCAGTAGAAGTTTGACACTCCCTTTCGCTCTGCCCAAGAGCGGGAGGGGTTATTTGATGATTTCCCACCCCCCAAAAAAAAAGGCCGTGTCGACGGCGCGTTCGTGTTCCACGTGCGCCTCAAAGAGATGTCAGCAACATGGAAGGGGCAAGGGCCAACGCCCGTCGGGGCTGCGGGTTGTTTGCAAGAGATACCGCGGCCTCGATATAAAGGGCTAAAAAGGAAGATGGGTGGTTTTTAGTCAGTAGAAGTCTGACACTCCCTTTCGCTCTGCCCAAGAGCGGGAGGGGTTATTTGATGATTTCCCACCCCTGATGATTTTCCTGCGTACACTTAGACTGAATGTCGACCCCAACATAGTTGAGAAAAAGCTAAGCAAGTGATGATGTCAGAAATGTTCAAAATTTTTATATACTTAAGAACGTCGGCCCCTAAAATGTTTTTATTTTTAGTTTCTCCTATTATCTATTATCTAATCATACTAGCAATTATTGCCCGTACATTCTCCAGTCTTATTCCATTCTTATCCTTTCTTTCGCGAAATCATTACCATCATTTTGTCGTATTACTTGTTGCCCATTGCCAACCCACCATGTCTTATTTATACTTATCTTCCCTACATTTCCGGACAGTAATATTAATATAATGACCACGAGGAAAACATCATGTGGAGCGTTCAGTGCACTCTTCCTAAGTCCGATGAGACTATAAGTTCTCCAAGTTACCAGCGTATTTATGTATAAAACTTGTGTAGGTACTTACATTCAGGTATCTACTCGTACTTCTTGTGTGGGTGTGTATTAAGTCATGGAAGCTACATAGGTGAATAACTTTAACCCATCATCTGCCTAGCCTTTTCCCAACTATGTTGGGATCGGCTTCCAGTCTAACCGGATGCAGCTGAATACCAGTATTTTACATGGAGCGACTGCCTATCTGACCTCCACAACCCAGTTAATACTAGGTAATACGATACTCTTTGATAAGACTGGATATCAGAATTTCAGGTCACTTAGTACCTGTAACGACTGCCAAAGATCTATATATGGCAGCCGGGACCAACAGCTTAACGTGCTTTCGGCACGGAGGAAACTCGGTATGTCGGGCGGTCACCCATCCACAGACCGACCTAGGCAAGCACAGCTTTACCCTAAGATCGACCCGAGTGGCAGTTCTTATTTAGCCACGATATAATAACTTTTACTACGTATACATAATTGAGGGTAGTGCTGATTTAGTTTGTTTTCAGGCAAAGAAAAAAGTACCGGTTATATTTTTGTGTTTGTTGAAATATGTTTAGAATTATTGTCAGATTACCGACAAGAGTGATAACTCCAAAAAAAACGTGCCAAGTAAAATGTAAGAACTTGTGTAAACATTAGTGTGTTGTTCTTGACTGTACTAATTATTAAATTTCGCGTGCAATCGAGAAATAATATTATTATATGGTTATACAATTATCATTTTAATTACTTCCGGGGGCGGGGGGAGAAGAACGGGGGGAGTCAACACTAACCCTATAATTTGCAGAACAATAATTATTTTGTAGTTTATCATATCGATCTGCTGCTGATTTCCCTTCTAATATAATAATATTATTTTCACACCTTTCAAATATCATATATACCACTCACTACCTCCTTCTACACTTTTCCTCATTCACCTAGATTTTCATTACCACAACTTTCCAATGTTGCCTCTAAACTTACATATAGACACTATATGCGCCCTAAACTACCTATAACTTTACACCAAAATCGAGTGCTGCCAATAAACACATCGTCCGATTCTAGAACATTCATCAAGTGATTTACAGTTGCTTCTCACGTCCAGACCGCACTTTTCGTTTCGTCATCACTCATCCTTGGACCAGCGGGCTTGACTTTCGTTTTCCACCTATCAATAATACGGTTCTCGAATGGTTTATGTAGGTACCAAGTTGGTTTATTGACTACTATTAGGTAACTAGAGGTTTTTGGGCCAGAGTTAGTTCATATTTATGAGCTTTGATTGATAAAAGAGCGTTTACTTTTGTAGGCCAGATTTGAAGCTGGTTTTAATGTTCTCATGCCTACACCTATCGGAATTTCTAAGAAATGAGTAATAATTAATTATATTCTGTAATGATATCGTAATTGCCATTTTCGTTTTATGTTTTGTTAAGCACAATAATTACGGGTGTTGTGTCTATGTTGTAAAACCCTGTTTTTTATTTAAACATTATGTAAATACCAGTCTACCTTTGTTTTAAATAGTACAACATTGTAATAGGGTACAAAATAATTACCCATTTATATCATTGTTAGTGGGACTTACAAAACAAATAAGAATAGTCCGTTCAAAACCAGATTTGGAACTAAAGAGCTATTTGCGGTATTGTGTAAAGCAACAGGAGACTGATGGACCGTTTCGGTATGTGGCCACTACCAAAGGCTTTACCAACGTCACTTAGGTATCTACCGGCCGTCCATTTAACCGAATAGTGTTCGTAATAAAAGGACACATTTTGGTTAAGCCGTCGTCCACAATGCTACTACTAACGCCATCTATGCGGCGTGGGTGGAATCAGTTTTTCTTAGGGCGAGATTGCGGGGTTGAAAATTGAGATGTACGATTGGAATTGCGTTTTAAATTGTTATGGGGAGTACTTGAATGCTTTTTTAAGATTAAACAGATACTTTTGTAGTTGTTTGAAAAAGTAGGAGCTGAAAATATTTTAAAAGCAAACAATTATTGTCAATAACTTTAAATGATTGTGGGATGTCGTTAAATTCTTTAAAAAATACACACTGTACTGTAAGAACAAGGTACCCATAATAATTCTCCGTGGAACAAATTAAACATGGTTGCAACCCGGAAAAAATTAGAACCAATCGACGCATGCAAAACACGTCGAAGAAAAGCATTTTCGCAAATGTGAAACAATAAGTGCTATCGCAGCTTTCAAGCCAAGCCAAGAACTCAAAGTTTGCGGGGAATTTATTTCATTCTTATGGTCCTATTATGCCGTTCTCAGCTACACAACATAAATAATAATGCGAACCGTTATAGGGTCATTACAGTGAGAACGGGCAGAATGACGAGGCCACGCCCATTCACGTATCGCACTAAAGTCATTGCTTATTTTGACTGGGTAGGCGAAAAAGGTGTGTGGACTTTAGTTCTTCTTCTTTTCGGCAAGGTTTAATTGAGAGAGAGAACCAGAACCTCAGACTCCTCAAATAAAATTTATTAAATGTTTATGGCATGTCATGACTGACATAATTATAAACAAACTACTGTTACATGTACGAAGTGGGCTAGGTAAATATTTTAGTACCTAACGGTTAGTCACTAACCTAGTATAGTAGTAAAACGAATAAGTTATAAAAATACTTTAATAGTCAATACAAAAATTACCGATTTTAAAATTCTGATAACCCTAGTCTTGATTCAGAACACAATATAATAATTTAAAGTTTTGAATTATTTCAATTACACCTTGTAATTAGCGATTTTATCGATCCGAGGGCTTACAATGGTCGCTTTTGCAGAATCATAATAGGATAAATAATATGAATCTTCTTAAAATGGTCACAGACGCAATTTATTATGGACCACTACTTTGACAACACAGTTTATTCATTTTAACGGAATATTATTAATTTGCTAAAACTACCATATTGCCCCCTCCTTCACCTTCTGGCCTAGAGGCAATCACTTTCATGGCGTTTTGTATTGATCCAAACAATTTCAACAGAATATAAGTTTTACAAAAACTCACGTCGTTTTTAATAACGACATGATATACCCTTCATTTTTCAATCGCTGATGTAATTTCGCTTTTTCTAGGCACTTATGCGACCTTATCAAGTGCCCTGTGTTCCAGTCTATAAACCTCTTTTTCAAATGACCTTTGTAACAAGCCTATTAAGGCTCTATTGTCTGAATTATTATTGTTTCTCAGCTTAGTTTGGCACTGTTTCGTATAATTGAATAGCTGTACGTATTGTATTTGTTATGAGAACAAAAACTAGATGCCGAAATAATAGATTTAACATAGTATTTAAATACGACATATTATATAGTAAGAAATTGTAGCACCTAATACAGCCCTAGGTACTTTTCAACACTTGACTTTTTTCTGGGTGGAAATTTTTCAGAGTACTTCCTGCCAAATTTTCGACTTGTTTTACTAATCCCCTTTTCAAAATTCCCAGTAAATAACTTACCCTTTCACCTACAACAGCTACGCATAAATATCAGAACGTCAGAACAATTGGTAACTCAAAAACATGTCCGTTAGTAAGTGCGGAGGCAGACTTGCGACGTAGCCGGTATCTGCGAACTCTTTGCTCGCGCCCATTCACTCCGGGATGAAAGCGGGGTCATTACCTGAAACAAAGAACGAAAGCCGCTCAAACTCCGCATAAATCGTGCCACCCTGTTTACCTACCATAGCCCTTCCTACCCAGCCGCCAAAGAAAAACCCAGCCTACTTTACCTACGTACAACCCATGAATGAAGCCTTTTCTCTACTCTTAATACATTTATATGTTTCAAAAGGCGTTCTAAGAACCCAGAAAACTGTATTAGAACATTTTTTCATACAACATTCGCGCCTCAAAACTAAAAACTACTTGAAATTGTAAATTCGAGATAACAGATTCGGTTTTGTGAATTGTGTTGAGGTCGCTTTTAAGCATTCCACTCTACTTTAAAAGTCATAAATAAATTTTCATTTATATAAATTTTAAGTATTGCTAACAGTGTCGTTTTGCATTTGAATAACTGTTTTTTAAAGTTAAATAAATCTGTTTGTATTGCCCTAGACTTTATTGTATCTATGACAAGTTCATGAAAGGGGCTTTGTGAGAGAAACAAGATGTATTTTGAATGTATTTATTGTGACAAACGAGGATCATGACAATGTAGGTATACAGCGTGTTGGGTATAACTATTAGATTTAGTGTATCATATATATATTTGTAGGTGGCAGCTGTTGATACAAGCAGTGGTAACAATTGAATATGGTTGTAAATCAGCGCGATAGCAGACCGGGCTGACCCCTCATGTAAATGGCGACTCGCCTCCACCCACCGTCTCGGGGTTGTGGTCCAAATATCAAGCTGTTGCTGGCGACCTACAAATATTTTATTTATTTAACAACAACATAATTTTTATTAAGACAGTCTTAACTACTAAGGGTTTATTCATAATGTTAGATGTTTAACTGTCACACAATGTTAATGAATAAACCCCTGCGACATAAAATTTACCTGCATTACTGACGATTTTTATTTTATTAATTACTTTAACTCATCATTAGGTTTAGGTTAATTGGCATTTTATGATCTTAAACTATAACAAAAATAAAGATATTCAGTTTTGTATAATAGATTTATGAGTCAACACATTTAATTGTTAATTATTTTACTTTATTATTATTTTACCCGATAGCAAATACCGAATGTTGTAAGGTTACATAAAATACATTGTCAGAATACAAGACAAACAGTTTAATTATGTATCTAAACAAAATCAATTCTGGGCTAGTTTTGTGCTTAGAATATAAAACTATAGGTACATAAATAAAATTTGAATTTATCGAGACGGATATAGTTTTTTTCCTGTTATCGAAGATTTAGATTTTGACCCGAATACACATCTTTTAAATTTCAAATGACCTACTTTTAGCAAAGGAATTCATTTGGTTTAGGAATATTTTACATAAATGGATACACAGTTTTTTCCTCATTTAAATTCAAAAGACACAATACGTTATAATATGACACCCTACACCCCACGAAAACTTAGAGTAGACATTTTAGATACCTTTTCTTAATATTAGAATTCTTAAAAGAAAATATCTGGTTACACTTAATTTCCTTTCTTAATCGTAATCGTAAATTTTTCCTTTCTTAATCGTAAATAATTAATCGTAAACTACTCATTAACTACACAGTTTTTTTTAAATAAACACATAACACACAACACGTATGCAGGTATAAAAACACACATACAAAGATATCGGGAAAAATAAAAAGATGGTGCCTTCCCGGTTCTAGTCGTAGTCGTGCGACACTATCGCATATCGCTTAAGGCGTTATTGAGACACATGCCCCGAAGCTTTCTTGTCGACTCCGATTTACTATGTCGAAAGGAACAATTGCGAACTAACGCTTATACATTGCCTCAAACAATATTCATGTAGATTAATATACCTACTCAATTATTTTCCAGTCAAGAAACAGTAGCAGTCTGAAAGCACTCCAAAATATGTGACACAATAAACGTAACGTTAAACACCTGTTGGCGGTCGAAATATGTGTTTACTAGTTTTAGAGCTTATCGTAAATATCATGCAGCATCACACACCGAGATTCTATCTGATGCTTAATTAATGTGACGCATGAAACAAGCCGCGACTACACTTGCTTGGGCACACGCCAGCTTGCTCTTTTTGCTCCACACATGCGAAGCTCACAACATAACTGTGTATCGCATTCTCTCTAGGAATGAGACACTGAATGCGACGTCGCCGACGACCACAAATCAGTAGCCACTTTGTTCTTTCACGGTCGCGAACGTTTCTCTGCCGAGAAATCGTTATTGATCTATTTTTAAAGTGATTACTGTCTGTTTGTTATCGTATTGTTCGTTTTATGCTTTGTTTCCGATAGCTCGCTCTAAGCCTAGAATAGTCGGGTAGATACCAAAGCCCACGTACATTGTAAAGAAAAACGCAGACTCTCGAATACAAACGCAGAAACAGCGGAAGCTAATTTAGAAGATTTTACTTATTGTTTCGGAACTGTTTGTTATGCAAAAAAAAAATGTTGCTTCATAATGAGACGGAGAGATTCTATTGTTGTAAGAGGTAGCCCCTAACAAAGACACGTTTGAATTATGTTTACCTGCCCGAAAATATAAAGAAGGTTATGAATCAGATCTCAAGTTTGTCATCATTGTGGTGTACAATTTTATATTAAGAGATATAGACGGATGAAAATGCCTAATATTTTGAAGTCTTTGTCAAATGTCGTACAAAGGTGAGGTGTAGGAAAACGTCTGAAATTAAATTGAAGTCAGAAAAGGACGAACACAATGGTAGTCTGTGTTGGAGGGTGGAGGCCGAGCTGTCTGAATGCGACTACATCGACTTTATAATGCTGACACGACACAATATACCCATTTATAAGGCGTTTTCCATACGAGGTTTAATTCAAATTCAGATTCACTGGATGCCTAAATATGTCCTTTCATGAGTAGGGAAATTGACTCGACAGGAAAAGTTTTCAAATATTTTATTTTCGCATTAGGATGTTTTAACTCAAGTATAAGACGTTGTCGACTTTTGAGTATATCTTCCTTTTTACAGTAACGCGCTATCTTTTCACCTAAAACCCATAATGTCATCTGCTGAACCAAATTTCAATCTTACAACATTGAACGATTATTTCTTAGTTAAAGTTAGCTTGATGTTAATGACATAGGTATGGATTGACTATTGCTTTGTCTATAGCCATCCTTTGTCTGTTACTAACCTAATCCTTCTTATTTTTGCTTTCTATCTCCTGGATAATAAAGAAGAAAATTAACCTTTCTGCTTCATGATGACTCACATAGACCCGCGATAATTGCTTTTGTACTGCCGAGGACGTTCCAAGGATTAATTAAAAATACATATGGCAGGTTCCCACTGGCTAACAGTTACTGTTTGCCAGTTATTTTAACGTGATGTTTACTTTACGCGCGTTAATCCCCGAAATGAGGTGGTATTGGACTTCTAAAATGTGGAAAAAGTTTTAAAAATAGGTCCTTATCATATTTTTTTTGTCATTTTTGTTCGTGTTACGGGTTATCCTCATGTAAAAACATGAGGATAATGTAATAAAACGTTAGAAGGAAAAGTTTCACTGTTCTGTAGGTACATACATCGGTTTAACTATCATTATAATTTGATACGTAATTGGTTTGATTAGTTTTTAGTTCCTGAAACCTTAAGATAAGGTATTTGGTATTGATTCCTTTGAGGAAATGTTTTATGAGTACTTTTACTTCGTTTTTTGTCAACATTGCTAGTAGAAAGACAAAGAATTTCGAAACAGGAAACAAATATGAAAATAAAGGTGACAACCTGACATATTTCTGATTGATTTACGACACACTAGAGTCAAAATCAGCGTTTCAAAATAGTCTTTTGCAATTTTTAACTATGACACTATTTTGTTGCGTATTTTCTAATCATTGTTATTGTTGTGTAAAGAAATAATATGTCTGAAGACACTCCTGATTCAGCTATATGCAACATTGACGTGATTTCAAATTATTTCTGATCGTACATAGCCCACAGACCGACTATTTTTTGTTTAGGAAAAACAAAACCTGTTTATCTAAATGCCTCCGATTGAACGATAAAAGGCAACACATCCCGAACATATCACTCTATACATTTATCTTGGTCTAACTGCGATTCCACTAAAGGAAGGGGAGATGGCGTTTTCAAACTTGTAAAAGAACTGTCTCCCGTCTTACATTGCTCGTAGGAAACTTCCACTGTCCTTACGAGCAGTAAATGGTGCGATCACTACGTTGTGCACGGAAAGACGATTTTATTCATTCTATTGTTCAAGTTTATATTGTTTGCATATTATGATGGTATAATCTGTGGTTCATTATGTTTGTCTGCGTTTTGAGCTGACCGTGAGTTTGTAAAGTAGGTAATATTGAGAACCGGAAAAAATAAACCGTTTTTACAACTACTTTAGTAGTTTTTACAATTACTTTGGCAGACCAACAAAAGTGATGGATAGACTTTATGAAGGATAATATTGTACAAAAGGTATATGATGACGAGTAATAGAGAAATATGGAAGAAGAAGACATGCTGTGCCAACCCCAGATGCAGGGAAGTCATGAAGAAAAGCCTTTAATGAGCAGAAGGATCATGCATACATCAACATAATATCATGCCTGTAATCCCCGAACGGTTAGGCAGAAGTGTACATACCTATTAGTACAGCCCCCCCCCCCCCCCCCTCCTGGTGGGGCAAAGTGTTATTGTCCTTTCACAGTACCAGCCACGGCTGCGGCCTCTGGATTTGTGTCCGATTCATGGCTACAGGCTCGCTCCCTATTACATGGGACTTAATAGATAACTGGCGAAATGTGGGTGTACTAATAGGTAGCAGCATAATCATATATTAATATATATATTTTAATAACAGTAACTTATTGGGTAGTCACACCTATTAACGATTTATTCACAAGAACAAGAAAAATAAAACAATCTGTATCGTTGTACCTGTTCAAGTAAGTAATACACGGAAACAGTAGACACTCTACCTCAGACTTTTACCTCATGATTTTCCACACAGACAACATTTAAGGAAACCCTCATTTGAGGAAATCTTCAAAGGATTCTTGGAATAATTCTATAGTAAGATATAATATGTAGGTAATTATAGCCGGAAACGAAAATGGACGAGAATATCCGCGTTTTACGTCAATGTCTGTGGACCTGCACGTGTTTTGTTCTTATAAACTTATTACATACTCACATACTACTCATAATGTTGAGTATCTTGAGTGAAGGATGACCAGTAGAAACGAAGGATGGATTGTGTGAAAATTACTATAAAAGAGGTGACCTTTGAGATGACGAGTAATAGAGAAGTATGGAGTAGAAAACATGATGCGCCAACCCCAAATAAATTGGGATAAATGTTACATATTATTTTGTTTAGAAAAAGAAAACTATGATTTTTGGAAATTATTTTGGCACGTAATGCAAAATGAGACCAAACCATAATTTGTTGTAAAATTCACATAACTAGCAAAATATCCGCTGTTTCTTATTTGTGAATTAACAACTTTAGACATAATTAAATGTAGGTGCTTCTAGGGTGCGCCTTACATACGAGTATCTACGTGTCAGAGACACTCAGTGTCACCCGTCACCAGAGAGAAAGTAGATCTCAATTACCCGGCACTCATAACTTTTAACATTGTAACACTACCGGGTAGCGAAGATATGTATGTAGGTAGGTTCTATCCAGAGTAACTATTACTTGTGGACACTTCGTTGTGTCCTGCCTGTCTTGTTGCTTGCACATCACGGGAGCTGATGATGGACGCTATCGAAAGTGCCAAACTCGTAGCCAAATTTTGAACTGACTCCATTTAAATTGTCATCGACCCGCTCATAAGTGTACTTCTTAGTACTAATTTGCTTACCAAAGATCATTACTATTAAATACTATTTGAAACATGTTATTGCTATAACATGTTTCGATGTAAATTTTCATTTATCATTCAACTACTCTATACGACCGTAATCTTTCCTCTTATCGCATTACGACTGACCATCATCTTGTTGTCCATCCTCAGAGACACACACGATTATCTACATGTTTCATTTCATAACTAAACTGATTAAACTCCAGTGATAACCATCTGACATCGCTATATTTCATCTCCGTCACGAAACGCCAACAGCAGAGATCTCTACGCACTTCCTCCTATTCCATGTTCTTGCCATTAACAATAATAATAAACAAGCAATTAATTACCCAAATGAAACTCCTTCCACGAACTAGAAGAAATAAACTAGGAAACAAATCCCTCATTACAACTCACATAATCACTTTCACAGATACTCCAGCCTCCTCACTTCTTCTATTTCCAATTGCCATTGTAGCTACGAGGAAAACGCCTTCTAAATCATCTATCCCATGTCACTAACAAACCAGTAAATCATAAATATACAAAATAACACAGTTGTCAGAACACGACGTTTCTGTCTAAGACGGTACGCTCTGATTCCGTACAGTGAGCAATAGAAATAACCTCAGACGTTGACAAATAACTGTACGGCTTCGAATTTGCGCCGCGGTGCAACAGATACTTGTGCTCTTGTGCTACGTCGATGGCAATAAGCGATGTTCGTTCTTATTACGGTACGAAACAAAACGAGCGTGTGCTATGCTTGGTTGAAGCGAAATTATACATAGTTGACAAATAGAGCCGACTCCGCCAACTGCGAGCCAATTCACAAATGCTGCGCTGCATCTTGTCGATAAATTTTCACTCGTCCTGTCGCCAATAGCGCACAATAAACCCGACTTCAGTTCTCCCAATATTTTTATCAATTCTTACGTTTCCCGTCACTCCGTCGTCGTCATCATTCGCATATTGACTGAAAACGTTATCCTTCGTACTTACCGATAAAAAAATCTTTCATTTTACACACGAAAGCGTATCGTAAGTATAAAATTATTCCGCTATCTCCTGCACTGAAGTCCCGATTTCACATGTCGTAAAATTTTTACTCTTCCAAGATTTTTATCGGGTCATATGAGTCTAAAATATGTTAAAATATCGTCGCTTACTGTGAGCTGACGTGGCGAATGGAGATGCCTATCATTGTGGAACATGCTTTTAGAAGCGACGCACCTGTTCTGGACTTATTTATGTATATCCTGGAGTATGAATAGCGCCATACGCGTCGTGTAACAACGTTTGTTTGTCATTTGCAGCACTAATGTATGAACAGAAAAAAAGTTGGATACTTTTTACAATGGATGCTGTACCTGCACATTATTTAGTTTTATGTTTGTTTGATGATGAAATATGTAGATCTGGAAGACAATACTTGGCACTGTATCGAGCGTATGAAGAGATTAAGTGCTTACGAATTTATCGACGTAAATGTATTGAATGCTTGTTTGGCTTTTCAGTATCATTTGATAGCTTTTACGAGGCGAATGGATACTCGTTAATATCCTAAAAATAAACGACTACCTACCGCAAATCCGCACATAAATTAAACCTGAAATATTCCAAAGATTAAAAAATGCGACATGATCAATACGAAACGTCGAAAGCGACCGCGTTTCGATGGGAGGCACGGAAATAATTAGAGACGGTTTAAACCAAGCAGATCGCATTCACCGCATAATGAATGAAACGTCACTGCTGCCATGGCGGACGGCAGTTCAACGATGACGTCAGACGGCTATGACTCGAGTCGAGACGTCATCCGTTCACGTATATTGCGTAAGTGAAAAATGCGGAACTTTTTTTATTTTCGTTTTTGGAATTTCGTGGTAGTTTAGATCAGCTTAGCTTTAGTACGATTTAAACAATCTGACATTCTAAAAGTGACGTCATAACTTTGCACATTTATTTTAGTTCTATGATAAGATTAGTTGACTAAAGTGTAAAAATAGAAACTACAACCGTTTCTATTTACATAGGCCCTTAAATATTAGTTCTTTTTAAGGGCCTATGTACCTAGGGTTGCCGTTCGGTATTTCGAGGTAATCAACGATATTACTTGTAAACGTACAAACTTACATAATTATATTGTGAGTAATTTTTATGATTTATATTTTAAGCAACCAGCAATGTTTTGGAACAAATCTTTCTGTATTGTTAATAAACACTTGAAAAAAAATCGCGGTATAAGATGATACAATTCAAAATGATGAATGGTTGGGATTTTTTTCGAATGTTCGCGATTTCTTTTTTGTAGATCTCTAGTACTCGTAATACTAATATTGTCAAGGTATACTACTATTGACGACTTATAACAAAACTATATTTGTTTATAAAACGAATCTACCCATACTGCCCATATCTACCGTGTTGACATGCTAGGTGTAATTAGCTTTAACCCAAGACTTTAAAGTTCAATAAAGTAGAACTGATCCTTGTGGTCGCAGAGACAACTCCATTGACTTTTGACCACCTAAGCATACTTATGTCAACCGTAGGTTTAAGTAGTGGTCAAACCGAAGTTCAAGTCAAGTGACACTACAGTTTCAAGTAACCGGGTTACCGTGTACCTCGAACCGCTACTCTATAACCGGTTAAATGATTAAAGAAACATCTATTTCTCAAATTATACAAGTAGTTACTTCAAGAAATATATACATGTAGATATATAATTATTATTAATTATGATTTGTATTTGTAAACATTTGCAAGGTTAGGATACTATTATTTTTACCGGGGCTGCTACTGAGTGATTCCTGATTGAAAAACCCAATAACACTTTGCCAGACCCGGGATTCAAACCCATGACCTCAAGCTCAGCAGTCGCGCTTGTGACCACTGGACCATCAAGGCAGTAAGAGTCAGATATTATGTTTCTAGTGTAACGGAATTACGGTATCTTGTTCTCATTTATTTTACCTCTGTCTATTTTTATTTCTCGTTACACACGACTTATTAGTTGCATTTTCTCTTATTGTAGCATACGTATCATATACATATATTATTGTACATAAGATAAGCCCTAGTTACATGCTTCAAGATACTTGTAATAGTATCAAATACCCTTGTCAGCTGTAAAATGAGTATCTTTTATCGGACAAATATATAATTATAATACCTAGAATTATGCATTATTAGGTACTCCAAAAAGTTCAGCAGCCCAGCTGGAACTGTATTGAAAACTTAGTACCTACCTATTAAGACTTAATTAATATCTGGTGATGCTTTAATTGTGCTTGGCGCATAAAAATCAATATTCCGTTAGATTGCCGTTTTTTTTTTTATTTTAAACGGGTCGAAGTTTTCTGGAAAATTGATATTCGAAATGACTAATTGAACTTTTAGATAATATTATAGTTAACACTAAAGCGTGGTAACTAACTACTTCTACCGTTATTTATTTCTCGTATCCTTCTCAGCAAACCCTTTTAATTCATACCCATGATGGTGGATGGTATATACCATCCACCATCATGGGAATGCAAAAAAAATAACTATATCTTTGGAGGACCGCCATATTGGATTTAGAAAGACGTCATTTAACTTAAACGTGCCTTGTCATTAAAACTAAACATGTATGCAAAATTTCAACTCAATCGGAAACCGGGAAGTGGGTCAAATTTAATTTCTAAGATTTTTTACAGAGTTACAGGTGAAGCTAATAAAAGCGTGTTAAAACATCGAATCACATCGACCAACAAATGAGTAATAGGCCGTTCGAAATCAACTGCTGACCTTTCTTGTCAGTTAAAAATAGTCCCAGTGACTAATTGATTTTGACGATCTCCTCTCCTAGTGCGATATAATAATGACTGAAAAAATACGAAGTTCTTTACTTTGTAGAAACTGTAGCATCTTTTTTTATAATTAAACGCACGTGTGATGGTAATGTAACTCGACACTATAATGAGTTACGTTTTTGTAACCATACATGTGGCTACATAATATTTGGAATATTATTGTATTGTGCGTAGGTCTTAATACTTAAAATTAAATAAACCACTAGGTAGGTATTTCATGAATTTGAAGAGTGATTCTGTTAGTGCTGAATCCCCCCGAAGATGTATCTGTTTTATAATTGCGTTTTTATTTAAACATAGTCGAGGTGTAGTAAATAGTAAATCTTTTTCGCATAATATGTTATTAAAAAGACAGATTAATTATTAACAATAATGATAAGTACAAAAGGTGGCAAGCAAGACATAAAGAACTTGTCTATAAAATTGTGAGTTGTGCTTGAATGTACTCATTTTCAGGCCAATCTAGAATTAATGTATTAATTTATTGCATTATTAATGAATTCATGTAGCTACACAATATCGTTTTAATAACTTGCAGGGAAAAACAAGAACGGGGAAAATCAGGAACTAAGCCACATTCTGCAAGCATGGGTTACAACAAATAACAACACTGCACATCCTACAGCTGACCTACATTGCCTGATCATCCGATATTGCTAAACAGTAATACGGAACTGATCGGAAATCAACACGAGATAACATACCTATACAAAATCAAGCGTAATATCAATACATGGATAATAACGTTATCATGCCGCCAATATCCGTTCAAGTCGACATCAAAACAATACCAGCCATGATAGCAACATGTATCTGTATCATAGTACATAGCAACGCATTATGCCAATTCAGTCCATATGTACCTAAACATAGAACTGTGTATACCATGTTTCATAAATCCAAAACATCGATAGAGATTCGATAAATGGACGGCAACAGTTACAATCGAACTGAAGCCGGATTTGGCAAAACAAAACAAAACGTTATAAATATCGCCAAACCGCAACGGATAGAATCGAATATGAGGGAAGTAAAAAAATATTAAAATTTTGAACGATCGCAATCCCGGCTATCGGTATCAAAGCACGTCCAATCAAAACGAGACGTGACAATGAATCAGAACCTTTTCGATTCTGTGAATAGCCTCGCTAACTTATTGGCGGTCCTTTATTTGTTGATTGGTGTTTGACACCTCAGCGGGAGCGGATTCCGTTGGTATTTTTATTTAATTAACTTTTGCTGCTGGCTGCGTTTGCGGGACGCGGGACGCGACACTGAAATACAATGCCGACTAATTTACGCGCGGTTTCACTTTAATTTTTTACGGTTATTTTTCACTGTTTTAGAAAACCGTTTTAATTATTTTTTGTAACTCTTTAACTCCTTCCTTTATGCAAAATCTCTTTGTTAACGAATCAAAATTACGAAAGGCTGTTTGCAGCGTTTTAAGCGCTATCGAGCGTTGAAATGTCAATTTTTTAAGTCGACTCTTTTGCACTGAGCGGGGACGAAGCTCAAACTAATTGAAAGAAACTGCACCGAACGAAAATACAGGCGAAGTTGAATTCCCTCCTCGGAAAACTGTGCGGAAGATAAGGCGATAATAATTCTTCGTAAAATGTCACGAAAGTTCATAACTGATAAAAGTTTAGTCCCTTTTCTGAAATTTTAATAGAGATTTAATTTTCGCGAGTGCCCTAGTCAAGTCGATATCGGCAACACCCCGCACCCTTGCTGTCCCACGTACACATGTACAGTCTGTCTGTACGTATGTATGTGTATATAATCTAGTATAGAATTATACAAAATATAGTGTTCATCTGTAACACAAGCACATGCCCTGAGGATGACGTCACGAATGCGTCGAATGTAAACTACTTGCCAATTCTAACGCACCGGATGTGTTAGATCCCATTTTCCTCTGTTTGTAATTTTACTTTTTAGTTCAATGTACTTTATGATGCAGTAAACTAAACTTGCAAGGATTTATTGCGATAGACTCTCTCCCCACTCTGTTCTGCTTCATACAAGCGAGATAGCAAAGCGATTACATCAAACTACCTATTCCATTTTCAAATAAACCTTTTTAAAACCGTCATAGATTATTGTCATTTACATTCTAAGAACGATATCAAATCTTGTTCCTTCTCTTTCTCATTCAAGACACAAGACAGCAAACCATTACTTATGTTCAGTTAGAATCGAACAGAGTTGCAACTCTAGCAAAGTTTATTCTTTAGTTCTCACTAAGAAACTATTCTATAAGCGGTACATGTACTTGGGTGAAACAAATTGAAAAGCAAATAAAAAGGCTTCCCGATAAAAACGACGAACTTTTTCAATTACAAACTTGTATGGAACGGCTGATGTTAAGTATGAACTCTATAGACTTTATTAGATCGATTCTTGGCGATATGATATTTCGCCATTGTAATACTTGATACGAATTTTAAGCTGACTAAAGGGGAGTGGTTTTGTGGAAACCATCTTTAAGACCACTTCAGTGTTTAACGGCAGAAAAAGTATGTTAAGGTTAGACTATTTTAACTAAAACTTAAAAGTCATCATCATCATCATCAGCCTATCTCCTAGGAGAGGGATGGGCTATAATCCACCACGCGTGCCCAGTGCGGATTGGCAGATGTCACAGGTCTTCGAATTTTTTGGTTTTCTCACGATGTTTACCTTCACCGTTTTGAGAGCAGTGGTGATGACATAAATTACACAAAGTAATGTGCCTGCCTGGGTTCGAACCCACGACTCACTGTTCGTAATGTAAAAGTAATGATTTATTAATAAAAGTTACTGATCGTCAGAAAAAAAATACCATAGAGTCTATCATTTCATAGTTTCTAAATAGAGGTAGTTAGGTTTTACAGTTCTGATTCCGTTCAGGCTTCCTTTCAACTTCTTGTTGGCCCATCTAGGTTCCACCATCAACATCTTACGCCACTTTTCCTGAATCAAGGGAAGCACTCGATGACTGGTCTGTCCACTCCACTCCTCTCACTTGTACTTACAATCTCAAACAGCAATATCCTGTGCACCTGCTTGATGATAAGCTACGGAAAAAAGGTTGCGTTCGCGACAAGTAAACGCAGTATGTTTCCTTGAGGCAGTAAAAGCTCTAACCCCGTGTCCCAACCAAAGCGACCAGATGGCCTACCATGACGTCATAGTAACCATACAGATGTGCGAATAAGCGATCAGAAACGTCACTCAGTAATTGTTCCAAAAAACTTGAAAGCGCCCTCTAAGTCAAAAGTCAAAGTCAAAGTCAAAGCATTTATTTCAATTAAACCATTACCAGGTACTTTTGAATGTCAGAAGAACAATTCATAAAACTAAACTACGAGTGCAATACGTCATCCCGAAAGCCACCACGCCGAATCACACGCCGCCGAATGCCCGCAACAACAAACACTGCGAGCACGAAAGCACTCAGCGACGCACACCGCAACAACGAATGTACGAGACTCCAAATCACGGAACAACGAATGCACGCCGCAACGCGCAACCACCGCCCTGCGACCCGGAGCCCCGCGCACCCACCGCCACGGCACGCGCCGCCGCGCGCCCCCGCACCCACAGCACTCGCCGCCGCAGACATCCGGCGACGCGCAACTCGACGCAGCAACCCCCGGGACGACGTATTGCACTCCTAAGCTACAGTCACAGTCACAAGGCATAATAACTTGTGAAAGTACTGTAGTTGCCCATTCCCTAGCGTAGATCTCTATGGAGAAGAACGGGCAAGAAACTCCATGGACACTCTTTTAAATCAGAATATTGTTACAAAATCTTGGTACAGTATATCATTCATGTTGAGATGGTATATTATGTGAGAACGATGTAGCAAGATGTGCACGATAAGTGTCCACAGTAAAGTCAAAAAACGACGATTCAAAGATAAATAATAATTCAAACAAGCCGTGGCAGCTAAGAGGTGACCAGTCACAACTGACAGCACCCGTTCACGAGCATGACGCATGGATCAGCACCATTCCACTCAACCATTTTGAAGGGAACGAAATGATCCGACACACCCGCCACCATCAGCGAGACATTTAAGTGAGCATGACACACTCTCAATCGCCAGGGCATATCCAAGTCAAATAATTAATAAGTAGGTTTCCAGAGAATGATAGCTTTCTAGTACATAGTACTCACACAATATGTGCTATACGACTATATAATACTAAAGAGATTGAATTTATACATTGCAAAGATAGTTGTACAATCTTCTTCTTCTTTCTTCTTCCTATTTAATGCTATCAATTTAAGCGCCCTGTCCTTGTGGAGCAGGACCGGCATTAAGCCAAGCATTTTTATCAGCGATATAATCGTCCAACTTGTAATATGCTTGCTTGCATAGTGTGCGTTTGATGCATGTTTTAAATTTCGTTTCATTCAGTTCAAGAATGCTTTGTGGAATTTTGTTATAGCATCTCAAACAGTACCCCATGAAAGATGAGTCTCCTCTGGCGCTGAGATCACGCGTTTAGGTTTGCTGAACAAAAGTTTTGACCGCAGGTGCCTCGTTGTCTTACTTCTACTACAGGACACAGCTTGATGCCACGTACCCTTCCAAAAAGGTGTTTTTCAAGTTAAATGAAAACAGTTTAAAAATTGTGTACTTCACCTCAGATATGACGATGAGATCTGTTTATAAGAAGCAATAAAGCTATGCTTAATTATTGCATACGATTTTATTAAGGTAGTGTGTGATGTTGATTTGCTGCACGCGTTGGTGCAAAGTGATAGTGTAGCATGTACCTGCTTAAATAAATAAATAATAATATGTAAGATTCTATACAGAAAAACCCACCAAATAAAATATTTTACCCTCCTCAGATACATAGGTTTCTCTATAGTAACCCTCTCCCTGCCTACGGGCCCGACGATGGGAGACGCGAGGCTAAGCGTCCTTGTACATTCTCGGTATTTACAGAAAAAGATTATAAGGAAGACACTTTATTGAGAAGGTCTGATCTTTGGATAGCAACCTAGATTTTCTTTTCCAACACCCTGCTGCCGGCACCCATGTATCATTCTCCCGTTTTCAGTGATAAACCTCTAATATTAAACTAGGTAGGTACCTACTCTATGCACATACTCGCAGTAAGGAAATAGGTATACTTAGTTAAGTTTATTATCGTTCGCCGTCGTCACCTTCGCTCTTTGTCATGTAAAACGTATTTGTTCAACTAAATGATGCGAATCTAAACTTTATTTATGCCATACTTTTCCTGTTGACGTCAGTACGTGTTAGTTTTTACATAATTCATCAGATCTGTAGGGTTTGGTAGTTTTTTTTTATCAGATCTGTTTATTTTTCTTTGATTTTTATCGTAGGTGAAGTAGCATTGAAGTTGTAAATAGGCATCATTACATAAAAAAAATGTTTAGTCAAATTGAACCTAGCCTACATTTATAACTAAAGTCTACTAAAAGCCCTCATAAAATTAGCTTTTATTCATTTACAAACACTTATTCAAATCAACAATTAATACAGCGTTTACAACTTGTAATTACAGTCGCAAAAAAATACTTGATTTAGCATTATGGGTCTTCAAGCGCTGTGCTTTACTACTGCCTTGAAACTTGAGTAAATCTAAACTGTACCTCTCGATATTTAAGGTTGAGTTCGCGCTGCTGAAAACTGAAGTGTTTAAGATCTTTTCAGACTGACTAGTATGTATAATTGAGTCATTAGTAGCAGGGTAACACACGAGGTGTGAATGAGTCAAAGGTGCATACGATAAGTAAATGCAATTTCCTTCTAGACTGTGATCTTAAATAACTGCATTTATTACGGTGTAGCTTGCTACAGTCACTTACGCGATATAAGGCTTCGTTCAAAGGGTCGTTGAATGTGTTATAATTTTATAAACTTAGACTGCATGAGTGCATGTATTTAAATAAGTTATAGCTTAGTATGTGGTTTGGTTTGGAAATTGAGACAGGCAAGTCTGAAAGGTACACTAGAATTTTTGGTTTTTCATGATAAAGGCGTTTTGAAACTTTGTAATCTTTGACTTGTTTATCTACCTAAATAAACAATCAAATGATTTGAAATACTCCTTATATTTTAAGATTTATAGAGGAAATTGTTTACATACCATACCATAATGATTAACATACCACATTGTAATGATGTCTGTTAAATATTTGAAAATCGACTGCTTAGTTTACCGCATTATTTTACAATCAATACCTATTGTGTTTGAGCGATAAAATCTATCGAAGATGCGGAAACATACAACATTTTTAACATAAAGTTAAATTAATGTGTCCTGTTTATTAGTACAAACATAAATCATCAAATAATCGTGAAAAAATTGTTGCTCTTGTGATAGTCAACTCTTTTATAATCATACTGCAAAAAACCACATAATGTCTATGTCAACTTTACGATCCAAATATTTTGCAAAGCAATTTGGGTTAAGTTCTGAACAAGACAAGGAAAAAGTAAACAATCAGATGTATAAAAACATTTTATTTGCATAAAACTACATGAAAAAACAAACTACACTAGGCTAAATATGTATTAATCTACTATAATTTAAAAGTAACGTAAGATTTGTTACAAAATGCTGAGTTTTCAATGCTTATCCCGAAACAGGGTATGAATAGAGGGAGATCTTGTGACTATTGAAATTGTTCTTACGTATAGTAAGGTTCTTCCACAGAAAAAGTTACAGCTTTTACTAAATGCTTTTGAGAAGAAAGAAGATGAATCTAGTAAACTTTTCTCGAACAAAGCATAAAGCACACCACACAAGGAATCCATTAAAACTAGCAGTAAACAATTTCCCACCATACATTTACAATGATCCAATAAGCCAGATATAATTTAAACGTCCAATTGAAACAGTGCCCCGATATCGTTGAAGACATTTATCATCGCCCAAACATTATTACATTTAATTAAACTTTAAAACAAGTGTCGGCCGATATCGGAGGGATTATCTGATCTATTTGCAAGCGTCCAAATATCTCTCTAAGTGGAAATTGTTAGATTGTGGTATAAGGACATACTACTTAGTTTATGTCGATATAATTGTAGGTAAAGAAATCTTTAAGCAAGTTTTAATTTTAATTCTGTAGCAGTTTCTCTTGGAAAGTATCGAAAGAAAGTGATATATCACGTCCGTAGTCCAATACAAGAAAAAACATGAAAAGTAACCAAGATTGGGTTACACTTTTGTTCGAGTTGGTCTAATTTGTCAGCAGAAGCAGCCGGAAAAAAATACATTTGATTTGGCCCCCTGGTCTGTACCGAACCAATACTATACCAAGACGACCCCCAAATTATGTGGCACCCCATCATTTAAGACATACCTATACAGAGACTGACAATTTCATAACTTGACAAAGCCGTTTTGACACTTTAATCTCCAACTTTTAATCCATTCTACCAGAGACGAATATGAAACTTCTTTCACAAAACACGTCGAACCACGCACAATGTAGGGTTCCGTAGTTGCCCATCGAAATATGTGTACTTACTAAACTGATTAACCACCCCGTCTACCTGCCTCCGAACGATGATTTTTATTGTAAAAATTAAACAAACTTACATTTATAGTTTTGATGCGCTCCCGTACATTATGTATTGGAAAATATTTCATACAAGTACATTTTGCAAGTTGGTCGACTATTTCTCGTAAACTTGTAAAGCCTATTTACGTGTGATAGTTTTTCTTCTATTTTCATTATATATGCTACTACCATGATTTTTTCACACGCCCAAAAACAACCCGTATAGGTGGTTTAGGTAGCCAGACTTGAGTCTAACATAAATATGCACTTTAAAGCTGAATATTTCACAAACGGATTTTTTAATCGAAAAAGTGTTTGAGCAAACTCGCTATATTTTTTAAGACCTATCCACGACATGCCACACAATAGACTTCACGAGAAAAAAAAATCCCCCACTTTAATGTGTAGGTACTGGAGATACACTAAAAAAAATCCAACATTTTATTTTAGCACATTTTATTTGTCGGCGTAACTCATTTATACATTCATGCCAAATTACAGATTTCTAGTACTGAGAGTCTCTGAGATATAGTGCGGACGTACGGACAGGCAGACAGACAGACAGACAGACGGACATGGCGAAGCTATAGGAGTTCCATGTTGACTACGGAACCCTAAAAACTGCATCACTTTTCATCCGTGAGAACGCTGCCTCATCAACTGAACATACTTTACTCTCTTGAGGTCACAGTACACTAAATCCCATCTGCATAAAAACGCAAGGATCAGCGAAAGCAGAGGCCGTAGAATAGGCAGATCCAGAAGGTTCACTCCATATAAGGAGCGATACAGGCACACGCACCTAACCCCTGCTGGAGACCTTACATTCAAGGCATCCACAGAATTTTTCGGCTAAGTAGAAGCCAGCCTCATAGGTTGACTACTAAACAGACTTCGGAGATCTGAAACTGTCGAGCAAATGCCAGTCGTAGGTGTGCTTGCACTCGCTATACATGAACCGTGTCTATTGCCTTTTGATCTAATACCTACTCTGAGACATCTTTTTTTTTTTCGGCGGGTGGAAAATCATCAAATAACCCCTCCCGCTCTTGAGCAGAGCGGAAGGGAGTGTCAGACTTCTACTGACTAAAAACCGCCCATGTTCCTTCTTAGCCTTTGCGCCGAGGCCGCGATATCTCTTTCGAATAACCCGCAGCCTCGACGGGACTCTGAGACACCTAAAATTGAGAAGAACTTAAGAAAAACACCCTGTTAACTGTTAGCCCTAAGCAGGAAAATTCAACCATTAACAATCTTGTTTTCAAACTTCGTAGTGTTAGCCAGAACGTAAGGTGTCGCAGCAGCCGCTCGGGTCAAACCACACCTGGCCTAAGTTTTAAACAGGTTGTCGCGGCTGTCATTTGTAGTTCTTGAACCGTGGTTACAGCTAGTCAGTGGCCTAAACCAGTCTTACCAAGGGGTATCGTACACTGGGTAATGTAAAATACTGGTATTCAGCTGCATCTGTTGAGACTAGAAGCCGACCAAAATATGTTTGATAAAAGGCTAAGCAGATGTTTTGTTTTTATAACTTTATAGTAATAAGCATTTGTACGATTGTTATTTTTTGTCAAAAAAAAGACTAAGATTATATTGTAGAGCTGGGAAAAAACGGTGGCGTTTTCACTCGTTGTATGAAAGCAACCTTCTGTACTTATCTATTCTATAAAAGCAGAGTCAGCAAAATCAGGGAAATGCATTGTCTGGCGGAGCGCAGCGAAGCGGTGGAGCGAGTCCGCGAAATGGCATTCGTTTCACCCGAAACGCGTACTCTGACCATTTTAATTGGTCTATTGTTAATTAAGTAACGTTTCAACGTTCACCGCAACGTCACCGGTTAGCATTAAAACCGTTATAATAACTTTTAATTCCGATCATTGTGATTTGAGGTGGGTCGGCCAGCGTTTGTGGTGAAAATTTTGTATGAGAAAATAAATTTAATTTTTATAGGCTAAAAAATGGGTTTGTAATGTCATTAAAGCGTCGTAAACTCTTGTTACTAATGGAAATACACTTTGATGCTGAGTAGTGGTAGATAATTTACCTCTTCAAATTGTATGTCAATCGGAAAAAAAAATCTTGAAAATTACTATTAAGAAAGTTTCACTAGTACAGATCTATTCGTACTAGAAACCAATTGTTCCATCTGGCTGCGACAGCCAAAAATAATTGTACGTTCACTCTTATTACAGTAACTAGACAATTCAATGAGTTGCGTGAAATAATCGGCAAATAACTAATTGAAAGTTATAAATAATGTCGTCACGGCGTGTCCGAAGAAATTCGTCTTAGTCGCCAGTGAATTGAGAAATTACTATTACAACAATTAGTTTTAAACGAAAGCTGGTCATCATTTATCTCCTTGAGACAATCAGATTGGTTACACGGTAACACGAATAGAATTTCAGCCGAACAATTATTTATAGCGATAGAAAAGTAACCGCATTTAGTTCATACGTCTTCATGTCGTATGCATGCGTCATGATGACGCGTCGTTGCGTCAAAGTATGATGTATTTAGTGGTAATTATAAATGCTCGCTAGTGTACTACGTAATTGGCCTCAATCTTGGAGTTAAAAGATACCTGTTGTGTCGCAAACTGGCTTGCAAATAGCGCAGTCACTCCTACGTTCTTGAAAATAAATACTTGTGTATTAATATTTGTCTTTGAAACTTTAATTTCTTATTCTGCGTTATCTACCTATAAGCTGCCTATGTAAGTTGGTGTCGCCTACCAGTCTAAGGCCCGGTTTCCACCAAAGCGGAGAGGAGCGGAGACGAGAAGAGATGTGCGGAAATCGGCCAATCACATTAGTTAAAATTTACATCTGGTCTTTCGCCTTTTCTTTGATTGGTCGAATTTGGCACATCTCCTCTCCGCTCTGCTCGTCTCCGCTTTGGTGGATACCGGCCCTCACTGGACGCCAACAAGCTTATTTTACATACCTATTATAGCGACTGTGCATTAATTGTCCTTCACAACCCTGTCCTGGGTTACACGACAGGCCTTGGTAGGACTCTATATCAGAATTTGATCTCTTCTAATAATGCTAATTTACGCCAACATCCGGTACTTTCTTTAACGCAGCGGTATCCAAGGAAATTATTCTACTATGCTAATTTTCCTTCTTCGTATTTGAGTAATGTGCGTTTTACGCACGGTTTCCTTAGGTTTTACCAATTTATACAGAAGAAATATGAATGTTCTATCTTTAATGGCGATATAATTTAATTTTCATAACAGAAGGCAATACCTTCCTGCTCTGAACCGAATATAGTCTATAAAGCTTGAGATCGTTCCTTTTCAAAGAAATGATATTGTAGGAAGGCAAAGACTAGGTTTGCGCGGATCCTAAGGTGAGCGTAGTAACGGAACGTTTTTCCCGCGCAACGCTGCAGCACCGCGCGCGCATCTTTACATTCTCTACGGGAGTCCGGCCCACACCGCTGTCGCATACGGTCACATTGTGTTTAAATCGTTACCTGTCACAGTTATTATATAGAACTGCATACATGTATTTGTACAACTCTTATAAAATAAATTGTAGTCGCATTGTTCTACACTTTGAATACCTACCTAATAATTTCGGAAACATAGTGCGAATGGATAAATCTAGCGCAAGGTGCAGCACCAATAAATTAAATGCGAGCAATTCACCTCAAATAACTGTCAGAAAACAGTCTAGTCTGACTTACTGTCGACAGTAGAAATTAATTCCACGATGTTTCCGGTCTTACCAACTATGATAGAAGTACTAGTGTCCTGATAAATCATGAAGCATCAGGACGACAGACGATGATAGTTTTATAGCCAGAATTGCATTTAACACGATCGTTAATCACTCGGAATTACTTCTAAGACAATAAGAGGAAAAGAGACAGGCTAAAAATACTCACACACCATGTGCAAAGGAAGGTCTGTTTCTAAGGTGATATCATTTAAAATTATTTTTTTTATTTGACTAGGCTATTAGATCCTAGATCGAATCTAGAATTGTCGATTTCGGTTTTACATCGGTAATTTAAAAAAATCCGCTTTTCATGCATTTTAATCGTGTAGGTGTTGCACTTTTATATGAAACAGCTGTTTTATAATAACTGGCGAAAATGTCTATGACCGATGTACCTATGTGACCATTTTATCGTGGTATCCTTCTCATCCTGTTTAAAGAAATATCTATGATCTGATTGTGAAATTCGTGCAAAGGAGAGTAAGAACTTGCTTGTTTAAAAATAAATCAGTTCCGTTTGACCAAGTAATCAATTTTTATCATCACTATTGCTCCAAATAACCTTCATTTTAGATTTTTAAATAGAAGAGTTTTTCTATTAAAATAATGCCAAATAAAAGAAAATAGAACGGGTATAGAATACCTCTGTTTCCCCGCAAGCATACGCCGAAATTACTTGAGAAGTTTGAAAATGTAAAAAGTTAAATAACAGCAAAACAATCTGTAAGAGTTGTTTCATTTCCGTGTTTGTTATAAAAGCTTGTTAGATAACTGAAGATTTGGAGACCAACAACTATTTAAGTAGGTAAGATTAAGTTCACCTACAAGTTGTATTCTTGTTAGGTATAGAATTAACCTTTACATACAGGAAAATAGTCTTAAAATCAAAACATTTATTTCAAGCAGGCCAGTAGGGCACTTTTGAATAGATGAAGCAAATATTCTCAATTCTTTATTGCGTACCATAATGTATACAGTTGATAGGGAAAAAGTTACATCAGTCTCAATTATGGACCCTCCAGTCGGGCACAGCATAGATCAAAAGTAGGAGAGAGGAGGAAGAACGCTGGATCTTTAATAACATAATTTTGTTATAGGTAGGAAGTTAAATTACGAGTCTAAACTTGTATTTAGTAACATTGTAAAAACCATTTACTTTTAAATTATTAATTATTGATTTATTTCCTTATTATTATTTATTGTGTGATTTAATTATAATTATTCCTAGGGGTAAGTTATTTATGTCATATTTATAATTTATCATTTAAGTATTCGCTTAGACTATAATAGCATTTGTTTTCTGAGAAGGTTTTCAATTTATCAATAAATATATTATATTTGTCTAAATTCTTAATTATTGCGGGTAACTTATTATACATTTTTATGGACATGACAAAGGTACTATCGGAGTGCATTTTTAATCGTGATTTTGGTAAGTTTAATCTATTTTTGTGTCTTAAAATATTTTTTGTTCGTATGTCCTCTCAATACAAATTACTAAGAAACTACACTCCCAGTCACAAGGCATAATAACTGTGACTGTACTGTAGTTGCTGTAGTCTTCATCTGTGACAGTCGTTACAGGTAATTATTAGCACGGAATTTTGACAACCAGTCTTATTAAAGTATCGTATTACCCAGTACTAGACGGGTGGTGGAGGTCAGATAGGCAGTTGTTCCATGTTAAGTACTGGGATTCAGCTGCGTATGTTAGACTGCAAGACTACCCCAACATGCTTGGGAATAGGCGAGGCAGATGATGGTACAAGATAACGGATTTGGTGTACATACTTCATCATCATCAGCCTATAGTGTTCCCACTGCAGGGACTCAGGCTTCCACTCTAGAGAGAGGGATGGGCTATAATCCACCACGCGGGCCCAATGCGGATTGGTAGATGTCACATGTCTTCGATTTTTTTGGTTCTAAGACATCCCGGTTTCCTCACGACGTTTTCCTTCGCCGTTTCGAGAGCAATGGTGATGAAATAAATTACACAAAGTAATGCGCCTGACTGGGTTCGAACCCACGACTGGCTGTTCGTAAGTCGCGGCCGCCACCACTGGGCCACCACTGCTCTATTAAAGTATAACTTAACTTAAACGAAACTAAAAGGGTATCAAGTTCGAACACATGACCTCTAATATTTCGCATTCATGTGCGTATTGCATAATTATCATTTTCTTTGATGAAAAAAAACATCGTGACGAAACCAGCATGCATACAAACTCTTTTTTTTTTGGGTGTGGGATATAATCAAATGACTCCTCCCGCTCTGGGCAGAGCGGTAGGGAGTGTCAGACTTCTACTGACTAAAAACCACCCATGTTCCTTCTTAGCCCTTGTGCTGAGGCCGCGGTATCTCTTTCGAACAACCCGCCCCGACGGTCATCGGCCCTTGCGGGCCCCTTCCATGTTGCTGACATGTCTTTGAGGTGCGCGTGGGACACGAGCGCGCCGTCGACACGGCCTGACGTCGTCACGTCGTCATAAGACGAACGGATGGCGAGATAGCCCATTACTCACCGTCCACAGACCTGCATACAAACTCTGACATCAAGTTAGGCACTCATCATCATCATCTGCCTAGCTGCTGTTTTTTCCCAACTATGTTGGGGTCGGCTTCCAGTCTAACCGGATGCAGCTGAGTACCAGTATTTTACATGGAGCGACTGTCTATCTGACCTCCACAACCCAGTTAATACTAGGTAATACGATACTCTTTGGTAAGACTGGATGTCAGAATTTCAGGTCACTGACTACCTGTAACGACTGCCAAAGATCTATATGTCGCAGATCGCTTAATGGAATGTCAAGCGTTTATCATAATTTTAATTTAATTTAATTTTTGGTATGGCAAAGCTTGAGTGTGTTTAGTCGAATAAAGTTATCGTTGGTCATTTTTGATGTTAATAAAAAGACGGTAGACTTGTGCAGTTGACACATTCGAATTGAAATCGTGGTGACGAACGGTTGACTTGGCTAACCTCACTACATTCCATTTTATTTCATTTGAATCTGAAATAGATCTTCAGTCCTTTGTTATTTTTCATTGTAAAGTGTTTTGAACAGTAAAGTTTAGTGTATCGAACAGTGCCTGTGTATTATTTCACGTCGGACTCCGCGTGCCATCATGACCGACCAACAAATCAACGAAGAAATGCCTCATCTGTCGTCATATATATGGCAACAGGCGAACAGCTTAACGTGCTTTCCGAGGCACGGAGGAAACTCGGTATTTCGGGCGGTCACCTATCCACAGACCGACCTAGGCAAGCACAGCTTTACCTAAAGATCGACCCGAGTGGCAGTTCTTATTAAGCCACGAGCTCCACATCAAGTTAGGCACTAACCACACTATAAAGAAGAAGAATGAGATAACTTAATGAGCCTCTTTTATGAGTAAGAGTGAAATACGCCTGAATACACCACGTGGACTCGGGCAAGGTCAAGGTTTTTGTTTTGAAAGATTTCGTTTTTTGTTAGGAAAAAATTACAAAAAAGTTAACATTTACTTTAAATCAGTTGCTAGTTCTTTTTAAAATCAAACCGAAGCAAAACTTGATTCACAACTGCATAATTTAAAAAAAAGTTCCTCGACAAAATAACCACCATCACAAATTCTACGAAAAAAAGACAAAGCACATAAAATATTCTTTCTTTGCTTTGCACTAAATAACATGTTCCACCACTTCCAACTATCAATTTCCCTCTGTGTTTAATAATTCAGTATATTTCTTTGCGTTCACACCAAGACCATGTCATTTCACGTCAGGGTTGGCCTGTTATTAGTGTTCTATTTCCTTTAAATTAATATAGGAATATACATTTGCAAATTAGTAGTCACAGTTGCAAGTGTGTCACCTACGAGTGGGGTGGAATATGTATAATTTAGTTTTCATAATGTTTGTTTTATTTTCTTACTTGGGAAGTACTAGCGTAATCCTGCGGCGAGTTCGATAATTGTCTCACGGGATCGTACTACCGGGATAAAATTATCTTACGTGTTAATACAGGTTATAAATATACTATCTGTGTGCCAAAATTCAACCATATTCGTTGAATAGTTTTTACATGAAAGAGTAACAAACATCCATCCTCACAAACTTTCGCATTTATAATAATTCCTAAAGTAAGACGTCTTCCCGTCGGGGCTGCGGGTTGTTCGCAAGAGATACCGCGGCCTCGACATGAAGGGCTAAGTCAGTAGAAGTCTGACACTCCCTTTCGCTCTGCCCAAGAGCGGGGGTTATCCGATGATTTTCCACCCGCCAAAAAAAAAGACGTCTTCATCTACTCAAATAAAATCTGCAGATACATAGCGACTTGACTTTTGAGGATTTGGGAAATATTATCCATATTTTAATTATTATTTCAGTCCTTATTGCTGAATTCTGCTATAGAAGAGGATGACGAAGGGAAAAGTACACTTCCTGTACGTCAATATTACAAACAGCTAAACTGCAAAATGATGAACCTATGTCCTGGGAGCTAATATTTATTTGAATAAATACTATGTTCAGCATATCTAAAACCTCGCGGAATAACTAAACACTTTATAATGGTGTAAGTTTTTGTCTAATAGTTCATCTTCTTTTTGTCGTGTGATTGCCTAATCCTATGTCAGACTTTTATGCCACCCATTGGCCTCCAACTTGGCTTTACATGTCATTGACAGATGCTAGTTTCCTCACGATGTTTTCTTTCACCGAAGCATATGAAAACCACGAGAGTGGAGAAGAACAGCACATTTACGAGTACATTACATAATCTACATATATCTTCTTCCTAAACCCCTGGAATTAATTTATGTTTCAGATTAGATTATTCTAACATTACTACACCAAAATAATTTAGGCTGATCCCATTTTCCATTGAAATGTTGCCCTGAATAATTTTGCTAACACGCAGCGTGTACTGAAATCGCTTCATTTAAATTGTTCCAGAAAATCATTACTATTTCGTATGAAATCATAGAAGTAGTTAAACTATTTACTGTATCTGTATCGTAACGATAGATTAGTGTTTTACGATGCTTAAGTACAAGACAATACATAACCTACTCCTACCTATGTTTATGCGGAGTAAACTCGAAACTACAGGATTTGTAAGCGGGATTTAGATGTTATTGCGAACTTGGTATATGCCTGCGGATGTTTCTGGGAAATATATTTTGATTTAAAAGAAGGTAAAACGATGAAAAGCGACTTGATCGAGGCAGTTGTAGTATGCATAAGAAATTTAAAAAATAACGATTATTTATAAAAGTAATAACACAATTTGTGACTTATTTAGTAAATCCCAAACTCAGTATTTGGTTGTACATATTTCTGAGGCTCTAAAATCTACCAATGAGAATAAAATTAGTATTTTTCAATACTAGTTCTTGCCTTTCTTTTTGGTATCAAAGTACCGAAGTACGGCAAAAAATCGAAGAAAACCATCACTATCTAAAAAAAATATAACGCTGTCATATCTACCTAAGATGTCAGAATAGCATTCAATCGACTACGTACTCGTATAACCTTTATAAACGGACAGCATCCTTCAATTTGCATTAACAGAAACGCAGACCGTTTTAAATAGAGTTGTGTACGTCACTGTATGCTCCCGCGCATGTGTTTCGAATCAGACGCAATGTACAGTCAATGACCAGCATTATCTGACCCGTCTACTCATACCACTTGCCCTCTTCTTCGTTATACGAGGGGTCAGGTAGCGCTGGGCATTGATTTTACCTTGTTATGATCAGGCGCACCGTGTTTAATGAACATCTCATGCTAATATGAATACTGCTAATAAAATGTTTTAGAACAATAATACTCAACAGTATTATTGTTCTAAAACATTTTATTGTTGTTCATCTTACAAACAATATAAGTGAATTGAGTTTATTGCTGAAGATTTGGCTTTGTGATCTGTTCTGATAATTGTTTTTGTTTGAGTTAAAATGTTGTAATACCCTGTTTGGTTTATCAATGTTTAGCTATGGTAGGGCAATTGGAGATTATTATTGGGCACATTACCGGCTGACAGCGTTGAGGAGCAGTTTATTTATTAGTGTTTAATTAATGTAGTTAGTTTACTCTCATAATCAATAAAAGTGGTAAAATTATGTATTAATTATTGGAGATTTAACTTGTATTTGTTAGTTAAAGTATGATTACACGTAACTCTTTTAGTAGTCAATATTTAACTTTCATGAGGGTAATGAGTTTTATGACTGAAAATTTGACTTTTTAAACTGGACTGACCATTACTTTTGTTGGATGTCGTCAGTTTCTTTTTTTAATACCGTTATAAAAAGGGGAGGGTTCGAGGTGACACAGGAAAAATGCACTTGTAAGGAATTGGGGGAGGCCTTTGTCCAGCAGTGGGACAGCAAAGGCTAACAAAAAAAAAGTACTATTATGATATAATGTTTCGTTTCCGAAACTACATATATTTTAAACTGAAACCTATAGGTTTTATCTTCTTTCAAATAGGTCCTTGCTAAATTGCGAGTTTCTGGATAAAAAAGCAATCTGTTTCAATAGTTTTTAGTTAAACCTTTTTAACTTAACAGCCAAGTATCTACTGATACTTGGCTGTTGACTCACCCGCATGCACCCAAAACGGTCATAATGATACCCTTATCACGAGACAAGATAATGAAACATCCATTATGCCATTATGTTCATAATCCTCTAAACTCATTGATTGTTAGTAATTAAGTGCATGTAAACACACCATTGGATCCTATCCCATTGGGTTGTGGAAGTCAGATAGGCAGTCGCCCTATGTAAAACACTAGTATTCAGCTGCATGCGGTTAGACTGGAAGCCGACTCCAAGGCTAGGCTAAGCAGCCCGTCGGGGCTGCGGGTTGTTCGCAGATACCGCGGCCTCGACATGAAGGGCTAAGAAGGAACATGGGTGGTTTTTAGTAGTAGTTTCGAATCTATAATATACAATCTTTTCATTTCAGTTTAGTATGGATCCCATATAAAAAACAAATAAGGAACCTCCTTGCAGTAAAGCAAATACAATGTCTTTTTTTTTTTTCTTCATCAAATAACCCCTCCCGCTCTTGGGTAGAGCGAAGGGGTTATTTGATGATTTCCCACCCCCAAAAAAAAAAAAAAAAGCTAGGCTAAGCAGATGATGATAATGATGAAAACACACAATTAGGGCTTGGTGAAACAGTCTTAAGAATGAATAAAATATGCTTTTTGGTCTCAACACACGTCATGGAAAACAAGTATAACCTGAGATAACACTAGTCATTTAAAAAACCTTTTCATTTATTTATATGAAATATTTAATATCTGAAAACATTCCGGCGACCTTATTTTTTTTTTTTTTTAAAACGTTGCCCCCCACACCAGGAATTTCTCCTGTATCGTGTAACATTTAAACTCACAAACACACCCAGACCCGAAACAATTATCTGTAGGCCATACAAATATTTGTACCGTGCGGGGATCGAACCCGCGACACGCAGCGCAGCAGTCCAATCGCTCAGCCACTGCGCCAAACGTGCCGTCAATTATTAAAATAATATTTGAATTTATACATCTTCTTTATGTCGAACTCAAGAAACAGTCAACCCAAAAATAACTCAGTCTACATTAATGTTACGAACTACAAAAATTGCTAGCAAGCTACTAACAGAATATAAGTCAGCTGAGCCTTCTAATCCTCATACAACGTTACGGTAACTATCTATCTGTTTCTAAAAGTTAGACCCAACGAGTCTAACAAGACACTTGTCCACGAGAACTTCTGTTCCAGGTCGTTACGCTTCTTGTCTTACGGCTTAAGTCTTGGAAGTGCATTCACAAGCCAGCCTTGGTTTCTTTGGATGTTTGTTCTGGTTGTGAGTCATACAGTCTGTGTTTGAGGGAAAAGGGATGGGTAAATTGTTTATCCTTTACTAACAATGTCTTACATCGTTGTTGTAGAATGTTTTAATTGGAAGATAATTATATTTGAAAAATATTTATCTTATGCCAGTTGATTCTTTGATAATTATGGTATCATAGCATTTCTTTTTGGGGGTGGTAAATCATCAAATAACCCCTCCCGCTCTTGGGCAGAGCGGAAAGGAGTGTCAGACTTCTACTGACTAAAAACCACCCATGTTCCTTCATAGCCCTTCATGTCGAGGCCGCGATTTTCCACCCACCATAAAAATAAAGACATTGTATTTCCTTTACTGCATGGACGTTCATCATTTTTTTTCACATATTCCTTCGATTAAAAAGATCTCTTTCCAAATATTTGCTTTTTATATGGGATCCATACTAAACTGAAATGAAAAGATTGAATAGATTCGGAATTAGGCACAAATATTATTGACCTTGAAACCTGGGTAACGTTATAGGATAATTTTTAATCCGGTTATTACGTTCTCGTTACACCATTTCTGGCCTCCACGTGGGTAAAGATGAAGCTGCGGACAAAGCTAAAGACTTTTAACTAGATTCCGATAAATATATCACAATGTTATACATTCATAATACAGGACTTGTGTATGATATGATATTTAGCGAAAGCGAGTATGGGCCGCGATAAATATCGTTCCCAATTGCGAATTTTTGGTACAAGTTCACATTCACTTATTTTGCCAGCTCAAATGATTCTGCTTTAGTGTGCACATAATAGTAGCTCATGGTATGAAGATTAGACAGTTAATACCTAACCCTACCAAATATTTAACGAAGTAGAAAAAAATATGCGCTAACTGCCAGGTTGCGACGACGTGCGTGCGTGAAATAATTAAAAAATGTTTAGTAGACATGTTAATAATTGAGAGTTTTCGCTTTTAAAGAAAGCTTATGAAGAGATCACAACTTAAATCGGTACTTACCACAAGCATCATCGACAAGAGATTATGAGTATAAGTTATTCTTCCAATTAATAACATGCAACTTAGAAGCAGTATTAACGTCTTCTATTACACATGTTATTTATTATATTCTGGATATGATAATTTATATCCCAATAAAATGTGTTTGTTTACATAAACAAACTATATTTTACAACGATTATTTGTTTATAATCTTAGGTTTAATGTAAGTACGGGTGCAAGTCATCTACTTAGTACCTTCTTTACATAAAGAAGGTACTAATACGGAAAGATTATGAATGTACATATTTTTTTTAATAACTTAATGACAAGTAACTACATGTCTGACCACATTACTTACTATAGGGATTTTACACGATGTAAACGGATCCATCACGAAGTTAACCAAGCATTCTGTACATCAAGCAAAGTTACTCTACGTAAGATACTGCTGGGAAACGATTTTTACTTTTTTTGGAATTTCGATTTTCGTCAAGAAAAAAAATGTATTGCAATGACGGTGAGAACAAGTGCCTTTCGGCTTTCGTTAAAGTCTATGCGATTACGAGATTAGTACGAAAGATCTTATGACACATAAACCTACGTGAATCTGATCATGAGACTGCATAACTACATTTAGACAATACTAACTCTTAATCTATCCGCGCCTTCAAAGATGCATAAACAATACGCGCGAAAACGTTTTGCGAGGTGATTCACCTCTCTGTCACTCAATCTTTAACGCGTTTTGTTGAGCAGCTCGTGGTTCGGTTCCCGTGTGAAGTCCGGAGCCTGGAGTACCTGCGAGTCTCCTCTCAATATCGCAGAGACGTGCCCAAGATGCAAAACCGCAGGCCGAAGACAGACTTATGTTACCTACGACATGTCATCATCATAAATAATGTATAACGTTCCCGCCGACTCTGAATTATTCAACGGTGACGGCCACTTTATTAAATTTGTCGTTTTATGAAAATATTAAGCAACCCTATATAGTTGAGTAAAAATTAATATGGAACGAAATTAACATTTACAAATTAAAAGTTTCGCATCGTATTTTCGTTGGCGCGACTAATTTAAACTGCGTAAAATTAAGTTTGTAGTAATAGAAAACAAAACATTAAATTGATTTTAGCATTTTGAATTAAATGTTTAACTCGTTTAATTTCAAATGAGGTTACATTCTAAAGCCCGGTCTAGACTAAGCTTTTAATCAAGGACTTATTTAAAAACATAATAAAATTACGTGACAGCTTTTACGTGTACGTATTTATTTTTAATGGCGTTGTACGGTCCTTTAAAAATGGGAATATGTTACAGCCCAATCTTGAGACTGGATGATCAATAGGTAAGTACTACATTCGAAATCTGACAAAAGGAATTAAAATTGAGACTAATTTTTAATTAGACTTTTTTTTTAGGTCTTGGAGACGAGGCATAAAAGTTATAAAATAAAACAAAAACAAGTTATTCATTCACAAACGAAAAAAAAAAAAAAAAAACGTCACCAGCGGCGAAATTTGTTCACCTTAAAGTACTTTTATATATTATATTTAGTGTGTTAATGAAAAAAAAAATATGAAAAGAAAGTAAAGTTATGATGAGTGAAAGGTTTTTTTTGTCTATTAGTTGCGTTGTTTAATCAAAAACGCAACATCATAATTACGTAATAATCATCATCTACCACACTTTGGTAGATACCATCCTTAATTCCACACGAAACATCCTTATCCACACACATCCTTACTTCAACAAATTGTGATGCAACAAAGGTTCAAAACATTAAGCCATAAAGTTTATTTTAAACATCTTCGGTTGGTGTAATGTGAGTGGAAGCATGTTGTGTGCAATAATGAGGAATATTACAGCACCGCGGGGTAATCCAACCCAGGATTAAGAAACTTTGGAACCACTAATGAATGCATCGAAAAGTTTCGTCCTCACTCGCAATCTACGAATTGTAGGGCTGCACTGTGTTTTAATGGTCTCGTTATTTTTATTTTAATAATCCGAATATGAATGGAAGGATTTGATTTTTTTTCTCTGTTTTTCGTTTTTGGTTTTGGTACTTTATGGTTTAAGGCTTTGAGGTTTTTCTGGTACTGACAGTGAATAGATTATTTTGTTTTTGAAATAATTTGTGGAAATTCTTAACAACTATTGAGACCGTGTAGTTAGATTATGAAAATTCTGTCAATTTAAATCAGAAAGTGACTAAAATAGCATATAAGGTGCCGGGAGCAATGCATATCAGGGATTTTGTTTCACGATGTATTTAAATAAGGTATTAAATCTAAAGTTAAAAGCTGCCTGCAAATTCTCTCTATACCTTAATTCCAAAAAAAAACTAAGATCAATATTATTGTTATTTCTAACGATCGCTTTTAAAAGACATCTATATATATAAAAATCAAACCCGTTTTTCGTTGTCACGACTTGGCATGAAAACGGCTTGACCGATTTGGCTGATTTTTTTTTTTTAATGTTCGTTGAAGTTCAAGGATGGTTTTCACGGCGAGAAAAATTCGAATAATGGCCGGAAAAGCCCTAAAAACAGCCCTTTTCTTTTTCCCATACAAACGTTTTCTAACTAAAACGTCAAATCAATTTGAGCTTTAATACCGTACTATAAAGTTCAAGTGTTAGTGGAGAGGTTCCGGGAAGGCAAAACAATTGAGTGACGTTCAGTTGTTCAGTCAACGAATGACAACTTCAAACAGACCATACGACATTATCACAATAATCACAAATAATTACTGTTTCTTTCCCAATAGAAAAACGATTTTTCAAATGGTGTTTGCGTATAATATAAAAATTAATTGCTGTTAGTTAGTCGCGCTAAAACTAGAGAACGGCTAGACCGATTTGTCTAATTTTGGTTTTGAAACATTCGTGGCAGTCCAGAGAAGGTGAGAAATTAGTAGTATGTAGGTAGGTAGGTAATAGGTAGGTGGTAGGTAGTTGGTACGTAGGCAGGTAAAAGGGCATTGCAACGCACGCGGGGTACAGCTATATTATATAAAAATGAATAGCTGTTCGTTAGTCTCGCTAAAACTCGAGAACGGCTGGACCGATTTGGCTAATTGTAGTGTTGAATTATTCGTGGAAGTCCAGGGAAGGTTTAAAAGGTGAGAAAGTGGTAGGTAGGTAGGCAGGGTAGTAGGTAGAGTAGTAGGTAGGGTAGTAAGCAGGATAGTAGAGTAGGTAGGGTAGTCGGTAGAGTAGTAGGTAGGGTAGTAAGTAGGTAGGTAGGTAGGTAGGGTAGTAGGTAGGTAGGGTAGTAGGTAGGTAGGGTAGTAGGTAGGTAGGGTAGTAGGTAGGTAGGGTAGTAGGTAGGTAGGATAGTAGGTAGGTAGGGTTAGGTAGGTAGGGTAGTAGGTAGGTAGGTAGTTGGTACACAGGCAGGTAGTAGGTAGGAAAAAGGGCATTGCAACGCATGCCGGGAACAGCTAGTTAGAAATATAATTGCATATGTTTTAATGAACTTATGCAAAATCATAATACATTCATTTATGATTAATTGTACAGAGGTTAAATATACATTAACTTAAACATGACCTACTGTTATAATTATAGGTACCTAATTCTACATTCATTTTTAAAACCCATTTTTTGCATTTATATATTTATTTCTAAAAATATTAAAAATAGTGGACCGCTGGTGTCGGCAGCAGAGTCTAAGCTAAGCTGGTTAAGGCTCCAGAGAGAGGAACCTCCTCACTGTGAGGGTCGTTTTGAGCAGTAGGTACCTACGTACCTTCTGGATCCACAAAAAAACCGGCCAAGAGCGTGTCGGGCCACGCTCAGTGTAGGGTTCCGTAGATAATAAAATATTATGTAAACGAAGTTAAAAAAAAAATACGGGCAAATGAAACTTGACCTCTGGATTGTATAGGCGCTCATACGATTCAGGGACCAAATTATATTGGTTAACTGCAGTTTCCATCTGTTGTTTCCATCCAAGTTCAAAATAATTTTCCTAGAAAGTCCTTATAAAGTTCTACTTTTCAGATTTTTTTCGTATTTTCTAAACTTATGGTTCAAAAGTTAGAGGGGGGGGGACGCTTTGTTTTTTACTTTTGGAGCGATTATTTCCGAAATTATTGACATTATCAAAAAATGATTTTAGTAAACCCCTATTCATTTTTAAATACTTTTCCAACAATATATCACACATTAGGGTTAAAATTAAAAAAAAAAACACTTCCCACTTTACATATAGGGGGGCTACCCTAATAAAACATTTTTTTCCAATTTTTATTTTAGCACTTTGTCGGCGTGATTGATACACATATTGGTCCCAAATTTCAGCTTTCTAGTGCTAACGGTCACAGAGATTAAGCGAGGACGGACAGACAGACAGACATGGCGAAACTATAAGGGTTCCTAGTTGACTACGGAACCCTAAAAACCAACCACCTAGCGATAGCCTCGAGATGTTAAATGAAGCTCTTGGCCATCAGTATTATTATTTTGAAAACCATTAAAAAAATTAAAGTTTCTACATAGTCGTCTGCGTCTAATTCTACGACTAAAAAGATATCCAGACAAACAGAAGGCAACAAACTTTACGTCAGCTTTCATAGGTATGACAGTTATATTGCGCACTTTCATTTTTTTTTTAATTATTAATTTTTAACATCTTTTTTTTTTTTTTTAAACATTGCCCCACACTAGGAATTTCTCCTGTGTCGTGGGTGCGTTTACAAACATTTAAAATCACATACACAAATACCCAGACCCGAAACAAATACCTGCAGGCCATACAAATATTTGTTCCGTGCGGGGATCGAACCCGCGACACGCAGCGCAGCAGTCCAATCGCTTAGCCACTGCGCCAACCGTGCCGTCAAGCAACATCAATATACCATTTCATTTTTGACTAAATCATACGGCCACTTTTCTCAGAGTTTGTCAACCCAATAACACATAACCTTCGATAAAAAGCTATAAATTTTATAAAACATTTTAAATCTTCTAATATCGCACATCATCGTCGAAAATAGGAAGATGATAAAGTAATAATAATAATATTATAGTGATTGACAAAGAGAAACAACGAAATAAACGCTCAGATAACAAAAAAAAAACAGATTTTCCATTGAAAAACTTTCAATATATTTACCTTCTGAAAACAAAAGTAGGTACTTTAAATAATCTAAAAAAAACCGTAACAAGATACCGGTTATCAAGATAAATGAGGAAAATCTTTGAAAAGTGTTACAGACAGATGTACGAAGGGAGATATTAATTGCTACGAGGTAAAAATTCCCTCAGAAAAGGGTATTTTTACGTTCGTCTTCAAAAATAACTGTTACTAATCTACCTACTCGAGTTTACACGTGTAACTCGTGGTACTTCGTAAATCAGTCAAAGATTCATTAGTAAAGCTTTAATCGAGAGTAGTTTACAAACAAACAGACAAATAAATTTTAAGAGAACGGCAGTTAATTACGAATGTGATGCTTTGTTAATTACAAATTACTGGGTTCGCTTCAAAATTTATTTGTTTTTTTTTAATTATCTTTAAACCATGTAGTATTTATAAATGCACTGTCGACTATATATTTAATGAAAACCTAAATACAGATGAAAGAAATTTAAAATGAAAACTCTACTAAAATCAGTGAAATTACGATCCTATCGCTCAGGAACGACATTTCATATCTAACCTAACCCTAAAATAAACACGCGGGGTACTTAAGCTCTTAGGTTATGAAATTGAATGCTTCCAAAACATTTTGTAAACCGTTAATGAGCCGAACGGATACCGCAAATAACTGATACAAACGGGTGAATTAGCCCGCATACTTACTGGTGAGCCACGGAGCGTTCTCGAGGGCCATAGAGAATTGAAAGGATGACGATCTAGCCACAGACCCGGCGGTGACCGGGTCAAGAGTGGCTGATGAATTTTTATTCCACGCATTAATGTGAAACGCTCGCTAGGTATGAGAAAAAGCTCTGAAATTCTAAGAAAGGACTAGACTTACTTTACTTTACTTTACTTTACGGTTTAAAATTGGTTGAACAAGTACAGATTTTTCTTCTTCTTGTTCAACCTTAGACCACCCATTGCTGAGTGTAGGTCTCTTTCAAATCTCATTTTACTCACAACATGTTAATTCAAAATGTAATGACTAGGAAAAAGATTACTTTTCCAATGTTTATCTTTACATATTAAGGTTTTAATGTATCAATAACATCTTTACATCCTACTAAACAAAATTAGACTTTAATCCCCCAATTTTAATCAATACCCAACTAAGTACCTCTATAAAACCCGTTGAAGATTTAGGTAGACGTTTCTACTACAAAATAAACGTATTTGCGTACCTAATAGGTAAATAAAGTACTATTAAGGACCTTTGGGCCAAAGGTCAAGTGAACAGTAACAGAGCAACCAACATTCTTGGCCTTAATGATTACTATTAAGAAGAGGGGAGGGCCAAGTTCAATATCACGTTGAGTGTTGTTGGTGATTACTATGGCTATGTTGTTGACAAATAATTGTATAATGTTGTGACTAACGGGTTTGATAGTAGTTTTGATGTTGTGACGTTTGTTAGTTTTGATGGAGGAGGTAAGAGGTAGCGTTTGAAACTACTCTCCTGACTTTGTAAACGGTTCGACTGTTAAAAAATACTACAGCAACATAGTGCAAAAAGCACTACAGCGCCATCTATGACACAAATGTAGAACTAAAATATCAACTTTCTAAATCGTGCAATTAAAGTTATCTATGACCTATGTTACCTTTTTAAAACACCCGTCAACAACTGTCGGGCAGTAACCTACCAGACACAAAACCGGTCTGATCCTTTCCTTTTCTAGAGGGGAAGTCTTCCTCCCCTTTTTTACACCCTGCTCTTCATACCTCTATACAGCATATATGTTTTAAACTGCGTGTTTTGTGTGAAACTGGCGCTACCGATGATTAAATTATATAACTTAAAGATAAACCGATTATTCTTTGCTGCTACACTTTTAATCAGCGACAGGTTAGTTATTTTATAAGTAATTTGCTATCATACTAGACCATATTTAAAGATAACGCTAGCAATATCGATATTATTCTGGTCCTAGCTATTTTTATGATGATATATTTATATGATGATTTCCGGTAAAAGAAAATCCTGTACGTCGATTTTCAGACAGTTTATGAACCTATACTTCTGTGGTTGAAAATTGTTTTTGATCAAACTTATTAAATATGAAATAATCTTCTTTTTTAAAAAAAAACGTTGCCCCACACTAGGAATTTCTCCTGTATCGTGCGTGCGTTTACAAACATTTAAATTGACATACACAAACACACCCAGACCCGAAACAACTATCTGTAGGCCATACAAATATTTGTTCCGTGCGGGGATCGAACCCGCGACACGCAGCGCAGCAGTCCAATCGCTCAGCCACTGCGCCAACAAAATAATCAGCTGTTTTTTTCGTGATTTTGATATATTATCAATGAGAAAATAGTTAAATTAGAGCCATATTATTTGTGTACATCAATTGCAGCACATACACCTCAAATGTTGGCAACGTGTGGCGTGTTTAGAATATAGACTCAGCAAAAAACCTAAAGACAAAAATGCAAAATAAAAAAACGAAGTTAGTACATCAAAAGGTTTTGTACTTCAGGATGTGAAAGATGGCGAGTGGCGGAGGCCCCCAGGCTTGTATCTGTCAAAGAATTTTTAAGTGTCATCGAGCAGTGAATGGGTTCGCCTCAGCTGCGGCCACTTACACACGGAGCGGTTCTCGACCGCTCCTTGCGTCGCCTAGAAAACAGCCGATGTTTGAAATCTGCTCATATTGCTGAATATCTCTTTGGGGTTCGGATTTTGAATTTTGCGTTTTTTTTTTACGAATGTTTTCTTTTTTATTGTAGGTTTTGTTCTTTTTGTGAAATTGTGTGCCTTAAAGAACATTTTGTGGTTTAAAAATAGAATAACATTAAAAAAGTAATATTAGCCGTGAACGTAACAAAATCTATTAAACGGAAGAACCAGCCCTATCGTCTACAAACTAATAATAATTGTACACTAGTAATTATTGAAACAAATGTTAGCCTTAGATCAAATCTATTTGTAGTTGCCTCTAAGTTGATTTTAGTGTGACAGACTGCACATAATAATTCAAATGGTGCGAAAATAATGGATGACACGTATCGGTTTTAGACCGTGAAGCTTTCAGACAATAAACTATCTTGAAGCATTGAACTGGTGGTAGGTTGCACGTGTTCACAAAACGATTTGCAAATCTTACTTTGATTTACAGGTGCAAAAGTGAAAATACAATTATATTGTTGGCTTATAAGTTTTAGTAAAAGAAACAAAAATATTATTAGCCTAACTTATACAAATTGTACTAAGTTAGTTGTAACTTTTCCAGCAATCTTTTAAAGGAAAACCTATTTGATTAAGTTTTAACTAACTTCTCAGAAAATGAGATTTTGGCATGAACAGTTATTTTAAATTACGTTCGTAACTACGTATGTTAATGTAATTATGTAAGTACGTAATTAAATGGTTAAATGAATTATTTTCCCAAAAATAATTACGAAAATAGCACGAGATTATTTTCAGGAAAAGTTCCAAAGGTCCATCGATCGGATAATTTATACAGTCGTTATACAGATTAATCGCATGACTAGAATATATACGATTGTTTAACCATAATGTGCGATTAGACGAAATTTATCTGTTTTATATGCAAAACACGCCTTATATGCAACGTAGGCATTAACTAAATTGTATCAGGAATTTAGGTTCATAAAGCCTGGATTAAATCGATAATATACGTAAAAAATGGACTACCTTTCCTACCCATTTGGTGCTAAATCATGGTAATAGGAATAATATTTTGCATTGAAAACCAACCCAGACAGGAACTGGCTAGAAATATAAAACCTTTATTTTATAAATAACTAAAAGCTAAAAACTGGTCTGAAAAATTAAACGAATAACTTGACTCTTCAGAAACATGAATTGTCTGAAAACTTATACTATTATTTCCAATCAAACTTCACAAAATTTTACTTTGAAATTCCAATCACAAACTTTAATTAACTCATCAATCTATCATAATCTTAAACTAGTCTGTTTCAGAGAAAAAAATATGTGATTAAAAAAAATATCAATTCGTGTAAATCGCTCTAGGCGGATAAAGTAGGTCGCTTGGGTCGAGAGCGACAATGCTTCGCTGGCATATCTGCCCCCTCTACCGGTAATCGTGGACTACTTGACATCGTCGCAATGCTTTCAGAGTGCTATTATGATGAGCATTATTTTAATTATTATCTCATTTATATGTGGTTCATCCATTAGAACTAAGTAAGTACTAATGCTGTAACATGAAAACATTGTGAACCCAAATAATTTTAAAACAGTAACCATGGATTTTCTTGCCGGTTCTTCTCCATAAGAAACCTTTTCTCGGTGTTTTATAAGTGCCCATGTACTCGTATTTTTACAATTGATTTTAGAGTCTTAGCTTGGGTGCAGCGGTGGTCTCCAATAGGCTGTGTTGCTTTGATAAAAGAATAGTATGGAAGACAATCTTTGAAAGGAATATCGGTTTAATGTTTTACCTACAAAATGGGCTGTGGAAGTCAGATATTCGTTCCATACAAATTCATTGAGCTATTATTCGCTTAGATTGAAAGTCGACCCAACCATAGTTAAAAGGAAGCTTACAAGCGAGAATGACGAGCATAGGAGATAGTTAATCACGCTGGTTATCTAGGGTTAAGTATTGAGAGAGAAGGAGAGAAAGAGAAGAGAGAGAGAAAAACTACTTAAAAGTGTTGACTTGTAGTGTATCATCATCATCATATAATTTGTGGGCAGAATGTGATTTTACGTGGACAGAATTTAACACAAATGGAAACAAAAAAATATTTAACCATGACATTTGGGAAAAGAGAAAATTAATATGAATTCTACTAAATGTCAATGAACAACGTTTTATTTGAATTGTAAAGACATCTGACATAAAATTTTACGGGTTCTTCCATCTGAAATAAATGTTAAATAATAATAAATAACTGTCTCTAAAACTGTAAATACATTCCAACATTCTGAATACCTAAAAAAAACGTCGCATTATTTCGTCCAATTCTTTCTCAAGATGATCTTACCTTGCGAACGGTAGCCTTGAAAAGGGGTAGTCACTTGAATAAAAGAAGTCTGAACGAACTAAACTAGCGTTACAAAGAAATGTTGACGTTCTCCTCTGGGGAGTCTCTGATTATATATCTAACGCTACTCTGTACTGTCTCACAAGATTTTGCACCTACTCTATGTGCAGTTGAAGAGAATTACTTAATTAGATATTCTAGTACTGATTTGAGGAAAAAAGAGTGCAAAGTTTTGGTTTTTCATGGTAAGTGTTTTAAAGTTTCACGTGACAAGTTTTCTAGCAACTTATTTTTCTAATCAAAATGGCTGGCTTAGTTAGATCTAATAACTGAATTTGTTTGACTAAAATTAATGACTCATACATCATGATCAATAATTACTAATAACGTTACAGTAAATATATTTTTATACTAATATAATTAACACTAACTAAGTACTAACGTATAAAACTCCCACAATAGCAGTTTATTACTTGCAGTTATGTAGTCTGCAAAATCTAAATAAATCAAAGTTCACAAATTACAGGTACCAATAAATCGTGAATACGTCACAAAATGTAAAGGTACGCTCACACTGAAACAATAATGACTCCGATACAGCAATCTCCGATGGCAATTAAGACTGTGCCGGTCTGTACACGGCTAAAACGAATGGGCCTCTTCAATCAACGAATCAATCTACAATCGCGAATGGTCGCCACTTGCCAACGACAGCTCAACAAATTTATTGCCTCGAATGGGTGGTAATTTTCAAATTTCCAAGCCTGTTGATCGCCGCTCGCAAAGCGCAACACTCTACGTGACTACCAGTCGCAAATTACCGCTTACTTTGTGTACCGCGATCGCATATAGATTGGAATCAGTGCCGATTGTGGATCTCTCGTAATTTGACTCACTGTTGTACCACAGCTTCTATTGTCTGTACAATTTATACGTACGCAAATGAAGCGCTTTGTACAAAAGTTTAGTCGGCGAAATATTTATTTGCAACAGCGCTGTTACTGTTAACGCTCGGGGAGTATTTCGAAATTATACCGAACCCTTGTTTGCAATTAGTTAGAAATGAAGAAAAAATCTGAAACATTGTCAGAGTATTAAAATTCTCACATAAAATTTGTGAGTGGAAAATGGCGCTATTAACAATACTTGAGGAGGCAGAGGGACGCTAAGGCCCCGCTCATCGGTTCCGAGTCATTACGAATTTTGCTCGTCTCTTGCCTGAGCTTAAGCCCGGTTAAGGTGCGGCCTGATTAAGTCGAGCAGACGTTGGCCCGTCTGCTTGCCAAAACCACTTGAACCAACACTCTGACGACGCCGACTGCTACACGTTATATTAAAGTTTGGCAATAGTCGCTAAGTGGATGCCTGATGTTTGCTTAGTCTGCTTTTATCGTTGGTACCTCTTACTTTCAAGTTTCATGTAATTGCGTCTATACTGGCTCCGTTACGACCCTTTGTTGTTAAACCAGATAATATTCTTACCACAATTTTATTATGTTCTTGTTAGTATAAAAGCTAAATCTGATAACCTGGATTTTGCTCGAGCTTTACATATTACAGAGCATAATGTAGTGAAGTCAATTTAATTGTCTAAATAAAAATGCTAGGCTATTCAGTCTACTTTTTATTATGTAACCGACAAGTGCCCCTACACGTACAAGTGTGTATTTAGTTGACATTCCATACAATTCTCCCCTACTGAGCAATAACAAACATTTGTTATATTAAGCTATCGCAGTCACGTAGGCGATACGGGGACCACGACTTCTGAAGCTCCCGCCTGTTCCTCCGAGATCTCTTTCAGCGTTTTACCTGAAAACAATGGAAAAAGGCGTTAATTTACAGCTTTGGAGATCGGCCAAACAATTCAACTAGCCGTCTAAGTTGGTCTTGTCGCAAAATGAATGAAACAAGTCAAACACGTGGACATATAGATGCGCGTTGAGTTCCTGATCGGTTATCAGGGCAGCTTGAGAGATGGGCTTAGGTGAGAACAGACAATATAAAACTCATTTATATCCCGTCATCGTGACGTGTGAGGCGTGCCAAGGCGTTTTCCAATACGCTCATTTATCACACGCCCCTCGACATAACGAGACGCATCCCGACTCCACACGCACCCAAAATACTTTAAATTTATTTTTATTAAAATTCCTATTAATTTTTCGTAATAGAATTTGGCAACGGAGAAAATTAATGAAATAACACGACTATAGTGACGGTATCAATTTTTCATTGGTTCTAATAGCAATAGAAATTAAAACGAAGTAACAATAAATTTACACATTTCGGTTTTGAAACAATGTTGTTGCTGTAACTACTTATCAACTTCCTCAACATTAGACAAAAAGGTTGTTTATCTTATTGTATTAAAAAAATATTTGATATTTCATTACGTATATCGTATGTATTTGAATACACAAGGACAAGGACTTACTTAAAAAGCTGAAGCAATATGTACGCAAACTGATTGCTGCTCCCGATTTTATTGAACAATCATAAAAGAGATCGCAATTGCCATTGAAGTTCAACTCGATATCGTCAAATAATGAGCTGTCACTCTCGTAACAAGCTAATAAAGACAATAACGAAGTCATTCTATCTGAATCTTGTGTTGTTACGTCAATAAAGTTCAATGAAACGTTTTATTTTACACGCTGTAGTGAATCATGTAGATTTCTTGCCACATTTTACTCGAATTTTTATTACGAGTGAATATATCGAATTACGACTGTGCATTCCTTCCTGTGTACATCTGAAAGCTTCACAAACTTTTTGAAACGTTTTGGCAAGCAACATATTTCACAACATTTGTATAATAATTTTACCATTAACAACACATATTTTTAGAGTCGTAGAAACCGATCAATTTTAGACATTGGAAAATAACGGGAGTAGTGGGGAAGTCACATGATGGCTTCACAAATGTGCGATGACGCAAGCGCATGAAAAACAGATTTAAATAAACCATAACAATTATGTCTGCGGTTTTAGTTTGAAAACTTCTAACTCATTCGGAACACGAATAACATTTTTCTTTTCAATGGACCACAAAAATCTGCGTTGTAACATAACTATTTCGCATACTGCACGGAACTGGACAATCTGGTGCGCTCGTCGGAATTGTTGGCAAAGTTACACGAAGCTTTTATACGGGCTTAACTTTTTGTGCGTACGAGTAACGTCACGTAATGAACATTTAGAGAGAATAATGGCCGTGTTAGATAATAATGTGACGCTTAATGAGACTTTATTGTGAGTGACGAGTCATTGATAGCAATTAGTGATAGTGGAGCAGTGCATCATGACGGCATCATGGAAGCGAGTGCGTCGGTCACGTGGTGCGGTGGAGCGCGTGGGTACGCGCTGCGAGCACGTCGCGACCGGGCACGCCGCATCATGCGCGTGACGTGCGCCTGACGCCGGACTCCGGCAACCTCATCGTAAATCACGAACATTTCACGACAGCCATGCCGCAGCCACGCACAGAATGCGCGATTATCCACGCCACATCTCAAAACAATCAACCCAGCGTAAACATTCTAATTCCGTCATCTCTTACAGATCTTCAAAACACAATTTCAGAAAAAACGCGCGTCCTCGCTTGAACAAATAAACTCGCAGTTTACGTTCCCGAAACATTTAAATGCATATCGAAATAAAACAATTGTTATTTATCGCGTGAAATTTCCAAAAAGGTGAGCAAACGAAAAATCAATCCAATTTTAATAAACTCAAAACAAACACAGGAACAAACAGCGATATTAAACAATAACGCTCTGAATTTGCTTTCAAAATAAACGTGCCAAAACAACAAAAGATAATCTACGTATAGAGCTGACAACAGGAATACAATTTTCACAAATTGTCAATTAATAAATGTACCTACAACAGGAGATATAAGGTGCAAGTGGGTAAAAAAGTACAACGATAACAATTGGGTTGTAAGCAGTGCAACAGTAACTGGCGACCTCACCTGCATTTTGCGCAGTATTGCTCGATTAATGAAACAACGAAAATATTCATTGGCAAAGCAAACAGCCAGCCGGCACTTGCGCAAATATTGGTACAGAGAATCTGCGTTAATACCCACTCGAATAAAAAGATAAAAACCCTTAAATTATTGAGTTCCACATAGGCGTTCGTTGATCAAACAGACGTACGCGTCTATTTGTTTTCCGTTACTAAATTGTTTACTTGTTACTCGTGAACTAAAAAGGTTCCTTAATTCCCTTATTTTGTATAGTCTGGGGTAGGAAAAATGAGTAAGAGTTTTGTAAAAGAATGGATTAAAGTTATCGTCATTGAGGAGGTGCCAAGACATCTATCGCAGTTTAATGATGAAACGATAAGAATGAAGACATCAGCTGAGTGTGTAGTTATTAAGAAGGGGATAATTTGTTTACGACATGTTTACACTAAATCGCTTATGTGATTGCCACGAAAGTTTAATAACATAAGTGTTAGCTGGGGTTTTCTGAAAATAAATTACGAAATATTTCATAAAATTCTGTTGTGCACAGTGCAAAAATCGCTGTGATGTCTTGGCTGCTTCACTGGAGCAATTTTGCGGTGCATAGTGTTTTAATTAAAGCAACGAAAGCAATAATATTTGCACATTAATCGAAAATAAACATTTCGACGAGAAGCTTGGAGATACTTTTTGCGAAATTCGTGCGTTATTGGAATATTAAAAAATAGCTCCGTCAATTTGGGTTCACTCGTACCGCTTCCATTAAAAGAGCACTTATCGAGCGAACGTTCTCTGACAGGTGGTAACGATTTTGATTTATTTAATTCGTTACATCATGGGGAGAATATTTAATTTGTCAGATGCGAACGGTGCGAATCAAATTGGCGATGTATGGTTTTTGGATTATGGTGTTTACAAATTATGGAATTAGATTTTCGTTTTGCATTGAGCTTTTTTATCAATAACCGTGTTTTCATGTTCAATTTTATATAAAAAGTCAATACCTATGCATTTCACGTTGTTTTGGTTTCAACAAACGAGTTTATTCTACACGAAACACATACGAACTATAACTTTCACAATAAACTTACAGGAAGGTATATAAACAAAATATAAAACCACTCAATTTCTTTTCATATCATAGTTCCCGTATAAAAACTGTCGTGCGACGTCGTAATAATAATTTTTACAACTTTGTGTAACAATAATATTATATTCAGAGCTTCATACAACAACGCACATTCGTTATGAATATAATCTCTTCTGGCAGAGTAACAAAAAGAGATTGGCTTTTAATCCTACCGGAATATCTGCGAAATCCCAACAAAGGCGGCTAATATTTCGCTGAAAATACATATTTGATGTGCCTACCAACATACTTATTACTGATTGATTTACGGAATGGGCTTTCGCTCTATTCTATATCCCCGTTGTATCGCGTTGTTTTTCTTTCTTTCAGACGTCCACACACAGCTTTCAAAGCGCGTGAAAAATTCAACAAATGACAGTTTGATTAATTGAAAATGAGAGTTCAGGCTTCAAAAATAACGCATCTACGATTTATCACAGCAACATTTACATCATTAGGGATATCATGTCTGTAATTTTCCGAAATAAAACATGCTATTATCACGCGCGAATCGTAAAAGTCAAAACATTGAAATATTGGTTTTTCAGCAGCGGCTCGGAAGTATTATTGCTAGAACAATGTGAAAAGCAGACAAACAATCTGTCAAGCTTTTTCTTCCTTAGTAATCCTTTGTGACGCATAGCCATCATTAAGTACTGTTCTCAACGACAAACGTAGACGTCAAAATAAACCATAATCCCCACTAAGCAAATAACATCTGACTTTCTGTACATTCCGACATTCGAGTACATACAAACACAAAACGGATAAGTGTAACCTTTCAAAATGACATTTAACTGGAATCCACTCCACAGTGCGTGACAGTACCTACGAATAATACATTCGTCAAATTAACGAAAAAGGGGAGATAACTGGCAAGTACAATAAGCTTTTTTTTAAAGCGCTCTGTTTTATGATTGCCAAAGGAATCGGTAGCATCTAATTTAATATTAACAAGCTATTTGTATTAAAGGAATGTTAGCGTTAACGGTCGGGACACGTGGGCAACGCGGCAACGGGGCACTGCTCGATGACGTGACCGCACGTGTCGCCGCCGATAAAGCTCGCTAATTGAACGTAACATAACCCGCCATAATCGCGTGTAATGTGTATGTTTTGTCATTTACGATTGGCTAATTAAAGTTCTTTGAATTTTAACACAGTTTTTATCGTAGTACACTCGTTAAGCGTGGGCTTTATAATAACAGGCACATGACATGCTCCCCGACTTGCGGTTTATATATAGCCCGCGCTCAAACTCGAATAAAAATAGGGATGTCGAACATTACAAATTGTATTATTTTATTTCGTGTGCGTGACAGGCAAGGCGTCCTAGTTGAATTTATTATTTGATCGATAGTAGATACGTTCAATACGTACAACTTCGGCCTCACAGGTCTGTGGAATAAGCACACCTTGATATTTTAGTTATTTAAATCTGTGCAGGCACGAATCCGGACGATATTTACTTACATATTTTGGGTCAGACAAAGGTGGTTTAACCCAACTGCGGTAAAATGGAGACTACGCCGGAATATTATTTACTTACTTTGTCGTTTATATTTTCTTTTAGGAATTTAGTACAAGCCTCAATGTAAGTAGAGTGTATACTGTGTACCTACTCGGAGATTTTACTATTGTTCTTCTTGTGTTAATATTATACGAGAAACTGAACACTGAGAGTATTTATAGATAAATTAGATAAATAAATGCGGCTCCTTTGTCTGAGGTGGCATTACACGCACAGATCCGGTACACAAACAGTGCGAGCACAAACAAATAACCGTGTGCCATACAAATATTTATCTGGCTGCAGGAATTCGACCTGGAACTGAGCTCGGGAGGCAGATGCTCCACTTTACGCTATTTAGAGTGCCTACGGTACTAAATACCTTTGCCTTGCGTTTCATGAAACGCGTGTGGTTATACAGGATAGATGGTTCAACTGAAATCCCAGCAATAAGTGTTATACTTATTGAGCATGAGAATGAACGACTTTAATATTCAAAAACTCGAACAAAATACTTGTTTAGTTTGCCTTGACTCGACTCTACTTCCACTCCAACTTATACAAACAGGTTAATAAGCAGAAATTATGAAAAAAATATTTTCTTCGAAAACCAGTTGCTCAACTCCATGATATGTTTACAAAAGTAAAACCACCTTTATGTTTAAAATAAGCAAAACAATTTGCATACATATCATACCCCCAAAATAAGATTACAACATAGCTTACAATCACGCCTGTAATCCCCGAAGGACTAGGCAGAGTAGTACAGTTACCAGTTATGTTTAAGTAATTGTCATCAATCAGGCACAAAACCAAACTCCGTGGCTGTTAAAAAACTAACAACACTTCGCTCGACCCGGGAATCAAGCCTCATAGTCAGCAGTAGCGCTAGTAACCAATGAGCAGTAAGACTTCAAAATATGCGAAAAATCAAAATTAATTAACTTGTATTTTCCACAAAAACTTACCGCTAACAAGCCTTAATGCAACAAAAAACAAACTATGCAGTTATACTACCAACTACTAATGCGAACTAACAGTTAGCCTTAATGTTAGTACAAACTTGTAGTGTTGACAAGATTTATTGAGGTTTTAATTACCACTGTTAACTAAGCGATGGCTTTCGATACTAAAACGGGTTATGTCCGTGTTAATTTACAACAAATAAATTGATTGAACTCGTGTCATGCGTTATTGAATTTTTATGGAGCATGAATTCGTTCCGAGAAAGGAGTAAGTGATGCCATGACGTAAGAAGAAGGAACATGGGTGGTTCTTAGTCAGTAGAAGTCTGACACTCCCTTCCGCTCTGCCCAAGAGCGGGAGGGGTTATTTGATGATTTTCCACCCACCATAAAAAAAAAAGTGTATGTTGCCAGTGATTATATACGGGACCGAAACGTGGTGCCCACAATAGGCCTCATCAGAAAGCTCAAAGCCACCCAAAGGGCAATGGAGAGGGCTATGCTCGCAGCTCGGAATCGCATCAGAAATGAATACATCCGCAAGAGAACCAAGGTTACCGACATAGTCCGAAGAATAGCCAAACTTAAGTGGCAGTGGGCAGGGCACATTGCTCGCAGAACGGATGGCCGACGAGGCCAAAAAGTTCTGGAGTGGCGACGCGAAACGGACGACGTTTCGTTGGAAGGCGTTCCACTAGGTAGACCGATGACCTGGTGAAGGTTACGGAGACGCACTGGTTGCGAGACGCACGGGACCGCTCAATGTGGCGGGACACCTGGGGCAGGCCTATGTCCAGCGCTAGCTCGCCGTCCGTCCGTCTTATGACGACGACAGGCCGTGTCGACGGCGCGTTCGTGTTCCACGCGCGCCTCAAAGAGTTGTCAGCAACATGAAGGGGCCCGCAAGGGCCGACGTCCGTCGGGGCTGCGGGTTGTTCGCAAAAGATTCCGTGGCCTCGACATGAAGGGCTAAGAAGGAACATGGGTGGTTTTTAGTCAGTAGAAGTCTGTCCTTTTGCTCTGCCCAGAGCGGGAGCGGGGTTATTTGATGATTTTCCAACCCCCAAAAAAAGAAAAAAAGGCCTATGTCCAGCAGTGGACGTCTTTTGGCTGAAATGATGATCATGATGATGATAACATCACGGCGGTGGTATCCGAAGAACCAAAACCATTATTCTTTTTTATCTGAACGTGACTAATTTAGTATTTCGGAAGCACCTGGACTAGTATGACATAATTATCTACAAACAATAACAAAAACATATTTTTGTTATCATTTACTTATCACCATTACCTTATCAAAGGTTGTTTTTGATAATTTTGAGGTGCGCATCAACTAATTTTATTTCTAATCATTTAATTGCGATATGGGTCAAGATCAAGAAGTCAACAAAACAAATAATATCACGCCATTGTTTATTATGTTTTATAAACTTTGAAATATTCGTAAGTTTTATGTAATGAGCAACTTTGTGTGAAATTTTCTTGAATATAGGAAAATACCCATATATACTTGATAACCAGTCTTCTAGCAGTCTAAAAAGATAATAAGTATGCCTTTTAGCAATACATTTCCCAAGAATTTATATGGTCTTCTAACTAATCATGTTTTGACAAATACTTAGAAAGATCTACAATACTTTTTTCCTGAAATATATACTTACCCGCACCCAACATACTTTCAACAAAATGCCTTTTTATTTCTGAACGTACAATTTATTCTTATCTTTATGTTTTGAACATTAAAAGGGAAACGCGATTGCCATCAACTAAAAGACTCAATTTTCTTTTTAATTCATAAACTTTTAACGTAGCAGACTTTTTGTATTTTCAAATTCATCAAATCTCCCGAATAATTTATAGGACACTTTTTTACACTTAGTCCTACTAACTTATAAATCTACTAAAACTGAAAGTTTAGTATGTCAGTAAAGAATATGAAAAGGTAAGAATTATAAGTGAGTGCCAGCCGTGCTTTGTTTTTTCCTATCTGCAACAACAACATCATCATCTGCTTAGTTTTTTCCCAACTTTATTGGGCACGCTTCCAGTCTTACCAGATGCAATTGAATACCAGTATGGAGCGACTGCCTATCTGACATTTGACCCCCACAACTTAGTCAGTGGGTAATACGGTAACCTTTGGTAAGACTGGTTGTCAGACTTTCAGGACACTGACTACCGGCTATTCTAATCATTAATTTTTTATCATTTTGTTTGATCCTGTGTAAGACCAATAAATACTTTTTCTTTCTTTCTTTCTTTCTTTAAAAATCTACAAATGACAGCTAGTACCAACGGCTCAACGTACTTATAGGCAGCAATAACGAACCTTCATAAAAATAAGGATCCCATATTTAACCACTTCTGGAAATGTTATTTTTAAACCTCCGTTAAACAAGGTGTAAGCGGACCCTTCACGAACCCGTCAAATAAACATTCTGTACATCAAACGTACGTTCTGTACGCAAAAATTATTGCAGGGAATCATCTTTCTTTTGAGGTGTCAATTAATCACGGTTCACGGTAGAACTCAATGTATTACATCATTAAACATTGTTGTGCATAGTACAGGGGTATTGAAGGTTTTAAAAGTAAACTTATAACATTAAAAACTTGTATTAAAAAATAACTTAAAAAGGTTGGAACTTTGACATCCAATCCTTGGTTACCACGTATGTCAAAAAAAAAATGGTAAATGCAGAAATGTCTCTCAGGCTTACTGATTTTCTCACGATCTTTTATAAAATACGCACAAGAATCTGAAAAATCAAAGGTGCGTGTCTTGGGGTCGAACTCACGACCTATGACTCGGCAGACCGACGGTAACACCACTAGGCTAACACTGCTATATTCTTAATAAAATCTGTTATAGTATAGCATAGCGTTATACCATCACAAACAGTCCCGTCCACCATTTTGAACTCATACGGCCTATCTTCAACTGTCAATCTTCACAATTTGAAAGAGGGCCACTTTCCTACACATAAGGCCTGCGTACACGAGCACATTGTTGTCTGCACTCAATACAGCACAATGGACCCCCACCTTTATCATAAAAGATACACCGGATATTAAAAAAGGACCGCAAACTCAAACGTAGGTATATTTTTAGTGAGGGCTCGCTTTTGCAGAAAGTTGTACTTGAATATTCAGAAAACACCGTGCGTGGGATGGGGTATTACATGCTATATAAGAAGAATCATAATATCACGCCTTTAATCCCTGAAGGGTTAGGCAGAGGTGTAACCATAAGTACAACATGGATGTATACGTCCCTGTGTGCCTACCTATTGGCCTTGTTCTGTTCTGTCTCCTGCTGATATGGAGGGAAGTGGAAATTATGTTTTTCCTACTCCTCCGCTATTCTTTTCTGATTAATTTCGTTGCGGGATCCAAGACAGTTAAATCGTTTCCCTGGGACTTCGTCGAGCTTCATTGTCTCGGCGCTTTTCTTGTGGTCGCCACTGTTGATTCTGGCTAACAGGAGTTACAGTGGTTTGGGAAAAGTGTGGCGGGCTTGTCCCAAAAAAAAAAAAAAAGTACACCATGGAAGAAAAAATCGTGTTGCGCCGACCCCATGAAACATGGGACAATGACAGAAAGTTTTTGAAATAGTCTTTACTAGTATTTGTATTAAAATAACACATGGCAAGATACCTTTTCAAACGGAATTTATAGTATCGTTTGTAACCTATCACATCCCCAATTATATACGTGAAAATATATCTAATTAAGACTTCAATCACATCATTTTATGTTAACCGACATAGCAATTTACTGTGAAGAAATTATTTAGGTAATAATTTTAGTCTAGCGCGGTCAAAACTTTTGAAGGCCACTTAAAACACTCAATACTAGAATATTACTAAAGATATTTCTAAATCTGGAGGACATTTAAACGCTGGTAAACCTCTTTATTAACTTTAATAACGACACAACTTAAAGTTAGCCACAAAACTGAACAACAACTATAAACTAAGTAGTCATACGTTCTTGAATTTATACTGTGAAATCGTGAGTTTGAATTCATTGAACAATTTTATAGGACTGTCCATACGACAAACACCAAGAACACTTATAAATCTAAATTATCTGTCTTGTAAATGAGTTTGACCTTAATCTTTTGCCTATCTTTTATATCTATATTGTATCTTTCGTTATAATGGGCGACAGCGAAATACAAATTTTCAGACACTTCAAAACACCGATTATAATTTAGAAGAAAATGGAAAGCTGTTTTGTTTGACTAAATCAATCAAAAGTGTACAAGTTGAAGCGAAGTTCGGGGCCAGGGCTGACCCGCGCTTCATTAATGGAAGGGATAAGTCTCTTAATTAATGCAGGTGCGCCCCGAGCTGTGTCAGCCCTCAGCCCTATCCCGGTGACCCCGTCGGCCACACTCAAGTATCATTTTTATACTAATAGACTGGGCACAATCTCTTTTAATATAATTAAAGTGTAATGTTATGCAAGGCTCGCAACAGTTCGCACTGGTTGCCCGCGCTATGTAAACCGTAATGTTTACCCTGTTTATTTACACTTACAGAGTCTAGAAAATTAACTACGAGTATTTTTGTTGATTTTAGTTCGACTGAATCACGACGGTGATTTATTTCACAACGCTTCGTGTGTCACACGGCTCCTCAAATAGTTGGATCAATAGATGTACCTGCCAAAATTCACGTCAATCTTTGATAGCAACAGCGAGTACCTAGCTACCTAGCGTATTACTTGGCTCTGTTGATCTACGACGCATTCGTCAATTTGACAATGCAGCACATTCTGGCGTGACCCGCATACCTGCGTCCACTATTCCAATTTATAGATCCCGTACATATACACAACTTCATGAAACTCAAATTACAACAGTGTTAAACCATAAAATATGACGTAAATATTGCGCACACGTCTCGTTTTAAGCAGGTTTTCCAAACTTCACTCGTAAAATTTGCCAAACGGGATCTTAATTTTAACTGGTAGGTGATTTATGAATAATTAAAAGTGACGAAACAGCCTAAGTTTCAACTGTTTGCGTTTCTATGCACTGACTCATACGTTCTTTATGTCGTAAAGTTCACGTAGCTATGTGCGTAGCTGGTATTTCATGGCAGCACTTTATTCACGGATTATACCAACGACAAAAGTTTACTTACTCTAAATAAGTTGAAAGCCGACGCGAATTTCAGTCGTAGACCGAATTTTCTCATAAAGCATGAACGTCTGAAATATCTGTCTGCAAACGTATATTTTTCGTAGACATATTAGGCATATTTCTGGGTGACCTATAAGGTAACTGGGGGAATCCTTGCTCCTTGACATTTGATTTACACACTCTCTAAAGGGAAACACCAACAAAATATGTAGGAGTATGTTGAAAAGAATATGTACGTTTATAATATGAATTCTGCATGAATAGGCACGCGTGCGGGATAAGCTATAAAGTTCGTTGGAGTCGGGAAAAATTCCCGAAACTAGTACCGTGTGGGGGTAAAATTCATAACGCGCTTAGCAGTTCAGCTCACCTGTCTCGTTAAACTTCGGAATTTTTAAATTAAATTCTGAATACCGCCGACTCAACAAAGTTGCGAATTCTTAAAATTCGGTATCGTAATTAATCTTTTGGTTTAATAAACAGATCTGGAGGCGAACAAAGAAACTGGAGTGGTTTATTCCTTATTAATGGTGGGGATGACGCTAAATCTTGTAATTAATGCAGGTGCTCGCGTCTGAGCAAACTTACGGAGAGGATCTTCGGCAATTATCGGAAACTCGCTTTCTGTTACACGTTACGCGGAAATTATTATGCTATATTAATTCTGCTAAAAGCTTTTCGGGGGGTTTTAAACGTCGTTCAAGAATGTAATTGTTCAATTGAAGAGCGGCTTATAACTTTATTGTGTAAGTGGCACTCAGGATTGTTTACGGCCTTTCGCTGCCGTTAAGGAGGTCAGCGAACTATTAATTGGTAAGTATGTACTTTGGTTTAATGACTTATTACAAACGGCGGTAATAAAGCAGCAATGCAATCTGAACAAGATTACGGACGAAAACAAACTCACTTTCCTTAAACGATTTACTTAAATAATAAGATAACTATCTAATCGGCGAAATGTGGTAGCACTATTAAGTACGCTTCTGTCTAACCCGTCGGGGACTACAGGCATGATGTTCTGTTAAGAAAACTAACAATTTTTATCTAAACCAACTGAAAACCTGTTCATTCTAATAGTTGAATAAAAGGCACTTAACACATCATATTGCACAAGTGCGTTTCAGTCACACCTGACGTCTATTTCCAACCAGCCAGTACAGCATTATAGCAGACATTACAATACTTATTGAAGTGACGTCACTAAACAGCTGATCGACCCGTCCCCTGCATAAAACGCGTTCAACGCACGAAGCGACTGAAAACAGAAAATGTACATGTTGTCTATGCTTTTTGACTTTTACATCCGTCTGCCAGCAACGTCAGCAAGGTACGACACTAAACGCACTTCTGGAGTATGTTATTGATTTTCACCGCCCGATGGGCGGGGCCAATTCTGTGCGAAAGGGATCACGCGATCGCCTCCTCATTAAATCAGAAGAGGAGCATCAATTTCACTCCGTACAGTTTCTAATTAAGGACGTACCCATTAAACAACTATTTAAAATAGGTAGAGCCTAGTGGAAAAACATTTTCGCGAAAATTATGGATGTCGAAGTAGAGCGTCACAAGTTCAGATATATCATTTTAATCTCCTTATACGTAAGCTATTCGGTGAGTGGAATTACAGTTTACTTCGAGATATATTACGTAGTTAGTTAAATTATTTTCAGGAACTTTACTATACAAACTTGCGTGTTGAAAATAATGTTTACGTGGGTATGACGTTGTGGAAATTCATCGAATCACTAGAACGGGGCATTTTTCCAATAAAGTAGAAAAAGTCAAAGCTATCGTACCTCGTTTTCTAGGAATCAGCTTCGTTAGCAAAGCAAAGGATACGTCAACGGCCGAGTGGCATCGAATACAGTCAATGGCCAGAGCATCCGTGTGGAAATTCCGGGAAAATTCTTTAATTTTTTTACCAAACGTCCGTGTTTTGTTCTATTTCAAGTGAAGTGCTTCACTTTGTGGTTTTCGTTCCACAAAATAACAGGAAATAAAATCGGATCAAAGCAGTCAGTGGAAATCGAACCAAAACACAACACATTAAGAAACAATACAACAACATTACAAAAATCAGGTTTAAAAAATCGGAAATCGAATCGAATCCCGTCAATACGTGCCGAACGCGTTATAAACACGGCCACAGATAACCAAATAAAAATGGCACACTCAACTCTTAGAACGAGAAAGGCGAAAATTGTCTCGTCCCGGTGACATTTCCCTGAGTTCATGGGGTCAGGGTTGGGACGTACCGTAATCGTGACGCGGCTCATTCGTGTCCTGAATAACAATACTACACGTTTAGAATCCCGACTTGGAATCTGCATAACAATATGTACACACGCAGTTCGATCCGATTTCGTGAACCGGTGTGGGATTGAGCGCGACTTTTGTTGAACGTAATTTATGTGTTGATCTTCCTAGTTCAAATAATTTAGGCAGTGATAGATTATGATTAAGCTTTCGTGTCTGCTCTTGTTTTTGATCTATGATTGAATCTGTTTTACATGTGTGAGTACATACAGTATTCACAACGATGTCAGCTACATTGAATTTGTACCAGACGAAAAACAAGGATCACATGATGCTGCCTCATTTATTGAAATCGAAATAGAAATTATTTAAAGCATCTTTATTAAAGTCGAGTCAATAACCTCTATTGACGTCTGTACTATTCGAAATTTCTAGTGCTTCACCAGACAGGTTATCTATTAAACTATGAGAAACAAAATATTGCATAGTCCCCGACTGGTATCAAAGTATTCTCTCGCGTAATTAATTGCACGACAGCTAACAAAATTCAGTTCTTACATAAAAATATTCCAAGCTTTTCCGGACTTTACTACAATTTACTCTACGCACGCGTCAAATAAAAGAAACAAAATAGTTTTCGTTTGTGAAATTTAAAACGACAACAAAGGCGGAATGCTTTGAACATCTGTCATATTAATAGCATGGCAACATTGTATGGAATTAGATGACATTTGGAGCATAGTCAGTTACAAGACACTGCCGAGGTTGGCAACACGTCGCTACGGATCTATGATAGTTTGAACTCCGAATATTGCCTGTGTTCTAATGTACCTAACATTCTTTACAGCCATCAACTCTGCAATATATTGCAGTGTGTAATTACAACGAGAACAAACTATTGATGCGGCTTATTTAAAGAAATAATGTTGAGAATTGTCACAGCTTATTAGAATTTGTGGGCGAGATAGTAGAATTAAAATAAAATCAAGCACATTTACTACAGTGAGTCAGAAATCGGTGCCATTAGAAACAATGTCTATTAAATCTGCTATTGGTATATCTGGGGTTTCCCTTTTCCCCGTGGCTGCCGAACCTTAACCACTTTCAATTAGGTCTCAGTTGAACAATGGCAATTCGAAACTGGGAAAAAGTAAAAAGGCGGCCTAACCCGGCACAATCAAGACTCTCAAGTGCAGAAACATAAATGAAACCATTAATTATCCGCGAACCCAGTTATTCTTCCCTCCTGCCCTCCTCTGCCCGCACTCCATTCCGCTTTTATATTTTTCTCTTTCCCGTTAATTTGTCCAAAGTTAATTGAAGGGATATTTCAGTGAGGGACGACGTAAATAGCTCAAGTTGAAACAATCCAGCAGTGAGTTTTCAGAGCTGCATAACAAGATGATCTCAAATTATGCTTCACCCCAGTTTTGTTCGCGGGGCTGCCTTGTTTAAGGGAAAGAAAATTCTAATTTCTTTCGAGATGTTTTTCTGTCTGTGACTAGTTATCGAAGTGTAGGTACTGTTATCGTGTTATTTTTTAGGGGCTGTAGCTTTAATAAGGTTGTAAACAGGCCGTGTAACGAGCGGAGGTTTAATTAAACCTTTGTAAGGCGCGTACATTTTTCACGTGAGAGCTAAAAGGTTCGCGGCGCGTCACCTAGTGAAGCGAATAACTGGAAGGATTGACGGCACGCCCGCCGTCGCTGCATTGTTTACCAAAACAATGGCCGACCTCTGCGGAGTCATTAACCTACCTCCGATGTCAGCGCGACGCAGTTTGCCGTGCTGCGGAATCTTAACTCGGCTTTAATCCTAAAACTGAATATTTAATTCCACATGTTCTCATAAAACGAGCTCGTAAATTAATGTCGTATTCATTTAACCGTAGTATCTGATGTAATTGCGACGTTATGGAAACAATTGATTATTTTGATGTTGTAAAAACGTTTATGATCGAATTTTATCGTGACTGCCGAATCTAATTACAATCAAACACGAGTATTTTTCATTCATGCGCTTTTCTTTTTTTTAGAAACGTATTTGAGTTAAAGTGTTACTTCCCTTGTTTTTGAAACTCTTCTAGAATCTTTCTTTCAGTAGTAAAAAATATTAGAATTTGAACAAAATGCACACCCATTGCATCCACAGCAGGGCGATAGCACGTGCTTACTTCAAAGTTTATATATAAATTGCATTTCTCAGTTAATTAGTATTCCTAGAAATACTGCCTAACTATCTAACCTACCTATAGCGGTAGAAAGTTCCAATTAATTTGGACCACACACATGTAACTTGGTACTGTCTGACAGTTAGTTGTATTATTACGAAATTATACACTCTGATTTGAAGGTCGAATTTGACACTTAATGATGTCCTGGTATTCGTTAACTTTAGATACCTACCTCGTATGAATAAACTTGTATTAAGTAACGAAGACACGCCCATTGTCTTTATCGCCATCAATATTAAAGTCATAATGACAGGGTCATATGCACAAGCGCAAATTATTTTACAGATCAGCTCATTTTCATGGAGATTGATTGATAGATTTGTGCTCGGTTGATGGCAAAAGGCTCGCCCCTTTCACATGGCAACATATACGTGTACTATTAGGTACACTTATACCTAATCCTTCGGGGATCACAGGCGTGCATTATGCAAATTGTAATGCAAATTTTTCGGAACGTCTGATTGATTTTCTGTCAGACGCATACTGACTACGTTCATTTTGCAAATGTGTACCTAGATACTTGCATTTTATAGTGCCGCATAACTAACATGTAAATCTCAAACAGAGTTACATTGTTGTCATATTTCAGACATAGTAAGACATGTTTTATGACATTCTTACCAACTACGTTGACTGACAGTCTGTCACTCAAGTTTCCTACAAAAACTTATTTAGTTTGTATATTTTCCCGATGCGCTTCGGAACATTTCACTCGCAATAACAATACTAATGGATTCCCGGAAACTTTCCGGCTATCAACATTTTTTTCCCCGCGATAAAAGTTGTTATTTGACACTTACAATAAACCACGAAACCTTTTAAAGGGAATTTGTGTAAAAGTGTAAAATAATGTTACTGTTTGGTGGAAGCTATTAAAATGTAAAATGGCTGGACATTTTGTAGCATGTTGTTGGTGAATATTGGCAACATGTGACGTAATATGACATTGTTTGTTTCAGTGGCAGCGGGTTGACTGGAGCGTCCTGGTGACAGCGGACACTACAATGAGGAGATTGGTGTCACGCGGGCGACCGAGCAGCTCCGTCCGCCGGATGACGTCACGAGGACCGCCACATCCGACGTTATCACCTGGTGGTACATGAAACCGACCAGCCAATTGTGTTCGGTATTTCAATTACAGTGTTGCCAACATTGCCAAAAATTGAATGTCAATGCGAAAGGAGGTCATGTTATGGAAATGGATTTAGGAGATTTTCTGGTCGTTTTTCGAGTCCATGAGTCCTATTAATATGTTTTTCTGTATCAGGATATTTCATAAGACATCAGGACACGAGAGATTGGAAATAAAAATGAGAATATTCTATAAGGGAAATTGTAAAAAACTCTGCAAACCTAAATCCACTGTTCAGCAACATGTAAATAAATCGGCTTAATCATTGCACTATGTTACTACGAGTATGTTTGTGTTAGATTCCAGCTTTTTAATCTTTGATTTGTAAAATGTACAGTGGCAGTGAAAATTTTGCACCTTTCAACACTTGCAATGCAACTAGTAACCTGGCGATAAGTGTTGATGAGTGACGCTTGTCCTAGACCCAACATATTCACGTGGGACCTAAAGATTCCCAGTCTCTTGCCATCGCAAATACAAACTTGCCTTTAAACACACCAACATGCAAACATTGTCATGTCAAGTGTTTCTTAGTTAAGTAAATACAATCAGCGTGTTGTTTAGTACAAGAACAGGTACAGTCGAACAAGTTAATATATAAGCTTTTTTTTTTTTGCCTGTTTTTTTTTATCAGAAATCTTTATAATTTTAGTACACTGAAAATATTGATTGCAATTTTATTTTCTAAAGCGTTTCGCACCAAGCGACTGAGATGTCAAACGCTGTATCGTTTGACATCAATATCTAAATTTATCTGTATAATCTTAAAAGTAAATTAGCTGACTGTGTACTTATTAGCTTGTTCGATTGTACATCGCTCAGTTAAGATTGTTTACAAATATACTGGCTCTTAAACTAAAGCTGCATACATTTAATGGTGGACATTTTAGCTAAATAGCTGCTACGGTCATAAAGTGAGAGAATAAAAAAGAAAGGGATGGGTGTAGGAAGAAAGAGACACACATACGTTTGCGAACTTTGTTTGCAGTCGCGACATTTTGCACTATTAAAATGCAATTTCCTTGAATTTTTTTATGAAATTAAAAAAAAGACTTTAGACTCTAGATTCTGTTATTTATTTCTATTGGTTACCTTCTTAGACAATTTAAATTTAAAAAATGATTGTTTTTTTTTACTTTTTTCTGTGTCACGGAAAAGATCATGTTTCAGAAAAATAACCTCAGAAAATTGTTTTTACAATTTTTACTACAACTAAACAAAAGGGCAGGCAAGATTTATATGACTTGAAATATACCTCCCTCATTCGTTTCTGCTTCATCGAATATTTTTACAAAAGTCTCATAATAGCTAAATATTCACTTTACAAAGTTTAACAACCATAAACAAATTTTAATAGTCGCGCTTCGTAATTGCATCCTTTGTACGAACCCATTACTCTCCAGTTCTCAAACAAAAGTGAATTTTCTAGAACAAAAAGATTAGAAAAAAGAAATCAAAGTATTTCACGAGTATTCCTGTCTTCGTTCTAGAGTTATCGTTAATTCTCTTCCACTATAGAATACTTTGATGGCCTTTTGAATGACTATAGTTACTACATATCACTATCACTACATAGTATCGCTGTCGCTGTCTGTCCGTCCCTATGTATGCTTAAATCTTTAAAATTACGCAACGGATTTTGAAGTGGTTTTTATAGATAGAGTGATTCAAGAGGAAGGTTTTAGTATATAATATTCACGTGGGCGAAGCCGCGGGCATCAGCTAGTTATAAAATAAAGTCTGTCTGTCCGCGATAAACTCAAAAACTACTGCACCGATTTTCATGCTGTTTTCACCAATGGATAGAGCAGTTCTCAAGGATAGTTTAAGTATCTTATTTTTTTCTAAATTCAATCCCTAAAGGAGTTAAATAGGTGATGAAAGTTTGTTGGGATATTATTCGCAATAGCTAGTTTTCTATATGTATTGTAAATAAATATCTACTAAACAGATAGTATCCCAACTACTAATTTCCATGTATACATTTTCATGTAGCAGACAATTTTCCATTCGATTTGTTTCCAGAAATACGAACAAGTCCATGCAGTTACACGCTCCGATATCTTTCTGATTGTCTGTCCATAGTTTTACCTCCATTTTATTTTTATTTTGTCCATAAGTGAGATTGGATTAGTCTGTATCGCAGGAAAATCCTTTATTCTCGAAATTACGGGATTGTAAGTGCAATGATTGAAATGTTGGACTGTTGCCAGCAGCTTGTCTTCGCATGAAACTGAAATCTCTAAACATCGTTATTATTACATGCCGTGAGTTTGAGTGGTCAATGTCCTATTACAGAACAGTTAAAGAATTAAGTGCCAGTATTAGCGCAACCACGTGCGTTTTTTATAGCTCTACATTGATTTCTACATGATTTTACAAAGATAAACTGCCTGGTTGGTCTAGTGGTGCAGCGGGGTGTTCAAAGGAGATACCGCGACCACGGACACAAAGAGCTAAGAAGGAACATGGGTGGTTTATAGTCAACAGAAGTCTGACACTCCATTCCGCTCCCCCAGAGCCGGAGGAGTCACTTGATGCTTTCCCAAACTCCAAAATAAACTAAAAAAAAACTTGAGAGGTGTCAAGGAACACCCGGATGGAACGAAGTTATTGTTATTATTTTTTATTATGTAAAAAATAAAAAAATAAAAAATGTAGAAATGAAAATATCTGGCTTGCTTTCTATAAGAGAGAGAGAGAGACAAACAGAGAAACATGCGACGCCGCACAGCTTACAATAGCTTACTATAGCAAAAAGTGTCGTGACAACTTTTCGTAAGATTTTTTTCCGTCTAGCCCCCTTTCACAACGCGCGATAAGGAACTTCGTTCCAATAAAAAAATGGTTTAGTGGTGACTGCCACGGCTGCTGAGCTAATGTGTGGGTAACTCTCGAGGCCAATCGAAACCAGATTCTTGTGGTCTTGGGTTTCAAATTGTTAGTGGGTTTTTCTATTATGAAGCGACGGAGTTTGTTTTTGTGCCCAGTTGAAAGCAATGAGCTCGCCCCCTATTACATGGGACTTAAACATAACAGGCCAAGTGTGTTGAACAGTAGTTAACGAAGCCAAATAACCCATCGGGGATTACAGGCGTGATGGTATACATGTGTACAAGCAGAAACAAGAAAAATATTACCTACATAGATATTTCAAAGACCTTGAAACCTACAACATGTCTGAGTGCTAAATAATATAGAAACCAGGACCACATCAAATAAAACAAAACTCTATCTATCTTCATTCCCCACGACAGCTCTCATTTCATCTAAAACCCCGTTCAACAAAAGTAGTTATATAGCAAAAACTAATTTGAGAAAACCTTCAAATAATAAGGTCGTTCATTACGCGAACAATGTATCGCGACTGTACCAACATTGCATATGAGAGTTGCGTCATTCGTGTACAGTTGAAGGCAGTTGCACTTAGGCACCTACTATACTACACCGCTATAGATGTTAGCTGCCTTTTATTGTCAAGCGAGTGTAGAAGACACAACAAATGCAGATGCGTCACTCTCCTCAATTTAACGTCATTGTTGCATCATATCGTATCGCGAAAAGTATCGTACGTTGACTCCGTAATACTGCAAAATTACTGTCATTATAAGTACGTTATCGTCGCCGTAAACAATGACAATAGAAATGACGAAAAGTGTTTTATCGTTGAGAAATCGTGTTTTCGTAATCACAGATAGTTCAGATTCGGTGAATGACACGGCATGAAATCTAGCTGTAAATAATTATTATCTAAGTGGAGACAGCCAAGATCAAAATCAATTTGAAACTGTCTGTTTATATGGTATATTTTAGCGGCAGAAAGAGAAGACACACTCCTCACATTTATGTATATTGACAAAACGCATTTTCTGATGCAAGCTGAATGAAAGTAGGTATAGACAGTAAATACTATTTTCAGAAAGAAATAATTTAGGCACGGAATGAGTTGTTCACAACCTACCTAATCTATGACAAACTACTCAACCTACATTCACGTTCTATTCAATTCCACAAGCTTTTAGTGATGCTTTACTGGTGCAGAAACTATTTTACCGTAAGTATAGCTTAGCTAGCTATGTGCTACGCACCCAGTTGGCATCGGGGAGGCCGTGTGTGCGTGGCCAGGCTGCCAGCTTTATGCCTGGACTTGGCAGCAACGTCGATACGGACAATTTGGGACCCGGCCGAGCCACCTAACCCGTTATTGGATTGTCATAATTTAACATGGCGTGTACCTATCGGCTTTACTGCGAGGAACGCCGAGGATAAACTTGATAGTTCCCACGCCAAACGTATTAATACTTGTAATGAATATTGCGAAAAAGTTCAAAGGAAAAATAAAGAAAATTTAAAATATAAAATGCAGACGACGACAATGAAAGACAGTAAGCGATTGTTATAAATTGCTTTTCTGACAGTTTTGTGTTTAAAAATATAGTAAGTTTCATTGCTGAACCAATGCTAAAAGTAAGCAAAAATACGACAATTTGACGTGAAATTTGTAACTAATGAAAAACTGTAATTGTATACTACTGTTATAAAAGGAATAAAAACTATTTGCTCAATCCTTTTTCCTTGAAGGGTGAATGGACGAACTATACAACATTGACGAGAATAAACCGTAGATATATCTATAAACAAACGTGTTTTAGTAGTCATGTACAAGATGCCTTTACAGACAAAACACATGCACAAGCACCCGAACTCGGGTCAAACATGTGAACGACGAAACAATTGTTAACTCCGATGACTCAATGGAAGTCTGAAGACGTTGTATTTAGAAGACGGTACGACTGCTGCATCAGGTGAATTTTCGAACTGACACATATGAAGTTAGAATGGAGGGTGTTTTGTTAACGAGACTAACATTCGTGTAACAAAGTAAGAATTTTAAATTTATACAGTTCTAACTTCAAGCAATTACTTAATTATAGAATATAAATGGTATCTTAAATAATGACTATTACTCAAGTTATCACTTTGACTTGTTTATAGCAATACGGGTGTTAATGCTCAATTATAATTACCTATAATTGCTTAAAACAAATACTAGCTTAGTAATCACCTTTTAAATCATCGTCCGGGTTACTTTTACAATTACTATAACTCCTTCTAATCAAAGTTTTAATAGGTTTTTCATTAGACATTTCTTAGTAAGCCTAGAGTCTGGATTAGTGTCATATTAATGACAGTGGGCTCGCTTCTATAAAGAGACATAAAGTCTGAAACCATCCAGAGTTCAAATGTATTTTATATAATGTAAGGACAAAAATTGTGCCGGGGCAGTGAGTTGTCCAAAAGAGATACCGCGGCCCCGGACAAAGGGCTAAGAAGGAACATGGGTGGTTTTTAGTCAGTGGAAGTCTGACACTCCCTTTCGCTTCGCCCAGAGCGGAAGGAGTTATTTGATGATTTCCCACCCTCCAAAAAAAGGACAAAAACTATTATTAGTACTTTGCAAGAAGTTTTAGATACAAACAATGTTCCAAAAAAACAAAAGAAACAAGCTCTTTAATCCTAGACAAACCGCATCCTAGGAAACCAGAATTCCGTCGGCCACCAATATCGTACAAACGATTGCACAGGCCCGTGGGAAACGCACGTACTTGCATTATGAGGACAATGCTGGTCGGTATAAAAAGATGCGGCCGACAATGCATGCTCTATGGAAAACCACCAACCATGGCCCGGTCACACGAGTGTCCAGCCAAATGAGAGGAACGGAGGGAACTCGGTTAGCTTATAATGAAAGTGTACTTGATTTATGCTTTAAGAATGTTTAGTGTGCACATAGTTTTGTTATGCTTGAGCGAGTGCGATAGTGAAATAAGTACGATGGTAACTAACGGGCCCGTATAAACTGAGTGTTATAAAATATTTTTGGGGAAGTCTGGGGGGAGGGATCACTGTTCTTGCATATTATTATTAAAATATACATTCACCCTGATAACCGATTCTAACCTTGCCCTGAGATAAAAAAAAGGATTATGAAATGACTTTGGAAATTATGCTCAAGTTTTACTTCATTCTAACTACATATAGATACCGTTGGTTAGATTGCCAAAATCCAGCTAACAAACACAGCAAATACATCAATAATGGTCAGCACGCTAACCAAATGACAGGAGGGCCTTGCAACTGAACCGGATTACGCTACCGATTAGCGACTGTGTATTTACAGCGACATACAGCGCTGTAAAGCGACGTACAGCGCTGTAAAGCTGCACTTACACGGGCAATTTTTAGCGAAACGTGGTGGTCAACAGAATGCCAGGAGCGATATGTAGCAACATAATAAACTAGTTGCTCCATATTGTTCAATATGGCGTGTCATTGTAACTACGGCTAACAAGCATCTTGGCATCGAACAATATGCACTAAAATGTCCTCCGTTGTTCCACTCATTGCTTTACTGTCTTCCAGTAACTATTGTGGGCAATAATAGCCCTTGTGTAACTAAATGATAAATTAATAGTATAGATATACGCGTTGATAGTATATATATATAGATATACGCGTTGTTTGATAGTTACAAAAAAATCATGTAACAAATCAATCAATCAATTGGAGCAATCATAAGCTCTGTGGTAAATACAGCAAGTAATTACCGCAGTTGCAAAAAATTGCTCGTGTAAGCGCATCTCAAAAGCAGCGTACACTCGTATGTAGCGTATACATCGAACACGTGTGTCGAACGTATTAACACATTAGGCGCTTACGACGGTTAAGTAACACCTCTCGGTCGCCTTCGAGAAGTAACGGCGATGTGTCGTGTCAACTCGTGTCGCATCGTATGCGCAATTGGTAGGCATTAATGTAATTATTAGCCGTATGGTATTTTTTGCTGTAATCGCAGTTCACTTCTGTTTTAAAGATTGTCATTCATCAGGAGATAATCGTCATTCTCCTGCCCTTATCCAAATTTATTTGGAGTACGCGGCATGTCGTCTTCTTCCATATTTCTCTATTACTCGTCATCTTAGTAGTCATGCCCTTTCTAGCCATATCAGTGGAACACTGCTGTTTTTGCTGAGGCCAAAAATTAGATAGTAAAATATAAATGAGCTTATTCGAGCATTTTTTTTATGCAGAAACTGCAAATTACTGCCGATGGTTGGGAACTCTAGCAAACTAAGTACTAACTCTGGCTTCATCGAGAAAAATAAGGATTTTCCCAAAAGTACATTAAACTATCATGACACCTTTTTTTTTTGGCGGGTGGAAAATCATCAAATAACCCCTCCCGCTCTTTTGGGCAGAGCGAAAGGGAGTGTCAGACTTCTACTGACTAAAAACCACCCATGTTCCTTCTTAGCCCTTCATGTCGAGGCCGCGGTATCTCTTGCGAACAACCCGCAGCCATGACACCTTGACATTACCGTTAATGAAGCACAATACTCCGATACTACATTCCTATCAGAGCATCGGCAAAGCACCCTAGATTTAAGGGCTTCGACACCGGCCGAATAATTTACGTACTGAGCACCTACTAATTATTATACATCATGTCTCCGTACTCTGCCTCTGGCTACATGTAAGCCAGTGTACGACCATTAACCTAGCCTAGATGCCCATTAATTTAATAGCAAGTTTTCTTTGCCACGGCGGCGATTAAGCGACTGCTAGAGTCCCGACTAATTCAACCGGGGTTAGTGCACTAACCGCCCGTTAGCCACGCTTACGCAGCTTAACTTACTACAGATTTATGCATCGGACCCACTCCACAAATGGTTTCACACTATATCGCTATTCAAAGGATTACAACTTTAGTTTAAATTTTATAGGTGAACGCAGTTTTACGGCCGGTTTGGAAAGTTTAAATGCCACTAGGTTTATTAATTGATGCAATGTGGTTTCTTTAAAAGCGTTGATTGAAAGTTTCCTCTAAAAGTAAAACATTAAAGGTGAACCAAACGTTGAAAAAACACGATCGTATCCAATATCAAAGAGGATTTGAACTTTAAAACAATCCAAACGAATCCATCACAAACTTTTTACTTTTCAGTGACTTCAAAACGTGAAGTGAAAAGCTTAAATATTGGAAATTAAAACGTGTACAAGAGGTGCGACGTTCGTTAGACAGATAAAATATTCTCGCTTATGCTAAACTGTTTATGTAAATGAAATAAGTTGTCGCCTTAGCTCTTGATTACAAAGAGAACTTGGAGTAGTTTTGTTTACGGGTTAATCGCAGCTGCGTCTTGTTTTTCTCTAGTGTTTATTCTTAGCTCGACAGGTGCAACTCGACTATAAAAGGTGAAACATTTTAGTGCAAAGTTCATACAAACTGAGAGCACTTAAATTATTAATTGAACAAACTCAGTTTTTATAGTATTTTCGCTGGACGAGCGACACGGATATCTTGGAGAAACTAGATATTCTATCTCAGTTTCAAGTATGAAGATGAGATGCTTAGAAAATATGAAAAGGGATAGTTGCCTCGACTATAACTGTTGACTGCCTCGTTGCCGCGTTGGTCCACCGATCACAAGCGTCATTGCTGAGCATGAATTTCTGAGTTCGAATCCCGTGTCGGGCAGTGTTATTGGATTTTTCAATCAGAAATTTCTCAGTAGCAGTCTGAATTTGTGCCCGGTTGACGGTAATAGGCTCGCCGTCACATGGGACTTAAACATAGCTAGCGAAATGAGGGTGTACTATTAGGTGCCTATAAACCTTTTTTTTTTTGGCGGGTGGAAAATCATCAAATAACCCCTCCCGCTCTTGGGCAGACCGAAAGGGAGTGTCACACTTCTACTGACTAAAAACCACCCATTTTCCTTCTTAGCCCTTCATGTCGAGGCCGCGGTATCTTTTGCGAACAACCCGCAGCCCGGACGGGCGTGCCTATAACCCTTCGCGGAATAACAGGCGTGATGTTATGTTAATGAAATACTTAACAATAAATAAAAACCCCTCTAAAAATACAACCTTTCATCTCAACATAAAAGTTTTCAACACAAAAAAACCACAACGGAATCAAAATGCAAATCCGTTTACACAAAGTTATTCATTCGACCCATCCCTAAAATAGAGAATACGTAAAATAAAAAGCAAATCCCTAATTCTGACTCTTAATGAAATTAAAAACTTGCGCCGGCTGCTAAAGTTGCAAGTACTCTCCTCGATCCGGTTGTGGCAAACCGGATTAAGGGGTGAGGCTATCCGATTTCTACATTATCAATTTACAATTTCCTATCTAGACACCTAGATACTTGTGAACTAAGAACAAAGGGATAAAGTTTTAATTTGTTTAGGTCCAAAGGAAAACAGTTGGTTTGTATCGCTGAGTTTTTCTCGGAATTTAAAGGAATTGTTAGCACTTTAAATGTGAACAATGGAAGTTTTTAAATACTGTGAGAGAACTGATTTTGGTTTAGCGTGTTTTCTTTAAAATAGTGCTTTACTTTTTTGTGATTTAAACTAACTTTACTTGTTTATCTTAAGTTTAGTTAGTTCAAAATAGACGTTCTAAAAAACAAAGATCATCATCAGATGATGATCACAGCAAAGTTAGTTATAGTTGGGAAAAGGCTAGGCAGATTCTGCCAAGCTTTTTCCCAACCATGTTCGGGTCCTCTACCAGTCTAACTGGATGCAGCTGAATACCATATTTTTTTTTTACATGGAGCGACTGCCAATCTGACCTCCACAACCCAGTTAATATACTGGGTAATACGATACCCATTGGTAAGAGTGGTAGTCAGCGTATCGGGCCACTGACTACGTCCTGCGGGTTGTTCGGAAGAGATGCTGCGGCCGCGGACGCAAAGGGCTAAGAAGGAAGATAGGTGGTTTTTAGCCAGTAGAAGTCTGACACTTCTTTCCTCGGGAGGGGGGGGGGGGTTATTTGATGATTATCCACCAATCAAAAAAAAATGGCCCCTGACTACCTGTAACGCCTATCAATGATGTATAAATGACAACAGGGACTAACAGCTTAACGCTTAAATATTTTCTGAAAAATAAAAATAAGTATCTTTTTATTTCAGACGTTTTGGTCCATAATATTTGTTAGTAGCGACTTAAACGCTATGTTACATTTAAAAAATTAAGAGATTACATTAAAAATTTAAACTTTACATTAAATAAAAGATACGGTACTTAAATAAATCTTTGAATCTTTTAAATTTCCATACAATATGATATATATTATTTCCTTATCTATTTGTGAAAACAACATGACCATACAAAAATAATATTTTAAAATAACGCAACCACTTTTTATAAAAATTGACTCATCTTTGTTATCATATCAAGCCGATGAGATGACTGTTTTATCGGAACTCTTCGAGATAAAACTAAATCTCTACAAGTACTAACATATTACTAAGGTAACACTTTATCAGACCACTGATAACAATTCAATAATATCTTGCCAGATATTCAAAGGGTATGTAATACAGCTATTTATACAAAAATAAGTACGTATTCTATCTACAGATTGCTAGATGGGGTTACCTAAGTTGATATAAATGTACAGACACGTTTTGTACTACGTTTGTTATTTTATCGTCTTAACTATGTGGAAAATTCTATCAGTTAAATAATAATGACGTAAACATACGCCTGCAACACCGAAGGGTTAGGCAGAGATGTACCTTATTGGTACACCCACATTTAGCCAGTTATTTTTAGTCCCATATAAGACTATTGCCACCAACTAGGCACCAATGCAGGGAGCTACTCAAAAATCCCAATAACAAGTTGCCCGACCCGAAAATCGAACCCAGGACCTCATGTGATTGTGATCGCTAAACCAACGAGGCAGTAAATAATTATACTGACAAAATTATTATTTATTTGCATTAGTGAATCTTGTCTATCTCAATTTAATTTATTTTCAATAATTTTACCTATTTTAAATTCTGATAAGTTGCATCTGGACAACCTACAGTACTACATTCATTGCTACTAATCTAGTATTAAATTTAATTATTTCGTTACTAACAAAATTATGGACATTACCTAGTCTGAAATAAACACATTTTTAAGCTATTGCATAGCTTCTATCGCGGGCCTTGAGCGTGGGGACCGAATCCAGAAATTCCGTAACGAAAAAAACCTAACACCCCCCACTCCGACCGGCACAGATTAACATCTCATTTATTTAATAAAAGAAAAAAAAATGTTTTTTTATCGGTCACCACGCTCAAAGTGTAACTTGAATTAATATCAAAGAAAAAAAAAAGGAAAAAAAATACTGCATTAATAAAATAAATAAATAATTATAATTGCATAAGTTGATAAAAAATGCTATGCAATAGCTTTACCGCGGCAGTCTCCAGTGCCACACGTCTTTTTTTTATTAGATATTATACAAAATATATTTTCGTATTTCTACGTAATGCACACACCTTCTTTCATCACACTTTTTGTACATAACGTTAGGTAGATGTGTGCAATAAGAACGATATCAGACACAATCGGAATGATGCAAATCATGATTACACAGTATTTAACAAATGACGTGCGCACACGCCTTTTTAACGTCACTTAGGAACTTTACTGGTAAACATTTAGGACCTGATGTATGAATCATCAATTATCTTGTTACTATTTGCTGTACAAATGTAAGTAATAAAGTTTTTTTTTTAAACTGGAAAGTTAGACTGGAAATTCAAGTTGATGTTAGTTTCACTGACTGACTACCGCTATAACAAATTTTCCGAGAAGAAACACAAGAAACACAAACTATATAGTAGAAACTACGCCACGCTGTGTGTAAAGACCCCAAGATTTAAGTGAATGGTAATTATAAGTTTGCATACAACCTCATTCACCTATAAACATTAGAAACTAACAGGTCCTCGTCATCTTTAACAGGGAACTTCACAGTAATATCGTGAGGAAGAAAGTTTTGTAATTACAACCTAATACCAGTTACCTATTAAGAGGAGCTCGTGGCTCAATAATTAGTCACTCGGGTCGATCTTCATTCACTAGTTTGTAAGAAAAAATTTTGCAAAAACAATAAATAAATATTATTATTATTATTATTCAGGTTAAACCGCACTTGCCTAGGTTAGTCCGTAGATAGGTGACCACTCATTATATCCCGAGTTTCCCCCGTTCCTCGGAAAGCACGTTAACCCCTGGTCCAAGCTGACATTTATACATTTTTGACAGTTGTTACAGGTAGTCAGTGGCCTGTGTGGAGTTTGACAACTAGTATTGATAGGTATCCTACTAACAATCTAAAACTAATTGGGTTGTGGAGGTCAGATAGGCAGTCGCTCCATGTAAAATACAAGTGTTCATCTGCATTCGGTTAGACTGGAAACCAACTCATGTTCAGCAGTCGCGCTTCCAACGACTCAACCAACGAAGCAGTCCAACAAGCAGTAAGGAAGAAGCGCCACACAATTTAAATCTAACCACATACTGTAATCACCAATTAATCTGTCATCATCATGGTTATCACAAAATTAAATCATCCATTACCGGTCAAATACTCCAATTTTCGGCAAAAGATACTCACAAGACATATTTGATTAACGTCTTCAATCCCACATAACTCTTCCGATATTCAAATGAGAAATTCCAAATATTATAACGACGTAACTTTCCTAAGGAGGAGCAATTTTGTTAAATAGGGAGGTCCTAACTAAGGCAAGGCTTGGATACGTGACAACAGTTCTTGGAAGCTACCGTCAGAGGGGGCCTTTTGAATTATAGCCACCGTCTGTCCCACCACTTATCTCTGCATAATGATACTAGGTTCGGTAACATGATTCTAATGTAAGTCTGGGAATTTCGTTTGGTGGAAATAATTTTGGTACTACTGTTTTATGGTTGGTTGATTCCGTGATGTAAGTAGGTAACTCGGTACGGTCAGAAGAATAGGAATAAGGAGAAATCATTTTTACAATTTAAGAAATGTTCTCGTTTTAAGTACATGTAGTACAGCCAGCAGCACCAATATGTACTCGTAACCACCACTAAGCAACTTTTAGTAGACATCGCCTGTTGATTTATTTTTTCATGTTACGTAACGAAACTAATATTTTGAAACCCATATTTATCATAAAGTAGGCCATATCTCGGGGCGGTGGGGATCTGCTGGATGCGAGACGCATGGGGCCAGTCAATGTGGCGACACTTGGAGGCCTTTGTCCAGCAGTGGACGTCTTTCGGCTAAAATGATGGTGATTATGATGATGAGGCCATAATGTCTAAGTTGCAATTGTTATTTCGAGAGAAATTCGCGTTTGAACTTTGCCAAGTGTATACATATTAATGCCCGTGACTATACCCAAAGAACAGCCGTCATTCTTTGTTAGGCGTACAAAATAACTTGGGCAAATGACACACTTTTTGTGTCTTTGTCAATTTGATTTGCAATTCATTTCCCTGACTTTACGTTTTACAATCGCCAAGGAATAATAATTAATAGCTTTGTAGAGACAAGTAAAATAAAACTAAAAGTAAACTATTTAAATCTTCACACAATAAAAAGGGATTTCCCAGTCAACAAACAAACTGAATATAGGACAGGATATAACTGTCCAATATCTATTAGATTTAATTCGAAAAAGAAGGAAATAAATATCACCATTAAGTCAGCTTAATGCCCAAAGCGTTGTCATTTAGAAAGAGATAAATGTATCTTAATCTTCTTGAAACGGGACATAATATAATTTATCTAATCCCATATGTTGAACAAAGACTATAATATTATTTGACTTGCAAAATACATGTAACATTCCTTGGGAATACTAGTACAAATGCCATATTAATTTTAGTAACGCTAAGTACCTACAAGAGTGAATGTACTAAAGTGTAGTTAAATGTTTGATGTTAAACAGAGCTTAACATTGAGTTCTGATAATTTAAACCACTTCTACAAGCAAATGGTCTACAGGCAAAATGATTTTAGATTAAAACACAAAATATAATTTAATAATAAATCAAATTTTGGTTACGGAGAGGCCCAATATGTAAAATTTTTGACAATTGATGATGTGCTGATTAAGTGGTAACCATTTGTGTGTCTATGTCGATAACCAACACGTCTGAAAAGTTGCGCTAGTTAATATTAAATTAACTAGCGCAACTTAACCTCCATTACGAAAAACACATCACCATGACTTACAAAAATTGCTCTCTCTCTCTCTCTATTAAAATTATACTACAAAAGTAAAAAGCACAAATTAAAGCAAGCCGGTGAAATAAAGCCTTAAGTTACTCGGCAATGTATAGAATTTTTGTTTCTTTGCTCACTTAACCAAATTAAGCAGCGTTAAAACTCATTGCTCAAAGTAATTTCGTAGAGGGAGTCAATTTAAGGGCGGAAATTGCTTCATTTACCGCTACTGGGTGACAAAATAGGTTCAAAGATATTTACCTATTTCCCATGTAGACCGATTTGTCGGCAGACTGAGACAATTACTTCAGTTTGTAATTAAATAAAGTAATGATTAAGTTAAATCATGATAATTAGGTGATTCTTATAGTTAAGCAAATTAGGCGTTATTAAGTGCCGCTTGTTATTTCTTGTGTTGTTTACTTGGATTTATTGTTATTGTGTAATTAAACGATTATGAGAGAGCCGTTGCGTCGCTATTTTCAATTTTTGAGACCATTATAGAAATTTTGTTCAGAAAACGATTGAATGTCTATTCTTGTGTAAGTTCAGGGAAATGAGTGAGCATTATGAGCTGACTTCTTGTTCTTAGCGTGTCGATGACAATTTCAATTGAGTCGACCCAAAATATGGCGACTAGTCTGGCACTTTCAGTCCCGTCCAGGCAGTACATAATATCAAGTGTCCCATCGTTTAATATAAATGATAATTATATTCCATTATGAATTTACGCGTAGGTATCTAGGGCATGTTAGATTGTAGGTAATGCTCGAAAACTAATTCCGTACCGAAACATTAGAGCAACCAAAATGCCGCGGTTTGATGTAATTCACGTACCGCAAAACAGTTTCTGTTCTTCATCAAACTGATATTACCTTTCAGAAAGAGGTAGAGCATATTCCTAGCTAGAAATATTCTCGCTAATACAAAGTTTTAACATAAAACGATAGCTTAATTTAAATATATTATACAAATTGATACTGGTTGGCGATATTAAACGCAAAATTCAAGTGCCTTTTGAGCGTCGCAATGTTATTGAATCGTCTAGGAAATTGAATTTACGGCAACATAATAACATTAACCGCCCCATTGGTCTAGCGAGGGAGAGTAAATCTTGAAGACTTGCGTTTTGAAACTGTTGAGCATGGGGTACTGGGTTTGATTCTCGGGTCGGGTAAAGTTTTATCGGGTTTTCCGTCAGGAATTTTTCAGTACCAGTCATGTAGTCTGGATTTGTGACCGGTTGGTGCCGTTGGGGCTCCCCCTATTACATGGGACTTAAACATAACTAGCGAAATGTGGGTGTACTACTAGGTACACCTCTGCCTAACCCTTCGGGGATTACAGGCGTGATGTTATGTTATGTAGCACTTTACTACTAAGCTAAACAAGCTTGCGATGTGACAATAAGTTAAAGGAGAGTGAACGACAACAAGAAATAAAGACCGATCACTTGCCAAAAAGACGTCCGAACAATTTGGTTCTTGCCACTATAAATATTGAAATTATTACTAGTTTCAGAATTCATCCTACAAATCATTTCATCACCCCGCTTTGAGCTAGTTCTCTACATGCCCGTGCTTTGGCTTACCTATATCTATTCTCTCATATAACTGGTAAACTCTAAATGCAAGAAAGCTTTAGCCATGTGCTAACTACCATAATTCTCCTGCCCTTATCCCCATTTATTTGTAGTCGACGCAGTATGTCCTCTTCTTCCATACTTCTCTAATAAATAATCTCGTGCTAATTAACTTTTATGAATCTCAGCCTTACTGATTAGCTCGACACTGGCTCCCATATAAAAATAGTTATCAGGATTGCAGATCTTTACTGCAAAACGGCAGAATATGGGCCACAAAAAGATTTTCTTTGAGATCACGACCCCCAGTATGATGTAAATCGCTGTCATATTCTACTAGTTGTAAAGCTAATCACTAAAATCTGAGTCATATGCATGCAGTAGTAGGTTCCATGACCTTAGGGCCTAGAAGCGCCACCAGCCTAGTAGGCCCACAGTATTAAATCGTTCTCAACGGATTTATAGAACTTTTTTTTCTTGGGGTGTCGATGATAATTTAAATTGAGTTGTCAAAACATTTAGCGACAAGTTTGCCAATCTCAGTAGCGCCCATCAGCTCCTGTGATGCGCAAGCAACAGGATATGTCCTGCCTGGACATGATATCAAGACGTGTCCCATCGTTTTATAGGCCACACCACATTCTCACTTCAGGGCAGAGTCAACTATAAGTCTCCACCTGAACAGGTGTTCCTTGCTTCGGCCAACTTCGCAATCTATTGAAAGTCTTCCAGGTACTATAGAACTGACTGCTTTGTTGCTTTAGTTGTACCCAGCGCTTCTGCTGAGTATGACATACTGTGGTCAATCCTCGGATCTGGCTATTCGTCATTAGGCTTGAAGCAATTTCACAGTCGCAGCTATATTTATGCCCGGTTGTAGCCAAAAGGCTCACCTATTGCAAAACAGCTCCACATACGTGATGGTGTGTGTCTAGCCTTTTCCCAACTATGTTGGAGTCAGTCCAGGCTCACCGCATGCAGCTGAATACGAGTATTTTACATGGAGTGACCGCCTATCTGACCTCCACAGCCCAGTTAATATGATACTCTTTGGTAAGACTAGTTGACAGACTTTCAACTATCTGTTACGATACTACTTTCAAAGATATTCAAACGACAACCGTAACGTTGCGGTTTAACGTGCTTTCCGAGAACGCACGGAGGAAACTCAGTATGTCATGGGTGGTCACCCATCCACAGACCAACCTAGACAAGCGTAGTTTAACTAAGAATTTGATCAGATTATAATCAAGCCACAAGCTCCGCTGATGATGTGCGTATTTTAAGAAAATCTACCACGATATAAAATCGGTTTATGAAATAATGTCGCTATAACTGTACACCAAATGTTGGCACGCCATTGTGTTGATGATAAAAGCATCATAAATGACACATGAGGCACATCGCATTAATGCACAAGGTGTTGACATGTTTTCAACGCGGCTATTGAGAGCTGGTGCCGAAAAATAAACAGCAATTTTGATGCAACACATTTGCATCAAAATGGACTTGGGAATCGAAATCCAGGACCTGATCTCAATATAAATGTGACAACTAAACCAAAGAAGCAGTCATAATGTGACAATGTGTGTAATGGGAGAATGTGTTGCATCGGAATCCTTGTCTTTTTTTGTTTATAAACACGAAAGTACGTGCGCTCAAACAAGGTATTAAGTATACCGCCTGCTAACTTACATTTACTTTTTTATCTCTTATTTTTAGGAGTTATCTGACCAGCCGGCTTAGCATGACCACCGAAGAAACGGGTTTTGTCGACGGAAGAATCGACAAAATGACAGATTGTCGGAAAATTTAATGTCAAATTGTATGGAAAAAGCTTTGTCTATTCTTGGTAGAATAGAGATAGAATCGCCATACTACGCGTGCTGCAGCCGCTGCAGGGCTATTGTGTATCTTTTTAAATATCAGTGGCTATTTTAAATATGTGACATTTATGATTTTAATTTGTTGACTTTTCTAATTCAATTTATAAACTGTACTAATGTAATTGTGTGTTGTGTTTTATCTTATTTTCTAATATTTTTATTTAATGTAACTAATGCTATCTATGATCCACTTGTTGATTGAAATAAATTGATAATTATTATATACTAGCTGTTCCCGGCATGCGTTGCAATGCCCTTTTTCCTACCTACTACCTGCCAGTGTACCAACTACCTACCTACCCTACCTACCTACTACCCTACCTACCTACTACCCTACCTACCTACTACCCTACCTACCTACTACCCTACCTACCTACTACCCTACCTACCTACTACCCTACCTACCTACTACCCTACCTACCTACTACCCTACCTACCTACCTACTACCCTACCTACCTACCTACTACCCTACCTACCTACTACTCTACCGACTACCCTACCTACTCTACTATCCTACTTACTACCCTACCTACTACTCTACCTACTACCCTGCCTACCTACCTACCACTTTCTCACCTTTTAAACCTTCCCTGGACTTCCACGAATAATTCAACACTATAATTTGCCAAATCGGTCCAGCCGTTCTCGAGTTTTAGCGAGATTAACGAACAGCTATTCATTTTTATATAATATAGCTGTACCCCGCGTGCGTTGCAATGCCCTTTTACCTGCCTACGTACCAACTACCTACCACCTACCTGTTACCTACCTACCTACATACTACTAATTTCTCACCTTCTCTGGACTGCTACAAATGTTTCAAAACCAAAATTAGACAAATCGGTCTAGCCGTTCTCTAGTTTTAGCGCGACTAACTAACAGCAATTAATTTTTATATTATACGCAAACACCATTTGAAAAATCATTTTTCTATTGGGAAAGAAACAGTAATTATTTGTGATTATTGTGATAATGTCGTATGGTCTGTTTGAAGTTGTCATTCGTTGACTGAACAACTGAACGTCACTCAATTGTTTTGCCTTCCCGGAACCTCTCCACTAACACTTGAACTTTATAGTACAGTATTAAAGCTCAAATTGATTTGACGTTTTAGTTACAAAACGTTTGTATGGGAAAAAGAAAAGGGCTGTTTTTAGGGCTTTTCCGGCCATTATTCGAATTTTTCTCGCCGTAAAAACCATCCTTGAACTTCAACGAACATTTAAAAAAAAAAATCAGCCAAATCGGTCAAGCCGTTTTCATGTCAAGTCGTGACAACGAAAAACGGGTTTCATTTTTATATATATAGATATATCGATTAACTGTTAGATGGTTATGGTTTGGTACAAAATGGAACCATTCGACAGTTAATCGATGGACACTATGATAGCCACTGACATTTAAAAAGATACGCAATAGCCCTGTTGAACGTGCACCTACTACTCCGTGATGGCGGCGTGTTGGTCAGCAGCCACCAAGGTTACATGAATTGATGTCAAACGGTACAGCGTTTGACATCAGTCGCTTAATGTCAAACGCTTTATAAAGTAAAATTGCAATAAATATTAATTGTGAAGAATTATAAAGATTGCAGCGTGTACTTTATAGCTTGTTCGACTGTACCTTTCTGGGTAGTAGGTATGTGAATGCTAAACCTTTGTTAAGATTGAATGCAGATTACGATTGTTTGTCGGTTATTGCTTTAGTATTGTCGTGGAATTCCTAAAGTGCATGTTTTTCGTGCTACGTTCTAATCAAGATCAATTTTAGCACGATTTTTGCATAAAACATCAAAAACCGAGCTAAGTCAGTGGACTTATATCGTGGCCTCTCATCCATGTTTACACTAAACACACTTTCATATTATAACTCCCCCTAGATATTTCTACGAGGAATTTGAAGGATATTTCCTTAGATTCTCTCATCATGGCACCCTGTTCTCTCCCTTTACATGGGACTCAAGATAAGCGGCAAAACATTAATGTTCTAAAACTAAACGTCTGTTATACCCTTCGCGGATTACAGGCGTGACGTTGTTGTTGTAGAAAATCAAAACCCCTTCATCACTAGAGACCCCAAGAAAGGATCGCCATAACTCTGCGGCTTCGTAACCTGTCTATACAATTTGTAACGTACAGTCTACGCCCAACATTACCTGACCCCTCTCTTCACACCACTTTGTACCATTTTTCTTTATACGAGGGGTCAGGTTATGCTGGTCCGTGACTGTCCAAGTTTACGCACCGTGAAATTATTCCTCGCACCTCCTCTGTGTGCCGTCCTTGTCCTACCATACCGGCTACAGTCGCATCTTCACGCATGCTGATTTTTCGACTTGAGTGCGCCTCAACGAATGCACATACAGAAGAACCTAGCCAAATCGCGAAGCTCCCCTCTGTCACCAACTGTCACACGGCACAGGAGCCTTCCCTAAACGGTCGGGTAACACCTAACAAGTGCTTCGCCGTTTACTTTGTTATGCTAACAACGTTGATTTGTTTCTAGTTTTGTTTTTCTTTTGGATGGAATGTTTAAGCCGGTGTTACTGGGGGGTAAGGAGATTTTCGATTTAGAAGGGTTAGTTGAGAGATGCAGGTTTATTGTGTTTCTTGATCGATCTTTGAAGATGAGTGGTTTGGGACAGTGGACACATCGTCACAAAGAAGTGGCTAACAATAGAACCAGTAACCTATGATGGCTCTTCAATTATTCATGTCAGTCGTTTGACGCCAACTGACTAATTTTCTTCAAGTTTTTAAGGTAATAAACGTATTTTAAAGGGTGTATATGGGACAAACTTAACCTATATCAAACAGCAAATTTCAATGTACACGAGTTGATTGATTACTTCAACACTATCTTTCAGAAATTCCTTTCATAATGTACTTTGAACTGCGTAATTTTAGAGCATAGTAGAATACTTGATTATTAATAAGATTAAGTTCAGTTAATCATAACAACATAACGTAATTTGTAACTTCCTAACCGTCTTATCGGTTTATCCAGCTTTACTGGATTAAGATTACGCTATCGTGATTTGGATTTAGTATTGAAACTGAAAAGAAAAACATCGTATGTGTCAGCTGATCAACCCACGTGTGAAAGATTTAATGTTGTGAACGATGAGCTATCAAGCTATACAAAAATATATATCAAAATTTGAAATATAATATTATACAGACCAGGAGAGCAGAGTACAAAACCAATACTTATTCCTCTCATACATAAACTCACGCCCGTTATCACTGTAGGGTTAGGCAGAGGTGTACTTCGTCGGGGCTGCGGGTTGTTCGCAAGAGATACCGCGGCCTCGCCATGAAGGGCTAAGAAGGAACATATAGGTGGTTTTTAGTTAGTAGAAGTCTGACACTCCCTTTCGCTCTGCCCAAGAACGGGAGGTGTTATGTGATGATTTTCCACCTACATTTGGCCAGCTATGTTTTAGTCTCATGTAATAGAGGAATGAGCCTATTGCCATCAACCGGGTACACATCCAGACTCCATGACTGCCACTGAGAAATTCCTGATGGAAGAACCCAAGAATACTTTTCCTGACCTGGACCTCATTCTCAGCAGTCGAGCTATCATCTATTTAGTATAGTATTATTATCGGTGAGAGAAAAAAAAGCTGCCAATGATAGTAGACAGAACAAAGTGTTTCGGAAAGATTTTTTTCCAAGCAAAAGATCTGTAATGGGGCTTATGGGTAAGTAATACGTTTTCCAAACAAAATAGGGTGTAAAAGTACCCTTAACGCAAACGAAGGGCACTTGTTCTTCCCACCATTTTTTTGTTCTAGACCATACCTGCGAACCTCTTAGTTACGGAGATATTGGAGGTCAAAGTTCCAAATTTTTCACAGCTGTTTTTGTAAATATTGATTTTTCAGGTTATAACTTTACTTAAATTACCTCTATGATTCGTTCACTATTCAAAGCATCCACTAGCACGATGTTTTAACAGTGTTACAATGAGTTTTACCGTAAAATGTGATTTTTGAGCCAAAAAAAAAAGTCGTTTCGCAGCAAAAATATTTGCGAAGAGGTACTTAGTTTGATGTACCGAATGCTTGGTTGACGGCTGTGTGCTGGGTTGATTTACACCCTGTATAGCTATAAAGAGGCTTATGAAATACTCAGTTCGAATTTCAAGTAAAGCCGTGCTTGCCTAAGTTGCTCCGGGAAAGAGTGACCACGCATTACATACCGAGTTTCTTCCGTACCTCGGTAAGTACGTTAAGTCGTTGGTTCCGGCTGTCAGGTAGTCAGTGGTGAAAAAGTATGATAACTAGTCTTATCAAGAAGTAGTCTTCTTGATAAGACTAGTTATCATACTTTTTCACCACTGACTACCTGACAGCCGGAACCAACGACTGGTTGTCGGAGTAACTGGGTTGTGGAGGTCCGACAGGCAGTCGCTTCATGTAAAATACTGGTATACGTAGTTGAGGTGATAGTAGTCATGATGGATGTCATGTTTTATAGACATTAATATACTATTTGTGGCTGTAAAATCAGAAACCACATACTAAAAGTAACGATCTTAAGAAACTCATTTGGCTTCTTCAACAATCGTGTTTCCAAATAATAAAAATGTAAAACAATCTATTAACGAAACTAAGAATAGCAGTGGACACGGAGCTCCAATGAAAATCTTTTAAAAGGCTAGAATTACAGATAAGATTGTTAGTTTTAGAGGATCTTGCCCGTTCTCTTTGCCAACATATGTAACTTTTAATCAGCACTTAGTGGCATCCCGTCGTGTTTGTGGCAAAATAGGTTGACTATTCTGAAATCACTCTGTAATACTATTGTCTTTCTAACAAAACATCTCGCCTGTAATTCTCGAAAGGTTTGGCCAGAGGTCTTCATAATAGTACCTACACCACCCATATTTTGCTTAACCAACCCAGTTTTGTTTAACTCCTATGTAAAAGGAGGAGAGCCTATTGCCATCAATAGGCTCTCCCCCGTGATCCGACGGGATCTCCGTCCACGGGCCCGCGTCTACGGTGGCCGGAAGCCATCACGTGGCCCCCGACGCCCGGAGCGCCTCCCGCGGCGGTGACTTTATGTCGCACTTTGGAGCGCTCGACCGACGAGGCAGTCGATAATTAAAACTTGTTCAAATCAATTCCTAGCGTTATTATAGTTAATTTCTTATGTTGTGTTGTAGTCATGTTGTTCTCTGCCTTAGCATCACAGCTAAAATCACAATAGCCTTTATTTTCGAAGCAATGAAGTCACTATTACTGTGTCACTGACAAGTCTATCAAAATTACAGCAATCAGTATGCTTTTATTTTATAACAGTAAGATTGCTGTTGCGTTGCAGCTGTCAGATGTCAAATAGGGATGTTCACTGACTAAAAAAAATATGATTCTAATTAGTCCGTCTGTTACATTATCGAAAAATAGTGGATACGTATTTTTTGTTTTATCAAATGAATAAAATTGACGACGATAAAACGCGTCAAAGATTTGAGTGGGGGGTCGTTACGTCACTCACCGGTAAAAAATGTCATACTAATGTCTTAGAATATGACGTCACGCGAGTTTTCAAAACACTGTATCGTCTTCATTGTTTGTTTACGTGAAGAAAGAAAAAATACGTATCCTTTATTTTTTGGAAATGTATCTAATTAGATAGATAGATATATAATTAGATTTTTTTAGTTAACTATCCTATTACTGTAAGAGGACTGTACTTACGTTACGGCAAAATATCAAAAGCTAGATTCCAATATAGAATGGCAATGGACTTTATTATAGGAATTACGTCGTCCATGACGAAACTGATGTTAAATAAGTGAATTCCTTCAACTGTATCTGTGTGCAAATACCATATAATTGTACGCATCCTCAAATATTGATACAGGCTCGTCACCCGATAAAGCAGTGCAATAAAATAAATCAACAATTCTAATACTAGGTATATTTTCAACAGTGCAAATTCAATTATTTATATTTAGCTTTACTGCTGTTATAGTCACGTGAAAAATGCTAGCAAAACCTTAGAAATTTTAAAATTCATTCAGGTTTGGGTGCTGACAGTTTTCTTATAAAATGATTTAAAATATAGCTGAATAACATACATAACATCACGCCTGTAACCCACGAAAAGTAAGGCAGAGGTGTATCTAATAGTAAACCCAAATTTCGCCAGTTATGTTCAAATCCAGACTCCGCGGTTGCTCCTGAGAAACTCCTAATGGAAAAACCCAATAACACTTTGCCCAACCCGGGAATCGAACCAAGGACCTCATGCTCAGCAGTCCCCCTAGAGCAACGAGACGGTCAAGTAATTAAACTGGAGATCTCTCCAATATCCAACTATTCTTATAAAAACACCATATTAAAGAAATTAAGCTAAACCAATTACAACCTCCATTTCAAAACTCACCAATCAAATTCCAACCTAAGTCGAATTCAAATACGATTCTGTGTTCGACAGGCTAACTATTACCACAAGAATACCCCTCTGAACTGATTAGCGGGCAGGGAGATGCCGCCAACTGGCACATGCGTCGCCTGCGCCGGCCAAACTGCCCGCCTCACCACGCCTCAATGAACTGATTGTCCAATTAACTCCATTCATATGTTCAACGCCACTAACCCACACGCTAAGAGCCTTTTTCAGGCTAATACGATCGTTTGTTCGGGTAATGTCGGAAATTGCGAGCGCCATTTGCAATAGAACAAGATTGTGGTATTTCGAATTAAGTGGTGTGGATATTTGATGAAGTTGCAGTTTTGTTTTTGTTGAGTTTGTCTGTTTGTTTCGGTTGCTATCTTTAATTATTTGGTATCTAATTGATGGGTAGTAAAGCAACCAACTGAGCAGCATGAGGTTGAGGTTTGACTCCCAAAGTGTTATTGAATTTTTCCGTCATGAATTTTCCAGCAGCCATTGAGTCAGTGATTTGTGCGCGATTGATGGCAAAAGACTAGTCCCCTATTACATGGGATTTAAACATAAGTGGAGAAATGCGGGTGTTTTATTAGATACCTACACCTCTACCTTAACTATCGGGGATAAGAGGCATGATAAGACGTAGAAGCCTGGCTGCGGGTTGTTCGCAAGAGATACCGCGGTCTCGACATGAAGGGTTAAGAAGGAACATGGGTGGTTTTTAGTTTGTAGAAGTCTGACACTACCTTTCGCTCTGCCCAAACGCGGGAGGGGTTATTTGATGATTTTCCACCCGCCAAAAAAAAAAAGGTGTAAAATCCACTGCTGAGATACACTTATACATCATTCAATGAATCATCACCACATTGATGAGTGACTTTATTACAGAAAATCGTTCACAATTAGACTACACACAACGGGTAAAATCGGGCAAAAATATCCAAAAATATCTTAACAACAATATGCACCACACAGAAAGCACTGCGTTTTAAAATGAACATTTTAATTTCGGCTTCAAAATGCGAGTTTAATTCGGAGCACGTATTGAAAAGTGCCAGCATCAGAGACAAAAGCTATGAAAAACTTGTGTAACCGTAAAGTAAACACACTCACTTCCTATTGGTTCGCCCAAAGTGGGGCAGCTACAGGGAAAAAAAGAAGTAGAAGAGAATTTCACGAAGACGTTCCAGATGTTTCTACAGATGCTTTGTTTTGCCAATAGTGTTTTTAAAAGCCAAGCTTATTTTCGGGAGAAGTTTGACGTCTTTACTGTAGTTTTTTTGTTTTTCTTTGAGAAAGAAAATACAAATTTTGTGACTTTTTTTCGTTACATTAGCTAGCGCCTGCAATCTCCGAAGGGTTTGGTAGAGGTACTTATACCTAATACACCCACATTTTCACAGTTATGTTTAAGTTCCGTGTAATAGGGGGCGAGCCTTTTTCCATCAACCTTGTGCGGGTAGGTTATAGTTGTTTAAAAGTCTTGTCCACGTCTCAATTTCAGTTTTTAATTTTTTTGTTTTTGGGTGGGTTACATAAGGGTCACAAATCCAGACTCCGTTGCTAATACTGAAAATTCCTGATGGAAATCCCATTAAAACTTTGCCTGTTCTAGGCATCTAACCTAGGACCTCATACTCAGCAGTCGCCAGCGACCACTAGAACATCGAGCCAGTTAAATTATAAATGATCATTGAAAATTACAGAATTATGTCAGCGCGAGCCTCATTAGAAAGCGATAGAAATGCATTTAAATTAATTATGGTGAGCAGTGAATTTCTAATGATACCTAATAAGCTGTAATAGGTGCCTTTACTTCACTTTTGTTCTAGGAAAACGTCTACTAATTGTGGTGGAAGCACATATTTTAGACATTTAGGTAATAATAGGTTCTCTAATTGACAAGTTTCTTGGAAAGGAATTAGTTAAGCTTTTCGAGCGTCAGCGCAGTCTGAAAGCTGAAAGGTGACTTTAGAATATTACTAGAAGACGTTCGAAATTGTATGTTTCCAGCTTAAAACACGTGGGACGATGGCGGGACCTTTTTGAAAGGTCATTAATAATTTACCTTTTTATTGAAAGGTATATTTGACTGCCTCATTGGTCTAGTTACAAGCGAGACAGGTGTGCAAAGTGTTATTGGGTTATTCCATTAGAAATTTCTCCGTAACAGCCAGGGAGTCTGGATTTGTGCCCGGTGGGTGGCAATAAGCTCGCCCCCTATTACACGGGACTTAACATAACTGGCGAAATGTGGGTGTAGTAATGGGTAATTCCTCTGCCTAACCCGTCGGGGATTACAGGCGTGCTGTTTTGGTTACGTAGGTATATTTTTAGCAATGGACATGTCCGAGCTGGTCGGGTTCTAAGTCGATTGCCTTTGTAGCGTTCATGATATCAAGATCAAAAGCGAACAATACCGGCAGACGTCAGTAAAGTGTGCCTGTGATTACGATATTGCGGTAATGGAGATATGAACACTAACAGTATGATCCAATTTAGTCGCTTTCACTCAAATCATTACAACTCATAATGACGATCAAAGAAATCAGTTGAATTCCCACAAACACTATTTTTATATTTCTCACCAATTTATCATCTTGGTTTTCTAGAATTTAAATTTATCACTCTTGTTTTCTAATTTCTTTCATATTTCGGAGGTTAAACAATTTTTCACAAGTTCCTTTAAATAATTGTTTCTTAAATTTAAAGCGAATAGTGTAATAGCGAACGCATTATTGAAGAACTTTTACACTTTGCCAGCCAAATAAGTATCTTATAAATTCTTTAAAACGATTTATTATACTGAGCTTTGTTCTCTGAAAAGAAAACTTTGTGTTGTTGGAGAGCCTGATAAACAAATGGTAGAAGTTTTACGCAAATAAAGAACGTTAGAAGTGTATCTTTTGTAACAGATACAACTCTTTAGAGTTTTGTTAGGTGATAAAAGAACTAACAGAATAAAAGATTGCGAGAATAAAGATGTGTTATGTGATCATCATCATGTTCTTGCTCATATCCCAATTAATTTGGGGTCAGTGCAGCATGTCTTCTTCTTCCATACTTCTCTGTTACTCGTCTTATCATCAGACACCTCCTTTTTTGCCATAATTATCATCCTTTACTGACCATCCATTGTTTCTTTGGTCTTCCTCTACTCTTATACCCGCCTCTTAGTCCGTCTATGTACCACTATTGTACATGAAGTTTAAATAAATACTCCTCCTGTTATGTGATCATTTGAATTACTTTACTTATTACTGCGTGTGAGAAATGGGAGTGATTTTGTATCATCTGTTAGAACGATCGCGGCATTACAGAGCGGCGAAGCGGCATTCCCCTCTAGAGGCGCACTCGGTACAAGCTAATACTTACACGTCCTCCAGCCAGTAAAAGGACCGTTTACATTTTTCACCGTGCTAATTTTATTTGACTCGCCCTGAATATATTATGTCCTATTATTACGCCGCCCACCCTCCAAGCGTTTAATGCTAACAATGAGAATTTCTTTCCTCTTTAAATTGTTAACATTAAATTTTGGAGAAAATGTAAAAAATCTGATATCATTCCATTTTTATTGCTCATTAAGATTTACTTTTATTTCCTTGGCGCGTTTAATTTTAGCCGTGATTTCTGAATAACAATGTTTTGATGTAAAAATACCGGACTCTACGCACAATATAAATATTTTATGGCTCTCTCACGCTGTGTTGGGATGGAGCTAGAGAGCTTATCGAGTCTGAGATGATGACGTGGAAAATAATACTTTTCATGCAAGATCTACTAGAATAACGTCGTATGTTATTTCTGAGTGAACATAAAACGTTATCGAACTGACGCACTTACTAGATCAATGTAAATAAAGTCATTCAATCCGTAAACAGATGATAGATAAATAATAAACCGAAGATAAAAGTTTCTCTCAGCCGCGAATCGTTTAGTTTTTGTGACGAATCGAATTGTTGCTGCACATCAATCGAATCTCATTAATTTGTTCAATATCAGCTGGTCAATGACTGACACTGATTGTCTGGCTCACTCGGAGATTTATCGAACTGCTTGACAACCATGACGGCTAAAGACTTGTTTCATCATTTTATTGACTGGCTATTAAATTAACTATTCGCTGGGTGGTATTCATAATGAACAGTTAAAATCTTTCTTGAAAATACCCAACAAATAGTTAATTCTAAAAGATCTTAAAACTAAATTCTGAGACTGGACGTTTCTTAAATTGGGCCATTTCAAGAAATTAATTTTATAATTTCCACAAACGCGACATTATTCAGCTCCGTCTGAGATATGAAATTAATAATTCATAAAATCTTAAGCTAAGATTGAATCTCGTTATGTTAACTTACGTTTCTTCCACGTCTACATCGGATTGTACAGTCAAATAACTTCTTGTGCAATTTATTGCATAATTCTACCTGAAACAAAAAGAAAATGGGTTAGTGAAGTTCCATTAGAACATGGCTGCCATTTGCGGTACTTAGAAATATTGTGTTTGTTTTGTTTTAAAGCAATTCTTTGTGTAGGACAAGCACCTTTCTAGAACTCTTCACAAATACCAAGTGATCCAGAATATTTACAAAAACTTAATTGCCGTTAGCATTTCCATAAAAACCAAACACTAAATTCGTAACTTATAAATGGCAATGCGAGGGCTGTCATCTGATTTAGTGGCCACAACCAAATAATAATTCTGCTGAACTAGAACGTTGGAAAACAAATTACAGTAATAAGATAAGCGGTCTGCGATTTCTAGCTCTGAATAAATCAAGTGGTCTGAAGTCCGCAGCTTCTATTAATCCGGCCGCCATTAAGATAATCCGACCTGTTTTTTATTAATAAACAGACGATGATCTATGGAGAATGAGTGTTAATTAGTAGTTTTAATGAGTGGTGAAGCCGTCCGGTGCGGGAAGGCAGCTGAAATCCAGAAGCGTTGATCCGAAACAATCCAGCCCAATAATAGCATGCTTCGATCGCTCTAAGTTTAACCGCGCCGACCTCGTTACCAAGTCTACCTGTTCGAACATTGCAACATTAATGGAGGCACCGTGTCATTTGTTCTTAAATATAAAACCGCCACTGTTGACCCACTCTAGGCTTGACGTTTCCAGAATTATCCACACTCTGTTTTAGTGAGAATTCAGCTCTGAATATTGTAGTTTAATGGACAATGGAATTAATTATGAATTTTTAGCCGAGTATAGACTGGAATGGAAATGGAATATCAGGAATGATTTGCGATGTCTGGATGGAGTAGATATAAATAGTAATGCAGTTGAGTGGTGTGGAGTTTATGTGACGTGGAATTGAGGGAATGCTCTGGAGTGGTTCAGGAGTGATAACATACACGACAGCTTAGTTCAAGGTATCGGTGCACACACGCACATTAGCTTAATTTAAGCACAGACCAGACTGCTAGTCAAATTAATATTACGTTTGGTAGGAATTTAATATAGGTTTATCATTATATTCGTGTCCTATTTGTGATAGGTCTATGCTCTTGATTGGAAAAAGCTTATAGCAAAACTGTCATCGTGATTTGAAGGCAACATTTAAAGGCTAGTTAAAAAAAGGCTAGGTTTAAGGTTAATTAGTTAGTTAGAACTTAGATACCCTGAATAGTTCGTTGGTTCGTTTGAGAATTGCTTTTAAAACTTGAAATAGTTACACTATCATCATCTGCTTAGCCTTTTCCTATCTTGGTGTTGGCTGTCCAGTGTTACCGGATTCAGCATTTTATATAGAGCAACTGCCTTATATCTGACTTATTGACATATTGCCTATCTCCACAACCCAGTTAGTACTGGATTATACCATATATGATACATAGGTACATAAACTCACACGTTTCTCTCATTGAGCAAGACAGAAACCACAGAATGCCACCACCTACGATCCTTACACCCTCCTTTTGAATCGTCCACTTTCGTCATACACGTTATTCGATACACACGTTGTACGGTTAAACGATACCCCTTCATAAGACTGGTTGTCAGACTTTCGGGCCACTGACTACCTGTAACGACTGTCAAAGATCAAGAAACGACAGTCGCGACAAAACGGCTGAACGTCGAAACACCAAAACTAGTAAAAGTGAAAATTCTCCTACAAATACAGAACTCCCAAACATTAGACCGTGACGCCTCCACCACAATTCATCAGGACCTATGGCAGTAATATATTAGTGCGAATGTGTCTACACATTGACAGTGCACTTACTATTAGGCACGGCTGGCTTCCCACGTTACAACCGTGAAGCGAACTAAACGAAGCGATCTGTTATTTGGTATCATTCTTAGGTGCCAATGAAATGTTTTTATAGGCATTGATGGAGGTGGGCTGTGGAGCTGAATGAGGAAACATAGGGTTGATGTTGAATCTGATAGACTAAATGGATTATCTAGTGTACCTACACTTGTCTGTAAAGGTTCACTAGGTGAATTAGTTTATGTTATGTGTGTTCTAGTTTATCGTTTGTCTATTCTCGATTTTTTATTAACCTATCATGAGTCTGGCTGGGCAAAGACCTCCTCTTTCTTCTTCCAAACTTCTCTATCTTGTGCGATATCTGACCATCTACGCCTGGAGTTTTGATATTAATTATTGACCCGTCGGGGCTGCGGGTTGTTCGCAAGAGATACCACGGCCTCGACATGAAGGGCTAAGAAGGAACATGGGTGGTTTTAGTCAGACTTCTACTGACTAAAAACCACCCATGTTCCTTCTTAGCCCTTGCGCCGGGGCCGCGGTATCTCTTTCGAACAACCCGCAGCCCCGACGGGAGCCGCAGCCCCGACGGGGAAGGGCTAAGATAGGAAATACACTTCCTATCTTAGGCCGTCTTGTGACCTACACAACATGAAAATTGAAGAAGCCAATAGACGCACATAACATTTATATACCGGTCCTACTAGTTTTATTTACCTTGAGTTTGGCTAAGTAAAACTTGTAAGATTACTGACTTATACATCTTTAACGCTTAAGAGCTGGATATACGCCACTGACAATTCACCCTCCCGCACCCGATTTTTTGGGCGCCAGCAGGGTAGTATCGCGATTTCTAAATAGCAATTACGTAAAAAAATCCATATAAATTATTAAGAAAGTTATTGGAAAAAATAAGCCGAAGGTCCCGGCATGACTTTATATATTATTATATATTGATGGCAATAAATAGATCCTATGATTGATAGTTTAGGAGAAAAATGGTAGTTAGTTACAAAAACAGAGGCTACTTTGCATATTTATTTATGATGTTTAAGTTTTTTTTTTTTTAGACATGCCCTAGGTAATTTTTTTTTTTTTTTTTTTTAAAAAGAGTCCGGTGATGGTTGCGGAAAAAAAAGGTTCTAATGTATTCTAAATAAAAAAGGCCAATTCACAATATCCACGCCTTAAGGGCCAATCTAGTCGGAAATTCAAAGGTTTATTGCTGACACTGCAGAATTATGTACTATCGAGCTCATAGACTGTCTGAATATTTTCACCCTTAAGCCCTAAGTATAATAAGTCTGTAAGTGGTCGACCTTCAGTGAACTCTATAGTGCCTACCAAGTACCAAACAACTTTTAAAAACCCTAGCTAGCCAAGATGAAGCCCAACATTTAAGCTGTAATCTTTCAAGCTACTTCTTAAAATCCAGCTTAGATTAAGTTAAACGTTCCAGCTGTGGTGTTGTAAGGAGAGTTTTACTAGAATATAGATAGATTGTGTGAAGAATGATAATTGAAAGAGAAAGGAGTTAATGCCACCGTGACGTCTAACAGGGAAGAATGGAAGAAGAAAACGTGTTGCGCCGACCCTAAATAGAATGGGATAAGGGCAGGAAGATTATGGTGATGATGGTGGAATAGTGTCTTATAGATGGCAGCTATTGCATATAACATAACTATAAAAATCTTTAATTTATTGACAGATAACTCATACATAACATAGGTATTATTAACTGCCGTCCTTTCACTAGAAAAGTTAAGTAAAAAAAGTAGTTTCCGAGATAATGGCAAAAAATGCGCGAATAAATTTAAATAAGTTTCTAAAGAATCAGATAATTTATTTGTAATTAAGTAAAAAACCAAAAAATAATTGTCAAGTTAGGCAGTAAATGTATTTTGACGTATATTTAGCGAAGAAGTGTGGGTTAGACGCTTTCAAGAGCTGGAATCATCATAAATTCTAAAATTAAACGGCCTGAAAAGTTTCGATTTCTCTGGAACTATTCATATTCTAGGATTCCTCTGGAACTATTCATATTCTAGAAGTGTTTTTTAGACAGAAAGATAGAGAATTTTGAACTCTATCAAGCTGTATAAAAAGTAAAAATTTTACAATTTGTCAGTTAACGGCTTTCTAGTGATAGGACGGGAATACACCCACATTTTGTCAGTCATGTTACCTATTATAGGTAACGAAATGTGGGTGTATTATTATTTATTAGGTACACCTCTGCCCAAACTTTCGGGGATTACAGGAGTGATGTTATGTTATATTATAACACATACTATAAATCGATGGGTCTAGAATCGTGAAATGCACAAGGGTTCATTATTAAGAAGGTTGGTTCTCGGGGCGGATGATCGAAACTTCGTCTGTAAAAATGGTAAAATTCAAGTAAGTATTCAAGTTTTTTACAAATGGAAATCCCATCGAGCGGACAACCAACCAATGTATGATTAATACGATTATTCAGAAAAACGTGCGAAAAAAACTGTGAGGCCCTAACTGTGTCGTTGTAATCAAGGAAACTTATTAGTTCAAACTGACGCAAGTGTTTAATACTTGTATATTCACTAACGGACATCAATTGAGTAAATGAATTTATCTTAATTAAAGACCATCCTTCCTTGATTGACAGACACCAACCCTGTTACAGTTATTACTACTCTGATCAGATTGGTAAAACAAACTGAAATCTGGGACTGCCATAAGAAAATTAACACCCTCGATTAGGAACAAGAATTTATAGAGTTAGGTTCAACCTGTATCAAACAGGACCTAATACTGTCAATCACTTGAAATAAAGCCAACTGAGGGACGCTCTAATCCTCAAAGAGGTAGGCACGACAGGACAAAACCCAAGTTGAAACATAGATTTAACAACCACATTAACTGACAATAATTTCTTCAACGTAAACACGACATTTATCTAAGAAACGAACTGCGTATAATTTCCTCCGTGAGTCTGAGATTCAAAAAGAGCGCTAAGAAAAATAAACAGCACTTGTATCTCAACGCGCCCGTCTCATTTGTAGCGAGACGGCACGTTTCTTAAGAACTCGCTGCACAATATACATAAACACCGCCTGCGGTGTTTACGTCAAGCCTGCGAAATTTTAACAACTTCTCTTATGTATACATTTCATGTTAAAACAACAGACCTGTAGTTACCATTTACTAGTTGTTAGCATTTAATGGAGTCCTTTGTGGTTAATGCTACTCCAGAATTACCGACGTGATTGAGTGCCAAGAATTCGTTGCTGCGACTGGAAATACATTGACATGAGCTGGCTGTCTTGTTTGTATTCCCTGAAAGAATTTGTGGAAGTACTTGTGTAAAGGTGCGACTACTATTAGAAAGTAGGAGTAGTAGGTATGTCTGTCAGGGATGATATAACTCTCAACGTTGTGACAGCATGTGACATGTCAGTCTTGATTTAAAGTGGATTCTTTCAATCACTATTTGTTTAGTCACTCGAAGTCTTTTGTGATGAAAATAACAGTTTTCCAGGAAGTCTGTCTGCAAGACGTTTTAGAAACTTTTTTGTTTTAATAAATTAACAAAAATTAATCATCTCTCATTAATGGAAAAGAAAGACATAACGAAATACTTTAAGTAAGTATTACTCAGCTCCTAGAATACCTAGCTCATAAAAGAAAAAAAGAAGAACCATAAAGCTCGATTCTCGACGACCCACAGTGGAACGAATGTATGGGAGCGGTTGGACGTAGACATGTCCGAAAAATAAGAGTAAAATTATGACAAACTAATGATGCCATCTTATTCGATTACTTAATGCCTTCATAAATTGTGGTGATGAATTTCTTCATAACTCCCATATTTCGGGAGTAATTTGAGAAAATGTGAAATTTTACTATGAAAATGAGTGTATCGAGCTCTCTCCCTCCTGATTCCGGGCTTGTTTCAAGTAGCGGTCTCTAATATCGTAATGCTATTACTAAGAGCTATATTTAATACTAAGACACATAGTGCGCCAAATGTGCACTTTCTGGGATAAAAGGAAATGAAAATTAAAAAAAAAAAACGTTTTTTCCCCATTTGTATTTACTTTAAACCGCAGACAGACTTATTAAGAGGTCTATAAATATATTATATATATACAGAAATATATATTAACAAAAATATTCACAAGAACTGATGAGAGTATGACTTTTAAGTAAGTTGATAATAAATTACCTAGTTTCATTAAAAGTACAATAAATAATTAAGATGTAAGCTCTAATTTACTAAGTTACACATTTTAAAACAATAACATCATTTAATTATCTTCGTCATCATCATCATCATCAATTAATTCAAATTCAGAATCGATGTCCGCTAAATCATTTATGTTAACAAATTCGATATCACTTTTCTCAGAATCCGTAAGCTCATAAAATTCCTTAAAAGAAGATTTTTTTACAAACTTATTTCCTTTTGGACGGATACTTGTAACAAGTGGATCAGAAGACAGTAAAAGATTGTGCATAATATCTTCATTGCATGAGATACTGCTATGCTTTCGAGAATGCCCCTCTCTATATTTTCTAAAATCTTTATTTCTAGCCTCAGATGCCTCTTCGGATAGAAAACCAATGGGCACAATTGACATGTTCTGAACTATGTCTGGCCCATGCATTAAAATTTTATGAAGTGAAGAAGGCATATAATACCATGGGTATAACTCCACGTAAAGCTTAGCAGTATCAAAGCAGAACTCTCGGAATTTAGTTACGTTGATCTTCTCTCCTGATGAAATACACTGCAAGATCACACAGATTTTTCTTAAAAGCATAGCATCTATTCCGGTCAGTTCAGCAGATTTAGTGTAGTTTTCAAAAAATCTCCTTGCCGAGTTGCCATTGTTGGTGGATCCACTGCCTTGTTTCACAACATCGAGAAGTAAGCCCGTTTCTCTTCTTACAGCCTCTTGAACTCTTTTCTTCCTGTCATCAACTTGCCTTTTTGCTATATCACCCCTTACTTGCCATGATTTTATGTCTAATTTGTAGGAAATGTGTAATAAGCATTCCATTGAGCGAATCCAAGCGTGAAGGGTGCTTAAGCTATATTTATACATGTCCTCGTTTGCGTGTTTATCTTTGATTAACTCTAAATTATTCATTTCTTTAGGACAAGCCTTGCATATGTCACACACTGAAGCTGCTGTATTGGATATAATGGAATGAATTTTACCATCAATCATTGTCAACAGCAGTTGGTGTTTGACACTAATTCCATCAGTGATGGTGGATGGAGTTAAGGCTTCAATCTCTGCTTCGATTTCAGCCATCTCTCTCTGCACATTTTCTTTGGTTTCCTTTATAAACTTAAACAATATTGGCCGGCAAAATGAAGTGGAAGATGGTCGCTCGTTTTCCCAAATTGTTACACCTTTTGAGACGAGCCGCAGTGGTACAAGACTAATCATAAAATTACTAGCAAGATCGATTTGCTCATCTTCACTCGTCCTTTGATGATAAATGCTTTGGCTAGATGATCCGTCAAAACCCCATTTGCTGGTCAATACGAGCTGTTGATTGGGATCAACAGGGGTTTCTAACGACCTAATAAGTCTTCTTGAGGTTAAATCCATCAAGGCTTGTAATTTGATTTTTGCAGAGCTCTCTGTAACTGTGAGATCTTCTTTGGCCGGATAGCACTTAATTTTTTCTTTAACCAACATGTAGTAACTCGGGTATTGAAGAGCTCCTTCTTGAGTGTTGAAATCCCGAAGAGTGTTATAGCGCCATTTCGATAAGTTCATCGATACATAAAGAGCCAATGCCTTCAAAGGGGATATTTCCCGTACCTGAATTGATTTACCTTCAATGAAGGCTTTGATTTTTGAGGCCTCTTCTGGATTCTCCGTCAAGTATTTCATAACATAAGCTGTATCGCTTTGTCCTGCCTTTTGAAGCGCCCTTTCGGCCGAAAACATAATTTCAGCGCTGCTACTGCTGCATGAAAGACTATCTTCAGTGCGTCTTCTTTTTTGCCGGTTACTAAGGTCCTCAAAAGATTTACGAGGACTAGGATGTGTACAAGTTGAAGCATCAGATTTAGCAGGAGAAATTATGGGCTCGATGACGTCACTTATATTTTCTGTAGAAGGTTCCATATTTTCATTCTGTAATTCCGGCCATTGAATTGCAGCCTGTAGCCAAATCTCATGTTTCTTCCGAAACTTATCTGTGCTTCTTCCAGACTGTGTCCATTTTGCATAAATGCGGTAGCAAAATCGACGACACCAGTCTTTTAAACTTGTTTCAGCACTTTCACATAACTGAACACAACTGTTATCTTTTAAAACACTGAACAAATAGTTAAAGTCGCGTAAATCTTTATGTGCGCGTGCGCATAAAGCAACGTGAATATCAAGATTTGTATTAAAATTTGGAAAATACATTGCGAGATTAGCTTGGATACAACGAGGTGTAAATCAACACTGATTTTAAAGTTACTAATAGTGACCTATTTATATAAAATCCAGGTATCCCAGGTATCCTTTGTTAAATATTGCAAGGTAATTAGTTATTGTGATAATTAGTAAATGATGCATGCTAAATTAGTGTATTAAGAGCCATTTAGTAATTAAATAATAGCAATGTTCTTATCAGTAATCATTAGTGCATCAGTTTTATATGTGAACCTTAAGTCCCTAATTATATATCCTAATTAGCTTATATCTTCTCTAATTGGCTGCTCAGAAATGTTATTGTAATAAGGTAAACCTTTAGAAAAACGGTTTTAATCAACAAAATAAACAAAAAATAAAAAAATTGTGTTATAAAATAAACATCACTCTTTATCCCAGAAAGTGCACATTTGGCGCACTATGTGTCTTAGTATTAAATATAGCTCTTAGTATTAGCATTATGATATTAGAGACCGCTACTTGAAACAAGCCCGGAATCAGGCGTGGTGTTCAAGGCGCAGAAGAGATGTGTGCGTGCAATATTTAAAATTAAACCTACTGATAGTTGCGTGCCTTACTTTAAAAAATATAAAATACTGACTTTGCCATGTCTGTACATTTTAGAAGTAGCTGTTTTTGTCAAAACAAATCCACACCGATTTAAACGACTAGATGAAGTAGTCCCACGTAATAGGCGCGACAACAGCAAGGTATGCTCGCAAACTGCGAGAACAACCCTCATGAGCAAAAGTATTATCTGTATGGCTCCTAGCATATTTAATAAATTACCTAAAAGTTGGAGAGAACTGCCCTTATCACTTTTCAAAAATAAGTTGAGAAATTTTTTAGTTAGTAAAATGTATTATAATGTTGGAGATTTTCTAAACGAAAAGGACTTTTCCATTCCGACTTCTACTAAATGTACATAAATAAGAATAACAATTGAATAATGTATTTTTTTTTTAATTAATTGACTTTTTATTGATTCTATTTAACTATGTAATAATAAATATTCAGGACATAATTTAATTTATTTTTGACTTAAAGTACTTTTACTATAACATCTTGACATCAATTATTATTTATTTGTTTTGTATTTTGTAATGAAATTTAGAATGACTGTAATTATGTAAAATGCAATTTAATGTGTAATTTAATTTTATTAATAATTTAATTTACCTACAAAATTTGTACGCCGTTATTGGCAAAACATGGACGCTCACAACATTATACTAATTCAATACCTTGCATGTCTGATTTATCAGTTTATGTAAACGCATGTTGGACAAATAAATTATTCTTTCTTTCTTTCTTTCTTTCTTTCAGGAGGGAGAGACCTCGATACACTCATTTTCATAGTAAAATTTCACATTTTCTCAAATTACTCCCGAAATATGGGAGTTATGAAGAAATTCATCACCACAAGTTATGAAGGCATTAAGTAATCGAATAAGATGGCATCATTAGTTTGGCATAATTTTACTCTTTTTTTTCGGACATGTCTACGTCCAACCGCTCCCATACATTCGTTCCACTGTGCGACCGTCGCTACGTCAATTATTGCCTCATCACAGTATTTATTGGGACTTAGCTGTACCGAGAACCGAGACCAAGTGCTCGTTGAAAAGAATCTATTTTAACTTACCACAGAACTAAAGTGGGTCGAATTCTGACTTAAATGTCGTTTGAGAACATGAACTCAAATAATCTCTTACGGAGTGATCTTAGAATATTAAGCAATGTCTATTTATTTAAGAAGGAATTACTATATTATAACACTATTAAAACTATTATATAACAACGAATTTGATGTCAAAGTCGTGGGTAAAACCGAATTTCCGTTGCAAATTTCATGTGCCACATCCTCTGAAAGACCCGTTCCGTGTCTACAAAAACCGTAAGATATTTACGTACATCTAAAATTTTACAAAGCAAACAAGATAAGGTCTGACTCGGGGTTACTTGTGTGTGTTATCAGATCGTTTCATAGTCACAATGAAGTTTTGTGTGCGTACGTAACGAAACACACTAAACAGTTCAATGTACTCTGATAATACCAGTAGGTATCTTATGACAGTGATCGATTGTTAAGAAGACTTTTAACTTGAGCAAACATACACACTGGGTATGAACATAGAAAAATCTCTCGAGACGATATGCCTGCACGTCAACGTATGACGGATTGCAATGGAAATTATCAGCATCAGTGACTAGTACCGTGAGAATGTGATACTGGCACACAAGACAATTGGAACGTACCGATTTGAAAATAGAATTCTGCTAGACTCTACTGATGGATCAGAAAATTACAATAAAAAAAAAAAAATTGTGAAAAAGTTTCCATTATGAAATGAAGACCGTTCTTTAGTGCCGTTTTTTTATAATCTAAGATAACAGCTAAACGTTATTAGTTTTTAGTTGTCAAGTGTATGAAATTCTACAGGCATTGAGATGATTAGCAGGGCTATTGCGTATCTTAACTGATTAACTGTCAAATGTTTCCATTTAGTACCAAACCATAACCATTTGACAGTTAATCGATGGACACTATGATAGCCACTGTCATTTAAAAAGATACGCAATAGCCCTGCTGATCCACATAATATATTATGTAGTTAACACTCAAATAAGGTGCCAAAGAAAAGAACATTGTCTCTCACTAAAATACTTTTGTTTACATTGCACAGCCTGTACTGGCTAGCAAATACTTACAATCACATAACAAAATAACAATTTACAAGTGTCAATCCCTCGCCACAGCATGAACGAATTACGATTACGTTGACCATGAAAAATTATTACCAACAGATTTTATTACGCCTACAAAGTAGTAAACAATAATAACATTAAATTTTATATGCATGTGTTTCTATAGATATTTTCTTACACAAAGACGTCATATTTCTTTGATTTCGTTTAATGGATGTAACCGTTACTAATTATCATTTGTCTGTGTGTTTACTGTCTACCTAGATATTATTACTTGTAAGACATGTAAAGGATTACGTTTACATAGTGTCTAGACACACCTATTTAAATTTGTTTAGGTATTAGCACTTATTAATTTAACACTATTTAATGGGTAGCTGAACTGCTTACTATCAAAATCATAAGTAGAAAACAAACAAAAGTATTGGCACTCAATATTAAAAAAAAAAACAGTACGGACTCGTCATGTTTCTACTGTTGATTCCAATTTAAAATATTTCATTAAAAAAGAGTGAAAAAAAATGACCGAAATTCTCGTAACATACGGTGCCCAGTAGCACAGTAGCACATGTTGAAGAAACTAACGACATAATGACAAAGGGTAAAACGTTGATTGATTTAGGCAGGGACTAATTACAGGGCTGAGGTACGAAAAAAAATATGTTTTTGTACGAAATTGTTGGAACAAAAAAATTACGAGAGCCCGTAATGACAGTGCCGATTAGCGTTTGAAATGTTTCGTCTGTTTGGTGAAGAAGAATATCGCTGAAGTTGTAGGTTGGTTTGTTGTTGCTGTAATTAGGTGAATGTTCAGTTATTTCTCTTTTTGAGGAGGAACTTCATTTTTTCTTTCTTATCGAGTGGTTAGTGCCTAACCTGGTGTCAAAGTTTTTATGCTGCCCAGTGCCCATGGGTCCGACTTGACTTTACATGTCGTTGAGAAATATCCCTCAAGCATGCTGGTTTCCTCACGATGTTTTCCTGCACCGAAGCAAGCGAGAATTCCGATGGAAAATATGTTAGTACATACTTTAAAAGTTTAACAGAGTGCAAAAATATAATAATGTTGAAACTGTGACGAGGCCAGAAAAAGCCGGAAAATTATTCTATAGAAAATTACTTATAGAACCTTTTAACATAAAAATGTCAATAAAAAAACTACCTACAGTAGAAGTAAAATACCGCTGTTTTTACTTCACACTACATCTCTGGGAGCAGCAACGGAACATAGTTGACGTTTGTGGAGATAGTTTATGCGTTAACTAGTAACAATAGCCATTTATGACAGTCCGTAGTGCCGGTTCACAGCACAAGCACAGACGACCTATGACTGTGTAGATGGGTCGAAATGTCCATGTGCAGTTTAGGCGATAAAGACAGTAAACACAGATTTATGAATTATGTTTTAAACAGTTTCTTGTTAACATTCGAGTTGGTAACCTCGTCATCTGCCGTATGTCGGAGGAGCAATGGGCAAAAGTTACCACTCAGTGGATACCACAGAGCAAGAAACGACAACGCGGCAGGCCCAAAAGGAGATGGCGGGATGAGCTGGTCTCTTTCTCTAAGGATTGGTCTACTGTCGCAATAGATCGCAAAAAGTGGAAGGAGGGATGGGAGGCCTTTGCCCTGCAGTGGGTATAGGCTCCTAATAAATAATAAACCGTCTTCATTTTTAGTCTGATGTATCTCGATTTTGTGCTAGAAGCTCGTGGATAAATTGTAACAGATGCTCGGGGAAATCTTCAGACTGGTTTGGTCCGTGGATGGATGACCAAATTCAAGGGTCCCTTGAATTTCCTCTGTGCTTAGGAGAGCACGTTAAGACGTTCGTCCCAGCTGTCATTTGTAGTTCTTTGACAATCGATACAAGTTAGTGGCCCGAAAGTCTGCCAACCAGTCTTACCAAGGCATATCGTATTACCCAGTATTAACTGGGCTGTGGAGGTCAGATAGGCAGTCGCTCCATGTAAAATACTGATTGTAGTGTATATCTATTTAATAGATATGTAAACACTGTCTCACAACCACAAGTAGTCAAGTGAGCTGTCAAAAAATGACATCTGTCAGTTACATGATGGCGGGAAGTTGCAAGGGAAGTTATCCTGAACTAAGGCTTGGTGGTCTGGTGTGAGCCTGTGATACCTACATAGTTAATTGTAAAATCAACCGATTAGGTCTGCTACTAGTGGATACTACACTGATATACACCTGCATCTGGCTTGACTGGAAGCTGACAGCAACATAGTTGGGAAAAGGCTAGGCAGATGATGTATGTCGATTAAGTCCTATATCTTTGATACGGCTTCTTGTTATGTTAATATGTTTTTGTTGAGATCATTTAACACCGTTTGTTGGCTTACATCTCGCTTGTTGCAATTTTTCTACAAATTAAAATTTTAGCATATTTAATTTATATCTATGGTTTAATAATTAATTTTATGTTTACAAGTGTTAATAAATATTTGAAAATAAGATAAAGATATTACTATCCTAACCTAACCCAAGATAACTATAAGGTCATATGCACATCGATGCATCTTACTCCATTCAGCTGCAATACTTTTATAAAGCTAGGTTAGCACACGAATTAACATAGTATCGCCCTAACAGTGCACAGTGCTCGAAACAGACGCTTCTTTACGACACAGTCACAATTCAAATGTCTAGACTTGCCCTGACACTTGATCGCGACGCAGTCTCACCGCTGAATCAATTGAAAACAAAGTCGCTTGGTGATGGGGCGGGGTCGTACCTACTACCGTTGCAATTTACACCTAGTAGTATAGGTATGTAGATCGTACACATCCGCGAAGCCATTTTGTTAGATGACCTTGTGACGCGGCGTTGTGTCATTGCAATAAGTCGCGTATGCATGCTCTTAATGGAGCCTGCGTACTTACTACACCGTACCGTGACCGTGGTATGAAAGTTTAACCTGTCAATAGCGTGTCTTATCCGTTTATAACGGGTTTAGGATAAATTAAATCCTTTGAAAAAAAAGGGGACTGTAGCCCTGAGATATCAGACTGTAAAACTTAAGAAATCAGGAGATATATTATTCAAATAGATACAAAATCCGACACAACCTGTTTCAAACGGGTTAAGAACGATCCATGTACGCGGTTACAACCCATTCATAACGCATTTACAGCGGTCATCATACGCAGTTATAGTGACCTAGTCCTGTGGGCAAGGTCTCATACTTTTCAAAACAAGACATATTTTCTTGCCTGATACGTGCATAGTACGGTCATGATATGGTACCTACAGTGTAGTGGGTAGTGTCCTTTATGCATAGCTCCACACTGTCTTTGTAATAACACCTACATTTTATAGATACTAATGTTCGTTAGATACTTGCTATTCACTATATTTCTTATCAGCTTTAAGCACCGAGAGGGCAGACTAGAGATCACTTGCCATGGCCGTTAAATCAAGTATATAACCATAAAATAATAATTAATTTTACGCGACACGTACGATATGAGACTTTAATACCAAATTAAAGGAATAGTTTTGAGTTGTAACTGTAATTATAAAATGAACGTTGCGTTTATGGAAATCGTAAAACGCGAAATTAAAGTTAAACGTCGTTTTACTACGCGCGCTAAAAATTATATTTTTACGATAAAAACATACAGTCTGGGTAAAGAAATAACAGACATTCGTTTTTTTAGTGATTGTGAAACGCGATGTGTCAGTCTGATAGTGATAGAGATGCCCCATTTGATTCACTCTCAAACATCGTGAGATACGGAATTAATTCGCAAAATCCGACACATTTCCACCGACAGAATAATGATACTTTGACAAGCGCGACTGGGTAATATCCTAATTGTCACTGAAATATTCTTCACGCGATATAACCATAATTAATTAAGTTCCGCAGATTTTATCAAACCTATTAGAGGTCTTATGGGTCATTGAACTCTCATATTTTTATATCACAACGCTAAATGATAAATCATGGTGTTTTACGCAAACCGCCTACGCTTCCACTACGTTTATTTAAACACGTGAAGAAACATTTAACACTTCGATGGTATTTAAAATATTCAGCCGTTATCATGAGGGAATTGTCAAACAACAAAACTCTATGTAGGCCGAACTATTTGTCTTCGCGGTTCCGAAGTGTCAAAACAGAGATTTCAATCGTCTATCTTGACTCGTGCAGTTCTAATCAAAAAGCGCCTAACATCTGATACTTTCCCGAAGAAGCTGTGGACCAGAAGTGCTAACGGAAACAAATGAACTGTTGCTAGCTGAAGGCTATCTAGAACTATAATAACGCGCGAAGGATTCTCGACTTTACTGTGGTTTAGTAAGGCCTTATTTCGCGTAAGAAAAGTTGAGATAAGCAAACAGGTCTGGTCGCTTTCAACGCACTGCACTGCATTCTATTGCCGCCGCAACGAGTCGCTTGGAGAGACATTTGACACGTCCTCGCTGACAATAATATGTGTGAGTAAACCGGAGCGACATATATGCAAGCAGTTCACGCCCTTTTACACACCTCTCTCAAATTTTAATCGTTGTATTAAGTACCACAAATTAAGGATTTTTACATAGAATGAATGAATTTATTTCAGAAAAACACATATTTTAAGGTTTACATTTTTTTTTTTTAATAAATCAAAGAGACAAAGATTCCGACGACTAATGGAAAAATGTATCAATAAGTATAATTGTTGCTATTATTCTGATTTATAGAGTTCAAACGGTATGCCAACTGGAGATGTGTTCCCAAGAATTTTAATTATAAATTAATGGTGTCAATAAATTTTCGTACGAGAAACGTGCAAGAGTCGGGAAATACGAAATACAGAGTTAGTCATCAATGATAACAATCTTAACGCGACGCGTTAAACACTTTCACAAATCATCAAATCCATTCAAATTCCCTTTCGCTTCGTTTATTAATTACACGGGCGAGTTATCCCGCGTCGCCCCTTCACCCCCTACTACGCCCCTCTCAACCCTCACTAACGCCAATAACTTGTTTATCGCGCGACTGCGGAAACTAGATCCCTAACTCCGATCGGAAAATATCCCCCGAATTTCCTGCGCGACCGACACAACTTTGCTTTACAACTAAGTACTACACAAGAGGGCTAATGCGATTTTATTTATTGTTTATCACTGTTTTTTGCAACGATAATAGCATTGCAACAATAGGGTAGTTGTCTGACTAACAAAAATATGATTCTGTTTAGTCCGTCTGTTAGATTATCGAAAAATATTGGATACGTGTTTTTTAATTTATCAAATTAATAAAAAATTACGAAAATAAAACGTGTCAAAGATCGTGAGTGGGGGCTGGTGACGTCACTTTCTTGTAAAAAATGTACCAAACTATGACGTCGCGCTTAATTTATTGTTTACGTGAAAAAAGAAAAAATACGTGTCCAATAAGTTTTGGAAATCTATCCGACGGACTAATTAGACGTTTTTAGTCAACTACCCTATTGCAGGACTTTAGTACAAATGCCATCAGCCCATAACAGTGAGTTAGCTACCATTTACGATTAATTAAGCTGATCAAACGCACGACAAATATACGATCTCATTCGTTTAATGTTGTTTAATCTTCGCTTTATTGAGTGAGACATAAGACAACTAATACGATTTCAATCTGTCGACATCTATTTCTATCTCTGAGCTGTAAACTCGTTATAATTCAAACATTGACGCCTTTCAGAATAATAATTACTTATATCAGATTTATTAATTAGATGTAGTGGGGACGTCTCTCGGGTCTGTCTGGCGGTGCATCGGGCGCGGCGGGGGGTTGCGAGGGGGGACGGGGGTGGCCGGGTGGCTTCCGCACAGCCACCGGAGATTGCGTCCCAGCCTCCTGCGCAAGCCGTCTAACTCAATCATCTGCGTGAAAATATCGAATAAAACTTGCTCCCGGCGACACTTTTAACTGTACACGTGGGAGGGAATGCGCCAATTCGCTATCGTAGTTTCGTTTACTGAAACGAAATAAAATCATATTCGTATTTGAGCCGCGAGCGGTCGGCGACGTGGCGTTTTCCGTCTGAACCGAGTCTGGCGGAGGTGTCATCGTCTCTGGTGACGCCGGCTTCCTGTTTGAAAGAAAACGTCGAAAATTCATTAGCTCATGTGACTGTGGAGCATCTCGGCCGTGTTACGTTCCAACTAACAGAAAAAAACCTCGCAGCGGCCGAGGGCACATCGGTTGGCACTGCTTGTCTTGACGGCGGGACGTCAAAAACATGCGTGTGTGAGACTCGACATCAATCAATGTGGGCTGCTTTTATTTTTGTTCTCTCTCTGCTGACGACTTATTTTTAGGGTTGCGCAGGACTAGCTACTAATGAACTAGTCGATTGTAATCCTCCTCTTAGTAATGACTCATAAAATATCCATCTATTTTACTCTTCCTATCTGCTACTAAACGACTTCACTATTTAGAATGTAGGTATGTGAATTCTAATTTAAATTTCACAGCAAGAGCCTGTAATTCTAATAGAGATTTTAAATACCTATTATGGTAGCATCTTAAGGATTTTATTTCAAATTACCGTACCGATTTCAATGTTTTAGAAATACACTAAAGCCTTCATTCCTATAATGAAAGTCTTCATTATAGGTGCATTAGTGTATTAAATAACCCGCACGCCCTTAAACAGAAAATATGTTCAAGTTGTATCTCTACTTTTCCCAAGTAAAGTCTAAGGCAAACTAACAACACAAGTACTTCTTTACTTAGCTTTTTAACTTACTATACCTAATTTAAAATAAAAACTTTATCTCTAAAGAAAACTTCATGTCTCAACTGATAATGATCGTGAAGCACATCCCGCGTGTACACTACTATCAGCAAATGCTGTGTCGGTCAGATTTCAATCCCTACGCTTAGTGACAGGAGACTGTCTGTGTCTGCCTCTTGCAAGGACACAATTAGTTGAACAAAGAGTTGAAGGAAACAATTCGATCCCGTCGGGGCTGCGGGTTGTTCGCAAGAGATATCGCGGCCTCGACGTAAAGAGGTAAGAAGGAACATGGGTGGTTTTTAGTCAGTAGAAGTCTGACACTCCCTTTCGCTCTGCCCAAGAGCGGGAGGGGTTATTTGTTGATTTCCCACTCCCAAAAAAAAGGAAATAATTCGATCTGTACTCCTCTGGCTGCTATATTTAAGGTACAATTTTGGAAGCAGCCACAGTCGATGGTGACATTGCAAGGCGATTATCTAACTACGTGGCTCAGAAGAATCACATGCTGCGATGCTACAGGTTAAGAACCGTGGGTAAGCGCTACTATAGCAACCGAGCACTACAAGTAGGCTCAGTTAGTTTGACCAATAGTAGAAAAGCATTTTCATACAGTACGACCTGTCATTACTATTAGTCAAATTTGCTGCTGCGACTTAAAAAGTTCGATCACCTTCAGAATTTCACTATCTTCAACCACAAATCAACACTCAAATTGACAACTTGCTAAGCCATTCTTCATCCTCTTTGAACTAAACTATTAAACAACTGTCATATTTCAAACGAATTATCATTATTCTCCAGTTAAACCCTTATGATGTTAGCTTCTTACTGGGCAGCCATTACAGATGCAATCGTTACTGAGATCTGTACAAGGAACACTTACATTCAGGAAGCTATCCTAGATTTATCACTCTCTCAAAGGCGCGCTAAATACCGTTACAAGTGGTGACATTAACATCCATCATGTCAATGGACAAATTATTTGTTGAAATAATGAGGTGCCTACAGATGAGAAGTAAACTATTCCATTAGCTAAAAATTCGTTACAGCACACGTCGACACTAAATAACGTCACAACGATACATATTTTTAGAAAATACAACATCTTTTTAACGAGTCTTTTCTACTTTCACAATTGTTAAAATACGCATCACTAGTAGTACGGATTACTAAGACGTATTTAATCGAAGAAGCTTACTCGTATGTAGGTATATAGTTGTCGGGGTTTAATGCAAAGATTTCTACATTTGAAATTCTAAAACTGTATTAGTTCGGAGTTATCTGCGATGATCTCTTGGCCTTAACCACTATAAAAAAGTATAATAGAACAAGATAAGCACCCCAGATCTTCAGACTTAAGACTTGGAGTAGTTATCCTTACTGCAAAGACGACAAACAATATTTCTGAGGCTTGGAGCATTGCCAAAATTTGATTTTAATGACAGTTTATACACGCATATGTCCGCTCTCTTAGTTTTCTCTTTTTAGTATTTCTTATTTAGTGAACATAATACAACATAGTGCAAATGTAGTATAGATTTTACTTATGAACACCGACAGCTACATATATTTTTGCTGCCAAATTGAAGTAAGTTCCAGTAAATATCAGTGGAAAATACTTGTGCAATAATTCCGTACGATCCATACGCCTGTACGACTATTTTTATCGTATATATCTTTCGTCTACGTCGTCGGCCGATACGCGGCGTATGAATCAAAATTGTGATTGTTGTTTTTTAACTAAGCTCTAAATATCCTGACCTATAACTGGACGGATAGCTCAAAACGTCGGCCGAATATTTATAAATACGGTAGCGGAGTCGGTATTGCGCCTCAGCAGACAGTTGCTAAATTTCAATGTGCTCTATTTCGAATTTGTAGCTTCGGCTTTCACGAAGACAGAAAACAAACTGGACATTCAGTCTCGGACACCCTTTTCATTAAAGATTAAAGCTGACATGACGAACAAAACGACACTAAACGACCATTTCAAGACGTATCACGCTACTAAGTAAACGGGAAATTGAAACTAGACTTACGCGAATTCAAGGAAAAGCGGAGGAAGACCTAAACTGTCAGTACAGTCTATAAATTAAACCCAACACAGAATATTTGTGAGTACTTAGAAACATCATAAATAAGTTAAAAATTTGTGTTATGACAAGCTTGAGCATGATGGGTAATTTTGAGAATTTATAACGATTTTAAAGAATATTGAGGCGAAGTTTTAGAACTCCGTACGTACAATGGCATCGAAAAATAAAAGAACTTCACCGTGGTGAGAAAATCTAAAGACACACGTTTCAAGACGATAACAAAGTCCAACGAACTATTCACTTCCAAAAGTTGAATCTAGTGCATTCATAAAACTGAAGTAACCGGTTTGTGAGCAACCCACAACTATCACTATAGTATACAATTCAGGTATGCTTACGCGAATCCCTCACCTCTATCGGGCGCGCCGCACATGGGAGGGTTTCAAAGAATTATATCTAGTTGAACTAAGTACGCTATTGGCAGACCGTTCGAATATCTCGTGAGTGCGAACTGCAGCCGTATATATTCTTAGAGCTTCGGAAATACCCTAAATCCGACATACATTGTGGACCATATTACTTCGTGCACTTACATTTGTGCTCGCTATGGACTGCTCAGCCAAATTTTTGAATTATTCCCACATGAAGTGAAGACAGTTTATGATCGCGTATCCTATTTTCTGAAAACGCTTCAGGGAACGCTCCATATTGCCATCCATTTGGCTGCAAGTCTTGCTCTTAGATTATCTGAATAGTGAGTCATAGAGCAAATCTTACAAATATTAGCTAAACAAATACCTTGTAAAGTTGAAATGTTTGTTTGAATAGAAATAGTCCAAATAGAGAGGTATTCTAGTTAGCTTGTTCATTTGTATTGGCAATAAACTTATTTACTTTTAGTTAGGAAAGAGGAAGCACATAATATTAGGATAGTGTCCAGAAAACCACGCTAGTTACAAGAATCGACAGGATATTAAATGCTATTTCGAAATTGACTAAAAGTCTATTGGAAAATGTTATGCCCACGTTTATTTCTGTTTTCATTGAAGTGAAAGACAAAATACCTTTGAAGATAATACGTAATGAGCATAACACAGAACTTAATTGAAGTTAACCTTCCAGACATAAAGCGCTTTGAATCAATGAACAATTCATCCTTTACGCGATGACGAATCCTGTTCAGCCAATGAATGAGTTCCTTTGCAAGACTGGCTCCTATCTAAAACGACATTCTCAATCCAGTCACACACGCCTCGCTCCTTAAAGCTATTGTATTGATTCAAAAGCTCCCAAAAATCTGTAGACATGTAAGCAATAAATGCGGGGGAAGGACGCTTTATAGCTGTGTATGTTCGTGAGAGCATGCTTGCGGACGTAATTGCGTTTCTAGGCGTTCTGACATCGTTCCTCGTCTTTATAGGGCAATTACTGTCGTTATCTGGCATTGATATTGCATCTAATTTATTCATGCTCCCATCTACATTTGAATAAATACATGACAGCTGCACTGACCTCCTGGATACGTATTTGTTACTTCGCGCTACTCACAAGTCGTTTTATTAACATAACACCATTATACTTCATCTCTGATAAGGAATGCTTAAAAATGCAACACAAGTAGGTAAGGGTATAATATAAGCATTTCAAATAATATGTTTATATTACTGGCACAATTTGAAGGTGAGTCTCCTCTATATGGAAGTTAAATTGCAAAGGCGTAGTTTGACTGAATATTTCATAGAGGAATTCGGTAGTGGATTTGCGATATGCAAATTTAGAAGCATGTCCTGCCGAAACCCGATTTTGACGTTACGCAGTCGAGCACCTACTCCTCACGCCACGAGCTGACGCGTCTCATACGTGCTTACATCTGCGTCTGGTGCAATTTTGAGACTTGACATATACTGGTTTAAGCTCAATTTTCTTTGCGTTATTCTGGAATATCCAGACATTCGGAATGGCACATGCATATGTAGTAGACATACAAATGAAGATTACCCCAATCATGCTATCTGCTTAGCATTCGAATACCGGCAAAGTCGTAATAAAGATAGCTATAAATCGAATAATATATTTAAGTAATGTCCTACAAATTTTATGGCTCATTCGCGTATAATACTGCAGATAATTTATATTGTTCAGTAACGTAATTGGTGAAACTTAATTTCGCAATGACGAATTTCATAAATGAATACCTTTTCTGCATGTGCCAAATTAATTAACGTTAACTTCTGTTATTGTTGTATCGGCCGAATCTACGGGACTTTATTTACGTTTATGCGTCAATAATTGTGGAGTTTATTGCTCATTGTCAAACATTTGATATATTTGAATACACAATGCGAAACGCGGATTAATTAATATAACGACGTCACTTTATAAATCGTATGATTTAGGTTCATTATGGTTCTTTATGAACACTGAGTCATGTTATGACACAATAATAAAATGTTCTCGTTAATTTTATCACCTATTTAAAATCTACACTAACACACGCGATATGAGATATTCATCCATTCATAATTTCTGGCAACAGTCACAAGTATTTCAGTATTAACGGTCTTGAGGTTGATTCATCATAGAGAAAGGTTGGATGTCAACAAAGGGGATAGAACCAATGTGGCACATCAACCTGCCTTTTATTTTTTCGAAATCGCGGCCCAGGATAAAAGTGGTATGTATGGATAGAGGACGCATAGACAAACAAAAAATGTCCAAAAAACGGTACCCCAAAGTGTCACGTTACCGAGATATTTAAATGTAAAGATCGACAAATGAGTACAACGAAAATCATTAAAAATAGACTTATTACGTGTATAGGCTTTGTTAAATTGAATCCAAATAGTCGTTCCCAGGTTGATTATGATTATTCGCACGAGAAAATTGCTTCACATCTTTCAATAAACAGTAATAATAATAATCAACGCCAACAGACACGTTTAAGGTCTATTTTTTATGTGGTCATTGTAGTCATATGTCGATCTTTACCTTCAAGTATCTCGATAACGTGACACTTTGGGGTACCATGTTCCATGACATTTTTTGTTCGTCTAGATGACCTCTACCCATACATACCAATTTCATCGTGGGCCGTGATTTCTAAAAAAAAATGGCGGTGGGTCGATATGCCAGCTTCCATACAAAAAAGTTCAAACCCCTTCCTCACAGCCTATTATTTTCTGCTCCAGCTTCAATCTTAACTTAGTTAAACTGTTTAATTTAGAGTTGATAAGGAAGTCAGTTATCGCGTTGACATCCTGATTTTTTACTCGGTAAGATTGTGTCGAGTAGAGTCAACACAGATTCTTATCTTTGAAGAAAACATTAAACTTTATCAGAATGATAGAACACCTAGTTGTTCCCGAAATACCGGGCGCCAGGCAACTTGCTAAGTTATCGCGGTGTGAACCATCTTGTTTGCATGTTAGGTGGATTATTATTAATTTGTAATAAAATCTGATCGATCGAGTACTTACTAGTTCAACAGATTAACAGGAGAATGAAAACTGATACCGTTTTTAGGACATGGATTTTTACTTATGTAGGCTTTCAATGACACGTTAGTAGGAGAAGGATCTACAAACAATGTCGTCTTATTTTTCACACTGTCCGTAGCTATGCCTTAACTTGAATATATTACAAAACTTTGTTGTTTTCTTCGTCAACGGAAATATTTTTTGTCTATTACTTTGTAACATCTATTGACTGAAACATACAGAAAGCCCATATCAAAGACATTAAATATAATAGTCTTTGACCTTGACTTTCTTAAATAAGTGGAAAAAAAACATTTTATTCACATTAACGACAAAGTCTTTTGAATTTATTATTCCCTAGATACTTACTAAAATACTATCCTACTCCCAAATACAGTTCTAACAACCTCGAACCAAAGACCATAATCCTGCAATATATCCGTCCTAACCTAGGTGCTAACGCGCAACGAAGTCCCGTCTGAGACACTAGATGCCCTATATGAAAGGAAGGTATCAATCAGTCTGTTCGCGCTGAGCTACCCAATAGTGATTCATTTGTTCTCCTTGCACGGGAAGTAAAAACTCGTCTAAAATTAAACGCCTTTATGCTGCAGGACGTTTCATTCTTCATTTTGTGGTTGAAATGTCGGACTTTGGTCTTAAATGGTGTGGTGAAGTGTGACTTATAGTTTGGGATTTGATTATTGGGAATTTGAGAGGATTTTTAAAAATGACTTAATGAGCCGTCATTAAGTCATTTTTTTAAAAATGTGACCGCTGCCGCTGGGTCATATTTTTTTAATGGCAAGAATTTGTAATGATTGATTAAGGTTGATGCGACAAGGTAGCGCGCGAAATTCGAATTTTCTTACGTTTTATGCAATTTGCCGGTCAGTGTCAAGTCGTATGTTAAATAAAATAGGATTTGTGGCAGCTTATATGAACTGAGAGGGTTGTATTGGTGATTTTAATCATTATTTCTCAGTAAATAGACATTTGTTACTGCCGCGAATCCTATTTTACGACTTGACACTGACCGGCAAATTGCAAAAAACGTAAGAAAATTCGAATTTCGCGGGCTACCTAGTCGCATTCACCTTAACTTTGTGATTTTAATGTGCAGACGCTAGCACATCAAACTGATTACTAATCCGTCAAAATAATTTCTTCAATAGATTTTCGACAACATTAAGTTCAATGTTGATTGGGGAAATTCGACAGCCAGCACACCAAGCTACCGGAAAGCCTGATGTGCCTACTACCTACCTACCGCACCAACTATTGGTAGGTAGGTATGTAAAAACACGATTATTACAATTTAATTTTTAATTTCAAATTATTATATTTTTAGAGACATTTCTGCTTCAATATATTTTGTTCTTAGGGAAACCATGTTTACTCGTGACTTATTTACATCTAAAGACTGACCTTTTGTACCGAACTTTACCACAAGGGTTAATTAACGCGTTACATACCTATCTACCTATGTATTTGAATAGTCTTTCGAAGTAACGTAGGGAACCCATTTGTAATACTGTTTTTGATTATTGTTACAAGGATGACGGACAAAGGGGATATTTACTATATTTCTTTGAAAATGCACCTCACTCTACCTGTGACTACAAATAAAAGAATATTTATGATTCTCCTACTGCCATGTCTTGTAACCGTAACCTCATACCCAATCTTCTTAGAAAAACATACCTACAACGTACCCATTTCGGACTTTACTCTGTTAACTTTTATGTTAACCAATCATTTATTTACACAAACTTTTTTCTGTAAAGCATGTCCACTGCTATCTCTTACAAGTCACGGTGATATGTTAGGGCCCTTATCTTATCAGGGCACTTTTTACTTCACAAACTTTGAAGCACCCACCCTCGAACTAAGAAGTAGCTGTCATGTTCGTTAAACGTATAAATGTAAGTACTTCAAGAACTGTCAAATTAGTCGCAAAGTAATGATTGAATGGGAAAGACTGTCTTAAGATGATTTGTGGAGGGTGCAACCATAAAAAAGTCGCAATTTGACCAAAGAGGTCGAGCTATTTTGAAACATAAAATGATATTACCAGATTTTCAACCAAAGACGATGCTTGGGACCATCTATGCTAGCGCTATTAGTCTCACAGTGGCCGTCCTCATTACTGTGCAGAGACAATTTGACAACAGCGCGCTCCTGACAATGTATTGAAGTACCAGATGAACCATGCTACACCATTCCTTGTTGCGGTTAAAATTTAGTTTCCAGAAACATAAACAAATATTTGTTTTAGAAAAATAACATTGATATCCACATGTTAAGTTCATACATGCTACAACTTCAAACATCTTTATGATCTTATCAACAGGACAATTTTTCAACATTCTGAAATTAACTTAATTTACTCGAGCGTGGTAATATAGATTACAGTTTGTTATAAACGAATTTGAGAATGTGATATTGTTTGTAGTTTTCAATAGGTGTAGCATGTCCATAAATTACAGCAATTACTTCATTAATTTATGTCTAGCCACATTTCTACCAAAAGATGAAAATATAACTTTTGGAAACGGCAGAATTACTTCTAAACAAAAAGAATCAGAGAGTCCAAAGTAAAACTGTACAGTATCTGTATTGACATTAACCTGACCACGTGATTATCCCTTTAAACTAAAATTAAACGAGACGAACAAAAATACCGACGTTCATAAAGACTCGCCCTTTATTCATAAACTTTCATCATGACCTACGATAAAGCTTTTAAAAGTGAGTCGTCCCGAGATTTTTTTGGCTAGGTAACTATCTGTAGGCGTAGAGGTACAATAATAAAACTGTTCAGATAGACTAGTAGCAGGTTAAAATTACGCATTTCTATACAATCTTTGATCTCTTATTTAATCACTTTCACTGTATTTTCAAAAATCCATTCCGAAGCAACTGTTATGCACTACAAAAGTTGTTTGATTGTTGTTGATTACCTTTTTGCATAGACCTCTGCCATTCTTCGTTCATTCAGACCAAACCGGCTGTGCATTGTCTGTCAGCGAATATTAGATTTTTATCAAGCCGATATACCTGTATCGAGTTGTTCTTTCAGTTTCCATGTCTACTACTACTAACCCAGAGGAAACGGCAGAGCGCTCATTAGCATAAATCAGCCGATACTGTTGCCAAAAATAGCAACAGGAACAAAACTACGATTTCCAATACACATACAGTACATGTTCCTAATAATATCCTGAGTAAACTCGAGAAAACTTTGGCAGAAGTTTGACCTACAAAGTGTTACTGAGATATTTTTGTTTCGGCCAAGTTACCTTTACGGGGGATTCAATATGTTAATGTTATCGAAAATAACCTAAAGACTTTGTTTAGGGTATCTTCACCATTGTCTTACGTCCGCGAATATTTCACAGAATGTGTTTTCATCTTATTTGACTATTATAGGAATGTTATAAGTCTTTTTCTAGTGAGCCATAAGAAACTTGATTGCAATTTAACGTAAACATCAAGATTTATTTATTATTTTTTGCAAAGAGACTTAGTCATCGATATAGCCGTAAGTAACCTTTTCCAACAATTAATTCACAACAACTGAACACTAACTATATTCGGAAACTGTGTTTCATTACTCACATAAACTATTATTGGTTTTCCACTACAAGACGAATTAACAACATAGTTTCATTATTATGAACGACTGAATTGCATAAAATGACCAACGACTTTGCGGGAAGGGTATAAATTATAGCATTTTATGTCGCCCGTTTCCCATTACACGATGGTATAATTCCATTTGATATAGTTAAGGTAATTTATTTCTCCTGCTTGGTATGTAATAATACCTGGAGCGAGTCCAAGTAGCGGTCTTGAAAAGTCCAAAAAAGTTTTGGCTGAGTGGTGGTTGTATACTTCGATATGAAAACCAGGAATTTGAAACTCAAGACTAGGAAAGCTGGACTGCGGGTTGTTCCCAAGAGATAAGAGGCCTCGACATGAACGGCTAAGAAGGAACATGGGTGGTTTTTAGTCAGTAGAAGTCTGACACTCCCTTTCGCTTTGCCCAAGAGCATGATTTCCCAACACCAAAAAAAAAAAAGTCTAGGAAAGCTTGGAGAGAACTTGAACTGGTTTTTTGAAAAACCCTACATGAAAATCTTGTTTTAATATGTAATCTAATAATAATATTATCACTATTATTGCACATTTGCTTCGGTGAAGGAAAACACTGTGACGAAATCAGCATGCCTGACAGATATTTCTTGACGGCATGTAAAGCCAAGTCAGAGGTCCATTGACGGCAAGAAAGTTCTGATACCAGGTTAGGTACCTACTAACCAAACGACAAAGAAGAAGAATATACTTGAAAAAAAATCTAATTAGTCCGTCAGATAGATGTCAAGTCAACAAGACGATACAGTGTGCAGTGCTTCGAAAACTCGTGTGACGTCACATTGTGGTACACAAGCCCCTACTCATGATCTTTGACACGTTTTATTTTCGTACATTTTTAATAATTTGATAAAAAAAAACACGTATCCAATATTTTTCGATAATCATAACTGCCGGACTAAACAGAATCATATTTTTTTTTAGTCAGGAAACATCCCTATTCGAAATCAGAATAACAAAAGTGTCATGTTTCCAGTTGATTTTCTCTTACCAAACGGTGACTAACACGTCGCCTTCCGTGTTAGAAATTAACCGAAACTACTAATATGACAGACGATGAATTATGTACAGTCATAAACAAACCGAGTTAGATGTACCGAGACTTTGCTGTTCGTATAGATACGGCATGTGATGCACTGGAATTAAATAATTAATTGTTTATATCTACAAATGAATGCTTTTATTTAAGTGTAAGCTTAGTATTTGATGTATACGAAATACAAATGTCATGAACACCTGTAACTAGTAGATAGGGTTTTCGAATTATTTTGGTGGCTACTTAGACGACTGCCATAATTTTACAGGATTCGCATTTCTTGTTTTTTTATTCAGCTTTACATTTATATGACTTGTAAACTCTTGCTTTCATTGTAATCTTACTTTATTTACAGTAGAACCATGTTACTAAAATCATTCTCTACACTATAATAAATTTCCCCATTGTTTACTCTTTTCTACTATCTTAACTATATAGGTAAGATGTGTAAAACTATAGACCTTGAAAGCACCATATATGATTCATTTCCTACTTTATAATCTCTATACTTGTTAAAAATAAAGAAATGATACAAATTTTTAACAATCAGTAACCCAAACCCTTATGAGTGACGCTGCTAACTTAACAAAGAAAAACAAACAACCAGCCATTTTGACAGCTTCAAAGAAACATCTGGTGAAAAAAAGTTGGCCCTTATTAACATGAAACGTCTTACGTCAAGCGAGCGAACTTCGTTGTCGACTGTACAGTATACACGATAAGTGTTGCTTTCCTGTCACGGAAGTGAACGTTTGCATTTGTTAATTTAGTTGTTACCGGTTTTTGTCCTGACTTCGTAGGAACACGGTTCACATTAGGCGGCTGGTCCGAGCTGATTTTTACTGCTTAAAACAACATACTGTATGCTAATTCCGTTAAAGAGAAATAGGTGGCCGCCTATACAGTAGGCTCCTGTATTTTAATGACAAGGGATTTTCGTTTCTGGGTCCTTTTGCTGAAGACTTTTGTGCCTAACAAAATATGAGGAGTATTGTTGAACAATATTATTCAGTTTCATGAGTTCTATATTTTATAAATAAACAATTTAGAAGCTATTTCACCGCCTTTTTCCTGTCTTGTTTATTTTTACGCGTCTCATGTAAAAACTACTGAACTAAATGAGATTTTCTCTATTTTATAGTTCAACGTCTAGAAAATAAACTACTGAATTATTTATTTCATACATATAGACGTGACGTCAAGTTATACAGAAATAAAAAATAATATCACCCTACTTACGTAAGAACGTGGGCGGAGCCGGGAGGAAAGCTAGGCTGAAAATAATGACAAAGTTAAGTGCGTCTGACAGAACAAAAGTTTCATAGAAATTTTTATTTTATTACGTTTTTGCTGGGAACGGTAATTAATCATTGAATATTTCCAGCATTTAGGGGAATTAATGACAGTAGCAGGTGTACCAAAACTTTGATGGACTATCTTAACAAAAGAATGGACAACAATATAGTAAACAGCAAATAAAGAAATGAAAAATAATATCGGCCTGAACTGAATACCTCATTTGATCTAGAGGGGAAAATAGCGTGTCGTAGGTGCAGCCGGGTATTTACTGGGGGCTGATTGATTGAAAAACATGAAATATTCAATGATTACTTGAAACCGAGCCGTCGTGTTAGGTCGGCGTTATGCCAGACATAAGAAGTCAATGATTAATAGCCCAGTATTAGTTCGACACAATTTTATAGCCTCGTTTTACAATAGAAATTCTGTTTGATAATATTGAAACAACGATAATAGGCTTATAAGGTAAAATTGTGCGCTTTTTACTACTGATAATTATATAAAAAATGTAATTATTGTTGGAAATGGATCCCTTAATTCAGGGATACAACTCGCCGGGATCGTGGTTCCCGGGATCCGTGGAGACAATCCCAATTTTAGCACTTTGATCCGAATTTGAGAACATCATCAAGATATTTGCGACTTACAAGCGGTGCAATGTGATGGAAGAACAGACTTTGCCTTATTTTCTTTTTGGACATATTTGGCGCTGCCGTGAGACACACAATATTATCTCTATTTAAGGAACAAATAGAGATAATATTGTGTATAGTTTTTTTTATTATATTTTTTTGTTGTGTGCACTTGTGGCATGTGCCAAATTTATTTTGAGAAGATTTTTTGCTTAACTGATATGAGAGAGGAATTGGAAAGATAGGCTTTCTCGGCATAGACTAGCCAATAAATTAGATAACACCATTTTGCCCAGGTGTGCTCAGGGGGAAGTTGTAGCTTTGTTCCTGGTGACATTTTAGCATAGATAGAAACTTAACATAACACCACGCCTGTAATCCCCAAAGGGTTAGGCAAAGGTGTACCCATTATTACACCAACATTTCACCATATTTAAGTCCCATGTAATAAGGGGCGAGCTTATTGCCATCAACCGGGCACGAATCCAGACTCCGTGGCTCCTACTGAGAAATTCCTGATGGAAAAACCCAATACCACTTTGTCCGACCTGGCAATCGAAACCAGGACCTTAAACACAGCAGTCGCGCTTGTGACCACTACACCAACGAAGCAGTCACATATATAGACCGAAAGTATGAAATAACCAGAACTCCTTCTTCATTGGTCCATCGCCAACTAAAGCTAGTTTTTTTTTTTTTTTGGAGGGTGGGTAATCATCAAATGAGTCCTCCTGCTCTGGGTGGAGCGAAAGGGAGTTTCAGACTTCTACTGACTAAAAACCACCCATGTTCCTTCTTAGCCCTTTGTGTCCGGAGCTGCGGTATCTCTTTCAAACATCCCGCAGCCCCAGAATAAATGTAGTAATGTGTTGTTGTCTTTGTTTGTAAGCCAACTGATGTCAAGGATCTGGCACGAACATGAGATGAACTAGTTTAATGAGGCCGTGACTCGCCATCACGCTGTAAACTATCCTCATTGTCATCAGCAGAATCATTTGAGAACGAGGTGACTCAACAGGCTCGCTTTGATCCCTGATGAATATTAACTAGCAGGACTAATTGTGGACTTTTAACGTTACGTATTATATAGTCTGTTACTCGTCATAGAACTTTTGTTAAGTCACTGGATATTTGAAATCATATTTCAAAACTAGCCTCGTGTGTCCCGGGCACAAGAGAGAATATAATAGTTACTTCCAACTAAAATATGCGAAATAAATATATTAAATAAAATAAAAAATGAGAAAACCACATGAACAAATATCAAAAAATATTTGGCGACACTGAACTAGTTTCTATCATATCTTTACCAACTTCACGAGATTCACGGACGACTAAACAAAGACGAAAATCTACAAACCATCCAGTAGCTTCTACATTTTTAAGACCGCAACTCATTAGTTTTGGGAATTGCAAAAGGTCTACCTAACTCAGGAATCCTTCAAGTGGTTTTTCAGTCGGGTAATTTTCGAAAAATCTCATTAACAGGACAACATTTTAAGTTTTGTTTAGTAAATGATATTCTCGTTAATATTCATCAGCACATTTAGGTCTAAAAGAACAAAAGACCCTAAAATATTCTTCAGTGTTGAGTAGTGAAAATCTTTATCACTAGTGACGCAATACTCCACGCAAGTATAAAGCCCTACCGCTATATACCAAGGCACTAAGGTACTTAAGTGAACAGGTACACCTACTAAATAGTAAGAAACTTTAACAATACCAATTTAGAATACTTAGAAGTTTCGTTCAAACTGAAAGAGGCCGACCGTCAGTCGTAATATCAAATATGAATGATTCAGGTAAACGACATGTTGTTTCAGTGCTAAGGGTATGTTCTGAGTAAAGCTGACGTTAGCGGGGGCGGAAAACTATGGCGGTATTAACGGTTACATTGTTTTTTTTTTTAATTTAGTGATGTGCCAAACTTAAGTGGCAGTGGGCAGGGCACATTGCTCGCAGAACGGATGGCCGATGGGGCCGGAAAGTTCTGGAGTGGCGACCGCGAACCGGAAGACGTTGCGTTGGAAATCCTCCCACTAGGTGGACCGATGACCTGGTAAAGGTTGCGGGGATCCACTGGATGCGAGACGCACGGGACCGGTCAATGTGGCGATACTTAGGGGAGGCCTATGTCCAGCAGTGGACGTCTTTCAGCTGAAATGTGATGATGGTGATGTGACAAAGAAAAACCGCTACTCGGGCTAACTTGTCTATAAAATTTTAGATCAAAAAGGTTTTTAGCTGGAAACAGTAGGTTGCCAGTTAACAAATATTTAGTAAGTGAAATGGCTGATGATTGTAGAGGCTTAATATGTAGTCCAGTCGATTTCAATTGATAAAAGTGAAAACTTACACTATTGGAACTTTCAAAGTAAGCATTAGCTTCTTTGTCATTGAAGGAGTTAATGTAACACATGACATGACTAGCAAAGCAACAATGCACTTGCCATAAAACATTATCTTGTTTACGCAATATTCTGTTGCATTGATGTTTCTTTTTATTTTATATCTAGAATCATTTGACAATCTATTCTATACATATAATAAATCTGTAGAGAAATCGTTTTTGTACATCGAAAATATTTAAAAAAAAAAATGTCAGGGTATTAAAGTATAACCAACAGAACACATTTCTAGCATTTTTGGAATTTTTGTCTGTTTGTCTGTTTGTCTGTTTATCTGTTTGTCTGTTTGTCTGTTTCGATGACTAAGCATCACGTCAAATTTACGAAACGAATGTAGGTAACTTTTATACATAAATATTGTGCGTAACTTGGGCTATTACTTAGTCTTTGTTTCATCTTAATCGGTGCTCTCTATCAAAAGATATATGAATTTATAGTTTTCAAGAAGAACTTATCGTTATGGTCAAGAATGAGACAAGCAACGACATCTATTGAACGAATATGGTACTTATTACTAAATGCCTTCACAAGATAACTTTAAAAAAGTTATGATAGCAAAAGGTACGTAGATATAAGTCTAAATGACGCTGCTTTCAAAATCTACATAGCCTAAACCTTATAGTGTTTGATCGCTCTTTTTTAGCAGTTTATCTTCGTCTTCGACAGATGGCGTTATTCATTTGATGTCATTTTCTGAACCGCGGTGATAGTAAACATACACACATTATGTTTCGTGAATAGTCAACAAATAAAAATTTACCAATTACACAGTATTAAAATACTATTTTTTTTTAAACTAAATTAAAATTAGATAAAACCCAAGACATATTTTTTTTTGTACCGTGTGGGAATCGAACCTGCGACACGCAGTGCTACTGTTAATCGTCCAGCCATTGCGCCAACCATGTCGTCATATAGATGTGGTGTGTTGTTAGCCCTATGTGTCGAGGCCGCGGTATCTCTTTCGAACAACCCGCAGCCCCAACGGGCGTCGGTCCTTGGGGGCCCCTTTAATGTTGCTGACATCTCTTTGAGACGCGCGTGGAACACGAACGCGCCTCCATCGTCATAGGACGGACGAACGATTAACTAGCCCGTTACTCACCGTTCACAGGCCCGCGCCTACGGTGGCCGGAAGCCATCACGTGGCCCCCGATGCCCGGAGCGTCTCCCGTGGCGGCTGGGACGAGAGGTTGTCTCCCTCTCACGTTCCGCCACCTCTTTCGCTAGCATTACTGCTTCGCAGAAGGAGGTGGCGGCCATTTCAGATTCGATGTCCCAGATTCGGTACAGGTACCCTCTCAAAACACCCTCTAATCCCCCCTTTTTTGTGGTTCGTAAATTATCAAATGACTCATCCCGCTCTGGGCGGAGCGGAAGAAAGTGTCAGACTTCTACTGACTAAAAACCACCCACGTTCCTTCTTAGTCCTTTGTGTTTCGGGGCCATGGTATCTCTTGCGGACAACCCTCAGCCACGGCAGACGTCCCTTTGGGGCCCCTTAATTGTTGCTGACATATCTTTGAGGCGCGCGTAGAACACGAACGCGGCAACGACAATCTGTCTGCCTGTCGACTATAATGTACCTGTTTCAAATTTCTTCAAGATCCGTTCGGCCGTTCAGACGTGGTTGATTAACAAACACCCATCCATCTAAACTTTAGTATGAGACATAGTCAGTACTTTGCATTACTCTCTTCTTATTTTCTACAGCGTCAGTAAGTTAACGCAGGGCAATGATTAAATGTACTTTTATCTAAGCGACGCATTTTAGTTTCCGACAAGCACGCGAACGAAGTCGCGGGCACAGCTAGTATTTAAATAAATATTAATATCCAAAGAAAAGATGAATGGAGTGTGTAAGGAATGATATGAAGGAAAAAGGAGTAAATGATAGCGTAACGATTGACGGGAGAATGGAAGAAAAAAACGTATTGCGCCGACCCCAAATAACATGGGACAAGGGCAGGAAGATGGTGATGATTATGAATCATCGTACAATATTGTAAGACGTAGGTTTCACCTCAATTTAATAGATGACCGGCTTTACTTTTCGTCAGTTATCGCTTTCCGCTCGAACTGACCTAAGCGTCAGTCTGTGCTCACCCCTACCCGCCTACATTACCTTTCGACAAAAGACAGCTTAATAGCAGTCAATTTGAGCTGTGTTACCTAATAGTGTTTGTTTTATTAGGCGCTATTCCATCGTTCCGTTTGTTTTTTATATTGATATTAGGTGCTGGATTATGAACAGAGACGAATCATTTAAGGATTTAATGTCATCAACATCATTATCCTACCCATAACTAAATGTGTTTATGGTTAGTGGAGCATGTCTTTTTCTTCCAGGCTTCGCTGTCTAATGAGTTCTCCCTCTCTAGCCATATCAACTTTCATACAGTTCACCTATCGTTTGTTTGGTCATTAAGGACTTAAGTCATTTGAGTCTTTTTAATCTGACCTTTACTAATTTATCTGACCTTTACTAATTTACTATTTTCTGTATAATTTAGTTGGGGAAAATGGCAATTGCCTTTGTACATTTCCTATGTTAGAAGGATTTCAAATAACTTTGGCATTAAAACCTTACTTTTGTCGAGTGCGGATTCAAATCCCGAGACGGAAGGAGGAAAACACTTTTATATTAATAAAACGTGGAAAGTACCTGCCAATATAAATAAATATTATTATGATGTCTGTTGATTTATATTTCAATAGGAAAACGACCTTTGAAAACTGTGGTTTAAATTAAGAGGATAATCAGAAAACGTGGCTTTTTCTTTTTATATGCCTATTTATTTAGGTACAAACTCACATAGAATACAAAATGGCATTGTCCAAAGACGTTCGAATACAAATAAATTGGATGAAAACAACATTCGTTCAGTTTTTCGTAATTTTTCAGATCCAAAACCTAATCCTGAAGTTTACACGTACTGCCAAATAATATCTACCTTATAATAGAGCTTTGAATAGTAAAACAAACACTACATGTCCGTGTTACGTGGATCAATATTTAAATTTAAACTGGATTGCCGGAACGTCCATACATATGAGATTCAAAGGATGTTAGCGTAAATACAGAGAGTCTAAAATTGGACAATAGAGAATCCATTTGCTACCAATGTTTGATTTTTTTATCGAATTGTACCTCCGGCTATTCGGGACGATCATAAAGTAGTTTTTCCTTTATCTGGTGTTTAGTTTTAGCTCGTACCTACTGTAGGTATATTTTGATGCGTGAATTCGGGAGCTACTTGTTTTTTTAAAGGAAAGTCAATTTATTTTGAGCGTTTTAATTTAGCTTTAGAGGAAGGCTTTATGTGAGTTTAAGCAGTTTTGTAAAGTGTAATTAGACATCAATTTGTGAGCTCGGAAGGTCGTAGAGTGAGCAAGCGTGACGGTAACATTTTGTCACGTAATCGGATTACACGGAGCTACCAACTACATGTCTCCCTCATACAGACGCCACTTTTGTGTTTTTCAACGAAAAAGGGCAATTTCGGACATACATTTTTTATTATTTTCGCGTAAGTGTATCGTTTACTGTAAACAAATATACGATTTTCAAACAAGAAATATTGTAACAAATTCAACCATCAATTTTTTCATAATTTGAAGCCTACCTTAGAGAATAGTCATTTAACATTTCTGTAGCTGTGTCAATTAAGAAAATAAGCAGCACCATTCCAAAGAATTCCTTAGAGGATCAACGTGACGCACCTAATATTTGTAAGTTTATTTCTATACAACTGATTCTGCCACTAATATTTATAGGATTTCATTGACATTGCGATATTGTTAATTTATTTTTATTCGATACTTATTTGATCAGATCAATTATGCAAAATTCCCTAGATTTTAATTGGATAATAGTCGACGGAACATCGGTGGAACCTTATGGTAAGATGTACAAGGTTTAGATGTGAATTTAAAACAAAATAATTCTAAGACTACATATTGTATTGTACCTGTGACCGTTACCTAGAATAAGTTTATTACATTATGTTATGTCTTTTTTTTAAATAAAGCCTAGATGTAAAAATAATTGTATACGTTTTAATCGTGGCAAAATACTCAATTAAGAACTTTTGCCTAACCCTTCGGGAATTACAGACGTGATGCTATTAAAACTGTAGACGGACTTTTTAAAAACGCAGATAACGATGATGATGATGCTACCAATAAAACGAATGCTCCCCATTAAAGTATCGCCAAAGGTACGAAATAAATCGCACGTACTTTTAAGTACGTAATTATAAGCCAGGAGTGGGTGTTGCTCACATAAATTCAAGTCACAAAGTACACGGTGCGACTGTGCGACTTTGCGAGCTAGTATTTGTAACATACACTGGAAACTAGTCGGCGAGCGGTCGCGGCGACGCCCAGTGCCACCGCGTAGCATTTTGTTACACATAATCGGATTAGGAGCGAGTGTCGTCTGCCTCCGTATGCCATCGTATGCGCCTTGCACGGTGCCCGCATATAAATACGACCCGACCCTTACTCAGGATTTAAATACGAACTCCGACTAGATACAGAAATAATGAGCTTACTGTACCACCAAAGAAAAATACTCTGAAATACGATGCATGAAACATTGTAAATAGTGTGGTGTATGGCAGCTGAACATAGATTTTCCCATATGCATAAAAAGGCGGCGCTAGGCGACGGAGCCAAACTCAGCCTCCCATTACACGGATCACTTGGCTTGCGCTAAGGTTCACTAGCTAAACCCCTTCCTGCAGCCTTCCAAAATTACCCTGAGACATTTCATGGGACATATATTATTAAACATACCTACCGTAAAAAATAGGTTGCTAAAATTAAGACATCGAACAAAAAGATTAAAAAATACAACAACGTGTGGAAAGAAAAAATACATAAAAAATGTGCAGTAAACACTAAGATGCGGCACAATATACATAGACAACAAGATAGTAAAGTAATCGTGCTCTTATCGTAATCATGCATAGCGTGACATCGACCGTTAGACGCTCTACTAGCTAGTAAGCTCTCTATGGTCTCAAGCGGCTACTCTACGGTGTGAGATATGCTTCCGGTGGTTCCCGGGAAAGATCTATTTATGCGCTATGTTCCGCACTGTTTCGGTTGGTGTCAATAAGCTGTGTGAACAGGGCATGGGCGGTACAATCGACAAAATATTTCTCTCCGGAATCACGTCGGGCAGACTGTGTATAAATGGAGTGCCTCACTTACCAAACTTCGGAAGATGGCAACTAAGGTGCTCCACCACAATTACCGCTTGCGTAACCCTGGGAAAAATATTTTTCTCCGTGAATCTAACGTGTAAGTAAGTCTTATAACAGTGGTTGTTCTTATAATATAGGCAGGGATCATTTCAATCATTACTCCGTGGTATTGCTTTGGGGAGTGGCTTCTTACATCTAACATGCTGATTTACGTTACTGGTAGGTACTCGGTGTGGAAGATTCTGGTTTGTTCTCTTTACACTATTACAGAGTGGATTGTACGTTGTGTTTGCTTTTACTCAAAAGAAAAATCAATTGGACATATTCTACTAAATATAAAAACTTAAAATAAAAACGCTAAGGCCGCTAATCGGTGCTATAGATACAGATATCTATGAAACTAAAACACAATGACTAAACTTAGATACACCTGTTTCTAACAATTGCAGCAATTGGTAACTAATACTTGTTGTTGCTCCTAGTATACGATAATAGACTGAGCCAATAGTGAAGGTAAATAATAAATACTTTGCTTCTACAGTACAAGAAGTGAATTATTATAATTTGTCGTAATAAATATTACCATTTATGAGTTAATACTAAGTGGTAGATACCTGGAAAAGATACACAGGTATATTAATAATAGATCCATCAGTATCAACTAACTACTTAATAAATAAACACAAGTATTATAATATACATGACACGTTGGTGTCGCGAAAAAAGGTATAGATTGAAAAAAACGACTGGCGGCGGAAATTCACGAGAGCAAGGCTTATACCAGCATTGGCAGCTCAATAAATATGGATTTACATGAACGGCAGTAGAAAACCAATAAATAGTTTAATAATCAACGCAATGAAGTGATAATGTAAGCAATAAGTGCAATGTCTTATACAGAGTTAAAATGTCGCGACTATTTAGAGGTCTTCCATAAATAAATAGGTAAATCGGTTATTATCAAATGATTTACTCACTGCGAGATAATGTGTTCTAGATTCACATTACGTACATTGATAACAAAATAATAATTAATGAGATAGAATACTCATTAATTGTTCAAAGCGCATCTATAAGTCATAACATTATTCTGCGTGAAATCAGCGCTTGAAAATGTGGGTCGGTATGTATTTAGTTGGAGAAATAATTGGTGGGAGCAGAAAAGCATTTGTGAAGCAAACAAACAAGCATTGTAGAGTAGCCAGCGCGGGTGCGGTGTCCGGCGCGGCAGTGGAGGTCGCCGCTCATTGAGCGCTCGCCAATTGAGATAATGGCCTCAAATGCAGATGATTACTGACCCATTCATTGGAAACTAGCTGTTAGTAGCTCGCTGCGTTCGCGATTTATATCATTACGATACGATAGGGCACTTCTATTAAATTAAGTAAACGTTAACCACGCGTGCCGCCGCGATGAAATGTGTGTTTACCTGTGAAACTAATATATTGTAATCCACGCGATTTACGGATAGCGGTTGAATTGTAGCGCAGCGTAACGCAGTAGAGGTTACGCGGACATACATAACAGCGGAATAATGTGAACTTACTAATAATTTGATTTTACGCGGCACGATGCATTTGCAGACTTGCGGTTCACCAACGGTTTATTGCTAATTGAGAATCGTTATGCGTTGTGTTGTGTTGTTGCATCAAATGTGGCGGTTTAGTCACAAGGACGGGTTTATACACAATTAAAACTAACAACCCAAAACGTGTTGGTACAAAATGTGGTCCAACACCTGACACAGTATTACTAAAAGCAATAATAAACAAGAGCGCGTGGTTTATCTTATTTATAATCGGTCCCGTTGTTAATTACTGGTTATGACATAATTTTATTATTACGAGTGTGCAATAAAATTCAATGTACCATTAAGTGTGCGTGGCCCAATGATTTACACTGTAACTTTCGTCGTAACAGAGATTTACGGTGTCACACAAACAGCTATTTTTGAAACAGTTCGACTCTCTTCACACTTTAATTATAGACGCACAATTTAACAAAATTATATTTTAGCTTCGTTGTTTGCCTTGAAAATAAATACTGTTCTAGTTTATGAAGTGGAGGAATGCACGTTACGTTTTAGAACGTTCGAAAAGTGAGAAAAATTTCGCAAAGTTCATATTTCAAAAGAGTTCGTTGGAACGGAAAATGATTGACGGAAAGCGAAGCTGTGACAGTTTTCACAGAAATATACGTATTTTTGAGATTAACTAATTAACTCGGCATTGCATTGTCAGTATTTATTTGTATGTTTTAATTTACAAACGAGACAAGACATAGAGTGCGATCATAAAAGTAGATAAAATCGATAGCGACGTTTGTAACCTTATGGAACATTTTGTCACTTAGCTATCTGAGTTATTTACAATTAATATTGCGATACGAGATTCTTATCGCCCGATAAGTGTGAAAAATAAACAAGAAATACACGGCTACTGTGGTGTTAAAGAGACTCAAGCGTTTTTATTTAAGCCGCATGGTGGTCGACGCGGCATGGCTGCGGTTTAAAATCTTTCTTCCGAACGCCATTTTGGTCATAGTGCCAAGTTCTTGTTTTGAACAAAGTAGGATGAATTGTGACGACTCGTTCTATAACGTTATGGCCGCCACATATTAAATTTTCAGCGGGTTACTGCCACCCTTTTATAGCTTTTGGACACGACAGTAAACGACGCTTTAGCTTTTGAAGTGCCTTAATATTGACTATCAAATAAATGCGTGTAATTTATAAATTCATGATGTATTTTTTATTTAAATAGTGAGGTAATTTTTTAACGATACCTTAATGTTTTCCGATACTGAAAATATTCTACCTACATACAGCATGAAGGTACCAAAAAGGTCTGGTCTGGTTGAGTTTTTATTTCAAAATTCTATTCGTAACATAAAATCAGCTGTAGCGTCAAGTAGGTATCGAAGTTTTGTACTGGACAGCAGATAATTTTTTCACGATTTCGACGTTGTTAACCATGAAGAAAGTAGTTCAGTTTGATGGAGGTGAATCACACCCTGAAATAAAACCACACTTTCCTGGTAGGTACCTACACGCTATACTTATAATGAATTATTAATCGTCAGACTGCCAACTTTTATTAGGCCAGAAGTGGACCTTGAAAAGACCCAACCGGATAAACGGACCTTCATTCTTCATAACCACTCACTCTATGTCACAGAGACATGAACAAATCACTTTGAGAACTACAGACGTGTTAAAAAGTACGGTGACATTCACGTAAACACTAGTCCAACACGCTGAAACTAAATATATTGTGTAGTGTGGGGTTTGACATGCTTTTCTGTCCAAAATAAACTTTGAAGCCATTAACTTTTATTTTACGAGCAACATTATTGGATTCACATAATCTAGCAAGTCACATGATGACTAAAATGAAAATCTGACGACACTTTGTTTGAGTATTCACTTGTTTCGCAGTCTATTTCAAAATAGAAACTATCATGCATGAATATTATAACCTTACTTTTGATTTTATTGCAATTTGCGTGAAACTTCGTCGCTATGAATCTGTTTACAAACAAGACAATGTTTCTTGTATTACAATATTGGCCAGAATACACATATGTATACAAGCATGTTAAATATATTATGGTGTAGAGAAGTCCACATTGAGCTCATACTGCCATATCGCGTATATCTATACCTACATTTGTTTTATCTGAAGGATTTCTGACTTAAATTTAAAATACTACACCTGCAGTGAGTTTTACTTCCAGTTTTCGGGTACCTATTATCGAATAAGTTGCATGTTTTAAAGACGCAGAGGATACCCACAAGACTAGTTTCATAATAACAGAACAGATAATTCGGTGTTATTAAACTAGATTTAATGCGAGTAGTTTAAAGCATCTAGAATTATTAAATGCGAGTCGGCTGCAGCGAGACGTATCGATAACCATGTACCGCGCATGCACGCATTACCTATCCACCAATATAACGAATTACGCACAAAATGGCGGCCACTAATACATAGTTTCGATTTTATTAAGAGTGCCAATTTGCGCAGGAGTTTTTGTTTCTGTTTAAATAAGAATAATATAAATAGAACAAGGATAAACTTGAATATTATTCAGTACTTACACATTTTAGATAATATGACCAATTTTTTACTCATTCTACCCTAACAAATGTGCTGATTGTGATACCTTGTCAAAATTATCTTAATATTTTAATTAAGTTTCGCTCAATGATTACCTAGGTAAGCGAGGAGATACTTACAGTTTCGTTAAATAAATAATTTTAAATACTGTACCGCTACAGAAGGTACGTACACATTTTCACTAAAAATAGAATTCGATGAAGTCATAAACAAAATATAACACTGACCGATTTAATTTGCCAATGTGGCAACAGTAATTTTTTTTGTAACTGGAAATCATAAATAAACTCTTTGAAATGCCATTTCCGTCTCATTGCTGGCATTACAAGAACTTTTATTAAAAACCATTTTCAGGAAGGATTCATCACGAAGCTTCAATAAAAATGATTCCTATAAAATAGTTAGATTGGCACGAAACGGCGTCGTAGAAATGTCAGCGAGGAGTGAATGGACTCAAGTTTTTGTTTGTTTATTTCTGCATACGTCCGCATGCATGTGCCAACAAAGCAAAGAGATCAGAAAAGACTCAAAACAATGAAGTCATTAGTCGTTGCTATTTCCAGCAAATAATGTTGGTAATAACTTCTACGAAATTGTAATTGCGTTCTCGTGGTTTTTTCTTATCTTCGAACAGATCGACGGTTACCAGTTAACATGTTAACCTAGCTTCGTGGAGATTCTACTAAAATAACCTCAAGTTTATAAAGTTCCCCACCGCAGCTACTATGTATTTTGAAAACGCATAAACATATTTTATCTTGTCATCCCCACACTAAAACACGGACAATCAATTTTAATATTGCATCTATTCGATTGGTTTTATGAGTAGTTAAATGTATTTTTACCGACAACATACTTCCGAGTATGACGAACGAGCGATTGGTTAGTTTTATTTATTTTCGCGGTAGAACTGTATTTAGAGGATTTAGCTAATAGTGTTGTGATGTTCGTAGAATCCATTGAGGAGTGGTTAATAAACATTAGTTATTATATAACGAAGTTCAATGACGTGACACCGACGCAGGGTATCGGTTTCTAAGTGGATTAGTGCGGGCTATCATAGGCCAGCGGTGCAGTGCGTGCGCGCAGCGCAAAGGTCGCGTGTGCAATCGTCTCGCAAACTATCGTAGCAAGTATCAGCCGAGGCCCAGCTAGCTGTCACTCACCACTTACAGAGCGGACGACTCGATTTATTTCTTTACATTGAGCACTAGGTCACATGTCTCCGCCTATCGTAAAGTTCCACTCTATTCTAGTTAACTTTTAAAAAGAGCAGCTTTATATTTGGATCTGACCTCTGAAAATATGAATCCACCCGTGCGCGGCTAACAGGATCAAACTCGGCCCGAAAAAATATACTTAGACAGCAACGTTAAATTCATTCCAGCACTGACCTGCCTCACTACTTAAAAGAATGAGTAAGGCTTCATAAAGCCTTAGCGTCTGATAAATGTACGTTAAATTCGGTCGATGCCCGCGTTTATACCATAGAACGAAACAATTTTGTTTAGAATTCCACCATGCTTAAGAAAACATCCGCAGAAACAGCATGGGAAAAGTCATACGTCAAGAATCATAGTTTTGTACATTAATCACTTCAACATTTTTGTATCAAAGAGTAGATTTAGCGCTTTATTGAATTGGTTCATATTTGTGACAATATTATGCAACGAAATAGGTTAGGTTGCCTCACATGAACAGTGGAATTAACGTTATCGGACAAAATTCTGTTAAGATATTCCGTCCGAAGTCAGTAACCAGCCCTTCAGGTATATGAAGTCCCTGATATGAGTTTACAAACACACTTAAAGTAACAAAGTCACGACATTTAATCCCTTTCCCGGTATGTTATCGCACTCGACTACGGAGTACCCTTTGCCTAAACTAATATTTGCATTTCCCTGTAAATAGCAAGTGACTATGTTTTGACGCCTACACACGCTTACGATGTGTCGTGTGAACGTAAGGTCGAAAGGTATTCTATATGTAATCAGAAGTCAATAGTCTCTTATTAATAATGTTGATATAACGCAATATTGTGAAAATCGGAAACTTTGTTTGAGATACAGTGGATATGTTGTGGGCACGCAATAATCCCTCCCACATGAATAGATAATGCTTACCGACTTTGAAAATAGCTGCGATATCTTATTCCCAATGTCAATAGCCAATTCAACCTTTAAAAAAATAATTTCTTTTATAAAATTATTTTTTGCGTTTCAAGAGTATATTCTATTGTATTTTATTTTACGGCTTTATAACACGGCACTGCTGAAAAGCTGAAATACATTTGATTTCGTCAGCGAATTTCAGCGAATTAATTGCAGGCAAACAAAAAAAGTTAAACAAAACCCTGAATTACGTTAAACTGCGGTGAAACAGTGACGTTGTGTTGATCATTGAATATTTATAATAACTGTAGTCAAATTAAAAGGTTCACCACATAAAATGTGTATGTAAGTAGTAAATTAACAACAAACAAACAGACGCTAATGGCTTTACGGGAATCATGTTAAATCACGTTGAATGTGGAGTGAATTTGTTTATTTAGCTGCATTCGTGGAGTTATCGTGTCATAGGAGACGAGTATTGGCCTTCATCCAAACACTTTCACTCAAATCATGTGGATATTGCACAAAACTGAAACGCCTACATTTTCGTAAGAAGCGTTATCATAGTTACTACGCGCACGAGAAGCTTGTGGCGACACAACAAAGTAGATTGCTGTTTTATTGAAATTTTATTTTTGGGTCGTTCTAATAAGTTTCAACCGTCGCTTTAAGAGTTGTTTCAATATTTTATGAGTGGCGAATCGCAATTTCTAGCAACAAATAATAAAATGTTTTTCTTGAATGTTGTTGAACTGTGTTTCTAAAGTGGTCTGTAACGGTTATTCCCGTTCGCCACCGCCAGTATTGCCCCCTCCGGTGGCGACTGGGAATTATTCTAAAAAAATATCCCAGTCGCCACCTCCGGGTGGCAAGCGGGATTGTTGGTAGTAAAAATCCCAGTGGCCACCCCTAAATATAGTTAAAATAAATGCTATATCTTTATATTTTTTTGGAATGATTTTAAAATAATTACCGACGTCACAGAATGTTTAAAGTAAATGAATTGTTTAGTTAGGTACCTTTATGTATCTAGATATATATGCATTGAAATTTAGGCAATAGGTACGGTTCACTATAATATTGTTGCCGATGTCCTTTGTTAATATTTCACGTCTTTAAAACCATAAAATAGGAAACGGCGCGAGCGCCTTGCGCAGCGGCGACCCGCCGATGACACGAGCGCCGAAAAGCCAAAACTATCGTGAGAAAGGATTACTAATCCTTTTGTTTTGCTACTTAAACTCTAGTAGCTCAATTGAAGATGCCGATGTCCTTTGTTTACATTTCACGTCTCGGAATAAACCATAAAATAGGCCGTGTGCTTTGTTTTACCTATAACAAACATGCCGAAAAGCCAAAACAGACACAATAGACAGAAGGTCATAAATCTTTAAAAACACAAAACAGCTTTTTATTGGGCTTGATGGGGATGGTTTTATGAGTGATTCTGATCAATTTATTTTGGATATTCAGTTAGAGCTGTTACATGGCAATATATCAGTAGGTCATTTTTTAGAAACTGTAAGGCATTAAGGCTTCTTGGCAATGAAAATAAATAAAAAAAGGTAAAAAAAAAGCATAAGAGGTATGGTAAATTAAACAAATTATTCATTACTTGATGACGATCAATGAATAACGTAGGTCAATTATGGGTACCTAAATAATGATGTTGATTTGTGCCAGTCATAACAAATTACCTAAGTATTTTTTTTTAAAGTAGCAAAATATCTAGTTCTAAGTTTTTTTTTTACATATAAAACCCAATTACTGTAAATACTCTGTGATACGAGTACATTAATGACGAATTTAATTGAGAGGACGCATCTGTGATTTTTTCTAATACTGATTAGGGTAGGGTAGAGTCTCGTTATGTCTGTGATTATTTGAAAATACTCATTATGCTTAGTGCATACTTTTAATTTTGTTAAAAATATTTTTTTTATTAGGGCAGAGTAATACTTTATTTGTTTTGTATATTTTCTAATAATATTTTTTTTCCTATAGAAATGATTGTTGACTTGTTGATGTGATTGTTTAGAATTTGTATAAAACTTGTTGATTTTGGAAATGAAAATGTAGATTTAAGAAGGCGGAGAATTGTTTTTTCAAGTATATTTTAAGAAATATTTTATATTCTATTGAAAGTACCTAATTATCTGTGATTTTGGATTTGTGTTTAAAATAGTTGATTTTGAAAATAAAAATAGTAAAAAATAATGTTTGTTTAATTTTCTACCAATTTATAAATATTGTAACTCTCTCGTTTGATTAACCCTACGTACTTCTATTTTTTAATCAGAAATTTAATAAAATTAACATTCTTTGTCATTCCAAAAAAAAAAATTAAGATAATAGGTAGCATACCTAGTTTTTATGTTAACTATATTTAGGGGTGGCCACTGGGATTTTTACTACCAACAATCCCGCTTGCCCCCGGAGGTGGCGACTGGGATATTTTTTTAGAATAATTCCCAGTCGCCACCGGAGGGGGCAATACTGGCGGTGGCGAACGGGAATAACCGGTCTGTAAAACGACCAAATTGAAGCAATCTTAACTTTTAGAGAAATAGAGAAAATAGTGTGGGATGGGGACAAGCGTGGCGGACATCCATTAGACGCCCTCGAAGTGCACGGGAAGGACCATTAATTGTGGGCGATGTTCTCAAAGCTTCACCTGAAACACTACCTTCAGTAAACTAACTTGCAAACTTACAACATACTCATGTTTGACTGAATGCACTCTACAAGGAGAACTCTGATTTGAACGTGGAGTTCGATAATAGTTGTGAATATGTATTGACAATCTTTGGAACTGGGTGTGGTGAAAGCATTTTTTAGAATAGTAAGGTAATCAAGTATATATCAGAAAGACAGTTAAACTGGTGTTTTTTTTTTGTTCCCAGCACAAGTACTATTGTAACTTACTGGGGCTGCTTCAGTTTATGTATGACACAATGTTTTGAGATGAAAGAAATATTTTGAAACATTCAATTTTTAATTTTCGCTGATGACGTAATGAAAACGTCTGTTTTGTTATTGTATTACTTTAAAAATCGAACGGAAATAAGGAGGTAAAATCGTGAAAGATGTTGTCTTAATTTAGAAAACATGGGTAGTTGCTTTCAGTTGCAACGCATCCATCATAATTGTATGATAACGGAAGGCGGAAGATTTTCCTACAGTACTGACTACAAAAAGTTAGAAGTTTCGGTGTTCCCCGCCATTCATTAAAAATATTCTCAAAATAACACTCAAAAAAATCCAAAAGGCCTTGCCAAAATGTGAACCATGGTCCATGCGTAACTTAATTTGGTTGTCTCTTCAAAAGAAATCTTTTCAAAAAAGAATAAAAGTTTGTAAGATCACCGACTCATAAATTCGAACTAAAGTATCTTAATACTTATCTAGTGGTTTCGAAATGAGAGAAAAATAGAGTGAGAGCTTGCAATCTCATGTAAGTTGCAACAGCAGTGGGGATCTAATCTAATGGCTCATCTACATAAGATGACAAATCAGGCTTTGTTCTGTGCGAGTCTGTATCGAGTGCCTCTACATTTGGTATCGTGTCTCAACAATTGGAGTAGGTTACTGATTGTTTTGGAAGGCTTTTGCTGTCCTTGTTCCCATATCTAAGTGCAAATGCTGTTACATAGAAATATTGTAAAATCAAACGTTTTTAAAATAGTAACCATGGATTTTCTTGCAGGTTCTTATCCATAGGAATGACCAACCCGAACCGTGCACCTTTTTGTCGACGTTTTACAAGTGCCATGTAGGCCTGTGTGAAATAAAATATTTTGGTTTTCTGATTTTGTCTTTACTGGTCTTTACTGCATGATCTAAACTCATGTATACAGATTTAGCTCTTTTATTTTTATTTGTTGGTTTAGTGTCATTTTAGTTTAGTTTAATATGGCCGGTTACGGTCTCTAGTAAAGTAGTTGGTTTTAATACGGTCTAAAATATTAATTTTCAGAATATATAATGGAAGGAAGGTCAAAGAAACGATGGATGGACTGTGTTTAGAATGATATGGTTAAAAAGGAGGTGTATCATGAGATGACGAGAAACAAAGTATGGAAGAAGAAGACATGCTGCGCCGACCACAAACGAATTGGGATAAGAGCAAGAGAATGATAATGATGATGTATAAAATGCAGTTCATGCATGCGGGTAAATATTATATTGATAGAATTATTCCCATACAACTAACTATACTGAACTATAGTTATTTCCAGCAGCAGCAGAGTGAAAACACAAACATTATAATAAAGGAGAAATGAAAGGTTTACGTACCTACTCATTCAGCCTCACACACAGACGTCAATTTACATGGACATTTAATGTACGTATATAATATAATTATCGACTAACGGTAACTTGTCCGCGGTTTTCAAGACAGACAAAAATGTAGTAGGCAAATTGGGAACTGAACACTAAATGAAGAGCAATGGTGATGAAATAGATCGTCCAGTTACTCTTAGTTAATTAGTCGTAACATAACATCACGACTTGTTATCACCGAAAGGTTAAGCAGAGGTGTACCTACAAAATACACCCACCAAATTTCACAAGTTGTATTTAAGTCCCATGTAGTAGAGGGCGAGCCTATTGCCATTAACCGGTGGCAAATGCCAGACTCCGTGGCTGCTGCGTAATAATGAAATTCCTGATAGGAAAACACTTTGCCGGACCCGGGTATTAAGGATCCAGGTCCTCATGCTCAGCATGTGCGCTTGCGACCTCTAGACCAATGAGACAGTATTTAATTAATCATTAATGCTTAAAGAAGTCTGTAAATGCGAACAAGGTGCAGTTATGCATCCGCGTCAAACAGGAGGTTGTCACAAATTATATAAAGGGGATAGAACCGATGTGGCATATCAACCTGCCCGCCATTTTGTTTTTTTTTTCGAAATTGCGGCCCACGATGAAAGTGGTATGTGTGGATAGAGGACATATAGAGGAAAAAAAAATCTAGTAATACGGTACCCCAAAGTGTCACGTTACCGAGATATTTGAAGGCAAAGTTTGACAAATGAGTACAACGACAATCATTATAAAAATAGACTTATTACGTGTAAAGGCGTTAAATTGTATCCAAATAATCGTTACCAGGTTGATTATAATTATGCGCACGAGAAAATCGCTTCACATCACAATAAAAATCGAATGTTAAGTCGAAGAATTTTATAACAAAAGAAGTTTAGGGAATAAACGTTTGCCTTTGTTTGTGTGTGTAGGCGCGGTTATAGGGCGAAAATCAGACGCGATGCGTTTTAACACAGTGGTTCACACTTACCGATTTCCGTTTCTAAAAAAAATGTGTATCTATACCAACCCATTTTATTTTTTGTTCGGGTCTAGAAAGAATCATTTGTTACCTCCTTGAATTTGACGCAATTACAAAACGCAGCTTGTTTAACAGGCGAGACACTTAAGTTTGCGTACTTAAAGCTTCCTATTAAACTGTTCTCGGAAATTATGTTTCTCATTATCAGCAGTTTAGATAGTAACATGTATGTTAGTAAGAGGAGCTCGAAGGAATGCCCGAGGTAATTACTTTCGCCCGCATCGAAACTAATGAAGGTATAATTAAATATTGCATGACAGTGAACACGATGATTAAGTGATGAGTTGATGACGTTTAATTAACCGGGGCTCTAATCTTGAGTTAACTTGTAACGTTGAGGATGCTGAATTTTAGGTTACTGGAAGAGGGTGGTTCTACAATCACCTGCTTTCAGTTAACTTAGGTATTAAATGGCTGAACCTACGGCTTATTTGTTTACCATGTCCATGGTAAAAAAATAAGCCGTAAGCCGTATGTCCATGTACTGGACCCATATTTGCAAAATAAAAACTTACTTTACTTGAGGTTTGTATGAAAGTTTTTCTCTCATTCCTGTTCTGAAATTTTAGATGTAGGTACATATTTTATTTTTAACTGGTAAGTACACATATATATATAATTCCAATTTACCAGTCGACAGTTTTCTAAAGAAATTATTGGTGACCATTGAATTTCCTTCGCTTTTACTAATTTAAATAAAAGTGACCTAAGTCTAAAGTCAACAAACTTTTTGACTTTACAGGTTCCGGCTGACTTTTATTATATTCTGTAATGAACCAATGACTAAAAGCAAAAATATACTTAGGTACTTAAAGGTTTGACTTCCCAGAAAAGAAATAATAAGACGTCTCTTAAGCTATACCAGAGGTCGTGTGACGTCGAAACCGTTAGAAATGTAAATAAGATATGAACCTATCTACCTGACGACCAGAGCCGTCAATCTTACTAACCATGCCATTTCGTCTTCAAAGAAATCTGATAATGTAGACGTGATTTTTACTGATTTCTGCCTGTAAATTGTGTCGGTATTGTTTCCTTTTCAAAATATGTGTTTTGGCTAGATAAGGATTTCCTTTTTATGGTCTGTCTGATCAGTAAATAAAAGAATAACAAAATTAAACAGTGTGAAAGTGATAGATACATAGAGATATCTGCTCTGTTTTGGTATTAATCAGTTTCAGCGGGACTTATCATCTGCCTAGCTTTTTCCCAACTAAGTCAATCCGGATTTGACTGAATACCAGTATTTTACATGGAGCGACTGCCTACGACATCCACAACCCTGCTAGAACTGGTAAATATGATACCCCTTCCCTTGGTAAGACTGGATGTCAGACTTTCGGACCACTGGCCTGTAACGAGTATCGTGTCGTGTACTAACGTGCTGTCCGAAGCACGGACAACAGCATTATCATCAGGACTAACTCCCAAAAAACGAGTCTTTTTTCACATTCACATTAAAAACGTGTAATAAATATTTTATGGATATTTTGGTCCTGATTTACACAACGTTATGTTTTACGAATAAATGCGTTAACTATCAAGTCAAAACATTTTAAAAACCGAACACATGTTTTGCGATTTCGGCGGTCTCTCCAGTTCTGGAGCCATAGCGCTAGATGGCGTGCTTCTTCCAGTTTGCTCCGACTTTTGGTATCTCGGTTCTCTCGTGCAAAGCGATGGCGAAATAGATCGTAGTGTAAAGCATAGAATTGGCACTGGATGGATGAAATGGCGGCAGGTCACGGGAACAATTTGCGACTCCCGCATTCCCCTTAAACTCAAGGGGAAGATTTATAAAACCATGGTTAGACCTGCTGTCGTATATGGATCAGAATGTTAGGCCACAAAAGGGATAAATGAAAGGCCATTGCATGTGGCTGAGATGAGAATGCTAAGGGGGGTGTGTGGTGTGACGCGAATGGATAAAATAAGGAATGAGTACATAAGAGGAAGTCTGAAAGTGGCGCCGGTAAATGAAAAGTTGTGTGGTAATCGATTGTCGTGGTATGGACATGTGATGCGAAGGAATGAAGAAAATGTTGTGAGAAAAATGTTGAGTATGAATGTAGATGGCTATAAGAGTAGAGGAAGACCAAAGAAACGATGGATGGACTGTGTGAAGGATGACATGGCTAGAAAGGAGGTGACTGCTGACATGACGAGAAATAGAGAAGTATGGAAGAAGAAGACATGTTGCGCCGACCCCAAATAAATTGGGATAAGGGCAGGAGAATGATGATTAAACATGGTTTTAATGCAGTCTTACCAAGGGGTACAGTAATATACAACACTAACTGGAATGTGGAGGTGAAAATACTGATATTCAGCTGCAACCAGTAAGACTGGAAGCCGACCCCAACAAATTAAGAAAAAAGCTAAGCAGATGATGATAAATGCGGTTTTAATACACTTGACAATCCCCTCAATCTCTATTACTATTACTAAAAGATCATGGAAGCGAGAAGGATCCCTGAATAAAACCCATCTTAAATATTTCGGAGATATTTTGACATACAGCGTTCATCTGAATTCCTCACAACAAGTAAGTTGAAGAACTTAATAAAGCAGCGCTTAGCATTTATTTACAGAACTAAGGCTAAATAAAACGAGACATGGATGTGTGTGATTTCCTCCGACTCTGCTCGGAATAGTAATATGTTCTTTTATCTCGTGAATAATATTTTCGGCAAATATGATTTGTTGTCATAAAATCAATATCTAGTAAAAATGATTTTGTTATGTGTATGAAAATTACCCCAAGGTTTATTCATTTCGAGATCTTTTGTTTTCTATGTGTTTATCTTTTAGTATTAATCTAATATCAATGCTCAAAGTCTTCTTCATAATAAAGCTGAACTATACAGGTATTTATTGTTATCCTTACCTACGGAAAAAACAAAAACTTTACCACTAAGTAGTACCACTGGATGAATTGTGGTACCACGTTTTGATCTAATATCTAACTAATTATTACCTAAAATACCAATAAAACATCGAACAAATATTACTTACTTCAAAATCTATTCCCTTCCATATCGTAATTGATTTTACATACCTATTAAATTACAGATTCGCATCTAATATAAATACATACATTACACAAACACACACACACACACACACAGACGAACTGCGTCAATAACGTCTAAGAATATATTATCTTATTTATGTGTTTCACCTACATTATCTAATTAAATGTGTGAACTTTGAGATTATTCTAGTGCTAAATGACATTAGTTTTAAATAAACTATGAACTATGGTATATTATACTATGCTTTAATAAGGGAATTATGGAAAATTGTGGCCAAATCCAAATGATACTGAAGCTGATCGGTGAAAGAATCTAATGTACTTTTTTATGGGACAAGCCCGCCACACCTCACAAACAATTGCAACTCCTGAAAGTCAGAATCATCAGTGGGGACCACTAGAAAAACGCTGAGACAGTGAAGCTCGACGAAGTCCCAGAGACAGGATTTAACTGTCTTAAATCCTGCAACGAAATTGATCAGAAAAGAATAGCGGAGGAGTAGGAAAAATATAATTTCCACTTCATCCGTCCATATCAGCTGAATCTAAGGTTTGTGGTGCTATATTTACAAGACACTGATGTTTCTTGGGCTTATTAGTAACTTCTTAGAATTTATTAATATGCCTACCTATACTACACATTCAACTCGACGGAAGTCTTGGCTTATTCACAGAAATTGAAGTTGTACATTGCTATGATTTTAGTAACGCAACATATTAAATCACCTTTTTTTATCGTGTCGTAAGTGCCTAACCTGGTGACAGTTTTTATTCCGCCCGAGGACCTCAGACTTGGCTTTACATGCCGTCGAGAAACATCTCTTAACCATGCTGGTTTACCCACGATGTATTCATTTACCGAAGCACCTGATATTATACAATACGCACATGAATCCAAAAAATCAGTCACACCACTAGACTATCACTACTATTATGGTATCAACCTTATTGTCATAAAGTTACTAAATTAAATAAAACGAAAACGTTTTGGTATTCGGCCTTCCAGAGCCGATTCACCAATAGCATTTTTCATTAACAGAGGATTTTCGGCAATCATTTCCCATCAGTTTATCCCTGTAATGTAATTAAGAAACAAAATTCGAAAAACATTCTGTATCAGTTCGTTCCACTGAACAGAGGGAACCAAGAAACTAATAAAGACGCTTTAACGTCCTTCTTCAAACACCAAAAGGTTCTACAGGGAGGACTTAAAACAATCTTTTCGAACCACTGAGACAAATATTTATTACGGAAAGTCAACAGTTAATTTCTTTTCTCTTTTATAAAAGAAAACGCAAGAATTATGTTAAAACGGTTCTATCTAGAACATTTTTTTACAAACTAACAAGGTAGGTACTTCTACTTCTTGTTTGAAGAAAAATGATGGAAGAATTAAGTGGATAAACATAAATATTTTACTATGAGCTGCTGTAATCTTATCTTTGAGCTCATTCATTAAAGGTTTTCATTATGAAAAAATGTTTATGGAAAATTAATCTCTGGTACAAGGGTCTAGGTTGTAAAATCGAATAGAATTATGCTCTTTGGTTTTAAAATAAATTCGTGTTATTAAAAGTGTGGTGGGTAAAAAGATCTTCGTATATTTTTATTGCTTTACAGGATATAACCGGCTGCTATTGGAATGCACAAGCTTGGAAATATTAAATATGGGTACCTATTTAATTACTACTTACTAGCAAATGATTAGGAAGGTACAGCCGACAGCACAATATTTTTAATATATATTCAACTTTATCGGTTCATTAGGTTCAATGTCGATTGGGAAAATTTCCCTGTATCTGGTAGCTAGATTTAGTACCTAAGTTTTTTTTCCATCAACCTTTGAGTCTGTAGTCAAGTCAAGGACTTATCTCTGACCACGATAGAGAAACTCGGGGCGTGCCCTATTATTGCCATCGAGAAGTTGCTCCGAAGTTGATCCTATCGCATGAATAGATAGGTAAGGAGCTGATTAATGATACTGCAGAACCCCAAAACCATAGCGTAATCAGCTTATAATGATCCCTCTACACAGGCCTCCTACTGATAGGAGAGCATGGCGGGTAGGGGGCGTCGGTGAATGTCACATCACGGCTTCGAATTTTCTGGTTAGGACGTTTTTCTTGCCCATTGAGTGCAATAGTCATGAAAAAGTTTACACAAAGTAACGTGCCTCTCTGGGTTACCATAAATACTATTAATCAAAAGTAAGTACTAAAGTACCTAAACACACATTGCGCGTAAATCCCTATCAGATATCTCGCTGTTATCAAATCTTTGTTATCTCAGACAAAAACTACGTTCTTACGCATTGCCTCACTACAGACGTCACTTGCGAAACTATGATAGCAGACACTGATTTATGATCAAACTCTACGTTTTGGTGTCTAGCGACCAGAATTAGACTTTCGATACAGACAGTCCACATGAAACTTCTAAGAGCAACAATTACCTACGTATCGTACTAATATTACTTCTGAGATCATATTATATTACAATGTCATTATCCATTGTAAAACAAGTCACTGCTCTGAAACAACATTGAAGAGCATATTTCGCTTGTAATGCGACGCCACGCATCGTAACGACAAAATCGAGAGCATTTTCTATTAGTTGGTCGAAGAACAAATATCACACCGTGACTAAAATTCGAACAAAATAGTCGTAGCTTTTAGAGCGGGCTTCACGCCGCCGTCAATTAGCATGTCGTTTGAAGACACGCTGCTCCGTCGTTTAACAAGTTTCATGTGGACGTAACATAGAAAAACTTGAGAATTTGAATTATGCCGTGCTGCCAAAGTTTTAAAGTTCGTTATTGTGAGTAGAAGTTGTGAAATGTGGCATTTTGTAAACTGTGACAGCGGGTCGGTAGCATGAAGTCGTGTGCGCGACAGATGAGTAATGACAACAACGCAGCGGCGTGTGTCGTCTCCGAACGTTCCCAGATGTGCGTCTGGATGCAAGGATTGCACGAGTTATGCAAGTCGGAGAAATGCTCCATGTTGGTAATACGAACAAGAATACCGAGCCGGATTGCAAACCTCGCCGGGGAAATTACAAACATTCGAACGACTACATAAATACAAAATACATAGTACAATATCAAACGCTACCATAATTTAAGTCGGTCTCAACAATTATTTTAAGATTTATAAGAACTATTTAAATCACATCAGATAAAATTTTAATTTTCAGCGAGAAGCGAACGAATGTTGTGTTGGCAAGATGTTAGTAGACAATTTTCATAAAATTCGCCTAAACAATAATTATTTACTGAAACGCACACTACATGTTTTTGCTGACAAAAAAGTGTAATAAAGCAAAATAGATATGACATAATATGAATTATTAGTAACTTGTATGAACCACATGTGTGTTCAGGTCAACCAACGATCTATGAAAAATAGTTAGAAAATATAATAGTTGGTAGACATCACGTGCCACGTGTGTAAAACATGAAATCGAAATCATAAAATGATTTGTTTTGTACATCACGGAAAAAGATAAAACTCGAGTAAATCTCCGGAGTATTTATAATAAAAAATAGTTATCTATCACCGCGAACGCATCTCACACTTGTACTCTCAATAAGATTTCTTTATTTACGCTTCCCATCGCTCATCGCGACACTAAGTATAACAAGAACTTTATTACTATGAGCGGCGCTTAAGAAGCTGCGTCTGCGCATCTCAGTAGCTTTCATGCCATAAAAAATTTAACAAAACAGCTCTTCTATATTTAGATGCACGAAAAACAAAATGCTTTTAATCTGATAGATAATACGAACACAAAATACTAATAGTGTTGACACGTATTACCACAAACAAGCCTTAGCCCTGCCGTCTATCATTCGCTAAAAGCTAGTAAGCTAGTCACAATTCAGTGATATATTTATTACTTTTTTCTTTCTTGATTTATGTTCTGTAAAGAAGTGTTCGTACACGCGTCCATGTCTATTTGCGGCCAGGCCAAAATAACTGGCAAAACGAAACGTACGTCCGGTTCCTAGCCGACTCCCAAACTGCTGTTTGCTCACACACGACCACCGTGCGCTTTGTAAAAGGGATTATACCACGATTTGCGGTAATGCGGCCGCCTCTTCACCGGGAGTACTCTTTCCTCTTTGACCACTTGCTAAATCTTTTCCCTGTCAGATCATTCAAGAATATCACGGTACAATGTTCTCTAGCTCAACAGCCAGATTCGCTTTGAAGCTTTGATGACCACCTGCGGCTTTCAATAACCCACATTGATTTAGAATAGCTCTGCAGTTACTATTTTAAGTTTGTAAATAATGGACGTGTGCACGCTCGCTCGGATGGTTACTTTGGATAATTTATAGAGCCATGCCTCAAATGTAAGTAGTTGTGCTGACAGAAACTTTATTAAAGAAGCTGAATTACATTTCAGGAGCACGACATTTATTCTTTTTTTATAGTATTTTTGCTGTGGCTACCGATGCTTCTGCTTATCATTTTACAATAGCTTGGTACTCTATTTGCGGAGCTTTTAAATGACTAAAAGACTTTTTATTTATTTTTGCCCAACCTGATTTAGGTTCTCTACTCGTTTCCGTTTCGCACTAGTTAATCTGTCTTAAGAACTTGATAGCCTCGGAGTGGAGTCACTTGTTCACTGCTCAATCCTGTTGTAACATGACGCTTTCCCGATAAATACAGTGCACAGATGAATCAGTGGTTATTAGTGGAGCCGATTTCAAGCCAACTAACGTTCGTTGGGAACAAAGTTTGCACCTGATTGGTACCTAAGTTCGCGAGTCGGCAACGTCGTCGCGAACCTCCCTCAAAGTGGAAATTAAATAAGGACAATCCGTTCGTTCTGCATCAGAGACTTTGCTGTTGCATTATTCAACGTATGCAAAATCTTTGGATTAATAATAGACGACGACGAAGGTGAATTTCTCGCAATCGACTAAGAAATTGAGTTGTGACCCTTTCAGAGTGCGAAACGGGTTCGCGAGCTTTTGTCTTCACGGGAAATTGAATGATAATTTCTATCATTTAAAAGGAATTGTTCGAGTTTGTCTATGCAAAAATTAAAGCGTTATACCAAGCTGAAGATATCGTCTGAAAATGTTATTTTCGTTGAACCATAGAAGCAGTATAAAATATTAGGTACATCTATACCGCAGACAAAATTATACTCCGGTTGAAATGAAAATAGAACTGCTTTCGACATAGATAGATGCGACGAACATATTATCGTTGTCATTTGTTGCATTTTGGAAATACCAGCAAGTTCAAAAGCAACGACCCATTATCTCTTTAAATCTGTCTTGAAATGTACAAACATTTAGTGGTATTTATCATTCTGCGACAAATCTCTAATGTGAAGAGTCATTAATCTTTGAATTACACTTACGGTACGTGTAATTCATTATCGAAATTAACATTTTCAATCATCAAGTGCTCATTGAATCCGTGAAGCGTGTTCATAAAAGAGTCAAAGGGAACTGTATAACAAAACGGTTCAGTAAAAGTAAAGACGCAGTGCGCACGAGCACGATTGAGGCAAACAATCGTCGTTGATAATAACCGTAACGAGTCCGGCGTCGATCCCGTTTGCATCTGTATTGTGTTCGGGGCAACGAGCACGCAACCTCAGTCATCAACTGTTTACAACTAAAACTTTAAACAATGCTAGACTTCAGAACTTCGAGCAAACTCTTGCATTGATTACCGAAACAACGTTATGGAGATTTGTCAATATTTAAATCGTTACTCTCGTAATGTAGCCGTCGAATGGCTTTAAGGCTACTGGGCTACATGAAAGACTTTTTTGGGTTTTTATTGGTTCTGGGTAAGTTTTTATCGATTTCAGGATTTTAAGCCAACTTATTCATTTATTTCAGGAACACTATTTATGGTTTTATATAGGACTGTCCAGTGACTATACTAACAAGTGTCAAGTTATGTCGTTTTATAAGTAAACGAATATGGAGCGACTAGCTCAGAAAAAGATTAAAGGGTGTTAAAGGATGCCTCAAGACTAGGCAGACCTACAGATCGAAGAGAGAAAAGTATTAACGCTGATAGAACTATAAGTACCTATCTCAATACAAATGCTCTTACTTAGTTCTGAAGTCACAGTGACACAGCAATTAATTAGAAGACTTAAAAAGACGATACATCGATTGCTCGTTGCCATAAAGGCCAAAGACTTTCTAATCCTTATCGCCTCTACCTCGCCAGTAACATTTGAACTTCGACTTATGCAAATGATAACTATAGATGCTTTAAATAACGGACTTTACAATATATTAAATATGAATATTTATGTAGGTAGCAGCGTGCAGTCAAGTTTCAGAATGTCTGTTTCTGTTAAAATTAGTTTCTGTGCAATGGAGTATCATGTTAATGATACAACAGACGCTTCCAATAAGATAATGAATAATCTTTTGTTCGACAGCTAAACACCCACTTTAGCTACTGTAGCCGTCTGAACAGTAAACAGTGCATGCAATAATGAGTTACTTTAGTAATACATATAAGCTGAAATTACTTATCCTTGCTCCATTTCCTAGTCTACTTCTTTATTGCTCGAACGAGTGCCCATAACGATTTGTAGATTTGACGACAAGACGGGTAGTAAAAATTGGTTGACAAAAGCGACCGAGGGAAAGTATCATCTACGGACATTAAAATGTCATTACATTTTGATGTAAGTTCCCTCTAAACATTTTACGTATAATTGATGTAGGTACGTTCTCATGGTATTTACGTTCGTATTGTTTTCTCATATCAGTGTCAGTATCTAAATTAACGTGGACCATTACAATTTTGTCATGTATATCTTTTGTAATGATTTGTTTTAGGCACAAAACTACTGTAACTAATAATATTCAAAGTTTAGTTATCGAGTTTCTAGTGTTATGAAATTGAGGAACAACTTGTAACATAGCAACAAGTTGTAACCTAACATTTAGGGGTCTCTTCAATACAATGTGCTTTGTAAGTACTAGCGTGAGAACAGACATTGGCTTACAGTACCTTTTCATTGAAATCTCTACACCGTTAGTAATAATTGATAATAATTTATTGATGAATAGAACAGTTGACCGATTTTCCTTCCCGGACGTTAGTGGAAAATAATTTAAATCTTACTGAGAGACTTAATAGAGCTCATTTTAGATAAAGTCGTTCGATGAATGAATAATATTTATAACCTGCGCTTCCTTCATACCATTCCAAATATTATTATCTACGAACATGAGAGCATCAAGAGAACGCATTAGCGAATGTAATACATTACTGAGATAGTAATATAAATACAGACGTACCTGTCGTTGTTGTCAGCCAATTTATTTTTGTCATTCTAATTTGTTTATTGAATAGCTACCGAGTAGGTACATGAGTGCTACTTTTTAAAAACCCTACTTCCGCGTTGAAAACTAATTCATCATTTCATAAAAAGATGACTTGAGCGATTGTCTAACTGGATTCTTATTGAAAATTAAACTTAACCGCCGTGCGAATCTTGTTAAACTGATAAATATGTGTGAACTAGCCTCAGACTGCGAAATAACGCGAATGTACTTGTACAACACTATGTACCTGTCACTCTTATCAAAAGCTGTGATTGATTTTTTTTGTGAAAAATTTGGACAGCTCGATAATTGAAGACTTGATATTTGTAACGCTGAGATTAAGGAGTCTAGGGCGCTTCATTCCCTATCAAAATACGATAACAGTTGGTGTCCGTGTGTCGTGATACAAATATCAAAAATTATCTTATCACACTAACTCCGGTAAGGTGCAAACATCTTAAACAAACAACGTCACTTCAGTTCAAACTTTAAATACTTTAAAAAATTCTACGCAGGACGTTAACCGGCTACAAAGTATTTAGTTAAGAATAAAGTTGGCTCGGAACCGGAAAGAAAAACTAGGCTCATTATAACGAGAATAGTAAACGAAATTTGGCAGAAAATGATAATCACGTGGAAGAGACCACGAGACAATTTAAAAGAAGTCTAAAAGTAGTTTTAAAAACGATATTGTAGTAGCGCATGGCTGCAAACCGTTCGGTTTTAACAATATAATCGAGTATTGCACAGAAGTGAGCTCATTTCTGACAGTTCCCGGTATAGAGCGCACGATCGATGATAGATCCGATAATATCTCGAGTGTTTTGCTTGTAATCGCTGATGCAGCGCCCTAGATATCTCCAGAGAAGAACAAAGTTGGCATAGATATTGAGGATCAAAGTGCGGCGTGGGCGCACGACCCAATACCGCGGGCGGCAAATCACTCGCGCACGCGCACCGGACCTTTGCGTGTGCATCGCGCAATTAATTTGTATGTACGCGCTACTGAATTGATGTACTTCATTCCACACTCGATAAATAGGACACGCTAATTTACATAATATAACCTACCAGCTACTATTATTTCAGAACAACCCGGTTTTCAGAAAAAATCTTGAACCTACATCGACATTTTGATTGATGCTGCCCTAACTGCGGTTAAGGATTGGAATAAAACAATAATTACTATTTCTTTATGTATTTCAAATAGTTCACAAGTTATTATCAAATACAAAATATTACTTAAAGCCAATTGTTGTCCTGTCCTACTAAGTATGAATAGACTATAGTCTAGAGTTGACTTGACGGAAACGCGCCGGTACCGAGCTTTACGTACTACAGATTGAGGTTATGTTGTGATAACTGTTTGGAGCAAAAGCCGGCTATGAAACTGTTACTGGAATTTGCTACTTAATTTTAGTAGTGATAAGAACTAAAATAGCTCGCACGCCCGTGGGGTGGAGAGGTCGGAGAGGCGATTGAGCCTGCGCGCGCAGCCGGCATGGCCGCCGCCGCACACCTGATTGCCAATACAACCCGATAACATTACTGAATTACAGCATATTACACACGTTCACGACGCTTTAGACACCCCCAGGATGCATCTCACACCGATATTATCACGTGCACCACTTCTGCACACCGACACGACAACTTCTGAACACGTTAAGTAATCAGCTGATTATCAAACTTTTACCGGTGTTTATGTATCCGACACGGTACTTCGTCACTGGAAACGATCCGCGTTTCTCATTTCACGGTCATAGGAGGCGTCTTCCGCGAGCTAAGCGAGCGGTCAGCCGTCGCCGGCCGTGCATCGGATGCACTTCCGCTAGAGGCTCGGGAACGCGGCCAGGGACCGACGAGCGTACCTGGACTAGTCTGCCAGCTGAGGCCTCCGACGAACATCTTCCTGCAAGATAAACAATACCAATCAGTCACTGAAAAGAGCGCGACGAGCCGGTTTCTCACGAGTAGAGACGTACCCCGGGTCGTTTGGCACCTCCGCGGGGCTTCGGGCCACATCCTGATTCTGGGTTTCCATGGGCTCGGACGCCGACGGCGCGGGGCGGGCCGGACGGCGTACTACGACTACGAGCGAGCGACGGCACGGCGGGGACGGCTCCCGGAGTCGCTCGGCTGCACTACCGACTACCGGCACGAGACTGGCGCGCCGCGGCGCACCCCTCCACGCAGCGGCCGCCCCCGCCCGCCCGCGCCCCGCATCGCCCGCGCCGCCGCCGCATCGATTCATTCACTCCGTACACAATTATTCATACGGTGAGCACGACGGACGCGAGCAGCGCGCCGGCAGCACCACGTGAGCGCGCAGCACGTGCTCGCGCCCCCCCTGCAACCGCGCGCGCCCGCTGCCGCCCCGCCCGCACCCAGAGCACGCCCACCGCGCGCCTACACGCGCACCACCACCCCCATACACCCAACTTCCAAACTTTATCGAACTAATATCAATAATTAAGTTTCAGGACAAAACTTTTCTAAATATTCTATTTGATATTTGGTATGACTCGCAGCAGCACTCAGTATTTACATTTAAAAAACACAAATGATCGACCTACATGTTTTTTACTCGCTTCGTATCTGCTATTGCATAAATGTCGCATCATAAAAATTTCATGCGATATCATCAGACGCGCTAAGCGCGGATCGTGTCGTAGCGGCGCGAAACCTCTACAGCTGACGTCACTGAGTGGCTCGTCAGACGCTCGTAGCACCGCGCTACGACGCTGCTACGACCGCGCGATATACGCACATTTAACAAACGATAGCTTAATCTCATATCAGTCCACTTTTAATCAAATTATTCGTATCACGAAAACAAACTTTTTTTAAAATCTTTTTCGACTTATTACACATATTTTAAACGAAAATAACTCAATCTGTAAAAGTTGACGCAACTAGTTGCCTACTAGAACAACTGAGTTACCTACTTTAAGTATGGAAAATATAAAAAATAGATCTTTTAGCCCCAATATCAAACCTAAACAAGAAAAAACAACTGTTCGGAAAAGTTTTCTAAGTCACATTGTAATGGTATTATCGATACGACGCGACGTAGACAGCCTCATAGTTGCGCCTTTGCGTCGCGTGTTCAGACATCCTTTCAGACGGAATTGAAAAATGTCACATGCTAGACTATAGAGCCAAACAGCACAAGATCAGATAGATTTTTTTCTTGCTGGTAAAAATAACTACACCTATATGTTATAATTCCGGGTCACGAGATTAATTTAATCGAGAGCTACAGTTAGCGTTGTTAAGGCTTCTAGGCTATTTTCAAACTGCAGAGTCTCTGGCAACATAATTTAACCATTTCAGTAAGTGGTTGCGGCTGCGCTGAAAATATCATTCGATTCAGATCAATACTGCGACCAAAATGCCGTACTGACCTGCTCTAACAATAGAACAACCCAATTCCTCCCCTATTTTGTTATCCAATCTGAATGTAGTCATATCAGTCCTAACTCTGAGGGTAGACTAACTGCTGCACTCAGAGAGCTTTAATGATTACTTAGGCCATCACTTACTGCCGCACTCAGAGAGTTTTAATGATTACTTAGGCCATCACTAAGTAAAGGTTTTGACAGTTTTGTCATACAAAAGTATGTCAAATCTTTACTAAGTGACGGCTTAAGTAATCATTAAATATCTCTGAGTACCGCAGCTAGTAAAGGTTTTGACAGTTTTGTCATACAAAAGTATGTCAAATCTTTACTAAGTAACGGCTTAAGTAATCATTAAATATCTCTGAGTACCGCAGTTAGACTAGTCTTTTCTGCGACTGTCGGCCCAAGATATAGAGAAATAACTTATGTCGTGAAGAATTTGCCAGCCATTGCGAGCCAGGGTACGTAGTGACTTATCAGTATCGGACTTGTTTTGCCCTCGAAAAATTAAAAATATTCTCTAGGTTTATGGAATGCCCATGAAAACAACCCTCGTTCGCAACTTTACGCAAAGATAAATAGGTATCTATAAGAAGGGGAGGATGCCAATAAACATGTTCTGTGGGGATCTCGTCTTAAAAGGTTCCCTCCGTCTGGGGAGAACCGACGGTGATGGCGGCTCCTACCCACTAAAACCCCACGGGTCCTACCGCTACGAGTCGGAAGCCCCAGAGATAAACACGTATTCCCACCCAATTATAATTATTATCAGCCCACCATGCTTAGTGGACCCCATCACCAAATGTCTATCAGTATTCTGAATAGCATTATGACAAAAATTAAGTTCCAACATCGCTAAAATCTAAAATAGTTCCTCTGCATTGCATTTTAAATCGCGTCTCGGTTGAAAATATAGTTCGTTTTAAATCAATACTGCAACTAAAAATGTTGAACCGACCTGCCTAAGAATAGAGCAACCCAATTGTTTCTGCAGGTGAGAATTCTGTTAGAGAAAAATGGTGCATTGCTAGAAATGATTAGGCACCATATTATTATGCAAATGCACAGACGGTTGGGAGTCACAAGACAACGAAGTTTTGTTCTTCTATATTTTAATGACGAGAAAGGTTTCATATTAAAACGAAAAGAAGAAAGAAGGTTGGTCAATCTATCTGCTTTATTTGAAGTAGTCACCCAATTTAGAAAGACTAAAATTAGGTAGGTACCTACTGTTAAAACTCAACCATTGAAGAGGAACGCCAATAGAACGCAAATGGTAGTAGAAGTACAGTCAGTGCCTTGCATAGACAAGACTGTAGATCCATCTTACAGTAGAAGACGGGAAAACGGGAAGATGGGAATAGGCCCAGTAATGCATGACACTAACGTGTACACATAGGTACAATCTTATCCGTTTCGGATCAATACGGAAACTAAATCTGATGTGTTGACCCCGTCTAAGAATAAACCAGACTACCTTCTCCTTGTATGTGGTTGGATGCGATAAAGCGATTGAATGAAAGACAAATTACAGCATCATGGATACTATATTAGGTAACAGAAATGGTCACGATTAATTAAAGAAAGTCGCTGGGTGCAGTGAATCTGGGACTGAAAATGTGGGTTCCAAAGGTCAGGTTGTGGATAGTTATGAAAGTTCAATCACTCATAATACTGAATTCATCATACATCAAAAGAAAGGTGGCAAAGGTACCAGTTATATTTACATAAGACCAGACATACATTGTATATCAGACGCAAGATCGATTTAGGTTTATAATTTCGATGAAAGAGGCGAGGTCAGAATTAAAAATGGAGGCAAGAAATTCCTTTGTGCAAATGCGCGTGAGAGCGGAACAGAAATAGATCTAAGTTTGAAGTCATAAAATTTTATCAATTGACTTATTGCAAGAGCGGGACCATTATGCAATAAAAAATTCTGATAGGTAGTCAATTAAATCTACATGTCGGACGGAAGATCCATTATATTCATAATTTCGACGGTAGAGGCGAGGTCTATTTAAAACTTCAGTAGCGAGCGGCTAACTGACAAGTTGAAATGAAAGCGCTAAAAGGAGATTTAGCTGCAGTGTTGGCTGCGGCAGTACAAAAATATCATCCGTTTCGGATCAATACTGTGATTTAAACTGCAACCAGGAATAGAATAACCCAGTTCTTCCTCCAGATGACGTAAGAGGTGGTAGGGCATTATTTCTAGCATAAAAATAACCACCACAATGGCGTCTACCAGAGATGTTGAAATGTACATACGTCGTCAGGACCACCCTAGAATAAGGCCCGATATAATTGTTCCCAGCATACATGTCTGGACGTTCAAAATTTAAAAACTGACATGGTCATTAAGGAGCGGTTTCGCACTACGTCCGATCCGAACCCGTGAAAATACGGTCCGGAGTAGTCGTAGAACTATTTCTATGGTAGTTTACGCACAAGAACGGAAAGAAATTGGATGGCGGAAGCCGGATCTAGGGCGTAAACGCATTGTTCTACGACTACACCGAACCGTATTTTCACGGGTTCGAATTCGGATCGGACGTAGTGCGAAACTGCTCTGACACTATCATCAACTCCCGATATTTCGGCACTGTTATCCGTGATCATGGTGCTTGTAACAGCGCCGAAATATCGGGAGCTCGAAACAAAAAGTAAACATAGTAAATATCCTGTTTTCAGTGTTAATGATAGTAATTTAATTTTAAAAAGAAGGATTTTAGTAAAGTGCTTGTGCCATAAGATCTGGACATTGCTTTTAAAAAAGAAATAAAAAATGTTTAATGTCTAGTATTTCCTCCACTTCAAACATTTTTAAACGGCACTAAAATATTCTTAAGCCTCCTTCACATTATAACGTCCTCATTATGAAACCGTCCACTATAAACTCAACAATATGGAATAACTTGTTCTCCCAGTAAAACTTGGGAAAGCTTAAACTGTCGTACAAAATATTTTACGAGAAAGATTCAGTTTTAGCCTACGTTGAATAATATACTAGTTGTAGTTTGCGATTCTTTTTTATATGAGATGTGCCTACTCTTCTCTGTCTACAGACACGTCCGTTGTTAATAATTATGATGTTGATATTTTGGGTGGCTACTTTTAAATGCTATTTTAGAATGTAATATGTTTTATTCATTTGAAAATGTTGAATTCAATTTTGTTGCAAGAACCTAGTTCTGGGTGAAGTTGCTAAAAAAAATGGGACACAGTCTAATTAACTATTTCACGACATATAGGTATGTTATATTTAACATTAGAATAATACGTGGACGCTTATGGTAATAATTGCACGTTCTCATAAACCTTTCAATTCAAATAAAACAATCAAAATGAATCCCGACGAAGAACAGTGAATCCTGCAATATCGGCCATATCAATTTGGTAGGACCGTGTTATATTGCCATAACGATATTATTACCTTACCGTGAACATCGGTGCGTTGAACCCACCCAAAGTACGAAGGCACCTAATGAATTAATGGGAATTGCAATATCAGTAGAGTATCTTACTTATAATCTATGCTTAATTAAAACTACACAGAATTGCGGGACCATCACCTTGTTTTTAAGAACGTTCTCATTCCTATCTTCAGTCGAATTCTTAACAATTTTTTTTTGAAAATTTTGAATTTTTTTAACATTTTTTGTCAATTTCTTGCCGCTGAAATTAGATTGAAAACGTTCATATTGTCAAGAGTTTGGCCCTCTGCTATAGTAGGTTAGAAAGAGTGACAGTTAAACAAAATCATACAACAGAAATTAATTGATAAACATATCGTTTATTACATTACTTCATGAATACGTTATATTTCGCATGATTGGGCAGTGCTACGTTACAATAATGTTGATATCAGGGACCGAAAAGGTTACCCGGGCTGTTCGGTGTTTTAATCTAGCGTTAGGGTTAATCAGCCTATAATAACCGGTGCATTTCGTACATAAAAATATACAAGAAAGTGACAGAGTTATTAGATCCTAGCGCTCGATGCTTTGTCTCTTTCATTCTGGTTAATCCGCATTATTTAAATGGATAACCCAATTATATATTTATTTTACAGGGCGGACAGACATCGATGCACAAACGGTTACCACGTGTACCTACAGGTCATCGGTCTGAAAAGAACAGCCTTTCTATTCATTTAGACCGTGTAGGTATTGCACTTTTCTAGGAAACATGCTGGTATTTTTTCCGGTGATACATTTGTATGTGCCATGATGTACGGAACACGTGGTTACCGTTTGAGAGTCGATATTTAATATTTTAATAATATACTGATTAACCTTTAACCTGTAAAACGGTTAATCAAACGTATAGGTTATACCGGTTAAGCTTTTAACTCGAGTCCCTGATTGACATTCAAGTCTCCTCTAGTGCCGATTTCGCTCTTTCTTTCACTTTGACCACATTCGAATCATTGATATGTGAAAGATTTAGTATTATCATTTGTACTAATATATGGATTACCTGGGCTGTATATTTAATTGGGAACTAAAATATTTGTAAATGTATCTATGAGAAAGACACATTCAAACATTTTTGATTATTTCATTACCATAAAGCTGCTAGAAGATAAAGAAATCTGAACTGATGCAACGACAGTGAAAACTAATTTTGCGCTTAAGGCTGTATACCACCCCGTCGGGACTGCGGGTTGTTCGCAAGAGATACCGCGGCCTCGACATGAAGGGCTAAGAAGGAACATGGGTGGTTTTTAGTCAGTAGAAGTCTGACACTCCCTTTCGCTCTGCCCAAGAGCGGGAGGGGTTATTTGATGATTTCCCACCCCCCAAAAAAAAAAAAAGGGCTGTATACACCAAACCGAATTTTTTTTTAGTCCATTATTTTGAATACGTCACCGTAATTTTTCACAAATGAATACTAAAATTGGCGGGTAGTACTAGCGATGAATTACCTCACTAGCCATGCGTGAGTTTTCATCACTAAAAACTTCACAAGTTCCATAATAATATGTGATTTTTGTAAGGTTTTGAGAAACATAAAAAAAAGTGTTATTGAACAAATAAATGAAAACACTGCAAAAATATGATGACACAGGGAATTGGTTCAACTTGTTTCTAGTTCGAATATTATAAAAAGATTTTATCAGCACACCGAGAAGGAGGGAGGAGGTTAGGGCAGTGTTCAAAAAATTTAAAAATGCACATAATGGAATTTGACAGGTGCAGCGACGTTGTATGAAATAATCGTGTTTCCGATTTCTGTCACGAGACGGCGCTAGTTTAATGCTCATTAAAAATGAATTTTTTGTTGTCACAATCGGTTTAAAACGATACACTAAGCGAGCGAGCGATATCGGCACTATAAGTGTATTTGGTCTAAGTTTCATAAGCTACAATTATTAGGCAAGCATGGTTTGATAACGTTTAAAATTTCTATGGAAAATAGATTGAAACTACTTATAATTAGGAGCGTATTTAAAAGTAATCACAGTATGGAGATTCGTTGGCGTTAATTATATTTAAAACTGAGACGCTAATGTCCTTTTCTACGATGGTAAAATAATATAGGTACTAATACCTACAAAGTTTCATCAAGTTCTTTGAACAAATCATGATATTGTGTTATCTCCGGCTGCGAAAGGCTTTTTAATTTATTATGTAGCCAAATCACAAGTTAATGTATGTGGTTCGTTGCACGCGCCAATAGCATGAGCAAGATTTACACAATGATTTTATCGAACAAACATGTTTACGTGCGAAAATCATCTGGAGAGTACCGCATGGACATACTCACAATTAACTGAAAACGCGCCTTATATATGAAAATAAATGACTGACAATGAAATCAGTTGAAACGGCCATTAACGCTCATATGACTACAACAATACAATGTCAGATAAAATACCTACTGTACTAGAGATCAAATTATTTCACTAGTTATTAATTTATTATGATTAAAAGTACACATCGGATAAACAACCACATTCAGACATAAAATGGCAATTAGTACATCAATTATTACATCTATGAGTACACACAGTCACGACAACCATTAAGGAATACCTAAAAGGTACATACACAAGTATCCTATTTGAGAATGAGATTTGCCCCAGACAGACTAGGACAGTATTAAATGAAATTACATTAAAATAATCTCGTTGGAAGTCTGTCTATCCGGAAAATAAATTATTCCCTTAAGTAAAAACACAGCCATTTACAACACAGTGCAAGGATCATTCTGAATCCCGAAATATTCTTTGGAAAAATCCAGATGATCTTAATCATAAATAATAACAAACTTCAAACATGTCTAAAACTAATTCACAACAAACGAGAATTTTGCAAGTTCATTTTAAAACTTAAAGAATACATAAATATTGCAAGCTAAGCAAATATGAGGCTGGCATTAAACAAATAAACAAGCCGTCGCTCAAAAAAAAATATTGCAACGAAAAAGCACTTACTAACTAACATAATAAAAATAAATAAACGTAACATTGCGTAAAAATATTGCAAGCAAATAATAACTTAAAGCTGAAATCTAGCCGCCGAAAGGTAACAAAATATTATATTTATTGCAACTCAATAAAAATAATTATTCATAAATTAACGGATTGGGGAACGATTTTCGTGAACTCCAGTATTTACTTCGCTACCTATTTAAAAAAAAACAGTTTTGCAAACTATAAAAGGTGTAAATAGACCCCTAACCATGTTCTCCCCGTCATTACGATCATTTATTTGTTATGGACTGTACCTGGGAAACTTCTAGTTACGGATATATTGAAGGTTCAAGTACCAAGTGTCTTCTTAAATACTTCTTGTTAATCGAGTCATTGTGATATTTAAAGTATACTTATAAAACGACACTTTAAATACCTCCAGGACTCATATACTATTCACACTCAATGCATCCATCACTACCATGTTTTGATTGCGTTACATTGAGTTTTACCGTAAAACGTGATTTCTGTACCCCAAAAAATGTCGTATCCCAGCAATATTTTTTGCGTTGGGTTTCTGTTTGCTGTAAAGAATACTTGGTTGACGGCTACGCGAAAGGTTAATTCACACCTTGTATGATAGATCGTTTTCTGAGTAGTCAATACCAAGTAGACTGGATTACTTTAGTACATCATTAGTTTTAGACTAAAGTGTATATCAAAAGAATGGCAAACAGCCTTACCGAAAATACATCATCACATCTATGAATGAATCCTACTATTATTGAGAATTATGCACTTTTTAGTGCTATCTATGATTTACATAATTATTTTAAATTGCACAAAATAAATAATCTAAATGTTGGCAATGTATGTAAATCACCAGTGCCATATTTTAACCCATTGCCACATACTCGATATCAACGAGTGATATTGTATGAGATTACAATGCTACCTTTGCAAACAATACTAATACTTACTATTGTTTTTTTTTTTTTTTGACAAATACTCAAGTTAGAGTGTAGGCTATTTGCGTTTATAAGCTAAAGCATATGCATAATTATGTAATTAAAGCTAGTATGCGTGAATAAAGCTTAATAAAAATAATCACAGGTACTACAGAGTTCACTGACGGTCTGCCACTTTTCATCTTTATACATCAAGTTAGCGGTTCCCAAAGCGGAAGTAAAGAGAGGCATGAGAGGCACCTTTCCATGAACTAGATCCACTAGAATCCACATCGCAATAAGGAGAGTAGCTCATTGAAGCGGACCACGTTAATTTTTCACTTGTTCCAGTTTAGAGGAATTTTGATGAAGGTCCAAATGAATATTGAACTTTTAGTTCAACAGCTCTAAGGTCTCGTTCCCTTTGCAACATCTTATTTATGTGAAGCTGAAAATCTAGCTTTCATCTAGAGCTAATATTGCTTAACGATCCATGAGGAGCAAGAAATGAGAGTAACGATGTGAAGCCTCTTTGAAAGTATGTACGTTTGGAAATCACCTACGGCTATCACACGTTTTTTTTAATTAATTAAAAATGGTATACTAACGTTGTGTGACAATATACATACATAACCTCAATTTCATATTGTGGATATATTCATTTTTGTGCCTATCTATATAGTTTCTACGAGCTGGGACGCCGAGATAAAATATTTAACAAAACCTAGAAGTGCGCCTCGAACTCAAAAGGTTTGGGAACCCCTGCACTAAGTAATAAGGTTGAAAAGTGGTTGACTGTCAGTGAGTTCGAACATTTGGCACAATTTTTGTACAATATTTTAATAACATCAATAATAACCGCATTATTAAAGAAACAACAACTATTTTGACAATTATTTTAAGGAATTCTAACTTCTTAGCCTATCTTGAACAACTTTTGATCTACGAATTAACCTACATTTTTCCTTAGCGACTAATCTACAAGAATCTAAAGAGTTTGAATTATCTTCGTATTGAAGTACTGCAAACATATTATGAGTTAAAACCCTCAGCTACGAGATAAAAATGTCTAAATAAGACATAAGTGATTGAAATCCCATCAAAAATAGTATTGCTTGATTTATCAGAAAAATTGTGTTAAAAAAATACTTATTTAACTTTCACAACTAGTCAGTTTCAAAAAGGAATCACTTTGGTAGTTTTACTCTCCTTAGCGTAAAATACTTTAAATAAATTAACAAAAAATAATGGATAAATACGCCTTAATGAAAAACTATAGCAATTTGTTGTAAATTAAAATAAACATACTAGTCCTCAAATTAACTTATTGGTTCGTTAAACCAATCATCACTTATCAGGAATTAAGAGAGAACTGCTAATCCTAACGAAACTAATACTTAATCACTTTTTGCCATACCCTGATAAAAGTAAATCGAAGTAGTTTTCCCAGCATATCCAATTCCTATATTAAACGACGAGTTTTAAGCGCATAATCTAACTTAATGTTTTGAAATAAAAGCTTGTTTTACACTTGAGCACGCCCTTTGACAAAAAAAACGCTCAAGTAACGATCTTAGAAGGCTACAAGTGACTTCTTTGCAGTCGGGTAACAAATAATGTGTAAGCAAGCCTTAATTTTTAATAAATTATTGTTATGTATAATAAATAGTTCTTAACAAGTCGAAATATATCACTACAAATAATACTGATTCCGCACAATCCCAATTTGTACTTTCCGATAAGTAACACAACCTTTAATACCTAATACTGTTTTAAATTTTCACGGTTTATAACTAAAGTAATACTGTCACATATGGGATATCTTCCGTGATTATATATTATTATGAGCTTTGACCATGTTGCAAGCGCCATTATCGCGGGATGACAGCATGAATATAATCATAATAAATAATCACGGAAGATGTTCCAAATGATAGTACCACTTTAGTACCTACTTCTTAGTACACGAACATAAAAACTACTAACTAAAATAACTTTCAGGTAACATAAAGAGGTAGATAGATTAAACATTAATATGGCCTTGCCTGCTAACAAAAGAACAGGAAGTAAGTTACATAGTAAGTATCTTTATGAATATAATTTAAATAATATTTAATGAATAATATTTATTTGTTTGCTTTGTTTTAAAAATTTTAAGGAATTTTATACCAGGTTGAATTCATATCAGAAATTGACACCAATCATGTTCGTGAAGTTTCGTTCATTCAATTAATAATTGTCTTAGGCCTCCTAAACTACTCTACTATGCTGCTCAGTTTGTGATTAGTGACTTAGATCCAACTAAGTGTAAGCCGGTATCGGATATTTAGGCCATAATAAAGGAAGCAGTAGATATGCCACAGAATTAATAATTCAGGATGAAATTCCAGAAACACATAGAGCAGAACTTGGTTGCAGGTATAAAAATTACAAAAGAACTGCAGTTATGTACCTATTTCAATCCTGCTGTGCTCTAAGATTACACAAGTATTATTCAAGGATAATTTTGCAGAAAAAACTAGTTAATTACGCTTTGGTTGCTATTATACCGATACCAACTTGGTATGTTCTGGGCCTTACACCTCATGGTTATTAAGCATTTTGAACCTGCAACCAGGCAACTCATTACAAATCTTGCTGCACATTTATATTTTGTACTATGTCTACGGCTACAATTTATATTCATACTAGTTTAGTTTTAGTAGCGTATTTAAACGTGAACATCAATTCATTCATTATATTGGATAAAGTTTAGGAGAGATAAATTTTTAGTAATTATATGAGATCAATTAATATTGAATTATTATGGAATGCGATTTTGGAATTTTACTTCTTATTCTTTTGTGAATTTTCAGCGCTTGACGCTAACAAAGCCGACAGAGTGGCGTGGGTAGCACTCAATGTACCCGAAGTAGGACTTACGATTGTAGCTGATGAATGTCCCACGTTATTGTTGTTCAGCAACCCGCCGCTAGTTCCTGAACTAACGATAGTAACGTTCGGCGGTGGTGTTACACCATTGGCAAATCCAGTCGATAACACCTTCTGCGTATTATGCATCATGAACGACTTGGCAGCCCCTGCACTGCCCAAAGTAAGAACCTTCTTTAACATAACAGAGGAATTACAAGCATTGTCGATCATGTCTTTGGTTGTAGAGATACTGTCGAAGTCTGTGGAGCTCGTTGAGACGACTGTACTTATCTTTGGCGTGGACGTGTGTAGTATCGGGCGGACGGCTGTGACGCTGAAGGTCGCGCTCGAAGCAGGAGTCAGGGTGCTGCGATTGATGATGTTCCTCGAAACGATGGCGTTGTGGAGAATGTTCCCGGTGGGGAACGACTTGGAACTGACATTTACATACTGCGGGGTACCGATGATGGTGGCGTTAGACGTACGGGTACCAAAGCCAATGATGGTACTGGCCGTACCTTGAGACATGACCGTGCTGAATGTACCCTTGGTGTTGATTGGTATTCTGCAAAAAAGAAAAGATAAGTTATCGTTTTTTTTTTTTTTAACCTGGACTGTTTAGTTCTTTAAAATATCAACTGATACGAAATGGTATAGTATAAGCCCGCCACAATATTTCCAAACCACTGTAGCTCCTGAAAACCAGAATCATCAGTGGCGACCACCAGAAAAGCGTCGAGACAATGAAGCTCGACGAAGTCCCAGAGAAACAATTTAACTGTCTTGGATCCCGCAACGAAATTAATCAGAAAAGAACGAAAAAATGGTATAGGGTAAGAATAACATTTACACTATTATATTATTTGATTATTCTATTCTATCTATTATTGGGGGTTTGGGTTTCCGCACTTGGTCCTTAAAGTGGACCATTGTGCGTGAGCCATGTTGGCCGATCACTCTAACCAGCCTACCTCCCTCCAGAAGCAGATCAGACTTCCCGGTCTCCTCAGGGCATCCACAAGGGTTCTTGGTGTTCCTAGGGTTTCCATTATTTGATTATTTTAGCTTCTTTATTAACAAACGCAACACAAAAAACCACTCACCCACGGATAACCTGCGACGTAGTGCCAGGAATATTCTGTATAGTAACAGTGGCCTGCGGCAGATGATGTACGGTCCTCTGCCCGGTCTGGGGGATGTTGGAACTGGTGTAGTAGTGGACCGTGCTCCCAGTAATGCGGGGAGGCGCGGCGATGTGGGCAACGGGAACACTGTGCACCATGCCGCTGGTGGTAGATGCTACTGTGATGCACTTCGTTTGGTTTACTGTAAACTGAAAATAAGAAATACGTGTGAGATTTAAAACATGACAGCATGCGTGCACAGTCTGTATTTCGCGAGGCGTTAGACAGAAGTGTTAATAAATTCCACCTAAATTTAGCTAGTCGTGTTATATTTATTTAGGATCTCCAACAATATAGTTATGGGATATAAAAAAAACACCTTGTATAAGTCAAGTTAGAGACCTACGAGCGGATAAAAACTCTTGACACCAGGTTAGGCACTAACCATACAATAAAGAAATAAATTGGGCAAAGTGTAACTATGTCACAGTTACACTTTGACCCATAGCAGTCACGGTTGCGGCGACTAAACCACCGAGACTATCTATACCGATACTATAGACCTGATAGTAGAAAATAAACAAACAACTGGATGACCCTCGAGGACACGTCCCAGATCAACAAGCGAATAAGTCATCTTACGTAAGCTGTTAGACAGTCACCAATCATCCTGCTCAGAAACCACTCCACCCACAACACCAGGTAATTAAAGCACCCATGGTGGGAAGCGGATCTGGAACGCAACCACAGGAAAGTACCGACAGCCCTAAACAGAGCCATGAACACCTGTGCTGATGAGAATTGGGACGTTTACTATGTGACCAAATCTAGCTACAAATAATGTCTCACATTCAGGAGCACTACTGGTTGGATATGAAATAGTGGAAAATACAGCATTAACTTACATTACTAGTGTTCAAGGTAGTGCCCAAATCAAATTCGTCACCAACTAATGAGAGAGTTTCAGGATCAGCTCCAGTCAGCTTCACGATTGCCTTCCTTGCATCAGCATCAGTCTCAATACTTCCCAAGTTACTGTTCAAAAAATCCATATCTGAATCAAATATGCCATCCACCAAATGATTCTGACCATCCTCAGAGTCTTTGCAGAGGGAGAAGTCATCATTCTCCAACTTTATGTCTTCTACTTTCATTCCATCAACATCAAGGTCATCCATATTCTCAACTTTAATACTAATGAGATCATCTTCATCCTTCATTTCCTCCATTTTTATTTCGTCCAAATCCTCGACCTTTATACCTCCTTCTTTCATATCATCCATATCCTCGACTTTGATATCAGCGAAATCTGTGTCTTCCTTCATCATTGGAACATCTGAGAAGTCTCGGCTATTTTCGCCGTTACCAATATACTGGCTGGCATCAAAACTGTTGCTGTCAAAGTTGTCATGATTTGGTTCAACTTTGATGTCTTCTATTTTGTATTTGTCCTCTTCTTGTATGATGCTTGTGCAAGGCTGAGGGCTGTTGGTATTACTTATGTCGCCGTTCAGAGCTCTTTTAAGAACATAGGCCTTTATTTTTCTCAGCATAAACAGAGGAGCTTTGAACCCTGTCAGTTCTCCAAGCATAGGGAGCGAGTTGTGTTTGTATGCATCACTGTTTGCAAGCTCTTCGATGTCCTCTAAAACCTGATAATAAAACAAATTTAAATTGAATTACACTTGTATTATAAATAATTCATCCGTCAAAGAATAAAATAAAACAAAATAATCACCATGATATAAGTTTTTCCGCCCACAGCATTAACCAAGTTATGACCCGCAATCCATTCTTTGTCCGAGGTGTCAGCTGGATATCTGAGTAGACCAGAATGTCTGGTATACAGGCGGCCACGAGAATTGCCTAGGCCTAAAACCTGTAAATGCATAAGTTATGATTTAATTAGAAAAGTCTACCAAAAAGCTTTTTACTAAACTACAGTGAAATGAGACTTTGTTAAAATGTCTCTCGATGGATTTTATGTCAAGAATCCTTTTGTTGCATTCATCTTAGCCCTAAGACAATGCAATCTAAAGAAAATGATCTATTTATGTCTATGTTAAGTTTTGTTAGTAATAAGTTATTAAATCTTGGGACATTATCTGCCTCATGTCAATAAGTTCATACATAAGTTCAGTACAAAACTAAAATATTCATATAAAACACTTTTCATAGTTCTTACTTTATGAGCATGTGATCCCATGATAAACAGTGTCTCCTGTGTCAATCTTGCAGGGTTCCACTTGTCAGGGTCTCTGATGGCAGGGGAAGGTAAAGGTGAAGATGATGCACTATCTGTGCTGTCCTCCTGTTTGATCTTCTTACGTTTTATTGCCTCAATGTCGTTTTCAGAATCCTTTCTCTTTGGGCATGGGCTCTGCAACTGTTACAAATGTTGTTTGTGGTTACAAAACTGCTTGTCTATACTTCTATACTAATGTTATAAAGAGGAAAGATTTGTATTTTTGTATGTAATAAATAAACTTAAAAACTACTGGACCAATTTGAAAATCTTTCACTGTTGGGAAGCTACACTATCTCCGCGTGACATAGGCTAGCCCTGTATTCCCATGGGAACGGGAACTACGCGGGTGAAACCGCGTGACGTCCGCTAGGTTTTAATACAGAAGAGTCTCGCTAATCCGGCACTAGTCATTCGGCCGCGTCCAGTGGTCCGGAGCCCTCCGCCCGCGTCAGTGTAAACTAAAAGTTAAGCAACAGCACCAACTTACCACTTCTTAGCATGTTGATGACAATTCAAATTGACCGAATACACAAATTATCGCTGAAAAACATACCTTCTACTGCTGTCACTATGTGACTTATTAAATGAGTATGTTATGAATACAGACTTATGAATGACTTTATTTTATTCATCTTGAATTTGTGTAAACAATTAAATTACCTGGGACCCCTTTTTTTTTTTTTTTTTTTGGGGGTGGGAAATCATCAAATAACCCCTCCCGCTCTTGGACAGAGCGAAAGAGAGTGTCAGACTTCTACTGACTAAAAACCACCCATGTTCCTTCTTAGCCCTTGTGCCGAGGCCGGGATATCTCTTTCGAACAACCCGCAGCCCCGACAGGAACCCTGGGACCCCTTGGTTTTTAATAGTGTTGGATTAGTGAGACTACTGTATAGACTTGAACCTATATACTCATGCACCAGATTTGCCTTTATGATAGATTTCAAGTAAGTTGATTGGTTTCAACCAGCCCAAGATTTAAGTAGACTTTAAATCTGAAAATTATTTTATGATAAGAGCCTGAGTACATTGGCAAATAACAACAACTATGAAGTATGTACTCAACACTAAAGTAGCAGCTACTCAAGTGAGTTTTGTAAATCTTCGAATCAGTAATCCCTGAAGGGTGTCTAACCCCTGTACCTAATAGTACACCCACATAGTGCCAGTTACGTTTAAGGCCCGGTTTCCACCAAAGCGGAGAGGAGCAGAGCGGAGAGGAGATGTGCCAAATTCGACCAATCACAGGAAGGGTGAAAGATCAGATGTAAATTTTAGCTAATGTGATTGGCCGATTTTCGCACATGTCCTCTCGTCTCCGCTCCTCTACGCTTTGGTCGAAACCGGGCCTTAGTCCCATGTAATAGGGGGCGACTCTTTTATATTATATAGAAATAATTCTGATGGAACAACCCAATAACACTTTGCCTGACTCAGAAATCAAACCTAGGACCTTATGCTCAGCAGTCTTGTGCCCGCTTGCAACTACTAGGCAGTCAATATAAAATTCTCAAAGAAACATTTGAATTAATTAGTTTACGTACAGTAGATGGTTTGACAAGTTTTGAGTCAACACTGTTGCTGGATTCTGAATCACTTGTCTCATATGGTGACTGGGCTGGTCGAGGTGGTGTGGTGTACAGTAAACGGGTAGAATCCAGCATGGCTCGACATACTGCTCTCACCTATGTAAGAAAACATTATTAATATTGCAGTGACACATTCTATTATTTCTTGATTAGAAAAAGATATTTAACTCGTTATGTCAACATGCTTAACTTTATGACAATTTTCTTGTTACAATTACTGATTATAATAATTATGGATCTTATACTTTGTTCTTGTTGTTACTTAAAGTGACAAACAGATAAAGAATTTATTGAGGAGCAGACCTGTACCACCGCCGCCTGGCAACAGATGGTTTAAGTTGTTTAACAAAATGATACTAATTATGATTATTGATTTGAAGTTTTAAAAAAAATACCTGATCTTCGCTAACGGATTCATCTCCCAAATTCTGTCTTATATTGTTTACAGCGGGAACAAAGAATTTCTGAAACCACACAAGTTACTTTAAATATTGTTTATATTATTTAGACAGATTTGTTTATGTTTCGTACTGATAATAAAATATATAAAAAGAAAACATCAAAGTGTTTACACGTGGAGTCAAAAGATAAAGAAGATTATTAGGTACTTCTCTAAATGGTATATTATTATTAGTATCAACCAATTAACAAAAATACCCCACAACTTCACTCAACTATCCAAAAATACAGATAGTGGCAAAACGATACTATGCAACCTTTGTACCTAAAATATTGCTGCAGATGACATATTTTTCGTTTTTAAGACATGGGAATTAAGCCCTGACCCCAGCTGTGACCTAGATAAGTGTTTTCATCCCCAAGTGACCAAAACAAATTAGAGATTCTTCATCAGTAAACATTTTGAAAAATACTAAGCTATAGTTATACAGTTAGTTAATATAGTAGGTATTAGTTACTCATTTAAATCATCATGTGTTTAAACTGGGTATTAAAATTCAAAATAAAGTATTGTATTATTATTTGTAAGAAACATACCTCCAAATATTTCTTGATGACTTGATCTATATCTCTTGTGACTGCTGACTGAATAGTTTGACGTAACATGTCCAAGGACTTGTTGGCACTTGCCCTGAACTCTGCAATAGGTCTTGAATGCGGCTGCACTGGTCCAGGTAGACTGAACCTTCTGTGCATAGCCGCCAGTGTGTTTATGGCAATCTGACGAGTCACTGGCTGTTTCTGAAGTGATTAGGCAAATAAAAATAATTTACAAAAAAAACCGAGTAATATAAATGTAGTAGTTTCATTGAACATTATTCTTGAACAATGCATAGGTGTGGCAGATTATCTGAATATCATTGTCATATTGTAGCATTAACTATGGTCAAGTAAAAGACAAAGAAGAACACAAAAGCAATAATTGTAAAAAGAAAAAAATAAATATCCGGAAGATATTGATATCCTTGATTGGGCAGAATAAATTACAAACAATCTCTTGACTTTTTATGTAAATGCTGTGTTAAAATCCGCGATTGTTGTATACCAAACCATTACTTCATAATAGTAGAATTATTCCATTTCAATTTATTTACAAAACAAGAGTTCTGGCACGCAAATGCATTATTTACTCACTGACATTTTCATGGTCATTGTACAGAGATAAAGAAAATAATAAATCTTACCGCTTGCATATTGTTGGGTGTATTAGAACGAACATGTAATGTTTTAGTCGGTGCCTGGAAGCCCCATGTACCACTGGAGCTCTCACTAACTGGATTCTGATGCGAAGTGTCTACATTATTCCAATTCTTTTGCACCACCATTTCGAATTCCTGTCATAGACTGTTTTGTTTGATTTTCATACCCGAATACACGGGAGATCATTCACGTTCCTGTTATAAAACCACTCAAAATATCACTACAATTATTAAAATACTGTAGTTTCTCGATTTATTATTTGTTTAGTATTTTATTCAAACAGAAAAACGAGCTTTAATTTTATTGAAAGAAAGCTGCCTAATCAGAAGGGGCCGGGAGGGGCGGGGGTGAGTTTGGGGATACAGTGTTGCAAAATTTAAAAAAGGTAGGTTGTTTACACTGTAAACTCGTAATACTTAGTATTAAATGGGTTGCTGTTAAAATGAATGAACAAGTACGACAACAAAACAACAACGACGCCGATCTACCAGCGCTTGGCTATCAGCTTTCTTTCTGTATACGGCCTTAGGCTATAGTTGAGAAAAGGCTAGGCTAAGCAGATGTACATAGGCTGCACTAAAAGTATCGTAGTAAGTAATAGTGGAATATTTCCACTGTTCCTGTCATATTAAAATCTTTTTAATTGTAGTATTTAATATGAAGGAAGTCGGTTTTAAACAGGACCGACTTTCTTCATAATTATTATGATAGTAGATGTAGTCTTGAACGGTGCACTAAGAGTCGCCTTAGCTTTACCTGTTTTTTTTTATTCCATTCCGTCCATTATGGACGCACTGTCATCGGACATTCGTCCCCCGTTTACTGTTGCATGCTGAGCCAAATATTTCAGTGAAGAGCTGAGGATGGATATGGACCAGACATCCAGCAGGGCTATTACGTATCTTTTTAAATGTCAGTGGCTATCATAGTGTCCATCGATTAACTGTCAAATGGTTCCATTTTGTACCAAACCTTATCCATTTGACAGTTAATCGATGGATACTTTGATAGCCACTGACATTTAAAAAGATACGCAATAGCCCTGCAGAGCGGGAATACATCCAGAGCGAAAATAAAATGTCAAGAGGAACATTTTGAGTACGATTGTAAGCTATTCTATTCTATTTTTAATAATGGCATGCAAACCCGATGTCGACTATTCTGCCAATGTCGAAAGTGAATTGGTCGCAATTGTGTATTTAAAAAAATTTAAAAAAAAAAGATACAGAAGAAAGGAAACTATAAAAAGTCTTCGACGATACATTGACGTTAATGTAGAACTTGTGGGGTTAGTACTGGATATGGGAAGGTCAAAAGAAAGGATAGATTTGACTGTGGGAGACTGAGATTCCACAACCATAACCACCACGATTATGATTTAATGTCAAATAATGGCAACACTTTTAGACGAATTTTTTCTTTGAAATTTTTTCTCCAAAATGACACCATAGCTTTTGAGTTTACCGAGGTTTTGGTTACAGTTTCATTTAATTCTATTCAATCAATGTTTTCAAATCAATTCTTGTTAGTTATTTCAACTTATTTCCTTACGTTCGGTAGTTCAAATTTCACTGAATGAAATAATTCTGATCATAAACCTCAAATATTTTGCAGCAAAGTAATTTTATTTGCAGCATCAATCGAAAAGATCACAAATGATTAAATGAAGATTTCGAGCGCATTTTATTTGCTTTCTCTTTTCTTTAATTCTGTTGTTCAGTGTTGACGTACGCCGAAGTAACCAACGTTTATAAAAGTTATTAAGTGCTAAATACGTAAAAGGTAAGTGATTATTTAATTTAAGAACCTGCGGGTTCAATATTCATTTGATTGGTTGAGTGCCATTCATTTAATTATTACAAACATTTACGTATGACAAGTTCGTAACTGATTATCATTTACGACACCGCCCGCCTCTGCTCTGCTTGCAGCAGGCAGCAGTCCGGTTTGAGAAGTGGGTGGAGTACGACGTTACGTGGTCAGTTACTAAAGCAGTTATCAATTTACGAAATATTAATCGGTAAGATAACACACCCACATCATATCGTTTGGTGGAAAATACTATTTTTAGGTCTCATCGATGAAGTATTTTCGGTACTTAATTATTCTATAGTTTTTAAAAGCCTTCCACTCAAGCCTCTCGGACTTTGTACTTTGCTTTGCCACGAAGTTGTTTTCGTAGTCTTGATATTCTCACGGAAACCGTAAGATATAATTTTACGTGAAAATATTATTCCATTCCTGTACAGGTTAGGCGTAGGTATTTATAGAACAATTAGTACCTACACATTTTCCTGCAAGCTAGTTACTACCTACTACCAATAGTGGACATTTAAATTCTACTCTTTGCATACCTACTGAATTTATTGATTTTTTAATATTATCTCAGTAGGTAATCAATCATTCCTGCTTCTCCCCTTACCCAGACCCCTAGGTCATCATAGGTTCAAACTATACTTAATAAAAAAAATAAGAATTACACTTTAAGTGAAATTGTTCTTTTTAATTTTAAGGCACAATTATTGTGCCTAATTGTGTTTTCACAATCCATTCTGTGCAGCCAAAACTAATAAAAATAAAATAAAACTGTAATTTCCAATGCAATCTCTCTTGGTTACTAGTTATTTTTTATACAAACTTGCAATTCATCGCTTATCTTTTAGACATATCACAATTTTTATTATCAATCTAGTCATACTTCATTTAGTGTTTGGTAATGGCTGTTTTTTTATTATCATTTAGATTTTTGTTCTGAAGGCCAATGTTAGCATGATTTTGGCTATGTCACACTTATACCTTAGCGTCTAAAGTATAATTTTATATTTCTAGATAATATAAAATACTACTACCACCTATATCCAGTTGGGTGTGTTTTAAACGAAAATACCTCCTAATTGAGCAGAACATGGATAGAGAAAGCCATTCGGAGTCTGTGATCATCACCAAGATGATTGAAATGCCAAACATACCAGTATTTCTTGTTTATATTTTTATGGCCTATGGCCTTGTTGTTAGAAATTACTAAATTAGTTTAATGACCTCTGATAAATCTTTATTGACATTTTTTCTGTTATCTTAATTTTTGTTTAGATTTGATTAGTAGTACCTACTACTCATTTGTGATGTGTTATTTATTACTGAGGCTGTGTTCTATAAACATGCTAAACAGTCACAAACATGCTTTGACTTAGACATTTTTCTATCTCTATCTCGAACTAGCAGTTTTGGTGACTGACAAGAATAATGCTTAGCCAAAGTAAGCGCTAAACAACATATGTGCTTGTATCTCGGCCTTAGTCATAACAACATCAATGAATTCACTATTATGAATACTCATAAATCATTTTGCTAGTTGGTATAGTAAATAGGAGTCAATTGTCAATTCATTACATCATCCTCCTACGCACTGCAAAGATAAAATTCAAGACACAATAGTGCAATAACAGTTGAAAGTGTGTAGATAGTATTTGGATGCTATCATGTTATTGTTTATAGTAATTTTATTATCAATCACATTTAGGTATAACAACTGGATTTATGTTTGGTTTATTTCTAACTTGATTTATTACCTTATGACTGGTGAACAATAAGTTAACAATAAAATTAAAGTATAGTATTTAGTGCTTTTATTTATTTAAGTACCAAAGTTATAAACGTGCCAAACATTGTGATTGTGTATGAAAAGTTTAATAAAATTATTCAATTACCAAACAATATTATCACAAGCTCGTTAAAAAATAATGTCTGCCCCATGTTTAATAGTCACCTACTTAATGTATTCTTTGAACTTTAATTATAAAGAGTACATAGTCTACGAATTTTGTTTATTTTAACACGAATTACGCTCACCAAGGTCAATACTCCAATATGTGGTAATGGTAATGTTTACATAATTTATTTTGGTATGGCGACAAATCTTACTAGTTAGGTATGGACTGACAACAAAATGTGATATTTTTTCTTTATATAGGTACCCATGGTGCGTGTTTATAAAATCTTTCACTGTCCTAACTCTGCCCTGGAATTTGATATAGTTTTAACAGCAAGTTGGATGATCGTAGTTACATTTTGTTTAGTAAACATATTATAAGAATCGTTTCTTTGATTTCAGATACTCACCATGTCGAAAATAAAGGCTGGACCCGTTGTTGATGTCCTCGGTGACGAGATGACCAGGATTATTTGGGATTTGATTAAAGAAAAGCTCATATTGCCCTTCTTGGACATCGAGCTTCACGTCTACGATTTGGGTATGGAAAATCGTGACAAGACTGATGACCAAGTAACCATTGACTGTGCTGAAGCAATCAAGAAATACAATGTCGGTATCAAATGCGCAACGATTACTCCTGATGAGAACAGAGTAGAAGAATTTAAGCTGAAGAAAATGTGGAAGAGTCCCAATGGAACAATCCGTAATATTCTTGGCGGCACAGTCTTCAGGGAAGCTATTATTTGCAAAAATATTCCACGTCTTGTGACTGGCTGGGAAAAACCCATTATCATCGGCCGTCATGCTCACGCTGATCAATACAAAGCTACTGACTTTGTTGTTCCTGGTGCTGGAAGCCTAGAGCTCATTTGGACGCCACCTAATGGAGGCGAGCCTATCAGACACGTTGTGAATGATTTCAAGGGTGCTGGTGTTGCCCTGGGCATGTTCAACACTGATGCGTCCATCATTGACTTCGCTCACTCTTCATTTAAATATGCTCTTGGAAGGAAATACCCTCTTTATCTGAGCACCAAAAACACTATTCTTAAGAAATACGATGGCCGCTTCAAGGACATCTTCCAAGAAATCTATGAAAAGGTCTACAAATCTGAGTTCGAAGCTGCCGGTATTTGGTACGAGCACAGGTTGATCGACGATATGGTTGCTTACTCAATGAAATCGGAGGGTGGATTCGTGTGGGCCTGCAAGAACTACGACGGCGATGTGCAGTCAGATTCAGTAGCCCAAGGATACGGATCTTTGGGTCTAATGACATCTGTTCTTATTTGCCCTGATGGAAAGACTGTAGAAGCGGAAGCAGCTCACGGTACAGTAACTAGGCATTTCAGATTCTACCAGCAAGGAAAGGAGACATCCACCAATCCGATTGCCTCAATCTTTGCTTGGACCAGAGGTCTCTTGCACCGCGCTGAATTGGATAACAACGCCGAACTCAAGAACTTTGCCGAAACTTTGGAAAAAGTTTGCATCGACACAATCGAATCTGGAATTATGACTAAGGATCTTGCTATTTGTGTTAAGGGCATGAGCAATGTAAAGAGGTCAGACTACTACGAAACTTTCGAGTTTATGGATAAACTCGCTGAAAATCTTAAGAAAAGTCTGGGTAAATGACTACCCAAACAAAGGAAGTTGTGTAACCTGTGAACAATTTTACCAATCAATATTTACGTATGAATTTTATCATGTCACAAAGGGAATGAGGGTATTTTATTTAAACCTTATTTATAGCAATTATTATAATTTATTACTTTAATAAATGCAACTTTAAATTATAAAAATGTCTTTTGATTTAGGCTTCACCTTTTCCTAACTAGCCGATTGTAGGTGTGAAACAACAGTAATGAATAAAGTTGTTACGTATTGTTTTATCTTGCTTAATAAACTTAATTAGCAATTAAAAGGGCCATGAGAAACACAAACTCTTTACAATGAGTAATTCTTGAGTCTGCAACGACCTACTATTTTTTTTAAAAACAACTTCTTGTTTCCTTGGTTTAAACGTGACAATCTTGACAAAAAATAAGTTAAATCTTTACCAAGGTTCAAGTTGTAAAACTGGCGTTTAAACTTCGCAGTATAGGTAGGGCTCTGCCAGTAACTGTCGTTCTGCTAATAGACATGGGCGGTGCTCTTTCTTCCCAAGAAGAGCCTTTAAACCGGCTTCTTTTTTCTTCAGGCAATCAACCAGGTAGGTCGACTGTTATGATCTAGTGTTTCCACGCTACTTCCTCTTTAGATTGGTATTGACACCGTAACTCAGGCTAATTAGAAAGGGGAATTGAGTAGTTTCATTCTGCTTATAAGCCATGTTAGGAATCAGATTTATTTTGACGTAAATTCCTTCTTTTTTAACCAATGCCAATTATGATGAACACCAGCAACCATTTCTTGTTCAAGAGCTAGGTTTACTCCACATGTACTGTTGTAGGTACCTAGCTTACCTGTATTTATCATTATTTTATCTTCTAATGGAGGTACCGATAATGCGGCGCATGGGGGAATGTAAATCAGATAGGTAGTATAATTAGCTTACTTATCTTGAACATAACAACAGGCAACAGGGTTCAATGAAAAGAAAATTAAATGTTAGCGTCATCCGAGGTCTTGCTATTGAGAAGTCTATACTAGCGCCATGGTATGGGTGCAAAACTACGGAACATGTTGCATTGAGGCGTAAGTCGTAACCACGTTAGTTCCTCAAACATCTCACAGATGGCAGATAATGCACGTAAAACTAGTCGTGGGTGTTAAAATGTAGGCACCTACCTACTTCCTATGTAATTTAATTATTAATTTCTACGACTACAATTTACGTGCCATAAAACGTTCATTAAACTCGGGTTAAGATAAAACCGTTCGTGCACGATTATGCAATATTTTCATCGTTTGCAGATAGGGTTGGGCCATCCGTCCGGGTTTCCCCGGATTTGTCCTAGTTTAGAGGGTATCCGGGGAGCATCCGGGCAGGACTTCATTTGTAGTCCGGCTTTAAAAATTTGTAGTTCAAACTGTCATAAGGATTCGGTTTTGTTATGTATATATAGTGTGTAAAAGTACCCTTAATGCAAACGAAGGACACTTGTTCTCCCCACCACTGCGATAATTTTTTTGTTCTAGACCATACCTGGGAACCCCCTAGTTACGGAGATATTGGGGGTCAAAGTTCCAAATTTTTCACAGCTGTTTTTGTATGCTAGTTTTTCGGGTTATAACCTTACTTAAATTACCTCCATGACCCGTTTACTATTCAAAGCATCCACTAGCACAATGTTTTAAAAGTGCTACATTGAGTTTTACCGTAAAATGTGATTTTTGACCCCAAAAATAAAATCGTTTCCCAGCAAAAATTTTTGCGTAGGGGTACTTAGTTTGATGTACAGAATGCTTGGTTAACGGCTGTGTGATGGGTTGATTTACACCCTGTATATTTTAAAATGAAGATAAAAGATGACTTTTAATTTTAAAGTCTGACAGTAAACGAACAGGTGATTTATGAAATTTTCAACTGTTTTTTTACTCTGACAATGTTTAAAAAAATCCTGTTGACATGTCCGGGTTTTGGGCTCTAAAATCCGGGGTTTTGTCTTGTCTTGTTCTGGTTGCCAAATTTTTGTGATGGTAAGTAACCCTATTTGCAGAGCATATTATATCGGTGTTGCAATGCATTTTCTTTTACTATTAAATTATGAGACGTCTGTCATTTTCAAAAAACTTAATATCTGTGTAGGTAGACCGTACCATAGAAATATGATAGACCGATTATATCTATGGTACCTATGCATGGTACCTATCTGTATTATAATAAATAATCCCCCGCAGCTTGGCCATTGATCACTGTTAAATAAAAGCCGATGTTATGTTTATTTCCGTAGGTATTGAAGGTTTCGTAGTTCTTTGATGAAAGAAACAATAAAATTGTAACTATATTTGGGACCAGATGTTTTATTATGTCAAATATATGAATTGGCTGTAGTACCGCTGCCTAAAATAACGTAACAATCCTCTCGAAACCTCTGCTCTAGGTATACCTAATATTTAGTTACGAGAACACTCTCATGTCCCCCATAACGGGAGATCTCTACCTACTCCGACCAGGATCTCCAACACTTTTTTGTAATATTGTACATCTGACGGACGCCATCACATCAACCTACCCGAGACTGTAAAATTTTCCCTACCTAATGCTTTAGTGGTACCATACAGTTGAAAATCTATTTAAAAATATTCAGATTTAGGTCTAAGATCATGATCATACAGATTTTCTTAGACCTATAGCCTTATAGACCATAACGCTGAAATAAATACAAATTTAAAGTACAGACCTGCTGCGGGTTGTTCGAAAGAGATCCCGGAACACAAAAAACTAAGAAGGAACATGGGTGGTTATTAGTTAGTAAAAGCCTGACACTCCCTTCCGCTCTGCCCAGAGCGGGAGGAGTCATTTGATGATTTCCCACCCACCAAAAATAAAAAGGCCCAGATGACGAAGTAACACAGGACAGAGAGTTTAGGTAGTAGAAAGGGGAGGCTGCAGTAGTGACACACACAATAGGGTAAAAAAAGTTGATTTGATTTGGACTAATAGGTATGACTAAATCATAATCCAATTTAATTGTTTGACCATTTACAGTGGACCACACGATAACGGAACCCTAAACAGTGCGGTTTTCACAAATAATTTGATAAGTACCTACCTAGGTAATATTGTTATTTCGATTTGGTCTTGTCTGATACCACAGCATCCACATTCCACAGCCCACACATTTGGCTTCAATTATCCAAACTGAAATCAGATTCTGCAATTTGTGGTTGTAGGCACGCAATAAACGACGTCATGTAATTTATTACCTACCTACGGATTTTGGACAGCGTAAATTGGCTAATTTCTTTTTAGATGCCTTACTAGGTGGGAACTCAGCACGTCAAGTAACTACAATATTAAATTTCTTTAATAGTTTTTTAGCTTTATTTAAAGCATTGTGAAATTTGGTAGAGGTTAATTGGGATTTGACAGTTTCGGGTCACTCGATGTGCTGTAGTCTGTCATCGTCATAGTTTCAGCCGAAAGACGTCCGTCCACTGCTGGACATAGGCCTCCCCCAAGTAGCCAAGTGTGGCCTCATTAACCGGTCCCGTGCGTCTAGCATCCAAGTACTTACCAAATAGTGAGTAGCCTACCTAACATAATATAATGTGGGCTGTCGCCAAAACTAGGTAGGAATATCTATGCAAACCAATCTGTACCAATAATAAAGTAGGTTACAATTTCCTTTCTAGGAGGTAGGTACCTACTAGTTGGTAGACCGTACCAGTGCCTAGGTTTTGGAGGTAGAATCCTAGCAATAAAAGAAATGTTCTAAGATATTATTCCATCATCCACACTTTTTTCCGATCAATAACAACCCAAAATTGGCTGTCTGCAATTTTTGAAATCGTCTATTCACTTTACAAATCGTTTTCATTTTTCTATTACAACAGCGATCCCCTACGCGGCAAGTCGTCAAATAACTTTTCTTAGTGAATTACCGGAGGCGGTTGACGCGGTTTCCCCTACAAGATCGTCCCTCCCGCGACTCCCGCCATTTCTCCCTCTTGTGGAGTGGGCCATTCAGAGACGGTTCGCGAAGCTCTCACGCACGGTGCTTACGGTTTGCTTCAGTTTGGCGGGCTAAGCGTCAGCCAACAGGCGTGTGCGGTGTGGTCAGTCTATCCAGCATTTGGCGGGAACGGAAAGCTCGCGTTCGCGGAATATTAATCGCAAAAACAGCGAATTATAAATCTAAAGTTTATGTGAATATCGTGAATAATGTCTATAAAATCGAGTCCTTTGATGCTTTTACGATGGTTCATCGTAATAAATATTATGGTAAGCTCATTTGTTTATTAGTATTGTAGACATTTTTATTAAACAAGATATATATTTTGAAAAACTAGTAGCTGCAAATTCTTATTTTGGGCGGTTATAGTCCCAAATAATAATTAACAATATTACGTACCTACCAATACCTACCTAAATAATAAAAAAAAAAATATTTATGTATTTTCAGCGTAATACTAGGACTTATTTTCATCCTAATTCTTATAATAAGACATTCAATAAATAATAGTACTTGTTGTAATAACATTATAATATCACATAACTCTATTATATAAAAATAAAACTGGAACTCGAGTTAAACTATGAAATATTATTATTTTTAAATCAATACGTAGGTATAAAACAAGCTAGACTTGTATTGTAATACTTATTTTACCAAAGAAAGTTGAAATAAGTATTAAACAGCGGAGGCCAGAGCACCGACACCTAATGTGCACTCAAGAACTTAATTCGCGGAATCGACACGCAATACGCACATAGAACTTCCACGCCGCCATTAACGCGCACAATTTAGCCCAATTTTTTCACCCGTCCCTCAAAGCAACTAACTTCAAAGCGAGAACATTTAGTTCAATTAACGTAAGATAATATCACTCGAGTCCACTAACTGTAACCATTGCAACATCGTGCATGGAGTCGAAGTCGAATCGATCTCCGCCCAGAAGCGTCGTTCGATTGCCGTAACGATGAACTTGCGGATCGAAATGCCATACATATCGAAGGGCGTAGATGCATGCGCCGATCGAGAACCGCTAGCTTGCCATATCAATTTACTAGCGCCGCTCTGGTGCACCCAATTACTAGCTCTGGTTCACATGATTCCTATTCATCAGCCTCTAGATTGCTTTAGTACCTATTAAAAGAATGTTCGGTGAGGAAACATGATTTTTGAGAGCATCGATGTTTATGGGGACGGTATGGTATGTGGACCGTATTCATTTTCGAGCAGTAGAATGGTACTTAATTTTATATTGGAGAATGCTAAGAAAGATTTTTCTTTTCATATTACTCCTACGATACATTATTATTGCCTTTCTAAGTAGCTACACAGCTCCATACCTAATTTAGCTTCATCTAAGTAACTTATACCTGCCTAAATATTTTAATATAATTACCACTAATATAGCGAATAGCTCCTAAAACGTAACATTTTATTATACTTAGTAAAAAACGTTATTTACATATTCGTGTTAATTAAATTATTTAAATTTACCTACAACTACAACAAAGTGAAGCCTTATTCATCTCATTTTAATTTCAGATGAACGTACTCTCTGTTCATATTAATAAATACTTATTTCAACTAGGTAAAAAATTTATTAAAAAGTCTAAAACTTACATACAAGAAATAAGATTTTTAGATAACAATTACAGCCATAAAGAAAAATGGAGCGTAAAGATAATCAAAAGATATTGTCTACCTATCTAGCTATCAAGTATGATTATGATTAGGTACCGTTTTCTTAATTAGATTCTTCTAGTATTATCAGGGGTTTTCCAGGCGTGAAGTATCAACGGTCATGCGGTGCAACGCACTTGCCACAAACACTTAATTTATGTGGTGCAACGTGCAGGTGTAAGATTTGCCTACACGAACGGTTTTGCCAATCATTTCATTAGCTAGGGTCAGACGTCCTGTCTAGCTCTTTAGGTTCATTTTACCTTCAACTTTTTATTAAGAACGTGGAAAGTCGGTATAAAGAGAGTAGGATTTCCTTAGACCTATAAGTACGTACAGTCAGCAATAAAAGTGAATGGCCTAAACTCAAAATTTTAAATTAATTAAATTCTACCAAATGCCACCTACTTAACTGTAAAAAGTACAACTTTTTTGGCAGCTGGTTGAGTTTTTTGTGGGAAAATAGTTTGTTCTTCAGCCCTTCAGTATTTTTTACGTTTTACTGAAAATCTAAAGAGAAAAACTCTTTTGCCTAAAAATCAACCGACTTCCGAAAAATGCAGTAATCGGATTGAAATCAAGAGATCATCAACATAGACAATGCAGAGAAAAATATGTATTGAAAAACTACAAAAGTAGAGTTAATAATGTTTTATGAGACTACCTTGCGGAAAAAATAAAAAACCGGCCAAGAGCGTGTCGGGCCACGCTCAGTGTAGGGTTCCGTAGATAATAAAATATTATGTAAACGAAGTTAAAAAAAAAATACGGGCAAATGAAACTTGACCTCTGGATTGTATAGGCGCTCATACGATTCAGGGACCAAATTATATTGGTTAACTGCAGTTTCCATCTGTTGTTTCCATCCAAGTTCAAAATAATTTTCCTAGAAATTCCTTATAAAGTTCTACTTTTCAGATTTTTTTCGTATTTTCTAAACTTATGGTTCAAAAGTTAGAGGGGGGGGGACGCTTTGTTTTTTACTTTTGGAGCGATTATTTCCGAAATTATTGACATTATCAAAAAATGATTTTAGTAAACCCCTATTCATTTTTAAATACCTTTCCAACAATATATCACACATTAGGGTTAAAATTAAAAAAAAAAACACTTCCCACTTTACATATAGGGGGGCTACCCTAATAAAACATTTTTTTCCAATTTTTATTTTAGCACTTTGTCGGCGTGATTGATACACATATTGGTCCCAAATTTCAGCTTTCTAGTGCTAACGGTCACAGAGATTAAGCGAGGACGGACAGACAGACAGACAGACAGACAGACATGGCGAAACTATAAGGGTTCCTAGTTGACTACGGAACCCTAAAAATGAAAATCGACCCAGTTATCACGGAAATGTCGATATACAAATTATATTCAGTTACAGCCGAAATCCCGAAACAACCAGATATTCAAATATAAATAATAAAGGCGAAAAATACGCAAACTCACAAGTTATTTATTAATAATAGAGTCTTAAACGTCATTCTCACCACCCAGCGGTCAGCCACTTTGAATACATTTTGTTCCGCTGCCTCGATAGTGCGTGCTTACATTTTTAAGTCCCATTGACTGTCAGAGGTGGTCGTGCTTCGTGCATAACCATATTACTATTCCAGTCTTACCATCATCATTATTACGCATGGAGAGAACTTGTACTTACATCTGCAGCACAATGAATCGTTTTCTTAAAGACAAGGAAAATTTCTGACGTTCTGTTATTCAATACTTTTACTTTTTTCAAGTTAAAACGGTGTATTCTCTTTATAGGAAAGAAAACAATCCAAAGCAATGAGATTTCTGTATCTAGTCTTAGCGTTTCTGGGCTATTGTATTCAATTCAATCAAATTCAATTGTATGCTCTCTTCATCTGCCAGTGTACTTCAGTAGCTCTGAAATAATTTCCTTCTTCTTTTATAGCTGTTTCCTCATCTCCCTTCACCCAACATGAATCTTAAACAGTTAGTTCACTTTTGTCGGCTTGAACAACATCCTGTAAACACTTCTTGGACCTCCCGCGGAGTCTCAGCCCAAGTTGGTAGGTACCTACAGCTAATGCAAACCATTTCCGACAGACCCACTAGAACTATTCAGTGCTTGGCATGGAGGAAACTACAACATTAACACCTACTTAAACAGTTGGTTGCTGCTCTAGTTGCTCAAAGATGTCAAAAATAGGCCTACACAGACTTGCTGGGCACTGCATTAAATTGTTCTGACACAGGACTTCTGTTTTTGTCAAAGCAAAATAGATTTTATTAGTACACAGTCCAGTCTTGTACTAGCGGTTGGCTGATTCATTTGGCCCTTTACCACAGGAGTGCCTGTGGTCTCTCATTTTACCGAGTTTTTTATGTCGTCGGGACTGCTGGCCGTTTATATCCTTTTATGGCTTCGTTCTGAAGTTTCCAGCTATTCATTTTACTGTCTAAATTATACGCATTTATCAACCTACTTGTTCGTACTTACATGTATGTCTTTCGTGATTTCTGAATTCTACGTTTATTCCCTCTTCATAAATAACTCAATGCGATTTGCAGCTCGTTTTTACGGTGCTAACTGCTAAAATCACCTTTCAATCTAGCACGGCTTTGGGCCCGTAGGGGATTAGTCATTTCATACATACTAAATTGTAAACAGACGTAGAAATACTGTTAGACGCATTACGAAGGACCATGAAGCGTGGCATTAGGGGCCTGCCTAACAGTGAGCGGAATTAGGTCGAAATGATGATGATGACAGACTTACTTAAGTTTCCATACATATTACAATACGTATCGGTACTTCAAACCCATGTTATAGTGTAAGCTAGGTAGCTAAACGCTCAAACGATTTACAAGATTCTAGCGTCACTTGAGTTAAATCGACCCCTGATTGCCCCTATGCAAGCGCCGCGTTTCGTTGTCAACAAAGGTATTAATTTACTAAGAGGCTATTGTTACGTGTTGTACTTAAGTATTAATAGCCGGCCCTCCTGCTGCTTTTCACAGAATTTTGATTAAAGTTACATAACGACGTTCGTTTCCACGTTCGGTGTCTGATCTTCATTGGCGCGCGTGGGAATCGTCTCCGGCTATGCAATTAGGGAACGCCGGGAGCGGAGGGTATAGTCAATTACTGCGCACTGTTTTTATTGCGACTCTCCTTGTCGATGCAATGAAACCTCAGTCGGAACATAAACATAAGGAGCATCATAAACGTTACTGCTCCCCATTTGTTTCATTGCCACTTGCTGGAACTCTTAGTTTCACACTCATTTCGTTTTTAGTAAATGAAAACAATAAAAATGCTGATTGGATCTGTTTATTAGCATGATTCTTAGCATCCGTAAGTTAATTACTTACATTCCAAAACAGCGAGTTAGATACATAAATCATAAAAAAAGTTGTCACTTCATTAGTAAAGAGAGCCTTTCCTTATTGTTTATGTTTAAATTAGGAACGGTGTTGTAATTCAATGAATGGGAACGTGCCTTCACGTTCCACATTTTTAAAATTAATTAGATTCTTTTTTTTACCTCCTGTCGCCTACTCATGCGTAGCAAAACACATTAAGCAATTCAAACCACCTCGTGCTCTTGTATAAAAACATAGTGAGAAAGTGATCGCGAAAAAAAATAATTAAAGGAAAAAATCCATATCATGTCATATGTGGATTGCCGCGTCTTCGTGTCAACGACCTAAACCAATTATAGTTGCATAATAGAATGTTTTTTTTCCAATGATTGAAATTGGTTTTTTCAAACCTTAGCCAATTTTCGATAACTATACAGATAGCGTCATAGTCGGTTAGATGGCTATAGATATGCGAGTGATACTGTCTTCGCCGTGATATTTTCCCGTAGATATTTTTCCTACTCGGTTTCATAGTATCTGATCTACCAACAACATTGGTACAGGTATCTATTTGCACTATGTAGGTAAATAAAAGTGAGTCTTACATGCATTTTACTGTTTACTTTCTATTATTGATCAAGCAATTATCGTATGGATTTTTCGTGTTCACATGTGATTTGTATGGTAGAAAATTGAGAAACGAAAAAGGTATTTGTGTTATCGAATTTCATGGGATTATATTTCGATGTTGATCTTACATTTTGAGAATAGGTACCTACCTGTCCATTTTTGTCTTGTGTCAACGTAGGTACCTCGAATAAACAGTCGTGTAACGTTATTTAAGTAAGTTCTTCGATGTAATTGTTGCTAATACTGAAATATTAATTTCTGTATAAAAAATTACTACTCATAGTTTAATTTAATAATTTAATTTAATAATTTATTTAAATCGTTGTTACAGTACAGTAAATCCTTAATCTAACTTAACGTTAATAAAAAAATGTAACAAATTATATTTTAACATGCTTATAGAATAGAGGTCCCCAAACTAGGCTGTGCCTGTATCTTGGGGGCCGGAGTTACGTTAACTTTAAAATAATAAGTACTTATTATCTACGAACAAAACAAAATTGGTAATTAAAAGTAAGTAAAATTTAAAGTAAGAAAGTAAAGTAAAAAGTTTATTCTAGCTTGTTGTATGTTAGTGTGTATGAGTATGACTGGGTGTGTGAGTATGCGTGTGTGTATGTGTATGTGTGTGTGTGTATATGTATGTGAGTGTGTGTGTGTGTATTTTTATTTTTGGTATAATTTAGTTAACTTGAAATTTCTTCCGTCTCTTCATACGATAGGTTGGCTAACCATTTTATCAAAGTTTTTTTGCATGAAAAGTTGTTCAAGTCTTGAATGTTGCAGCTTTTACTAATTCTATTGTAAATATGGATATGTGAGTAGAATAGGCATCGTCTGGCTAACAGGCTATTTGCTTCTGGTGGGGGAATGTAGAGGACGCGTTTCGAGATAATTTTTTCGTAGTCGGATCTTTTTTTTAGGGTTTTGTGAACATGTAGGGTTGCTTTTAAAATAAATAATTGCCGCACCCTTAAGACATCAAAGTCCTTATAAATAAAATCTGTTGGGTAGCGAAAAGGTTTTCTTAAAGCTACTTTTATCACTGCTCTTTGAGCTCTTTCTACCTCTATAACAGTTAATTTATTAAAACAGTCCCTTGCTGCACTTACTGCGGTACCCAGAGATCACGTCACTTAGTAAAAGATTTGAAACTGTCAAAACCTTTACTAAGTGATGGCCTACCGCCTAAGTAACCTCTTGCTGAGTGCGGCAGTTACTATGTCAACTTTTGCGGAGTCTTATCTAACCTCAAACCTTATTAAGTTATTAATGAAGGCAATTATGCCTCAAAAATCAGTAATGTCATCATGTTTTAATTAAAATTACTTAATGCAATATTTCCCCACCATATTTACATACTCACATAATATGCATATGGAACACTAATGATAGGTACTGATAGACAATGACGGAACTACAGTCAGTGCCAAGTACGTGTGCATGCACCTTAATATTCAATGATTTCAATTCTAAATGCAGTTGATTTGAGTCCAGCGTCCAGTGACGATGAATAATGCAGTCTAGCATTGTATTTTGTTCAATCATTCAATCCTTTATGCGTATAAATAGATTTCTCTGAATCTTCTTATAACTTAATCTTGTTAATAAATACAAATCTCAGTTAACCTTTTCGCGTACAATGAACCTGATTTCAAATCGATTCCAATTTGTTAAATCAAGATTTTGATGACCGTTGGTTTCATAAAATCAGTTACCTAATAATACGGCCAATAAAATTAATCGATTTGATAATTACTTATCGTTCTTGCTACAAATGTGGGGAGGTGTTTCTAGCAACTACTTATATTTGTTAACTACGTCATAAATAAAGTCTTGATTGATTATAATGGACTTTGTCGTCGCGTCGGCGCGAAATCTAAATACGATAATTATCTACCCGGATTCATGTCGACCAGCCGGCCGTGCTTAGAGACTTTTCAGAGTGAATTGGAATACGCTGATGTTTTTAAGAGAGCAGCGGTGGCCCAGTGGTGTCGGCCCCGACTTACGAACAGTAGGTCGTGGGTTCGAACCCAGGAAGGCGCATTACTTTGTGTAATTTATTTCATCGCCGCTGCTCTCAAAACGGTGAAGGAAAACATCGTGAGGAAACCGGCATGACTTAGAACCAAAAATTCGAAGACACATGTGACATCTGCCAGCCTGCACTGGGCCCGCGTGGTAGATTATAGCCCATCCCCCACTCCTAGAGAGGAGGCTTGAGTCCCTGCAGTGGGAACATTATAGGCAGATGATGATGACGTTTTTTTCTAGTTTTAACTTTACTTTATTTTCTTGTAAGTAGATACAGACGCCAGTTTTGGCCATCTTTGGCAGTCGTAGTTCGTTACAGGTAGTCAGTACTGTCTGTTCTAGTCAGTGATCTGAAAGTCTGACAACCATTCTTACCAAAGGGTATGGTATTCCTCAGTATTAACTGGGTTGTGGAGGACAGATAGCCTGCAGTCGCTCCATGTAAAATACTAATATCCAGCTGCTTTCGTTTAGACTGGAAAGTCGACCCCGACATAGTTGGGAAAAGGCTAGGCAGATGATAATACAGATGCCAGCACACCAAGCTACTACAATCTAGTTATTTTATTTAATACAGTAGTGTAAAATTTTCAACTTGATTAGGTTCAAGGTTGATTGAACTGCGGGTTGTTCGACCGCGGCCTCGACATAAAGGGCTAAGAAGGAACATGGGTGGTTTTTAGTCAGTAGAAGTCTGACACTCCTTTTCGCTCTGCCCAAGAGCGGGACTTATTTGATGATTTTCCACCCGCCAAAAAAAAAGGTTGATTGGGAAAATTTGACAGTTTCGGGTAAGATAAGATCTAACGTAATTCTCGACCTTTGGCCCTACTTACAGTTTATTTCTGAAATAAGTGATTGAACTTGGGAACCTGTCAAATAGGGATGTTTCCTAACTAAAAAAATATGATTCTAATTAGTCCGTCTGTTAGATTATCGAAAAATATTGGATATCTTATTTTTTGTTTTATCAAATCAATAAAAATTGACGAAGATAAAACGCGTCAAAGAACCGGTAAAAAATGTCATAATAATGTCTTAGAATATGACGTCACACGAGTTTTCAAAGCAAGGTATCGTCTTCATTTTTTGATTACGTAAAAAAAGAAAAAGTACATGTCCAATATTTTTTGGAAATCTATCTGACGGACTAATTAGATTTTTTTTTGTTAACTACCCTATTCTACTATAGCAATAGTCCTTATAATATCAGTGATTCCATCATTTATTGCTCCAGTAAAGTTTGACAAGCTCTTCTTTAATAAATTCTATTAGCTTTATATTATCGATGTATTTATTTAAATACTTTTAGTTCATGAATTATAATTAATGTTAGATCATTGGGAGATCTCTTGTTTGCCTTACCCTTTTTTTACTTAGCCTAACTTAGTTTGGCTTCAAGACATACAAACAGACTTGCTGGGCTAACATGAATGCCTATTTCTCCAGACAGGACGACATAATTAAGTAGCGGTAGGTATGTAGACGGTAAATAGACTAAGATGAGCTCAGACGAAACCGTGGGGGTCGTTGCATATTCTTCAATGAACTCACGTCACCTTGTCATATTAATAATATGAACTGGTGTAGATATTATCTTGTAAGATTATACTAACCCGACCCGTCGAGCAGTATTAAACTCATGTACAGTTTAACTCATGTTGAGAGAATCATAGACAAGACTTTTTGCTTGTGTTTTTATCAAACGAATTATGAATTCATAATTAGAAGATTAATTGACGAAAATTAGACGCTATATAGATGTAACGCCTGATAAGTATTCCATTAACATGGTTTTTTTTCATGTAGGTATGCATCATATTTTGATGATGAATAAAGAAAACTGTTTACGTTGCACTCAAAACCTATTAGAGACTTAGAAATCACTTTGACTGTTTCTACTTTTATTAAGTGAATTATGGACCTTTGAATATGGCTCGTTGGTCTAGTAGGCGCAAGCGCGACTGCTCTGCATGAGGTCCTGGGTTCGATAGTTCGATTCCCAGGTGGGGCAAAAAATTATATTGCGTTTTTACATCAGGATTTTTTTAGTAGCAGCCACGGAGTCTGAAATTGTATAACCGAGCACAATTCCATACACCGTGGCTGCTGATGGCCGGTAGCAATAAGTTCGCCCACTATTACTTGGAACTTAAACATAACTAGCGAAGTATGGGTACACCTCTGCCTAAACCTTTAGGGATTAAAGGCGTGTGTGCCTAGTAACAAATACTTACAAAGTCAAAGTCAAAGGTCATTTATTTGTCAGAAACATGAGTATACATACAAAGGATGTAAGATGTTAAGTACATTAGAAAGGATCACAGTCGTGTTTACGTTTACATTTTAGCAATATTATAATAAATATTGCACTTACTAAAGCTCAACAAACCAAACTTCGAACTTGCCAGCGAAGCATGGAACGAAGGGTGATGGGGAAAAGAAAAATAGATAAAATCAACCACAGCAAAATTAGGAAAGCTACAAAAACCCAAGATCAGCCAAGATGTAGTATTGAAAATAAGCAAACTAAAGTGGAAATGGGCTGGCCATGTAATTAGAGGAGTAGAGAAATGGAATAAAGCAATAACATTGTGGTACCCAAGAGAGGAAGAGAGGGAAAGAGGAAAAAGGGTAAACCATTCAGAAGATGGGAAGATGATGTGGTTAAAACTGCCGGCAAAACCTGGACTAGACTGGCGCGGGAGAGAGAAGATTGGAAAGTGTTGGAGGAGGTCTTTGCCAAGGGGCACACAGAATAAAATAAATAAGACAAAAAAAAAACAATGTAGGTATATTTTTATCTGAAAAGGAGCTATAAAAAAATAAATCACTACATAGGTAGTACAAAACAAAGTCACTGTCGCTGTCTGTCCGTCCCTATGTATGCTTAAATCTTTAAAACTACGCAACGGATTTTAAAGCGGTTTTTTATAATAGATAGAGTGATTCAAGACGAATCAGAATCAGAATCATTTATTTGCCATAATGTAGTGAGTAGTGTGTGTGTGTGTGTGTGTAGTGTGTGTAGTGTGTGTGTGTGTGTTTTAGTATATCATTTGACCGACATCCACGCGGGTGAAGCCGCGGGCATCAGCTAGTAAATAGTAAATATTGAAGTTACATTGGTAGCTTTTGAGTACTATACTACGATGGGCTACCCATATCCAGTATACCCACCCAGTTCCTCAGTTCAAACGGTAAATATAATGTCTGTGAGTCTAAAACATTGGCAGTTTATGCCTTCGATTTAACAGCCTAGTAAATTGCTTGTCACATAAGATATAAAACAATATTATGTGGATATAAGTACATAGTAAGAAAAACCGTTACTTTTTGATAGTATATAGGCCTAGGCATACAATTTATTTTTTATTTTTTTTAAACCCCCCACCTGTTTTTGTCATTTGTCCTGTGTCGTGGGTGCGTTTACAAACCTTTAAACTCACATACACAAACCAAACACCCAGACCCGAAACAACTATCTGTAAGGCCATACAAATATTTGTTCCGTACGGGGATCGAACCCGCGACACACTGCGCAGCAGTTCGATCGCTAAGCCACTGCGCCAACCGTGCCGTTAATTAAGTAATAGGACCTATGTAACAGGGCTGTTTGTTATAGCTGAATTATTTTTTTAAAAGTTTTATATCGGGGCTGCGGTTTGTTCGCAGATACCGTGGCCTCGACATGAAGGGCTAAGAAGGAACATGGGTGGTTTTTAGTCAGTAGAAGTCTGACACTCCCTTTCGCTCTGCCCAAGAGCGGGAGGGGTCATTTGATGATTTTCCACCCACCATAAAAAAAAAAAGACGTGTGGCACTCGGAGACTGCCGCGGTAAAGCTATTGCATAGCATTTTTTATCAACTTATGCAATTATAATTATTTATTTATTTTATTAATGCAGTATTTTTTTTTCCTTTGTTTTTTTTTCTTTGATATTAATTCAAGTTACACTTTGAGCGTAGTGACCGATAAAAAAACATTTTTTTTCTTTTATTAAATAAATGAGTGTTAGGTTTTTTTCGTTACGGAATTTCTGGATTCGGTCCCCACGCTCAAGGCCCGCGATAGAAGCTATGCAATAGCTTAAAAAAAAAGGTCCTGGCACGAGCGTGGTGTAAGCGTAACATAAACACGTCGATTTTAGTTTATTATTGTTTTCATCACCATCAGCCTTTAATGTTCCCACTGCAGGGACACAGGCCTCCTCTCTAGGAGAGGAATGGGCAATAATCCACCACGCGGGCCCAGTGCGGTTTGGTAGCTTGATGTCACATGTCTTCGAATTTTTAGGTTCTAAGACATACGGGTTTCCTCACGATGTTTTCCTTCATCGTTTTGAGAGCAGTGGTGACGAAATAAATTACACAAAGTAATGCACTTGCCTGGGTTCGCACTCACTTACTGTTCGTAAGTCGGGGCCGCTACCGCTAGGCCACCGCTGCGCTATTATAATTTTACATAGTAATATTTTCTACGCGTTTAAATAAGGGATTCTATGGAAACCTGCTCATGTATGGACCTCCAGGAACTATGGTGACACTACTACTTCGCCATTCTGGCCTCCTGGTAGTTTGTGGAACTATACTATCCTGGTTTCCTATCTTCAACAAAAAAAAAGAATTACTGATAATTATATTTTCGATTTAAAAATGTACGTGTTTCCGTAAAGTTTACACAGGACCACCTCGTTGGTCTAATGGCCGTGGTTCGATTCCCAGTCAGGCAAAGTGTTATTGAGATTTTCCATCAAAAATTTCTTAGTAGCAGCCAAGGAGTCTGGATTTATGCCATTACAGAAAACGCTCGTGCTAGGGTTTCTGATCTATTTATCGTGTATGGAAAATGTCTTGCTAATGTTACCCGTAGACCTTTTAGACGTCGGGGCTGCGGGTTGTTCGAAAGAGATACCTCGGCCTCGGCGCAAGGGCTAAGAAGGAAGATGGGTGGTTTTTAGTCAGTGGAAGTCTGACACTCCCTTTCGCTCTACCCATGAGCGGGAGGGGTTATTGGATGATTTTCCACCCGCCAAAAAAAAAAAAAAAGAATAAACATTTAAAATGTCAAATAACATGACTTAAAACTACCTGTTGCATCTTAAGTGCTATCGTAAACCATCGCTCACCAGTACACCTACACGCCATAGAGGTTACAGACTCCTACGGTAAAACAATTAGCACTAATTGTGACCCCAAGCATTTTGCCTAATAGGTTCGCAAATCCTTCATAAACCCAGCCCTAGGGTAAATTTGCTAATGGAATTGTTATTATCACGTACAGAACGCAATAGTGCAGACAGGAGTGTGGTTGAACTGTAAAGTCGAAGGACCGGGTTCTAAGTCAGATGCCAGCACGCTAAAGCTACTACAATCTTATATAGATTTTCAACTCTACAACTAAAGCATTAGGTTCAACGTTGCTTGGGAAAACATGATAGTATCGGTTAGCTTGATGTGGTGGCGTCTGTACGTATGTGAAATAATTATTCCGTGGTCAATATAAGTTCTATTCGTTTATGTATAATTATTATGTACCGTACCAACTATCACTAGGTGTTCATTCCTCGAACCGCAGTCAGGTCTGAAAGGACACGATACTCGTGATCTTTATGACATGACTATAATCTTGTTTATGAATTTGATTTATAGACCCGAGGAGCTCAAGCAATCAAACGCGCGTTGACTAGCATCATGTCTGTATAGTGTAAACACAGCAGGACCCTATTTTGAATTGGATTGAAAGCTGAAGTGTAACGTGCGTAACATATATAGTACCTTCCGAATCGCATAATTAAAAGAAAAGTAGGTACCGTAATGGTTACGGCGAAATATTAAATTAATAAACTCTAAAAAAACTCAAATATCTATTAATAAAGCCCAGTAAAACACATCTTGCACACACATAGGAGTACCTATGCAATGAATGTAAACCCACACACCTATGCATGAATAAGGCCTCTGGTCACCAGTACCGTTGCGTGTTGCTTACTGCCGTCAATGGGCAGGTCGCGGTGCCTATAACCTGCGCCCTATCGATCCATATAAGTACAGCATAATGCCCCTAGGCATGCACTTAAACTAGCTTTGGAAAGTCCATCAGGCCTTTCAGTATACAAGTATGTTACTTAGGAACGTGTTACCAGTTTACGTTTAGTGTGTAGAAAGTGACGTCACCAGCCCCCACTCACGATCTTTGACACGTTTTATTTTAGTAATTTTTGATTAATTTGATAAATAAAAACACGTATCCAAAATTTCGCCAACTCCAACGCCAATTTTGTCAACTACACTAATGCGATGAAACTTACATACCTACAGTCAACTACAATATCCATTATACTTATTTTACGTAAGTACTAAATATTATTTTCATCATGACCATAAGGTTCTGGGTTCTATTCCCAGGTTAATCAAAGTGTTATTGGGTTTTTCCATCCAGAATTTCTCATTTGCAGCCACGGACTCTGGATTTGTGTCTGGTTGATGGCAATAAGCTCGCCCCCTAATAGACGGGACTGGCGAAATGTGAGTGTACTAATGGTTAGCCCTTCGAGGATTTCAGGCATGAAGTTATGAATGATTATGTAAATATAATTTATGAAAATAAAATAAAACTTATCCGCTACGACCCGTCTAAGCTGCGCTCGTAGCAAGTTGGTAGCGAAATATTCTTCGTAAGCAAATGTGGGTATTTGTCCAATAATTACTGTGTTTGTTCAAAAGTCTAATGTAAGTTCGAATCCTCCTTCTATTTGTCTATTGTCTTGTCTGAGTGAGAATCTGTTTGGGACTAAACATTATATTCTTTGTATAAGAGTATGTTTATTTGAAAGTGCTACGCCAAATACTTTTACAAATCTAAAGAAGGAGTAGAAAGATTCTGCACTCTTGATTATTCGGTCAAACATTTAGAACCAGGTTAAAGTTCCGTTATAGGTCATCTGATCGAACAAACCAATAAACAAACCGAACTAAATGCTTTGATTGCGAATTTAATTTAATAACGTTACGCCTTTTATGCCAAATGTAGAATAGGCTTCTGATAAACCAGTCGAACAAACCATGGGTAATTGAATGCCTACCATGCACGGAACTCTTAAAAATCGATTAACTTCGCCGAATAACTAACTCATTAATTAACTGTAAATAGTTAAAAAAAACTGCGCTAAAATGTTTATTCATACATCTATTACTTTTTTGCGACATGAGTGTTTAATTCAATTAAGTAACTATTACACCGATGACAGGCGGTGTAGAACTGTAGACGATTATAAAGTGGTCGCGGACGTCGTCGGCCCGCTATCATGAGCCAACAACCACTGACACATGATACACGACCCACTTACCCCCATCACTAATAACTCTAATCAGGATAATTATAATTAATTAACACAGTTACATCTAACAAAGAACAACGCAAAAAATTTGCGCTTGCTCAGGCGCACTGCGGCTCTAAACCGTTACTGTTATGGATGAACAGAATTCGCACTCTCTCGTGACTTCAAAGAGAAATACCACTGACATTTGTACTTGCTATTAAAGAAATACTTTTGACCAGTTCTTATCGCGATCCCCATAAAACAAGTGGACGTGTAATGTATGGGCTTCTCCGTGTTATATACTTTATACGGACACTTTGAAAGTATAACATGTTTGTAGGTATGTAGGTGGAAAATCGAATGAATAACACACATTTATGACTGCCAAACTGGAACAAGTTTGTCGGAGTACGTCTGGGAAATCAGCAATCAGAGATGTCAAGGAAAAGATTCGGCGGTTTCACGTTACATAATGTTCGTGAACTTCGCTGACATGGCTCAAACTTGTGTCGTTTCCCGAAATCAATGTTGTTTGCTATCGTCGTGGCCGCTGCCCCTCCGAGGGTGGCACACCCCCGCTCTATAAATCACTGTCCGAATTACGGCGTTTCTATAATATTTGTAATCCGGTGCTGGGCACGCGGCCGCACAACAATTGATACACCCTACCCAGTACCCTATGCGGTCCACTCTCAAATTAATTGAAACTAGTTTTGTCCTCGTTAATATTTTGATTATGTCAAGTTCAAATCCTCTTGCTTATGTATTTCAAGTTAGGAATTACAATAAACATAGGTAATTTTTATTTCCCCGCTCATTTTCATTTTAGTCGCCGTTCAAGAATATGGATAGTCTCACAATAGTTCAAGTAGCGGGAGTACAGGTTGCTAGTTCATCACCTACGAACACCATTACGAACCTGATTCCCCAGCTGGCTCACACATACGCGTAGCTAAACAGTTTGTGTACGCATTAACACAAATATATCGTAAGCACATTAATTGCGAAGTTTCTGTCCTATGAATAAACTAAGCGTTGTCATTATCAAGATACTGTAGAATATTGTATAGAATGCGGGAGGTTCGTAATATAGAGGTATTAACGCTAATACCCAATTATAGACTCGCATCAGATCGGCGCACGGACCGGGGAAAGAAGATTAGGTTTTCAACCGCAATCTATAGGGGTGAGAGCAAACGCTATTAAAATGTTTCGATCTCCACTCACGGACGGCGTCACGTAAAATTAAATAAATTGTACCTACGATTATATTGCACTTTCTCATCAAATAATAATTATACCTATGTGTTCCTCAGTAATTAAAAAGTTACGACCATATATCGTGATTTCTCTGACTGAGTATTGTTGCTGACATGTTAATCACTGCATTTGCATTTTGTACGATTTGCGTGATATATACGCTTACAATTTGTTTCTTGCAAACAGTCATTAAAATCTTCCGGGTGAGCAAATTGTACAAATATTTTTTCTGATTGGTTTTTAGTAGCTATACAGTTCACAATAATTACAAATGCAAAATATGACCTGCTCCAGTGGAGAGCACGCGAGGAATGTATGAAAAACTGGCCAAGTGGCCAGCGTCTTGTTACACATTACACGCGCCATCGACTTCTACTCGGTATTGACACGATCAATTATACAGATTACTCCGACGATTACACACATATTGAATTCCCTATACCTGACCGTAACCGATCGTACTTTGTTTACTTCTTTCAATCGTTTAACAGCTCATTAGTTTCAGGTTACGTTATTGTTTTATTTTTCGCAAGTTTCGCTTTTCCAATATTGTTTTCGCTCTGGGGGATGGTGAAAGCTAACAAGATTTCTATGGTATTGAAGAAAACTTGTTTACAAGAGTTCGTTCTATTTGCAGATGTTCAAAATAAGTTGATTCCACTCAGTAGTCTAGACGGAGCCCGCGAGGGTGCGCCCCCCGGGGAAATACCAATATTGCAAACCAATATCAAGTCATCTTCATTCTATTTTCAAGTTCGTCATCTTTTTTTGTAAACGTTTTATTGCTGCACAAGGATTTTTTTAAGATGTGAGATTTAATTTGATGGAGAAAGTTTTGATAACATATTAATTACTATAAATAATAATGCTAACCATTAACTCAACATGCAACTGTGGGTATACATATACGTATATGCTGTATATAAAATAGTTTCCAAGTAAGCAATAAGGGGAAAGTTAAAATAGCTTTTCAATTGCAAGTAAATCCTAGTGAAACAGAGGTGAATTGATAGGTCGGGAGAAATCTGCAAAAGATCGCGGCGTTCCAATGAACACAAATAAACAATTACTGGAATTACCTGACTGGACAGAAAGTAAAATTATTTGACAGGACTTGACCAGGAAAAAAATACAGATAATAAGAACTACAACTCCACTATACACACCTCACTTAGGTCAATGGGCACTATTTGAATTTATATGCATTTTGCGGGTTAAACAGCACATTTATCTATTTCTACTTAGTTAAAATTTAAAGAAAATGCCCAAAAAATGCATATTGTTTTTAGGAGACAAAACAGCCATAATTCGCAAATGCGTATGTAAATATAATATGTATGTTTTTGAAGAAATTTCTAACAGTTTTTTAATCCTCCGGAATGTTTTGAAATTTTCTTTACCAGAGAAAGTAAAACAGATTAAAAACCTCATAAAATTCAAAATTCGTGAAACAAGATCGATCGAAGCATAAAAGACACAATAATCCGCCGAAGATAATGGCTGTAATACAAATCAAGAAAAAATAGGTGTCGATGATTTTTTGTACGCATTTCAATATCTATTAACTATATAGTCGGAGCTCGTTTTCGTAGAAAGAAAGTATTAATGGAGTATATTTTAATAATATCTGTGATAGAACCTCCATTGTTGAGTTTGGCAAAATCGTGAAACCATCCGCGCGTGAATCATACTATTTAACGGTTCAACTTTGACATAGAAAAGTTCATGTTCAGTGACTCCAGTTAAGTAGTTACCTAACCATACTGATCGAAGATCATACAAAAACACACTAAATAGTAGGTACATGTGTTAATACTGATTAGAACATAAATCAATGGATACGACATGAATTCCAAGCGTCATGATTTCATGAATAGTCAAATTTTGGCACATGATACAATATAGTGCACCAAACACACCTTAAACGTGTTGGCGACATATTACTGATTAGACGTATTTATATATTTTATATGTCATATATTTTAAAAGAGTCAATTCATGAAACAAACAATTTTAAGTAAGTACTTTTATGGTGAGGGCCGATAATAAGATACTACAAAATGATGAAGCAATACGTGACTCTAATCTGCACTTGCTTCCTATCAATGATAAGGTTCCGAGGTTAGTATTATGATCATGATTATCGTCAGCCAGCAATTTTGCTGGGCATGAACAATAGATAATATACTTACTTTATCTATAAAGATTCGATATCAGTGCATTATAAAGAGAGACGTCATAGATGCTGTGCCCATTGACTTGTATCGTAGCGCGAGGGCGCGCGTGCCCGGTCATCGACCACTACACGTCGCGCAAGTTCACTCGCGCATGGGAAGTAGGAGCTGTTGCGCGCGCGCAAGCGCATGTCGGCGCGCTCAACTGGTGTCACCGATGCTGCTCAAAAGATACCGCTCACACCAACCTCACCTTTACGCATCCGGGATCAAATTTTCAACCACTCGCATAGTATCTAAGTATATTGCGACTTGCGAGTGGTGAATAGGAAATATTTGCTGTGAATAATCCATTCTGGCTCTAAACTTCCTTGCAGTAATGATTGACTGTTGATTTACGAGCACATAAAATTAAGAGGGGTTCATTTTGTATATTACCATTTCGTGTTACACAGGGAGCTTACCTGTGGCCAATTGGGCATATGTTGAGTTTCTGTCTTTTGGCTCTATTATTATGTAGTTTCCGAACTTCGTTTATGGGTTATTATACGATACACCCAACCATTTTTCGTGACAAAGGGAACTTTACGTTTTACGAGGGCACATTACAATTTTAGAACGAAGAAAAAATAATTTCGATTTTCCCCCTTGTTAAGAAATTCATGTGAAGCGTGTTCAACTTCACTAAATCAAAGCAAGTGTGCACAAGTTTGTTTCTTTCTTTAAATGCTTACGCCTCGCAAGTTACCTTCCTGTACATTGATTGAGTAAGAGGAATTGATGTTTAAACAATCGTCATACATTTCATATTTCTTGGATTGTTAGGAACCACTCGGTAATCGCTATACGTCTCTACTGTCTCGGAATACGTAAGTGAGCGAAGAATGAGCCTTGATTGGCAACCATTGCATCGCTCATACTGCACATATCTTATGCCTCGCGTGACAGAATATCAATGCCTTTGGAGATTTCCGCAATAAAACTCGTTCTAGAATTAACATAATTTTCTTATAATCCAATTTTGTCGTCTTAATACAGTTATTTAACTGTTTCGCATACTATTACCTACTGGTGAATATTAATGGCTCTTTTGTAGTTTCCTATTTAAATCAACTTGACGGGACCTGTAGCACAGTTATTATAGATACCATGACCATATTTACTTTTAAATCTCTCAAATATATGCAAATTATAAATTATTTCAACGGCTCCATTAATTCTGTTACAAATTTTGTTGACATCGACATATTTTACAACTGTTAATAATTTAAATGAATATTTGAGAATTCATAAATTATGTCAGTTTTGTGCACCTTGATTATAAATCATTCTTTAGTGTTTTTGCGGCACTGAGTGTCTTCAGAGCAGACAAATTCTTTTAAGTTTACTCCTGTAGTCAGGAGTAATCGGCGTGAGCATTCCCTTCAACTTTTTGTGGAATTCACGTAGTGGTCTTTTTATTATTTTTTGTGCGTAGGTAAGTTGCTTGATAACCGAGGTGACCGCAGCGTGCAATATTCTCGTGCGGTTGGCAGTCTAGCACTCTACCTGTCTATTGTTCACGCTGGTCGAGAACCACCTTTTGTATTGTTATACCACGTCGTAAAACGTACGTTGTTTTGCTCTTCAGTGATATTCACACTTCGAATCGACTTGAGAAATGTAATATTATGTAATGATGTAAATGCATCAACATAGGTACTGAATTTTTTTCTTGTTTAAGTACGTGCTCCAGGGTGAGATTTGCATTATTTGCATTTTTTTTTATCAGAGAATCAGTAAAAGTTGCGCAGTGGCTGAGGGGTTGACTGCTGCGCTGCGTGCCGAGGGTTCGGCTTACAGGTAGTTGTTTCGAGTCTGGTAATCTGGTTGTTAGTACATGCACTAACAAGAGTTTAAATGTTTGTAAACGCACCCACGATACGAGAGAATAGATTGAGGGATCATAAATGTGAAGTATCAATACATCGCGAGAAAAAAAACAAAGAAAGTAAGAGGGATAAAAAGACACTACAAAGTTATATTATACACATTATACAAAACATAGCTATGGATACTTTCCAAGCATGCAACAGTATTTGCATAAACAATAAGTAACAGTCTTACCAATAATTAACAAATGCAAATAGCAATAAATTATCTGCCTACAGCATTGCTGTCACTTTCAAATAGGTCTTTGTTGAATACAACATTCCATGGGCCACCAACTACTTCAAAGAATTACTGGTTACAAATATTAATAAACAACGATCACTTTCGTTACGAAGTCAAAGAAAAAAGATCTCGGAGATGACTATGCATGGTTGGGGAATGTTTACCTACGCATAATAATGATGTAGACCACACATTATTCTTGGTCGCAGTAAAAACGAAACCCATCAATGGACCTCTCATTAGGGCTCCACTTTATGTCGTCATCAAGGAAGACTTGTATCCTTGCCCAACGCATTACCTTCAGAACAAAATATAATATTTACTGGCAATAATCTACATGTCCATCCGCATGGAAATTAGAAATGTTATGGATTTTTTAATCTTCTTTACGTGGAGGAAATAATGAGCAAATTGAGGAAGTAGCTATGTTTATATATGTTTCACAATTCGTACTAGGCTTGGTTTAGAACTATCGTCAATTTATAGTATTGGTCAGATAATTTTGGTATTATCTACCGTTCGTAGATAGAGGCGATATCAAAGTCTCGCATAATTTATGCATTCATGATGTCGTTAAAATTAGTTTGCTATTATAAATATAACCTACAGTTATTTATGTCATAATTAACACAAATCTATGAATAAATAGTTCTATAGTCGCTTGATCGTATATTAGAACTTTATTTGATAGGTTGTTTTTGGTGTTTTGGATTTTGTGTGTAACTGTAACGATTGAATCAGTATTGGAATTACGTGTTTTTTATTTCTTTTTATCTGCTGTCCCAAAAAACGTACAGCGGGTAACGTTAGTGTTACAGCTAGATATAAAATCGGAATGACAAATCGCGTCTTCATTCGTCGTACGTAACCCATTCCCATATATGGCTTCTACTGCATAATACATTTGCGGCGAAGGTCCGTAAAAGCTTATATTTTTATTACCAACCTTCTTCACTATATTCTTGTCATGTCCCGATGTGTGAATTGCTTTCCTGCAGGCTTTCTCAAGGTAATACAGTTACCTTCTTAGCGAGTTCAACGTCATCATCACAATTGTCATATGCGGCTAATTGCTGTAAAAACGGAGCATGTTTAGGTAACATCAGGTCTCACGAGCAAGTGCTACCATCTAGCACATAGTAATGATCGTAGTATAGCGTTACGCTCTCATGAATACCGTGATTACGTCGATTGACTCCATTATAAACACGGACTCACATTTCATTTGGTTTGCAGATAAAAATCTCAGTACAAGGGTGGGTAATTAAAACAATTAATTATACGCTGTTATGTCACGTAATGCAATTACACGTCATGGTAATGACGGTAATGGACTGATACAGATCGCTACCACTGCCTTGCGTTTTTACTTCATAGAAAACTTTGCTAGGTTTAATGGCACCTAGAAAAAAAAGAAAAATAACAGAGAAATTCATTTTATTATAATGTCATTATTATTAATGGGGTGTTAAAGAATGTTCCAATGCTATTCAAACGTCATTACAGACATCAAAGGAATGAAAGTTATCTTTCACCTGATTCTAATCGTGATACTCGACGACTCGTTAGTGTCGCTATATTCGCAGATAAACGAGTTATTTGCTTTATACCAATAACTTTTTTGCATTAGAAAGGTAAGTTTCTAGATCATTACCGTTTTTAGATTTCCGTAGTACAATGAGTTTACTTCATAATGGCAAAACCGAAATTATGAACACACAACTTGCACGAACTGTGGATATGGAACTAAGTATAGGCTGACGGGTGGTTAGTGATTTACTAGGAAATTGATGAGAGAGTTTAGTTCGTGCTCGGGTCATTTACGCGGCAACCAAGCGGTGAAACCAAATCATACGGCTAAATAAGTTTCGTCGGATAATTGTTAACATTACGTACAATCGAAGCAACCGCAATCCGCATGATAGGTACGGTAACGGACGCGTTTTTGCGTGTGCTCGTTTAGATTCTAACAATGCTTTCTTAAACAAAAAACTGGTTAACTCAAATTTGGCTGCACAGGAATTGGGTCACTAAATCACTACACTATAGAGAACACAATGTGTCCGTTAGTAAAGAAGGAAAATAATTACTTTATTTCTAACGAGACTCTATACAATTATCAGCAGACAACGAAGGCACTTCTCCAAAAGCAATCGTACGTGATTTGTTGCTATCAAACATTCGTAATCTGTGTACAAAGTGAATCGTTTTTCATATCCCTGTGAGATAGCTTCACAAAACGTTTTTCTCATGAATTATGTAGTATGTTAGGTACCTAAATACTGACGTAGCACGGTAGGACCGACCCTTCTTCCTTTCTGTATAATTTCATGTTCCGAAACCTGAATAAGTAATGCAACGATTCCGAAACGTTTCATACAATTTTAATTTCGGTCGATATTACATCGTAACGTTTACTTACTGACATATTGAGTTTTTTTTAACAGTGATGTCATTTTGGACTTGGACTGGGTGGGAATTAGAATATCTGGAGTAATAACAAAACTAGCTTCTTTTAAGTTAGTAAATGGCATACGTAATTATTCGTTGTCAGAAATATATCGTGGATGATGTATGACCGACGACGTAGGCGGAGCGGACATCCTCATATAAGCGAAGACAACGTTACAACTAGGAATGTCATAGCAATTTACAACAATGACATAATACACAAACACGAACAAAGTAGAACGAATCGTAATCCGCTCCTAAAACGCATTCGTTTCTTCACGCATTAGTGCATACGTGCTGCTTTGAAAGATGTTTCTTTGCCAAGGTCGACTTGTAAGTTTACACAAGTACGTTGCTCTTGTAAGTTAACATAAGCAAAAATATCCAGCGTGAAATATAAAAATAGCGCAAAACCACGAAATACTTTGTACGCGGGACTTTGTGAGGACTAAGGCGCATTCTTGGAAACGCTGCGTATCTACGTCTGACGTGATTAATACGCTTGCGTTGTTACGATCATTGTAAATCATAGCGAAGGGTACGTCCTTTGGTATGCAAATGCAAAGTAAATTCGCGGGGAAATATTATTATAATAGTTGTAAAAGCCATGTTCGTCGACAGGCCGTAAGTTTTTACGAGGGGTTATAATTTTACTGAAAAGTAGAAGAGTGACTTTAGTGGTCTAGGTGTAAATTATTTTTATGTTCAGGATATTGAAGTTGCCATGTCTCAGGTCTCTATTGTTATATATAATGTTTGATGGATGGTACTTAGTTTACCTTTTAAATCAAAAGATTCATGCTACCTCGATAGTAAAAGATAAAAAAAAATTGCTGAAGTTAGCACCTGATTTTTTTTCATCGTTCAAATAGATACCAACCATGGACTTACTTACAAGTACCTATAAAAAATATTTTAAAATACCTTTCTGTTTCAGATAGTGCAAGCAGATAACCGAGCATCGTACCTGGGTGCTCGGTGTCGGGCCAAAAGCGACTGTGGAGTCGCTAACTCGCAATGCGAAAGAGGCGTGTGCGCATGTCAGCCGTACTACGCACGAGTTGACAACTCTACCTGCCTTGAATGTAAGTACCACTTTTATTTTTTTAATATGCCTCTATCTGGCATGCCCGTGGCTTCCTTTCTTAGTGTAAATGTGGTGCTGTTCTGCAAACGGTGGTGCACTTATTTTCGTGTCCTGCGTGTCCTATTGTTTGTTCATTACAAGAACTGATGGATGCTAAAGAAGGTCCCAAATACGTACTTCAAGCCAACTCAATTTAGAGTGTCATCGACAAACTAAGAAGAAGAAATGGCTTCCCGCAAGTGGGCAGGATAGAGCAGCGATTTCTCGAATTTCTAAGCTAGTGAAATTTTTATCAACATCCCCCCAGTATCGACAGGCATCCGGTAAATAATGGTTTTAAAGTACCTGCAATCTGCATTGAAAACTCCATTCTATCCTTTTTTCCTTGCGCACACGCACGCGCAGTGCGTAATTGACGCACTTTGGATCGCGGTTTTCACCTCTCATTGGCAATACCTTACCTAATCACTCTCGTGTGGTTAACTCCGTGGTGAGACTAACAAATTACTTTCACTCCGATGATCAATAGCCATCGAGTAATGGCGGCAGTTTTCTGTTTCCATCGTAGGACATCACACACATTGTATTAAGTACCGAAAATCAATTTCGCTTTCTACGTAATTTGTGAAGTAGGTATGTGTCATTGTATTTCACTGGCTTTTTTAACAATTACCGCTAAGGTAAAGTTATTCGGATTCCTTTCATTGTATCATTATTATAATAGTGAAAAGAGGTGACTGAAAACGAACAAACAATAAACCACTTCCCATTCACACCTTGCTTTCACTGCATTTCGCTTAACTATTAAAATAATTCTCACAGATCATCATCTGAGATATTAATAGCACTTTAACGAGGCAAAAACGTTTACCTCGAATATTAAAAATAATTACATTTCATTTTGTCTAGACTTTATCGAACTGAAATCATCCAATTTTGGTTCATCTAAAGGTACCACGATACGAATTCAGCCCGATTGCAAACGAAGCGAACTCGGTGCTATCGTATAATATCTCAGATCTTTTATTGCGATAGTCCTATAATCCCACGCTCGTCTCACTTTCTTTGGCACAAAAGTACGGCACCAAATCGGACAATTGGATCATGTGGATTACAACCTCCAACGGTTCATTCGCCGATTACGTTGCATTTAATTCAAATAAGGACTGCGCCAAATTCGCTTTTAGGGGTTCTGTGATACCTTGACTTTGATATAACGGAGTTTTTTTATTAAGTTTGTTTAATTTGCGTGGCAAGGTTAAGATGGATGTTATAAAGAGGAACCACTCACGGATGCGTTGAGTAACATACTTTACGGACCATCGGGTCCAGTCAGGCGGCATTTCAAACTAGGACTGAACACAGGGCCCGCTAGACCGACGGCCATACTAACAGCGTAATCAATAATCATAATATCCCATCTTGTCCTTTCTTGGTGCGTAATGCGTGTGTGAAATAAATGGAATTATTTACTTAATTTTATTGCTTTGCCCTTATAAGTAGACTTTAAAGTAAGCGCGTCTGGTGAGAAACAATGCGTCAGAGAATTATTCATCGAAGTCTAGTCAATTTTCTTGCATGTTGTCTTTACAGTACAGGGACTAGTACATTGTTTAACTGATTATTTTGTAGTCTTTATTGGCTGTTTTATAACTTGCAGTATGCAAATATACCTACCTAAGTTTATACTCCGAGACGGGAAGTCATATTAAAATCAACAGGGCACCCTACAAAACAAGGAAGTCATTATAGGAAGACATTGAACGTTGGAAAGGCAACTGCGTGTCGGTTTAGATGCGAGCCGTCAGCTTGTCATCTCAAACTTCCTCGTGGTCAGTGTGCCAAGCGTGAGCAATCACCTGCACAGCACAGAAATATAAACCGTTTGATATAGACACAGATTTAGCTTGACAGTCCATCTGTCAGCTGGAAATAATTGAGCTCTTACCAATCCTGCTTACAAGAAACCGAGGTTGCAAAAAGCTGTACTCATTATTTAAATAGTAATGCGTGGACACTGCTTGAATGTATACCGCCGTGTTTACATCGTCGTTAAAATAAAATAATTCGAAGGTTGGTCACATTGTCCACGATGATAAATGAAATTGTCTTATTTTCACGCTATTAACTGGTGTATTTATATAAGGGACCTCTGCTATTTATATATGATTTAAATGCCGGTGATAAAAACTTTTTAATAACACGACTGGGTTCGACATTTATACTTAAAGGCATAAAGGTAGAGAATTCAATGGGTATGTGTGTAAATTGTTGCTTTTTGAGAGTTTATAATGTCCTCGACACCATCATGCAGATATATCATTTTCTGGGATCGTTGCAGCATACCTTTAATTGTACGCCTTAGGTGTTGGTTAACTTTGGTTTACTTACATGGGTTCATCTCTATGAGGCTTCATCTCTTTTCTAGACATATTGGTGGCTTTTTCCGCTCGTATTCGCGTATTATGCCCATTTTATCCAGAAAAAGGTCAGGCGAAACTGAATTAAGTATTAATAGAATTGTTGTAGGTCCCCAATGCTCCCGGTGATAAAAATCCATAATATAAGACAGTACTACCCCCAACTGTGCTTAGTGCTAATAACATATGTATCGAGCGCTCTCCAAAAATAGAACCGCGGCTATGCGCCAGAATATTATAGTAACTATAGTTCCGCAGCAACGAATGCAGGCTAGGAAATCTAACAATGTTTATGATCTCAGTATTTGTAAATCCGAAGAGGATATAGGACTACAACCTCTACTCTTCTGTGTAAAAGTAACTGGTGCAATGCAACTGTTTCATAGACAATAGGTTCCAATTTAAAACCACCTGTCAATTACGTATTACCACTATTTACCACAGGGTTCCATAAAACCTAGGGGTTAATTTTGTTTTGCTTGCTCCATTACTTCTGGGGGAACATTGATTGCCCATTAGCAAAATGTTCCAGACAAAAAAGGATCATATTAGCGGAACGGTCTCATCAGCGTTCGTAGTTTAATGGTAATATGACGCTAATAAATCCTTGTCGTCTAAAGCTGAGTGCATGGACGCAACGTGAATATGTCCATCTCGTTTATTTGCGGTAGGTAGGTACCAATTTAAATAAACTTGTTGATGATTACGAGAGCGGCCCCGTCGGCAAGCTTCGACTGACTTATCGTCCGGTTTGCCAGCCGTAAATTGGTCCCGCTATCCTTCGAGGGTATGAAATGTAGGGACTCTTATCCATTTTATTTATTTACCACTACACGAGTCCGTTAGTTTTGAAACTATGATTGCGTTTTCTTCCGTGTGACCTTTTGCTTTTAACGAGTCCAATGTGATTATATTTTGAACTAAGGGTCAATGGTCACATATCAAGAGTTGGGACCACCCTGTTACAATAGATGAAGACACATTTCTTAAAGCGTGAAAATAATTCCACATCTATGAGGCCTCCAAAACTAAAAGTGTAGCTACTGGAACATTTCCATGAAATCCGGTATTTAAATACCATACAATACCAATAATCATTATCTAGGACGCACCGAAACAAAATCTCATGAAGCTCATGGGTAAAGAAATGGCATTACGAATGCAGAAGGCATCAGATACGCCAACGATTAGTGGATTCTGTGTAATAACGGTACGCAGACACAATTGGTGTTTATTGCTTTTTAGTTGAAGACATACACAGAAACATTTCTATTTATAGAAGTTTTAATGTTTGTTTTACACACATTAATTTGGGAAGCTTTCTTTCGAAGGGTACATTATAGAAAGCGCTGCAAATAATAAGTTTAGTTCCGCATGTCACTCAATTACAGCATTACGGTGGAAAAGGTGTGACACCTTGCTTGTTAAAGAAGTCGCAGTCAATTAACTTGCATTTTTTAAACGAAATCTTCTTATAATTTCAATTAAGTATTCTATAATCATAATTATTTTGTCAGTCATTGAGGAGCTCGTGGCTAAATTGTTAGACGAGTGACCAGTGTGACCACAGAACAGATACTTTTTATCTGTTCTGTGAGTGTGACCACCCATAACATACCGAGTTTCAGTGCCTCGGAAAGCATGTTATGCCTTTGGTCCCAGCTGTTATTTGTATATCTTTGACAATCGTTACGGGGGAAAATCTAACAACCAGTCTTAACAAGTGGTATCGAACTACCGAGTACTAACAGGGTTGTGGAGGTCAGATCGGCAGTCGCTCCATGAAGAACTGGTAGGATTCATCCAGTTACCAACCAAACAAAGTTAGGAAAAGGCCAGGCACATGATGAGTCAGTCCTTGATCAGAGTCAAGAACAAAAAACTCTTTGTTCTGGTAATTTTGACACTGACAGTGAACTCGCCGGATATCCGTCCATAATAATTATAATCCAAAGGCCACAGTTGGTTATTATATCCAGAAAAATGTCAAGTAATTTTGTCGCCTTGTCAGTACGCCGCTTTAACACACAAAGTATGGAGGCACGTACAAAGACGTGTCTGGGTACCATGTCAAAGCATGTAAGCATGACATACAGTTTTTCTGAACAGCACAAACGCCCATTTTGCATCCATTAACCCAGTTATGCATAGTTAACAAGCGTGCAGTTTCTTACGATGTCAGTATCGTAATTCAAACGAGATATTTTAAATAAAATACGTTTTTAAGATATCTCGTTTATATAAAATTGGTTTTGAAATTTTTTAGTTATACACACTTGAGGTCGAATTTATTTCTGATAGTATTGACTGTATTCAATTTAGGTAATTATCGGCTACTGTAAAACAACAAGGCACAGCAATATTATTTTTGATTCTTGATCCCTTACGCATTTATGTAAAATCAAGCATAGTAGCTTCAAAAAGCATACTGGGTACCCCTGCAGTTCCATCTCCAGCAATATTTGCATTATCAGGGACAACATCGGCAGCCTTATTCCACTCACTCCTGGGTGGCTTCTGGCTTCCTCTCTTTTGAGCCATGCTTTCATGGTCTGCGCGAGTCGTATCAGGTACCTCACATAGTCAAGTTTAACAATTACTTTGGCCTTTTCATTGTTTTCTCTCTGATTTTACCTTCTGCATTGTTTTTCAACATATCCTTATTATTTTTCGAAAATCTGTGTTCTTTTGTTTACAAATTACAACACCGCTCACTGCAGATACAGTGTAGTGTAGGCTCTGATTTCATCACCGTTATGTGGATGGACTGATTGTGGGTGTCCTATCGAATACTTCTTTCAAATTCACAATTGCAAAAATAGCCGTGTGTCCGTGTGAACGGATAGATAAACTTTGTGCTAGAGACATGAAGTGTAATTGCGACTATCTATAACTGTTCCAGTACAATATACAAAGAAGGTGATTTAGGGCGCCTATGACTGGACAACCGTTATAAAGATAGACATAGCTCCTATAAAAGGCTCGAATCTATCCGCCTGTCGCGTTCCCACTGTACTCAACTGGATAGATCCGTCTGTGTGTGTGAATTTCGGATGTGAAATATCGAATGAAAGAAAGACAGCTAATGACACCGTTTCAATCACTCATTACACGTATCGAATCGACCTTGACTTTGTATAACAAGATTATGATCCTCGGATTGTAAATCGAAAAGTCACGCACATGTACACTCTTTTCACGGTTGTCAGCAGCGTGCCAAATCTAATAAATGTAAGTATTCTTTGTGGTCTTCGTTTTGAGATTAATGTGTCAGACGTCGTAGATGGTTATCGCGAGAAATATAAAAGAATTATAATTGTAGCAGGCCGACAGCCATTCAGAGACGTCTCTTCGCGTACGCGCTAAAAGCAAACGTGTGTAAATACGCTTAATGATTTACCACAGCCAACATTAAAACTGGATTTTAATTAAATTGGTGGCACGTATGTTTATTAATTGATTTTAGTGCCAAACTACGTGTGTTTACCCTCTATTAAATTGAGCAAAACGTCGGAACTAATTAATAACGGACAAAGAGAAATGATGTTTGGACATGATAAAAATATCCGGCTTCCAACGAAAATGTAAATGTTTATATAACCGATTTCCCGTATTAATCTATGAATGGAGCTAATGGTATCATTAATGTAGATATTGATCGGGACCTGCGACTGATCAATGCGGTTTTAGTTAATAAATCTCTCATGTTTATTCTACAGTGTTAATCGCAGGTTCTGATGTTCTTGTAAACTGCCGCTCGCATACCAACCGTTGTCGGTGTGACTCTATTATTTATCGTTTAAACGTTCGAAAGTCGTGTTATGCATAAACATTTTGCTTCCACGAACGAAATCCTGCTTTATCATTTTGTGAATCTAAATACAAACATATCATTTTAAAAGTGCCAACGAATGGCCTTAATACTAGTATTGTTTATGACGTAGTATCGTAAATGTATGTACATACATTGGATGCAAATTGCCGGCCACACCCGTATAAACGGAGCAACAACGGTGAACTTGAAATCAAATAGGGTCGCACACGCCTTCGGGTCGTGAACCCGTCACTCAGTGCACTGTCACCATAGAGACTAGGACACGTAGACCAGACAATTAGAACTAGGAGGTGAAACTGGCCATTCATAAAACGTATTGTCACTGGCCAGATGACTGGCAGATGGAGAATTCGAATTAGGAATCTTATTGTTCTATTCTGGGTACGGATATTTAATCTAGTGGTTCACTCTTCATCTAGTCTAGCCTTTACTTTATATATTGATCTACCTACCTACTAACAACCTAACGACAAATAATTTCCAGCTTTTGCGACATGCATAATCATAAGATTAAAAGTTACTTTTTGGTTTTGCCATGTAATCTTAATAATTTTCCCCATTAGACCATAACTTAGCAAAGGTAATCCCAAGGTTTTAATTATCCTTTCTAACTTTACTCTAGATGCTGTTACTCCTGAAAACATTTTGGCTACTGTAGCGGCTGAGATATCCATGACAACTATTTTGATTTTAAAGATTCTGAAGCTATTTTGATTGTCAATTCTTAACATTAATGTATCTATGACTGTCGTTTAGATTCCTAGCAAAGTGTAACGCTCTTTCAGTCTAGTTAGTTAAAGCATTCCGTTTTTTCAGTCTGAATCCGGTAACGTTTTTTTGTTAGAACTTCGAATAGATGTGATTGTAGAAATAATATGTAAATCATGATTGCGTTGGCGATTGCAATATTCACAATACTTTTATTGTGTCTTTTAAAAACTGAATTTTTGAAAGTTTTTTGTACATTATAATAGAAAGTATATAACTTTTCACAATAGTGCTGTAACCGAGTCGTGACGTAAAATTATTATATCATTTTCGTTTTGCGAATACGGTGACTTTTATTATTTTCCGCTTATTATGATGGAATAATTATGTCTTACTGACAGTTTCATGTCTGTATTTATGGTTGTCGTTAAAATGTTTTATTTCTTTTCATAGACAATTTCATTGAATAAAATAATTATAATATTATGTATTTCTTTATTGTTGCAGCAACTCTACTGGGATCAGAATGCACGGTATCAGAGCAGTGTACATTGAAAGTGGCATACAGTGCATGTCTCGAAGGGGTCTGTCGATGCTCCGATGGACACCTTCAGTTCAGGAAACACACATGTCTTTCACGTAAGTACGAACCTAACATTAACCTAAAATAAAAATAAAAAACTTTTTTGTGGACCGTTCACGAATACTTAGATTAGTTTTGGACTCCAACGGAACCCTTATTCATTCTCTTATAGCAACCATAATATAATCAATTCATCATTATCAAAAAAAAAGGTAATTATCTACTAGAAAGTAAAACCGTAATCTGAAAATAAGTGAAACAATCACAGAAACAGTGAAAATACTCTTGACTTCGACAATAATTTATTTAGTAGGAAGCGAATGGTTAATTCGGTGTCAGTCTACACCACACTCATTGCAATGGGTCAAGTGTCTAAGTAACTGACGCCAGCATACAGACTAGATTCTGCCCGCTAAAACTACAATAGAGTAGCCTTTGCCCGCGGCTTCGCCCGCGTGCATGTCGGAAAATATAATGATATCGGAAATATAAAAAAGTAACGATTTTCCATACAAACTTTAATTTCTTATTTAAGGCCCTTAGTAATACAATTACGAAAAATCCTTTCTTATTCCTTACCTAAATTTTAAAGGGAACGTCTGTGCGAAATTTCAACTCTCTAGGTCTAAGTGGCTGGGCGTTGATGAGTCAGTCTGTCAATCTGTCAGGACTTTTCTCTTTATTTATATGTTATAGATAGATTTTCAACTTTATCGCTAACGCATTAGGCCCAAGGTTGATTGGGAAAATTTAACAGGTTCGGCTTGATGCACACTGGACAATACTTACGGTTACGTGCACCAGTTTTTTAAACCACTAGAACAAGGTACTGGGAAATACCATTACTACGAGCCAGCGATTAAACATCAAAGAACGAGGCGATAAAATCGACAAATAAATTGAATTTCATTTCCCAATGCTAATTTTTATAACGACTTTGAATCGGTAAAAGAAAAAATGCGTAACATTGTTTTTTTTTTCGTTACACTTTTAAATGGCTGTTTAACGACCGTGGCGTGGCTATCAATTAGTTTTTCATAGGAAAGATGTCATTGTAATTGCGTCATAAGCCGGTAGTGTTCATATTTTCTTTGTATAGTTCCTATACCTAATTTAATAGGAAAATATTTCGACAACTATGCTGGTTTTTCTATTGCCGACGAATCATTTGTAAGACGTTGACGTGTGAATTATTATAGTTAGAATTTAAGTTTAGACTACCTCGTTGGTCGAGTGGTCGCAAGCGCGACTGCTGTGCCTGGTTCGATTCCCGGGTTTAGCAAAGTGCTATAAGGTTTATCCATCAAAAAATTTCCAATATCAGCCACGGAGTCTAGATTCTAGATTTGTGGAAAAATGGAAAGAAAAAAAAACAACGGGTTTCACTCCCGTTGATGTTCAAGTGAAAACTTGAACAGTAACATTGTGCATTTTTTAATATTATTATTAATGTCAACTCAATACAATTTGATCTTTCCGTTGGCGTTAACGCTTACAGAAAAGGGATTTTGTCTAGGGGGCCAGGTCACGTGTCACGTCAGTGTCCTGACGCAAGTTTAACATTTTTTACCCATCCCAAAAAAGTGCACAACGCCGCTAAAGAAGTTTTCACTTCAAAAACAGATACTTAGTTGAAAAACTATGCAAGCTGATTCTTTGACATTATTAAGGTCTCATAACATTCGTACCCTAGAATTATGGCATACTTATCAAAAAAACACCTTGTATAGTTACACTAAAATTATTCAATGAAGTAATTAAATACTTCATTGAATAATTTCAAATTAGTGTAGGTATACTTTAATTCGATTTACGTGAAATTGAGATATTTTGTGTCCTCATCCCAATGAATCACTCAGTTTAATCGGCTTAAGCTTTAATACTTAAGTAGTTCGTTAACAAGCTATTTAAAACAAAGCATAGTAAAACAAACCATGTTTTGAATCAAATTAATTATGAACTATTTAAATAAATAAAACTTTTACTTTCAAATTAATCGCTATGACAGGGGTTTTTCCCAAAGAGTTAACAATATAAAAACTTTCAATTTCATCCAAATGTCCCAATTTAATTTAAAATTATACTAGTCATGGTTTAAGTCACTGTATTGGATCATAACGAATAAGCCGTGAAATTCTATGAAGTGGCCCGAGGAAAGTAAGCTACCCGAAACTGTCAAATTTTCCCATTCAACCTTGAACCCAATGCTTTAGTGATAAAGTAGAAAATGTGTTAGAGAAATTAGATAGATGGTAGTAGCTTGATGTGCTTGGCATCTGTACTTATGGGTTGAAATGCCATGAATTTGACCTTCATTCTTTATTATTCCACGAGTAAGCGAATACCTCAATAGAATAGAAAAAGTGTCTCGAATTCTCGTTAATGGGTTTGTGTACCTCATTTTGCCAATTCATCATTTGTTTGTTACCACTGTTTAATAGATCGTAAAATAGTTGAAAACAGTGGCATTAATTGATACAACTGTGATTTAAAGCTCGACTTTGTTGGCGCATGTGTTGTAACAGCTAATAAACAAACTGGTACACTTACACAAATACCGTAATACAAGGGCTTAATACGTCACATTTAGTAAAAGTCCAATAAAACCTCATAGCGGTTGCTTAATAATCTCCTCATCGCTGGTCTCAATGGTTAAGATGCTTTAACAAACCTTATTTCCGCGATTTATCGTAAGAGCTCTGTGAGAAAATGAAGCAAGTAATTGTTCTGTCAAATCCACCAGCGTCTGCTCATGTGAACCGCTCTTATTATTGCACATAATGTGAGTATTGTAACCATACTGTGAGAACTCCTAAGTATAGCTTTATAAATTCTGTACATGCTGAGACACCATAATAAAGATATGTACGATAAAGAATCTGGATCAAAAATAAGGCTGACATTTTATGTCTTGACCTTGTTACCTATAGCCGTATGAAAATCCAAATCAAACAATATATTCCGAACGATGAAAGGTGGATAATGTTTCACTATTTAATATCTCGACCTGTATCTCGATTCGCGAAAAGGTTAGAAGTTCACATCAAAGTTGCGCGCAACAAATCATGAAATTATTTCGCGCACTCCACTCGGAACTATAAACAGTTATACAAAACGGAATGATTGACGTAGTAATACACTTGTTATTTCAAACAAAATTGATTTAATAAAAATACGGATGGTCTAATAATAGTATATAAAATAATAACGGCTCATGAAAAACAACGACACAGTCATGGATCGGAGTAGGTCGACAAATAACTAGCGATGTTGCGTGCCGCGCTTTACTGTTCCTGATTAACATATAATAGCCAATCAAATTACCATTTGTGATTTTACATTCACGACACTACATCAAATTAAAGTCATTAAGGCATGGGAAAACAATTTAAAACATTTACATAAATGAAATCGATAACAATACCTACGCTTTACAATGAAATGATCACTTCGACACATAAAAGTTAAGTTGAAACTGTATCTATCCAACTATTAGAGCATGTAATGGTAGACCGTATGGCTAGCCTCGGGAAAATTGCTACCAACCAGGCAGTGCCTCAACAGAGTCACGAAGTACACAAAATACCTCGGTGTATTTTATTCAACGACCAATTGGCTTGAGCCAATTTAGCATTAAAGCTTAAAAAACTGCATGTGTTACGTGTGTTGACGTGTTTTATCTCATTATTTCAGCTGCACCACCCGGTCACGTCTGCTACAGTAACGAACATTGTCGTTTATGGGACAAAGAGAGTCGTTGCGAGTTCGTCATACTTAACCTTTTCGGAAGGTGTGCTTGCAACAGCTATTACAAACAAGTAGGTGACAAGTGTGTCGCTCAGAAAATTCCGCCATATGCTACCGAAGCCGTGGTAGCAGAAATGGATGCAGTTGTGGCTCCTGCAAACGGAACAACACTCTACAAAGATCCGAGTCCAACAGTTCAACTAACATCAAGTTCAGTCAACTCTTTTGGATCCCCACTCTCTGTTATCAGTTCTGACGATATTCAGCCAAGCAAATTACCCCTGTACACTAACAAAAACGATGTCTTTAGTACTGATGAAGATAGTCCCTTGATGCAAGCTGTCATGAAAGTGCCGAGTGTAGAACCCACGAAGCGATTACCCGTTTCGAATAGGAAAGACGGCGAGCCGAATGAAACTATAAGGGTAGATGAAATGACGGCTAATTTGCATGCAAATGACCAGCCAATCTATAGGGTTGTAACTCAACCTTCCGTGGATAAGAAAACCAACAAGAAGGGCGGTGCGTCAAAGGAACAAGTTAATTCTGGTGGCAAGCCTCATAAGGGTGGACATCAAAAGAAGTCTTCTCTAAAAGGTATTTTATAATTAAGATCTCTAACTCAATGAATTGTCTTTTGTAATTGAATGCGTTTTATAAGGAGATAACTTTTTCCAGACAAGCATCGCATCCGTGCTGATACACCAGTTTACGACCTTGGACCTGCTTCTCTCGGAATGCCGTGCCTTACGGATCCGCAATGCCAACAAGTGGATCCTTACACGCGATGCCTCAATAAGAAATGTGACTGCACGTACCGAACAAATTCAACTTCAGCTTGCTCGGCTCGTAATAGAGGATGCTTGCCAAACACGTTCCAAGTTAGTACTTTACTTATTTATGTTTTCATAAGCTTACGACGAAACAGTCGTGGTTAATGCGTTTGAATGTAGCTTGTTTGTAGTTTCTCCTAAATCACTATTCCGATTTACTCATGAATTCATGATATTTATCTAATGATTTGTACTTTCCTTATAAACTTTTAAAGTAGTTGTAAGTACAACCAGAATTGAAAATGTAACAAGGTGGAAATGCAATATTTTTATAAGATTAAATGGTGAAGATTATGAAAACACGAAAAAAGAAAATCATTTTGAATGGCTCCTACTTTTTTTTATTCAAATGATGATGAAGACTTAAGCTAAACGATGCATGGAATAAATCATGGGTTTTCCACTAGATGACTTTCCATTGATATTTATTTATTATAAGTCGGTAACAATTTATTATTTCAGTGCCGGTCAACAGGAACTTGTATAAGTTGGTACTTCGTGTGCGATGGACGCAAGGATTGCCCAGACGGTTCCGATGAAAAATGTGAAGGTACTGGTAAAGGTTCGTACACTCTGCACTCTTTATCTTTTACTTTTGCGCACATCTTTCGTCTTCATTGTTTCGTCTCATTTTCATTTTCCATTTCACCCTACTCATTTTCCAAAAGTAACCTGGGATATTTTTTACTAATACTAACTAATTGGCATATTATTATGTAATTCTTCAAAAAATGTGGTCGCTTATTAATTGTGTAACATCATGTTAAATTATGTACACGTATAATTATTGTAGATAACATTGTTCCGAAGTGGACTTTGGTGAATAATAACTTAATATCTCACTTGCTACTAGTTGCTACCAAGTAGTAGTTTTAATTGATTTTGTATCATTGCTTCACAGCCTTGGTACCTTATTTAGAAGTTACGGTTAATTTCTATTTGGGTCATTTTTATCTTAGTCTAAAATTATTTCCATTAATCGAGGAATCGATTCTATACAAACGATAAAACAATGAACTAGTTTTATAGGCACGCCCTTTGTCATTTGCATATCATCACCATTAACAATAAGATATTATATTTTGGCCAACATTCATACATCAAGCATCAGTCAGTGGTCTTCTAAGTCGTGATTTAAACTTCCAGAGCTGACAGGGGAGCGCTGTCCCACAAATTCGTTCAGATGTGGGGGGCCTGGGTCGCCGTGTGTGTCCAGAGCATCGAGGTGTGACGGTACTCCTCAATGTCCTGGTGGAGAGGATGAGAAGAACTGCCGGGCGACACGACGTAAAGGGTAAGTTCGATAGAAATATTATGTATCTACAGAGGAAAACCTAATACCTAACTAATGTATTTATAATATACCTACTCCAGTAAAACTTAAGAGTAATGTGAATGTACTTACGACGTTTGGTTTATAAAACACTGGAACTGAAAGCCAAATTGTTGAAAGATATAGGAGGAGATAAGAAAAGGCAAGTAAGGAAAGGATTATTATTATTAAGCCTTTATTGCTGAATAACTAAACACAAGTACAATTCAATAATATAAAAATAAAAACTTAAATCTAACACATCGGGTTTTCCGGTTTAGTGATCAGCGTGTCCTGTGACACATAGGCCTCTTCCAGCTTCTTCCACTCATTTCTGTCTCTAGCTTCAAAAAGCATCGGCAAACCAAAAGCATCTTTTGAAACTGAGATCATGTCAGCGGGGAATGGAGAGAAGCATGATAGGTGTCACTAAAAAAGATCGACTAAGAGCAGTTGAAATACGATCCAGAACCAAAGTAGAAGATACAATAAAGAAAGTAAGACAGTTGAAATGGAGATGGACAGGACACATGACGAGAGATAGTAAGAAAAAATGGACCAAAACAATAACAGAGTGGCAACCACGCGATGGCAAAAGGAATAAGGGAAGACAGGCAAAGAGATGGATAGATGACATAAGGAAAATTGGAGGCGCTACCTGGTCTAAGGAAAGGATTACACAATCTAAAATCTCAAAAATATACTGCGGAATCGCACGTGTGTTATTGAAAAAACCGTGGGACTAAAGTCTAGCGCCGTTGAACTTTTATAATAACCCATTACAAAACATAATTTGATCATTAAAAATATAATTACCGCTTTGCTAATTCTTGACGAACTTGTTTCCTTCAGGTGTCCACGGCATACATTCCGTTGCGGTTCAGGAGAATGCCTTCCCGAGTACGAGTTCTGCAATGCGATAATTTCCTGCAAAGATGCCTCTGACGAACCTCCACACCTGTGCAACGAACAATCAAGGTAGGAAAGATGCATCTTCTGAAGATTTTATAGTCTTACGGTAACTATTATAGTGTAGAACAATATAAAATAAAGAAACCGTTTTGTTTTATTACCAATACACTTGTCAAGTTACTTGCTTGCTTCGAGTATTAACAAATACTCTAACAGTACCTATTACTGGCGCCGTGGTAAGCTCGAGGCGGTTACCACAAAAACCTTATAAGCTGTTAGGTGTATTTGCCATTGCATTTCGTAATCACACCACGTGCGACCTGTAACGGTGTTTGTCCAAATATTTGACCTTTAAGGTAGTAGTTGACACGTTTTTCGTATGTATTCAGATGGCGTGCGGCTGACTTTTGTCCGTTCCGTTGCGGGAACGGCCGCTGCAGGAGTACGGCCGTGGCTTGCTCCGGGCGCGACGGCTGCGGGGACAACAGTGACGAAATAGCCTGCAGTGTATGCAGTAAGTAACTTATCCCATTGCACTCGCTTGATCATAATTGTATAAATTCGAATGAGCTACTAACTTGTTCAACGTTTGCATGTTTCACAGAGAAACTGAATTCAACGCAGGATTGTTAAATGTTGCGCATATGTTTTAAATTCATAAATTGGCTAAAAAATAGCGCAGATTTATTTATCAGAGTAGTGAACATGAATTTTATTGGACCTAGATGACCTACTCATGTTTGGAGAAAACAGTTATTATAATAGACCTTAATTAAGCAGTAGGTCGCTTTTTATTAAGCGTGCACTCAAAAAACAACAATGCAATTTCTTTTTATATATGTAAGTAAACGATTGCGAAAAAAATGCTCTATAGCTTGACCAATCAAAGTGATGTTGAGTATTGTCGGAATCCAGTTGAAATACCAAAACACAGTATGAAACATAATGATTTCTGACAGGAACTGTTAGGTGACCACTTGACCAAACATGTGAAATATGAATGACCGTCGCTTTCTGCATATCAGCGATTCGACACGATAAGCGATGCCGTTACGCGGACAATAGTGTTCAAACGATCGGGCGAACGGCACCGGACGGCATTGGAGTAGTACCGAGTCCGACACACGGCAGAAGGTACAACAATAACTTAATTAAATGAATATTGTCTTTTTTGCAGGATGTCCTGCCCCACCACAGCCTTGAACATCAAGACATCGATAGACACGATTTCAAGTTGAAAATCCGATTGCTGGATCTCAATGCTCAATATTTTGTGTAAACAGTAAAACATTCCACTGCTTATTAGTGCTTCGATAAAATTACGATCTAGGAAGGTTTTAGGACAACATTTTAGTTTTATATTTCTTGTTTAATAAGTCAGCCTGTCTTTGCTAACATTTAACGAGAACTAAAATTGACAAATTGTTGATTCAATCATTTAAAAAGGTACAAAAAAAGATAATAAGAAAACTTTACGAATATTCAGAGTATGTTGTATGTTTTATTGTCAACGAAGGTGTTAAAAAAATAAACTTTTATTTTGGCTTATTTTTAACATAAGCTTAAATGTAAATATAAGAATATTTCACTATTAAGGTACATATGCACGACACCGGTGAACAAAAAATGATGTCTCAATTTCTTTTGATATTCTCATGCGAAGATTTACGAAAACTTTAATTTAAGTAGATATATTTAAGCCACGTATAAAACAAGACTGAAGAGTGATAGCCCATGAATATTATCAACTTGTGGATTAGAAATAGATCATGAAAAAGCGTAGAATATTGCTTACTAAAATCCCGCTCAAAATGGTTGTAAATATTTTTTTTTTTTCACGAAAGTCATTCGTATGGCACAGGCATCTTATTTTCGTATTCCACAGACTATAAAAACGTATAATTAAGATTTATATTTAAGTTTCTTGTGTTTTGTGTGAACTTACCTGGCTAAGCGCAGTCAAGTGTAACTTATTGTAATATAGTGTGGTTATGTGTGTGAATGTGATAAGGTATTTATTAAATTAATTTCATTATAAAATTTTGTATTTTAATAATTAACTTCCTACCTCACTCTTTCATTTCTCTTGAATGTATCAATAGGATTCTGCCTCATACCTATACAAATTACTTTCCCACAAAATTTCATCGTATTACGAAGTCCTGTGCGAATCTTCTTAGGAAATCGTTTGTCTTAACTTAAAACTTTCCAATTAATGAAGTAAGTACCTCCTATGTGAATTCGAAAGACAATGTCTTGTGTCTACTCGTTTGTTACTTTTTCAGAGTAGGTAGCGTACCTTTCATTATCCTGCAGCTGATAAACAGTTTTCTTTTCGAATCTTGTTTGAATCATTTATCTTTTGTAAATTAACTCATAGTTACGGCATCTATAGGAAGCAACTGAATGTACTTAGTAACTCTAGCTTGAAGTTACCTCAACTTGTTGTTCGTTTGAGTTCCGCTTGTACCACTAGATGTCGCTTTTATGTGGTCTTCGTAGAGCCCCTCTCTCTAGTGAGTGCATATCGATGCACTGAAGATCGCTTCATGGGGTATATGATAGGGTTCCAGATTCATAATTAGGCATTAGGTAGATACCTACGCAAAAAAAAAAGAAACTTACGGATTTTCCGAAATTGATCTTATTTTACTACGTTATTAACGGACGATTTGTTGCGTTCTGCAACAATCGCCGTTGCGATGTGCTTTAATTTATCACTATGATAAAGGCTACTTACATCATCATCATTATCATTTAGGTATTAAGTACCTACCTTACCTACCTACATTGTTTATATGGCAGGGTGGTGTCCGTAAACAAGGGGGGATCCTGGATTTTTTTCTGGGGCTGGCACATGGGGCACACCGGCAAAAATAATGAAAAGTAGTTGAAAAAATTTTTTTTGTCAAATAAGAACAACCGACTTAAAAAAAAACACTAAAACGGCTAGAATAACTTTACTTTCGGAAGCCGGTGGCAAAAAAGTCAATGAAGCATACAAAGTCACCGACATTTTGCTTTATAAGTATGTACCTACTGTGATGGGAACTCTATGACCGTCTGGGGGGGCACGTGCCCCCGTGCCCCTGGATCCACCCTTGTCCGTAACTCCACGTCCAAAGTGCGTATCTTTGTACATGTTAATCATATACAGGGTGTAAACGAACCCTTCACGCATCCGACAACCAAGCATTCTGTACATCAAACCAAGTACCCCTACGCAAAAATTTTTGCTGGGAAATGACTTTTTTTTTTGGGGTCAAAAATCACATTTTACGGTAAAACTCAAAGTAGCACTCTTAAAACATTGTGCTTTGAATAGTAAACGGGTCATGGAGGTAATTTAAGTAAAGTTAAAACCTGAAATACTAGTATTTACAAAAACAGCTGTGAAAAATTTGGAACTTTGACCCCCAATATCTCCGCAACTAGGAGGTTCCCAGGTATGGTCTAGAACAAAAAAATGATCGCAGTGGTGGGGAGAACAAATGCCCTTCGTTTGCGTTAAGGGTACTTTTACACCCTATATAATTCCTCATTTATCTCTTGGACTAAGACAAGTCTAACTGGGCAAAGTGAACTTAAAAAAATAACCAAAATACACCAATTATAACAAGTGGAAACAAATTAACTTAAAGTATTCTTTCAAACAAAAACAGAAAATAATTTGAACCCAAAAAATAACATTATGGTTCTAAAATCAGAAAACTAATTACAAAAGACATACTTAAGTAGTAAGTAAAAAACTTAGAGTGAACAGGCCCCTTCTGGGTAAGCTTGTCCATCGTAGACTTTGTCTCTGTCATCTCAGACCAAGACGAAGAGTCAAGAGCAAATCCATCACAAATAAAAAGAAAAGTATAATTTAAAATTAAATAACAAATTTATTAAAAAAGGAAGGGAGTGTCAGACTTTTACTGACTAAAAACCACCCATGTTCCTTCTTAGCCCTTGTGCCGAGGCCGGGGTATCTCTTACGAACAACCCGCAGCCCCGACGGGCGTTGGCCCTTGCCAAAGGGCCACCTTCCATATTGCTGACATCTCTTTGAGGCGCGCGTGGAACACGATCGCGCCATCGACACGGCCTGTTGTCGTCATAAGACGAACGGACGGCGAGCTAGCCCATTACTCACCGTCCACAGGCCCGCGTCTACGGTGGCCGGAAGCCATCTCGTGGCCCCCGACGCCCGGAGCGTCTCCCGCGGTGGCTGGGACGACAACAACGCTCTTACGCTTCGCCACCTCCTTCGCTAGCATCACTGCTTCGCAGAAGGAGGCGACGGCGTCCCATTCCCTCTCGCCCCGGACCATGGCTTGCACCAGGGCTGGACGCGAGAGGTCGCCGCCGCCGATCACCGCTACGAGAACACGGCGGGGCTCCGCCCAAGCGGGGCAGACGTCCACGGTGTGCTCCACCGTGTCCTCCGGCCGATCCTCGCAATGGTCGCATCCGGGCGTCTCCTCACGCCTGATTTGATACAGGTAGCTCCCGAAACATCCGTGTTTAAAAGCATACCGGAGTCAGGTGTCTGGTTTTCTGTCTCTATTATACTAATTTACATTCTTAGGTGATGCTTGTATTAAAATAATCTTGTGAGAGAAACCTCGTCCTTCTGGTGGCTGCCTAGCAAATCATTACATTGAATTCTGGACTCATTTAATGTGTAATTATTGATAAGGGAGATGAGGCAAGTATAAAACTATAATAGCCTTTGTGAGCTTAGAAAATATCGCTGAAATTATAATTATACTCTTACCAACTGGTTATGGAGAACTGTCAGTCCAGTGTAAATAAAGAAAGGAAGAATAGTATATTATGCAACTAGTGAATAAAGGACGGATTTAAAGCGAGGGCCGTAGATGAGTCACGAGCAAGTGAAGGATTCTAATTATTGAATCACGAACGCAGCGAGTGATTCAACTGTTAGAATCCTGAACGACGCGAGTGATTCATGGCCCTCGATATAAATTCGTACTTTATTCAGGAGTTGCATACTATACTTTATATCATGACTACGAGAAAAGACATAATTTAAGCGAAAATAGAAATTTAATCAAGAAATAAGAATTGTTACATTAATTGAAATGACATTAAAATTAGAGCAATGACTGAAATTAAGCGTAATTTTCTTATTATTATCATTAGGGTGGTCAACTTGTGAAACAATATTTATTAATCTAATGCCAAACTCCTTGTCGCAAATAGCGACCAATCAAATCTCGAGAATTTATTTGCACCAAAGGGTTTTGAATTTCGAATCTTAGCGCAAGGAGTTTGTGTAAGCATTGAAATAGAGACCGGATATATTTTTGTGTTCCAAATTCAAACACCAAAATAGTGAATAAAAACAAAACAGTGAATAAAAGGCCTTTTTATTCACTGTTTTGCGTGAATAAAATAAGCTTTTTAGAGTAGGTATGGTATAATAGTATATTATGCAACTAGTGAATAAAGGACGGATTTAAAGCGAGGGCCGTAGATGAGTCACGAGCAAGTGAAGGATTCTAATGATTGAATCACGAACGCAGCGAGTGATTCAACTGTTAGAATCCTGAACGACGCGAGTGATTCATGGCCCTCGATATAAATTCGTACTTTATTCAAGAGTTGCATACTATACTTTATATCATGACTACGAAAAAAGACATAATTTAAGCGAAAATAGAAATTTAATCAAGAAATAAGAATTGTTACATTAATTGAAATGGACATTAAAATTAGAGCAATGACTGAAATTAAGCGTAATTTTCTTATTATTATCATTAGGGTGGTCAACTTGTGAAACAATATTTATTAATCTAATGCCAAACTCCTTGTCGCAAATATCGACCAATCAAATCTCGAGAATTTATTTGCACCAAAGAGTTTTGAATTTCGAATCTTAGCGCAAGGAGTTTGTGTAAGCATTGAAATAGAGACCGGATATATTTTTGTGTTCCAAATTCAAACACCAAAATAGTGAATAAAAACAAAACAGTGAATAAAAGGCCTTTTTATTCACTGTTTTGCGTGAATAAAATAAGCTTTTTAGAGTAGGTATGGTATAAATAAATGTTTTTAAAGAATTTTATTTCATAGAAAAAAGTGACTGTGTTCTGCGAAATATTCAAAGGATGTTTGTAGCATATCTCCCCTTTTCGAAGAAGCCTCCGTTTATTACTGCCCTTCCCATAAGACGATTCTCTTTCTCATACTCATACTCTTTCTCATTCTCTTTCTCATTCTCATTCTCTTTCTCATTCTCTTTCTCATTCTCTTTCTCATTCTCTTTCTCATTCTCTTTCTCTTTCTCATTCTCTTTCTCTTTCTCTTTCTCTTTCTCTTTCTCTTTCTCTTTCTCTTTCTCTTTCTCTTTCTCATTCTCATTCTCTTTCTCTTTCTCATTCTCTTTCTCATTCTCTTTCTCATTCTCTTTCTCATTCTCTTTCTCATTCTCTTTCTCATTCTCTTTCTCATTCTCTTTCTCATTCTCTTTCTCATTCTCTTTCTCATTCTCTTTCTCATTCTCTTTCTCATTCTCTTTCTCATTCTCTTTCTCATTCTCTTTCTCATTCTCTTTCTCATTCTCTTTCTCATTCTCTTTCTCATTCTCTTTCTCATTCTCTTTCTCATTCTCTTCCTCATTCTCTTCCTCATTCTCTTTCTCATTCTCGTTCTCATTCTCTTTCTCATTCTCTTTCTCTTTCTCATTCTCTTTCTCATTCTCTTTCTCATTCTCATTCTCTTTCTCATTCTCTTTCTCATTCTCTTTCTCATTCTCTTTCTCATTCTCTTTCTCATTCTCTTTCTCATTCTCATTCTCTTTCTCATTCTCTTTCTCATTCTCTTTCTCATTCTCATTCTCTTCCTCATTCTCATTCTCTTTCTCTTTCATTTGCTTACATGCCGCATATTTGTATGCGGCATGTTTTAGGTGTTTTGAAAATAGGGAAAAGTCAACATCGCCAAAATCGTACTTATTTAGTTTTCCAACTACGGGGACGATATATACGTCCGGGCGTCCCCACATATTTTACTAAAGAATTATGCTCCAACTCCTAACCGTTGAGGAGTTAGACCTTCCATCATCAACTCATCAACATTAAGTGATGACTGCTAGATGCAAATACTTAAAAAACTTTATAAAAAGCACGAAACACGTGATACATGCCCATACAATTTGAGGGTTGCCCTCGATTTCTCTGGGATGCCATCATCAGATCCTGATTTTCTTATCATGGTACCACCCTTGGGATATCTCCTTATCAACAAAAAAAGATTTTTTTATATCGGTTCAGGCGCTTTCGATCAATCGGTGAATATACATAAAAAAAGATTGAGAACCTCCTTTTTTATAGTCGGTTAATGAGTTTTACCTTCTATCATCAGGGCAACCTAATACCCTGAAAGAATACAACTATCACTTTATAAGTACGCATAGTTCTGAAAGAATTTTTATCAATTCCTAACCGTTGAGGAGTTGTACCTTCCATCATCATCAGTGAATCCACATGATATTGTGATGACCACACGCAAATACTTAAAAAGGTTTAGAAAATTATAAAGTTATAAAGTTTGAGGGTTGCTCTCGATTTCCCTGGGATCCCATCATCAAATCCTGACTTGGTGACAATGGGACCACCTCGGGTCAACCTGATACCTGAAAGAATACAATTATCGCTCCATAAGTGAGTATAAATGAGAAAGAATTTTCATACAACTCCTGTTGAGAAGTTGTACCTTCCATCATCATCAGCGAATCCACAAATGATATTATGATGGTCAGACGCAATATACAACAGCTTTAGAAAATATATGAAAAACATCATATGTGCCTATAAAATTTGAGGGTTGCCTTCGATTTCCCTGGGATCCCATCATCAGATCCTGATTTGGTAACAATGGGACCACCTCGGGAGTATACCTATTCGAACACAAAAAGATTTTTGAAAATCGGTTCATTAATGACGGAGATATGCGATAATAAACATACAAAAAAAAAACCATACAGACGAATTGATAACCTCCTTTTCGGAAGTCGGTTGAAAAAGGACTCCATAGGGAGGAGGTCTCTACAAAGGCTACGATGGTCACTATTCTGCCTTCCTAGTCCCAAAACATGCTGTTAGAGTGAATTTGTTCCCGTCGGGGCTGCGGGTTGTTCGCAAGAGATCCCGCGGCCTCGACATGAAGGGCTAAGAAGGAACATGAGTGGTTTTTAGTCAGTAGAAGTCTGACACTCCCTTTCGCTCTGCCCAAGAGCGGGAGGGGTCATTTGATGATTTTCCACCCACCATAAAAAAAAAAAAGAATGAATTTGTTCACTTGGTGAAACGGACCATAAGTCAGCGACCCAAAATACTGCGGTTGGCTTTACTGTAGCATCTCGTGGTTCGTATTTCCTGACCGGATACTCCATTAGGTCAAATACTTAGTAGGTAGTTGTTTTCGAGTTCGACTCATATGCTCACGACACGACTCACAAGATGTCAATAAGTAAAGAATACTTACCAACTTCAGTACGAAGTGAAGGATGTTTATTGTATAATAGTATGCCGCCAGTATTTATTTACAAAATGCCTTCGACGCGTGCTTGATGCGAGCAAACATTCGGCTTTATTGAACAACAATCATCTTTGTGTCTGCACAGTTGCAACAACACCGTTTAAAGTTTGAACCAGTTTAGTTAAAATGGAAAGGAAAAATAGTAAAGTGCGTGTGTTTTTTAGAAAAACATTAAAAATATTAGTAACCCCGATAGCAAGGTTAGTGTTTTTTTTTTCACTTTTTATGGAATATTTATAAGCGTTCAAATAAAAATTAAAACGAAGCCAATTGATAGAGCTGTACTGAAGGCTACATTGTACTGGTCGGATAGAGATTGAGTTTAATCGAAATGCAAAGTAGAAGAAGAAGAAACCAAACATGCAGATCGTTTAAAATTTAAAGTTATAAGTTATAACGGTATCAATTGAACTAAGGATCCTATTTACTTCCAGACTTCGAAAGTTAACAAGGAAATACAGTACAAAACAAATTAAAATAGGTTTTTTTGCAACCATAACCCTTATTGCAATAGTGACTTGCATGTGTTGGTTAACAATATACAACCACGAAAGTGAGGAACTCCAGAAATCCACTGACGATGAGGTGGTGTTTGGGACTCCGCTATTCCATGTGGCCTTAGACGAAGTATACAAGGACTTGAAACCATTCGAAGAAAATGATTACAATGTTTTAGATGAAGAACAAAAGGAACTAGGTACTAAGTTTACACTTACATTAAGCCGAGAGATCGTTTAATGAAAGTATTTATTTATTTATTTTGAATTACCAACGCGTTACATTACAATTTGTCTTATTCAAATTTCAAACTACTGCAGAATACAATGGTCCTCAAATGTACACTCACTTACACATTATCGTCACAATGACCGGTCCCGAGCGCCTCGTCTCGCATCCAGCGCATCCTGGCAACCTTCACCAGGTCATCGGTCCACCTAGTGGGAGTCCTTCCAACGCAACGTCTTCCGGTTCGCGGTCGCCACTCCAGAACTTTTTGGCCTCATCGGCCATCCTTTCTACGAGCAATGCCACTTAAGTAACCTTGGTTCTCATGCGGATGTCTTCACATCTGATTTGATCACGCAAGGAAACTCCGAGCATAGCCCTCTCCATTGCCCTTTAGGTGACTTTAAGCCTTCTGATGAGGCCCATTGTGAGCGACCATGTTTCGGTCCCGTATGTAAGCACTGGCAACACACACTTAGTCATAGCCTTTCGTCTTGAGACACTGCAGTAAGTTGGACGAGAAGATACTACTCAGCTTCCCAAACGCTGCCCAGCCGAGTCGGATTCGACGATTGACCTCTTTCTCATAGTTAGACCTACCTAACAGGACCGTTTGTCCCAGGTAGACATAATCGTCTACAACTTCGAGTGTAGAGTCTTCGATCTTGATAGGTTTCGGCAAACCGAAGGTGAGTGATGTACTCGCCATTGACGTTGATGGTTAGACCTCTCCAGTGCAGATCCTTGAAGACATTCTCCAGTGCAGCGGTGAACAGCTTCAGAGATATGACGTCTTTCTGTCTCACACCTCGCTGCAGAAACAGAAACCACCTTTGGAGAGCCTGCAGTACAGCCCAAGTCTCGATCGAATCGAAGGCTTTTCGTAGTCCACAAACGCTAAACAGAGAGGCAGTTTATTTATACTTTTCGGTGAACTTCGGTCTTCTGTATAACCTGTCGCAGCGTATGTATGTGGACTACGGTGCTAAAGCCTTTTCGGAATCCGGCTTGTTCGGGAGGCTGAAAATCGTCAAACCTGTGCGTGAGACGATTCGTAATAACTCTTGAAAAAAAACAACTTGTAGACATGAGTTAGAAGTGAGATGGGCCTATAATTCTTCAGCCGGGCATTGTCGCCCTTCTTGAAGAAGAGTACCACACCTCTGCACCATGCCTGCGGCGTTTGATCCTCGAGTATGACGGAATCGATCAGCTTCTGAAGGGCCTTAAAGACCGATTTGACACCCGCCTTCAGGAGTTCGGCCGTAATTACGTCATCACCCGGTGCCTTGTTGTTCTAAACCTGTTTCAGAGCCATCCTAAGTACATACCATTAAGCAATCATGCTACTAAATAACTAAAGATTAAAGAGTCAAATCGAATCAAATAAAATAGTGGTGTCCTGTTGAAATAATAATGGATGGAATTGAAATTAAGGTTACATCAATTTATAAATACAATTTAAATAAAATAAAATTATGGTGATATATTATTCAATTAATTATTTATTTATTGGAATGATAATTCAAATGTCCTCAAACTGTAAGTGCTTATATAATTTTCTTTTAAATACTTTAAGATTATCGTTCTTACTATAGAGACTTTAAAGTTTAAAAATCTTTGTAAGATTTTAATTGTTGAGTATAGTATGATGTTATAGAAATAATAAATAGCTGCTGTTAATTTTAGCGGTCCCCCAACGTGACACTTATTAATAATAATTAATATTGATTTTAAATTTTAGCTGGATTGATAGACACTCCGGGATGTAAAATACCCGTAGCTGTAATCAAATACAGAAAGTATTTACGAAAAAGAACTATAACTATGGAAGATATGTGTGGAAAACGAGCCGTATTTTTGCGAAAATATGATGATGATAAAGTTATAGCTAGAATTAAATATCAAAAGATGAGAAAATCCCATAAGAAAGATATTCGCATTCAATGTTGCCATAAGTTTATAGTTGACACTGTACAAAATCCACACGAACGTGTGAAATTATTGTAAGTAGATACAATAATCCTTTTTTTTTTATGGTGGGTGGAAAATCATCAAATGACCCCTCCCGCTCTTGGGCAGAGCGAAAGGGAGTGTCAGACTTCTACTGACTAAAAACCACCCATATTCCTTCTTAGCCCTTCGTGTCGAGGCCGTGGTATCTCTTGCGAACACCCGCAGCCCCGACGGGCAGATACAATAATCCTTTACATAAAATTCTGATGTGTATGTTTTCTTGTATAATATTGCCCAATACTAATTGGGTTGTGGAGGTCAAATAGGCTGTCGCTCCATGTAGGTAAACACACACAAAAAAAAAACAAATAAATATATTTTCTTTCTTTCTTAAATTTTCTTCTCCTAAACGAGACGTGACTTTGTTGGCATTTTGATTTGTACTTCTGGTGAAACGTATAGTATATTCAAAGCCGGAGTAGGTATAGTTAGTTTTCTTAATACATAGAAAATAAATTGTTATTAGAAAAGCAGCTACCTAATTGACTTGAATTTCTATAATGGTTATTTCAGATTCAGTAACTGTACAGATTTCCAGAACGAGGACATAATAACTCTTCAATCTGATTTTGTACATGTGATTTGCTCCGAATTTTATGAAAACGATACATCGCATGTTATATATGAAGATAAGTACGCCTTCAGTAGGAAAATTCAAATCTCAAAACCAGAAATAGATACAGACACTTGTAAAGTTCAATACAATGTGCTAATACTAGGAATGCAATCGATGTCATTACCTCGCTTCCTGGGTACCATGCCCAGAACAGTCCGCCATTTTGCAGAAGACAGCTGGCTTGGTTTTCGAGCATATAATAAGGTAAGCACATAATGTTTGAATTTAATTCTGATTGATTTTCTGTTGTTTTTTTATGTACAGCTTTACGATAATGACTAAGCAGGTTGCAGATGACACAATGCCCAATTTAATGGCAGCATTAACGGGAAAAAACATGACTTCAGTTATTAGAGAATGTTTTGCTGCAATGGATGATTGTAACTACCTCTTCATTTGGAAAGCATTCAAAGACGCCGGTTATGTTACAGCATATGGTGAAGATAACTTAGGAAGTTCATTTAAAAAAGACTACGCTTTTCACAAGGCTCCCACGGATCATTTCATGCAACCATTTTTTATCAATGAACAAAATATACGTAATAACAACTCATCGTTATGTGCAGGCAAAACATCATCGGGACGACAGGTGTTAGACTACGCTGTAGACTTTGCTAATACTTATAAAAAGGACTCATTTTTCGGCGTTTTTTGGATTAACTCATTTAGTCGCGATGAAAACAGTCGCCCAGAAGACGCGGACCAACTGATAGAGAGCTTCATGAACCAGTTAATTTACACGGGTGTTTTGACGAATACGTTCATTTTTTTTTTGAGCGCCCACGGCTTACGCTTCGGTAGACATCGCCTCACAATGGAAAGCTACTATGACGATCGTCTACCAATGAAATTTGTTTGGACTCCATTACTTTTTAAAGGAATACAACCTATGGAATACAAAGCTTTGGTGATCAACCAAGGTCGCTTGACAACGCCCTATGATGTTTATAGCACCCTATTAGATATCAAGAAAATATCCTCGTGCAGTAATACTAGCGTCCCAGCACCAGAGGGGTGTCCGCAATGTCATTCGATGTTAAAACTAATAGACACCAACCGGACGTGTGAGGACGTGGAAATTCAGGAAAAGTGGTGTACTTGCCACAAACTGTATCCTCTCACTACTCAAGATCCTATAGGACTGAAAAGTGTTAGCACGGCTGTGAGATATATTCAAGGAATGACTACGCATATAGACACGCAAAAATGCTATGGCTGCGCAATGCCATCGCTAAAAAACGTTACCAGAATACATTTCTATTACAACAAAGACAAAACTAAAATATTTTATGTTGTGGCAATGACTTTGTCACCTAGTAACAGTACTTACGAAGCATTGGTAATGCGTGCAGATAGGTATTACGTTCTTGGGAAAATTAGCTCTATTTCTTACTATCACGGTTTAGGTAAGTGCGCTCTTAAAAGGAGGGACCGCCTGTTATGTGTTTGTCAAAAGGATGCTAAATCATGGATCGGTGATGCATGCTAGATATATTGGATAAGGGAGATATTCAATGTTTAACTAAGTCATGTCATGTGTGCTGATGTAGACAATATAGCACATCTTTTGGTAAATTAAATGCAGATGGTTCAGACATTTTTTTTATTTCCTTGCGTTTACTATCTATAAGCTTAAGCATTAGAGCATGATTCAATTCGACAGCATATTTATTCATAAACTTCCGCAAGTACTGTTTTCTGGGCTAGAACAAGAGTGTATCTGTAGACAGGCAACACTGCTAGGGGACGTAGGTTTCGAGATGGCAAAGTTTATAGCCTTCGTTTTTCCATAAAATACGATTGCGGTGTCGTCCGCATATGTAAAAATCTTGACTTGAGAGGTTTTCATGGCGCATAGTCCGTTAATATAAATAATAAATAGGGTAGGTCCCAGCAAGCTTCCCTGCGACACGCCAAAATGCACCTTGGTTGTGTCACTAGCATACTCTCCTAAGATGACTTTCTGGGTTCTATCATTGAGGTATGAGGTACACCAGTCCAGAGCAACACCACGAACTCCGGAAGTAACATTTTTTTAATCAGGAGTTCCCTAGAGATCGTGTCAAATGCTTTGGTCCAGGAAGATGCCAGTACATGCCAATCCTTGATCGAAGGTTGTGGGGTATGAAATCGGCTAAGTTGGTTACTGCATACCTACTCTGTGGACTTGCCAACCCTAAAACCGTATTGATTGTCCGACAATAATCTGTTTTTCTCTAGGTATGCGAGCAATTGCTTGTTCACAACTTTCTCAAGGATTTTTGAGAGAGATGTCAGCAGAGAAATCGGACGATAATTTAAAGGGACTTTGGGATCACCACTTTTAAATATGGGGCATATATTCTTAAAATCTTTACGCAATCAGGTACTTTGCCCGAAGTTAGGCTTAAGTGGCACAGAAAGGCAATTGGACCAGCCAAATCATGTGTGCATACTGTTTCAGAAAAGTGTTATTAATACTATCATAACCTGTTGCTGACGTCGTTTTCAGGTGGGAAATAATTGAATATATTTCTGCTTCATCAGTCGCAGTAAGGAAGAAAGAGTTTGAGCCCCGGGTTGACAGTTCTGTATGTAATACTTGCAAATTCAGTTTCAGTTAAGCCCAATTGGCTGAGTGTTTTTGTTGCAAGGTTTTGACCCACCCGTTGAGAAATAGTCATTTACATTATTTAATTTGGATACAGGGTTATTGGTTTCCGTCAAAAGTCTTTCCAGTTTTTTTATTTTTAATATTACAAATTTTCTTTATTTCATGCCATAGCCTCTTACAGTCACCTTTTGTTTCCATTAGAAGTCTACGGTCATGGTCGAGTTTTAGGTTTGTTAATATATTGTCACAAATAGTCACAATAGATTTGGGTATTTTTTTATATTGTTGTTGGATGTTTATGCAAAATAAGGAACGGAAAAAATTAAGACCAAAAGTTGTAACGACACTTTTTGCTATAGATTTTTTTTTTTTTAATATTAAAGAATATTATTATAACTTAAAAAAAAAATATTACAATTCCTTTACTAATTAATCAAAAGGAACTTCGTTCCATCCGGGTGCCCCTTGACACTTCTCAAGTTTTTTTCTTTTTTACATATGTATCATAAATGTAACGAATTTTGAAAAACGATCCACAATTGACGGAGATATGCGCGGGCGCGCATATCTCCGTCAATTGTGGATCGTTTTTAATTTTTTTTTTTTACGTTTGTTAGGGTATACTCCCGAAGTGGCCCCATTGTCACCAAGTCAGGATCTGATGATGGGATCCCTGAGAAATCGAGGGCAACCCTCAATTTTTCTAGGCACACATAACCCCCCCCTCTCCCTTTTATAGCCTCTGTATCTGTATTACCTACGTTTTCCATATATTTTGTTAAGCAGTTCGAGTATTTGCGTCTGATAATCATAATTTCATGTGGCGCAGCCACTGATGATGAAAGGTACAACTCCTCAACGGTCAGGAGTTGAATGAAAATGTCTTCGAAATTATACGTTCTTATGGACCGATAGTTGTATTCTTTCAGGCTTTTAGGTTGACCTGATGATAGAAGGTAAATCTCATTAACCGACTTTAAAAAAAAAAGAGGTCTCAATTCGTCGATTCTTTTTTATGTATATTCACCGATTACTCGAAGACGCCCAAACCGATATAGAAAATTCTTTTTTATTGAAAAGGAGATATCCCACAAGGGAGGTACCATGATAAGGAAATCAGGACCTGATGGTTTTGGTGGGGGTTTCTTGGTTTAATGTTAAATGCATACTAAATATTTGTATAAGATATAACAACTAAACATGGAAAAATAAAAATAAAAATTTAGAAAAAAAAAACCGACTTCAAAAACAAAACCGTTTTTGTTTTGAAGTCGTTTTTTTCTTTTGCAAAAAAGTTTTTCTTTGTCCAAACAATTAATAGTTTCTAGCAGGACTTCTATTTTTGACCGAAGCAGAGAATGTGTCTTCGATAACTATATTAAACTAGCTGTACCCGGCATGCGTTGCAATGGCCTTTTGTCCTACCCTTACTACCTAACTACCTACCTACCTACTACCTAAATGGTGTGAAAGGAACATTGTCATCTATCGAGCTCAAAGATAAACTGCAAAAATATAATCCATGGAAATCGATAGAACACACACTTTATGCAATGTAGATTTTCATAGAAGCGTCTTCTGAACGAATCCAGTGTACGCTAAGCTATATCAACGTTTCGAAAAACTCGATTTAAAAGTTAACTTGTGAGCACATTTATTTATTAGTAACATTTTTTTTCAATAGATGTCGCTGCATGTATCTTCTGTAATGATGATAATTTCTTCTGTAACACTTTTAATATCAGCATCTTCTTTTATATTGTATCTTTATTGTGGAACAGATTAAATATAATATTTAAAAAATATTCAAAACAAATCACAAAAACTATATCCCGTAGTGGGGATCGAGCCTGCGACTAACTGATTGAAGAGCGGTCGCAAAACCGTTTGGCTACTTCCTCCGTTGACACTGATTCTAAATAGCCGTTCTAATGCTCGTCATGACTGAAAGTTAAAACTGCCTGCCTGCCTACTGCTGCCAACTTCCTTCTTTTTTTCTTTCATTAGAACCTTCTACTGACAATTACAAACACAAAACGCGAAATCGGTCCCGCCGTTCAGGCGTGATGCGATGACCAAGGAAATATGGATTCATTTTTATTTATAGAGATTATCTGATGGGGTCGTTTTTACGTGTTATTCAATAAACAATTGTTTACCAGTTTATAAACTTTATTTTACGTTCATATTGTATTACAAAAGACGCATTGAAAGTGATACTTAAATAGGTTTTTTTTTTTTTTTTTTTTTGTACAATTATAATAAACTATTTTTCGTCTTACTGACTTCACAGGTTCTTTTACTATAATATTATTAAACCATACCACGTTTTGTACCTTTAACCATTTTTCAAATCTGAATCTCAGACAACTTTCCATTTTAGTCATCACACGTGGAACGCTGGCTACCGGCGGCGCCGATCTGTTGATGCTTATCAGATCCGATCCGCTCAGGTAGTCGGCGCAGCCTCTATACTTTGTGCCGAACCAACGCCGATAAGCATTCTACGTGTATCTGCATACGTCCCAAGTCAATGTTTGAGTGACAAAAGTTCTACTTTTTTGTTGGTTGTTGTGGAATTTGTATTTAGTCATGTAGGACATTAAGCCTCAGATGAAAAAATATGAAAATTATCTGCAATTCCAAATTTAAGATAACTTAAAAGGTTAGTTTCAAGGTAGTTACTGGCACGGAAGTCATGGCTAAATAAATATGAATACAATTCTTGAGATCAGATCTATTTTATAATAAATACTATTTATGTTTCTACTTTTAGTAATAATCCCAGTCCTTTAAGCGGTGGCAGAGTTTCTTATTTTTTAAATACATTTATTTGTTTTTAGTTACATTAGGTTCTAATAGTACTTAAACACCTTTTAGTATATCAGTTTCTCTTAAAAAATAACACTAACCAATTTTAGGAGCCCTGGGAATCTCTTTAAAGACCTGGACTGTTGTATAATAAATTAAATTGAACTAGGTACTTATTCGTCATCAACTCACTGTATGTTTTCACATAACCAGAATATCTGTGTTATTATGCTATAAGATGTTTCAATGAGCTAGGTGATTGCGATTTATGAGGATATATCGCAAAAAGCGAGAGTTGAATAACAGCCAAAGCAGCACCAAACAAATTCGTCATCTGTGAACAAAATAATAATAAGAATAGTTATTTACGTAAGAAATTATACAAAAATATTATGTCTACAAAATAGTACTATCTTGGGTCCGCGGCTTCGTCTGCATCTGACTAACCTGTAACAACTGTCACAGATACAAATGACAGCCGGAGCCAACGGCAGATTGTGTTTTCTTGAAGAAAACTGGGTATGCTATGATTGTAACCGACGTAGGCAAGCATTGTTTTACCTTGAAGATTGACCTGTATACCATCCGTATTATTAAGCCGCAAGTTGTGTCACTAGTTAAATCAAAAATTGAGTGTGCAATAAGATACATACCCACAAAAAGCTGTCATTCTTTATGGTGCCATAGAGAAACCACAGCATAGACACGAAGAAGGACATCAGAATCATAGGGAAAGGAAGACATTCTGTACTCTTTACTCTTAATACATACAGCAGTTTGCTCATAGGGGCTGCTATTGTCAGTATAGTAAAGGAACAAGCCATCAGTCCTGAAATGTGAAAAACCATTACTTAATAAAAGTTTAAATAGGAATTTAAAATATTGTATAGTGGGCAGCTGAAGCTGAGTAGCAGAATGTTTAGTTAACTTTTTTTTGTCACCATGTTGTGGTGAAATTTTGCAGTTGTTTGAAATATGTATATATAATATCTATTTTAATTTGAAATGGGGCAAAATCAGGCTTTGTTGTCACTAGTACCATTAACAGTTCCATGATGGAACTACTGATTGTTTTTTTTATCATTAGTACCATTTTAAAAGAATCTGAAAATAATGGAACTAATGTTGAATTTGTTATCATTAGTTCCTTTTTAAAGAATCTGAAAATAATGAAGACAAAATAATATTTTTTTGATTTTATAGAATATAATTATTATAAAAAACTAAGTGTTTTTAACTCTAGTGTGAAATTTTTTAAGGGTGTAAAACCTTAAAAAATTTCACACGTGCTTAAAATAATAATGTGGAACTACTAATAACAAATTCAACATTATCTAGTTCCATTATTTTCAGATTCTTTTAAAATGGAACTAATGACAACAAATTCAACATTAGTTCCATTATTTTCAGATTCTTTTGAACTGGAACTAATGATAAGAAATTCAACATTAGTTCCATTATTATCAGATTCTTTTAAAATGGAACTAGTGATAAAAAAAACAATCAGTAGCAAAATCAGACCATAAATTCTTTAAGAAATATTGGCATTAATTATGCACCACACTACAGATGCAAAAGTTCCTGACTTTTTTCATTGGGTTATCTAAAGGGCAATCATGATCGATCTTGAATACCAAGTCCTGAATATTTGTAATTTTCGTTTAGACACAAAAATATCTTTTTTGAAAGTTACAACATTTATAATTATATAAATAGAATACTAGCTGTGCCCTGGCCCCTGCATGCATTGCATTGCACCTTATTCTATCTACCCTTCCTTCGAGTGGGGGATAGGAGAGTGAAAAGTACTTTAAGACCTATTCTCATACCTACTGAATATAATAACACACAAAATTTCATAAAAATCGGTCAAGCGGTTTCCGAGGAGTATGGCAACTAACACTGTGACATGAGAATTTTATATTTATATATATAGATAGACATATTATAGCTGCCCACCAAACTTGGTAATTTTTATCAAAACGGTGAGGAAAATGCCAATGATTTACAATGAGGATGTATAATGATAACAATTTAAGTGTCATATTATTAGCAATAGATAATACAAACGCTTACCTAGTCTACTAAAAAGTACTTCTTTATCATCTTCTGTAACAGCGTAACATAGTATGAATATCACTAAGGTAACGGCTCCAACAAATTGTTTCAAAACGGTTGATTTCTTAAATGTATATATGTAAAATACTGCAGTGTATGCTATCATCAATGTTATGCCTATAGTATTGACTAAAACTATGATGTTATCATGCTTTACTAAGCCGTAGAGAAACCACAGGCAGCTGCTGTAAGAATAAATGAGAAAGGTTAATTGTTTCAGTCATTTACCTCATGTTATTGCATTTTAATTAGCTTTTCTTACCACAGCATTCCGCTGACAAAAGGTAGCGACGAGGTTTCAGCTGTCGTTCGGTTAACGACGTATTGTTTACACACAAGCCTGAAACAGATGTTAATGAAAGATTATTAAGTACAAAGAAATCATAATAACGCACGTAAACGTAAACATGTTTACAGGTGACATTTTATACTTACGCGCCAGATAAAAACTGCAGAATCGTCGTTACTACAGCTAGGCTGCTAACCACATTCTCAAAATCTGATAGTGATAGATGCATATTGCTATTTGGTATCTCCTCTGCAATTTTCTAAAGTTTATTTATTTTTATTAGGTTTATTAATCGGACCATGTTACTCAGAGAATATGTTAAAAAATAACGTTACAATGTTTTTCTTCTCACGAGTTATCAACCTCGGTCTCACTACACGTAAACACTGCAGCACACAATAATGAACAGCTGCCAGCCAGTGCCTGCACTGAATGAATGATCGTTTATGTCAATGTCAAAGAATGTCTATTTGACACAATGACATATTCGGCTTCGTCTAGTTTTCTTGGCGTGTCAATGACAATTTGAATGAGCCCCGACCAAGAAACCTAAATACTAACTGGAATAAGTACGAACAAACCCTGATGAAAAAACCGTTTAGTAAAATTAAACTTTATCTCAAACAAATAAAGTTCGTACCTATTACTTTACTTTCCAAATGTCTTTTCGATGGTAGGAAAATACTTCAGAGCGAGACAAAAATGTTAAATAAATAAAATAGGGTTCGCGACCGTAACAAATGTGACTTTATTGAGCATTTACGATTAAATCACCAATACAACCGTCTCAGTTAATTTAGGTCTCGTGAGTGACTATTTGATAAAAAGACAACATACAACCTGACACTGATCGGTAAATTGCAAAAAACGTAAGAAAACTCGAATTTCGCGGGCTATTTTGTACTATTCACCATAAGTTAAATATTTATCTTATATTCAAATTTCTCGGGCTACCAGCAGGGCTATTGTGTCTCTTTTTCAATGTCAGTTGCTATCATAGTGTCCATCGATTAACTGTCAAATGGTTACATTTTGTACCAAACCATACACTATGATAGCCACTGACATTTAAAAAGATACGCAATAGCCCTGCTGGTCGCATTCACTTTTAATTAAATTTAATATGATAAAATCGTGTTGCGTGAAGGGACGTACTAGTGAGGGGTGTACTGGATGTGAAATTTCTCTTTACAGATAAGTTCTTTCTTTTGACTTTGTTAACTAATAACTACTGGGGTGACTATGTTCTAGATCTATAAACGGGAATCATGAAATTATTGTAAAGAATACATCTTATATAATATCATTATCGGTATTTATAATCTCTTAAATATTTCCTATCATCTCATAATAATCTCACAAAAATAACATAGCGAAAACAAACACTTCTCCATTTTGGCGACAACTATTGATTCAACATTTTTTTTCTGACGCAAAGGTCTCGAATCAAATCCAGGTTAAAATTTATGTTATGGACCATTGATTTATGAGACGAGGAGGGTTGGGGGGGAAGAGATCCCCACCCCTCGGGACCTCATGGTTATGGGGATATCCATGGTAAAAGTTTTTAGGTTAGAATAGCGCTATTAGAATAAAACGGGTAAAAATATAGTATCGTTTGAAAAGAGAAGGTGAGCTGCCCTCTACGCCCTGGCAGTCTGATACCACTCCTATATGAAGGTGACGCACCGTATTCCTGAGATTTTTATCTAATGTAAAGCGAGGAGCTTTGTGAGTCTGGGTGTTATAAAGTAATAACATTATAAAAAGGGTCCCAAATGTAAGTACAAAATTATTGGACACCCTATTAGAAAGAGATAACATCCACTTTCGAGGTAATCTCGCTCGGAACACACTTGAGTTGCACGTGCACATTCCAGTTGGTATATAAGTTCTTTTGCCCCGACCACCTCTAACTACTCAACACCAAAAGAGCAATGTTATGGAAAATTTTCAATAATTGATGAACTGATTTTATTTAAGTATTGAGGTGTATACCCAATCATGCCATCTCCGTAGAATAATTATTAATGCTCTACAGTTCTAAACCTGCTACAAAATACCATAGACATTTTTTTTTAATATTCGTTCCAGGTACAGGCTAAGGTCTGAGACCCCTAGTCATCAGAATACCATAGACATAAAACATAAACATTCGGTGGTGTCAATGTCAAAAAAAATCTGTTTTCGTTTGCTGCTACTGACAGTGTGACGGGTTATTATTATTGTGGCTTCATTAAAATTTGTGTAATCGTAAATTAAAATGTGCACAACATCTCCACTGTTTTGGTTATGGAATAAAATATCGCAATAGTGCATCGTAACCAGAAATAAAATTTGATTTCAAAATGAAGTCTTTCAAGCTTATTGTCCACCAATCTAGCTTCAGTCGTAAGTATTTTTGTTATTCAGTTTTCTTCATCAGAAAAAGTACAATTTTTATGCAATATTCCATGAAGTAAACAAGTCTAAGTTTTGAGAACTTCACTTATAATTAATATTTCAGCAGATGGCTGAAATATTAAATAAAATTTGTTTTCTACATTTATTTCTCTCTGTATATGACTCAAGTTGTATTACTCTATTATTTGTTACTAACTAACTTTCATTAAAACATTGTAGCTCTGGACCTAATAATTAATTTAAAAGATTACCCTGGCCTGAAAGAAAAGGATATTGTTGAGATATATCATCCAGAAAATGATTACCCGCGACTGCTACTACAAGTTACCAGAGTAGATGCACCAGGACGTGGAAGAGGTATGTGACCCACCATAACTGTACTAATCTTCAATACAAAATTATTTATTGTTCAATAATAAATTTGACATTCTTCTTTATGGTGTTCATAATGTCCTTATGCATATAAGCCAAATTGGGTTAAGTGAACTATGTCAAATATCAATGTGCAGTGGAGTTGCATAGAACTCATTACATCAAGCCAACTTTAATTTACATGTAACACTAAAATTATTGATTGCATTCTGTGTGAACTTGGAAAGTAACCAGGGACAATAAAAAAAGAAAGGGTAGGCTTTTGTGCTATTGCAGTCAGAACCATAGGCAACTTCCATTATGTTCCTTTATTCATAATAATCTTTATAGATAAAAAGGTCAAATACTAACCTACTGAATCACATTAACATTGACACAATTGTTCCATATTATTCAATATTGCAAGACTGCAATACTAAATCTTACTTGGACTATAATTATGATTTATCTAATTGCAATAACAAAAGTTAATAAAAGACATTCCAGATTGGCTTTAAACTGTAGATGTTTTTTTAAACTCATACAAAGGCTTTTGTCATCTCAAGTGGCTAAAAATCAAGCACAATATGGAATGCCAGTATGTTAGTGTAATTGAGGGACATATTGAAACCCGCAATACGTCATGCTTACATGATACTAATAAATATATGAACAAAAAAAAACACTGACAAATAACAGACAAAACCATACCAACCATTTTGGAGTAGTCTCACAGCCCTTGCGCTTATCACAGAAATTGTGCATGGGTCAATGACTTTTAGGTATAATCCATGTTCCCTTATTATTTAAAAACTGGCGTCGGACAATGGATTGCTAGGCCATGGCACAATTCCGTCATAAATTAACTTATAGTTTATTTACAAATTTGGAATGAAAATCGAATACTGAATACCTTCCTTCAATATGTCCCTCATTTAACCCAACACACTGTATACTACCGACTTTTTAAAACTACATAGTTTCTCCTGTATTTTCTGCAAGTAGGTACGTATTTTTGATGATTTTATAATTCCACACTGACATTGCATTTCTAACATGTTCTAATTAGTAAATATTGCTTCCTTATCTTTTCACAGATACCATCAGTGTGGAACAGAGCATAGCCACAACTTTCCAATTGCGAACATTTGCAGATGTTTATGTAAACATTGTGAATGTGGTGGATGTAGCTCTGGACTCTGTGGAGCTCACATTCAAAGATCAGTATATGGGGAGGTCAGAAATGTGGCGGTTGAAGAATAGCTTGGTAAATTATTTATTTAATTTGCTATTTGTCTATAAAAAGTAGTAGAAGCTCATAGCTTTATAATAAGAGCCGCTGGGGTTCATAATGTAATTACTTCGAGTTATTGCCACAAAGCATAGAAAGCCGCGACACCAGTCTAAATATATGGTTATGCTCTTTAAATTCGTGGCGTCGCGTCGGGAGTACGTTAAGCGTACAACTTCTGATTCAAAGGCGTCAGTTTCTTAACATAACATGTCTTAGAGCGTGTAAATGGGAACATGCTTGGTTTTTATGGAAAAACTGGACAACGCAGCAGCCACTTTTCGAGCACATCCAAACTCTGTGTTTGTTACTATGAAAACAGCACTACAATAAATATAATAGAAACTATACAATATTTTTATTTAAAGTACAACATTATAAAACCAACTATATTAATTATTCTAGGTAAGCACATGTGTGTACTTAAACAAGAAGATTGAATACTGTGGTGGTGCTATAAGATGTCAAGTTTACGAGATGTGGTCTCAAGGTGACAGAGTAGCTTGTGGAGTCATCACAGAAGATACCAAGATTGTGTTCAGATCTTCTACATCCATGGTCTACCTTTTCATACAGATGTCTTCTGAAATGTGGGACTTTGATATACATGGTGACTTGTATTTCGAAAAGGCGGTTAACGGATTTCTTGCGGACCTTTTCGCGAAATGGAAGGTAAGGATAAAGTTAAATATGGAACAAAGGGAGAGTACAAAAATTGGAAGCTTCAACTGTGCCCTTACAAATACAATGGTGATAATATGGATAATGAGAAACTGTTTTCCTTAGAAAAATGGCAGCAATCATGAGGTGACCATAGTGTTGTTCTCAAGAACATTTTATAAAGCAAAATCATTGGAAGAGTTCCCTCAACACATGAAGGAATGTTTGCAAAAAGACTACAGAGGCAGATTTTATGAAGACTTTTACAGGTACTTGGATCTATAATTTTAGTTTGTAGTACTTGAATTCACTTCATGAAAAGAGATACAAGATCGTATTATGATTGTAGAAAAGAAAACTTATAAAAATCAGGATTTATTCTACTTCGTGAAGCTGTAAGGTAATTTTTCGCCTCCATAGCAAGCATTATTTCTTTTGCTCTTGCTATGTTAAGGTCATCCTATGGAAAATACGGACTACTATGCCTCAAATATCCTGTCCCTTCTTAGCATGTCCATGGCAATTTAAATTGAGTAGGCCCAAAACTGCAAAGAGTTTGGCGCTATCACTAGAAACTGCTGAGGTATGTAGGATACAATTTCAGTGTCGCATCATCCTTGTGAACCTCAATCTATTGAAATAAATAAAAAAGTGTTTTAAATTCGTTTAGCTACAGCGCTAAATGTATTCAGTGAATGCCTGTTAGCTTGAATGTAAAATGTAACATGGATAGTGCATTGTTTTCAATGATCTAATTTTCTGCACAGGGTGGCAGTTCAGAACGAGAGATATGAAGACTGGTCAAATGTTCTCCTGCAGTTAAGACGATTATTCACTGATTACCAAAAAATCGTGTTGCAATATCATGAAAGACCGAACTTAGAAATTCCAACAGCCATCAATTCTACAGCAGCTCAAGGAAACTTCCTTGAAGTTTTAAATATGAGTTTAAATGGTAAATACTTTATACTTATGAAACTGAAACATAAAATCAAAATTACTAAAGAATGGCATGCTTCAAATCATAGACTTGAGAAAAGTGTAGTTGTAAGTTGAGGCTCTGTCAATTTTTTTGCAATAATTATGATCTCTATTCTTTTAACCTACATTTCTGCATTTCAGTATTTGAAAAACACTATCTGGACAGATGTTTCGATCGTACCGGCCAACTCAGTGTGGTCATCACGCCAGGTGTCGGAGTTTTTGAGGTCGACAGAGAACTGACAAACGTCACTAAACAACGAATCATAGACAACGGCGTCGGCAGCGATTTGGTCTGTGTAGGGGAGCAACCCTTACATGCAGTACCACTCCTCAAATTCCACAACAAGGACAACAATCTCAACTCCATAGACGATTACTCTATGCCACATTGGATCAACTTATCATTCTATTCCACAAACAAAAAGGTTGCATATTCAAACTTCATTCCTAGAATTAAATTGCCGCCGAGGAAAAGTCAGGAGCCACTGAGGAAAATGTACGAAGACGAGCGGAAAGGGAAGCTGTTGAAGGAGGACGAATATATGCATAATTCTATATTTGATTACGACGCCTACGACGCTCAGGTTTTCCAGTTGCCTCTAGCGCATAGCACGTGGTGAGACTTCCATTTACTATACGTCGATCTGAATGGCATTTTATTCGATTTTAAGTCTGGATAGCTCGAGCTACTTAAAAGTTAATTAATAAAGTATAATATGTCGATCTTTACTTTCAGAGGAGCTCGTGGCTTAATAAGAACTGCCACTCGGGTCGATCTTTAGGTAAAGCTGTGCTTGCCTAGGTCGGTCTGTGGATAGGTGACCACGCGACATACCGAGTTTCCTCCGTGCCTCGGAAAGTACGTTAAGCTGTTGGTCCCGGCTGCCATATACAGGGGGTAAATCAACCCATGAGTATTTTTCAAAAAATTTGTACATTTCAGAATAAAAATGATGTCGTTAATTTGGAAACTAAAAAAGTCAAATAAATACATCTTGTAATTTTTAATCTCCGCGTTGTATTTGACAGATATATATTCAGTTCATTCGTAAATAGTCTCATGACTTATTATTCTATATATGTTTTACAAAAACATTTATTATAATACCACTCCAAATTTTGTTTCATACAAAAAGCGTAGTGTCACTATCAGCTTTCAAATATTTGGATTCGTTAAAATGGCTTTAAAATTCGATTTATTACGCGTGAATTGTATTTAACCCTTTCCCCCCGGGGTAGTGATTTTTAACGAATTTTCACTGGTGAACTTTATTATCATAATAAGGTAGGTAAAAGGAAATGCCCAGATTTTTTTTAGATTTTTATTATACCTAGAAGTACTATTTCCAAGACCTAGACTTAAAAGTACCGTCAGGAACTTCGTGTTATCACAATGTTAGGAACTTTGATAGAAACTCCAAAAGTAATGATATCCAATATTGACTTAGTAATAATTAAATTAATAGGTTTTTTATTACAAATTAACCCCGTGGTATTCAACAAAACAATTTTTCTTTTCATTTAAACACAAAAACACGTTGCAATGCGAACATTTACTATTTGGTTTCGACTGAATCTTCTTCAAACTACAAACCTCACAACTTCCCCTGTTCTCTACGAACGTAGGTCAATGGATGCCTCTGTTACCCAAGCGTACGTCTTTTATAGTGGAATAGTCAGATTTGCGCCTATTGGAAGGGCCGCCTGTCGCAGTATTAGAGTACTTTTCTGACTAGCATCTTTCATTGTTATCAAGCCTTGAGTAACAGAGAGTCGAAATTCTTTTACGGTAGTCTGCTCCATTATAAGTCCATAAATTACATATGAATTGACAAATGCCATGTCCAGAAGACCCCAAATCAACCTGTGCCACCATTTTGGAGATTTGCGATCTATACAGTAAAGGGCTCGAAAATCATCAGCTGTATCTATGCCGTCAGCTGTCTCTCCACGCCGCGCCGGGCGACTATTGTAACCCACATAAAAAATCATACTTATAAATGTTAGGATTTCCTCCTTTTTAGGTTCAATACCTTGCCTTTCTGGATAGCATAATGGTTACTTTGGTATAAAATATCGTCAATAATATCTCCAGTCAATACTAAAAATATATCAGTCGGTGTGGTACAGTGAGCAAAACAGTCTTCTACTTCAGTATCTGCAAAGTATTCTGGTAAAATTGTATCTATGTCCCTCTTTTTCAATTTACGATTGGGTTCGGGTAATCGCTGGTTAGTTCTGTGTGAAGACAGAGATCAGAGATCTAGATCAGTCTGAACACTAGATCCAGGTATTGGAGATGTAGGTACCTGATTTTTAGGGCACTCTAATACATATTCATTTGACGGCGACGATGGTGAAACTTTGGGAAAAACACAGTCCAGGGCTCTTTCAAAAACCTCATCGAAGCCTCTTGGTGACGGTAGTTGAAGATTTTCCACTTCATCATCGGACACACCTGCATCAGACTCTTCATTGCAGTCCGGAATCTCTTCTAATACCAGAGCTTCAATTAGAGCAGTATTGTTTGTAATCACTACCTCAACCGCTAAAACTATAACAAAATAGGTCAGAACAATAATAAAATAAATATACATTAGTTTATGATAAAACAAAATACCCACTTCATCGAGTATGTGTATTATAAAAACCCATAACTTTTGAGACTAAAATCACCTGACGGTACTTTTAAGTCCACGTCCGTTTTTATCAAATATTCATATAAAATAAAGTGAAAATACATTATAACAGTTTTTAGAAATATAGTCAATGATATAAACAACGTAAATGGTAAAAAAAAATAGCACTTACCTATGATATTCTATTTATAAAACATTTCCAATTACACCGCACAGCGAAGTGACATAATGTTCCTCAGGTTGTAACTCGATGTTCAAATTCTTCGACAACATCACGCGGTAATTCAAATAACGCGCTATGATTGGCTTACGGAAACGGTACTCTAAAGGATCGTCAGTTGTAGTTACCATAAAGTATTTTCGTACTGAAGTTATTAGACGAAAAATGTGAAGGTACTTTTAAGTACCGTAAGGAGGGAAAGGGTTAATGTGTTATACGTATCCCCTAGTATTTAAATCTCTGTTTATTTGGGGTTTTCATGATATATAATTAATTATAAATAGTTTTATTTCCTTGTCTCAATATTTTACAAGTTAGTAACAATCAGTTTCGTTAGCAATTTTTACACTGGTTTCTTGGCATTTCTGAACGCAATCGTAAATTTTATTATTGGCAAAACTAGCCTGAACCTGATTGGCTATTACGAAACTGTCAAACGCATCGATCAACCATTTTATTGTGAAAGTCGTAAGCGGAGCTCCGAAGAAACATTTTCGTTATTATTCATTTACAACACGATATTTCGGTAAGTAATTTAGATACATGACGGTGAATTTGATATGTTAATTAGTAGAATATTATCTTTTTACTTAGTTCTTCTTCTGAACGTTTAACATTGTGTTTTGCAGTCAATTTACTTTTGAGGTTATTTTGGGCTTACATTTTAGTAACATTTCGTAACGTTACGAAAAGGTTTTCTTACATTTTAGTAGCATTTTGTTACTAAAATGTTACGTGTTACGAAAATGATGAATATAAAGCTGTATGTACCATGAATATTTTAACCGACTTTGTCTCAAAAAGAGGTGAATCGTGATCTGATCAATAAATAAATATAAAATACGTTTGTTATTGATCGTAAATAGAGATTAGTAAATAATCAAATATTTTGCTTTAAAGTTACTGAATTGCTTCAAATTCGTGACAAACCCAGTTTATGTTTAGATGAATGATTAAGATTTGTGTATTTTTAAGGATTAACCTTTATTTTGTTTTGTTATGTTACCTACCTAATTCTAATAAAAAAATCGCTTTCTTTTTATTATTAATACTTTATTTAAATTGATTAAGTAGGTAATCCACTACTGCACACATCACGTCCTGTGTAATGAAAATATAATTCATAAATAATTAAGAAGAAACAAAAATATTGAACACCGTGGATAAAGCTTAATAATTACTTTTTCGTAACAAGGTTACAATTTCGATACAACAACTTAGTTATAACATTTTCGTTACGGACAAAAAAAAATGAAAAGTACTCCCATCACACAGCTGTCAACCAAACATTCTGTACATCAAACTTAGTACCCCTACGCAAATTTGTTTGCTGGGAAACGATTTTTTTTTTAGGGTCAAAAATACATTTTACGGTATAACTCATTGTAGCACTGTTAAAACATTGTGCTATGAATAGTAAACGGGTCATGGAGGTAATTTAACTCAATTTTTAACCTGATAACTAGTATTTCCAAAAACAGCTGTGAAAAATTTGGACTTTTACACCCTATGTAGGGTACTTTTACCCTTAACGCAAACGAAGGGCACTTGTACTCCCCACCACTGCGATTTTTTTTTTGTTCTAGACCATACCTGGGAACCTCCTAGTTACGGAGATATTGGGGGTGAAAGTTCCAAATTTTTCACAGCTGGTTTTGTAAATACTAGTTTTTCAGGTTATAACTTTATTTAAATGACATCCATGATCCGTTCACTATTCAAAGCATCCACTAGCTAGAACAATGTTTTAACAGTGCTACATTGAGTTTTACCGTAAATTGTGATTTTGGACCCAAAAAAAAAAGTCGTAGTTTGATGTACAGAATGCTTGGTTGACGGCTGTGTGATGGGTTCATTTACACCCTGTATAGATCTTAGGTAGTCAGTGACCTGAAATTCTGACATCCAGTCTTACCAAAGAGTATCGGATTACCTAGTATTAACTGGGTTGTGGAGGTCAGATAGGCAGTCGCTCCATGTAAAATACTGGTCTTCAGCTGCATCCGGTTAAGCCGACCCTAACATATAAGTTGGGAAAAAAGGCTAGGCAGATGATGATGTCGATCTTTACTTTCGAACGTTACTTTCAAATATCTCGGTAACGTGTCACTTTGGGGTACTGTGTTACTGGACATTTTTTGGTCGTCTATGTCCTCTATCCATACATACCTACCACTATCATCGTAAACCGCTATTTAGAAAAAAAATTCAAAATGGCGGGCAGGTTGATATGCCACATCGGTTCTATCCCCTTTCTAATAACTGAACACTATGTCGAATGGAAATCGAATCGACAGTACCGATACGAATATATATTATTGTGATTATTATTTACAATTCTATACGGAAATAACCATTATTCGTGTCTTGTGTAGTGTGCAAAGAGTGACACGAACGAAGAAGACATCCGTGGCTGGGTTAGAAGGCATCAGTCGAAGGAGCCCGCCCACATCCAGTTTGCATCATAGGAAGATGTCTGATCCAGATATACATCACACTGTTGCCGACATACTGGCTAGTGGCAGTAAGTTACAAAAAATAAATAATATAAAAATAAAAATTAAATACCGATTTTGTTTTGTTTTTAGAAGACGGAGAGTAGCCATCGGGGCTGCGGGTGGTACGTAAAAGATACCGTAGCCCCGGAACACAAAGGGCTAAGAAAGAACATGGGTGGTTTTAGTCAGTAGAAGTCTGACCCTCCCTTCCGCTCCGCCCAGAGCGAGAGGATTTTTCATTTGATGATTTCCGACTCACCAAAAAAAATAAAGAATAGCCATAACAGCCGCCGAAAGTAAAATGACTAACACTGGGCATTGGGTGGCCAAAATATTGAAGAAGAAGAGAGAGCGAAACAATCATTCGTCCAATAGGCAAATTAAATCAATCAATGAAATATAAGTTACCAGACGTGCTCTTATATATTGCAATGACTATGATACACTTGATGACGAAACCAAAAATTCTGAGAAAAATGAAACCTAGCAACTTACATACAACACCCAAACACACACACCACAGAAATTCTGTATTTTATTTATCATTAACTAGCTGATGCCCGCGGAGGCCCACGCTTAATTATAATATACTAAAACTTTCCTCGAGAACCACACCACTCTATCAATTGGTAAAACAGCACGAAAATCGGTGCAGTAGTTTTTGAGTTAATCACAAACAAACAGACAGCCAGACAGACGCGGCGGAGGACTTTGCTTTATAATTATCATGAATCATTAATTCACAGATAAGCAAGGAGCCTACGACACGAATAGTGATGCGACGGACTCGCCCCTCTCAAGCAACAGACTTTCGCCCCGCAGCTCAATCTCGTCCCACAAGCCGGTCATCAGGACGGGGCGGGCTCTTATCAACCCGTTCGACCCGTCACACGTCACTGTCAAATTAACCAGTAACAGGCGACGTTGGACGCATATTTTTCCTAAAGGTAATAAAATTATATGAATGATTAAGAAAAGGAATTCTTTTGGTGTGTATTAACAACAGTGAGACAGCACACTCATATTCACATTCCAGAGTAACAGTTGTATAACATCAGACCTCGCATTATCTAACTATATATTTTTTACTGACTTACTGTTCCTAAGTCGGGGCCGCCACCACTGAGCCACCGCTGCTCACATTTAATTCAATTAAAATATATTTATTTCTTACCAAACGCTTTTTCTCGTTTGGCAAGGACCCTTACTACGATATCTTTCTTATAATCAATGCACCATTGACATATACCTACATTCAAAAGTGTTCTTTATTTGTAGGTCCAACTGGAGTGTTAATACAACAGCATCACTACCAAGCGCGGCCGGCAGGGGAACCAGCGTCGAGGACCGAAGACCATCGCTGTGAAAACAATGCACCCAAGGAAAATGGATCGTCGTCTATCATTAATAATAATCACTCCATCTATCAGGTTGATGGTGAGTTAATAGCTTATTTTGTCATTTCCTTAAGCTAACCAGCTTAATTATTTAATTTTACAATTAGCCACTTTAGCTTTGACCCCTAAGTTAAAGTGTTGAAGACCATGGTGATTATTGTCTAGCAGTGTCATAGCCAATTTATTTCTTTTTCTCGACATACTATTGCCAGTGTTATTATTTATAACTAGTTTGCTATTTCAAAAGTGGCTCTACTTTTATCTTCACATACAATATTCATTTTAAGGCTAGCAAATAAAACTCCAGACCCTTCTTGGCACCATCGCTGTAGCACATAATTTCTGTTTTCTTTAATCATGGAGTTTCTTGCCGGTTCTTCTCCATAGGAAACGACCAACCCAAACCGTGCACCTTTTTGAAGACGTTTTTTAAGGCTTACATATGGGCATGGACACAGGCCTACACATGGGCGTGTAGACTGTAGACCTATGTGTTTTTAGGGTTCCGTACCTCCTGTCGAGGCTGCGGGTTGTCCGCAAGGGATACCGAGGCCTCGACATGAAGGGCGAAGAAGGAACATGGGTGGTTTTTAGTCAGTAGAAGTCTGACACTCCCTTTCGCTCTGCCCAAGAGCGGGAGGGGTTATTTGATGATTTCCCACCACCCAAAAAAAAAAAAAAAAAGGGTTCCGTACCTCAAAAGGTAAAAAAGGTACTATTATAAGATCACTCTCTTGTCCGTCTTTCCGTCTGTTTTTATTGTGTCGGTCTTTCATATATACCTGAACAGTTGAACGCTGAAACAAATATAATTGAAAAGTAAAACTTACAGGTAACGTGATAGGAGGGCGCAAGCGCATGATAAGTGCGTCGGGTGCACTGGCCGTGCTGGGCGTGGCACCCGGCCCGCCCACCACCAACAACGCGTCGCTGGCGCTACTGTGGGGTGCCACGGGCGAGCAGGAGTGGACGCCTGCGCTCACCACGGGTTAGTACCCACACTGTAACGTATCACGTACTCACTGTGGCATTGGTTTGTTCATATTAGGGTGGCTGGTAATTGTAACCGATTTCTGTTCGCCTCATCATCATCATCATCATCAGCCTATAATGTTCCCACTGCAGGGACTGAAGCCTGCTCTCTAATGGGCCTACCACACCCTCAAGCTTCACCACACTTTTGCCTGCGCGATTACACGGTGCACACAGTACATCCCGCGTGTGGTTGGTAATGGTAAAACAGATTTATCAACCACACGCGCGATGTACCGTGTGCGCCGTATAATCGCGCAGGCAAGACTGTGGTGAAGCATGAGCGTGGGGTAGGCCCATAAGAGAAGGTTGGGCTATAATCCACCAGGGCATATATCACCCAGTGCCGGGTGTTTGCCTAACTGGTCTAAATGTACTGAACAGCTGTTTTTTTTGCGATTTCAAGTTCGGTCCCAAGTTGTTTGTTATCATGAGTACAATCACGTGTTTGTATCGGTCACTAATTACCAGTGATCCTATATAGAAGGCGAGTCATTTATTGATGTTTGAAAAGGTTACGGTATAATGTTGAGTTTAACTTTCAGCTATTTGGTGACTTAGTAGCCTAATTCAAGAGGACGTTCATTTGATTAACATTTTATGCCACATTTCTACGAAAACCGAGGCAATAACTCAAATCGTTTTTCATTAAAGTGTGTAATGTATAATACTTACATACATACAGATTGAGTGTAAATAAAAATGTCTATTAGTCAATTAATTAGACAATATATTGTCCGCTGTGCATCTATTTACAATACTCGTAACTCAAGTTAGTTCTTCATCTACCACTTATATTTTGAATCTAAATAGTAACTTTTGCTGTAAGGTTAGACACACAATCATTTAAGGTGAATCATACAGGCTGCTCCCAGCCATTTTCCCGCTAGATGGCGTTGAAGTCAACATTTTTAGTTTATTTGTATTTTTGTGTAATTGGAAAACTATTAAGTCGTAGGAGTAGCAATTGCGGTTATCGGACATTACGGTTTATCGAACTGGGTCACATCATTGTCATAATATCCACCTAATTCGACACAAAGGTGTAATTTAAAATCTGCCATTGAATATAGCGTCGTTTACACATACAGACGTAGACGTGAGCGAGTACATTTACGAAGATTGAACACTAGATGGCGTGAATGAAAAAAAATGTTTTTCATTTTTCTTTATGGGTAGATTGGGTTGGCAGAACTACAGAACGCCACCTGCTACGGTATATCATCATCAGCCTATAATGTTCCCACTGCTGGGACACGGCCACCACGCGGGCCCAGTGGGGTAGATGTCACGTCTTCAAATTTTTGGTTCTAGGACATCTCACCATGATTTGCTTCATATTTATTGAGAGCATGTGGTGATGCAATACATTCCACAAAGTAATGCGCCTGTCTGGATTTGAACCCACGACTTACTGTTCGTGAGTCGGTATATTTTATTATGTACGATTGTTAAAAAATAAAAGGTATATTTGTTGGTGTAAACTATTTAATTTTGGGAAATAAATTATGTCAACAATAATTACAATAAAACGCAGTTTTATTTTACTCAAAAAAATCTAAATCAAAACTCATTTATTCAAACTAGGCTGATAATCAGCACTTTTCGAACGTCAAAATTTACTTTACTTTACTTATTTACAAGTGACAGTCCCCCAAAACGCCCACCCTTCGACACTTCCTAGTGTTTTTGCTGGAAAGAAGAAGTGGCGGAACAAACTCTCCAGCAACACATCTGTCTGTTTGGTTAGAAGAACCAGACTCGATACAATACTATGGTGTAAGTTAATATTACGATTGACTACAATCAATAATAAAAGGTATATAAAAATAAAACATAAAAAAGACATAACATATTATCAGTAAACTAATTTAGGAGAAAGAACATAAATTACAAACATTGTCTTGTGTTCAACTCAACGACCAGCTATTCTTATCATTTTAGTAGTTGTTAATGGAATAGTAAGCTTTTGAACAAACTACATTAGGTACACTATTGATTTTTTTATCAAACCAGAAGAATTTGAAGTAACATAATTAAATGCTGATACATGCATAATCACTCAAAACTAATAAAACTTATGATTAGTAACAGTACCAATTATTACAATAATTATACATTTCATAACACGTAAGAAACTATAATTCCTAGACAAGAGCTACAAATCTAAAACGATTTATTATGAGATAATAACAAGGAAGGTGAAAAAAATATTTCCTAATTTGGAAGCACTCAACAAAAGCATATAATAAAACGAAAATATAAAGCTCTTTATATGAAGTAAGTATACCTAAGAAGTATTATTTCACCTTTTGATACAAAATAAAAAGAAATATACAATGATAATGTAGATTCTAAACAAACTACTACCATAATACAATTAGAACAAAAATCATTTGATTTGTTGATTTCGCCCTCTGCCTTGAAACTTTCTTTGAACCAACTGCTACACTGCTGCTGCAACAAAGAAAACATACTTAGCATATAATTCTTACTTTTTGACCAATATTATTTACCATTCACTTCAAAATATTATTTACCGTCAATCTCCAAAGCTGCTCTGAAATAAAACTTTACTTCTCTTATTTGCTTGAATTTCTAACTGATGTTGATGTTGCAGAAGGATTTGAAGCCTTCAAAGCAATTCTTTCATTGGCTGCATAAATGAGAGCCCACACTTCTGGAGCAGTATTTTTCAAACTTTCTACGAGATCTTCTTCCTTCTTTTCAGTTCCATCTGTCTATGTTTTATTTACATTGCAGTAATAATCTTTGGCTTCAAAATATTTCGCGAAGAAAGAAGGAGCTTAGTGTTGGCCAAGATCTAAAAAGAACAAAATATAAATACAGAATAATATGCTTCACTGATCCTGGGATGACTTACAAATTTGATTTATTCATTTACCTTGTAGAGTGCACTGGTATAGTTTTTGATTACGTCATTCTTGCATTAATTTTTGTTTATGATGTTCCCATAATATGACACTTTCTCTATCAATTTTGCAAACACAGAGGAGTCTCCGTCACCAATAAAACTGAAATAGCGAAGTTGATGTATTTCTTCACTCTTTTGAAAGCCTTCCACAATAATTTCCGATTCCATTGCTGTAGATGGTCCAGTAAAATTTTTGCAGCAATTATGTGCTTTCATATCCATGTTTCTCCTCCCATAATATTGACATGTATAACAATATTTGTTTCTAACACCAAGAAGCAGGCCTGGAAATGAAAAGCAACACTTGTAAATAATGCACATAATAACATACATACATACATACATAAACTCACGCCCTTTTCCCATGGGGGTAGGCAGAAACCACAGAACGCCACTTGCTACGATCCTTACATACTCCTTTTGCCTCGTCCACATTCATACATCTGGTCATACACGCACGCCGGTTACGAGTACTACGCACCTGTCCTTTCAGAAGAACGGCACCAATATGATCAGTGTATGTCTTTCTAGGGCGTCCCCTCCCGGCATTACCACTCACATAATAAAAAAGTCATAAAGAACCAAATTTGTTTTTAGTAAAATATTAACTTACCATACCAGATGACGAGTCAAAGTTATGCCCGTATGACCTTTTTGAATAGCAATTGATCTTTCTTGTTCACCAGCAATTTTAATTTCCTCTGTCATTTATGTTCTAACCACACACTGCCTTATTTTCTTTCAACTCGACGAAATTTATTGGCTGACATTGTTGGAATATCCATAAGACTTGTTATGTGAGCTGCTTGAGTGTAAAAGCTACCAGAAGTCACAGTTGCCCACAAAAATGCAGTTTTTATTTTATTACTGCTACCAATGTTTCCACGCTCGATCACAGCACTTGAAAATTAATTCACTTCGAAATCCATCATGTCTTTCACTAACAAATTCAATTTGTGAAGATTCACACATATTTCAATGTCTTTCCAGAAGAAATGCCCACTCTATTACCTACATGCTTCAAGTCCACTATGCGATACCCAGATATCTCAGTTATGCCTTTATTTGGACCAGCTTCCACAATCAATTGAAAATGATCGCAAGTGCAGGAGAAGTGCAGACGGATTTTCCTTCAACTCTCAATATCAATTGGGTTGCGTTCAAAAGATGTACTATAGTCGGGATGGGTCAGTTCTTAAAATAAAGCCTTGTTCACGGTTTAAACTTTAATTAAAACTCAGGAATAAACACATTACACAAATTAAAACTCTGCCATCTCAAAAGTATCTCTCTTACCCAGTGCCAACATTATAATTCAAAACAACATTATCATAAGAACTTAAAACTATAACGCTACGAAAGGCAATCAGCGGCCGAGTAGCGGCGCGACGACAGATCAGTGATTGGTCGGCGCGACGCGCGGGAGCAAACATGCTAGCGCGTTGGTGAATATCTTTGAGGCGGCTGTCCTCTATTGGCCCTCTTACGACCAGGGAATTGGGAGCGTTCGGAAACGTTTTCCGCTATAGTACGTAATAAAATTTTACTTATCTTTATATTTCAATGTTACCTTTAGATTCCTCGTAGAACTGGTCAACGAATAAGAAAAAAAAACAGATTATAATAACTTGTTCAAAATAAAGCACGGAACAGAAAAAAAACAGATTGTAACTGAATTATATTTGTTTCTGAACGCACCATAACAAATTTCGACGTGAAAAAGCTTAGTAGGTATCTACTACAAAATAAAACAAACTATATAGATTTAAATATGTGTGTCTGTTTGAAACTGTTTGCAAAATGCGTAAAAGGTGACGTAATCCGGCAAAACCATATTTTGCAAATGTTTGCAAGTTTCATTTTATGATCACCTACTTTGGTAGTTTACCGATTTAAAATAATTTTATTTATTGTTGACCAAAAACATATTATTCAAATAATACTAAGAAACACTGACTTTGTACTCATCACTGACACGTATGACGTAGGTAATTAGTATTGTGACGAGATTTCATAAAAATCACGGGCCAACTTGATGTTTCTAATACCACCGAAAATAGAATTGTGTTTTTAGAATATTTAACTATTATACCTACGATAAATTAGAATTACAATAATACAGTATAATAGATAATATGAATCAAATGTATACTGAAGAAATATTGCAATTAAATCAATGAAAATGCATAGCATACAAAATAATAAGTACGCAAGAACTTCCGCGCGCAAATCATATAGCGCGGGACAACCGAGCTAGGAATGTATTTTCTAAGTTTCTAACAGTCAAACAAGTGAACGAAGTTTGGCAACGCCTTTTTTTCGTCCACATATTGCATGTAGGTCAAGGTTACGAAGAACGGCATCGTTGCATAAAACCTTCCTACGACTACTGGTATTTATGTTGCCATACAACAATAAAATTGTTTACATTAAAAAAAAAACATAACATTGATGTCATCAGTTTTATGTTATTTTATATTGTTATTTTTTTGAACGGTTGGAAAGGAAATAATTAAAACTAATTATTGATTTAACAGAATTATTATAAGATCGTCTGCACCTGCACGCCATCTAGCGTGCCATAGTCTAAACAAGTTTACTTGTCATTATTTGTCAAAAGTCACGCACACTACTAAAGAAGTGTCAAATTTTGCCGGGATTTCACTATTGTTTTTCTCGCTAAATAATGTAAGATAATGCCCAAAAAGGTCGATTGCGGACACTTTCCATTGTTGAGAAGTGATAAAATGATAAATTTTAAAGAAAAAGTCTCTGTGTGTCGTGTAAAGGTGTATTTCAAATATGTATGGAGGGTCGGTTGACACATTCACCTTAATAACTTTCAAATTCTTCTTCTAGATTTTTCTTGCATGTTCAACGACCATTCATTAAAACTAACGACGCACCCCTTTTGCACGGTATAACCACAATATAAATATGGACAGTACGGAAACTACCTACAAACGCTCGAAACCGCACACTCACACAAACATGCGCATCGACGGGGCACTTAGCAAGTCTTCGCAGTGCGCTCAGTTGTGCGTGCCGCGCCGAGACGAGTGGTCAGTTGGTCACGTATAAGTTCATATCTCCCGATATTTTTTTAAATGCAACGAACGTATTGCGCGGTATACGGCTGTGTCAACTCGGCTTCATCAGCAGAAGAAAGTATTTTTAAACGACTTCCAAAAAGAGGGAGGTTCTGAATTCGTCGGTTTGGTTTTGTTTTTGTATCATATTTGTTTCCGCATAACTCCCTCAATTATGAACCGAATTGAAAAAAAAAAATTTAATCGAAAAAGTATACTCCCGAGATGGTCCCACTGTTACCATGTCTGGATCTGATGATGGAATCTTAACGAAATCGAGGGCAACCATCAAATTTTATAGGCACGTATTACGTGTTTCGTATTTTTTCTAATGCTATTTAAGTATTTACATCTGGCAGTCATTACCTCATGTTGATGAGCTGATGATGGAAGGAATAACTCCTTAACGGTTAGGAGTTGGAGGATAATTCTTAAATAAAATCTTATGGGGTTGTATTCTTTCAGGTTATCTAGGTGAGCTGATTGTGGAAGGTACAACTCCTCAACGGTTAGGAGTTAAAAGCAATTATAAGAGAATCTTGAAGGTTAAGGGTTAGGTTTCTTGGTTGAATGTTAAATGCATCGTAACTATTAGTATAGGATATTACAACTAAAAATGGAAAAATGAAAACAACTATTTTAAAAAAACAGCTTCTGAAGTCGGTGACTTTTGTTTGTTTGATTTCCTGAAATCGCAACCTGTGCCGCAGCCGTGGATAGCGAGCGCGCACTCCAACGAGCGCACGAAACGTTATCGAGTATCGTCCAACCGCGGCTCGCTCCCGCCAAGACTTGTAACAGGTTAAGCCGCGTGCGCCGTTATGACAAAGTTAAAGATCTATAGTTCTACAAGTTGTTGTGTACTAAACTGTTTTCCGTGTTTAAACTACATAAATGTCTTTTGTTGAGATTAACCGACGCCATAAGATAACCTATTTAGATTGTATTTGTAAGCTAGCTTTTTTTAATTCGATTGATTGATCACAACAGAATAAAAATGTTATGTTAAGAAGTTATCTAGGGACTTCAGCAACCGTGCATAAAAGGGACAACCCTATGGCTTCAATGGAGCGTAGGTAGTTATCGCATCAACTAGGCTTAGTTTCGCTACTGTCCATATTTATACTGTGGTATAACAGTGGTCGCTGAGTCTGAATCATAATTAAGAAAACATCAATGTGAAAGTTTCTGGGCGACTGAATAATTATAAAATAACAGATCTCCCATTTTTCACCAAAAGTAGCCATTTTGCACAACAAAAGTAACTTACTTGTACTGTCTGGCTAGATATTTGTTTTTCAATACACCCTTCGAAAACTGGTTCTTATCGCACTACACTATAGGTTCAACATGCACTTTATTTCACACTCGTGGTTTTGTGTGGAAATAAAAACTTTGTGCGAAAGCAACAAAAGGAAAAAAAGCTTACTAAGTCATATAGTTTCCTAATAAATCATAACAAAAAGGTTTTTGGTTCTATAATTTTGTTTCTTCGAAAGTGTATTGAAAAACCTCGTTTTATACACGCGGGGGTATGTTACTGTAGTTCTCGGCTCGATAACCACCTTGCCTATGGCTCGGTTGTGAATATCGCCTCGACTGCAATAACAAAATGTCCCCACTTATATATCAAAATGTACTATATCTAGAAGCTGAATTTGAAGTATCAGTTCACAAATGTCAATCACAATCTTGTAAATGGGAATGTTAAACAGAGTCCTTTTAATCTATAATTGGAACTCTGTATTGGTTTGGAAATCGTGTTAAAATTATATTTGTGTGTTTGGTGTACTAAATGTTCACTTAAATTTTAATGTTTCATGATACCATCGCGTTGAAAAATTATCTTCAAACCTCATTGGAACGAAGCGAACCGAGCTATAGGTTTGATATTCCATTTATTGGATTTGCATCAGTAGTTTCTGCATTATTGTATGTTTTAATTAGTATTTTTATTATATGCGCTAAACGGGGGATACAGTTGTATGAAATAAGCGCTTTTTGAATTTACGCATCTATGTTTATTTATTTAGATTGTCTCAAATATTATTTATTATTTTATGTATTCGGTCATTCTTCACGATGTTCACATAGATCAAACCAAAATTAAAAAGCTATATAACGCTTATAGGTTTATTTTAAAGCACAGCTAGAATTTATTTTATAGGTTATGCATGTATAAACCAAAATTAGCAATTATTAAGTTCTGATTGGCCGAAAGTCAGATGACTCCATCTGCTTCTCAGTTTTATAGTGCCATCTATGGTGACCACCTTAGCCATTTTGCCCGATTAACCAGATTGGGTTTAAGTATAATCAATTTAGAGTAAAACAACATAACGCCAATCTGCATGCATCATGCTTACAAGAACTTAATGCTTCGTAATAACTAAAGCGCATTTGGTATCATCTCATAAACATTTCATAACATCATTACTAAAAAATTCTTTCAGCTTCTCGAATATTTTACTGTGAATAACTTATTAAAATGTTTAGTTTTAAGTTTATTTGAGGAAAAAGTAGCAATGAGGCGGTTTGTTATTTTGGTATGCTTGCAGGTAAAGTGAATGAATTATTTGTAGATACAGTATTTAGTTATAAAAATGTTGTAATTTTTGTTGATGGAGTAAGAGTTATTATAACTTTTATTACCTACTATAAAGTTCTATGTAGAACTATCGCTTTGCTTGCTCGCGAAGAGTTTGAGTCGAATGTTGGGGACTGATTTGACCAAAAAGTACAGGAGGAAGATATACCTCGTCGCTATTTTCAATCACTAGATTACTCGGTAAGGCCATCACTGGCCCCCAATGTACCTGCTTCGAATAAACTTCAATTTCATCTGCAGCAAAATCCTTAGACAAATATTCACTCTCCAAAAAGTTTATACTAACCAAAAATAATCCACAATTCCCCTTACCAGGTGTGGACTGGAAATCATTGACGATTCCGGCGTGTTTGCCGATCACCACGGATTATTTCCCAGACAAGCGTTCGTTGCAGAACGATTATTTGGTGTCCGACTACAACCTTCTGCCGGATGACGTGAACGCCGACTTTGCACAGAACAGAGCCATTTATAAGGAGCCTCTGACTACCATGGAAGTGTTCAAAGAGTTGGTGTCTCAGAGATTGGCTCAGGTTAGTGTGAATTTTTAGTGCTGCATGCTGTCTGTGTGTATAACCTAATTTGCCCTCGACTCTTTAGTGAGCGGAGCTGGCACCGCAATGTTACGTGTCCACGTGCCCGCACTTGTTGTTTACAATAATGGAATTGACGCCGAGATTTATAAACGTAATATAGCACATAAGTACTTCTTTTACGGACACAAACAATAATTATATTGTGCGATTCTTGAGCGTGAAAATGGTCGCTTCTTGTTTGGTTGCGTTAATTGACTACACTCTTTTTTTAACTAGGGGCCGTTCAAGTATTACGTAACCAGATTTACTGCAATTATTCCCCCCCCCTCCTGGGAAGGGGGGGGGGGAAATAATTGTTTGTCAGCAAAAGTAATCAAAGCTCTAACCCCCACACCCCCATGCTTACGTAAACATTGGTATACTTATGCATTTTTCTGTTAATGTATTCTGTTTTTTTTATTTAATAAGAAAATACGCTTAGGAGAGGACTTTAACGTACATTTTCATTAAAACCAACTTTATTGACACAATCACCGACAATGCGTTTCGTTTTCAAGCATAGACAATGTGTGGGTTGCCATAATTATGTGTAAAAAGTAAACAACTACTGCTGACGTAAACATCATCTAGACCCCCCCACCCCCCATGTCATCAAAAATAAGCAAAACAAAGACCCCCCCCCCGCCCCCCATTAGTGCTTACGTAATTCTTGAACGGCCCCATTGACGCTTTTTCGGCCCACCATGGATCTAAGTGTTGAGTTTTTTCACTAGGAATTATTCACGAACAGCCTGGAACCCAGATCTATTCCCGGGCAAAATCCTTAGGCTACACGGCACCATCTATAAGGCTCGTGGCCCTTTTTTTTGGAGGTCAGACTTGTACTTACTAAAAACCACCATGTTCCTTCTTAGCCCTCTGTGTTCGGGGTCGCGCTATCCCTTTCGAACAACCCGCAGCCCCGGCAGGAGGCTCGTAGTCCTTTCGTGGAATATAGGCGTGTGGTTACTTAAGTATTGATATTCGGCTACTTCTCATTTCCAGGGATTCCAGCTCATAGTGGGTGTGAATGAGAACGAAGTAATAGAGTCCCATTGCCCGTCAACGGCCGCTCCGCCCCCGTCTAAAGTGGCGCCACAGTGCGGCAAGCAAGTGAACGCGGCGCCTACTAAGCGATATCTGTTGTCTATTGGAAGGATCTTTCATAAGCTTACGCTTGTCGGGTCTACCATCACCGTCACGAGATATAGACCTAGGTAATGATTTTTTTGTGCCTCTGAATTATGGAATCGTATTGCTGTTAGGTGAATTCAGTTGTGGAATTCATATTTTTAATTGAATTCCACTACTGAATTTTAATGAATTTTGTAGATGATTCTTGATCCACCAGTGTTAAAACATTACGTCGAATAAAAAAAAACAGTTATGAGGTGTACGAGTTGCTAGCCCAAATAGTCGATTATCGCAACACGGTAATCTTGAATTTGCTTACGAACCATTATATCGATTTAAAGGTTGTGCGATGAAATGAAACATATTTGACAGAAACATAATTCCATTCCATTCAAGTAAATCGTATTTGAAACAATAATATTCCAGATAAAAATACAAGGACCAAATTCTCCATGTTCTTCCGTTTTAACATCTGTACACATAATTCTTACTTCCATATCTCACCTTTCAGACATCCGTACCCGCCCTTCAACATCCACTACCGCTACCGTTTCCACGCGCCGAACCACGACACATACGAAGTGTCCTGGGTGTCCTTCACTACGGAAAAACTGGAGACCTATAATTGGAACTATATGGACCACTACATATGTACACGAGGGGACACCGACTTCGCGTTGGCCGAGGTCATTGTCACGGTAATAGGCCAAACGGCAGTATTCATTAACAGCCTTTAATTGCTATTAACTAATTTGCTGCCGGGCCTTTTTTTACTTTGCTGTTTTTTTTTTTACTTACTTATAGGGTGACTGGTTACTAATTAGTGACCGATTTATATTCGCCCAACTGGTCAAAATGTTTTATTTGAGCGATTTCAGGTTTGGTCTCTTTGTAAAAGTTGTTTGTTATCATGAGTACGATCACATGTTTAAGTATCGGCCAGTAATAGGGATGTTTCCTGCTAAAAAAATATGATTCAGTTTAGTCAGTTTGTTAGATTATTGAAAAATATTGGATACGTGTTTTTTTTTATTTTATCCAATTATTAAAAATTCACGACACGACTTTTCGAAGTACTGTATCGTCTTTATTTTTTGGAAATCTATCTGACGGACTAATTAGATGTTTTTTGTCAACTACCCTACTACCAGTCACCCTATACTTATACATATATGTATATATATATATATTTTTTTTTTATTTCCTTTTTTTTCAAGTATCTTTCGCGAAACGTTATGCCTTTTTCATTTCTATTGTTGATATTTTTTTTTGTGTAATGAAATAATGTAGGCATTTTATGTGCTGCAATATTATTCGAACCAGTTTTAGGAACTCAACAGTATATAAATCAATGTCAAAAGAACCTGTGTATAAAAATCGAGGTAATACCAGACGTATAATATTCTACCTTACTAACCATATAAGAAATTGTAGGCTCTCAAATACTGGAGGTTCCGTACTCTCCTCCTGCCGTTATACAATCCAGCAACTAAACAAATAATGGACGATAATGTGATCCACTGCGACATCTACCCGACCCCAACGCGGCTCGACCTCGACCAACTGACAGATGGGTTCCTAAAAATGACTGAACAATACTTCAATAAGGTCAAACGACCTAACAAACAGAGGGTAAGTATGGCAACAGGATTTAGAACAGTGTTTCATGTGGAATTAATTGATCGGCGCTAACTTTTATTCAGAATGCTGATTAGAACTACACCTTTATGACGTAACCATTCCGACTTACTTTAGCTTTCATTTTCACCGTTGAACAACATTAATTGCCTATTTGACAACTGTTAAAAATTCACGAAACTGTTATGTTATTTCGAAGAACTAACGGAAATAACATGATGTGTGAAAAAAGTAATAAAATCGATCAAAAATGACTTAGTTTTAACTGATTTTAAATGACGTGCTAGACAAAGACAGCACTACAAAAATGTGACGTCATATTTCATACCGCCACAGTTACGTAGTACCTACAAATGGCCGTTTCGCACGACAAGGATAGAAACTGCCCCCACCAAAAACTTCTAAAGCGTGAAATAACTCCATTTTTTTTATCGATTTTATTACTTTTTTCTTCCCTTGGTAAGACTGGTCGTCAAACTTTCGGGGCACTGAGTACTTGTAACTTTGTAACGACTGTCAAAGATCTCCAAGCAACAACCGACGTCAAATGTTTTTCAAGAACTTCTAAACGATCATTTAATTTTACATTTAGGTATATTTCTTGCTATTTCATTATTAGACATTAAGTAGATATTTTAGCGCTGATCAATTAATCGTATTTAATTCAGGTGCAATCTCAAGACACTATAAAAGGAGATTTGAACTTATTATATTTTAATTGATTTTTTAGTTTATTTTTGTTCATATATGAGTATTTTTTTGTGTATGTATGTAAATGATTCTATAACTTGTAGAAATTGTCCAATACATTCAAAAGTATGCCATTTTATGTCAAAATGTAAATATTTATACAAAATATTATAAGTGGAGCATGATTGTAGTTATTTGCACTTTGTATGACACTTAGATACCTACTACTTGCACTGCATGTATCGTAGAAGTGCACTTTTTTCTAAATAATATGTAGACTTGCAATAATATTTCTTGACAATTCAGTTTTTATGTTCCCAAAAACTATTTAATTACTGAAATAATTTATACTAAATGTCTACTCAAACATTAAATTATTAATTTCACAGTCGTAATTTTGTAAACGCATGCTAATTTTCAACTAGAATATTTGTTGTTGTTTTCACTGTCTTAAATGTGTCGTCCATGTTAAGTGTATGAGTCTGATGCAACTTGGCATGTTTATAATTTATCTATGAGATTTTATTTATTCTTTTGTTGCACACTACGTGTTATTTGTAATTTCTTGTTTGAGTCTGAGCGCATGACGTATTAACTTGACAATAATCCTATAGACCGCAGACCGGGCGTGATATGAACTGCCTAAGCATTGTGTACACATTTTGCTTCAAACGATTACTTTTCAGTATCGAACTAAGCATCGCTATCAACATTACCTACGCAACAAACCAAATTAGGTGACATCGATTTGGGCGTCACCGCACAGGTAGTAGCGTCGCTTAGAATCGATTAGTTCCTTCGTCGTTGTCAGGCGACATCGTCTCCGCTCTGCGGTCAAGTTTCTGTGCTCGGAATTGTGAAATTGTTGTGCAAAAATCGCACCAGTAAAATGCCTCGAGATCGCGAGCCCTCAGTACCGTTACTGAGTGCGTCCGGTCGCAGTGGGCGACACGCGGCAACAGACGCGGCCCCCTGTAGTGTGGCTGTGCAGATGGCGCTGGCGGGCGGCGGCGCGGCCGACGCGGCGCTCACCCGGCGCCGACACTCCACGTCCATCCTCACGCGGAGCGCGCAGGTACGCCACGCCACTGACGTACACGTGTCCCGGTGTACGACCGACGCCTCACACGACCGCTCCAACGACACACTCCGACGCTTGCGATCTTAGGTCCATAGGATTGTAGTGTCATGTGTAACGTTAGAGTCACGTCTACGCTAGTTATTACTTAGTGTGCAGCCCACTTCCGCCGCCACTCCCTCTTGTCTCCACTACGACTCCATGTTGACACTTTTCAGTTTTCAGTTTGTACTGCGATCAAATGGGGCAACCAATTTTTATAAAAACGGTGTGCATAATAAAAATTTTCACGATTCAGAGTTTTAAACTTCGGATGCTAACAGCAAATAATGGGTCTCTGGTCTTTTGATCGCTTGACTCGTATCTTTATGTTCAATTCGGAATCAAAATTTTATAATTTCGTTGTTATTTTCTGTGGCATATTTGCGCACTTATTTCATTGGCTCCATGAAAACCTGGTTTGTTATCAATTGTTAATTTGTATTAACCTTACATTGGAGTGGCGTTTGACCTTCTAATTTTCACACCTTAACCATTAGTAAACTAACGTTACCACGTTGATTATTATGACACAGTAGGTACTAATTTCACAATTAATCGTAATTTTATAGATAACAGTGCAGTGGAGGTCTTCGCCAGGTGGATGCCTCTTCTACTGATTGTAGATATTTGTTTAGCAGCAATCACCTATAAATCCTATAATGCAATACTCTAAAAGTCGATGGCAAAAAGTAATATTTGATTATACTTGTAGTCCTGTATATTCAAAAATGTCTTTTTGTCCAACCGACTGACAAAAGTTCTGATTGAACTCTCAAACAAGAACCACCACATTGAATATGCATACTGCGTATATATTTGCACAGCTTATTATAAAATTATGCAATATTATTATGCACGGAATGCACAGATATTAAGACATTTTGTTTGCTGGCTTCTTTAAATTATCATTTTTATATTATTTTGTAGTAGTTTACGACATAACACTTTTGAATAGCATAATACTGAAGTTTATGAACTCCTGAGTGTACACATAAAAAAAATGAAAAAGAATGATTTCAGAATTTCTTTTATACAATTACGGGTATGTCAAGTGGTACACACAATATTAATCTGTGTGTAGTAAGCATATCATTTATTAAAGTATTTCGAACTTACATTTAAATGCATGAAATTTGCAAGGTTCCCATACCTATACTGTAGAAACATTTCAACTGTACGAAGTAACTTTGTCTTGGGGGCAGTTCCAGTATTATACTATTTCGAATGTTATGATAGGATGTAGGTAATCTGTTGCCGTGTTAAAGTACGTGTTGTGTGTGATGTATCAGGGCGGTGTGTCCAACTCACCGTTCAGGGAGCGCGTGGGCAGCACTCGCCTGCCTGACCGACCGAGGCTACGGATCGAAGCCATGTCAGTACCAACGTGACACATACATATCAGAGCCTGAGCTGTGACCTGGCCGATTTTAAAGATAACTATTTATTTCTATTAATCGCAGCTAAACTGTTTTTCTATTTAAATGAGTAGTCTTTCAAATTGGTCAGTAGTTTTATATGCATTTTATACGCGTCTCTCAAGTTTATGACACACACGGCGTATTATCTGAAAAAAATTGTCGCGGTAGCCGCGAAATACACTAACTTGTTGTCTTATTGTAAAATTGTTAATATATAAGTACATACCATTATATCGCCCAACAAAGGGCTGTTTTTTTTTTTGTGGTTTTGAAATCATCAAATGACTCCTCCTGCTCTGAGCAGAGCGATAGGGAGTGTCAGACTTCTACTGACTAAAAACCACTCATGTTCCTTCTTAGCCCTTTATGTCGAGGCCGCGGTATCTCTTTCGAACAACCCGCAGCAAAAAGACTATCTTATAACCATTCAATTAATATCACTCAAATCCCTATGCCGTTTTTTAATCCGACTATCGTAAAATCACGTGTAAGTAAGACTTTACGTTTTAAACTACATAACAATGTTACGACTGAAAAGACGCGTATAAAAAATCGCAATGCGTATGTTCGCTTTATGACTGTCGCATGGTGTGTTGCGCTTGACCAAGTTTCTTCACATTGCTAACACTCATTCATTCGTTCGTTCTTATAATACACATTTGACACTTTCATTCATCCATCTTCCTTACGTGAACCAACTATGCTTCATACCTGTGCTCTTATAAACAATTAACTAACTCACTTATTTTTTATTTATTTATGTAAGTTGCACCTTTTTATTTAGATTTGTAGCTTTTAATTTTCCCTTATTTTATTACTAAATTGACAAATTGTTTTTTTTACAGATATCCTTTTAATATCAATTCTAATTCATGACACGGTTTATTTTACTCTTGCTAAGCTATCATCGAATGCTTCCCCGTGCCTCTCCTATCAGTTGCTTATTCTTATCCTTTTTGAATGTTTCATTGCAGCAACTATCACCTACTAAGTCACTAAACACTAGTCAAAGTAACAAGTAAGTATACAGTTCGCTCCATCATTCCGTTTTATAGTGGTCGTTTTAGAGTCAGGCGTTGAACGCGCATTTAAAAACAAATTCTAACCTATTATTCCCGCGGTTTTACTACGTCATCCAACGGAAACTAGTCCATGCTCCCATGTGAAAAGATTTCTGTTGAAATCGAAACATGGTCTAAACATAATATCACATCCGAAGGATTAGGCAGAGGTGCACCCACACCCACCAGTTAGGTTTAAACATGATTTGTCTTTACGCCAAATTTCATACATATATGCATTGACTTATATATTACTGCGTAAGGACTGGGCGGACCGCACGTTACAATGACGCCTCGAACTTGGTCCTAAAACGGTATTTCCTAAGCCGAAGTGAACTAGTCCACGATCGGCTCTCTTCGGGTGTGGTCGTAAATTTTATTAAAAGCTTTATTTATGTTCTTTATACCTCGAAAATATCGCGCCGCTTAAACAAGGTTACGTTAACGAGCAGACTACACCGATTCTCTGTATGGCGAACGCGTCGAGCAAATGTTCGGACGACCGTATCTTTAGTTTTTATATCAATGCATATATGTGATAAAGTATGAAATATTAACAAGCCTTGTGGACAGTTGAAATGGGACTGGGCTGGCCACTGTGGGCCAAAATATCCACGCTCTGGTGCTAGAAGGGGCCACATTAGCCCTAGATCGAAAGATTGTTCAGTCGCGGGAGAGACCTTTGCCCAGTAGTGACACAGGTTAAAAATGCAATTTCATGGAAAACCTATCCCATATTATGCGAATACGAATGACTCTAAAACGCCCTAAAATCATAATAATTTTCTTATAACTTTACTTCTGCTTGGCAGCTTTGCGTTTGGAATTATCTGCTTCACAATCATTGTTAGATTTTGTGTTGTAATTGTGGTGAAATGTTCTAATGTAATAATGACTTCAGGGCTGCAGCGAAGACTGTTCTAGAAAGAACGCAATCTCAGACTGGTGAATGCGACGACACTTATGATGACGGGTAAATATTTCTGAAATTATTGTTATACATTGTCTTTTAATCATTTGAGTGCAATAATAATTTATGTAAATCGTTCTTGGCGTGATGGCACGCCACGTACTTTGCATTTAAATTTAATGATTGTTAATGACTGTATCGTCGATTCAGATTGATATTTATAAATGGTGTTTTGCATTTTGTTACAAAACCTATTTGACAGCATTACAATTTAAGTAAGAAATAGAATGGGGACTTGTTTTGCAATGTGGGGCTGTTACAATGGCAAATAAGCTTTACAAGTAAAAGTCACATAAAAAAAACCATATAATATATTGATATACCTTTTTCAGAGTGCCAGAACCGAAACTGAAAGCGAACTCGTCATTGGCGGAGATTGTTGAACGCATGCGTAGCCCACAGCTGGGCGTGGGCTTCCTACAACAGACAGTTAGCCTGCCGTCCCACACATTCGTGTCAATATACGCCATACACTGGTTACAAGCTAATATGGAGGGCGTTACCTACGAAAGAGCTACGGCTGTTATGGAGGTAAACTGATATTATTTTATTTAAGTAATAGCTTAAAGTAGTCACACAAACACCCGAAATGTGGTTTTAATTACATAACTGCTCAATATTATTTATTTATTTATCACACATGTTACATTTGCAATAACAGATAATAAATGTAATGCGAGAAAGTAACTTAAAATACACTTAAATTAAATTCATCGCTCATCATTATTATCTTGCCCTTTTCTCAATTCAAATTCTTCGCTAAGCTAATAAATTATGAAATGGTTTTTATTTCAGAAATTACTACAAGAAAAAATGATTTGTCACGCATCTGGTGATACAACGAAGCGTTTTGTCATAGGATACTATATGTATCATATCTTGCCACAGAAAAAAGAAAAAGGTTAGTGATTCTTCATCTTCTTTCGTATCGGAATGAGAGTAGTTCATACCGCGGTTAAAATCTAGTCATCAAGGAGATTTTGGAACCATCTGGCCTACAATCGGCATATTTTGCCCCCCTCCCCCTCCGATACGGACTCGTACAAGATTAACCAATCACAGGAGACACCAACCGCGTTATGGAGTTCAACGAATATGACTACTCTGTATTGGGAGTACGAGACACGTAGACTACACATTCGTTTTTAAGCTTAACTGAAATCCTCCCACCCATCCTATCGAGTGTTGTTGTAGGTTGAACACGCGCGTGAAATAAAGCTAATTTAATCATAGTTTCCTAATAATTAATGACAACAATACATTTCGTATTTATTACTTTATATTTTATAAAATTGTATTGAAAAACGTCGTTCGATACTCGTGGGCATTTATTACTGCAGTTCTCTGCTTCATAACGACCTCGACGGCGCGGCTCGGTTGTGAATTCCGCCTCGAATGCATTTACAAACTTCCTGACTTTTATAGAAATGTACTAATTCTATTATTTTTGTACAGATGCTATACCAGACTACGTAAAGCCTTTAGGCGACCTCCAAAGCTTCGAGAATGAATGGATGGAGGTCGAAGTATTAGGACCACGGTCGCCATTGCTGTCAGCTGAGACCTTGATGGGGGCTATCGATATATTTGGCACTAGCCCGGTTACTGACGACACGGGAGTGCCCGCCTTCCTCTGTGATAATATAGACCCTAGTTATATGCAGTTGGGTTCTGATAGTGACAGTGAGTATTGTGTGTGAGTTTTGGATGTATTGCTCCTGATCGTGATATACAAGGTGGAGAGACCATACAACAATAAATTAAACTTCGTGTATCTCATGACCTCCAGAATAGGCTGGTTATCGCCGTGGCCTATCCACCATCGATCACCTGTACTCTCTGCATGAGTTGATTGGAAAGCATGAAGAATTTAATTTGCCGTTATACCTTGCTTTCGTAGATTACTCCAAAGCTTTTGACATTTTTCCACACGAAGCCATGTTCATAACTCTTTATAAACAAGAAATAGAACTTATGTTAAATTAGTAGAATTAATTTATCACAATATAGTACACCACTGGCCCATCTTCTGCAATCCTAAAAAGTGTAAAACAAGGCGATCCACTATCTCCAAAACGCTTCACTGCGACCATCGAAGAAGTTTTCCAAAAGTCAGATTCACCCTGGGGAGACATTGTCGTTGGGGAAAAGAGTTTAACTAATGTTCGATTCAAAGAGGGAAATAATATGATGGAAGAGAGATCAGACGCGCTGCGCCCATTGGCGGCACGCCATGGCAAGTTATTTTTAGGCGACGAATAAAAATATAACTTTATGGTATTGAAATAAAGTTGAAATTTCAATGTTAAGCGTCTATAACGCGGTATTGTTTTTGTAAATTTCAACTTTATTTCCGTACGTTTAAGTTATATCTTTATTATAATTTAGTTTCAATTGTCTGGTTGCAGTGCCCCTGTACAAGAACACACACTTAGACATTGACATCAGCAACAAGAGTGACCGCATCGAGTGGGGTCACGCGCGCTATCAGGCTACCTTCCGTCCAGACCAGGCCTATGAGATGTGCATACAGTGGGCCGTCGCTAGCGGGAATATCGTCGCTGAACTGGTTTGTATCGCTATTAATATGCCTAGCCTTTACCCAACTATGTTGGGGTCGGGATCGCGCGGGTGCAGTTCGGCAACTGTCCCACGGGGCACGATCCCGTTATTGGGATAAAAAGTATCCTATGCGTTAATCCAGTTTACAAACTATCTGCACGCCAGATTTCATTTATAAATTCATCCTTACAAACTTTCATATGTATAATAGTAGTAAGGAATCTGTGTGCATTTCCCAGATATTCGGGTGGGCGCGCAAAGCTCAGAGCTGTCGACTACAAATGGTGCCAATACCCGCGGATCCACTCGCTCTGCCGTTCACGTTGAAGTCAGACCCTCTGAGGGGGCCCATCTACGTACCCCTTAACGAAGAACCTCTGCTCAGGAGCAAAGTCACGTTATTTGAAGGTACTCTTCCAATAGATTTTTAGAATTAAGGGTATTATTCCAACTGTAGTTATGTCATGCCTTTAAGCTGTGTGTAATTTGTACACTATACGACATCTGTTTGAATAATAGATAGAAAGAAGCATGAAAATGACGATTTTCAATTGTTTAATTTGTGCGAAATTTCACTCTTATAGGTTTGGACTAGGCGTTGATGAGTCAGTCAATCAGTCAGGACTTCTTTTTATTTATATAATAATAGATAGATAGATTTTACTTACATAGGTGTAAGTATATTTTTATGTAATTGATACACAGCCATAATCTACAATATCACTAATTCTATGGATATAAACAAGTATGCAATTATATCTGTCGAACAGAACGAATCGGAATGCTAGACTGTATGTATCGGAGATGAATATTGAGGTGGATGTGACAAGAATGGAAGCAGTGAGGAAAACTTTGTATGGGCATGTGATGAAGGACGAATTGCATGTGACTAAAAGAGTGATGAATGTACATGTTGATGGGTTTTGCGCCGACCCCAAGTAAAAGGAAGGGTAGAAAGACGATAATAATTGGCTATTTGACTACTTTTAAAAATTCACGAAAATATTTCAAAGAACTAACAGAAATAACACGATGTGTGAAAAAAGTAATTAATTCTTCACTTGTACAGGCTACACTCTCCGTGTACTTAAATGTCACAAAACAAATTTAATTATCGACTGTTTCTGAATAGGGATGTTTCCTGCTAAAAATTACTGTGATTCTGTTTAGTCCGTCTGTTAGATTATCATAAATATCGGATACGTGTTTTTTGTTTTATCAAATTAATAAAAAAATACGAAAATAAAACGTGTTTAAGATCATGACTGGGGGTGTGTGACGTCACTTCGTGGTATAAAATGTATCAAGCTATGACGTCACACGACTTTTTGAAGCACTGTATCGTCTTTATTTTTTGTTTATGTGAAAAAAAAAAGAATATGTGTCCAATATTTTTTGGAAATCTATCTGACGGACTATAATTAGTTTTTTTTTCAACTTATCTATTACATCCTCAGGATTCCCCGAAGATACGTGGTTGGAGCGACTGTTCCTTTTCCAAGAAGCCATAGTGGGTCGTTTCGGGTTCATCAAATGTACTGTAGAGAGTACATCGCACGAGGCTGGCGTAGGTGACCACTTGTATGTGCATGTGACTGGGAACATGTTCATACTCATACCTACCACTGTCAAGTCGGAGCAGAGGGCGTTGAGGACCAAGCCGGCTAACAAACCTCTCAATGCTAGCAGGTAAAATTACTTCTTAAATACCACAATATCTCCCTACACTCCCTTCCGCTCTGCCCAGAACGAGAGGGGTCATTTGATGATTTCCCAACCACAAAAAAAGTACCACAATATCAACAGAGAAGACCAGTTGAAAATTTAGTAATTTTATGTATTTTATTGAAGATTTAATTAGTACAGTTTTTTAGTAGGGCATGTTCTGCAGCCCCCTCACCTGTCCCTCCACTGGTGACGCCCATGGTTACTTGCTAAAACAGGAGTTTATACTTCTGCCTCGAAACATTTACAGCTATAACACCCGATGTTTGTGCACAACAGATACCCCGTTCACCCAGAGGCGGCGCCCAGTCCTCACGAGGGATATATTACGAGACACGTCAGCGGGAAGAACAAAGATGATTACGATAATAGCCGGCGGGTAAGATAATTATAATAATCCTGAAATATATAAAATTAAATAAATAAAATTGATGTGTCCGTTTGTAATTTTCTAAATAACAGCTTTCTACTGAATCCATATGAAAGTACATAATATACAGTACTTATATTTTATATCTATCTATTTTGACGGGGCTTTTACTGGCAGACAGCTGCTGCTACAAGGAGTAACTAAGGCTAATACTTTTATTTTAGAAAAAGAATTAGGGTTCCGTGCAAAAAAAAACAAAATTCTTGAAATTGTTAACCAAATCCGATTCAAATGTGGAAGTAGGTAATACTTTACGCGGACGATAGTCACGGGCAACGGCTATTAGCACATAAAGAGGGTAAAAACACCCTTAACGAAGTACTCTTTCCCAGCAATAATTGTGCGTAGAGTTACCTGAGTGTAATGTACAGAATGTTTGATAGACGGCTTCATGAGGGGTCCGTTTTAAACTAGTATTTACCTTTTGAAAAATTTGGTACTTTGACCTCCAATATTTCCGTAACTTGAAGGTTCTCAGGTATGGTCTAGAACAAAAAAAATCATTGCAATGTCTGAGAGAACGAGTGCCTTTCGGGTATTTTAAACCCTTTATAATAATAATGGGCTAGGTTATTGTCATTAACCAGGCACAAGTTCAGTCTCCGTGGCTGCTACAGAGAAATTCCTGATGGAAAAATCTAATAACACATTACCTGACCCGTCAATCAACCCAGGATCTCATTCTGTCTACATCAATCTAGTAAAAATTCTTACTACCGCTGTTGTAGCCGCAACTTCGGAGGGTCCGCGGCTGAATATATCCGCTGTGGACCTGGACTGCGATATGCCAAGAGGATTGAAGTTATAATAATATTATTTCAGATGGGTTTCCTCTGGTCATGGAATCACATGATATCAAAGAAGTGGAAGTCGTCACTCACTCCAGCTACTGGAGACGAAGGCTTCCAAATGCGGATGCTCAGGGACTTCAAACATTTCTGTGCGAATCAAGAACAGAGACTCAGTCAGTTCTGGGATCAATGTTGGGAGATGCGGGAAAAGGCACTTGGCATGCAGTTATAAGCCAAATGTTACATTTATAATACTGTTAAATATACCTATACTTTATGATTTTCTTAAGTTGTACTTATTATTATTAATAACCTGATGCCAATAACGCAATTCCGTTCAGGCTCAGAATGTCCTTTTCCCAAAATGTCCCTTGGTTTCAAAAAGTCCCTTTCCAAAAATGTGCCCTCCCCATAATGTCCATTTCCCAGAATGTCCCTTTCCCGAAATGACACTTTCTCAAAATGTCCCTCTTACGACAGCTACGATTTTAAACTTTCCATTTCACCCATTAAGTAGCCTATTGCTGTCTTTTTCTCACAAAAGTAATAGTGTCATTATGATCAATAGGTACGTTTCTGCGATCGATAATTAGACAAAATGTCGATGCTATCGATATTTTTTGTTTTTTATTTGGACAATATAGTGTACCTAGTACCTACCTAATTAAAACATAAATATGTACAAACAATTTACGGTATATGCTTAAATAATATTAATCTGTATTGTGTCAATTCAACCGTTAATTAAATTAAGGGCATATTATTATAAATTTAACTTTATTTATTTGGAACGTGGTAATATTCGATAATCTATTACATATTGATAATGAAGTACTTAGGACCTTTACAACGTTAAAACGTGTAGGTAAGTACATTAATTTGTCATTCTATTATAAACAAAATATCGACGTCAGAATCCGTTTTATGTCATGGTCACATCACTACGGCGGGTGACGTCATCTTGAAATAGCCAATCCGATTGCAGTTGTCACTCCCCGCGCACCGCCTGCCTACCGCATTTAAGAATTGTTGCGAGTTATGCAGTCAGTGATAGAATTATGAACCACTTATTGTCTGCTAATCTAATAGATAAAAATAAACTCGGCCTAGTCTAAAATACTTACTAACGTGAAATATATCATATATAGGATCCTATTAGTGGTATCTCCATAAAATGGCGATAGGAAATGCTGAAGCAGTGGAACATTTAAAATATGGCGATGGTGAAAAACATAATAACCATTACAACTCCGATAACACCTTAAGAAATGAATTTTACAACATGGACCACAAGTACCGGGGTAAGGCCCTCATTTTCAGTCACGACTTCTATGAAAACCTACCATTGCAAAAAAGACACGGCAATGATAAAGATTGCCAGAGGATGGTGACATGCCTGGAACTGTTATCATTTAGTGTTAGTGTTTTCTGTAATCTAAAATATGCAGAAATTATGAATCAAATTGAACTAACAGCGAAGATGGATCACTCCAAGAATGATTGTCTTCTAATTGCGGTTTTAACTCATGGACACTCTCATGCATTTTTGTTTGCAAGAGATCTACATTACAGAGCGGAAACATTATGGCGTCGGTTTACCGATAAAAACTGTCCTACACTTGCAGGCAAGCCTAGGTTATTTATAATTCAAGCTTGTCAAGGTGAAAAGTTAGATGATGGTATTACATTATACCAAAGATCAAACTATACCGAAGCAGACGGATCGTTTGAACCACACAAAGTTCCTTTTCATCGTGACTTCTTACTCGCACTTTCTTCTGTACCTGGGTATGCTTCGTGGAGAAATATGAGTTCTGGCTCTTGGTTCATCCAAGAACTATGTGAAGAGTTGGAGCGCTCGGCGACAGAAACGGATATTTTGACATTACTTACCTTTGTGAGTCAAAAGGTTGCCTTAAATTATGAATCGAATAATCATGAGGGGTACAGTAAAAAGGCAGTTCCTTACTTTTCGAGTCTGCTGACACGTCGTCTCGTTTTTACAAAAAAAACTGATAGTTCAATAAGTCATGGGAAGGGGCTTTTGGCCAGGAATGGGATTGCGCCGGCTAGCAGTGTCAGCTTGCTTAGTAATGGTATAACGCCGGCTAGCAGTGCCAGTTTGCCCAGTAATGATATGAGGCCGGCTAGCTGTGCCAGTTTGCCCAGTAATGGTATGACGCCGGCTAACAGTGCCGGTTTGCCCAGGAATGGTATGACTCCAGCCAGCAGTCCCAGTTTACCCAGTAATGATATGACGCCGGCTAGCAGTGCGAGTTTGTCCAATAATGATATGAGGCCGGCTAGCAGTGCCAGTTTGCCCAGTAATGGTATGACGCCGGCTAGCAGTGCCAGTTTGCCCAGGAATTGTATGACTCCAGCTAGCAGTGCCAGTTTACCCAGTAATGATATGACGCCGGCTAGCAGTGCGAGTTTGTCCAGTAATGGTATGACGCCGGCTAGCAGTGCCAGTTTGCCCAGGAATGGTATGACGCCGGCTAGCAGTGCCAGTTTTTCCAGTAATGGTATGTCGCCGGCTAGCAGTGTCAGTTTGCCTAGGAATGGGATGACGTCGGCTAGCAGTACCAGTTTGCCCAGTAATGGGATGACACCGACTAGCAGTGTTAGTTTACCCAGGAATGGGATGACGCCGGCTAGCAGTACCAGTTTGCCCAGGAATAGGATGACGCCGGCTAGTAGTGTCAGTTCAACTTCAAGCCGTAAGGAATCATTTTTTGGCTATTTTGGTGCTTGTTTGGGTTATTGATAAAATGTTTTAGGCGTCCGCTATACCTACAATTTTATAAGAATTTGTACCAGTTTACTTTTAGTTCACTTTATAGTTATTAAACTTTTTTTTTATCGTAAGTCCCACATTGTATTAAAGTAAATAATAAAATATATTTAAATGCTGTTAAGGTGGTTTGTTCTTTATCTGATTTATATCTAACTACCTACGCTATAGCCATGTAGTAGTTGTATGTACCTTACTATTATATTACAAACGCGAGCTATCGCCGGCCGTGTACAAGCCGAAGCTAAATATATTATTATAGTATAGGTACCATCGTAGAAAGTTTAATTTATAATTACACTAGCTGATGCCCGCGGCTTCGCCCGCGTGGAAGTCGGTCAAATTATATACTAAAACCTTCCTCTTGAATCACTCTATCTATTAAAAAATAAACGCTTCAAAATCCGTTGCGTAGTTTTAAAGATATAAATAAGCATACATAGGGACGGACATACAGCGACAGTGACTTTGTTTTATACTATGTAGTGATATATTATCTACCTACTACGTACCTACTCGCCCAGGCGTATGTAGATCAACTGCAGGCCCTTACTGCCCATAGGGCAAATCGGCAAATGCCCGATGGGCCGGATGCCTGATGGGCCGGTGTGGCCGATTGGCAGTCGACTTTCTTTTGCTTATAAAAAAACAACGCAATACTCGTACATCGATTATGAGTAAGCCCCTGAAAGAGAACCTGCGAGAATAGTTTTAACACGACGGCTCCATTTTTCGACCTCTAGATTACCATTTCTATTGGATTGTCGCATGATCGACCGGTATATAGATAGACGCAAATAAATTAGGAGCCCTTCCCCCAGGCTTTAAAAGCGCCGATGGCTTCCGGCCACCGTATGCGCGGGTCGGTGGACGGTGAGTATTGTGAGTAATGGGCTAACTCTCCGTCTAGCGTCTGTCCGTCTTAGGTCGCGTCGCGCGGCGCGTTGTGTGTTTTTAATTCAATCAAACACATGGCGATGTATGTATAAAAATCGCTTCTCGTAAAATCGATGTCGTTTGACATCGATTTTACGAGAAGCGATTTTTCGCTCGTTTTAAACTAACTGCAGCGTTTGTTGCGGTGGACGCGCCTCTCAGTAAATGAATAAATAAAAAAGCTCAAGACGAGCCTTCTGCACACGCCGCGCGACACCCCGCGTCTCCGTATCCTAAGTAGTGACGACGGCGCGGCGCGTTCGTGTTCCACACGCGCCTGGGTATCCTAAATAAGGTTAAGCGGTACTTAATCAAGCCTGGACAGCTTTCAATATTATTTAAAGCTGAAATCCGAGCCAGGAGGCTAATTGGTGACGATAAGCTGGTTGCCAAGCTACATAGCCTGGCCCACCGCCGCAAAGTCCATGTCTTCTACAGACTGTGCTCCGGAGAGTGTGCGCAGGAGCTCCACGGGCTGATTCCACTATCTCCCTTCTTCCATCGGGAGACTAGACGTACTGCAGGTTATCACCCATACCTAGTCGATGTTCCACACATTCGAACGAAGCGCTTTTCTAATTATTATATTATGCACACAGCCAAGGAGTGGAATTCCCTGCCTGCGTCGGTTTTCCCGAGTTCATATACCCCAATCTATTTAAGTCGCGAGTAAATAGGCATCTTCTGGGTAAGCTCGTTCCATCGTCGACCTCATCTCTGCCCTTTTTTTTTTCTTTCGGGGTGGGAAACCATCAAATCCCCCCGCAATCTCCCGCTCTGGGCAGAGCGAAAGGGAGTGTCAGACTTCTATTGACTAAAAACCACCCATGTTCCTTCTTAGCCCTTGTGTCGAGGCCGCGGTATTTCTTTCGAACAACCCGCAGCCCCGACGGGACGGGAATCTAACATTTCATATCACCGATAAGTCCAAAATATGTCAGTAAATCAACTTATAACATGATTTGAAACGTATGTTTGAAACAGTTTTCTTTGGCCCGCGCCATGTCCGCGCCCGACGCCATTAATTATGTGTGACGTTTGGCAAAAACGACGCGAGGCCCCGCCCTCGCGTACCGTACCTACGGCTGTACGACATAACTTTGCAGCGGCGTGCGTTGTAGCCGATGAAATGAAAAGATTTAATTAAATTACAATAATATTTAATTATAAACAAAACTACTTAATATTGTATATTAGAAGCAAATTAAAATGTGTTTTTTATGTACTGGTAAAAAATCTATAAGTACCTACAGTGAAAATACGAATGAAAATATAAAAATAGAAAAGTCAAAAATAACAAAAAGGCAAAAGTTAAAAAAAAAATGTTTTATTCGAAGGCCAATGAAAATGTTATTATGTATGTACGAGTATGTATACAAACAAACTGCAATAAACATACTTGTAGGAACATGGCCCTTATCAGCGGTATTAATTGGATCCATGATCTCAATTACTAAGTTGTACATTGTAGGTAGGCGTGGATTGTCGGGCGAAGAAAATAGGGACACTAGTTCACTAGCACAAAATCACTTTTATTCCTTTTAAAATATTCACCAAGTAATAACCGATAAAATAAAATAACAAAATAGATATAGCACAAGTAAGACACTCCACCGAGCGCGTAGCACGCCTGTGCGATCTCGACCGAATCTCAAACCATACTGCCTGTAAGTCGTCGCCCCACCGCCCGCTAGCGCTCGGTGTTGTGTCAGAGCGTCGTGTGATCGGATGTGACGTAGCTGACATAGATAAGTCATGTTCACGACACTCTTAAACTAACAGCGACATCTATTAAATCTAACTAAAACTAATTTTAATATTAAAGCGCCGTCACGGCCAGACTGACATTCGCACGTCCTCGTGCGTCTCCATTCTCTTAAGTCACCGGTTGCCCATCGTTCTTTATAGAGAATAAAACTGGTAGATACATTACTCTGTACGCTCGTCCTATCCTGACATGATGACATTTAGGGACGCACACACGTAAAGCGATTACGTTTGACCTCCTGCAAACTAATACTGGCTGAGGCGTCCCTTCGGCCAGCCATCATCTCCTATGATGACGTGGCCCGGACAACCTAGCCCTCGACTAGTCATAATCTCATATGACGACACCTAACTCAGAGAGCGACAGCGTCCCTTCGACCAGTCATCATCTCATATGACAACATGGACCGGACAACTGGCTCTTTTCCTGTCATCTCGTATGACTACACGTAACTCAAAGAGCGACAGCGTCCCTTCGACCAGTCATCATCTCATATGACAACATGGACCGGACAACTGGCTCTTTTCCTGTCATCTCGTATGACTACACGTAACTCAAAGAGTGACAGCGTCCCTTCGACCAGTCATCATCTCATATGACAACATGGACCGGACAACTGGCTCTTTTCCTGTCATCTCATATGACTACACCTCAATTGATCTCACAGCCTCTCAGACTAGACGATCAGTGCAATAATATGATCCGGAACATCGGCCTATCTAAGCCAGTCCCTTAGATCACACTACTACACACACCCTACTATATGATCCGGAACATCGGCCTGAATAAGCCAGTTCCTTAGATCACGCTAAACACACCCTAGGACGTCGACTCACATGAGCCAGCCCCTAAAATTTCCCTCACTCAGTTAAGTTAATCTCGCAGAATGTAGCAATGTTACCTTTAATTAAGTTTCTTCACTCTCGGAGGCCGCGAGGGTTCCAGAGCTAGCGGTCAACGTACGTGAACCACACATCGACAAAGTATCACTAAGCTGTCATCACCAGATGATACCCACTCCACTCCCCGATCGTAGACCGCCGTCTCGGCCTCCTTCTCATTATTATTAAGTAACGCGGTAGCTATCGCTACCAGACCGTCTTGACCCCCGGGTACTAAACGCAGATTTTCGTGTGCATATTTTTACGTTCGATTAGGCCCATCAATATTTTTTAAGTCATACCAATCAATTTCTACAACCTTGGTAATTAAGAATGGACCTTTGAATTTTCTGTGAAACTTTATCTGATTGCGCTCGTTATCACTACATAGTATAAAACAAAGTCGCCTTTTCTGTCCCTATATCCCTATGTGCGCTTAAATCTTTAAAACTACGCAACGGATTTTGATGCGGTTTTTTCCAATAGATAGAGTGATTCAAGAGGAAGGTTTATATGTATAATACATGCATCATATACTAAGGCAACATTGCTAATTTTAGAGGTTTCTAACGTGATGTCGTAAATTAACCTATTTTTTTGGGCTTATTTAGCAATTTAGCAAAAACGCTGCCTAAACCCTACGAGTTAGATCAAATTAATGTACTACAGTATTGTACACCATAAAAAGGTCTACAAAAAAGTCCGCGATGGTATATGTTTATATTTTAGGGATAACCCACATTAACCATTTTTATTGTTTACTTTTTACGTGAAAAAATGGCTTATTTACGAAGCTATTTTAAGCAATACGACATTAATCCTTATCGAATTAAGTACCTTAAATACAGTGTGCAATTAATATAGATCAATATGGTTCCTTACAGCATGTAAATTAAACAAATATTTTCGGAGATATTACAAATTTAAAATTTGCGTCTGCGGCGGGCGGTACCGGTCGGTGTATTGATTCCCCGAATCCCTCTGATACCATCGGATTTACCCTTCCAATTTAAACGTTTACAGTTTCCGGTAAAGACATCTTTTGCAATGACCATTAATAAATCGCAAGGTCAAACCTTCAACGTTGCAGGCTTAGATTTGAGCGTTGACTGTTTTTCACATGGCCAACTGTATGTCGCTCTTTCAAGAGTAACCTCAAGAGAAAACATGTTTGTATTGTCTAATGACAAGAAAGCTGTGAACGTTGTGTATAAAGACATCCTGTAATATATTAATTGTTGTAAAAATAAAATAAATACCTAGGTAAAAATGTAAAAAGTAAATAAGTAAAAATGTGTAATGTAATAAAAATTGTATGAATTTAGATATTCCAAAGATACCAGGAAATCTTCATAGTAAGTATAGGGAAAGAGGAATTGTTTTACTCCAAATTTAATGCGTGCAGGCCAAGGGCAGTAATGAATGAATCAAAAATACTGGATCGATTTTAATCATGTTTTCATTGAGTGACATAGGCATATATATTTTATGCCCGTGCAAAGTCGGAGCGGGCCGCTATGTTTTTATATACAACGTTCATAGTTTTTCTGTAGTGTATTTAATTTAGTATCAGCATTGCACCCGTGCGAAGCCGGGGCGGGTCGCTAGTTTCTTATAAAAACATACTCGCCTACAGAGAATGGCTTCAACATTGATGAGGCTAAGTATCTGCGAGTCACACTTGACTACATTATTATCTCAGTTACCCGTGAGATATACAAGTTCGTTACATTTTAATTTAATTTTTTGTTTTAAATTGGGACAAGCCCAAGACCTATCATAGCTACACGCCTCTAATCCGCGAAAGGCTAAGCTGTGGTACACCACTACTTTCACTGGGTAGGTACAAGCCCGCCACACCACTCTTAAACCACTGCAACTCCTGCAAGCCAGAATCAACAGCGGCGACCACAAGAAAAGCACCGAGACAATGAAGCCCGACGAAGTCCCAAAGAAACGATCCAACTGTCTTGGATCCCGCAACGAAACCAATCAGAAAAGAATAGCTGGGGAGCAGGAGAAACAACTTCCTCCCCCCTACATATCAGCAGAAGACAGAACAGAACAAGGCTAACAGGCACACAGGGACGTGTACAACTGGGACAAGCCCAGCACCACGGGGATTACTGTCATCAATACCACTGCGTCCCAAGTTGTGAGCCGTTATACCTGACTCCAACAATAGGCACGACAAAAATGCTTGAACGCACGGAAACCCGTTTTATTTTCTACAAGGATCGCACAGCAAACAACTCAGGAAGTAACCCGTACATCATCCAACACAACCTTACATTCACTCCGCCAAAGACCACGCTCGCATAAAATATGATGTGCCTGATTGTTCATTTTCGCAGCCAGATGCAGAACATTGACAAAAAGGTGAGGCAACAAGCCTGAAGGAAAACAATTTACTATCAATTTGCCCGCGAGAAATTGGGCAACACAGCGATCTAACGCCAGCCACGTCCTGGCCAGCCGCCCACGAACAGAGGGAAAGAACTGGTGGAGGCGCCGGCCCTTGACAGAACTATCTCACCCACACTGCCACTCAGACAAAAGCTCCTCCCAGACGCCAGTCTGTGGTCCCAGTAATCCAGCCATTTCAGCACGGTCACGCTGCATCAACAAGTCTGCGGCCGCGGCCCCTCGCGCGCAGCAGCACATTGAACCACGGCGCCGCACCTCAAGATCGACCGGAAGCACCCCTGCCAGTACCGGCAAGGCTTCAGTACCAACCGTCCTACACGCTCCACACAAGAAAATCAAGGCAAACCGCTGGCTTTGAAGTAATTTACGTCGTACCGCTCCTATGGTGGCCCTATCGGCCCACACTGGTGCCCCGTAGCACACACATCCCAAGCAAGCAGCCCCATAGATATTTCCTAGAGTTAAAAATGACAAACCCCACGCAGACCTGGACACTCTCGTTAAGGCATAAAAGCCCCCTTAGCTTTTTCAGCGACGGCCTCCATGTGTTCTATGAATGAAAAACTCCTCCCCAAGACAAACCCAAGGCAGCACTCGGTCCGCTTCCCTTTAACGGGAACGCTATTAAACCCAATACTAGGCCATGATTTAAGATTACCTTTGAAAAGAAGTTGACAAGTTTCGTGCGGTGAAGGTCAGACGGTTACGATCACCCCACCGGGATATTCAATTTAGGCAAGTGTCAGCCAAACTTTCGAGTCCAGCCCGAGCACTTGACTGCACGAGCTGCAGGCCGTCGTCCGCGCAACCGGTTTACGTACAGCCGCATGGAAGTGGAATCGCGAGGAAGTCACGAAAGCCTACACTCCATACATACGGACCCACAACCGAACCCTGAGGACATCCCATGGTAAAGGACCCCGACATAGAATGATGTCAGAGTTCGTTATTGTACCTGGTAGCCGACTAGCCAAGTTGGAAGTCACCAATAAACAGGCGGAACCACTACCAAAAAGAAAAGGAACGAACTCACCCGGTTGTAGTAATGGTGCCGGTTGCCAGCCCTCACTCACACAGGTAGACCTCCCTGTCAGCCGGTTTCTCATTGCCTCCTTTGTGGTCGGACACGCTGGTGCAACGTGCTTTTGTTGACCACAAAGGTAACAAGTGACAGGGCGCGGATGCACTTGCATCTCCATAGGCTGCTCAGCTGTCTTCGTAGTTGCCTTAGCAACAGGCTCTTTGCGGCGTTTGCGAGAGTCCATGGCTCGATGAACTGATATACCACAATGATAACAGTTTGAGTAAGACGTGGTTCATTGTAGCGACTTCTTTACACTTCACCTCACCTCACTTCACTTCCCTTCACTTCTCTTACTTCCCTTCACTGCATTTCACTGTATTTCACAACATATAACCACATACCACTACATTTCACTAGACGTCACTGACAAAATACCTTGGAGAACCCGTAGCAACTGAGATCTGGTAGATACGTTACAAGAATGCAGCTCTCGTCGTATCATACCATCCTTTTGGCATAGCACCGAAGTTACAAACTCCGTGATGACGTCTTCTGACATTTCCGTGCAAGGGATACGCTCTATCTTGCTCCAGACACGTGTTGCAGCTTCACTCTTTCGTACCGAGTTGGAATCCTAATAGTCCTTTTATGACCGCATCAGTAGCATCAGGATCAAACCGTATCAATCGCGCAGTTGCGTTGAAATTTGACGTTTGCAGTTGAACGGTTGCCAGGAGTCGTGATAACAAAGTCTCCATATCTCGCAATAGGTAAGGCGTTGGCGGGGTACTACACCGTGTCCGTTATTTTCTTCAGGTCTTTGCCCTTCGAATCCCACTTCTGATGTAGGAACATGGCCCTTATCAGCGGTATTAATTGGATCCATGATCTCAATTACTAAGTTGTACATTGTAGGTAGGCGTGGATTGTCGGGCGAAGAAAATAGGGACACTAGTTCACTAGCACAAAATCACTTTTATTAATTTTAAAATATTCACCAAGTAATAACCGATAAAATAAAATAACAAAATAGATATAGCACAAGTAAGACACTCCACCGAGCGCGTAGCACGCCTGTGCGATCTCGACCGAATCTCAAACCATACTGCCTGTAAGTCGTCGCCCCACCGCCCGCTAGCGCTCGGTGTTGTGTCAGAGCGTCGTGTGATCGGATGTGACGTAGCTGACATAGATAAGTCATGTTCACGACACTCTTAAACTAACAGCGACATCTATTAAATCTAACTAAAACTAATTTTAATATTAAAGCGCCGTCATACTTTTTTTTAATTATAAGCTTTATTTATTTTTTTATATCTCGAAAATAAATTCCACGCCGCTCATACAAGGTTACGTTTACGAGCAGCCTGTAGTTCTAATAGATGGCGTTAGCCCACCACTTCTGACCCTGCCTCCGACTCCGATTCCGACTCCAATAAAGCAAATTTAAAAACTCCGACTCCGCCTTCGGTTCCGATAAAATAAATCTACCTCCGTTACATCCCTGCTTTCAACCCTCTCATCAGGCATGTTATGATCTAGTTTCAGAGCATGAGTAATGAAAAAGTATTTTTTTGCTTTTACGTTCTAATTGATACTTACGACAAAATTGTTGTATCATCAATTCGTCATTAGGTACTACACAACAACACACTACTAAAATGATCGAATTCTATCTAAATCTATAACGAATTTCGGTTCATAAGAACCAACTTGATAGGTACCAACTTACCTATGTAGATCAGATACCTTTCTATTTTATTTTGAGAAGTGTGAAATCATCAAATGACTCCTCCCGCTCTGGGCAGAGCGGTAGGTAGTGTCAGACTTCTGCTGACTAAAAACTACCCACGTTCCTTCTTAGTCCTTTGTGTCGAGGCCGCGGTTTCTATCTCTCGAACAATCCGCAACCCTGATGTAGATACCTACGGTAAGCATCATTGAAAAGCCAATTTAACTCTTAAAAAAAAACTCTTATTAGGTACCAGTATCTACAATAAATGGTGTCAAGCAATTTGTTTGTCAGATCTAATTTAGACAAAATGTTAGTGTTTTCTTACTGAAGTTTTGTTCCTGTCTGTAACTAGGTCCATTTTTAGGGTTCGTTACTTAAAATGGAAATCGTAATATTGCTATAGCTGTACATCCGGAGTTTTAATGGCATACAGAATTTCAGCTCAGTGTCTGGAATGCGATGTGTTGAGGAATTCTAAATTCTCTTTCTAAAATAAAGTCAGTACAAGCTGGTACCAACGATACCGTAGATTCAAAATTACAATGGGGTTTACACATATCAAGCCTAGCGGGAAGGCTAAGTTCGGCCGCATACGCCGTCAGAAAAGTAAGACAATTCACTGACGTTGATACAGCACGGTTAGTCTACTTTAGTTATTTTCACAGCGTTATGTCCTACGGTATTCTGCTGTGGGGCAAAGCTGCTGATATTCAAAATATATTTGTTCTGCAGAAGCGAGCGGTTCGTGCAATTTATCAGCTGGGTGCCCGAGTTTCTCTTAGAGATATTTTTAAAGAGATTGGTATTCTCACGGTTGCTTCTCAGTTCATCTTTGCCAACATTTTATATATTAGACAAAATATTCACCTGTACACTAAAAACAGTGATATTCACAATTTTAACACTAGAAATAAGCATAAACTACGCGCTCCTTTTCACCGGCTTCACAAAGTTCATAATTCATTCGTAGGGCTCGGTATAACATTTTATAACAAATTGCCATCTTCTTTTCTAGACTTGCCATTTAATGCATTTAAAGCCAAAGTAAAATCTAATCTTTGTTTCAAAGCTTACTATTCCATTAACGACTACTTAAATGATAGGAATAGTTGGTCGCTGAGTTGAACACAAGACAATGTTTGTTTGTTTGTTATTTATGTTCTTTCTCCAAAATTAGTTTACTGACATGTTATGTCTTTTTTATGTTTTTATTATTATATACATTTTTATTTTTGACTTGTGTCTGTAATCAATCGTAATATTAAGTTACACCTTTCTATTGTATCGAGTCTGGTTCTTCTAACCAAACAGACAGATGTGTTGCTGGGGAGTTTGTTCCGCCACTTCTTCTTTCCAGCAAAAAACACTAGGAAGTGTCGAAGGGTGGGCGTTTTGGGGGACTGTCACTTGTAAATGAGTAAAGTAAAGTAAAGTAAATTTTGACGTTCGAAAAGTGCTGATTATCAGCCTAGTTTGAATAAATGACTTTTGATTTTGATTTTGATTTTTGATAGTCGATTATTTCACTAAGTTTATCGCAAAGCAGCCAAATGGGAGCGGCATACAGGAATGCGGCGTCCTCAAGAATCGGTGGATAGGTTGAAAACGACCATGAAGTCATGTAAACACTCAAGAAAACTTAGATAAAGTATAAGTAATGAGCAATCAAAATAGATAGCAAAACATTAATTAGGTACCTGCTACCAACACCCATGCAGTACCTTCTTTTTTTTGGGGGGGTCTGGGAAATCATCAAATAACCCCTCCCGCTCTGGGCAAAGCGGAAGGGAGTTTCAGACTTGTTCCTTCTTAGCCCTTGTGTCGAGGCCGCGGTATTTCTTTCGAACAACCCGCAGCCCCGACGGAACGGGAATCTAACATTTCATATCACCGATAAGTCCAAATATGTCAGTAAATCAACTTATAACATGATTTGAAACGTATGTTTGAAACAGTTTTCTTTGGCCCGCGCCATGTCCGCGCCCGACGCCATTAATTATGTGTGACGTTTGGCAAAAACGACGCGAGGCCCCGCCCTCGCGTACCGTACCTACGGCTGTACGACATAACTTTGCAGCGGCGTGCGTTGTAGCCGATGAAATGAAAAGATTTAATTAAATTACAATAATATTTAATTATAAACAAAACTACTTAATATTGTTTATTAGAAGCAAATTAAAATGTGTTTTTTATGTACTGGTAAAAAATCTATAAGTACCTACAGTGAAAATACGAATGAAAATATAAAAATAGAAAAGTCAAAAATAACAAAAAGGCAAAAGTTAAAAAAAAAATGTTTTATTCGAAGGCCAATGAAAATGTTATTATGTATGTATGTACGAGTATGTATACAAACAAACTGCAATAAACATACTTTTTTTTAATTATAAGCTTTATTTATTTTTTTATATCTCGAAAATAAATACCACGCCGCTCATACAAGGTTACGTTTACGAGCAGCCTGTAGTTCTAATAGATGGCGTTAGCCCACCACTTCTGACCCTGCCTCCGACTCCGATTCCGACTCCAATAAAGCAAATTTAAAAACTCCGACTCCGCCTTCGGTTCCGATAAAATAAATCTACCTCCGTTACATCCCTGCTTTCAACCCTCTCATCAGGCATGTTATGATCTAGTTTCAGAGCATGAGTAATGAAAAAGTATTTTTTTGCTTTTACGTTCTAATTGATACTTACGACAAAATTGTTGTATCATCAATTCGTCATTAGGTACTACACAACAACACACTACTAAACGACGCATGAAAACCTCTTTTGTAACTGTTTAGTTTTTAATATTTTATATGCTTTTTTATCGTCATGTCACCTTCTTTTTTTTGTTTTTGTCTGTCATTGTGTGTTCCAATAAAATTCTGCTAGATTTTCGGTCTATTTTTCTTGGTTGTGCTCAAGATCGAATTCGATCTAAATCTATAACGAATTTCGATTCATAAGAACCAACTTGATAGGTACCAACTTACCTATGTAGATCAGATACCTTTCTATTTTATTTTGAGAAGTGTGAAATCATCAAATGACTCCTCCCGCTCTGGGCAGAGCGGTAGGTAGTGTCAGACTTCTGCTGACTAAAAACTACCCACGTTCCTTCTTAGTCCTTTGTGTCGAGGCCGCGGTTTCTATCTCTCGAACAATCCGCAGCCCTGATGTAGATACCTACGGTAAGCATCATTGAAAAGCCAATTTAACTCTTAAAAAAAAACTCTTATTAGGTACCAGTATCTACAATAAATGGTGTCAAGCAATTTGTTTGTCAGATCTAATTTAGACAAAATGTTAGTGTTTTCTTACTGAAGTTTTGTTCCTGTCTGTAACTAGGTCCATTTTTAGGGTTCGTTACTTAAAATGGAAATCGTAATATTGCTATAGCTGTACATCCGGAGTTTTAATGGCATACAGAATTTCAGCTCAGTGTCTGGAATGCGATGTGTTGACGAATTCTAAATTCTCTTTCTAAAATAAAGTCAGTACAAGCTGGTACCAACGATAGTCGATTATTTCACTAAGTTTATCGCAAACCAGCCAAATGGGAGCGGCATACAGGAATGCGGCGTCCTCAAGAATCGGTGGATAGGTTGAAAACGACCATGAAGTCATGTAAACACTCAAGAAAACTTAGATAAAGTATAAGTAATGAGCAATCAAAATAGATAGCAAAACATTGTCTTGATCATTTACTAACCTAGATAATAATTGAAAACACTTGACTTTATCTCCATTTTCCTGTTTTTGAGTGTGTTAGGCACCTACAATAGACAGGTAAATTGTTTGAAGTGCTAGTATACTCCGAGAAGTACTTAAACACTAGATAAGTATGTTCAAGTACCTACATACATACATAAACTCACGCCCTTTTCCCATGGGGGTAGGCAGAAACCACAGAACGCCACTTGCTACGATCCTTACATACTCCTTTTGCCTCGTCCACATTCATACATCTGGTCATACACGCACGCCGGTTACGAGTACTACGCACCTGTCCTTTCAGAAGAACGGCACCAATAAGATCAGTGTATGTCTTTCTAGGGCGTCCCCTCCCGGCATTACCACTCACATCTGCCTTGTAAATACCTTTTGTTAATCGCCTTTCATTCATCCTTTTCACATGACCGAACCACCTTAGCATACTCTTTTCAATTTTTGTCACTACATCTTCTTTTAAACCGCAACGTTCTCGTATAACCTCATTCCTCAATTTATCATTCAGAGTTACACCACACATGCTTCGCAAACAACGCATTTCCACAGCATTAATCCTACTTTCATGCTTCGTTTGCCACACCCAACATTCACTGCCATACATAAGAGTAGGCACCAGCACACCATTGTGAACAGCCAGCCGAGCCTCTTTTGACATCGACTGGTTGGTCACCACCGCATGCATAGCACCATTTACTCTATTTCCCGCGTTTACTCTCCTTTCTACATCTGCGTCAATCTTTACATCTCTTGTAAACATACTGCCCAAATATACAAACTCATTCACTTGTTTCACACTCTTATCATTTATTTTCACATCACACACCGATATATCCTCTTCTCTTTCAAATACCATAACATTCGTCTTGTTTACATTTACATTCATCCCTTTTCTCTTAAATGCTTCATTCATAACAGTTACCATATCTTGCAACTGTTCCGCTGACGATGCAAGAAGAACTTGATCATCTGCGTACAGAAGGCATTTGACAGGCAACTCATTCATCCTTAATCCACAGTCATTCTCTTTCAAATCTGTCAGACAACTATCCATGTATAGGTTGAACAGCCAAGGGGACGCTACACAGCCCTGCCTAACACCTTTTGAGATGATAAACCAGCCAGTGTATGCCCCATTTATCCTAACACAAGCACTAGAATCCTTGTACAAAGATTTTAGTGCTCGTACCAAGCACCTGTCTACACCATACATAGATAGAGTCGACCACAGCTCTTCCCTCCACACACTGTCATAAGCCTTCTCCAAGTCTACGAAGGCACAGTAGACCCTTTTGTGCTTTGCCAGATGTTTTTCAGCTATGCACCTTAAGGAAAAGATCTGATCCATACAGCCCATACCCTCTCTAAATCCTGCTTGCACATCCCAAATCTTCTCATCTGTCACTCTTATCACCCTGTTTATCAACACTTTCGCATACAGTTTCCCAACAACGCTCAAAAGACTAATGCCACGGTAGTTTTAACACTCCTGCTGTGAACCTTTTCCCTTATATAGTGGTACAATTACGGCCTTGCACCAGTCATCCGGCACGCGACCATATCTCCAACACATATTAAAGATCCGGCACAACAGGCTTGCTACCACCCCGTCACAGCTTTTCAACATTTCCACAGACACTCTGTCATACCCTGCAGCCTTCCCCACTTTCATTCCTCTCATTGCTCTTACAATCTCATCCATTTCCATTTCATTCTCTTCAGCTAAGTCTGGGTCTTCAAAACTGGCTTCCGCCCAGTTACCCACTTCTTCCACACTATCCTGGACACTAAACAAACTTTCAAAATATCCCTTCCAGCGTTCTAAAACCTTACATTCTTCACTTAGTAGGCATCCGTATGTTCAAGTACTTCCCGAAATACCTACTTTAAAATAAAACTAAAGCAGTTATTGAAATTGGTATCGGTAGGGAGTTAGGTACCAATAGGTATATAGGTAAAATAACCTAAAACAACACTTACAAACGTATGGTCGGTTAAATCGGTAAAAAAGAAAGATTTTATTAAGTATGCAGGATTACTGGTAACTCGACGTCAACAGGACGTCATAATAGGGTTACAAATTAAACCACTAAATGTTCTACCAGTCTCCATTCAAAAATGTATACCTACAATTTTGTTATTTGTTGTCATTTTTGCCTTTTCTTTAGAAAAAATGCAGTGTATAGTAAAAAATAAATACTACGCCAGGTATACAAATATCCTTGTCTTAGGTTCAAAACGACCACTTCCCAAAATGGTAATTCCCTGAATGTCATTTCCCATTTCGTCCACTTTCCCAAAACATCCACTCTCCCGAAACGTCCACTTCCCAAAATGCTTATTCCCTTAATGTCTATTTCCCATTTCGTCCACTTTCCCAAAACGTCCACTTCCCAAAATGCTAATTCCCTGAATGTCTATTTCACCTCAAGCGGCGTAAATATTAAACCTTTGTGGAAACTATATTTTCGAGCCGTTTTGGGTTGAAACTCTAGGGCCGTGGGGTCTGAGTGCTCATAGCCTGTTTAAGGAAATTTCAAAACGCTTACTTGACGCTTCTCGTGACCCAAGGGCTGGCTTTTATCTTGGCCAGAGGCTAAGTGTTGCCATACATCGTGGCAATTCCGCCAGTCTTTTGGGCACATTACCGGCTGACAGCGTTGAGGAGCAGTATTTTGATGCCTTTTTATAGTTTATTGTTAGTTTATTTAATAGTTTTTAATTAATGTACATGGTTACTTTTCTCTTATTTTTAACCGACTTCTAAAAAGGGGAAGGTGCTCTATTCGTGTGTATGTTTTTTAGGGTTCCGTAGTCAATATGGAACCCTTATAGTTTCGCCACGACCGTCTGTCTGTCTGTCCGTCCGTCCGCACGAATCTTAGTACTAGAAAGCTGTAATTTGGCATGAATGTACAAATGAGTTACGACGACAAAGTGCTAAAGTAAAATATTGAAAATGTTTTTTTTTAGGGTACCTCCAGTACACATTAAAGTGGGGATGATTTTTTTTCTCGCGAAGTCCATTGTGTGGGATGTCGTTGGATAGGTCTTAGAAAATATTGCGAGTTTGGTCAAACAATTTTTTGATTATGGGACTCGTTTGACTCAATTGTCCCAACAATCACCTATTAATACGGGTTGTGTTTGAGCGTGTGAAAAAATTCATGGTAGTAGCATATATGTATAACGAAAATAAAAGGAAAACTATCACAGTTAAGCCTTCACAAGTTTACGAGAAGGTAATAGTCGACCAACTTATAAAATGTACTTGTATGAAATATTTTCCTATATGTACAAAATATATGGGATCGCAGGTCTCAAAACTGCAAATGTAAAAATAAAACAAACTGTTTTATTTTTACAATAAAAATCATCGTTCGGAGGCAGGTAGGCAGGGTGGCTATTCAGTTTAGTAAGTTCACATATTTGAGGCAACTACGGAACCCTACATTTTTCGGTTTTTCATGTATGTTCACCGATATCTCCGTCAATTGTAAACCGATTTTCAAAATTATTTTGGTGTTCGAAAGGTACTCTCGAGGTGGTCCCATTGTCACTAAGACAGGATCTGATGATGGGCTCCCAGGAAAATCGAGGCCAACAATCAAATGATGAGCCAATTATGGAAGGTATACCACTCCTCAATGGTTAGGAGTTGAAAGAAGAAAAATTATACGCTTGTAACCCTGTAATCCCTGAAGCGCTAGGCAGAGGTACTATCGTGGACACTCCCGCCTGACCACCACTAAGCTCATATTTGCTTGCACTTACAACATGAAGCGCTCTCTAGCTTCGCCGCGCCCTTTGTATAGAAATAATGAATGAAATACAATACCGTTCCACCGCACTGACGAGTCCGACGCACGCCGAACGAGAGTTATTGTTATTTTCAAACTGCCATTATGAGAAAAAAAACTTTAACTGAATTTGACTTTCGTTATTAATGGTGCGTGTGTGTTGGTTTGGTAATTGTAAATTAAAAACTCAATGATTTCTGTGAGTAATTTTAAATTTATTATAAGAATCTTATAAAATCCCATGCTATTTAACAGGCAATTGTAAGCGTGTTCTCTAAATCGGCTTTAACGATTTCGATAAAATTTGAAATAATGGGGCTATAAGGGGGTGAAACGTTGATCTAGCCAGCGGGCCCAAAATGGCCGCTTTTGCAGAACATAATATGAATCACGTTAAAAATTTTAAATTCTTAAAATGGACTTTATGTTTATGACTCTAAAGTCCATTTTAAGAATTTAAACATTTTAACGTGATTCATATTGTTTTTTTTATTTTGGGACTCAGTTCAGCGATTTGACTGATGTTAAATCCTTGTCCATGCAAAATTATAATTTCATTTCGTTCTTCTTGTTCATACAAAGAAAATTGAAGATTGTTGTTGTAAGAAATCTCATGATTTCTGGAAGACATTATGCACAAAATGTTCTAGCACAGGTTCTCAGGAGTCCAATAGTATTGCACAGGTTTAGTCAATCAAAGGTCAGGTAAGCAGAGCAATGGTCAATGTTCAAAAGGTCCGGTAAGCGCGCCAAAGTTCGTCCGTAAAATTCGCAAAAGGTGTACAGAGGATACGTCACTAAGCTGTGCAGTGCAGATTGCAACTAAGTAATTACGTTGACGCTTCTCTAATAGGCCTAAACTTTGAGGGGGCGGGGTTTGGCGCCTACGCATGATTTATGCGAAAAAAAAATTAACTGGACAGGCGGAAAAGACCACGACTGTACACCCACAATTAAGCATGAAGTCCTGGGTTCGATTCCGGGGACGGGCAAAGTTTTATTGGGTTTTTCCATCAGTCATTTATCAGCAACAGCCACGGAGTCTGAATTTGTGCCCGGTTGATGGCAATAGGCTCGGCCCCATGCTACATGGGACTTAAAATATAACTTGCGAAATGTCGAAGTCGGTTAAAAATTTGTTTAAACGAGATATTATAGCAGTAGTTTTTGAGATTTAGCACATTTAATATAACTTTGTCTTTCATACAAACTTTATGGAAAACAAACTTATCACAGAATGTGTATTTCTGTTACCACTATAACAACAAATAATACAAATAAACAGGAGCTTCCCTACTACGATGGTACGAGACCCTTCATGCGCAAGACCGCGACTCGCACTTATTATTATTATCAGGCATCTGTGTCACTGTGTCCCACTACAGGGCAAAGGCCTACCTTCCCATTTTCCAGTTATCCTTGGCCAGTTATTTTGTTTAATTATGGGAAATCATCAAATGACTTCTCCAGCTCTAGACGGAGCAAAAGGGAGTATCAGACTCTTACTGACAAAAACCCATCCGTGTTCATTCTAATGCTTTGCGAATCAATCACCCCAGAGAATATAAAGTATCACATAAAATTCAGCCCCCATTTAACCCTCTTACTGCCGTACTCAGAGATATTTAATGATTTCTTAAACCGTCACTTAGTGAAATTTAACATACAATACCTTCACTAGAGCGTCAAAATCTTTACTAAGTGATGGCTTAAATACTCATTAAACGTCTCTGAGTGCGGTAGTTAGGGATGGAAATTCGAAAAGCCCAATCTTAGTGGATGGATACCTACTCTTCATGTTTTTAGGGCCACTGGTTTGGGTTGTGCTTTGATAGATCAGTCAGTCAGGACTTTGAATTTTATATGTACATAAAGATAAAAGATACATACGTAGGTACGTCAACAATATATACATTTACATTCAACAATAAAATATACAGGTTAGGGTTCAGAGAGTGACACTCCACGGTTGAACAAGTACACAGAGTCTATAATGTTATCAGAGAAACTTTTGAAAATAAAGAATACTGTTCTTCCACTTTCTTGGACATTCAGCAGGCATTTGATAAAGTCTGGCATAAGGGACTTCCATAAAATTAAAATGTATCTGCCGAACCTCCTGCTTCTACAATCATATCTCTCAGACATATAGCTTCAAGTGAAGGAAGGTGATGCGACGTCACCATTCCACAAACTTCCTTCCTTTCCCAAACCTTTATTGGCTAATGGGGCGAAACTCGAAACTATCCACAGATTACTAAATTATTAATATATAAAAAGCCTATTGCAGCCTTCGTGCAGCTACTTCATCATCACTACTTCCTCAAGCCTTCGAGCAGCGAGTCATACCGCCAGCCAGCAAACACGGCTTCATCGGGTATCCTGAATCCTGACCACCAGCATGCAGCGGAAGCGCATACCTGGTCATCACCCTCAGCCTCATCAGCGACCTTGGCACAGCACACTGCACTTCGGCCGGTCAGCAAGCAGAGACGCACTTCTCTCCTGGTCGACGCAGCAGCCAGCCACTACACAGCACTGCATCACTCCGACCCACTGGAGCATAATGCAGCATCACCCCAGTGAGTACTGGGGCATCACCGCAGACAGTTCTGACTCACCGTGAACTATGCGGCATTCGGTTCCGACTCACTGGAACCTTCCACTGGCCTGGCAAGCATCAAGACTCGGCCTGCTATCAACCTCCGGTCTCTGAGGGGAGTGATGTGGCGACAGGGACATCTATCGCAACACCTGCGAACCTATTTGGCAAATCCTACATCGCGCTTTCAACTTTATCCGCGACATTAGCTATATAGAAAATCCCGACTTACATAATATATTATGTCGGGCAGTTAGCCCACCAGACACAACACCCGTCTGGTCGGAGGATTCTCCCTTTTCTATGGGGGATGAGGAACTTTACACTAATATGTTCCTCATACCCCAAACTGGTTGCATTGCTTATTTATATTGTTTGGTCCCTAATAAAACAATATTATTATAACAGTAGGAGTAGGGTACCTATTTTGAAACCTAGTTTCATGTACCTATGGTGCTCAACTGTGGGCGACCGCTAGTGACTCAAACATAGGTAATATTATTGCAGCGACTACAGAACCAAATTCTCACGTGTCATGTAACACACTCCTCAGAACCATATCAAAAGCTTCATGGTATAGGTACCTACTATACAAATGTGGAAATACACAAACATTTAAAAATTAACATTATAAAGGAAGAGATTAAAAACTTCATTGCAAGCTATAAAACAAGATTATCAAATCACCCTAATAATCTAGCAGCTGGGCTTATACACACCAAGTGCGAAACACGTCTAAAAGGGCGTGTTATTCTACAACTGGACTAACTAAATCTACATAGTCAATCGACAAGGAGCAGTTGCACTCATTGAAGTACACGCTCAGCATGACATCAAATACACACAAAAAAAAGTCTATGACTGATTGTAAGTACCTACGCACAGAAAGAAAAAAAAAAGGTTAGGGTTCCCATGTAGATAGGTACCTACCAATTACAGGTGTACACAACATCCTCTTAAGTACAATAAAGTCGTTAAGTTATAAACTTGGCTAAATATAAAATGGAAAACTAAACTTACTTTAAATAATACAGGTTTCTTTAGAACCAAATAAATGTATTGCTCTTGGATTACATAATATGCACATAATTATAAACATTTATTAAACAAATACAAGCCAGTTACATCTTGAATCAAATCAAATAAAAATTCATTTAAGGTTGCACTAGTCGACGGCTCGAACTTGTTGCCGGCCGTGGCTAATATGCATGTTATTTGGTAATGTTTTTAATTTATCTAGTTTTATTCATTTAGTATTCATTTATCTAGTTTTTCTCTATTTATTTACATATTTATTTATTTATTTAGTGAACTATACGACGATTTATAACGAAAATGAGCGCGTGAAATTTCATAAATTGACCTTTGGGCGTATAGATATTATGGAAAAACTACTGGATGTATCCACTTAAAACAATTTATTTGATTTTTTGAATAAATTATCTATCCCTGTATGGTTTCACTTTTTCCATTTTCATACTACATAAGGTATTTATTTACGCCCAAAGATGAGTTCAAATAAGTGTTAAAATATGAAAGTTTCGACGCTCATAACTTCTAAACCAATATTTTTTTTCCAATTCTGCTTCCATACAGGGCTAGATAATGACAAGACCAGTTGATACAATTTTTAGTTTTGAATCTTCACCGTGAAACAGACAAGTAATCACCATACTACGTTTGTATGGAAAAATTATTGGAATAGTGAAATATTGCGCTTTTTTACGTCTATTGATCGAAGTTTTTTTTTATGTCATTCCCAAACAATCGCATTCACACATTCGCGTTCGCGAATGTGCAAATTATACGACATTCTTAACATCCCTAAATTTAATATAGAATTCGAATTAATCTGGTCATACACCCACGCCGCCACCGATTGCGAGTACCTACCTAGACCTTCATACTCGTACTACGCACATCCTACTACGCAATTTCGCGCGTCTTTCTAGGGCGTTACCTCCCGGCATTGCCATTCACATCTGCCTTATAAATACCTTTCATTAATCGACTTTCACTCTTTTACATTTTTATCACTGCATCTTCTTTTAAACAGCAACGTACCTACTCGTAAAAAACTTTTTTTTTTTGTCAATTGTTGCCATACATAGGTAATTGTAGGCACCATTGTGAACAGCCTTTTTTGACATCGACTGGTTGGTCACAATCACAATATATATAGCACCATTCACTCTGTTTCCCTCGTTAACTCTCCTTTCCACATCTGGACCAATCTTTCCATCTCTTGTAAACATACATTGGATCTGGTACTCATTCACTTGTTCCACACTCTTATTATTTATTTCCACATCACAACACTGATACATCCGTACGATAACGTAGGTAATATTAATGTTTACAAATATATCTTCATAAGTACTTTACATAGTTTACATTATGTAATCTCAAACATTATTATAAATAAATATAAGCAATGCAGGCATACATTTTAAACTCTTATGGTTGGCGGCACAGATTTTTTCCAGATTTTTGAAATAGAGTAAATAAAAATCATAATTTTGAAGTAGGTATAAATAATTCGTTCGACGAACTCGCTCAAGCGAACATAACAAAATGTGTGCGTGTTCACTGAAATGTTCGCTCAAACGCAAATCTAATAAATAGGAATATTTTTGATAACTTAATGTTAACACCTAACATAGTACAAGATCAAAAGTAATTTATCAACAGAATTACTTCTTGCCAAACACAAGTAGGCGAGTGAGCATACTTGTGATGCAAGGAACCTGCTTCTGATGGTTTATAGACACCCAGTTTGGAGTATTAGACTCGAAGTCCAAAGCTACTCTCTGACATACAAAAGTTAATAATGTCAAAATGTCTCTCTCTGTTCCTGCTCTACGTAATTCCTCACACAAAGCTTGCATAAACCAGGATCCACGAGCAGTGTTCCTCCAAGAGTAGTATCCAGGCACAGTAGAAAATACAATCAGGAAGTCTGCATGGACTGGAATTTTATATGATGCAGAAGGTGAACCATCTGATTCCGTATTACTCACTAGATTAACGCCACCATCCAATTTATGACCCTGACAAGCTTGAATAAAGAACAGCTTTGGTTTTCCAGCAAGAGTTGGGCAATTGTCACCAGTAAAGTAGTTCCACAAGTTATTTGGCTTATAATGTGTATCTTTGGAATACAAATTTCCTAGACTTCCGTGGGTTAACACAGCAATAAGAAGACAGTCGCAGTCAGTATGATCCAGTTTTGCAGTCTTTTGAACTAAACTATCGATTTTTTCATATGTTAAGTTATTTTGCACCGTAACTTGGAAGCCCAAGCACTCGAGGACCTTGGAGAGGTTGTCACTGTCTACATTAGTGCCAGTACGTGACTTTAAGTTATGAACGTCGAAATGCTCGTGGTTGAAAATAATAGCCATCCCACGATACTTATGCTCCATGTTGTAACACTTTGCGTTTCTGTCAACGGGCATCCTTGCAGAGGGGCCTCCTGGTTCCGAAGATCTGTGAATGCGCGCGTCCGCTTCATCGACGCCAACGTTTGCGTTGCTTCTTTGTCCAGTTTCAACACTTTCATTTTCTTGAGCTTGCATTTTGATCAGGTACCTACTTACTGCCTTACGGCCAAAAAGTAAGAGATTTGGGCTCCAGTTACTCAGTACACAATCAAATTAAATTAAAATCGTCAGAATTGGCGAGAACGTTGCCTCAACTCGCAAAAACCGTGACTATCAATATGTTTCAATTTCACAGATTATTTATATCAAAGACTAGAATAGGTACGTATACTTAAGTAGTTAATCAAAATGTTGATAAAATCAACATGAACAATGTATGAACCAAGGAACTTTTAAACCAACTGGAATGATTACAAACTAAATGTCAATATAAAAACTATAAAACAATGAACTCTATCTTAAACACATAGAGTTCGTATTTACTGTACCTAATTAAGTCAAAGGGGGAAAAACTTCGATATTTTATGTTTTAGTGAAACTTGGTTAAAAACTGATAGTCTAGTCAACGTGTTCAAAAACGTATTAATTCTTATCAAACTCCTGAAAATACGAGCTATAGCTCATTCGATGCGAAATGACGAACGATGAAATTTTAAAAAGGATCCCTAAAGAAGCTAGGAAAGGAGAAGTTGCAGAGCTTCCATAGAAAATTACCCCACGTCGTCGGACGTGGGGTAATTGAAGCTGAGAAAAATATATTGAAATAAGTATTGATAAATTGCATATATCACCTGACTCTCATCTCATTCTTACTGGCTTTCATACTTAAAAATTGCTCCAAATATTCTTTCAGGCGCAGTATTTTTTATCTTAAAAATATTTAACTTTATATCATGCAATACCTACTACTATAACGACCATAGAAAAATGAATTAAAGATGAGCTCATCTAGATAACCTGAAAGAAAACAATCATTTATACATAGTATATTATTAAAGAATTACCCTCTAACTCCTAACCGTTGAGGATTTATACCTTCCATCATCAGCTCATCAACATGAAGTGATGACTGCCAAATGCTAATACTTAAAAAAACTTTAGAAAAAGCACGAAACTCTGAATAAATGCCTATAAAATTCGAGGGTTGCCCTCGATTTCTCTGGAATGCCATCGTCAGATCCTGATTTCCTTATCATGATACCACCCTTGGGATATCTCTTTTCCAACAAGAAAATAATTGTCTATATCGGTTCAGGCGTCTTCGAGGTGAATATAGATAAAAAAAGATTACGATGAATTGCCGAACCACACGCCGCCGAACAACGCTGCTGGAGAGAGTCTCCCCAGCAGGGCCACATTTATATCTCAAAATCTAGGGTTTCTAGCGAAGATCTGTTTTCTCCTATATTTTATCGCAAATTTGTCCAAATTTGACACCAAATATCAGAATTTGACGGTCACTGGTTCAAAAAATACAAGGGTTTATAGGTAGGTGGCCCTGCTGGAGAGTCTCCCCAGCAGGGCCACATTTATATCTCAAAAACTAGGGCATAGGTGCCCTAGTTTTTGAAGCGAAGATGTGTTTTCTCCTATATTTTGTCCCCAATTTGTCCAAATTTGACACCGAGTTACAGATTTAGTCGGTGTGTAATTAAAAAGATATTAAAGAATTAAATTTCCGCATACAGTGGTACAAGCAAGTACAAAATACTTTATGTAGTTTCTAGACAGTTTCTATCTATGACGTCTTATGTAGGAATGTTTGTTTCGAATTATATAAATATAGAGACCTAATTATACATCAGTATATATTAACAATCGTGTAATACCATACGAAAATACGGCAAAGTACTTGGGCATGACGCTAGACGCAAAACTTCGCTGGAAGGCACATGTCAAAAAGAAACGTCAGGCGTTAGACCTACGCTATAAAAATATGTACTGGCTACTTAGCAGACATTCTACCTTGTCAGTGTATAACAAAGTACTTTTATACAAGCAAGTACTCATGCCTGTATGGACATACGGCATTCAACTTTGGGGATGTACAAAACGGACTAACGTTGAAATCATACAAAGATTCCAAAATAAGGTACCTTCGGACTATAGTAAATGCTCCCTGGTACGTCAGAAATGATGACATCCACCGAGACCTTGGAGTGGATCTTGTAACTGAAGTTATAAAAAAACACGCCGAAGCACACGAGCAGAGGCTTCTTCATCATGTGAACGTCGAGGCTATCCAGCTACTTGACACCACGGACATAGTGAGAAGACTAAAAAGAACTAAACCGTTTGAGTTAATTTAGTAAAGTTAGTGTAATGCAGTGCAGTGAGTGCTTCGCTACGCTTAAAGAACACGAGAACAAAGTGTCTTCAACTTATTAGAGACTATAAGAAAAGTGCCAATGGACACATTCTTAATTTTGTAAGTTTTAGCAAATTAGGTTAAATTTAAATTACTTATTAGCCTCAAGGTCTAGATTGTAATTGTATGAGTAACCGTTCAATAACGAGTACTTCATAATGAAAAAAATAAAAATAAATATAAACTTATTCTGTCATTTCAACCCACCAAAGGAAAGCTGTTTTCATTTCCTATAAACAAATCTACAATAAATTTGTGTAATTATTTATCAATGTGTGCACTTAGGTACCACCAAGTCGGTGGCAGATTGATCGCTGCGCTCCGTTTCATTTACCTACGGTAAGTAAGAAAGAGATGGACTACGCGCCTTTCGTACAGACGAACTACTTAGAACGAGTTGCCCGTCACGTAAGTTAAAGTCAGCCAGTTTAATTAAAGTGGAACTTACAATGAATAGTTACGAACTCGAGTTTTGTTATCTCTAGGTATTCCGCAAATACAAAAATACGGGGAAAAGGGCGAGATAGAAAAAGGGAGTCACCTGCTGCAACTCACCCGGCGCGCGTGGCACAGCGCGCATTCTAATTAGTCGCAGATAACTCTTATGTTTCTCTTTAGGTTCTTCCGACTACCATTCACAGGATATTGATTCATGGGCAAATTATCATCCAAAATGCAGTAGTTCCCATAGGTCTTTTGTCAGAAGTTTATTTAAAAAGAGGACGGCGTATGAGTGCATATTAATATGTAAGTTACCTATCTTGATTTTTCACGTCACTAGCGTGTTTGTGTGTGCGTCCTTAGATACCAATACCAGCCGCTACCTACCAATGTAGTCCGTCGATGTGTGATAATTTAAAGGTAATAAATCATTTTATATTTCGACAATAACAGAAGTTTTATTATTCTAACCTAAATTAAGATAAAATCAAAACTCAACCCATCCATACCCACAACATTACACTCACAATCACCTCAAAGTACACACACAAAAATAACACACATCAAACAAACTTTTTCGAAATTCATTTTTATAAAATAAAATTTGATTACAATTGACAATATGTTTTCAAGGTTTAAGTACCTATTTTAAACATTTAACTAAGGGAACGATATTTTTTTAAATTATATTCTAACGTAAACTAGCATATAACATTGTAAATTGGTAAAACAGTTGCACGCGACTGTACATCTTGACACCAAAAAGCCCAAGAGCAAGGTTAGAGTAACTTATAAACTTCTGTGAAAACATTATCACAGAAGTTAAGTTACTCTAATCTTGTAATTTTAAACATAAAAACATGTATTTAATTGAAAATTTATCTCTCTAGGACATTTCTAAGGACTTCAGACCGATAAAACTAGAAGTATATTACACATATTAATAGAAATATTTATCATTCATTGGCAATTTTTCGTGAAATCTTTGATCTAGCTCTTGGACTATACCTTACTAATTGAACTCATTATATCTCCTAAACTAAGACCCGATTAAATCTGTAAGTTGGTGTCAAATTTGGACAAATTGGGGACAAAATATAGGAGAAAACACATCTTCGCTAGGTGCCCTAGTTTTTGAGATTTAAACGTGGCCCTGCTGGGGAGACTCTCTCCAGCAGAGCCACCTATGAACCCTTATATATTTTGAACCAGTGACCGTCAAATTCTGATATTTGGTGTCAAATTTGGACAAATTTGCGACAAAATATAGGAGAAAACAGATCTTCGCCAGGTGCCCTACATTTTGAGATATAAATTTGGCCCTGCTGGGGAGACTCCAGCAGGGCCACCTATAAACCCTTATATCTTTTGAACCAGTGAGCGACAAATTCTGATATTTGGGGACAAATTTTTTGTGTTATTAAAATTATGATCCATGATGGTGGCCCTGCCAGAGTCAGGGACACCGTTATTTCTGGGTACCTACAAGGCCAAACTGAAACCACTCTTAAATCAAGAGCAACAAATTCACTGTTGCCTAGTGTGTTGTGTGTGTATAGGAAATATTATAGTTATTTTAAAATAAAAATAAAAAAAATAAAAATCATTTAATTCAGACAAAAAATATTTAAATATATAATTTTTAAATATTTTAAGTGAGGTAGAATACTTAAATTGCCTTGATAATATTGATCTTGAAATAAAACTAGTAGGTATCATCGAAGAAATTTATTGCTTATTGTTTACAAAATACATAATTATTTATAAGCATTTATAAAAAATACATACCAGTCACATCTCGTATCAAAAATCTATGAGGAGGTTATTAAGTAGTTGTAAACAAGAATCATCATATAAAATAAACTTTAATGTATCTCAAATATTTTTAAAGATGAAGGCACAATTTCAATATACCGATAATTTCAATTATTTTTAATAAAAATTCATGGTTACTCCTCACAGATATTCTGAATTCTATTCATACTAAAGATAAATCAGTCAATAAGATGGCCACTATCACATACTTTCCTAAATCCTTTTTCTTTATTATTAATTCAATGCATTTACAGATAAAGTTGAAACTATCACATCAGATCATTATTATGACACCTGGGCATGCAACATTAGGCATTTTCATTCAAGCAATTACCCACAAAGAAATATTAATTACTAACACAATGCAATTGGCAGAAATGTTTTTTTGTGCTATTAACAACTAGGTACTTAATACAACAATAAATGCTCTTATTTCAAATAAAAGTTAATGTCTTTCGGTAGGATGAACCTACAGCATTAAGAAAAATGCAAAAATATCTTAAAACATAACAAAAAATAGTAGGAAACACAGTTGAAAATATATCTTTACTGAGGAACACAAACACAATACTTGTAGCTAAGCATAGTTTAGAATCATCATTGCAAAAAAAAAAATAGTTTTTGACTTTCATGATATGTACTGTTTTTGTTAAAATTGATCTCTTTTGTTCTTCAGTTCTCTTGTTACGTATGAAAGTATACAAATATATCTTAATAAGTACTTTAGATTATGTCATCTCAACCATTGTATTAATAAATACGTGCAATGCAGGCAATACATTTTTAACACTTATGGGTGGCAACACATATTTTTTCAGATTATTTTTAATTGAGCAAATATTAAAGGATACTTACACAAATATATAAGATTTACATAATTTTGAAATTTGTGCTAACAATTTTGTTTACCTGCCCATTCCTAGAGGAAACATCACTTGCTTAATATGCCTTCTTAAGTAATTAGTGACATGGCATTGCTATCCTAATGATGCAATCCCACCGGAGTGCCACACAAGTTTTTCTTTCAGTAGACTTGCCAAAATGTTTGCACAAAATTACACAATTTTAAGTGGAATCGCACCATACCATTAACCACCATTCTAGATACAAAATTCTTTAGAAAAACTTTAAGGAACAAGAAATGCAGAAACAAAATAATCTCATACAATTTATGATAAAACACAATGCATTTATAACTGCTATCAAAATATTATTTCCAACAGCCATCGAACATTATTTTATAATAAATAGGAAAAGTTTCCATTTATATTTATATTTTTTTGATAACTAATGCTAACAAGATGTTTGAATAATTATGTAACTAGGGAATGCAACACCAGTACTGATTCAGTAGTAAGAACCGGGATTTCTCAGGTTTTACTATGGAACAGGAATTGGTTTGGCATTCCCCATGCCTAACATAGGTACAAGATCAAAGACAGTTTATTTAGCAATGGGATTACTTCTTGCCAAACACAAGTAGGCGAGTGAGCATACTCGTGATGCAAGGAACCTGCTTCTGTTGGTGCATGGGCACTAGGTCTGGAGTATTAGACTCGTAGTCCAAAGCAACTCTCTGACATACAAAAGTTAATAATGTCAAGATGTCTCTCTCTGTTCCTGCACTGCGTAACTCATCACACAAAGCTTGCATAAACCAGGATCCACGGGTTGTGTTCCTCCAAGAGTAGTATCCAGGCACAGTTGAAAATACAATTAGGAAGTCTGCATGGACTGGGATTTTGTATGATGCAGAAGGTGACCCATCTGTTTCAGTATAACTCACTAGATTAACGCCACCATCCAATTTATCACCCTGACAAGCTTGAATAAAGAACAGCTTTGGTTTTCCAGCAAGAGTTGGGCATTTATCACCAGTAAAGTAGTGCCACAAGTTATCCGGCTTGTAATGTGTATCTTTGGCATACAACATTCCTAGCTCTCCATGGGTTAACACAGCAATAAGAAGACAGTCAAAGTCAGTATGGTCCATTTCTGCTGTCTGCTGAACATATCTAATGACTTCTTCGGATGTCAAGTTAGGCAGCACCGTGACTTTGAAGCCTAAGCCCTTGAGGACCTTGGAGAGATTATCACTGTCTACGTTGGTGCCAGTACGTGACTTTAAACTATGAATGTCGAAATGCTCGTGGTTGAAAATAATAGCCACACCACGATACTTATGCTTCATGTTGTAAAACGGTGCGTTTCTGTCAACGGGCATCCTTGCAAAGCGGCGTGATCTCGAAGATTCATAAGTGCCCAGCGCGTCGCCTTTATCGCCGCCACCGTTTGCGTTGCGTCTTTGTCCAGTTTCAACACTTCCATTGTCTTGAGCTTCTCCGTCCAACATTTTGATAACTTACTGCCTTAGCAAAAAGTAAAAGATATAAGACTCCAGTTACTCAGTCCACGCTCAAATTAAATTAAAATCGACAGAATTGCCTCAACTCGCGAAAATCGTGACTTTCAAAAAGTCAATTACGACAGCCTATTTTTATCAGAATACTCGTATCACTCATGTACAGTATATACACAATGAATGAACAAAGAACAATAATGAATGAACAAATTAGGAACAGCACAGCAGTCCCACAAAACTTTTACTTGACCACAGGTTATCTTCAAAAGTTCGGTCCGGTCTGGACATAAAGTAATAAGCTATGGAGACGGCAAAGAAGAATCGCCGAACAAAATTTACTGCCACTTTTTACAGGTGAGTTAAACACAGCACAATACCCGAGTTTGACTATGGCAAACACAGACATGCATTTTATTGCCACAAACTCACACGGAGAAAAACAACCACACACATCCTAACTCAACTTATGTGTATTATGGCCTTGGTCTGAGGGTGTGGCTGTGGCAAGGTTCGGGGTTCCGACTATAGATGCAAAACGGATTTTTAACGTTTTAGAGCCTATGCACACCACGTTTTTTAAACGCGCCGTCGACGCGCGTTTGTAGCGATACAGACGCGCTACGCACGCAAGTCAGACGCAGCCTGTAGACCTTTGCACACCAGTATAAATACGTCCGCGCGTGAGTAGCGATACAGACGCGATGCAAACGCGCGTGTGTAGCGATACAAACGCGCTGACATTTTGCGTTTTTAAGCAGAACCTCGTCAACAGTAGGAAGATGGCGTCGGTCGAGACAGCATTGATTACATGCGCTTTGTTATCAATTTAAAAAAAAAAAAGAAGAAAAATTACCGACGTTTTTGGGTACACCCATTTACAAGCGAGAGAAGATTGTGTGGACATTATACAACAACGTTTAGAAAATTAATAGGACATGAAAAAAAATTTGCAAATTGTTATCGAATGTCGTATTCATCATTCCAAGAACTTCTTAAAATTCTTAAACCGGAATTAACTCGTCAAAATACAGTGCTAAGATCATGTATATCGGCGGAAGAACGTTTACTTATAACAATAAGGTAAGAGAGACATTTTGTCAATTGATTCAAATAGTTTTATTTTTATCAATGCTTATAGAATTAACAAAGTTTGGGTAACAATATTTGATATACATGGAGTTTTAATGAGAGCAAATATTTTAATGCTGTGTATGTTGAAATTGATCTGAGATTTCTACAGGGCGTCCCACGGCTATGCCACATGGAGGGAAAGTACCTTCAATATTGTAGATGGAACATTTTACTGAAAGAAGACAAAATTTTAATTAAAAAAAAAATAAACTGCATTCATAGATTGAACAGGGAATCGAACCCGCTACACGAGAAAAAAAATTACCCTGTAGCTTTATCATACCGATCGAAAGGAAAAAGACGCGCCGGTGCCGCGCGTTTGTATCGATACAAACGACAACAAACTGCTCTGCAGGATAAAAACGCGCCGTCGACGCGCGTTTTGGGAACGCGTGTCGACGGCGCGTTTAAAAAACGTGGTGTGCGCAGGCTCTTAAACCGTTTTTTTTGTGTAAAACTATTTAAAACCACACGTAGCATTTTATCGTTTACGTTTCGCTGTCAAAAATTTTATCGGCGCATTGGTACCTACCGAAAACTATTCAATTAACTCAATTTTTGTTTGCGAGTACTGTGTATGATGTTGCCAGTGAAAGTGTTAAACGATTGCAAGGAATTGTTATTTTTCAACCCGACATTTTTTGGTCTAGTTGCAGTAGTCCGGTTGACCGAACTGGTGCAACTTTTCAGTTGCAGTAGTTCGGTTGAAATTTAGCACCGAACTACTGATACTTTTTAGTAGCAAGAATTCGGTTTGTAATATTAAAAATAAAATTATACAATACACTTTCTTACTTTATTTGTTATTTTATAATGAACACGAAGAGAGAGCGACTTTCTAAATGAAAAACTTAGTTGAAATCAAGTTAATTGTGGTTGGGCATCCTCTAATGAAATTATCCCTTTCAGTATGCCTCAAACTTCTTTTCGGTAATGTCTTCTGTCCGAATCTCCTGTACTGATTATTTTTTGATTGTATAGCAATAAAGTAAGAAAGTGTATTGTAATTTTTTTTTACTACAAACCGAACTGTTGCTACCTACTAAAGATTAGGTATCAGTAGTTCGGACCGACAACCGGACTACTGCAACTAGACCCATTTTTTTAATAATGAAATACAAACAAAGAAGGTCCTAAGACTTTTTACGATAAAATTAATTAATATTTTTGGAGATATGAATAGGTTCGAAAAATTTCTAATTAATTTGGTAAACCTTTAATCCATGAAAACTATATAAAAAAAGGAATAAACTATAAAAAATATATATTTTTTCATTTTTAAACAGTTATTAATTAACAATTCGAGATTTGGAAAAATATTGTTTATGTCGTAATAAAAACAACTAAATAAAAGATTTTTAACTGTAGGTATATTATGCGCGCTTACAAGTAAGTATGCGTCCCTTACCTTTAAGTATCGGCATCTGTCTCTGACTCATACGTTTTATCCGATTTGAGCAGGAGTCCCTCAGGGCTTCGTCATCTCGCCTATCATCTACTGTGTACCTACGGTAAGCCGATCTCTTGGGAAACGCAAGCCAAGTACTTGGGAGTCATTCTCGCCCACCACCTCACTTTCGAGAAACACATCAAAGCAGCTCGTAGCCGGGCTGCCTTTGCTTTGAGTAGACTCCATTTCTCGCTAACGGCAAAGAGCAAGTTATCTCATCACTCAGGTGCAAGTAAAAAAAACCCTCCACAACCGGTTCTTACGATAAATCACGGGAGCCCCATTTTACTTCCGCAATTATCGTCTACACAAATAAGTACCTATCTCAGATTGCCCACTATTGCTCAGTTTATGAAACGCCTTTCTAAGCGCCACACTATGACTCAGCCTAGTCGTAACCCTGATTGCATCGGCCGGTGGCCGCCAGATACAAACCCTCGAAAATTATCCAGATCCACCGACCGAGGCTTACTCTCGTCGGTGCGTTAGTGTACCACGCGCGCCTCAAAGAGATGTCAGCAACATTGCAGGGGCCCGCAAGGTCCAGCACCTGCCGGCTATCCTCCTTGTTTCCAGGCGGTATGTTTGCGCTAGCATCGACGACCGTGGACAACTTGATGTCGGAGCACTACATGGACGTGGCGCACAACAATACTTGCCACAAGAGCTACGCGCTATCAGACGCCAAACTGGGACCTGAGGCCTTCACTGGCCTTCAGGTACATATTAGGTACTTAGTTCAACTTCTTATTTGTGCTACTATAGGAGCTCGTGAGGCCGTCTTGTACCGAAGTAGGTATTTATGTTTCGGTTTAGAAGAAAAATCAGCTTCTGAAGTCGGTGGCATTTGTTTATTTTGGTTTTTTTTGCCACCGACTTCAGAAGCTGATTTTTCTTCTAAAGTTTATTTTTCGCTTTTTTGTTTTTTTATTTGTAATGGGCTTGCTCTTGACCTCAATCTTACCCTAAGGGCAAAGATGAGGTCGACGATGGAACGAGCTTACCCAGAAGAAGCCTATTTACTCGCGACTTAAATAGATTAGGGTTATATGAACTCGGGAAAACCGACGCAGGCAGGGAGTTCCACTCCTTGGCTGTGCGCATAATAAAGGACTTAGCAAAGCGCTTCGTTCGAATGTGTGGAACATCGACTAGGTATGGGTGATAACCTGCAGTACGCCTAGTCTCCCGATGGAAGAAGGGAGATGGTGGAATCAGCCCGTGGAGTTCCTGCGCACACTCTCCGAAATACAGTCTGTAGAAGACCGACAGACAAGCGACTTTGCGGCGGTGGGCCAGGCTATGTAGCTTGGCAACCAGCTTAGCGTCACCAATTAGTCTCCTGGCTCTGCGCTCTACAGAGTCAAGTGTGGCAAGTTGGTATTTGGCTGAGCCATCCCAAAGGTGACAGCAATACCCATGCCGGACCGGACTTGAGCTTTATATAATATTGAAAGCTGTCCAGGCTTGAAGTACCGCTTAACTTTGTTTAGGATACCCAGCTTTTTTGCCGCAGTTTGAGCTTTCGCGCCGAAGGTCAGATTCGCGCTCAACTTCGTGCCAAGGAGCTCGAGACTGTCCGTGACTTGTACAGACGCACTCCGGAAAGTAGGGGCCAGATCATTCCGTCGTGCGCGCCGGAGTAAACCGGTCGTCTCGTCCTAACTCAAAAGCGATAATAACTTAGTGCGCGTAACAGTGCGTGTGTGACTAACTAGTACCCATCGGTGTTATCAACAACTTTTGTGCTCGTGCTATTCACCTGTACCTATTGGCACAGAGTAGTTTTGTGGACTGAAACATGAACGTTATAAACAGCACCTACGAACACATCAGTGAGCTCGACGATCCATCTGGTGTGATGAGTGTTGATGGTTCCCTAATAGAGAAGGAGTCGCCTCCTCCTTACGTCACATTTCGCCAAGGGATGTCTTGTAAAACGGACCCAGACTGGCGTGACGAACTAAAAGTTTTTCAAGCCAATATTAAATCCATGTTCGAGACTTGCCTAATAAAACAGGAAGAGAAATTCTCAATACTTTTATCCGAATTTGAGGGTGTGAAATCATCCATTAAGTTCATCAGTGACAAATATGATATTTTGGAAGAGAAGTCGAAGGAATTTGCCTGCCGTGTATCGAAGCTCGAAGAAAAAGTTTCCTCTCCTCTGGCAGTTCAGCAACGGATTGCTATTCTAGAAGCAAAGTTAGAAACCGCAGAACAAAAATCCCGTAACTGCAATATTGAGATTAGCAATCTACCAGAGAAGCGCGGTGAAAATCTTATGTCGATACTTGAAAATGTATCCATTTTAATCACACAACCGTTATCGTCTCGTGACGTCATTGCTATTCACCGTGTTCCTCTAATGAATCCAAAATCCGCACGACCAAGAAATATAGTGGTTAAACTGTCAAACCAAATACTACGTGATAACTTCATTGCGGCGGCTCGCCTCAAAAAGGGAATTACATCTGAAGATCTGCAATTGAGTGGCAATCCACAAAAAATATATATTAACGAGCATCTCACGCTGCAGAACAAGAAATTATTTCGCCAAACCAAGGAGTTTGCAAAACAAAACGGACATCGATTTGTTTGGATTAAACATGGTGTTATACTCGTTCGCGCTGACGTCCCCGAAGCGGCTTTCACAATCCGTTCCGAAGAAGATTTATCCAAAATCAAACCCTATAATAAAGCATCTGGTCAATGTTCTAAATAAGTGCAATCATAATAACATTAATGTTAAAGTACAGTCTCATTCATTTTTTGTAACTTATAGTAGTAACTTGTTATTCTGTTTACGACACAGTTTGTGCTCTCTGACTCATACATTACTTCGAGTTGTTTACGAAGTTTCTGCTTATAGTGCGCGCGCGATTTATTTTTCGTTTACCCTCACGTATCTAAATAATTGTAAGATTAACTTAAAAATTAAAACATATCTGTATTGTTTTGTGTTGATTACCTGTAAACATAGTCTATTTCGTTTAGTACGTGTAAACACAATATTCATGTTTTCGTTTGGCTTTTATATTTACTTTTACTATAAAATAGGTAGAACCATAAAATTATCTTCTTACCCACATTATTACCTATTCTGTTTGCAATTCTTGTTAACATTTATTATGTGTCCTTACTGTTTCTGTGTTAAATATTATAATTTGTTTATGTCAACAAATGTGGCTGAACTTGACTCCAGGCATTGTTTAGGTATCGTTTTTTACATCTTGTTCGATTCCAATGGATAATAGTATATTATGCAACTAGTGAATAAAGGACGGATTTAAAGCGAGGGCCGTAGATGAGTCACGAGCAAGTGAAGGATTCTAATGATTGAATCACGAACGCAGCGAGTGATTCAACTGTTAGAATCCTGAACGACGGGAGTGATTCATGGCCCTCGATATAAATTCTTACTTTATTCAGGAGTTGCATACTATACTTTATATCATGACTACGAGAAAAGACATAATTTAAGCGAAAATAGAAATTTAATCAAGAAATAAGAATTGTTACATTAATTGAAATGGACATTAAATTTAGAGCAATGACTGAAATTAAGCGTAATTTTCTTATTATTATCATTAGGGTGGTCAACTTGTGAAACAATATTTATTTTTCTATAAAGGCAGCAAAGAACACAAAACAGTTTTTAATCTAATGCCAAACTCCTTGTCGCAAATATCGACCAATCAAATCTCGAGAATTTATTTGCACCAAAGAGTTTTGAATTTCGAATCTTAGCGCAAGGAGTTTGTGTAAGCATTGAAATAGAGACCGGATATATTTTTGTGTTCCAAATTCAAACACCAAAATAGTGAATAAAAACAAAACAGTGAATAAAAGGCCTTTTTATTCACTGTTTTGCGTGAATAAAATAAGCTTTTTAGAGTAGGTATGGTATAAATACAATTTAACAGTTTATTACCAAAACTGTCGAGGATTGCGGACCAAGCTACATACTTTATTTATGAATATTTTGTCTTTTTCCTATGACGTAATCATTCTTACAGAGACTTGGCTTATACCTAACATATCTGACGGGGAGTTTATAGATGACCGATATTTAGTATTCAGATGCGACCGCGACCGCTGCACCACGGGAAAGCGTGACGGTGGCGGGGTGTTGATAGCCGTTCTACGTACATTACGACCAACTAGTATTTTGACGCGCCCCTCACACGTTGATATCGAACACGTCTTGGTGCAGTTGCCGGGGTCGCACCCTACAAAGCGCCACATCATAAGTGCATCCTACATACCGCCGCGTTCTCCAGAGGGCTTGTACACATCACACTTAAATACATTACTGGATGTAATTAATGACACTAGTACTGACACATACTATATAACAGGCGATTACAATTTACCAGGCATTAACTGGCTGGATCGAACTAGTTGTCACTATGTTGTTCCGCAACCTACTGATAATTTAAGCTGTCATCTATGCAACTTTATTTCGTTAGCTAATATTTTCCAGTATAACACATTCAGGAATAACCTGGGGCGTATATTGGACTTGTTTATGTCTAACGTTGACTGTGAGTCTAAAACATGTACACCAATGTTGCCGCTTGATGTTCACCATCCGCCTTTCTCGATATTAACATCACTTGATATGAAACTTATGCCAATGAAACGTCACTTAACCACAAGACACAATTTTTTTAAAACTAACTATGAGATAATCAATAAAGAGTTGAGTACATTGAACTGGAATCAATTGTTTGATGACCTTTCTGCTGAACAATCCGTTAATGCATTTTACGATCAAATCTATAGTATAATTAAAACGCATATTCCGCTAACGCGTCTCAGAAATTCACGATTTCCTCTGTGGTTTTCTCCTTCTCTCACACGTATTTTTAAAAATAAAGAAAAAGCTTGGCTAAAATGGAAAACGTACGGTAATACCTTTGACTATGAAAGTTTTTCTACTCATCGTAAACGTTTTAAAGCTGAATGTGACAAATGTTTTAAAAGATACATGAAATCGGTTGAAGATAGTATTCCGCTTAGCATTAAACATTTTTGGACTTACATTTCAAACAGGAAGGGCAGGGCGGAGATTCCTGTAAATATGTTTCTAGAGAATCTTAACTCAAATAATCCAACTGATATATGTAACATGTTCTCCACTTTTTTCACCTCTGTTTATGAACCCACCAATCTTAACCCCGCGATGTGGCAGCCACCTAATACTTATGCGGATAATTCGCCTTGCATCTCTGACATCTATTTGCCAGTGGATGTTGTACATAAAGCGATAACACAATTAGACTTAAATAAGGGTCCTGGTCCCGATAGTTTGCCACCAGTATTCATAAAGAAAACCGCTGAAACGATTGTAGTACCACTTCACATTATATTTAATAAATGTTTACGAGAAGGCACCTTTCCCGATATTTGGAAACGGGCGCATATCACACCGGTGTTCAAGAGTGGCGATAAAAACAATATACAAAATTATCGTCCTATCTCCATACTGTCCGCCTTGTCGAAGCTTTTCGAGAGTCTTGTACATAGCGAAGTATACTCGCACATTCACAGCCTCATTGTCTGTGAACAGCATGGGTTTGTTAAACGACGCTCGACGAATACCAATCTCATGTTGTTCACAGACTTTTTATTCAAAAGCATGGATGAACAAGTTCAGGTTGACGCTGTGTACACAGATTTTCGGAAGGCTTTTGACAAGGTGGACCACAAACTCCTCCTAGATAAAATTGCTTACAACGGCATCCGTGGCAATTTATTACGATGGTTCATGGCATACATATACAATAGATCGCAAAGGATAGTCATTAATGGTTTTCAGTCAAGTTCAATCATTGTCACCTCTGGGGTACCCCAGGGCTCAATTTTGGGGCCCTTACTCTTTATTTTGTTCATAAATGACATTAAGAAATGCTTCATTCATTCTCGATTTCTAATGTATGCCGATGACATCAAAATTTACAAATCGTGCAAAGGCAGACAAGATTGTCTGCTACTGCAAGAGGACCTCGATAGACTCTCTCAATACTGTTCAAAAAACAAACTCCAGCTAAGTTTACCTAAATGCAATGCAATCACTTTCACAAAAAACAAAAACATTATAAAATTTGATTATAGTCTACACGGTATTTCTCTGCAGAGAGTTGACAATATCCGAGATCTCGGAATTGCAATGGACTCCAAATTGCACTTCAATCTTCACATTGACAACATTGTTAATAGAGCGTATCGCATGTTTGGTTTCGTCATGCGTTCTTCAAAAGACTTTAAAAGACCGTCTACGTTTTTACTTTTATATAAAGCTTTGGTCCGTTCTCAACTGGAATTCGCAGTACCTGTTTGGAGTCCTATTTTTGATATTTATATAAAAAGAATGGAAATGGTTCAAAAAAAATATTTACGTACTATGCACTACAGATGTACTAAATCTAAACTGCCATACACTCAATTATTAATACGGTATAAACTTCAAAGCTTGGAGTCAAGGCGCAGCCTACTGATGGTTATGATGCTTCATGGTCTATGTAATAACCGGTTCGACTGTCCAGAAATTACGAATAACCTATGTTACATTGTACCTAGAACAGTGATGCGTCGAGAGGCGCGCGTGCCCCGGCTATTCCACACCGCAAGGTGCAGAACTCACGCCGGTGCACGGGCGCCTCTCCGGCGCATTGTAGATATATATAACACACAGTTCATAGATTTAGATATTTTCGCACTTACGCACTTTAAGTTCAAAAAGATGGCTATTGAATCTTTATAAGGATCTTTATAAGTTTTGTATTTGAACGTTATAGTTATTAATTATTTTTTGTTATGTACATAATGAGTTATAAGTACGAGTACTTCTTACTCCGCACGCATTAAACTAAATATTACATAAACCATTATTTCGCGGGCATTTTTGTGGGTTACACGTTTACCTAGTTCATAAGATATTCTGTAATACTTAAATGTAATGTGTAACTGTTTTATGTCCCAATAAAGTAAAATAAAATAAAAATAAAAAAAAGATCAAACGGACTCCTTTTGGCGGTGAACAGACACCCTTGCGTTTTGGTGGCGTTGAAATCATCCAGATTCTCGTCACCCCACTTGGAGACAAGACTTAAGGCTGAATTCGTGCGCTCTACCATGGCCTCTCTCAATGAACGTACTTCATCACCGCCGGCTTTTGCACTAGATGTATAGCTCTCCATGACAGTGCTGTCATCCGCGTACCCAACAATACCAGGAACAAGGAGGTCATTGATGTGTAGCAGGAAAAGTGTCGCGGAGAGAACAGACCCCTGAGGAACTCCGGCATGGATAGCCATAAGGTCGGAGGAGCAGCCATCAATGACCACTCGGATCGACCGTTCACTCAGGAAGTCAGATATCCAGCAGCAAAAGTCAGCGGGAATGCCGTATGCTGGCAGTTTGCTCAACAAACTTTCTCGATGGCCTCGCCCCAGCAGTGCGTAGCAAACACCAGAAGATCCCCAGTTGACCGACCCCGGCGAAAACCATACTGACGGTCGCTGAGTAGGTCGTTTACTTCAAGGTGCGCCAGCAGCTTACCGTTGAGTACCCTTTCCATTACTTAACAAAGTATGGAGGTGATGGCGATTAGTTGATAGTTACAGGGGTCGGCACGACTACCCTTCTTGGGTACTGGTTGTACATTAGCAACCTTCCAGGAGTTCGGCACCGTTCTGGTTTTTAGAGAGAGGCGGTACAAGCGTGTCAACACTGGAGACAACTCAGGCGCACAGTTCCTTAAGACCCTACCCTGGTATGCCGTCCGGACCACTAGCCTTATTCACGTCTAGGCTCTGAAGTACTTTACGAACCTCTTTCATGTGTATTGTGATCTCCGGCATCAAAGAATCACAGTGAGGAATCATTGGTGGCTGTTTTGACCCAGAATCTAGACGTGAATTGCTCGCAAACAGAGATGCAAATAGATTTGCCTTCTCGGTAGCGGAGTGAGGCAGCGACCCATCCGGTTTTTGCAGGGGGGGAAGTGAGGACCGGCAGAAATTGGATTCGACCGATTTGGACAGGGACCAAAACTGTTTACTGCCAGAGGCCGTTGAGGAGTAGTACCTTCCATAATCAGCTCACCTAGATAACCATAAATACGTCCCCATAATATTTTATTAAAGAATTATCCTCCAACTCCTAACCGTCGAGGAGTTATACTTTCCATCATCAGGTCATCAACATGAAATGATGACTGCTAGATGCGAATACTTGAAAAACTTTAGAAAAAGCACGAAACACGTAATACGTGGCTATAAAACTCCTAACCGTTGAGGAGTTGTACCTTCCATCATCAGCGCAGCCACATGAGATTATGACTATCAGACGCAAATACGAACAGCTGAGTGGGTTATAACCTGCCTGTCGCAGTCATGACGTGCAATTTTCGTTTTATTTTCCTTGCTAGTTGTTTTTTTTTTAAAGTTGTGTGTTTGTTATTTGTTTTGTTTGTTATGTGCACCTATTGTTTTTTTTATTGTCTCATTGTATGCTCGTCATGTTTCTGCGACAAATAAATATTTTTTCTTTCTTTCTTTCTTCAGAAAATATAAATGGAAAACGTAATGTGTGCCTATAATAGAACCTCCTTCTTTTTTGAAGTCGGTTAAAAAGAGGGTTGACCCCGATTTCTCAGGGAACCCTTAATCAGATTCTGACCTACCCTGTCGAACACAAAAATAATTTTGAAAATCGGTCCACAATAAAATTGACGGAGATATGCGCGGACACACGTAAAAAAAATACATACACACGAATAGAGAACCTCCTCCTATTTGGAAGTCGGTTAAAAACAAAGTCCTCCACCGCGTCTGTCTGTCTGTTCGCGATAAACTCAAAAACAGCTGCACCGATTTTCATGCTGTTTTCACCAATGGATAGAGTGGTTCTTGAAGGTTTTAGTAGGTATATAAATTGTCAAGTTCCGAAATTCACGCGGACGAAGCGGCATCAGCTATGCATTACTAAAAATAAAAGCACTGTGTGTATATTTTCGCATACCGCCGTCTTTAAATGCGTTTGTGCTGAATTTAAGCGTGCTACATTGAAATTTTAATAATTGCCGCTAATTATGACATATTGATCTTTGCCTACATTTTATTCACATTGTTTATTTCATCAAGTCAAACTACAGCCCAATTTCACTCGCCACCGTCATAGCCAAGGTACCTAACATGCGTGCTCAACTCACATCTGAATAAACATGTGCAGCTCTGTGACGCCCAGTTTGGATGGGTTGTCAACAGAAACGGCTATTGTTAGCTTGAAGCACGCTGTCGGGTATTATACGGCTAGAAAAACGCCAGTATTGCAGTTTTCCTTGAACTGTCTAGGGCTTTTGATCTTGTCCCATACGATCTTCTGTGGAAGAAACTAGAAGAGACGGCATTGCCACCAGAGTTTACATTACTCCTCAGGCACTGGTATCTGAACCAGGAGACGATGGTGCGATGGGCGGGTGAGCCTTCGGAGCCATGCCGGCCGGAGTGCGGGGTGAGACAGGGGGGGGGTTATCCTCGCCTTTGCTCTTCAGTCTGTTTGTAAATGCGCTGATTGAGCGACGTGGATGGAGTTTGTTTTAACAACATAAGCTATGCGGACGATAATATGGTGCTTCTGGCTCCCTCAGTCGATGCTCTCCGAAAACTAATGAATATTTGCGAATCGTACCCTGAGACTCATGGATTAATTTATAATAGCAAAAAGACGGAATTCATGATCTACAGGTCTGGCAACAGGTGTCCCACTACAGTCCCTCCTATTGCTATGAATGGTGAACCGGTAAAGGGTGTTCAAATTTAAATACCTGGGACACCCTGGTGACGGATGATCTGAGGGATGATCTGGATCTTGAAAGGGAGCGCAGAGCATTGTCAGTCAGGGCGAATATGCTGGCACGCAGGTTCTCTCGGTGTATAGCCTCAGTTAAAATAGTACTTTTTAAGGCATATTGCACATCGCTGTACTCGGGAGCCCTGTGGTTCATATATACCCAAAAGGCTTATAATGCTCTGCGTATCCAATATAATAATGCGTTCATGATATTGTTGCCACGCTTCTGTAGTGCCTCAGAAATGTTTGCCAACGCACGCACTGACAGCTTTGATGCAATGTGGCGTAAGAAATCTGCCTCGCTATGCCGCAGGCTGCGTGGCAGTCGTAACACTATCCTGCAATCAATAGCCGCCCGGGCAGACAGCCCGCTAGTGTGGGCGCTCACCAATCGGACTCGATCTGTTCTAGTTATTAAGTAATAACTTAAGCTAAGTTATAATATTGTTACTAATACAGTGAACCTCATTGTTGTCCTAGTTATTAAGTACTAACATAGGCTAAGCTATATTTGTTACTAACACTGTGGACCTCTTTGTAGTCTAAGAAATAAATGATTATTATTATTATATTATATTTAAAACGAAAGTATGAGTCATTAAAAATTATATTCTAGAATTATCTACTTACTCATCGTATAGGTAGGTAACCGCGGATATATTATGATGACACGTACTGTTTGTTTTGGTATCAGACACAGAAAGGTCACCTTCGTTGGTGAAAAGTCAACACTGAATATTAAATACATTAATATAACTGTACCTACCTATAATTTAACAAAACAAAGGAGAGAAATACATTGAAAATGCAATACAAATAAAAGTCAAAGTCAAAGCATTTATTTCAATTAAACCATTACCAGGTACTTTTGAATGTCAGAAGAACAATTCATAAAACTAAACTACGAGTGCAATACGTCATCCCGAAAGCCACGCCGCCGAATGCCCGCAACAACGAACACTGCGAGCAAAAGCACGCAGCGACGCACACCGCAACAACGAATGTACGAGACTCCAAATCACGGAACAACGAATGCACGCCACAACGCGCAACCACCGCCCCGCGACCCGGAGCCTCGCGCACCCACCGCCACGGCACGCGCCGCCGCGCGCCCCCGCACCCACAGCACTCGCCGCCGCAGACATCCGGCGACGCGCAACTCGACGCAGCAACCCCCGGGACGACGCATTGCACTCCTAAGCTACAGTCACAGTCACACACAAGGCATAATAACTTGTGAAAGTACTGTAGTTGCCCATTCCCTAGCGTAGATCTCTAATGATTTATCAACTTTAATACAACCAAATGTTTTTCATCATTTTCATTACCAACTTCTCCAAAAGAAAGTCAGTTGGTATCTTTCGTCGTTTGAATCTCACACATCCACGTTTCAGTTTTATCCAAAACTAGCTGACCCATGCAACTTCGTCTGCGTCACATAACAAATCATGTCAACATAAATTGAGTTAAATCGTAAAAAACAAAAAATCTTATCTTTCCTCTTTATAATATTATTTTTGATTATATTACAGTGTGAATTACTATAGGTATCTCTTACTGTTAAATATACAGTAACACCTTGTACCTTGTAAACATTATGGTGCAGTAAATATTTTGAATTTGAATTTCTCCGGAGCCCCCGGAGGCCAGAATCCCCAGTAACCTACCGCACCGGACCGAATGACTGCCGCGCGCGTAATTATTTTGTCGCGCGGATATTTTTACATTGCGATATCTTCTAAGATATTTGTTTAAACTGTATAGAGTAAAGGGCACAAATATTCTATATTAAATTTCTGTGCTAACAAACATAGATAGATATTTATTTAGATATAGATTAATACCATATGGGTTAAATAAGTTTCGCAAAATATCATTCTTTTTAACCTAACATTTTAATAGTAAAAAATGGTTACAGTGAGTCAATCTTAAAAGATAGACATAATTATGCTGTCGCGGACTTTTTTTAGAACTTTTAAACAGGAACAATTCCTTGATACAGGATATTTGCGTAGCTTAAACCGTTTTCGCAGCGCACGCAACGGAAGCTCACAAAAAGGAATATCTTTTCCCGTTTTTGCAAAAAAATTTATTTATGCTCCGCTCCTATTGGTCGTAGCGCGATGTTATATAGCCTAAAGCTTTCCTCGATTAAATGGACTATCCAACACAAAAAGTATTTTTCTATTCCAACCAGTAGTCCCTGAGTTTACCGCGTTCAAACAAACTCGTTAGCTTTATAATATTAGTATAGATCAGGGGTGCACAGACTTATTGAGACCATGGGCCACTTTGGAAAATGATGAACTAATGGCGGGCCACCAGCACAAATAAAAAAAAACATAAAACAGCCAAAAAAATAATTACAAAAATAATATACCTACTAGTCTGAAGCGAGGCACTGTATTACGCTTAGAATCTTTTTAACATTCGTAAAATTGCTAACGGGGCCCACTCTAATTTGGCCGCCACTCTATTTTCATTTATTAGTCAAGAAAGTTAGCACAAACTCAAGTTTTATATTATTTGAAAATGTTACACTTCGCACGTCGTTAAAATTACATTCCGTTTCAGAGAAGTTTTTTTTACGATTTATGCATGAAGCTTCAGATAAGAGGGCACTAAAATGCAAGAGCAAGCGAAGCGAGCTCGAAAATTTTTTCCAATCAGAAAGGTAATTTATACTATTTGATTTTCATTTTATTGTTAAAAATACATATTTTACTTGCATTTACTACTAACGCATTGAAGGATCGGACAATCCAGAAAACACGGCAGTAAGAGCGAGCGTAGCGAGCTAGAAAATATTAGTGACATGCGGCTGACCGAAATATTTACATAGGGCTAGTTCGAAAAGCCGCCCCAGAGCAGCTACTTGAAGTAAGGAAAATACACCACTGCTTGGTTGTCCTTTATTTTTGCAACATGGTCCCGATTACAATAGTCATTATACTATGATCTGATAACCTTGACCTGTCACTGCCTGGCTCCGCTCTCTGCGGCCCCCTGAAATGTGCCGAAGGGGCCCAGGGCCTCCCCGGCCCTCACGACGCTACGCTGGTGACTCTTCGTATTTAGTTTTATGAATGCAGCTGTAAAAGTTCAGCAATTCCCCTTAATTGAATTTGATGCAAAAATCTTGATTATTTTGATTGACTTTGGAGCATTTTCAGCTAAAATGGTGAAAGGATTGCTAATTATGTCGAATAGAGGTTTAAGTTTCTGAAACTCAGAAAATGGTTTACGAAAACTTTGTATCAAGATATCCAACTTTTCGACAAAGGTAAGATTAACGATTTTTTCAGTTTTTTTTTCTTGTAATTTGGAAAATCACGGATAATAAAAATCTAAAAAGACCCAGCTTGCACTGGAAAGAAGGATGAAACATGAGTGTAGGTATAGCTGAGATAGCAGTTGATGTTTGCCTTGAAGCCGTGCATTCAAAACATTCAAATGATCTGTTAGGCCTTCTAAAAACGCCAAATCACACAACCAATCAGGATTTTTGAGTTGCACGAACATTTCCGAGTACGCATCATGCACCTGCACAGTGAGCCCACTTAGTAACGCGCGTGATTCAAATTATGTGCCTAATATTATTTGTTTATTAGCCATATTTTCCTTCAAATGTACGAGGGAATATTTTTGCTGGCGGGCCGCAGACATACTGTCGGCGCACGGTGGGCTGAAAATCGGCTTTCATAGACTTAGGCATTTTATTTTGCAAGTGCCAGTTTTTATGCCGGATATCACTTCTATTAGTTATAACAATATACAAAAATGACACCAGAATTGATTCTGCACAAAAACGAAGGAATTATAATTTTTTTACGAAAATTTTGTATGGAGCTAGTATGAAAAATCTAAATATCTCTAAAATGGAAGGGATAACCGTAATATCCTTATAGGGGGTTATAGTACTAATTATTTATGATTTTTTGACATAGTTACATAATAATTGAAGATGCCGTTTTTTTTTAAAAAATCGTCAAAATATTTTTATTTATTTTTACATATGAAACGTTCCTTTGAGTGTTTAAGTTGAAGAATTCAGAGCTTTAACAACTCTTAACATAAAATAGCATCACCCCTATAGACCTGAAGGACTAGACAGAGGTGTGTAGTATCTTGTTGATCTTGTAAGATTTCCAACAATACCAAATAGTTGAATATCAGTGTCAAAGTGCCCATGCTGTCGCTTCTTTTTTCGGACACATAATAATATCGACACAAAAGGAATTTTAAAACCTTGCATACGTTCAAAATACAAAATAACATATTGTGTAGTCACCTAATGAGTCTGGTGACAAGTAATTAAGTAATTATAATGATGGTGGTAGTCTTCTGATTCTAATGAGCCTAATATGTGATTAAATAATTTTAAATTTCTCGCAACAATACCAACTAAGAACTGCATTCACCTTTTTATAATTAGTGAGCTAATGTGATTTGCTAATGTTGATTAGTTGTACTATGAGTTCTACAAAATGTTTTTGACGATTATAAATTTTCATTATCATATCTTTATCTATCTTAACTATAATATATATCTTAACTATAATTAGTTAACTACCCTCGTTAAAGTTATGAAAGAATCATATCTTTCATAACTTTAACGAGGGTAGTTAACTAATTATTGACTTTATACAATAAAAGGGCTATAATTTTGTTCCATAATTTAGATTGTTCACAACTGTGTAACTGCTAACACTAAAACTATTTGCTTTGCGACTATAAAATCTTAGAATGGAAAGTTTAATCACCAACTTAGACTTGTTTGTTCTTCTAAAAAGTGAGTGTCCTTCATTTAATCATGAAGTATTGTTTAGTGCAATTGTGTCCCGCATAGGCGATTGCCTTTCTGCCGAAAATCAAGTAACTCTCAAATAATTTTGCCGGAAATTCACGCGAGCTGCTTTAAACAGGTGGCAGAAATCTAAACGATTCTTTGATAACTTTAGAAATACGTACGGAGAGTGGCTGCAAGCAAATATTGATTTGCCGAGTTGCGTGCAAACTTTAATAGATCAAGAACCAACTGTTAATGAGATACCAAGAGCACGCTCAGTCTCTCCAGAACCTTCGACATCATCGACTGTTGGAACAATGACAAAAAGGTCTCGAAAACCATTCAAAGATCTAGGAAGCAAACAGAAAAGGAGAAGATCTAGTGAGCACATAGGCGAGGATTCCTGTGAATTGGCAAATGCAGCTGCAGCACGTTTTAAAGAAGAAGGGTATGAAAATGTCACATCTGTAATCGAATATATGATCAAAAATCCAGAAGCTGCCGTTAAAATCAATGAAAGCATTAAAAAACCAGTGAAAACAGTAATATTTACACCAGAGAAAGCACTTGGATTACTTCTTTCACTTAAGCTTTCAAAGTGAAAATATATTACGTTGCGAGAGACTGCCATTCGGGAAGGTGCTAAGGATATTTACCCATCCTACTATAAACTGCAACAAACTAAGCTTTCATGCTACCCTCCTAATCAATCAGTGTCAGTTACGGATTCATCAGCTAGAATTACACTTCAAGCTTTACTTGACAACACGGTGAAGCGGATTCTTCAAAGTCTTTCTGATAATGTGGAAAATAAGCAGTTAAAGCTGATATCGAAGTGGGGATTTGATGGTGCTTCCAATCAAAGCCGATACAAGCAGAAAATGGACGGTGAGCATGATGATTCAAGTATTTTCATGACCTCCTTGGTGCCACTGAAACTGACAGATGGAGATAATACTATATGGACAAACCCGAAATCATGCTCAACTTTTTATTGTCGTCCGGTTCAGTTCACTTTTGTAAAAGAAAGCGAGGCAGTTGTCATTGATAACAAACGAAAAACGGATGAGGAAATTGAGGCCCTTAACCCCACAGAGTGCATTAATAGTAACAGGGTGACTCATAAACTAATGATGACAATGATCGATGCAAAAGTCTGCACGTACCTTTCTGAAGCTAGATCAAATGCATCATGCTACCTGTGCTTAGCAAAACCAACAGAAAAACCACTTAGATGCTGTAACATCAAAAACTGTGTGTTCTGACATATACGAATTTGGCCTATCATCCCTACATGCCCGTATAAATTGCATGGAATGTCTATTACACATTGCGTACTGACTTGACTTCAAACAGTGGGCAGCAAGAAGTAATGAGCATAAAGAAATGTTACAAAACAGAAAAAAAAGCATTCAAAATAAATTTAAAGAGGAGCTCAATCTGTTGATTGATATAGTAAAACAAGGCTCGGGAACTACCAATGACGGGAAATACCGCTAGGAAGTTTTTCAAGTTTCCCAATAAAACTGCAGCTATTACTGGGTTGGATCAAAACCTGATAAAAAGATTTGCTGTTATTTTGCAAGCAATAACATCTGGTGAGAAGATTGATGTCATCAAATTTAAAGATTTTGCTCGCAAAACAGCAGAAAAGTACGTGGAATTATACGACTGGTACAGTCGAACAAGCTAATAAGTATACAGCCAGCTAACTTGAATTTACTTTTAAGATTATACAGATACATTTAGAGACTGATGCCAAACGATACAGCGTTTGACATCAGTCGCTTAATGCGAAACGCTTTATAAAATAAAATTGCCATCAATATTTTCAGTGTACTAGAATTATAAAAAAACTCTACCTGTATACTTATTAGCTTGTTCGACTGTACTACATGTCATCAACCGTACATAAACTACTAATACACGGATCTGACATAATCGAAAAAAATTATATTGTCCCGATTGGGACTCTCTCGGAAGAAGCCTCAGAGTCTCGAAACAAAGATTTTAGGAGGTTCCGAGAACATCATTCGCGGAAAAGAAGCAGGCAAGATTCTAATCAAGATATCCTAATTATGCTTGTTGTTTCTTCGGATCCTTTTCTAAGTGCACAAAGGCCGAAGTTAGATGCCAAAAGGAAAACAACCTTTTTTGCTGAAACTCTCGACCTAATAGGTACAGTTTCCGGAAACTGAGTTCGAGTTTGTAGATATATCCAATCTGGATTCTGAATTGGAGTCCGACAACGAAAGTTGTAAAGAAAATTTGTAAAGTTAAATTATTTTTCTTTATGTTCTTTTGTTATTCATGTTAGTTTATTGTACCAATATGTTTAGTTAATAATTTCATAAATTATTGTTTCAAATATTTTGTATAATTGAATTTATAGCACTTAGATATTATTTTTGTTACTTTTGTTTTATTTAAATTACCTATCAATAAAAAGTATATATACAGTCTATTTTTTTTTTCTGTCTAGGCCTTCAGGTCTATAGGGGTGATGCTATTTTATGTTAAGAGTTGTTAAAGCTCTGAATTCTTCAACTTAAACACTCAAAGGAACGTTTCATATGTAAAAATAAATAAAAATATTTTGACGATTTTTAAAAAAAAAACGGCATCTTCAATTATTATGTAACTATGTCAAAAAATCATAAATAATTAGTACTATAACCCCCTATAAGGATATTACGGTTATCCCTTCCATTTTAGAGATATTTAGATTTTTCATACTAGCTCCATACAAAATTTTCGTAAAAAAATTATAATTCCTTCGTTTTTGTGCAGAATCAATTCTGGTGTCATTTTTGTATATTGTTATAACTAATAGAAGTGATATCCGGCATAAAAACTGGCACTTGCAAAATAAAATGCCTAAGTCTATGAAAGCCGATTTTCAGCCCACCGTGCGGCGGGCCGCGGTCTGTGCAGCCCTGGTATAGATGTTGCAAATAACCAGGTTTGTGAGGTAATCAGATCATAGAACATCACAGTATTTTTTACTTATCCGAGTCTTTATTTGGATAATTAGCGTTATAACAACGCTCGTAATCGATAACCTACGATTGTGTAAAAGTGCCAGTGAAAGGTGGACGAAAATTTTTTTTTTTTAAATAATTACACTATACAGCGACTCCGGACACAAAGCGCTAAAAAGGTACATGGGTGGTTTTTAGTCAGTAGAAGTCTGACACTCCCTTCCGCTCCGCCCAGAGCGGGAGGAGCCATTTGATATTTCCCGCCAAACAAAATAAAAAAAGCTTTCTTTCGTCGACCCCGATGACGCTATCCAGGAGCATGCAGTAGGGACGCTAGCACGCTCAAGAATCACAGTCGCACTGCGCACACAGCCGTCATTCCAACCCCGCCGACGAGGAACGTCGCGAAACCCCGCTTTATCCCCGACCCTCGCTCGAGCCAGCCCGCGTGGCTGAGCCTGTGCTCCAAAATCAGTGCACTCAGATCCAGCCTGTCCCTTTGCTGTCCCTCTTTGAGGTAAGAGTAGCTAGAGAGGCGAAACGGTGGCTCCTTCACCTTCCGTCTGAAGCAGGTTCTCGGTCGTCACCGGACACGGTTCTTTCGGGAAATTCGGGAGGTACCTGTACGTGCACCGAATCAAGCGGGAGGAATCGCCCGCGATGAACTCTAAAAGTTCTGCACTGATTTTCATGCTGTTTTCACCACAGAACAGATAAATTTATCTGTTCTGTGGTTTTCACCAATGGATAGGGTGGTTCTCGATTAAGGTTTTAGTATATTATTTGTCAAGTGTAAGACATCCACGAGGGCGAAGCCGCGGGCATTAGCAGGTCTATATTAAATACCATTTGTTATGCTGTTGTTGGCAAGAAAACTTTAATCTAACAGACAAAAGTCACCGACTTCACCATCATCATAATCCTGCCCTTATCCCATTATTTTTGGGGTCGGCGTAACACGTTTTCTTCTTCCATTCTTCCTTGTTAGACGTCACGGTGGCATTTACTCCTTTCTCTTTCATATCATTCCTCACACAATTCATCCATCTTTTCTTTGCCCTTCTTCTCCCTCTTCATTCATCAACATCCTTATCTCCGCTACGTGCAATCGTTTTTCATTCATCTTTTTCAAAGCCCAACATTTTGATCAATACAGTCCGACTTCACCAGCTTAAGTTAATTTATACTTTTTGTGTTTCTGAAATATATCTTTTTTGTAAAACAAAATCATGTTCTAAGTATTTAACTTTGTTTGACCAGTGGATTAATTTCATGGCGTGGTTTCGTTTCGAATATTTATTTATATAATAAACCTGATAGTAATAACAGTTTGCCGCACTATCGAATTAGGTTTAAGAATAGGAACCGAGTACCTGTGATGATAGTTAAAAGTTGAATAATTAAAAAAACAAAATCACAAAAAAGAGAAAAATAAACTTTATAAAAGAAAAATCAGCTTCAGAACTCGAACTGTTTTTCCATTTTTATTGACATTTATTGTAATATCATAACAATATACAAATATTTACTATGCGTTTAACATTCAATCAAGAAACCTAACCTTTAACCTTCAAGAGATTCCCTTATTATTGCTTTTAACTCCTAACCGTTGAGGAGTATCAGTTCACCTAGATAACATGAAAGAATACAACCATATATACACCCCCATAATATTTTATTAAAGAATTATCCTCCAATTCCTAACCGTTTTTAGGGTTCCGTAGTCAACTAGGAACCCTTATAGTTTCGCCATGTCTGTCTGTCTGTCTGTCTGTCTGTCCGTCCTCGCTTAATCTCTGTGACCGTTAGCACTAGAAAGCTGAAATTTGGGACCAATATGTGTATCAATCACGCCGACAAAGTGCTAAAATAAAAATTGGAAAAAAATGTTTTATTAGGGTAGCCCCCCTATATGTAAAGTGGGAAGTGTTTTTTTTTTTAATTTTAACCCTAATGTGTGATATATTGTTGGAAAGGTATTTAAAAATGAATAGGGGTTTACTAAAATCATTTTTTGATAATGTCAATAATTTCGGAAATAATCGCTCCAAAAGTAAAAAACAAAGCGTCCCCCCCCCTCTAACTTTTGAACCATAAGTTTAGAAAATACGAAAAAAATCTGAAAAGTAGAACTTTATAAGGACTTTCTAGGAAAATTATTTTGAACTTGGATGGAAACAACAGATAGAAACTGCAGTTAACCAATATAATTTGGTCCCTGAATCGTATGAGCGCCTATACAATCCAGAGGTCAAGTTTCATTTGCCCGTATTTTTTTTTTAACTTCGTTTACATAATATTTTATTATCTACGGAACCCTACACTGAGCGTGGCCCGACACGCTCTTGGCCGGTTTTTTTTATAAAAACGTTGCTCCACACTAGGAATTTCTCATTTTTTTTCAGTATCGTGGGTGCGTTTACAAACATTTAAACTCACTTACACAAACACACCCAGATCCGAAACAACTATTTGTAGGCCATACAAATATTTGTTCCGTGCGGGAATCGAACCCGCGACACTCAGCGCAGCAGTCCAATCGCTCAGCCACTGCGCCAACCGTGCAGGAGTTATACCTTCCATCAGCAGCCCATCAACATGAAAGATGATTGCTAGATACAAACTCTTAAAAAGCTTTAGACAAAGCACGAAACACGTAATAAGTGCCTATAAAATTTGAGGGTTGCCCTCTAAAACGCGTCAAAGATTTGATCGGGGGGTCGTGACGTCACTCACCCACCGGTAAAAAATGTCATACTAATATCTTAGAATATGACGTCACACGGGTTTTCAAAGCACTGTATCGTCTTCATTGTTTGTTTACGTGAAAAAAGGAAAAAATACGTGTACAATATTTTTTGGAAATCTATCTGACGGACTAATTAGATTTTTTCAGTTAACTACCTTATTGACGGAGATATGCGCGGACATACATAAAAAAGCATATACACGATTAGATAACCTCCTCCTTTTTGGAAGTCGGTTAAAAAGATGACTGGGTGGGTCACATTTCCAGGATAGGTCAGGACAGATGGGACAGAATCGTCACACACTGTGTGCCTGAAGACGGTCGTCGTCACCAATGCAGGCCCGGGAAATGCAGGCGTGACGATTTTGAGTCGTTCGTGACTGATTGGCCAGTGAAGGCACACCATCGGGAGAGTTGGAAAAGAATGGGGGAGGCCTTTGCCCGCTCAGTGTTGCACGACTTGCGTTTCCCAATAAATGAGGCGACTTTGGTTTATGATATAAGCAGATGCCTATGTAACCTATGTTGCTATGACAACCGTGTTGTGCGACTTGCTTTTCCCAATAAATGCGCGGTTTTTGTTTACGATATACGCAGGTACCTACGTTGCTAGGACAACAGTCGGTACACCAACAATGAATTGAGGATATTGAGGTACCTGTTATAATATACCATAAGAATTGGTAAGAAATAAAAACATGTCCATTTTCAAAGTGAAACAATGGTGGTCTAACGATAAACTACAAAATGAACAGCCAAACGAGGGATTCCAAAATGCCAACTGTCTGAAAGTGGATAAGTTTAATTCGCACAATGACAGTGATTGTATTTTGGTCGGTGAAGGCTCATTATTAAAAGTGTATAAGCCGAATTTAGAGGAGGCATGCTCGCATACTTTATTGGAAACTCAATTGGGTGATGTTGTGCTACAAATTGAGACTGGAAAATTTACTGGGTAAGTTAGTTATCTAATAACCTAATAAACAAGCTCCGGTAATCTTGAGCTTTGTTCAACCTACGCAGTTACTTACTTTATTTTTGTAGGAATTGTGAGGATCGCCAGATTTTATTGTTACATCCACAAAGTTACGAAATTTATCATCTGAAGAAGAAAGAAGGTCACATGGAAGCTGGTAAACACTTTTTTTTTTTTTAAAAACCTAATTGTAAAAATTGTAACTAGGACCTACTTGCTTAAAGATGAATAAATAACGACAATTAATGCAAAAATATCATTTAAATATTGCAGGTGACCAAAACTACATCACACCAATAATAAAACACTCTTTTACCAGAAAAGCAGACAGTTTGACTTGTGGCCCCTTCGGAAACATAAAAACAAGAGATTTTATTTGTATACGAAGTCTGGATGGAAGCCTGAGTTTCTTCGATCAGGACACATTCTTGTTCATGTGCATTTTTAATGACGTCATTATACCATCACCTGTGTGCTATGTAGCCAGCAGTGATTCATTCGTGATTTGTAAATCGACATGGGTATTAGAAATATACAGGTAAGATTGGGACTAAATAAGAGTTCTCCAAATAAGAGCTACCTAAGTACTGCTCATGGCCAGATGGCTATGAGCAGTACTTAGGTTACTTATCCAGTGTATATCAGTCAGTGTCAAGTCGTATGTTAAATAAAATAGGATTTGCGGCAGTAACAAATGTCTATTTACTGAGTAATAATGATTAAAATCACCAATACAACCGTCTCCCATCGTAATCCCATTTTATTTAACATACGACTTGACACTGACCGGCAAATTGCATAAAACGTAAGAAAATTCGAATTTCGCGGTCTACCTTGTCGCCTTCACCTTATGTATAGTTTTTTTTAGTTATCAACAGCTAAGAGAATCTAGCGAATTAACTTTAAGGCCAAATAAAAAAAACATACCGCAGTGGATATACAACGCCGGAGAAGAAATTTCACGCGTCCAAGTTATTCAGGTACGTACGACACCATAAATAAACTCACACCCTTTTCCCATGGGAGTAGGCAGAAACCACAGAACGCCACCTGCTACTATCCATTGATACAAGGCTCAGACCGCGTTAGCTACAGGATGTTTCTAACTACGTCATGCGTCTTATCTTTTGTGTATGTGAGTTTAAGTGTTTGGAAACGCACCCACGATACAGAAGAAATTACTAGTGTGGGGCAAAGTTTAAAAAAAAAAAAAATAACGAAAAATATTTTTATAAGTATTTAAATTATTGAAATCTCCTAAACACCTATTTTTTTTGTGATGAACCTTTACATTGGATCCATGAAGTGGACCGCCGTTATAAGACGACTAAAAAGTCACGGTGTGTATACCCAACCCTATATTTTTTGCCACTAAACTCGTCCATTGTTGCGTATTTTCCAGACTAGTAACAACTTTTCCAGTATAGTCGCTCTTGGCGAAAGGCATATTTACTGCTTCCAAGACAACGGATTGATGAAGTACATGATTAAATTTGATTTTATGCCGATTTGCTTCTGCGCTTATCTCATTGGTTGGTATTATGGTGAGTTTAAGTTTTAAAACCAGTAAAAAGGCTAGTCGTACCACTAAAGTAGTAATCATTATAGCTCTCTGAGTGCGGCAGTAAGCCGTAATAATGTGACTTCTTTAATTAACACTTAGGTACTTCCTACTTAAGCATAGGTAAGGTATAGTTCAGTTCAAACTTAATGGCGGCTCGGAAGTTAGCTGCGAGTCAATATCTGGGCATTATACAGTCGAGATGATGCGACCTGGGCACACCACGATAGTGGCGGTAAGTCCCCTCTTTGAGGAGTGGCTGGAGATGCGCAACGGCGCCCTCACCTTCCGTCTGACGCAGGTACTCACCGGACACGGTTGTTTCGGGAGGTACCTGCACCGAATCAGGCGGGAGGAAACGCCCAGATACCACCATTGTGAAGATCGACCGGAGGACACGGTGGAGCACACCGTGGAGGTGTCCCGCTTGGGCGGAGCCCCGCCGTGTTCTCGTAGCGGCGATCGGCGGCGTCGACCTCTCGCGTCCGGCCCTGGTGCAAGCCATGGTCCGGGACGAGGAGGAATGGGACGCCGTCGCCTCCTTCTGCGAAGCAGTGATGCTAGCGAAGGAGGTGGCGGAACGTGAGAGGGAGAGAACCTCTCGTCCCAGCCGCCGCGGGAGGGGCTCCGGGTGTCGGGGGCCACGTGATGGCTTCCGGCCACTGTAGACGCGGGCCTGTGGACGGAGAGTGATGGGCTAGCTCGCCGTCCGTCCGTCTTATGACGACGACAGGCCGTGTAGACGGCGCGTTCGTGTTCCACGCGCGCCTCAAAGAGATGTCAGCAACATGGAAGGGGCCCGCAAGGGCCGACGCCCTTCGGGGCTGCAGGTTGTTCGCAAGAGATACCGCGGCCTCGACATGAAGGGCTAAGAAGGAACATGGGTGGTTTTTAGCCAGTAGAAGTAGAAGGAGGGGTTATTTGACGATTTTCCACCCGGAAAAAAAAAAGAAGATGATGCGTCCTCTGTGCCCCTCCGATATCTAAAATTGAGTTATGCGCAGCTTTACTTTAGAATTTTCGAGCCGGATTAAAGTTTGAACCGTCAAGACTATCACTTGCAGCTAACTTCCGAGCCACCATTAAGTTTGAACCGAACTATACTTAGCTTTTAACCCCCGACGCAAAAACGACGGGGTGTTATAAGTTTGACGTGTCTGTGTGTGTGTGTGTGTGTGTCTGTCTCTGGCATCGTAGCTCCCGAACGCATGAACCGATCTTGATTCTGTTTTTTTTTGTTTGAAAGGTGAATTCGTCGAGAGTGTTCTTAGCTATGTTTGATGAAAATCGGTTCAAGATGGCCGCCACCACAAAATGGCGGATTACATATTTTTTCATAACTTTATCAATATGGGTATCAAATGAAAGGGCTTGATTAGTAGAATACTATACACAATAACAAATTTCAAATCCAAGATGGCCGCCGCCACAAAATGGCGGATTACATATTTTTTCACAACTTTATCAATATGGGTATCAAATGAAAGGGCTTGATTAGTAGAATACTATACACTATGACAAATTTCAAGTCCAAGATGGCCCCCACCACAAAATGCCGAATTAAGTTATTTTTTTAAACTCCCTCAATATGGTTAGCAAGAAATGAAAGAGATTCTAGCATAATGTACACCATATTGAAAGGAAATGAGGAATACAAATTAACGAAATTAAAACTAAAAGCTTGAAAATTGATTTTTTTTGGTGACCAAGTTTGATTTAAAGGGAGTAAAAGTGGAGAACCAATGCTTCTCAGCGAATGAGTGCCGTGTGGGTAATAGTCACGCGGATATATTTACATTGCGATATCTTCTAAGATAATTGTTTAAACTATATAGAGTGGGATATATGTATATATATATGCCCTGCAGTGGGACAGTATAGGCTCATAATAATATAGAGTAAAGGGCACAAATATTTTATATTGAATTTCCGTTCTAACAATAATATTTATTTAGATATAGATTAATACCATATGGGTTAATTAGGCTTCGCAAAAAATAATTGAGTCGGGGGTTTTTTACATTTTTAATTTATACTTGTTGTTTCGATGCAATAAAATATTATATTTTTTTCAGTTATTAGCACTGCGCCCGCGGCTTCGTCCGCAAAAATGTTGATAGCGCGGCTAATATGCATGATACAAATATAATTTAGAATAGCCTTTATCACCCACGAACTATGTAGCAGTTTTCACTGGCAAGAATCTTAAATCTTTAGTGACACTAGCAACATTAAAACAAATTGATTGAGTCTTATTGCCGCACACAGAGAGGTTTATTGATTACTTAAGCAATCACTTAGTAAAGATTTTGACAGTTTCGTGAAGGTTTTGTATGTCAAATCTTTACTAAGGGACGGCTTAAGTAATAATTTAATATCTCAACTACATCAGTTAGAGCCTACCGGCTAATGCCCACACGTTTGGTCTCAGAGCCCCACAAATGTATAAACATACTATATTAGAGACCAAAATATAATACCTTTCTTACTGCCGCACTCAGAGATTAATGATTACTTAGGCCATCACTTAGTAAAGGTTTTGACAGTTTCGTCATACAAAAGTATGTCAAATCTTTACTAAGTGACGGATTAAGTAATCATTAAATATCTCTATCCCCGCAGTTAGTCGGGTAAAAAGAGATGTATTTACAGAACCCGGCGCTCGTCTGCTTGTAATGGTGGCTTCGGAAGATTCGAAATTGTTCATTTACGAGGGCACAACTTTATTGTGGAGCTGTTCATTAATAAGCCCTGCAATTTCAATATCTAGATGCTATCTCAAATCCCTGTCTGGAGGTCTGGTTACACTCTCCGCTGGTGGTATAGTAAATGTGGGCTACTTAGGAACGGAACCTGACCTCAACTCGAATGCTCCACCAATGATCAATGAAACTAATGATCCAGAACAAATACAACAAGATTTGAAAATTATTGAAGACTCATTAGAGAACATTTTAAACGACAATGAAGGTAAGGTACTAAAAATAATTAAATCTAACCATTTATTTTAATTTAGCGTTAATAACGAACCTTTGTTCTAAATGCAGATAATGGGAGAATTTTAATGCACAAGAAACTCAAAATAAAAGCAGATGTAGGCAAGCCAGTACAAAATTTATTTCAAGAATTTTCTCAAGTCAAGAATGAGGCACTACATTTGTTAATGTGCCCAGTGATTGTAATAATCACGTGTGAAGATCCTAAGTTAATTCTTAGTGTTCAAGTGACTTTTGATTGTGTTTCACCGTTTTCTTGTTCAGAGTCGACAATTTCATTAGATGGTGTTAATGGAACAGAAATAATAGAGAACCAAGTATTCTTGACAAGTAACGCTGATGTTTCTGACACTCGAGTCAAAATATTTGTAACCATTACTGATAGTACCGGAAGAATAGAAGTTTTTGAGACAGAAGTAATACCCCCATCAAGTCTCTACTGTACGCCATGCGAGACTGTTGCCGACAGCCGATTTAAGTTACACGTTCAAACAAATAATCCATCTATAGAATTTTCAAAGATATTCACAGGTAAATAATTAAAAAAAACATATCATTTCTCTTCATTAAACCCAAGAGTCAAACTATTTGCATGTTTCAGATTATCCTGAAGAGGAATTGATAAAATATGGAAATACCTTAACGCTGGCGTATAGGTCGACAAAACAAACTGTAACATTTAAAATAGTTGGCGATCAATATTCACTAGAAGCAAATGATTTTACTGACATAATTGGAGTATTAGAACATTTTGTATTTCAATTAATTGAACACCACGAACGAATGGCTATTAAGGATTTTCGTTTCAATTTAAAGTTTGATAAGGAATACAATAGGCAAATTGTTCATAAGTTTTTGAAATGCGTTGAGACACACGCTAAAGAACGAAACAAATTAAAAGAAAAAGAGGTAACTTATTAAAAATTCTGAACATGATACATTTTGTGTCAAAAAGAATCAGCCAGCAGAAGCTAATTGTTTTAATGTTATACAGGCTGAGCTGAATGTACTTCAGAAACAGTTTACAGTGGTGCAAAAACGGTTATTGGTTCAGTACGGATCTTTGCCACCAGGAGACTGTGATCCTTTGGAATTTCTCATGAAGGATACACATATGCGCTTGATCAAAGTTGTACACGAAATAATAGGGTGTAAGGAGACTGTGAGCAGGTAGGCAGCCAAACCGCTAATAACTACCGTGGAAATTTGAAGAGCCATAAAGAAATTTGATTTTAATGTTCAGCTCGGCGCCAAAATTGAAAATCTAGCAGCCCACTGTTGTGCACCTTAGAACATTTTAAATTTCAATTGTCCATATATTACTCATAGTAGCTTAAGATTGTTAATGTGATATTTTGCCCTAGAGCTGGAAGCGCCTTAGCAGCAGTTGGAAATCTCATTACTTATTCGTTGGATCTATCTACAAGGGATGATGATAAAATTTCTCTAATAAAAGAAATGATGTCTTTGGGTTCACTCTATGAACTTTATCAGGTAAATTTACGCATATTTGCGATGCTTCCCGGTGTCCACCACCGGCTTGTCCACCAATGTATATATCGCTGCCCTAGTTCAACAGTAAGATATCTTAAAAAAAACAAAAATTGAGATAAGTTTTGTTTCATGTGAAAAATTTGCTCTTCTGTCTTGTTCAAAAATCGGATATTTGTAAAACGCAACCAAAGTGCCTAAATTTCATTGTCTCACTGAGACATTTAAGCATATTTTTACCGACCTTTAGTTCAAGATTCTGACATCTTAAGATATTTAAAAAGTCAGGAAGATTTTTACTTTTCTTATATTTCTATACAGAGACATCTTCTAATGTCCTTATATGGAATTATAAAAACATTTCTATGTTGAGACATCTTAAATTGTCCCAGTGTTTAACTAAAATATCGTTAAATTATATTTTCTTTCTAGGACATTTTAAAATAACCTACCTACTCTTCCAATAAGATGTCCGCATCACGCGGCTGCGTGAGGCGCACTGATTTTTCGTTCCGTTCGTCGAATGTCGCGCGACACCCCCGCGGGCGCACCCCGCGCTTCCAATACAATGCATGCTAGTTTCGGGAACAGTCTGTGCCATGCTGTTGTTGTTATTGGTATAATATTTGTGAGGTGCGTGATCTTATAAATGAAAACATAATTAATTGACTTTTTAAGTATTTTTGTTACAATTTTCGTACGAATATCAGTCGCAATGAAACGTGGGAGATTATTAGTTCAACTAGCAAACAACCAAACTCGTGAGGTAAGTACGTTCCATATGATTTAGTTTCAAAAAAAGTACCTACCTAGATACTCAACGAAACTAATGTGATTTTCTTTAATATTGGTATTCGCAAATAACATTGTATTATGTTTCATTTTGTACCTACCTATTTAATTGTTTTATTGTAATAGATTATTCAAGAACGGCTATCACCACCGGTCGGGGTCCCGCCAATTTTACCGGCAAAACAAAATGAATTGGTACAAGTTGCATACGAAGTGTGCATGGAAGAACCAACAAGTGATAAGGTTACGATTGATGACTTACAGGTAAATAATATTTATAATTATGGTATGATGATTATGAAAACTATCTAAAAATTGTACAACTTATTTTAAAAGTTATACCAGACCAACTTGCTTGTTTTCTGTACCTACCCGTATAATTTTATTCGTGTTTATTTTCAGAATGTAGAAATTTTTGAAACAGAAGGAAGAGAAAAATCATTGTCACCATCTCTATTGCAAAATAGTGAATATTGTGTTGAAAATCTTCGATCAATTGATAATACAGTAAATGAAGAGCAACCAAATGACGTAAGCTGTGTTCAATTTTGTAGGTAGTTGTTGGTTGTTTGTTGTAGGTGTTTTGTAGGTTGTTAGTTTTGTTGCTGTGTTTTGTAGGTAGTATTTTGTAGTCTGTACATTGTAGAAATTGTTATTATTACGAGTGGAATGTACCTACTTACAATCGATTTCCATTTTACTCAACTATTACTTTGTTGCAGGGCGCGATTGGTGATTTTAGTGCTTCAGACACAGATGACGATTATCACCCGGACCCTGTACACATCGATTCTTCGACTGATTCAGATATTATTTCAACTTCGGTGCTTCGTCAAATCCCTGTACTGGATGACATTGATAGTGAGCGGCAGCCCAAGAAAAGAATCCGAAATGAGAAAAATTGGACAAAAAACAAAAAGAAGCTTTTAGTAAATACTGGTCAAGCTTATGTGACATCATCTGGACGTGAAAAGAGAGCCAAGAAAATAGGAATGAGCTGCGGTCAAAAGTGTAGATTGAAGTGTAGCTTAAAATTTAATGAAGATCAGAGGCAAACTATATTTGATCATTTTTATAATATGGGTAATCGTTCTCGTCAGCGTGATTTTATAAGCAAATGTATGGAAGTAACAACACCGCGAAAATACAGACGCGAAGAGGCTTCCAGAAAATTAAATTACGCGTACTATTTATATCTCGATAATACTAAAAGGCGTGTTTGCAAACTTTTCTTTAAAAATACACTTGACATCACTAACAGCGCAATAACTACTGTTCAAAATGTAACAAATACTGAAGGGTTCACTGCAAAAGAGCGCAGAGGTACGCATTCTCAACATCATTCTCTTCCAGATACTGCCAAACAGTCTGTCCGAGATCATATAAACAGATTCCCTCGTATAGAATCCCATTATTGCAGAGCCGACTCTAGACGAGAGTATTTGGAAGGAGATCTTACAATTTCTACAATGTACAGACTGTATGTACAGTATTGTGAAGAAAATGGTTTAGAAGCAGTCAAAAATTCAATGTATGCACACATTTTTAATACGGAATTTAACATTGCTTTTTTCAAACCTAAAAAAGATCAGTGTTCTAAATGTGAAGCGTTCAAAAATGCTTCACCCGAGGCAAAACTTGATCTTCAAGATGGCTATGACATGCATATTACTGAGAAAAAACTTTCCAGAGTTATGAAAAAAAGAGATGTTGACAGAGCAAAAAATTCTAATGGCAATATATTGATTTTCGATTATGATTTGCAAGCCGTCGTTCCATTGCCACAAGGAGAAGTTTCTACTTTCTACTACAAATCAAAGTTAAACTTCATTAATTTCACTGTATGTGATATAATTAATAAAGATGGTATTTGTTATGCTTGGCACGAAGGTATTGCCAAAAGAGGGGCCAACGAAATAGGGTCGTGTGTTTTTTCGTTATTAGAAAATGTGGGTCCAAAAACAGAAATTATCTTTTACAGCGACAATTGTGGTGGGCAGAATAAAAATAAATTTATTCTGTCAATGTATATGTACGCAGTGCAAGCTTTACCCATAAATATAATTACCCACAACTTTTTAATAGCAGGACACACGCAGAATGATGCTGATAACATTCATTCCTTAATAGAAAGAGAAAAGAGAAGATTGCTGAGAAGTGGCCCAATATTTACACCTGCTCAAATGGCAATGGTACTGAAATCAGCCAAAAAAACTGGTAAACCTTATACAGTCAATGAAATAGGCTACCAACAGATTTACGACTGGAAAAAACTGTCTCAAATGGTGAAAAATTTCAACATAGACGAAAATGGTCAAAAAATTGTATGGGGTGACATCAAATGTATCCAAGTAAAAAAAGAAGATCCATACAAATTTGGCTACAAATCTTCATTTTCAGATCTTGATTTTAAAATTGTGGATACCAGAAGGAAACAAAGGGGCCGCATCTCAGAAAATATAACTCTGGAACATGCTTATAATGAAGCACCAGCAATACCAAATCACAAAAAGAGAGATCTGATATCATTGTGTACTGCCAATTTGATACCTCAATGTCATCACAGCTTTTACGAAAGTCTTAAAACTACAAATAACCAGGAAAATGAAAGCGGCAATAGTGATGATGAAAGCCTGTAACGAGTAGGTTCAGTATGTTATAGAATTAATTAAAACAATTAATTCACTATTGTTATTAATTTTATTATAATACTAAATTTTAGCTGCTTTATAAGACTTACCTATTTGTGCCATTAAGATTCACATAATTAACATTATAGCAACTGACTGATTATTCTAATACTTAAACTGACTTGTGCAAAAATAATAATAAGATTTTAACTGATTATGAGACTGATTTGTGCAATTATGATACTAGCTAATAAATAACACATTACAAGCAAACTAATTTCTCAGTTTTTAATTAATTTTCCTATCCCGTTACCAAACATTTCCGCGGATTTAGTCGGACAACTTACATTCTCAAATATCGATGTGCTGTAATACTAAGATATCTTAAAATTATGTCGATCTCTGTTGATTTTCCATAAATTTGGAAGCTTGGTTGGATAAATCTTTAGTATTTCTTAAACAAAACAAAAAACAATAACTCTATGAGTTACAATATAGACTTAATTTTTAATAAACCATTTTAGAGACAACATTAAAATTAGAAAACATGTTTTATTTAGTCTGAGTTCAATATAAGGTTAACTTACTATTAAAAGCCGTAAAACTATTACACAAAATATTTTATTCTTATTGAAATATAAATAACTCCGTAACACATTAAACTAAGCTATAGTTTTAAAAAATCAACCACATTTCAATTAACAACGAGTGAATTAATGACACTAAAATCATAAAAGTATGAATAACTCAAAACATACTTTGTTCAACATATCTTACTGTTGAACTAGGGCAGCGATATGTTCCGGCTAATAGCCGAAGTGCGGCTACACCTAGGTTTAACCGTTTTAGAACTAAGTGTATCCGGCCACATGTGGTTAAACCTAGGTGTATCCTATTTATGTTCGGCTATAGTCATCAGATAAAGTTATAAGTGGTGGTTTGGTGGGTGGGAAATTATCAAATGACTCCTCCCGCTCTGGGCGGAGCGGAAAAGAGTGTCAGACTTCTACTGACTAAAAACCACCAAAGTTCCTTCTTAGCACTTTGTGTTCCGGGGCCGCAGTACCTCTTTCGAACAACCCGCAGTTACTAGGTATTTTGAATAATATTATTGAGTCACTGTCCGTCATTGGTGGACAACGAGAATATCATGTTTAAATTGAGTCGGGGATATTTAAAAACAGAGTCATGTCACTATCCACCACTGGTGGACAACGGGAAGCATTGAATATTTTGACCTGTGATAGAAAATTATTTTTTTTTAATCTATAGGAATGGGAAGAGGCCGTTACTCAAGCTATGTCATACGTTTTGAATAACGTGTTCAATAACACAGAGAAGGATAAGGAAAAACTGGCTCCAGTAACCGAACAAGGAATATTGTCACATATCAATCTAAAACGTTTTCTGAAACAAATGAGATTGATATTAGACAAAATGTTTTCTGATATATTCAAATTAGGAAACGACGATGCAGAAAAGGATATTCAGAAAGTGACGCGAATTCAAGAGTTTGTTGAAGTGATATAATTAGAAAATCATTAAAATTGTGTACTTTGATTTATCTTAAATTAATACAATAATTGTTTAAAATAAATTTAAATTTAGAAACAGTAACAAGCTTTATTTAATTACAATCAAGAAAGTGGATATAAATATTTTAAGTGTAAAAAAAACTCTTATGCTACTTTTAAGCAACGTGTAGTAGTGAGTAGAAGACGAGGTTGAGATACAACATATGTACCAGAAGTAGAAGTACCTTGTCACGTCATTTTTTCTTAGGGTCTTTTAAACCAGCGCCAGCGTTGAACTTAAAGAAAATGATATCTCCATCCTCAACAACGTAGTTTCGACCTGTAATAAAAAACGTACTTATTCCATTATTTTAGACACTTTTACTGGGATGTATACCACATAGTCATGTGTGTTTGTCTTACAATTTGTTACAATTTTTTGTGTGATTACTTTCCAAGTCCCATATCAGAGGAGATCGAGGACAAGCTTGTTGCTAGCAACCGAGGACAAATGCAGACCCACACTGCTACTAAGAAACTCCATATTGACTGATACTGCTAATAGGGGGTCGAATTTAGGACCCTATACTCAGCAGTCGCTTGCAAACATTAGACGACCAAAACAGTTACAGGCGCAGATCAGAGTCGAGCGCAACATATACCTAACATCATCTTCCTGCCCTTGTCCCATTCTATTTGGGATCGGCGCAACACGTTTTCTTCTTCCATTCTTCCCTATCAGACGTGGTGGCATCATTTGCTCCTTAAAACGTATTCAACATAGATCGTTGCATAGTATAATCAGCCTATAATGTTCCCACTACTGGGACTCCAGGCCTACTCTCTATAAAAGAGAATGAACTACACCACGTGAGCTCGGTGCGGGTTGGTAGATGTTCGACATTTTTGGTTCTAGGACAGATAAGAATCCAACATTAATCAAAATGATTTAGTACCTTGTTGCCTATATTTGCCAGCTGCTTTGCAAGCGGCTTCAGTGCCTTCTTCTTTGAAGTCCTTGTAGTGCATCACTTCAGCCATAATGAAACCTTTTTCAAAGTCAGTGTGAATTCTTCCGGCGGCTTGGGGCGCCTTTGTTCCTTTCTGTAATTTTTTTTAAAATCATATTTATACACGATTGCATTAAAAATGGTGATGAAGAACATTTGATCACAACCGAATTTTTACTTGAAGTCAACAATTCAAACAATTTGTATGAATCATTGATTCAATACCATTGGTACTATACATAAGAACTTCCAGATCGGATATGATTTATGATTAAGAATGAAGATTTGTATTACTTCTAGATTGCTAGTGAAAAAGTTCTTGACAGGAAAATAGCCTGACCTAAGAATTGCATCCAAACACCGCAGTAACACTTGTGACAAGTACAGACAAAAGGACGGAAGAAAATAATAGTAAATTAGTCATTGTTTACCTGAATAGTCCAAGCCTTCACTTCATCTGGTCCAGCCGTGAAGAAGTACTCCAATTGCAGCGCTTTGTAACCTTGAACGATGATCTTGTCCAATGCGCTGTGTATAAAACAATAATAATAAATGAAAAGATCGAACGAAGATCTTTCTACGTCAAGAAGCCGTGTGTTATGTACTTCTATACGCCCTGCAGTATTGTCGCTCTGTGATTTACATACGCACCGTTCATGACATCAGGCGATGAGACATACGTCAAATAGCACACCATGTCGCATCGACAAGGGTTGAGTCATTGAGCGACGAGAAATTATGAGTTCTGTTAGTTCAGAGAAGCCAGACGCTTCCTACCCCCCACAGACATCGCGGAGCAATGTTCCGCTGATTTGTTCTTTTTGGCGAAGCTAAAGTCTCACATTACAGATTACAGCATGAACCACGACATCTTAATTTATACGTGTGTTTGTCACCTAACTCCTACTAGACGGCAGGACCGATTTGGAAGAAATTTTGTGTGCATATTTCAACGGGTTTCTGGATGGTTTGAAAACAATTGGATTGGCCTGTCAGTATGTCACTAATCCCCTCCTAAACAGAAGTCTGCGGGGTACGCAAGTAATATTATAAAACTAATTACCTAGTTCAGAATATTATTATGCAAGTTGAAGTGAAGAACCGACAACCGATGGGGAAGGAAGGTTCTCAAGTGGCGACCACGAACCGAAAGACGCAGCGTTGGTAGGCCTCCAACCAGCTGGACCGACGACATCGTGAGAGTCGCGGGCAACCGGGGGATGCAAACGGCAGGCTGCCGTTCTTTATGGCGTTCTATGGGGAGGCCTTTGTCCAGCAGTGGACGTCTTATGGCTGATGATGATGATGTGAATTACCTAGTTAAATTGTTTTCCTTTAAGAAGGCCTGTCGCTCTGCAGGCTCCATATCGAACAGTTTCATCTCAAGAGAGCCGGAGAAGGGTATGAGCGGTGCTCCAGGGTCATTCTTGTCAATCCATTCCTTTAATTTTGGCAACCTGGAAAAGAGCACCAATACCATCACTAATTTGTATGCCAAAAAAACGGAAATGTATATTGTATTCAATTTATCCTTACAAAAAAATCACAGTTATAACGTTCCATCTGTTTTCCCCTGTTTTACTGTTAGTCAGAGGCAAGCTACACCCATATTTCGCCTATTTATGTTTTAAACCCTATCCGCCTTATTACAAAAGGTAATTGGTACCTGGTTTAACTTAGACTTGATTTATCTTGCATGCTATCACTTTCTTTTAAATACTATTGAAGTGTATATTTTTACATTTCTAACCACGCCCCCTTATTCAGCAACACTTCGATTCAATTTCAATTGGGAAAGTCGTCGCTCACTTTCGTAATATTGTCAAAAAAGATAGACATACCGATATATTCGATTCGATTTTTTGTGAATAGCTATGCAGTAGTTCCCGAGATTAGCCCGTTCAACCAAACAAACAATAAATCAAACTCTTCAGCTTATAATCTTTATATAATCTATACTATATAATATTATAAAGCTGAAGAGTTTGTTTGTTTGTTTGTTTGAACGCGGTAAACTCTGGGACTACTGGTTGGAATTGAAAAACTCTTTTTGTGTTGGATAGTCCATTTATCGAGGAAGGCTTTAGGCTATATAACATCACGCTACGACCAATAGGAGCGGAGCATAAATGAAAAATGTTGCAAAAACGGGAAAAGATATTCCTTTTTGAGAGCTTCCGTTGCGTGCGCTGCGAAAACGGTTTAAGTTACGCAAATATCATGTATCAAGGAATTGTTCCTCTTTAAAAGTTCTAAAACAAAGTCCGCGATAGCATATGTTTATCTTTTAAGATTGACTCACTGTAACCATTTTTTACTATTAAAATGTTAGGTTAAAAAGAATGATATTTTGCGAAGCTTATTTAACCCATATGGTATTAATCTATATCTAAATAAATGTGTTTATTAGCACAGAAATTTAATATAGAATATTTGTGCCCTTTACTCTATACAGTTTAAACAAATATCTTAGAAGATATCGCAATGTAAAAATATCCGCGCGACAAAATAATTACGCGTGCGGCAGTCATTCGGTCCGATGCGGTAGGTTAGTGGGGATTCTGGCCTCCGGGGACTCTGGAGAAATTCAAATTCAAAATATTTACTGTTTACAAGGTACAAGGTGTTACTGTACATTAAACAGTAAGAGATACCTATAGTAATTCACACTTTAATATAATCTAAACTAATATTATAAAGAGGAAAGATACGAGTTTTTGTTTGTTACGATTTAACTCAATTTATGTTGACATGATTTGTTATGAGCTATATTATGTGACGCAGACGAAGTTGCATGGGTCAGCTAGTATACAAATAAAATTCTACTGTAGGTACATGTGTATGTCACTGAACTCATCCTAAACGGCTGGACCGATTTGGATGAAACTTTCTGGGGATATTTCAAAGGGTTCTTGGATGGTTTGAAAACACAATTGGACCCGGTAGGTGGCGCTGCTGTCCGGGCAGGACGACGTCTGCCGGATCCGCTAGTATTACTATGGATTTACAAACCATTTATTCTTCTTTCGAATGTAGTCTTTTTCGGACAAATTCACAAGATATAAAGCAGGCTTGGATGTCAGGAACAGGTATTTGTTGAGCACTTCTATCTGAAATGGAAATGTTTTATTAGGTTGCAATCTTCACGTAACCTACATTATGTTAAACTCTTTAAAAATATCTTAAAAGAGATTAAAGTATAAAATTGTGCAAAATAGCTATAATAAAAATATTCTAGTACTGAAATAAATCTATGACACTGCCATATTATTAACAATGGTGTCTGGAATACCAGACACCATTGTTCTGTTACATACATACATAAACTCACGCCTATTCTCATAGGGGGCAAGCAGAAACCACGGAACGCCACCTGCTATGGTCCTTTTTTTTTTGGGGGGGTGGAAAATTATCAAATAACCCCTCCCGCTCTTGGGCAGAGCAAAAGGGAGTGTCAGACTTCTACTGACTAAAAACCACCCATGGTATCTCTTGCGAACAACCCGTAGCCCCGACGGGCGTCGGCCCTTGCCCCCATGTTGGTGTCATCTCTTTGAGGCGCGCGTGGAACACGAACGCGCCGTCGACACAGCCTGTCGTCCTCATAAGACGGACGGACGGGGAGCTAGCCCATCACTTACTGTCCACAGGCCCGCGTCTACGGTGGCCGGAAGCCATCACGAGGCCCCCGACGCCCGGATCGTCTCCCGCGGCGGCTGGGACGAGAGGTTCTCTCCCTCTCACGTTCTGCCACCTCCTTTGATAGCATCACTGCTTCGCAGGAGGCGACGGAAGGTGAGGGCGCAGTGGCGCCTCTCAAGCTACTCCTTAAAGAGGGGACTTACTGCCACTATCGTGGCGTGCCCTGCATGGGGTTGCGACAGTCGCTCTCTCCATGTCGCTATGAGATCGCACCGGAGGTCTGTCCGCTGAGCGGCAATTTGCCGCGGAGTGACCTACCGGTATAACGCCTCCGACCTGCTACGGTCTTTTTACCTCGTATCAGTAAAAGTAGTAGGGTTCATTAGTCCACATTACTCTATTACTTGTACTGATAGCCTGCGTCATCCCACTGCTGGGCTCTATGACGTATAATAGGGTATTTCACCAAAAAAATCTAATTAATCCGCCAGATAGATTTTCAAACAATAATGCACACATATTCTTTCTTTTTTCACATATACAAAAGATGAAGACGACACAGTGCTTCGAAAAGTCGTGTCAAGTCATGTGACGTCACAGATTGGTACGTTTTTACCCAAAAAGTGACGTCACAAGCCCCCACTCATGATCTTTGGCAAGTTTTATTTTAATAAATTTTTATTAATTAGATAAAACAAAAAACACGTATCCAATATTTTTCAATAATCTAACAGACGGACTTATTACATTTTTTTTGTGAAATACCACATTATGTATGTTATTCTTTCGACCTGAGGCTAATAAGTCGTTGATATAATAAGGCGTATTGAAAAATACTTACGTCAGCTGCACTCCAATCTCCAAATCGAATGTGTTTCTTTTCATCTACTAAAATAGTTTTGACTTTCGTCAGTGAGTCCTGTAATAATAAAGTTTTAGTTAGCTTTTGATAGGCGCACTGGAGTACGGGGACTTCGGTGACCGTTAGAGAAGGTATTTTCAAATCTTCTTCTTTACATAGTATAAAATAAAGTCGCTCCCCCTGTTTGTACGCTTAGATCTTTTAATCTACGCAACGGATATTAATGTAGTTTCCAGCAATAGATACTCGTATCTATTGCTGGAAACTGGATTCAGGAGAACGGAAGGTTTATATCTCATTGAACCCGTGCGAAGCCGGGGCGGATTGCTAAATTCATATAAACCAAGTGTATCATCGTTTTACTCAGACTATGACACAAATCAAATAATTTATTCGCATAATATGGGTAAATAGATGGTACATAAGTGCATTACATAATACAATACAAGGATATTAACCATTTCTGGTATGCAAAACTTAAAACTTAAAATAAAAGTTTATAAAAAATGAATTGAGTACCAATACATTTACCTTAGGTACACATTTACATTTTGAACTACCTACATAGGTGCTAACTTACCTAGCTATTATTTCACTGATAGGAACATAGGAACACACTAATTTCCTATTCTTATAAACTACATAATTATATTTTAAAAAAGTGATGGCTTTAAATGAGGTTTAATTCGTTCAACGAAATTTTCGCGCCACGAATGTTTATTGTACTGCAGTCTCTAAACTGATTAAGAATTCGGTGATCTGTAAGCAGATTGTTATTAAAGAGAGAAGAGAATAAAAGTTGACTCACGTATTCCGACTTCAGTTTTTTGTCCCCACCACGATTAACCAGTTTGTCGAGTTTCTCAAAGTTTTGCACCAGTTGTTCCTCATCCTTTAAACGAAGCTCTTCTCCGATGGTCTCCAAATCTCTAACGGGGTTCACTTCACCGTCGACGTGGATGACGTCTTCATCGTCGAAAGCACCTACGAAATATTCAAGTCTATTTAAGTCCTTATTTCAAATTAACTTATTATTATTACACAACAGGCACTGATGGACGCTACCGAAAGCGCCAAACTATTGGCTCAATTCTGGGCCGACACAATTTAGATTGCCATCGACACGCTAAGAAGAATATCACCTTGACACTAGTAGACCTAAGGTTGATTACAGAATAACCAGTACATTTTAAAGTTATGAAAATAAATAATAATAATAGAGGTAGCCTATATAATTAAAAACTAGGCGTTCCAAACAACAAAATTCATAGAAACTTACGACACAGATTGAAAATCGCATCACAAGCTTTAATATGCGACAAGAAGGCGTTCCCGAGTCCCTGTCCCTCGGCAGCTCCCTTCACGAGACCAGCAATATCCACTACGTTCAGGAACGCAGGCACTTTGCTGGAAAACAAACATCATCTTTCAAAGTGGCACTGCATTGAGAGAGGGTCACTCGATCTGGGCCCCGAGTCTGCTATTCAATAGTGTCAGAATGGTCTATCAGTGATCTCATAATTGTTGATTTTGACAACACCAAACTTGTCAAAATCAACAATTATGAGATCACTGATAGACCATTCTGACACTATTGAATAGCAGACTCGGGGCCCAGCTCGTTGCAAGAATTCCATGGGTAATTGTTGATTTTGACAACACCAAACTTGTCAAAAACAACAATTATGAGATCACTGATAGACCATTCTGACACTATTGAATAGCAGACTCGGGGCCCTGTTGTTTTGAAACTTAATAAGCTCTGTCCGCGAACCGGAAGACGTTGCGTTGGAAGGCCTAGGTGGACCGATGACCTGGTGAAGGTTGCGGGTATCCACGGGATGCGAGGCGCACGGGACCGGTCAATGTGGCGACACTTGGGGGAGGCCTATGTCCAGCAGTGGACGTATTTCGTATGAAATGATGATGATAAAGCTATTTCAGCTTGTTACAAATTCCTTTAAGTTTAATCGATCTGCACTGACGCTTGTTAGCCAACGCCGAGTTGCTATTATCGTTTTTGTTGCATGAAAAAAAATGGAAAGGGATAAACAAACAATTACAAAAAATTAACTAACCTGACGGGCTTGTGAAACTCGCAGAGGTAATCGAATCGTTCATCCGGCACAGGTACCCTACGTGCTGAAAAGAAAAACTTCGTTATACATCTGAATGAAATAATTCCAAGCGCGTTCAATAATATAATTCAAGTATAAGGTACGTTTAATGTTGCTAACCTCATGTATTCCTTTTCTGAACAGGTAATGGAATAAAATACAATATTTTACTAAGCGAATTTATTAAATTGCAGTCGATCTCTTCTAAATAGCATGTAGATAAAACAACTATATTATTATGTAAATAAACTAAACTAATGACGCCTGCAAGGAGTAGAGTAGACTCTCACACGTTAGAAAACAGATCGTATGAGAGCAGACCTACCTAAATAAAATGCACTATGAAGTTAAGTAAGATACTCAACTCAATGGATAAGATTAATTCCTTTCCATTTGGCTTGTTGCTGTCGAGCGCTTACTTAACTTAGGAAAATATGAAGGTCTGTGCAATTGAACCAGATTTGAAGTTGTTTTGGGGAGGTCGATTACTGGTTTTTGTATCTGTGACAAACACAATGGTGGCCTTTCAACATCAGCCGGGTTAAGCGTAGGTTTTCTATGGATACATTTAGGATAAGAAGCAAATGGATTATCCATTGATCTTAAGCGTAATCCAATGTTTAATATCAATTTACATCGAGCTTCAAATACTCTAAAAGCTTTAAGATACATTGGCATCTTACTTTTATCCGTGATAGGATTGTGTGTCTTTAAATACAGACCTATGTAAATAAAAGCGGATGTTTCAAAAGACAGACCCGGATATTTCGGTCTAAAAGCATTGACGGAGCAACAAGCTTCTGTTAACACATTCCCCAAGGTTTGCTCTAAGTATCCGATGTTAGGTAAATTTTTTAAAGACAATTTTGGGAAACTTTTTGATTCTTTAAAGATAGTTATGTCTTTATATAAATATGGTTTAGATATAAATTTACATAGACAAACGTCACTACAAAATAAATAAGATTTACCAGCGTAACTCGCAGCAAATTTATTAGTGCCTATTTTAATTATCTGAGCTGGTAAGTTTTCTGCATATGTAACAACGCATATTCCATTTTCGTAAATATAATCTAGATTGACTATATTTATTAAAGCGGGCATTTCAGGAATTTCTACATCTATAGACGTCAAATAGTAATCTGGAAACGCTAAAACTAAATCTATATGCTCATCACAGATCCAATAAAATTTCTTTTCATATTGAACTATACCCTTTTTACCGCCGAAATAACTTCCCATATGTTTATAGACTTTCTTGTGTAAGCAGACCGGACACATATTTTTATATTGAGATTGTCTTGATTGAAATTCTTCCACTGAGATCCACATAGCGCGTACAATTTTCTTCTCAACATTGCTTACGTAATCATGAAATTTAGAATTTGTGAGCTTTAGATAATCTCTAACTTGCTGCAGAGCATTCCATTTGGATTGATTACCATCAATTGGATAGAGATTTTGATAATTTTCATCGATCCAACTTCTAATTTTATGTTGCATTCTTTCCCAAGTCTCGTACCTTATTTGAATTAGATCATACGGATATGGTGGCATATATTTCAGAATATCATAGTAGATTTCATTCTGTGAATTTTCTAGAATTCTGGATTTTTTTGAACAAATATCAAATATAATATTAGGAAAAATACAGCTTTTGACATGACCTTTTGCGCTGTAGGGAGTGACAGGCGCCCCATCTAAAACGTAACCACTAGTAGTCGTAAGCGGATTAATGGCGACAGTATGCATAGCTTTCACAATGTGGTCTTCTTCAATCTTTTTTCCTGCTTTAAGACACTCTGTTATTTCGACAGCCAGTTCTGTCCAATGTAAGTTTTTTAATACGTTTCGCACAGCGCTTCCTCCAGATATACATAATAATCCATATTCCTTAGCCAATCTAGCAGCCAGTGTGCTCCTTCCTGATTTGGAGGTTCCTATAACACCAATTCTCAAAGGATACTCAAAATAAGATTTAATAGCGTCACTAGTAATGTATTTTAGTGGATTTGTTCTAAACTTCGTTACATTATCTGCACTGCTAATAAAGTATATGCAAGATCTATGGATTACCGGAAAAAGTGTTCCCTTGCGTTTGGAAATGTTGTAAGAATTCTGCATAGCTTGTGAATTTTCAAAGATATGTACTGGACAAACGCGATAGAATTTGCTAAAAAAATAAAATCCTCTTGAAATTAATGTTTCGGCAATATCGATATTGACGATAAAAGTTTGTTCAAAAAATGATTCACATCTATTTTTCAAGGTTGATAATTTGGTTAAAGTATTTCTGATTACTTTGTTTAAAGGTTTTGCAGAATCTATTGATAATGTCTTAATTCTGTTTTCTATTAAAATCTCATTTAATGATTGGATATTTTCAACATCAGTGTCAAATATGCCTTCTATTCTAGATTCTATTCTTTCCCGTGCGTCATCATATTTTTCCCATATATTTGTATCTTGAGGCTCCGGATATTCTTCCACCATTTCATTATAAGTATTAAACAGGAGTGGATCAATATTGGCAGATCCTGCTGGATGCGCATCTATTATCTCACTATCAGCTGAACTACCAGGTCTAGATAAGGGATCTAGTTTCATGATATTATCGAAAATTTCTTCTATGATTAATTTGGCAAGAACTTTTTTTGTAATAGAATGCTGCCATATCTTACGTTCATTATCCAATTTTACAGCGGCAGCTTTTTTAGCGTCTTTTTGTTGAGATTGCCAAGATTTGAACATCATGGGAGCCATTCGATTAATAGCAGTTTCCACATTGTTTTCTAATTGTATCACCAAGTCAGGTATAGCATAACACGCCAACATGTCTTCAACGTCACTTGGCAGTTTCGGATAACCATCTAGAACAAATCCTATCGGCGATCCAGATTCGAACCAAATTTTATGAATCACATTTTCCATAAGTTTTGGTAAAACAGGCGCTCCACGTTCAAAATAATCATTCAACATTCGTGTTAATTCAGTTTCATTTCCTAAGACATCCGATACTAAATTAACGTTTTCTTCATCAACTTGAAATTCTACCACACCTTCTTCATCTATAGTCTCATCAGTAAACATATTTTCGTAATGACGTCCAATCTTTTTGAAATGTTTTGGCACCATATATTCGTGGATAGCTTCTGTAAAATCGATATGTAATAATCCAAGCTCTTTTGCTATGTGCTTGGACAAACTGGTTGCTCCACTACCGATGCTACCTATTACACAAATTTTCAATTTTGGTACTTTTCTAAAAGGTTTATTATAAAATTGATATTTGGTGATGTCTTTTGTAAATAATTCTAAAAACTCCTCTTTACAAAAGTAATGGATTTTATTGTCGTATTTCAAAGAAAACTCCCGATTTCCTTCCCATAAAACGTCATGATCATAATAAGCAATAGGGCAATAAGTTGTAGTTTCGCAAAGAAATCGTGGATCGTTGAAGTTAAGAAGATCTTTAGCCGGTTGGTCATTTTCGTACTCATCGGGCTCATCATCCTCAAAACGCTCTTCTGTAGGTCGATAACAATAACGTAGTTTTTGCAAAACTTCATCAATAACTTCCACATCTTTTTTGTCGTCTAATTCAATTTCAATGTAAGATTTCGATTTATCTTCTATTTTTAGTTTTAAACTGTCCCAGTCTTCACGGAATTTTTCTATAGCTTCGGTAATTTGGCCAATCTTAGTTTGCACATCTGCATCTGAAGGTTCGATCGTCGTCGTGGATTGTTGTTTAGAACTAAATATTAAATCAAGTGTATCATTTATCACATAATTTACAATATTTTGCATATCTGTAAGTGTTTCTTGTAACTGTGAAATTTTTATAGCTTGTAATTTGGTATAAATGAGTGGATCATTAGCAGATAAAATGTTTTCATCGTAACGTCTATTCTGTTTGTCAGAACTGCTATAGTATTGACAAAGTTCTTCATCAATTTCCCGATTTTCTATTATAGCTATCGTGTAATCTGGAATTAATTTAGAATCACTAATATAGTCCCAATATTCTGCGTCTGACGGGAAACCGTCTATAATATACTTTCCGTATAACTGATCAGATTGAGTATCTACCTCATGTTGAGTGTCTATTGTAGCAATAAATTTAACTACCTCTGTCATTAATTCTTCCGTGGTAGGCTCAAGATCTTTTTGTAAATCATTGTCTGCAATATATTTGGTTATTGCTATTGTTACGTCTTCGTCACCTATAACAGGTATTGAAGGCTTAATTGCAACTGTTAACAAATCAATAGGTGCATATTGTCTAATCATACTTTGGTTTGTAAGAACATTTTGGCATTCCTCTATATTATTTAATATAGGTAAAATAGAAAGTCGCGTCTTCAGATCGTGGAATGTACTTAGGCTAACTGGATTCATTTCTTCAAATACTATCTCCCTAGCAGCTTGTTTTTCTGATTCTTCTACTTCTTCGTTTAATTCACCTTCCATTTCTTCTCCCTCTTCTACATCTCCTTCTACTCCTATTTTTTCTTCTTTCTCCTTTTTACGTTTCTGTGTCGCCGCTTTTTCCGCTTCTTGTTGGTTTCTAACAAATAATAGTGCTTGTTTTTCATCATATCCTGTTTTTTCAATAAGTAAAGGTAAATATGTTTGTAATAGCTCTAAAGTCGATTTACACCATTCACTCAATATAGCTTCTCTGTCTATTTCTTTCATCTGCCAATCCAGATGTCGGTCGTCTTCTATAGTGGCTATGACTTCGGACAAAATAGTTTTAGCAATTAGAACATACTTTTTATCTTTTTCAGTTTCTAAGATTGCCTTGAAATTGATTATAGGAGCATTAAAAATCCAAGACAAACATTGAGATATCATAGTTTTTCCAGATCTTTTCGTTCCTGTTACTACAACTCGACAAATTGGTTCTAAATATTTTAATTTCAAATAAGGGCGTGGGTTTCTGTAAAACGCAATGAAATTATTAAGTGAAGACATTACATAAACATGTCTGAAGAACATTACAGCATATTTTGGTTTGCCTATCACTGATCGCCTAAGTTTTAGTTCAACAGGACACCGGTTAAACCATGGTGAGGCATTGTATTTGAAATTAAGGTCACCACTTCTTATAAACTCTAACTCGGCAACAGTACTTGCCCAAAATTCTTCCATATTTTCTGGAGATTCTTCCAAAAACAATGGCTGCGGTATAATTACGGGTTGAATTTTCATTAAAATCAACGTTTCAGCAACGTGATGAAGCATTTCACTGGCTGAAGTTCGGCCGTCTAATTCAATTATCATTTTTGGATTAAAATCTTTTAATTTATTTTCTATGTATGGATACACGTAAGTTTTATAACTGCATATTTGATCAATTACTTTATCTTCGTAATTAAAAGGTGGTTTACAGTTATATTTAGGATTACACACATTAGAAGCGTGCGGATTTGTATAGTCATCGTTATAACATTTATGAGGCCAACTTGGTTCTGGTTTATAATTTGACACAAATGGTTGAATTATACTCAATTCAGTTTTATAATTTATGAATGTTTTACTTCTCATTTTTACGAAATCCATTTCAGGACAAGTAATATAAATGACGATATCCGGTTTGAGACATAGATTAAATAACTCATCAAGCTGACAAAGAAGCGCAGCTAATTGTGACTCAGAACGAGGTTTTTTGTTAATTATTACATCAGAACAAGTATCTAGGATAAATTTTGGCAGTTCGGCAGGTTTATCTTCTTCTTCTTCAAGATCTAGCTCCTCCTCATGCTCGGAAGTGTCTTCTTCTTCTATTTCTTCTTCATCATTTTTACTACTTGCCGATGAATGCGCTGACCCAGGCGAAGCTTTTTTTTTCTTTTTTTTCATGTTACGAATTATTTCAAACAACATTTCATCTATGAACAAAAAGGCTTCTTCGCTATGCATTGAATTTATGTAGAAGAAATTATTTCTTTGAGACGTCACAAAAGGAAGACCTGATATTACATATCCTCTGTGTTGAACTACTTCAGAATTTAATTTTATCTTCAACATAGTTAATATCGTATCATATAAAACCACTTTATTAATTTTCATATTAAATTCCAAAGTTCTCCCTGTACTACTGTGTTGTGACAAATCATCAAGCAAAATATTTTTCGGGCATAAATGAATAATGTTGTACTTTTTTGCCATTCCTTCACCTAGACGAAATGCTCCTTCTTCCGATTTTCCCAAGATTACATAACATGTTGGCTTATTGCTCAGATGACGTTCTTGAGCATCAATATCCGTCCAGACGTCAAGGAATTTGGAGTTCTCATCAGGAAGAGGGATTCCTGTGTTGTCCAAACCGAGAAATGCAGATGCCAATAGCGGACTAGTATGATCAATTTGTTTTATTTGTGGATTGACATATTCAGTCTTTCCGGTATATACTCGACCAGTACCGATTTTAATTTCTTTTAAATCATATTTGTCTACAACATCTATATTATTTTTGTAATTCTCGTATTCCATCATTTTACTAAGCTATAGCAAAAATGTAAGTGCCACATGTCATGTGTTGAGTTTGACAATTGATACATTTTTAAAATCAAAGAGTATTTTAGTGGGCTTTTTAAAACTTTTTAATACCTACTTGATTATGTTATTATGATGCCCAAGAAACTAGAAAAAAATTGAGGCACTTATAGACGGCATGTAGGTCAAGTAATTGCATACACCCTCGCAACAAATTTATTCGTAACTAGATGATGCCCGCGGCTTCGCCCGCGTTGATATTATATACTAAAACCTTCCTCGACGACCACTCTATCCATTGGTGCAAACAGCATGAAAATCGGTGCAGTAGTTTTTGAGTTTATCGCGAATAGACAGACATACAGACGCGGTTATTTTATTGGTCTTATTGGTTTTAGTGGTTTTAGGTTGGACTTGTACCAATACTAATAAATAATGAAAATTGAACAGTTTTTGAAATTCAGTTTTAGTTTTTTTTTTTGTAGCAATAATAACGAAAATTTAACAGTTTTTGAAAACCAGTTTTAGTTTTTTCTATGATAGTTTAAAAATTTAATGAAAGAACAATATGTATCTAATATTGTTCTTTCATTAAATATTGGGAAACTAACTTTTTTTGTTTTGTTTAAAAAATGATGACAATTGCTAAGTATTAAATTAAAAAAAACCGTGATGTTATGTTTTACATCAATCGCGACTACTTGAAGCTAGAGAAAAGAAAGCAATTAATATGTGTGTCATATCAAACAGACCCAAGTATACCCTACACTACTATACTAATAGTTAAAACTCTAGATATGACTATACATAATAATTAATTATGTATTCTTAAGATGCGAGTTCTAAAATAAAAATAACTGGCATAAATATTAAAGACAAATCATTTTTGTTTGTAATCCTGCGTATAATTATGCTGTGGGCATAAACCAGTGCTTGTGGGTACTTCGGAATTATAATACCTAATAATACAGGATGTACCGATAAATTAATATAACCAAGTCATATTAGTCAATAGTTTGACCATAGCACAGCAGAGATCTGATCGCAGATCTCAGATACAATATCAATCCCTTATTACCCAACTATGGTGAAGCAAAAAGGAGGGCCCTGATTTAGACCAATTTGTATGGAAAAATGTGGGTAGTATGTACAATTGTACATATACGAGGGCAATCCCAGATATACCCAGAATTGTTTATTTTTAGTGCCTTATATGATTACTGATTAATTTGCATAAGTTTTGCGACCACCATTCAAATACAAAAAAAAAAAAAAACGTGTGGTCACATCGTAAGTAAACACTGCATGTTCATCTTAGCAGCTCATACAGCCTCATTAAATAGTCGGCTACCCAAAATTTTATTCTTGTAAGTGGTGATGACCTAACTGGTTCAATATTGGTCAGACAGAAGTTTTTCAAATGAAAGTTTTATATTACATAAATAATGGGTGAACTGGGCCAAGTATTATATTACAAAAAAAATGGGCCAATTTACTCTATGAACAAAAATTTTGTGACAGTGTTCACTATTTGATGGGCACATTGTTTATATTGTTACGTCGGTCATCTAGAATCTTCAAGAAACCTCGCTTATAATTGTGTAGTGTCTAAAACATTCCAGTACATTCTGTAGGTATAGTCCATTATGTTTACAAGGTCAGCACGGCGGGCGTCGGCGACATAATTGCCATTGTAATTTCGACCGTATGCCGAGTGCGTAACGTAACTTCTTCCTTGTTGGTTCTTTTATCTTTAAGTTTATTTTTTAGTTATTTTTCTTTGTGAATATTGTATTCATTTTTAGTTAATAATAGGGAATTTTCTCGAACTTCTTTTGTGTGTTTGAGTATAAAAGGACCAACAGAGGTCGGAGCAGTCAGTCTACTTTTAAAGCGAGACAACGGAAGGTTCGAAGAGATATCTAGTGCGATAAAGTGTTCAGTAGTGTTTTTGTGATTGTGTATTAAGTGTTTTGTGCTTAATAAAGTTAATTCGTGTGTTTAATTGGTAGTGTTTTTATTTATCCCATACCCAGCTCGTAACAATATATAACAAATTAAGTAATATGACAACTATTTAAGGCTCTTAGAAGAAATCAAAGATATGTAACTGTGCATTGATTGATACATCACTCACATTTAATTTTTCTATAAAAGTAGCAATCCTTTAGGCCATAAAGGCATCATTTGGTTCCCAACAGTATGTTAACAGCAAAATATTTAAAAAAAAAGAACAGATACTTATTTTCATTAGGATCAATGGTGCAGAAGGGGAAGTTTTCAGCTGCTGCTTGGCTTTTTGTCAACACATTGAAGAATGTTGACTTTCCAACATTAGGCACACCGACAATGCCAACTTTTAAGTTTGTGCCCACACGGCCAATTAATGGCTTTTTCTCAGGCTCTTCTACTTTTTTAGGAGGCATTCTGTAAAAAAAAAAGCACAACTATTGAATCATAATTCATTGAAAAAAACTTCATCTGAATGTTAACTATTTGTAGTTAGTAAAAAAATCAGAAGGAAAGAAATGAAGACTAAAAACCTTGCAAAAATGCCAAATTACATTAAAACTGCCATGATAAAATGCTGATAAATTGCCATGATAAATTGTAACAGAAAATGAAAAGATTCATTCAAAAATAATTTAATACATATCCCAAAATTCACACAAGATTGATAAAGTGAAGCCATTACAGAATGTACCCATGGCATAATAATGTTTATAAATACATGAACATTATTATGCTATGGGTAATTTAACTTCCATGTAAGCAACTATTGCATGGGCGGGACACAGCTGATCACAATTTAACTAAAGCATTTAAGCAACTATTTTAATTTACCTATGAGGCTATGATCCACAATAAATAATTATATTGATTGTTTCATGAATGAAATAATTTAAATTATGATTGCACCATAATAAAAAATATCATTGACAAAAGTAGGATTAATATTGTGCTTACCATACGATGTACCCTAATTATGGAGGTAGAGACCATGCAGGTCTTACTTTCACAAAAACTGATGCATTTGGGACATCAATATTATTGTGCAATAGAATCATTTGGGTTAAGGTATCAATATATCATTTATTACACAACGGAAGTATTTCACAATGTTATTGTGTATATAAACTAACAATGTGTCCATTTCTGGGTTTCTACTTATAAAGAAAATCTATTAATTATTGATACTATTCTAGACCAGAAATAACCACTCAAATAAAAATTGAAGGCTGAGTCTACTTAAAAGTGGAATACTTGAAGACAATTGATTTTTTTAATTTCTGTAGTAGTGTGATTATAAACTCAAACTTACATGTTTCTAACATTTAGTTGCTTTTGAGAGGTCATGGTAGTAGATATATGGAACTAATGTACGCAGATGAATGGAAACAGATGGAAGAAGACAGTGTAGGTTGCGCCGGTCCTTCATCATCATGTAAGCCGTATTTCGACCACTGCTGGACATAAGCATCCCCCAAAAGTTGCACCGGTCCTTACTAAATTTAATTATAATATAATAACAATATATAATGTAATATAATATAGTTTGTTGTGTTGTGTTACTAACGAGATAACCTCTAGCAGGAAAAATAAAATGTATGTACCTACCTGATCTGTATATATTATGCTGATGAAGGAATATGAGATGACACCACACCGCCAGATGAAACTTCGAATTTCAATAAACTTCGTTATATTTTTACAGCAGACGAGAAAAGAAAACGCAAACGTGCCACTAGCAAGAAAATCTGTCCGTGTCCGGCAAATTTGACTTAATTGACATTTAATTGCAACAGATGAAAAATATAAATATGTACTATAAAGCCAGTGCACACGAGATTTGTAAAAATCTATAATATTCCTCTGTCAAATGTTGAGCCACAAACTTTTGAACACATTTGATCTATTTTTTCACAGTAAAAGTAAAAAAAAATCGAATATCCTGTGTTCATCGATTTTAAATAAATTAAAATCGATGTACACAGGATATTCGATTCGTTGTACTTGGTTTATTCATTCGCGTTAAGCTGCGTACACACTGGGCCAACGAACGCCAATGAATGTGATTCGTTGCGTTGGTCTTGTGTGGACGGTTTTGGCGTTTGTCGTAGGTACATGTGCGATTCCTCATAGCGTACATGTGCGATTCCGCATAGCGTACATGTGCGATTCCTCATAGCGTACATGTGCGATTCCGCATAGCGTACCTACATATGCGATTCCTCATAGCGTACATGTGCGATTCCTCATAGCGTACATGTGCGATTCCTCACACCTCTAGGTGTGCCCTGCACGCTATGAGATCGCACCGGAGATCTGTCGGTTGAGCGGCAATATGCCACGGCAGCGGAGCTTCACCCCAGTGAAGTGCCTCCGCGCGCCATTCATGCAGGCGCGCGAGGATTATCGCCGCCAGATCCAATGACTACAATCTGGCAAGGAGGCTCGCAGCCTCGCGCGTTCAAGTAGTGGGCGGGTGGGCGGCTCACCAACCGCACGATCCCCGCATGCATGCACCCTCTGGTTCAAGAGCTGGAGAAGCCCTTGTTAGATTTCGTTGAGTGTTTTCTTTATCAAATTCGCTGCCTAGCATTTGAGCTTTTCTTTTTTTTTTGGGGGGTGGGAAATCATCAAATAACCCCTCCCGCTCTTGGGCAGAGCGAGAGGGAGTGTCAGATTTCTACTGACTAATAACCACCCATGTTCCTTCTTAGCCCTTCATGTCGAGGCCACGGTATCTCTTGCGAACAAACCGCCACCCCGACGGGTGCGAACAACCCGCAGCCCCAACGGGTGCGAACAACCCGCAGCCCCGACGGGATAGCATTTGAGCCTAACATCATATTTAAGATTGATGAATCAATCAATCAAAAATTTATATAAGTGTTTTCCTTTCTCTTGAGAGGTCGTCGAAAGTACCCGGGCCAGTTTCGGGTCCCATTTAGTAAAGTCCAAGTATCGGACGAACAAATCTTAGGCTTACTAAAATTCCAATTAAATTTAAAAAACAGTGTCTCAAGTCTGTAAGAGCGAAACAACAGCTAAAAATGTTTGCAACCCTCAAATACGGGCGGCAGACCAAAACTTACTCCCCCCTTACACTTCGCCACTGTCGAGTGTAGGTACTATAGCATTGCGTACCAGCGTACCTACGCTGGTACGCAATGCATAGCATAGCTTAGGCACCCTGCACTGGGTACCTACCCAGTGCAGGGTGCCTAAGCTATGCTGGGTAGATACAAGATGTAATCTGTGTGTTTGAAAAGCTCCTTAACATTACAACTATTAAATTATAATTATAATTGTAATTTAACATCTGATGGAGTATGCCCAGACACCAACATGTCAGTAAAACATTTAATTAAACAACAATGTGGTTGTTAAGGAAATTATTTAATTAAATATATTATTCTTTAAATAAATATCTATGTAGTAAGTGCAGCCCATGGAGGGGACATTGGTGAAGGATTTTGTAGGTAAGACATAACAACTGCAGATATTGACAGCATGAATGAGCTCACAATCTGAAAAATAGAAAGAATAAATTTATTGATGTTACACAGATCACGCCTATAATAGGGTAGTTGATTGACTAAAAAAAATATGATTCTGTTTAGTCCGTCAGTTAGATTATCAAAAAATATTGGGTATGTGTTTTTTGTTTGGCTTGTGACATCACTTTCTTGTAAAAAATGTACCAAACTGTGACGTCACACCACTTTTCGAAGCACTGTATTGTCTTCATTTTTTGTATAAGTGAAAAAAGAAAGGAGAAGTTGCAGCTTCCATACAAAATTACCCCACATCCGACAGCTGAGAAGAATATCTAAAAAAATAGATTAAAATAAGTAATGATAAATTGCATACGTCCGATTGTAATCCTTACTGGCTATCATACTTAGAAATTGCTCCAAATATTCTTTCAGGCGTAGTATTTTTTATCTTAAAAATATTTAATTTTCAATCATGCAATACCTACCACTATAACGACTTTAAAAAAGTGAAATAAAGATGACTAACTAATATGTTAAACTATTGCTTTCTTGTTACAAAGAAGGCTTTTTTTTTCGACCGATACTACGATGATAAACTGAGGCCGGGCCGCAGTAAGCGTTACTTTAAATAATACTTTTTAAATATGTTATTATTAACCTAGTAGGTATAAAAACTATTTTCAAACTATCGCAATGAGTTAATACAGTGTTTAATTATTTTTCAGTCCTATTCTAAAACTAAAATTATAAGTTGTATTGTCATAGGTATTCTGCCCCTGAATTAATGTTTAGAGCAATTTTTAAATGTGCTAGCCAGTAAAGATGTACACCGGAAGTATATAATTTTTTTATACTTATTTTTAGCGATTTTTTGAGATACTTATCTTTGCAGTCGGAATTGGGGCATTTTTGCAACTTCTCCTTTGACAGACTAATTTGTTTTTTTTTGTCAACTATCCTATCCACAAAGGGCTTATGCAGAAGTGTACGTAATAGTACACACACGTTTCATTCCCAGGTAGGACAAAGTTTTGTATGGTTTTTCTTATACTTATGTTACTAGTACCTTTTAAAAAAAGTACCCTTTTGGAAAATCATCAAATAACCCCTCCCGCTCTTGGGCAGAGCGAAAGGGAGTGTCAGAGTTCTACTGACTAAAAACCACCCATTGTATCTCTTGCGAACAACCCGCAGCCCCAACGGGCGTCGGCCCTTGCTTGCTCACGAGGCTCGCGTGGAACACGAACGCGCCGTCGACACGGCCCGACGTCGTCATAAGACGGACGGACGGCGAGCTAGCCCATCACTCACCATCCACAGGCCCGCGTCTACGGTGGCCGGAAGCCATCACATGGCCCCCGACGCCCGGAGTGCCTCCCGCGGCGGCCGGGACGAGAGGTTCTCTCCCTGTCACGTTCCGCCACCTCCATCGCTAGCATCACTGCTTCGCAGAAGGAGGCGATGGCGTCCCATTCCTCCTCGCCCCGGACCATGGCTTGCACCAGGGCCGAACGCGAGAGGTCACCGCCGTCGATAGCTGCTAAGAGATCACGGCGGGGCTCCGCCCAAGCGGGACACACCTCCATGGCGTGCTCCACCGTGTCCTCTGGCCGATCCTCACAATGGTAGCATCCGGGCGTTTCCTCCCGCTTGATTAACCGCTTGAAACCGTGTCCGGTGAATACCTGCGTCAGACGGAAGGTAAGGGCGCCGTGGCGCCTTTCCAGCCACTCCTCAAAGATGGGACTTACCGCCGCTATTGTGGTGTGCCCTATCTTACTAGTATCCTGAAGTTTGGATTTGTGCCTGTTTTGTGGCTATAGGGTTAACCCTTATTACATGAGATTTAAGCCAAGACATAAGATACTCTCTTGTATACAATGACTTTTTACCAACCTGTTTAGTATCATCCGAAACTCTGGAGTTAGCAAAACTAATACTGGAGCAGAAGACGGCTGTCCAAGCGCACCACTTTAGACGCATCATAAGACCACACATTGAGAACACCATACCTGGAAAGAGCATTATTTGTTTTATAATAAAATGTAGGTCAAGGCAGTTGAAGCAAGGTAAAGATAATGGTAGAATGTGTTAGTACCTAAGATGTTCATGTAATCTGTAGTGAGGTCTTCCGCTGGTGCTGATGTCGGTGGCGGAGGTTTGAAGCGACGTTCCCTATCAGCACGTCTTGGGTCTGATGTGAGTTGCATCTGAAAATGAATGGAAGTCATTCTTTATTAACGCCATACACTATATTACACAGAAAAATACCTAGCTACAATATTGTTAACTAGTGGTAAGGCATATTAGACTATTACTTTAAGCACGTATTAACATAAAATAGTGGTAATTAATTACCTTTTGGGGTTTTAATACGGGCCCACAAATAATTGAAACTTTTAAGGTATCGTTCTCATAAAATGAACTAGTTTCACAGACTCACAGCTCTCTGTGACGTTAAATTTTATATGCTTATAGCCTAATGTAAAGGTATTATCAAATTATTAATTTCATTTCAGTTTCAACACTCGCTCTGAGATTACAGAGCATTAATTTATTGTCAATGTCACAATCATATCATGTCACCATGTCATCATGAAGTGACAGTACGAATTCATTGGCAATCACAGTGTGTGTTGCCCAGTAAGTATTTTTTTTTTTTAATAATCTTTATTCATGACCATAGATACAAGTCTTTCAGTCGAATACATAAATAACTAGACACAACTTATAATCTAAAACTATAAAACTACTATGTTTAACATATATTAAATTTTTTCTACAGTGTTACAAATATATTTATACAAAGCATTATAATAACTCCTATTTACTAATAGGTCCTGAACGTGGCCAGTAAGTATATAAGTTCCTTGGTGCTGCCAGAACGCTATTTCATCATGCATTATGGCCTAAGAGCCGGTGAAGATCGACCTTCACCGCTCTGATAACCAGATGAGACGTATTTTTATCAAATATAATTTATAAACAAATATGCCTATGATAACTTGCCTATCAAAAAGTGCTCATAGCTATATATAAAAGCTTTATCCTATATTGACTTACCTGTTCACAGCTTGCCAGGTAAAGTCCATTTCACGAAAGAAGTCCCGCAGACGCAGCGCTGTATGTCGCGCGACATAATGTTGTTTCACAACTTTTGGCATCGTAAATAAACCTTTTATCGCACTAATCCAATAATAAACTCACAAAATATCTACCACAACAAACGCACCTTGATAACATCGACAAACGACAACATGGCCGATCTGTTAAATTTAGTTCCACAATTGTCCGCGGGACTTCTTTCGTGAAATGGACTTTAGCCATACACAGAAATGAGTAGGCAAGCCTACTTAAGCATGTTCTGTCTGTTAAAAACACTATCAGTTGCGATAAAATTCATTCAGTTATAGCTTTTATGAAGGATCTTACACAAAAAAAATTGGTTGCCTGTAAAGTCGGTATACGGGCGAAAGTTTTACGTGACAACGAAAATAGAAGCGCAAGACATGAACCGGTGTGTATGCCTATCTCTCTCACTCTCTCTCTCTCGCTCTGGACGCGTGCCTCTCACTCGCTCTCATTGTTAGCGCATAACGTGAGCGGAGCGTAACGCAGTTTCTTGAAGTGTCACCCGGCAAACCAATTTATAAGACGTTGTCACGTCAAAATACTCTTGCTAGCCAATGCAACGTCTCAAACATTATTAAAATTATTATGTCATGTAAGTTTGATTCTATATTAGCGACAAAAGATCATCATCATATGCAACCATAAAGTTGCACAGGTGTTATCACCTGTTAAAATAACGAACAAGAAAGACCGTCTTCTGATTTTTCTGCTAACACCATCTATCACTAATAAAAAACTAGATACAAAATCAGTGACACCTTCCTTCCTTACCGAATGAGCACCACTTTATCATTTGGGTGCGCTTTTAATCTAGTAGCATTCAAACGCTCCGACGGTAAACATGCCTCAGTGCTCGTTTAAAAAGTTTAAAAATCACACATCCAGGACGCTAAAAAAGGATGGAATTTCATATTTTCGGTACGTAGGTATTCGGTATTTTCGCTTGCAGTGTATAGGATTTTTAAGGTTCCGTACCTCATAAGGATAAAACGGAACCCCTGTAGGATCACTCGTGTCTGTCTGTCCGACCATTCCCCCCCCCCCTTATCTCCAAAACTACTGAGCCTAAAATTTTGAAATCAGTTCAACACTTATAGATTACAGGAAAACCTAAAGAAGTCTATGGTGCTAAAATAAAATGGAAAATCTCTCAATATCTACCACAACACAATGGTACGGAACCCTTCCTGTGCAAGTCCGATTTGGACTTGTTGTATTTAAATGTAACAAAATAAGAATAACATTGTTTTATTTTGTCGATATTTATCGATCAAATCTGCCACCGACCTTAACCACATCACTAATTGAGTAGCGTGGAACTTTCGAGAACAAAAAAGATCGTTGTTCGAAGTAGAACATTCAAGATTCGATTCAAAATAAACTTTATTTCAATGGGAAAACGTTGATTTTTACTTGACATTCTGTCACTTTTTAGTAAATTGATGTTAGTTAAGTGCGTTTTTACTAGAAAGCAAATAAAATCGTATTAATATCGAAGATAGGAAATACCTCCGTTTTTAAGATTCTTTGCACTCCAAAATCGATCAAAACGGCATTGTAATGGAAAAATTAAATTGGCAGGAGTCTAGCGACTCGAAGCAATGTCAAAACACAACTGGGATCGAAAATCTGAGAGTACGCGGAACACCGCGCAGTTATCACAGGCGTGCCACACCTACTTTACACTTCTACTGTTCTGTACCCGGTAGATGCGCTAGTGTGATAGGGATGTGCTACAAATTATCGACGAATGATATCGATAACGTTTTATAGATTAACTAGCTGACCCACGCAACTTCGTCTGCAACACATAATATAGCTTATAACCTTTCTAGATAAATCGACTATCCAACTTATTAAATTGAGCTATATCGTACTCGTAACAATCAAAAAATCTTACCTTTCCTCTACATAATATTATATACCTATTAGTTTAGATTGACTTCGATTATATTATTAAAGTAACAATTACTATAGGTATCTCTTACTGTTTAATATACAGTAACACCTTGTACTTGTAAACATTATGGTGCAGTAAATATTTTGAATTTGAATTTCTCCGGAGCCACCAGAGGCCAGAATCCCCATGTACCTACTGCACCGGACCGAATGACTGCCACGCGCTAATTATTTTGTCGCCTGTATATTTTTACATTGCGATATCTTCTAAGATATCTGTTTAAACTGTATAGAGTAAAGGGCACAAATATTCTATATTAAATTTCCGTGCTAACAAACACATTTATTTAGATATAGATTAATACCATATGGGTTAAGTAAGCTTCGCAAAATATCATTCTTTTAAACCTAACATTTTAATATAAAAAAATGGTTACAGTGAGTCAATCTTAAAAGATAAACATATGCTATCGCGGACTTTTTTTTAGAACTTTCAAAGAGGAACAATTCCGTTATACATGATATTTACGTAACTTAAACCGTTTTCGCAGCGCACGCAACGGAAGCTCTCAAAAAGGAATATCTTTTCCCGTTTTTGCAACATTTTTCATTTATGCTCCGCTCCTATTAATCGTAGCGTGATGTTATGTAGCCTAAAGCCTTCCTCGATAAATGGACTATCCGGCACTAAATGATTTTTTTAATTCCAACCAGTAGTCCCTGAGTTTACCGCGTTCAAACAAACAATCAAACAAACAAACAAACAAACTCTTCAGCTTTATAATATTACTAGCTGACCCACGCAACTTCGTCTGCATCACATAATATAGCTTTTAGCCTTTCTCGATAAACCGACTATTCAACATATTAACTTGAATTAAATCGTACTCGTATCAAACAAAAAAAATTACCTTTCCTCTTTATAATGCTTAGATTTTCTTCGATTATATTATTAAAGTGTCAATTACTATAGGTATCTCTTACTGTTAAATATACAGTAATCCATTGTACTTGTAAACATTATGGGGCAGTAAATATTTTGAATTTGAATTTCTCCGGAGCCCCCGGAGACCAGAATCCCCACTTACCTACCGCACCGGACCGAATGACTGCCGCGCGCGTAATTATTTTGTCGCGCGGATATTTTGATATTGCGATATCTTCTAAGATAATTATTTAAACTGTATAGAGTAAAGGGCCCAAATATTCTATATTAAATTTCCGTGCTAACAAACATATTTATTTAGATATAGATTAATATCATATGGGTTAAATAAGCATCGCAAAATATCATTCTTTTTTTAATCTAACATTTTAATAGTAAAAAATGGTTACAGTGAGTCAATCTTAAAAGATATATATATGCTGTCGCGGACTTTTTTTTAGAACATTTAAAGAGGAACATTTCTTTCATACATAATATTTTCCTAACTTACACCGTTTTCGCAGCGCACGCAACGGAAGCTCTCAAAAAGGAATACCTTTTCCCGTTTTTGCAACATTTTTCATTTATGCTTCGCTCCTATTGGACTTAGCGTGATGTTATATAGCCTAAAGCCTTCCTCGATAAATGTACTATCCAACACTAAAAGAGTTTTTCAATTCCAACCAGTAGTTCCAGAGTTTACCCCGTTCAAACAAACAAACAAACAAACAAACAAACTCTTCAGCTTTATAATATTAGTATAGATAAGTATAGATTACATGTTTGAGTTATACCTATTTTAATAATTTCAAAGTGTGTAAAGATCTAGGGAAGCAATTAAATTATACGGGTTGTTTCAATGCTCACAAGCTATTTATTTTAAAATAATAAATAAAATGCTTCGAACACAATTTTGACGCGCCACTTGGAAAACTTGAGTAGTTTTTGGAAGAGATAGGTACTTGCTCGGAGTGGTCCCATTTGAATTTGGTGAAGAACTTCGGAAATAGGCAACGGAACTGTCTGTCTATTGTTTACACCAGTTCATAATATAACATCACGCCGGTACGCTGTGTTGGGAACATTTTACAAAATAATAAAACCGAATTCAACAAAACACAAAAAAGTGAAAAATAATTAATAAACTTTAGAAGAAAAATCAGTTTTTGAAGTCGGTGGCAATAAATGAAATCAAACAAATATGTATTGTATGTATGTATTTATTTTTTGGACAAACTGTATCCATTTCTCACGAGCTTAGTTATTAAAAGGAGGAAACTAATAGAGCAGTAATATACGTGACTTTAACGTAACCGTAACTTTTAAAACGTTATTAGTAACATCACTAATTAAGTAAAATTAATATCTTTTGCGTAGGCATAATATTTTATTTTTCCTTCTGTCTTTACTATTTGCAAGGAGAGTAGAAATATAAAAATAATATTTCAATATTTTGATTTTGAATACGATGAGGGATACCTACAGCGGTCGACTGACGGTATAATTACGTTTCTGTAATTTATTTATTATTTAAGACTTGTGTTTACATAACATAAAAAAAAAACATCGTTAGCAGAAAACGATAAACGAGCAACTCTCAGAAATACAGTACAGCTATTTAGCAACAGATGGCTTTTATTGCTACTTATGTAAATGGTCTAGAAAATTATCATGAAATTATTTTTTATATCCTAAATACTGGATAAATAAAGAAAATATTAACGAAAATAAACTAAATAAAAGTCCTCTCGTTTTACTATAGCGAGATATGCAATAGCGCAAAGCGCAACTGGGCATTTTGGTTAGAATTAATTTTCTTTCGCAAAATGTTTTGACACGTCAACACGACCTGACAAGCTGACGCATCGCACTAGACTGGACGTCTTTTTGCCTCGAGGTAAAAAGTGTTTGCTTCCGATTTTGGTCGTCTTGTCCCTTCTATAGCTAGTAATAATTGAATGGCTTTGCTTGAATGCCTTTTTCATCAAATAGTCACTCAAACCACTTAATGTTGCCCTAAGGGCTGAGATGAGGTCGACGACGATGGAACGAGCTTACCCAGAAGAAGCCTATTTGCTTACTACGACTTAAATAGATTTGGGTTATTATATGAACTCGGGAAAACCGACGCAGGCAGGGAGTTCCACTCCTTGGCTGTGCGCATAATAAAAGATTTAGAAAAGCGCCTCGTTCGAATGTGTGGAACATTGACAAGGTATGGGTGATAACCTGCAGTACGCCTAGTCTCCCGATAGAAGAAGGGAGATGGTGGAATCAGCCCGTGGAGCTCCTGCGCACACTCTCCGAAGTACAGTCTGTAGAAGACCGACAGACATCCCACTTGAGTGGCGGTGGGCCAGACTATGGCCAGCTTGGCAACCAGCTTATCGTCACTAATTAGCCTCCTGGCTCTGCGCTCTACAGAGTCGAGTGTGGCAAGTTGGTAAAACGAACTAAATATTTAGATATAGTTATTTGTTAGAATGGCAAATAGTTAGGTAATTATGTAAGCCCCACGTAGTACCCGATGACTTGCCTGGTAAAGCCAAAGTCGAGGCGGCGACCAAATAATGACGCGCAGTGTTGCAATAGTCGTGGAGCGGATCCGGCAATTGGGTTGGGCGGGTTGGCAAGTTGGCATTGCAGAAGTCCGTGGCCATGTGCTTTCATGGGCCTTTTTATTTTTGGAGGTTGGGAAATCATCAAATGACTCTTCCCGGTCTGGTCGGAAGGGCAGGGAGTGTCTGACTTCTACTGACTAAAAAGCACCACTCTTTCGAAAAATCCGCAGTGCTTTCATGAACTTCAGCAGTGCCGGATTCAAACATTTGTCGCCTGTAGGCTATTCAGATTTTCCGCCCCTACTAGTCGATACCCTAGTACACTGTCATAGTTTTTTTTTGTCAGTTAAATTATAATTTTTCCATTTGTGTACTATCGTCCCCATTAAATCAGTTTCCTGAATGTACTCAAGGGGATCGTTGTGGAAGTCCCTAAATAATTTTAAAAACCAATGATTTAGTGAACAACCAGTCTTACCCTGAGGTAAGACTGGTTGTTAAACGGCCACTGACTACCAGTTACTACCTACTACTACTACCAGTTACTACTTACTACTACCAAAGATTATAATAGGGTAGCATATTTTTTCTTTTTTCACGTAAACAAACAATAAAGACGATACAGTGCTTTGAAAACTCGTGTGACGTCACAAGTCCCCACTCAAATCTTTGACGCGTTTTATCTTCGTCAAATTTATTGATTTGTTAGAACAAAAAATACGTTTCCAACATTTTTCGATAATCTAACAGACGGACTAATTAGAATCATATTTTGTTTTGTCAGGAACGATCCCTATTACTTATTAAGTATGTGGTAGCCGGGACAATTTTAGTTTTAGTAATAAAATTGTTAATAACAGTTTGTGACTGATTTGATAAAGTAAAGGTAAGCAAGAAATGTGATTCGTGTTATAAACTGGTTTCGTTTATTTCACATTCCCGCTAAGGCGTTTGTAGTTATAGTTGAGGTAGGTACCTTTCGTAGTAAAAAAAAAATGTACAATAAAATTAATTCTCCGGAGAACTTATTCATAGACCTGGTAACCTTACGTACAACCAAGGTAATGGCTTGATTTCGTCCGCATTGCGGTTGTGTCTTGTATATTAGGTACAGGTAGGTACCTACAGGTACCTACTACATTCCTTCCTACCAAAACATATTTATCTCATGTATTTTCCGAGTAATGGTCAAAATATGCAAATGAGCAATTAATGTAACTGGCCACAGAAAAAGGGCAAAATATTCGGCGTGTTTGGCGCTGGTCTGCTATTGGTCAACGGATCGGCGCACGCCCAACGCCCGCGGCACGCACGCCGCACGCCTCGCCCGGCCATTTACATGTGAAATCTAAAATAATACAGCCTTCCACTTGATATTAAATTTTAATAATCGCACTGTTTTCAATTTGAACGGAATTCCTTTCCAAAATAACTTCCTTATCTACCTACTTACCTAGTTGCACATTGTTACCTACTTACGTTATTTCGTCATGCAAATACCAGCAGTAGACTTACAGTTTACCTAAGCTTTTAATTGATTAGGTAGGTACATAATAAGATTTGTATTACGGAAGAGTTCTTATATTTTCGTCAATTTAGAATGTCTAACACTGGCCTATCTTGCGTTACGAGCGACTTTGCAGTCCACCGTAACGGTAGCAAAGTACTACGAGTAGATAGGTACCTATGGGTATTAAAGACCTAAACCTAAAGGCATTACCTACTTATGGAGCTAGAGAGATAGGGAACAGCAACTTCAGATGGATGACAGATCATAGAAATACTTAGATCAATGTTTTATTATTGATAGCCAACATTGTCGCACTGCTGGCAAAGGGCCTCCCTCCATTCCTTCCAACTGTCATGATTCCACGTTTCTTCTTGCCATTTCTCAAGGAAGACATTGTTGGCCCAGCTAGCTCCTTAGTGTGCCGGGACCCCATGTTGCAATTTCAGGACACTAGTCCTGAGCTTTGCATGCTAACATGACAGTGTGCTCGCCTGCTCGTCGCATTTAAATTCAGCAGCCCTTTGAACTCCGATACGTTTTGCGCTTTGGTGCGCTAAACCCGATCTTTTAGGTACACTGTGCTCCATAAAACTTTGGCAACTCTGGAAATCCTTGCAAAGTCATATAATTATGATATAGTCCAGTCAGCGTTTCGTTTAAAAAACTCAATCACATTTTCATTAAAACATAGGTTTAAACCAGAGAGAAGATTGATATGCTGGCGCCTGTACATCCTAAAAGTGTCCTTGTAACCGATTCGAAATTCATCATCATCATCAGCCTATTACTGCTTCCACTGCTGGGATACTGGCCTCCTCTCGTTGACAGGGAATGGACTATAATCTACCACGTGGGCCCAGTGCGGATTGGTAGATGTCACAAGTCTTCGATTTTTTGTTTCTGGACATGCCGGTTTCCTTACGATGTTTTCCTTTACCGTTTTCGAGAACATGATACTTATTTGAAATCACTTAATCAGCGGCAAATATTCAAAATCACTGCAGTTATTTCGGAAAACGCAGAACTACGCTCTGCAATTTTTCAAGCATTTAGTTCAAGACCCATAAAAGAACATTGCCAGTCACAAAAAACTTTAATTCAACCAGTAGCTGACACTACCGACTAATGATGGCAAAAATAGTACGTACCTACTTATTGTAACGGAAATACTATGGTGCAATTATGTGAGCGAGTGGAGCGAAGCGAGCGCGGGAGCGGGGCGGGGACAATTAAGTAATATGGCGGATTAATTAATAGTCTCTCTGTGAACATCGCTCATACAGTCATCATTAGCTTCGCTGCTGCTATAGGGATCTCTCTTCGGTCATTACGTTGATATTTAAATGTCTATCCTAGTACCTACTACTGGTCTAATTTATGTGGCTATGTTCTGTTTTTTTATGATCGTTAAGAATTGTTGTTGTTCAGTCTCATTACCTACCTACACATAGAATATTTATCACATGTGTTGCCTAATGATGTTTCACAATTGCTAGAATTTATTTTTTCATCTAAAAGCCATACTCCCGGGATGGGTAGAGACAGAACGCGATCTACGAAGCAGAACAATACTTATGACATCCACTCATTTCATCACTCAGGCTGATATTTAATGGTTTTCTATCAGACCAGGCGTCTGATTTTTCCCAGCTTTGTACGTCAAAATACTCTTTTAAACCTGTCATACATAGTTGTCCTAAATATTTAGGCACCTACTACATAAAATTCTTGATCCTAAATAACAGCCTCTTTGTTGCCTCTCAAACCTGTATGAGATGGAAACCATTGCAAGATCTTACTTAATAATTATGGACACAGCGAGGTAACTGCTGCAAACAAGCAACTTTCAGAAAAAGTCTTCTGATGTATTGATTCATTTTGGAAGCCATGCATAGGTCTTATCTCAAATTCAAAAGCAATTTTCTCCTGAAATAACGGCTTATTTCACGAGACAATTGCTTTTCAATTCTGCTAAGTGTTTCATATTAGTGTATGTAACTGTATAACTGTACCTACCTGCTAAAAGAAAACATATAATTACATTATCTCCATATTTTGTGAATCATTCCGACAAATATCGACTATGAGTCAGAATCATCGTTTCCCTATTAGCTCTTGATTCTGAAAATACAATTTATATATCAATAATTTGGGGCCGATTCAGACATGATTCTGGCAAAATTAAGTCAAATTACGCGGCCAGCCTAATTTTATTAGTGATGCGAGTTAATATACGTCATTACGTATATGATCGTTGAGGGCAAAACAATGCTTGGGTGTTATTTAGATAAGATATTTATTATTTAAATCACCGCAGTAAGTATAGGCAAGAGGAACCGGTAATTCGGTAATCAGTGGTTGCAAGTTCATGGTTACAAGGTCATCTGGACCCAACGAGATAATTTGGCTTTATTGATAGTCGATGATGCGCTCTAAGTGAGCTGGTGCCATCAATCAACTATTTCAAGAACACTTTACCTGCGATTGTGGCCCTATGGGGTTTTCAAGACCAGGGTGGTAAATATTTGTCTTTGCGAGTTCCTAAGCTTCATATCTAAATTCAATAATAATAAAGCACATAACACATAATATCACGCCTGTAATCTCCGAAGGGTTAGGCAGAGGTATACCTAATAGTACACCCACATTTCGCCAGTTATGTTTAAGTCCCATGTAACAGGGGGCGAGCCTATTGCCATCAACCGGGCACAAATCCAGACTCCGTGGCTGTTACTGATAAATTCCTGATGGAAAAAGCCAATAACACTTTGCCCGACCCGGGAATCGAACCCAGGACCTCATGCTCAGCAGTCGCGCTTACGACCACTAGACCAACGAGGCAGTCCAATAATAAAGCATTTTTATGTTAAAATATTTCTAACCCAACCTAACAGGACATATTGTGCTTAATAGGTTTTTTGTCACCTTAGGTAGAGAAACCTACTCATCGAACTGGAAACACACAATAAAACATACCTCATCATCAGACTTATGACGTCCACTGCTGGACAAAGACCTCCCCCATAGATCGCCATAAAGAACGGCAGCCTGTCGTTTGCATCCACCGGTTGCCCGCGACTCTCACGTTGTCGTCGGTCCACCTGGTTAGGCCTACCACCGCTGCATCTTAATAAAACATACCTATATAGGTACTTACTTATTAGTTTTCTTTAAAAAAAAACTCCTTTTGCCTACTCCGAATGTAACGGCAATTCTTAAAGACCCCTTTTGCTCTCCTTCACTATAGAAAATATTGAAATATCAAAGCAAAACGTGACACGTGCTAACTTATCGCGTCAAAATTCTTGCGGGGCGGTGTCCTTAATACAACAATGAGAGTCCTGGAGAGCCTAAGGATCCCTAATTCCAGGGTGCAGGTCTAACTTCCGGAGACTGCTGCGCGCCAAATTGCCGAAGAAAGGGTATTGGGGCGCGCCATTGTCAACCGATTCCAACGAATAAAACGGAGCTAACAATATGTAGCGATCGAGTCCTTTGTGCCGTCGCGCACTCCTTAATTATGTCGAACAGTGAAAGGGTCATATTTTCTATTAAATTCATACAACTGTTGTACATGATGTTTCTTTTTTTCGGGAATTTATGAATGCAGACGGTTTTGTTATAAAAATTGGTTTGTATTAAATGAAAACAAAGTAACTACTCAGAAATCAATGTCTTCGCAGCCGTTAACTGAAATAATGAGAATTAAGCCTTGCTCTCAAAATGGAAAAGAGAATGAGAGTAGCCTTTTTTTTGGAGGGGTAAAAATCTTCAAATGACTCCTCCCGCTTTGGGCGGAGCGGTAGGGAGTGTCAGACTTCTACTGACTAAATACTAACCATGTTCCTTCTTAGCCCTTTGTGTCCGAGGCCGCAGTTTCTCTTTCGAACAACCCGCAAGATGAGAGTAGCCTCAGTTACTAAAATAATAAACTTACTACACAATTTCTCATACCTTCTGGCCATCATAAAGTTTGCTGACTTACCCTAAAATCGGCATAAGAAGAGACAGAGGGCGTCCAGATTAAGTCACGCTTTATATCATCCCACATCAACCCGATACACGTAGCTTCTGGCAACCCGGTGCGATGCCTGTTTTGCCGGGGATGGCCAAGCTTCCTTTTCCCTCGAGGATCCGCTTCTTCGGGAACTATCGCTTGTTCGGGAATTTCTCCGAGTAGGATAAACATGTACTCAATACTCAATACTCAAACTTTATTTGCATTCCACAATGCAAACCATACTTTGCATGTTTTATGTCTAAGTATGCTTCATCATACTTGTGGTGTTCAACACTCCTACTGCCCAAATATGAATAAGAGGTACGTTGATAAGCGCTTCTTATGTTTACTATTTATATTTTTATCTTTGTTTTGTCCTGTGTGAGACCAATACTATTTCTTTCTTTCCTTCTTTTCTTTCTCTTTTATTATAAAGGAACCATGTAATAAAAGTGACGTAATTGCTAAAAATCTAACATTGTTGCAATTTCTAATTCGAATCATCCTGTTTGCGTGGTATCGCATGTGGTGGCACTGCGAGCGAGTGCAGCGCTATTGTACCCTCATGAGCAGATTACTATAATCATTGCCTCCGTAATGTGGTAAATGATAAGGTGTGCTCTAGGGCCCAAAACATATGCTTTTATAACTCATTCGTTCCAGTAGGTACCCTCGATGGCCACCGCTCCCAATCCACGTCCGTTTGGGCTAACAACCCTTGATAGAGGAGTTTATTTTGAATCGGTTTTTATTTGATTATTATCGGTTTAATGATGTTAATAATACGAGTGTTATTTTGTCTAACTGGTGCTAGTTATCTATAGCCAGCATTTTCTGTTTTCTATCTTTAAATACCTAAGTGAAATTATATTGACTCCTAAATTCGGTATAGGTACTATTATTAGATACACCTCTGCGTAACCCTTCGGGGATAACAGGCATGTCGTTATTAGCTTTTTATACCTACATTTTGAATTGAGATTACTGATACTTGAATTCACATCAATAACATTTACCTATGTAACTCTTCCCTCCTATGGCTGACCACAAAAATATACCACACCCTGAGGTGTGGTATATTTATATATATATTTTAGGTGTGGCGAATAACTGACTCTGCAAAAACAATAGCTGATACTTGCCTTTTCTGATATCTACTTAAAACAGCAACGCTCCATCTTCAACTGGCACTCTCCTACGTATTTACCTACAGCCTCCGATATCCTGAGCAAATTGCTCCAATCACTTCTAATTACAACACAGTAATGCTAGACCATTCGTTGCTGGCAGGCTACCTATGAGCTACGCCTAGTTATAGCTAGGTCCAAAGGCACGCAGATCAATCGGCGGGATCGGCTCATTATGCAGCATCCATGAGCAGAGACCCGGCCTGTCATTATGGCAAATGGAGGCAAATTGCGCACATCTAACGCACTGCCGCCGCCGCCGAACCGTCGGTAATGCCGACTGCCGGTAAAAGCGTGAACTCGAATCGTTTCGGTATTAACGTGTATGGTAATAAGGACCCAGGCCTGTGGTGGGACTGGGTACCTACTATCTTAGTTATGTAACAGTATTGTAGGTAAACTATATTGTTAGTAGCGAATGTAAAGAAAAACTTTAACTACAAAGGAGCATTACCGTAAGAGCCAAACTGAACCACTTCAACATTACATAACATCACGCCTGCAATCCCTTAAGGGATAGGCAAAGGTGTACCTATTAGTACACCTACATTTCGCCAGTTATATTTAATTCCCATGTAATAGGGGGCGAGCCTGTTGCCATGAACCGGGCACAAATCAAGGCTCCGAGGCTCCCGTCGGGGCTGCGGGTTGTTCGCAAGAGATACCGCGGCCTCGACATAAAAAGGCTAAGAAGGAACATGGGTGGTTTTTAGTCGGTAGATGTCTGACAATCCCTTTCGCTCTGCCCAAGAGCGGAAGGGGTTATTCGATGAATTTCCACCCGCCAAAAGCTCCGAGCCTGCTTTTCGCATTTGTTAGTACATATATTTGCGACCACTAGAGCAATGAGTTTGTTTTAATTATACCAAGTCTTTTGAATACACCATCTCATAACATATCGTTTCAAACTGGTGTATTCTTCGGGTCTCCCAATTTAGCATCTCGTGGGTGAGATGGTAATCGAAAGCCTATTTTCCGTTAAACAGGGCTGGCCCTGTAGAATGGCATTGCAGAGTAGGGTTTTCAAAGGATTCGTCTATTCATAACACGAGAGTAACATCCATATAACGATTGGTCAAGTCCGTATAGCAAAGTTCTGCTGTATCTTTGCACCTAAGTACTATGATTTGTCTCTCCATCAGATCACCCTAAAGTTGATTGGTAGAAATTCCCAAACCATTGCCGCCTTTGTGCAGTGTTTTATTTTAAATGATGTACATACAATTTTAATAAATAACCACTCCTCACACATGCTCACTCGTATATAGTGTAAAGAAGATACCTAGCAATTGGTACTCATTCAAGAAAATCATCTAATTGTCACCGGTCTATTATTTGCTGTAATTTGCGTAATAACCAGTGCCCTTGTGTCGGTAAATGCTACTTATGTATGCTCGTATGTATATACTTACTCACGATTGTGTTCATGTGTTATAAGGTATTGTACATATGTAAGTATACAACAAACAGCATCTTTGTGAATACACCGAAGTAGGTAATTTCCTTGAAAACGACCTTGATGACGATGTTTGTCATGAATGTTAGGTACTTAAGACTAAGGTATTAAAAGTGGCTGACCGATTGGCTGCTATGTAATGATTTCAGTTGTCCGAAAGCATCTGAATTTGGCTTTTGTTCTGTTCATTATTATTAAACCGAACAAACAGACAAATATATGTACTGTATATACTTGGGAGAGGCCTATGTCCAACAGTGGACGTCTATTGGCTGTAATGATGATGATAGGTATACCTACTTTCATACGCATTCAGTAAAAAACAGTTATTTTGAAATTACAAACAAACACTTCAATTTTATTTATTTGTTGTGTTTGTTTTAGGTTCCTATACAGAATTACACTGTTATAAACACTAATTCGAATAAATTCATAAAAAGAATTTAGTGTGAAATATGTAAATAAAATTTAAGAACCATCTCATATTATTTCGTAGACCGTGCTACGCAGCGCCTACGTGGCGTAGAGGCTATATAACTCACTTTAGGATAACCATAACGTAAAAACTATGTTGTATTATAAAAACACCCTATAAAAAGATTCCATATTTCCATAATAAGACAAAATCGACCTATTCTAACGGAATTAGTGAATAACTTTAAAAAATTATGGCGTAGCAGGCAGATAACATTAAAACATCGAAATAAAACCTTTTGAAAATAAAATATTTACGACAAACCGTAGGTTCATACATCTCACGTAACTACGTTGTATTATCTTTGGCCATATTAGGTATTTTACAATTAAAGGTAAAATTGCTGGTAGACATGTATTTGAAGTTTGAAAAAATTCGTTTGGTTTGCTAGAACTTTGCAGATAAAAATGTTTCTTTGTTATGATTCAAAATAGTTGATAAGTATGTGCTTTTGGTTATGTCTATATTCATCCTGATCATCTTCCTGCTCTTATCCCCTGTTACTTGGGGTCTCCCGCTCTTGGGCAGAGCGAAAGGGAGTGTCAGACTTCTACTGACTAAAAACCACCCATGTTCCTTCTTAGCCTTTTATGTCGAGGCCGCGGTATCTCTTGCGAACAACCCGCAGCCCCGACGGGCGTCGGCCCTTGCGGGTCCCGTCCTTCCTTCACTCCTTTTCCTTGGTTAGACATAAATCTTTATAATCAAAATACACACATCAAAAGTGTCTAGGGATCAACATATATTTTTGCAATAACTTTGCTCCTGATTGATATTAATTAAAATTTTCTTTAAGGATTCATCAAATAAAGTGTTTTCGTTTGTCACAGTAACGATAAACCAAGTCACCTTTGCATTAATAAAGAAATTTGCCATTTTCCTAATAAAGGGATTTTTGACATTTGAACCACTAACATTAAAGTTCGAAAAAAAGACTGAAATAACAGTTTTCTTTAAAATTTTATTGGGTAACTTAAACAATTAATAATCCGTGTTTCTACCGCGAACACTAACAACACAAGAACATCGGTTTGGCATACTCAAAATGAGTTCATCCAAATCACGCTGTGGAATGGCCGCCCATGTTCGTTGCAACAACAAAAAACCGGCCAAGTGCGAGTCAGACTCGCGCACCGAGGGTTCCGTACAAACCTGTAGGTATATAAGTAAAAGTTATGGTATTTTTATTGCTAAATGAAATCCATAACATAACAATGTGGAAAGCTCTACCCGTTTTCACCATTGCGGCGGTAGTGCCCCTCTTTGAGGAGTGACCGTGAGTTCCGCCTGACGCAGGTCCTCACCGGACACGGGTGTTTCGGGAGGTTCCCGTTCAGGATCAGGCGGGAGGACACGCCAGGGTGTCACCACTGTGCGGATCGCCCAGAGGACACGGTGGAGCATACGGTGGAGGTCTGCCCCGCTTGGGCGGAGCATCGCCGTGTCCTCGTGGAGGCGATCGGCGGCAGCGACCTCTCGTAGGGCCGGGCCCCTGGTTCAGACCATGGTGTGGAGCGAGAGGGAATGGGAAGCAAAATTCTCGTGTCGCGGTGTTTGTTTCCAAACTCCTCCGAAATGGCTGAACCAATTTGCATGAAATTTTGTGTGCATATCGGGTAGGTCTGAGAATCGGCCAAAATCTATTTTTTTATTTTTTTTTGTTAATCGCATAACAACGTTTGCTGGGTCAGCAAGTCTAATATATAAAATTCTCGTGTTGCGGTGTTTGTTTCCAAACTCCTCCGAAACGGCTGAACCGATTTGCATGAAATTTTGTGTGCATATCGGGTAGGTCTGAGAATCGGCCAACATCTGTTTTTTTTTTTAATCGCTGAACAACGTTTGCTGGGTCAGCTAGTAAGTTTATGATTATTAAAAAAAATATACTATGTGATGTAACTAAAAATTTAAGATTTTCGGAATTTTTCCTATATGTGTACTTTATAACGTTGCTTCATGCCAAATTTCAAGATTCCAGGTCGTCTGGAAGTATCCTTTAGGTTTTGATTCCCTTGCGAGTAGTTGCGAGTTTCAAAATATGCGGCTTTAATTGCTGTATCTTTTGATTGCGTTGACGTAGAAGTTTGATTTTGTTACAGCTTAAAGATATTATAGACTTGAGTATTTGTTAAGAATTTCAATATAATACCACTACGCGTTCATGAGTAAAGGGGTAATAAGTTTAAAATTATTAAAAATATTTTTATTATATGATGTAACTAAAAATTTATGCTTTTCGCAATTTTTCCTTTATCTGTGTTATAAGACGTTGCTTCGTACCAAATTTCAAGATTCTGAGTTCACGGGAAGTACCCTGTAGGTTTTGATTCCCTTGCGAGTAGTGGCGAGTTTCAAAATATGCGGTTTTAATTCCTGTTTCTTTTGATTGCGTTGACATAGAAGTTTGATTTTGTTACAGCTTAAAGGTATTATAGATTTGAGTATTTGATATGAATTTCAATATAATACCACTACGCGTTCATGAGGAAAGGGGTAGTAAGTTTAAAATTATTAAAAATATTTTTATTATATGATATAACTAAAAATGTATACTTTTCGCAATTTTTCCTATATCTCTGCTATAAGACGTTGCTTCATACCAAATTTCAAGATTCTGAGTTCACCGGAAGTACCCTGTTTTGATTCCCTTGCGAGTGTCGAAAATTTGCGGCATAAACGGGAGTATCTTTTGATCGCGTTGACTTAGAAGTTTGATTTTTTCACAGCTCCAAGAGACCATAGACTTGAGTATTTGATATGAATTTCAGCTTGATACCTCCACGCGTTCCTGAGAAAAAAGGTCTTGACAGACAGACAGACAGACAGACAGACAGACAGACGGACAACAAAGTGATCCTATAAGGGTTCCGTTTTTACCTTTTGAGGTACGGAACCCTAAAAAGGTCTTCTTGCGACTGGATACCCTCCATATTCGGCAGAGCTCTTCTCTGTAGCATATCCCATGCATGCTCAATCGGGTTCAAGTCTGGCGACTGAGCAGGCCAGGGCAGGACATTGATGTTAGCTGCGGCGAGAGTCTGTCTTACAACTCTTGCGGTGTGCGGTCGTGCATTATCATGCATTAACTGAAATAAGGGACCGATTTGCACTTGTAGAGGAACGATGACGTCTGATACAATCGTCTCAGCATAAATTTGAGCGTTGAGGTTGCCTCTGATCCAAATCAACTCAGTTCTTCCGCCGATCCAAATACCCGCCCATACCATGATGGTTCCACCACTATAAGGATGGACTTCCTGGCAGGATTTTAATCGCTGTTGGCGTCCAGGGGTTCTCCAGTGTCGTATACGTCTTGTATTCGGTCTCATACCAAAACGAGACTCATCAGAAAAGCACACGAAACGCCATTGTTCTTCTGCCCAATTTCTGTGTTCAAGAGCCCATTGATATCGAATCCTACGATTGTGCATTGCTATAGGTGGTACCCGTAGCGGTCTTCGGGAATGAAGGTTCACTTCATGCAAGCGGTTTCTGACTGTTTGGTCGCTAATTAAGTTCCCTGAAGAGTGATGAAGCCTCACGGCTAACATCATGGCGGTTATTGTTGGAGCTCTTCGAGTTAAGATTTGAATGTATCGGTCTTGTCTCCGTGTGGTGCAGCGATACCGTCCTCCATGGCGCTCAGCCACGGTACCAGTGCTTCGGTAACGTGTCCAAAGTCGACTGATAACACTCTGACTTGTATTCAGAGCTAAAGCCACATTACGTTGCCGGGAACCAGCTTCTATCATTCCCACGGCTCTGAGCATTTCTTCCCTGCTTAAATGACGTCGCCGCTCCATAATAACGTTGGTTTTAATCAGTAGTAGGGAAACAGTAGCACTAATAATGTCTTCAATGCGTTGTATGTTTTTATAGGGAAAATATTGACAGCTGATTTTCATCTTTTACTCGAATTTGATTCACAGTTCCTGATTCAAATTATGAAATGCACCAAAAAGGATCCATATAAATTTATAAAATCATAAATTTATTACAAAGCCACATCTCAATCTCAAGAAATCCGCATAAAAATGCTTGATTCCTAGACACTTTTGATGTGTGTAGTTTGTCCTGTAGAATAAAAACGTTGTACGCTACTTGAACATAAGTTGTAACAAACTTTTTCCGTGTGTTGATTCACAGATCACCACCACCTATGGCATAAAAAATCTTGAATGATACCTATTTTTGATCGCATGAATCTTTTCAATAGGTATGTACCTAGTTGAAGTATATTTATACACATACAACAAACCACCGACACAGCTACGCCAAACGATACGCAAACAGCGTGATTACCTCTGACGCAAATAACATCAAATTAATATGCGGTTTACTGTATTGCTAGTAGATACACATAATGTTATACAGGTCCTCATAACAGAGGAATTATTCGCATCAGGGAGTTCAGTAACGAGCGAAATGACATAGAAAATGAAAATTATTTTTAATCGTGTCCAATTGCCGTGCTGCGTGACGAGTTCTAACCATGGAGTCGCTGCTAGCCAAGCGTGACCTTAATTAAACGGTAGCTCTGACAACTGTGCCAACGAGCCACGGCTCATGTTCCTGTGCTTTGTGTGTTTTCGTCTCTGTGGTAAGCCGGGAATGTGGCAAAGAGCTGTGGGCAATGAGCTTTTCTCTAGTTATACACGAGAAATGGAAAAGTTTAGTCTAAACTCTGGGACCGTGAGGTCCGAGTGCTCATAGCATGTTTAAGGACATTTCAAAACGTTTAATGACGCTTCTCGTAACCCAAGGGCTGGCTTTTACCTTGGCCAGAGGCTAAGTGTTGCCATACAATGTGGCTATGCCGCACATTGGGGACAGAATGTTCAGAACCACCTAGAGACCTCAAATATTAACCAAATTAAACCATTTTTGCACAGAAATGTTTGAAATTAAATTTCAAAGAAATTTTGAAGTCCGATTTGCAAAATTAGGTTGTTATTTTTTTTTTTTGAATAAATTTATTTGAACTGAATTTCATTTTTTTTTAATATTATGACTGATTCGTTTTCAGCGACGAAAAATACATTGGAAGCGTATATTTCCACTTCCATAGAAGTGCTAGTTGAAATGTGTGACTGAAAGGGTTAAATAACAGGGTAAAACTCGCTTTACCTTGGATTTAAGTGGGTTATGAAGTTTTAAATTTAACGAATATTAGAAATCCGGCTTCGTTAGTCTCTTTAGAATTTAATTACAAACATTTCTGTCCAAAAATTATCTCTATCCCCAATGTGTGCCGCCAGTCTCTTGGGCACATTACCAGCTGACTGCGTTGAGGAACAGTTTTTTGATGCCCTTTTATAGTTTCTTGTTAGTTTATTTAATTGATTTTAATTAATGTATACAGTTAGTTTACCTACTCTATTAAATAACAAATTCCTTTAAAATTCTTACTATTTCTAATCAAATAAAAAGTCAATCTTTTCCGCATTCAAAGGTTATGAGAGAACTCGAAAACTTTTTTGAACTGAACAAAGTTTTTACTGTTTATCGAGTAGATGCCTTTGTATGTTTCAACCTGAAAGGTATCAATCAATTATTTATTCATCATATTGATTTGTTCGTGAGCACCATTTGTAAAGTTTCGCATGACCTATCAATATGAAATGGTTAACGTCTCTTTTAAACTGATAGGCAGAAGAAAATAATATATAAATATTATTTTCTTCTATCATTGGGCTACCAGTCGACCTGGTTTTGTAGCAGACAGAATATGCCAATAAAGCCTTGATGTACCAAAAAAAACCTGTATCTTTGGGCTTAGTATGAACGTCAGAAAAAATCTCGTGTCGCACATTATTTTATTTAGTTTAAAGAGTCCAAAATGCTTTAGGATAATTTTATTTTCGTTTTCTGAATTATTAAAATCTAGGTACTTATACCTCGCGTTCCTGCTTGATGCTTCTCTGTATTCAATTTATCAATTTAATTTGACGACAAGCTAAACAGCTTGCTTTACAGTATTGAATGTATATGATATGATATCAGCAAATAGCAATCATCAGAGGAGACGTTTCCGCTGAATTTAATTTCACAGAAATCACAAGCTTTAAATGGCGTCTCACTAATAGGTAAACTTTATCGGTATTTTCTGATTTAACCTTTAAATTTAATAATCTAGGTACCACTTATTTGTTAAAAAGCCTGCAGCAATATGTGCCTTAAATGGTAGACGCCAATTTGTTCCTTGGGTACATTATTATCACGTTAGAATCGTGAGTGGTTGCCGCCTTTACAGGTAACTATATTTTATGTGCCTGCATACCTAAGCTGGTTGTCTAGCTTTAAAACTATTACGTCAACCTGTAGGTACCTATAAGTGTATAGACAGCGAATGAATTCAATTACCCTATCATTAACCGAAACAACCTAAACGTTACCTCTGCTGGAACACAAGCTTCCTTCTACGAGAGTTAGTGGGGCACCAAGCGTGCCCTGTAAAGTTTCGTTTGGCTCCTATTTTTAAAGTGACTGTATAAACAGAATCACTTGATACGCCGTGGAACATACTTTGGCAGGATATAGTGTATAAGATGTACAGGTACCTATATAAATACAATAGCAGCAGCAGGCACCTCATGAGCAGTCTATAATAATAATAATAATAATAATTTCTTTACTATGTTTTCTTGTATCACAAAAAAAACAGTCAAATACCTACATACATGTGTTACCGTGTCACAAGAAGATTAAGACGCTGCTTTAGGGTCAAAAATCACATTTTACGGTAAAATCAATGCTGCTGGAAGGATGCTTTGAATAGTAAACGGGTCATGGAGGTAAGTAAAGTTATAACCTGAAAAACTAGTACTTACAAAAACAGCTGTGAAAATTTTGGAACTTTGGCCCCCAATATAACTAGGGGATTCCCGGGTATGATCTAAAACAAAAAAAAACACAGTGGTGGGGAGAACAAGTGCCGTTTTTTTTTTTTTTGGCGGGTGGAAAATCATCACCTTCTTGGGCAGAGCGAAAGGGAGTGTCAGACTTCTACTGAATAAAAACCACCCATGTTCCTTCATGTCGAGGCCGCAGTATCTCTTGCGAACAACCCGCAGCCCCGACGGGCAGAACAAGTGCCCTTCGTTTGCGTTAAGGGTAGGTACTTTTACACCCTTTATGGTTGTTTACACACATACCGATACAAATAGCAGTTAACTTCATTAATAGGGTACACTATAACGTCTTCTAAATGACGCATAATTGACTGAAGTGTGCATAATTCATACATACAATTGCTACTAGAAAGCACCATTAAAGCAATTTTACTTGTATCGTTCCTATAGCGGACTTCATCACGTTTTGACTGCCCTGCTTAACCATATAATCACTACTGAAATATTTCACTCCACTTACAGTAATATCGCGCATTAAGTCGCTATCGCGTGTGTAATTACCTAAGTTGAAACAATACAAAATAATAAAAGCGAATCGGGCGCTGGCTATTTGCATTTCCGATGGACGATGGTCGGGGCGGCAGGTGTTTTTTCTTTCTGGCCCTCTGATGTTGAGCGCGCTAGAGCGAGAGCTCGACCACTCTCTTGTACCGTTCTGTTTCTCCTTGCCTCATACGAAATTATTATTTTGATTACGTTTAATTTGCATACGGCCTGCGGAGCGGCTGCCCCGAGGCCGGTGCGCCGCCCCGCGTCGTTACGACCCCTGTACTTTTCTGTAATGTTTTCGCCATTTTCAACAAAATTCCTCACAAATCATATAATTTCAGGTATCATCATGGTTATTACGAAGAAGCGCCCGTAGTCCTCGTACCTCTGTAATAGGTCGATCGATGCTCAAATTCTTGATAACTACGAGTAATCAACATAGAACCTGCCCCGGCAGGCTTAATGATCCGACGTCTTCAATTATTGGTAATATCAGACGTTTAAACGTTCTTAGGAAGCTGACTGGCAGGTTTGGTTGGATGGCAAGACCACTTATTTATTCCTAAGGTCACATTTCATAAACGACTGCTCACACGCATGTCACATTATGTTTTAAATGTCTCTAGAACGCCTACGTAGACTCATTGCAAGATGTGAAGGTAATCGCAACGGAAATACCAACTGCCGTAGATTATAATTCTTGGATTGTGCAATGGGATATTGGAAACCCATGTTCAGAAATCCCAATGAAAATAACATAAAATGGTGTGTAATAAGGGATTTACTTTACGAAACACATAATAAGAGCATGCCGGGCGGCTTCTGTTCGGCGCACACGCATTGGCGTGGGCCGGTCCAATCGGCGGCCGGGACACGCCCACACGCGCACAATCTACTTTATTCTCACATTACTTGCTATAAAACCCACGTATATTGACGGCTAACAAAAGTTTGTGTGCATCTATTTTGTGTATTGTCATAACGACCTCCCAAGTTTGATTTGACATTTATCGTTTTGTTAAAAGATTTACAGAGACTGGGCTTTTGTCAAATACTGTAAAAATACCTACGTCCAAGTTGTTCTACCCGCAAACGTAATTATTCTTCGTACGAACTATTTCAGATATGATTAAACTTTTTTAAAATTTCTAGAGAATCCTTTGTGAAGCAGTCTAATTAAAACTATCTCTATTTTTGTGAATGACCAGGTAGATTTAACTATTTTACTGTAATGCAATGCTTGTTCTCTTCAGCTGTTGTTTCAAAAATAATGCTATAACCTGCTATCTAGCGGCTTTCTATTTAAAACGAACAGAAAACTAGAGCTATCGAATAAATAACTTGTACAAAACTATAACGTATCATTGGAGACAATTGGTTGATCGATAGCTGTCGGCGATATTCCTATTGGGCTTTTCATCGACTTTGATATCCGGGACATAGTGAGGCTGCGCCTAATGACATAATCGCGGCCCGCGGCGTCGGTCGCGGGATCACAGTGATTACGGGACGAGCGGTGAGCGTAGCGGGCAGCGGGCCGGGATACTGTTGCAAATTGATTCGATGCTACAGGCACTGCGACTGTATAGGTACCTACACCTGAACGTCTTTATAGTATATAGATACAGGTATATACAGGCACAAGCAAGCATATATGTATATACAAAAGCAATTTTATCGTGAATTATCGATTGTAACTTTGAACTACCTATGACTTTTACAATTGATACAATACAAGAAAATCATTTTCAAAACTTGCTACCTGTATAAAATCAGTGCTCGTCATTATACACTGCAAAACATCGTGATTATTTGTGAGGCATGTGACATCTACCAATCAGCATTGGCTTCTCACGGTTTATTACGGTTCACTCCCTCTCAGAAATCGGAGAGACCTACAAACTGGAAAAGCCATAATTTACGCCGTTTAACCTAAGAAAATTACAAAGCAAGAACTTTTTTGATTGTTAAGTCAATTTTCTATTTCTAATTTTCCCTTCTACGTATAGCCTAGTTTGTAATCTGCTACCTAATAGCTGATACTACTAATGAATAGTTCACTAGTGGTTCGAGCTGCTCTTTGATTAAGGTTAATATTACATGCTACGTTTGCAGATGTATTACTACTGAACGGAAAAAATATGAAGGTAATTCAGTCTTTTTCATTGTGGTCTACTTATTTTAGACCCGAAAGAGTTTTGGTTGAATACTATTACCAATCTGTACGTTAGTTCCTGAACGGTCGGTTGTCGTGAGGATGATGTTGTTTTGGGTATATAAGATATTCTTATTTGGCACTATTGAATGATACTTAGGGGATGTCGTCGAGAAATAATAAATCATAAATTCGTAGGTACTAAGTAGTCTCTTCTTCTGGCTGTAAATCACTACAATAAGGTCACTAATTAATTATTAGTTGTGTTTTTTGAACGACTGTCACAAGTCGCTATTATTATTAAATATTTTCACGGCTTCATTCGTGTTCAAAGGGGCAGAATAATAATCATTTATTCCCGAGATCTTTATTCACCAAGTTTGCTACTAGGTACTTAGTTTAAGAGAAATCCACCTCTCCACCATAAACTGCAGATTTTTGCTTTGCTCCACCATAGACTGATATTTTTCCGATAGCTCATTGAACAAAGGAATCTTAATAAAATGTCAAAAATTACTAAAAGTGGGCACCATTTGAGGAAGTTTCGTACTAAGAATTTTGGGAAAACTGTTTGGAAAGACATGAAAAGTTTCAAGAAAATGTCAGAACAAGAGCTTTACGTCGCTTAACTTCCAAAGGTGGTACTTTTTTGAGCAATTTGTTTTAGTTAGAGGGATTCATTCATTAATGGGCGATCATAAAAGTAGTTTTTCATCCTGAACAGCGCGCCATAGATTTCTCACAATCAGCAGTTTATGCAGGTGGAGAGGTGGAAAATGATGTACCAATCACCCTATAGAAACCTAATAATATACTTTAACGTACCTCGCACCTACATGTAGGGTATGCACACCTATTAAAATGAAAGAATTGCCGACGATTCTAACAAAAAGAATCGATATAACAATGTTGTGAAGGGAAGGCATCGTTTAAGTCTTAGACTCTTGTATATTTAATGTATTTTAATGCGTTTTTCCACGACATTGGCCCGACCGGTAGTTTGACGCTGCAATATAAATACAGCAACCCTCATTCTCTGTTATTACTGTTTTAAAATTCAACTTCAGCTGTCACAACAGTACGTCGCGGCCTAGAATGAGTCGGTAGAAAAACTGTAATTTTCACACTACCTGCATTTAATACATCCAGGTACGTTGGACATAATAACCTCTAATAGCATTAGATTTTCCATGTAGTATGGGATTTTTTTCATTGTCCTACCAACTGTTGTTTTCTATGCATAATAGGAGGCTACGGCAAGATTATAGAGTAGTGTTGCTGGTGATACCTGTATTTCCGTGGGATTGTAACGGGAACGCATTAACAAAAGACTCGGCTCGATTGAGGCCGCAGTCGCAGCCTAACATTTTCTAAAAGAAAATTACAAAGAAAACTCGATAATTTTTGCAACGATTTCTTTGTCAAAACACTTTGCTATTGACGTCGGCCTTTCTAGCAGAATAATAAAGTAGTTTGGGCTTAAGAAAATTGCAGTGATGTTCAATAGAATTAAAGTTTCAAAGAAAATTGCTGGTTGCTTTGATTTCGAGTCATATAAAGTACTCCAATCATGATTGGTTCGTCTTTTCTTTAGTAGTACTTACCTACGTAAATTAGTTATTCATTTCTTTTCTTTGATAAATCGTGTTTTTTGTTGAACCTTTGATATAAGTATTCCTAATAAAATATGAAGCAAATTACCTATCTCTTCTTAACAATGATAACTGAATATATTTTTTAATTAAATATGAACAACGCTTTTGTGATTACATGTACTACCTTGGTTTTACAAATAATTAAAAATTGCTTATGTACCTACTAACGTTTGTTAGCGATTCTGTCCAACATAAAATAGATCATGGATCAACAAACATAAAAGATTCAAAGATAAATCTAATAATACCTGCCATTCGTCTAATAAGTCCGTCTTTTTGTCAAATTATCGTAATTTAAAAAGTCATTAATGAAAGAAAACGCATTTGGTAGGAGGTGGACCCGCCCGGGTCGCCGTGGTCCCTTTGTCTTATAATTACATGCTACGAGAGACCGCATCAAAGTAAATGCGACATAAAACTTTATTTTATTACTCCAAATTGTCTCAAATTTGACAAAGATTGTATCATAATTAACATAGTTGGAGAAATGAAATGATCACTCATGATCATGTGGGGCGACCGTTTGGTAGACACCAATTTGGGTCGATACGTTTGTACGAATTTGGACACACTGCTTATGATAATACTCAGTAAGTAGGTATTGAAATTGACAAAGATTTCCTTGGCAGATAGGTATGGTCAATTTAAACTGCAGTTGGTAAATCGTTAAGTAACTACCAAATCATAAAGATTGTACCTACCTACCTACCTAGATCAAGACAACAGTGAAGACTTTATAAAATTATTTTCTTTTAGAATTTATGAGGAACAGAGTGCTGTTTATGGGTAACAGCACTAACATCTATGAACGGTATTTATCGCGACCTTTCGATTTGAAATTGTTTTGCAAACAATCCTTATGTAACAGTTAGGTACCTACCTACACAGAAAAAATGATGTTTTTTCTCTTGAATAAAATGAACAAAGGGAAGCTGTTAAGTCCATGTTCCACGTCCATGCTGGGAAGATGTTAACGTTTTGTGGTCATAGCAGCAATGATAATAGCCGTAAGTAGGTATATTTAAAACAAGTTCCATAAAATCATACCACTTCTGTGCCGAGTGGCATAAGAAATGCTACTCACCGCGAGATGGCGCTGTTCTCAATTTAATGAAGATTGTAGTTTCTGGAGGCACCTATACAAAATCCGAAATTAAAAAAAATGCCAAATTGACAATTTTTACGCGTTGGTGTTATTTTAAAATCTATGATTAAATATTCAGAAAGTAGAGAAGAGAGCTGCATCTAAAATAATCTAAATAGACGTTAAGTTCTTCTGATTGCTCTCATAAGAAGCTTAATGTGAATACTGTATTAATAATGAAAGAATAATATTAACCCGTATTAGTATTTAATGACTGCATTCTGTTGGTGGGTGTGGATAAAACACGCCATTTGTTCTTTAACAAAGGGTGTAAAAACGTAGAGAGGTCCGCCTACATTGGTTCCAGCATTTGTATTCATCACCATCCATCCATCTGTGTTGATGTGGAACCTAACTGGTGCGTGACACGCTACCGATGCGGTGACATAGCACCGCAACGTGTAATTCAAATTACCGTTAAAAAATATGGTCGAAACGTTTTTGCTTGTGGTTTCGCTCACTCGGACTTTGAAATTTGTATATTTGGGGGTTTTTGTTGGTAAATGACCACGGATGCTTACCATACTTAAATATCGTGCTAACCTAAGTTAAATATTAGATGAATTCTTCAGCAAGTGATAAGAAAGATATGAAGGAAATATAAACAGTTCCTACTTTTCTACCCGATTGCGGCGAAGCCCAAAAGGAGGTTATTCCTATCTACAAATGGTGGTGGCGGCAGTTTTGGAATTTTGATCGTAGATGTCCGGTGTTCACAATAAAATTTATTGTAATGTTAGTCGCGTGCATCAAAGTAGTAACCATTTTGAATGGGTGCTGATAATTCAGACTGTAGTAGCATCACCGACGCGTGTTGTACAAAGAGCGGCAGCTGAGGGGGCGGTCGGGGCGGCACGGACCCGCCTCGACGATTGTTGCCCGCGAATAAAGAACACTAACCAACATCCCCGTAGAAATTCATTTCGCCTTGCTTTTTATTCCCAATAATAATCACCCGAGGCGAACAACACCCACTCATTACGTACCTAATTCCTATTTTTTTTGTACCAATAATTAGAAACATTTTCCTGCTCCACAAATAAAATGCATTGGCATATTTTATAAGTGCTACAGACAAACAAGTCGGTTGCAACAAAGTGTTTGAAACGTCATCGCGTGTAATACACGATGTAAAATTGTTCCCGCAATAAAACCGTGAGCGTATTTCACAAAGCTCCATAAATAATGGTCAATATGTCGAGCGGTATTGTCGATGCTGACAAATTGCCCCTCTCGGTTGCCGCCGCATTGTTGGCTACCGAAGCAGCGTGGTACACTTTTGTCATCTCTCCCCGCACAATGCAACACGAATCTTCCGAATGACTTTTGTCAGCTATCATTTTCACTTCTATCCTCAACAGAATCGCAAATCGGTTTTATTATGTTCGGTGGGTCGTGAGTCTTCGTTTTACGATTTCATATGATAAATGGGAATATTTGTCACGAAACGTTTGTCACCGATAAATGTTTGGTTTGTGTATTGTATGGAATTCATGAATGAAACTTCGAAAAGAAGGCAAATAAAATTGATTGGGATACTACTATAGCAAAATGGTGCAGCGAAAAAAGCTTGGAATGCCGTTGTTAATATCTAGAGGCACAAAAAATACGATTCTGCGATTTTTTGAGGACTCAGAGTTAAAGGAGAAAATATTATTTAAATATTTTTAAAAGCAACCACAATAAACTACTTAGTATAACAACTTTTTCGAACTCGTATTTAACTAAACCAAATTCTAATAAACCCTTTTTTTTGGGGGTGGGAAATCATCAAATAACTCCTCCCGCTCTTGAGCAGAGCGGAAGGGAGTGTCAGACTTCTACTGACTAAAAACCACCCATGTTCCTTCTTAGCCCTTGTGCCGAGGCCGCAGTATCTCTTTCGAACATCCCGCAGCCCCGATGGGCGTCGGCCCTTGCGGGCCCCTTCCATGTTGCTGAAATCTCTTTAAGGTGCGCGTGGAACACGAACGCGCCGTCGACACGACCTGTCTTTGTCATAAGACGGACAGACGGCGAGCTAGCCCATGCCAAGCCAAGCCGACACGTGGCCCCCGACGCCCGGAGTATCTCCCGCGGCGGCTGGGATGAGAGGTTTTCTCCCTCTCACGTTCCACCTCCTTCGTAAGTATCACTGCTTCGCAGAAGAAGGCAACGGCGTCCCATTCCATGTCGCCCCGGACCATGGCTTGCACCAGGGCTGGACGCAAGACGTCGCCGCCGCCGATATTCTACTAAACCCTTAATTACCCTTGGTTTGAATTGTTTTTGTTTAATTGCCATTCCTAGTCATCGTCGCCTAGTTCCTAGTCGCGCATCGTCGTATAGAGCGCCAAAAAAAACCAACAAACTTGATTTCTGTAAGTTTATTTTATTAATCAAAAATGCATTTACCTATATTTAGTATTTACGTATTAAAAAGGGTGTGAACCGTGTCCCCGGCACTCCCTCTAAACTTACACATATTTGCTTTAAAATCGAACTGCACAATAACATTATTGTTCCCTAACAAAAGCAAATTACTGTGAAAATGAAATAAAAACCCTCTCTTCATCCCCTACTATTAAGCGATGATGTAGCGATACTCTGCGCAAACGCAACTGTGAATGTTTCGCAGATCGCTACGCTTTGTGAGTTCGTTTCGTTTAAAATAGAACTTTAAGCTCGTAAAAATAGAGTTTAAATTATATTCGGCAGTATTGTAATACTGGAATAAAATCTAAAGTAACCGTGACGGGTGAATAGGGCATAAAAACCCCATAAATCAAAGTCAAAAAGGCATAGAGAATGGGCAGAGCGGCGGTCGCGAGTAGTATGTCACCAGCTGCTTGGGCCGCGGCCCTGCCAGTGACATTGTTCGTTACTTCCCATCAATAATGAGGGTAATTTTCGGCATTTTGTCACATTAGCGAGACGTATTGAACTATTGTTGTTTGTTATTTAGAGGGATTATGCTTGTTTTGTGACGTATATAATATCCTTGCGATTGACGGTGAGTAAATTCAATTTTAGATTGAGCTAGTAAGACAGTAGGTACTAGTTTATACGAAAACCAAACTTTTTGTAAACCAGAATAAAGAAGACAATAATTCAGCTCCGACCTAAAATTACTTCGAAATGATGCAAGATTTATTGGTAGGTACCTATTTCGACTTTAAATGCTCCTTCTGGTATTTTACGTAATTCAAGTCTGCATTTTTTCTGCCACAATTTTTCTCCCGATCACAAAAATCAAGAATATCGTGAGATCGAACCATTCCTTTGGTCTACAGCTCCTATATATAACTATTTGTATAACACTCAGCGGGACTCATGTTTATCCACACCGGGTTTGTTTACTGCAACTAAACTTTTTGCATGTTTGTCAATTTGTTCAAACACTTTGAAGTTCGGAGCATGTTTGTCGAAGTCAATAAATCTGTCGGTTTTAGTTACATGGATTTATTTATTTAAGATTTACGACAAGCATCTTCAGGTTGGCTTCGATATACCTATTAACAACGTATCTACTTACTAGCTTTGGTATCTATACGAATACCCTGTAAGATGTTCATAATAAAGATTATTAAAGATTATTATAATTACGTTGTAGAGTCTTGGTTAAATACATTTCTGGAATTAGAAAAATCGGTTAGGATCGAATGGGTCCCTCCCTACGTATGGTACGAAGCTTTGGCTTTGGTTTCAGCTAGCTTTGGCCGGAAAAATCAAAATACCTTCTGTGTGTATCACACATTAGCAGTGTTATACACTTTTGACAAGTTGCAAAGTAATTGTATTTCGTATTCCGTTAACATAAACGACACAGGGAATCCTAGAGTGAGTTTCAGAATTCAATTCAATGATTGTAATTTCTTATTAAATAATATAATTCTAATAAACGCTTAATTTTAAAGGTAAAATATTTTTTTTTTTACTTTTAGCCAATCTGGAATAGGGGGTAGGGTTATTACGGCTTCGGCCAAGGTTGTGGCGTTATCCGATTACTCGGATTCTGCTTCAGGTTTGGCGTAAATTCGACCTTTATTTGGACAGTTTTGGTCTCTTGGACTCTTTTATAAGTAGCTTAGAAGAACGATTACTCAAACGAAAGAAAGTATCCACCAAATTCTTTCGAGCTATATTAGTTCATAAAATAAAATTATTGTAGTTTAGGAAAGACTTTCCAGTGGTTTTAAAAACTTTAATGGAGCTAGACATAAACATCATCAAAGTGAATTCTAATCAAAATATATTTAAGTTTCGGTAGGTACTCACGTGTGGGATTTATGGGAAATGAAAATCTGTGACGAATGTTTTCGACCAAAATGTGGGTTGAGTGTTCGCCTGATAAACCAAACCTTTTGACAATTTCTGAACGTAAAGGGGAGATTTCATTGACGAAAGGCTTCATAAATCATCTTAGGCATTGTAAACGGACTTACAGGTACTACAATGACTCATTCCCAATCCTTGAAAACTTTTCGAACATGTTGCCAAAAGTCTTTAAACTCCATAAACTTAGCCACAAATTAGTTATTCTTTCAAATATTAGCGCAAGACAGTTTTATTTGAGAACGACCGCCATTTGTGGTTAGGCAACAGACATTAAGTTCTAAGCTTTATGTCTTCATTACAAAATTAGGCTGTTTCGTGACGCAACTGTTGGCAGTACCGCGAGGTACGAATAATTTTAAGTGAAACTGAAACAGTTTGACGTTACACTGCTAGTTGCCCCTATAAATTATGACAGTTCGCTCGTTTTTGTATTTATTAGCGTAGTAATTTTTATGTGGGACAAGTTAGAATGTTCCAAAATTACCGCAACTACTGAAAGTCATGGAATCAACAGTGGTGACCATCAGAAAAACGCCGAGGCAAAAAGTCTCAAAGTATAGACCGTACAATTTTTCTATAATTTAAGCCTCAAGTTTACGAACCAAAACCCTCCGATTTTCTGGAGCATGTTATAAACAATTTGTTCGTTTCTTTCGTGGTATCACAAGACGTGGTACCTATTCACCATGAATGATTAAAATGTTGCTGTTACGTTTAGAATATAAAAGTATATAATTTCCCATGTTCAGACTTACTGCTTAATTGAGTTATAATAGTGGTTACACTTTAGGGAGCAGGATGAGGAATAAAAAAAATGGTAATAACTTGGCAATCTAGCTTCAATTAATTCGTACTTCATGGTATAAGGCAGGCAAAGCACGTATCACGGGCATGTGCAGAAGGCCCTGTTCCCGCGGACGGACAGAGGCGGTTGCGGTCACAGCAGCGAAGCCAAGACGCCCCGCGCGCCATCTGCCGTTGCCCTAATTACTTCCTACGCTTTTCAACTCGACTGTACCTTGCTACTGGCTTTTGTTACTTACCACCGTTTAATTTTTTAAATGGTAATTACGTGTTTATAAAGAAATAAGAAAGTACGCCACACAAAGAGCTACGCGAACGGTAGAAAGTTTCGGTTCCGGTCGTTGTCAAACTGTCGTGAAAATAGTTCTGTTTGTAACCGCAAACTATTGAATTATTTAAATAATAGTATGTTAAAAACATAACAAATATTAACTGGACGTATGGTACGTTTCGTTCCCTTTAAATTGTTTATTATTTTTTATTAGGCTACTTAAACTCGTTTCATGGATTCCGTTTCTAAGCTCTTATCAAAGCTCGACTAAGTTCCTCTACTCGCCGCTAGATGGTATTACCTATAATTACATGTTAGAAAAATGTTATCCCTGAACACTTTACTCGGAAGTTAAGAGTTATTTACCTACATAATAATATTGGCTTTGTCTGTAGTGCTTACGTATATTTCAAGAATAAATTTGAGTTTTACGAAATTGAAGCGATTTAAGTGTAAGCTCAAGCGACAGGATTGATTCATGATTAATTAATTTAAATTAATATTTGATTATTTAGCCTTCGATTTGTCGTGGCACACCCGTATTGTTAGTAGTGAGATACCTATGGAAGGGGCCTGCAAGGGCCGACGCCCGTCGGGGCTGCGGGTTGTTCGCAGATACCGCGGCCTCGACATGAAGGGCTAAGAAGGAACATGAGTGGTTTTTAGTCAGTAGAAGTCTGACACTCCCTTTCGCTCTGCCCAAGAGCGGGAGGGGTTATTTGATGATTTCCCACCCCAAAAAAAAAAATAAGTAGTGAGATACCTACCTACTTACGTGTAGGTATTTCTATGTAACCAGATAGGTGGGTGTGCTAAGTGACCAAATGTTGGAATACAGAGCAAAATCCACTTAAGATTCACATATATTTTTAAGAAAGAAAGCTTGACTTACCAGATGCAGTTAACAAAAAACAAATTAAAACAATTTTATTTAATAACAAAGGCTTATTATGTTACAAACAGTGGGTGTATCTAATAATAAAGTTGTTTGAAGTCATCAATTTAAATCATATCAATTAGCATCAATACGAATCGAGTTAATCGAATGGTTAGTCAACATCACTTCATGGAAATACATGAGTCACTGTATTGGACATTATGTAGAACTTTTTCAATAATAAGATTAACATTGGACCAGGGTTCAACTCTCTCATGGGGCAAAGCTTTATTGGGTTTCTCCATTACGAGTTTCTTAGTATATCAACCTGAAATCTGGATTGTTGCCCGGTGGTTAGTGGTAAATGGCGCCACTTTTATAAACTGCCTTAAACATATAAGTAACTTAATCATATTTGGTGAACCTGGCTACACTCAGCAATGGGCGGGGCATGCCTGACAATGATGATAATTTTTTTGATTTGTTTGAGCTGGATAGAACCAACGACCAGTGGTCCACATTGGCCCTGGATCGAAAAATTTGGAAATCATGGGGAAGGCCTTATTTTTTTTTTGGCTGGTGGAAAATCATCAAATAACCCCTCCCACTCTTGGGTAAGAGCGGAAGGGGGTGTCAGACTTCTACAGACTAAAAACCACCCAATGTTCCTTCTTAGCACAGGCTAACAGTAACAGGGTTTGAAAACACATCTGTCCCTTCAAATACAGTTATAAGGGCGTTAAATGAAGTTATAGGTAGATCTAAGTATACCTACTAGCATACCCTTACTTAGTTAAACATCTTAATATGAAAAACAAAGCCGTTATTAAATTAACACAAACGACTTCACTCGCAAAGCTTTTAATTATAAAACGTCCAAACATTTTATGGTACCGACGTGTCAGCTCTTCTGGAGCGATCTAATTCAATTAATTTATTTTGGTCACCAATTACAGGAACAACAGCGAAGCGACCGAGCGCAGAAAATACGAACAAAATACGTCTATTTATTATTTGTGCATTGTCCCAGGAATGAGGCTGGGCGGCGCCGCACCACAATGGGCCCTCCATTGTACCCCGATAAAACAATAAGCGCTTTATTAAAAAGACATTCAATAATTTATTTTATTCATATTTTATTCGCACCGGACCGGCTCTAAACAAAAGTGTTCAATACAACGCTTGCTGTAGGTGCACAAAAACCGCTGAATTTGTCGTGTTTATTAATTTAGCGGATAGCACAAAGGTGATATTGATAGATTTGGCCTTTTGTTTGGTTTAATTTTCTGTTTGTTATCGGTTCACATTTTTTTAATTACCTACCTTTGGTTGGTCGAGAGAGAGGGGAAACCTTCGCGCCCTGTTACTACCGTTGGAGTAAATGTCACCAGATTGTAATGAAGAATAGGAATGGGCGTTGCAGAACCACACAAACAGCTGAACTATTCAGGGAATGTTTGAACAATTCGAGTCGCGCGCCATCTGTTGAGGGTCGATTGAGACATTTTTGCGAAATAGCGACGTAATTACAGACTTCCGCATCCGGCAGCGCGTGCGCAGACGTCGACGCTCACGCCCACCGCATTTTATGATTTATGTAACTTAACACTTTTCTGTAACAATACACATATAAAGTTGCTAATGCGAATACTCTATTCATGTTTCATTTTCATTCAAAAATTGTTGCACATTTTATTCCACCTTTTTAAAAACGACAGCCATAGAACATTCGTATTGATTTCCGGCGTTTATTTTCGACGGGCATAAGATACAGCCTTGTGACAGACGGACAGACAGACCGACAGACGGACAGCGGAGTTTTGGTTTTGGTCATTATTTTGTGTAATTTATTTCATCACTACTGCTCTCAAAAACGGTGAAAGAAAAGATCGTAAGGAAACCGGCATGTCCTAGTTCCAAAAATTCGAAGACATGTGACATCTACCAACTTGCTCTGGGCCCGCGTGGGATATTAGAGCCCATTTCCTCTCATAGAGAGGAGGCCTGTGTTCCAGCAGTGGGAACATTTTATAGGCTGAAGATGAAAATAAAAAAATGAAATGTCCAATAATTGTTTACCTACCAACTGAAAATAAAAACTCTAAGTATGATACCTACACGAAGAAACCCTCCTTTCGTGATATGGTATTATTTATCTACTTCCCTCTCTTCTACTGTCAAGAAACTTGGAGTTAAACGACACTTATTCAGGGTTCAGCGACAGGAATTCCCATAATTAATTAAAGGTCCCGACACACATAACTGAGTGATTTATATTAGTCCTGCGGATTCCAGTTTTTGCTCTGACACACGACATTCATTAACAACAGTCACACGTTTAAAAAAAAACTGCCAAGCGGGTGTAAATTTTACAAATATACTAACAGCGGCGCCTTGCTACGATTAACGAGATCTACTAATTATGGATATTTATATTATTTTTCCACATCCTTAATACAATATCATTAGGTTCTGTATACCAAAGAAACAATTTTAAGACATATAGATAGATAAGTAAGTACCAACACTCAGCGAGAGTACCTACTGTGATTTTTTTTTTTACTTTTTATCAAAGGTGCTACGCCGTAGCTCGTCGTAGCACCAAAAAAACATGTTTTTCTTGTTGTGTCTTTTTGTGCAATAGTCGATACTATTTGTTATTAAAAAGAGATGCACGTCTTTGTTATGTGAGTTTCACAAAGTATTTGCACCTGTCACATAACTTGACGGTTTCTGCAACGCCACACATTTTGCCGTAAAAGGGTGGAAGTTCACTTTTCCTTCGTAAGTATGTATGTATGTAAAAATCGTGTAAGTATGGAAAGAAGACTTGAGAAAGTGAAACTAGATGGTATAACAAAAGTCACAACTTTCTTTCAATTAAAGTACATGCAAAGACATACCGAGTCGGTTAGAGGTTAGGGATCGTTCCGCCGCCGTTTGATCGGGTGGTTGCGACTCGCTGCTCGCCGACAAAGCTCACATTTGCATCCACTTTGTCATTCATGTCGTATCCTCCAACTCATTCCTATTCCGCTTATATCACCGCAGAATGTAGAGCCATGGTAATGAGATTCAGACGTTTCCGACTTTCTTTTAAAACTTAATGATGTGTGCAAGCCGAGGGTAATGCCAACATTTTATTATGGATCTGGTACTCTACTGATATTTTCTAAATTATATACCCCCGAGTCTCTCCGACTATGAAAGCAAAATTAGCATCAATAAACTGTAAACACAAAGAAGCTCGATTACTTTCCAACATCAAAAGAACAAAATAAAGCACAAACTAATAAAGTGACGCAATAGGAGATTGCTTTAATACTTAAAGTCCCCAAACGAGGGCTGATTGAAAAGCTCCCCTAAGCGCCGTCAAATGACAGAGCACAGTTTTCATTTCGCTGAATAGATGCGCTAATTTGCATCATCTTTTTGAATTGCAAACAATATCTCGCCCCGTGACCTTTATTCTTTCATCAAAAATTGGTATTGATCTGATGAATTTCATGACGCAACATTCTATAGAAGCAGAACTTTGATGTCCTTTGTCGCAACATGTTTTAACTTTTTAATTATGCTCGAAGTTCTTGTTGATTAGGTGCAAGTCAAAGTGACTTAAATACAGTACGGGGACTGAACCCCAACAGTAATTTGCTGTCATTATTTTATCACGTCACAAAAAGACGAGTCGTATTCGCGGCGCGCGGCGGGCGCGTATTTACAAATTTTAAATCCGCTCGTCGTCGGCGTGTGTGCGAACTCAACGCCCCCCGACTTTATTGGCGTCGTCGACACCTCGCCTCTTTATTAACTAGTGTTTGATCTTCGTGTGACGCACGAGGAAATAGATAAATTGTTTGTTTTCCTGACGTCAATCACGACAAAGGGTCGTATTTGGTATACCAAAAGTATTTTATTTGTACTTACGTCTGCCGAAGTGTGTTCTAAATAATTATTTGAAGTTCAAATATTAATTTCTTCAGGCGCTCGACTTAGCGCTTTCATTTAAGCGGAACATTAAATGTAAACGAGTCAAGTGAAGGGTTGTTTTCATTTCCATGATTAGTGCCGGCGCGTTGTGTGGAGATTTATCACCTCTCGGAACGCGGCGAGTGTCAAATGGCGCGGCGGATGGCGGATACGCCGCGTGTGACGAACCGCACCACTAAATTAAAACATTTTAACTTGACAGCTACCGTCACGGTTTCACTGAATACGTTTTAACGGAGATTTGCCCTTCGGCAAACAGTGTCAGACGGAAAGTTGTTTGAAATAAAATTTATTTGAAAATAATGCGTAGATACGCAATGGGCGGTGTGTAGGCGTGCTGTTTGCCATTTATGGTGTTATAATTAGTGTACATTGCATACTTATGATCGATTATGATCAGTGTTTTTAACCGCCAAGAATAATTATTTATGTTAGTTGTGTAGTAGACAGATACATGTTATTTCCCAAAAGGAGGGTTATGTGTTTGACGTGTATGTATGTATGTCTGTTTCTTTGTTCGGATGAAGGGATTTGAATGAAATATACGTCGTTAGATTCGTCTTGATGGCGCGAGTGTCACTGGCTACAGTAAAATTATAAAAACAAAGAAAAATTGCGGATTTTGGGGGCTATATCGCGGAGTTCATAATTTTTTTTTTCCTGTACCATCGAGTAGGGTATCAACATAAAAGGTTTTACAAGGAGATTACAAAAATGTAAAACACTTATATGTTTAAAAGAAATTCAAAGTGACAAATCCTATAAACAAACACAAATGTTAAATCATCTGCGAAGAATTTTACGCGACAAAGGAAAGAACAAACACAAAAGACCTTGACGACACGGCTGGCGCAGTGGCTGAGCGATAGGACTGAGTGTCGCGGGTTCGATCCCCGTACGGAACAAATATATGTAAGGCCTACATAGTTGTTTCGGGTTTGGGTGTGTTTGTATATGAGAGTTTAAATGTTTGTAAACGTGCACGATTTTTTAGTTATAAAACTAAAATACCCGACTGAAAAACCAGAAAATCAAAAACCAAAGCACATTTTAAATTAAACAAAACTTGGAATCAGTCGTGCTTGTTTTTTGATTGTCGGTTTTTTTTCTCATTATACACGACTATTCATATTTTACACTTTAGTGTCATAGATATTGTGATGATTTTCTACGCGACCCAGATATTCAAATGAGATCATGTTAGGACAATGGCAGCTCCTATGCTTTCCTGTTCCAACCGCGGCTGTATGTCACTGCAGGAAACGGTAGCGATCATTCCCACCCATTGGTGGGAATGATCGCTACCGTTTTATGATGCACAGTGACAGCTCCAATAGTCGTGTTGCCTCTAGATAACAAAAAAAACCAAACGACACAAGTTGCTTTTGTTTCTGTCACAGAAATTCGAAGTTGTGCCGTGCCATTCTTCTTTGGTTTTCAACAAATAAGTACAAGATGAGATATATCATGTTTGCTAAATGCGTTCTCTTTTGTGTCTCGACGTTTCCCTTCACATATTGAAGTATGGCAGATTAATGTGAGTTCGAAGAAGTCGATATTACTTCTGAAGGGGGTCTAAACTAAACCATGTGATTTACAGCGACCGGACTGCGCTGTTAAAAAGTTGTAAACTGCCTGTGTTTCCGCCGCTTTCTGCAACAATGTTTTAGTATTCTGACGACTTATATGTTAATGTTTTGTATAATGTTGTTAACTGTCTAAAACAATGAACTTTCATAATGTAAGTACAGCTTTTCTTCAATATACCTTTCTATTCTATTTGTAAGTACATGATTTGATCAACAGAGCTTTGCCTTGACAGATGTTGTAAAATACGTTGTATAGATTTTATCTTGGTACATGTAGTGTAGGTACCTACTGCCGTTGTATGAGAGCAAAAACTTTATGAACGGAAACAGTTACATTAGAGGATTATGTTATGCTAAAGAAGGTGTTTTGTAACTTGTGAATCCTTGTTTTATGCATCTTTCTGTAAGTATAGGATGCGTAACTAACATTTTAGGGCTTTTGATACGTAACTTTAGCAGTATCCCCTTAGTTTCTATAAAGATAGAAGAAAAACATTTTTTTGATTAATTTGTTTCTCCCCAAACACACTTCCTTAATCGGGATCAATATAAAACATAGTCATGATACTTACTAAATCATCATCATAAAAAGTATCCAATTAATTTATGGCGGAGTGTGGTGACACCATTTCTCGGAAGGTGTTACCATGTGTGGAGTCGTTTGACTTGCCGACAACGTCACTATTTATGAGTCCGTATTAATCATAACTTGTTAATGAGCCCTGGTTTATTTCAAGGGCAAGATCCGGCCTGTGGTTATGTCTGGGATGGATTGGATTAAAGTCTGAATAAGTACGATAAAATGCCCATCGTTTTAAATGTAAACATGGCCAGGAGACTTATGTGTACTTTTTTCAACTTTTTTATTTTGGTGTTATTTATTTGATAGCTTAAAAATGTTCCTATGAACTAGAACTACCAGTGGTTTCATTTATTGTCTTGTTGTTGGCACCACCCTGTATATTTAATAAACCAGCCATATTTATACATAGTTCCGAGTTCCGACTCTAGTCCATTTTTGAACTTGTCGACTGTCGTTGTCATGACAACAGGGAGACATCGCCCACCAATTCAATCCTAGAATTTCTTGTCTGCAATTGTCAGATCTTTGACGGTACGTCTTCCTCCGTATATGTACATTACCTCCTACATTGAAGCAATCCTTGGCAAACCTATAGTTGCATTCTGCTATAATCAATATAAATATGTCACGTGTCACTGTAATCAATGCTAAATATGTCTATAAGATCATACTACATTGAAAAGTGGGCGTTTATGTTAAATTATAAATTAACTGTAGCTGTCAATATGTCGTGCGTGGCGGAATGAAGGTTTGTCCATTCCGACTCAAATTCAGTCCACGATTAACGATACCAGTGTTTGAATCAAGGCAGTCATTCCTAAAACACAAAAATCTCAGTCTAAGAAAACGGCCAGGTGTTACAAACTTCAAGCAGTAATGTATTGAAGAATGAAACGCAAATATTTCTTACATACGGCTACGGGACACTCGAAGCAGGTGGCACAAAAGCGTTTCTATTTAACGACGCGTTTAATGCCTTTCCTTTGATGTACAGTATCTCCATCGATCGAGTTAAAGGCGGTTTGCACGTCAACAAACCACCATTTGTTTTGACAGTGATTATTGATTGTGTCAGTGGACTTGTAAATGAACTATGATTTGCTGACAAGAAATGAGTTTATGTTTTCCATTCGAATTCGTTGGAATTTTGCTGGTAGTGCACAATCATGTCGAATTTCTTCGGAATAATTAAAAGGATGGAGATCATATATACTTAAGATTCGATACATTCAAGTGATGAATGCCTCGTTGAATCGAGATAGTTGAGCACGAGGTCTTGCGTTGGATTCCCAGGTTGGGCAAGTTTTTCCATCATGGGTTTCTCAATAGCTGCCATGAGATCTGGATTTGTGACCGGTTGATGGCTATAGGCTCGCCTCCTATTACATGGGACTTAATCTATAAACATAACTGGCGCAATGTGGGTGTACTTACTATTAGGTACATCTCTGCCTAACCCTTCAGGGATTACAGGCATCATATTATGATAAGCCTGAAAATTTGATTCTTCTCTTACGTGTAGGTAAGTGGTACTATCCTTCTTCTTCCGGTAGCTCTCTTGTATCTGTTAAGAAGTAAAACCGTTTCCCAGCACAGAACAGTATGATCACATGTAAACGCGCCGTAAGCACAACATTCAGCATCTCCTAACTAACTTAGGTACAGCTTCTCGCTACATTAACCCGAGCTCAAAGGATCCTCACGATCTAACGTAAAAGGTAAGCACTCGGAGAGTTACTGCAAAAGATAACTAAACTAGCACAGAACACCTGCCTCGAGGAAGCATAAATCATTCCGAACAACTGTGCCTATACCCACTTCTAAAGAGTTAAAATGGAATAGGTAATCTTTAGCTAGCACTCCATAATAACCGACATTTAAATATTTCGCAAATTAGCCGCTATTAACAAAACAGTTTATGGACTAGAGAAAAATAAAATGGACTTGCCTACAGTATAGTTTCACCAGTTAAATCACACTAAACATAACGTCACCGGTTTTTATGTTTTAGTTATTCCGCTAGGCTAGTATCGCAGAAATGAGAAAATTATACGACGATGTTTTTACACACATTAACTGTTCGGTACTGTATAATTATAGATTAATATTTAGGAACATTTGCCTATAAATTAGTGTTTTCACACGACTTTAACGGATGTCGAATATTGAATTATTTTTGGAAATGTATACGAAGTTTGGTGCTACGTATACTTTTTGTCAACGCCTGATTCAATCTCATGAAACATTAGGTAGGTACTCGTATATACAATTTTAGGGTTCCCTCCCATAAAACGAAAAAGTCAAAAACCTTACAATAATTATTTATTCATTTGTATATTTATTATTTCCTTTTCTTACAGAATCATTTCGTTGTCCGTTTGTTTTTGTGTCAAGACCTTTTTAATACTTTGATCCAGAAACAAAACAAGTCTCACATTTCTAACACGCACTGTTTTGAACGAGAATCGAACCCGCACAGCTCTCAGTGAAGAAGCCTTGTGTTCTTTGAGTTCTGTACAAATTATGATTGAAAAGGAACTGGAAAATACCATTGCAACGTAATGATAGATAAAACCTCTTCATGGCCATAAACTCTACCTCATGTCGACTTAGTCTAGTACAATATTAATAATTCCTTGAAGAATTTAGCACTGAGTATTTCATTGGGTGCCATGGCTTAGCACACTCTTAAAGTTTAGTACAACTGTACAAATAAGTATAACCAACTCATAAAATATCTCCACAAATATAACAATAATGTTGTGACTATTTCGCAGACAGGGGAGAGATGACTAGAATATAAAACAGTTAAGTGAACTTCCCTCATCTTATGCTCAATCAGTTCCCGAATAATTCGGTTAGGGACGATAAATCTCTGTTTAGGGAAAGGGAATTAGATTACGAGAGGCTGAATGGTATAACGTCCTGCATTATGAGATTATAGAGGTCACTTGCGATTGATTAATTTTATGATATAACTGAGTTTAAAGTGATACCACCCGGTTGTGTATGGGGTAGTTGCGCTTTGTTTACGTAGCAGTATAATCAGCCAGTAATGTTCCCATAGCTGGTACATACGACTCCTGTATGTGAAAGGGAGCAGGTCATTATCACAACTGGCATTATCCTAAGAACTGAGGAGGACTAAGATACATATGATCCTCTTTTGAATCCCGCTAATATAGTGGTACTATAGTAATAGTTTAGTGGTGCGCCCGTTGGACTGCAGAAGTGCCGAGACATAGGTATGTAGATCTCGAATTCGAACGAAAGAAAAATCCGGATTCATGTGCATGTTGTATAATTATCAGTTGCTTCAGTGAAGGAAAACATCTCGTGGAAACAAGCATTCCTGAGAGATGTTTCTTAAGCCAAGTCAGATCTGAGAGCCTCGAGGCTCTTGGGCAGCGTACTTACTTTAAACACTAATTTGAATAGGGGATCGGACTGAGTCAAAAAAATATAATTCTAATTAGTTCGTCAGTTAGATTATCGAAAAATATTAGACACGTGTTTTTTGTTTTATCAAATTAATCAAACTTGACGAAGATAAAACGCGTCAAAGATCATGAGTGGGGGTTGTGACGTCATTTGTACTTAAAAATGTACTGGCATGTGACGTTTTCGAGGAGTTCACGAGTTTTTGAAGCACTGTATCGTCTTCATTTTTTGTTTATGTGAAAAAAGAAAAAATATGTGTTCAAAATTTTTCGGAAATCTATCTGACGGACTAATTAGTTTTTTTTTGTCCGATCCCCTATTGTTTCTTCTCTGTGTAACCAAATCAACTGCGAAGTGAAATTGAATAGTGAGTGAATTGTTAAATACATTCAGTTCCGAGTTCCGACACAACCTAATAAAACCAACTGATGGTTGTGATTCGTTATACAAAGAGCCATTGCTGAATGAGGCAGAGGACAAATATATCGAAGTGTCACATTGTTTGAGCCATACAAGTTGACACTTGTGTGGCACAAGTGTCATATAGCCTAATTAAAACGTAATAGCCGTAGGTATATAGGTATTAGATTATCCTTCGGGAACGTAGCACCACCCGCCGAACAAGAAGAACCCCCTTGAAGTAGCGTGCCAAATATCATTCAAGTCATTTCACCCGTGTGGTGTGAAAAGAACAGACAAATTAGTATTAAATAGATAAGTTAACGACTTAAAACATTATAAGATGTAGGGACACAGGCAAGCTTTCTTGATTTCTGCTGCAGTTCCCCACAATAACCGATTCACACATCATTGTGTTACCAGCAGCTGAGCAGTGCGTGGCGCAGCCCACTAAGTGTTATCTGCCTGGCCTTTTAACCCAACTAGTTTGGGGTCGGCTTCTAGTTTAACCGAATGCAGCTGAATACCAATATTTTACATGGAGAGTCAGCCTATCTGACCTTCACAACTCAGTTAGTAATGGGTAATACGACACTTTGGTAAGACTGGTTGTCTTGTGTTGACTTGCACTAACGACTTTCAAAGATCTATAAACTGGAGTCGGGACGGACGGCTTAACGTGCTTTCTGAGGTACGGTGAAAATTCAGTACCTATGTAATCCTATCTACAAGCCAACCTTGGCAAGCACTACTTTACCTTGAAGATCGATCTATGCGGCTGTTATTATTTAGTTACGAGCTTTATAATTTATCATTCATTACTGGTATATAAAGATGTACATAGATAAGCTTCTGATTTCCACTGCACCCCACAATATTAGATTGACACATCATTGTGTTACCGACTGAGCAGTGGTCGGACCACCGAGTGTCGTGTCATTAATAAAACGTAGATTGAGCTAGGCCGTCGTGTAATGTAGCCGGGTGTTGCAGATGAGCTCGGTTTTTACGGCACGAGCGCCCACCCGCAGAGGCGACACTTAATGTTGTGGCAAGCTTAGCTTATGCTGCGCCGTGCGTAGCAAGGTCTGGCGTAGCGGCGCTATCGTAGCACTTTGAGCTGCGTATGAGTGCTGTAAGCTGTAGTGACAAGTTTTAATTTATTTGAAATTTTGTTGAACAGTATTGACTGCAACTATAGTTTGGTATATTCTTTAGAATATTTAGGTATTTTTCTACTTAGTACATACTAGTACATAGGAAAGTACGTCTGTCTTTGTAGCGTTTGCAAACTAGAGTTACGGAATAATACTTCTGTCATGTTAATTTGTTGTTGTAGTCCTCGGTGGTGATGGCGTAGCGTATACTAAGGATGTTTTCATCTTTACTATGCTCCCCTCGTCATTTGTGGTTTCAATTCACTTTTTACGATGAACGTCGCCCTCTTTGCGTCCCAAATTACTCTAAACCAAAAGTGTCGTAATCACCACGGTTTGTCAGTTTAAAAGTATTCTTATTAAATTGGATTAAAGCTCACATCTGATGTATTTGGAATACATTTAAGGTTATTGCTATTTGTTAAAATACTTGTGCCAAAATTCATTTGTGTGCGAGTTGATTAAAACAGTAGGTGTATCAGTGGAGGGTATCTAACTAGTAACTGTTTGTTTAAGATTACATTTAATTTTAATTTGTGATCCTTTAGTTTTTGCTGCTTACCAGTTTTATTCGATGCTTAGCTTGCAAACGGTATCTTTGATTTTTTCTCAATAAGTGATCAGTTGATGCCAGTGCTTGTTTATATGATTCAACGTTTGGGCTCAAATGACATTTCTGCGTTTTATCGATTTATTAAAAAATCTGTGGGGTGCAGTCTTTGGGAAGGGCGCTTGATGACAACTATTTTTGTTAAATTTTTCAGGGAGTAAGATCTCCTTTTTTATGATCTATTTTCTTTTTTTAGTGTAACAGCACCATGCTTAGAAAGAGCCACCTTTTGGTCTCGTACAGATGTATAGCTAGTACTAGTATAGCTTAAGTAGGTATGTTTTATTTTAATTTTATCGGGTTGTTTTCTTTGCGACGCAACCTACCTTTTCTTTCTTTCTTATTACCTCTCCCACACTTGTTTAACCCAGAGATAGTGTGTAAAACTTATATTCTCCTATATTGATGTCTGCTCCTCAAACTAGACCTTTTATTTCAGACCATTTCAAATAAATCCTATTTTTTTCTGAGTGATATTACTGGTATTTGCTTGGGTTTATCTTTGCTTCCAGACGTGTTACTGAATGTGGCCGCTAGATGGCAGAACCGGTCTCCTTAGTAACTTATTTTTTTCATGAAATATACTTACGATTTATATATTTTGTTCCATAACTTCTTAGGTTTCAAAATAAAAATGCAGATATCCACTCGGAAAAAATATATTCAATTTTTATAAAATCAATATCAGGCATTTTTTTATTTCGCACAATTTTGTACAATATACATTTTACAATTATTACAGTTTTTCAAGCTAACAGTTATCACCAAATATTTTTAATTAGACAGGGACGCAAAGCCATTGATATGGAACAAATAGTGTAGAAAGAAACTGGTATAGTACACGTTGTCTCATACTACTATTTTCATGATACAACAAAATTATATCCAGTTATAAAAAAAGTGGTATTTAATCTACTTTTCTCATAAACAACCTGAATAAAATTATTTCTAGGTAAGTACATTTATGTAAGCAAAAAATGTGGAGACAGTGAACATTGTTTCAGAAGATTATAAACTTTTATGAAGGGATTGGAATTGGCAACATTAACAAATTAATTAAGTAAGTATCTGCCGTACTCAGAGATATTTAATGATTACTTAAGCCGTCACTTAGTAAAGATTTGACATCCAAAACCTCCACTAAAGTGTCAAAATCTTTACTAAGTGATGGCTTAAGTAATCATTAAACGTCTCTGAGTGCGGCAGAGCCACTAGGCTTCGCTTGAGTATGCCTTTCAAAGGTATTTGTTTATAGAAAGTCCAGGTTTAGGTCTGCAGTTCTAAAGTCTGAGAAATGTGTTTGTGCCATTTCAAATCCCATTATTTTCATTGAACTCAGGTTTAATGATTACAAGATTAGCATTTCATCATCATGATATCATGACACGCCATAACAAACATTTGGTTTCAGAGATTTAACATATATATTTTTATTAATTATGTGCATTTACAAAAGAATATGTTAAAGCCAGTATCACACACACAGTACATAATTATATTAAGAATGAACTCATCAGGTTCACACTATGTGGTCAAAGTGGTTGTTTATGGGTAAAGTGAAGAGGTTAATGTTTGCTTAGTTCTGTACAATAAATAAAACATTTCTTTTGAAACATGCTGAGGTATTGTTTCAATAAATTAAATCTGCAATTTTGGACTAAAGAGTGATTCTACTTAAACTAATTTAACATATATAATATCTAGCTATAATATGAGATAATTAATTCTTTAATAGTATCTATACTGTACAACACTTTAAGTCTCACAACAAATACATACACGTCGGGTCGCGTCGAGCGGCGCATTGTCTATGGTTACACGTGAAGGCTATGTTACAGTGTAGTGATATGTGCTATGTACAGCGGAGCGGTATCACAGGAGCGGCGGGGCGTGGTGCGCGGGCGCCGCGCACCCCCGTCACACCAGCGAGCTCGGCTTCACGTCCAGTCCGTGCTCGGGCGAGCGCCCGCCCGCGCCCCCCTCGCCCTGGCTGTTCTCCTCCGAGTCCGAGCACGAGTCTGAGCTACCCTTCTTGCCTCCGTTGTGTGTCTTCACATGCTTGGCCAGGTGGTCAGACCTCATGAACCTTTTATTGCACACTGGACACGCGAACCTTTTCTCCCCCGTATGCGTCCGAAGGTGTCGCTGCAGCTCGTCTGAGCGCGTGAATCGTTTTCCACAGAACAGCCAGTTGCACACGAATGGTCTCTCGCCAGTGTGCCAGCGAAGGTGAGCTTTCAGGTGGGATGTCTTGCCGTACACTTTGCCGCAACCGGGTATGTGACAACTGTGTATGTTTTTCTTCCGTAGATGCGCACCCGCTGGACCGAGCCTCTCTGCCTCTTGGCAATTGGGACAGTCGCAGGTGGCTCGGCCAGCGTATCGACGTTGTGACCTCGGAGACGGTGCTTGTGCAGGCGGCGCAGGGGAGCCGGGCGCGTGCAGCCCGAATGATCCTTGTGTGGGGAGCACTGACTTGTACGCGTCTTGTAATAGATGGGGCGCTGGTGGTAATAAATGCGCGCCACCAGATAGTGAATGTGTCAGTTGGGAGTAGTCCTGTCCGGCGTAATTGGCCATCTGTCCGCCGACGTCGAGCCAGCCACTGTGTACGTCCCACCACGTGCTACCAACGGCGCTCACGCCACTCATCTCGGCTGCCTTCAGAGCGCCGGTCCCGCCGCCGCCACCAACATTGAAGGGCCACGACTCGTACGGGTGACGCGAGTACATGGAGCCCAGACTTGCACTGGATTCACTTTTGCCGAGGAGCTGGTCTCCCGAGGAGGGAAAGTAGAGATCATTGCCGTAGGAGGGCGCGGCGGCGCACGAGGTGGGCCCGCGGCCGTAAGGCGAGCAGGCGGGCGGCTGGGAACGCGGCGCGGCGCCGGCGCCGGGCGGCGAGTGCGCGCCCGGGCTCTTCTTCCACGGGTGGAAGCCCTTGCCCACAGCCGCGTCCGCCAGCGGAGGGGGAGATTTACTGGACAGTTTGTTGCACTGGGCCGCTAGCATCGCCAGAGGCGTGCCGCGTAAGCTCGGATGTTCCTGGAACGACAGAAAATAAATAGTTAATTATTTTGAATAAAAAAGGCAATACTTTATTCGGGTTTAATTATCGACCTCTGTTTTAAACCGTGGGAATCGGTCGAAGTGTCAAATGAGATTTATGGTCTAATTTATATGTGAACTAATGCCGCGGTGTTCCGCTCGTGCCCCGAGGCTTCACAAATAACATAAATAAATTATGAGAAGCTTATAGGTAGTGTATTTACAATTAGCTGGCGTGGTGACAGCTCCCTGCTGCTACCGGCCGCGCGACCAGGTCATTAATATAAGCTGCCTACACGTCTACCTCTCGTAAAGATCAGCTCTCAATTTTATTAATATGGAGCAACATATTTTCTTTATTATTTCTAATAACGACCAGATTGCATTGGACCCGCTGTTATTTGAGAGCAGTCTTGATTTTATTATTATTGAAAATCAAATTGATGTCTGTAATATTAAAAAACGGGTAACGAATAATAATCCGTTCGTTGATGTTCTTTTTGCTAAATAAAGGTGAGAGCCATAAGAGCATCCGGCCGGATATTTCACCCCAATGTGAGACACAATGGTCTGATAAAAAAACATTCCATTGTATGCAATAATATAATCCGGGGATCACAACGCGGGTCCGAGGCGGAGGGGGCGAGGGGTGCAGGGGGTGCGCAGCCACGCCCCTTATATTGTGATTGGCGCAGCTGTTGCGTCGCAATGTGCGGCAACCCTTAACGTTGATGTTGATACCCTTTAGTTCAAACGGTTTGAGTTCATTCAGCTCACAAATTTTAAGATAGTGAAATAAAAGAGTGTAAACGGAATTAGTGAACGCCTCTCACGCTGTTGTAATTGCATTTGTTCACACGTACCTACGTTTTAAGTAAATAATATACACCCCATTATTTTCAGATCTATAGGAATTTTACACAGAACAGAAAGAATTTTATGTCATTTTGGACAAACAAATGACTAATTGCAGATACAAATGTGTGTATTAACAGATTCAACTCAGGCACAAAGTTCGTAAACCAATAACTCTACAACGTCAAGATCTGTGCCCATTGCCATGTTAATCACGGACATGAATATCAGACAGAGAAAGATAACAACAATTACAACGCACAATGTATTATTAATACCTACCGGTTGATGTGGTGGAGCGGCATTCTAGTAAATAGAAATAATGGGCCCGGCCCAGTGCACTATCAAACGTCAACATCTACGGACGCTCACTTGTAAATATGGCTGCGCTCTCAATTAACTCCACGACAATTACAATTACCATAAAAAAATAATAAAACTCCGCCAAATTGCGGCGGCAGCCACTTACGTCGTATGAACTCGCCACGTTACCTCCACGAATATTATTTGCTCTCAATTACAGAGTTATGTTTGTTGTCTTGCTTCATGTGATACCATTCTACGTCCTTACTTCGACCTACAAGTGTGTACCTACCACGTGTAGCGATCGAATCGATTCGATTTCGTAAATGTCGCAATGTCAGAAATGAGTTATAAAATTGACACGTTATTTCGAAACAATTTAAAGATAATGGCATTAGGCGACGAGTGGAAGAATCAATGCGAGCCGGCGAAGGCGACGGCCGGCGCTGAAGTCATAATTACCCTAGGCATTATGCTCCATTTGGGCGCAGGCCGAAACAGAGTGATATCGGGTAATTGGTCGTCAACTCGGCCGCTCGGCTCTCGGCTCTCGGCCGCGAGATTGGATCAAAGCGTAGATGACGCCTCTGAGCCGACACGCCGGCGCCACACCCGCATTATACAATGTTGATGGCCTTTCCTTGTCAAAAATGACGAAGATCTTTTGTCATAAAAAATATGAGATGAAATAAAACGAGATTACCTAATGTGAGCACAAAATTGTAGTATCACTGGAGTCAGGTAGTCGCAGCTGACAACGCGCACGGAACCATGTTTTGTTTTTACTTACTGCAATTATGTGAAAATGGTTTTAGAAGAAAATTAGAGATGACTTTCAACATATAGCTATAATACAACCATGGTCAAAGGTTCCTTCGATGATCTCATTTCTTTGGATAAGCTGGGACAAATAAACTGTTTCTTAGCGTTTGTGTTGCAGCTTCTGCGTAGCCCCTACGCGCTACGCGACCTTGCGTAGCGACTCGCTACGCGACTACGTAGGTGTAGCGTAGGCGACACACACCTAAATAACATTGTACCTACTAAATAAGTTTTCGTTATTAAATAATAATGATTAAGAGCTGTTTACGAGTGATTGGCTTGACAAAACCACACGGAGAGAAGACTAGAAGGCTATAAGAGGCCTCTACCCAGCAGTGGGACAATTAAGTCAAAGGAAAAAATCTGAATGTAGAGTCCTAATCTACTTAATTTGTCAATGTTTTCTTTCTTTTCTTTTTATATGCCTTTTATTTAACAAAAATAGAGTTAAAAACTTGTGTACTTAGTTAAAATATTCGAAATCTATGACATCATTATAAATATTGTGTAAACAACAGTATGAACACAAACTTCTCCTACCTCTTAATAATTGCCCATTATGGAAACAAAACTCGAAATCTGATTTGCTTTATACGTGGTAGCACATTATGTACAACTGCTACACCAACGTATTGAACGGATATAAAACATAGAGCTGCTGAAGCAAAGAATTGCTGTTATTAAATACATACTCTACGAGATAATTTGAAAGGAGGCCGGATGTATCAATGACTAAGCGTATCAGATTACTTAATAATGCTGCGAGCTTTATTAGGTCAATCCGACACACTGAGGTCACGCTCTCCGATATTACATCAATAAAAATATTTGTTTTATTTTACCCACTTTTTGCATTTCATCAATAATTACAGTTTGCTGTAGGAAGTGGAAAAATAACATGTCTTGCTTGAAAATATAAGAGTAAAATAATTAAATTAATGTGTGAAGCAATAAATCGTGGTAACTGAAGGCGAGCGTATCTCACGGAGCGGGAGATGGCGGCAACGGCTCCACGCAGATTGGATAATTTAAAATTATCTACCAAAATTATGATGAACCGAAATGAATATTCAAGCGAAACGCTTAGCTCTCGACGTGTTATTAAGATGATCGTGAAGTCGTTACTGACAAAATTTTATTTCATAAAATTCATAACTATACTTATGAGCTAATATTTTTCGACAACACGTTATTGAAAATAATGAGTCTAATCTTTATTCGGCGGACGATCATTCCGTACATGATAATAATATTGATTGGTTATTTAAATACGATGATATTATAAGTTGTAAGTTGATAGAATATGAAATGGGAGGTTTATATCTTATGACGATAAAATTTTAATAAGGCAAGTTAAAGTAATAGATTCACCAACAATAGAAAAGTGCCGATACAAATAATTATTATGAATATTCTCGGCAGGAACTTTTCTGTTATATTAATTTTTAATTTAATAAGAACACGCTATAAAATTAAATAGGTCGGTATAGTCAACCTCGTAATCGGTTTATCATTATTGACAACAACTCCGTTTTTGCCCATTCTCCATGAGATCTAAGATTTTGGAATGGGCAACTACAGGCTATTCTCAGTTATAATGCCTGCGACTGGACTGTATTGGTAGTTTATTTTCGACTATCCAAAAGTTCCCGTCACGGGTCCTTATGAAATTGAAACTTCCCTAAGTTTGAACATTACAAGAACAATGTGACAGCACATTAGTCTTTAAAGGAAAAAGAGTGCAATTCATCTGTAGGGCAGTATTTGCTATTATAAGGCTGATTAATTCCAACAAGTGAATAAATTCTATGCGCGTATGAATCCAATTTTATTAACGGTTTTTCGGATGCATATTATTGTATCTTGTTACAACATCAAAGTTTAAAGCGACCCACTTCTGCGGCAATTGATGTGATTTCGGCCGATATGCCGAGACCAAATTGCCAATGGGTAATTGCACAATTAGGGAATTATCGAGTTAATTCCGGGTGAAACCGTACGCCGTCACCCCGGGCTCGTCGCGCCGACCCCACCGCTCCCCTTCAATTCTAATGCAAACTGCAACCAACTAATTTGGGATCTACAATTTATGACATATTGTCGGCTCTAATGTCGCAACAGAATCGACTCAAATCTATTTGATGCAAATGGAATCGCTCGACTGTACTTACTCACTTTCCGAGCACATTGTGACATCGTTTTGTGGCCTAACATAAGCTAAATATGCTTTGTAATTTCCGCGTTTTGAAATTCTGATAAGTACGCAACGTAAAGTAGCCTATTGCAAAATGAAAGTTGTAACACAAAAGTGTTGAACATTGTCTTTGAGAGCTTGTTACGAGTAAGAATGAGTAATCGCCAGTCGTTCATCGACTCGATCCAATTAATGAAGCGAGGATATGACATCAAATTACAAAATAATCAGCCACGTCGGCTAGTCTCGGGGCTAATTATGCTAACGTTTGCAGCCGTTAAAGGGTTCACAGCGCTATTTGTCATGTGACACTTACGAGGGAGAATATCGATTGGCTGTTCCTATAATGCTACACTTTTAGTTGGAAGCGCGCGCATGAGTTTAATGCGTAGTCGAGTGTAGACCAAACGAGCGATGTCGTAAAAATAAGTTGAATGAATTAAGTAAAAGATAATGACTTCGGAACATTATTTCTACATTAAGGTTCGTCTTGCACGCAAACGGTCTCGTTGATGTGTGAAACTCTCACTGGCAGCTTAATTACAGTTAATTAGATCATTTTTGTATCTTGCATCGCTGTTGCTGCAGGATTTTCTTGCATTTATTAAAGTTTTTGTGTTGAAATGTTTGTTAATTTTCCAGGAAATTGTGCCGCTGTGGAGAACAAACAGCTGGAAATATTTAAGGTCTACTATGACGAGTTCATTTTGATTGTATGTATCTCAAATTCCCATTTATTTTTATCTCGTGACTGTATATAAAACATATAAACTATAACCAATATCTACGTGAGTGCAAGATAGATGAAGCCTCTTTAAATTGTGTCAAATCAGTCAATATTTTAATCACCATATTCTGCGAGTAATGTTTACTATTTATTATATGATAATGACAGTTGTTACAAGTAAGTAATAATACGTTATAGTGCGGACAATCTTCAAGTACCGGTCGATTGACAACTTTATGACAATATTATAGCGTTTAGCTTGATGAAGATGTCTTTTAAATATTTTCAAGGTATGTAATTATTAGGAAAACTTTTAACGTAGGTAATAGGTAGTTATTGAAAAATACCGTCAAAAAGTTTATTCAACCGTAGTTTTAGTTTACCCTTAGCCTCTTGAGAGGTCATTGTGCTCATCATTATAAACACCTTTACCAACTCTGAAATCGGGAAAAAACAGCAAATGCAGTAAATGGCATTTTCCTTTTCAAAAATTCAGGATTTCTTAGGTAAACTAAAACTAAGCTGTATATACATAATGATGTGTATCTAAGTAGTTATAAAAGCGATGCTTCCCTAACAAGGGCTGTTAACGTCACACATTGGAGCGCAGACGCGGTTCGGTGAGCGAAGGCGTGAAACCGCGCTAGTTAACCGAGGTCATTAGGCAGGCCACATGGCAGATCGCTCAAATCGAGCCGAAACAAATTATTTATTTAAATGGAAATTACCGTTTGCTAGGTACCGGACGCTTTGACGCGCATGTGCGTAACTTTATACTGACGGCATCACGGCACTGACGCCATATGTGGCCAGCCACGGTTTTTGTTCCGATTTTAAATTGTCATGGTCTATTGATTCATGCCGACTTTTTGTGTGATATTCTTGATATATTCCTTTTTCGAATCGTGTTACGTGCATGTTTATGGGTTCAAATCGCGATATAAGAAATGTAAATTATGTAATTTTCTGACAGTTATGCGATATAGATACGATTTATGATCTACGTATTATCATAAAATACATAATAGCTTGATGTATCGTATTTTTTTCACGTAGGATACAGTTACAAACACGTTAAAAATAAGAAAAAAGCACAAAGCTACAGCTAACTTCCTCTGAATTACATCCACAAGTTCACGCATCAATGAAAATCAATTACACATTTCCCTCACTACATTTCCACTACCACAACTTATCGATAACTCAGCTATCGTAAAGCTAAGCGATCTAATAGCCATGTTTTAATATTCACAAGCAACGCCTAAGCCGTAATGTGCGCGTTTAAATTTGATAAGTCGATGAAATTGTGTGGTAATGTGTCGGACACGGGCGAGCGGCGCCCTGTATCTGTCCGGCTTCAGTGTCGGACAGCTCCGAACATTAGCCCCGGGGCCGGCCGGACAACGTCGACCGAACTCGGATTATGAATATCTAGATTTAGTTCTGAATATGTTTGACGTGAATTATGCGTAGGAGTTTGAAGTATTCACGAGGTTTTGGAACTACTAATATTTAGATTAACATTCAGGGCATTGTAATCGCACTAACTTTAAAGAGCCTCATACATGTCTTTTAAATGGAAGTTTATCAAAAAAACAGAAGATGCCTCGAAAGTATTTTCGACACATTTATTGAGGCACGTCAAAAACACGTCTGTCAAAAATTACCTACTAATATTTTGCGTGTTGGAATTTGCTCCAAAATGTTGTATTGTCGGTCGACCTTCACCGGCTGGGACCAGATAATAGGTGCACCAATTTCAAACCAGTTCCCGCGTGATAAAAAACAAGAGACGAACGAATGGAAACAAGGGACCCCCTTCTCCGAAGGCTTTGTTCTGTCTCTTTGTAATTGTGTTCTAAAGCGTCGCGGGAAAATATTATGTGTTGGTAGATTTTAAATGGCCGACTGTGTTTTCATACTACTCTACTATTTTTCCTGTGGTGCTTATTTTTACGAGGTTCAACTGAGGCTCACGTTGTTTTATGTGTTTTGCAGTGCACAGCAAGTAGATTCGTTTGATCGTTTCATGTAATGCTTTATAATGGTGTTATGATTAATTCTCATTTGTAGGTAGTTTCTGAGCAAAACCGTCTTTCAGCGTAACGTCATGCTTGATTTGACTATACTTATGACGTTTTTTTCACAAGTACCCACGTGAATTACAAAACACGTGGCAGATGCACACTTAAATCTGAATCGTTTCTCCAGTGCAACAAGTACAATGTATATCTTTCATACGAGTATAATAAAATGAACCATTAAACTAGAGTCCAGAGCGTGCTCAAGGTCATGCTCTTGCAAATACATTCGCATTGCGTGCCTCGCTCGACAGCGCCGTCGGCCCACAGTCTCACTCCGACAGTTCCAAGAAAAAGTCGTTAAACTCACGTATTTTTGGTAGCAGCTTAATGCCAGTAATTTCCAATGAAATTATTATAATTAGCTCCATTTATACGATAGTAACAAACAAATAAAACGGCTGGAACAGCGCGCCCGCGGGCACGCAACTCGGTTTTCCATTAGTTACGAGACGACCTGCACCGATTTGTAGCAAGGTTTAGTGCGGCTGCAAATTGAACTCGAAGTTTCCTTGACTTATTGATCTAGAAGTCTTTGTGCGCGTGATCGTAAACCTTCTTGTTTACTAGAGCGTTGAATAACAAGTTAGTGTTGAGTTTTCTTATCGTAGTAGATTATAGGAAAGAAAACGACAAAGTTCCACATAAATGATTCATTCTATAACAATAAAGACGTTAAAAATGTTTCAGTGAACCTGTACCTATACCTTATTACTACAGTTCTTTCATCTCACTTGTGAACACGTAGTTCACATCCAGTACATTGAAATCGCGTGTCTATAGCGCGAAAGGTAATTAGCTAAAAGAAAACAAGTGTTTTGGTAGCCTATAAACATGTGACATTCAATGAAAACCGCAGAGACACATGTCGATACAACGTTCGCTATCAATTAGTTGACATTTCATCCGGTCGCTGAGAATAGCGTGGAACTCTTTTAAAGACACGTAATTTCCTTCAACTTCTGTTTCATATTTTTTACATTTAACTAATTGAAGAACGTAGGGTATTAATTGCTGAGAAAATTACCGGCACAGGCCCCCGGGCTCTAAACCACAAAGAGTCGACACACGACGCAACGGCATAGACCCCTCGACTCATAAAAACGAACAATTATGCATTCAACTCTTTGTTTTACAACAATTACCTAAGACCAACGTTTCTACCATATTTTCTTTCTCGTAAGTGGGTTGATTTGATTACCTATGTGTAGCTAATTATATGTCTATATTACTTATACGAGTAAAAAGGTGCGTAGATACAAACTGTGTATGTTACCATAATATTCCATATTATGAATCGCGGTATACAGTAATAATTTGTAATGCAGTTATACTGATTACTATGATAGCAGCTTTCCTTACTTCAGTTTAGTTCCAATGTTTTGATTTAATTAACGATTGTGTACCTACTTTTCTATCATCTTAAGTTTCTTTTCCATCTTAAGTTACTCTTGCGTGGCAACCAGTTTCTATAACCAACGCAGATAAGCCGCGACGCAGCAATGTGCCACGAAAATACTGCAATGAAGAAGTTTGATGCTAAAATACCGTACAGAATTAATACTTAGGTATGTTTTCAATCATAATCGTGAACCGCACCAGTAAAGTCCATTACTTACTTATAACAATAGCAACAATTAGATAATAAAACAAAAGACTATAATTTGACGTCACGAAAAGTGGTGGTAGTGTACAATCGCGGGTGTATCGCGGCGATTACGAGGCGTTGAGAGGTTCGTCGTCACGTCCCAGGCGGCGGAGAACAAAGCGATGTTCGCGTATCTACTAAACAATTGAACGGCCACAAAAAGTCCCATAATTCAATTTGCATCCCGCTAGATAGTAATAGTCGGCAAGAAGTGGGTACGGTTAGTGCCGCGGGCGGCGCGGGCGCAACTCCGCTTGTAACGCTGAGAACAGCTTTCGCCGCTTTTCAACACTTCGACGAATCGATTAGATTGACGTGTTTCTTTTACTGATTTTACCTATTACGGCTGTAATTTGCGACGGATTTTTACTTTTTGCACGGCGTTGCAGGCGTTGATACCTGTTTGGTTATTTTACCGATAGGTGTGGAAATAAGATTACTGACTTTTTATATTTTCACTTGTCTTACGAAACGCCAGACTAATGATTCGCAATGTGTAAACGAGTCGCAGTATAACGAGTTAGTAATTGGTACTACATAGGTACATACGTTCATGGTGTTGTCAGGTTGTTGATGCAAGCGCAACTGGTAAGAGAATGCTGATCTCCTTATGAGAGTCCACCAACCTTGTAACAACAAACGATATCTTAGCGACTGTTACACATCTTGTAACTGGTACTGATATGGTAATAAAACAACGTTACGTGGTGGTATCGGTGCCGTGCGTGTCGACAGGCGAGGCGCGAGGCGCGCGGTCCAGTACGAGGTGACTCGCGCATTATTATGATAATGCAGGCGGAGCAGATGCTATCGCCCGCTATCCGCTCTCGTAACACAATTGAATTAGCATAGCGGACCGCAGCGGGCGGGCCCCGCCACGCGACCACCAATGCACCTCATCATCGATTCTATTCCGAGACTTATCGAACTAGGAGACTGTGATATCTTCAATTACATTGCCTTAATCTAGTTCCTTGCCGAAGATTCGTTCCTACATTATAAAAACAATGATCATCAGATTCAGCGTGAAATATGGCACGACTAATGCTGGTTATCGTTTTCACAAGTTATAAAAGTTAACAGACGGAACGAGGTAATGTGATGAGGAGCCTCCGACTTACGAGCTTGACTCTTGAATCACTCGATCATTTGGCTCTGATTTAGATCGCTTTGTCATTTCAGACTTTCTTGGGCGCAATTCTATCTCTGACAGAGAAGTAGAACGTGAACACGGATCTGAATAAGGAAAGCGTGAAGAGATATGACACAGAGAACCTGTCTTCTCCGAAACCGAAGCATAACGAACCAAACTCAGCCAATACAGTGCCAAAACTTCAGCGCAATTTCGATGCACTTGGTGTATTCAGGCGGTTCAGCGGTTGTCGTGTCGTAGGTAAATTGTGCTAAACGTTTCCACACGTCCGCTGGCCAGTTGCGGCGTGTTGTTATGAATGAACAGCAACTGAATGGACTCACCGCAACCGCAACGCACCGCTTGTCAGACGAGACCATTCCATCTACTTTAAATAATTGCTGTTGGCTATAGCCATAGATGAACAAATATCGTAGAGTGGTTGCTCGACCTTTATTGGGAGCCATTTTAATAACTAATGGCGGTCAATTATGTCGGCTAGTAGGTAAGTGTTTTATAGAACCGAGGCAAATTGCAGCAAAATTTTAAAAATGAACTAACAAAACTAATACTATGGGACATTTTGTAAATAATAGCACCTATTTTAAGCTTTAAACCAACACAAACTTTACCAAACATTCAAAAATAACAAATAGGGGAAAACAATTAACAAACAAACCGACAGACTCCCCTATAAAAGATCAACAATGTGACTGCATTAGGACCATCAAAGTCAGGCGCGGTTTAAACTGGAGAGCCGTCGAGTATTCATGGAGGAGCCGAAGAGCTCGTGATATATGACCCTCAGGGAGGGAGCTAATGGCCTCACGACCCTCTCGAATATAGGGTAAAGAGGATACGAGGAAGATGTAGAAGTCCTGATTTTGGAGAGATACATGAAAGATTGCGGGTACTTAGATGTAAAATGGAATGGGCTACTTTTGGTTGCATTTAGGAGAAAAAGTACTTATTAGTTAACGCAACTTGATTTTTATAATCACAAAATAATATTAAAATATTTAAATGCATCTTACTTTTCATACAGTATTGGTTCAATGGATACTTAGAGTTCTCTATGGTTCATACATCACGGTACAGTTTTGAACATACAGCTCGACATTTCGATCTCCCCATTTAAAAGTTACACTGAATCCCCTTCGGTGAACTCGGTGAAGAGACATCCGGATTCATACCATAACAGTCTGTTGCCACGAGTGCGTTTAATGGCCACTACAATATAAGGAGCATTTGTTTGACTCCTACAAATTGCAACCGGAAAATTTACACTTAAAAGCCGGATGCGTCGTAGTAAATAGTCGCAATTTCCGATATATCTTCTAATGTATGGGATGTGCGCTGGTTTTACAGTAATTGAATAGGTAATTGTAAAATGTATGGCTTCAGCCTTGTGAAAATGTGTGATGAATCATTTGTTATAATGTATTTGTTGCATAGCGGGTATGTACTTACTCATGGACAAGCATTAAATAAAATATTTGTTTCAGATAGAGTCATGCGAAAAATCATGTCAGAAATTTAATAAGAATTCGATTCAATCTCAAAACATAAGTGATACCATTAGAAGTGACAGTCACTAAACCTTATAAATAATCCGTTATGGTGATAAGAGATTCGGCGGTTGTATGAATGGTATCGGTGTGGAGCGCCTTGGAGCGCCGCAGCGGGGGGCGCACCGCGGGGCGCAGCGCCGCCGCCTGCCTTGCTTCTTTGTACCTCGCCTAAGTGTTAAATTAATTGTTGTCCACACACCAACAACACCCTTTCAACTAACAACGGCTTTATAGGAAGAAATAATCAATATTGATTTAGATTCTCCCTATAAATGGCCCCTAATATCAACTTGACTGAACACGCATTAGATTAATACCTCAACACATTCGAGTTGACAGTAGAACAATGAAGACGCCGCTTCTGATTTTTTTATTCGGTAGAAGGCATTAATTAGTGGTGCATCTTCGAAAATAACCTTCTCTGTTGTCGGGCCATCATATATTGACAGGGCGCGCGATGACGGCGCTGACGGGCAGCCGCGGCGCCTCTGGGCCCGTGACTTGCAGCTTGCCTTCATTACGCGCCTCCGAGCCGCCTCAAGCCGCCGCGAGCCGCCCCAGTACCACTCCACACACTAACAAGCCGGGCTAATGCAATGAATTGCAAAATCTCGACCCATCATCGACTCAAACCCAATTTTTTACTATTCGATAATCGTCTCTACGTCACCTCTACAAAGACCAAAATATCACAGCATGAAGGGCCATATCCAGGAGCTGTCTGGAGCGATTTTGATGACATTAATGACTCCTAAATCGGACCGATACTCTTAAGTCTCAAGGGTTCGATGCGACTATATTAGTTTCCTTCGGCTGTTGGCAGCGGTGGCGACCACTATTAACTGAGGGCGGTAACAACAAAGAGCCACAAAAGAGACCCTTTGAGAGCAATCATTGAGGGTGATTGAGGCGGCGACCTGTGAGATGCAACGAATCTGTGGACCGATAGTTTGTTTAGCGATGATTGGATGACTGATTGTTATTGGGTATGTTATACAATATCGAAATATACATAGAACTTTTATGACAACTATAAATAAAAAATGCAAATAGGTACCAACAGCAGCGGAAAAATATTTAAATAAAATTAAAGAAACAATACTTCAAAAAACAAGTTAGTGTGAATCACGAAGTGCATTCTGTCGATAATATCAGACAAGACAGCTTCCACACTTTTATGACGCGAATATAAAATCGTTTCCTGTGGGCAGTTTGTGTGATTAGTACGAAGAACTTGCCTTTTTCTTTTACCTAAACTGAGTTTTTTCAATACACTTCGTTAAGTTCGCGTCTATTGCGTAATTGCTTACGATTTTTTTTATTGCAGTAGTTAGTCTGAATGGTAGCAGGTTTAGGACTTTACTGCTGGTCATTAGGTTTGTGGCATCACCCGCATGTCCTGACTCTTCGAACATCGTGTTATCGTTCACAGCCTGTATAGCGGTTATGTTTGCTCATGCACTGCACAGCCATTTGTCTTCTTAACGACTTCTCACATTTAGTCCGGCAACTCGTTATGTTGAAAACAAATACTTCATAATGATGCGTTAACCTTCTAGAACTAGTTTTAGATGTAGGTAATAAATGTTAGTCGTGTTTTCTGCTTAGCTAACAAATATAGGACAACGAATAAGTTTGCGTATTTAAAACTACCTTACAATCTTTTTATTTGTTATTGAAACAAATTATGCTAAAGATTTTAAAATAAATGTTTAATTGCACCATGTCAACTAGGCGTACCTTCATATAGGCAGAGGTGGTTACAATTATATCCTTCCGGCGATTCTTACCACGACAAGTGTAATGTCAAGCAGCTGTCATATCCTAATTTATCTTTTACTTATAAATCAGCTTGAAAAGCTACTAATAAGCATAATATTTAAAAAATAATATGCACATCATTTATTGTCATAAACTATTTTTCACTTTCACAACTCATTGATAATTTTCTATGCATTGTTCAATATGCATAACAAGGCAAACACAACATGTGAATAAAAAATAAGTAAATTATTATTAAACGTTGCTACCGGATTAACATAACACCCCAGAATGTTATGAACTTATGAACCATGAAAATGCATATTTTTCGCTAAACCATGTTCGATACGAACTCTCAATAAATAAATACTTAAGTGATGTACCTACTAACAACAGACTGACAGTTCTATAGACAACGTCAGTAGAGCCTCTCATTTCATCATTGTCTTTGGGTGGAATTTACTCGTGTGTCATTAAAACTACAGTGACAAAACGGGTTGATGGGGTTTAGGTCGTGTACTGAAATGTCAACTTTGTTTGCAAAAGTTAATGTAAGTCGGGGAAATTGATTGTTAAGCAAATTGAAAAAGCTAAATAATCTGTATGAAAAGAAAATAATTGACTCGGCAAATTGCTAATTTGTTGAACAAATTATGTCTCTGGCAGTATTTGGACAATTATTTTATTATTACACGAATTTTCCCTAATGTTAAATTTTTTGGAGCAAATAATCTGTTCACGATACAATCTAGCGTACACATTTCAGCATTACATGAGTACGCACACCAAAAATAGCCCTTGAGATCTTGTAAGATCTCTGCCACAAAAAAATAAATAAGATCAAATACTTTTCCAAGACCAAGATATCGACAAAGCCGTACCTGATACGTGATACGTTAAAGGCAACAATTATCCAGTAACGGTACAAAATTAACGTCTAACAAGTATTAAAAGGTCTTTTGCGGTTGCCGCAGGAAACTGCAGTTGCGTTGCGGTTTCACCGTTTTTGTCCAGTGTATGGTGCGTGAATAAAATTAATAAGCTCCACTACGGCACACACTGAATAATTGACGGCCGATCTAGTTGTCCTGCGGTGTTTTTACGGTTTAAACGTGGCTTGTAACGCTTTTGCTTAATTGTGGGCAGTGGCGGACTGAAAAATAGTGCGTTTTAAGTTTCTGTTTAGTGGTCTTTTTTGCAACTAGGTGTAGTAATTTGTTATGGTTCTACAAGAAAGATTGTGTGTTTTCTATCTTAGTGCAAATTAGACACTACTAGAATTTTAAGAGTAAAGTCGATTATATTGTAACTGGCAGTGGCTTGTATACTTTTTGATAAGATCAGAAATAAGGCTTACAACAAATGTTTAGAATAAATCCTAATTGCAATTTAAATTAAACATCAAACGACTGTAATCCCACAGATCACGTGACAACCGAACCAAAAACTCAACAAGCCACAAAATGCGCGACAAAACAATTAGACGTGCGACAATAAATCGCTGAAACACGCGCACTGACAGATTTGCACTTCATTAGTGATTTTTTTTAACCCTGTCGCAGCCGCGCGACTAACATTGTTAAATTTGTCACCAGCTACACGTTTCGTTGACGGATACCAACGTAAATAACTTAACGAGAAAGCTTTCGAGACGTTTAAAACATGCTTCGGATACGATTAGTAGAATGTGGGTGTCGAGTGCTGTCATGTCAAGGTTTTGATAAGTTTAGACTGAATGTCTGTCTTAGAGGGCGACAAATGTAGATAGGATGTTGCTCCATCAACCGCTTAGGAGAAAATTGATTGTAAAATAGTGTATGTTTGTTTGTAGGATGTAGGTAATGCTTTGCAAAAACTTTTTATTTTTAAAAGATAAGCTATTATTCCGTTTATTTCATGACAGTAAAAACAAATCTGAAATAAAATCAACGATTCATTCCTTATAACTGTTTGAAAATTCAAAAAAATTGAGCGGCCGAATTTGACCAATAACATTTATCAACCAGCTTGCATAATTTGAGGTTGATTTGAAGAATTGGACAACCTGATAGAACCTACCTTAGTACATTAGAACGAAAAGGTGCAGAACTACAGATAGACAAGACAAACTTTAAAATAGACACAATCTTCAACCACCACAACAAATGTTTCCACAACAAGTTCATCAACACTATCTCAAACAACATAAATATCAATTGTACAGATGAGATAAAGATAAGCCAGCTTCACGGACTACCAACCACAGAGTATCAATCTAAAACAGTCACATCCACGTGACGACTGTTTAACGCCCGGTCGGAATGTCCCCGACTTGTGCGCGCACTAAATATTATTTCCCCGACAGCTTCATTTAAATACCTTTTGTCAATGAACGGGTTAACACGACGAGTTGGTGCTATAAAAAAGAATTATGGCGGGCCCCGTCGCTACCGATACGGTTTATTTTTTAAAATAATTGGTTCATGCGACAAGTATTTTAATTAGAATTACGTAGTTTGGGATGCATGTGTTGTTCTATCGTTAGGATGCTTGTTATGGTAGTATTTTTAGATGACAGATGTTTGTGCTGATGATGGGTAGGTAGGAACCTATTAGAGATTATGATGACATCCTTAACGGAACTGGTGCTGAAACTGGAGCTGGCTGAAGTCGGTTCTGGTGTATCTATTTATTTAAAATTGCTTTACAAATAAATATTGACATAAGTCTAAGGAGGTTCTGTCCACTAAGAAACACAAATCTTCGCAAAAAACTGCAAATGACACTCAACAAAAACTGCATCAAAATAAATATTTTAACCGTAAGTGGCCTCATCCCAAAGTTAAAGTGTTTAATCCTAAGCAAACCGTAACACAAAGCACCGTTGCTATCAAAAGTGACGGATCTCAAAGCGCATTGTAGTGCCCGGTATTATGGTAACGCCATTTTAGTTTTTCAGCGATACTCCACAATGTTAGTTCTGCGACAGAGTATCGGATTTGCGACTTTAGAGCGTCTCATGGTAGGATGACAAAGCGAAGTACGCTTAATCCCCATAACAGCCATTTAGGAGTATTACAAATAAAAGTTTGTCGGTCGTCGATTCGGTTGAATGCCACAATGGCCATTGAAGGGGCTTCACGCTGAGCGCCGTGAATGGGCCAGCGCCAAAAAAATCTATTAGACACGCATAATGGTCCCGATGTATGGGATTGAAGTGCGGATGAGATGAAAGTTCTTGATTTGTTGTGTGAAGTGGGTGACGGAGTTAGTTCGGTGTTCCGGCTGGTAGGGCATGAAGTATTAGAGGTTTAAGTAAGCTAAGTATTTGGGACTGGCTGTGGTATAAAAATCGGACCCGCATTTCTTTTAATGGTAGGTTGAGTTAAGCAAGGGCGTTAATACCAACCAACCCAAACCAACCCAATATAAAGTTTATATAGACATTTTATATGATATACAACTGCCTATTTCGGTATCTATTGCAAATACATTGTAGCTGCTGGAACAAAATTATCAAAGAAACAGTAAATGTAGTGTAGATACTTCAAAGAAATCTTCAGTGAATCATAATATTTCTCTGAATTCCTAACGGCAATAAAAAGTTACACGACGCTCTACCCACGTACTTATTGAATAACAGATTCATATCATGATTACCAATTATAAGACGATACCTATTGTTCAATATTAAAATTACTAAATAATTTAGTGGAAGAATGTCCGAACTTTACATGGAACAATACACATTGTTCTCTGTTACAAAAGCGTAATAAAATCGATGAGTTTGATTGAATTTGTTTGTGCGTTTGGGGAGTGTGTTCTCGTTGACAAATATTTAGCCGGAAGATGGATGGGAGAGGAAACAATCGGATTCTGTTCGGAAGCTGTTGTTTGATTTCATTGGTTTGATTGAGCACCCTTTGGCAACTTGAACAGGTAACATCGCTGGAATAGAGTAAAGTTAATTTATATATTTTTTTTTTACAAATGATAGATGATGGGGCTAGATATAAACAACTCGTGGTTTAAATGTTGAATTGATAATATCTACATACAATACAACCAACAATAATTGAATAAAAGTCATACCTACATGTTATGGAAACATAAAGATATCTAGATGTAAATGACAACTACAAAGTAAACGTCAATTCAAATTATGACTAACATGGAATGGTAGAGCTAGGTACATTCGAGAATAACTGGAATAGCTATAATTTATGTATTACTGTGTGTGACTGAAAGAGTTATGAATATAAATGTTGATGAATGGAGAGGGAGAAGAAGACCAAAGAAAAGATGGATGGAGTGTGTGAGAAGTGATATGAAGGAAAAAGGAGTAAATGAAAGCGTGACGATTGACAGGATGAAAAAAAACATCTTGCACCGACCCCAAATAACATAGGACAAGAGCAGGAAGATGATGTTGAGCTATAGTTTATGTATTGACAAGTTACAAAACAATAGTTTGTGAATTTTGACATTTTGAAAAATAAATAATTTTCCAACTGACTATAATGAGCCTTCAAAGTATTTTTAAACTCAACAACTGATATAAACCTTGGCACGGCTGAAAAACTGCACACTGTTGCACATTTTTTGTTAGTTCGGTTTATCTAATTTATACTTCACATGCTACAAAAAGCTAGTACCTACCTACGTCTAATGATATCTAATGAACTATAATAGACAACTGTCTAATTAGACAGGCGCTAGAGGAGTTTCACTGGAGTTCTATTGTTTTGTCTATGGGAAGAAATGAAGTGCTTCAGAGCTGATGTCTGGACAATGAGAAGAGAATTTCTGAAAAAGTGAGTTTTACACACTAGTGTGAAATTGTTAACAATTTGTGTTAAATTATTAGGTAGGCATTGTGTACACTTTTAGGTACCTACATTACACGATTTACTGGGAATATTTCAGATGTCAATAAGAAATGACGTACCTACCTATAAGAACCCTTTTTTCGTATGTCCTACATCTGGTTCATAATTTTGTACTGAAAGATATGGGTGTTTTTTTAGATTTTGAAAATGTGTTTTATTGTTTAGTAAAATAATCGTCATAGATAATCTAGGCACAAGAAAATACAGTGTGGAGAAAGGCTAGGTATATTTAAGCCTACCTATTAGCTGCACCTGCATACAATTTACGCTTAAACTTACCTACTCTAGGTATAGGTATAAGGCTCCAGACAGATAGTATCTTATCAATCTCATCATTCGACACTTTTATGACTTTTTCAGAGTGAATGCAGTCTTAAAAATATGCTAATTAGGTATATTTCATAAAATTTTAGTCATGTCAAAGTTATCGGGATATCAAGCCGACGGAACTTGGTATAGTGACACTAAATTTATTATTATTTATTATATTTATACAAACAATTTATTAAACATATTATGTTTATAATGGTGACGTGTGTAGGCTTACTTATTAAATTATTTTTGATTTGTTTTGTAGGTAAGTAGGTATATAGATTTTCATGAAAAACGTTTACCTTCGTGCACGTAAATGTGAAGTTACGGGTAGTTATTGAAAATCTTTTGTTTTGAAAGGGAGATGTCAGGTATCATTCACAAAATTCAAACATTGTTATGCATGAATATTTTCCATTTTGCACTAAAAGTCAATGAAGAAAAAGGATTAAAAGTTTCTTTACGACATTATTATGATAGGCTTAAGTTAACCACTCTTATGTAGAAACTGTAAGCAAAATCTCCTTCCCTCCATTCGTAAATACACCTTTGTATACAACAGCTGTTTTGGAGCTGTCAAAGTTGACGTTAAAGTAGAAGTTCACAACAAACTTACGATGGTCTTATTGTTGGGCGGCGCCGGCAGCGGCGCGTACATATCAGTGATCATAGCCGGGAACAACACTAAACGTGACACATAGCGAACTGGGAACTAAAACAAACGTGTCACTTTTGTTAAACAACGCGCTGCGGTGTCCGCATACCGGCAACGTGAGCGATGTGGGCGCGCGCGGCCGACGTGTGGCGCGCGCTTCTCCACGCGCAACGGACAGCACGCGGGGGAGTGGGGGGGCGGGAGGGAGGGGAACCCAGTGGGCGGGGCCAGCCAATCCCAGCCTCTTACCGCGCCCCGCCCACGCCGCGCCCCGCCCGCAAGGTCGCAGCGGGCGTATCGATCGCACGCGCTCGCACGACCAGACTCCATTTTATTTCGGCGTCCCTCGATTTGCATAAACTTTTTGTTTCAAATTATTGCTTAGTTGGTACTTCGACGTAATGTTGGCTACAGTTGAGCTTTGAGCCGTTCAAGTTATGGTTGGGGAGATGTTTGAACATTGACAATGCCGACTCGATTAAACACGATTGGGAAGTTTCTTAACTGAGTCCAACTTGCCTTTAAACTCAAGACACGTTTTCCGTTATTTGAAAGGCATTAAATTGTTTATGATTTACTATAATGTTTCTCATTATAGATCGATAGGTATGAAGGCTTATAAAAAAATAGATGAAGTGCCTAGAAGGTAATTGAAAAACTAAGAGCAATATTGAGGCGTTACGTACAAATAGAATAAGAATAATTTCAGGGCTCTACACTTTTCTCCGTTCTACAAAGACAAAGTAGAACGGAGGAAAGTCAACAAAAAGACCACTAGACCAGCGAGGCAGTCCACTGCCTACCCATAAATAATAAAAATAAATAAATAAATATCTTTATTTCCCAAAAATACAGATATGTAATTGTACAAGTTTACAATAGAATAATGCTAGACAGCATTTACATTGAAGATTTGAGTTCCTTTCAGTCGTTTTAAAACATCCATCCATTAAACCATTAAACCCCATCCTCACAAAGTTTTAAGTTTTTGTATAATAGTAGGTAGTTGTATTTGGGAGGCCTTTACCCAGAAGTGGGACAGTTCAGGCTAACAAAAAATATGAAGATAAGTAGGTTACCTATACCTACTTATTTTTTTCTGTAAAGCTTTGTTTCCTTGTAATAGTGAAACACTGAAAGATTGACAATACAGTGCTTCGAAAAGTCGCGCGACGTCACAGTTTGGTACATTTTTTACCAGAAAGTCACCAGCCTCCCCTCACGATCTTTATCACGTCTTATTTTCGTCAATTTTTACCCGACTGCAAGGAAAGGGTAATGTTTTTATTAATTTGATAAAACAAAAAAACGTATCCAATATTTTTCGATAATCTAAAAGACGGACTTAACAAAATTACCTTTTTCTAGTCAGTCAACTACTACTACCCTATTTAGGACGTAGACCAGTAGTAGTAATGAACAATGATAGACTGGGTGTGTTGATTGATTGGAGTGGCCACTAGCCAAGTGACATAAATTCCTTTGTTGAACAACGGGCTAACACCCAGGCATCTTGCTCCATTATGGTTTTGCTACTTCCATACACAATATCACGTCTGTTATCCCCGAAAAAAAAGGGGGTAAGTCAGAAGTATACCTACCTAATAGTACACCCACATTTCGCCAGTTATGTTTTTTTTGAAGTCCCACGTAATAGGTACTTAGTTGGTGAGCCGGCCGTCAACCGTGTAAAAATCGGTGGTACTGAGAAATTCCTGATGGAACTCTTGACCTCATCTTCAGAAGTCGCGCTTGCGACCACTCGACCAACGAGACAGTCCCGACCCGACCGAGTCCCGAATCAATGAAGCGGTGTTTGCTACTAACTATATCTAAATGCGAATACAACATAAGGCAGCAATACGTATATTTTCCACCTCATTTTTTAAGAACCCATAGAATTGGTTTAATTCCGAAGGTAATTTTTGTAGAACATAAATCTGTCTGTTTAGAAATTCCCCCTAACACACTTTTTCCCCTTTACCATAACATCTGACAGAACGTTATTACGAGCTAATAGCGCCGGTGAACGACCAACAAGGTGCTAAAGATAATGAAATATAATGCTCACCACAAAAAACATTATAAACACGACCAAATAATTCGTAATGGCACGAAAAAACGGAGCCACGAAAGTTTGCGTGGAAAAAAAATGATAGCGCCCTTCCGCACCCGAGTTCCTTCAGACGATAAACCTTCTTACTGGGATGTCGTCGCTTCGAGAATAGCTTAAACGGCTAATAGTTTTATGACACGCATAACACCAGTAAAATGCTCCAACATACAACAAACTATATTGAACTTTATGTTACAGTTTTCAAGGTGCAACATCCCGTTCAGAGAAGACCGGAAATGACAGTCGTGAGGCATTATAGCGACATTAGACAGGGGTGCCATCGGGTTCATAAAATAGTGAAATCGTGGCGAGGTGAGGGGTGTTAGGCGAAGAGGGGTGAATGGGCGTGTCCGGGATAACGAAATAAAAATGCTCAGCCCGCTCATGGGCGACCGTGCGAACTCCGCTTAACGCAATAAACATTTTAATTTGAACGCGAAACGCACGCTGAGATTTGAAATTACGACGAAAGGGGGTCGTGTGCGGAAGAAATCAAATTATGTGGAAATTTCATGAGAGGCGTTCTAGCGAGCCCAGCGGAGATAACCAACGAAATACGAAAAATTAGAATGAAAGTTAAAAATTCATTAGTTACGAGTTTTTCCATTACGTAAAGGAGGGTCCCTCTTTCTATGTGATCGTTAGCTTATTAGATATGTAACATAAATGTGTAGGTACAGAAAGAGAATCCATCCACGGGTTAGGTATTTTGTAGACATGAAGGCACAAGTCTTGTTACCCCAAATAATAGACGGCTTGAAGCCTACTATTATTTAGGTTCTCTTTAAATATACAATTTCTAAGTTAGCAAATGGTTCTCTCTTACATAGACCAACATCTCAACTTAGGACTCCCCTAAACAGTAAAGAGACGTATGTATGATTCCAGTACACCGCAGTGTTGTACAACCGTCCAAGAAAGCCATTGAATGCAGTCGCTGTGGCCAAAATCTGCTAGATGACGTCATCATCATTAACATACAGAATTCTATAAGGGCTAAAATTCTCTTTTGGTCCAGAAGATCATTTTAACCCTCGTACGAATGCATCGAACCTGCATCGTTTTGTTTTTCTACCCGACTGCGCCATTTTTCCAAAATCTGTGGAAACAGTGAGCGATTAATTGTAAACTTAAGGACAGTCTCCTAAGAACGTGGTTGCTTTTCAAATAAGCACCCTGTAGAACCATAGGTATCGAGTTATACTACAAGGTCCACAGTAGCATAACATCCTGTATCCAGTTTTGACAGTTGATCTGATACATCTCGTTTCGACCGGCGTCGGGCTCTATTGGCGGAAATAGGCGGAAGTGACCGACGCCGGACTGGCTCTCGGATCACTCGATCATAACCGATTAACGTGGTGTCAGTTTGTGTTTCATATAGAAACGTAGCTAAAGGTAATGCCTAAAGGGCGACCCTACAGACACGTAGATATCTTACCTATATAGGGTGTAAAAGTACCCCTAACGCAAACGAAGGACATTTGTTCTCCCCACCACTGCGATCATTTTTTTGTTCTAGACCATACCTGGGAACCTCCTAGTTACGGAGATATTGGGGGTCAAAGTTAAAATTTTTCACAGCTGTTTTTCTAAATACTAGTTTTTCAGGTTATTACTTTACTTAAATTACCTCCATGACCCGTTTACTAATCAAAGCATCCACTAGCACAATGTTTTAAGAGTGCTACTTTGAGTTTTACCCCAAAATGTGATTTTTGACCCCAAAAAAAAAAGTTATTTCCCAGCAAAAATTTTTGCGTAGGGGTACTTATTTTGATGTACAGAATGCTTGGTTAACGGCTGTGTGATGGGTTGATTTACACCCTGTAAACGTGTGTGTATGAGACAAAAACTACAATATTATGAATTTGTGCCTGGTGGATGGCAATGGTTTCGCCTATTACATGGGACTTAAACAAAACTGGCGAAATGTAGGTAAACCCCTGGCTAACCCTGCGGAGATAATAGGCGTGATGTTTTGTATATTGAGAGCTATGAATGCTGTTATAAGTATATGCCTGTTCCACAGCACAGATCCAAATCCAAAAACCCGAGAGCTTTCAGCTTGAACTCCAGATTCGCTTCGAATGTCTACGGGACGGGTTCGTAGAAACTGTCTATACGACTGGATCTGAATTCTTTACAAAACGTCGTGCAAATAAGATCAAAAAACTCTCAGATCACACTCTGAAAGAGCGGCGTGAGATGATCCTGCAGTCTGCAAACAAGGTGTGGAAAAACCGGCAGCTCAATAGAAAGATCTCCAAACCCTTGAAGAGCGACCTCTGCCGCTTTAATACCGAGCGTATTAAAGACGCAATTGAACGGAACAAAGGCTCCAAGGTATTTGCAGGAGATCTGGCTATTGGGCAGAGCCAGCTCATGAAACTGAAGACGGACGATGGTAGGATCGTATCCGCCAAACCGGAGCTTCTGAGAGAGATCGTAAGTTTTATGGGCAGCTGTACACGTCAACTAGTCAACTCGTTGAAAATCTAGCGAAAGACCGCAGAGCTAGATTGACCCTACACTTCACCGAAGACATCCCGGATGTCAGCCTGTACGAGATTAGGATGTCTCTGAAACAGCTAAAAAACAACAAGGCACCGGGAGATGACGGAATAACGGCCGAACTTCTGAAGGCGGGTGGGAAACCGGTCCTTAAGGCCCTAGCTAAGCTATTTGATTCCGTCATACTCGAGGGGAAAACGCCACAAGCATGGTGCAGGAGTGTGGTGGTGCTCTTCTTCAAAAAGGGTGACAATGCCCGGCTGAAGAACTGTAGGCCCGTCTCACTTCTAAGGCATGTCTACAAGTTGTTTTCAAGAGTAATCACAAATCGTCTCGCAAGCATGTTTGACGGTTTCCAGCCTACCACATACATACGCTGCGGCAGGTTATACAGAAGACCGAAATGAAATGAAATGAAATGAGCTTTATTTGCTAGAATTGTAGTACAATATGGATGGTCAGGTTTTGTAACAGAAGCTCACACAATTCGCTAAAACTAGCATGCAAAATTAAATAATAGGTACATTAGAAGTAAACATGATAATATTGGCATGTTTTAAAATTAAGAATGTCAATACAATAGTGATAATTATGTCAATAGTAAAAAATATAAGTTTTTAAACAGCGCCGAAATATCGGGAACTCGAAGCTAAAGTAAACATGGTAAATATCCCGGTTTCAGCCTTAATAATAATATTAGTAAAAATGTCAATAAGTTTGCAGTAAATTAATTAGAATAGGAAAATGTCAACGTAAATCTTTTAGGTTAAGGTACTCATTCACAGAATAAAATGTTTTATCAATAAGCCATCTGAAAAATGCCGTTTTAAAACGATTGGTTGGCAGTTCGCTATACGAAGAGTATAACCTGCCTCTCTCTCTGTTTGTGGCCTGCAGGCTCTCCAACAGTGCTAAATCGTGACAATCGTACGCTGCGGCAGGTTATACAGAAGACCGAAGAATATAACCTGCCTCTCTCTCTCTGTTTGTGACCTGCAGGCTCTCCAACGGTGCCAAATCGAGACAATCGTACATCCTGGTGTTAAAGTGTTTGTACAAAAACGCCGCCATGTCAGTCCGACTTCAGGACCAGGCCTCGGAACCTGGGCTGCGGGTTATTCGAAAGAGATACCGTGGCCTCGATGGCCTCTAACCAGGTGGACCGATGACGTGGTGAAGGTTGCGGGGACCAACTGGATGCGAACCGCACGGGATCGGTTAATGTGGCGACACCTGGGGGAGGCCTATGTCCAGCAGTGGACGTCCTTTTGGCTGAAATGATGATGATGATATGCCTTTTGATCAAAGAAGGATCCTACTTAGATCTCGCAGATCTTACCTTCTAAGAAACAATATCTAACTTATGATAGAATTTCAAACGCTATCTCAAATAATCAAATTTTAAAAACAACTTAATTTTCAACAGACTTTCCTAATCGACATCATAACAACAAGACAGGTACGATAATTACTTCCAGTAAAACAAGTTTTTCAAAAAGTGTAGGTGTCCTGTTCAATAGAATACCTACTGAGGAGGGAAATATAGCCAGAAATATCAAAAGGGCTGTTTCCAATAATGGCCACACTTGGTAATTGCCGCAAGTTGAGAGTCAATGCCGCGATAGCCTGTAATTGTCTCATTCAACTGTGACAAACTTAGTTCTTGTCCTGTAAACAATAGTTACTGTCCAAAGTGAAGCCCGAATTAATATTTGACTGTGGGAATGGAGAGCCGTTTTAGAATTTAATAAATGTGAACACTGAAAAGGGGTTAGGATAGGAATGAAGCTTGTTAGGGTGTAGTTAGTAACGGGTACCGACAGGTGAAGGTTCCTTAGGTATTTACCTAGATACTTATTTCTGGGTTTTTGCTTAGGTCAAACGCTTTCAAAGCTTTGTTTAGCTGATGTCATCAGTACCTAGTGGCGGTAGTTTCACACAAGCCTATAAGTTTGGCTGCCCTCTAACCTACTACACTTCATGACATTAGGTTAGGTGAGCCCTTTTATGGAGTTAGGTTATGTTAGCTCCTGAACCCCTGGCCTCCCTGGTAAACCCATAAGGCAAGCAGAATGTCCAGAAACCCTAACATGCATGAAGAGTAAGTAAGTCAAGTTAATAAGATCAAAGTAGTAAACATTAAGACAAAGAAAAGACTCTAATTAATCTATCAATAAACAATTTCCTAGAAATTTTCCATAGTTTACTATAAAATCTGTAGAAGGACTTTAATCAACATATTATAGACATACAATCTTAGAACCATAAGGTTTCGACTCAGACTCAAAGATAATGTTACTCTCGTAGCAAAGAAGAGTCAAATAAATCGATTCAACGAGGAAAACACTCAAATAAAACTACTAGTTTCAACGTGCCAACGGCCCTCTCTACCTTTATGTATCGGTAGATCTACACTAGGGATGTACAAACGTGTATATACAAAGGGGTCTACCTAGCTAGTTACAAAAGCACTTCTACACATTTCTTTGTCTAGTGTACAGTCGTAAGCACTAATATGTATATAAAAGCACACATCACTACACAATATAATGTTTGTTAGTCTGTCGCTATAGCAATACAATAGGTGAATATAGGCACAGAGGGCCACACGCTAGGCGCTGCCCGCGGCGTCGCCTGCGATTGCCTTCAATGCGCATTGTGTGGCGTTATTCAACGATAGCCTTTTCAATTGAACATTCTTATGAGCGATTGTATTAAAACAAATAGGTATTAGTTATTACAGTCGTGGTTAGATGCTGAAATGAACGGAGATCATCGAACACTACGGAGCTAGAAGTTATTGTTGTATTGTCTATAATTGACGACGGCACAGTTGGCGCAGTGGCTAAGCGATTGGACTGCTGCGCTCCGTGTCGCGGGTTCGATCCCCGCACGGAACAAATATTTGTATGGCCTGCAGATAGTTGTTTCGGGTATGGGTATTTGTGTATGTGACTTTATATGTTTGTGAACGCACCCACGATACAGGAGAAATTCCTAGTGTGGGGCAACGTTTTAAAAAAAATATATATCGCATTATTACGTAAAAGATAAAGATGTGAATATATCTTATTATAAAGAACTGAAAAGCGTGCTTGTGTAGAAATACTACAATGTATGTTATTTATAATTTGCCCTCAGGCCAGTGGTTTCAGATGTCATGTGTTTTATTTCTACACTGATGACCCCGACTCTCTCGGCTACAATGTATTGGTGACAAGAGGTTACTGTGCTATGTCTAAGTTAAACATGAATATTTTTGCACATAAACTCTCACAAATAAATGCTTTAAATGACAGTGAATCTCAGATTAAAATTCCATTGGGTAGTTTAAGCGTAGTTTAAGGTAGTTTAAGCGCATCACATACCGACGTGTACAGAAAGTAACTTTGTATCATGGTGTTTGCAAAACAGTGCTAATTTATATCGCGAACACAAAATAAATAGTATATCACTTTTACTGAAGACTTTTAAATATCCTTGAATTTCCGCTTCGAAATTCTTCTGATGACTACTTGAGACTCTAAACCAAACGAGTATATATAATTGACATGAGTTACGATGAAATTATTTTGATTTATTAGTAGAATGAAGAAACAAGGTGCAATAGATAAATCTGTGCTGATCAATTAATTGCATAATTATAGGTTAACTTATGTTGGAACAGCCAACAATCATCAGTTAATTAATAAAACATCAGTTCCTCTGAAGTACTTCAAATGCGCATGAGCAATAAGATTACTACACGCACTACGGAATCAACAAACAGTTTCATACTGTAGCTTGATCTCTAATTTTGAAACGTAGATTTAAACGACTAACAGAAAGTACCTACGGAGGAGCTTTCCATTTCAGGAAAATCTGGTGTAAAGGAATATGGTGTAGTATGTGTACCTACTACACGAAGATAACAGAATGTCTTTTGAGAAAATCTATCCGCGTAATGGTATTTGCAAAAATCTAGCAGCCAAACTGTTTTTTACATAATCTAACAGAATACACACTTGCAATTTCTATATCGAAAGGTCACAAAGCGTTGCTTGATCATAAAATTTCACACTCCAAAAAGGTCTGTAGCTAAAAACTCCTTTTGCATAAAATACCACGATACTTGGACCCAACATTGTCATGGATCACGTGTACTGCGCGCGCGCCTGCACCGCCTGTGACGAATCCATTATCCGCGGCTCTCATCGCTCACAATACCCATTTCACAGTGTCCATCGAATCGATGACGACAAATCGAAATTACCGATTTCGTCATTCGATATTCGTTCCGATATAATTCCACTAGTGGATACTCGATAGCGGAAAATCGTAATAGAGGCGTCGTCGGTTCGGTATTACAGCTCAGAAATCATTAAGGAATTGCTAGAGGTAAATGAATTAGAATTATCCGCTGTCTATGCGCAATTTATCATCCTACGTAACATGTATAAGAGACTGGATTTATGAGTTTATTGATGTGTCTTAGTTCTGCCTTCTATGGATGCAAGAACCCAGAGACTGCATAGATGTAGGTACGAATATTAGCACTCTTGTTCACAATGACCCTGCCAATGCCTAGCGGCGTAACTTTATCTTCAATTAACTTTTACTTTGAGCACAAATAAATCAGATTTTAGTGTAGAATTCTATGGTAAATGTTATCCAATTCATTATAATCTCATCAGCAGTGGACATTATGTACAAAAGCTATCAAGCAGTTACTTTGTCACATGTTTTGTTTTAACATAAGCGTAACATTAGACCAACAGTTTCCATTACCATTGTGAGCTAAAGACTTTACACACTCTCCAATCCTGTTCAAATTGGGATTACATATTCTTTTATCATCATAATGTATGATAGTTCCTATCTTTTGATTGTAGGAAAGGTGTGTAAAGCCCTTAGAATCAAGGAAGGTATTGAAAGACCCCCAGGGGTGTCAGTGCTAAAGTCACAAATATATAAACAAACATAATAACAAATGCAGTACTTACTAATATCTTCATATCCTTGTGATCTGCGGTCACGGGGTCGATACTAACCTGGAAATAAAGAGAAAAGGGAGTTAGTTTTCATATTCTATATTTCATATTCTAAAATAACACAAAGGTGGATAAATACTCAAGTTATTTATAAAGTCTGTAAACCTTTATGCAAGTATGGCATCCAACCATTCAGCGCAGCACAGCCGTGACAATAAAAGTGTCGGGTTAGGTAAGTTAAAGTTGATTATTTTAAAGACCACCATGAAAGCTACGTAAATTAAGTTAAACAAAACATCAAATTCGTATATTATTAAACCGATCCGAAACTGATCCCAAAAAACCCAGCTCTTGCACAAAACACTGTTGATTTCCTATTTTCCCATCAGTCAAAGTAGGAAAACAAAAAACTAATTAGAAAGTCCCTAAAAAGTTAATATCATAAGTCGGGGCCGTACACACGAGCGAATTTAATTTGGAGCTTTTTTAATTACGCCAGGAGAATGGTTCTGAGCGGGCTGGTTTCGGCGCCGCGCGGCCGCCAGCCCTGTAATTATGGGGCCCGTAATTGCAGGACCCAACAGTGTGCACCCCGGGCCCCAGCCTTTCCCCGCTAGCTAGCCGCAGATAGCCAAGCCAGGGAAATTAGAATACCCGATTTTTTTGGTCAACGTCAAAGTTTTGCAAAATTGATGTCGTTGTTGTCTTGTTTTTTGACTGGTCGCTCAGATGGTACAATTAGGTTACAGTTTCAGGGGATTTGGGAACTCGCTTTGTGCAGAACCTTCTGAAATTCGAAACGTGGGAGTAAAGAGTTTTCGTGAAATTTTCCAGGTTTAATAATAATTATAGTCAAGTATCTAATTCCTGCGACCTAGTTTCGTCTTCGAATAATCGTTTTAGCGGACTTGTGCAAGAACCGAGTTTCTCATGTGCGGAGTTAGCTCAACCGCGCCGTGTCAGCGTCTGTCGCTTCCCAACGATCGCTGGAGTTCGCAGAAATCCTTACATCGCGAGTAACTCCCTAGTTTAATTACCAAGCCACTGTCCAGTCACTGACAAGCGAATTCAGAAGATTTACTTTATTCGATGGTCGGTTTTTCTCATTTTTAATTTTGTATTGTAACTGCATATTCAGTTTAAATGTTATTAATTTGTCTTACTACTGGGATTTTGACATAGGCCTCCGCAGAAATAAGGCCTGTAACAGAGGGCTTTGAAATCGAGTATGAGGAAAATTTGGGCGATTATCGGGAGCAAATAAAGATTTTTTCCAAGAATGATTTTTAAGGACAGGCGTAATAATAAGGTACCTAGCCAAACAAATACAGGGTACTTTCTTGAAGATTTTTAATTTAGTAAATCATTTTTTAACTAAAGCAGTTTCTTTATTAATGAAATTTAAATATAATAGCAGGTGATTGGCCTTCGCATTGTTTGGTCACCGCTCCTAACAGTAGGTGCGAGTGAATCGTACGCTTAATTACGATGACTGGCTTTTGTAACTCCAAAATATATTTTAACATTTTAAGTCCACATTATGATAATTATATATTCGGCCAATGACTAATGTATACCGAACTACTTACTGTTAGGATAGACGGCTTAGATATAAATCTGAGATCTTTAAGTAACGATTTACTTGGATTAAATATTTAAAGTTTGTTGAGTTGCGTTAAAATGAATTATTACATTTAGGTATCCACTTATTCATATTATAATTTACTGCTGTTAGTATCTATTCATTAATCTACACGAAAAAAATAAGCAGCATTGAAAATTGCGCTAATACTTTTCAGTAATAATCTTCGAAAGTAAAGAGCTTAAAGCACCTCGAGGTAGCAAAACAATCTCCAATTTCTACCAACGTTAGCACCATATTATTACACTACATGTATGAAAATTGGCTATTACTGTTCACACACATATTTGCCTAAAATCAATTGGATAACAAATAGCATTATAGCTAAGAAACAACAATGGAAGAAAGGCGCCTCGTGTTTCATTGTCGAGGCGTCGGCATACCCCGGGAGGTGTTTGTGCCGTAATCATAACGTAATCACACCAATTAAATATTTTTATTCCCATTCTACCTTTGTATGTGCCTTTGTCGGTATATTCGGTGAACGCCGTGAACGTCTTTTGTTTGTCAAATTCAACCGTGATTTTTTTGCGCAGATTCGAACGCGTCGAACATTAGTCGTCTCGTCTCACAATCAATGAAATAACTAATTATTCTATTGTGATAAATTGTTGTTCTATGCTTCCAACTTTGTTTTGTTAGAAAATGGCGGCGGTAATGTAATTAGTATTGTGAAGCGAATTAATTATAGGTATAACTTCAGTTATGGCTTTTATAAGTTTATTGAATAAGACTAATTATTTGAGAAAATATTGCTGTTATTTATCATTTAATTAATTAGTTATTAAACAAAGTATCCATTTAACATTTTTTTTACAGTTAACTACAGGTAACTTCAATGCAGTAGCTCAAGGAGCAGGTTTTTAAATCGCAGATCGTATCATATTTTCGAATTGTATATTTAACTGAATGAGCTGTTCTGTTTGCAAAATTTGTTATAGTCTTTTAAACAAACTTAAAAATGTTAAATAAAAGATTTTCTTTTAAGTTTATCCTTATTTCAGAAAATCAAAATTCAGACATTTTTTACGTTTAAAAATTTAATAAATAAAAAAATACAGAATTTTTACCGAATATAAAAATATAAAAACAACATTTACCTCGTTGAAGTAAGTATTATTGACATTATGGGCAGCCGGGTGCGGCGCCCCGTGCTGCTGATAGTACGCACAGTTCATATCGCCATCCGATTCTAAAGACACGAACACAACTCACTAGCACACGCGTGACAATTTTTCCATGTCAAAGGAAATTTCGGGGAACAATTATCTCGTAACGAATCGATGCGGCGAACGAATCTCGCCTACTAAATGTTAATTGTAGGGTTCTCGGTCCGGTGTCGGTGTTGTTGGCGTCCCTCTCGCACACTATCCCCGTCTCATCTCGGTCTGCGCGGTTTGTTTACGGCCGGGGCGGCGACTGGCGCAGGGCGGCTTGAGGGCGGGCTTACGTCGCACACGCAAAACTAATGTACTACGCACTTTAGTGCGTTGGGAAATTAAATCTTTGATTGTTTTAGTGCTGAGACCCCGCTGTTCAAGTTCTAATAATATTTTCATGTTGATGTTATTTACTGCTGATTTTGAGCTTTCAGTATGACTTAGGAAGTTATACATACGAGGTTTGGTTAATAAACACTCAAACGTTTTGAAATATCTTAAAATGCAATTAGGTACTCGGGAAAGAACCGAGATATCAATAATCCGTAAAGAGCAGATTACTTGAGAGGTTATGACAAAGACACTGTTGAAAACCGCCTGTACATTGATACTTCGTTAATGAGTAGGTAATTCAAAAAGTTTTGGTATTTATTGAACAGACCTCGTTCATAAAACATTACAAAAATGATGTGATTGCATTTCCCATTTGTTTAAAAATAGTACTAATGAAAACATTCTGTAAAAAAAATATTACATTTTTTTTAATTGAACCCAGACTCCGTGGCTGCTACTGAGAAATTCCTAATGGGATTCCCAATAACACTTCCCCGACCCGATAATCGAATCCAGGACTTTGTGCTCAGCAGATGCTTGCGACCATTCGACCAACGAACCAGACAGTTTTATTACTTTTTTCTAAAAACTTATTTCGTACACTGCGATAGGCGATGGCATGGCTCTCCACAGTATCTCACGTAAATCCATTCGAGTTACTTTATGAATGGTTAAGGTATTATCGTGCGTGGAAGCGTACCCTTTGTCAATGGCTTAGTACCTTTTACCACCCTATAAGGAAGCCACCGCACCCTTACTATTACACCTCTTTACGTAAAACTCTCGACCACAACTGGAAGTTCGTTTACAACAGTACGGGCAGATTGCGGATTGGCTGCGGACACTAACAAGGACTTTACTGATTACTATAGGAACTATACTGATTACTATAGGTACTTTACTGATTACTATATAGCTACTTTACTGATTACTATAGCTACTTTACTGATTACTACAATGTACTTTACTGAATACCGAGCGGGCGGCGTCTGCAACTAGTCGAATGGACTGTCGCTTGGATTTATCCTTTATTGAATTGTTTTTTAACTTTCTTTTCAAGAGGAAATTACCTACCCCATCTTTACCTTAGTAACTACAAGCGGCGACATATCAACCTATAATTTTCCAGCATAACTTGGCCTCGCTTTGTATAGATTTTTTGTAGAATAACAGATCCGCATTAACTGGTTTTGTATAGCTTGATTGTTCGTCGTGCAGTCAGTAACCAGCAATACCTGACTCCTCTTCTCATACAATTATTCTTTATACGAGGGGTCAGATAATGCTGGGCACTGACTGTACTACCCGTCAACGAGAAAGAATTTCCCAGAGACAAGAGGAAATTATTACCTCTTAAGATCCGGATTTCTAAACTAAGTAATTGTATAACGGTAAAACTTGTAAAATTTAATAAAGCGTTCGCCTTCCTTTCGGAAATTTAATATTGATCAACTAATCTTCAACATAGGAAGAAAGTATAATAAAATATTATGTATATTAAATAGCAAAGTTAATTTGTTTCGAATCAGAATATATCTTCACGCCTTTTTCCCATGGGGATAAGCAGAAATTACAGATATTATATCTTATCAACAATTAACTACAAAAATAAGATTGAATTTGAGTTTGTTTGTCACGCTTTTACGCCTTAACAGCTGAACAGATTTCGATGAAATTCGCCACACAAACAGACAACGACCTGAGAAAGGACATAGAATATATTTGTACCCCAGTAGTTTGATCCTGCAGAATTTGTTCTGAGTTCAGAAATATACGCGAGTGAAGACACGGAACAAAACTGGTCTATAATAAGACGATTTTACACTATCCAAAAGTAATAAATGTTTCCGGTTCATAATAAAGAACATCGGGATCGTAACCCATGCGACTATTATAAAAATTACTCCATTTTTTACTGTCCCTCTGCGTCGTAGGGGCGGATACGGCTCCTATGACAGGATACGCTTTCCTTACAATATTGGTATCATGCGAAATGGTCACGTGATACCGTGACAGATGTTCGGCGAGATTTGATTTGATTGTATGGGTAGTTATTGTGTCTGAAATGTGTGAGGAAATTGAGTGTTTCCGAATAGCTAGTTTTTTTTTATTACTAGGTACATATTATTAATTATTACAATTTCGATCGAATACGCAGATCCACAATATGCTCCATAAGTCTGCGAGGTTACAATGGAACAGCGCGGGTCACATTTCCAGGATGGGTCAGGACAGATGGGGCAGAATCGTCACACAGTTGGTGTCTGAGGACAGTCGTCCTCACCGAGGCAGGCCCAAGAAACGCTGGTATTACGATTTTGCTTCGTCCCTGACTAATCCTGACTGATTGGGCAGAGAAGGTAAAATACTAGAAGAGTTGGAAAGGAATGAGCGAGGCCTTTGCCCAGCAGTGGGACTAAAAACGGTAACTAAACAATAATAGATTCTCGGTTTCAGCAAACGTATTAAACATTATTGTTAGATTGTATTAAATGCAAAAAATTACCCGTTAGCTTGTCTATTGTGACCTTAGTTGAGTTTACCAGTATCTGTCAAAACTTCACTCACTTTAAGCCTAAACTCAAACAAGTTATCCATGAATTATCACAAATATCTCACATAGCATAAAGCCTGTAATTCCCGAAGGGTTAAGCAGACATGTGTACCTTGGATTTTTTCTGCCATATTGTAGGTGTACATGTATTTCCACAAGTAAATAAATGTGTACGCTGTACATCGTCAGCTATGTTACTTACTTACTATTTAATGCTTAAGCTACACAGTAGATAACTCATGTTTTTCAAATAAAACTTGTCATGATTTTCGTCGCGATAATATTGTACACCAACATAAAGTTAGCCGGTCTGGTGACTCCATCAGACACTACAATGTGTGCCATCTGGCAGAAACGATGTGACAACACGATAGAACGGTTATATTGCTGGAAAATAAAATTACAAGACAGTTATAGATTGCATAAATGTCAGAGATTGCATGTCTGTGTGAGTTATTAAAAAAAGAACAAGCCACCTGATCGATAAGCTTCTGCATTGCATCGTCACTGTCGATCACCAGTATTATCTAGCCATTCGATCAAAAATAAATACTTGTCTAGAAAACTTAAATGCAGATTCATATTATTATAAGACAGTGATGACAGCTTGTTAAATGATCTATACGCAGAGTATTGTCAGATATACTAGTAAATTAGTGACGTTTAAATGTGTAGAAATTGGACCACAGTCTCAGTTATCTATAACCGAAACTAGCCCAATTTCTACAAGTCGGGTTCAAACTAGGCATCGTGCAGTACTTTCGTGATAACTTACAATTCTTACATTATAGTATCTGCAAGAACGCTCATCTGAAATATTAATATCTAAATGCCATGGTAGTTGTTAATACAAAAGAACCAAAAATTGTTAAATCGATTAAAATTACATGCCATTGACATAATTATATGTAACTAACCTAGTCGCCATTAAACACAAAATTATTAACCCCATGCCTGCACATAACCGTGTAACTGAATAATCAAATCCATTAGCGTCACTCAAAACCGTCATGTATGTTTTAAACAATATTCAGCATATGTCGTGATTTTCACAATGAGGTCCGGCGATGTCACCGAGCGATAGGGCGAACATTTTGTATAGAATATAGAATAACATGCGCAAATGATAGTTATTAGAGCGGAGTAGGTGAGGCGTGTGCGCGTAATTGTTGTAATCTCGGGGCGCACGCTGCGCGGACGCAGGCGCGGGCGCGAACCAGGGATGTTATGGATGTGAAATTTCGGATCTGGATACGGATATAGGATTAATATTATACCGGTTTCAGACCCAGTTTCGGTAACCGTAGTTACGGATATGAAATTATTTCGGACTAGCTGTTGCTTCGCCCGCTACAACTCAAAAATTATCTTACGGGAAGATAAAATCGGGAAAAAAAATTATCCTATGTGCTAATCCAGGTTATAAACTATCTGTGTACCAATTTTTTTTCAAATCCGTTCAGTAGTTTTTGCGTGAAAGAGTAACAAACATACACACTCACAAACTTTCGCCTTTATAATATTAGTGTGATGTCATTATCCGCTAGTTGACGGCACGGTTGGTGCAGTGGCTGAGCGATTAGACTGCTGCGCTGCGTGTCGCGGTTTCGATCTCCGCACGGAACAAATATTTGTATGGCCTACAGATAGTTGTTTCGGATCTGGGTATTTGTGTATGTGACTTAAATGTTTGTGAACGCACGTAATTTCGGATACGGATAATAAATAAGATTCTAATTACCCGAAACTAACAACATAATCTGACAACTGAGAAGTGACGGGTCGGTCGGGCATATCAAATACAGTGTTACCTGTAACTCTTAAAAATATTTATAAAAACCCCAAAATCCCGCCAATTACCTACTAGAAAATACTTGTATTTTTTTTATTTTTTATAAAATAAAATAAAATAGAAGTATTTTACTTTTAAATAATTTATACGAAACTTTCAAATCGGCCTCGGTTACGGTTACGGAACTCTATGACATCCCTGGCGCGATACGGCCAAGGAGCGCGCGCGCAAGTCTATTGTTGGCTGTTATGTGCGAGTGCGAATGTGGAGGAAGTGCTGTGATGATTATAAGGGAGGGCTATTGGTGAAGTTCCTTTGTTTGGTTTGATTATTTTTTGTTCACAAAAGCTTTCTGAAATATTGGTCTTGTTACTTTGATCTAGGAGGTGCAATAGCCTTAATAAAGACGCAGTAACACCTGAGTGAAACTAGTTATTCTGAAAACCGATTTAAAGATTAGGTATTGGACGAGGCAAAAGGAATATGTAAGGGTCGTCGTAGATGGCGTACTGAGGTCTCTGCCTACCCCCATGGGAAAAAGGCGTGAGTTTATGTATATTTGTATTTTTTACTCAAGTTTTGTACTGAAATGACTAACCTGAAAATAAGTGACAAGGGCTCATAAGACTTGTCTGATATTTTTATCAGCAGTTTCAAACCGCACATTAAAAACTAGGTCACTAAGTTACAATTGAAACTTTCTAACCAACAATAAATACAAAACAAACATGTCAATAGTACACACTTTCATTGTATTGGCACATTCTCATTATGTAACGCGTTTCAACGCGTGCGCATGTCAGGCCGCCCTCGATCCGCCCAGCGCCGCCCTAGGACCCGAACGTATCGGATTGCAATCACAAAACAACCAGTAATTTCCATTATTATATTTTAACATTATTCTGGGCTCTATTAATAATGTGCCAAAATGAAATTGTGTGTTTTTTTGTATAATGTTCGGTAATGGAAGCTGGGGCCAGCTGTGCTACAATATAGGTACCTACTGTTATGATGTAGATTAAAATAAGAGTTCATGATGTGTGAGGAACAACTCAGCTCATTGTTAAATTATATGTCGGCACGGTTGGCTCAGTGGCTAAGCGATTGGACTGCTGCGCTGCGTGTCGCGGGACAAATATTTGTATGGCCTGCAGATAGTTGTTTCGGGTCTGGGTATTTGTGTATGTGACTTTATATGTTTGTGAACGCACCTCCGATACAGGAGAAATTCCTAGTGTGGGGCAACGTTTTTTTTAAATAAAAAAATATTCCAGTCGATTTAAAAATATTTAGGGCTGAGGGCTGGTTCGAGAAGTGGCCGTAAGTCCCCTCTTTGAGGAGTGGCTGGAGAGGCGCCACGGCGCCCTCACCTTCCGTCTGACGCAGGTACTCACCGGACACGGTTGTTTCGGGAGGTACCTGCACCGAATCAGGCGGGAGGAAACGCCCGGTTGTCACCATTGTGAGGATCGGCCGGAGGACACGGTGGAGCACACCGTGGAGGTGTGTCCCGCTTGGGCAGAGCCCCGCCGTGTTCTCGTAGCGGCGATCGGCGGCGGCGACCTCTCGCGTCCGGCCCTGGTGCAAGCCATGGTCCGGGGCGAGGAGGAATGGGACGCCGTCGCCTCCTTCTGCGAAGCAGTGATGCTAGCGAAGGAGGTGGCGGAACGTGAGAGGGAGAGAACCTCTCGTCCCAGCCGCCGCGGTAGGCGATCCGGGCGTCGGGGGCCACGTGATGGCTTCCGGCCACCGTAGACGCGGGCCTGTGGACGGTGAGTGATGGGTAAGCTCGCCGTCCGTCCGTCTAATGACGACGACAGGCCGTGTCGACGGCGCGTTCGTGTTCCACGCGCGCCTCAAAGAGATGTCAGCAACATGGAAGGGGCCCGCAAGGGCCGACGCCTGTCGAGGCTGCGGGATGTCCGCAAGGGATACCGAGGCCTCGACATGAAGGGCGAAGAAGGAACATGGGTGGTTTTTAGTCAGTAGAAGTCTGACACTCCCTTTCGCTCTGCCCAAGAGCGGAAGGGGTTATTTGATGATTTCCCACCCCCCAAAAAAAAAAAAAAAAAAAAAAAGGGCTGGTTCGAGAACGCACAGGAAAAAGGAATGAATTGGAGGAGGCCTTTGTTCAACAGTGGGACTACTGTCCCACCCAGACTAAGTACCTAAATAAAAAATACCTACGGTGCATAAAAACAACCTGCTACGATTTACCTCCTTTGTTTGTTTGTTGTTGTTGTTTTTTAAAAAACGTTGCCCACACTAGGAATTTCTCCTGTATTGTGGGTGCGTTCACAAACATTTAAACTCACATACACAAATACCCTTTGTCTCATCTATACGAGTAGGTATGTCATACGAATTTAAACTTTCTGTTTCTTATTAAGACTACTCTGTCTCACTACTGGGCAAATGCCTCCAATTTCATTTACAATTTGCTTTCTCCGACCAATCTGGAATGAGTCCAGATCGTCACACCAGCGTTTCTTGAGTCTGCCTCGGTTACGACAGCCGTCTTCAGGCACCCACTGTGTGAGTATCTTCGCCCATTTTTCCGGTTTCAGCCTAGAAACGTGACCTAGACCCACTTTCTGTTATGGTTACGTGGAAATATATATTGATCTCAACCACAAAGGGACAAAATCGGTGTTCCCTGCTACACAATCGTCACTTATTTCAAAATTAAATTCAATTGTCAAACATTTTCTTAAAACGGTAAAGACCAATGCTGACCTAAACCAAAAAGAAAATTAAACACTTCACTACTCTTTAAAGTTTACCTATATCTTCTACCTGAAATAATATACCCACCCCATGGAACAGTAAGCACGCACAGCCGTCGAGCAACCCCCAAGTGCAGGGTATTGTGCAACCCGAGTGTACGACAGTCGCCCATAGAAGGGGTGCTACGCTTCCGGTTGCAATCTTACACCAACTTCCGCTGAACATCGGCCACAGATAACCGTTGGATTTAACTAGTTCACTGAATGTATGAGAATACTGGATATAAACGGCTTAGTTCACTAACATGTCTTAAGGGTTGTTCGTATTATTCGAATGTTTTTTTTTTGATAAATTAAATTTGGTCTTTGTGCTTGCCTATATGACCTTGTTGATGGATTTTGATGCACTTTTCATAATCATTCGAAGAAAAACTTATTTCGTTAGGCATGTTTCTATCTATACTGCATTATGATGATGATGATTTTTTTTTTAAAGTAGGAATAGGAATTTTACAAACATTTAAACTCACATACACAAACACACCCAGACCCGAAACAACTATCTGTAGGCCATACAAATATTTGTTCCGTGCGGGGATCGAACCCGCGACAGTCAAATCTCTCAGCCACTACGCCAACCGTGCCGTCATGATGATGATGCCGTCTAGCCGATTTCGGCCACAGCGACTGCTTTCCCTGACTTTCTACAGATTGTCAAGAGCTTTGTTGTGCTGCTCTTTCGTGTGCTCTTAAATGGCTAGCATATATATCCAACTTTACTGCACTACACATATTATACAAACTTACTTAGGTATAATAAAGAAGACTCGATGATTTGTTGAGACATAAAAACCGAGCGAATAATTTTAGCATTAAGACTGTTACTTAACAGTCATCAAAATTAAAATCTGACTTGTTGATGTCATTAAGATCCTTGTCACACATTTTATGTACAAATAACGTACCTATCTACTGCATTCATAAATTTCCATTGTTGAAAGGTGCAATATTTTACGCTAAATATCAACAAAGCATAACCAGAGATAATCAAATACACACAGATATGAAGAACGTTGAACATTTCATTGACAACACGTGTGATTTGGTCTTTTGAGTGCACCGTATTGTTGACGGGCCCGGATTATCTCCATTCACACAGATTCATTCATGTTTCAATACCGGGACACTGGACGACAGTTTCCTATGCAAAATTTCGCGTAATCCCGGAATAAAGGTATTCAAAATGTTTCCGCTGATCCGTTGGGAACAGAGCGCCGGGACAATGTCTGTCGCTGGCCGAGATGTTCACTTGTCGATATACGTCAGCGCTTGACACTGTTTACGAACATAATAGGATTAAGTCTAAAGGAGATATTGTATTTTGAAATGTTGAAATTTTTTGAATGCTACACTCGATTTTATTGAGATAACAAACTGTAATACGTTTCGATTGGTACTTTATGGTAAGTACTCGAGTAAGTACCTGAAATATGATAATGTTTTGAGTGGAGTTACGTTACTTACTTAATCTGATTACGATACACGTGCAGCGCTCACAGTTGCTCTGCAAGGCCAGTTTTGGTGGAATCGATTTAATTTTGTATTTTTTCGGGTCATGTAATATGAACAAAATCATTAAATAAAATACGGGTTTTCCATATATGAAGTGCAGGTATCGTGACAGGCCGGCGCGGGCGGACGCGGCGCGAGCCGACACCAGCGCCACGCCGCGACGTGCTAAACAACAAAATAAACCGGCCAACCCGTGTAATAATGGTGTTTCCACCCTGTAACAATAACTACATAATAGTCGAGAGCTTTTACGAGCTTTTGTGAGCTTGTCGAAGCTTCTACTTGGCGTTTTTTGTGATGAATGCCGCTCGTTGCGCCGCGCTTCACTTTACGACTGGGGAATATTTTATTGAATACTTACGCCGCGCTTAAAGATTTTGCATTGCTCGGAAGAGCCTCTTAAACCCGTTCACTGTTTGTGCCATCGTCATATTGTTTGGCAGATGAGATACTTTCTTTGAGGTCGGTTGTAAGTTCGCAAGAGTGGAGCATAAGTACGTAGGTATGTATGCACACAGCTAGGTAGGCGAATATCTCAGCGGTCGAGATGAAACACGATCATGCGCTGAGACACTGACAAAGCACCGATTACCATATAAGTGCGCAGTCCGTGAACGCGTTCCATGTGAGAGTCGCTCAGTTGCGCACACGACGCTCGAGATGAATTTTTCCAATTATAAAAAGAGATAACCGCAACGTATAAAGAAATAATAGCGGTTGTTAATTGAAAACTTAATCGAGAATTCATATTTCATGGCCGTAGTCTTTTAGAAAACTACTTTCTCTATTTTAGGCGTGCTTATAAATATGTATTAAATTATAATAGTAATTAGATAATAGAATAAAGAAACGTATTTTTATATGCGATTTATAATTAAAAAGCTTAAAAAATAATCAAGTGAGTGTTCCTCTAGCAGTATTAATAGGAAATTAAAACCAATTCTAGTGAATAAAGTTGAACAAGAATCTCTGCACAAACATTTAGTTGCGATTAATTTGATTTGAGAGATTAGATCGATAACATCGAATAACGAAACAGAATTATAATAAGCACAGTATTATTAAAACAGCGTGCAATGCGAATAGGGGAGACGCTTATAGCCGGTACATGGGCGATGTCCGTTGTTGAGATAAAATTAATGGCTGCTATTAAACCGCGAAACACTCCGCGGAAGACTTCATTAATTTCCCGCCACGGAGTACGCCTCTAAACGCTGAGATGATCCGCCGATAGATTTATTAATTATTGAGCGTTATAGCATTTCCTTATCTGACACGCATTCCAATTAGCCATCACTATGAAGTTTTAAAGAAGGCAAATCAGGTGAGCTTAGAGGAGGGTCGGGGAGTGGTGCGGCAAGGGGGAGGGGGAGGTCGATAGCCGCAATAAATCAAGATATTATCTTCGGCGAGCATTACGAGCGCCGATACCAAAGGGTAAGTCGACGGACCTCGGGTTTACGCACCGTATGTACACACATCTATATCTACCGAATATGGTGGAACACTTATGTGAAATTGGGTTTCATTGAAAGAGTACAATGAAACCCAAACCCAAATAACACTCAACCCTATACGAGCAGCTATACCTGGGAATCAGAAGCAAAAGATGCTTTAGATGTTATTCCAAATAGTAGGTCAAATGCTACGAGCATTCATAGATTATTAGAAAGAAACCTATTCCCAATCTATTTAGGTACCAATCTAACTAAAACAACATACACTCGAAATGAGGGGGGTCCTCCTTTTATGAAATTGGTAAAAAATTTTGATGATTTGCGGTTCTGTCCATACAGTAAACCACTTACGGCAAAGAAAGACAATAGAAAAAAGTGTCGTGTGCTACGAAAATTCGTAGGTCATATTCGTAGGCAAACAATTTGTCTGTTGTACTCAAATTTATTTATTTTTTATCTACTAAACATTTCATGTTCATACTGATAAGCCGTGTCTGAGATTTGAAATAAGAATTCAAAAATACATCGCTGACAGCTAAAATTAAAATGAATGTTGTCTAATTGTCGTCCGCTACGAAAACTCGTAGCACGAGATCGTAGCCCTATTTTTCGGTACCCTATACGGATATTACATCAGACGTGTGTTATCATCGCTTTTGTTTGGATTGGTGAAATGGTTGCTGATGATGAGATAGCTAAATGTAAAAAAAAAACAAAACGTGAAACTTCGCAGTACTTATGTTCCATAATAGTGATACCAAAAATATTGCCCCGGAGGCAATGAACTTGGTCTATTTTTTAACATATCGAATACCGGTATTGACTGGTAAGCAATAAATCACACAGATATCTCCGTCTATCGATATCATTGTAATCTCTATGATATAATTTCGTTTTTTAACCCAACCGCGAGGATATATTTCAAACGTACAATCGAAAAAGCAATAATCAGTGATACAATAAAGTATAATTACACACTAAACCGTATAATTTGTGAACCATTAATTAAAATTCAACTAAAGATGAAAACAACAAAGTTGTCTGGGAATCACAAATCAAACGCAACTCGGCGAGGGCCGGGGGCGCAATAAATCAGACGAGCGCTTAGGCCTTCTTAGCTTTTCTAGATAGAGATTTATCCCGTAATAACATGTTGTTTTTCACTAAATCAACCGCCGAATTATCCGGTAGAGGAGCAATGATTAATCGTCGGGGCTGCCGATGTAATGACGGGCGCATAGCGAGCGGTGCATGCGGCCCACCGCGCGGACAACTGCGCGTGCGCATACCTAGCCGCACTGCACATTCTAGGGCTGTACACTCCATCACTATCGTTGAAGTGACCACCAGCGTACTATACATCGCATCGTTGGCACTATACACAAGTTAGTAATTCTTGTCATTACGTTATATGAACAGCTTTGTAAAGATTAGACTATAACGAGATTTGCAAATACGGAGACGATTATTGTTTTTGAGAATAGTAGTTAGAGCGCAATAAAGTGTTAGTTGTGAAAATTACATGTAATTTGGTTTCAAGGAGATGAGAACGGCTAGGTAAGAGCCAGAAGATTATAGAACAAATGTTTCATGTCACCGTGATTTACGACAGCTATTATAGAAAACAAATTGGAAGAAATAGCCATATAATCGTAGGAAACATCACAGAACAAAATATAGTTTGAAGATCCATAAAAGCTTTCATTAAACAAATTCCTGTGAAGTTGACACGACTTCCATCTGGCGGTCATCTGTAGAGCTTTTAATTAAACGCTATCTTTAATTAAAACTACACGCGACGGGCGATATTTCATAAAAATAAAATAAGTTAGCCGTGCACCTAGGAAGTCTTTATTAAGATTGCGATTGCAAAGAGGCGTGGTAAGCCACTTGTTCGAGAATTTGAATAATCGGCGCATTACAAGTTAACATTATTATAGTACGGTCAAATATACCGCGATTTCAACATATAATTATCTACAGTGAACGGACCGTATAATGTTCCGCATTCATCTATTAAGTCAGTCGGTCAAGAATTTTTAATGCTTTTAGTCAGCCATTTTGAGTTGCGATTCGTATATGAAAGCAATTATATACATTTGTTAGTACCTACTTATACGATTCGACGTCTGAATTTTGTATGTCAAATTGGTAATTGCTGTAAATTATAAAATTATAGTAATGTGTTGTGTTTTTGAGTAACAACGTGTTTTCTCCAGACTAAAAAGCTAGGTCGTTCTCTACTTTGTTCCTTTACTAGTTTGCCTAGAATTCCTGCTGTAATCTAGCTAATCGAAACTACGTATTAAAAACAATTTAACCATTATTTCTTATTGACCATAAAACAAGTAATTTAGATTAAGATTCCAAAACACTATGAAACGATTTTTTTCAATTTATTCATCCATGATTCTTCTATAACGTGATTCTTATCACCCTGTGTACTATACCTACTTCGAATAAAACGTCAAAAAAAGCTAAAGAATCCAGTTTACCAAACTAGTTGGTGAATGATAAGTGAGACAGTCCGGCGGCAGATTGATCGCAGAACGCGGCAAAATTCCCAAGTTTGCACACGGCAAACTTGACGGTATCGGCCATATTTCAACGATAATGATAGCAAGCGAGCGTGATAATAATTGTTATTACTATGATCCACATCTGCTATTATTTTATAATTGAAGGCTTTTGGGTGAAACCCCACAATTATAAGAAGAGCCTAAAGCAACAACGAACATGCATGAGCTGAACGAGTTTTTGCCTCGTTCCCTAAATTATGATATATTTACCAAAATGCATCCCATCAATAGGTCGTGTGATAAATCTGCTGTTACAAGAAATATTTATTCGTTGAGGTTTTTTATTGAAATAAAGAACTTTTTTATTAAAAATAAACAACGTTCGCGATCAATTAGGGTTAATAATGTAATTGTTTACCAGATTAATCCTAATTTCGATTTTACATTGGATATTTTGAGCGACATTAGTCTGACTCATCAGACTCTCCGAAATAACAAAAGACGTGACTTGGTGTTTAAATGGGTTAAAATCTTTTTCAAGGAACGTGGAAATTAACTGGTACTTATTCTCACGCATGACGTCAACCTAAAGACGAAGGAATCTGAGATTTGAAACTTGTGAACAGTATCTATAAAAAAACTTCGAACAATGAACTATTAGGTATAATCATTTATTGTATAAAAACAAAATAGTCTTTAAATTTTCAAGTTAAAACATTTTTGCCACGAAAATATTCTCAATTCCGAGTTTTGCACACAACAAAATCTTTTCAAAAGCATCACTGCCCAGCCGCGATCATTCGATTAAACCTCGAAAAAATATTAATCGCACGAATATCTACATAGCGTTATCCTGAGAATGGAGAGTTCATTATTTATTATGAATATTAGTCAATTTTTATTTAGTGAAAAAAAGCGAGCGGCCAGCCCGACTGCAATTAACTGGCCCAACCCTGTAATTATGGACAGTAAATTTCTGGACGGCAGGACTCGGGTATATTGTTCTATCTGGCTTATAAGGATTAGCTCACCGCTGCCAGGCATCGCTCATTTGAGGCCAGATATCTAGATGTGATCTGAGGTGCTGAATCGGCTCGGGGAATGCTGTCGCGTTTTTCATAATTATGAATTAATGTCCAAGGTTTTATATTTTAATATATGAATATAGTTTTTGCGATGGAGATCAAGTTATTGTCAAAAGCAATGATTTCAGTCAGTTTGTGTTTCTGTAAGGTGTCTAAGATCGTCACACATATGCTCCCAGGCCCTCCTTGCTACGCCTATGATTTCACAGCTATCATAAAGTAATAATAATAAAGCTTCCCCTATTGTAAAGTGACCGTTAAAATGTCGAAAACTTATTACTATTATAGAAGAAACTAAGGAAAGTTCCCTACTTAATTACATGTGGGCTCTATCTGAAGCGGGAATCGCGTACTGTGGCCTTCTAATTGAGTTTCCTATTTAAATAATTTGGGATGGGTCGGTTCCTAGCACCTTTAGTTAATAAAATAGTATTACAGAAGTCTGAGGTAAACTACCTATGTCTTTATTAAAACTACCGTTCGACTACTTAAATAATTAGAAATTACAACAGGAAAGTAAAGCTGTAAGGATAAGTTATGGCCAATAACATCCTCGACGCTAAGTATGCATTACGTTTAACTTTAATTCTAGTGTAGCCACCCTTTCAGTTATTATAAGTATCTCGTTACACTTAACATTTTTAAAAGAATTACTACGGTACACCTAAGTATGATAATTAAGTGGGTATTGGCAAACACGCACAGACAAACACGTCCTTGGGACCCAGGATGTGGAATGTCACGTCAAGCTAACATAGTCGATAGTATTTGAAATAAGAAAATGATATTCATAACAGGAAATAGGTATCGATACCAATGCCGCAGCGAGTCGATCTCTGACCCCTATTCATTCACAATTAGGCTCGTGTCACGGCACGTATGTCGTGTCGTTGTCGTGTTGTGTCGTGATTTCGAGACACAATGGCATCACGTCATGACGAGGCAGAATGTCGGCCATTCATGCTCTTTGCACCACACACGCTTGTCTCTTTTTTAATACACACGGAAATTGGAACGTTTGGTGTTTTGAGTTTGGTATGGTGAATAGAGAGTTTGTAAAACAGGTATGTTTTGATCAATGTTAAATTTAAGTGTGATTTTAGGACCACACAAAATGGGGAGTTAGACTTAATAACATAACGTAACACCACGCCTGTAACCTAATAGTACATTTTGCCAGTTATGTATAAGTCCCATGTGTGGCCTATTGCCACCAACCGGGCACAAATCCAGAATCTACTACTACGAAATTCCTGACGAAAAAACCCGACAACAATTTACCCGACTTGGGAATCGAATCGGACTTCATGCTCAGCAGTTGCGCGTGCGCCCATTAGACCAACGAGTCAAACTAAAGACTGAGGATAGACTAAATAATTATAGGCACCACTGTTGTTTAGGAGGGTAAGTCTCTAGTTTTTTTTTCTACAGATTGTAGATATCTAATGGTTTTGCACCAAAAAAACTAGTTTTTTATATATAGATATCTACAATCTGTAGATATCTATTGGTTAAATTAAATTATTAATATTTATTAATAAATTATAATTAATTAAATTATTGGTTGGTTTTATTTGGTTAAATTGGTTATTGGTTAAATTTTCTAACTTTTCATCTACCTTTAAACCTCAGTCCAAAGCAAGATGAGTATTGTGACAATATTCAAACAGATTTTTAAGTCGATCTTTTCTTCAATCCCATTTCATTTTCCTTTCGATAATTCTGAAAAATAAATCATTTACATACTGAACCCCAGTATTCGTAGAGAATTTGCAAAACTAAGAACTTCACAGCTGCTAGTTCAAAAGGCTTGGTCTAAGTTCTAACTAGCAAGTAGCCACAAACCTGCTAGATCAGATTTACGATCGTTTTTAGTTTAGCGAGTTAAATGAGCGTAGTTATAATAATTATGCTTTTCTAACACTCCTTTTTCTCTCCATTATTTCCTGAGTATAAAATTGTCAATAAACGTAAGGGCGTCTATACGAGTAAGAAATAACATAACCCTTGAAATTGTACTTCCCAAAATAAAGCCACCCAAGACCCAAAGAAGGTAGGTATAAACAAGGTAGGTACTCTTTCAAATTCAAAATTAATTTCGAATCCGATAAAATAAATACTTATGCCTCAAGAATGGACCAATAAGGGTTCGAAAAAAAAACAATGACCACAGAGCGGTCGTGGTCGGAACATACGCCACGAATGGCGACCTGCGACCCACGATTTGCATACAATGTGGCTGCGTGGGCGCATGTGGCGCATTCTTTGTGTGCACGTGTGCTTGGACGCGACGCTACGGGCTATATTTAGTAATAGATATTACAGTTTCTTTTTACATTACTTGAATAGTCTATGAGTTCAGTTTCTTCGTCGGCAGTCGAATTATGTCAACCAGCCAGCGCAGCGGTGACAGAGAAGTATGAGACAGTTTCGTTAGCTGTCATCAAGACACTTGGCCAGTGTGGTGGTCTTCTCACATTAAATTGGGGCAGTCATTGGTCAACTGAGAATCAGGATTATTGTTGTTAATTGTGGACTGTAATTAATTAGGATGAATGCTGGTCGGAGAGCCAATAAAACGATTTAATAAATATGACTGTTTACTTACCAAGAAATATTAACAACACGTCTACTCTTTTCTACTACTGTGACATAACAAAAAACAAAAGAGAAAATAAAAAATACTACATTTAAATACAATTCAAAAATAAATTAAAAAGAAAAAGATATAAAAAGGTTGACCGTCGCCAACAATTGTATTCTTATTCGTTAGTAATTATTTGTACAAAATGTTAGGCCGTGTATTTTATACATCGACTGCATGTATAAAATAGAGTTCATAAAGCATACGATACACTAGAAGCTGATGGACGCTACTGAAAATACCAAACTCGTCGGCAAATTTTGGGAAAGAAGAAGAAGAATACATCGAATAGTAAAATACGCTTTTCTAAAAGCTGTGTAAACTGAGATTAAGATTGGGATTCTTCTAACAATCCCTTATGAATTTACACACTGGTTTGTTGATCCCATTAAAGTTCATGTCCCTGTCACTTTGCCAATCAACCTAGCAAATGTTTGTGTCTGTATTTCCGACCAAACACCTGTGTGGGCTGAAACCTTCAAACCTCTAGCATTTCGCACCGTTTCAATTTCATTACCAGATCAAAGCAAGATGGCCATCAAACCAGCCTACCGAATACAATCAAATAGCGACACCACACTAATGGTTTGCCTAAACATATTTCACAGTACGCAATCACGCTGCCTGGCATGTTTATTTGAATCGGCAATTTTTCAACGCATTCGTACCGCAATGCAGTTGCCACGAAGATTTATTGCACGAGAGAGGAGTTGTCGGTTCGAATCAGGCGCGACTTGATTAATGCTTGTCGCACGATCTATTTGCTGCCCACAGTGCCCAGTGTGCCCGCGGCCTGGCAAACTGTTTCATACTAGGAAATAGCTTGTGAACTATTGTGTTTCGCTGTTACGTGTCAAATGAATTTTTTCGTTTGTGATTTGAGTTAGTGTTTCGGTTTTGTGTTTCAGTTGTTCAGTATGAGCTTACAGTTGCAGTTACACGCGATGTTTACATTTTGATTGCAATTTTAAAACCGGTATTCAATATTTGAAACCCAAAAATTTTGCTAAAAGCGCTGGGATACTTTGCAAATCTGAAACCCATAAAAAACTCCATTTATCGTTTCACTTTTCATCCCTAAAATCTGCCATACGCAAAACAAAGTCAAACAGAATTATAAAAGCAAGTACCGTATCTAAAGCGGTGATAATTTCTCATGGTGCAGTTCCCACCCGCAGGCCCGAGGGAAGCCAGGGCGCGGGGTTAGTTGACCGCATTACGAGAGCGACAACGCGCACCATCCCTTATGGACTATTTATCAAATGATCATTTGATTTTCTTGTGTTTGATCACTGAACACATTAGAATTTGCAACAGCTAAAGTTTTGGTAGCTTCACTTTTTATTGTTTTAGTGTTTTGTTTTTAGACGATGGTGACCTTTATTGACGCACAATTATTTTTAGGTTTAGTTTTTGTTTTAAGCCGCTGTATTTTGATAATGGAAAAATTAATGTTGACGCTTTGACCCTTTTTAGAGTTTGTAGGTATCAATGGATACCTTTTTTATGTTTTCATAAAGAAACAGATCACGCTCCTTATTCATGTCAGAATTATAATTGTAAAATAAGGATAGGTAGATTGGACAAGCCCGATTGATTTAATGTAACATGTCAATTTAAAATTTACATAAAAATTCGCTTTACATCACCCAGTTTATCTATGCAACTTTGTATGCTTCCGTTATGAAGTGTAGTCCATATTTTTTATACTGCCAAGAAAGTAGTGAGAATTACATCGATAAATTGAATACCAGTTCTTGTCGTAGACTATGTTATAAAGTAATTGTAAAAATATCTCCTAAAGGAATTAATTTAGGAAACTGTCGTTGTCAGAATCAAACCCACACTTTCGAAATCCGTCCACTGAGCCCACTCGAGTCGCGCACCCTCGCCCTCACTACGATACGTCTTATAAAATACGATCTGTTTTGATTGTGGCCTGGGGCACAAATCAATTAGGCCTCCCCTCGGCCTCCCGCGGCGTAGCACCCGCGACATCCAACCCAGTGGCTCGTTTTATGACACATCTCACAACGGACCGAAAAGCGATTCATTAACATTCACCGACTTTATTAGGACCAATTGGCGCGCACTCCGCGTCTTCGTTATTATCATTGATTGGTTATTTTATTACTGCGCTGTAAATCAAGTTGTTGTTAACGCGAACTGCGCGGTGACGGTTGCAGGAAAACTTATCCGGTGATTAGATATAATTTGCGGAATTGTGTTTTGTTAGGCTAATGAGAAGTGACGTCCTGCTACTTCTTCCTGTGTGGATGTTGATATAGGTACTTAAAGTGTCCGGTACATAACCAGCTCAAGAGAATCGGAAGTAGGTACAGCATCAATTGCAGGCCATAACTGCATACACGAGGTAAAAAATATAAGTGATAATGACTACACGGTACACGATCAATGTATTTTCAAGCTAAGCAGACCACATCAAAAGCCAAGAAAAGCGTGAGAAAGAACAAGAGGATTTTACAAATTAAAAACATATCCGGCAAAATTACATACTGCCATTACCTACTATATGTTCTCATTACATCGCGATCATTCCTAAATTGTTACTCACAATCGCTCTACGTCCGTAGAAACCGAACTGCCATGTACCCGAGATAATTTTAAACATACGACTAGATCATTAAGCGTATCGATTTCCTATTAATCTTCCATTTAATATACAATCTAATATAGAAAATAATGACGTAATAGAGGCCGCCGGCGACAGGGTCGTTTCCCACGCCGCCGCCGCGGACAATTTTTATAGTTTTTTATAAAGATGAAAATAAATTAAGTTTCGGTAATCAGACGCCGCCTGATTCCTGATCCGCTTCTTTGCAATATTTCTAAAAGCTATTACAAATACATTTATATTACCACACAAAAAAGCTCTCGGGCAATTTTCGCCACATAATGAGCCCATTATGGGGAATTTTGTTTTACCAACATAATAACACCGCCTTTTATTCGGGCGATCCCGTCCGCAAAGGACTTCGTGTTTTAAAGGACAATATTATTCCAGACTTGATGAGATTTTCGTGCTAAAATTTTAAGACTAAATTGCCATCATTATGTATTTAACGCTGAGGATTAAGATAGCAGCGGTCGAATAGGTCAGCCATCTCGGGATTACTGATTGCTTAAATACACGAACGTAGTCATATAGGTATTTAAGTATGTATTAGTTTATTATGTGGGAAGGTAAGTATCTTCTTCGAAAGGTTTCTTTGCCATAGTAAACGAAAAGATTTTTCCGTAGGAAATCTATGGCGCCGTTTTTTGTATTTATTGTTGATTCAGAATAATACTAATGATATAATAAACTTTTGTGGTACAAAATTTTACTCTATATGAATGAATATTACTTCTGTCATCGGAAAAATTGAGTAAAACTGATACTTTTTTTGGCAAAACAACATTTGGTTTTACAAAAACTCGTTATCTCTTTTTATTCATGAAAAAGTATTTTATTTATTTTTCAACTTGCAACTAACATTACAGGTCTTAACCTAAGTAAACTTATAAGAGTAACTTAAAATAGGTGACCATATAATTTATCCAAAGTCAGACCTCCAAAAACAAAGCATCCCTACAAGACCTGCATTATAATAACCTGGATTTATGTGTGTAATGTCGTTCATGTTTCTGACAAATAAATGATAGTACTCGTAAAAATCCTTCCAGTAACATGATCTAATAAAGCTCTAAAACTACCTTCTTTCAGTGAAACCTTTTCCCAGCTTCCAGCTAGATTGTCCATGCATCAGGGCGCAGCCGGACGGTCCGTAATGGCGCGCTCGTGAGCTGTCCATTACTCCGTCACCGCGTGCGCACCCGACCTGCAGCTCACTAGATCACGCTTAAACGCACTGTCTAGCCTTTTGCAGGAGTAAAACACTTTTCTAACGTTATTTTTGTTACAGTTTTTCGAAAAAACGTGTAGTCACCAAACTTCGACTGAAACTGAAAGTGTTAAATACTTACCTACTTCACTGACATTTTACATCAACGTCATTTTCGAAATTTCAGATTTCGTAATATTGACTGTAGTTTCAACTACATCTACTTTTCTCCACAGATGTTACCTAGTATGACAATTAACGACATCTCAGGACGTGTGTTCTAAAAACATTACTTTCCAAATCAAAACAAACCTTATCAAAAGCCGTGATCTCAACCCAAATTATGTTAGTTACAAAGGACGATCATCCGAGGACGAGCTCCGAACGTTAAAAACATCGAACAAAAAAGTTCAATCACGAAGCGAGGTTAAAAATAAATTTAGCTATCGACCCGCCATTACAGGACACGTGACGCACAACATCAACGGATTAATTCCGTTACGCGATCAGAGAACCCTAATTATTGCATTATTGTGGGGATCTATCCAAGCCTAAAGAGGTAGTGGATTGAGTTGATTTTGGCACGTCGTAAGAGCGCAAGCGCGTGTTCGCGGCGGAGAGTGCGCCCGCGCCGCCGCCCTCGCTCCCGACATTATCCTTGTAATTGGCGATTTTATGCAATTTATGGCGATTCGCGCAATTTACGAGCAGCGGACAAGTGGGCGACGCTGAGCTTTTTACCGGGATATAGCGAAATTGACTCAGGGTTTCAATTAAAATTTTATACTCCGCAAATTACCTGCCAATTATATTCCATTAGTCAACGTTAAAGAACCACAAAATTGGTTTTTGTTTTAATTTTTTGTTGAAATTGTTTTGCTCTTGTAAATAGTGATGAATATCTTGAATTTAAGGGCATTAAAATTTTAATATCTTCAGTATTAAATTAAGATACGCAGGTACACTTGATTGCATCATCAAAAACGACATGTATATTTTAAGTACGTTCATTTTCATTTTCCGACGACATATTTTATACTGTACAGCACATTGCTTCAAGACTGAGAACTGCTTGTTTGGCTTTTGGTGCCTTCTAAAAGTTACCAGGGGAGTTTTGATTAGTTATAAAACCCGTGATAGCTTGGAACTTGCTAGTTGTACGAATCCATTTTTCTAAAGCCTGGTTGAGACTTACGCGGGCCAGAGGAAAATGCATGAAAAGGGAGAATGCCTCTACCCACCCGTATCTACGTGGAACAAGGCTGCTAATTATGATGATGATGTTTCTAAGAGTCACCGATGAGATAACCGATAAGTCACATTGTATAGCCTTTTTCTATAAATACATTGGTATTCAGCTTGCATAATAAGTAACTATGACCTGATCAACTACAATCGACGTGATGTCATCAACGAACGCATTGAGATTTTAACTTGTGACCATCATTATAGTTTTGATGGAATAATTGTTTTGTAAATTATTATACGATAATTTAATGTGGCCCTTGAGCAATAAATTGCACGTAATTTAAGGCGGAGAGTGGTCGAGTGCAAGTTGCGATCCACGCACGTCGCGTACCCAAGACTTGCGCGCACGCATGGGCAAGATAAATATTGCATACATAATAACCTCTTTCTCGTCCGCGTAATAACCCAGTGTGACATAAGCAGCTGCGACTGATTAAACAATCGTGTCCTCCATTAAAACAATATAATTTCGTAAAATTAAAATGCTATTATCGATACGATATTGAACATGTGTGACTTCGTGAGAGGAATAGTGAAGAAATTGCTGATGAGGTACGCAAGGCAATGCTGATGGTACAGCCTACAGGCTATGTTATTATTTACTCAGTTTATGCTTTAATTTTGTTAAATTGCAACCTCTAACTTGATGAGCATGCGGCCGACTTTGCATGGTATCATCATTTTGATCACGTTGTTAATGAGCTAATCGATGAAGCATTTAAATTAAGTTTGTTTTCTTTGTATTATAAACAGAACCTAACCGCTTACTCTAACTACGTCACGGCTACGCGATATGTAAGCTATGAATACTATGGAAATGCAAACTGTCATATAATTTTATTGAATGCAGTATCAGGACTCAGAGCTAATCTCAACTCATGATTTCGTAATTAGGTACGCACGTTAAAATAAACTAATAATATTGTATTTATAAACTGTCCCAGTGTTTGAAAGATAATCGCAAGTTATGGTAAGATCATAAAGAAAGCTCTCGAAGGACTTAAGCATTATGTTAACTTTCAAGAGCGTTTGTCTTGAAATTGCAAGAAGCCTATATTTTTAAAACACTGAACCTACTGTATTAAACACAATTGATGAAAAAGCTTAGTTTGATTAAAATAATAAAGCTCCTGTGATTATAACTTATTCTTATGTACAAATAAATTGTTATTATTTATTCCAAAACGATTAAAACCACATTCCTTATCAATATACGATTTGTCTAGCTCCACGATTAAATAAAATGACTATAATCGTCGATATTTGATTAAAAGACGAGATAAATCAACCCAACAATTATGTGGATATTTGTCAAGCGCGAAATTTATTACCGATAATAATTCCACGAATGTTAGTGCGGTATTATAAAAGTCGAGTTCGCCTCGTACTCGCGTTCGTAGGACAAGCCGGTAAGGCGTCTCGTCCGAAATAGCCCGGCCAGATATCCGCCGGTCTTATGACAGGCCGAGCGATATTTATGTCGCGCGGCCCCGCCCACCACCGTGGCTCCATTCAGCCTGTTTGTATTTATTTCGTGCCTATTTATTTGTATTTGCCTTCGCTTTTGAATAATGCATGAGCGGAGCGTTTCCGTCGTGCGTAGGCAGCGTGACGCCGCCGCCGCTTGTCGCAAGTCCCTCTTCGGACTTGTAGCCTCGGGTGTCTTTGTGAGGTTTGGTGGAAGTTGGCTCTCAGCGTTTTTCGATTAGCGGTCAGTAATAGTGAAGTTTAGACGCCTTTATGTAAGTAGATAAAACCTCGCTTGAGGTCACGTAATTATGACAAAGAGGTGCACGATATTACTGCTTTTAACAAATTGGTGGAATGTTTAAACGTTTCAATAAAAATAAGCATCTCACGCAATGTAACGTGAACAGATATATCTACCAACTTTTAGAACATCTTGTATACAGTGTTCGCAGCAGCTGTAAAGATAACCGATTAGATTATCCTACATCCACAACACCAATCAACGTTAAATTAGATTTCAGCTTTCGTATCGTGTTCTCACGGAGTTAATTAACATCGGGTGTGGATTAACGGAATTAATTATCGATAAGAGCCATTCGATTGGTGGATGCGTTCCTTTATTATTTGTTAGGTAAATCACGGCAGTATCGGCTGTATCGATTGCCCCGCCTCGCGATTTACTGCCCGGTGCGGTTGCGTCAACCAAGCCGCTGCCGCTGTGATATCTCGCTTTGTCTCAGCAGTACACCGGCGGGACATTGTTTATATTGACAACAGCACATAAAATATGTAAGCTTTGAGAAAGTTGTCTGCGAATGAATTCCAGGAATACATCATATCCGGCTGACAACACTATTGATTCAAGTTTCAAATACATGTTCTTGTAAAGTCTCCAAAACAATACCACGATTCACATCACACTATGGAGGAATATGTAATGATCGTAGCAGGTGCTACGATCCTTACACACTCCTTTTGCCTCGTCCACGTACATACTGACCAAACATGTCAAATAAATAAAAGGATAAAGTTATTAGACTGCCTAGCCATCAACAAAACAAACAGTCTTCTAAAACTTACGTCAGAATCTTTCAAATAAAGAATCAAAGACAAAAAACAACGGATATATTCGCGATAGTCCCGGAGTAAGGAGATCGGTCGCGCCGTCCATCCGCGGCAAACAGCTTCACTGCATCATAAATCACCGAGTGTGCACGCGACTTTAAACGTCCACTTTATACGCGATTACCGATATATAATGAACTTATGTAAAGACGTTATGATACCTTCAATTACTCATTGACAACGTGTTATTGTTGACTTATAAAGTTATAATTACCGGCTGACTAGCTTGCTACAGTTTTACGAAATCGCCTATCAACGCCAATTACTTGGCATCGCAATCCCACAATTGTTTGTTTCAACACAGATTTGTGGCGATGTAACTGTTACAGTGCTTCACTTAGTTTTTTATTTGGATGACGTGTTATAGCGGTTATGTTGCCTGTAATTACATGTAAGGATGTGGATTACGGTTTTGTTCGGTGAATAAAAAGTAGAGTACTCGGAGTAGCTGTTTTTAAACGATCAATTTATTATTGCGACTGCGTATGTCGTTTGACTGCCTCATTGGTAGAGTGGATGCAAGCGCGACGGCTGAGTATGAGGTCTTGGGTTCGATTTCTGGGTCGGGTAAAGGTATTTTTTCTATTAGGATTATTTTAATAGCATCCCTGGAGGCTGTATTTGACATAACGGGTGAATTGTGGTTCTACATACTATAAGATACAACTGTGCGTAACCCTTCAGGAATTACAGTCATTATGTTATTTTCTATCGCTAGTCGTCTTCAAAACAACATTTTATAACGTGTTTGTCAAGATTTCAGTGGATTTCCAAAACATTTCAACTCAAGCAATATTTTTGATAAACTCGCCATCAGATTTCTTAGAATAAACAACCCAAACTTTTCTGAATCAACTCGCCGCCAGACACCACCAAAACGATGTCAATGCCTCGGAGCAATTATGAAAAAAAAAATACAATAGCAACACTTAAATATACTTAATATTTTTTCATCTGACAACATAATAGGCGTAATAAAAAGGAACACGTGCGCACAGGCATCGCATGATGCGGCCCATCAGACTCTTGGCTACGAAATGTCTTATTGATTGTTTTAAGTCAAAACACAGCAAAAACATATTGCATGACTGTACGCGACTGTACAATGGCGCCTGTGGTATGAGCTTCTTTAATTGGACTGTGCACGTGTAGATTATGTGTGTAATGAAATAATAAATTTATTTATTTCAACATTGGATTTTTAGACTTGATTTATCAAGTACTGTTGCGCGTGAATAATGTCCGATCGTATGAAGCCTAAGTCCTGTTGAAGCCGTTCAGGGGTTGAGAGTAGGAAACTTCTTTCTCGGTGCTCAAATCTATAGTGTCGCTAAAGAATCTAGTCTGATCTTTAGTGGCATATGATGAGTTTGAGAAGCTAAGTATCGCATTCTAAAGATTTCATCGACTAATCTCATCACAGTCGCAAACAATAAAGTCCCTCTCTTGATAGCTCTTGTCTCGGCGTTGTCATGACAACCAGTTGTCTCCCGGTCCACTACCTCTCTTCAGTTTATATGTTCATTAAGTGCTCCCACCTTATTTATTTCCCCATGGGGCTTTGTTACTGCAGGGGAAATTAGCTGGCTTTGTCTATAGCTGACTCTGCACCGCGAGGGAAACAATGAAAGAAGGGGGCTACTTTACTTCGGAACGTCGGCTGTCACAATATAGTCATACGTGAGTAAATATGTTGATAATAAACTGATACACACACCATTTCCGCAAAACACAGATTAAATCCGTTCACATGACACATGACGAGACAAATAGAAAAACTTCAATGTCGAATTTTTTGTGGTGGTTCGCCGAAGTCTCAGAATGAATGTAACTGTCACAAATGTATGATTAACGCATCACGCCGGTTACATTCCTTGACGGCGGCCGCCCGTTACAAGTTCATCCCATTTAAATTTAGCGCGGCGCGTGCCGTTAGCGGGACTCTCCGGGGGGAGAGCGGCGGGCGCGGGGGGCACCGCCGTGGGCGGGACGCTCTACCATCACTCAAGTGACGAAAATTGACGGAAAATGGGCGGACACCGCTTGCCCGCGACGTCATCAATTACCGCGTCCCGACGGTCACCGGCGTGCAGTCTCAACGACATCGCCGACCGAGACGCATACCTAATATCCTTCCAAACGTATGCCATTATTAGAGCTCGACTCAACTTAAATCAAAAATAGCACCGAACACTCCAAGACGTATAATGTGTTCCAGCTTTTCATTATACTGGATTCAGGAAGACGGAAAGTAGCTAGACGCACGCTCGTACCGCAATCTGGAGCGATATCTCGGACAAGGATTATTGAGATGCAATCTAGAAGCCATCGATCGCTCGATAATTCGATCTAACTGCGCCCGCTATTGCGCAACCAGTCATCAGATCAAACCGTCGATATCTCGATGATACCTTTATTAAATGGTAGCTACAGCGAGCCCCTGTTCGGACACTCATAATTCACTTTTGTAAGTCACTTCTGTATAGATTTTATAGGTTCTAGGTTGCTTTTCAAACAAGCCTATTACCACCGCTTGTTCGGTACTATGACATACAGCTAGATGTAGCGAGTCAAACTAACCGCAAATAAATGTCTAAAGCAGGTATTTCAAGTGGAGTACGGTGTTTGCTTACGTTTTCTCGAGAACGAGCGAACGCAGGAAGCCGCAAGCAGGGCAAAAGCTCGGCGATCGATTTTGAAAATTGCCCATAATTAGCATGTATCTCACTCGTCCGGACGACTGTGCGTTTAAAAGTGGGAACTCAACCACAGGCTGCACAATATTCCAGTAGCGTTTACCGAGTAACGGCAGGCGAAGGCGACGGACACAAATTGCCGGAGGAGCTGCCACTACGCAAATTGTACGGAGAGCTGGATCGATTGTTCTCTCGCAAACATCTTGACGGACACCGCTGTCAGACTGAGGCTCCCTACTCCCTGCTATCGTAATCGCTAAAACTTTCGACTTTACAAATGTAATTTAAAATTCCATCAGCCGAACAAACAGTTGTGAATGTGCTATTTTGTAAACTATGATTATGTTCACGACAAACAACTGCACCGCATTACGACACCCACACGCGCACCGCGTCGTTATTGATGTGGTCGGGACCATTAATATCCAACAAACACCTTTCGGCTTTTTGATCGCACCAATTTTCATTTTATCGATTCTTTTGGGAATCGTGTCCCGTGATATTCGAAACTTATTGGTGTTAACTCAGTTATGAATTGGCTGATTTTGAAGGCTCGTTGAGATAGGTAGACCTATTAAATACGTAGTCGCGAACGCTACTTATTTTGCCCTTGAGGTGAGCACAGGCAGGCGCCCGCCGGTCGCGCTTGTGAATAATTTATTTGGAATCTAGATAATGCTTGTATTGGTAGCAACGAGTCACGTCTGAGACATTTGATCGTGTAACAAGAAGTGCGGTGTTTGTGCATGCAGCCGGGGCTGTAATGGTGGCGTAATTACGCAGCCATTATCAGGTGACCCCATATTGTGGTTGGTCGGCCAGTGCAAACAGTGCGTCGACCACCTTAATGGACTCAATATGAATACACCTACACCAGCCACGTAGGTATGTTGCTATATTATTTTCGTAAGTCTATCAGCTGGCTTTAACAGACATGGATAAGTGCCATTTTAATTGTTCTGTGGTTGTTTGTAATGACGATTTGTCGTGTGTCAGCAAACAGAATAGCATATTAGATAAGTATACTCATAATCTACTGTCCATGTGTTTTTGTTTTTCACATGTCCTTGTCCATAAGTTTTCATGAGACTTTTGTGTAATGTTTCACCTAATTCGTTGAAAATTTTTCGCGTTTTACTCAACTTCGACGCTTCAACTTTGATAAACCATAGTTTTCTTTTACAAGGCCTAAACTTCTAAATTAGATTAACTGCCAAACAAAAGAACTCCAAAGCAAACCGCAAGCTCTATTCAAGCATTATAATACAGCAGTGACAACAAACTGCGAGGGCACGGCGGCGACCGTCCGTCGCCACTCTTTGATGTCTCAATTAGTAACGCGACCGAGTAATTGTGGCGAAATTAATTCGCGCCCGCACCCGCGCTTGTGCCGCTCCCTGTTGCCTAGCAACCGTCTCGTTTTACTGACTACAGAGGACAGGGCTAGGGGATTCCACGAATTATTTATTCACTTTGATTAAACTCGCAGTGACATAGGCAGGTCGGATATTTGAGGAGCAAATTATATGGAAATCAAAAAAAAATCTTCGTTTTCCAGATGCCATGATTTCTAGGATTTTTTTACCTAAGTTAAAAACATAACATGATGCTTGTTATTTCCGAAGGGTTAGGCACCCTGGGTATCATAATACACCTACCAGTTAATAATAGAAGCTAGGTGTGTGAGGTGCTAGACTTGTTGTACTCAATAAACAAAATCAAAAACGTAAGTTTACAAATAAAATTCAAGACTAAGATTTCTTGTACTAGGGCTATGACTATATACCATCACAGTAGCTACTTCATAAATTCATTTCATCAACAACTTAGCTGTATCAATCATAGCAACAATCTTAGCTGTATTTCATTGTTGGAGATCGTGACTTACAACGCAGGTTCTTCGATCTGTTAAGTAGCATCGTTGCCTCATTGAAGGTCATTTCAATCGAGTCGGTGATTTAGGCTGCTAATCAGCGAGCAAATCTTCGACCATAAATTTTGATTCCAAACAATTTGCACTTGACGATAAATCACTTGAAGAGATTCGAAACTTTTCTGACTGTTCGTCATAAGTGCTACAGCCCAATGTGTTCATTCTCTCAAATCGATATCAAATGGCACTCGATCCCTAAGATACAGGAAGTGACTCGACATTAAACCGTAATGCATTTCACACTCAAGAGTGTTCCAAAGAGAGCCTTAATAAACCAATTAAGGTTCATTACCTAATGCAGGGCGGAAGAGGAATATTACTCGGCCATCATTACGACCACAAACTCCCCTTTGTGTAAAATATTGCATTTCACATGTTTGTTGAAAAAAACTATGGCGAAAAGCGTTAACGGCTTTATCAGACGGCCGTGCGACTTTCGTTATTAGCGTACCGTTTATATCGAATATGTACTACGTGACCGTCACGCTTGTCTTCAAGAAGAGGTAGGCAGAAGTTTGTATGTTTGGTATACCTGTAGAATTCAGAGATTAGTACTTTTTGGACCTAGTTATAATAAAAACATTATTTCAATTTTTTATCTTGTTTAGCTTGTGAAAAAAGATAACCGACGTTTTAAAGTGAGAAAATACAAGAAAACTAATTTACTTAAGCCTGTAATGGATACGATGATTGCTAATTAATCACCTGTTAACAGACAGAACGCCTTCACAATATTTCGTGATGTAAGTATCATGATTTAATACTTACGCTGTAAGAATGCAATTATTATATTGAGACAATGAGGTTTGCGTGAGGACCTTGGTCATTATTACTCTCAGATTGTAGACAAGATAGACTTCACCGGAATTAAGCTAATATTTCAATTGATCATCAAAAGTCATCTAACCAGTTGTGGTTTCTGGTTACTTTTGCTCGCCTGAGGTAAAATTAAATAAAGTAAAGATTTATCAACGAAAGAAAACTGGGAAAAGTGTGTTTTTCAATACGTTTTGTTTTAGTAATAGTATCAAGTGAACTGATATTTGTTGACTTTTTGAGTTATGCTTGGGGCTAACAGAATGTCTCGGTAAATCTTTAAGAGAAACATTTATTCGGCTAAAATAGTTATTTTTTAAACACCTGGAAAAATAAAGTAACTTTTCGCCATTTATCGTGACATTACTACTTTTTCCTATAATTTCAGAGCTATCTTTTTCTTGTACTATTGACTGATCCTCGTTAATCATTATTTTTACTGCAATACTTCGTCAAATATCTACAGAACCAGCACAATTTATTAATGAGTTCACGACACAAAACAGTAGCCTTTTTACCGTAGTACAATGAAAATGAAAACGGCTTGGTATTTGCGGTCGTGTGATGAATGACGCGGCCACTGCCCCGTTCAGCTTCGCCCCCATTATACACCACACAACACAACATATGGCTGATTTGCCTCCGCATGAGGGTATCAACCATTGTTTGTTTAACCTGCGGACAGCTATCCATGGGTATTTAGGGTTTTGCAGGTTTCGTTGCAGTGGGTATTGGATAATGCTTTTTAAAGTCCAATTGTAGATATAATAAAATTATTAATAATAATAAAGTCCATTCATGATATGCTCATGTTTAATACTGTTGAGATGCTAAAGGGATTCTGTTGTTTACCTTCATATGAAGGTAGTCTTGTTCATAAACAATACTCAAGAAAATTATTTTCAGACTTAGTCGTAAAACATTTTTCACGTCTGCAACGAAACCCTTTTATACCAATACGCCATTCAAAGTAATACTCTGAATGTAAAACATTTCCTAAGAAAAGTATTAAAGTGACATAAACGTGTAACAGCTGGTTTGAAAGGAGAGAGCTGAAAGGCTCTGTTTGTTCAGCCAAAGAGGGGAGCACAATGAAGCTGGCAGCGAAGCAATAAAAGTCACATTAAGGTAAGAGCAAGGCAAGGATCCCAGTCACTACAGACGGCGATGAATTTATCTCAGACACACACGACGAGGATTCCGAATTGATTGGACTGTTACATGACCTGGTTGAAGGAAATTTCTGTCTCGTTTAATGATGAAGCTTTTCTCGATTTTACATTAAAAGTATTTTCCTATGGGCGTAAATTCGTTTTACTTACGAGAAAATTGTTGTGTAAAAGTAAATACTGTAATAAACATTTCACTGGCGACGAAGATATTAACAAATTCTAATACATTTTAGAATACCACAGAAATGGGAATATGTAAGTTAAGTGGACGAACCACGCCTTAATCACAGCCTTTAATTATCGACCTATTAGATACTATTCATGGTGCTGAAGCTTATTTCAGGTGTTATTTGATCAATAATTTAAAATGTAACAATTAAGTTTCCACCGTCCGGCGTCCCAAGTAGACGAATTATTTAGCCGATCACGTATTCAGTACCATAGACGTTGGATTTCAAAGACATCGTGGCCTGTAATTATGTATAATAATTCCAGTCCAACAAATGGGGCAAAGGACATAATTACAGCCATAGATTTAATTAAAGCTAGTTATGGGAAAGGTGTCCACTTTCACGCGCACGACGCGGTACCTCGTATCTTGGAAATTCAACTGCGATTCTATACGCTTTGTAATTAATAGTTTTAATGACAGATACTTAATAGCTTTACAAATAGCGTTTGTCTACGAAAACGTTATCACTAGTGGGATATTCTTGAAGTTTTTTTCTCTACTTAGATTACATAAATCATCGACACACGTGTGTCCACGATAAATCATTGCATGTAGGTTGTAATTAAAAGCACGATTTCAGGTAAGATTTGAGAACAGAGTATATAATTAATTTTTGTATTTCGTTAGATGAATCACCGTTGATTAGATGGAGCTGCGCCCGCGTCGGTTCCGTGACCACTTGTTGTGGATGCAGATGTTTACGTTATAATTACTCGCCGGCTTAATGACCTTTTCACTACAACCGTCGACTACGTGCAAGGCATTACTTAAAATAGTTGATTTACAGATTATTTGATAAATTAATGAATCCTCTGTAGAGTACAGAACATAAATCAGTGTGAATTACCTTTTAAAAACGTTTTTTCGCACGTCCTCACGCGCGCGATTATAGGAAAATTATAATAATTGTGCGCGGCATAATTACGTGATGTAATATAAAGGCAAGCGATATATTGCCGCCAATTTGAATTCATGTAAAATATCGCGCAATAAATTTACATTTTATAAGTTTGCCCTCGCGGTGGACGTGGGCGCGATATCTCTGTTTAGGATCAAAAACTCGTATCTGAAAATTGCGCATACCGATCTCACGGTGACCTGGTCACTCAATGACGCATGTTTACATTAAATACTCTACGTGGACAGCATTCTGATGACATTATTGGTAATCTATAATTTTCAAATGATACTTAGGTAGGTTTAATAATAACCGTTATAGGTAATTAATACAAAATGTTATGGTGAATTTCTTTAGAAAACTATACCCATCAAAATTAGGTACTATAAAACAATAAATTAATCAGATAAGACGTTTTTCGGCTGCTCAGATCTTCAACGGATAATCGCACACAATATCTGTGAGTTACATCGCGATTGAGGCAGATTACATTATTTTTATCCGCGTAAAAATATTCTCAGTATGATAATGCTTAATTCTTGACATATTTTATATAATGCGAGCCCCAGGCCACTGAGCCGACACTATGTCTAATAAATTTATGGACCTTCATTTTCATGTTGATCGGCGCTCGAAAATATAATCGTCGCGCTTGAGGCGCGGCGCGTGAGTCTCGACTTGCGTGACGAAGAGACGAAGCCAGTGCGCAGGCGCTGACGGACGAACACAAGACTCGATCCATTCAGAAAAGGTCCATTACTTCAGCACTTTACCTACTGTCTTCTTAATTAAAGGTTTTGTCTCGTCATTCCACTGACCTTTTTATTTTCTTCGATTTTGCTGACTTGGCTGACTGAATGGAGGAAGGGTTACATAACCGTGACCCGAGGCGTTGCCCAGGCAACCTGTTATATTGTTACGACCTACTGTTGTGATCTTTGAGCTCAGTTGAAATGTAAGTGTTGCAAAAACGATGTTTGTTCATAATTTCACTAGGTATATCGATACGTAAATGTATTGTAATAAATCAAATCGGCAAAACAATTTGACGTGGGTGAGGGTTAGGTCATCACACTCATAACAGTGTAAGTACTATACAAATAGGCGTGGTGAAGTTGTAGTTTAAAATGTATAAGTAGGAAACTATTATTGAAAGAGAAAAGAAGATTATTGAATAGTGCTAGTGATATTTTGACTTTCTAAATTGTACTACGGATTTTATTTCATAAAAGCTACATGGAAAATTGGACCTCGTGGCTTTATAAGAACTGCCACTCGGGTCGATCTTTAGGTAAAGCTGTGCTTGCCTAGGTCGGTCTGTGGATGGGTGACCGCCCGACATACCGAGTTTCCTCCGTGCATCGGAAAGCACGTTAAGCTGTTGGTCTCGGCTGCCATATATAGATCTTTGGCAGTCGTTACAGGTAAAATACTGGTATTCTGCTGCATCCGTTTAGACTGGAAGCCAGTCTTACCAAAGAGTATCGTATTACCTAGTATTAACTGGGTTGTGGAGGTCAGATAGGCAGTCGCTCCATGTAAAATACTGGTATTCAGCTGCATCCGGTTAGACTGGGAGCCGACCCCAACATAATTGGGAAAAGGCTATTAGGCAGATGATGTTGATACATGGAAAACTGGAAGCCCTAGTGATTGCGTTCACAATATATTAGGTATTTTTTTTTTTATTTGGAATGGGCTAGCTCTTGACCTCAATCTTGCCCTAAGGGCAGAGATGAGGTCGACAATGGAACGAGCTTACCCAGAAGACGCCTATTTACTCGCGACTTAAATAGATTGGTATGCGTAATATAAAAACAGCAATCGTTTAAACGGCGTAAACTCTACAACAACTGTAACATCACACCAAGCGCTACAGAACATTGTTCTCACGGTACAAAATTTCTAAAAAACACAATAACAGCGTAAACTCGTAACAGCGAAGAAAAAGTGCGAATATAAATGTCAAAGCGAAATGCGTAGGAAACTGTTCGCGGGGTTAAATGATGTGGAAACTGACATGAGGGTATGGGGATCAGGGACTACACTGTGTTCGTTCATGGTAAGTAGGGTCGGGTGATTAAGTATGTGTTTTTTATTGGTTAATGTAAGTGTGAGTTTTCTTAGGTTTAAGGGTTAACAAGTCATTTCTCAAATAAGATATCAGAAAAGCTTCAGTAGGTTCCTATAAACGAAAATGTATCAACACTGCTTGACAGATGACATGAAATTGCAGATGCATTGTTAAAGTTTACTTTTACGTATAAAACAGGTGCGTAAATGTGCAATCAGCCCGTTGCGACGCATTGTTCCACAATCTCCACATCGTTGTCGAAGTATAAACTATAAAGTCATTTACATAAATCATATTTATGAAGCACTAAACGCAGCCGTGCGTAATTATTCAACAGTTCAATATATCATCAAGTTGATCGACTTATTAGGAAGCGAACATGGAAAGAGCCTGCTTACTGCACATTAGTTTACCCAAGCATTAATATCATTCGGCCATGTACTTGCACGTATCAAGTGTATACCCCATATAAATTTTAATCGCTTACTCAGAAATCATTATAATAATTACGTATAATGCGAGCAACGTTGTGGGCTTAGGAACAAAGAGAGCGACACCTCGCTGTCGGTGCACGGCCGCAGCCAGCGACGTACTCAGCAGATCGCACAGATAGCACTGAATGTCGCTCCAAAGATCGTATCTCGCTTTATTACAAACACTGGAAATACTTTTACAATAGTCATGGGTGGCAGAAATAAATGTATCAACTTGATGCGTTCCTGCTATCTCTGCAGATACGGGAAATTGGATGGAACGTTTCACACTTAAAATACTTAATAACATTTAATTCCTCTCTAGACACTTCTGAAGCATACGTGACATTAAACAAAACATCGCAGGTCTCGTAATAAGCTCAATATATGTGCATAAAGTATGACTAAACCTCATTTTAAAGTTAAACGTGTCGCCGTAATTACTCACGAAACTAGTTTAAAAAATATAATTTTATAACAAAAGTGAGACCTTACAAGAAACCATTACAGACAAACCTTTCGAAGTTTGTACACGTCCTTTTAATTAAACAATAAAACATTTAGTTCAGTTGTTGATAGAAACTATGAAGAAAATTGCAATTACAACTAGGCTACGTATTATTGAATTGAATCGTTGATGGCGTTTCGATTAATTGTATCATATTCTGTAAACGTTATCTTACGCTGTAATCGATTTTCTTTACGGAAACATGTTGCATCTGGCCACGTGCTGGTTTCCAATGGAGTTAGTCCGGAGAAAGCAAACTGCTGTTTTATGATAATCAAGTCATTCGTCTCGGGAATGTGCTCAGCGACAAAACGACTTGTTCAGGAAACGATGCACTCAAGGGTTCCGAGATTTATCTTTTTAGTGAGGGGTAAAAAAGTCGCTTGATTCTGAATCTTGACTGCAATTTTTTTAATGCAGTTTCTTTTAGTAACTACAATACAAATACAAAATAGTTTATTGTGCCAATTAGGTATTACATTACAAGTTAATGTGTTTGGAGCCCCCATTTAGGCAAACAATGCCTGTATTAGAAGGCTCCTGTTCGATTACAAAGTTATCTGAACCGATGCTAAAACTTTAAAATGAATACTTACACCTATTTCAGTCCACCAGACCTGTCATTAAATACACGACATAATAAATATTAAAAACAGTTCTCAAATATTGGAATTAAAATTAATCCGTGAATAATTAAATAAATTTTATTTTATGTTAAATCGATTCGTGACTAGTCGATACTTTGATGGGTATGTCAGCGCATCGAGAATATCTGCGAACGGTACAAATGTCAGTTTCAGACTTATCTATGATCTCATGGGGAGGAATATTTTATACAAAGCTCTTTGCTATGAGTGCCGCTCCCAGACTAGATGGAACGCGGTTCTATGGAAAACTATTGATCGATAAGCGTTTCAACGGGTTTTATGAAAATAAGTGGTTTCATTGTAAATGATTAATTACAGCATTTATTTATTAAAATGTGAAGATGAAAATGGCTCAGTGGACAGTTATCATAATCCATATCTCAATATTATTATATTCACGTTTATAAAACCTACATCTTTAACACTGAAAACATGATATTTACCGTGTTTACTGTTTATTTTGATGTGAGTGACCATGCCAATTTAAAATCAGTGTCTCTTCTGTTAGTGTTTCGATGACAATTCAAATTGAGTCGGGCATATAGTGTTTGGTAATACTGGGTAATACGATACCCTTTGTTAAGACTGGTTATCAGACTTTCAGGTCACTGACTAGCTGTAACGACTGCCAAAGATCTATATATGGCAGCCGCGAGGCACGGAGGAAACTCGGTACGTAATGGGCGGTCACCCATCCACACACCCACCTAGGCAAGCGCGGCTTAACCTAAAGATCGAACCGAGTGGCTGTTATTATTAAACCACGAGCTCCTTCAGTTTACTAGACTAAAACTTAACATACATTCATTCAAACATTGAACACTTTACTATAACATCAAAACCTGCCTCTAATCTCAAAATTTCTAAACTCAAAATCAGCCTCAATCCCATCTTGTATTCACTCGTATAACCCAGAAACTCGGCCATAGTCCGTCGAAATACCCCCATAATTACACCGTGTACGTTTTTATATCCGACATGACGTCACAGGACAGGTTCCCGGTGACATCCACCTCGCCAATGGCGGTAAGACTCGCCGCATCGCCATTGGTGTGATTCGTCTCACAGCTTACGATCCTGTGATTTGATATTGTTTTTTGTTACTTTTCTAATGTGAAGTGTTTCTTATTCTTTGTGTGATTCGGTTTGAGATGGTTTTGTGATATGATTTGGAAGTAATGAAACATTGTGATATAATAAGCCTGGGTTTGTTACCAAACATGATTTTAATGCTTATGTCAATGTATACTATAAACTGTTTTATTGTATTAAATTGAGTTAGTTACAGGGTTGCATTAGTATTTATTTAACTGATACAAGACACACTATCTTCCTGCCCTTGTCATATGTCATTTTTGGAGTCGGCGCAACACTTTTTTTTTCATTTTTAATAATCCAAAAACCACATTACGTTATGATTTACTTTTATCAGCAGAAAAAAAAACTATCAACAGACATATTTATTTAAACCGCTTGTTACTAAAACGCCCATTGAATAAATAAGTTGCAGAGATAACTTCTTAAAAATATTACTGAAAAGTTTTATACCTATCTGATATTAAGATCAAGGATATAATGAGTATATTAATTGGATTGCAAATGGCGGCCATCGCTATGATCATTCAACCGGTTTATAACCAAAGCTTATAACCCTTAAAAAGTTACCTGCCGTCTGAAAGACAAATAATGACTTAGCAATATTAGAAACGGGATTTGCCCACAGTTCGCTACTAAGCAATTATATTGTGAGATAGATAATGATATCATTATCTGCTTAGCCTTTTCCAAACTATGTCAGGAATCCTCCAAAAAATTTTAAATGTTGCTTGTATGCTTGACGATAATTTATTGTAGTTGTGTTTATGTAATTGTGTCTGTCTGAATTTATATTTAATATGAAATGCAATTTATGTCAAATCTTTGGAATTCTATAATCTTATTTTTTTGTATTATTTTATCATTTGTATGCCCAAGTGGCTGATCATGGAATGGACATTATAAGCTTATAATTAATGTAATGAACACCTGTATGTAACCCATGCATCACAAATAAACGATTTGATTTGATTTGATTTGATCCAGTTTAACCGGATGCAACTCAATATCAGATTTTTTTTTTCTTGGAGCGACTGGGTGGTGGGGGTCAGGTGCCTATCTGACCCCCACCACCCAGTTAGTAAGTACTGGGTAATACGAAACCCCTTTATAAGACTGGTTGTCATACTTTTCACTAAATAATGTTATGAGGCAAAAAAAACTATAAGTCGTATATGATGATGTAAACTATTGATGAAAAAATTCTGTATCCCGGGGTTTGGTATGAAATACTGAACAAGTGATATCCGTTTGTTCCTCAATGTCCCCGTATAGGAATACCATACTTTATTTACAACTTGAATTCGGTTGGTTTAGATACAATTGGTTTCGTATAGGTACTTGATTTGATGGTAGTAAAATTGAAGATAAAGTTAACAATGGTTGGGCTGCGGGTTGTTCGAAAGAGATACCGCGGCCTCGACACAAAGGGCAAAGAAGAAACATGGGTGGTTTTTAGTCAGTAGAAGTGGGAGGAGTCATTTGATCGTTTCCCAACAAAGAAAAAAAAGTTACCAGTGGTTTGAACTCATTTTCAGAGAAAGATTTGAGTGTCATGCTGGATTTGCTGAATAAAGAACTGCGTTTACGGGTTTTCCTGATATAAATGTAACAAACATAGCTCAAGGCAAAGCTGCGAATATTACCCCAACATTACCTTAAGCAATATCTTTAAAGGGCGACCTATGAACACCGTAACCGATTTCGCTAACAAAAGGGAAAATGTGCCCATATTTATTCATAGTCTATAGTACCTACATCTTTAGTTTACTTACTTACTATAAAACTACAATTAATATGTAAAACGAACACAGTCTTCTAATGAGTTTGTAGATAATCTTCATCAGTATGAGAGGCACATATTTTACAAAATGACCGACCATTCAGGGATACATTGACACACAAGATAAGAGTCATAAGAGCTAATCAATTATCGCCTTATAAGCCACTTCTTTTAGCTATTAATTTAATATCTTAACTAGTAGTGAATATACATGACTTCTTTATGTAACTGTATGAAAAACTTGGTCAGTCATGCGCAAATTAATCATTGGTATGGAGAACACCTGATCAACTTAAAATAATAGCCATACACCTGTCGCAATAACAATAAATAGGTACTGAAGTACGTGACATGGACCTTCATCACCACTTCCTGCTGATTATGTACAAAGTATTGAACATCCTATCTTATACACAACGCATAATTTTTACATAGAGAGGAAATAATTAAATTACCAAATTGTTCCTTCATTATAAACATATTTGTAGCTAAGGTCCTTCAAATCACGTAATATCCATCCATATGCAAAACTAATTAATGACCCACAATTTGATTTGATGTTCTGTGAACAATGCTGACGAAGTCTCATTCAGTCTGTATAACATTATCATAAAGTATTTTTATAAACGGAAGGCGTATCTATATGGAGTCAACTAGACAACGACAAATATTACTCATTAATTGAAAAAACTCGGTATGTAATAAAGTTTATTACTTATTTATCGATTAACAAAGTTTTTCATTTCTACGTATCTTTATTAGGCTGTCAAAGACAATAACTTTATCGACTCTAAATGGATATTTAAGGCCCGAGGGATGTAATTGTAATTATTTTTTTCTAGTCACGTATCCGTCAAACAATTTGTTGGCAAGCGAGTTGAATATGTCGGTTGCAAATGTCAATGGTGCCCGGAGCAGCATGCGCACGCACTAGTCGATGTGTACGCTATTAATGCGAAATAACTATAATTTAGGCGACGCCGGCGTTTGGCGTTTAACCGCCAGCCTCTGGAAAGGCGACGGAAGCCTGTCACAGGCGCAATTACAGTACCGAGAATCGGCATTAGTTCGTCGTGTTGAACTATGTATGTATGTAAAATAAGAGCAGCTTCTTGTACGGGGAAACGGCGATTGCACGCATCTCTCATTAAGCACTTTAGAGCAATTTGAGGAGTGGAGAAAAAGTCGGCCGAGACGCGGCACAACATCGCGTGGTCAATTAAAATGTTGCCGCACCACTGCCGAGAGCCGGCTCGCAAGACTCGCAACCAACGGTACGTTCGCGCACAAAACGGCCAAATAACACAGTTGACTTGTTTTGAATTGCTCGTATCCTCCGCTATCTAAATAGAGTGGAGACAGGAGTAGCTGACTAGCTGATCGGTGATGAGGGGCTGCGACGCACAGCGGGGTGGGACGGGAACTTGCGGTAATTGGCAGCAACTTGTTACCGTTTCTCAGTTTCGACTTCTGTAATTAGTTGTTTACTGATGGACTTTCCTTATATCGTGGAGGAGCATTTTTGAAAGCATGAACACGTTTAAAAATCTGATAGATCTAAGATTTAATTCTGTTTAACCTAGGGTAACGGGACTTAATAATTTTTTTTACACATTTTTTGCCTACTCCTGATATTGAATCGCTAGTCATCTAGGTAGCGGTGTACAAAACAAGCAATGCCGCGATCCACCTGAGCCTGCGCCGTGACTGGGCCGCGCTGCGCCCACGCAGGCCCACGCACCGCCTGCCCTTGCGATGCCGTGCTGGTCAGACATGTTTTCAAACACTTTCATAATATATCTTGGCTAGGTAGGCATTATAGCGAATAACTGTATGGAGTATTATGTGAAGGATGTGTTAAATTGTTGTTTGGTTTTTATTTGTTGGTGTTTAAAATATACTTATTGTGTCGTAGAGAAAAGTGTTGGGTTTTTACAATCTTACAAAACAAACTTACCTACCTACATTTAAAATAGAGCTACATAGTTATACAGCACATAGGGACACGCTCTTTGTTGCCGCATACTAATTGCAATCGTAGCAGTGGACATCAATCACCCGGCCGACGTAACAACGAAAACACTGTTAGTTTTGCCGCCGAATTATTAATTACATTCCCACAAAAAACTTACACACAACGCCGAAACGCATAAATTTCTTCCTTTTTCACCGCACAAAGGACCCGGGCGGCCTACAATATAACGCTAAACAGATTAGCCGCACCCGACACGGCCGTCGCGGCATAATTTTTGGCGCCAGTAGTCCTGCCTCTAGATTAAACTAATATGAAAAGGAAATTGAGTAGAAAATGGACGAAGCCTCTATGTGTCATTAAGAATTGGACACGCCGCTCCAAAGTGCCGGCGCAACCTTTATTATATTTGACTTCATTTAATTGAATTAACTTTTACCTTTTTATGAACTGCTATTGATGTTCGGAACTAAATATAATGGCCTATTTTCAGATAATAACAATGACGTTTATGTGACGGATATTGCTTTATAAATAATAAACAGGCCTACCGATTTAGGTGGCGGGCGGATAGAATATTGTAAGTTATAACTAGCAGGTAACTTCAGTATGCTGAGATTTATTAGGCACAGACCGTTAAAAAGATATAATATATAATTCAAGAACAATTAAGTACACTTTCCTACTTAACGTATTTGAAACCAATTGAGTAGGATTTATTATTCAGGACGGACGGCCGTGTAAACGGCGACTTGACTTATTATTCAAAAGCACGGCAATGTGAAGAAAATTTACACATAATGTTTTCTCTTACGGTGGGGGATATTTGGCGGTCCACTCGAGCCGCGGGGGCGGCCATGAATAGTAATAGAGGTTAGCTCGAGGGACCGGGGAGCGAGCGGCCGCACTCTTGCGGTAATGTGCCGCTTATGGTGCGTGCTAAATCGACAATACCCGAGGGTGCTGCTGACTAACAAACCATTTCATGGACTCACCTATTTGGCTCGGTTTGTTCTTAATATTAAAGGTCATGAACCGTGAAGATTTCTCCGACTACGCTTATAATAAGTTTGGAATCAGATTTGTTCAACATTTGTTATGCTTGTTCGTAACCTATGTAAACACTTGGCATATGTGCCAGATTTAGGGTTATGTTTAGTTATCAGACACGAAGAGTCCAATATCTTAATCAAGACTTAGGTAGACTAACAGAAACAAGTTTCAGGTTAAGGCATCATCGTGGTTTAATAGATAGAATATGTATTTTAAACTTCGATTCACTCAGGATAATATTGAAGTATCCAGTCGGTTACGACCGGATAGAACCTTATAAGTGGGCATTAATGGGTACTAAAATAACTGAAGAGAACCTAAAGACTGGTTTGTAACGACTCGCTTATCAAGTTATCATTGATAAGAGTGTTAGTAAGGCGGTCTACACTAGGTTAGTAGTAAGGGTGCGGTAAGAGTGTTCGTCGGCTCATGGACTCACATTCATGAGCAGGTCCGGAGAGGAGGAGCCCTTGCCGCTCATGGCGATGGCGCCGGGTGTTGGCGCATGTCACACACTCACAACACTCGCGGCGTGGGCGCAGGCGGCGCGGGTGGCGCGTTCTCAGTGCGCCGGGCGCTCGACTGACGCGAGGCCCCCACCGCACCACGAGCCCCCACCGCTACCGGCTGCCTCATTTCTCACTATAATTTGCGTGCTGCTCGTTTTTTACCATTATTACTCCCTCGTTTTGTTTTACGTATTATCGAGTGCATCCCGCTCGCACCGGCCGCCATGCGCGCTCGGCGCCGCCCAGATAATAGCCGCGTGCAATTACGTCGCAGCGGTGACGACGCGCACCGGTGTGTACACATCGCCACTGCTAACGCCATCTTGTGACGGGCGGACGAACTCCAAATACTAACAAACTCACCATTCATACAAAGAGCCAAACTAAAAGAGTCAAATCAAAATGTATCTGATTTAAACATTTTTAATCAGTGACACATTTTAGCAATGAAAAATCTGTTTTTTCTTGACCACTAAGGACATCTCATTGGTATCGAACTATTAAAAAAGGTTCACGGTCCAACATTCTTCCTGCTAAATAATAATTATTCGTACAATTATTCAGAAGCCTTTTTGACAAATTATACCAATACTCATAAGTTTTAATTCAATGACTAAGGCCCGAGTTCACCAACTACATCATAACCATTGATTACATAACCGGCCCGTTAACATTTAACAGTTGTTTAAACGAACCGCGTTTTTTTAATGTTCACCATCCATTTGTAACCAACGGTTAACTAAACAAACGTTTTTGAACGATTGGGTCGTAAATGATTGAATGGTATAACATTGTTTTGTAAAGATGGTCATGTACCTGCATAACTTTGCCTTTAGGCGACTGACATCAAAAAATGGCAGCGTAACATTATTATACTACGAAATGAAATGCTTACTATGTCAACGCAATGTCCGTTATCGTGAACGTCTTTATTATTTAGCACCCTTTTTCTTCTCGCCCGCATCTGTTATGTCAATGTCATGTCCTGTTATTATTTTATTGTCGTCGAAGTGATTCAAGTTATTTTCGGTCCAGAATTAATTAATTAGTGATGGAAGCTATACGTAAGCGTTCAACAAATTTCACCCAAGATGAGAAGTCAGTTTTAATAGAACTTGTAGTAAAGTACAAGGAACTTATATAAAAAAATCAGACGCTACAACTAATGCCGAACAAGTAAAGGGTTGGAAGCGTCTGAATCAAGAATTTAACGATCACAGTAGGTACATACTGTGGACGTACGAAAGTTTGAAGACTTGATGGGAGAATATTAAACGCAATTCCAAGGCACTATTATTATTATTTATTATTACTATGTTTGTATTTAAATACACTATGTTTGTGTAAAAACGAAATCTTGTACCGAAAGCTTTCTCGTCATATTTCTCGAAATAATTGCGCCGTATTTGAATTAAACGGGGTGTAAAATTCGCTCAATAGCTTCAAAAACATCTAACACATTATTTTCTTCAAAAATGTAGTGCAAAGCATCTTGCATTTTATTTTTATTTCTTCAAAACGAATGAATAACGTTGGGGAGCAACTAACCGATGGTTAAACTATGTCCGACACTTCGTTTAAGTAAAACAGACGTTTAACATTCGTAATCAATGGTTAGTGCTTGGTGAACAGCAAAATATTGTTAAACGGGCGTTTACGGTTTAAACATCGGTTAAAAATTTAAACATCTGTTGGTGAACTCGGGTCTAAGGCCCGAGTTCACCAACCACATCATAACCATTGATTACATAACCGCCCCGTTAACATTTAACAGTTGTTTAAACGAACCGCGTTTTTTTAATGTTCACCATCCATTTGTAACCAACGGTTAACTAAACAAACGTTTTTGAACGATTGGGTCGTAAATGATTGAATGGTATAACATTGTTTTGTAAAGATGGTCATGTACCTGCATAACTTTGCCTTTAGGCGACTGACATCGAAAAATGGCAGCGTAACATTATTATCCTACGAAATGAAATGCTTACTATGTCAACGCAATGTCCGTTATCGTAAACGTCTTTATTATTTAGCACCCTTTTTCTTCTCGCCCGCATCTGTTATGTCAATGTCATGTCGTGTTATTATTTTATTGTCGTCGAAGTGATTCAAGTTATTTTCGGTCCAGAATTAATTAATTAGTGATGGAAGCTATACGTAAGCGTACAACAAATTTCACCCAAGATGAGAAGTCAGTTTTAACGGAACTTGTAGCAAAGTACAAGAACCTTATATAGAAAAATCAGACGCTACAACTAATGCCGAACAAGTAAAGGGCTGGAAGCGTCTGACTCAAGAATTTAACGCTCACAGTAGGTACATCTGTGGACGTACGAAAGTTTGAAGACTTGCTGGGAGAATATTAAACGCAATTCCAAGGCACTATTATTATTATTTATTATTACATGTTTGTATTTAAATACACTATGCTTGTGTTTAAATAAACGAAATCTTGTACCGAAAGCTTTCTCGTCATATTCCTCGAAATAATTAAACGTATTTGAATTAAACGGGGTGAGCGTAAAATTCGCTCAATAGCTTCAAAATCATCTAACACATTATTTTCTTGAAAAATGTAGTGCAAAGCGTCTTGCATTTTGTTTTTATTACTTCAAAACGAATGAATAACGTTGGGGAGCAACTAACCAATGGTTAAACTATGTCCGACACTTCGTTTAAGTAAAACAGGCGTTTAACAGTCGTAATCAATGGTTAGTGCTTGGTGAACAGCAAAATATTGTTAAACGGGCGTTTAAGGTTTAAACATCGGTTAAAAATTTAAACATCTGTTGGTGAACTCGGGTCTAAGACTTATGAAACACTTTCTTAAAAATTAACATCAAACGCTACATCTTTCGTAGCAGGCCGTAGCACACGGCGTAGCACTTCACTTACATAAATATTTGATTTTTATTGGAACTGAATGTGTTTCACATTCTAAAGATGACTGTAAATTTAAGAGATTGTTAAACTTAAAAATATCTCTCTATCTCTCTAGTGTTAAATTTTGTCCGTTGATCTCATAAAGGCTATTTTCAGTTACCGGTAGATATTTAACCTTGAATTTTCAATTGATGGATACAACACGATATTGATTTAGTAAATTAACTTGAATATCTACTAGAACATAAATTCACAGAACGATTGTATTTTAAAGTGACTTATATACATTTTTAATACAGACGTGTTGTTTACTACTTTGACTCACCTCCGAGGCTGTTCAGAGTTACTTTAAAATAAGTATAACATGTAGGATAATATACGGATCCCGGGATCTGTGGAGACAACTCGTGTTAAATCGAATCGGATCCCAGGATCGGTGGAGACAATCCCCTAAGTTAGTGCCAATTATTGATGTCTGTAAAAAATGAATTTGATAATAAAGAAGAAAGAATTTACGTTAGAGGTACCTACCTATCTTCTTTATTATCAAATTCATTTTTATTTACAAGTTGTGTTGTCTAGGTAATTAACTTTGTTTGTATTTTCAAGTTAATATCCATTTTATTTTCCAAAACATCCATTACTGGTATATTTCCTACATAAACTTGATGGTGATGAATAAAGTCTTATGACTTTTGTTAAAGGGAATAAAAACACTCATGCATTTGCAACACTCGTTGGAGTTTTATAAACTAGTTTTCATCGTTAAGAATTTATTTGATTATATTTATGTTCCAAAAAAGAATACTGTATATGAGTATTAAAAATGCCGTTATCTATAGATTCAATCGGTGATTAAACTTATAGTAATAATTTATATTCGCACCGATCAACGATTTACGAAACTGGTTTCTGATTTTCATAATGTTTTGTATAAGTATTTGAGAGTTAGTATGATAATTTTGAAAATTAAATGAGTCTTCGGTACGCCCCGAGTCGCAGAGCTTTATATGGTGAAAGGTCAAAAGGTCATTTCGTACCAAATAAGTTTTCGCTGTTTCATTATGAATGTAATCGATTTGATCGCTAGTGTAGATTGCAGCTATGTTGATTACGAAATTGAAATATTCTATCGTCTATTAAAGGAACTCTAACATAACATTTGCTTTAAGATTTTGTTGTACTTGGTTACTTATTTTGCAACTTAAGTAATGAATTAACATACAAGCGATTAACAACTGATTTCTTCTGTAAGATACCTACCTACCACAAGACCCACAAGAATGTTTTAATGATCTAATTGAGAGAACTTCAGAAAATGAAAATGATTTCTTAGAAACAGAAATAAATCAAATTACATATTTATCAAAATCACATTTATTATTTCTTTCTTCAATAAAAATAGACAATAAGTACAATTTACAACAATCAAAAGGCACGTAATTATTACAATAATTATTATTTTACAAAATATCTTACAGACATCACATTTTAAATTCACGGTAACTTAAAAGATTTTAAATATTACCTACGTCATTATGGACACATGCACAAGTTCTTTCAGGGATGTTCAAATCGAACTGAAACTTTGATACACACCTATTTTTTAATCACTTATTGTCCCAAAGCCACAGGTGGTTGTAAGTTATAATGTCCCTGAAACACTGCATAGTTGTCCTTCGTAGCACACTGGTAGGTGCTGATGGGGGCGGGGTACTGCTGGTACATCCTGTGATCACGGACTTGAGGCCGAGGATACAGGGCGTCTTGCCGCACTTCTGGGTACCAGCCCGACATCACGCCACTCCCGAACATTCCACCACTGTTATAGTTTGGTGCACTTGGCATTGTTGGCATCGTAGGCATCATGCTTGGCGCAACCGCTGCGTAATTCAAAGACATTTGTTTCGGAGCACTTGCGACCGGCACTGTTCCGTAGTTCGTACTACCAACTGATGTAACAGGCACGGGAGCGGGTGCTGGTTGTGGCTGTACTGGACGTTCCGTTTTATCACTTGAAGTACTCGAGGTTTCATCTTTGTCATCCTCTTTCACTTTCTTGCTCTTCTTCGATACATTCGCGTGGGTTTTCACATGTTTAGCGAGATGGTCAGAGCGCATGAACCGTTTGGTGCACAGTTGACACGCGAATCTCTTCTCACCGGTGTGTGTACGCAGGTGTCGCTGCAGCTCGTCGGAGCGCGTGAACCTCTTGCCGCAGAACAACCAGTTGCACACGAAGGGACGCTCTCCAGTGTGCCAACGGAGGTGAGCTTTCAGATGAGAAGTTTTTCCGTAAACTTTTCCACAACCGGGTACATGGCACACATGCTCACGCTTAGCGCCGTCCTTGCCGTAGTTGGGGCCGAAACCCGCGGCTTCAGTAAGACAGTTGGGACAGCGGCACTTTGCACAACGACGCTGGAGTTCTCTAGCTTCCTCCGTCACGGCTGGTGTTGGCGGCCAGTACGCCGGGTACTGCGCGGGGTAGGCAGGCAGCTCACGCCACGCGGGCGGAGCGCACCAAGTGCCTGACGACGCACTGCTGCACGAAGACATGTCCGAAGCCGGTGATATAGCGTCACCGCGGCCGTAGCCACATCCGTAGCCTGACATCATGTTCATCATCTGCAAAGATTAACACATCATTAGTTAAAGCTTGCATAAACTGAAGGAGAGTTGACTCGAACACTTTCAAAACTTCTAAGACAAACTAAATTGCAGCCAAATTGACGTGACACACTAAACATTTATGGGCAATTTACTCTAATATGAATAAACTCTCAAATTATGTTCAATAGTTGGTGGGCGGGCGGACGGACCTGTTGCGCGGGCGGATCCACGTATTGCATTTCCGGCGAGTGTGGTGACAACGTAGCGCGACGAAACCTTCAACTGGATAATTACAGGGCGGCGCACCGCTCGCGCCGAGACGTTTTTAATAACTGGCTTGGAATAGACGTAACAAGCGGTTGTCACCTCGCCCCGGCCCCTCTGCCCCGAGGGATCGGCGCGCGCGCACCCCGGGCCCCCCTCCAGCCCCTGCGCCCCGCGCCCCACCCGCCACAGCCTCCGACACACCCCACCAAGCTCCGTGAGTTATGAGCTTACCAGTTCGGCTCTTATGAGAACGGGAAAGCCATGAGAGCGAGACGACAACCGTCCAAACAAAGCTAAAGGTTACGTTAAGTGTGTGTTTACTTTGGGTTTTATAGCGTACCGCATTGGGTTCAAGTTCTTCTTAATTTTAATTGTGTTTTAGGTAAACTGAATTTATTTAACTTTTAACGTAACCGACATATTTTCCTTTTTTATTTTGTATAATAGGTTTTAGTACATAAACCTGGATAAACACGCTCGTTGATGTCTTTTATACGGTAATTAAGAAGAGGTTCTAATACAAAAGAAAAATCTTTTATCAACACTTTTTAATACATGAATATAAGAACACAAAACATATTTCAGTTCTTAAGATATGTATACGCAACTTCAGCATAAACCACGCAATATGCAAAAAACATACATTACTAAACAGTACCATCCAAGTCATACAAGCGTCATTTCTTTTGTAGGCAGATAAAATTCAGTTCCCAGTTCCCGGGACGCTTAATGTATTTAATTTTTTCTCTATTTCGGTCGGCAGTTCGCGGCAGACGCATGATTTATGCATATTCGAGCGGAGCCAAACCTTTAATTACACGTTGTTAAAATATGGCAGTTTGTTAAATCGTTCGCTCTGCTTTTGTTTTACCAAACACCGCGGCTCTTAGAACGGTTCCCTTTTCTCCTCTAACCAAATTTTATGTATCATATATTTTTTTATTCCTATAATTGCCTTTGCTTTCCAACAGCTTTTAGGTTTATTTGTACTACATGTTTGAAGGCATGGGAAACCTCATAAGAACCCGCTCATCAGATTACTAACTCGTATGGCTCGTACCGTTAATTTCTTTGCTTTTAAAATCAGTGTCTTTCAGGCCTCTAGATTAAAAATTAATCTTCATTAGACAAGAAACTTGGCTATAAATTGCTTAAAGTACCTGACTCTTGGTACTAGGTGATATAATTCCCTGTGTTACACTAGCTAGTGCCTTCTCCTAAGAGGCGATGTATTACAAAATCGTCAACAAAAAACAAATCACAATACTTCCATAGTAATTATAATGTAAATGCAAAAATAAATCGTCTGTCTGTTTGCCTGTGCACATTTTATCGCATGATTGGATTTCGATGAGCAAAAAGGTAGACCATGGCCAGGATTAGAACATAGAAAGCTTAAATTTTTAACTCAGTAACATGTTCTTGTGCGATCATTCTCTATTTTCGTACGGAAAAAGCCGCGAGCAAAAGCTAGTCTTGAAGCGTCATAACCAGGATCATCGTCAAGGGATGCTAACGATAAAAGGATGTTACAGTGTCATCATGGGACTTCATTTCAATACTTATGTATCTCTCGCTTTTAAATCACTTAGCCAGAAACAACCGTGAAATCGATCGCATAATGACATCGCATAGAAATTATACGATGCACTTGTAGTATTTAATGACTCCATAAAGCTACTGCAACAAAAGTCTTTCTCCGAAGCTACTGCCGACTACCGTTCATACTGTGCAAGTACAAATAGGACCTGTCGACATGTTTACGACACCCTAGAACAATAGGCAAGCAAGGGACTCAGATGACAGGCTACTGAGTCGAAGCCGACTGCCACAAAGCCCACATGCAGTGGACAATGTCGACTACTAATGTCCTATGATCGCCTCTCGCCATAAATCAAGCAGCTACTGTGTTTTTGTGAGCAAAAAATGATCTTTTACTGCTGTCTTCGAACTTGTCGCGTCGATCGATTGCATGTGCAATATATTGTGCCGATTGCTTTTGATCTTTGACATAGAACTTTGTAGATGCGCGTTTATGTTCGCCGCGTTTATTGGCAGTGGGGCGCATAACAGGGGCTCATGCTGGTTTTACGCGTGATAAAAGTTATGCAAAAGTAAGTGTAGCTGTCATTGTGTCCTCAGTTAGCAAATTGATATTTGTAGATTCCTGAAATGGATGTATGTACGAGTAAGTGGTCACAAATACCTTACCCAATTTAAAGTATTCTTCTTGTAAACTGGCGATTTAACTTTTGTGAATAGCCTTATTTCAGAACAGTATGGTTTCTATACTCCAGGAGTCCAGGAGGAATTGAACCTTGTTTTTTAATTTAAATTTATTTGTTTTAGGACAACTAAAATGTCGTAGTTATATGTTTAAGGTAAGTACTACACTACATACAGTAGCAGTCACGGAACGTGGAATTGTACCCAGTTGATGCTATCGGCTTACATCGAAATTAAATATAACTTGCGAAATGTGGGTGTACTATAATGGGTACGTAACCATTCTGCCTAACCCATCGGGGATTACAGGTGTGATGTTATGATATGTTACACAGAATATCTTCTTTCTTACTTACCAAGTTTTATATTTTTAAACACCACTAATCTCCATTTTTACACACACCACCTTCAGAAGCCCATTCACGTTCTATAGCTCACGATATCATAATAAAATCATTAGCGAAAATATCGACATCTGAATCGCGCGGCCGCTTCCGCTCAAGGAGGCCGGTATATTACATTAATTACAGGTTTCTTATATCGTGGGCGGGTAATTGGTTCTATCGCACGCTGTCCTCACTTCCTGTCTTTTGCTGGTCTTGTATGGGAACACTGGGGTCTCAAAAGTACCGGCTTTGGTGTCGGGTGTCGACTATTGTGGCAGCCAGCGAGGCACCCACGCAATGCACTGCGATGTGGAGTAAATTGTGCATGCGAAGCCCTTTATTGGATCTTCGGCTTTTTGTTGAATTTTCGGCGATTGTCATGGTTGATGGCTGAATTATGATTTTGTTGTGAGATATGACTATTCTGGATTGCATTTCCTTATTCGTCATTAGATTGTCGATAATATGTTTTTTCTTTAATTGAGCAGTTTACTCGTTTTGTGAACTCGAAGACTAATATACAATTTATAATATTCCTTAACTTCCTGATGATGTTGGTCGGCACCTTCTAAACTATTCCGTCTTAAGTTTATTTGTCCTTTTCATCAGACACGATGGTAAGTAAAGGTATATTTGTAAAATACCAGTGTTTCTGCAATAAACCATACACAATTATAATCATGAACACAATAAACAGCAGCGCAACAAATAGCTTACAAAATGCACAGTAGATATAGGCTACTTTTCTGGCTGACGTAAATAAGCTGGTTATATGTTTAGGATACACAGGTACTTCAAAAGATGAAGTAAAAAAAATACTAACTTATAAGACAACATCTATGTACCAAATTTTTACCAATGTTTGCAAACAAATAGGTAAATGATTTGATTTGAACTTTAAATTCACGCTCGGAGTCGGGTTGCAGGACCAAAGCAATGTCAAAAATGTATCATAGGTACGTTTTATTGGAAACCTCGAAGTGCCATTTAACAAAAACATAATCGAGGATCGAGATAGACTCAAAAACTATGCTGATCTCGGATTATCTCTTTTTATAGAAATCCGATACCACTTCTACACAAAGAGCGTAAAAAGCTCAAATGTTACGCGGGTTACGAATAAGTTTTACATTGCTATTGTATGGGAGCGGACATTGTTGTTATCTGATCGGAATTCCGCTCATTTCGCATCCTACGCGTATCTGCGACTCAAGGAGTGAAGGGTGCATTGTGTCGGTGTAACAAGATCACCGAATGTACCTGTTACAACAATGTGAAGCGCACAGGTTCGCACCAAGCGATGCTCCCTTGTCAAGCCATTGTCGTAGAAGCTGTCAAATCTTTGCGTAACGCAGTGGCTAGCTGAAAAAAATATGCATTTGTTTCTATAAAGGATCAAAGTTTTAACTTGATTTTAACGATTTTATTCCAACATAGGTTGCTTCGGTAACGTTTTTTGATGCGAGATATATTTACCTACCCATGAGTGACTGTGCATTGCAGTGATAGGCGAAATGCGATGTTGGACGGAGAAAAAAAATTTTTTGAGAAGCAATCACGAAAGGACTAAAATAAAAATGCTGCTGAGCTGTTCATTGTGAGCTGTTGTTGCAAAGGACAAGGAAGAATATTATTGGCCAAACTTCAGTAACTGAAAACGCACCAGAAGAAGAAAAGGTTATCTCACAAAAAAACAGCAAATTAAGCCGCTATCAGTGTACAAAAGAAGTGTGTGTAAAAAAGAAGAGGCTTCGATGGTGTATCTGCCTTCTTAACTTTTCGTAAAACTTCCGGTTTCAGCATAATTATAGGTACCTTTAGACATAAGGCAGCATATAGCCATAAAACTAGCTATCACATCAACACGCTCTTGTACAGTCGAACAAGCTATTGAGTATACAGCTGGCTGTATACTTAATAGCTTGCAAAATAAATGCAAGTTGACTGGTCAACTTGCATTTAATTTTCATTCGGTAGGTAGGTATCCCATTTCTTCTAAAATAATATTCAAAAGATGCATAGCTGACATTTTTTTTTACAAATACAATTTGCCATTTCTGCAACCCAACCAATAGTGTGCCTATTTTCAAATATCAATCATAATTTAGTCCAGCATTTGAGCAAAGAAACATCGAAAAAATAAGCAACCATCCAAAAGTCGGCACGATGTTTGTATAGAATAACATACATCAAAAATCACACACAGAAAGTAAAGTCCGAGCGGACAGCACAAAAAATATACCGGAGTAGGTAAAAGATTTCTGCGGAGCATGACTCCCCGTGGCGCCGCGGCCGATTTCAAACGGTCGTCTCTCTATAACCTGACAGCCGAGATTACCCCACATCAGTAAAAACGACATCTCAAGAGCAGTTTGTTTTACACAACAAGCCGTTCCGATATAACGATGACACGTTTTTGACACCAATCTATTGCTCTCATTAGGATCCCTTTTTTGTAAAAATGGCAATTTTGTTAGTAATTAAGGCAATATGAATGAGACTAACCATTAGTGTCAGGTTTATACGGAGTGGACAAAGCGATGTAGCTTTATGGTTTTGTAGCGAAAAAAATGTTAAAATGGGCTCCTGAACTAATTTTATAACTGTTACCGCGAATTATTAGGACTATTAAAATAAAATCTCTACCTACCGCGTTGCTATTTCGAAATTCGGTCTTGATTTTAGCTAGCTGTAACATCTGGTGTAACTTTATTAGATGTGGTTTACCTAGATCGGTAGACTTATTAATAGACTACCTACCTACCTAACCAAAGCCATCACTTAATAAAGATTTTGTATGTTAAATCTTTACTAAGTGCTGGCTTAAGTAATCATTAAACATCTCTGAGTACGGCAGTAAGTATCTAAATAAAAAAATATGCTGCTCAACCAATTTAAGGCATTTTATTTTTTAACCATCCTGTAAATTATATTCATCCTACCCAAGTTTAAAAGGGCAGCCGTATTTATTGGAAAATAAAAAATAAAGTTGAAAAATGTTTATGAAACATTGTTTCCTACTGCAACAAAATCAAACAATTAAAAGTTCGTGGAAATAATTTAAAAGAGCTTTGTTGTATGTATAAATTGTTTAACCCGTATTTTATTCCTGAAAAGCAAAAATATTTTGCTGAAACAATGTCGTGAAACTTTACTTTCCACTAAATATTGGAGAATTTCAAAACTTAAAAAAAATAGTTTTGACAAGAGACCATCAGCGCCATCTGTCGTGGAGTGGCTAAACTACAATGGCTAATGGCGGCCGCCTTTCACATTCACTGACCGACTCGACGGACTCAACACCTTCAAAAACGTCGTGACTCTTTCTGATCACTTTGATGCAATTGAATAGATGACGTTGCTCCACACTAAGAATTTCTCTTGTATCGTGGGTGCGTTTACAAACATTTAATCTCACATTCTCTAACATAACACCCAGACCCGGAACAACTATCTGTGGGCCATACAAATACTTGTTCCTCACGGGGACCGAACCCGACACACGCAACGCAGCAGTCAATCGCTCAACCGCTGAGCCAACCGTTGCGTCGAACATGGTGTAACTGAACGGGAACAAACCAAGCTTTATCGAACTGATCCATGGTAAGACAGTCAAATATTGTATGATTGTAAACTAACTGTATTGTACTTTATCTATTATAGACTGCCTCCTGAGTGGTCGCAACTCGCAAGCGCGATTGCTAAGCATGAGTCCTGGGTTCGATTCCCGGGTTTGGGCAGTGTTGTTGGCTTGCTCCATCAGAATTTCAGTAGCAGCCACGGAATCTGGATTTGTGGCTCGGTTGACGGCAATTATAATAGGTCACCTCTATCTGGCGATCGTGCCTAACCCCTCAGGGATTTTAAGGCGTGATGTTATGTTATGTGTTACAGTATATAAGATACCTATTTGCCTTTTCTGTTTGTATCGCCCCTATATCTCGACTGTTTGCTTTGTTCCACACTTTGCTCACATCGTTTCCAGTTTCTTGGGTTGTTTGGTATAGTAAACTGCATCTGTAACACAGCGTCATAATCAAAGCGATCTTCTGCGCTATTATACACGTTTGTCGTGCTTATATTTGTTCGGAAAGTCGGAAGGCGCCCTCTGTCGGCTCAACAAAGCCAACATCGTCGTTGCTGCTGCGTGTGCTAAAGCACTCCTACTGTTTCTGGCTCTAGCAAGTGACTGTTTCGAGCGACAACAAAAATACAGCAGCGTGGAAAAATACGAAGCCGTGCTGATTGATGTGGTTCAACCGTAAGGCTGTCAAACCGTTGCCCGTCGGGGCTGCGGGTGTTCGCAAGAGATACCGCGGCCTCGACATGAAGGGCTAAGAAGGAACATGGGTGGTTTTTAGTCAATAGAAGTCTGACACTCCCTTTCGCTCTGCCCAAGAGCGGGAGGGGTCATTTGATGATTTTCTACCCACCATAAAAAAAAAAGGCTGTCAAACCGTTTGCATACAACCTTTACCCACACTAGGTCCTAGAAAACCTTCACAACTTTTGTGTTGTGGTTACGTAAACCAATGTGTACAGTAATAGCAGTTTTAGAACGATTACAAACAGTAATCTATGTTGCAAATGAGAGAAATTCAGAAGGAACCAAGTAAAACAACGGATATCGGCTCGAAAAAATTTATTACAACACACGTCACAAAACATACATTTGTACAACCATTTCACATTATAATAATTATACAGTATAGTAAATAATGACTATTCAGTTTTAGATCGGGGAATGTTTTATCTCGTCACAAGGAGCTATAATACCGAATAGATTCAAGTATAACACGTTTGCTGCGGAAAATGCGATATGTCTTGACAGTCACTTCAGAAATATGGACACGCTCTTAGAGAGTAAGACCATACCATGAAGGCCTTTTTAAGATACGGCCCAACGATTTTCAGGATGTAACTTTTCCTGAACAATGATTCTAATTTTCCTCACTGTGTACGAGTAAACACGTAGACATCAATTGTATATTGACAGAGAATGAATCAAATATACATAGCTACTGATTACTGTTACAAAGCATCATTTAACAGCAAAAAGACTCATTCGCAGGGAGTTTATCAGTTTTTGGTGTTTGTGCTGTCTTTCTAACTTTTCAATACACAAATTGAACTCAATCACTAAACATTTAAATGTACCTTAGTCGTAACTATATAAATTTTAATGAACTATAAATTATGTTTTTATTCATCATCATCAGCCTATAATGTTCCCACTGTAGGGACTCAGGCCTCCACTCTAGGAGAGGGATGAGCAATAATCCACCACGCGGGCCCAGTGCGTGTTGGTAGATGACACGTGTCTTCGATTTTTTTGGTTCTAAGACATGCCAGTTTCCTTACTATGTTTTCCTTCACCGTTTTGAGGACAGTGGTAATGAAATAAATTACACAAAGTTTTGCGCCTGACTGGGTTCGAACCCAAGACTCGTTCGCAAGTTGGGGCCGATACCACTGGGCCACCACTGCTCTGTCTTTGCTGTTTTTATTACACGTATATTAATATTGAGAACACTAGGTAGTCTGCACTTTACCATTCACATCAAAAAGTAAAGAAAAGAATGCGAGTGCGACCTTGAAAATATTTTGAAAAACTGTCTCAAATATGCAGTATGTATTTTTCTTGGAAAAATGATGCTGAAGACCTTAAGAAACACAACAACGTATGAATAGAATGGGTTTTTGCTCCATATAGAAATAATTTTATTGTCGACATTCATAAAAAAAAAACAAGGTAGTCACAGAGAGCGAGAGAAGCGAGCTCGAACATTTTCCGCAGTCCCCAGACCAAAGGTTGGGAGCCAATGGACTAGAGCTTGAATTCATTATATCCTTACATTTACAATCACTGGGAAATCTGGGACGTAAACAGTGAAAAGATAGTCAGAACAGTGTAGTCTCTACCACACTGTTTTGTATGTGTTCACTGACTTTCCCTGACCACCTAGAGCTCTCCTGACATTTCCTTGACTTTCCAGAATGTGGACTCCCTGATTATGTCAAAATTGCAGACGCGGCTCCAAACCCTGGACTCAGACAGAAAAAGAATGAAGTATTTGTCAGCGTCCGACATCTACAGCCGCATCACAACTTATCCGTACCGAATTAGCAGACCCACAAATAATTTCTCAACGCTCGACTGTTTGTGAGGAAAATATACATCTAGGTAAATCTCGTCTCGCATATTTTTGTATGAGTTCCGAGACCGTTATATAAGACTCACAGAAGTTGCAGTTGGCACATAACACAGATCGATTAAGGTAACGCATTTCCGCAGTCATCAAGTCCAGTTCTTAAGGATTCAATAGAAATTAGATAAATTAAATCAATAATACACAATAAGACTTACATTATAATTTGAACCACAAGATCCTATCATAAATATATATATATATTTAATACATGAGTGTTCTTCAGTTTTCTGTTATCTTTCAAGCCAATGTGATTCCCAGATTTGTAATAAATTAATTCAATTTCATATTTTTTTGATTCTCACTGCAAGTAAGAGTCGTATCATAAAGTAACAAAATGGAAGTTCAGATTTCAAAACATGACAGAAGTGTTATACGCGGAATATAAGAATTGAAATGCCTTCCAACTATTGTTTTATTCAACATGGTTGGTTTTAATTCTGCCGTACAAACGCACTCGTCCAAATACTGACAAATGTATCAAGAAAACAGAAAGAGTAGGAAAATGTTTAACTTATCAGGGATTGAAATGCTTTATGTTAAGTAATCGATACTGAACATCTAAAATGCATAACTTAGAAATAGAAAATAACTACAAACTACACTATCAATAGAAACACTACGGGATCAAAGAATAGCGCTTAAAACTTTAAATTAACTACATTCTTTAATAAATATTTTTCGCAGATATGGAAACTTGAAGAAAAGATCTAATCATACAAATCCGCCTTTCCCAATAATGTTTATCACAAAATTACATGATTAGCGAACGGACAACCGACACATTGGAAATAAATATTCAATAAAGGAATCAAACAACTGGCTTTGTTCGCAACCAAGAAAAAGTAAATAATTCGGTAATTATTCCGAGATATTTAACGAAAAAAGAAAAAATATAATTTCCAAATAAAAAAAACGAGATAAAACGGTTTTATACAATAAGGTTTCTTTAGTAAGTGACTTATACTAAATTTCATGACCTAGGTGCTGTAACCTTATAATTCATCCCTGAGCAGAGTGTATCGGTTCTTGGACGGCGCTAGTTTCTTGAACGTGGACTCCGGAGGGGTGGTCACCTTCATTTCTAGGTTCAATACTTGCTGGTCTGGGTCAGGACCGTAGTGGAACTCCCTGAAAACAACAACGAAGTTATTAATTTACGTTTACAACTGACAGTAAAGATTAGACTTAAAAGAAAAAAAAACACATTCAGGGTGGTCAAGAGACATGTGTGTATAAAATGTTATGTTTCAACTTTTTATTACGTGTATTATGCCCCGGTGCTTGGACAACGGACAAGTCTTCTCTCTGTAAAGGTAGTGTGGGCGGTAATCCAGCCAAACAAACAAAAAAAATATATTATTTAAGGGTGTAAGTAGAGGGTGAAAGTTTGTATGAAACTCCTGTCATTTTTGAAGTTTAAGAAAGAAACCGGAAAGGAGGTGACTGCTGAGCTACCGACTGACCCCAAATAATGGCAAGAGAATGATGATTTAGTAGAAGCCACTATTTTGACAGGGTCGGCAGTATTTATGTCGCGTATACTGTCGATTCCCAATGTTGATGTTCCGCCGTTTCAATTTAACCGACTTCAGTTTCCTCTGAAAGTTTCGCTTTGCCATGACAATAAATTAAAAAAAGGCTCTAATAAAGGCTCTAATAAAGGCTCTAATCAATGTCACTTTACTAGTCGCACTTCACCACGAAGAACGCACGAAGCCCATTTCGATCGCGGAGATTGATGCTGTCTTTTAAACGCGTGCATCACATGCTATCTAATTTCGGTTGTAGGATTTGCTGGCTTCCTCACTTTACTGGGTATATTATGTGAGAATTCTTGAAGTTCACAGTACAATACAACAGGCATTCTCCGCATTCTACTGCCATCGGAGTTATTCATATTTACTCGAGGCGTATGAATATCTGCCGCTGCTTATTGTGAACGATCCATTGTCTTAATGATTGTGGCAATACGGAACCACTTAACCCACGTCACAGTGAGCGTTAGACATGGATCTCATTGAATCGTGAAAACAATATAATTATGATCAAAGTTGGTTGTACATAAATGTTGAAAACTGCGATAGTTTATTGTATCGTAGTGATCTTGTGGGATCAGCTACATAAAACAAACGACCAAAAAATGCGTCAAACAAGAAGTATTTCTTTAAAAATGTCAAATACCTACTGAGTTAGTGAATTCCACAAATTCAAATAAGAGACGAATAAATTACAATTATCAACCATTTGAAATTAATTAATGTGCGAATTTTTTTTTAATGTTTTATTATTGAATATTGTTGATGCCAACAGACTTATGGTAGACTTATGAACTAACTGGACACGTTCGAATCTTGATTGAAAGAATCAAACCTCATCTAACTTCATTAATTACAAGCAAACTCATAACCTTCATTATTATACATTTAGCTGTAAGTATTAGCTATTCTGTTAGCACATACAAAAGTACCCATCACCTAGCCGTTATCTCTACGCAAAACATATTGTTGGGAAACTAGTGTTATTCTTAGTTTGAAAATTCGCTGTTTACGCTAGTGTCCAATATGAAGCACGGAACACATTGCGCTCAAAGGCAACTGCAACAGCACCAGGGCAATGGGGGTATCAAAATTAAACTAGTACGTGTGAAAAAGTTGGAAATTTGACCTTCAAAATCTCCGTAACCAGAAGGTTACCAGGTCAAAAAGAATGATCGCAATTACTGGGAGACCAAGTAAACACCTGTTATAAACGAGTAAATATTTTTGAACAATGAAAATAATTATGGAAAAAAATATCACACACTAGTTGGACAATATGTAGTTCTCATGACAAATTCTATTACAAATGACGTCTTATCTTGAGTCTTATCAAGACTGTTTAAGTCAAGCAGCTCAACACTTGAGTGGAGTGAAAGAATGTAGGTATATGCGAAATGTATTTATTTACCGGTTTTTGACTGACTTATCTATTATTCAGTAGAAATTGATAGGTCATAAGAATATTTTATTTGTCCACCGAAATCGAAGTACATAACTAAAATATCTCATCCCTTGATTAAAAATGGTTACCAAGATTGTTGGATTTCAAAAGCAATAGTGGACAGAGCAATGTGGTTGTACTATCAGGTACAATTCTGCCTAAACTTTCGGGATTACAGGCGTGATGTTATGTGTTTTGTTGTAAAAGTACCTATAATTTTAAGGTGAATCATCAAAATCATCAATACAAGCCTCCAAGTTCATAAAGGTGCAGGAACTTGAAAAAGTAATTTTTGCACCTTTATGAACTTGGAGGCTTATATTGATGATTTTGATGATTATATTTCTGTAACTACATACGTCTTACAGCCGCAATTTATATTTTAATCAACATACAAACTAGCACTGGCCTGCAAATTGCAAAAAACGTAAGAAAATTTGAATTTCGCGGGCTAGTTGGAGCATTCACCTTAATACATGTAATGCAGTTGACTGGCCCCTGTTACATGGTCTTAAAATTCACAATTATTTAAATAAACAATACTTTGATAGTTTGATGCTGCATGTCTGTGCGATTATAGTGGACCTTAACAAAACTGAGGCAGCATAGAGAACAGATATTGTTCAATTCGGTCCACCATACTAGTTCTATACCAGGGCTAATTTATTGAAATGGATCACAAACTATTGTTTAGAGTTTTAGGATGTAGCAAGAAGTAGTTGAATAAAATATAACAAGGTAAATCACACAAAAATGCTGTGAATTCTAACTATTCTAAGGTATTCCACTGTAATTTATCTTAAACCTTGAATTAAGGATAAACCATGCAATTTCCGGAACCTGTGACTGAAAAAGAGGAGGCGTATACTCAGCAGTAGGTGATTCCGGGACGATGATGATGCAATTTCAATAGAGCATACAAGAACCAAGACATACCTGTGCAATTTTCCAGAGTATAGGTCCAGCAGGAACTGCTTTAGTCTTCCAGGTTTCTCCATTTCCTTGTAGTCAGGGAACATGTACATGTGGCGGAAGGAGTCAATGGCGATGAGTGGCAGGTCTGTCATGGACTTGCCCAGGTGATGCAGAGGATGTTCAAACCGCACGCCGTCAGCCGTTAGGAAGTTTACATTCTCTGTAATTTTAGACGTAGAATGTATTACTGGTTGGTAGTAAAAGTAGGTCATCATCATCAACCTAGCCTTTTACAACTATAGAGGGGTTAGCTTCTAGTCAGCAGTAAAGTAGATGTGAAACATACTGAACACCTGTATACACAAACAAAGAAATACCCGACTATGGCCTTGACATTATAATTATTAGAATAATAATGTATGGCATTGATGTAAATATTTTTATAAGCCAGAAGTGTAAAATTACTACAAATAAAAAAAAAAACAATTGTGGTATTTATATGTCCAGTATACCATTATTTGAAGGAAAAATTTGAATTTTAGGTGATAAAAAAAATTGTTTATCTTTAATAATTGTTTATTATTTTATAGAATAAGATCGAGGTACTTACGCTTTTCTCCCTCTAACTCATTTTGAATAACTTCTTTGTACTTTTTTATGCTATCATTGTCATCAGGGTGGTGGAACAGAATCAGGAACGGCAATCCCTCCTCAGTGAGCTCTTCAGCATTCTCAAACGTGATCTCTCGGACCAACGGTATGCACTTTTCCTGAGCCCATTTGTATAATTCTTCAAAATTCATCAGGGAACCAGTGAAGGTTTCATCAGGCTCTGTGGACTTCTTCCTATCGGTTCTGAACACCACAATTGGCTGACCTAGAAATCAATAAATACGCTATGAAAACCTGGAAGCTGCTAGGCATTTGAGAAAGGAAGAGATTTTACAAGATCTGTCTTATTAATAAAACTGAAAGAAAAGATTGTTAGAACAATGTAATATATATATAAGTACAACATAAACTCACCTGGAGGATGCATCTGCAGAGACGCATCACCAAATCCAACATGGAATTGGCACTCATCCTTAAGGTTAGCAGCGACCCTTCTGAATGTGTCATACTCTGGCTGGTCTCGTCTATCCATGTAGCCAATGAGGTGCCTCTTGTCTTCACTAATATCATGTAGCTCCTTGATGGCACTGAACGTGATAACAGGGTCGGCAAGCTGTTTCTTGATAAAATCAGCAAAAGCTTCAACTGAACGCTGGCCTAGAAATATAATTGAATTGAGTTAAAAATTGTTAAGTCTAGATACTAGTCTGGAATGCAAATTAATGAGATAACAAGTCAAGTTATGCAAAAACTAGATTGGGTTTTTTTCCTTGTAAGTTTCATTTACATTATAGTAACTAACTAACTTTATACAAATAGTGTGAAATGTTTTCTCACCTCTGTACTCTTTTTTAGCAGGCATGCCATTCCGGAACATTTTTAAAGTGGGATACTTGGTTATATGGAACCTAGTGGCTACAGCTCCTTCTTTGTCACAGTCCACCTTACCCATGACCACTTTCCCAGTGTCATAGCCTGCTTTAGTTACTTCATCAGAAGCCTCGTCGAATATTGGCATCAGCATATTACTGAATTTGCACCATTCAGCATAAAAATTTATGAACACTATTTCATTAGAAGCTGTAATAATAAACATTGTCAATGATGCATAAAATGAACCTTAATGTGGCACAGAAAATTAATTAATGATCAATTTGGGAAAAACTGCAATTCAAAACCAACTTGAAATGATTAATTTTGTCATAAGACTTTTTGTATGTAAAGTTACAAAAAAAGTAAAAGTAAGTATTAAATTAAAGTTATTTGTAGAAATACAACTAATATTTATCTAATATTGACATCTGGCACAGTTAAAAGGCCATTAAAATTCAAATGTAAAACAATAAAGAAAGCATAGTACACAAATTAAATACTAGAAATAACTTCTCTATGACGTAAATTAAGATAACACAGTTTTAATATTTGTTTGTTTATGTTTAAGGATTTATTTAATTAAAACCTGATGATGTGGCCACTTTATAGTAAATAGATATTTGGATCTTTAAAGAGATAATTAATATTATTTTAAGTTCTTGGAGTCATTTAAGTACCTAGAGAAGTCAAGTTAAATTACTAATACTCAAATGAACCGTATCCAATTTTCCCTTTGCAAACATGTATGAAATAATTACCTACTAGACAGATTAGCCAGATTTGTTTGGAACCAAAATACAAACAATGGATTATGTTTACAAAATAAAAATAACCTGACAGAATCAGGAAAAATATATCTATTTTATGTCCACAATACGGAGGAAAATAAAAAGCTTCTAGAAAACGTGGAGCAGGTATGTAACTCACCTAATACCATATCCAAATTACTTTGAGTAATTTGCACAGCTCCGCTATCGGTAGGATTGTAAAAACTATGGCATATCTGAAACATAACAATTCTCGGAGATTAAGCTGCAATTACTTATTCATAATATACCATAAAATCAACAATCCATTAGTTCACTTTTTGTGAATAGACTTTCAGACATTTTGACATTACAAATGCTTACCAAAAAAAAGACACAAGCTAGCGATTTATAATTATACAAGTTAAATGCATTCCAATTCATTGTGAATTGTAAAATAAGTCACTTTTTACGTTGAAGTGAAAATATTACTGCCGCTACCGCTGCTGGTATTAGCTGGCACTTGGCAGTTGGTTGGCTAACAGCAGCAACTCACTTGGCAGTTGGCAGTCTGGCAGGCAGGAAACCACAGACTATACTTTTAAGGATGTCCATGCCTGATACGTGCATAGAGCAATTAGCTATAGAGACAGCAAAGAGTGAATTGCCCGACAAACTTATTTGATTGGTTTTAAATTGTTTTAAAACCGCGACCACGTGGGCTGTACATTAATTACTAATTGTAATTTGGTACAGGAGCATACATAGCCGTTACCAATTTTTTATCAACTAAACATAATGGGATCAGTCCCACTCACCGTCTCAGTTCATAAAGGTCTCAACAATGCCGTTTTCCAAGGCCGTTTTCATCAAATAGTCACTCAAGAGACCTTTAGGAACTGAGACGGTTGTATTCTTGATTTTAATAATTATTACTCAGTAAAGAGACGTTTTTTACTGCCGCAAATCCTATTTTATTTAACATACGACTTGACACTGACCGGCAAATTGCAAAAAACGTAAGAAAATTCGAATTTCGCGGGCTACCTTGTCGCACCTTTAAGCCAAAAAGAAGTTTAAAACTCTTTAGTTTAAAATCCATTTTACTTCTATAGTCACACACAAACTACAAAATTCTAAACTTCCGTTCCAATAACATTAACGCTAAAAGCGGCTAGTAGTCAAAGTCATCATCATCTTCCTGTCCATAACCCATTCTATTTGGGGTCGGTGCAACACGTTTTCTTCTTCCAGTCTTCTTCTTAGTACTTAAACTATTATCGTTTATGGTGAATGCTCCAACCACCCCGCGAAATTCAAATTTTCTTACGTTTTTTGCAATTTGCAGGCAAAAATGACTTTTTCAAGTTCCTGCACCTTTATGAACTTGGAAGCTTGTATTGATGATTATATTTCTGTAACTACATACGTCTTACAGCCGCAATTTATATTTTAATCAACATACAAACTAGCACTGGCCTGCAAATTGCAAAAAACGTAAGAAAATTTGAATTTCGCTTGCTAGTTGGAGCATTCACTTTAAGTGGGAGTTTCCTGACAACTTTAATGAATTCGTCAATGGATGGATGTCTAACGCTGGTGTGATTCAGGTTGCTCAGCCGCCCACACCCTGATCTACTGGTGGTAGTCATTGTCATTATGAGTCAAACCATCAGGCAGGTAGGTATCAAAGTATTTAATAGAACTTCGGTTGTCTCCTTCGGCTGCCTAGATTCCACGTACAATTAGAGATAAGCATGAACTAGTTCTGTACAGTTTGGTGATTGGTCGCCATACGTACCTATGCCAAATTATCTACACTTGCTAGCCCCTGTGGACTGCGGTTGAGTTACTACCGTACCACCACTTGTTCTATGATTTTCTGTGATTTGGCAGAGACAAGCCCAGCTATGCTGTTTCTATAGCGTATTCCTCTATGATTTTCTAGTTACCATCCGTTTCCAAAGGGTGGGGTCACACCGGCTGGAGTCCGGATTGGACCTCAGGCTGATTGTTACGGACACCGGACATTCACCGGATTTTCAGAACATTTGTGCCATATTCCAGGCGGCTCGCCCACGGCCACTTTTTGTAGCGACGTCCGCCCGCCCACTAGGGACGCGCGGCCGAGCCTCGAGTGAGGCCTGAGTCGCGCGGCCCAACAGGAATGTTCCACAAAGAACCACGCGGCTCATAGCTATTGGGGACGTGCCTATACTGGTAAATGGAAAGAAAAAAGGAGTTCTGATTTCATACCTACTCAGAAGCATGACACTGCACAGTCGTAGATTATAAATCGATTTCAATTTAAGAAGCGTAAGATATGGCTAGGAAAGAGGTCACTGTTGAGATGACGATTAATAGAGAAATATAGAAGAAGACATGCTGCACTGACCCCAATTAAATTGGTGAATGATGAGGTAGTAGTCGACCTAACTTAATGTATAACAGGACATAATTAGGCAACTTCACTTTGTTCTAGTTTCAGTAGCAGCTTGTAGATCCATGATGATAAGTTGTACACATATAACATCTCCAAGTTTTTATCAGGATTGTGGGATCTCACTAACTACACCAAGTAAATACAAAAGAGAAAAGATTTTTTTTTCATACAAAAATTATTTATTTATTTTTAAAATTCGAATTAATTCCAACATGGGAATTACATATAAAATACATTATAACACATAAAAATTAATGCGCATAGGTAATTGGACGGATTTGTAAACATACAACATAAAAATTTATAATCTTAATCTAAAGATTTACAGTAAAAAACAGAGATTCTTGTTCGAGATTACAAACAAAACTACAGCAGCTACTTATACATTTTAAATTAGATTTAACTTAACATATACCTGTTCTTTTAGAAGTATATTTAATCTTTATGATGGACTACAACTGCTTATAGCCCAAGTCTAATCTATTGTGCATAATATGAATAAAATCAATTCAATCAAATATAATAATAATCTGATCTAAGCAGTCCATTAAGTTCATAACATAATACAATGGATATCTCTTAGCAAAAAAACACAAACACAACACAATATAAGTTCTTATAGCTACTCAGAAACTAAGATCTTGTATTTAAACCTTTGATATTCCGGAAAGTGGATCCACATTCTAACAGTCTAATGGGATTGTACAGATCCATATTCAATACGGATACTGTTAGCCAATATCATCCCATTGCTGGGCAAAGGCATCTCCCCCTGACCTTCAGTTATTTCGATCTAAGGCCAATGTGGACCACTGGTTGCTGGTCTTGTCCAGATCATCCCGCCATATTCAATAGTAAAGGTGCCTGCTGCATGTTTTCTATACAAGGCCTATAAGAGACAGTCCTATAGTCAACATGGAATGTCAGTAGTGGGTAAAAGATAAATGATCTCATAAGAAATTAGTCTTGTTAGAATGTTTTGTTGTTAGATACTTATAAAACTAAAGTCTTCAATAAAAGTAGTCCTGATAATACAAAGAACACAGGTTTTACAGCATCACTGCCACTCTGAAAACCAAATACAAAGACATTTTTAGAAAAGTTGGAGTAATAAGAAGCAGATCTTAGATATACCAAATCAAAATAGCAAATCTGTCTGTCTTTGCAACATAATGGGGAGGTCCAAGGTAGGTAAATCAATTTTCTACAAGTTCAAGTACTTACTATAATATAGTAGTTGCATCTATCACCGAGGCAACAATCTGAACAGACCCAATCTTGGTACCAAATGTGTGTACACAGCGACATATAACGCTGCCTGGTTGTTGCACATTCTGTCTTATTTGAACACCGCTTCGAAACATAATACTGTTTCTTAGCCCCTTGTGACCAATACGGGGTACTGCCCCATTTGATCTCAGTCAAGCAAACATCTTGATTATATTCACAGTTTTTGATAGTTTTCACACATTTCTCATTGTTGTCCTCTTGATTTTCGCAAACGTAGCATTCCAAACCTAAAACTGTTGAATAAATATTAGTACCTAAGTGTACAAAGTTATTTACAAGAAACTTACATCAGTCGAAATAGTTAGTCATTTACCATTTATGACTGAAACAAGAATAATAACACAACTAAAAAGGCAGTGCTTGTACATATTGTTGTTAGGATATTTATCTATTTCAATACAAGGCAGTTTAAACGTTATGTTGAGAATTCAACCGCTTCATTTATTTTGTAAACGACCAAACAACGAACATTTGCCACACCCGTACTGACAGCTAGGTGTTGCTGTACTTGCTGTTGCCACTCTATACAAACATTATACTAGACGTCAAACAAAATTCATTGCCATTTTGGGTTTGTAAATTCAGCGCAACGAAACGACATTGTTTGTTGATTACAATTTATTTATAGAAGGTGAACGACATAAATGTAAAAAGATTGACTTAATCATGCAATTATATTTGAGGGAAATTATGTTACATAGAAATATAATTAATACTAAATCACAAGCCTGTTCAAAATCAAAATTAATAACGTACCAACCCTATAGGGTGACCACAAGCAATTTTCCGCATAATAAATAACTTGGGTGGTTTTTTAATGGTATCTTTACATACCTAGTTTTCACGAGTCGAAAGGTCTTACACACTATGGTACTTACTAGTGCCATGCACGAACATTTCATCTTTTTTTTGTGTCCATGACACTTCATGATGTCACTATTTTGTTGTCAATATTTTGTTTGACACTTGTAATCCAACAAGACGAAAATTCTAATTTGTTTCTGACGAAAAGTAAATAAAATAAAATATTTGGCTACGGTAACCGTAAATTAAGAATGGAGGGAGTTCTGTGGAAGTGGACTAATTATTGGAACGGTATTCTATCATTCGAGTGTTTTGGTTTTAACCTCGGTTCCTTTTAATATTATAAAACATTGTTTCCTCCACAGGCTGGCAAACCAGATGGTTTGTTCTGGAGAATGGTATTATTTCTTACTACAAATCACAAGAGGAAGTCAGCCAAGGATGCAAAGGGTCTGTCAAAGTATCAGTTTGTCAAATCAATGGTAAGCACATTAATTTGCTTGTATTATCGATAGATTTGTTTAAAAAAAAATTACCAGTCGGCCTTTAGCCATATGCAAGGACAATACATGTCTAAAGGCTGGTCAAACACCATTCCACACCAACTAGACGTAGATAGATATGGTGAAAGTTGTTTTGGTTAGGTAATAACTTCATTTAAGTAACATCAGTTTCAAGTTGTAGTTATGGGTTAATCAGATTATAGCACCGTTAAGTTAGTAGTATCATTAAGAAATGTTAGGCAAAAGTAGTGGGTCTCACACAATTACATTATAGTTAATGAACAGCATACATATGTAGCCTTGCTCCAATCATTGGCTCATAGGGCAGGCTCCCCTCCCCTTCATCATCAGCCTATAATGTTCCCAGTGCTGGTATGGAAACCTAAGACAAGAAATCTGGTTATACTTTCTTGACTTTTTCAGTGAATGCAATAGATGGCACTAGGCTTGATCTAGTCATACCGGGGCAACAACACATGTACTTGAGGGCACCTTCACCCCAAGACCGACAGAAATGGCTGGTGGCTTTAGGCAGTGCCAAAGCTTGTGTGGACTCAAAAGAGTTAAAAGGTACACATCATAATATTTATTTACCATGTACTTGAAATTGTATTTTCAGCAGTTTCATGTTACAACAATAAAAAGTCCTTGGAGTGATAAGAATTAAAGTTAATTTATATTGTTACAATTTTAAGTACTTTAAAATTTCCTCTTTAAATCCTTATCAGCATAGTAACAATACTCTATGCATATTGTTACTGTTGATAATATAAAAAACAATGGTATTCTTTAACTGTATTATTGTATATTTTCAGCTGCAGCATTGGAAGACACCAATTCTTTGGGCCATAAGAAATCCGAGTTGCGTTTATACTGTGATCTGATGATGCAGCAAGTCCATGCAGTGAAGAGTGCAGCAAACACGGAAGCTGGTCCTGATACCCAGGTAAACATCATGAGATTTTGTTGCTGCTTGTTTTTCTAGATCTGTAATGTATCTAGAGAGTCTATACAAATCAGCAATACAATTGAATTTGAAAATACATTGAAGGCAATTGTCACTTCTATAGGCTATCTGTATACTGTTAAACCGTGTTTCACAATGTGCTCAAATATAGGGTGTAAAAGTACCCTTAACGCAAACGAAGGGCACTTGTTCTCCCCACCACTGCGATTATTTTTTTGTTCTAGACCATACCTGGGAACCTCCTAGTTACGGAGATATTGGGGGTCAAAGTTCCAAATTTTTCACAGCTGTTTTTGTAAATACTAGTTTTTCAGGTTTTAACTTTACTTAAATTACCTCCATGACCTGTTTACTATTGAAAGCATCCACTAGCACTATGTTTTAACAGCGCTACATTGAGTTTTACCGTAAAATGTGATAATTGACCCAAAAAAAAAAGTTGTTTCCCAGCAAAAAAATTTGGGTAGGGGTACTTAGTTTGATGTACAGAATGCTTGGTTGACGGCTGTGTGATGGGTTGATTTACACCCTGTATACTCAGTAGAGGAAATATAATGATTATTTTATTTAGAACTAGCTGTAGCTGCTGCCCGCATGCGTTGCTATGCCCTTTTTTCTACACACTACCTGCCTACTTACCATCTACCCTACCTACTACCCTACCCTACCTAGTATCCTATGTTATTCCCCTGGTTCTTAGCTACCTCCCTACCAATTTTCAGCCAAATCGGTTTAGCCGTTCTTGAGTTATAAATAGTGTAACAAACACGACTTTCTTTTATATATATAGAAGATATAGATAAGTAACTTAACCAGTTCCCTTTTTTTCATTCCAGGCTATTGAAGATGCCTCAAGTTTACTTACTGCTACATGTGATACCTTCATAAGAACATTAGAAGACATCATGAGATTAACCTCTCATGCTGGAATGAATTCTGTACCTTTTGAGATGCCAATACCAAATATTTCAAAGAATAACAGTTCCATCAAGACTCCTAGACAAAGTATAAGTCGAACTTTATCTCAAGAGAATAGATGAAAATCATCATACTATTTAAATTATATACCCGAACTAAAATATAAAAATCATAATATATTTATGTTATATTCATGTTTATACGACAAGTGATGAAACTTTTGCTTTTCAAACAACAAAAAAGGAAAAAAATATTTTCTGCAAAGTTATAATTACAAGCTACGTAAGTATATTATTACATGGGTCATGTATTTTGTTAATGTATTGGCATTTTGTTTATAGTTTTTGTTACAGACATCAATAACTCATGATCTTATCTGAGCCATCAAGAAACTAATATTAAAAATCTTACGCATATCTATGAAATAATAATATTGTACTTAAGCTTTGAGGCTTCTTACTGTTTTCATTTGAAATGGTATGATATTTGGTTAGTTGTGCTTTTATTTTGTTTCTTGTACTTATATGTATCGTATTTGCATAATATTATATTCCTGTGATATAAATAAGTAAAGCAGCTGTTTATCACATTAAAGTGGGCTATCATAATGCCTATAAATAAAATAAGTTAATTTTGTTGTAGTTAATTTTGTGGTGTCAAATGTTTATTATACATAATTATTATTTAATTTACATAAATCTATAAAAATATTAGTCTGTAGTATGAATGAGTCTTTAACTTATTGGAAGAACAGTTCTGTTATATTTGTTTGTATGTTGACATTAGTGATACAAGTTGAATGATAGTTATGAAATTGCAATAATAAGAACTGATTATGTACATTCCAAGTGTCAAATTTGCTTTTCAAGGTCCTATATGTTTGAGAAAATTGTATCAAATGATATTTGTCTTGTACTCGATTATAAAATTGTACCTTTTTCACGTTAGTAAACAATAGTATCTTAAAATGAAATTAAAAAAAGTAGCTAAAACAATACTTGTCTTTATTTTGATACAAAAAATACAGTGAAGAAAAGACTAACTTAATTTTTCAATTACCATGTGGGTTCTCCGAACCTTAGAACTGTTTTCTCTTGGGCATCTAATTCAATACCTGTCTTCTTTCTCATATAGAAAATAGTGCAATCTCTATTAGTGCAAAGCACTTCTTCGTGGAGGCTGCCTTGACATCTTTGGCACTCAGTCCAGAGCCTAGAAAACTTCTCCTGTAGCTGCCTTAATTTAAATACTTCTGAAATATATATCTGTCTCTCTTTATCCAGGCAATGATTGCATAAAGCCTTTACGGTATCATTAGGCATAACAGTTTTACATCCGATACATTTCTCTTTTTTTTTTGTAAAAGCAGCCAAAGCACCTACTTTTGAAGTCACCATTGCTTTTGTTCTAGTATGTTCTCCCTTCAAAAGGAGAGATTCAGCTTTCTCGCCTAATATTGGTTCGAAAATTCTTAATAGTGGTTTAGATAGCTGATTTTCCAAATAATAATTGGCATCTATGGGTACACTGTTTTCCAATACATATATAGGATCTTCAGCTTTCATGTAAGCAGGTGTATTTTTTGTTGAACAGCATATAACATATGGGACTCTGTCACCAAGTTTGGGGGCAGTTCCCGCATCTCGTTTTTTCATTTTATTGGCCAATTCAACATGAGCTTGTTTAGCAGCATAGTCATGTTTCGTAAGTTCTTTTGTTATAACAAGTTGAGATATATCTATGCGGTTGCACAATAAATCCGAAATAATTTGTTTTGCATAATTTACAGCACCATCAGGATCTCTGTCTATTAGTAACTTTTGAAGGCATGTGCTCATCATGTTAGAAACTAGAGGACAGTTATCTCTTCTTACAGTTTCAATTCCTTTGCAATCCATTTTATCATATTTATCAGGTTTAGTGAAATAGAGGCCAGCATATCTCTTCTTATTAATAAGTAAGTATGGATAATATACTTTTTCAAATTCTAATTTAATTGGTTTGACAAATTTTGTTGTTACAAAGTCAGCAGCCTCTCTTCCTAATTCCATGCTTTCCTCAAGAGTTTTCACACCAAATTTTACCATTACCGAATCAGTATCACCATAAATGACTACGGCATCTTCTTTATAGCCATTTGCCTTTGTGAATTTCTTTTCTACTTCTGACTTAGTAAATTCTATCATTGTGCGACCATAAGCTGTTACACTGCCAGATATTTCTAAACAAGGTAGTTTACCAACTTGAGCTCCTGTAAATCCATACACAGAGTTGGCACTGATTTTTAAAGCTAATTGTCTACCATCCAGAACAGACCTCTTAAATGGATCTTTTTCATCCTTTAAGTCTGCTTTGGCCTTCTTCCTTGCAGCAAGCAATGATTCCAATATTTCAGGTAAGAGACCTTTTCTAATACTTGACTTCACAAACATGTTTTTGGAAGGTGTAATAGTTACATCATCATCTTTCAAATTAGTTTTGTTGTGCATGTGTGGTGGGACTAGTGTAGTATAACATAAATTATGAGCCATCATAATACTGGGGTACAAAGATGCAAAATCTAAAGTCGAAATAGGGTCTGCATAATATCCTTTTTTGGGTTCAATGACAGTTGCTCCTTCAAATTGCTCATCTGAGCCCTGACCATGATAAGCAGGCATTAAATATCCAGCATCCTTAGCTTTTCTAAGTAATTGACTCACCACTTTTATTTGCTGGCCTCTTGTGAGCAGGCAAAGAAGAGGGACACCTGTTACTCTTGCCATTTCCATGTAATTAATAATACACATTAACTTATTCAAAAGTTTAAGTGGCAAATAAGCATCTTTCAAGCAGTACATTGCCAGTCGCCTTCTTGTTTGTTCACTCTCATTTTGAAGGTCTCCAATTATGCTATGATGAACATCCTCTTTTTGTTCTTGAAGAAAATGGTAACTCACTGCATTCAAAGTATATGATCTGAGTTTATAATCTCTTACCAAAACAAGTAATAAGTCAAATGGAACCCTTCCTTCAAAGTTGATATTTTTGTTTTCTCTACGTCCCATTTGTTTTGATTGTAAGACTGCATCCTTTATTACAGATCTAACATTTCTGATGCGCCCCAAAAAGTCAAAATTATCCACTTTTAAATGCTTTGCTCTGTTTATGAGATATGGCCAATCAAAGTTATTAATGTTGTAACCAGTAATTATGTCAGGATCAAGTTCACGGAAGAAATCAGACCACTTTGCAAGCATTTCAGCTTCTGATTGAAAACTCATTACTTGTGATCCCACAATAGGTGCACATGTGTTTAATGTGAAGACATTTCGTACATAAGGCTCAGGCTCACCCTGTCTAATAACCATTGATGCTATTTGAATAACAGGATCATGGTTGGGCTCTGGAAAGACTCCTTTACGCCCTGCACATTCAATGTCAAAGCTTAAAATTCTAAATGGTGCAACTTTGGACCATTCACCTTCTGGCTGATGAGCTATGAATGCATTCCAGGCTACATCTACTTCGATTTGACATCTAGATTCAGTTTTGACTTGTGAACCTTTTGATCTCAGAGACCATTTGTTTATTGGCAACTCAATCCAACTACAACCAACCACTGAAGTGTCTACCATGAATCTGATATCAAAATCGATATTGCTTTCATAGAATAAAGGATCCATTAACCCAAATGAGGTTGGTTGTCTTTCAATTAGTCTTTTGGCTGCAGCAATAAGTCTAGGAAGTGCCACAGATACCCTTGCCAAGGTTATGTCATTATCACCTTGATAGAACATAAGAGATCTAGCTTTTACCATGCGCACTTCTAATGCAGTTTCTCTAATATTATCCTTGTTTGAGCGCAAGTCCTCTAATATTGCTTTATTTAAGTTACTTTTCAGTTCATTGCAGGATGAATTAGTAAAATTAACCGGAACAGTTACATAGAAGTAAGGTGTGAACCCATGAACATGGCAGCAAACAGAATTTCCATCCATAGTTATGCCATACATTCGCATAATCGGTACAGGAGCCAGCTGTGACCCAGGCATGCCTGGCATAGGTTGACCATTGTAGTGATCAATATCTATTTGTTGAAACACTAACTTATCTTTCTTAGGATCCATTGGAGGTGGTGCAGGTCGAGACCATTTCATGTTGGTAGACTGATTTTCTGGGCCTTCTCCAAGCACTTCTTGCGATTCAAACTCAGTATCCATAAAAGCGAGTTGCTCTTCAAAACTACATGGCACTTCGTTATCTTCGTCATCGTCACCCGATTTAAATCTCTTTGGTGGCGGCGCTTTACTGAATTGTCTCTTTTTATCCATTATTTTTGATTTGAGGTGCAGTACATGCACTTTTCTATAGACAATATTGTGATTGATAACAGTTCCCGCCAAAATCTGTAAGCTGAAAATGGTGTTTAGCTTTAGACGACTGTAATATAACAAGTAACAATAGATACTTAGATAGCGAACGTTATGTTAGATCTGTAGGCTTACCTCTGAGTTATTTATTAGTTTAAGATTCAATGTTTACTGCAATAAATTCGATTCAACAATTTTCACACAACTCAATCGAGCCATTAACTCCTCCTCTTGGTTGGTTTTGGTTTGGTAGTGCAGTGTTTGGATGGTAAATTGGTAATGTCATGTCAGTGTCATTTGTCACTTTGTCAGATTCAATCAGCTGTCATTGTTATTTTGACATTTTGTTAGTCGCAAGGAACTTATATACTAGAACTAGCACGTACAACTCAAAGAATTCTGAGCGAGATAACCGCGAAAGTGGATGTCATCTCTTTCTAATATGGTGTCCAAAAAAATTGTACTTACTTTTGGGACCGTCTCCTCGCTTTGCACTGGTAACAATAAAAAAAAACTGTAATGGGATAGGTTTATGATGACAAAGACAACTGCGGTACTCAGAGATATTTAATGATTACTTAAATCGTCACTTAGTAAAGATTTGACATGCTTTTGTAGGAAAAAACTGTCAAAACCTAAACATTAAAGCTCTCTGAGTGCGGCAGTAAGAGTGGTAGGATACGGTAGATACATGGTACAAAATAACTTGATGCTAAAATATGGACATTTAATTTTAGTATGTTAATTTTAGTTATTTTTGAATGCACATACAGGTTGGTGCCGACAATACGACAATAAATGAAACCACTGGTAGTTCTAGTTCATAGGAAGGTTTTCAAACTATCAAATTAATAAATCCTAACACCGAAATAAAAAAACTGAAAAAAAACGAAATAGCATAAAACTGTAAACGAAATACAATACAATTAACAAACAAATATTGGTTTATTAACCTTAGGAATAATTTGCACCGATTAACGTGTGGAAATAAAATGTAACGAACGAATTTGCCAAAGACATTTATGTAGATTATTGTCGTATCGTCGGCACCACCCTGTATACCTAACCCTAACTTACATAGACTATAATGAAACTTACATTCTTATAAAACGAAACAACAAAAACAAAACTAAAACGTAGTGACATAGCTTTCAATAGTTTGCCATCACACCTTAATACAAACAAAAAAAAGAATTATTTTGGTGATAGCTTTTAATCCTGATTTTGGTATTGCACGACTTGACATAAGACGACTTGACTTTATTTACTTAGTATATGATTTTAAAGTGACATGGTTTCTATCATTATTGTAGACTTTACTAATCCAATACAAAAATGATTTTAATTATAAAGGGTACGTCGACGACTCTAAGATGTCGTCTTAATTCTGACTACGGTCACGCGCTATAAGATCCATGGAGTACTATTTGTTAAAAAAATAATTAAAATATTATTTCTCCTGTTTCTGTCCGACACATCGACGACGGCTCCTAAATACCAGAACCCGGTACTCTAATCAAAGACTAGAGATAATGTAAGAGTTATTTACGTATAACCACGAAAAATTTGTCCTAAATAAGTATGCAGCGGTCAAAACATTATTAAAGCTTTACACACAACATGTTTACGTATTTCAGTTACAGCCTAAATTATTAACAGCATTTTTATTTTTGGGTTGATTGCACTTCTGTTGTCGGCAGGATTCATGTTTTTTTTGTCGGTTGGAAAATCATCAAATAATACAGACAATCGAATTGTTGTGATTAGCTATGCTTACTGTAATGTATGTTCAACACATTGGTGTTGAACATATAATATTTTACTTAAAAACATAACTCTTTCCTTACAGTCGGGTAAAAAAGTAGGACATGTTGAAAAAACTAAGAACATTAATAAACATAAACTTTTCATTACCTTGGAATCAAATAAAAAAACAATATACATACTAATAAGTAAAATTATCTGAACGATATTTAAAAGTTGATGTTTTAAAAATTCAACTAATATATTTTAATCAACGTACAACGTACAACCTCAACACAACCCGTCAATACAACCCCTCTTTTTTTTTTTTTTGGGGGGTGGGAAATCATCAAATAACCCCTCCCGCTCTTGGGCAGAGCGAAAGGGAGTGTCAGACTTCTACTGACTAAAAACCACCCATGTTCCTTCTTCGCCCTTCATGTCGAGGCCTCGGTATCCCTTGCGGACAACCCGCAGCCTCGACAGGACCCGCAGCCTCGACAGGATACAACCCCTCTTTGAAGGGCTTTCCTTCCACCTCATTCGTGGATCATTTAAAGTGTTGATATTTTGTACTATTCATGTTACAAAATATTATGTTGTTCACATTCGATGCTCATCTGAAGTGTTGACATTTTGAACCGTTTAATGTTTTAAACTAATGATATTCTGATTCATTGTAAAATATTATACTGTTCATCATCATCATCATCATTCTCTTACCCTTATCCTAATTCATTTGGGGTCGGCGCAACATGTCTTCTTTTTCCATACTTATACATAATTATGGTGTTGATATTGATTGTTGATGTTTTGGTTTTTGAAGTGGAGGATCCCACCTCACTGAGACTTTCCATTTCCCATTAAAACAAAATAATGTTTTTGTATTTTTTATGAATTTGTTTGTAATAAAAGATTGTGCCGTTAGTTCCGATTTTGGTCACACGCTAAAGATCTGCAGATGTGCATTATCCACCAGTAAAAATCAGAGAGGTTAGTGAATTTGAAATGATTTTCTAAAGTTTTATTCGGTAATGTAATGTAATATTGCTGTTGGTGAGCTCGTGGTTTAATAAAAAAAGACGTGTGGCACTCGGAGACTGCCGCGGTAAAGCTATTGCATAGCATTTTTTATCAACTTAATATTATGCTATTATAATTATTTTATTAATGCAGTATTTTTTTTCCTTTGTTTTTTTTTCTTTGATATTAATTCAAGTTACACTTTGAGCGTGGTGACCGATAAAAAAACAAATTTTTTAGATGTTTTCCGTGTTACATTCACTTCCCACACACGTACTAAAACTGAATTGTAAGATTGTTGAAAGATGATAACTTAACATCACGCCTGTAATACCAGAAGGATAAGGCAGCATAAAGCTAAGAATTACCGGCCTTTAATGTTCCCACTACTGGGAGTCGCGCCTCCTCTCTATGAACGTGAATGGGCTGTACCTACCTAATCCCTCCTAGGGTGAGCCTATGGCCTTCAAACGGGCAAAAACCATGTAATGTTACAAAACCGACATGAGTTACAAATTAATGTCACATTCCAAGTTTCCAATTTTCATAGATTTCCTAAAAACCACACTCCACCATTTTGTTATCAGTGGCGCCATCTCTTTTCAGAACGCTATACTACAAAGGAAGTCAAGTTATCTAACTTTGACGTTGTTGAAACTGAAATTAGAGCACGAGTTTCCTTGACAGTTGAAAGAAAATTGCAATAGATGGCGCTGAAAGAAAATAAATGAGAGTTAGGTTTTTATTTTCGTTACGGAATTTCTGGATTCGGTCCCCACGCTCAAGGCCCGCGATAGAAGCTATGCAATAGCTTAATAAAAACAACGGGTTGCACTCCGGGAGTGCCGGCAGAAGTGAAAACTTGAACATTAACGTTGTGCATTTTTGAATATTTTGGAATGATTAGGGAATAATTTCGCACCAATTGCTTTAGTTATCAGCATACAAGTACTATCACTTGTGTGGTTAAATACAATATTCATTTATTGCGCTCTTGTACACAAACATGACAATTTATATTGCATAAAAAAACACGTTAGTTCTAAAAACTATTATTACAATTATTTTACATTATAAAGTTTATTTCTCAGAAAAATCAACTTGACATTAAATTTTTTTGAAATTTGACACACAGGAGCTCGTGGCTTAATAAGAACTGCCACTCGGGCCGATCTTTAGGTAAGGCTGTGCTTGCCTAGGTCGGTCTGTGGATGGATGACCGCCCAACATACCGAGTTTCCTCCGTGCCTCGGAAAGCACGTTAAGCTGTTGGTCCCGGCTGCCATATATAGATCTTTGGCAGTCGTTACAGGTAGTCAGTGACCTGAAATTCTGACATCCAGTCTTACCAAAGAGTATCGTATTACCTAGTAGGTATTAACTGGGTTGTGGAGGTCAGATAGGCAGTCGCTCCATGTAAAATACTGGTATTCAGCTGCATCTGGTTAGACTGGAAGCCGACCCCAACATAGTTGGGAAAAGGCTCGGCAGATGATGATTTGACACACAGGCACATCCGCGCAAGCGCCTTGGAAAACTATTACAATTATTTACATTAAAAAGTTTATGTCTCAGAAAAATCAACTTGACATTATTTTTTTTTGACATTTGGCACACAGGGACAGTCAGGACACTTGACCAACTGACGCGAGTTTAACATTTTTCATCCCAAAAAAAGTGCACAACCAAGTTTAGCCAACGCCACTAAAGAAGTTTTCACTTCAATAACTGCCACTCGGGTCGATCTTTAGGTTAAGCCACGCTTGCCTAGGTTGGTCTGCTGTGGATGGGTGACTGCCCATTAGGTACATAGGTAGGTACCGAGTTTCCTCTGTGCCTCGGAAAGCACGTTAAGCTGTTGGTCCCGGCTGCCATATACAGGGTGTAAATCTACCCATCACACAACCGTCAACCAAGCATTCTGTACATCAAACTAAGTACCCCGACGCAAAATTTTTTGCTGGTAATGATAACTTTGACCCCCAATATCTCTGTAACTAGGAGGTTCCCATGTATGGTCTAGAACAAAAAAATGATCGTAGTGGTGAGGAGAAAAAGTGCCCTTCGTTTGCGTTAAGGCTACTTTTACACCCTATATTATAGGGTGTCCGAAACTAGGAGGTTCCCAGGTATGGTACCTGGGAACCTCCTAGTTTCGGAGATATTGGGGGTCAAAGTTCCATATTTTTCACAGCTGTTTTTGTAAATACTAGTTTTTCAGGTTATAACTTTACTTATATTACCTCCATGACCCGTTTACTATTCAAAGCATCTACTAGCACAATGTTTTAACAGTGCTACATTGAGTTTTGTCGTAAAATGTGATTTTTGACCCAAAAAAAAAAGTTGTTTCCCAGCAACAATTTTTGCGTACGGGTACTTAGTTTGATGTACAGAATGCTTGGTTCACGGCTGTGTGATGGGTTGATTTACACCCTGTATATATAGATCTTTGAATCTTTGGCAGTCGTTACAGGTACCTAGTCAGTGACATGAAAGTCTGACAACCAGTCTTACGAAAAGGTATCGTATTACCCAGTAATAACTGGGTTGTAGAGGTCAGATAGGCAGTCGTTCCAAGTAAAATACTGGTACCTACTCAGCTACATCCGGTTAGACCTGGAAGCCGACCCCAACATAGTTGGGAGAAGGCTAGGCAGATGATGATGATGTAATGTTGTTCTTACATTCTACTTAATTGAGTAGTATTTGAGATGGGGCAGTGAGGGTCGCTGATTTAATCGTGGTAGCTATATCAAATTTTTTCAAGGTAGTTAGGTACATCAAAAAGTTATGATATTCATAACATAACTTTTTGAGGAATTTAAATTTGCATTCAGGGTTTTAAAAACAGTAGGCACAGTCAGTAACAAAAAGGCCAAATTGACTAAAACTTTTTTCATGCCAGTGGACAAAATCGAAACTCAACTGAGGTTTCAGTATCTCCCGTCGGGGCTGCGGGTTGTTCGAAAGAGATACCGCGGCCTTGGCGCAAGGGCTAAGAAGGAACATGGGTGGTTTTTAGTCAGTAGAAGCCTGACACTCCCTTTCTCTCTGCCCAAGAGCGGGAGGGGTTATTTGATGATTTTCCACCCGCCAAAAAAAAGGTTTCAGTACCTACGAGAAAAGTCAGAAATAGCTAGAATCTATTTGCATCACCTCAAACGTATGCATCAAATAGCTTACAGCTACTAGCTATCAGCTGCACTCTTCAAAAAACGATGGTGTGTTTTTTTTAATGTTCAAAGGTTTTGTCCTTTTAGACTCGGAACGTTTTATGGGCAGGAGAGTAATGACGAGACTCAGACAAAGATCTGCATCTATATTTTGCCAATTATGTTTAACGTGGAAGCGTCAGGGTAGCTCGCGAATATTTCGGGAGATACCAGTAGTTTCGGATTCGGTAGCAGGACACGCCCTGGTATCAACACTGCGAGGATCACCCGGAGGACATGGTGGAGCATACGCTGGAGGTATGACCTGCTTGGGTGGAGCACCACCTTGAGTGGTGTCCCCGTCGAGGCGATCGCCGGCGACGTCTCGTCGTGTCCGTCCCTGTTTCAATCCATGGTCTGGAGCGAGGAGGTATAAGAAGCGGTGACCTTCTTAAGCGTAGCAGTAATGCTAGCGAGGGAGGACGTCAATTGTGTGAGAGGGAAACCTCATGCCCCAGCCGCCGCAACAGAAGAAGACACCCCGGGGGTCGGGAGCCGCAGGGCAAATCCCGGCCAGAAGCAGGCCGGTTCGATCAGAACCAGGCCCGAGTCAATGGCGCGTTGTGTTCCACGCGCATCTCATAGAGATGACAGCATAGTAGACGGGGCCCCCTAAGACCAGTGCCTGCCAGGCTTGTGGGATTTGTCCGAAAGGGTCACCGCGGCCCTGACGACCCTGCTGAGCTTAGGCATTTTTGGCGTTATTAGTTTTATTTGATCTGTATATTTTTTAAGGTGTTGTTAATGCCAAATAAACACATTTTTCTTTCTTTATAAAGAGCATTAGCAGGGGAATCGAAATAAGTCAGCAGTAGTGATTCAATATTACCCTCTTTCACACAATCTACTTATCTCCATATTTAAGTAGGATAAATTACATGTATGTCGCCGCGAGAGTGTCTATCTGCTGGGATCATTAGTCAATCTAATTAATAACCAGCTTATAATAATAGCTTAGCTTAGTTTTTTATAATAATTGATGAACCTGCCATCTCTGAGATATTTGTACAGTTATTACGAGATCAATATTGAAAGACAGGAGCGACAGTGCTATCTGTTAGCTTTTGTGTTAACTACTACAGAGATGGTTTGTAATTAAACAGAGGTCTTTAACTAGAACTATAGTTAAAATTAAGATAAGCTAATTGATTATGAATATTGGGATTTTAATGATTGCTCACTTGAAATTAGGCTGTATGAGAGACGTCATTGCACATTGTTGTGAAGATGGCGGCGAATACGATTTTAATAGTCAATAACTCAATTTATAATCTGAAACCACGACTAAATCAGTTTCTTTATGTAATTATAAACTAAAAAGTCATAAGATTATTTTGTAGAGCAATTTATTAGTAGAAAACCCGTTCTTTGTATTAAATCCTTTAATTAGCCGGAAATGGCGTAAGTAACATTCTGTTGTAAAAAGTAATGAACCTATTAATTAGACATTAACTTAATAACGCCTTCGCATTAATATTGGTATTGTTTTATTGTTAAATAATTATTACAATCAATTGTGAATTATTTTAGTATTGTTTATTAGTTTTAACTGATTAAGTAATTAATAACAATACTGAGTGCGTTGTACTTCCGCTAGACGGACTAGAGACGCGTGAGCACAGAACATCGCGTGAGACGAAAGATGAACGCACATTATCTCGTGTTTAGCAAAAATTGCAATTGCAATATTAAGTAAATGAAAGTGGTTTTTGATGTGATTAATATTAATTAGTGCAAACGAGAATTGTAACATGATTTAAATGGAGTTTCTTAAACCCATTCGTCTCCATAGTAACAATGATTTATGTGAATGTGTCTCAACCTCTGAAAAGTTTATAAGTGCCTGTAAATGGACTATTCTAAATAAACGTTTGGTGTTTGAGTCAAGTATTGTGTGTGATTTCAACTACCCATTTACCCATCTGCCACGAAGAGGAATCTAAGGCGAAGACAATATGGCGGAGGCCATTGATATTTAGGAGCAGCGTTCCTCAAGTGGTTTTCCCGCCGTAACATGTATTATTACCTACATAATCATTAATGGAAAAAAAAAAAAAAAAAAAATAGTTTGCTGCAGTGATTGTTTGAAGTCAAAGTTCGAATTTATTTAATTAAATAGAATTAGTTAAAACGAACCGGAATTCCTATTAATTAATTATGCATTCTCCTAATACGAGGAAAAATAAACAAATACCGTTGAATTATGAAGCATCCGCGGTTATTATCGTAACGAGAATTCTATAAATAAAGCCTTTTATGTGCATGTAGGTAGCTGTTTGATAATGGCTATTCATAGTCCAAAAGTGTCTAAATTTATGAGCAATGCGTAATAGTCAAGGCTTGGTTCGCCAGTGGCTGTAGTAGGCGCCTGCCTGGCTCAGGGTGATTCACCGCTCCACACGCAGCGCAGCATAACGAAATCGGAATTGCCATTAATGGTAATCCCGACTTTAGTTTATACAGACCTGCAGTTCAAACTTATCAGCGGGTGTATCTTTATGACACAAGATGACAACTTTTTTGTAGCGTGCATACTTGCATAGCTAAGCTAAATGTTGAGTATGAAGGTAGATGGCTATAAGAGTGGAGGATGACCGAAGAAACGATGGATGGATTGATGGATTGTGAAAGATGATATGGCAAGAAAGGAGGTGACTGCTGAGATGACGAGTAATCGAGAAGTATGGAAGAAGAAGACATGCTATGCCGACCCCAAATTAATTAGGATAAGGGCAGGAGAATGATGACATAGCTAAGCCAACGCGATAAATACCTACCTACTGTTCTGTTGTTAAAAGATATCCAATAGAGCCGGGTCTTCAAGAAGTCCACAATAAAGGAAAGTTCGTGAGCTGCAAGGCAGTGAATAGGTACATAAGTAGCTTGAATAGCCAGAGTTATCAGCTGTAGCCACTATAACCCACCACACCTAACTCGCTTGGGATTACGAAGTGGTAACTTACCACAGTAGTATAAGTGCACACTTTATCCTACGTCAAAACATAAAAAAACCATTTTGCGTTTATTGTGGATGTCCACCTGTCTTTAAGGAAATATGACATTGGGTAATTGCGAAGGTAGGTCCTACGTAGACATAAGGTAGCTTATTCACCGCTTACGAATACCGTTAACGATCCATTCCCCTCTGTTGACTCTGCCGACTAACAGGAAAAGATAAGGTACCAACAATGGATACAATATTGTATTTGGTCCATCGACAAAATTGGGAAGTAAAAAGATTAAACATACACCGTAAGTTTACGTTTAGAACTAGGCGGCATTCAAGGACTCGTAAGTAAGGCAACCTCTTAGATGGTGACTTGACTACTATGATCTGCTTTAATACCCGAATTTTAATATACCTACTGGAGATATATGCCGAATGTAGAATTCGCAACTGTAAATAAAAGTAAATATACGTTTGTAAGACGTGCGTATACATTGGCATCTGTGTCATCCTCGTTTAATCCAAATACGATCTTCTTCTGACGCAGGACTCGACGCACTAGGCGAAATCTTCCACGATATGACGTGTTAATTAATAAGTGCAATTCACATCATATCATATTGCTGTATCACTCATAGTGCAGCGTTATGATTAAATTAGACACAATTGCGAGAGTCGGTAGTGGAAGCTTTCCAGCTGTTGATTATGATATTGACATTAAAATAACACATTAATTAAAAATTAATCAGTCGAATAAGCACTTATTCGCTTGAAGGGTCATAACTGCTCGGTAGAATAAAACTACCTTTTGTGATTTCAATCCGCACGAACTACCCGACATTTCACGTTATTTCTTAGCGAACTTACTAGCTATCTATCTATTACGGTTACGGTAGTTACCCATGTATCTATTGTGAGATAGGTAATAGTTATGATGTAACTTAATGAGCCGTAATAGCTCCAAGGGCATTACTCAAGGATGGATCACCGAACAAATTGTTTAAGCTCATACAGATAAAAGAAAATCAATGGAGATTGTGATGTATGGAGCTTTTTGATTTATTTTTATATTTATTCAAATAAATTGGGATAAGGACAGGAGAATGATAGTGAAGAAATGCTTGGAATCAATGTCATTGAAAAGCATAGTTTATTTTTCAGATTATAAGTAGGTACTTGATTTTTTCTAAAAGTTTGACAACTACTCGTAAGTGATGATGCTATTTTATCGCAAGTTTTGTCAGAATATTTCTTACTAAATCTAATCCTACTAATATGGATGGATGGATGTTTGTTACTCTTTCACGCAAAAACTACTGAACGGATGTGGATGTAGAATACAGATAGTTTATAACCTGGATTAACACATAGGATACTTCTTATCCCGGTAGTATGATCCCGTGGGACAATTATCGAAATCCACGCGAACGAAGCCGCTGGCACAAGCTAGTATAATATAAAATATGCACATTTACTGTTAATGTTAAGATTAAAACATAAAGGGCCTTTTTTTTTTCGGGCGGGCGGAAAATCATCAAATAACCCGCTCTTGGGCAGAGCGGAAGGGAGTGTCAGACTTCTACTGACTAAAAACCACCCATGTTCCTTCTTAACCCTTCATGTCGAGGCCGCGGTATCTTTTGCGAACAACCCACAGCCCCGACGGGAACATAAAGCACCTTCCTTGTAAAAATAATATGCTAACACGACTCCACATGCATCTCTGTTCTCGGGACGCCCAGAAGCTCTGGTAAGCTCACGTCAGCATCGTTCTGGGAAGGAGTGTGCGATACGGCGGCGACGGCTGGCCGACTCCACTCAATGAGTTTCCATTAGGATGATGAGTGTTCGCTCTATTAATACCCCAGACGTGACAAATACATTATCGCCGCGATTCATTCACGGCTCAACTGAAACTAAACTGATTTTTTTAATAACACCAATTTTTTTAGCTTGCTCTTTGGGATTTTGTTCAGCTTTAAGTTGTTTTTCGGTAGCAAGTGAAGGCCAGTCTTTGTTGCTTATATCAACAATCAGATACGGTAAACATACCAAATAATATAGGTAGGTAACGGTAAAGTAGCAAACAGATTATTTAGTAGACATGAAGGTCTAAAAGTACGTACTCACTTAGTCAATATTGAAAGTTTTCGTTTTTAATTTTCATGAAATCAAACCCTGAAACTTTCAATTTAACAAACATCAATTCGGAATCATAGCACTACCTCCGTATTTGGCGTCTCCGTGTCGGCAATTGTTTCTAGCTTTTATAATTGAGAGTGGTAACGGACTCTTTTACATCAAACTAAGTACCCCTACCACAGCAGATATTGATTGGGGTGAAAAATCAGTTTTACTGTAAACTCAACATCAAACCCTCAAAGAATTGTGCTGATGGGTGCGTAGCGTATACTTTGAATACGGTCATGGTGGTAATGTAAAATTATAGTTAAGTTAGTTATAAAAACATATAAAAACATTCTAGTTAGTTATGAAAACTACTTAGAATGTTAAACAAAAAAAATATCGTAATGACGGGGAGAACAAGAGCCTTTCGGCTACCGTTAAGGGTATTGTAACATCCTTATTTAGTTAGGTTATATTCAGGTCATTCGAACCCTCTTGCAAAACAGACATAAACATAATTATCATAATTGTTTACTAAAACGACACTTATCTATACCGAACCTGCAGGAAATATCAGTCCATAAACTACCATTATTAATTTAATTACTTATATTAATTAACGGGCATAAACAACATAAAATACAACACAGACCTATTTACAGGCTTCTTGTAATTAGGAATTTTAATTTGCTCTGTTAAAACAGCCACGGGAGGATATGGTAGTCATTTATTATAGGTAGGTTCAAGTAATGTGTTTACGCGTTGCGCCGTTCCTCTGCGATTTTGATTAATGTGGGCATAAAACAAACAATTTTACTGCGTACAATAAAATAGGCCTGTTGTACTTGTAATTATTTTGCTAGTGTATACCGCGGGTTTACTTTAACTGCGTAGTAAATCGTGCATGTTCTGTATAGGGACCATCATGTTTTACTGTGGGAAAGAATGCTCTTAAAAGAGATATTGAACAAGACATAGAATCGAATGAAGATAGCACAAAGGCTTCGTTTTATTATATTAGTACTTACAACCCGTGTGCCCAGTGATGTCCCTTTCGGGAAAAACTGTGACTTTACTATCAGTGTCCTTTCCCCTCCCTGTTAATATAATCCCCTTTTAGCGATGAATTTACGAAAATAAATTTTAAATGCTTGTTTTCCCTTTTCAGTACGAAACTCTAAGACTCAGTGCTGTAGGCTCATGTGCATTGCGTTGTCTGGAAGTGACCTAAAGTAGATTGAAGGTTTAGTTTATTTCGCCCAGGAAACTCTAAAATTTGGTCATTTCATACCAAGTTTCAGAAGGTCAGTCATCCTCGCGTCGACCTGGGCAAGACCTTAAAGATCGACCCATGCAGCAGTTATTATTTAACCAGCACAAATCATTCATGTTCACGGAGTGTAATAGGTTCGTAAATTGTCTAACATGTAATAATTAGCTGCAGCCATAGGTACCTAAGTATTAAATGAGATGCTTTGCAAGGTTCAGGACTACAGGAATTTCGGTGTAATATTTTGTCCTTTGTTCTGAAAAAAATAATGAAACATTAACAATGATTTAAATTACTTCTGTCAATTTGTCCATGTGTAAAATTTTGTGACTTACTGTGATTAATGAAATAACTGTGTTTTGACAAAGCCAGACGACAAAGCTCCCGAAAAGACACCGAATGACATGACATGGTTGAAAGGAAATGAGAATTTGTTTCAAACAAACGCTAATTCGGGCACTGTGCCGGTGACGGCGCAAGTCTGAATCCTAATGAAGTGATGTCTATGGCTAGAGTTTCAGCGCGACCCATGGGAATTGAATGAGGTTCACACGACTATTCACGCAATAATATACGCAGGAGTATATCGTCGAACAAATCTATTGCACAGAGTTTGCATATCTTATCTCTGTCCTCAGGACAAAATTGAGGTCAAGAGAAGGCCCATTTAATGTAAAAAAATGTTATTGGTTTTAATTTATAGAAATGGAACAGCTTTAGACCAAAATAAAATCTTTTAATTATTTTACACTATTACAATATAGTTAAAAACTAAAAGAGCTTTTGTCATCGATTTTATTTCATGTTTCCTCAGGCTTTGAACCCGTAAACCGTAAATACGTTCATATTTTCCAAATATGAACTTATTTACGTTTCAGAGCGTGAGGAAAATATGGCATCTTGTTTCTTCAACATAGAATGACTTTGTTCAAAATCTGTCTACAGTAAATAAGAACGTACAGAATGCTCAATTTCATACCCGTATATCCTCAGTGATAAATACGAATAAGCTCGACAGTGGCAATTGACTGGCGACGAAACCTTTCCAATTAGTTAATTCGATTCTATAAGATCTGTTGCGTCTGGCTTTTGTTCTCGTTGCTATGCTGTTGCTTCGGTATTGCTCTGTTTAATTATACACACCGCTGAGAGCTGACACTGATCATCAAGTGCTCATTCTCACACAGACGACATTGACATCATCGCACAGTAGCGACCAACAAACGCTGCGTAAATCACTCATCCCGCGACATTAGTTCTTGGTATCGATAATTGAATAAACTCGTTCATTATTATGGTGTAATAAAACTCGTGGCACAAACGCTTCGTTTGTGTCGTTTTACGAGTTCAACCAGCTGCATCGGTTATCTTTATAGACTTGCAGTGACCCTCGAGTTTTCAGAGCGCGTAAGGAAGGTTCCACTATTCATAATTATTCATCTCAAGGCTGATCATTAAGAGAAGTTCTTTGTCCCTTATACGAAAACCCTTGTTCCATAGAATCATGAGTTGAGAGAAAACTGTAACACATTGGTAGATATAACTTTCAATTTTTACATCCGCTCACTAACTAGAAGTCAAATGTTGCTGAATCGACGAAAATTGATCGCGTTCCCGAGTAAATTAGTCGTTTAAGCAGTATGGCAGGATGCAGCACCGCCGTGGTGAACAGTGCACACGACTTGATGACTGAACGGATTGCAATGCGGCGCGGGGGAGCTTCGGGAAGGTCGCTATCTTATCTGGGGAATGTGCCATCCCTGGCAGTGCCCGCTGGGTTGCCACTTAGCGCCGTGCCGCAAAGGGAACGGAAAGAAACTTTTGTTACTCAAAATCAATAACGCTTATCTGGGTCGTTTTGTGTGCATAACGGTCACGGCACTGCCAAAGAAAAACAGAATATTTGAGTCATTAATCTTTGACAGCATATTACTTGTTCAAAAATTAAATATTTATACTGTTCCATTTTTTGTAAAGATGTTTATGTAGGAATGCAAGTGAGATTTATCACTTGGTTTTGTTTGGTGACTTTAAACAGGCAGTTTTAATGCCAGAGCCAGTTGAAACATAATATTCACAATGCCATATTTGAATAAAAATGCATTGCCTACTTATTGAATTTAGGTAGATATTCTTGAGGTCGTGGCTTAATAAGAACTGCCACTCGGGTCGATCTTTAGGTAAAGCTGTGCTTACCTAGGTCGGTCTGTGGATGGGTGACCGCCCGACATACCGAGTTTCCTCCATGCCTCGGAAAGCACGTTAAGCCACTGGTCTGGTCCCGGCGGTCATTTGTTGATCTTTGGCAGTCGTTACAGGTCTTTAGTCTTTCCTAGGGGTAATGTATACACCCTGTACTAACTTGATTATGGAAGTCGCCATGTAAGATACTGCCACTGGTATTCAGCTACATCCGGCTAGACTGGAAGCCGACCCCACCATAGTTGAGAAAAGGCAAGGCAGATGATATCTGCAACAAGATGTCTTTATCGTCGGTTGACAATGAAGTGTAATAATAAAATAATTATCGGCGTCACATGTGGAGCGTCGACTTGCAGCGAGGGCAATGCTCTTTATGACGGTAAATCGATTCGTGGTTCTCTTCAAAATGCATCGTTTGTCTTCTCGTGCATTATCAATTTATCAGTTTTAGTAATAAATTCATACAATAGGATATTTTATGAAGGTTTTTGACCTTACTGCTTCTGGCAAATCGTTTTTCCACGTAAAAATTAAAATTTAAAAATTAAATTTAAAACTTTTTATTTCAAAAAACATTCATGTATTTGGTTTGATCACACATCGCTTAATCTTAATTCTGAAAGATTATGTGCGAGTGAGGCGTCTCGCTTGTTTACATTACAATATATTTAATTCTACTAAAAACATTACAATACATTAAGCGTGGGTTGCACCATATTACTATAACGAACGTGAACACTTAAGATGATATTAAGGCCATCAAAATTGTTTAAAACCTACAAAAGTCTCGTAGTCTCGTATTCATTATGGCCTTTAATTGTAAAGTATGATTTATAACCACGGCTAGCCTGCTTCTTTAATTTAGTTTAGTCAAAACAAACCTGAACGATTTCACAAGCAATTATTTGCATAAAACTTTCCAGATAGATAATTAAAAGCTAGCTAATTAAGATTTCTAAACATTAAGCTCAGTGAGTACTCATAGCGCAGCCCGTTCATATTTGACAGGCTTATTTACAACATCATAAATTGATCACAAACAGCTACTGTATCTGAGTTTGATATATTGTATTATGTATTTATGCGATGTCATAAATAACATAATAATATTGGCCCTACTTTCGCCCTCGTGTTTTGAAGTATCGACTGGAGTAGTGGCAAAGGTCTCGATAAGCAGTAGTTTGTGCGATAGTCTTTGGCAATTTGCCGGATGTATCTAGATAATGGTTATAATTTGCATTACTGATGGGACACCCACTGTGCGTGATTGTAAAATGGCGTGCAAGATGTTTAAGAGTTGGACGTTGGCCTTTTGAGAAACGGATCTAGATCACAGGAAACGAGATACTCTTGAATGGCGTCTTATCATCCGAATGAGTGTTGTCAGAAAAAGTCAGTGTGATACGTCTGCTAAACTTTGGCCTCTATATCTTTATCGTGTATGGTAGCGTCACACGAGTCGCGCCTGACTCTACAAACTTTAGTTGCAATCTCTTCGGCTTATGCTCAGTAAATGTTAGGATTACGTCAGTACCTAAAAGATAATAAAACACACTTAATCCATTGTTTGCCGAATGACGAAATTGTATCGTAAAATAGAAATTGTCTCCGATATGAATAATAATTTACGACTGACAATATTGTGAAATGGGTAAGTGGAAACATGCACGTGAAGGGCTTTATACACTTTCTGATTAAGCATGAGTACTTCAGTTTGTTTTCTCATAAGGGCAAATACCTTACCATACCTAAGTACTAATGCTGTAATATGAAAGTATTGTGTAACCAAATCATTTTAAAAGAGCAACCATGGAGTTTCGTACTCGTTCTTCTCCATAGGAAACGTCCAACCCTAACCGTTTCTCGACTTTTTATAAGCGCCCATGTAGGCCTATGTGCAATCAAGTATATTGATTTTAATTTCGACCCTGAAACCTGAGATTAAATGACCAAGTTTGATTATTGTTACAAAAATTCTGCATTGAATCTCCATAGGTACATGGAGATTACGTTGGTCATAAGTTAGGTACAACAACGTGTCTTAGGTAATTGTGTAGGAATTTTCCTCAATGGACCGTGACAGGAGCTTGACAAGTTATAACAGGAATAACAGGAACTGATACATTAGCAAACAGACACGTACAGTATAATAAAAGCCATACTTTGTCAACGCCCACGACACAACACTTTATTTTCGCAAAACTTCTTATCTATTTTTTATATTATGAGGTACTCGAATAAAAACCGATTGACGACATCAATGTTCGAGTCGATTAAACGATAGTGTTACAGCTACATAATGAAGGCGTGGGCGTTATCATTAGAGGGTTTATACAGTCTATTCATGGGCGTGCGTCAATTTGTTTTACTTAATCGCTGGTTGTCGTCACTACACCCTTTGTAGCAGTCGTCATGACGTCACTACATTCACACCGAGCTAACATTTGTTTTGATTTGTTTTACTAATTAACTGTGTCTGCACTAGCTACTAAACAATGGCAGTGTTTATTTTGTTATGTCTACGTTTAGGCGGAATTAAGACGGATTTGGTGTCAGCTCGGGCGGTTATGTTATGTTTTACAAGAAGCCATTGTAGTTAGTTAAGATTTTCGTGAACGTGCTTATGAGGTGGAATAACATAGTCAAATCGAACGCGTAGACAGGCGGCCTTGCTGGCCATGGCAGGGGTTGCGAACGTTCGTTGGAAGGATCTGGAGTTCTTCGGGTGGCATTGCACAAGTCGGAGGGTTTCTGTTTCCTTGGGCCTCGAAATGAACTACTACGGGATTCACACATAGTCGTAGGAGGCGACCCCATCGGTTTGTGGTAGTTTAAGTAAGTATCTTAAACTACCATCTTAGAAGGGACTTACTTTCCTGGTTTTATTCAACTAACTGAATTATACATACGTACATTTATTATTTTATTCACCATCTCAGATCCTAACATGAAATCACCAATATAAGCAATAATTATTTTATTTACCACAACTTCCTGTATTTTATGGTGCAGTTTTATAGTTCAGTTCCTTATTGTTGTAATTGCAATCAAAATGTACTTTAGGTCCGCCATTTTCTTATTTCCCGCCATCTCTCCTATTTGAACATGAAAATATGCGTTCTATTAGCATGTTAAAGGCAGGATGTATATTTAATTAAAATTAATAAAACAGGTGACATTACTTAGGAAAGATAAAACCGTGATTTTACGTCGATTATGTAATTATTGTCTATTTCATGATCGATAAATATGGAAATGAACGCGGCATTAACTGTTTATATTGAGTTCATTAGACATTGACTATTATGGTTCTTAGCACAATATGAAGGTTGAAGGTGTACCTACATCTAGTACTGGTTATAACTTTGATAATATCAAATTCTGTTATTTCAAGGCTCTATGTTCAATTATTTTTCTCTAAGGGTTAGACAGAACAGGAGTGTAAAAACCTATAGTGCAAACACATTCGCAGGCCCGTTCATATGGAGCGAGGCTATTACTTATAAACGGCCACAATTCCAGACTCCAGGCTGCTTCTGAAAAATTACACCATAGAAACCACCGATAACACTATGCCCGGTCTGGGAGTCGAACCCAGGGACCTCATCATCATTACTAGCACAGTAGCACTTCCGACCACCAACCACCTTCCTTAGTTCAACGAGATAGCCGTGTTTAATGTAAAACGAAAAAAATATACTCAGGTATTGTATTTAAACAACTGCCCGAAACCAAGGCGTCATTAATATTTGTTAATGGAACATAAAATGATCATGGTAAGATTAAGTTTACGTCTATGCCATAGAGCATATACGCAAATATAGAGTCTATGATATGAAGTTGACGCCTAGTTTAAGTGCTGCAGTTCTCGTTCTAAAGTATAATAGGTAGTTAGTTGATTTAGGCATAATTATATTCGCTTTAGATAAGATAAGATCAATTTACTGCAAATGATTTAATTTCCAATCTTAGGTTTAGTGGCAAATTGTGACCCAAAACCAGGATAAGCTGGTAATTCTTAGTGGTTTGTTGTTTGTAAGTGCTTATAATTAATTAAGCATTTTGCAATGAGCTTAGTCCCAGAATTGTCTTATAAGTAAATGATTTTAGATCATGACGTGATGAAAGTGTTGAGTATGAATGGGGATGGTTTTATGAGAAGAAGAAGAAACGATGGATGGACTGTAAGGATGATAATTATGCCCGTCGGGGCTGCGGGTTGTTCGCAAGAGATACCGTGGCCTCTACATGAGGGGCTAAGAAGGAACATGGGTGGTTTTTAGTCAGTAAAAGTCTGACAATCCCTTTCGCTCTGCCCAAGAGCGATATTTGATGATTTTCCACCCTCCAAAAAAAAAAAAGGATGATTTTTATTATACCTAGAAAGAAGGTAATTGCTGTGATGACGAGTAATAGCTTCTCTATTTATACATATACTTAGAAGAAGAAGACATGCTGGGCCGGACCCAAATCAATTGACACAAGTTGTAATCTTGGAATCTTGGCAATTAAAAAAAAATTAAAATACTAAATTCGCGAATCAATTTTGTATTTAGAATTGTTAATTTTCGTATTTTTTTCATTTAGTGGACTGTACAACCAACTTCCAACAGAACTACAATCGTTATTCTTGCAATTATCATGGTGCGCATTTAATTGTGTGTTTATGATGACATTATGATAGGTGAAATATCAGAGCTCGCCATTTATATGCTAAATACATCAAACTGTGGCACTCCTGTCAACGCGTTCCTACTGCCTTTAGCTCCGTAATTATGTCTGATTTATCTCACGATCGCATAAACTCGTGGAATGTCAGTTTTAGTAGGTGTTTTACATTTTAGAATAAGGATATTGACTTGATTTACCTACTTATGTGTCATAATTCATAAATGCGCTGTTAACAGATTTGTATAAAGTTTGTTTATTTAATTTAATCCATGATGAACGATTAATTTTTCTTATAGGCTTCTATTTTCGATTTCTTTTCAGAAGAAGGTGACTCATTTTTAATTCCTGTAAGGAGCTTGTGTATCTAGCAAGCAGATTCTTAGTATCAATCTAATGACACTTATTAAATATATTAGCACGGGTCCGAATCAGTACAACATATAGACGCATGAATCTGTGTAAGTACTAACCAAAACTTTGCAGTTTTGTATGCCGCCGCATGTCACAACTTTTTCACGACCAAACATATTAATTGGCGTCAACAATATCTTATTGAATTTAAATCCGTCTCATCACTGAATTAATTGTACAAATATCTCAGTAGCGTCGAATCGTCGATCAATCGATGTCGATGACACGCTATTACTTCAACCTCAAAAGAACATTATCGTCCTAACCGCCTATTTATAAAGGCAAGTAATACGATCTCGGACAATTGAAACGTATCAAGGCTTCTCTTCAATTACGTGTTGACTGACAGAGGGCGGAGGTTAACAGCCAATGAGCCCTTCACATCGGTGCGTTGATTAAATGAGTGGCAAACTGGCAAATACTTTCCACTCGCCTGATGCAACAAAGTATGGTTGACGTCAGACAATGAGCAGGTTGCCTAATGAATGGCGCAGCAGGATTCTGAGGAATGGCGCTTCGTTGTCTTGTTCGGAACAAATCAAGCTTACTAATTAATTCTGTGAAACTCGTGTGCTAGTGTAAACAAATGTAATTTGCAATTGCTAGACTAGAAACCGACCTAGTAATGTTTGAGAAAAGACCAAAAAGATGATCCCATAGGATTTCATCTGCTAATAGATTTTACCCACTGAGCAACAACAATCGTCATTGCTGCGTTTGCCAAATTCCATGCAGAGTTGGAGCGAGCTCCATGAAGGAAATTGGAAAGAAACAGGCTGATTTGTGAAAATGGGTCTTTTAGAATAACAACGTGAATCAGCAGAAAATCAGAAATGAACGTCGATATGTTACTAAAACATTCTTTTCTTGTGCATTCGAGTAGAAAAAGAGGCTTCGAATACTTGGGAACAATTTCCGTGACTGCGCGGGCATCCAGCCAGTTTCGTACTTTTTGCTTTTTAATTTATTTCCCCCTCGTGAATACATTACGTTCAGCTTACTGCTGAAGTTTCTGAGCCCCATTGTGTATTTTAGCGACATATCATACTCTGTCATACTTTTAGCTAAATTACTATCAATTGAGAAACTTTTATTTCTTCCTTTGTTGCTCCCCTTAATTGATACCGAAGTTGTTTTGAAAATAACGGTGATCATAAGTTGTTATTTATGAACATGAAGTGCTTTTTCATTTCCTGGTAATTGCATGAAAATATAATTTAAAGAAAATTATTCGTGTAACTTATTGTCAGTTTAATAACATAAATATGAGCACGTAGTAACTTCAGCACTAGTGAGTCTCGCATAGTTCGGCGTCTCCGGTGTACACGCTGTCATTAGGGACCGCCTACCCGTGCAGTATTTATCTATATATCTTTTGTAGTAAAAAGTCATATAATACCAGATACATCTCAAGAAACTCATTGGCATTCAACATTCGTATTTAGTTATAAAAAAATAATTTCTGATGCTGCAGATCTTTCCGTCTCAACTCGCCGCCTCCGCTCTAGGGTTGCCAAGCCACTGACCCAAACGGTCCTAATGAAAAACGTCGAAAACTTTTTGAATACATTTTACGATACAGCCTCTTTAAAAATCCCATAACCTACTTTTGCTAAGACTACCCCTAGTTTTGTTTGCGACCGGAATGTGCGACCCAGTTTCTTTTGTGTTATTCTTATTGTTTGTAAAATTCTTCACTGGAACTTAAATAAGTTTTGTTCAGAGGAAGTGGGCGAAAAGTTCTAGTTGCCAAATATTACACGCACAATGGCTTTAATAAAATACTGTGTAAGATTATGGTGCGTAACTACGTTATGGAGCTTTGTCTTGCGTACATTATTTTTATTTTATTCTGCATATTCTTTTATGTATGTGTTTCCTCTTCAAATAACATGCAACACTCAGTTTTCAGATGACAGTGACTTAGCTCGACTGATTAAGTAAGCTGCTCCTGTAACTGGTGCAAATGTTAGTGCATAAGTATCAAGCAATAATTTAAAACTTAGTTAAAGCGGAGTTACAGATCGCACACGTAATTCCTGAAACCGTAACCGTAGAAACTGTGTATACATAAATAAAAAACACAATGAAAAAAGATATAAATTTCTATTTGAAACCCTGGTTCCTGTGCTAAATGTCCCTGTCTTACAAGAGTCAGTACAAAATAACATCTTCATCATCAAAACAAAATCTTCTAATTCTATCAAGCTACTTCGATCGCAGAATCTCTAAGTTAACTTGGCAAATCTATCGCCACCCTATCATATTGGAACCTTGGATATGTTTTAATAGGCAGGCGACAGACATAGTGTGCACAAAAACCCTCCGGCGGCGCCTCGAAGGCTTCATCATTAAGAAAACAGACCACATGAAATGAATGAGCAGAGGGGCGCCCACGCAATGAACGTACAGTCAAAGCCCAGCATTACCTGACCCCTCTTCTCACACCACTACCCCTCTTCTTCTTTATATGAGGGGTCAGGTAATGCTGGGCACTGACTGTACAATGAGACAAAAGCTCTTAAATGGCGTCTGTATAGGCACTTATGGCATTGTGCCGTGTTTGCTTACATGAACACTTCGAGTGGATTTAACTCGCAATTAATTATGACTTTAGGTACAAATAGTGTTATGTTTATTGTGTAAGTTGGCAAGCAAGGTTAGTTTACTGCAGTTTGTTTTGATTCAGGAAAATATTTTTGTCCCTGGACACTTCTATTTTCAGTTGGTATGTGTCATCATCATCATATCCGCACGAAATCACCCGCTTTTGCGTGGCGTGCCTATAGGGGCCAACAATACGCCATGCCCATAAAGCAAGCATGGTGTCGAGAAACCCTAATACCATGATAAGTAGTTGGTTATAATGGCAAGCCCAGTTTTAGGGCTTTAGTATAGGCCTCCCTTGCCTTCTGCCATACTGCGTCCCTCATCAATCTATTTCCCACGACTTTAGAGATTTCGACCACCCCACTGAAAACTGCCAAGCCGTTCACGTGGATAAACGTGGATATTCGACTCCACAACCAGCAGAATAAATGCATCGTGCCAAAGAGCACTAGAACGTAGCATCCTAAACTTAAAACTAAAAGACAGAGTACGACACAATTTAATAAGAAAAAGAACTCAAGTCATAGACGCTCTACCATTCGCTAGAAGTTTAAAATGGAGATGAGCAGGGCATGTGGCCCGTTATATCGACGACAGATGAACAAAGACAGCGACGCTATGGAGATTCCCTCACGGATTCAGACGTAGAGGAAGACCGAAAGCGAGATGGAAAGACGAAGTAGGGGCAATCGCAGGAAAAAACTGGTTAGATGTCGCCAAAGATAGAGACGATTGGCATTCTCTGGAGGAGGCCTTTACCCGAAAAGGGGTCCAATTAGCCCTACCATTTTAATTTATTTATTTTATAGGTTACCATAATTATATATTTTTTTCATATTAATGTCATGATTTGCATTTAAAATTCTAATATTGCATGTTTTAATCGATTCAATTTAAATTATTTTGTATCAATTGTTTTAGCTGTTTTGTATCAATTAAATTAAATCTATTAAAAGTACAATTTTATCATCGATTCAATTCGGACTATTTAACGTATATTATTTTGTAATAATAAACTTGTTTTGGTTGTTGTTTTTAATTTAAATCAATTAAATCATAATATTGCATGTTCTTGAATCAATTAAATATGGATTATCTAATTTAAACTATGTTGTACAATTAATTTGGTTTTAATTGCTACTTTTTATTTAAAGCTATGAATTGTATTTTTATTTAGATCTATTAATTTTCATGAATGTTATTCTAACACATAATATAAATTTTATTTTCGCATGACGGAACAAATTTGTTATGGTTATATGTATGTAATTTAATTGTTGAAGCTATTGGAATTAAAAGGCTTTTTTATTAAGCTATTGCATAGCTTCTATCGCGGGCCTTGAGCGTGGGGACCGAATCCAGAAATTCCGTAACGAAAATTAAAACCTAACAAATTGACACTTGACAATGACTTTTTGAATTATCACGCTTGTCTCTTTAGTTCAGCAACCCGCCTTTAGGTGGCATTGGTTGTATTGGAAAACTACCGTAATCAGCTGTTTGTGAGAAAGTATAAAGGTGTATAGGTATTTATCATCTATGTACAACAGTGAATATCTGTACTCGTATAATTTGTGTACAAAGTGTTTTAAATATGAATAAACAAAGTGCATTTATTAATGAAGAAAGTCACGAAAAAATAGTGAAACAAAATGAGTTAGTACTCTATATACATTCATTTTATAATTATTATAACAAATGCAGTATTATTTTTTGTGTTGTTAATTTATATATAATACTGCTATAAAAATAACCAGAATGTTGGGGAAATATAGTATTTATACTTACACTTTTACTAATCATCCTCATCTTTTATAAAATATTAAATCTTATAATTATTCAATGTTTAATTTTCATCTGACATTACGTCAGTAGTCAAGATGTCATTTACTTTTTCTTTTAATTTGTGTCATAGTTTTTCTTAGTGGTTAGAACTACGAAGGTTACATTTGATTTATATAATTTAATTCAATTTTATTAATATGTTAGCTCAAATAATGTAATTTATTGATAATTTCTATTAATAGTATCTTATCTTACGCTTATAAAATTAACTAACAAAAAAATGCTATGCAATAGCTTTACCGCGGCAGTCTCCGAGTGCCACACGTCTTTTTTTTATTTATTTTATTATTTACTGAAAACTGATAGCCTGTATAGTAACTGTAAAATATTGGGTTGTGGAGGTCAGATGAGCAGCCGCTTTATGTAATACTGGTTTTCAGCAGCATCCGGTTGGATTGCAACATTTTTGGGCAAAGCCTAGGCAGATGAGGATGAATAAGGGTAAAACCTATACCTGGTTAACCTAGTCCTCAAAAAGTGTTAAGTATCTCTGTATTTAATCCAAAAATTGATTCTGTGTTTCCCTCAGGTTTTCCTCTAGATATCACTAATCATTTGTTTTTACGATTTCTTTAAAATCTTCTGTCAAAAACCAGGGATTTTTTCTAGTTCCTTCGAATCAAATTGTGACATCAGGTATAGAGTCTCTTGATAAAAGGTAACAGTAGACGTTGACCCATATAAAGGCTATTAGCCTGCCTAAGGATGATAGGTACGCCTCTGTGGCTTGGAGTACTGATTATTTTAAACCCACAATGAGTTTATATAAACCTAACATGTAATGTGGTATTTTTTATGAATGGTCTTTCTTATATTACCCATAAAGATTTCTTGTTTTAGCAGACAATATGTCTGCAAACGAACTATCTCTGTGGGATTATTCTAACTACATTCGCGAAACATTTATTTTCTTAGGGCGGGAAAGCTCCAAATTGTTTGAGCTTAAGAAATAACCAATATTTATTTCAGAGCCTTTGAGTGTTCTGCCTTTATTATTATATGGTGATTTCATGACTGACTGTACGGCCTTAACTTACAAAAGTAATAGGATGTGCAAAAACAGAATATCAACATTAAATCTAAATCAAGCCGGGCACAGTTGGCCACCACTTATGATGTAGATGAAATAATAATGAAGGCGGTATTATATCTAATTTAAGTTTACCGCGAATAAGTTATTAGATATTCAGAGGCTGTAGGATTTAATATGTTCGAAGTGGTCGTTTTAATTGATGCAATTAGGGGGTAGTTAGCGTTCCCGTGGAGCGCGGGCGCGGGTGTCGGACGCTCACACGTACGGGCCCCGAGAGCGGCGCGCGCGCACGTCCCCCACATGCGAACTGAATAACTTAATGAAAATAACATAAAAATACTCTTTTTATTGCGACGTTTAATGTAAGTGGTTGACTCCGTGAGCTATCGCGTCAAGATGTGATGTCGCGAGTTCTAATTTCGTCATTATCTTTGGGAGAAAACAACGGGAAAAACAGCACTTCAGTAATACAGAATGAGTAAGAATAAGAATATTGACGGCACGGTTGGCGTAGTGGCTGTGCGATTGACTGCTGCTCTGCGTGTCACGGGTTCGATCGCCCCACGGAATAAATAGTTGAATGGCCTACAGATAATATTGTTCCGGATCTGAGTATGTGAGTTTAAATGTTTTAAACGCACTACACGATACAGGATAAATAAATTCTAGTGATGGGGCCACGTGTCATAAAAAAAAACAAATATATTATTTAAAACAGGTAGTTATTTATCCTCTACGTCAATATCCGTGCGATCACCTCTCAATTCTAAACCGCAGATTATCTGCAAGCTATTATCGTGATGATGATTTGAGCTTGATGGGTCGAAGTAAATGTGAATTCAACAATAAATCTCTAGATAAAACATTGGCCTTCGGGGTTTCCGATTTAATGACAAAAGTTTGTAAAATGATAAGATTTCATATTAATGATACGACTTAATTAAAAAACCTTGTGGGTTATCAGTTATCACTTTCTTTCAATACTCTTAACTTAATGGCTTAGTCTAGGTTGTCAATAAGAATATCAAATTATTGAGATTTTTGATCCTGAAATCCACTTTTGTGCCCACTGTATACGCACTGGAATACGTGGGCACAAATGCAGCGAGAGACCGAGAGTAGTAGAGTAGTACCTACCTCGCTATCTAAGCCCATTCAAATCGTAGTGCATAGTCTTGATATAGAAATATGCTTGCTGCATTTGTTAATGATACATTTCGAAGTTTAAACACGATTTCACTTTTTGGCTCCATATTATATATTTTAACGAATGCTTCGTGAAACAAAAAGGATTAATTCTGTTCCGTTATTGTAACACACCCTTATCCACAATACGATACTAACTAACCAGCTGACAGACAATATATTTTCCCAAACCAGCGAAAACATTCCGCAAATTACTTCAGTAAAAGCCGCTTCATAAATAAAAGAAATTGTCTGAATAATACCGATATGAATACCTACTGTAATGAGTTATCTAAAAGTCATGCAGAATAATCTATTGGATCACTGCCAAGCAAAAATTGAGCTCGGCCAATCACAGCAATATATTATATTTTTATGATGCTGTACAACTTAATCATATTAGATTAAAGGAGACTTTATTAGATGCCCTTCACACACAAGATTCATGAGACTCATGACAAGACTTTTTGCGTGAGTTTAAGACACTAATCAACTGCTATGTGGGTTAGGTTAACTCTTAAATTTATGTCATATTAGTTGGTTTATCTGTGTCATATTTCGCATAAACAATTTATCGTGTAAATAAATTGAAGACAGAAGCTCAGTGCGTGTGTTATCATCAGCGTTAATCGTGATGATACGCAGGCCAGTATTTATGGTGCTCAGTGCCTACTTAGGTAATTACTAAACAACACACAATGTCTTCTTGTCTTCTTCAAGTTCATTGGGACAACCGCTGGTACATTGCCAAAGGTTATTGTTTAAAACCGCAAATAAGTTTAAAGATCAGGGAGAACTCTGCACACTTATCGCAGAGAAAGCTGTAACAAAATGTTTCCGGACATCACTTGGCACAGCTTAAGAACTTATAGTTTTATCGTCGAGGTGGAAAAACAAGTCCAATTTGTATGACACATAAGGTGTCATACAAATTGGATTTGCTTTTCCGCGTGCTTCAGTCATAAAATCATTTGCATTTCAATGACATATCATAAAAGTGGTCCATTCATGTAGATTACAGGCAAATCAATGGAATAATAATAACATGAAAAAGGTGGACCTTACAACATCCGACCTAGTCATCCTGCAATCCAAACCGCGTTGCAACATCCATATACCAGCATACTCGTACTGCACCTTCTATCATAAAACGTTTAGGTTACGTTGAACGTAACCTAAACGCAATAAACAAAATTAGGTTACGTTTAGGCAATAAACGTGGACATAAGCACTAACTAACCTAATAGTGTCGTATCTGATAGATAACGCATGCGCCGAGAACACCGTCCCTTAATAATAATTGAGATTCATTGAGTAAGTGGAACAAGCCCGCTGACTCTGTGCACTATGTTCTGTGGTCTAGTGTACTGTAGGTAATGATAACCTCATTATTATCCTATTATAATTTTGTTATTTGCTCCCAATGTAATTTTCCGTTAGATTAGAGCTGTTTGTTATGTAATAAATTAGTTGTAATTCGGTGAGCTTCTGCGGTCATGTTTTTTGTTTTACTCTAATTGGAGTTGAGCGGAAGATTAGTGCCTACAAAGTTATCTACTAGAGTGACCGAAAACATAATCTAGTTATACATACTTAGTATAGTATAGCACGATTTTCAATGTGTATATCGAATGCAAAGGCAAATTGTGCCCATCATTCACTGTGTATCTACGACACCTGAAAATAAACGACATTTTCCCATGACAGTGCAAAATCATTTTTAACACGCAATATTAGGTGTCCTCTCAAGATGGCCAGTCATCATCCGTCAACCAGCGCCTGCGGATTACTAACCACACTCTATTTGCATGATACATTGTAAGTTTTTTATTGTGCGCAGTTGGAAAATGATTCATAAAACACTCCACGTTTGTTCATCACAAAATACTGTGGTTTCCGCTCCAAAGTGGATATTTTTCTATTTCCTGAATCCAGACGTCGCGACGTGAAACTGACTCATGGCTTCTGTTTTACTTCCAAACTATTTATAATTAGCGATAGTGACTATTCACTTTTCTCAGGAAATCATTTAAAGGGTTTTAGTTTTTCGCGTTGGTGACCTTTTTAAAATCTATAACATCATCAATTTTTAAATGACGTATCTGTTGACAACATTTTCTTCTGTCGCAATAAGTAAAGGAAAACAAATTAATGCTGTCACATGCTGGAACATAATAACTTCTCGACTGACTTAATAATATAGGAAGCTACGATGTTTCTCGTATTTCCTAATGACTCGTTATTACTTAGTTCTTTGTGTATGGATCTAGCTAGCAAAAATCTTGTTGCCATCAAAATGTAAGTTGCTGTCATTGATGTATTTATTTCTCTATTTGTTCATTTCAATCATATTTTTAAGTTGGACCTACATTACACTTTTGCAAGTTCTCTCTGAAATATTAAAACCGTTGTTCGCTAAATTGAGAGGCATAAAATATTATCTTAATTATTACAAGCCAGTTTAGTCCATTTCTTTGGAACAACTCGCATTTAGAACCAAGGTCCTCCTCCGACAATTCCGTAGTAGTCATGACTAAGGGTAACTAGCAAACGCAGTCATAATTTCAACAAAGGCTGTCTAGTAATCACGTCTGGAAGCCAACAGGTGATGTAATGCACTGGGTAGCAACACATGGGTTACCCGCTGTTATTAGGCATTTTGTATGTGAGACACGCTAAATGCCGTGGTATAGCCGTGTTGAAGGACAGTCGACAAAAGAGACTGCTGAACTGGCAGGCAACTTCACCTACATCTTGACTCATAGTCGTGGGCTGACTAGTCAAGTCTTAATAAAAGCTTGCCTTTGTTCAAAAAGTCGTTTTGCAAGCAATAACAATAAATATTAGATTCGCAGCGCAATTTCTTGCTTGCGTACCTAACTCTTTAGTTGCCAGTACATGCAGCAGGTCATGTATAAGTACATGTATCGGACAATCTGACCATGAGCACCTCTGGACGCACCTGCGAGCGCTTTGTTTAGTCTGTACCTATGTATATTTGAGCTAGGTTCCTTATGAGCTTTATAGCTAAACGGACGTGTACGAACATTCTTAGCGTGTTTCTAGTTCCTACTGCTATATTTTCATCTCAATACAAATAAGTAGGGTGCAAAACTCTTCACACAATTATAGGGAATAGCAGCAGCTTCATTTTCTGATTCGGTTCGTAGTTCTCTTCCATTTGAAAATACGCGAATTGAAAATTCGAAATTTATTTTACCATTTAGTTTGCAACATCCAGTTAAATATTATGAGTGCTGTGAGCTAACTACAGTTAGTATCTAAAATACTGACTAGTAATACCAAGTTACATATAATTGAACTGACAGCTGACCCCAAAATTATAGAGTGGCCAATATGTTACCCTAGTTTTCCAACCGAGTTGTTTAAGGTAGAGCGGGAAAGTCCGAAACTCTACGTGCTCGCATATCAAACGACTAAACACTTGAACCATTGTTCACATCAAATAACTATTTGCATGTTTATGCAAATATGGAACTGTTAGGCTTCTATATCGATGCTTTATCTGTTCGAAAGAAACTAAGTTAACATTCCTTCACGCGTCGCACAAAAACCGCGTACCTACAGATTGATTGATACGATAGTCACAATTAGAATTTATTCAATAATTTATAAGCTGTAGTATTGGACGAGAAATGTCTCGTGCACCGGACAGTTGTTAGTGGTTGATGTATTAGCATAAACGTTCTTTATAAGAAGCCGACGGCGCTGGCGCCGCGTCGCGCCGATCATATTAGATAGAACACGGGAAATTACACAGCTAGCTCAGATACCGCGTATAAACAACTATTTGCCCGATAATTGTGCTCGTTTACCTATTCGAGCTATTTTAACAGAGCATATTTTTATCCGCTACCTATTATTATTTGTTTATTTTGCGTCGCGTGAATTATTAATAAGCAGGTAGACATGATTGCTCTCAAGGTGTATATTTTCAAAGGTAATTGCTTGTATTGTATAAGTGGTAATTCGTTACTTTGCTTAAATCATTGTAGTGTGGTTTGCTCGTTATGTGTTATTATTGATCGATTTACACAATTTAACCGGGATTCGTTAGGTATGAACAATGGTAATTTACTGAACGAGTCGGCACTGCACACTGGCATGTGTTGGCCGGTGGTTATTAGTGGCGCCATTATTAGTTTACTATAGTAAATCACATAGATCGATAATGTCGGATAATGATCTACGTCGTACAAGGATCGAGTGTGAACTGAGAAACCGCAAGCTTCGCGTAGCGTGCATGTGGCGTCTGTTAACGTTATATTTGTATGTATTACATAATACATTCTTTATTTATGTCTGTAGGTTATCATATCTCCTTCGCAGATTGAACATTGCTCCAAATGGTGAGAACCGTGGAATAAGATTTAGAAACACTAGGCAGGCCATATACATACATGTTAATAATATTTATTTTGTAACGAAAATATTAACTCATTAATGTTCCCGTGTCCCCAAAGAGCTAGCTAGCTACAACTTTACTTCTACAAAATATTTTAAAAGCCATTTACATTTGGGTAGTCTCAACTATTTAATTCCTAGTTAAAACGGACTCCGAATATTATTCGCACATGAGATTAGTGTTGCGCCCACAAAGTCCACAAATACGTAAGTAGATACGTATTTCCTTTCGTAGGAGATTAGTAAATTAATCAAATGTTTGCCGTCCATAGCTACGTAGCCAAGAAACGTAAACACAAGATCTAGAGTACGGAGTCTCCGGACGTAGGTATTACGTAGGGATGTTTTCGGCTTCATGACGTTACCCTAAATGGATTGTTAGGAGTGATTATAAATTATCACATTGTTGATATTGGCTGCGTAAATACATTTTACGTAGGAATGTACGTTACTATGTTTTGGAGTAAACGTATGGATCAATGTTTACGTAGAGCCACTGACGTTTCCCTATATGGAGTCTAGCGATCGTCATACGCCTTGCCTTCTCTGAATATGTTAGGTTGGGATCGACTACGGACGTAGGTGTTACGTAGGGATGTATTCGAGTTCATGACGATACCCTATATGGATTGTTAGGAGTGATCCTAGTTATTAAGTTAGAATCTATTCTATATTTTGAGTAATTAGTTTACTGCGAGTAATCATCAAGTGCCCAGACATTTACGCAACTGTGTTGAGTTTTTTCAGACGTAGGCAGGTAAAGGTAGCGATCTATGATTTTGAGAATTTTACCTTCTAACACACACCTTCTTTACAATGGTGAGAATGATTACGAGGGTAGGGACTAACACCAAGTAACTGGTAACGGGCATTTCTATATGAGTTGCTACTACTCTGATAAAATCATGTATGTCAGTCATGTTCCTAGGTATAGGTTTTTTAGCCGAATTAAAAAAAAAAGATCGCCTACGATTTGAGAACCTCCTCCTTTTTTAACTCGGTTAAAAAGGAGGAGGTTCTGATTTCGACTGTGTTTTGTCGTATGTATGTAACCTCATAACTTCACCACCTCTGAACCGATTTGAAAAATTTTTTTTTTTTTTTATCAGCCTATATTGTCCCACTGCTGGGCAAAAGCCTCCCCCATAGCCTTCCACTCTTCTCTCTGTGTGGTTTTCCCCGTCCAATTCGTCATAAACGCTTCTAGGTCGTCACGCCAGCGTTTTCTAGGCCTCCCTCGGCGACGACGCCCGTCTTCTGGCACCCACTGGGTGACGACTCTAGCCCATCGGTTCTGATCCATCCTACAGACATGGCCCGCCCAATCCCACTTCAAGCCAGCAGTTTTATTTGCCACATCAGCGATTCCAGTTTTTAAGCGTATTGTGGTATTACGTATTCTGTCGCTGAGCTTTATACCCAATACGCTTCGTTCCATCGCCCTTTGGCAAACCTTGAGTTTGGACTTTTGTGACTCGGTCAGAGACCAAGTTTGAGCACCGTAGGTTAGGATGGGCAGAATACACATGTCGATGAGTTTGCGCTTCAGGGTTCAAAATCGTTTTATATGAAAGGATAATTGGAACGAAGTTCCTTATCGCGCGTTGTGAAAGGGGGCTAGACGGAAAAAAATCTTACGAAAAGTTGTCACGACACTTTTTGCTATGGTAAGCTATTGTAAGCTGTGCGGCGTCGCATGTTTCTCTGTCTGTCTCTCTCTCTTACAGAAAGCAAGCCAGATATTTTCATTTCTAAATTTTTTTTTTTTTTTTTACATAATAAAAAATAATAACAATAACTTCGTTCCATCCGGGGGTTCCTTGACACCTCTCAAGTATTTTTTAACCGACTTCAAAAAAGGAGGAGGTTATATGTTCGTGTGTATGTATTTTTTTTTTTTTTTTTTTATGTATGTTACCTGATTTCTCCTCCATTTGTGAACCGATTCTCAAAATTCTTTTTATTTGAAAGAGTATACTCCTGAGGTGGTCCCATTTAAATTTGGTGAAGATCTGATCCTGATCTTCGGAGATATACAATAGAACTCTTCAAAAATAGACGGCAAATCTGTCGTGATTGCTGCAATCGCTTGGATGTTTATTGTTTATACAACATCATGACGTAACATCACGCCTGTATGATCTGAAGGGGTACGCAGATGTGTACACCCAGATTTGGACAGTAAGATATTATGTAATGTTCCATTTATTGGGGATAAATAAAACCTATTATTTGTTTGGGAACAACTAAAAATGGAAAAATAAAAAACTTTTTGGCAAAAAATAAAACCGACTTCAAAAACACCAAAAAGTGAAAAATTAACTTCTGAAGAAAAATCAGCTTCTGAAGTCGGTGGCAAAAAAACGAAATCAAACAAACAAATGTCACCGACTTCAGAAGCTGATTTTTCTTCAGAAGTTTATTTTACACTTTTTGGTGTTTTTGAAGTCGGTTTTATTTTTTGCCAAAAAGTTTTTTATTTTTCCATTTTTAGTTATGCTTTCCGATTGGTCCCATAAAAATTCCACCATTTTCAAAATCGGTTCAGTACTTCAGTTTAGTACAGTAGTAACACGTTATACGTAGAAATCATTGGATTTCTATGTAAAACTTGTTGTTTGTTAAATGAGCAGGATTATAATTAGGATCGCTAAGAGTACGGTTACGAGTTTACGACTTACGAGTGATCATAGAAATTGTGGTCCTAATAATATCTTGATACGGTTATAGGAATAATATTATACCGTTTTCGGATACGGTTACGGATATGAAAAAAAAACAAATTATCCGCAAGTTTTGGATAGTTTCGGTTAAGGATATTAGAATCTTACAACACAATCTGCAAAACAAGCACAGTGTTACCAAATAAAATCAAAAAATCAAAAACCCCTAAAAACCCTCTCAATTACTTAAAAATATGTACTCTTAAAAATATTTTGTAAAAATAGTGAATAATAATTTAGACTCCGCCTTTGCCGGAAACTTTTAAATCAGTTACGGTTACGGATATTTTTTATTTCAGAAATCCAATAGTTACGGATACGAAGCACCACAACATCCCTACTGCTGCGTATATTTTTGAGATTCTGAACAGAAAGATTCCTTTGCTACAAATAGAATAGATCATTATGCCAAGTCTTTACTGAACTAATTTAAAAAGGTTACTAACATAGTGTTAATAGGTGTTTTCCAGTAAATTACGCTATTAATGAATTGCTGCTCAATATATTCTCCTACGATATATGGATGCGAGTTTATCGTGTGCTTAGCCTTTTCATAATGAATGTGTTTAGAACGGCTACGGACGTAGGTATTACGTAGATTTTATTGATTTTAGAGAATAATACCCAATATGGATTGCTACGAGATTCATGGTGCTGCTAGTGTTTTCGTTAACGATGTTATCATTGGCTGGCGGCGTCGGTTAATACGTTTGGATGTTTGTTTTCGAAATAAATAGACGAATTACAACCAGTAATCGTCATGCGCCTAACCTTTTCACAACTACAGCAGGTGGCCCGTGACTTTCGTCCGGACTGCCCTATTTGAATCGGTTTTTGTTAACAATTTCTTGGGTTTAAATTTTTTGCACGGAAGCCTAATTCTTCTAATCTATTTTTTTTTTCTTTAATAATAGTGGCTGAAATACTTCATCTCGCATCTGCTATCAGCCAGTAAAAGATCCTGTTAAATTAAATTGCTCCAGCCATCTCGGAGACTAGAAAGAACAAACAGACAAAAATTAAAAAAAAAATTGTTACTAATATTTTTAGATTTCAGATTACCATCGTAGATATTGTATCATTTAACTCATTATCGGTTGCTCCGACGTAGGGTACTTTCAAGCTTGCCACGAGACCTTATATGGCTTAATTAATGTTGAGCATGAGGTCGTGTGTTTTATTCCCAGGTCAAGCTAAGTTTGATAGTGTTTTTCCATCAGGAATGGAGTCTGGATCTGTGCCTGGATGATGACAATTGGCTCACCCCCTATTACATGGGACTAAAACATCATTGGTGAAATGTGGGTGCACTAATAGGTTCACTTCTGCCTAAGCCTTCGGGGGTTAGGTTAGGCGTGATGTTATTGTATGTTTTGATATGGAAGGACGACGAGGAAGTTACGTTTGAAGACCACGAGGTCAGACTTTTCTCAACTAATCTGAGGAAAATGGAATCACTATTTAGTTAAAAATAATATTCACTTCGAGTTTTATCTTTGTCCGCCACCACAGTATAACTTTGCTGCGTTGGTAATTGAAGATTTTAAATACAGCTTGCATGACGGTAAAATATCCACCTGTCATGTCTAGCTACGTCAACTGCAGGGCTATTGCGTATCTTTTTAAATGTCTGTGGCTGTCATAGTGTCCATCGATTAACTGTCAAGTGGTTATGGTTTGGTACAAAATGGAATCACAATTTAGTTAAAAATTATATTCACTTCGAGTTTTATCTTTGCCCGCCACAACAGTATAACTTTGCTGCGTTGGAAATTGAAGATTTTAAATACAGCTTGCATGACGGTAAAATATCCACCTGTCATGTTTAGCTACGTCAACTGGTCACCTCTATTATTACTACACTATACTTTACAACTGGAGGTCTAAAATGGAAACTTTAGCAGATCATAATAGGATCATACTTAATATTAATTGTGTTAAATTCGTAAAATAGACTATTTATAATAGTAACTGCGTCTGTAACCATTTTACGAATTTCAATGCAATTCATATTATGATCCTATTATGATCTGCTAATGTGGCCATTTTAAACTCCCCGCACTTTACGTCTGCCATTAGTATCTGCTAACCTACATACTTAGGTACGAGGTACACAGGTAATAATCAATTTTAAAAATGTACCCGGCCCCATGCATTATGTATCAGCCCCAATCAGTATTCGTTGCCGACAGAACTAACGTATGTACATTATATACTTATGTTTTTATATACCGTAGATATTGACACTAATTGGAACTAACGTTGATTTAGCTGCCATCCGTAATGTTGTTTAAAGGGACTGGTATTTTTAGATTCTTATCAGTTGTAGTGATTAAATCAGATTTAGTTCAATTATAGCTTGTAGCTTTATATTTATTACAGGATTTCTAGGTCAGCTGTAACCTGAAAAATAGCCATTAAGAGTAGATACTCTTATATTTTGTCCAATTCAATCAACCATGTTCAATCAATGTTTGATTATTAATCAATACAATACAATAAAATACCCCCTCACATTCTTCAACTGAATGAGACGCACTTTAAATCCTGTAGAAAACGCACACTGTAGGCCAGCATATTATAAGTTGGGGGATTACTTTGATGATATAAATGCTTGGCTCACTATGCTGGGTCTGCTCCACAACGACCACAACCATAGGGGTAGATTAATTGATTATCATGTGAAGTTATTGTAGAGGCTGCAGAAGATTGTAAAAATATCTTTGCATTGTATAGATTCAATATTAATATTATATAATTGCATGGCACATGTGTGAGTACTATTACTATAAAGCCACTTTTTACATTTTCACATTTGGTTACATTTTACTGACGTTGCTCTGGTGGCTGAGAGAATGTCATGCTCACTCAAATGTCTCGCTGATGGTGGCGCGTGTGTCGGATCATTTAGTTCCCTTCAAAATGGTTGAGTTGAATGGTGCTGATCCATGCGTCATGTTCGTGAACGGGCGCTGTCAGTGGAGACTGGTCATCTCTTAGTTGCCATGGTATAATTTTTTTATTTGTTTATTGTACCCTTTTACTCCGGACGCTCTTAACTTGCACGTCTTGCTACATAGTTCTCACATAATATACCATCCCAACATGAATGATGTAATGTACCAAGATTTTGTAACAATATTCTGATTTAAAAGAGTGTCCATGGAGTTTCTTGCCCGTTCTTCTCCATAGAGATCTACGCTAGGGAATGGGCAACTACAGTACTTTCACAAGTTATTATGCCTTGTGACTGTGACTGTAGCTTAGGAGTGCAATGCGTCGTCCCGGGGGTTGCTGCGTCGGGTTGCGCGTCGCCGGATGTCTGCGGCGGCGAGTGCTGTGGGTGCGGGGGTGCGCGGCGGCGCGTGCCGTGGCGGTGGGTGCGCGGGGCTCCAGGTCGCGGGCGGCAGTTGCGCGTTGCGACGTGCATTCGTTGTTTCGTGATTTGGAGTCTCGTGCATTCGTTGTTGCGGTGTGCGTCGCTGCGTGCTTTCGTGCTCGTAGTGTTCGTTGTTGCGGGCATTCGGCGGCGTGTGGCTCGGCGTGGTGGCTTTCGGGATGACGTATTGCACTCGTAGTTTAGTTTTGTTTTATGAATTGTTCTTCTGACGTTCAAAAGTGCCTGTAATGGTTTAATTGAAATAAATGCTTTGAGTTTGAGTTTGAGTTTATTTTTTGTTGATTTATTCATCCAATTTTCTAAAATAATAAAAAAAGGTAAGCATTAATTTGTTTATCTCATTATTCTGTTGCCTAAATTAACTCAAACTTGAATCCAAATTGACTTGTATTTGATTCTTGTGACGTCAAAAGATCCCAACCCGTCCCATACACACGGGATAATCTTGTAAAAATAATCTTATTACTCAATAAACAGATAATTGTACACATTCACTCGGATGAGTATCGGACTTTAATGACATATCCGAAATATTATCTGATGATTCGCACGATCGATTTTGTGATACCGAGAAATCTTTTTTATTCGATTAATCGGTATAAAGATATGAACAGGAAGCAACGAGTCAAGAAAAATATGTCCTTATCAGGATTGATGCAACCTATTTGTTTAGCTATTTTGGTATTTGAGTCAACGCTTATTTGATAACAGTCGAAGAAAAATAAGTATCAAAGAAAAGCCGCGTTGTGTTACTCCAATAGAACTGCGCAGTATATGAATCCTAACAACCTATCAGGAGTGGTATTACCAATTTAACTTAGACCAATATTGAAACAAATATATAGTATACCTTTGTCAAAACTATATTTTCGGGTTGTTTGGGATTGAAACTCAGAGTCGTGGGGTCGCCAAGCGCCTAGTTGGCGCTTTCAGTGACCAAAGGGCTGCCTTTTACCTTGGCCGGAGGCTAAGTGTTGACATACAACGTGGCAATGCCACCAGTCTCTTGGGCACATTACTACCTGACAGCGTTGAGAAGGAGTTTTTTGATGCCGTTTTAAAGTTTCTTGACAGTTTAATTGATAGATTTTAATGAAATGTATTAATTGTATGTTGTTATTACTAAATAAAAAAAATACTTAGAACAATAGCATATCTTCTTAATCAGCCCGTATAACGTTCCCACAGCTGGGACACAGGCCTCGTCTCTACATGCAGGCTGTAATTCAACATATCATTATGGAATTTTCGGCTCTAGGGCATGCTTGTTTCCTTTTACCTTAGTAGCAGACCAAAACCTATTTTTAGTGAAGGCATTTGTCACCCAACCAATTCCCTTTAAATAAATACATTTAAACTCATTCATGAATGAGTCTACATTTAGCAAACAATTTTTTCCTTGAATCTGCTACGAAGTTTTCAGAATTCAGTTGGTACTTAATACAATAAGTTACCTACCTATAGGTACTGTTCGTCCAGTATAAGGTGATCATCATTATCTCCATCTGCATAGACTTGTCCCAATTATGAGCCAGTCTAAAAGGATCCAGTTGAATGCCAAATATTTTACATGCAGCGACTGGCTATCTGTCCATTCTCTTACCTTTATCCCAATTTATTTGGGGTCGGCGCGGCATGTTTTCTTCTTCCATACTTATCTGTTACTCGTCGCTTGTCTACTTGGCCTTCCTCTACTGTTATACTCATCCACATTCGTACTCAGAACCATCCTCACGACATTTTCCTCATTCCTCCGTACCACGACAACCGATTACTTCAAAACTTTTCAGTCTCCGACGCCACTTTCAGACTTCCTCTTAGTACGTACGATGTACATATTTTTAGTTAGTATCCTAAGAATACGCCCAGCGCAGTTGATGTAGATTTACAGAATATATGCAGTATTGGTAACAAGAATCATACTGCGGTTTGCTAGTAAACACTAAACTGTCACTAGTTATTCACTCTTATGAGCTATCTGACCTTTAAACCTAATACCTGACTGCTAAGGTAAGACGGCGGCGCCGACGCATGGCCGCGCCGATCCTTCGTGGCGCCTGCGACCTGCGTACGCGCAGACCTATGTATAAAGCGTCTCTTTACTTTATTGTCCGTCCGAATTATCATTAAGTATTGCTATTTCGAGTGTTTGGTTCGGCCACAAATGTTTGTACCTAAATGTCGAAATGTGGCTAAAATGTTGGTCATAGCAAAGGCTTATTTATATCTACAGATACAAGATTCACAAGCACTTCGAAAGGGCGTTTATGTTAACGTTATTAGTTAATTAAATAAATGTACAAAATTATAAATAATATTATAAATATGAAAACGGTTTGTTTGTTATACACTCCCTCGCGTCGCGCCTATAGGTAAACAGATTTCCGATTAATCTTGAAAAATTTGAACTACAAGATTATTACTTCCCCGTGGGATAATTTCCAACTCCTCCATGTAGGCCAAACCACGGGCAAAAGTAAGCCACCTACATAAAGTGCTATCCAAATGATGCAACGTTTACACCTTATAAAAAAGCGAATGAAAATAAACGAGTGAATGAGTCATATCTGTCACTCATTCCTATTGGAATACAGAAATGGCACGCTCCGTATGACAAACCGATGGACTGATTACGGCCGCGTAAATACTATGAATCCCCTGAACGCGGGTGACTCATGCTGTCAGACATAGTGTAGGGAAATTATATCTTTGATAATATCTTTTGTACTGAATTCGTTAGATAGCGGAAGTATTTATTGGTTTATGAACCGGTTTTGCGAATTTATTTAATCAAAGTATGTGATAGGGTATCCTGTTAGAAAGAGCAAGTTATTAATTTACTTCATGAGTAATTTAAGAATAAATACAACGATTTTTTTTTACGATCACAGACTACTTTTAAGGTGTCATGCCAAACGGCTAAATAGGAATCCTTGCCCTTAATTATTTATTTATTAGATAAATAGTGACTCGTCCGTTTTGCACGGGTGCAATGTAAGATACAAATGACTTTTTTCTATTATAATTTGCATGTATACTATACTACATAAGATCTTTCTCTTGAATCAGTCTACTTATCTATTGCTAAAACTCCATTAAAATCAGTTGCGAAGTTAAACAGATCTAAGAGTACAAACAACGGAGGCGAGTTTGTTATACTAGACTAGCTGATGCCCGCGGCTTCACCAGAAAAATGAAAAAAAATCTTTCTCGAGAACCACTCTATCCATTGATGAAAACAGCATGAAAATCAATGCAGTAGTTTTTGAGTTAATCGCAAACAGACCGACAGATAGACAGACGTGGCGGAGGACTTTGTTTTATAATATGTAGTGATATTTTATGTAAAGATAAAGATTTGGTCTAATGCTAATCTGTCGGTCTGCAATTTTTTTCAACTTAATCAAGATCCGTCAAAATCTGTAAAAACTGTCCATCTGTTCTTCTACGTCTACAAATATAGAAACACGTGTGGGGCCTATTACGTATGACCTAAAGATTATAATAAAGCTAATTTATCGCTATTTTAATGTCTAGACGAGTGTCATAACACGTTTAGTCCCGTTATTTCTAATTATACAACAAAGGTTTAACATGCAGTAGTTAATATCTCTATTAAATTTTAATCTATTGGTGTGGCTGTTGTCGTCGAGAAGTTCTTTGTTCTTAAAATAAAGCTTTTATAGAAAAACCTGGACCTTTGTAGAAGAATTAACCTTATCCTACCAACCTTGTAATATATCCTTAAAATAAATACATATCTTTGTCTTTCAATGTTCAGATTTTTAATACCCCAAGTTACAATGTGATTCTGAAGCAAATAACCAAACTTTTTGTAAATAGTTCGATGCAAAGTTCAAGTTCTGAAATATAGCTTTATTTTCCCACATTAAACTATATGGTATTTGAAAATAATCTAAAGCCTGTTTTGTGCTGTACAATCTGTACTGATATCATCAATGATGAATCAATACTGATCACGACAAGACTGATTACTGGTTACGTATTGATGTTGTTTGTAGGCGTCTGTCAGCGTCGCCGTCGCCTGTGCAGTGACGTCAAATGACGTCATATCTAGTGGAACATTGATTGGATCTGATTCAGCACATATGAAGTCGTTATCTAGAACACTTGATACCGGAAAAAATGTATCAAGGTACAAGTGCCATTTCATTTAATACTCCTTCTTTGTTGAATTCTTATTGTATTGTTCATAAGAGGCGCACGCAGATAAGTTATATGAGTGATCCGAACCCGGATACTTTCTGCATGGATGGGATTACGTACTGGCTTTATGTAAGACTGCGGCACTTGCTTCAAGTGGCACTTCCATTTTTCAGTCATACATGTTTCCGGATGTTGAAGGAAAAGTGTCATTAACTTCAAAAGCCATGTTGAAATAATTTTGTATTTTAATCAGGGTTATGATACCAGCTAATTTGTGTACCACTGCAGATCAGAGGCCTCTTCATAAACAGAGAAGGCATTGATGACGGACGCTTTCTCAAGGCGGATGTAAAATTTCAGACAAATAATAATTTTATGTCCAGGTTTTCCCAAGATGTTTTCCTTAACCAGTGTCACTGATATTCAAGATAACCTTAGAAAGTAGGTGCATATGAATTTAAAAAAAATTCCAGTCTCGTCTTGTGTGGCAAGAGGTCATCAGAACGAAGATAAGAAGAAAATCTAGGTAATTGCAGTTTGATGTATCTGACCTTCATATTAAAGAAACTCCTACATAAAAGCATGTAGTGCAAGTGCTCCACATCTGGACCAAGCAAAAAGTAAAAAAACTTCAGATGCAGTGATCGACCCAAATATTCGAGCGATAATAAGAGCCAATTAGCCATTAAATTAGCGTAGGAATGATAATGAAATTTCCGAATAAGCAAATAGCAACAGTCTATTATGGCCAATACGGAGCAAAGGTCACGCTAAGTATTTGTAGTTTATCAGCAGCGGAGTGGTATCTAGCTGTGAGTATGTACAAGTAGCCAAACATTTGCCACTCACATGTTTGTGGAACCGCTAAAAAAACCTTATTTAATCAATGGAACTGAATCCGATCGAACGTCAATAAATGTGCCTATCAAAGACACATATTATCAAAATAAAAATAGGACTGTTCTTGTATGGGGTCGAAGTTACGTTACATTAATGTGACGGTTAGATTGATAAAATATCAGAGAGTGTAAAGTTAGATTTCTAAGTTATCTTTAAGTCTATTTTTAAGTTACATCTGAAACCGTCAATAAAAGACTGATGGAGATACTCACTGTTCCTAGCACCAACATCTAATGCGCCTATTTACTTCGCTCATTTCAAAATAACTTCCTATTGTTTTGAAATTCCTCTTCATTAATAATATTGTATCAGCATTTGCATAAGTTAGACATCGTGAGTGAAATCACCGGACGTGTTTATTTTAGATCTCCAACTAACTGTTAAAATGCCAAAATCAGAACTCCACATCAAACGAGCTGAAACTGAAAAAGGCGCCCAGTGTGAGCAGACAAACGTTTATCTTAAAACTGAGTACATACTATGTGTGATGTAGAAAATCTGATTATAAATATACAGTATCCAATAAAATAGCACAGCTAACAATACGCGTTTAAAGCTTAGAAATAAATACAAGCTTAATTAACCGGCATCATTATTAATTTATTGCGTACTTCGTCCCATTAATTTAAATTGCGACAATACTATTGTCAGGTGTTTCCTCTTATTATCCGCAGTATTTGCATGTTACGATGTTTCATTCAATAAATTCATAGTGTAGTCAATTGTACACTGCGTAATATAAAGGATTTGAATAGATATTGACGTCGAAATTACGAGCCAGGTATATTACACGGATGGTGATTATCATAAATGAATGGTCAACATCATTTGTCTTCAGATATATTTTATTGTACTAAGACTGGTTGTCAGCCTACCTCTTGGACTTATTAGTCAAGTTACCACGGACTACCTAACGTGGAACACGACTACAGAAACCTCGCAAGGAACTCATTTCCCTAATAATTAAACAGAATTAATTACGTTCCGTTGTGATATTTGCTCCTTGCTCCAGTTGAGAGATAAGGGCAAAAGGGCCTATTAGGGGATATTTATTGCTTCGATATAGACCTATCTGACGACATCCTAGTACAATAAATTGACAAGTGATATCTCGTGGTGGCAGTTTGTGGTATGATCGTTTGGGCTGAAGTACATGATGGTGTGGAGTGCGCGGGCGGGTGACAGGCGAGCAAGTGCATGGTGGTGCGGGCGCGTGGTGCAGCGTGCAGCGTGCAGGCGTGCAGGCCGCGGTGGTAGCGCGGCGCGGGAGGCTGCTCGGAACTGGTCCGGCGGCCGGCGCACGCGCGGGGCAGAGTCTCGCGGCGGCCGGCAGCGACGCGCCACCGGCCAGCCTCGCCACTCAGTGCACGCGCTGCCTCGCCGCCGCCAGCCTGCGTGGCCGACCGTCCACCACGCTCCTCGCTCCCGACCCACCCGACGCACACTCACGTCACACGCGACCTACTACTCACGATAAATCTCCCCCCGTTATTACTGAAAAAATAAGGACCCTCGAAAACTTCGCAAATATTTGTAACACGTGAGTTTCGCCACCACTGTTTCTGTTTACATTTTCCGAAGGTGCTATTTTTTGTTTTACCAAGTTTCTTCAAAGTGCATCGCGAGTGAAGTTATTATTTTTGAAGGTGCTTGAGGAATCAAGATATTAAATTTTAAGGTAAGAAAATTTTTATTTACAAAATTACAGAAATGTCAACATCGTCCCTGGGGGTATGTTTTTGAGCTATGTTCATTATGAAAATATTTAATGTTATATTAGAAAGTCACTTGCACAGCAACGAAACAAGTTAACGTACTATAAGTAAGCAAGTAGGTACTCGAGTTGATGTAACCTCGTTATGTTGGGGCAAGTTAAATAATGTCCGATTCTTCAAACACATTTACATATTTGGCAAGTTCGAAATCTCAAATATATTTGAATCAATCATCATTTTCCTTATTGATAATGGTTAGAATTTTTTACTTCAACATAAACAATCAAACACCGTAGGTACACGCGAAGATAATAACAACGGTTCGCAAAGTGTGCTCGCAGCATTTGTAAAATTAAGTTAAAGTTATATAATGACGTTAAAGCGCGATACTAGTAAGTGTACGACTATTACTAAGGTAACACGACTATAAACCAGTTAATGATGTGGTAACTCTAATATGATATTCATCCACTACGAGCGCGAGGTATACGACACGCGCATATTGCCACGAAGTTATTCGAATGTCACTTATCATACAAGTCGAATAAATTTAGAAAGCTATCAACAGAAATTAAAATATAGGCAATAACAAATAAAAATCAGTTGTCGCGGATACAGTCGTAACTCAGCCAGACTTTAATTGATTAAATTTATTTTTAATTGGCTTATTATATTGGTAATTCTAAAGTATTTGGATGTTAGTTCATTATTCTCATAAATTATTATTTTTATTCATCGGAATTTAAGCCTATCGGAAACCACGTTAGTGTTTTTGTTATTGTAAGTTCAGGGTATCGTACGCAAGGAAATACGCATAAAGGAAATAATATTATCGTTTAAACGCACTCCTCTACCGTTATTTGTTTACAAATACCAAGTTTCTTTGTTTATTTATGTGATAAGGCTAAGTCATAATACCTAGATATTAACTAAGTCATAAATGAATGCAAATGGCTGATTTGTATGTGACCACAAGTTGAATGTCTTGAAACATAAATGTGAAGAAAGTTGCATCACATTATGAAACAAAAGGTTGTATGATTCAATAAAATATAGTACAATGATACTACAGACTAGACAGGTCGCTAGAAATTATTGGTTTTATTATAAAAAATTGTGTAGCATTATCAGTCAACTCGTATACATACGTATGTTGGGTGGACGTGGACGCGAAAACTGTTACCACGTACTCAGTAAATCATTCCTAATCTCCTTGCAACGAAAATTATCATTGGTCATTTAAAAAATATCTGCTGTTTTATACATTTTGACCGTATATGTGTAGCAATTTCGTAGGAAAAAGAAGAATTAAAAAAAAATACCGATGAAAAATATCGAGTCGGAGTCCCATCCACCCTGTTTACGTATACATATAATAATTGAAACCATACAAAACAATAGTAATGAAATATACATATTACATAAAATATGTATATTTAAAATATCATATACGAAAATTGCTTGTGCCATTGTGAACGCCCACTCTTGTAAATTTCAGGAAAACTGGTTGCTAGAGGTTTTGTAATATTGGTAGATCTATATAGTCGTGAGTCGTTACTAAACTGTGTTATTTCTTACCTAAATATTGCAGAAAATAAATGGTAGATCAGACAATAAAAAATATCATGTACCTTCATGATTTTTTTTAAGCTGTCCTCCCTCAGAGCTTTAAGCCCTTTAACTCTAAACCGCTAAAGTCGATGGTTGTAATTCTGAATGTTGTTTTGTCTTGTGTCTTATTCTTCTCTAATTAATTCGGGTAGGGACAGTAACTGTTACAAAGTTATTGTTGGTAGAAATTTTGAAGAAAAAACGTCTCATTTAAATGAGACGTTTTTTCTTCAAAATTTGTCTCCAAAAGCCTTTGTACTGTCCAAATTTTAAACCTCTTAACTCAAGTCTCGACATCGATGTCTGAAATAGTCTGAATGGGCGTCAAGTAGTAGCCAATTGTCTCAAGTAGGTCTATAGTTAGGCTAGGAACAATGTATGGTAATATGCCTGCAGTCTCCAGTAAAGCTGTATCACTAGCTATGGGTTCAATAAATGACTATGTACTAATATTACAACGTATTATTGATCTATTATTACAGTGTACTTATTTTTAATACTGTTTTATTTTTTAAGTGTTCCTCTTGTTTTCTTTTTCGTCAATTTTTTATTATTGATTTCTTGTCCTGTGTGAGACCAATAACTTTTTCTTTCTTTCTTTCTCTTTACTAAGAGATTATTTTATTCTCGACCTCAAGGATCACAATATTTTTGCTTTCTTTTTATTAAAACGCAAACGTTGACTACGCAAAAACATCCTAACGATCTGTAACAAGCCCTATTTTCAGGTTTGATGTCTAAAAACGTAAAAACTTAAAACGGATATTTTGATGGTTATTCTTCCTGGAAATTCGATAAAAAATCAAGTTTCACGTTGTGCGTCATAGCTATAATTCTTAAATACTAAATAAATCACATACTTGCTGGTTGCAAAATATATGCACTCTTTATTACTCAATGGAGTACGAAACATACAAAACAATTGTAACATTGGAGTAACATATTAGTTACATCCGCTATAATCTCATAATCCCTATGAATAAGAAGATTATTACTATTACCAGCAATAACAATTCATTGAACTCCTTTGTTCTCAGTCTCTTTTTTATTCAAATGTGATTCACGAGCCAGACAGGAGGCAATAACCATGGATACATGAATCCCGACTAGAAGCGCTCCCTATGACGACACTATGCTTCATCGTTTCAGCGAAATATTGAATGACTAAGCAATCATACGGTCGCTTCTAGCATGCAATAGTTTGTAACGACTGTATATCTAAAGTACTACTTTTATCTTGAATTGCATACTTTTATTGTTAACTGCAGCGCTGTAGTAAATAATAAATAAATATCGTACTTCGTAGTAAATATTACATAATTCTTTAACAATAAAGTGTCGTACGTCCTGATGGAAAAGGAAAACCAAGTCTTTGTGGTTATATTATGTTTTTGGCAAACGTTCAAACTTTATATCCGCAACAATCTATCAAACAAAAGGTTCTTCAGAATAGCATTACAATTTTTAAATATCATTCATTGTTTGTTGAAACACAACTGCAAATCAATCATTGAGATGCTGTCACTGGTAAGATCATTTTAGGAGACTGTGTTGCTAGATATCTCTGGTTTCTTGAACTATTTAACATTTGGGTTTAAATTGTTTCCAATTTCCTCTTGTAGATCCTTTTTGTAGTTATACTAGTGGTAAGTGGTTCAGTAAACATTTGAAGTAAATCTTCCAATTCATAGATTAAAACCCGCTCACATATATCTTCAAATACACACCTACATTAAAGCTACTGAAACAAATATAAGCTAAAACAGCCAGACTGTAGGTAGGTAGGTCAATAAACACGGCTTGAAGCCGTGTGCAATACCTGTTCAACTTTCCTTAGTGGGTACTCTGACTACTCGTATTGTTTTATTACCTTCTGAAGATACGGCACAACTAATTAGGATATTAGTGATGTCATTGGGGACATAATAAACTTTTAAAGAACCTACTGCAGTTGAAAACAGTCACTTTTGCTTCTAATTTTCAAGACTGCCTAATGGTTACTACAAATTCAACACAGTAATTTATGGTAAATGAGTCTTGGTAAAAAAAAAATATGTAAGGGCACTGTCTTGTACTCACAAAGACTTGGATTTCCCGACACTTTTATGATACACTATTTATATCATAAATAATTCACTGTCCATTGTCTCTTCGTATAATTTAGCCAGCACTTAATCATATCGAGTACCAAAAATAATCCGAGGACATATTTAGAAGTCGTTGTCTAGACGACGCACAATCAAACACAGATTGAGGAGATTTTTCTGAACATTAGTAGGATGTTTAATTAATACAAAGTGTAGCGCAGATAACCTTTAAACTGGCAGATAACGCGAGTAATTTCACTGAGCGTTCTCACGAGCACTACGCTAATTAAAGTTTAACCGTCGTCGTATAAGTTAGGACACTTCGGCTCTACGGACGCAGTTAATACTAGAAGACATGTTTAGTACTTTCTTGTTAAGCGAACCTTTTCAAAACGTTGCCACAAGTTAGTTTTCGTTGTCAGTCGGAGCTCGCCTCCCATAATTATTGGGTTTCAAGCCATCCGTTTGCTTAACTGACCGCCTTTCGTCTTATCCTAATTATGTGTCTCGATAGTAAATGTACGGGTTTGTAAGTAAATGCTGCTTTAATGCTGTCAGTGTTACAATATTGTTTATGTGTCACACATAAAGCATGTTTACTGTATTGTTAATTATAGAGTTTTTTCCCTAAAATTTATGCCACTTAATTTATGTAAATTAAAAATATCAAATTAATGTAAAAAGCTTACCTGTATCCAAGAAACCTGATTGAATAAAAATTACTCTGACTTTATTACGTTTTCCTACTTTATTGTGAAAAAAAAAGGTAACCTATTTCTAAACCATAAAAGTACTTCACCTGCTACGCCGTAGCAGCCTGTAGGCATTTTGTAGATATTTACTAAAAAAAAAACATTAAAGTGTAAACATGATTTGCTTTTAAAATATTATTGGTTACTAATATGAAACTATGCCTAAATTGTTACTTCCACCTGCTTCGTACCTTACCGACCGTTATTTTACTCGTATTTATTTTTGTACTTTTTGCGGTTCGTAGCTGCCCCAGCTGCGTAGAAGGTCAAAATTAATTTTATTTACGGATAATCACAAAGATGGTATAATCCGTAAATTAAACTGTACTAGTTTTGGACAGGCAAGGAGTAGTCTGGCAAGACTACAATGTGAAGGTAAACATGTCTTAGAACCAAGTAATCCACATTTACCAACCCTCACTGGGCCAGCGTGGTGGATTACAGCCCATTTCCGCTCATAGAGAGGCCGTTGTCGCATCAGTGGGAACTTTATACGCTAATTATGCTTATGTTAATAAGATGTTTTTTGTGAAGAAACTGGATATAGTCGTCGTAAATTCTTAATTCCTAAATACTTTTTACCCGGATATTGTCATAAAAATATTGAATACAAGAAGAACTGGGTTTGAAGTTCTTCATCCTCATAAAGAGGAAGGATCCTCCGACCAGACGAATGATGTGTCTGGTAGGCTCCTAGTCCTGCCTGTTGTTGTTGGATTTTTCTGTTTCAAATATGGCTATTCAATATTTTGATGTTAGTTCATCCTTTGTTACATAGATGACGCTGTAGTACTTTTTATACTATGTTGCTTCCCGCCCACCTACCTAATCACTTTACTACCCATCCATCTTATGTGCCTGAGATATATTTACATTTACTGTGTTAATATGAGGTCAAACAGCCGTGTAAAATCCATTTACGTGTTATACAGACGCAATTATAATGGCACAGATGTTATTAGAATAATTATAATGATTTAGTATCACTACATATTATACATAAGCCAGACATTTCGCTATTAAGTCTACTTTCATCAGCAGATATCAGCTTAATGAAGGCTCATTTAATGTAAACAAAGAGATTACCTACACTGATGAAATTGTTCTGCAATCGAACGAACAAGCTGACTCTTATCGATAACGATGTCATCGAGTATTCAATCCGTTGTGACGTCACACGTGATCGTAATCAGTAAATATTTGAAGAATGTTTATCGTGTTGTTATACAGACGAGGGATCGATGAAGAGTTCGTTTGTTTTCTTCGATATCTTAATTGCTTATCGATTATTGCATTCCGATACAATAGTCTGCCAGTGATGTAACCCTGAAGATAACATGAAAACAGGTGAATAACGATTGTATTGTCAGTCCTAATCAAGTAGAATGTAGGGTCGGTATATCTTGGTGGTCGGTTTCATGGCAAAGATTAAGATTAGAAGAGAAACCATTGAAAGCTTGGGCTTTTTCCAAGAAACAAACGTTCGTTTTATGTTAAAAGAAAACACTTATTCACTAGATACTGTGTTTATGTGGTGGAGGCGATAGAAAAGCGATCCAGACGGAAAAACTGAAGTTTACTTATCCTTGTTTTCTTTTCTTTTCAATTGACCCAGTTCGTGGCCAACAATGGTTAAACTGATTTTATTTACCATGGCATCGTCCTGAATGGAATCATTAGAAGTTATTATCGTATAATATATACCACCATAAGTATTTTTGTAATGTAAATATGCCAAAAAAGAGTTTACTGTAATCTTTTGATCTATAATTAACATTTATAAAAAAATATTTTACCTAATCAATTCAGCTTGTTTGCGTATTGATAATCCTAAAACATATGTAATGAAATATTGATAGAGGTAAGTAATACTTCTTGTTCCATTTCCTCAAAACATTATATTAATGTCAATTACAATGATGGTTATTGCTTTGTATTACAAATTGAATGTCCAATCATAGTGTAGGTACACTGGTAATGAATCAATGCTTTTTATTGTTCGTCTATTGTTTATCGTCATCATCACACGTTCTATTTCACCATGATAAAATTCAGGCACGTACAGACTCGTACTGACAAGTAAGATGCAGATACAGTCCAACACTTGGCAACTTGTTTATCTAGATGGACGAATTATACATGTTTCATGAAAAAAACGTCAATATTCAGGTGGATTATGACTAATAAGTTTACCTAGTACTTATCTAAAGTGTGCTACGTTCTTTAATGATGAGGAATTTGGAACAGTCATTCATTCATCATATTTTAATTACAACTTGAATGAATAGTCGGCGACCCCCTTATCAGGAGTCAGAGTGGCGAGTACTGGGCTCAATCCGAGTATATAAAATTGTGCAACTGTACCGCCTATGTATGAGTATTGATAATATGTAAATAAAATAATAATGGAATATTTTAATGAACATTTTTTTTCATTAATGTTTCTGACGGATTCCAGGCTTGGTTAATTCCAGTAGAGCTGTGATATAAATGTTGTATGGGAAGTAGGAATTAACCAATGCACTTATTAAAAGGTAATTATAATGGATAACTGTTTAGTTGTTGGTTTGTAACAATTACTTTTTTAAATGGAATTTCATGACTCTATATCGGTGAGTTATGTGATGTATGGAGTAAAAATCGTGTGGTTTTTGTTTGTTATCGGTGTTTCCGAATTGTCATTTTTGTAACCGACTGTATCCTGTTTTCTGAACGTCCTAATTCCTATTTCTCACGGGTTTCAAGTTTCCTTCATGCTGGTAGTAAGTACTTATGAGATAACGACAGGGTGTACAGTCTATTTCCACTCATATCTACACAGGTATCTCACGAAATCAGTTCCTAAGTCTCTCGTAATCTTTTAATCTGAATGTGCTATTAAAACGGATTTGCTGATACAACTTTATAGCGTTAGTAGCACGTGGTTTTCTTTTTTAGCAAGTTAAATAATTAGATAAAGTTGAGCGTGTAAACTCACAGTTTATAATTTATCTGTTGGATGAATCTGAGCTTAAATACAGTACAGATTAGTGCTACATCCAGACAGATATTAAAAGTAGCTGTTGTGGTAGGGTTGTTAAAGTCTGAATTCGGGATTGGTAGCGTAGGATGTTTTCTAAAAATATGGTTTGATGTCATCATCATCTGTCAGCTGTCAAAGATCTACTAGACAGCCGGGACCAACGTCTTAACGTGCCTGTTTGTAATGTTTATTTGCAAATTATACCTTTAATGTTTTTCTGAAGAAGTAAATATCTTTGTAGACGGATTATCAACGTAAGTAATTCAATGTACACAATTAAATTAAGCAATCTGGATTATATCTGCTATCCATGTGTCACATAAAGTTACAACTCTTTAGTTGTTAAAGTGTAGACCAAATTACGGTCATTGATGTTCTATTTCTCCAGCGTTATTTTACAATATGACCGTCAGTTTCGTCAGCTGAATTCTGGGGGAAGCCCGTGAGATTGCACTTGTTGCGTACGCGCAGAGCGTAGCGACTGTCGGTGGCAGCCCTGGTTTCGGGTGCGGCGACAATCAGGCTGCGTGGGCCTATCGGGGCGGCGCGAGGTCGCTCGCTCACCCCGCTATCGAGGAACGCCTCATTAGCTCTATTAATAATTCAACTCGTATCTCAACCCTATTGTTCTGCCAGATTATTTTCCATTCGTTAACTATACGCGCCTATACGAGTTAATTATCTCTGCGATTTGACATTTTGTTGCTCTTGAAGATTGGCTCTTTGTAAACTTCACTGTTGTTCTTTATAAGGCAATGTGCGGTTCATGGCCATTCTCTGTTTGAGCGTTCAACAACGTTTAATATTTTTCATTTTATGGGATTTACCTTGTAACTTTCCTTGTCCTGTGGAATGGAATTTTTGACATGTTTTAAGGTCATTATTATATGGGAAGATTACTACTTACTTAGTCGAAAACAAAAAAAAACTAAAGCTTCACCATGATGTTTTAAATTTACTATTGCCATTATAAAACCATCAGAGCGTCACAATGATCTGATTACTAAGTTTAGGTATAGACGTGACGATGTAGATGTCAGGTGATAGGCTAGGTAGGCGTGACCAGGTGAGAGGGCGTGGCACTAAAGCAACCCTCCCCACACCCGCCACTCACACTACTGTTCCAAACAAAGAGGACCCTCGGGTCGAATCCCATTTGACCTCAACCTTTTAAAACATTTTGTAGAGTTTTATCGTATCGTCGATTTTACCTGAGAAACTTCGTACTTCTTGCCAAATAGTCGACAGTAAAATTAATTTGTTACTTATTAAAGCGTAATGCTAATTAAAATTACAATGTACCCATGTAGGTATTAATAATAATTTATAACAACGATTACAGCTAATATAATTTAATAGCTACTTCTACATATGCAATTGAAATTAGTAGCAATAAATGTAATTAATTTAATGATAATACTCAAAATAAAGCGTATGGATAGCGCAGATAAAACTGTTTTATCTCATTACCGACAGACTTGTTATTATTACTTTAACTAAATGTTATGCAGATTATTATAATTTCCGCATTATAATCTAATCAGCTTATAATTTAGCTACCTACTGCCCACAGTGCCCACAGCTGGGACTTCTTGTCAGGGTATGTAATCCACTACGTGGTACCTAATGACAGTCAAGTCTTAATTCGTTTTGTTCTAGCACATGCTTGTATCCTTCACTATTGACAAAATAATTTACACAAAGTGAAGTACCTGAAATGGGTTCAAACTTGCAACTCCTAAGTCGTCGCCGAGTGCAAACTCCCAGAGCAAACTCTGGCTGGACACCTCTGATCTATTACAAAAAAACAAAGAAAACACCAGTTATTTAACCTGTGTTTACGTAAATTAACTTTCAAAACAATAATAATTTTCGAAAACTGAAACCATTTTTATTTATTTTTATAGCCATTGTTTATAGTTATGGTCTGATCAAATTGCTTGAATAACTAGTTTTATAATAATAAAACCAAATATCGCTTCAAATAACTCAGTCAAATCACATTAAAATCGCGCTTCCGCGTAAAACCGGAGGGTCCCTTTGTTTTGTTTATCTTATTATTCAAATGGCTAACGAAGACGTCATTTGTACAAAGATAAAAATATCTCTAATTCAAGCTGTTCGTTAATTTTTCCCATAGACGTGCCAAAGTATGGTGAAAACCCGACATAAATCAAATCCGATTTGACACTAATAAAATTGTTAACTTCTCCGTACCATTACTCATCGTCACCTAATCTCACACTCCTAATAGTCTTAATGGATTCTTAAATTCCTCTATTTGATTGTTTGAAACAATAGTGATACTTTGCGAACATCGAATGTCTGCCATTTGCACTAAACAGTAGGTTTTATGTAAACCTTAACAATGCGAGAAACTACTTAGGACCTGTTGTACTTCCTGGTATAAGTCATGGGCCACTTACCTCTCTTTATCCTCTTACCATAAAAAACACTGTTAATACTCCATCTGAAAAGCCACTGGCCTGCTATGAGTGTTAATAGGGAGCCAAAGAAAACATAAAAACTATAATCCACTTGGAAAACACAAAGTGTAAGTTACTGTCAAATAACGCGAAGGTATGAAAAACAAAACATGAAGTTTACGAGGTATTTGGATTCTATGCAAGTAAGGAGGATAACCCGTTTGTGTTCGTAAGTAACCTATGTAGGTACCTATATTTACTCGTATAAGTACTAGACACGGTACGGCAAATGCATAGATTTGGCATAGTCGCAGGACACGGGTAACTGCATTGACTCATAATCACCATAATACGGAAAATGAAACGGTGATAGTGTCTTATTTATTGTTTTCACAACACTCATCAAACAATATGACGTCACTCACAAGCTGTACGCAAATTAACTCACTAAATAGAGCGGATTCAATTGTGTCGTCCCCAAAGCATCTGCTGCTTAATTGTCATTGTATCGGATTAATGTCGGCGGGATGATGACCTGCCGGCTGCCAGTAATGTGGCCGGAGCCCCTCGGGCCCGCCATCCCCGCTCACACCAGCCACTGTTTGTAGAGGCCACTTAATGGACATGTTGTGTTTGGGCTGTTAACTCAATTAGCTGCCAGACGCTGCCTCGTCAATCAACGGTACTCATTGTTTTTACGCCACAAGGAAATCTTTAACATGCAGCATTGAAACTACGATTTCTATTTCTTAATTAAAACCTTCATAGACTAGATTCAGTTTAGACACACACTACGTAAAATTAAAACAATGATATGCACAGTTTCTCAGGAAATACCCATTCGCACATAGGTACGAACCGAATTTATCTTAGATCTACAAACAAGAGGTAATTACGGATTCACCTCCAATATTTGCTGAAGATAAATCGCAGCACAGTGGCATAACGATAATCGCTGTATTAATGATATAAATAACGCGCTCCTTGCACTTTGCATGGTTGCTATGAAGGAGAACATTGCCAATTGTTTTAAATTGGTTTCATGGGGAGCTACACAGACTTCTGCATATTGTGCGAGGATTTAAAGATTTAAAAATAATGTCTGTTGAAGATAAGCCAGATTAAAGAGCTTATAATGGCAAACAGCGTATTTACACATTTGTCGGTTCTTTAGAAATACACACACCAAGTAGTTGTGTGAGGCTGTTGGATCTAAATTGTGTAATCGGTTGTTACCCCTTTGCAGGGACCTGAATATAAGTAGATTAGGCATTTGGTTAAATAATATAATATAACGCCCGGAACTGGAACCTAAAGGAAATTCCGGTAAAGCGTGAAGGAAGGCGCCATCGCCATAAAACACTAGAAAATCCCTGTAACGAGATGATTAGAGTTCAGCAGGACGCAAAGTTGGAGCTTTTCAGCTGCGTAGTGAATGTGTGTTCGTCAAACAACAAATTTTGCTGAGAAGTGCACCCTGGAGGTGTCGCCCTGCGATCATCGAACCTGCTAAGAAAAAACCTGATCTTGTTTCTCTCCGCTTGTACAGTTAGCTGCGGAGCATTAAGTAATCGGAGCCGAGAGCGACGAGATAATGTTGCGCACGCGTGAAATATATCCGAGCGTTTTTATTGCGACCGCGTTCCGCTCCCGGACTGGTATGCGCGTGTCTCTGCGCCGAAGAAATTCTGTCGACGAGTGGTTTGCCTCACGGCGACCTTGTCGCGCGCACGCAGCTTCCCCCCTCCCCCCCTCGGGCTGGCCACAGCGCCTGTGCCGGCCCGCCGCGCCGCCGCGCGCCGGGCGCTCCTCCGTTGCTGCCTCCGTGAAAGTAGGTGACGGCACGACGCCCGCTGCGGTGGCACCCGTCTTCACACTCGCTTGCCACTTGCGGGCCCTACGCCCGATTTTAAAAGCGGCTTTCTAAATGTTCTCGTATGCTTGTACCTGTATGTGACTGCGCTTAAGTATATGGTCCGTCTGCAGCTGTCATAGAAGGCACTTGACAAAGTTACATGGCCACATCGTCTTTCACATAAATATGTTGGCAAACTAATCAAGTCCCCAGGCTTAACGCTTTTGCACGTTGCAAAAACTTCAAGATAACATCATTCTTGAACATTCTTGAGGAAAAATATTTAAGACTTCTAAATCGATTTTATTATAGACAGATAATTTTGCTAAATTACGAAAATAACCTCGTCTAGTTAGAATGTTATGAGGGTTGTGTGTGCTTAGCTAGTCATTAGGTCGGTGATTGAGGCTTGATTGCTCCCATTGAATACCTAATCAAACATCATCAGTTCTACGTTATCGAGATCAAGTCTTGTTAATGTCTCAGTCGCAGTTTTTACCTTAAAGGGGCACAATGTCGTGGAAAAATAACGTTTTAATTAGTTATATTTTATTCGTTAAAACATGCCTCATGAATTACACATGCAATTAACTGTAAGCCCTGTGATTGTAGGCTACTTAGCCATTCGTGTAGTGATGTCCAATTAAAATAATAATTTATTAATGTGATTTCTTTGTATAAACAGTAAATAATTAATACACCGGGCGCTGGAATAATGGAGGTACAAGCCTCTTTCAGATCCCTTTGATATCCAGGACTTATAAGTCCAACCACACAATGGACAAAGCTATTTACTGAATCAACAGTCTGAAGACGGTTATTAATATTGTATTTTATTATAAATCAGTTATAAGAATCGTGTGGGACTTTCTTTTTGCAACAGTTTATCAGTAAGTGGTTTGCACAACTTATTCGAAGAAGCATTCCATTGTGAATAATGTCCACGTAGGGCTCGACGAATTCAATCAAATGCTTAGCGCGGGCTTCCAGGATTGCTCGCGCTTGCCCACTCGGCAGCTCTTCGGGGAACCTGTTGCTTCTCAGCCTTTCAGTCAGTTGCCATCACATGTCTTGTGCGATTGGTCGGTCGTCGCTGTGAGGATCTCCAACTCACCAGTACGTGCCATGTCTACAGATTTGAAAGTTAGTACCTCTATCATAACATATAATATCAATATACATGTGCTCAGTATACGTTTTCTACAAAAATTCGAAGACCCCACTCAGGAGGCATCAACAATTTATCGCATGTTCCATCTATGATTAATGTAAGTTAAATTGTAAGCAGTCATTAAGTAACAAAGCATCTACGATAACATTATATGCGTAGTATGCTAATAATGTGTTTGTTATTCTTATATCAACTTAAACTTTTTATCGTTTCTATTGTCCGATCGGTATTTTCTCGATTAACAACGGGATGATTGACATGTTGGACAAAAAATAAAACAATACTAGTAGCGCATGCTACTGGGTTTTATCTGACATTCTCGGAGACTAGCGCAGCTCTTCATTGACGTTTTGTTCACTGATCTCCTCAACAGTTCTCGGAAATTGCTGATTAATATTATCACTGCTTATTCCAGTTTCTAAGAAAATAGACTTCACTTGAGTTTCAATTGTATAAAATGCTTTTGCACCTATAAGTTTTTCTTGGTTGTAAGTTTTTCTGCCGTCTGCACAGGATGTAGAGTTATGACGGGTAATGAAACTTTTATAATTATCTGAAGTATAAAATATCAAGCTCCTATAATTATAATTTAAATCAAATGAATTCCAACGGTGCGTTTTCTTTATCAGTTTAACAAGGATTCGTTAACTCATTCCGTGTTAATAAAGCGAAGTATGTTTCATTTACATTCTACAAAAAGTGTACTGTGTTAAGCGATTCAATTACGTTTTTATGAGTTTTTTTATTAAGTGTGCCTAAAACGCATTACTGAGGAGGATCTGAAACCGGAACTAGCGTAATTGACAATATATTTGAGATGAGGTTCTGAGTACGGGGTCGAGCTGACGGCGGAGACCACTCGATCGCCGTGTAAACGCACTTAATATGAACCACTTTTTGCTTCACTCTGTTATTATTAATGAATAAATGCTAGATGTCCGAGTACTCGAGGTCAACGTACGTGCGGAATGTTGTAAAAAATGCGTTAAGGACATCAGCCCGGCGTTCTATCAAGTAGAACCGATGGTCCACTATGCGCGGGGTCATTCGTTCTCTTATTAGTTTTGAATTATTAATTAGACCATGAAACGCGTATGCTTGTTGTGATATAATTTTCTGTAATTTAATGTTAAAGCTATATGGAATAGCTTTACGTTTAGAATAGGAAAAGGTGTACCTACAGCTAAATAATTAAGTGAATTGGTATATAATGTCCGTCTCTTGTTTCATGTACTTACAAATTATTAAGAATAATTTTATGGTGGTAACAAATGTATGATGTATGTCTAACCGAACAGCGCCGAAATATGAGGAACTCAAACAAATAGTAAACATAGTAAATATCCCGTTTTCAGTGTCAAAGACAATTTTTCACATAATTTACGCCTGCAATAACTAGGAAGAAATTATTTTAATGTATAAATCAATCTCAATAAACGATATACTAATAAATATTTAGGGATTTAGTGAAATACATGTATGATGATGCCTCATGCCGATTACCTATCTTTATTATATCAGGTTCACGTGAGACGTACGTAAACAAGTATCACGAACACAAACGGTGAATCGTGACGAAGAAAAATAAATAAACATTCAATCAAATGGTAAAATAGAAGGAAACTTATGACTTCATCGCTTCTTTTCAATTTAAGTATTGTATCAGAATCTGACACACGTAATCGGGTGATTGACAGTAATGTACTAATAAATGTTATTTACGTTTGGAACTTGTCGAAAAGACGTAAAGGATAAACTTAAAAAAATAATAACTTCATCAATTTTGTTGTATGTGGACTGTGTCGGTTGATTTTTTTGCATAATTATACATAAATACTTATTAGGATATCTTTATTCAAATTATGATTTCAGTACGGAAGTTATTTTATGTACCTTTTTATTGGGTACATTGATAATTAAATAGATATTAGGATTGATTGCACACGTCACTGATTCTGGGTACTTAGCTGTTAAAAATAGTAAAAAATTAGATTTTATAAAGTATTTTAGGATTGTTTTCGGATCTACGCGCCTTGCGAGTGCTACACCAACCATCGTCGTAGCAGGACATCTTTTTGTCGTAGCTTTTCCTTTTATCAGACAAAAGATTAGTTTGTATTCACAGTTTACACCTGTGTACCATTCTGTCTCTGTGCCCTATCATGTGTTTATTAATACTTTTTCATATTACTTTTTATTATTTCTAACTATTCGACGAAGTATTTTTAATAATATTCCTCTACACAAGTTCCATAATGTTAGGGTTACAATGGAGCACGAACACGATGTGAGAGACTGGTGCTTAAAGTCTGCTTGATTTCTATTGTGTTTGTCATTTGTGATCAAGAATTACTCTCCCAGAGAGGTTCATGAAGTTCTGCAAATACTGATTTCTGTGTTCCCTTGCTCCAGGTGTTCCGCGTGTGTGGCGTGGCGCGCGAGTGTGATGCGCGGCGGGCGGAGCGCTGGTCGCCGGCGCCGCGAGTAGCCGCGACCATGCGGGGCCGAGCCGCACTCGCCGCCGCCCTCATCGTCTGCTCGCTACTTAGCACGACACACGCATCCTCTGCTGTCATCAGTAAGTCCTCATTTTTAAGAAAAAAACTGCTTTTTCTTTTTTCCAGCCAGTGAGTAGCTTTGACCGAGTAAGGCCCAGTTCCCACCAAAGTGGAGAAAAGCGGAGCGGAGAGAAGATGGGCGGAAACCGACCAGTCATATTAGTTAATATTTACATCTGGCCTTTCGCATCTCCTGTGATTGGTCAAATTTTGCACATTCTCGCTGCCTCGCTCGTCTTTATAATAGAAACTGGGCCTAATAACTGCATAAAGGACCTCTCTCACATGTGCTGCTCTTAGACGTGCTACACACCTGTTTTGGTTGGCCTTATTCACAATCCAGATGAACTTTCGATTTTGATTGTTCCGGATCAGACCGACTTACACAAATCTGCGCAGCACCCCTTTTGGAGTTCTCTGGTTCTGTGTCTGTCGGTTTTTTTAGTAAAACTTTATCATTTTGCTTTGCAGAAAAGTTTTTTGTTACATAAGAATGAGCTAAACAGGGCCTGCAGATCAATATGTAGGTATTGCCAAACCAATGTTTACAACTATCAAAGAAAGCGTATGTATGTAGCTTAACAATAAGGTTCGACAGATCGTTTGCGCAAGGCACGACAATTGGTCCGTTGCGAAACGCTCTGGACCGTTCCCACATAGATCACACATTCGTTCGCCTCTCGATCATGACGCGCATAGTGAGCGCAAGCGCACCTTGTTTATAGCGCTAAAACCTAAGATTGTTCGACAGCGAATAAAGTGTTAGGTTTCAAAGTGTACTGAAACACGAACACGACGTTGGTTGTGGGTGTTGAAATATTATTCGTACCTAGAACTGGCAAAAATTTTGGGTAATTTGGTACTTTCAGTGCGGCAAGGGTTTCTCCGATTGTTTAAATTTTTGTCATTTTCCTTCCTTTCCCTTGATTGTTACCATTGAGTCAATACACACCTACCTAGTTATGTATGAGTAAAATACGTATTGCTTTACCAACACACGTCATGAGAATTCAGTCACTGCTGTTTTGAATCGTTGGTTCATTAGTTAGAAAAACGCATAGAAACAAGGGAATTTAGTACCTATTTACATTTATGATATATAGTAGACTAATGATTTATGGACAAAACTTTTAAATTGAGGCACAAAATGAAAGTAATGGTAGTGAAATTGAAAAATAATGATATAGCAACGTCAGAAGATTGCGGGATATTTATCATGAATAGTTTATTATTTGCGTAATGGGCCTCGACAACTTCATTAGGTTGTATTCAGAAGCCATTGCGATCAAATTGATAATCATAGTCGGTTTCAGGGGGTACATGAATAGGTGCTTAAGATAATATTATCCCTAGGCTCACAATTACTATCGTTGATCGCTGCAGGAGCAACTTTCTAAAAATTATTCTCATCTAGCCGCCATTAGGTATTGAAATGGCCGTTAAGTGCATATCTTGTAATCGCTTTATGGGTATTTCGCGTATGCCTCAAATGCCTGAAACGCTGCAATTAAATCGCGTGTAAAGTGTTTAAAGTACCGTATATTTTCGATATTTGCATAATTTCTTGTCACTTAACCGGAATAATAATATCATTTAGCGGTAATGGAATGTTACTTTAGTACTTTAAGCTCGTATAAAACATTAATTTCAAGAATTATGAGCGCACCAAAATATATCAAGTTTGTAATGGTGCCGTGGCGGAGAATAAATTAAAATATAATATTACACTTAACCAATTTTATGGGCTCGATAATTTTATCGTATTTATAACATAAAATACATTATAATTATTATCACGTTCTTAAAGTTAATGGCATTGTATTTGGTGTTTTGTAATGTTTAGTAACTCGGAAGATCAGGTTACAAAATACATTGTATAGACAGACGGACGAAGCCTTGAACGGATAACACGTGTTTTAATTATACGTATTACATACGGGGAACTCGTGCATCCAACAGTTATTATGTTAATACCATAAACAAGTAAAACAAACAATAATACTTGTGATAAAGAACCAAAAGAAAGTTTCGTAGACCCTCTACGAGGTTACGAAAAAGGTCTACGAAAGTACTACGCGCCCAAAAATATGCGCAAACTTGATCGGAAACCACTTGATATTTTATTACTTGAACCGCTAATATTATTATTTAAAAGGATTTATCGTTTGGCCTTGAATAAAATGGTGTATCTATTCTTAATTGGGGCGACGACGATCAGAGTTTCACATATCATCTCTATTAAGCTCCTTGGCTATACGAATCAATAGAGTTATTATCCTGACGGAACAAGTTCATCCAGTGCAGGACAAGTTCAGTGTCGAACTGTGACATTGATTCACGATTAAGGCGCTTATCTACATGCTGTTATCAACACTCTTCTAATACGAGCGTTAAGGACAGTCGTGACTCGAATGTAGGTTAAACCGATTCAAGGGCTCATATTCGTATTATGATGCGTCACTACTATTTCATACTTCTTTCACAACTTTTTATTTCAGTAGTAATCAATGAAGATGGCCTATTATTCAGTTAGAATAGGATTTGGTACAAACAGGAAACCGGAACACCTGTACATTAAATTATTGACAACAGTCATGCGGAGCTCCTATTTTAACACGCATTAAATTGTGAATATTTATTTTTATCAGAGCTTATATAATTCTTGAACAATATGAATTACCTATCTAATTTGTTAATTTACAATTCAGCGAATTATTTATAAAACCGTTTACCTTGAAAACCGCGCGTTGCTAAGAGATATTATGAAATGTAAATATGCTGCGTGCTCACAAAAATCTATAAGGCAAAGTCGTCCGTCATCCATACAATTGAATTGAATGAGTGATTCATTGTTTCTAAATGAACTTGGTATTTAATTGAAGCAACAATGCAGTAATGTGGTCGCAGATTAAAGGAATTTATTCTGTCGTGTAAAAACAGCGCATTAAAATATTAGCTACGAGTAAACATTTGGAGAGGAATTCTCGTAGACGAGCACATATTAATTACCTACAATAATATTGACGCGGAGGCAGGACAGTCCGGCCGGTGCCAGTGGCGCCCGGTGGCGACGTAATAAGAATGCGGATCCGTGGATCTAAATCAAGGTAACATGTGAACAGACGCCCGCGATATCGACACGGCCGCAGTGTCGATGTCATCCGTACGAAACTTGACGTGCCGAACTTCTACCACGCTACTACATCAATAGAGGACTCAAAAGGGACTTTGTTCTGTTTAAAATACAATTTGTCAGAGTCTAGGCTGTTAAACGATTTGTTTTTACAGAGAATTGTATTTGTGATAACCTCATTGGGAACATTTTTAAAAAATACGTATAACTTTGTTTCTATTTCATTTTGCTAAACCTGTTTTTGGCTATTATGTGATACAATGACTTGTTTAGGTTCTTTCTATGTTATGTTTATGTTGCTATGCGGGGACATTCGGTGCACTATAATATATGCAAGAATGATGGTTGTATCTTATATTTTTTATAGAACCGTTGTGTAGGTTCCGATTCCGTACACAGTATTTTTGAACCGTTTCAATAATAGCTCTCCAATTACATTGGAATTTGGCATCTCGAAGGACGACAACATTTGATTAAGCTGCTCTATCAATATTTCTCTCTTTTGCCATTAGTATTATTTACAATTATAATCAATTTATTTGACGTAAACATAATGATAGTGAATCTACTTATCGTGCAGATAATGTCTTTTCTCTGATTTGGGTATTTTAGCTTTTGAAGAAAGTGTAACCTGTCTATGCGGAGTTCTGTTATAAGTTCGTGCAGTAATGACTCCTGAGTTAAATAATTGGCTATACAAAGTAAAATAAATTCGCTTGCACACAGTAGTGTAGCGCTCGGTGCACCGCTATATAGGACAGTCGTTTCCCACGCATGTTGCTCAAACCACAGCCTCCTCCGCAGTTCGTGGTCATTCGTACGACACTCGGCACTACTCGGCAGGTATCGTGGGTGATTCGGAATCGTAAGCTTTTATACCTTCTCAGGCTTCTCATTATATTTTGAGCCTGTAACCAACGGTACTGGGAGATACGGCATGTTCTGCAACTGCTTCATATTGTGAGTCGCTGATAAGATTTTCTGCTTCGTTTGTTCCAGGTTGTTTGATTTTAACTTGCCGAGTACTTATAACTTTAACACATGAGATTTCAAATTCAGCAGTTTAACTTCTGTAATCCGTTTCAATCTTAAATCAACAATTTCATTGATTTCGAAACAACATAGCCCAGCCAGGTCGCAACTGCATTCAATATTATGCATTCGATACTAAATAACTTCACTTTTGGTCCGTTGTCTGGCAACTGGGCACTAACTCAGGTTCAATTACCGGTGCTAAATAAACAATTAACGTTCTGTTGTAATTGCAGAGGGGCAGCGTGCGCCGTGCTCCAACGAAGGCGAGCCTGTTAAGCTGCAAGACGCCAGATTGGAGCAGGACTGGAGTAGCTGCTTCCGCTGTATCTGTAAGGTAAGATCTCGAATCATCCTCTAATCATAATACGAGTACATTTGGAGTTGGTGTTTCTTTCAGCCTTTTCTTCATTACCTTCATCTTTAAGTCTATAATATTATGAAATAATGTTTTGTCTTTTAAAAATCGTCTCACATATAAGCAGACACATCGGTAACTTAACATTAGGATGCATCTATCCTCCATACTACAAAACTCAAAGCTAACACATGAGCGGTTGTCCTCCAAATTTATTTATAGTTTATCTTGCAGTGTTACTTGCCGTATAGCCTAAGAAAACATAACTTCAAGGAGTTAATGGCGCACCTTTGGTCCTACAAAGATCGTAATAGGTTAGCAACCTTTCTAAACAACATTTGTGTGAGACTCAGCTAGTTATAGAGCCGTGTCAACACGTGGTCGTCGTCATGACTTGCTCCTTCAACCATGTGGGATAAAAAGAACTATGGCCACTTATGAGAAGTACTTATGTAAGTGTAGTACTTATATATCCACTTTTTTGTACATATTCTCATCACGTTATCAAAGGGTCCGAAAAACCAACGGCCATTAATCCGAAGGTTAACCTATTTGCAATTTGCCACCTAAGATTTATTTAAATTCCAACGTGATTGAAGCCGTGTTTAGCTTACAAATACGATGATATTAATCGTTCTGCACACGTGCTAGAGATTCTAATTGAGCGTCGGGAGGCGTAGTAACTGCTATATTTATTTTAATATAGAATATGAAGTACCCTACAACAAGGATAAGCGCCATTACTAAACAAGTTATTTGTCAGTTTTTATCAATCGTACAAGAATTTGTTTAAATATATCGTTATTGTTTACTGTCTGTTCTATTTCAATACACGGATTATTGTTAGCTTAAGTAAGTTAACCTATGAATAAGCAATTCGCTTGATCTTATAAATAGATATATTACAATACAAATCTTTGCAGATTAACGCTTGATTAATAAGTAGGCATGTGCCATTTGACATAACAAGTATGTACTGTTTTAGATACAACCAATTACTCATTGCGTAGTACTATTTATAAGTTATTCTGCGGTTAAAGTGAACTTGGGTTCAAATAAGTTATTCTAAGTTTAGAATAACTTACGTCAATCTTGCATTCATTTATTCCTATTTCAACAGCCTAATCATCTTAGAGTTGAATCGTAATTGGAATTGGTATCATTTGACATTTGAAACGTTGAGAAAAACTCAGATGTAACTGAATACTATCGAATTTACATGATTGGGTGGCTGATACGAAGATAACGTTGTTGAAGATGCCTATGTTGTCTTGTTATTAGTGAATAGGTGGATTGGCAGCAATTTGTTACATTTAAAAGTAATTAAAATATGTTTTAGATTAAATTAATAAAGATTATCAATTAACATTAGCAACTTGTGACTTGATTTGAAAACAAGGCTTAGAATATCATTAAAGAATTAAAATAATGTTGCCTTCATAAATATTACGAAAGCCATGTCACAAATCACTTAAGAAATCATCGACAAACATTGGGGCTGCTTGGTAACAGCTCTAACTGACAAGTTACGCACTTATCGATAAATGTATAAATGTGAGGTGTGAAATACAGCACACAGGTATCGTAATTGTCTCTCGGGGCTCACTTATGGACCGTTTGTATGCCTATACGGTGGCCACTGTCACCAAATCAATTTATCACGGACCAAGTACAGAATAATAATTCAAAGACGCGCGTGCGACTAACTTACACCTAGACAATAACTAGTCATTTGATTAGCGTAATTCTAAGAATTTCTAAATGTTTAGTGATGGGATACGCTTCTGAGTTAAGTAAATTTAGGGAGAACGAACTATAGCTTTTACTAAACCATGATGTTTTAAAAAGCTTTAAGGAGAACTGTTTTAAGGGCTCGATAGTGATGGCAAGTTGAGTGTTTTGAGCTGGTTCGGGAGAGGTCAATATACCTCAGTAAATGGCATATTGAACTAAAAAGGCTGCTGAGACTTTTTATAACTATGTTGGTGTCGGTTTCCAGTCTGAACTGGGGGCCAACCTAGGCAAGCACGGCTTGACATAAAGATAGACCCGAGCGGCTGTTATTATTTAGCCACGAGCTCCTAGTATTTTCTAGTCATTGTTGTTAAATATTTTGTCCCTTAACCCTAGAAAGATAACCATACCACGGCATACGTTAAAGATAACCATACGCTTCAGAGGCGCACCCTTTTATAATACGTGTTTTTTAATTGATTTAATAAAAAATATTTATGATTTATGGTATTGTGTTAAAAGGTGTAATATAAACTATCAATTTTCAATACATTTATATTTAATTTGTTTATTTAAAAACAATTTTAAACCAAATGAGTAGACCTCTAACATAAATCAACAGCCTTATGCTTCAGGAACAAAAACACTTATAACATCTAAAAAAATTGAGTTATTTCTTACAAGCTATTATGACTACAATATAATGAGTATAAAAGAAAAATCTGTCATCAAAAAAAATAATTTCAAATTAATTAATTCTTAAATGTTTCACAAAAGATAACCATACGCCTCGCGAGACTCGTCATATAAACAAAACTATAGAACTTACAGCAAGGAAACAGCTATCCCGTGAAAGGGCTAACCGACGACCGAGTTGGCTCAGAAGGACAAACAAATACACGCGTCGGATAAAAAACTACAGTAATATGTTTCCCGCGCAGGCGCCTCTGCGACGTAGGTTATCTTTCTAGGGTTAAATACGTTTTTCCTGGAAAAGCTTTGTTAGGGGACTGTGACGTCGAACTGTTGTCAATGCCCAAAAATCTAGGCCCTAGACGAAATACTTACAATGAAATGATAATTATTAAAGTAAATAAAGTATTATATCAAATTAGGAGTTTGGTTCAATTATCTCTCTATTAGACAAGTTAGGCTACCGCCCAACATGACATGTGTTGTGTTGTTCATAGCTGGACTAAAGTAGTCTCGGTGTTTGTACTCATCTAGTATAGTGCTAATTGTTACTGCAACTCTGTGACGTTTCACATGCCATCGAAGCACATGAGAAATAACCTGTTATGTCAACTTCATGCCGCACTTATTTAGTGCGTGAACTTGTAAATGAAGCACATGTTAGGCACAATTTGAACAGTTTGCGAGATTCTCTATAAGGCTATGTCCATATCCATTTTGGTCCTTAATTCCCACGACACAATTGGAAACAAAGAACTAGACGCATAGGTTGTTGTTGATGAAAATGGATTTAAGGAGATGTAATTTGGTGGTAATTGCGTGTAATGTGTGATGCGTTGGCGTGGCGAGCGCGGCGCGCGTGCCGCCGCAGCTCACGGCGCGCGCCGCCTGTCTGTCGCGCGCAAAAACTGACAATGCGGAACCTCTTGACAAGCACAGCGAGCACAGGAATCCGACGCAACTGTTCCTAACATTCCATTATTATTTATCCCCGACTGCATTCCTCAACTTAGATTTTTATTTGTAATAGGTAATTTACCCACAGAATCCGCCTTCAGCTTAATAAAGTGGCTCTCACAATAGTTCAAAGTGTTTGGTATTTCTTAAAAGAGTAAAAAGACATTTATAATGAATGCGTGATCGCTGCACAGCTGTTGTCGCGGACACGACATCAGTATGTATGTAGGAGCTCGGCAGCGCGGCGGCTCGGCAGCGCACCGTCCGACGTCGCCGCTCGGCACTCGGCTGCTCGGTACGTACATATAATGGTATTTCCCAGCCGATCTCACCTCGTCGGATGACTTGCGCGGAATTCGAAAGCCCATCGTGAGATTTATCGCTTATTCTGAATTAAAATATACATTTGCTTACTTAATGGGCATTTTTTGTCACGTGCCACGTAGCGACTACGGGACAAATGTGTGGCGGATGGCATTTTTTTATGATTTATCAATGTTTTGGACGTCTGATGGAATGTAGGCACTGAAGGTTAATTGCTTTTTCTTGTATCGACATTAACAAAGTAAATAATATTCGGTAGAGTTGAGATTTAAGAGGGCACGAGTATAACGGCGAGCGTCATGTTGACCCGAGGGTGCCATTAGTCTTGCTTTTTTATTCAAACCAGTAGCCGGTTGATAGCATCGCAGCTCCCGCGCACCGCTTACTTTAATGAGCCACGCCATTTATCGACGCGCGGATTATATGCGCCTGCGACGCGCGACGTACCAATGAACTTCACGTCATTACGGTTTAGGAAGCCTGGCCAACGATCCACTTCTCCGAGTTACGTAATACGAAATGGAACCACCAACACCATAAAATGTGTGTAAACTTTATCTCTGCATCTACTACGATCGAAAAGTCAATAAATTAGCGACATACCAAACTCGTGATCCAGTTTTATAATTAGCATACGAGATTTAAGATAGGTACCTAAATAACTTGCAAATCATTGTTTGAATAGTTTCAAAGTTTTTCATAAACACGAATATTAATTCGTTGTTTTTGAATCAAGGTTTTTCAAAGAAGTTGCCTGTCTATACTTGGAATTATGTACAATTTTAAAAGCTTTTAAGTTGCTAACTGGCAATAAAACATTAACGAAGTTAGGTACGAAGTTGTTCGATTACTGAGTTTGTCGGCAATCGTAATAGGTTTACCAAGTTGTAGCTGTCAGTGGTCAGCATGTGTCACATAAACTATTCAGCGGCCCAAATATGTCCCAGTTTATCTGCTCTAAAAAGTAATCAGTATAGACTAACGAGTTGTCTAGCTCCGATATGAATTTATGTTTGTATTTTCACGACTCCTGCACTGCGTGGCATTGCTTCACGTAACTAACACAAACACATTGCTTTAAGACCAGAACGGATCCTAAATAAACAGTTAAATACTACTGTACCGTAATAATAGCTCCCGAGTTCCTTCATGACAATATAATTGAATCATGCGCGACGCAGTAATTCCTAAGTCTGGCTGACGACGTGTCCATCGAACTGTTGCTTGATAATTAAGTAATGTAACACGAGAGGCTATTTTTGTCCAGGCCCTGCAATCTATTAATATCTCATAAATTGTATTTTATAGTTACAAGTAAATTGCTAACTCAAGTACCTGTAATGATCGCACGGCGTTCGACTCGAGCCAGCAACGGCGCGGCCGCGGCGGCACCCGAGAATGTATTCAATAACGAGAGATATTTTAAGATTATTGCTCATAATTTCAAAACCCCTGTGTTATCTCGTATCTGATTCATAACTTATTTACTATAATAATGATTAGTAGGAGTTATGTCATGAGTGGCTGAAAGTGAGGGGAAGCAATAGAATCGCAGATATCTGAGCAGATATGCTTTGCTGAACCCTGGAGGGATAACCTGCGGTAGTTAGGTGCACGTTGTATTTAAATGTGAAAGTGGGTGTTGTTGCCGTAGCGGTGGCGGGCGCGGTCGCTGAGGCGGGCGCGGGCGCAGGTGGTGCGAGGCCTTGCCGCGAGCGCGCGCGCGGTATGCGGTCGCACCGGTTCTTCTAGCAACGCGTATTTTTTACACGCCACACATCATCGACATTGTTGTTATGTTTTGCTATGATGCAAAAAAAATCAAGTTTAATTCAGTTGCAGGTATTTACACGGACTTTGAGCCGTTATATACCAAAAACCAAGAAGAGCTTTCGTTCCATATCCGCGTCTATTTTAATAATTAATATGTACAGTTAGTTGCTTTTAGTGGATAGTTGGTGCATGAGTCAGATTAGATCGGTTTTTGAGAATTTCTTCTAAACACAGAAATAACGAAGATTTTCTACAAACACGGAGTTCGTAGCAAAATACCAGTTTTACGTCAATCACGAAGCCAATTTTATTTCTCGCGAGTAGTTTTGGAACATCAACAAATCATGTGTCAGTAGTACCTTGTGGTTGAATGTTTATTCAGTTATCGACGGAATAGATAACATTGTTCGCATCAAATGAGTATATCAAAGCGGAGAGGAGGCGCGTGTCGCGCGCAAAAAATGGTTGTTATGAAGGCGCCAGCGCGACAGCGGCGCGCGCGCACCCACTCGCGGCCTTGCGCGCCGCCCCGCCGCCGCCGCCCCGGGATCATTTACTAGACTAGATACAATTACAGCTTATAAGTACCTGGTCTGTCTTTAAATGCGTATAATTAGCACTCCATTCTAAACTCGATAAATCTACATAAAAATAATTATATCAAGGATTTGTTCAGATTGTATTGGTTGTTAATTGTCACCTTCTTAATACTTTTCACTCAAAACTTATTTTAAATCTTTAAATACATAATTCGATCAGTATCCTTTGCATAGCATTTATCATTTAATTTATTATTTACTTATATTTTGGCATCAGCGTGCTTTGCAGTTTTGTTTTCCTGCTTTGTAACTCAGAAATTCACATCTATCTATGTTACATAAGCCTAACAAATACTGGAATAATTAATTGTATTTATATAAGTTACCTACCATATTTTGTATCTCGGTAATCTGTGAATTTTTCGAAACCTCACATTATTTGTGCTACGATTGCTACGAACCTATACCTATATCAAGGTAAAAGCTACGTTAAGCTTTCGTTAATTATTAATAGTATTTTTTACCAATTATTTAACTAACTATTCGTACTCAATGGTTTTTATTATATTTTATCAGATATTTTCTGATACAATGCAATACATTTCGGTAATAACGTCACTTACCGTATCACGTAGTGGAAGGGACGAATATCCTCATCGCTTCCTGGAAATTCGCGTAATTTTACACATGAAGATTTCGAATAATCATGAATTATATAATTCCGAGAATATGCGGAAATACATGAACCGAATAAATATAAATAATTGGAAATAGAGTTTTTAGAATCGGTAAAAGGGCACGCCTGTTTATCTTATTCTCGGAATGTCGCTTTACGTACGAAAATAATTCCTATTAACTAGCGTTATTTACGTTAAAGTTCTATTTATAATCACTTTTTAACTGAAGTATCATAATCACTATGAAACAAAAGCTTATAAAAACAGAGGAATATACGAAGTTTTTAACTGACTCAAATCTAATAAAATGTAGAGAAACACAAAGGGGAAGTTTTTAATGAATATAATTATGTATCTACACTTACATACATAAAAACTCGATTCAACTAACAAACTGTAGGATATTAATGATGAAATGTATGGGAAAATCAGCTTGTCACTCGTCATCGTCCTCATTCGCTAATTAATCCTACAAAATAAATTCAATTTGCGTAGTACAAACTTCTAACGAACCGACACCAACAGAGATAAGACGAACTGTACAGTTGTTTAGAACCCTGTAGGCATATCTGTGAAAGCCATAAACAAAAAATTGTTATTTAATGATATACAGTTGCTAGCTTATTAACAACATATCTTTATAACTTAACTACATATTGGCTAAGATAGTCCGATGGTTCACTACAGTACACCTGCCACCGAATGCGAACGTGATTAAACCAAAGCGTAATTTCATTGAAATGCTTGATAATTTCAATCAGCAGTTTCTTAGTAGTTATATTACAAGAAATACTGGCTGTGTTGTATAAAATGTGGACGTTAACATTCATTTAAAATGTTTATCTCTTCATTTACATAATGGAGTCGCGATCTACACAGACTGCTCGGGGACGGGCCAGTCGATGATTCTCGTTTAAATTTATGTTAAGCACCTATTTGGTTGCTGTTTTGCGATATTCTGATAAGTACTTATCACACATTATACGCTGATACAATATTTTTGATTTCCTTATAGTAGAGACCTTTTGACACGAAATCTGTAGCAAATGGGCTTTTGATCTACATTCAAATCTGTTTCACAAGTGTTTAAGAATAATTAAAAATAAGTAACTTAAAATAATAAGGTACTTTGTATAAATGTCAGGTAATACCAGTGGGCGCAAAGTAATTGCATAAATAGGAGAAAAAGCCAGGCTATTAAACAGGTACATTACGTTACCGCTGTTGCATTAAACGATCTACCAACGCATTCGAATTCTAGAACGAAAGTACCCGCATTTGAAGGAATCCATTATTTACATTAAAGTACAAACAGTTTACACAAAATCTGATGTTTTTTTTAAAGTAAACTAATTATATTCATTATTAATTAAAAACTGTTAAAAAACTCATAAGAAACTTTAAAAGGACATCAAAATCTTGCTCCTCAACGCTCCCAGCTGGTAATGTGCCCAAGAGACTAGCAGCATTGTCATGTTGTATGGCAACACTTAGACTCTGGCCAAGATAAAAACCAGCAATTGGGTAACGGGAAGCGTCAACTAGGCGTTTTAAAATTTCCTTAAACAGGCTATGACCCCACTCGGCCCCATGGTCCCAGCTTATCAACCCCAAACGGCTCGAAAATATAGTTTCCACAAAGGTACTATATGTATATAAGGTTACATTTTTAAAATCAGTTTATTTGTTGTCACGTGATTATGTTGCTACAATCGGATGCAACCTCGTAGACCCTCGTAGCACTCTCGTAGATCTTATCTCCGCTACCGAATCTGAATATTTTTTATGACACACAATTACAAACACCTGTTGTATTTATTAGTGCCTTTGTTTTTGAGAGTAAATAATTAAAATGTCAAGTTTGATGCATAATTTTTTAATAATTATGATTTCATAAATATTTATATTGATTTATTTTAAATGTATTATAGATTTTTTTATCTATAATAATGGTTTTTAAAAATAGCAGTGATATTGAATCTCTAAAAATATGACTGCAAGATATCAGATCAATGATAGTCATATATCTTACTATACTACGTGAATAATGACTGGTAGATGTAGTATTTGCTTCGTAATATCACTTACTACGTGAGTCCCAGACGCCTTTGTTTTAGAGATTAACTCGATTTATATTCAATGTTGGGTTATTCAAAATAAATTTGTTTAAAAAGTAAATGTGGGTAACTAAGAACAAGACTGCAATAAAAAGTTCCAGTGACGTAGACTCTTAGGTAATCTGTATCTACTACGACGTGCTAACAAACGTTGTTTTGGCTGGCACTAACAACCAAAAATAAACAAATTTTCAGTAAAATAGAAATAGTGTTTGAATTTTTAGCTCTCAGGTATGTGAGGTAGTCAGCCTGACGTGGAACTTTGTGAATTTTAAACGAATAATTCACTGAACATACGAATCATTACAGAAGAACCCCTACGAGTACCTCACTAACCCATTTTTCAGTGCAGTCTTTCAACAAGTCTAGTGCGGAAAGATAATCAGCTGTTACATTCAACATCAATTATCTCTTATTTCCAGATCGCAATAAAACAGAGCGTTGCTTTAGAATAATATTGTATTATCGCTCTTGGTATTTAGAACAGCGTCATGCACTTTATATTTTGTAAAGTTAACATTTTAAATGCATTAATAAATCGCTTATCTTTTATCAAATCGTAGTTATTAATCATCATGATCATAATATCGGGACACTAATTGTTCACAGTATTTCAAGAGCGTAGGCTTAACATTAATAAAGTGGGTATCCTTGGACACTAATCTCGATTCAAGATCGCAGTACAATACTGTCTTCCTGATATCATTAATCCTCAGGTTTCCTCTTTTGAATTAAATGAATGAATTGAATACATTGTGTATGCATCAAGTATATTTGCAATTGAGACCACACGACAACTTGTTAATGTAGCGGCTAACCAGTATTGGCATAGCTTTACAACCTATTTGAAAGCACCTGTGCTCTATTCAAATCACTAAATACCTTGAACAGACGGCTTGTACCATTTGTTCCACGAAATTAAAGCTACTTGAAGGTGAGTCAGTAAAATTTAATCTTAAATATAGACTTTTCCAATGAATCCGGGTACAATTTTCACCTTAGTTACGTACCCCGATTTGTCTAACCAAATCTGTGTTCTTAATCTGTTCTATTTTGTTCGGTGGCTACACATTATTTATAACAAGTAATGGCCAGTCGACAGACTTACAGTTATTATACAACGCGTAACGTAAATATTACGCTATTTGAGGGTGATTTCAAAGAGAGCCGCACGTGAAATTCGGCCGAAGTATTGAAAAGTAATAAACATCAGAGCTGTAGCGACCTCGGTACATACTTCGTTATATATTGATCTAAAAAATTAGGAGGGCAGCTCTTTTGTTCCTGTTGGTTATATCAACGTTTATGATTTTACTAATATCCTTGATTGACTTGACTTGTATAAATTGTTTCGTGCCTCTTTCTCTTCATACGAATACTGCATTTAACTGTTAACATTGCCATATCACACGCTGAGTGTCTGACATTTTTATTACCATTAACTTTCAGCTTAAAAGAAAGAAGCGGGAGGCTGTTTTAATGTCGTTCAGTATATTCAAATGGTCGTTAGTGTGTCGCAATTTGTGTTAGGCCATTAGGTGACTTACGAGTAAGTTCTTGACTTTTATGTATTTAGTTGAATAACTATGCAAGTTTGCTATATATTATTTTTAAATTATCTGTTATTGTAAGAACAACTACTTGTAATTTAAATGTTAGGACATGAATAACGTCACAGTGGGTTCCATTCATAAAAGAAATCATTAATTTACTTAATGAATGTGGTGACAAAAAGCCTAATTGTATAATCTGTGGGACTGTTAGCCCGTCACAATAGTGCCAGGAGTTTGTAACACGGCAAACAGTCACGAAGAGCCCTGTGAGCTGTCCGATGGATTACCCACTTTATATCACATGATTTAAAGTTTTATATTGGTTGATAGTCTCAAACACCACTCGTACGTCTGCGTTGCTAAGTTCTCAGCGACAGAGGCACGCGGGGCTGCGCCTGAGTTTCCTTCGCAACCAGGGGCTATACAAATTAGGACGCCATAATGTTTGGTGTTAAAACGTTTGATAAGTTTACAGATTTGTGCAAATATTAGCCTCTAATATTGATCATGTCTGCGAGCTTACATGCTAATAAGTTGCTTGACTTCTTTGATGGATAAATATTTTTTTAACAATCCATTTCCTGGAATAACTTTGACGAGTCACAGATGAAGGATTTTTGAAGCTGTGCTTGTAATCAAGTTCTTTAAAGTAACATTCACCGCTATGCGGAGAACCTCTGTAATGTCCAGACATAAAAAGTAATCATGGTTTTTAACCGACTTCAAAAAAGGAGGAGGTTCTAAAAAAAAAAAAAAAAAAATACATACACACGAATGTGTATGTATTTTTTTTTTTTTTTTTATGTATGTTACCTGATTTCTCCTCCATTTGTGAACCGATTCTCAAAATATTTTTTTTATTTGAAAGAATATACTCCTGAGGTGGTCCCATTTAAATTTGGTGAAGATCTGATCCTGATCTTCGGAGATATACAATAGAACTCTACAAAAATAGACGGCAAATCTGTCGTGATTGCTGCAATCGCTTGGATGTTTATTGTTTATACAACATCATGACGTAACATCATGCCTGTATGATCTGAGGGGGTACGCAGATGTGTACACCCAGATTTGGACAGTAAGATATTATGTAATGTTCCATTTATTGGGGATAAGCCTATTACCGTGACATGTATTGTTAACAACGTAAAATTAATGAATATCAAATATTTGTAAACAACTAAAAATGGAAAAATAAAAAAACTTTTTTGCAAAAAATAAAACCGACTTCAAAAACACAAAAAAGTGAAAAATAACTTTAGCTTCTGAAGTCGGTGACAAAAAAACTGAATAAAACAAACAAAAGTCACCGACTTCAGAAGCTAAAGTTATTTTTCACTTTTTTGTGTTTTTGAAGTCGGTTTTATTTTTTGCAAAAAAGTTTTTGTACAGTTACAAAGCTAAGAAAATATATTAAGTAGGTGTACAACTTCATGGTAAAATAATATTAGATCAAACGGGATAAATTCAAGATCAGGCTCTAATCTAATGAATGCATTAGATTAAAATATTTGGTAACACTCTACATAATTCTAATCTTTCAGGATTTTTTTAACGTTCCGAATATTTATGGGGAGGATAATATGTCAATTAGTGTAACTTAGCAAAAATTAAAACGAGCCGTTGTGATACCTTTATTTATACCCATATATGTTAAGTACATACAATGTGTACATATGTACGTGCACGCTGATACCTACGAGCGACGAGTACGGAGAGGTTATTATGTAGAAAAGCAATTAACATTGACTGCGTCTGCGCCACGTGCCCATGCAAATGCGTTACGGAACAAAGAGCCGTAAAATAAACGCATACAATTACGACAATGCTTTTTGATCTTATTATGGATGTCCACACTTCATACACAGTTAGTACTCGCTGTCGCTCATAACATTACCGTTATGTATTAGATCATTTTAATTGGTGTTTTGAAATGTACATTTGTTCATCCGTTCCGTTTTCTTTTCCTAATAAGTCTTTATGCTCTCGGCAGTTTTTATTGTCGTGTAATGTTGGATGAATCATTGCATTCCTTTGCCTCAGTTAGACAATATGACCCCGAACGTGTCTGCATTTTATGACTTGCTTACGAAAATTGCATAAACGTATTGTCATACTTTGTGAAAGTGAGTTCAAATATTTTGTATGACTGAATAATGTTTTTGTGTTTGAATAAAGCTCTATGTAGGTAATCTAACTGTATTTAGTTTAATGAATTGTACCAGTCAGAAATCAACAGTTAGTGGATTAAATTTTTATGAAAAATTGCCAAAAAGGTGAATAATTGCGATGCTATGGTTATATTATACCATACGACTGTTAAATATTGCTAGGTAGTTGCAATTTAAATAAATTGAAAACTTAACGTCTATCAATTTGCTAAGCAATCATTTTACTTAAATGATTTGTTGTAAACACGTATCATATAAGTTCTTTTCAATAATTCATTTTCTCCTTCGTTAATAACTGACCACACGTAAATAGTGTTCAACGTCAAACTTAATAAAGGCAACCGTCCAAGGGTCGTGTTATTACAGTAGTGCGTCGCTCACGAACATTAAAAACAACATAAAGTAAAACCAATCTCTCAGATGGTCGTTGCGCGGCACTCGCAAACTCGCCAGTACATACAATAGCTGACACACTTTATGTGTTTCTACATTTCCATATCAGCATAGCAACCACAACCACATAAAAGATAATAATAAAAATAAATAAAACAAAGTGCCAATAAAATCCCAAATGCATTTGATGCGTATTAAAACTGTAAAAAAACTGACAAACAAGGAGAGAACAAGGAAAAGTTTCAGAGAAACCTCTTCCGTATCAAAACATCGTCACGAGCCGCGACTTGTCTCGCCCCAATTCTTTGTTCTATATTTTTGAGCAATAAAATATTTGGCTTTACCTGATACCACCATCCGCTCATTAACCAACCAATTTTAATTAAAGCTAGCGTGTAATTGGTAGAATAACGCGATAAAATTTATTTATCATTAGGTGGTCTTTATGCCACTTTGTTGTTTCCTCGTACAATATTGTACATGTGTAATGTAAGGACAATTTATTTGCTATTGTCAATGTAACTGGTGACAATCCTAAGAATTATGTAATTTATGTAGCAGCCCTCGGTAAATTGTTAAGGAATGCTTATACAATTGTACATCCGTGATGGATGCTGACACAAATGTGAATGCTGAGATACAATTAGTTGGCTACTTTATTAGTACATTATTTACTCATTGTACAGCAGCATTTTAACGGTACTTATATAGAGAATCCAGTACTAGCTAGTAATGAATTTGAATTGAATCAAATGTTTCAATATTGATTACATAAATAAAGTAATCAACTGCGGCCATAAATCAATAGGACCCTTGAAATAAATGTCTAGGTCAGTCTAGTTAAGATTTTTGATCGACTTTATATGAAAATGAGCTTGATCAGAAATCAGGTGTGCTGAAAGAGGTCACAGACAATTGTTTATACCTTGGGGCTTCTACCCACCATATAGAAACATTTTATTATTATGTGTTATGTATATGTATTTAAAAATCATATTGTGACGGAATCTAGACTTATTAATCTGATCTGAACAACAAGTGAACAACAACAAGCATAGTAATAAAAACGTATTACCTCTTCACTTTAAAAACTAGCAGATGTTTCATTGCTTATGCCTAACAAATCCCTTTTAATATTTTCTAGAACGGCTTCGTGGAGTGTCGGAGCGGCGTGGAGGAGTGTGGGCAGATGGACGACTGCGCGGTCGTGATGCCTCGGGAGGGATGCTGTACCAAGTGCAAAGGGTGCTGGTACAACGGCACCGAGCATGCCTCCCACACCGACTGGAACGAAGACAATAGAATCCTGAGGTGTGAGGCCGGAGTCATCACCATCACCAAGCCAGAGTGCTACGTACCCTGCGAGAGACCCAAACATCAGAGACATACACATTTTAATTGTCCTGTTTGTGACGGTGAGTTAGTTACGTGGTTACTTACAAAAAAAAATGGCTTACACTAGGAATTTCTCCAGTGTCGTGGGTGCGACCATTTAAGCACTGTTCTGTAAGTCTAAATTTTTTTTTTAAATATTTCGATACCTACTTAGCGTACCTTTTCGATACAATAACAAATCTTACCGAGGGGTAACATTTGTCAGAAGGATTGTGAGAATTTGTGCATATCCATATAATAAAACCTTCTAAAAAACCATAGTGAGTGGAAACAATTTACTAGCCATTTCACGCCATCAGTTCCCACCACAATTGTCGAGTATCTCTACGTTATTCATCTCACATAATGTGAGAGCGGGGCGGGGGCGCGGAGGTGCAAGGGGGCCTGCGCTGGCGCAGCCGTGTCTCGCACAGCGCACAGCCCGCGCCCACCCAGACGCGCGCGCCGCAAAAACAACCACCATGATCCCACACAAAAACAAACACACGCCGCCACGCGAACTTAATAAAACTATAACGACAAGCAATTTACCTGTGCTTCCAAACCTTAACAAGTTTATTAAATTCCATAACAAATAATAGTAATTTACAAGATGACGACTCGATATCGCTTTTGAATATCGCCGACACATTCCTAACTATCGTTTTATTGCCTGTGTTTATATTTTATTAATTACCCGCCAGTCGCTAAGCGGAGAGATCAAGGGATCATCGGACGTTGCACCACGCTTCGGAAATAGACGAATTGATAAGGTGTTTAACGTTTCACCTGCGCCTGCGGCTGCCTAGTGATTTTTCAAAAGTATTTGTACTTTGTCGCGACAATTCGCCCACACACAGTACGACGCCATGCGACGACGGAACACATTACACATGTAACGTGACATAGCAACGTGATAGACAATGGACCACTGTGCCATAATTCCAATCCCGTTTCTTGCTCCATACGAGTCAGAGATGACTATTACAACAACAGAATAATTTAGTCATCTACTGAATGTAATTTAATATATCACAATACTGAAGGTTACATGATACAATACAAAAAAAAACTAGTTATACAATTATTTGCTATTCAACAACCCGCCTATAAAAGCCTCGCGATGCGGTATGTACATAGAGGTGGCGCCAAAGAGTAATTACTCCGTACGTGGATGCTGAATAAACAACAAAAGCATTTAAAGTCTGCAATAAAATCCCAGATGAAGCGCGAACTTGTACAAAGAATTGATTGTTGAAATTTTAGTGGTAATGAAAACAGAAACCAATGTTTAAAATGTACTTCAGTAATGAAGGGGTCTGGAATTATTTCGAAATGGTCTTCTGCGCGCGGACCACCCGAGACGCGCGTTTCGCGAAGTCGTTTCCTCTATCGGATGCCTACTCTATAACTAGAGACAAAGAAATTGACAACGAAATAAGGTCTTATTATAGTCGACGGGGGTTCGTTAAAATTATATTTGTGGTGGTCTGCGAGTCTCCCACGGCGTTGCGTCTCTATTATTGTCCATAAATCAAAAAGTTAACAACCTACTTAAAAGGTTGGGGCGGGTGGGTTTTTGTGCGGTGGTCAAAGCGGCCGACGAGGCTTTGCTGCGGGAACCACGACGTGTGCCCTCTGTTTGTTTGTTTTACGATCCCAACACTGCATTAGATTTTTTCTTTACTTGTTAATTCTTCACGATTCTTCTTATCAACATGGGAAATGTTTTTATGGAGCTTAAGTGAAAAGTGACGATTAGTGTGTCAGTTTTCGAAGCTTGAAAGCTCTACCGGAAACAGAAATGGCGGTTTGGCAAATCGGTCTTTAAAAAGAAGTTAATTTCAGCCAGTATCTGTAATAATTTGTATATAGTATTTCCTCATAATATAAAAAGAAAGAAAAAACCAAAGAATGCGGACTCGCCTCTAAAAATAAGCTTTGAAGAAAAGTTTTTACACGACAGAACTTTACTAATCTAAATTCAAGTGATGTCTCGTAAACCGAGTATTATTAGGTATGCCTGCTACAGAAACCTGAGAAATTGAAATAATTAGCTTGTGATGTACAACCGTGGCGTGATGTGACTTTGTAATACATACTTTATGACCACATGATACTTTAACCGAAATTCAGAGGAATATATCTTCGCTAAGTGTTTGGGCGTGTCCATTTAACATTCCTGCTTTGAATTGTCAGCAGTCGTCTCCATAGTTTTTGAAAACACAAGATTGATGGTATTTAAACCTTCGTACGCCACCATATTGTAGGGTATTTAATAATCTAATGATATGTATTGGGACCAACTAAGATACAGATAATCGAAATGATGGCAGGTTTGTTTTTATTAATGTAATAGAATAAATCAGAATATAATTGACTCTATTGTCAACATTTAAGAATATACATTTATCATATGTTTCGAAATCGATAAAGGCTAGATAAATATTTATAGCGTTTGCACAAAACCTTCATTACACCACCAAACTTATGATAGAATAGCGCAATATTATATTATGTTGGGGTTTGGGGGGCACATTGTATGACAAAGCACATCGCTCATATAAACGGCGCGCACCAACGATGAATACTTAATTGTTTGCCTACAAAAGGACAGCCTACTTTATGTAGTCGTCTCTAGTTTTACGACAGACACTTGACCGTTTTCATTGTCACAATTATGTGCGGCGAGGCGGCGGCAGCGGCGGTCCATCGCGCCTTCAATCCAATGTCCGTGACTCTTGAATGAAACGCATTCTAACACAAGGACAAAATGAATGTAAATATTTTACACTGAAGAACTAAACGCTTTATCATTTTAAGTGACTCGCCGAGACTACGTGGTTTTATAACAACCATACGTAGGTACTTGTGTAGATAAACCACGCTCAATAGTGATTTTATATTATTTTCCCATTGGAATCCTAGTCTAATGCTATTTTGCTCTTTGTATATTCTACTATTTAATTTTTAAATAAATGAGTACTGGAAAATTCGGGATCAACATCATACCAAAATTAACAAATATAAAGCTCAGGGAAGAGTATTGTCGCATACAGCATTACTATAGTTAAGAAAGTGTGAAGTGTGTATGTGCAAGTCCGGGCGAAGTGGTCGGTGCCCGATGCACGGGGGTGTGCAGGTGGGCAGCGCAGGCGCAGCGGTGGGCGCACCGTGTGCGGCCGTCCGCGCTACGTCATTCATTAGCCCCTGATTGATTCATCGTCTACCCGCACTAATTTATGGAGTTTGCGCTTTGTCGTAGTCACTGCGCCGCCAGACGCCTCATTCCCATTTAGTGAACAATGGCTGGGATTTTTGTTTTAAGCTTTTACTGCTAATCTAAAGAGTTTGTTTCCCCTAAAAGGAATCTCTTTTGTATTCATTTATTTGCTGAGGGATCGAAAGGACGTTTGACTTTTAGCGCTGCTATAAATTCATGGTAATGAGTTCGTGTGTAAAATCTTAAAAGAGTTTATGGTTGATTAATGGGATTCCTTAGCCTTGAAAAGGTCTGTCTATAGTTTTACGATTTTTTAATGTATGATTTTAATATTTCAGAGTGCGTGATAAACGGGCAGCGTGTTTGGGAAGGCCGCGACGTTCGCATCCCGGAGGAGCCGTGCCTCTCGTGCCGCTGCGTGCGCGGCGCGCTCTCGTGCGCCAAGCGCGCGTGTCCTGTGCTGCCGTGCACGCGCGCGCAGCAGTTTACGCCACTCGGGGAGTGCTGTCCCAGGTGCACGCATCCAACCTCCGATAAAATATTACCAAGTAAGTATAGCAATTCATTTTAAAAACCTTGACAGCCGCTACAATATCCAGGTTGTAACGGATAACCCGCAAAGCCCTCAACCGTTGGGGTGTTTCAGTAACAGTGCTACAGTGCTCATCTTCTTCTCCTCTTCTTCTTCTTCAACCTGTCACCACCCAATGCTGAGTGTAGGTCTCTCCTAATGCACGCCATTCTTCCCGGTTTTGCGCCTTTCGCATCCAGTCTTTTCCGGCCACTCCAACAAGGTCGTCGGCCCAACGCATCGGTTGCCTGCCTACATTTCTATGACCTACTCTAGGCCTCCACTCAAGCACCCGATTACCCCACCTGTTGTCCTGTCTACGGCATATATGGCCCGCCCACTTCCACTTTCTGCTAGCGATCACATGGGCTATGTCGACCAATTTCGTTCTCTTCCGGATCTCTGTGTTTCTGATTCGATCACGTAGAGAGATGCCTAACATAGCCCGTTCCATGGCTCTTTGGGTGACTTGGAGCTTGTGCATCACCTGCTTTGTCAGCGTCCATGACTCGGCTCCGTAGACCATAACAGTGCTCATAAGACTGGCTAATTGAGTATTCACTCCTCTATTTAGATAAGGAGTAAACTGTGAAATCTAGCATCAACAGTACCTCTTTCGTAACAGAAAGTGTGTAAGTATAGACCGTTGGATCATATTGCATTATCACAAAATGCGATGCTAACGATAACCCAGAGGCTTCGTATACTTAAAATTTCAGATGTCTATCCAGTCTGCAGCATTATTTGGATGTGGTTGGTGGGATAAATCCTTTCCTTACATTTTAATGATAAATCTGACTGCAAATGTATGGGGCAGCTATTTTATTGCCCGTTCCAACAGTGGTCCCTTAGTCAAAACATTTATACGGTTTATAATTGATAATGATGCTATCGATTGAACATTGACTTGGTTACCAAAGGAAATCGAATCAAACCAATTGCACAAACTAGGACCTAGTTCAGCTATCCACACAGAAAAACTATCAAAAATAAATAGTCAGCTGAATATTCAAGCTCAGTTCACTTTTAAAACCTGTTCATACTTATGATAGTAATTAATTAAGTAAATAAAGATAGTAACCAAAATTCCCTGATGCCTGTTTAATATATTGTGAGACTATCTCAATTGTTAGACCCTAACCTATTATTATCAAAAGTTATGAACGCCGTCTTATATATTTCAATCTCAGTTTCAGGCACCATGCTATTGAAGCCTTGTATAATTGGGAAGGAGTACCACGCCCACCTGAGCCCTTTCCGCGTGGATCCTTGCACGGATTGCACGTGCTTAAACGGCACGGCGGTTTGCACGCGACACACGTGTCCAGTGCTCACGTGCGGTGCGCGTGCACTGCCACCCCAACCCGGCAAGTGCTGCCCCGAGTGTCCCCAGGTCGAAGAGGCTAAGGCCGCTTGTGTCATCGGGAGGAAGACTTACCAGGTTCGTTTAAATGTTTGTGGTTTTTGTGAGTAGATCACCTACTGGGTTAAAGCCCATTTGCTTTAATTAGACGCCTTTGTTTCTTTTCTTCTAAATTGATCTAAAATCTTCTGTTTTGAAAATACAATTCAAGGATTTGTTGTTTGATTTGAACCGGTATTATATTTAACGCTTGTCATTTGGATGAACTCAAAGTCTTATAGAACTTTTAAAGCAAAGCTATATATAAACGATAGATTCTGTAAGACTATTAATTGTTTCTGTGGCATTTAATTTACCAAAAGATGATTAATTCCGTAATAGATAGTGTGTTATACAGGACCTAAAAACTTACCTATCATTATACGGTTACAGGATGGTGAAACCTGGCAACTGGATGCCTGCAAGTCATGTGAATGCCATGGGGGAGAGCCGAGATGTGCCATGGAACGATGTCCAGTTCTGACCTGCCCTCCAGACCAGACGCTCCGGCAACTGCCTGGACAGTGCTGTCAGAAGTGTGTCGACATCGATGGCATCTGTACAGTGTTCGGAGACCCCCACTATAAAACTTTCGACGGAAAGTTTTATAGTTTCCAAGGATCTTGCAAGTATCAATTGGCTTCAGATTGTACTAATGGCTCGTTCTCGATCAGAATATCTAACGATGCTAGAAATACCTCTCATTCGTCGTGGACTCGAACGGCAACCCTTCGTATTGGCCTCACTAAGATAAACATGGGCAAGAAAATGCGAATAAAAGTTAATGGACATAGAGTGCAACTGCCTCATAAAATAAACGGAGTTGCAGAAATAACCCGCAGTAATGGATCTGTTCTACTAAAGGCTGATATCGGCATACAGATGCTATGGGACGGTGATGGTTTTCTCGAAGTGACAGTGTCTAGTGTGTATAAAGGAAAATTGTGCGGTCTCTGCGGCAATTTTAATTCGGTAGCTAGAGACGATATGAAAACTCGTGACGGTAGGCTACTCAATGATACTTGGAGGTTCGGATCTTCATGGCGAGTAGGAGGAACGCGGGCGTGCACGCGTCGTCAGAAGCGTCCGGGACCGAATAATTATCGTCAGTCTAAGGTGATGAAAGCCCGACGGCTATGTCGCGGATTTGTACGGTACGAAGCATTCACTGATTGTACGACTAAAGTGAATCCCCACAACTACCAAGAAGCTTGTGAGGTGGACGCGCGCAGTTGTTCCGGCACGCGGTGTCACTGCGCGGCGTATCGTGCGTACGCGCGCGAGTGTTCGCGGCTGGGCGCGGAGCCACGCGCGTGGGCGCGCACGGCTTGGTGCGAAGGTCCACCGCCGCCATGGCTGAGCCGGCGCCGCAACAGGCCCGGCGGCCGTGCGCCTGCGCAGAAGGACTCGGGCCTGCTGGACCCCAGCGCGGTGCCCAAGCCCAACAACAGCCGTTCCCGGCCGCCACCTCCTATACTGCACTAATGTATTTGTGGCGATGCTTCTACTAGTCAAAAGCCAGTGTGGCGACGTGAGGTAACTATAATTTACTCAAATACTAGTAAGTCCTATAAGCAGATTTGTAATATTGAGATTTAAATAGCATCTCTTACGCCCAACTAATATTTTGACTAAAGTTTATGTTTAAATAACACTGCATTCCACAATTAATTTGCAACATTTTGTCTGAACACGTTTGTTTATTATTGAAATAGAAGATGTTTTGGAATGATCTGCATTGTTGCAGCTGTTGCCAATGTTTTATATAAATAATTAAAATAATTATTATAAATATTTAAAGATTTACCCTAAAATTTAGTCCATCTTGTTTCAGAGTATTATGAATATTTCGCAACTGGACTGTTCGTGGGTTGCGTCTCAAAGACACAGCCAGCTTTAAAAGGAATGAAGATCTATCTACTTAAACAGTATTCATAAAACTATTTCTAGTTAGGTAAACAAGAATATTATAACTAAGACCACCTGTATAGCTCACTATTGCCTCGCCAGTTCCGACCAGCATCCAGTCGCTCATTCCTTAGAAGTATAGAAACCATTAGGATCGGAATTCAGTTTGCTAGCTACTCTATATGAACAATAGAACCGCAGGCGCAGGTCACGCTCGATATGTTTGTATTGTATTGCATTCTGTTTGTTTGCTGGTTGTTAATATGTGATAGGCAAGCACTGTTTTCATTTATGAAAATAAATTTAGTAATTTATTACATTGTAATACTAAACGTGTCTGTAAAATGTGATAATTAGCTTTGAATATTCAGGCAAGAGAGGGACGTTTGGTAAAACATAGTTCAAATTGAGATCTCATCTGTAGGTAGTTCTTTACGAAATCTTAGATAAATCTAGCTATCCGAAGCCAAGATGCTAAAGAGATTGTGAGAGATATGTATAGATGTACATACACATATGCATTAAACACTGTTACACTAAGGATGAATAGCTGTAATGTTTTAATCGAAGACTCTTTGTAAAGTTTAGTTGTTAAATACGTTACCAATGAATTTTAATATTTGACTTTGATGTATTGTAAAAATAATTATTTAGCTGAAGAAATGTTAACTGTGTGTTTATAAGGTATATCACAGTTCGCACGGGCGAATGTGTGACATCGAATTTTATTGTCTTTTGTGAATGTGCTAAGTGCCATCAGAAGGCGGCTAAAATCTACTAAATTGTGATAATGATATCTGTCAATGCCTCATTGCTCTACGATCATAGCTTACTTATACACTATTTACTTATATTATTGTATGTATGTGAATGTCCTCAAATTATGCGCGTAACAATTATAATATAGTGTTTAAATATATTCCAGAATATTATGTACATAGGGTGCTTTATTGTTCGTCTGCGGAACATTAACTCGTGTCTCGTACCCGTCTTGATATTCAGACTTGGCAACGAGCCAAAACAGATACATTCTGCTATATATTATGTAATGTTATTTTATTTATTTAGTAGATGTCATCCGATTGTAAGAAAGCCGCTAAACTCTCTTTATAATATCTGATTTTATTTCAACAAGACTCCTTTACAAAATAACTATTACGTACTACTTATTTCGTATTATTAAGCAGGGTCTACGTTTTATGTAGGCTTTTAAGTTATTTAAGAGATTTATTTTATATAATTAATTTGGTAAGTAAAATTATGTTCAGCAAATGTGTCCAATTTTATTTAACATACCTACCATGTCAATAATTTGTGTGAATCTTATTGATTTATTTTAATTGAATACTTATTAGAAAAGAGATGCATTTAATTAAAGTATATTTTTACTAAATGGTAGGTATGCAAACGCCATACGAAATTGATATCTATGTCAAAGAATGTGAGAATGTGGGTATTTATAAATGTGTCGTAAAATCGTGTATAATCCTCGTTATGTGCGTATATTTTGTACATATACTGACCCAAAGTACAATAATATTTTGAATGTTATTTACTTATTTGGCGATCCTGATTATTATGAAAACGATGAACAAAGAATTACGTAATAAATAATAATTATTATTGAAATGTGTTTTTATTTAGTGATTCAGCCTGCAGTAATGTTTAGTTTCACAATAATTGTAACTCTTAAACGCGGAATGTTATCTCCAATGGTCCCATTACTTGTGTCTGGCTGACCGCCAAATATCTTAAAGTTTTATGTCATCAAAATTATCTAGGACAATTTGGCGTCCGCTTTAAAAACAGAGGAGTCATTATATTTATCTTGAATAGAAATCTTAAGAAATGAAATGATATCTCAACATTCTCGACACGAATATTATTTTAAGAATTAGTCGTTCTTACACCGCGTTGCGGTCTAAATCCGTCGGCGGCTGTAATGTCGGAGAACTAAATCAAACATAGGTAATAGAATAAAAGATTTATTAATAAAGTAGATATAAACATTATACGCAATCACACACATCAATTAAACAAGAACAAAATATTATTTTGTACAATACATACATAATACTTGAATGATATTGACCAATGAAACAGATGTGATGTTTTCATTCCATCGCTTGAAGTGATCTCGTCCAATGTTCCCAAGACTCGAAAGGTTGAAGTACCGAAATATAGTAGAGATTCCTTATATTAGATCATATAAATATATAAAAGTGTGTAGATGTATAAATAAGTTTATTCTCCTGTCATCATCTCCATGAACTCTGAAACAATATATTATTTTTGCTAAAGTAATGTGCACATGTAAAAATAGGATAAACTATAACTTTATGCATTAGTATCAGCACTAATTAATATGCGTTGTTCTAAATAACGTTTCAGTTTGGCTCATGTCCATTGTCCACCCACTGGTGAGTCACATATAGGTTTCTCATATTTGGCGTTGTCATTATGGTCAGGTATCGGAGGAGGTTAAACATGAAACCAGACCAGAGGCACATTATTGGACATCCTAGAAAGTTATTGAATGCAGTTGCTGCGGCCGGAATCGGCTAGATGGCATTATTATGATCGTCAATGGACAATTAAACTGAATTTTCCAAAATTTGTCTCGTCCTTGTTCTAATATACAGGTCTAAAAGCTTTATATACACATAAGTTGGCTCCCATAAACCTGCTCCCTTGCTGAATTGTATTAGGTTCCCATTTCTGCTTATCTTCTCTCAAATGTTCTAAGGCTCTGACTACTTCTTATAATATAATATAATTATGTGTTTATGTCTCACCATCGAAGTCCACGGTGCCGCTGCCGTCGGTATCGATCTCCTGGATGATGCCGTCCAGTTCAACCTCTGTCAGCTGCTCGTCCAACTCGCGAAGGATCTCGCGCAAGCTTGACGTGGGAATGTAACCGTTGCCTGTCAGGAAAACGATTTATTATAGTCAAGTTTGTTTTTTCGGATTTGTTTTTTTTTTTTTTAAACGAAATATCTCATTGCCGCAACTTTTTTCAATAAAGGCAAGATAATGAAAGATTTTGCTAGCTCTACAGACCAGAATACTGCTAGAAGGACAATTTTTGAAGATATGGTCGACTAGTGACAATCTCCGAATCGTGTCTGAAGAATGCGTATGAGGATGAGATTCTCACCTTCCTTGTCGTATAATCTGAACGCTTCGCGGAGCTCTTTCTGCATGGCTTCCGCGTCCTCCTCAACGATGAACTTGGCGGCCAGCGTCACGAACTCTCCGAACTCAAGACGACCCGACTCTGGAATTCAAACAATTCATCTTATTTATACTCTCGTGTAGGACAATGAACGCAAATGCTACCGACTTGATAAATTGTGGTTGGTACTAAAATTAACGAAGCTAATAACACAAAATTCTGTTCTATGGTCTTTTACAAACACCTTGGTTTGGCCAAGATAATTGTTCCCTAATTTTGATTTAATCTTTACGAAATTAACATAAAATGTAATTCGAATTGCTTGACAGAACAGTAACGAATATATAGAACTTCACTATATGTATAAATAAAGTTGAAATTAATCATAAATAGACTGCGTTTGAGAGATAGTTTAAAAAATTATAACATAGTTTCGTGAATGATGTACAAAAAAATTGGTTAGCGATGATGGACACGTTTTAAATAACACAAAACAGTAACACAAGATTAAACTCACTGTCAGCATCGACTTCCTCGATGAGCTCTTCAAGGATTTTCTTATTGAAGGGCTGCCCCATCATCCGGAGGATGTCCGCGACGAAGTCGCAGGGGATGCTGCCCGAGCGGTTGTGGTCGAAGCCATCGAACGCCTTGCGCAGGACTGCAACAAACATCCTGCGTTAACTCATCCACCAGAACATTACGTAACTCAACTAGGTACCTATCAAACGCTCGCCATATCCTACCATCAATATTTAGCGTATGTGACATGATGTCAATTGTACGTTAGAAAGGGCTAGACTTGAAGAGACTTTTTTTTGTTCAAAATCCGTTTGACGACCAGAGAAATGCTGTGTTGCACTGGCAATAAAACTAGTTAAACTGATCGTTCGACTGGGCGGTTAGCGATGAGATTAGGACATCGGTTCAATGCACTGAGATGCGGTGCGAATAAGTTGTGCAATGCAGCTATTTCGGTGCATCAGCGTGGTGCACCGGTGCGCTCCGGAGTCGCGGCGCGCGCGTGGCGCAGCGCGGGAATCTAGGGCGACAGTAAATAACAAAAACAACACCAACGTGCATGTCTCTCAAACACTACCATGTCCTTTTTCACAACATTCTTGAACGTCAAATTCTTAAAAGCTCTGAGTAGGGCTCTTCTTAAATTGTGAAACCGTTAAGATCTTCTTCAACTTCAAGAGGCGTGATTTTGAATGTTGGCTAAAATGCTTTATATTATGGCTAAGTTTAATACTGTTTTATTTAACTTGTTGCATGCCGTGTATTCAGACAATTAAACAACCATTGTCTCTCGCGTGGATGTACACGAAGGGTTAAATCTTATGATCTTTGAAACAGTTCGATATTGGTAAGTGGCATAGCTGGTCATTTCTATCGCAATACGAATAAAACCAAGAAACGCAGGCCTGTGTAATTTCTTGCCTTCTACATAATTTTGAATTCTTAATAAATTATCAGAGTATTTAATGGACGCGTAAACGAAGAGTAGTCACTACCTAATGAATCTTTCACTCATTCATGTTTATTTACTTTAGCTGTCCACTTGCACCAACTACTTATCGGTCTTTACGCAAGCGCGTATTGGCACAAGGTTTACGACTATGACCCTAAACTATATTTAATTCAGATGTGTAATACTCTCAAAACCAATAACATGCACTCGTTGGAATAAGTTAATAATCGTTTCCGATGACTAAACGACTGTAATAAATTTTTCATCATAACTTTCTTGACTTTTAGTTTGATAGCGGTAATAACGAACGTGCGTCATCGAATTTAATATAAATATATAAAATTCTTATGTTGCTCACCGAAATAAACTCTTTCAGTGTTTTAATGACTTGCTTGAGTGATAAATAGTAGAAGAGATTTTTCATTCAAAGCTTATATATTTTGATGTTAAAGGATATATCCGTCACATCAAAGCAAACAAAGACGTTTCATTGTCTTAAAAAACCCATTTAATCCATTTTTACGGTTGATACTGGATACCTGCGTAAACTTTTGATCTCATACGTGACGCGGAGCTACGCACTCTGAAAGCGCTGTGGTTCGACTCAGGGACCGCTCGGGTACTGACTGCGTGCAGTTGGATTTTATTTGCAACCGTTTTAGACATGACACACTGAACCCAGCGCAACGCAACTTTGTTGCCATATAACTGCTTTACGTCTCAGTGGGTTCTGCACACGTAATTCCTTATTTGTCTTGAGCTTTTTCTGGATATTTATTCGTGAAATGTTTTACGAAGGTAACGGTACCTTTAATGTGTGCTACAGCCGTAGAAAGGTAGAGCGGGACCTTCTACACGATAATGACGAGCTTCAATCGGTACTACACGTGTAGGAAAATTCCAGTCGAATGAGTCATTTTATTCTTTTGAATATATTATAATATGTAATATCCGCTACAGCGAGGTAATAAATCTAAATCTGTGGACAGTGGCACATTTCACCAGGTCTAGTTTCCTGAATAATTCAGGGTGACGAGAGTCGTTTTGTGACCGGCGCAATTAGAATCAAGGATGAAGCCGACGATAAAAGTTTTTATAATCTTCTAATTATCCATGCATCACAAAAAAAAAAACGCTATTTACAACTTTTTTAATGTTATAATCAGTAGAGCACGATAACGCAGCTCTATCCAACATTGTGCAGCTGTTCCACGTTATGTTGGCAACAAAATAGTTTTTAAAACATGATTTTTATTTTTGCCAGAGTGTTAATTTTAATCGTCAAGACTTCTTGGCAGTTGTCTCAAAGTCCCATGAGTTTTATTGCGTATTTTTTCTAGATTTTAGCTGTTTATTAATTAGCCACCCACAAGCGCTAGGCGGTGCGGTACGCTTGTGAAATCGTTACAAGCTCAACAACCAAGCGCTGCCACTGCAATCCGCTGCAAAGTTTCTTTTTTAATTCAGGGCACGAATGAAGCGACCTTCATGCCTTTATCAATTGAAGTTATTTGGAACATTTCAGATCGGGTTTCAAACCACAATCATGAAAGACGTTTCACATAATTCTTTTATGACACAGTTATACATGTTCTACGTCAATATTATTATGATGAAGTGCGGCAGTTTGTTCTGGAAGTTGTGAATGTTCGCTATCATGAATGAGTGTAGGGACAGCCATGAATCACTATAACAAATTGCAATAACACTATTTCGTGCATTTGGCTTGCAATCGTGATGTCCAGCGCTGGACTCGCATGATTTAGGTTCCTTGGCAGATGGCGTGGAACATAAACGATTTACGTGTAGTTTATTGTGGACATCCGAACTTTAAACAAACAACAAACTCGAGTAGGTGTAGCTCCGACATCCAGAAAGTGTCTACTAAAATAACTCAAAATATTAACGACATGTTATGAAAATTTAATTTCTTCTTTGATAGACTTATTTATAGTCATGGGAATTGGTAAGCTGAAAAATATTTAAATATTACACAAGTATAATACTGTTGTAAAAATATAAACATTTATACTAACCATAATGTGTGTAGGCCTGACAGACTTTATGCTTTCAATAAAAAAGTCTCTTACGTTAATCCCGACTTCAAAGCTCATAATGATTTCAGAAATAGATAAACGTGAGTAGTTTAAATAAATGACATAATATAGGTGAGTTTCCACGAAAATTGTTTTACGCGTTTACGTGAAATAATGAAAACACGCTGTCCTCACCTCAATTCAAACATGTTGTAGGTAGTGAGTAAGTGAATTCGCGCCGCTTTCATGTTGTATACGCGGCCATGTCATTGTATGTAAACAAAGTAATGTTGGAGGATAGGAATCGCAAACTATTGTAAACATTAGGAATAGCTGTAACCGTTTGAATACCGAAATAATTTTAGTAATAAACATTAAACCAGTGGCACACATAGCGTAAGCTTTCAATTAGTCATGATTCGAATTTAGAACCGAAATATCGATAATAACGGTACACAGTTATTTCGAAGTTCTGGAAAATTGGTTCCACGATAATGGTTAAACAATGACGATAGCACGTTCTATCTGATTTCCACGGTCCATTGGCAGTCTTCCAGCCGTGTTGCCACGCTGGCCGCCGCGCCCGCCATCGACCAAACACCCAAGCCGATTTTATGACACGCCCATAAACAAAAAATGCTTGCATGTCGTTATCTGTGTAATGATTGATGCAACTTTCAGCATTTCAAAACGTCATGCGAAGTTATATTTTGCCTTCTCAAAAGATTTTTTAAAATAACCTACACGTTAAGTAACACGATACCTTTTATTCTGTTATATTTTATGTTTGCAGTAAACTTCCCAGTAAATAAATAGATTCTTATACCAAAAGACAGTACTTAAGCTTTTGAATCTAAGAAGAAATTTTTGCTTTTCTTTACAAATCTTTAATTAAAACTTCTTTAGTAAATCTTTGGCCATTGAACAACTCATAAATCCTATCGGCACTAAAAATCAGAATTGGATTCGAGAGACAAACAAAACAATTAACTAGTTTTATTAAGAAGAAGTTTGACCGAAATAATACTTAGTTGTTGGTAATCCTTTATAATCTCTTAATTTGTTTTATAGCAATTTAGAGAACATTCCTATCGTTTTCTAGAAACGGATTTCGCAATACGACATCATTGTTTTTTTTTAGAAAAAATACAATTTTCTTGTAATAACATAAACAGAGCATCCTCTTGTCTGTGTTTATGTAAGCAAACATTTTCATTTCTGCAGACAAGTTATTATATCAATGTATCCGAACTTCAAACGTTCTATTTGTTTTATTTTTCTAAACGACACTTGTTACTTGGTTGTGGAGGTCAGATAGGCAGTCGCTCCATTTCAAATAGGTACGGGTTTTCTGTTCAGCTGCATTCAGTGAGACTGGAAGCACATCCTGACATAGTTGGGAAAAGGCTGATGATGAATAGTGACTTGGTAATACTTGGCACTGATACATTTAATTATTAGTTTGTGTACGTCTGACGCAACATGTTCACACTTGTACTGAAAGACTAATTAAACTAATTAATTGGAGCTATATTTTATTCGATTTCCGACAGGCAACCAGTAACAGAAGCTGCTGTATCTACTTGGCATGGCAATGCATTAAATGAAGGCAGTAAAAAACTTTCGATGTGCAGATGTTTCAAAAACATTTTTGTCGTAACCGATCTGTTTTCCTCATGCAAACTTTTGCACACTTCTGAGTCAGAAAACCTCTGAGGCATGCGCACATCAATGTTAAATGAAACAAGATATAGCGCATGCATTACAGTATGAATACTTGAATTAGTGTAATGTTTTCCTTCACGGTTTTTAAAGCAGTTGCTACATTTTCAGAAATAAAGCAGATACGAACATTTTTAGTTGTTGTATTATTTCACGTTGTTTCTTTCAATTAATTTTATTCGTTCCTTTTTTTTGTGTAAAAAAAAGTTGTGGTAGGTAGTTTTATTTTGTTTCAGATAAACTTCCTGGGGCGTGCTTTAATGTAAGTTGAAAAGCTCTCTAAATGATTGATTATCAGCGTTACCAAAATAAGGACTAATAACAGAATAAGGACTAATACTTCAACCGGGTACTATTTACAAACATATTCATAGTGCAGCAACAATGTCGAAAAGTGCAATGTAATTTAACGGTTTATGCACAGTTTCAAATGGCTGGCACACCCGCAACAACACATTTTGGTAATCTTCATTAACTTTTGACAAATCATGATCATGCTTGTCTCATGGATTTTAGACACAAATGTAATAAATAGTGGACGTAGAAAACTAAATGTTGTAACATATAGTTTTATACCATGGTAAATAGGTGTTTTTACCATATTAAAAATATAGAACATTTTTTTTATAGGATCTTTCATGAGCCATTTTTATAGATAATATAATCATTACCTATTTTCGTCTTCCTAATTAAGCCCACATGCAAAATTGAAACCATTAATTCTTTTCGCCACGCACGAGTCCCCCTTTTATTAACTTCATCCTCCATTGTATAGTTGGCGTATCGCCAATACAAAGCTTGCGTTTTTCCATCATTTATGTAAACATTATAACATTTTCATGTTTTATTTTAAAACGTTATTTATTCGAGCGTTTGGATTAAAAATAAATGTTAGCTATAGGTTTGTTAAGGTCAGTGAACTTACCGGCAATCTGTTCTGGGGGGAGCTCATCGGCCTGAAAGTTAAATGAAAACAAGATTTTATTATTAAAACAAAAATGTCAAACCGCACGTTAAATCTTTCTAAATGTTTATAGTAATAGCAGAAAGCTATTTAAAATAAAGCGTGTCTTATTATATTTTATCAAAGTTATTGCATTGTATCTGAAAGTTTTCAAGAATGTTTCATGGGCTTTATTTGTGTTGGCAGAGGTAAATAAAAATATTTTCGTGGAAAGTAATGTGCACGAAATTATTTATTATTATACGTAAGTTTCTATGCAGATAAATAGGTGGTAGACACAACTTTTCCGTGGGATTGCGTTTCTAAAGCATAATAAATTTATTTTATGTGCAATTGAAACTGAAATAGACCTGTTGGATCTGCGTACATGCTCCAACATTAATATCAGGCCGACTTTAAATACTTAAAACTTTTTGATGTTTTACATATCTTTGAAGAGGTCAAAAATCATGCAATTATAAGTTACTTAAAGGCTATTTATTCATTGGAATCATTCTTAAACTTTGGTGTAAGTTCAAGTTCTTTAATTCAAAGTAAGTTAGTGATTCTGATGAATTGCACAACACAAGTTAGACGAGAGACTACAATTATTATAAAACAACAAAAATCACTTAATAAGTACCCATCTCTTTTATGTTGACTATCAAATAATGTCAATAATCTATTCATAATTCTGAACATTACATCTCCTATAAAATATTGATGTTACGCTTAAGTTTTAAAAGCTAAAAGTAACTCGTCATCATACATTCTGCGACTTAATTTAATAAAAGCCATGTTATAGGTATTTTTTGAATCCGAGTATAAGCTTGTATACAAGTATCAATAAACAAAAATATTAACAGAATTAAAGAAAAGTATGTGAATGTGTAAATTAATTTGAAGAACGCTACGACAGGAACTTGCGAACATGAAATTCCTCTCATTGTGTTAAAAGCTTTCTTAAAATAAATTAACTGATAAATTGCTAAGTCTGTCTAAGAAAAGTTTTTTGTATTTTATTTAGTATTAGGTACCTGCTGGTAAAACTCACTAACTAACATTACCTACCTACTAACATTGTAACGAAAAATTTCACATTAAATTTGCATTGTCAGCATTATTTTATTCAAGCATTATGAAAGTTTTATTTCAATGTAAAGTAATATATACGTTGACAGCACAATAAAAGGTAAGTGTCATGTTATTGTCACATGGAGTTTTAACTGTTAGAACTAACAAAACAACCGCTAAGTTAGTTGTCACTTCCGCGACGGCTGTCACTCAACCACGAAATCGTTGGGCCGCAGACGAGCACAGTGACAGCACCTGTTAGCGTCCACTCAACAGCTATCACCATTTGTTTTCTTCTCAAATATCCCCTCATATTTCATTTTGAATAATTAGTAACATGCTTAAGTCACATAATTTTATTATTATTTTTAATAATGTTAAAGTAAAACGATTTATTTTCATTTTCTGGACACCTACCCAGTCTGCTGTATCCAGAACCATGTTTGATGTCACTAGTTAACACTATGAGACGCACAACACGACTGCCCGCTAGTCTGATGTTTCCAGCGTTCAGGGTTATTTCTGCTGCCCACGAGTTAGGCTGGCCTTTCTGATACTTTCATATAAACCGGGCGATGTGTGCGGTGGCGGCGGGGTGCGGGGGTCGGGGGACGAGGGGCCCCCGGCGGCCCCTTTGGCCCCCGAGTCCTCCTCGGCTTCCTGCGCTTGCGCCGACCAATGGCGTGAGCCTCAAACGGCAGGATGCTAAAGTATTTTTAGTAGAAACGTGGTTATGAAAAACGTAAACAAGCGGTGCGTGCTATGCTGAAGCGTGTAATGTGCCGCCCGCCCCCCGTAACCTCGCCGCCCGCCCAAACGACCCAGCTACTGCTGTTTCATAAATGCGAATAATTAGGTGTAATTTTAAAGTCGTTTGTCGTGTGTAGGCAGTTTATTATTATGATGTTAGGAAATTGCAGTTTTTCTTTCATCGACGCAGTCGTTATAAATTATTATCGAAATATTTTTTATTGGTGCGTGCTTATTAGTTGGCTACCGCCGTGACTCTCAGAACTGAGGAAAATTTTGAGCTTTATTATTAATATACATTTTACTGTTGGGTCTTTTATCTAGATATTACCTGTTGAATCCGTTCGAGGGCTGGATAATCGTAGATAAGTTGTGACTGTGATTTATTCAACGAGTGCGAATAAGCCACGGTTGGATGAGCTGCTAATTGAGCATGTGAGTAATTATGTGTATGATCCAATGGCCCACGCGCGTTAACTACGGCTTATTTTACTAGGTGGCGTCAATCATTAGGGCATCACACGCCATTAACTTTTGCGCCATTAAAATATGAGACGCGAGATTTGAGGAGTATAACCGTGACGTCAGCACACGGTACCTCTTCCGTACCATTATACCTGCTGGTGGATTAGCTACGCTTTGTTTGATTTACGACAATCGTAATGCTACTCATGAAAATCGTAAGCTGACATTTAATTTTATGAACGGTTTTTGAGTACGACGTAAGTGAGGAAAGTTTACTTTAGTAAAACGTAAGAGAAATATTTATAAAAGTCGGAACGAGCTAGATGTGCATAGCGGATGTGATGGCTTAGCAAACAGCAATACCAAAGTAATGCGTTAGTGGAATATTAAACTTCAGAAATAAGAGCTATCCATATATTTTGTTGGTACCCAAACTACACAACTACCTATATATACGTACCTACATTGAGCTAGTTTACGTAAGAAACTGTAACTAAGGGTTGTTCGAAACCCGTCGGGGCTGCGGGTTGTTCGCAGATACCGTGGCCTCGACATGAAGGGCTAAGAAGGAACATGGGTGGTTTTTAGTCAGTAGAAGTCTGACACTCCCAACCGCTCTGCGCAGAGCGGGAGGAGTCGTTTGATGTTTTCCCACCCTCCAAAAAAAAGGATAGCATTAGCGATGTGCAGCAACGTAAAAATCCTATGTATCCTATCTGATGGTTTTTCATATGCTCTGTCTGTGAGCAATACTAGGAACATCACTGATGCATTATCAGCCCTGAGATAAAGCCATGTGCCTGTAATTACAACGGCACCCAGGCGCACTATGCTATTTGGCGGCGAAAATGGTGGTGGCAGATAGTACCATTCTTTGACGATCACAATTAAAAAAAAACAGTCACTCTCAAGAAATTTTAGTTCTAGTAGAGTATTTACATAACATAACATTACGCCTGTAATCACCGGCGGATTAGGCAGAGGTGAACCTAATAGTACACCCACATTTTGCCAGTGTAACGTATGTTTTAAGTTTCACGTCATTGGGGGAAGCCTATTGCCGTCAGACGGGCACAATCTAGACTCCGTGACTGCTGCCCAGAGATTCCTGGTAGAAAAGCGAAATAACACTTTGCTTAGCCCAGGAATCAAACCTAGCGGTCCCTTACTCGGCAGTCGCGCTTACGACAACTGCACACTGAACCCACGAGGCATCTATGAACGCTGAATTCTAATGTAGAATAATTAATTTGCATTTCGCAAACGACCATCTAAGATAAATTTTCTCGGAGATCAGATGTTCTGTACAGCATTACAGTAATTTATACAAATATAAGTTCTGATGTAGGTAAGCCGTCGATTGAAGAAAATGAATTGCTGAAACTGTAGTGACCTGAATTACAGGCCCATTGAGCCGCTTTCCCGAAATAAATGGAACAGGAAAACTAATATTACAGATCATCGTGGCTTTATTTCCCGAAGGAATGAGCAGAGGTGTAGTACATTTCAACGGTTACATATAAAAGTAATCGGTGGTGGAGGGGTGTCGGAATGTGAATGGGAGCCACAAAAAGGATGAATTAGAAGCATTTGGCTGAGATGAGACTGCTAAGGGGAAAGTGTGGTGTTACGTGAATTAATACAATAAGAAATGAGTACATACGATGAGTCTGAAAGTTTGAAAGATAAGCACCGGTGACTAAAAAGTTGTGCAGTAATCGCTGTAGTCGTATTACGGGTATGTGATGCAGAGGAATGAGGAAAATATCGTGAGGAACGTTTTGAGTATGAATTTCGATTGTGAGTAGAGGAAGCCTAGATAAACGAATAATGGACTGTGTAAAGGATAATATGGAAAGAAAGGAGGTATCTGGTTAGATGATGCCCCCAAATGAATTGAGATAAGGGCAAGAGAATGATGAGAGGAGTGGCCTCAGTAATTCATAGTGGAAATATTTCCTATGAAACATGTGAATCGGGTCAGGTAATGACACTTTACCTAACCCGAGGACCTTAAGACCCAATTCTCGACAGTCGCATTTTATTGTTCAGGGAAACTCAATATGTGCTTCAGCTCTAATTAGAAAACGTCACAAGACATGTTGCCAACACATTAGTTGTCAAAAATCACGGTACTCGTCATTCATCACGTTATCATGATTTACGCGTAGTTCCTGCGTTGCAAATTAGTAGGTAAGCTAAAGTTTGGCAAAAGTGTTTTTTTATGTTTCTGATATTTAGCGATCATCATCATAATCCGGTAAATAATAATAATATAAAGGATTGTTTTTTAAGTTTCGACGTTCATCTATATCATTTGCGATTTGCAAGGCGTAGGTACCGGGTGTTCCCGTCGGGGCTGAGGGTTGTTCTGCGGGCTAAGAAGGAACAGGGGTAGTTTTTAGTCAGTAGAAGTCTGACACTCCCTTCCGCTCTGCCCAGAGCGGGAGGGGTTATTTAATGATTTCCCAGATCCGAAAATAAAAAGGTACCGGGTGTTGGTAGCAGTAGGTGCTTAACTTAGTAATGTTATAAAACAAAACATTAATTACATAAATAACTGAAGCAAAAGTTACTTTTCTGAATAGATTCCCTTGAGATTGCTCGAAAGTGTTTTGAAAGTTTTTGTTTTTCTTGTAGAAATATCTAGAGTTTCACTCACAGTAAATGCAGCTTTACAAACAATTACAAGGAGAAGATTGATTTTATGAAAATGACATTGTTTTAAAAACATGTCTGTCCTTTTGTTATTGCAAGTATGTTACTCTTTGAAAAATGATTAAACGACAATAACAATCCATCATCAGGCGCTTGTGAAGCTTGAATGGAGAGTTGGCACAAGTAGAGTTTTCTGCAATAACGTCCTTCTGTCCCTGGTGCATTGCTCCCAGTGGGGCACTAGTTCCACTACTGACTGAGACCGTAACATTTGGAAATATGACATGGTATTTTTGTTCTAATTTGTAAATAAATCCTAGTCTCGCGTAATGCACTGTTATTTTTATTTCCCGCGGTTATTGCTTCATTTCATGTTTATTTTGTTGCTCTATAAATTTGTCAAGCTTCGTGCTGATTGTAGCTTCGGAGAAAATGTTTTGGTTTTCTTAATTATTTTTTTCTTTCTGTTTAAAGGGAGTTCTAATTTCGTTTGCTTTTTCGTCGTGTTTTAGAAAATAAATTTCGAACTGGACGGTTATGTTTGACCTGAATTTTGTGTGTCCGCTTGCAAAGCACAAATGTTGAAATCAATGTTTATGGATGAAACCTCACCTGGCAGCACGAGATCGCACTTCAATCAGAACGGTAATTTAGCAGTACGAGATACAGAGCGTGCTGCCGATCCCCTCGTCGTCGATAGCATTCCTGCTCTGTTTCTTGGTCTAGCAAATGACGGTTCTGTGCGACAGCAGGGGTTAGGAGCATGGGCAAGTGTGATTCTGTGCTGCCAGGTGAGGTTCAACACTTAAAATGTATTTAAGTCTGGGGTGAATGATTAGTCATTCAGCCCAGAATGTATTAATATTACACATCTTTTAGGTAATTACGTACCTACTATATTTGTAAGCGTTGTAATATTAAATGAAAACAAGCAGCTGGGTTATTTTTCCTGAATCTATTTTGCCTGACATTACTCTGCCAATCCAACGTCGTCGTCGATCGATTGTTTTATTTCGCAAAAATGTAGGTACCTAGATCTTATTTTTTTAATCACCAGATCGAAATAAACCATTGAAGTGTAGAACAGCCCAACTTACAGAAAACATTTTATGAGTGATCAATGCGAATATTTTCAAAAGACGAGCTCTGTAAATACCGTGCGAATAGGTAGAAGATATTAATTCTATTTAACATTCCAAATAAATAATTCCGTGAAACACCAAATACAAATCCAGATTATGTTGTAATTTATTCATAATAATAGCGTAGAAATTAAATAATGTTATATGAATTTATTGTGTGCGTGTGCTAGTTTTATTCAGTAGTGTAATGTAATGGGTGGGTGCCAATACAAATGTACTGACTATAAATCAATCGCATTTTTATGAGCACTGGAAATCTCGAGACAGGTTATTTTGAGCAACAGTTATGGAGTCGGCAGTTCGTAAAACAATTCGAATCCAGGACAACTGTGGATAGGGAACTCGAGGTCAATGATGGAACGATGAATATCAGCCGAAATGGTCAGATCAAAAGCGACCTATTCTTGCAACCTACTTACTAGAAGGAAAAATACATACTTTAAAATATTTTCTAGATATAAGACATCTGCAACACCTCATCCGTATCATGGTGGAGAAGAAAAAGGAAGAAGAAGAGGAAAACAAGGAAGGGGAAGAGTAGGTTTTCAGTAGTTTAGGAGAAGGGTCTATGTCAAAGTGATGGCAATACACCTGTTTATTTGTTTGGTAAACTTTAAACAATTCGGTGTATTCAGGAGGGTTACGGAAATGTGTTCTTTTCTGATAAAGACTTTCCAGTCAAATTCGAATTATGTAGGTGCTAATATGTTTAATAGTACAATCCAGTAGATGAGCTTTTTTATCACAATTAAATCAATGTAATCTACTGCGAATCGTTCTGTCACTAATATAAACGACTCGCAACATTTTTTCGCGACTTCGTTATTGTTCAGGCTGAGGTTTGGCAAACGTAAATAAATTCCAATTGGTACTTTACACTGAATAGAATGACAGCTTTATTTTATTGTCCGTACCTAATTATCGAAATAGTGTGTAAAGATGTAACCTACAGTCATGCGCACTAACTTTAAAATAAAATAAGTATACAGCTTAGGGTAATTTCATTTGGCTCGCCGTCCGACCAGAACCAGGCCCGAGTCGGCGCGCTGTGTTCCACGCGCGCCTCAAAGAGTTGTCAGCACAGTGCATGGGGTCCTGGAACGCAAAGGGCATAAGAAGGGATAAACATGGGTTTTGGTCAGTAAGAGTTAGAACATTCTGTTCCGCTCCATCGGGAGTGGGAGAAGACATTTGATGACATCATTTGCCTAGCCTTTATTATTATTATTTTTTTCCCAACTATGTTGGGGTCGGCTTCGCAGTCTAACCGAATGCAGCTGAATACCAGTATTTTACATGGAGCGATTGCCTATCTGACCTCCACAACCCAGTTAATAATGGGTAATACGATACTCTTTGGTAAGACTGGATGTCAGAATTTAAGGTCACTGACTACCTGTAACGACTGCTAAAGATCTATATATGGCAGCCGAGACCAACAGCTTAACGTGCTTTCGAGGCACGGAGGAAACTCGGTATGTCGGGCGGTCACCCATCCACAGACCGATCTAGGCCAGCACAGCTTTACCTAAAGATCGACCCGAGTGGCAGTTCTTATTAGGTAAGCCATGAGCTCCTCCATATCATCGTTAAAAAAAAAAACGGGTACATTTGATTACTAAACTACTTAGTCAAAGCAACTGCTACAAAAATGAGTAGAGTTACAATTTAAAAGCTCTAGCCACATTTCATGACACACATACAATCTACTTTATGTAGAATATGAATTATTTTCACACTTGTTTCTAGAACGAACTATAACAACATTTTTAAACTAAAAACACGATGCACCTGCAATATCTAGTCATCCTCACTATGCGAAGGCCATTAATAAATCCCGTATCTTGTTACCTAGGTATTAGGTATGTTAGTCTAATGCAGCCGCTTTGCAAAATCCCTATCAATCAACATCAATCTTCAAAACTGAGTAAATCAGAATCTATAGGGTAGGTAGTTACTGACAAGTTTTATTGATTAGCTTTTACGAAGCTCGTTGAGCGATAAGGGTACCTACCTACTGGCAAACAGATTGCCAAATTCGTATACAGAGGTATTCGCATCATAACACCATGATTTTATACAAAGCATCCCGCTCAACCTTTATTATTAGCATTTTGTTTCGCTTCCAGACGAGAAGGTACAAATTGAAATGACGTGAAAAGAAAATATATGTGAAATTTTGCTCTTGTTAAATAAACATACGGAATGATCGTAACTACAATAATACGAGTGAGGGAAGAGTTGCAGATGTTATTATTTAAAACTGTTTCTCGTAGGTATAATTCAACTAGTTTATACGATCATTTTGCAGTAGTACCTACTTACACGTAACACTATGGACTAGATATTTAGTGGGAATTAAAGTAGGTAGAGCACTCACGATGTGTCGATGCAAATAAATGAGTTACTTTACCATATTACCCTTTCCCTGCCATTTGATTGGCATTATGGCGATTGTTCCGAGGGTTTAGTTTTTATTACCAATTTATTTTTTGCGAGCTTTTGTGGGAGAGTATTTTATAAATAACTGGCACCTCTATTCATATTTAAAACATGTTGAAAAGGTCATTAATTTGTGCCATCCCAATACCTATCAACAGCGTAATAAAGTTTGTAAAGAAAAGCGCGTGTTGGAAAAATTTCGAACTCAGAGGATTAAAATATTTCGTAGTTCTAAAATACTCGTCTAGTGTTATTTCCCCGTATCATAATTAAAGCGGTAGTTAAAAGACAGACAAAAATATATTAATTATAAGCCCTGACTTATAATACGGGTCATAGAAATTATTACAGTACTTACTCGTTCAAAATTAATTTATGCCTACCCACTTACGATTTGTAATAACAGAAATGATTTATTGGCAACCGTTTCCTTTTATATCAGTCCGTTTCTCTGATATTATTATATATTTCTGTTCACATTTTATTTTAAACTTAAGTTCGTTTCCAAATTACTTACATTAATATTTTGTTTCCAAATCACTTAGAAAACAGTCGGCAATTTAGAAAACAGTCGAGGTGCAATTTAAAAACTGAAGCTTACAGTTCCATGCAAACAATGGAAGGGCTGCGTAAAGGAAGCCATGGCAAGAAAGGAGGTGTCTGATGAGATGACAAGGAGGTAATAGAAGTATGAAAGAAGAAGACATGCTGAGTCAACCTCATCAAATGAATTGGGATAAGGGCAAAATAATTATGACCAATTCTATATTCTAACACCTTAGTGTTAGAATAAGTGTTAGAATAAGCTCCACCTTTAAAATGATTTTATTTGAAAACAGCATATGAGCCACGATCGTATTCATCAAGGTTCCTGCAACCATCAAAGCTTCTGAGTTCTGGCAAAGCGTTTCCCGTAGACAATTTTCATTAAGATCCGTTGTTAAAGTTATTTCTGTTTCAGGTGACGAAACCAATTATTTAGATTTCTTACAGACAGATTGTGTTTTTAGTTCTCAATCTTACGAAATGAATAATAAAGATTGATTAGACAAAACTGTGAGTTACTAAAAATCCCTAATGTACACATCGGCCCACGCACCGTGTCTCATATGTTTACAGAATGCTGCACGGCTGTGGATTGTGGAATGATATGTTTCAACGTGAAATAATGCTCCCGTCCGAACTTTAGCCCACTTGGTGTTTTATTGTGTGTACGCGATTCGGAGTTTTATCTCGTACAGCTGGTTGCCGGATAATCCGAGTATAAATAGCGTATAGACAACAAAGCATCAACAAATCCAACTCGTATCGGGTACCGCTGCTGCCTGTCGAATGTTTAGCGGTCCGACTAGCCTATTTTATGGCCGTTCTAAATTATTAAAATTGTTCTATTTCAAGACTCGTTTCGGCTAGGTAAATATTCATCATGATAATATTCAGATGTAAATTGTTATCAGGTGAAACCAGAATAACGTCGCTACATTTATCATCAGTGGAATCAGTTGGGTAGGTAGGATCGTTAAAAAGCTCAAGGTGAAAAGTAAATTCTGAGAAGATAGAGATAACTAGCTATTGCCTATGTAGGTATATGGGTCATGTAAATATTAAACAGCTACAAAGGTAGGTAGGTAACCTTATTATTATAACAATTCTTGTTTGCTTTTGCCGCGGTTTCCTTTGCGTAGACCGATATAATTATGTACCTGCTTAGATTCATTATCTAGCTTACTCATATAGGTACTTAAAATACGTACCTAAAACAGAGCTTCAAAGTTGGTATGGCAGAGTTTGGCTGCCGATGGGAAACCCCATAACCAGCCATACTTAATATACTTTTTTTCAATGAATAGGTAGGTACTCGTACCTACTATGTATAGGTACCTACTCGGAAAGGAGAGGAGAAACACGTGGCTTAATAATAACTGCCGCTCGGTCGATCTTTAGGTTAACTCGTGCTTAGACAAGCACGAGTTAACCTAAAGATAGGCGGATTGGTGACACGCATTACATAGGTACCGAGTTTTCTCTGTACCTCGGAAACCGCGTTAAGCCGGTCCCTGCTGCCAGAGAGATCTTTGGCAGTTGTTACAGGTAGTCAAGGGCCTGAAAGTCTGACAACCAGTCATAGCAAATGTAAGGTAGGTCTAAGGGTTTACCCCGTACTAACTGGATTGTGGAGTTCATGATAGGCAGTCACTCCATGTAAAATACTGGTAATATGTTGCCTCCGGTTACACTGGAAACCGACCTCAACAAAAGGCTAGGCAGATGATGACCTATCAGTACTACATCCATACATACATATACGTATATACCTACAGACATACCTACATACTTATAAATCAATACACATTGATGTGTCTATTTGTAATATCAAAAAACAGCTTTTTACAAAATACTGTACATATTATGAAAGTGAGTAGGTACGGATACCTAGATAAAAAACCCATTACTCACCGTCTACAGGCACGCGCCTGCGGTGGCCGGAAGCCATCTTATGGCCCCCGACGCCCGGAACGTCTCCCACGGCGGCTGGGCTGAGAGGTTCTCTCCCTCTCACGTTTCGCCACCTCCTTCGCTATGAGGCGACGGCGTTCCATTTCCTCTCGCCCCGGACCATGGCTTGCATCGGAAGTCTGGCCCTAGCTTGGTTAAGCCTGTATTTTGTTAAATTCAGTCTTTTCAGCCTTACCTCTACAAGTAGAATATACTTGCTAAAGTCTGGCCATTTGTCAACAAAAAAAAACATTGTAAAGCCATTAAGTTTTATTTTTAATTTTTGTTTTTTTTTGTATTAATACCTAGTCATTATGTAGTGCCTGTGTTTTTATTATTGATGTTATAAGCAGCCATTTTTAAGGGATGGTAGAAATACAGCAAAAAGAAAAGACAAGCTTTTATCAACTTTTTAGGTTTTATCTGGTTCGCTGCCCATGGTGTTGTTAGTTGTTGGATCCCTTCAGGACGCTGTAAGAAAAAAATCCAGGGAATAATTGTATCCGTTAGCCACGTCCCCAATAGGTCCACATGGCTCGGTGAGGTTCTTGTGAGTGTGGACAGGAGGCGAGGTGCGGGATGCAGCCTAACAGGGCGTTGCAAAAAACACAAAAGTCGCCATGCTTTTGTATTTTTTGGCCGAGCCGCACGGCACATAGTGGGGACGCTGCTTTATAATTTATGTATAGTATTTCTTTTCATTGTAGAACCTCTATTCGAATTACTATTTTATACTTTTCAATCACAAAAACTAAAAATATATTAATTTTCACGGGAACGCATCCATTCTTGACTGACAATTTTCATGTGACATTGTTGGAATGTCACATCAGTCAATGTCAAAAACTGACAGCAAGAAGAACCTGAATTTGATAGTTGATGGTTTTAGTGATTATGTGTTCGATTTGTTTATTTTTAATAATTACGAAAATACGAACTCTTAGAACCTTCCTGTGTTGTAATTAATTATCTACTTTCAAACATAAAACAATGCCAAATGATTGAGTGCTCTATCAAAAATGGAAAGTTATGTAGTTATATCTTTTATTGGTGAAGGATCGTTTGGTCGTGTTTTTAAAGCTAAACATAAAGAAACTGATGCTGTTGTAGCTTTAAAAGTTATAAGAAAGGTATGTTGTAACTTCGAATTGTGTGAAATTTTGCCTACTGGGAGTAGTTTCATGTTAATTTGAATGTTTGTTAGGCCAGACTTTACCTAATTTCATAAAACTCTAAAAGTAACACTATAATATGTCGAGAGCTAATGACTAATAAACGAAACAAACGGTAAAAAAGTAATTCTAATATATACTGTAATATAGTAAAATCACAGTTAACAATTAATGGTCATTTTACAGTTTTAATATACCCACAGGAGTGGTTGTTTTTACATCTAAACTATCTTTTCATCATCATCAGCCTATAATGTCCCCACTGCTGGGACACTGGCCTCTTCTCTATGACGGGGAATGGGCTATAATCGGGGCCAGTGCTGATTGGTTGAAAACTATACTAACTTTTACTTTTAATTTATGTTTAATTACAGAAAGGGCGTTCAGTGAAAGACTTAAAAAACTTGAGACAAGAATGTGATATTCAGAGGCAGCTAAAACATCCAAACATTATCTTGATGATAGACAGTTTTGACACTGAATCTGAGTTGGTTGTAGTCACAGAGTATGCAGAAAAAGAGTTGCATAGCATCCTTGCAAAAGAAGGATGTTTGAATGAAGACCAAGTTAAGAAAATCACTTGGGATTTGGTATCAGCATTGTACTATTTGCATTCACATAGGGTGCTTCATAGGTCAGTTCAGAGTTTATTTTTTTAAGCAACTTTTAATTTGATGTTGAAAGCTAGTTTTCTTGTTCGAGTACTTGTCGAATTTTACTGTGACTCTTAGTAAATGCTGATTAGTTGAGGTTTCATTAATAAACCTCCAAAAGGCTTGGAATTCTACAAATCAAATTTGGGAAGTCGGGTCACCAACCCAAAGACTTCACAGTAGTAGCACTTACACCTACTAGATTAACAGCAGTTGAATCATTGAACAACTAGTTTCCGAGCTGTAGACAATACCTCTTTGTGAAGACAGAAATGCTGTTTGAATTTAATAAAGTAGTAAAAATTTGTACTAACAGAAAAACACTATTTTTCAGAGATTTAAAACCACAAAATGTGTTACTGGACAGTACAGGACGTGCCAAACTATGTGACTTTGGTCTAGCGAGAATCATGACAAATGCAACACACATTCTGACTTCCATCAAAGGTACCCCGTTATACATGGCTCCTGAATTGATTGAGGAGAAGCCTTATGATCACCAGGTAAGTTTTAATACATATAATTTTGTTTAATTAATATTAATTACAACAAACTTTATTGAAAGAAATGGGGGAGGCCTTTGCCCAGCAGTGGGATACAATAGGCTAATTAAAACAAAAAAACTTTATTAAGTTTATGTCCATATTTGAAAAGTATGTGCATGCCTGCACATATTTTGAAGTTTCTGTATTAATGTCAAATTAATACAGGAATTTCTTGCAAATGTTTAATTGTGAGATACAAATATAATAAGAAAAAAAAAAACTCAAGTAGTTATCAATAACTTGTTTGTTTCTGTCATGGATGATAATTATTCAAAATAAATGACTCATTAAAGAGTAAATTTCATATAATGTTTTTCAGGCTGACCTATGGTCCCTTGGTTGCATTGTGTATGAACTGATAGCAGGCCAGCCTCCATTCTGTACAATGTCAATATGGCAACTGGTGCGGATGATCAGACACAAGCCGGTGCAGTGGCCTAGCTTTATCAGCACTGAAGCTAGATCCTTCTTGCAGGTATGTGTTTATTGTCTAAATGAGAAAGTATACTAATGCGACAAATACGCAAAAACAGAATAAATACATTTCAAGATATACACTTGGGAGCAAATAAATCGAGCCACTACCTTTTTTCACGTAAAATGGTAAATATTTTTGGTAATATGGAACGTATCAATTCGAACTATATATCGCCTAAAAGTTTAGTTAATAACCTTTACAATGAGGGTAAATTATTGAATAATAACCTTATTGAATGATAAATTATTGGCTCTGCAAGAAAAATGGTAATTTTGATAGAAAATTTAGTAGGGCTAAAACAGTCCATAAAAACAATAAAAAACAAAATTATTGCAAAAAAAATATTCTTAATAACTGGTATTACCCCCCCGTGCCCTGATACATTCTTGTAGCCTATTAGTCATCGATCTGATCAGCGTTACGATGACATATTGTGGTATGTTCTCCCACTCTTCAAGCACAGCGACTTTAAGCTCGGGAATGGATGAAACAGCGGGAACCCTGGCTCGGACTCTCCGTTTTAGCTCGTCCCATAGGTGTTCGATCGGGTTCAAATCGGGACTTCGTGCTGGCCATACCATTTGTTGAATCCCGATCGCAGACAAGTATTCCGTAACGATCTGCGCGGTATGAGGTCTCGCATTGTCATGCATAAACAAGAAATTTTCTCCGACAAAACCAGCATACGGCATTACGTGGTTTTCAAGAATGTCAGTTATGTATCGGTCAGCTGTTAATCCACGTCTACCACTGCCATCGTTGGCGGGGTCGACGAAGACAAGTTCCGTTTTTCCGTCTAGAGAAATTCCTCCCCACACCATACAAGAACCACCACCAAAACTCACAGTTTCTCGAATGCAACATTGGGCAAATCTTTCACCAGGACGTCTATACACTCGGTTTCTCCCGTCATTGCTAAAAAGACAGATTCTTGACTCGTCAGAAAACAAAACTGACCTCCAGTCTTCTAACGTCCAATTAATGTGTTCTCGAGCAAACTCCAAGCGAGATCGGCGATGAGCTACAGTCAATTTTGGGCCAGTTGCTGGTTTGTGTGATGTTAAATTTCGTTCTTTTAGTCTTCGTCTCACTGTCCACCTACTGATTGAGACTCCTCGAACGTCACGTAACGCTTGCTGTAGCTGAACAGCATTAAGTCCACGGTCGCGCAACGAATTGGTTGCAATAAAGCGGTCGTCACGTTCTGTTGTTGCCCGTGGTCGGCCAGTTCCAGGTCGCCGAACAAAAGCACCAGTCTCAAGATACCTGCGGTATACCCGCTGTACCTTTGAACGACTCAAATGAAGTCTGCGTGCCACTTCACGTTGTCCGTGTCCAACCTCAAGTAAAGCTACAACTTGGGCAGCTTCCGTCGGTGTAGTATTCATTTTATCAGGTTATTTTGATTACACAGACACAGATAAAGACAACAATAACAAGTAATATGGGTATGATTAACAAAAACCTCAAATTTAATCTTTTCTTAACAGAGTACAATAAAAATGTCATAAGCAAATTAAATGCGATAATTTTATTCTACCCTTTAAACTTTAATTTAAATACAAAAAAAATGAAATTTTGACAACTAACTACCCTCTTTGTAAAGGTTATTAAATACCCTTTTAGGCGATATATGTTTCGAATCGATGCGTTCCATAATACCAAAAATAATTACCATAATGCGTGAAAAAGGAAGTGGCTCGATTTATTTGCTCCCAAGTGTAGTAATATGTAGTGGCTTTTTTAAATTATTTATTTAAACTTCATGTCTTCATGACTTAATGCCACATGGCATAATGGAGGTTTTTATGGTGGTGGGAAATCATCAAATGACGCCTCCCGCTCTGGGCGGAGCAGAAGGGAGTGTCAGACTTCTACTGACTAAAAACCACCCCTGTTCCTTCTTAGCCCTTTCTTTTCCGGGGTCGCGTGTCGCTTTCGAACAACCTGTTGAGTTAACTCGTCGAAAGGTTACATTAAAGTATGGGTCATTCAAGAATGGCCTAACTGACTTCTTTGCTTATTTTAATTGCTTGTGATACTCATGTTACGTTAACAATCATAATTATACCCTTGTGTTTCAAAGGATGATGGAAAGAATGAGTGTGCAAGAATATGTTGGTTATTTGTCAAGTATAAAAAAAATGTTCTACATTGTTTAAGGGTCTACTTCACAAAGATCCAATGAAAAGGATGACTTGGCCAGAAATTCTGGACCATCCATTTGTTTCTGGACATGTGACTATTCTGCCAGAAGATGTACAGAGTGAATCACCATTCACAAAACCTTTGACCCACAGCCAGCAAGAGGCAAAGCAGCTTCAAAGGGACAAAGTTAGCAGTAATACAAGGTGAGGCTTATGAAAGAATCCTTAAAATAAATGTGGGCGCTTTGATTGAAAATAACTAGCAAAAACTTTAACTTTAAGACTTGCTTGTTAATCCAGCATAACACATAAGCAAAAACAAAGTATCCATCCAGATTATAATTCTATTTATTATTCCTTTTCCCAGAACAATACCTGAACAGAAACCAGAACCAAAAGAACATGATTTGCGGAAAGCGAGAGTAATGCAAGCGATGGAGTGTGTTCCTATGTCAGATGACGACAGCGTCAGAGCGACCAGCGCATTCAGTGTACGAGACAGTCTCAAGACTGACGATGAAGACCAATCACATCCCATCACTGCAGCCAACGCGAAACTCCTCAGGCACGAGTACAATGTCCTCAACAACTCCAACCTAGTTGTATGCAATCTAGAAAACAACATGGCCCAACTCATGGCAGCTAACAAAAAACAATCAGATCTCAACAAAATGGATAAGATAGATGAAGAGAAACCTAACACAGAGAAACATGTTGAAGAAAAGAAAACACAAAAACCTCTTTGTGCCAGTGATAGTCAGAAAGAATTACTGGATGTAAAACAAAAGGCGAAATCTATAGACACAGCATCGCAAAGTTTGGAGCATCCGAAAAGTTCTACCAAATGTAGCAGTGATGTCAGTTCTGGGCTTAGTAAAAGTGTACCTCCTTCTTACACGCAGAAAATATTACAATTTTCACGTGATAAACTCAGATTTGGTAGTGGAGGAAATAAGTTGACAAGAAGTATCAAGAGATCTTTTCACTTCAGCAGAAGTTGGGACAAAAACAAAAATGAAACTCAGCGACGGACGAGTGAACCTACTATCGAGGTTTCGAGCTTTATCGATGATAAAGAAAAGTGTTCTAAAGAGGAAAAAGATCAGGATGTTGAAAAATCTGAAGTGATTGAGGAGACTTCTGATGATAAAGAAGTCGCTGATAATGATAGGATGCTTAAGACTGAAGATAAAAGTGATGGTAATAATGAACCGGTTTTAAGTCTGAATATAAAATACTAGCGGACGTCACGCGGTTTCACCCGCGTAGTTCCCGTTTGAAAGAATTTTTGAAATCGGTCCAGTAGTTTCGGAGCCTATTCATTACAAACAAACAAACAAATCTTTCCTCTTTATAATATTAGTGTAGATAATTATTTTCTACTAATAACTATTTATGTTTGGTTTTCAGTTAAAGAGCCGTCATCTATAGAATTAGAGGAATGGGAAGCATTCCTCAACTCCAACATTAGTGAAGTAATGGATGGCGACGTGGAGTCTCTAACGCAACTAAATATGGTATGTAACAATGTCATGCGATACCAAATTAGTCACAGAATGGATACGTAAGCGTTAATTGATTGGGTGGGTTCTTTTATTGCTCCATTGTTTGAGATTGGTACCAATATCTACTCATTGAGGTTTTGATTATTAACTAGCAGACAAACGTTTGTACTATAAATTCAGGCATTAATCATCTTATAACATAAAATGTTCCATTTCTGATGACTACTGCAACCGTAACGACAAAGCCGCCCGAATCGCTATAACAGACTGCATTGACAAAACCGCCCGATTCGCTACGACAACCCACAAGGACATGACTTCGGAACTGCGGGACTGTTAAGAGTTACCGCGGCCCTGGAACACAAAGGGCCGTGGGTTTTTGTAAGTACAAGTCTTCCGCTCCGCCTAAAGCCTGAGGGGTCATCTGATGATTTCCAACCCGAAAAAAATAGAGACATGGCTTATTTCTATGTAAATGTAAGAAAACGACAACAAGCGGCGCTGTGTTTTAAAAAAAAGCAAAGTTGCTCTGCCGCTGCGGCAGCGGTGATGCGGTCGCCTTCTGAAGTATGTCATAATATCTTTAATTAATGTATTTCACTGATCCTACTTATATATTCCAAGGATTTCCAACTAGTATGAGCATCGCATTATGTTATTAATTCCAGGTAAGCATGGTGATAGGTGTTGTGGGTAGCGCAGCGCGGGCCAGTGGAGGTGGACGCGTTTGTGGCGCTGTTGCCGCGCTGCTAGCGCTGCCGGCGCTTGCGCACACACTGCCGAGGCACACGCTGCTTAATATACAAGATGTGAGTTTGTTTACCCTTGGAGTGTGAAAGCTTGTAAAAATTAACAATTTTTGCCACTTTTCCCGGGATATCTATATTATGTAAAACGCATTTAAGAAATTAAATCTTTTGTTTGTTGTGGTGTTCCGAATGTTACGATCAGGCTTGTAGACATTTCTTACTAGCGACCCCCCCGGCTTCGCACGGGTCCAATGTAGATACTGATACCACACATGACATGTAAACCTTCCTCTTGAATCACTATGGGGGTGTAAAATTCTTTATCCCTCATAGAAAGAAATACCTTAATTTATAAAGCCATATAAATTAAATTAATATCAAATATGTTTAATTTCAGGTGTACCTCGAAGCTAAGGTGGTGTACAACTTCGTAGCGGCCATCAATACGCTCATGAAAGACAGCAAAGACAACGACGATGGAGCCCCTGACAGGTAAACAGCAAGTTTTCTAGTTCCTTCAAGATTTACGACCTGTGGAAATTCCGACTGTAAATCGTCGAGTTTACACCATTCCTTTTTTCGTGAGAGAACACAAGAATGGCAAGGAGGTGAAGGGATAAAAATATGTCTGTTTATTTGATGTAAGCAATTGTATAATGTTATCACGGGTGATCAGAAACCCGAATCTGACAACTAGTCTTACTAAAGACTAACGTCGTATCACGTAACTGGTTTGTGGAAGTCAGGTGGCAATTGCGTCATGTGTAGTGGTATTCAGCTGCATCTGATTTGACTGGAAGCCGATCCGATGATTTGACTGGAAAGTAATTCAATTGTTGGGAAAAGACAAGGCAAATGATGATGAGTAGGGAATTAAACCCCATAGTGATTAAACGCTGATGCGTTTAGAAGGTTATTTCCGTTCCCCCCAATCACGAATTCAGCGCAAATACCTACAAAAAAAAAACAACAGCTATAATGAATCAATCTAACACCATCCCACCATTTCGTCTTCACTGTCAATAAACAGCAGATACAAAGTTTAAAAAAAATACGTTTTCTTGTCGACGACGCGACTGTGGCGTGTTGGGCACGTTTTCATTTGTCGGCTATATCCGACCGTGGTGTTCAAAAGGTTCTATTACGTTTGACAGAGTGCAGGGCGTGGCGCGCATGCTGGAGGTGTGCGCGTGGCTGTGCGTGCGCTCGTGTCGCGGCGTGCGACAGTTCGCCACCGCGCTCAGCGCATACAACGCGCATCCAGTCTTCACCAGGCTCTTGATGCACTGTAAGACCTACTTACTTTACTATTAATGCTCAGCCAATATTATTTAAGATACTATAGAGAATCTTCATAGAATTTATGTAACGTATTAAAGAAAAACGAGTCAATCTTGCAGCACACTTTGGCTCTTACAAGTAGATTGTTCAAGTTATCCCGGCTATTGTGCGTTTATTTAATAGACTTTGCATCCATATCAAGACAGACATGCAATACCCAAGGTTTTAACCAAGAAGTACAGGATAGATCATAATGAAAACATAGCAATTGGACATTTGAAATTCAAGTTCGCGAATAACAGTCTAATTTATTTCTTAGAAGATGACGTCATAGCTGTCTTGCCGTGAAAAGGTCATGTTACAAACAAATTATAGTTCACATTCTAGACACCCTGACGGATGATATGTACCCATATCTCACGCTAAGTGACATTTCAAAATCACCACAAGACATTTTGACATAATGCTAAGATTATTTAAACCGAATTATGTCGTCTCAGTGTCGGATCTCCAATTAAATATGACTTCCTGTTGTTTAGAAAATATTTTTATTTACAGATTCGAAATCTCCGCGAATAGAACTGAACATCGTGGGACTCCTCATCACTGTACTGCAAGACTTGCCCGAACATGCTGATGTAGTGGAGAAAATACTCTTTGATGAAGCAAGTTTTAACTTCTTGATTCTTGTAGAACAACCTAGCGATGCATTGAGAATGAGAGTCTGTATTCTCATAAGTTTACTTTGTACATTCTCCTGTACTGCATTTTCAGTAGCGATGGAGTCGAGGTGGAGTAAGAAAGAGACTGAGTCTATTGAGGCGTTACATACTCATTGCAATGTGGCACTGAACAGGGCAGCTAGGCTGGCAACCAAGGAGCTCACTAATATGCCTTTTTATGTTAGCTAGTAACATTTTATAGGATACTGTATACACTTGGAGAGTAATCCATTTTTCTCTTTTTGAATATTTAAAATTATTATATTCGGCTTAGCTATTAGATAACCCATTTTAAAGTTTGCATTTTAAATCCGTCTTTCTAGGTTTTAAGAAATATAGTACTCTAGATTAAAGATAATTATGTATCTCCACAGTTCGATATAGGACAACGAAACTCAAATAAGGAATTGAAAGAATTAAAGTTAAGACGTAGTTAGATGTTAAAAGAAACATTATATTGAGATTATGAATAAGACATCAAACTCAAGACTGACGACAAGGGGCTTGTTATAAATACAGACAGCGTTAAAAATATAGAAATGAACTGACCATTGAAGAGGATTAAAACCAATAGTCTAGTCAACAAGTTAAAAAACGTGTTAAATAGAAATAAAGCTCCTAAAAATATGTGCGATAGCTCATTCGATTCGGAATGAACAAAATTTTTTTTTAACGCTGAAAATAGGGCTCCGCGAGGTCTTACGGCATAGGTGTGCCGTCTAAAAAGCCGGTATATCACCAAAATTATTTGTTATAGTATTAAATAACAATTAATTTTTTTTTATAAATTATGGTGTAATCAAGACACTTGAACGAAAAAAAACTCGGTGAAAATAAATGTTATGTCGATTTTTCAAAAAGTTACACCATTGTTAATTAACCAATCCGTACCGGGCCCGGTTGTGGATCATAGCCCAGCCTAGAGAGGAGGCCTGACTCCCTGCAGTCAGAACATTATAGGCTGATGATGATTGTTAATTAACTAATTATTTTCCAATCTCTGTTTTCATAAATTACGGCACAAAAAAATAAAATAATTGGCCTATAAATTTTCCGCTTCGTCGAGCTCTTCTCGTTGAGGTACCTAATAAAGTTATGCAAAAAAAAAGTTTATTATTTTGTTAATTATAATTTTTTTAAATTAACAAAAATGAAATTTAAAAAAAAAATGTTTTTTTTTTGTAATATTGTTTTTTAAAATTGCTGTTCTTGCATCTAATATACTATGTATTAATTAACATTGGAAAAAAATTTTTACGTCATTTGTTAAGAATTTTTTTATAAACAAACAGACTATTTTGGGATTTAAAAAAAACATTTTTCTAGGCATCATTTTGAATCGAATAAGCTATAGCATATATTTTTAGGAGCTTTATTTCTATTTAACACGTTTTTTAACTTGTTGACTAGACGGGAAGTAAGATTTTATTGTAAAAGCGTAAATTTCGCTTTTGTTGTCGTGTGTTCAATATTTTTTTATTGACATATCTATGGGTGTAAAAAGACTCAACGAAGTCAAACTGCACTTACACTCCCCGTCATTACGATTTTGTTTTGTTTTGGACCGTACAACGTATGAACGTACGTTACATTGAGTCCTCCCACCATTAACCTTAAATAGTCACCCCGAAAAAACATCGTTTCCCAGCAATATATTTGGCGTAGAGTTACGTAGTGGCTTCATGGAGAATCTGCTTGCATCTTGTATAAAATGTTATTTTTTTCATACTTTCATTTTAACCTGCCTGTTCTAACGCTATTTAACCTGCGACCGTAGTACCCGTCCCTACATTTTTGATGCTGACTGTATATACAAAGTGTGAAATTGAAATATGATTTCAAACTTAAAAGGTTTTCGAGAAACTTACGAGCAAAATCGAGTTACAGCAAGTTTTACATTCAAGCGATATTGATAAAACAATATCATTAAGACACTGCCAATTATTGTTAAAAAAAATTGTGTTCACGTAATATTATTGTCTGCTTGTGCCAAATATAAACGCAAGTTGGCACATTGATACTTATTGTTATAAATCTAAAAAAAAAAAAAATACCTAGGTACTTATTAAGAATTATAAAATGTTGTATGTAATACATTTTATAATTCTTATTATGCAGCTCACAAAGTCTGGTTCGAACTCAAAATCTTGCTTGAACGAAATATTCGCGAACATTAAAGACAAGCTATTTTGGGCATTGTGACACGTTTACCATAGATTGAGTATAATAATAATATGATTATATACCACCTTTTTATATATTAAATGCTTCTTCTCCTCGTCTTGTCGATGATACGTTATCGGTGGCTTCAGAATAATTCTTCAGCAGTGATATTTTCATGTAATAAAATAATGTTAATTACAAATAATTATATTATTATGAAATTTAATATTGACTCTAAATGACTACCCATACCTAATCTAGATGTAACATTTTCATTTATCATTATCTTTACGTAAACTGATTAAAATAAGCATTATAATTACGGAGTGACGCAGAACTAGAAGCAACGATCGATTTTGATGTAGATAAAATTTCCGCTGCTTTATCAAGTTACACTTTATATGAATAGGTACTTCATTTATGTCATAATGACAAGCATGCTTTGAGGATTACGATAGTACATAAAGTATACTTATTTTTAGCCTTGAACCGAATACAATCGTTCAAAATTTAAATGTACGTAAAAACACAGAGATCACTCCAAGGTTAGATAAAGTTAATCGTAGCTAGTTAGGTTATAGGTACTACCAGCTATTGACTCATATTCCTTTTATATTGTTTATTTTATTAGCTTTGCCCACGAATTTGCAATCCGTAAATCGTTACTAAAACAGAAGTGAAAGAAAAGTAAATTATGGTACCTACGAACAGCCATGTGGAGGCAAAAGGCACGAAGACACTCGAATAGATTTATAGCTTATATTTTGTCACTATTAAATCACCCGTACGTAGCAGGAGTTGGGAGACGTTGCTCAGCTGCACTAGGGGATTTACTAGCAAATATTTAAAGTATCCATAGCAGTCTCCTGGCGTGAAATATTATCTGAGTAACTCATAATAGTGCGTGAAATGTACAGTACCTTCTCAGGGTTCGGTCGATCCGGACCGGTTCTTTCTTTCTTTCTACCGGAAGGGACATCGGCAAATTAACAATTACCACGTATTCAGAACTCCACCACATACCTACACATTATTCATGTATAATTAAAAAATAAAACAGCAACACGGTCAAAATGTATATATAGTTGCTGTTTTTTTTATTACTTACCGATGAAAACTTTCTGTTCAGGTGGTTTGTGAACGATGTGCGTTATCCCAGCAGCAAAGCGGCTCCTCGAGTGATATGAGTGTAACGTATAATCTGTGTGTGAATGTGCGCCGCATAAAATTGCTTTGGTGCGCTTTTGTCGTTTTGGAAAAAATACCGGCCAAGTGCGAGTCGAACTCGCGCGCCGAGGGTTCCGTACAAAGTAGTAAGCTTAAAATTATGAAAATAATATATGATGTCCCTAAAAAAAAATATGCTTTTCGCAATTTTTCCTTTATCTGTGCGTTGCGTATAAGACGTTGCTTCGTACCAAATTTCCAAGATTCTGAGTTCGCGGAAAGTACCTGTGGGTTTTGATTCCCTTGCGAGTGTCGAAAATTTGCAGCATAAACGGCTGTATCTTTTGATTGCGTTGGCTTAGAAGTTAGATTTTTTCACAGCTCCAATTAAGGGACAGTAGATTTGTTGAGTATGTATTTGGTATGAATTTCAGCTTGATACCTGCACGCGTTCCTGAGAAAAAGGATCTTGATATACAGACGAACGACGAAATGATCCTATAAGGGTTCCGTTTTTTTCCTTTTGAGGTACGGAACCCTAAAAACAAGAAAACCGATTCCTTCTGGAGTAACGTTGTTCCCGCAAAAAAATCTATACGAATGATCGGAGAGAGAAATATTGTGCAATGGTAGAGATCATAATATTTTATTTTTTTATTTATTTATTTATTTATTTAATTTGGCTCCTCAACAATGAGTACACTGTTACATTTACAAAAAAAAAAACATTTCAAATTTAAGTCTAAGTGCCCCATCACTTAAAGAAGAGCACTACATGCAACATAATTATGCGCCTTAACACCCAAAACACGAGATAAAAATAAAGAAAATATATAAATATATAAATACAACATAATGAAAGCGACAATAATAATCAATCAAAATATTCACTAAAATAATCAATAAAACAATCAATAAAATAATCAATAAAATAATCAATAAAATAATCAATAAAATAATCAATAAAATAATCAATAAATTACTCAATAAAATTATCAACAATCTTAAGTTAAGTTAGGCCAAACAGAATCAGACATAGTATTAGATAAATTACAGTTTAACATTTTCTTAATAGAAGGCACAGATGTATTACATAAATCGATGTGTTCATCGTGTTCCTTGTACACAGCATACATTCTGTACAGAGCGCAATGCTGCCTCAAATTTGTATTGCTTTTGGGCAAGCAAAACAGTTTCCTATTCGATTTTCTTGGTAGATTTCGTGGCACATGGAAGGATACTTTACTGAGCAACTCGGGACAGTTCAAAGAGCCTGTTACCAGTTTTTTAAGGAAAATCAAATCAAACATATCTCTTCGCTTCTCCAAAGAGACGATCCTGAAATATTTTAATCTTTCCTGGTAAGATTTCAGGTTTTTACCCATATTACAACGGTAAGTCAGATGCCATAGAAATCGTTTCTGCAATCTTTCGATACGCTTGATATGCACATTATACTTAGGGGACCAGACAACACTACAATACTCTAGGTGACTTCTGACTAGCGAGTTGTACATAATTTTTTTAGTTTTAACATTTTTAAAGCTTTTGCACTCTCTCATAACGAAACCTAGTAGCCTTGTTGCCTTTAGTGTAATTTGGTCGATATGCTCAACAAAGCTTAATTTTTTATCAAAATGAACGCCCAGGTCTCGAATAGATGCCACTTCTTCAAGCTGTTGTTTATTAAAGCTATATGTAGTGGGTGCAACATATTTTTTTTTAGTAAATTTAATGTGCTTACATTTCTTGATATTTAAAGACATTTTATTGAGCTCACACCACTCACTCAGTCTATCCAAGTCGCTCTGAAACTGTACCGAATCAGCAGGCTTTCTAATTTCTTTTATGGCTTTGAGATCGTCAGCGAATAGATAAATGTTTGAATTATGAAAGCACTTGTATATATCGTTGATAAAAAGGATGAATAATGGTGGTCCTACATGAGATCCCTGGGGAATACCTGAAGTGGCTATGTATGAGTCTGAATTGCAACCATTCACCACAACCCTAAGCGTCCGCTCTGAAAGATATGACTTGAACCAGCTCAGCAAGGGATCCGACACACCATACATTTTCAGCTTTCCAACAAGCAAATTATGATCGACTGTGTCGAATGCCTTGCTGAAGTCGGTGTAGACTGCATCAACCTGAATACGCGCATCAACTGCTTCAGTAATATATTCAGCATAAGTAACCAAATTAGTAGTAGTTGATTTACCCTTCATAAACCCATGTTGGTTATGTATTATTAGTTGGGACATATGTCTGGACAATATAGGGCATATAAGTGCTTCAAAAACTTTTGCCAGTACAGAGAGAATAGCTATGGGTCTATAGTTGGCAACATCAGACTGATCACCGCTCTTGAAAACGGGGACAATTCTAGTCTCCTTCCATATGCTTGGAAAGGTACCCTGAAGTAATGAACTATTGAATATTATACTTAATGGCAACGAGATACTATCTGATAATTTATATAAAAGCAAGGAAGGGATATTATCCGGGCCAGCGCCCTTGTTAACGTCTAATCTCTTTAATTCTCTGAGGATCTGGTTTTGTGATATGGTCATTTCACTCAAAACAGTATTACTCAGGCAGCCAGCCAGCGTTAAAGGAGCATCACTTTGATCAGTACGATACACTTTAGAAAAATGAGCTGCAAAAAAGTTACAAATGTCATGAATGTTTTCAGAACTGTTCATACCATCAGTCATAGAACTGGGGTAGCTACTGGCTCCACCTCTTTTCATCTTTAAATAACTCCAAAAATACTTTGGGTTCGATGTAATTTTAGCCTCTATATCTGCAATGTACATATTATAGCAGGAAGTAGCCATACGGTCGCATCTTTTTTTTAGTGTCTCCAAAGTAACAATGTCTAAGGGATTTTTGTATTTTTTAATTCTAAGTCGTAGGCGGTTTTTTTCGTTGAGTCTTTTAATGAGGTCTTTAGAGAACCAGTACGGATACTTCCTTTCCCTAATTACAACTTGTGGTACGTATCTCTGTATTAGTTCATACAATATTTTATAGAATTTGTCCACCATCTCATCGACAGCCATGGAAAACAATTCCCCAGTCCAATCTACGTCCTTTAGTGCTGAATTAATGGCTACATAATCCGCCTTAAAATAATTTAACCTTGTTCTAGGAATACATTTCTGTGGCTTTAAAACATGGAGAAATGAGAGCTCACACAATACAGGGGGGTGGTGTGGATCGACTTTAGAGAGAACATCCACTGGTGAACTTACAATAACATTTTCTAAATTCGTAAATATCAAATCAAGAGTTCTATTATTATGATTGCACAAATAGTTACACTGAGACAGATTGTTAAGCAAAATAAAATCCCAAAGAGTCTGCTCTAAACTGGAACAGGTTCTCTGAGGTACCCTTATCACTGTACCATCGGCTCCGAGCCAGTTAATAGATTTCATATTAAAGTCACCTATTATTAAACAGTCGCCAACATGCTCCAACATCTTGTTTGTATTGTCAACAAAATGTTCCAACAATCTGGGCTGTATTGGTGACGGTAGATATACAGTACAAAGATAAATATTTTTCGCCTTTCCACCCATCCCAAGCGATAACTTTACCCAGAGATCATCGCATGAACTTTCAAAGTTGATCAATCTATGTGATTTAAGTTTTTTAGTAATAGCAATAAGGACCCCGCCACCGTCGGTTTTGTTATTAAAAATATTGATGGTCCGGTCACGCCTATAAATGGTATATCGCCCGTCCATGATCTCTGAGTCAAAGATACCACTCAGTAACCATGTTTCAGTAAACATAATAATGTCGTATGAACAGCAAGCGACCTGCTGATAAATATCATTTAATTTTGTTCTGATGCCCCTGACATTCTGATAATAAATCTTTAACTGATCGAAATTTACAATATTATTCTAATACGATACCTTATAAAAAAAAAACTTAACTTCGGTCTATTGTAGTTTGTCTAATGTTTCGATATCCTTAATATATTTGTAGTCAGCGCCATCCACTTTCCTCACAAAAATCCTTCCACCGCGCACCCAAACATACTGATAACCCAAACTCTTGGCTTTTATTCTAGTTGCAGCATGCAGGGCTTTATTCGCAGGAGACAGATGTTCCACAATGAAAACATTTTCCTTTTTACCACCAATTCCAAGAAGAGCAGTGTTGAGCTTCTCCTCTGTAGTTTTGTTCTTGTTGAACTTAATAGAAGCAGCTAGAAAGCTGTCTCTCACTCGTGGACAGCTGAATTGGACAACAATGGATTTTGGGCGTTTGCTAGAGGGGGTTAATTTAGAAATTCTAGTGACATGGTGTATGCTGCTCTCTGTTAAATCTCCTGATATAACTCTGTTAATATTCATAACAGTGGACACTAGATTTTCATTGTTGTGCTCAGGCAAACACTGAATTTCTAAATTAGAGGAACGAGCTTGCTGTTCCATCTGGTTCACTCGACCGCTCAAGTCCTTGACGGTGGCTTTGAGTTGCTCATTTTCCTTCTTAATGTCACAGACCACTCTGGTGTTCAGTGAAAACTCCGTCTTCATTTCCTCAAACTTCTCGTTCATGAATCCCATCGACGCTTTAAGTCCCTCAATTTTGTCCGTTATAGCCTTCAGTTCTTTGTTAACATAGTTAGCCAAGGTTTCGTTGAGATGCCGCATAAGATCGTCTATCTGCTTTTTCATGATGCAATTAACTTCCGTGGACGTAACGGGCGCTTCTTTGGGCGTTACATCGATTGACATATTTGTCGATGCACCTTTTTTCCTTAGCGTGATGTTCGGATCACCACCTTGACTGTTACGTACGGGAGTGTTATCCGCATTTCGCATCTTTGGCTTGCAGGTCGGGCACATCCAGTTACACTGTTCACTCAGTGGGAAGTCGGAACCCAGCAAACTTGCAAGACATGAAGAATGGTAGGGTTTCTGGCACGAAGAACATTTGAAAACAGAAGTTCCTTCGGCAATAATTTCTGAACAACAATCGCAGTTCATATTGACGATCGGGCAAAAAACGCCACTCAAAAAAAAGTAGTAAATAAAGTCTTGTTCACGTTAGTAAATCGTACACTAATAAGGCCCTCGACGAGTCGACGCGACGTGTGTCGGCGAGAAGAACGTCGTAAGCGCCGTGGTATTCGCGTCACTTACGCGTTTCACTCACTCGGCTGGTATAAACACTTAATGTCGGTATATTAAAGTTACTTGCCAATTGTTTTTTGTCATTACGTTGTTGTTTACACTTTACAGCACATAATTAACACCAAAACGTCAGTAATAATCTTAATGCTTACGGTTATTATCGAGCTCAAATCACTGAAATCACTCTTTGCAAGGATATCGTTTTTTTTTCGTCGGAACAAATGAACATAGGTGTTTACGCGCACTCGACAATGTTAACTCTTTGATGTGATGATGATATATTTGTGTAAGAATGCGCACCGAATATATTTTTGCCTACAAAGTTTTTTGGTTATTATGGCGCCAAAAAGGGCGGAATAAATTTTTCAGTGAACGTATACGTTTCTCATTTAGACGCTACGAATTTTTTGTGAATTTTCAAAAAAGCGCGATACCTTGAAAATTTTCTACAGGCGGACATACAATGGTTTTAGACACACACGCTGCTGCAAAACGTCACTCCAGCAGGAAACGCAATGTCTCGAAAACTCGCCCATGCACAATATTTCTCTCTCCGCGCATTCGTTTAGAATTTTCCTGCTGGAACAACGTTACTCCAGCAGGAATCGTTTTTTTTTTCAAAACGACAAAGCTCACAATTTTTTTGTAGCGCACATTCACAGCAGATTCTACAAATCCACGCTAGTTATACGTTCCACTTAGCATTCTAGGAGCCACTTTCTTTTGAACTAAGTGAATGTATAATAGGTACTGAATATGTGGTAATCGTTTGTGCGTCGATGTTCCACTTTGTAAACGTCAATATAGTATCCCGAACCCACTCTGTTTTGCCAAATTATTTTTTTTCCACACGGTTCCAATCAACTATACTCAACATAGCTCGGTTTTATGGTAGTTGCGATGACTTGCGATTCAAATTTGTTTTTTTTTATTTATAATTGGCTTGCTCTTGACCTCTTGTTTTCCGAATTTTGCGCTTCAAAAGTTGCGGGCACATTTTATTATTTGATTAAAGCAGTGAATTACGTGCGTCACATGACAAATATTCGAAAAAGTGCATGCGAGCATACGGCCTTCAACCACGCAATCGTTCACATCTAGACGAAATAAATAGGGACACTCAAAGGTCAGATAAAGTTAATCAAAATGTAGCTATCGGGGTATTTACATCGGTATATTATTATTTAATATGAACTGCAACTGATCAAGAGAAAAGTGCATGCGATTAATATAATAGGCCTTGAACCACACAATCGTTCAGATCTATGAGTAGAAACAGGAGGACATGCAAAGGTTAGATAAAGTTAATCTGTATGCAGTTATCTGGGTATTTACATCCTCTATGTTTTTTATTATATAATAAAAAAATGCATCAGCCTTGAACCAGACATAATCTTTCTGATTTTTCAGGAGGACACTCGAAGGTTAGATAAGTCAGTCATAATGCCAGTATCTGACGATTAAGCTCTTTTATAGGCTTTATTCAAAAAAATCTTTAATAATGAGTAAGAGTATATTCTGCAATTGAATTACTTATGTGCAAAAAGAGGTCAAAATCCTACTTACAAAAAAAAGGTTCACGTAACGCACAAAACTACTATCTACATCTTCTATAATATAAAAATGAATCGCTAAATGTGTTGCTAAGCGCAAATCTCGAGAACGGCTGAACCGATTTCGCTAGTTTTTTTTTTTAGAATATTCCTTGAAGTACGAGGATGGTTCTTACGGAGAGAAAAAATTAAAAAATTGCCTGAAAAGGTCTAAAAACAACACTTTTCTATAATCCCATACAAACGATTGTCGTTTGTCGATGTTATCAATGTGCGTTTGTTGTGGTAGATATTTTGTGAGTTTATTATTGGATTAGTGCGTTATAAGGTTTATTTACGATGCCAAAAGTTGTGAAACAACATTATGTCGCGCGACATACAGCGCTGCGTCTGCGGGACTTCTTTCGTGAAATGGACTTTAGGTAGTAGGTATGTAGGTACAAAAAATGCCAAAAAAACAGCTAGTAATCAAATATTTTTTTTAAATAAAACTACTATACTGCTCCTGACCCTTGCCCCAACCAGCCCGCGATGCTGAACCAGTAGTTTTAAATCAGTCCCTAAATATAATAATCTCACTTTGATCTAGCTTAGCTGAGTCTCGTACCCCGCAGGAGGTGCCTTTACCGCGCTGTCACCTTATTTTATAAGTAAACCTTACCTGGAGACCTTACACTCTAGGCACTAAGATAGTCCGGTTAAGCAGAAGCCATCCTTATAGGTTCTCCTGCGAGAAGCCATTAAAAAAAACTTTTATTTTCTTTGAGCGCGACAAACCTGATAAAATATGGGCGCCCCCTGAGACAACATTTTCCTTATAATGTGGCGTGCCACAGGTTGAGGAAATTTTTGAGCAATAACTTTAGGTTGAAGTTTTGTGGCTGCCTCTAGTTGAGGCGGAGTTGGAAACTATTTCTATACCCCGGTAATTGCTTACCAAGATCAAAATCTCGCCATGAGGTCTTCTCGAGATCATAAAAAAAAATATGCTAAAATAAAAAAAAACTAATTATCTTTTAATCTAAATTCTGAGGTAAATAATAAATGTAGGTACCTACCTATTGTGTCAATCGGTCGATGACCACAGATTCACTCTGACCTCCATGTCATTGTACCTGTATAAGGTCATTTGAAATGCAAAGTTCATGTTCGAATAGTTTTTGCGAAATGATGTCATTTTTCCATTTCCGCGTTCGAAGGCTAGTTGGTAAGATACAATTCTTAGAAGGATCCCAAGTTTTTGTAAATAAATAAGACTAGAAGGATACCCACTCCGGGGACTGTTTTCAGTGATTTTAAACAAATAAAACAAAAAGACTGGATTTATTTTGTATCGTGATGTGACGTGAAGCGACTTACAGGTTTTAAGGTTAATTTTAATATTTTATAAAGCTTAACAGTGAATTTATAATCTTGCACATAGGTAACATTTATGTAAACGTAAAGCTTAGTTCACAATGTCTAGTTACGCAAGCGGTTGTGGATATCTTATTTTTTTTTTTAAATAATATACTACGTTTTACTCAAAACTCATGTGCCTCAGCGGTGTGGATGCAGGTTGGTTGTGCCTATGATGATCAACAAACTTGTTATATTTTCTAATATATGAATAGAAAAGATAAATCGAGCATATGCTTATTATAAATAGGCTCCATCCTATTCCGACAGACGCTGGTTTATATTGATACATAGTACGCTTTTTCGTTTCACAGGCAGCGGTTCGTTCCTGTGTGTTGCTAGGCTTATTTACTAAGGCGCATATTGATTTATTTTTATTGGAACTGATCAAATTTATTCAGCAGCGTGCGTCACGTTAACTTGTAATAATAGAAGTCCAGTTGACACGACGTGCGACTTGTCCTAGAAATATCATTCTGTTGAAGTAATAGCTAATATGTTAATTTCAGAGGCGATGATCTCTTAGTATGGCCATGTGGCCTTCATTTATGTAAATTATACGGTGTCGGACTAGGTAAGTAAAACAATGTCTTTGTGAGAAAATCATGAGAAAAATAAAAGTTGTAGTTTGTAAAGACGATCCCGTAATGGAGAAGTTTTGTGATAACCCTATATTTACCTCACTAAATAGCTTTAAAATATCAAAACGAAAAAGATGGTTGAGAAAATTTTTGAAACTCGTCAAAAAGTGTCTGAGAAATAGATTTTTATAGTTGAACTAAAAAAAATTTAACATATACTCAGTATTGGAGGATTTTCATTAAATCCGTCTTACATTATTGCTGAAGTAACGGACATTAACTTTCCAGTTCTCGACTTCTCGGCCAACATCAAGAAGAAATATAACGTAATGTTCATTGCTAACGTATAACTTTAAAGTCTCATAACTTTTTCGTTTTATAGATATTTTAATGAGATTTTTACATTTGTTTCTTTTGTATTTAAATGATTGAATCTAATCCATGAAACAAAAATGAAAACTTCTCCATTGTTTTACCACCCTAAGATTGACCACTACGACAAAACAGAGTGCCGAGTGGCATAAGTACAATCTCACTAACGATAGGAAGGCAAATATGAATTAGATTGACTTATGCTATAGAAAAACCTGGTTTATTTTTTATTAAAATTGTTTAAAAATAAGAAACTTCTAGGTTTTTTTATTCTACTCCAGTTATATAGGTCAAAAGTAGCGAAACAATTAGGTCCAATAAAACTGATAAAAATACCTATGTCTTATTTTGTAATATTAATGGCAGCTTGAAGTTTTTTTTAAATGTGCTAATGTATTTGCAGCAGCTCACTAATTTGTCCACATAATTTACCTTATTTATTTGCTGTCAAGATCTTATAATTATAAAAAAAAAACTACGACACACTGCCATGTTAAACTTACGAATTGAATATTTAAAAATAAAATCTTTATATCTATGAACTTTCAGTTTTAATTGTGTTTATTTATGTCGTTATCTGTCAGTACAGAATGTAAAGCAACGGTAGCGATGTTTACATCCTATCGTAATTAGATACCCACACCGGGAGTGTTAATGACCTGCCAACGAATGCAATATTTATAAACAGCATAATACAAACAAATATAATCGTATATTGGCTTAGTGCATTTGCATCATGATCAAAGACTCTTGTGTTCTTGGTCGTGCTTCACGTGTTTTGCTTGGAACGTGCACTTTATGGTGGGTTACATAAGAAGGTGATCGGCCGGCCTCGCGGCCAGGTGTAGGCGTGAGCGCGCGCATTCACCGAACATGCACGTTTGTCGTTCAAATCTGCTGCCACGCCACCTGCGAGATGCGACCAGCGTCAAACGTATAAAAGATCAAAGTACGACTAATTATGCGAATCGGCAATTACCCAATCTTAGTTGTAGATTCTATGTTTCCGTATTGCTTGAGTGCTCAAGTACCTACCGGATACATTGCTTACCTAATCAAGAATAATGTCAGTTCTGTGCTCAGCATTCTAGTGTCTGCTTATTTACCTACCTACTAGGAGTCATAGGTTTCTTCACATCATTATGACTAAGAGTTCAATGAACTTGCTAAATGCATTTCGAATGGTTGGTTTGGTTAGCACCCGACGCATTGGCGACGTTTGTAAACCGCGGAGTTGACAAATATTCCGCATAGGTACCACACCTACTTTAATTTGTGGATACCAACATGTCTTCATCATTGATCAGTTGATCACGTAGTAGAGAGTTTTCGGAGGCGGATCCTTATCAACCTCGTATTCTTTTGTCAGGTCGATAGAAACTCCAATAAGCACAATCATGTCCAATATCGTTTCTTCGAAAAACTGATTAGTTAAATCGAATCATCATCAAGAATCAACTTGGGCTCTGTTTCTTTATTTGTGAACTGCGTGCGTACAAATAGATTTGTAGATCTTAAATTCGTGTACAAAAAAAACAACTTAGTAGGTAGTGTACCTATTAGCTAGGAAAGGGTTTAGTAACAATAGTAAGACCTTAGTTTATTTAGTTAGTAACCGTTTCAATCTATCTTCTGGACATGGACCTTCCGAACTAATTCGCGTAGCAGTCGTAGACCCGTCGTAGCGGCCATTGATTTGTAAGAATTTAGCAGATTTAATTACCAAATACAACCTATTTTTTTCAGGTTGGTTGCTCTGATGATTGAATATTCTTAAATGGTAGTTATTTCAGGAAATACTTTAATGAGAATATCTGTCAATATCGTCAGTCTTGGAAATGAAGCCGTAATTTAGAGCAAGTTGGTAGTCTTTTATAATGTTGATTTTTTTGCTGAACTACGAACTAGCCTTGCCTATCCTCCTGAAAAACCCTGACTCATTCATCGTAAATTGAAATGTAACCTACAAATTGCTGAAATGTCTAAACGGAACACAACAACATATTAGCCACAAAAAATAAATGGGTACCTAGATACTTATGTACCTATCTAAGCGTATTGCACCTACTGGAGGTTAGCCTCATTGGTATTACCGACAATGTATTGTGTGTTGATGAACTGTAGCCCAATTCCAGTGCTCTATTGACGTCAACAAATAATAATCACCCGTATAGCCTGCAGCTGAACGGCTATCCTAGATGAAAAACTTCTCTGCAGAATTTACTACCGCATTTATCATTGTATACTCGACATACGTAAGGGAATTTCCGTCCCTGGTCTAGGTTTGGGGAAAACCACAGTTTCATACACTTTGTATTGTATTGGTGCCTATTACTGCCTATCATCAAATACTTTATTTCAATTTATGTTAAAAAACGTGGAGAAAGTTATAACAAAAATCTATGGTAAGTATTCATTTCGACTTTCCTATTAGGTAGAGCAGCTATATTTGTATATCTTATTGCCTATACAGTGACTTCAAACCTACAAAAGTAATAGTCATTAAAAACAATTATTGAAAACAACTTCTGTACACTAGATCAAAATTCAATTTCAAATTAAGATGACCAGGAAGAGAAAAATTAATCTGGTGCCATTGTGGTCAATCTGAGAGGAGATTAGACATTGTCAAACTTCAGGCTGCTACTTAGAAATTCCCAACAACAATACGATGGAAGTTACTATCGTATAATTATGGCTGGCTGTTTTAAGTATTTATGGAAGAATAAGCATAAGTTCTCGTCATCAGCCTTATGGATGATGGCAATAGTAATTCAGCTTCAGCCTAACACATTCTACTAATTGTATTTAAACTTGGTTGATTCCTAGCCTCTCGTATCTAGTTTATATGCTAGCTTCTTTAATCCACCTTCTTGAGTTATCTGAGTTATAACTGCCAAATTCTGAAGGGTAACACAAAAGTTATCGGGCAGTGAGGCGCGTATCAATATCGGGTAATTCGCTACTTGGAAGACAAAGTTGCGAAAACTCTCGAATCATGTTATTAGATAAAGGAAAAATGGGAGCGGTTCCGATATCTCGATCGTTTTATTGGATATTATCTTTTCCTCAAAAGTTTTTTGGCGCCATAAGACATAAAATTTATTGGGATACGAAACCCTTCCCGTAGGTACTGAAACTTTGCTAGAGAGAGACTAGAGGTATTTATTTTTGTGCGAAGTTGGTAAATAGGAACTGATTCCTATTTACCAACTTCTTACACTTTTACTGGTAAAAGAGTAACAGAAGTGGTGTTAGAAAATATTATTCTTATGTGTCATCATATTTTCGTAGTTATCATAATATCTCACCACAAATAACTCCTAAAGAGGTACTAATCTACAACGTTTAGTACCACTAGGTACCAATAATTTATAAGTAAAGAAACAAAAAGACCCTTTTGTTTTATGAAATAAATTCACTATCAAATCTACGCAACACCTTAAAAAAATAGGTTAAAGATATAGATTATGTAGGTGTCTAATCATTCAAGATAACATCATACAAATCCAAGATAGTGTCGAACCAAAAAGAATTTTCGACCGATAGCGTTTTTTATCAAAACATAGCACGCTATAAACTCGTATCACGTATATGTATTTGCGCGACCGCTGTGGGTTCAACGGCCTAGCATATTCACTGTATCATTGGGTCATGAGTATTTTGACAACGCACCGCGGAAATTATCTAATCGGCACGCGGCCGCGAGGACACGGGGTCAACGACTCCGGCCAGCTCGCCGCGGGCTCGAACCGCCTCGACGAAAGTGAAATGTGAAGTACCGATACAGACAATTATTAGGATGGCCGAATTTGCTTATTGACTGGTGGGTGGTCGGCACAGCTGCGCGACAACTACCTAATATGGAATTGTTTTCTGTAGGACTCTTACTTAATTTCAATATTTTAAAACATGGTTATGCAACTTTACTTAAAAGTGCATGATATTCTTGTTTCGCATTTCACATGCATATTTGTACCACAGCACAATATGAGAAGATTACCGCTACGAAGGCCTACAGGTTCGTAGCAGTTTCGTAGCAAATGGCAGGTGTTATAGCAAAACGGTATTTTTTGCAGTTAAGTTCGCGTTTAGTTAAAACAATTTTAAATTCGTTTCTAATTATTCAAGCCAAATCTGAATAATAATTATCATGATTGTATGTTTTACGTCCGAAATGATCTCACAAAAAGTTTCACGTAGCGAGCGGGGCATTTGTAGTGGAAAAAAAAACGAATTAATCATATTTAAGTGCACAGGTAGGTGGCAAAATAATGTCAAAACATAAAACAATGGAAACGCAAAACACGTAAATAAAGAGTTAATAAAAAAAACAATTGAATCATGTGCAAGTGGCCTAAAGAAAAATACAAGTACATGATATGGGTTAGTACGCTCGGGGTCGATGACACTTCAATACTTACTCGGCAGATTTGTAGGCATAACATAATAGAATCGTGAGAATTGATGACCCACATTAATGCTGTACAGTGTAGGTGCACTAGAATTCAAATGTATGTAGCCTAGCAGCTATGTGCCCTGCGATTCTGCCTGCAGTAATTTATCTTAATTTTAAAGTTTTAGCTCGCGCAACGTCGACAGTCGGACTAATTGGAATAAAAACTTCGCACCAATATTTTTAAAAACCGCAGGTAAAATTAGGCTCCCATCATAAATATTGGAAGCAGAACTAAATACCAATTTAAATATGTAGAATTATGATGTAAAATATTCCGATGTAAAGACAGACACAAATAACAGAAACATCGAAACATTGTTGAATTTCGTACATGGCAAAAATCTGTGCATCATGGCACAAAACATAAAATGCGTGCAGAAAAAAATACTAAAAACCTACACATATTATAATAATATTATGGTTAGTAATTGAATATTTAAGTTTATTTAGAAGTTAAATATATACCTACATAAATTACGCCAATATTTAATTTCTATCGATGTTCTTTTTTATAAATTACTAATGGACTGTGTTAATCGTTCGTATTTTTTTGCACTAATCCTTATCAAGGAACGATAACGACTTCAAAAATATATAACTTTAGTTTCGGATTTTGATTGTTTCACTGACTTTTTTGCCATCGCCTTCCGAAAGCAAAGATCTTTTTTGAACTTTTTTTTGGAAGTAGGTATTTTTTTTGCAGAAACGATTTTTATTTTACCGTTTTGAATTGTAGTTTTTCAAACAACTTGTCATCAAATTATTTTACAATGTAACTAGAAGTTGGTCATATCATAAACATACGCCAAGAAAATAACCACCTCTACTTTCAAAAGTCGATTATTAAATATATTAGCCAATTAAGGGAACACCACGCAGGTTGCAAGGATTAATTAATAAGTGGTGTACACTGTACATACAACCTACATAAAAAAAAAGATGATTGCCGAATACAATACATAACATCCTCTGTTTTTAGGGTTCCGTAGTCAATATGGTTTTGCCATGTCCGTCTGTCTGTTCGTCCGCCCTATATCTCAAAGGCTCTTAGTACTAGATAGCTGTAATTTGGCATGAATATACAAATGAGTTACGCCGACGAAGTGCTTAAGTAAAGTATTGTTTTTTTTTCTAGGGTACAGTTTTTGTTTTTTTCTCCCGTACACATTACAGTGGGGATGTTTTTTTCTTTCTTGCGTAGTCCATCTTCAGGTCTTTAAAAAATATTGCGAGTTTGCTCAAACAGTTTTTCGATTAAGGGATGCGTTTGTGCAATATTAAGCTTTAAAGTGCAAATTTTTGTTAGACTCAAGTCTGGCAACCTAAACCACTTAAACAGGTTGTGTTTGGGCGTGTGAAAAAATTAATGATAGTAGCATATGTAACGAAAATTAAAGAAAAACTATCACAGCTAAGTAGGCTTTACAAGTTTACGAGTAATAGTCGACCAACTTGACCAGCTTTTATGCAATGGCTCAAAAACTATGTAATAAGTTACCAGGACACATTATTTCAAATACAAACATTAATGACTTTAAAAGAAAACTATTCAATTTACTAAATAACAAGGTGTATAATTCTGTTTACGAATATCTAAATGTTTTTTATAAAGTTTTAATTGAATCTGTTTTCATTTTGTGTGCTAATTGTTGTATGAGTTTTTGACATTTTTATTTTTGTATTTTTTTTGACATTTTACGAATAATTTTATGTAATGTTGACATGATTTATAATTATTGTATTTGTACCTACTTATTTTTTAATTTCTAATATGTTTTAAAAACCTTTAATACTTTGTATGCCTTTTGGCGGGACACAGCACAGACCTAATTTTATTTGAACATCTTCTGTACCATGTGTTCACGAAATAAACGAATTTTAATTTGAACTTATTAAATGTACTTGTATGAAATATTTTCCTATACATAATGTATGGGAAAAAAAAGAAAAAGGAGCGCAGGCCTCAAAACTGCAAATGTAAGTCTTGTTTGTTTTATTTTTACAATAAAAATCATCGTTCGGAGGCAGGTAGGTAGGGTGTGGTGTTAATCAGTTTAGTAAGTTCACATATTTTGATGAGCAACTACGGAACCCTACATTGTGCGTGGTCCGACATGCACTTGGCCAGTTTTTAGAAGTTGGTTGATCCAACTTCTTTACAATACTTTTCCTTTGTTTATAGAACGATATACACAGTTCCATTGAATATTTCCTATTTTAGACACCGGCGTAGCCTTTACTTAAAAATATTTAGTTAACAATTTTTTTACTGATTGATGATTCTCAGACAAGTTTTTCTGAAACCTCTGTCTCGTCAGAGAAGCATTGGATCGACAGAGGTCTGAAAAGAAATTAAGTTTCAAATAATTGCGATTTGGTTTTCTTTTAGATTTTTTGGGTTTTCTCTAAAACACCCAGAATTTAAAAAATATTTTTGAAAGTCTAGTCACCGAAAATACATACAGAGCCTGACAGATTTAAAACAAGAACAAAAAGATCAGTAATCTTTTGGGTCCTCACATTGAAAAAACTGAATAATCAAATAATCCCAAGTATGCTACGTTTGTGCTTGAGCGTTTATTACATAAATGCATTTTGTGCAATTGTAAGAAGATGCAACTACAAAAAAAGGGAAATTTCATGCTTTTCCTCCGCTCGTTCTAGTGTGGAGGACAAGGATTAGCATAATCAGCTTATAATGTTCCACTACACGGGCCCAGTGCAGGTTTGTAGATGTCATAATTATGAATTTTTGATACTGGGACATGCCGGTTTCCTCGGAGCTCATGGCTAAGAACTGCAACTCGGGTCGATCTTTAGGCTGACCGCCCGACATACCTCGTCATACGTGCCTCGGAAAGCACTCGTTATGCTGTTGGTCCCGTAGATATACAGGGTGTAAATCAACCCATCACACAGCCGTCAACCAAGCATTCTGTACATCAAACTAAGTACCCCTACGCAAAAAATTTTGCTGGGAAACGATTTTTTTTTTTTTGGGTCAAGAATCACATTTTACGGTAAAACTGAATGTAGCACACTTAAAACATTGTGCTTTTGGATGCTTTGAATAGTAAACGGGTCATGGAGGTAATTTAAGTAAAGTTATAGCCTGAAAAACTAGTAGGTATTTACAAAAACAGCTGTGAAAAATTTGGAACTTTGACCCCCAATATCTCCGTAACTAGGAGGTTCCCACGTCTTGAACAAAAAAGTGATCGCAGTGGTAGGGAGAACAAGTGCCCTTAGTTTGCGTAAAGGGTACTTTTACACCCTATAGATCTTTGGCAGGCGTTACAGGTAATCAGTGACCTGAAATTCTGACATCCAGTCTTACCAAAGAGTATCGTATTACCTAGTATTAACTGGGTTGTGGAGGTCAGATAGGCAGTCGCTCCATGTAAAATACTGGTATTCAGCTCCATCCGGTTAGACTGGAAGCCGGCCCTAACATAGTTGGGAAAAGGCTAGGCAGATGATGATGATGACATACCGGTTTCCTCACGATGTTTTTCTTCACCGATTGTATCAAGCAAGACACAATCCAACCTTATTTCATAATTGGTAGGTAAAATACATCGTATCTAGTTGAACTTGTAGACAATTTATTTTTATTATTGTCAGTGAACATTGTAACTTGATACCAGTGTGTATAATGAACCTTACGTGAACCCTTTGCGTCTGTTATTTTATATAGTGACGCACAATCAGCTGGCATTTATATTAGTGGACGTCATAAAACCCACTTTTATACTTAGTTTGTAATAAGCATGTTTGTTTACGTAGCACCTCGTCATAGGTACGGCCATTGGGATTCCCTTATTCATTAACGATATTTTTTATCTAAGTGCTTTGACCATTAAGTTATTTCGCAGATTTTTTTTCGAGCAGAGCGTTAGTTTCTGGTGACCGGAAGGCGCAACTTTGGAGGGCCTCTCACGAGGTGGACTGATGATTTGGTGAAGGTCGCGAGGTAGCCAATTGATACGAGAGGCACAGTAGTATCGTGCGATGTGGTGACAACAATTGCTGATATGACAATACATAAATTGGAATAAGGGCAGGAGAAATGACAACATAACGTTATATCCCCGAAGGGTCAGGTATAGGTTCCCTTCGGGGCTGCGGGTTCTTCGGATACCGCGACCTCGGCACAAAGGGCTAAAAAGGAACATGGGCGTTTTTTAGTCAGTAGAACTCTGACACTCCCACCACTCTGCCCAGAGCGGGAGGAGTCATTTGATGACTTCAAAACCGCCAAAAAAAAAAAGGATTAGGTAGAGGTGTAGGGGAGATGTAGGCAATCGGGATCCAGTTTTGATGTAATTTTTCGTCTCCATTGTTTTGAAGGTAAGTTACGAAATATTTGAGTTTTTACTGTGACCATGGTATTTTATTTTAGCCGTAGTATTAAACTTCTTAATTTATCAATATAAATTTCTATTAACAAGTGTTGTGTTTGTGCTTAGGTATTTTTTCTCGATGTTCTCAATGTAGGCAATTGGAATCAGGTGATCACCATTGCCGACAGTGATCACCATTGCCTACACAAAGTAGTTTATTAATGAAATTGTTATGTTATTGGTTTCAGATGGTGAAAGTACGTCCAAGAAAGACAACCAAAGCCAACTGGACTATGGACCAGCTGACGAAGGCTATCAAGCTAATCGATGAAGAGGGATATACAATGAGGAAAGCTGCACTTGCAATGAACATTCCATTTTCAAGTTTACACAAGAGATACAAAAAAACAATAAGAAACCTCGCCTCGGACGAACTACTGTTTTCACGCCTGAGATTGAACAAGAATTTGCGTCCACTGTCAAAAATATGTCAAATCTTTTTTATGGATGCACCGCAACGCAAGTACGAAAAGCGGCATTCGATTATGCGGAATCCCTTAACTTGAAGCATAATTTTAATAAGCAATCCAAAATGGCTGGTCGTGTTTGGTTCGAAGGATTTACTAGCAGGAATAACATATCCATACGAAAGCCTGAGGCAACGAGCATTCACAGGATCACAGCTTTTAATAAAACGGAGGTTCACCGGTTCTATCAACTGCTGGAAGAAATTATGGCTAGATTTAAATTTCAACCTAAAAACATTTATAACTGTGATGAAACAGGAATTTCAACTGTCCAAGAGCCAGGCAAAGTGTTGGCCACCAAAGGGCAGAAGAGGGTGGGCTCAATCACAAGTTGGGAAAGGGGGAAAAATGTAACTCTTCTTTGTGCAATGAGCGCTGCTGGTGGATACGTTCCACCAATGTTTATTTTCCCACGGAAAAGAATGACACCAACTCTCGAAAAAGGTGGCCTAGCCGGAGCAATTTATAGATGTTCAGATAGTGGGTGGATTAATGAGGATCTTTTTCTGGGGTGGCTTGAGCACTTCAACAATCATGCAAAACCTTCTGAAAATGAGCCAGTTTTGTTGATTTTAGACAACCACGCAAGCCATATTTCACTAGCCATCCACGAATACTGCAAAACTAATCATATTCACATGCTTTCTTTGCCACCGCACACCTCTCATCGCATGCAACCACTAGATGTTTCTTTTTTTGGACCATTTAAGGCAGCTTACAAAAGAGAATGTGATTTCTTTATGAAGAGTCATTTAGCTGAAAGAATAACACCATATGATTTAGCGTCGTTGGTTAAAAAAGCATTCTCCGATGTCGCCACTATAAGCAAAGGCGAAGCAGGATTCAAAGCTACGGGTATTTTTCCACTGAACCCAAACGTCTTTACAGATGAAGATTTTGTAGCTGCTGAAGTCCTGCAATCTGAGCCTAACATAGTTGAAGATGTTGATCCTACAGCAGTACAACCATCTGCTGCTGACTTTGAACAACATAGTCCTCCTATTCCTAGTACATCGAGGGACTTTAATCAATTTACACCTGAACATACTACAGTGTCAACGTCTACACCTGAGCTGCCATTACCTATCACGACAAAAATACAAGATTTCATCCAGATGCCCAAAAAAACTCTTTTCCTTAAAACCAGACAAGGAAGAAAGAAACAACATGCAACCCTTCTCACTTCAACACCAATTAAAGATACTTTGATTGAAAAAGAAAACAAGAAGAAAGCTAAGAATGAAAAAGTGAAGGGAAAAGGTATAGGAAAGAAAAGCAAGCCTACGGCTGTCCTGAAGGCTACTGCTGCTGCTAAAGTAAAGAAAAGAATTCTACGGGAATCTAATGAGTCATCATCGTCGTCTGAAGTCAAAACAGATGATTTATGTCAAGATGATATAAACGACGATGTAGAAGACACTGGAAACCAGTGTCTCATATGTGGTGAATTCGGAAAAGATAAAGAAATGTGGTATCGTTGTACTTCTTGTGGGCTTTGGGCACATTCAGAGTGCACTGGGTGGGAATCTGCCCGTAATTATGTATGTGACAATTGTTGATCCCCATTGTAAACATACTGATCACCATTGCAAACCATGGTTGACAATGGTGATCAATACTGTTTTTTTTTTAAGTTACTAATGTTCCTAAAATAAGTATTATATGTGATTTAAAGTGATCTCAATTAATAGTACCAAAGCCAAATTATGCAAATAGACAAAAATAATAAACGATTTAGTAATAAACATGGTTTCATTTGAATTATTGCTTAGGTGATCCCAATTATATACATCTCCCCTACACTTATTTTTACAGTTCTTTTTATTTTGAAAAATAAAAAACCATTTCATTGTCATTTGTTCACATAAACAATCAGTTATTTAACACCAGTGAATTACCAGTGAGCGGCAAGTAGCGAATTCGGAAATCGATTTATTGGTTCAATTTTTGTTCAGCTGGTAGTTTTATCTCGTCAATTTTCATCAAAGTAATCATTCAATTGAGTTCAATTTGGTCTTCTTTGATATTAGATCCTGCGATTGCTGAAGTAGATAAAATAGTGCGCATTCGAGGCACCAATTAGTAATTACCGCAGTACCAATTTATTCTCTTTCATTGGCTTTATCACTTTGACACGATATTATCATGCATAATACCAATTTACCATTTTGATATTGGAAATTTTGGTTATCAAGTTTTCATGAAACAAATAATTTAATACCTAGATAGATTTTCCTTATGTTTACCTAAGTATGTGAATTGTGAAGTACTTCACAGAGATACCAAAAAAAAACACAGCGAGGCCCATACCTACTGTCGTTGTTTTTATCTTATTTCTGATTTGGGATTGGATTAGATGCGCAGTATGTTGACTTCAGATCTAATAGTGCAAAGAACTTCCTGAGTCGGTCATATAGGTTCATCGGTATTAATACACAAAAAGATCTCAAGGTCTCGACCCACCAACCACATTGCAATCCACATGATTTGCGTATAAAGTTCGTCGACCGATACCTTAATGACCGTAATGGTAGAATTTCTATTAATCATCGTCATTAAGACCTACAAATAGATAAAGTAAAATGGACTTTAAATTTATAGTGTGCTAGGTATAAAATAAATTAACAGCATGACCACGTGTATAATTTGCTGAGCATAATGTGCGATTGAACGTCCTTGTCAGAGCGTTCAACCCGGAATACAAGCGGGCCGATAAAGGTCAATAAACTGTTATCCAATCTCGATAGCTGCTTATGTAAGTCCTTCACACGTTATAATGTGATGACCTTCATAGTTTATTCCCCTACAATAGAGGTTGTTGACATATATAATACTGGCTCATATTCTTATTACGTAAATACCTATCTGCGCAACAGTTTTTAGGTAAATACCTACGTGGGCACATTATCTTATGTTTGTCGATATGAATACAGTTTATTATATAACAAGTCTTTGACCTCAATAAGAGTTCCACTGTTTTTTATTAAAGGTTGTTTAACCCCTATTCACAAAATATATTCCTTGTGAATTTAGTGCATTGAAGCATACTTCAACCGAAAATCCTATACCTGTTTAGATAACGATGTTCTTACTTGATCCCATCAATAGTCTATACCTAATCATCTGCACTCAATATGCACTAATCCCTCTTGTTTCCCAATATAAGGAGAAATCCAAGATCGCTCATCATCACGAAGGTGGTATACCATCATGATGATGTTGAGCAGCTTCCACGTTTTGGCACTTCAATAGATTACATGTATTTGCCAAATAAAAATACGGAAACTCAAACAAACAGTGTGATATGAAAACATAATGTCAAATGACAAGGGCAAATATATTACAAATGTTATGTAAGTTGTTCATCATGGAAGATTGCACTTAAATAAGGTCAATGCACTTTCATACTCTGTCATAATACTTTAGTGTTGGATCATTGGCAGCTGCATCATACATTGTAATGAAATGCAGTGGCAAGCTTGTTCTAGGAATTTTCCTATCCTCCAAGATGTAACAATATCCCAATATATCTTTGAATTAAAATTAAAAACAGACACCTATTTTTGTATGAAACACCCCTTGCAGAAGTTTGACCTACTTGCCAAATCGTGCCCATAAAAATCAGGTCGTAAATGCCTTCATCATTAACATTTCAGCCGAAAGACTCACCGATGAGCATAGGCCTCTCCCAAATTTAAATTAAATTAATGAAAATACTGACACAATAACAAAAAAAAACATCCAGGTCGATGTTGGAGCCCATTGACCTAATGTTTATATTCGTAAAATCATTGCATTTCTAACCAAGTTCAACGAACTTACTATAAAAACAACTTTCATTTTTTACTAGAGCTAACTTACGTAGAATTTAAAAAATCTCTCTTTATTAGTGTTTAAAAAACAAATACCTACATAGCCAAAATGCATTAATATCTGCATTAATGCTTAAAGTGGCCTAAATGTGCCTAACAAAAAATGCCATTAGCTGAACAGGCCCTATTCAGCAGCGAAAGTTTTTGGGTCACTAGGTCAGTAGTGAAGAAAGTTATGATAAACACTTTTTATGCTAAACAATGTACGATTAGAAAGATAAAACCATTTAAAAATTAAATAAATTGTACAAATTTTCGTCCGAAGGTGACAAATCAGGTCAATGAACCTAAAGATAATGCATAATAATTTGTCGTAAATACCAGGACACATTGTTGTTCACTTGTATTATTATCAGCAAATCAATTCAATACGTAATAGATAAAAATGGCTGCGCCCGGTTAGTACTATATATAAAACGACTCGAAGCACCTTGAGTCATTATTCAAAACCAGATAGTATTCTGCACACTCGGTCAAGTTTTCGTACCGCAGTTTCGTTATACGAAAATTATTAAATTTAATTGTATTTAAAATTCGGCTGGCTTGATTGCTTTATATTTAATTACAAAAAGCTTTTCCAGCCTTTTCGGTAATTTAAAAAATTCCATTCTACGATTTTAACGCTGTAAATTCAGACGTTTTTGAAATCAGGACGAATTTAATTTTTCCTTTAAGTTCTTATTAATAGCAAAGATGGTTCCCAACTTCTTTTACTATTGTTTTCTTATAGTGGCTATTAACTATTTATCTAGTGATATAATACGTATTTTTATGTATTCGACGTTATTGTTTTGGATAATATTTAAAAACGTTAAATATTATAAAAGTCTTCCTCCTGGTAAGTTTATTACTTGTTTTTATTTTCGTTATTTTTTTTTGTTATGTCAATCGTACTGTAATTCCTTTACCTTAAATGGTCATTTATTTTAATATCAACTGCTTGAGATTTTTCAAAGTATAACAGCTTGTTCCAGCACTCTTTCTATTTTGAGACTTTAGCCCATTCCCGATGCAAGTATTGATGTATTAAATAGTTCTCGTATTTCCAGGACCATGGGGTATCCCGTTGCTGGGCATCCTGCCTTTCATGAACCGCCGGCCTCCCCACCTGGTCTACTTGAACATGTCCAAACAATATGGTGATGTGTTCTCCGTGCAGTGGGGAAGTAACCTCGCAGTCTGTCTCGGCTCCACTAAGCTCATGAAGGAGTTCTTCAGCAGAAACGATTCTACTGGCAGACCCCATACTCCACTAAACGGCCTTTTGGAAGGATTTGGTAAGAATAACCACATATTTTTATAGTATCCAGAATTATTATGGCTTAATTTTATTACTGGGCAGCAATAAGTTGTCCTTCTTGCATCATGCATGTAACACGTATCGCTTTTCACAATTTCAAAACACTCGTTTTGGGCAGACTTGTTTATTATTAATGTATCTTATTATTATTTTTAGGAATAATCACAAGCGAAGGTGCCCTCTGGAAAAGGCAGCGCCAGTTCCTTCATGAGAAATTCCGCGCTCTTGGCGTCAAGTTGTGGCCTAACACCCGCTTCGAAAAAGATATAACTGTAAGAAAATTACAATTAATTCTTTAAATTACGTTTCGGTTAAAACGGGAAAAGTTTTGTGGTATTAACATTTTTTATTTTCCAGGTGGAAATCGAAGAATTGATCGCAGAATTGAACGACTCCAAGGGTCAAGCTGTGAACCCTTCACATTTGTTTGGAAGACACATCCACAACGTTATTTGCCAGTTGATGATGAGTTTCCGCTTCGAAGCTAATGATGCAGCCTTCACTATGTTCAACGAGAGGGTGTCCCGAGGCATGAAGCTGTTTGGAATGGTGCTTATTGGAGAACATATCAAAGCCTACCTGGTAAGTGTTTTCATTAATTTAATGTAATTTCGAAGAATCGAAAATCAGTCTAAAAAGGTTTAACTCTAAAAAGTCCATTTTTAAGAAACTTCGAAAATTCCAAGTTTAGGTATATTCTCAGAAAAACTTGGAATTCGTTATTACAAAATGACTAGCTTATCTACGGGGCTTCTTCCACGTGTTGTTTGGAAACTAAGCCCAAGGTTTAAAAATAACCTATGTGCTATTCCAAACTATAACCTATCTCCCAGATCCGTTAGGCTGTTCTGATGATATAGTAACAAACATTCATCTATCCAAACTTCCGCATTTACAATAGTAGTAAAATCATATTTTTTGCAACCTGTAAAAAAACCCTTAATTTTAAATTCCCTCTAACACACAGCCATCATGTCATTGTTACGATAAACTCAATGGTCATGGTGCCCGGAAGTTCACAGACCCACTCCTACACGGTCAAGGTTGCGGGTTCAACGCCTGTACCAATGACTTCTTCAATGCCATGTGCAATTCAAAGTATAGTCTAAGCTAGGTGACGTAATGTTCTGAGTCAAACCGAGTCTTAATGATACCTACTATATGAGCACAAAACCATAGTTTGATGTTAATTTCTAAGTTAGTTTATAATTTAAGGGTAGTTATAATTTTAATTTAACTCATGTAAAGTTACAAACCTACGCTAATTATGTATTTTACCGTTAATTAATACTGCAATTATTTTATTATTGGGTTTAAAAATTCTTTATTTATTCTAAAATTCGAATAAATACATTACTAAGCTAACGTGCAGTCCAGTAGCTAATATTTTTATTATCTTGTGAAAGATCAGCTTATACATAATTATTATTATATAGAAAGTTAGCTTAACAGTTTTGTGTTGTCAGTGACATAATGCTTGAGTTTAGTTTTAACACCGTTACAAGAAGATGTGCTCCTGTTATCTGCCAGTAGATTATTATAAAGTTGAACACCTCCGTACTTGATATTTTTCTGCCATATTGCATTCATTCGCGGGGGCAGGGTCTGTATTTGGTTAGGGTTTCTTATTCTTATTTCATTGTAGGTACATAAACACTATTCAAATATGGGCAATATGTTTTGTAAAAATGCAACAGAATCTTATTCAAGACCGTTTATCCAACTTTCATACTAAATTATTTTGGATCAATAAATACCCACTGTTCTTGAAAATATACAATTTTACCAAAGCACGAATTCGACTCACTTCAAATCCATTCGTGCTAATTAACGATAGTATTTTCGTCAATGAAACTTTAAACTATATTGTATAATTTCCTTTACAGAAACTACCAGGGAAAAAGGCAGTCCTTAACGAAATTAAAAGAAATTTGGTGGATGTTAGCAAGTTTCACCGTGACCATATAACCGAGCGTGTCAGACAACGCGCAAGTTTAGCTGAGCGCAAAGAACCAGCTGATCTTTTGGACCACTATCTGGACAAAATTGAAGAGGAAAAGTCCAGGGATAAGAATGATAAGAATAATATATTCCCTGGTGTTGAGCCTGGTAATAAACTTGTATAAATCTCCATTCTTTACCGTCATAACTAACAGCTATCTGTTCATAACAATGAAACTAACAAACAATAAAAACTAAACTGAACATACTTTTTCAGTAAAGCAAATAGTCCAAGTGATGAACGATCTATTCTCCGCTGGAATGGAAACAACACTGACGTCACTGTTGTGGACCTTCGTCATGATGCTGAGGAACCCGGCAGCTGCTGAAAAGGTGCGGACTGAGCTGAGGAAGGTGGTGGCACCTGGTGAACCGGTGACCATGGCCCACCGTCTCCAACTGCCATACATTGAGGCTGTGCTGATGGAAACTATGAGGATGGTGTCTCTTGTACCTTTGGGAACCACGCATGTCAATCTTGTGTAAGTTGATACGTTTTTTTCATCAAAATTTTGAGTTTCAAAGTCTGTAAGTACTCCTTCCTTCATGCCCGGTAGCTCACAATAGTCGTCCAAAAAAATGTTATTGAACGCTCCATAAAAATCATCTACAATGTTATATGACGAGTTGGTTATGTTATACAACATCCAGTGCATCCGATTTAGAAACACAATTTAGACATTTTGTAATCTAACGTTCGTGTATTTTTTGCCACAATATTTGACAGGAAACATTAAGCTGATAATTGAAGAAGGTGTGAACAGAATGCAAATCAAATAATTATTGATTAACCCGAACTAGTTTATTGGCAATAACTCTACTAAGTAGTTATTGCCACCTGTCATAACTATAATAATGGGCCGAGATGAATGAATATTGAATAATATTATGAAAACGCTCCGCCTATTACAAGACCATTCGGATATATTAGTTTGTCTATCAACCTGCCAATAAAATAAATAAATTCGTTAGTTACCAAACAAGATATCATGAACAGGCAGGAATACATAACATGATTGAAACTTACCCGCATAAAATAAAAGTATACATAATTATCTGTGTATCAAAAATTAAAATCTGTTCAAATTTCTTTGCTTCAAAAAGTCGGCTGAAATCAGCACTTTTTGAACATCAAAGATTCCAAGACCTTCCCTCCACCAAATCCTTCGACACTTCCTAGTGTTATAATAAGATATTATAATAGTGGTAAGATATAATATTAATGACACATTTTTTCTTCTACAGGGACTGGAAAATCGGAAAATACACTGTTCCTGCTGGATCTCACATCGTCCCACTAATCAACAAAATGAACATGGACCCCGATATATACCCGGAACCTGAGCTGTTCAGACCTGAAAGGTTCATGAGAGAAAACAAGTTTAATATTACGGACACTTTCATGCAATTTGGAACTGGACAGCGAATGTGCATCGGGAATTTGCTAGCACGAATGGAATTGTTCCTATTCTTCTCCAACATACTTAACAACTTCGAATTCAGTATGCCTGAAGGGGAAGACATTCCACCGCTAGAGGGGGTCCTGGGGACGACCCATTCTCCGATTCCATTTAAGCTACGTTTTACGAACTTGAAGAAGTAATTTACAGCTTAAGTGTTTTAAAGTCTCCGGAGAGTGAAAACACGACCAAAAAAATGGAAAAAGAAACTTGCGTGAATATTTCTACAGGTATTGTGAATCGGAAATTATACAGGGGTTCTGACACTGGCCATTCACTTGGGAAGATTAATTAGTTTTTAATTTTGAAGTGATTTACTTCACGCCTGTGTTGCGCTGCTTTGGTACCTTTACATTTACTACATTTAATTAGATATTTCAGTTTATTTATCGTGGGGAATATAGGGTTTTTTGATTATATTGACATAGTTAGGTATTTTACACTAGTTTTACAATTGTTATCAAAATATTTAGTTCTATAACATCATATTAGTTTCATCCGCCTTTAGATTTAGTATCAATGTTTGATATTAGAAGCAATATTATTTGTAAAATATACCTACTTAATTTATATCCACCAGATATGTTGGCTCTCAACAAATATCTCGGATAGGATCGTTATTCAAAGGCTTTACTAACTTTCACCGGTATACTAACTAGGAAATCGTATTGTTAATATCGTTAACAGAACTATTGTTCAATTTCAAACGTGGTGTACAAGGGTTGTGTCTACAATTGTACTTATAACTTAGTAAAGGAACAATGTAAAACATTGTTCGTAGCCTTTGACAAAGGTAAAAGTCTAAATAGCGTTGTTAGTGATATTATTACTTTAGTTAAGTCTCTTTGAGAGATGTTTGAGTAGCATACTAATTAGGGATTTGTTTCATTCAGTGATATTATTTTCTTTCATTGCTTTAATTACATTATAGTTAGTTACATAACTTCAATTTCAAAATATGAGTTTCATACTTTTATCACTTGCATCATCTTCATTAAAGACACTTAGTTTTTTAAATGATTATAAAATAATCAAAGTAAATAATTCTTAATTTCATACAAATATTTAAAGACATTAAATGCGTTTCGATAAAAACATTATTTATAGAATTATCCGCCAGCTCAGGTCATCTTGTGCATATAAGAGATTGTTGTTCTTTACGATTTGCTGTTATCTCCTTACGTTCTGGCTAAGAGCACGTATTCGATGAATCGACAGTGATAAGTGGAGTATTTGCTTGTCTAGCGATGTATGAACATTTACCTACTGTCTTCCAGTGACTTTATAGATAACCTAGGTATGCTAGAGTATGATGATGATAATGGGGATATATCAAAATATGAGTTCACAAGGTCGCTAGCACGAATGGAACTGTTCCTCTCCAACATACTTAATAACTTCAAATTCACTACACTTCGAGCACACAATGTTCCTTAGGACCATATTTGGATGTACCTAATTATTTATAATACGACTGTATCACATGGTTGTATAATATTGTGAGTTGGTTTTATAAACAAATTGTTTGTTTTGTGGCCTGAGGTACCTCCCTCTTACGGAGGAATGGATGATATTCCTCCGTTAGAGGGAGTTCCCTCTGACCTTCTAGAGTTCTGGGAACAACTCATTCGCCAATTCCGTTGCTATGCTTAACGAAGCCCAGTTTAAAAGTTTCCGTACAGTGAAAAAATTACCACATAAATTGGTTATTCGTTATTCGGAAATTATCCAGGGGTTCTGGCACTGGTCATTCACTTGTGTTTAAATATAATAATTAGTTTTTAATTATTAATTAGTTTGTAATTTTGAAGTGATTAACTTCAAGCCAATTTTATTTTAATAAATGTTTTCAATTAATAATTTGTTTGAATTTGTTTAAACCTTCGTGGGTTAAATATCACTAAATGACGTCCATTCGTTCTTTAAAGCGGAATCTTAACTACCTAACTGAACTAAACATTGACGGATTAAGGATCATAATTGTCTGCCAATTATTTAACTTAAGCTTATTTTTTTATTCTGGCAGTTTCCCATACCTTAGTCCGCCTGCGTGTGTGTGATATTCTATGATTGACGTCCTTTACCTCCATGCTCTTTTCACAAACTCTGCAATCTCAAAATTCACACCACTTAGTGACAGCCCTAGTCCGGTATAAAATGGTCGTTACTTCCAAATTCAAAAGGCCCTTAACTAAAAAAAGCAAAAAGATATTTAACGTTCCCTATTGAAATTCGCACTGAATGGATTGTATAACTCTGCAATTTGCATAACTGAGGACCATTGTAAGCTTCAGCATTCAATTCTGGTGTTTATAGTACTTGCTTTAGGAACCAACAGAGGTGTCCCTCCATCGTTTTATGTTCACATAAAATATTCAATGGATTATATAATGCCTATTTTGATAAAACTCGTTGTCCCTTTTATGAAGTTGACCTCGTAATTCTAAATAAATTCAAAGGTCGGAAGGGAGACCCTATTGAATGTTTTTGATAATAACGAGGGGCTCGACCTTACATCACAAGTTCAAGGCTTTAAGGTGGAGTTTCATTGCTCTAACTGAAATAATGTTTGTAATACGATTTCATTCCATCATAGTCTTATTTAGCTTCGTTTTTATGATACCAGATTCCTTTACACAATTGTTTTTTTTTTACATAATAAAGTAAGTAACCTACATCTCATATTGTTTTGCCTAAATTGAGAAAAGCAAACCAGAGGCAGTCCGATAGTACGGTTCTACACACAGGTTGTTGGACATTAATTAATTACCAGCAAATTTCGTACTCCAACATGAGATTGATAATAAAGTCTTTATGTACCTACTAAGTAACAGTACCAAACTAACCATAAATAAGTCCCTATAATTACGTTACAAACATGTCATTTGTCGGCTCGTTCTAACTTATACCTTCTTGCTTTACATTCTTACTACTTATACATTATTTCTCACTTATACTTGACCACACCCAAATACTTCAACAGCTTTAGAAAATATATGAAAAACATCATATGTGCCTATATTTGAGGTTTGCCCTCGATTTCCCTGGGATTCCATCATCAGATCCTGACTTGGTGACAATGGGACCACCTCGGGTCAACCTGATACCCTGAAAGAATACAATTATCACTCCATAAGTGAGTATAAATAAGAAAGAATTTTCTTTCAACTCCTAACCGTTGAGGAGTTGAACCTTCCATCATCATCAGCGAATTCACATGATATTATAATGGTCAGGCGCAAATACTTGAACAGGTTTAGAAAATATATGGAAAACGTCATAAGTGCCTATAAAGTTTGAGGGTTGCCCTCGATTTCCCTAGGATCCCATCATCAGATCCTGACTTGGTGACAATGGGACCACCTCGGGTCAACCTGATACCCTCAATACAATACAATACCCTGAATACAATTATCGCTCCATAATAAGTGAGTATAAATAAGAAAGAATTTTATTTCAACTCCTAACCGTTGACGAGTTGAACCTTCGATCATCATCAGCAAATTCACATGATATTATGATGGTTAGACGCAAATACTTAAACAGCTTTAGAAAATATATGAAAAACATCATTATGTGCCTATAAAATTTGAGGGTTGCCCTCGATTTCCCTGAGATCCCATCATCAGATCCTGATTTGGTGACAATGGGACTACCTCGGGAGTATACCTTATCGAACACAAAAAGAATTTTGTTAATCGACTTAAAAAAGGAGGACGTTCTCAATTCGACTGTATATTTTTTTGTGGCATAATTTTACGGGACGGACCTTTAAGCTCTCCACGTGTAAGCCCGTCATCCGAACCTAATCGCCAAGGTTGAAGGGTGTACCGTGGGATCTGCGTCTGCGCAGCGACGCTGACTAACGGCCAATGATACTGGCCTTAATTTTGCACAGCTGAAGGCTGTTATTATTGAAAAAAAAAATACTATTACACAAGCATGTAAAATAGTAGCAAGTTTTATTGCTTGCTGCTTTCCACTTACTTTGTTGTAAAAGCTCCGCGGTTATATCGAATATGTTTTCAGATTTTATCGTTTCGGTTTTTTCTTATTTACTATCAACGGTTCATTTATCATTTGAGCGGTTGATAAAGGCCTGTCGAGGCTGCGGGCCTGGCGAGGCTGCGGGTTGTTCGCAAGGGATATCGCGGCCTCGACATGAAGGGCGAAGTAGGAACATGGGTGGTTTTTAGTCAGTAGAAGTCTGACACTCCCTTTCGCTCTGCCCAAGAGCGGGAGGGGTTATTTGATGATTTCCCACCCCCCAAAAAAAAAAAGGGGGTTGATAAAGAGAAACACTGACCGGCACTGCAACTAAGCATGAACACTTCAGTTGAATAACGAAGGTGAGCACAAAGAAAGGAGTTTGGTAAGTAATTATGTTTCGGGGGATCCAAAGGCGTTTAATAGGTATGTAAATAGGTATTTATGGATTGTTTTTATTTAGCGAATGGGATATCCCAATAGATTACACGTATTGTAGATATATGATAACTTACCTGCGAATAATATTCATTGAAGAACAGACTTAACAATCGACAATCTTGTAAAACATCAAGATTTGCAAATTTCGAAAACAATAGAACTGTTGGTATCTTGTTGACACGCAATTTGTTTCCATCAGAGGTAAACGTCTAGAAAACAATCGGACTTCACAATTGTATTTTATTAAAATAATGAGTTTCCGGATAATTAGGTGTTCCTTCAATAACAAGATATTTATGTCCATGAAAATAAATATTTAGATTGGGACTTTTTAATTTCATTGTAAGGTGGAGACAAGTTAAGACTTTAGAAGCGAATATTATTTACATCAACAGTATTTTAGGAAACCCGATATATTTTGTTAAGAGCTAGATAGATATACAGTTGTATATCTTGTAAGTTTTTTCAGCTTTCTTGTATCGCTGGTACTTGTATGGAAGGGCACACCTATTGTTTTTGTAGTTTCACATCAAGTTATCATTAAGTGTATGTAGCAGTTCATAGAAGACGCCTGTTCTTGAAATTACAACGGGGTAATGCCAACAGTTTCGGAGTAAAATTGCTGTGAGCTACGGACGGACAGAAAACAGGACGGGACAATTTTTTTATAATGCTTCCGTTTTTGTAGTACTGTAAATGTCAAAACTGAATGATTGTTTTAACTATTTGCGTTTTTTACAATTTACAAAACCTTTTATCAAGAATTGAGAAGAAATAACAAAATATCGTAGTTTTCATGAGTAAAGCTGATTTAATAAATAAAACTCAATCTTATAATTACTATCTCATTTATGTTTACAATAAGTCGCCTCTTTGATCTTGAGCTATCGCTAATATTTATGAATGACTGAATATTTTGATAATGATTACACATTACACGCGCAAGAAGATTCCCGACTGTAGGGTAGCCATATCGTTCGAAAAGCAAAATATTTATAAAAATCTTTAATACTTTTCTATCAATTTTTTATAATTACTCACTTAGCTTTTCATATTATAGTGCCTATTTAGCCTTTCTATAAATACCTTTCAACTACAGGCATTTTCTATGCCTAAATGGAGACTTCTCGACATGCAATGTAAACGAAAATTATACGTAGTTAACTTATTTTATATGTATTTTATTATTTTATAGAAAGACAGATACATAGATTAATTGCACTTTATTATGTACACCAAATTACAGGTCTCTTTACAAAGTCATCAGTACATCATCATCATCCTGCCCTTGTCTGATGTTACTTGGGGTCGGCGCAACACGTTTTTTTCTTCCATTTTGCCCTGTCAACCACCAGGCAATCGCTTTAGTCCTTTTTCTTTCATATCTGTATTCCTTCTCACAATCCATCTATTCATCATCATCATTTCAGCCAAAAAACGTCCACTGCTGGACATAGGCATCCCCCAGGTGTCGCCACATTGACCGGTCCCGTGCGTCTCGTACATCCAACGGGTACCCGCAACCTTCACCAGGTCATCGGTCCACCTAGTGGGAGGCCTACCAACGCAACGTCTTCCGGTTCGCGGTCGCCAGTCCAGAACTTTCCGGCCCCATCGGCCATCCATCTATTGATTCCATGGTATTAATTCTCTCAATCCATAATCACAACGTGGCAACGCTATCATACACCGGCCTTCTCTCCCTCTTCATCCCCCGAAATTTTATTATTTTATTCACACACGTTTCTTCCTCCTCATCTTTTGTCACTGACGCCAAACTGGCGCCATTTTAAAACTTATATATTACTTATGAAAATGGCAAGAACTTCGGCCTTCGAATAGGGGACTTCAACATAACTAGCAAAATGTGACTGCATTATTACTTAGATACACCTCTGCCTAACCCTTCAGGAATGACAGCGCCTAATGTTGTTTTTTATGTTATTTCTTACTTTATCCATCTTATGGTCACTCTACACACCATACTTAGTTATAATTCGACAAACATAATATTTAACATAACCTTAACGCTCGATTAAACGTAGAGTTCATGAAAACATGACTTGTTTTATATTATTTTTGGTGCATCATCTCGTAAGAGCATATTACGCAATAAGGTGCAAGCTTGCAAAAAAACATTACTGAAAAAAAAGATCGCCTACGAATTGAGAACCTCCTCCTTTTTGAAGTCGGTTAAAAATACTGTATTAGTTTACAAGATTAAACTGTTGAAGCCTTTCCGGATTTTCACACACTAATAAAAAGTACCAGAATGCTACTTCACTAAATAACTATTTCATTACAATATTGGAATTCGGAAACTAAGAAAGTACTATAATAGTGTGGGTTTCGAATGAATTACATTGAAAAAATCGCCTGTAACCGAAGAAACCTTTCTTTTGAAATAAAACTTTTTGTAGTAACTCTTTTCTGGTTCCACCATAAGTTAAACTACGATTAAAACTAACTAACTATGATTAAAACTTAGCGTCACTGTAGAATGATAACCTCGTATGTCCAGAATACAAACTTTACAGGAAACAGAAAAAATGTTTCATTTCCTCAATGTTTTTGTAGTATATTATATTTTTTTTGGCATTAGTAGTCATTTATTGGTTTCACGGTTTCACCGTGTTATAAAATATGTGGCTTTCATTCGATTTTCACAAAAAAAGAAGAGATAAGTTCGTTTTTGACATACGTGGTTTTCATTCTACAGCAACGTTAGGTAATATCAATCATTTTAAATGATCATGAGTAATAGCTAACATTAATAAGTGTATCAAGATTGAGCCCGTAAACGTTCTCCACTGTAAAAAGCCATGAAAGGTTTGCTTCAATAACTTTCAGGTGCCTCGCCATTATCACTACATAGTATAAAACAAAATCGCTGTCGCTGTCTGTCCGTCCCTATGTATGCTTAAATCTTTAGAACTTCGCCGCGGATTTTGAAGCGGTTTTTTTTTAAAGATAGAGTGATTCAAGAGGAAGGTTTTAGTATATAATTTGACCGACATCCACGCGGGTGAAGCCGCGGCCATTCCCGTCGGGGCTGCGGGTTGTTCGCAAGAGATACCGCGGTCTCGACATGAAGGGCTAAGAAGGAACATGGGTGGTTTTTATTCAGTAGAAGTCTGACACTCCCTTTTGCTCTGCCCAAGAGCGGGAGGGGTTATTTGTTGATTTCCCACCCACCAAAAAAAAAAAAAGCCGCGGGCATCAGCTAGTTTTGAATAAAGGGTGTTTCATAATAGGTATACTAGGCTTAGGTCTATTAGACTTACTGCGGTACTCAGAGATATTTAATGATTACCTACTTAAGCCGTCACTAAGTAAAGATTTGACATACTTTTGTATGACAAAACTGTCAAAACCTTTACTAACTAATGGCCTAAGTAATCATTAAAGCTCTCTGAGTGCGGCAGTTAGGTACTGAAGTCCCTTAACACGTAGCTAAGTTTTGGGCTGAGTCCGTTTTGATAACCAAGAAGTATTAGGTATCAAAAGAATACTAAAAACTAATTGCAGATGACGTAATGCAAGCTGTATGCAAGCTGCACTTCCTGTGCAAGAGCTTATCACAAATAGTTACATAAGTGCGGGCACGCGCGGACGCTCGGGCGCCCGGTCTGACATTAGCCTAAGGTCAAGGTGAACGCTATTATCCTTGTTATGTGACGTCACCGAATGGCGCAACTGAATGCACATCAATCGTACTGACATTTGCTCAGTGTTTACTATTCGCATAGAGCTGTGCACACTGGAATTACGAAATCGGTAATTACCGAAATCTTTATTATTTATATATTTTTGGTTAAGCTCATTCTCATTGATCTAAAAATAGTACACATTGCATAGTGATCTATCTTTCAATTCGCAGCAAGTGTAATGATTTCAGTTTCAGAATTGCCTAAACGACTAAATTGACGCTTTCAATGACGCCAGATGTGAATGCACTCATTGTTTTAAAAAAATGGTTAGCTAGATATAAATATCTAGGTCACGACACCCACTGCCAATAGCTTGAAAGATTTCACTTTCAGTCATTTTATTTAACAAGGAAAGTGGTTTCTGTTTAACCACTCTTGCTACAAATATGACATGAATACACAAGTTTGCCTTATTTCTTAATGTGATCTACAGCTACTGAAATAGTAGGTATTACAGCACAGACAAACAATATCGAGAAAATTAATCAAATCAGGCAATATTTACGGCCTACGGGTGCTTGCCGGAAACGGGCAAATAACAAAAATATTAATAAGACTTTCTCATGGGGTATTCCAAAATGTTTGGTTATTCCTAATATTATGTAATGACGAGAGAAATGATCAGGTTTTTGTTCGAATTTCCTTGAATTCTTAATCGTAGGCATTTCGACATGGTTTTACGTAGGTATCTATGACACCATCTTTTGTTGTCCAGGGCTAATCTATCACGACATACGGTAGGCGGGAGGGGGATAACTTATATATATATGGCTTCTGGCAGCTGAATTCGGCGTTAATCTTTCTTCATACAAATGTTCGGGTATCACTTACATGGGTCTAGTCACAAGAATAACCTGATTTATAAATAAGAAATGGAACCCCCGCGTCTTTCGATGATAAACGCGAGACATTGACCTCGTTGCGGCTCGTATACATAAACAATGGCTACACGGGTCTGTTATCTAGACGGAGTGCATCTATTGAGAGCTGCTCACATGTGAGTGCACGTGAACCGGTGACATCCTGCGCTATGTTTCAGCAAGGTTCAGTTGTTGATTGGTGTGGAACTGTGAAGTTTCGTAGAAATATTGGCTAATTTGTTAAGCGTTATTTTTAACTACATAATTGATGAAACATGTCAGTTTTCCATAAAAACGTAAGGGAGCAAAGCGATGCGTAGAAGTTGAAGATTCTACTAACTACAGGATAAACCAAAGACGCAATGCGGAATTCAATCAATGTGATTGGTCGATTCCAGCACATCTGGCCCTCAATACTTACTGTTATCACAACGTTAATCCTGTAATCCCCGAACAGTTAGGCAGATGTGTTGCTAATAGTACACCCACGTTTTGCCAGCTATGTTTTAAGTCCCATGTAATTGCATGGCGAGCCTATTGCCGTCAAAACAGAATGGTGAATAATAAGAGGTTTTTTTTTCAAAATTTATATGCTTTAAATATGAGCAAAGAGTCCGTACCAAATTTTTTCCGATGGAAGACTACATCGAGAATACGGATTATGCGATTTTAGTTGTTCTGTAACTTTCCTAAATCGATAGAATTCATAACAAAGTATTATTGCATAAGGAAAATATGAAGCAAAATCTTGTCTAATCTAAATGATTAAGTGAACATTTATTGCTTCTACTATTTATGTACTAGCACTAGTAACATTAATAAATAATTAATATATATTATGATTGTTATCTTAGAGATGGGAGATGTCGAATAATATCTTGTTTATCGATCGAATCGAAATTGATTCATCTTACAATCAAGAAGTATTTTAGTCCTACGTTTTTTTTAATAAAACGATCAGAAAAAGAAAAACGTGAAATCCGAACGTATATTCTCATTCTATAAAACTTCTAAAACATTTTAGATAAATCGATTAACTTGATACTAAAGTATTTAGACATTTCCCATCACTAGACAATATAATATAAACAAAATGGTAGAAGTTGCAAATGCATCGTTTTCCTTATTAGTATACCAATGCCGGGGTCGCCTTGCGTCCTGCTAATGCTTTTATTACAAGCTATATAATTGGTTTATTACCTTCATGCGACATTACTATAATAGGAAATATCCTGGTGCAGTTATTTGTTAGTTGGTTGTCTCTGGGCAGATTGTTTATCACTATTTATTCGTAGGCACCCACCAGCTCTTCCTGCTGATACAATGTTGCAGGATACGCTATACTGCGTTTAAAAATAAGTTTTCCTTAATAAAGTTTAAATTCAACTAAGTATTATATTATCAAAAACTTTCATATTTTTTCCCATTTTGTAGAGAACCTAATGCTAAATGCATTAGGTTCTCATTAAGCTTGTTTAGAAGACGCTTTCAGAACCGTCAAGCGTAAAATCGTCACGCCCTCACATATTTTATGAAGTTAAAAATGTGGGTGAAATATGGCCCGACACCGCACACGAGATTGTACTGAGTATAAGGAGACATTTGCCCAAATGTGAGACAAAACATTGGATAAGGAAAATGGTTTTTTTTCAACACGGTTGTCATCTTTCACAGACATCGGACGGAAATAATTTGCGTAATGACCACGCCTATTCATGACGTGCAAATTTTAGCAAGCTCAGGCGGTCAGGCCTGTTTGTGTTGACCAATAAAGTGATCCTTGTGTTGACTGAATTTGGCTGTAGAAACCTCTTTGTCAATTCGAGAATTTTACGATTATACAAAGAATTGAATTTATTAATTGAGAAAAAGCTGGGCAGATGAGGATGATGTTCCTAACCTTTAGAAAACCAGTAGAATACCAACTTGAGTCCATATTCTTCAGACCAAGTGCTCTGAACTGGCGATATCTCAATAAAGAGAACCCACTAGTTAGCTAACATAAAAAGTGCGTAAGTCTACAGCGTAACTTTCTCGACGCTGAATATAGATAGAGAAACCAGATATCCCCAAAAACCCACAAATTACATGATCACAATTGACAGTCAGACGGCAAGACAATCATTGAGTAATGTTGTAGACCCTTGCGTAACGATTGCTGTGCGTAAGGTCACTAACATCATCTAATTTTGCACGCTTTCGTAACATTCAACTAAAGTAAAAATCGAGCACGCCTCTAATATTATTCCTGACATCAAGGCAACCGTGAATTAGATTTTTAAAGAGAACAGAGTTATTGCTGACGGCTGTACGGAATTTTATGTTGCAGAAAAATCATGTCCTTGATCTAAATAAATATATATTTGTTTTAGCAATATATCACGTTTGTGAATTCGCAACTGTTGCTGAATGATGCCTATAGCGATCGGTACAGTTGTGTAAGTCACACTCGTCCATGATACGTTTGTGGTAAGGAACCTGTTTCAGTTGTTTAATAATTTAAGCTAAGCCATAGTCCAAGCCATAGCCCAATGGGGGTCCGAGGAGGCTATCTAGTTCAAGGGAAACCTGAAACTTTTTAAAAGAACACAGAACATAATTTGTGTTCAGGTAATGTTTTGTTCACTATATTGTTTGTTTTTTTTTATTAACCTGTACTTTCCCACTGCTGGGTACACCCCCCCAACCCCTTCCATGTGCTCCTTTCCTCGAATGTTTATTACAATTTTTTTCTTAAACTCAGAACTTATATTGTTTTTACATTTCGGAATAAAAATGGCCGTGTTTGTCTAGTATTCTTAGTACACAACATTCATCATTGTTGTTTATCCTCTAAGATAAACTGAGGTCTTCATCCTTAGTTACGTCACGTCAGAAATAAGTATTTTTATCCCACGTTTTATTTGTTTGTTATTCTCGGAATTAGTTGGAACAAACAAAATTAAATGGTTGTTTTTGAGCTTTGTACGTTCTCCTATTTCGGAGTAAAATATTCCATAGCCAGGCTCCTTTTGAGATATGACTGACCAACGCCTGCGTCAGGAGAATATGCGCGTACCATCTTAGGCTGCCTAGAGAACCTATAATAGCTTCAAAGAAACACAGATGACAATTTGCCTAGTCGTATAAGGTAAGTATTATAATAGGTGAAACACTACTGTAATGTTGAATGGCTGATTATCATGGCCTGAGTATTAACTACAAGTACTAGATCTAGACTGTCAATGGAGTCATAAATAGTGTCTATCTACGTATACGATCTCACTTACTTCATCAACACAAAACTCTTTATAAAAATATTAATTCCTTATATTTTGTTAGGCAGGTGGGAATTCCATGAAATGCATTGATTGTGTCTTTGAAATATTTTCCGTGTGTAAGATATTATAAATTATTGGTATTATATTTAAGTATTTACCAAAGACTGAACGTAGGTACCTACAGATAATCTTAATATTACGCAAACACGAGCTTTCGTTCGCGATGACATCATGCTCCTATATTTGTACCAGTTATTCAACGATTAATTAATTATTAAAACAATAAATGTTTGAATTTATGAATCAATCGATACCTGCGTACACAATTCATACAAATAGACATCTCATTCATAACTTAATTGTTGCGAAACGGAATAACCAGTGTTTCTTTATCTTATTCCTGTTGCATCTCCATTTTAACAAAAGGTTAAAAAGGGATAACCATGGGTTTTCCCACAATGTAAAGAGCGTTTACCGGCCACTTGAAAATAGAACATAACATCGCGCCTATAACTCCCGATGGGTTTGCCCGACCCGGGGAAAATTAAACTCATCAACATCGTCTTCGCAATAAAGTGGAAATATACTTCTGTGAAAATGTATGCAAAAAGCTCTCATGTAAAAAAAGATTTACCTGAAGGTAAAAATGGGTAATGGTTTACGGTGATTAAAAATGAATAGGTGAGTATTAAAGAAAGTTAATGATATTAAGCATAAACATATAGTTATAGGATTGGCGAAAGCTTTTACTTTTAGCGCTACAACAGGTTTGGCAGAGCACAGACGGGTCAAGGTCGTGCCTCACGAAAAGCCGTTTGTCGCCGCGAGCACATTCTTATAATCGGACAAAACCAATAAACTCAGCACAAATCCATTATGCGACATTTCTCGTAAGACTTTATTGGCGAATTAGTAAGAAGAACACCTTAATTTTTATGAGTTTGACACCCACTCGCACAGGTGTCTCCCTGCCTGTTTATCAGTCTGTCTAGCAGTTCTCAGAATGAAGCGTCTGTTTGTAACAAGAGGCGATTGACTCCATGTCTGCTGTCGATTTGTTACGTCGAACCGCATTTATAATATTATCTTTATCTTATAATCAAATTAATTTTGAATTATATTAATGGTAAGTATTTTGTTACAATTTAAGGTGAAACTACCTGTTTTTCGTTCTTATAGACTGGAATGGTCTGTACATAGGGAAAACGTTTACAAGATTTTTTTAGTTTACAACGTTCTTAACTTTTTTTTTTGAATGGTGGGATATCATCAAATGACTTCTCCCGCTTTGTATAGAGCGGTAGGGAGTGTCAGACTTCTACTGACTAAAAGCCACCCATGTTCCTTCTAAGTCCTTTGTGCCTAGGCCGCGGTATCTCTTTCGAACAACCCGCAGCCCCGACGGGAAGGTGATCCCCTTAAAGGGAGAATGCTGTAATTTCAAAGGTTTTCAACTTAATGTAGACGTAAAAGCGTTGAATGCCAGCTAACTTAGCTATTCTTCTTAGCTTTGCTATAATCTTCTCTTTCTTCTTCAACCTTTGGCCACTTGATGCTGAGTGTAGGTATATATCTTCAAAATAATCTCCTCCATCATTTTAAAATTTCACTATTTTTATAATTTGACTAAATGATTATCTTGGACACACCGGTCTCCGAATGACCGACAGGATATGGGCAAGATGATCCCCACAAACTAACTTTACTCCAGTTTTATATATTTCTATGCTCTTAACTTACGCCGCAGTTGCGAGAGGTGCGGGGTATTGGCTACTACATATAGCTTCATGGGATCATCTCGTACAAGTTTTCTCTACTATAGAATCTATGAAAGTCACGTGGTCTTAGTATAGATACCTACTCAATGGGTTGAAGATACTCTGTTTTATAAATAATTGCATTCACGATATCAACGTGTGTCGTGTTCGGATAGGTTCGTAGACCTGTTAATTAATATCTTATAATTATTGTGAAATATGTTGATTACGTAGCAAGAAAAGCCTGATTTTAGCCACAAATATTAGTAGTATTTCGGTTTTATGTTAATAATCTATTATTTATTCTATAAGTAAAAATCAGATCGGTAGGTTCTTTAAACTTACTTCGAGCATCATCAATTCTGGTTATTTCAGAAGGATGAAATTAACATTGTGTATGCGTAGGTAAGACAGCCAAAAATGAGTCCGTACCACCCTTGACCTGCTGGGTGGTTGCGCAATGGAACCCGAAGGTGTGCAGACGTCACAAGGTCGCCAGAATGAATTGGTCATCTTTTTCCTTGCCAAAGTAAACTTACTCTTTGATTTATTTGTGAAGTTGTAACGCGTAGATTGTGCAGGGTCAGGTCTTGGTTAATTAGTTTGATTGTGACTTTCCTACGTAATGTAATGACATTAGGTATGTTGGAACATTACAAGTGTAGTGGTTCAGTAAACCGGAACGAAGTGTCACAGATGTATGAAGAAACTTTCAAGGCTTTATTGTTATTAATTAAAACATTGTTTATTGAAGGTTAGATATTAATTATGTTATGACTATTTGGTAGTATATAACAAGTATGAAGTTATTAATTACAGTTTATTCTCGCTTCCTCGATCATTAATTAGTTGAATAATACAGTATTTAAGTTAAACAAACAATAGATAAGACAATGATTCGAACCCATTCGAATAGTCATTAATTATTTGCAAAAAAAAACTGTGAGCGAAGTCAATAAAATTCTATAGCTTACCATGCTGTATTCATAAAAAGCTAATTGAAGCAAATAGGCTACAAGTACATGTCAGTCTATAGGCGTGGTTGTAGCAACGTGACACGACGGCACGTTTCAGACATAAGGCAGACTTACCTACATGAAATAAACACCATTAATGGCACTTAAATAAGTTAATCTGCAACACTTCGAAGTCGTACCAACGTTCCCTTGGTACCGGGTTTATACGGTCTGTCTGCGGAGTGCGGTACTATAAGTGATTTATATCTTCACCAGCTGCAACCCCCGACTTTAATAGTCTCTTAGGTACGCTCTTGTTCCTGTCGGGGCTGCTGATCGTTCGAAAGATACACCGCGGCCACGGACACAAAGGGCTAAGAAGGAACAAGGTTGGTTTTTAGTCAGTAGAAGTCTGACACTGCCTTCCGTTCCGCCCAGAGCGGAAGGAGTCCTTTGATGATATCCCACCCACCACAAAAACACCAGCAGACCAGTGGTCTTGCTGAAAAACTTCTTAATAATAATAATTTATTCAATTTAGATAACAGTGATCCATATTTTTGTAGTAGGTATACCAAGGAATAATGTTAGAATTAGAATAATGTTATACACAACACATACTACCAAAAATGCATAATCATCAAATAAATTATTCATAATGCATGCTATATAATATCTAAATTCAAAAAACAAATTCATTTTAAAACTACAATTTAAATAAAAATAGACTACTTGTGTCAGCAGATTAATGGAACTATAAATCTTCTAAAGTAATTACCATGAATATGTCTTCAGTGGTTCAGCAATTAGGTGTTGTCTCTCTTCAGCTTCAGGCCGCATGAGTTTCTTACACAACTTTTTTTGACTTTAGTATTTGACATTTCACCATGTTTGAGAACCAAATGTACTGCAGTCAGTTATAGCAATCACCTGACCCTCCTTTGCATAAATGGGTGACAACTTTTAGAATTCGAATTGATATAATTCTATATTTTTACCATTTGAGCAAAGTTAAGAAATTATTTAAAAAGAAAATCTATCGAGTCGTATTGCCTGGCTGTAACGCGTCTTAAAACATATAATTTGTTGTTTCCGTATGATTTGAAGACCTAATACTTTAGTAGGTTTAAAAAGCGTTGACCCACACTAGGTTTTTTTTCTGTATCGTGAAAGCAAACATGTAAACTCCCATAGTACACAAACACATCTGTAGGCCATATAAAAATTTGTTCCGTGTCGGGATCAAACCCGCGACACGCAACACAGCAGTAATCAATTTTTTTATATGAAAATATTTAATACAAGTGTTGCATAACCACTTCTGGTTTATCTTGTTTACTATGTACTCGTGTTTACGTTGTCTCTGCCGGGTTCGTAGACCGACCATGATCTATCGTCACCTAATGTACATTGTACGAACAAATTTTGTTTATCATCACTTTTCGTATACTTGTCCAAGTACTTAATAATTCACAAATTCGTTCGACGCGACTCGATGGCGACGCATGAAACAGTCGACGGTAATTCCGCATTATAAATATATGCTGGTAGTTCCTGGAGTTGGATCGATAAGCCACCCTCAGCAATTTTCATAATAACCATAGCTTGCCGACGATACAACGTATTGATCGATTGCAATTTGCAACTGAATAAGTAATATCTAGCCTCCCCATTCTTACATTTCATAACTCGGTAACTAAATCAAATAGTTTCACGGCAATAACTTGTTAAAATTATAATAATGATGCGTAATTTTAAATTATGCATTAATTTATTAAACCTAACCAATATTAAGCGATTTTTATGTTACTGTGTCAAGGAATTCAGGGTGATCTCATGGGCAATCGCAAAAAAACTGAAACACGTTTAAAATTTTAGGTACACCGTTCTTGATTTGACTTTTTAGTCATGCGCATGAATTCTTTTTTATTTTCCTTCGTGGAGAGTTCGAATACAGCTACATCGTACTTACTCTATTATAATTAGATGGAATTTATTTCCACTAAATATTCATTGAAGTTAACGATTTTATTGTAATTGAATTAAGAGATTAAATAACTTTTAACTATTGAGATCGTATTAGGAGGACCCACCTGAGAAAAATAAAAGCAGCCTGTTAAACTGGCACAATAGTTATTATTGGAAATGATCTCAAGGCTACGGAATAAATAAGTTTTACGAAAAATATCGAATTCCTGATATTATCTTCAATTTATTTTTAGATATGCACGCATTGCTGACGGTGACGACCCATGTTGCATCTCCACAGGGTATCTTCGATGGTAAAAGTACCACCAATAAATTCATTGATATAAACCGAAACGCTAATAAGTTAAAAACGGCCGGACGTTAAATCGGCAATTCCGAAGCCCAACAAATGTTATGCTATCCTATAGTGCTTTAATTTTGCTATTACAGACAGATTAATATTAAAAAATTAAAATAAAGTTAAAAAAAATATAATTCTTGCAGACAATCATTTTCTTGTAACATTACAAGAAAAATCGTCTCTCGCTGAAAATTATTCCTATAAAAACCACACCCTCATACACAGGCCTATTTCGTTAGAAGAATATCAACATTAAAGTTAAATCCCCTTAGGTAGTTGTTACAGAGACACAGTGGGTATATCTACACCTCATTAACCCTACAGCGTCGTATGGCAAAGCCGCAGGATCTTATTACGAACAACGCACATAATTTACGAAACGAGTATATGTAAGTACTTTCCTCAAATTAATGCGAAGATTCTACGCACAAGTGTGTTGTCTCGACAAAATTAATGGATAGCTCGCCTGTCCTTGTTACTGTCAAGCAAGATTGTTTCGAAATATTTTGACATAAAGCTGCTAAAATTAATGAAAAGAAACAATAAACACGCTCGATGAAAACCCGGAATATCTAACAAAATTTAGGCTAAGCACGAATTTTACTTTACTGAAACTAGTCTTCCTAATATTAAACATCCAATGTATTGAACTTACCATAAATGGCAATACATAAATCAGTGACTCAGGCCTACAACGATCTCTAAACCTTACAGTGAATTCTAAGTGGAGAATTCTAAGTGCATAAGCATAATCAGCCTATAATTTTCTCACTGCTGGAATTCCAGGCCTCCTTTCTACCATAGGGAATGGGCTATAATCCACCACGCAGGCCCAGTGCGGGTTGGTAGATGTCACATGTCTTCGAATTTTTGGTTCTAGGACATCCCGGTTTCTCCACCGTTGTGTGTGGAGCTTACATACATAAATACCCATAGATTATGGTATCCCCATTTATGTTGTATCCCCATTTCGGCTACATGTGATGGGTACCTAATCACATCCATGGCCATGTGCCGTGGCGTGTAAGGGGTATTCCAGGCCATCAAGCATAACCGTATTGGACTTTATATTCCTGATAGAGCTTTGATGAAGATAGAGATGACTATGTTTATTTGGAGCTGGTTATAAATTGCATGTTGGTGCCACTCAACACATATCGCTTGTATATCCTCGAAATTAGAAATAAAATAAAATAATTAATTAAATTAGCTGCAACTAATAACTAACAAATATGGATGTGATCTTAGGATGAATCTGAAATAAATGATTTATTATTATTATTATAAGTCCTACCCTACGTAAATAGTAAGTAATTCATGGTGTCACGCACTTTTATAAAATTGGCAATTTTACATACAAAGTTTATTTTTGACACAGATTAAAAAAAACTGTTGTTGTGATTGTTTTGACCTAAACTGAAACTGGTTGATTTGACCTAAGCACAGGTGTGGGCATTAAAGTTACTTTTAACTATCGCAAATTATTTTCAAGCTTGAAGCTGGAACTGAAATTAATTTATGTATTCTGTCCTCCCGCTAGGTGGAACGATGACCTGGTGAAGGTTGCAGGGACCCGCTGGATGCGGAACGCACGGGACCGGTCGATGTGGCGACACGTAGGGGAATGTCCAGCAGTGGACGTCTTTTGGCTGAAATGATGATGATGATTTTTTTTTCAGCCATAAGACGTCCACTGTTGGACTAAGGCCTCCCCCATAGAACGCCATAATGAACGGCAACCTGCCGTTTGCATCCACCGGTTGCCCGCGACTCTCACGATGTCGATGGTCCATCTGGTGGCAGGCCTACCATCGCTGCGTCTTCCGGTTCGTGGTCGCCACTCGAGAACCTTTCTTCCCCATCGGTTGTCGGTTCTTCGAGCGATTGCAAAGCAATCTAAGCAAGCGCGACTGCTGTGCTCTATTCCCAGTTTGTGCGAAGTGTTATTGGGTTTTTCCACGAGGAATTTCTCAGTAGCAGTCACAAAGTCTGGATTTGTGCCCGGTTGATTACAATAAAAATAAAATAAGTTTATTGACACAAAACACTTTTGTTTTTAATGCAAAGAAAATGTTAAACTATATAATAGGCTCGGCCCCCTTGTAATATACATGGGACTTTAATATAACTGGCGAAATGTGGGTGTACTAATGACTAAACTAACCTCTGCCTAACCCTTCTGAGATTACAGGCGTGAAGTTATGCTATGTTAAATAATTATTAGGCTTAATTCAATTTTCAACCGACTTCCTAAAAAAGGAGGTTCTCAATTCGTCTGTATGTTTTTTTGTACGTTTTACTGATAGTGATTGGGTACGCGGGGAATATAACCAAACGGAAAAACAACACAAACTATCATAACAGAAACATTCCTATGGCCTATTACCGCTCACACGCTCACTTCTTTTTATCAGCATGATAGCAGAATAATGAATAAAAAATATAAGTTAATTTCATTCATATTTTCCAGTCGCCAGCCATCATAAGTGCATACGCATAACGCATAAGAAGGAACACGGATGGGTTTTAGTCAGTAAGAGTCTGACACTACCTATTGAGCGGGAGGAATCATTTGATGAATTCCCATCTTTAAAAAAAACAGCTACATACGAGTAAGACGTATTATTTCATTGTTTGCTAGGTATTCCATATAGGCTAAGAGTCATGCTACAATGACACAGAATCTCTAGAGGTGAAACTGACTTTTTATTTGTCATGTAATAGACAGCCAGACAGACTTTAGGAGCTAGTTCGCTGTGGATCATAAATTAGTCTCACCTTGATAGACGATTAACCTGTTGAACGTCCGCTAACATTGCTTGAATGTCTTATGATCCACCGGGTGCTCATAAGGACGCTCGAGGACTTAACCTAGATTTGTAGTCAAATAATACGGGTAAGTCTAAACAGTTTTTCTAAAAATAATTTGCTTCGCAGACGTTTTTTGGAGAGTCAAAATAATATTACGATCCCGATGTTATAGATCTCTTTTGGTACACAATATACAGGATGTAAATCAACCCATCACACAGCCGTCAACCAAGCATTCTATACATCAAACTAAGTACCCCTACGCAAAAATTTTTGCTGAAAGACTTTTTTTTGGGTCAAAAATCACATTTTACGATAAAACTCAATGTAGCACTGGTAAAATATTGTGCTAGTGGATGCTTTGAATAGTAAACGGATCATAGAGGTAATTTAAGTAAAGTTATAACCTGAAAAACTAGTATTTATAAAAACAACTGTGAAAAATTTGGAACTTTTGACCCCCAATATCTCCATAACTAATAGGTTCCGTGTGTCAGTGGTGGGGAGAACAAGTGCCTTTCGTTTGCGTTAAGGGTATTACTTATAACGTCATATCTGAAACCTACTCGCAATGTTCAGCAATTGGACTTATACCAACGTACTACCAATCTACAATGTGGAAAGCCTAAAAGTAAATCCGAAGTAAAGTTAAACCTTTTTTCACATATGTATCGATATTGCTTCAGTTTTAAAAGGCCCGAGTAAAAACTTCCCTCTACCCGAACTACTATACAGTTAATATGTATATTACATCCTTGACTTTGTTATAAACAAAGTGAATCATTTTACCATTATAGAAGTATAAATTACAAGTGCATAACCAGAGATTCCCAGACGTGCTACACATTCCGTCTCACGTCTTATCTTAAATTGACTGTCAATGTTCTATCAATCAAGCACTTCGTTCGATGCCACTGAATCGAACGTCGCGTCGGTACTTTACGGACCATTTATTTGCAAATTATTATAGGTAATAGGTAGGTACCCAATGCAAGCTTCGCAGTATCCTAAAGAGTTGCAAAATAAACATCATTTATCATTTAGCCCCCAATCAGAGTCCATACCTCAAGTTCTAAACTTGTTTCTGCTACTACACCACACTACACTGCCCAATCTTTGAACGTGTTGTCAGTTAAACTCGTTAGTGTCATTTCGAAATAAAAAAATATAAAAATCGGTCCACAATAAGTACATAGAACGGCCGTGAGTACTGTTCCTACTAGGATACTAATTAACATAATTTGCTACGAGACCTAATGATATTTTATGACGCACGTGTTCGTACAATATTTTGTAGATAAATACAAAACGTGTTCCAGTGATCAAGTGATGGCCCTGAACTCGGCGACCTCCTTACTGCCAGCTATTACAATCAATTGCTACCGTTGCTTGTCTACCGCTCCTGAAAATAGAATGATCAAAGTGAGCTAGGTACCTGGACGTCTTGATTGCACTTCCCTGTCGTAAAACTGCGCTCTTACTGTCATGTGCAACATACAACATTGCAGAATGTTATTATGTACTGAACGAACAGGAACAATGTTTTATTTGGGTACATTGTGATTTATTCTGGCTGCTGCGGCTGTTATGTAACATAGAGGTAAAGTGTTACGCTTCCAAACGTCCTAGCGTAAGCTTAATAAATCTAAATCTTTACTTAGAAAAACGGTATGGTTCAACATTGTCTTTGATTTTCACAGAATTTAAAGTGGGCAGTTATTTATTATGAGTTTCTTTGTAGATCTTTTACGATCATAAGAATACCTAGGTAGGTACCTACAGTACTGAAAAAAACAAGTTTTTTAAATGTTATTTTAAAATGCGATGTTCATCGTGACTTCGAAAATCGAAAAAGGTAAAAGGAACGACGTTGATAAATGGGGTTAAATCGCCCACGCCAAGCGCCCTTGCTATCAGATTTTACCAACATTATAGTGAATGAAATATTTGTTTATTATTGCACTTTTTATCGGCATTTATGAATAACAAAAAGTACGTTTATTTTCAATGTTATCCGGTATAGTTTGCAGACATACCTACGGTTAAATGTAGTACGTCTGAGAGTGCAAAGTTCGGTTTTTCACGAATCACTCAATTAGGCAATGATTCATTACTGGTCTAGTCTATCATGCAGAAGAGAAGTGAGCATTTGCGTCCAAAAACTTCAGAAGGTACACGTGTTGTACTTTTGACTACTTGGAACTGAAATCTGAAAGTACATCTCACTGTAAGTGAGACATCAATAATTATTAGAGGGGAATTCTTTCATAGGAAAATCCCGAGTAAGGAAGAGAATATATTATGTATAGAAGTGATGTATCTACTGAAAATAAATATATTTCCCAAGCTATCAGAAAGGCGTCTAATTTTCTTCAACAAACGGTCATAAAAGACGTCTGGTCGTTTCAGGCACGTCATTTGAACAGGCTATATGTATTATCAACTCTTACAACAGCGGCAAGACTTTCGTGAAAATCTTTATGAGTTTTATACACTACGTTTTTTATTCGTAGTATTTTGTAAGCGTGCGTGTATGACCAGATGTATGAATGTGGTCGAGGTAAAAGGAGCATGTCACGATCGTAGCATGTGGCGTTTTGTGGTTTCTGCCTTGGATGACCATGGGAAAAAGGCGTGAGTCTATGTATTTTGTAGGTAATTAAATACCTATTAAAATAATACAATACTTATGCTAAATGTAAGTAAATATTATGTGGTATCATAAACTGCAACAAAGCAGTCAATAGAGACTCAACCGGAATTTGCTTGCTTGACGGACGACGGCGACGGTCAATGACTGGCTAAAATCGTGTTAGACAAATAATTACTGCGAATTAATTAATTAGTTAACGATAAGACAAATATTTCATTATTTATATTGGTAATATTTTAATACCAAACTAGCAACTGACAAGACTGTTAAATTAAGCGTAGAATCAATACTTATCTTCAAATATCAGTTTCTATATATATATGTATGTAAATCTATCAATACTTTGCTTTGAGCTTTCTAAGATAAGACCTAGGTAATTCAGAATCCAATCAGATTATTTTGTAACTGACTTCGAAAAAGGAGGTTCTATGTTTGGCTGTATGTCCATTGATATTTTCATAAATTTTGAACCGATTTACGAGTTTCTTCTTTCATTTGGTAGAAGAAGCTCGTGCGGTGGTCCCTTATAAATTTTGTTAACTTTACTTGGGTAGTTTATGATTTTTATAATACGTATTTTTTCTTCTTCGTTTATGTTGATGATTTCTTAATATCGACTCGTTACAATATAATTAAAAGCAACCGCAATTCAACAAACCTATTATATGTAACAGGTTTTAATCGTCGTGATCTGTGCAATGACTTTTGTAATTTAATTGTATTGTACTTAATGGTAACAATTAATATCAAATCTTTAGGTAACAATCTACCTAATATAATAAACACTTAGTATACATTTCGTATCACGTTTATGGTATCCAAGTCCGAGAGGTTATTGCCCTATTGCAGTTCAAAATAGGATTTAGTAAGAATGTAATAAACAAGAATATTGAATGACTTACATAATGTCAATAAACTGTGAATATTATTATGAATGACGTGAATCATGACTTAGGTACGAAATCCCTACGGTGGCGTAAAATAAACCCACTACAGTTGAATCATATCCTGTGACCATTAATTTATTTAAGTGGTACCTAATGCACGCGTTCGTACCGTGATGCAATTCGGTACTATTCAATTTGTTTTATTTGTTAGGAACAATTAAATTTACAAATGAACAAGATGACGTAGGTATATACCATGAGTAATCTTGATTTGATGTACGCGAGGAAAATAGACTGAAAAAATATAATATCACATTTCAGACATTTCCTACAATAGGGGATCGGACAAAAAAAACGAATTAGTCCGTCAGATAGATTTCCAAAAAATATTGAACACATATTTTTTCTTTTTTCACTTAAACAAAAAATGGAGACGATACAGTGCTTCGAAAACTCGTGAACTCCTCGAAAACGTGTGAAACATGTCAGTACATTTTTTACCTACAAATGACGTCACAACCCCCACTCATGATCTTTGACACGATTTATCTTCGTCAATCTTCATTAATTTGATAAAACAAAAACCGGCCAAGAGCGTGTCGGGCCACGCTCAGTGTAGGGTTCCGTAGATAATAAAATATTATGTAAACGAAGTTAAAAAAAAAATACGGGCAAATGAAACTTGACCTCTGGATTGTATAGGCGCTCATACGATTCAGGGACCAAATTATATTGGTTATTTGCAGTTTCCATCTGTTGTTTCCATCCAAGTTCAAAATAATTTTCCTAGAAAGTCCTTATAAAGTTCTACTTTTCAGATTTTTTTCGTATTTTCTAAACTTATGGTTCAAAAGTTAGAGGGGGGGGGACGCTTTGTTTTTTACTTTTGGAGCGATTATTTCCGAAATTATTGACATTATCAAAAAATTATTTTAGTAAACCCCTATTCATTTTTAAATACCTTTCCAACAATATATCACACATTAGGGTTAAAATTAAAAAAAAAAACACTTCCCACTTTACATATAGGGGGGCTACCCTAATAAAACATTTTTTTCCAATTTTTATTTTAGCACTTTGTCGGCGTGATTGATACACATATTGGTCCCAAATTTCAGCTTTCTAGTGCTAACGGTCACAGAGATTAAGCGAGGACGGACAGACGGACAGACAGACAGACAGACAGACAGACATGGCGAAACTATAAGGGTTCCTAGTTGACTACGGAACCCTAAAAACACGTATCCAATATTTTTAGATAATCTAACTGACGGACTAATTAGAATCCTATTATTTTGACTCAGTCCGATCCCCTACAGGTCATGCTAAAGATCGTTCCAAGTATAACGTTTAACCCGTCGGGGCTGCGGGTTGTTCGCAAGAGATACCGCGGCCTCGACATGAAGGGCTAAGAAGGAACATGGGTGGTTTTTAGTCAGTAGAAGTCTGACACTCCCTTTCGCTCTACCCAAGAGCGGGAGGGGTTATTTGATGTTTTTCACCCACCATAAAAAAATAAAAATAAAATAAAAGTATAACGTTTAACCTTTTACACTTAATAATAAAACCTAATGTCAATGAGGTCAATTTAATTAATAATGAAGAGTGCATTGCCGAATTTTTGGGTCACCTTGTGTTGTATAACTTATCTGTGACTTTCACAAGGTTGTCGTTAATGTCTACTAAGTTATCAAGGGAGCAAGCTACTTTATATCGATAACATTACTGGCGTAAATATGTATTTTATTTAGGTATGAAAATATTTTGCTTTCGGCTGACGTTGGTGAAATTCAGAACAACAATTACGGGAATTGGTAATAAAATAAAGTGGAGATACGTGATACCAGCGATAGGTACATTTGTAACGTTTACTACATAACAAAGTGATATTATAAAACTACTTGATAAAACATAATAATAATAAAAACACAATACTTAATATTACATGATTATTTTGGATTAATTTTTCATTATTCTGAGTTTATCTCGGAAAATCGCCATGATCATCATCATCATCATCAGCCTATAATGTTCCCACTGCAGGGACTCAGGCCTCCTCTCTAGGAGAGGGATGGGGTGTTATAATCCACCACGTGGGCCCAGTGCGGGTTGATATAGGTCACATGTCTTCGAATGTTTTGGTTCTAAGATATCTAGATTAGTTTCCTCCCGATGTTTCCCTTCACCGTTTTGAGAGCAAAAGTAAATTTAAATGTCATCAAAATCCTGGAACGTTAAAATGAAAATTTCTTGTAGAAAATATTTTGCCAAAGCTCTGTAAAAATTGTAAAATCGTAAAAAACTCCCACAATATTCTCAGCGCTTTAAATGATTAAGTAAGCCTTCGATAAACTTTATTTTCCGACTTCACCATTTGGCATTTCATCATAGAAACAGGTATTCCACTATAATATGTCAAATGTTAAAGAACTCTTGATTTTTACACAAACAAGGGACCGACAAAGTTATGCATGACATTATTTTGTGCTAATATTAGATTTAAAGGAAAAAAAACAGATAAAGGAGTTCCTTTTTTACAATAAATATTTGTATTTTTTTGATTTTTGATTTGTAATGTACATAATAATCTTACTTAAATTATCTTATTTATATTAGGTATATAATATGACTATACTAAACATAACAAAATATATAAACTAAACTAAATACAAACTAACTATAAGCTATTTTAGTTACATTCCAAATAGTGACATGTTAAGCTACATACTTGCTTAGACTATCTACGACTTCAAAGAGTGAAAGTACAGGAATCTCTTAATTTTTTTTTATAGGAAATACATGACGGAGACGAGAATCTCAGGAAAATCCTGGGCTATGCCCATTAATTAGTTCCCTATTCATTATTTAATTTACATTATTTTTCCAAGGATTGGAATTCCCTGCTTGCGCCGGTGTTTCCAAGTTGATACAACCCCAATCTATTTAAGTCGCGAGGTAATTGGCTCCTTTTAGGTTAGCTCATTCCATCATCACCTCATCTCTGTTCTCAGGACAAGATTGAAGTCAATAGTAGGCCATTTTAGTATAAAAGATCGATTCGAAAGATCATTAAGTTTGTTTTACTACTCATTAGTTCACTACTTAAGTACATAAGCAATCTTAGCCGTTACATTTGAGTGAGAGTGCAAGTTATAAGAAAATCAATATTTATGGTATCAGAACAGTATGGTATCCAAGGTCAGACAAGAATGTACACGAATGGTGTGTGGGATTGTGCTATTGGCCTACAATTTTCCACTAATTACTAGGTACCACCGCTATGAAGCGTGGGCTTCATTTGATTTATCTGTACCATTTCCAGGTGACCTCAAGTATAACGCCCAAATTATATTTAAATGGCCGCTAATATTGAGTAATTAAACGGTTATTGGCAAAAACGTGATTCACGCTTTGAACGCAATACAGAATGCATTAGCCTTATCTAATTATTATGCACTTAGAGGCCGTTAACCTACGAAACGCGCGGATTTTCCATTAAAATCTGAAATTTTCCGCGATAAGTTTTTAAACTGACATGATCAGTAACATTATAATTAACGGGATGTTTACCATTTATATAAGTTCAATATATTTTGGCGCTGTTGCAAGCTCCATGATCAGTATCACCGATAAACTGAAGTTTTGCGGGTGTTTATGAGTAAACCAAAAATAAATCGGGGACTCGAAACAAATAGTAATCATAGTAAATATCTAGTTTTCAGTAAGTATTAATGATACTTTCCATGATGTTTTATAGAACTAATTTAGACTATGTAATTTTTTTCATGAAAATCGTAATGAACAAAAGCTGAAAGAAGGAAACTGACAAAAAAGGTTGTGTTAGTTATTATCAATTTAAAGTACTGCTGGAGTGCTGGCCACTAGGCCAGTACAAAATAGTGAAAGCCATATAGCTCATGAAGAATAAATAAATGGAAAACGTTAATGGCATCTCAGAATAATTTTGAGTAAAATGTCCAGTAACAATGTGGTAAAAGGTAAGTTTTCTTCAGCCTATAAAATTATTGAAATAAAAAAAGGACACAATAGTTTTAGGTATCCAAATACTTAAAACTCAAACCAACTAACTCACAACTCTCACCCCCACTCCTCTCTCACTCTCTCTCTCTCTCTCTCTTAACTTTCAATTTAATTAGATTGCAATAAAAGCAAAACAAATAAAGGTATAGACCTAGTTTAATTAAACCTTTTTAGAAGAATGAAAAAAAAAACAACATAGTTTCGTCAATTATTAAAGAATCGCGGGAACATGTTTTTGAAAATGTTTTCTTAATTTTTCTTACGAATATTTGTCACAGCGCCAGCGTTCGATTATACATGTTCGTGTGAGTAAACATATTATGTGTTTCAATTTGATTTTTTTTAAATAATTAAAACTATGAAACCAAGAAATTGTGAATCTTTTTTTACGAAAATTAAAAGAACACATAATTATAAATAATGTTCCTGAAAGCCTTTACTTCGAATCGATATTCAATGAAGGAAACTTCTCAGGTATGTGCGTTTTATTTCTTAATTGGTAATTCTTAAATGTGTGTAAACTAACGATTTTTACGACCTACATATTTAATACATTTTTCACTAACGTATCCTCAAAGTTAAAAAAAAATATGCTGTAAAAGTTACACTTGAATATTACATAAGTTTTCAATTGAAAACAACACTGGTCCAGAAACAAAAAATAAATAAAGAAAAAGATTATCATTTCTATTCTTTAAAGATTCATCTAGTTTGAGTAATTACTCAAATTAATAATATAGAATTAGTTTTTGCAACGCAGTTACTGTCCAGTAAGCATTAAGTAGGTTATCAGTTGACCTGAGAAGTGCGTCGTTGATAGATTTGGCTAATGACGTCACAGGTCACGTGTACTACTACTAATAGGGCTTATACACAATGATCATGTTCAACCTATAAAACAAAGCAAGTATGAAATAAATACACTGAACCTTTTTTGTTTTTTTTCTAGTCTGCTCTGTCCCACTCCTGGGCAAAGCCCTCCGTCCACTCTTTCTATTTTCACGAACCCGCGCGTCCTCCTTCCAGTTTTGACGAAACCTGTCTAGTACACTCAACCTACGATTTAAAAGAAAACAGCTTACTTAGGACTTAAAAATTAATCATGACTGTCGCTATTTTCATTACAAAATACAACATTGTTTACGGAAAACTGTTTAGGTTATACTTTATCGAACTACAATATGCCTAATGCCGGATATCTAAGAAAGTAATTAAAGGCTGTATGCAATACTAGTTCCTAGAGTACTGACCAGTAGTTCTAGTCCATATTCCGTGCCGTGATAAGGGCTGGCGTAACCGACCCTTCAGGGAAGTTAGACAATCAAGATTTACTCATAACATTAGCGCTCTGTTTCCATTCAAAAACGTCGTAAACACCTTTTGGCAATTGCTCCTTATATTAAATCCCTTAGGAGGGCGGGCGAGGCGCTTACGCAAGCCTTTATCGATTGGTCGCGCTTGCGTTGCGCTCACTCCGCTCTAAACAGGTCGTTCACCCCAGCCATTCACGCAAATACGTAGATTTGGAAACCTCATGGGCCAGCTGAGTTGTTGCACTTTCATACTTGCTTCCTACTCCTTTCTTTATTGCAATAACCAGCCTACAAAGATGCAAATTCGGATATTTTTCAGTTTACTTCTATACTTTTGCTAGTCTTCTTTTCAGATTCTTTTTGTTATTAGGTAATGTACTTTTAAAGATTTTCATAATAAATAATTGTTATTGATTAACAGGAATATTAGCACTAATTGGAGTCTGTGACCGAAGTCTTCCACATATAAATACCAGCGATCACAATCTTCCGTTCGTTATTTATTTGCTACCCGTTTGCTTTTATTTCTCTTTGGTCCTTTCTTGTTTCTCCTAATTGTTTATAATTATTTTATTTCATCGATAAAAATAAATACGTTTATAGTTAAATAAATCGTCTTTTAAGTATATGACATAAAACAAACGAAATGTATAAAAGGTCATTAAAACGTCTAACATTGACAATTGGACATTGCATTCAACCCTAGAAAAGAAGCGTAGTCTTATAGCTCAATTATCTATGTAAACTATATTATGACCCTCCTACCGGTCATCACAAATGTTCTTCTTTAGAGGCAAAACTCCTTATGAAGCTGGAATTTCACGTTTAAGTAAGTTTGTCCACAGATTCTCTTCACTGAGTAAAAGTCTTTTACTTTCCTTTTACGTGATAAAGTAAAACGGCATGTCATCACAACACAATCTGTTTACTATTGCTTACATAATACACACTACAAATTGTGCGAATGACGCTTAACACGTAACGTGAGGAGCGTTTCGGGTTACGTCGCGTTGCAATCCCGGGAAGACATTACGGTTTCGACACGGTCTGAAGTGGGCAGCGCGAGACACTTCCACGTAAAGTTATACGAACCCCGTGAGATTGTCTACCCACCAGAAATGCCGCGGAAAAAACGATCACTCCGTAAATAACCTTTGCTGCACTTCACATTTCACTTAAAAAAAAAACAGCAGTGACACACGAACACTACATTCAAAACTGTGATGACGGGCAGGTAAAATATCTGTTGAAATATCCGGTGTAATTATATGCAACATATTACTCAGAGCCTAGAGGTGACATTGCTAGCAATTCTGCCCACCACCAGCAGTAGTCACTTGCAGTGAACGTGAGGATTACTCACTCAGTAAGCGTATATATGTTATTCAAAAATCCAATTGTCTTGAGCAACTGAAATACAAATAATTTGACTTTACAACACATCAACTTAAAATGATTCAAGTTATTATTGTTTAAACTTTATAATAACACGAAACATCTTTTACCCGCGTATACTATTTAACAAATATTAAAAAGGAGAACATTAACGAAATGTCAGAGAGCTAACTACACATTTCCAATGCAAAAAACGCAGCTGTTCTCTCATAAGGATATAAAAGTTGAAAGAGTTTCAACAGCTGCGGGTATCGACAGCTATATGTCCGAAATACGAAACATCGATACATCGCATCGTTTCGTTTTGAACGTACGATAATATTATCAACAAGGAGTTCTTTACATATGTCTTACATTACGCCAAATGTGCATCAAACTAGGTTCGGTTTAACGACCCTACATCACATTACATTCATACTTGTGACTATTCGTAGTAAACATTTTCTGGATTTTAATTTCCATTTCTAAGAGTTGAGTAATATAATTCACTATATTACCTACCTATTTCACTAGTACCTATCCCTAGTTTTTACCAACGTATTTACAACGTAAATACGTTGTATAATGAAAATCCATAACAGTACGCAGTCGCCTAATAATATGAATTGTTTGTTCTCTATATCTGAAAGCTGCGTCAATTGCGGTAAGATTGCGGGGAAATTGTATAAACCATGCGTCGAGCATTTTGGTTTATCTTATGTTGACATTATTATATCTACGCACAAACAAAAGCAAAAATTATATATTATGACACCGTTACATTACCTTAATAATTAAAACATTATTTTTTTACTAATTATTTATTTTAAGTTTACAAGGCTTATGCCCTAATAAAATTAGGGTTTACCCATCAATTAGTACAATGTGTCAAGTAGCACAATTGTTTGGATTTTACGGAATACCTACTTATCACAGCATATCGATAAGCCTGGCACAACAAATGGAATATTATATCGTTGTACTGGTGTGGGTGGTCATATTATTATAATCTGTTTCGAAACAGTACACAACACGCCGCTATCAAAACAAAATAATTATGTTTTCCATTACGCACGCAAAACACTGATTATGTAATCAAAAGAAATGAACTTTTAAGTGTAAAAGCTTGACTTGAGTACAGTAAAAAGTGATGGCGGCTGGTACGGCGCCGGTCACGTGACGCAAGCGTGTCGTAGCCTGTAGGGCTCCCGGTTATCACCCGTGTTATCACCCTGACGTATAGGTAGTGCAAAAAATGGTGTCACCTACTTTTTGCATATTGAAGGTCGGTGATAATAATTTTTATTATAAAAATCCTGTAATCATCAAATCAGTCGATCTTCGTGTCACGGACAACCAGAATGATGCCTACTTGGATAAAATTCAGAGTAGCTACACTTTTTCGATATGTTTTTGTTAATTTTATTTAAATTATGATACATAAGACCGTAACAGTAAGCATGTTACTTTAGTAACGATCAATAAAGTTACTCTGTCTGTAAATGCCTCTCTGTAAAGTACCTGCTAATATCATTACAATAAAAAGCTTGTAGAACTGAAAGCTCATCTTATACCTCGTAAATCCCGATATCCAAATCAATTCCTGAATTATGATCACGACATTTCATTAAATGCCTACTCATCAATTATTCAGTCCAAATAGACAATTTTTCTCGGTTAAACAAATATAGTAAAACATCATCGGCTTAACGACAAGTGTATAAATACATTTGCTTAAAGTAAAAATTGATTAATTGACAAAATAGTTCAAAGCGTTACTATTGCAACGTTGTAATATTTAGACAACTCTGAGTAGCTGGGGGAAATGCGACACGTGGTCCTCTTTATTTTGTAATATTGAGCGTTAAGTAGGTACTAAACTGTTGTTGCAATTCTCTTATAAAACTTTTCTTTAAATTTTCAAATTCCGAATTTAGATGTATCGCATATTAACACCGAATACCGTTAAATAAGGACGAGAAATATTTATCAAAAGTAATAAACATCAATTTCGCCCCACGAATTATTATAAAGGGAGTTAAGGGAGTACAAATCTGAATAAGGAACCAGATCCACATGTTTAGAGCTTATAACCCTCCATAACATTACCATATTACAAGAATACGACCCTACATAAAAGAATAACACATTAAAATGCTTTCCTTCTTTTGGTAGAGTTTTTCCTTGTAAGAATCATGGCCAGAAATCAGTGTACGCCCCAAATTTATTCAGTCAGTGTCAGAGGTCGTACGATAAATTGTGGGGCTTCTTGTATGCTATGTACTTACATGTATACAACAAGCATGTAGCACACGTTTTTATCCAACGTGATCACATTATGCAGGTGACGTAAAAAGCTGTCAAAATAAATTTGTAAAATCAAACAATATGGAAAAAGTTTTGCGTAAACACATCGCAAAAATATTTTTGCTAGACTATTTATTACAATTATTAGGATCAGAAGTTATTCGTCTTGATATCTTACGAAGTTACGAGTATTAGGATATATTGTGAGAAAATTATTGATATTTATTATGCTTTTATGCCGTTTCTACCCTATAGTACGTTTGTTTTGACTTCTCGAGCACGCCGCAGCGGCGCCTACAAGGAAATGATGACGGATCACTTTTCACAATCGAGATCAAGTAGACATTCTCAATAAGTAGAACACTCACGCGTTTTGTCTAATCTCAATTTTTTATTGTTAATATTGCATAATAAATCAGTTAGTAATTACTTGCAGTTACTCTGATTATCTTAAAAACTGCGTGTGTACACGCATCATGATAAAGTAAAATCTGTGATGTAAGAGATTTATGAAAAGATATGTTTCCTTCTGATCCACGCGTAGACTCTTAAATAAATCAGACTGGCACTGAAAATGTAATATTATCTGCCTACTAACAGAAACCCAGTGAAGGCTACTACGAAAATTCGCACATACATTTATGTCAAGGAGTAAATAATCGAGGATAAACAAACACAGCGTGCGCGCGTATGTTCATTGACGTCGATGTAGGTATCTATTGTAAGTGGGTACGTAACACGGCCTAATTATAGTTCATTAATGACAAGGCGTTGAATGGAGCCTCTTAATTATTATCTAAATCTGTCAATAGATTCGTTTTGACGCAACGCCGCCGATTAGAGATATTTTTTTTTTTTATATTAAAATTATTTTTCTCTGATTTTCATTAAACTGCTGATTGATGGTCCTTTGTAAGGAAAATATTACGGGAACTCTAAATCAAATCAAATTCCGGCTATCCATCCTTAACTTGTTTGTTTGTTCGTAGTATTATATATAATACACAAATGATAAATGGGCGTGATGTATAAAAACCTTAGGCTCTACCTGAACTCGAAAGATTGTAACGTCATCTGTTTGTCACGAAGTTTGTACCAAGTAGACACCAACACCCACTATAGTGTTTATAACTGGTTTTGCTTGTTTGTATAATCAATTAATTTAATACAGGGTGGTTCCGACAATACGACAATAAATTAAACCACTGGTAGTTCTAGTTCATAGGAACATTTTTAAACTATCAAATAAATCCTAACACCGTCGTGGTGCCGACGATAGGACAATAAACTACCTAATTGTCTTTGCCAAATTCGTTTGTTACATTTTATTACCACACGTTAATCGGTGCAAATAATTCCTAAGGTTAGTAAACCAATGTTTGTTTGTAAATTGTAAAGTATTTCGTTTACAGTTTTATGGTACTTAGTTTTATTGTTTTTATTTATTTATTTTTATTTTGGTGTTAAGATTTATTTGATAGTTTAATAATGTTCCCATGAACTAGAACTACCAGTGGTTTCATTTATTGTCGTATTGTCGGCACCATCCTGTATAATACCGCATTAATGAATCGTTGTCATTGTTATCTATTAAATACTGACAAGTTGATCACCAAACTTAAATTGCCCAACTAGCCGACCAACTAAATAAGTAAATTACTTAACTAAGGACCAAAGTATTTATTGACGATTTTACTGTTTAGAAAATTTCTCTAGAATGTTCGTAATACCAATTTCGGTTATAAAAAATATTAAATTCATCTAATCTTTTTCCCTGCAAGATAAATTACAGCGATTTAGAAAATTATTTTTGGTTTAGAAACAGGAGCTTCCTGAAAGTAATAAGAAATAAATTCTCACGGAACATTGCACATGAAATAAATATCAGCAAAGACGCCATTGTCAGTCGGATTTGGCAACGAGAAGGGAAGCAAAATGATACTGCTGTAATAATTTTACTATAATCGCCTATTAATTTGCCGCATGTCCTTATTTTCTTAATAAATTGACGATTAAAACCATGGTCATTGGCAAGAATCGTTCAAATTTTTAGTGCATATCTTCTCTTTATCTCTCTGACTTGTACGAGAAACCAAGAGTACAGTTCAGAGCACCAATATGTAAACACTTATCAACGTTTAGAAGCCATTTTCGGCTACTGTATTGATTTCGTATTCATGTTACGTAACGAAACTATTACTTTAGAACCCTTATTATCACAAAACAGTTCATATCTCGAAGTTGCATTCGTTATTTCACGAAAAATTCGCGATTGAACTTTGCCAAGTTTATACATATGATTGCTTGTTACTGTACATACATACACAATTTTTTTTTTTGTCTGTATGTTTTTTTTTTTTTTTTTACTTATAGTTGTATAAACTATTGGAAATGGCTCTCTTTTGACTAGAGAGACATCACTTTAGTAGACACGGGGCTAGACATGGGGCCCTTTTTTGTTCTCGATGTGGATGTCCTCCACCCTGGAGAGTGCGGAAGGGTCTGTCAGACTCGTACTGACTAAAACCACACCGGTATTTTCTCGCACACTACACGACAGCAGGAATATGACTTCCGCTGCCCCAAACTAGTGCCGGTACGCTTGATCTGCGAATCTCACCCCGGGGGGATGGTTTTGCAAATACGTTGATTTCCAAATTAAAAATACGTGTTACAACACAAAAAAAACTCAAAAAAAAAACTTATAATATTTTCATGTTTAAAAAAAACTATCATATGGATGAAACTGATTGTGCTTGTTTGCAAACAATTTGACAAATAACAGATAATAATATTTTTGATTCAAAAATCGATGTTTTTACTTTACTTTAACAACGCGCTCGTGTTAGGACTTCTAGTAATAATTACAATTAAATAAAGTTATTGTCATTTGAACACTTCCATACAACGATTTCCATATGCGTGTTTAGAACACATTAATTTGAAGACTCTTTAGTGTTGTTCGTATACCGGGACAACTATAATTATATTTTTATTCATCATTATATTGAGTTCAAACCTTCATACTACAATGATTTAATAATGTCAGACACGTTAGTGTTATAATTGTGACAATTTATCCACAGCACATATCGAGTTTTTTAGTAAAAATTCGGAAAATTAACTATCGAAGAAACCATCAGCATGTTCAGTTGTATCAGTGCCAAAACAATGCTTTCACTAGAGGACCCAAAACTTTTTATTTCTACAGAGTGAACATAGCTCCCATTTCGTAACTAAGTGCTAAGTGACTAACGTGATTGTTCCAAAATTACCCTAGGCGGATACAATGTTCGTTTTACCGAAACCATAATAAGATTAGTATTAAGGTCGGTTTCCCTCGAAATGGATCGTTAACATTTTCCTTAATTTGTTCCAAGTTTGCAAAATTAATAAATTAGGAGACTGCTGTCGTAATGACACAATTCTGCACAGATTTAGGCAAACATAATAGTTGTGACGTGATAGACACTTCAGTTATCGCACAGCTACCAGTGGACGGAAAGCGCAAAATTTAAGTTATCGGAAGCACAAATAAATGTTTTGTAGAGTAATAGAACACAATACTTATGTCATTACAAAAAACATACATCTTTGAATAAGATATTCAAAGCTGCCAGTTAAACCCACAAACAAAATTATAAAAAAAATCCATGCTCTAAGCAAACAGTAGGTACTCTAAGCAGATAATAAAGAGCCTTCAAAGATATAAATATCTCTTACGATTGAAATAGGAAGTAAGATAATGTTTGTTATATGTCATTATGGAATTGAGGTCAATGAAAAAGCGTTAACAATATAAAATATGCTTATTAATCTTTAGTACATCTTCAAACATTATAATATAAATAAATATAATTATTATTGGTATTTTGTTTGTAACGGTTTGATTAACGTGTCTATATAATAATTTATTAAAGTCAAATAAAAACTTCCTTATTGCTACAAGAACCTTTGAATTAATTAGAAATTCAGTGGTTTATGACAGTCATCAATATTTCAAATGTTTAATAAAACCTATACAAGGTTACAAGAAGTATAACATTTTCCCGAAGTGAACCCAAAACTTTGTTTTCGGAAACACGGTCATAACTCAGTTTATGTAAATAATTGATTTTCAATTCCGGAAAGTATGAATTTCATCTAGATAATATTAGAGATAGTAATTAGATTTTATTTCCTTTACATAATTAGGAGTACATAATATAACTGAGTCTCTCCTAAGTCGCTCCTGCTGTTTGCACGCTTAGATTTTTTAAACCAGCCACGCCATGTATTTTAATGCAGTTTTGAGCAATAGATAGAGTGATTCAAGAGACAGATCTATTATAAGAACATGAAATAAAAACATAGATAATGGGTCTAAAGCAGGGCTGTATTTTATCCATGCATTTCTTTCCGTAACTAGTATATTTTGGACGTACCTAAATATCTATATATCATATTCCCGAACACATCACACACGTTGGCCTAAGCAAGGAAAACCTATTCAGGAGGATATTCAGATGACTCTGCCCTGGAGTGTAAATGTGCTGTTGCCCTACAAACTATGAGACATTTGATATCGTGTCCTGTTAATTGCACATCACAGAAGCTGATGAAGGCTACTGAAAGTACCAAATTCGACACCATGGGCTGACTCAATTTGAATTGTCATCGACCATCAAAATATTCAGAATTACAGTCTGTCTAGTCTTGAGGTAGTCTGCACAGCTTGAATGATACATTTCACACTCAAGCGTGAACCTCGGTTACGGCGCGTCGCAGCGTAGCGATCAATGCACACAGACGTCTAGTGTCTCTGAGGACGATGCAGTCGCTCAAACGTAGCGTTTTATATCCGCAGGTGTGCAATGACCTTCCACTAAACAAAATATTCACGCCATTTTTCAATTACTTACACATCTTTAACCAAGTCTACCCTAAGCTTATTATCAGTTCCATTAACGATGGAAACAATTATATAACCGATCACGCGACTTTAATGCGTCGAAGAAGTAATCTAACAATATCGGCCGATTGGAAATATCGAAACTCGATAACAGTCCAGATAAATCCACCTCACCGATAAAAGGGACGGTCATTGATCTCTCGGCCTAGGAGCAAAACGTGACTAGTTAATTTATTTATATGAAGCTGAAAACTGATATTGTAACGAAAGATATCGTTACGTTTGTATCGTGCGGTGGTCAGCAAACTTAATCGATATCAGTCGCGGTTTCGAATGCTTAGCACGGGACACTTAATATACCGATGCGCCGGTAGCTCACGCCCATTTAATAGCCCCACCTCTGTTAATCCCAGCTATCAGGACATCACACGTTACAACCCTCGAGCCTCGCTGCTCGTTTTTTCCTCCGCTATTTTTGCAAATCCGGTTCCTAAATCTTTCTTCCTTCCCCATGAGAAAAAAGCGTGATCTGTTGTTTTTACACTGTCACCACAATGTCAGTTTGTTCCCATATGATGTGATGGAAAAATACACAACTCTCATTTAAAATAAGTAGATTTCCGATCCGAGCATGTTTAGTGAACTGTGTCTTGAATTATATTTACTGACTAGCTGACCCACGCAACTTCGTCTGCAACACATAATATAAACCTTTCTAGATAAATCGACTATCCAACTTATTAAATTGAGCTATATCGTACTCGTAACAAACAAAAAATCTTACCTTTCCTCTATAAAATACCTATTAGTTTAGATTGACTTCGATTATATTATTAAATTAACAATTACAATAGGTATCTCTTACTGTTTAATATACAGTAACACCTTGTACTTGTAAACATTATGGTGCAGTAAATATTTTGAATTTGAATTTCTGCGGAGCCCCCAGAGGCCAGAATCCCCACGTACCTACCGCACCGGACCGAATGACTGCCACGCGCTAATTATTTTGTCACCCGTATATTTTTACATTGCGATATCTTATAAGATATTTGTTTAAACTGTATAGAGTAAAAGGCACAAATATTCTATATTACCTTGCTAACAAACACATTTATATAGATATAGATTAATACCATATGGGTTAAAATTAAATAAGCTTCGCAAAATATAATTCTTTTGAACCTAACATTTTAATATAAAAAAATGGTTACAGTGAGTCAATCGTAAAAGATAAACATATGCTATTGCGGACTTTTTTTTAGAACTTTTAAAGAGGAACAATTCCTTCATACATCATATTTACGTAACTTAAACCGTTTTCGCAGCGCACGCAACGGAAGCTCTCAAAAAGGAATATCTTTTCCCGTTTTTGCAACATTTTTCATTTATGCTCCGCTCCTATTGATTGTGGCGTGATGTTATATAGCCTAAAGCCTTCCTCGATAAATGGACTATCCAACACTAAAAGAATTTTTCAATTCCAACCAGTAGTCCCTGAGTGTACCCCGTTCAAACAAACAAACATACTCTTCAGCTTTATAATAATTAGTATAGATGTTCTAGTAAGTACAGAAAAGTCCAATTAAAGTTCATTCGAATTTTGTTCGGTGTTTATATGAAACTAGCTGTTCCCGGCATGCGTTGCAATGCCTTTTTTCCTACCTACTACCTGCCTGTGTACCAACTACCTACCTACCTACTACCTCCTACCCTACCTACCTACTACCTCCTACCCTACCTACCTACAACCCTACCTACCTACTACCCTACCTACCTACTACCCTACCTACCTACTACCCTACCTACCTACTACCCTACCTACCTACTACCCTACCTACCTACCTACTACCCGACCTACCTACTACCCGGCCTACCTACTACCCTACCTACTTACTACCCTACCTACTTACTACCCTACCTACTACTCTACCGACTACCCTACCTACTCTACTATCCTACTTACTACCCTACCTACTACTCTACCTACTACCCTGCCTACCTACCTACCACTTTCTCACCTTTTAAACCTTCCCTGGACTTCCACGAATAATTCAACACTATAATTGGCCAAATTGGTCCAGCCGTTCTCGAGTTTTAGCGAGACTAACGAACAGCTATTCATTTTTATATAATATAGCTGTACCCCGCGTGCGTTGCAATGCCCTTTTACCTGCCTACGTACCAACTACCTACCACCTACCTATTACCTACCTACCTACATACTACTAATTTCTCACCTCTGGACTGCCACAAATGTTTCAAAACCAAAATTAGACAAATCGGTCTAGCCGTTCTCTAGTTTTAGCGCGACTAACTAACAGCAATTCATTTTTATATTATACGCAAACACCATTTGAAAAATCGTTTTTCTATTGGGAAAGAAACAGTAATTATTTGTGATTATTGTGATAATGTCGTATGGTCTGTTTGAAGTTGTCATTCGTTGACTGAACAATTGAACGTCACTCAATTGTTTTGCCTTCCCGGAACCTCTCCACTAACACTTGAACTTTATAGTACGGTATTAAAGCTCAAATTGATTTTACGTTTTAGTTAGAAAACGTTTGTATGGGAAAAAGAAAAGGGCTGTTTTTAGGGCTTTTCCGTCCATTATTCGAATTTTTCTCGCCGTAAAAACCATCCTTGAACTTCAACGAACATTTAAAAAAAAAAATCAGCCAAATCGGTCAAGCCGTTTTCATGCCAAGTCGTGACAACGGAAAACGGGTTTCATTTTTATATATATAGATAGATAGATACAATAGTGTCGCAGTGTTTCATTGCGCAGTCGTATGTTACTAAACTTTTCATGAGTTTGAGATGTCATCACGTCACTACAATTCAGTTTAAATGTCATAACTTTATGAAGCTTTTCTAGGCTTAGTTAAAACGAATATCTTTTCTCAAATATATTATGACCCTTTAACAAAGTGATCTATGTGATCGTAGTCAAGATCACAAAAAAAAGTAAGTACAAAATACAGCAATATGGTATGACATGCCCTTAATTTTCGTAGCATTTCCGTCAACAGTTTACACAAAGGTTTCTGACACAATAACGTGTCCCTGATTGTACAATAGTACAGGTATTCATTTAACAGCTACTTACTATCGTGGCTGTTATGTTTTTATGATATGCCCTAAATTTTCGTAGCATTTCCGTCAATAGTTAACACAAAGGTTTTTGGCACAAAGACGCGTCCCTGACTGTACAATAGTACAGCTGGTATTCATTTAATATTTTAATGGTAGGCAGGTAGGCAGCTCGCTGTAATCACTTAGAGGTTTCAAAGGCCATTGTAAACAAAATTCGTTGTCCCTAATTCGGTATTTGACTACTGTTAAAAATTCACAAAAATGTTATGTTATTTCAAAGAACTAACAGAAATAAAACGATGTGTGAAAAAGTAATTAAATCGGTAAAAATGGAGGAGTTACATGCTTTAGAAGTTTTTGGTGGGGGCACTTTCTATCCTTGTCGCGCGAATCGGCCATTTGTACCACGAAACTGGCGGAATGAAATATGACGTCTCATGTCTGTAGCGCTGTCTTTGTCTAACGCGTCATTTAAAATCAGCTAAAAGTAAGCCATTTTTTATCGATTTAATTACTTTCTCCCACATCGTGTTATTTCTGTTAGTTCTTTGAAATACATAACATTTTCGGTCATTTTTAACAGTAGTCAAATAGCCAATTGCATTTTCTGTTAATTTTCGGGACACCATTATAATGAAGTCGAAATTTGAATTGACCCTGTAATCTCCGAATGGTTAGACAGAGGCGTACCTAATAGTACACACAAATTTGACCAGTAATGTTAAAGTCCCATGTAATAGGGGGCGACCCTATTGCCATCAACGGGGCATAAATCCAGAATCCGTGGTAGCTATTGGAAAATTCCTGATGAAAAACCCAATGACCCTTTTATTGTCTCTCTCACTGTCAGTCGAGGGGTTGTTAAGAAGATAACTACTACTACTACTTCATAATTACATAGTCAATGTTATGAAAACAAACATTAATTTACTAGAAGTTATTTTAAACAAAACAAAACGTAACTCAAGAGAATCAGTAGAACTTTATCGTGGGTTTTACTTTTTTATTATACCTAAGGTTATTTGTAATTTGGTGTTAGATAATATAATTTACCAACTTTTTCTTACGTCACTGATAAAATATTAAATAACACACATATTTGTTTTCATTGTCAAGAACATTATTTTTCACTTTGACAAAGATTACTCATAATAATAATATACAAAACAACAACTAAGAATAATTTTAACAACAGTATTACTCATATGAACTTTGTTCGTGAATTATTGTCTATTTAGCTTTATATTGTTTGTTATTATGGGATTCTCCAATAAAGAAAGGCGTATTGTTTCGTAGTAAGTCGTAAAGCCATGGAAGCTGCATCTGTATTGTGAAGATAACACGGGTTGCATTAATCGGACTACTGTTAGCTAAATTCTAGTTAAGAGGTTTAAACCAGAAGAGGATTTGTCTTCTATGTAACGTAGTATTTGTTTCTACTAAATATAGTGTTTACTGTATCTCGTTATTTACTGCGAAAACTTGGAGAACCAAGCTATAATTGTAGGAGAAATTAAATAATATTAAAAACTTTCTTAATAACCACTATGTCCATTAGTGAAAACCGCATAAAAATTGGTGCAGTAGTTTTTGAATTAATAATAATAATAATTTATTTCCACAACTTCACTAAGCATTACAACAATGAGATCTCAACCCTTGAACTAGGACAACCTGTATGACAAGGGTTGAAGTTTATCCGGTTACATAGATCTGAATGAGGAAGCTTAGACAGTGGTTACTGACAAAAACTTAAGATAAATTGACTAAAACTAACACAAAATAAAAGGCAAAGAAAAAAAAAATAGAATAGAGGCACCTTACATTGTTATTTATATATACATATATATATAATTCATCGCGAACAGACAGACAGACGCGGCGGAGGACTTTGTTTTATATTATGTAATGATAAGTTTAGTTCTGTTTAGAAATAGGAATATTGGCAGTGCCATTCCATTATTACCGGACTTAGGGTTGTTACACGTGGACCCAGGAAGTCATGGTTCAGCACAGTCTACCAAAATCAAATATATTTACATAGTTATAAATGTGTTCGCGTAAATGCCATTCAACTTAGCTCGAATTGTGCCGAGCTGAGCCGAGCCGGACGAAGTTAGCCGATTGGCACGACCAAATGAAGTCCGAATTTCTATATGCAGTAATAGGGTAGTTAACAATCCGTCGGGGCTGCGGGTCCCGTCGGGGCTGCGGGTTGTTCGAAAGAGATACCGTGGCCTCGGCGCAAGGGCTAAGAAGGAACATGGGTGGCTTTTAGTCAGTAGAAGTCTGACACTCCCTTTCGCTCTGCCCAAGAGCGGGAGGGGTTATTTGATGATTTTCCACCCACCATAAAAAAAAGGGTAGTTAACAAAAAAAATCTAATTTGTTCGTCAGATAGATACCCAAAAAGTATTGGAGACTTATTTTTTCTTTTTACACGTAAGCAAACAATGAAGACGATATAGTGCTTTGAAAACTCGTGTGACGTCATATTCTAAGACATTAGTATGTAATTTTTTACCGGTGAGTGACGTCACAACCCCCCACTCAAATGTTTGACGCGTTTTATCTTCGTCAATTTTTATTGATTTGATAAAACAAAAAATACGTATCCTAAATATTTTTGATAATCTAACAGACGGACTAATTAGAATCATATTTTTTTTAGTCAGTAAACATCCCTATTGCTTCAGATAAGCTTCGACTTCATTAACACTAACGCCGAATGTGCCGGACATGTATGTAGGGCTCTTAAGAATTGAGCTAGTCCATATTTATCTACAGGCAATAGCAACTGCTACGTCAAAGCGCATTTCAACTAAAACTTACACATAGATGTTAATTATGAATCATAACATACGAAAATATCGGAAAAAAACGGACTGAATACAAAATTTTCCGTCTTCGAATGTTATTTCAACTAAGTTATAACAACAACTATGTCGAATATTTAATGAGAAAAACCACAAAATAAATTATTAAAACAGAATACGTAATTATTTTCGAATTCGTAACTTTTCGAAATCTGCTGGGTATAGTAAAGCACAAGTATATTATTATTATTGTATCTACAGTATTTCACGAGAAATTCGCGTTTGCAATAAACTCGGTCCCTTTTACATGGGACTTAGAAATAACTGGCCAAATATGGTTGTACCTAATGGTAGACCTTTGCTTAGCCCTTCGGGAATTACAGGCGTCATGTTATGTGTAAATTCGCTTTTAAACTTTGCTAAGTGCTTTTAAACTTTGCCATCTTAATGCTTGTAATTGTACCTGTTTTTACAAACTTCACCTGCCTCTACCTAAGGACTAAAGTTTTCATCGCTTCTGGATCTATGTATCTTAGAAATTACGCCTACAGTTTTATTGATAGCTCTAATATCAATCAATACATTATCTGTTCATAATAATATATTGACGGCACGGTTGGCGCAGTGGCTGAGCGATTGGACTGCTGCGCTGCGTATCGCGGGTTCGATCCCCGCACGGAACAAATATTGGCCTGTAGATAGTTGTTTCGGGTCTGGGTATTTGTGTAAGTTAGTTTACATGTTTGTGAACGCACCCACGATTCAGGAGAATTTCCTAGTGTGGGGCAACGTTTTCATAAAAAAAAAAAAAAATATGTTATCACCGTTTGACCCTTGTAGTTGTAAATTCCAAACGTTGTCCTAAGTACCTTTACGTACGAGTAAGTAAGGTTGTCCCATATTTAGTAGGTGTTTACTATATATAATTAATTTAGTCATTGGAAAATCTATTCTCATTATAAGTATATTGTGATGTCCTTAAGTGAATGTGAATACTATTATTACCTACCTTTTAAAAGTTGTGTTTTTCAAGTTTTTAGAAGCAAATAAAATGGTTTGACTATAATAACGAACGCAATGTTGTAGTGTTTTATTTGTTTTATAATTGACATCTCAACAAGTTTAAAACACAATAATAGTGATCGTATTATTAATAGTTTTATATTTCATAGTAAAGTTCATAAGGTCGGTAAAACAATAAGATTGCAGTGGTGGTATGACTATAGCTGCTCTCTGTTATCATGATTTGAAGTGAATAAAATGCAATATTATAATCATAAGTCTTCATGGCACATAGTATTGTAATCAAAAATATCGTTGAACAAGGATGCTAGTCTGTTTAGTATCATTTTTACTATAAAGATTTTATATATCTTTCTAAAGTAAAAGTCTAATTATTATGTAATCGCATTATGTAATACATAAGCATTGAGGAAAACCCTAGAACGCGGATAATACTGTCTCGTTTTTGTTTATCAAATTACTGCAATCTTAAATTTTATCGATATTAAGATAGAACAACAACTGGGTTACTGACACTTTTCTGACTAGCTCTGAGTGCATACGCACTAAGCTTGGTCCGCTTTAGGTCGGATAAAAAATTCGATTTGCTGTGAATTTAACAGGAAAACATAGAAATATTCCGTCCCGTGAGAAATAAAAGATTTTCTTCCTCTCAACACTATCTGTGAATAAAATCTTAATTCCACATCATAATCGGTGCGCTTACCTTATATGCACGCCTATCCGTTTTCCTGTTATTACAAATGCAGTTTTCATCTTGTTAAGTTTATAATCAGTATTCTGAATCATCCATAAGTATCTAGGTAAGTACTATAAATAGAAATATAGGTGTGTGTGTGCTTAGAAATAATAATTGACATGGATTGTTCATGCACATTGCCTTTATTGCAAGGTATTGTGAGGCGTCTCGTAAACTATGAAATAGGTCACAACGAGGTCTAAACCTCAGTTAGAAAATACGAAATAAAATATAGCTAGTACTTACGAAGTTTTGAACCATCTCACTGATTTTTGGTGGAAACACAGAATAATAACTACTTATAACATTCTTTAATAGTTGGTTAACGTTTAAATGTCTAAGCAAAAGTATTGGATGACTATACTTAACACTTCATAATTGATGCGTGTAGAAAGAAAATGTAGACACGATTATTATTAAAAGTATCTTTTAATGAATGGGGTATGCGATCTCGTTGTATAATTTTAAAAGTGATATTTAAGTGTCGCTTAGAGGTCGAGCAGCGTAGAAGTCCGCCCAAGGCTCTCAATCGCGAGTCGTCGACCCGCCGTCACCTTGCCTCGCGCCAACTTACGCAATTCGTTAATCTTATCATCTGCATGCGCACCCGCACGACCTCGATCTCCCCTCTCACCCCTCGCCGAATTTCGACGCCTACATTAACATCAATAGGTAAAGCAAGTGAGGTCATCCCCAAAGTCAATTCTTATTTAACATTCGAAATGGGTAAGCACATTCACGACTACGACATCGAATTCGTATCACTTAATGCTTAAAACTTTTATCGAAACATTTATTTCAGTTTGCAGAACTTGCGTAGCACCAGTAGGTATTTTCATAAGTGATGACAAGTACAGTCAATTGATTTGTTTTACATTTCAATAAAATTTAGATCACGAAACTCAAAATGAAACGCGGGCTACATTAAAAAAATAAAAGTGGTCTACGAGTGGAGTGCTACGGGTTTCGTAGCGCACCGGGCCGCCGCGCCGCGCCGGAAAAGCGGCGGAGAGAGGAGCGCCCGCGCCCGGTGGGACGAGCCTGCGCGCGCGCCACCCCGCCGCGTATTTATTCGCAAGGCCACGCCAGCGGCGCGCCAGTGCGCAGACGTCGGTCGCACGCGATATACAATCACTGAGTTCTCGGTATCGCACTATCGCGATTTACGATCCGCGCACTAATGCTACGTATCGTTTACTAACTAAAAAAATAAATACAACTATTGTTTTTATTTGTTTTAAAGAACAAAATATACAGATAAAATGATTACAATACTGGCAAATTCTAAAATTTTGTGGGGACTATGGCAAGTGGTGAACTACTGTGCTTCGCGTACTTCTCTGCCGCTGCTGATGGTGGCGGGCGCGGCGCTCCTGACACTGCGGCTGGTGTCCCTGGTGCGCGAGATGCGCAAGCTGCCTCCGGGACCCTGGGGCCCGCCCGTCGTCGGCTATCTGCCCTTTCTCGGAGTCCGCCACAAGACCTTCCTGGAGCTTGCTCGCAACTACGGCGCTCTGTTCTCCGCCCGAATCGGCAACCAGCTGACGATCGTTCTTAGCGACTACAAGCTCATCAGGGAAGCTTTCCGAAGAGAAGAGTTTACCGGACGCCCCAGCACACCGCTAATGCACACTTTGGATGGCCTCGGTAAGTTTGCAAAAACTATAAAGAGTTAATTTATTTTTATATTATTCAACGTTTCAACAAATGAATTTATCGAAAATTCTCCTTTTTTGGGTTTAAAATGTTTTTTTTTTCTGATTAAATTGTATGGGATCAATATCTGCCATAACAAAATATTTCGAAAATCACATTGCATTTTAAATTGTTCTGCTCATTTATTTGAAATTTTCTGAATAATTCCTGAAACATCTCAAGAAATGCTTAGTTAGAAAATGTTAGTGTAGCCCATAACATACCGGCAAGAAAAGTGCACATGTGCATGTGGGCGTCACTAGGCCGTCCCTCCCGCAGCGTTGCGCACGCGCCGCCCACCTCGTGAGCCCTCACTATAACGCCTCCCTCTCTACAGGCATCATCAATAGCGAGGGCCGTCTCTGGAAGAACCAGCGCCGATTCCTGCACGACAAACTGCGCGACTTCGGTATGACTTACATGGGAAACGGCAAGAAAGTCATGGAAGGAAGAATTAAGGTTCGTAATAATATTAATTTTATCCTCAAATCCATAAAGTTCAACTTGTTTTTAATTGTGAAATAATTAGTGTTAAACGATATTAACGGGGTTATTTGTTGTTTAGAGCGAAGTTCACGAGCTGATCGCTAACCTGCACCGAGCGGAGGGAGCGCCCATCGACGCGAACGCTCTCCTCGCCCTGGGCGTGTCCAACGTCATCTGCGGCATCACGATGTCCGTGCGCTTCAGTAACGGCGACCCTCGCTTTGAAAGGCTCAACAATCTCATTGAAGAAGGCATGAGGCTGTTCGGCGAAGTGCACTACGGCGAATACGTCCCTCTCTACAACGTGAGTGATAACATTAATTTAGACTTATTAACAGCTTCAGACTTGGTTTTAAAATTTCCATTAAATAATTTTTGTTTGTTAAAAAAACTAACAAATCCTGTTTTATCACATACAGTACCTTCCCGGCAAAGCTCAAGCCCAGGAGAAAGTAGCGAGGAACCGAGAAGAGATGTTCGCTTTCTACCAAACACTGATCGACGAGCATCGTGAAACCCTTGATATCGATAACGCGAGAGATCTCATCGACGTCTATCTGATCGAGATCGAGAAGGCCAAGACTGAGGGCCGCGCCGGAGAACTGTTCGAGGGCAGAGATCATGGTAAGTTTCATACAACAATCAAATAGTTTTTATTGAAATGCAATAAAAAATATCTTCTAAATTGTAATTTAAACATTGAAGGTTTCTAATAAAGCTTTTTTTCACAGAACTACAACTGAAACAAATTCTTGGGGATCTATTTTCGGCTGGTATGGAAACTATCAAGTCATCACTTTTATGGATGATTGTATTCATGCTGAGGAACCCCGAAGTGAAGAGACGCGTACAGGAAGAACTAGACGCCGTTGTCGGTCGCGAGCGGTTACCAACAATCGAAGATATGCCAAATCTTCCATACACCGAAACTACGATCATGGAGACGCTACGTTTGTCCAATATTGTGCCCCTTGCAACAACACACTCTCCTACAAAGTAAGTATTAAAACTCTAAGTTTGGAAGGAAAACTTGATTACAAGTTCTTTATGGCAAATTTACTTATCACTACCTTTTTTTCTTAGGGATGTCCACCTAAACGGCTACAGAATTCCCGCTGGCTCTCAAGTTGTACCACTCATCAACTGCGTACACATGGACCCCAACTTGTGGGACGAACCCAACAAGTTCGACCCCAGCCGGTTCATCGACGAGACTGGCAAGATCAGGCGTCCCGAGTTCTACATGCCGTTCGGCGTCGGTAGGAGGATGTGTCTGGGCGATGTGTTGGCTCGCATGGAGATGTTCATGTTCTTCTCGGGCATTATGCACCAGTTCGACGTGCAGATGGAGATGGGAGACGCGCCACCTTCACTGGAGGGTACGGTGGGTGCTACCATCGCGCCCCAAGCGTTCCGTGTAAAGTTCACCCCGCGCTCGGCAGCCGCCGCAGCCGCGGCCACACCCGACCACTTGCACCTGCGCCATGTCGGTGCACACTAGCCGCCACGCGCGCCACTCCGCGCCACACCGCGCTACAACGCGCCACAACGCGCCTCATAGCGCTTCATCGCGCGTCACTGCGCGAACACACCCACCAGTATTCAATGATCACTCGTTTTAGAGCGAATCGACAACCATTTATTTAAGTCTTTATTATATAAGTGACGACATCGCCATCGCGATGCCTGAGGCTGTGCATAAAGTGTTCAATTAAATAGTAGACCGAACGTTAGATATATTGTTATTCCCATCGTTGAGATTATAAAATGACGTTTGTGTGAGTTTGCAGTATTAGCGTGTTGGTAGACTAGAATGAATAGGAACTTCAGCAAATCATACCGTTACACATTGTATTTAAGGTTTACGTTCTAAGTTCTAGTACCTATACCAAAATAAAATGTAGAATTCTAGGTCATTATTTATTAGTGTCACTTGTGAAAATGTGGTATGTTGTGTGAAGTTGTGTGTGATCTCATGTATGTTGCGTTACAGTAGGCTTTAGATGTAAGTTTGTAAGTGTTCATTTATATGTTAAGAGTAACATGTACCTACCGATCAGGTATGAAGTAACATTCCATGGTAGTGTAACAACCAGCAACTAGTCTAGAGCGATATCGTCGCTATATAATAGAATAACGCCTAACTTTAATGTTTTTGTATTGTATTAAATTCATTGTGTTGCAACAAAGTTGCCCTGTACTGAACTTCAGTCGAATAAGTCTGTTAGCTTGCAGCTCACTGTTGTCTGTTGGACTATTATATATGCTTTGTATATAATGCTCTGTTTTATTTTAAGAATGTACGTTTAAGTAATAAATTAAATGCGAAAACTTTGAAATTAACATCCTGTTTTATTAATATACCAAGTGCACCACGAGTTGATGGAAGACGGAAATGCAAAGAGAAAAGTCTAGTTCCATACGCAGAGTTCAACACAAGCCTAATATTATCATTAGTTGGCTAAGTCATAAAATATTTTTCACTTAATACCAAAGGAGGCATCCTGGCATAATTAATCAATCATTTTCTCACAAGATGCATAATATATTCCGATTTAATAGCAATAACTTAAAATTCGTTTGACTTACAAAACAAAGTTTATTGAACTTTTGGTATTTCGTAACTGCAACATTTAAATAATTTAAACTGAATTAAACTGGTATGCTAGTTTGTAAAGGTGCAGTTGCGTGAACATAAACACTATTAAGTAATGCTGGAGGTGAATGACCCGTTGACAGCCTACGTCACTGATATAGGCACGTAGTATAGGCAATTTGTACAAACGAGGCTATCGACAAGCTGACATTACTCACGGTCTTTCCCATTACTCACATGGCACCTATCGTATACTACCTAGTACCTACTTCCTTTGTTGTACTAATTAAATACATTCACGTTTCTGCATGTAATTAGCAAAAGCTTTGCAAATTAAACGCATTGTGGAATAAATAATAATATAATTAAATGAGTATTCACGTGGTATTTTACAATCAAGGTAATAGTGGTTCTCACACATGTGACTATTGCGGAAAGCTCAATACAACATTAATTTTTTCATGTAACTTTCCTGACCATCCTGAGTCTATTTCCTTTAGCTATATTTGTATCAACTTTAAAATACCAAATAAGTATCTATAAACACTAAACATAATTGTCTTCCTGTTTTAAAAGCAGTTTTAGACATATCCGCCTCATGATAAAAGCTAGTATTCAATTAATTTATTACGTAATGTTAGCGCCTCGTTCATATTCAGATCTTAATAAAACGAAAATTCATTCAACTTCCAAGCACTTTTTTATTCACCTATCTCTACATGCTGTAAACACCGCTACAAGCGATTACAAAGGATCACAATAGAAATAGACGCGTGGTGGGCAGAGGGTCAACCCGATTGTTCCTCTCATCGCCTCCTCTGACGGTCGGTCGGACGCCAATCGCACGCGGCGGCGACGAAACAGTCGTGCGACCAAGCCGCAAGCTAGCATCCGTGAGAGCTCGTCGCCAGGACACATGCGTTTACCTGTGGATTAAACGTAAGTTTCAACTTTAAGATGAAATCCCTTTATCATCATCTTTCTGCCCCTGTACCATATTATCACTACGAGTCAGCTTGGCAAGTTTTATTTTTCATTCTGCCTTTACCATATTGCTAGGGGTTGAAAGAGCACGTTTTCTTCTTCCATTTCCTCCTATTACTTGTCTCTCTACCTATATCTTTTATTTCATATAATTTTTCACTCAGCCATCTCTCTTTTATTAAAGTCCGTCGCCCACTTACTTTACATTTGTACAACAATTTGTCTGAAATTGTTCAGTTTCCTCCCTCGTCATGACATACCAAGCCAAACGATTTCCTTTCAACTTATAGGTACCCACAATGTGCCTATACATATTTAGGTTTGCAATATTGTATTTGTACTAATTGCTGTAAAAATCCTGTCATGTTAATTAAGAGAAAAACCGACACCGCTTAAATTAAACTTTACTAAAAGCTTGGGTAAAATAAAATCAAAAGTTGCTTAAATCACTTCCAAGAAACAATGTACGTAGGTAGTTCTTAGCACTGTAAGTACTTGAGTTGCGAACAAAGTAACGATACGGAAAACCAGATTAAATTCTCGTTTCAAAGGTTATGTCAAACACATTAATCCTCAAGTTCCCTCTAAGGAGAGCTTCCTTTGGATTTACGAGACGACATAATATCGTGAAACAGGATTTTTAGAAAATAAATAGAAGTTCAAGTAAAGTTTTTTGTCGACTACGCTGCTTTGTAAGTTACGATCCGCATGTGAAGAAGATATCGATTGAATTGAGCTTGTTGATTCACATTTAATATCCTCATAATAAATGTCATCGTATTAATTGTTTGAAAATATGAATGACAAATAACAATATTATTTAATATTACGTCACTAAACTGTTTATCGTAACGCATTATTATGAAATAAATATTATTTACGACTGAACTCTGTGCCTAATTATTTAATACTCACGTAATAAATTTCATAGTTTTATAGTTAGGGGAAAAACCGACTAATTGCGATAGCGACTGCATTTCGTACCATGATATTGTAGAGCAGGGACAAAACCTTTGAAGACATGCTTTTTATTCAAAGTTATGATTTATCTGTTACCTTTTCCTTTTCATGTCTTACTCTAATTACGAGATGTAATTAGTGTGTTTATTAATCCTTATCCCTTTATCCAGTGTTTTGTCTATTGCCATCATATGAGAGCTAGCCCTTTAAACAACAGAAAATATAATAAATCTTCGAGTGTACTAGGATTTAAATGGTACTATAAATATGGATTTTTCGGAGCGCTTTAAAATGTTTCCTGTTACAAAATACACTCAACTGTTTTTAATATCCAATCACAATATTGTCCAATAAATAAAATCAGATTTAGTGGCCCCTTATGAGTTATTGCGACCAATTTAATGTAAGAATCCTAGAGAATTTAAAAAATAACTCTTTATCTATACATATAATAAATCTGTAGAAAAATCTTTTTTGTACATCGAAAATATTTAAAAAAAAATTGTCAGGGTATTAAAGTATAACCAACAGAACACATTTCCAGCATTTTTGGAACTTTTGTCTGTTTGTCTGTTTATCTGTTTGTCTGTTTGTCTGTTTGTCTGTTTGTCTGTTTGTCTGTTTGTCTGTTTGTCTGTTTCGATGACTAAGCATCACGTCAAATTTACGAAACGAATGTAGATAACTTTTATATATAAAAATATTGTGCGTAACTTGGGCTATTACTTAGTCTTTGTTTCATCGTAATCGGTGCTCTCTATCAAAAGATATTATGCATTTATAGTTTTCAAGAAGAACTTATCATTATGGTCAAGAATGAGACAAGCAACGACATCTATTGAACGAATATGGTACTTATTAATAAATGCCTTCACAAGATAACTTTAAATAAGTAATGATAGCAAAAGGTACGTAGATATTAGTCTAAATGACGCTGTTTTCAAAATCTACATAGCCTAAACCTTATAGTGTGTTTGATCGGTCTTTTTTAGCAGTTTATCTTCGTCTTCGACAGATGCCGTTATTCATTTGATGTCATTTTCTAAACCGCGGTGTTATTAAATAAACATATGTTTCATGAATAGTCAACAAATAAAGATTTACCAATTACACAGTATAAAAATACAATTTTTTTAAACTAAATTAAATTTAGATAAAACCCACGACATATTTTGTTTGTACCGTGTGGGAATCGAACCTGCGACACGCAGTGCTCTGTTAATCGTCCAGCCACTGCACCAAACATGTCTTTATATAGATGTGGTGTGTTGTTAGCCCTATGTGTCGAGGCCGCGGTATTTCTTTCGAACAACCCGCAGCCCCGACGGGCGTCGGTCCTTGGGAGCCCCTTCAATGTTGCTGACATCGGGGACGGACGAACGATTAACTAGCCCGTTACTCACCGTTCACAGGCCCGCGCCTACGGTGGCCGGAAGCAATCACGTGGCCCTCGATGCCCGGAGCATCTCCCGCGGCGGCTGGGAAGAGGGGTTGTGTCCCTCTTACGTTCCGCCACCTCTTTCGCTAGCATTACGGCTTCGCAGAAGGAGGTGACGGCGTTCCATTTCAGATTCGATGTCCCAGATTCGGTACAGGTACCTCTCGAAACAGCCTCTAATCCCCCCTTTTTTTGTGGTTTGTAAATTATCAAATGACTCATCCCGCTCTGGGCGGAGCGGAAGAAAGTGTCGGACTTCTACTGACTAAAAACCACCCACGTTTCTTCTTAGCCCTTTGTGTTTCGGGGCCGTGGTATCTCTTGCGGACAACCGTCAGCCCCGGCAGACGATGGCAACAACAATTACGCGGGAGGCGATCCGGGCGTCGGGTGCCACGTGATGGCTTCCGGCCACCGTAGACGCGGGCCTGTGGACGGTGAGTGATGGGTAAGCTCGCCGTCCGTCCGTCTTATGACGACGACAGGCCGTGTCGACGGCGCGTTCGTGTTCCACGCGCGCCTCAAAGAGATGTCAGTAACATGGAAGAGGCCCGCAAGGGCCGACGCCTGTCGAGGCTGCGGGTTGTTTGCAAGGGATACCGCGGCCTCGACATGAAGGGCTAAGAAGGAACATGGGTGGTTTTTAGTCAGTAGAAGTCTGACACTCCCTTCCGCTCTGCCCAAGAGCGGGAGGGGTTATTTGATGATTTCCCAGCCCCCAAAAAAAAAAACAAAAAAAAGGGGCCCCGAAGGACCCCTTAATTGTTGCTGACATATCTTCGAGGCGCGCGTGGAACACGAACGCGCCAACGACAGTGCCTGTCGACTATAATGTACCTGTTTCAAATTTATTCAAGATTCGTTCGGCCGTTCTGACGTGGTTGATTAACAAACACCCATCCATCTAAACTTTAGTATTAGACATGTACTTTGCATTACCCTCTTCTTATTTTCTACAGCGGCAGTAAGTTAACGCAGGGCAATGATTTAATGTACTTTTATCTAAGCGACGCATTTTAGTTTCTGACAAGCACGCGAACGAAGTCGCGGGCACAGCTAGTATTAGAATAAATAAATTATCTACTGAACACTTGACAACAGTAATCTAAATCTTTTGTTTTTATCAATATTTCAGCTCCAGCGAAAGTATAGGCATAAACAAGCCTACTTATAAATAATTATTAACAAATGTCTAACGATAACTAATTTATCGCGGTTATCTGAGTCCAAAGCTGCACGTATGTGCAGGAAGGCTAAAATAAGCAATCTGAAATCAAAGTAAGTAGGTATCTCGATTAGAGTGAAAACGTATTTTAAACTTACCTACTTAATTATTATTTCAGTCTGAGAATGCAAGTTATGTGCGATATCCGTGGTTATGAGACATTCAAATAAAACCTCAAGTATAAATCGTTCGTGGATTCTGTACTACCTATTTTTTTTTGTGGGTGTTTAATCATCAAAGGACTCCTCCCGCTCTGGGTGGAGCGGAAGGGAGTATCAGACTTCTACTGACTAAAACCTCCATGTTCCTTCTTAGCCCTTTGTGTCGAAACCGCGGTAGCACTTTCGAACAACCCGCAGCCCCGACGGGTTCAAATAAAACCTTATGTATAAATCGTTCATGGAAGTTCTTATTATTTATTTATTTAATGTCTAAAAAACTTATGCTATTACAGTTTTGTTTTAGCCACACATCGAAAACCTCTCAGGGCTTATCTGTGTGCTGGCGAGCCGTTCGTTTAAACTTTAACAAAATTTTACTTAATATACTAAATAATCTATATCAATAATAATATTACATTATAAAACTTACTTTTTAATTCTATACTACCTTAGGTCAGTGGAGAAACACCGGTGTCAGTTCTAAAGCATTAAATTATCTGTTGTATTAAGCATTATCTACACAATTATACAATTTAACTAATAAAATCCCTAACGAACAAAAATATAGCAGTGATAGTCTAGAGGCGTGCCCGTCGGACTGCCAATCCATGGTTTCGAGATCGAACCCAAAACACGCACCTCTGATTTCTTGGATTCATGTGCGTATTGTATAATTATAACTTATTGACCCTATCATTGGTAAAAGAAAACATCGTGAGGAAATCAGCATTCCTGACTGATATTTCTCGACGTAATGTAAAGCCAAGTCAGCCCATGGGCGGCATAGAAACTTCAACACCAGGTTTGGCACTAACTACACGACAGAGACGATAGAAGAATAAATAAAATTGAAGTGGCTGTTTCTCATTACTAATATTTTTCGTCTTGTCTGTCTATATGTTTTTTCCGGTTTATCTCCGAAATGGATGAACCGATATTAACGAGATTTTTACTGGAAGATAGCAAATTTTAAAGGGATTCAACTGAGGCTACTTGTGTTCCAGATAAATTAAATAGGGTTGCGTGAAAAATAAAACCTTTGAAATTGGTAACAAAATCCGATTCAAATGTGGAAGTAATATTTTTATAATAGTTTTTAAAATAGAGAGAGTTTTGGAAGGAGAAAGGAAAGACCCATGCCCATGCCCATGCCCGGCAAAAGGACATAATATAAAAAATAACGTGACCTAAGGTGGCGAGCAACAGCTAGTTTCGATTTAAACAGTGTAATTTGGAAACAGAAATAATGTTGACTATCCATTAATCGTAGTATCTCCTTATTATCTTGCTAATGACCTTCATGAGGATCATAGACCATCTTTAAATAAATTAAATTATATTATCACAAGCTAAAATATTATCTTGAGTATTTTGTGTTAGTAACCCGAAAAACCGATTATCGTGGCATAATTATCTAAGCAGGTGTTCGATGATTTTAAAAACAATTGAAAGTATTCCAAACATAAGTTTAAAGCGACAAAAGCCTAACGGTTTAGGTGAAAAGGTCGGAAGTCACAAGCCGAACCCCGTTGTACCATTGTAACGAACCTACTGTTGTTATAACAAAACCACATTCAGTTAAGTTGAAGAGGTCAGTGGAGAAACACCGGTGTCGGTACGAGCGGGTCTAAATATAGGTTAAAAGTAGTTTATGTCAGGTGATGACGACGCAGTGTGTTTTTTTGTCACTTTCCTCTGACAACCGTCACTTTATTCTTTACTACTTTATCTTTCATATCATTCAGTCCTCGCACTACCATACACTGCAATCTTTTGTTTGGTCTTCCCCTTCCAACCATTAAAATTCTATAAGTTCTGGAGTACCTTACCTGTTTGAAACGGTATGAACTCCTGAGGTTTTAGCAGACTTCCATCGGCATCTAAGAATCTGCTCGGTTTAAACTCTTCAGGATTCTCCCAAACGTCTGGGTCCATATGCATAGCCCACTGAAGTGGTATGACCATTGCCCCTTTCGGAATCCTATAGTTCCCTAGATAAGTGTCCTGTAAAAGATGGCACAAGAATTTTAAAACTTTAAATGCAAAAAGAAACAACTATCGCTGTTTTTTTAATACCTGTATATTTTTAAATGTAGTACTCTAACACATTTCCGTGTTAATTGTAATTTTAAGACTTGATAAAAACTAATTAGGTAGCAACAAGCCTTTATATAAAATATGCATACTTCGACGCAACCATGGGGAATCCCGACTGGCACGATCGATCGAACGCGCTGAACCTCGCAAATGGCTGCCATCAAGTGAGGCAGTCTGGAACCGTCCACCTCTCCCTCCTCAGGGTATACCGACAGAATCTCTTTTCGCACTATTTCCTGAAAAGATATTGATGTTTACGTGGAATTATTTCATTTACGAGACACAATGAAAAGTCGTTTATTTAAATTGAGACAGAGAAGCAGCATTTTTTGAAACTCAACATTATACGAGGAAAAGTCTCATGTAATGTTGAAGTTCAAAAATACTGCCCAAAACCCTCACCCTTTACCACATCCTAGTGCCAAAACCCAAATTAAGTACCTCATATTTTTGTATACACGTAGTAAATTAAAAATTTAATTTTTTGCTATCTGCTACTTAGCGTTACATATTCATACAAAATGTAGGTTGAAGCTTAGGAACGTACGAAGCTCCTTTCAGCAAGATCTTCACTTGAATACATCGTTGAGAACTGACAGCGATGATTGACACTCGATTACAAATTCTATGCTCTCTTTACAAAATGCCGTGAATCCATCCAACTATTCGACAGAAGATAAATGTTTGCTAAAGTTATTTCTCACTAAGTTAAGATAATCGAATTATGTGAATCCACCATTTATGTATAGAAAAAAATATAACAAAACTTAGGTACCTGTTCTTCAGGATAGAGAGCCATGTACAACAAGAACCAAGCCAGAGTAACGGACGTAGTATCAAGACCAGCTCCGAACATATCAGCTAGAAGGTACAACATCTGTTCATCAGTCACGTATTTAGCAAGTTCATCACCGCTCTCAAACCTTCTCTTTTGTTCTAGAAGGAAATTGTCGAGGATGCACTCTCCATCGGTTGGTATCAAGATATTCGGGTCGAATAAATGTTCCTCAGTATTCGAAGCGTGTTTGCTGTACTTGATGCATTTCATATAACCTTCTGGGTGTTCGCTAGACAGATTTTCATGTGGAGCATATGCTGCCTCCTTTATTGGTGGTAGCCCTATAATTTTTCGTCGTCGATCAATAATGCTCGCGTATAATCTGTGTGTTTGAGCTTGACCTCGTGTTAGAACTTCCATTGTTTTTTGTGTTGATGACGAGAAAAATCTGAAACAAATGAACGTTTCATAAAGCTTGGTGTTATTCAGTTTTACATAAACTAAAACCAGTTTAATAAATAGTTAAGTTCATATTCTTACCTGACGAAAGGTAAAAAGTTAACAACACCAGCGACTCCCATTTCATGGCAGCCCTCCTCTTGGATTTGTCTAAACCAGTGCCATGTTTTATCTTCGGGAGGGAACTTGAACCCAAATATAATTTCGTTGACGACATTTCCTAGGGAATTTGTCAACATTTGGGACAGATCCATTGGAGAGCCAGCTGCTTTTTCTACGTTCTAAAAGAATTACGTTTCATATTATAACACTGTTTGTTTACAAACAACAATGACTATTATTAATTTGACCATTGTTATATTACACTACACTAATTAACATTTCATGAATCATTGTTTGTTCTCAATGCAAAAGTTGAAGGACAATTTTTAATTGTTGTGGCCTCAGAGAACATTTGTCATTGTCATTCAAAGGTATTTGTTTTTGTCATTGGTTTATCTCGAAGTTCAAATTACGTCAGCCCACCATACAAACATTAATTAAATGTCTCATGAAACATGGCAGTCATCGTATCCGCCGAAACAAAAAAATTAGGTACAAATGAGTTGTACATTCGGTTGCATATTTTTTACTTCCATTTGTTAAAAAATATCGAACAAGTTGATAGGAACTACGTATATGGTACAGAATACTAATCATACTTCCAAAAGTTCGTAGACGCCCGACGCTATCCGTTTTTCCAACTTCTCTCGCGACACGCTATGCTTGCTCATGCCGAAACTTTTCAGCCACGCCGTGATCAACTTCCTCTGATCCCTCCACAGTCCGCCCTCCGCACAAATAATACCTTTAACATTTTTTTGTTATATTAACATCTCAGTCAACACTTTTGAACAAGTCCAAAATTTCTTTACTCACCATTGCCTTTCATGATGCCGTGCGTTAAGAACAAAGGAGCTCTTCCCGAAAAGTTTTCTTTGGCGAAAGCCTCTCTTACTAATTTCGAATCTGACAACACTACAGCATAAATGCTTCCCATACCGAGGCCGTAAATCGAGCCGTACTGCTTAGAGAGCTTAGTTAGTGTCAGATGGGGTTGATGGCGGTCGAGGAACGGCAAGTAGCCAACGACCGGCAGACCCCAAGGCCCCGGAGGCAGACTCTGCCATTGTTTTATTTTTTTAAAGATCCAAAATCCCGCCACGAATGTGACTAGCCACAAAAAGAAGAAATCCATTCCGAGCTAAAACAAAGAAGATAATTTGTGCATATTATTACCCTATTATACAGTAGACGAGGAACTTTGTAAAAAAACGTCCGAGAAACGTTAAATGAGGCACTTTCAATAAAATGCTTGTAAAAAAATGTCTAGCTGTGAAGGCAGCAGACTCTTTGTCTGGTCTTTGTTCTGTTCGAGACATCTAAGATAAGTTTAGGTTCCAGAAATGCTGAGCATTTTTGCAACATACATATTTATGACCTGCCAGAATAGTCTAGACTTAGTTGCCTGTTACTAAGAAAGTCAATACTCAGAAAATAATGCTGCATGCATATTGCATATGCACCATTTGACAAAAATAAGAGAAATACTTAATCAAAATTATTTGAATGAGATTTTTATGACCATGACTGAATCACAATTAATTTTCCATAATAAATGCACACAATTTATTGAAACAATGATATCTTAGCGTATGATTTTGGCGTAGGTTACACAATAATAAGTTACGAACTTCAAAACAGTAAATAATTAAACGAATGTAACTAAAAAAAATCGGAAACCAAACACATGGTTTACGATTTAAGTTGAAGTTAAAGTCGGGCAAAATATCATTGAATTTCACCATTAGGAGTATCTCAGTACAGAGTCCGTATTTATGCCCGGATGATGGCAATAGGCTTGCCCCCCATTACATCGGACTTAAACATATCACGTCATTAACGTGAAATGTGGGTGTATAAGAAGACACCTCTACCTAACCTTTCAGGGATCACAATCGTGACGTTATGTTAAATGAGAGTAAAACTTTCGGTAATGGAAGAATCATCACCATCATCTTCATTATTCATATCAAAAGACGTTCACTGCTGTACACAGGCGGGACGCGAGACCTATATCAAGCATTGGACGTCTTTCGGCTTTGACACTTGGGGATACCCTAGCTTGACCACTTCAACCGGTACTGTGAGAACTAAGAAAGTTACGTAAAACAATGTATTCAATTATATTGGACGTGGCACTATAATCATAATACACTGACGATAATGGTTTATATACTGACGTATATAGACTATTATAGACGACAGCTGTCTCCCCGAAGACAGCTGTTGCCACGACGACGCGGCGATGCAGCAGTTTGATTCTTAACCGAAGTTTTTACCATCTACTTTTTTACCTTAATTATCTCTCATTCTCAAGTATAGTACGTAAAGTAAAGTTTAAATAATTTGCACCGTATTATGGCGAAATGTGTCCTGAACTGTCCTGCATTAAACATAATTTGTAACGTCTTTTTTAATACTTTGTTTTACGTGGATAATTAATATTCTTACTTATTTAGCTTTTTTATTTATCCTTACTTATCTTACTGCCGTACTCAGAGATATTTAATGATTACTTAAGCCGTCACTTAGAAAAGATTTGACATACTTTTGTTTGACAAAACTGTCAAAACCTTTACTTAGTGATGGCCTAACTAATCATTAAAGACCTCTGAGTGCGGCAGTTAGTCTAGGAAGCTAATCAAAAATAAATAATCACCCACCTTTAAAATAATCCGTCCGTAATTTTTAAGAAACACGACATTGATAGTTAGGAAATACTACTGATTATTTTTGAATTTTATTAAGACAATATATTATTTTAGGTAACTTGTCTCCCTACAAATAACGATATAATTCGACGCTAGAAAGGCAAATTGTATTAACGACCATTGCATAAATTGTTCAATAAATTGATTTGAAGTTCTACTTTTCACAAAAAAAATCATAGTAAATTAACTACTGGAGTATTCTTGTTGAAACTCAGAATAGTTATTATTTAATATGTTTATTATTTAATTGCTAAGTCAAAAAAAATATACATGTACTTTTTCATATATTTTTAGGAGATAATACAAGGTTGTGAATAATCTTGGTTAGGTAAAATTGACTGAAGTCACAATTCCAACATTAGAGGTCCTGTAAAAAATGTTTTAACGATCGAATAGCTGCATACAACCTACAACTAAAGTATCTTACGTTCTATTCGATAAACTTTAATATTCCAATAAAATGTTTTAACAGGCCGAATTATTCAACCGCAGAAAACCAAAACATCTAATCTCACTTATTAAACTTAATTCCATCTAGGATCAAGGTATTATATCCCCGGCGGCGACCTCTCGCGTCCGGCCCTGGTGCAAGCCATGGTCCGGGGCGAGGAGGAATGGGACGCCGTCGCCTCCTGCGAAGCAGTGTTTTTTTTTTTGGGGGGGTGGGAAATCATCAAATAACCCCTCCCGCTCTTAGGCAGAGCGAAAGGGAGTGTCGGACTTCTACTGACTAAAAATCACCCATGTTCCTTCTTAGCCCTTCATGTCGAGGTCGCGGTATCTGCGAACAACCCGCAGCCGCGACGGGCGTTGGCCCTTGCCCGTGGAACACGAACGCGCCGTCGACACGGCCTGTCGTCGTCATAAGACGGACGGACGGCGACCCATCACTCACCGTCCATAGGCCCGCGTCTACGGTGGCCGGAAGCCATCACGTGGCCCCCGACGCCCGGAGCGCCTCCCGCGGCGGCTGGGACGAGAGGTTCTCTCCCTCTCACGTTCCGCCACCTCTTTCGCTAGCATAACTGCTTCGCAGAAGGAGGCGACGGCGTCCCATTCCTCCTCGCCCTGGACCATGGCTTGCACCTGGGCCGGGCGCGAGAGGTCGCCGCCGCCGATCGCCGCTACGAGAACACGGCGGGGCTCCGCCCAAGCGGGACACACCTCCTCAGTGTGCTCCACCGTGTCCTCCGGCCGATCCTCACAATGGTGGCATCCGGGCGTTTCCTTCCGCCTGATTCGGTGCAGGTACCTCCCGAAACAACCGTGTCCGGTGAGTACCGGCGTCAAACGGAAGGTGAGGGCGTCGTGGCGCCTTTCCAGCCATTCCTTAAAGAGGGGACTTACTGCCACTATCGTGGCGTGCCCTGCTCGGGGTTGCGACAGTCGCTCTCTCCATGCCGCCATGAGATCGCACCGGAGGTCTGTCCGCTGCGCAGCAATTAGCTGCGGCAACGGAGTGACCCCCCGTTGCAGCGCCTCCGCGCGCCATTTATGCAGGCGCGCGAGGACTATCGCCTCCAGATCCCATGGCGGCAATCCGGCAAGGAAGTTCGCCGCCTTGCGGGAGATCGTGCGGTACCCACGGACTAGCCTTACGGCCATCACCTTTTGGGGCGCGTTCAGGTAGTGGGCGGCCCGCTTTCTCAAAGCACTCGCCCACACCGGGGCCCCGTAAAAGGCCATGGACCGCACGAGCCTCGCATAGAGCCTCCGGCAGGAGGCGTTTGGCCACCCCAGATTGGGCAGGAGCCACCTGAAGGCAGCCCCGGCCCGCTCCAGTCTGGGAGCCAAACGTCGGAAATGCAGGTTTCATTACCTTAGCCCTAACAACTGAACCATTTTTCCGTCTTCTAAATTGCAAATCTTCTGCTTTTTACGAGATGCTTCTTCTTCACTATGCTCTCGCTGCTTCATTTGAAGATGCTACCCAAGATGAAGATGACCATTGAAAGTCCCCATCGTCAGAGCAATTGGAGCAAAACACACTCTTGCATTTTTCACCTTCGAAACAGAGAGGCTGGGCGCAGACCTAACATCGTCTGGGGTGGAGTGTCTATTGAGCACAGTGACTTTCCAAAATATCTTGGGGTTTCTCTGGACAGATCATTGACCTTCAACAAAAACTGCAGTAACATCAAGCAAAAGGTGCACACCCGCAACAATCTTTTACGGCGACTAGTTTCTTCAAAGTGGGGTGCTTCGCCTCATGTTTTGCGGACTACAGCGCTGGCACTATAATTTTCAGCTGGTGAATTTGCGTGCCCCGTGTGGACCCGCTCAGCCCATGCAAAGTCAATGGATACAGCTCTAAACGAAACGTGATCATTCAGATCATCAACCGACCCCGGTACAGATGCTGTAGCCACTGGCAGGGATAGCGCCGCCTGAAGTTCGCAGAACAGTGGCAAGTTCTGGCGAATGAGCCAAAATGGCTTCAGCCACACGACACCCATTACACCTAAACAGCCTTGTATCGCAAAAACTGAAAAGCCGAAACAGCTTTCTGAAGTGTATCACCCCACTCACTGGCGAGCGGTCTACGGAAAGATTGAAGCTGTGGCAAGGTAGTGCATCCTTACCTTACTCATTTGTTCCACCTGCTGAACATCTCCCACCTGGACAAGAGTTGCCGTGGCTGACCTGGAAGTCTTTAAACAGACTCCGGACCCAGGTTGGTCGCAGCTAATATCTTTTAATAACACCTTGTATACCATGTTTTATGCAAATAAAAATATTTTATCTTATCTTATCAGCAAAGAAAACTTGCTGAGGTGGAGATACATAAATGACTCTGCACTGGAGTGTAAATGTGGTGCTGTTCCTCAAACAAACTAGTAGCCCAATTCTGGGCCGACACAATTTAGATTGCCATCGACACGCTAAGAAGAAGATCAGCTGAATGTGGTTCAATATTAAACATTAATCTCCTTCTTGGTCTATCGTTATTCAATATTTTCTTGCATCGTTCGGACGCCATGATAAATTAATGTTTTACACTCAGAAGTGAAATCAATTTTCGAGTAGACGCAGCGGGCAATTCGTGCGTGACCACCCTCAGCGACAGTGTGTGGTTGACTGAAGCGCCCTTACAACGGCCAGACCTCATACGCAGCGGTTCGTAAGCATAAAATGTGCTCCTGGAGTACAGCTTATCCACCACTTTTTAACTCAAAAAAGATTTTTTTAGTAGATTTAACTTACATAATACAAAAAACTTTGCTTAAAGTAAAGTAGCTTAAATGCTAACGATGCGTAAAAACCGTTTCAGGTAAAAATGTATGAACCACCAACTTGTTATTAAACATTGACGACAAAATGCGCTTAACGTCCAAGTGATTGAAATTAGCAGAAATGTACAGTGTTTTAACGGTAAAAAAACAAAAAAAGTACACACAAGTAATTGTTTTATTTCCAAAATTGGATGAAGTGGCCAACTAGCAAAAAGTTTTATTAATAAAAAAATATTAAAAATGATTAGGTAAAGTGTTTTAACATCAAATCTTTATTTAGACAAAAAAAAGCAAAATGAATTATGGCCAATTTTCTGACGTTATGTACGGTTTATGAAACAAATGACGAAAATGGTTGGATTTAAAACAAAACTAAAAACGAAAATGACTGAAATCACCGTTGTATTAACGACCAAAAAAGTGCTCGGATTTAACTGGAACCTAGACCATTCGAAAGAGAAAAATCTGCCGATTCCAACGATGTAAATAACTCTATTTTGACCAAAGTGGTCGTTCATACAATTTGCCTTTCTAGCGTCGATATGTATTTGTACACAATAAATTATTTGTCCACAACGAATACACACTTAATTACAATTGTTTTTAACTGAATAGTGCTGATCTACTATTGCTTACTTTTCTATCTATTTTGCAAATATCTTATCGAATAAATAAAATAATTAACACCTGTTAATTATCATCGTAAAGATAAAGAAGCAGCCCAAAAAGACATAAAACACAAACGTAATGTATCATCACTCATTCGTGACGCGAAAAAAAAATATCATTCATTCAATCTCTAGCGAGTCTGTGGGCCGGTTGCCCGAGGACTTGACAACCAATGCTACCAACCTAAACGCCGAAAAAAGAACAGCGTGACGCATTGCCGTACAGAGCATTACTTCATTGCCTAGTTAAATTATTCTGTTATCGAAAGTATGAAAGCACACAATCATAATTGTAATTAAATAGTAAGTACTGCATGAAATTGAAATGTAAATGTATTTCACTTACTTGTTAGAAAGATTGATGCCGGAAAAGTAACTGAGAATGTTTAGATTAGTGTCACAGTTAGAGGTGCGGGCGTCCGTCCGCTATCAGAACAATCCACAGAGGCCTCTCGTCACGTGGCCAGGCACCTACCAACTGCTCCAAATCCCGCCATCACCAAGCCCTATTAACAATTATAATTCTAAATGTATGTTCCAAGAAGACATTTGCTTTTTAAATTGTATTTGTTATTTATGATGGGTCTGACTTGATGTAGGTACTGTACTCTGATTCGCCGATCTGAAAAAGATTCGATTGTATTGCCTCTAATTCGTCATACATTGACCGGTACTCGGTATCTTTTTGTTTATTGTTCGTGTTGTGTTTTCAATGGAAAAGAATTTGAATTAACATCGTTTTAAAAGTCTATCATTCATTCTCAGTCCCACCCAGCGGGCCGTGTCCAGGTAAACCTGATTATTTATACACGGGAACATGCGACTAAAGATGAATTTTACATTTAAATTTGAATGGATCTGTTTTTAAGGTTCCTCTATATGAAACCCAATTTTTTAAAAAGGTTTTAACTCAAATAACGTTAATTAATTTAATAGGAAATCCAATTAAATCCAAATATATTGCCATAAAATTAAGGACAACGAAGACTAAACTTAAACATATTATTTGCATAAATGTAAGCCGTTTGTATAAATAACTAGGTATTTAGCAATATTTACTCAGATAATGTTAGATAATCACAACTACGCACCGCGCGCACATTATCGCATATCTATGTAATAATATATCATAATTCAAACAGGCGCATTAAACGCATGTACTTTATTCTAATTATGCAGTTTAGCATTTTTTGTGCTAATAAATCGTGGTTGAATAGTGTGTAAGTTATAGCTAATCGTTCGGTAAATTATTAACCGATTACAATGTTTATTTATATATGCTTACATGTACAACACAGGTTAGTGGCATGCATTAAAATTTCATGGCACAGTAATTACATGCACCCTGTAAGGGCACTGCAAATTGCTGGATATAAAATTATTAGATTACAGTCATTATATAATATTAATTCTTATTAATTACACTAAACATTTATAAAGAATGAAAATTGCGAAATTGATTGTAAATTAAATCGAATGAACAATTTCTTACAATAATTTAAGTCTATTATTAAGGTCTCGGTAGTCATTTAATTGTAGGTCAGTATTAACATGCACTCTGTAAGGGTACTGAAAATTGTTAGATGTAAAATTATTAAACTATATAATATATAAAATTGATTCTTATTAATTATTACGTTATTACACTAAACATTAATAAAGAAAGAATGAAAATTGCGAAATTGATTGAATTAATTGAACATTAAATTGAATTACTATTTATTGCAATTATTAGATTATATTATAGGTATCGGTAGTCACATAAGAGTTAAAAAATAATGTCAAGTAGGTTATAATATTACAGGGTCGATTGATTCATAATTTGTCAAGTTTAAATTCCTCAACGGTATAGTAGCCTTTCTTTATTAACAAGGATTTCAACTGTTTCGTGAAAATTGAGTCATTTGGTAAGGATTTTAGACTTTCCGGTAGTTTATTAAATATGTTAGCTAGTCTAGAGTACGGGCTTTACCAATAACTTTTAAATTTGTGATGGGTAATATTAGTCTATTTCTGTTCCGTCGGTTATAATTTTCATTAATTTCGATATTAGATTTGAAGAAGTGCCTATTTTTCCTAACGAATAAACAACTTTGCAGTATTTATATTGCCTGTAGTGTGAGAATTTGCTGTTTAATAAAGTGTGGCCTACAAGTCACTCGTTGTTCGATGTTCAGTAGAGTTCTGATGTATTTCTTTTGCTGGATAAAGAGGTCCAAAAAGTCAGTACTTTCTCCCCACAGAATGATACCATAATTAAACCAGGAGTAGGTGTACGCATAATAGGCCGATAGGGCGGTGTTGTAGTCTGTATTACGTTTCAATATGCTTAGTGCATTAATAAATTGGGACAATTTTGCTCGTGTGTTTTCAATGTGTTTCTTCAAATTTAGGTTTTAGTCTAACGTTAGCCCTAATAGTGTAAATTCATTTACTTCTGCTAATTTAATTTTTTGTTTTAGTGTATCTAAATTTATTGGGGTTCTTTGGTAAGTTCTGAATTGACACATTTTTGTTTTAGATAGGTTTATTTCTAAATTGTGATCGTTTAACCATTGCCCAGTTTCTGTGAATGTTTTTAAAATATTTAGGTGGTCAACATTCGCTGGCGTTTTAAATAATAGGGAAATCATCAGCGAACAAAATACACGTGGAACTTATCTTTTTTGGCAAGTCGTTTACGTATACTATAAATAGGGTACATCCTAAGACACTTCCTTGGGGTATTGAAATATTAATAGTAGCAATGTCTGATTGTATGCTACACATTTCCTGATTGGTTTTATCGAAATATTCAATTTCTACGAATTGTAGGTACTCTATCCTGTAAATATGATTTAAACCAACTAAAAGCTTGTCCCCTAATACCCGATCCGTAAAGTTTTTGCAACAAAATTTTATGTGACACTCTGTCATAAGCCTTCGTCATATCTAGGAATAGTCCAACGGCGTACTTTCGTTCGTTAATCCAACTGTAAATTTCCTGTACATAGTTGTATACCGCTAAAGTAGTTGAGCACTTTTTCCTAAAACCGAATTGGTTTTTATCTAGGATATTGAATTTCTCTAAAAACGTGTTACCCGATTTGCCATTGCTTTTTCGAAAATTTTAGAGAAAGTTGGTTGGATCATTTCATCGATGTATCCAATCTACGTTTCTAAATACAGCCACTACTAAATAAGCTAAAATCTGTGTAAAGCTCATCCAAATAATTAAGATTGTCTTCACCGTAGCCGTATACGTAGAAGAAGCTAAGACGCCCCGTAAACACCGCGTAACAATGCATACAAGCTCGTAGCAACACGTAGATGCTTACAGCTAAAGCAAGCACGTAACAGTAATCCACAAAGTTCCAATCTCACAAAACAATTAAGAGTGTCTTTGTACTACAAGGAGTTTGTCCAAGCGAAGCCGTAAACATTGCTAAAACGCTTCGTAGACACCTCGTAGCACCGCGTAGAGGGGTGTAGCAGCCACGTAGCAGTCCCGTAGAGGCCAGATTTTGACGTCTACGTAGCGTCAACGCAACGTAAATGCATACTCAAACGTTGAAGCAACAGATACCTTCTTACCGTCATGGTCATGATGATGACATTACAGTTGAACCAAATCAAATGCATGTGTGAAAATCGAAATATACTGAAAAGGTCCTCCTAGCTTTTTTTAAGTTCGATCTTAACATCTACTGATATGTAAAATATTCTGTCTGCGTCAATGTAAATTAGTTTGTCCAATATTGAAAACTGGCCAAGCTTGTGTGTTACGATTACTTAAACGTTTGCTATTACAGTAGTGAGTAGACAATACCTAGAATCCAGATTTTTGGGAAAAGTAGACGGAATAAGTTTTACCACGACCACGCATCTATACATATATTATAAAGCGAAATGATTTATATTTTTGTATGAAACGAATAAACTTAAAAACTACTGATACGATTTAAAAAATTCTTCCATAGTTGGGAGCTACACTATTCCCGGGGACATAAGCTACTTTTTATCCCTGTATTTTCACGGGAACGGGAACTACGCGGGTGAAACCGCGTGACGTCCACTAGTCTTCTTATAATTTACCAGTTCTCGTGACTCGTTGAGGTCGGTTAAATATTATTATGACCTGCAGAACATCTACGCAATGTGCAAGCAGGATTACCATATCTAATCAAAATATTATTACGATCAAGAGTACTTAAAGGACAATGGCAGCTTCCCATACATTAATTTAGCTGAGATAAAATACTGGCGTCTTTAAATGAAAAATATCTTGTTAAACTCGCCGTCAACTTCTGAATTAGTTTGTGGAAGAATTTTTGTTCGAGAAGGCCGAGAATAATAGAAATTCAGTGATGAACTTTTGTAGGTTATGTCTATGGTAATTCCAATTCGAGGAAGAGTATTGCATTAGTATTTCTATTTCCCAGTTATTACAGCATGCAATGTTAAAAAGGTAGGTAATCCCAGTGGTTAAATACTCTTTGCACGCCTTACAATGATAATAATATACAATTGGTATCATGTACACACGGCGGCACATCAAGCTTTACATTTCCAGTATAACGTGGCCTCGCTTTGTATATATTTTCTGTACAATGAGAGATCCATAAACTGGTTTTGTATAGCTTGATCAGCCGTCGTGGGTACAACAGGTCTGAGGCTGCCAGACACCGTCAGCATAGTTTTAGGTATTGAAGCAATAGGATTATAATAGTATTTAATTTTTGAATTTAATAAATACTGGCTAACTTTCAGAAAAATAAGTATTTATAAAATCCTAGAATGTGTGTGAAATATGTTGTGTAAGTTGCTAAGAACCAATAAAACAAGTTTTTTTTTTTACATAATATTTATTCTTCGTCATCCTCTTTTACAATTATTTCATCCAGAAATTCAGCAGGTGCGGTAATATTTTTTTGATGTCTGGCCCATCCTAAGTACCAGACTAGGGTCATTACATGAGCGCAACATCCAACTGTGCGCCGACCAACTAAGCAATTACAGCAGTACTCACTGATTCCTGTTCGTCCAGGAATATTATTTTCTATTATCTGTGACATAAACGTAATCAACAATAATTGTCAAACGCAAGTTATATTTTTTTAGATTTGGGGTATTAGTCTTTTTACTAGTCATTAATTGAAAGTAATTCATTTATTTTTACAGTACAATATTTTTACCTCCCTGTAAGGAACACTTCCACTTAGAATTATACAGTATTGTTACTTAATTTACTCAGTTTAATTACAATAAGAAATTAAAACTGAATAAAACACAATAATGCTGAGTTTAATGTCACTAGGCAGAATAAATATAAAATGGCAACACTCGACGTCAATGAAAAAATCAATTAACTTTTCATTTAAAATATTTTTTTTATCCGGCTCTAACTAGTTAATGTGATACTTTGAAAAAACGTAGAAAAATAATGGAACTGCCTTTGTATATAAGTCACTTTTAGACGCTCAAAATAAATTCAGCTAAGATTTCGCCATTGTCCTTTCTAAATAAATCTTTAATCATCCAGTTCTCAATGAAAACATTAAGTAATTGTGTAAAAGTGATGTTTACTTGGCTTTTACGTTACTTTTTGTTATGTACACAGAAAATATTCGGTTTTTGTAAACACGCATTTGCTGGTCAATGATGCATGGTCTTGAGCGTCTTGTTTTTATGAAACAGCTATAAAAAAGCTTTATGTTTATAAAATCAAAATAATTATGATTTTTTACAAAAATCATGATCTCCGATGTAGAGTGTCGAGTTGGTTGCGCGCGCGCGAGACGGACGGGCGAGGTCGCGCGCAGTCGGCGCGGTGTGAAGGCCGGTCAGCGGCCGAGCTGTGTTATCGGACCAATCATAACGATCACCTCACTTATGTAGTATCCACTAATGTAAAGCATTAGCTGCACCACGTGCCACTGATTTTATTAATTACTAGCTGACCCATGCAACTTCGTCTGCGTCACATAATATAGCTTATAACAAAATGTCAACATAAATTGAGTTACATCGTAACAAACAAAAAATCGTATCTTTCTTCTTTATAATATTAGTTTAGATTATATTAAAGTGTGAATTACTATTGGTATCTCTTACTGTTAAATATACAGTAACACCTTGTAAACATTATGGTGCAGTAAATATTTTGAATATGAATTTCTCCGGAGTCCCCGGAGGCCAGAATCCCCACTAACCTACCGCACCGGACCGAATGACTGCCGCGCGCTTAATTATTTTGTCGCGCGGATATTTTTACATTGCGATATCTTCTAAGATATTTGTTTAAACTGTATAGAGTAAAGGGCACAAATATTCTATATTAAATTTCTGTGCTAACAAACACATTTATTTAGATATAGATTAATACCATATGGGTTAAATAAGCTTCGCAAAATATCATTCTTTTTAACCTAACATTTTAATAGTAAAAAATGGTTACAGTGAGTCAATCTTAAAAGATAGACATATGCTGTTGCGGACTTTTTTTAGAACTTTTAAAGAGGAACAATTCTTTCATACATGGTATTTGCGTAACTTAAACCGTTCTCGCAGCGCACGCAACGGAAGCTCTCAAAAAGGAATATCTTTTCCCGTTTTTGCAACATTTTTCATTTATGCTCCGCTCCTATTGGTCGTAGCGTGATGTTATATAGCCTAAAGCCTTCCTCGATAAATGGACTATCCGACACAAAAAGAGTTTTTCTATTCCAACCAGTAGTCCCAGAGTTTACCGCGTTCAAACAAACAAACAAACAAACAAACAAACAAACTCTTCAGCTTTATAATATTAGTATAGATTACGAGACGCAACTGCGCGCGCCAGCTTTGATTGAATAAATAATTATATTCTCGCACACTCACACGTTAAACATTGCACGCCGGTGTAGTGTGGCCTGTGGTCATGTACCGTGGACTTGTAAACTGAACGATTAATTGAACGATTGCTGACATTCTACAAATTAAAAGCTACTTCGCAGTCTGGGTCACACGTAAAAGTTGTCTTACTTATAAGTTTTTTTTTCTGAAGAAATTAATCAACAGGATTGTTTTATTACAATAAAACTGCCGACACTTGTTTACCTAATTGAATGTACCTATCTCCCAAGTGTTATAATTAAATGGTATGATGATTCAGAAAATGCTATATTTAACAAGGTACTTACTTATGTGATTTTCCAATTAACAGAGGTACAATTTAGTACAAGATATCACAGAACTTGTTGCTTTAAATACTGCGACGGTTTTAAATAAAACATGATTTTAGATCTGCACCATTTTTTTAGGTAGGTACTAGTAATTCTACGCTCTAAACAGCAATTTATTTATGTTTCAACTCATGTTAGAAGTGACTTTGAAACGTTTGAAAAAACCCAGAACACGGTTGAAAAAGTAAAAGAACCAAGACAACAAGACAGTCCAGGTATTGATGGTCATGAATTATATATTATTTATTTATTTATGTACAAAATACAAAAAAGGATAAAAACAAAAAAATAGAAGAGCACAAAGGTACTGCTTATTTCATAAGAAATTTCTTCCAGCAGACCTGCGAGAGGAAAGTTGGATAAGACATGTCGACACAGTGTGTAGAAAAGACAAACAGGATTTTTTAATATCTTATATCATCTTCACATAACCTTTATATCTACCAAAATTTAATGTTCTATTTAAAAAATACAAGGTATCATCTATATAACAACAACGATGAATCAGGTGATAAGCGGTGCGCGCGAGACAATAGCCGCGTCGCATCCAGAGCTGCTCGGACTCAGAGCACTCGAGGCCCTTGTTGCCATTCTCATTCAGCCACCGTACAGTTATCTCGCGGCTAGTGCTACTGACACAATGCAAGGTTAACATGAGGTGGACGCCCGCAAACTGCCCGCATACTACTTAAAAGGACATTTACGTTTTATCGGGCTGTTCTGATCGAACAGGACAAGCCAGAAGCCGAAATCCGTTTACAAGTAGGTAAGTTGCTGATACTCGAAATATATTTTTTTTCTTTGTATACCTACTGCAGAATGTTATTTCCTAGATAATTATTAAAATGCATTTGAGCAGTTTACCCACCTGCAACCTTGTATAAAAGTTGTATTTTTCCTTATACCTTGCAACTACACTTGCTGTGTATCAATTAATATCTATCTCGATTTTAGGTTCTGTTGTACAAGATAAACAATCGACGGCACGGTTGGCGCAGTGGCTAAGCGATTGGACTGCTGCGCTGCGTGTCGCGGGTTCGATCCCCGCACGGAACAAATATTTGTATGGCCTGCAGATAGTTGTTTCGGGTCTGGGTATTTGTGTATGTGACTTTATATGTTTGTGAACGCACCCACGATACAGGAGAATTTCCTAGTGTGGGGCAACGTTTTTTTAAAAAAAAAAAAAAACTATTCGAACGAGTAAATAAATTTCACGTCTGCATTTAAGTGGAGCGTTAATCGATAAAAAGTGCAGATATGAGAACTAGTCGGACGTGTCGGCCCTCAGCGTCATGGAATGTTCGTCTCATTATGCTCATCGTTGATTAAAGTCAATAACTTCATCGCGAGTGCGGCGCACATTCAGCATCGACTCAATGGCATCTCTAATGAGGCACTCTTGTCAATGAGCGCGGCGAGCCAGATCTCAATCGCGCCACGTCTCTATTCTCATTTACTTTTAAACGCATGTAGTGGGGTGCAGCCCGTGGGCTCCGGTCGTCCACTCTGGCGCGCGCCTCTCAACACACTATATCCTTTTTTCTCCTTTAGTTCCGAGCACAGCCTAGAATGCCTGCATCCCATGTATACGTCTTCCTTCTTTTATTTTTAGTTAGTGCGAAAAAGGTAGTCGACCAGTCCTAGCGGCGCGGGTCAACGTATTCGAGGCTTTTTACCCCTGCCTGATGCAGCTGTTGCACAATAATAGAGAAATTCTTGGAATGTTCTACATGGGTGATCGAGCTATTTATATCTGCCTGAGACAGGAAAATGCACTTCAAACGCTAAAAATAGATACGAATCAATTAAAAGTTCCCGTATTCATTGAATACTGATGGGCTTAGTCATGTCATGTCTTTTGTGGATTAACTATGCTGCAAGGAAGTCTTTTGTTTAGATTATAACATGTATTTATTACACACATGCTCATTTCGAATCACCTTTAACCATTTAAAGGTGACAATAATTATACATTTTAAGAGATTTTTCATTTTTAACTAACTCGGGTTAATTCAACATTTTACAATCTTAATTTCAATGTAGTTTCTATAGTGACTTGGTGATAATACCGCTATAAATTAGGAACGTGTTATAGACTATTTAATATATTGTTGTAACATGCCATTTTATACGTTACCATTATAACACGTTGTAACAAAACTTGGCAGCAATTTGGACGCGGAGACGTTATCATTTTATTCGGCAACGCACTAAACGGGCGCAATGATGCGCAGTGAGTGGTATCTTGTAGTGTAACGAACGAATATAATAATATCGCATGAAGCGTTTTAAATTATATCAAGGAACTTTCTTTCATGCTTTCCAGGCTTTCTTTGTTTTGGTATCATGGGAATATCATTTAAATATCACGCGGGTTACACAATTTTTTGCCTAGGACGCTCCGTTTTCGAGATATTTCAATTTATTTTTTAACAAAAGTTTTGAACCTCCATAACTCGGAAACGGTGCATCGAAGTTAGCCGTTGAGCGGTATAACAAAATGTTATACGTTATGAGCAACTAACGTGTTGTTTTAGTATTATATACGTTATATTAACCACCACTACTCGGAGTAACGTCCAAACTAGTGTCAATGATCAGCATACTATCAGTTCTAGGACTTTGACTTCTTTTAATTGACTCACGATTGTTAGTGAAATAGGGCCATAAATAACTATTATAATTTTAATCATACTGTATCTTCCATTAACCAGTCCGTTAAACTTATATGACTGGATTTTATTTAACCTATGCAACGGCGAAAATAAAGTTGTGTGCCTTAAATATATTTGTTCATTTTACAGTTTACTACAATACATTTTTATGGGTTGCGCTTAAAAGGGTATTTCGCAAAGCTTGTTTTTGGTAGCAAACAGAGATTGTGGAGCCCAACAAAGAAAGGAATGCCGATCAAGTTTTCATTTTCTGCCTACTTTAAGGAGGAATACACAAACGGGCAGTGCTACAGCAGACAAGTGAAGCTCGCTCGTCCGAATCGAGTCACTTACACGCGCCCAACGGTCTATCGATGTCCTTGCATTCTTTGGAGGTAGAGCAAAATGGTACCGGTTCAATAACCCTTGACAATGTGAAGGGATCACCTCTTAGGCTAAGAGGCGCGGCAGCTTACGTAATGGAGCAGGGTCGAGACCATTTGGCGGTCATGAGGTACCTACTAGCTGCCCTTTAAACATTTAGAAGAAATTAATTCCTTTCACAACTTAAGTACTCTGTTTAAAAATATGCATTGTAATTCAATCAACAAGTTTAAAGAGTATCAGCATCGCGATGTGAATAAATATTCACGTATTGGGGTCAGATCTCGTGCACTGTTTATGTACGCACGACATGTTGTGCTGTTAAGAGGATGAGGTGTAATATTTGGGCAGCAAATTGTGCTTAAGCAAATTTTACAGGCAATCATTTTTGTCAATATTTCATCTCAAAATACGATGCTTACGTGACAAGCAAACAGTCGTAAAGCGTTGGGGATACGCAAGACTTGGTTTCTACTTAACTCATCTTGCAAGTTTTCCACTGAAAACTACTTAGCAAGATGAAAGCCTCGTCTCGACGCGCTGACGAGATTGGAACGTCTCATACAGCCTATGTTCACCAAGTTCTGTGAAGTTTCGCCTACTTATCGTGGTAACTTTAATTAAGGTAAGGTTAAGCAATTAACATCAAATAACTTTTGCTATTAAAATTAACTTTAAAATATTTAATGCGAATCCAATTTATTGTTTTCCATTGTATCTACTAGATAACTTGAGTTATCACCACGATTTCAGCTGAAAGAAGCCCAATTTCACATCTAGGATTATCAGTCTAGGGCAGCCTGAGTTTTATTATACTGGCTGAATGTTCAAAGTAAAACTACTTTCATATTTCGTGGTACCGACACCATCATCTGCCTAGCGTTTTCCTAACTATGTTGGGGTCAGCTTCCAGTCTAACCGGATGTAGTTGAACACCAGTATTTTACATGGCCCGATTGCCTATCTGACCTCCACAACACATTCAGAACTAGGTAATACGATACCCCTTGGTAAGACTGGTAGTCAGACTGGTGATCGCAGTACCGTCAGACGTATAAAAACACGAACTAATCTGTGCACCAGATACGAATCAACTTAGAAGAGAGCATTCCAAAAAAAAAACATGACTAGCCTCAGGTAGTCCACTTCTGGGCTGACACTTTTTTCTTGACATCTACATTGGCCCTGTGCCAGACAAGTCCGGAAAGTTGTATCAAGGTGATATTGCCAATGGGACAACAATCAGTGATGTCATTCCCCTACAATACCTGCCCAGATGCATCGTACAAAAACATTACCAGATTTGAGAATGGTAAAAAACCCCAGGTACTTTTTTGACGTGTTTTTAGCAGCTGCAGCGGTCACAGTTACGAGTGAACATTGAACTAAAATAAATTGCTGGTATATGCAGAACCACAAATCGATTTCTTATTCTTAACTGAATGTATAGGGCGGTGGTGGCGACGGCGACGCCATGTTTACAAACAAAGAGATCAACGCACGCCAAGTAGGTTAGCGCAGCACCGCGCCGTATGCGACCGCGCAGCGCGCACGCCCGCCGGCCCGTATTGCGCGGGTCGTGGTCTCCGCCACTCTCCACCGGCTGCCTCTCACAAGGAACGGACGTACTACCATCACATAAACATCAGTAATCGCTATTCATTTGAATAACATTCAGCCCAAACAAGCCCTCAAAGACCCCCTAAAAGACCCTTGCCACAAGCTCTCGGGTATTTGTGTTTTGCAATTTGTTATTCAAGATAAATAGTTTGTTTTTAAGTAATAAGTTTTTAAATATTCTCGACTTGTTGTGCACCGAGTCGAGAAGACTAATTTAGATTGTTTATTTATAGATATGACTAAAAATAAACAGCTACATTAAAATAAACATTAAGATACACAATCAAATCAGGCCAAAGTTTCTGGAGGGCAACAATCGTGCGCTTCCGCAAGAGAAATCGTTACAATGGCCTCTCACAAGCGCGCCGGAAGAAAGTTCCTAGCGATTTGCATAGCACCCGGCGAGCCACAAGCGAAGGCGATCCCGCTCTCGCAAGGCTCCGCGATGGCCCACATAGACATGTCTTATAGTTTATTGTCGCGGACCCATTTCCGTGGGTGCACGACCACGACCACCGCCTGGCTAGCGGATCGACACACTTCGCTCACTCCGAAAGTTTCTCCGATAGAGAAACTCACAATATCTAATAGTACCGACATCCGTCTATGCAGATTTCCAGAGCAAGCCTTCACAGAGACTGTGACCTAAATACGAACTTTACAAAGCGTATATACGTGGAGAGAGGTTGTTTATTTTACACACTGACAACATGTTTCTTCCTCCGCGTGATCATATCGTCCGGCCACTCGCAGGTCAGCTTGCGAGAGTGCAAACGGCATGAACGGCGGTTAAGAACAAAATTGATAGTACACACAGAATCAATGACAGCATCAACTCGTTTTCATTACAAATGGCTGGTGGCAAGAAAAACTTGCACTAGTGTTACGTTAGAAAGCGTAGACATTTCACCATAAAGCCTAGAAAGTGTACATAAGAAGAAAGTGAAGAAGTAGGGGGAAAAATGTGCAATAAAAGTGCACGGAGGCGCGGGAACGTGGAGCGGGTACAGACAATACGCACTCGTTCCGAATCTCGCAGCTTCCAGTTCGATCGCCATCACTTTTTCTCCCTAGACGAAACCACTGCACTCGCTTGCACACATTTCTCGACACTCCACATGTTCGCCTAGTTCTTGTTTCACTGCACTCATTTTTACTTTCTTTTCCGTTCGCTCTTGTTAGTTTGTTTCTCCGCGCGCTTCCATACTGTCATAGCTATCTAGGTACATTGATCGACTCTCAATGAAAATAAAAACAGGCGCTTTCGTATTCCATGGAACGCTAGAACAATAATACTAATTATCTCTCAAAAATTCGAGAACATTTACAGACTATCTTCATTCATTAATTTCTTGGTTTTTTATGGTTCCTAATTAATAAATTACATTTAGTAACAATTAATTTCAGGTCAAAAGCTTTATTAAGCTTTCAGAGGACTGAGATCTTGTTTCTCACAAAAATAATAAGTAAAGTGATGAAATTACGAGATAGAAACAAGAGTATTTTCCTGAACAGTGTTTACCTGAAAGTGAAAATCGAACATTGTACACACATATCCATGATTGGTACGTACATAGTCGTACATCACGCACTGCACGAGCCGCACATGCCGATGCGAATCTAACAGGCATTTGTCTGTTTTTTTATTACGTGATCCTGCCTCCGTTGAGAATAAAGGTATCTATTAGAAGAGAATGAAGATCGAATATTCTGTTATTACTTGATATTTTAATGACAGTTTCTTGTGTCAGTTCCGATGAATCGTTCGGATGGTCACATGCGAGCGACGACTCCGAGAGAAAATACAAACATCGTCGATCCAACACGACATACGTGCACTTCATATTCAATTGTCGAGTTTGTATGCACAATAACTACTTATCTGAAATTCAGCACTTAAGACGCCGCATTAGTTCGTGATCGCAGGTAATCACGTGCAGTTTAATTTTTATGATTTGTATGCATTATTTTCACTAGTTCAAATGTGGTGTTTAATGTCTGTGTAGGTACAATAATATGGCATGTGTCATTAGTTGTCACGTGCAACATGCGTTGTGGACATACAGCGACGAGCCGGGAAAGCCGGCGGCGGTCGTCAAGCGACGTCGAGAGAAAGAGTGTGAAGGAGAGAGATGGGCATTTCACCGCGCGGGGTCAACGCACTCGCTATACTGTCGCTGATTGTGCCCCAATTGCCGTATGTAGGTCTAGGCCGGCGTTCGTCGACCCGCGTGACACACTTAGCGGCGCGGGCGCACGACCGCGGTGCTTTCACGCCCCACGTGCAGGGTGGGGGGCACCGCACGGAAAGCTGAGAAAACTTACCACATGGGCGGGCAACGCTTTGTTCACTGTTTACCTGTGTATGTTGAATGTTCTATTGGTTCGTTGCGATGTGCATATTTGTTTAGTTAGTAAATGCCATGGTTTCAAAGTGAAATTAATAAATTTGTAAACAGCTGCTAATTTACTTACCCACTCCACTGCTACTCTGTGAGATTTCAATGGAAATCTGCACATCATGCAGGCAACCTGTGAGAGATATTGAAATAGAAATAAACGATTAACGTTTAGGTACATAGAATGTTGCCGCAAATTACCTTATCATTGTAACAATAATATTTATTGATAGACTAACTAACGAATATAATGAGAATTGATTTGTTTTAGAACATACAAAGTTAACACAACCCATTTAAAGAGCTCTGTGGTAGAATACGTATTTTTTTTTTTTTTTAAATACGTTCAAGTAACAAATGTGCGTCTGTGCAGCAAAAGAATTTCAGGAGCTCAAGGAGACCATTGTCTTTCAAATAATAGAGAGATATTCGGCAACCAAATGATTTTAGGTAAAATTCTTCATTTACAAAAATGCACAGCGGCCTTGGAAATTACAACTTTGTCAATTATCACATTGTACACGGCAGGACACGTCGCATTCATCTGCATCATCTCAGCGTATGAACGTTTATACTCTTTCTTTACATAGAAGGTACAATTCATATGCAACATTGATAATATTAATAAGTCACAACAATGCGACTGACATTGATCCTTATGGGAATGCAGCTCAATTAAGCGCAGTGGGGCAGCTAATGTGAGTAATGAATAATACTATAGTTTACACGATAGGCGTTTGTGGCTCGTTAGTTGTCGGAGAGAACAAGGTCGGCTGATGTGGAGCAAGGTCAATGTGGAGCTGTGGACGAAGTCTTTGAGTGATAGCGCGACCTCTGCAGTTATTATCGACTCACAAGCGTACGACAACTGCACTCATATATCTCTACAGAACGCTGACATGGAAAAAGAATATTTATTTCAATAAAATGTCTGCTACGCATACTTGGGCGTTTTTAATCGAGTTCGATAAGCGTAATTTGCTATATCAGAATATAATTAATTGGAAGCACGCGTTTTGCTGGGACTTGCGATATAAGAGAAACAAAACTATAAATTAAGATTGCGAATTTATTATTAACTGAAGCTGACGTCGCAATATTAAGAACGAACTTATATTATTGCAATCAGCTTTAAGCTCGACGAGAAATTCTTTAAGTTTTTCAAGTATCCCGTTATGAAATTTCGTTATAAAAATTACTGAATTACCATTTACATTTGTCGACGTATACGGCATAAATAGGAGAAAAAACACAAAGGGCATTCTTATAACTGCTGTATATAGAGCAATTGAAAAAGCAGTCGGTACTGTCTAAAAGCTTTCCACTACCAGTCGTTGTCTCCATTAATCACACCAATAAGTAAAGTTGGAACAAAAAGTAGGCTGTCATGGTAATTGATGGCAGCATTCGCTACACTGTCACAATTAAATGGTGGTTCAAATGGAGCAGGTGTGCAAAAAACAAAGTTCTTGGAAGCGAGAGAGCGTTCGGAGAACCTGTTGTGTCTGTACCTGCACGACTTGAGACGGCTAAATGCATTTTGCACATAGTCCAATGATGTCATCCAGGATATTCGAAACGTACAGCTGTTCTTAAAATAAAATAAGAAGTCACCCTCACAAAGTGATGCGAGTGCTTTCCCCGGTCAATTAACGTTAGTCATAGTCTCGTGTGTCTGGAGAGTCGGTAACATCGAATATTTTAGAAAAGCGTTAAAGTTTCCGTCGAAGAAATCGCGTTATATGTGTTTGTTTTAAAACCCAGTGGTCTTTCAAGTGTCTTTAAGTTGTTTAACGCTGCAGCACGTATGTATTTCTTGTTCATCTTAATTAACAAGCATTTCTTTAACTTCAAAAAAATATCAAACTTCAACTGACAGCATAATAATATCAATAAAGCAGTAAAAATAAAAAGGTTAAGCAAGGATGCAGGTGAGGTGTGCAAGGCTCGTAACATTCAGTGTCAATTGTACGGACATCGTGTGGTGTGAGACATGTATCTTTAATTTAAATTAACAAGCGAAATTATCGTCTTCGTCGGCTTTAGTTTCAATTTTATAACTATAATTAATGTTAAATTTCATGACATGGATCGAATGCTTGACTGCATGATTCTTGGATACATTTCATAATTATAATTGGTGTAATATGTATAAATTATAATGGATTCATCGAAACAGAATGAAACTGAATCGTCCAAATAATTGCCAAAGAAACAGCTCAGGTTCTTAAATGTTTATAAGTTGATAGCTTCTAAATACCTTTTATACTGACTTTGCTAAGTAACCTCACTCAAGAATTGTCCCCCTCTTTATATAGATTGTGTTTTGATTCTTGCTATAGAGTAATAGGCCACAACTTATCTACCAAAATTAATCTAGCCGTTTTACAGTTTAGACAGGCGTTGTCAGTACTTAGGGCTTTTAGTATAATAATAGTAAAGCCCTTTAATATAAGCATGCTGACGTCATCTCGACCGTTTGCGAAGCTGATTTGAATCGCAACAGAGTGGGAGTCTGCGTCATCCGATTAAAATTGAAGCAAAAAGTTTGCGGCGCCTGCTTTTCATTCAACCCTTGGAATGGCCGCTACGTCATCGGCTAGACGTCAGGAATTATGCGTCAAGTGTATTTTTATAGTTAAAAGGTTTTAATGTCGCGCCATGAGAACTGCATCTCACATTTTTTATCATTTTGTCATGATTGTCATTTGTCATGCAGTTTTGAGTTTTTTGTGAGGCAATATAATGGAGACGCTAACTCTCATCAAAAAGGTAGGTAGGTTAAAATATGGAAACTACAGAAATTAATAAAATAAATGTAATGTTCGTAAATTGTAAAAATCACTGATTCACATCTGCGGTAATAAATGTCATTTAAAAAGTTCCTCAATATTCGTCACTTCATTTTGAGTCTTGATTGTTGGAGCTCAGCAGACGCGTAGTTCTTCAGTTACTCCTTAGTTGAGTTCGTCGGGGAGGGCGACAACGGGGTCGACGGGGGCGGGCAAGATGACTGGTCCGGGGATGATGACCTCAGGGGCAACGGGCTCGGGCATAACCACGGGGGCGGGGATCTCAACCTCGGGTAGAGAAGGCTCGGGCATAACCACGGGGGCGGGGATCTCTACCTCGGGCAGGACAGGTTCGGGCATGACCACGGGGGCGGGGATCTCTACCTCGGGCAGGGAAGGCTCGGGCATGACCACGGGGGCGGGGATCTCGATCTCGGGGAGAGTAGGTGCGGGCATGACCACGGGCTCGGGGATGATGTTGTTTATGGCATCATCGACGACGTGGATGGGGGTGGGCTGGATCTCGGGCTTGACGGGGACGACCACGGGGGCGGGGGCGATGTCAGCGGGAGCGTCCACATTCACGATGATCTGCACGAGGGGCAGGGGGTTGGCGGCGGCCACGGCCAGCAAGGCGAACAGAGCAACGAAGGTCTTCATTGTGTGTGGTTAAAGTTTTTTACTGAAATAATCAATTCAAACATGTTAATATCAAATCACGGCAAATGGTGCAGAATCTCATTCAGTCATATAAAGAGAGGAGGATTACAATTCGGTTTAAAAATCATCGTGTTTCGACCGAATAACATGCTGCACACTATACCTAATTACCTACATAACATTCTGACATTGAAAAGTGCCTGTAATGGTCTTATTGAAATAAATGGTTGGAAATAATTAAAAGTAAAGAAAAAAATCGAATAGTTAGAAATGTTACATGTCATCTGCTTTTAAATTTTTGCCTGTTTGATCCAGTTAATCTCCAAAACGGGTGGCTCCAAAATGGAGATTTATTAAGCTAATTTTAATTGTAGAAAAAATATTAGGGCAAATAGTGAATTAATGTTTTTATAATTATTTAAAGCGGACGAAAGTTGCGGTTAACAAATAGTAATCTACACTATTATTATAAAGAGAAAAATTTACGTATGTTGTCTATGTAACGAATAAACTCAAAAACAACTGAACCGATTTCAAAAATACTTTCACCATTATAATGCTACGTTATGCCTGAGTAACAGGCTATAACTATTTATTACAAATTTAAAACATAAATGTCCACCCGTGTGAAGCCAGGACAGGCCGCTAGTTGACAATACATGGAAATGTAACTTTACACGAAAAAAAGAGTAACAAATAAAACAAAACAATTTCAGGATATAGAACTACACAAAACTTTTCTATACGTTTATCTTATTAAATACCGCAGTTAGATTGAATTTCTACCAAATTATAATTATAAATAATATTATGATTTTCTTTTAACTCACCTTAGTCTCACAAAGATCAATGAAAACTATAATTGTGTTTGCAAAAACACTCAGTTTTTATACAAATTTAAAGCCATAAAACCGTAAATCAATGCGTTATCAGATTACAAAAATTTTGGAATTAACTTTTATCAAATGTCGCAAATGGTATCAATAAATATTTAGTAGCCTCTTCCTCTATTATGAAGCTACTTTTGAAACCAAGTAAGGACGTACAAAGCAATTTAGTGTGTAGGTCTATTAACAATACGTAGTTGTTACCTAAATCAATAGTGCTAAAAATACCAATAAAGCAAAAATATGGAATGGTTAAGAATCACGAAATAGACTACAACAATCGATCAATCTTTTTTATTTGACCTTCGATAAATAGGTATTACAACAAAACTTTAGAACGCACATGTCTGAAAGTCTACTGAAAATCTAGAACTTACACTACACACTCATTTGCAATGTTTAGACATTGCAACCAAAGAAAAGTTACAACCAGTGTAACCTTTAGATATACCAATTTTTATTTAGGTTCAGTGTTGGATAACTTTGGGACTAAATATGTATCATCTATCAATATTCATTTAACAATTGAACTTTTTAATTGACTTCTCGCTGAACAATGTCACTTACAGTTTTACACTACCTGTACCTACATAGGTATACTTAGATACAACGTGTTGCAACGTCGCTAAATAAAGTCCCTACAAAACTGACAATATTCACCTCAATCTCGCTAAGAAATTAGATAGGCTATCATCCTATTCTTAGGACATGTCCAAAGAACGGCATACGTAACATGTCGAAACAATGTGCAATACGAAAGTAGAGGAACGAAAGGTCGGAAGCAACTGCGCCCTATCACGACCAAATACAACGTATGCACCTCTGGATGTGGAATCTGTAATGTTCTGACTTGGGTGGTAAATCTCTTCGATGCAAAACTGCAAGAAGACAGAGAATGTTTGAATCGATAAACATATTCGTGCTTAACTATTCTATTGTTGGAGGAAATATAGCTTTGTTTTGGTTTCGTAAATCTTCCGTAACTTTTTTATCTGGGAAGAGAGTCTTTTCTGGCCTGTACAACTACGCCTCAGTTGAATGTTTCCCTGGTTAGCACCTAAGTACTTGTCCCGGAATCATAATCATCAGTGGAATGCATTAATTCCTATGTTGAAATATTAACTCACGCCTTTTCCATGGGGGTAGGCAGAAACCAGAGAACGCCACCTGCTACGATCCTTACATACTCTTTTTGTTTTGTCCACAATACATCTGGTCACACATGGTTGCAAGTACTACGCACCTATCCTTTCTGAAGAACCCCACCAATAAGGTATATGTACTTCTAGTTACGTCTTTAGCGGGAAAACCAACAGAAATAAAAGTAAGATCCTAGCTTACTTTTATTTCTATTACTATTCTTATTTATCTACTCCAATGCAGCATAAGAGCAGCATTACTATGGTAAGCAATAACTATGCCTTTTCCTCAATTTCCTTTGACCCGTTGTCAAGAGCTTCTGGTGAAACTAAGGGCCAGACTTGCATCTTTTCCTGCCCTACTTAGAGCCGGTTTTACTTTAGATGGATCAATACAACCAGTTGTAATTCAATACTAACACAATATAGGACCTACTGGGCAATGTCAAGCTATCGCTTTCAACGATCACAATAATGGCTTTCGCTCAATCGACTCTTGCCATTTGCCCGGAATTGAATATAATTTCTTTCATTGCCATAATAATTCACTAGCTATGTTTACGTGAAAACATGTGAAAGTCCGAATAATCGCAATGAAACTAGATATTTCACAGCTTGTATTATGTCAGATTACCTGCTAAATGCTGAAAGGGTTCATAAAGAAAAAAAGTGAAGTTTTCCTAAACTCTGAAGACAAAATGTTATTTCTTTAGACGATTTCAAAAGTTTTCATATTTTCCAATACTGATTGAACTAATTCGAAACCCTTCTGCCGTCTACGATACCGTAATTTCGTAACTCACTTTTAAAGTGTTTTTATCCGTAGCTCCACTTCAAAATAACCTACATAGAAAGAGGTGAACAAACGACACAGTTTGTACAGGATGCAGGATGTTATTTGCTCGCGCCAAATCTACGAACAATCAGACGGTAACATGAGCTGGTTACGACCGAGGGAGAGTGTCATGATAACCTTTCGAAACATGCTTTCTTTATAACCGAGTTCAATCTTAGACCAAACTATCATTATCTGCCTAGCCTTTTACCAACTATGTTGGATTCCGATTCCAATCTAACCGGATGCAACTGAATATCAGTATTTCACATGGAGCGACTGCCTATCTGACCTTCCACAACCCAGTTATTACTGGGTAATACGATGCCCTTAGTTCGACGGGTTGTCAGTCAGACGTTCAGGCCACTGACTACCTGTAACGACTACCAAAGATCAGACGACGCCAACAGCAACCGGCAGCGATGGCAGCCGGGACCAACAGCTTAACGTGCTTTCCGAGACACGGAGGAAACTCGGTATGTAATGGGTCACCCATCCGCGAACTAACCTAGGCAAGCACGTCACCTTTAAGATCGACCCGAACGGCAATTATTATTAAGCTACGAGCTCCTATTCAAAATATCTAGACTCTTAACGAACTAAAGCATTTGTCAGTGAAACTATTTAAGGCTGCTCTCTCGAAAAAGCTTAAAAACAGCGTGCAGATGAAGCAGTTTTTCACCGGCACTTACAGATAAATTACATCTGAGAAAAATTGTTAGTAATCTACATGATGTGACACGTAATTTGGTTTAGCCATAATTTTTCTATCGGTGTTACATAATAAGAAAAAAAAAACCACAAAATCACCTCCAAATCGTTGAATGGAACCATTTTACTCCTTCATTATTTTTTTTAACAAAATAATATTAAAAAAATATCTACTGCTTTGAAATACAAAGTAAAATAATTTGGTTTTGTTACTTTTTAAAAATATGTATTATTTTAATTATAATAAATGAAAAATGCGTCCGTTTAAAGTCCGCATCTACGACTGAGAGGGGTAGTTAGCTATGCACAAGGTCATTGGCGTGAATACAAGCCTTAAGTGAACTATTAAACTGACATAAAGTCTAACAACTTTTGGGACAATTGCTTTTTACATGATAGCCCAAAACTGTGATTGATTACAGGATTCATGTAAATACCGGTTCGTTAAAAATAAAGGCGCACCATTGCAACGCCCATTTTAAGTAAATCATAGTTCATACATAACACAGTGACAGTTCAATATGTCTAATCACAGGAATGTTTACGTATTGTTCTTGTAACTATTTTATCGTAATATGGTGTTAAACTGGATTAGGATTTAGGATAAAAACAGCGATTACTCATTAAAAACACAAGTACATGAGCAAAGGAAAAACGAAAAAAACAGCTAAACTCTCGATAGGTATGTTATAAGTACAATAATATTTTATCATTTACTTTATTGCTTCTGACGTTTCATTATATATGACTCAAACAAGACAGATACGTATTCAATAAATAGATAACTGTGAAGTTATCGCCAGGAAACCAAAAGCACGCGTTATGAAAACGACTGAACGAGGACCAGTCGGTGCCGGCACGTTCACCCACGCATTGGAAAACTCGGAAAAGTAGCGACCAGACTACTCGAAGCTCGAGAAACCTCGTATCCATCCGGTGGCTTCTACTCGTATATTAAATTAAATCCCGTATATTTCCCATCTCGGCTCGTTAAATTTGTGTGAGTTGGAAAGCCTGCGCAGGCGCCGACGTGCGCGCATGTACCTCCCGCCACGTTTCGCGTGGAAACTGTGCCACGTCGCGCCTTCCCTCAGTAAAAGTACTTTCTTCAAGCCGCTTTCGGAAACTCGTCTAAAACAAATTTCCTCGCTATAGTAACCTTGTACTATGTGACATAAGGCGTTCGCCTGCGCGTGCACTATAATTAGAACTGTCGGTCGTTTATAGCGTACGGAGAACCGCAATCGATACCGAGCCGCGCCCGCCTGCCAGCGATCGTGAGAAATATTGCCGCTGTAACATTATGCTTTGCTGCCTGATCCGAAGAACAATGGGATGTTACGAGGATGCAGTACGCGCATTTAATAAAATATTCCTACATTATGATAGGCATAACCATAATTTTATTAGTCACTATGAACGGCAGCCAGAATCTATCCTTCAGTCTGCATTAGATTTATTAGTATTGAAACTGATGCCCTCGATCATTTATTCAAATCTAGCATAATCTTATTGACCTTTTATTTAATGAAAGCTTGATTGCCCTTGTGGTTGTCTACGCTGAATACATTTTAAATGAAAGTGTAAATCAAGCTGAAAAATCTATATTTTGAATTAGTATGCGTACTTTGTTCTAAGATAAATTTCTTTTAATTTAGGAACAAAGTACGCAAATAAGCGAAGTTTGTTTCTGACAAGCCTGATGAATGAACCCCTTGTGACTGTCACGTCGTGAAAGGCGTCGTGAAAGTTTTAATCCTGAAATCAAATGCCTGACAAAGTGGCAATTTGTCTATTTGCTTACAGTGCAACGCACTTCAAAGTGTCTATAGTTATAGTCTTAGTCATAGTCTTTAGACGTAATAGTTAAACTTCAATTTTATAGCTACTGATTTTGTCTATTACTTCTCTAGATATCCTAAATTAGTGATTAAAGATATAAAAACTAAGGCACAGCTCAGAGACCCTGATATTTTTTAGTTTTTCTTAACATTTTACGCCCTCTGTATCTAGAGTATTTTTTTCCATGTAGCAGCAGGCTCTGACGCTACGGTAAACCCGCGCCACACGACAATATTTTTGATAAAATACGATCACGCGACGACTTCACAGCGTACACGTGGCGTCAACCAGAATACTTATACACCTTTACGTTTTCTGACGTTGACTAGTTTAATCGAAGAGTAAATAGAAACTCACAATTGAACAAAGGATCCTGGAACCCTCTCAACTACATCCATCAACTATAATTAAACGGGAGTACCCGTTTAATTATCTATTAAAATAAAACTATTTAAAAATGTTTTTTCTACAGAATAAAATAATTCACCAATCATCCATCTGTAGATTGGTGACAACTAATTATTTATATCGAGTTTCCTTCGCGTCTCGGAAAGCACCTTAAGCCGTTACAGGTAGTGGCCCGAAAGTTCGACAACCCGTTTACCAAGGAGTATCGCATAACCCAGTACTAACTCGGGTATGGGAGGTCAAACAGGCAGTCGCTCCATGTAAAATACTGGTATTCAGCTGCATCCAGTTAGACTGTAAGCCGATCCCAACATAGTTGGTAAAAGGTTAGGCTGATGATGACTAATCATACTTGAGAATAAACCAATGCCTTTTCCTTGTCACTTGAATGATTATATTCTGATGCTGCTCGCAAAAAATAGTACATTATTACTCTAAGGGTAAATGCAACTTATTTAATCCCGAGACGGGGTTTGCCGCTCGAGCCTAGCGAGGACGCTAATAGTTCGAGGGGTAAACACTGTGCTTTTAATTCGAATACAAGGAAAGTAAAAATAAAAACATGAATTAAATAAAAATATTTCCAAACCCCGTCTTGGGACTAAGTTAGTTGCTTTCTTTTGACGGCACGGTTGGCGCAGTGGCTGAGCGATTGGACTGCTGCGCTGCGTGTCGAGGGTTCGATCCCCGCACGGAACAAATATTTGTATGGCCTACAAATAGTTGTTTCGGGTCTGGGTGTGTTTGTGTACATGTAAGTTTAAATGTTTGTAAACGCACCCACAATACAGGAGAAATTCCTAGTGTGGGGCAATGTTTTTTTAAAAAAAAAATTAAAAAAAAAACCCTAAGGTAACAATGTACTTCGGCGGCATCGACCTCTCGCGTCCGGCCCTGGTGCAAGCCATGGTCCGGGGCGAGGAGGAATGGGACGCCGTCGCCTCCTTCTGCGAAGCAGTGATGCTAGCGAAGGAGGTGGCGGAACGTGAGAGAGAGAACCTCTCATCCCAGCCGCCGCGGGAGGCGCTCCGGGCGTCGGGGGCCACGTGATGGCTTCCGGCCACCGTAGACACGGGCCTGTGGACGGTGAGTGATGGGCTAGCTCGCCGTCCGTCCGTCTTATGACGACGACAGGCCGTGTCGACGGCGCGTTCGTGTTCCACGCGTGCCTCAAGGAGATGTCAACAACATGTAAGGGGCCCGCAAGGGCCGACGCCCGTCGGGGCTGCGGGTTGTTCGCAAGAGATACCGCGGCCTCGACATAAAGGGCTAAGAAGGAACATGGGTGGTTTTTAGTCAGTAGAAGTCTGACACTCCCTTTCGCTCTGCCCAAGAGCGGGAGGGGTTATTCGATGATTTTCCAACACCAAAAAAAAAAAAAAGGTAACAATGTACTACTAATCTTCTTACATCGTTCATCCTTACTTTTAATGACACACATAATATATGCAGTAGCTTGTAATGCATATATAATATAAATAATATAATATTCATAAATTGGTTTCAGCGCTTTGTTTAATCAAAGGAGAGCATATTTCGCCTATCGTTGTTAACTTCATAATATATTAACCGGAAATCAAAACATGTCACGAACGGCCTCGTCTCGAGAGGCACGTCCCGCCGGACGTTCTTATGTACAGACGTGGTATTGTACCTTTGTACCTCCAAGAAGTTATATCTCTAAGGCAAACCTAGACATACGATTTATTCCGATGCCGGTTTCATGGGCATACGAGTAGATCATTGTGCATTATGGTTTTCCGAATATAAACAATATTTTTTCTTCGGAATTTTAAATTTCATAACTGATTGACTGGTTTAATAATGACTGCTACTCGGCGGGTCGATCTTTAGGTTAAGCCGCGCTTGCCTAGGTTGGTCATTGGATGGGTGACCGCCCATTACATACCGAGTTTCCTCCGTACCTCACGAAGCACGTTAAGCTGTTGGTCCCGGCTGCCATATATAGATCTTTGGCAGTCGTTACAGGTAGTCAGTGATCTGACAACCAGTCTCCAAAGGGTTTCGTATTTACCCAGTGCGGGTTGGTAGACGTCACATGTCTTCGAATTGTTTGATTCTAGGACATACCAGTTTTGTCACGATTCACCTCCCAGATTCCTCACGACCTCAGTTGATTGACTATTGGCTCAAGCCACCACAACAAATTAGAACTATCTAACAATAGACAAAGAGTTCGTTGCATACGATCATGCGAGCAAGGTTCACTGTTCTATTGAAGGAAATAGGTTATTCTGGTGCATGCACTGTTGTGATCTTTATCACGGCATGTTGGCAGCGACGGGAACACGTGCCGGTTGCACGTGGCGTTGACGTAGTGCCAACGGCCTGTGGCGGAGGCCTGCCAGATAACTGCAGACTGTATGAAGCCGGACGATAATAGCTGCTGCACCAACTGATTGTATACAAATAAATGTAGATATTACTTCGGCCCTTTTGACGGGTAAAACCAAAGGGATAATCTATTAAATCGCTTGTCCACAAGCTACGCGTTCTAGTGACGTGCGTGCTACGACAGCAACAGCGGACAAATAAAAGAAAATGCGTTGAACGCAGCTTCATGGTTTGTAATGACGGTTCCAACGAAGATAAAAAAAGTCTTCAATGCATTGGATTGGCATTTAATCTCACGAAAAGACATAAATGTATTGGAGTGACATAAGCTACCGAAAAGTCTTATCTGTATTGTATTGGCATAAGCTCCCGAAAAATCTTCTACGCATTGAATTGACATAAGCTGCCGAAAAGCTCAAGCAAAACCCTATTGACAGGCGTTGCTGCAATAAAGTAACCCTTTGCAGGCGATAGCCACTTGTAAAGACCCTCTGTATTAATATTTCAGTTATACAATGAGAAGGTAATCACGAAAACCCCGATCAAGAATAAAAGCTCAAAATAAGAAATTGATCAATACCTAGTTAAAACTTTATTTAAATGGTGAACTTTTTATAACTAGAAAAAAAAATAGATATTTGAAACGAATTATTCTAATCACATTATCAGTAGATATCATAAAAAACAACTAGCCATAAGCACATAAAACAATTTTAGGTGCACACGATAGCACTTGATAACGTTATACAACCTACTCGTACGTGACGCTCATAGTAAAGATAATGTTTGATAAGCTGGCGTTTAGACAAATAAACAAACAGAAGCTTTTTGTGTACCTATGAGAAGAATTTCACGCAGTTCTACATACATGCACATCGCCTTATTTCCACGGGCCTTAGATAAAAAACGTGATGTGAACTCACGTTACGTCACAAACACCGCATAGATTCTTACAAACTCCCATAACCTTCGTGTGGACCTAACAATTGACATTATTTTCAGCCAGTTATGGAAACAATATTCTCACTAAGATTTTTACAGTAATATTGTTCGGTACGTTAACATTCCCATCGACAAATTAAAATTGCATTCGCATGCAAATTTTTCCAACCCAACAAAGTCTTTTGGGCCAAAAACTATCCGATTAATCAGACTATCGAGCGTTCTCGCTTCATCAGCATGCACTGTCCACCCTTTGGTATGCCATTTAGTAAATTACCTTTCCCTACAACACTGCGAGTCACTGAAGCCACCGGGAATTCGCCTTAATCCCGTAATAAATTGCTCTTTGCAGAAATGCAAATGAGTCTAAAATAAAATGTAGAAAAAAAGTCTTATATCGAACAGTTAACAGTATTTTGTTAGACAATGCAATTCCTTACGGCTATTAAAATTCCTAAGTCAGTATTTATTCTTCTCTCTCGAGTGGTTGCTATGCGAATGTTCAGCCAATGCTGGGGCAGCGCAACCTGAACGTATGACTGTAGTTTATGATAGCGCAGCGAATTTTTACTTACGTGAACTAGTTTTCTTAGTGCGATCATCGTTATGTCTCAATTTAACTTCGTCAACTCTTCTCGACAATTATTCGTTCATTTTCTTCATAGTTGTACAGATATTAGGTATAAAGTTTAAAGTAGACATTAGGTACTTTGAGTTTCTAACAGAGATCCCATTTTTAGTAGTGATGTGTTTATGAAACTGATGAAAAACAATTAAGTACATAGATAGTATACTTAGACAAGACATGGTTTTTTTTTTTTTTTTTTTAAAAACGTCGCCCCTAACTACGAATTTCTCCTGTATTGTGGGTGCGTTTACAAACATTTAAACTCACATACACAAACACACCCAGACCCGAAACAACTATCTGTAGGCAATACAAATATTTGTTCCGTGCGGGGATCGAACCCGCGACACGCAGCGCAGCAGTCCAATCTCTTGGCCACTGCGCCAACCGTGCCGTCGAATGGTGTTGGTGAACAGTCTGTAAAAAAATTAACCGACTAGTAAATTAAAAAAGACACATAACATTCAGTTACTGATGATTATTACTTTAATTTAAGCTCGTAGGAGCTTTAAAATTATTTGTATAAATAATAACTGCAATATAATTTGGTAACAAAACCGTAAGTTGTGCCGATTAACACGGGCCCGCAAATTGGTATAAAACCAATCAGAAGGCCTACTTTCTTTGCTTTTAGTCCAATAACCCAAATTCAGTTATTTTTGTAAGTGCACGTCGAAGTTGAATCGATATTTTCATTATTGTCACTTCCGTTACCGCCACCGCCGTTACTTATGAAAGGAACAATAAAATATTATTATCTTTTATTGCAGATTGTAATTAGCGTTATAAATGGCTACGGATTATTTTACTGACGCTACGTGAGAATATACAACAATTGATACGATCTTATCTAACGAGGAAGTATATAGTATTTATGAAAGTAATACATAGGTCCTACTACCTATAGATCTCTCTCCCAAAACATTTATTAAGAGAACCGTTATCCGAAATGCCATAAAGCGTTCCCTCGGATATTTGGGACTTTTTATGTGTCTGGACTTGGACAAAGAGCCGTTAACTGTTTCGAAGGCAGTAAAGCAGTTTTCTTTATTTCCGAGAGCAATATGGGATCCTTCGTCGCGCACATGTTGATTCAGGTCAGCGAGATTCGTTCCTGAGGTACATACCGCGCCAGACAGCTAATAAGGTTTTCTTGTTGACCAACTCCTTGACTCAAACCGTACAGAAAAATATCGCACAACGTTGAACTAACATTAAACCTATTTCTTGGTCCGGAAGAACGCTAGCTGTTTTCTATTTCTCAACCATCGGAAAATAACAAATTGAACGCGAAATTAACTGTCAATCAGTACCTTCGCTACATCTCTCGATCAACTTGTCCAATAACTCACGAACAAGTATAATTGGAGATAATATTAGTTCCGCCATTCTGCCACATCCACGTCTAGTAATGAAATTGGAACGGTTTTTAATTACTTTGCGGAAATTCATTAACCCGTAACTATTAGGGATTTTGAGAACAAGGTTGCGTCACCCTTGGATTAGATTTTGACACTCAAAGATACAATCCAAGAAACTCATGTTTAGTTGCTCATACACCTTTCAGGTGTATTTTTTTATTATTTAGTAACAGTAAAAATGGCAAGCCTATCGAAAGCAACTTAGCCACATTATTTAAATAAAGATACGGGGAAGTAAGCTGACCTTTATTTTAAATCCTACGAGTATTCGTCGAGTAATAATCTGGTAAAATAACCCCCGCAAGAACGATAAAGATAAGACCGAAACGTTCGTATGGTTTCAAATAATACCTTTATTTTGTTGGGGGTTCGTGGCTGGCTTTCACTATATGTCGGTATGAAGCTGACCCGAACAAATATTTGCCCCATGGCCTATAAATTTGGAGTCCTGGAAAATAAATTACTTCTTCCTAAAATACTTTTACCTATTCTGGAATTTTAATCGCTTCATTTTATGTATGTCGTTGTGTGATATAATTCTGTGATTAAATCGAGACAGGGGTCGTTTTGTGTAAAAGAACAAACAATAGAAAACAGTCAATGTTACAACCACACACCAATCTTACACGAATATTGATTTTATTCGAAGGAGAAACGGTTTACATAGCTTACCTTGACTGGTATAATGCATGCTACGTCAATGTGAACTCAAAATTGTGTAGGTAGGTAGAGGTACTATAGTGCCTAGTGTAAAATACTCGAATTTAAAATAAATAAAACATCAGTTTCAACAGTTTTCATTATTCGTTTTTGAAAAGTTGTTAAATCTTAAGACGATCCGAGTTTCGTTTTAGTGCCCCGTATATAGTAGCATTTGCTCAAAATTATTTCAATGCGGGAAGCAGCTGCTTCCCCTTTTAAACTTATTACCTTGTTCTTACTAATAAATCTTTAAGTTAAAGTGATAGATGGTAGTACTCTGCCAGCGTTATGAAGGTAGATACATAATTTAAAGTAGGTACCTCGAGATTTCTTGAAGTTCCATTAATTTTCCAGGTTGACAGAAAAAGAGACATTCTTGAGCTTTTTATTTAAAAGTCGATTGAATGGTTCTTTTGCATTAAAATAAAGTTAGATATTTATTTTAGCTTTACAATAATGTTTTATTCTAACTGGTTTTATTGGTAGTCTGGTATTAGAAGCTTTCCATACTCGAAACCTAGAGTATATCTACATTCAGGCTATTCTATCCTGCAGAGGGATTCACACGAGCAATTTGTTTGGAATGAATCGAGGATACCTCATTAAGGCGATTATATCACTATTATATTATTTGTTCACCTCCTGTCCTGCTCATCCTGCAGGACCACTTGCATTTTAGGATTTAATCGATGCAAATGTTAGAGCTGTGCAGGTGGCTACATACTGGTCTGGCACAGTTTGAGTTCATCGACACGGAAAGAAGAAGACTGTTTTATCCTATGAAAAGTTTCAGCTAAAACTTGAAATAATCAGAGCTTTCAAATATTTTGAACGAATCGCATCGAACACTTCGCTCGACAATGTAGGTAGGTAGGTAACACAAACATAGCAACATAGTAGCTACTAAATTGAAGTCTCATTAAGAGTGGCTCGCGTGCCACTTTTTGCGTTATTCGGCGATTAGGTCATATGGAGGTGGTAGCCACGCAGAAGGCCGCACTCTTCGGTGGAATGCGCGCTTGATGTATCACGAACACGTGATCAACGAAAGTTGCTTACACTTAATTAACACTTACTTGCAGAATCGGGACTAAGTAGTAGATTTGACCTCATGTTGAGTTCTACTTGTATTTTGTTGTTGTTGTCTAATAGATTTCTGTTAAGCGGTTGGTCCCGGGTGTCGTCTTTAGATCTTTGAAAGTCGTTACAGGTAGTCAGTGATCCGAAAGTCTGACAACCAGCCTTACCAAAGGGTATCGTATTACCCAGTAGTAACTGGGTTTAGGAGGTCAGATAGGGAGTCGCTCCTTGAAAATTTTGGTAACTAGCTGCATCTGGTTAGACTGGGAGCCGACCCAACATAGTTGGGAAAAGGCTAGGTAGACGATGATAATGCCTTGCTTCTTGTCTAAAAGATTTAACAAGCTTCGGAAAACTTCTGGAATTGTACCCTGTTGATACATACATAATTAACGAGATATGGGTGTTCTATTAGGTCCACCTTTGCCTATCCCTTCGCGGATTACAAGCGTGACGTTATACATTTGATAGATACCATGATTTTCACAAACGAACCTGTTATAGAAAATTGAAACTCATGAACCTTGCAATCAACAAATTGCTTCCAGTAATGGGCCTACCACACGCACAGGCTTCACCACAGTCTTGCCTGCGCGATTACACAGTGCACACGGTACATCGCGCGTGACTGTATTACCATAACGTACCACACGCGCGATGTACTGTGTGCACCGTATAATCGCGCAGGCAAAAGTGTGGTGAAGCTTGGGCGTGTGGTAGGCCCATAACGAGCCATTTCGAACAGCAGTGTTCGCTGCATTTCCCTTCGCGCAAATTAGTATGGAACTCGTGAAATTCAACTTACGTTCGACTGGTTTATTTGACTTTAATGAACGGTATTCGCGTAAATAAGTGTAATGAAACATGAATTTTATTCATTAATTCGTTCTGTTGGACAGTACTCATTACTTTGCCCCTAAAAGTCGTTACCATCTCTGAAATATCAACTAGGACGTAACAAACACTAATTAATTTATGTGTCAGATCGCTTTCGATTTGATCATGATAATCATCCTACTTTTTGGTAAGACACTAAGTAGGTAACTATATGAATAGTCATTTCTAGTAGGCACGTAGTGTTCAGCGTTTTTTTCAGTACTAAAACCAGAACATGCTTACTTATGGGTCCTCAACTATTGACTATTCCACCAATATTGGCCGTTAGGTCAAGTTGGTCTACCAATTTGTTTTGCGATGTTGACCCTTCCCGCAATACCTTCCCGACGCAACCCGGCTATAAAACTCGACCCTAAATAACGACTTTTTTATGCCGACGCATGTTCGGCTATTTAGGATGATGTAAACGTAATTTATTAAAGTAAATTGCCACTAAACAGTGAAGAAAGAAAGAAGAAAAAAAGAAAGAAAATTAAACGATTAGATAGAGTATGATAATGATAAAGACTAATAATTTGGCAATTGTACCTTGTAACAACACATTTAAACAACATTTAAAATGCAATTGATATTGTATAAAATTGGCATTTTAATATAAAATATAATGGATTTCTTTGTATTTTTCTCGTGGTAACGTAATTCAAATCAATTTTTATCTCGCCTTGGTTCATAGCGCGATGTTTCAATGAAGGCACAGCTGTGTGCGTGTAGTACTGGAGTAGTGCAGCGACGGGCGCGGGCGCGGCTCAGCGGCGCGGCGGCAGCGCGCGCGCAGACTCCGCGGCGAATTTCGCCGCTCTCGCCCACTGATCTACATTTCACCTCCAATATGGGTCAATAACTGCCCACGCTCAGCCCCTCCTCGCGCGGCCATTCACCTCGCCACTCCAAATCATTGTTCGCCAAATGTATAGCGTTGTTGGAGGTCGTCGACCCCGCGTTGGTGCGGCTGCTGGCAGCCGTCAGCAGAGAGTCTTCTTCGAACGACACTCGACACGCCGACATCAGCGCAAACGCAAACATCCTCTTCCCATCCGCTATAAATTATACATAGCAAGCCTCATCGCGTAGCATAAACAATGTGGTAGCCATTCCGCGTGCTGTCAATAATATTTATTATTTATTTTTACATGGTACTGTAGCTCATAGATCGTTTTATGGGCTCTGGTAACTTAAACGTAAATACAATAATTAAAAAGTAAGATAAGTTTAAGAAAACATTCACTTTAACTTTACAAAGCTTTGGTACTTATAGCGTGTTCAAATAAGTTACGAATATTTTACTATTTAATTTCTGATTATTAAATGCTTTCTCCTGAAAATACTTCTATGTTCAATAACTTTGGCAGAAACTTAACATCTTGCAGGTATCCAACCTGCAAGATGTTAAGCTTTAAGAGCTTTTGAAGATTTTACTTTCGAAAGAGAGCGTTTTTCCTCTGAGAGTGCAGACATTTATTATTGAATGGGCCACCGTTTGTTACTCTGGTTTATGTTTTACTGTTTTGCACACAACTCAAAATTGCGAACATAATTTGTTGTATCATTTTATTAGCACTTGGCCGATACCGATAGGCCACTTTATGAAAGTATACTGTTGTTAAATGCCAGCAAATTATACACCGTATTGATGACTGATACCGTGATAAGTAAATACTGATAAGCACTTAAAAAAAAACGGGTGTGCAAAAACATAAATACATAAAAACTTAGTGGCACCTAATATTAAACTATAAATTTTGATAAAATATTCAAATCCCTATATCTATGACGACATCTTCTATGAAAACATATAATAAAAAAACAAAGTAGTCCAATTTTGCCCAAGTCATCATATCGTCACTGCGCGTGTAGATGAGTGACACGCGCTAGATGAGAACCACTCGCAAGGCATAGTTCTGTAGCTATCCAAATATTGTTGTGAAGGAAAGTGGCGCGCAGATCGGACTCGCAGCGGCGCAAGCGCACACAGCACACTGCCTCCGCAACAAGTGTCACGTTGAACTCTTACATAAGGACTCACCGTGCTTTCCAAAATATTATTGGATTTTTTTGCCTTTTTTAGCGAACAATGGCTTTGTCACCTATCTACATGCGCGTTGCAAAAGAAAGTTGCTCGTTGCGCACATAATTGAGACCATTTAGGCCTATCTGAATCTTAATTCTTACATAAAAAAACCAATTAAACGAACGGACATCTCTTTAGGAACACTCCTTTAAAAAGATACAAAACGTCGTCGTAATTGTCGTTGCCAGGTAACTTTGTTCTTTGCATTCTGAGGAATACTTAGAAAGTTTTTTGTTACCAAAGACAAGTCCTAACACCTTGAAATACAAAAACAATATTGGAGGTCTTATTAAAAAATATTACTTCAGTATGCTTAAAAATAGGTTGTGATGTTGTAATGTAGGTTTTTTAGGATTATATTGTTAGTGGTAACAAAGCACATTGTGCCCGGGGCTCTGATGGAGGCGATGGAGCTCGGTGCGGGCGCCCGCGGACAGGTTGCGTGGCCCAAAGGAGAAACATCGCTTGCTCTACATTCGTCGAGTTTGGAGCCGATGACTCCTCGTGACCGTGTCCTCCTTAGCGAGTGCTGCTTTATCTCACCGAATTTCTCTCTTCTGTTCCGCATCATCACGAACAAAAAGTCAAGACCCGTTCGGTGGAAACGCGGCCTAGTTGTGACGACCACTTGCCCACATAGCGCCGCCCGCTCTACTACAAACCCAAAAGCGACTACTTTCGCCCCGGCCCAAGTGCTAATTAAACTTGATGGGGCACTAAAATAGAATAATATCAAACAGAGCAAAGACAGTAACAGTTTATATTTATAATCATTGACTGGGAACAGTTGTGAATGTTCAATAATGAAATTGATGACACTTACCATGAACTTAACTTTACACAGAACTACTACTCAGCCTAGTTTACCAGCCTTTCAATAACATTAGGGTCACAACCAATGTAGGTAATTGCTAAATAATATATCAGGTAGGCATTCAGCTCCATCGTATAAAAGTACCTATATTTGTGTCTGAAACTTTAAACTTTCTTGTAGATTTTTCAGGAATTTAAAAATTCGTTGTTAACAAAAATTTTCAGAAGTTGTATCTGACCGTTATGTATGACACACCTAAAGCAAAATAAAAGTTATTAAAATGAAAACACGAATGATCTTTCAATCAAACATGTAAAGTATTAAGTTAATAACAATATCTTAGTATCTAGTAACAGATAATGTTACTAATCTGAGATAAATGGTTATTTGTAAATACAGTATCTAAATAACAAAATCCAGTTAAAACACCGTTCGATAAAGCCGAAGTCACGTGTAAAGGTTAGTCTATACGTGTCAACAATGACTGTGCAAACGCAAATGTACGCGTTGAAAAAAAAACCGCTTTTTTTTTCAGTGTCAGCGCAGGTCTTTTGTTGTGTCCGAGGTTGGCCTTTATGCACTGTTGCAGTATCTTAACTAGATCTTGACACTCGTATTGTCTGTCACATGCCTATAACTTTTGTTCTGTCTTAACTATACAAGTTTAATTTGCAGAATAAATGGCGATCTTTAAACTCCGCTAGCTTGTATAAATGTTAACAATATTTTTATTATCAATGCGTTTAAATCTTTTTAACAGGATTGTCATGAAGAACATTATAATCGACCGGTAGAAGTACCGCAGGCTAAATATACTTAGTTCTATTTACCAAGTTAACGTTCATATGCGACCAGATAATAATCGTGAGAATTTTGACACCGATTGCAAAAATGCTGTTGCTACGCACTCATTCCATTTCGTGCCAACAATACAACCATGCGGAAGTAGAATTTTAAAAAATCCACTATAGCGGTAAACTGTTGTATTTTATAAATTATGCACACTGAACATTTTGCTACGCTATGCCATCTAACTACGATATTGTAGCTGCTGGTAATATTAGTAAGGAATACATCAGTATTGTTTTTTATAGGTATTAAAGATGCTTTTTCTAGTTTGGAAAACTCAGGATCATTAATATGAAATGCTGAACATGACCAAGTATTTTTGCCCGTGACTACGAAATTTTCGTAGGCCTGCCGTAGTCTCGTAGCCGTAGCAATAAGCAACTGCTTATACAAAACAAACTTACTTAACTTAGCAATCGACTTTATGTCAATTTTTACACGCAAAATGTGACCAAAATGATGCTCCCCAATATGTACCTGGATACAAACCCGAGAGTTATTTCCCGGTGACATAACATTCGTAGCTCGGTGGCAGAACGACGAACTTAGCTTCGCAATTCTTGAATATTCATTTACTCAGCATACGAATAGTTGTTTTAAAATGTTATTCCCCTATATGTTAGGTAGTGAATAAAAACATATGTAATAATGTCGTAGTAAGTAAAAGACTTAAGTAGATAGTATAGCAGTAATCTCAGCGATGCTACGGTTCCTCGTTTTCATTCATAATTTTGTTCACATCATTTCTATCACAAAAAAACTATTATTTGAGAACAAAACTAATGTAAATAGTTATCGTTTTGGACGGCCTGTGTAAATAAAGTTTTATCTAATTGGAAACAGTACCATAATGTTTTCAAAATTATGATATGTGCAATAATTAATACATCTAAAGGCATGCGTGAGGTACACGGTATAGCCGTGTTCATAAAGTACCTACAGTTATTAGAATCTATGTTGAAAATCTAAATAAAAAACAAAACGAATGACCGATAAACATTCAGTCGCCGTGTAAGCACTTGTCAAAAGTCTCCTAATCCTAAACTCGCTCGAGATTTCATGACGTCCATAACTTTTACTTTTTAAAATACTTTCTTGATTATCAAGTGATGATGATGTTATTATAGTTAGTGAGGGTGTGCAATAGGTGCGCAGGCGCCTCCAGTGCTCGGCTAAATGTCGCGCGCGCGGCCTCAGCACTCACAAACGGCCTTTGCAGTTCGGCGCGGTCGACGACCCGCCGGGGTCGTTGACTGGGCCCGCATTTAGTTTTCACTTTCGTTCACTAAGGATAACTGTACCATATACGTCACGTACATGCCCACAATTCCGTTGACGGACCAATCGGTTCCTTACACCTGCGGAGAATACGCAATTCTGCTGTCACACATTTTATGCAGTATGCTCGTATCTCGCCAAAAGACCGAGAAAAAGGCCCCCTCCTAAATGCACAATCGTTACACTCGGGTCTTTAAACTTTAAAGGATTCGATAACCTATAGCAATTAACTTTTAGTCGGACATCCTACAACAATGAACCTCGATGGTATCTTCGAATCTTTTCGGAATGCAATAATTGTGATCAAAACCTGTATATTTTTAAACCGAGCCCAAATCGGCAAACTGTTTAAATAATAATTGCAGTAGAGTTTCACATTGACCTAGGTTTTTATAACTGTGAGTCGTGACTGATCAACTTTTGCCCGTTGACAATCAAACGCAATAAAGCCTTAAAATATTATCAAGTACGTATCAGATCAAGTTATTAAAATGTTAAACAATCGCATACCGTAGCAAACGTTCGTGCTATGTCCGTCACCTGCCTAGGCAGAAGGTTGTTGCACTAATGAGTGTCGTAACTCGGGCGTTGGACCGGTGTCCTTTTGATGCATTTTGGGTACAATTAGGTAATTTTGGCGGATAGTGGGGAGCGGCGGTGTGAGGGGGAGGTGCGGTGCGTGGGGTTGCGGGTTCGGCGGTGGTTGCGCAAGCGGCGGTCGTCGACTCGGTTATGTCAGCGGTTTACGTAAGCGTCACCTCGCAACGCTCTCGGGGCAGGCGCCAATTGTAGCCCCGCGATCGTTTCGCACTTCTCGCGGACTATTTGCGGACGGCGACGGTTCGTTAGCGCTCCGCACTCGCACCTCTTGACCGACTCTGCCTTGTTCCTCTGCACCCTCCGCGACGTGCTAACTTCATTAGTGCCGCCGAGCCGTCGAGCCGCCACCTGCAGCCGTGCACCTCATACTAAACATTATCATTACCAATTGAACATCGTCAATTACAATGGGTGATTCAAGTAGGTAGGTATATATTTATTTGAAAGGTGGCTAGAATGGTCGGTACATTGTGTAATGCTAAACAACCTCCAATTAAGTTCAACCTTTCATGAATCGATTAGCGCTAACATCAAATCGTCCATTGTAACCGTTGTTAAGAACAGGTGTGCCCTAAAGGAGTAATTATGCGATATGGTTGCGGTCGAAGTAGAGAAGGGGCTGGAGCGGTTGCGTCAGCGCAGCGTGCAGAGAGCGGTCGGGCTCAACGCACAAGGTTGCCGAGGTTCAATGCTCTAGAAATACGACACCCGACCCCGGGCAACCGCATGCTGCGGACCAAACCTGCGTGTGCGCCGCCCGCGCCGCACGTACACACTGCGGCGGCGCCGCACCAACATGCAACTCACTCAATAATCAATTAAAACTAAAAAAAGAAAAATGAGAAATACTGTTATGATAATTATTCAATAACTCTGTCATGATAACAGTTAAGCTGTTTTATAATTTATTTGACTCAGATTAAATATAAAATTCAGCAGGCTTAGTCATCCTAGTTTTCTGTTATTACCTCTGTTCGCTCTAACCTGTCCATCAAGCACGGTCATTTCGTGCAATAGTTAAACTAGTTCTTCTAAACGATGACAGTTTTGTTTTAACGGTACACGCACAGCTTCGCAGAGTAACCTTCAAAAGAGAGAACGTGGCGTCGTAAGCACGTCCAATGTGCCAACTCTTTTTTATGTAGTTGTTTCGCAATTTTTTTATAAATAATTTTGCCTTCGACCTTTGTAAGCCGCCCAATTTAGCCCGATTGGTATTCCTGCGGCGGGCGGCGTCGTGTGCTTTTCGTAACTTGTGGTTCAGCAACGCGCCGGCGCACCGTGATCGCCATTACATTAGCACAACCACACACATCGAGTACAAACTGCTCCTAAAATACTCATTCATTATACAAATGTATTATAAATATTCGCATTACCAACTGCAACATACTCGTAATTAGCGTAGCGCTGGAAGTTACATTAAAATGCGAGACCTACCCACCCATAAACTATGGAATTGTTTATAGATTGTGCATAGACCGTAGTACTTGCTACTTTTAAGGTTGATAGGCTGGTTTGAAATTCTCGATCAACGAATAATAGTTTATCGAGAATTTTGTACCAGCGACACTGGATTAATATTGGATTACTTTGCAATCCAGTATAATACCTAGCATCCAACACTAGATGAGAATTGAGCAGATTTTCTTTTTTTTTCTTTTTTGTGAATCGTGTGGTTAGTGCCCAAACTGTCAGAGTTTTTATGCCACCCATGAGCCTCTGACTTGGCTTTACATGTCGTCGAGAAATATCTCTAAGTCATGCTGGTTTATGGATGGGGCCCCCCTTCCATAAACCAGCATGCCTTAGAGATGGCAAGGCCCGTCGCGACTGCGGGTTGTTCGAAAGAGATACCATGACCTCGGCGCAAGGGCTAAGAAGGAACATGGGTGGTTTTTAGTCAGTAGAAGTCTGACACTCCCTTTCGCTCTGCCCAAGAGTGGGAGAGGTTATTTGATGATTTTCCACCCGCCAAAAAAAAAAAACAAAGCATGCTGGTTTTCCGACGATGTTTTCCTTCACTGAAGTAAGTTATTAAACAGTGCGCACATGAATCCGAAAAATTAGAGATACGTGTCCAAGGTTCGAACTCGAGAACTACGACTTGACAGTTCGAAATCGACAGCCACACCACACTATCACTGTTACTCCTGGACTCCTGGTCCTGTTTTGTTATATTTTACCTTTTTTTTTTTGAACGTTGGAAAATATTCAAATGGCTCCTCCCGCTCTGGGCGGAGCGGTAGAGTGTCACACTTCTACTGACTAAAAAACTACCCATGTTCCTTCTTATCCCTTTGTGTCCGAGGCCGTGGTATCTCTTCCGAACAACCCGCAGCCCCGATGGGGTTTATATTTTCCCTGAGCTTTCGATTTTAACATTGGAAAATCTAGTATAGCTAGATATTCCAGCATGTTTGGACTAGATGTGAGTGTTTACATTGACTTCATTAGTTATTCCAGTATAATGAAACAGGATAATTTCAACTTTAGATAAAGGCTAATTTGCATAGATCCTTTATTTCAATCCAGCGTCGTTGCAACGAGGGACACTGGAGCGACATTCGATCGATCCAGTGCTGGACAGGCAGCTGTTGTTGGAGCACTATGTTTAAATAATTTAAATAGATACATCGGTCAAATTTCGTTCAACTGTCGCCTATTCAGGCACTGTAATAATTTAAACCAGCCTCTATCTAAAGTTGCAATTTGCCAGTTCCATATCCAGAACATTTTAAGACTTCCACAATACGACAAAATTGCTTTAATATATGTTACCGGCAACCTCTACAAATACATACTCTACGAATATTCATCAATAAATGTTCATTATTCAATGCGTGTTCATTACTTTTGTTGTTCCCACCAAAGTGCCTACTAAACAGAAGATAAGTCCACGTAGGCAAAGAAAGCCGCTAAGTTTACATCGAACCGGCACTAAATTGTTAATCAGTCATTTGTTCATTACGCGACACTCAAAAATGAACAATGTAGGTGAGTGCGCCCAACATTTCTCATCTCATTGTTTCCTTTTGCAAGTAAACCGTTAAACGTTGACAATTTCTCCGCTCACTTCTTCATTCTGATTACAAGAAGGCGTAGAAAGCGTCGCAATGCTTATACAACCTTTTAACAGCGCACGTGAGCGACAACACCAGGGTACGATTTTCCAAGTCTCTACTGATTCGCGATTGCTACTTTGGCCCGAGTTCACCGACCTCGTTGGCCCGTTCTACGAAGATGCTCACAATATTGCAAACCGGCGCCAACGTTTCACGACAATAAACACAGTGATGCGATCTTCTGCATGAATACGGAGCCGAGTAACCGTAAACGGTCAACTGAAAGATTGCTCGCACCGACAATGTTGTGGCAGGAAGGGTGCGTAAGCGCCGGGGCCAGTGCGGCCGTACCGGAACGGCTGTCCGCAGCCTTTCACGCACTTAATTTGGCAGGACCCCCTTCTCGCCGCGCACCTTGTCGCCCCAACACTGAGAGAAAGTAGCTAGCCTACGCAATGCTAGGGTCAATGACCGTACTCGAAAATGCTTACTTCTGACAAAAGTGACACATTAACAGTGAGCATTTCATATTCAGTATGTGCGGTCAGTTTCTTGCACGGATGTTGAATGGTCGATGCGAATAGGTCAGGCTGGCGAGGTGGCCCATATTGCGCCGCGCGCATCGTGGGCGGCCACGTAGGCAGCGCGCACCACTACGTACCCGGCACTTCACTCCTCGTTCAGTTAATTCCAAGTAACACAGCTACCGTATTCAAAATCTTGATAGGTGCTATTAAGTAAGAAGCATCAACCTCTGGCACCAACATATAAAAGTCTTCCGAAATAATGGGCTATATAAAGCAAAACTTTACTGTGAACATACGTATCTTTTACAACCAAATAAAAGTGGGTACATAATGGTACAAAGATGTCTTGACTGTTATAAACTCACGAGCTGCCGTCGTAGTATCCGATCAGATAACAAAGGGCACGCCCTAAATCTGGGCATGATCAGGGTCATCAGAAAAAGTAACCGTATTAAAAATATAACAGAATAGTGTTCCACTGGTCCACTAAGTGTATGACAACGCGTGCGCCCCGAGGCTGCGGCGATTCGGTAACATAACTGAATTGAAACATATTTTTTTACTATTATTGTTGTTATACATGCGGAGAATAACGCTAATTATAGTTATAATGGCTCTCTAAAACGATTCATCTTGCGTTTTAAATGAAATAAAATGCTGTAGGTCAGGTATTGTAACGGAGAATTTTGTGGTCCGACTATAAATCTTCATAAAATTTTAATGAAGATGTTTACGCTCATCGGACACATTTCCTCCGTTGATTTCCTGTTTCCCACTTCAGTATTACTCAATTAAGTACATTGTGAGACTGTTATTTATAAACTGGAATTTATGGCTTTATGATTGACGTTTTAATAAGGGTTGCGGTTATCAACGGAAAACATATCGTCGTTTTCCCTGTTACACCAGAATATTGGGTCCTGTATTTTCAGAGTGCAAACATAACCACAATATACCTAATTATTACAAAACGACTACGTCTTGATCAGAATAAAAATATTTATCTTGAAATAGATAATTGCTCAACAGACTATTAAATCGGACCTCAGTACATAAATCAATTATTATGGAGCGCATCTAAATAAATTAGCATTATAATAACGTAGGTACAGATCACGTGTCCTGACCAGTTCGAACAGGCCGCACTGCATCAGATAACATACTCGATCAGCTCGGATACATCTGCGCAGTTGTCCATCTGTCCGTGTGCAATCAACTGTTAATTTATTGTATTAGCTTGCATGAGGAATGAGATATCCGCCTTAACGTGGAGAGTGGTATCACAAGAACAAGCGCGCACGTGCCATGGAAAAACACAAAAAACAAGGACACACTGCAATGGTTCATTCAACCGTACGTTATTATTCAACGAGCGCACTGTGATGAAACTACGCAAATCTTCATTATTAACAAAGAACATCGTTTCGAAATATTGGACCACGTACAATGTCGTAGGGCACGTAGCGGGCCCTAAAGCAGGGCCGAAATATGACACGCCGACGGCGAAGAACGCAACAAACCGAGCCAAGCTGTTTACTGAATATGTAACATGATTTATTGTTATAAGCTGCTTTCATGCTGCTGTAACATATTTTCAGTAAATTACGGCCAAGCACAAGTTATTTGCGTGGCAAGTCATTAAATTACTAATGTACGACAATTTATAGCGCATATTTTGTTAACTGTAAAACACGAAATTTCAAGGCTGTAATGAATACGTGCACAGAAGTAAATACGTTACGTAATTATGAAAAATACGCCGCAAGTTCTGCGTTTACCGTTCACTATGTTTTTCCATGAAACGATATCTACCAAACTTAATTTAACTTTTGTATCTGCATAGCCAAAGTTTAGAAGCCAAGCCTAAAGTTATGCCAAAACTCTAATGCGGATTATTGAAGTAGAAACATACAACTAAGCATTTAAGTACGAATACCTACGACAGATTCATCTTTATTTGAATACATTTGAAAATACAAATGCATTTTCATTTTAAAATAAAGATGTAAATGCGACGTGACTAGAATATAAAATAGGACCTTGCGCTGAAAGAAAATCGAACGCAGCTAATTCAACGGGCGGGCTATATATTACTTTTAATAGTTAATATACCCGTTTAACAGCCTCTCGTTGTGCCATCTGTAACAAGAGATGAATATTAAATGGCTCCTTTCAATAAAATGACTTCATCAACGTGGTATTATACCTACTTTAAACGTGTTCCTCGCGAAGATTTCACAAATTCACTATTTTTTTTAAGTTTAAGAGCGAATCTTCTAACGGTTAGAAGATTCGCTCTTCGTTTACTTACATTAATTAGTTAAATTAGTCACAATAAAATAAGCTGTTTTGCAATAGAATTCAATCAATAGTTTAGTTTTACTTTCAGCGGCCATAGCATCAATGTTAATAGTACATTTTGAAAAGAAATTTGTGCGGAAAGTTTGTAATTGCATTCGAGGTGGAATGAACACCCGAGTCGTACGGCGAGGGTATTCATGGGGTCGAGAAATGCAATAACAAATTCCCACGCGTATCAAACGACGTTTTTACATATACTTTCGAAGAAATAAACTAATAAAACGATAAGTATTTTTGTCATCAATTATAAGAGACTATGATTTAATTTGGTTTTTTTGCGGTCTGATTTTGCCAGGTTGAAGAAGAAGCAAAGGTATGAAGCCGCTAAACAGCCTAACAGGAAAATAATAAAATTCAAATACCTACGTATGTTCTAATTAAGAACACAAATAAATGTTTACTTGTTCATAAAAGTAAATATTTCTTTAAAATAATAATGTTTATTTATGGTATTCTTTTTATACACACAAAGTAATTTTCAAAAATTATTATGCTGCAAAGACGCAAATCAAAATGACGAAATTAAAAAAAAAACACCGCCGACTTTATTCTAGTCGAAGCTGATTTTACCTTCTTTTTTATTTTGGTGCTGGTTTTTATTTGGACTTAGTTTAAGGTTGTTATCTGTGGTAATTTTCTTTTCCGCCCTTGGTTGTGGAAAAATAAGAAAAATGCGAAAAACCCGAAAAAAATATTTTTCAATACACTTCCTCGTAAAGTGACTCTTATTGCACTACGATTAGGTTCGACATGCAGTGTATTTCGCACGCGTGCAATTTTCTTATTTTCTTTTCTTCTTTTTTTAATTTCTCGCCATACGGATCGGGTACCTATTCATTCCGCCTCGTTTGAAATAACAAACTTTCCGCACTTATATCAAAATATACTACTTCTTACCAAGGCCAGCACGATAGTTTTCCAAGTCGGTCAAATAAGTGGCAAAAACAACCTTAGTGCCGAATTCCCAAGTATTGATCCATAAAATACGTAGCTACGGATGTAGAGATCAGCGCAGCGAAATCATCAAATAACCCCTCCCGCTCTTGGATAGAGCGGAAGGGAGTGTCAGACTTCTACTGACTAAAAACCACCCATGTTCATGAGGCCGCGGTATCTCTTTCGAACAACCCGCAGCACCGACGGGCGTCGGCCCTTGCGGGCCCCTTCCAAGTTGCTGACATCTCTTTGAGGCGCGCGTGGAACACGAACGCGCCGTCGACACGGCCTGTCGTCGTCATAAGACAGACGGACGGCGAGCTAGCATTACTCACCGTCCACAGGCCCACGTCTACGGTGGCCGGAAGCCGTCCGTGGCCCCCGACGGCGACGCCCGGGATCAGCGTAGCCTTCAGCCGATTTTCAGCGTGAACAAATTATAGTACTACTAATTACAATTTTCGGCTCACTGTCTAAAGTGTCGATTCAACATTAATTAAAACTTTTGGAACTAAGAAACACTGTACGTTTGGAAACACATTTTATTCAGAAAGGGTTAAATTCAGTTAAATTAATAAAAAAAGGATTTGTAACGGAGATAACCCTTTGTTAAATGGAATATGCTGTTTTAGTTTATACACTCTATTACTAGCAATAAGTTGGGGTACCCACCTACGTTATGCTAGAGATACGTTTAGAAATCCTAACATGGATACCTAATTCATAGGGACGGGAATCGAACCCGTTAGCTTCCTAAGACAAGTCGCCTTATTGGATCATTCGCCTTATATTGGTAAAGTGCAGCTTCTAGTTTCGTACCGATATCCGGACGGTATAACTCGTTAGAACTTTTTATATAAGCTACTATTATAAAGATAGATTTATATAAGATTAGCACCGACTATGTCCGAAATTGAACATTGTGCTGTAACTTATTTCAGAAAAATGCTTGCACTATTTCGTTTTTAAACTTATTATAGCGTGTAAAAAACACCCTTAACGTAGTCGAAAGGAACTTGTTTTCGCAGTCATTGCGATCATATTTACGTTCTAGAACATACCTGGGAACCTTCTTGTTACGGAATATAAGTTCCAAAATTTTCACTTTATTAGGGTTCCGTACCCAAAGGGTAAAACGGGATCCTATTACTAAGACTCCATGCACTGTCCGTCCGTCTGTCACCAGGCTGTATCTCATGAACCGTGATATAGCTAGACAGTTGAAAGTCGCTATAACAACAAATACTAATTACAAAATAAAGTAAATAGAACACGTGATTTTTTCCGTTTTTCTCGATCGGTACGGAACCTTTTGAGCTCGAGACCGCTTTAGCGCGAAAGCTTGTTTTTATGGATAACTTTATGTATCTCCATGACCCGTTTACTATTAAAGCATCCATCAGCACTATGTTTTGAGTGAGCTTCGTTGAGTTTTACCGTAAAACGTGATGTTTCACCCTAAAAAAAGTCTTTTCTATTTCGGCATAGGGTCAATTAGATTCCATGTACAAGTATTGCTTGGTTGACGGTTTCTTAAAGTATATAACTTCTTCTTAATAATTTTGAAGGAGTCGCCGAATCCTGTGACACATCTCGATATTTCAGATCATCAGCCTTTAATTAAATACCTACCTAACTTCTTGAATTTCAAACATTGTTCAAACATTCACGTTTCGACATATTTTTCAGCTCGTTTACACATGTCCACATAATTTACGCTTTTTACTACTAAAACCGACATTTATTTAGGCTTACTAACACAATAAAGATATGCACGCGATGTTTTTACACGACAAAAAGTAGCTTCGACCGGTCAAAACTACTTATGAATCATTTTTGGCATTTACAAATATATTTTTAAACCCTGAGTAGTGTATCGAGTGCTAAGAAACACGTGGCACTGTACAGGTCCGACGATTAAGCTCTATCAGGAGTATCAGGTTCTTTCGATATTTCCAAAACGACTTCAAGATTGTTTTTGTTCATAGCAAGATGGAAAACATTTCGAATAATTATTACTCGGGTTTTTTACAGCTTTTTGTCGCAGAAATTCTGGTTTATAAGTTATCAACTGAAACTGCCTTTTTTTTATGGTGGTATATCATCAAATGACTCCTCCCTCTCTGGGCAGAGCGGTAGAAGTCTGAACTTCTACTGACTAAAAACCACCCATGTTCCTTCTTAGCCCTTTGTGCCGAGGCCGCGGTATCTCTTCCGAACAACCCGCAGCCCCGGCGGAACCTGAAACATCCTTACTTTACTATAAGTAATCTTAAGATTATGGAGTACAATTTCATTGATCGATATTTTGTGCTGCAAACATTTTGATGTGTTCTAGAACTTCTAGACGTAGGATAACTAGTGTAAAAAAAAATTCAGAAGAAATTCAGTAAAATTACTTTTTATGCAATTTTATTTTATAACGAATATAATCTGCAGAAGAACAGCCGGTTTGTAAAATCGGATTGCAAACCAAAGTTTGTCATTCTTCTTCTTATCGTGTGGGGCAGTAAGGTCTGACAACCCCATACACCCTAGTCATTGACATGTAAGTATTAGCAGGTTCCGCTGTATTTTCAGAATACACGGTTTACCTTGCCTATACTCTAATAAATTGAACTCGCGACCGCAAGCCTGACCTATGACGCGTAGCTACTTCGAACGTAACCACCAAAACTGTGTGTTGCCACCCACCGGTCCGCGTACACGCAACATGATTAATATGTTCCTTATGCACCGAGTTTATGAATAATACAGTTTAAAAACAATGAACGGTACGTCGGTCGTAGCGTGGAGAAATCTAAACATCACAACCCTAAATAAATTGCCATTAGTATGCATACCGGAGCAACAAACGCAGCCAAAATCGAACGGCCTGTGATGGTGTAACAGCGTGAGTGAGGTAGTAATGGACCGGGTTCGTTCGCCGTTAAAAGCGAAAGTGCTGCGTTCACTGGGACAACGACCGGCTCCTGCGGACACTCGGACAGCCCCGTCGGTTTCCTGCATCCAGGTCATCATCATCAAACATTGGCGACTGCGTCACCGACCTTTTGTTAGTCAGCGCCTGTGTCCACGCGCATAGGAACAGTGCTCAACCGTCATTTTGTTATGCTAATGCCTACCTAGATAGAACTTACGTTTTATTTTGGTCGCTTCGATAATATAACGTGATATTGTAGACGCATAATATGTGTCGTTTAACATTTTAGATAAAGTTTGACTTGAGTTAGCAATTTTGTGACGCACTTACGAACGCACCTACCTATATGTAATATGTGTTTCCCTCCTGACTACAAAATCCGTATAGCAATTTCAAGATATCGCAATATTTGCTATATTTGAATGGTACGGGACAGTTTTTCAAGTAAAAACGATTCCTTTTTAAGAATTCATGACTTTCATGTGATTTATTTATATAGCTGTATGATGAGCAAATTTAGCTGTTATTTTATTTATATCCGGTGAAATTGGAAACATGCTTTTGTGAGGTCATCGAACCGTGAAGGTACATTTTGTTATCAGAGCTTTAAGTAGTCTGCGGTAGAGCTTTACGCCAAGTAATATAACCTTACCAATTTACCCTCGGAATGAATTCCTTCTGTTTCTTATCATTATTTAAATTCGATAATTTATTCAGCAGTCATCCTGCTCCAGAGGCTCGTGGCATAGTAATGACTGTGGCTCGGTCTTTAGGTTAAGTCGTGCTTAGTTTGGTCCGTGGGAGGGTGACCACCCATTACAAACAGAGTGTCCGCCTTGTTTCGGAAACCACGTGCAGTACGTCGGCTGCCATATATATAGATCTTGTTCAGTCGTTACAGATAGCTATTGTCCTGAAAGTTGTGACAGTCAGACTTATTAAAGGGAATCGTATTACCCAGACTTAACTGGGTTGTGGAGATCAGATAAGCAGTCGCTTTCTGGTAAATTACTGGTACTAAGCTGAATCCGGCTAGACTGGAAGCCGACACAACGTAGTTGGTAAAAGGCTAGGCAGATGATGATGATGATTCAGCTGTCATCCAACTTACCATCTCTACCCACACGGAGTATGTTTCAACAGTTGTTTTATTATTAAGTTACAAAACCACTGTTGGTATTGGTTTTTCTACAAATATCATAACAAAACATCACGCCTGTAATCCCCGAAGGGTTAGGCAGAGGTGTATCTAACTATACACACCCACACCCATATTTTGCCAGTTCCTTATGTTTAAGTCCCATGTAAAAGGGGGCGAACCTATTGCCATCCATCATGTGGGCACAAATCCAGGTTCCGTGGCTGCTACTAAGATATACCTGATGAAAAACCCAATATCACTTTGCGCGACCCGGGAATCGAACTCAGAACCTCAAGCTCAGCAGTCGCGCTTGCGACCACTAGACCACGAGGCAGTTTTTTCTAAATATGTAATAACCTAATAACAAACTACACAACTATTCAGCAGCTGAGCAAGGCTGCCAGTATCTGTCGGGTGTTTCAGCTATCCTAACGTACGCTAACGCTATCGAAGCGTAAATATTTCATTCCTCGTCATCTCATAACACGAAGCTTCGTTCCCATAAATATTCAAGCTGCGAAGCGTCCATTAGCCTCAGTTAAATTAAAATGGCCTACGAGCTACGACCTCTGAATTTTGCAAAAAGCAAACTTTGGCAATGTGTGCCGACAATGGCTCATCTATATGCAAGTACATTACAAATTGCTTCAATATACACGCATTATGTAGGTGCTACCTCAGTGCTCTAGAGGTCGCAAGCGCAATTGCTGAGCATGTGGTCCTAGGTTCAAATCCTAGGTTGGGCAAAATGTTCTTTAGTTTTTCGTTTTTCCATCACGAATTTCTTAGTAGGAGCAACAGAGGAAAAATTTGCGCCCGTTTGATGGCAACTCGCCCCCTACGTGGAACTTAAACATACCTGGCGAAATGTGGGTGTAGTATAACTTACAAAAAAAAATCTTTTTATTTCAGACATTTTGGCCCAAACATAAACACATAAACCACACCCACCACCACCCACAATTCGCCAGTTATGTTCGAACCTACCCCTCTGTCTGACCCTTTGACAGGTGTGATGTTATGTACGTATGTAGGTAGAGTACCAGCTGGTAAGTACTGAAAAATCGACATCGCATTAAAGTTGTATAAATACTGCCTCTGGGCCAAAGCCTGGCCGGCGGCGCCGCCCCCGTCGCAATTGTGAAAACAACGAGTTTCAAGTTACATCGTTAGCGCCCGCACTTACGACGGGAATGGTTTTCGACATTCATACCTTTTCCCACTCTGAAAACAATTTGAATTCTCGTTTCAAAGTAAATTGCCTACCTAGACTTATCACAATAACAATCGGGTCGTATCTTTGTACCTTATATAGGTAGTTTTTGGATATTGTGATTCGTATGATGATATCAATATGATTGGATCTTAGGTATACATATTATATTAAGTACACGCTATGTATCATGAATTTATGATATAGGTAACATTAATCCTGTACCTCCCAACGCAATGGGCTGAGGTACGTAACGATGGTAGTGGAATATCTACTAGAAACGTAAATAGCAAAGTTTTTGACTTCAACATTCTAGTGTTTTGACACACGTTTGCCAAATATAGCCCACAGGCGCTCAAGTAGGTGATTGATCAACGTGGGTTGCACAAGAGTTGCCAGACTGTTGGGATTCGTCTGGAATGTCCTGAAATTTCACAAAATGTCCTTAGTCCCGACAAAATACAAAATGACCCGACAAACAGCTTCTTGTAAACACTAAGACGAAATTTAGTCCAGACTCCTCTTGCACATCATTAAGTACCTTTAAGCATTATCTACCCTTAACTCCTCCAAAAGTATAAACGATAAATATCTTAATAAAGGCTTGCAAAAATAAAAACATTTTTCTTGTCACAATTTCTAATAAATAGAGGAAACAAAGTGAGTAGGGTCAACTATTAATTCTGTTAGCGGCAGCGCCTGTCGAAATAACAAACTGTAGCTCGCGCGACATGTAGCTACTTAACTCCACCAGGCGCTTTGTTGTCTGGCTTGAACCCCCACAGCACAGATTGCTTCTATCCAATCGCGTTTAATGTTTTAAAATATAGCCTCTTACCGTCTGCAATATCAAGTTTTCGTATTGAAGAACTGATATGAAAATAGAGCCACAAAATATTGAAAATTAAATGAATTTTAAAAATCCATGGATATTTATTCTACTTTACTTACCTTGCTTTACCCCTAACTTATAAAGAGTCAGTCAGGCAAAGATTTCATGAATCATACAGTCGAAGGCTAAACGCCTCTAGACATTGTAATTAACTTCTAATATATGAGTGACTGTAGTGTAGAGCAACCAGCGCTCATGCTAGAACATTGTTATAAATTACAATAGAGGGCGTGAGCGTATCCATCAAATATAAACATCTCGAAGGAAAACTGATGTGGATCTGAATTAGTAGAATAAGTAATATATTTTCCAATACTTTTTGACGCTTTGATTATATAAGATTATATTAAGTGGTTTCTCCTTATTTCCATGGTTTTGATATAGTTTTGGCACATTCCTGTTTGTTTAGTCGTTAGACGATTTAGACCTTACTGCCCACATGATAAGAAAACTGTTTGTTCCAATTTCCACAGTCCTTTTAAATTCCTTTTTTTAGATTTTATACGTAAAATAAAACCTACTTAACTATCGAGTCCGGGCCCCACTAGCAATATCACATGTATTTGCTAGTAGGCAGGATATATACATATGTATATGTATCGGACTAGCGTCATCGCGTTTGCTATAACGAAAACAAACATTCGAAAAACAAACAACAAGGACTTGATGGATGACAGTGGCGCATTCTCATCTATGTTTACTGCATTGTTCAAATTTCCCTCTTGCCAGTGGAGACAGCTAGTCGCGTACCTGTCTGGTGGGCGCAATCGTTACCGAGGCGCGTCGGTCTGCATCGGCGGGCATGCGCACACCAACCGCGCGAGCGTTCGACCAAGTTTAGTGAGAAGTGAGGAGGAACGGCACTGCACGCTGGCTGCGAGTGGTCGAGTCGCCGCCGCGCCGCGCCGCCCGCTCCCGCAGTCCTCCCGCCGCGCCGGCTCTGCGCGCTCCTCGCCAGCCGCATCATGGTGAGTCATGCCACAGTGCGAATCTATTCATTTACGACGACCTTTAAAGTTTAGATACAGATAAAAATATAACGATACGCTCCAAGTAATATAACCAAATTATAGTGCGTAAAATCTCTCGTAGTAGTGGATTCTAGTAATCCTCGTCACGAAATGACATTAACCTAATTATGTGGTGTTTGATCACACTAAAAGAAATCGAGGAAACGGCGCAGCGATCTTAATGAAGGTCAACCGTTCAAGCCTCTTATTACTAAGTACTAACGTAATGTAAACATTATTTCAGGTAATGGACAACCGTGTGAACGAAGATAACGGAACAGAACACAACTCTTCAATTTTTATCACTAATTTTCAAAATGGAGACGTCGTGAACTATTCGCTTGTTTTGATCAAGGGAATTATAACAAGAGGCAATTCTAATAACCATGAAAAACTAATATGTACATTAAAAAGTGAAAACCTTCAAAATACATCGCTGTGGGACGTTTATAATGGAGAATTCAAAGTGATAATCGAACTGAGAAGAGGTGAAAATGTAATTGAATTGGAATATACAGAACAGCAAAGAAAAATTCTGCTCCTGGACTACACTCCAAGAAAAACAAATCTTCGGGTCACTCCAGTTTACATCATATGTCAAGGTCACGATGGATGTTTTCAAAGTCCGCAAGATATTGAAAACTCAATGGAAAGTGCTTGTTCCCGAATAGCTCTTGGTTCAAAGTTAATTCAAAGTTTAACAGCCGAAAAACTTTTCGAAAGTGGAGTCGGAAGAAAAACATTCCAACTTGAACATGAAGTAAATCCTAAAAAACCAGAATGCATTATTTTCAAAAGCAGCCTCAACGTTAACAAAGCAAGAAAAATGAAACAAACAGAGTTATGGTCACATTTTGGAAGAGAATTGATGCTCTCCGACTTGGGAAGTAATGAACGAAAATTCCTGGGCTTCATATCCTGCACTCGATATAAAGGTACTGATATCGATAAGCCAATGACACATGAAGAAATTATTTCCCTTACTGAAGCATACGCAGCATTAGGGGGAGGAGGTTTGGCGCTATTCGGAACAGCTTGCCTTTACACCTGGCCAACATGTGGTGAAGAAATCGTTCCAAAATTCTTAGATGCAACGCCAGTAAACGTGAGGCGATTTATGGATGACAGTGGATACCGTGGCACACAGGGAGGATGTTTTGCAACTACACTGGGATCAGTTTTTCATGAACTCGGACACACGTTTGATCTTGGACACACGAAAGATGGTATAATGGGAAGAGGTTTTGACAACTTAGACAGAGTTTTTGTTATTGGAGAAAAACGATCAGCTTTAGTTAAAGATAACATGAACAACTTCAGTGGAAAACCAGTACAACATTCTACTGTCTCACTACAGCGCAATATAAGTGTTACAATGAACGTGGCGGAACCATTACGAGTTTTAGGACCAAGAAGTAAAACCACATTGGGAAATTTTGCTGCAATGTCTAAATCTGACATAATACGAAGAAGTCCAAACGTAACACCTATAACCAGGCCATCAAGTGTTTATTCAAATATAACAAATAGACTTACGGATTCAAAGAAAAACGTGAGTCGAACCAACGGGAACGACTCAATTTACTGGACCCGAAATTGCGCTGTGTTGCTGTCTTATCATCGGTGGTTCAACAATGAATATGGTAGAGAAAGACAAGCGATAACAAGATATCTGAAATTTGATAAAAACAAAATGATGATAATTTCAACTGCTGGTATTAGAATAGTTGAAGTAAGAGATGAATCTAATGGAATGGTGTTAGATTCGTACGAATTTACAAATCTCGTACCAGAAAAAAGATTTTTGGTTCCATTTACTTTTTCACCAAAAACCAAAGTGTTGACAATAGTTGTAGAAGACGATTTGGGAAACGTGCTGAAACAGACATTTTCATATTAAAACAGTTGGCGTAACAGTATTAGGAAAGTTGACAATAAAGTGAAGAAAATGTTTGAAACAAGAAGAATGAAGTATTATAATTAATTAATTAAAAAGAAAAGTTTGTCTCCTAGACTAGAAATACTTTTAAAAAGTGACGAAAAAAGCAATGGATTATTCCTAGTGTGTGCAAATTGTATTAAATGGTAACCCTAAACGACAGTGGGCAACTGGAAAACAAGTACTACTAATGACATTTGTGTGCTTCTGTCAGTCGGTTCGCATTGTTTGTTTCATATTTTTGATAATTCACTGTCTGAGCAAGTCAATAATAAGCGATTAATTGAATGTGTGTAGTATAGATATTCAACTTTTTGCAAATACTTTTATACCGAAAATGGCCAGCACCTCTATAAGTACTGATGATAAAGAATTTTTTTTTCTGGCTGTAAATGACTTCCCACCAGTTATAAATGGAAGAATCAATATGATTAAGTTTGTAGATGCGTCTACAGACTTGGTAGCAATAGTTGGTATGTATAAATGATGTACCTATCATGTATTTACTGTACCCAAATGGTATCCATTTACAATTAACTATATTTGTTTATTATAATTACAGAACGGCTTGGCACATTATTTGCTCCAGTAAAGTATGACATGCAAGGCAATGTCGATGTAAGTGTTATGACTCATGTCTTAGTCACCTCAATACGTGTCATAATAATATTGTTACTAATTTTATATAAATCTTTGTTTCAGAAAATTAAAAAGCTTTTCACCTACGACAAAAACTCATGCTTACTCGAGTTAATGCTTGCTGAAACTGCTACTGACAAACCTGGAGCTGAGAGTGTGCTATGGCTTAATAGGTATGTCAATATCATGCAACAAATGCATTATAAGCAAGCTGTTTTAAATCTTGTTACTCTAGTATTCAAATTACTCCTGTTTATATTTGCAGGGCTCTACTGTTTTTTGAGATTGTGTTTACTCAACTCCTATGCCATCTTCAAGCAAATAACACTGATGTGAATATGAAACAAGTATTTACAGTGGCTTATGAAGGATCTGTCAAAAAATACCACAACTGGGTCACACAGCAAATATTTCATGTGAGTATTGTTTTTTACTGATATTTATTATATAACTACTAATCTAATACCTACTAGGTACTCATTTTATTTATCATGCTTTATGTTATCTAGGAATTTTCCATTTAATCTTGACATAGTGGTTTGTTGTATTTGTAATATAATATTACTCTTTGTTTTCAGTTTATTTGTAAAATGTCTCCAACTCTGCCTCAAGTTTATAAGGCTTTTGAAATTGAAGCCAGAATAAAAGACTTTGAAACAAAATTAGAAAGTTTCCAAGCAACTTTACATGTAGTGCGCTGTAAAATTGATGAATTCTTTAAAGATAACAAGGTCTTTGATGAGCCACTTGAAACAATAAAAGGGACTTAAAACCATAGGAAGAAAGTATTACTTAAATTAAAAGTTTTTTTTTTTTGTTATTTTAAGCATAATCTAATGTTTATAAAATAAAATGACATTTATTTGGGTGGCTGACCAGGAAAAGGTTTAGATATGACAATTATATTTAGGAGTAAACAAAGTGAATGTTTTGAATGCTAAAATTGTAAATAGTATTTATTAATAATACCAAATAACATTATTTTATGATAATGCCTAAGAGTGTACCATAGTGCTGTGTTAGTAAGTTTTAGAGTATGCGCCAGAGGCTAGTTTATGGTTGAAGAAATGAAGTCATTTATTTTATAATCCAATATGAAATGGCACCAATGCAATGCATATTGATGTATGATACTTCAGTGATATTTTGTTTATACCTATTTAATTTTATCATTAGAAAAAAGATAATATTGAATGTCCAGTGCCTTGTGGAATATTTGAAGGCAAAGTAACAATTTTATAAAGACTATCCAAACATTTTACCAAAAGGTTATATTTGATACAATTAAGAAATGTAGGTCATAGTTCAGTTGTATTGTATAATATGTATGGTGTAATAGAGGTGCTCATTGTATGGTTTACAGATAGTAATGTATCCCTTTATACTTATACCTTTAATTAAAGTCAGTACAATGATATTATTATAACTTGGATAATTGCTTTTACCTATTCTTAATTTAGGTTTAACTTATGTTTATAAACATGTATATCCATTAATATTAAATTATTATAAATGTGTTTTATGTAGGTACCTACTAATTTAAATAAAATACCAAAGCTTTGCTTTCATACACTTCCACTCTTATATTCAAGTCCTTTAATTAATAAAGTGAGCATTTAATGTTGTGTAACAACATAATAAAATCTTTTCATGTAATATCTGTGAGTAATTATTTCCACCTCTACAATCATAACAATATAAGATGCCTATGATTTATGATCATAACTTCTAGTATGAACGCATTTTACGATAAATACTTATTATTATTTAGATTTCTTAAATGAAAATATTATTGTCACCTGTCTTTAGGCTGTGACAAGTAAATACTTTTGGCAAAGTTGGATGCTTGTTTCAATGCCATAAAACTGAAGATAACTTCAGCAAGTGTGAGCAGCCACAACATTGTGTGTAGGGTGAGCTCCATGGGTGTGCTCATCAAGTATGGGTTGAACAGGAAAAAGATAACCAAGGGCATTTGCATAAGTACAGTCAACATGAGGAATCCCGCCAATTCTGGCACCTGAAAGAAATTTTCCATCATTCATAGTGTTGGTTTTAGAGTATACTTTTAAATATTAAGTGGATTTATTTTAATTAGCCTATATTGTCCCACTGCTGGGCAAAAACCTCCCCCATAGTCTTCCACTCTTCTCATAAGGTAGATTATGAAATGAAAAACGAACCCTGCGAGAAAGGTTTCCATAGTGACCAAGATATATTCTTGCTGACTCAATGACTATTAACAAAGTGAATACAGTCAATGAAAGATACTTTGTTAGGTGTCCAAGAACGTTCAGCTGGAATAAAAAGAAAAGAACCAAATTAGCTATTGCAATACTTGAAATTGTTAGTAGTATTTATTGTGATAAATCTTTCATTTACCTTTGCATACAGAAAAAACCCAACGACTATAACCCATGTTATGTATAAGTAGAAATTAAAATAAAGGCATTTTTGTAAATAAAGCATTGTCCTGTATTCCATGTTGACTCATCAAAAATACGAAGTTGGCATGCAGCTCTTATCAATTATTGCAAACCGCAGGGATGGGTTTATTATTAACTATATTGAATGTTTTATCAGGACAACTCAGCCTACGAGGATTTTAATGTTGTTATCTTATCATTTATCTCTGTGAGCACTTAAAACTCGTTCAGTCAATATTATTGATTAATACTCTCAAATCTGATAAATAATTATGCTGAACTCTGAGAACACCAGTATTATTTACTATAAGTAGCTGGCTACTAAAATAAATACACACATCAATTTTATTTTTGCTTGTAAATTCAATGTTGTTGACAACAAAAGACAACAACAAATACAAACAAACAAACGTCAACTTTTTGGCATTGACATAGAGTATCAAGGTTTGTAATAGAGTAAATAGCCCTGGAGACGGCAAAGACTGAATTGGCTATTTGACTACTGTTAAAAATTCATGAAAATGTTATGTTATTTCAAAGAACTAACAGAAATAACACGATGTGTGAAAAAAGTAATAAATTCGATCAGAAAATGGTTTAGTTTTAACTGATTTTAAATGACGTTTTAGACAAAGACAGCGCTATAAAAGAGTAGAAAATAAATTAAGGCGCCAACATCGCTCAGGTGGCCACCCAGTTAGTATGACCCAGCTGATCTTGATACTTGAATAGTATTATTTATTTATTATCTGTTTAAAATAAGTAAATATTTTAGATAGATAAGTTTATGAATCAATTGCTTTCAATAAGTTCCGCGTAGATAGACAGATAATAGATTTGATATGTAATAGTCATAAAACTACAAGTTCATTTAAATATAATAAAGTATATTAATCTAATAAATTAAAATCTAAATATTCTACACCTTCCATAGGCTCATTTAAGTTTGTGTCGTCTATCATTGATTCATCACTACTATCTGAACGAATCTCATCGTCACAGCTGCTGTCTGCACCAACCTGAATAACCAAACGGTCTATGTCATGGTTCAATGTTTTTCCACGATCTTAGTACTCTTCTCAATATTCTTAACATGCTCACAGCAGTTCTTCCAATCCTGAGCTGTTATCAAATTGAATGCCTCTTCGGTAAGCTCGTTAATATTTTTTGCACCCACCTTCTGATCAGCAACCTTTCGCTTTGCCAGTGCCCAAATTAACTCAATAGGTCACAGTGGTATGGTGGCAGCCTTACCACTGTATGACCGTATTGTCCTATAATCTTGTCAATTTCGTATTCTGGTTCAGGCTTAAGTCTCTTTACCAGTGCCAGAAGCGAGGGTTTGCTCAAATCGGAGTCAAAAGGCACGTTATTTTGTTCTAACCACATTTTTATTTCATGAACCTTGCTAACTGATGTCGGAGCTTTATTTTTTATGACAGAGTGATAGGGTGCATTGTCCATCACGATAATTGAGGGTTCTGTGATGTTGGGCATAAGTTTCTCTATAACACATTCAGTGAAATTATGACAGTTCATTTCGGAATGATAATCTTCTTGTTTATTCACACCGCTATAAAGAGTGGTAGAGCATTAGGCACAAAGCCTTTTTCATTTCCGGCATGAACTGTAATCCATCGCTTTTTCCCTTTGAGATGTCTGTTGTGCATCATTTAGTTTCAATCGACTGCCAGCATTTTTTAAGCTTGTAGCTAGAGTGGATGTAGCTTTCATCCAAATACATTATATCCCTTTGAAGCTCTTCAGGGAAGTTTCTGTTTTCCATAATCACTCTTAAATATTTTTCTCGTTTGTGTGCAATAATAGATTTTTCTATCACAGCTTGTCTGTTAGTTTTACATTTTTTATATCGGAATCCAAAGTTTCCGCAAAAGCTCCCGACTTCCATCATAGCCGATATTATCTTCCCTTAATTGAACTAATAATTTACCAATTGTTGGTACCTCTTTCTTCACAGTTTATACAAAATGAATCTTCTGCCAACAAATAGCATGTTACGTTTTGGTGTTATTCGTTATATTAACCACTAGTACTATCGGGCAGTTGAGACAATATTCCCTCTACAACGCATATTATTTGCATCCTTAGTCATTCTAGAATCAAAACAATGTTGAAATAGCTTGTCCATTAAGTAATAACTGAAGTATTTAAGTTGGAGAATATAAATTCAAATAGCTTTTCTATAATTCTCAGTTTTGTTTTTATTTTTTCTTTTCTCATATACCTCCATATTTTTATAATCTTTTCTAAAACTTTTCTATTGTTTTAATTATTTTACTTCTTTCTAAATTCAAAACCCCTTTATCTTTCTCAAGTCTCAACTGACATTATTACTTATTCACTTCATATACTCAGCTGTTTCCTGTCACATTTCAGGTCTGGCTTGTAAATATCAGTCAATATTATGATGACGCGTGGAGCTACCATTCGTGACATGAGTGACAAACTGAAAGCAGCGCTGAGGGAGCTCGATGCTTCTAGAAATGAGTGCAGCAAACTGCTGAGGGAAAGAGAAGATAGTGAGGTGGAAATTGAGTTGATGGTGAACAAAAATACTCAACTCAAGAACGAGCTTGCAGAACTACACACACAGCATATGGACATACTTGACCAGCATAAGCACCTCCGTGAACTTGTTGCAAACTTCCAGCATTGTAGCGACACCTACGATCAGGCTTTGAGTCGCATATCTGAACTGGAACAAGAACTAAGTAGGGCCCAACACTCAATAATTCACTTAGAATCGCTTAGGGACCGTGAAGAGTCTGCCAACACCTGCAGTCTTTATGATGAATTGGTCGGAAGCCGGTCAGGACCTGTATGTGTTGAGCCAATTGTGACCATAGACTTAACTAATGATACTATCTGTAAAAATAATATATTCACTAGTCATAATAAGATTAAAAAATACATTAAAATTAATAAGCGAATTCGAAATATTAAAAAATCCTTGAAACGCCTAAAAGTTAATAAAGAAAACACAAAACTAAGGCAACAAAATTTAAATTTAATTCTAGATCTAAAGAAGTGTGACAGTGAATTACAATTATGTAGGTCAATGTATGAGACCAACACTCAAAACCTTCAGGATGAGCTGTTTGTTAGGGAATATGCACTAAAGGATATCTTTAGTAAATATGAGGCTTCTCAACAAGACCTGAGTAAGCGCATGCAGGAGGCCAATGAGCTGGTGGACCTGGTCACGTACAATGCGGAGAGGTATGAGTCTCTGACGAATAACCTTTCTTGTAGCTGTGCCTGCACTGTTATTCCACAGCCTCAGCACCAATCACCTACTCCCTTAGTGGCTCAGCCAGCTAGTATTGATGATAGAAGTAAGAATAATAATATTTTAACAGATACTACTTACTTATTTTCTGATAAGTTTGGTCAAGGTTTTGGTACCTTATTTAATCAATGTTCACCACACTATGTAATAAATAATTGTTTACCCAGTGCCAGTATTAGCCAATTAATTAGTAAGATTAAACTGACTAAAATAAATCCCAATTCTACTGTTATTTTATTATATGGGAATAGTCTAAATGTAAGTAAAAAGGACATCATTGAATGTGTACATTTGATGTTACATCTCAACAAGACCATTAATTGTAAATTCATTTTCTGTGCTTTGCCTTATTCTCAATATTTGTCCATTGAGCAAAATAGGTACATATATGATTTAAACTTGTTAATTTATAATAGGACATGTCGTCACAGTGACGCTATTTTATATTTTGATTGTAATCAATTTATCTCTGATTACAGACTGACTAACTTTACAATGTTTTTACCACCTAGTTCTAAGCGACGTATTGCTAACCTTTTAGCATACAATATACACAGCGACACTGGTATGTGTTTACCAACGTTTTCTGTTAGTAGTGATACTAATACTGCTTTTGTAACTAACACTTATACAGATACTAACACTTTTATTGATACACCTTGTAGTTTAAACTGTTAGGTGCGACAACAGGTAGGCTGCATGTGTTGAATGTTGTTCATCAAAATATGCAGGGGTTATCTGGCAAAGAATTAGAGTTAAGTTTGTTTATGGAGAATTATGATGTTCAGGTTTTATGTCTAACTGAACATTGGTTGAAGGAACATGAAGTAGCATTTATCAATGATGATTTCTATACCGTACAGAGTGCCTTTGTGAGAAAAAATGCTATTCGCGGTGGATCTTTAATTCTTGTATCAAACAAATTAAAATGTAAACAACGTTTAGACTTAGTTAATCTTTCCATTGAGCGCACTATTGAGTTGTCTTGCGTTGAACTCGAGCGATACTTAATAATTTGTGTTTATAGACCCCCTTCTGGGGACTTTACTCGTTTTGAATCTGTAATGGAGGATTCACTTAATAAGTTAAAATCTAGTAATAAATCTATAATTTTATGTGGAGATTTTAATGTTAATATCTTAGATGTTACTCCATTAAGTATCAGATTTCTCAATCTGTTTAGATCGTTTAATTTAGTTAACCTGTTTTTTGAACCAACAAGGATCACGGCTTCTTCATCAACTTGTCTTGATAATATGTTTAGTGATTGTGTTGCCGAGGACAAATTAGTGTTAAGTGACTTATCGTCTGATCACTGTGGCTTAAAAGCTAGCTTCCCTATGCCATTAAATAAAAAGCCGCAGAAAATAGAATGCAGGCCTCATACAGCTAGTCGTTGCAATAAATTTAAAAATAATGTAGCACTTAAAGTAACACCGTCAATAGTAGAGCACGAAACTCCTAATGAAATTTATAAAGCCCTTTTTGATGTTGTGCAAAATGAATACCAATCTATTTTTAAGTCTAAAACTATTAACACTAAGGGACCTTCTGTGGGCTTCAACCAATGGGCCACACCAGGTATTTACAAAAGTCGAGCCCGATTATACGAGTTGTATGGTCTTAAACAATACAGGTTTGATACAACTTTTCTAGAGTATGTTAAAAATTATTCCAAATTATTTAAAAAAATTTGTATTATTGCAAAATCAAAATTCTTAAGCGAGACCATTAAAAATTCTAATAATAAAGTTAAAGCCACTTGGAAAATCATTAACAATGAAACGGGTAAATCTGTTACACAAGATAATCACCTTGAGATCATGGTGGGTAACAAATTAGTTAATAAAGCAGCCGACGTAGCCGAGGCTTTTAATGAGTATTTTGCCAGCATACCTATAGCGACGACTCGTTCCCTAAGTTCGTCGCCGTCTAAAGCCGAAGATCTTTTGCATAGCAGCGTGTCTAAATGTGGTAACGTATTTAGTTTCGAACATGTAACGCCTCGTGATGTGGTTAACGTTTTTAATTCACTTAAGTCTAAAAACACAGGTGATTTTTGGGGCATTTCTATTAAACTATTAAGTAACATAATCGACATTGTAGCCCCCTGTCTTGCTGTCACTTTCAATAAATGCGTTGATTTGGGGACTTTCCCTGATCTTATGAAGAGCAGTAAAGTCATCCCTCTATTTAAATCTGGTAGTAAAAACGATATTGGCAATTTTAGACCAATTTCTATTTTACCTGCATTTAGCAAAATTTTTGAAAAATTAATTCTCAAACAGTTGTTAGTACATTTTAATTTAAATAATCTCCTTCATAATGATCAATATGGCTTTACAAAGGGTCGTTCGACTACGGATGCAGGTGTTGCTTTGCTAAAACACATATTTAACGCATGGTAGAACGCGCAAAATGCAATCGGTGTTTTCTGCGATCTCTCTAAAGCTTTTGATTGCGTACATCACGATACGCTTTTACGGAAACTGCGTCATTACGGTGTTCAAAACGAGGCCCTAAATGTGATAGATTCGTATTTACAAAATAGATTCCAATGTGTAGACGTAAATGGCGCGAAATCTTCCAGACTACCGGTTCGGCTTGGTGTACCTCAAGGTTCAATACTGGGTCCATTTTTATTCTTGGTTTATATTAATGATCTACCATATTATTTAAAAGGTTTTTGTGACGTTGTACTATTTGCAGATGATACCTCTCTTATCTTTAAAGTAGATAGGAATAGACACAATTTTGACGACGTAAATAGCACGCTATCAATGGTCACGGATTGGTTCACAACAAACAACCTTGTTCTTAATGCCAAGAAAACTAAAATAATTAAGTTCGCTTTACCCAATGTCAGAAATCTAGGTCCCAATATTATCCTCGCCAATCAAGAGCTGGAAACTGCCGACTCTGCTGTATTTCTGGGCATAACAGTAGATTCAAAATTACAATGGGGATTACACATATCAAGCCTAGCGGGAAGGCTAAGTTCGGCCGCATACGCCGTCAGAAAAGTAAGACAATTCACTGACGTTGATACAGCACGGTTAGTCTACTTTAGTTATTTTCACAGCGTTATGTCCTACGGTATTCTGCTGTGGGGCAAAGCTGCTGATATTCAAAATATATTTGTTCTGCAGAAGCGAGCCGTTCGTGCAATTTATCAGCTGGGTGCCCGAGTTTCTCTTAGAGATATTTTTAAGGAGATTGGTATTCTCACGGTTGCTTCTCAGTTCATCTTTGCCAACATTTTATATATTAGACAAAATATTCACCTGTACACTAAAAACAGTGATATTCACAACTTTAACACCAGAAATAAGCATAAACTACGCGCTCCTTTTCACAGGATTCACAAAGTTCATAATTCATTCGTAGGGCTCGGTATAACATTTTATAACAAACTGCCATCTTCTTTTTTAGACTTGCCATTTAATGCATTTAAAGCCAAAGTGAAATCTAATCTTTGTTCAAAAGCTTACTATTCCATTAACGACTACTTAAATGATAAGAATAGCTGGTCGTTGAGTTGAACACAAGACAATGTTTGTAATTTATGTTCTTTCTCCAAAATTAGTTTACTGATATAATATGTTATGTCTTTTTTTTATGTTTTATTATTATATACCTTTTATTATTGATTGTAGTCAATCGTAATATTAACTTACACATAGTATTGTATCGAGTCTGGTTCTTCTAACCAAACAGACAGATGTGTTGCTGGAGAGTTTGTTCCGCCACTTCTTCTTTCCAGCAAAAACACTAGGAAGTGTCGAAGGGTGGGCGTTTTGGGGGACTGTCACTTGTAAATAAGTAAAGTAAAGTAAATTTTGACGTTCGAAAAGTGCTGATTATCAGCCTAGTTTGAATAAATGAATTTTGATTTTGATTTTGATTTTGATTTTAATAAGGGGAGGGGGTTAGAATGTTTCTCAGCGAAGTCAAAGATTAAGCGCTTTGTAAGGCGTTTCATTTCAGTTTTGCAGGGTTTGCATCCTGTGGATAAAGCGGGGTTTAATATGCACAAGCGTAGGTCATCAAGTGACAATTTGCTGCGTGAATTCAGCAGGGAGTGGAGCTTACTGAGAGTGAAAGTGGTGCGCAAACACGCCGTCTTTAATGTGCTCTGCGTAGGTCGGTCGAGGATGACCCCCGAGTATTTGGCTCGCTCTTCCTTAGGTTGCGGTGTGGTGGCGTATGAACGTACGAGAAGTGAAAGGAGTAGAGTAAGTAAGGATTGAGCAAGTGGTATTCTGTAGTTTCTGCCCACCCCCGTGGAAAAAAGGCGTGAATCTATGTAGTATAGCAACACAAAAACTGTCAATGTCAAATCGATTCTGTCACTGTCATATAACCTAACTTTTTAGTAAATGAGGATTTGTTAAAAACTTTTATGGGAATATATTATATATTACAAATTATAAATGTACTTACGTTAATAATTACATCTATTTATATTGTAATTAAAGCTTTATTAATATGTTGGCCCAATCGTTTCGTATGACTCTTGGTAAGTATGTTTTTTTGTACATTTAGAACCCACCATTTAGACCCTATGTTTAAATGGCTTTAAAAGAAAATAAATAATGCGGCTTTCAATTTGTTTTAGGTCTATTGCGGCCAGAAAGCTCGCAACTGGTGCTTGTAGCTGGTATAAAGTACTTTCCGCCGCCGAAAAATTATGACCGTAAGTTCTTAGTTTATTCCAAGCTTCTTACAACTACACAAATTTACGAGTTCTACCAACATAATAAGGAACTTCGGTCTGTGGGTCTCTTCTTACCATTATCATTGAAGATGTTATGTGTTATTATAAATATAGCAAATATCACGACAGTAGACATTTCACATTAAGGTGATTGCCTGGTTTTAAACACAGCTGAGAATATAAATACCATATTGTAGCATCAATATAATTTTTTGCGTCATTTTCCCGATGGTAAAACCTTTCGACAATCAGTGTAAATCTCAGTAATAATATGGAAACATCAATAGACTAAACAGGATGATTGTAATTGGGTGCAATCCTTGAAATGGTTGACACTAGACCTTATTTGCAAAACCGCTGTATAACGTGAGGTCCAAACTGGGTTGCATTTGAGAAATCAAACTTAGCTCATGAAAAAAACTTGTTCTTGAGTAAGTAAGTATATAAAGTATATTAGTTTGATTCTTCAAAAACAAATTTGTCAAAAAAATCGGTTCAGGTGTTTAGAAGTTATGGTGGAATAAAGAAACTGACAAACAAACATACATAGGTACATGAACCGTGATGAACCCTAAAAACTTAACACACTTTCTTTGGGCAGTCATGTAAGAAGTACTGTGTGATAGGATCGATTAAAATACACTGGATAGAAACAGGTCTTAAATACCTAATTTGATCAACCAGGACCCAGTGTTTTAAGTCAATCAGCTAACATCCATGTGATGCAACAAGGAAGAAATGTACGAAAAACCCTGTACTACCCAGTTTCATTAAAATACTTCCTTCTCAGGAAGAACCATTATTTTCTGGTCATTCACTTGCTTAAAGAGGTTACTCTGGCAACATGTTAGAAAGCTATTGAGACAAGAAAGTCTGTCCTATAATATACACAACAAGTGTCATTCATTTATTTTTTTAAATCATTGTCATCATTCTCCTGCCCTTATCCCAATTTATTTGGGGTCGGCTCAGCATGTCTTCTTCTTAGTCACTTAGTTATTTTAAAAAATATGCCTAATAACTGGCCGAGTGCAAGTCGGACTTGCACATGAAGGGTTCCGTACCATCGTAGTAGGGAAGCCCCCTTGAATTTGTATTATTTCTAGTTTTACCGGCGACAGAAATACAAATTTTGTGAAAAGTTTGTTTTTCATAGTGTTTTTATGCATGATAAAGTTATATTTGCGGTTTTTAAATATGCTATATCTCAAAAACTACTTACTCATATTCATAACTACTCTCATTCAAACCAATTATGGTTGAAATTTTTCATTGCTATCTACAGCATATATTTTTTTTAGATTTTTCACTGTCTTAGTTTAGAAGAGGGGGGGGGGCACTCATTTTACCACTTTGGAAGTGTCAATCTTTCAAACAATTGAACTTGAGAAAAAATGGTTTCATGACGAAATGTCATTTTTATAGACCTGTCTTTAGACACCCCACACAAACAGGCTTTATGAAAAAAGTTATTTTTTAGTATCAGTCGTTCTTTTCCCTAAAGCGGTTTACAGAATACATCTACCTACCAAGTTTCAACTGTGTAGTCTTAATAGTTTCTGAATAAAGTGGCTATGATATTCGGAGGGACAGACAGACATGACGAATCTATAAAGGTTCCGTTTTTTTGCCATTCGGCTACGGAACCCTAAAAACAAGGAAAGTTTCACGAAACATGAAGAAAATTAACTTTATGCGGAGCAATTTCCAATGGCAGCTGTACTTTTTTGACAAATTGGTTTTAGAAGATTTCATTCTTTGGGTTTGTGATGGGTTTTAATCCATCCCATCTTCAGCCCTCATGATGTCCGACCGTCGACTTTAACGGCATAGAGCATAGTAAGTATAAAGCGTAACGAAATAAATTCTAGGTTCTGGTATATGAAATTGACATTAATAAAAATAAAATTAAAAATGAAATTATGTATATTATGTTGGCAATAAAGGCTTAATAATAATGAAATTAAAAATCTGATTAATCAAAGTATTTCTAAACCATTCTTATCTATGCATTTTCGCTATTTTATTAGGTTCATTGATTTCTATGCTTAAAAAAATTGTTGGGATGAGAAGAATCAATAAAAATTTTGAAGGTGGTTTTGACTGCTTCAGTATAATATTATTTTTAGGGTAATGTAAAAAAGGACCCTTATAATATCACTCTTTTGTCATCTGTCTGTCCATGTATCAACGGGTGGACCTAGGTTTTTCGTTTCATAGTCGCCGTAATCCGTGTCTAAGGCTATGTTTTATCCCGTCGGGGCTGCGGGTTGTTCACAAGAGATACCGCGGCCTCGACATGAAGGGCTAAGAAGGAACATGGGTGGTTTTTAGTCAGTAGAAGTCTGACACTCCCTTTCGCCCTGCCCAAGAGCGGGAGGGGTTATTCGATGATTTTCCACCCGCCAAAAAAAAAAAAAAAGGCTATATTTTATGTAAGCAAATAAAACAATGTATATAACTTGGTATGTATAACAATTTATTTTCGATTTAGACAGGACTTTTAGTGGCAGGATCCAGGATTACGATTCCATGTAAAAAAATGAAAACCGTTGAAATGTGTAGTTAACAAAATCTGATTCAAATGAAGATTGCGTGAAACAACTAGTTTGAAACAAATTTCAATTTCATAATCAAATACAAGATATTTGAGATCTAAGTGGTCAGACCGACAAAACAAAAGTTTAATAATTAGGGTAAAAATCTAATATATACTCTTAAATGAATGTACTTTTACAGATATTGAAATACCTGAGCGTCAGAGGCTTCGTATTTACGACAAGGTGCCCACATATCCTTCAAACTTGAAACCACCTAAGATGCAGAAGCGTCTCCGCTACATGCGTGGTCCGGAACAACTACACACAAACCTACAGTTGCAGCAATATGGTGTTGTTGTAAGTCTGTTGCAATCATGCATTATTTTTTGTTCCAAGATAACAGGCATAAAAATAATATCTAACTTTCGTCAGTAATTTGCATTGTTCCTTCCAAGTTGCATCATCATTTCAGCTGAAAGAAGTCCACAGTTGGACATAGGCATCCCCCAACTGTTGTCACATTGACCGGTCTCGTGCGTCTCGCATTCATCGGATCTCCGCAACCTTCACCAAGTCATGGGTCCACCAAGTGAAGTGGAGTGGAGTTGCATAATTATCAATAATAAAATATATTCAGAATATAGATTTTGAATATATTTAGACTTTCTAAAAACTAAGATTTTTATTGACTGCTTAAACTTTCCAGGCTACAGGTGGTGGCAGAATGCGTTCTGAGCATTTTGAAATGGCCCGTCTAGTGGTTGCCAGGAAGTTAGATCAGAAGAGAATGTTTGCCATCTGGCGGGTGGACCCCCCATGGCAACCCGTCACAAAGAAAGGTCAAGGTCAACGTATGGGCGGCGGTAAAGGAGCGATCGACCATTATGTTACTCCTATCAAAGCTGGCAGAATTATCTTAGAAGTTGGCGGCAAGTGCGATTATGCTGAGGTATGTGTATGATCTTTTACTTAATGGTCCTCATTCTGTTGTTCAACAAAAACAAAGTATTCGTGTCCGACCGCAGGCTGATTACTAACTATCAATCAGTGATAATGCTTTAAAATAATTACGTGAGGTTTTATAGCCCGCCCTTCGCATTGGTGATACGTCGCGAGGCCACCCTTCCTTCCCCCTACAAGCATCATAATACTATGTATTTGTTATAATCAAAACGATCACATGTTTTTGGAAGTAGAACCCGTTTTAATAATTAAAAAAAAAGCGGATTTTAAGACATTATATTGCTTACTGGGGGTTTTTTTTTATTATAGGCAATATTTTATATCGCATATATCATCTTAGTGCCCATGTCTCATTTTATTTGGGGTCGGCACAACATGTTTTCTTCTTACATTCTCCTCAGTCAGACGTCACGGCATCATTTACTCCTTTCTCCGTCATATCATTCCTCACACAATCCATCGATCTTTTCTTTGGCCATATATTATGTCGCACATTAAAATTAGTAATTTTAAAAACACGTGATTGTCGCAGTACCCACCAACCGGATTAATCGTGGCCTATTTTCTAACCTTCCACCTCTTGATCCTCACATGATTAAAGGGTGACCTTTACAATAAGAAATATTTGGTGAAACATACTTTTAAATTGCTAAAATAATTGACATAACAGGGTTCTATATATATATCATAGGATCTTGGTCAAGACCAAGATCCTATGATATATATATAGAACCCATGTCTGAACGCTGACCCCTAAAATACAGGTTCAGGCCTTAGGGGTTAGGATCTCATTTGTGACAATATACTTGTGTGCTCTCTTATTGTGACTGTGCTTGTAACTTGTATTTTTAAGTGTCAAATAAACATTTTTATTTTTTTTAATTTTTCATCGGCATCGAAAATTCCAATTTAATACAGAATCCACTCACAAGGTGCAACAGAACTAACATACCGTTCACGAAGCCGCCAACCAAACATTCTGTGCATCAACTTAAGTAATTCTACTTATTCTACGCAAAAATATTGCTGGGAAACGACTTGTTTTCCCCTTGTTAATCTTGCGATCGTTTCCTAGTTCATATACCGATTTTAGGCAGTGTATACTGAAACATTTTCTGAATTTTAAACAAACTTTCATTAATTTTTTTTATGAATTGCAGGTTTACCCCATGTTGAAAATAGTGGCCGAGCGGTTACCATTCAAAGCCGAAGCTGTTTCCCTGGACATCTTGAAAAAGAAGGCCGACCAAGAGAAATGGTTGGAAGAGAACAACCAAAATTATTACACGATGAAATACATCATACAAAACAACATGGGAGGTTGTCACAGGATGCTGTCGCCGTTTGATCACCGCTGGTATGGAAAGTACTTGTAAATATTTTAAAATTAATTAGTATGTAATAATTATGTAAGTAGTCAAAATATATGAAAAAAAATGAGTTACTACTTTGGGATTTTATTTCAGACCTCTCGTACTAATAAAACAACAAGTAATTAATAATGGTTTATTAAATTTGACATTTTCATGAAAGGATTTTCGTGACAAGCCTCAGTTTGCATACATGTATTAAACCTTGTAGCAATAATTACTTTATAAACTCCTTTCTTACAATTATGGCAAAAACTCAACAAAAACAAATGTATTACAGTAACAAATACTACAGCGTAGAGTACTTAGTATCTTATGACTCGTCCCTAACCTAACGACAAAAGCCAAACAACACGCTATTAGTATTTTAGAGAGTATCATGGTTCACGAATAAGGATAGTGCAAGCTGATACGTGTTCCACAGAACACGGCTTGGATCTGTTTCTAAAAGTAAACAGTACGAGTTCGTAGTCCACCGCTCCTATTATTACATTTAGGGTCACATTAATACACAATACAAGATAAAACATTTACTATTTAGTGTACAAATTGTAACAGACATGAAACATCTCATCATATTATGTGCATCTCTACTCTGTCCGTATGTTAAGCGACGTCTACCACATATATTTTCTATTCTGCATTGTCATCTCCACCATAAGTACCTATAAATTATATAACGTCATAACAATATTTACAAAGCCTAACATACTAACTTACAAGTAAATGCAATTTACATTTTCAATAAATTAATAATGTGTTTACAATATCATACAAGCGTTACATTTATATATGATATGGCTTTTATTATTTATAAAATAGACTGCATACAAAATCAATCCCTAGCAGTCATTTTATCACAACTTGAAACTATTGTTAGTACTGACTCGTGAAATGTTATTGGTACATTGTGAATATTTTATTTATATTTTATAGTAAACAGTTTTTGCTTCTATAACAATAATAATTATTATTAATATTTAATTTAAATAAGTCTATATAAATGAATAAATCAGTGCTTTCTGACGAAACGAAACTAACTTCTGTATTTTAATTTAATTAGGCTGTCTTTACTTTAAGTAGCAATAAATTAATTATAAGATCTTAGTAGACAGTTAAGCCATTTCTGAAAGAGTGGGACAGTTACGTAGAGAGTTGAGCAAATAAATTAGCTCAGATTAATTATAAGAATAATATATTTGACTAGTTCTGTATCTCTTAAACTAAACTTAATTACTATATTCCCTAAAACTGGCGATTTGCAGTCTTAATTATAACTATTGTGTTTCAATATCCAATTATACACGGTAGGCGGGAAAATGAAAGTGATCTTGTTTCGAGAGATTTATAAAATAAATGCATTTTTACGTTTAACTTGCGTACATTAGCTAAGCTCTAAGTTAAGACAAAAGTGAGGTAGCGTTTTTACCTTCTAGTGGAAAAATATATACAGATCTAGAACGAATGCAACATTTTTTTTGGTATGGGAATATTACAATAGCGTCATATCCTAAGGTTCGCGAATCGTAGGCAAGGATATACGGCACTTAGTGTACAGCAATAAATTAGCCCGTTACCATAAGGAGATAAGAATATCAATATACAGACAAACCTCGCGTGAGTAATATTTATAATTTTTTATATTTATTGACATAATTATTATGAGTATTAACTACATGCACACAATTATCATTATTAGGTACTTTAAATATGTGCAGCTTTGTAGATGACTAGAGTAAATACGTTTAACGATAATATTATTATGTATAAAACAGTTACAATTTGTATAGTTTCGATTTCGATCACTGCAAGGATCCACTTTGAGACACATATTGTATCGAGGATAGTACATTGACTGTCAACAACTTTACTCGTAAGCTTCGCTCAGGTGCTCTAACAAGAATTTCAGTTGGTGTTTCATGAAATTATTTTTGTGAGCGATGGAGTCGCAGAGCACTTGCGTGGGTGCGACCGCGTTGCCGTTGCTTACGTTCTCGTAAATGTGCGCGTTGTTGTTGTGCGAGTCAATGGTACTAGCCTCCAGCCCGGCGCCCCCGGACGTATCAGTGGGTGCATTGTATACGTCGATTGGCGGAGCTTTGACGATATGCTGATATTGAAACGTTGACAATATCTGCCGGATCTTTGCAATGATCTGCTCTACTCAGGCGTTTGATTCCTGCGAAAAATTTTAAAAATACATAAGTCAGAATTCTGCAGCAAAATCTATAGGGTATAGAATTTCTAAATAGAATTGTGAAGTTAGAGACTACATTCTAGGCTAGTGGTAAGATTTAGCTGCTTTCTAGCATTCTACATTGATGACAAAACAAATAATGGTTCAAAGAGGGGTGAGAAGTGGAATGTTGTGCCTAGGCGATCACCCGAAATATTGAATTTGCTGCAGGGTGTGAAGTGAATAGGTACTTAAAATGAATCTTAACAGGTATAATTAGGTGTTATAATACTGCACGGCATTCGTATGTATAGTCATATAAAATGTAAGTACTCATATAAAATATTATCCTAAATTTTATATTAAATGCATCAAAATTGAGGCTCTATCATTCATAAGAAGGTACATCGAACATCGAGACACGACAACACATGATAGAACCGCGTCGTGCCGGCGCGACACGCGTGGCGAGCGGGTATCGATGCAAGCACACAGCAACATCTACACTAGAAGCATGGTGGGACGGTGTGTGGCGGTTTATACCTTGAGGTTGTGGAAATAATGCATGATCTGATCGTAGTCCATGTGCAGGTCGTCCAGCCCCAGCGCGTCGGGCGCGGGCGACACGCCAGCGCGCGAGTACATCGGGTTGCCCACGATCGTGGCGCGCTTCACCTCGGCCGCGTTGCTGTCTGAGACACCACCACAATTTACTTTACGCTGAGCTTCAAAGTAGCTATTACTCTTCCTCAAATTCGTTTGGAAACGTTATTATTGCGTGTCAAGTTAAACTCACCTTTGTTCTTGTTAGCGGCTTCCACGAAATCTCCTTTCGACTCTTTGTTTCTATTCTTGTGCCTCATTTGTACTTCAGGTAGGCCTGTAAACACTTAGCTCATTAGCACCCAACACTTCAACCGAATGAAAATACTTAATTGGAAGAGATAATTACCGATTCCAGAGTCGTGCATGTAGTCGGGGCTTTCGGGTTTGGCGAACGTTCGTCGTGAGTCGTCGGTGCCTCTATTGAGGCCGACGATCTCTCTGTAGTCCTTGTTCTCCATCACTAGCGGAGCGTCGTTGTCGAATTCAAATAATCGTGCGCAGTCGTCTTTGTCAGTCAGATTTTCCACGGGGTTATCTTCTAAGTCATTTCTAAGGGGGGCCGGGTTCGAATCGCGTTTGTAATCTTTCATGTCTCGGTTCAATAAGTAGGGGGAGTCCATTTTGTTTAAATCAATAATTCTGAAAAGTAGGAAAGTATTTGCTTAGTCAATCGAACGGAGGTTGCATACAGTCTCAAATTGTATAAAAACAGATGGTGTTCTTACCGGTCTGAGCGGCGGCCATTTTCTGGAGATCTTCGGGAGTCGTAATCGCGGTCGTGTTTCTTCTGATGATTTCGGGAATGATTTCGTCTTGTGGGTGGCATGACTGTGTCGGGCAAAATCTGGAAAATATCAAGACGTTTTAGTATCGTTTATAGAAACTTAATAGCGCAGTTATTTTTGTACAGATTTTGTTATCCTTACTTTGCTTGGGGGGTTCCTTGGTGGCACAGGTAGCTGTGGCTGTGGTGTGGATGTGTTCCTGTGGGGGGGCACTGGAGGGCGGTAGTCGTCTGGGGTGTTGGCGTCCGTCCTGTAGACCAAATGGAGTAAATTATACCATAATTATTACAATAATGCACAGAGAAACTAGTAAGCGCAAAGCTGATTACAGACACAGGTTACAACAATAATTGACAGAGGCAAGACAGAGCGTGCTACCCATAGATAAATATCAGAAACCACATAATATTTGTGCGAGTAGAAAGTTAAAAACACCAAGAATGATTTGATGCAGAAAGAATATAAGACGTATTAAAACACAAACACAGAAGTGAATTATTATAAAACGATAGAACATTGAGATTGCAACAAGAAAAAGTTAGTGCAAAAGCTTAAAAACTTGCAAAAATGACTTACTGCCAGTGGCCATCGCCGGAGTGATGTCGAGTGTGTCGCGCCGGCTTCTTGCAGTACGTAGTAGTGTCGATGACCTTCTTATCATTCTGCGAGGGCAGTTCGATGGAGTTAGGGTTATCGAAGCTGGTCACCATGACGTTCCCGTTGTCCCGTATGGCGTCTTCAGGGTCCACATAGTTGTAGTTCAGAGGGTTGGCGGTGATCCTCATCTCCGTGTTGCCGTTGTCAGTCTGTTGTGCCGAGTTCCTGTTCGCGGGGTGACGGTTGCCGTTTCGCTCGATAGTTGCACGTCCTGGAAAGTTAAAAGCTTCATTTTTGACTCAATTATTGAGTGTATTAGGGGTTACGCTTGTTTTTATTAAATATATTTTGTAATTTTAAGTTATTTTTAGCAGAGTAAATAAGACAATACAAGTATTTAATTAACAGATGGGTCACAAGGTAGTGCTGTAAAATTGTTACCACGAAGTGACTTATGTTTTTAACCGACTTCCCAAAAAGGAGGAGGTTCTCAATTCGATCGGTATGTTTTTTTTTCTATGTATGTACACCGATTACGCCGAGATTTATGATCCGATTTACGTGATTCTTTTTGTTTTACTCCTCGTTCACATTTTGTGTTCAGGACTTCACTTTGAGTAAATCATGCCCAATTTTCGGCTATATGGCTGAGATCATAGCTAGGGTGCTGGCGAACAAAAAATCTATATGATTTGCTCGTGTGGCAGACTTTATTAATAGCGTTTATTATACGATAAGAAATATTAAGAGCCGCGTCTGCCACCATGGTAGCGCTGCGTTGTCAATTGACAGCCCTTTAAAAATGTTAAAAAAAATAGATATCCTATATCATTTGCTCGTGTCTGCCTCTAAGGCTGATGTTTAGGAACCTTGTCAAAATGAAAAAAATCGAAAAGGCAGACGTCTAGGACTCTGACTTTTGAAGTTATGAATTTTTAAAGATTTTTTTATGATTTAAAAAAAATATATGAAATGCACGCTTGGCAGACTTGCAGTGTTCGTTTAAAAACCCTGTGAACAACCTCAGAAAAAAAATAGTCTGCCACCATCGTAGCGCTGCGTTTTCAATTAACAGCGCTTCAAAAATGTCGTCAAAAAAAACTGTGCTAAATCATTTGCTCGTGTCTGCTTCTTTGACCGTTGTTCATATTGCTTATAAAAAAGAGAACATGAATGAGGCAGACACCCAGGCCACTGATATTCCAAAGGCAGACCATTTGAATATATTTTTTTTTAAATCTTTGTTTAATGATTCCAGTGTGTAAGCGCTGGTTTAATACCTTGAAAAGCGAAATGCGCGTTAGCAAAACGTGCGATTCAAAGTACCCTGTGTGTACTATGCCCAAGGCTTTGAAACCACGGGTTTTTTGTACGTTACTACCATCGAAACATAAGACGCTAGTGTAGGGCGGTCGGTCTCGTCGCAGCTGCACACATGCATACATACGTATTTGTATTATGTACACAGATTTTTAAAGATGTTTGGGAACACCTCTTAGCTGCCTCGGCTTGTTTGAATTATTATTTTGTTTTTGAATCGTCGTTTTTGACGTTACTGTGGACACTTTTATTGTGCACATCTTGCTACATCGCTCTCACATAATATACCATCTCAACATGAATGATGTAACCAAGGTTTTGTAACAATATTCTGATTTAAAAGAGTGTCCATGGAGTTTCTTGCCCGTTCTTCTCCATAGAGATCTCCGCTAGGGAATGGGCAACTACAGTACATTACACCACTAGTGGAGGGTCGTTGTCGAATTTTTGACGGACGAAACCCAAATGTTTTCCCGACGACGAAAACGGTTGCAGAAAACGGTCGTCGTTGCAACTGGTGTCGTTCGTCAAACGACAGCATTGACAACTGGTAATACAGTCGTTATTGTACCTACAAGACGAACGCGCAACCGACTACAATTTAGCGCGGAACGTTATGGATAAGGACAACGCACGACGACGCGACGACGACGAGTGACTTTATCAAGAAAGATAATTGAATCATTGCGTTCTCGACTTTATTTTAATAGGCGTATAATAAAAAATCGTCAGTGACATTTGTTTGTTTGTCTGGTTTTTTTTTTGCTACCGACTTCAGAAGTTGATTTTTCATCTGAAGTTTATTTTTCATTTTTTTTGTGTTTTTGAAGTCGGTTTTTTTTTAAAAAAGGTTTTTTTTATTTTTCCATTTTAAGTTGTAATAGGTATCCTATACAAATATTTACTATGCATTTAACATTCAACCAAGAAACCAAACCCTCAACCTTCAAGATTCCCTTATTATTGCTTTTATCTCCTAACTATTGAGGAGTGGTTGTACCTTCCATCATCAGCGCATTCACATGAGATTATGATTATCAGACGCAAATAAATGAACAGCTTTGGAAAATATATGGAAAACGTAACAAGTGCCTATAAAATTTGAGAGTTGTCCTCAATTTCCCTGGGATCCCATTATCAGATCCTGACTTGGTGACAATGGGACCATTTCGGGAGTATACTGTTTTGAATACAAAAAAAAAATTGAAAATCGGTTCATTAATGACGGAGATATCCGCATTAATTAGCCGTAATACCCGCTTTTCCTCAAATTCGCAGACTTCAACGAGCTGTAATGGTTAAAGTCAGTAAGTAAATTGTCTGCCAATTTTTTTTGTATTCAAGGGGTTCTAATAAATCGATTTGACCTAATTAAAGCTACGAGCAAATGATTTAGTAGAGCTTTTTTATTTTACATTTTTATATCTACCTCCTGTGATAATGCAGAGCCCTGGATGTCTGCCTCATAGATTTTCTTCGTTATCAAAATGGTATTGACCACTAACCCCAGAGGCAGACACGAGCAAATGATTTAGTACAGATTTTTTTTTTGACAGATTCAAAGCCCTGTAGCTAAAAAACGCAGCAACATAGGACCTTAATTCTTAAGAAAATTTTGTCGTATTGATCCGAACTTTAATGCCTATCAATACGAAGTACGAGCAAATCATATACTTAAATGCTCGCCAGCTCCCTAGCTACAATTGCGTATGCTAGTTGGGATAACTAAACCATACTTTAGGTAACAAAGAGAGCCAAATAGACAGTTTTCCTATGTTTGCAAACATTCTTTGTTCCTTGTGTTGTACAAGTTGGGTTCACTTCATCTAAAAATACTAGATTTGTAATTGGCTTTCTGATGACTATTGTTTCTTTTTTTGTCTGGTTTATTAGTTGTAAGTACTTTGACGGCATGGTTGGCGCAGGATTGGACTGCTGCGCTGCGTATCGCGGGTTCGATCCCCGCACGGAACAAATAATTGTATGACCTACAGATAGTTGTTTCGGGTTTGGGTGTTTGTGTATGTGAGTTTAAATGTTTGTAAACGCACCCACGATACAGGAGAAATTCCTAATGGAACACATTAGGAATTTCTAAAGTTTAAAAAAAAAAACTAAATAAATAAATAAACTCAGTCAGTCGAGTAAAGTGTATTATATTCTATTTTAAAGATAGTGCAGACAGTATCTTACCCAGCCACACCCAGTCGTGTGCGTTGGTGGTGGACTCTCTGCTGGGCTTGTCCTTGACCAGCCCCAGCGCCGCGCCCGCACGCGCCGCACGCCCGCACTCCGCGCTGTCCGCCCCGCCCAGCACGCCCGCGCCGCCAACCGGAGATGGCTTCACGCGGGTCGCATATACCACGCACGATACTACGAATACCTGAGGAAGGAGAAGAGATTTTGTTTGAAGATGTTCTATAAGTTTTGGCCTTATCAAAATTGTCTAATTTCACCGATGAAACTGAATACCAGATAGACCATCTCAGACACTGATCTGCATGGTCTTCATTCAGTGTATAGCAAGATGTCTGGACCTTAAAAGGGGACTATGACCTCTGAGTTTGTGTCGGATGTTTTTTCTCAGAGTAGTCGGGTACGAAACACTGGCCCCATCTAGTTTTTAAGAAAAGTGACTTGTGAAAGTGTTTATAAAAACCTATTTGCAAAATAAACAAAAATATGATCTGGTTTTGCCTGCATTTAATTTATGCTCAAGAGAAGGGTGAAGATAATGTTAAGAATAAGTTCAGAGAAAATAGTAAATAATTGCTTACCACAATCGCGAAACAGAATGCACCGAGGACCACGTATATTCCTGTAAAAATAGTACAAACCTTAGAATTGTCATGCCAACATAAAAAATGCAGTACAGCATCTAGGCCTTACAGAAGAGAAGAGGGGTTATGTGGCCCTACCATGACCTCTGTTTTAACCTTCAGTGTAGGAAAGAGATGCAGCTAGACATCCTATATAACTTCATCACTGTTTCACACAAGGGACTGACTATGCCAGGGATCACCAAATAAAAGTTACAGTTCACAAGGTCCGCACAAAATAGGTCGGTGGTCCGGATTGGGACCGCGGTCCGCCATTTGGTGACCCCTGGACTAAACCCTTCATGTAACGTGTAAGTATATGACAACACTAACCGATGACAACAGAAGTCTGAGCCGTCTGGTGCTGCGAGTGAGGTGCCGCGTTGTTCCGGTAGATGGAGTTGTACTGCTGCGCCTGCGCTATCGTCGGCTCGTGGTTGCCCTCGTCCTTGAACGATGGGTAACCTGCAAGATAAAGGTTTATACTTAGTACTCTGTCATTAAACGTCAGGAACTGCTAATAACATTATACTTATACGACGTTTTCCTATAAAGTTTGGATAGGTAACACTGGGATAAATACGGTCACATGGCGCAGGCGTTATAGCAACTGGCTTCGCCGGTTAAAAGTGTCAAGAGCGGTAGCAACGAATGGAAAGGGTAGCCGCTTCGGCGGTACCCGTGAGGACATTTAAAATAATTTCAAGGTTACTTTGCTCTGCAACAATGAAACGCCCTTCATTGAGCAAAGGTCAACGCCTGCCGGGGCTGCGGGTTGTTCACAAGAAATACCGCGGCCCCGGAACACAAGGGCTAAGAAGGAACATGGGTGGTTTTTAGTCAGTAGAAGTTTTGATTTGATGATTTCCCAGCCACGAAAAAAATAAAAAATTTCTTTGGTCTTAATTATCCGATTTTTTTATAAAACGACCATACGAACCAACGACCATACAGCCACTAGACGCCTAATACTTGATCTAATGCACGTAACAAATTCTGTCAACTTGCTGAGGTGCGGGGGAACGGGGTACTGCGTTCTGATTGGCCCTTTCAAGTTCATTCCATTTCACTAGGGATGGGACAGGTTTAAATCAAACAAGAAAGTATCGATATTTTTTTATTGTATTTAATAAAACATAACTTGCATTTAAGTACCTTCTTTATTCTGAATATGATTGAATCATGTCGGTACATTCAAAAATAATTAAAACAATATTTTAAAATTATTTCCGTAATTATTCCAAGCTATGTTCGAAGTCCTTGGTGAGGGAGGACTAACTTAATTGAATGCAGTGCGCAATGTGATAGAGTTGTGATCTAACTCGGGAGTCTCGCGGGACTCACGTGGCTTATTTTTTAGGTTTATTCAATTTTAGATGAGAAACAAGCCGAAATGTTTTGTTCACCAAAATATCTTGTTCACAATCACAAGCATTAGCAGATTATATAAATTCCGAAATAAGGTAGTGTGTGGTGTGGGGTGCACACACAGCATATTTATGAGATAATATATTTTCATGAGTAAAAATAAGTGAGAACAAAGTAAAAAATGGCAAGACTGTCAAAAAACAATCTTCGGTAAAGTGACGTGAACATATTACACTATAAGTAGATGGAATCCAGTTCTCTCGCTTGGTTGCAATTACCCATTTATTTTTTTAAATCAGAATCGTTTGGGTATCTAAAATTAATCGTTAAAGTTTCTTAATAATAATTTATTAACTGTATCTGTTGTAATTTTTAATTAATAACAATATATTTTTTGCTTAAATAAATTTACTTATAGGTTTTTGTTGCTTTATCGATAACAGAGGTAGTCATACGATTTGGAACATCACTAATTATGTTTGCTTAAAATCGAGGAAAAGAGATAGCGAAAAAAATACTTTCAAAAGAAAGAGACGCAATCATAAAAGATATCAACAATGACCAGTATACGATGAACTCCGAAAAATAATGTCAGAAAATTAATCTTATTTAGATTATATGGAACTATTAGCTTACCGATGAAATGTGATACCGTCTTTCAGGAAACTTGAAGTTCGGCTTTCTTTATCACACCAACGTACTGTACACGGGGCCATATTATGTCTATTTTCTCGAATTTTCAAAGGTGTAGTTGTCGTGTTAGATTTATTTGTATTTTTTACCTCTTACCCCTAACAAGTAAAAGAGGGTAAGTAATTTAACAATTGAATTTAATTTAGAGGTAAGAGGTAAAAAATACAAATAAATCTATAAAAACACGAACCTTCCTAACTCACGCTTTGCACAGAATAAAACAGCTCCAGGGTAGGTAAATCTCGAAGGCTGGCCAGCAGATTACGGGCAAGTCCTTTAGGGAGGCCCGGAGAATACGTTGGAGGAACTTCGCGTCGCGAGGATCACGGGCGACTCCTTTAGGGAGGCCCGGAGGATACTTTGGAGGTACTTCGCGATGGTTCTTCTTAAGAACTCAGATAATAACTTGTAGACGTGATGATTCCTCTTCAGAAACCAGATCTCAACTAAATACTATATTTCCCCAACGACCCCGAGAAAATTTTTGGTCTAGAACAAAAATTTTGTAAGGTTAAAGTATAACAGCATTCACAAAACGTACATACTTCATTCAAATACACCGACATCTTACGAAGTTAGGTCAGGTAGGATTCACATTCAATGATCACTACGCAACCTGATAAGTTAATAACTTTAAGGCTTATTTTCGGAGTTGTAATCCGCTCTCGTCTAAAACCCATTAATAACATGAAGTAAAAAAAATTTTTAACAAAGGCTTATTTTTAAAGGAGTTGTAATCCGCTCCTAGTCAACTTTAGTTGATAAATAACAACACCGCACTCGGTAAACTCCGAGTTAACGTTAGGGCAGCTCCCGCAATAGTAGTCGGTATGCTCCGAGTAAAACGTCAAGGGCAGCTCCTATCAACTTTTAGAGTTAATAGTTAGAAACAAGATTCATACTAACTTGTAGAGTTAGTTGAAACGAAGGTTAGGTAATATATAAAGAAAGATTAAAAATAATCTTATAAATGGTTAAGGAACCGATGAATGAATTAGAAAATAAATAGAGTTTTAATAAGCCGAAAAGGAACTCTATTTTAGAAGAGGGAAAGAAGAAAGAGATGAGTCATGTGTATATATGAAAAAAAAAAAAAATATTTAGAAAAAATAATAAAGGTTCTAAAAGAGGGTAAGGGAGGGCTGAGGAGGGACAAAGAGTAAGAGATAATTTCTGAAGGAGGATTCAAGAGTATTATAGGACTCAAGAGTGAAGAGTTTAAGAGGGTAAGGGAGGGAAAGAGTTTAAGAGGGTAAGGGAGTGAAGGAGTTTAAGAGGGTAAGGGAGTGAAGGAGTTTAAGAGGGTAAGAGAGTGAAAGAGTTTAAGAGGGTAAGAGAGTGAAAGAGTTTAAGAGGGTAAGAGAGTGAAAGAGTTTAAGAGGGTAAGAGAGTGAAAGAGTTTAAGAGGGTAAGGGAGTGAAAGAGTTTAAGAGGGTAAGGGAGTGAAAGAGTTTAAGAGGGTAAGGGAGTGAAAGAGTTTAAGAGGGTAAGGGAGGGAAAGAGTTTAAGAGGGTAAGGGAGGGAAAGAGTTTAAGAGGGTAAGGGAGGGAAAGAGTTTAAGAGGGTAAGGGAGGGAAAGAGTTTAAGAGGGTAAGGGAGGGAAAGAGTTTAAGAGGGTAAGGGAGGGCTGAGGAGGGACAAAGAGTAGGAGATAAGTTCTGAAGGAGGATTCTAAAATATCCTACTAGCAGTCTCTATACTTTGTATTGACCCAGTATCTATAAAAGTTCAAGAGCCCACGACACTAAACGTAGTTCAATATAATTGTTTAAGAGGAGGACTCAAGAGTTAAAGAAAAGAGAGTTTAAGAGGACTAGAGGATCCGATATAATGATAATTATTTGTAATAGGTATTACATAAATATATATAGATTTGTATAAACGACCACAGGATATTGTCCTGCGGCTGTCGTAAAGTATCCAATCTCCAACCTTGGCAGTGCCCACAAGTGGTTATCACATCCAAGAGGCCGAAAGGGTGCACATTATCTTTCGATAATGGAATGTGTGCAAGTCTGTGGGATGCAGTGTAGTGATGTTTTGGTAAAGTATTAAGTATAATGAGAAACGACTACGAGATATTGTCCAATAGTCGTCGTATAGTAACCAATCTCCAACCTTGGCAGTGTCCACAAGTGGATTATCACATCCAAGAGGCCGAAAGGATGCCAATTACCAGAGGTAAAAGGAATGTGTGTGGGGGTGTAGTATAAATGTATGTTTAGTATTAAGTAAAGTAGTAAAGATTGATGAAGTGATGAATTATGATGAAAAATAATTATATACCAAATTTGATTGCTTGTGTAAGTTTTTTTAGAATTTAGGGAGAGAATGAGTGAGATCTACTCTTGATTTTACGTTGGGCGCCAAACTGTCGTGTTACTTACCCCTAACAAGTAAAAGAGGGTAAGTAATTTAACAATTGAATTTAATTTAGAGGTAAGAGGTAAAAAATACAAATAAATCTATAAAAACACGAACCTTCCTAACTCACGCTTTGCACAGAATAAAACAGCTCCAGGGTAGGTAAATCTCGAAGGCTGGCCAGCAGATTACGGGCCCTACGGGGCCTTCGGGCGGGTCCTTTAGGGAGGCCCGGAGAATACGTTGGAGGAACTTCGCGTCGCGAGGATCACGGGCGACTCCTTTAGGGAGGCCCGGAGGATACTTTGGAGGTACTTCGCGATGGTTCTTCTTAAGAACTCAGATAATAACTTGTAGACGTGATGATTCCTCTTCAGAAACCAGATCTCAACTAAATACTATATAGTGCGGAAGTGTTTACGGCTCACAGAAGTGGTCGATACTAATTCGAACTTTGTGAGTGACGACATGCATAAGATTTTTACCCTAATGTGTTGACAGACATTTGTCGCCTGTTATTAGGCGTCTAGTGGCTGTATGGTCGTTGATACGAACCTTTAAGAATATCTCCAAGTTCAGCCATCCCGCTCCTCATGCCACCCCTGGCCATGATATCATCGTTCTGCGGTGTATCCGGTCTCTGTGGTGCGTCCCCTCCGCTGAAGTCAACGTCAACACCGGCAGCCGCTGTAGCGATGGCACCGGGAATGTTCTTGATGTTGGCTGGTGTCTTCGTGTCGCCCTTGCCTGGGAGAGCCACGCGCCGTAGCGGACCCATTCGGCATAGTTCGGGAGTTAGTAGGGTCACTCGGAGGAGTTCGCCGCTTCCTGTAATGTGTGGTTGGAGTTGGTAAGTAATATAGCAGGTATTTAATGGCGTTGTATGAGTATAGCAAGACGATAACAGTGATCATTTTATTCTGGCATAAAATGAGGCGCAGCGTATATAGGCCAGGCCTCCTACAAGATGACATGAACGGAGAAATCCGTCCAATGGGGTAATTAGAAGTAAAAAGAAGGCCTGCAGCCAGCAATGGACGCCTTTTGCGCTATAGACAAAAGCTTCAAAAATATAACAACAGTGATTTTATTCTGCCATAACTTTGATTAAATTATAGTTAGCTGTGATTTGTGTACTTCTCACAGAGGACACGACCACGGGCCTCCTCCTACAAGTAGGAACGCTAGCTAGAAGGTACCTATTTATGCTGTGCAAAGACGAAATGCTGTCATCACTACAACATAGTATAAAACAAAGTCGCTTTCTCTGTCCCTATATCCCTATGTATGCTTAAATCTTTAAAACTTCGCAACGGATTTTTTTTTAATAGATAGAGTGATTCAAGAGGAAGGTTTTAGTATATAATTTGACCGACATCCACGCGGGTGAAGCCGCGGGCATCAGCTCGTATCTTATAAGTTCGAAGTCATCATCAAAATACCTTCTCCAACAGCGATAACCCTAGGATGTCGTGACGCGTACATGGGCGCGAAGGCCACCACCTCAGGGTCGAGGCTCTCCACCACGAGGAAGTAGTCCGACACGGCCACATCGCGCAGCGCAGTGTGGCTGCCGTCTGAGAACTCCAGGTCTATATCCAGTAGGCCTTCCTAGAATTTAAGTGTGAAAAAGAAGAATTAATATTGTGACATTAATTTCAGCTGCTCGAAGGATAAAGCAGGTGGAAATTAATGGACCCTTCTATGATTTTTCGTTTCAATAAAGCAATACCGCCTATGTTTCAGTTTTGACGATTTAGAATATTATCAGTCTCAGTTCTCCAACCCTGCAAAAAATTATGTTATTTGCAGGGTTAATTTCCTAACGTTTATTCCAATTACTCAGACGCCTGTCTAATAACCGCCTGTCTGTATTCGGTAACTATTCACCACTGCTACCCATGTGTCAATCAATCAATTATTTTATTGATTGATTGAAATAGGTAAATGTGTTAGCAAAGTTAGTGTGTATCTACGACTGGAACATGGAACATTCGATTTTGCTTAGTTTTATCATGATTCCTTTCCAATAACATTGAGATTCGAGTGGCAAAACATACATAACATCACACCTGTAATACCTGAAGGGTTATGCAGTGGTGGGTGGTATAAATAGTATGCCAACATTTCACATTAATTGTTTAAGTCTCATGTAATAGGGGGCAAGCCTATTATCATCACCGGGCACAAATCCAGACTCCGTCGCTGCTACTGAGAATTTCATGGCAAAACCCAATCATCACTATCACTATCACTACATAGTATAAAACAAAGTCGCTTTCTCTGTCCCTATATCCCTATGTATGCTTAAATCTTTAAAACTACGCAACGGATTTTGATGTGGTTTTTTTTAATCACTACATAGTATGAAACAAAGTCGCTTTCTCTGTCCCTATATCCCTATGTATGCTTAAATCTTTAAAACTACGCAACGGATTTTGATGTGGTTTTTTTTAATCACTACATAGTATGAAACAAAGTCGCTTTCTCTGTCCCTATATCCCTATGTATGCTTAAATCTTTAAAACTACGCAACGGATTTTGATGTGGTTTTTTTTAATCACTACATAGTATGAAACAAAGTCGCTTTCTCTGTCCCTATATCCCTATGTATGCTTAAATCTTTAAAACTACGCAACGGATTTTGATGTGGTTTTTTTTAATCACTACATAGTATAAAACAAAGTCGCTTTCTCTGTCCCTATATCCCTATGTATGCTTAAATCTTTAAAACTACGCAACGGATTTTGATGTGGTTTTTTTTAATCACTACATAGTATGAAACAAAGTCGCTTTCTCTGTCCCTATATCCCTATGTATGCTTAAATCTTTAAAACTACGCAACGGATTTTGATGTGGTTTTTTTTAATCACTACATAGTATGAAACAAAGTCGCTTTCTCTGTCCCTATATCCCTATGTATGCTTAAATCTTTAAAACTACGCAACGGATTTTGATGTGGTTTTTTTTAATCACTACATAGTATGAAACAAAGTCGCTTTCTCTGTCCCTATATCCCTATGTATGCTTAAATCTTTAAAACTACGCAACGGATTTTGATGTGGTTTTTTTTAATCACTACATAGTATGAAACAAAGTCGCTTTCTCTGTCCCTATATCCCTATGTATGCTTAAATCTTTAAAACTACGCAACGGATTTTGATGTGGTTTTTTTTAATCACTACATAGTATGAAACAAAGTCGCTTTCTCTGTCCCTATATCCCTATGTATGCTTAAATCTTTAAAACTACGCAACGGATTTTGATGTGGTTTTTTTTAATCACTACATAGTATGAAACAAAGTCGCTTTCTCTGTCCCTATATCCCTATGTATGCTTAAATCTTTAAAACTACGCAACGGATTTTGATGTGGTTTTTTTTAATCACTACATAGTATGAAACAAAGTCGCTTTCTCTGTCCCTATATCCCTATGTATGCTTAAATCTTTAAAACTACGCAACGGATTTTGATGTGGTTTTTTTTAATCACTACATAGTATGAAACAAAGTCGCTTTCTCTGTCCCTATATCCCTATGTATGCTTAAATCTTTAAAACTACGCAACGGATTTTGATGTGGTTTTTTTTAATCACTACATAGTATGAAACAAAGTCGCTTTCTCTGTCCCTATATCCCTATGTATGCTTAAATCTTTAAAACTACGCAACGGATTTTGATGTGGTTTTTTTTAATCACTACATAGTATGAAACAAAGTCGCTTTCTCTGTCCCTATATCCCTATGTATGCTTAAATCTTTAAAACTACGCAACGGATTTTGATGTGGTTTTTTTTAATAGATGGAGTGATTCAAGAGGAAGGTTTTAGTATATAATTTGACCGACATCGACGCGGGTGAAGCCGCGGGCATCAGCTAGTAACACATAAAAGAGAGACAGAGGTAAAACATTCGGCGAATTAAATGACTAAGCCCATTACAATTTAAAGTGCATACAAACCTGATATTGCGCTGTCAGTCGCCTGGTGACCGTAGTTTCTGAGACGTATCCGTTCTCGATGGCGGTGTCGGGCGAGATGTTCAGTTGTAGACCGGAGATGACGCGTACCAGTAGACGTGAGATTGAGACCTTATCGTTACCAACGCGGACTTCGCGGAGACCAATCACACGGCCTGGAGAAAAAGGATTTAGTTAGTACCTACTTCATTAGCAGCCTATAATGTTCCCACTGCAGGGATTCAGGACTCCTCTCTATGAGAGGCAATGGGCTATAATCCACCATGCGGGCCTAATGCGGGTTGGTAGATTTCAGTAAGTTATTTAAAAAATACAGTTTTCTTTACTTATTGATACCGTTTTTAACCTTGTCTACTACTCTATAGTAGGCAGATACAGTACCTACGTACGGTACGGAACACACATAATATAACACATGTAAAAGTTCCCTTAACGCAAACGAAGGGCACTTGTTCTCCCCACCACTGCGATATTTTTTTTGTTCTAGACCATACCTAGGAACCCCCTAGTTGCGGAGATATTGGGGGTCAAAGTTCCAAATTTTTCACAGCTGTTTTTGTAAATACTAGTTTTTCAGGTTATAACTTTACTTAAATTAGCTCCATGACCCATTTACTATTCAAAGCATCCACTAGCACAATGTTTTAAGAGTGCTACTTTGAGTTTTACCGTAAAAAGTGATTTTTGACCCCAAAAAAAAAGTCGTTTCCCAGCAAAAATTTTTGCGCAGGGGTACTTAGTTTGATGTACAGAATGCTTGGTTGACGGCTGTGTGATGGGTTGATTTACACCCTGTATATATACCAAGTAACACAGAAAGCATTTTAAAAAACAACTAGTATACTTATGTAGAGCTTAAGGTCCGTATAAACTCTTATAAAAGTTCACCGAACATCTTAAGGCTTTATAGGTGCATTTGAAAACCATTGTCATGCTTTACATTGTATAGCGGTTGGACAGTGGCATGTCAAAATGCTTTTGTAAAGCTTTTAGTTTAACTGCAGCAAACCACAATGCAGCTGTACAGCTTTTAGCTGTTTTCAGTGCATTTGGATCAACAATAGCATTTTAAGTAGTAAAATAAATGCTTAATGCTGTTTAATAGCATAAACGTGAACCATTAAAATGCCAAGTTAATCCAGTACACAGCTTTCAGCTGTTTTTAGTGCCTTATGGTTTACAATAGCATTTTGGGCCGTAAGATAATGCCTAATGCTGTTTAATAGCATATACTTGTACCATTATAATGCACCGTAAATCTATTAAACAGCTTTGAGCTATTTTGAGTGCTCTTTGTTGTGTTGTAGGACTTACAAGTGCTAAGTAAAAGCCTAATACTGGTGAATAGCATAAACGTGAATCAATATAATGCTTGCATTTTTAAAGTTCACCTGAGTGCTGTTGTCCAATTAACAGCTCTTTAACCAAATACACTAGTGAGCTATTGTGATGCGTAAAGCCATATATACATTCACTTTACTGTATTCGGAAAACCATTTGACGGTCATATTGGGAAGAAACACATTTTATTAAAATCAACAAAAAAAGATGTACAAGTACATTAGTATGTTTACATCATCATGAATACTAATTATATTTCATACTACTATTACATACGTACCAATAAAAAATGTCTCTGGCCTCTAGCTTAATAATTGTTCACATGTGAGTATTTGTAATGCTGGCGGCATTAATTAGCCTTTCTAAAGGTTCACCGGGCTACTGTAGACCGATACCATTTTGTAAATATTTTATAACCAAAAAATATAATCTAATGGACCTATTTATAATAGCAATAGACCTTTACCATAAATTAAAAAATAAATTGGTTTTGACAATTATCGTCATATACCGCTACTTAGTTTTTATGGGTTCTATTGTTTTGCTCAAGGATTCCCAAAATTACGTTCAAGTAATGGCACTATTTAAGTCTACATCAAGCCTATTGGCATGCCGGTGAACCCATATAAAACTACTTTATAGACAATGGCACTACGATGGTTCACCAAAAGTCTTCTATCTGGCCTCTAGCATAATAATTGTTCACATGTGAGTATTTATAATGCTGGTGGCATTAATTAGCCTTTCTAAAGGTTCACCGCGCTACTATAGACCGACACCATTTTGTAAATATTTTATAACCAAAAAAATATAATCTAATGGACCTATTTATAATAGTAATAGACCTTTATTATAATGATATAACTTAATTAAATACTGTCCAGCCAATACTATTATGTTAATTATGCAAAATTTGTTCTAGACTAGGAATACACAATTGTTTTGGTAATTTCGTACATTTCTATATATCAAACTTTATATCAAAAACACAAAATATCGAAGGCGCGTGAAAATTTTCAATTAAACACATATAGACATTTACAATAAACTACATTGCGTTTAATATTTGATGGCATGAAATAACAAAACAGTCATAAAGTCATCCAGTATTATACATTGTTTAGTGATGCAAAAAAAGTATGTTGTCGTTCATTAACTTTTGACGGTCTCCGTCCATACTATATTGCTGGACATAGTACTTATACTACAACGTTAATTGTATTATAACAGTTGTGCCATGGTATTAGAGATGTTTTTGCAATGGTGTAGGGTTTATTTAAGTTCTACATGTGAACACTTTAAAAGCCACAACCATTCTTTTAGCACAATCGAATGCTAGTCTAATGCTTTTGTAATGCGATTAGCAACTTCATTGACCGTAATTATGCTTTTTTAATGCGATTGGCATCTTAATTGGTCACAAAAATGCTAACAAAATGCGCCTGTAATGCTAAAAATTAACTACTTGTGAACCTATTTATGGCCTAAAGCCGCATAATTTGTGCCCAAATAAGCATTACAGTAGCCGTATGGACGTTTGCAATGCTAAAATATAACCAACTCAAAATGCTAAAACGATACCGAAATGCCGTAAGCCGGCCGTTATAGTGCTCTGATGTGTTACTTGTAGGTACACCCACATTTCGTCAGTTATGTTATATTCCAACGTTTTAAGAGGCGATTTCATTGTTAGATCGGGTAAATCACAAACTACAGGCTACTCCAGAAAAAAATCTGGTAGAAAAATTCAATAGCACTTTGACCGACCTGGGAAATGGATTTCAACCTCAGTACTAGCGCTACTGCTTAAAAGCTTCGCATGTCTAGCAATCTACGATGCAGAGTTGTATTAGTGACTTTAGGAAACACCCTATTAGTTGTTTTAAGAAAAACCCTAATGTAGACCTTACCTAATACCTGCATACTCCAAATCTTGTATCTAGATTCTGGAATAACCCCCCTGCCTAATTCTATCTTGATCAACATAGCTATGTAGATAGATTGAAATCTGAGTTTCCCAGTAAATCTGCAGTCACTCAAAGCTAAACGCTGTTTCAAAGGCGTTCTCGGAGTATAAGGCCAAATGATTAATATTTAGGCCTACTAACCTACCTGCGTAAACTAATATCTTTAATCCACGCTAAGTGTATCGAAACATATCAGTACCGAGACCTAAGCATGCCTTACCACTTACGTTAAACCGCTTGGGATGAAATAAACTAAATTCAGAATCAACTTGTACCTCAACAGATGCTTATCTAGCCCAGACACATAAGTTTAAAATCTGATAGTTTTCGGCGAATTATCGTACGGACTAAACTCTGGGATTCAGTTGAGTCACGAAAGCATTTGGAAGCGCCAAATCGGAGATAGACACGATAAAATGAAGTCCTAGTCTTCCCGAGTTACTTAGAGGTAGGAATTAGTCTGGTGATAAAACTTTTGCCAAGTCCACCACAAGTTAGAAATGTTGCGATAGGTCTATGTGGAACTTAGTTGTTACGGCCATAAGTATCTCACACATAATTATCGACCTAAATAAGTACAAAATAATGACTAGGTACTCCGCATAGGTAAGTACGCTTCTAAAAACGTTCTAAGAGCATATTTCTATTACGTATCACCAAGCTTATACTCCCTCAGGATCACCTCCTAGGCGAGCGGATTAGTTTGCGCATTAAGTTGTTATTACCACACATAATAAAGGGATATAAGTAATACGAGGGTTGTTCCTGTCTGTTGCCTATCTTTCTTCTCTAACCTTTTTCTTCTAATTCCAATATACTGGTTACTTCCGTAATCCAAAGCTGCAGAATACCAGCATTCATAAATCAGTCTAGCCATGGAAATTCATAGAACCATAAATTACCTGTGATAGGCGACAGTACTTGCACTTCAGTGCGGCCAGTGCTGCGACCTTGCAGGACGCGACCCCGCAGTGACGCGATGCGAGGGTCCGACACTCGTGTCAACACGAGTTCCGTGACCTTCAGCCACGTCCGACGAGACACGAAGTACGACACGCGACCGGAGTCGTGGTCCTTAGCCAGGAAACGGGCATACACCTAAGGAAAAACGGACGTTTAAATTTAACTTCAAACTCTTGAAAAGTCACGCAAACTTTGTGACCTTTAAAATACAATGGTACCCTACGGTTACCTTCGCCAATTACCGTGATTGGGGGGCGAGCCCGTTGCCATTTATCGCGGCCAATTTCGAGGTTTTTTCTTAACAGAAAGAGCTAATTGTGGTCGTACACTTCGCTCAAGCGTTGGCGTTGTTAAGCACCTGGCGGGCTATTAGGTACTCAAGCCGTCAAGCAAGCACTCTGTTGAAATTACGTTAATTGTTGAAGAACGAGGGTGATACGCAGTCGTATTGTAAGGATATCAACTTGAATAAAATATGGTTTATGAGTAAATGTTTTACAAGGTGTCCAATCCTAGGATGTGATTTGAGATGTCTCTAAAAGACAGGAGGTCTAGGCCGTAATCTACCTAGTGGGCCCAATGCGAGTTATTGAAGTTCTTGTGACCTTTTCTTTGGTTCACTCACAATGTTTTCCGTCACCATTCAGACGTAACCTTTAAAAGTATTGTGTGCCTGTCTGGTTCGAACTTACAGACTTGAATTCCTCGACACCAACACACATAAAACAAAGTGTTTTATGTGTGTTGGCGTCGCTCATACGTATATTTAGTAAAATTTCTGGAGGACTGCTGGTATAAAACGCCATACCTATAAATTAATTGCATCTTTCCTTACCTCAACATTGCTCTGCTGATACCGCAGCCGGCACGAGCGCGGCTCAGTCAGCGAGTTGGTGTTGTCGGGTCTGGCGCCACCCCAGCCCCTCGCCGACAACGAACGCTTCGCTCGCTCCTTCGTGTTCGCGTAATCCGGGACTTTCCAACCTGAGCCGTGCATTATTCACTTAGAAAACACGATATAAAAAATGTTCGTGGTTATAACATTTTAATTTATCAGTCCCTGATTGATTTACATATAGGTAGGTACATAGGTAAAATCACACCTGTAATTCCTCAAAGGGTTAATTATAGGTGAATTTATGTAAATTGCGTACATCCACATTTCGTCAGTTTTGGTGTCCCATGTAATAGAGGGCGAACCCTAATTAATATATCAACCTTTAAATGTACCTTCGTACTAAAAACTAATTATGTAAGTCAAAGAAGTTAATTAGTTGATTTTAGTTTCTTAAATAAAGTAGGTAAGTGTTCGTCAGTCACTTAATTACCTAGATAAATTAGGCATGGACTTTTAGACTTAAATTCTTAAGTACTTTGTTTACAAAGCTACTTAACTTTCAATCATTTAAAGCGCTACAAGTGCAAAATAATGATCATCAAGACAAACTGACATTCTGATGGAGCACAAACGACGTTTACCTTTGATCTGCGACAGCCTGTTGTCATCGACGTCAATCTCCAGAGGGTACTCGGGCATCCACACGGTGAACCGAGCCAGGCCGGTGTACGTGCCGTATTTGACGATCACTGAGGCATTGGAAGAGCCCCGGATCTCTGAGCCGTCCACGTAGACTGAGCTGCATGATGATGATACCTGGGGGGTTATCAAATACCCTAGCTTAATTATGTGTGTTTTTCCTACACCTCTGCTATTATTTCGTTGCGGGATCTAAAATTGTTTCTCTGGGACTTCGTCGAGCTTCATTGTCTCGGGACTTTTCTGATTGTTGCCACTGTTGATTCTGGCTTTCATAATAGTGTGTCCCAATTAAAAAAATATCTTAGTTTATATGACGATGGCGGGATGGCCTAAAGTCCTTAAACTAAGACTGGTTCTTAGTTGCCATAGACACTTCTAGACAAATGGAAATAAAGTACAGAGGCCTTTGCCCTGCAGTTGGAAAACACCTAATAAAATGTGGACGACGCGACGGATAATCTGTACCTAATCCGTAAAACTGTTAACTGTCACCTTGACCTGACCTTAAATTGATTAGACATGGTAGGGCAGTTATTTGAAGGTTAAAAGTAAAAGCTTTGATCTAATAAAAATAACTTTTGCTTTAATATTATCAGCCGTTTCAATAGGTATGTAGAGGCATTATCTCGCAACCTTTCTTTTGTAAGATAATAGGAAAGATATCGGATGTAAGAACAAGAAAGGAAAACCTAAAGATAACTCGTAAGAAGAGTAGATATGTAAAGTCAAACTGATATATTTAGATACCAACCTACTTTGAAATATAATTTATTATTTTGTGTTCGTTTAATATGTGGGACGTGGATACTACCTACTTACTCGCTTCATTATACCTGATGAAGCGACTACCCACTTGTTATAAAGATCATAAGGCTCAGATTAATTTGACACTAACCTTGAGCACGCTCTCGTCCTCTGAGTGGCAGGAGCTCTGCAGTGTGACGTCAGCGACCTGGCCCGCCTGGGATACGATCAGCACCTTCATAGCCTGGGACACCTGACGACCCGTCAGCACCGCGGTGTTCAATACCTCCCAGTTCTGGTGGAAAAACGACACATTAACAAACTGTAGTGTATGTATACTATAACTCCAGTAATTAATTAATTTATTATTCACAAATAAATAAATTAATTACTGCTATTGTTGATTTTGTAGCTGTGGGCTCTTTGAAAAATATTAACTAATTCTACAGCCAACTATGGATTTACAATTTAATATGTACGTATATAATGTGTGTCGGAGTGTGCCTGAGGAGTTGCAAATGGGTGTGTTGTGAGTATGTCATACTGGTGAGTGGTGTTTGTACTAAAGGCCACAATATCCATCACCTGATATCGCTTCTACATAGTGCCGTCACTTTTATGAGACAGAATATTCTTTAATAGGAACTATCAGTTTTTAAGAATACCTATTACCTTGCAATCATGATACCGTAATGCCCATCAATGTCGTTTCTTTTATAGCAACTTTAGTAAATAAATTGAATAAGACGGCCATTCACAGTCGTAAAGACAGGTGAGAAAAAAAGCACCTGAGTAGTAGATAGCAATAAAAAAATCCATTAGTCAGAAGTAATCAGTTGATTAACACTTGTGAACGTAACCCTGGAACTCGTTATAAAGAACTTGGAAATTGGAAACGAGTCGACGTTAAAAGGTATTAATTTGAGGACAGATCAAGTACTGTACTTTCTCTTAAATAGCTTTAGGTAATAAATTCGTGTGACCTAGACAGTTACACAAGCACTTAGTAAAGTAACTGCTGTTCTTTATTTCCTAACTGTCCTCGCCCCTGAGCAATTGCGGCCTACAGGTTTTATATGTGACACTAGACGCAAACAAGTAATCCAATTCACCAATAATAGTCACCGTCTATTAATCTACGGCTACAATGGTGAAGTGGTACATACAAACACTCCATCACTCACGTCGTTATTTAATTGCTTTAATCATCTAGTTGGGTAATGGGTAGACAAGGAGCGAGCGTTCATCCGTCAGAGAGCAGATATGAAGAGCCCACTCCAGTGGAAGCGCCCGCGGCCCGACTTAATGACTCCACGCTAATATTGAGATAAACTAATTGCTTTATAAATATTATTCTGTAACTTCATTTAAAGCCGCACCGGTGGGACCGCACACGTAGCTGCTGACGTATGAAAATTATACGGGTGCCCGAAACAATGTGTTTGTCTGCCTCGACTGCCACACAACTCCCCAAAGTCCCACAACCCGATTCCCCGATTTAATAGAACGTTCAAATGAAATGAACGACGAGTCCGTGTTACAAGAAATGGAAAAAAGCCAAATTGCTTGAAAAGATAATAAACGTGGATCGTGTTCTTGAAGTTTGATGTAATTTGAATGTAAGAAGTTTTGTTGATCCCTAATTCGTTATTATGACAGACTAATGGGCGAAAAATTTCAGAAGAATAGGGTGATTACAGTAAAATATGTTTTAATAAATTACCTATTTTAAACAGGTTTATTTTTGGGAACTATCTAAGCATTAAATAAAGATGGTATTTTATGATACCGCAAAATGTTACGTTATGATGAACATTGATTTTGATAACAGACATTTGCTATCGTTGAATAATTATGAACAGTTAAAGCAGTTATTCACAATGTGACGGAGGCGAATAAGATGCGCGACCAGAGCGCGGGCGCGGGCGCGGTGGGCGGGTACGACCCACCATAGCCTCCATTAGCTCGCGATAAAGCTCCCATTACACCACTTCATTCATACTAAGAGTGTACCATTAAAAGTTAATCTCAGCTATTTGGTACAATCACGCTCCTAACAGACATAATAATACTTCAAAAATGTAGAATAATTCAGAAGAAAAGTATATTATGAAACCACAATGTGCCATTTATAATCCCAACAATAATTACAGCTTCTATTTAAGTCACACAGGGTCGCGTCGTTCGCAACGAGTCACTCTCATAAAAACCTCTGGAACCCAATAAAGATATCGTTATAGTAATAAAAGGGGCTCTCTTCGTACCATTAATTACTAAGAAAATACCTTTCGGGTAATTTATCGCTTACAATCGATGTCTTAATAAATTATTGATTTCGAGCACCTGTCTCGATAATAGTCGAATAATCGAGTGGGTGTCCGTGATTGTAATCACTATTCGCATTTATTACATAGATACGTTTTAAATGGAAAGAAAGATAAAAACGTATAGGTGTTAACACCCGTTAATCGTAGTAAATTGGTAGGTAGTAGACCGTTCACAAGAACATACATCTTTTAAAGTGTTATGCTTTCACTGAAAGTATCTCAAAGTTTTAATCAAGAGCAGGCCGTGAATATTCCTATAAAATGCTTTCAACATGCTATAAATCCTGTTTGAATAAATTTTATGTAAATTGCGGAAGATGATATGACTACGGTTAACAACTCGTTAAATTACCTTGGAAATTGGCAGCACAGCTTGTATGTCATCTTTTTCAATGTCAAGTCTGGTGTTGACTCTGTGTTCATGGGGTGGTTCCTCCGTGGTAGAGGTCATGGTAGGCGCTGAAGATACTTTGGCTGACCAACTGATGCGGGCAGTTCCCCGCCCCGACTCTCCCTCAGACCCCTCTCCGTCGCCCTCCCCCTCGGCGCCGACCTCCACCAGCCACGTGAGGATCTCCTCCCAGCCAGGCTCGCCGACGCCACTGCTCTCCTCAGAATCCCTATATCATAAAATGAAGTTACAATATTCAGTTCATAAACTCACTAAGCCTAAAAGCCTTTATTACCTAAAAGGTTGTTTATTGAGGTCGAACATCTTGAAGGTGAATATACCCGGGTCATAATAAATCAATAGTCGTATTATGTAGTCTTTACTCTTTACTCTCAAAGTTCACGTTCTATTTGGGTGTTGTCGCTTTGTGTTTCGGTGTGGGAACACGAAATTATCTAAACAATAAAAAGTTAGTCGTGACATCGAGTTTCATTAAGCGGAAAAGCGCTGACAAAATTTATGGCTGTGCAAATGCAAAGTAGTCGTGGGCGAAATTGTGAACAAATCCCGCCAAAGAAATGAGAAATGGAAACATTCTGTTATAAAACGTGAAGAATAAAAATAAATTTTCATTTTGGTGTTAAACTCGTTTAACTAGATGTATATTTATGTACGGGTAGGTACATGAAACAAATAACGGCATGGGCGTTTATGAGCCATATACGTCTGATGCATAAATTACATAAAAAGTCCTTGCGCATCGAAATGTGAGTTACAACAATTGATTATGGCTCACAATATTGATGCCTAGTTTAGTTAGCCTTAATATGACCTTAACAGAATACTAAAGTAAACAGTTCAAAGACGAACTTAAGAAATACTTAGAAATGGAATGAGTCTCGAAAGTCGTTCTCTATGAGATGACCGTCTAGGCGGCTAGGTGGAAGGTCCCCCACTTTATCTACGACCACTCCGATTGCAGAGCTTTTTATCGCTAAAGTGGGAGAACGTAGAATTGCAGATGGCATTTTCATTTTATCGGATTTATTTTTGAAAATGAATGTCTCTTTTCAATTTTATTGCAATTTCTGCCGTTATTTCAGTGAAGAGCTGAAATTGCTCTTGTTCAACTGTTCAACGATCTTATTGTTTAATTTAACAATATCATCGAGACTATTACGTTGCAACCGGATACTTTTATAACGGAAAGTGGTATTTAATGGTAGAGTCTTGTCGTTCAGGAAACTCTAATAAAGAGCTCTAAAAGTGGACGTGAAAAGGAGCTTTGTCCTCATGCTTCTAATTTAGTTAATTATGTTCACCTAGTCTAACGTAGTTACCACCAACCGTAGTTCATTCAGAATACGATGCAACACTTCAATTAATTTGCAAGTTATTTTACATGAGTTTAACTTTGGGTCTAATCAACCCCTGGACAACTGAAGGACCCTGCCGCTTTTAGGTAAATTGATTAACACGTCTTGAAACACCTCTGTTAAACAATTTTAGAGAAACGTTTGGATCACAGATTATGCTCATTACTTAGGAGATAACTCCTAAAGTGATTAGTTTATCGATTAGTTTCGCCTCAACAACCCTTTTGATCAGCAAATGAAGCGTTCAATCAAATCACTAACTAACAGAAACTACGGCACATTAGGCAGGGTACTTACGTGTCGGGAGCTTCGTCGTCTCGCAATGGCTGTTCAAGTCTTGTTGCTGTCACAGTAGCGGCTCGAGGCTTTACTTCGGCAGTCACTGCCCAGCGGGAGTTTGCAGCTGTCACGCTCACCAGCCGTAGTCCTGACTTCACCTTCATTCTATAGGACAACATACAGATAAGTTATTTAGAATAGTCGCAATTAACGCTTGATTCAGACTAGTACTGCGCTTTGATTGTTACTCGATCTGCCAGACCTAACGTTAGCCTAGCCTGCCACACTTCGAAGCATTACGCAATAAAAAACTGTCAATTTTTTTGGATATTTTATTAAACGTTTGATGTCTAAAGTTTATTTTTTTTAACTAACTCATAAGAAGTTCAACACATAAGAAGTCCATATCAATACAAATAATCAACTGAATAGTTATGATTAAAAATTAAGTCCTGAATATTGATAGCCCATTGTTGATTGTTACGTGTGATGTGTCAGGCCAGCATAAAAATGGCGATAACCTGCATTCATTAATAACTAAACAATCATTGTTTGCGTATCATCTTTTGTCCTCATTCACTGACTTGTGTTTAACCGTACGACTATAATGTGCGCTGTGCACTTCTTCCGGTTCTAAAGTACACTGACACAAATGCGCCTCTTAGAATACCAATCGTAAAAGAGAAGAGATCAAAGATGTTTAACTGAATGCAGAATTCCCTGCGTTGAAGATAATTTATTTCAAGCTTTGAACTTGTTTTCTAGTTTTAGTCCAATGCATTAAACCAAAATATAGTTTAACAAACAAACTTACGGAAGGACTTAGCCTCTAGGTACCTAAATTCTACGAGGGGTAACGAAGGATCAGGATCACGTAAAACCGCAGTTAGCTAAACTATCTCACATTATTGTTGGAATAGTAAAATTTATTTTAATAGCTAAGCCGAAGGCGACATAAATTTCCATTTAGTCGGTTGCAGTCGAGTATTCCCGTGCGGGAGCGACCCGAACCGTAACTCAAAACGAGAAACAGATACTCGTATCCGCGATGAAGTTTTGGAGCAGGTGGTGCCTAATGTATGGCACGGTTAAGTACACCGTATAACTACATCTAGGGTACTTCCCTATTACACTTCAAAGGGTTAAAATCAAATATTTTCGCAGCTACATTTCCTGCAAACACATCCGTTTTCTTTTGAAATAGACCGGCTGCTTTTAGCGATATCGACAGGATATTGATTCCATTAGATTCTCGTGTAGCACTTGAAGCGTCGGATATAAAGATTGCAATAGTGCACGTCGGGACACAATCACAGTGAGCGCCACAATCGCGCAATCACTGCCTTTTTACGCGACAGCTAGGAATTGAACACGCTGTATTTTCATCTCGTTTTATTGTTCGTATAAGTAGTGTGTGAGCATAATGGCACTAAGCTTATAAAGCCGTCGCATCGTTAAAGTGCTAAGTGCTGTGTGAACTGAACACACGTGTTTGTATTGATTAATAAATTATGGGCAATTTAAGCTATATTAAAATTACGTTATTTTCTAGCATTCTAGAATCTGTTCTGTTAGGTATATATTAGAACTAGCTGACCCACGCAACTTCGTCCGCGTCACATAATATAGCTTATAACCTTTCTCGATAAATCGACTATCCAACATATTAAATTGAGTTAAATCGTACTCGTAACAAACAAAAAATCTTACCTTTCCTCTTTATAATACCTATTAGTTTCGATTGGCTTCGATTATATGAATAAAGTAACAATTACTATAGGTATATCTTACTGTTTAATATACAGTAACACCTTGTACTTGTAAACATTATGGTGCAGTAAATATTTTGAATTTGAATTTCTCCGGAGCCCCCATAGGCCAGAATCCCCACGTACCTACCGCACCGGACCGAATGACTGCCACGCGCTTAATTATTTTGTCGCCTGTATATTTTTACATTGCGATATCTTCTAAGATATTTGTTTAAACTGTATATAAGACACAAATATTCTATATTAAATTTCCGTGCTAGCAAACACATTTATATAGATATAGATTAAAACCATATGGGTTAAATAAGCTTCGCAAAATATCATTATTTTTAACCTAACATTTAATTATTAAAAAATGGTTACAGTGAGTCAATCTTAAAAGATAAACATATGCTATCGCGTACTTTTTTTTAGAACTTTTAAAGGGGAACAATCCATTCATACGTGGTATTTACGTAACTTAAACCGTTTTCGCAGCGCACGCAACGGAAGCTCTCAAAAAGGAATATCTTTTCCCGTTTTTGCAACATTTTTCATTTATGCTCCGCTCCTATTGATCGTAGCGTGATGTTATATAGCCTAAAGCCTTCCTCGATAAATGGACTATCCAACACTAAAAGAATTTTTCAATTCCAAACAGTAGTTCCAGAGTTTACCCCGTTCAAACAAACAAACAATCAAACAAACAAACAAACAAACAAACTCTTCAGCTTTATAATATTCGTATAGATTACCGAGTTTCCCTATTTTACCAACGATACAACGTCCATATTACTATTCTCTACCGAAAACTGCAGGTCATAAATAATATCATCGTGGATTTAGAACTACAATTCTAGTTCAATTTGTATTGGGATGTTGAAAAGGATTGTTATATTCATGGCTGACTTTAGCTGCATTTGTTATAACTATCGAATCATACATCAATATTAGCGCAGTGTTCTTCGGATTTTCGTTCTGAAATGGTTTAGTGCAGTAGTGGTATATAACAGTTAGTACGAATAGAAAAGCAGCTAGTGGAACGCCGTAACTCAATATTAGAGCAGAGCTTGGGAAATTGCTCGGAGATCTTTTCTGCTTAAAGGAAGAATTATGATAGTAGAGTACTTAGGGAAAAGCTTAGTTCTTACTGGTAGTATTTTACTGGAAAAATATGAAGCCTAAACGAAAATTCCATTAAGATTGAGTAGGTACTGTGGTAGGTTAAGGTAGCACTACGACTTACTTACGTTTAAAACTTAAACGTCTGGTGTTCGAATTTAATTTTATTCTAACAAAGATAGCCATTTTATTTGTACCCACAAATAAAATAATCTTAATGTGTATTTCTTCTCTTATCGACCTCAGAATTTTAACAAAGAGCTTTTGGTTATCTAAGTAAACTACTTTAGACGTAATTTATATAAAGTTAAAACAAAGTAATCATAAAATTCTAAAATAAATCAAGTAAAGTCGAGAATAGCCTCTTCAATTTAACACATAATGTAATTTTCACGAAGAAAATGTCATCTCTTGTTCTCTCTGATCTTCTTGCGGTCGTCTAGAACGCGACCAAGAATTATTTGGAGAATAAACTTAATCCCAAAGAGCAATAAATTGTGTGAAATATACTGTGTGATTTTGGAGGAGTCGTTATTCAGTTAAAAAGTAGAGTAACTGAAAAACTTTTAATTGGCGCATTGAGGTCGACAGTTTGCAGTTAAGCCGTGAGATGCGACCGCCTGTTCGGTACTTCAACGTACAACATGTGAATTTGTTTTGTTGGCAGTTGGCACCTCGTCCCTTCGCTAACCGCTGTGGAGTGTGGCGTGCCACTCACAACTTGCCAAAAGTTACGACAGAACAATAGGTTTAGTTTGTAGCAACTTCAAATTTTTGTTTACATTCTTGATGAGAATATCAACAGTACTGTCAAAATAGAGTGAATTATTTCATGTTCTTTACTTCCCACTCAAAATAGAAGATCGGGCTTGACAAGCAATAAACCAGTCCCAGTTGGGCGGAACACCAATAAATATTAGTCAGCGTGACAAAACACAGAGATGCGCAAGTTGTTCGTTGTTAACTTGAAGTGGCTCATGCGTTGACAGATTTTCTCCTGGCGTGGGTTTACAAACCGCTATGTCAGGCTTACAGAAAGTCTGCCACTACTTGGGTGGTATCGAGGCGAACGGTTTAGCATTACCGTTTAATCACAATTTTAATGACCATTTTCAAGTTTTTGTTCACTTTCGAAGAGAATAAATTACAGAACTTATGCGCATTTAATTTGTGCTTGTATAAAGTAAACATGAACTCACCTGATGACAACATGTGAAATGGTATGACTGGTATCGCGCCGCACTACGAAAGGTAGATGCAGACGAGAATGAGGATACAGAGGTGCTCGGGGTAGGAGGAGAGCAGCATCGCCAGCACGAGCTTCTCTATAGCCAGCACGAGCTCCAGCCAACGTGACTGAACCCAGGGGCCATGCCGGCTGCACGGACACTCGCCCACACGCACCTTCAGCTGTTTCTCCACTACCGGCTTCTGCTGCGCTGTAGGCTAACCGCACTGTCCTTGGTGGCCTTTTGCCCTTTCCATCCGCGGGCCACCAAGCAGCTGGTACCGTTAATTCAGCGAGGCAAGCACCCTCCTCGCCTTCAGGGCCACACGTCGCAGTTAATGTTCGCGATCCGTAACTCGCATGCAACGTTATACACACTCTGCGCGGTCTGGTGGCGGCACGTCTGGCACCGCCCTCACCGCCCGTATGGAACAGCACACGTAGCACTGGGGCATCGCGAGGAAGCTCTCTGAACACTAGGTGTGCTGACACATCGAGTCTGTGCGCAGTGGCGTCTTGCAATTCCATCAAAGACGCATTTCTTCTTGGTGGTTCCAAGGGATCGGGAACTGCGTACCGCGCTGGCACCGTCTGTTTAGTAGAGAAGGGCCCATATGTAGCTCGAACTGATGCTGGCGCAGAGCCTTGTAATACTGTGAATCGGTCTAGTGATAATAAGGCGCCGGGCAGGGCCGTGCCCATAGGTTCCGGCGGTGGACCCGAACCGCTCCATCTTGCTGTGTGTTTTAGAAAAAATCCACTATCTTTATTTTCGAAATGCACTTCGACGCCAAGCACCGTCCCTGCAAAGAAAGAAAACTATTTATAAAATGTAATAAAACATTTGTCATCGATTTAGGAATGCGTAACACGTGTAAAATGTTAAATAAGTGTTTTATTTTCGGTATTTTGACAAGAGATAAAAGGGCGTTGAAGCACAACATTGGCGCCGCGCCAACCGCATTCTGTCCTGCAGCGAGACGTCATTTGTGTTAGCTTTATGTTTACAAACACATCGATATTCTTACGTAGATTATGGAATTAACGTAACGGCCGCATGTGTTTTAAAGATATCTTGGATAGTGAAGCAGGTCATGGTTCATGTCTGCTTCATTTTAAAGTAACACGCTCCATACCTTTGAGCCGGTTATGCGAGGATACGTAAAATGTTATATGGCGGTAATAACAGAAACATTTTATATGTAAGCGAGGAATATAAAAGAGATTAGGTATATATGAGGACAGAGAGTGGTTGTTCTTGTTCCTATGAGGGATAGCTTCGTTGGGTGTGTCACGCAGGCTGAGGCGCGGCCTCGTCACTCCTCTCGGTTATTGAGCTAGGATTTGTGTCACGTTCTTCTTAAGAGTGTTACGGGGCTCTTCACGGAATTCATTACGCGGCCTATTTATGATTCTCAGTGGTTGGTCTCTTATATAAAATAATTTTGTTAGGTACGTACCTAATTTTTTTTTTAGTTAATATTGCTTTAACAACTTAATGTTTTTCTTTGAGATTATTCAATGGTTGGTACGTACGATCATAGAATAACGGTGAGGTTAGTTTGACCTATTTGACCTGACATTTACGTTTCTGAATTAACATGTTCGTGTAGGTGGCCGATTAATTAAAACGAGGAATACGAGTACCTGTCGAAGTGTTTATTTCCAAATTCATTGTAACAGTTTACTTGAAAAATAATTAATTCAATCATAACCAAATTCAGCAAGCGTTAAATTAAAATCAGACAATGCTCCCAAAAGCCAGCAGCCTGCTGATCACAAAACAGTAACAGCCCAATACGGCAAAATATGGTTCTGTAGCAGACGTATTAATTGGTTGCCATGAAATTTCCTGTGAGCGGAAGCTATTGCTTCATTTGCAAGGAAACGGCAGGCAATTCCACGAATACGCCACATCCCTCCAGCCAGTGGGAGTAAGGATAATAAAAAGCTTTAGCACGTGACGCTGTTAGGACAAAGAAAAATTCACGAAGCTTTCAAGTTTTAACCTCTTTGAGAAATGTTACACTTGGTACCTAGGTACAGCCAGCAAGAAGCCAGTAAGCAGTTCAGTATTTTATTATGATTGTTGAGCACAGCATTAAAATAAGATTTCAATGCTGTAACCAGCTAAAACGTAATGCTTTATCGGCATTCAATGTAAAATTTGAATCTAGATGATATATTAAATGTATGCGTGCTGCAGCGACCTTAGTTCCTAGCTGACCGTGCCAGCGTTGGTGGCGTGCAACGTTATTTTTTAACTTTATTGCCTCTTTGAGAATTCAAAATAAGTGCTAATTACCCAAGGTTGGTGCTAGGAACGTAATGAGCGGCAATTATGCACAGCCATATTGATTTTTACATTCCTGAGCAGATGTTATTGATCCGGCCACATAATTAATATTCAAAAGCCCGCGGCTATGGGCGTTTAGAAATAAAACGCTGAAATGCTACTCTTCTCCAAACAAATCAACGAACAACAGATAAGTTTAACACTTATACGATAAACTTTTAGTACTATGGAGCGTTTTCAACTCTAGTAGGAAACTCATTTTCCGCCATTTTTTCTCCGATTGTCTATCACGGTACGAAACGCGTTTAACTCAATCAATCCCAACCGTTCAACAAAAATTGCTGACAACCCATTTGCTTAACAATGACAATCAATATTTTTAATAAACGTTATTGTTCGTACGCGTTTCCATACATTTTAATTTTCCGGACGCGGTCGCAACAAAAAGAGAAGTTTCGCGAATTGATATCGCGTTTTCCGATCGCACCCTCGATTGTGGGCAGTATTGGCGTGAGACTGGGGGCAAGGGACACATGGGGGCACGGGGGACAAGGGGACACGTAGCGGGTGTAATAACTGCCACAGAACTAAATCCTTAGATATGGCCCACGCGTGCCCACTGCCCCCTCCCAACCGTCTTTATCACACTGACCTTCCAATAACTCCTATTTTATATACATATTCATGCAATATACATAATTTCCACAAAATATCAAGCTCTTATTTTTATTGTTACTACTACCCGGACCGTAGATGTACTCGTAGATAGGGAAAAAATACCCGATTGAGCACGAATACCTTAATATTCCTTTTTATCATTTTCTATACCACATTCAATCGACTAAATGTAGACTGTGCTTTGATAAAGTTGCCAAAAAAAGAGGTTGGGCAGTCTTTCAGACCCATTTCGTCTAGCTTTTCGGGTTAGACTTACCTACCAATAGGTGCTTTCTTCTTATCATTCGCCGAACTCAATATGATTTGGCAAAGTCAACGTAAAGTAACTGTTTTCTAAAGAGCTTTCGTTTCGATAAGATTATTCAGTCTCTATATGACATTTTCGAGTAGTTTTCTTATTTATTTTGTAGCTTTTCCCAACTTTTCCCATCTGCTGACGGTATATTTGCACTTTCTTTCCGGTGAGATATGACAGTTTCAAGTTTCAAAAGACTAAACTACTTGTTTGAACTACGTTGATTGTAAAGTTTGGGAAAACTACGTTCTCTGTGTTCACTCTACGTTGTTGCTTAAGTTATCTATAGTAAGTTTCTGTTCAGCACACATCATTCACATGCCATACCGTATCTTCGTACCCACCCACACCACTCCCTTATAAGTATTTACTTACCCATTTCCCGAGCTTACATTGTTAATTAGGTATTATCCTCGTAACCATGTTGTTCCATGGATTTCTCGGAAAGCTTCCGCGAATTTTACGCTAAACAGGTTTCTGCGGCAACCTAATTATATTAATGATATTATATTTTGCTGGAAAATTCGGCCATCCTGTTAATGAAACACTATAGCCCTGGCAGCACCTTTATGGTGTATTATTAATGTAACATTCCGCGAATTCATTACTCTGTACATTTTGATAATGAACACAACAACCGCGTCGGCTGATACTTTACGATAGCCGTATGAACCGGGGCGGTGAACGTATACTAGATAAAGCCTCATTGAAGGGTAATAAAGCGGACACGGACGCGTATGTGTCGGACTCCATTAACAGTAAATATTTGTTCATTTGTCACGCAGTGTTGCCAATGGACAGCTCTTGACGTGAACGCAAACCGCTGCTTTTACAATTTTGCATAAACGTCGCATATCTCCGTTTTCAGTTAAATGATTTACCAACTTGTCTCGTTAAAAAGTCAACTGGGTTTTACCCTCGTAGCTCTTATCCTGCTAAGCCTTCGGGATAAAGGGTACTTGACGTCATAGGTTTTTCGTGGTTCCGGAATATTTTAAGCGAGCTGCTTAGCTTAGCCCGACCGAGCGGGGATCGTTGCAAAAACATCGATTGTGTTCGGGCTTCAGGCTGTTATGAATGAGCCTACTTAAGTATAGCCCATTGAATAGAGGGAAATGCCACGATGAATGGTTAAACTACATTCTAACTTATAATACTGCGAATGCTTATCACATAAAATACCTCCTATTTCTAGGCAATTATGACGTTAACTTTTTTTTAAAGAGTAACGCTTGAATTTCTCAATTAAATTGAAAAGGGTGCAAGCAAGGTACAATGAATGTACGAATAGCTAATAACCCAAATATTTGATTGCTTTTGTAACTCAAATAAGAATCCTAAACAAACAATCTAAAAGGTCTCTCTTAAAAATACTCGGTGAGTTTTTAAATTAACTTTTACACGTACTTTTAATTAAGATTTCTATGGCACTGCATATTTTTTTATAAAATAATATTTAAACTGAGTATTAATTTAAACTCAGTTATAAACATAACCTATGAAAAACAGAAATGTTTGGTCTCACGCAGTTATACGTTTAACTCGGTTTAACCGAAGATCTATGCAATTTGTGTCACCGAAAGTTGTACGCAAGCTACTAAGCTAGATACATCCATGCAAAACGATTCTCGTCATCGCGCAAACTCTACCTAAATCACTAAGTAATATTAATCATCCAACTAAGTAATATTATGCTGGACTATGTAATTACTTAGTATAGCCACTAGGTATAGCTACCACTGCAGCCAGCAGACAATAGGGCGCATTAGCCACAAATCGATGACCATCGATCCATTCGCATACAAGACCAGCTAAGCAGCATTAACTATTGAAAGAACAATTACAATTGGTGGCTCATTCATTATGCAATAGAACTATTTCAGGAAACCCTCGTGGATATCAGTGCACCAAATTCTATGTTACATTAGAGTTATATATAAACGCAGAATGTCATGTAGTTTTTCTGATAAATAACACAACGTAGGAGTAGCTGACGATAGCATCATATTTTTCTATCCAATGCTTCGACGAACACAATAGCTAACGTGACTCTTTCTGCATAACAAATTATTTTTTGCTCGAGAAAATGTGTTGCCATTATCCTACCTACGCGAGTATCTTTAGGATCCATGTACATACCTGTCCGTATGGAGATGTGAATGCTTTTTTATTTGAATTTTATTCGGGTTTTTATTTAAATATACAGGGATCCAAAAACATGGGATAGATACGATACGGATACAGCATTATGTATGTAGGTATGTCCAAACATGCGTTGTTTGTTGACGCATAGATTGGAAGTTGATTAGTGAGCACGCTTCGTGTTTACTAACTCTTGATTTTATTGATCCTATTGAAATGTTGTATGGTTGCATGCCGATTTAACTATGTATAAAGTACCATTTTCCTTTTGTCAAGCTTTTCGAACAAGAGCGATCACACTTCCAAAAAAATACCATTTCAGTATGGAATGTTCAATTCTCATTAGGTCTCCATGTTGACTGAGAAATAAAGGAGAAACGTAAGTACGGAAAACGTATCAACTGCTTATCTGCAGTTAAAGTCGTAAAAGTGAACCGAACGAAATGGGTTGGTTAATGGTACTCCGCGATGGATTACCACCTTGTCACCACTGCAATCTTCCGATCCTATACATTAAATTGGATACGGCGGTCTTGGCTCCGAGGGATCGTTACTGTTGATTTACTTACTTGTTCTCCTTTCTCCTCACTTCACGACAAAAATATGCAGAAGGAATGGAAAGGGAAAAAATATGCTTTAATTTAAGGAAAACTCATTTCAAAATATGGGAAGGAGTGCAATGACGCAAGATGTCGTTTAAAAACATGGCCCTAATGTTTGTTTTCAGCAAGTCATAAAATGTGAACAGCGATCCGCGGATATATTTTGGTTAGATCTCATCATAAAATAAATATTCGTTAAGCAAAACCGAATCGAATAGCTCCTAAAATTTGTATAAAACGACAATAAACTGGGAAAAATTGAGGTGAAAGGAGGCGGCGTAAAAAAATAATGGGGTACCCTCAGCGGACGAGCAAGGGTGGCCTGCTAAATAAATTGTTTGCCTTTTTCAATTTCACAGCGAATCCACAGTACGTATCACTGTTACAGCCTCAACGCGCATACATATGTACAATATGTAGATATGGCACTGAATTCAATCTGTTGTACGGGTATCAAATACAATCAACTCAACACGTTGTGGTTGGAGAATTGTAGCGGTTTCTTGTTGTTATTGAGTTTCCACCCATATTTTAAAGTTCCTCGTCCTTACAAAGTAAATTAATAATAACTAAAGGAGGGATATAGGCCTGAATAAACTGTCTTCGTATTTTAAGCTAAACAAAACCACTGAAGCGTTATAAAACAATATATGTAAACACAGAGAAAGAAAAGAGAACAAACATTAGCACAAAGCGAAGAAAAAACACAACCTGAAACAGATACCTCGGATCCTTTACCCCATAACAACACGGAAGTGAACTGGAAAGATATTGAAAACAAAGACATTTTTCCTACATCGATATGAGCAGGTATATTCCGGATTCGGTAACGGATGTATTCAAAACGAGCATCATTACGTGCCATCAATAACTCAGCATCGGATTTGAAAGGCTTGAGACAACGGTGGGTATTCATGAGCGCGGGCCCTTATGTCTGTGTGTCTGTGGTTTTACGACAACAGACTTGTCACGTAGTATAACTACATTGTATTCCTTTTTATGTAACATACTCGTACGAGAGAGTATTGATTCGCAGACGTGAGTTTGATGGATTGACACTGTAGTTTCATCGAAGGAGACAAACTTTTTTCGCGGAAACTAGTTTGAAACGAAACTTTTATTGGCATACTTGGAGCTCGGAAGTTTTTATCAAATTAAGTCCGTGCTGAGATCAACGATACTGTACAACTTGTACTTCTAAATAGCCTAGATACTTGTGCTTTTGCGGGCCAGCTTATGCTAGCACATAGTTTTAAAATACAATTTTCCATTTTCATTTATATCACAGCGACAAGGAATATTACTAAGGACTCGCTTCATTTCATGACGTAAAGGAAAAATGTGCATCAGAGACGTGCAATGCTAACAAGAATGCGCGCCTTGCCGACGATACCGTACATAACGTATAACTGGCGACAGTTTCTCAGAACATGTAACGCCTGACTCACGAAACGGGACGAATGGTGATTTAACAATGTCTAAAATAGACTTCCTTGTGGAATGCGACTACATCAACTACAGCCATAATACTAATATCTCTGATCAACGAATAGCTGGACAGTTACGCATGACATTATTCTTGTTTCGACGGTAGCAGAGCTTTCTACTGTGTTTTATTAGAATTTTAAGTAAGCTGAACTCGAATGGTTTATGTTGCATTGGGTCAAAATTTTTTTTTTGCATTTTTACGAGTTTTTATTTGGCAAAAACAGTATTTAAGAGTTTTACACAAACAAAAACCGCTTAAAAAATAATATTATGTATGTGGATGTGCATAGGTTTTATTCTATAACATCTGATACCGAAGAAAGCACCTGGTTGTCAAAAACAGATGGTGCGAATATAATTGTTTCACCAAACCAATATCATGAATCCCACCTATCGGCAAAACATATATTATATAGGCCGACATTCGACAACTCTTCCGCCCTTAATGACGTCATCCACTCGAACCTTCGTCCTTGTCGAGCTGAACCACTCGCGATTGTTAGTGGTATTGTTATTTATTCTTAGTAACCCTTTCCGCATGTATAGCTAACTGTAACCGCGATACACGTCATGGCACTCGACGAGACGTTCTAGGGACGTCAACCTCTTGAGCTCTATCGACCTCAAGTGTGCTTCTATGAACAGCTCCTACGCGCAATATGTTCCTTCGAGATAATTTACGCTTCACTACATAATTCAAGAGCCGCTGTAACTAGAAAAACTTATGTTTGTTGTGCAACATCTACCTAGGGAAATTAAGTTTTATAAACATTTTTGTACTTTCACTCGTTTGTTTTTGAAACGCATTATTTTCTTACCCCTACACTATGCTTCGAGTATTTTGGAAAATGTCGTTATTTTGAAGATTATTGTAAACAAACGGTGTAAAATAAGGAAAGGAAACATAACACTTTATGGAATAGGGGTGGGGTGAAAATAACCAGACAATTTTGTAGAACAGCATTTTTAACCAAAATTTAATTTAACAATATTTCCCGTTTTAAATTGTCCAAATTCGGTTTAGTTTAAATATCTGTTATTATTTCTCTGGTCTGTTACGTATATTAATTTGGTATTTAAGTTATGTATTAAAACCGAGCCAATATACTCATATTATCTTTCAGATTTATTCATAGATATTGCCGTTCATAATTCAATCTAACCAAATGTATTCATCAAGCAAGCTACAGCGCTACAGCTAAGACAGGATTATCCCTCGCGGATAGTCGGGCACTTGCCGAAGAACGGATTAAGTACAATTAGTAACAGGAACCATTTCACAGGTTATTGCTTTAAGGAACAACTAATCGTCGTGAATCCCTGGCTGGAGAGCCGGAGATGGATCGCCCCCGCACATTCTTGTCTTGTTTACAATCCGTCATGTAGTGTCGTGTCGTGAGACCGGACGACTGTACGGCTATGCGCTTTTCCTAATCATTGTGAACAACTTGCGTAGGCCTGTGTAGAATGGACGTACTTATGTACACTCAAATTAAGAATGATTATAATATGAATAACTGTAGAGTCCGGCAAACTTCCGTCATATAAAGTGTCTGATTCATTGTAAATGATTTTACGCATACAAACGGGTGGACACACTGCCATTATTAGAGTTAGCTGTTAGAAACATAATAAAACATAACTTGTATCTATCAGAGCACAAGCTTTACACACTTTGTAATAACTAAGAGATTTTCCATATTTCCCGAGCGCTAGTGTTTGGCTGAGCGGTGCTGCGGTGCCTGTGAAGACACTTGTCACTGCCGCCTAACGGTAGACCCTTATCCGATGTTTGATGACAGAGATTTACTGCTGGCCACCTGTTTGGATATGATTTGTGCTACTTCAGCTGTTTTGTTTGATAAACACTCGGGAAAGTTTTCTCTTCATAGCGTGCCGTTACGACATTATCACTGCATTACTATTTATTCAACCGAATATATTGACCAGGCATTAGGCAAATGGGCTTAATGGCTTGTAAAGTTGGCTGCATAGTCGCATTCTACAAGATATTTACATGTTTATTTATTCAATTATCGATAAGATTAGTCTCATAAAACATTTCAGAGGGATTAGACTGTGATTGCGCAAATGCTCTTACACAGGAGAATGTTATGTCGTTACCTATCTGCATTAGGCGGTTTACTCCTTTGGTTTTAATTGGCAATTACATAGGTTTACTGTTAGTGCCGGTAATTAGTCGTGGGGTAAGGCAGGCGGTGACTCGGCAGTCGGCACTCGGTGAGCCGAGGCCGCGCGCCCGGCCGCCTCCCCGCACTCCACAATAACTTGTCGCACCCATCTAAATGCAAATAAAGGGAGGGACCTACCCTTGATCTTTGTATGCGCATCCCTCATTTGTCAACATTTTGTTGAAAAAGGTGATATTAAAAATATTTGAATATTTATCGCTGGTTGGAATAATAAATGGTCACTCAAAGCGATGACGACCCATGGTTTGTCGTTGTATAATAATGAAGTGTTTTAGTGAATTAACACGTTGTTTACATAACCTATTTGTTAGATAACTTGGGAAACTAAGGAGCATTATGTTACAACATGTCACGTTATCAACGTAAGGTAAGTGATTTAGCTGAAAAGCTGCCTTTAATTAAGGAGAAAATTAATCCTGAAGGAACATGCAATGGCCTAAAATTGCCAATTTGCCAACAACCTGGCGTGCACCGTGTGCCAGGCTGGCACACCGCACCGGCACAGGTATATAACTTAATTCAGTGTCCTGGCAAACCAATTTAACTTCGGCCACCGCTGACCAAGGTATTCCGAGAGTATGGCAATCGTTTAACTCCGGCGTTTGTTTTTATGCACCAATTAATAGTTTGTTGCAAAATACGAGAAAGAAGGTAGGTAGTGATTTTCATAGGATTGGAAAATGTGTCCGGGTTGGGCAGTAAATGGGCAGTAGGTATCTATTTCAAATTGATGGTAGCCCCTTCGCAAAAAAAACAGAATCAGCCCATTAGAAATTACCTAATCTTCCAATATAAACCATTTTAATATAACAAGTGGGAAATTGTTGTAACAACAAAGATAATCGACCTTATTCTTATACGAGTAGCAACTAGCAACAAAACTCTACAATTTATTTTACCAGGAATTTTTCAGTAAACATTTGAAAATACGATGGCGCCAACAACAGGTAACCTATTATTTGGAGTAAAGCAACATACTTTATGTATCAGGAATTGGGTCATAGCTGTGTTCGGCATAAGTAGCGACAATTTTGTTGCCAGATACGATATCAGCTTACAGAATTACCATGAACTGTGATAAACTACTCCGCCTCCGACCCATGGAATAACTGTTCCGTTCACAACCGATAAATTTATGGGACGCATTCTTTTGATATTATTGTTGAGAAACGTCGTTGATCGGTGAGTAAGTAGATAAAATGAACAGGCGTTTTACTATCGTTTCATTTGACAGAAACGACTCGCGCGTTACATAAAAAAATCATCTATATTATTTTAAATTAGGGTTTATACGGTCAGTGAAATTGTAATCGTGACCAATTGCAGTAAGTAACGCGCCCTCCCGCTGCGCGCGCGCCGCCGACGCAGCAGGGAAGCGTCACTCACTATATGCATGCCCATAGGTACTACAATGAGACAAGTGGCTTATGAAGAACCCGATTATTCATGATTATTTTATTACAAATCTATTGACTATCGACAGTGATTTGCATTTTTTAAAGCTTGGGAACAGTTGTGTAATGTAACTTATTGACTCTTACTTCTCCAAATTTATTGATCATAAAATACACATACACGTTCTATGAAATGAATGCATGACACGAATAAAGGAATGGAAATAGCATTATGGAAATAAAGCGCAATATTTTAACAAGCGCTAACAGCCGCGCCAACACCAAACGTGAGATTTGTGTAAACTCTACGGATTTAACAACAGAGAGGAACTCCTTAGAGAATCCCTTTCGCCTCGTTACGACGCTCCATTTATATTATAAGAAATATTTGTGTAAAGAGAATGCCGCAGAAAAACTAAAAACACCTAAAATAAAAATAACTGATAGATTCGATTGTGATTGTGATTGGAAGCAACAAAGGCGCTTTTATTGTATCAAATAAAAGCAATTTGATTTGGCAAAACTTTGATAACAGACAAGTAATAACCTTTTATTTTCTGACAAACTGTTCTGAACAACAAAGTTGTTTAAAAATTGAAGCAACGGGACCCCAAGTAACTTTTCGCAAGGTGGGGAAAGGTGGGAAAATTTAGAGATAGATAGGAGTCGCGAGAGATGTGCTGAAAGTTGTCCATCAGCAAGATTGATACATTAGCAGCAGAGCTAAGTGCATGAGGTTGTGCGACACAAAGGCAAGATGCTGATGCACTCTCTTTGCTTTCACAGTTATTGTCACTGCATGAGTCTCTTCATACTCTGCATGTTTTGTATCCTGAGGTAACTTCTTTGTTACACGGCCGTATATTCACCGCGGAAAACTTGTTCCTACGTTCCCAATTTTTGTTGTGGGATGTCGCGCGCCGAAACGTGTACTACCTTTACCCATAAAAGGTTTTATGTTTCACATCTAATAATAAGACGGCAATATAATTCGCTGTAATTCGCCAATAAGTCTAGCAGCCGTAGCGAGCGACTTGCGACGAATTGTGAAACATGTTAAAAGACATCTTATTGATTGATTACAACACTGTTATTGGTTCAATTGGAAGTAATGGCCATTTTGTTCGACGATCCATTGACTCTCAATTTAAATGTGAACGCGTTACAATTGACCAATTGTTTAAAACTGTGACGGGTGTCATTTGTTAAGATAAGAACTTGTTTTCATTAAAAGTTGAGTAATCACCGGTTGGTTAATTCAAAGGGCATTTTGGTGCGGGTAATTGTTTGCATAATTAAATGCGCCCGTTTGTTACAGTCAATGTAGCAAGGGTGAGGTGTGTCTGGGTGCCACAGGAACACGAATGACTGCACCCCTGCACCCCTGTGGCTGGGAATCCCATGATTCCAAAACCGTGTAATGTCACGTAACGCGATCACTATCGCGGTATAAACGAATGTCGCCAGACAGCCTACAAGGCACCCCTGTTACTTTAATATCATATCTGATATTGCAGTCTTTGAAGGCTTTTAATTTAATTAAAAGCTTTTGTTACACATGCAATTCGAATAAATACATTTTAATTCGATTTTTATCTTACTTACAGAAGGAGTCTTTAGATGCATATCTATTACTATTTTTGATGTTGTGCATTTACGCTATGTGCCGCCTAAAAGCAGACGCTTGAAATCGTATTCCTCCTGAATGATGAATATGCTATATGAAAACTATTATCCATCTATAACAAGAGAATTAATGAGTAAGTCCAGCTTCAAACGAGCAAGAACAGTCAATGGAAGCATTCAAACGCTTCAGAAGATCATTTACGTTTTAAAGCAAGCAGTGTTCACGAGTAACACACACGATTACATTCAATTAATTTGTTCGCTCGTTGGTACGAAGAGTAAGCTCTGCGATTGTGAGCAATTTATTTAAACCCAGATATTCGGCGTTTCACACACGACTGCTGGGTATATGAGAGGCGATAATGTCAGGGATTTGTTATCGCCCTTCCATATCAAACCCTCTAATTCATACTGCTTATTTCACTTGCTGACGCAGCGACTTAACAGGGCAAAACTCAAATTGCTGGTTTTAAAACTACATCGGAGTAAAAGCCTTCTATCGATCCGTTAAAGCTTTGAGCTCCGTTTGAAAGTAAACCATGATTTTTTAAAGAACTCGGTAAATCGATGTTCGTGATCGTGGGCTCCAGTGACGGCAGCTCTTTGAGGGTTCCGGTGCACTTCTCGATTGCTCGATCAGTAATTTAATTAAAGTGAGTGCGCATCAGAGAAGAGGTAAACGGGAGCTTCGCTTTGCTGGGCTCGGCGTGTCTACTGGGAGTATGCTTTTATTTGAACTACGGCTAATTTCAAGCATCTTCTTTTGAGACTTGAGACGATGCTCTAATTGTTAAAAAAAGCGCGCTATTGTGCCTCAAAGGAATAAAATCACTGAAACGGTAATAGTTTGATAGGCTTTTCTAAACGTTTTAAACTTGGTGTGTCCAGTTATTTTACATCGTGTTAAGCCAATTATTATCCTGTTATGATTATACACACAATCAAAACAATGGACATTATTACCCATTAATGTCAATTAGTGTTTAAACGCCAAACATTTAAGGCCACTTATTTCGTTTATTGTAAAATATTAACCACGTATTTCAGTATATTATTATCAGAGCTAATCGAGTGGTCACTGTTAAATAACCATTAGGCATAACATAACGATAATTCCAAAAACAAAGCTCTTTATAAATAAACCCATAATAATAAAAATCTAAACGTGAAAGCAATACTAAAGTAGCCGGAATTACAGGGTTTCGCTTCAAAAGGCAGCGTTTTTCTTACATTTCTTTTGTAATAGCAATTCGAGTTGATTAGACGGACGTGGAATCAGGATAAAGGTATTATCTGGTGAACGTACCTGCCAGTAAAGGGTATTATCGCATGGTTTTGTAACCACTGAAAGCCGAGCTTTGAGTTAATTAACGTTCGGGTACTAGTTCGTGTTCACTAATGAATAAAACCAAGTAAGTACAGTGTGCCTACAATAGTTTAGTATCAGTACAATAGCTGCCTAATGCTCTGCAAAATGTGTGAACTTTGGTAGATAGTGAACCCTATTGTCTGCCTTAAATCTCTGCAAACATAACAGACTTTCCCTGCTGCAATAAAACGTTGGGGTGCTTTATCGCCCGGAAGATGTGCAAGCTTGCAGTAGCAGTTACCAAGTATTCGAAAATGTTTCTTTAGAGCTTATTGACCTTGTGGCCATAAAACGTTATGGAAAGCTATTTTTTGCTGAGAAAATACCCTCTTATGTAGGTACATAGGTCCGTTATGCTTTCTTATGTCAAGTTAACTAGGTAAGTGATTCACTAAGTAATTAAAATTCAATGGATGAGTACAACTTACTACGTAGTGCAGTAATGAGTAGTGCGTGTCCACGACGTATCATTATCTATATAATAATAGACGCGATGAATGGACACGACGCGGGTGTCCCCCAACTCAGTGGCGACGTGGCCATGCTCCCGACTAATTACATTATTAAAACTTCATTGATGACACCATTATTAATACGTGTTTATACTCGGCTTGTATGTTATTATACTTTATATTATCATTTAGATGGACTCCCAGATTGATATACAGCTGTGGTCGGTATTAATTTGACGTTGTAATAGCTTTAATTGGAGGTTTTATGAACTGATAGTCCAACCGCAGAGCATACAATAGCAACATTATTGAAATTGTAACGATGTAACTGTTCTCAGTTTTGAATTCAGACTGTTCAGCAAGCAATATTTCGATCCTCAATTAGAGGGACTCTTATTGAATCTACATTAACTTGCTGCTAGACGGATATCTCAAAAGGCATAGACAACAGCCAGATAAATGAATAAATTGGGGTCTACGATAAATTGAGATTAGCTAAACGGTATTGTATTACGAGCTTTTGTTCTATTTTGCAAGTATCTGTTTCTACTGAATAGAAATGCGGTTGGGTATTATTTCATTAATAAAGTGAGCTGACAAAAAGAAATATTTACAGGACATGACAGGGTAAATGAAGTGATAGGTGGATTGAACGTGTTCAGGCTTGGGTGCGGATAGCGTAGCGTGCGAACTGGCAAGCGGGCCGGCAGCGGCGTCGGCACTCGGCACGGGACCCATTTACATAACCGGACGTGTCACGAATAATATGGAAATGGCCCGGCGCCCTGCGAGGAAGCGCGGCTGCACTGCGACCTGCCGTCACTTCGATATTGCCTCCATTTACAACGGGAATGCAATCTCGTTGATGCTAATGTAATGTATGTGCGTCCATTGAAGCGTGACGCCCGCGCCTCCCAACGTTCATAGACCGCACCTCTTGCCACAAAAGATTTAGTGCATACCTACAACGCAACTCTAAAACATTCTGCATTTCAAACGATAGAATCTCTCTTGTTACTCGAAGCCGTAGCACAAACAGCTACGCACTCTGTGTGCGCGGGCTTTGATAGTTTAAAACTGCACTGAATCTTGAAAATAATATAGACTTAGGAGACGTGTGCAAATTACGTGAGCCTGACAGCATAATTTCAATTAATTATCTCTTTCCCTTGTGCTGGCAGATAAATGAGTCCCGAGGGCGCCGTCCGGGCTGAAAACATGAAACTTTGTACACATCCAGCCCGCCCACCGACTGCTCCAGAATCCTAACTTTTGAATTATGTCTCCTTCAAAGCTTTTTTACACAACCCGAGTGTCAAGAAAACCCGACACTTCTCGAACCTTGCCAAAGATTTAAATAAGTACCTACTCATGTTGACATCGTTTACTTTCTGAATTCCATCCGTTTATTAAATGTGTGAATTATTGAAGAGAACCTAGACGCCCGTTTGAAATCTAAATGGGTTTCAGAAACATGTTACGTTTGGGAAAAAAGTAGTAGCTAGCGTGGGCCGCCGGTGTTTCTGTGCGATATGTCGGTTGTCGGAGTGGCAGCCAGTTTCCCAAGCGAACAATGACTTCAGCATCGGGTCGAACTCAATTTCACGCGTGATTTGTATACTTTTATTTCATTTCCACTCCAACAGAATTGCTGATAGAGCAGGCGGCTGTATTAAGCTATCCTTGTAGAAACGCCTAAGCTACGCTTCTTTTAACATTGAATACTTATACATACTTATACATTATTACAATACGTATCGGATAAAATATGAAGTATAGTGAAACAATGAATAATTTGCTGGTTTCATACGGTTTTCAGGTGAACAATGCTGTGTATAATGGTTAGCGAGTCGCGTAGCGCAACTTGACAAACAGCGGCTCGTGTAGCAACATCTTGCGGCTCACGGCAAAGTCGAGCCGACAACGTGATATATTGGGTTGCTTTGTGAGGGCGAGCGGGTAAACACACGCAACCCGAGCGCGCTGCCGCCGCCACCCCGCGCCACGCGCACCCAGCGTAGATAACGTCCTCCAGGACGAGGCTACTAAATTATTTTTTATCTTCAACTCTTGCACAAGTCTTCGCACTTATCTGAAGTTACAGGAAGCGTTTTGGAAGTCAAAAGAATCGTTAAGTGGAATCAAGTCGAAAGATACCACCTACAAAAGTGTAAGATACCTACTTGTTACAAATTGAATTAATCCTTCCCTCAAGAGCTATAAGCTTTCCATTAAATTTTTACAAAACCGTGTCTCCATTTCGCACCTCGTGCCATATCATATTATGTAAAAATTGGTTAAAATTCAAGAGTCATATGCTGTGAGCAAACGACCGTAGGAACATCATGAGAGCAGCAAAATTCCACGGCTCGGTAGACAAGCCGCGTCGCTCGGAACTTTATGACCGGCAAACGATGCGTATGTGCACGACAGTAAAGGCGGTACGTCGATAAAAAGTCCATTGTCGACACCGGGCCGCTTAAGGGTTCGCAAATGACGGGAGGAGTACGAGGAAACGCGATAAAAACTTAGGACGACCGTCTACGTGCCGTCGAACGACAAAGAAATGCTATGTTGGGCCGACACCTCGACAAGCGTGAAATTTGATTGGCGTCCACAAAGAAAACATTGAGCAAAGATACCGTCGCGTAGGTGTGCTCGAACCTCGGCAACCTCGGTGACATGTTGGCGAGGAGAAACGGCCTCAATAGTGAAGAATTCGTTACCTGAAACAAACAAAATGTTTTATTAAATCAACTGAACTGTTACTTGAAGCTACACGACAAACAACATTGCAACCAGCCACCAAACAACATTGTATCTATGTTTATGGGACAAAGGCTAAATTAACTATGAATTAATGAACAAACAAGCGGCGACCTAATGTAATTAAGATTAGGTAAACTAGGCCCTGCTTAGTGGCTTCAAATACTAATTTCATTAAAACTTGTTCTGAGATAAATAATTGGATTCTATAAATCTTTCTCTGAGCAACATTACTTTGATCAGCAACGGAATTTATCGTTTCATTAAGAAATTCTTCGGTCAAAGAAATTTCCAATATAAGGTAGGTATGTCTATGAAAATGGCTTCCGGCTAAAAGAAAACAGCGCGAAGTTACCGATATACCAATATAGGTTGGTAAGTTTTATTTTAGTTAAACTACATACCGTATTCAGTATTCAGTAGGCCGGGGGCCTTGTTTGTTATTTCACTAATCCAGTTTATGTCAACACTTAGCGCCCACTAAACTAAACAATGCGTTTCGAAATATTTCACGCACATGCGGAACTGTTATGGTTTAGCCGATATGATAAATAAATAAATACTGTGTACTCTAGCATGTTGTAGTGGTACATACAAAGGGCGTTATGAACTTTTGAAAGTGGGTTAATTCAGAATCGCTCAATCCGTTGCGTGACTCGGCAAACGGTCGACCAGGTTTCGTGTCTTTCAGTCGCCCTCTGTATAAAAGTAACATTTTCACGTTGTGTTTGTAAAACGTGGAATAGTTTCACAAAGCCGACTCTGTTTCACACGAAACCATTCGATTTGTCGGTGGTTGCTTTGCAAGTTTCGTTCGAAGGGCGTTGTCTGCGTCCATTATGCAAATGGAGGCTCCGCGGGCCGCGGTGGACGTATTTAGCCGATCTATTCAGAGAGCCTGCCCGACAGACGACAGGCTCTCACTATGTACTTTGATCACGGTAACGGGTAGCTCGTAAATTAAATAAATGCTGGCTAGTTTCCACGCTATTGCTGAAACGCAAACAATACAAAAACACTTTTTTCTCGTTGAATTGCTAGCGCGGCTAAAGTTTCGCTAAAATACAGCCTTTATTCAAATAACGTTTGGAATTCAGCGGCAGGTATTTCTGTTATGTTCATCGCTTTGTATTTTTCACTTACCTACTATTGTATTTTGGAATTAAAAAACAATTTATGTTTCATTGTCGACTTTGCATTTTTTCATTTTCTGCGGGTGCTGGTGATGTGGAAGTACAAAATATTGTTGTAAAAAGTTTATTTCATGTTGTGTGCACGACATGTTGATACAAGTAATGGTTGTATAATCATCATCAGGGTGTATCATGTGTGTGTTGTTCCCCGGGGGCGCGGCTGTGGCGGCTGTCGCTGCTCCATTCCGGAGAGTGGCGACACGAGCCGACAAGTGTTTGATACTATCGCGCTAATGTGTTCTGCTATAATCGATACCGACACACGAAAGCGGAATTTTTATTACTCCATATAATGTGGTATTGAACAGTTTCATGAGGCCGTTGACTCGGCATGCGGTTTATGTAAAAGTAGACATTTCCCCAATCAACAAAGTTTTTTCTTTACAACGTCGTTAAAAGCTGCTAAAATTACTACAAATAGATTTCAAGTTTATAATGGACATTATTTTCTCAATTTGCTTGCAGACGGCTGGAGTGTGGAAGACCTATAAACAAGAGCGTGGGATTCGAGCAGATAATATTTAATAACCAGCCCACATCCTTCCCTGTGTATCCTAGTCATTAATAGAAACCGAATGGGTATTAGCTTAATTAGTAATCTCTTTACTAATCTCGTTATGTCCAGAAAGTGCCTCCCACGACATGACACATTACCCTTCCCCGGATGTTTACAAAGGGGACAGATGTACTGGCTTACGTAAAGTGACTTCGTATCGTAGATCCACCGATGTCAAAGTAAAGGCTATTCAAGAGCTTTTTCAGACCCATTTGTGTACGAAATATATTATTATGTGCTTACGTATCTAGAAGCAGCTACTATATATTTTCCCGACTTTCCTTCATAGTTGTAGTTTGGCGAAAACTAAATAAAATAGTTTACAAGGGTTTCTCCCACAGGATACTACACCCTTGTTAACTTTATTTCACTGAAATTCGGTTCGGTAATACTTTTACTGGAACTGAAAACGTACTGATAAACAATATAATAAATTACAAGTTTATGTGGGGAGTCCTGTGTATTCAGAATGACGATACACTAAATGATGTTTGCCTACGTGTGACTAGCACTTGGGGAGTGCCTTCACGTCAATTTTGCTTGTGTAACTGTTGCGTCACTCAAAATGTTTGTACAGCACATGACATACATATGTATGCAGGATATTGCTCACTAGAACACTGATGAAAGCCACCCAATAGACAACGTAATTAGGTAGTTGCGAAAGCGAAGTCATCAAATCCAACTGGTTTGAACACTTGCGCCTCTATTAAAATGAATCCACTCATTACATTCTGGATCCGTTTACATGAAAACCCAAGTTTAATTTTAAATTCTGTTAAAATATGATATTGGGTTCCGGATACTCGGCGCTAGTAATTTGTTGTTGCGGTAGTATCCACGGAACCGCCGCCTCTGAAGGTTTCATTTAAAGATATTGCACTGACTGTGCACTAATATTGCCAACGTTGTGATGTAACAGCTCTATTGATCGAGGAAATGAGAAAAAGCCAATTTTAAAGTAGAAAAGGAAAAATGCCTTCGCGTCCAGCAAGTTAATTAACAGACCCAATGTAAGGCCCCAAAAATAACAGCGATAAGGCAAAAAGTGAAACATGGAGCTTTTGTGTTTCTGTGAATTTCATTTCAGCATCAAACGCTGAAAATAATATTGAAAATGAAGACTTTTAAATTATACCTTCGTTTACTTTCGGGATAAAAAACCAAAAGACCAACCCTTCACATAAATGAACGTATAAAACATTTTCATCTCAAAATTAAAATCATTTGAACAACTTGGGAGGTTTAAAACTGTGTCACAAAAAGCCTAGTCGGCACATTATCTATCGACATCTGCGACACCAATTCGTTCTGCGTCACGTAGCGTAGGCACTCCGAACAAACTTCATGGGAAAACTTTAATTGGAAAATACTCCTAGTTTGCTCAGAATAGGTGTTTTCAGCGCTATCAGCTATTAGCTGTGTACCTAAAACTATTGATTATTCAACGATTCGATGTTACTTTAAGCTTAGTTTGAAGCTTTCTTGTTGTATTCGATAAGTTTTAAAATAGGTTTTGATATAACTAGACACATAAATGTATGTGCTATAATGGTTCTGCTAAGGTAAACATTGGTAATTCATTGATAAACTAACCAACTTTGGATATCTTTAGCTAATATTATCTCGCTACCGACCAACTACGAATTCGTGATCTGAAAATTAGGCTATTAGTATGCAAGTGAAATGATACTGCAGCTGCACATTTATGATAAGATCTCTGGTCATCTCTTACGATAGCCTAGAACACGTGGACGCTTATGACATATCACTCGAATACTCACAAAAATAAACATTCCCATCAATATTCAAATCATATTTTGCAATCAAGCGTCATACAATGTAGGCATCCAGGCATTGTGTCCCCCAATCCAAAAATAAAATCTAGATAGGAATTCGAGCGAGTATTTAACCGCCCACCGCCCAAACATGACTGCTATCGATTGGGACTTAATAATAGAGCCATGTCAGACGCTACGAATGATACATGAGCCACCGATTATGCGAAAAGCAATATCGCCCACTACAAATATTAGCTCGGGACTGCAAAAGAGTAATTCGAAATAAATTCAATTAACTTCGCCTATCAGTCTTTTGTGGCCATGTAATAAAGTTGCGTTTACAATTGAATTGAATTTCTTGGAAACTGTGGGGTTACAATAAAAGTTTCTTCTACTTATTAGATTTTGGGCACGTTTAACCAAGTTTAGTTGGACTGTTGGTTGTTTACATTCGAAATAGAAATAAGCGCTTTTATGTTCTTGCATATGACAACAATGGATATGTCAAAACCACGATAAACAATTTTAACAATGAGGGACATAGATCGAGGAGCATGTTGCAGCTTTTCCGTTTGTATTCTAGCTGACGACGTAGATGCTGCATATTATAACAGTAGCGAGCATTCGCCGCTGAACCGCCGGGAACCAGCTGTGAGGCCACATCATGCGACCCCCTCATAATGAGGCCGCGCTGACTACCACACCGTGCAAGCTCCTTCGTTTGCTATGCTAATTGGTCGGATAAGCTACCAACACGTACATACCGACCTGCCTAATTAGAAATCCGTGGAAAAATAGTGGCTTTGCAACGTATACATAATGAAGCAGCTCCAAGTTAGACTTGAACTTTGTATTGACGGTGCGCGGTGCCATCGCGTACCATCACAACCAAATTATTGTCATGTTTATAATTTTATTAGGAACCGGAAGCAGAAAGTTTCAAGACAGCTTACTAGAATAGTTAGAAATTACGATTTTATTTTTATTATACAAGCTATAAATAAGTTTGTGACCGTAGCTAAGAATTTAGGTTTACAACCTTTTTAAGTAGGAGTAATTTGATTCGAGAGCGCGTAGCTTGGAGTGCTACGAGTTGTAGTTTATCCACCGCAGTCACTAATTAGGTAACGCTGCCAACATGATGTGAGCAACAAAAAAATGTGAAAACTAAAAACGTGGGTATTCATGTGAGGCCATTCATACGCATCTGCATGTTCTTGCATGTAAAGTTTTCACACGCTCGCTCGCTGCGCTAATGAAGTTTTTCGCGCGCCGCCGCCCGCCACACCAGCACTCTCATCTCATCTAATTTGCGTATTTTTATCACCTAATGAAAAGGTTTTCTTTGCATAAGATTTCTAGACAGAATAATAGCAAGTTTATTACAATAAGTTCTGTAATACATTAAAACTTTTTACTATTATGTATTCTTTTAGTTGTACTTTATATTCATGTTATGATAAATAGTTACCGAACAGATACCTAAGAATACTTTTAATGCTTCTATTTGTTTATGGAACATGAAGCTCTATTTCTTTGTCACATTAAGCTAATTTTCAAGAAACTAAAACAGTTAACTAACTAAACATGTTTCCAAGTTTTTTTTCGTTTGCACGCACACTGTTCACAAAGTTTGGTACAAACTCAATAATGGGCTTGTCACTATTGCACTCCCTGTACCCAAATCACATTACCAGGCGGAACGCGGAAAATAAGGGGAAGATTTTTACTTTACTCTTCACATTTTCTCTGAAATTGTATTTATCAAGAAACGTACAATACGCTGTTGCTAACAGACTCGAGTGGTAAAAGTCAAATGATGTATAAATAAAAGTAATATGAGTTACACGTGGAGAGAATATGAGGATATTGAGTTTTCTGTCCTTATCCTTTTGATAGAACCAGTGAAGTGTATATATTAAACAGCTATTCAACTTCCCAACTTCTACCTCCCTCGTCCCCAAATCGTCTAATCCTCCCTGACATCGTCTGATACTTTCGGTATTATGAAAGTGTAGATTAACATTTAATCAATAAACTTGGGTAAAACCCGTACAACTTGTAGGCACTTATCATCATCTTCAATTAGTGGATTAGTAGTCAAAGACGTCTCGATCCTCCACTATTGAGAGCGGGCGCACCACAAAGCCTATACATTGTTGAGTTAACGAACACTAACAAGAGCGTGCTCTATCTACAATGCCGAACATATCAATTAATAGCTATTTCTAGGCACTGTATGACTAATTCTACGCGAATTTAACAACCGATCTTTATGCCAAAGCTATGTAGATTATCTATTTGAACCGGAATGTAACGTTATTGTGAGTTTGTCTAAGTGTGCAAAATCGAATAATCGTACAATGTAGGCAGATAATTACTGTCCAGTGGTTCGTAATCGATAGTGAATTGACTATTTCCCGTTGTATCCCTCTATTAGTTGATTCAAAGCAGCCGTTTAAAGATAAACAACGCTTAAATACATATTTCCTGTGGCTCCATATTTTTGCAGCTTTTTCGTTTAAAATATGGCATAAATTACAATTTATTTTTGCTGTGATTCTTGTATGTAGGTCTACACAAAAATATGACGTGTATAAAGAGCGGCATGAACGTACAATTTATTCAATGCCCGAGGCACGTGGACCCGAGGGATTCCGGGCTGGACAAAGGCTCAAATTCTCATTACATAACGGAATTTCACAGCAATATTCAATTTTGAAAAATAAACCGCATTCGTGATTATTTATTACAGGGTAGCTGTACTCAATAACCAATATGCATGTTGGTAGACTCAAATTTTCGATAAATTAATATTTAACAAGTAAAAGAGTCAAAGATGCGAAGTAAAGAGCAGAAGGAAGTTTAATTGGAAATGTCTTCTGAAATTGATAGGTAGCGCTTTAAGAAGTTTAGCCAATTTGCTTCGGGAATTTGAGAACGACTTCGGATTCCATTTCCTCGATCTTCGCGTTCAGTAATTCAAATTTGAGCGAATTATATGAACAAAACGAATTACACGAACAACGTTTTCATGACGTGTAGGCAGCTAATAACAAAAGCGAGAATGGTGTATAAAAATAATATACAAACGTATTGTATAGAAAACAGTGGGGCTTATAAAAACATTGAGTTGTTTTTCTACGCTTCAGCTATTCCAACTACAAACTTTTATGTTCTCAATTTTCAAAGCAGATAGATTCACTGGTTCTGAATAATAAAATATGCTTTTTCACAGGCTTTAAGAGGGAATATGGGCTGCGCTGAGATTCTCCATACAAATGTATTCTTATTTTTTCTTCCTGAACAAAGTGTGTGGAGCAATCACTTGATCATCCTCCAAAAATGACAAAAAAGAGCTTTAATTTGACGGCCTTAATAAGAGGACTACCAGAAAAATTCGAAACTAATACAAATATTTTATTGGGACAAAAACGATTTCAAAATAAAAAAAGAAAGTAATAAAAACCTGGACTACTTATTATTCTTCACTTTCTTAAAAAATTATATGTCAAAAATAATTTAATGAGCTCAGTTTTCGAGGAGAAAAACTGGCGAAGTGCGAGTCAAACTCGCACATGAAGTATTCCGTACCATCTTAGTAGACAACAACAAATAATACAAATTAAAGGGAGCTTTCCCTTTAATTTGTATTATTTGTTGTTATAGCGGCAACCGTAACACACATTTTGGGATAAGTTCGTTGTTCATAGTGTTTGTATGAATGACAAAGTTACATTTGCGGTTTTATAAATGTGCTATATTTCAAAAACTACTAACTATACCTCGTTGAAACCAATTTTGGTTGAAAGTTTTCATTGCGATGTACAGCTTATTATTCTTTTAATAGAATAGACATAGTGCAAAAACTATGTCAGTTTAAAAGCATTCTATATATATTATTTATTTATTTATGTACACGCAAAATACAAAAAAATGGATAAAAACATAAAAAAGAGAAGAGCACAAAGGTACTGCTTATTTCATAAGAAATATCTTCCAGCAGACCTGCGAGAGGAAAGTTGGATGAGACATGTAGACACAGTGTGTAGAAAAGACAAACAGGAAATTTTTAATTAGAATTAATAACAAAAGCATAATTATATATATGAAATAAAGATACATATATACACATAAAAATAAACACTAATATTTATTTATAATACATACATACCTATAATATATGAACATACATATAATATATACATAATATTACGGTATAGAGGAGAGGCAATGCTCTTAGACTTGTTTTTTGAAAATTTATAAAGATTTAGACTCTAGAATTTTAGGCGGAAGTGCGTTCCACAAACGTACTGCGTGAACAGAGAAGGAATAAGAAAATAATTCGGTTTTAGGCATTGACTTATATATTACTGCGTAAGGACTGGGCAGACGGCATGTTAAAATGACGCCTCAAACGTGGTCCCAAAATGGTCTTTCCTAAGCCGAAGTGAACTAGTCCACGATCGGCTCTCTTCGGGTGCGGTCGTAAATTTTATTAAAAGCTTTATTTATGTTCTTTATACCTCGAAAATACCACGCCGCTTATACAAGGTTATAGTCTACATTTCTTTTTTCATTTCTCCTTTTGCAGGTCTGCTGGCAGAAATTTCTTGAGAAATAAGCAGTACCTTTGTACTCATATGTTATATTATGATATTTTTCCTGTACTGTCTACTGTGTGTACATAAATAGTAAAATAAATAAATAAGGTTACGTTAACGAGCAGACTACACCGATTCTCTGCATGGCGAACGCGTCGAGCAAATGTTCGGACGACCGTATCTTTAGTTTTTACATCTATGGTTATAGGGGATGGGAAATTAAGATGATGCCTAAGGTGGGATCTACACAGAGCATCAGAGGGACAGGTAAAGAAAAAAGGATCGCGTAGGTAGCTGGGATATGCAAGATTATGACCCTGGGACTTCGTCGAGCTTCATTGTCTCGGCGCTTTTCTTGTGGTCGCCACTGTTGATTCTGGCTAACAGGAGTTACAGTGGTTTGGAAGTAGTGTGGCGGGCTTGTCCCAAAAAAAAAAAAAAAAATGCAAGATTATGAAGAATGTTGTAGACAAGACATAATATTCGAGTGTTTCGGCGAAGACGGATAGGAAGCCACTTGAGTTCCTTGCGGAAGTGAGAAACATGGTCTTATTTCCTCAGACCAAACACAAACTGGATACAAAGGTTTTGCAGGCGCTCAAGCTTATTTTACAACTCCTCGGTGGCATCCAAATAGCAGGCATCAGCGTAATCAATGATCGGCTGAATCAGAGATTGAGCTAGGAAAATTTTGGTTTTAGGTATTATTGATGCTTCTGAATAGAAAACGACATTAAAAAAGAAATAAAGACATTCTTTATTTTTGAGCATTGAAATATAGCAATAAATATTCATGTCAGTATTTCACAAGAAACTTTACAAGTCCATAAAAAGAAAAAAGCCGCAACTATATTCTACGTTTAATAATATGATAGCAAGTTCCGAAGCACACATATATTATAGTAAGTTATTGAAACGCGCTCCATCGGCGGAGCGACCAAGTGCAACGGCATAGAGTCAGTTTGCGTCCGTAAGCACAAGCGAACGAACGTACTATCGTGTCGGTGACTCATCGAACGAAGATGGCGTCTAATAATATTGTAAAATGCAATCAGTGCAATTTAGTAGTTAGCGAGTTATTAGCCTTTATCCAAAATAAAGTGGACGTTATGAACGAAGAAAGTTTGGTGAATCTGTGTGTGTCGAGCTTTTCTGCGGAGGAGATCGAAAGTGCAAAGGGCTTGCTCTTTGAATCAGTGCCTACTTCGAAGAAGAAGATAAATAGAAGGAAGGATGGACGCGCGAAGAGAGATTTGTTTGACGTTGTGAGTCTTTTTAAAGAGATTGATCCGGATTTAATTCCAGTATTTGTTGCAAGGGACTTACAGAAGCTCCCTCCAGTTCATTTTGACCATGTTGATCCAACAAGGCTCTTAAAGGATATACTGGTCATTCAAAGTGAATTAAGGTCGATTAAGGAGTCGTATGTTACCGAAGAAAAGTTTAACGCAGTTAGAAATGAACTTATTCATTTGAAAAATGTGTCGTTGGTGAACAATAACTTTAACTGCTATGTGAGTAAGAAGAGAGGTGGAGGTAGTAACATATCAAATAGCTACTGTTTGGACAGCGGACCAGTCGACCTACCCCCTGTTTTAGACGCGGAACCGAGTATAACGCAAAGTCAAGCTCGACAAAATGAGTCATTGCTGAGAGCGGCCTGTGTCGATGAGGCGCGAGCGGCGGCGCCGGGATCCCCTGCGCCCGCGCCCTCGCGCCCTCCTGCGACGCCCAGCCGGCCCGTTCCAGTGCAAGTGAAGGAGTGCGGACGTACCGAGATTTCGAACACGAATGCGCCGCCGCCGCAGCCGCCGTTGTCGCCGCGTGAGTCATCAACGCCAATGTATCGTGCGGATCGTCGTACGATTGCGAATACGTGTTTACATAATACTTTTGCGAACGTAGTTAATACAGAAAAGCAATGGAAGGTTGAGAAACCGATGGAGCAGTGGGTATTAGTACAACAAAAGAGATTGAAAAATCGTTTTAATACCTTGGAAGGCAAAGCACGAAATACAGGCTGTGAAAAGTTCAAAGCTGCTGATATACAGGTGCCTTTGTTCATCAATAATGTTGACAGAAACTCATCTGAGACGGACATTGTTGACTATATATTGGAAAAAACCCGAGTTCATGTCACTCTGAAAGAGATAAAAGCGAAGGTTCAGAGGAAGTACAGTTCGTATAAAATGCAGGTGCCTAGTGCAAAGCTCTCACTGTTTCTAGATGACACTTTATGGCCTGAAGGGATTACTGTTAGAAAATTTATTGAATTTAAAAATAAGGATAATGGATCACCATACAGGCATGAGAATAAATAGAACTAAATTTGTGAGTTTCAATTGCTATTCTGTTAAGAACTCCATTGAATACGTCAGGACTTTGTGTCACACCGCAGACTTTTTGGCGTTACAAGAAACATGGCTACTGCCTGACGACATTCCGTACCTAGGAGAAATTCATCAAGACTTTGCGTACACCGGGAAATCTTCGGTGGACACTACGTCGGGTTTGCTGAAGGGCAGGCCATATGGCGGAGTGGCTCTTCTATGGCGTAAAAGTGTGTTCCAATCGGTTACGGTCATGGACTGTGAGAGTGAACGTATAGTGGCCGTTAAAGTAGTGTGTGATGATCGCGAATTATTGGTGATGTCGGTATACATGCCAACGGATAGTCTTGACAATTTTGAAGTTTTTGTGAGTTGCCTCGGCGAAATCAGTGCGCTTATAGAGACTAGTGGTACTGGCACAGTGTACATACTAGGTGATTTTAACGCTAATCCAGGCGCCTTATTCGGTAATGAGCTTTTGAAGTTCTGTGCTGAGCAACGGTGGTCGTGTGCAGACATAGAATGGTTGGGACTCAATTCTGGTACGTATACATTTCTTAGTAATGCGCACGGGACCACGTCATGGTTGGACCATGTCATCACTACCGAAGTCGCAAAAGAAACTGTTTTGGGCTTAAGTATACTTTATGAAATGTCAAGTTCCGATCATTTCGCTGTCGAACTGTTGTGTGACCTTAATATTTTGGTACCAAAAGTACGGATGAGAGGCTCATTGCCGGATAAGGCTATATGGGGTGAAAGAGACAAAGAGCAGCTCAATGAATATTTGTACGTTTGCTCAACTAAGCTGCGTGATATCCACTTTCCGTGTGAATTACATAACTGCGCGGATGTTGTGTGTAAAAATATAGACCACAACAAAATAATTGATAAACTGTATTATAATGTTGTGAATGTACTTAGGGACGCTGCGGTGGCGTGCTCTAAAACTAGAACTGTTAAATCTAAAAAGAAAAGAAATGTGACAGGCTGGAATAAACATTGTAAAAAGGCATATGAGGAGGCTAGGCTTCGGTTTCATGAGTGGGTCGCCCAGGGCAAAAAGACCGCCGGTCAGGCTTATGATCGGATGCGAATATCTCGAAGTAGGTTTAAACAACAACTCAAGTGGTGTAAGGACAATGAAACTCAGATAAAGATGGACATTCTTGCATCACAGCATGCCACAAAAAGCTTTAGTAAGTTTTGGAAGGAGACAAACAAACTGAATCCGAGGCCGAGTGTCCCAGTTAGTGTTGAGGGGGTTAGTGACGCCGACCAAATAGCTAACTTGTTCAAGGAGCATTTTGGGGTACTTTCTTCACTGGAACCCGCGACGACCACTACAGAGGTTGGGGGTACTGGTCTGACGAAACAGCCTGTTCGGATCACTGCGAAACAAGTTGCCAAAGTGATCAGAGACATGAAGCGAGGAAAGTCCCCGGGCCATGACTCACTCGGCATAGAACATTTGCAGCATGCAGGCGTTCATCTGCCGAGAGTGCTCGCTATGTTGTTTACATTTTGCATAAGGCATTCATACCTCCCTGAGGCAATGATGAGAACTATAGTGGTTCCTATAATAAAGAACAAGACAGGAGACGCCTCTAAGTTAAGTAATTACAGGCCTATATCGCTTGCGACAGTCGTTGCTAAGGTTTTGGACGGTGTCATTGATATTCAGTTAAGACAACACCTACAGCTTCACGATGCCCAGTTTGGCTTTCGCCCTGGCTTGTCTACAGAAATGGCTATACTGAATCTCAAACATACCGTCCAATACTACACTGACAGGAGCACACCGGTCTATGCCTGCTTCTTAGATCTATCTAGAGCTTTTGATCTTGTTTCGTACGACGGGCTGTGGCGAAAATTGTCGTGTGATACGGATCTACCTACTGAATACGTAAGTCTCCTAAAGTATTGGTATGGCAACCAGAGCAATTTTGTGCGGTGGTCGGGGTCACTTTCGGTTGAGTATGGGTTGGAATGTGGTGTGAGGCAAGGCGGGCTTACCTCACCGACGCTCTTCAATTTATACATTGACCGTCTGATCCGTGAACTCAGTAGTGCCGGTGTGGGCTGTTCGATTGATGGTGTTCTTGTCAACAACATCAGTTATGCGGACGACATGGTGCTGCTGAGTCCATCGATCAGTGCCCTTCGAAAGCTGATTTCGATCTGCGAGCGTTATGCGGGGGCCCACGGGCTCAGATATAACGTCATTAAAAGCGAGCTCATGGTGTTTAAGGCGGGCTCTAAGACTTATGACACTGTCCCACAGGTCACGTTGAATGGTAGTATCCTTAAAAGAGTCTCGAAGTTTAAGTATCTGGGCCATTGGGTCACCGAGACGCTTGTAGATGATATGGACATAGATAGGGAGCGCAGGGCTTTGTCTGTTAGAGCTAATATGCTGGCTCGTAGGTTTGCGCGCTGTACTACGGAAGTAAAAACTACGTTGTTTAAGGCATTTTGCCAATCGTTTTACACGTGCGGCCTATGGGTCAAGCATACGAAAAAATCGTACGACACCCTGCGTGTTCTCTATAATAATGCCTTCAGGGCGCTGATGAAACTGCCTCGCTATTGTAGCGCGTCGGGTATGTTTGCGGATGCAAATATAGATGGATTTGCGGCGATTATTCGCAAGAGAGTTGTGTCCCTGATGCGTCGCATAAGAGGCAGTTCCAACAGCTACCTTCAGATGTTCGCTTGGAGGATGGATCTGGATCTCGACTGCCCTATAATGCGGTACTGGACCAGGCTGCATGTTGAGCATTCCGGATCCGGACCTAAATTTAGACTAAGGTGACATTGTGTATTTTAATATTGTTTGTATTTTAAATTTTTACGTGTATTTTAATCTTTGTGTATTTGTTAATCTTTTTATGACTTTTAATATTTTTTTGTAAATGTTTACCATTTTGTTAATGTGAAATTGTTATTAATGTGTTTTGTATTGTATTCTTTTAATATGGATGTAATTCTGAATTAAAATATTTGAATTGAATTGAATAGAGGAGTGGTGCTTCAAAACGCATTAGCATTACTCGCCTGATGAAACTTATGCATATTGTACGTCAACTTATTTAAACTAATATTAGAGAGAGATAGAGCTATAGAACCTAAGTGGCTTCGGCAAGTCCCGAGCTTGACGGCGAAGATCCGCCTTCAGTCAATGTTAGCTCTACACTTCACTGGTACACTAATCAAATAATTTAGATGATGTACCTAAATTGAATTCCGTTTTGTTTGATGACTATGTGTGGTATCTATCGTTGTTTTTTGTTACACTGGAATGCCACTAGAAGGTGACCTTTCTTTTTACTCAAGTCCCTAAAATGTATCGTTTTTCTCTGATCACAAAAATCGAATAGTTATTGTTAGACTGACGTGTACCTATTAGCACACCCATATTTTGCGCGTTTGTTTAAGTCCTATGTAATAGAGGGCGAGCCTATTGCCATCAACCGGGCACAAATCCAGATTCTATAGCTGCTACTGACAAATTCCAGAATAAACACGTAAATGTAGAAGAAAACCGCCACGAATTATAAGAACAATGTCTACTAAGCGATTGACTAGAACAGTCTTACTAGTAGAACCTTCCATCCAGGCCATAAAATATGAGCCACAAACTTACTGCCGCACTCAGAGACGTTTAATGATTACTTAAACCATCACTATTAGTAAAGATTTTGACATTTTATTGAAGGTCTTGTAAGTCAAACCTTTACTAAATGGTAATAATAAGTAAGTAAACTACTAAGCTAACTAAGCAGTTTCAAGAACTGTACATAATTTGCGTTTGTGGCTCATATTTTATGGCCTGGAAGGTTATACTGGTAACGCGCCTTACTCCAAAGCGCAAGTCTTCAACTACCATACCAAACTTATCCATCCAACTAAACGGCTCGCTCTATTACTAAGTTATCAGATATACGTCATACCTACCTGTCAATTTAAGTTTGTACAAATCAAAACGGTACGGCAGGTTTAATTATTCATTTTATATTCAATCTTTCCCTTCACAAATACCGTTTAATGCCATAAACGTTAAATTGCAAACTAAAAGCACAAACGTTCATTAAAGTCAAAATATTGTGTTCGGGTTCAATAAATAATGTTCTTATTTAATTGATCATGAAATTAACATCAGTTCCACATCCAGCATCCGTAAACGATAAGTTTGTTTTCAAACATAAGGTGTTCAAATAAATCTAGTATTTTTATTGCAGTCTTCCTTCCTGGTATCGTCATAACATTCTTACCACGACTCTATGAAGTTTATCATGGTTAACAAGTCGAATTATTTTATTCATACGTAAGTAAGCTAGCAAAGAAGAATATTCCTACGTTTTTGAAAAAGTTATTACGCCTACTACAAAATGTTTAGAAGTCCGACCACCCACCGAATCATAATATTTTCTCTAAGATAAAGATTATGAAGAAGATTATTCAAGTTTTATCGAAGCAAACTTTCCTTAACTTGCTCCAGTGTCCTTTCTAGGGATCAATTCAAACAACTTGAATTTAAACGGTACAGTGTTGATACAGCTTCAATTTTTATAGTCTCAGTACTAAGCGGAGCGAGCACGGGCGGTGCCAGAGGCGCTTACAACTCCTGACAATATTTGAACACTGCATTGAACAAACATATTCTTCAACAAAAGCTTATTCTAACAGCACCCGATACACCGATAGCGACACTTTACAAACAATGAGTATGAAAATCGTACGTAATGTACATACATCCTTTTACGAGCTTCTTTACAAAAATCCGTATACGCGTGAAGATAACACTTTTATCCCTCATGAGACGAGGACAACTCATCGCCTTTTGGGTATTGTCGGTTTTACATACATAATATTGTTACTTAAGCTAGTGTGTTTCCTTCCACAAGACTTATTTCGCATTTACATAACATGACAAGGATTTTATGTCAATCATTTTCCCTCGCTTTTATTTCAGGAAATAAACTTTCGCCGAACATATTGTAGAACTCTAGCCACGAATCATTATAATTTCTTCATCTATCATTCCGTCCATCTGTATCTCGTAAGCTCGCACTTTTAGATGTATTTTATCTATCCCGTTTATGTTTCGATATTTAGGAATCGCTTCAACTTATTTTATTGAACTGTGTTCGATTGAACACCTCGTAAATTACCAAGATTAGATTTATATAAAAATCAAAGAAGCATTTCATTATTTGCACAGCTAACAGATGTATGAAATACACCTTGAGCAATTATTGACATAACTAGGTTAAATATTTATTATGCAGACGTAAGTCTACATTATGCTACCCTACATCCAAAAATAGCCGTTGAACACTACTTAGGCATAGAAAAGACGCGAGTCACATCCGTTCCACAAGGATGCCTATGTTTTATTACATTCCTCACACACGGCAAGACATTACGGCGTACGTGCGCGGTCAAAATTACCTCCCTTGTTCATTCATGACAATGCCCTATTAAGGATACAATGTTACAATGTACACGATCCCTAATATTACCCAGTTAAAGACGCTCGTCTCGAATATGGAGCTCCATTTTGTAGTAGAGATGTAATTTCGGGTGGCTCATTCCAATATACGCTGGAGGCTTGAGAACTCTCATTATCGGCTATTGTCACGTTCGTGTTCTTTGCAATGCAAGCTTTGCTTTTTTTTTCTAGCGAAAAAGTAGAAATACAAAAGGGGTTTTCATCTTCCCGTCCTCATCAATATTTCCGTGAGGACCCCGATTCCGACATAAGCCTTTGTTATTGATGTTAACGTTGCCTCTCTTTGCGCTTCCGACTAGATATTAAATGACAAAGTAGTGCATTATTGCTCGGAAGCGCCTTTTGTGAACATTTATTACTGAAGATACACTTCGATATTGTTGCGACTTTAGTCGGAATTGTTACGATTCTAGTAGATACCTGTCTACTTGTTTGTGCCAATAAAGAGCATTGTTTTATGAGAAAGAGAACAATTATAGGAAATCCTTCGGAAAATGAAGAAGCAACATTAAATGCATTTATTAAATGTATTCTATTCTATTCTATTATAACAACTCAGCATATTTTAATAATCATTCTTATTCTTCTAAGAAGTTAATAAAACCTTCAAAGGCGTTTCACAAACGCGAAAATAGTCACCGCAACATACTGTAAAGGGAACAAAATAAACCCACTTTTTGTCAAATTCCCTTCACGTCTGCACTTACAGGCAAGGCAACACTATTCAATGTTTTATCAAAATGGGAACCGAACTAAAGGAAATACGTCCTTGATACGCGTGGACGAACATGATCAAAATATAAAAGCATTCACGAACCTCCGAAGAAAGGATGACACATTTTTACTCAATTAGGAAGACCTTTTTTTACCAGTTCTACAACAACACAACACACAACAGCAGAGCAGCAGCAGAGTGAAACAATAACTTTAAAGTTAGGCAAATGTCAGAGTATCTTGGAGCTAAATACTTAAATTTGGTGTTTGACTGAGTCTGAGTCCCGTTCGACGACGGATCTATGCTCTTGGCTCTATTTCATTAGCCAGGCGTCGCGTCGGCTACATCTGATTATATCATAGCGGAAATTGAATCGTTGCGAGCAGATACCGGTACAGCACGCGTACATAAACTAAGCACTAAGTTTATACTCTTGTATAGACATCACTTCCCAAGTCACAACAAAGCCATATTTCACTGTACCTACAATAATGGTAATTTATTTTTTATTTATTATGAAAATATTAAAAAGCAGCAGCTCACGATACCTATTTCTGTCAATATAAACAGTTAATCGTGATAAATTGTTTCTTTGATTAATGTTAACTCTCGACTTGTTTCTGGAAACACGCGAGCGAGCTGGTTAACCCTACGGTGCACGCAATTTATTAAATTCCCTTTTATCCTCAAAAACGTATACGTACTTTTTTATTCGTAATACGCTTCAACGCCTTACAAGGCCCTGTGATGTTGACCCGACATGTCCCGTAAATCGAGTCGGTCTTCGAGGCATGTTTCATTAATATTTATGACTGGAACATTATCATTAAAAATATATTTTGACTGGCCGGGTATCACCGATACGCCCCATTCAATATCCTTTTACAACCGCTCGGTTTATTAGAGGTTTTAATTTCGAAATCTGAATATAAAATATGTTTTGTCATCTGGACACAATTATTTTCTTACATGTCTGGGTAATAATTAAGAGAGCTAATGAAATATTCAATTACCTGTCGTGTGCAAGTTCACGAATCGATTTAGAGAAATAGGTTAATGCAGTGCTTGTAGATAACGGTCTTATGAAGCAAGCGTGTCACTGGTAATGCATTATGCATATAGGTAGGTATCTTCTATCTCTTGGCGTGTCCTGCCTTACTGCCTGATACTGATTAGCTCGAAGGAATAATTATGTCGTGCTTCTACTTATGTCGTTTATCTACGGCAATTTCATTTCCATCTACACTACTGCAGTATTAAAGAATACCGACTTAATATGACTGAAAGTGTGTGCCATTATTCGTAGTTATAAAACTGAAAAAAAAAAATATGTTGACTGAACAATATGAGGCAAAGAAATTTTGAAAAGAGAACTTGGTATACTGAGAAGACAACGACGGACGGCTACATTCGAGAAGTGACCAAGAGCACATCAAACGGAAAAAAACCACAAACGCTATGTGCGAACGATTAAACGAGTGATCTTTGAAACATTGCAGATAATCCAGCTGAGATCGAATAAAGGTGCAAAAAAAGGAAGCTAAGGCGGATGAAAGCTTGAAAGCAGTCCTCGGTAGCTAAAGAGAATATTGAAGCCTTGATGACTATCTTTCGAACGCCTAGTCTTAAGCTACTTATCTTGCTAGGTAAAACAAGTGTAAAGATTAATAGATCCTACATTTATTATAAGTTTACTGCCCATTTCTACTTTCTTTTAATGTCTCGTAGTTAGTGGCTGCTATTAAATTGCTTTTAGTTGACCGCTAACCATTAATAACTCAGCGCAGATTTAATGCGGGAAAGTAAAATATTGCTAACATTTACAATGTTGCACAGACTACGTTGTCCAAGATATTCTTTTTGATAACACGAGCAGGACGCACTTTTGTGATAGTTGTGGTTTTATTCACCAAAGAAGGCTTTAGTAATTCACAAGCAGTCAGATTCTATTTGGGTCACAGATTACTTTTTACTGTACCATTTTTTCGTATCGTATCCTGTCTATTGCTTTTGCTGTTGTAGTTAATTCTATTAGAAAAAAAATATTTGAGACCTATAGGTGCATTATTACCGTAGACGACTGACCATCGGGTGCTGTTGCTACCGCTCGACCCAGAATCTCCACCATAAACATCTACTGCCACTTGGTTCAGGGCATGCCATAATCAATTTGCTAAGCATATGTATCAAGTGTTGAAATTCAAATATTTATCGTCGGTTCCCAGGCGCATGCGCTGGCCGACCGTTGACCCTGCGCCCGCGCGCCCGTTCGCCGAGAATGCGTCTGCTTTCTGTACGCTGCGCCTGGGCACCCGGATCGGGACATGACAAACAACTACAAGTTCTCGATACTGCTACGGGAATATGATGTGACGACACAAACACTGAACGACGACATAGACTTGCACATAATTAATTGTCTATTTGCGTGTTTAAACTTCTTCTAAGAAGGGTCAACATACGGTGGGGCTTGAAACATTGAAACTAATTGAATTGTAAAATTGACCTATTTAATCAATGAATAGGACGATTAATTTCCAGTAGAACGTTTCTGTCTAATGAAGTAATGATACAATGGCTATACAATTTGGGACGCCGAACTGTCGGAGTCACTGGAGTACGCTCCAAATGTCTATAACACCTAATTCCCTAACAATAACAATATCGATCTGTCAGCTGTTACGCAAGCGACCGTTTGGCTCTCACTTACCGCGCCAGAGGAAGCCATCTACCGTACTACTACAAACAGTTTAATAACACACAATACCCAGCTGAACATTTATTGCACAGAATGAGTTATGGTGTCTACTAAACATTTTGTTTTCTCTGAATGAACATGTTAACCCAAATAGAACGGAAAATAAAAGTATGTGCTACGAAAGAATATTACCCCATGTTATCGAAGAAATATGTATTCGTTGATAACATATAAACAGCCGAAATAACAAGTCGATAAAAGCAATTACTGGAGGCAAACGAAAAATATTATACCGAACCGAACAGATCTGGTGAATTCATTAAGCCCCAATTATATTGATTTTAATACTTTTGCCAAGTCGGCAAGGGAACACGAAATTGTTTTATATCACTATAAATTAGCACGGACTGTTAAATCATAACACTTGCAAACTACAAGGGTAAGTAATTACCATAATGAAAAGGTTAATTGTATAAATAACTGGTCCGTGTGTCGTTTTTATGAAATTAATGGAAAGCCAGTAGACTCATGTCAAAATGTGAACGCGACACCGAGTGCGATGATGAAACACGAAAGTAATACGCCGCAAAATTAATGACCAAACACGGAGTGACTTACGCAGTCAGACATCTGACTTTTGGTATTATAGAGCACTGGCATCAGTGGCATGGCATGTCACCTCGACTGTGATTACTTGCGTGCGTCCTGTTTGGATAACCCTAACGTTAACCTAAATTATGTGCTGAGACTCGGAAATCATAAGTCATCTTCATAGCAAATTACTATAAATTAATCTTTCGTGTATTCATATAACAAGATAATAATAATAGCAACGTACTACTGCAGTGCCGTACGTTATGCAATTAGTTGATTAGTGTCATCCAAAAATTAATAAACGTCATAGCATATGGCTTTTGCATCCCCCAGAGCTAAAGTAATAACATGATCGAAGCTGAAATATTGACATTATGTAATTAGTTAGCGTAGGAGACGGATCACTGGTTCGCGGAGACACGAGTCAATTTAATTAAATGTCAACGCGGCCAATGCACCGAAAGCGTCGAATGCAGGGATTAATATCAGTATTCACTTAGATAGGCAACGCATTCATATCCACTCAATAGAATCCATATTCCATTTTATTGAAAGCATATGTGCGCAGTCTATTACATGCAAAGTCAAAGTGTAGTACACTCATGGACTACACGTCGGTATTTGACATTGGAATTCATATTTCTCTAAACGGCACACATACCACCGATCGATTCAACATGCGACACAGTGCCAGTATTCCCGGAATTCGTTTTGTAACGTACTGTATAAAATTGGTATCGGCACCTAGCTGATAGCATCTGCAAATATGTATAAAAGCTTTTCATTTGTTTTACATAGGTACGCTATTGTACTTTTATGGACGTAAAAATAAAGCATACCATTTTGAAAACGAGGCATACGGCCGTTTTAAAACAAAACAGAGCTTTAAATGGCTTCATGTGGGTAATCACAATGAAGGGGTTCCATTATTAATATCGAGTTAAAGAGCGCTTTACCTGAAGAGCTCTCGAAGTCATTAGGTCGCGGCGCCCATTACGGACAGGTCTCATAATGGAAGCACCTTATGTTACGAGCCGCTCCCCGGACTAATGGCGCGTCAGGCTTTAATACAGTTAGGACTCTTAATTAATTTACACATAACTCGTTTATAGATTTATTTCATAATTGAGATTCAAGAAGTTGCGTTTGATTTCATTTAGTAAGAAATTCCGCATTCTGTACACCGTAAAGGACTTCAGCATTTTTACGTCGTCCATTTTGTACATGTTTCTGCCGCAATCACAGAGCTGTACTCCCGCCGACCACTAATAAACATTCCAACCGACCTAACCTCTTGTGAATCCTCGAGTCAGGATTCCACTTAGAAAGAAAAGAAAAAGACAGGGCCTGATGCTATTTTTAACTTTATATCCAAGACATTGAGTAGGTTTTTAAGAACCCGTTTGGAAGCTTCTAGAATTGTAGAGGCACAAGAATATGCGAAGTCCGAGCTGAGAGAAGTTGGAGCACAGAAATCTTGAAAATAATAATCCTAGCATAACAAGTTTCAAACTTTCAAACAAAAAGCAGAGGCTCGGGTCAGAGCCGTCAGGGGTGCACTCAGTAACTAGCCGTGAATAAATCTTAATATACAGAGTAATTTTAAAGAAAGCTCAAACAAGAACTATACTCTCTATACTATACTCAAAAACTGTAATGTACTCTGAGGGTCGAAAGGTTGGAATCGCGCCACAACATCAACTTTAAGTCATTTGTGGTACGCGTTCCAACCCAACATCTTCAGACCTGTTTACAGGAAGACTTTTGGCCGAAAGGTGTCGTTTTCCGTCGTTTCCGAGGACGGTTACGCGACACCTCGCAGCGAAACTCGACGCCGACATTACGTGTTTAGTTATTAGATTTACTGTTTTATATGTATTAGTTTGTTATTATTGTTTTATATTATTGTGTGTATTTTACCTATGGGTCCTAGTTGCCTGAAATAAAATGATTATTATTATTATTATACATAGAAGTAATTAGATAGAAATACTAGAAACAGACTAAGTTATGAATTTTGTGGATTCAGAGCTCTGAATCTCAAAAGCTCATTGTATACCGTATTAACATCTTGGCCATTTCTTTCGTTATTGATCATCATCGGCCTCCAGTAACTACAATGTTTCGACGAATATGTCACGTGTTCAGCAGTTTGAGCCGAACGGAGCCCGCACAAAATCGAATAAGTTTCGTTGGAAGTTTACAGGAAAACCGAATGGTGAAACCCATTCGGTGCTTTTTAACAAAAAGGGTTTTAATTAACTTAAGTACCTACTTAGTTACGTAAGTACAAATGTAAGATGAATTTAATCTTTTAAATGAGTCTAACGTTACAACTTCCCCGGATCTTACGTTCCTGTTCGCGGGCAATGCATTTCCTGAGCAACTTTAAATATTAGTACGAACAAGTTCCTAAGTTTCTGCAAGATTTTCTTAACAAATTCCATGTTAAACACGTTTCTGCTTAAGTAACTGCGCATTTTTGCTTGTTTTTTGGTGAAGACATGTTTTTTGTGTACTATAAATGGTAAACGTACTCAGATAGTTATTTAATTAAGAAGCTGTTTAATTAATTGAAAGTAAACCACATGGGCTTAAAGTGAGCATTAATGTCAATTAACAAGTATTAATGGAAGCTGTGATTCGTGTAGCCGGCTTCTGTTAACTCCTGCGAGTATCGGATCCGTTTGATTGAACACCCAGTGAACTGCGCCGCTTAATCACGGTTACACGGTGTGTTGCCTGATTATAGCGATGTGTTGCTGCAACACTGACTCCAACCTTTTAGATGGTTTACTTGAGATGGCAACTTTTGGATTAGTCTGTTCAATGGAGCAGTCAATTCGGATTTGAAACGGACTTATTGAAATGATGAGGATAGTCTTGGAATATTCTAATTTTGAGGAAAGAGTCTATTATGAAAGTTTTAACAGAAATCAGGAATATATAGGTACTTAAGATTTTATTGGTGTTCTGCATGTATGTACCACATTGAAATACCTACAATAGCTTAAAGATTCATATATTGTAATATTAGAAACAGAGGTCTGAATTTCAAAGCTTCAAATCAAAACTGCAGAAAACACTGCAATAAAAACTGGAAAAAATAAAACAAAGCTGATGCTAAGCAAAAATAAAGTAATATAAGTTGAGTCCAGAGTCCCAACTTTGAGAAAGGTCTTTGTAAGGGTCGAATAGGCAATCAAAAGAAGCTAGTACTTGTAGTTTCTTATTGTAAATGATTGTACTGTTACTTTTTATTGCTGTATGTTAAATAGAAATCCACGTCCAAAGCGTCTACAAAGTTGTTTTACAAAAAAACAAAGAAGGTAAATACAAATACAAAATAAACTATTTCTGCTCAAACGTACTTACATTTTGTAAGTTGTTGTACCTATTTATCTTACTTTTGACTAGACTTGTAGGAACTTGTCTGAAGTTTTCCTACCTAATCAAACGAGAAGTTTGCAGAAAATCGCGTCAAAAGTTTGACTACAACACCAGAGCTAGTTCAAACTTGACGCCGCTGCAACGAAATGTTCCCCGGAGACGTCCCGAGCTAAGTAATTCTTAACTGCGCAAGACTAGTTTTAATACTCAGGAAGAGAGATTCAAGCATTATAAGGAAATCCGGTGTTCTTAACTCAAATAAAATTATGGCACACAGCCATACGTCTAAATTATCCATAAAATATTTGGCAATATTGAGGTAGAAACTATACTTTCTGAGATCTGTTCCATTTTCAGCTCTATGTGGGCGATTTTTATAAACTCTGAATATGCATAGAATAGAGGGACAAGTAACTGATAAACTGACCATTATTTTAAATGGATATTTTGTCAGATTAGATCTTGGTAACACACTACTCGCATAAAGCACTTAAAAGAGAAGTCGTAATTAAACGGCGGCTGAGTGAATCCGACGTTTTATTATAGAACATCTATAAAACACCCACATCGACTGGCACTTCACGAATTTTACCGACAATGCGACGATCGAACGAAACTTAAAATTTTCACAACATTCGAGGAAATTGTATTTAGCGGTTACGACAAAAACGAGCTAAGTCTTTAAATAAAGGCCATATTACGATAAGCATGCAAGGTTAAAAAACTCCTAGAAAACTTATTTCCAGATCCAAGGCATGCCAACAGCCCGTGATCAGTATCTAAGCCCCACTTAGGTCCTAAAAAATGGTGCGCACAGAAACAAATAGAAAACATAATCGAGGCTTTCCATTTTGTGTAAATACGAAGTTTGTGTTCTCGTGATTGATGACGTCTGAAAACGTAGACGAAAATTCGGGGGAAAAATATATGACAGAATTCGTAAAGTGAAACAAGGATTGCGTAGATGTTACGACCACCCTCGTCCTCATCCTAGCCACGCCGGCGTCGGCAAGCGGCTAGACGGCGCGTCTCCATATTGCCACAATGCAACCTCGTTAAACAAACGAGCTCACATACACTATCCTAGTCTCCTTTATGTTCTTTTGTTTTACAGGTGAGGAAGAGACACGCTAATCCACGTGATGAAGAAACAGTCATAAAAATACGACGCGTAGCGCCATAAACCAAGACTATCAAGTGTCAATCATAGTGATGAACGTTGGCGTTTGATGTGTCCACGTTGCGCCATCATACCAAACATGACAGATGACGTAATCATTGGAAGTTCAGATACATCTACAACATACCTTAATGCTTATAGGTTTTATGTAAAATCTAAGTTATATTCTGTGCTTCCTTTCCTACTTAAAAGATACCGATATCCTTGAAAAACCTTCCGATACAAATGAAATTCATACCAAAAGAAAGTCGTGAAAAAGGAAAGAAGGGTCATCTTTGTGATAAAAATAGGGATCGTAACTTGTACTCAAATGTAATTTGGGCACTCTTCACGATTTAATGATATCGCCTGCGTCATAGCAACAAAAGATAAAATCAATACATCCCACATTCCCACATTCAAGTTAGGAGCTTTTCCGATGAATCTAAAAATAAACTTATTGTGCAGGTTATTTTTAGTTGAACCGAACACTTTCATACCTATTCCACGATTCTGGAATTAGAAACATCTAGTGGGAGTAAATCCGACTTCATGATTTTCATTTACGAGGAAATATACCTAAACAATAATTCATGGCTTGCGTGACTACCAAGCAGTATTGATGCTGCCGGGGTTCAGTTAATCGTAAAAGTGTAAGCAACGTAAAATATGACCCAATTGGCCTGAAACAAGGCTGAACTTCGAGTCAAAACTTCGGCAAAGTAATTCTTTCGCATAATTTCTTTGAAAAAGAAAGAATGATTTATTTATAAATGAAAATTAAAGTAATTAGGATACTTTAAACAACCCGAGCCTTGCTTGCGGACCCAGCACTTTTTCAACAAACAGTGTCAGACACGACCTCAAAACCAAAAAGAAACTACCGGGAAAATTGAGTGCATGTGCGAGTAACTTTTTTTACACCTTACCTACCAGATTTACGTTTAGTAAGCTTCCCATTCAACCAAAATCAGTTACAACCATACCAGCTAACTCAGGATTAGAATCGTGTCAACGAATGGTGATCGGCTTAACCCCTGTCACTTTAAACCCACCCTAGCGATGTTTAGGTGTACCGTGTACCTTTTCCCTTTTGAAAATCATTGGCCTTAGGTAGGTTAAGGTATCTTATTTTACATACATCATAAGATCTAAATACAAAATTAGTTTATAAAAGATTATACGTGGTGGAACTGGTGGAAGGGGCACCGCCACGAAAATGGTTACCACGTGTTCAGTACATAATTCGGAGATTCCCCCCCACATGGAAAATTCCCCCCAACAAAAACATAATTTCCTACAAAAGTACCTTCACGGTCAAAATTTATGGAACAGCTGTTTTTCAATAAACGGTGAAACATTTGTATATGGTAGGATTAATTAGGTTTTGGTTTTTGTAAACGCCTAAGGAAGAGGTATTTCATATAAAAATGTTGGCGTCATTTCCACATTAATAATTTTTAAAGAATTCATGGGATTTGGAAACTTTGGATAGAAATCAGAAAATTCCAGAATTTTACAATATCAGACGTTAGAGGACGCTTTATTATCACAAGTTAGAGTGGCGGTCCATATGAAATGATGCGAATGGGCCATCATCCATAAGTACTTATGGCACTAATTTAGGACTAGGACGCTCTGTCACTAAATACGGAGAAACAAAACTGCGCAACAGTTATTTTTAATTTAGACACATTCGTAGAAAGATTTATTGAATTATTATTTGAGCAGCGTGAGGACATTTTGAATCTTAGAATCATAATTATTTTAGAATAGAGTGAACTATTTGGCTCATATATTCGTAACCTACCTACTCAAGTATGTAGTGTTGGTATTGTCTTTATCTACGATTGATGGAATACGAACCTATACTGTGTGCTCATTTCTGTAGCTCGGAAACTTCAGTTCCTCTAATAATCCTCTTCATGACTTCATGTTCCAATTACGATTTCGCGTTCCTGTATGATTACTGGCAATGCAAACAAATCTCCAACCACAATCAGTGTTTTTGCTGTCGGTAAGCGCTACAAAATGCAAATTGCAGGGTCAGCAACGAACGTTTTGTGCAACGGCCGACACGTTGCAACCATTATCTATGTTTCAGAAAGCACCGCAAACACAATGAAACCACATTAACTTGCGTCTAGGGAATACACATATTATTACTTGCGTGTAATTTGCTGCAAACGGTTGTAGCTCTTGCGTTGTTTAGGATAGAAACGCATTAGCAGAGCTCAAAACCAAAGTGCAAAATACCAACATCAACATTTGGAGAATAAAGCTCGCGTTGTCAGTTGTTGAGCTAATCTTGCAAATGAATGGTTGAATTTAGTGGTAACTTTAAATGTTTCCCTGAAACGTTTTGTGTGAAATTCACGTTTATTTTTCCTTTCAAAGTGTTGAAAATTTCAGGCTGTTTACGGTATTGACATTTCGCAGGGCAAACAGCAGGCAACGGTGAAGTTTATTACAGTTTTGCTTAAGTTAGTTGGCTGCACAGAGGTTGTTCCCGGTGAAGATCAAAACAAGCCGGCTGCGCTCAATTGACTTTTACAACTTGCAGAAGATATTCAGCAGCTGGTAGGTGCTTACAATCAGTTTCTAAGTTCTTGCGTTGTGAGATTATTTAAATTATTTGTGGAAAAATCAAAACAATCTTCAAAAAAGATACCCGATGTCTACGTGAATTGATATCACCTTCCTCCCCTTCTATTCAAGACGTCACACATCTTTTATTTAATAAGGCTACGTATAAGGGGAGAGGCTTTGCCCAGCAGTGGGATGACACAGGCTAACAAATACAGTAACGTATACCGTATTATTTAAACTTCAAGTACAATTTTGTTTGGAACATCGGCGGACTTAATGCCACAAGACATTGTCTATAGCAGTCATCCTATGGGTATTAAATAGGACAACATTGTGATAGGGCGTATAATATTATCAACGGATTCTTTACTAAAGCAGTTTCGACTTTTTCTATATATTTTATTTAAAATCTAAAAGCTTTTCTTAAAGTTTCAATTTACTAGGTAAGGAGCCACCTTGTATATCAATGTTATTTCAAGCCTCCATTGAGAAATACCTTAAAAGCAATTGTACTGCAAAATCCACTCTCTAAGCAGTCTCTTTGAATTCTCAAGATAGGCAATATACACGAGAATACACATTTAATCAGGGTGTGGCGAAAACAACCCTCATTAAAGGGAATTAAGCTTGAATTTCAAAGTTACAGCACTTAATTCGAGTAAAGAGTTCTTTCATTCTTTATTCATTGAAACTGGAATTATGTACATTATTTCGTGGAACACATGCAAAGTAACAGCAACCTTCTAAGTGTAACGTTTTACTCACTCATAAAGTCATAACATAAAAAATGTTTGTGTCTAAAACTACCATTAGCCAATAAAGCGTAACTTCATATTTTTAATCATGTATCTAAAGATCTAAGAAACAACTAACTTAGTGGTCTTGGGCGTAACAGATTAAAACACTACATTATTAAACGTGTGACTAAAATATGTGTTGTCTCTATCGCTTTCCTAACAAAGTTCCTCAAGGTAACAGAAACAGACCAAGGGATACATACAAAGCAAATACGAAGAATATAAAAGGAACAAGTCCGGAATGAAGAAAAGACAGATTTTATATTAGGGTCCGTACACACAGCGGGAGACTTCGGCCATTCCCGGGTTCGCAGGAACATATAAAAGTACATAAAGCTGCGACCACAATGCTTGTGCCGTTCAACTTGATTGCTAAACGCTTTACCAACAAAAGGAACTGTTTAATGTTACGGCACGCACCGCTAGCATTCGATACGGTTTAATAGTGGCTTTATTTCACGGCCATAGTTAAATCCTCGGTATTAGCGTCGCGTATAGGTACGTGTCATTGAAAAGCGTGTAATTCGATTATATAAATCTGTAGTCCAACAATCTGGAATGACGTTAAGATTGATGTTTGTGGACACACATAATAAATCTTACAAATAATTTCTTATAAATCAATCAATGGTTTACAACAGGTCGTGGACTCGTGGTAATCGTAGCCTTTGATGGCTCTACGCTGAATATTGATGGGCATGCATTATCCTATTAACTGTGTTAGCCTTAGAATCATTAAATTGTTTCTTTATTTACGTTTGTTCTGAAATCTTAGCATTCAACTTTGATTTAGTATTTACATCTTCCTTTAAACATAAGTACTTACCTACACATTTTACGTAATCGACAATCTGCAATATGTTTTTGCTATAAAATGTGTCTGGTCCAAGCTGTGTTATGTACTGGTTCTATACCAAAAACAACACTAATGACATACATCCACAATATTCCACAATCCACAACACATTACTGCACATTCTCATCAAATTAAATATGAAATCTCCTATCAGTTTTCACAACATCCTGTCAGCGCTTGTCGGACCTCCCAGCACTTAGGCTAGATTAAATCTTTTATTTCCCAGAAATACCAGTGTTTATGAACTATTGCCCAGTAACCTAACCTGCAGTGTGATATCACGCGAAGAGCTTTTACTACAATAGACGTATTGAGCTGCGAGGAAATTTATGAAGTAATCAACACACGTAGTACGAATCTACAAATGCCGCGGAAATTCTAGACAGGTTTCGCTTAATCGAAGTATCCTACAAATAGCTAAGCCGGTTTTCTTAAACGATTGAGCGATTAATTTAATTTAACGTGCTTTAATTAACATATTTAAGAGTGTTATTAAAAAGCGTGTTATATAGGTATTAAAAATTAGTAACGGGAATTTCTTCTATGACTAAATGTTGCTAAAAACTTCATCTTATTCCTCCTTACTACTTTTTTTGCAGAGGCGCCGTAATTTTCCTTAAAGTCAGGCATATGTTGTTACCTGTTTGTTCATAAGGAATAGTCATTACTGCAGTTACTTAGCTAATAGAGGGCCGTAACTTCAAAGTTGGGAACACGACGCGTAAATAGTAGTCGACAACTAAAACTTTCAGCATTCGCCGTGTATGAAACATAAAAGATAATGAATCATTTGCACGGTAATGTTGCATATTTTAATGATGATCTAGTGTTGGTGACATTATACTTACGCGAAGTTTTAATGTGAGCTCATAGAGATACGACCTTCAGTTTGACAACATAATAGATGCCACGAATTAATTAACTTTAAAGAGTGAACAGAATGAATGAAAATATTTCTATATTATGTTATAATTATCATTCTCTATACGACGAGCTCAAGGCAGTCATTTTTCAAGACAACGCTACGCAACGCGGGGCATCACGTTTTCAAAAGCACTTCAGTCAGCTGTTCTCAGAAGCTTTAAAACTTCATTTTTCGTCTAAAAACAAGTTAGCAAGAGTGCGTGTCTTGAATGGCGGGTGAGTCGTTAACTTTGGCGTGGTTATAAATCTCGTGAATGGCCAGCTTTATCGGCGTTCGTTAGACTCCCACAAACTGACGCTTCAAAGCAATATCAAAGGGATTTTAATTGCCAGTCGACCGACACTTACCCGACATTATTACTCTAATAACAATCTGCAGATAATTCCTATGATGATGATGATAATTACAAACTAAAGGCTAATAGGGAGTTCCTCAAACAATTAAAATGTTATACCGAACCTAAAGTTTTACAGCTTACAAGTCACTTTTTAATATCTCGCTGGCGCCGCGGCATATCTGAACAGACACGGGAAATGTTTTGCAGTAAGCAAACTAAAAAACTTTTCTCAGTTGATATTCAGGGAATAAGTTTTGTACATGACAAACATAACATCACGCCTGTAATCCCCAAGGGGTTAGGCAGAGGTACTTAGTAGTACACCCACATTTCGGCAGTTATGTTCAAGTCCCATGTAAGGGGGTGAGCATACCATCAACCGGGTACAAATCCAGAATACGTGACTGCTACTGAGAAATTGAGAGATTTTTCTATTAATTTCTCAATTACAATATTACTGGAAATAATAGCTGTCTTCATTGAAATATAATGAAGCTTAATACAGTTAATATAACGGCTGTTTCAGTAGTAGCAACACTAAATTGAAATGAAGAGGTGAAACTTTACGTAAAGTCGCCGCCTGAAATTGCTAAAATAACGAAATTGCACTGTGGCATGGCAGCTCTAACGTAGGTGAAGCAGCACCTAAACAGCTTGGAAAAGATTAATGGGCTTAAAATTGCATCGCAGCTGTGCAATAAAAGCAAGCCGGTGGAATCAGCGGCAGGCTCCGAAATGCAGTGTTATATCACTTACGACGTGTAAGTGCAACCCGACTATTTCACTGGAATTAAAACGAAATGAATTTTAAAGATCGCTGCAAAATATGTCGGCAAAAAGGGGTCAACCCTTTTTGCCGACATATTTTAACCACCCGAGCAGAGATAAAGCAGCATTCATTTAACTGCTAGCTAAATAATATTATGAAGAATTACTGCGATTTAATTTTAATGGACAGCTCTCTCGACTCTATTATTTTTAATGGTATTTCTACTTTACTTATTATCGTGTTGAGCGCAGCTTTATCAGCGCAACGGTCGGGCAAACATATTTACTTATTCAGTACCTACGAAACTGACTAAACAGTGTTCACGCATTGCATGTGTTTAACAAATTCAGATGTATTTTTGGATGCAGAGATCCTACGTCATACGAAAAATATATTCGCAAGATTTTTCTAACTAAGCCATATTATTATTCATCAGAGAACAGACCGTCTTCTGTCCACAGGTAGCTGAGGAAATATCAACACAACTAAGAACGTGACGCAACTACAATGGGACGAGCGACTCATACTTACTTAAGTATATTATTTGCTGGTAATAAAAGGCATTAAAACGATTTATCTGATATTGATATCGAATTAATCTTACTGACCAATGAATTATAAATCAGGATTCTTCGAACGTTCCATACTTTCACGTCGCTCAGGAGCAAAAAGCAAATTGCGTTTCAGCAGTCTCGTCTGAAGAACGTTCTAAATACGTAGGAGGACACACCGCACAATACGAACAATCGAGAATGAGGACACTACACCTCGACAGTTATAAACACTAGACCCGACTCAATAGAGAACCACTAATGAGAAACGTATTGATAACGATTTTTGAAAGAAAATACTAATCTCCGAGCAACAGTAAAAAATACAGCTTCTTTTGACATACGAAACATGGACTCTATTTCGGAGACAATATTATTTCAGTGAAGACCTATGCTTTTATTACGGAGGAACCTTATTATTATAGCCTTAAAGGTTAACCTTTTATTCTTCGTAACAAAACTGGGATAGTAATGTCGCGCGCCATTAATTTTCCCAGCTAAATAAAGTTTCAGAAACGGAAAAGTCCACCACGGAGTTTTCCTTTGTTGTTGAGGGCAAATAACTTGCGGGACAGGAAAATATACAGGAGAACAGGACCACGAGACATTCTTGAGATCAAACGATATAAGAAGAGAATGTGTTCCATGGAAAGAGAGATGAACATGGACTTGTGTTTGTCAATAAGTGGTATTTCAAGAGACACGTAAGTTCAGTTCAAACGATTGAGCTCAAAATATTATCTAGCAGACGCAAGAAAATTAGGTTGACATGACGTACGCAGTGACGTTTAGATAAAACTAGGCGCCTATGTAATAACGAGAAATAAGCATCATTCAGTCACCTACATACATCATTCCGTTGTTATCGAAACAATTGCAACAAACAACTAATTACAATAATATTATCTCGGACACGAACTATTTCACTGGTATAATTTTACTAGTCGTTTATTTATTTGTAACTTAGTTCAAGCAATTAGTTTATTTTTTCGATATGAATGGATGTTGCTAAGTGACATCAATTAACGTATATCGGGGTATTGGGCCTGCATGCACTTGGTTTACTTACGTATGCGCCACATGACACTACTGACGTCAGCGCGTAAGAATGTAACCATTCAAACTATCTAAGTATCTGCGTTCGTAGAACTTGTAGGTAAAGCTTTAACATTTATTTCTTGTCTTATTCAAGCTACGGCCGATGTTCCCTACCCAGCTTATTTACAGCTTTTCCTACAAAAAACCGATTAAAGTATTCGTCCAGGACTAAATTTCATAGACCAACAATGTAAAAGCTTAATGCTCTAGGACAGGGATGGCGGACCTTTATGGACCAACAGGCCATTTTTTCTAAAGTAATGTTTATTGAGACCTTACACGTGCCATCCAATAATATTGTTAAGTCTTTATTGGCAGATAATTCAACTAAATATTTTCAACTAAAAACTCTTTATTTACTACCGAAAAGAAAAAACTTGACCTATAAATTGTAATAAATGTTTCAATTCTACGTGTAATTCAAAAAGTAATATTAGTGTAACTTCTGTTGTTACTGAATTAAGGTTACTTTTAGTAGATTGTGTGTTGAACTGGACTCCTCTACCAAACGGTTTCTAATCAAATCTTATGTTATTCATCTCTGAAAATAATTACTCGCATTGACGTCTAAGCATAGGTGAAAATATGGTTGAAAATTCGGTAAAATTAGGTAATATTCCTAAAATATTGTGTAACGTGCCATTGGTTCGCCATCAATGCTCTAGGAGAAAAACAGACTCACACAACACAATTAGATGTTATTACATCTACGAACATATTTGGATAGAATACTAAAATAGAAATGGTAACTAAACTACTAAATAAACGAAAGTCACCATTCCAAAGCATGTAAGAGTAATCCTGGGGGAAAGCTTCACAGGAAAAGGGAGCTCTGTGGGGAGTTCGCGGTATCGACTAAACAAAACAGGATCAGAATTCAGAGGTCGTGCGGTCGCTCCGAAATACTCCGAATGTAGATAACGCGATAATTCATAAAACTGAGACGGTTCTAAAGAACCGAATTGCATTATTTTATCAGCTTGAGCATTGTACAATACGACAGTTAACAGTTTATTGTGTGAAATGATGTATGGAGTAGTAAACGTAGAACTGGGAAAACATTCTCGGGCGAACCAATAACAAATCAGCATTAAAGTTACTCGATTCGCAAATTAAACCAATTCGCGATGACGTCGGGTGGATCGATAACCAGATAAACAAGTTGGGGTGGGGCAGCGACCCCTGTACTCTTGAGGACGCAGATGCCCATACATGGGACGACAACATTACGACAGTTAGACGGTTTAATCTGGTCCCGACGCCGAACTGGGGTGGACTCATATAGACGCACTTGTGGGACACTCTTTGCAATGATTTTACTAGTTTGCTGATTCCGCACAAATTGTAATTCAACTGAGGGGAAATAAGCCATTATGTGCTACTTGGGAGCTGCGGGCTTTTGACCCTTATTCGTATCCAGTACAACTATAATATTGAACTTAAATGAGGGTGCGCTGTTTCTCTTATTAAGTGGCACAACTACTTTTCTCGGAAATGACAACGGAGCTTAGTTTTTAATGGAATCCGAAACGACAAAACATATAGAATATTTATAATAATCTGTGTGCACATTATAATACTAAAGATACTCATGATGTGTTAATAAATGAAGGCATCGATGTAAATTGTAATCAAAGGCATTTCGTACATTCCCGTCGGGGCTGCGGATTGTTCGCAAGAGATACCGCGGCCTCGACATGAAGGGCTAAGAAGGAACATGGGTGGTTTTTAGTCAGTAGAAGTCTGACACTCCCTTTCGCTCTGCCCAAGAGCGGGAGGGGTTATTTGATGATTTCCCACCCAAAAAAAAGGCATTTCGTAGAGCTTACTAAGTAATCTACACTATGCGGTGGAGGCACAATCACAAAGCTGATATACGTAGACAAACGCATAACTCTGGTGCCAAAGCTATGAAACACTGAAAACTAATCCTTTTGTCCGTGATTTATTTCTAAAACAAAAATGCAAGGGAAGTACCTACCTATTTTAATATTTTACGTTAGCCATGCTCGTATGTCAAGTTTTATGAGTTAAAGCTAATGGATCTCATGTCTGCGATAAGAACCCCAGACACATTAGGAATCTGATTCCCAAAAAAAATAATCCTAAAACACACACTGGGAGAGGGGGAGCCACACGTCTAATCCCCTGAATGGCGCCACCGCCTGTGACATTCTGTGGCAATGTGGAGCAAACGACTCCCCAAGTCCCTGACACTTCGCGAGACTTGCACAGTTCGCGCCCCGGTTAATTTCGACAGTAAAATGACATTAAAACCTGCGACGACGTTTGTTTGTATGTTCGGAATACGACGGAATTTCTAAAAGATTCTATTTTTCAATAACAAAGTTGAAAGACAAACACATCGAATTGGAATATGAGTTACTTTGAAATATTCGAACAAGCAGAGGAAAATATTTTCCTCTATACTGATAATATATTCATTCAGCCAAGCAACATGGGATCTACCGCAAATACCGTATCCACCAACATCTGTACCTAGGTATTGAAAATCCATTTGTAAAGGGGACTGGACGTTAGCGAGCTTCAAGTTTCATTTGATTTGAGGTGTATCGGATAGCCGGTCCGTTACGTAGGTGCCGCATTATGTGGCTTCGTGAGCCGCAAACCGCTCGCAGTACACCTCACTCGGGAAACACGCTACTCTTGGAATATTCAAGGATAAATGTAATACAGCTGCTGGTATCACTTTCCTATGGCTTAATACTTGACTTTGTAAACCCCAGTTGCATTTCCCACGTCTATAATTCATGGCTACAAAAAGAGAAACACAAAGTTAAAGCGCCAAATATCACACCAAGCTACTCACCGGTAACAAAGAATCAATACCTTGTGCCTAAAATAAAATGTAACAATAGGCCGCGCCGCATTATAGGACAACCGCTTAAAATGCTTTCCATGTTCGGAGTCATCCGGCGGTGACCGCGCGCAGTGCCCGCACTCGCCTGTCGGCCCGGAAGTAAGACATGGGAATATAATCACTTACTCGAGCTTATCTGCCTCCAAATATTTTAACTTTCATGAAAATAAATAATCGCCACGTCAGAAAGTCATTAATTTCACTTGTAGCCAGGATGTTAGTTGTGACTTGTGACGCGAAAGCGCCAGATTGTTTTACGATAAGGCTATCGTAGTTTGAGATTATAAGCATTCATAAAGCTTTAATGGCTTCGGTAAGAACCGATAATAGCTGTGCTAAACTCACTACTTATAGGTCACGCACATCAACGCGTCGCTCCTTTGTTATAATAACTTATATATTACTAGCTGATGCCCGCGGCTTCACCCGCTTGTATGGCGGTCAAATTATATACTTAAACCTTCCTCTTGAATTACTCTATCTATTAAAAAAAGCCGCTTTAAAATCCGTTGCGTAGTTTTAAAGATTTAAGCATACATAGGGACGGACAGACAGCGACAGCGACTTTGTTTTATACTATGTAGTGATGATGATAGATAAGAGCTATGTATAAAAGTTTCTTTAAATATTAATAACTGCATGAATTTAATCGTTTTTGATGGCCCCGATCGTATCTATTAGCAGAATCTAGGCAAAATGACTATTATTGTACAAAATATAAATCGAACGTAATAAAAACATCTCTTTAGTAAAAAAATACTGTTATGTCATTCAGCATTTGGCATAAGAGGCGCCCTCAAAAAGCGACCGTGAGTCGGCAAATTGTAACTAATGGATCTCCCAGAAGATGACTCATGAGTCCCACATGTCACTGTAAGTAAGTCACAGACTGATTTTATAGAGACGCGGGTCGGGGTCCGTTATTTTTGGAACGATGGGGAATGGGGCCAGTTTCTGTATGCATACAAAAACTTACCCTTACGAATCCACTGACGAAGTAGGTTACATAATATACGTAGCTTCTATATTTAGAATACAGTAGCAGCTACTTAAACGTAGATAAAATGACTTGAACAACGATCTTTAAAACGAAACAATGACGCCAATTCACATTATACTCAGAAATACTAATTGATCTGAATTAAACAATGAGATGAATGTCCGTCTGGTTATGAAGTGGCTGCAAATAACATGCCTGTTCTAATTGATTAATTTGTTCTGCGTACAACAGAAGGAAGTCTCTGTCACGGTTCAATTATAAGAACATCATCAGCTCTACAAGTACCAAGTGAGAGATTTCGATGATTTATATCAATATTTGACAGCGGAACACCGTTAAATTCGGAAAATCATAAAATAACCGTTGTCATGCAAAGATATCCATGTCACCACAATATAGGATTACACAAATGAAAGCTGGATTTGAAAACGCAAAACATGGATTCCCATTGCGTAAAAGCAATTCAATCTCCTAAGCACACATGCGGACTTCATAAATCTCATGTCAGATCGGTAGAAGCGCGTTTTATGTCATAAATACAGCGGGTATGTATGTCAAAACATGGGGGATTTGGGCGCGCTCTCCCTGCGCGGACGACCAACCGTCGCGCGACGCCAGCCGAGATAATGAAAAAAGAAGATTTATGTTCAAACTCTAATCAAATTTTATTACCGTCTACGACCCTTCACGTTATTATTCCTTGCGTACTGCTTTTCATTATCGATTTGTAGTACACTATGTCATCCTTTAAAGCGGCCGCCGCTTGATGGAGAAAAAACATCTAGATACGTTTTTAGAGAGTTTGACCTGAGTCTGAGAATTTAAATTTACGGTTACCAATCTTGAGATTGCTCCAACAGTATCACCTAAATACAAAGCAGATGAAAAATCAAAATGTAGCCAAGTTTCCTTAGCCAAAGGGGTCGTGAGTCACATTACCATAAAGTTTCCAGCACAGAATGTGGTGTTGTAATATAGCGGGCAATAATATAGCCATTCGTACGCAACGTGGAATAACGCTCGCACCTCCCCCTACCACCATGATCCCGTCCTTCACCTCTCTGACCCAATTATGCGAACATATTACGTTTTTTAGCCCTTACCTACACCAGGACCACCTCTCCACTCACAAGCGGCTAATAATGACATAATAAAATGACCATGAACTTGGATGTCGCGAAATTCAAGAAGGGTTAACCCCCACATCACGTTTTGTATAAACAAACGAAACCGGTTTCTGACCCACCAGTATAACACGAGTGCTTTGAAGTTCAGCACACAATTGTATCATAAAATATGCGATGTTCAAATTTCATTGTAAGTAAATAACAATTACATTTACAATTTTATCAATAAATGTAAACCGAAACAACGATTCACTCATTCCTTCTTTATCAAGCTGCGGCCCAGTTCTAGGATTGCTTGATTATAAGTTCATATAACTGATTGAGAGGTCATCAAGAGCATCAACATTATTATTATATCGCCACTTTCATTCATTGTACATTCAATTTACGTTTTCTACAGCGGAAGGCAATCTTTCGCCCGTTTTTCGCAACTATTTTCTCAGGTGCTGAAATGAATATTTCTTTGGTAGCGTCTTTCCACTTCGCCATTTAATGGGTTTTTAATAGAACTTCAGTATTGTTAAGAATAGTAAATTGCTATGAATACGACATATTTTACAATAGACAACAGATACTATTTATAAAACCTTTCAAAATATTTTTACTAAATCATGCTTGGCATGACCCTCATCTTGAGCAATGAGAGCAAAGGGTGCCTCTAAAAGGACTATTATGTACAGTAAAGCGCAATGACTTGAATTAGTTATTCAGTTGATTATGCCTCCCCTCTGGCCACTCTATCATTATCGTTTTACTTCACGCACGTGCCGACTTGCGCAGGCACCCTTGTGCTCTTCAAGGTCGATAATTATAGCCTGCGCAGTCTTTTGTTCCTTGCTCGCTACCCTCTCTTTACGAGTAAATATTATTCTGTCTTCGTATGGAATTTAAGTAGGTAGGTACTTAAAAAGCTCTGTACAGAAGTCATAGAATAGGTATGTCATCTGTTTGTTTTCCGGTTTTCGTAAATGCCAACAAACTGAATAGAAGTTAAAACAATTGTTCATTTTAAGTTTGATTGTCAATCTATCAACGCTTCATCATATCATTGTTTTCACAAATGAGTGATAAGTACTCAGTTTCTCGAAGATCAGCACCAAATCTTATAACCAGATTTAGACGGGACCACAGTGAAATAATATGCTTCCAAACAACGAAATCGGTTCACAATACGCAGAGAAATCGGTGAACATATATATACACAGCGGCTTCCAAAACGGAGAACCTTTTTGGAAATCGGTTAAAAATATTAGAGTGCGGTCTGCGGTTCGTTGCATTACACATTCAGCTATTTGGAAAACGGTCTAATCCAAAAAAGCAGATTTCGCAGAACAACACTAGATGCGACTATACGCCAGGCTTTGTGGTTGCCAAAAATCCAACTCGATCCAAATAGTGTTTTTTTTTCATCGGTTCACTCGATCCACTGCTGTAGTCTTGTGTAAGACAAACAATATCAGTGTTACACGATTCTAATCCCTAAAGAGCGGTTGATTCGATTGATAGCAGATTAATTGCAAGCTCTGTTGTGAACAGTTAGATGTTATAACTCGAAGCAGTTTGGAGACCCTTCGTCACGCCGCTGGGGAAATAACTCGCGGACTGCCTGATATTTCGTTACAGCAAAAGAATCTCCGAGTTAATACTGCACCAGTGTTTCCTAGTCAGAATAACTTAGTAAGCACGAATATAAATTCCAAATGTTATAACCGCTTTATGAGCGGATTAAGAATTATGACTAACTACCGTAACGCTCGTTATCCCGCATATTTTGAGTTTTAGGGAAAGCAAATTCGGTCTTAAGTTTATACAAACATTCCGTTGTACTCTGTCTTAGCATAAGCGGCAAATGAGGAAACTTTTGTAATAAGTTTATTTATACTAGAGATTAGGCATTGCGGGTCGCCTCGGACTCTTCGGGGAAATTTAAAGCTGCCCAAATGGCACCTGGGAAATCTCAATCTTACCAACATGTTCTGAAGAAATAACAAAGGGTCCTGGTCTAGAATAGTAACTGCGATACGAAAACTAGTGGAATAAAATAATAGTAGTTTATCATAGTCTTTTCACAGCGAAAATATTTCTGCTTTGGGAAAGAATAAAATTCTCCGAAGAGAATTTTTATTTTTTTTAATTTCACACAAATTCAACGCTGAAAAACTTGACAAAGGATATTAATGTTGCTTAATGTTAATTATTTTCAGTACCTGGTACTGAAAATTACAACATCTGTGGCAACTAATTTCGATATATTGTAAGTTGTCCTTACTTTAGGCGTTCTGGACTTTTGGACATTCCCAAAAATACTTTTAGCGCCGGAGCTAAAACTTGATGTATTTGGAAAATCATCGACAGAAGCCATCCTTTTGATCATCGAACACTTCAATGAATGCTAATAATAAAAAACTGTAAATGAACATTTAACCGCGCACATATTTAAATAAAATTCACTTGAGTGCACAACTCCTCGAGTAAAGTGCGCGGGCGCAGGCTACACCGCCACATACGGGGCAACCCGCCGAGTGTAAACACACACACCACTGAGATGAAACGATGGAAGCCGGCGCTGGCCACTTATCGACTCCTGCGCCCGTTTTGATTATGCCTGCTCTGTCAACACCCCCGAAATAGAAACACACAGTGCGCGTATTTCTTCACCAAATTGAGAAAAATTTACCTACTGAAGTCCGAATGGCGTGTCTCATTTAGCCCAATAGTTTAAATTATATTAGTCTAATAGCCACCAAACTCGTAAAGTCGTAACCAATGCCTATGTTGTGCAAATAAATTATTATTTTGTTAGGCAATTATTATTCACCAGATTTATGGAATAACTAATTCGAAAATGATAAATGAATTAATTCCAGCAAAAACAGATCAACTGTATCAAGGATTGACCACTCGATTGAAGCTATAATAGGGGCCTGTGTGTAGAAACGACTACATTAATATAATGTTATAATATAAAGGTATTATATTGATGTTAAATTTATCTATAGCCTTTTTATCTGACCCAGAATAATCTCGGTAATACCTACCTACATAATCCTAATAATGATAGATTCTATTCATGTCTGTTGAATTGATAATTAAGTTCGGATAAATCCTAAACAAACTCATAACTGCTTCATAAAATATATAATATGGATCAGAACGTATCTCAAAACATGTTACGTAGAGCTGCTGTACTAAAATAAATTCTTAACTTAAAATGCGTTGAAAAAATGAGCGGAGGCCAGGTGCAGTCCATATCCGCTCGAACACAAAGAAAAAAAAATGGGTGCTCTTTGAGAGGCAGAGTACTACATTAATTTCGTTTTTTTTTATGCTGGAGAGACAAAATTAATGGCTAGAGAGTAAAGAAGAGAATAACGAGTTCAGTTTAGTTCATTCTTTGAGTAAGTTCATCAAGGAGCGAAGTATCTGATAAAGATCCCATTGAATCCTATTGGTACGAAACGTACACCCAGACGGTTGTGCAGCAAATATATTCAGCAACAAAACTTGATAGCTGAGTAGGTAGGGGTTGATAGCTAAGAGACCTAGCGGTCTCTTCACACACATCATCATCGGCCTGGTTTTTTCCCAACCATGTTGGAGTCGGCTTCCAGTCCTACTGAATACCACTATTTTTCATGAAGGGACTTGGACAACCCAGAGAACGTAACATTATACTTTGAAAAGGTCTATACAGTTATCAAATAGAGACCAAATCTTGTTAGATTTGGATTCTATTTAAAAATAGGCTGTTCAGCAACGGTGATTTTCATCTCGCGGGGATTTCGTTAAAGAAGGCATTTAGTGAAAAGCCTACCTATCTTCAAGAAGTTTTGCCTGTTTAAGTCGTTTTGATTCAGACCACGTACGATGAAATGAAAATCAACGTTGCTGAAAAGCCCGATGTTAGTTTTTGGAAGACCGAACTTTTCATAGTATGATTTTAGCGTTCTCTCATTAAAGCCTACCTACTCAGCGATCAAAATTTCGTGCTGAATAAGTATACTTGCTGAAAACCCCTCTGCGCTCGCCTACTTTTTGTGTAAAATTATCAATCGATAGCGATAAAAGATGTCCTGCGCCAATGGCATTAAATAAAACAATATTTGATTCAAATCGTTCTATTTTCAAAGGACTTTACACGAGGTTACAACCTGGCGTTTGGTTTCGGGTGGCAAAACTGTCTTTGAAGACTTAACGCGCTCTTCTGATTCCCAAACCTTTGCCTAAGTACGCAAGTTTAATGTCTTCACAATAAAAAATGGGGAAAGGTCTGATGAAAAAGTTTTCCAACGTACTTTATAGGTTGTCAGTGACATTGCGGCGAAGTCAACTCATAGTGGATTCAATACACCTAACAGTAGATTGATGAGGGAAAGACCCCTCTTTTTCCAACTTTCCTTATTTTTCCTCGCAAGAAACTTTTCGATTTATCATATTCTATTTGAAATGGGGTTCGGAACAAATTATTCGAGAGCAAAAGTTTTCAACGATAGCTTCCTTCAAAGAGATATAGACAACAATAGGTTTAAAAAACCTACCAATTTTCAATGGAGAGGAATGATCGTGGTGGCATTGCTACTTTTATTGCCTCCTTCGTTCTAGTTCTGCGTTTTATACTGAAGTCATGTCAGATCTTATTTGCAATTGCAGTTTTCTAGATTTGTCATTTATATTAGTCCCGGTTCGTTGAACCGCTATTCTTCTTCTTCATCTCCTTTAAAATTCTGTTACTTTTAAAGTATCCATATCTGTCCATCGTATCGATCGCATGTTAGATTGGTGAAGATGAAATCTAAGTCAGCGAACGAATCGAAGAGTTCTGCCAATGTTCCATGTTTTTTATTAATAAGTATTCGTGCTGATACTCCTGGTCCATTGATTGAGCGATTCCATTTAACAAAAGCAAACCCGTCGGTCGGCCAGCCCCGACGTCTACCTGCGTTGAACACCTGTCGCAGGACTCGCAGGCTGTTGCCTATAACTTGTATTATTTAGAAAAAACAACTTAAATCCCAGCTGTTGGGGATTACACTAAGAATAGCTTAGGAACGCAAAATTTTGGCCCAAGTCGTTCGCTCATGTAGAGTGCTTCTCAAGAATCGTACCTAGGTAGGAAGGTACCTAGTACTGAATTATGTCCGTATACCTAAACCTACTTACATTATAAAACGGCAATGGTATTTGATAATAAGAAAATACTTATTATGCTGCATCACGATTTGATATGACGCATTAAAAGGCAATTCTCATTGATGGTACCGGCAGATGTCCATTCAACAATAGGTGCGCTTTCAATAATAATACAACCTCATCGGGTCGTGATGTGATAGTATTCTTTTATTAAAATTACTTAAGAGATCGTAGAATGGGAAGGTGAAATTTCTAATGAGATAACCTTTTTAAGTTAATTATAAAATTAAATTAAAATAACAATGAAGGTGGCTATTAACAAAAGCCTATTGCCATAAAAACAACCATAATTTTATTGTTCTCAGAAATGAGATTGGCGCCCCGCAAAAAGTGCTCTTTCTCAAACGGTCCCATTTGTTCCCTGAATTGCCCGGAATGAGGGTCCCTCGGCTGAATTACAACTTATTTTTCATGCCGTATGACACATACAGCGAGTACCTAAATATAGTCGTATTTTGAAGCTCAGCTTCTTTAAATATATAATAAGGTAGAGCGGTTATCTAAAGTTAGGGTTATCTAAGTGCTAGAAACTAAGTGGGTAATTAGATAACCCCATTAACATTGATATAGTGTAATCTGAAAAGAAGGTGACTAAATAAGAAAACGAAGCAATAGCTATAAAACTACTACTACTGCTGTTCCAATTGGTGGATCAGGAATGTAATAAATAACAACAAACACAAGTTCTACAAAATAATGATTTAGTTGTAGTCTACGTTACAGGCAAATTATAAAAACATTAGGGATACTACAAATAAATCAAGAAGCATGCAACCTTACCTGTTAGTAGGAACAGCAGAATTAAACGCCGCATGACGGAATGCTTTCAGGACAGCGTGGATCGTTTACGCGCGTGTGTTTACCGCAGCCATCGTCAACAGTCCCGTCACTCAACTATGTAGCCAATGTTTACGCGACTCAGCTGACGTCTTCGTCTATTATGTTCGCCAATTAACCACACACTCGCGCACTGCGGGATCCGCACGCTGCAGTGTCAACGGCCACGAGCTTACGAGAAAAACTAGACACTTGGCGAAAGCTGCCCCTCTGGGAAGCAACCGGAACTGTCCCACGTTTTCCGCTATCTTCCAGTGACTTACTCATTCATCTCGCGAAATACCAAGTGCGGAAACTAGACGACAGATCCTTCTGTGATGAAAACATCACACATGGCTAGAGCGGCGACGAAAGCTCTCTCGCGCGCGATCACAGCGCACGGCGGCTGAGTCGCGAGTTGCGTGAGTGGGCCGGCAGCGGCCCGGGGGCGGAGGGGGGTACGAGGGGGAGGGGGTCGTCCACGCCTGCGCACCGCGCCCGCACCGCACCACCTCCAGTATTGACCGACGACGCCTCCTTCCTACATTTCACATCCTTAACTAGGTACTACGAATTCTCCTTTGAAAAATCCCCTAATTCCATCCCTCCGATTGAGATAGACCACGTCTATGGTCCATGAAATAAGCTCACCTGATATTTACAAGCAATAAAGTTTTGAATTACTTGACTAGATTACTTGGTACATTATCCCTGGCGATACTAATGCCTCGAGCTAGGAGGGTAGAAATCCCAGGCGCTCAGAAAAGTGATGAAAGTTATAAACCATATTGCAAAGTTAGCGCGAGGACAAACAATTCAACCTTTCTTGGTGCATTTTAAACTATGTTATGGAATATTTAACATGGGTGGCAAGTTGCTTGTACGTTTACAAGGAATAAGTTACCTATAAAATATTAAGGGTCACTACCTAATTTCCTTTAAGCAAAAACTGCACATAACTAATTGTTCGGGTAATGAGTAAATTTTACTTATATTAATCTCGCCAGAATGCTGGACCCTGGTCATCCGAAATCACGTCTCGTATTTAAAAAAAAATAACATTAAAAAAAATAAGTGGGTAAATATAATGTGCAGTCTCCATTCCTCACGATTACAAAATAAAAAGGCCGTGAAGTCGTCGTGATTGATCTAGTCTAGGCGACAGCCTAGTTGGCCTGCAGCCTATATACGCAGTTGATGACGTCAGAACAAGTTGGCAACGAGTAGACGCCCGCAAAGCGAATTAACTTGGGATGTAGTGGCACTCAAGGATGACATAAGCTATGTCCTATAAAGTGGACCAACTCTGTCGTGCTAACTGCTCCACTATTTACTATTCAGACGGCAATATATTTTGAACTGTCTTATAAATTATGATTTTATATTTATTTTGTGGAAGAATAAGCTCGTTACTTAGTACTAACTCAGTAGATTTCAATACGGATAATCAAAGATTTAACCTACTGACTTTATTACTCATACTCGAACAACATTGAAGGAGTAAAACTACGCACGACCTCTTTCCAAGGATTTTATTCCGATCAGGAAAAGTTCCGCGTAGGTACCGGAGGGCGGAAAATTTACTTATTTTAAAACGATTCAAGGTTCTGCGTTTAACAAGAAAACATTTCGTTTACAAGCTTTTTTCATGAAATTATCATTGTCTACATTACTAAAAAGATTTCGAAATAGGAGAATTTATTTTAAAGTCGAAGTTACTTAAAAAAGGCTTCATTTAAAAAAAAAGATCTACCTAATTCATGAAAAATAAGAAGCATATTATGTAGTAAGTTTTTACACGACTCCCAAAAATATAATGTTGTGTTCTAAAAAGGTGTTTTTATAATGGTAGACTAAATAAGGTAGGGCATATAATCGTAGACTGTGCTAACCGCAAATTAGTATACAGTAGGTAGGTACCTGCCTACCTATTTGCTATTTCATCCCCTTTGGATAGAGCAATAACAGTAACCATATTTACTTATTAGGTTGACTCTTTGCAATTTGCGTGAAATGAAAAACGCGTGATATTAAACTACTCCATTTTAATTTTTAGAATAAAACTACCCCAACTAAATAAACTGTGTGACTTTTTTACATACAAATGGTATGAAATTAATAAAATCATATATTTTCGAGTAGGTACTTACGCATGACGACCACTAAGTTTTACAAAACCAGTTTACGCAGATCTCTCATTATATGGGAAAGCTATACAAAGCGAGGCCATGGTATACTGTAAAGTACAGATTGATGTCGCCGTGTATACCTATAATGTGAGACCGATAAGTAATTCTAAAAACCTAAACTATGAATTTTAATTTGGTTTTTCGCCAGTATTTAGAGAATTTATAAAAGGTTTATGTGTATAAATTAGTATGTCCTAAATATAAATGTAATAGAGAAATCTCGATGTTTTGTAAAGTCGTAAAACGAAAAAGAGTCGATAAAAGGAAACATTCAACTACGTGTAGAGTTGGATATAAATAAGTTACATATTAATAAGTAATATATAAGATAATAAATCATGTTAGTAGAACCTGTAGGAATGTTTTGATTGATATGAATTCTTAACTTCCTCAAATAGTTCCCCCTATCTTCGAATGGGTAAGAGTTTTCATTGTGAAGGCTTCTTGGCAAACAAGCTATTTAATAGTTCCAGGCGTAGTCGGTAGGTGACGCTGGTGTAAGTTATACTTTGCAAACTGATGAACGTTACGTAGCCCAAAAAAGGAGTTATACTTGAAGAAGAGTTATAGTTTTAGTAGTAAGTGTTCACGTATGGGTGTATGTATGTTTCTGGCTTTCTTATTATTCCACAAAGTTTAAAGTAAGCTAGAAATACTGAGTATCTAGTAATGTAACCCTGAATCTTTTCAAAAGGAATTCGAGCCGAATTTGGGTTTTTTCAGAAAAGGCTCGTTTATTAGTTGTGTTTTGAACCCCCGTGGATGTGCTGAGTACTTGGGTGAAATTCTCGAAGCAAAGAACAATGTTCAAAACGTACCCCACCCGTGTAGCACTGTAAAACCTATGTTAATCGAAGGGCCATAGTGATCTTATCAATTTATTGTATGACAGCGAAACTGAAATGTCCATTCGAAAAAAGTTATATATCGACATGACGAAACCGGAATCAGTCACAATAATAATTATGTTACCGATCACGATACTTTTCTTTTTCTAATTATTACTGTGGAATGATTTCGTTCGGAGTTTTCAAACCTCGGAACCTATACTTTTGCAGCGAGGTGTGCTACAGGGAGACGTTATGTCTCCGAAGCTGTTCACCGCTGTATTGGAGGATGTATCCTCAAGGTTCTGGACTGGGGAGGACTAAGCATCAACGTCGATGGCGAGTTTATCACTCACCTCCGGTTTGCCAACGATATAGTGGTCATGGTTGAGACCATGGAGGACCTCAGTACAATGCTCAATGACCTCAGAAGAGCTTCCGAAAGATTGTATCTTAAAATGAACATGGACAAAACCAAGGTCATGTTGAATGCCTAGACTCTACACTCTAAGTTATAGACGCTAATGTCTACCTGGAACGATCGGTCCAGTTAGGTAGGTCTAACTTCGAGAAAAAGCTCAATCGTTTACCAGCCATGGACGTCTTTCGGCTGAAATGATGATGATGATTTTAAACGCACAGGGCAGTTATATCAGCATCATCATCCACAGCCCGAACTCACCCACTGCTGGGTCCTGTGCCAGCCTCATCCAGGTTTTGCCCCCGATGGCAACTACGTCGTCTGCCCATCTTGCCGCCGGACGACCCACACTTCTTGGCAGTAATATGCCTCAGGCATATTCCTGCTCATGTTCGACAAAAATATATAATATAATAAAACACCGAATAGGTAATCTATTTGTTTCAATAAAAAGTAAACGGTTTTGTAATTAAAAAGGTACTTTTATTTGTAAACTTAAACGTCAATGCGGCAAAATACTTCATTATTTTCGGATGCGCATTTCAGTTTTGCTGTCATACAATAAAATGATAAGATGACTATGGCACTTAGATTGCCTTAGGTGTTTTAAAGTGCTACAAGGGTGGGGATGGTGTCTATACAATTTTGGGCATTGTTCTTTAAGCCAAGATAGAACACCAAGATCCCTTGCGGATGCCCAACAAGGAGTAATAAATAGAGTAACGGCCACCGTGGCTCACGTACAATGGTTCACTATAAGAACTAAGTTTGGAAACCAAATCCCTAACATAGAACATAAGTGTTGTTAAAATGTATTGTACTGTTGGCAAGGCAACTTGTTCAAGCAGATATTGCCACACTACATCCATTTGTTTCATGCCACTGCATATAACTGACAAAGAATGATGGTAAAGTTGCTTACCAATCAAGTTCTCTGACTGTACATAAAATATTACATAAGTACTACAGACTACATGTTCAATTACCTTTATCTACAACTATTTTAGAATCAAAAACATGTAATTTTTTTTAATTGTTATAATTTATAAACAATTGATTCAAACTATGCTACATTATTACCAACTATAATCTACTATATTAAGTACTAAATAACTAAGAAGTTTCTATCATTTGCCTCGCTAGTTTCTCCTGGGTCCACGCTTTGATGAGCTGTTTTCTAATTTCAAATGCAATTACAGCTGTAGCCATTCCCGTGTTTAAGCTGTCTACTCCTCTCTGCAGAGGAATATTTAGCCTCACGCCATTTTTACTTGCTGCTAGCCTGAAAATAATTATGTGTAAGTCAATTACATTATTGAAAAAGCATTTGTTTATATTAATACACTAGCTGATGCCCGCGGCTTCGCCCGCATGGATCTCGGCCAAATTATGTACTAAAACTTTCCTCAAGAACCACTCTATCCATGGGAAAAAACAGGATGAAAATCGTTGCAGTAGTTTTTGAGTTTATCGCGATCGCGAACAGACAGATGGACGCGGCGGAGGACTTTGTTTTATAATATGTAGTGATAATATAGGCGTTGACTTACTTGTAGCTATCAGGACCTATCCCTTCAGTTTCTCCACCTATTATTAAAGTAGTGTGTTTTAATTGTGAGAATTCCACACTATAGTATGGCAATACTGCCATCTGATCTCTTTCTTCAATGTCATATTTTGTTTCATCTTTATCATCTGCAGTTGTGGTGTTGCTATCAGCAATAAATATTGATGTGTTTGGTTCTAGGTGGCTTGGCATGTCAGTCCAGTCTATTGAATGGTAAACAGGGAGCCTAAAATGAGCCCCGGCTGCACTTCTTATAACTTTTGGGTCCCAAACATCTACACATCCTGAAAAAATTAAATTGATTAATAGAAATTCCCTTCATCATCAAATATATTTGAAGGGATTTTTAAAGGACATTTACTTTTACAATATTTTGTGCTAAACCAACTCCAAATAAATTGAGAGGGCAGGAGAATGATATTGGGCGAGGCGGCCTCTCGCGTCCGAGTCTGGTTCAAACCATGGTCCGGAGTGAGAGGGAATAAGAAACCGTCACCCTCTCTGTGAAGGCTGAAGCAGTCTTGCCAGCAAAGCAGATGGCAGCAAATGAGAGGAGAGAACCTCACCACCGCGGGAAACGCCAGGGCCATGTGGTGGCTCCCGCCCACCGTAGACGCAGGCCTATGGATAGTGTGTAATAGGGTAGCTAGCCGTCGTACGTCCACTGCCGACCGGCCGTGTCGGCCGAAAAAAGAGGGCAATTATGATGATTAATTTTTGAACATTTTAATGCAATCAATTGTAATTTTAGGGGTGCACATATAATGTTCGTTCAGGTCACATGTTGTAATAATAAAAAAAAGAGAGTGTGAGATGAGAAGAGAGTGAGATGAATGAAATTAAACTGTGTGGTGTGCTCCAAATAAAAATAAGTAAAAGTGAAAATTCGGGCGCCTGGAGTACACACAAAACTATGCCAAGGATAGACTTACCTGCGGGAGCTTGAGACTTTTAATCTTCAAGCGGGAAGGCATCAATAAAAATCAATCATGAAAAGTAAGAACGACTTTATTACCCGAAGGCTGCTGGTTTGAAAATTCCTTTGTAGTTCTAAAGCTAACAGCTCTAATGTGTAAAATTAAGATGACATCGCTGTTATTCTAAGACCTGTCATTATTGCACTTTTTTAAAATAAATTGAAGTTATGTATCATAAACCATACCAAACTCCGTCGACTAAATTAGGAACCTGATGGATTATCCAAGAGCATCTTGGTGATATTCGCCGAGATTGCCAACGGCGGTCCAAGATATATGCATTTTGGTAGGCGTGCGTTCAAAAATTTAAGTAATATGGAAAAAAAAAAACGCCTTGTGGCTGAAAACAAACATGAATAATCGTTAGCGGATAAAAAATGGCGATCGATTTAGAAATCGATGCCGAAATCGTTACGAGCCATATACAATTAAACTCACCGTTTCTTCCAAAAATCAAAATGTGGTCATCAGTAGATGAATGAATCCAAGCAAATAATTATAAAATGAAGATAAGAGATCCTGAAACAATTAAATATCGGAAACTATTAGCGTCTGCTATCAAAATAGCCATGACAACGCGGAACGGACCGAAATCACAAAGAATTCGCTTACCTTAAAAAATAAAGGCTATCCAATTAGGATCATGACCAGGGCAATCGGCTACCACATAATTAGGGACTAGATGCCGCCCATCTCAAGTTATATTTTGAGATTTTATTGGAGCGCTCAAAAATCACTCCATTGATTCCAGGCTGTAGGTCGAAAAGCAAGAAATGTCAAAGTCAATTTGACAGCATCGAAAATAAAAATCAGTGTGACCACTTCACGAATCCAAGTCAACCAAAAATGAATTTTCATAAGGCAACACCAACCAGAGCCTACAAATCAAAGCAAAGAATTCAATAGTATGTAACAGGCTTAAAAGACTCGTTACATTACATCCCTCCCCGAAAATAAAAGAAAGGAACTTTCTTTTATTAGAAAGAAATCTTCAACACAATAGACCAGTCTTAACAACTTTCTAAATCCAAAAAAAAGAAAAGAATCATAAAAGATTCAAAGTGTAAATGAATTCTGAAAATGTCAAACGACAAGGTCTCAAGAATTTAATAAAAGTAAAAACATGCAAATGACAAAAAGTCAAAAATGAAATATGTGAAAAACAGAAAAAATTATAAGTTATAAAAACTTGTTAAATGAAACGAAGAGAGAAATCTCTTAGCGCTTCTAAACTAAAAAACAGTGCAGTTAGGCACCATCGCCACTGACTACAAATTTCAAACGAATTCGAACAATTTACCAATACAAACTACAATTTTTAGTGCAGTTAGGCACCATCGCCACTGACTAAAAATTTCAAACCACTTGGAACAGTACAACTTTGAGTGCAGTTAGGCACTATCGCCACTGACTACTATGTCAACTGCTTCTAACTCTACCATCTCTATGAGTGCAGTTAGGCTCTTTTGCCACTGACTAACTCCGTATCCAACAATCCAAAAAAATTTGAAACTCCAAACAAAAGTTTTTAAATAAAGCTGAAAGACCTTATTTAAAATATTGTTACAGGCACAACCTGCAACAAAACAAAGGAAAGCGTACTGTGATCGGCTCATCACCACCGAATTCCCGAGCACAATAGCTGTAAAAGAATGTTGCTGTGACTGGCTCAACACTACCAATCTCCCAAACACAGACAAACACAAAAAAATCATTGAGATCTCCAATGAGAAATCTCAATAACGAAAAGGCGAAAGCCAAAGTTTCACAATGCGATCGGCACATCACCACCGAACTTCCGAACGCAAAGAAAAAAGAATGACGAAAGTCAAAAAAAATCCCGCATTGTGATTGGAACAACAATGTCCAACACAATGGAAAAAGGAAAAAATATGGCCGGAGCCGAAATCCCACATCGTGATCGGCACAACACCACCGACTTTCCGAGCACAATGGAAAAAAGAGTCGAAATCAAGGTCAAAAGTTACACCAAGATTCAAAAAATAATAAGGCATTTTGTAACAAAGGTTACAGAATGACCCTATAAAAGGTTACCCTTAAAAAAAATAAGATCTTATACAATCCAACAAAAACGAACAAAACATAAAATAAGATCCTCTGATGTGAAAAACATTTAGTGTGGAAAAAAATTGTATTTAATTAACAAAAATGGCCTAAGTTTTATTTTTAGAATGTTAAGAATTCAAATTCAATAAATTTATAAGAAGTTACCTAACATACATCTTTCAAACCGTTGATAACCTATCATCCATCCCCTCGTACATCACACTGTCAAAAACGGCCTTCAAACAGAATTTATCAAAAATATCAAGACTAACACTTGGAAACCAAATTAAAATTTAATAATATCTTTAACATGATAACGTCCCACTGAACCTTTATTTAAATCTTTCAAAACATAAACGTTATCCGAAACCTTTTCAGTTATTTTACACTTTACAAACTTAGGTGCAAGCTTAGCTGAAAAATATGCTGGAGCATGAGATTGAACAAAACTTCTTCTCCACACCATATCACCCACACCAAAAGAAATGACTTTCCGACCTTTATTATAATAAGCGGCATTTCGCTTATACCCCTTTAACAAGTAAGCTTGAACTTTAACAAAAATATCACTAAGTGAATTAAGAGAAACTGCATAAGCATTCCTATTTGAAATTTCTAGTTGAGATAAGTTATCAACAGAACTACTAAAGTGATGTAATGACGCATCAAGAATAAGCTCCCTACCAAACATCAGAAAGTTAGGAGTAAACTCAGTAGCAAGGTTTACACTATTATTTAAAGCCAATTGAACATTGGGCAAAAAACTTGACCAAGTTCTATGATCATCTTTAACAAAACACGATATGCAGGTTTCGACCGTTTTATTATATCTCTCAACAGGGTTATTTTGAGGTGTATACAAAGTATTATAAAATATTTTGGTTATATTAAAACCTTTCAAAAAATCTACAAAATGTTTTGAAGTAAATTGAGTTCCATTGTCACAAACTACTATTTTTGGACAACCAAATTTGAGAAATATTTCTTTTTCAAAATGTTTACAAATTACTCTAGTGGTAGCATTGATCATTGGAAAGAACCAGCAATATTTAGTAAAAACGTCTACAACCGAAAGTATGTATCTATGACCAGAATAAGTTTTAGGTAGAATTCCTATGATATCAACTGAGAGCATAAGCATGGGACGATCAACTTTTTTAGGATTAATCATAATACCAAAAGGTGGAGATGTAGTATGTTTATAAGCTTTACAGGTATCGCAAGACAAAATGTATTGATGAATATCATTAAACATTCCCTTCCAAAAATAATGTTGTTTTAATTTCTTTAAAGTTTTATGTATTCCTAAGTGTCCAGAATTCACATCATCGTGATTTGATCTAATAGTATCTAAAATATGCTCTTTGGGTATAACAATCTTCCAGTCTAAAAGACTGTGAGGATTATATTTATTTCTACAAAATTTATATAAAGTATTATTTTCAACTCTAAAATTCTTATACTTTCTAGGAGATTTTTGACAATGGATAAATATTTTTCTATACCAAGGGTCAGTAATTTCATCGTCAGGTAAGACTAAACTGTCCTGAGCGTTTATAGCGGCGACTTCTATGCGAGATAAAGCATCTGGAACTAAATGTAATGAACCTTTTTTATGAATAATATCGAATGTAAATTGAGAAATTCTAGCAGCCCAACGAGCCAAACGTCCACTAGGATTACTGAACTCCCTTGTCCATGACTAACAAACAGCAAGGCGAATAGCAAACGAAAAGCAAAAACTAAATTTCAAAAAGTTAAAAGTTTGAAAATAAATTCTCAAGTTTGAGGTTAAGTATTGAAGTCAATGTGGTATTCCCATGAAAAATTACTAAGTTAATTTTATCGTTTTAAAAGTGCAATAATCACTTACAAGCAGCTTAAATCTAGATAAATTAAATGTACAATATTGTACTTACAATTAGATTAAATTATTTTCTTTAAAAGTTAAACTTAGTTTTTAAAATAACTTTACTGTTGAGAACAACAAAACACGGTCAATGCTATACATTTCTGTTGGTTTTGCTAAGAAAAAAACATGTTATTAAAACAAACAGGTCAATGAACAAAATTATCAATAAGTAAACACCAAATATTGTTTACAAAGATTCACCAAATTAAGTACTACTTATGAGTCAAAAATTAAAATAAACACAAAGTTATTGAAGTAACAATGTAGAACAAACTAATGCAAACAATAGACTCATAAGTTATTTAATAATTGTGCAATAATGACAGTATATAGGTACCAGACAAACCTACTTCAAGTCCCTGTTCGCTGAGCGACAATTGTAATAATAAAAAAAAAGTGTGTGAGATGAGAAGAGAGTGAGATGAATGAAATTAAACTGTGTGGTGTGCTCCAAATAAAAATAAGTAAAAGTGAAAATTCGGGCGCCTGGAGTACACACAAAACTATGCCAAGGATAGACTTACCTGCGGGAGCTTGAGACTTTTAATCTTCAAGCGGGAAGGCATCAATAAAAATCAATCATGAAAAGTAAGAACGACTTTATTACCCGAAGGCTGCTGGTTTGAAAATTCCTTTGTAGTTCTAAAGCTAACAGCTCTAATGTGTAAAATTAAGATGACATCGCTGTTATTCTAAGACCTGTCATTATTGCACTTTTTTAAAATAAATTGAAGTTATGTATCATAAACCATACCAAACTCCGTCGACTAAATTAGGAACCTGATGGATTATCCAAGAGCATCTTGGTGATATTCGCCGAGATTGCCAACGGCGGTCCAAGATATATGCATTTTGGTAGGCGTGCGTTCAAAAATTTAAGTAATATGGAAAAAAAAAAACGCCTTGTGGCTGAAAACAAACATGAATAATCGTTAGCGGATAAAAAATGGCGATCGATTTAGAAATCGATGCCGAAATCGTTACGAGCCATATACAATTAAACTCACCGTTTCTTCCAAAAATCAAAATGTGGTCATCAGTAGATGAATGAATCCAAGCAAATAATTATAAAATGAAGATAAGAGATCCTGAAACAATTAAATATCGGAAACTATTAGCGTCTGCTATCAAAATAGCCATGACAACGCGGAACGGACCGAAATCACAAAGAATTCGCTTACCTTAAAAAATAAAGGCTATCCAATTAGGATCATGACCAGGGCAATCGGCTACCACATAATTAGGGACTAGATGCCGCCCATCTCAAGTTATATTTTGAGATTTTATTGGAGCGCTCAAAAATCACTCCATTGATTCCAGGCTGTAGGTCGAAAAGCAAGAAATGTCAAAGTCAATTTGACAGCATCGAAAATAAAAATCAGTGTGACCACTTCACGAATCCAAGTCAACCAAAAATGAATTTTCATAAGGCAACACCAACCAGAGCCTACAAATCAAAGCAAAGAATTCAATAGTATGTAACAGGCTTAAAAGACTCGTTACAATGTCTAATTCAGGTCAGGCAAATCAATGTATATTTTGCAACCTGGCTTGGCTGAATTTTGCAGTGTTTTTTTTTTTCAAGTACCTTTTGACAACAGTACTTTTTCGCAGCCAGCACCAACAGCGACACGCAGTATAGCTCCCAAGTTACCAGGCACTCTGATGTTATCACAGATAAACTGAAGTGGTAGTGGTCTTGATAAGCTCTTTACATTGTCTGCATTAGGAGTTTCAAATACACCTGAAAAAAAAAATTGTGAATTAAACTGAAATATGTGATAATTTTGACATTTAATTTTAGTAAAAGCCTGGGGGTGTGGGGTGGAGGGTGAGGGTGGGTGTAAAAGGGTGAACCAAGGAGAATAGCGTTACCCTTTTTTTTTTTTTGGTGGGTGGAAAATCTCTGTAAACGAGCCTAAGTCAGTATCATTAGCCTGGCCTTATTCTAAACCATGTTGGGGTTGTCTCCCAGTCTACCTAGAATTGTGAATACCAAAATTTTACATAGAGCCACTGCCTATCTGATCTCCACCATCCGGTTGCAGGGTAACGCTATTCCCTGTCGGGGCTGCGGGTTGTTTGCAAGAGATACCGCGGCCTCGACATGAAGGGCTAAGAAGGAACATGGGTGGTTTTTAGTCAGTAGAAGTCTGACACTCCCCTTTGCTCTGCCCAAGAGCGGGAGGGGTTATTTGACGATTTTAAACCCGCCAAAAAAAAGCCCTCAATTTGTACTCTCTTATTCTATAATAGTTTTGGTGTGGCTTATTATTTCCACTGACTAAAATATTATTAACATGAGATGTTGCTAGCCCCTAAAGGAAATAGCAATTTAGGTAATAAATATATTTAAATCGTCCTAGAAGTCATACAATTTGGATACTAACACTATACATTCACAACTCAAGGTTTGCATAGGTAAAATTCCTTTAGAAGATAAGGCTCCCACATAGTATGATAAATGTAAAATGACTGACATAATTAATTACATTGAAAAGCAAACTCACCAAAAATACCAGGACTAGTTTCAAGATCAGACCACAATTGCATTTCTTTGTAAGATACTTTGTAGAATTTTATCCCAGATTTAGGTAAGAATGGTCTTAAATTGTTTAGTTCCTCAGATCTGCTAAAGATGACATACCTCAGCATACATTTAGCTTCTAACCCATCGACTATCAGCCTCCAACCTTCCACGAGTGTGTGCCCTGATCGCAATCTTTCCTTTTTTGATTTTAACTTGACTATTATGGAACTGAAATAAAAAATTTGATCATCAATAGGTATATCTAAAAAAACTGCATGTAAAAATAAGTTAAATAAACATAATAAGTACCTTAGACGCCCATCATTTTCATTCAATTTCTCAAAGATAAAATCACCATTATCATCAAAAACTTTCTGTTGGCTCAGATAAAAATTGCGCTTTTTCAACTTTTCGTCCCTTTTTTGTTTGATTTGTTTTGTTTTTTCTGGTGGTAGAGATGCTCGTGTTTGTTCTTCTTCAATTTCATACTCTTCAGTTGCATTTCCTTCTTTGGCTCGGGTTTTGTTAAGAATGGAAGGATCTAGGTTAATAACCTTTTCTTTTTTGAGATTAGGTTTTTCTGAGAAAGGTAACAGAACCTTAGCGGGAGACCTGTGTGCCCACCTCGAGTATAACCTCACTGAACCAAATACCGGCCTAGATGGTTGACGAATTAAGAATTTTAAAACCAATCTATTGATACTCCTTGCCATAACTATAGTAAACTATATTACTCAAACGCTTGACCAATTAGTATTTTTTATGTTGAAAAACTATGTTTTCCACTACAAGTATTTCACTTTACGTTTTTTTGAATACTTATTTACGTCAAATTTAGATTGTCAGTACGTTGTCACCGTCACTGTCACTTCACTTGATTTTTTTTTTTTTTGGGATTTTATGACCTGGTAACTAGACCTTTAGGTCAACACTTCACTTGACTGCCCGTGGTGGCACTGACAAATAAATAAACCATGGAACTATTATGTAGTAGCTCAACTTGATAACAGAGCTGCAGAGTGAACCAACAATTTTAACGTGGTTCCCGTCAAATCAAGAAGAATAATCAACATAATAATATAATAAATAAATCACCCATCTATATCTTTGATGTGTACCGATGATATTGATATTTATTTTCTTACATGATTAGTAGAAGAAAGACTTGCAAATCATAGAATTGTCGAATCATCGACGATCGATAATTTGCATCGATGCGAATCATCGTGTATTTATTCCATAATGGGATAATAAAACACGATGATTTTCACTGCACCGTGGCTTCGACATGTGGCCTCAGTCTTAAGATGACTGTCCACTGAAGCGGCGCACGGTGGGCTGAAATCGCGAAGTTGGGACTTAAGGATTTTTAAATATATATTTGCATTGTATATACTTATACCATACTTTTATGTTTTGGAACTTTTTTTTAAAGTAGGTTATTACCCTAAAATTTCAGAGATTTAATTTGTATGAATAAAACAAAGAATTCGATGCATGGTGCATATTATTAGGATTATTATTATTAGTTTGTTGTAAATATTTTGTGCAACTGCATTCCACACCACTCTTTCCACAACACCAAAACCGGTTTTCTTATCAGTAGACGAGTCGTCATTAGTGACGTGCGCCAATCAGAGGGCAGTAAATTTGCAGGTAAAAAATATTTGGGGTAGCAAGTTGAAAACAATGATATCAGTTCGTTGTAACCACCCTTTACATACGGACTACCCGCTCGTTACTTGATTTTTGTTAAAAGTTGATTTTCGAGAATTTTGTGAAAATGTTTAGTGATTTAGTTACTAATGTTGATATGTTTGTGAAATTGAAATCAAGTGGTAGTATTAAGGATCATAACTTTTTATACAGTGCTATCAAGTCAAAATTGTGTGATTTAAATCAAGATAATGATAATTTGCTAAAGGAATTCTGCGCAAAGTATTGTTATAATACTTATAAAAAATGGGAAAATGCTAAACGAAAAGAACATACATTTAGAAGTAAATACAGTGATTGGTTGGCATCGGAGATAGTTTGGCCTGAGGTTATGAAAGATTTTGCAAAAAACGACAACGATCCAGTTCCTAGCACATCAACTACATCTCATGAAAAGGTGTCTGTTGGTACATCAACTCAAGTAAGTCCGAGAAAACCATTTACAGAATTAGGTCCTAAACAAAAAAAGAGACGTACGGAACTTACTACGCAAACTATTGCTTCAGAGGAGTTGTCACATGCCCATGTTTTTAACTTAAAAGCAGAAGGAAAGGAAGATGTTGCTGACATATTACAGCATCTGCTCAAGCATCCACAGGACGTGCAAAAAGTAAAAGATTGTCTTTTTGGAAATAAAAAGAAATCAGTATTCTCTCCAGATGAAGCTTTAGGCTTGTTTTTGTCTTTGAAATTGTCAAAATGGCAATATAATACGCTACGAAAAAGTATCGCAGAAGTAACTGGTACCAACGTATATCCCTCTTACTACGCACTGCAAAATGAAAAAATTAAATGTTATCCACCTAAAACTGCTATTGTAGTAACAGATAAAACGGCTACGATAGAATTGCAGGCACTATTGGATATTACTGTGAAGAGAATTATAATGTCAAACGAAATTAGTGAAACTTGTAAAGATTTGACACTGATTAGTAAATGGGGATTTGACGGAGCTTCGAATCAAGCCAATTATAAGCAGAAAGTTGGAAGAGAAAATGAAGAAGATGAGGACTTTGACGATTCTAGCGTATTTATGGGTAGTTTGATTCCTATCAAATTAGTGTCTGGTGACAGAGTTATATGGGAAAATGATTCCCCAAATTCCTCATTATGGTGTCGTCCGCTGTTTTTTAAATTCATGAAGGAAAACAAATTCAGCATTTTGCAAGAAAAAAATGCGATTGAGGCAGAGATTAACAATTTAGTTAAGACAGTGGTTGATGATTTGACCATCTCGCACAACCTAATACTAACCATGATAGATGGTAAAGCGACTGCAGTTCTTTGCGATACATCAACACAAAGATGTGACATATGTAAAGCTACTCCAAAGGAAATGAATGATTTGTCCTTGGTTTTGGCAAAAGAAATTGATGTCGATTTATATAAATATGGTTTATCGTCGTTACACATCTGGATACGATTCATGGAATGCATTCTTCATATAGCGTACAGATTAGATTTGAAGACATGGATGGTGAAAGGTGACAGTAAAGCTATTATGGAGAGCAAAAAGAGAAATATTCAGGAAGAATTTAAATCCGAAACAGGACTTTTAATTGATGTTGTGAAACAGGGTCATGGTACAACAAATGATGGGAATACTGCGAGGAGATTTTTCGAAAACCCCGATATTGCAGCTTCGATCACAGGAGTAAATGAAGAATTAATAAAAAGATTTAAAACTATATTAGAAGCAATTTCGTCGGGTCACCGTATTGATATATTGAAGTTTAAAGATTATACCGAAACCACCATGGAACTATACATTGAATTATATAATTGGTTTTACATGCCTGCAAGTGTTCACAAAGTTTTAGCTCACGGAGCAGCTATTATTGAAAGCTTGGGTATAGTGCCCATTGGAAAATTATCCGAAGAAGCAGCTGAAGCACGCAACAAAGATTTTCGGAGATATCGTGCTCATAATTCGAGGAAATTCTGTAGAAAAGCTACTAATGAAGATATTTTGAACAATTTGTTAATCAGCTCTGATCCACATATTTCAAAGATACGACACAAACTGGTGCGAAAACACAAAGCCTTTTCAGAAGAAGCAACAGCTTTGTTGATCGTTAAGGATACATTTGTTGACGATGATGATCAAGAAAATTTAGGGGTTTTAACTGAAGACCCGTTATTGTCAGAGCATGGTGTTGAGCATGGTGCAGGCCCCTCCTAAAAATATTGGTAAATGATTTGAATTTTGAATTTGTCTTTGTAAGTCTCACACATACAGAACACAGATTTGTAGTCGTGGATTAGGCCTATTGGGGAGACCACTGATAAAAAAAACGCGCCTAGTTCTCTACCTCTGGGGTGGTGTGGAATAGAGAATACAATAATTATCACTGCTAAGTATTCTAAGATTTAGGTGACTTTTAAGATATTTTCGTTCAAAAAAATCTAAAAAAGTCTAACTACCTACTAAGTCACAGTAAACTACAGTAGACGATTAGATGCAAATAAATTGTACTATTAAAATACTTATCCAACAATTGGAAGAAATTTGAGATTTTGTAGACTTAAATGCGATTTTAATAAGAAAAAAAATAAAAATAAAAAATTCTCTTAAATCGCAGCAAAGCGCAGTAGCTGACTAGTTGTAAAAATAAGCTAATAAATAGTACTATTTTAATATATACATCGCAGTTGGAGATGTTTTCAGATTTTTGAGATTCTTTAGATTTTATGATTTTTTCTATACAAAAAAATATTTAAAAAATTGTAGTACTAAAAATAATGCGTAAAATAAAAAGTCATAGAACAATAATTTACTGTATTAGATAGTAGAACAAATTTGCATCATTAATCAGTAAAAATAAGATGACTTTTTTTTTAATGTCCTAAGTCCACTACGTATATAAATCAACCCACCGTGCGGCGGCGTGAAGCTGCGGAGCGGAGAAACAGATAAATATTGACCAATAGGATTGCATAAAATCTGCCCTCTGTTCCAGTGTGCAATCCTATAGCCTGAAATACACATGCTACTATAAGAGCATGCTTGCTTGCTACTAGGCAGTATGCTCATTTCTAATTTTCTAGCATGCTATCTGAGTGTGTGTGTGTGTGTGAGTGTGTGCTCTCACAGACTCAAAAGCATACTTCTTTTTAATACGTCAGAGTGACATTATCTTAAGCCGCGTCCCCTAGGGCCGCTCGGGTCCGTGAGATTGAGCCGCGCATCCGTGCCTCGTGAGTGTGGACGTGAGTGAGGTTGAGCTGCGTGGCCTAACAGGAACGTGTCGGGTGACGTTAGTGGGGACGCGGCTTTACAGTTTTTTATTGATACACTGACAAAAAACAACAAAAAGGTGACAGCACGATAAAAAATCATATGAAATAGTAAAACCAAAGAATTTAAAAAAGAGGTTTTATGCGTCATGCTAGTTAGCACGAATAATAGACCGGTTAGGTAGCATGCTTATTCACAAGCAAGCTCTTTTCGTATACACGTGCTACTTGTATGCTACTAAGTGACAGCTGCTCGAAACTAGCACGATTTTGTGCTACTACGTAGCATGTGTATGCCAGCCTTATTGGTTAATATTTCTCCGTTTCTCCGCTCCGCAGCTTCACTCCGCTTCAATGGACAGGCAGCTTTTTGGGGGGGGGGGGGGTTGGAAATCATTAATTTTTCTGACTCCTCCCGCGCTGGACAGAGCGGTAGGGAGTGTCAGACTTCTACTGACTAAAAACTACCCATGTTCCTTCTTAGCCCTTTGTGTCGAGGCCGCGGTATCTCTTTTGAACAACCCGTAGCCCCGACGTACCCGGTACTATTGTAGAGATCTAAAACGACATAGTAAGCCACTGTCCAACTGTTTGAGGTAATATAGAACGTTCTAGATTTTTTTAGAGGATCGTTTTACGTAGCGTATTTTTAAACAGATTTTGAATTACTCTTTTTGTTGATAAATTATTAAAATGTTTTTTATTTCATGGTACATTGATTTTGGGTTGCCACGTTCAAATAAATACCACATTATTGACAAATATTTACATTTCCTAAACCATAATTATTTTATTAGTCTCAAATGAGGATACAATAACTTCAATAAGGATAACATAACATCACGCCTCGTGATCTCCGAAGGGGCAGGCAGAGTCGTACCTAGCCATTACACCCACTTTTGTTAGTCTATTGCCATCATCTTTAGTTTAGTTTAGTTTATGTATTATTAATTATAACAAATTACATGTCAGGTTTTAATGTAATAATATTGTATTGTATTATGTAAAAACATACACATTTAAAAATATTAAAATTGTTAAATGTGTGTGTTTTATAAATTATGTTTTTCTTTCTGCATAAACATAATATAAAAATGAATAAAGGATAGTTTTGTTTTGTCTTCAGACTTCAGACTCTGTTAGAATAGCTATCCTCGAAATTGGGTTTCCAGCTGCTTCGAACTGGAGAAGGTAAAGAAAATTATAAACAGATATTTTTCATTTTCACTTCTGCTGAATCAAACAAGAATTGTTACTTTTCAAACGGAATTCACTAGGTGGAAACTATAATACTATTGAATTGGTCATTTTAATTTATGAAATGGTAACACAACCATAAAACGGGCATCTACGTGTGACCATAGGATTTTATGTTGTCTGTGGTGCGTCTGTGGCCTGCTTCAAAGAGTTTTTTTGCTCGAACAACATTGCATTTTCTTATCACTCGTCTGTCGTCAGCTGAAAATAATTTTGTAGATGCGTATTTTGTGTTTATTTATAAATCAGTCAAGAAGGGAACGCTAAACAAAATGGCAACGGGAGTAAAACCTCGTGATGATGAAAGTCGTCTTACTAGAGAAGACCTGGAGACAATACAAGACGCCATGAAGAATAAGAAATTTCGAGATCTTTTAGCGGAGTACTGCGAGGAGATACGTGACCCGGCAAATCAACAACTTTATCAGAAAGAAATGACCCAACTCGAGAAAGAACGAGGTTACGACGTAACATTCCTTAATCCGAAGGGAGGTTATGTTATCAAAACAAGTGTCGCCGGCGATAGAAAAGCATTCATTAACATCTGTAGCAATGATAACGTCGGCAAACCGACATATAAGGTAGAAGTTGTTGATGGGAAAAGGGGCATGAACTGGCAAATACCGTACTCAATAGTACCACCACGAGAGGACTTTGACCAAAACCGAAAAAAATGTGTTATTTACGACCTAATTTTCCATTCGTACACTCTCCGCATGGCGGAGGTTAATAAAGAATTCCGTGAGTTGGTCAACCAAACCGCCTTTGATGCATTGAAAAAAACTTATAACATTCACCTGGACAGCAACAACTTTCGGTTCCCGAAATCTCAGTATAAAGGGATGTTAACACCTTCTGTTATCAGAAAAGAGGATCCTGACTATCAACCTCCAGGAGAGGAGGAAACAGAAAGTTTGACACCTGAAATGATTGAGAAGCTGTATCCCCAGCACATTTATTCAGAAAATAAACCTGAGCCTGAGACTCCCAAAGAAACATCTAAACCAGGTAGACAAGTAAGGAGAAACAATACAGAGTTTGCGCATGTAGCTGCAGATGGGTATACCATTCCAAAGTATGTCATCAAACAGCAAAAAAATTTAGATCTTCAAGACTTTACTTATCATAAAGATTGTAAACAGCATAGTGCTATACCATGCAAAATAGTGGTTGAAGTATACCTTCCGCTTCTGTCATCTACAAAAGACTGCACTCTGGATGTTCAAGAGAAATATCTCAAGTTGGTATCTGAGAAACCAGCAAAATATAAACTGGATATTACACTGCCTTATTTAGTTAACGATGATTGCGGTACAGCCAAATTTGATAAAAGCAAACACATGTTAATAGTGACTTTACCAGTGATCAAAAAGAACTTGAACAGTACTAATGAAAATTCATTAAAGGTTGATAGTGGTGTGGAAAGTGAAGAAAATTCTGGTTCACAAAGTGACGAGGATAATTATAGGTCTAACTTGATTGAGGAGTTGTCATCTTCCTCTGCTGACACTCTAGCTCCTCCTGAGCCTTGTAACATTACTACCCATAACTCTGAAGATTTTTTGGACTCCTCATTTGGTTACATACTGCCTCCCTACACACACAATGTTTTGGATGACATTGTAGCTCTAACATTCCATGTTAAAAATACAGAGCCAGACTCTGTCAAGGTGAAGAACAATGGTAATGAAATTTACATCAAGTTCACATCAGTTGGAGCTGGCTTTGTGCCGGTGCACTACGCCGCTATCATTACATTTGATGATGAAGTCAAGTTTGACAATGTAACAGGGGAGGCATGGGATAATAATGTTATTTTGCAGTTGGAACTGGCTGGAACTCTGCCCCAGAAATTCCACATTGGTTTAGACAAGGATTCTATGACTTGTGAATGCTTTGATGTATCTCAGGTTAAGAAGACAAAGCTCGAAGAAAAGTCTGCAGGGTCTACAACTGAAGACCTTTCACCTGTTGTCGAGGTAACCAATCTGGGAACTGAGACCAATATAGTAGTGTCATCTAATCATATGGAGTATGATGAAGATGATGATTTTGAGTCTACATCTATGGATAGAGATATAGTATTCACAGAATCTGGAAATTGTGAGAATGGTGCCAAAAGCATACTCCGCAAGCCAAACATGATGCGCAGTTACTCAGAGTCTAGTTATGGTGATGTTGCCTCTTCTATGGATTATATCAGTTCTGATTGTATCCCAGAAGAATCGAGTTTGAAAAAGACTGTTAGGTTTAGTGATGTCATAGCCAAGCAGTTTTACAGGTAATTTGAAAAACAGAAACATCTGTTATACATGTATTATGTCGATAGGTATCTAATTAAAAATGAACAATCCATAATAGATTATTCATTTATCAATGTAGGTTATCAGGCTAAAGTTATGTCTGTTTGAATGTGGATAACAGAAACTTACTGATAATATTTGTTTGTATTAATTTGTAAAAATCATAGCAACCAACTAGGCACTTTTAAGTATGTTTTACTAAAATTGTTCCAATTGGTAACCAATCCATAATGCACTTTGTAAAATTCATGGTAACATGGCTTATCTTATACTAAATGGTGAAGCCTTATCTGAGCAAGCAGTATCATGTTTTGCACGTCCTTAGCATTAAGATAAGATACTACATATATTACTAAATAAACAAGTCGTAGTTTTCCATCATAGCTGAAGCTATGTATGTAACTTTTTATGTGTACATTTCAGATATAATTCATCAATAGAAGGCCAGAAAAAGAAAAACCAACGAAAAAAGAGTAAAAAGCGGACTCAGGATCGGCGGAAGAGCGAAAGTGAAGCTGAAGACGATTTCAGTAGCAGCTCTCGGGTACTGATCACTACATCACTATCTGGGGGTCTAAAATGGCTGCTTTAGCAGATTCATAATAGGATAAAAATATGAAATATGAATTGTGTTAAAATTCGTCATGATTCTGCTGAAGCGGCTATTTTATCTTTTTTTCCATTCGGATAGGCAGTCTGACAGTCTTACCAAGGGGATTGTATTACCCATTACTAACTGGGTTGTGAAGGTTAGAGAGGCAGTTGCTCCAAATAAAAACTGGTATTCAGCTGCATCTGGTGAGGCTAAAACATCCCAACATTGTTGGGAAAAGGCTAGGCAGATGATGAATGGATACTATTCAAATCAGAGCCTAGAAGGAATGTAACCACCTCGCGCGACCGATGCCTGTTGCTAAGGGGCAACCATTTTAATGATAATGATGATGTAGAAATATTATGGGTATGCCCATAATATTCATACATCATCATCGTATTCATTGATCACCTTTTTCTAACTTGTTATTATAGTTATAAAATGGTATGTATTTTATAACTAAAATCACATTGATAATCTTTGATAAGGTGTAGTGACTGTACAATAAAAATTGTACATGCTTACATAAGCCTCTTTCTACACTTCCAATGTTTGTTTGTAGAAATGATAAAAAAAACTGCAAACAATAACAGTTAAGGAATGATAAACAATGTTTCATTTCAATTGATTAATGCAAAGTGATAAATTTTACCAGTGGGTACTTATTCCCTGATTGCGTATGCATGGAAATTTTCTTTAGGCTTGATAATGTTTTCAAATATTCAATGTCCAATGGTTGACTTGTTAATTTTTCAAAGAATGTTAACATGAGAGTGGTATTGTTGTTACGCTTTAGGATGTATGAAATTGATATGCACGCATGACAACGCCATACAGACGGATATGATCATAAAATAATGCTCATTAAGTATGCTGTACATGTCATACAATACCATCTGTTATCGTCCAGTTGCCAAGTGACCACACGATTTATTAGGACTGCTACGAAGGATTTTTGAAAAACGCGATGCGCTATAATAATAGCACAACTTAGCAAATATCCAAAGTTGCAATAAGAAAATATTAAGATCCCTCCCTGTGTTAAGTTTCTTAGTCTAGTGTAAAATTATAATTATGTCTTTTATTATTTCAGAACCTGAAGCCAAGGTTGACATCGGTTCTTAAGCCTCGACGTGACAGTGGTCTGGCGGATACTTCCGATGCTGAGTCCGAGTGTAAGAACACTGCAGACGAAGGATCCTGCAATTCTGCTAACGAAGATGGCTTTAGCGAAAACGATAACAATGAGAAAGCATCATTTGATAAGTCAGTATTCAACATAGTTGGTGATGAGGATAATGAAGACGATAAATCAGAGGTTGACATTTGGGAATCGGAGCCATCAGCACCTCGTCAAGGAAAGCGAGAAGCTTTTACATGCGACAATATCCAGCATAACACTGACCTCTACGATCCCGATAAATTGAACAAAGGAAAATACTTAGAAGTTATGTTCAAAAATGATCTCATATTTGATTTAGACATGTGAGACTTAAACCATCTCTATTTTAGCACCTTTTGACAAGGGCTTGTCTGGAATGTTTAACCTTACACTAAACTTATAGTAATAATTCGTTAGAAATCCAGTGATTTTGTTTGTGTAGAAACACTTGTAGAGTTTAGTATTACATATTCCTTATGATTATGGCTTAGATTTATTATAGATGTTCCTTCCATGGTGTATTTTCAAATTTGCTAAGTTTATGACAATAGTTTTTATTCTGTTTTAACTTATATTTATTCTAGCGTGTTCAAAGTTTGAAACACTGTATTTTGAGATAAATGATGTGGTTTATTTAAAAATTATAATTAGTAAACCATAATTTAAAAAGTCATAATGCAGAACTTAGTAAATTTCGAAAATATTAAACTTGTGTAGCGTTGTCTTAAAAATACGAACATATTTGGTAATTGTAACTCTGCTCATTTTAGACAATATATTTAGTAGTCAACCTGCATTTCATGGTACAAATTAGATTTACGTCATTGTATTGGTTAAGAGATAGGAATTGATTTTTACAATGAGAATAAGGCCTACCTCTAACCTAAGTAATTAGATGATAACACTTACTGCACTGCTAAGATAACGGTAGTTTGCTAGGTTTACACACTGCAACAAGTTTTGAACACAAGATATGCGTGAGTTTATTAAAATGGACTTTGTAAGTGTCCACGGAATTATACACTTGGTTTAGTCAATTCAAAACATAGTTATATTTGACGCTTAACACAAATCAGTGCCTTTCGTGTGTATAGTAAACCAAGCCACCAGTGAAAATATTTCCGTCGACTGTTGTCATAAACCATGCATTTTGTTTTACTAATTAACTAAGAATCTTGTTTGTATTGAACGAGCAATTTATGCATGTCATGTTTGATGTAAAGTTTACAAATTTATTTAATGATGAATGAATTGTGATTTGGTGATTTAGTTTGAATACACGTGAATTCGAAATCGATGTTTCATTTACCAGATGGAATTACATATTCGAGATATTAGGGCCGACATGACCGAGGGATAAGTAGTCGTTGCAAATCACGTCACGTGTTAACGGTTGAACGTAACGTAGATACTTAATTTTTTTTTATCGAAAGTACAAGCATCCTATCCTATAGCATTGTTGAAAAACTTTTAAACAGGCGACCGCGGTCACAGCCCATTATCATTCCACTGTTCTTATAGCCACTTGTAGCACGTTGTACAAAAAAAAATTTCTTCGCCAAACCATAATTATGTAGCAATTTGTTAAAATGCTGAATACCAGTATTTTACATGGAGCGACTTCCTATATGACCACAACCCAGTTAATACTGGTACCCTACCCTGCCCTGGTACTGTTCGATACCCTTTGGTAAGACTGGTTGTTAGACTTTCAGGTCACTAACTACCTGTAACGACTGCCAAAGATATCGTGCTTTCCGAGGCACGGAGGAAACTGCATGCAATGGGTGGTCACCCATCCACAGACCACCCTAGGCAAGCGCGGCTTAATCTAAAGTTCGACCCGAGTGGCAGTTATTATTAAGCCACGATCTCCTCGGCCTATTATCGTCAGTTATGTTCAAATCCCATGTAGATCAGGTAGTAGGTGGCTGTAGCCTATATAGCCAATAAAAATAGGAGTAGGTATGCAGAAAAGGGTGTAGGTAAAGTAATTCATCTCTCATAGAGAAGGGAGAATCAAATCGGTTCATAGATGACAAAGTTCTGAGGTAACAAAAAACAAAATAATACAACCGAATTGAGAACCACCTCCTTTTTTTCAAGTCGTTTAAAAATTCTCCGACCAGACGGCTGTGTATTTAGTGAGCTACTTGTTTTTTTGATTTGATTGTTGCTGTTGAGACGATTTAGTATTTTGATGTTAGTTCTTCATTTGTGTCATAGATGTCGCTGCCTGTAGTACTTTGTATACTATAATATCTTTCTGTGGCACTTTTCATAGGGCCGCCACAGATATTAAACCAGACTCCGTTGTTGCTGCTGCTGAGAAATTCCTGATCCTAATGGAACAACCCAATTACACGATAATTATATTAAACCAACGAGACAGACCCACTAATCTTGTAAATTATAATACACTAGCAATTAATTATACCAAGAAATAATCTTCTAAATGAGAACGAACTCAACTATTACCGAGATTAATTAAAAGCACTTAGATAACTTCCTTGGAGCCCCCATAGCTTATGGAGGCTTAATGGTGCCACCGGTTACCTTTGATAGCACAGTGATCCCGTTTAGCTTTCTGCTTTGACGTCAAGGATCTGGGTTTGCATGTTGACACTTCCCTTGATTGGCATAAGCAGGTCGCGATTGTGAGCAAGAAAGTCACCGGAACGTTGCGGTCTCTCTATCGGTTGAAAAATATCCTACTCTCAGCATACATCAAGGCAATGCTTGTACAGTTCCTAATCTTCCCCATTATTGACTATGGTGATATGTGCTACTATGACCTGAATGCAGATCTCCTCAATAAACCGACTTCTTAATAACTGCATTCGATTCGTTTTCAGTCTTCGCAAGTACGATCATGTGTCTGCACATCGATCCCTTCTAAAGTGGTTACCTATCCGGCAGCGCAGAGCGTTGAGAGCTTTGACAACCCTATTTTCTCTTCTTCACAAGCCCGTACTTCCCTTTCTTACCTGATTTCTCTTTGTCAATACTTATGCACACAGCAAGACTCCTCGTTCCGCCAATAATCATCTTCTACGTTGTCCTTCTCATCTATCTCTGGCTTCATAAAATCTTCCTTCTTTGTCCAGGCGGTCTTCCTATAGAATGAACTCCCTCAGGAAATCAGGACGGTAAACAGTCAGTTCACTTACAAAATGAAAGCTCGTGACCACATTCACAGGAAGATGGCAGCTTCGTCTCAAAATTAAGTTGTTATAGTTTTTCTTGTTTATCTTTCAAAATATAATATATTTTAGGTAGATACCTTTATATCTTTTCTAATTTGTTTTTCTGTTTTGCTCCTAGTGTGTATTGTCTCTGCATCACCCTAAGGTAGACTGGTAGAAAATGCCCAAGCCATTAAGTTCGCATTTGTATGATTTTTGTTCATAAAATTTTCATAAATTAATATACTTAGTTCTAATTCATCAGTCTATCCGTGTGTCACATCACATCCAACAGACGTAAAGGGTTAAGTTGTGCAAAAGCAAAAGTAACGCACAGACTTATATAATATTAGCGCGGGTGTCACTGAAAGTTAAAGCAAGGATGCGGAGCGGAATTCTTGGAAAAAGTTCAGCGCTCAAACTTTTCCTTTTCCTTCAATTCTAACCTACACACATACACACACACGCAAGGAACTCCTTGCGTGTGTGTGTATGTGTGGGAGGGAAGATGCTTCGAGAGAGCCCGACCCCTAACTTGGGCGTACCTAAGTTCAAAGTTCAAGTAAGTAAGGGTTTAAGGGTCTTAATTAGGCACATCTGTTTAACTTGTCGATGTCGATATTCCACACATTCGCACGAAGCTCTTTGCAAGGATTGGAATTCAGTGCCTGTGTCGATATTCCCGAGTTCATATGACCTTTGCTTATTTTGGTCTATGTCTTCAGGACAAGATTGAGGTCCACTTCGTATAAAAAAAAATCATCAAAGCAGCTGGGTACCTAACGTAGCCTACCTTATTGTTACTGGCTATACTAACTCTTCACTTTCCTTGCAACGTTTCCTTTCCTTTAGCATGGTTTAACTCCAGGGCCATTTCTGATGACTCATCATCAGAAATGGCCCTTGACCAAATAAAATTGTATAGAATGACCTTCATTTTCCCATAGTACCTTATATAGGGTGTAAAAGTACCCTTAACGCAAACGAAGGGCACTTGTTCTCCCCACCACTGCGATAATTTTTTTGTTCTAGACCATACCTGGGAACCTCCTAGTTACGGAGATATTGGGGGTCAAAGTTCCAAATTTTTCACAGCTGTTTTTGCAAATACTAGTTTTTTTAGGTTTTAACTTTATTTAAATTACCTCCATTACCCGTTTACTATTCAAAGCATCCACTAGCACAACGTTTTAACAGAGCTACATTGAGTTTTACCGTAAGATGTGATTTTTGACCCCAAATAAAAAAGTTCTTTCCCAGCAAAAATGTTTGCGTAGGGGTACTTAGTTTGATGTACAAAATGCTTGGTTGACGGCTGTGTGATGGGTTGATTTATACCCTGTATAGTAATGGTTTAAATTACTTACACATTAAAATTTTCGTTTAGTTTTTTTTACCTACATTCCACATGAAAATATAGTTAAAGTATGATTTTCAGTACTATGGTACTAGATAATAATTAGGTATAATTCTATTGTCAGTCAACGAACAGAAACTTGAATATCTCTTTTGATGCGGTCGGGCGTATCGTCTGCACAAAGAACTGTACCTACAGGTACTACGAGCACGTACTACAAAGAGCCTTATCTATGCTACTTGCTACTAGATCAGACGAACCGTATACGAACCGTAGATACCTAAATTCAATTGAGATGTTTACCTTACCATCATCAATTTAAATGTAAAAAGACTTGAAGTACTTCAAACATAAAGTCGGGCAACTAAACACAGATCTCATAACGCTGGCTGCAAACTTTCAGATATTAATGACGTCAGCTTCTAAGAACTTCATCTTAACTTAGCCTTCAGCATTATTTTATCGTAGCTCGTGTTTCATTGAAGTACCTAGCTGGCTGCCAGCTGGGAAATACTTTTGGGCTAATTACGTACACTATAAAAAGTATTATTTGTGCACAAAAAATCACCGATTCTACTAGATGTTGGTGATAAGTTTGATGATGGGTACCGTGTGTCCGTGTCCCGCCAAAATCTTTCTATTTACATGAATCTGAGACGTAACCATGCCGTGGACGGGTTCGCAGTTAATTTTTTCATAGCTCACAAGAAATTTTCATTTATTTTAACTGAGACAAATCGTACATAACTTGAACTATTTTTTAAACCTAGCTCATATTAAATTACAGTTTATTGAATTGCCTTCGGCACTCGGCAGCACGTTTTGTTTCTCGTGTAAGAACGACAGAAAAGATAGGTGCATGGTAAAGTTGCGATTCCATGTTGCTACATGAGGTTCAAAGACTCGATATGTAACTGATTGGCCGGGGAACACAACACACAAGAAAGCCTTTGCCCAGTAGTGGGACAGAATAGGCTATCATAAAAAAGTTTAGACGACAGCAACGCTTGCATAACATCCCTGCTCCTTTTAGGATTGCTACGGCGTAGCTGACGCGGCGTAGACAAGAGCCTACGGGTTCGTAGCAAACGGGCTCTACGACCGCTACGCCTTACGCCTACGAACTTTGATTGAATATTTCTTTGCTCGGGGCTGATTAATTTCATGATTTACTTTTTCATTAATATTAATTGATGGTTCAACTTATAATCAACATAAGATTTGATTTAATTAACAAAATAACGAAGTAGATGTATCTACCAAACATTATTTTCTACCAACTTCAACATTAGCAGATTAAATGGATCTACCCAATTACTTTGGATCAAATCTTATGTAACAGAGAGTTCGCTATGTAGGTATGTACTACATACAAACATTTCTGCTTCCACAAAGATTTTATATGTCTTATTGAGTAGGCGGTGCAATTAGGAGAATTAATCATTGGTTTCATGATTTCGTACTTCCTAACAGACAGCAACCAATATCATATTTTTGCAGTGCGTTCGTGACATTATTCAAGATTAATTGTAACGTTCTTAACTGCTCGTGATGTGAACGCACATAATTGTATGAAAAACACTTTGCAAATAATCGACTTTCAAAAAAAAACATCGTCTTATGTTTACTTTCTTTCGGAAGTCGGCTTTTTTGACTTTGTTTTTTCAATAACTTTTTTGTCATCAACTTCCAAAGTTAAATTCTTTTAGACTTTTTTAGGAAAAAGTATTTTTTTATTATACTCTTTTTAGTTGTAGTATACCACAGTAAAAAAAAAACCGGCCAAGAGCGTGTCGGGCCACGCTCAGTGTAGGGTTCCGTAGATAATAAAATATTATGTAAACGAAGTTAAAAAAAAAATACGGGCAAATGAAACTTGACCTCTGGATTGTATAGGCGCTCATACGATTCAGGGACCAAATTATATTGGTTAACTGCAGTTTCCATCTGTTGTTTCCATCCAAGTTCAAAATAATTTTCCTAGAAAGTCCTTATAAAGTTCTACTTTTCAGATTTTTTTCGTATTTTCTAAACTTATGGTTCAAAAGTTAGAGGGGGGGGGACGCTTTGTTTTTTACTTTTGGAGCGATTATTTCCGAAATTATTGACATTATCAAAAAATGATTTTAGTAAACCCCTATTCATTTTTAAATACCTTTCCAACAATATATCACACATTAGGGTTAAAATTAAAAAAAAAAACACTTCCCACTTTACATATAGGGGGGCTACCCTAATAAAACATTTTTTTCCAATTTTTATTTTAGCACTTTGTCGGCGTGATTGATACACATATTGGTCCCAAATTTCAGCTTTCTAGTGCTAACGGTCACAGAGATTAAGCGAGGACGGACAGACAGACAGACAGACAGACAGACATGGCGAAACTATAAGGGTTCCTAGTTGACTACGGAACCCTAACAAAGAAGAATAGAAGAGATATATAATATAATATTTTTTCAAATTGCTTCTTAAAATTTGTTACCTCATAACTCCGTCAGAGTTATGAGGTAACAAATTTTAATATAAACAACAACCATATTGAGAACCTCCTTCCCTTTTTGAAGTCGGTTAAAAAGCAAAAAGGACGGAAGAAACAAAAGTGATAACTTATTATTATTCACCATACGAACAGCAGCAGTAATTAACTTTACAGCATCATAAACACGTTTTAATAAAAAAATATTGCGAGCATCTAATAATAATAAAACAGTTAATTAATCTGCCAGCAATTTGTATGCAGTCAAGTCATGGTGAAAAATTTAATTAACTAAATATACCGTTTAATATTGAATAATTTGTCTGTGAAACCAATTAAGAGGGACTGATTACGTGCGCGGGTGGCACTCTCTGTTGCTCCGTGTTCAAAAGCCTGAGTTGTTGATTTTCGAGTTTTCCTTGTTGTTACTGCTGATTAGTGCACGAACTGATGGCTTTTGGCAATTGAAGTTACCCGACGTCGACGTCGGCAAGATAATATCATGTATTGATTGAGGCAAGGGTTTATGGTAGATACACCCAGTAACACTGGTTGTGAGTGTTGTGATCATGAGACAGTCGAGAAAGTTTAATAAAGAAATAGACGTTTATTAAATTGCTTCTATTTGCTCAATACAGCTAGATTCGAACGTGCCAGTGTTACCTGTAACGGCGCTGTAGATAGTTCATATTAGGTGGGATTTATTTTTACAGAAAATGCCCTGGCTCTAGTAAAAAACTTTTTGAATAATGTATTAGTTTTCCGAATTGTCAATGCCGACGTTGACAATGTTCATGAATATAGCTTGCTTGTAAATAATTCTTTTAAACAAAAACAATTTAAGAATCCCCTAAGCATAAAATGTAGGCGTTTCATGAGTATTTGCACCTTATAGAGAAGCACTATTAAAATGGAAACAATCGAATAGTGTTTACTCCCCCCACTCCAGAGCGAACTGTTCACTAAAAGCTTTATTTCATAAAAGTACATTTTTATGTTATAGCTCGAGACCAATCGAGATGAAAATCTAAAATAACCCCGGTTAAAGTCCGGTCAATTTAGACATTCAAGGTTACACCAATTCCCACCCGGCTGAAAATTGGTAGGATTGTTCAAAACACCATTATAAATGAAATGTAAAAAGTCCCCATCGATCTAACACCTGGAAGGAAAATTATTCGAGGTCAAAGGTCACGAAAACGGGTTTTTCATGATTTTCAGCTAAACGGTAAGTTTTATCATAAAATTTGGAAAGACAAAATTATACATCCGATAATAACCTATAAAAATGTCCACTAACTTTCCTTTCTAAACCGTTTTGTAGATATATCGATTCAAAAAGTTGAAAGAGTTATAATCTAAGCACGTAGTTTATATACGTGGTGTACTTATACATATTATGACGATTACAACTCTTCCAACTATAATATAATTTTGTCTTTGCAAATTTTGTCGTGACCTTTGACCTCGATTTTTTTTTTCCCAGGCTCCTTCCATGTTGCTGACATCTCTTTGAGGCGCGGGTGGAACACGAACGCGCCGTCGACACGGCCTGTCGTCGTCATAAGACGGACGGACGGGGAGCTAACCCATTACTCACCGTCCACAGGGCCGCGTCTACGTTGGCCGGAAGCCGTCACGTGGCCGATTAGTGTAACCCCTATTTTTTGATCTAACTTGACCGGACTAGGTTACTACTAACTAAAATACTTATTTCAATAAATACCTATATACAAAAAGGTTTTTTATCCTGAATAAGCAAGAAGATAAGTATTGTTGTGTAAATTGTTAACACATAAAGTAAGTTGAAGTTGATCAAAATCGAAAGGTGCCCATTTCATAAGAAATCTAGTCAGACACTTCACCAATTTTCCATTTATTGACGGATTATACCTGTCTAGTGAATAAAAGTACCTATCAACTCAAAGGAGATGTTCAACTAACTTTGAAGATCAAAGGGTCGCAGAGTCTTTACTCAAAAATATTGCTGTCTACAAAACTCGCTCAAAAGGTTGTTGAAGCGCTCTCAAAAATGTAATTTTCGATCATAGGACTCCATTGAACTTTCGATGTAACCTCCACACTACCTATTTCTGTCTGAACTTTTTAGAGTTAAATCCTAATTTAATAGAAACTTTTAAGCTGAGTCTGGGGTTAATGCCTTTAAAATAGAAGAGGATGAGGAGAGGTTTCTAATAAAGTTTACTCCATTGGCTCCTAGACGGTTGAATGTGGTCAACGGAGAAAATGTTCATTAACGGTCCGAACGTGTCAAGAGCAATAAGATCGTCTAGACGGAGAATCGTTAAATTATTGCTTTGTATTGATAACAAAGGACGGATAATTACCACATTTCAAGTTTAATAACGATTCATTTTGCTTCTGAAATTGAGCAAATAGTGGAGTTCATTTCGTGTGAAAAGACAGTGGACACAAAAGTGTATTGTTTTCGAAGCTTTTGAACTAAAATGTAGTTTTAGCGTTGCAGCCAACTGAACTGTCCAACGCCCGCTCCACATGCGATAGTTAACGCCACGGCAGATAAAATGGCTGCCTTTTAATAATGCCTGGAACTGGTTTCAATGGGCTTTCAATAAATCTTTTTTTCACGAAAGTAAAATGGACTATGGATAAAGAACAAAAGTTCACTGTTTTCAATGGTTATTATCGTGCACCTTTGTTGTAATCTTGACGTGAAATATAAGTCGATGCATTACTCCTTATTTATATGAGCAGTAAGAGCTGTTCATTGGTGCTTGGTGTTGGGTTGGAGCTTACCATATGATCGCTTATTGTCGACGACATGTAAACGAGAACGTAAAGTACCTATACAAGGAGTAAACAACGGACCCTTCATAAAGCCGTCAATCAAACTAAGTACGAAGGTAGGTAACTCTATCCAAAAATTATTGCTGAGGAACGTCTTTTTTGTTAGTGTGACGAATTACGTTTTACATTAGGGCTTAATGTAACGTACTCATTGTCGTAGCACATCGTTCGGTGCTACGACAATGGACAAAACCCTCCCATAGTTAAAATTGTGAAATGGTTGAAAATTTGACTTGAATCTACGCTACTAGACGGTTCAGAGGCATGGTGCTTTAAATTTGGCAATGGAGAACAAATGCTCTTCGGCTTCGTAAAGAGTATTTATACACCCAAAAGTTATTATAGCCTAAAATATTCTCTAGGTTGTTATGCTATAATCTATGCGGAAATGTTAGATAATTTCCATTAACAGGACTTGTCACTTATAATTATCATCCTTATCGGTGGGCTATTACGGACCCTAATGTAAAAAAGCTTCGGTTACAAAAATGTATATATCGGATTGTCAGGATTTATTCCGTTCGACTACGATCATTATGTAGGCGGAAGATGATTGTCGTGCCCCGTCGGGGCTGCGGGTTATTTACAAGAGATACCGCAGCCTCGACATGAAGGGCTAAGAAGGAGCATGGGTGGTTTTTAGTCAGTAGAAGTCTGACACTCCCTTTCGCTCTGCCCAAGAGCGGGAGGGGTTATTTGATGATTTTCCACCCGCCAAAAAAAAAAGATAGGTGTGATGCAATGAAAACACACTGGGTGCCCACACAGATTTTTATTAAACTAAAAGTACTTGAAATCACAATTTAATGCAATAGAGCAAAATCTAATTAGTCCGTCAGATAGATTTCCAAAAAATATTGAACACGTATTTTTTATTTTTTCACGAAAACAAACAATGAAGACGATACAGTGCTTTGAAAACTCGTGTGACGTCATATTCTAAGACATTAGTATGACATTCTTTACTGGTGAGTGACGTGTTTTATCTTCGTAAATTTTTAATGATTTGATAAAACAAAAAAAAACGTATAATATACGTATTCACTTTATGATCGTACCAAGAACCTCCTTAATCCTTACGATTATAGGAAAAGGTGATGCGTGGCTAGGTAACTGAGCTAACCTGTGCAACAACTAAATTAAAGATTTTATTGATTGATTCGGTTTTATTGGATATAGCCGCAAGCAGACTATGAATTATGAATATAATTTAACTGCAATAAATATGACAAAGTACGTATAAACAACAAAGTAATCCTTTATACTGCACTGAAAATCGTTTTCCTTCGTCCAATTTTACGATGTTATTCATGGAGATAAGCAGTTAACTTTATGATCGCCTTTTCTTGTATCCACGTTAAAATTCTCCTACTTTTCATTCAACGCGCGATAAGAATCTATTTTAATTCTATTTTTTGCTGCTTGTTATTTTTCTACGAGCCAATAAAACCTGACTTTCCTTTTGCTATTGAAAATTGGATGAGATTTCTTGTTCATAATTTCTGTTGTTGAAATTAATGTTTTTGTCAAGTCAGATCAAGCTCTTGAGCTTGATCTGACTTGTTGCCAATAAACGCTACTGCTTGCATTGATACGAGTACGCCGCCGCCTCCGCGGCTGCAAGATTGCTACGGGCGTAACCTTTTATCGCTACGCGCCGCCGCCGCCGCGCGCCTCGCCGCAAGGCTGCTACGCACGTAGCCACAAGCCTACGCGCGTTACAGCACCAGCTTGTTGTACATTTACATATTATATTAATTTGTACACCTATGCTTGCTTATACTAGCGTTTCCCCCGCATTGTGTTTAACGAGTACCATATCATTCTGCCGTAAGACAAGTGCTGCTCAAACATAATATTGAGGAAAACGCCGCCTACTGCGAGCCTCACGTAGGTTATATAAATGTAAAAGTCATACAAACTAATTGCTTTTTATTACTCATTGTTTTGCATTTCCCTACGTAAATATGTAGGCAGTGTAGGTACTACTGATTTCTTTTTATTGTACATCTACTTAAAGTCCGAAATAATTTGGCATTCGTCTTCGCAACAACAAAACCTATTTTTCATTGTGTAAATGAAGGCAATGAAATTACTAAAAGACGAGAGAGCCTAGCAAATGTTTTTATTTAATTTTCCTGAAAACAAATTCTCAGAATTAACGAGATATTTTTTGTTTACTGAAATGTTTTGAAGAGTAAACGCCTCAGTTTGGCGATGGAGATCTTGGAATATTTTAAAAGTATGAACTACAAATATTTGCTATATGAGTGGAAACTCTCGATACAATGTACATCGTTCGAATTGGGGACTGGTTTTAAACTCTGTTGATTAAAAATGTTTCTCCATTTTCATTACTTACGCCAATATGGAAAAAGCAAAAAGAAAGTGGTAATAAAACATTTCATTGGACTGAGGAAAATGAAGGTAACTTTAATAATTACAAAGCTCGGAGAGTAGCAAGTCTCGTTCGCGATTATGCAACTGCTCACGTTGAGTTGTGAAACCAATGAACCGTGCGAATGCACCGTGCGCCCATGATGAAACCATACACATGTTAATTTGTTAAATAAAGAAATGCGAGCGAAGCTGGGGTATGTAATAAACTTTCCTTTATTAAGGTACTCAAAATTACACTTCACGTTGAGTTATTACTAAGTTATCTCATTTACTTATGAAGTATATTTTAAGATGTACATAATGTAATTAACTAGCTAAGAAGTAATTAGAAGGGATGGATTTCAGATTCGGTAATTCAGAAATTCGACTGCTTTTACCGAATTACTCTTGAATCCTATTCAGTCGAAGTTCGGTTCATGGACCGAATATTCGATTCATCTACATCTGCATTAGGTGCATCTCTCTAAAGGAAAGTAAGTCTAACTGCCGCACTCAGAGAGCTTTAATGATTACTTAGGCCATCACTTGATAAAGGTTTTGACAGTTTTGTCATACAAAAGTATGTCAAATATTTACTAAGTGACGGTTTAAGTAATCATTAAATATCTCTGAGTGGGCAGTTAGTCCCATCCCCACCCTCAAATAGTTAAAGTAGTACTCGTAAATATTGTTCATAGAACCAGAAGATGTTTTTCTGTGTTTCTCAATTGCTACATCGATGGAATGTTTAATTAAATAGGTTATGTATGTTAGTTTAGTAAGTAAGGTTACCTCAGTAAAGTTAGCTTAGGATGTTAAGTAAGTTTAGGGGTCCAGTAATCACCGCAATATTTAAAAGTTCAATAACTATCTACATTGTCAATGTACCCACTTGTGAATATCATCACAGTTATTAAGTTAGGTTAGGTAAGTAAGTTAGGTTAGCTCAGAATGTAAGGTAAGTTTAGGGGTCCAGTAATGCTGGCTGCGGGTTGTTGCGAGAGGTTGTTCGAAAGAGATACCATGGCCTCGACACAAAAGGCTAAGAAGGAACATGGGTGGTTTTTAGTCAGTAGAAGTCTGACACTCCCTACCGCTCTGCCGAGAGCGGGAGGAGTCCTTTGATGATTTACCACCCAAAAAAAGGGGTTCAGTAATGACCACAATATTTAATAGTTAAAAAACTATCTATATTATCAATGTACCCACTTGTGAATTAAGTTAGGTTAAGTCAGTGAGTTAGGTTAGGTCAAGTAAGTTAGGTTAGGTCAGTAAGTTAGGTGAGCACAGTAAGTTAGGTTAGGTCAGCAAGTTAGGTTAGGTCAGTAAGTTAGGTGAGCACAGTAAGTTAGGTTAGGTCAGCAAGTTAGGTTAGGTCAGTAAGTTAGGTGAGCACAGTAAGTTAGGTTAGGTCAGCAAGTTAGGTTAGGTCAGTAAGTTAGGTGAGCACAGTAAGTTAGGTTGGGTACGTATTTGAATATCGAAGATTAAAATACCTACGCTTAAAATATCGATGTTCAAAACATCGAAAATTTAAATATCGATTGTATCAAAATGTCGAAAATTGTTATACCTACGCTTAAAACATCGAAAATTAAAATTCCGAATGATTAAAATTTCGAATGATTCAAAATATCGAATGACATTATGCCTAAGTTCATAATATCTACGTTCAAAATACCTACTTGCTAAAATACCGAAAAAAATTATACAGTGTGTAAATCAACCCATCACACAGCCGTTAACCAAGCATTTTGTACATCAAACTAAGTACCCCTACGCAAAAATTTTTGCTGGGAAACGTTTTTTTTTGGGTAATTTTTTTTTTTTTTAACTTTGACCCCCAATATCTCCGTAACTAGGGAGTTCCCAGGTATGGTCTAGAACAAAAAAATGATCGCAGTGGTTATATTGTACATTTGCGTACAAATGTGTTTTATTTTGGGTTTTTATTATGTAAAAATAATTAAAGTACCTACATTACATGAGGTTTTCCTTGTTTTTTTTTTGTAACCTACCTAGTAACTGATTACCATCTAGCAAACAAGCTTGCAGCAATCATGCAACATGCAAGCAAGCATGGTTTCTGTCACGGCTCCGGCGCTGCAGGGCTCCGGCAGTCCCACGCGAGCGTAACGTCGCAGATGATCTAAACGCTCACCACCGCAGCTTCGGCTTGTTGGCCGGCTTCGCCAGCCAGCCTCAGCTGCAGCGGCGGGCGTTAAAACCACCTGCTCCTCAGCTTGCGGGTTGCCGCGCCCCTCCGCGCCTACGCGATTCTAAATTACACTCTAGGGGTAGGCATACAAGACTACGTGGAGTCGATTTTGCAGCGATACGTTTCTGTCACTAACTTTAGTAGCATAACATATTGACTTTCAAAAATATATTTTAATATAAAAACCCTAATAATACCTTCACGATTGACCTATGCTTGTACACTGGACACTGACTTTCATGGATAAAATAGGTCGAAATTGTTCCAAAACCGAATTAGGGTACCCCGAATTTACGTAGTCTTTTGGCTGTTACCCCTAGAGTGTATATAAAAATCCGGAAGCGCGAAGGGAGGGCAACCCCCGCTCGCTGTAACAAAGCATAGGCACCCGTGGGAGCCGTAGCGGCTGAGGCTGGTCGCCGGAGGCGACCAGCAAGCCGAAGCTGCGGAGGTGAACATGGGTGCCTATCCTTTGTTACGCAAGGGCGAAGGGGTTGCACTTCCCGTAGCGCCGGAGACGTTGCAGAAGCAACCTTTTTCCACTCATACTACTTACATCAAAAATTAATTTTCGATGTTCAAATAATATATGTACCCATCGATATTTAGGACATTCGATAGTTTGTACTTCGATATTTAGGACATTCGATAATCTGTATTTCGATGTAACTTTTGTAGATATTTAGATTTTAGATGTATTGGACGTAGGTTATTTAACCATTCGATAATATAAACTTTCGATATTTTATGTTTCGGTTTTATGGTCGTTCGATATTTCCATTTTCGATGTTTTGAACATCGATATTTTAAGCGTAGGTATTTTAATCTTCGATATTCAAATACGTACCCGTTAGGTTAGGTCAGTAAGTTAGGTGAGCACAGTAAGTTACCATCTATATTATCAATGTACCTACTTGTGAATATCATTACAGTTATTAAGTTAGATTAGGTCAGCTAAAACAGTAATTAGCATTGTAGAAACTACAGATAAACGATGTTCATTTCGGAAAGTTCAATACATTACAGGTACGTGAATACTTTCGACCCAATTCGTTCAGCTGTTTTCGATGACCGAGAACAAAGGGCCGTTCTTGACGTCAGATAAAGTGTGATGGCTGTTATTTTTAACAGCAGAACGACGCTATAAAATACAGAAAGAATGGTAGAGGAAGTAATCCCGGAGTTGAACTCTATTGTGGACGTTGTAACAATGCTGTGATTAATGATATGAAGGCCCACTGAAGGCTTCATACACGGAAATTGTGGGCCCCTTAACAAAACACACGCTATTGTCAGTCTTATTCCTTTAGAGCAACGTTTATAATGGTTTCAGCAGTAAAAACCGTAAACATGATGTGTGTCGCTTTAGTGAGGTATTTTATAATAAACGTTATCTTGGACAGGGCGTTATTATTTGGATTTACATGTTTGGAGTAAAGATGAAAAGTGATGTCATGACATTATGTTTTTTTATAAAATGTGTAGGTACGACTACCAATGAGTAATTTACTCAAATGTATAAATACATTATTTACCAGCTTTCAGCATTGTCTGACCTTAGGTAGAATCTACCCGCACGCGGACCAACATTCTGTTCAATTCATTTTATCGTATGGTTCCACTCGTACGGCCGTTCATCCAATTTGACATGTTCTATTTTCCGGGAATACGTGCCTCTGAAACGTGAAAAATCCCTCACTAATATTCTTATCGTCCGCGCATTGGGTCCATTACTGTGTTTTCATAATGGAAATCGATACGCCTGCAAACTTGACGAAAGCTTTTATCGATGTGAGAGCCCAATGCAAGCACTTGTGACGTTGTGACCTCGGGTTTACTAGGATTTGATACCGCGGGCGGCGCAATCACATTAGAGTTACCGTAATTTTCGTTTTACTTGGTTAGATACTCAGCTACACGTCAGTGAAGGAATTTGTGTAACGGTATTAAAACGATCAACCTTTAGATACTGCGTAGGTACCTATCTACTCTAAACATTATTTGCAATATTTAAATTGAATGTATTTTTTCTCTCATAAAAGCTTTTCGAGAAGCGAACGCAAACAAGTTTTATAAACGTACGTATACACAGACACGTCTCACTTTCATATTTACAAACATTTATTACGTTGCATAAAGGGAAGCTTCAGTGAGCGTAGAAACTGAAACAGCACTTGTTATGCTATCAATCACGCCGCGCATGCTATTATGAGCTCTATTTTTATCTACATAACGCCAAGAAAAGATACACAAGTTGACAGGACGCATATGCCTGTGAACATGAGTTTACACAAGGTACTTTCTGGACGTATTTATCGATAAAGCGTTTGGTCGGTCTCGGTTGTAAAAAAGCTATAAATTACGTAAAGTTTACAAGAACTGCCGTTGGGGACAGCTAAACCTTGTCCACTGCATGTCCCCTAAGAATAATTTCGGTCTTAAAACGAACGTCCTATCATTTGCGCTTTAAAATGTCACCTATAAAATCCACATAAATCTCATGTGCTTTCCTTGCTAGTAAGCGATTGCGAAGTGGAGATACCTGTGCAAACAAGCGAACATTTTGTCATAATATGGATGGTTACACATTTGTCGCCGCAGGGATAAGGACAAAAGGGTACTTGAACTATCCAATGTACCTAATACTTAACCCAAAACGCGCTATACTAGTGAAATTACATAACAGTCAGCTCACCAGCTGTACGGAACACACAGCTCAGCTCACTGTCCTTTAGAGTTAACGGACGTTTTTTTAGTTACGTAGACGAATGAAACGACCAAATAAAATTCTAGTTATTTTTAATTGGGGCCGGATTTTATGTTAGAAAAGTAAAGAATTTCACGAGGACTAGTAAAATGGAATGAAAGTAATGTTTAGGGTACACTGTTATACAATATATAGCGATCAGCGAAACACGACAGTTTTTCTTTCAATAATTGCAGTTTATCCTGGGATGTATTTTAGGACGATTAGGTTCTTGAGAAAAAAACAACAGCGAGGTCACATATATACCTAGAAAACGCAAGTATCATGATCAGTATGAAAACCAAGCGTGCCGTTTATGACTATCTACCCCTAGCTAGGCCGTCATAAATATAAGCATTAAGTTACTATACACAGATATTCCAATATTTTTTTATTTTCGATTGGGTATGAGCTTGGACTTGGACCGCTTACCAAAAAATATAAGAAGGTGATGAAAATGATCAGCAAGAGTTGAGGAAACAGCTAGATGTCGAAGTAAGAAAATTTTCCTTAAATCGAATTTCCTTTTCCAACGCCATTACTGTTATAGGCCTCGAGGGTGGCTCGACAGCAGTCGATAGCTCATGATCATAAAATTATTTTGTTGATAACAGATTTTATGAACTAACAGGTTATTTATGTTAAGTATAAATTTAAAAAATTGAACAAAGCACTTTTCGACCAAATCTTATCAAAAGTTGAATGTGATGACACGATTGGCAATGTTTCATGATCCTCCATGGTATACCATGGAATATACTTAGTATTCGACCTGAATGAAAAGAATATTACCCTCGCGATTTAGGTGTTAGCATTTCACTCTAAATTATACTGAATAGAACGGTAAATACAGAAATAGAGCCAAAATATAAATAATTAAGACTGTCATTAGAAGTAGATAAATAGGTACCCTTTTTTTATTATAGCGGTTTGCTCCCCACCTTTGTCTCACTTTTATTATCTGACAGTTTAGTGAATTCAGTAAACGCGTCACCATTTTGAAGATAATTCAACTTTCATTGCCCTGTCTCCCTTGTCAATCTTCTTTAATCCTGTTAAAGTTCGCCAGCATTTAAAGTTTCAGTTGTTCTTCAAAGAAAAGGAGGACAACACAATGCCGGCAATCACAATTATTCACACGCAGTTCCTTTTTCTTAGTTGAAAAGTTCAAATTAATTTGCTAACAAGTCGGGCTACCAAATTAATTAGAAGTTTTTAAGTAGACACAGCGTCAACACAACAAAGCTCCCCTGAGTGCAAAACAACGTTCGTTCCAGTATACAATTGTGCAATCGTTAGTACGAGTAGGTACTTGCAGTCAGCACTTACCACTTCTTTTTCAGATATTTTCACGAAAATTCTTTCACAAAGTGTTAAACTCACTTAGTGGAAGAGTTGCGACACTAAATGTGTTTTACGACACATAAAACTTTCAGAATGAATTATCTTAATGTATTAAGGGCGTAATAAAATTATCCAACGGTCAATTTATTAGTATTGATGTGCCGCATGAATAGAGAATTATCGGATTTGGATATTGAATAGGAACTTCTCAAAGGACTTATTACGAATTGATGAGAATGTCGTAACCTTCTGGGACTTACAATAAATAGATAGGTTTCCGTAGTTGACGACCATAAAGAAGCCCATCTAGGAGGTTCCCCTCACTGTTTTATCCTCAAAGGGATTTCCTAAACAAACAAAATTATATCAGAATAATTCAAAGTAACGAAACAAAATAAATCCGATAAAACTCTCTGAAAGTAGCTGGCACAAAGAAAAATTGTAAGCTTCCAAATAAACGCTTTATTAGATTTAGCTGAATAAGGTACGAGGAGAGTTTTTACTGAGAGAAGCCGGCGACTCGTGTGGTGACGGACGCCAGCGTGAGGTGCTGACTCCGGAGACGATAATGAGGATGTAAATTGGCGTGTGCGGCGCTGGCAGGGTGGTGTGGGCGCGGGTGGCCCGGGCCGCCCAACCTGTGGCGTATCTGTTGCGCCGCCGACCGCGCGCCCCGGCCCGACCCGGCCCGGCCCCGGCCGCACGCAGTCAGTGTCACCGCGCCGTCGACGCCGCCGCTGCCGCCGCGCGCGACTCTCAACCGAACACATACACTTTTCCGGTTCAAAACACGTGCATTATATCAATCTATCAGATAAATCTTCGCGCTTTTTGATTTCGCATAAATCTGCGGACAAAAAAATCTTAAAACAATATTTTATTTCAAAAGTTCTAAGTTCTTTTTCGATCTCATAAATTTGTTAAAAGTGTTTTTAAGTTGTTGTTTTCGTCGGATCTCTTTTCGTTGGATTTTTTATTAATGTTTTAAACTGGTCTTCGTTAGTGTAAGTATTTATTTAAAAGTTACTTAGTGAAGGAAATGGTTTTTATTTAAAAACATTTATACTTAAACTAATAAATAGAACATGATCTTTTTACCGGTTTTTTCGTAAAAAAAGAAAAAGTACCTAATATTTTTAGTAGTCGTATTTTCCATTGTGCTATAACATTTTTTGTTCTTTGATTTTATGAGTGTAAATCGAATCAGTACGTTTTATCACCAAAACTACCAAATTATTTCCTTTTGTGTTTTCTCTTTTCTTTATTATTTTACATATCCAATGATTTCTCATTTAAACCTCTCGAAATATTTGTTTATGTCTATACAAAAATCAACATAATATTTTGTCTGATAAGCGTTGAAAAAGCAGTTTTTTAAGAACATTTCTTTGTTATTTCTTGAAAATGTGTTATGTATTAAGAAGTATTTGTAAAAGGTCGCTACCAACACTTGATTAAATAAATTTAAATGATACCTATATTTTTAAATGAGTACGAAATAGAGAATTTATTTAATTACAAGCATTTTGTTCTCTTCTGGACAACTATTTACATAGACTACTCTTTATTTTAATAGAAGACTCCTAATAAGTATTTGAATTTACTGAAACACTCGTTCCCTGGGTAAACGTTCCTAAGAAACTTTCAAAACCTAGTTTTTCAGGTGAATTTCACATTTCTCTGTAGGTTTCCTTCTGCTTGTTGTAGTTGTTGTTGTATGATACTCGAACAAAAGAACCTTAGTTTCTACACAATTTTTCTTTTTACTTCGTTGAAGTTGAATATTGCTTTAACTTTTATTCGAATTGTTCTCCGTGTCTCAAATTCGACTTACTCACGCAAACTTTCATGAAAATAAGTATAAGAACTCTTAAGTAAAGACGCTTGTAGCTATTGCCTCGTCTGTCTTCAAAAGTTTTGTACAAAAGTGGAACATTAGGGATGTTTGCTATTTGAATATTTTGCTCTCGGTTCAATTCGCAAGGAAATCATTATGTCCCTCAGGGTTCCGGCACCGATTTCGGGCTCTTGCCACTCACTATATACATTTACACAATAGAACCCTACCGACGGAACCCAAGGACATTATCTTTTGATTTGAGCGTTTGGCTCGTTTTATGTAATTTTGAACAAGTAGTAAGATAAATTTTATTGTTTTAAGAATCGAGAACTATTTGTGATAATATTGTATCAGTTAGAAAAAAGGGCTTAGAGTCGTGTAAAAACCAAACTTTCCAATGAAGATTGTTTTTAATTGTCTTTTTTCGCCAACGCTAGTTGTTGAACAGCTACATTTTCATCCACGTGTAGGGTCGCAAGATACGAGTCTACTGATGCAAGCTGATGCTTGTAGATTAGGTGCTCTAGTATAAACGAACCTGCAATCCATCACGATCAAGTAGTTCACTACTATGTGTTGCATAATATAATAGCGCAAACGTTATTGTTCCACCAGCTATCTTGTACGGCTACTTGAAAAATCTTTTTCAGCGATAACTTTGTGCCATGTGCATATAATCGATTTACACTCATTGGAAATCAGTAGTATTTTATTTATGTTGTAATTTGTTCTATCTTTATTTAATTACAGTTGGCTTAAATATTTAGCTCAAAAGACTTAAGGACTCTAGGACCTCCTGGGATTACGACTTAGTTCGAATCTACAGATTCGAACAGTAATCTGCTCTATCCTCGGTCATTAGGCCCTGAACTTATCGTAGATAAGAACCATTATCTCTGTCTGATATCTAGATCGATACAGGTACACATTTGTAATTCGGGTTTCAATACACTTGGTTACAATCGTTCAACAATCCCAGTTTGACGAATCAGGAGTTTATTTGATACACATTTTTGAGTACGTGATTTATTTTCCTGTAAACTCTATTATTTTTTACTTTTTATTTCGTACCTAACAGGACCAGTCAAGAAACAAGGACGTTAGTTGTAAATGTGTGAAAGTTTAGTGATTAATATTTTGAAGATTGCATCGAAGAATAAAGTGCAGTGTAGTGCGTTCCAGAAGTATCGTGTGCGGGTCCCGATGGCCGGCTCGGCCCGGCCGCGCTAGATCGATCCCGCCACAGCGGCGCGGCTCACGTCGGTGAGTGCATTCCACCTACTACGCCCTATATGCAATCACTGCACCGCACCTCTGACACCACACAACACATGCCTACTTCAACACAATCGCGATTAAAAATACGATCATATCGTGAGTAACGCTAACACAAAGCACGTGTGCAAACTTTACAGTTATGAAATTTCTAATTTAGATCGCGTTGTGCGTTCGCAGTAAGGGCACAGTTCAGGAAACATCGTTTATTGAAAGGATATTGAACAATACGAATGACCGAGAAATCTAATTTAGCCAGCTTACGAACGATTTAATTGCTTCTTAAGTTTTGTCGATTTCTAATATTCTGTTATGTTCAACGATCTATTGCAATAGTAAGGTGGACGCACAGGTAGGTAAATCATGGAGCAATGCCAAAACTTTTGTCTTCTGTTTCTCTTTAATCAGAAGCGTAAATCTATAAATTAATTCTGTGTTTGTTTGTTAGAACAAAACAGTGGTTACCGACACAAAAATACTTTCTCTGAAATATCGCAATCATAAACCGGCATGGCCGGGGCAGCGTCAATTTATTTATTTTAGGCAATACTTACACGTTCGGTGGAAATATATTTATTTACGGTTAGAATAAGAGAAGCAGGAAAAACGAGAATTACTCCCGTAACTTTAGATTCGGTTCGGTTGGAAAAGATATAATTGCTGTGTGTATTTATAAAAGACCCGAAAAGTACACCCTTTTTGTGAAAACATGCGTCCCAGTCGTACAGTTACGTCAGCAACTCCGCATAATGCGTATTTTAAGCTGGAATTAAATATGAATCGTTGGAAAAGTAGGTATCGATTTTATTATTTTTATACACTTTCACAGTAGGTAAAATGTATAAAAGCGGACCGAACTGATAAGTACCAAACCGACTAATACTGTTTCAACTCATCGATTACATATAAACTAAACATGCATTATATTATTATTATGTACTTTCTCATACTTACTCAAGAAAAATATAAAGCAGAAAGCTTTTAGAATCGTACTAAACTCAACCCCCAAGGGTATGAAATGGATTCAAACCTATTTACACAATAATTTGTTGGCTATCCACACATTTTCTGAAAATGAAAGCCTAAACCGATTTATCCGACTCAGATGGGTTTGGCTAAAAGATTATAGCATGATAATGAGAAATAAATGAAAAGGTCTATTTTCCGGACACTTTTATTTTAAACTCCAATATTTTAGGGAAAGCTACCATATTCCGTTAATATTGTAAAGCTTTACGAACCCGAAAGCTGAGGTCAATCAAATATTTTTGGTACCTGCTCTGTTGATTTTAGCGCAGTAATTTCATATTAGACTTGTGTCCCAGCAGTGGGAACAGTTATAGGTTGATGATGATGATGAATTTCATATTGATGTTAGTAGGGAAACTGCGGAAGTCATTTCCAATATTAATCACGATATACCGAACAACGTTGATAAATCTGAATCGTTCCGTGTAATCTGTAGATAACCGATTTACATACATTAACGGATATGTTTTTAGGCTGGCGACAGTAGGTAGGTAGTTATTTACCCACCTGAAGACGTTTTAGACTGTTTTAGGTACCTAGTTATTTCGGGTAATAGTTAATTAGCCCCTTTGTTGCCAGTTACTTTGCCACTCGTAACTTAATTCCATTTGGAAAATTAATTAGTTAAATATAGTTTTCGTTGAATTTAGCCATATGACTACTTTGTTCCAAACATGTGTTTCGTTTTCCCGAAAGCTTATCAAACGTAATGACTGTTTATAGAAATAATTAAGCCAATCAATAAATTGAAGAAGGTTACGACCTGACTTCGTATCTTTCTGGCTGCCTGACAAGTAGGAAAAAGTAAATCTTCAAAGAAAGAGCGTTAGGCACAGTCAAAGTCAAAGTCAAAGCATTTATTTCAATTAAACCATTACTAGGTACTTTTGAATGTCAGAAGAACAATTCATAAAACTAAACTACGAGTGCAATACGTCATCCCGAAAGCCACCACGCCGAATCACACGCCGCCGAATGCCCGCAACAACGAACACTGCGAGCACGAAAGCACGCAGCGACGCACACCGCAACAACGAATGTACGAGACTCCAAATCACGGAACAACGAATGCACGCCGCAACGCGCAACCACCGCCCCGCGACCCGGAGCCCCGCGCACCCACCGCCACGGCACGCGCCGCCGCGCGCCCCCGCACCCACAGCACTCGCCGCCGCAGACATCCGGCGACGCGCAACTCGACGCAGCAACCCCCGGGACGACGCATTGCACTCCTAAGCTACAGTCACAGTCACAAGGCATAATAACTTGTGAAAGTACTGTAGTTGCCCATTCCCTAGCGTAGATCTCTATGGAGAAGAACGGGCAAGAAACTCCATGGACACTCTTTTAAATCAGAATGTTATTACAAAATCTTGGTACATTATATCATTCATGTTGAGATGGTATATTATGTGAGAACGATGTAGCAAGATGTGCACGATAAGTGTCCACAGTAAAGTCAAAAAATGACGATTCAAAGATAAAATAATAATTCAAACAAGCCGTGGCAGCTAAGAGGTGACCAGTCACAACTGACAGCACCCGTTCACGAGCATGACGCATGGATCAGCACCATTCCACTCAACCATTTTGAAGGGAACGAAATGATCCGACACACCCGCCACCATCAGCGAGACATTTAAGTGAGCATGACACACTCTCAATCGCCAGGGCATATCCAAGTCAAATAATTAATAAGTAGGTTTCCAGAGAATGATAGCTTTCTAGTACATAGTACTCACACAATATGTGCTATGCGACTATATAATACTAAAGAGATTGAATTTATACATTGCAAAGATAGTTGTACAATCTTCTTCTTCTTTCTTCTTCCTATTTAATGCTATCAATTTAAGCGCCCTGTCCTTGTGGAGCAGGACCGGCATTAAGCCAAGCATTTTTATCAGCGATATAATCGTCCAACTTGTAATATGCTTGCTTGCATAGTGTGCGTTTGATGCATGTTTTAAATTTCGTTTCATTCAGTTCAAGAATGCTTTGTGGAATTTTGTTATAGCATCTCAAACAGTACCCCATGAAAGATGAGTCTACTTTAGCGAGTCTGAAGCCTGGCTGAACTAACTGGTCCCTATTCCTAGTAACATAATTGTGTCTGTCTCCTCTTTTACTAAAAAGATGCAGATTTTTTCTCACGTACATTATGTTTTCGTAGATGTACTGACAATGCACCGTCATGATGTTAATGTTCTTAAACAGTTCCCTCAGAGAATCGCGCCTACGAAGACCATATATTGCTCTAATGGCTCTTTTTTGCAGAATAAAAATAGATTCAATGTCTGCAGCCCGTCCCCATAACAAAATGCCATAAGACATTATACTATGAAAGTAACTAAAATAGACCAGCCTAGCGGTATCTACATCAGTAAACTGACGGATTTTTCTAATGGCATATGCTGCTGAACTTAGCCGCCCTGCAAGAGATGTTAAATGAGCACCCCATTGTAGCCGTGAATCAAGCGTAATCCCCAGGAAAACCGTTTTATCTACGAATTCTAGTTTCTCGTTATTTAATAGTATATCACAATCACTACTTTTAACATTCGGTAAAGCAAATCTTATGCATTTAGTCTTTTTTTCATTTAATACTAAATTGTTTGCTGTGAACCAATTATGAACCTGAAGAAGGGCAATATTCACGTCATCTAAATTTTGAGCCCGTCTATTTATCTTAAAAATTAGGGAAGTGTCATCAGCAAATAACACCATATTCTGAGGTTGGTTTTTCAATAAATAGGGTAGATCATTAATATATACCAGAAAAAGGAAAGGGCCCAATATGGACCCTTGCGGAACCCCCATTTTTACTTTTAAACCTTGTGAATTAACACCATTTATTTGAACATGCTGTTGCCTTTCACTCAAATAAGATTTTATTTTTATTTTATACACAGTAAAAATAACACAACCGTTTTGTACAGTAAGGGTGGGTTGCACCATATTACTATTACGATAACCAAACCGTAACAAGCCATCAAATGATGCTTTTTTTATGGTTTTATGGCTTGTTACGGTTTGGTTATCGTTATAGTAATATGGTGCAACCCACCCTAAGTGTACATTGTGTTGATTTTGCACCTGAAAGATCTAAGAGATTTTTGGTATTAAAAATATGCAAAGACAGTGGTTGCCGCCTACGAAAAGTAATTAAAAACGCGAGTACACAGCCCTCGGAAGTAATTAAGCAAAGATACGTCACATGACACAAGTGTTCCGAGTAGAATTTGTGTCACCGTTCTGTCAGTCGCGCGAAAAATTCACGGTTCGCATCATTCGGCGCGGCCTGGAAATTATAACATAAATTAAGACAAGATCATTAAAATGTTATGTAAGTACAGTGTTGTAGTGTCCGACATTGAGGTAAACATGAAAGCGCTGATGTTTTTACACGCAAATGTTTAATTTAAATATTAATGTGCATACTTACATATTAATGCGATGTTAATCCGCCGCAGATGAAATGTTTTGTACATTGTTTATTGGGTTAACACTTTTACAATAATATGAGTGAATTTACTTTGCGTCTATATCGTTTCTGGCAGATGCAGCTGGTACAAAGCCAGGTTTGTTGAAAAACACAGCTTCAGAAGCAAAACTAGCGCTACACAAATGCACTATAATAACTTTCGCGAAGCAAAACTTTCAAACAGTTAATACTAGGAAAAGTATACAAAATTCATCTGCTATTTCCGCTGAGCGTTTTCTTACAAATAGTTGCGTTTCTGAACATGTTCGATAATAATAATAATAAATCTTTATTTGTCTCCACAAATTACATATCAAAGTGAGCATAAAACAGTCAGACACAGAAATTTTGACAAAGTGCGTAATTTGTAAGAGATCTGGAGTTCAAACTAAGACTAGGCCTGTATTTTAGAACTCCATGCAGGCCTCCATTCAAAATATGTTACTCAGACTGTAGACGTCGTGAATAAGCAGATACGTGAGTGGATGGATGAGCTAATATGTGCACGCGTGTACACATGTGTGCGTGTACGTGTGTGTGTGTGTGTGGGTGTGTGTGTATACATATATATATACATGTTAATATGTGTTTGTATGTGTGTAAAAATATAAATAAAAAACTAAAGATTTACTAAAATATCTCTACTTATTAAAAAATCATCTCAATCAATTGTTCAGTGTCAGTTTCGTTTTATTCAAGTAATCTCTTCCTAAGCCTATTTTTGCATTCAGTTTTGCGACAGTCAGATATATAAATTTATTTATTGATTTTGTTAAATAACACTCCTCCACGGAATGAGTAAAATCTTTGTGCAAAAGAGGTCCGTACAGCTGTTAAGTCAAAAAGTGGAAAACGTCTTCTAGTGCGCTTTGCGCTTTCTTAGTTCTTCGGATAAATAGGAACGTTGACGAAATTTGGTTAGCATTATGTACAGCTGGCGGACAGACAATACTTGAGTTTCCTCATAGAGTTTGGAAGTATCAAAACATCGCGGCTTTGGTAAGCTCACCTTTAGAATCATCCTTTGGGCCCTCTCAAGCATTATCATGTTTGTTTTGCATGTTCCTCCCCACGTGGTTATGCAGTAACTAAGGATGGACTCTACCAAGTCCTTATACACCATTCTCATGGTCTGTTTTTCTGTAACATCCCGGAGATCCTTAAAAATGTAGGTGAGCTTACGGATTCTTTTGGAAACGGAAAGGAAATGGTTTTCAAATGTTAGGTTAGCATCAAGTTCAATTACGAGATATTTAATACAGGAGGTTGAAATTATGTTGGGATAAGTGCATTTTGGAGTAGGGGGATAATTGCAATTATGTGCATAAATCTGGCCTAGATGGTTAGGGAGTTTGCTTCGCTTTGTCATTGAGAAGACAATGTATTTAGTTTTATCCTCATTCAAGGAGAGAGAGTTCGACAGTAACCAGTGACATATTGTATTGAACCCGCTTTGTGCGTAGCTATAAAGTTCATCCCACGAGAGAAAAAGGGTAGAGCCCAATATGCTGCCTTGCGGCACGCCAAAGTCGACTGGTAGTTCATCGCTGATATCATTTCCGATTTTTACGCATTGGGTTCTATTTTTTAAATAGTCAGCTAGCAATGCCAGCGGGACCCCTTTAATACCATGATTCTCAAGTTTTTGAATAAGGTGGGGAACAGAGACAGTGTCAAATGCCTTAGCAAGGTCGAGAAATATAATTAAGCATTTATTTTTATTGTCCAAGTTACTCACCAAGAAGTTAACAAGGTCAAGAACAGCGTTATCAGTCGAACGGCTTGATCCTAAAACCGTATTGCGTATCAGCGAAAAGATTACGTTCCTCAAGATATTTGGTGAGCCTTTTATTTAATAAGCGTTCGAATAGCTTTGATAATGTTGTTAATATTGCAATTGGCCTATAATTATTGGCACTGCCTCGTTCTCCCGCCTTATGTATTGGGTGTATCACGGCTTTTTTTAGCGCGGTAGGAAATATTCCGATCTCAAAGCAGCGGTTTATTAGGTTGGCAAGTACTGGTGTGATGGATTCACATGAAATCTTCAGAGCGTCAGCACTTATTTGATCCCATCCAGGAGCGCAGTCTCTTCTTAAGTTTTTGATCGCACTTTCAACTTCTTCGTTGTCAGTGGGTAAAAGGACGAAGGAGTTCAGCGTAGATTTAAAAAGTTAAAAACCGGCTTAAATGTGAGTATATCTAAAGGTATCATAGCAGCCAATTGTTTGCCTTTAGTTGAGAAGTACATATTTGTTTTATTGATTGCATCTATGGGTTTTATATTGGATGACAGAAGTTGTTGCGGTATTTGGTTCTGTTTATGGTTGTTTGTTATTGATTTAATAGTAGACCAGAGTTTTTTTGTATTAGTTTTCGCCATATTAAGTTAATCTTTTTCGTATTGTTTTTTTTTTTTTAGTTTTTTGAGCAATTATTGCAATAATTGCGGTATCTCAAATATGTTATTTTTAGTAGTGTCTTTTTGTTTGTTTTGAGTTTTTATGCATTCTATCCCTTGTTTAAATGCAACGCAGCATACGCCGCGGATATCCAGGGTTTAATTATTAATTTATTTCTAGGTGTTATTCTTATCCTCGAGCTGTTTGTAATTAATTGTTTTATTATGTTAATGAAATTATTCATGGCGCTATTTAAGTTCGTTTCTTGAAATACAGTGTCAAAACTGCAATTCTGACAGTCTGATTTTAGTTTTTCATAGTCAATTTTATAGTTTAATTTTACTTTTATTGTTATATTATATAATATTTGTGAGGAGGTTATTAGGTGTTGACATCACGCCACTGTCGGAAGATAGGAAAGTCGGAAGATTAGAATACTTATTACAAATATTTTTTGTTGGACTGCCTGGAAGGAATTAAATGAGTACCAACGCAAATTATAAATCGATTTCATGGACGTCGATACACTGTCTATTTTAGAGATGAGAAATCTTTCATTTTCCCGTGACCTGTGTAACGCCATTTTACTCTGTCTATTTGTTCATTGTTTTCGATGAGGTACATATTTAATTAATATTCTGACTGGTGTTTTTTCATAGATAACTTTGCATTAAAATAGAAAAGTAGGTACCTATGGCAGAAGACCCCAAATTAATTGGGATAAGGGCAAGAGAATCATTATGATGATGATCATGAACTGGGCATCAAAATGTACAAGAAAACCACGTTCAGTCAGTAATACTCAACCACTTCAGAATATATATTATTATATATTCACTACTTATTACTTTAACAAAACCGTGTCTTATCAGTAGTTATGAGTGTTCGTTTAACTGAATCGAATGTCATAACCGCAGTAAATCTCACAAACCGGACGGAATTCAATCTGTCTGTTTGTCATTCAATCGCGCTTCGGTGAAGCATATAACTAAGTTTTGCAGTAAATGTATTATATTACTGTAATTTCATCAATTCACATTTACCCGTGTATATGATTTAACGTTATTTTATTAAAATAAATTTTAATACTGCCAGGCTACTTTATAGTTTGCTAAATTGTAACGGTGTGTTACATACGTACCCTGTCAATGCAATGATAGCCCAGTGGTGTGAATTCATAGGTCATGAATTCGGGCCCACGGCACGCATCTTTCATTTAGACTTAATCTGCGTATTGTATAATTATTGTTAGCTTCGGTGAAGGAAAACATCGTGAGAAAACCAAACATGCCTGAGGCTGAGCGATATCTCTCAACGGTATGTAAAGCCAAGTCGGCGGCAAAAACACTGACACAGGTTTAACCATTAGCTAACCACGCGAAAAAAAACTGTCAATGAATGTGTTGTGGTTTCAATTTACCACGGAACTAATAAGTACTTTTACTGACAATAGGGGATCGGACTGGGTCAAAAAAATATGATTCTAATTAGTCCGTCAGTTAGAATATCGAAAAATATTGGATACGTATTTTTTGTTTTATCAAATTAATAAAAATTGACGAAGATAAAACGCGTCAAAAATCAAAAGCCCCCGCTTGTGACGTCATTTTTAGGTAAAAAATGTACTGACATGTGACGTTTACGAGGAGTTCACGAGTTTTCGAAGCACTGTATCGTCTTAATTTTTTGTTTATGTGAAAAAAGAAAAATATGTGTTCAATATTTTTTGGAAATCTATCTGACGGACTAATTAGTTTTTTTTTTCTCCGATCCCCTATTCATGTTGGTTGGTTGTCAATTTTCTTAGCAATTATTTTCACTGGCTCGATACGTTATCTAAGTAGGTAGGAAGTATTTCCCATCAAATTGTAATTAGTAACGAGATGAGAGAGGCGTAAAATAAATATCAGAAGGATAAAGGGATCTAGGAATTTTCATGACACAGGTACGTACGACCGTGTCATTTTACGGCACGATCGGCGGAAAATTTATGCACGCAGAGATAGGGAAATTGCGAATACGTGCACAGAAATGACGTCTACATAAATACATATATTTTATAGAAGTTTAATTAAAGATAACTAGCTGTTGCAACTGCGTCTGTAATTGGAAAAAGTAAAACATGTGCAGGTGTTTGATAGGTAGGTATAACATTTTTTTCAACACACTTGCTCATAAAGTGGCTCTAATTTCACCACAATTAGGCATGTAATGACACCTGTAATCAAACTGTGAATTTTTCATTACCATTATTCACAAGTGAGTTATAGGTTTTTTTTTATTTTTTTGGTTGAATTGCTTTGTTCTTAAAAAAAGTTTCGATACTAAAAAGATTGTGTTCAATACTACAAATAAATTAATGTACCTATTCCTTGCTCATTTCATGCAACTTCGAATTTAAATAGATAATTTTACTTACTTGTATATACGTTTTTAATAAATAAAACTTTTGTTTTCTCTGTAATAAAAAAAAATTGAATTCCCCATTTTGTACATGACTGGAACACTATCCGCGAAAAGCCAAAAAAAAAAAACTTAATCTTTTAGTCTACAGCCGATCGCCATTGTTAGATGCGCGCTCAGGAAAACTTATTAATTTAAATAGATAATTTCAACTAGTATATATGTTTTCAATAAATAAAACTTTTGTTTTCTCTGTAATAAAAAAAACTTTGAAATTCTCTTTTTGTTCCTACGTGGCAAGCAAAAAAAGCAAAAAAAAGAAACCTCATCCTTTTAGTCTATGGCCGGTTGCCATTGTTAGATGCGCGCGCAGGAAAACTGATTAATTTTTCCCGCCATGGCGAAATTTTTTTCACAACTCATTTTAACTGTTGAAAATGATTTTTTTGTGTTATTTTCTTCACAAGTGTGTTGAAAAACGTCGTATGATACACGTGTGTATTGATGATTACCGTCCTCGGCTCTCTTAAGACCCTCACCTAACGGCTCGGGTCTCAATGGCGCCTCAGCGGTAATCACCAACGTTACACACTTATACCATAATGTACTATTTTTTCAAACTAAAAATACTGACTTCATTTGTCCGTAGTTTTGCTAAGTTAAGTATTCGTTCCTACAATAAAAGAAACGAGACGTTGTTGAAAGCAGTTGTAAAATAAAACGGGCATCATACTGGTATTCTATTACTTAGGTAATTTTCAAAACTTACTCTATTCTTTTTAACCGACTTCAAAAGGGAGGACGTTCTCGATTCGGCGTAACCTTTTTATTTTTATTTTTTTATAGCTAGCAGCCTACCTTACTATGTAAGAAGGTAAAAATACCTTTTATTGCAGATTTATGATGGAATTTGGAAGGGATAAAATTCCACCAAATTTATTTTTTATGTTGACTTTCGAACGATAATAAACCGTAATGAACAATGACTTATTTGATGACATAAAATGTGATCTTAAACAGTGTGTCCTTTTCGTCAAAATTTTACTGCGGAAACTTTGCTTTCGTTGTTGCCTTTCTTTTGTTGGAAACACAAAGTAAAGTTAATATCACCCGCAGTTTTTAAATAAAAGCGATGAATGTCTGTGTGTGCGAGATGTATCTCTGGGGTCTGACATGGCCACTTCAGCAGATCATAATATGAATTGCGTTAAATAGCAAATTCATATTATTTTCCTATTTTGATCTATTTTCCTAAATGGTATTATGATCTGCTAAAGTGGCCATTTTAGACCGTCTGAGCAGATAGAAAATGCGCATTAAGAAGTGGTGTGTGAATGTCATGCTTTTCGTAGCACCGGTAGTTAGTGTGCTTTTATTTTTTCATGAACATTATGGCGTTTCGTTGTAATTATGTGTCATGTCGACGGCTGCTCACTGGTCATCGCACTCTCTTTTTCGTTAATTTGTGATTAGATTGATTGTGGTGCAGCATTTCTATTGTTTATTTTTCTAGAATATCATTCAAAAACTTTTTGTTTTCCTTTAAAGATATGTTAGCCTGCTCCAATTAATGGACTTTCCAAAGTTTAAAGTGAAAAGTGAAAGTGCTTAAGCTATTCCGTCTAAGCAGTCTAACTATTGTACTAGCGTAGTTATAATATGTATGTTTCGCAAATTCCAAAATTAATTTACGATGTTAAAACCTGATAACCATCCCAAACCAACGTGAAAATTTACAAATTAAATAACCTTTCAAATTCAGATGCAACGCCCGGGGTTTTAACGAACCTGGAAACCCTGAATTGGTAATGTAAAGCCGGCTCCACACTAGTTAATCTTGCTTTGTACAATATTCTCCCTTTGTATCATCAGAGCACTTGACACCACGCTTTTGTCCGGGTTGTGTATGTGAAGTCATTTGTTATTGATATTTAGGCCGTTGAGAACCAAACCTCGTTCGGCACAACGGTGTACATAACGTACCTTTTTGAAAGTCGCATGTTTGCTATTACACAATATTTTAAGGCAATTGTGATTAAAATTTCACTTTTTCGCTTATTAGAAAAGCGAAATAAACAAAAGTTGGCCTTGGTTTTTTAAGTTGTTTGTACTTTCATCATTGAGACGGAATATTATGGTATGAAAGCAGTTTCATGGCCATTAGCCAGACTGTGAGTCAGAAAGAACCAAAGGCTGTTGGCATAAATTAAGTTGGAAATATTAAAATGACACGTTGCCTTGTTCAGTATGCGGTCTGGTGATCTAAATAGTTATGATGTCACCATTGTGTATTAAGGTGAATGCTCCAACTAGCCCGCGAAATTCAATTTTTTTTACGTTTTTTGCAATTTGCAGGTCAGTGTTAGTTTGTATGTCGATTAGAATATTAATTGCGGCTCTAAGACGTATGTAGTTATAGAAATATAATCATCAAAATCATCAATACAAGCCTCCAAGTTCATAAAGGTGCAGAAACTTGAAAAAGTCATTTTTGCACCTTTATGAACTTGGAAGCTTGTATTGATGATTTTGATGATTATAATTCTGTAAGTACATACGTCTTACAGCCGCAATTAATATTCTAATCAACATACAAACTAACACTGACCTGCAAATTACAAAAAACGTAAGAAAATTTGAATTTCGCGGGGTGGTTGGAGCATTCACCTTAAAGAAGCTGGTGCTGGACATTGTAGTTCGACATAAAATTACGACGAAAGAGGTCACCAGTTCAAACTTGTTCGGCTGAATTCTATAAAATCAAATGACACAGATAACAAGTCATTCGCGTTCAACTGTAGTACAACAAATAAATAATTACCTACATCTTAAAAGAACAAAATAGCTTTGGATCACTCAAGTGACAGTTCTGTTTGACACAGCATTTTTATACGTCGAAATCAATTTATTTAAACAATATAGTCCTGTTACTTTTATTCTATGCAATCAATTGTAAATAATACAACTTTTTCTCACAAATTATATGTAGTTTTTGTTGTGTTTTAGTAATAGGATCTCACATTTCTCCTTCAATAACAAATTCAATTAACTAACCTACAGAGCATTGACTTATATATTACTGCGTAAGGACTGGGCGGACCGCGTGTTACAATGACGCCTCAAACCTGGTCCTGAGATGGTCTTTGCTAACCGAAGTGAACTAGTCCACGATCGGCTTTCTTCGGGTGCGCACGTAAATTTAAAAAAAAAAAATGCCCAGTTGTGTAGTGAAGGGTTGCTGGAACTACGACACAAAGCACAATAAAAAATAATCTAACATTTCATATCACCGGTAAGTCAAAAATATGTCAGTAAATCAACATAAATCATTATTTAAAACAGTTTTATTTGGCCCGCGCCAACTCCGCGCCCGACGCCATTTATGTGAGACGACGCGAGGCCCCGCCCCCACGTACCGTGCGGCTGTACGACATAACTTTGCAGCGGCGTGCATTGTAGCCGATGAAATGAAAAGATTTAATTATGTTACAATAATATTTAATTTTAAATAGAACTAATTATTATTGTTTATTAGAAGCAAATTAAAATGTGTTTTTATGTACTGGTAAAAAATCGATAAGTACAGTGAAAATACGCATTTCATTTGCAGATTTCTTACTGATTCCGTGCGAAATGAAGCTTGGAGTCGTGTTATAAGACAGGAACGTGGTGAACCATGTTTTAAGTCAAATGAATATTTACGTGTTTGTTCCGCACACTTCAAAGTAGACGATATTTATATGGCAGGATCAAGAAGAATGTTGAAAAAAAACTCAGCTTTCATAAGATGATTGAGCTTAAAAAGATGGGAGGCCTTACTTTTCCATCAGTAGATCTATTTACGGTATGTTTAGAGACCGAGAAGAATCTTAGACGCCTAAAAACAAACTACCTGGATAAACGTGAGTTCAAACATTTTATTATCAAAAGTTTGGAAAGTTTGAAAGGAAAAGACATACCTATTTTCCATTTTGGATTCTCACTCAATGGAACAATCTGTGACACTTAATCATATATTACATTTAATTAGGTTAATAATTGAAAGATACTCCAATGTCAGAAAACATTATGAATCCAAATAGAAAATATGTCAAAAATAACAAAACGGCAAAAGTAAAAAAAAAGTGTTTTATTCGAAGGCCAATGAAAATGTTATTATGTATGTATACAAACAAACTGCATTAAACATATTTTTATTAAATTAAAAGCTTTTTAAATTTCTTTAAACCTCGAAAATACCACGCCGCTCATACAAGGTTACGTTTACGAGCAGCCTGTAGTTCTAATATAGATGGCGTTTGTGTTTCTCTGTATGGCGAACGCGTCGAGCAAAATGTTCGGACGACCGTATCTTTAGTTTTTATATCAATGCTACAGAGTCTATTATTTATTGGCTATTGCTACGACACATTGGGTAGTACATTATGCTTTATACGATTTGGTTGGGGCACGAACCCAAATGGAGACATATAATAATGTTAATTCACGAAAATTAATTGACCATAAACTTAAATGTCCGTGTTTCCTAATCATTTAATTGTCATTCTATGATTTAAATTCAATAAAAAGCAATGATAAGACAGTGCAGTGGTGTGACCGCCAGACTGCCAAATCTACAGCACGAACCCAAGACACGCATCTTTGATTTTTTATATTCATTTTAAACACGTTGTTGAAGCCAGCATGACAGAAATATTTCTCGACGGCATGTCGCCATAAGCCAAGTCAGCGACCATTGGGCGCCCGTCGGGGCTGCGGGTTGTTCGCAAGAGATACCGCGGCCTCGACATCTTCATGTCCCTTCAAAACCACCCATGTTCCTTCTTAGCCCTTCGGCTAAGAAGGAACATGGGTGGTTTTTAGTCAGTAGAAGTTTGACACTCCCTTTCGCTCTGCCCAAGAGCGGGAGGAGTTATTTGATGATTTTCCACCCGCCCAAAAAAAAAAGAGACCCTTGGGCGGCATAAGACTCTGAGTTGCTTAGGTACTAACCACATGATAATAAAAGAATTCGTATGTTTTTGGTTGAATATAATCGCATAAAACATAAATGACGGATGGAATGACTATAACGCAGCAAATTGCCGTAGTGAGTCAATTTATTAAACTATAATCAATTCTCCCTGGCTGTACCTACGAGGAATCTTCGTTCAATCTTTGCAGGGCAATTTGTATCTTGTTTCCTACGTCATAGTAAGAGGATAACATTGAAATTATTATGGTCTTGTCTAGAAGCAGCCTCTTATAGTACACGCTTCAGTGGCCAGGTGTTACGATACGCCGCCATTACACTCACCTTTCTCGTCTCATCTTTACGTTGCTAGACTTGGTAATGTGTAGGAGCCGTAAAGTGCTAAGCAAGGGCAATTTATACTCTATTTTTACCCACAAGCATAGTTAGGCTATTCTTTAACGGACGCAAGAGAACAGATTACTTTACATGAAACGATTCAAATATTTTCCGAACACGATTACCTCAGCAGCTGTTCCAGAATAGTTTATAAACACTATTGTACAAATTTAAACCAATTTTTATTGCCTCCCAAAAAGTCAGGCAATTAACAGAGAATGAGTCAAGGCTTGCATTGTTTTCCAGGTCCTGGCATATTGCCAGCTGTCGATACCATCGATACTAGTTAATAGAAAACTCTCCTTAATACATACGTTAGTTTTTACACTTTCTCCAAGAAGTAACATGCATTATATTTTCTTGTAAGCCCGTAACCGGAGTCTAAGAAGAAGTTGTAGTTTTGAACGTAATTTGTTATAAGTTTAATGTTTCTTGGTTTTTGAGCCTTTCGCACTTGTTAATAGAGGCGTTTTTGGCTAAATAATAGCCTTTTGGGTCAATCTTCAGGTCAAGCCACCCTTGTGAACTCTGGCCAGAAGGCACCGTATTACCCAATACTAACTGGGTTGTGGAGGTCATATAGGCAGTCCCTCCATGAAATACTAGTTTTCAACTGCATCCTGTTGGACTTTAAGCCGACCTGGCTTTCTAATGTTCGTAGTCATCAGTAGATTGACATTAGGTAGAAGCTTTGTAGTTGGATTCAATTAGAAATACTACTTCAATTTTATATCAATTTGATAATACCGTTATTTGAGTTTAATATTAAGTTGGCCTAAATTGAAAGCAATGCGCAGTTCAGGATTAAAATTCCAGACAAAAGTAGAAAGATAAAACCACGTGCTTATCAGAATTTCATGATATCTGAAATAGATTTTACTGACCCGGTAACATTGAGCCGTTGATTAACGGTTGGATCATGTAAAAGCGAGGTATCTGTGAAACACTGAGATTATGCTTCGCGTACGAATCAGCCAATCGGAAATGATCCCATCGATAATGAATGTGCTATTTTTTAATCAGAGTATCGTTGTCTACTCGACGTGATAATCCTAAAATAATCGATGATAAAATCTAACCTTGAACACTGAACGGCAATTAACTGGGACTTTAATAACTCTTGCGGTCTAATCATTATCAAAATTCATAGATAATGCTATCTTTTCTTCTAAACACATTGTCTATTTATGAGCACAATAAAACTACATAGAATATCCTATAGTAAACACGTCTATAAAATATGCGTGGCCCTGCTTCAGGCAAATATTTTCTACGTTTTTCTAGGAGCAAAGTTTTGCAATTTTTCCTTACCTAATCCACTCGTCCTAGTTGGCCCGACCTCGGCTATGACATTAAGAGTCTAAGAGATCTCTAACGGATACAGCTTCGTAAATAAGTCTGGATCTATTTCAGTTATAACAAGCTGATCAGATGTATATCTTTGTTGTTTTGATCTCAGCCTTCCGAGTAGAAGGAATTTATATTTAGGTCGATCTTTTTACCTTTAGATCATCAATGATTGTGTTTATTTTTTGTTTCCTTATAGGAGATACCCAACGTTTTATCAATTTTATGGTTCAGGTTGGTTTGATGGTAAAAACCGTTTCGTACGTTTCGTTATATTAGGTCAGTTTACTCCAGATTTGAACAAGTGTACCTTTCGCTCGATCCGAACTATTGCATTGTACAGAACATTTGGCAGTGCGCCAACAATGAGACCACACTTTGTTGTTAATAGTCTATCGTATATCTATCATCGTTCTTAATTTTATTAGTTTATTCACCTGTACCTGTTGCAACGTACCTTTAAAGCGACATAATTATTGCGATAACATCTATAGAAATAATCTAAACATAGACAGTACCTATGTAAGTTATACCTTACGTAAAGTAGAGGCGCTCGCGCTTCGCCGTCTGGTTTGAAACGAGTCTGAATGATTTCCGAACGTAATAAATGTGTTCTTGCGTGTATGTAGGTAAACCATTACATGTCTGCTGCGTTTGCTTTAAAACAGATGAAGCTCGTTCCAGATTCTTTAAAAATAGGTAATATTCAGCAAAGTTGATAATTACAACATGTAAATATTCACAGTGGCTAGTTGGCGAGCTTACCAATGTAAAATCAACATCGACGGGCATAAATTGAAACCAAAATAGTGTGTGAAATAAAAACAAACAGGACAAAACATATTTGTATAAAACTTGCACTCCTACTGTAGCTGTTAGAAATTCCCGAGAGAAACACCCTCTTTCAGATTCATTGGAGTGGTATGTACGAAGAACGTGTGGGAAAAACAAAACAATTTATCTATTATAATATCAAAGTTCGTGCAGAGAATACACAAAGTGTCGGTTTAGTGAGTCACATTATCTTTCTGATGTCAACGTTGACGTGCTGAAGCGTTAAATTTTTCACTTTGTCGCCGGTCGTCGCCGCCGGACGGCTGATGTAGGCCACTCGGTAAATTTAGCTTAATTACCGTCTAAATACAGAGATATATATGGAAGGCTCCGTCAAGGGACACCTATAGAATGCCTGGCTGTGTATACCTAACCACTTTAATCCGTTACGTAGACAGACCGCACAGTACTCCATACTTATCTCGTATTTTAGCTAGAGTTTTATGAAAGTACTTTATCAGCGGGTGAATGTGGCCGATCTGAGTCGATAACTTTACAAGATTTATGAGCTAGTACTTCATTTAATAGTTCTAGCATTAATATAGAGCTAGTATCAGTTGTACGATGTTCTATTTTAAGTGCATGTGGGTGGGCAACTTCACATCTATGCACTAGCAGCATACGAGGTGAGTGAGTGTGCGCCTAGCCGTTATCAAGCAATGTAATCGCTTGAGCGTCCTACACGCTACTGAACATGATAAAGGATACGCTCCTGTATTCGATTACACCATACATTTCTGTTTCATATTTGAAATATATACACAGTTATCAAACCACAGTTTTCTAAGCTTCTGTCCAGGATGACCATCATCATTCTGTATCTACATAGATACCTATTAAATAAGTCTTACTTCGGAGAATGACGTTAATCGCCTTCTGTCCGAAGTTAAAACTTGGTTAATTCTCTGGAGATAATAGGTCTGTAGTATCTAAGGGTCATCCGAGTCCTTTCCATGAAACTCAAACAATCTGGCCGGTTTATAGGAATCTGTTGAATTCTTGAAGCGTGAAACGTCCCGGATAACAGTTATTGTTTTGCAAAACGGTTCCCGATTAGATTTCCTGTCGTAGAAATTGACGAACGACCATACGAACTCTCATCCCATACTTAACCTCGTTAGGGGATGTGATGTCGAAAATCTTTCCTTAATTTATTAATGGAACTTTTGTGACTCTCCAAGTTTTTATGTCCTGAATGTTACTGCTGCTATCGCCTTTTGTCTTGATTTTATAAATAAGAAATCATACCTTACTTCTTAATATTGCAGCTGTAATTTTTTTGGCACTTCCACAAACAAGATAGAGAATTAATAAAGCTTGTCTTTGATGTTTCAATCAGACGTTACGTTGTTTGATCGTCTTCGGTAAAGTTGATCAGCGCGTAGCTAGAGACTAAACCACTATTAACACTTTCACCTTAAGGATTTAAATCAACAGTAAAGTAATCCAAATCTTAATAGAATCTCGTGCAAATTCAACCTATAACTATTTCTATATATAGTGAGTCTATGTAGTTAGTCCGTTTACTTGAAATGTTTCGTCGGACAAACTTTACGGCAGTGGTATTGTCTGAACAGCTTTGGAAAACTTTCTAACTTTGTATCAGGGATTTAATCTGACCATCGCTCAATTAAGATTTAACTTTAAACCTCCGAGGTTCTGAACCGGACGGTTCGTTGAATATTAATGTTGTTAATACGGCAACCTGTCTCCGATTGACTTTACTTCTAATACTGAAAGAAACAGGACTAAATACTTTGACGTAACAATAGTTATAAACTTCTTTTTGAAAGAGTGTAATCTTTATTCGGTTATTTACGGTATGTTTTCTATGCTTCACAAGTGAGCGACAAATTTGATCATGCTTGTGTGCTGGGCTTGTCGAGAGCGATTACAAGATCAATAGCCTTCCATCCTATGTTGAATCCGTAACGCCTGTTCTGTATTACAGATTAGATGGTCTTTGTTCTATATTGATCGCAGTCTGAGAATATCGATGGGACATCGACGCAGAAACGGTTGCCACGTTCTCAGCACACATTCGAATGTTGATCGGTATTTTATCGTTAAATTGTATGCAGTTTAAACTGCAGATTTTTTTTGCATTGGAATATAGAAATGAAATATGATTTATTAAATATGATCTAGCGAAAAAGGCATTTTCATTTTCAAAAGATTGTTCGGTATGGAAAAATAAATTCAATTTACTTTCGTCTACCACATACGTAACACGATAAAGATAAATAATATGGCGTTATTATTGGTAGGTCATATTGTAGGTTTTTAGTTAAGTTTATAAAATAATTAATTTAAGTATTAAAACATTCTGGTAATGCACATAAGTATGTCCTCTTCTGCAAATCTCTCCATCGAAATTAGGTTTGCTGTAATAAAACCCAATTCTGGGTTAAGCTCATCATTGTACGTAAGTTATTTTATTGCAATTTGTATGTACACTTTTTTGTGTGCAATAAAGAAAAAATATATTATGAACAGATTAATTAATCAAAACCGTTTAAAAATATCACTATTTTCTATAACATCGTTGCTATTAATATTTCCACGAGAAGCTTAGTAACAAAGATCCTATTCCTAAAATGTGTTGATCCCTTACACGGATTAAACGTGTGTTAGAGCAAGTGATTTACAGCAAAGTTATTAGGGAGCAAAACCTTTCCGTTTAATAATATTAGCTACCTAAAATATTCTACATATAATAATGTAGATTCAAACCGTACCCTGAACAAATTTTGGTTGAAGTTGCCAAGCGACTAGGGCCGTTTATTGTATGATTTATTTGCTGGTCGATTTTGTAATATTCGGTTCATAAAATTAGTTCTTAGAAAAATCAGAATTAGTGGAAATAATCAAATGAATAAAATGCAGAGAACACAGTACTTCGTTCTAGTGACGTCACATCGCCAGTTACCATTAAACATCGTAAGTGGTCCTAAATGCCCTCGTTAGTGCTGGCAAGCATAGGAATCGGTAATATGGCACTACACTAAGGTACAATTATGTAGCACACGTTCATTTACCATGTCACTTCAATCTCAGCCGTTGTTGTTTGAATTCTATGGATTTATTCATTTAGATGAATCTTTAGAAATTGTAAATTACCAAGACTGCTTTACTTGTACATGCTACTCCAAGGATTGGTTGTGTATGTGTGGTGTTGTGATTTGTATGTTGTGTGTAATAAATAAAAGGCGTTTAGACGTTGAATTTAGATAATTATTATTTTACATTGATTTTATTTTAATGACCTCATTGTTTATTTCGTTTTCTTTTCAACATGACAGAGTTAATTCCTAAATGACCACAAAGGTTACACTACCTACATTTTAAAACACACTTAATTAATTATCCAGTGACCTACGTCTACTCTTGAAACTACATGATTAAAATGTCTTTGTTCTGCCATTCAAAGTTTCCGTTTGTTGAAATGCAACAAGTGATCATTTGACATAGAAACACAATTTATTACACGATAGTTTGGCCCCCTCGCCGTTTTCCGCCACGAACTTGCTGAAACGATCCAGCGTACTTATAAAAACGTAGGACAATGTTTAAATGTGGATGTGATGTATAATGTGATATTTAGGAATTATGCAAGGCATCCGCGTAAGCTTGATTATGATAATCAATTTAAATAACATTTGTTTTGAAAATAATTACTTAAGCATCAATACTGTAATTTCTAAGAGATAATCGCCTTGAACATTAATGGCTGCTTTTCTGTTTGAAGGATATATCTTTATTTAATTTACAGTTGTCTTTGCAGCCGCTATAAAATCATAAATATATCCATACCATCCTCATTTAAATTGTTGCTGCTAGAGTTCGTCTATCACAGAAGAAATTGTGATAATCTTCTCATTTATCGTGATTGGCGAACTTTAATTCAATAGGTCATGGTTTCTACGATAAGAGTAGGTAGAAGCTACATAACACCCTGGGTACGATCCCTTTTGTTAGTTCACGACTATTCAAACCCGGGATTAAAACTTAAATTAGTGCTCTTTGAGAATACTCGCATCCTATGTAGGACTCTACTACTAAAGCGCTCCTGAAGAGGATTTAATAAACTCATCTCTTAACGAGAAGGAAATTATAATTAATCAGAACCGCGGGTACCCGACAGCGTTTGTAATTAAACTCTTTAAAGTGAGCAACATTATATTTCGTAGAACAGATACGATTACATTTTGAACACTTCGTTACATCATACGGTTTCTGAAGATCGTTCATAATAATATCTATTATTAAGTTTCATTTTTTTTCCGAATTACACATTCCCTTCATCATCATCTTCCTGCTCTTGTTCCTTTCTACTTGGGGTCGGTGCAACACGTTTTCTTCTTCTGTTCTCCCCAATTACGCATATTATTCCCTTATTAGGACGTTAAGTATCAAAAGCAACGTAACGTTACGTTTTTTCGAAATTGCTTAAGAGCAATAGAGGCCCAAAGCTTGAATAAATCTATATGAGGTATGGCAAAAATAATAATGACCCATTTTACCAAGTCTACCTATAAAAATGTACTTCGACGAATATTTTTCTATAACTTATTAGATTCTCGAATGACAGTGACTACCCCTTAACGAGCTTGGGGCTCAAGTTATTATGACCTTTCTCCGGTCGAGATATATTGGCAGTAATAAATTACTTACCTCAGATTCATACCAGCTGAATGTAGGGAGAGATTCAATTACACAAATATAGAATCTACTTGTTATCGACGGCCATTGCTCCAAGTTTCTATCAATAGGAAATACGTTATATTACATCGTCGAAATGTCTTGTCTATCTCGTACAAACGTGGACCCAAATCAAACTTTAGACATTTTGAACTATTATTTCCAGTAAATTCATAGTTCAGAAATGATAAAGCGTAGTGTCTATTAGTATTGAAATGTAACTAAGATATTATTTAGATAACCATCCCGTTTTGCCACATTACTTACGCAAGAAAATGATTTCAAGCTTAGAATGTATATTCTATTAAAGTATTATCTTGAGCGGCAATATCAAGACCAACTGTTTTGACAAATACGTACGACTACTTTATAGTCAGCAATGAATTCTCTAGCTTTGATCATTACGCACTCGATAGCAATATATGTCATGTCTACGAAATAAATTATCCAGTTCCTACGAACATTTTAATATTCTATTCAGCGTTCCGATTGGTTAAATCGTGGCTAAAACAAATGCAAGGCAGTTGAAAATGTCCACGTTATTTCAATCTATAATATATTGTGAGACACAGATGTGGGGCTGAGCAGTAAACTGTGCTTTATTTTTGGATGCATGTGTTTCAGCCTATAAGCAGACAATAGAACGACTGTGTTGACACATGTAGCATTCTAGGACAGCTGAGTAACCGACTGAATACGTCCTCAACGCTATCTGAATTGTGCGGGAATATGGCTGACTATTTAGAGCAAAGTTCTCGAATATCGAACAAGCATCACATGCCAGTACTAGACTAGCAAATACGAGACGTAGATATGAAAGATATTCTGTTGTATGTTCTAGTAAATAACTGTAGTATCGACAGACGTATTCAATCTCTTCTTTGCTCTTGGCATGATAGTCGAATGTGTTTGTATAAGAAACAGTTGAATTCACTCCTCACTTCGAAGAATTAACTTTATGTTACTTTCAGTATTTGCATAAGCTGTAGGTATATCTTTGGCTATTTTCCTGTGGAATATAATCTCAGGCATGTTCCATATCCCTTTATCCCCTTGATCAAGCTCCAGTACGTGTAAGGCTTCAGATTATTAATGTTCCTTTCCTTCTCTTTGATTGAACAAGGAATTTTCTGACGGTAGGTACAATACCTGAAAGGGTTTGATAAGACTAAAATCCGTTCAAAGCAAAAGCCAATTAAGGGTTGTACACACCGATTTTGTGAGAGCAAAGCCTTGTTATATTTAATAAACATAGCCCAAGCTGTGAACCGTGTGTGTGAGACGTAAGTAGGTTACAAGTTATAACAGCTGTTAGCAAACCCTGTTTCAACTTACAAAGTATTGTTTATAAATTCTGATGAAAACTCTCTGCTCAGGAAAGTGTATCCACTACGTATATTACAATTAGATTTACAATTCCATAGAAAAGGACTAATGTGAAAACCGTAAATAGGTATTTGGATTCTCAAACGTATACAATTTTGATACAAGTACGGAAAGTTTGTTATTGCATTCGAGGCGGATTGAACACCCGAGCCGTATGGCGAGGGTGTTCATGGGGTCTAGAAATGCAATAACAAATTCCCATGTGTATCAAAAGACGTTTTTCAATAATACACTTTCGAAGAAATTAACTAATAACGATACTTAAGTATTTTTGTCATCAATTTCTAAGAGACTTTGATTTCGAATGCTTTGCTTGCTTTTTGTTTCGAAAAATATTATTCTAATTAGTCCGTCTGTTAGATTATCGAAAAATATTGGATACATTTGCATTTTTTCCGCGGTTTGTTTTCGCCAGATTGATGAAGAAGCTAAGATATGAAGCCGTTATACAGCCTCATAGGAAAATCATAATATTCAAATATTTTTTAATTACGAACACAAATAAATGTTTACTTGTTCATAAGACTAAATAATTGTTTAAAATAATCATGTGCATTTATAGTATTCTTTTTAAAAACACAATTATTCAAAAAACATTTATGCTGTAAAGACGCAAATCAAAACGACGAAATTAAAAAAAAAACACTGCCGACGCGATAGTCGGTGGTGATTATTTTTTAAATTTCCTATGTGTTAATCGATTTGGACATAATATAAGGAGTTGTTATCTGTGGTAATTTTCTTTCCCGTCCTTGGTTGCGGAAAAATAAGATTACCGCACGCGTGCGAAATATTTTGCATTTCGAACCTAATCGTAGTGCAATAAGAGCTAGTTTTCGAGGAAGTGTATTGAATAATTATAATTATGTCTATGATCAATTTATGCGATGGACTAGGTTTCTTCAAAACAATAAATTCGTTTTCATTGATTCGATACAAATTTCGGAAAAAAAGTTTGGCGTGGCTCAAAAGGGTGCCCAGCTCAAATGGGACTGGGTCGAACATGTCTGACATGGTGGGCAAAAATAACAGGAAACTGGTACCCTGATAAAGCGAACTCGCGGCAGGCCACGAACGGCGGGACGTACTGAACACTGAACAGGTTCCGGCAAAACTGGAAGGAGGACGTGAGGGTGCCCGAGAAATGGAAGGAGTGGAGGGAGGCGTTTGTCCAGGAGTGGGACAAAGCAGTCAATGCCTACCCGTAAATTGTTCACGCAATCTGAAACAAACACGCAAGACGAACAGAAACAAACTTTATCAATTATAATTTCAATAGGTAAGACTTTTTGTATCATCAAGTTACATACAAAATCGATATTCAAAAACTTGAACAGGAATTTTGATTTATAAAAGCAGATAAAACCAAAACAGTCCTTCTCGTCATTCTGTTTTATTGGTCTGGGTTTTCTTCTGTCATTTATTATTATCTGAAAGGGTCCGTAGCTTATCTTTTAGTAAGGTAAAGGCCATCAAGTGCCTTCTGCGGTCAAAGGTTACTGGAGATAACCCTGTACGTATGACCCTATAACCTACAATATTAGGAACTGTAGCCAAGTATTTGATTCACTAAGAAAGGGATGGTCGTTATCCGTTTGTTAGAGCTTCAAAGGGTAATTACTGTGTGATCAATTGAGTCATCAAATTGGCCATCTTCGGTATTAACCGCTTAGAACATTCATCCATTTGGAAGTTACCGATGAACGGTCGTTTATAATTGGTTGGATTGCAATTTGCAAACCTATTGTGTAGGGTTGGCGAAGCTTTCAACTGTTTTGCGGGAGTTGGGTTTCAATTATTTCATTGCATAAAAGATACACATGCACTTGAGTTTTAGAATAAATCAAAAAATTTTCTGATTTTTAGAGGATATTTATTGTCAAAAGAAGAAAACTAAATAGTCGGAAGTCGGTCTTTCTGGAAGTGTATGCCATGTTCGATAAGCAAGCAAGCGGCTTGTCTAATCCTCCGAGGCAAATAATTAATTAAATTAGAGAAAGACACAGACAGACTGATTATATTTTTATCCGGGCGTTAAATTAGTTTTCAATGAAATCCAATTAAAACCCGTCCGTCCATCAGTTGTCCCGTGAATCTGGAACAAACAGATAATTTATGGAAACTGTTGTTTGTGATGTCTCCGAAGATAAACTTTCTTCTACAAAATATTTTTTCTATAGATATTTGTTTTTTATCATCGGTAAAATGTAAATTTATCGGGTGGAGTGATATTAAAGCAGAAGAAAAAACACAGAAAAACTTGCCTGAAAAAGTGTAGGTAATTGATGTCGAAGTTATATTATTTTCTCATTGTTCTTGTTTTATTATTTTATTTGGTACAGTAGCCATAAATCAGAATAACTCATACAAAGTAACCGTATCTCTAAATGTTCACCCTAACATAACGGCAGGCTGGTATCAATCTACATAAACAATACAAGTGATTTCAGTTAAGTGGAAGCTTAAATTAGTTAAAGGTGCCAATTTTATTCGAGTACCTTTCCGTCCATTTCGAGATCAAATTTCTCTTCATTCGAACAAAGTGATTGACTTTCAAAGCGATGTGTAACTAGCGACCTGTCCTGCAAAGCTCTATTAGCAAGTCTAAAGTCAGTAACAGTGTATTCGATGAACTGGAATTATACTCGTATCTACTGTTGTAATATCGGTCCCTGACGGTGTACTTTGTATCTTTTTTTATTGGATGGGGAAGTAAACTCATTAATTCACACTCTAAATTCGTCATTTCGTTAAATGATTTATGAGAAACTGCTTAACGAAAGGTCTGAAAGTGGCGTACGTCTAAATGGACATAAATATTTCACAAGTAAATTGAAACGGGAGCCGGGGGAGGTCAACACAGGCGCGGGGGGCAGGGAGGGGTGTGATGGCGGTTTCTGACGAGTTGTCAGCAAAAAATGGCGTCAGTTGCCTTATTATTTATTGCTTGTTTTTCACTTTGAAGTGAAAACGAGCAAAAGAAGAGGAAGTGCGCAACACAAGGTAAATAAGTATGTACATTCGTTCAAGTTGGACAATTTATTTGAGTTGAATTTGTATCGCCATTTGCGCAATTGCCGGTATTGTAGATTTCGTGGTAGCCTTTAGCATTCCAATTTCAATACGATTGACTGCCAAAGTGGAGTCACAAAACGAAATTTTCTCAATTCCTTATTTCAATATTGAGGACAAGTTGTCAAGCCCACTTGGGGCAACTCAAATAAATGTAGTCGAGAAAGCTGACGGTTATAGAAAAAGTTTGTTGATTATGAATTTTCAACATAGGTTGTCAAATATTTCATTTCGATACAATTTCGAATGAAGCTACTATAATAGAAATGACGCAATCAGTAATAAATCTATGCCCTAAATGTAATAAATAGTTCCGCTAACTGATAGATACTATAGAAATCTATTGAACAGATATGGCCCAACCTAAACCCGCTTTTTGAATTTTTCCTGGTAGTATTCGAAAATAAGTGTATGTAAAACACTGAAATTGAATTGGAATGTTTGTTTGGCCTATCTTATAAGGTAGAAGGAACTCGATTTTAGGATTACAGTGGGTGTTGAATTTTGTATGGGAGCTCTCGCATTTTCCCAATTGCTTTTTGAAATACACGCGGATGGAGTTGCGGAAAAAACTAGTTCACGACAAAATATTGGTGCAGGTAGGTTTTGATAAAAAGTAGATCTACTTCGTAGTCATAAGAGGAATATAAATCAGTAAAACCCACATGATAAGCAATTTCACAAATATTGGTGAAATATCACATGATATGATAATCCTTGTTAGCTCAGACAGTATGATTGTACGACGCTTGAATAAATTGGGACAGGCTCGTATGTCGACATGAACGGTTCTAGGAAATTGATATTTTAGATATTTGAAGAGCATTGTTATTTGACATTAGGTATGGAGCTACTTGCTCAGACATAATAAAATTCGGTTGTAATAATATATTTATTTTACTTCTTATTTTTGGAACTTCTTGTCAGTAAAGCTGTCTACTACTAACTTCACACGTTTCTTTAGGGCCCTCTTTTGATTTATCACTGTACTATATCACCTGCGAGTAAATATACAACATATAATATTTGAACGAGTTTTATTTGTGTTTGACTGTACGTACAAAATGTTAAACTAAATATTACGTGAAGAAAGACATGAAACGCCTTGTCGTTACTTTTTGTTCTCTCAAAATCAAGATGCGATGGACAATGAGAGTTTGTAAAACGTACAGTCCGTTCTATTTCTTTGCAACAAAGAAATCGTCGCGCGACGCCACTCACTAATATCCTCTTTGAAAGAGAGTGGACTCTTGCAAGCTAATACTTATTTCGAAGCAACTAATTATTCCGTCAATAGGACTTATCGACAAGGCCAGCAGCTATTATGTCATCTCCTTTGTAAATAACTTACGAATCAAGCAAAAAGGTTAGATTATTTGGTAAGAGCTTGCATTATCTCCTCGTGAATGTAGACGTAATGTTCACTGAGTGTATTATGTCGGCTGTTGAGAGTGCGGGAACAAGGTTACTTTCATGAAATGTTATTAAAACAATAGCACAAATATATGCATTAGGTACATACACGCCTACTCCACTTATAAATAAGAAAATATTTACAAACTTTGCATTTACCTTCAAACTGAACAGGTTTCAGTTACGTACCTATGTTTTGAATTGAAAATACAATTGGAGGCAATTAAAAGTTTGAATAAATTGGATTATTGTTAGATGCCAAATCTGAAGATTGATTTCTCACTAGCCAAATAAACCTTCTAAATCTGAAGTATCATTTCGAAGTTTTGAAAGCTTTTTCAGAGTAGAAATCTGTTCATACTAAAATAATATCCTCATCCCGTTAAAACTTGACTAGTGAGTAATTTTTTATTCATTTCGTACGTTTGCCTTCATAAGTTTTGTCCAAAAACATTGCCAGGTACTACATATTTAATTCCTCCCTAGTGCCTCTATACACGAACACAAGTTGTGAACGTTTTCTCCTAATAAAAACATAGAAAAAGTTTTGTACGATTCATCTTACTACAACATTGAACGGAATAAGACTTATGCGTGTGCCAGTAATATTCAATTTATGATAAACACAGAATTTATAGCCACCTTTTCTCAGTATTGAAAACAAATGGCAAAATCTGCCTGGAATTATGTGAAAATCTGAAACGCAGACAAGTGTACCTGTACACTTTACTCCAACCTCCGAAAATAAATGTGGGCAATTACGTTAATACAAACATTATAGCTGTACAAGAAAATAAATGTTTCTGTTCGTCTGACACTGTTTAAATTAATTTCTTCGCGATCAACGCGAGCAACCCACTGATATTTCATAGCTTGTGATTGGCACTTTTATTTATTTCTGTTTCACGGTATATTGTTTTTGTGAGTGCGGTGTAGCAGGAAAGGGCAGGTGTAATTATTACGCACGTATACAACAGTACAGCTACCGATTTTTCCTTAATGAATTGCCATTGTTCGATGAAAACGTGCCTCGTGGGTGAAAATATACATTTATGAACTTTTTCGCTTTTATTAACATATTGTATGCTCATTTCCTCTCACTCGACATTATAATTATGACGGGTCTACGATTATAATTGCCATAATAGCAGTACCTTTTTTTTTTTGGCGGTTGGAAAATCATTAAAAAACCCCTCCCGCTCTTGGGCAGAGCGAAAGGGAGTGTCAGACTTCTACTGACTAAAAACCACCCATGTTCCTTCTTAGCCTTTCATGTCGAGGCCGCGGTATCTCTTGCGAACAACCCGCAGCCCCGATGGGACCTTCATTGTATTTCATGTTGACTAATCTTACCTATCAAAATTAACCCAATATTATACCGCAGTAGATCTTGATGCCTTAGGGAGCGCTTTGCAGTAATCGCTTAATTATGATACTCGGTAACTTAGATAAGATCCAAGCACACATGGCGGAAGTCAAACAATCTATTCCATCCGACCAGATGTTCTGCAAACAACAACTTGTTGCTAAAAGCTTTTCTTAAGGAAACTGCTCCCCTATTCCATTCTTCAAATGTAAAGGAGTTATTCTTATGAGTGCCATACCATATGCCAAGGCAAAGACACCATCGTGCGGTCCATGGCCCTTTACGGGGCCCCGGTGTGGGCGAGTGCTTTGAGGAAGCGGGCCGCCCACTACCTGAACGCGCCCCAAAAGGTGATGGCCGTAAGGCTAGTCCGTGGGTACCGCACGATCTCCCGCGAGGCGGCGAACCTCCTCGCCGGATTGCCGCCGTGGGATCTAGAGGCGATAGTCCTCGCGCGCCTGCATGAATGGCGCGCTGAGGCGCTGCACCGGGGGGTCACTCCGTTGCCGCGGCAAATTGCTGCGCAGCGGACAGACCTCCGGTGCGATCTCATGGCGGCATGGAGACAGCGACTGTCGCAACCCCGTGCAGGGCACGCCACGATAGTGGCGGTAAGTCCCCTCTTTGAGGAGTGGCTGGAGAGGCGCCACGGCGCCCTCACCTTCCGTCTGACGCAGGTACTCACCGGACACGGTTGTTTCGGGAGGTACCTGCACCGAATCAGGCGGGAGGAAACGCCCGGTTGTCACCATTGTGAGGATCGGCCGGAGGACACGGTGGAGCACACCGTGGAGGTGTGTCCCGCTTGGGCGGAGCCCCGCCGTGTTCTCGTAGCGGCGATCGGCGGCGGCGACCTCTCGCGTCCGGCCCTGGTGCAAGCCATGGTCCGGGGCGAGGAGGAATGGGACGCCGTCGCCTCCTTCTGCGAAGCAGTGATGCTAGCGAAGGAGGTGGCGGAACGTGAGAGGGAGAGAACCTCTCGTCCCAGCCGCCGCGGGAGGCGCTCCGGGCGTCGGGGGCCACGTGATGGCTTCCGGCCACCGTAGACGCGGGCCTGTGGACGGTGAGTGATGGGTAAGCTCGCCGTCCGTCCGTCTTATGACGACAACAGGCCGTGTCGACGGCGCGTTCGTGTTCCACGCGCGCCTCAAAGAGATGTCAGCAACACGGAAGGGGCCCACAAGGGCCGATGCCTGTCGAGGCTGCGGGATGTCCGCAAGGGATACCGAGGCCTCGACATGAAGGGCGAAGAAGGAACATGGGTGGTTTTTAGTCAGTAGAAGTCTGACACTCCCTCTCGCTCTGCCCAAGAGTGGGAGGGGTTATTTGATGATTTCCCACCCCCCAAAAAAAAAAAAAAAAAAAGGCAAAGACACCATTTTCTAAAACCACGTAGGTACTTAGAACCCGAAAACAAACAAGTTACTTAAAACTCGTAAATCACAAAAAGTCGTATGAGTTCCCGACGCTACCATGAATAGAAAACTTTCATAAAGTTGAAGGAAATACAGCTGTATATCAAAAGGACCCATATTTTAACATCATAAATATCACTTCCAAAGTGGGAAATGATATATTATCCAGTAGAGTGAAATCAGAAAGAAAAGGTCTTATAATTATTCACCATCGTACGTAGAAAGAATTTCAAATGAGTAAGTACTTAGGTTCTTATGCATTCTGTGCAGATTATTAAAAATAGCGCGGCGTCACTTGTTATTTCTGTTTAGTATCAACCGTGCTACTTACAGCAAGCACTTGCTACTGAAATACGGGAATCCACTGTAATTATGAAATGTACGCTTCACGTTCACTGGATACGTTTAAATTAACAAGTAGGTCTCTCCGGTTTAGTTTCCTAATGTTGACGGTATATTACATAAAGTATGTAAACGGCATAATTATGTTTAAACATTATGCAAGTAAGCATTGCTAGCCTGGTTCTCTGCTGGGAATGTACTGGAAGACAAGACTCCTCTCCGCTAGAATGGTTCTGCCGATCGAAGTCCTGGCTGAGAGTGTCATTGTCATGGCAACAGGGAGGTATCGCCCACCAAATTAATCCTAAAATTTCTTGGCCTCAATTTTCGGATCTTCGAAACAATTACTTCCTCCGTATATGTACATTACCTCCTACACCAGCTATCCTTGTCAAACCCATAGTTGTATTCTGCTTTAATCAATGCTAAAGATTTCATCACTGTAATCAATGTAAAAGATGTCTTTAATGTCATTCTATAGAGAAAAGTGGGGGTTTATGTTAAATTATAAACAAATTACTTAGCTGTCAAATGTCAATACATATATCTAACTAGCGGACCTGGCAGACGTCGTCCTGCCCAGACAGCAGCGTCATATACTGGGTCCAATTGTAAATCTAAACCATTCTCGAATTCACTTGAACTTATACAAAAAAAAACATCAAAATCGATCAGCCATTTAGGAGTTTAGTAACAAACACACGTACAGAAGAATTATTTATATAAAGATAGGGCGGAATATGGGCGTTTCAAGTCCGACTCAAGTACAGTACACGGCTAACCATACCATGCAGTGTATGTGTGGTACGAGTACATGTGTAAAAGTGCAGTAGAACAGCAAATAACGAGTACAAGAACACCACTGAAAGATGCATAGTTTTACAGCAAGTTGTACCAATTTACATACCTAGTAAATTGGTACAACTCGCTGTAAAACTAGCTAGCAACAGGACTATGTTCGATGTCTGCAAACACAACAATACACAACAATAGGCACTTAAAATACAAAAAAACACCAACTAAATAAAAAAGAAATGAATCCGCACAACGAACAAAGAAATAACTCAAGAGCTTATTGTTCGCAGTAAAAATTTATTTGTAATAAAAGGCACTGATTTCAGAGATTCAGCTTATCGTTCAGCTCTATTCAATCGAGAATGAGGATTTAAATTGTTGCCATGTGCGGCTAGCGACGGATTGTGATCAAAGAAGCGGGCGTCGGGAGGTTCCTACACAAAGGTTGCGCGGTAAATTATGTAGGTACGTACAAACAATACGCAGACGTATCTGCATTTAATTGTTCCTAGTACATACAGACCTATATTCTACTAATAGACCCACATATTCCATTTAACTTATATATCAGGCGACTGGTAATTAGTGAATAATACTCAAACACGTGATTGTACTCACGATAAAGAACAACTTTCCCATTTTTTTTTGTTATAGTCATTCACTTTTATCACAACAACAGTCGTAAAAAGTTCGGGCGCGCACACCTGTAACACACACACACTTACATGCCTAGGTCATTGCTAAATTAATAAATAATATCCAAAGACCACGTGATTCACAGTAGTCCTATTCTTTTAAGCTGCAACGTTTGTCCGCATAATTGCAAAAGGGAAATAATAAATCGAGCAACAGATTTTTTTAATGCCCACGTGATCAAACTTCTAATTTTATGACTAAGCCACGGGAAAATAAGATAGCCTCTAAAAAGCTAATTCGTCTTTTTACAATGCCAACCAAATATCTTACAGAAAGCGTCAAATAAAGATCATCAATTATCGTAACTTGTACTTATTACATAGACACCTAATTTACTAACGCAGCCACGGAATTTATATCTCATAACCATTTTACATTTTATAGCTTTAACATTAGTTAATTAGCACCCTAATGGGCGGCATGGGCACCGGGCCGTAGGCCGACGAAGGAGGCCGGCGGAGGCCCGGCACTTCGGGGACAGAAGATATTAGTGTTATTTAATATGCGAGCGAAGCGAGCGCGCGTCACTTCGCCGTTGTCGGGTAAAAAATAACCACCATGCTGAGTTATATTTAGAGTGGCTCAGATAGAACTTAACTAGTGGCTAAGATAGGAATACTTAGATGCTCGTTAATTGTGGCTTACTTAGTAATTTAGAAGGCAATGTAGATTTTTAGAGGCGAAAAATGCTATTAAAAAGAAGCCGGTTTAATTAGCACCCATTGCAAAATATCTAGGAACGAGCGCGCCACTAATTACCAATAAGAGTCGTTCACTCATTCCAGTCACTCTGTATTGCCCAATCTCGTACTTCAAAACTTCTTAATTTTTTCTTTATATTTATCACGGAATTCCTTGTGCCTTTGGTATAGGCCTTCTGTAACCGTTTCCATTGTGTTCAGTCCCAAGGTTAATCTCAAATCATCCTCCCATCTATAAGAAGAGGAGGATGATTTGAGCTTACGTTATCACCATCTCTAGGATACCACAGTGACCTGCTCGCTCCATTTATTTGTCTGGTAGCGTAGTATGTCACACATCACCTATTCCATTTAAACAAATTCAAATAAGAACATATGTTTAACTGTGGGTCTCGGCTGTAGTTTGTATATCTTTGACAGTTTGTCACGGGTCACAAACAGTCGGGAGCCCGGAACTCAAGGAACTTGTCTTTCTAGGAATACCGTTTTACCAGACACTGGTACTCGTAGGTCTAGCAGTCCCTCCATCCGGCATCAAAATCAAAATCAAAATCAAAACTCATTTATTCAAACTAGGCTGATAATCAGCACTTTTCGAACGTCAAAATTTACTTTACTTTACTTATTTACAAGTGACAGTCCCCCAAAAACGCCCACCCTTCGACACTTCCTAGTGTTTTTGCTGGAAAGAAGAAGTGGCGGAACAAACTCTCCAGCAACATCTCCAGCAACATCATCAACTGTATTTGGTTAGATTGGCATCCGAAACTAGCATATTTAAAAAAAAACTAGGCAGAAGATGAATACTCAATTAAGTAGATAAATTAGAACACATAATTCTTTTTCACTATTTTCTATCTGTGCTCTACAAAGAGAAGAAAACTATGAATGATTAACTTTTGTAATCCTGCTTGAGTTGTAAGTTTTAAACTTGTAGAAATAGGTCATCGTGAAACCGGCAGGCGCTCTACTGTGTGAGGATTAGGTATACCTATATTCGTTTTATAATAGTTATGTTCATTGGAACACTGGGTATTATTATGTAACTAGTCAGTCTAGATTTTAGACGTTTCCAGGCGTTTTTTTTTTAATCCTTGCCTACTTTATTAGGAATTTCTCCTGTATCGTGGGTGCGTTACAAACATTTTAGCTCAGCCAGACCCGGAACAACTACCTGTAGGTTATACAACTATTTGCTCTGTGCGGGAATCTAACCCATGACACGCTGCGCAACAGCCAATAGCTTAGCCACTGCCGCCAACCGTGCCAGTGACTCATTGTAAGAGCACATTTCTTGATGATTCCATAATATCTCATTTCGTTTAGAAACTGATGCTTAAAATATTGAGATTGCCTCGTTAAGTAGTGCAAAGTTTACTGGTGAACATAAACGGGTCGATTCTCAGAACGGGCAAACTGTTGTTGCATTTTTCCAACACGTATTTCACGGTAGTAGACTGGACTGTGAAATTGTCCCCGGTTGATGGTACCTAAGCTCGCCCCCGTTGGACGCCCCACATTGGACTTAAACATAACTCGCGAAATGTTAGTGTACCAAGTTTAGGTACTCCTGCATAAATAGCCTTTCGGTGAAACACAGGTGTTTGTTGTATAATGCTTAACGAAGATGCAACTTACATCTTCATACCAAAGAACAGTAGCAGCACTTTCCTACACATCAAATAAATATTTTCGAGTCATGAAGATGAATATCGTTGACATTTTCGTTCCGTGTCTATTCCGACCATAAATAACAAATGTTATGTGGGTATAAAACACGGGTCGTAAATTTACTATCCAATTCTACATCTAATTCTACATCTATGTATGATCTGCCTAAAGATGTATATGCTAGGAGACGAAGAGGGACGGGAGACTTATGTTTTTAAAAGAATATATTGTACCGTGACGGTTAGGTTTAAGGGTTTATTTATTGACCGATGTTTGGAATATAATCGGATCATGTTGTGTTTCAAACATGTTTACAACATTACATTTAAAAAACATGACTGAAAATAATTATATCACCGGTTCTGTATAATACCTGCAATGTATGTACGACCCTCCAAATCTTTGAGTACATTTATTTACGGCACCCAGATTTTTTTGGACATAGGTCTTTAGCCTCAAACTTATTGTTTTCCTTGTGTTAATATTCTTTTTAATTAAGTACATCTAATTAAAAAGAATATAAACACAAGGAAAAACAACCTGTAATTCAATATGAGGCTGTCAGTCATTTTCTTGAAGTATCTATTGACGTGGGAAAGACTTGTCTTCAAAATGGATAGACCTCAATCAATTTTGATCAAAATATTCTGCGTAAACTTAAGAAAGGAAGCAAATTTATATTGATTACACGTATTAAGAAGTCTTACATGATAGGCCCTTACCGAATTTGTGAGTGTAGGTAACCATTCACGAAACTGTAACGATGTTATCTCATGTTTACTCGCTTTCGCATTCTGAAACAAGTCGATCGTTTACCTGAATTACCCGTTATGCTCTGTTTTTATGACATGAAATAGCTGTTCCGAAAACGAGGCAGGTAGATAATAAAAGTAACTGCGTGTTATCTACAAACATTATGTGATGGAAAACTCGCAAAGCTTGCATTGAGGGATTAGGTGAGATTCGGAACGTAGCGCGATGGTAGGTACCGCCGCCGTACGAGTCTGAAAGGAATTACAGAGACATTATATTAGTCGTATTACTCAGCTGGGAATTGTTCAAGGATGCCGTGATCCCATTTCAAGACTCAGTTTGATTTGTTTCTTTTCATCTCACTTACACTCGCTGAGATTCCGGTCGATGATTGATAAATGACTAAAGTGATTTACGGATGGTTCCCACAGAAAATAAATCTAGCTACTTTCGCCGTAAAATGACCTTCATTGAGTCACCTTTCATTGAGTTAGGAAAAAAATCGGTAGTTTTCTGTAATAATATTTAAGTAATGCAGGTTGGAGTTCAAATTTTATAAAATAAACAATGATAAAATAAAATTTGTGAAAGCTCACGATAATATGAAATCATATACTGAAATAACGAAAACAAACTCGTTACACGAATGAATTGAATCCAAATGGAAGTCACAAATTGTTTCCGGCATATGCAAAGCGAAGCAAAACTATGAGCGGGTCTGAAAGCTTACCAATGTCAGTGTTAAATTGTCCGTGTAGCATTTCAGAACCAGCACAATGTTAGTACTTGTGAAATTCCCAGCATTAGTTAGAAATGCTTGCAAATTAGTATGTATGTGTAAGGCTGCACCAACCACTCTAATTGGTTACGGTATGCTGAAGTTCACGGCTCGCTGAATTGAAATCATCGGCTTTAATCAATGCCTAATTAATTAAATTTAACGAAGTTTACGCTTGAAGCTGAAATGGATATTACTCGTAAATAATTGACGTATTGATTACTACTAATCTCGGCTGTGATCACGCTTCAGTATCATTTGCTTCCCGTAGTGATTGACACTGTAATGGACCCAGATTGATGGACATGAAGGAAAATACGATAAATAAACACTTGAATCGTATCAAAGAGTTTAACCAGTCACTAAAGTGCTACAAGGTAACTGACAACATATTGTTTATGCTAGCGTTGAAATACATGATTTTCAACACCATGTTTTGGTGGCTTGTGCTTTAGAACTAGTAAATAAAGAGTGACGGTAACCAACAGACGTTCAAACCGCAACCAACATTCCCTTTCTTTATTTGGTAAACATGACCTATTGATATACTTTCCCAGTCCATGTTTTTTAAACAACACCGCGTTCAATATAGTCAAAAAAGGATTTCCACCTAATAAAGATATGTCCCAAGTTATTAAATTGTTTTCTTTCTCGGTTACGAGCTCCATTCAAATGCATGAGTGGAATTTTTCAATATCGGTCTGCCTTAGAATTCGCTTTGCTGTTGTTCAGCAGAATACATTTTATGGAAAATATATGAATTTTATGTGAAATAATTCAGAATGTTATACCTACGTGTATTTTTCAGACAAGTGTACAATATCAGGTTGTTTACAACTACGAATTGAGCATTTTTATAGTCATCTCCGGAGTTTTGACAGCTGATTTAAACTACACCTTCTGTCCCATATTTCTTTTTCGTAGCTTTGAAGTTTTATTAATAAATATATGTTCAAGGTCATCGGCTCATTAATCAGCTGATACAAGTAAAAAAAGGCCTCGTCCGTCTAACACAGACGTCATCTCGTCACGTCATTCTTATAATATTACCAATAAAGTTTCTATTGAAATAAGACCCTCTGACGCGTCCAGCATATCCCTTTCAGAGGTCTTTTATCCGGGAAGGATTTCCAACAAAAGTACGTAATCAAGTATAAATATACGAGGATAAGGCGAAGTTGAGTGTGCTTGTGAAATAGAACTCCCAAGCCAATAACAGCGTTATTAATGTCCCTGAACTTACTGCTTATGAACGTTGGCTTATCTGTAATAATGATATCACTACATAGTATAAAACAAAGTCGCTTTCTCTGTCCCTATATCCCTATGTATGCTTAAATCTTTAAAACTACGCAACGGATTTTGATGCGGTTTTTTTTAATAGATATATTAATTCAAGAGGAAGGTTTTAGTATATAATTTGAACAACATACACGCGGGTGAAGCCGCGGGCATCAGCTAGTATTCTATAATATTAACTCGTGTTTCGCATGCATGTTTGTTTATATTTTACGAAACAATATCAAATTATTTGTTATGAGATTACCTAAAGTCAGTGGTATTTTTTTTGTGATATACGCTTGCAGTTTTGTCAAACACGACCAAATGTTGAAAAGAACTAACGACCTTGCCAGCCCCAAAAATTGGTTTCGATTTTCCGTTTTCGAATTGATTGCTAGTTTTTTTTCGAAAACGAGTTTTTGGGCAACGATTTATGGGTTTGTTCGTGTAAAGTGCCAAAGCTCTAATTCTGAATGGGTTTGTATAACTCTACCTAATGTAGCACTCATGGTTTTATAGGAATACTTTGAGTAAAAGGGTTTTATGCGGTATTAACATAAAGCGTGTTGGTACTGTTAATATATTATGATATTACTCAAGGGATTTTTTTTGACTCTTCCTAATATTGCGAAATGCGATATCGAAGCGAAAGTATGACAAAAAATTAATATTCAGGTTTCAAATGAAAGCTGTTTTTGTGACTGTGATGGGAAGTCAGACCTCTGTCTATCAAAGGACACTGATATTTGACAATTGGAAATAAATTCTACAACGAAACCGTTTCGAGCTTTTGTTTTTCATTTACCTTCAACTCTGACATTATGGCCGGACCTTGGTGTAGCAGGAATCATTTCATATCGATTATTACGTTTCTTAGGCCTGATGCATGTATGCATAGGGATGCTGTGGTAATTACATAGTACACTCGAATTTAAAACGACATTCATTTTGAAAGGTTAACAACTATTTATTGCATTTGTGTTTGATGTACTTTTTAATGTAGGTATAATGATTTGTTTTATTTTATTATTTGAAAACCTTTAATGTAATTTCTGATAATTATTAATAAATAAACTAAACATGTATAATCTTCCTAGCCTTTTTCCAACTACTTATTTTGGGGTCGGTTTCCAGTCTAACCGGTCTAAAGTTACATGGAGTCCACAACCGGGTTAGTACTGGGTAATGACACCCCTTGGTAGGACCAACCTAGGCAAGAACAGCTCAACCTAAAGATCGACCCTAGCGGCAGTTATAATTAAGGTTGCCATATTACAAATTTGCTTCAAAACCCCTTTTTTTGCGGGGTGGGAATTGATCAAATAACCCCTCCCGCTCTTGAACAGAGCGGAGGGGAGTGTCAGACTTCTACTGACTAAAAACCACCCATGTTCCTTCTTAGCCCTTGTGCCGAGGCCGCATATCTCTTTCGAACAACCCGCAGCCCCGACGGGGCTTCAAAACCCTTTGCAGTATGATAGAAAACTGTGATAGGCAAACTACGTATAGTTCGGGTACTTTCTTGTGTACGCAACTCCACGTCCAAGGTTTACGAATGGCATCCTCCTTCTAGGCTCAGTCTCATTGGTTAGTAGAAAGCCTTTTTTTAATTTAAGACACTTGTTCAATAAGGCTGCTTTCACATTAGGACGACAGTCGCGCGACTATATAATTGTGCCAACGGGTTGTTACGGCCGTTCTTAAAAAATGTGAAGGAATTTACTTCTGCCGCGCGACTGTCGCGCTGCTAACGCCCTAATGTGAAAGCGGTCGAACAGAAGAATACCACCAACATGATTCACACAAGTCCCTTCGGTACTTACATGTTGTAACGTTACTTTTAACAGGGGGAGCCTGATAAATGTAAGGTCACAATTAGCAAGTGCTAATTGTGACCTTACCTGACCTTTGTGAACTGCGCTCTTCTCCTAGGTAGGAAAGTTCCTACCTAGGAGAAGAGCGCAGTTTAACAGAAAAAGGGAAAAGGTAACCAATTATTTAATTTAAGAAAATGAAATACAATTAAACCTAAAATACCTATTAAGCCTATCAGGCCCTACATACCGGATGCTGGAGAATTCTAATTAAAATACTATACGCAATCAGGGAAACCGGGGTGAAGGTCCTTAGGTATGAAGAGTCCAGGGGTTTCTAAGATGGAAAGCCTCAAGTCAGACTTTCCAGTCATTGAGCTCGCAAAGGGTCCGGTTGTAGCCTGCAGTCAAACTTCAGCTTCCATCAGACGCAGAGGAGGCGCGAGGATCAAGGAAACGTCCCTCCGGCTGTAGCAGCAGCCGGCAGACGTCAGGAGTGCCGAAGAGGAGAACCGAAGAGGAGGATCGAGGAGGAGGACCGAGGAACGTCACTCGGACACTTTTCTTCCCGACGCAGACCACCGTAATGCAGATTATTATTGCTCAGAAACTAGTAGACTTCGTAGCAGAGATGTTTTCCGAGCCGAACCCCGGCGTCGACTGGCTCTGACGACCCGGTTCCCCGTCATCCTGACAGTTTGAAATTCGAAGTTGTTCTAGAATATAAAAAAATAAAATCAATTTATAACGAGGTACAATATCAATTACCTATACTACCTACTCCTAACTCCAGCAGCGAATTAAAAATAAAACCCATATAGAAAAACACAAACATTACAATGTCTGGATCGTAATTACTGAAAGTTCTGCAGATCACAGTTTCCCAGAACTGACAAGATGCAGGCTAACATTAATATGATATATTCATGGCCAGTTTAACATTTAAATACGTTGCAGAGGCTTCTGTGTATAACGGATTATATAGGACAGCAATTAGTACATGCAGTTAATTTGTTCTAACTTCGTTTGACCTGAATAAGTCGTGTAGTATATTGAAGTGTATGGAGTGAAAGATGATTAAAACGTCGATTTCTTGTAAAGTATTTATATTAAATCTTTCTCAACACTTCTAAAATATTGTACTTTACTTTCTCGTTGTTATCTTTTCTTTTTGTACACCTGGTATGTACTTTAAATTATTCAAATCGCTGATTGGTCAACGCAAGTAACTTGTAACTAGTTAGTTTTATATATGTGGAAGCTTGTAATTAGCAAATGTCCCTACTTATGCATGATGTTTATAACTGTTATTAGTCTGTAAGCTTTCTTTAAAATTAAATAAATAAATAAAAGAACTGACAAGATGCAGGCTGCATCTTGTCAGTTCTGGGAAACTGTGATCTGCAGAACTTTCAGTAATTACGATCCAGACATTGTAATGTTTGTGTTTTTCTATATGGGTTTTTATTTTTAATTCGCTGCTGGAGTTAGGAGTAGGTAGTATAGGTAATTGATATTGTACCTCGTTATAAATTGATTTTATTTTTTTATATTCTAGAACAACTTCGAATTTCAAACTGTCAGGATGACGGGGAACCGGGTCGTCAGAGCCAGTCGACGCCGGGGTTCGGCTCGGTAAACTCTCTCTGTCCCTTATCCCACAAGAGAGAAATATAAAGCTAGCAATCGTCGGCGCCGTCGCGCGTCGTGGGCGAAACCTTCTACTAAATCAGAAAATTCCCGAGACACTTACCTCAAGTTTAATTTCGCTCATTGTAATATATTGTATTTATAATCTATACTAATATTATAAAGCTGAAGAGTTTGTTTGTTTGTTTGTTTGTTTGTTTGTTTGAACGCGGTAAACTCAGGGACTACTGGTTGGAATAGAAAAACTCTTTTTGTGTTGGATAGTCCATTTATCGAGGAAGGCTTTAGGTTATATAACATCACGCTAAGACTAATAGGAGCGGAGCATAAATGAAAAATGTTGCAAAAACGGGAAAAGAAATTCTTTTTTGAGAGCTTCCTTTGCGTGCGCTGCGAAAACGGTTTAAGTTACGCAAATATCATGTATGAAAGAATTGTTCCCCTTGAAATGTTCTAAAAAAAAGTCCGCGACAGCATATGTCTATCTTTTAAGATTGACTCACTGTAACCATTTTTTAATATTAAAATGTTAGATTAAAAAGAAAGATATATTGCAATGCTTATTTAACCCATATGATATTAATCTATATCTAAATAAATATGTTTGCTAGCACGGAAATTTAATATAGAATATTTGTGCCCTTTACTCTATACAGTTTAAACAATTACCTTAGAAGATATCGCAATATCAAAATATCCGCGCGACAGAATAATTACGCACGCGGCAGTCATTCGGTCCGGTGCAGTAGGTAAGTGCGGATTCTGGCCTCCGGGGGCTCCGGAGAAATTCAAATTCAAAATATTTACTGCACCATAATGTGTACAAGGTGTTACTGTATATTTAACAGTAAGAGATACTTATAGTAATTGTCGCTTTAATAATATAATCGAAACCAATCTAAACTAATAGGTATTATAAAGAGGAAAGGTAAAATTTTTTGTTTGATACGAGTACGATTAAACTCAATTTAATAAATGTTAAATAGTCGGTTTATCGAGAAAGGCTAAAAGCTATATTATGTGACGCAGACGTAGTTGCGTGGGTCAGCTAGTGTTTTAATAAAACTACGTTTGTTTAAGATGTTAGAAGTAATATTTTCGATGTTTTCTTACACAAAGAAAAACCAACGTGTTGTTTTGTTTTTTTCATAAGGATTTTTTTTGTGAACTACCCTATAGTTGCCAAAAAAAATCTAATCAGTCCGTCAGATAGATTTCCAAAAAATATTGGACACGTATTATTTCTTTTCTTGAGAGTGCTTCGAAAAGTCGCGCGACGTCACAGTTTGGTACATTTTTTACCAGAAAGTGACTCACGATCACTGACACTTTTTATTTTTATTAATTAAAAATAAAAAAAACTCGTATCCAATATTTATTGATAATCGGACGACGGACTAAACAGAATCATTTTTTTTTTAATCAGTAACTACCCTATTCAGTAGTAGCCCTGGAGTCTGGATTTGTGCCTGATTAATAGCAATAGGCTCACTCCCTGGAACTCACATGGGATTTAAACATAACTGACGAAATGTGGGTGTGCTAATGAGTACACCTCTACCTAACCCTCCGGGGATTACGGGCGTGATGTTATATGTTTTCTAACACACTTGTGTATTTTCGTTCCAACATAAATTGTGGAAGTATGTTTGTATGCTGTACTCGCTTAGTGTCGAGTATTTAGCACACCGAAAAGATTATTGTTAATTAGTTTCTAAAATACCGTTTTAATATTTCGTGGGTAGAGTTTGTAATTTCATTACGAACCGGTTCCAAAGGTTAATCCTAAAATAATGCTGCCTTCTCGCCGTCCTACAAATTGTCAGGTTTATACAAATATACATTTTCGATTAAAATCGGTATGATTATAACATTTCATTGGGAAACATCTGCTTACTTGGATATTTCTGATAAAATCTAATATTAATGAAAACCAGAGATTATAATAACCCTTCTTGGTTAGGAATAATATAAACCTTCAGCAGTCTGAAGATATCAGGTGAGAATAATGAGAAATGTTATCTATCAATTGATGTAACATAAAGAAAAAGTGTTACGTATGAAAGATAGAACAATACCTTTAATAGTTCACCAATGCCTTTTTTTTTTTTTTTGGGGGGTGGGAAATTATCAAATAACCCCTCCCGCTCTTGGGCAGAGCGAAAGGGAGTGTCAGACTTCTACTGACTAAAAACCACCCATGTTCCTTCTTCGCCCTTCATGTCGAGGCCGCGGTATCCCTTGCGAACAACCCGCAGCCTCGACAGGGTTCACCAATACCTTTGTTTGTATTGTTTACCTAGAAGTTCAATTTGAGAGTGATACAAATACTATTGTGAGCACTGTGGTGTACTTTTACCGACTCCAAAAGAAGGAGGTTATCCATTCGTCTGTTTTTTTTTGTGTGTATGTTCAGCTGTATCATCGCGAATCAATTCAGACGGTCCTTTTTTTTTGTTTGAATGAGCATTATTTCGCTGTGGTCTCGTTTAAAATTGATGAAGTTCTGATGCTGATCTTCGGAGATATACAATGGAATATTTCAATAATAGCTATGTAAATAAAATCACTTGGAAATGTATTATTTACACAATACTAAAATATACCATTACACCTGTATGCTTTGCAGTTACTTAGTTATGTTTAAGTTCTACTAATAAACATATAACCACGACAGATCCTGGTTATATGTTCATCATTAATTTGGATAGAATATTTCAACTAAAAATGGAAAAAAAGTAGTTAAAAACCCGACTGAAAAAACTGAAAAGCAAAAAACAAGCACAATTTAAATTAAACAAAACTTGGAAGCAGGCGGGCTCCATTCTATTTTCATTTCACAATTTAATAATCAAATGTGATTCAAATGAAAAATATTCAAATGCCCGCTTCCAAGTTTTGTTTAAATTAAAATGTGCTTGTTTTTTAGCTTTTCAGTTTTTTCAGTCGGGTTTTTTAGTTTTTTAACTACTTTTTTATTTCCAACAGTTCTTTTGTGTTTGTTCGTTCCTTGGTCGCGTAAAAATCTTCGCAGATGATTTAACTTTTGTGTTTGTTTATAGGATTTGTCACTTTGAGTTTCTTTTAAACATATAACTGTCATATATTTTTATAATTTCCTTTTAAAACCCTTCATTTTGATACCTTACTCGATGGTACCGGAATATTTTTTTTTTTAACTCAGCGATATGGCCCCCAAAATCCGCAATTTTTTAATTTGAACGTAGCCAGTGACACTCGCGCCATCAAGACGAATCTAACGACGTATATTTTATTCAAATCCCTTCATCCGTTTAGGAGTTATGAGGGAACAAAGAAACGAACATACATACACGTCAAACACATAACCCTCCTTTTAGGCTTCGCCGCAGTCGGTTAAAAAATAAATTAAGCTTACAGCTAAAAATAAAAACGACTTCTAAAAAACACCTAAATGAAAACTGAAAAATAGCTTGGATGTTTGATTTTTTACAAAAAGGTTTGTTCGTGTTCTTATTACGTTTACTTAATTACGTTTTAAATAAAAATCCTCAGCAAACAAGAAAGATTTGCTACGGAAAGCTGAACTTTCCCGTATCTAAATCCGATAATACACATCCAGAAATAACCGTAGTACTATTTGTATTTGAGCTGTCATCATAGATTTTCCAGTGAACTTTCCACCTCACAGTGCACTGCTCTAACGATATTGAAGTAATCGGAAAAACTTCGTCTGACAAGAAAATAAAACTTTTCCACAATCTATTCTCTCTAAATAAGGACAGGACAAGACAATAGTAGAGAAAGGTAAATAACGTAATTAATGCTATTTGTAAGGTAAACAAAATAAAACATTATTTTACGTTAAGCTAAGTAAGCTTGTAATAAGGAAAATCTTCGCTTAAACAATTTATTTATCTTCTACCAAAATATAGTGTAGTACATTAGTTCACCTCACGTACTATTAAAATAATTTATCCTCGAGGGCTTCCAGCTAATATCTACGTGAAATTGCCGCTAATTAAAACTTTAATTAACAGTTTGTACCTTGGAAGATAAACACAGGAACGAGATAAACGAAGAAATTATGTAGAATACTTACTGTATTCCACATAATTTCTTGGAGTTGCGTTCTGTAAATGTTACTTCACTCCAAACCAAAGTAAATAATTCACCTTTACAATATTTTGGTAAAAAGATGGCAGACAACACAACAGAACCCAGTTTCTTTGTCGGTCGCCCGTTAAATAATGATACTAATTCCTTTCACAAAAGACTAATTAAAGTTCTTCAGTTAATTTTCTTAAATATATAACCAAATTAGTACACAAAGAGGAAATTAAATAACGCTTGCATTTTGCACCATCAATTTTAGCTTAAGAATTATTTGCAAGTTTCGGAATTTACTAGCGACTCGCGCCTTTTTGTAAAAACTGTAATTAAGATAAATGGAACGAAAAGATAAAAAATGTTTCGCCTAGTCTTGCGTTTATAAAGCGCTTTATATAAAGTGCTGGTGGTGATACAGCTACATGAAAAAGTCGCATTCCACAATATCTAGTAGTCATAACATATAAATTGGCACTCGTGACATGCGACTGTCACAATTTATTACCTTTATACAATTATTTAGATAAGTAACGGTTCTGAGTTCGGTTGTTTTCAGTACAATATCGGGTATCGTTTATGTATATACAAATTAATGTTCGGCGGGAAGTATGTTTAGCTTTGGTAATATCCCGCGGATTTAGAGCTTCCCCAGTGAAACAAAAAGCTGTGCTGATTTATTCCGGTTAATGGAATGATAACGGTTTTTAATATAGCTTTTCAGAATTATTTGTGAATTTCCCGCACAGGTTGTAAACTACGATAATAAATTACTAGCATTTACGGGACTTACATTTTCAGGAACCAACCAAAATTGCTGTTCAATTTTGCTTTAGAATAATCAATCATTTCTTAACTATATCAAACTTCTGAAGCTCTATTCAAAATCCTCTTTGTCCATTATTTAAATATTATTTTCATCAAAAAAATAATAAATCTACTCGTAGATACAATTTCACTATCCGTTAGCGTTTTCTAATACTCGGAGCTATCATGTTCGCGTCATAAAAAGGCACAACAGACATGTCATACTGACGCGCGATATTACTTATCGCGATCGTACATTGTGGATAAACATATAAAATGACATACAAAAACACACTCGCATTCACAAGTCTTCCCTCATATTATAAATGTGCCATAATATTATGATAACTTGATGTTATTTTTAGCAGAAAGCACTCCGTTTTATTACGTCAAACTGTGAATACATTTAATCTGATGCATCAAAATATATTAACGTGAAACATTTTTAACGGAGTGTACTGGATCGTCCTTGGCTTACGATAAAGTGGGGAGTGGGAGATATGCGGATCGCTGAAGCTGTTCACAAACTATCCGAAGCTACCGTAAAAGTTTCTCGGGTATGTACGGACTTGGTAAAAGTCAGAACTAAATTGTTCAATAAATGAATGAAGTCACATATACCGGCCGTCTGGAATGATACCGAACGAACTATATTTGTCAACAGACTAAGAACCGTTTCAGCAGACGGGATGGGTTAGTAAAAATAAAGATCAGATTCTGGCAATAAATGTAGAACAGACCGCTGGCAGTCCATTTAACTTTAGGACCAGCTGTGGATTACGCTTTAATACACGATGAACTGAGAAAACTCTATTTATTTTATAATCAGTCACAATTCTTTCAACTCAATGTCGGATATAAATTACTTTATCTGTACGAAATATTTTGGATATGAAGCACATGCCAAGCGTGTGGTTTCCCAAGATTCTTCGAATTGGAATGCTTATATTATTAGATCTTAGAGACAAAAATACTGACATACAAGACGTTACATGCTGTATTTACGTTAAAGTTCCTGGTTTCGATATAAAAATAGCGGAGGTACTGAACCCGTCGTGTCGGTGTACTGTGCGCCGCAAATAGTCACAAGATTGACGACGACGTGGAAAATTGGGTAAATATATTGTGTTTGTGAACACATGCTCAGACTTGCTTCGTTGAATGGCAATGACGATGATAAACTTCATCTTATGGTCGAACCACCACCACCACCGCACCATACCGTGTGGTAGGCAATTTTTTTTTTTTGGTGTTGGAAATCATCAAATAACCTCTCCCACTCTTGGGCAGAGCGGAAGGGAGTGTCAGACTTCTACTAAAAATAATAATAATCATTTATTTTTTCATCATCATCAAATCAAAAACCACCCATGTTCCTTCTTAGCCCTTGCCGCGGTATCTCTTTCGAACAACCCGCAGCTCCGACGGGACCCGCAGCTCCGATGGGAGGTAACACAGATCTGACAACTATCTTAAAACTGCAGAGGAACGCTCTCCAGATGTCTAATTAAATTCAGAACCATTAAAGCTGAAACTATTGTCTCACACTAAATGGAACCAAACTTTCAGATTTTACATTGAAATCAACCTTCCCAGTCAATCATAAAAAAACTTTACCATCTTCCATAAGTGTGTGTACAAAGGGTCTGCGTTGGGATCCGCTTTAGAGTCACTATCGTCAGCTCTAACAACACCGTAACGAGCATTCCACTACCGAGTGACCTAATTAAAGCAAACTCATCTTGTATGATAAAACCCTCCACCAACAGTTAAGTACACCTCTTAGGGTTGAAACAATAATTACTTTCTACCACAACGCCCCTCCCTCGTTACTACATCTAAGTACGGGGATCTGGGTTGTTTTAAATTGAATACAGCATAACATCACGCCTCTATTCTTTGTTCGGATAGATAGAGGTGTGGCGTACAGTAACGTTTCACTTTTTATGATTGAGTTCTATGTCGGCTATTGCTATCAACAAAGCACAAAACTCCAGACTAAGGCCTCATTTACGGACACGCGGGGCGTCGCGCGGCGCGTTGTGCGTTTTTAATTCAAACACGTGGCGATGTATGAAAACGTTAACAATTTCAAACGTCGATTTTACGAGAAGCGATTTTTCGCTCGTTAGTTTAAAATGCACCGTTCGTTGTGGTGGACGCGCCTCTCAGTAAATGAATAAAAAAGCTCGAGCCGAGCCTTCTGCACCCGCCGCGCGACGCCCCGCGTCTCCGTAAACGAGCCCTAAGTTTTTATTATGAAACTAGCTGTTCCCGGCATGCGTTGCAATGCCCTTTTTCCTACCTACTACCTGCCTGTGTACCAACTACCTACCTACCTACTACCTACTACCCTACCTACCTACTACCCTACCTACCTACCACCCTACCTACCTACTACCCTACCTACCTACCACCCTACCTACCTACTACCCTACCTACCTACCTACTACCCTACCTACCTACTACCCTACCTACTTACTACCCTACCTACTACTCTACCGACTACCCTACCTACTCTACTATCCTACTTACTACCCTACCTACTACTCTACCTACTACCCTGCCTACCTACCTACCACTTTCTCACCTTTTAAACCTTCCCTGGACTTCCACGAATAATTCAACACTATAATTAGCTCAATCGGCCCAGCCGTTCTCGAGTTTTAATCAGACTAACGAACAACAATTCATTTTTATTTATATAGATAACCCAATAACGATACTAATACCGCTGCCTAGAAAAGACGACACCCAAGGAAGATAAATATTTTTCATAAAGAATGATTGAAAACTTGAACGTGGCAACATTGTTAGTCGTGACTGATCGGCAGATAGATCGATCGGTCTGGACCGGAGCGAATAAACCACGCAAAGTGGGTATCTGTGCCCGTCGGGGCTGCGGGTTGTTCGCAAGAGATACCGCGGCCTCGACATGAAGGGCTAAGAAGGAACATGGGTGGTTTTTAGTCTGTAGAAGTCTGACACTCCCTTTCGCTCTGCCCAGGAGCGGGAGGAAGTTATTTGATGATTTTCCACCAGCCAAAAATAAAAAATAAAAACTGGGTATCTGTGCTGATCCTAGATAAAAGCTGGAGGGCATTGCGGTACCTATATAGGTAACGAATGTTTAGGGTTCTGGCTCAATTCATCATCTGCCTAGCCCTTTTCCCAACTATGTTAGGGTCGGCTTCCAGCCTAAGGAGATGCAGCTGAATTTTACATGGTGCAACCTTCTACCTGACCTCCGTGTCTATATTACCCAGTTAGTAATGGGTAATATTATATTATACCACATGATAAGACTTTGACCACCTCTTACGACATCAGAAATCTCAAATCTACAATAGACATCCGGGACCAACGGCTTAACGTGCTTTCCGATGCACGGAGGACACTCGTTATATAATAGTTGGTAACCCATCCACATATCAACCTAGGCAAGGGAGGCTTAACCAGAAGATTGACCTGAGCAACTGTTAATATCTAGCCACGAAACTCTCTTGTAACTATATAAATAACAGAAACTGTTCGAACTAATATAATTTCCCTAAAGGACAGCCAATTTTCAAAACGTTCACGACAAGTTTTGTAAGTGTTCGATATACTCAATAATAATAATCTTACCAGACTTGACTAAGTCTGTGAAGTTTAAAATCAATATCCAACACATTTGAAAAGTAAATTCCGAAATTCAGTGGCTGATTTTCTCAATATTGACACGTCATCTAGGATAACCTTGTAAAAGTATGAGCACAAACTTTTAATAGAATTACAAGGATCAGACACTATATTATTAGATCAGATTCGCAAAAAAGTTTCCTCTACCATGTATGTGTTACTTCTTTCCCCATTGTTGGAATCAATTTTCCGCCAAACCCCATTTTAGCGCGTTGACTTGATGTTTTGACAGTTGATCTGACAGAATTACTTCCCCTTTTCCGCTCGCTATATTTCGTGCCATAGGGTCCCACTGTGTTTACACAATGGTCGTACTTAGCCACTGTTGTTTGCGTTCAGAAACACCCGTTTGGGTTCCATCACAGGGTTTCGTACACTACGTGAGTAATTGAGTATACTGTACCCACCTTTTGATCAAAAGTTTGAAACTAATTAACGTACGTACGTGACCAATCAGTTATTATTTCCCTTAGAAGAAATTATTAATTGAACTGAAAGATTTTTGCCCGCAGGCGTTGAACCCCATCCTCTAGCAATTATGTAAAAGAAGCAGTTCTTTACAAACATTCAGAAATACAAATTCATTCCGGTTTGAATAGGACTTTGATTTGTTATTCATATATTTGAATAGCCTCTCGGTCCTCATCCTCATCGATTCTCAATTATCGTGAGCGGAAAAAAACCTGTCCAGCTCTGATAATTATCGGAAAAACCCGCATTATTCACAAGTAATGAAGCAGAATAAAATACACTGGTGCTTGTTTCCAGCAAGCATTATTATTATGGCTCTTCATTTTCGTTAATTTTCGCTCAAAAACTTACATTTTAACCGTGCAATTAATATCTGTGAAAGGTAACGTAAGTAGATACCTACCTACTCAATTTAATTACGTTGTGATAATTATGAATTACCTGACGCATGTTACGAAACACAATATCAAAAATAGTCAAACACGATTCCAAACCAAACCTGTATCTATGCATCAGCTACGCTTAATTAATTAATGTAAAAGTAAGCCTTACATATAGCTCTGGTAATGATTATTAATTTCAAAAAACATTAAAATAGATTAGTGAACAGGCCAATATTTTTTGACCTGCAAACTCAAAATATCTCGTTTACGTGAACCGAAAGAATATGGATAGCAAAAGGGCATAACACAACCTCAGAAAACCATTAATTCGTATTTACTACCCCAGTATTTATGAAACATAAAAAGTTTATGGTGAAGTAGGAAGGCTGCAGCAGTATTCTAACGCGCTCACTACGTTTTATGGGTCACCTTAAATGGTGCTTTAATTAGACATATAAGATTTACGGATGGTTAATGAGAATCGGGGCGTAAAACTTACCTCGGACGATCAGTATATTCCAGTAAAACGCCGAAAAATAATCGATCAGAATCAATGTTCAAAAGTTCGTGACCGTAAAGTTCATTACAAAGTTTTGTTGTGTGTGCAATGTGTGAAGAACCTGTTAATTTCTCATCGTTCACGATAAAAGTCATATACAATATCCCTTCAGTGCGAACGAGCCAGCTAATATAAACTTATGACATAAATGGGATTTAAGTGCGGCATTAAGGGAAATTTAGCGTTCTTCACGCGTTGTATGTTTGGCAGGTTCGTAAGCATATGTTATTAATGTAAGCATATGTCGTGGTTACTTCTTGTGAGTTTCAAAGTAAGTTTAATGTTATTAAAAGCCTCAAAAGGATTTATGTTTCAATAATGTTAAAGTAAAGTTTTGGGAATGGGAGTATCTAAGAACCTTCGTAAATTTTGGTTAATACTTAACTGAAATTAGATCAACAATAGCCAAATCTCAACCAGTGAGTCTATTAATAACAGTATCCTTATCCGATTTCAATTAGCCTTACATTTTTTTCATTCACTTCGGTAAGAGAATTAGAGAAAATATCCAGCTATGAATCTGCACAAGCAATTAGGGGGATATTCATAAAATATCCGTGCCAAGGAAAATCAATTTGACTGTATAAATCCTTGAAGCAGAGCAATTACTTCGTTTTATATAGGATGAATGTTTAGCCAGCTATATTGCTTTATCATTTATTAACGTTCCGAGTCCGAGGTCCGCGTATCAGGAAGCTCTTAAGAAACAAGGAAATAAATAAATTACGAACAAGAATTATATTTAGGTGGAAGAAGCGGCTGCGACAAAGTACTATTAGCAAAACACCGGAGTGAGTGACAAAGGAAAGAGGTAATGGAAATAATTAGAAGAAAAATAATGACATTAATATCGAAAAATTAATCTTTATGCCTATTTGCCCTTCTGTATCAGCCGGCGCGCGGCGGGCGGTTATGTCCAACCGCCACTTTAGTCCAAAAGCTTCATTTTTCTCTATAACAAAAGTACTAACAAATTGAACATTCAGAACTCATCTTTATGTTCGACACATTTTCCTTCGGTAGGAATTGCGGACAATGCCATTTTCATATTGAACCCCATTCAGATTTATGCTCACTCAGCTTTGAGAAGGAACCAATCCTTCGCTTAGGGTTCCTTAGCGTAACATAAAAAATGGGGTAATCTATCTGACTCACATCTCACTCAAAGTACGAGTATATTAAGGAACAACGGCCTACCTACATATCAAACTTAGGGGTATTTTATTATGACCTTAAACGTTGAAAATATCCACAGCTCTCCAAAAATAAATAGCAATATTCACGCTCCATAAACGTAGCCCCGTTTTAAACTCGTTATGGGCTTGTCGGATGTTAACCGATTACCACTTCAAGGGTCACCGCACAAGCCTTTGCCGATGGAATATCACAATTATTAAGTCACTACATTTAGTAAATAAACATGACTATGTAAATTTGTATCATGACATAATGTATTGGTTTACGTGTGTAGATACTAGTTATTACGAGGCGTATTTACACATCTAACAAAGATTAATTAATGAATGTGGGTGGGATCCATCAATTAAAGGACTGACAACTTTGTGCCGAATTAGAGGAAGTGCCATTGAAATATCGGGAAGTGTCAACGCGTCACTGTCAGACGGCTTTAGTTGTTTAGAGGACCTAGCCCAGACAAAGTGACATTCTACCAGTGAAAATGATGATGGGAAATCGAAAAATGTGTGGAAATGACACAAGGTCGATGAAAAGCTAGTGAATATTGTTTTTCACCAACCAAAGTTACAGATTTATTATCATCACAATACATACGGGGCTACTTACTTGGGGTGTATGTGCTACGGGGCACCAGTTTGGGCCGATAGGGCCTCCATAGAAGCGGTACGACGTAAATTGCTTCAAAGCCAGCGGTTGGCCTTAATTTTCTTGTGTAAAGCGTATAGGACGGTTAGTACTGAAGCCTTACCGGTTCTGGCAGGGGTACTTCCAGTCGATCTTGAAGTGCAGCGTCGTGCTTCAATGTACTACTGCGCACGAGAGACCGCAGACGCAGACTTTTTAACGCAACGCGACCGTGCTAAAATAGCTAGATTACTTAAGCCACAGGCTGACGTCTGGGAGGAACAATGTAGGTGGGATAATTCCATCAAAGGCCGACACCTCCATCCGTTCGTGAGCGGCTGGCCAGGACATGGCTGGAGGTGGATCACTGTGTTGCCCAATTTCTCACAGGTCATGGTAACTTTAAGAGTAAATTATTTTCCTTCAAGCTTGTTGACTCGCCTTTTTGTCAATGTTCTACATCTGACTGCGAATTTGAACAATCTGCACATCACATTTTATGGGAGTGTAGTCTTTGGCAGAATGAACTTAATATTATGTTAAATAGTGTACGGGTTACATCCGGAGTTATTTACTATACGGACCTTGTAGAAACTAGAACAAATTTCCGTGCGTTCAAGCATTTTTGTCATACCTATTATTGGAATCAAATATAACAGCTCACAACTTAGGACCCAGTAATATTAATGACAATCCGTGGTGCTAGGCAACTGGGCCTATCCCAGTTGTATACGTCCCTGTATGCCTATTGGCCTTGTTCTGTTCTGTCTCCTGCTGATATGGAGGGAAGTGGAAATTATGTTTTCACCTCAGCACCTCAAACAAGCAGGTTTTGCTGTTTACAGACAGTGAGCAAAATTCGATTTTGCTGCGAGCGTGAGACAAAGTAACTTTTTAATTTTTTTTTTTAATACCGAGAACTGTGCAGGTCTACTCACAAAATTCGAAAGATTTCAACTCCGTTTTGTTCTGTCACTTTCACTTTGATACGAAACAAGCGAGAGATAGAAACAAGTCGATTCGAAATTAGATTTTCAAATTCCATATTTATTATAGGCCTAAAAGATAAAAGAAACAAACAATAAAACGTTCGGATACCGATATTGTAAATCGATAACCGTAATATTGTAAATCACGTGATGAAATGAAAAATTGTTATATTTCGAATAATCGAATTATATTTTTTATATTTAAATCAAGATGAAGAATGTTGAAGAAAAAAATACGAAGTTTATCATGTAGGTATCTACTTATTTATTTATAGTTTTAACAATTTTTAATATTGAGACAGAATACCGCAAGTGTAGTTTCAGAACGAATTTTAAAAAAAAGCGGAATTCAAATTTTTATTGTTTTATTCTCTGTTACGCTAGCTACAAAGTACAAGAAAATTTGGATAATAAAGTAGTAATAATAAATAAATATGAGTGAGTCCAGTGACGAAGTCTGCTATTTAACACCCGAAGAATTGAAGAATAATGTAAAAAATGCAGAATTAAGTTTCCTGCCTGAAAAATCTCGCGAAAAATATCTGAAAGCATACCATGTCTTCAAAGAATGGAGACTTACAAAAGGCGCAAGCAGTTTTTCGGAGACGGTGTTGCTATCATATTTTTTAGATTTATCACAGACGAGGCGATCATCTACAATGTGGAGTATTTACTCAATGTGGAAAGCTACTTTAAAAACAAAACATAACGTGCATATTGAAACATACGCAAAACTCGTATCTTTTCTAAAAAGAATGTCAGTTGGGCATAAGGCTAATTTTATTGAATTGGTACCTCTACCTACAATGTTAATTATTTTGATTCACAATAAATAGTTATTTCAATCTATTCCTGTTTATTATTTTATCTCCTAAAGTGTTCTCGCTGCTGAAGTGAAAAGTAATGTGTGTTACACGAGAGCAAAGTTTTTTTGCATCTCGTGCCTTTGAATCCCTCGCCACACTCAGGATTCAACTTTAGAATCACTCGCTACGCTCGTGATTCAACTATAGAATCCTTCGCTTACTCGGGATTCAAAATCAACACTCGCAGCAAAAACCCACTTTGCTCTCTTGTTGCACAAATAACTATTTTCCTACTCCTCCGCTATTCTTTTCTGATTAATTTCGTTGCGGGATCCAAGACAGTTAAATCGTTTCCCTGGGACTTCGTCGAGCTTCATTGTCTCGGCGCTTTTCTTGTGGTCGCCACTGTTGATTCTGGCTAACAGGAGTTACAGTGGTTTGGGAATAGTGTGGCGGGCTTGTCCCATTTAAAAAAAAAAAATAAAAATAAAAATCATCACAATACAATACAAAAGTTGCAAAATCTGTACAATAATGTAATGTATATAACTCTTGCTCTTAGAATTGGAGTTTCTGTAATGTAATGCAAATGCTGTTGAAAATCTTTGTAGAAAAACAAAACAGTCTAAAAACGATTGTCTCTTTTGTAAGGGTCTAAGGTCATCATGGAAGGGGCCTGCAAGGACCGACGCCCGTCGGCTGCGGGTTGTTCGAAAGAGATACCGCGGCCTCGACACAAAGGGCTAAGAAGGAACAAGGGTAGGGGTAGGTTTTTAGTCAGTAGAAGTCTGACACTCCCTTCTACTCTGCCCAGAGTTCCAAAATGAACTTGAGTCGGCACTATAAATATGGGTCTCATAGTTACGTTCGATTAACTCAAAAAACTACTCATTGGTTATGCACAATTTAACAATTTAAAATTGATAGAACATACAAATCAACATAAATAATTAATATTTATAATTTTTATAATAAACATTTAGAACACAATTAATACTATACGTAAAGGAAGAATATATAATTATAATGTAATAATAATGAGTGCAATTGAACGTATCGAATGAGGATTCTATGTTAAATAATATTTTTCTCGTCTGTGTCCTTACAACAATTTTCTTGTAATATAAGTGGTGCTCGTTAGTAACAGCATGTTGTGTTGCTCCGAGTCTGTTTGCCTTTATAGAAACTAAAGACTTTTCGTATCGAAACTATTTCCAGGAACAACGTTGATGGAAACTGTCTTCTTCGAATATTTGGATGTTAGACGAAGTATCATATTAAGGTCGACTCAAGACATAGACGTTATTTGTAACACTCCTATTACCTATTAATTAATGCCTCCCAGTGAGTAAATGGCGACATTAATTTGACCCTAATTTATAATACACATCTACGATCGCTGGGATGTGACAAAATCGCTTTATACACGTTGAAATTTCGCCGGATCTCAATCCGAGAGAGGGTGATTGTTCTCATTAAGCTTTTGTTCTACGTTTTTGAAATTTGCTTTTAATGAATACTTTGAGTCGACCTAAGTACGAATGAAAAAGGCACAATTGTGCATTTTTAACAAAAGCTAACTCCCGTAATTACAGCCATTCAGTTGATCGAGGTAACTTGTACCTTGTAATTACGCGAGGGTTTGTTTCAACCTACCTTCAATCACCAAATAAATACATTCAGTTTTTTGTATTACTCTACCTTTATCAAAACTAAGCCTAAATATATTTTATAGATACATACTTTGAATATAAGCCCACAACATTAACGGACTACTCTTTGTGAATAGCAAATGGCCGAAAACCTCCGAATCATCAATCAACTGAGCAGCAACTGTGGAAAATGCCGCGAGTAAAATACGAGACGTGAAAAATCTCTTCGCTATTGGTCGACTGGATACAAATAGCTTTTATATAGTGGCGCGCTTTATAAAAACCTGCTGAGTAGGTACCTACGTGTTGGTCCCCAGATTTAGTAGGGTTCCGTAGAAATCAATACCTCTAAGCTTTAATAGAAAATAAAATTCATTTCGCAAGACTTACGTAAAATTGGACGGATTAGTTATGCTACTTCTCAACTTTGCGTAACTGTTGGACGTATTAATTGGTCGATGTTTAATTGAAACAATTTCAATCAAAAGTTTAATAAACTCCTACCGAACATTTTTAAATTCTTGAAGTTCGATACAGCCAAAAAGTTTGAGGCATGACATTTCGGGGATTCTAACTTTGACTCGTGTGACGGTTACAATCGATAAAATGTAAGCAAGCAAGCCTTGTATGATTAATTTAATTAATGTGTGACATAATTTGTTCCAGGTGGAGGGGGGTGAGCGCGGGGTGCGCGGCACGGGGGGATGCCCGTGCGCAAGGGGCTGCTCGCGCCCCAGAACACCTTCCTCGATACCATCGCAACTCGTTTCGATGGCACGCGTAAGTATCTCATATTAATAATTCATTATAGTCAAACGAACTATACATAATTTAGTTTTTTTTTACTCCTTGCTATCAGACACTTTGACATGATTTATACAACCAAAAAACGAAACTATAAAAAAATTGTTGGTGGAATTTTATTCCTTTTCACGTTATCATATTAAACATATTATTATTACAACAGTACGGTCTTGGCACTGACAAGCCACTAGTACGCCAGTGCTACGTGAGTGTTACGCCACTGCTACGCCCGTGCTACGCGAGTGCTACGACACTGCTACGCCATAACCACGCTACAATATGACAGAAATTTACTACAAAATGTAGTGTCAGTACTTTAGAATTAGTTATCGTATTCGTTATGTTCCATATGCGATTGTGACAATAAAAGTCAGTTTAGTTTATCTTAAAATATGTTTATTAAAGATATTATACCTACGAAATTTGGAACATAAAACACCACCGGATATTACTCAGATTCGATATCTTTGTGTCTCCATCCGACATAGCCTAACACCTTTATAATTTAACAAAACTTTCTTCTTCTCCTTCAAAACTTGGTAATTTTGTTACACCACTTACACTTCTATCTAATTTTTACTGAAACTTTTTATGACGAGGGATATCCCGTATAAAGTTTCGCATTCGAATACTCTAGAAAAATGGTAATTTATTAATTAGAATAATAATGTTTATTTCTGTTTTAACGGTGTAGTGGTAGCCTTTTGTTTGTTTTGTGGGATATCATCAAATGACTCCTCCCGCTCTGGGCGAAGGGGAAGGGAGTGTCAGACTTTTACTGACTAAAAACCACCAATGTTCCTTCTTAGCCTTTTGTGTTCCGGGGTCGCGGTATCTCTTTCGAACAACCCGCAGCCCCGGATGTAGTGGTAGCCTATACTGACAAAGTGTAGGAATTACCAGCCAAGCTAAACTATTCGATATTTCTGTTAAGTTAATCAAGTTTCAAGCAGAAGTTGGTTCTAAATTCCATAATTAACTAAACACAAACTTAATAAAATACAATAGTATGTTAACTTCGGCTAACTCCTTAGAGAACGGAGGCGTGACGTGTCTAAACGTATTACGTCCCTAATTCAAGTCGGACAGCCGACAGTGCCGGCATAACAAATATACATAATTATAATAGGGCATGCAGCCGTTGCATCTAAAGCAGGCCGGCCATTAACGATATTTTATTTATTTTAACTTCATGCACAAAAGTGGTACATAGGCGGACTTAATGCCCCAAGGCATTCTCTACCAGTCAACCTTAGGGTCAAATAGGACCCCGCCGGAGCTGCGGGTTGTTTGCAAGAGATACCGCGGCCTCGACATAAATCCCTTGCAAAATCGACTTCGATAGAAGACACACACGTAAGTGCGAGCCTGTCAATTGGCTTGTTACAGAGAATGGAAAACAACTGAGAACTTAAAGCCGTGCATGGCCATGCAAGCAGAAAAAATATCTATTTCGATATTCCCTAGGTCGTATATACGGGCAACCATAACTATACAGTTGAAATCTACAGACAAAACTGCACTGTGACCTATTGTCTAGGACGATGGTTTAAGGCCCCGTTCATCACCTATAGCAATGTGACTTGCGTGAAGCGAAACTCGTGATATTACTTGTTCCTATCGTATGAGTACTGCTTGATACGTCGGTGCAGCGATGACTTGCATGTTCGCAACATCATTCATTCGTTATCTCCTTACTCGCTCCCGTAATACGGTTGTCGCTTGAGCGTGTAGGTTGTGGCAACGCTATAACAATATACATAATTAAATAGTACGTGCAGACGCTGCATTGCATCTAAATCTATGTTATCTTATGCAGCCGACGTGAGCGCGAACTACATAATAATCTAATTAACGTTTTCATTCTCGACGTCGCTAATGTGGCATAATGTATTTAAACGCAGCCTCGTTTAGCGCAGCTGCGAAAATTAATCGATACCTTATTACTGCATCAGACATTTTTGACGTAATAAAGTTCAATGCTGTCTATATCGGACTTATTCTACGGAAATATTGCTTACTGGAGAGATCTTTAATAAAAGAAGAAGATTTAGCTTGCAATATTTATTATCTGTTGGCAATTAGCAGTCGTTCCTTCTTTGTATGAGTAGCGGTCAATGCCCTGCAGTGGAACGACTTTAGGCTGGTATATGGCTTATTGCCAATCAAGACGTCCAAACATATCAGATGTATAACATATTTATTTTTATTTTTTTCACTTTGAATTCGTCCTAGAATTTTACATACCACAGAATAGATGTCCAACATTTAATAACAAACAGCCAACCTGAGTAAAGTTTTCAATTTCACGGTCCACGATCGAGAGTGTTTACAATAGTCTCGATATGTAACTATGAGTTACGATATGCCAGCTATTCATCGCAGGCACGTCAAACAGAGTACCTGTAGTATTAGTAGTATGCCAAACCTGCTGAAACAATAGTTCACTATACTTCTCGTAACTTTCTGTTGAATGGCACAAACACAATCAATGTTATAGTCCTAACTTGGAACTACACTTTGTTATAGTTTGTTAGTTAGTTGCTCCAAGACGTACTAATATAACAAGTTTCGGCTCCAGGCTCACAAACGCACTTTAAGTTAATGTTCTAAGTTTTTATTAGAACTTTAACGTGAATACAAAATAGAATTTATACAGCAATATGTGAGAACTTGTAAGTCTTATTTATTTGTCTTCTTATTTATTTGGTTTACTGTGATATCTATTTTGCAAAAAAAAAATAAAGGAATATCTTCCTACGTTTAATTTTTTTTAGAGGTCCGTTTCAGGCAATCGTATAAGCTTTTTACTTAGACAAGGTTTTATTGTACCCCATTGTGTAATACATGTGTATATTTTAGATCAGCTATCGACCTATTAAATAAACTTAATACACGTTTTAAGTTAAGTCTTAAAACTATAATTTACAGGAAAACCCTCAAGAGTATGAAAGGAATCTTATAATTATAATTATTATAAGATTTCTCTTTTACAAACCGTTTCAGTTATCCTTATATAATTTCCTCTCTTTTCGAATTGTTCTGGGGTTGTTTTAATAAAATCCTTTTCTAATTTAGAGTCAGAAATCCAATGGAGAAGGATTATCTTTAGGAAGCCAATTTTTTGCTTTTATTTTTCATCCCGCGTTTTAACTTGGAGAGAAAAGTTTATAAATGAATATAGTGAAAACGCAAAGTTTATCATCAAATAAAAGTACTTTGTGCACAAAATATGATGAGTAGTGTAGAGAAGTGTTTGTTAAAACATGTTTCTATGAGATCAAGTTCAAAAGATGTTACGGTTACATGAATCAAACACGAAAATTGGCCATCTTCAGAATTGAGGCATCAGGTTTCAATCAATCGTTACCTCCATGTATGTAAATTTACCCAGTTTGAGGAGCAACTCTTGCTGTTTCAACAGTCTTGCGTTACGTAGCCACTCTATCCTAACGTTTGCTTTACAATGCACTCCCATACGATAGGTTTATTTACTGGTACCTACTCACATACAGTACTGTGTAATGGTATTGATCTTACCTGTGTATTTACCGAACAGAACACATTATCGGAACGTCTGGCACGAAGCGGGATCGTCTGATGAAAGCGATGGGAAAATTGCTTCGTCTGAGATTTCAACGCGAACCGCATATTAGACACCTACTATTAATGAAGCAAATAAGCTAATACTCGTAGACTGGACGGTTCTCCATTTACTGAAGTATCTCGTTGAGTACTGTTAGTGTGGAATAATAGAGGTTGTTTGTTTTCGGAACAGTGTGTTTCAGTGTAATGTTTTGTTTTTATATCCAGTTGTGAACAGTCGGTATCACAGAGTACAGTGATTGTTTGAATCATATTCAAGTACTGGATACTTATAGATACATTATCTTAATTAACATTAATTGAAGTATCAGATATCAAATATTGCATTTTATGCGGCAATCGAACTGAATCCTGAAAACAACCACTAATTCCATTTTGGTTATATTAAAAGTCCGAAAATGATAAATGGGTTTCGAGCGAGAGTTTTCTCAATTTGTGTGAGTTGAGTGAAATAAATGATGTTTCAAATCTCAGACTATTTAAATATATTAGAAACCTTGTAAATGAATAATGATAAAGTTTGACGATGTAGGTACTTCCCTCAAATTATTTCACTGCTTCAGGTCATTGCTCTATGAAATAGAAAGCGTTCCACGTTGTTTGGAGGACAAAGATCTCTACTTCAGAGACTTGAAAATAAACTGGAAACATTTATTCTTTAACTTTACCTTCACAACTAAAAATATGTACTGATTATAATCAGTCTCGTTAATCAAACCTCGAAATCTGTCTGGGTCTCATTCTTACATAATATTAAAATCAAAAAGGTGGTTTTACTATGTATGAACATTTTCTTTTCATGTCTCTTGAAGTGGAAACAGAGGTCCATCGTAAAGGGATGAATGGGTGCCTTTATTGTAATGGTTACCGAAACATTGAATGGGTACTCTTGTACAATGTGTTTTTTAGGAGATACAATATTCTTTTCTTAATAAAGGCACTTTTTTAGAATTGCAATTTGCGTTTTGAGCAAAGCGAGTCTCTCTTGCTTGGCACATTAGTGTGTATATTTACTAATATTTTTAATTTCGTGAATATTTTATGTTTCTTATTTAATTTGTTAATGTCAGTGGACCTACGTGCCCTTTCTGGATCGGACGGGATTTTTTTAACATATTTCATGGACTGACCGTTGACATAATATTGATTTTACAATGATGAAAATTTAAACGATTTGTTATTGCAAATATTGCACAGTGTAAATATTAAAGAAATGTATACGCATTTGTTTAATATATGTAAACATGACCTGACTCCGTGGTCTATAATAGTTGTCGCAAGCGTGACTGCTTGGCATGAGTTCATAGGTCCCCCAGGTGGAGCAAAGTGTTATTGGGTTTTTCCATGTGGAATTTCTCAGTAGCAGCCATGGAGCCTAAATTTGTGCCCGGTTGATGGCAAAAGGGCTCGCCCCCTATTACAAGGGACATAAACATAACTGGTGATATGTGGTTGTACTATTGGGTAATCTGCTTAACTCTTCGGGGATTACAGGCGTGATGTTATGTGAACCTAGGCTGACCTCTCTCTCATTAATTAGGCAAAATGTTGCAACATTCGCAATTTAAGCCCTTTGTTTGTAAAAGGCTTTCAGAAATGAATTAGTATGGCTTTTAAAATTTTTGTTTCCCTCTCATTAAACCTGTAAATAATGTTGTGCCTACATACGCAAAAACATGATAAAAAAAATAAAAATACAACTCCAATATAAAAACAGTATTTTATTTGGGATAAGCTTCACTTGTTCCCATTAAGTATAACAACATTAACTAAGTTTATACGAAAACAACAACAGTGGAGCAAAAACGAACAAATTGAGATATTAAAAAGACAAGCAGAATTTATTTAGAGAATCCTTCTAGCGCTACGTTAAAATATAATTAAGTGCATACTTAGGTATAATGTTACTGAGAGAGTTACTTCGAAATATGATGACTAAACATTCTCATCCGCTGATTATACTAAAGATTTGCTCATCTTGTTAATTTTAGAAACCACTGAACTAACTTTATTATAAACCTTTTGTCTAAGTTAATTTAATGAGTCTCAGTTTAATATGACGCCAGTCTGCTTTTCTCATTTCAGTAAAAACTGATATAAACTGCACAAAAATAATGTAATGTAATATTTAAGTCTAGAATCTTCTTAGGTAAGGATAATGAGATTTTGGACCCTTGTTTATTGTTAGAAAACTCGCTGATTTATAAGCAGTAAACCTTTTCAACAAGCGCACTTAGTTTATAAATATAAATAAAAAAATCAAGTTTTAATAAACGATCGAATCCTTTAAGTCTTAAAGCTAAAAGGGAAAAGCTATGAAAAAAGGTAAAAAGGAGCATGAAACAGGACCGCGGATCAGCTGCTATTCAACGACCAACCATAATCTCACTCCCTTGCTCCTTTATAGGAATTCTGATGAATGCAGGGGATTAACTTCGCCAAAAGACACGTTCAAAGCGTATCTACAAGAAAAATGTAATAATATTTGTATTGGAGTTGAACAAACTCAATTTATTTTATACAAGGCCAACTTGACCTACAATTTCGGCGAAGAGTAGAGCTTAAATCGAACACTGTATATTTCAGGTACCTACTGATTCATTATTACAGCTATTTGTTGACTCGGAATAAACATTCGTGATGTATTGTGTTCATTCAACATCAACAGATTGTCGAACAGTGAACACATGTATCTACGAATTACGAATGAATAATTGTACGAATTGGACCTGCTCGTAGGTACCTAATATAATATTGTGTAATATGCTGGTCATAAGCATGTGATGCGCATCATCTTACTGAAGTAGTTTGATTGCACATTATATCAGGTCGAATTGGCGCCAGTTTCAATTAACTGCCTGTTATTTCTGTTCCGCTCCTGAATCGTCGGCGCATTGACCGAACCGATTCAGTAAAATTAGCCACAGATTCGCAAACGTGCACTATACTGCAGTCATGACCGCGATAAAGTTATTTCTAGTGGTAAATGGTGTAGCATGTACGACCACTTACACATTACGATGTGACTGACGCTGTCAAAGATATTGCTATTTATTTGTGAGGGTTTTTGAATAAATGTTTATCGAAGAGTGATATTATCTTGAAGAGACAAATGGCTCAATCGATACATCAAACAACGCTCGCCGAAGGAAAGTAACTGGATACCGTTTGTTCAATTCAGATCCCCTACGTTTGTCGAGTGGAGTGCGAGATTGCGTCACGTCCGTCACGTTGTGGTCACACCTCCCCGTTAACTTGAATGTGTCATTGGTCCATTCATACCTCGAACACCTGCGGAGTAAGGGTTCTCTATACTTCGTATTTTTTCGCATTTTTTACATCTTTATTCACATTTCCTTTTTATTACGATAAAAATCCGTTCTTGTTCGACTCATATGTCTACCATATCCTTCACTAATCAATGGAAGAAAGTGTCAAATGTAATCTCATGTCAAACCTTCATCAATAGAGCACATCCGGTGTATCTAACGTGAAGTAATTTTGTCGCGCTGATCCCATTAATTCATTAGAAAGGGAAAATCGATTATTAATTACATTTAAGTCTACGGAACACTCTCTGTAATTAGCAGATAAGTTTCGTTATTATTAATCAATAGATTAAGCCTTCTGAAGGCTGTTTACGTGATATTGGTCGAGAGTTTAGCCAGGCTTCATTTTCCGTGGAGTCCTCTTTATATTATAAACTGTTTTATTGTAACTATGTGTATATACACTGCCATAGTTATTTCGCGATATCTCAGTTGGCAAACAAAATGGTGTTCAGAAAATCTGAAAAGAGAAGGTTTAAGTGTGTCCTATTTTTAGCCGTAGCGTGATGTGAAATGAATAGAATCGCGTGTGTGGGAGTCTAGTCTGCGCGGACCGCTAAGAAATTGCCACCAGCAACGAACACTGTTTACAAAACCCGTATAAACCTGTTTTAAGGCTGCATTTACAACGAAGCATGTAGGTACTCATAGGATGGACAAAATTTGTGAAAAAACAATTTCAACCACCGACCGACAGCCTTTGTTCTTTCCCCGTTTTTCATAAAGACATATTTGATGTGAAGGCGGCCTACAGAAAATCTAAAAAAACTATCGCCTCTAGCATTTTCTTTCTACCTTACAGACCTTAGCTACCGATGTTTATGTTTTTGTAACAATACACCAAGCTATAATTTGTCGCGAAGGACGACACGCGTGTAATACGTTCTCATTGCCTCAGGGACGATGTCCAACAAGCCATATATATAATAAGATTTATATCTAGTAGTTATCAAGCCGTGTTTATATGCTGCGGATGTGAAATATCACTAAAACAATGGGCCGTTTATTACTGGGCAAGGAAATATCTTGTATCTCTACGGAAACAGAAAGGAAATATGGGTTATTTGTAAATGGGACGTTAACATAACATGATAAGATCATGCCTATAATCCCAGAAGGGTTAGGCAGAGGTCAACGTATTAATACACGGATAGTTCGCCAGTTATATTTATTTTATAGTACCATGTAATAGGGGACGAGCCTATTGCCATCAACCGGGCACAAATCCATACTCCGTGGCTGCTACTAAGAAAATCTTGATGGAAAAACACAATAACAATTTTTCCCGACCCGGGAATCGAACCCAGGACATTATGCACAGCTATCGCTATTGCGACTAGACCAACGTATCTAAAACTGAGTTTAGTGAGGAAAAATAGACCAATTAGTTTTTAAAACATAACTTTTAGTTTAGAAATAAGCTTTTAGTTAACATAATTACTTTTTTAAACAAGCTTGGTTTGACGGAATTTTTGGAACGAAGTTCCTTATCGCGCGTTGTGAAAGGGGGCTAGACGGAAAAAATTCTTACGAAAAGTTGTCACGACACTTTTTGCTATAGTAAGCTATTGTAAGCTGTGCGGCGTCGCATGTTTCTCTGTCTGTCTCTCTCTCTCATAAAGAAAGCAAGCCAGATATTTTCATTTCTACATTTCTTTTTTTTTTCGTGTTTTTCTCAGCAAACCGTTCAATTGATACCTATGTCACGGAATGCATAAAAAGTCCGCCATTTTCAGGAGTCCGCCATATTGGATTTAGAACGACGTGACTTTGTGCACGTCGTATTGTCATTCAAAGTAAACATGTGCGAGTATGCAAAATTTCAGCTCAATTGGTTGTGGACAACTGTTTTAAAATTCAGTTGCCAGATTTGACCTAAATAAACAAAGATACAAACATTGCAGTTCAAAATACAAACTTTCAGTTACCAATTTAGGTACCTCCACGCGCTTTTTTACTCTAGTAAATTTTGCCTTGCAGTTCTATTTCGAAAATTTGTTCTTTTTGCCACGGTTATCAGAAAAACTAGTTTTAATAATGGGATAAAACTACGAAAAACAAGAACGAGGACCTATTATTATTGAGGACTACTGAATTGTAAACTAGATGGTTATCATTATCGCGCAGACGCAATAATGTTAACCATAGCTGTGTCGAATGGTAGGAATAACGTGAAATACGTAAAAGCACTAATATTTATCTCAGTATAAAAAAGGATTCTACCCACCCTTATGTATTCAAGTAAATACATTGGTTTGGATCTATTTACTCAGACTACCGCAAATAATAAAAGGACCATTACGAACTTATAACTCTTTGTTCTACAGCCGATGACCTACTTTATCGCTTTTCATATTCTATTAGACAAAAACTCACTTTTCTTCGAAGCGTTATTTACCCACATTTTAACAGAATTATTTATGAACTTTAATATTTTTTACTGTTCTTTTAAAACTTTCCCTCATTATAGAGACTTTTGAGTTTTACATAACAGGCGCGATGGTTCAATTATCATTTTTAAAACGTTAGTTACCTTTATTATGTAAGCAATTAATGTTTTTGTTATTTAATTAAAAGTAATTGTTGTGAGGGAGTTAATTTTGACTTTGACATGGGTTTTTAGACCGTAGAAACAATTTATCAGTGGTAAAAACTTGTTTGTGGGAAGTTAAAATGTTTAGCCACAACAACGTCTCCACAAGCTGGCTGTTGCCTAAATATTTAATCGAAAACCGTCCGATGATAATACGTTAATTATCTTGAAAAACTTCAAACATTAAATTACGGGCAAAAATTAGCGTTAACATCAGATTGTTTATGGATTCCTAAAGTATTAGACAGCAGTAAGAGATTTATTTCAGATTATAATCGGTACTGAACATAATTTATTCATGAATTTTGCTACACCTTTGTCTTGATCAATTTATTCAATCTACAAGTACTCTATAGTTAATGGATCAGTCAGAGTTGAAATCTCGTTACATGACAGATAACCAAATGAATAATTTATTTATTTTGTTACGAATAAAAAATCTATACAATATTATACAAGTAAGTAAAATTCAGTTTATTTTTCGTTATTTTGTTCAATTCTACTACTTGTACGGTCTACTATTATACTACGTATTGTGAGTTTCTTCCAAAGAAATTAAAACTGCTCCACGAATATGTTTCACTTCCGCAGTTATCGCAAACTCGAATCTGTCCTGAGTCCTGACATAACAACTAAACTACTATCACAGCATACCATTATGAAAATAAACCCTAAAATAAATAATATTCTTTATCGATACATCATATTTGGCTGACGGGAATCGGCAAATAAATTCCGTAGTCAGGCTCTAGTCACGAAGTATACACGATACTTTACCCGCGTTAACGCTAGAGTGAGCTTTGTGACTTGAAAAGATGAAATATAGATACCTGTGTTGCTACAGGCTACAGGTCGAGAGGGGCGATAAGGAAGCGCCGATAGGGTTGTCACTCTGACCAATTTTGTAGGAATGCACTCTACCTACATTTTCCGAATTGCTTACGCTTTGCGTTGGCGTAAAATGGAATCCAATATGATTTCCTCTCAATTATCAATCGAAATAGTTTGCGATTCCCAAATTGTTCGAGCGATTGTAGAGCTTTAAAACAAAGAACGTTTATGTTGAATCGTTTTTGCGTCGAATTTTGGCGAACAGACAATTTATAACTATGAAGCTTTTACAACCTCTCCTGAGGATGTTCTGTCTTGTGGTTCTAATGTTTGCAATAGTTTAAAAATCTCAGTAAATGGGACATTCCATTTTCTGACTATTGTTTTCCAATTTTAGGAATGCATTTTTTGTATTAGTTTGATTACTCTTGTTCTAAGGGTTTCAAACGTAACTCTCTAGCTAGCTATTCATCCTAGAGCAAGTTTGCGGGAATGCGATTGCGTCTATGTTGGGGAGATTGCTTGAATATTAAGGCAATTGGAAAGCCAGTACAATTCCCTTCCGGTCGGTTCGTAACATCACCCGTTGAGCGAGCTAAATACTAATACTGTCATGTAACACGTTTGATATCGGGTTCCGCTAGGGATGTAAACGAAACCCGAAAAGTGGAATTTCGACCGCAAATATTCCACCCATGAATATCAACTATTTTCCCTATCCATAGATTAGTTTTGGGAGCTTTTCCACAAAGTAACGTTAAATTGGGTTAGTTATTTTATTAGATTGGCCACAGGCGTTTTGAGTATTTCTAGGCCTTGGGAATAAAAAGTATTTATATGAGAGTAGAACAGTACAGTTGTCATTATGCCGTCAATTATTGCGATAACAGAGAAAATGATAAAGTCCATTAACTATGAAGGAGCTCCATTTAAGTCCCGTACATTTTTCCTGCGATTATATTTCATCCCGTCGCGACCACCGGTGCTTCATAAAAAATGGAGGCGTGTGACTCATGGTAAACACTTACCTACGTCAAATGCTATGAACAAAGTTCCGGGATTAAACGCTCATAGTCCACTCACCGCTTAAATGTGGGAAGGGGGCGCTCTCCAGAGAGCAATCAAAACTTTAACCTAACCTGTACAGTACCTAGGCACGCTTTTATGATATTCAATAGGTATACGTCTAAATCGTTTTTCTGTTTTACCAGAGAACGGATGAAAGTCCCTCTTTTTTTTCATGAAATATCTGTGAAGTGAATACAGTCGAATAAATCCTAAGCTTTTATGAAAACTAGGAACGAAAATCTGAAAATCTTTAATGTCAAATGGAATTCTCTTTAAGCATCTGTACATAATTATAGTCCGTAGTCCGTAATTGCTTCCCTAAGTTTTCCACTAACATCATCATCATCATCGCCGTGAGACGTCCACTGCTGGACAAAGGCCTCCCCCATAGAACGCCATAACGAACGGCAGCCTGCCATTCGTTATGGCGTTCGTGGTCGCCACTCGAGAACCTATCTTCCCCTTAAGATGTCGGTTCTTCGAGCAATGTGGCCTCCCCATTGCCACTTCAACTTGCATATTCTGAGAGCTATGTCGGTGATCCTGGTTCTTCGGCGAATTTCCTCAACCAACATACCAGTTCTCAATAACTTCTAATCATAAGACGCAAAACAAAAACAGACTTCTTTGAACTTTAATGCAATTTAAAGGTATACTTAAATTGAGAAGCTTACGATTAAATGTCTATCACGCAGATCGTTTGATCTACTAGGTCAAGTGCTAGAAGGGGAGCAGGTATTTACATATCGACAACGTTCCTACCTATGAGCACTTTAAACAGTTACAAATTTCTGTGACGGAGATCAGAACTATAGTCTGAGATACAAAAACCCGATAACTGTTGTGCAAGGTACTTTGACGTCACACATACACGTGACCAACCCCTTATGAAATCAGAGATACAGCGATAGGTATATGAGGGTCGTGTCTAACCATGGTATGGTTAGTCGTGGACTGAACTTGAGTCGTACTTGACACGCCTACATTCCGCTCCATAAGACGTTTTGACCACTATAGTTTGTTCATAATTTGACATAAACGCCCACTTTTCAATACGTAATGACATTATAGACATCTTTAACATTGATTACAGTGACATATGACATCATTCGCTTTTTTAAGCAGAATGCAACTATGGGTTTGACAAGGATGGCTGCTGTAGAAGGCAACATACATAAACAGAAGAAGTACATTATTCGAAGATTTGCCAATTGTGGTCAGAAAATTCTAGAATTGATTTGGTGAGCGATGTGTCCCGGTTGACATGACAATGACAATCGACTCTGTTCAAAAATGGACTTGAATTGGCACTGTAAATGTGGGTGTATCTGTATGTGTCCTGATATCATAAAGTCACGTATTTCTACGTAGGGTGAGTGTGGTTCCGACCGGGTTACGCTTTGCACACCAATTCTCGGTTCACGTGGACACCCTCTGCGTGTGATGTAGCTGGTGCCAGTTACAAATTAAATTGGCTTCACATTTGAGTGGGTTTAATTTATTTTAGCTCTGTAGTAATAACTGATTTCTGTCGAACCTATCGACTGGAATATACAACATTAGTTTTAGTTTATGTGAAACCCGAAACACGTGTCTAGTATTTTTATGCAGTATTCAGTGGAAATTCAGATATTACTTATAAGCCGGTGGTGCCGGCCTAAAAAAGGCCCTTTTTTTTGGTGTTGGTAAATCATCAAATGACTCCTCCCGCTCAGGGCAGAGTGGTAGGGAGTGTCAGACATCTACTAGTTACTTAGTTTATGTGAAACCCGAAACACGTGTCTAGTATTTTTATGTAATGAATCTATATACAACACTTCAAAACTGTATCATTGAAAATCACAAAGCTATAAACTAGGTTGTCCTTACAAAAACAGACTGGCCACCGCATCCGGGCGACTGAACTGTCCGTTAATTAGCCTCCGTCCAGCTGTACGTCCGCGCCTAGTGCCGATCTTGTATGATTGCGGGTAGGTACTTAGTTTCGCTCGGTGTCCCAGTTGTTTATGGAGCCGAGACATGATTATTGCGAATGCAGGACCGACGCGAGTTGTGGTGTTGGAGACGAATGCTCAGGATAAACTGGACCGCTCATTGGACTGACGTGTAAATACTTAAAGAACTCGATATCAAACAAAGACTGTCGTTGCTTGAGCAAATACGAATCATCACATTCTTTAGACACGTTACTCGCAACAAAGCGGCCATGGAGCGTTTGGTGATTCAGGGTAGAGTCAAAGGTACCAGACAACATGGTCGGTCGCCAACCTGATGGACAGACTCCATTAAATCTTTCACATAGATCCCTCTGACAGAATGTGCTCGCCATGCGGTCAATAGAAACCGGTGCCATTTGTGAGCGACCCCCATGACCGACTAAGAAAAAGAGAAAAATTATAGAAATGGATTCAGTTACTCATTCTGAACAATCTATACGTATATTCAGGTATCCCATAAACTAAAAAAAATGTTTTTAATAATTCTCTGTGAGCATATCCATATTTTAATCACATGAAACACAATCTGTGTATTTGCAAATAGTCAGATATCCATTACAATCAGGTAAGTAAATGGAAAGCTACTATCCTAACAGTTGGGATATCAAAGCACTTTCAGAAATGTAATTGAATGAACGGGCACGTGGTTTCAGTATTAGCTCAAAGCGAATATTAGAATGGCAATTCGGTTAATCCTTATTGTGAAATACTGCGGAACGTGTTAAGGAGTATCAACAAAGCACACCACACGCGACGCGCGACCAACTTGGTTTTATGTCGCTGCACAATTATGTCACGTGTGGAATAAGGATTTATCGTTTTGGAATTTATTTATTTATTTATTCATTAACACATACATTTGTTTTAGCAGGTAAGGCCCAAGCTAACAAAATTAGTCATAATTACCAATAGTCTAGTCCCAAGTAACGGGTCTGGGTAGAAACACAAGTTACACAGTTTAAAAATGTTCCTTATATGAACTAGAACTACCAGTGGTTTTATTTATTGTCGTATTGTCGGAACCACCCTGTATGATATTATGCTAACAACAGAATACTCACTTATCCCCATTTTTTTCTTGTCAACAGACAGCAACTTTGTGCTGGGCAACGCGCAGGTGCCGTGCTACCCCATCGTGTACTGTTCGGACGGGTTCTGCGAGCTGACGGGGTGGGCGCGCGCGCACATCATGCAGAAGGGGTGCGCGTGCAAGTTCCTGCACGGGCCCGATACCAGAGACGAGCACCGCCATGAGATCGACACCGCACTGGAATCCAAGCACGAACTTAAACTAGAACTTATATTTTATAAGAAAAATGGTGAGTGGTATGGTACTTATTTAACACTAGCCGATGCCCGCGTGGATTATATACTAAAACTTTCCTCGATAACCACTCTATCTATTGGTTAAAACAGCATGAAAATCGGTCCAGTAGTTTTTGAGTTTATTCCGAACAGACAGACAGACGCGGCGGAGGACTTTGTTTAATATTATATGTAGTGATAGTGAAGATTCTCGTTATCATTTATATTTTTTCTGCCCTAGACGCAACATGTCATTTAAAATCCTTTTCTAAAACCCCAAATTAATATTGATTGATTAAATATACGGGTAACCATCAGTCAGTTTGCACTAAATCCGCGCATCGACGTAATTGACGCTTGGAAAGTTTTGCGAGAGAGAACTTCAAAGTGTCAATAACAGAAGTTCCCTAATCCTGAATTGGGTGCTGCATCAACTTGTAGAACTATCTCCAGTAGCTGACTTTGATATGCTTATTAGTGCAAACTTTATACTTTAAAATATTTTGTTGAAAGCTGACTGCTGAACCAATAGTTTCGCGAAACCACTAAAATAAGCAACAAATATAATAAGTATGTACATTATTATGAGAATAACCATTAAGTTAATTGCCTTTAAAAGCGCAAAAAACAATATCGGAGAATCAATATAGGAAATCCCGTTAAATTGCATTCGTGGAAAAGCAACGAAAACGTTTATGAGCTTTGCACTTTCCGCCGCGGGAGGCGCTCCGGGCGTCGGGGGCCACGTGATGGCTTCCGGCCACCGTAGACGCGGGCCTGTGGACGGTGAGTGATGGGTAAGCTCGCCGTCCGTCCGTCTCATGACGACGACAGGCCGTGTCGACGGCGCGTTCGTGTTCCACGCGCGCCTCAAAGAGATGTCAGCAACATGCAAGGGCCGACGCCCCTCGGGGCTGCGGGTGTTCGCAAGAGATACCGCGGCCTCGACATGGACGGCTAAGAAGGAACATGGGTGGTTTTTAGTCAGTAGAAGTCTGACACTCCCTTTCGCACTGCCCAAGAGCGGGAGGGGTCATTTGATGATTTTCCACCACCTATGAAAAAAAAAAAAAAAAAAGCTTTGGACTTTCTAGTTCCGCCCGTATCGAAGTATCCTATGTGCCAGCCTTTTTTGTGACCAGAATACAGCTGCGTCCGCAACCACCATTATTTTTTTTTAACGTTAATGACGTTATTTTTGCGCCTTTATTTGATTTGGCCGATCGATGGATCAACTCATAAAATAATGATGTGTTATTTTTCTTCTGATGTCCTACTTTCTAAGCCACCTGTGCATAAATGATTTACTTATCTATTAATATTAATTGCGCAGTGGCATGCACAGTTAACGTCACACGCTCTAGTGAAAAAAGAAGCAAAGACATCGTGAGGTTATGATATTATATAAAAAAGCAAAGTCATAAACTAGCTCATTTCTAAAAGAAAGACTTTAATTCCACCCTCGATCCTTTGCATTAATGGCTTTGCAAAACGTCGTCCATGCCACAATCGTAAACAAAACCAATAAGAGGTTTACGATTCCATTCGACAGAATTAAACTTTTACAAGCAGCCAGCTGTTCCTCGTCAGCAGCATTAACTGCTTTTAGAATGACGCTCTTCCGAGCACCGACACCATGTTGAGGACCCACTTCAATATGACGTCGGACGAGCGCTTTACGGAACATTAAAGTCTCGCTTCACAAAAATTGGAAGCTTCGTTCATACATAATCAATGTTTCTTAAGGTACCTACTCGTTCCTTCCTTTGAATTTCGACCGAAATTAACATTCATTAAACTTTACAGGATCTCCCTTTTGGTGCCTGCTCGACATCGTTCCAATTAAGAATGAGAAACGAGAAGTGGTTTTATTTCTCGCCTCCTTCAAGGATATCACCAACACCAAGATGGCCGCCATGAACACTAATGAGAACTTCGACAGCGGTGAGTGCCTTTGTAATAATGACACTCGGAACTTCTTAACAAATTGCAACCATCAAAAAATTATATTATGTACCTACTTTTCAAATAGTGACCTTGTTCCGATGCCTTCTGAATATTTAATCATTAATGAGATGTTTTTCGAGGATGGTGACAGTTGTGCATTTGTATTAACTTATCACTCAGCACGTTTTTCTAGTGCTCTAGGTACATCTATAAGATTGATAGCATTAGATTGAGCTCCCGTAGCTCCCCGTTGCCATAGCGAGTCGAGCATCACCGCACGGTAAAGTTCCTTTACGAGTATTGTATCGTACCCACTGTGTACTTTATAAACTAGTTTGTAGCTAGACAGGCAATAAGTCTGAGTAGATAGAAATAGATTTAGCGAGTAAATACTTCGTAGCGAATACAACTCTATTGTTTTTCTTTGTATCTACAAATGCATCACTTGACTCCACACGTATAATGAGGATGAACTTAGCGGCGATCTGTTAGCAAAGGACTTCGTCCGATAACTGTATGTAGGTGTAAGCTTAACAGCAACACTTTCTCTACTTAGTTTTAATGATATCTTTAATACTTCTGCTTGATTTTACTAAAAGTCTTTTTTTAAAGATTGCTCATGCTTCAAGGAAACGTTGACATTGCACTGTTGTCAAAATGTTTATTTAAACCGAGCAGATATTAAGAGTTCCTTTCTACAATTCTAGCGAGGTTCCAGATAAGTTTGTTACTCCCGCTAGAGCTCGATGCCAGCAATGTTTAATAAAACTTGAAGCATGGGCTGTTTGTTCAAGAATTCAAATACCCTTTGAACACCACAACTTGTATATCAAATTAATTGAAACCACCCTGTATTTCGATTTAACTTTGAGGAACAATAATAAGTTACAGCATTTACTTACCCCTTGTTTAATATATTTTGATCAAATATGTCGCCAGTTTGCGTGTTATCAATTGTTTCATGGTCCATACGCTGCGCTACATGTTTTATTTTTTAGTTTTATATTTACAAAAACATTTTTCAATACACATTTACTTATACAAATATTCGTGACGCTGAATGCAGGCGGTTGTTATCACACCCCCAACGAAAAATATGTTCATATATATTTAATTTTATTTAAAGAATCGCGGATCTCCTGAAATTTGTCCTCTATCATGAGTTATCCAAAACAGAAATCTCACAAAAAGCCAGATGCAGAACAACTATTTGTAGGTCAATCAAATATTTATTCTGTGCGGAAATCGAATCGGTGATTCGTGGCACAGCATACAATTGCAATGCCTTATTTTAGCTTTTTGATAATATTCTATGTAGGGTCAAAATTATAAGAAAATTTAGTTGTAAGGTGAACTAACCGCCTGTATTTTCAGCTAAACCCATGCTAAACCCCAACCCTAGATTAGACAGATTATACTCTCTTACTTTACAGACTGCATGCACTATTGCATGGTAACGTTCAACTTTACACTCTTTTTATGTTATTTTTAGAAGAGTGTATCTAATAATGAAAACTAGCTTTTACTTTTATCCTTACCTCACCGAGTTTAAACCTGTACCGAGGCTTTTCTGTTCAACCTTTAAAATATGGCATGACGCTTTAAGAGTTAGTTTTGAGTTTGGTTTAGACAATTGTGTTTAAGCTTTTCTTAAATTATGCCTAATCCTTCGGCTTCTGCTTTGTAGTGCGAACAAACAAAGTATTAATATTGCAAAGAAATGATTTGCTAAGTCAAGCATGACGCTTAATTTAATAAGTTAAATAAACTTTGTGTACTAGGATCAATGTTTTTTATTCGTTTGATAAAACTCGTTCGTTTTGTATAATCCAGTCATTTTAGGCATTTTAAATCCCAATCTGGGGAAAAATTCCTAGTGGGCTGAATTTTTGCATACACTTTTATTTCGGTGATATTATGAAGATGTGTAAAATCGACATCGATATCGTGCCGGCTAAAAAAGTTACAAAGGTCAAAAGGTCACGAAAAACAGTTTTTTGCAAATATTTCGCAACCTATTGCTCGGAGGTCAATAGAGGTTATAATAAAAATTGTTCCTCATAAAATTATCTACAAAAAATGTCTCTTATTTATAGTTTTTAAAAAAAAAAAAATTAATTATTTAATTATTTACTCTTGAATAAAAAAAACCTTTTATTAATATTAACCTTTTATTTTATTATATTAATAAATTATGCCTTTAAGAGAAACTTTGAAAAAAAACGCACCTCACATTCTACCTCGACGGTGGTGAGTAAACGAGTGCATCGTCATAATGTAGCCTCTTTCTCAGCGCTTTAATCCGAAAACCGTTAATTTTACATAAAAACTATAAGAGACATTTTTTATAGATAATTTTATAAGGAACAATTTTTATAGTGACCTCTATTGACCTCCGAGCAATAGGTTGCGAAATATTTGCAAAAAACTGATTTTCGTGACCTTTTGACCTTTGTAACTTTTTTAGCCGGCACGATATCGATGTCGATTTTTCACATCTTCATAATATCACCGAAATAAAGGTGTATACAAAAATTCAGCTCACTAGGAATTTTTCCCCAGATGAAACCTAAAATGTCTGGACTAGTAGTGTAGATAGAATTAAAACCAATATCTAAGCTACATCTCATTCAAAAACCAGCATTCTGTTTATTTCAGAAAACAAACTGAATTAGAGGGAAGTATGCCCAATCAGTGTCCAAATCAATTAAAAGATGCATAAATGTGAATCAACTTCAATTTGTGAAAAATAAATCGTCTCAATTCCGCGTTTTGTACGCGGTTAATAACAAATTAATAAAGTTGAAGTGTCACATGAAATAAGAAAACATTAAGTGCATTATGTCATTACTTTTAAAGAAAGTATAACTGCCGCACTCAGAGAGCTTTAATGATTACTAAAGCCATCACTTAGTAAAAATTTTGACACTTTAGTGAAGGTTTTGTGTGTCAAACCTTTACTAAGTGACGGCTTAAGTAATCATTAAATATCTATGAGTACGGCAGAGTTAAATGTCTTTGCCACAATAAAGTCTGAACAATAATACCAGCACAGCAGCTAATCTACGAACCGTCAATAAGTTTGAACAGAACTAAAGTTACCCAAGTAAGTTTCACGTCAAAACCCAAAATAACAATTATTATGACAAGAAAATAAAATTAAACGCGAAACTGTTGAGTACCCATATCGGTTTCTACTGTTATTGAATGAATCTCAACATAAGGCAGCACTCGGTCGGGTTTCAATCAGCTAAATGTGTTAGTCTGCGTCCATCTAGGGAATTATTTCCAACGAACATTTTTTTTGGTCTCCCCAATGCTCTCGAAAGGAAAAAATGAAACGCGCAATATCGATTAAAGCAAACTTTCATTTGGTAAGTAATAATAGTTTTTAAAAACCTTTACATACTAGATTTTCATTCCATGAAAACCGTAAATTGAATCCAAAACTTTTCCATTTATCCGTTTGAGTTTAACAGTGGGCAGAAACTAAACAGCTTTGTAATGACCACAGAATGTGGCCATTTTGTGTAATTACAAAAAGTTTTCAAGTCAGAAGAGTGCTTGTCTACAAATTGGGGATTAAGTGATCGGCGCTTACTATACGCTCCCAAATTGTGAAGGAAATTTTAGGTAAAACTTTTACTAATTAATTAAATATTTACATAAAAGTCTACATCTATTTTTAATTACAGGTAGGTAGTAGTTGTAGCGGTCATTGACCTGCAGAAAGTTTAGGTAATGTCTAGTTATCTTATAGCTATTGTCGTTGTACTTGTAGTTATTTAACATAGTTTGGAAAGGTTACAAGTTACTAACACAAGCATTTTCCCAATTGAAAATGGTGCACCTACCTTTATTTCAATTATTTCGTTCGGAAGTGGAACGCATTGTTCAACAAAATCGGCAGCCCTATACATTTGTCTCAAATAGGTATTTAACTTTTGTATGGGGCAGCTTAATATTTTACTATAATAGTGAACGTAGATGTATTAAAAGTATGCAGATTCATTTGAGAACCTTCTGTTTTCCGGTTAAGTCGGCCAAAACATATTATCACCGGCACTATCAGCGAGAATGTCGTGTATAGTATCGGACAAACTTAATTTAATGATAAACAGCCTTTGATGACAATACGATAAACAGAACAACAGTAAAGACTTCTCATCGTTAAATATTTAGTATAGCTAGACAATGAAACTAGATTCAATTTTTTTAGATATTTACCCTCGCTTCCTCGTGCTTTTGAATTTTTAAACTTTTTATTTACCTATCCTCTTCCTTTCAATTATATTTGTCATGTTTTAATTTACATTTTACTATTATAATTTTATTTTGATACGATTATGATCTACAAATCTTTCAATTGTCGCACCGTAGGCTGCTTGGTACTTGCTTACTTTCATTTCTGGCGACATCCTGTTTTTGATACAAACTCATGAAAGTTCAAAATCACAATAACCGCATCATTAAGTTTAATACCTATCTACTTATCAATATATTAATAAACTTTATCACGGCCGGTTTGTTTGTCGGTACATTAATGGAAATGGTCTAATAATATTCCAATCAAAGTTTTCGCATTATGGAAATGCCGTTTATACTTCGGTATTTTGAACTTTCGTGATATCAAAGCAGCAGTACTGCCTACTTACAAGATTTTCTTATATTAAATGTGGAAAGATATTTCTTGTAAATAATTTCCTACTAATTTATCTTACTGTGATATTCTACTTCAATTATTTACAGCTAATTAAATTTACTTGAATTAAGAGTAATAGAGAAATATCTTTTATACGGCTTTATAAGACAATCCTTGAAGGGGCAAAGTTTCCTTCCACTAAGTAGTGATTACTCGTAGCTGGTACTGAGCCAGTGGTCCAGTGTGTAACAGGGTGGTTTATGCATGCAGGAGCCGCGGTGCGGCCTTCGGCTGGCGTGGTCACTCTAGCGTTATCCCCATTTGTACCCGCAGCGGCACTCTTGGGCGCCCGGTTCCGCGCTGAATCTAGTTGCCTACTTCCAGACCCGAATGGCAATCTTGACCCCGAAGCGCCGTCGCCCGCGAACATGGGCAGGCGACGCTCTAGGGCGGTACTATACCAGCTTTCAGGACATTATAAACCGGACAAAGCGAAGACAAAACTAAAACTCAACAATGTTAGTAAGGTAAACTTTTTTTTCCAAGCGAGAGGCATTTTAGTTTTCCGCTTCAGTAGGTACTCGGGCGCCCACTTCCGATCCTTCCGGTTTGGGACGGTTCCTGAGTACTCGTGAAAACTTTTCATGAATTAAATATGGCGGGGACGCCGAGATAATTTTAATAATACAGTTGACTGTTGAGAGCTGCAATAAAATTATGTAAATTATTTCAGAATCTATTACACTCATCGGACCCTCCGTTGCCTGAATATAAAACGTCAGCATTAAAAAAGTCTAGATTTATAATATCACACTATGGGGTCTTTAAAACATTCTGGGATTGGCTGATCCTCATAGCTACGTTTTATGTGGCCGTGGTGGTTCCGTACAATGCCAGTTTCGTGGACGAAGGACACCCCAGGATAAGTGTGACGAGTGATGTCGTGGTAGAAGCGCTCTTCATTATCGGTAAATCACTTCACTACCTTTTTAATATCATTTATAGAAAAGTTTTACACCTCATAATATGTGCGTTTTCCAGATATAGTGCTTAATTTCCGGACGACATTCGTAAGTAAGAAAGGAGAAGTAGTCTCCGATTCAAAGCCGATAGCCCTTAATTACATCCGGAGCTGGTTTGTGGTGGATCTCCTGGCGGCGCTGCCGTTTGACCTACTTTACGCGTCTGACGTGTACGCCGGCGCGGTGAGTTAACACTACACACTAATTAATATAAGACACTTGTTATCATTACATTTTTCACTAAAACGGCTCCGAATCGTGCCTACAACTGCAATACATTTTTTGACTTTTTTCTTTGAAGGTATGACTAATTAATCCTTTACTTTGTTGACACAGGAGTCGGCACACGGGAACGTGCATTTAGTAAAATTAACAAGACTGCTACGACTCGCCCGGCTGCTACAGAAGATGGATCGATACTCGCAGTACTCGGCTTTGATACTGACGTTGCTAATGCTCTCTTTCACTTTGCTGGCTCACTGGCTCGCCTGCATTTGGTTCATTATAGCCGACAAAGAGATTGAAATTCACAAAAACGAAAGTTGGGACCTAGGTAATTTACAAGACTGATTTAAAGTTTAATATTGAAAAAGTGAAGAATATGACCTTAGAACACTATATTTTATAGGTCGTTCGAGTAAATACATTTACGATAAAATACGCCTAAATAAATCTACTCGATATAAATTCAGCAATCCGATTTTCAACTTGTGCAAACTTCAGCTGTGAGATACATCAATAAGATTCCCGGAGATAAAACTTTTTTATTGCTTCGTTTGGGTAAAGTGGAGTTGTTTAATTCTAGGATGGATAAACAATCTGGCGGAGAGGCTGAAAGTGCCGATCCCGAACATCTCGCACAGCGAGAGCTACGTGACGGCTCTGTACTTCACGTGCTCCTCGCTCACCAGTGTCGGTTTCGGCAACGTCTCTGCCAACACCCTCGTTGAGAAGATATTCAGCATCATCACCATGCTCATCGGAGGTACGTCACCAATCATTATCATTATTCATCAAATCATGATCATCATTTAGGTTCCAACAACGTTACAATACAATCTACCACCGTTCGCCTTTTCGCACCTGTAACGCCGCCGTATCGATTCGACTTTTCGACCCACATTTGTTTGTTTATTTTTATCTTGTTTGTCTTGGATATAACGTTTCTATAATATTCCTGTAAGACAAGTAAGCAAAGGTAAAAAGTAATCGGTTTACACACCTCAAGGCGGCTACCAGCAAATCATGCCTTACATGTGCCTAAAAATAAACACGATCACAGACTATCCTGTTTCTTTGATCGATCGTCGACTAAATACAGATTAATATAAAACTGTCAAATTTTAATTAGGGAACGGCTCAATGCATTGAAGTGGAACGTAATGTAGATTAATATCACGTACTTATTCAGGCAAACTCGATCACAATAGCGCACCACGATTAATGTTTTAATTATGTGTTTTGCACGTAGTTATACATGAGTAACTTTTAGTGGTATGCAAATAACGAGCTTGAAACCGCAGCGTTAACCTCGTCGCCACATCAAACGATAAAACGAGTATTAAATGTCATATTTCCACTGTTCTAGCACTGATGCACGCCGTAGTGTTCGGTAATGTGACAGCTATCATACAGCGCATGTACTCGCGCCGGTCCATGTATCAAAGCAAGTGGCGCGATCTCAAAGACTTTCTTAGCATAAACCAAGTGCCAAAGGAGCTGAAGCAGCGGATGCAAGACTACTTCCAGACTATGTGGTCGTTGAACCATGGCATCGATATACATGAGGTAATTATGTACTTGAAAATGATCTTGCTCCCTTCTCTAGAACTCTCAAATTGACCTGTCAAACACAATGTGTTTATTGTACTAATTATCAATTTTCTATATCTATTGCGGTCAATGTTGCTAATTGACAATAATAAATGATTATTATTGATTAATCAAGCTAAAACTAACTTAAAAGTTAACTTCTTTGTGGCAATCAGTGGAATAAGTTTCTAAAATGTAAAGTTTGGTAAGTATAGGTAATCTAACAAGAAATGCTCTCTTGATTTGTAATAAATTTACTAAAATACCGAAAAGTTAACGATTTGGTGCTAATTAAGATAAAGTATAGAACTTTTATAAATACAATATTATTAATACGCTGAGGAAGTATCAAATGGAGATATGAGGATAAGATAACACAGCTTTGAAGTTCGTCCGAACCCCAACCGTGCTAAATGGGTTGAAAACGAAATATAATGCGATAAACTTAATCTCCTTAACTCCGCTTTTTAAATATATTTTTACTGAGCTCTAATATTTTATAAAATCTCATTTACGTGGTACAGGTCTGACTTCAAGTCGATGAAAATCTCGGCCTCTTTGAAGTCATATGAGAAATTATTTTCAGTAGCTGTGTTTGAAGGTAGTTTATTTTTAGACTCTTAAAGAATTTCCCGAGGAGCTGAGGGGGGACGTGTCGCTACACTTACACCGGGAGATATTATCCCTTCCGATATTCGAGTCAGCGTCGCAGGGCTGTCTCAAGCTGCTGTCTCTGCACATTCGGAACAATTTCTGCGCCCCCGGCGAGTACCTCGTGCACAAAGGGGACGCGCTGACGTACATCTACTACATATGCAACGGTTCTATGGAAGTGATGCAGAACGACATGGTCGTCGCTATACTGGGTGAGTCTCACAAATGAACCCATTGTTCGTACCACGTACCATTCACACACCTACACTTGTCTACCTCTCGCATTACCCCTACGCGGCATGTGTAAAAATATTCATAAACCGTTTATTAAATAGGCAAAGGAGATTTAGTGGGATGCGACATGAATACCCATTTGCAAGCTTACAACGGTTCAGGCTCGTCGCATCCACAGGGGAATAATCCTGATGTTGTGGTGAAATCGAGCAGTGATGTTAAGGTAAACTGAATTATTCATTTCTCGCTTTTAAAGCACCGTTGCCATTTATATACGGCAGCACTTAGATTTTTTATAGAAATAACGGCATTTTCCTTTCCTACCAACAGGCTCTAACCTACTGTGACTTAAAATGCATACACATGGGTGGCTTAGGTGAAGCTTTACGGTTATATCCTGAGTACCAGCAAGAGTTCATGCACGATATCCAACACGACCTGACTTACAACTTGCGAGAGGGCTATGAGGCCGAGGCAGAGTCTGACGGAAACGGTCACCCTTCACTCACACTACCTTCAATATCAGAAGACGATGAAAACGCCGCTGAGGATTCAGCACTCACACCCAAAAAACTACCCGGATCAAACGCAAATAGCCCCCGGCATCAGAAATTCAGGTTCAATTTCATTTAATGCCAATTACACTTATGAAAAAAATTCAGCCGGATTACAAAAAATATTACCTCGTGTTTGGTTTAAAATATCAAAGCATTCGATGTTTTCCGATTGAATTGCTTTTCACTGTGAATACAAATGGAATTCTTTTTATGAAATAATATTGGATACTTACTCATAATACACGTATTTTGCGTATGTAAACTAAAATGTTTATTTTGTAAATCATGAAACACTCATGTTTTCAGGACGGACGGACAACCACGGCTGTCTCATAGAGAGTTACGTGAAAGAATAGAAAGACAGCGCTCTATAGCCGCGCCCAAAGTTTCAAGAGCTGATTCTTTGGAAGGGCTTAATTTAGAAGTGCACAATACGAGGTCGTCTGTTGACAGACTTGACACGCAGGTGTCGAGCTTGCACCACGACGTGGCGGCGCTCAGCATGGAGGCAAGTGTACAATGACGTCACGTCTCTAATTCCACGCTGACCCACTTGTCAAAACCCACGTGACATAGATCCTTAATAATACAATGATATCATTCGGTCTTCAGATAAGGATTTATGACCTCATGACGCTCGTTGTATATTCACTTACTTTTTGTGATGACCTAATTAGTTTTCTATGCGAACTATTTCAAAACAGTTCTTCAAATTACTGGGAAGTTGGATCCTTGAACATTCCTCTGAAATTCCGACTCTAAAGTGTACTTCAAACTTTAGAGCACAGCAGAACTTTAGCATACCAAATAAAACTGCAATTACGATATTGTTATGTTGTTAATACTGAAAACGGGATATTTACCATGCTTACTTTTTTATTTCGAACTCCCGATATTTCGGCGCTGTTACAAGCGCCATGATTCATGAAATTGTTGCGGATTATTGTGGATGTTATAACATCCACCAGCAATAACTTCAGTTTATCCGTGCTAATGGTGCCATTTTCTGTGTAAATGATAGTGTTAGTGACCATGTCAGTTTAAAAATTTAAATTGTTTCGTTTGTCGTTTAGGTCCGTCACGCCATCCAAGCGCTTCAGGAGATGACAGCAGCGCCCACCGGGTGGCACGCAGCACATTCCAATCCCAACCTCCAGTGGAGTACTCCACCCAACCAGCTCGCACGGAGCTGTAGCCATCCGCCTGACGTGTTCTGCTGGGATCAGGTTGGTAGAGCAATTATGACAATCAATATTAGTATGAAAATTGTATTATAAAACTTAATCTATAATTTAAAAAAATATTTCCAACAGCAAGACCGGCCGCTTACCCCGGAGCGTCCGAAAGCACACAAGTGTACACAAACTGAGCCATTCCTGCACCTCATCACGCAGTACATCATGGAGCACCCGGCGACTGTGATGCTGCTGCTTGGCATCGACCCCATGGCCAACCTGACGCCGGTCATACCCAGCGCCGTGGACTACTACACCGACACCCGCGGCCGCCGCCCCAGCACCCTCGAGCAGATCATTGAGTACGAGACGGGGAGTCAAACGCCCTCTAGCACTGCTAGCGAGAAAATTGAGCAGATTAGAAGCCCCAGCGGTAGCATCGGTAGTGTCAGAGATCTCGAAATCCAAATAGAAAATGAAGTGAAGAAATCACCTGACAAAGAGAATATCCCGGCGACGTTGAGGCGCAGCCGCTACTCTGCCAGCGACCTGTGCGAGGCATCGGAGCGCCTGCTGGCTACGCGCTCCACGCACCCCAGCACGCGCTCCCTCAAGTTTAACATCAACAGCTAAGTTTATGATTCCATTTCGTCTTAAATATGCTCATTAGACTTTAGACTTCAAATAATAAATGCCATTAGTTTAATTGTACATTTGGTTCCTTAAACTCTACCTTGTAAGTGTATTTCGTTTGTTACTTTTAGATAAATCTACCTACTATTGTAATTATTATCATTACTTCTCAATCAACGAAATCTATCTATATCATTACGAATATTTTCTAGTTAGTATGTATAACTAAAGTACATACTGAACGATTGTACATATCAAGTTTATGAGAAGTTTTAATTGTTAGCTTAGTTTATAAAACTACTTTATCTAGTCACTGCGTAGGCTTAATGAAAAAGAGAGACGTTGGAAATTATTTTTGACTGGAATCCGATTCATGAGTACGGAGTACCTACCTAACTGATATTGAAATACGAGCAGACCGTTGAGTTCTCACTGTGTGAGTCCCGCGGGTAACTTCACTTGTAACACTTGTAAAGTGGAAACTGTCGTCGTGTCAAATTACGCTGATATGGATCGTTTGAAACATTGATTCCCCAGATTCCTTAAAATAGAGACAGGTATCACCATGTCAAAGTTTCGATTCGGCGAATATTAGGTCATCGCTTAACGGAATGGAATAAATAATGGTTTATTAAAAAATATGTTTCAGAAGATGGCCTTGAAGCAACTCCTTTGTAAAAATGTAAAGACGTTTATGTCAGACACTTATCCGTAGTTTCATAAAAGTGTTTTCTATTTTTTAAATCAATTTTAAAAGATGCCGATGATTTGGTATGTTTATGTAAGACAATACTAAACATAATTCATCTACGTACCACATCTCCCTCTGATCTCAAAATTCTCAAAATACATTTTATATCTATTTATAGAAACACGATGTAGTCTTCCTTTGAAGTTATTAGGAACCAGTAAACTAACTCTGATGTATGACGAGTTAGGTAATTGCCTTGTCTCTGCCTGGTCAACTGTAACTTTGTGCCAAACTCCGCAATGTTCGTGACATTGTCACTAAATAAATTAACTATGTCGATTCTCTTATAGTACAGCAATTATTGCTATTTAGTTTTTTACGAGAATAATTATTTGTAGTTGTCTACTTGGACATTTTGAGCCCTCTCCATTGTGACCAAATTATTATAATGAAGAGAATTTAAATTGAATTATTGTATTTTTATTAAATTAAGTGTTACTAAAGCAACCATGTCAAACTACAACTGTAACTTTGTGAGATATTTTCCATAGGCACTGTCTTTTAACGCGTATTTTTATAGAGCAGTATAGTGTACAGAGCTCTGCGTTCTGAAAACCATTTAAAAGAGCCCCGTAGGGGATGATTCTTCGCAAGGATTTAAATTTTCGGCTTGTCGAACAATGTTCCAAGAACTTATTACTACAGTTTATTTGTCTGTCATTAAGACAAATATACAACAGTAAAAATAAAAAAGAAATATGATATTAGAAAGATACAGTTAATTAACTAAAATTCAGTCAATATTGTAGTTTTAAATATTATCTCAAACTGTTTGTAAGCAATACCTATATAGTAGTCCTAGATACATTACTATTGATCATTTTGTGTTTCAAACATATTTCTATACATCTAAGTAGATAGAGATTGTTAGTTAAATGTTTTTGCCTCATAATGATTCACGATTGATATAAACTTTAATGAACTCAACAACATTTGGAACTTTTAGGCCTTTGTTTTGACTTCGAGTATAGTAACAAAGTTATTTATGGTCCTGCAAGAGAAGGGCCAACCCACTATATATCTTATTATTAATTAAATGTACATTCTAGTAGAAATGAAATTCAAAAATTATCTTTGATAATAAATTGTTATAAGAACGGAAACGCTTACTAGAATAATAAATGTGGTGTACGTTGTATAGAACCCATGAATGTGATATGATGTTAAACACGTGCAGTGCCTAAAATCTCATTTATTTATTTAATTACTTAATTATTCTGTATCTTTTATTAAATCTAAACTATTTTACTGAACGTTATGATTACGCATACGTTTTGAACATATTTTGTACATATTGAAACTTAATCTTGTAGTACAAAGTATTAGTTACCATAAAGTTTAATAAAGACAAATTGATGTTGAAACTAGTCTTTCATTACATTTAGAATAAGATGTAAAATTTTACAACATAGACTATCAGAAGACGGCAAATCGGTTCGTGATAATAAAATATACTAATGTGATCTTGCGGCTAAATTAATTCAAGGGGAAGTTGTAAATAGTAAAGTAAATATACACAACGTGTACATTTACTTTCACGCCAGCCTGATCTCGACATTCAATATACTATAGTGTAAATAAATAAAATTGTCTGGCATTGAATATTCTCGGAAAGATGGGAAACGTCAATAACAAAATCATCTTTGCCGATCTGAGGCACGTACGAAACATTGAAAATTTGACCTCATTATAATGTTTTGGCGCGTTTGTACTGAAAAGTACTTATTTCTGTTTCACTTTGAACTTTTTTCAATCAACTTATCAGAGGTATACTTTATATACCTATTCATAACAAAGATTCAGGAACTTGCAAATATTTAAATAGGTACTATATTTTATGAGTCTGACTTTCTTCAGAAGAGTTAATAATATTACCGAGCCCGCCATAATTACTGCACCAAACACCCTTCATCCCTCCGAACACCATTAAAGCAGCTTTTATTCAGTACAGGAAATGTTCACAAACAAATTCATGCCGAGGAACTTTAGCTGAGCATCATAGTCTTATGTAAACAATGTACGAACAGAGTCAACAACAACAGAGGACTTTCATCTAAAGTCTGGTGTAATGCGTGTTAACTATTTACATATTTATTAGGAACCGTTGCTACTGAATTCGTTCTGAAAACCTAATTATATTCTAGAACTTGTAAAAATATCTGTTGGTTGGTTGTTTGATCATTTATAATTAAACCAAGCAATAGATATCATTTAAATAAACGAAGATGAGTCCAATTAAATTGAAACCCAAGTAGCAAAAGCTTCGATAACCAAGACGTTTTATCACCAAAGAGTGATATAGTAGGCCTATAATGGTAACCATTTTGAGTGCTTGTACAATAAAGGTTCTTAACAGAGCGATTTGGTTCTATAAGATAAAAGAGCATTTAATTTTTATATTGTTTAACTCTTAGAACTCTTACAGGACCATTCAAAATAATCTTTTAAGCATTGCACTGTAATAGATTTAGAAAAGGTATTATGATACTATTTAAGTACTAATGACGACCCAACTAACACTTTTACGTAACTATAATATTATACACTAATAAAGCGTCAAAATAACTTTTCTAGTACCAGTATTGTAACAGTATCGAAAACACCATTACATGATCAAACTGAAAAAGTAACCCTACACAACCACTACGTAACCTTTTAACTTTTTAAAAGTTCCCTCAACGTCTCTATGGGACTAGTTCTGTAAAAGTCGTAACAACTCTTCTATAGTACTAAATAGTACCATAGCGACTCCTGGTGCAGTTGCTACATAACTTAATAGCACTATAAACATGTTTTGGTTACTTTTGTAGTGCAAATTTGTCACCTTGAGAAACTTTATGTAATGTTTATAGAATAAATCAGTGACAAAGCTAGGGCCTATTTGGGGTTTTGTAAACGCTTACAACACTATTTTAGTACAGTCGAACAAGCTAATAAGTATACAGCCAGCTAACTTGAATTTACTTATAAGATTATAAAGATAAATTTAGAGACTCAAGTCAAACGATACAGCGTTTGGCAACAGTTGCTTATTGCGAAACACTTTATAGAACAAAATTGCAACCAATATTTAGTGTGTACTAGAATTATAAAGATCTCTACGTGTATACTTATTAGCTTGTTCGACTGTACTAATTATAAACACTAATGAATACGCTCTAACACGTTTTCAGGACTTTTATATTACCTAATTTTGTTACTTGAGAATCGCATCTCGATCTACTCCAAAGCATTAGATGAAGCGTTCCTTCGCGATGAAATGTTTATCAACTTCTGACAGGAAATCATTTTTCAAAGACCGCAGAGAGAAAGGAAAAATGGTAAATCATTCAATCACACGGCATTGTCGGATATTTTCATCACAACAAGTTCTCTCTACATTTACGACGGACTCGAAATGAATGAGGGCCTTCAAAATTTTACACGATACGACGTAGACATTTCTCGACAATGCTAGACAATTATTTTTACGAGCACACTAAATGGGAGACGGACAATCTTATTATGAGAAGACAATTTATTTTTCCAGCGATACTTTTACCTTGGCAGCTACTTCCCACGTTATGTCCGCCTCCGCACATACGGTCTTGTAGAAAACAACGTGTTCTACAAAGATGTTCAATTGTTTCTACTTTCAATCGTTAGTTCCTTTTTAACCGACTTCCCAAAAAGGGGGAGGTTCTCAATTCGATCGGTATGTTTTTTTTTTACTGATGATGATGATGCCATCTAGCCAATTTCGGCCACAGCGACTGCATTCGATGGTTTTCTAGAATGGTTGTCAAGAGCTTTGTTGTGCTGCACTCTCATGTGCTCTTAAGTGGCCATATCCAACTTTGGCCGAGAAACAACGAGCAAAAAGCGGACATAATTATCAGAACACCATTGACGATATTATAGGGTACAGCTGTTGGTGGCCTAGCTTTAAGGTCATCGCTTTTTTTTTAATACGGTTGTCGTCATCGTCGAGTAGTCGGGTTGTACAGTGCAAAAGATTAAGCCCCTTACCTCATGTTCCTTACCGTCGCGTCGTGCATCGTCGTATACCTATTAAGATTTCCGTGTGATACATCACGTAGCAGTGTCGCACGCTAGTACAGTCTGTACCCAGCATTACCTGATCCCGCTACTCACACCACTTGTCCTCTTCTTCTTTATACGAGGGGTCAGGTAATGCTGGGTACAAACTGTACATTCACGCTTGAATAAATATATTTCATCTTCATCTTTAGAATAGATGAAAACTATGTATTACAGGAATAGCTCATGGAATGGTAAAAATATTGATCAGTCACCAAGATGGTGCCCTGGCGAAGCTGGCTGGCAGAACACCGTAAGCCGATATATTTAAGTATCACCACTGCCATGGTAGAGGGTATTTAGTAGGTACGTAAAAGGTCAAGAAGTAAAGTAACAAACTCATATGCTCCATTAAAACGTACGTAGAAAATAACTTGTTCATAAAATGCAGAGCAGTGCAAGTTGTAGCCTTCGCTTCGCGTGTAATAAAGTAAGTAATGATGCAAATGTAGGTCGTGGCTCGGTGGCTCGTGACGAGCAGGCTCGCTTTAATTTCCCGTGGCCCAGCTTCGAGCATTCCTGGAGTTTACAGCTATCAAACTATTAGTGAATTTGTTCTCCAACATAATTAAATAGTGCATGTAATGGAATTTCAATTACTACAAGTACACAAGGCATCTGCGGGTACCCTGTAGCTATTAGTCTCGGTGAGGATTTGTGAACTAACTATCTCGAGCAAAGGAATTATATTTTGAGTGCATTAAAATCTAATCTATCCAATACATAAGTAAAACATTCTGCAAAAAAAAACTTTAATCATGTGATATCGTGAACATGCCTCCTGGGTGGTTTGTTTGTAAACGTTGAATTTGGCAACGATTTAAAAGCATGTTCATTGGAAATGGAAATTTATGAAACATAATTGATTTGCAATGAGTAGGTATTCGATATTCAACACATAACATTATATTCTGTTAATTTGTTCAAGCGAAACGATGAAAATCGCTGAAAAAGTAAGTTTGCACAGAACAGTAATAAAAAACTTTCTTATTATGTTATTTCGTTTATAAAATCAATTGTTTGCTATTCACAAAAATTGACATGTATGCCGCTTCAATTAATTTGAATATTATCCAACGGCTGCATATTGTTGTTTACGCAACCACAAAACAAAAAGGTAAAACTTTAGGCAACTGCGATATTCCGGGGAAACGCGGAGGTAACCAGAAACGTGTTAAAAATTAGGCCACTGCTGACCTCCAATCAGCAGTGGCCTAATTTTTATGCGGATATCCAAAATAAAGCCTAAGGGATAATGTCAAGGGCTGCGGGTTGTTCGAAAGAGATACCGTGGCCTCGACACAAAGGGAACATGGGTGGTTTTTAGTAAGTAGAAGTCTGACACTCCCTTCTGCTCTCCCCAGAGCGGGAGGAGTCATTTGATGATTTCCCACCACCCCTGAAAAAAAAAGGGATAATGTCAAATGGTCCGAATAACAAATACTTAGGAAAATCGCCAACAGCAGTCAAGATAGTAATGATCTATCTCCTATGACCGTCCATAATAGTCATCAAACAATACATATCTCGCAGTTTTTACGGACATTAACACATTGTAATTCATATTATCATAAGAGTCGTTTTTCTACGGAATAATGTACCCATTTTCTCGCACATTTGGAGTGCTTACTCGAGAGTTGATGCGTTGTTATTATTTTTGGTGTATTTTATCCTATTCGTGTCTTTAAGTGTATTTTTTCGTGACATTCGACATTCAGCGGAAAAAAGACGCACATTTTGGTAAACACCATGCTCCTAACACATAGCGATCAGCTGTGACTCTGTGACGTATTTACGAAGATTCCTTTTCCTATAGAATTTCCCGTTTTTCTTTATCGGATACTTACGATGTTATTGTTTTTCTGTGTGATCTTGAAACAATACAGATATTCACATAATTTTGTCAATACTGGATCAACTGGTGGATGAGACGGCATAGGAAACCATAACCTAATACATATATGCGTACGGATTCGACAACTTTTCACCCTGCCACTGAGTAATAAGGTGCAAAAGTGGTCGTCCGTCAGTAAGCGCGGTATCTATAATATAACTCATGATGAGATAATACTTACTTGCCTTCCATAGGTATTTGCAGCGTAGGTCGCTTATTGTTAACTTACTCATAGGTAAAAATAATAAATAAAATAAATGTATATTTAAGGTTTCTTTCTGACCACCTAACGACACTAAATATTTTGCCATTCATCATCACACTATTGTCCTGAATATTCAATTACTGAAAATCTATTGTGAAATGTTTCTGTTCAGTTAGTTTTTCGCTCCAAATGTCTCTTTGTCTACTACGACAGGTGTTAATCATTTTGTTTGGTTTGGATTGTTGTTTGTATTTGAAAATTGTGTAAGGCAGTGTTACTCAATTCTACAAAAGGTTGACAGAGTTCACCCTATTCTCATTTCTGTATGAATGCACGAAAGAGTCTTAATTATCCGACATATAGGGTGTAAAAGTACCCTTAACGCAAACGAAGGGCACTTGTTCTCCCCACCACTGCGATAATTTTTTTGTTCTAGACCATACCTGGGAACCTCCTAGTTACGGAGATATTGGGGGTCAAAGTTCCAAATTTTTCACAGCTGTTTTTGTAAATACTAGTATTTCAGGTTTTAACTTTACTTAAATTACCTCCATGACCCGCTTACTATCCAAAGCATCCACTAGCACAATGTTTTAAGAGTGCTACTTTGAGTTTTACCGTAAAATGTGATTTTTGAGCCCAAAAAAAAAAGTCATTTCCCAGCAAAAATTTTTGCGTAGGGGTACTTAGTTTGATGTACAGAATGCTTGGTTGACGGATGCGTGAAGGGTTCGTTTACACCCTGTATATAAGACGACAAAATTACTCTTAGCATGAATCAACTCCGATAAATACATAACCTTATGGTGGAGTACCTACAAGATCTTTTCGGGAAGCTGAAGATGCACCCCGTCCAGACAAAGCCTGATGACACCCATGATCGTTTTGTGTAAATACATCGTTCAACAAGATGTTTGATTTAAAGAACTTCGTTTTTTTTTTAACTCATTGGTTCACCCCCGTTGTTATTACTGTTTTGTTATAGAAACACAATTCAATTAATTTTATAATCACATGTATTATTTAACAAACTTATCAAATAGTAGAATTATTTTTAAAGAATATTGTTAGTTCGGTTTATTTTTCCATGGTATTTTATTTCAACGGAAATAGAAAAATAGACGTTATGTTATCCATCATTTTAAGCGTTTAAGAACTTTAAATTAAAAATAATAATATGTTTCTAAAAAGTCAATATGTTGTGCTACAAAAGTAAGTGACAAAAACGAATCACTGCAAAATCGACTACACGTAGTTTTGTCCGGCCTACTCCTAGAGTGTAATTTAAGCCTGCGTAGGCCGAACCCTCAGTATTGAGGAGAAACGACGCATAGACGAGGAGGAAACCGAAGCTAGTGCTGCTGGCTGTGGTGGTGAGCGTTAATACCAGGTGCGACGTAAACCTGGTGTCCCGCCGGAGCCCCACAGTGCCGGAGCCGTGACAGAAACCATGCCTGCTGCATGCCTACTTACTGCATGCTTGCTCCATTCATGGTGTATGCTTGTTTGCATGCTTCTTACAGGGACATAAAAACCACACATATTTCACATGTTATATACGTTATGTTACCTGTGACCCACGGATGCCCCTCACGTTAAAGGGGACAATATACAAGTCCGTGATTAGACCTGTGGTACTGTATGGATCGGGATGCTGGGCTGTGAAAAAGATGGATGAAAAATGATTGCATGTAGCTGAGATGAGAATGTTGAGGTGGATGTGTGGTGTGACAAGAATGGATAATGTAAGAAGGAACGAGTATATTAGAGGAAGTTTAAACGCTGCGCCAGTTACAGAAAAGTTGAAAGGAAATCGAATGTCGTGGTATGGACATGTTATGAGTAGGGACGAATCGCATGTGACTAAAGAGGTTTTGGATATAAATGTTAATGGATGGAGAGGGAGAGGAAGGCCAAAGAAAATATGGTTGGATTGTGTGAGGAATGATATTATTATGAAAGAGAAAGGAGTAAATGCCACTGTGACGTCTAACAGGGGAGAATGGAAAAAGAAAACGGGTTGCGCCGACCCCAAATAGAATAGGTATAAGGGCAGGAAGATGATGATGTGGGCTCAGTCGCAAAATGTCTCTTTCGCAAAATATCTACTGGTAGCAAAATGTATCTTTTTCATAATGTCGTTTTCGCAGAATGTCTCTTTCGCAAACTGTCACTCTAGGACTTAAAAAAAAATTGCCAAGTTTATAAAAAAGTTGTTATATTCTGATTTCTTATTAAATAACCATACCCAAAAAGGAGATTTAAGTTTTAAAAAAAAACCTTCGGATGAGGCCCATTATGAGCATCCACGTTTCGGTCTCCTATGCAACCATTGGCAACACAAACTGGTCATAGACATTCGCCTCGAGACACTGTGACAAGGAAATAAATCGGAAAAAACAACCTTTTTTATAAACCTGGCAAAAAAAACTAAGTTCTAGAGCGACATTTTGCGAAAGAGACATTCTACGAAAACGAGATTATGAGAAATACACACTTTGCTACCGTAGACCTACATTTTGCGAAAGAGACATTTTACGACTGAGCCGTCGTGAGTGAGAGATATTATTCTTCTATGAATTTTCTAACATTCATTAGTGTACAAGCATTCTGCGTATTGAATTATTGTATGAAATGATATTGTTAGACAAAAATCATCTGAAACGATTAGCTATAAAATAACGAACAACCGCTTTGTTAGCCTACCCAGTAGAGCCCAAGGTATCATTTTCACAGAATTCCTAGCAGACATACATTGTATAATTTTAATAGATAACGAGGTGACAACATTGTGTAAATACTTAAATAATTAAAATTCCCAGTTTCGGTGCGAGCCATGTCGACGTCCGTCAGTCGAAGCGTGCGCTCGGGCCCGCGAGCCGTGAAATCCAATTTGCCAACGCTGCACGCTGCAACGAGCCATCTACGTCACTTACAAACTGGAGCTATACCCATATTTAACCATTCTATGTATATTTTGACCTAAACTATAAGTTCAAAATTTTCGGAATATATCATTTATTTCTACTGCGAAAACATCAGCTCTGTTCGACTGGAAATGTAAATACGAACTGAAAACCTAAAACTTTTAGTTGATCGAAAAACAAGAGTTGTGGCTCGGTCTCGTTACATTTGCGTCGCCTTTCTCTTATACCATTTTATATTATTTCTATTTTTTGTTAAGAATCTCATTTGCCTCCGTTGCAACTGTCTTTTTCCTCTTCAATGATATTGTAGACATTAGAAAGTATCGGAAAAGAGCAAAGTAAGTGGAAAAACAAGATCTCCTTCATTTTACTTTGCTTTGAGTTCGGTAACAAGAGACGTAGGTAATGGTAGAATTTATCTCGACTCCTGCTCCATTTTATTCCAGGCACGTGTAGATTGCCCACTTAATTAACCCCTAAGCATTAACAACCCTCTATTTATTTTATTACAATCGTTAATGAATATTTTAACCCTAAGGTTGAATGGAAACTATTTCGACTACGAATGGACCATTATTTAACGTAGATACAGAACGGGCTGAGTTTGGGATTATATCATTCCGCATATAACTGCTGACGGAACTGTGCAAGATAGCGTAGTATGCTAGGTTATCATCTGCGGGAAAAGCCGATTTCCCGTAGACCCGTATGCGTGGAGACGATCGTGCAATTATTATGTAATCCCCTACCTTTCTAAACTACATATATGTCTATGAACATACACAGTATCAGATTGGACCGCTAACACTGAACAAATACGGGACTGAAAAGTACACACATAGTTTTATTTGCTGTATGATTACAATCGGGCGGGCACACGCGGCACGGAAGCGTGATTGATTGCCTGACACGCTTGTGGAACTGTAATCTCGTGTATGGACGTGTCACACACACACATGAAACTGATGCTGTGTGTGTATTGTGTACCGGACTAGGGAACATGATAAGTTTTGTTTTTTTAGGTATACAGTACACAAAGGCGGCTTATGGCGGTGGGTTAAGACGCGACGGCACTGCGGTTTGTTCTGCATTCAGTCTTTGTTCATGGTGATCCTTATTACATGGAACTTATTTTTTGTAAAATGACACAGAAAATAAGCTCTCTAGGGTATCTCTTTCGATCAAACCGCAGCCCAAGCTAGTATACCCCCTAAAAATAATAGCAATACACTTTGGTAAGACTGGATGTCAGACTTGCGGGCCACTGGCTACCTGTTACGACATTCAAAGATCTACAAATGACAGTACATACCAACGGCTTTACGAGCTGTCCGTGGCACACGAAACGAGTATGTAATGGGTAGTCACCCATCCACAGACCAACCTGGGCATGCGCAGCTTAACCTGAACTTTAATCCGAGCGGCTGTTATTATCTAGCCACGAGCTCTACATTGTTACCTCAAAAATAAAGAATCAAATTTCATTTAAAACCCTTTCAGTTATGCGAGCATTGATCCATAGAACAACCCTTTATGAACGTAGTAACGTGGGGGTGTGGAATCTCTCGTTACGGAGCAAACAAGGTGATATTCAGAGTCGCATCACGTTTCCTATTCCATTGCCAATAAAAACAACATTGCCGTAAGCAATTTGCAAGTTAGTATGCAGACCTGTATTAACTGCTATTGTTTCACTTATATCCTCTTATATCGGATATCTGTAACGATAGAAGCTCTGGGAATTTGCGTATTTAACATACTCGATGGCGGCTGTTTACCAGTACCTGTTTCATGGGTACTTTGCCAGTGATTACAAGGGCGGATCCAGGGGGGGGGCAAGGGGGCACGTGCCTCCCCCCCCCCTTCGATATTCGACTTTATTTTGATTTTTATTTTAATTTGATTTGAATTTATACGTTTTGTGTTATATGAATTATAATCTGAAATAAATGAATTAATAATAATATATTTCAAATAAGTCTAGAAGTCAAGAAGTAATTTTTTTTTAAATATTATTGTTTTTTTTTATGTTTTATGATCATGCATCATCGCATCATCTGTTGCATGTAGCTGAGATGAGAATGTTAAGGTGTAGGTATGTGTGGTGTGACAAGAATGGATAAGGTAAGGAACGAGTATATTAGAGGAAGTTTAAAAGTTGCGCCAGTTACAGAAAAGTTGAAAGGTAATCGAATGTCGTGGTATGGACATGTTATGAGGAGGGACGAATCGCATGTGACTAAAAAGGTGATGGATATAAATGTTCATGGATGGAGAGGGAGAGGAAGGCCAAAGAAAAGATGGACAGATTGTGTGGGGAATGCAAATGATATGAAAGAGAAAGGAGTAAATGCCACTGTGACGTCTAACAGGGAAGAATGGAAGAAGAAAACGTGTTGCGCCAACCTCAAATAGAATGGGATAAGGGCAGGAAGATGATGATCTGTGATGATCAAAAGCTACATGAAAATGAATTTAAAAACCTTTTATTGCGTATTGTTTCATTTTTTTAAACAACCGCGTTGTTTATGAGAAATATAAACTTTTTTTGGCAAACTAATCTTTGTTGCAAATGTTTATCTATCTATATATCTTCTTCTTCTTTCTTATCTTCTTATATATAAAAATGAAACCCGTTTTCCGTTGTCACGACATAGCATGAAAACGGCTTGACCGATTTGACTGATTTTTTTTTTTTAATGTTCGTTGAAGTTCAAGGATGGTTTTTACGGCGAGAAAAATTCGAATAATGGCCGAAAAAGCCCTAAAAACAGGCCTTTTCTTTTTCCCATACAAACGTTTTCTCACTAAAACGTAAAATCAATTTGAGCTTTAATACCGTACTATAAAGTTTAAGTGTTAGTGGAGAGGTTCCGGGAAGGCAAAACAATTGAGTGACGTTCAGTTGTTCAGTCAACGAATGACAACTTCAAACAGACCATACGACATTATCACAATAATCACAAATAATTACTGTTTCTTTCACAATAGAAAAACGATTTTTCAAATGGTGTTTGCGTATAATATAAAAATTAATTGCTGTTAGTTAGTCGCGCTAAAACTAGAGAACGGCTAGACCGATTTGTCTAATTTTGGTTTTGAAACATTTGTGGCAGTCCAGAGAAGGTGAGAAATTAGTAGTATGTAGGTAGGTAGGTGGTAGGTAGTTGGTACGTAGGCAGGTAAAAGGGCATTGCAACGCACGCGGGGTACAGCTATATTATATAAAAATGAATAGCTGTTCGTTAGTCTCGCTAAAACTCGAGAACGGCTGGACCGATTTGGCTAATTATAGTGTTGAATTATTCGTGGAAGTCCAGGGAAGGTTTAAAAGGTGAGAAAGTGGTAGGTACCTACCTACCACTTTCTACTACTCTACCTACTACCCTGCCTACCTAGGCAGGGTAGCAGGTAGAGTAGTAGGTAGGGTAGTAAGTAGGATAGTAGAGTAGGTAGGGTAGTCGGTAGAGTAGTAGGTAGGGTAGTAAGTAGGTAGGGTAGTAGGTAGGTCGGGTAGTAGGTAGGTAGGGTAGTAGGTAGGTAGGTAGGGTAGTAGGTAGGTAGGTAGGGTAGTAGGTAGGTAGGGTAGTAGGTAGGTAGGGTAGTAGGTAGGTAGGGTAGGAGGTAGTAGGTAGGTAGGTAGTTGGTACACAGGCAGGTAGTAGGTAGGAAAAAGGGCATTGCAACGCATGCCGGGAACAGCTAGTTTAAAATAAAAATGGATCTATAATAATAATTACAGGTGGTAGAAAAATAGTAATGAACAAATCCGTTTTAAATTATATATTTTTTTAAGGAATGGTTTTTCTTTTTTAAGTCATAATTTGCATCAAAGGTTATGTTTCCTAAAATAAATGTCAAATTGTCATATACCTAAACGACGCAATAGTTGATAACATTTTTTAAACAAGATATACAAAAAAAAAACTAATCAATAGTAACATAAATAAAAAATTAGAAAACAATTTTTAATCAAGCTTTTTAGTTTGTTATTTAAAAAAAATCTATAATGAATTAAGATTATAAAAAAATTAAAAATAACCGTTTTATCATTTTTTCAGCCGGAATCTCTTTTGAGACCTTTCAGAAAAAAAAACTCAGATTTGGTATGAATAAGGAATTATTGCACTTGCAATGGTTATATTTAAGTAGGAAAAAGTTGTTAATTAACAAAAGCATAACTAAAAGAATAATCGCGATAAAACATTTTTAACAGCAGATCTCTGTAGCAGATGCCTGAATATTATATATAATATTTTTTTATATTTAATAAGTTTAAAGAGTAGGTATTTGTTCATGATAAGTCGGAAAGGGGCCAGCTTACGCAAACCTGAGTCCCCGTTTCCGACCGACACTTTCAACCCTCTGGGAAAGTGCACGTTGATTTTTTCAAAAAATACTTACACGCTATTCCGAATCGAATGACACCTGGTTCAAATTTTCAGGAGGCGGAGAAAAAGAAATGAATCAAAAAGCGCTTGTTGACTAGACAACATATTGTACCCCTTGATCCGCCCCTGAGTGATTAACTGAACCGTCTTCTTCGTTGGTCTAGTAGTCGCAAGCGCCCTTAATGAGCATGAAGTCCTGTGTTCGTTTTCCAGGTCGGACAAAGTGTTATTGGGTTTTTCCATAAAGAATTTCTCAATAACATCCACGATCGCTATATATTTGCAGCCTGTCCGTCAGTCTGTCTGTCAGTCTGTCTGTCATTCTGTCTGTCTGTCTGTCTGTCAGTCTGTCTTTCAGTCTGTCTGTCAGTCTGTCTGTCAGTCTGTCTTTCAGTCTGTCTGTCAGTCTGTCTGTCAGTCTGTCAGTCTGTCTGTCAGTCTGTCAGTCTGTCTGTCAGTCTGTCTGTCAGTCTGTCTGTCAGTCTGTCTGTCTGTCAGTCTGTCTGTCAGTCTGTCTGTCAGTCTGTCTGTCAGTCTGTCTGTCAGTCTGTCTGTCAGTCTGTCTGTCAGTCTGTCTGTCAGTCTGTCTGTCAGTCTGTCTGTCAGTCTGTCTGTCAGTCTGTCTGTCAGTCTGTCTGTCAGTCTGTCTGTCAGTCTGTCTGTCAGTCTGTCTGTCAGTCTGTCTGTCAGTCTGTCTGTCAGTCTGTCTGTCAGTCTGTCTGTCAGTCTGTCTGTCAGTCTGTCTGTCAGTCTGTCTGTCAGTCTGTCTGTCAGTCTGTCTGTCAGTCTGTCTGTCAGTCTGTCTGTCAGTCTGTCTGTCAGTCTGTCTGTCAGTCTGTCTGTCAGTCTGTCTGTCAGTCTGTCTGTCAGTCTGTCTGTCAGTCTGTCTGTCAGTCTGTCTGTCAGTCTGTCTGTCAGTCTGTCTGTCAGTCTGTCTGTCAGTCTGTCTGTCAGTCTGTCTGTCAGTCTGTCTGTCAGTCTGTCTGTCAGTCTGTCTGTCAGTCTGTCTGTCAGTCTGTCTGTCAGTCTGTCTGTCAGTCTGTCTGTCAGTCTGTCTGTCAGTCTGTCTGTCAGTCTGTCTGTCAGTCTGTCTGTCAGTCTGTCTGTCACTCTGTCTGTCAGTCTGTCTGTCAGTCTGTCTGTCAGTCTGTCTGTCAGTCTGTCTGTCAGTCTGTCTGTCAGTCTGTCTGTCAGTCTGTCTGTCAGTCTGTCTGTCAGTCTGTCTGTCAGTCTGTCTGTCAGTCTGTCTGTCAGTCTGTCTGTCAGTCTGTCTGTCAGTCTGTCTGTCAGTCTGTCTGTCAGTCTGTCTGTCAGTCTGTCTGTCAGTCTGTCTGTCAGTCTGTCTGTCAGTCTGTCTGTCAGTCTGTCTGTCAGTCTGTCTGTCAGTCTGTCTGTCAGTCTGTCTGTCAGTCTGTCTGTCAGTCTGTCTGTCAGTCAGTCTGTCTGTCAGTCTGTCTGTCAGTCTGTCTGTCAGTCTGTCTGTCAGTCTGTCTGTCAGTCTGTCTGTCAGTCTGTCTGTCAGTCTGTCTGTCAGTCTGTCTGTCAGTCTGTCTGTCAGTCTGTCTGTCAGTCTGTCTGTCAGTCTGTCTGTCAGTCTGTCTGTCAGTCTGTCTGTCAGTCTGTCTGTCAGTCTGTCTGTCAGTCTGTCTGTCAGTCTGTCTGTCAGTCTGTCTGTCAGTCTGTCTGTCAGTCTGTCTGTCAGTCTGTCTGTCAGTCTGTCTGTCAGTCTGTCTGTCAGTCTGTCTGTCAGTCTGTCTGTCAGTCTGTCTGTCAGTCTGTCTGTCAGTCTGTCTGTCAGTCTGTCTGTCAGTCTGTCTGTCAGTCTGTCTGTCAGTCTGTCTGTCAGTCTGTCTGTCAGTCTGTCTGTCAGTCTGTCTGTCAGTCTGTCTGTCAGTCTGTCTGTCAGTCTGTCTGTCAGTCTGTCTGTCAGTCTGTCTGTCAGTCTGTCTGTCAGTCTGTCTGTCAGTCTGTCTGTCAGTCTGTCTGTCAGTCTGTCTGTCAGTCTGTCTGTCAGTCTGTCTGTCAGTCTGTCTGTCAGTCTGTCTGTCAGTCTGTCTGTCAGTCTGTCTGTCAGTCTGTCTGTCAGTCTGTCTGTCAGTCTGTCTGTCAGTCTGTCTGTCAGTCTGTCTGTCAGTCTGTCTGTCAGTCTGTCTGTCAGTCTGTCTGTCAGTCTGTCTGTCAGTCTGTCTGTCAGTCTGTCTGTCAGTCTGTCTGTCAGTCTGTCTGTCAGTCTGTCTGTCAGTCTGTCTGTCAGTCTGTCTGTCAGTCTGTCTGTCAGTCTGTCTGTCAGTCTGTCTGTCAGTCTGTCTGTCAGTCTGTCTGTCAGTCTGTCTGTCAGTCTGTCTGTCAGTCTGTCTGTCAGTCTGTCTGTCAGTCTGTCTGTCAGTCTGTCTGTCAGTCTGTCTGTCAGTCTGTCTGTCAGTCTGTCTGTCAGTCTGTCTGTCAGTCTGTCTGTCAGTCTGTCTGTCAGTCTGTCTGTCAGTCTGTCTGTCAGTCTGTCTGTCAGTCTGTCTGTCAGTCTGTCTGTCAGTCTGTCTGTCAGTCTGTCTGTCAGTCTGTCTGTCAGTCTGTCTGTCAGTCTGTCTGTCAGTCTGTCTGTCAGTCTGTCTGTCAGTCTGTCTGTCAGTCTGTCTATCGATCAGTCTGTCGATCAATGTGTCGATCAATCTGTCGATTTGTTTACAGACAATCGCCACAGAAGTTATGTTAAGAATAGCGTAAGTATTTGACAAGAATAGGAGTAACCAGCTAAGAAAAAGATCCCGTTTCCAAAATTTTAACATAATTTATTTTTACTGTAATACAATGTGGAACTTAAAAGATAGTAAAAAATATTGAATGTGAAATAAAAGTAAGGCGGGTCAAATTCCTCCAAAATTGTATGAATTTTTGACGTTTACATCATATCAATAACCCAAGCAAGCGCCTAAATAACTTAAAACTGATTTCTTACGGCTTGAAGTAGAACTGTCACTGTTAGCCTGACTGACACTGTCAGGAACCTCTTGGTAGGATGATGATGATAATGGGGGTTTAGGAGTTGCCACCTCCCCATGACTTATTCCACTATCAGATAGACTGATGAAACTATCAGGTTTTTTTGTAAAAACAAGACGACGTGTCAGCAGACTCGAAAAGTAAGGTACTGTTTTTTTGTTGCTTAAAAGGGGATTTTTAGGGTAATTCGATTTCTTATGTATGGCAACCCTTTGGCTCACGAAAGTAAGTATTGTCAAAATATCAGCTTCCGTCGCCGAGGCCTCCAACTCTTGACATAGTTCTTGTATGAACCAAGAGCCAAAATTCACATCCCTCCACGAGATATATCCAGGTACAGACGAAAGTGCGAGTAAGCAGTCACGATGAAACGGAAGTTTGTCTGATTCGAACTCTCCGTCTGCTTCGGTACAGTTGAATGTAACACCACCATCTAAGCCTTCACCTTGACAAGCTTCAATTATAAATAACTTCGGCTTGCCCGCAAGTGAAGGACAGTTTTTATCGGTAAACGGACACCACAATTCTTCCGCTCTGTAATGTATATCATCTGCATACAAACATCCATGAGAGTATCCATGAGTTAAAACCACAATTAGAAGACAATCATTCTTCGAGTGATCCATCTCCGCAGTCTTATCAATTTGCTCAATAATTTCTTTATATTCTAGATTATGGAAAACATCAACACTAAATGATAACAGTTTCAGGCATGTCTCCAGCCTCTGCCAATCTTTATCATTGCCAGATCTTGGTTTCAGCCCTAGTTGTTTTTTAAATGAATCGTGACTAAAAATGAGAGCCTTACCCCGGTGCTCGTAGTCCATGTTGTAAAATTCATTTCTTAATTTATTATAGGAATCATAATGTGAATTTTGCGATGCTTTTGCATTTCCTGCCATTTTATGTAGATAAGAATATATACGTAATGCACAGTCACACTAGTAATTAGATAAGGCAAAGATATTCAGACAATTATATACCGACTGCTCAACTCGCAGCAACTCGAGCTTCTACTACAAGGGTAGCAGTAACGATTGCACGTTATCAGCCAATACACTTTAAAACATGCAGATGTGTTGCGGTATTTATAAGTGATGACGTGATGAAAGATGACGCAACAGTCGAACGTGTTTATTGCAAAGCAGAATGGGGATGTCCTGCGCACGTTTGTGTTACCATATTATGTTTTTCCAAATAATCACATCTAGGTAGTATGTAACAAATAACTTGGAGTTAAAGCATTGAATGATACCGTCACACTCTCACATCGCAATAGGATTATCCTAATCTGTTCAAACTAGCTGTTTTGGCAATGTTTCGAAGATGGCATGGTGCTTTATAGTGACAGTTAAAGAAAAGACCGAGTAGTTCATTCGGACTGCCGTGTTGGTCTGATAGTCACCAGCGCGACTGCAATGCACGAGGTCCTGGGTTCGACTCCTAGAATATTCTGATTTAAAAGAATATTCTGATTTAAAAGAGTGTCCATGGAGTTTCTTGCCCGTTCTTCTCCATAGAGATCTACGCTAGGGAATGGGCAACTACAGTACTTTCACAAGTTATTATGCCTTGTGACTGTGACTGTAGCTTAGGAGTGCAATGCGTCGTCCCGGGGGTTGCTGTGTCGAGTTGCGCGTCGCCGGATGTCTGCGGCAGCGAGTGCTGTGGGTGCGGGGGCGCGCGGCGGCTCGTGCCGTGGCGGTGGGTGCGCGGGGCTCCGGGTCGCGGGGTGGCGGTTGCGCGTTGCGGCGTGCATTCGTTGTTCCGTGATTTGGAGTCTCGTGCATTCGTTGTTGCGGTGTGCGTCGCTGCGTGCTTTCGTGCTCGCAGTGTTCGTTGTTAAGGGCATTCGGCGGCGTGTGGTTCGGCGTGGTGGCTTTCGGGATGACGTATTGCACTCGTAGTTTAGTTTTTATGAATTGTTCTTCTGACATTCAAAAGTACCAGTAATGGTTTAATTGAAATAAATGCTTTGACTTTGACTTTGACTTTAGAACGTGCAAAGTGTTATTGGGTTCTTCAATCAAGAATTTCGCAGTAACAGCGACGGAGGCTGGTTTTGTGCCCGGTTGATGGTAATGACTTTCCCCTATTAACTGGTACTTAAACATTATTAAATGGCAAAATATGGATCTACAATGGCTACACCTATGCCTAACCCTTGGGGGATTACAGAAGACAGAGAAATAAAAACATCCCCACTTTAACGTGTGATGGAGATACACGCAAAAAAATATCGAGATTTTATTTTGCCACTTTGTCAGCGTACTAAACTCATCTGTATATTCATGCCAAATTACAGCTTTATAGTACTTATTGTCTTTGAGCTATAGTGCGGACAGACAGGCACACAGACGAACAGGACATGGCGAAACTATAAGGGTTCCTTGTTGACTACGGAACCCTAAAATCAGTGTTCAAATACAGCCGAATACTATGTGCGAGTGGCGTCTACATAAACGCTGCAGCCGTGCCCTCTATTTATCGATCCACACCTGCAGGAAAGAGCCCATTTGTTCCATATGTACGAACAGATGAGTGAATCAAAATCCGTCACTCGGCTTCATTGAGTCGCATTGAGAACACACGAATATGGAGGTACCTACTCGTATCTAATGAAATGTGAAAATTTTTGCGTAATTTTTAAGGACAAATGAAATTAGGAATCAGCCAATATTTGATGAAACATTGATTCCAAATTGGGAGCGCTTGTATGTGCTAATAAAATTCGCTTCGAACTTGAAACACACATTACTTCATAGAGACGGTTTTCGTTTAAACTACAGTAGTAGTACTATTTAACCTTAGTAACCTTTTTAAACACCTTTTTGGGGGGGGGGGGGGAATCATCAAATGACTGCTCCCGCTCTGGGCGAAGCGGTAGGGAGTGTCAGACTTCTACCGACTAAAAACCAACCATGTTCCTTCTTAGCCCTTTGTGCCGAGGCCGCGATATCTCTTTCAAACAACCCGCAGCCGACGTCATAAACACCTTTGCTTGTCTTTATTTCGAAATGTATTATTAGAATTTCTTCAATTATAAACAAGTAGTAAAAGACATTGTGGTGATTAATACAATCTCACCAACCGACAGTTGCGGAAAACGTTTTCAACGCCAACGTCCACAAAATTACTGTTCACGTTAACACCTTCAATCATATTTATGTAGTTAAAAATGTCGACTGACAAAACAGATCAATCACGTAACTATTATTGGCATACTATTTATATTTCTAAACTCTGTAAATACCTAAATATATCGTACCTATCTTAAGTTTATTAGAACACCCACAACAAGTTTTTAATATCTCAGCGTTACTGACTTTTTACACGACTGCCCCAAAAAAAAGAGTATGTATGTATGTATGTATGTATGTATGTATGTATGTATGTTTGTTTGTGAGTTTCTTTATTCCACCATAACTTCTAAACGCCTGAACCGATTTTGATGTATGTGGTATCGTTAGATTCATTGCGTCACCCCGGGTAACATAGGCTAGATAAAATATCAAAAAACATAATAGGGTGGCCATGGTTTAGAAATAAAAAGAACTTTTAATTTTTTTTTATTGAAATTTCAATGAAAAATATAATCATCGTCTAGAACTTATTAAGTAGATTACAAAAATATACCACAGTAGTATTCAATATCTATTGTTTACTAGTAATACTACTCAACAAATGATATGGTGACATTTTAAACCCGGGATCCGATACGAATAATAAGCTACATATCAATAGATTCTCTGTAATGAAAGAAATAAAACTGGCTAGGTTACAACTCCCAAATCCATCTACGACGGCACCTAAATGGTTTTTAAGTTTGTATGAAAAGTCAGTATGCGTGAATCAATTTACTTGAAACATGGCAAAAATATTAATTTAGAGAAATAATAATATTTGCAATAATAGAATTTTCAAAATCACCCCTTAAAGGGTAGAAAAAGAAGATCAGGGTAGATTTTGGTATGGACAAATCTGACTGCGAGATTCAACTTGAAATTCATTACTAACACAAATGAATAAATCATGACGTGTGTTATAAAACAATAGTTTAAAAAAACCGTGCGAGTTGAACCCACGCACCAAGGGATCTGTAAAAGTTTTTTGGTACTTATTATACTTAAAACTGTTTGGCACTACACTTGAATTTCTTAGAATGTTAACAAAATATTCAAAGTTCTTATCATTGTATGTAAATTGCATGTATATATTAAATTCAGCGTAAATTGTTTACAAATAGATACCTACATGAAATGAAAAATGTTTGTAGGTATAAATTACGCAATTAAGTCATTCAGATCATTTCACACGTTCCTGAGGAACAGGGTCTTGATTGACGGATATAGGCATACGGACAGACAGACGGAAAACAAAATGTACATATTATTAGAGTTCCGATTTTGCCGACCGGAATCCTGAGAAATGAATAAAAACACATTTTCCCCCTTCTGGGGGAGGCCTATGTCCAGCAGTGGACGTCTTATGGCTTAAATGATTGGTTATAGGTCAAAATACCGATATATCACTAAAAGATATGAAATAAAAAATAAATAATTAAAAAAATTAAAAAACACGCCTGCCATGACAAAAAGTACCTAAACTAAAAAATAAAAAAACAAGTCAAACGAATTCAGCGATGAATGGGAGCAAGGTCCCGTAAATGTATTCGAAAATGGAAAACTGAAAACTAAAACTTTTATTGCAGTCGGGGGACCTGTAAAGAATTGTTCCACCGAACTGTCCCCCGACTGCAATAAAAGTTTTAGTTTTCAGTTTTCCATTTTCGAATACATTTACGGGACCTTGCTCCCATTCATCGCTGAATTCGTTTGACTTGTTTTTTTATTTTTTAGTTTAGGTACTTTTTGTCATGGCAGGCGTGTTTTTTAATTTTTTTTTTATGCTTTATTTAACTACTAGCTGACGTCACGCGGTTTCACCCGCGTAGTTCCCGTTCCCGTGGGAATACAGAGATAAAAAGTAGCCTATGTCACCCGCGGATTGTGTAGCTTCCCAACGGTGCAAGAATTTTTTAAATCGGTTCAGTAGATCCCGAGATTACCCCTTACAATTTAACAAATATACAAACACACAAACTTTACTTCTTTATAATATTAGTATAGAAAAGGGGTTTTTATACACACGGTTATACCAACCCCATCGTGCCTTATGAACTAAATATAAACATATATGGAATATTACTATGTGTATTAGAACTTAGAAGGGGAATCACTGATTCGACATCTTCACTAAGCTACACAACCTCTTTGCAATTGTTACTGACTTAGTGAGCACAACTTTACCAATAGGCTGAGTTGTAAACATAACATCACGACTGTAATTTTCGAAGGGTTAGGCAGAGGTATCCTAATAGAACACCCAGATTTCAACAGTAGTGGTTGATGGCAATAGGCTCGCCCCCCATACACGGGACTAAAATTTAAATGGGACTTACAGATAACGCGAAATGTGGGTATAAATAAGTTGTAAAATTCGTGCAAAAACAGGTCAGCGCTAAACCTAATACCTGGAATACCTGTTACACCATACAAAGTATAGTAAGTACCAGGTACTAAGACTTTTGTGATCCTCCCATCACTTGGCGCTTTACAGTGTAATTCTACGTTATTAGCTCAAGTTACGAGCATGTTCAGTATTCTTTCTGTGAGATTAGACTATTTTTGAGCACAACGAGCAAATTTTTAATTAATTTTAACGGTTTGTTTGACTCATTTTCCAGGAATTCCGAAGATTCGTTAAACCATTAAATATAAAGTTCAGGCCAAATCAATGTGTAAGAAATTGCTGTTCTCAAAGCAGATAAGAAACAGGGGGGGGGGGGCGAAGCGAAGCAATATGACGAAACGATTGAGTAGGTACTTTCGCTGAGCCTTCATATTATACGACTTATATACCGAAAAAAGAACAATTCATTATACCTTCTTATCCTTATAGTACATTATTAGATTTATTACACGTATTTATTCACAAATAAAAACTAGTTTTTGATAAACTTGAGATTGCTCGACCGAATTATCTCAACTAATTCAGAAGGTTGGCAAAAGTTGAAGACAAAACTGAAAAACTCAACCTTGACAACATACACGACAAAGACAAAAATCATGATGAAAACCCTCAAAACTTTTGCCAAAGTAAAACTAACAACTACTCGCGTCGTCGACTCGAACATGCGTAAAGAATACAGAAGAGTGTCGTGTTATGTTATGATACTTATTTGAAGCACTTTTGAAACTCTGAAGTGTTAGCAGGTATAAAGTACCGATCATTATACTTGAAGGGCTGCGGAAATATTTGATACTCAACCTGTAAGTGGCAACATTAGCGGTGTTACCGCTCAGCGCTTCGTCATCGTTTATCACGATTGATACGGAAGTGAACTGTGAGGAAAAATCAATTAATATTTATATAAACGTGTATGTAGGTACTTGGAGAGTCATCTGATGAGTATAATATGGAAATGGATCGGTGTTCGACCTTTTTTTCATTAATATCAGTAAATAACCACTTTTTTTTAGTTAATTCTCTAAAAATTAAACCTTGCTAGATCGATGTATCGCCTCCGAAACCCCTGCATACTAAATTTCATGAAAATCGTCGCAGCCGTTACCGAGATTCAGATTATAATACAATAGATTTTTCTTAGGTTTTCGTGGGAACTTACTTAGTAATATATTATATGCAGTATAGTACTGAAGTATTTCATTTATAAAATCAGGCTATAGATTGTCTTTTTAACCGACTCCAAAACACAATCAACTGCATTATGATAATAGCAATGTTCATAAGGCGCAAGTCGAAAAAATCAAGTAAGCGAACAGTGAAATAGGTTTCTTTTTTTTTGTTCTCGGACACAAGCCCGATTGAAACGCCGCGCGCCGATAGCAAATTGTAGTAGAAGCACAATTCGTATTTGCAACCAATGTGCATTATAGTCATATTCGTGTACAGTACATATATAACAACTGAAACAATACTGGCTCTTTGATTCAGAATATTTTTTAAAAATCATACCAATTACTTTGAGTATGCAAATACATACATTTCAGAAAGCTCGTTCTTCAAGATCAGTTAATAATATTTTCATGCTACGAGTTTTCGAATACAGCTATGAGTTTTGTAGAGCCTACGTACTCGTAGCGCATGCAAGAGCGTAGCTGCGCTCTACGAAATGTGCTACGGAGCTACGCACTTGACCTTTTTACGGGATTTCACAATTTATTATGGCCAGTTCATGAGTTTCAGAGGCATCTCGTCGCAGCAGTCAGCACTTCTAGTTATATGGGCGCTATAAACCCCTTAACTTAATCGCCTTTCACAGATCCTTTCCACATGGTTGGGCAGTTGAGCTGCCGATACCGGAGCGAATATTTATTTCTTCTTCGCTATAAATCTGTTTACGTTTTCCTCGAATGGTATATTAATGAGTTTGAGGTTCCATAAATAAATTTAATAAAAAAATAAATACGGAAAATGTTATATTACTCGTACCTAGAAGTGTGATACTGCGGTGAAGCCATGCACGTTGGTACGTATAACGAGTTCATTTGATCTTTTCATGGAACACAACTTGTTTTAAAAAATCCTGTTCAGTTTTATTGCCACAGCACGTGTAAATAAAAAAGTAAATAATGAAAATCTGCACAACATTTTTCGTTAAATAATATTGCAAAATATTGTGATTCGTTTTACTTTATAACACCACAAAACATCACGTCTGTTTTCCATGAAGGATTAAGCAGAGGTTTTTAGTACACCAGCACTATAGTGTCTAAAAATTATTACTATACAATTTAATTAACGTTGAATTAATCAATTTGGTAAAGTACTTAAAGCTTAGGGTACTAAACCTAACAACATTAGCGTCTATATAATCAGCCGCCGTCTACTACTTAGGAGATTAGCTCACATAAACGCTATCAAAATCAGCGAGCCGACCAGCATTTCGTACCAAAATCGACTAACTGCAATCATAGATTCAATTAAGCATATACTAGCAAACTGGATCTGTCATGTAACATTATCATAATGGGATTGCCAATACACTCGGCGAGATTGAAAGTTAATATCGCTGATATTGCCATGATCTTACGTAGGGGAAGCCTCATTCTGCAATGACATATAACTGATTGCCGTGAAAGTTTGAATCCAGAATTTCTTGCGATACATAATTAGGTTACTCATAAGCGAAGAGTAGGTATTACTTACGTACTAATCTATCATGAACTGGAACCGGAAAACGTTGCGTTGGAAGGCCTCCCATAGGTGAACTGATGACCGGGGATCCGCTGGATGCGAGTAGCACGGGCCCGGTCAATGTGGCGACACTTAGGGGAGGCCTATGTCCAGCAGTGGACGTCTTTCGGCTGAAATGATGATGATGATGAGGTAGTGTAGGTACCGGTTACAGTAGCTTCTGAAAAATGATTTACTACCAAAATGCTTTTGTTTGGGAATTACATTAGTTGTTTTCCCACACACTGGGTTTTCTTCCAGTGGTTAAACACATAAATTATCACATTCTACTGAAAATTCATGCATCCCAAAAAATCCACAAATTCTTTTGCCCGTAGTCACGGATAACGTTAAAAAACGTCCAAAAAAGCTTGCTCTATTTTCCACACGATTAAAGTGCCCGTAATACCAGTTGACCTACATAGTCACAATCGATATGTTATTGCCCCTGAATGCCCCTGAATGCCCCTGACATTTGCATGCAAATGTGCAGATTTCGTATGCATCTGTGCTCACAAAGTTATTTATCAGTACAGTACCTAATCACACACATGAGTACATGACGTCGTCTGTCATATTTGTAAATAACATAACATCACGCCTGTAATCCCCGAAGGGTTAGGCAAAGGCGTACCTTATTCTACTTCTGCTTATCGTGTGGGCAACACGGCACACACCCTAGTGTCAGAGTTTCTAAACCGCCTCAAGGGCGTCTGACATGGTTTAACGACCGCCATTTCGCCATTTCGGCAGCCGGGACCAACAGCTTATACGTGCCTTACGTAGCACGGAATCATCTTTTTATCAGACAATCAGGTAATTCAAGCCTGCAATGTCCTAACTGGAAGCAACTTTACAAAGTATGCTTCCCGTGAGAATCACGACCACCGGGTCACAAGGCCTGTTATGGGTAAGTCCCATGTAATAGGGGTCGAGCCTATTGGCATCAACCGGGCACAAATCCAGACTCCGGCAGGCTGCTACTGAGAAATTCCTGATGGAAAAACCTAATAACACTTTGCCCAACCCGGGTATCGAACCCAGGACCTCATCCTCAGCAATCGCACTTGCGACCACTTGACCAAGGCAGTCATATTTGTAAGTAATTGTAATTAACATTTTTAACACTAACTTATACTTTTGTTTGGAGTTTCGTACTAAATTAAACCAACATAAATTTTCATTAGACTACATCTGAAGGATAAGACAAGGATTTATGAGCGTTGTTTAGATAATTAATTGAGTAGCAGTGTTGACTTAGTTTTTATAAAACATAAAAACTGGCCAAGTGCAAGTCGGACTTACACATGAAGGGTTCCGTACCATTCCGTCGGGGCTGCGGGTTGTTCGAAAGAGATACCGCGGCCTCGGTGCAAGGGCTAAGAAGGAACATGGGTGGTTTGGTAGTCAGTAGAAGTCTGACACTCCCTTTCGCTCTGCCCAAAAGCGGGAGGGGTTATTTGATGATTTTCCACTCGCCAAAAAAAAAAAAGACTTCGTGCTAGCAGTCATACTTGTTACCACTAGACCAAAGAGGCAGCAATTTATTTTAAACCAAAAGAAAGAAAATAAGGATTAAATATGTTTTTCGTCTGATAAAATGTTAGAGCAAAAATTGAGAGCTGTAGGTATTTCAAAAATCAAATGTTTTATTTCACTCCATGATTTTTATTTCTATAATCTGCTAAAAGTACTAAATTGATTTGCTAGTTTATTTTTTCTTTACAAAACATTTTCGGAATTTACGTAGGTAGTAGGTAGGCAATTATTTATTTTATTATTCAAAATAATAAAATAAATAATTGCCTACCTACTGATTTAGTTATTTTTTCAACACACTTGCTCATAAAGTGGCTCTAATTTCACCGCAATTAGGCATATAATGACACCTGTAATCAAACTGTGAATTTTTCATTACCATTATTCACAAGTGAGTTATAGGTTTTTTTTTTTTATTTTTTGGTTGAGTTGCTCTGTTCTTAAAAAAGTTTCGATACTAAAAAGATTGTGTTCAATACTACAAATAAATTAATGTACCTATTCCTTGCTCATTTCATGCAACTTCGAATTTAAATAGATAATTTCAACTTATACATACGTTTTTAATAAATAAAACTTTTGTTTTCTCTGTAATAAAAAAAACTTTGAATTCCCCATTTTGTACGTGACTGCAACACTATCCGCGGAAAGCCAAAAAAAAAAAACTTAATCTTTTAGTCTATAGCCGATCGCCATTGTTAGATGCGCGCTCAGGATAATTTATTAATTTAAATAGATAATTTCAACTTGTGTATACGTTTTCAATAAATAAAACTTTTGTTTTCTCTGTAATAAAAAAACTTTGAAATCCTCATTTTTTACGTGGCTAAAACACTATCCGCAAAAAGCAAAAAAAAGAAACCTCATCCTTTTAGTCTATGGCCGATCGCCATTGTTAGATGCGTCATTTTAACTGTTGAAAACATGTTAAAAATGATTTTTTTGTGTTATTTTCTTCACAAGTGTGTTGAAAAACGTCGTATGATACACGTGTGTATTGATGATTACCGTCCTCGGCTCTCTTAAGACCCTCACCTAACGGCTCGGGTCTCAAAGGCGCCTCAGCGGTAATCACCAACGTTACACACTTATACCATAATGTACTATTATTGTATGATTATTTTGAATTATGATGAATTGAATTGTGAGTGCTGTGGAATTGTATTTGTATTATGTGACGTTATCTAATGTTTAATCGTGTTTTCTAATAAGGGTCAGGATTATACATATTACCTGAATTAAATGAATTTTATTTATTTATTTTATTTAATAGTAGGCATTATCCTGACCCCTTTTACAAAGAAACTTTCCTTATTTTTCTCTGCTCTGAATTATCTAGCCCCTCTTGGGTCAGATAATTCAGAGCACTGACTGTACGTAAGTAGTTGGACAGTGTGCCATTCTATCCTCCATAAAATCGCCTAGTAACTCGTGCATTGTGAATCTCCTTTGGGAGCCATACATACAGTGTTGCCGCAACTGAATGAGAAACTATGAATTACTAAAAAGCTGTACTGATAGGCACTTTAGAAAATTGCTCATACAACTACACGACACGACCAATCAAGGTTATGCACCAAATAAAGCTTATCTCTCATTGTACGAGAAGCTCATACTTAGCGAGGTCAGGTTATATTGGATTTTTTGATGTATTACATACTACTTTAGTCATGAAAATGGAAAAAAGTACCCCATATAATAATATTACCTTCTATCATCAGGGCAACCTAACACCCTGAATGAATACAACTATTACTTCATAATTAAGTAGGGGAGACCGGGTACAAAAGTAACACTTTGTACTTTGACACTGGTTTCTAGCTAGTTATCATATTTGTGATGAAATGAATATAGCGACATATAAAATTCGTTTGTTCTCTACAATTTTTTAGATAAATTTACTTCATTATTGCTGTTTATTGTGAATTACAGAGTTTTTTAAAAAAAACTACGATTGTTACTTTTGACCCCGAGGCCAGGTCGAAAGTAACACGGTGTGGGTCGGAAGTAACATGATTAAGGTGTAGGTAATAAATATGAAATGCCATATCAAATCAACTTATTTATTAGAAAAACGTGTTTTAATAACATAAATGTTTATTTGTACTTTTAACATATCAATAGTACTTCTTTTATGCGAAAAAAAATGTAAACAAAACAAAATTAAACGAAACAGTTTTTGACTTCTCGTCAGGCTTTATTCTTAATCATATTAGGAAATAATGAGATCAACTTTTATGAGATTCAGTTCCTTAGTCTACTCAGACTCGCAATTATGGCACACATAGTGCGCATCATCATTGATGCATGCAACATGTGACCATTTTTTGCATTCGATGCATTCTATCCACTGCTCGTTTCGCCGGCTATTGCCAAAAGGCTCTAAACACACAAGACAAAAGCAATCTTCTTCGTCAGATGAATTGTTATGTTCAATGTTTTCTTTTTCTTTACTTGCCTTCTTTGTTCTTTTTCCTTTTCCCTTCCCTTTTGTGGATGTATCAGGTTGTAAAATTGTTTTCTTGGCTTTCATTCTTTCTTTATATTCTTCTTCGATCGCATTTTTTTCGGGCGTGTCAGTCAAAATCGCAGGCTTACGTTTCTTACGCCCCTTATTTGTTGTAATCCTCGGACCTGCTCTTGGAATAGGTCTAATATCTCGGGGTGAGACTGAGAAAGGAATTGGTGAGAAATAAATTGGCGAGAAAGGAATTGGCGGAGAAGAACGCACTTGTAGACCGCTAGGTCCTGCTACTGGCGAGTTACGATCGTCAATTGGCATATCCGGTTCAAACTGGAGGGCTGAGGGTGCGTCGGATCTGGTCGACAGATCATTAAGTGGAATTTCTTCGTTGACTGGCAAGGGACGGTCTGTTACAGATGATGGCGCAAAGTCAACATCAGTAAATATATTCCTATTAAATGGACTTATACCAGTGCAAGTAAACCCAGCAATAGCATTTTTATCAGTGACAGCAAGAGGAAATGCTTCTTTGACAATCCCAGGAATGTAATGGATATTCATCGTTTGACCAGGATGATTTCGCATCCAGTTGTCTGTAGCTGTGTTAATCATTTTTTTGAATGGTCCAAATACTGCTCTATCTAGCGGCTGGAGTTTGTGAGTGCAGTGGGGTGGAAATGACAGCAAAACTATTCCATTTCTCTTACAAAAATCTAGAGCATGGATGGATATATGTGATGCGTGATTGTCCAGCAATAGCAAGCATTTTTGATCAAATATTGGCTTGGCCTGTTTTTTTAGCCACTGGAATTCCCAGCACCAGCAGATCCAACTGGTCCTTCACGTATCATGTGGTCTTGATACCGTTTCAATGGGAATACAAAAAAAGGAGGTATATGTCCTCCTTGAGCATTAATAGCAACAGCAACAGTTACTAATCTCCCACGTTCCGCTGAGGTTACTGCACCGACTTGTTTAATTCCTCTCTGAGCAACTATTTTGTTTGTGGCATTGTCTTTGAAATGCTCGTCAGCCGCTTTTCTGTACACTTCCATGTCAGTGGTCCCTCTTGCTGTCTTTCTCACTCGCTGTCGCGGCATTCTGTTGGTAAAAAAACTAATAATTAACATCAAACAATAAGTGAATCACACTCATTACATTATGGGGACAAAAGTAACATGTTACTTTTGTACCCGTAGTGCTATGTTACTTTTGTCCCCATCCACGTTTTTGTTAATTCATGAATGCCTATCTAAAAATGGAACATGCTGTTCCAAAATCAATAACAACACTGTGTAAACAACCTAATCAAGAATTACACTGCAAATAGTCAAATTGATATCATCATTATAATACTACGTAACCAGTAAATGAATAAATGTCAAAAAACTTACTTTTAGTTCGAAAAATCAAGTGGCGTCCTCTAACACAACTTTACGACACGGAGCGCGCGCGGCGACTAAATACAAGCGGGGGGAGCGCTACCGGCTGTCTCCTGACGGTAGCGGGGCGGCGTTTCGACAATTCAATAAACCTACAGAGCGTTTGTTACTTGCGACCCGCCGTTACTTTTGTACCCGGTCTCCCCTACGTATAGTTTTGAAATAATTTTCTATCAACTCCTAACCGTTGAGGAGTTGAACCTTCCATCATCATCAGCGAATTCACATGATATTATGATGGTCAGACGCAAATACTTAAACAGCTTTAGAAAATATATGAAAAGCATTATAATGTGCCTATACAATTTGGGGGTTGCCCTCGATTTCCCTGGGACCACCTCGGGAGTATACCTTTTCGAACACAACGGTTCATTAATCATTACAAATATCCAAAAAAAAAGAAAACATACAGACGAATTGAGAACCTACTCCTTTTTGGAAGTCGGTTGAAAACCGCATGGTTACACGGTAATTTAGGTTGCATGAGTATCTCAAAGGAACATAGTACCTAGATAGGTAGGTTAAGGTTAAGGTTACTTAAGCCGTCACTTAGTAAAGATTTGACATACTTTTGTATGACAAAACTGTCAAAACCTTTACTAAGTGATGGCCTAAGTAATCATTAAATATCTCTGAGTACGGCAGTTAGTCTTTAAAAAACCGGTCGGTCCATTTAGCAGGGGTGTCCCCGTGTCCACCGCTAAGCTTACCTACCTACCGATAAGTAGGTACGTCGTCTTCGTTCTACTGCTACTTCAGCTTGCAAACTCTGCAAGCTAGAGTGCGGCAGTTAGGCTGCGTTTCTACCAGAGATGTTGCGTGGCGAGGTGGGGAATGGACTGATGTACTTTAAAAGGTGGGTAGGATAGAACTATCCTACCCACCTTTCGGAGGGAGGGCAAGGCGTTGTGGAGTAGCCTGGGAGAGCCAGATCAGAACAAGATTTTTATGAGGTTTCATACACGTTGGAAAAGCCTATGTGCAGCGATGGCCTGCGATAGGCAGCAGCTTGCCAACACAACCTATTCAAAAGTTAAAAACATGGTTATTTTATTTATAATTGGTTATCACAATCAGTATCGTTTCAGAATCGATTAAATTCAAAATTGGTATAATGGAAATAAAGGTCCCGGCATTCAATCTAAAGTACTTTAGAACCGCAACCAATCGTCTTAAATGTAATATTGAAATCGAAATGGATTCAATTTTATATTTCCATCCCAGGAGCTTTAGCTGTTTGGAATTTCACTTATTTAGGTACCTACCTACCTATTTTAAGTAAAATATTCATGCCATATTGTAGACAAAGAGTACAAAGTAAATAACTAGGTATATGTATCGCTTAGTTTAAAGTACCTACAGGGATTTAATTAATATTCAGAACCTTAATGTGTTAAGAATACAGCTTATTCTGAATACCTACATAAACCGAAGACATGATAGGTAAGGAGCTATTAAAATTCGGAGCGCACTTTCGCCTTTCGCCTTCCATTAGTTATTCTTTGGTACCTAATGGAAATTCAATGTCGCATCTCAATTTTCTAGGAGTGATTCATTGAAGTAAATACACTTGTGCAATATTAACGAGTTTAATCTTTGCAAAGTTATTTTATAGGCAGGTACTGTACAGGTCACTATTAGCGTGTTAGGTACGTAGTAAATTCAATGAAACAACACAGTTTCGTTTCAACGCACGTACGGCACACGTCTTACTCGCACGGCCTGCTGATAGTGTGCGATTAGTGAATGCATGTTGGTGTATATTTATACCAAAGACATTCAAATCTCTTTGATTTATAAAATACATGTCAGTTAGTGCCTACTTGTCAACCAAGCATTATGCAAAATCATTCACATTCTCATTAGTTCCACCAGCAATTAGTTCCATGGAACTAGTGAGACTTTTTTTTCTCAATAGTTCCATGCAGTTTGATAATGGAACAAATAAAATAAAACTTAATCGAACTCGTCTCACTAGTTCCACCGTAGTTGTCCCATGGAACTAGTGAGATTTTTTTTTCTCAGTGGCTCCATGCTTCTTTTTAGTGGAACAAGTAAACAAAAGTTAATCAACATCATTCTCACTAGTTCCACTTACTAAAAAAATAATCAAATATGAATAAAGGAATAAAACGCACAAAAAATATATAAAAATTAGTAATTTAATGTTGGTATAATTTTTACAAACAAATTAGGCCAACGACATAATTTCAATGAACTACGCAAAAAATATTGTGTGAAAAATCACTTTTTGCGGTAAAACTCAATGTAACACTCATATAACATTGTGCTGATGGATGATTTGAATAGTGTAAACGGGTCATGGAAATTAAGTAAAAACTAGTATTTTAAAAGGCTTTTGAAAAATTTGAAACTCCGACCTCCAATATCTCCGTAACTAGAAGTGTCCCCCGTATGGTCCAGAACCAAAAAAAAATCGCAGTGACGGGGAGAATACTTGTACACCCTGTACAGGTACCTGCGTGTTGTTTCACTAGATTAAAAAACATGCCTACAGCCTAATTAGCTTGGTAAGTGACCCTCTCTATCCTAATCTATTTATAAATACATAGGCAAAAACCACAGAACGCCACCTGCTGTACGATCCTTACATACTCCTTTTGCCTCGTCCACATTCATGTTACATCTATCTGGTCATACACGCACGCCGGCTACGAGTACTACGCACCTGTCCTTTCTGAAGAACATCACCAATAAGGTCAGTGTATGTCTTTCTAGGGCGTCCCCTCCCGGCGTTGCCACTCACATCTGCCTACCTTTCGTTAATCGACTTTCACTCATCCTCTCTACGTGACCAAATCACATAAGCATACCTACTCTTTTCAATTTTTGTCAGTGCTACATCTTCTTTTAAACCGCAACGTTCTCGTTTACCCTCATTCCTCAATTTATCATTCAGAGTTACACCACACATTACATGCTCCGCAAGGAACGCATTTCCACCGCATTAATCGTACAAATAATATGTTTTTTAATTTACAAACAGTAGGTAAGTATTTCATTAGGTATCTATTACCCAGGAGCTCGTGGCTTAATAAGAACTGCCACTCGGGTCGATCTTTAGGTAAAGCTGTGCTTGCCTAGGTCGGTCTGTGGATGGGTGACCACCCAACATACTGAGTTTCCTCCGTGCCTCGGAAAGCACGTTAAGCTGTTGGTCCTGGCTGCCATATATAGATCTTTGGCAGTCGTTACAGGTAGTCAGTGACCTGAAATTCTGACATCCAGTCTTACCAAAGAGTATCGTATTACCAAGTAGGTATTAACTGGGTTGTGGAGGTCAGATAGGCAGTCGCTCCATGTAAAATACTGGTATTCAGCTGCATCCGGTTAGACTGGAAGCCGACCCCAACATAGTTGGGAAAAGGCTAGGCAGATGATGATCTATTACCCATACCATGGGCTACTTCAAACATTATAAGATCATACTTCAAACTTCGTCATTGCTATATCAAATAGAATAGGCGTTTATACAAAGAAGCAACATTTATGTGGTAACACATTTTAAAACAACAATAGAGATGTTTACTGACTAAAAAAAATATGATTCTAATTAGTTCGTCGTTAGATTATCGAAAAATATAGGATACGTATTTTTTGTTTTATCAAATCAATAAAAATTGACGAAGATAAAACGCGTCAAAGATTTGAGTGGGGGGTCGTGACGTCACTCACCGATAAAATATGTCATACTAATGTCTTAGAATATGACGTCACACGAGTTTTCAAAGCACCGTATCTGTCTTCATTGTTTGTTTATGTGAAAATAGAAAAAATACGTGTCCAATATTTTTTGGAAATCTTTCTGACGGACTAATTACATGTTTTTAGTAAACTACCCCATTAAAAAAAATAGTGTAACACAAATAATAATATTTACTGGTTAGGTAAGCTATACAAAACCTTCACAAGAAAATCTCCAAAAAACCTGTCGATGATAACTCCGTCTCGGGGTGATATAGGGTAAATCCTTAGATAATATTTACCCGACACGTCGCCCTCTGAGACAATTTCAATTTCACGCGCGAAAATCACAGGAATTTATAAGTCCGTGAAAATAAGTAATAGCTATTGATAAGTAGGTAGGTGGGGTTCGGAATTTGAGGTAGGTAGATAAGGTATTCAATAGGTAGGTACTTACTTATATTTATTTGTTTGAGACTAAAACATAACGGCTAAAAGTAGATTTACCTACCTAGACTGATACTTCTAGGCCTCTACATTCAACACCCACAACCCCCAAGCGTCGCAAAACCAAGTCTCGCAACTCATTTCTTCTACCGTAAAAAGTTGGGTTAAGGGTCATTCGGCCCACTATGGAATTCGGACGAGGGACCAGTTACCTACCCCTTTTAAAAATTGATAATGGTAAAGTGGGCTCATTTCTGTTTTGACTTGAATCAAGCGAAGGGTGGGTTAAGATGGTTTATATATTATTGCGCGCGTGTAACCCGAACACAGGGCCGCGCCTACGTTCGCGGTGGCCGAAAGCTATCACGTAGCCCCCGACGCCCAGAGCGCCTCCTGTGGCGTCTGGGACGAGAGCTTCTCTCTCTCTCTCCTCTGCCACCTCCTTCGCTAGCGTGACTGCTTCGCAGAAGGTGAAGGTGACGGCGGCTGCGTCCCATTCGCTCTCGCTGCGGACCATAACTTGAACTAGGGCCGGACGCGAGAGGTCACCTCTACCAATCGTCGCCGCTACGAGAAAACGTTGGGGCTCCGCCCAAGCGGAGCAGACATCCACCGTGTGCTCCACCATGTCCTCCGGCCGATTCTCGCAATGGAACTGTACCTACCCCTTCGGTGAATAGGATTGTGACATTTAACGCAGAATATAAGTTAGAACGTATGTTTTTCTCCGCCCAAGTTTCATTCGAATTCTTTTTTCTATAATACTAACGCGCTGTCGTTACTTTTACAACGCATCTACAAAGCGAAACTAGTCGCGTCCCCTACTTTCGTAGAATAAACTTTCGGCTGACATTTTGGCGCATAACCAAAGGTTGTGCAATCGTCAGTCGCGTGCTGAAAGATTAATATTTGTGCCGTGCGGGCATCGAACCTACAAGTTCGTCCGATACCTATTGCGCAAAAAAATAAGCCACTATGCGAATCGATTGTGCTCAATGATTACCTTTACTATAAGTAATTGACATTAATGTTGTTATATTTTGGCATAATTTTATTCTGTTTGACATTATTGATAGTATTTTTATTTTGTCCTTTTTTACGTTGACATTTTTAATTTAAATTGTTTTTTTTTTTAATTTTAATGACATTTTTTATTATTATTTTAGTTGACATGCCGCTTATTTTAAATTTATAACTGTAAACTAATTATTTGCATGCCCATGTGACGGTAAAATATGGAGATCTATATTATAAACGAACATCTATGTGCCTATTACCCATATTTGCAAAGAATAAATGATTTGATTTGATTTTGATTTGATCATTGTAACAGACGAGGTACTGATAACTGATTCGGCAAATGGTAACGAATGTTGTTACTGGATTGAACAATGCCAACACACCATACCGACTCTGGGCATCAAAGCAGATGCTCATATTTAATATGTACTTGTAGGTAATTTAAGCCTGTTTAGTTAGATTAGTGCCATATTAGTAAACATCAATAACAAAAGATCATGCAAACAATCCTGGTCAGGGACTGTTTTAAGGTTTATACATTTTTAAATTCAAACAAACTTAAACGGTGTAATTTATATTTCACTCTGTAACTCTGAACCTAAAACAATAAGACATAAGTAGCAGATAAAATATCTTATTCGAGAATTCGCTATTTGTTGTGTAAAGAAATCAAAGCAAATAGCTGTCTGGGGATTTGAGTTCAAAGCTCTCATTCATAAGACTGTACAATAAACTCATTGTTTACATCAATATTATCTTCTATCATCGATTTTATAAGTAGCTACCATGTACTAGTACAGATACCCATGATTGTTAAGTAATACAATTAAAATTAATATCTATGAGACACTAGCTGTTTCTTAAAGAACTGATCCTACATGTAATACTAATATACTTCGAAAGAAAACAAAAAAACATAAGATAAGAATGTCATTTTACTTTAACTTTTATATCTTCATTTTATTTGTACATCTATCAAATGCCAAAGATACAGATCTCATGTTTGATACAGATTTATAAAGAATAGTTTAAATGTTTTATCAACTAGCATAATGTGGTTTCATTTTTCAACTATTTACATAGATACTGTCTATGACATGCATTTATCAACAACATACGATATCAACAATAATTATTATAGAGCCGAAAATATTCTACCACATATCTAAGTAATTATACAAGTGTTACAACATATACAGATAGTAAAGTACATCATTTATTAATATTATTTATTGCATAAACTTATATTGTGATCTGGCATCAAATAGTAATGTTACAATAACATATTTTATCCTACAATGATAATGATATTTTACTTTAACTTACTACAGAATGAATACAGCTATTGATATAGTATGCCTACGTTATTAAGTAATTTTAAGTATTGTGCAACACACGTAAGTGCCATCCTACGACAGACACCAAATCACAATAATATAGTAGTGGTGTGAGCTCAGAACTGCACCCAGTTCTGTTGGTTGGCAGGTGTCACTGGCTGCTGCTGACTGGGAGCACTGGAAACAACAACAATCATATATTTACCAAGCATGTTTAAATTATTTATCTACATTTACGTGAGTGGCCCCATTTGCTACATGTGCTAACAAATAGATACTATATCTTATTCAAGCTTAGGAAACTTAGATGTTTTCATTATTTAACATTCAATAAACTAAATAGACACACAGAATATGCTACAAACAATATTCTGCAAATTCAGGTTGAGGAAATTTTAGTAAACATCATTACCTGGCAGAATTGAAGTCACCCCATTCTGAACTAGCAGGAGCAGGTGCAGCAGTGGCTGGAGCAGGGGCATGTTGTGGTGAGGGAGGGGGCGGCAGTCGAGAGCCTCCTGGTGGAGGTGGTAGCAGGACGCCACTACCGCCTCCACCAACACCGCGTCGTGTCCTGCTGCCTTCACTACCATCCTTTTTCTGCAAAATAGAAAACCACATTACTTTGAAAACCCATTGTGGAATAATACCATTCAAGCAACAAACAGTTTTTTTATCTAATTAGATGACTCACTATACAATTACATTAGCAGGGTTGACTCAGTTGCCCTTTATTGTTGTAAAATGATATTCTATACATACAAAACTACACATAATACTTACAGTAATCTTCATGTTAATTTTTATTGTTTCTCCTTCTTTAAAGCCCAGATCAAGATTCTGCTGAGGAGCTTGCTCTCCTTCTTGTTCTTTTCTCAACCATTTGAAATGGTCTTGTAAAGCGACATTTAGGTCAAATGAATCTGATCGATCTCCAAATCCTAGGCCTATGTAAGCAGTTCGACCTGAAATAATATAGCAATAATATAAAATCTATTGGATATGGCTAGATCTGGCCATAATAACTTGAGTGAAATGTATAAAATTGAAATTTCTTGCCATTATCATCTTGAATCTTGACAACGAAGTAACGTGAACTATCAGTGACGGACTCGAGAGCCAGCCCAGGATATTTGTCAATAGGGCATTTGGCAAACAGCTCTCCAGAACTTTTGTCTTCCAGTTTCATTATCAGTTCTTCTGCTTTTGCAACCAGTCTCATACGCCCCGTCCATTGCGGCTCTTGTAAGTTCCAATCAGCTGCCCTAAAAACACCCACCGTTTTATCGTTTTCCTACAAAACAATTACCCGCTAATACAAAAAAATATTACACCTACCTATAGCCTCTATTTGAAGTTTTAGGAGGTATTTTGAACACAAACACTTCATTCTTAACAAGAATAACACTTTCATATGATTCCATTTTCCACTGCAATTCAATTTATCATGAAAAACAATGAAATTTTTAGGATAAGTATTTTGATAGCAGCTATTGACGACTGACGTTAGTGACGTGACGTGACGTGCCCAAATAAATGTAAATGCAAAGGAAGTGCTTCATACAGCATTATTTTATACAATACCTACTCTATTTTTTTAAGATAACATGCTGATATATAATTATAATAGATTACAGGAATGTCAAGAAAATTTTATTTTATTTTGTCCCATGGTGTTTTTTTTTGACCCCAAATGAATTGGGATAAGGGCAAGAGAATGATGATGATGGTGTTTTTTTTTCTTGATTACAAAAAGTTTTCACAGATGAGTAAAGACCGTTAGTCAAGAAGTTTTTTCTTATTTGCTAAAGATACGAGCTCATTTCAAAACTTATTATGTGCATGGTATTGAAAATTAATACAAGATGCACGGTATTAGAAGTTCATACTTCCTACTTCGTCAATGAAGTAGGAAGAAAAAATTATTACATAATGAGCAGCTTAATAACTGCCACTCTGGTCGATCTTTAGGCTTAACCACGCTTGCCTACGTTGGTCTGTGGACGAGTGACTACGCGTTACATAACGAGTTTCCTCCGTGCTCCGGAAAGCACTATAAGCTGTTGGTCCCGGCTGCCATAGATGGATCTTTGGCAGTCGTTACAAGTAGTCAGTGACCTGAAAGTCTGACAACCAGTCTTACCAAAGGGTATCGTCAGATAGGCAGTCGCTCCATGTAAAATACTGATATTAAGCTGTATCCGGTTAGACTGGAATCCGACCCCAACATAGTTGGGCAAAGGCTAGGCAGATGCTATAACTATTGTCTATGGAAAAATACTAACTGATGACTTGGTAGCACGGCCTCAGACTTTAGCATGTTTGGAACGAATATTAAAAATAAAAAAACTGTCACTGTCAGACGTCAGTCCAGATAGTCTTCGACACATCTGTTGTTGGGCCCAAAATCTTTCCATCATTAATTAAGTTTAGAGGCAAATTCGGTGAATTACAGTTACCATATACCAAATTTATTAGAAAACAATAATAATCATTCATCTACTTGCACCAGAAGTAAGTATTGGTTTCATAAACACTAGCAAACAAAATGTTCTAATATTGTTTTCTAATCTCTAATTTGTTTTATGAATCAATAGTAATATATGTATAAACAATTGACATTATTATAGTACAGCTCTATTTGTTTTAGGTTTGAAGAAAAGTGATGGCTTATAATGTAAGTATCAAGAGTTATCAAACTTTCATATGTTCAAGAAGCAACTCAATTAAAAAGTGGCTCTGAAACCTTTTGGTAATAGAGATGACTATTAAGTTATAAAAGCAAAGAACAGAGAAGTCAATTTCTATATAGGTCAATAATAGGAATCATAACCTGATGGACTCACCTGGATGGTGGCATGCCCGGCACACTTCAGCCATCTAGTCCTTAAGCATTATTATCATTAATATAAAAAGTTTGCCAAAAATCGGTCACATTGAATTTAAAATTTGAAGTCCAAAAGGGGCAGACAATTTGCATAAATCAAACCTGTTTAAAATAATCTTTCCGAATAAACAGACCAACCTTACTGACGTGATTAAGTATAGTTTAGCAAGCTTACTTATATTATGGAATGGGTTCTTATTGGTACACAAAACCCACCATTCATAAGGGTTTGATAATTATTTTTTTTTATATTCCTGTTTTCATGGTGACTTTTGTAGAAAACTCGTGTATGAGTTAGAGGTATCTCGGTGGGAGAGATTTTCCAAACCTTTAAAAATTCATATTTCCTAAAATATTAACAGTATCGTGAAAAGTCACATGACCTTTTTAAGGTTCCGTAGTTGAATGGCAAAAAAAAGAACCCTTATAGATTTGTCCGTCCGTATGTCACAGCAACTTATTCGGAAACTATTAAGACTACACAGTTGAAACATGATAGGTAGATGTATTCTGTGAACCACTTTACGATTTTTGTACAAAAATAAATAAAAGAAAAGATAAAGGGGGAGACCCCCCATACATGAAACTGAAACTAAAAAAGATTTTTCTCATCAAACCTCGATAGTCTTTAAAAATGACATTGAGGTTCCTGAAGTAAAATGTGTGTGTCCCCCTTCTTACTTTTAAACTAATAGAGCGAAAAGATCAAAAAAATAATATGCTGTAGATCGCAATGAAAACTTAAAAACGAAATTGGTTTGAACGATATATCAATGGTTTTTAAGATATAGCACATTTAAAAAACCGCAAATATTACTTTGTCATTCATACAAAAACACTATGAAAAACAAACTTATCGCAAAATATGTTTTTCTATTCCTGCTTTAACTGGAAATAATAAAAATTAAACAGAGCTTCCCTACTACGATGGCACGGAACCCTTCATGTGCAAGTCCGACTTGCACTTGCCCAATTTTTTTTATTTGTTTTTCTATAAGTTAATATTATTTAAACTTTTTTATTTTTGTATAAAAAAAAAAGCAGTTCACAGAATACGTAAATGTAGACTTAATAGTTTCCGAATAAAATGGCTGTGACACACGGACGGACAGACAGACACGACGTATTATAAGGGTTCCCTTTTTTGCCATTTGGCTACGGAACCCTAAAAAGTAGTGTGAAGTCATAATACGACTATACTTTACTAGTCGTAGACAATGAAAGTTTGAAAAAAAAAATCTGTTGGTAGATAAAACTTTTTTTCTAAACATTTTACAAAAAATGACGTCAGATCATTTTTATAGATGGTGTTTTAATTAATAATTTTCAATATGAACTTATTAAATTATATTCATTAGTTAAGGTTTTACAGCGCTGCGAAACAAATGGAATCTTTCGCTTATAAATTTTTAGTTTTTGGTTTTTCGACTAAAACTTACTTAACAAAAGTTGTAGATAATCTTATTTGCAACAAAAAATGTCAACTATTTTTATTTGTGAGACCATATTTCGTCAGATAAACCATTTGAACCACTCCTTTTTCCAAGTTGGCTGCCGTGGCACAAGGTTGCAACCCCACAATCTTGGATTTAACTTTTAACTGACTCCCCCCCAGGATAGGTACCGAAAAAATTATATTGCGTCCTTTGACAAATGCAAAGAGATTTAAGATAGGTATAGAGCGGACATTGGGACATTTGTCATTCAAATATTTTCACCTCGTGCGTCTGTAGCGCCATCTAGTCGTGAATAGAAGAAACTCGAATATACACAATTAGTTCAGCTATTCCCCGGTAGATGCGCTAGTGTGATAGAGATGTGCTACAAATTATCGACAAACGATATCGATAACGTTTAATAGATTAATTACATATTTGTGTTATACCTATTTTAATAAATTCAAAGTGTATGAAGATGCGGAAGCAATGAAATTATGCGGGTTGTTGCGAGAACAGAGATGGAATGAATAGCATTACTGTAGGTGCTGTCAGTCACGTATAAGAAAACAATTTTATCGTTTATAAGATTTTTTTAATTACGACAACTTCTTTATAACATGTTATTACAATCTATTAAATATTTTTTTTGTTGGGTATTTTTTTTATTTTAGCCTGATACTGTATATTTTGTTTTTGTAGCTTCTGAACTTGCGCCTTCAGCGCAATTCTGCGTGGACTATCGAAGATCGACTCAGAGTCTGAAATCTCAACACTGACTGGTGTAAGCGGTTTGGCGGCCTCGCCGTTTTTTATAGGATCCTGAAATCAAAAAAATAGAAAAATTATGTAATGAGAGTCAGACTCGCGATTTCTAAACCAAGTTTTATAATGCATGCGCAGAGTACCCTAACATTCTGATTTCAAAAACGATTCGAATAAAAACTGGAATTTAACTAGGTTGTATTGTAAGACTAAGTAAAATCAAAAAATCTCTTTACTTCATTTGTCGTATACGGTACTGATCCTTTTTTTAAAATTCTTCGACCAGTCTTTCCGAAGTGGATGTCTTCCGTTTTAAAATGCTTTGAACAAATCTTTGACGAAGCACTTGGAAGCCAATTATTTTCGCTTCGGTCTTTTTGGACAAACTGTATCCACTTTTCACGTATTGGTGCATCTACAGGAGGAAATCTATAAAACAGTAATATACGTGAAACGTTAGCTATTAATTTAAAAAAAATAATTAGTAACCTCATTAAGTAAAATTAATATCTTTTGCGTACACCTAATATATTTTTCCATCTGTCTTTACTCTTTACATGTAACGTATGTACAACATCATCTTTCAATATTTCGGTTTCGAATACGATGAGGGGTCTTTACGTCTTATCAGTCATCATCAATAACCTACAGCAGTCAACTGACAGTATAATTACGTTTTAGATATTTATATATTATTTCCAACATAAGTTGACATAACATAAAAAACATCGATAACAGATGTCGATAAACGAGCAACTCACAGAAATACAGTACTTCTACTGAGCAACAGATGGCGTTTATTGCAATTATGTAAATAATCTAGAATATTTTCTGTAAATTATGTTTTATATCCTTTATACTGGATAAATAAAGAAAATACTTACGAAAATAAACTAAATCCAAATGCTCTCGTTTCACCATACCGAGATTTGCAATAGCGCAAGGCGCAACAGCCCATTTTCGGTCGGAATTAATTTTCTTCTATAAAATGTTTTGACACGTCAACACAACCCAAAGACATTCAAATATTACTAGCTATAGACGGGACAACACGACAAAAATCGTAACCCTACACTTTATACATCTAGGTAAAAAGTCCACCAGTCTAGTGCGATACATCAGCTTGTCAGGTTGTGTTGACGTGTCAAAACATTTTATAGAAAAAAATTAATTCCGACCGAAAATGCCCTGTTGCGCCTTGCGCTATTGCAAATCTCGGTATGGTAAACGAGAGCATTTGGATTTAGTTTATTTTCGTAAGTATTTTCTTTATTTATCCAGTATTTAGGATATAAAACATAATTTACAGAAAATATTCTAGAACATTTACATAATTGCAATAAACGCCATCTGTTGCTCAGTAGAAGTACTGTATTTCTGAGAGTTGCTCGTTTATCGATATCTGTTATCGATGTTTTTTTTATGTTATGTCAACTTAAGTTGGAAATGATATAATAAATATCTAAAACGTAATTATACTGTCAGTTGACTGCTGTAGGTTATTGATGATGACTGATAAGACGTAAAGACCCCTTTTTTTTTTTTTTTGGGGGGTGGGAAATCATCAAATAACCCCTCCCGCTCTTGGGCAGAGCGAAAGGGAGTGTCAGACTTCTACTGACTAAAAACCACCCATGTTCCTTCTTCGCCCTTCATGTCGAGGCCTCGGTATCCCTTGCGGACAACCCGCAGCCTCGACAGGCGTCGGCCCTTGCGGGCCCCTTCCATGTTGCTGACATCTCTTTGAGGCGCGCGTGGAACACGAACGCGCCGTCGACACAGCCTGTCGTCGTCATAAGACGGACGGCCGGCGAGCTTACCCATCACTCACCGTCCACAGGCCACGTAAAGACCCCTTCATCGTATTCGAAACCGAAATATTGAAAGATGATGTTGTACCCTTCAAAATGGTTGAGTGGAATGGTGCAGATCCATGCGTCATGCTCGTGAACGGGTGCTGTCAGTTGTGACTGGTCACCTCTAGCTGCCACGGCTTGTTTGAATTATTATTTTATCTTTGAATCGTCGTTTTTGACTTTACAGTGGACACTTATCGTGCACATCTTGCTACATCGTTCTCACATAATATACCATATCAACATGAATGATATAATGTACCAAGATTTTGTAACAATATTCTGATTTAAAAGAGTGTCCATGGAGTTTCTTGCCCGTTCTTCTCCATAGAGATCTACGCTAGGGAATGGGCAACTACAGTACTTTCACAAGTTATTATGCCTTGTGACTGTGACTGTAGCTTAGGAGTGCAATGCGTCGTCCCGGGGGTTGCTGCGTCGAGTTGCGCGTCGCCGGATGTCTGCGGCGGCGAGTGCTGTGGGTGCGGGGGCGCGCGGCGGCTCGTGCCGTGGCGGTGGGTGCGCGGGGCTCCGGGTCGCGGGGTGGTGGTTGCGCGTTGCTGCGTGCATTCGTTGTTCCGTGATTTGGAGTCTCGTGCATTCGTTGTTGCGGTGTGCTCCGCTGCGTGCTTTCGTGCTCGCAATGTTCGTTGTTGCGGGCATTCGGCGGCGTGTGGTTCGGCGTGGTGGCTTTCGGGATGACGTATTGCACACGTAGTTTAGTTTTATGAATTGTTCTTCTGACATTCAAAAGTACCAGTAATGGTTTAATTGAAATAAATGCTTTGACTTTGACTTTGACTTTGTACGTTACATGTAAAGAGTAAAGACAGATGGAAAAATATATTAGGTGTACGCAAAAGATATTAATTTTACTTAATTAATGAGGTTACTAATTAAGTTTTTAAAATTAATAGCTAACGTTTCACGTATATTACTGTTTTATAGGTTTCCTCCTGTAGATGCACCAATACGTGAAAAGTGGATACAGTTTGAACAAACGGCGAGGCCGCCAAACCGCTTACATCGGTCAGTGTTGAGATTTCAGACTCTGAGTCGATCTTCGATAGTCCACGCAGAATTGCGCTGAAGGCGCAAGTTCAGAAGCTAAAAAAACAAAATATACAGTATCAGGCTAAAATTAAAAAAAATACCCAACAAAAAAAATATTTAAAACGTAAATTATTGAACTTAAAAGATTTTACTGACCATTTAGAAAAAAAGTTTTACTTCCAAAAAAATGTATCAAATTCTCTTAAAGGTACTGCAGATTTACAAGCCATTTATGATAGACTCAACAGAAGTTCAACAAAGGCAGGATTATCTCGAAGTAAATTCAGTCCACCCCTTCGTAAATTCGCCCTAACCCTTCACTATCACTCTCCTGCTGTGTGCAAATATGCGAGAAAATGTTTTAATAACATTTTTCCACATGTAAGAACATTACGCAGATGGTATGTCAGTGTAGACGCGCAGCCTGGTTTTACCAATGAGTCGTTTAGAGCCTTGAAGTTAAAAAGAATAAAAACGTGAAGGGAATTAATCTGTTCTTTATTTTTTGATGAAATGTCAATGAGGGATTTTATTTTTATTTTTTTTAAACGCTTCCCTAGTCGATAGATAGATGGCGCTGAACTTAGTATGTTACTGCAATGAACGGAACGTCACGTAATTATTTGATTTTTTTCACTTCGATGAATTTTGAGATCGAGAACTCTAGGTTATATTCGGAAGCATAATATAAACAAACGAAAGTGTCAGATACTTCAATGATTGACATTTATAAAAGGCAATGTTTTTTTTTTTTGCTTTGGCACCTAGTAACGTAGTAAGTTCAACGCCATCTACAGAGTTCTTGGAAACTACTTTTTTTTTTTAATACTCAAAAAAGAAACTTCTCATTAGGCGTCAAAAAATATGGAATGCAAAAGGACATGAAGGTTTCGTCAATGTAGGTTTTGGTGACATTAGAGATGAAATAGCTTCTCAAGCGCTTGTTTTCATGGTGGTATCACTAGACCAAAAGTGAAAAATACCTTTGGGATATTTTTTTATTAAAAGTATAACAGCTGATTTCAAATTTTAAAATTCATTCCATCTCTGTTCTCGTGGGTATAGTTTCTCTAATAAGGTGCATTTCTAAATAAGTTGCTAATGAGCATTGAAACAACCCGCATAATTTCATTGCTTCCGTAGATCTTTATACACTTTGAATTTATTAAAATAGGTATAACACAAATAATTAATCTATTAAACGTTATCGATATCGTTTGTCGATAATTTGTAGCACATCCATATCACACTAGCGCATCTACCGGGGAATAGCTGAACTAATTGTGTATATTCGAGTTTCTTCTATTCACGACTAGATGGAGCTACAGACGCACGAGATGAAAATATTTGAATGACAAATGTCCCAATGTCCGCTCTATACCTATCTTAAATCTCTTTGTATAAGAGCAAAGACATTCAAATATTACTAGCTATAGACGGGACAACACGACAAAAGTCGTAACCCTACACTTTGTACATCTAGGTAAAAAGTCCACCAGTCTAGTGCGATACGTCAGCTTGTCAGGTTGTGTTGACGTGTCAAAACATTTTATAGAAGAAAATTAATTCCGACCGAAAATGGGCTGTTGCGCCTTGCGCTATTGCAAATCTCGGTATGGTGAAACGAGAGCATTTGGATTTAGTTTATTTTCGTAAGTATTTTCTTTATTTATCCAGTATTTATGATATAAAACATAATTTACAGAAAATATTCTAGAACATTTACATAATTGCAATAAACGCCATCTGTTGCTCAGTAGAAGTACTGTATTTCTGAGAGTTGCTCGTTTATCGATATCTGTTATCGATGTTTTTTTTATGTTATGTCAACTTATGTTGGAAATCTATACTAATATTATAAAGAAGTAAAGTTTGTGTGTTTGTATATTTGTTAAATTGTAAGGGGTAATCTCGGGATCTACAGAACCGATTTCAAAAATTCTTTCACCGTTGGGAAGCTACACTTTTCCCGGGTGACATAGGCTACTTTTTATCCCTGTATTCCCACGGGAACGGGAACTACGCGGGTGAAACCGCGTGACGTCCGCTAGTAATATATAAATATCTAAAACGTAATTATACTGTCAGTTGACTGCTGTAGGTTATTGATGATGACTGATAAGACGTAAAGACCCCTTCATCGTATTCGAAACCGAAATATTGAAAGATGATGTTGTACGTTACATGTAAAGAGTAAAGACAGATGGAAAAATATGTTAGGTGTACGCAAAAGATATTAATTTTGACCTAATTAATGAGGTTACTAATTAAGTTTTTAAAATTAATAGCTAACGTTTCACGTATATTACTGTGTTTTAGGTTTCCTCCTGTAGATACACCAGTAAGTGAAAAGTGGATACAATTTGTCCAAAAAGACCAAAACAAAAATAATTGGCTTCCAAGTGTTTCGTCAAAGATTTCTTCAAAGCATTTTATAACGGAATACATCCACTTTGGAAAGACTGGTCGAAGAATAAAAAAAAAGGATCAGTACCTTATACGACAAATGAAGTAATTAGATTTTTTTATTTCACTTTGTCGTACAATACAACCTAGTTAAATTCCAGTTTTTATTCGAATCGTTTTTGAAATCAGAATGTTAGGGTACTCTGCGCATGCATTATAAAACTTGGTCTTGAAATCGCGAGTCTGACTCTCATTACATAATTTTTCTATTTTTTTGATTTCAGGATCCTTTAACAAACGGCTAGGCCGCCAAACCGCCTACACCGGTTAGTGTTGATATTTCAGACTCTGAATCGATCTTCGATAGTCCACGCAGAATTGCGCTGAAGGCGCAAGTTCAGAAGCTACAAAAACAAAATATACAGTATCAGGCTAAAATAAAAAAAAATACCCAACAAAAAAAATATTTAATAGATTGTAATAACATGTTATAAAGAAGTTGTCATAATTAAAAAAAATCTTATAAACGATAAAATTGTTTTCTTATACGTGACTGACAGCACCTACAGTAATGCATTCATCATTATTCCTACATTCCATCTCTGTTCTCGCAACAACCCGCATAATTTCATTGCTTCCGTAGATCTTTATACACTTTGAATTTATTAAAATAGGTATAACACAAATAATTAATCTATTAAACGTTATCGATATCGTTTGTCGATAATTTGTAGCACATCCCTATCACACTAGCGCATCTACCGGGGAATAGCTGAACTAATTGTGTATATTCGAGTTTCTTCTATTCACGACTAGATGGCGCTACAGACGCACGAGGTGAAAATATTTGAATGACAAATGTCCCAATGTCCGCTCTATACCTATCTTAAATCTCTTTGACACAACCTGACAAGCTGACGTATCGCACTAGACTGGTGGACTTTTTACCTAGATGTACAAAGTGTAGGATTACGATTTTTGTCGTGTTGTCCCGTCTATAGCTAGTAATATTTGAATGTCTTTGGACAAATGCAACCTAAATGTAACTTTTCAATGGACCATCAGAGGTAAATGTGTCGAGTTTTGTCATGTGTGTGAACCCGGCATTTCGTTTCGTAAAATCGGCGTAATTTAGTGATGATAGGAAAACTACAATTTGTACCACGGTAAAATAAGTATAATAATTTAAATAATCACGTCATTAATATAAATTAAACGATATTATAATATCGTTTAATTTACATATTGACAGTCGTTTTTTTTTGTCTTCGAAATTTTGTTTCGTTTTAAAACGGTGTTGTTAAGTAAAAAAACCGGTAACCGTCAAATCTACCAAAGTGCGTATTGGACATCACTACAAACAATGAAGAAAATAAAATGGCCGTCGAGTGGGTCGCCGTAAATATGTCGAGTTATTTTTCAAATCGTTCGTTTTTATCACAATTACAATGCGAATATTGTCAGAAATGAGTTTTGAAAAAGTGTGTTTTACTAAAGACTTTGTGTATGTTTCATTAGTGTCCTGAATTATGTAAGAACAAAGAGTTATCGTCGTTTGTTGTATCAATCGGGCAGCTATACAAATGCATGAAAATGGGACTCTCTCATTTGTTGTTGTTTATAGCGATAATCCGTTTGATATGTTTTTCTATACATGCAGAAAACATTGAATGCCCACACAAATGTGATTGCCTGGAACAGTATGTCGATTGTTCAAAGAAGAATTTCGTGTCTGTGCCAAAAATTCCTAAGTGGGTGGAACGATTGGATCTCAGTTACAATAGGTTGAATGAAAATGTAACGGAGGCTTTTGAAAAACTACTGAATTTACAAGAATTGAAGCTGGACAAAAACTCCTTTCATTCCATACCAAGCCTGCTGCATCATGAACAAATACAGGAACTGAGTTTGAATAGGAATAACATTGGATCAATAGACACAGGAACCTTTCCTGCTAATAGTTCCATCAGAATACTAAATGTAAACAGTAACCATATAAAATTCATACAGGAAGGAGCTCTAACAAACTTGACGAATATGGAAGTTTTGAAACTGAATAGGAATGAAATAAAATCACTTCCTAATCACTTATTTATGTATCAAACTAATCTGAGAACACTAGAATTGAACCATAACAAGTTACATGTGATCAGTCCACTGCTGTTTCAAGGGTTGTCTAATTTGACAACATTAAAGCTGAGATTTAATAATATTGACAATATAATGGATGGTGCCTTTTTTGGATTCAAATCTATGAATTTGTTACAATTGGACCATAATAGAATAAGGAATATTTCTAAAGGATGGATGTATGGATTGGAGTCATTGATAACTTTATCCTTGTCAAATAATTTGATATCAGAAATTGATTCAGGGAGCTGGGAACTATGCACAAACCTGGAAATCTTGGATTTATCTCATAATCATTTATTAGAGATAGAGGGGCGATCATTTCAACACTTGGCAAACCTTCAAACTCTGAGCCTTGGGTATAATAAAATTTCATCAATTTCTCAGGATGCTTTTGGTTATATGACCCAGTTGCAAACACTACAGTTAAATAACAACAAAATATCTTGGACTGTTGAAGACATGTCTGGACCATTTTCAAAATTGCAGAATTTGAATTCTTTTAGCCTGGCTGTTAATCATATAAAATCTATTAATGCAAGGGCTTTTGATGGATTATCAAATCTTATTGAATTAGATTTAAAAGGAAATAATATTACCTCTATACAACAGCATGCTTTTGATTCAATGTCAAAATTAAGAAAGTTACATTTGAACTCGTCATCGCTGCTGTGTGATTGCAATTTATTATGGATAGTAAAATGGATAAAAGAGAAGGCTGAACAAAAATATGTAACAGCTAACTGTGCCTACCCATCTGAAGTCAGAGGAGTTTCAGTGACAAAACTGAAGGAAGAAAACTGTGGTGACTCTCCTAAGCCTAAGGTGGTGGAACATCCTAAAACTCATCTTGCCATCAAAGGAAGGTCAGCTAATTTAGTTTGCTCTGCAACATCCATTCCATTTAACAACATGACATTTTTGTGGAGAAAGAACAATGGTAATGTAAGCAACCCTGTGGTATATGAAAATATCACTATTGGACTTAATGGTCAACCACGGGCAACATCAGTTTTAGTGATTCCTAATGTAACTCATGCTGATTCTGGAAAATATCAGTGTGTTGTTGGTAATAATTTTGGAACAACATATTCTACTAAGGCAAAAGTAAATATAGTCACTTTTCCACGGTTTACAAAAACTCCAACAAATGTTACTGTGAAGACAGGAGAGACAGTAACACTTAATTGTGCTGCTACAGGAGATCCACCACCTGAGATATCTTGGAAAAAAGATGGAGGTAACGATTTTCCTGCTGCAAGAGAAAGAAGAATGAATGTAATGCCAACTGACCATTTGTTTTTTATAGTAAATGCAAAAACCACAGATATGGGAATATACAGCTGTGCAGCTAAAAATCCAGCTGGAACAATTATAGCTAATGCTACACTTACAGTATTGCAAGAACCTTCATTTGTCAGAGTTATGGAAAATAAAGAAGTGACAAGTGGCGACTCTGTAGTATTACAATGTATGATATCTGGATCTCCTAAGCCTGTAATAAAATGGCTTAAAGATGGAACGCCCATTACTGGTACAGAACGCCATTTCCTTACAAATGATGATCAGCTGCTGATCATCATTGGTTCCGAGGCGAATGATGCTGGACGTTATGAATGTGAAATTACAAATGAATTGGGTACTAAAAAAGATATGACTGAGCTACGTGTGTTGCCTCCAGTAGCCATTATGGTGAATGAAGAAAATATGGCTGGTATTATAATAATAACAGTTGTGTGTTGTGCTGTAGGAACTTCTATTATTTGGGTGGTAATCATTTATCACACTCGTAGACGCATGGCCAGCGCCGTGCATACTTTTCCCGCCGAAAGTATAAAAATGACACATGTGGTGCATAGTGACAGTGATTCACCTCAAATGTTTTCAGACAATATATCGGAGCACTCATCATGCAAAGATAGTGGAACAGGTGATTCTGCTAAACAAACAAGCTTTGATGGGGTACCTACCGATAGAAGTGAACAAGTGCATTTTGAGACTGTTTGCCAGAGTTATTCTCCAGTGCCTGAGGCACATAAACTTCTTCCATCGTCTTTTAAACCCTCAATTCAAGTGTGTGTTAATACATCTGTTACACCTGCTACATATAGTTTTTCTAGTCACAGTGGTAATGTTTAAGTTTGGAATGTATATTTCTATAGTTTATAATAGTAATAGGTATAACAGTACCTATGTTTCCTGCAGTTTCACTAATTACATTTATCATCTTATTTCATCCCACACTATTTATCATTTTTACAGTGCCTAAAAAGTAACATGCCTATAGGTAATGTCAGTACAGATTAGATCTAAACCATTTTTTTAGAGCACATAAAAAATTAACACAGAAAAAATCAAGCATTTTTCATGTTTTAAACATTTATGTTCAGAAATTTATACTGAAACAGCCAAGTATTGAATAATTCAGTGGGGGCATATTTATTAGTGCAGAAATTTAATTTAATTTCACATAAAGTTACTATTGAGTTGAAAACTGTTAAAGACAACTTATACTAAATAAGAATACTTACTTACATTATTTTTTCTCAATAAAATAATATTATGTATGGAATAAAGTTTATAAATGTAAAATAATAAGGAGTTATTAATTTACTCCTGGTATTGAAATTCAACACACCTTAATAATTATAAGACCTACAGCATATTGGTATTTCAACTAAACCTGTATTTGGCAGCTATGTATTTGCATATATTATCTTATACTTATCTAAGTATTATACTGAGTTAGTCGCTATTCTCCCAGTTATTATACAAATAATATTTATAAAAAGTTATAAATAATAATAGTGTAGTTAGTGAAATGGCAATAAAGTTAGGCATCTATGTAACTTGATTGCTTAGTACAAAATATAACAAACTTGCCAGTATTGGTTTTGATGTAAAAGACTGAATGTCATGTAAGTAATAAGTGTATGATTACTGTTATTTTGTAATATTAAATAGGCAATAAATATTTTTAAATTTGTTATTTCATAACAGTTTTCTAGATGCTATGTCATGTGATTTACCTAGCAGCTTTTTATTAAATATTAGGTGAAACTTGATATAGACTTAAGTATATAATGTATATGTGACATTATAAATTTAGAAACTCATCTGCATTTTGGAGAAATACTTAAAGTGCACTTAAAAATAATGAAACCAGAGTCACGCTCAGAACATGTTTTTTTTTCTAATTGATTTGTGCTATATTGACTGTGAAATGCAGTGATAAGAGTGTGCGTTTAGGCATAACACCTAAAATTATATTACCACAGTTATCCACCTCTACTAAAAATATACATGTAACTAGAAATTAAATAAAACATAAAATGTCATTAATTTGAAGGTAAAGAACAATACAAAACTTAGTAATGTTATAATAATATGTATATTGCAGGTATTTTAAGTAGCTACTAAAATGTGTAAGATAGGTGTAGCAATATGTGTGTGGGAGTGAGATTATTGGATATTTATTATTTGTGGCACACAAACTATTGTCATTAAAAAATGCAAGGAGGTCAAGCGAAAATATTTATTGAATCCTTGCTGTACAAACAAATCTCAGGAAAATAATTCATTCAACTTTATTTTCTTGTCTGATAAAGTCAAAGATCGGATAGACAATGCTCATTTATAAAGACACATGTTTGTTACGTACCTTGGAAATGCAGCAATAATTGTATTCATCGAAATTCAGCTTGATTAAACAAATGTAATTATGGCACAGATAAAACCTACGCCGTTCCTAGCATCTGCGGCGTGCGAGTTACTGGCCGCTGGATACTGGTTTGTTGTGTAGTTTTATAAAGAGTAGTAAATGAAAATCTAAGAATTTTCCAGGTAGGAGTTGCTGAGACGGCAGAACTTCGCACATGAGGCGAAGTTCTGCCGTCTCAAAAAGGGAGCAGGAGCAATGTGCACACCTAAACTTGTGGTCGGAAAACCAAGACGCTTAAAGACTAATGATCAAAAAGTATTTTTTTTACTTCCTCGTGCCTATTTCATGGTTTCGGTTTTTTTTATACAAGAGACAACATTCATGATTTATTTATCTACCTCAGTGATTAAAACCATAATTATTATTCGTCTAATGCCTAACAGTGGAATTTACATTGCTGCATTTCTTAATTAATACTTATTGATAAGTGTAAAAACGTAAATAGTAATAATGCTGTTTTTTATTGTTCATACTGTGTAAATACGGTAATAACTATTTATATACTTTACAGAATAAAATAATCTAAGAAAAATATATTTTTTATTTACTTATCTGTGTAGGTGTAGTGTCTGGCTCTGGACCTTTATCTTTCAACTGCTTGGACGCAAACCTCCACAAACACAAAAATATTAAAAAATAAATTATACCCTATATACCTACTAACGAACTACTGGTTAGTGTCACGGATATAATTATAATATGCCAATGACTCGGGCTCGATTCCTGGCAGTGCGAATTATATTTATATATTTTTTAGGACCTATATAGTCGAGTAGGTATCTTTTAGTCCGGTTTCATGAAATTACTTTAATCAGACAAATGAGAGAGGATGCATTGCAACTCCGGATGTCTCTGACTTAGGCACTGAAACGTAGTTCTCAAACGCAATGCTAGATTGAGGCTACTACGGAAATGCTAGCGAAGGAGATGGCGGAACGTGAGAAGGAGAGAACCTCTCGTCCCAGCCGCCGCGAGAGACGCTCCGGGCGTCGGGGGCCACGTGACGGCTTCCGGCCACCGTAGACTCAGGCCTGTGGACGGTGAGTAATGGGCTAGCTCGCCGTCCGTCCGTCTTATGACGACGACAGGCCGTGCCGACACCGACGACGCATTCGGGTTCCACGCACTCCTCAAAGAGATGGAAGGGGCCCGCAAGGGCCGACGCGACGCCCGTTGGGGCTGCGGGTTGTTCGAAAGAGATACCGCGGCCTCGACACAAAGGCCTAAGAAGGAACATTGGTGGTTTTTAGTCGGTAGGTAGAAGTCTGACACTACCTACAGTCATTTGACGATTTCCCACCCTACAAAAAAAAGGCTACCACTACGGAATACGATTTCGGCTTAGCATTGCATTACCTACACGAGATACAATTTATAAATTGAATAAATAGAGACAGGTTTGAGGCCAGTTGACATCTACTAACTAACATCCATTACAGAATGGGTTACGAACGAATATCATTTTAAGAACGAAGAATGTACCTGTCTGGACAATGAGTCCCTCCGCCATAAAAGTTTTTTTTCAACACACTTGCTCATAAAGTGGCTCTTATTTCACCGCAATTAGGCATATAATGACACCTGTAATCAAACTGTGAATTTTTCATTCACAAGTGAGTTATAGGTTTTTTTTTTAATTTTTTTGGTTGAGTTGCTATGTTCTTAAAAAAGTTTCGATACTAAAAAGATTGTGTTCAATACTAAAAATAAATTAATGTACCTATTCCTTGCTCATTTCATGCAACTTCGAATTTAAATAGATAATTTCAACTTGTATATACGTTTTTAATACGTAAAACTTTTGTTTTCTCTGTAATAAAAAAACTTTGAATTCCCCGTTTTGTACGTGGCTGCAACACTATCCGCGAAAAGCAAAAAAAAAACTTAATCTTTTAGTCTATAGCCGATCGCCATTGTTACATGCTTGTATGTTCGTTTCGTAAATAAATAAATAAACTTGTATATACGTTTTCAATAAATAAAACTTTTGTTTTCTCTGTAATAAACAAAACCAATTTAAAAAAAAATTAATTCCTCATTTTGTACGTGATTATAACGCTATCCACAAAAAGCAAAAAAAAAAGAAACCTCATTCAGTCTATGGCCGATCGCCATTGTTAGATGCGCGAAACTTTTTTTACAACTTATTTTAACTGTTGAAAATGATTTTTTTGTGTTATTTTCTTCACAAGTGTGTTGAAAAACGTCGTATGATACACGTGTGTATTGATGATTACCGTCCTCGGCTCTCTTAAGACCCCCACCTAACGGCTCGGGTCTCAATGGCGCCTCAGCGATAATCACCAACGTTACACACTTATACCATAATGTACTATTATGAAATGGAGCGACAAAAATGTGTGGCCACCTGCAACGTTATGCCTTGTCGAGCGTAGAAAAAAAAAACGAATTGAATAATAATGTTTTATGCGCTTATCCCATCGATAATTCTTTATTAGTGATTGATGGCTTATCCATTCGGCACACAATAAGCTATTCTTTCAATCGGGACATAGCAATGCTGATTACTGGAAACTACGTTGATCAGTTAGCAGCAGGGGCGGATCTACCTATGGGCTTTTTGGGCTGCAGCCCAGGGCCTCATGAAAAAAAATCTAAAATTTTGAACTCTCCTACAACCATTGAGGTATAATGTACTACGTACAGTCGCGGTCTTTTCCGCCTGCCCAGTTAAAAATTTTTTCGCATAAATCATGCGTAGGCGCCAAACCCCGCCCCCTCAAAGTTTAGGCCTATTAAATTAGAGAAGCGTCAACGTAATTAGTTGCAATCTGCACTGCGCAGCTTAGTGACGTATCCTATCCTCTGTACACCTTTTGCGAATTTTACGGACGAACTTTGGCGCGCTTACCGGACCTTTTGAACATTAACCATTGCTCTGCTTACCTGACCTTTGATTGACTAAACGTTAACCTGTGCAATAATATTGGACTCCTGAGAACCTGTGCTAGAACATTTTGTGCATAATGTCTTCCAGAAATCTCATACACGAAGAACAAAACTAAATTATAATTTTGTATGGACAAGGATTTAACATCAGTCAAATCGCTGAGCTGAGTCCCAAAATAAAAAAAAACAATATGAATCACGTTAAAATGTTTAAATTCTTAAAATGGACTTTATAGTCATAAACATAAAGTCCATTTTAAGAATTTTAAATTTTTAACGTGATTTATATTATGTTCTGCAAAAGCGGCTATTTTAGGCCCGGTGGCTAGATCAACGTTTCACCCCTAAAGCCCCATTATTTCAAATTTTATCGAAATCGTTAAAGCCGATTTAGAGAACACGCTTACAATTGCCTGTTAAATAGCATGGGATTTCATAAGATTCTTATAGTAAATTTAAAATTACTCACAGAAATCATTGAGTTTTTAATTTACAACTAGCTGTGCCCGCGACTTCGTTTGCGTGCTTGTCGGAAACTAAAATGCAACGCTTAGATAAAAGTACGTTAAATCATTGCCCTGCGTTAACTTACTGCCGCTGTAGAAAATAAGAAGAGGGTAATGCAAAGTACTGACTATGTCTAATACTAAAGTTTAGATGGATGGGTGTTTGTTAATCAACCACGTCAGAACGGCCGAACGGATCTTGAAGAAATTTGAAACAGGTACATTATAGTCGACAGGTACTGTCGTTGGCGCGTTCGTGTTCCACGCGCGGCTCAAAGATATGTCAGCAACAATTAAGGGGTCCTTTGGGGCCCCTTAATTGTTGCTGCCGTCGTCTGCCGGGGCCGGGGGTTGTCCGCAAGAGATACCACGGCCCCGAAACACAAAGAGCTAAGAAGAAACGTGGGTGGTTTTTAGTCAGTAGAAGTCTGACACTTTCTTCCGCTCCGCCCAGAGCGGGATGAGTCATTTGATAATTTACGAACCACAAAAAAGGGGGGATTAGAGGCTGTTTCGAGAGGTACCTGTACCGAATCTGGGACATCGAATCTGAAATGGAACGCCGTCACCTCCTTCTGCGAAGCAGTAATGCTAGCGATAGAGGTGAACGTAAGAGGGACACAACCCCTCTTCCCAGCCGCCGCGGGAGACGCTCCGGGCATCGGGGGCCACGTGATGGCCTCCGGCCACCGTAGGCGCGGGCCTGTGAACGGTGAGTAACGGGCTAGTTAACCGTTCGTCAGTCCTATGACGATGGAGGCGCGTTCGTGTTCCACGCGCGTCTCAAAGGGATGTCAGCAACATTGAAGGGGCTCCCAAGGACCGACGCCCGTCGGGGCTGCGGGTTGTTCGAAAGAAATACCGCGGCTTCGACACATAGGGCTAACAACACACCACATCTATATAAAGACATGTTTGGTGCAGTGGCTGGACGATTAACAGTAGCACTGCGTGTCGCAGGTTCGATTCCCACACGGTACAAACAAAATATGCCGTGGGTTTTATCCAATTTTAATTTAGTTTAAAAAAAAATAGTATTTTTATACTGTGTAATTGGTAAATCTTTATTTGTTGACTATTCATGAAACATATGTTTATTTAATAACACCGCGGTTCAGAAAATGACATCAAATGAATAACGCCATCTGTCGAAGACGAAGATAAACTGCTAAAAAAGAGCGATCAAACACACTATAGGGTTTAGGCTATGTAGATTTTGAAAACAGCGTCATTTAGACTAATATCTACGTACCTTTTGCTATCATTACTTATTTAAAGTTATCTTGTGAAGGCATTTATTAATAAGTACCATATTCGTTCAATAGATGTCGTTGCTTGTCTCATTCTTGACCATAATGATAAGTTCTTCTTGAAAACTATAAATGCATATATCTTTTGATAGAGAGCACCGATTACGATGAAACAAAGACTAAGTAATAGCCCAAGTTACGCACAATATTTATGTATGAAAGTTATCTACATTCGTTTCGTAAATTTGACGTGATGCTTAGTCATCGAAACAGACAAACAGACAAACAGACAAAAATTCCAAAAATGCTGGAAATGTGTTCTGTTGGTTATACTTTAATACCCTGACAATTTTTTTTTTAAATATTTTTGATGTACAAAAAAGATTTTTCTACAGATTTATTATATGTATAGATAGATATAGATTACCAAACCAACACACACGCACCATTAGTAACGAAAGTCAAATTCAGTTTAAGTTTTTTTTCTAACAATGGCAGTTTGAAAATAACAATAACTCTCGTTCGGCGTGCGTCGGACTCGTCAGTGCGGTGGAACGGTATTGTATTTCATTCATTATTTCTATACAAAGGCGGGGCGGAGCTAGAGAGCGCTTCATGTTGTAAGTGCAAGCAAATATGAGCTTAGTGGTGGTCAGGCGGGAGTGTCCACGATAGTACGTAGAAAATACGACGACACCCTGGTGCTGACGTAAGGGAAGTAGCACTCTGAGGAGTGACTGGAGAGGCGCCACGGCGCCCTCATCTTCCGTCTGACGCAGGTCCTCACCGGACACGGTTGTTTTGGGAGGTACCTGCACCGAATCAGGCGGGAGGAAACGCCCGGATGTCACCATTGTGAGGATCGGCCGGAGCACACCGTGGAGGTCTGCCCCGCTTGGGCGGAGCCCCATCGTGTTCTCGTAGCGGCGATCGGCGGCGGCGACCTCTCGCGTCTGGCCCTGGTGCAAGCCATGGTCCGGAGCGAGGAGGAATGGGACGCCGTCGCCTCCTTCTGCGAAGCAGTGATGCTAGCGAAGGAGGTGGCGGAACGTGAGAGGGAAAGAACCTCTCGTCCCACCCGCCGCGGGAGACGCTCCGGGCGTTGGGGGCCACGTGATGGCTTCCGGCCACCGTAGACGCGGGCCTGTGGACGGTGAGTCACTACTCACTATTAGCTATCATTATTAGCTAGCACATTGGCTAGCTCGCCGTCCGTCCGTCTTATGACAACGACAGGCCGTGTCGATGGCGCGTTCGTGTTCCACGCGCGCCTCAAGAGATGTCAGCAACATGGAAGGGACCCGTAAGGGCCGACGCCCGTCGGGGCTGCGGGTTGTTCGAAAGAGATACCGCGGCCTCGGCGCAAGGGCTAAGAAGGAACATGGGTGGTTTTTAGTGAGTAGAAGTCTGACACTCCCTTTCGCTCTGCCCAGAGCGGGAGGGAATTGTTTGATAATTTCCAAACCCACCAAAAAAGAAAATTGACTGACGGTAGGACGGGTTCCCATCAGCAGCGAGTCGACGTTGAAGTATCTACCTAGGACTCGTCCTCGAGAAGAGGTGGAACTTCGTGGAGCATTTCCGATGTTTGGCTCCCAAACTCGAACGAGCTGGGGCTACCTTCATGCGGCTTTTGCCCGACCTGATGGGTCCATACGCCTACTGCCAGAGGCTCTACGCGGGGTCATGGTCCTTTACGGGACCCCGGTATGGGCGCGTTCCATCAGGCGGTGAGCTGCCCACTACCAACAAGGAGGCTAGCCACCTCGCCGGATTGCCACCACCAGATCTAGAGGCTTGTGCGCCTGCATGAATGGTGCCGGAGGCTAAACTACGGTTAAACTACGCTGCCGCAGCAAATCGCTGCTCAGCGGACAGACCTCCGGCGCGATCTCATAGTGACATGGAGAGAGCAACTGTCGCAACGCAACCCCATGCAGGGTACGCCACAAATAGCGGCGATAAGACCCCTTTTTTTTTTTTTTTTTTGGGGGGGTGGGAAATCATCAAATAACCCCTCCCGCTCTTGGGCAGAGCGAAAGGGAGTGTCAGACTTCTACTGACTAAAAACCACCCATGTTCCTTCTTCGCCCTTCATGCCGAGGCCTCGGTATCCCTTGCGGACAACCCGCAGCCTCGACAGGCGTCGGCCCTTGCGGGCCCCTTCCATGTTGCTGACATCTCTTTGAGGCGCGCGTGGAACACGAACGCGCCGTCGACACGGCCTGTCGTCGTCATTAGACGGACGGACGGCGAGCTTACCCATCACTCACCGTCCACAGGCCCGCGTCTACGGTGGCCGGAAGCCATCACGTGGCCCCCGACGCCCGGAGCGCCTCCCGCGGCGGCGATAAGACCCCTTTGAGGAGTTGCTGAAGAGGCGCCACAGCGCCCTCACCTTTCATATCGACCTCTCGCTTCCGGCCCTGGTTCAATCCATGGTCCAAAGCGAGGGAGAATAGGAAGCCGTTATCTCCTTCTGCGAAGCAGTCATGCTGGCCATGGAGGTAGCGGAACGTGAGAGGGAGAGAACCTCACACCCCAGCCGCCGTGAGAAACTCTTCGGGCGTCGGGGATGTGGTGGCTCCCGGCCACCGTCGACGCGGCTCTGTGGACGGTGAGAAACGGGCCAGCTCGGCGTCAGTCCGTCCTATGACGACAACAAGGCCGCGGTGTCGATCGCGTATTCATGTTCCACGCGCGGTTCAAGGTGGTATCCGAAAGAGATACCGCGGTCCTGGAACACAAAGGGCTAAGAAGGAACGGGTTTAGTCAGTACAAGTCTTACTCCCTTCCGCTCCACCTTAAGTGGGATTTCATTTGAAGATGAGTCATTTGAAGATGAGCCATGCATAATTATGCAAATTGTACCTAACAATTTAGCCGCCTAAGTAATTGTGTACTTAGGTCAATAGATGTCATGTTTAACCGAGTGTCTGTCCGAGTTGCCGTGTCTGGCATACTACTGTTAAACCCACGATGGTTTGTGTGGTATGTTTACGTCTTAAAAAAACTGATGGTAATTCTGTGTTATTGAATAATAAAAGAAAAAAACTAACGTACTAATTCTAAAAATTGTACTTTTCCAGCCTGGCTACGGCGGTGGAGGTGCGCCTCAAGGATATGGACAGCCCCCCGCTGGCTACGGAGGTCCGCCACCGGGGCAACTGGAAATGGGACATGGCCCATACCCGTCTATAGGACCCGGAGGGGGTGTCAATCCTCAAGTCCAGAATTGGTTTCTTGCAGTCGACAAAGATCGCTCCGGATTCATTACAGCTCCAGAGCTGAAGGCAGCATTGGTGAACGCACAAGGTCAAACATTCTCTGAAACTGCCATCAACTTAATGATCGGTAAGATTATATTTTTTTAGTAGTAATTAGCACAACACACACCATTACTTTTTTTATGGCGGGATACACAGATTTAAATATACCTAGATAACGCAAGAGCAACACTTCGCGTGCCTAGCTTACGTACAAAAATCGTAGGTGGCCACTTTCGCGCTCAGTCTGCATCGGTGTATAGCGCTAGTCGGACGTCGGCGCTGGTGCAAAAGGGGTTGGGGCGAAGGGAGCGCCGTACGCTGCGGCGTCTTTGAATCGATTTGATTTTCCGATTTTCCATCACTAAATAGTGCTGGTGTTGTGACGTCATAATGGGTAGGTAGTCAAAAAATGGCACGCTTGGTTTTCATACAGATCGTGATACTTGCGTTATCTAGGTCTATCTATATTTGTGGCGGGATAATTTATCCTCTATCTTGTATTCTTCTAATAAATCTCATGTGTTATTTTACAGGAATGTTCGACAAAGACCGTACAGGACACATAAATGTTGAAGAGTTTGAGAAACTGTACACCTACATTAATCAGTGGCTGGCTGTGTTCAAGACGTACGATACAGATCAATCGGGGAGCATCGAGGAGAAAGAACTTTCGGATGGTAATTATGTTTGGAAATCTGTTTATGTAAAGTGGCACCTGTTCTGTTAGTCCTGCCACTCTTCTTCTTTCCCTCTGGTAGCGTATTATCCTGGTGGTGTAGGTGAGATAGGAAGTCGTTCCATGTTCCTTAACGGTGAGATTGGAAGCGAACTGTAATAAAGCTGGGAAAAGACTGGGGATGCTGACTTCCCAATTTTATCAACAGTAGTGTTTGAATACTGACTAGAGTTGGAGGGCCTGGAGGTCAGTACTTGCGCCAGCAAGCTCGTGGCTTGCACGAGCGCCTGTACCATAGAAGTATAGAACTCAAAGATTAGTGGCGAATCGTGACTTTCCTAAACATTGTGATGTTACATTTTTTTATAATTTATATTTTATCTGCCTTTCAGCCCTGACGCAGATGGGTTTCCGCTTCACACCGGAGTTCGTAAGCTTCCTAGTGAAGAGATGCGACGCCAAGGAAGGGAAAGTATCGGTGGATAAATTCATTGTTCTGTGCGTGCAAGTCCAACGTTTCACTGAAGCATTTAGAGCACGTGACACGCAGCAGAACGGAACCGTTACCATCGCATTTGAAGATTTCCTCAATGTGGCTCTGAGTTGCTCTATATGAGAGAAAGAGCCTAATGGAGTTGAACCATTCTCTTTATACTCTGCTTTCACACCTTGTGAAGCAGTGATTATATATTATAAAATATATAATAGCTTTATTTTAATTTATTAAGTTTCAATATTCCACCTCTATTTTAATTTAACATATCACTGCTTCTAAGCACATTTGATTATGGTAAAACAAAATAGTTGAATAACTTATGTAAGATACCAGATGCCTTGCAACCAGCTTTAAAATTTTAAATAATGTTTAAACGTCATAATCGCAATTTTAATGGTTTTCGCGGATCATCTCGAATATGTTTACTTGCTAAGATTCAGAGTTTAAATAAAATCAGTTTATGGTTATGACATGATCTTAATAAATAAGCACTAAATTAATAGATTGCTTGCCTATAGCATAATTTATAATACCTACCTAAACAGATTTGCCACTACACAAGGAATAGCTTTCTAGATGCGACTGCGTGCGCTAAGATAATTCACCTCAATTTAATTTAATTGTTGAGAAATAATGATAATACAATATTTGATGCTTGTTGTCGATACAATATTTCGTTCCCACGCTTGATGAATTAATTATCTTTATTTTTGTTATACTTATTAGAGCAATATAAATTTTGTACATCGACTTTTCAAAGTATTATGAGTGTTATTGACGAAGGCGAAGCTAGCTATTGCTTGGTAAAGGGAAATAAATAAATAGATGTTTTGTAATTATGTTTGTTTTATTTGAGTTTTCCTATGCCTTTACATGATTCATTTTAATTAGATATTACAAGTACAATTTGAAAGACCCCATGGCATGGACCTCTTCTCGACAATAGACTGAACCGGAAATTCGTTGGCAGAATTGAATCAAAATTCCAGTGACATATCTGAAACAATAAACGTGTTTAAGAATCAAAGCATTTATTTCAAGTAGGCCAGTTTTACAGGCATCTTTTTATTGTCGAAACAATCAATAAAAGGAAGCTACAGTCCCAGTCACAAGACATAATAATACTGGCTTGCTTTCTATAAGAGAGAGAGAGACAGACAGAGAAACATGCGACGCCGCACAGCGTACAATAGCTTACTATAGCAAAAAGTGTCGTGACAACTTTTCGTAAGATTTTTTTCCGTCTAGCCCCCTTTCACAACGCGCGATAAGGAACTTCGTTCCAAAATTCATAATTTACTTACTAGCATCATTCTTCCTTCTGATTGCCTCAGATTTTTCCAGAGAAAATACAACTTCTTGAAAGTTTTTCACAGCTGTCCTCATATTGATTTCATGCTGTGCATTATCGGGGGCACTATCATCTAATAAACTGTAGATTGAAGGTATTTCATCCAGTTTCATGTTCTTTGCATTACTCGGTTTGAATACCACAGAAACTTTGCCTGTCTTTGGGTGGATACTGAATGGGGACTTGAGTAAATGGTTAAACCCTTTTGTAACATTAACGTCTAATCTGGGGTAGCAGTACTGTATTTTAATTTCTTCCACTAAATACCTTATTTTCCTGTTGTTATTTCCTGACTGAAAAATATGATTTTGAATAAGTTGTAATAGGAATTATATACAATATTAGGAATAATAAATGAATTTGTCAATTCTCTCAATAACAGAAATCAACTTACCTCTCTACTATAATTTTCATACACACTTTTAAAAGTTTCCCATCTCTCTAAAGATGAATCTGACATACTTTCCAAGCTCTTCTGAACTTGTGACCTCAATGTTTCATCTGGAATCATTTTCAGCAATTTATCTAAACGTTCTGAGGTGCTAAAGAACTCTTGATCCTGCAATAGCAGCTCAAAGTATTTATCAATGACAGTCAGTGCTCTCCTGGAAAAAAGAAGAGTGAAAATTGAGTTCAAAATATTAAAATGTGTCTAAAGTAGTTTAGACCAATACAGGATCATACAGCACACATAATTTTGCAAGGAGAAAGCCTTTGCCCAGTAAAAGAAAGTCACTACAGTTTTCTTTTACAGGTCAATGGTGTTAAGAGAAAATTAGTATTTTTTTGGATAGACAACATTGTAGTCTATCAAAAATTCAAGGAAGCAATACTTGCCAGCAAAGGCTTGCGAAAATTTAAGAAACAAAATCAAAGCGTTTATTTCAAGTAGACCAGTTACAGGCACTTTTTAATTGTTGAAACATGTACAAAAAAAATGAAGCTACAGTCCCAGTCACAAGGCATAATAACTGTAAATGTACTGTAGTTGAATATTTGTTTCACTTCGCTACTCGTTAGGCATTAATCAAGTTACCTAACTAATTCAATGAAATAGGACTAGGTTTGATTATATGTATTTGCAATGGATAAGACCTATCCTAAGTAGGCTACCGCGACACTTGACATTGTGATAAATGTCACTTGGTAATTTTTCCCTCTCAAGCCTTGATATGAATATCAATCAAAATACTGTTTACCTAATACTTGAATGAAGGTTATCACTGCCCAAATGCACCTTCTTGTTTTGGTTGTCACCTCCCATTATAAGGCACAGATAGTCGGCCACTGCTCCCCGACCAGGACTGTCCAGTGTCCTTGCTTCATAATCAGACACCCAGCAATGAATGCCTCTTCTACCAGAGAACACCCATAGGATGCTTTGGAAACCAAAGTCCTCTGAAAATTCGAGATTACAGTAGGTTTATTTAATATCATAATTTTATTATTGGTTATCTGCATCAGAGGGAGAATCAGAGTAACCACAACAAAATGTATTAATAAAAATAGATTTTTTTATTGCTTTACTGGGGTAGTAGTGGTCACAAGCATGACTGCTAAGCATAATGTCCTGGGTTCAATTCCTAGTTTAGGAAAAATTTTATAGGTTTTTTCCATTACGAATTTGTCAGAGTGGCAGCCGAATTTTTTGGAGTCGAATTTTTATCTTGGTGGCAATAGGCCAAGATTCACCCCCTACTACAAGGATGGCGAACCTTTATGGATCAATGTGTCTTTATTGGCAGAAATGGCAGATAATTAAACTAAATATTTTCAACTAAAATCTTATTTACTACCAAAAAGAAAAAAAAATACCTATATTGTAACATATTATGTTTCAATTTTACGTGGAATTCAAATTAAAGTAACATTATTGTAACTTCTGTTGTTGCTGATTAGATGATAAGTAACTTATATGTTGTAAGAGGGTACTTTTAGTAGATTGCATGTTGAACTGGATTCATCTACGAAACGGTTTCTAGTTGAATCCTAAGATATTCATCTTTGAAAATAATTACTCGTAGGCGGCAAATTCCATGGCGTGCCTAAAATATTGTGTAACGTGCCATCAATGGGACGTGTGCCATTGGTTCGCCATCCCTGCCCTATCAACCATTCAGAGATTATTATGCTATGGTATTATGTGTAGTATTTTTTTGTAATCAACATCTATTTGGTACTTGTCTTCTTTATATATATAATTCTACTATTTGTGTGTATGTCACTGAACGGCTCCTAAACAGCTGGACCAATCACGATGAATTTTTTTGTGTGTTCAGGTAGGTTCGAGAATGGTTTAGATTTACAAAAAATGTCTACCCGTCCGAAGCCAGGTCGGGCCGCTAGTTATAATATATATTGTAGTGTCTCCAATCACAATCAACAAAAATTCACCTTTCAAAGTCTTATCAATGATTTCACAGGCAATCACCATGAATTTCCAACATTTCTCACAAACCTTCGCTTCTTGGCAGCATGTTCTGACTTCATCATAGTCTGTGAGATCTATATCAAATACCAGTTCTCTAGATAGCACCACTGCATCATGACGGCCTATTGATGGTCTGCAAACATATGAAAGCGTTTTAAAATAAAAACATTATGTAGCTAAAAAACAGAACTTAGTGTTATAAATAACCGAGCATGATAAAGTAATGTAAAACTTACACCATAAAGACAAAAGTACATGTAACAACTTTTCTTACTTAGTATTATAGACAGCTCCAATATCCAGCTTGTGTGGACACTTCTTCTGAAGCAGAGTCTGTAGTTCTTTTTGGTTACAAATTGACAAATACCGCAAATAAACATCATCTGCTAGAGTGAACGATAACTCTCGGTTCGACAAGGGCTGTGGAGAACTTCCACAGGTAAGCCACCTACAAAATATGTTTTGAGGAAAAAGCCTAGTGTAATAGATAGGTAACATCTCAGGCAGCATGTTCTCATCATAATGCCCGACCTGGAAAGCGAGAAGATTGGTTGATACAGAAAGAACTTTAGTCGAACTTGGTTAGTGGGTCGTCAAAACTCTTTCAGAATAGTCGTGGATTGATATATTACCATGTTTAAAAAACTTGTGACTTTCAACTGAGTGTTTATCCAATGATCTCACTTAGATCTGAGTAACCGTTGACTTTTTAATAAAAATATTTTTGGGTTTATATTTCAACAACATACAATGCACGGCCTATGCTTTTCAAAATGTCATTGTCAATTGTCAAACTTTGGCGCGAAAGTAATGTTTTTAAAATTACATCAAGGCAGGCAGAGGTCACAGACTATTAAGCCAAGAAATGTGTTGCCAACTACAAACCCACCCCTCCCACATTCAAGAAACATTAAGGCTACCCGACGCCATTCCTATGGTCATCACAGGTGAACAGACGATCACCTGGAATTTATACATTGATTTTTCATTCCAGTTATTAGAATAGTACCTGAAAAGTTAAAAGGTCGTTATAACATTTTGGGTTCAATCAAACCCACCTTTCATTTGATTTCAACGCAAACGCATATACCTACCCAAAAACACGATATAGATAAGCCGCATTTCAATAAGTGATCTACAGTTGATTAGACGTATAGTGTACCCTCATTATTTTATTTTCCGGGGAAAATATGGAAATTAATATAAAAAATGCATTTAGGGAAGCAGTAAAATTTTCATGCGGTAAGTAGGTACACGGAATTTCTTTTAGTCCGTTTTGTTGTTATTGGATTTAGTATTAAAAAAATGGAACTAGCTTGAGCTTTGGTTTTTTTGTTTATTTTCAGGACCTTGCGTCGAGAAATATCATGTTATAACGGAAATTAATCAAAAGCTATGTCTCCAAATGATAAGTTTTTTCTTGAAGAGACCTTTTTTAACAACGGCTATATTTTCCGTGCTTATAATTTTATTCATTATTATTTTGTCAGCTGTTTTTATTACACTAGTAGGAGTACTCATCATTGCTGTAATTATTTTGCTATTTGAAGGTAAGATTCTTACATATTTGTGCATCTATTTTCATAAAGGTGTACGGATCGAAGCAGGTGGCGTTCTGTGGTTTCTGCCTACCTCTATGGGAAAAGGGCGTGACTTTATATGTTATTTCTTTCTTCGCTATTTTTTACCTATTTGGCGAATTATTTTGAATTATTTTCTTTGTTTCATATTATAAATGAATTATTTTCTTTGTTTCAGGTTTCATTTTCATCGTACTTGTAATAGTAATTAGTATGATTATTGCTACAGTCACCCTAATTGTAATGATAGTAGTTGGAGTAAAGTACAAAGTCTCAATAATACATAATTTAGATTAGGACGGTTGTTATCATTTGGTCGTTTATTTTTTTTACATAGTTTATAAGTAGTATTAACGACAATGATATTATTGTGTTAATTCATATTAAATAGTAGGTACACAAGTATAGTTATTATTATATTATTCTACAGCTTTGTTCAACTGGTACAAATGTTATCATAGTTATAATATGTCTATTGTTTTCTCACCAATCTTTGTGGGAATGTGGCGGCCGTATTTTTCAATTAAGTAGTGTTCTATAATGTAATCATGTTTTATTAATGATTTGTTCACAAAAACAATGACCAAGATGTATGAAGCTGTGGTGGTCGGCAGCCAGTAACAGATCTTTGGAACAATCGAAATTTTGCTTAATCCTATGACCAAAATGTATCACTTTTGGTCAATGGTACCTACTTAGTTTGACGGCAAGGAGTAAGTGATTATTATTTTGTTTCTATGCTTTCTTGTTTGTTATGACAAAGAAAAAGTTATATAGGTATTAAATTAAAACAGAATTTTATATCTTCAAGTTTTTTGTTTAACAGAAAGAAATCTTTAAATGTCAACAAATTTTAAGACTTATTAGACTTCCGCAAAATATGTATTGTCAATAGATTTAGCAATTATTTGTACTACGATTAGCAAAATTTGAGACAAAGGGAAATGGGAATCGATTTTTTGTCAAAATAAATAAAATTGTGACAACAGCTGTACAAAAACCTATTTATGTTTAATAGGAGAACCTGTTATTGTTATAAGAAAATTTTACTTTTAATTTGAAACCTACCTATCTGACTTTGGTTCAATTTAGTTTTATCAAAATTCTGTTTTGTTTTATTATATAAATAAGTTAGGAATTTTCAAATTTCTGTTTTTTACTGATGGTTACTGATCAAGACATTTAGAACCATTGACCTGAGTCTACTTTACGAGAGCCCTTACGCCTATTGATCTGGGAACGTTTGGCTGTAGGCCAAAAATAAATGAGTTCACTACTCTTGGTGCAGCGTACAACTTGTAACTTCATAACTTGGTGCTTCTTAGAATGTAGTTATGCGTAGTGACTTACACGCATTCAGACAGAGTGAACCAGTGGAATATTGCAGATAATTTAAAATAATGTTCTGTACATCTAAGATGTAGTGCCATGCATACATGGGGAGATTTATATTAAAAAGCTTGCAACACTGTATTAGACTGTCTTTGAATGTGATGAACTGATGAATGAATAAAAAAAAATCGGAACGAACCGAATGTGCCGATCGGAGAACGCGGGGATAGAAAATAAAATTTGTAGTAAAATAAACTAATACAAAACATAGCAAACAGTGATATTTGGTGAAATAAAATAATAGTTGTGTGAGTCTATATTATGCGCGACAAAACTTTGAACTCAATACGTGAACGTGTGTACAAAAGAACTGTAACAAAACTGATGGATGTAGTCTTTGGGGTTTTTGGCAGCAAGGTCACAGTTGCAGCAATGATGTAAATTATGACAGTAAGTTATAACTGGTTTTTGTTAACAGTAACTGTAGAGGAGCATGTGCCGAAAAAAATTACGTCACTTAATCCACAGGTTTCAAAATGCAACTAGAAATTGAACATTGCAGATTTGCAACGATTCATTTGATGTGTGTTTTTTAAAGACGACCCACTGACCGTCCAAAGTAAGCTTGAATAAAGAATTACATTTCAAGAAGTCTAAGGGATTTAACACTATTTTACTATGCTTTCTTTTCCACTCTTTGTGTAAGTATTTGACTGGAATTGTTACTCATTATTCTAGTTAATACTTAGGTGTTTAAGTGTGACGAATGCACAGGTCACCCGTTAACAGTAATTTTGCCTTTTTATCTATGTTTAATGTCAAGGGAAGTATTAAATAATAGTCTTATCAATCATGTTAGGTCACTCACACGTAAGCTTCAAAATAAAACTGTTGTCTTGCTCCACAAGTAAATCATACAACTCCAAGTTATCCTGATTATAATTACATACCTACTGTTTTAGTCACGTTTTTGTTGAAAATTCAAGCAATTTTGTCATAATTTGTTTGTTCAATTCAGTAGCAAGACGTTGGTTGTTTTCAACTTTAAAACAAAGATGTACAGTTCAAATTGAATTGTTTCCATCTCTGTAATAGTTTCATAACTCCTGTTAGTGCTCATGAAATAAAAAAAGCAATTGAATTTCCTATTCTAGCATGCCATGCCATCATTACTATTAAGTAAGTTAAAGGCAGTTCAGTATCTATTGAAATATGCTGGCAAACTAATTGAATGAGCATTCACTTTTCAAATGAATGCTTTACTAAGGTATAAACCTGGATTCATCATCATCCCGATCATCACAGCCTGACTTCACCCACTGCTGGTTATAGGCCTGTCTTTGCTTGTGCCAAACTCCACGCTCTTGTACCAGCCTCGTCCAGGATATTCTGGCAATGCCAACATATCGTTGCCCATCTAGCCACTGTACGATCAACACTTCTCTTTCCATTCCTTGGATGCCACTCTATCACAGCTTAACTCCAACTACCACGCCTTGCTAGTTGCTAGAGTTCCATAACTTCTAATACTGAAGACCTTTGTACATCTCCGGATTTCTGTGTTTGGAACTCAGGTATTCTGAGCATGGACAGCTCCATGGCTCTCTGTCCATCTCCGAGTCTGTACACAGCCTCCTGTGTGAGCAACCAAATCTCAACACTGTGCGTCATGATAGGCACAATAAATTGATTGTAGAGACGAGTGTTCAGGCATTTTCAGGACTGTACTAATCCATACTAATATTATAAATGCAAAGTGACTGCCAGATAGAGTGACAGATGGTTTTTCATATGATGACGACTGAATGAAATAAATGAATTTCGCGTAGATAACATTTAATTTTAAATTTGTAGAATGTTCCTTCAGGATTATTTCTAATGTGGGTAAAGTGACAGCTAAAAGCTGAAAGCTTATAGATGACTGTCGGATAGACGCAGAGCCTCATGTGGGAATGTTATGTATGTGAAACACTATAATAATAAGAAAATCCTATTTAGTTTCTGTTCTGCTATAGGAGCACTGAGTCCTTGTAAGCAATCATTATTCATGCCTTAAATTCCTTGCAGACTCCTTTTCATGAAAACTTTTTATTTTTCAGAAATTAAAATTAATACATGCCAGCCACGGTCATCTAAATTGATTCTGTGAGTAATTATAATACTTTTAATCCTTGGGTTATTGATTAGTTTTATCTTTTTATATATAAGATAATGTAGAAGCAAGATTGTCTAAGATTTGTATGAATGATTAAGTACACACAATTATCTTGAGAATAAAAGAGAACTGATCGTATTAAGATTCAAATGTCAATAAATGGTATTCCATTCCTGATTCATGTTTCTGGTATAAAACATGCATTGTCTTTTACCAATATTATAAAATATAAGCATACACATATAATGCCTATTTGCTGGCTGTCTTGTTGTTTCTTATTTCACACCTTACAAAGGAGTGGGGGGGAGAGAATATTTTGTCCTGCCTAACTTTCCCCATACTATTTTCTAAATAGCAGCCATACATAAACCCTGTATACTTAATACTAATAGCTGAGTAAGTAGCTGGTAACAATACAAACTAGGATTGCATCGGGCAAAATCTTCCACAGCATCACATTTCTGTAGATTATTTAGGCAACATATTCAAATACGTTTGACAAATACATAGACTTGGTTTCGGACAGGGGATTGTATTAATTTTATCTAGATACCACATACTGGATTCTTTAAATTCTAAAAATACATGCAGAGCCACAGCAAAAAGTTAGTGTTTTAATAAAACTATCAGCAACACTAGACTATCGCCTATAATGATGTCGAGGCTGTATTTACTCACACAATTATCACAATGCATTAACAGCTTGTCTATGTGCCACAAAGCATGTACTACTGCTATACATACATATATTTGATTTGTGGCTTATCTATACCAGCAAGTCTATTGAAGTAAAGGACTACTGAAAGATAGTCTAATAATCTACATATAAAACCTTATCTGAGCGAAAGTGGATCCAGTGTCCCATGGTGCTGCGGTGATCATGTGTTATAAAATAAATAACATTGCATTAGGTAAACAGTTGAAAGTGTAGTTTTCTCATTATTTTTTCTAGTTGTCTTTTGTAGTTGTTACTTCTTTAGTAGTAATTACTTCTTTAATAGTCATTACTTCTTTAGTTGTAATTTGAGGAGCTCGTGGCTTAATAAGAACTGCCACTCGGGTCGATCTTTAGGTAAAGCTGTGCTTGACTAGGTCGGTCTGTGGATGGGTGATCGCCCGACATACCGAGTTTCCTCCGTGCCTCGGAAAGCACGTTAAGCTGTTGGTCCCGGCTGCCATATATAGATCTTTGGCAGTCGTTACAGGTAGTCAGTGACCTGAAATTCTGACATCCAGTCTTACCAAAGAGTATCGTATTACCTAGTATTTACTGGGTTGTGGAGGTCAGATAGGCAGTCGCTCCATGTAAAATACTGGTACTCAGCTGCATCCGGTTAGACTTAAAGCCGACCCCAACATAGTTGGGAAAAGGCTAGGCCGATGATGACTTCTTTAGTTGTAATTACTTCTTTAGTAGTAATTACTTCTCTAATAGTAATTACTTCTCTAATAGTAGTTGACTTTTGTTCTAATGTTCATGTGTTTGTAGGGCCGATCGTCAAGCTGGCGGCCCTTCAGGATGCGGCTCGTGCGCCCTCGCTAGCACCGCGCGTTTGCCACGTCGGTACAATCACAGGTAATATGCCCCGTATTTACTTTATTAACCGGACTGTGTGCGGAAAGTAAACTTTAATTAAGAATCTTAGATCATACGCAAGTTTTAGAACAAAAAACTCAGTAGCATCCATCTCAAAGTTCAAATTCCAATGCTACCAATATTTATTTAGGATTGTTTATTTTAAAATGGTGGTTCAGTGAATAACTTTGGCTTTATAACTCTGAAGTAGATAGTTGAGTGAATATCTTAGATTCTGAATTTAAGTATACTGGTGGAAGAGACAACGACGCATAAACGCATACTACGTATTCAGTACATCATTCTAAACCCTCCACATCCCGTCGGGGCTGCGGGTTGTTCGAAAGAGATACCTCGGCCCCGGACACAAAGGGCTAAGAAGGAACATGGGTGGTATTTAGTCAGTAGAAGTCTGACACTCCCTTCCGCTGCGCCTAGAGCGAGAGGAGTCATTTGATGATTTCCCACACGCACAAAAAAAACAACGTTCCACACACAAGATCTTCAACAATAATGCCTCAATAATGCCCTGGTAAGCCTCTGTTCGTCCCTTCCACCCTGTATGTAGATACAGCTATGAACGATCAGTCTAGCATTTAGCAATAAACCAATTATCCACCCAGCCTTGTCTTAACTATGTCGAATAATCGTAAGACAACCAGGCGGAGGTCTCGAGAGCTCATCTATGCTTCCGCGCTACTGTAGTTCTCCGTCAGCCCCTAGCAAGAAAAAACATAATTACTAAAATATTTAATCCAAAAGTGAGATTAATAAAATTATGAGCGTGATTAGGAAGTGACTATTAAAATTGTGCACTTAATTATTCTGCACATTTGTAACAAAGGAATAAAGGATATAAGTTACAATATTAATTGCTTTAGCAAAACTTCACGTCCGAAAATACGCGAGTATTCAAGTGTTGTAAATTGGTATGACTAATTGAGAAACAATGGTGAAACATTTGCTTTATATGAGACGTTTTGTGGTGGTCTGCGTGTTATTTTCCTTAAAGGGTTTTAAATTGATTATGAATGGGGTAAAATTGTAATGGAGGCGTGGGATTGGCTGGGTGCCAGATGGTGGCTATTCTGGGCGGGCGGGAGGTGCGCGCGCGCACATCCAGTCGATCGCCGCGTTTCTACCTCCCAACTGACTGGGAGGAACTCGCTCGCACGATACATAGCATAGGAGACTGTTACCGTTCGTTGATTATTTGTTTTTAATTAAGTTAACATACAAATTAAACGGTTGCTCAAACTAAAGAACATGTAGAATAATCTTTCAGATGATGCCCCAAAGTAGACGTTATTTTCGGTTTGTTGAAACAATCTTGTTTTGTATTTCGATATAACGGTTTTTCTTAATAAATATAGGTTGTTGGGTTTCTCTGTAAATTACAAACAGTGTACTGACTGATTGCGATTAATTGTAGATTTAATGAAGATTCATTACGATCACTCGAACTAGTATTTTTAAAGTTTTTAAACAATCGGTTGTGTTGATGATGTAATTATAGTGTTTTTTATTTATTTACCATCAAGGTCTACTGATGACAACCTGAAAACTCGACCTAATACAAGAATGAAAGGTATTACAAACCAAGCTACAGTTTGTCTTGAATGGCATGCTTGTAATTGTGAACTTTTGATTTAAAATGATTAACAAGTCTAATAAAAAGAAAGAAAATGGTACTTATCACAGCAACTTTAAAGGCACTTAACATTGTAAAATCTAGCGACATTCTTGAAAACTAACAATTTTTATTTCTTCACAACTCATCTTAATTTTTCGCTGAAAGTCATACTTGAACATCTTATTTCATAGACTGTCGGCTGACAATTTATTTGTTGTTGAATAAGGTCTCTGTAACGGTATCAAACCAATTAATCGTGTTAGTTGGCTTTCATTTTATCTGATAAGAGAAGTCAAAAAACCGAAAGTGAATCGAAAGTGAGTTTACAACGTCAAAGAAATCGAGCCAATTAATCTATTGTATTGAGTCTATACATCGAGCGGTGCTATGAACTGTCAGCCTTATGTAATCAATTCTATGCACAGTTCATCTCAAGTCTGATTAAAATCACATGAAATTTTAGCACTGATTTATTTCGTATTAGTCAGTCATTCATAATCATAACAATGTACTATTTAGGTTTTGCAGAATTAAACTATGGCAGCCAAATTGGAACAGCTAACCTTTGTCCGTTATGTAATCATTCTCTCTATTATGGCTTTTTCAATGTATGGGATAATTATGCTATAATGTAAGGCCCTTTTTTAAGCTGTAAGTGACAAGGTCAAAAAATTGCGTCACCGAGTTAGCGGGGCAACCCGTGGCGGAGGTGACCCCGCTAATGGTAGCGATGCCAACATATTGACGACATCCTTATTTTTATTGGTTATTCGAATGAGTACGTCGACCGTACCGCCTCCGCCGCTGAACTGTGCGTGTGGCCTCGCAATGTGTCTATTTGCAGGCCTTTCCATGTCAATAGTAACTAAATGTATTATCCCACTATCGGTCAAAAATAGAAAGCCTGTAGAAATTCTCCGTACACGAAAATTAGGACGAGTTTACACGTAGAACTGCATGCAGGTTAAAATTATGCGGTAAAGATAAATGTGTAACGGTCGGGATTTGCTATCTATGTATATCCAAGTATAAATATATATACATATATATCATTTTATTTTTGATAAATTCTTCGTACGAAGTTGCAGACAGTACGTAGATGATAGTGCTCGTTTCGTAGATGTTAGCCATGATTTGGTGTAAATGAAATCTATAAATATTGCCATTTTCGATCAGTGTCTTCTGCATTATGCGCATGCTGACACAGTTGTTAAAGAACGGGAGTCGTCACGCTCATATTCGTTACAGAGATGTGTATTGTTTAACAGCGTGTTGAAACGTTGATGCAATGATAAATTTGCATGTGATCGGTGCGACATCGTTTTAACGCGGAGAACCGGTGGCTGAGCAAACAATTTCTAGTCAATCGACTGGCTTGTATGCAGAACACTAATGTTATGGCGCGATGGGCTAGAATACAAAGGGATAGTTATAATTTTATTGAAATATCATTATTATAGTTGTGATCGGTGATACTGATAAGTCACGTTCACTCTTTTATTTTTCTTCAATCATTGTTGCCAGTTGTAGGCGATCGGTTCAGCGCCATTCGTTATCGGATTTATGACGTTGCGGACATTATCTGCTATCTGTAGCTAATTACATCGATGATTGTTTGGTAGGCCGCTACACGGTGCACGTCCGCAGATGTATGGTGAAAGTGATGTTCCTCTTAGATACCTGAGAGATGTGCAATGTGATGTGATAATAGAATAAGTTAGTGCAATATATGTGTTCGGATTATGACTGAAAAAAGGCTCCGGCCTCGGCCGCGGCGTCGGGATGAGTTGCACGAGAGGCAACAGGATTTACTGCTAGCTTGGAGTCATGGTGAGCCTAAGCGTAGATTTAAGAAAGATCATTGTGTAACTGCTTATATCAGAACTGTAGTTCTAGACTATTCACACAAATTAGAAAAGAAATTGTATTTTATGTAGTCTCGCTAATGTAGTAACTTTACGCACCATACAAATGTATAACTCACAAAGTAAGAGATAGCTGTTGAAATGCAGCTGTTCAATAGACACAAAGATTTTTGTGTCTATTGTAAAAACATCCTTACACTTTCTATGATCTAAGTCATGAATACGAGTAGGTATACCGACTGCTATTCATCTTATGAGAATGGCGGAGAGGAATGTTCTTATTTCTTAAATATCGATTGCTGGTGCAAGTAGCGCAGGCGTTTTACAACGAACTCACACGGAAGCGTTGTTTGAGCACCTGTTTCGCTTTATTTCAATTAATTATGCAAGTTTTGAATGCATACATAATCAACTGCATTTATTATGTAACGAAAGCGAAAGGGTATGTTTTTGCGTGGGAAATTTTGGAACATTTCTTTTCACATACATGTAATCGGGAATAGTTTGAACTCAAAATAATGGATTTAAATAAATTAAGTTACATATTGTTTTGTTTGTTTACGCATTTTTATCGAGCAACTCCACGATGTGCGTGAGTTTTTTGGGCAAATTCCAACGGTTTCGCCAAAATAAACATTTTTTAGGGAATGGGCACATTATGTAGCGCCTTTGCTTCAAGTATGTTATTGTTTGTGTGATAAATATAATAATGCGTTATAATATTTTGTGGAAATACGAAACAAGCATATTTACCATAATTGAAATCGATGATTTCAATCGATCGCTGCTGAATGGTATTGCTATACACGTGGAAAAAGGCGTCAATGTAACGTTTATTTATAATGTACCTTGTCAGCTACGCCGGTAATAAATACCCTTATCAGTTATCAATAAAGTAGTCGGGACTGTATCATTTTATTTGAATGTCGCAAACTTGCTCTAATTCAGCTGATAGCATTGAAATGTTTATCTTGACTTTAAAAATATCGATTTCCGTTTTGGGGTACTAAAATAAATGATAGTACTAAGTTTTTCAATTCAGCTTCAATGCGGTTATTAAATCACTTCTCATACTTGTACCCAAGTGACGATACACTTGGGTACAAGTATGAGAAGTGATTTAATACTGTGTATAGAGCATCTACTTAAAAATTGTATGAAAGGTGCAATCACAGCCTACATGATGCGCTGAGTATGAATTGATATTCGATTAAGATCATCTCGGGCTGTATTTCATAAGAACATTGTCTGAAAAGATCAATTCTTTACGTAGCATCCGTCGGTGTTGCGACTTCTGTAATATTTACGAAAACTAACTGCAGGTTATCAGTTGACAAGAGAACTATTTGATATACCATCGTACTAGTTTCCACGCTCCTTGCCCACGAGTAGAGATGGGTTATTATTATTCAGTAGAAACTTCACGACACAACACTGATATCATCATTCTAAATATATTCAAAAGAGGAAAGTTGCGTTTGTTTCAGCACCAATACGATATTATTTATGTAAACGACTACTTGGCTTTTGTTACTAAAATTAAAAATTTTTGCCTGTGCTAAATGGGAAGCTACGGGGGAAAATAATCATACCTTATGTGTCTAAGTTAATTACTGTGTAAGGCAGGTGGTAAGAAATATGTTCTTGAGACAAGTAGGTGCTTATTTATTTTTTTGTTTAAAGTACAAGGTTGTTTGAACTTTTGTTAATGGATTCCATAAGTGAGTTACATCTAGAAGCATTAAGAATATGGTATTGTGTATCAATGTACTTACAGCAAGATTATTAGGTCAAGAAAGTTTCATCAAGGGCAAACTAGAGTAGTTTTACTTGACCTTCGACACTGTCAAGTACCTATTAGGTCAGCTCCGAGACCTAAATACATACCTAATATATTTCTAATAAGAGCTTGATTAATAGCAAGCAAAAATACAGTACTTACATTAATACATTTGTTGCGGTAAAATTAGAAGGTAAAAATAAACAGTATTGTTATTAAATTGATAAGAAGACTCAGTCGCCCTTATGAGTGTGCACCAGTTATGTGCCAAACATATAATATATATAAATGTTGAATCTAACGCTGAAAATGTAATAAATATCACTTAGGTTTATGTACTATTAGTGTAACATACAATTTGTTTGAGAGAAGTTAATCTACACTGCTGAAAAAAAAACTCATTACGTTTGTGGTAATAATAATCACTTTTTTGTTTAACTGTGTTGGTTTAATTTGTACATAATTAACTCAAGTTCATTGTGTGAAGACTAATTAAATGTAATAAATACATTCGAAAATGCGGGTGTTCCCATATTTCCACTTCAATAATTTCATACTATTATCATTAACTCAATGCGAAATACGAACGGAGGGTGGCGCGAGGAATTTACAGAAGTGCATGGCCCCCACAGATCGGTCAGCCGCCACGCCATCGCGCCAGGAGGCAGATATCGATTCCGTCTGCAACCTTACCCACACTAAATACGGAAAGTAGACACTCTCTGCAACATACAAAGCGGCTATACAGTTAAATACTGCAATGCGCTCAACTTTTCTAGTCACGACATTGCGTTGAAACTTGCAGCTTTCCAACTATTCATTATCTTGATCCATACCTGTTCTACTGCCTACTACTGCTTAGAAAATTGTAAATAAATCTGCTACTATGATTGTTGAAGCTAGCACATTTCCATTTAATGTTTCTTTTGTCAACAGAGGTGTGCAATAGCGAGGAGGTGCCCGAGGTAGAGATAGTCAGTCTTCTACAAGAACAAATACCAAAATATCACTTGAGAGCCGACAGTCTCACACAATTTGGAGGTACAGATACTTTTATGCGCTTTGCTTGTAGATTTTCATTTTTTCATTAATTGAATTCAAAGGAGCAAAGCTTTCTTTCACTGAGCTTTTAGCGAACCATTCAGCAAGTGTTGTTTAATGTTTGCCAAATCATTATCATCCAAATCATTTTATTTTTATTTTATATCCTCGCTCAAAAGCTTGACTTCGCAATATTAATGACATCTCTATCAAAATTATGAGAGGTCATGAAATGAAAACATTGTGACTACAGCCACAGTATAAATATGGACAGTAGCGAAACTAAGCCTAGTTGATGCGATAACTACCTACGCTCCATTGAAGCCATAGGGTTGTCCCTTTTATGCACGGTTGCTGAAGTCCCTAGATAACTTCTCAACATAACATTTTTATTCTGTTGTGATCAATCAATCGAAATAAAAAAAGCTAGCTTACAAATACAATCTAAATACCGCGGCTCGCTCCCGCCAAGACTTGTAACAGGTTAAGCCGCGTGCGCCGTTATGACAAAGTTAAAGATCTATAGTTCTACAAGTTGTTGTGTACTAAACTGTTTTCCGTGTTTAAACTACATAAATGTCTTTTGTTGAGATTAACCGACGCCATAAGATAACCTGAAAGAATACAACCCCATAAGATTTTATTTAAGAATTATCCTCCAACTCCTAACCGTTAAGGAGTTATTCCTTCCATCATCAGCTCATCAACATGAGTTAATGACAGCCAGATGTAAATACTTAAATAGCATTAGAAAAAATACGAAACACGTAATACGTGCCTATAAAATTTGAGGGTTGCCCTCGATTTCGTTAAGATTCCATCATCAGATCCAGACATGGTAACAGTGGGACCATCTCGGGAGTATACTTTTTCGATTAAAAAATTTTTTTTTCAAATCGGTTCATAAATGAGGGAGTTATGCGGAAACAAATATGATACAAAAACAAAACCAAACCGACGAATTCAGAACCTCCCTCTTTTTGGAAGTCGATTAAACATACTTTCTTCTGCTGATGAAGCCGAGTTGACACAGCCGTATACCGCGCAATACATTCGTTGCATTTAAAAAAAATATCGGGAGATATGAACTTATACGTGACCAACTGACCACTCGTCTCGGCGCGGCACGCACAACTGAGCGCACTGCGAAGACTTGCTAAGTGCCCCGTCGATGCGCATGTTTGTGTGAGTGTGCGGTTTCGAGCGTTTGTAGGTAGTTTCCGTACTGTCCATATTTATATTGTGCTACAGCTATAAAAAGTTGTAAGTCAAAATGGAGGGTTGGGGGAAAGTTTCGCCATTTACGGCCGGATTCACCCGAAAATCAATACTTGGTTTCACGGCCACGTTCATCATTTACAAACGTCTAAATTTAGCTGAGTGGGATCATTATTGCTGGAAGGGTGTTGTTGAAGTATGAGTAACGCGTCTGGAACAACGTTCCTATGTGTTCTAAAGTCGTTTTAAAATAATAATTGAACGTATCCTGTGACCGCACGATGTTTAGAAGTTTTTTCGTCGAGTCACGTATTTTTTTGAAGCACTGTAGCATTTTTTTGGAATCGTTCCAAAGCTTAAAGGACTTTTTTTTTCTTGATCAAAATATTCTGATTAGTTCCCGACTTTCATCGCTTCATTTGTGTTTTCGGTGAAGTTGAGTCACTGTTTGTGTTTTAATTTAAGTTGGACTTTAGACAGGAAATCAGAATATTCTGACAAAATTCACTTAAAACTCACACACTTAAGTACGAGTGAATTTACAGAAAGAGTCTTTGACATACTATAGTTTGAGGAATCGTTATTAAATTAAACTATATTAATAGGCCCAACTATTTTAACTAACGCTCGTTTCTATTTAGTTTGAATAGATTATTGGACATATCCTTGAGGCGAAGGTACAGAAAAAAAAAATCTTCTGAAACCTCTCCTCGCATTTTCTTAAACTTAAATACTATAGTATACGCAGGTAACGTTAGGGTAAGCCATTGATTGCTTGTTCAAATAAACGGCAGGCACGGCCTGGTAATAATTTGTCAGCTTGATGCGGACTTACTCAAAAATATCTTTGAATCAGGAAGTCAAACTTTGCTTAATACTTGGAAACTTCATGGATAGAAATACAAGGAAATTAGAATTTCTGAACGACTAAAAGATAAAACTGTCATATCACATCACAAGATCTATTATTTTAACCAACTTCAAAAAAGGAAGAGGTTCTCAATTCTGTTGTATATTTTTATGTATATTTCCTCATAGCTTCGACATTTATGAACCGATTTGAAAAAAATCTGTTTTTATGTGATAGGACATACTTTCCGATTGGTAGGTAGGTACCATAGAAATTTTATCAAAGTCGGTTTAGTAATTTGGCTCTTTTTGGCCTATTTTGACGTAGATTCTAGTTCCAATGTTAAATTGATTTATGGAGATATAAATGTGTGTACAACTAAAAAGAGTAAAAAAACACTTATTGCAAAAACAAACGACGTCGAAAATAAAATTGTCTATTTCACAATTTCATTGTCACATATTTGCAAAATAATATGGTCACTTTGGATTCGAAAAACAAATTAAAGCTATTTGGAATGATCTGAAAATAAGCAAGACCAAAGCCTTATGTAAATATTCATCTCCGAGCCGTCCTAGTTCTGTTTCAGTAGTTCTGCGTAAATTTCATCAGGTCAGTGTTCAGTAAGTAGGGCGTAGCCTACTTGTAAGCATTTTTTGCTCGACATTGTTGATAGGCTCAAGACGTTTGAGCTGGGAGAGTAATACTTTGTTGGTTGTAAAACGTTTAAAATTCGCTGTATTACATACCATTGTACCGTCATAACGTGATAAGGCCTATGATTGAATGCTTTGTACTATAATATATAAGTGTATTCATTCGATAATAATACATCAGTCTGAATATATTCCAATGAACGAGAACGTTTAGTTTCCAGGCCTAATGAAAGACGGTGTGCAACGACTCTATTGGAATGGCAAGGTCTCTTTCGAAACAGGGGTGTCGTAGTTAACGAAATGTCAGACTGCACAACAAAATGGAATTCGGTTTACAAGTAATTTGTGAAAGTAAACAGTCATTTAGGAATATTTTCTCATCATTCATAATTCGTCGCCTGTGGTCAAAACGTAAAAACTTTATTCACTTTTTCTAAGTGCTAAATTGTAGTATGTTTCTATAAAGCTGAATGACAATCATTTCTCTGGAACTGTCGTTAGCCATATTCATAAGGAAGTTTAATAAATAAATTCAATATCATACCAACGTAATTTAATTTTTTGTAAGTTAATTGCAGGCGAACTTTCTACTCTTTGCAGCCTCATTTTATATTTAATCAATAGTAATGGTACTCATAATATATTACCATCGTTAAATATTATGACTCATTTGTCTAAGCAGTTAGTGAAGCGATATTTATGTAGCATTCCATTTCTACAATCTCTCTGTTTACATAATATATTCAAAAGAAATGTGTAGAGAAATGGTAAGAATTTGACAAAGTTGCTGATGTGTTGGCTATATGTGGTGTTCCGTCTTCGTTAGTGTTTGAGTCGCGGTTTCCGGCGCCGGCGCCGTTCTTAACGCTATAAATAATGGTGTCTCATCGGTCGAGTCATCGCCCGCTGGCCAGTATGCGTCCCCGACCGGTCTGATGCGTGCCATCTGTCAACTTGCTGCGTTCGGTGCACTAACACCATCACTATTCGATGCTGAGACGCTTTAATGGAAATTCCGTTCAAGCCAATGCTCTACTAATCAAATGCATAATGAAACTGTCTGCTTACGTTATGCTCCCTGTAACTGTACAACAAGGAAGACCTTTAGTGGCTTCTTAAGTCGAACAGCTAGTTTACGTGCACTCGTGTGCTGTTGTGTAACTTTAAAACCGTAATTATATAATTGCACCCGGCCTGTAGTAAGTAGGTGTACTCACAGGTGTAAAATTAAAGCAATGTATTCTTAGTTCATGAGAAGTTCTCGACATTTAGTTAAAAGTCATTGTAATAGGACGCGATCTGAATAGATTTGAATTGGTGGTCGGATAAAGCGGTTGACGGCGGTTGATGTATCGTGTGATTCAGCGGCCCTGTGACGTTGTCGTGCGTTTGGGCTCATACCCGGGTGTCTGTAATTATTTCAATGAGCATATTATACAGCAATTGGTACAAATTGAACTATGTACTAGCACATACCATACCAAGTACAAACATTTTTCCTGTCATAGTTAGTTAGATACAATATTTTAGTAGTAGGTACTTATTACGTTTTTAACAGCTATGTTCTTAAATATGTTGATGTTTTCCAGGATACCAGAATCAAGATTGGTTCATACCATCCCCGGCGCTGCCGGTGAGCGACAAAGACCTCGCACTCACTCCTGACCAGATCAGGGAGACTCTCAATTACTTCCGTAAGTATGCATGATGTTACAGCATTTATAAGTTATGGTTATCGTAAACCAAGCATTGTCTCTGAATGTTTTTATATCACAGGACAAACAGAGAGATTCTTTATGTGTGCAATATTCATGAAAGTTATTTTCAACAAGACGGACTTACTCCAATAATGTAATGAGTTATAAGTACATATATTATGGAAACAATGACATATATGCGGTAACCCGCACATTGTGTTCTTGGTAATCCTTTCATTCCAAGGTTTACCAAGTAAATATGATTTAATTATGTAACATAATTATTCAATTAATCTACAACAGTTTACTCTTATAAAACTGGTTTTGCCACAAACTTAAACTAGGGTCTTGCATCCTTTAAGTCGAATTTCGGGATAGGTAGAGCTTAAATTAAGACATCCTGAGATTTTAAATCACAATAACAGTACAATCTAGTTCAAAACATACTTGGTTAATTAAGCTATTTACGGAGCGTCTATTATAAAATAATTGAATGAAAATACAATAAATAAAGTAAAATTAAAGCGATTTTTCAAAATATTTTATTTCACGTCGAAAAAATACACGGTTCGTAATGGTCATAGAAATTCCCTATGGAGAATAATCTGCAAAAAATTCCAAGGTTTCTCTTTTGAAAATGATTTGGTTTCACAATATTTTCATGTTACAGCATTAGTACCTACTTAGGTATGAGAGGACAACGTAGGCCCGACAAGAAATGGTAGGATACTACAAAAAAACAAGATGCAAAGTAAACAAAAGTTAACAAGCATCTAAGAATTTAGAAACTTTGTATGAAATACTAGCTTTTGTGCGCGGTTTCGCCCGCGTGTTACCCGGATATGAGTAGCTTATGTCCGTCGGGAATAATGTACCTTACAAATGAGGAATTTTTAAAACCACCCGCGGTAACTGTTTCGTACAACCCGCAGCCCCGGCAGGCGTCGGCCCTTGCCTTCGGTGCTGCTGATATCTCTTTCGAGGCGCGCGTTGAACATTATCGACACGGCCTGTCGTCATAAGACGGACGGACTGTGAGCTAGCCCATTACTCACCGCCCACAGGCCCGTGCCTACGGTGGCCCAGAGCTCCTCTTGCGGTGAGAGGTTCTCTCCCTCTAACGTTCCGCCACCTCCTTCGCTAGCATTACTGCTTCACAGAAGGATGTAATGGCGACCCATTCCCTCTCGCTCCGGACTATGAATTAAACCAGAGTCGGACGCGAGATGTCGCCGCCGCCAATCGCCGCTACGATGACACGGTGGGGCTCTGCCCAAGCGGAGCAGACCTCCACAGTGTGTTCCGGCCGATCCTTACAATGGAAACATCCGGGCATTTCCTCCCGCCCGATTCGGTGCAGGTACAGTCCTGAAACAATCGTGTCCGGTAAGGACCTGCGTCCGGCGGAAGGTGAGGGCGCCGTGGCGCCTCTCCAGCTACTCCTCCAAGACGGGACTTTATAAGGAGTGGCTAGAGAGGCGCACCACTATCATGGCTTGCCCTGCACGGGGTTGCGACAGTCGCTCTCTCTATGTTGCCATAAGATCGCACCGGAGCAGCTCCGGTGCGATCGCCGCTCAGCGGAGTACTATGTTTCTTACACCTCTGTTCACTGTTGTTCTTTTCTGATTGGTTGCGGGATCTAAGAAAATCGCATCGTTTCTCCGGGACTCGCCGAATTTCAATGCAGGGCGCTTTTCTTGTGTTCCGTTGTATGATTTTAGAAGTAGGACTGATCGTGAATAGTGTAGCGGGATTATAAATCCCTGCCTGCATGGGACACCATGGAAAAGGAGTCAACTTATGTTTTTTAAAATTCTACTGAATTACTAAAATTATGAATGAAAAAAAAACTACTGATAAACTACTGGTGGTTTTCTTAGTAGAAAAAAATGATTTCGGAGATTAGCTGAAGCGCTGTTGTTGCTGGTTGAAGCGCTGTGGTTGCTGGTTGAAGCGCTGTTGTTGCTGGTCATATCCTTTGCTGAAAAAAGGTTAGGGTAAAGATGGCAGGGTTAGGGATAGTTTACAGGCTTTTTAAATTGTAACCAGGTATTTTAAATTGTTATAACCAGGTATTTTAAATTGTAACCAGGTATTTTAAATTGTAACCAGGTATTTTAAATTGTAACCAGGTATTTATTTACTTCTTGCTAGTAGTCCTATTAGCTGTAGTTCTTAAATATGAATACTATAATAGTACAAAGTTATGAAGATGTGTTACTGAAACAAAATTAAGTATTACATACTCAGTGGCGAGCGGTCTACGGAAAGATTGAAGCTGTGGCAAGGTAGTGCATCCTTACCTTACCCATTTGTTCCACCTCCTAAACATCTCCCACCTGGAAAAGAGTTGCCGTGGCTGACCTGGAAGTGGAGATATATAAATGACTCTGCCCTGGAGTGTAAATGTGGTGCTGTTCCTCAAACAATGGGGCACTTGATATCGTGCCCTGCCTGTCCTGCTGGTTATTCACTACAGGAACTGATGGACGCTACCGAAACCGCCAAACTAGTAGCCCAGTTCTGGGCCGACACAATTTAGATTGCTATCGACACGCTAAGAAGTATGATAATAAATGTTATCTATTGCCAAGTTTCAATTAATTTCTTATGATGCGGCAGAATAATTAAATTATTATGAGAAATTATTAATAATTTGATTGCGTCGTACTTTATATTATTACTTCAATGTTCTACCTGCGAATTCTTAACCATTTAGTAAAATATTTTCTATCGTATATTATAGTCTACCGCATTGTTTATGTGGGTGAGTGACGTATCTGTCAGGCGGCTGTTCGGTATGCTCGTCGTATCTGTGGCAGCACTGCGCTTGCGCGAGCATAGCGACGCGCGACCACCAGTGCCGGTCGCGCCGGTAGCCACGCGGCACGCGTGTCTCATCGCCCGTCGCGCGCCGCAACGGCCCGATCGATACCGCGACGCCGAAAACCGACGTGCGCCGCACGCATCGCGCATATACGCCCCGAGCCGTGCTAAACTTAGAGAGTAGAGGTGCACCGTTGCACCGACCCAGTATCTTATCACACGTGCCTCATCCTGACGACAAAAGAACCGGTATAACACTAGGAAAACCAAGTTCTTTACGTTCGTGTTTATATATTAAATAGACTGTATTTTGTGATACTAATATCTTATGTAAGAGGGTGAAATATTCCGCTTGTAGCCTTATTTATTAGTGTTTCATATGTTTCTCATCTTGATCAACATTCTGGTAATACCAATATAATATTCGGCATGGTTGAAGGTAAATTAGCAAGTCTGTGCGTCATCGATTAGGGGTGGTTTGGGAGTCGGGGGTCACAGACGCGACGGCGACGCCGCACCGCGCAACAGCTGTGAGCCAGATCTGTAATCTTGACCGTGAGAGCATAATTATTATTATGTTCATTGTTTTGTTGAGTAGTACTTTACAAAATTTAAATATAATAGCAACTATCTGTTTCCCGCATTTAAGTGTATTTAGGCTTTCAAGATACTTACAATTTCAGCGCGATGTTTTCTATTAACTTTATCCGTAAATCTGTCCATTAAATAATAACACTGACCTTAAGTTATTCTATAGTTTCTTTCAGTTATATAAATATAAAAGTTGTAAAGAATATGCTTTTTTACAAGCATCTATTTAAGTATATGAGTCTAGTTTCCTATTATGTATGCATACACATCCATATATTAAATCTATTTATGTTATTAAATATAAGTATATATACAAGTATTTAAATATGTTTTAATGTATACACTGGAGATTTTTCTAATGTTATAAAATAGTTAGCCACCTTTCAGCCATCTCGCAAGATCCAAGCATTCTGGACATGCGTATAACAGTCTTCGAAGCCATTGTTTTCAACGCAATCACTCACACTTATGAATGGGAAGTTGTCCAATTAATCTTTATAAAACGATGTAGCTTTCATTCAAAAAATAAGCTGCCTGATTGCACCTAATTCATGGGGAAAACAGACAGTTTACATATCCTAATAGCTTACATGGATTCTGTGATTAAATGGGACCTGTCAGATATTGATTCATGTTATTACTTAATCCTCTTCTGATGTATCGAAATCAACCATTTTTAGTATAGAAATATTTTGCGGATATATATTTTTATCCAGCATTGAACTTCAATTTCCAACAAAACATATTTTTTGTGAAACCCCCCTTTTTCTACCGTTGGTCAAACTTACACATTTAATTCACTACGTTTTTATATAAAAAAGAACGTTAGTTTTGCCACAATACAGTTAAAAAGAATATTATTAAGCGCGCCTAACCACTGACTAGGAAATATAGTAACCTGAATCATTATGCGTAACGGTCTGCGATTGAACGTTCATTGGGTGCAAGTGATTTTCAACGAAAGCATGCAACATTACTATTTGAAAAGCAATTCGGTTTATAACATTCATTAGCTAACAATTATTTTTTCTTGAAAGAAAATGGCTAGAAAAGGGATTAATAAAAGCCTTTTCCCCAATTAATCCGGTATCCTGAGTCTCCCTACACCAAAGATTCCAACGTTACCCCAGATTCGAGAAAATAATCGATCACTTTTAGTTTCTGCCAACAACATCCTTTACAAAAAATCTCACGGTAAAAAGTCTTAGTTCTAGGTGCTTCCTGTAATTCAGATTGAGTCTTAGTAACATGATTGTAGATAGGTACACAGTATGTACACATGTATTTAATTTATTCTGCTCATTATATCTATATAAGAAATAATAATTATGTGTAATGTATGACGTAATTTGTATTCGTAAGGAAACTTGCTTATTTGACCTAAGACATTCGTCAATGTAGTATCATGAGTTTAATGAAGTTTACTCTATATTTAGGTTCAGATATTTATCTAACACAACATTTAATACTTTTCATAAACATATTATTTATAGGTTTTTATTTCAATTTTAAATTAAAAATCAAAACTTAAAAAAAAAAACGGATAATTACATCGCTTACGATACTAGCTTTGCTTTTAGACAATTTATTTTATGTAGGTAGCTGAAATGTCTTCATTACATACTTATGTAGATAATTTAATAGTAATCGCACTTTGATATTATGTATTAATATATTTGTCGTATCACTTGCGTGCTCGTTATCTCAGACAGCTTATCTTATTAAATTGGTCGGTCGAAGTGTGTATGAGTAGCGCCGTTTAATCATATACATAGTGCACGTCGTGAGTAATGTTAGTATGACTTGAACGTAAGTGTAGAATACTAATTTAGTTTTAGTTATTGGTATGGTATCGACGGAAGTGGACGTGGCCGGTCGTTCGCCGCGCGAATCTGTCTCGATACCGTTCATATGTGTCGTGTTCGCGCAAATAGCGTGCTGCCTCCGTACTGCAGACGCTTGCACTTGATCGTGAAAGTTTATTACCACTGGCCTCAAACACTAGAACCGTTACTAAAAGAAATCGCCTTGTTTTGAGATAAAGGTTGTTTTGTGTGTAATTTCAGTGGTTAGATTGGAATTTATATTGTCATTGTGTGGCTTAATTCAAAAGCTTATCGATAATTCATTTTATGCTCTGGATTTTTGTAATAGTCGGTTGTTTATGTGAATCATGTGTTGTGTATGCATGCAGTATGTATAGTGACGTACTTACTACTTATATTGAGATATATATTTACCAATAATACCTGTGATAATACCTTTCACTTGGATATGCTTGTTAAGCTTGGAGTTGGAAGTGTTGGTCGTCACGTGAGGCGTCCCCTGATTACACACCATCACTAAACTTGAACAGACCCCGTCGCTGTTATAATGGCCAGTTACAAGCGCGTCTGACATTGTCTGCTCATTGGTATGAGTGTATTCGCGGGTGTGCGTACAGGGCCAAAATTACGTCAGATTCTGTTAACCTACTTTCATTTCACTATAAAGTTTGTAAGGTAATTGTTATAGCAAAATTTAAGATCAATGTCATTGATAAATAACCACGTAATAGATTTATTCGTCTGAAGATTTAACGGCCTCGATTCATAGTAATTTTGTACACTGAAACTACAATTATGCTGGTATCATTCTAATATTGATCTCTTTGAAATAGATATCAAAAATTGAAAGTCACTATTATAATTTATGAAATACACTAGTAATTGAGACAGGTAAAACTTCATAAATTACACAGACCGATAAATCATTCGGTCTGGTAACTTGAACCAGTCAGACTCGGTCGATTAGGTATTTGCGATTATTTCGGTTAATCATGCAGGTTGATCATGCGTGACATTATGTATTAATGTTGTGTTGAACTAATTGCTTCAAGTATATAAAAATGCATTGCAGTCCAATAAATCACCTGAATCGTAAAGTAAGGTAAAGTCTTGAGTAAACAACTTGAAGTTCGGAAGGCCAGCGGTACGAAGGTAAACGACCATAAAAATGACCGTGACCATGAGATGGGATATAAAAATTTAAAAAAAAAATTGGTTTGACGTTTAAATTGATGTAAAACCGATTGTACTATGCCAAACGTCGCGAGGTCACTGTATGCATTAATAAATTCATTAATTTAATCTATTACCCTAAATTCAATCAAAGTAAATGTATTTGCCTGGAATATTTTCAATAGTCGTGCACTGTACAGCCTAGTTGTCGTTTGTACGCCTGTGTGCCTTACCGGTTGCGGTGCAAAGCCTTTCGGAGAGGTTGTTCGACGTCAATATTGAATCACGTGCAGCCTGGCCTTCACTTCTCAACCAACTCGATAAACTACTATACAAAATGACAAATATATGAACTAAGAAATATCAAATACATTTATGTACAATGTACAGTTGAAAAAAAAGTTTAGGTCATATGCCGCTCAGGAAAATTCTGGTAAATACGTCGTTTAAAAACTTTGGCTGTACTTGATGTTTTTATTCATTAAACAATGTCAGTAGCGCACTTCAGGCTCATCTTCTTAAGGTTATTTAGAAAATTAGTGGAAACCAAGCAATTACACCGTTAATGCGTTTGTTTTTTTGACTTGACCGTGAAAATGCGACCAAGTAAAATACTGGTGATTAACAGTGTTGGGTTTGCAAAGATCATTTACACTCATGGACATAATTAGAGGAACGGAACAAAATAAAGACAGATCAGATTTTTTTTGTATGTATTATATAATTAAATTAAGCACTTTATTAATTTTACTATTTTTAATTAAAATGAGACTAATGAACAGAAATGTTAAAAATGATGTTTTGATGTTTGCATGAAGAACTTTTCGTACATATAAGTATACTAGCTGACCCACGCAACTTCGTCAGCGTCACATAGCTTATAAGTAACCTTTCTCGACAAATCGACATTTATACAACATATTTAATTAAGTTAAATCGAACCCGTAACAAACAAAAAATCTTACTTTTCCTCTTTTCAATATAGGTACCTATTAGTTTAGATTGGCTTTGATTATATTATTAAAGTAACAATTACTATAGGTATCTCTTACTTACTGTTTAATATACAGTAACACCTTGTACTTTTAAACATTGTGGTGCAGTAAATATTTTGAATTTGAATTTCTCCGGAGCAACCAGGCCCAGAGGTCAGAATCCCCACGTACCTACCGGACCGGACCGAATGACTGCAACGCGCTTAATTATTTTGTCGCCCGTATATTTTTACATTGCGATATCTTCTAAGATATTTGTTTAAACTTTATGGAGTAAAAGGCACATTTATTCTATATTAAATTTCCGTGCTAACACACACATTTATTTTGATATAGATTAATACCATATGGGTTAAATAAGCTTCGCAAAATATCATTCTTTTTAACCTAACATTTTAATATTAAAAAATGGTTACAGTGACTCAATCTTAAAAGATAAACATATGCTGTCGCGGACTTTTTTTTAGAACTTTTAAAGAGGAACAATTCCTTCATACATGATATTTACGTAACTTAAACCGTTTTCGCAGCGCACGCAACGGAAGCTCTCAAAAAGGAATATCTTTTCCCGTTTTTGCAACATTTTTCATTTATGCTCCGCTCCTATTGATCGTAGCGTGATGTTATATAGCCTAAAGCCTTCCTCGATAAATGGACTATCCAACACTAAAAGAATTTTTCAATTCCAACCAGTAGTTCAAGAGTTTACCCCGTTCAAACAAACAAACAAACAAACAAACTCTTCAGCTTTATAATATTAGTATAGATTAGTATTTTTCTTTGATTGATGAAGCGTTCCTCTAAATAAGTCCATAGGTGTATGTTTTACATTCATCCATTCTATCATTCAACCTCGTTGTTTAACTAGGCGAGTGTCAATAGTTAAATACCAAAGTACAAGAAGTATGCATCAGCTAGATAAACATCTATGAAGAATAGGACTTGTTTGTCTGGGTAGGGTATTGTTCCAACCTTTAACTATCGCTGATGTTTATTTATTTTCCTGGTTATAACGTCAATCTATTCCTAGTCTATTCTTGATGATTTAAAAAAAAAAAAATGAAAATTAAAATGTCCTGAAATTGCCATCAAATTAAAAATGCTGATGTTTATCTTTTCCATTTGTGACTTTGGTACTAAAAGTTCTTATTCTTTACGTAGGGCCTTCCTTTGTTTAAATAACTTATGTAACATTACCTGAACGAAGGCGTGGGAGCGCCTGCCTCTGCCCTCATTTCGGTGTTAAAATCGATAACTCCAACATCAGAGTGAAACCTCATTCACTTAATAGCACTTGGTTTTAGACATGTATATGGCGTGAGCGCTATAATCGGGCTTCGCATATTATGAATTTCATAAGAGAGTTAATTTAAGCAGCTCGCTTGGCCACCCGAGCGTGCTGCTGATATCCACCGGCTACTTACACTATCCTGTCAGACGTGTTCCATTACATCCTCATGTGAGTGGTCGACACGATTGTCGTGATTTTACAGGTATTACGTCACTATAAATATTGGTTTTAGCAGAGTGTAAAATGGTTTGTCAGGTCAGTTCGTTTGTGACTTTACGTCGGAGACATTGTGCATAGGTGTCGTAGTGATACAGTACAAGTGGACAAATAGAAGGAAGTTGATCAGCGTTTGGTGCAGTCGTCGCCGGCGTGAAGCGGGCGGAGCAGATGGTCGCGGGTGTTGCGCGTCACGGCGGCTGCTCGGGCTGCTCGGGCGCGGGCGCGGGGTGCGCGGACGGCTCGCGCGCCTCGCCGCCGCCAGGCTTCGATCCCGAGCTCTTCCAGGAGCTGAGCTACCTGCCCGACGCGGAGCTCAAAGAGTGTCTCGGAGAGTACCCCGACTTCCTGTACCACCTCGCGAGGGACAAATTCGGACGGCTATACTTTCGCGTCATCAGGACCTTGCTCCTTGATCGAGGTATATAGCATCATGTAGATGAATACGGTTGTCATTGTCGATCACCTCATCGCTCGCTGCCACTTCCAGTGTCGTCTAACCATCTTCTCGCTTTTCTTCTTCTCTGCAAAGCGGTGATTTGCATACCATTTCCTTTATTTGTGCTTGTTGCCTTGTAATCACTTTAACAATGTAAATAAAGGGCTCGTGAATAACCTTAACTGAAACTTAACCTTAAATGCCTTCAGTTTAGCAAGTAACCTGAACAATATTAAACCTTTTTTACTGTAAATTCCGCATTACCTATGTATGTAACTAACCAGTTTGATTCATTCCCAAATTGATGTAGTAAAACGTGCTCTTCTTTCTACGTAGATAGATCATTTTAATTAATGCTCTGAACAAAAGCAGAAAAAAAGTCTGTGTAGTTATGTAAGTAGTAAGAACTCCTTCATTAATAGCATTCCTGTTGCGTTCTATGTATGACCTAACAATTATGACTTCCATGAGTAAGACTTGGATAGGGTTGTCAGATACATTCCACGATTTGTCATTTTACTAGCTTTTATTTAACTTGTTTCATACGATTCTAACCGAAAGTGATGTAGTACCCGTAGTAAATATTTTACAAGTAGGGAAGGCAAATCCCTAAGATTTCGATTTTCCTGCAATCGTGTCAAGTCGTGTTGAATTAAATATATAAGAGAATTGGGAGTCTATTTATAGTATGTTCAAATTACCTACTTGAAGAACCCTGATCATTATGATGATAAAACGAAGATGGACCGATACAATTTTCATAGGCATAGGAGGTTTGTATCCTAGATTTCTTCCACGTAACTGCCACGGTAAAGTTGCTTTTTTATTTCGCGAAATGACATGTCCACGTCATAAAAAAACTTTTTTGTTTGAATAAAAGATGCCTGTAATTAAACGTATTTTTTTTCTAGAAATGCTTTTTGTTATCATTCACATACAAAGATAATACCTTTAATTTTACAAGAATAATACCTTTTCTGTGAGCAAGTGACACCCCCCTAAAAGAAATATGTTGATCCTGTCTAAGTTTAAATATAAACAAACGTTCGATCATATTTAAACAATAATGTATAATATTTTGTTAGTTTTATCGTCTTAAATATGGCAACACTATTATGGTTTGTACTACTGGAAGTGGGTGCAACAAAAACTGTGAAAGTCTTTCAGTATCGTGTGAGAGATGTAACCACGAACACAATCAATATCCGTTGTAATCTTAGAGTTAGGTAAGAGTGGGAAACACTCGCATACCTGCGCCCGCGTCGCATTCAATGGACCTATTATATCAGTCAGTTCCCATACGTTTTTATTCTTGAAAGCAGCTTCGCCGTTAAAACATTCGTACCTCATTAATGTTTATGCTCTATACAGTTAAAAACACTCATCATCATAAATTCTTGCACACCTTTGACACTTAAGTGTTAAGCGTAATAAATTAGATTAATAATTTCTTTGGACGTATACGTTTATGGTTTATCTCCATATAGACCAACTAACAAAGTACTTAATTCTTAAAACAATAATACTAAAACTCGTGTGAGAATCGAAAGCGAATTAATTGAAACAATGTGTTTAGCGAAACATTAAGAATTACCAAGTCAACTGTAAAAAAATGTCGATGTGTATTTGTTTTGTAATTCACTGTTCCCACAGATTGGATACAATAGAAAAGTATGTTTTGTGTGCCCTCCACAAGAGCGCCATGGAGACCATTGCGTAGTACCCGCACTCCACAGTCACTTACTTGATCGGGAACTTCACGCTCGTATTTGTCGCTTTGTCGCCAACGGCAACGATACTATAAAAAAATAGCCAGAGCGGTTCATCGATGTAACATCCAGCCAGTGCCATTCCTCGAATCGTTAGTTCATGTGTAATGTTGCATTTAGTGATCGAACAATAGGGGTTCGATGAACGCCCAGAGGCCAAACACACGTGATGTACTCCCGGGTTCGTAGATAATTCATAAGTAGAACAAGTAATTGTAATCTTTTCACAATGGGTGAATTGTAAATATTAGAGCGCAAAATTTAAAATTCAGTGATATCTTATCAATGTGATTGAAGCGGGCAAGCGGCGAAACTAAACGTTATTCGGTGTTTACAGTGCGTGCTTACACGATGTTTCGCGATACTTAGTGATTTGAGTTCGCTAAGTACCGTGCATAGTATCGAATTATCCGCCCATTGTGCCTGTGTATTACTGTGATTGTTTGCACGAATAAAGGGGCAATATTATGCACGGGAAGTCGATATTCTAGTCACAATGTTTTTAGTGTGTAAAAGTTTTTATAAAGGCTCGACGGGTGGACATACCAGTACCATAAAAACACCGAATCATTATTCAACTAATACCGGTTTGATATTGTTTGTTTTTATTTGATAGGTAATTTAGATTTGAATTTTAATAAAAAAGCCTTTCAATTTCTTTTAAAATTTCACTTTTTTAATTGAAGATTCCCGTATAAAAAAACATTTGAAAGCGCAGGTATGTTGGTACAATTCATTTGCTGGAACCTAACAAAGAATTAGATCATATAAATTAACTAAAACTGGCTGAATAATCCCATGCTTAACCCAAACAATAATACTTAAGTACATAATTATGTATTTGTTTTTTTCTGTGCGTCCAGACTCCAGATGTCCAAACAAAAGTCTTAGTTATGTATAAGATTTCATTTGAAGTTTCAACATTTTTTTAACATTCTTTGTATAAAGGGTTGATAAAGTTAAATACAACAAAGCTTAATAAAAAAATTACGTTGAGTATAGTACCTTCTTTTTTTGTTGAAAAATTCCTCATAAAAGAAACTCGTGAAAAAGTCCAAAAAATCCTTAAACAATTCTTAGCATTTAATTTTATATAAATCATCACACCAATTAATCCATATTTTCTCACCTGTAATTCGCTAAATTCTTTAGATGCTAATAAATGAAAGTAAATAAAATATCCTCCATTGTTATTAGCTAAACTGTGCTATACAACCTAAACTTTATGTCTACGAAGTGCGAACCAGATCTAGGTCACAGATCCAATCAATCGATTGGTTTATTAATAAGTCAGCTTTCAGATAAATTTAGTCTTGACGCTATTATAGTACTTCCAAATATAAAATATTGATCCACTGTGGCCCCTTTGAAAATACTCTTTGGGAGTGTCTAAAATAGATTGTTAGCTCACTATCTCGAGAATAATAAATATTGATTTTTGGGCAAGGTCGTAAACTATTTGTAGCTAGCTGAAATACCTGAATAGCATAGATACAAATTAAATTTACTGACAAAATACTTAATTTTTGAACCTTAAAATATTGCTTTTTAAGCGAAAATGAATCTGAAAGAATTTACTCCTGCTATTTTATCAACCGACTTAAAAAAAAGAGGAGGTTCTCAATTCGTATGTATGTCTTTTTTTTAAATTACTATACAGTGATCTTACAGGTATAGTGAACATTTTGAACCTTATAAAAAAACGACTGCAGAAATATTGCTTTATAACGACTTCGAATCTGAAAGAACTTACTCCTGCTATTTTATTGAATCGGTATCCAGTAATCTTACGGGTATAGTAAACATTATATTATGAAGCGATCGATAATGTTACCGCAGTCTGTGGTCATCTTGAAGGTTGACATAATGTATGTAAAGTGGTTCGGACATGTTTTACCGTATCACGAGTTTCATTTAACGAGTATCTAAGTAAAGACGACATTATCAGAATGATGGTGCGCAGACGCAGACTATGTCTAATAGCGTCTGGAAGTAGTGCCAGAAATAGTAATACAGGGAAATATTTAGAAAATTCAGTAAATAGCTACACTATTTTGCTATCTAAATATACAATATCAATCTGTTTTCTGAATTACAAAACAAAACACACATTAGAAAATTGTAAAAACGATTTTCTTTTGCCGTCTTCGTGTAGAAGAGTTAACTCTATCTAATCAATCTAATCATTTATCCATTGCAAGCGTACAAACATAAAATAAATCTCATTAAAACTTAGCATTTAAGATTACCCAACAATTTAGAGAAGAAAACAGTCCCGATTACTTGACTTTAATTGAACCAATGAAAGTAGTTTCTCTGAATAGCTTTATCTGATCGTGTTTGGTATCAATATAGTAAGAACCTGACCCAAGAATGTACTTATCTAACCCAATCCCGGATCCGGTTTTTCGACTCAACGAAATCATGATTAAAGGTACTTTTACTCACTTAAGTTAGTAAGCGGAAGATAGCAACGTAATCGATTGACCAAGTATGTTTTGTAAGATATTGTACGACAGTATTAGTCATCGTTCAAAACCAATTAACTTTTACATACGCGTAACGAAACGTTAATATATGAGCAGATGCATTATGTGTAGCGGTGTCAAGCTAAGCCTATAAATCTGTGCACTTTAGCATGCGTATGAAGTGTGATAATTAATATTGTGAAGTTGATATTTAATATACTCAAAATATATGTTATCTTTATAAACAAAAGATAAAGAAAAAAAATATCGTAGACACTTTCTAATTAAATATCTATTAATCACCACCACAATATTATCAATCAATGAAAACACTTAAGATTATTCTCTTCATCGCCAGAGATAATTTAAAGTACAATTACTTGTATCACATAAATAATTATCTGTACACATTCCTAATTATAAGGCTGTATATAATTTGCGCTTGCTTTTTTAGAAATGCTATATTTACTATAGCATAGAGGTGGTTAGCTGTTAGCTACATAGTGGTGTTCTTTTTACAGTTCTATGCAGCAACAGGGTGAGCCAAATGACAAAAACCTACAATGACATCGAAGCGGTAACACGGCTCTTAGAAGAAGTAAGTTATGCTATTTATTTTGCTAATGTAATTCGTCTAGAAAGGATTACGTAAATGGGAGTCCGAGAACTTCAAGGCAAACTCCACGCCTTGCTGTTGACTGGTTTATGTCACAATCTTGTCCTCAGAGTCCATTATTTTGTATGTAGGTACAGGTTTTAAACTTTTGTCTGTTTTGGACCTTTATGTTATCGCTGTTATATTTGGCGCTTTTTAATATTATTTGGGCTATGTAGAGATAGTTTTGTACATCTTATAGATTATCTGGAATAGGTGGAAAGATTGCAAGTATTTTTATTCATATATTGCAACTGTTCACAGAAAGAAAAAGATTTGGAGCTAACGGCTCGCATCGGTAAGGAATTGCTAACTGCCAATGGTCGTTTGGAGGCGCGAGTCACCGCTCTCGAGGGCGAGTTGCGCAGCGCTCGGGATCACATCACGCAGCTGAGGCACGACCTCAACGCCAAAGCGGATCTACTACAGGTAAACCCAAAATCTTATTCTGTACGAGTATTTCCCGAAAAACAATCTAGAAATTGAGAAGATTCCACAAATCTGTAGCGTTTTCAACCTATCAAAGAGTTAGTGAGTGTGTGAGAATTCAAGAATGAACGATTTGTTAAGGTTCTGAATAGCAATAACAATAAGAATTTATTTACTCTTCTGACCTTTGTATCTAATGCGTTATTCTCACCGCGCATTTTAAGAATAAATAAAATTTTATTATCCTGAATGATATCATCACTATTCATCAGACAAGGAAAATCATCACTTAGCACAAAACTTAATATTATCTTGTTGGGGAAACAGAATCTACTTAACTTGAGGAAAGTTCTTGTCAGAGTTTCTCAATAAAAAGTCAAATTATATTTTTTGCAAACAGGTAAACCCATTTGGTCACAATGTATACAAAACCGGTATAAATTAAACGTATGAGCGTCCAAGGAATCCTTCAAGTTCAAACCAGGGCAATAACACCGTTTCAAAACCATACGAACGTAAACTTACGCTTTTTTCTCATGAGGGAGATCTTATCACCAAATAGATCAGTGTCAGTTACATACTTACGGAAATACCCGGAGGAGACACCCTAGACACCTTTCGCTCTGCCCAAGAGCGGGAGGGGTTATTCTATGATATTCCACCCTCCAAAAGAAAAAAAAAAAGGCATCCCCTTTTCAATCGCAACGTTGTCATCCTACATCATTCCTCAATTTCTAAAACATTGTGCAGGTATTAACAAATGACACAGAGGAGGTCTCATCCCCGGAGGAGCAGGAGGCCGCAAACGCGGCGTTGCTGCGCAGGCGCACGGGAGCGCTTGAACGTGAGAACCGAGCGCTGCGCGAAGAGGCCACGCGCCTCGCCGCGGGCGCCGACTGCGCAGAGCTGGCCGAGCGACAGCTGCTCAGGGATATCGCACACCAGCTCGGTATGACTACCTTCTATTTTTTTTTATGGGCATCTCACAGAGGGGTTGGTTACTCCTTAACCGGACTTTTCTGTGGATGCCTTGAATTTAAGACCTCCAATACCTATTATTAGTGCTGCATCATTCTGTTATAGACGAAACTGGCGCCGGTGTCTGGTTTTTGAAAGGAAAACTTCTTTAGTGGCGTTGTGCATTTTTTTTGAGATGGGTAAAAACTGTAAAACTCGCGTCAGGAGGACACGTGACCTGATCGTAAGACGGCGCAGGGTGCTTGCGCGAATGTGCGTGTGTCAAATGTCAAAAAAAAAATCCTCCGGAAAGGTTTGGACAATAGTGAATTTTGAGATACTGACCTGCGTTTATTTGGACGCAAAACAAAAGCTGCACAACATTGTTGTTATAACATAAGTTTATATTGTTATTTATTGGAAACATTTTACTGCTAACATTTCATACAGTATGTGTGCCAAACGTGTTCCAAGCAAGTCATATTACATAATGATACTGCAACAATGTTTTGCAACTTTTGTTTACCATGAACACAGGCATAAACGCGCTAAACAAAAGCAGATTTCCTGCACGCCATGTCGCAGTAATAGATGACTTTTCCGCTATCAGTCAATCGTGAACTATCAGCAAGCTGACTTGTCGGATGTACAAAGTTTTATCTACAGAAAAAACTCGAAACTTTTCATATTGTCTTGGAATGTTATGTTATCAAGACTTAAGCATTGATACTTAGCCGTGTCGAGTTTTAATTGGTGGTTCATACATTTTATCATTAGGGATAATAAGCTATTCTTCTAGAAGTTTCTGTTTTGTATGTGATTTGTATTTACAATATTACAAAAATAATAAAGGCAATTATTTTTATAATGCTCTAAAATGTTAAGAGGATGTTTATGCTAACTTATAACTTTCTTCGTTTTAAACAAACGGGATTCTTCGCTTTTCACTAAGTAGGTACTCAATTCTCTAAACTAGCTACACTAAGATAACTCATAAGATTTTTCTCACGATGTTCTTTTACCTTTCGGTAATACATAATAGCTATGTTTAATGTCAACAGTCAGTAAAAATGACCTTTTCACTGAGAACTCTCACTAGTGTCTATGTGTGTGCTTAATGCTATAATTGGGTATTTGTGTTCTTAAGGCATAGACATGCGTTCGGGGCTGCGGGTTGTTTGAAAGAGATACCGCGGCCCCGGACACAAAGGGCTAAGAAGGAACGTGGTGGTTTTTAGTCAGTAGAAGTCTGACACTCCGTTCCGCTCCCCCCAGAGCGGGAGGAGTCATTTAACGATTATCGACCATCCAAAAAAAAAGGTATAGACGTACGTAAGGGCAGCGGTTAGCGAATTTATGCCAAAATCTGTAAATTTACAAACTTCCTACAATGGCATGATACCGTAAGGACAGTCGTAGGACTTGTCTGTATAATGTGTAACATCCTGCTGAGGATTATAAGGTTGCGTCATGTGGGACATGAAATCCCGGCGTAACCTGGATTCATTGAACGCCAACAAGTTTTCATAACTATCTACGAGTATCATTGCAGTTTAAATTGCCACTCAAGTCAATTGATTGGCTTTAAATGCGATTATGTCGCAAGCAATATGAGCGCGATGATATTACTTTATGTAATGTTTTATTATCACACCGCATCTTAGTAGCCGGCGGTGTTGGATACAAAACAATTGTAGCCGATTGTTTTGTTGCGTCTAGTTGATAGAAGGTCGCTGGTTATCGTTATCAGTCAAACGAACGACCTACAAGCGGCTTTGCAGCCTACTTAGCAATAAATTAGACTATCTTGATGATAGATCGAGCATTTAACCTAAGCCTTTTTCGCTGAACTATGTGGGGTACCTACCTAAAATAATAAAAACAATGTTTTGTATTATATATCTTAAGACATTTACTAGTGTGAAGAGTTTTGTGGCGAACGGCACGAGTATTGTTTATGATAAAGGACGATAGTGCGACAATTATAGCTTATCTAAGATAAAAGTATTCATATCGCAGACAGTAATGGGGTCAGCAATGTTGTTAGTAAGATGCAGTAGAATACAAATTGCAAGTAATTATAATGTCAGTAGTCAAGTAACCATTGTCTATGGAGGTTCACGCACGCATAGTGTGGTCAGTCTGTTGACCCAGCCGGTTCACATGATCATTAACCGCCAAAATGTTGATTCACAAGTGATGTTGATTTAGTTCGCATGTAAACACGATTATTCACTTATGCTGCGTGACCACAACTTCAGGTCGTTTTTAAACAAAATAAGATGCCTATCTTGTTTTAAAACTCCTTTAACGTTTATTCTCATTTGATTGTTGTTAACCTTTTTCTACGCCTGGTGACATTGACAGACAGGCTAGAATAACAACTCTAACGTTTTTCTAGGTGGCGGAAGTAATTTTCGAATAAAGTTTGTATGTCGTTAACGTGTCTATTGAAATTATTTCAAGTGATGGGCATATAGTTTATCTAAGTTAAAGCGCCTCACGCTTGCGAGACTAATTTTACGTAAAGCGATTTTTTCAATGAGCGCGTATGACTTATGTTGAGATACCGCAATCATCCTAGCTAGGCTAATAGCTGTAGGGTAGGTATAGGTTAATCTAAGTTTTTTTTAGCGCCTAACGATCTATCTTGATCAGAGAACTGAATAATGCTTTACTTATTTCCCTTCTATACTGTCGACGACGAAGATTTATACAGCTACATCACATGGAATATGGTGAAGAATAAATGAGGAGCTTGTGACTTAAAAAAACTGCCGCTCGGCTCGGATCTTTAGGTTAAACCGTGCTTGCCAAGGTTCGTCCATGGAAAGTTTAACAACCAGTTAAACCCATTACCAAGGGGTATCGTATTGCCCAGTTCTATCTTCGCTATGGAGGTCAAATCGCTCCATGTAGAATATCTACATCCGGTTAGATTGGAAGCCGGCCCCAACAGTTGGGAAAAGACACAAGACAACATGGAAGAACTAGAGAGGAGTTCGTCTTCAAGTAAAGTAAAGTCGAAGTCTTGAAGAGTCTGAGCTTGGTGACCCAAGGTGGCCTAGCAGCGTGTTTTCTCATAAGGCTTGCACCCTGTCAGACCATACTTGTTTCAACATGCCTCTAATCATCGATAGAAGAAAGAAAACAGAAGATATTTAATTTTAATTTTCTTTTATAATTCTAATTATACGTGGTGTACGTTATTTAATGGCAAAGCACAGGTAAAATAAACGATAATGCTATTTATATTTCACTTTGTTTGCATTATGTGTTTGATGTGATAATTCTTCAATAAACAATAAAACTGATGGTGTAGAAATACGCAGAACTATTGAGTTCTCTAGAACATTTTGCATTGAATGACTGCACCTGGTACAACTTATATTACTATTTATACAGCGTTTAAACGGAACCTTCATGAAGCCATCAACCAAGCATTCTGTACGAAGTAACCTTACGCAAAAAATATTGCTAGGAAATGACTAATTTGGGGTGAAAAATTATGTTTCAATGAAGCACATGCACTCTAAACATTGTACTGATGGATGCTTTGAATAGTAAACGGGTCACAGAGGTAAATAAAGTAAATTATAATGGACAACAGTATTTAAAAAATAAAACCAATTCCGCCGTAACTAGAAGTTCCCAGGTATGCTCCAGAAGAAAAAAAAATACTGCAATGGCGACAAGAACAAGTGCCTTCCGGTTTCGTTAAGGTTACTTTTACACTTATTATTCACTTTGATAATAATCTTCACTATTACTATTGTTTTGCCGTGTTATCAATTTGGCTGCAAAATATAATAAATCATGTGAAATTGTGAAATCTCATGTCTATCCATCACTCATGTTCTATTTGGCGTGTTTATCGTTTATATCAAAATGCATTTCAATTATATAATCTTGGAGCCTAGTTTCGGCCTTGCAGTAAATCAATTTTGATTTGATTTCCAGTTCGGCCAATGTATTGTTGAGTTTTTGAAATGGTTATTATAAGTACATAAAGCTAACTGCTGAAATGACGGTGTACGGTCGAACAAGCTATGTATTTGGTATACACGCAGAAATATTTATAATTCTAGTGAATGCAATTTTGTTTTATTAAGCGTTTGGCATAGCGTTTGACATCAGTCTCTTATTGTATTTGTATAATCTTAGAAGTAAATGCATGTTAGCTGGCTGTATAAGAAATACCTTGTTCGACTCATTTTTTTAATTTAATTGTTTTGTGTTTAATAATAAGCATTTTAAATGAAATTATTTATAATAAACATTTTTTTAACAATATAAATTAAATAAATTTCATTTTGTACTTAAGGTGCACTTCTCCATAATCTTTCAGAGCTTACATGTATGATGTTCTGATGTTTATGTATATTTCCAGCCAGTGCGAATTCGGAAGCCAGTGCATTGGGCTCCGAGCTGGTGGAAGAGCGGCAACGTTCGGTGGATATTCAGCAACAGCTTGAGACCATCAACTCTAGGCTCGCCGTTAGTGAAAGAAATTATCAACAGGTAATCTTTTATTTATTTATCTTTTTCCTCTTGTGATTCACGACTACCTATTGATGAACTTGAACATTACCTTAGTTAGTTTGTCATAATATTTTTTTCTAAGTTGTTTGCCACGTTGGTCTAGTGGCCGCGAGCGCAACTGATAGACATCAGGTCCTGGGTTCGACTTCTGGGTCGGGAAAATTGTTATTCGATTTTTCCATCAGGAATGTCTCAGCAGCAAATTTGCGCCCGGTAGATGGTATTAGGCTTGTCCCTTATTGCTTAGGACTTAAACATAACCAGCGAAATTTTGATGTACTTTAAGTTTAAGGTACACCTCTGTCTAACCTTTCGGGATAACAAGGCGTGCTGTTATATTTGTCTTAATTTTTTTTATGATAGCGGATTTGTTTTTGCAATTTAAAACACATTCTTGTAAAGAGATCTAGGCGTGTGGCCGACGCATCGTGACATAAATATTTCTCATTTGGCAAGCGTACCATGTGGTAAATCCGCACTCGGGTAACCGAACACATAGTTGATTCTGTATAAAAACATGCATAGCGTGTGCTAGCCACATGTGCTACACATTCAATATGAAATATAACGCTAAACGCGATTTCGTTACATCATCATCATTTCAGCCAAAAGATGGTCGTCTTTTGGACATAGGGCTCCCCTAAGTGTCGCCACATTGACCGAACGCACGGGCGTTTCGCATCTAGCTGATTCTCGTTTCTCGCAACCTTCACCAGGTCATCGGTCCACCTAACTGGTGGGACGCTAAGTTGAAATAAATATTAATATCATTTGTTTGTAATCAAATGTTAAGAAACACAATAAAAGATTTAAAAACAAAACAAATACATACTTAGCTTTAATATTATTTTTTTTTTATGAGAAAAAATCCCCTAAAACTCACGTTTATAAAATATGACCATAATCTTAAGGACATAATTGCCAGTTGAATGTTTCGGAATTATCATATTATTATTAGTTATCAGGCTATTTGATATAATATAAAACCTAGATAAAAACAACAGACGGATTTGACTAAAATTAGATTACGTCAAAAGCGAAGCTTAGGGGCGTAGGGAGACAATCGGATTACCTAGTCTAGAACTAACTTAGGCTTCTTAATACAGGTTTTATTGAAGAACTAGCTGACCCGCGCAACTTTGTCTGTCACATAATATAGCTTATAACCTTCCTCAATAAATGGACTCTTCTACAGAAAAATATTTTGAGATTAACGCGTTCAACCAAACAAACAAACTCTTCTTTCCTTTATTGATATCAATACATATGAATTACATTTTCGAATATCCCTATATAAAATAATATAAAAAAGTATTTAAAAATGTAATAAATAGTAGTCCGCCGGCCGGAAACAGGGTCCGGTGGTCAGGGCGTATAGTTGCCTTTTATTTATTATCCAATAGATGTTTGATTGTAATTGAATATGTAATGTTGAATGTTCATGTTTAATTGTTCACAGTTAACTACTGAGCACGAGCACACGTTACGGATATTAGAAATAACAAAAGAAAATCAAAATGCTCTCGCGGCAGAGCTTGCTGACACGAAGGTATTTATATTACTACTGTTTCAGCTGTACACGAGTCATTGTTTTATGTTTGCTTTGACTTTGTATGAATCTTAGCTAATGATAATATCAATCTTACAATTTTTTTTATTAGGCATTTTTTTACTGCCTCGTTGATCTAGTGGTTGCAAACGCGAATGCTCAGCATGAGGTCCTGGGTTCGATTCCCGGGTCGGGCAAAGTGTTATTGTGTTTGATTGATTTTAATTAAGTTACCCACGATACTCTTACCACCGCCATTTTTATAACGGTCGCAAGTGCATGTCTTATCATTCTGCTTGCCTATTACGGGCAGTTTTTTTGGGTTTTTCCATCTTCAATTTCTCAGCAACAGTCTCTCTGTAGGCCTGGTTGCAAGCCATACGACATTATTGGTATGCCGTTTCTTGATGATATGCTTGTCCCCCAGGAGCGCTACTCGGAGGTGGCGGCCCACTTGGCGGAGGCGCAGGAGCAGCTGCGCGCGCTGCGCAGGCGCGGCGAGCCGGCGCGCGGGCTCATGCCCAGCGTGGCGGCCGCGGCCGGCCTGCTGCCGCCCAGCCTGCACCGAGAGATGCACTCCTCCATCTTCTCCGAGCTCAGCCTTGACTCCGGCATCGGCGATCCGCTTGCACAGTTAGTACATGATGCATTTTTTGTTTTTGGTGGGTGGGAAATCATCAAATGACTCCTCCCGCTCTGCCCTGAGCGGTAGGGAGTGTCAGGCTTCTACTGACCAAGAACCACCCATATTCCTTCTTAACCCTTCGTGTCGAGGCCGCGGTATCTCTTACGAACAATCCGCAGCCCCGACAGGCAGTACATGATACCTAGATAGAATATTTCTTATTTACAAGTGCACTGTTCCAGACCATTTCTCTGGTAATGGTACAGTCGAACAAGCTATTTGGTATACACGCAGGAATCTTTATAATTCTAGTACACTGACTATTGATTGCAATTCTGTTTTTTTATAAAGCGTTTGGCATTAAACGACTGATGGCAAATGCTGTACCGTAAGATTTCAGTCTCTTAATGTATCTATATAATCATAAAAGTAAATACAAGTTTGCTGACTGTATACTTAATAACTTGTTCGACCGTATCTCGAAGCACAGCTCGCGCTGAAACGTCTCCGGATGCTGTGATAAGCACCACCTGTACCAGAACTAACGGGGCTACATTTCAACATCGCTCCATAATTATACCATTTTATACACCAGGTTGACTAAACAAACGCAAGTGGGTCTAACATATCATTCACTAGTTCACTGTTCATATTTGGTTCTTTGCCATCCATTACTGACTACACCATTCATTCTACTAACAGTTCTGTTGACTAACTACCTCAATAGGGATGTTTGCTGACAAAAAATAAAAATCCGTCCGTCAGTTAGATTATCGAAAAATATTGAATACGTTTTTTTGTTTTATCAAATAAAAATTGACTAAGATAAAACGCGTCAAAGATCATGAGTGGGGGCTTGTGACGTCACTCGCCGGTAAAAATGTACTGCAATGTGACGTCACACGACTTTTCGAAAGACCGTATCGTCTTCATTTTTTGTTAACGTGAAAAAAGAAAAAAATGATGTGTCCAATATTTTTTGGAAATCTATCTGACGGTCCAAGTTAAAACGAATGTTTACAAACAGCGACAGCTTACCTGATTTGATAACTGATCGCCTTGTGATAACCCACTTCCTTCAAAGATATTTTATCTCGCACGCTTGGAATACGAGATTCAGTTTACAGTCTGTTCTCATTGATAGACTTGCTGTTTTTAACCGACCGACAAGGAAAGGTGTTTTAGTATTGGTAGGTTAATTATTTGTTTTTACTTTCTCTTTTATTTCAGTCATATTATGGATTGGTAACTAAGTATATACTTTAAATATAGTGTTTTTTTTTTGTTATGCCCTCGCACCATAAATAATCTTATAGTCTATATGTGAGGATTTGTAATTGACTTTCTGGTGACTAGGGTTACTTTTATGTTTGTTTTTATTAGCTGTAAGTCCTCCATATTATACTAAACAAATTTTCGTGTGTACCTGTCTGTGGCATCGTAGCCCCCAAACGGATGAACTGATTTAGTATTTAGTCTTCCGTACCTCAAAAGGAACCCTTATAAGATAACTCTATTGTTTGTTAAACAGGTGATTTGTATAATTTCAGATCAAGCATGCACAAAGTGTTTGAGACCGTGCAGTGTGCATCGCGTTGGTCTGGCCAGTCGGGCCCGTCGCTGCCCGGCTCGGACGTGGCGGACGGCCCGTCGGTCAGCGCCCCCTACCTGCGGCCGCCGGTCAACAAACCATCCAGCGACTCCTTCCTCGACGACTCATCGGATACCGATTCTGATGATCTCTACCCGTAAGGATTGTGTACTAGTATGATAAGCCCTCTTCCTCTCTCCTACTTTGTTGATTAATTATAAGGTACTATTACAATATTTTTAAACTGGTGAAATAACGAACTATTCGAATCTGAAACAAAGTAGGCAAACAATAATTTTTTCAACACACTTGCTCATAAAGTGGCTCTAATTTCACCGCAATTAGGCATATAATAACACCTGTAATCAAACTGTGAATTTTTCATTACCATTATTCACAAGTGAGTTATAGGTTTTTTTTTTTAATTTTTTGGTTGGGTTGCTCTGTTCTTAAAAAAGTTTCGATACTAAAAAGATTGTGTTCAATACTACAAATAAATTAATGTACCTATTCCTTGCTCATTTCATGCAACTTCGAATTTAAATAGATAATTTCAACTTATACATACGTTTTTAATAAATAAAACTTTTGTTTTCTCTGTAATAAAAAAAACTTTGAATTCCCCATTTTGTACGTGACTGCAACACTATCCGCGGAAAGCCAAAAAAAAAACTTAATCTTTTAGTCTATAGCCGATCGCCATTGTTGGATGCGCGCTCAGGATAATTTATTAATTTAAATTGATAATTTCAACTTGTGTTATACGTTTTCAATAAATAAAACTTTTGTTTTCTCTGTAATAAAAAAACTTTGGAATCCTCATTTTTTACGTGGCTAAAACACTATCCGCAAAAAGCAAAAAAAAGAAACCTCATCCCCTCATCCTTTTAGTCTATGGCCGATCGCCATTGTTAGATGCGTCATTTTAACTGTTAAAAACATGTTAAATTTTTTTTTTTTGTGTTATTTTCTTCACAAGTGTGTTGAAAAACGTCGTATGATACACGTGTGTATTGATGATTACCGTCCTCGGCTCTCTTAAGACCCTCACCTAACGGCTCGGGTCTCAAAGGCGCCTCAGCGGTAATCACCAACGTTACACACTTATACCATAATGTACTATATTCTTGTTCTTTTTTTAAATGGATATAATGAACCGCTGAAATTACTTGCAAATCACATTATTACCCCACATGTTGTTTGCATTCTAGTCTTTCCATACATTTCCAATCAATTTAATTAAACTTCGTTATTAACTTATTTCTTGACCACATTCCATAACAACATCGGTTGCGCAACATGTTTTCCTGGTAGAACTGGGCCTAACGTCCTAACCTTATTTTGGAATAGCGTATTGCAAACCAACCAAGGTTGCCGTCTGCTTAACCAGACTATCCTGTGGGTGCCTTGATTTTAAGACCTCCTACCTGGAGTTTTTTTTTTGATTTGGCAATTAATGTTTTTTTTAACATACAGTGGTGGTACGGGCGTGGGAGTCCCGGGCGCGCCCGGTGCGGCTGAGCTGGCGGCCGCACTGCGCCGGCTCACGCCGCAGGAGATCAACTCGCGCCGCGCCTCGCTCACCGCCTCGCACGTGCTGCGACACCGACGGTACACAGGTATGTCATGCTGCGTCAAGTCCCCATAGATACAGTCCTTTCACAGTTAATATACCTCTGGCAGCAACCCTATTGTAACAAGAATAAACATCACACACACACAGTATAAATACGAATTCGAGTCACTCGGTTATTTTCAAATCTTTTCTGTGTTCTTGGTAATCGTAATGTTTAGAATAATAATCTTATGTTTACTTATTGTCAGCTGCGAAGCTACCTATTATAAAATAAATTACTAAATCACTGTAATTTTGACAGACATGTCAGAGGGAGCAACCCAACAGCAACCTTATTTTATCGAGACTAAAGATTTTGGCAGTGATGCAATTGCAGATGTCACAGGTAAAATATGTGGGAAAGGACTGTACCTCTATAGTTATAAGATGGCACACCACGGTGAGGCCTAAGGAAGAGTGTTACTCAATGCGGTATCCCCGGCCGCTTTGTGGCGTATTTGTGAAAATGCTACACAAACTTTAGTGCCCTCCATGTTCCACCCCGGTTGTAAATAATATAACAAACCCAAATAAAATTGGATACAGCCAATATAAAATTCCAGTGTGAGTCATAATAATATCCAAGCTTTAATAACCACTCAAGACAACATTGGTAAATTGTTTGACAAGTTATTACGAAAGTGTTTGTCTGTAAAGATATACTTTGTCTATTTATGACCATTGTTAAAGTCTTTGATAAATTTTACCCCCTTTATCGATGTATTTGCTTGTTTAGCGCGATATTTCATTGTGTTTGAAGTATTTACTTAGTTTTATCTATTTACTGTAGAGCGGGATTCGAGCGAGGAGAGTGCGGTGTGGGGAGCGGGCGCGGGTGGGATGGCTCGGTTTCGACCGCCACACAAACTTCAGATCGTCAAACCTATGGAGGGCTCGCTCACTTTACACACCTGGGCTCAGCTCGCCAAACCTTCTATGTCAGGTATACCCCTATTTTATTGATTGATTGCTTTTCATTTATTATTATTGTCTCTTTTGTAAATGAATAGAAGATAAATTACACACACAGTGTTGCAACTTCACAGACATGTGATGGGTGTCTGTAATTCCGTATTCTTTTTTTCTTTTCTTAAATTCTTATATATTTTTTTATTTTCAATAGGTCTCTTAGATGATCACGAAGGCGTCGGCGTCCGTGGGTCGCGCTCATCCGGGCAAGGCCTGCGCCTGTACCGACTGTCCGACGTCGAGGAAGACGACGACATGCCGCGTCTACCGCACTCTAGTCACGTTTATACATTCGTCAATAGCACGGTGCTCCATCCTAACGACGGCAGCATGCTGAGCAGCAGCGCCAGCAGTGTGTGCAGCAGCGGCATGTCCTCGCTGGCGTCGTCCGTGCTGGGCAGCGCCTGGTCCTCGCGCCTCACGTCGCGCCGCTCGTCCCTGGGCGGCTCGCCCGTGCACTCGCGTCGCGACTCTGTGTGCCTGCCGCCGCTGCACCCTGCGCACTTCACGCCCACCGCCACGCCCACCAACAGCCCACTGCTGGGCTCACCCGACGGCACGCCGCCCGCAAGCCCGCGGCCCGGCGACGCGCCGCCCTCGCTGCATGCCCTCATCGCGTCCGGCACGTCCATCCTGCGGCGCCGCCACCTGGCCTCTCCCGGCGGCGAGGGCTCGCCCGCGCCCATTGCGCTGCAGACGCCGGGCTCGCTGTACACCGGCCTCATGCACCGCAGCCCCATGGAGCAGCTCACGTGCCTGAAGCGCACGCTGCGCTCGCCGGCCGCGCCCGAGCGACGCCTGGGCGAGCCGGTGGAGCCGCCGCTGGGCGTGCCGGCGCCGCGCGGCTCGGGCGCGCTGGACACGGCGGGGTCGCTGAGCGCGCCGGGCTGTCTGCGCCGTCCGCCGCGCGCGCGCGCCCCGCGGCCGCGCTCGGACCTGGGCACGGTGGGGTCGAGTGTGCCGGTGCCTGCGCCGACGGTGCCGGCACACTCATCCCATTCGTCGGCGCTGGGCACTCTGAGCCTACTCTTTGGTCGAAAAGGTGGTCTCCTATAGACGAGTCTCCGTGAATCCATGAGCTATGATACTTCGTTATTAATAGTCGATTACGTTTGATAGCTCATTGCCGTCCCTAGCTTTGGTTTTATCCCCTGGGATCTTAATTATTTAGGATTTTTTTACGTTTTGACGTGTGTATTTTGGAATTATTTTGTTGAGTCGAGGTTAGCTCGAGTGCATTTATAAACATGTAGGTGCGATCCGCTCCCGGTCTACGTCACTATTTAGTGCACGGACGCTTGCATTCATTGGTAACGGTTTAGTATCTAATGATATCAAATAAACCAATGAATGCAAGCGTTTAGTGATCAATATTTAGCACTGTTCCCCGTATATCCAGGAGCGTATGTAGTTTGCCCGCATTTGATACTGAAGGATTAGGCGAAATTAAATCTGATCAACATCTGCGTGAACGACTCATCACACGAATTATTAAAATTTTATTACTTTAATATTTTAATACTTAATTGATGTTATTAATTTGGTAGATTTTGTAGTAATACGAACCAAACAATCCTGAAACAGAAGTCTGTAGTATTATATAATTATTTAAGGGTTGTAATATTTCTTAGGATAGGTGAATAGTGAGACTTAACACTAGGTTTTGTAGGTGCTTTATGAGTAATTATTTACATATTCCCAAATCTCATCTCATTGCGTAGTATTTTCATGCTTATGATTATTACTATTTCTCTAGTTATAAATTTTGTATGTGGTATTGTAAATAATTGAATTTCCATTAACTTAGAAGAGTACAAAGTATTTATGTTAATGAATCCGATTTAGTGTAATTCATAATGAATAGCAGAATATCATCAATAAATTGTTTTTTTTTTTAAATTGTGAAGCGTTTGTCGGAATTCTTTACCATTGTATCGTCTTGGCATTAAAACCGTATAAATTAATTAGTTCGATCGACAATTCTTTTGTGCTAAAGTTGTTATTAACATAGGGTCTGAGTAAAATAATGGTGCATGCCATAGGATAAGTAAAACTGAATTCATTTTAAATTAATTATTTCGATGAATACATGTGAGTAGTTGGTGTTGATATTTTTTTTTAATAGCAGCCAATTGGTACTTTCATTTCACAGTTATGTTATTAAAATTGGTGCTATATAATTATTTTTTTCAGCCAGTGATGTTATGTTAGTTACTATTAAATTAAACTGGTCGTACGTATACCTACTTTCTTTTTGGTTGTTGTAAAGATGTATCATTCATATTCTTGGCCAGGGTTTCACTTTAAACGTTACAAGAATCATTAAAATGTAAAGACGCAGTATAATGTGAAAGGGCTGTGAGGTGACTGAATGCGCGTTGGTTAGTCGAGTGTGTGTCAATATCCGAGATTACAATATTACTACAGTGAAGTAGGCACAAACTGTGTAGTCTAAGGAGAATTTGTTGATATTTTGACGATTATGAAAAAAATGGAAAATGATTGAATTGTAAAGAGATATAATATAATTTATTGAATGAAAATGTGTTTAATTTCGTGGTAGTACAAAAGTGCTACCCTGTTTCCTAAAATTTTGGATTACTGTATATTTAATATACAATATCCACGTGGTTTTCATTTCCCTCATTACACAGAGTTCTTGTGCACCAAAGCACTGAAATACGGCAGTAACTCACTAACTGAAACAATTTTGTTGTTTCTCAAGACGTAAAACTTCCTTGTTGTAAGTTGTAAAACACGATCTCTGCTATCAACAGGAAAATATCCTAATATAATTTTCAACAAAAGGATGTCAATGTTATTGTCAGGAAGGTTCTGTTGGTAAATATTTCTGAAAATTCCTGTGGATGGAAATTGTATTTAAAAACACGAAGGAGGCGTGTTAGTTACGATCAGAAACAGGGGTGAAACTTCCATACATGGCTTCAAACAAAATTTTCATAGATAGTGCTGCCATCTGTGAGGTTAGGTAAACTACATTACACTTTATATTATTATCCTATGTATCTGCTAAAGTGGCCATTTTAGAACCCCAAAACGGCTATTTACGACGACGGCGTCCCATTCCCTCTCGCCCCGGACCATGGCTTGCACCAAGGCCGGACGAGAGGTGGCCGTGTCCGATCGCCGCTACGAGAACACGGCGGGGCTCCGCCCAAGCAGGGCAGCCCTCCACGGTGTGCTTCACCGTGTCCTCCGACCGATCCTCGCAAAAAACGAAAACCTCAGTTGCACAAAAAGTGTATTAATTATGTATCTCGTGGCAACGTTTCAAAAAGAATGCAACTCGCAACGAAATCTACAAGATAACGTATTTTACTGCCATCTATCATGCCGATCAAACATTTTAATAAACGTTTTTCATTGTGGGACGACTACAATCTACAAACCATCGGCACGATGTAGTTTTCATTCAACGCAACAGATGGCGCTCTTATCGACTTAGATTATTTCCAGAACGGAAACTGTCATCGTAGATGATTATTGTAAGATTTACGAAGACACTTCACCCATGATTGATCCCCACGGGGGTGTGGAGAGACAATAATGTAGGTACTCTAGTCTTCTCCCATAGTCATAACAGACACCGAACCCTGCTGAGCTGCTTGTAGTTTCTTCAGTGTCCGACATCATAGCTGTTCGTGACCCAATACACACAATACTATGATAATACGATTTCTCTTTGACTAAATGGTTAATTAATATTACTGACATGAAAAAAGATACCTACCTCATTTACGTAGGTACCTGCCATTTACGAAAACTGAATCTTAATGAAATCAAGCCCTAAAAACTTGATATTATTGAATATTAAGATCATCATCAGCCTATAATGTTCTCACTGCAGGGACTCAGGCCTCCTCTCTAGGAGAGGGATGGGCTGATAATCCACCACGTGGGTCGAGTGCGGGTTGGTAGACATACCGATTTCCTCACGATGTTTTCCTTCACCGTTTTGAGAGCAGTGGTAATGAAATAAATTACACTAAGTAGGTAATGCAATAATATTATGATGTATGTACCAAATCTCATGAAAATGTCGAGTCTATCATAGGAAAATTTTGGGTAGCTAATAACGATCGCCATTCTCATTTACATAGGAATAATTATAGAAATAGGAGCATTTAGTCCCTCTTTGAAAATGGGTATTTTATCAGCTATTTCCCTTTGTTTATTTCATATCTACCGGTCCTTTTTGGGTATAAGCGGCTATTTCGGTTCCCGTGCCAATTTGATGAGATTGAAATGCGAGTGTTCGGTATTTGGAGTTGCTTACTTTTTAACTATAATTATTACATTCTAAGGGCAAGCATCAACTAGCTACAAGAATCGACTGGAAAATTTAGTCAATCTGGATCTTCATCTCCAGCTGTTCACAAAATAATGAATGGAAATTCGAAATAGTTTTGTTTACCCACTAACCTTATCGTTGGAAATAGCAAAAAGGTTTAGTATCAAAGTCACTTGAAAGTTGCCATGGCAACGTTTGATGTCAACGAAACCTGTGCTCTTTGTAGTAATTTCCTCGAATTCTGGGTTCTTTCATTTATTTCTGCGGTAATTAGTGAGTGGGTTCCTAATTAAGTGGAGACTGTTTGCATATATCTCGCAAAAATGTCGGAACAAATGAAGTATATTGTAAAAGAAGTAAATGCGACATTAGGGAGAAACTATGACCTGATAAAATTCGACGCATTGAACGAGAAACAACTTTTGCAGTTGCTTGTGGATTTACTAGTGAATTTTAATGCTGGAGAAAAGGCAAGTCATATTTATTAAATATTCATTTAACATTCATTTAATAATATTCATAATTTAAAGCTAGTTTATTAGTAAAGCTAGCTGTAGGTACTTTTTACAATCCTAGGCAAGATTGTAATGATGTCGAACTCTGATCAAGTTCAGAATCTGGCTGCGTATGAGAATTCCACCAACAGGAAATAAGTATTTAACATCCTGAAAATCGATACGACCTACAATAAATAGTAAATTTTGCAATCAATGGACCATTATTAAGCAATGACGAAAAAGGTAACTTTCAATAAAATTAACAACTTGTTAAGTATTCGAGAACTTAAAACCTATCTATGAAGTATATAGCCTGTATGTAGGTATAATTGTCTCCCATTATTATCTTGGCCCATTAGTCACTGAAACATAAGAACCTTACCTAAATAATGTTAGCAATTTGTTTTAACTTAATTGAGATAGGAACTTGTCTCTATTCCGTACCTACTTTAATTTTTTTTGGAACCATTTCGGCCAAAATATATTTTGCTGTAAATGGATACGGTGGATGCCTATGGGTACCTGGGGGATTAGGCCTCTAAGCTATTACATACATAGAACACGTGAGTACGGCGGCTTACCTGTACGATATTTTTGCTTAGCTCTCAACAGAGCACAGCAGCCTTTGCTATGAGCCGTGGCAGCGGTGGGACTAAGTGACGCCAGCTGCTACGCTTTTTCACTCAGCCTCCATTTAAATCCTATGCATATTTAGTAGCTGTAGGACCGCGCAGAGTTTTACATCTACTCGACTGCTCCGTCATTTTTCGTAGTTTTTTTTAATGTAGCCAGTGACTCTTGCACCAACGAGACGAATCCAACGACGCTTATTATTTTATCCAAATCCGTTCTTCCATTAAGGAGTTATGAAGGATAAACGAACTTATTGGGTTTTGCCGCAGTCGGGTGAAAAGCGCAAGTTTTACTTTTACAGTTAGATATAAACGAAGACGATTCTGAGACGGTGTCGCTACGGTTACTCGAGATGTTGGGCAGTGTGAAGTATCGTCCTCCGGGAGGTGTGGAGCCGACCCGGTTCAGAGCCCAGCTGTTAGCGGGAGACGCAAGAACTATCCATCATGTTCTACACTGGCTCCTGACTAACAAGGACCAGGTTAAGAATACGGCGTATCTGGCTAAGTAGGTACCTATTTTAATACAAGATGTAACTGAAATATCACAATATAATGAAAAATTTTGAATTGTAAATGTTCTGATGTGGCGACCGCGAACCGGAAGACGTTGCGTTGGAAGGCCTCGCACTAGGTGAACCGATGATCTGGTGAAGGTTGCGGGGGATCCGCTGGATACGAGACGCACGGTACTGGTCAGTGTGGCGAAACTTAGGGGAGGTATATGTCCGGCAGTGGACGTATTTCGTCTGAAATGACGATGATGAATCAATGAGAAATGATGGGAAATTCAAGGAGACTTTTTTGTTCAAGTAGCTTGAGCTTAATCTACGAAAATCGCATTTTAATCGTACAGAGATTGCAACACAAGTCGAAAAACATTTCGATTTTATGATTATTTGGTAAATAGGTACCCTGAAAACTAATAATTGGATATTTTTTACTATGTTTATAATATACAAACAGAACAAATTCACATGTTTTCATGCATTTGTCTCCACTGAACCTTGGCCTTTGTATAGTGTTAACCTACATTTATTGCTAACCATACCAGCTCTATATCAAAGCTCTTTGCTATTATTTACCGAAAGCTGCTCGGGTCCATTCGGGAAAACGAATTAGATACAGTTATGGATTAACTGGTATCGGTACGACCGTGTTAGGCATTACGTGACCAGAACATAGAATGACCCTCCTTACCAAATACGTATGTTATGTGCTTGAATCTAATGATTTTTCTCTTTTCTTTGCGACTCAATTGATATTTAGATAACAGTCATTCACGCCTGTAAAAACATAACCCTTCCCTTGCAGTCGGGTAAAAACACAGTGGGTTTAGGCAGGGGTGTACGTATTTTACAACGATATTTCGACAGTTATTTTATTTTTGTTAAGTCTTATATTGATAGGGGCGAGTTTCGTACGACCGGTCGGCTACAAATCCAGAGTTTAGGTTGCTACTGCAATTACGATAGAAAGCGCAGTGATATAAGTAGGTCAAAAGCAAACCCATCCATTATAAAATGAATGTTCACGTAAAAGCCACTGGTCGAATAGTTTCCGATAAGGAATAAACAAGAGTAATTGCCTTTAGGTGTCGTAAAAGACGATAAAGGATTACTTCTAGATCACTGGCAGCAGTGATAAGGTCACAGCACACGTGTGTATCAACTCTAGCCATTCAGTATTGTTTGTGTGTAACTCCCTACTCTAACGCACACTAATCGGAGCCGTAACGTAATCACCTCGCCTCGGGACAAACTCACGAACCACGGTGCGGAGCGTAAGCGCGTCGTCGCCTAGCCGTGGCCGAGTCGACGTATCGGAGCTGCTGATCGGCTTTGGTTTTGCGCTTACGTTAGGTTGACGCCTGTTTGACGGCGAGGCGAAAGAGGCATACAGTGACGTTCCTTTTTCGAGTTGATATGTGTGCTGTGTACCTTTGAACAGTGGATTTAACCTGAGCTACTAACATCCTATTTCTAGAGACGTCGTAACACAAGAATAAACCATTATACGTACCTATGTTACTGATGTTTTCTATTCTATCGACTATCGAGTGAAAGGCTCAAAATCGTGTTACATTTATAAATCTGCCTTTTCTTTTGTCACGTGATCGGGATTACCTGGCCAAAGTGTAGTGGACATACTTAAGTGATGTGTCGTCACTCGAAGAATGTAAGAGTAACACTTTTATTGCTGCCCACTTCGTTTGTCTAGTGCAAGCGCTACTTAATGGTATTCTGGGTTCGTTAGCCAGGTCGGGCATTAGGTTACCTACTGAGTTTTTTTATCAGGAATTTCTAAGGAGCAACCCAGTCTGGATTTGTGTCCTTTATTTGGTAATAGGCTCGCTCCGTTGACAGGAGAAGCTTGTGGCTTAATAAGAACTGCCACTTGGTTCGATCTTTAGGTAAAGCTGTGCTTGCCTAAGTCGGTCTGTGGATGGGTGACCGCCCGACATACCGAGTTTCCTCCGTGCCTCGGAAAGCACGTTAATACGTTATAGATCTTTGGCAGTCGTTACAGGTAGTCAGTGACCTGAAGTTCTGACATCCAGTCTTACCAAGTATTAACTGGGTTGTGTAGGTCAGTTAGGCAGTCGCTCCATGTAAAATACTGGTCTTCAGCTGCATCCGGTTAGACTGGAAGCCGACCCCAACATCGTTGAGAAATGGCAAGGCAGATGATGTGGCTCGCTCTGTACAATTGACGAAGCTTAGGTGTAGGTACCTACACCTCTGCCTCATCCTTCTGGAAAATAGGTATGATGTTATGAAGGTCTGTGTGTTAAGAAAAAAAATTCAATTTTATTTTTATTGAGTAAACAATACACTTTCAGATATTTAAAGTTGCCTGACATACCACCAGACGTAGCGCGGAACAATACCGTCCAGGATCTTCTGGACCTCTACCAAAATCTTATCGACGAATTCAAGGAAGTCCACAAACGAACCAGATTGCTACAAAAGGAGAATGCCTCGGAAATAATTAACGACATCAAGGAAATGGCACTCGAGAGAGACATCGGTAAGTTCTCATCTAACATTCATTAAGTAGGTAAAATCTTTCTAAAACTTCACTAATTGTTCTAAAGTTTTGACACTTGTACTTAATACTTTCTTAAATGTTAATGTGGCTTACACTTCAATGACCGATGAACTTTAAAGTCTCTTCTGTAACTGACATTGCAGTGATAAAAAGATTAGAAAACGTGCAAGTTAATTTAGTGGACGTAAATGACAAAGAGGAGCTTTTAAATATTAGTAGAGCTTTGCGAGTTCAGCAAGAAAAGGCTAAAGAACTGGAAAATCAGGTAAGAGGAAAACTAAATTTTTGTTTGAACCAACTTTTGTTTGCAACTGTTAAATGTGCGTTCATTTTTCACACGAATATTTTTTCAGTATGACGCTCAGCAATCACAATTAAAAATGGCGTCAGATCAATTAAAAAGATATCTGAATATCATTCACGGGCAAAGTGCTACTCCGAAAACGGCAAATGATGTAATGAAACGTTTGCAGGAAGAAGTTCAGGTAGTTTTCAATGAATTCAATTTTCATCTTAATAATTTCTATTATTATGGTGCTTAGTATAATTAATCCGCCAAATATGACTATAATTTTAGTTGAATAGTTATCTGGTGAAAGAAAAGTTGCCCCAAGAGACAAGCAATCTACAGAAAGAGTTGAACATCATGCAGACGATTGCCGCTGAACAACATCCTACTCGCTCCGACTTAGTAGCAGTCCAAGACAAGGTGAACTCATTAATATTAATAGTCCAAGTGATAAGGCAGATAAATAATAATCAGAAAAACTGAACAACATTAATTTCGGAGGTCGATTTGAACTTCAAAGGCGATAGGAGACCAAAGAAATGTATGTTTCCATAAGCGAAATGTATTTATTTTAGTATTCTGCTTTGTTGTAGTATAATATACCTAATAGTTGTCAATAATTTAAATGAAACTAATGAACATTTTAATATCAGTCACGGAATCTTGTTTAGCTAATTAGACTTTCTTAACAACTTTTTTTAGATAGCAGTAGTTAACGGTGAAATGGAGCATTTAGTTCAGCGCAAGTTAGCTTCAGCGGGGCCTCAAGAGGACAAGCTGGCCCCTTTCAGACAGCAGGCTACGGTCATACGACGTAACAAAGAGGCCAGCGCAACTCGCGTTCATGAGCTTGCTGCCACGCTCAAAGACTATGAGGCTACACTAGCTGATCTTCAGTCACAGGTACTAACGGTTAACTGCTACTAATTATGTTTGGCTCGGAAAGTAGGAGCAATATTACGTTTTTTGCAATAAATTCGTAGCAAAATATCATTTCGTTGCCTGTATTACCTACTTACATGTATTTTGTCAATATATTTACACCCTGTAACGCTACCCGTGGCCGTTGCGCAAGAATTGGATAGTATTTCGCAGGTTTTAAAGCAGCGGTAAACGTTGATGTGGATTTAATCGAAACCGAATCCTGTTGTCGGACTGTTTCGAGTATGTCACGGCAATCAGATAAAACATTTTCCCCCATTTCAACGAATCGGTCATTATGTCGAGAAGCGGGAGTTTCCATTGAGATAATACGCTATTTCCTTTTAGATCGAAATGGAAGAAATACTGTTGTCTGATTTATCATTTATCGTAATGGATACTTTTAGGTGACGTTGCGGACCTTCAGTATCTTCTTTCACGGTCTCCCGCTTTCGATTTGCAGCGTCATGTTTTCAATATAAAAAAATATCCACAAATATTTAGTATTGGTTTATTAAACATTCAGGTCAGACAACTCTTGGGAGATACAGTCCTCAGAGGAGAAGAATTAAAGAAATACGTTAATTCTCTACGCACAAAGAGCACTGTGTACAAAAGGCAAAGAGCCAATCTCTCTACGTTCAAGGTAAATACGTATTTCATTTAATACAAAAGCTTGTTTATTCTTCACTGTTGCCGTCTATAATGTTGGTATTTGTTTTGGTTTGGGTCACAGGTCGAGGCGGGTATCTTGGCTAGGACGATACATATCATAAGTGCTGCTGACCCAACTGTCGAAATGGCACTCCTAAATCACAAGAAACTAAAAATAGAGGACGAAGAAACGATGGAAAAGAATCTCGATAAATCTGCGGACTTAACCAAAAAGTCCTTGCATGATTTGTCTCAGGTTGGATATTTGTAGAGATATTTAGATATAATATTGTAAGGATTCTGAGTGGTTACCTTTGTGGGTGGAATTGAAGTACCTAGGTAGGGAACAAATCATATTCTTTAAGAGTAAACATTTACCCAACTATGTTAGGGTCCGCTTCCTTCCAGTCTTACTGGATTCACCTGAATACCAGTATTTTAAATGGAGCGACTGCCTATCTCACTATCTGACCTCCACAATCCAGTTAGTGCTGGGTAATACGATATCCCTTGGTAAGATTGGTTCTCAGTAGGTATATCGGGCTACCGACTATTTGTAACGACTTTGAACGATCTGTAAATGACAACCGCGTGCTTTTCGAGGCACGGAGGAATGTAATGGGTGATCACTCATCCACGAATCGACCCCTGCAAGCGCGACTTAACTTGAAGATCAACCCCGAGCGGCGGTTATTGTTTAGCTATGAGATCAGATATTTTTAAGTCGTATGTAAAGTAATAATTATATATCTCTTGCTATAAACCGTAATTCTATTTTATAGCTCGTCGCTCAAACTGCCCAAAAGCTATCGCAAGTCCGACAAGAAATCCAGCCACTCGCTGACAGTATAAAGCCTGTGAAGGAGGAGTTCCAAACAGTCCAACAACAATACGAACAGAAGAAAAGGGTTTACGAAGCCACATCCATCAACATAACCTCGCAAATGGAACCTCTCAAGAATCAGGTAAAGGAGCTGACTGACCGGCTGAATAGCAAGGAGGATGAATGGAAAAACTTGCGACAAAGAATCACAAAGGCGGAAAGTTTGCAAGAAGTCGTAATGTTTGAAATGAAAAATTCAATGCAGTCCCCGAGGAAGCCCTCCAAAATGGAGGCTTTGAAGAAAAAAGTTGCTGACACGGAACAAATTGTAAAGCGTTTAGAAGAGGTAGGCATACGAGTACAATGTTTTGTCTCTGAATGAAGATAGCGGATTTTATTCTCAATGACGCAAATATGACGTCATCCATCACACGACAATTTAATTAATTAATTAATAACAGATAAAATATCTGATTTACAAATCTGTTCTTGCTGCTTGTATCTGATTAAATTCCTCAAATGATTTTATTTATAATTTTCTATTTGTATCTGTGTGAATGAATGTTGACGTTAACAAATAATTCCAGGAGCAACAAGCTATCAGTTCTCGTCAGGGGGCTGTGGAGGAGCAGACGAAGTTATGGGAGAACACACTTCAGCTACTGCGTTGTAAGATGCGCGCGCGCACTGAGCCGGCTACGCGACAGGGACGCATGCACATCACACAGCACTCGCAGATGCTCACACTTACTTAAACGATAATGATATACAAGCATTTTATGTGATTATTGTGTGTCACATGTTTGTTTATTGCAAGATATATCACTGCAAACTTTATATAGGTAATTGCACTGCTGCGTGTTTACTAGGTGTATTTAATACGACACGTGCCTACATCAATTTATTTATAACAACAGATTAAACGAGCATATCAAAACACGGCCATCTGCTCCCAGCCTTAACAGGTAAAACATCGTTGCTTAAATACGTGTGAAATATAATATCGCAAAGAATCGCAAAAAAACACTTACATAAACTAATTTAACTTCGCTTTTTTAATATGCTTATAGAGCAAATCGAAATTGTCATCTAAACGTTTACTACACGTTCTTAAGATTATAACAATTTTTTTTCCGAAACCCACCGCAGACCGCAGCGATTATAGGGTAGTTGACTGACTAAAAAAAACATGATTCTGTTTAGTCCATCTTTTAGATTATCGAAAAATATGGATACGTGTTTTTTGTTTTATCAAATTAATAATTTTTTTCGAAAATAAGACGTGTCAATGATCGTCACTTTCAGGTAAAAAATGTACCAAACTGTGACGTCGCGAACTTTTCGAAGCACTGTATCATCTTCATTTTCAAGAAAAAATACGTGTCAAAAATTTTTGGAAATCTATCTGACGGACTAATTAGATTTTTTTTGTCAATTATCCTATTGCAGACCTCAGCTACTCGATTGGTTTCTGTGTACCTACATGAAAACGCTTATGTAAATAATTTATCTATTAAAGGGTCACCAACAAAAGATTTACACAAAATAAAACACATAAATAATATACAACATAAAGTATTGACGTAGTGTTATATTCCTTCACTTAAAGGCGTCCACAACATGCAAAATAAAATAATCTTCAAATCTAATCTACATATATAAAAATGAAACCCGTTTTCCGTTGTCACGACTTGGCATGAAAACGGCTTGACCGATTTGGCTGATTTTTTTTTTTAAATGTTCGTTGAAGTTCAAGGATGGTTTTTACGGCGAGAAAAATTCGAATAATGGCCGGAAAAGCCCTAAAAACAGCCCTTTTCTTTTTCCCATACAAACGTTTTCTAACTAAAACGTAAAATCAATTTGAGCTTTAATACCTTACCCATAAAGTTCAAGTGTTAGTGGAGAGGTTCCGGGAAGGCAAAACAATTGAGTGACGTTCAGTTGTTCAGTCAACGAATGACAACTTCAAACAGACCATACGACATTATCACAATAATCACAAATAATTACTGTTTCTTTTCCAATAGAAAAACGATTTTTCAAATGGTGTTTGCGTATAATATAAAAATTAATTGCTGTTAGTTAGTCGCGCTAAAACTAGAGAACGGCTAGACCGATTTGTCTAATTTTGGTTTTGAAACAGTTGTGGCAGTCCAGAGAAGGTGAGAAATTAGTAGTATGTAGGTAGGTAGGTAATAGGTAGGTGGTAGGTAGTTGTAGACCGATTTGGCTAATTATAGTGTTGAATTATTCGTGGAAGTCCAGGGAAGGTTTAAAAGGTGAGAAAGTGGTAGGTAGGTTAGCAGGGTAGTAGGTAGGGTAGTAAGTAGGATAGTAGAGTAGGTAGGGTAGTCGGTAGAGTAGTAGGTAGGGTAGTAAGTAGGTAGGGTAGTAGGTAGGTCGGGTAGTAGGTAGGTAGGGTAGTAGGCAGGTAGGGTAGTAGGTAGGTAGGGTAGGAGGTAGTAGGTAGGTAGGTAGTTGGTATACAGGCAGGTAGTAGGTAGGAAAAAGGGCATTGCAACGCATGCCGGGAACAGCTAGTATATTATAATAATATAAATATTTCATGTCACGGTGTTTGTGGTCGCAATCCTCAGAAATGTATGTTTTTTTAATGTTTATTTGTTAGGTATGAGATTAGTTGGTAGGAAAAACTGCATTGCAATGCTGAGCTAGTCGTAAAATATTTATTTCCAGTTTAAGAATATATAAAACACATATTCAGATGATACGATACAGAGTTACATATATACCACGTGTGCTGTTGCAGTTTGTGGTCTGCTGATGTCTTTGGAATTGGTGTACTTAAAACATGTCTATCAGGTTTTTCTTTGAGTATATACATAAAATTGCTAATAAAATTCTTTATAGAAGTAATCAGTGTTTGATTGATAGATATAAAAGTGTGTTAATAACTTTCTTATCGAGTATACGAAAGTTAATCTAGTGTCATTGCAACGTAATAAAGTTTTAATGACTTTGATTTTAATGAAAGAAAAGTTTCTATACTGCGTTTGCCCTAACAACACATAAGGCAATAGGTATTTTGAAGGGGCTCGCAAGGACCGACACCTGCCGGGGCTGCCGTTGTTCGAAAGAGATTCCGCGGTTCCAGAACACAAAGGGCTAAGAAGGAACATGTGTGGATTTTAGTCAGTAGAAGTCAGACACTCTATTTCGCTCCGCCCAGAGCAGGAGGAGTCATTTGATGATTTCCCACCGACCAAGAAAAGGAACGGCGGTATGTATTTTCCCTAGATTGGAAATTTTTGGATACAAAATAACTGAAAAATCCATTATATTTTGGTCGGAAAACAAAAACGTTAACAAAGTTCAACATGTACCATAGTTGTAACAAAGTACACGAGGTATTTCATCAGTAACAGGAATAAATAATTCATAACACAAGTTCAAAAAAAGTCCATGTAGAGTAACTTATGACATTGCAGCGTCGTGTGGTGGGATGCAATTCATCGATGCCGGTATCATTTGCAATGCAGATGAATCCCGTACGTTGGTCGCGTGGAAGTGCCGCTCCATCCCGGGAATAGATAGATAACGTATTTAAATGAAAGGTAGGATGCGTCACATAACATAAAAAGGCTTTTAGTAAGGAACATGCGTGGTTTTTAGTCAGTAGAAGTCTGACACTCCCTCTCGCTCTGCCCAAGAGCGGGAGGGGTTATTTGATGATTTCCCACCCCCCCAAAAAAAAAAAAAAAAAAAAAAAAAAAAAAAAAAAAAAAAAAAAAAAAAAAAAAAAAAAAAAAAAGGCTTTTAGTAATACTATTTTTTCTTGGCGTGAATTATAGAACTTTCAGATAGGATAAGAGATTTGATTTAGTTTCTTTCTGGTTGTGTTTGCTAGATTTAAGTGACCACATGTTACCTGTTTGAAATGAAATTCTGAGTACTTACATATTGCCCGTCGGGGCTGCGGGTGTTCGCAAGAGATACCGCGGCCTCGACATGAAGGGCTAAGAAGGAACATGGGTGGTTTTTAGTCAGTAGAAGTCTGACACTCCCTTTCGCTCTGCCCAAGAGCGGGAGGGGTCATTTGATGATTTTGCACCCAACATAAAAAAAAAGTACTTACATATTCTTTTATGCTTTTACATATATATGGTATTATCCTTCCTACAATTATTATAAATGCGAAAGTTTGTGGGGATGGATGGATGTTTGTTACTCTTTTACATAGGAACTACTGACTGGATTTGGATAAATTGGCACAAAGATAGTTTATAACCTGGATTAACACATAAAATACTTTTTACCCGGTAGTAGGATTCCGTGGGACAATCATCGTACATTACGCGGGCCGCGGGTTTAAGCTAGTTATTCATAAAATTAATTAAAGTAAAGAGAAAGTTTTCGGATAAATGTATTTGGTAATTAAGTTACCCAACTTATTAACCACCAAAACTGACATAACATGACATAATATAATTATGTGAAAACCCTACGCAAACACAAGTTTAAGAACAATAGCGTTGTGCCGAACATCACGTTAATTAAAAATCGAGACGAGCACATTATTCCATAGCACGTACCGCTCAAATTACTTTGTCATTAGGTAACTGCGCCTCTTAATTATGTTACTCAAATATTTTATCATAGACTTTTCTAATGATATACCTATAGGGCTTCGATAGAATCAATATTGGACTAGGTACCACAGAATAATTTGAATAAAGCAACTTTTGATTATTTTATGATTCACAAAACAACGTAGCGTAAAGTTTGCCCTAAGTGTTCGCAGTCGTGTCGTGCTTAATTACACACTTCGGCGTGCTCAGAATTTTTGTTTTAGATACAAACGTTTTCTTGGTGGTAATTTAAGTTTTTGTTTTAGCTTGCAAACTCATTACTAAGCTGTCAGCTGTCTAAAGTAGTTCAACTCCCGTTCAACTTGGGTGTAATGACTGACAGGAAAACGAAAGTTCGCTCCCGTTGATGGCCGTAGCAACCTGCTACGGCGTAGCGCTACGAGTCGGCGATGCTACGAGACGGGAAGTCTCCAACTTTGTTCTGCTGCTACTGAAACTGATACATTACGTATACTGATACCTACTTGTTTATTTGGTATGTGCATGAACGATTTATTTTATAGGGGTGTATAAAACATATTACTTTCAATTTCAACAAAACACTTCAATAAAACTAGCGTGCCTCGGAAAGCACGTTAAGCTGTTGGTCCCGGCTGCCATATATAGATCTTTGGCAGTCGTTACAGGTAGTCAGTGACCTGAAATTCTGACATCCAGTCTTACCAAAGAGTATCGTATTACCTAGTAGGTATTAACTGGGTTGTGGAGGTCAGATAGGCAGTCGCTCCATGTAAAATACTGGTATTCAGCTGCATCCGGTTAGACTGGAAGCCGACCCCAACATAGTTGGGAAAAGGCTAGGCAGATGATGACTTCAATAAGACTAGCGGTACCGTATCTATACTCTCTCTCTCTCTCTTTGTACTGCCAGTCTGGAAAGAAATGTAAAAAAAGTAGTCGGTTTATAGTTTAAGCTGACAGCACATTTGTTCACTGTGTATTCCATGAAACTTAGAAAGCTTAGTAAATAAGGATAAATCCGCGTACATAGAGTAAGGCAAGCCTTGCGGGAGTTGTTTACGATATAATCAGTGAAATAAATGGCGTCGTTCATTACCATTATCCTGGCGGGATGAGGGCAACTATGAGGGTCGCGGAGCCAATTTCTGGGTAAGCATCTATGCTACACTATATAAGGTCGGAAGAATTTCTAATAATTACTCAAAATGCTCGTTTCTTCGGAAGAATATGAAATTTCATTCAAAGTAGCTCAACATTTTCTCATTCAGAGCAAAGTACTGAATATGTGGTGGTATCCAAACAATAAAAGTACAATCAATCCGAATCATAAATAAAAATCATGTAACGTTAGAGAGGCCAGTATGCGTTTCATTTATGTACAAGTGCGTGTCAATTGCGTCCAGTAAATCCAATGATTGGAACCAGTGAACTATACCTGATGTATAGTACAGCTGTATTTTAACGTGAACTCTGAACTAAACAACGCTTTGCTGAATTTTAAAACAGTTTCAATGGTCACTGTAATCCAGTTTCATTCCACTCGTTTCGATTTATGTGAACAAATCCCAGAAATCCGATTATGCAGCGTCGGACATTCTCACGTGGAGTTATCTAGATTTTTGTTGAATTAAACTTAACACTGGTTGTGGTTGGTTTGAATCCAGATAGCATTTTACTTTGTGTAAATTTTGGTGATGAGTAGGGGTGATGGAAATCACTGCTCTCAATAAATGAAGAAACTCGTCGCGAGGAACGGCATGTCCAACAAACAAAGATATGTGATCTACCGACGATCGAACGAGCAATGGACACGCGTAGAGCGTACGCTCCAGGCCCACTGCCTCTCACAGGCAGGAGGGTAGTGCCCCAGAATGGAAGTCAAATGTTTTCGAATTACCATTGACCGACAATTTAATTGCAAAAACAAATTATTTGCTCCATTTATATTATTGGTTCTCTAACTAGAAAAAATGTAGGTAACAATGCTTTTAAATCGTATTTGATAGTTAGTCCCGTAGTAAAAGTTGATTATATTTATGAGTCCCACGTTTATAGAGTAAGAAGTTTAGTCGAGTAAACATAACTTCAGTATCCTGTACGATTACAGTTCATTCCACAATAGACTATACAGTACACAGTACACAATCAACATGAAAGCATTATTTGCCAACAAAGCGATAAGAAAATTACGAGACGAGTCTGGGACATTGTGCCTACTTGATAATAATATATCTACGACAAATTCTTAAAGCTGAGTTTATGGACTCAAGTTTATTTTAATTTGATTGTATTATATTTATTGTATTAATCTAAGGAATGAAATACCGCCAGTCTATCTTGAAGGATGGGAAAGAAGGATTAAAAATGACTTCTCTTCTGATATGGGAAATCTACAAGAAAATGATTGATAAGCCTATCCACCTGGGGCATTCACGCCTGTATTTTCCGAAAGAATATGCGGTATCGAACAACAAATTAAATTTATAAGTATCACAAGTAGACACATTTTGATCAGCAGCCGCGCTAGCACCAAAAGATCAAGCACGGGGACATCAATGACCTTGATTGCGGAAAATAAAAATAACCTTTGAATTTATGAAATTCATTTTGGTAATAAGTTTAAACCGAAAATATATAGCTTCCATTAAAACGAGCAGCTCATGTCTAATTTAGGAGAAAGGAAATCAACCAATTGTCGACGGGAGCGGTGATGATTGATGTGCCGTTAAGTTCGCGCCGAGAGGATATCGAACGAGTATCACAACGAGGCCACTGAGATGACCTCCAATATTTCAAAACTTTGAATAGGTTTTATTCATATCCTTTTGTTAGTAAAATGCAATAAAATTGAAAAAAAGGAACTGCATCACTGAAAACATCGTATTTAACGAGCTACGTCACCCCTCTTCTAGCACAACCAACACGCGTTCGTTTTCGATCTATCGTCCGAAAGTTTTTAACAAGGGGACAAAATATGAACGCGACTCAGAACGCGATGATGCGAATTTTGTAACCTATCGGTTTTGCCAGGATGCAGGGGAACCAAAGGAAGACGAGGACCGTGTATTCGTTCTATGGTTCGGACGCGGCTGAAGGCCCAAAAAGGCCAATAAACAAATAACTGAATATACTTTTTTTACCCGACTGCAAGAAAAGGGTAATGTTTTATATTATTGTAGATTGTTATATTATAAAACAGCAGGGGTATTAACTTATTTCCTAATAACTCCCACTCGGGTCGATCTTTAGGTTAAGCCGCGCTTGCCTAGGTTGGTCTGTGGATGGGTGACCATCCATAACATACCCAGTTTCCTTCGTGCCTCGGAAAGCACGTTAAGCTATTGGTCCCGGTTGTCATATATAGATCTTTGGCAGTCGTTACAGGTAGTCAGTGACTTGAAAGTCTGACAACCAGTTTTACTAAAGGGTATTGTATTACCCGGTATTAATTGGGTTAAGGAGGTCAGATAGGCAGTCGCTCGTCAAATATTTAGCTGCATCCGGATAACTGGAAGCCGACCCCGACATAGTTGGGAAATGGCTAGGCAGATGATTATTATTGTAGATTGTTATAATATAGGGGTATTCATTTATTTCCTAGGTGATGCAAAGCATTTTCCAATCTGTCTAAAGTAACTGACGTTTACAGGCTTGTACATCATTAACGAAGAGGTAGAAGATCTTGGCAAAAAACAGACTACGTTTTCCACATTTTCCGCTTTTTTTACGACGTAAGTTTCAGGACTAACTAACCGTAACAATATAGTTTTTGTTCGTCAGTTGACGGTGGGACGAGGAACGAGTGTGAGTCCGTACAAATACACACTCTTATATCATAATAAGATATTTTATGAGGACAAAGATCTTGTTATTCTTGGGTTTTTCCTCAACTATGTAGGGTCGTATGCCGATCTTGTTAAATCACAATAGCATAGCTATCAAGCTTGGTTAAAATATGTAATGCACTTGTGAGATGAATTTCTCATAAAATAAGCTAGTATCTGCACAGTTTCCGAAATACAAAGGGGTTGTTACAACTACAGTAAACTTCCATGAGTTGTATTCAACAATAAGTTAGCTACATTATGTTTCCTTCTATTTGTAAATGTGCCGGTGCCGTCAGAGCATTGTCTTTGTTTATTATTATAAATTTTAAGTTTATTAAAAATATGTCAATTCTCGTAAGAAGTGGCGTTTTGTAGTTTTTGCTTACCGCGGAAAAAAAGTGTGAGTTAGAATAATTAATTGGGTTTTTTATGCGCAAAACACGCACACCAAGAAAATCGAGTAAAATATTGTTGCATTACCGTAACATATCAAGAGTATTGCTGTCACGGGTAAACGGGAAATATCTAGAGTGTTTTATTGTCCATGTTGTTTGCTGTTATATCTACGCTCCCCACAGCTGGCAATCTAGCGTATCCATTACACCCGCGACTCAAACCAACAGCTCGTGTGGTGTACATCCCGACGCGAACGGCTCGCAATCTCTCAGCTTTCTCCTTCCGACTGTAATTGATTCTGTTTTCATGGATATAAGCTTCGTTTCACTCAAAAGGTTTCCAGCTTTTCGAACAAGTTTTTTCTTGTGATTAATTTTGTTGCGAGTTACAAAACAGTTTTTAACTTGTAAGGACGTTTCTCGTTTTATAGCGAGTTTGTTCGTCTTCTAGTTTATCGGGAGTTAAAGCTTTTTATTGAATAGTTAGTTTTAAATGGGCCAAATAGTGTCAAGTTTTATTAGTGGTACTTTGTATTTACTAAAAAAAACTATAAACGATTATTAAGTAGTGGGAGTAAAGTTCGAAGTAGAAGTGAAACTTTAATGATAGCACAGATAATTATTACTTCGTTACGATACGGTAGTTTGGCAGTAACGTTCCTTCCGTTCCTTCCTATACACGTGAGCGAACGTAGACAATGAGTGAAAACATTATTATATAAACTTTTTTGTTTTTTCATCCATAGGTACCACTACGTCTTTGACAATATTATACTCATACACATTTAGGTGAGGACTGGAGCAGCTTATAATGTCAACTTAGATAAAAATATTGAATAGGTAATTCGACACGACAGAGTTTTTTTCACGACGAAGTATCTAAGTGAAATCTAACTTAAGTAGGTAACAAGAAAACACAAAACAATTTGTTGAACATTTTAAAAAAAGACGCCTGTGTGGATAAAATTGTTTCATGAATTTCATAGCTTCAGAAGAGACTTCTGACCCATAACAGCATTTATTATATATGTATAGACAAAATAACAGACTTAGTAACAAATATAACAAGTATAGTCTTCATAGTTTTTTGTTTTTAATGTCCATTCAACTTTTTCTATCCCACTGCTGATCAAAGATATCCGCATTTCTTTCTTTCTTCCCAACTCTTCTGGCGTTTCGACTTCTCTGGCCAATCCAATCGGTCAGGCCCGAGTCCAAATCGTTACGCCAGCGTTTCTTGGGCTTGACTCGGTGACGATGACCGTCTTCATGCACCCACTGTGTGATATGCCTCTGTCCATGTCATGTCCTGACTGACTCTGAAAATGTGGCTAGCAGCGTCCTAATTTAACTTTGCAGACTTATCACCAACATCCACGATGCCTGTCTTGGAGCGTATTATGGTGTTAAGTATTCTATCGGTGACATTGATCTTTAAAATGCTGCACGCCATCGCTCTTTGGCGAACCTAGAGTTTGGTCTTTTGAACCTCCGTCAAAAAAGAAGTCTGGGACCACAGGTTGGGATTTATACATAAATAGTGGTATAAGTGCATTAAGTGCTGAAGTGACTTAGAAAATACAAAACAAATACAAAATATGGTAAAAATACAATCTTAAAAAAACCTTTTTACGATGCTGTCCGGATCCTTCGGTTTAGCGGCTGATTAAAATCTTAAATTCGTTCATCGCAGTTCATTCCTTTAGTATTTGTTGTACTTCTATGTCTGTATGTAGTCACCGTTCGCTTCACAAAGAAATGCTGATGCTGCCCGTAATAGCCTCGCAAAAATATCTCCACCTAGAATTATACGTTTTTAAATCCAATACGACAACTTACAAATATAAATATCAAGTTGTTAAAGTTGTAGCGCATTTTCTCATAAAATTGTTTCCTTTACTATCTACTTCAGAAGATCGCTTTCGCAACAAAATAATTGTATATTTTTGCATACATTTTTTCTACGTTAAAACTCTTTTCATACTCATTTCATGACTTCAGAAGAAGTACGCGCCGACGGCTACGATTTTATCATATCACTAATTTCCTTCACTTTCATATGTTTCTTCAAAGCGGTTTTTAAATTGACTATTTTCCCTTTACTTTGAAATACGCTAAACCGCGGGTCCATTCGCATGAAAGTTTTCAACCCCTGTTCTGTTTGGGGTGAATTCCGAAATATTTCTTGTTAACGGACGTTGACGTCGTATGAGTACCTACAGAGTGCAAAACAGTGAGAGGCGTTTCACATTCGCAGTTTTATTTCGCAATATCAACTTAAATTAGTTAAACTTAAGTGCATTTTTGTGATGCTTTGGTCATTTTTTACGTTTTTACAAGGTTTTCCGACAAGACGTGACATACTTCTTCTAATATTTTCTCAAAATGATTGTTTTATTTTGAAGAATATGAAAAAGTTGCAAATATTTTCGTATCGAAAGTGCGACATCCGAGATTAGCAATCGTGACAAACTGCTAATTAATACTGGAAACCAAGCTATAGTTTTCATATTTTTTGTTTCTTCGGCTGTCACGTCTGATTTTTCTTATCGAAATAAGGAAGCACAAAAGATAAAGAAATGCGGTGATGTTGGGAGGAAGGCGATGTGACATGGGTCGTATCGTATATAAGAGGTTTCAATGAGGAGCGCTGGCGGCGGCGCGACGGTCACGGTGTCCCTCGATCTCCTAATTAGAGCTGTCTCCTTAATTGAATTGCAGACACCCTCTGATATTTTACTGTATTACTTATTGGGCCCACGCTTGTGGTTATTGGCAATTTCCAACTTGTTAGTAAAACTTAGTCTAACCTACGAAGCCTATTCAGCCATATCAGCTGATCATTAATACACGTTGAGGTTTCAAAACTTCTTTGTTTTTCCCTCGACCAGTATAAAATAATCGCAGCAGAAGAAATAAATAAACGTGTAAGATTTATTCCTTTTAAGCATCGGTACAGTTTGATTAGTTAGTTGGCTAGGTTTGTGTTGTTTCAGCGTGGTATATGTAACAACTGCCAAGTCGCGCAGTGCATGTAAGCGGTCAAACTTTTGTTTTTATTGTTCAGACTTGCGAGAGGTGAGAATTTCCAATAAAAGTATTACTTAGCTAGAATTTTATTTATTTGCTGAAAAGTTGAAAGCTCATGAAAGCATTATCAATTTCGAAAATGAATTATTGAATTTAGAAATGGTTACCTACATATTTTATCACAGCAGCTTTTGGTAGCACGTTACATGAGTATCTTGGCTGTATCTGTATGTACTCTTAGTAGGTATATCTGTCTATTTCGCAGGCAATGGCATATAGTTATAGGCATGTAGTTTTAAACATTCCTCAAATGGCACTTTTGTTTTAATTAAGTAATAAGTAGAGTCCGCCATAATAAATGTCTTAGCAAAATACGCGCTAACAGAAAGACGAGTAATAAAATTTGAGCAGAAAAATATTAATATCTTATACTTTCATTAATGGGTCTGGAGGATGAAGAAGGGAGGGGCTTTTAACTGAAGCTCCATAAGGCTTTTTACAAGACGTGTATTAAAAGTAAAAAAAACGGTTCGTTAATTCTCAAATGATTACATTACAATATACCGGAGGTCATTAGCCAACATTACATGTTCGTGTTCACGAGGGCGAACCATTGTGGTTGGAGGACGCCCAATATTAACAAGATTTCTGGACTCCATCATCGCTTCCTGATTCCAAGAGGGTATGGGGGTAAATGAGACCCCCCTAAATGTGAGGGTTGCGTGTGAGCTGCTATTATTTCCGCCTGAAGCCTCACCTTGCTTGATATGGGAAGGTCGATAGAGAAACTTGCGAGTAAATTTGAGGTCGCGACCTTGCTATTCATAGGATATCGACTTTCACATAGAACTTACTCGCCACTGTAAAGTACAAGCATACGTAAAGCATGAGTGACAAGTAAAATGACTCTACATCTTTCAATGGCAAGGCATCTTGTGGCAAGGTGTTTATTTAATTTTTCGGGATTAAAAGTTATTTATTTCGAATAAAAATTCGATGAAAAAAAAACAAAAAATATCCCAATACAAATTGTTACTTCAAAGAAATTGACGTCTTTTCTGGTTTTTAAATCTGTATATTTACGTAGAGATTGAATAGGAAACTGGCTCGTCGGCCGGCGTCGGGCCTCGGAGAAAAGTTATGGGGGCGGCGACAGGCGGGCAGTCGGGCACGCTCTATTGTGAAGACGGCGGCGGCTCATTTGCACCCGTCAATTAACTGCAATTAACGGCGGTTACGCGCCATTTGCGACCTGCCTTTGTTACTTCCAAGATCAAAATAAAAATGTATTTCCACTTTTGAGCGGCAGCGCCCTTTTTTTCACTTTTTATTAAAGCTAAGTGAATTTCACGTCAAGATTTTAACAAATTTTCGTTTAATGTAGTCGAGAACCTGATACGTCTGTATATATAAAAGTTTTAATAATGTTTATAGCTGAATGTGTGCAGTGATTATAAGTTTAATAAAGTTGCAATGAGTTTAATACCAGTGCATTTAACTTTGGTCAACGTGATTAAAGTTTTAATTATAATTTAGAAGTAGCGCTGCGCGGTTTAGTGAGGGGAAATCACACGAACAGCGTTCTGCTAAATGTTACGAGCAAAATATTAAAACGGAAACTTTGAATAGGATAACACGAAGAACTAGAGGGTTGACGTGTTCTCAGTTTTCACTTGAACTTTTAAATATTCCAGAGTGGTCATTAACGACTATCAATCACAACTTGGCTTACTGTACTTTAATGGATTGTCGTTTTCTTTTCTTTATCGTGTGTTCAGTGCCTAAACTGCAGGGCTATTGCGTATCTTTTTAAATGTCAGTGGCTATCATAGTGTCCTTCGATTAACTGTCAAATTGTTCCATTTTGTACCAAACTGACAGTTTATCGATGGACACTATGATAGCCACTGACATTAAAAAAGATACGCAATAGCCCTGCTGGTGTCAGAGTTTTTATGCCGCCCTTGGGCCTCTGACTTGACTTTACATTCCGTCAAGAAATATCTTTCAGGCATGCTCGTTTCCCGTCGGGGCTGCGGGTTGTTCGCCAGAGATACCGCGGCCTCGACATAAAGGGCTAAGAAGGAACATGGGTGGTTTTTAGTCAGTAGAAGTCTGACACTACAAAAAAAGGCATGTTCGTTTTCTCACGATGATTTTCTTCTAGTGATAATTGCAAAATACGCACATTAATCAGAAATATTAGAGGGCCGTGTCGTGACTTCAAACTCAGGACCTATGTCTTGGCAGTCAGGCAGTTACACCACTATGCTATTACTGCTATAGCTTTCGCTATGTAACCACATACTTATGCTCATCTGTACAAGTGTGCCTATAAGTTTAAACATAAACATGTAACAACACAAAACACGTGTAAGCGTATAAACGTGTAACATGTTTATATTGTTTCTTTTTAATTGGTACTCTATTTCTATTTGATTAGATTTAATAGGTCTCCTGTAAGTGAAGGAGTACACTTACGTGATAAGTTTGTCTTCCAACATATATTTCGCATGATTGTGTATATTCTTTGTTGAAGATCCTAAATAAATAAACATATTTCTATACCTTTTAAACCTTGACAGTTAATGCTCAAAATCATCTGAAGGATAACGCCAACAGGAAAGGTAATACCATCATCCTAACTGTGATATAACATGAACATCTGTGGGATTTGAATCCCTCCGTTACCACCCCACATTTCCCTTTGGTTTTCAACGGTAAAGGGTTCATGTTTATGGTCACTACACAACAAAGAGGGGGATGTTGGTCGCAGTATGTTGTTTCAAAGTCAGGCAATTTGTAGCAATATCAGAACCCAACATGTAAAACCCATGGTCTGTAGATAAGCTAAAGTGTAAAATAATCACGTTTTATTGAAAGCTTTTTCTCTTGTTTATAACAAACATCACGTCTGCAATATCCGTAGGATTAGGCATAAGTGTACAGTCACCTGCAAAAATGCATGGACAATTCAGAACTAAAATCGTGTGAAGCGAGAAATGACGCCACCTAGCGTAAACTAGTTGTCGACTATAAACGCTCACAGGAAAATACACATTAAGGTATCCATGCAATTTTGCAGGTGAGTGTACCTTATAGTACATTGTTAAACCAAAATTTTGAACTTTGACCCCCAATATCTCCGTAACTAGGGGGTTCCCAGGTATGGTCTAGAACAAAAAAAATATTGCAGTGACGGGAAGAAAAAATCCCTTTCGGCTTCTTTAAGGCTACTTTTACACCCTTTATAGTATTTCAATTATATATAGATAGACAAGTTATTCGGGAGTACGTTGTGATTGAGTTTGGTCCAGACGTCGCAAAACTCTCGCAGCCGAATTTGGTCTTAACGAATTTGCAAATGTAATCAATGTTTGGATTCTGCTTGTTATGAAACTTAGTCCGTCGCCAGTCCGCTTTCTATACAGTCCTATCAGTTGGCCTGCAATGTCGAATAATTTATTTAATGCTGTTACGAATTTGACAGTTGGTGCTATTGTTTACTATTTATTTCTATGTTCTATACACCACCTATACTTAATATTATAAAGCTGAAGAGTTTCTTTGTTTGTTTGGTTGAACTCGCTAATCTCAAGAACAACTGGTTCGAATTGAAAAAATATTTTTGTGTTGGATGGCAGGCAGGGTTTACGCTTTATAACATCACACAAATAACTATTCCGCGCGAACGAAGTTGCGGGCAAAAGCTAGTATTCTGATAAACCCCAGGCCATTCATGCGAAATCTAAGAAAACATTTAATTTCCACTATTTTTAAAAGAAAACGTCTGAACTGTGTGATTTTTAATGTTTCTTCTACCCGTTATTCAATATGCAAAGAGTACTTGAACAAAATACATAAAAAAAGTATTATTGCTACTGTCAAAAGTTCATTTCGAAATTCACGCTTATTCAACCCCCGAATCGTCGTAAGAAGTAGATGCTAACATTTAAAATAAATAAATTCAAGAGACTATCTATTAGAATTACTGCGAATGGCTGGTATTTAATATCAATAGAAGGCAGCTTCGCTGTTAAATTCAAATAGGTAGGTAACTCTTACATTTTCCAGTTGCAATATTTTCAAAAGCATTAAAATAATATTTTAATGCTTTTGATAAAAGAACTTATTCGATTGACTAAGAGCTTTTATATTTCACGTAAAATGAAGCTCATTTATAAATACAATTGTAACTATATATTTCTCTTTTCTACAGGGTGTAAACGAACCCTTCACGCATCCGACAACCAAGCATTCTGGACATCAAACCAAGTACCCCTACGCAAAAATTTTTGCTGGGAAATAACTTTTTTTTTGGGGTTAAAAATCACATTTTACGGTAAAACTCAAAGTAGCACTCTTAAAACATTGTGCTAGTGGATGCTTTGAATAGTAAACGGGTCATGGAGGTAATTTAAGTAAAGTTAAAACCTGAAATACTAGTACATATTTACAAAAACAGCTGTGAAAAATTTGGAACTTTGACCCCCAATATCTCCGCAACTAGGAGGTTCCCAGATATGATCTAGAACAAAAAAATTATCGCAGTGGTGGGGAGAACAAAATGCCCTTCGTTTGCGTTAAGGGTACTTTTACACCCTATTTACATCTTCTATGCAAATAAATAAAATTGAAGTGTCTGTCTGTAATATCTAAATATCAACTTTTTAGTGAATGCATATTGAAAGGGAGCGTAGGGCGTTAGCGGTAAGGAGCAATATGCTGGCCCGTAGGTTCGCTCGATGTACAAGGGAAGTGAAAATAACACTTTTTAGGGCATATTGCCAATCCTTTTACTCGAGTGGCCTGTGGGTTCGGTATACGCAACGAGCCTTCAACGTCCTACGCGTTCAGTATAATAATGCTTTCAGAATGCTGTTGGGGTTGCCACGCTATTGTAGTGCGTCTCAAATGTTCGCAGACGCGCGCGTTGACGGTTTCCACGCTATAATGCGGAAGAAAGTGGCGTCGTTATTCCAAAGACTGCGCGGTAGCACCAACAGCATTTTGCAAATGATTGCATCCCGTTACGACTGTCCCATACAGGCTCACTGGGTGGGAATCGTCACGGGAAAATTGTGATGTTGTGTACCTACTAACATAGATCGTAAGAAAATTGTTACTAACACTTATATTTATATTTACCTACTAACATAGATCTTAAGAAAATTGTTACTAACACATATATGGATTCTGTCCGAAATAAATGGTTAATAATAATAATATGATTTAACTTTCATATGAATTCACTAAAAAGCTGATATTTTCATATTACAGACAGACACTTCAATTGTTTTTATTTGGAAACGAAACCACTTGGATTCGTTGTAAGTAACGACAGCACAGATTTTGACGGAACATTACTGGTAGATATCTGATGTGATGTAACTAAGGAAGTTTACTTTTATTCTAGAAAAGGGATTAGCGTCCCGTGTTAAATAAAAAAATCTCGATATTGTTAATAAAATCCGATTGAAATAGGTAAATAATTTTTTAAAATAATAATTTCACGTGATTGAAGGTCGCGGGATATAGTTATAAACATAGAAATGAGATTTTAAGATAATTTGCAAACGCACCGTTAATGATAACTTTCGTTGGGACGTAGGTACCTACGTCTACATCAAACGTCGTTGTAGCTAGAGATACTAAATCACATCGTTTAGAAAAGTAAACAAAAGATGTAAAAGCGAAATACTCTTTCCAGCTGTTGGCTTTAATATTTGTCTCTTTTTGTCTAATAAATCTTAATTTATTAGCCAGACTTTTCTTGTCCCTTTTATTGAAAAGACTTGGCTGTCTTTAAGGTACATTACAAATCCCTTTCGAAAGTATCTAAAAGTTAGTTAAGCAGTGGAGTATTTATTTTAATCACATTAGAATTACGCTTTGCGAAAGCCGAAGGGTTGTTAACTACTGGAGAATCGAAAATCTCGGGCAAATATGTACAAACAAAGAATATAAATACATAAATAACATTACAACACTGAAGAGTTTATTTCTTTGTTTGGTTGAACGCGCTAATCTCAGAAACTACTGGTTGGAATTGAAAAAATCTTTTTGTGTTGGATAGTCTATTTATCATTTTAGAACATCACACCAGTAACTATTCCACGCCGACGAAGTCGTATGTAAAAGCTAGTCAAAGTCATGCTATAAATGGTGTTAATCTGAGTTTAACGGAAAAATATCGCTGTGGTTCCTCTACTTTGTTACACTGTACCGTCTGATTAAAACAAAGCGCTGGTAGTTATTCATGTAGGTACACGCAGTAATTTCTACGGCAGCGTGTACACCGACGTATATTAAGTTAATCACGACATTCGCGACTCCGCTCCATTCATTCCATCTGACAGAGAGTGGCAACGTTACCGTTTAAATTAAATCCTATCTTGTAACCTTAATGCTCACGTTAAAACAGCAGCCTGCTTAACAAAGGTTTAGCTCGCCTAGTTCATAAAGTCAGATCTACTTTGTATCTAAACTCTGTGTCTAATGGAACGAGGGCCGTAAAGTTGCAACCCTGGCAACAGGAGCGATATCTAAGTGCTTTTAGGCATTGTCGTAGTAGTTTACAAAGTTTATGGAATGAAATATCGCATAGGTGAAGTTATAGTGGGATTTATAAAAGAGTGAGCATTGGCAGGGTTTATTTTTATACCCTAGTATAAAGCTTTTTACCTTGAAATATCTTTATAACCAAGTCGCCTATTGTTTAGTTGTTTTATATATGCGATTATATTGAACTAACAATAGGTTTAATTTTAACAAATGGGTGTAGCATAGAGGTCAATGAACTGGTCGTCCGTACATCTAGATTTATCAAGTGAAAGGACAGATGGAGGCGTGATAAAAATGATAAAAGATAGGGGTGTATTAGACACCGACATGTATTACAAGATTGAGACTGACTGAGCGATTGGCCAATTTAGAGTCGTGACAGACCTTACGATGACGCATGAACTATACCGAACACAATCCATCACCCGCCTAACGAATACTGGATATACGAGACGCATTACTGAAGCCGCCATGTATCCGGCATCGATTTCACTTGACATTTTAATTTCGATATGAGGTTTTTGAACCGGGGACGTTAGAGGGCGACCCTCGTGTCACGCTCGTCGTGATAAGCGTCAGTGTTGATGCAGATTTCCATGAGTATTTTGACTGAACAAGTGCAATTTAAGGTTCAAAGTGCTGCGGGCCCGTCGGGGCTGCGGGTTGTTCGCAGATACCGCGGCCTCGACATGAAGGGCTAAGAAGGAACATGGGTGGTTTTTAGTCAGTAGAAGTCTGACACTCCCTTTCGCTCTGCCCAAGAGCGGGAAGGGTTATTTGATGATTTCCCACCCCCCAAAAAAAAAAAAAAAGGTTCAACGTGCTATTCTGCAGAACCGTATCGTTCTAACATAACATAACATCACCCTAGTAATCCCCGAAGGGTTAAAAGATGCTGTATATTTTGCTTTGAAATGGGAAATGTTTTGGGATGGGAAATCATCAGCTGACTCCTCCCGCTCTGAGCGGAGCAGAAGGGAGTGTCAGACTCACTGAGTATAACCCATCCATGTTCCTTATTATGGCCTTTGCGTTCCAGGGCTGCGGTAACTCTTTCGATCAAATTCCGCAACCCTGCAGAGGCAAAGGTGTACCTCTACTAGTGCAGCTACATTTTGCCATGTAATGTGTGTCGTTCTATGAATTGAAAATTTGCAAAAGAGCGCCTTAGACGATGCTTTTGTACCCATTTATAGAGTCTGCTTCATCTGAAATCTTCATCATCATCATCATCCACAGCCCGAACTCACCCACTGCTGGGTATAGGCCTCTCTTTTCTTGTGCCAATCTCCACGGTCTTGTGCAAGCCTCATCCAGGTTTTGCCCCCGATGGCAACTATGTCGTCTGCCCATCTTCTGAAATCTTACCTGCACCTTATCCATTACAGATATAGTTACACTTCACATGTACCTATATTGATTCGCAAATACATTGCTCAGCTATATTTACCAACTACGTATTGAATAGGTACGCCATTAAGATTCCGTCACCGTGACTCCGTCTCGTAAAAGAGATTGCCGACGTGGATAGAATATCAGCGACGGCGTACAATCACAAACCTACAGCCGTCATACGTATGCACATCGTGCCGCAACGTTTTCCGATAAAGTGTTTAGACTTTTCAACATGCTGATTTTCTTGAATCGTCGGGGACATTTATTACTGAGCTTGCGGGAATTTATTCAGAAATTGATTTGCGATAAATGGACAATTTTGATGGTTACTCATTTTGATGGATGATTGCTCTTGTATCAACCTTCTTGATTATTTATATTCTTTTGCGTATGGTATTGTCGTGTTAGAAGGGGCCGTGACGAGTTCCCTTTTTCATTTTGTGCTGTTTTTAATCAACTCTGTGCTGTCCCCAAAAAAATAAGTTTTGGATAATATGTTTCAACTTTATTTATTAACTATTATAGGTGTTGCAGCGGCTTCGCCCGCTACAACTCGAAAATTATCCCACGGGAAGATAAAATCGGGATAAAAACTATCTTATGTGTTAATCCAGGTTATAAACTGTCTGCGTACCAAATTTTATCCAAATCCGTGCAGTAGTTTTTACGTGAAAGAGTAACAAACATACACACTCACACACAAACTTTCGCCTTTTATGATATTAGTGTGAAGTGCGATGTGATGTGACATTCCTTTACCTTTTTATAATGATATCCCACTCAATTTCTCTTGTTATTGTCATATTAACTTTCAAGTAGGTACACTTACCTACTTATGTATGGATCAGAATAATGAAAAAACCGGCCAATTGCGAGATGGACTCGCGCACCGAGGGTTCCGTACAAACTTGTAGGTATTTTGTTATTATACTCTATTTCTATTGTTTCTTTTACATATGCTGTAAGACATTGCGTCTTACCAAATTTCATGATTTTAGGAAGGGAATTTCATGATTTTGGGAAGTATCCTATATCCCTACAGGTTTTATTCCTAACGCCTTCTTTCCTTTCCTGTTTGTGTTCGCGTTGGCTTACAAGTATGATTTTTCATTGCTACAAGGGGTGGCAGACATGATCATGGTGGAGTATTTGATATTCATTTCAGCTTGTGTATGGTGTGTATAATGGTTCCGTTTTTGCCGACAGGGGTTCGGAACCCTAAAAAGGGTCGCAAAAATAACCAACAAATCAAAAGTCACAAATAGAGAGCAAAAGGGCACTACGCGTCCATAACGCGTCCAAAGCATTCTTTCATTTTCGAGTTGACGAAAAAAAATACATTTGTATTTCCGTTGACTGCGTAACAATACTGCTCCATTAGTATATAGGGAATACGGGAATACAGAACTGCCAAATGGATGTGGTTGCCGTTTTGTGCACACATCACAATCGAGAGCGCGGCGTATTGTCAGCAGCGGAACAATATTGTGCACCTTGCGGTAATAACGACCTGCCTTCATCAGATCACAGCCTCCATTGTGTATTGATTCTGTGCCACTTGTCCACTCTCGTTGACAAAGAATTTAATTCCAAATGTCATGCAAAAACTTGATAGCTCCTGACTTTTATTTCAGCCGGTAATTTCATGAAAAGGCGATTGTTTGTTATTACTCAGCAAAGCACAATTTTGGCAACCATTAAAGCCAATTTTCCATTTACGTGATCTACATACAAATTAGAATCAATTATGTTTGTTACGTTTACGAGTGTAGGGAGAGGTGTACGTATTTGTATACTATGTATAAGGTTGGGGTACTTACACATAAACACGCTATCTACATACCCAGTAATTGCGTTCAGGCTACGTACTCTAATGTAATAGCACCTATAAAGGCGGCTAGGCTTGCGCCGAACTGACGACTCCATGATTATTAATTACTCCTAACTAGTCATTGGTACTTAGCAGACAAAATGGCAGTTTTGGAAGTTAAAATAATAGGGTAGTTAACTAAAAAAATCTAATTAGTCCGTCAGATAGATTTCCAAAAAATATTGGACACGTATTTTTTCTTTTTTCACGTAAACAAAGAATGAAGACGATACAGTGCTTTGAAAACTCGTGTGACGTCATATTCTAAGACATTAGTATGACATTTTTTACCGGTGAGTGACGTCGCAACCCCCCACTCAAATCTTTGACGCGTTTTATCTTCGTAATTTTTTATTGATTTGATAAAACAAAAAATGGGGAGCTTGTGGCTTAATAAGAACTGCCACTCGGGTCGATCTTTAGGTAAAGCTGTGCTTGCCTAGGTCGGTCTGTGAATGGGTGACCGCCCGACATACCGAGTTTCCTCCGTGCCTCGAAAAGCACGTTAAGCTGTTGGTCCCGGCTGCCATATATAGAGCTTTGGCAGATGACCTGAAATTCTGACATCCAGTCTCACCAAAGAGTATCGTATTTCCTAGTATTAACTGGGTTGTGGAGGTCAGATAGGCAATCGCTCCATGTAAAATACTGGTACTCAGCTGCATCCGGTTATACTGGAAGCCGACCCCAACATAGTTGGGAAAAGGCTAGGCAGATGATTGTTACGAACATACAGTATATCTATGTTATCTGTGGCTAGCATCGTAGAACTGTCATCGCTAGCAAGTGTCAAATAGTTGTCAAATTGTCTAACTCGCCTTCCCACGATTAAATTCAGTATAAAGTGATATTAAGTATTTTATTACTTCGATCACACCCAAATTGGTGCCGAAACCAGGGACCTTTAGATTTAAGACCTTTAAATTTAGACGCTGCAAAGCAATAGCAAACGAATTTGATGTATTAATGTCACTTGGACTCATTTTGAGTGGTAAGCCTACTTCAAAACGATTATTTTGTAGAGTGACAGACTCTTGAAACACTCTCTCACTTTGAGCATGTTCAGGTAATGACTCCAGGAAGACCTCTGGAACCTTTTCTGTCTCCCAGAATTTCTTAACAATGTGATCCAAATCAGTACTTACTACTGTATGCAAACTAGTTGCTACGTTACAACAAGGAAAAGAGTCACCTGAGATGATGTATCCAAACTGAGTGGGAGCATGGTAACCTCTCCTGAAATACCTACGAAGAGAAGTGTCCTAAGCTCAGTCAGTAAATTCTTTGACCCACTAGGTTTCGCTGGTCCTATCATAGTGAGGGCAAAATTGATACTTCAACAGATTTGGCAATACAACCTGGAATGGGACACTCCTTTACCTCTAGCATTACGCAAAGTATGGTCAGAATTTCAAAACGAGATTTCAAGTGTACCTGATCTCATAATACCGCGCAACTTGCAGATATCAGAGGCGGATGAGTGTGCTTTATTTGGTTATTGCGACGCTTCTACGGAAGCTTATGGTTGCTGTATATATGTAAAAATAAAAATAGCTGGTGTATACCGCGCATACTTACTGTGCTCTAAATCTAGGGTAGCCCCCTTAAATTCAAAATTAACAGTTCCAAAACTCGAACTTAATGGTGCCTTACTTCTTGCCAAGCTAATACACAAGGTATCCAAAGTATTACCAAACATACAAATGATAAATCTATTCTCAGACTCAAAAATTGTTTTAGGATGGTTAAACTCAAATTTACATAATTTACCAGCTTATGTTGCCAATAGAGCCAAAGAGATCACTGGCTGCACAGTGGGTATGAAGTGGTATCACACGCCGGGTGTGTTCAACCCAGCAGATATTTTATCTAGGGGTGCAAGTCCTTATGAGTTGCATAACAATAAACTATGGTGGCAGGGCCCCGATTATTTGCACTGTGAAAGTAATTCTAACTTTTACTCTTCAAACATTGAATATCCAATTCAACTTAATTGTATCGAAAATGTCAGTCACACTGCTGAAATTAAAGCAGAATGTATCTCACCGTTATTTACTAAATATTCAAGCGTGTACAAAATGCAAAGAGTGATTTGCTATGTAATAAGGTTTATTAATAAATGTAAGGGTAAGGTAACCAATGCCGGAAGCTTTACTGCAAAGGAATTAAAATACGCGCTAAATATTGCAATCAAAGGTGTTCAAACTTTCCATTTTCACGAAGAAATAAAACTTTTAAAACAAAACAAGCAAATAAATTCAAATTTAAAATCGTTACATCCCTTCATTGATGCTGAAGGACTACTACGCGTAGGGGGTAGACTCCAAAACTCAACCCTTTCCTTTGCAAGAAAGTTTCCTGTTATTCTGCCAAATAAATGTCACTTAACTAGGATAATAATATATAATGAGCATCTATCATTATTACATGGTGGACTCAAACTTTTGTTTAGTAGCTTGTCTCAAAAATATCATATTGTAAATGGTATACGTGAAGTAAAAAGTGTATTGCATAAATGTGTAATATGCTTAAGACACAAAACGCAAGGAGCTGAACAGCTTATGGGGTCTCTACCTCGTGGTAGAGTTACACCTGCTAGAGCCTTTGAAAGGGTAGGTTTGGACTATTGCGGCCCGTTCGAAGTTAAACAATCAACTCTAAGACGAAGTGTAGTGTCGAAAGGTTATGTTGTCGTATTTGTTTGCTTCACCACCAAGGCGCTTCATTTAGAAATAGTTTCAGATCTCACAACAGAGGCTTTTCTAGCTGCTCTAAAAAGGTTTATATCTCGTAGAGGCTTACCTTCGGTTATAAATTGTGATAATGCTTCAACATTTAAAGGGGCCAATAATAAATTGCGCGAACTCTACCAATTACATAATCATTCAAATTTTCAAGATAAAGTTCAGGATTTTGCAGCATCAAAGGGTATACAGTTCAAATTCATTCCAGCTTACAGTCCCAACCATGGTGGTCTGTGGGAGTCAGCGGTTAAGTCAGCAAAATATCACCTAAAAAGAGTCACTGGGTCTAAAATATTTACCTATGAGCAATATCATACAGTTCTATGCCAGATTGAGTCTATCCTTAATTCAAGACCACTAGTCCCTTTGTCTCTTGATACCTCTGACTACTCCTACTTAACACCAGGACATTTTCTCATTGGTTGCCCGCCAACCTCTTATCCGGAACAAGATTTAACAAATATTCCTGCTAATAGACTTCGACTATGGAGGTGTTGTGAACAAGTACGACAGCATTTCTGGAAGGCATGGTCAAATGAATATTTGTCATTGTTAAACAAGCGCACTAAATGGCAAAAGGAATACCCTAATCTAAAAGAAGGTATGTTGGTGCTACTGCGTAATCCAAACACACCACCTTTCAAATGGCCTATAGGTAGAATTTCTAAAGTATTTACTGGATTAGATGCAAAAGTTCGTGTAATTGAGGTCAGAACAGCTGATGGCAAGTTTCACACCAGAGCGGTCTCCAAAGTGTCTCCTTTGCCCATTGAGGATTAGTCTTCAGCTATTCTAGCTAACTATATTAAGTAAAAAACTAATAAGTATAAGTAAGTAAATAAGTTTATTAAAATAAATAGTTTTAGCAATTAGTATTAAAAAATAATGTTAATTAAGTAGCTTTTATTTAAATATTAAGTACATAATTATTTTATGTTTAAGCTAAAGGGATTTTAGGCCGGCCCAACTTATGTTACGAACATACAGTATATCTATGTTATCTGTGGCTAGCATCGTAGAACTGTCATCGCTAGCAAGTGTCAAATAGTTGTCAAATTGTCTAACTCGCCTTCCCACGATTAAATTCAGTATAAAGTGATATTAAGTATTTTATTACTTCGATCACACCCAATGATGATGATAAAACAAAAAATACGTATCCAATATTTTTCGATAATCTAACAGACGGACTAATTAGAATTATGTTTTTTTAGTCAGTAAACATTCCTATTTCTGCCGCGTGTCAAATTGTCCATCGTCTGTTACAATAACTTTGCAGCGAGTTGTTTGACAAGCCGCAGCTGAATCAGGGATTTCTAATTCTAACTAGGGTAAGAAGTCCTCGCCTCGCTCGCTTTAATTACTAGCACAGACTAAGCTTTTTGGTTATTCACTTAGCCGCGTCCATGATTCGTCCCAGTTAATCTGTATTCATGAAGTCTGACGATCAGTCCTGGGAACTATGTTCTCAGCGGCACCAAAAAAGTAATATGAGCACACAAACTTGTTCCTCGTATAATTTATGAGCTGACTTTGCATTATAATCCCTGGCTGATGGCGTAATAAATTGCGAGATCAATGTGCAATAAATCAAGATTAGAGCGGTTATCTTACCGTATCAGTAATAAATTGATAAAAACATAGTGGTACCTGTAGTACATAGATAAATACATTTATGTACAATTCAAATATCAGAGCTTTTATTTCCATTAATCGTTCTTTGGTCCATTGACAGCATAATACGAATTTCCATGTTTATATCAAACTCCAGCTGTTGGAGTTCCCTGAGATTTGATCTTGACTCAAAGGCTTCTAACATTTCTGAACGACTAGTATTTCAAAGATATTTTCGTTTTATTTTCGTCTTATTGGTACGTTCCGAGTCCATTTACTAGACTTTTCAGTAAAGTAAGACGGCACGAATTTTTTTATTTTATTTTATGGCTCGTCTTATTTTTACTACCGATGTTTTTAGAAAGATATCGTATGACAACAATATTTTACATAAAGTATACTTCATTGTTCAAAGTTCATAATTTTGTTGTCAAAATGTTAAAAGTTACTTGAGTAGGCGAACAGATAGGGTAGGTGTGCTAGTATGTACGAGTACATACGTGGGCAGCGCACGTAAAAAATGTTCATTACATTACGTATCTCTCTGATAAATACCATTAATATTAAATGAAAAAAATACAATAAGATTAGCCCCCGGCAACAGCTTCACTAGTAATGGATAACAACCCATGTAGTCGGAATAACGAAAGGTATGTAGTAGGAATATTTCAGTGATAAAATACGAAGAGTGTTGTATGGACAATATATAAACATTATTGACACATTACATGATAATTTCGGTTACAACAGTCTCTATTAGAGCTGTATTGTGGTAACAGAAATGGATACTTCTGTCCTAAATAGTATTGTTAGAGTCAATCTTAGATTAGAGAGGAGAGGCAGGCACATTACATTAACACATACACCGACCAAGTGGCTATAGTCCCAACATGTATAGATTTACTATAGATTGGAGCTAATATAAGAAACACATTCGCTCATAATGCAGGATTGTCGTCGATCAATCAGATCGCCGCTCATTCAGAACGGTATAAGGGCAAAGATTGCGGCTACTGGCGAGGGTCACTAACTAAAAATAAATATTTAACCTCAAAGAAAGGTTAGCCTATTTACCCGGGCTTGTGTAATTCCATTCACAAATCCCACACTTTTACCTTATTATGTCGTGACCGTAAATGGGGATAGGTCTCTCTTTGTTACATACATTGGAGCCAAATGTTTTGTATTTCACTTTGTCTATATTCTACAAGAGCGTACGACAATTTATTTTATTGACATTGTATTTGTTGGTATTAACAGGTCCGTGGTTTTACGTAAACGTTTTGTTTGTATTTATTTTGGACTTGGAATAATTATCTGCCTTTTCCTCAAACAACAATATTTTCTTCTACTAAAGGGTAGACTTTTGGTGGCATTAAGCTGGCAAAATATTTGTTGGCAACTCAAACATATTTTTCATGGAAAACATCGTCGTTTCTGTAGGGCTCACCATAATCCTATAAAACCTTTGATAGATCCACACCAGCAGTATGATATAAAAAGAGGGGAAGTTATAAAACGAGCCTAATTAAATCCTCATTTTATTGTAATCCTGTTATCAGATACTTAACGTCGTGTCGGTGACAAACATAAATGGAGGGTACTTGTGCCCTATACTGAATTATACTAACTATACAATGTGTCACGAAAACCGCCTTATTCGGTATTACAACCGTATTAATAAAGATCATTAGCATGAAGAGGTATAATCAATGTTAAACATGAGTTGTTAAGAGCTTTTCCTGAAAATTATTCAGTTTGATTGAATATTTTAATGTTTATAAGGCGTGTTATGTAGATATCAAAATAATCAATACGTGAAAATACATGCTTTTCATCTATCAACAATATTTTGTTTCGAATACGCTTTATCACAATTATGATTCTTGGAGCAACAAAAAGGTCGTTACGAAAAGCTGATAAAAAATATCAAACTGTATTTTCAGTATCAAAATGGAATTTATATTGTATCGCAGCAATATAAATTCCAATAATAGCTAGTAAAGGTGGATTGGTGTTACAATAACAGTTACGTTTGTGTTTACTACGTCGGTTCGACGCAGAGGATCGCGTATCTATCGGAATCCCCTAACAACACACATCGTGATAATCTAATAGATAGTGAGTCAATTGTGAGGGGATCCTGCCGGCCCGACTCCTATCATCTTGTGGTTTGTTACAGTCAGCAACGAAACTAGGTTACGCTACCGGAATCTTTATCAGAGATTTCGAATGAAAACTATCGTTTCTCTTCCCCTTCCTACCGTTTTCTGGTTATAAAAGTGCCGAAGTCCGCGTTTGCGACTTTTTACAAATATAATATTACTAGTATGTTAAATACTTTAACGATTCGTAGATCAAAAAAATATATATGACTAGGCTTACTGAATAATGTTAGCGAATACGCAATAACAAAATACATTTAGAAATAAATCATACTTCGAGGTGATCACCGACTTCTGTCGCAGACTGTACCACCGACTGGGTACCCTACTACCCAATCTGATTTAAAGGTATGTGAACGTTATACCTAAGTAAATATGTAACTGAATTGCAGATGACGTGCCGTCAATTTACATAAAATGTTGGTACCGTTTAGGGAAACACGTTTGTTATTTAATTACGTACGTCGGAACGTCGCCGTCGGTGTAAATCAGCGAGGGATGTAGGGTTGCTAATTCGGTTTAAAATTCAGTTTTCGCTGACGCGTTTCCATTTAAATGCCACCTCACTGTTATACACATGTATAACAGTAGATGCCACCAGTGCCACCCGTTCTGTTCGTGTGGTTAGGGCCATAGCGCATGTGTGGCCCGCGATGAACAAATTATATTTTAGGTTTGGCAATTTGCAGGTCAGTATCTGTATTTTTCTTTGTGGAGTAAGAAATAAAAACGTTATGTATTTAAACGTAATCGTCAATACCACTTTATTTATTCAAATGGACTGATTGAATGACTGTTCCGTGTAACCATGTCTACGTAGTACTATTATGTATTCTGTGCCATGACACTTTATACCAAAATTCCAACTACGGAACACTTCGACCTGAGAAAATGTAAGGAAACACCGTATCTATATCCCGTGAGGCACAAGCTTTACTTCACCACGTGCTCCGTAAGCTCCGTTTTGATTATCTGTTAAGGAGAAGCTTGTTTGCAGGCTCTTCTCTTTGTAGAGTAAAGTATGAGAAATAAATAAAGTAAAATCTTTTCCAAGAAATGTGAAATTTTGTTTACATCATACGAATAAAGAGATATATAAATATAATTCTTGACATGAATCAATTTTACATTGTTTCTAGAAGTTATTAAGGACAGGACCATCATGAACCAAACTAATGAACAAGTTAACATTTATTTGTGTTCTTAATTAAAAAACATTTTAAGTTTTATATTTTTCCTGTGAGGCTGTTTAGCGACTTCATACTTTTGCTTCTTCTTCAACCTGGCGAAATTAAACCACGAAAAAAAACCAAATTAAATCATAGTCTCCTAAAAATGTATGACAAAAAAAATACTTATCGTTTTATTAGTTTATTTCTTCGAAAGTGTATTGAAAAACGTCGTTTGATACACGTGGGAATTTGTTATTGCACTTCTCGACCCCATGAACACCCTCGCCGTACGGCTTGGTTGCCCAATCCGCCTCGAATGCAATAACAAAGTTTCCGCACTTGTATCAAAATGTAATGTATTTCCAATCGGTTCATAAATGACGGAGTAAAGAGGTCACAAACATGAAAAATCCTTCACTTGGAGGCGGTTGAAAACTTACTCATCTTATTTTGCTGATTGTATCTATGTAGGTTTACTATAGCATATAATAGTGATATCATACCAGCTTGCAAGTTTGTATACAAACGTAGTTTTAGATACCTATCTCATTTCCCCTGTTCTTCTTTCGGATTTATTGTTATCGGTGATCTTTATAACTAGTTTAGGTGCTATGTTTTATGCAGAGTTTTGCAAAAACCTTCTTTTGTTTTAATACAAATATATAATTATAATTTAATACAAATAAATAGGTACACAATCATAATTAATCAGTATGATTGTGTACCAAGTTTTAGGAAATCAAATATAGGTTTATTATTATTTTATTATTTGTCATCATCTGCCTAACCTTTTCCCAGCTATGTTGTGGTCGGCTTCCAGTCTAACCAGATGCAGCTGAATAGGTACCAGTATTTTATATGGAGCGACTGTCTATAGAACCTGCTCAACCCATTAAGTACGGGATAATATTTGTTTTTTAACTTTAAAGATCTAACATTGAAAGCGGAGACTGACAGCTTAACATACTTGACGAGGCACGATGGAAACTCGGTATGTCACCCATCCACGAACCAATCTAACCAAACCAAAAAACACGGCTTAACACGGCTGTTTTTACTAAGCCACGAACGAAGTTTGAGTGGCAATTTATAAATTTATTGCGCACCATGTTAAAATGTTCGATTTTAATGTTTGGCTGTCGATTCAGCTTTATCTTATGGCTTATGGCTATGGGCTATATTTTTATATTTAATAACTATGAAATGAAGTTTTTATATCACATTTTTATATGCCATTTCCTTTTCTCTAGTGAATATTTTAAATCTTATAGGGATAAATGCTTGTTTCAAACCAAATCGATTTTCACCCCGTTTGTGTTTAACTTTCATTTTACTTTTGAAATTCTATTAGCCGTTCGTTTATTCAAGTAATTCCAGGGATGGGAAACATCTGATCTGCATTTCTAGGGTTACGTAAAACCTAAGAGAGCACTATTTCGATAGTCATAAAACGCATGGAATATTAATTCAACCTAGCTTGTAGAAATGGCTGTTAGAAATTAGTTCCATGGAGAACTAAGTCATAACTAAATAATACGAAACAGTTATTGTTTTCAAAATAATAACGTAGCTGCTCTACTATTTAATAAACCAAGTTTTGAGTGCGGGTAGTAAAATGTCGCCATATCGTTTATAATGTGAACGGGAACTCGTATTTATGTCCATTAAAGGTGCAAAAATCCGTGAATAGAAACTGTTCTGCGATTGTTTAAATTCATATCTATTAAACGAGCAACAATTTCGGAGTTAAATATAGGTAAGTAATAAGGTAGGAATACATATTATCATATCAAAGATTACAATGGTCTAACCAAGTAATGAGATAACTGAAACTGTAGTTACGTATTAATTAATTTGTTATCAATCAAATTAACGTAATTGTCATTAACTAAACACTAATGTTGACAGATCTATTAACAATGTAATTAATTATAATAGGCGTCATACCAAAGGTTACAAATGTGTCACATATCACACTATACAGGGTTCATCGGAATTTACTCAAGTGCCTTTTTAAGGTGGGTAATGTTTCCTTTTATCTGTGTTTGTTTCCAATATTGAACCGATTTATATAGACACAAAGCAGCTCAACATAATATGACAATCATATTTATGAAACACAACACACACAATTGATCTGAAAACCTTTTTCGGGAACAAAACTTGTTCCTATTTCCCCTACTTTTATCGTGTACTCTTCAATCTTTTAAGCTTTGTTAAATAAATGTACGTAGTATGTTTGTATAGTCGTACTTCGGATACAGTTGGCGACAGTTACTCGTAGAAATAAAGGTGCTATCTTGAAATTTATTGGTGCAACCGTCCCATTTTATAGCTGATCCGGGTCCAGAGTTTTAGCACGTCGTCTGTAGCACCCGAGATCTGGTCGTTTTTTAGTAAAGAAGTACGTGCAGACGTGTTACAAACTGGAACAAAGGTTTCACATACTTTATGTATCAATAACCATCTTCTGTGACGATCCAGGAAATAAATAGGACATCTTGTTGATGTCGTAAAAGGCGACGAGGCCTTTGATGTCTGTTAACCTATTTATGTAATTGTGAACTAGCCTTGTCCTTATTTAATTCGAGGGCAAGTTTTGGCCAAACGTAAGCCTCATCATCAGGCTATAGCATTCCACTGCTGGATATAGGCTTCCTCAATCGCACGCTACTCCACTCGATTCTTAGTAACTCCTATCCAGTTGCTACCAGCTGCCCCGCGAAAATAGTCGCTCCACCAAACCTGAGGGCATCCCATTAGGGGTGAAGATTTGCAGTTTCCACAAACGCAACCCTCAAAAAGGCTCATATTATTATCACGAATGCTCTTGTTCAAGTGACTTGGACGGCCCACCACAATACATTTTGTTTGACCAGACACGAGGTATCGAGGATAATTTTTTATCACTATTGATAGCTTAATTGCTCCATTTGTAATGTGATCTCGATGGCTTTGTATCGGTCACAGCTAATGTCACTGCCGATGGGCGTGAATAGTTTCAGCTTTCAGAGTGTCATACCGGACTGTTTATGTGTCTGTTTATGATTTCTAGCATTTTCTCTTTTCGGTATCACTTTAGCCTACAGTTGCCAGCCACACTGTGCAGGCCTGCATATAAAGTGTGTAGGAGAAAACTATACAGCTCACCTTGGAATAGAACTTCGTGTTACGTTAAGGCTTTACATGCACATTTAAAACTGTCATGGATAACCTATCGTCTATAGCGGGCTTTAGGTCTGGTCCTTAGAGTAAGTGCCCGAGGGCCCAGTAGTCATACTGGTCCTTAATTTAGGCCTTAAAATAATGTCAAATTTTGAAAAAGAAAAGAAAAGACGTCTATTATAGCATTTGGGTACATATGCGTAAAAAAATGGTACAAATAATTCTAAATAATTATTTTAAATAATTCTAAATTCATAGCTGCTGTAGGTACTAGGTACAAATAATAATAGAGACACAACAATTTGGTTAGGACCAAATTTTTGTTATCGTGTTGTCTCTATATCGACTAATTAAATTATTGTTATCGATAGAAAATAAATTATTATGGTTTAAATTTTGGTTAAAAACCAATCACTAAAAACAACCCGCTGCTGTATAATTTGTCGATTCTGTTTGTATTAAAAAAATTGATCGCTGTTTACAAAGGTCGAAAGACTCGCCTTTTGGTATTGAAAGTACATTGAAACTTAATATGTCATTGAACTACTAAAAGGTACTCAATAAGTAAAACAACTTTGCCTACTCCCTCGGGGTTTTCAGGCATAGTATTATGTTAAACTCACTTAAAATATTTTAATACTCCATCCCCTGTGGGTAACAGGACCGATCGAATGACATCGTGGAGAACGTTTGGTATATCGGCTCCATGATGGAAACGTGGCCAGAGCGCTAAATGGTAAGAATTTTTGCTCAGCACATGCTCAGAATCCATTATCAGGTTTTTGCAGTGAATTGCCATGACTTCATCCAGTGTAGTCGAACCCGAAAATAAATGGTGAACTCTGGGAAAATAAGGAAAATCTGCTGAAACCGGCTTTATTATATTCGCTTGGTGGTTGAACTAACAAACTGATTGAAACTGAAATTGTTGTGTCTTATTCGTGGAAGCACACAATTCACCTGAAGACATTATTCTCGGAATCTAAAATATGGTAAAATAAATAGGCTCTAGTTTTAGAAAGTTCGTTTAATTAATTGTTTTCAAAACCAGTATGGGTATTGTTTATTATTTTGAACAACGGCAACAACAGATTGTTTGGATTTAAAGGGCATTTTATGAGAGAATTCTGAAACTTAGTTGTAAAGGCTGTTTATAGGTTGACCAACGAAGACGTAGGAACGTGGATAACGCAAACGGACGATAGTAGTATCGCAACAGTAGCCCTTCAATGGTTTCTGCTTACTCCCATAAAAAATATTCGGGTTTTTTACATGACTGTATATACGTGTACTAGTCAACTAAATTATGTGTAACGTGTCGTACATCGCCTTACAGTATCGATGCACAACGATCAATTTCGTGTCCAGCAGTCCAGATTAATGTTATTTTTCTACAAGGTTACAGCGGCATTACTCACAGTCGCCGGCTGTAAGCTGACCGAAGGCGATCGAAATAAGATGAACGCTGTAGTTCAGATGAGCGCAGTTTTCATTCATTATTACTAGCGTTCGTTCGATACAGGTGGAAATATAGGGCTTGGTGGTTGGATAAAACCGATTACGTCCATATGCAGTAGGAAAGTTGGAAAACCAATAGAAAATTGATAATTGTGATCTTTAACCATGTCCTTATCTAATGTATAGAAACAGCTAGTAAAATGTGGTTGTTATTCGAATGGTCTTTGCAATAAGCGTCACTGAAAACGCAAGTGCAATGTAAATATTCATAGCAAACTGACGCCCAGCGGCTCACAGCTAAGAATACATGCGCGCAGTGCCTATAAAAGTGTTTATCGCTAAAGATTTTCTCACTGAAAAAGGTATAAATAGCATTAGGGGTCTCGACCCTCTAACCACTATTTACATTGTATATTTTGTGAATCTAGTACCTAAGCATACGTCTACGTTCATTTACATTTGTTGGCATTTCGCATCGCACCCAGACGGGGATTAGTGCGGACTTCATTTAAATAGTTTCCATACATCGCGTATGTTACACGTCCCTACTTTGAATATACTTACACAGAATTTTGTTTGTTTGTACGAGATTAATGTAATGTTATATGTAGAATACGAGTTTCGTGGTGCTATAAATACATGACCTGTATAGTTAACCCCTGTAATTGCTTTACCACTTTAGACGACTAAAATGTTTAGAATATAATATATTATGTTGAAACTATTATATACTCTTACAAATATATGTTATGTAGATCTTGTCGTCTTTGACACTTTTCAACTGACATTCAAACTTAGGATGGTAAAGCGATTTTCAAGCGAATATTGATTATGCATAAAATTACAAAAGTAAATGCACCTTAAATCCAGCTAAAGTCTAATATTGATTAAACTGTACTATACGGTGACAGGTTGACATTCATTGTTTATTCGTTTATTCAGTACTTAGATTTACAAAGTCGCACTTTTGTTTACGACCCGAGATCGAAGGAGCTGATCCATTGTTTTCTTATTTACCAAGTTGAGTGTAAAATAGTTCTGAGTATTGTTCAAAGAACGGTAAGAAGTCATGGAACTTTAGAGGGCATTGCACTTTATAAGTACTGACTTCATTTTTTATAAATTTCATCTCAGAAAATGAATATCAAATACTTCATATTTAATTTGCTTACCACACTCCACTGAACAATGTTATTATTGGACGTATTTATTTAATAATTCAGTAACTGACTGGCATACCTAATAGTTCACTAAAGCTTTGACTTTGTTAAGCCCAAGAACACCGCAGTACATCTAAGCATGTGAGAGTGGAAAGTCTAGTTTTATTATATTCGGGGGTAGTTAGTGAGAGAAGCGGCGGCACACGAGGGCCCGCCCTTTGCCACCATTAACCCCGAGTCCATTAAGTAATGGGCCCCTAATGGTGCTCTCAGCAAACACCGTCTTGGCTTAGCTCAACTTTACATGCATTTAGCCCCGACGTCTCAACTTACCTCTTTTGTCATACAGATAAAGTGGAGCAGGTACCTACATTCTTATTCCACGAGTGAATGCAAATGTTACATGCGGTACAGCAAATTATTTATAAGTTGAAGGAAACTTTATAACGCTCCGCAAAATAAAAGTATGATGAAACTGTATGCTAAGTTATTCCTTGCTTCATTGTTAATGAAACTAGGTGCAGCCATGAGGGATAACTTTGAATTGCAACTTTCAGTTACAACAACGAAGTTGCTGCTCCACCAAACGAACTATCTTCATGCACCGAACAGAACACCGCTTTTGTTCTCTTCTAATTATTCCAGCGTTCTATCTTGTGCGTTTAGTTTTAAAACAGTTGAAATTGTTAACACAGTTTTAATAGCGAAAAACATTTTAGAAATTGTCTTGGACATCTTATAAAATGACCAAAGAAAAGATAAAATGCAAGAAACGAAACAACTCAAGCTGTTTCGCAATTAAAACCTTTTCAGTGGGTGCGATGGATATGAATTGTTCACGAGCAGTTCCTTGCTGGGACACTCCCCCCTGCCCCCCCCGTGCCTCCCCCCTCGCGTCTGGTGCGTCGTCGTCGGTTTGGCTCAGTTCCGCGCCAAGGACTCTTGAAATGCCCCAGTTACGAAGCAAAAAGAGTATTTCACTTTTGTGCAGGATTGACAGCTTAATGTAGTGCACATACTGCACATCCGCTGCGCCACTGCACACTGAGAAAGCTTACAATGAAATATATTGGAAGATTTTTGGAAATATAGTGAGTCGGGCAAAATTGGTTCATATTTTGACTAACTTATGAAACTTTTCGTTGCATATTTTTTTAAGGGTTACCTATTGATAGGTAAACATGTGGCCTGTCAGTTAGTCGACAGCTTTTGTAGTGACCTTGTGACGGCGGTAAGGGTGTCGGTGACGCGGTGCGGGCCGCGTCAGCGAGTCCGGCGCGGGCGCTTGATTAATGAGCCCTGCATTATTCGCACGATAGCGATCAATCAATCACTCCTAACCTGTTGCCGCCGATCTACTCGCACTATTAAATAACTATCATTGTTATCTTGTTAGTAATTGTTTGAGCGCAGGTGCCTCTGGGGCTCGCTTGACAGCTAACTATTTCCGACCTAAGTGGCAATCGCCTTTTTATTAATGTGATGGAATAGCTGTTATGATATTTACGACGCAATGAAAATGCGATTCCTTTGTCGCAACTACGTATTTATTATTAAAAGGCACCGTGAGCAGAGTTACAAAGCGAAGACGAACAATGAAACAAATGCTATGCACATCGGTAAAATTACTTTTTAAATCTCTGCTTTCTCAACATTATTCTTCTGCGGAGATTCAATTTTATTTTACAAACCGTTGAAAATGGCTTGCAAAGAGAGCGGTCAGGATTGGCACTCCGCCATGTTTCGGTGAAACTGTTACACAAACATAACTTTCTGTCGATGTAACGAACACTTAGTGATCCATGACACTGTGTTTCGTTGAATTTAGTTATTTATTAATAAGCTGCTGGGCAATATATCTTAAGTTAAGGTAATAGTTAGTCTTGGTCATAACTCGTTCAGGTATAAGGTTCTGTCATGCAAGTCAGTAGTTTATGTGCGACATATACCATAATTAACTATAATTAAATCATTTCATATGCAAATGAATGTTCAGTATGTTGTCATGTTAGTAATCGCTGCTAAAATCTGTGCATGTTTGCGCGATCACATAAATTAAGTGCTCCAACATAACTGTGAGAAACACGCCTACTGTACACATACATACATTTTGTTATATAATTAACGGTTAGAGCTGTAGTTAATCACCTTTGCTTGTCACGCGACACTTTCGTCATCAGTTTTGAATCACACCCATTTATCCACTTATTAATTTTGCAACACTCGTGAATCTGGCTGGTTTTGATAAGGCACAGTGCCGTTGAAACTTAGTACTATCTTTTTTTTGACGGATTTGCGATATAAACTCTGTACAATGATGACTATGTACTAATAGTAATACAAGGTATTAGATACAGATTTAAACCGAAATAAACTTATTCTCCTACAGACCACAATGTAAAACTTAATTATGCACATTTTGTGGTTACAAATTAGACAAAACTTTAGGTTTCCACGTGTGAATGATACATAATTATAAAAATCCAAAAAGTGTTAAGTGTTAAACCTTTATTTGTATTAAATTCGAGCAATAGTGCGTGGAAGTGCGGCCAGATTTAGTTTGCTCAGCTAAAGTAAGCTAACTTCGTGTAATGGTGGTGTGACCGGGCGGCGAGACTCAAAGTAAACTGAGCGAGTTGTCGGCTCCCCGCAATCACCACACTATTGCCGTCCACGAGTACTCGTTAGTTCTGCGCTAGTTTGACATTATTTATAGGAGCGTATTTATATTTGCAATATATTCTTAATAGGCAGAGATTTAGGGACCCTTTTCTATGGCTTGGACACAACCACTTCACTCCGGGATAACGATGATAGAAAGTAGAAAATATATTGGATTGACTTATGTTATCGAAAAACTTAATGTTGATGTTGCTATTGCAAGTTGTTAAAGCAACAAGAAAAGCTTTAGGCGAGATTGCCTCTAGAGTCTACGACGATATGAAGAGAAGTACACTTTGGGGTCTCCAGCACTCAAAAGTCACCATCAATGCTCCTTTTCTGTGTGAGAGGTCGTTGTCCTGCAGTAAAACTAGAACAAGCCTCTATAGTATAAACGTTTGTTCCACCAATTCCATGATAAATGTGTATTCAGTTAATTAGCTATAACCAATAAATCACGTCGAAGCGTCACAGGAATTTTCCCTTTAACGAGTTTTGTTGTTCGTGGTATGAGATTAGACTACGAATTCCATCACTTTGGGCACAAACAGGCCGCGGTGACGATATTCCCAGCTTCATCAAATGGAGCGTAAACTCAACTTTTTGTCCCGTTTAGTGGGACTTGAGGAAGTTACTCTTAAACTGACAGACCAAGGGTGGCTGATTTATGGTTTTTGTTGTTGTGTACATAAATATTTAACCATGAGAACGTATGTGTAAAGTGAAAATACACCTTTTGCGCAGCTTCAAATCTTTTGTGATTAAGAACGAACCAAATCCGATTAAAAAAACATACATGATCTGGAATTAGTATAGCTTTTTCCCTTAGGAGTAGGTATGGGATTTTGTATGTCTTTAATCTTTTCTTGTATTATGGTGAGGAGTGTGCAGGTAAATTCGTCAATAATCCGATAAGCATTCTGCTGTATAAAACCGCATATAAAAATGTACAATGTACCTATTTATACTTTCATACTGGAAGAAGAGTGCGCCTACAATCCTCGTCGTATTTTTTCCGTAGCGTTATCCGTGCTTTTTAATTTCCATAATGTAGTACAATTTATGCACATAACAACACTTATTATTATCATGCACATTTAATCAGTCTATTTTGTCACTGTTGTACATTATTATCTTCAAATTCTGCGTCTATTATTTAAGGGAAAATGGCGTGGGTTAGCACGTGCTACGAGCGTAGCAAAGCTTTGTTTACGTTAAGACTTGCTACGATCCTAGCAGTGCTTTGCGTAGCAGCACCTCTCTACGCATGGCTACGTGCGTTGTCGCAATGCATTTCTGGCATAAAAATACATTTAGCGTGTTTTCGTTTTTTTATATTTATGATTTATTTGATTGAAATTGTGTCTCGTATATTGTGTGATAATGTAATTGATTGTTAATGACCACTACTACTACTGAACGAAATAATTGCATAGACTGATGATATTGTTCCGGATGATAATACTTTGATAGTACCTTGAATTCAAGTCAAAATAAAAAAAAAACAAAAATATTTATTTCGTATGCAACACGTTTTACATTACACAGTTGGTGGCGTCTCCTTTTAAGCGTATAGATGCCTGTGCCAGGAGGCGCCGCTCTCTTATATCTTAAAATTTGCGTAACATGTTACTAAAACAAAAAAAAAAGTTAAGAATTTATATTAAAAAAAAAATAAAGTTTAAGTTTAATAAAGTTTTTTTTTAATTTAAAAGATGTTTAAATTCAATATTTAGCTTAATGTCATTAGTCTGTTGGTGCGTGTTTGTACATGTGTGCGTGCTTGTGTTGAATTGTCCTTTAATTACGTGTGATTATCTTCTATTTTATACCTACACGTATCAGTACTTCGTCATTGACCTTTATGTGTATATATAAGTATGGTTAAATATACTTACATCAATCCGGTACTGCGTTGTGGGGTAATCTATATAAATCACATAGGCCGCTATCACTCCTCGATAAAAATAACATCCATTGATCATTTCCCACACGCACTGGGTGATTAAGTACTGAAAGACTGCATATATGAACTTTGTACACATACATCATGTGCGTATTAGAATTATGACAGACATAAATAATGGTTAGCGATGGCGACCTACTGATCTCTGGAGATAAGTCCGCTTGATACACGACTAGGGGAATAACAAGACATGGTCACAGACTAGATTATAGTGGTCAGTAGTTCCTGTGTCGTTTTTAGTGATATGTGATGTTTTATCAGAAATTAAAACGTTATAGACGCGGCGGCCAAAAGCACTTAAGTCAATCTTAGCTCAAAATTGTAAAAAGTCACAGCACCCATGTTTTTGTATTATCCGTTGACTGGAATAAGCACGTAAGTCACCGTCACTCTATTCAGTCGTAATATTCGACTGTACCATAAAACTTAAGTCGTATCAACAAATCAAGCGGCGACATAAACCACTTAAGTTGACTTAAGTTTTTTTTCCCGGCATGACAACTCTTATACCGGCTGACTTAAGTGATCCGTTTTTGGTGACAATAATATTTTCAAGTATCTACCCTCACTTTACTCTCTTTTTTGAAGTGCTTGATAAAAAGTTGACGAACGTTGTGGGTGAAGTAAAATTAAATACGTATTCCCTCATTAGTGTTTTGGTGTGACGGTCGTAGTGTGTTGTGCATTAATTCATCAATCCCCGACCGGACTCATAGGTTCGCGCTGTTATTGTTTTACTATTGTGTCTCGTTTTGCGGTTGAGAGGTTAACTGTATTTATAATGGATTCGAGAGCCAGAAAGTTAGTAAATCTCGCCTTAAATAATGAGAATAAAGATAAAGGTAAGTTTTGAATATTTTCCTTTCATTTTTATGCAATTGTAATTGTGCCAACATACATTTGTTTTGCATAACAAATGTATGTTGACACAATTCCAACCCATAACAACAACAAAAATTACATTTCACTTTTTTACAGGCGATGAAGACCCATTCACTAATCCGCAACCAAGTACATCTGGAACTCAAAAACAAGTTAGTCCTGATGAAGCTGCTATTGACTATTCTAGTGACGATTCTGTTGCTGATCCTACCTACTCTCCAGATAGTCCTAGTTTGCTTACACAACATGAAGATGAGATGGACACCACTGTTTATGATGCTTCAGTAGATGTACAGATAGCACCACAAAATGAAATACCTGAAAGTATTGAAGATACGTCATTACAACAACAAAACCAACCTGTGCCCTGTAGAAGAAGGAAGAAAGATAACAAAATAAAAAGAAATTTAGGGCAATCCTATTTGGCAGCTTCTGGAAAAATTATCGGCAACCGTCAAATGAAGGAACTACCTAATTGTCGAAATAAGTGTCGTCAAAAAATAAGTAATGAGCAACGAGCTATAATTCACAAAGAGGTTTGGAATCTTGGGTCTTATGATTTAAGGGCAGCGTTTATTTCATCTTTGATTACCATTCGAGAGAAAAAAACCGAGCGTCGTCGGGTCGAAGATCCTAGTTTACAAAAAAATAGACAGTGGACTTATACGTATCATTTTAACGTCAATAGTGAAAAAATATCCGTTTGTCAAGGCTGCTTTCTAAAAACCCTTTCAATAAGTGATAATTTTGTAAAATTAATTGGTTTGAAGAAACGTGGCTCCTCGAGTGGAATTATACCAACAGACAAACGTGGAAAGAATACACCAGCAAACAAACATTCCGAACAAAAAATTCAAGAGGTGATTAATCATATCAATTCGTTTCCGCTATATGAAAGTCATTACACTAGACGTAGAAGCACCCGCAAATATTTACCATCGCATTTGACTATATCGAAAATGTATTCTCTTTATTCAGAATCACATGAAAATCCTGTGAGTGATAAGATATACCGCAAAGAATTTCATAAATTAAACTTAAGTTTCAAAAAACCAAAAGTGGACACTTGTCACACATGCGACCTGTTTAAAATGAAATTAAATATTGCTACGGACGAGATCACAAAATTAGCCCTCGAAAAAGAACGTGACTCTCATCTGCTAGCCGCTGATATGGCGTACAAAGAGAAGCAGTGTGATAAAAATATCGCAATTACAAATAATAGAATCAAATGCCTGACTTTTGACCTACAGCAATGCTTGCCAACCCCAGCTTTACAATCATCTGTAGCCTTTTATAAAAGACAACTTTGGACCTTCAACCTCACAATTCATGACAACGCAACTGGAATGTCCACGCACCACATGTGGCATGAGGGTATTTCGGGTCGCGGTGCTAATCAAATAGCCTCTTGTTTGTTTGCATATTTACGAGAACAACCGGAAGAAATCTCAGAAGTGATTTTGTACTCTGACACTTGTGGAGGTCAAAACAAGAACACTCACGTGGCTGCAATGTTCACGTACTTGTTGACTGTAAAACCTTCCATGAAGTTAATACATCACAAGTTTATGATACCTGGTCATACACATATGGAGGTTGACTTAGACCATGCAATTATTGAAAAAAAAAAGAAAAAAACCGAAATACAAATTTATCACCCCCACGATTGGATGCAGTTAGTAAGATCGAGTAGCAAAAAATTTACCGTTAGAGAAATGCGACAAAATGATTTCTTTGATTTCGCTAGTTTATTGAAAGGTCCTTTAGTAGCCCGAAAAAAAGACGATGACGGAAATGTTTTCAAGTGGCATGATGTGAAGTGGCTGAGTTACGACTCTGAGTACGGCGTCATAAAATACAAAACATCTCTTTCTAGAGAAGAATCATTGAAAAGTATTAATTACAAACGGAACACGCGACGAGATAAGGAATTTAATTTGATGCAGATTACTGACAAGCCAGTACCAATAAGTATCGAAAAAAAACGTGATATAATATCACTTTTGTCCTTAATACCAGAATGTTTCCATAATTTTTACCAGAATTTAGTAACCACTGACAATACCAAGGATGTTGATCCAGATATACGAGATTCAGAAGAGAGTGACTGTTAATTTTTGACTTTATTGCATGCATTATATTATAAATTTTTAATTAATAATCATAATTATTCATAGTTCGTTTTAAAATCATAAAATAAAACAAATAACCCTAGTAATTATAGTACGTTAATAAACACTTAAGTCACAATTTCTTGATGTTCAAAGAAACTTAAGTCAGATATTTCAGTAATTAATAAATAAAGCCTAAATAGCCATGTTCTGATATGTAACTAGTTTATAATTGTGTAATAATAAATAATAAAAACAATAACCGTAGTACATTTTTTTCATACCAATCGAATTAAACCGTCTCCTGTAAAATTTTTGCATGCAAAAAGAATTGACTTAAGTGCTTGTGGCTTCCGGGTCTAGATATATAATCCTTTTGGCGACATTATTTTGTCGTATTTATTAACATAACACAGGAAGCACATCTTAACATGGTAATTTTAACGCCACTAATAAGACACTCAACCCTGAAGAGAAACGGGACGTTCTGTTCCTGAACTCATGGGTATAGAGATGGAACTTCAAACAGTCTATGCATCTATCTTATTCAAACCTCGTTAATTACGTTTGGCAACCGCAGAGGGGCGCCCGCATCGCTTGATGACGTTGCACAACACTACCACTACACGTGTGTCAATTACGCAGGGACAACCTTATTCTATAAAAATATAGCAACACTTTTTGAATGAATCAAAGTTTATAGGGGTTGGAAAAATACTTGTATTTCTATTCCTGAACCTAATTAAAGATAGAAGAAAACAGAAGCAAGCGATGTTGTTTTTCCCGACTCTAAATGGATAAATTATGTTTTTCAGTGGAAATATTTTATTTTACAAACTTGGAAGACTTTTTCATAAACTTATTCGTATTTCCTGTCACCGCGAGTGAGCGGCCGAAAATACCGATTGATGCTCGCTTTTCTCTTTGCCTCTTTTTCAAACCATACAACAATAAGCTTTTCGACCATGCTTTTCACGTTGACGATTGACGGACTAGGAAGGGCCAGGTGTTAAAAAAGTCAATAAGGCTTTAATAAGGGTTTAGTCCCAACCTTTGGACGTCTAAACATGCCGTGTCCGTCACGATGTTCTCTTTCACCGTTTTAACAGTATTGGTGATGAAATAAATAGCACAGGTTAAGGGGCAAGCCTGCCTGGGTTACCCGCGACCCAAAAATCGTATGCTAGTGCCGTTACCACTGGACCCTCGTACTGTTTTCACGTAAGACAGCTTCGATAAATAAATAAGAGATAGATATTTACCTACATGTACGTAATTAAATAATATGACTGAAACAGCATAATTTCAAATTAAAACTTTACTATAACCCATTTATTTACTGCGTATCGTAGCTGTGTTTTATATCACACTTTCAGTAAGTCTTCATCCATATTATAGTCTCGATAGAAACCTTTTCACCATTTTCGCCTAGAAAAGCCTATTCTATTCTAAATAACAATATCAGGCACATGAAAGTTTGCCCGTGGAAAACACTTTGTGTTTTAGCACACAATTTTTTCAGTCTATATGATAATAACGTTTCATTATTATGTACGAGGATTTACTTACTTACCTAGAACGCAATATTTCACACACACGCGTCGATAAGTTTGGTATATTTTCACATTATTTGAAGAGGAACGAAATTACTTTTCACCTTTCACAAAAGATGGATCAATGTAAGTACTCTGTGAAGCTAATAAAAAACATGTTTGTTTTTAAAACGTGTTTAATTGTAGATGTTGAGAGCTTATTTGACGTGTTTAGTAAACAAACTATTTTTCTAAACACACATTCAGTGATTGTAAGTGTGAAATATTGAAGTGTTGAATCATTTAATCTTCATTCGTTATTATCGCTTTAAACGTTTGTCAAATAGGTACGTAAATAAAATGTGTTTATTGGGCAATCACGTCATTTTGAACATATTTTACCGTACTGTAAATGGTTAACCATCAATTTTAACATTAAAAACATTAGATAGGTACCTCATTCCATATCCAGATATAATAAAAAAAAGTAATGCTTCATTTCACATCCCGCACGGAGATAATTTTTCACATAACGTAACATAAAATTAGGATCATGTCACATTCCGGTTTCCATTATGATTCGATAATATCGCAGTTCGCTTAGGAAATATTACGTTCAATCCATTGTCGCTACTTGCAGGTGATATTAGCCACGTTATAATATCGGTGAGTTCCATCGCTGGCACGTTCTGACAGTCATTAACTTCGTGCTTAACTGGCCAGCATTGGATGCGTTAGTGGGAGATAGTGGGTTTATTATCGACTCTTAACTACGATGTTCGTTAGGAAGTACGCAGTAGAAATATTAACTGAATGAATAGCTTTGTTTTTGTAGTAAACTCGCTAACATTGTGTCTGAGCGTTATTATTGGAGTTTATTGGGCGTTAAGTTCATGATTGTATGGTTCCAAGCTTGAGATCGGAGTGTTTTTGTCATAACATAATCTTACTTAATATCTTGGGTTTCCTTTTGATATTGCAGTTACTAATAATTTCTTGTTAATAATTGGATTACTTGGGGGTCCTCCATATTTTGACCCACGTGAACATATCTAATAAGAGGTCAAGCTCTAAACTATAAACATGAATAAATCTTGTAGATTTGAATGTCTGAATAGTAGAATGTCATTGATAGGTGAGTGTGACTACAGAGTCTCTTCACAAACCATGACCCACCTCCTGATCTAAACTTTGTGCCTCTCCACCTGCACTTTTAGGGACCTGTCCGAAGTCACTACCAGCGCCGTCAATGTGGCCGAGTTTATGTCAAAACGAATTTAATTAAAATAAGAATAGGAGTCCTCCACACGCAGAAGAAGAAGAATTTCAGGTATAAATGATATTCCCCCTTCGCTCGCCTCAGGCAGAGCATATCGATTAGGATTTCCCCATTAAAAAAAAAATGTTATTACCCATAATTGATAAAGTCGTCATGATCTGGTATTGGACCAATAGGATGCATATGATATTAACCCTATTGACGAAAACTTCACAATCACTTTAAAACATACTTATAAGTAGATAGTTTCTCGACAAGCTAGGCTTACAAAACCAGCGGAAAAACAGGGCGTGACCGACTTAACTATGTAGGTCCCGAGAGCTCCACGTTTGTTTAAGAGTTGATTAGTTACTTTGCCCCAAAATTTTTCATCATTTGTAAAGACTTCCTTTGGAATCAGCACATTTCATTTTAAAACATAATTGTTCAATTTCATATTGACACAGTCGAAACACAGTTGAACTTTAGCGACGCTCAATGAAAACAATTTCGATAACGATCAACGAAAGTAATTAAAATACGTGTTTTTGGGAGTTCATTAAGAGTTTTCTATGTTACGCATACACTGTTTCATTACGAAAATTGTACAATTTAATTAACTGTAGCTTTAAATTAACAGCCGAAGTTGTGGGCGAACAATGTCGGTGCTCAACGGAGAGAGCCTGGAGGGAAGCCGCTGATATTGTTTATGGTCAAAGTTCGCGTCAGCTAAAGTTTAGTAGCGGATTTATGGTAATCAGACACTTCCGATGTCAGTAAATTGTGGATGTTAGTTTAAGGGACCGAGTTCTGGCCCAGGGCCGCACACCTACTGACTACAGTCATTTAGGGGAATCTATTGGACGCGGATTATAGGCTTGCACAAAGGATCAGCTTTATAGTCAACCCGGCTTAAGGAATTAATGAATACTAATTCTCTAACGTCTGCTACGGGAGAAGTTCGTGATGTTCTATTCACGGGCTTCAGTTTATATTAAGCTACCTAAAATAATTGTAAGGCTGTTGTGGGGTTCCCGTTTGCAATGTCAAAAGTTTTTATCACCAGGATTCATAAAACAAATATTTATAAGCGTAGTTTTCGACTGCACGGACAATATTTTTCTCAGATTTATCGAGAGCTATAAAACCGACATTTCGCTTGATGAGTTTCTACCGTGCAGCCATTTGTTACACGAGTTATATTGTGTTTGTTCATTGCGAAAAGTATGGAATATTGTATTACAAATTGAATGAAAAATAATTTCCGAATAATGTAAAAGAGCCTTTAAAAGTAGCACTTACTTTGTAATGTAAGAATAAATTACGTCTTACTTATCATCAAAGTAATAATAATAAAATTATTATTGTCCAGACATATAAAGAACAAGTAGGGAATGTAATGGCACATTAAAGATATGGACATTTTATCGTTAAATGACTCTATGAAGGTTTACGGTCAGTATAAGAGCAGCTTTATGAAAAGCATTACACCTGAAGGGAATTTAATCACAGAATTCAAAGATTTTTTTCTATTGAACATCAGAAAGATCTTCGTTTTTATGTATCTTATCAGTGACATAAACACGGTTTACACATTAGACTTTTGACTTTTTAACGTTCACAAAGATAACGTTTCTGTTGTCTAAGTATTTGATACTTTATGTAGACATTAAGATAGCTATGTCTTAGCGATAAGGGTATTTATTAAAACAACCTAGATTTAGGATAGGTACCTTAGATAGTCAAATTATCAAAGTCTTGTCTTTCACGTATTAATTCATTAAAATTTACATGAAAAGCTCGTAATAGGGTGCGAGTCCTATTATAGTATTATTGAAGGTTTGAGTGAGTAATTATTCATTGATTATCCATTAATTGTGATAAAGTGGCCATTTAAGCGTGCTAGTAGCTCATACCAATTATTTCATAACTCTCTGTATTTGCAGAAACTCACTTTTTGATGAACGGTCGTAATTCTGGTTTTAATTCTGCTGATAATAACAAAGTTTTGAGATAAAAGACTTTAAAAGAAAATGAAACGGTTATCTGACCATAACTGTAATTTATAGGTATCATAATTATGTTTCAGCTGATCGAAATAGTCGCTCACTTTTTTAATCATAAGTATAAAAATCATACACGAAATTAGTTCTACAAGTGCAAATATTAAAGAATACTTTGATCAGGTTGGGGATTGAAACTAGGACTTTTTCCATTTCTTTATAAACTTAGTTCTCTCGGGACAAATATGATTTCCCGCGTAATGGACTTTATTTGGCTTGGCTTGGAACTTGGAAGTTTTCTTCAACGTAACTATTTACTCGAATAGCAATTTGTGAAATTGTGTAGAGTCCCTTCTCCAGCTCCGACCCTTCATTATATTGCTTTAATTTTAATCTGGGCCGCTGTTCGCCGGCCTGTCGAGTCGGGCCGGCGGCGGCGGCGGCGAGGAACGAATGAAACAACGTTTTAAAGAGAATTTGTGATTTATTTACTAGACAGGTTTTCGTATTCACATTCATCACGTACAAAAAATAATGGGGTGTAAATATATCTCTGAAAATGTAACAAGGTAACACAAGTATGTTTCGAACTAGACGAGGTCAGTCAGGGGAGGGCGAAGGGAGGGCGCTAGGGAGGGGCGCGGCGGCGACGCGCGCGCCGGCCGCACAGCAGCCGCTGGAACGCGTGCCGGAACTCCGGGCTGAACACCGTGTAAATGATCGGGTTCAGCGTCGAGTTGAAGTAGCCCAGCCACAGCGAGAACGACGTCAGCACGGGGCTCACCTCGCAGTCGCACGTCGGCACAAGGATGGCTAATACGAAGAAGGGAAGCCAACACGCTACGAACGCGCCGGTTATTATTGCCAATGTTTTCGCCGCTTTCCTCTCGCGCTTGGAGTCGGCGGCCTCCTTGGGTTTGCGCCGCACTAGCGTCGGGTAGTAGGCGGCGGCCACCGCGCCGTAGCCTGTGGTGGGCGGGTCTGCCTCGAGGCCGTTGGCGCACGACTGTTTCTCGGGGCTCGTATTATTCGAAGATACATTTGTGAATCCCGTTGTAGTCGTTTCAGAAATAGTCGGTAGGGGTCGTCCTATGACTGCTACGACGGCGGCTGCGATCCCACCGCTGCCTCCGGCTGCGACCAGCGCTCCGCCGGCCGGCACGGGGGGAGGTCCACCACGCGCCGTAGCTCCTCGCCGCCGACGTATTCTTTTTCTGGCGGTTTGGTATATCCGCCAGTATAATATTAATATTACGAGAACTGGCACGTAGAACGACGATGCCGTCGCGAAAATTTGGTAACCTACATCTTGACTGACGACGCAGCGTAGGTCTTCTGAGACTCTTCGGTCCCAGTCAGGGTCCTTCCATCCTAGCAGCGGTGCGATGCACACCAGGAAGCTAACAACCCACACGCAAGCAATCATAAGGCCTACTCGACGAGCAGTTCTTGCGTGAATATAATCGATGTTTGTCACAGCCCAGTACCTTCAAAGAAAGAGAAAAAACATTTAAGATTTCAAGTTGACAATAAGCCCATATCAATAATAATTGTTGTTCTCGTAGGTGTATGATGTTTACCTATCAAGTGCAATAGCAACAAGATGCAGTATGGAGGCGGTGCAGCACAGCACGTCACCAGAGGTCCACATGTCGCAGAGCTCGGGGCCCAGCGTCCAGCGCTGCGCCACCTCGTACACGGCGCCCAGCGGCATGACCAGACACGCCACCAGGAGGTCGGCCACCGCCAGTGACAGTATCAACTGGTTCGCCGCGCTGCGCAGGTGCCTCTCTAACAGAATTGCTGCTATTACGAATACGTTTCCTGAAACAATGCATTCAACTATGATTTTGTTTCTATATTAGAAAACTTGAGCAAAACGTCTTGAGTCGATCTCTAGGTCATGCAAAGTACCTTATCTGAGGCCCCTTTATGGCAAAATGATCGCCTTACTTGTAAACAGATGCATTTTACTTCTTTTAAATTATATATATACGTATACACCTTTTTTTCTTTTTGGGGGGTGGGAAATCATCAAATAACCCCTCCCGCTCTTGGGCAAAGCAAAAGGGAGTGTCAGACTTCTACTGACTAAAAACCACCCGTGTTTCTTCTTAGCCCTTTATGTCGAGGCCGCGGTATCTCTTGCGAACAACCCGCAGCCATTATTTATGCCCCTTAGATTTATTTGGCAATCTACGCCCAATTCAAAAAATCATCTTGTATACATGGGATTTCAACATGACTAGCAAACCGTGTGCAATACGATAACTCTGATTAACCCTTCAAAAATACAGGCATAATGTTATGTTAATAACATAACATACATACACATAGTTTACTGACATGTTATGTCTTTTTTATGTTTTTATTATTATATACATTTTTATTTTTGATTTGTGTCTGTAGTCAATCGTAATATTAAGTTACACCTTTCTATTGTATCAAGTCTGGTTCTTCTAACCAAACAGACAGACGTGTTGCTGGGGAGTTTGTTCCGCCACTTCTTCTTTCCAGCAAAAAACACTAGGAAGTGTCGAAGGGTGGGCGTTTTGGGGGACTGTCACTTTTAAATGAGAATAAAGTAAAGTAAATTTTGACGTTCGAAAAGTGCTGATTATCAGCCTAATTTGAATAAATGACTTTTTGATTTTGATTTTTGATACTACCAGTCCTAACAAATTACAAATCATATACCGACTAAAAGCATTTCGAAAGTGTTTGTAGCAAAACTGAAACTAATTTGAACGACGTACCTAACGTGCTCGTAAACAGCTAACTGCATTGGTCGGCCAAAGTCAGCTACAAGTGCTACAACACGGAGTTTCAAGTATAACCGCACGTCGGCGTTAGCACACGTTCCACGCGAGACCAATCCCGAAATTGCTGGACTGTGCCGAGCAACGAGCTCGCTAGCTTGATGTATAACTACGTAATGGATGTTTTGTCCGAACAAACATTTTGTCAAATGGGTATCAGTTACATTTAACTTTTCGACATCAAATTGTAGTTCATGACGTGTACCATAAATTTTCGGAATCGGTTCCATATTTTTCCACATCCATTAATATTAAAGTGTGAAAATGGAGAAGCTATGAACGCTTTGAAATATGATGTGAAATCGTTCGCTGGTGTACAAGGTCAAAGACTGGTCGAACAAATGCAGTTCAATGAGAAAGATAAGGAGTGAGCATTTTGGAAATAAGAGCAGAAGAAATGTTAAAACAATGTGGTTTTTATCAGTAAGGAAATAAAGATACTACAATGAATGTTGATCCACCGGATTATCGACACGACAGTCAGAAGCTAAGCTCCAGATATCGGTGAAGATGATCTTGAGGATCATTTTATATACTCATGGTCTTAGGAGATTGACATACTTGAGGCCACGTGGATGAAATAATGTATGATTTGAAACTCTAAATAAACACACAATTATATCACAGTCACAGACATCAATGCTACTATAATATCAAAGGTGTATAATTACCGACTACAGTGGCGAGAATCAGTAGTCCTAGTACGACGGCCTTGGCGGCGGCGCGTACCAGCGCGGCTGGCGAGTCGAAGGGCGCGGCAGACTCCCACCACGTGGCGTTGGGCACCACGGTGACGTTCCAGGCCGTGGGGTCCCACTCCGTGGCGTTCCACGTCGAGTTCTGCAGCGGCAGGCGCAGGTACAACGCCTCCCATTCAAGCAGCTCATCGCGGCCGTCCGCGCCCTCCATGCCCTCTCACCGAGACTCCACGTCGCATACTGGACATGATATTTGGCTGGTTAAATTTAAAAGGTAAAGGAGTTTCAATGACACAGAATTTGTAAGGGATATATCTGATGCAGTGCCAATTTCTGTTGTGTATATGACGGGTGGTGAGACAAATCCTATTTCAGTCAAACTGCTGTTAAATGCATGTAAAATAGCAAATGTAAAAAGTGGCAATTGTTACAAGCCCTTTCTAGTAACAAAAGTGGCGTGGTTTTGTATTTGTTCCCAACAACAATATCCCCAGATGATAATCACACTAATTTACTTACCCCTAGAGACTAGGCATGATGTCGGCGAGTAAATCCTTGTGCATAACTAACGCTGATAGAGTCCGTGGCACAGTCGCACCACATCAAATAACTTGGAGCCGCGCTAACTTTCCAGTAATTAAATAACAACCGGGTGACAGCTCCCGTTATGTTTCTATGCGCCATGATTACGCAGATTCATTAGTAACCATTGTGGTACTCACTGTTCGTGTTGTATTTTCGAAAGAGGCTGCTCAAAACTCGGTCCACCATCGTTAATTGTAGTTTATTGCTTACGTTCCAATCTGTGAACAAGAGAATATAGATTTAAGACCACTTTTTTGCTCCATATCTGTGGATCTGAATCGTTATTGCTACATGTTTTATTTTCGAATTCGGCAATATTCTCGTTGAAGATGATCCGAAAAACATTCGACTAGAAACAAATCATGGAGTGAGATCCAAACGCTGCGTATAAATTATTATTCTCTTTATGATCACCCCTCAGTGCTTTGGTAACATTAAAGGCCCCGATATGTAAAGTGCATGCAGATAGAAATTAATATTTGAACATTTGATATTAATATTTTTTCAATTAATGGTGTGAATTTGAATGCGTAAATATGTATAAACAGGCGAAATATGTAGCGAAGCGAGGTCGGCGCTCGTCACAGAGGGTCATGAACTTTTAACTTTCACTACAACTCACTGTTTACTTGATTATATTATCCCTTTTGCATATTCACGTCACGAATCTAATCAATGCTTCTGATTGATTGAATTATTGTCAAAATATCTTCACTCGACGTTATAATTTCAAAGTCTCGATAGTTTCAATATGTATTCACAATACAGCCAACATTTCTTTTCAGTTTGAAATTTTGGACCGGCTTCGTACGTGCATGAAATTGAAAAACGGAAGCTGGAGTTTCAATATCTAACTTCGGAGGCGCTCCACGTTCCAATAAAATAGGGCGTTCGCATCTCTATGTACCGAACACACGTGAAGCTATGCCCTTATGATATCTGATCTCCGCTATATCCCAGAGATAATTGTTCCGAGTTAAATGTTTCCTGATACGGCGCACGTTCGAAACTTTTGTTATAACGAAATTGGTTGGCCATTTACAAAGTTACACTATTATAAGCAGACGGGATTCAGATACGACTGCGTAACTGTGTCCTTATTCACAAAAGTTTTTTTATTCGCTTACTATGGCGTTTAAATGTGTGCGTTCTTGTAAAAACTAGTCTTAAGTAAAGCGTTGATTTATATAGCTTTATTGGTCGCTACAACTAGCGAGTAAGAATATCAATTAAGCAATTAATGTATGTTAGACAATGGATGTAATTGCGCATAAAAACGGCGTTAAAAGGGATACATTAGTGATTTGATTGCTGGTTTTAATTGTTAATTATAACATTTATAGGTGTCACCTTAATAAGATGATTAAAGGTTAATGAAGATCAAGATGGCATGAACCTTCTATATTTTACTTGGCTTTTTTGCTTGCATATGTATCGGTTTCTTCAGAGGCTGATTTAATTAAAGGGCTTTTAGTAGGGAGCTGTAGTTGTAGTGACCCGAGTTGATCTTTAATAGTTAATTTTATGTTCTGATACGACCGGTTTGGGGACCTATGTTCGAGTTTTATGCACAGGTTCAAGCCTGTGGAGACACGAAAATTCAAAGTTAAAAAAATCCCTAGTTTTTCATTTTTTTTAATGAAATTTAGATACTATAATACTTTTAAGGCACCAACCCCTTATCGGAAGCAAAAAACAACTTAACTGCAACGAAATTACTTTATTGTACGTACAAGCAATCTAATAAATAGATAAAAACTTCTAGCAATCACATCTGCATTTCTACAAAGTCAATCATTTCCTCGTACCCTGAATAATTTCGTAGCTAACCACGAACAATTGGACAGTCAACAGCACGTCATTGATATTGATTGTGTGGGTTTGTATCGCAGAATGTCGGGTACTGGTGAGTGGACCTGTGTACCTTGTTGAGTAATACAATCGCTGAGCATCGATCGAATTACCGTTTGCATAAGGACGTTCTATGAACATACTTTGTTGTAGATGTCAATTAGTATTCCCTCTTGAAATTGTGACAATTCCTGCCGTTGTTCAACAGAATTCGAAACTTTTTAAGCTACTTGTTATTTGTTCCTCCAAACAATTGAAAGGTCTCGTATCTACGACTGTTGATTTATTAAACGCTAATTGGTTAAATCATAGTTCTTGTTATTGTTGTTTTTGCTTTAGATCCAATAAAATCTCTAAACTACAAACTAATCCAATTTCAAAAGTTGTTTGATAATGAGCACAATTTCAAGAAATCTTTGTTATTTTGTTCAATATTTGGGGATTGTTGGATGTGTTTTGATAGGAGACGAAACCACTGGGGACATATGACGTCTACGTCTAAAGTAAAGTCAAGTTTAGTTATCTTATTTGACCAGACTACATACAGGCAGAGCGTCAATGGCATATGAGTGTTTGAGAAAATGGGTAGTTACCTACGGATGGTGCGTATCTATGTTTTGTATATAATTATATACACGTACCCACTTGGTTATGTTCAATAAGGCTTTTAATTTTTTGCTTGCGTTTTCATGCATAATTTACAATTTTTACTGCAAAAATCAAATCCTCCTGAATAATGAAAAACGTATCATGTGACATGCAAATATGTTCCGTATTTTTCGCTTTATAAAAATAGCTGCACGCCGTAAATAATTTCACTATCAGAGCAGAGTGGAATGGCGGCGCTTTTGCACGCAATCCCCATTTAGCTAAGTCTTTTCGCGCCACTCCTGGGTTTAAAAACCATTTTAAATTTTACCGTTTTTTCTTCAGAAAGTTCTAAAAGCCTGTTCAGTGTTCAGTGCTTGTGTGTAAGTAATTTCATTTCCTTCGGTTCGCTTTCCGGATATTTCATTCGGCGAAAAGCACAAAAAAATGTTGGAGTTGGTTGTTTGTTACTGTCAATTATTTTCACCATTTGTGTGGTTTACACTTTTCTGCCAAACCTTATCGCAACTATGTTGGGAACGGCTTCCCGTCTAACTGGATGCAGGGGAATATTAATATTTTACATGGAGCAACAGCCTAGCTGACTTCCACAATTCAGTTAAGTAGTAGTGGGTAATGCTAGAGCTCCCCTGGTAAGACTGCTTATTGTCATACTTTCGATTTCATTTATGTGTAAGTTGCCCTCACATATTCATGTACGAGTACCTACAGTATAGCTGTATTATCAATGGTACCTAGTAAAGAGTCCATCCTTTGTAATATGCACCTAGTAATCCCTATGAGACTAATTAGAGCGATCTATTCAAGCCGGGATTACGCCGGATGCTCATTGAATATTATTAACAATATCACTTAGCGCGGTAGTCAATGATCATCCTATATATGAAGCTAGCTATCCTACATAGATGGAGGTAAGCAGATTTAACTTAGGAAGGAAATTCCTTGGGCGTTTCCAGAATATCGAGTCACAGTCATGCGTCAAGATGATAGACGGTGCATTAAATAGCTATGTAATTATGCAAGGGAATGTGGATTCTAATGCATATGAAAATCATGTCATTGGAGTGTAAACGTGTTATGTTCCATAATTTGTTTGCTTTTTAGTTTTCTTTGCCTTTGCTCTTTGTACCCAATTACGATGTATCTAACCAGTGTGTAAATTTAAATTATGTTTAAATTTGGAAATTTTACTTGTATTATGACTTTCCATTGTTAACATTTTCATACAGCCAGACCCGCAGCCACCACAGAATGATAATTTCTCCAATTTGGAATATGAAATGTACCGCAATTTGCATTTCAAATATAACAGATGTTTATTGTTATGTTATCATTGTTTCCATTTCATTAATTTGTGGCTATTACTGATTGATCAATATTAATTACTTATCTCAATTCAAGCTGATTGATTGACTCAAAGCGACAAAGCGTTTCAGTCACCACGGCTTTATCACCCGTTTGCTGATGCACAAAATCAATTCGAACTATTTTTGTGTAATCACTTTGTTTTTTTTTTTTGTTTCGATTTTTGTATATGGCCTCTCTGCGATTCTACAACGTAACATTTTGATCGTTTTAATCCCGTGGAGGGTTGACTCGATGCATGAAACACTGTCAATTCAAATCTATATAGTGTTTGAGAAAAGTGAAAGACAAAATGAAAAAATAACGTACTTTACAGTAATATTGTTTTTACTATACTTTTGTATTACGATCAATCTTCCACGGGACTAAAATGATCACAATGTATCGCTGTATAAAGGTTAGCAAAGCCGTGCAAATGAATAAGAAAATAATAATTTTCATCAACTTTCATAAACACTACACCTATAGCTATCGAAGCGTGATAGTTCTTAAAAACCGGTCAAGTTTGAGTCATGCTACCCGGTTGTTTTGTAACCGGACTTAATGAGTTGTTGTCCGAAAGCATTTGTTAACAAACCACAATCGAAAGTTTGTAAACATTTTGCTGGAACTGAATTTAGATTTAAACCCGCCATTGAAACTCTTCGTCAGTTTGGCAATAATTTTGTAGAATCGGAACAGAGCAGGTTGATGTGGTTATTGTATACTTTGCGTACTACATATTAATTTATAGATTGATTTTCTTTCAAAGAGATTTTAGGTATTCAGGCACTGTTCGAATTTGTTCCTACTGCGATTTTCCTTCTTCACGTTTTCCTAATATAAACTACGTATATAAGTTTCTTACTTTCCTCAAATATATCCCTACATTTAAAGGAGGTTAGTGAACGATAAAACTCCAAAAAACACTTGATCCGCTTTAGCAATTTACGGCAACTCGTCAAAAAAAACAACAAAACAAACTTATAAAATAAAATAAATAAAAATAAAAAGCCTTTATTGTTGTATGCAAGTTTTACACAGAGTGGTTTCGTGTGCCTAAAACTAATTTACTTATGACTATTACTAATAAAACACATATTGACTATAAACTAGAGTTTAACTACTATATTAACATTATTATTATTTTTTTTTTTTTCTATTTATTATCGGCAAACGGTAGTTCGGTTACAACTTGTCTTCCGACAAAGGCCTCCTCCAAAGATCTCCAGTCTTTTCTTATTTTTGCAATGCGAGTCCATGTTGAACCCGCTATTTTCTTGACGTCATCCTCCCATCTCTTAGTCTGTCTGCCTCTATTTCTCTTTCCGTCTAAAGGGTACCATTCTGTAATTAGTTTTGTCCATTTTTCTTTCTTGTCTCTCATCATATGCCCTATCCATCTCCACTTCAGCTGTTTGTACGTTGTGTACGCATTTTTAAACTTGGTTTTACTTTTGATGTCTATTAATTTTTCACGGTCCTTTCTTTTGACGCCTATTGTACTTCTTTCTATGCTGTTTTGACAAACTTTAATTTTATTTGCTAGATGTTCTGTCAATGCCCAAGTTTGACAACCGTATAGTAAACATGGTAGAATGCACATATTATATACCTTCCTCTTTTCTTTCATAGGCATATCTTTGTTCTTCATCACTTCACTGAGCGACCAATATCTTTTCCAAGTATTAGTAACTCTTCTTTCAATTTCTTTTTCCATGCATCCTTCAGTAGATATTAGCTGCCCTAAGTATACGTATTCCTGTACGTACTCTATTTGCTCATTATTAACTTTTATCGCATCTGTTTGTGATGAGTTAGTCATGATTTTTGTTTTATTTAAATTCATCGATAGTCCAGCTTTGTCACTTACATCTGCTAGTTGTTGCAGCATCATTTCTAGTGATCCTGGGTTTTCCGAAAATATTATTAAGTCGTCTGCAAAGCGTAGGTGGCTCAAGTTTTCACCGTTTACGTTTAGTCCCTCATTTGTCCAGTCTAGGTTCCTAAATATTATTTCCAAAACGGCAGAAAATAATTTGGGTGAGATAGGGTCACCTTGGCGTACGCCTCTCATGATAGGAAATTCTTCGCCTATAACTTCTAACTTTACTTGCGCAGTGCTCTGGGTGTATACATTTCGAAGTAATCGTATGTATTTTGTTTGTACACCCTGTATTTTTAGTGCATCCCAGATGTATCCGTGTTCTAGTGTATCGAATGCTTTATTAAAATCCACAAACCCTAGGTAGTAGCTCTTGTTGTACTCTTTATATTTTTGTAATAGTTGTCTAAGGGTGTGTATATGATCTATGGTTGAAAAATTTCGACGGAATCCAGCTTGTTCTTTGGGCTGATTCTCTTCAAGAATATTTGTAATTCTAAATAGTATAATTTTAGAAAATACCTTATAAATATTGGACATTAAGCTTATTGGCCTGTAATTTGCTATATTTCCTTTATCACCTTTTTTGTGTAGTAGTATTATTGTAGATTTAGTCCAATCCTCTGGAATATTTTCCGTTTTAACAATTTCGTTAAATATGTTTGTAAGTATCGGACCAATAACTGGTGATGTAATTTTCAGTATTTCATTTGTAATGAGGTCTGATCCGGGAGCTTTATCATTCTTTTGTGTACTAATTGCTTTTAAGGTTTCTTCGTTTAGTATTTCAGGTATTTCCTCTTCATCAGTAGATGCATCATATTCACTCACCACTTGTCCCAACTTTTGACTTTGATATAAATTTCGATAAAATTCTGTAGCAGCTTTTAGTATCTCGGGTCTCTTCTCTGTAGTTTTACCATCCATCTTTTTAATATTTAGTATCCAATCCTTTTTTCGATTTAATTCTTTCAGTGCTTTTTTTATTCCTCCGGTTTTTTCTATATAATTCTTCATAGTATTAAATCGTTTCGTTTTTCTTTCGTTCCGTAGTTCTTTGCTGATGCTTTTGCTTATTTCTGCAATTTTTTGGCGGTTGTTTTTAGTTTTCTTTTCTTGTAGTATTTCCCTACGTTTCTGTAATAGTTGTTTACTTTTGAGTGAGGCTCGCTTCTTGCTGTTCGTGTTTATTTTTCTAGGTACAGTTTTCAGTTGGTTTAGTAGTTTGTTGTATTTTTCTTGTATTGATACGCCTTCTTTGCTGTCTATTGTTATTTGTAAATTATTAAGTAGTACTTCTGGTTCGCCTTTGTATTGAATAGCTGCGTATTTATTATGAAATCGTCTTGTCTTCTTAGGGCGTGTCCCTGTCAGTGTAGCTCGAATCATTCTATGGTCTGTGTTAAAATTTAAATTATGTATGACCGACACATCTTTGAAAACTTTTCTATTGTTAGTCATAATAAAGTCTATTTCGTTCTTATATAGGCCGTTGGGTGAGATCCATGTCCATTTATTTCTTAATTTCTTTTTATAAAAGCTATTTAGGATACTTAGTCTGTTTTGTAATGAAAAATTTACCAACCTTGTTCCATTTTTGGTTCTAGTTCCAAACCCGTAACTTCCTATACTATGTTCTTCTCCGTTATTTTGTGTGCCGATTTGGCCATTAAAATCTCCCATTATTATTACATTTTTATATGCAGTTTCAATAGTATTTTGGAGGTCTTCGTAAAATTTCTCGATTTTTATTATGTCTTCCTTTTTGTTCGATTCCGTTGGTGAATACGCCTGGATAATGGACCATTCTTCTTCTTTTTCTATATTTAGTTTAATGTTTAATATTGCGATACGTTCAGAGATTCCCCTTAGTTCTTCTATTTTGTTTATAAGATGTCTTTTAATCATGAATCCTATTCCATACATTCCCGGTGTCTCTCCTTTATGATATAATATATACTTTCCATGATCTTCTATGTGTTCTCCAAATCTTCTCGCCTCGCTGATCCCTATTATATCCCATTTTATTTCTTGTATAGCCAGTTCGAGTTCTTCAAGTTTTTCGGGTGTTCTAAGAGATCGACAGTTGATGGTTGCTATTTGAATATCATTCGTTTTCTTTTTACTGTGAGTATTGACGTTGACGTTATTTTTAACCTTTAGAGGGTCGTGGTCATTTTCCCCCACGATGACCAGTCGGCTTGGGGGAGTGTGGTGTTTTGTACTTGCGTTGTTTATGTTATAGGAATGTTGTGTTTTCCGTTTACCGATATTTAATTGTTATTGCTTATTATCTATTGAGTTGGAGGGAAGAGAATTGCTTCTAATCCGCATTAAATCAAAAGCATTTAATCTGTTAGCGTTCGAAGGCATTAAGGTTTGTTGTTTTCTTGTTTTGGTATTATTTTCTGGGGATGTTGATGTTTCTCTTTTCCGTTTTTCATTGTTTGTATTACTTTTTCCTTTTATTATTATTTTATCGAATTTTAAGTATGCGATATTTCCTTTCTTTCTCTCCTCTATAAGTTGCGGCTGCAACATTTTCCTTTTCTCCAGAACTTCCTTGGTATAATCTTCTGAGATGTATATATCTTTAAGATTTTTCTTCATTTTCATTATTTCGTTCTTTTTCCATCCATTCACGAAAGATACCAAGGTAGGTCTTGACTTATCACCTGCCTTTTCTTTTCCAATGCGATAGATGTTATTTACATCGTGTTCTTCGATATTTATGCTTAAGTCAGTTTTAAAAACTTTTTTCACTTTTTGTAGTAGTTCTAGGTTAGAGTTTTCGTCTTCTTTTATACCAAAAACAATTAAATTATTCTGTTTATTCGCTCTTTTTAAGCTTTCCAGCTCTTTCTCGACGTTTTCTAATTTTGTTTTAAGGATTTTATTCTCTGCTATGATAGGTTGTAATTTTTCATCCATTCTCTCCATTATTTTGTTAGTTATAGAAGTTTGTAGTTCCGTGGTTTGTTTTTGCATTTCATTTTTCACTTTGTCAAATAAAAGTTGAAATTGATCATCCATTTTTTTTAAATCTGTGTATAATGGAACGTGATGAGTATTCGTTTTTAATTTTCTTAAGTTGGTACAACTGTGGTATATGTCATTTAAATGACGTCTTGACACTATTGATAATTTGACAGTATTGACACTCCAGTGTATTATCTATGATTGACACATTTTCTAACCTCAGTAATCCAGCCGAAGGCAGAAGTGTCGATTACGCGTGATCCTGGACATTAAACTGCATTATTTTTGTCTAAAAAAGGCAAAACAAACTTACGACGCCATAAATAAATAAATATATCACGTCTTGGGGCCCCGGGCTTTCACTGACATCCCACAAATCCCGGGCTTAACGTATGACATGACAAAAATGTAACACACGCGTTCTTCCAACTTGCCGAAAGACGTCAAAAGGATTGCTTGTTCCCGAGCGCCGAGCCCGTAAAACGTAAACGTTCAACAATTGGATCATTCAACATCATAAATATGTACTTAGTTATTTTTGTTTATACCACCGCTCATAGAATATTGGTTTATTTCGTTTATTTCAGTCCGAGGCTCGCCTTTGAACGGTTTTCGACACCCGACATACAGTCTGCTCGTAACTCTATACGTAAACTGACAATAAATATAAACTGTTATATAAAAACCAGGATTACCTACCTACGTTATTCCATCTGCGGTCGAGTTATTTATTATTCTAACATTACTGATGATATATTTCAAAGCTCAATTCGTAGTTTTCCATTACACCTTAACTGCACTTACAATAAGTACATGCTTATGAGAAATTTACAATTTATTAGTACCGCCCGCGCGAGTCAAGCAATCAATACTCTTTTTACGGAATCATTCGGATATTTTTTCTCTTCTGAAAAACTTTTAGATGGAAATCAAAAAGTTTGAAGTAATAATAAGTTTTCTGATTTAATTCGGGTCGGATCGCGAACGTTGAATCGATGGTTTTCTGGTATTGTATGGATAATAAAATAGTCTTTGACTACGGATTGCAGTAAAATCGTCCACTGTAACTTGACTACCTGTAAGTGTTTTTTTACAATCCAACTAGTTGTTTCTGCCATAGCCACGTGGCACCATCTAAACTTCTCAAAATATAAATGAAGTCTTACGTATTCCTCCTTACCTATACTTAATTTTGCACATTTCTACATCAACAATAGAAAAACCGTGATGATCGGTTACCGGCTGACATGCTAGTACTCCCTTTTCCCTCGCGTGATAGATTGAGTGTTCTCTATAACAGTAAGGTTAATAAATAATCAAGTTACTGTTTGGAAGTAAAAGCCTACGGCTGGCCTGAAACCAATTTATTCCCAGTGGGTGTATTCGGAAAGATAAATTATACCAATCACTTGTAATATCGTTATTGGCATTATTTTTATTACCAAATATAACACGCAATAAATAAACCTAAACTAGGTTTAATGTCGACCACCCGCGGTTCTATTGACGTAGATTTTTGTCAACCCCAATCGATACAAGGTGTAAACAGACCCTTTACGACGCCGTCAACCAATAATTCTGTACATTTAAGTAACACTGCCTAAAAATGTTGCTGTTAAACGACATTGTTTTTGGTGTGAAAAATTACGGTTTATGGTAGCACTCGATGTAACGCACGCGAAACATTGTTGTGTTGATGGATGCATTGAACTGTACAGGGCCATGCCAAATAAAGTTACAAAGTTAAAACACGTGCCAAAACGTTGGTACTTTGACTCCAATATATCCGTAACTAAACGCTCCCAGGTAAAACAAATCGCAATAACGAGAAGAACAAACGTTTCTCGGGTTCGCCGAAAGTGTATAAATAGAATGACATTTCATGAATTTTTTCGAAATATCTGATTCGTCCAATATGTATTATATTGGACGAATCAGATTTTTGAATGACTAAAATAAAAATCTCATAAAATACTGACTTCTTCTTAGAATTGCATTTGTAAATTGCAACATACACAATAATTTAAGACGAATAGTAATGTTTTCTACATTTGATTTCATTTTACCTCTAGAGATACGCGAGATAAGAATTATCTTCAAATCGTGGTGGAAGTAAAATTCCTTCTCGTTTGTTGGTGGGTAATAAAACAAAAGGTACTCGTGGAAATAAAAGGTATCGACTATTGTACTATATTCGGAGCGGAGAACAATTGCGCAGGTTGCAGCGGAGCGTTAGAAAGTGCAATTAGTGCCCGCGACGACCTAGGGTTGCACGATCCAACGCGCTAATGGCTTTAAAACAAAACTCTTATGAGGCAACATATTATTACATTCTACTTCTAGGGACAAATTGTATGCCCCATTGTTCCTATTTCAAATTGCACAAGATAATTGAAAAAAGTAAAAAGTTAAGTGTAAAAAGTTTCATCTTTTATTTCTACCTTCATAAAGAATGTTTTTTTAATAACCTTTCCTCATTCCCCATCTATTTTTAACGTGGAAATCTTATGCAGTGACCATTGTCTGTGGGTTAGATTATTATTAAAAAGATAAATAAGTTAGTGGAATTAATTATCTAAAAGTTGCCCGTGTGCTTTCGTATTGCCAAAAGTACATAAAATAAAGTATGCACATAATATATCGCCGATCGCCTATTTCAAAGTAAAAGAAGCACGTCTGTGATATACGTAAGTAGCGAAACCTAACCAGTACGTGTCTACATTAAAGTTTTACGATTATACAGGCAGCCTGAAGTTTGACTTCTATAAGGATTGATGAAACTTTTTCAGATATTCAAGAGAGCACTATTTAAGGCAATAAACCAATACGCAATAACTTTTTGGTTTCTTAAAGGTACCCATAATTATCTATTCGGTATAAATATAGATTCAGTTATTGTTTTTTTACGAGACAGATAAATTATATAGGTACGAACTTACGAGATAATTACGTAATTTGTAAGAGCCCGCGATCTATATTGCTCATCACATTTCTCTGTAATATGAATAGCTATTGCGTGGGCCTCTCAAGCGTTGGAAGGTTACAATTTTATGGAAAATTTAAAATAATCGGTAACTTAGTTTTGATTCAGTGGATTCACAAAGTAATATAATTTATCCTTGCCTCTGTAGAGCGCTATCCCAGATTTGCCGGTAGACACCACTTTTATAAATGTAAGTAGGTACGTGCACATTTGAATGAGTTATTAGGACATAAATCTTCTAGCTAGTCTTTATTTTACACTAGTACGGATTCTAAAAATTCATCGACTCCAACACTTTCCTAACAGTAGACTTCATTTTAATAAATAAGTAATAAATTGTTCTGATGAACCATTCTGCGGATAACAAACATGAATTTGGTAAGTTCTTCATCTTTATAAAGTCGTAAGAAAGTTACGTGTATGATTCTTTAATGGAAGTTATGTACTTAAGTATGCTATAAAACCTCAAGCGTGTAGAAAGTTCTTGTTTAATATTACACCCGGCGCTACCTACCCTCATAAATCATAATGAACCGGTTTTTCGCTATGAACATAATTTCTGTCGGTTTACCCAACATTACTTATGTGCCATCGAGTCAAATGAGAGGCTTGACTAAAATGGTTTGGAAAAGCCCTTTCAAACAATTTCCATTTAAATCCGATGCAAATAACAATTAACTCATCGCAGAGCCGACGACTTCTATTTCCTGTGGAACTTAATTTGAAGGAAGTTAGAACTTTTTACTTCATTAGCGTTCTGAAACTAAATTCGAATTGCAAAGTTGAAAAAGGTCGCATATTTATTTTTAGCGGTTCGATTTAAAATACTAGCGTAACATTGGTTTCGAATTGGTCAATCTAATTAGCATTAGGTTTATTTTGGTCATTGTAATTACGATAGTTTAATGTACACAAAATAATGCATTCATTGATGGTATGACGTAGTAATTTGACACATCATGAATATCATATTCGAGTTCAATAACAACGACATAGCGGAACGTTCTAAAAATTTTAGTATTCTATAGTTTTGGGAATTATGCAAATATTGATTATTGGAGTGCCATGTATGAATTGAATACCTAGCAGTGGCTAAGTGGGGTCTATCATTAATAAAACAATACCAAAATAATTGTCAATGTGCCTCCCTCATCTTGTTTCCGCGAGTGATGTGACTGTTGAGCGTCCTACAAAGTTCGATCCTCGGGTCGGGCAAATTGGATTATTCCATTATGAAATTCTCAGTAGCAGTCCGGGTTTGTTCTCGGTGATTGGCAATTGGTTCGCCCTCTAGTACATGGCTTTTGATATAACAGTAGTACACTACATCTCTGCATAGCGTTTGGAGAAAATAGGCGTGTTCCTGTGTCGTGTTAAAAGCTAGAAGCATCGTTATTTATTTAGCTACTTATCGTTGTCTCCAGTTTGCTATCAGGAGATGCGAACACGAGTGCCGGTCACGAAGCGAATTTAAAACAGGCTATTATGTACTGCCTCCGAAAACGATTATTTTAAATTTTTAATATGCCGTTAGATCTCATCTTCTGTTATTGTATTGGCGCTCTTGAAATTAGCCGTTCTTTCCGGAAAATTTAGGTAGGTGACAAAATGGACATCAAATAAAAATAATAATCATCATCATCAGCCTTTAATGTTCGCACTGCAGGGATTCAGGCCTCCTCTATAGGAGAGGGATGGGCTATAATCCACCACGCGGGCCCAGTGCGGATTGAATTAAAAAAAAAACCAATAATAATGACCTTTTCTAATTATGATTGAACAAAATATGGTCAACATTGAATTATCTTATTTATAAAAGAATCGGTAGGTACGCCACGTCTCACCAATGAGAGAAATGCGTCATGAAAAGAAAAACTTAAGAGCAAAAGTTTTCTGATACAATCGGCATTTATTTTTAGAAAGTAATATTTTTGTTATTGAATAAATAAACGTCGATTCATGCAGCCTGCAGTTGAAGTGATTTTGATTAGCACACAGTTGGCCTATTTATTAGGTTCTCGTTTCAACCCGCATCCTTCAAAATAGGTCACGCAGATGTAATCACGTAATCCATCAATATCCTTGTTTATTTATTTTGTGTGTAAAAATAATATGAAAGATATTTCGACACAACATTAACTGGGAATGTGAGGATCTCGTGACTTAATAAAAACAGTTACCTACCGAGGTCGGTCCGTGGATGGGTTAAAAAAGTCGGTTCAAAAAGGACTTCAGCGTCAGAATTTCCTTAGTGTTCCGGATGGTTGTTTAAGTTATTGCAAAGAGCTAAGAGTTACACTTTATTTGTTTCGGTGAAACAAGTAAGAACGATGTGCATCACTGAATTTCAATCAATGATGTTTCATTTCCTGCCGGATTCTGCGGGTTGTTCGAAAGAGATACCACGGCCCCAGAACACAAAGGGCTAAGAAGGAACATGGGTGATTTTTAGTCAGTAAAATCCTGATCCCCATATTCAGGCATTTTATGATTTTTCACTTACCAAAAAAAAAAAGAATGTTACATTTTTTTTTGTAGTTAATAGATCTATTTTCTTATTATATACCTGGCTATTTCCTACTAATACTCAGGTTTATGGATGCTGCTAAACCCATCTTATGAGACAATTTCACAAGTCCCCATTTACGACCCCCGGGTGACCCGCGGGAAAAGGGTCTAGGGTTTACTATCTTCTAAAAAACCTTTATCACCACTTATTTCACCAAGTTACAAAATAATTTCGGTATTAATCAAATAAATTACAGGGTATAGAAAATACTATATAGCCTAATCAGTCTATAATGTTCCCACTGCTGGTATTCCAGGTCAGTTTTACCTTTTTTTTTTTTTTGGGGGGTGGGAAATCATCAAATAACCCCTCCCGCTCTTGGGCAGAGCGAAAGGGAGTGTCAGACTTCTACTGACTAAAAACCACCCATGTTCCTTCTTCGCCCTTCATGTCGAGGCCGCGGTATCCCTTGCGAACAACCCGCAGCCTCGTCAGTCAGGTCAGTTTTACCTTAAAATGTGATTAAACTCAAAAAAAGTAGTTTCCCAGCAATCATTTTTGCGTAAGATTGATGAACATAATTCTGGCTGATGGCTTCACGAACACCCTGTATTGAAGCTCCGTCGTGCAACACCTCTTATAAACATATTTATAACGACGTAACTACAGACTTAATTTAACCCGAATATGCTAGCGCAGAATCTTATTAAAGCTAGGTTCTCAAGCTGTGCCTGCATGAGCCTAATTAGCTATTCGGTGGGACTGGAGCACGCTAAATAGTTTTAGCTGATTTACATTTTAAACTACAAAATATTGTGTGTAGATGTAATTGACTGTTATATAACACAAATGTGATTTATGAGAAAATTACATACATAACCTCACGCCTTTTTCCAGTGGGGGGGTAGGCAGAAACCACTGAACGCCACCTTCTACGACCCTTACACCTGTCCACGTAAATATACCTTTTTTTTTTAATTTGACATGGTCTTACTCTTAACCGCAATCTTGCCTAAGGGCAGAGATGAGGTCGACGATGGAACGAGCTTGCCCAGAAGAAGCCTATTTACTCGCGACTTAAATAGATTTGGGTTGCATGAACTCGGGAAAACTAACCTGGTCATACACGCACTTCGGCTGTGAGTACAAACCTACCAGTCCTTAATAAAGAACTTTATTATTAAGGTCAGTGTAAGTCTTTCTAGGGCGTCCCCTCCCGGCATTGCCACTCACATCTACCTTGTAAATAGCTTTTATTAGTCACCTTTCACTCATCCGCTCCACATGCCCAAACCTTCTAGGCATACTCCGTAAAATTTTTGTTACTACATCTTTTTTTGAACTGCTACGTTTTCGTATAACCTTTTTCCTCAATTTATCATTTAAAGTTACATCACACATGCTACATTTTTAACTTAACATCTTTAAAACATGAAATACCAACGATCTAACTATCAGCTACAAAACCGTAGAAAATATTAAAAGATCTTTATTTTACTGTAAGTTTGGAATTCTTGTGTGGATAATGCTTGGATACCCGACAATCCAAATCCACAATATCTCGTAGGTACTTATATGTAATGAAAACAAAAAATATTGCGCGGTAAAATACCGAAAATCCGGAGTCGCCAGAAAACTTCAAAAACGAAAATAAGACCTATAATTTTATGTTTGGACCGAAAGCTCCTAAAAAGTTGGGGACAGATTTTTTGGGGATCTCCTTAGGGACGACCTTTGTAATCCTAACTCCAGATATTCGATAGGGTAATGTATCATCACACTCAGTCTGTAGGGAGCCAACAGCAAACATTTGTGATTTATAACTGAGCCCACGCGAATCATACTCATTTATGTACGTTAAGGGTTACGGTACGGGCACGCACGGTACGGGTAAGATACTCGTTTTTTTTTGGTGAATCGTGGGAAATCTTCAATTGACCCCGCATTGGTGGAGCGGAAGGAAGTGTCAGATTTCTACTAACTAAAGACCACCCATGTTCCTTCTTAGCCCTTTGTGTCCGGGGCTGCGGTATCTCTTTCAAACGACCCCCAGCCCTGGCAGGCGTCGGCCCTTGCCTCAAAGTGATGTCAGATACATTGCAGGGGCCCCTACAATGTATCTGACATCGACAATGTTGCTGACATGAGTTTGAGTTGCGCGTGGAACACAAACGCGCCGTCGACACGGCCTGTCTTCGTCATAAGACGGACTGACCGTGAGCTATCCCATTACTCACCGTCCACAGGACGGGTAAGATACCCTAACCCATAGACCATATTAAAGATGTTTAATTAATAAACTTAAAAAATATGCACTGGGGCTCCATGCACAACTCTAGGACATACAAAAGCGAGCAACAAGGTGAAGATGACTGCACATATTAAAATCATAACAAGTAATACATAGGCTGCCACAATTTATCGCTGGTTTGCTGAATTTCAACGTGGACGTTTCAAGCTCAGTGATGATCCCCGTCAAGGTCGTCCAAAAACTGCAGTCACCCAAGAAAACGTTGATGCTGTGCGTAAGCTGATTGAGGAAGACCGACATGTGACATACCGCGAAATTTAAGCAACTTTAGACATTCGCATGAGTCAAATAATCTTGCATGAACAATTAGGTGTAAAAAAGTTGTTTTCCCGATGGATACCGCATTCGCTCTGTGAAGAGCAAAACACGGCTCGCGTTACTTGGTACGTCAGAACTCTCGAAAGATTCCACGCAGGATCCTCAAATGCTGTATACAACATCGTATCAGGTGACGAATCCTGGATATACGCGTACGAACCCGAAACATAAAACCAGTCACGAGTTTGGGTGTTCGAAAATGAGTTAAAGCCAACAAAAATTGTTCGTTCACGGAGTGTTGCAAAAAAAATGGTCGCCACGTTTGCCTCCAAAACCGGCCATGTTACGACTATTTCTCTTGAGGGACAAAGAACGGTTAATGCAGAATGGTATGCTAGGATTTGTTTGCCACAAGTCGTTTCTGAACTCCGTAAAGAGAACTGCAACCGCCGCATCATCCTCCATCACGACAATGCGAGTTCTCACACCGCGCACAGAACAAAAGAGTTTTTAGAGCAAGAAAACATAGAATTATAAGACCATCCGCCGTACAGCCCTGATGATTTCTATACTTTCCCTAAAATAAAGAATAAATTGCGTGGACAGAGATTTTCATCACCTGAAGAAGCTGTGGACGCCTACAAAACGGCCATTCTGGAGACCCCAACTTCCGAATGGAATGGTTGCTTCAATGATTGGTTCCATCGTATGGAAAAATGTGTCAAATTTCGCGGAGAATACTTCGAAAAGCAATAAATACATTTTTAAATAGTAATGTTGTGTCACTTCCTTGCTCGTAATACATGAACGCTAAAAATATATTATTATTTCCTTTATTTATTCACATACAAACTTGTTACATTTAAAAATATTCTTTACAAAATACATTTAAAAATATAAAAAATTTTAGCCCACCGGTATCGGGAACAGGGTCCAAGCTGGCGTTCAGGGCTTCAGAGGAAGGAACCTCCTAACAATTCGAGCCGTGTCCAGGTTTACCGCTATATTATTATTATAACTAGCCCATATTGCTCCACTTCTGCGCAAATGCCTCCCTCCATTCCTTCCAACGATTCTGTGCGTGTGCAACTTCTTTCCAATTCTTAAGAAAACATTCAGTTCATCACGCCATTTTCTTCCATAACTTATTTTTTTTGAGCAATCGTGTCAAAATCATTAAAAAGCCCCGTAGTAACTACTAATACAGCTGCGTAATCTCACAATTATATCAAATTATAGTTTTATCTAGGAGTGGGCTTCAACAACACTTGATGTTATTATAGCAACATATATACTGTGTTTCACAGAGCTGTACTACAAACAGTAATAAAGCGGGCTTGTATGGCGGTGTGTCGGCACATTTCTGCGCAATTATGCATGCAGGGCCGGGTGGCTCCCAATGCTTGTATAACAAGCTTTATTCGAGTGCTCCCAGCCCATTTGCGCCGGACAAATGACAAATAACCGGACAAACAAGCTATTGTACGGATGATGTTCCATCTATGAACAAACATAAATCTTATCGGCTTGTTCGTCGTACGCTCTGCGACCAGACTCGGCAAGATTATATGTATGAAAACCAAAACACGATATAAAGTTTCCATCTATAAATATCCCTGTCTTAGATTGCAGATTTTATCGAATTCATATCGGTTAATAGGTACGCTTTCGACCTCTTTATTTTTGCCGCTGACATGAAAACAGATACTCAGATAAGTGAAATTGTTTATCTTGTTGTTTACTTGAGAACCGAATTTAAGTCAAAATGTTTCTTGCAAAATATTTTATGCATATTTGAGGCGGCAGGTTTTTAATTAATTGAATAAGTGATTCGTACGTAGAGGGAAATAATAGGTGATTATTTTAAAATTAAAAGTAAACAATGTTGGTTACAGCTTATTAATAGAATATTTATAGGAGACTCTATTAGAGTCTAGTAGGTAGGTACATTTAAAGTTCATAAACATACGATTTACTATCTAGTTTAAACCCATTTAGATTTGAAATGAGTAATGGTATGAGGAAACGACGCATTGAACAGTGTCTGATGCAATTTGCAGCTTAGGAATCGTACACAAGCCATCAGTAAATTGGCATTAACCCGAACGCTCGGAACATTGCATTGTGATACATTTCGTGTACAATAAACTTTCGATAAATGTGAGCCTAGATTCTCTATGTCGTCATTCTAATCGATTTACATCACATAAAAGTCAAGTCGGCTGTTGCCAATCAAGATATCAGTGGGAATCCATCTCCTCCGTTTTATTATTTGTCAGATGTCGGAAGTTTGTTACAGCATCAATCAATAATATCATAAGTATAACATGGCTCATGTTATGATATGGTATTATTGATTTGCCCATCAGTGGGACAATCCGGATAACGGATGAAAACGATATATGATGTTATAATTTGTCACTCCTAGAGAATTTTAAACACCATTGTCTACAACGGTTTTTATTTTATTCTCTTCACAATACCTTAATTCAAATCACGGGATAAAACTCCTTGATAACTCACTTGTTAAAGACAAAAAATCTTGACAAACGTTAAGCTTCCTCACAAATATATCACCGTCACTCTCCTTATTTCACGATTTTTCCACATCATTATCACTTTGCACACTGAAAAATTATCTGAATTAAATTCTATCGAAATTGATTTTCAAAATAATTGATATCTGCCCCACGCGTACACTTTTTGCCACTATCGACATTTTGACGTGTCAATGTGATATCAATAAATCCATTTAATGGAATGTCGTAAAATATTGAGTAAGTGAAGTTAAGTGCCCATACATGTTATTAGTTGTCGAACATTATTAGCTGGATTTGTTATTTGCCGCACTATGTTAAAGTATACACGGGTTTACATTAAGGGTCTACGTAATCCCTCACTAGTAATATTTCGGAAGCATTAGTGATTTGTAACGTTATCAATGTGTATTTTGGTTTATCGCACAACAGTTCTCTATCAATACAACCTAATACTATTTCGGTAACAATAACGCTATATTTCAACTTACATAAAATTTCCATAGTAGGTAAATCACTTATTGTCATTCATTTCAGATTCACTAAACCACAGCGCTATTTTCTTACGAAAATTGGATTGGGTGGTGGTATATATTTGGGTAAAAGGGTTTCGCTCGATCGAATTACCTAAGGAATAGTCCACACGGTCGATTGTCTTCGGTGGAACGAGGTAGCTTCGTACTTATTTCGAGCTCGTATAAACGCGGCGACGCGGATGCATCCGGCGTCTGTGCCTGCCGGATGTCTGCTTGTTTCCGATCGCTACAGCACCTTGCACTTACAGAAACGAGCTAATTTTCCTATCTATACACAGCTTTAGCACTTTGTGGAAGCGTATATTTTAAGCGTCGGCAAGGTTTATTTATTTAAACATCATGTACTTACAATAGCGGTACAAATACAGATTTAATGCTACAATGCATTCTCGACCAGTCAACCCTCGGGTTAAATAGGACAACAGAGTGATAGAGTACACAATATTGACCAAAAAAAAATTACTTCTTGATATTGAAAAAGTATATACTTATATTGATAGGAGCTCGTGGCTTAATAAGAACTGTCACTCGGGTCGATCTTGAGGTAAAGCTGTGCTTGCCTAGGTCGGTCTGTGGATGGGTGACCGCCCGACATACCGAGTTTCCTCCGTGCCTCGGAAAGCACGTTAAGCTGTTGGTCCCGGCTGCCATATATAGATCTTTGGCAGTCGTTACAGGTAGTCAGTGACCTGAAATTCTGACATCCAGTCTTACCAAAGAGTATCGTATTACCTAGTATTAACTGGGTTGTGGAGGTCAGATAGGCAGTCGCTCCATGTAAAATACTGGTATTCAGCTACATCCGGTTAGACTGGAAGCCGACCCCAACATAGTTGGGAAAAGGCTAGGCAGATGATATACTTATATTGATACACATATACAAATAAAATAAACTAATAATAAATATTTTAACAAATACCAAAATAACAACGAGAAACAATAATTACTACGACTCGGCTTCTAATTGAGAACTATAATAAGTACTTAGTTAGTGGTTTACTGTTTTTTTTGTTGTGATTTGTTTTTCGGTTTCAAATTCATTATAGAAATCGAATATTATCTAATCACATTTTTTTATTGCGTTCCATAATGTCCAACAAATTAATGTTACAAAAAGACTTACAACCAACGAAGAATTATGAATACTGTTAGGTTGAAACAGAAAAGGGTATGATTCGGAATAAGCTGTCTGAAAAAGGAATTGTGACAACCGTTGTAATAACATAACATAACAAATACGTAATAGGGGGCGAGCCTATTGCCATCAACCGGGCACAAATCCAGACTCCGTAGCTGTTACTGATAAATTGAGTCTAAATCTCTCTAATCTGATGGAAAAGACCAATAACACTTTGCCCGACCCGGGAATCGAACCCAGGACCTCATGCTCAGCAGTCACGTCAGACAAATGTAAAGCGAACAGTACTGGCCAGTTATTAATTAAAATGCCTTCACACCCCGTGACCTCATCAATACAGTTTATAAACAACCGGCGAATTACCCATTAAATAAAGGATTGATCCTAATAGAAACGATTCTGTTAATTATTATAGAATTTGTAGATTAATATATCGACGAGACCAATCTAATTTTCTCTCACCCGTTAAATTGGACTTTCCACCGTAATTCCAAATAGGTACTGTAAAACCACCCGTGAATATTTGATTCTCATTTATAGTCGGAATAGCTGACGGGAACAACAACGTTTGTAAGGCTTAAAGTATGTAAGTGGAGTTGGGAAGTTCCCGACGTCTGTGATATTGGAGCACGTATTTGAGCGAGTTTTCCGCGGCGTACAAAGCGAGTGCAGTGTGATTTAGTGTGCGACGTCTTGGCAGTCTTGGCGAAGTGTCACGAGTCACGGGTACGGTCGGGTTCGGTGACGGTAGCATGCATGGGCGCGCGCCTCGCCACCGCGCAGCGCCCGCTCGCTCGACTAGAAACAGCCTGATTGAGAGCACGGCGCCCTGGCCACTCGACCGCAGACTGAAACCCGAAACCTCACCCACTTCATACCTATTCACCGTACGTCATTTGTAGTTAATCGTTTGCAATATTGCGCTATTGCCGAAAGTTGACGCTTTAATGAGCAGCATCGTTATACCTACCCAGGAATCTGTGACACTTTATCGTTCGCGAGTTTTACGAGCGAATACAGAGTGGTGTTTAACAACAATAAGTATCAAAATTGAAACTGATACCTTTGAAAGTAAAATTACTGTAGAAAAGTTCATCCTTTAGTCGGGACTGGACATCAAATGAAATGTTAGCGTTGTACATAGGTACTCGCAGTAGAATTCAAATTGCATTTCTCAACCTTATATATATTTTTCTTCTTTGTTCAACCCCTGATAGAACTTCAAACTCTCGAGTTCGTGTTTATTGAAAAATATTAAATTTCTGAAGAAATAAAATTGCTTTGACGTCCATTTTAATGCTGTTGATTGAAAGGTAAAGAGGTACTTATGAAGCAGTTATTAAGCTTTAATTTGTCATTAAGAACCGGTAATGTTCCAGGAAACTAAAATTCATTTAATAAGATAATTTGATGAAAGGTCATTTATTGAAAATAAACTTAAAAGAAACGTAATTTATTGAGTTACGTCATGAAATATTATTTATAGTTTTTAATTAGAAATTTACTTATAATATTCGTAGGTTTCATAAAAACTTCCTTCAAGAATCAGTTCTGTCTTTTCATGGGTGAAGTTTGCAACTTAGATCGATCGCGCTCCCACTGTACAGACGGCAGATTACCCGCCGACCGCTAAATAATTCATGAGACGTCTCATGTCGTGTAGTCTTACGGCGGCTTAGACCTACTTATGTAAAATTACATCGATCACGCATTTTAACGTGTCGAAAATTATCAAACTCATGATTCCTGTATTTCACTGGCTCATCATCAGCTTTGCCTATTTTTAACCAATTTTGTATTCAATTTCTAGTCTAAAATGTAAACATATACGACTTTTCACTTTCAGTGTATCTGACTTTAGAGCTTAGACATAAACACACTGAATACGGCTTTTATAGCTCTAGCGCGTGCCAACTGAAATTCAGGAGATGAAGTCAGGCAATAGCCCAGATTACGACTTCTAGTCTGAAACTTCGTAACACATTTCTACTTAAGACATCAATGTTGAGGAGAATGTTTCCCTTCTCACCAAACAGCTGTAACTTAGCAAAACATGTACCACCTTCAGTTGCCGGCGGCGAAGGCGTTCCATAATGTAAAACGGTCCACACAATATTGTTTATAAAAACCTTACTCCGTACTCGAGCAAATATTGTTGCTATACTATTTTCACTTACCTATTTCTAGGGCGAACGTCTGCTCTGTATAAAATGTCACTTCGTTATGTACATTTTTATCGTTCGGTTTTTATTTCAGATTGGGGATATATTACTAGACCGTAAACGTCTGCTGTCTGAACGTGGGTCTTCACTTACATTGTATGAAGATTTGTTCAATATGTTACGAACACGATTCATGCTTTATGAATCAGTACGTTTGGTGTATCGGTTGATGTTGTAGTAATGCATTGTGGTAGGGTGTACCGTAGAAACGAATTTTAACGACGGAAAGATTTCATGTCGATTTGTATAGAAAGAGCTTTGTTTATTCTTGGTAGAATAGATATAGAATCACCATGCTACTCTCACTGAGGGGATAGTACATTTAGGTACAAGTGCGGAAAGTTTGTTATTGCTTTCGAGGTGGAATGAACAAAAACTCAAGCCGTACGGCGAGGGTGTTCATGGGGTCGAGAAGTGCAATAAAAAATCCCACGTGTATCAAACGACGTTTTTCAATACACTTTCGAAAAAATAAAACAATAAAACGATAAGTATTTTTGTCATCAATTTCTAAGAGACTATGATTTAATTTGCTTTTTTTCCGCGGTTTGATTTCGCCAGGTTGAAGGAGAAGCAAAGGTATGAAGTCGCTAAACAGCCTCATAGGCAAAATATAAAAGGCAAATATTTTTTAATTAAGAACACAAATAAAAGTTAACTTGTTCATAAAAGTAAATATTTGTTTAAAATATTTTATAAACACAATTTACTTATTCAAAAAATATTTACGCTATATAGACGCAAATCAAAATGACGAGATTAAAAAAAAAACACCGCCGACTGTATAGGCAATGGTGTTTTTTTTTAAATTTCCTTTGTTTTAATGGATTTGGACGTATTTAGTATACGGTATAGTTATCTGTGGTGATTTTCTTGCACGCCTTTTTTTTTTTTTCGGGTGTAAAATCATCAAATAACCCCTCCCACTCTTGGGCAGAGCGAAAGGGAGTGTTAGACTTCTACTGACGAAAAACCACCTATGTTCCTTCTTGGCCCTTCACACACACCTCCACGGTGTGCTCCACCTTGTCCTCCGGCCGATTCACACAATGGTGGCATCCGGGCGTTTCCTCCCGCCTGATTCGGTGCAGGTACCTCCCGAAACAACCGTGTCCGGTGAGTACCTGCATCAGACGGAAGGCGAGGGCGCCGTGGCGCCTCTCCAGCCACTCCTCAAAGAGGGGACTTACCGCCACTTCTTTCCCGCCCTTGGTTGTGGAAAAATAACAAAAACATTGCAATCATCGAAATACATTGCATGTCGAACCTAATCATAGTGCAATAAGAGCTAGTTTTCGAGGAAGTGTATTGAAAACCTATATACTACAGTTATCGCCATTCATCATCATCTCCTTTTACAAAAGCAAATAAAAAAAACATTGAATAATGTTTACACACGAAACGGCACTAGGTACATTTGGTGGAAACTGCGTTGTCATTCATTAATATTGCCTGTCAATGGTCCATTAACAAGCAGTGGGAAATCATTCTCAGCTTTCACACTTTGTTTTTCCATTTACCATATCAGCAATCTGTAATGGGTACTTGCATTATCATAGTAAACATTATTAGCTTGTTATTAAACCTAACTGAGGTTATCTAACCTCGCAGTCAAAGTGAAATTATGATTGTGCACAAGTATTACAACAAGTATTATTTTGTATTCAAAGGCTTACATAAAATGTTGTATGAAAAAATGGTCATGGTAACTATATTGTCCCACAGCTGGGTAAAGGCCTCCCATTGCGGGATGACTCTGGCTTATCGGTTCTGATGCATTCTGCAAACATGGCCCGCCCAATTCCACTTCAATCCAGTCCCAGCAGTCTTGTTGCCCACTTGTGGCCTTTCTGCAACTTGGTCAAATTTTGTGACTTATCTAGATAGGGTGGCGAACGCGAGAGTAAGCGACAAAGGTGGTTGTTGAAAAAAAAGCACCTCAGAGGTGACTCAAAAGGTCAGTATTGCTATTATATAACTGCTATACGATCTCAACCAAGTTACTTGGAAATACGATATTACCGTCAAACGCAGTGAGTCCGTATGACACTGTGTCACGTGCTCACCTAGGTACAGAGAATCGAGGAGTCTGTGTAAGAATGGAACCAATAAATCTACAGAGATAACGCGGGAGGCAGACCGATCGATCGAGCCTTCTTATGTCTATGAGAGTTCGCATGTAACACGGCGTAAATAGACATATTACACATATTCAATGCCAATAGCCTGTGTACTAATACAGAACTAAGTGTTATTGTTCCATAGACTATAAAAATATATAGGTAGGTACTCCATACGGGTTTGTACATATGCCTAATTACTTAGACTAATAAGCTAATAGTGAACGTGCTATCAATTTAGGAAAACCAACAATCTATTTTGGAATATGATTCAATTTAGTTATTTTTTGTGTTTGCTAAAATACTTCTACCACTGTAATTTTTTTTTGACGCCATAAGCCATTACATCCCACGGATCTACAATCTAACTTTCCCTTTTGTATGGTTTTAGTCGTTTTTTTTTGGAGAAAACTACCTCAATTAAAGTTGAAAATGTATTTAATATTGTGGATTGTTTATATCCTTGACTGAAAGTGTTAAAAATTAATATTGTAAATATGCACATACGAGTAGTGTGGCAAACGTCTTTCATTTGAAACCTTGGCCAGTCTAGACGGTATCTTCATAGTTTTAAGAATTTGACAAAGAATTGAAAGCAAGTAAACATGAGCAATTTACAAGAACACACTAACAACTAGCGGAAACTAAATCATTAAAAATAAATTGCCAAAAACATAAACAAATTATTAAAAATGTAATATAATGATATCGTTCCAATGAAAACCAGATATGGAGGCTGACGTTTTAATAAATGTACAATGCTAAATTCGTCACATCCACGCAGGCCTTTGGACAATGAATCTCAGGTGTTTTCGGCCAGACCCGTATATTTTACGCGTCACAGAAATAAAGCATAAATCAAAGAGCTTGACATTTTTATGCACGTTTTGTTGTCAGAATGTCTTTATTCAATGAAAAAGGGGAGCGTTGCGTAAAAACTTTTGCCATGATCAGAAGCATTGCGGTCATCGATACCGCAATGAGATAGATACAGCAGAATATCATGAAGATTTTAAATAATTTATTCGTTAGAGTTAACGGTTAACTATGTATATTGAATGAAAAATATTTAAATACATTTTTTTTATTTTGTACGCATAATACGCAGTTTTGACGTGGAGTTGCGTACACCAATCTGTTATACAATACTATACTACTACATAATTATTAAATAAGTAACTATTCGTATTTAAAGTTTAATCTAATTCATATTTCGTATACCTATATAAAATCTTTTTATAATCTAGTAACTAATCAGTCGGTTTTCATTCACAAAACACTTCTGAAACATTGTACTTAAGACCGCTTGTAATAATGTTGATGCATTTGGGTCACCCCCGGGTAGACTATCGACCCATTTCACTTCAACCTCGGATGGAGTATCGATGCCAAATCAATAAGTAAACACAAAAAGACACATTAAAAACACCTCTTGTAACTTGTAAAGTGAAGCGATAGGTCAAAGAAGATGATTTATGCTTATAAAGTCAACTCAATGTGAAGCTTGGTCAAACACGGAATTGTGGACGTCACTGTGTACGTCGAATCGGTCGAATATTTTACATACATAACTCACCTTTTCTCCACGGTGGCAGAAACCACAGAACGCCACATACGATCCTTACACACTCCTTTTGCCTCGTCCGCACGTTCATACATCTAGCTGGTCATACACGCACGCCGTTTACGAAGACTACGCACTTGTCCTTTCTGAAGAACCTGAAAGACTCTAAGGTCGTTAAGACGTTGCCTGTCATATCTGCCTTGTTGCCACAAATAGTTTTTGTTAGTGACCTTTCGCTCCTCCTCTCCACATGACCAAACCATCTATGCATAATCTTTTAATTTTTTGTCACTACATCTTTTAATGATTAGAATTGGCTTTGGTGATGATATACAGACCTCTGTTGAGGCTCATTCAGCACGATCGAATTTCATCCCGCATCCCGTGCTCGGGAATGCCTCAGTTTGACCAGAGCCTTAAATAGTCCCTTTACTATTAGCTATTAATAGCAGCACAAAATTGTGATGTTTAGTCCCACGACAGTTGACGGCTACATAAGAGTAGGTCACTGTATAGTTCACTTCATAAATTAATGTCTAAAAGGTTTTAGACACTATATCTTTCTTATATTTTCGCTGGGGTGTATCGAGTGAGCAATATGTACACACGGCTACACATCAAGCTATACATTTTCAGTATAAGCTGGTCTCGCATTATATAGGATTTCCGTACAGTGCGAGTTCAGCGTAAACTGGAAATGTATAGCTTGATGTGTAGCCGTGTGTACGTACCTTTCAGGGTTCAACCGGATTTGTCATCCATCATACTATTAGGTTTTTTTTATTTCGTTCTACCTAGGATTTAAATAGTATGATGTTTATGTAATGCTTTAATATGATATTAATTATTAGGTAACAAGTTAGGATTAAGATTCTGAGATAGAACCTAGTTCATAGGTCTATCAAAACACATTCTCATTCACACATTCAGTAAATGAGTTCTAACTTAACCTTACCCATAAAGAAAGACGGGGTGCCCTATATTCTTTTAATATTTTGATGAGAGTCCGATTAGAGCCTGCGCACACCACGTTTTTTAAACGCGCCGTCGACGCGCGTTTTGGGAACGCGCATCGACGGCGCGTTTTTATCCTGCAGAGCAGTTTGTTGTCGTTTGTATCGATACAAACGCGCGGCACCGGCGCGTCTTTTTCCTTTCGATCGGTATGATAAAGCTACAGGGTAATTTTTTTTCTCGTGTAGCGGGTTCGATTCCCGGTTCAATCTATGAATGCAGTTTAATTTTTTTTTTAATTAAAATTTTGTCTTCTTTCAGTAAAATGTTCCATCTACAATATTGAAGGTACTTTCCCTCCATGTGGCATAGCCGTGGGACGCCCTGTAGAAATCTCAGATCAATTTCAACATACACAGCATTAAAATATTTGCTCTCATTAAAACTCCATGTATATCAAATATTGTTACCCAAACTTTGTTAATTCTATAAGCATTGATAAAAATAAAACTATTTGAATCAATTGACAAAATGTGTAATGTCCACACAATTTTCTCTCGCTTGTAAATGGGTGTACCCAAAACCGTCGGTAATTTTTCTTCTTCTTTTTTTTTAAATTAATAACAAAGCGCATGTAATCAATGCTGTCTCGACCGACGCCATCTTGCTACTGTTGACGAGGTTCTGCTTAAAAACGCAAAATGCCAGCGCGTTTGTATCGCTACACACGCGCGTTTGCATCGCGTCTGTATCGCTACACACGCGCGTCTGTATTTATACAGGTGTGCAAAGGTCTACAGGCTGCGTCTGACTTGCGTGCGTATCGCGTCTGTATCGCTACAAACGCGCGTCGACGGCGCGTTTAAAAAACGTGGTGTGCATAGGCCCTTATTCAATTTGTAATTTTTTTTCAAATTAGCCATTGTCGTATTAAAAGTTTCGATCATGTTGAACAGTAAAAAAATAGCAACAAAACATGTATTTTACATGTCCGAGCAATTTAGTTATTTTAACAGTTACTCTCATAATGTCCGGGGCTCCGGGCATGTGGATAAGATCCAATTGGTCCGTAACACAAACATATATAATATCACAGCGTGTTCGTTATTATATATTACAAACCCAAAAAAATAACATTAATGAACGAGGTTACACGATTAACTACCCTCCAAAATTAATTACACATTAAAATAATGAAAATAAATAAATCGACGTTTCTGTCGGTAAACGTTCTGATATTACACGTCGATTACACTGAACGTTTCACATAAAATTTTCATCAAAAACCGGTAGCATGTGTACTTTGCCCACCGCCCAGTTCAATTTGTGTTACCCTGGGGAAATACGGAAAATAATCATACTTGTACCTACGTGATGGCGATCACCGATTGATTGCTATTTGCCACTGCATTATTCTCCTGTAATCATGGTTACACGTGTTACCGGTATAATATACCAATTTGAATCAGGGTTCAGTATTCGAAAATTATAATTGCCATCTCTTTGTAGAGACACAAAGAAAATAAAGAAATTGTAATAAAATGAAATACAAAAATAAGTCACTAGTTATAATAATTATACGTACCAGGGAAAGTTATACTTTCCACAGCTGAAAGAAATGAGGTTCTACTCACATATTGATTACTTTCCAAGACATGGTAGCGTTATTAATTTTTTTATAAGCAAAAAAGGAACATTCATTTTATTAATCAAAACAAAAATACTTTTTACGTAACGTAGGAAAATAGCGTGTAGGCGACACATTGAAGGGAATAACCCGGATAATCAGGGATGTTATCAAGCTCCAAAATGAATTCCGCGAGATTTATAAACCTTTTATTTTTAGCCTAAGGCCTTTCACACCTGAGTACGGTAAAGGAAGATGTAAATTATTTTTTTGGTAAACTCTTTATTGAGTTGAGATTACAGATATAGATGTTTAGGTATAATACGACAAAAGCACTTACTTCGAGTGGCGTACAGTTCGCGTCAAATAACTGTGCCCCTCTGAAGTTGGCTACGAGTGGCTCAAAATTACGAACAAAACTGCAACTGCGCATGCGCGAGTCATGGGGGCGGGCATTATGGCATTATAAAACTATGTTTTCTTTTATAAATATGTATTTATTTTGTTCAAATAATTTTGTACGTGACTGCACTTGCGCGGTCTTTGCAAAACAAAAAAAAATAAAAAAATGGCTAACTTCAGAGGGGCAAAGTTATTTGACGTGAACTATACGTCGCTACTGTAACAGCAACCTTATTTGTTTAAAACAACTACACTACAACGTTAAAACTCCATAAATTAATACTAGACATATATAAGGAACCAAAACTTAGTCTATTATGTATAGCAACTTTTTTGTATCACTATCACTACATATTGTAAAACAAAGTCCTCCACCGCGTCTATCTGTCTGTTCGCGATAAACTGAAAACTACTGCACCGATTTTCATGCTGATTTCACCAATGGATAGAGTGGTTCTCGGCGAAGGTTTTTGTATATAATTTGGCAAGATAACCGACATCCAAGCGGGCGAAGCTGCGGGCATCAGCTAGTAGTACCTAAATAGTGGTTTTGCCGTCATAATTTGTATTTTAAAAACTAGCACGCTTGGTTTTCATACGATTCGTGATACTTGCGTATTCTAGGTACATATATGTCTATATCTGGGGTTGAGGTATTATGTCAACTATTAAATACTAAAGTATTGTACTGTCTGTCGCAAGTTTTTTGAATAAGATTGCCAATTACCTTAGTAAAAGTGTAGTCTTGAATTAAAGAAATATAAAAAATAAATTAACAATCTGTTTGTATCAAAATAACAGCTTTTTACTGAATGCATTTTAAAATTGATACGGCACTTATAACAAAAACACATTTTATCCAATATTTGTCTGCCTCGGCTAGACTAATTTTGCCGGGACACTTACAGGCAGATAGCTGATGTTATAAGGAGTTACTGAAAGGTAAAATTTGTAATTATATCCGATTAAAAAATAAAGTCATAAATATATTTTTTATAATAATTTCACATGAACGCAGTTCGCGGCCAAAAGTATTAAGTAAAGTATAGTTATTAAAATAATCAAATAACAATTGTAAAAAAAATTCAAATCTTTTTTCATCTCTAGTACCTACTCTAAATATTGGTTCACATACGGTTGCTGCGGATATACTCGAAGTAGGAATTATCATAAAGATTTTGGAACTACCATTTACTTTTGCTCTATTGTTTTCCCTGGTCCAACTCCGAGCTCAAAGGACTTGGAGAGGATTACTTGAATATCCGATTATGGTATCTGATTGTATACCGAGTCTATAGTTAAATATCGATGCCTATAATGTGATTATCGCGTTTATTTACCAGTCTATGTTTAGTTAGAGATATAACTGTAATGTGTCATCTCATCGGGCTGATTGGTCACCGATGTTCACTAGTTTGCAATAGATAAATATTTCGCTTAATACCCTCGTTGTTATTGTTGTTGTTTCATATTTTAATTAGGAACACGGTCGTTGCTTTTGGTGTACGGTTAAACTCTAATGAGTTTATGTTTGCATCAACTTAATGTATGAAAATGTAAGTGGATAAATAAATAATTAATTTACAACAAAATTCATTGTAGCGATAGTTTATTGCGATTCTAGTCACTTAACACCACAAATTAAACGCTAGTCATAGTAAATATTTCAGAAGTGTCTTCAGTGGGTACAGAACCAGAAACTAATGTAATTAAAGTTGAGGCTCCGTGAAATGCAGTCACAGGAAAACTTATAAATCTCTTCATCTTTTATGAAATGCACCTCGTTGCGAGGCCATTACTTACAAGCATCTGTCTCTTTTAATTACACGTTAAATAAATCACACACCTCCACCGTGTATGAAATGTCACGGAATTGTCAAAATGGCGGAGCAATGGTAAACCGTTAGTCATAACTACGCATTTATCAGAATATTCATTAAAAGTAAATTAGCAGCGAGAATGGCAGTCACCGCGACTGTCAACGGACTAATCGTTATACCTACCAGCTGTTACGGTATTCTAAATGACGGGTGGATAACTTTAAATGAATCAAGTTTAAATCAATGACCCCACATTATTGTCTGAAATTGCTGTAATAGCGCATATTGATGCGTTATTACAGCAATTGCATTATATTATACAGCTGATACCCACGTGGATGTCGGTCAAATTATATACTAAAATTTACAAATTATATACTTCCCCGAGAACTACTCTATCATTAGTGCAAACAACATTAAAATCGGTGCAGTAGTTTTTGAGTTAATCGCGAACAGACAGACATACGCGACGGAAATCTTTATTTTATAATATGTAGTGTCTAGTGATAGTGATTATTGCTCCCCGACTATTTAAATTTATTTAATATTAAATTAAATAATAGCCGGGAAATGAGAGTTGTGATGTACGAGTATGTGGGTAAAACCTAAATATTTGTTGAACTTCATTATTACATAGATGTGAGTAACTGTGTATCATGCGACCGTTTTATAAAGCCCAGCGCTAGTCGGAATATAGCTGTATCTAAAGGTATCAAGTTGTTTTATTGCGATCACCATATCCTGGCTTCCCGACGACTCCCTAAACATCTCAAGAGTAAGAAAAGAAAAATGGGAGAGCGGTATTTTTAATCAAAGTTACGGTAGCAAAGAATCGCTGTTTTACTTTAAAATATTTACCTTAAAAATATGCTTAAGGAATATTTACCACTAGACGATGCATCTGCCTTGGAGCACGTTAACATTTTCCAATGGAAACTATTTCTTAAAACGGCGCAACGTTGTGAGTTCCGAGAAATTTTCTCCGAGCAAAAAATTTCTCCGAGAAAATGAGCTTTTGAAGCGGCACTACGTTAAGTATAAACCTACCTCATATGCTCCTAAAGGTATTGAAATAAAATACTATTCATTCATATACACAACTTGAAATTTTACACGTATTCTGTTGGTTTCCCGGGGTTTGAAGGTCTTATAATATTCTCTATTCGTTATAGGTGTCATATACAATCGTGGGAAATATCTAGGTAGGTACCAATGTAATACTAGGATTATTTACAAAGATAAGTAGTACCATAATTTTATGGTAATTGCTATGACATCATCAATATCAATACAAGGGCGTTTGTTTCTGTTTAATGTTGAATGTTATTTTTATCTGTACAGTTATGGGCGACGAGATTGTTATTATTATCTAACTCCAGGCTGAGGGTTGTGACTCATCGTACTTAGTTCAGGCGCCGAATTTCTTGTACTGTGCACAAGTTTCTGATTGTTTTCACATACAGTGTGTAGCTGTATTAATCAGGTTGTTTGTTTAACGTAGGTATTAATGTTAATATTATGCGTTTGCTATTCAGTTCTTTACTAAATAAAAACCTTAAGAAAAGTTAGTCCAATAGCACCTATTTGAAGAAAAAAACCAATCGAGTCAGAACATAATACCAATTCTATTAGTTTGTGCATCTTTTTTATTTAAACTTTTAAATTCGTGTGCACAGCGACACACTAACGATAAAACTTCTCGCCATAAAGTTTTCGAAAAGGCAGATAGCTACAAGTTTTCTGCTCAAGAATACCCACTGGAACAGATTTATAAGTTGAAAGAAATAATCGTTTTATCTAAAGTTCTGGTAAACATACGATACATAAGTAGGGTACCATCTGCAGCACTTCCGTACGTAGTGTATGTCATTCGTTCATTACACATGAATGTTTTCGCGAAAACGATAATAGCATGTCTAATTCTGTAATAACACGTAACTACAAGTGTTTCTCTTTCTATGAACATTGTTAATATTACAAACTAATAATAGGCAAAGAATGTAGACTTATTCAAAGCCAATAGTATTTTTGAGAGTGCAAAGATATTAGTGCTCTGTACTTACACCTAACTGTTCTGTAGCGACCGGTGAACCTTTCCGTTGGTACAACATCGATACTTAGGTATTCCCTGAACGTCGGCTTCATCCCTCAACGTTTAATCACGATTAGAAACATCACCGGAATAGTAACTTTTAGATTTGTTACGATCAAAAGTAAGCGATCAAATTGATCTCGCCAATGATAAAGCTTTACGACCGTCGAATCTAAAAGCACACACTAATCCCAGTCTTCAAAATCCATTCCACTTTGTACCTATTACAAAAACTCCCAGGAAGGAAGTACCTACCTATTCGAATTTAATTTCTTTTGTCTTTTTGTAAAGTCACGGCGTTCTGCGAAAACAAAAGGTGAATGAAACAGAAGGGTTTAATTTACTGTGATGTGGTGTTCAGGAAATGGAATGTATTTTTAACTGTAATGCTTCTATTGCGTGAACACTCTTATTATTACAAGCCTATCTCCTTTTTCATCACTTTAATGTATACTGTTTTCAAGTAATTGAAATCACAAGTAAAATATTTAAAAAAAAAATGGAAAATTTACACGTTTACGAAGAAAGACTAGACTCTGTTGACAAGGTCAATATCATCGCATAACGTTGTGGTGGTCAGTTGAGTAATAAATCGATGCACCTGTCCGACTCCATGCACGTTATGAAAATTGATAGCATACTCAATTCATCTTAATCAAATAAGTGAAACTGGAAAAACCTTTTTAAAATATTTTACTATAGAAGCCCCATTTTTCCTTTAGAATTGTTAAATTTTACTGACAAACAAACAGAGATACAATATTCATTTTGTTTATGCCCATTACGTTTGTTTAATGAATCATGCGGCACGCCACTCATAAGTAAAAGGACGCGTCATTTACTGTACATGTCTTTCATTAAATTCTATGTTTATACTTCTCAGTTGTTGACAGCCCAATAGCTTCCTAGAATCGTTTTAATATTATGGAAAAATGATTCTTTATGATCTCAACGACGAGATGATATTTCGGGATATAAAACATTTGATGGAGTAAAAATGCCAATAACATCAGAGATGGGCGACGAACGAATTATACAATGATATCGGGAAAGCCGCTTGAAATACCCTCACGGTAACAACTTTTTATTGCGAAGCAATGAGTATAAGATTTTATGCGGAACCTTTTCGTATTGCTAATGTTTGTAAACGGAATTTAAGAAACCATTACGTTGTGAACGCAACATTTAACACTTATTTTTAGATGTTATTTTTTACGTTCGTTCGCACCGTTTGTCAATGATTTGAAATTGTTTCAAGATCCTAGGAAAGTTTAAAACTATCTGGGTAGGCAAAAACTACGAACCGCCTCTACTACATACATATTTAGATAATATGCTTCGTTTACGTCCATACATAGGATCTGGTCGTGCACGCACGTCGATTACTACGGACCAGACATCTAAAGAACATCACCAAAGGTCCGTCCGAGTATGCCCTTCTATCTAGGGCGTCATCTCCCGGCGCGGCGTTTCAACTCACATCTGTCGTTTATATAACTTGTGTAAGTCGCCTTCCTTTCATTCATCTTCTCAACATTACAGACGTATTGTTTATTTTTCAGTTCTTCGTACCTTTACAAAATATCACGAGCAAGAAATACGTTTGTATTCCGAAGAAGAAATGATATCGGTGTAGAAGCAACTGACACGGTTGCATTTACAAGGATTTGTTGACGAGTATATGGCCTGCCAAATTGTGTCAGTGGCTTCGTCCATCCGTCCACAAATCCTCGAATAAACCGCTTTACCGTTAACTAGACATTGTTGCAGCGCTGAGAATGGCCCGGGATCGCAAATAATTGTGCTGGGACTAAACTCCTGACCGAAGCACCACCGTTTATAATAAATGCCAAATATAATAAACGCAATCTCACTAACAATAACAATGATTGTAGATTAACGTTCATTTCTACGTTCTAACGAAAACTGTGATAATTAGTTGTGGACATTGTTGCAGTTAATAATTTAGTTACAAAAACAAAGTCTGAATCACAATGTTTCATACATACACGATGGGACAACTCTTCCCTTTTGTACGTAACAGCAAAATATTTTTCTTTTTGACATGTGTCACATTTGGCCTTTAATCTTGTTGGGTGATGCCCAACATTTTTATGAAGGAAAAAACTTTTATTCTGGCATAAAGGGCCTGCGATATAAAGATAGATTACACAATGCCTACAACAACATCGACAGATCTGTATAGTTAAATTTGCGGGTATCTAATGTGTAGGGACCCATTTATGAAGATATGAAATATGTTTATTGCTGTTTTTTTATATGTTTTTCACTTTTATTATAAGTATTCCTGTTAAATGGTCTAGCAATTATTGATAAGAATAGAACCAAGTCTTATACAGGCAGGAAAATGTTAAACGAAACGCGTACTTGTAGTTATAAACTTTGGTTAAACTTATAACTACAAGTATGAAGCTGACCAAGTATTGTTAAACCCTAACGATTTATTATTGACTATTCTGATATATACCTAATGCTTATAGGCCTTTTGTTAGTAATAAACAGAAATTACTACGAATTTAATTACAATCGGTTACTTCTGTAGGCTTTCTCGATGTTTATTCAAGTGTAAAGAATTAAGATTTCTTGGCAATTGATGTTTTGTCTAAAGTCATTAGTCTGGGAACATACGTTACCTTACTTTAGGATCCATTGTACTCTGAATGCTGATATAACATAACTGTTATCTTTAGCAGCTCAATTAATTGGTATTATAATAGGAAACCTTCGTCTTTTGTTAAACTGATTGGTATTCCGAACCATTATTACAGCGACAGCTATTTCTCGCTCGGTAACAGAATGTAACCGAAATTAGCCTAATATTAAACGTCAAATAGAATTGAATTTAATAGTAAACTTAAACGAAACGGGTATTTTAGACAGATACCCGAAATGAAATTTATTTCAACCGAAATATTCGATGCTAGCCACATCTTAGCTCTCCACTTTATTCACGCCCATACCTACTCGTATGTCCACGAATTTCTGTACTATTCACGTCTCGAATTATGAATACTCGGTACTCTATTCGAAAATATCGTATTCAAGGTATAAAAAAAGTATTTTATGTCGAAGAAAATATTTAATAAAATTATATGATAAAAATGAGGACTTGAATTACATTCCCTCAACGCGAGTTTGTTTGAAATAGTGCTCTCATAGAAGTGCACTTGACATTGTGGAAATACCATTTTATGTAAGCTGGAGAGAAAGCAAGGACTACTCAGACATTTAGTAAACGTATAATATACCTATTAACAAAGTTAATGCTATCCTACTTCTGATATAAATGAGATCAGAAGTAGGATAAGTACAGGGTTAGGGATAAGAGAAGTAGGTTTTTGTTATCTTCTGTCTTTGAAGTTTACAACATAGCACATTTGTTCTATCAATTAGCTACAGAATTATGAACCTATGATGATGTTAATCGGTGATAAATGTCGAATGCAACTGACTACAGTACACAAAGCCCTTTAAATGATCGATATAAAACTTGCAATAGATTGTCGGAGTCCCGACAAGAACAGACCACAGGGTTATCAAACTTCCACATCAGTGGACAACGTTGCTGACGGTCCGCTTACTAAATTAACCGACTCAATTTAAATTCTAATGTTCATTGAAACATAATATATCTAAGTGGTAAGTCTAAATTGGGCAATAGATGACTTGTCGAAAGATTTGTGACAGTAATGCAGATACACACACACAATAGACAAAAGAGATTCTTGCAGTGAGTGTAAAATAGTACACAGTAGGCTCAAATAGAGTCTAAACTAATGAGTTTGAAGAAATGTGAGTTAAAATAAGTAGATTTTTCTTCTAAAGTAAATTTTTCACTTTTTTGTATTTTATTTTTTGTTGAAGTCGGTTTATTTTTTTGTTAAAAAGTCCCTTCACAGCGTACCGGCGTGATGTTATGTTATGAGCTGGTGTAAACCATGGACATACATGAGATTTCAGTAATCCCAGTCAATTTGTTATCATTTATTGAGGAGTTCCGTTGCCTATCTTCGAAGATCTTCATCAGATCTTAAACAAATTTTATAATTAATTTTAAGCGGTTAAGGTAGTTTTTGAAAGAGTACTTTCTCAGAGTAGCCCCACTCTGAGAAAGCACTCTTTCAAAAACTACCTTAACCGCTTAAAATTAATTATAAAATTTGTAGAGTTCTCTCTATTTCTCCAGGATCCCATCATCAGATCCTGATTTGAAGATCATGGGACCACCTGGAAGGTAAAAAAAATCCAAATCGGTCCAGCCATCTCCGAGTAATCGGGGAACATACATAAAAAATGTTCCGATGATTTGAGAACCTCCTCCTTTTTGAAGTAGTTTAATTAATCTGAATGTCTTTGATCTACCAAACGTTGGACAAAACTGTTTTGCAACATTTGCATGAGAAAGTTAATTGTAATTTGATTTAAAATTAATAAACGACCAACATAAGGGCCTTGTCATGGTACTATTGCAGTTGTGGAACATGAATTGGAAATACATATTATAAGGAGCCTAGAAAGCTGACCTTAATTTTTAAACTTTGCAGTACAACCCAATGTTTCAACATGATATGTACTGTGCTGTTGTTTTTATGTACTAATAAATAAATAAATAATTATCTTTTTATGAACTTCGACTGATTGAACCATCTTACTCAATCAAGAGATAAGAAGACTGACTGGCTGACTGAGAGGTTAATGCAGCACTAATTAATACTATTTCCATAACAGTGTTCGATGAATAAACAATCGAAAGCCTTGGACTAATTATAGAATTTGCTAAAACATTATGTTAATCCTCCTTGGTAACGGAAGATGTGCAACTAAGCTAAGCAGTTATTCCGTTAGATGTTGTAAAACCTTCTTAAGCTTGTTTAGAAATTTATGTTCATTCAGTACCTTTGCTGGTTTATTTTTGCAATGCAATGGTTGGTGGTACATCACCTACTGTTGTTTTTTTTTTAAAAAAAAACGTTCCCCGCACACTAGGAATTTCTCCTGTATCGTGGGTGCGTTCACAAACATTCAAACTCACATACACAAATACCCAGACCCGAAACAACTATCTGTAGGCCATACAAATATTTGTTCCGTGCGGGGATCGAACCCGCGATACGTAGTGCAGCAGTCCAATCGCTCAGCCACAGCACCAACCGTGCCGTCTACGTTGTTGTTACACATCACTATGTTGGGGCCAGCTTCCAGTCTAGCCGGATTCAGCTGAATATCAATATTTACATGGAAAGACTGCCTATCTAACCTCTGCGACCTAGTTAGTACTGGGTTATGTCATATGTGATACTCCTTGGTAAGACTGGTTGTCATACTTTCGGGCCACTGACTACCTGTAAGGACTGACAAACATATACAGGTGACAGTCGGGGCCAACGGCTTAGCGTGCTTTTCATGGCACGGAGGAAACTCGGGTATGTAAAGTGGCCACCCATTCACAGACCAACCTAGGCAAGCCCGGCTTGCCAGTGCGGCAGTTATTATCTAATGATGGACAAATTGGTACATACAATTTTGACAAAGGAACCATATTGAGTGGTTCTGTGCTCGTAAGGCATTATATATTTCACTGTTTCTCTTGCTCAAAAGTCAACACTAGATATTGATCGAAAAGGTATTGTCTGAGTATTATCGATGCTAACTATTGCAGCTGTATCGATTTCCAAGTCTATACGGTATCCGATTTCATATCTACGAGAAGCATTCGCCTGTTCAATGTTTTACATTTCCGTATTGGTTTTTATGGTGATTTATAGACAAAGCCAGTGAATAACAGACAGATAGCCAATATTGATGTTTTTTTACCGTGGGTTTGTCGACGTTTTACTTTCAATACTGTAATGGGTGGGGACGAGAAGGTATAACATTGTAGTTTGGCTTTAACAAAACCAGGGCGGTTCTTGCAATGAAACTGATTCGTTTATAGTCCCTTAGACATTGATGAAAGATTGTGAAAATGGCTGCATGGAATGTGTCTTGGAATGGCATTCATGGGTAAAAATTACGAACTTCCACACAAAGGTTCATCCCCCATTACACCCTTTAAAGCATAAACATAAGTACATACATCATGCCTGAAATCCCCGAAACATCAGTTAGAGATGTACCCATTACCTACTACGCCCACATTTCGCCACATGTAATAAGGGGTAGGGTATAGGGTAATTAACAAAAATAATCTAATTAGTCCATCAGATAGATTTTCAAAAAATATTGGACACGTATTTTTTATTTTTTCACGTAAACAAACAATAAAGACGATACAGTGCTTTGAAAACTCGTGTGATGTCGTGATGACGTCACAACCCCCCACTCAAATCTTTGACGCGTTTTATCTTCGTCAATTTTTATTGATTTGATAAAACAAAAAATACGTATCCATTATTTTTTGATAATCTAGCAGACGGACTAATTAGAATCATATTTTATTTAGTCAGTAAATATCCCTATTGCCATCAACCGAGAATTCCTTTAGAGGATAACTAAAACACTAAAGTGGAACGATGCACATATTGTAAAAATGTCATACTTAAACCCACCAATCAGGCTATGTATTATTATTTATCAGTGAATGAATTTATTTTTTTTAATAAGTGGAATTTTCGGTTCAATCGCAAGCAAAAGATTAAAACCAATTGAAATTAAGTTCCACTGATGACGCCGCTTACGATAAACCGATTAGTACTCATTTGTGTTAAGTCCAATTTGTTCTGAAACCCCGAGGTAACACGGTTTCCTAAAATTTATTACCTAAACCTAATGAAGATCACTAGTGGATGTATCAACGTTACTCAATTAGATAGAAAAGAAGTAATTCTGTCGTAACTTTGTAGTAGTAATATCTGACATTGCAAGCAAGCTGACTGACCTCGGACCGTTCGCAAAATGTTATGAAAGCCGATATGAGAACTAAGACAAGGTGCATAAGACGGAGCGTCAAAATGCAGAGGAAAAGTGTTGAACTAATTTCAGTATTATTTTAAAAATTTTAGGCGCAGTAGTTTCGGAGAAGATGAAATAAAAAGAGAATGGTCGGGCAGACAGACACACACACGAGTGATCCTATAAGGGTTCCATTTTTTTCTATTGAGGTACGGAACCCTAAAATCGAGAAATGTAATTAATTACTTTCATGAAAATAAAACTGTTTTTGAATTTTTACGGGTTGTTCCACGAATTGGGTTACTTGAGGAAAAGGTCGTAACCAGTCTAACATGCGTAAAATAATGTACGCTAGGTGTTTGAAACAAAATAAGAGAACTATGTCAATTTCCCCTCTACAGAATCAAACAGTTGAGAATTTCTTATTGGTGATTATCGGAAGTCACAGATTCGTATCGAAGAAGCGGAAAGAATCTAATTTTGGATTTACTTGACTGAAATCGGCCGAACATTAATAATGTTGGGTTTGTGGCTTAAAAAATTACTGGAGAGCAGTGGTGGCTCAGTGGTAACGGCCCCGACTTACAAACAGTAAGTCGTGGGTTCGAACCCAGTCAGGCGCATTACTTTGTGTAATTTATTTCATCGCCACTGCTCTCAAAACGGTGAAGGAAAACATCGTGAGGAAACCGGCATTTCTTAGAACCAAAAAATCGAAGACATGTGACATCTACCAATCCGCACTGGCCCGCGTGGTGGATCATAGCCCAGCCCAGGGCTGAGTCCCTGCCGTGCGAACATTATAGGCTGATGATGATGATGATGAATGACTGCCACTCGGGTCGATCTTCATCTTAAGCCACGCTTGCCTTGGTTGGTCTGTGGATAGGTGACCACCCATTACATACCGAGTTTCCTTCGTGCCTCGGAAAGCACGTTAAGCTGTTGGTTCCGGCTGCCTTAAATAGGTTTTTGGCAGTCAATTCAATTCATTTATTCAATAACAATTTTTACATCGTGTATGAATGTCTATAACTAAATAATATAGAAGAAACATCATACATGCAATCCAAATCAAAATCACCACAATAAAATTATCTAAATTAAATTTAAATCAGAATAAGAATAATGCAAAAATCTATAAAATTAATAAAATATTTAATATATAAAAAAACATGTCAATTGACCGATATCAAAATATCAAAAAATAATTAAAATCGTCAATTCATTAAATAAAGTACAATAAAAATGTCGTTCGTTACAGGTAGTCAGTGACCTGAAAGTCTGACAGCCAGTCTTACCGAAGGGTATCGTATTACCCAGTATTAACTGGTTGTAGAAGTCAGATAGGCAGTCGCTCCATTAATACTGATATTGGTTGCACCCGGTTAGACTGGAAGCAGACCCCAATATAGTTGGGAAAAGGCTAGGCAGATGATGATGGAGACCTTTTCGTTAGGCGCGCTCGATTGTTTCGGCATGAACAAGTGTGCATTTACCTTTATACGGCAATGATAAATGCTCATGCATAAAGCATGTGCCCTACAGAGAGAGGACGTGTGATATTCCATGCATAGCAATAGATTGGTTTCGATACCACGTTAGTACGCTGAGCGGTCCTAAGTTACGCGCCATTAACTTCATCGTTGTTATGTACAGTCAGGGCAAGAGGTATGCTGTTTTGCAAATTGGGATACTAGTAGAAGTCGTGTTAGCCATTTCATTCAAATGAAACAGAATAACTGTTGTGATTTGAACGTACGGTGTATTTAAGCTGACGCACAATTTGCTAATCTGATTTCTGACTGTACTTTGTAACATCTACTCGCATCTGTACATTCAAACAAAACCAAACTTAATTATATATATCAGCGGTCGTTTAACTTCGTAAACGTATGGTAAACCCTTCGCAGCGTAACACAATTGGGGAAATTTTCACGGCCGGAATCGCGTTCTGTCCTATTTTGAATATCACACAATAGGCATAGCTGTGAATTTTAAATAAGTCCACATTGTTGTTGTGTATGCTGTTAGTTTAACGTTCCTAGCAAGTTATGTACTTCCGACCCCGGCTGTAATTAAATGTGTTGTAGTGTCGGTTGTTGTCAGACAAAGAATTGAATACACCCTTTTTCCACGAATGTAGTGAGAAGTCACTGAAGGGTTAGGGTACGGTTCGTTTATAATGGCCTCTTATTTAGATGTTTGTAACCATATTTTAGTATCCATCTGCCTAGCCTTTTCCCAACTATATTGGGGTCGGCTTCCAGTCTAACCGGATGCAGCTGAATACCAGTTTTTTCCATTGAGCGACTGCCGCCTATCTAACCTAAACAATCCAGGTAATACCCTTTGATAAGAGTGGTTGTCAGACTTTCAAGTCACTGACTACCTGTAACGATTGCCAAAGATCCATATATTAACTTACGGGCTTTCCGAGGCAAAAAGAAGACTTGTTATGTAATGGGTGTTCACCCATTCACAGACCAACGTATTTTGTTATACTAATATATTTTTAGAATTTATAACGTTTGAGGAGAACTACAAATAATTTTCTGCATTGTCACTCATCCGCTTGGGATACTTTGCTAAGGAGTAGGACAGTACTTTGCTAAGCTGGTTTCTGTACCCCTCGCTCTCTGTTTACCTATATACACATACAATTGTCAAAATGTTTCTATCTCATTTTTATTTACTGCCAAAGTTGTCGCTAACTGCCCTTTTCGAAAATGTTTTTGTTTCCCTTCGCAGTTCAAATGCTATTTAAATGAAACAGAGATACAGAGAAAATAAATTAAATTACTCCCGCAAGATGTTCGAGCCAGTCAAAACTTTTTCTTTTCTCCTTATTTTCCCGTTATTACGAAACATTGGGCAATGGATACAGAATAAAATTATACATCAAATATGAAATCGTAGGAGTTTTTCTATTAGGTTTATATATTATTTATATTTTCAATTACTGTTATGGATCTTTTTCAATATCTTTATAGATTCTATTGATACTTATGAACATGATTCACTTATCGCCTTTAAAGACTTGCTTTAAAGGAGTGAAATGTGAGGCACGGGGGATTTGCATCATGCCAAGTATAATACTCGTAGACTGGCCATCGTGCATCCCGAGTAATCCCGCCCATAGAATTTCAGCGTTACCTAGTTGAATAGAAATGGGACAGGCTTTTCAGAAAGATATGCATAAAGGAATATTTAAAACCCAACTTACTTTTTATGTGGGTACGTACTAAAATTTAAGGATAGTTTTTGTACTTTAGATATGTAAAACTACGAATAGGTAATATGAAGAGTGTATGTAGGTGATTAGGTGTACCCTAGATAACACTAGTTTTCTTTTATATCTAAATGGCTATTTTTATCATTTATTTAGTATTAATAATATTTTTATAATCATTTATTTTTATTTTGGTAGATATCCGAAACAAATAAGGGCAAGTGGCAATCGCTTTCAAAGCGTTTCGAACGACTGTCATCAGAACTGACATAAGACTTACTATAATATAAGTTAATCTAATATATTTTTATCGCTTCTTACATAGTACCTAATAGTTATCTCAGATAGAACGTCCTTTTTTCAGGCCCTCGAAAAGAAAAACATGCCAGTAAATTCCTAAACGGACATAATAATGTTTCGGGTTGATATAGTTCAAATATTTGTGATCGAATAAGTGACCCTTACCGTAGAAAACCAATGAAAGCTTACTGCCCTAATCGAGTCGCCAATCGTTTCTTAACGCTCGACTCGAGGTCATTGGTTGACCGTAGTGAAACCAGGTAAGTACTTCCCACTATTTTGTATTTAACATAACATAAAGGCTGTAATCCTCGAAGTTTTAGGCAGAAGTCTAACAAGTTCATATTACACTAACATTTCGCAAGGTATGTTTAAGTTCCATGTAATAGGAGGTGACCCTTTTGGCATTAACCGGCCACGAATGCAGACACTACGGATGCTATGGAGGAATTTTTAGATGGAAAAACCCAATAACACTCCCCCAAACTAGGACACTTGCGTCAATAGGCCCGCGAGGCAGTCGAGGCAGAAAAATGTTATTGAACAACGAACCAGCATGAACTTACGGATAACCCTAGGATCATTTGGGAATAGACTGGACCTCACGACACAGGATATCCTGTGTGGAGTCCAGGGAATATGTAAAAATCTAGAGCTTAACCTTTCGGAACGTAGATCTACACGAGACACAATGGCTTTTTAATTGTGTCTCATTACAGCCGGCATACGAAAGGTTAAGACTCATTTTTATCTTGTTACTTGGTTTTTAGCGCTGTAGGTACACGTGCAGTACTAACTGAATATTATTTATTTAATCATCGGTGTAACTTTTGTAATATTACAGGAAATCAGGTACATTGCCCGAGTTCGTCCCGGATTTCAGTTCCGGCATTAATTTAACATACACGTGTCATGTTCATAACCTTTGTTAATTTAAATATGAAACTGTGTTACTTTTGTATCTATTAATTACTAATAATCGTGAAGATGAAGTAAATCGTAAACAATAATACAAAGTAAGTTTTCATGATTATGACATTACGATTATCTGTAGTTTGCCCTTGTTATGACCGATGCGATTGAATGGAAAATTATTAACAGAGAAAATCTGAGTTTCATTAAAATTATACATATAGGGTGTAAAAGTACCCTACCCTTAACACAAACGAAAGGCACTTGTTCTCCCCACCACTGCGATAATTTTTTTGTTCTAGACCATACCTGGGAACCCCCTATTTACGGTGATATTGGGGGTCAAAGTTCCAAATTTTTCACAGCTGTTTTTGTAAATACTAGTTTTTCAGGTTATAACTTTACTTAAATTACCTCCGTGACCCGTTTACTATTCAAAGCATCCACTAGTACAATGTTTTAAAAGTGCTACTTTGAGTTTTATCGTAAAATGTGATTTTTGACCCCGAAGTCGTTTCCCAGCAAAAAATTTTGCGCAGGGGTACTTAGTTTGATGTACAGAATGCTTGGTTGACGGTTGTGTGATGGGTTGATTTACACCCTGTATTTTAATGCTAGATGTAATAAAAACAAAAATCTTTTTTTAATCATTTTGGGACCACCCAGTTTGAGACCAACCTACATCACAGCGTTTTCATGAATTTGCAATAACATTTTATGAAGATCATAAAACCTTCCGTGGAAATATACGCACACTGCTATTCAATTATTCCGTTTTATGATGATAGATTTTGTAATACATAATGATATATTTATTAGAAAAGAAAAGGATATAGGGATTTTAGACCATAATCTAATAGACATTTTTTCATGTTGTTTTTCTGTATACAATACCAAGCCATTTTTGCGATCACGACTTTGACCGAAGGGCTAGACATGGCAGAGGCACACATTTGGAACCATCTGAATTTTAGATGAGACCTATTTATAAAACGAGGTGCAAACATTTTGAGTGAATTCAGTAAACCTGAATGGAAAACCTTTGATATTTAATCCCTATGTGACTAATTGATTTATAGAATACGTGAAAGTAAGAAAAGAGTTAGAACTAAGACTTGCAAGGATCATTAAATGTTGTATTGATAAAAAATACGGAATTAGAAAATATCTCTAAAATAGGGATTTATGTGAAAATAAAATCGGTGTTACATTATGAAGGTCTCAGAGATTTTCACTGTTTTACAACCCTGTGAAAATTGTAAATAAAAGAAAGTCAATGCTAATTATACATTCCAATCCATTAATCTGATGATCCATTAATTACCTACTTATGTTTGATAAGTGTTTGTTTTGATCAACTTTATGTATACAGCTGTACATGTTACTATATACATTGCATTTGCCTTGAAATTTGTTGTGATAAACATTGGAGACTATAACATAAATAATCCAGTTCTAATTTAAAATTCTATTTCAGTTTTAAGAAGAGCTCTATAACTCAAAAAATAAATATCTAATTACAAACTCAAAATGCTGTATATCTATGAGAGAGTATGGATTCAGGATATAATATATAAATGTACCTTAGAGCAATAGTTGTGTTTATAAGTTGCCGAAGTCGTAGAGTAGTGTTATGTGTCGGTGCATCACCAGTGGGCAAGTCTGGCGCGGGTACTACGGCGGTACTACAGTCCGTGGGCGGCAGACGGGCCGTTTACCCCTAGTCGGCACTTATCTACTTCACTGACAGACGTCAAAAAGTCACTAAAACTGAATCACATAAGTCGAAGTCGTAACTGAAGTGGGGTTTCACAGAAGCGTAAGGGGCATTGGACACGGGATACGTAGTAATTTGTTTACGGTTGCGTGAAGGGCGGGCGGTAGGGTCGCGTGCGGCGCGTTCGTAGCGCGTCCACCGCGCTCGGCGCGCAACAGATAGTACGTAGCGGTAGAGACGGTGAGCGCGCGACGCCGGGATAGAGGCGCGCGCCACTGCCCCCCGCCGCCCCGCACCGCTGCTGCTGACGTCACGAGAACCTCCGAAAATCCTCGAGACCGCTGATCGCTGCAACGACTTGAGCTGAGCCCAAGAGTTCAACGGTAATGCCCCAGACTTGCTAGAAATTTATTAAGCATAACAATGCAAATGAGATCCCTGCAAAACTTTGTTGTTAACGCTTATTTGACTGTCGTTAACGTTTAAGTTTCAAAAAGTCTTTAAGAAGTTACATCTTCAGCTGGAAAGATGAAAAATTTCATAAACGACTCACAATGTGCAACCAAAGATTTTATCGTTAATACATTGCAATTCACTTAGATAACGATAGTACATAATGTTTGTCAAATACTTAAGATTACGACTGTTAAAAAAAAATAAGCATTTATTGCTGTTGGATTTTAACTTACAAAACAATACTTAAAAATATAACAATAGAGGTTTAAGTTTAGAACAATAGAGGTTTAATAGAGTTTATAAGAAAACTTAAAAAAAACATAAAACTTAAACTAAAACATATTCTCGGCAGTCATCTTATCTCCCCTCTTAATAGCTTGTCTTTCGACAAAGGCCTCCTCTAAGGATTTCCATTTGTTTCTGTCCTTTGCTGTACGTAACCATTCTGGTCCAGCTACTTGATTCAAGTCGTCTTCCCATCTTTTACTTTTTCCTCTTCTTCTTTTGCTTTCTCTTGGGTACCATTCCGTTATTATTCTGTTCCATTTCTCTTTCCTTTCTCTCAACATATGTCCTGTCCACTGCCATTTCAATTTTATTCCTACCACTGTTAATAGGCTGCAAATTAGAATAGTAAGATGATTTGGGAAACCTACCTCCCAACTTTGACACGGACGAACTCAAAATCACTTCAGGCTTCCCTTCAATATCACAAAAATAAAGTAATTACCACTTTTGAATTTTAAAAAATTATTCTTTCCCACAGAACATTAGACTCCATTCGAGTAAAATTTCGAATGGTGAGATCTGAAATAATATCAAAGCGACATTGCTATGTAAAACATTCGTAAATATTTGAAATCAAATAGTTGATGCGACCTTTTTAACTTTAATTGGTCTCTTTGTTCTCTTCGTTGTCATGTTAAATTAAAGCAGTAGCAAGCGTGTCCCGTCAGGGCTGTGGGTTGTTCGAAAGAGATACCGCGGCCTCGGAAAAAGGGCTAAGAAGGAACATGGGTGGTTTTCAGTCAGTAGAAGTTTGACACAAATCTGAAAAAAAGCGTGTCGTGCCTTTATATCCTCCGGATCACCGCATTTCCTAAAGTTCTGAATTATTGGCAAGTATCAGCACTTTTTGAACTACAAAGTTTACGACAGACTGTCCCCCTAAACGTTCGCTCTACGATACTTCCTGTGTTTAGCAGAAGAAGTAGCGGCACAAACTCACCTGGAACACAGCTGTCTGTTAGGTTAGTAGAACCAGATTCTACAGAATAGTGCTTGGTCACTATCACTATCGAGGCGAAATACACAGGTTGTTTGGTGAGCTGAGCCTCCGTGTCGTACCTTACTGACGTGCTAAGTTACCAGAATCACGCTCTTTTTTTTCTATCACTTTTTTTTCAATTCCTATTCAATGTACAAGGAGATTTAGTTGTCATGTGACATTTCTACGTTTCATCATTAATGTTTCCTTAATTAATTTAATTGGTTCTCAACCGTCTCGATTAACGTAAATCCGTAAATTATATAAGAACGGTCAGGCCTAGACAAAGTAAGGCTATCAGTAATAGTGACGTTAAAAAAGTCAAAATGGGTAAACTATCGAAAAGTTTTTTGTCGATCCTGTCGAAAGGCGCTGTAGAAATATACAGACATAGCGACTTAGCTAAAAAGTGCGTAAATACCTACAAAACAAACTCGTCATTCGAAGAAGTGGTTTTACTGCAGAAATCATTGATCAATAAAACAGTACTTATTTTTCATTAAAAATAGGTCCAACATTGATTCATTTTCATCTATGGAATAATAAACAATAAGTCAAGATGACTTGTTATTGGCTTTTCGCTTGATCTTCTCTGCGTCCCCCATCCATATTCATTCGAGGAATCCAGCGCGAAGTGCTTTGCACCTACATACTTACTTACTCTAGGTAGCTTTGGAAATCGCATTTACGTGTAGAGTTCATAGTGACGGTAAGTAAATAAGTCAGCTGACTTATATATATACGTCTATAAAAAGATGGTTGATAGTGACCGTAGGACCGTAGGTCCTTAAAATATTTTTGTTAACTAAAATTTACCGCCTTTGTGCGCCTTTGGGGAAGAGTAATTGATGTTTTTTTTTAAAGTTTAACAAATCACACACTATCAACTCTTATGCCAAAGCCATTCACACTTTGCCGTCACTACTCTCTGATTCTTATCTACACTATAATAATATTATAAAGAGGAAAGATTTGTTTGTTTGTAACGATTAGGCTCCGAAACTACTGGACCGATTTCAAAAATTCTTTCAATGTTGGGAAGCTACACCATCCCCGGGTGACAAAGGTTACCTTTTATCCCTGTATTCCTTCGGGAACGGGAACTACGCCGGAAACCGCATAACGTCCGCTAGTATAATATACTTATGTAATTAAAATCTTATGCCCAGTGGTGTCACTATATTTTACGGTTATTACATTTCCGTATTCCAATAAAATGCAAATAGTCACACTTTACATTCTTTTGTAAAACTGCCCCACGAAATAATAAATGCAAGCGACCCCTAAATCGCGTGGATATTACTTTTATAAAAAGATCCTGAAAGTATATTCTCAACAGCCCGTGACCGGGAAGTACTAATGAAAGGCGAGTGAATATTAAGTATCTTTACATAGTATAAAACAAAGGCCTTCCCGCTGATTGTACGCTTAGTTCTGTTAAATTACGCAACGGATTTTAATGCAGTATTCAGCAATATACTTGCATATTACCTACATTGCACCCGTGTCAAGCCGGAGCGGGCTAGTACAACCTAAAATCATCATCATCTTCCTGCGTTTTTTTCTTCCATTCTGCCCTGTCAGTCGTCACGCTATCATTCGTTCCTTTTTCCTTCATATCGCTCCTCACACACTCCATACATCTTTTCTTTGGTCTTCCTCTCCCGCTCCATCCATCCACATTTATATTCATCACTTTTTCAGTCACATTCGATTCATCCCTCCTCATCACATGCTCATACCACGACAGTCGATTCCCTTTTAACTTTTCTGTAATTGGCGCAACTTTTAAACTTCCTCTAACATACTTGTTCCTTACTTTATCCATTCTGGTCACACCACACATCCACCTCAGCATTCTCATATCCGCTACATGTAACCTTTTTTCATCCTTTTTACATCTAGAACAACCTAAAATGATTTTCAGTAAAACATTCCTTCGGTGAACGGTTAGGTAACAAAGGAAACGTAAAAACTTAACGTTGATCTACTAAACTGCAATTTTGTTCATAGTATTGTTCTGTTTGTATCTGGACTTTGTTACGTTTTACAATTACCTACTATCCAATTGTTGACTCATCTGGCTTTGTCGAATTACCCACATAAAACGAAAATACAATTTAAACACTAATGTAGAGTCACGACTACGACTACAGATGTAGGTTTCGGTACATTTTATTCGAGGACAGACAACAAAGTTTCTTACAAACCTTTAATGAAAGTTTTTTTTAATATTTGAAGTAGTGCCAGTATAAGTAGTTGACTTACTCGTAGTACCTATGTATGTATTATATATGCATTTTTATATAATTTTAATAATATACGACAATAACTTTCATAATTGCATGTGTCTTATTAAATCATGTAAGTTATTGTAATTATTACAATAACCAAGAAGAAAAACTAAAACTACAATTGAATGAATATTAAGAAGTTTATCAACGATACAAAAAATATAAGGACGTAGTAGACAAAGACTTGCGCGTGTTCCTGAAAATAAACTCGTATTTGCGAGAAGAATTTGAAGAGTTTATTTTCATGAATTCTTCTCGCTAATACTTACCTGTAAAAACAAAAGGTTCATCAGCAAAACTTTGATCCCACCCAGGCCTCAACACACATTACATGTTTACTTTAAATAAAGCACGGACAATGTAAGGGACATGATCCAATTTGAGCTTGTTGATCCAACAAAAAAGCGTCTCGGCCAAATCTGGTTAGCAGTAAAGTACCTTGAGTGGGGTCTAAAAATACATGTACCTATAGATTAGTGAGGAGGGGACAAACAATAGCAAGTGAGTATTAACAAAGACCGTATGTTCGTGACGACGGCGCGAGTAACTGCGCGCAATAAACCGCCTTTGTCAGACATTTAATCCACTTAAGAGTTTGTAGCCCCTGTTCAAAGACGTGGAACGGCTCGCGACTTGTCGCCAAAAAATATTACTTCCGATGGAGTACCCCTGGCCGCTGCCCGACCCAACTGTCTTGAGCAAACAGTTTCATTATGCGACAATCGTGCGACATATCTGTGTCATTCTTGCTCCAAGACATGACACGCAGTTAAATACATAACAGACAAAACAATACAAATTGCTAAGATATCAATCGTCTTTTTTTCGATGCGTTTGTGTTCGTTAATCTGGGAAATAATGTAATTAAGTATTACGTAGAGTTTGAGTAAGGTCGGGATCTACTAACGACTAATCAATTATTTGTGCGCACCACTCACGACGCGGCTGTTGAAATACTACACAAAGGGCGATCACGGAAGTAGCGCTAATTACATGGCTTGAGAAAATTCAGGAACTTAAACGAAAAGAACGGAGTTAGAAAACCTATAAAGTCCAAACACGGCCACAGCCACAGTGGTTGCATCAATACTTGACAATTGGATCACAGGTACTTAGAGGCGCCTCTGGGCCACTAGCTCCATATTTGCCGAAACACATTTCCCCAACACTGGAGGGTGACATAAATATCTTAAAAGGCTCCTTGGGGCCTCTAAAGCTTTTGCGTAGTACAAACAAACTTACCTATGCTGAATATAACATAACGCGAGTGCTTCAGATATTCCTTCTTCGTAAGCCTGCTCTTAAGAATTCACCACGGTTACTTAGTAGGTGCCTACACCGTTAAATATGTCGCGACTACGAGAAAATAATGTACATTATTATTACGTGTATGCTTTTACAGCAATTACCTTTTCAGTAAGATTTTAATTATGTATGTAAGTTATGAAGGATATCATTATTTAATTCAACAGAGAGAAAATACAAACAAACAGTGGTATAAATAATTTTTCACCTCAGCACCTCAAACAAGCAGGTTTTGCTGTTTACAGACAGTGAGCAAAATTCGATTTTGCTGCGAGCGTGAGACAAAGTAACTTTTTAATTTTTTTTTAATACCGAGAACTGTGCAGGTCTACGCACAAAATTCGAAAGATTTCAACTTCGTTTTGTTCTGTCACTATCACTTCGATACGAAAAAAGAAACAAACAATAAAACGTTCGGATACCGATATTGTAAATCGATAACCGTAATATTGTAAATCACGTGATGAAATGAAAAATTGTTATAGTTCGAATAATCGAATTATATTTTTTATATTTAAATCAACATGAAGAATGTTGAAGAAACAGATACGAAGTTTATCATGTAGGTATCTACTTATTTATTTATAGTTTTAACAATTTTTAATATTGAGACAGAATACCGCGAGTGTAGTTTCAGAACGAATTTAAAAAAAAAAGCGGGATTCAAATTTTTATTGTTTTATTCTCTGTTACGCTAGCTACAAAGTACAATAAAATTTGGATAATAAAGTAGTAATAATAAATAAATATGAGTGAGTCCAGTGACGAAGTCTGCTATTTAACACCCGAAGAATTGAAGAATAATGTAAAAAATGCAGAATTAAGTTTCGCGAAAAATCTCGCGAAAAATATCTGAAAGCATACCATGTCTTCAAAGAATGGAGACTTACAAAAGGCACAAGCAGTTTTTCGGAGACGGTGTTGCTATCATATTTTTTAGATTTATCACAGACGAGGCGATCATCTACAATAATAATATATAATAATATTCCACAACTATCACACAACGCCATCTAGTCCCAAGCTAAGCAGAGCTTGTGTTTTGGGTACTAGACAACTGATAAACATACTTATATATTTCTAAATACATACATATTATAGATAAATTACACCCAGACACAGAACAAATGATCGTGCTCATCACACAAACATTTGTCCTGGGTGGGAATCGAACCCACGACCTCCGGCATAGCAGTTAGGGTCACTAACCACTAGACCAACAGGCCAGTCAATACAATGTGGAGTATTTACTCAATGTGGAAAGCTACTTTAAAAACAAAACATAACGTGCATATTGAAACATACGCAAAACTCGTATCTTTTCTAGAAAGAATGTCAGTTGGGCATAAGGCTAATTTTATTGAATTGGTACCTCTACCTACAATGTTAATTATTTTGATTCACAATAAATAGTTATTTCAATCTATTCCTGTTTATTATTTTATCTCAAGTGTTCTCGCTGCTGAAGTGAAAAGTAATGTGTGTTACACGAGAGCAAAGTTTTTTTGCATCTCGTGCCTTTGAATCCCTCGCCACACTCAGGATTCAACTTTAGAATCACTCGCTACGCTCGTGATTCAACTATAGAATCCTTCGCTTACTCGGGATTCAAAATCAACACTCGCAGCAAAAACCCACTTTGCTCTCTTGTTGCACAAATAACTATTTCAACACACTTGCTCATAAAGTGGCTCTTATTTCACCGCAATTAGGCATATAATGACACCTGTAATCAAACTGTGAATTTTTCATTACCATTATTCACAAGTGAGTTATAGGTTTTTTATTAATTTTTTTGGTTGAGTTGCTATGTTCTTAAAAAAGTTTCGATACTAAAAGATTGTGTTCAATACTAAAAATAAATGAATGTACCTATTCCTTGCTCATTTCATGCAACTTAGATAGATAATTAAACTTAAATAGATAATTTCAACTTATATATACGTTTTTAATACGTAAAACTTTTGTTTTCTCTGTAATAAAAAAACTTTGAATTCCCCGTTTTGTACGTGGCTGCAACACTATCCGCGAAAAGCAAAAAAAAAAAACTTAATCTTTTAGTCTATAGCCGATCGCCATTGTTACATGCGCGCGCAGGAAAACATATTAATTTAAATAGATAATTTCAACTTGTATGTTCGTTTCGTAAATAAATAAATAAACTTGTATATACGTTTTCAATAAATAAAACTTTTGTTTTCTCTGTAATAAACAAAACCAATTTAAAAAAAAAATGAATTCCTCATTTTGTACGTGATTATAACGCTATCCACAAAAAGCAAAAAAAAAGAAACCTCATTCAGTCTATGGCCGATCGCCATTGTTAGATGCGCGAAACTTTTTTACAACTCATTTTATCTGTTGAAAATGATTTTTTTGTGTTATTTTCTTCACAAGTGTGTTGAAAAACGTCGTATGATACACGTGTGTATTGATGATTACCGTCCTCGGCTCTCTTAAGACCCTCACCTAACGGCTCGGGTCTCAATGGCGCCTCAGCGGTAATCACCAACGTTACACACTTATACCATAATGTACTAATAATACAAGATGATTTTTTAGTCACCGTCCAAATTCTGATATATTAATCTTTGCCGAAAATCATTGAATACGTGATTATTCTTTTAGTATCACTCAATACAAAAATATTTAGATATCACATGACAAAGTTTTAACGTTTCACGCAGAGCGGATAATTCTTTCGAGAAAATGATTTAATGTGGAAATTTTACGTACGTCTATCGTTTTTTTTCAAAAATGGTGTTAGTGAATGGTACATAATGCCTAGAAAAAATTATGACGGTGACTAAAAAATATTCTTGTCTAGTGTATTATATTAATGCAGGGTCGAAAGGCACAGACGGTTACCACGTATTCAGAGACACATTCTGAACCTACATAAAAAATCGGTAATTTTAAAAGAAATCAGCTGTTCCATACATTTGGACTGTGTAGTTATAATGTTAATTGCACTTTTGTAGCAGTTTATTTTTAATTTCTAGGTGGCCAGAATGATTTGCTGAATGTGTGGTAATCGTTTGTGCGTCGTTGTCACTTTCCCTGTATATTGAAGAATAGAAGATAACCTAATAAATATAATTAAAGAGTATATTCTATCTATCTATAGATGAATTTACGGTTTTCCTCAATGTTTTTCTGAACTGCCACACAATGTACAATTTTCACACGTCAAGGGACTTTTCCTTGAGCGTAAGTAATTGAAGCTAAATGAATTCAATGTAAAAACGTGAGGAAACGAATCGTTTGTGAAAAACAAAAGTCATTTTAACACACCAAAACCGGCCAAGAGCGTGTCGGGCCACGCTCAGTGTAGGGTTCCGTAGATAATAAAATATTATGTAAACGAAGTTAAAAAAAAAATACGGGCAAATGAAACTTGACCTCTGGATTGTATAGGCGCTCATACGATTCAGGGACCAAATTATATTGGTTAACTGCAGTTTCCATCTGTTGTTTCCATCCAAGTTCAAAATAATTTTCCTAGAAATTCCTTATAAAGTTCTACTTTTCAGATTTTTTTCGTATTTTCTAAACTTATGGTTCAAAAGTTAGAGGGGGGGGGACGCTTTGTTTTTTACTTTTGGAGCGATTATTTCCGAAATTATTGACATTATCAAAAAATGATTTTAGTAAACCCCTATTCATTTTTAAATACCTTTCCAACAATATATCACACATTAGGGTTAAAATTAAAAAAAAAAACACTTCCCACTTTACATATAGGGGGGCTACCCTAATAAAACATTTTTTTCCAATTTTTATTTTAGCACTTTGTCGGCGTGATTGATACACATATTGGTCCCAAATTTCAGCTTTCTAGTGCTAACGGTCACAGATATTAAGCGAGGACGGACAGACAGACAGACAGACAGACATGGCGAAACTATAAGGGTTCCTAGTTGACTACGGAACCCTAAAAAATGTGTGGACAAAATACCACATGCAAATATTTTATTTTTATTTTTTATTAACATAACACTATATACCCGAATGGTTAGGCAGAGGCGAACTACTGTAGACCCACATTTTGCCAGTATGTTTAAGTCCTATGAATCTAGACAGGCTTAGCTGCTATACTACTCAGAAAATTCGTGATAGAAAAACCCAACAACACACTGCCCGACTTAAGAATCGAACCCAGGACCTCATGCTCAGTGATCGCGCTTGTGACCACTAGAAAAATGTGGCAGGAAGCGTGTTATTATCACACTTCACGCTATAATATAATATAATGTAATAAAGGCAAAGGTAGTGTGAGTGTGTATGTTTGTTACTCTTTCACGCAAAAAATACTGAACGGATTTAGATAAAATTTGGTACACAGATAGTTTATAACCTGAATTAACACATATGATGGTTTTTATCCCGATTTTATCTTCCCTTGGGATAATTTTTGAGTTGTAGCGGGCGAAGCCGCTGGCAACAGCTAGTCGGAAATTTTGTACTGCACACTGCACTGCACTTTTGTATTTGTAATTTGCACTTATCATTGGCTAAAACCGTTTCGCGAATAATGAATACCTACAGAAATAAATAATAATAATCAAAGCTAATATATATGTCAGATTAATATACAGGAGAACAGGTATAGGGCTAACTAGCGGGCTTAACGAAATAATCACCTCTAACCGAAGGGAACAGTCGATAACGCGATTACATTGCTCGGTTAGCTCCAATGTTTCCGCGGCCGGTTTTATCCTGCGCGGCACGCTACCGGCTTTACTCGCAATATTCTACACGAGCCCCACTAAATTACATTCTGATTGAAATAGCGTTTGCAAATCAACCGACAAAAACTTTGCAAAACAAAAAATAAGCCAACCCCTAACTGAATTCCCGCAGCCACCCCTATTGACCTCGATCAAAAGTTAGGTAATTAACATCTACTTATAAATGCCGGTTTGTGTATTTGACTTCTTAAACGCGAGGCTGTTAAGCCAAAATATTCAGATTCTCCTTACCGCCTTTGAGTTTCCTTTTACAAATTACTTTGGAGAATACTTTAATGTTATTTTAAACATTTCTGAGTGAAAGAGGCCAAGAATGCACTAGAAATAAAAGCAATAAGAGATCGACATCAATCACTTAAAAACTCTGAAAATGTAGAAGTTCATTGCAAGGGAAGGGCACGCGACCTTTGGCATTCCGGGAATGATTCGCGAGCGAACTCGCTGAACAAAGGTTTGTTCCTGGCGTCGCCACTCGTTGTCTGAATAATTTAATGTACACGTACATGTATATTATGTTCGTCACACTCATTTAATCTTTTTTAGGCAATTCACACGACTGCTTGGAGCTAAATCACTTGGCTCACGTTTTATTTTTGGTATTTTCGTAGACAAGACCTAACCAGGTTTGCACGTACCTACATAAAATCCGTTTTATCAAATAATTTTACATGAAAAGTGTGACGATAAATTGTTTTTGGATTTACTTTTTAAATAATATTTCACGTCTTTTTGTAAAGTTACAAAAATTATGATATTATGAGGAATTCAATCCATGCCCCATAAAGAGATTTCACCGAAATCGTAATGCCATTTTACATGATATGATCCCATAAAACCTCAACTTAACATACACGTTACTTTATTTCTTACACGAGCATCGTGCAGATATATGTGGGATCATAATATACCTGTCAGACCCTACGGGCCCCTATAAGCCCCTGATAAATATACCATAGCAGGTAGAAATGGCCACCGCAATATATACTTAGATTTATTTAAACATGTACCTAGAGTGTTGAGGTAAATATAATTATATGGATTATAATGATTGTAATGTCTGTTATTTTTTCCGGCTATGATTATTTGATTTTTGTTTTAATTTTATTTAACAATCCACCATTCAATCATGACATTTTATTTAATGAATTTTATATGTATTTTTAAATTGAATTTATATCGTTTTTGAATGTTATGAAAATTATATGTGAATGTAGTTTGTGATTTTCTCAGCCATATAATGATAAATTATTAAATGTTTATGATGTAATCACTGTTCGACACAAATGTAATTTGTTAAAGAATAAATAAATAAATGTGTCACGTGTGAAGAGTAGCCATAACATTCTGTTGCCAGACTGGTACTGGACAATGAATAATAAAGCGACCACTTTGGTCCTCCGTTGAGAGAGTGCATGTCACTCCATTTGTTTCTGCCTCAGACGTGAGGTGATCTTAGAGTTATTTTATGAGGGTCAGTTCAGTCATAAAGGGAAAATGCTGAGTGATAATACTGCATCACTATTATGGTAAATATTTTCAAGAGATCTAGTCTAAAGACTTGGAAAGCAAGGAGTTTGTAAAAGTCTTACCTACTATTATGCCATAGCAATTGGGTTAAGGTTTTGTAACAAAATTTCGATTTAGAAGAGTGTCCGTGGTTCTTGCCCATTCTTCTCCATAGAAATTTACGCTTTGGAATGAACAAATTTAGTCATTTGACAAGTTATTACGTCTTATGACTGGGACTGTAGCTGTGTTTTCTTTATATTACTGACATTCAAAAGTCCCTGTAATGGTCTAATAGAAATAAATTGTTTCAGTTCGTAAAATGAAGATAAAGATTACCTCAATCTATTGATTAATTCAATTTAAATTGTGTGTCGGATTGCATTCAAATGAGATGCAATTAAAATAAAATTACTCTTTGGAAGGGATTACAGTAAATTAATTGTATCGTATCTTTAATAGGGCGACCATTTGGACCCTAGTAATAGAAAGATGAGGATTAATATTTACCTTTCTTATAATCTGTATGAAAATTCATTAAACTGTAATAATAACGTTAACTAGTTTTAATGAATAAAATATTTGTGTTCATTCTAAAAGGGTTCTAATATTGATCTAGTGTAAGGGCCAGGATTACTCCGGAAATTAAGAGATTATGGAAAAGTGTATTACGGAATCAATAGAGGGAAATAGCGGAGCATAGCTGATAGGGATATATTACAGTAGTAGCGGTTACATTGTCTATGCGTTACTGATCTAATTAACACGGAACGGCGACCACAGATTCTGATCACCTGGTAAATTAATTATGATTGATTGCGTCCCTTGACTGGAGTAGCAGTTTGTGGCGTATCGAGTTAAATGCCACCTTTATGATTATTAAAACTATATTCGTGATTTTATTAAAACTATAGTTGTATCTTAAGTGCCAAACTTAAGTGGCAGTGGCACATTGCTCGCAGAACGGATGGCCGATGGGGCCGGAAAGTTCTGGGGTTGCGACCACGAACCGGAAGATGTTGTGTTGGAAGGCCTCCCACTAGATGGACCGATGTCCTGGTGAAGGTTGCAGGGACCCACTGGATGCGAGACGCACGGAACCGGTCAATGTGGCGAAACCTGGGGGAGGCCTATGTCCAGCAGTCTTTTTGGCCGAAATGATAACGACGATGATGATCTTAACATAAATTGTGACCTCGTACACAAATGTTAATATTATTTGACGATGATAGTATTGCAATTAATCAACCTGTCATTCCATGATTATTTTTAAAACTGTTGTTCGGAGGACAATATTCCCATTGCGAGTAATAAAACAATATTCTACTTTTTAATCACTTAAAAGAAACTCTCATTAAAAATAATCTGTTATCATTATAAAAGGGTAGAAGAGACTTAAAAAATCAACATTAGGAGAGAAAAACCCTCTGTTCCCAGCCGCGACCGCCGTGGTTCGATATAGATAAGTGTGATCGGATTTATGTAAGCGTAGCTCGTGACTCGGGGCTACTAAGATCAATGACGCAGAATATAGAGGCACAGAACACCACCTCCTCCACATAGTGAGTGAAATCAGAGGCATGCACACATAGACACGTGCTTACGGAAGTACGCGGTACAACTGATCGTCTTATAAGCATTTCAGAAGGTGTATGAGCACAATCGCTTCACGTGAGCCGAGTATATTTACGTACGTTTTAGATCGTTGTATGAAGTTCACCTTCTGTATAAATGAATTCTGTGACTCTGGGCTCCGAAGATCAATACCTCGTGGCGAGCTGATTGCTACGGTTAATCTTTTGTTTGGGAACTTTCACGGAAGCCGTATTTGAACGGAATAGGCCTACTTAGGTATATTGTTCTTAATAGCTAGCTAAGAATGGATTAAGGAATTAGATAATGGCGGCGGAGTTTCTGTTCTGTTATTGTCAGGGATTGTGTGGTTTACGTCAAATGGTAGACACAGCAACTATAGATGTCGTAAATGGTTGCGTCTTATGTCCGTCCTGCGATCACAAATGATTGACGACTATCAGTCAATCTGGCTGACAAGCGTGGTTATTATGACCAATCTCCGTCACCATAGCATTTGTAACATCACAATGTTGTAGGAACTAGAGACAAAAATTCGAAGACAATATGTGTCATCTACCAAACAGCACTGTGCCCGCGTGGTGGATTGCAGCCCACCCTCTTTCATAGAATCCACTCTACTAGTGTCCCAACAGTGAACATAAGTGTATAACGAACATACGTAATAGACTGTGTGCTTAAGCATTGTTTGCAAGCATCAATGCTTTTCGCCCCCACTGTCTCGTAAGAGGACAACGACACAACGTGAAAGGGTTGTGATTCACAAAATAACCTTTTAATTAGGGAAGCGGAAATTAATGTCAGGTCTTCAAACACAAAGCCAATATATGTACCCACAAGGTGTGCAGTTAATTAATTAAAACGACATTTAATTAAACAGTAAACAAAGTGAACGAACCTACCTACTGTACATTCACTACATTCCCAAACTTGGGAGAATGGTGGAAATTTTTCGTACGTTGATAAATAATGTCTGTCTCAGGGCTCGTTTCGTTCCTTGTTTCAAAACAGGAGTTTCGTATTTATGTGTTTTGGGGCCGCCTATAAAATTATTAACGTTATTAAGAAATGGCGAGGGAGTTTTTGTTTATTTAATACTTACAAATTACACTAGAATATCTACAGTATCTACCTACTTACTGCAGATATTATATTTGAGTGTAATTTGGAAATTAAACTAAAAATATACTTTGCAAATGATTGTTCTGTGTGGTTCAACACGATATCAAAATAACTTCACGTTCTTCGAAACATAGCAAGAATTTTGTTTACTTATAAGATCCTTAATGTAGGTACCTATTGAAGTGTATGTATGCTCCCTAACAGTGTATAACGTAGTAAGTACGCTCCTTTAGAATATAAGTATCCATTTAAGCTAAGTAAGCACTTTACTTTAATGCATTGTAAAATATATTCCTTTCGTACAGTGATTAAAGCACATTCGATCTAGTTGGTTGTCTGATTTACTCGACCCTAGAAACCCCAACATTTCATGGCGACCCTGCCTTAAGGTCTGCCAAGGGGCAGATTAAGCAAAGTTAAGATGTGTAACTCCAAGGTGGAAAAGGACGAGGTGTTCCTAAATCAAAACGCTGCTGGCGGAAACAATGACGCCCTTCTGAAGGACATCGGAGGACACATGGAGCGGCTGAGCACGATCACTATAATTATTCTCGCAGCCATAACTCTCCTGGTAATTTACTTCTTCCTGAAGTACTACCGCAGCTGCCATCGTCAATGGATGCAAGAAGAAATCGGACTCAGCGCAATTCAGCGCATAAGGGCATCCCTACGTGGAAGAGTGGAAGGTACACCTGCTAACTAATTAATCCAGCATCAGAGCCATAAAAAACCGAAAACCAGTGCCATAAATCAGTGAATTGCAATCAGTCAGACTCATACCTATCAATTTGTTTTATAACGCAAAAACTTAAACGACGTAAAACAGTGCACGAAGACTCAGTGAATATGATACCTCGCGGCTAAAAGTGCAACGTGTGAAATACTTGTGTGCCGTTTCGCAGTAATTATGTTAACATGATTCTTTTGTTTATTCCATTAGGAAATAAGGTTTGATAATTTTAATTTGGTAATATTCTATTATGACTGATGTTTTGTTAGAAAAATATAATGTTCTGGTAGATATTAGAAAATACTTAATTAAGAAAGGACAGACTAGGTATAAAGGTCAAGTTATTGAGACAAAGTTAGGTGAGGCAAAAAATATATTTAAGGAATGTGGAAAAATATTGTTACTTTTAGAAAAAGGCAAGAATACGGAATTAGTTGCATCGGCATTGGATATATTTCAGAATATTAGGATAACTTTTGAGGAAATAAATAGTTTATGTATTTTCCCAGAAATAGAATCAGACAAAATGGAGTTTGATCTTAAAGTGGCATGTAGTTTGCTTCCAGCAATGGACGGTGTAGAAGGAACAACTAAACGGTTGATAGATTCGATCGAGATGTATGCAGATATGCTGGATGAGAAAGGTAAGACACTACTTATTACATTCGTCCTTAAAAGTAGATTGTCCGAAAATGCCAAGTTACGCATTACAGGGAATTATAAGACCATTCAAGACCTAATTAAAGATTTGAGATGCCATCTATTGACCCAAAAATCCTTTACGGCCCTACAGACGCGTTTGCAAAATATACAACAGGGTTCAAATAGCATCGAGGAGTTTGCCACAGAAGTTGAAAAGCTGTTTACTGAACTTACTATATCTCAAGCAGATGGTAATTCTAATGCATTTGGAGTGTTAAAACCTTTGAATGAAAAGCTTGCCATAAAACGGTTTTCAGAAGGACTACGCAGTTCAAAATTGGGCACGGTCATCTCCGCTAGGAACTACAGCAGCCTGAAAGATGCAATCCAAGCTGCCAAAGATGAAGATACAGAAGGCCAGTCAATGCCAGGTAATGTCTTGCATGCTTTTAGAAATGGACGAGGTTACAATAATTTGAGGCGACAAGGTAATCGTCATTTCAATAATAGTCGTGGTCAATATAATAATAGTTATAGTCGTGGTCAATACGGTAATTACAATAATCAAAGATATACATGGCGTGGTAATTTCAGAGGAAATAACGGAAATAGGTATAACTATCGTGGCTCATCAAATTATAATAGGGGTCAAAGACATACTAGAGGTTCAAGATATTTTAGAAATAATAATCGGAATGTTTGTTTAGCAGATCAGAACGATAGCAAAAAGCCATGCATAAAGGACAATACAGATAACAAGGAAACGGAAAACCAGTTTTTTCGTTCTTAAACATAGCGTTTTATCAAATTTAGGTAATGCAAAATATGCAGTTTTTAACGTTAATAACATTAAATATTATTGGCTCGTTGATACAGGCGCTTCTTTGTCTATCATTAAAAGTGAAGCGTTACCAAGAAACGTTATCATTCGGAAAGATGAAACTTTGATAAATGGAATCGGTGGACAAAGGCGTTCGAGAGGTTTAGTGGATTTAAATTTGGAGTATAACAGTGAAATATTTCAGCATCCCTTTATTATTTTTGAGTCACTACCATTAAAGGCAGACGGAATTATAGGGTTAGATTTTTTTGAAAAAGTATCAAGCAAATATAAACTTAAATACTAATATTTTAACATTGTATTATCATGAGAAAGAATATTATTTTAATCTCGTTGATGAACGTGTAATGAGAAGTAATAACCTGATTATTCCCGCTCGTTCAGAGTCAATTCATTTTATACACGTAGACAAAAATGAGAACGATGATGTTATTGTTTGTGGACGTGAATTAGCGAAGGATGTGTATCTGGCAAATACGATTGCCACGGTAAAAAATAACAGAATACCTATAAAGATTCTTAACGTTACTGAGAAGGAAATAACCTTACCAAATTTAATTCCTAGTACGCAATCCTTGAGTGATTATAATATTTGTCAATTTAGTAATAATAATATCGACGTTTCTAGGATTGAAACACTGTTATCGCAACTCAAATTAGATTATTTAAACGAAGAAGAGAGACGTTCTATTGAAGCAATTTGTGCAAAATATTCCGATAATTTTTACATAGATGGAGATAAATTAAGTACTACAAATATTTATAAGCAATCCATTACCATAAAACAAAATACAACTCCTGTATATGTTAAGCCATATAGATTACCGCAAGCGTTAAAATCAGAGATAGCTAAACAGATTAAAAAAATGATAGAAGATGATATTATTGAAGAATCGAACAGTGAATGGTCAAGCCCGATTTTATTAGTACCGAAAAAGAGTAAAGAAGGATCAGATAAAAAATGGCGATTAGTTGTAGACTACAGAAAATTAAATGAGACGGTTTGTGACGACAAGTTCCCTCTACCTAACATCAATGAAATTTTAGATTCTCTTTCTGGAGCAGTATATTTCACTCACCTTGACCTTCACCAAGGTTATTATCAAGTGACCTTGGAACCAAATAGTCGTAAATTAACAGCTTTTACTACCAATACAGGTCAGTATCAAATGAAGCGGTTACCTATGGGTCTCAAGATAAGTCCGAGCGCATTTAGCCGCATGATGTCAGTAGCAATGTCTGGATTGACTTACGAGAAATGCTTAGTATATCAGGATGATCTAATAGTATTTGGTAGAAATTTGCAAATTCATAATCAAAACTTAATAAACATAATGGAAAGATTGAGAAAGGTCAATTTAAAATTAAATCCCCAGAAATGCGAATTTCTAAAGAAAGAAATTCTTTATCTAGGTCACGTGGTGTCAGAGAAAGGAGTATTACCTGATCCCGAAAAAACTAACGTATTGAAAAATTACCCTATACCCAAAACAGCAGATGAAGTTAAGCGTTTCGTCGCATTATGTAATTATTACCGTAAATTTATAAAACATTTTTCAGACATAGCTTTGCCATTAAACAAATTATGCAGAAAAAGTGAACCCTTTATTTGGACTGATGATTGTAAACATGCCTTTGAGCATCTAAAAAATGCATTAATTACGTCACCTATTTTACAATATCCAGATTATACAGAAAATAATGAATTCATATTACAAACAGATGCTTCAAACACTGCAGTTGGTGCTGTGCTGTGCAATAAAGATCTCAGACCAATAGCGTATGCAAGTAGACCTTTGAATAAAGCGGAAAAGAATTACCCTACAATACAGAAAGAGCTTTTAGCGATAGTTTGGTCAGTGAAATATTTTAGACCGTATTTATATGGTAGAGAATTTACAATTATGACTGATCATAAACCTTTAGTATATCTTTTTGGCATGAGAGATCCTTCAAGTAGACTTCTAAAGTTCCGTTTGACATTAGAAGAATATAAATTCAAAATAATTTATGTACGAGGAAAAGAAAATGTAGTTGCAGATGCTTTGTCTAGGATATGTATAACATCAGACGAACTAAAAGAAATGCAAGCACAAGTCGTTGCTGTTATGACTAGGGCACAAAAGCGAAAGATTGATGATGAGTTAATTAAAAATAAGGATGACAATGAGAAGGCGGATCTTAATAAATCACCTGACAATTGGTCTGGCCAACCAAGGGTTGTGGATATATTAAGAAAACCGTGCGACTCAGTCGAAATGAGTTTCATTGAAAGTAGCGAATTAAATAGATTGAGAGACAATGACATGATAACAGATGTCTGTGAATGTTTTGTATATTTAGCAAAAAGAATGATTATTTACATCAATCTTGATTTCAAAGCACACTTTACGCGAGCCGAATTTGTGCAGAAATTAAGTTTGTTTTGTAAAAACTTACACATTGAAGAAGTGTGTATCATTAAAAATAAAGATAATAAAGATTTTATTAAAAACGTTTGCGATGAGATATCGAAGTTAGAAAATTGGTCAGGACCGCGAATATGCATACTAAGAGGAGTAAAAAGAATAAGTGATGACAAAGAAAAAACCATAATAATGAATGACTTTCATTTATTGCCATCCAGTGGTCATGCCGGAGTGCGCAGAATGGTAAATACAATAAAGAAAAGATATTACTGGCCGAGCATAGAAAAGGACGTACAAACATTTGTAAAAAAGTGTACGAAGTGTCAGAAGTCAAAGTACATCCGTTACATAAAAGAACCGATGGTAATTACTACTACGGCGTCCTCAGCTTTTCAAAAGATATATTTAGATGTAGTGGGACCGTTAGATACAGACACAGATGGGAACTGTTATATATTGACCATTCAATGCGAATTATCGAAATTTGTACAAGCTATTCCCTTAAAAAATAAAGAAACCGTATCCATAGCTAATGCATTTGTGAGACATTTTATTTTAATATTTGGAATACCAGAAATAATAGCTACAGATCGAGGGACCGAGTTCATCTCCGCAACTATGGAGCAGGTATGTAAACTTCTTGATATTCAAAAATTATCGTCAACTGCCTATCATCACCAATCGATAGGAGCTCTTGAAAATGCTCACAAAGGTTTGGGTGCATTTTTAAGGATCCAATGTGAAAACCATACAGATACATGGAGCTACTGGTTACCATATTGGTGTTTTAGTTTCAACAATACAGTCCATTCAGAAACAAAATACATGCCTTACGAACTAGTTTTCGGAAAACTTTGTCGAATTCCTAGTCGAATTTCAGAGTCAGTCGAACCATTGTATAATAGGGATAATTATCCAATGCAGTTGAAATATCGTTTACAGTTAGCCCATGCCGACGCAAAAAATAATTTATTGTGTAACAAATATAAACGCAAGGAATTGTACGATAAATCAGTAAATTCAATAGTATATCAGGAAAATGACTTAATTTTGATAAAAAATGAAACAGGTCGGAAACTAGATGCTATATATGAAGGACCTTTTATAGTAAAAGAAGATTTAGGGTGTAACGTTAGGATATTTAAAAACAATAAGGTAGATTTAGTTCATAAAAATAGGACAAGACCGTACTACCAATAAAAATTATGTTGTAATGTTTAGGTATAGTATTCGTATAGTTAAGACTAGCATTAACTAAAGATAAGGTGTAATAGTTATATACATTGCAATGTAGTAAGTAATTAATACGTATATTATAATAAATATTAAAATAAGTAGGATAGACAAGATTATTATACTATTAGATTGAAATAGTAGAGTTGGTTTGTACTTACGTATAAAAAAAAAAAAAAAAAAAAAAAAAAAAAAAAAAAAAAAAAACATTTAATCGTTTTTTTTTTTTTCCTTCGCCCCCGGAGGTGAAGTGTATGTATGCTCCCTAACAGTGTATAACGTAGTAAGTACGCTCCTTTAGAATATAAGTATCCATTTAAGCTAAGTAAGCACTTTACTTTAATGCATTGTAAAATATATTCCTTTCGTACAGTGATTAAAGCACATTCGATCTAGTTGGTTGTCTGATTTACTCGACCCTAGAAACCCCAACATTTCACTATGTTTAACAAATAAATGATTCTGATTATTTTTCTTTGTCAATGAAACTTTAATTTGCCATAGATTGTCGCACTTACTTTACCCGAAGTTTCAGCTGCCTAAAGCTCCCAAAGCTACACCTCTGTAGATGTCAGCATTAGTGGTACACCCACATGTATGTTACTGTATTAGGTATATACTCTACTCTACTTAAATATTTGCCTCCAATATTTAAGTGCTAAATAATTTAAGGACCACTTTAATACCTTAAGTAGTTTCAAGCTTGCTCGAAGTACTAACAAACCCTCACCTAAGACATACTTTATTTTATCTTTGCCAAGGATTTGTTCAAGATTCCTACATAATAATTAACTTAGGTAAGTTATTTCAGCAGTAAAAACTACCGGTTCTCGGCTGTACATTAAGGGTCCTCTCTCGAAAAAGCTTAAAAACAGCGTGCAGATGAAGCGGTTTTTCACCGGCACTTACAGAGAAATTACATCTGAGAATTTTTTTTAGTAATCTACATGATATGACACGTAATTTGGTTTAGCCACAATTTTTGTATCGGTATCACATAGTAAGAAAAAAAATCCACAAAATCACCTCCAAATCGTTGAATGGAACCATTTTACTCCTTCATTTTTTAACAAAATAATATAAAAAAAATATCTACTGCTTTGAAATACAAAGGAAAATAATTTGGTTTTGTTACTTTTTAAAAACATGTATTATTTTAATTATAATAAATGAAAAACGCGTCCGTTTAGAGTCCGTATCTACGACCGAGAGAGGTAGTTTGTATGCACAAGGTCATTGGCGTGAATACAAGCCTTAAATAACTAGCATTCGCCACATTGGCTGACGTTGAATGAAATATCTAGCTAACTTTACAGGAACTATGCAAGTACATTTTGGCCAGAGCGTAATTTAGCTGGAGTGAACGCAAAGAACATACTTATGCTGTGGTTAATTAAAATGGTAGGTACGTGAAATTCAAATAAGTATAGTTCCTATTTTAAATTTCAATGAAGGCAGATTTGACCACGTGTATTTCTACATTTGGGTATTCCCATATCTTCCCGTGGGTGTCGTAAGAGGCGACTAAGGGACTTACCAGAGAATGGGCAGCAGCGTTCTCTGTGCTTTCGTAACAGCCATACTGCGATCGCCAACCCGCCTGCCAAGCGTGGCGATTATGGCAAATCCCCCCCATCTGGGGGAGGCCTATGTCCAGCAGTGGACATCTTATGGCTGAAATGATGATTTCTGTATTTATGCAAACCTAAAAAAGAACACTGACTGCTTCGTTGGTCTGGTGCTCGCAAGCAAAACTGCTGTGCATGAGGTAGGTACTCGGTTTCATTCCCAGATCAAGCATTTTTCATCAGGTATTTCTTATCAGCCACGGAGTCTTGATTTGTGACCAGGATGGCAATAGGCTCGCTGTCGCAAATTAGGCGTAATGTTACGATGTTATTAAAAAAGAACATTCGTATTCTGCTAAAGAATAATAAACGTTATTCAAAGTTTCGTGACTGAAGATTCCACTCCCAAGAGAAAAACATAAATACTCATTTAATTTAACGTAAACAGCATACTTAAAGAAACAGTAAAATTTTACGCCTCATTTAATTTGATTGGCTATGTCTCTGCTTAGGGGATTATACACGATTCTGTAATACTAAGCGATATGACTGGGAGAAGAGGTCGATGTACAGAATATCCCAGACGTGTTACTGACTATTATTTAAAATTTATTTGTGTTTACTTGGCTAACAAATTGGCGATATATATATTTTTTTTTTTCACAACTTTTGTACAAATGGTGGGTCTATAACTCGAGGACTACCTGGGTTCGAACCCAGGCAGGCGCATTACTTTGGGTAATTTATTTCATCATCACTGCTCTCCAAAACGGTAAAGGAAATCATCGTGAGGAAACCGGCATGTCCTAGACTAAGAAGACGTGTGACTCCAACCAGCACTGGGCCCGCCTGGTGGACTATATCACATGCCCTCTTACAGAGAGGAGGCCTGTGTCCCAGTAGTGGGAACATTATAGGCCGATGATGATAACTGTAATCCGCATATTTCAAAGTTAACCAGTTTACCTACACTTTACTATTAGAATACAACAAACATTTTAAAATTTTGTATTGACCATGAAATACGGAAGGATATCTTGACTCTTTGTCCCATTATTTCAAATAAATACCACAAAGAAAATCCCACCAAGCCGGGTGCTTGACAAGCGCTGTAAAACAATGTGAACATAATCAAAGCCTTTACCGCTAACACAAAATTGTACTTTTAATTACACGTAAAGACAAAACAAGGTTTTAAATTAAAACAAGAAGTATTTACGCTCCGTAGCAAGGAACGCGGCAACAAAGTCTACGGTGTTCTAACAACAGCACATTCTTTTGTGAAGTTCCACTTACGTAAACGAATTAAATATAGTACAGTCTGTACCCAGCATTATTTGACCCCTCTTCTCATACCACTTGCCCTGTTCTTCTTTATACGAAGGGTCAGGTAATGCTGGGTACAGACTGTACTTTACCTAGTTATGTTGGGTAATGCGATACAGCTCCGTATCTACATGCTTTCGGAGTCAATCAGCTAATGCATAGGCAGTATTTATGAGCCTATAAACAGTTGCTGACGCGTGTATTATTCGTTCAGATGCGATATTATGGGTATCAGTGACATATGACGAGATACATTTGTCCAGTTTTTATAAAAAGGGGCTGAGAATTAATATTCTGTACGGCTTTGCTTCGACGTTTTTGTCAGAAACAAGTATCGTATAGTAAGAATTTTTCTTTAATTTATGTGGCATTTATTGTCAAACGTACATAAATAAATGTGTTTCTGGAAAAAATACTCATGTTCTTTTAATACTATCAGCATGTTGACTTCAGGTAAACTTTATTTAAACGTTTTCATGAGCAATGGGTCTAAAATACGCTTCGTTAGAGCTTTTGATACACCTAACTAGATTTTATTCTTTAAATGATCCTTATCACTGGCGTGTCGTATAAAATATACGTAAAATAAAAGAAATACAATTGGAGGTAAAAGAAAAACATTCATAAATGGAATACTTATAAAATACTTTAGTATCTGTGTGTCGGTCTCAGCCAAGCCTTTTATTTTCACATAAAAAGTTACAATTTGGCACCGTTTGGAGGAAATGGCAATTCAATTTCAGACGTGACGTCCTTTTGATTTAAGAGATCGTCTGAAACTTTAAAGAATTACTTTAAGGTTGTCATACAAAAGTTTGACTTTATATCCGTCTTATCCTTTAATTAAAGTGATGTAAAATTCGTTTTAGTTTAAGGGCTTGTGCCTTCTTCATCTTTACGTTACTCAGTTGAACAATGATATTTAAGCTCGCTTTGTCATCCATAACATCTTTGACAATCAATTTCTTTTGGCTTGTTTAGACCATGGTTTAGAAAGTGTCGGACAGGCATCTTATGTTAATTTCCGTTTTAGTTACACATAACGTATCTTGATATTGACGGCACGGTTAGCGCAGTGGCTGAGCGATTGGACTGCTGCGCTGCGTGTCGCGGGTTCGATCCCCGCACGAAACAAATATTTGTATGGCCTACAGATATTTGTTTCGAGTCTGGGTGTTCTGTGTATGTGAGTTTAAATGTTTGTAAACGCACCCACGATACAGGAGAAATTCTTAGTGTGGGGCCAACGTTTTAAAAAAAAAAAAAAAAAAAAAAAAAAAAATATTCGAAGGTATTTCCATTAAAGCCCAACTTTTTCAAAAACCCTTCTACAAACAGTTCCAAATGGAATGCAGTATTTCAATTTAAATTAATTAATCTGCAACACAGCGCCGCTCAACGAAAAAGTCCCATTTATTTCACGAAACGTTCCGCCATCCTTTGCACTCTCTTCATGACATAAAACTGTTTCAGACCATGTTAGCCGATTTCACTATACGTATACTGTAGAGTTGATATTGAAAATAACTGACGGTCACATCTAGATTTCTTTTGGGTTTACATAAGTACCCATAGGACTGTCTGTCGGTTATACGGCTGTAGTTTTAGAATCAACTTTTGCAGAGTATGCCATGTGTAGCTATGGCCGTTGTTGTAGTTATGGTGCTACGAAACCCTCATTTTAAATGAGACGTAGATGGTGAATATTAATCAAAGAACATTAGATATCGGATGAAAAAAAAGAGATTAAAAGGGCCAAGGGTTAACGGCTCTAAAGCAGTTAAATTCTGCCTCGTATCATATAAAGTCGAGGGTTATAAATCACTTAAATAAATCAAGGGTTACGTAGGCGTTCGCGTGTGCCGTGTGGTGGTAGCTACATTACCGGAACGAGTCGCGGCCGGGCCCGTTAGGAGCAGCTGCTACTCGCAATAATGCCGAATGATATGCATCTCACCTGACGACGCCTATCTTTACTTTTAATTGTTCCAAACAATTTACACAGTCGGATTTTATTCGATTCTAAATACGGAAACAAACAACTTGACTAAATGGAAACCAATTTTTGTAATTGTTATTGCCTATTAAGGGTGTTGCGTTGCTAAAATCCCAAAAACGACGTATGTTTAAAGAAATTTGTTGAGGAATCCTTCCGTACGATTTCCATATAAAAAATATATGTTATACTTAAAGTCATCATAAATAATTCGTATTGTTTAAAATTTTAATAAACCTTCACATTATTTAATAAAAAATCGTAGTATGTCTTAACCTAAATCGAATTTTGTCTCTGTAACGGCTGAATAGTTCGGTATGAATTTTATACCCAAAAATACGTAGTGATGTATTTATCAATCCGTATTGTTTATTTTCTCTGATTTGTAATAAAATTTTAAAATAATAAATTATATCCCGACATTTTGAGGCAAATGCGGCGCGAGACCCGTCGCGCATACTTGGAACGCGCTGCGCCAGTGTCTCGATGACTGTTGTCACGGGTGGACTGCACGCATGTCATTACTTCACAATGTTTTCTGAATTAAAACATATTGTAAATTGTATAGTTATCAATATTTCGTAAAATAAGAACAGAAAATAAGTTTGTAAATATATTTAAAGTAGTTTGTAATTTCGTTTTGTTGTTTGCACCTATCATAGACTAAGCTGACTATGCCTAATAAACGTTAAGTGACGCGTGGCCGAGCTCTCCAAAACTATTGGTAAATTCCCTACGTTTCTTAGTGGATATTTTGGTATATAGATATATCTATGATATTATTTTAATTTTGGACTGCCTCGTTGGTCTAGTGGTCGTAAGCACGATGCTGAGCATGAGGTCCTGGGTTCGATTCCCGGGTCGGGCAAAGTGTTATTGGGTTTTTCCATCAGGAAATTATAAGTAACAGCCACGGAGTCTGGATTTGTGCCCGGTTGATGGCAATAGGCTCGCCCCTATTATATGGGACTTAAACATAACTGGCGAAATGTGGGTGTACTATAAGGTACACCTCTGCCTAACCCTTCGGGGATTACAGGCGTGATGTTATGTTATCTAACTATTTTGTCTTGAGATTTTCGTTTGATGGAAGATGGAGATCTAGATGACTGATGATGTCTCGTACCTAATGATGGTCTCTCATACTACATGATACATTTTGAAGGTCTGATGAAGACCAGGTAACTGCTTATCTGTTCTCAGTCACGGAAATAGTTAGAATGCTCCAACTTTCAGCTTTTATCTCATTGAGCACGGATGCTACTACATGATACATTTTGAAGGTCTGATGATGATCAGCTAAGTGCTTATCGGTTCTCAGTGACGGATGTAGTTAGAATGACCTAGCTTTCAGATTTTATCTTATTGAGCACGGATGCTACTACATGATACATTTTGAAGGTCTGATGATGACCAGCTAAGTGCTAATTGGTTCTCAGTGACGGATATAGCTAGAATGACCTAGCTTTCAAATTTTATCGATCTGAGCACGGATGCTACTACATGATATATTTTGAAGGTCTGATGATGACCAGCTAAGTGCTTATCGGTTAACAGTGACGGATATAGCTAGAATGACCACCACCAGGTAAATGGCACCATCAGTCTCCAAGGCCTCTTCGAGCTCTTTCATATGAGTCCACACACGACGGTTCTACGTGGTGCCATCAATGAGATCCTATACTTACCTTCGGAGTCTACCATCAGGTAGCTGGTATCATCAGTCTCCATGGCCCCCTCGAGCTCTTTCAAATGAGTCCAAACACGATGGTTCTACTCAGTGCCGTCAATGATATCCTATACCCACCTTCGGAGTCCACCATTAGGTACGAGACATCATCAGTCATCCAGATCTTCATCTTCCATCAAACGAAATTCTCAAGACAAAATAATTAAAACGATAAAACAATTTACACCATTAAAACAATAACATACATTACATAACATCACGCCTGTAATCCCCAAAGGGTTAGGCAGAGGTGTACCTAATAGTAGGCGTGATGTTATGTATGTATGTTATTATTTTAATGATTTTAATTGTTTTATCGCTTTTAGCAATAAAACAATTGTAGCAAAAAACAATTGTAGTCGTTCTTGTAGCACGGATACTACTACATTTTGAAGGTCTGATGATAACCAGCTAAGTGCTTATCGGTTCTCAGTGACGAACGTAGTTAGCATGACCTAGCTTTAAAATTTCATCGATCTGAGCACGGATGCTACTACATAATACATTCTGAAGGTCTGATGATGACCAGCTAAGTGCTAATTGGTTCTCAGTGACGGATATAGCTAGAATGACCTAGCTTTCAAATTTTATCGATCTGAGCACGGATGCTACTACATGATACATTTTGAAGGTCTGATGATGATCAGCTAAGTGCTTATCGGTTTTCAGTGACGGATACAGTTATGATGCTGCAGCTTTCTGCTTTAATCTTATTGAGCACGGATGCTACTACATGATACATTTTGAAGGTCTGGTGATGACCAGCTAAGTGCTAATTGGTTCTCAGTGATGGATATCACTAGAATGACCTAGCTTTCAGATTTTATCTTATTGAGCACGGATGCTACTACATGATATATTTTGAAGGTCTGATGATGACCAGCTAAGTGCTTATCGGTTAACAGTGATGGATATAGCTAGAATGACCACCACCAGGTAAATGGCACCATCAGTCTTCAAGGCCTCTTCGAGCTCTTTCATATGAGTCCACACACGACGGTTCTACGTGGTGCCATCAATGGGATCCTATACTTACCTTCGGAGTCTACCATCAGGTAGCTGGTATCATCAGTCTCCAAGGCCCCCTCGAGCTCTTTCAAATGAGTCCAAACACGATGGTTCTACTCAGTGCCGTCAATGATATCCTATACCCACCTTCGGAGTCCACCATTAGGTACGAGACATCATCAGTCATCCAGATCTTCATCTTCCATCAAACGAAATTCTCAAGACAAAATAATTAAAAGCGATAAAACAATTAACACCATTAAAATAATAACATATATTACATAACATCACGCCTGTAATCCCCGAAGGGTTAGGCAGAGGTGTACTTAATAGTAGGCGTGATGTTATGTTATGTATCTTATTATTTTAATGGTGTTGAGACCTCGAGGACGCCTTGGAGACTGATAATGTCATTTACCTGATGGTGGACTCCAAAGGTAAGTAAAGGATCTCATTGACGGCACTGCGTAGAATCGTCGTGTTTGGACTCATTTGAAAGAGCTCGAGGAGGCCTTAGAGACTGATGTTGCCATTTACTTGACGGTGGACTTCGAAGGTGGGTACAGGATCTCATTGACAGCGCTGCGTAGAACCATCGTGTTTGGACTCATTTGAAAGAGCTCGAAGAGGCCTTGGAGACTGATGGTGCCATTTACCTGACGGTGGTCATTCTAGCTATATCCGTCACTGTGAACCGATAAGCACTTAGCTGGTCATCATCAGACCTTCAAAATGTATCATGTAGTAGCATCCGTGCTCAGATCGATAAAATTTGAAAGCTAGGTCATTCTAGTTATATCCATCACTGAGAACCAATTAGCACTTAGCTGGTCATCATCAGACCTTCAAAATGTATCATGTAGTAGCATCCGTGCTCAATAAGATAAAAGCAGAAAGCTGTAGCATCATAACTGTATCCGTCACTGAGAACCGATAAGCACTTAGCTGATCATCATCAGACCTTCAAAATGTATCATGTAGTAGCATCCGTGCTCAGATCGATAAAATTTGAAAGCTAGGTCATTCTAGCTATATCCGTCACTGAGAACCAATTTTATTAGCACTTAGCTGGTCATCATCAGACCTTCAGAATGTATTATGTAGTAGCATCCGTGCTCAGATCGATAAAGTTTTAAAGCTAGGTCATGCTAACTACGTTCGTCACTGAGAACCGATAAGCACTTAGCTGGTTATCATCAGACCTTCAAAATGTAGTAGCATCCGTGCTACAAGAACGACTACAATTGTTTTTTGCTACAATTGTTTTATCGCTAAAAGCGATAAAACAATTAAAATCATTAAAATAATAACATACATAACATAACATCACGCCTACTATTAGGTACACCTCTGCCTTACCCTTTGGGGATTACAGGCGCGATGTTATGTAATGTATGTTATTGTTTTAATGGTGTTAATTGTTTTATCGTTTTAATTATTTTGTCTTGAGAATTTCGTTTGATGGAAGATGAAGATCTGGATTACTGATGATGTCTCGTACCTAATGGTGGACTCCGAAGGTAGGTATAGGATCTCATTGACGGCACTGAGTAGAACCATCGTGTTTGGACTCATTTAAAAGAGCTCGAGGAGGCCTTGGAGACTGATGATACTAGCTACCTGATGGTAGACTCCGAAGGTAAGTATAGGATCTCATTGATGGCACCACGTAGAACCGTCGTGAGTGGACTCATTTGAAAGAGCTCGAAGAGGCCTCGGAGACTGATGGTGCCATTTACCTGATGGTGGTCATTCTAGCTATATCCGTCACTGTGAACCGATAAGCACTTAGCTGGTCATCATCAGACCTTCAAAATGTATCATGTAGTAGCATCCGTGCTCAATAAGATAAAATCTGAAAGCTAGGTCATTCTAGCTATATCCGTCACTGAGAACCAATTAGCACTTAGCTGGTCATCATCAGACCTTCAAAATGTATCATGTAGTAGAATACGTGCTCAGATAGATAAAATTTGAAAGCTAGGTCATTCTAACTACATCCGTCACTAAAACCGATAAGCACTTAGCTGGTCATCATCAGACCTTCAAAATGTATTAAGTAGTAGCATCCGTGCTCAGACAAATAAAATTTGAAAGCTAGATTATTCTAACTACATCAGTCACTGAGAACCGATAAGCACTTAGGTGGTCATCGTCAGACCTTCAAAATGTATCATGTAGTAGCATTCGTGCTCAGTTAGCTGAAAGCTCCAGCTTTCAGCTAACTGAGCGAACTGAACGAATTCGCATTCTGACTATTTCCGTGACTGAGAAGCGATAAGCAGTTACCTGGTCTTTATCAGACCTTAAGAATGTATCGTAGGAGTACCTGTGCTCAGTGAAATAACTAATGAAAGCTAGGTTATTACTTCATTAGTCAAAGTGTATAATTTATTATTAAATATTTTATTCATACATTGTACTCCAAGAGGAAAAAATATGTTAGGCAAATACGATTACCACTCTGCGACACGTTTCTGTTCTTTGGTACGTTTTTCTGTAGTACAGTTGTTTGCCGGTAGGGGCCGAAAAGTAAACAAAAGCCAGTACAGAGGTCAAATCGTCAAAGTCATCCACTGCTGTGTTCCCCTTAACTCGCTGTTGTTAATTATGTAAGAGTATTTTTGTGGCCATTTTAACGACCATTAAATTTTTGTACATGTTTGCCTATTTTTGTGATGTATGTTATAAGTTTTAGTTAGATGTGACGTCTTGGAAGTTTAATGACATTTTCGCAAACGTATATGTAAACCACTAATAGATGAGTTTAATTTTGATCTAATGTGTCTAATTTAGAATGAACATAAATCTTGGTCCCACGCAAGCCAAAGACGCGACTAGAGGAAATTAATTATTTCGACCTATAGATAATGCGTCGGGAAAGTTTCAAGATACATTGCGAACAACCCATATAAATAAAACCGTGTGGCTAATACGTGTCTAACAGTCTGCGAGAGTGAGCCACCATTATCATTAATCTCGAAGTTGGCTTTCAAGACCCGTCTCGAAGAACGGCCCTCTGCAATTCGAGACCGAAGAATACTCCACCGCAAAGTTTGAAGCCTCGCCCAATGAGTCTGGGGCACATTTAAGAGGAATAATGTCCGTCAGTCTTAAGAGGGAAAATCGTTTAAAACAAAAACAATTCCCGCGGTCGAGTCCCGCCGCCCGCCGCGCAGGGCACTTACCAACTGCATTCTGCAGTGAAAGTGTTAGAACGCCACTTAAGTCAACGTCTTATACAACAAAGTTTTTCGCCACAAAAATGTTTTTGTTCACGACTATTTTCGGATGAAAATGTTAACAGTGCAGTGCTATGAAAAACTAGCTGGTATTTGAATAAATAGAGAGCTTATGGAACAAATGAGTCAGATACTACTTTAAACTGCTATAAATTATATTCATTGACGAATTTGTATAGTGTATAATTGTGCAAATGTTAAACACACGGATGTTCGTTCGGTGAATGCTTGAACAGTGAAATGTAATCAATGGCCCGGTGTTTCGTACACACAAACGGAATTTAGATGATCCCGTCCATTTTAATTGGCGTACATTGTTATTTTTTTTTTCTGGAGTGGTGGTGCCAATGTTTGTAAACTAACTATTTCGTGTTATTTTATCGCTTAAAATATTTGAGTGTTATTAATAACCATTTATATAGTCATCTTCGATCGACGATCGAGTAAATAACGTTGAAATTCAGACCTTATATTGTCACCTCTTTAAAAAGTTTTCGAATTCTGTGAATAAATTATTAGTTCCTTGGAGGTGTATAAATTAGTTTAACGACGGGGAAACTCCATAAAGTTTGTCGGGTGTCCAGATACCGGCAGTTTCCGATGCAATAAATTACCCACCGTGTAAAACTAAGAGCTTGTTGCGACACTGTCTTGTAGTTAATGGTGACGAGGTACTTACAAACTGCTGCATGATTCCTTGAAAGTTTTCTTGTTCCAAAACAAATTGCAATTTTACTGCACTTTGTTTTATGTGAGTATAATGGAGCGTCTGCCATGCTTTTATAAAACTTTAGATGTCTGTCTCGGTTCTGAAACGTTAGCGAAAAACCCGTGCTACTTGCATGGGTTTTTTCATCTTTATTCTTCATTATGCATTCACATCGACGTACATGATTATTAAGTTTTTTCAAGTCATTATTAAAAATCCAAACAAGCTTAGTGAAGTGAAAACCTCGCACATGAACATAGTATCATGCTTTTAAGAATATCTGCTTACAAGCGTTTTATACAGAGAATATAAAACCTCTTTTTAAAATATTACAAAGAACTTATAGAAGAACAAAAACTCTTTCTGCATACTAATTGCAAGATATTAATTAAAAATTGGTACCAAAGTAAGATTCAGTTGGAAAGAAAGAAAGAATTTTCAAGATAGCAAGTTTTACAATTGCTGCTTGTTCGTGTGTGGGTGTGTGTGTATAGGTCAGGTTCTAGAAAGGACTCAGAAGCGTGTTCTCATCACATTTAATGAGGGTTCTATTGAAATTCCAGTAAGTATGGTCTGAGTAACCCTGCAAACACCGAAATTGGGTAGCATGTGTACCTTCCCATCTACTATTATAATTTCTCAGAAAAAGAGAGTTCTCCGAATTTATAAACTAGAATTATGAAGTATCACTCCTAGTAGTAGATAACCTATGTCAATAAAAGAAAATAGTTAGGTTTTAACCTAGTTATTATTATAATGTAATTCGCATCTTTCCTACATCAATTATCTTTTTCCTCCCGCTCTGGGCGGAGCGGCGGGAAATGTCAGACTTCTACTGACCAAAAACCACACCTGTTCTTTCTTAGCCCTTTGTGTTCCGGGACTTCCGGGGCAAACAACTCGCAGTCCCGAGGGCCTACAATTGTCTCAAACCATGGTGCTTCTTGTCTTTTCTTTCATGTCTAAATCTGTGTTTTAATATTCCCTTTCTATAACTAAATGCTTCAACGGCACTGTAAATGCCGAACTTTCTATAAGAAACTCTTGAGTTATTACGAAGATTGGCAACATTTTAAGCTTTTTACAATACTTTAATTTTCATGTTGAATTTATCAACGCTCGCCGGCGCTGTCTATCATAACCGTCGCAAGCAAAAACAAAAAAGAGTATTTTAAACTAGTTTTTCATTACACGTCTTATTTTAACTTTTGAGTTTCGTGAAAGAAATGATCCTTTAATGGTTGGTACCTTTAGCTGAAGCAGTTTTAGGTATCATTCAAGACGTGAAATGCGTGCAGGCGTTCATTATACTTATTTGGTTACCGGAGAGACTTTCAAATGTTTATCACTTTTACATTTGACAAAATAATACACTGTAGTTATATTTAAAATAGATTACATCATAGCTATAAGTACCGAGTGCTAATGAATCACGAGCACGTATCATATTAAACAGAACAAGAGTTTCGTTCAGTGTGAGTACGCGACTACGGTATGACCACTTTAAGTTTGCTGTTCCAGGTGGCGCTGCTGGTCAAGAAAAAATGCATCAACATGTCAAACTTGGTACATTTATTTTAGTTCTGTGTTTTCCCGCCAGCACAGTTAAGTTGGTTGATGTGTAGACGAGCTTACAGCAGATTCACATTCAGCTCCTTTACAAAGAGGTCGTTGTGCGCCCGTCCGTATGTTACCTCGAGAGCTCACGTTATGTGCCACCGACTTTCCTAGATACCATCTATGAACTGAGAGTCCTTTTGATGTACTTCATTTTGTATGTAAATGACTGTTTACAGTGGAATGTCAAAGATTTATGTTATAGATGCCCTTGGAGCTTCAGAAGTATTAATTTATTGTACTTGGTTTCAGTTTAGTACCTATTCCTGAACGGTGAATTTGCTGGATTGGTACTTTCCCGTTTATAGAAAACGTAAAGTAAAAGACTGTGTCGTTGGTCTAGTGGTCGCAAGCGCGACTGCTGAGCATGAGTTCGATTCCCGGGTCGGGCAAAGTGTTATTGGCTTTTTCCATCAGGAATTTATCAGTAACAGCTACGGAGTCTGGATTTGTGCCCGCTTGATGGCAATAGGCTCGCCCTCTATTACAGGGGACTTAAACATAACTGGTGAAATGTGGGTGTGCTGTTAGGTACACCTCTGCCTAACCCTTCGGGGATTACAGGCGTGATGTTATGTTATGTTATGTAAAGTAAAAGTTATCTGCAACCGAAGCTAGAGTTTTTTTTTATATTTGCGAAGTTTATAAAACGACGTTAGTAAAACTGTAAAAAATTAAATAGTCACGTAATTAAGGCTCGGCTGCGCTGGATAGCAGAGCTACTACAACGAATTGAAGAACACTAAAGTTTAAAAACACGAACGAATAATTCGTCACTTCATCGTCGCCTCTTGTCTCCATCCAGTTTAATTTATGAATTTGTTCTAGATTGTACACGACTCTGAATGTTTTCCTTTAATTTTCTTATACCTAGGGCGTCATAAACAAAGTGTAAATAGAAAATTATACGACAATATTATTTGTGCCTGCTTGCCGCTGTTGCGAAGATGTAAAACGTGTATGTTGATGTTTTATGTTTGCCAATTAATATGCTTATCTAAAGTACACACGCTTTCATAACTGGTTTGATCTGTTTTAATTTTGGGACTGTATAAACCCACAAACTACACATAGTGGGCGACTGAAGAAAACTCATGCGTCCTAGTCGAGAAACACTGGCGTGGTGGTCGTTCATAGATTGACCAAAGACTTAACATGGAAAAGACTGGAAGAATATGGAATATGCCGAGCATTAGGACAATAGAAGGTAATAAAAACAACGGAACTCTGTTTTAATATCACATAATAATATTAATTATTTATTTAGGTCAGCCTACAATTGTTTACACGTTGCATTTCGTTTATAAGTACACAATATACATTTATGAGTGCAACTATTACTTACAGGCTAACACCACATGCACAATTTAATTTATACTATAGATTATTAATATATTCTAGTAATAAGTTGTGAATTATTAATTATAAAATCAATTTAACAAACAAATCAACAAAAATAAATTAAATGGATTATAAAGATTGGTAATAAATAGAATAACAGATTAATAAATAAATTAAACTAAGATTAAACATTTGGATAACATTGGATAATACTTATAATTAAAACTTAATTGAGTCTAAACAGGTACGTACATATATTAACAAATTGGCAATTCATATTATGTCTTATAATTGTGTGAATAGTATTCAATAATTAATTTTCGAAATGTCCCCATTCTATCGTGGTGAACGTCGATCACGTCACTGCAACTGTTTATGATTGTAAAATCATAAACAGACCAGATATCACGAATGTGTAAACATTCGTGATATTGGAGAGTTAGCACCAAGGGCAGTTCTACGCAAGGGCGGGTAAAGCGGAGTGATGGGATTTCGAGGATAGTGTGCTAGAGCACGAAACTTGAGGAGACCCAGTAACTGTGGACTGTCAATTTGCCCTTTGAAAAATATGTACAGAAACAGTGCATCCATAACTTCTCTTCGGGTTGACAGCGATAGCATCTTAAACGTTTGCAGACGGGACACATAGGAAGGCAGCTGCTTGCATATCCCTTTGGAAAAAGCAAGGTGCCATTGGAATCGTTTCTGGACCCTTTCTAAGAGAAGTTTATGAGTGGCGTAATGAGGTCTCCATACGACACTACAATACTCCAGTATGCTCTGGACAAGACTACTATACAATAATATTTTAGTGCTGACCTGCTTGAACCCTTTGGTATTGCGTAGCACAAATCCTAACATCTTGGAAGCTTTCTTAACAGTGTTTTCGATGTGGGGGATAAAAGTAACTTTCTTATAAAACAGCACTCCCAGATCCCTTATAGTTTCTACTTTGTTAACTTTCTGCTGGTCCATAAATTATATGTCGCTACAGTAATAACTTCGCAATATAATAGCAGCTGCAGCGGTTTTGCGTAGCTCTGCAACAAACGCAATAAACGGTATGACGCAGCGAACTTCAGCAAAGGTTAGCTTTGATACCGCCGGCATTAAATTAGTTTTTCAACTAATGTAGGTAAGTTTCAAATGAATGTGCTCGGACGAATCTGTTCTAATGAGTAATTACTAACTCTGCGAATGTGTCGCGAACGAGTAAATCGAGTTGCTGCTTGAATCTCCCAGGAGGATGTGTAAAGACGTGTTTTTCATTATTAGGTTTCAGGATAGCATCTCTCTTTGGTGTTAGAAAGTTCAGGAAAGTCTTATCGAATCGTTCGACGCAGTTTTCGATGCAGGTGTTATGTTAGAGTTGCATTCAGCGCCGAGAATAAAAGGGGTTTTGTATGAAGGCTGGCCTAATATGTCGGAAATGTGACACTTTAGTAATTTTATCTACGTTACTTGTTTGTATTTGTGTCGTCTATTTATTTATACAGGTTTTGAAAATAAATGAAAATTGTGGAAAGTTGGGCAAGCCAGACCCCTTTTTTTATTTTATTTTTTTATGGTGGGTGGAAAATCATCAAATAACCCCTCCCGCTCTTGGGCAGAGCGGAAGGGTGTGTCAGACTTCTACTGACTAAAAACCACCCATGTTCCTTCTTAGCCCTTCATGTCGAGGCCGCGGTATCTCTTGCGAACAACCCGCAGCCCCGACGGGAAGCCAGACCCCTTGATTGCTACTGAGAAATTTCTGATGTAAAGTCCCACGAACACACTCAGCAGTTCTGATCACTAGATAACCGAGGCCGTCAAACAACGTCAAAAACTTAATTACTTACTTATTTTAATTTTAAAATGATGTCCGTTGGTTGTCCATTCACCAACTAGCTTTTACACCCGGAACTTGGGCCCATGCGTTTCAGAATTGTTTTACAACACACAACTTTCCAAGCCCTTTGTAATATCTAACAATGGTTTATGGGTCCCGGTGAAACTACCTGGATTTGACATATTGTGAAGATCCTGTCCTCTTGCAATAACGCTATTTTTATAGAGGTATTACAAGGATACCTATTACATATTTTACTGCCTTGTTGGCCCAGTGGTGGCAATCGCGACTCTGGGGTGGCTCTGGGGCGCGAGGTCCTGGGTTCGATTCCCAGGTGGGTAAACTGATATTGGGTTTTCCCATCAGGAATTTCCCAGTAGTCGATTTGTGCCCGTTTGATGGCAATAGGCTTGCCCCCTATTACATGGAACCTAAACATAACTGGCGAAATGTGGGTGTACTGTTAGTACATCTCTGCCTAACCCTTCGGGGATTACAGGCGTGATATAATGTAACATAAAATTACTTATGTTATGAATTACTTATTTTAGTCCTTATCATCTACAGTGCTTATTTGTGTTATGCGCATGGAATTAAGCTGTTCTATATAAAACCCAAGTCTTGATTGATGGAATAAAGAAAGTTAACGCATATATTAACGGCAGACGGTATCGGCCAAACCCTGCTTGGAGAGGTTTCTGTAGAAATGGCGTCGAGTTTCAAGTTATGACCAATACTGTAGTTGACATAGAGGTAATTTTCAGTTTACAAATTAATATTAAGTGAGAATGTCACTTAATATTAATTTGTATCAGCTTGTTCTAGAAAATCTTAAAAAATATTGAAGTGTGTATTGTGCACTACATATAAGGGTGCTGTAAATCCCGTCGGGGCTGCGGGTTGTTCGAAAGAGATACCGCGACCTCGGCACAAGGGCTAAGATGGAACATGGGAGGGGTTATTTGATGATTTCCCAACACCCAAAAAAAAAAAAAGGGTGTTGTAAATGTTTAATTATTACCACTAATGTGATGTTAACAGTACACATTTAATAATTTAGGATAAGGTCGTTAAAGCCCAGTACTAGGGCCTCGGACTATCCTACTTGTGTAAAACGACATGCAGGCTCGTAATTTTATCTTGTCTTCGAGTAAGTGCTCTACAAATCGCGGTGACTCGCTGCATCGGATAAATATTTTTTTTCACATGACCATGTTTAGAAAGCTCTAAACATGTTTAGGAAGCTCTACACAGTTACTGTCGCAGGCCGCATGACGCTCACTGGTGTATCTACTGGCCAAGAAGTTGGACAAGTTATAGGTAGGTATTCTCTGTACGAATTCTAGTAGATAACTTCGTACACTATTGTCGTGAAGTATTGTGAGTTTAGAATGATAGACAAACACGTTTTCACCAAGATTCTCCTATTACGTTTATTTAGGTAAAGTTTAGGTACAGTAACGTGTTAGAGTAAAAGGCGATTCTCTCTAACTCGTTGATAGTAACACAGTTATAATTAAGTTTACTGCTGAGACATCCTTAGTAGGTGAAGTAGGTTACAGCGGGAAAAGAAAAATGTACGGCTATGAGAAAATACAAACACAGACACCTATTTACATAAGACGGAACATGGGTGGGTTTTTTGTCAGTACATGTCTGACACTTCCTTCCGCTACACCCAAAGCTGGAGAGAATTTGATGATTTACCACCCGAAAAAAAAAATACACCTATTTACATGTAGAATTAAATATTACTGGCACTACCTCCTGAGAACCTCCTTCTTTTGGGAAGTCGGTTAAAAACAAAGTCTGTCTGTCTGTTTGCGATAAACTTAAAAACGCACCTGCACCGATTTTCATGCGGTTTTCACCAATGGATTGAGTGGTTTGGAAGAAGGCTTTATAGTATTGAAGAGGGCGAAGCCGCGGGCATCAGCTAGTGTATTATAAAGAGGTTCTGTTTTCAAGATTGACACGACACTTTTGACTCCATCAGAATAGGTGTATTAATTATGCAATGTTAAGCATGTGACACTCCATCACGTCCCGACCTTGATGGATATATTATACTTAATTGATTAATAGAATTAGCATAATATATCGCAATCGCGCACACTGTTATTCCACCCTCGTGCCTAATCCCTGATACCTCCTGATCCTATGATACCGTCTCGTTCATTATTAATTCAGTTTAAATACATCCATGCTTTTAAGGTGGTTAATTTAATGACAGGCTGAAAATTTAAAGTAAAATGGAAGAACGCAAAATGGTGATCTCAAGTAACCCTTATAATCTAAATAAGATCGTGGTCCCAAAGCCTGCAATTGCAATTAATTGAAGGTGAAAGAGTTCGTCCTCTAAACCTGTGCAATATAAAGCAACTTAATGATTTTTTTACAGAAAATATTTTTTTTTTTTCAACGTCGGCCTCCGAAGTATCGTATTCGCTGAAAGTCCCTTAACTACCACATAACTCTGTAAAAAAGTTAATTCTCTAATTTCAAATCAAGTGTTTTACCATACAGCAAAATAATAAAGTATTAATAACATTATAACTCAAGTAAACCTTAATACCTTGAGGTTTGCAACCAAAGTCTCCTGCATATTGCAAACTGAGATTGCACAATTGACTATGCAGTGAGCTGTTCTAGCTTTTAGTGGCAGGCGGCCTTGACCTTCATTAGCTGAAGCAGGTGTGTTTCAGACTTCAGTCGGAACTGACGCGCGATTCTCAAAAGATGCATGCATGTGGAAGAAGGTAAAGGGGTGCTCTATGACTGGCACGAGTAATTAGGGTGATAGAAAGGGTCGTTTATGGATGCAGGGAAAGTAAACTCCTTGGCAAAAACCTTAGTAAAGTATCGTAGTAGCCAAACAAAACAATGCGTCTATCTGCGAATGTAATTTAACGTAAATAAATCTCCCTTGTGTAGTAGCAAAAACTGGAGTAGATAATAAATTGGTGTTGCGGACAAGTTTCTTGTTTACCGCTGAGAAAGAGCGACATTCCTACACAAATACACACTGCAATAAACTATGACTGAACCAGACTTTCATAATGAAACATGATGTAAAGTTTAGGTGAACCTCACATAAATCCATACTTATATCATTAATGCGAAATCTGCTTGTCTGTTACCTTTTACCAAGATTGAACGGATTTCCAATGAAAGTCACAAAGTATACCCAACCCTTCACGAAATCGTCAACCAAGCATTCCGTACATCAAACTAAGTAAGTGTACGCCAAAAATATTGACTTTTTATTTGGGGCGAAAAGTCACGGTTTACGGTACGATTTAATGTGACACTCTCAAAACGTTGTGCTGATGGATGGATGGTGGACATGGTGGTGGTACAGGAGTCATAGGGATATTGACCCCCAGTATCTCCGGAACTAGAAGATATCCCAAGTATGATCCAAAACATGACAAAACAAAACTTTACCTTTCGGTTTTGTCAGGGACTTTTTACACCCATTAGGCAAACCGTAACCTAGATAAGATACTTTTATACGATGCTATAGATAAAGCTATTTAAGTGTTAAACTTCCCATATTTTCACGGTTATTTTCCCTTGTTGGTCACAAAATGGCGCAATAATGAAATTTGCGACCGGGGGCGGCGAGTCCGTCGCAGTATTTCAGCAATTAATTCTACAATAGATTTTATGAGTACCTGAATTTTGTCTTTTATATTTTGTTTTTAAACGTAAAAAGTGTAGGTATTCGTGGCCTTAAAAAAGAGGCTGGTATTGTGTATTTGTGTATACGCCTGGCGAAACGATTTCTCCACGACTTATGATCTCCAACTCTACACCATCGAAAAACAAGAGATGAATGATTAATGGGACACCGAATAGAGAAACAAGTAAGTAAGTTACTTTTCTGGTGGTTGCAAGGCTTGCAACCTTTTAAAAACGATAGTTTTACCCAAAACATTATGTACCTAGTTTAAAAGTCATATTCGCGATTATAAGATTGTTATTGAGTTTTCTAAAACATATTATTGGGTTTACGAACCCAATTTTATTCTTAAGCAGTGTTGTAATCACTTACATGATTTTTGTACTAGGTAATATGTTTCAGGTATAACTGTTATTTGCTATAAGATTGCAAGCGTTTCAACCAGAAAAGTAAACAAGGGCGAAAAGAAACTTAAATACATTTCGTCGTGTTTGCGAGCAAAGCCGCACGTCTTCTATCAGAAAAGTGACGAGGGTGCTGTCCTTATCATTTGCGGACTCTTTTATAACCGAAATTACCTTGTACGAAGTTTTCGAACCTCTGATACATTACGTCCGAGTGTTCTACATTATGTAAACGTACCCTTAAGACCCAATTTACTCATAAAGCCTTCTGAATAAATCATACGCGAAAGGACTAAAACTTTATCGTCAAGTCAGTGGACACTTTAATATTAGTTTAACTGACACGTTTGTATCTCAGATAAGTCACTGAGCATAAAGTTTGTTTTAAAAAGAAGTTTTAGTAGGCACTTTGCCTGTCTATGCTGCTGATTGATTTTGTGACTCTATTTTGACAAATAAAATATTCCATCGATAATTTTGTTTTAGTTTAGCTGACACGTTTGTATCTCAGATAAGTCACTCAGCTTAAAAGTTGGTTTTACGAGTATAAAATGATTTTAGTGGACGCCTCGTTGGTCGGTCGCCAGTGCGCATGATGTTCTGGGTTCGATTCCCAGGTCCGGCAAAGTGTTATTGGGTATTCCCATCAGAAATTTTTCAAAAGCAGCCAGGTCAGGATTTGCGCCCGGTTAATGACAATACGTTCGCCCCCTATTACATGAATAATAAATGATGTTATTTTACAAATAGGTTTTTTAAAAACACTTTAACATGTCATTATTTTAAAACTATATGGGTGAGCTGATGTTTCTTACCTAACTACTCTAAGAAGAAACAGCCGAAACCAACTCTCAATGTCTCCTCTCGCTCTGGGCGGAGCATAAGGGAATGTCAGACTCTTACTGGGTAGAACTCATTAGTTTTCCTTCTAATGCCCTTTGAGTTCCAGGGCCCCCGGTAACTCTTTCGATCAAATCCCGTATTCCGGAATCTAAGTAAGTCCTGGTAGGGCAACTAGCGTCTACACATGGCTCCTCTAGGGCTGTAGCTACATATTTTTGCAAATGGATAAACCAATAAAATGGTTGCTTTTAAGGCTGAACTTCATTTCCATTTCCACTCGGTAAAATATGCAACGTAAAATATTGTACCAGTTCACCCCGTTAATCCGGAAAACAATTTAACCGCAAAATTGAATAAATTAAACAAAATATGCATTCAGTGAAGTGTGCCAATTGACTTTCATTGTTTTCAAATCAGGGATTACAGTTAAAGCATAAAATACAGTTGTTCAGGTTTCTTTCATACAAATTAAAATCTGTGTTCTCGGTAACATTCTGATTTAATTACCTAATTGTTAAACGTGTTAGGAATATGATTATGATTGAAATGGACCTCCATTTATTTACATTACGTATAGGGTACCTGTACCTGCCTCGTCTATTTTCGTAGGATTTATCAGACGTCCGACCATCTAAGAACACCTATCTACCAGACAAGAAGGTTCTGACCTCTGTAAGATTTAAGAATAAAGGTACCCATGTAATAAAATGGAAAACGTTTTGCAATCATTTTATTGCTTGTCCTTTGTTTGAGTGAACAACAGGCTAGGCTCATGGTCAATCTCTCCAAATAAAAGTCTGTATACGATTAGAAAACATTTACCTTTCTGCTTTCCTTTACAATGCTCCATATTTGCAGACTTTTAAAAGTTAACAAGAATAACCTTAATAAAAATAAAGATTTTTCACAATAGCTTTGTACGTAAAAGGAGGAGAAATAGCACAATAGCAGTGTGCTGTGGTAAGTTGACAGGGGTCCACATTCGCAAGTCTCATATTATGTGGGCCCCGCTATCGTTCGTATTCCTTTAAGGAAACATTATACCTACTCGACCCGCCTTTTAACGCTCCGCGCTCCCGGTCCTAAGTTATTACTCGCTTTTACCCTTACTGTTGGCTATTACGAAACGTGTGGACTTAAATATATATAACATATTGTACCCCCGGTGCGACCGAAAGGGACAAAGGCACTTCTTAGTGCTCATATTTATGTTTGGCCTGTCATAAATAAACTCAACCTCGATTTACCGTCCAGTTATAAATGTCCTCGAGCACATTAATGTGTAAGATTAAGCGCGCAGCTTTTTATAACACTTTTGCTTTTATTCATAATTAATAATACAATTAAGTAAATTGCCTCAGTTATAACGTAATAACTTTAACTACGTATTGGCACGCAACGTGAACGTTGGATTTATCGGGTTCCATTGTAAAATGTGCCACGAATGTTGGAGCGAAGTGCGGTGTTGAACCTCTCGCTTCACATTTCATTCGGTTAATTAAATTAATGCAGTAAAAATGTTTTTCTGTTCTAATAAATGAAGTGAAGTTGATTCAATAATTCAATGTACGAGGCGATCAATATAACTGGCTTGGTATTATTGGAGACGCCTCGAGACGAGAGCCCACCGCGATGCTGACGGCTTCGGATAATGAATACTTTCGTAAATTAAAAGCCATGTCATTAATTTGCTTTTTCGAAGTTTTAATTTTCTTTTTCTACCTGTCGTTTAGATAGATTCTTGAAGAAGACATGCTGCACCAACCTCAGATGAATAGGGATAAGGGCAAGAAAATGATAATGATGTGATGTGTGTGTGTGTGTGTGTGTGTGATGTGTGTATTGTGTGTGTGTGTGGTGTGTGTGTGTGATGTGTGTGTGGTGTGTGTGTGTGTGTGTGTGTGTGTGGTGTATAATATCTATGATTTAAAAATATATACATTACAATTTTCTAGCTCAGTAGCCTACAACTTTCCTAACGCTCTTCTTTCTTTCTTTGTTTTCACTAAACCATAATTACAGGTTACCTACCCATCACATGTAAACGTTAAAATTTTTACTCAGCCAATTTCGTAAAATGTTTAATCTAAGCTGATAATATGATAGCCATTGTTTATCAAAACTTGAAATTTTATTCAGAAAATAATCATAATAGGGTAGTTGACTGACTAAAAAAAAGATGATTCTGTTTAGTCCGTCAGTTAGATTATCGAAAAATATTGGATACGTGTTTTCTTGTTTTATCAAATTAATAAAAACTGACGAACATAAAACGTGTCAAAGATCATGAGTGGGGGCTTGTGACGTCACAACTTTTTCAAGCACTGTATTGTCTTCATTTTTTGTTTACGTGAAAAAAGAAAAAATAAGTGTCCAATATTTTTGGGAAATCAATCAGACCGACATTTAAGACTTATTTATATCATAATTATGTAAAACATCAATATAATGAAGTGAACGCTTTATGAAGACATCGTAGAAAACCACTGATGCGTGTCGTTTCATTTCATTGATCAAGGGATAGAACAGGGTCTGACATCACTTTAGTCGTAAGCAGGAATAAATAGGTTGTTTATAAGATCTTGTGACTAAATGACTTTCGACTTCCTCGGATGACTGCCGACACATCCGTATGTGCCCAATAACGTAGAAAAAGGAGTGAATATTTTAACTTTCCCTACGAGTCACGCACGAGGAATAAAGATCCCTTTCAAGCGCGACTGGAGCAGAACGGCTTCACCACACAGATTGATCGATCTACATGGAGGCCTGAGCTCGAGAACCCATTTAATAAAAAAAATTAGTAGGAGAAGATTTTTACAGAAATGTTTAACGTTTTAATGGTTTTTAGTTAATTTCAGATAATTATAATATAATAATTCAAGGGGTGCGTTAGACCTCACTGCCCACACGATAAGAAGATAATTCAAACTTAATTTAAGTGTTTTTTTATAGCCTTTGCTGTCCCACTCCCGGTCATTGCCCAGCAGTGGAAAAGCAAAGGCCTCCCCCGATTCCTTCCATGTACGCTTTTCCTCTGCCTCCTCGAACCAGCCCTGGCGGTACTTGTCGAGATCGCCTCGCTACCTCTTTTTGGGCAACCACCAAGTTGAGGCTTTTGTCCAGCGGTCATCGTGCATGCGGTTGACGTGACCCGCCCAATTCCATTTTAGCCTAGCAGCCTTCTTGCCAACGTCCGCTATGCCCATTTTGCAAGTATGTTTTATAATTGCTATCTATAGATTACTGCTTGCTATTGTGTGGTAGGAGTCAACAACCAGATTTCAAGCCATTGCTTTCAGATTTGAAAATAATTTCAGAATATAATTATTAAATTAGTTACATTAAAGTTCAGCAGACAATATCAAGTAATGCGTCGTCGGGAGTGCGCACTCAAGTTAATTCTTATTTGAATAAAGAATTTTATGAATCAATTTGTAGAGACTTGTTACCATTCATCCTTAAACGAAGTTAAAAAACCAATGTGACTATTTTTCGAAAATTATAAATTTTTCATTTTTTGGCTAAAGTGGTACGTGCAAAAGTCTACCTACTAAAAAGATCTTGCAAGAGGTTATTCAACTAACCTTTTTATCTACGTATTTAATTATAACACGTGCAGCAGTTACTTTACCTTACAAGTTTATTTGAGGTTATCACGTTAACATCCATAATAAATTTAGCCCTTTTCCCATGGGGGTAGGCAGGCATCACAGAACCCCACCTGCTACGATCCTAACATACTGTTTTTGCCTCGTCCACGTTCATACATTAAAAGAGATAGTAAAATATTTTTCTCTTGTACAAAATACCAAATAATATATGTTCCAGTTGCTACTTTTAAATGTGTAGTGATTATTTATAGTCGACAATGAGAAAACGTTTCATAAAAAATAGACACCTGAGAAATGATGATCTTTGTTCTTAACAATGACACCTAGTTCAATGCGCACGAGGGATGCACGTACCAAGGGCGCAGGACGAGACTCCGTCGGTCAACATTTGCTCGGATTGCGGCTCTTAATTAATTGCACACATTGCTCACTGCTCGCCACCTTCAGCGAGCATTGTTTGCACGAAAAAATCGCACGAGGGCTCTGTTTGCACGGTATTTTGCTCGTTTACTGAAATATTTAACAAGTAAAAATGTTGAGTATAACGTACCTAAACAATATAAATATAAAAAAATACCCAAAAGATACTGCAATGCTAATTAATGCTCAGGCGATAGGTATAACGTTTTGTTTGATAACCTAAATCCGAAAAGATATTACAATCATGTCTCCAAAATCTAAAAAAGAAATCTAAATTTATAAAAAGATAACATTTCAACTATTAACATTCACGTCGCAAGATGATAATATGCCAATTGCCACTCAGTGGGGCTAAGGTACACAAAATTTCATTAGAAGGTCCATAAAAGTCCATTAGGGTGTGAGTGTGAGAATGGCAAAGGTCGACCCCAAAGCCCCTCACTGCCACGCGGGGCAGGGCGCCACCTGTCGGCCGCTACATTATCTATGCGTATGTTTATTATAATTACCTGTCAGACACTGTCTACATTAAAGCGAACAATGAAGATAACACCAGTGAATTGACATTTATGAAGCTTCACAGCTTTAAGAAAAGTTTTCACTTTTGTGTAAATCTAAGCTCAGTTGAGTAAGCTGTGAAGCTTCGTAAATGATGAGGATTTCCCCGTTTTGACTCCAGTCTGTGAAAATATGAAAAATATAATGAATACAGGAAAAACAAGTCAATAACTTTCCAACACGCAAGTTTGAAAAATACAAACGCTGGGTGTAACTGAAACAGTGAACTAGTTATAGAATTTCATTGCATTCGTTGTTTTTTGCGAAACGAATGATGATCTCGAGCGGAGTTTCAATTGAACAATCAAAAAAGTTCGGTTCCATGAAAAATGTAGCACAAAATTGAATCCAACAGTTTCAATCCTTTGTTGGAGATATGTGTGAATAGATAACGATTCAAAATATATTGAGTTATAAAGTTCACCATGTTATTATATTATTAATAATAGTTATCGCCAGGAGCTCGGATTCACTCGATTACTTTGCCATTTTGACCTCTCAACTTTTGTTTCGATTGATATAAAGTACATTGACACTTTAACTACTAATTTGATTGGCAATTTGAAACAAATTACCACCATCAGGTAAACAATTCGTAACTGTAATACGTGTAAGTATAATCTAAATAAACGTCTTTCATGTTCTCTGAAATGAATAATGAACTCTGTTAGGTTTGTCCTAAAAATTCTTTCCTAAAAATGTACGTTACGTAAAATTTACGTTATTTCTCTTCTCTAAAAGGTGTCTCTCAGCTGTCTGAATTAAAGCAGTCCTGGGTAAGTATGGTCTTCATACAAAATACGTTCTTCACGATGAATATTTAATGAATACGCGAACTTTATTCTACGAAAGATCGTAAACTTCGTGAAAAGTGGAAAAAACTCGTACACATAACAATTTCTCGTAGCAACAGTGACGTAGGCAGTGACTATTTATTTGCTACGCCGTAGCAGCGACGGACGACGAATAGATTGATTCTCAGATAGAGACAGAATCAGATAACAAGTTTACTGTATTTGGGCGTTAATATTTGTACTGGGGTGCTTTTATTTATTGTTCGTATTTTCTTGTCTATCTTCGTCAGATTTAATTAATTAGACGTGTAATAAGATTAGTTGATATAAGATAAACAATTTGAAGCCGAAACAAATGTGGTGCTTCTAGAGAGATGGGTCATGCGAGAAACGATCAATTATTTGAGTTACACTTTAATCTCGTTAGTGAAATGAGTCCTGTGCTTGCATCGGGGACCCTAATGACAGTTGTGAGTCGCATTACAAGGGAGGGCTCGGGAGCGTCGCCGGGGAGGCGGCTGCTCGCAGCTCTCTAAGTCTTAACGACGAAAGAAGATTTATTTATATGTAAATGGACGCTTCTTATTAGGTACGTTTTGCTCGAGGATCGTGACAGGCGCATTGATAACGCTGCAGAGCTGCATACGTGGAACTGGAATGTTTGCTGTTATCTTTATACTACTGTGTAATAATTAAAGTAGCTGTTTCTAGGAATACCAGTGTGATATGCTCTCTGATGTTTCCCTGTTCCCAGCTCACACGGAATTCTTTTTGAAACCGGCAATAAATTTGAATTTTAAATTGTGTTTTGTACCTGTGTGTATATGCTTAAAAAACACATTGCCGCTGGTTTTCCTAACCGCATACGCCGCCGCGCCATTCCGCTGCATTTGCATTTATTTTAATAAAGCGCTTGTATTTGTTATTTTTATTTCCACATTTGAATATACAAAAGGGGTAGCTGGAAGAAAGGACAAACGGTAGGTTAGTGTAGGAGTAATGATAATCTGTATGCGACGTAAAATTTCGGCTCATATCATCCATCTGTGTCTCAAACCTAGAAAAATATACCACTATATACGAGTAACACTAAGACCAAGAAGGTGGGTACAAATAACGAGATAAAGAACTTAACCCTGTAAAGATAATTACAGGAAGGAGAAAAAAAAACATCCCCTACGTCTTTGCCGAAGTGTTAGGTAGGTACCTATTATAAATCAACATTAAGTACCATGCAATACAGAGGGCCTAATATTGCCAGTATCTTTAATGTAGGTACATATTTATAAACAAAACTGCACAAATGAGAATGCTTTCATACGAAACTAATGAGTTACACCGATGCGCGACGTTACGCTCGCAGACGACTTAAGTACGTCGAGATGTCGCGAGACTTAGCTCGCTAATGCACCTAACCTTGCAAGCACCTGTTAGAATAACACACTTAATGACTTTACTGCTTAGTCCAACTTTACTTTTATCTTTACAAAAGGACTATATGTAGTCATGTCAGACTAAGTATTTAACTACAGCAGTTAGTTTCCTATTTAAGTATCACACTCAGATCCAGCCTGTCCCTTTGCTGCTGCCCCCAGTCACGTCCTAAGCCGAGGTCCGTACCCCACAGGGGGTGCCCTTAGCGATTTGTCACTTAGTCTATAAGTTATTTGCCCCTGGCTGGAGGTCTGAAACTCAAGGCATCCACAGGGATTTTCCCGGTTAAGCAGAAGCCATTCTCATAGACTGAACTGCGAGATGCCACTACCAGAAAAAAAAATCCCATATATGTATATAGGGCCTGATAACTCCACAGTACGTAGGAATTTCCTTATCGTGTACGATTACAAATGCCAATCTCACATGTTCAAACACCCGTACCTGGAACAACCATCCAAAGGGAACACAAATATTTGTTCCGGGAAATCAGAAGTGGGGTTCGCGACCCGTAACGCCTAAGAACCGTCGCCGCCCCATAAAACGATTAAATACGAAATATTGACTTTCCCCACTAAAGTTTTACGCGAATCTCCGTTTTCGCAGAAGATGTAACTTTGGAAACTTTGAAAGCTTTATAACTCTTTTATCTTTCATCCGATTTAATTCATTATTTGAACTTTTTTAATATCAAAAACCGTCCAAAAGTAATAATTTTATACCTATCATTTAATGTACGTCAATGCAAATATGAACGATGGAAGAAATACCTAGAAAATGATAAGAACATGTAGTTATACATCTCAGAAACATTATTATTCTGCTTATTTGAATTTTAACAAAAACATCTTTATCTTAAAAGATGTCAGTTGACACTCAGCGTTGCAAAAGAAATCCGCCTGGGCTTCATTTAACAACAGGTTACTCTCATCATCTTTATTTCCTTCCTTACTTATCTTCGCTCAGTATATTCAATGAATAAAAGGCCAATAAATATTTAAATTCTCTGGATTTTTGGGCAGATGTCAAAATATTTTCACTCCCCTCTTAAATAAAGATTTGTTTTATTGGTTTTACTTTTTCATTTGCTTTGATGATGAATCGGTTCCGTGTATACCTAAGTCTAAATAGGAGGAAAACGAAAATTAAGACAGATGACGCTTATTAGGAATTCAAATAGAGGAGGAAAAACAAGGGAAATCCCAGAGCAATTTAATTGTAATTTCATTTACTAAAGGAGGAAGACTAAGGTTTTTAGAATCGCAATCGCACTTTTGTCGCCGTTTTATTTCATTTCCCAGAAGTATAGGTACTACCTCTTAGTTATTTGTAGGAAAACAAGAAAAATAAAAATATTATAATTGGTACACTGTATTAGCATAATAAATAACATTTCTTTTGTTGGTACTTATGTGATACGCACGTTGATTTTCAATGGTTTGAGTCATCTTCTTCTTCTTCTTATATATAAAAATGAAACCCGTTTTCCGTTGTCACGACTTGGCATGAAAACGGCTTGACCGTTTTGGCTGATTTTTTTTTTTAAATGTTCGTTGAAGTTCAAGGATGGTTTTTACGGCGAGAAAAATTCGAATAATGGCCGGAAAAGCCCTAAAAACAGCCCTTTTCTTTTTCCCATACAAACGTTTTCTAACTAAAACGTAAAATCAATTTGAGCTTTAATACCGTACCCATAAAGTTCAAGTGTTAGTGGAGAGGTTCCGGGAAGGCAAAACAATTGAGTGACGTTCAGTTGTTCAGTCAACGAATGACAACTTCAAACAGACCATACGACATTATCACAATAATCACAAATAATTACTGTTTCTTTCCCAATAGAAAAACGATTTTTCAAATGGTGTTTACGTATAATATAAAAATTAATTGCTGTTAGTTAGTCGCGCTAAAACTAGAGAACGGCTAGACCGATTTGTCTAATTTTGGTTTTGAAACATTTGTGGCAGTCCAGAGAAGGTGAGAAATTAGTAGTATGTAGGTAGGTAGGTAATAGGTAGGTGGTAGGTAGTTGGTACGTAGGCAGGTAAAAGGGCATTGCAACGCACGCGGGGTACAGCTATATTATATAAAAATGAATAGCTGTTTGTTAGTCTCGCTAAAACTCGAGAACGACTGGACCGATTTGGCTAATTATAGTGTTGAATTATTCGTGGAAGTCCAGGGAAGGTTTAAAAGGTGAGAAAGTGGTAGGTAGGTAGGCAGGGTAGTAGGTAGGTAGGTAAGTAGGGTAGTAGGTAGGTAGGTAGGGTAGTAGGTAGGTAGGGTAGTAGGTAGGTAGGGTAGTAGGTAGGTAGGGTAGTAGGTAGGTAGGGTAGTAGGTAGGTAGGGTAGTAGGTAGGTAGGGTAGGAGGTAGTAGGTAGGTAGGTAGTTGGTACACAGGCAGGTAGTAGGTAGGAAAAAGGGCATGGCAACGCATGCCGGGAACAGCTAGTAACTCATAAATTACATTTAGTATTTCCAAATGCGGAGTTGATAGGAAAATTAATCCACAAAATTATCGCAAAATTTAAATGTAAAAAAAGAACTGTAGTTAGTATTAGAGAAAGTGGTAGGTAGGTAGGTAGGGTAGTCGGTAGAGTAGTAGGTAGGGTAGTAAGTAGGTAGGGTAGTAGGTAGGTCGGGTAGTAGGTAGGTAGGGTAGGAGGTAGTAGGTAGGTAGGTAGTTGGTACACAGGCAGGTAGTAGGTAGGAAAAAGGGCATTGCAACGCATGCCGGGAACAGCTAGTAACTCATAAATTACATTTAGTATTTCCAAATGCGGAGTTGAAACATAGGAAAATTAATCCACAAAATTATCGCAAAATTTAAATGTAAAAAAAGAACTGTAGTTAGTATTAGAGAAAGTGGTAGGTAGGTAGGCAGGGTAGTAGGTAGAGTAGTAGGTAGAGTAGTAGGTAGGGTAGTAAGTAGGATAGTAGAGTAGGTAGGGTAGTCGGTAGAGTAGTAGGTAGGGTAGTAAGTAGGTAGGGTAGTAGGTAGGGTAGTAGGTAGGTCGGGTAGTAGGTAGGTAGGGTAGTAGGTAGGTAGGGTAGTAGGTAGGTAGGTAGGGTAGTACGTAGGTAGGTAGGGTAGTAGGTAGGTAGGGTAGTAGGTAGGTAGGGTAGTAGGTAGGTAGGGTAGTAGGTAGGTAGGGTAGTAGGTAGGTAGGGTAGTAGGTAGGTAGGGTAGGAGGTAGTAGGTAGGTAGGTAGTTGGTACACAGGCAGGTAGTAGGTAGGAAAAAGGGCATTGCAACGCATGCCGGGAACAGCTAGTAACTCATAAATTACATTTAGTATTTCCAAATGCGGAATTGAAACATAGGAAAATTAATCCACAAAATTATCGCAAAATTTAAATGTAAAAAAAGAACTGTAGTTAGTATTACAATCGAATGATAATTATCTAAGAAGTTAGGTACCTAAATAGTGTACCTAACTGAGTTTCATAATAACAGGCAAGTAAGATAATAAGTGATATACAGTAATGACCACGGGTGCAAGTTACAAGTAAACAGGTCGGGGTTATCTGCATCCATTCTGTATATTTACTTATGTACGCTTTCTTATTGCCATTATATAGGATAGCTATTGAACTGTTCGCACGAAGTACTCTTCCTCTCTACAAAACTCAAGTAAGTGTAAGAATTTTTTTGACATTTTTTAATTCACATGTTTCAAATTGCTAGTATTAGCATGTATGTACATAAGTCGCTATAGTGCAGCAGACTATCAGATTTCACTGGTAGTTTGGCAACTTTCTGCATCAAACTAGCTCATTCTTTACCAAATAACGATAAAAGATTATCCATTTATTTCCATAAATAAGTAAAACCGTAAATGTTTTCAGCAAGATAAATCAGATATTACGATACGTAAATCCACTTAGCATCAATCGCTGATCAAATATAAATCCCGGAATACCTATTTCCCGTAATCTTCCTTTTTATTGTTGATTCGCAACACGCTCGCAAGTTAGTGTCGTTCAATGCCAGTCTCGGGAAACTGAAGATTGTTTTCAGTTTAGCTAGAACCGTTTGGGGTTTACCCGACCCTTGGATGGATCAATTCTGATTTGGTTAGGTCCGGGCCGAATTGAAAACGAGGGCCAACCTTAATTTGCATTATATGTAGGATTTTTACATAATTCAATTAGATAACCCGAAGTTTTTCGATAAACAAAAAACATTATCTGCGCGGACGGGCAAAGCGGACGGCAGGAGAATATTAATCTCTGGCAGAGGAGCCCGGGGGCCGTCCGGCCGCGGTCGGGAGCCGGACACTGCCTGCTACCACTGATAGGTTCCTGCTCTGAATTCTCTCCGTTTAGTGACCGCATTTTTAAGCGAATACCAGTAAAACATTGCCCCATGTCGTACGCAACCCTACAAACAAATGCCATCCCAAATTACGCCCATCAGATAAACACGGAATACCAAACAGGAAAATTTATGGAATCCGATTTAATAATTATAAACTTAACGTTTTATATTTTTAAAATAAGTACCTAAATTAACCCAACTTGCACAATTTCATAAAAGTTTTATAATTTTATTCAAAATTGAGTTTATACGAGTACTTACTTTATTTTAGATATATTTTTTCTTATTTACTTTTCAGTTTGTATTCTTATTATAATAAATATAACTAATTCAATTTGCATCCTGGTTTCACCTACACTTTTGATAGACTCTTGCCTTGTATATATTAGTTATGGAGTCATAACCCATCCAGTAAATAGATGTCAATTTAATCAATTCAATTCATTTATTGCATCAAATGTGGTAGGTACAGTAAGTTCTAATTATATAAAATATTTTGTAACATATATTTGGCCAATATATAGCATGCATGGTCAAGTTTTTACAGTTAAATAAAATATGTCTGTGCTTTTAAGAATAAAATTTACTGGCACACTTTTGAACGAACTCATCTATCGAACTTGACTCCACCAACCACAACATTTCCAGAATGAAGGCGACCCTCATCCTGTTGTTACTGGCGTGTGTGATGGCGGCGGTGTACGGTGACCTGGTCTGCGGCTCCAACTACTGCAAGCTGAACCCCTGTGGGTCCCCCGTGGCCAGCAGCAGCTGTCGTAACCCCTCGGTGTACCGCGCCAACCACGCCGGCAAGTGCGCCTGCTGCCCTGCTTGCGTCACTTTCCTTAGTAAGTAGACATTTTATGTATTTATATCACTGTTCAGTCACTACCTGCACCGACCAGGATTTAAATTAGACCAACGATAGAACTGTCCAACTCATTACTAATGTACTACAACGGACAAAATCTGAGTCATCAATTCGAAAAGAAGAAGAGTAATATTCAGCTGAAGTTCTGCATAAACTCGACGAATTTATTTCCTCAAGTTTTTTTTTGTTTTACTGTACCTACATTGATATTATACAAGGTACATCAAATTAAGTAAATCTACACAAAAATGATTAGTGTTAATGACTTTTTTTTGGGGTGAAAAATCACAATTTTATGTAACGCACTCAAAACGCTATGCTGAGGGATGCATTTAATAGTGCAAGGATCGTGGAGGTATTTTAAGAAATGTTATAAATATTAAAAACTTATATTTAACAAAAAACTTTGCCCCGGCATAGTCTAGAACAAAAAAAATCACACGCCCGGGGAGAACAAGTACCTTTCAGATTCATTAAGTAAGGGGATTTGTAAACCCATTAGATACCTATAAATAGCAAAGCTTTCATTGTGGACTTAGAAAAGAAAACTTTGAAAGAAACTTTAAGGTTAATCTGTACAAACGGAGCGGGTACTCGTACTTATAGATTGTTGATTTAGGACTGAAAAGATCATTTTTATGTATTTAGGAACAGTCAAGGGTCTCTTTCAATCCCATTTATAGAACTCTCTGGGACTTATATTACAAATATTTTGTTGTACTTTTGCCCGCGGCTTTACTCGCGTGGTAGACGGAAATAATCATGGGAATATAATACTATTACCTTTTTTTTTTTGGCGGGTGGAAAATCATCGAATAGGTCCCGCTCTTGGCCAGAGCGAAAGGGAGTATCAGACTTCTACTGACTAAAATCCATTAATATTCCTTCTTAACCATTTATGTCGAGGCCGCGGTATCTCTTGCGAACAACCCGCAGCCCCGACGGAATACAATACTACCTTAGTAGGTAAGGCGCTTACCGCAGTGGAGGCGGTAAGGCGGATTTTGTGGCAGTTTGCCACGCGGAGAGGCTCCGACCGTGCCCATACGCGCAGTTGGTTTTTCGATCAGTCGTAGGGCGAGAAACAGAGGCGACCGCTCTGAGCAACAGAAAAGGTGAACAAAGACAAAATGCAATTCCGTGTCAAATGATGTTCATCCCATGTCTACCAAATTTATTGAAATTTGTACCAGCATTTAAGTGTGAAAAGGTAACCAGACAGACAGAAATGAGTGTATAATATTACATCAACAGTCAGTAAATAAACTAAACATCTGCTTCAATTGAAGCCCACACAAGATAGCTCACGAGAGAGTATGCCCGGTGTAATATCATTAGTATACAGGTGAAAACCGTCGCAGTTCCAAGAATAGCAAGTCTTCCTAATAATCCTGTTATTACCTCCACGGCACTCGCGGGAAGTGATTACATTGTCGGCGAGACAGCGCTACTGTATAAAATAATGGAAATTGTCATCTTTTTACAAGCTACGACACTTTTCCTTTTCTTACGGCGATATAAAAGTATACACGATGGCTACATTAGGACGTAACTATCAATATAATGGTTTTTTTGGGTATTTTAAGTGCAAATAGAGCATAAATAGAAAATATCTATTTGTTTTGACAAATGGGGATCGCAATTGCATTAAAAATGAAAACAAGTCAGAGAAGATGAACCGTTATAACTTGGTTTATTTTTAGAAAAGCTCTGAAGTTATAATCTTATAAGAGACTAGGACTCCTGAAGACTTATTTACTTACTTTGCTAATCCGCTAATTTAATTCTCAATTTTCCCAATATCCGAATGACGTTTAAAACTGATTTTGTTTTCTACTTCAGATGAAGGTGCTGCTTGCAAGACTTACAGCAAGGAGCTTGGAGAGACCCCCTCCGCCATTTGTCGTGAGCCCCTGAGATGCCTCCGAGGCGTATGTACCAAGATTACCCCTCGGCCTTAAGATATATATTCTACTCTACTACTCTATTTACCTTTATGTCATTTTTATAACGATCATGAAAGGATTCAGCTCATAAATACTGAAAAATGTCTTTGTTTCTATTTAAAAAAAAGTTGAGTATTCTTCTCCACCATACTACGTAGTTTCTTCCTTTTTACTCCTACCCCCTCCCTGCACAATAGGTGAACTATTTCTCTAAGAGACGACTGCATAAAACGAGTTAAAAAACTATGCGGGAACAGTTAGTAAAGCCTTTTTATTTGACCACGAAGTTGAATGAAGTATGCATCGAGTTCGTATTCGGTATGACATCGATTTTCTGTCATGTAGTATTGTTGATAGACACTAGCCAGAATTTGTTATTATTTAATGCGAGAATACAGAATAGAATAGACTGCCTCGTTGGTCTAGTGGTCGCAAGGGCGTCTGCTGTGCACGAGGTCCTAGGTCCTGGTCCAGCAGGGCTATTGCGTATATTTTTAAATGTCAGTGGCTATCATAGTGTCCATCAATTAACTGTCAAATGGTCCCATTTTCCAAACTATAACGATTTGACAGTTAATCGATGGACACTATGATAACCACTGACATTTAAAAAGATACGCAATAACCCTCCAGGTCGGGCAAAGTGATGTTGGGTTTTGCCATCAGGAACTTCTCAGTAGCAGTCTGGAATTGTGTCCGGTTGATGGCAATAGGCTCGCCCCCTATTACATAGGGTTTAAACACCTCTGCTTAACCCTTCGGGGATAACAGGCGTGGTGTTATGTGATGTAATACAGAACATTCTTGAATATAGACGTCATGTTGTCAAATTTTCAAGCGAATGAAGTTGTGGGAAACAGCATGTCAGTAATAAATCCTTCTCCTGCCAGTGTTCTCCTGGGGGTTTGAAGAGTAGAGTATCACTTAGTGACTCAGATACATATTTTATGTTGTCACTGTTATTAGGTAGGTAGTATATTTTGCTTAAGTTAAGGGCTCTGCGGTGAATGACTTTTGTACTCATTTAAAAAGTGATTACTTACCTGTTTGATTACAACGTTATCATTAAGTAACACCTGCAGTTTGTACGATTGCACACCTGCATTTATTTAATCAATAGCTCAAGATATGAGATCAAATATGACTCGCAAAATACCTACGTTCCGAAAACATACACTTTCGATTTTTACCGTCACTTATTTTTGGGTAAAAGTAAAAGCACTGCAGCTACTCGTAAACTGGTTTCCTAGTCATAATTGTCAAGGTATTCCAGTACAAAAAGCAAAGTGGACCGAATGCGCGTTGCAGCCATACCAGTGTTTCAGAACAAAAGCCATTCGCTTGACGTTGCGACGCGACCACTTCACCACGCCCGGTGGAAATTGAGGACCACCTTTGTACGACTTCCTTGGTGTTTTACAAATAAAAATTACCTGTGTGCCATGCCTATGGCAAATACATCTGCCTGGAAAGTTTCACTGTAGATAAAATAGGTAAGTATGTCAAATTATGTTTCAATACACTTCCTCGAAAAAAGGCTCTTATTGCACTACGATTAGGTTCGACATGCAACGTATTTCGCACGCGTACGTTTTTCTTATTTTTCCACAATATAGGGCGAAACAGAAAATTACCACAGATAACTATATACCCTATACTAAGTCCAAATAGATAAAAAAAAATAGGAAATTTAAAAAATATCACCAGCAGCTATAAAGTCGGCGATGTTTTTTATATAATTTGTCATTTTCAGTTGCGTCTTTACAGCAAAAATATTTTTTTTATATTTAAATTGTTTTTATAGAATACTATAAATAAACATGATAATTTAAACAAATATTTACTTTTATGTAACACTATTTTATATTTTTCCTGTGTGCTGTTTAGCGGCTGCTTCATACCTTCTTCAAATGGCGAAATTAAACCGCGGAAAAAACCAAATTAAAACATATTGTCCTAAAAATGGATGACAAAAATATTTAAGTATCGTTATTAGTTAATTTCTTCGAAAGTGTATTGGAAAACGTCGTTTGATACAAGTGGGAATTTATTATAGCACTTCTCGACCCCATGAACACCCTCGTATTACGGGCTTGGGTCTTTAATCCGCCTCAGATGCAATAACAAACTTTCCGCACTTGTGTCAAAATGTACTACATTTCTCTTTCATTGATAAATGAATGGTTTCGTAAACATTTGTGAATAATGTTGCTAAAATGCACTCTGACCTATAAACCTCTAATATGCGGAAATTAAAAAATACCGTTATAAAACTTCGCAACAAGAACGGAATAAAAAGTAAAGCTGCAATTCTAAAACCCAGTCAGTGTTATTTATGTGCGAGCAGTTGTGAGCTATCAATCTGATATTTCATTTTTATTAGGAGCAGCTTCAACCGCAGGCGTGCAATAAATGTCAGTGTCATTCTCTCGTTGTGTCCATACTTATGTGCAGTTTTGTTACATTGTTTATAATAGTCATGCTCTGTTTCCTCGCTAGTCGAGTGGTTAGCCTGTGGGGAATACTAGGGATGGACAAGAGTGGTAAGTTTATTGTGAATTTGTGGTTGTTTCGAGTTCCAACACCAAATAAATCCTTCATGGTATCCTGGCGGATTTGTTTTTCGAGGGTAAATATATATGTCATGTGTTTATATGTTGAATGTGTTTTGTATCAAAACTAAAAAGACCCTTGTCAGTTTTAGAGGCCGGAAGTAAGATCATAGAATATTATATGCAATTCATTAGTATGAGTAAGAATAAACATCCGCCCAGGCCACTCCAGTGCAGCGATAATTAATTCTGCTCTCAGTCAAAGAGAGCTACTTACCTACTAACGAATGCCTTTAAAATCATATTTGGCTTTATTGAAACATTTGCGCTGGTTCGTTCAATTTTTTTACAGCGCAATGAGTAAGTACTTATTTATTAGTCCAATTTATAAACTTCTTTTCAATTCTAACAGCTTGATGAAAAGGCAAACTACCTTTAAAAGACACTTCAGTATTTCAAGAGCTATCTTCCTCCTTGCCCGCTTTTCATCTGATATTCTGTTTAATAGCCTTTCTCTTGCTGTATAAAAGCTTGGTAAGTAATTGAAAATCTATAAAGTATTTAAACGTCCAACTTACCACAGTGTCTCAAGACGAAAGTCTATGACCAGTGTGTGTTGCCAGTGATTACATACGGGACCGAAACGTGGTCGCTCACAATGGGCCTCATCAGAAAGCTGAAAGTCACCCAAAGAGCAATGGAGAGAGCTATGCTCGGAGTTTCTTTGCGTGATCGACTTAGAAATGAGGACATCCGCAAGAGAACCAAGGTTACCGACATAGCCCGAAGAATTGCCAAACTTAAGTGGCAGTGGGCAGGGCACATTGCTCGCAGAACGGATGGCCGATGGGGCCGGAAAGTTCTGGAGTGGCGACCGCGAACCGGAAGACGTTGCGTTGGAAGGCCTCTCACTAGGTGGACCGATGACCTGGTGAAGGTTGCGGGGATCCGCTGGATGCGAGATGCACGGGACCGGTCAATGTGGCGACACTTAGGGGAGGCCTATGTCCAGCAGTGGACGTCTTTCGGCTGAAATGATGATGATGATGATGATGATGATTTAAACATTTACCTAGCTAATGTTAATAGATGTTATCATGTTTACGTGATCTTGACAGCTGAAAATTATGGAGTTTCGTAAATAGATAGCACTAACATACTGTGGTAGGTCTTACGATGAATGTTCATTGAAGACAAAATATTGGCTGTAGTTAGTAACATATCGACGAGGCGACGCCTATAAAACGAATAATTAAACGTGTGCGTGACAGGTGAGTGAATTATGAACGCACGAAACGTAACATCCTTTTTTCTATTTCTGTGAAAATTGCTGCTGTTTTATCACGTAAATTGAATATTTGATGGCACGAAATTGTTTCATAAGGTGAAATATTGTAGTCATATCTCGTGGAGCCGATGACACGAGAAGGTTTAACGTGTGACGTTGAATCGAGCAAGGGACGGTACGATAAAGCAATTGTAAAATCGTCTGACCGAGGCTGTAGACGCGGGCCTGTGGACGGTGAGTGATGGGTAAGCTCGCCGTCCGTCCGTCTCATGACGACGACAGGCCGTGTCGACGGCGCGTTCGTGTTCCACGCGCGCCTCAAAGAGATGTCAGCAACATGGAAGGAGCCCGCAAGGGCCGACGCCCGTCGGGGCTGCGGGTTGTTCGCAGATACCGTGGCCTCGACATGAAGGGCTAAGAAGGAACATGGGTGGTTTTTAGTCAGTAGAAGTCTGACACTCCCTTTCGCTCTGCCCAAGAGCGGGCAATTTTCCACCCACCATAAAAAAAAAAAAAAAAATGTGTAGTAGGCTGTGTAGCCGTGCCGCGACTAAGTGTCGACCCCTCTATGTAGATTGGAGAAAGATTCGTTTTTCTATCGAGATTCCATTATTTTAATAACTCATTACTTGCTTATGCAAGTGATGTTACAACGTGTAATGTATGAATACGAGTCACCGATTGCATAATATTTCAGTACATTTATACCATTACAGTAAATTTTCCTTATACTTATACCTTGGTCATGGTCTTCATGAGTTTCCGTATAACAAGCACTTTTTTAATTAGAATGTAGGTTTATCAGTTATAATAATATTCCACGTACGTACCTACTAACGTACAAAATTGTAAAACCCAACCGAAATATCCTTTTTCTTACAAATTACACAGACAACTTTAAAATGGCTGCTATTACAGCTAATGTATAGAGCAAGCTCGTGTTTGAAGGTGAGAAGGTGATTCAGGAACGGTGGAAACTCATAAAGTTTTTATGGATTTTCATTGTTTACGGCACGCCCGCGCCGTTCCGCGCGGCCTTATTACTATGTAAGTTGCAGAGTTACAGGTGCACAAACAAGCCTTTTGACCTACCTTAACAAAGAATATTATGAGATTAGCTTGTGCCTTATTAAAACTTAGGCAAGGAGCAAGAATATGGAAGGGAGAAAAATGTGTTGTAACTTTTTATGAACATGTATGCCATTGTTGAGTTTATGAGGGGGATTCTCAGTTTATATAAAAGAATACCCAGTTTTGAACTGACGTTAACTAACCCCCCTTTACCCTAGCCTCCCCCACCACCACCCACCCTCGGCAGTTTCAATTACTTTGCCGGTCCTACAGCAAAGCAGTCAGCTACTCGGATGAACAACCATTGACTTGGTTCTAATGTTAGGTTGTAACAACTAAAAACGATGTAATACATTAAAATAACTAAACTAACAACAAACTATGAAAGGGCATCAAATAGTCTTTCTCATCGCTGGCAGCTGGTAATGTGCCCAATAGATTAGCAGCGTTGCCCCGCTATATGGCAACACTAGCCCCTGTACAAGGTAAAAGTCAGCTCTTAGGTGACGCAAAGCGTCAACCAGGTGTTTAGGAAATTCCTTTAAAAGGCTGTGAGCACTCGCAACCCACGGTCTGAGACTTTCAACCCTTTCAAAAAATATATTTTCCACAATCGCCTACTATATTTACGCCGCTTGAGTTTCTCTGAAAGCAGTGGCAGCGCCAGCACAGCACGGTAAGCTTGTAAGTGATGGTGCAAGAGTATCGACACATGCTGCGTCCTACATCGAATGCCTACCCATTTTCCAAGTAAACAAAGACATGACGTCTGACATTATGCCATCGTCGCGTGCCAAGCCATTGGGCTCTAAGGCAGTTGGAACGCCGACGGTAATGAGAGTTCGTCGCATCATGTCGTGTGAGTTCGCTTGCCGCGTAATACAGCCCGAACTTCGGTTGTAAATAAGTTAGTTTTAAATCAACTTTCGTGTTGGTTCATGCAATTAATATTTGTATTTCCGTTATTTATTTATAATCAATTGTTCAAAACTTCCGTGAAGCTATTAAGGTAAATTTATAATTACATATATATCGTCATTCCCTGGAACGCTTCTGACAGTAGTGTATCGTTTTTACTGTGCTCTCGGTTATAAAATCCAAAAAGTCACGAAAAGTTAACGTTGCTGTGTGTTGTTGAGCGTACTAGTTAGCCAATTAACTCTGCTATCAAGAAAACTAAACAGTGCTAATCTACAATCAGTGACAAATAAGCTACAGTGAAAAAACTTTCAAAAAGTTTGTACCAAACGGACAGTCATCGTACGACAGTCACCTACTCCCCGCAACCAGCCTACCACCCCGCTGACATCCGATACATGCTTCACGTCACCGCAAAGCAGCGCTGTAACGCAACTCGACCATCGTGTACGTACTTACATTTGTTTTCACTAGACCACTGAAAACTGTATTCTGCTAAGGACAAAGCGTCGAATTACGAACATCAAACTCTTTATTCAAGAATATTACTATAAGTAAAATGGCTACACACAGAACACCACCTAAAACGAACGACCTAACTTTATCAAACATGTCTACCTCTGCACCAGATCTGAATAAAATAGATTCCTGTGACATCAGTACACCTATTAACATAACACAACGTAAAAGACCACGTTTACATGAGGATTGTACACCAAACAATAATTTTACAAGTTTTAAAGACGAAATAATGTCCATGATGAACGAAATCCGCGTCTCTCAAAATAATCGTCTAGATAAGTTGGAGGAATACATGATATCCATTCAGGAGCAGAATAAAGACATACAGAAAACAAATATTGATATCGATAACTCAATAACGCACTTGTCAATGAATGTTAAATCAGTCGAAGATAAAATAGACCAACTGGAACACGAGCGTAAACAAATACATTTACACATATCGGCACTGGAAGAAAAGCTCGATTATCTCGAAATTGGTAGTTTAAAATCATATACGGAGGTTAGAAATGTACCTAAAGTCCACAATGAGAAGAAATCTGATCTGTTTGGATACGTCTTTAACTTGGCTAAGACCGTAAACTATCAGGAATTAAATAGAAACGATATACGTGACGTCGCCAGGTTACCGTCTAAGAAAGACATAAACAATTCGTCAGTCGCAGTTGAATTTACAAACACGTTGACCAAACAATATTTTCAAGAAGCAGTCAAGAAGTATAACCTCTCTAAACAACAATCTGATCAACTCAACTCAACCAACATGGGCATTCAAACTTCAAAACAACCAATCTACATCTCTGAATTACTCACAGCTAAAATGAAGCGCCTTTTATTCCTTGCGCGAGACTTTGCAAAAACCGCTGAGTATAAGTTTGTCTGGTCCTCAAATGGTTATATTTATATACGCAAAGCTGAAGGAAAACCTTACATCCGTATCAAAAACGAAGTTCACTTGAATGAACTCAAGAATCAAAGTAATGGTATTTGACTAACTATCAATCTTTTGTATATGTCATTTGTTTTGTATTGCCTTTCATTGCTTGTCATACTTTCACTATTTTATAATAATTATGCATGCTTAGTTTTAATTGAAAAATATGTCTGTACAACATCACAAATTAATACTAACTCTAAACACCAAATACAACACAAACAAACATTACACTTAAATAACACGTATACCTTCACCACTATCACTGCTTACCCACTGAAGATAATGAATCACTCACCGCAGAAAATAAACACATCGTCACCAAACAATAAATGTATCAAGTATTTAATTCGTGTTAGCTCACTCGTACGCGTCATAACCTCACTTTCTTCGTATATACTTCTGGCGATATTCTTAATTATTTACATATATTTTGCACTTTGTATTACTACACACACTCTTAGAACCATTCTAATCAAGATAAATATTGTTTTTCCTTGCTTCATCTTAATTCATAATGCTAATAAACATTTAACTACGGGAATGAATATAACACAACAAGGTTTAACGAACTCCCACTCAACGTTTAGTATTTTATGCACGCCTATACATTACACTACCTATCTGAATCTATACAGTAGTGGTAAGCGCTCGCTTAATGACTCAAACGTTAACATGCCGATAATCACACCTCAATGTTTGTGCGTTTGCTGTTATTCCGGGCCAATAATTTCTATGTCCACTTTATTTTTTATTGTTACAAATGGCTAATACCGACGTAGAAATTGATGGTTTAGCCATATCAGAGTCCAGAGTCTGTAATGCTGAAGACTGTCATAGCTTTATCTCACACAGTAAATCCAACTTAAAAATACTAACTCAAAATATACGAAGCATTTCTCGTAACTTTGACGAACTAGCTGTTCTCTTGCACAGATTGAAAATGGAGTGTGATGTTATTATACTGACAGAGTGCTGGCTATCGTGCAATCTTTCCATACCAAATCTACCTGGCTATAAGTATCACACAACACAGTATTATAAAAACCAGAACGATGGAATTACAGTCTATTATAAGGAGTCGCTTAATGTAAACATAACTGAGCCACCGTTTTTGGATAGCAACTGTTTACTAATTACAATAAATAATGACACAGCTATAATTGCAATGTACCGCTCACCATCATACAATAACCTGACACCCTTTTTAACATCCCTCGACTCAACTGTAACTAACTTAAAAAATATAAAATCTGCTGCTATAATAGGAGACATAAATATAGATATTTCAATACAATCGCACGACAACAAAGCACCTGAATACCTTAACACAACAGCTTTTGGAGGATTCCTACCAGCCCATACTTTTCCCACTAGGCACGGTAAATCCTGTCTAGATCACGTCCTGCTTAAAACTAAATTTAAATCTCACACCTTTGTCATAAATTCTACAATCACAGATCACAACGCTGTACTACTCTGTCTTTATCAAACCCACAAAAAGAAACATCATCAATCTCACATTACTAAACTTAACATCGCTGCTATTTGTGAACAACTGGAGAATATAGACTTTGGCTTCATTGGAGATATAGAAGATCCCAATCATGCTATGAACAGTCTTATTAAGATCCTACAAGACGCGATAAAACCAAATACCATGATTGTCAAAATTCCCCGTAAAAAGCGGATAATCAGACCATGGATCACACCGGGATTGCTTAGGTGTATTCAAAATAGGGATCGGCTCCATAGAGAATCACAAACAAAACCCAATGATGAAATACTAAAACTAACATACATTAGGTACAGAAATCATTGTAATGATTTGTTGAAAAGACTCAAAAGGGAGCACGACAGGTCAGAATTGGACAGAAATAGTAACAATAATAAAAAGCTTTGGGAAGTTATCAAAACCATAACCAATACTAATAAAACTAAATCTGGCTCCTCCAATCTTCTCGGTAAGTTCCCTCTAGCATCTGTGAACCAGGCAAATGACTACTTTGCAAATGTAGGCAGTTCACTGGCCAATGGGCTTCTTAACTCAGCAACAGTACAAAATTCAACAGATTTTCCCATCTTAAGTCACACTAATAATGCTTCTTTTGTATTATTAGACACAGATGAAGATGAGATTTTAACACTTATTAATGGGCTAAAACTTACAAGCGCAATCGGACATGATAACATATCTAACCACCTACTTAAAGCCATTAAACTTAAAATTGTTCAGCCACTTTGTAAGGTATTTAATGCTTGCCTAGGGCAGGGTGTCTTTCCGGACGTGCTTAAAAAAGCCATTGTTGTTCCTGTTTTTAAATCCGGTGATAAACACAGTGTTTGTAACTACAGGCCTATTGCTATACTACCAGCTCTTTCAAAGATACTAGAAAGAATTATTAATAGCAGACTCGTTGGGTATCTTGAAAGCAATAGTTTAATATCCTCATCTCAGTTTGGTTTCCGCTCTGGCAGGTCAACGGAGGATGCAGTGCATAAACTAACGGACTATGTTGTTAGGGCACTTGATGATGGGAATAAAGCACTTGGCATCTTCTTAGACCTAGCCAAGGCGTTTGACACTGTGTCTGTTCCGCGTCTACTTACTAAATTGGAACGACTAGGAATTAGAGGCTTGCAGCTCAAACTGTTCCAGGATTATCTAAGCGGTCGTAAGCAATGCCTGAAAGTAGACTCCTACATTAGCATGGATCTTCCTGTTTCGTTTGGTGTTCCACAAGGTTCAGTGTTGGGACCCACACTCTTCTTAATTTACTTAAATGACCTTTGCGGATTAAAATTGGATCAGGGCATTATAATATCCTATGCTGACGATACAGTTTTGTTATTCTCTGCTGATACGTGGGATAAAACTTTCACTCTGGCACAAAATGGTTTTGACAAGGTGTCTGAGTGGCTGAGACGAAATATTCTTACCCTAAACACAGATAAAACTTTGTACATGCCATTCTACATCAGAAATACAAATAAACCTCCTACACAACTAACTCTAAAATCACACTCGGCTGATATTCACCAAACACACGGTAGTACCAGTGATTTTCATCTGCTCAGGAAATCAGAGGTGAAATATTTGGGTATTATTTTGGATTCATGTTTGAACTTCAACGCACATATATCGTTGCTCCAGACTAGACTAAGAAAATTAATATATGTCTTTAAGAACTTACGTCATGTGGCCAACATTGAGATATTAAAAAAAGTGTATAAGGCACTATGCCAATCTATACTTATCTATTGCATTACATGCTGGGGCGGAGCTTCCAAAACCACTCTTCTTCCGCTAGAAATAGCACAACGGGCAGTCCTTAAAGTTAGCTCCTTTCGACCCATATATTACTCTACACATCTATTATACCAATCCTGGAAATTACCTACCGTCCGCCAACTTTTCATTACAACAACAATCCTTAAACAACACGCTCTTACACCTGTAGACCGGAGTATTCTGCTTAAACGACGTCACAACGCCGTAGCACCAAGATCTATTCAATCAAAACACACATTTACACAAAGGTTCTTCTGTTTCGCCGGCCCTTTCCTCTACAACAAACTTAATACCACACTCAGCATCTATACACTAAACAAACAAGAATGCAAAACCAAATTATTCGACTTTCTGCTTACATGCGATTACCAAACAACAGAGGACCTTCTTAAAACCTTAAGATAAAAAAATACTAAGTAAAACTCAACACCTCTACAACACAATACACACACCAACACAACACACACACCAACACAACACATGCACCAACACAACACATACACCAACACAACACACACACACACACACACAACAGAACACACACAATCACCTAACAATACAACACACACACATAAACAATACACACCAAATCAGCTTTCTTTTTTTTGTAAACATTTACTTATTATTATTATTGTTATTTTTTTCTTATTATTACTTCTTAAAAGCGAATATACTTAAATGCCATACAACATTGTTTATACCGCTCATAACTCTGGGAAGAGAACTGTGACCTGAAATACAGGCTCGGCCTAGCTCAGGCGCAGTTGCTCACATTTAGTCTTTGTACCTTATTCTAACTGCTTGTAAATACTGATGTCAATATGTTACATTTTTAAGGAGAAATAAACTTATTATTATTATTATTATTTGTTTTTATACTTTTACGTATCTCGGCTTTATTACCGGAATTATGGAATAGTACGGGCCGAAGCCAAGTACTACCCCAGAAGAGTGGTGATGGGATGAGATGATGATATAGTCGGGTTGTGTGATGATGAGTGAGCACTAACCTGTATCTGTGTGGTGATTAAGGGTTGAGTATGTGAGGTGGAGATTACTGTCTCATTTTCGTTGTGTAAAAATTTTCTCACAATCCTGCAGGTATTAAGGATTGCGGCCTTCTGAAGGCTTTGATAGGTGTATGGTGGTAAATCAAGTGTTTTTAAAGACTGGTGGAGCTGTTTCGGTATAACACCTGTTGTTGACAACACAATAGGGACTATGGCGACATTGTTAAGATGCCACATTCGACTTATTTCAATTTTAAGGTCGGTATATTTTGCGAGTTTTTCTGCTATTGTATTTTGAAGGTTGTGCGTATTCGGTACAGCGATGTCTATGATTAACGCGGTTTTATTACATTTGTCTAATAAAGTGATGTCTGGTCTATTGTAGTGTGTTGTTTTGTCGGTGAAGATACCTCTATCGAAGTATAATTGGTGAGTGGAGTTTTCAAGACTAGTTTCGGGCTGATATTTATAATAAGGTACTGGCGGTGTGGAGATGAAGTTATATTTGATTGCTAATTTTTGGTGAATTATGTTCGCTATTTGATCATGTCTGTGCTTATAATCAGTCTGAACTATTGCTTTACACGCACCTGTGATGTGCTGAATGGTTTCCGAAGAACAATTGCATCGCCTACATATGTCTATTGTCTGTGGTACTCTCATAATGTGTTTCCGGTAATTGCGGGTTTCTATGACCTGGTCCTGTATCGCTATCATAAACCCTTCCGTCTCAGGGAACAGTTCTCCACGCCTTAACCATTCGTTCGACGCTAAAATGTCGACGTTGGGTAGATTAAGGTCGTGTCGGTGTCTCCCATGTAGTGACTTTTGGGTCCATTCAGCGATTTTTGTCTGTCGGTCAGTCTGTTGTTCATTACTTTGTGATGTCCTGTCATACATGTTCAAAGGGGTAAATTTTTTGTCGTTATAGGCTATTGCTTTGTGTAGGGTTGAAGTGAAGCTTTTAAAATCAAAGTATTTTCTTAATGTTGTTATTTGTTTGTTATGTAGGTTAGTAATATCTATTATTCCCCTGCCACCGTCGTTCCTTGGTAGTGTGAGTCTTTGTACACATGACCTAGGATGGTGTCTCCTGTGTTTAGTGAGAGTGGTATTTATAATCCTTTGTAAGTTTTTAAGGTCAGTCTTGTTCCATTTTATGATGCCAAAGGAATAGGTGAGAATAGGAATGGCATATGTATTAATAGCTTTAGTGGTGTTTTTAGCGTTTATTTGAGTGTTAAATATTGTTTTTAACCTATGCTTAAATTTCTTAGTGAGTGTAATTTTTATTTCCTTATGTAGAATCTGTTTAGCCTGTATATACCCTAGATATTTGTACGTCCCGGTTTCGTCTAATGAATCTATTGTCTCGCCTGTCTGCATTTGGTATGTATGTGTATATGTTACTCCTGCTCTTATTGAATTGATTTTACATTTATCAATCCCAAACTCCATAGCTATATCTTTTGAGAATTGTTCAGTTACATCAGCTAGTTCATATAAGTCATTAGGGGACGATGCATACAATTTGATGTCATCCATGTAAAGGAGATGGTTTACTTTACAATATTGTTGGTCAGTCGGTATGACAGTATTGTCATTCATTGTATCACTATATTGGAGTTGGTAACCGGGTAATAATGCATTTAGTTTGTTCGAAAGGGGGTTTAATGCTAGACAGAACCATAGTGGGCTGAGTGAGTCTCCTTGAAATATCCCGCGTTGGATCTTAATGTGTTCTGTTTCGACCGTTCCTGTTGATGTGTTCAGTTGTAATCGTGTCTTCCATTTTTCTACAATATAACCTAAACAATTGATGAGTTGTGGGTGTATTTTATAAATTTTTAAAACTTCGAGTAACCACGAGTGGGGTACTGAGTCGTATGCTTTCCTATAATCTATATACATAGTGTGTAAATCTTTTTTGGTACGTTGGACATGTCTATGTATTACTGCGTCTATTGTCAACTGTTCTTTACATCCCTGACTTAACTTTTTACACCCCTTCTGTTCTTCTGTTAATATTTTCTGTGTTTCAAGATGTTTATAAATGATGTGACTAATGCATGATGTCATTATTTTATATATGGTTTGCAGACAAGTAATTGGCCTATATTTTGCTGGATTAGTTGAGTCACTAGGGTCTTTTGGTAGCATATAGGTCTTACCTTCAGCCATATATGAAGGAATCGTTGTGGGATCTGTTATGAAATTGTTAATATGATTATATAAATGCGGATGTGTGTGTGTAAATTTTTTGTACCAATAGTTGTGTATGTAATCTGAACCAGGCGCTTTCCAATTGTGTATTTTTGTTAGAACGTCATGAAAAGTTGCTACTTCAACTTGATCGAATATCATCGCTTCTGTGTTAGTATGTATGGCCTTCTCTGTTTTAATCCATTCTGCTTCAGTGTTATGGCAGACAGGATTTTCCCAAATGCCAGCCCAAAATTGCTGTAACGCTTCTGTCGTTGGTACTGCTGTATGTGTATTGTTAGTAGATGTTGTTTCGTTTGTTGTTGCTTTCTGTAGGGATCGATAAAATTGTTTTTCGTTGTTCCTAAACTGGTTATTTTGTGTTTTACGAAGGGTGCATTTAGTGTATCGATTTAGTCTACTTTTTACTACTGTTAATTTCTGTTTTAGAGTATCTAGAAAATGTTCAGGTTTTGTGTTAGGTGGTTCGTGTAATGTATGTATTCTGTAATCTTCGAATATTATCTTAACTGCTTTGACTAGTTTCCTGCTTCTTTGGCCTTGAATATACTGTGTTAATCTTCCAATTTTGGCCCGGAGAGACTCAATTTTCTTTTCCAATCTTTTCTGCCATTTAGGTTTGTAGACTAGTTGAAGTCTAGCACTACTATCTACAGGAGGAGCGAGAGAAATTTTACTACCGTTGGCCTTTGCAGCAGTCCATGCAGCGCAGTATATTATTGTCTGGAGATGATTGAAATTTTTATCACTGGATATTTGTTCTGGCAAAATTACTGTGTTTATGTAACTAACTATATTTGCTAACTTTTTTGATGACTTTTGCTTGGGTATGTAACTCCTCTCTGTAGGCTGGGTATCTTTGTAGTACTCTAATGTTTGTGAGAAAATTTCATCTATTTCAAGAATTCTAACCGGGTTTGTGTGTTGTGTATTAAGATGTATAGAATGTTCTGGTCTTGAGTTATCGATATTACCGTCATTTATTCCTACTCCTATATTCTCTGCGTGTGATGAATCTATACTTTCTATTTCTATATTAGGTGTTTCTGTATTTGTGATTGTGTGTACATTTCCTACTTCTGTGTTTGACATTCTATTGTCAGTTTGCCTATGGAAAGACTCTGTTTCAAATAATTCATTTTCTACAATTGATTTTAATACCTGTAGCCGTGCTTCTGTAATCATGTTATTATTAACTATTACTCTTTTTTGGTCCGAAATGCGTTGTTCTGTTAAGTGGGATAAGTGCGGGTAACATTCTATGAATTTTTCTTTCAAATTTTTTCGCCAAACTGTCATATCCGTCTCCAGTTTTGTTGCCCTAAAATAACATTTCATGAGTGTTTCATTGAGTTCATTGGACCATTTCATTCTACGTTTAGGTTCTGATTGAGTGTGCGGCTGTGAGTCCATTTGAGACGGAGTGAATTCCGGTGGTGACTGTAATTCTAAGTCATTGTTGTGAGTTCTTAACTGGTTGCCTACTTCAAGCCTAATTGTATCGAGTGTGGTGGAAGGTAGTAACTTCTTGGAAACTATTGCTCTTCTTTGATCACCAATTCTTTGCCTGGAGACATTCATATTTGGGAATTTTTCTACGAATTGATAATGTAATGGTGTTAGATATGCTTTCGTGTCAGATTCTAAGTTTGTGATGATGAGGTAGTTACGCCAAATGAATTCATTCATTTCTTTACTCCATTTTTTTCGCGTAGTTGTTGAAACAGTAGTGGGTGAAGGATTATTGGCCAAATTAGCCCCCAACACATCATCTGCTGTCATTGGTGAAGAAATTGATGATGATCTTGATGAATGTGATAAATATGAAGGTGGTGATGATGCAATTGATGAGAAGATGGAGTTTGGTGATGACGATGAAGAATTATCGGCTATTACGGTTTTATTTTAATACTTCCGCTTAGTATTTTCCGTAACCAGTAATCTTTTTTTACCTTCCGCTGAGAACTTCAAGTTTCGTTATCGCGTTTTGTGTATAAAAGCCCTTTTAAGTCGAATGGAAGGTTGTTGTTTGTTCACTGCTCATGGAATAATCACCCTGAATTGGAATAAGGTATTATCTTTACAATTTTTTTTTTACTATATCAGCATGCTATATTTTGTATGAAAACCAATATCTTTGACTCTTTGACAATGACGGAGATCATGCGCCGACATATGCGCACACAACACATCTCAATTTCATCGACAATAAATTCTTAAGAAAAAATGTACCATCAGATTACATATTGTGTTGCGACTAAATATAGCGACAAAAGCAATCACTGTTTGTCACGTAATCACAGCTGTTGAACGCAGACGGAATCGATTGTCACGTACCAACACTACAGAGAGTATCGCACCGAGTCACAGACTCAATCAGGAACAATTCCCATACATAACATACATATGTATGACGTCACCGACCCTATAAATACCAAGTTCTGGGTATATAGCCTGTAACAGAGAGAGGATAGTTTCATGCAATTGTTGAGTATTCATTGAAAAAATGTATAAGTCAGCTGATTATCTTTTCTCGATTACGATGACGGTCCCATGGAAAATGTTGATCAGTTTGATAGTCTGTAGCGCACCCTTACATATTACTACACCCTTTCTGTAACACGCTGTATAGGATAATAATTCTATTCAGTCTATCTGACAAGGGTGGCGACGGAACTGTAATATATGCCTAGTAATACACGGAGTAAATGGTCCGTAGTACATAAAACATATATTTATTTGAACCTAACCGAGCTTGAATTGTGTCTGCTGGTTCCCGGTCTTAGGCCTCTTTCTGTAGGACTGTACGGCTGAGGGATTATTTTCAATTGTAACGGATACTAGCACAGCTTGGATATATTTTCTCTGTGTATACTGTTAAAGGCGATAGAGTGAATGTATTGGTAAATGATAGTATTCTGCAATCACTAATAACACGACGCTTTTCAAAAGTGTGTGAATAATGAGTAGTTTCAGAACTTTTACTTTACTTGATTCCAATTTCTAGCAAATAAAAAAGTCAAAGTTTTAGTTGTACCCTGTATTTTCGGTGAAGGCAAAGTAGATACGCTTACTAATAAAAACTAACGTATTTACTAAGCTAAGCCAGCAACAACAAGACTAGTCGAATATATACCAGCCAAATTGTATAAAAAGGCTTCAAGGGAGTTACTGTCACTTAGAACAAACATACCCATTCTAAGCAAATGGAACCGCCCACGCTTTTACCCTTCTCGTGCCCAGATCCTGATTTCCTACAATACCGCTTCTTAACTTAATTGGCATGCTGGCTTCTGGCTTACTTAGTAAAGGTGAACTAAACAAAGGTTGATACGAAAAAAGTGAGTGAAATACTTTTGGCCTACGTGCTACGAGGTGCTACGAGGTGCTACGAAGGTGCTACAAGTCTACGAGTGGCCTACGACTTCCTGCATTACATAGAAATAGACTTAGCCGTTCATGAATAGAAAAGCGATTGCTGTTAACGTTAAGATGCTTTTGTGCTTTAGGGAGTATGTAAAAGTGGTTATGGTTTTTCACAACCACTTAAGTATATATTAGTACCTAATAAGCTACCTTTCTTTTTTGTTTCGAATTGACACAAGGTGAAGGCATGTGAAAAACAAATAAAGTCACTGTAAATTGTGTTTGTTTCGTGTAAAAACCTGATAAACCTTAGTCGAAATTTATAAAACTGTCTGATATCAGAATGTGCGAGAGATACTCACTAATATTAAATTGAGAAAAGGCAATAGGCAAGTAGAGCGAACTTCCTTTGAAAAGAAACGATTTGGCGATATTACCTACACACGCGTGTACAGCTATTGATATCCAATATCATAAGAGATTGATATTCCCCGCCGTGTTTCCAGAAATGCCTTCACATACAATCTGCGACTGTATTATTACAATATTCTGAGTTCGCTCTATTTGCTTACGGTACGTTTATTTTATGAATAGTTTTCCGTGAATATTTGTAGATATCAAGTGATTGTATGCAGAGTATTCAGAGTTATATGATGAATCCTTAAAGCCTTTACATGAAAATAGAAGAACAATACTTTATTCTGTGATTCTGTGCTAGCTTTAGTAGCAGTTGACTTAAATCAATAGATTAATTCAACTAAGACACGGTCTCCTTTCAAGGATCACTATTGGATGAATTCTTATCAATTGAGGAATATATTTACCATGCGAAGTGAGTGGTGAGGCAATATTTGAACGATATTTTACTCTTCCATGTCACATTTTCCGCAACTTAAAATATACGCCCCGTAGACTGGCAGCATTGAATGGCAATGCTAATTAATTGGCCAAAGAATGGGCCAGCCCTGTGATCTCGTTTCCGGATGACAGCGACTTGGAGAAGAAACTTATTCGCCTAAGCGTCCGGTTGTTTATTTATTATTTTGTTCGTTTATTTTACTTAAAATACCTAATCCGGTTTTTGGAAATATTTAGTTTGTATTATTCTGAAAGTTAAATCGTATAAAATATACGAACAAAGGTTAGTTATTACATTATTTCAGTGAGTAAACATCTAAGAAGTGTTTTAATAATAATTAAAACCTAGTTTTAACGTTCTTAATCAAGCGCTCTATACGATCTCATAAACACTGAACTTTCAGTGGTGTATAAACGTAAACCTTGTGGCCGCTTTATATAAACCACAACAATGAAGTTTTAAGATATATCAACACCCCAAACATACTAAATTACTAGTAAACGTTTTTTTTTGTAGATTTTCTTTTTGAAATTCTGTTAACTGCATGTTTCGGAGTTATTTTGACGTCTTTCCATTGCCAGGGCTGAACTAACTAAACCGAATCAAGTTGTAAAACGACTTGGTATTCTTTACTACACCAAAAATAAATTTCCAACTTTTCTCAGTAGAAAGTCTTTTAGAATTTGGCATAGTTGGAATATATCCAATCTTACAAAAGCTAAGGCAATTTCTTGGTAGCGTTGCGAGTAAATCTTCTCGTTCATAATATTATACATTCGCGGCATGTGCAGATACATTGTGTAGCGTGGAGCAGCGATAGGCAACGCCAGTATGACGTAGTACGTGCACGAACGTGCATTACGGCGCAACACCGATATGGGTCAAACTCCAGCGAATTTCAACTTATTTGAAATCAATTCCTGCGTGCTAAAAGTTTTTAACTCTCGAGCATTTAATACAACTGACCCAGATTTCATCTCTAATATGGTTAAACAGACCGTGGGTTGATTTTGACCTTATTTCGCATGTTCGAACTGCACCCACAGAAATAACTACCCGGTTAGGTAATTTTTATGGTTCACATATCGTTCTCCTCGAAGTATGTAGTTAAGTGGTGGTCCTAGAGAAAATTGGCTCCCTCTCTAATTGGCTTGTTGTAAACCCCATTGACAGAGCATCAAAGTGGCTATGCTTCACGTTCTCGTTCTTGGCTTTGCACACTACTGTACGTGTCTACCAATTACTATTGTGTATGTTTGTTCATCATATTTAGGGATGAATTGACAAGAAATAATGTAGTAAACAAAATGTGTTAAAACAAAAATCTGTTATGTTTAAACATAAATCTTTAATAATAATTAAAATCTTTGCATTTAAGTTCAAAATGCCAGCTAATCACGACTTCATGTAAAAGTATCTCGCTTAAACATAGCTGACATTAAAAAGGAAATGAGGTTTAAAATTTAGACAGAGATTTAGAGGCACGAAGGCAAAGGTCATATTAAAGCCACTAACAAAATGAGATCAGTGTCTTCACTCGATTTTTAACAAAAAAAATCTTCGTATAAAATCTCTGATTAAATTATTTAAGTGTGTAAGATTTGGTACTTTCGCTAAATTCATTAAAGGCGGACATTTAAAACGCGCTTACTTATTACAAAACAATACAAAGGCGGAATAGCCTTCTAATTCAACAGTCCCACTTCCGTTTCCAGATAAGTAATTTACTAGAGTCGTTTTATTTTTGTCTTTATTTGAAATTCGTGTTTCAAATCAAGAACTTTCTCATTTTGGTGTTAATTTATTTAGTCCGCATGAACTTTTAGATAAAAAGGTTAAAGATATAATCTTTTGTAGATTCATATCAAATATTTCTCGTTTTTCTAATTACCCAGCTACCACGTTCTAATCATCAGCTAACAGCGAGCAATTATCGGCTTTAATAACAATAATATTGAGATTAATTACAAATATTTAGAACAAACATTAATTATACCTAGTAATTAAGCTATTTTATATATCTACGTTATCTACTAATCCCATTATTATAAAACGCAATATGGCAACATTTATTGAAAATTTGAAAATAATATTTAGAAAACTTGCAGGATATTTACAGAACTTCAACGTGAAAAGCAACAAAAAATACAGAAGACGGACACAATGGCTTTTGAATTTGCAAAGACCAGCGTGTGATGCCTGTCTGAAGATTGCGTGAAGTGGATATCCAGCTCAGCATGGTATTTTGTTGGTTTCCTGCAGCAACTTCTATAGTCTCGCGTTGAGCGGAACAAATAGACGCGGAGTAAGTGGAAATATGCAAGTAGGTACTAAGTAAGTATTTTTGGTTTCGGCCGTCTACGAAACCGTAGTTTCGTAACTGGTTTCGATGAAGGAATGATTTGTCCTTGTACGTAACTAGTTTCGATGGAGGACTTATTTGTCTTTGTACGAAACCACGGTTGTGTACCATGGTTACGTACGAAGAATTTACTGTCAAGGTTTCGATGAAGGAATGATTTGTTCTTGTACGTAACTGGTTTGATTGAGGTATTATTTTGGCGATTGAGGTAAATCAGAAAACGTGTTTGCTGTCTACTGAACCTGACCTTCATCTTGTAATTATTGAAACTTACCTAAGTCTGTATTAAAATAAATAAAAAATCAAATTCATATATATTTTTTTAAAAAGGTACCTACATAATAATATGATATCATATACTTAATAACTATAACAGAAATTCTGACTGAACAAAAATAAGTAAGTCTATATTAAAATAAATAAAAAATCGAATTCTAAGACACAAAGGGCTAAGAAGGAACATGGGTGGATTAAGTCTGACCCTCCCTTCCACTCGGCCCAGAGCGGGAGGAGTTATTTGATGATTTCCCACCTCAAAAAAAAAAACACAACAAGCAAGGAAAATAAAACAAAAGAGAGAGAGAGAGATAATACACAACTCTATGTAGAGGCACTAGCGCACTGATCGACAACCCAGAGCTACACAGCTTTCTTTGAAGTAGACCGACAACCGTCCCACACTCACGGGGCACGGCCGCGTGGCTCGGTCTCAAGAATCCGCTAGTTGGAACGCGAAAATAAAAGAATTTTGAAAATCGGTTTACAAATGACAGAGTTATGATCTTATTACTCATACACAAGTATGAGTAATAAGATCATAACTAAGAAGCTCCTATCATAACTAGGCCTCTCCGGTTCGTCTGGCTGGTTTCAATATTTTTTTAACACTAAAATGTGGTTTTTCGCCCCAAAAAAAATGTCGTTTCCCAGCAATAATTTTTGAGTAGGGGTACTTAGTTTGATATTCCAAATGCTTGGATGACGGCTTCGTAAAGGGTTGGTTACACCCTGTATCATTTTTGGGAAATTTGCAGATTGTCAATCTGCAAATTAGCTGCGGCTATGGGATCTTGGACCAATCATGACATAAATCGCTAGTTTCGATAAAAGAATTATTATTCCTTGTTCGTAACTAGTAAAATTTTATATTTTTGCAAAAATTCCTTGTACGTAACCGTGGTTTCGTACAAAGACAAATAATTCTTCCATCGAAACTAGTTACGTACAAGGACAAATCATTCCTTCTTCGAAACCAGTTACGAAACTACGGTTTCGTAAACGGCCGAAGCCGTATTTTTTTTTCTTATTAAACTGCGTATGATAATAATTCAGGAGGTAGAAATGAGTTTTGTGTACCTATCTAGTTGTTACTGTAAAAGCCCCGACATTAGTAATGTAGGTCAGGAGCCTTAGGTTTTACTAGTCAATCTTATTATTTAACGTAACGAATTCATAAAGAAGAGACGTTTGGTCTTCATTATCACTACATCATCACAACATATTATAAAACAAAGTCCTCCGCCGCGTCTAAAATCGGTGCAGCAGTTTTTCAGTTTATAGCAGACAGACAGACGTCTGTCAGTTCGCTACAAACCCAAAAACTGCTGCACCGATTTTCATGCTGTTTTCACCAGTGGATAGAGTGGTTCTCGAGGAAGGTTTGTTAGGCACTGGATTGCACTATACGCATCAGTGTGATCGCGCTTATATCGCGTATATTGCGTATCATTGATTATTCTACATATTTTATCTTTGTGGTTTACTAACATAGTTCTTAAGTGATTATAAATATGGATCTGTGTCTATTATCTATGTGATGATTATGGTCTGAAATAAAGTACTTATTATTATATTTATAACATGATAAGTAGTGATTATACTAGCTGATGCCCGCGACTTCGCCCGAGTGGATGTCGGTCAAATTATATACTAAAACCTTCCTCAAGAACCACTCTATCTACTGGTGAAAACAGCAAGAAAATCGGTGCACCAGTTATTGAGTTTATAGCGAACAGACAGACAGACGTCTCTATTTCGGATAATTTATTTTAGTACCGATGATAGATTTACCATACTTCAGGTTGTAACATAGTTATTATATTTTTGGAACGAAGTTCCTTATCGCGCGTTGTGAAAGAGGACTAGACGGAAAAAATTCTTACGAAAAGTTGTCACGACACTTTTTGCTATAGTAAGCTATTGAAAGCTGTGCGGCGTCGCATGTTTCTCTGTCTGTCTCTCTCTCTCTTATAGAAAGCAAGCCAGATAGATTATATATATATATTTTTTTTTTTTACATAATAAAAAATAATAACAATAACTTCGTTCCATCCGGGTGTTCCTTGACACCTCTCAAGTTTTTATTTATTATATTTACTTGTAGAACTGCCCACAGTAGCCGTCGTCGTTTCAAGGCACCTTTAGATTTTTCACGAGCAGGGTAAAATTATTGACAAATATAACATATTTATCAATAATTAAAGACAAGGCTTGTTACTGGTGGTGATGTAATATACGTAACTACACCGCTGCCTAACCTCTCAGGGTTTACCGCCCACGTGATGTTTTATGTTACAATACTCATTCCCTATCTTTGCATAATCTCAAGCCCCGAAACATTATTGTACGAATGCAATCTCCGTAACATCGCAATATTGCTTGCTATAGCAAAATTGCTGTTATTTTGGGTTAAAATAACAGCGTAAAGTTCAACATGGGATGTTGACTTATCCTTATACTTAGAATAAATACGTCATCTTAGACTGAGCGGGCTATTGACGTGATACGAAAATATTATGATGATAAATTTCTTAAACATTTTACTGTTTAGTAAAAACATGGCATATTCCACACAACCATTTCGCTAGTTATATTGTTTATGTCTCATGTAATAGGATCGAGCCTACTGCTATGAACCGGCAACAAATTCAGACTCCTCGGCTGCTTCCTTATGGAAAAACGCAATAACTATTTGCTCGACCCGGGAATCGAACCCCGGACTTTATGCTCAGGTATGCACTTCCAAACACTAGACAAACGAGGCAGCTTTTAGTAATAATAAGTACTTTTTAGACTAGGGATTGCTTGTCTTCGAAATATGTATGTACCTGTTATGGGTATAGCTACCTCTTCATATCGTCAAGAAGGTATCTAGCCAATTATGTTATCAATTTGAATGTCAATGACCTCTACGAATATTAGTACGCCTTCGGGTAGGTATAACATAGCGCGATTGTAATTTTTTATGACAACTATTTATTGTACCTTTATTAACAAATGAATAAATAACTTATTAACTATATACTATACTACTTATTAATAAATAACTTATAAATAATATATTAACCTATATTATAAGTCATGACTAAAAAAATTGTAACAACCGAGTTATAATACCAAAAGTTTAAATCATACCTAATAGCTGTCTTTATTTAATTTTTTTTTTTTAGTAATAATGGTGGAAAATTCGGATGAAGTTTCTTCAGCTCACGTATTTCCCATTCCTTCGCTTTCGTCCCACTTAACTAGCATGATTGTATGCAAATTTAATGTTTACCGAGTTTTCACACTTTGTGTTCAACATAAAAGGATCGAATATATTCTACATACTACTCGTATAAGTGCAAACCTATCATGTTTTAAAACGGATCTTTTATGAATTTCAGCTGTCAACTGGTTGCAAATTGCATTAATTAGATTAAAATAGCTAGTCTTCTGACTCGAGAGTTTGTTCCTATTTTGTTAGTGAAATTCACTATTTATTTAGTGAATTAGTACCTAGTGCAAAAGTCCGACAAATGGAATCAAACGCAACGCTTCCAAAATTCACGAAGGTAGGTTTTTAGTTTTCAAAAGATAAATTCCGAACTACACGTGTCTGGTGATTCGTCTTATCTTTAAAAAAATACCTAACGCATATTTACAATACATACTTACATTATACACTGTATAATAATCCCCGATAATAACGTTGTTTTTTATCGATTTGTTTTTAATTCGATCTGATAGTAGAAGTGATAAGAAATTTTTATTTTATATTTGTTCGACTTTCTTGATAAATCTAATTCGTTGCTTGATGTTTGATAAAATATAAATAATTGACACATGTCCAGTAGCAAACAGGCTAATGAGATCGATAGGCGTGCGCGAATAAATAACAAACAGTTCGTAGTAAATAATGAATGTTTTCTATTCTCCGGGACATCTCATTATTATATAATTTGTGACAGTGATCGTCAGGACAAAGAACTGACACGTCGTTGACAAATGATTTGATAATTTTAGATATATTTCCAAGTGCTTCTTATCTAATCAGTTCCCTAATTCTAATTGATCGATCCCTACTCTGACGTGTTATTTAAATTTTATTGATACATGTGATGCAAAAGGAGTCACTAGTGCGTTTTCAGTAATGAAATAGTAATATTATTGATGTGGAACATTATCGAGTGTGAAAGGTTAGTTCGGTTTTGATAGGCAACAATGTAACATTCCTTGAGTAAAAAATAGGCTCGGCAACTTTCGATTGTCAGTGCGAAAACCGTGATGTTATTAATGTGTTGTGGCCACTACATGGATTAAATATGTGTTAATTATATAAGACAGTGAGTTTACCCAGGCTTTCCAGGGGTATTAGTTGCTAGGATCAAACCAAAAGTAACTAATCCTATTCGTCGAGGTCAAGTGCAAATCAGTAGACAGTGTGCGTGATTGTGTAGGTGCTCGCATGTATTCGTATAGATTAGGATTATGTTTTGTAGACTATGCGGATGTGATTAGGCGCACATACGGCGGCGCCAATAATAGAGGATAATTGAAAATAAACCGTTTGACACCTGTGTTGTCAGTAACAGCATGGTTTATACCACTGTCGGACGCATGAGCACTACCCGCCTTTGATCTTTTAAACCTTGTTTGTTGTTCCAATTACGCTAACTGACATGTGCAATTATTGTACCCGTCAACAATATATTCATATTGTATTTTAGTGTTAATATTTGGCTACCGTCGTTTTTCGACACGGAAGGAAAACAGTTACAACAGCTGCTTAGTATTTCTTGATGAAATCTCAAATAAAACATGATAAATTTTATTGAGAAATAGATCTTATTGGCAGTTGAAAAATAATAAATTCCAATAGAAAAAAATATTTGTATTTCGTATTAAAAAACAATGTTCGGCTTATGTAGTACGAGTACTTTTAATCAACTTTTATTAACTTAAAAGGTCAATGGCCTTCCAGCTGGCTGACATCAATATTAGTTTTAATAAAAAACTATTCACTTAGAAAAATAAACAACACATTTTAGATAGAGAAAGTCAACATTTGTTTTTATTACAACATTTAATGTAGTCGACATTAGGGCGATATACTCGCAACAATAATATAGAGGGCGTAGTGTCAACAGAGAATAAGCATTACGTGTGCTCTGTTTACGATACGGCCGAGACAAGCGAATTGTCTCTGACAGTTACTTAATATAACACGAGAAAAATGCAGAATATTATTGTATCCATAAAAGACAAAGCTCATTGTTCCTTTAGATCTGCATACTCTTTTAAATTCTGTAAAATTCGATCCGTGGTCACGTGACCGCACGCAATATTATATCGAATTTACTTGTTTTTAAAGACATTGCGGATCTTCGAATTTCGAAAACTTGACAGACTAAAAAGTTTGGCTTCTTAGAAAAGGTAACCTTGCGTCAAACATGTGGTAACCAATCGCATGCTTGAGGTTGCCATCTCCAAAGTTACCCAACTAGTTAGACAAAACAAGGATTGGTGCGTGTGTACTGAGTTTGTACTGGCAGTTATCTTATCAGTACCGGCCGTTAACGTCTATTGATGGCCATTTATACATAGAGTTTGTATTAGACAGTTAATGAGGTACCGCATGTCGTGACAGGCTAACCTTATCATAATCACCTAGCTTTGCAAAAGGATTATTGACCGCAAATTGCAATGTCTACCTCGCCTTAATTGTACACGCATAAAGGATGTTATTGGCTCTCCTTGCTGTCCTTGCCTTGTCTCTTTTTCTTATCTACCTACCCGGCTGTCTACAAAAACCTAAATCGTGGTGCAAGTAAGCATGGAACACCATGCTTCCCAGCTTGGAACTGACTACCAAATACTCCAATAGTTGAGTCAGTCAATCTATACTTCTATACTAATATTATAAAGCTGAAGAGTTTGTTTGTTTGTTTGTTTGATTGTTTGTTTGAACGGGGTAAACTCTGGAACTACTGGTTGGAATTGAAAAATTCTTTTAGTGTTGGATAGTCCATTTATCGAGGAAGGCTTTAGGCTATATAACATCACGCCACAATCAATAGGAGCGGAGCATAAATGAAAAATGTTGCAAAAACGGGAAAAGATATTCCTTTTTGAGAGCTTCCGTTGCGTGCGCTGCGAAAACGGTTTAAGTTACGTAAATATCATGTATGAAGGAATTGTTCCTCTTTAAAAGTTCTAAAAAAAAGTCCGCGACAGCATATGTTTATCTTTTACGATTGACTCACTGTAACCATTTTTTTATATTAAAATGTTAGGTTAAAAAGAATTATATTTTGCGAAGCTTATTTAACCCATATGGTATTAATCTATATCTAAATAAATGTATTTGCTAGCACGGAAATTTAATATAGAATATTTGTGCCCTTTACTCTATACAGTTTAAACAAATATCTTAGAAGATCGCAATGTAAAAATATACGGGCGACAAAATAATTAGCGCGTGGCAGTCATTCGGTCCGGTGCGGTAGGTATGTACGTGGGGATTCTGGCCTCTGGGGGCTCCGGAGAAAATCAAATTCAAAAAAATTACTGCACCATAATGTTTACAAGTACAAGGTGTTACTGTATATTAAACAGTAAGAGATACCTATAGTAATTGTTACTTTAATAATATAATCGAAGTCAATCTAAACTAATAGGTATTTTATAGAGGAAAGGTAAGATTTTTTGTTTGTTACGAGTACGATATAGCTCAATTTAATAAGTTGGATAGTCGATATATCTAGAAAGGTTATAAGCTATATTATGTGTTGCAGACGAAGTTGCGTGGGTCAGCTAGTAAGATATAAAACTAGTTATTTATTTTGTTTCAGAGTAAAAGACGAACATGACAGAAAACGGTGTTCGAAACCGTTACAAGAACGGCAAACAGAATGGAAAGCAGAATGGAGACGCGAAAAACCAAGAGGAGAATAAGGAAGAAGAGTTCTCCATTCGAGAGTCCCCACTGACAAATCTATTAGATTCGTCTCTACACATAAGGGCTATATACCACATCTTCGTCGTAATTCTCTTAGTACTGATTTGTGATACCGTCATTTTTGACCTCGTCGATAGAGGAAAGCAAGTAAACATTATATTTACTTTAACCTATACCATAATAATCCATTTCATTAGAATTCCAATTGATACTTCTCTAATATCTGATGGCTGACGAACTATTAATATTGCAAATTTTCAATATTAATTTCCCAAACGTTTTACAAAATGCCCCGTTTACGATACGGAAGTTATTTCACATTTTAACAAGGCACATTGGAAAATGGAACCAACTAAAACTTTTTATATTTTCCACAGACATTCTTTCAGTTTAATATATTAGTTTCCGTAAAAACTTCATACGACATGATATTTTGCTCCCGAAAGTTGTAAAAGCAGATTTAATGCAGTGGACGAGTTGTCGCGATTCGGAGGCACTCGCTATAATTAACTCCCCGAGAATGTTCATCGTTTAAATTCGAGATGTCAGATCTACAGACCTTTATCTCTCAGCTTGGCAGAGACTAAATACTGCAATTTTCAGTCGCGTTGCTTTAATTATGCAAAATATTTTGTGCTACAAAAAAATGTTGAACAAGCACTGTAGCACTTTTTGTTACGTCGACGCCAAATTACTTCATTTTTTACAGCGTTAACGTACTAAAGTTTTGGTTTGTACTTTATAATAATGTAAACTTGGGTATATTTTGTCGGACCTGGCTATTTATTGAATATTTCTGTTTAAAAATCACATAATTGGTTATTTTTTGCAGGATAAATATCGGGCTGTCAATAGTTGCAGCTGGATTCGGTGACATAACTCGTGGAATAAAGTTATGGGTGTATGACTTTTTTGTTGTAATGTCATTTTACCCCTTACTTGTTGCGTATTCATGGACAGGAGCCATCTCAAGAAAATATCCAGGTAAGTACAGGTTCACTGATTGATTTCTACAACACATTCACTTACATCAATTTATTTTCACTAGGTGGGGAGGGGGGGTGGGGGGTTGCTTGTAGAAACTACAGCTGTTTATCAGGAAAAATATATAATTATTAAAATAATTTACTATCTAACTTGTAAAAGCAGAACAGGCAAGATAATATTCAATGGTCAAGTTCAACGTTGAAGTGGTACCTACAACTTGTATTTACATGGAAAATGATACGCAATCAGTTTCCGTTAATTAATATCGTCATACATTGACTGAGTTAGGTTCATTCAAATATTTATTTTATGATGAAATGGTTTAGTGTTAACTTTCAAATAAAATCACTTGAAATGTAATGATTGATCATTACATTGCAAGTGATTTTTCTAGTAACTTCTTAGCAGGTAACAGAATGCAACTAAATAGGACAACATTTCGGACCAATCAACTAAAAAAATAAATGGAAAACCGTTCTTTAATAGAGCAACTTTCAACGAGATTTCTTTCGGGAAAGTCTCAGAAGAATAGCTCTAGCACTCTTTGGTCACGGAACCCAATTATTACTTTAACTTTTGGTCGTTATATTTCCCCAACCGGATGTCTTTGTGACGGAATTAACTGACGTGATGAAGGTAGATGTAGCTATTTATATAAATTAAAGTCGTGGGCAAAGTAGCAGCAAGTGGCCAAGCGTCCTCAGGTCACAAGTGGAGCCTTTGTTGCAAGCGCCGGCCGACCGCACTCTCACCGTGCCCTCCAATTAGTCACTTGGTTGGTCATAACCGTGCACCCGGAATGACTAGTTTTTGTACTGTTGTGCACTTTTCACACTATCTCGTTTTCTCTATTTTTATTTCGTTGCTGAGAACTGAGAGTGGGGAAAGTGCCGTGCTTTTTATTTTTCTTGTGTTCACTTCAGTAGCTATCATAATAAGCCTGTACTTCAGTTTATACTATACTTATACTAACGAAACGACTACGACTCTTGCATTGCTATATGTATTAGCAATGCAAGAGTCGCCAAAATCTTATATCATATCTCTCATAGCTTGTTTGCTCAAACTATGGAAAGTATGTTTCATTATTGTTTTAAATCGTCTTTTCAATCTTCTCATGTCGAAGACGCGTACAGAATGTACGAAAATAATTCAGTGCTTCAAAAAATTTAAATAGTATTAGTACTAGAAGACATCTGGTCACCTATTAGGTCGATATCGACTAGCATATCAGTGTGGGACTAGATATGAAAATTTTGATGTAAGTTTCTTTTACAATAAAGGAAACTTACATCGAAATCTTTTATTCAAAATATAAATGTAAACGTAGCAGCATGACTGTACTCATTCAAGGACTGTATTATCAAAGAACCCTCGTCTCAATAATAGCAAGCATCTGTGATAAAACCTCCCCAAAGGTCCCGGGAAAGTACCTCAGATTCAGATATTAAAAACGGTGAAGACGTTCAATTTCAAAAGCCGTTCACTATGAATAGGCCCTGCCCTCATTATATTGCATTTAACTTCAAACATCTGATGCTGAGTTTATTGGTCGTGGTTTTTAGTTATTATTTGTTTGTAACAATTAACTAACTGATCGTGATACCCTTTGTTTCCAATTTTATAGATCGAAAATGTATTTTATTTTGTTACTTTTACAGGTAGAACACAACCCTTTGCCACTAACACTGTGGCTCGATATAAATCGAAGCTTTACGTTGCAATTTCTCTAGTGAATACATGGCTTAACTCACTGTGCCTTCCAATTTGCCGCATCAGAGACTCTTATACACCACCATATATCTAGCTGCTACGGCGATCTACCCTCGTGCCACCTCTTAGTATCGAACTATTTCCCAATAAGACCTCGTTACGAATAAACTTCCATTGTTCCCAAACGTGTATTAAATTAAATAACGGGTGGAGCTGGAGACTAAATAATGCTTCGGAATATTGACTCTACGGGCAAGTTTAATAATATTTCACAAAGTTTTAATTAGGTACCTTGTCCTTTGTTGGTTTTCAACCAGTGAGAAAACAATTTTAAAATAATTTTTAATTTAAAACTTTTTATCGGGTTTCATCTAGGTTTAATCACGCAAATTATTTTGGCGACGCGACGCGCGACGTGGCAACTTATTTATTTTAAACTTTTTAAATATATTGATATTTATGATTACTTCACAACCCCCCTCCACATTCAAATTCTTCCTTACCCTGTGGGTTGCAGTTGTGGCGTGGTGCAGTTTTGTAGAAAACAGCTGGTATTTTAATAACAAACGAATTTTTTTTTTCTTATTATTTACAACATTTGTGCATGTTTTGTGTAAAATGTAAGTGATTTTTTCAGTTTTACGTCCAACGGTAGTGTGGCTGGGTGTAGTTGGAATAGTGGCAGTGGAAGTGGCTGTGGCTGCAGTACCGGTGTTCGAGCTGGGTAGGAAACATCTGGAGCTAGGGTCATCCGTCGCCGTCACATGTGAAATGGTAAGTTATAAGAACATGAATTTAAAATAACCCTGCGTGCCTAGCCTTTTCCCAACTTTTGGAGTCGGCTTCCAGTCTAACCGAATGCAGCTGAATACCAGTATTTTACAAGGAGCGACAATCTATCTGATCTCGACATCTCTGTCAATAATCGACAATACGGTGCGTCTTAGTAATACTGGTTGTTTGGGTCAGTATATCGAATACCTGTAACGACTGTCAAAAAACTAAAAATGACAACCGGGACCAACAGCTTAACGAGCTTTGCGAGGTGCGGAGGAAACTCTGTTTATAATGGATATCACACATCTACGTAATGGCTCAGGCGTCTGTGCTTCTGTTATTATATTATAGCTCCTCGTGATAAAACATTTCAACTTTGTTATACCTGAATAACCATGATAATTATACATTTTCATATAGATTTTTCAAAATGGTTTATACAATCAATACTTAACATGCGTTCCATTTAAGTCTGCAAAGTAAGGACCTGTTTTTGATGTAACTAATATACAAATCTATTGATTTGATGTAGATAACTAATATAAAAGTAATAGTCAGATCAATATTTGGAGCTTACAAACATCTGCTGCTTTTTAAATGAATGGATAGCACTCAAACTCGTTTAAGTTTTGATAATTTCGATCACAACGAATTTCAAATTTGTTTCGCACAGTCTCTGTTAAATTATTGCTTTGATTTCTCTTTGCATTTGCTCACAAAATTAAATTTTTTTCTCCCCCTTTATTGGATAAATATTATATTATACTGCTACTTAACTGCTAGAAATCATTGCATACTATCAACTAATCAGACTAAATCAGTGCAAAGCTAAATAACTTTTTACATACTTGACTTGAGAATTAAAATATGGTAGTTTGTGGACTGAACCTAAGCCAAATATTAATATATCATACACACCTTCAGGAATCAGGAGATCTGAAATGGCCACTTTAGCAGATCACAGTAGGATCATAATAAGAATTGCGTTAAAATTCGGAAAATGGTCACAGACGCAGTTACTATTATGAATGGTCTATTTAACGAATTTGGCCATTATAGACCCCCAGTTCTCTAAATAATGTAGTCTAAAATGAGAACAAAATGCACTGAGAAGCCAAGCTTTCACACAGACGGACATTAAAACCGGATATGACTTATGATCTCACAGGAACACACATTAAATTACATTAAAACTACAGTTTAACTTCAAGCTACAACCAACGACAGTTGACAAATATGTGCACAAACATATAACGTACTCGGTTGGCAACCGTTTTGACACAGTTTGCTAAACTAGGGCGTTATTCAATGAACGTTCCATTAACTATAGTTGAAACATAAACATATAGCACCAAACACTTAGATAAATGTCGTCAGCGTTTGAACTCCGCTATGAATTGACCTCGTGGGTGTCGTCAGAAGCTGCCAAAGAATAAAAAGGGATACCTAAGGATGAGGACCCTTATTCTTATAATGGCACGGCAAGATCGCCAATCCGTTTGATTACTGCAATATCCCTAAAGGTTCTTTGAAGCGATCTTTGAATGGACCTTTTTCATTGATGAATATTTAAAATAAAACTCCTGTGAAAGAGGTTCGTCTTTAATAATAACGTTTGCCGAATCTCCAAATGCTTTGATAAACACATTTTTGCTTTATGGTAAAAAATTAATTGTCTTCTTATTTTATTAAAAGACGAAACAAAGGATATCTGCATTTGCGAGATAGGACCAGTAATTTCTTTTGAATAATTAAGCAGATAGTATCATTGTTTTCCTTATTTCTTAAACATTGGGGTATCTAGTCACTGGAAAGCAAGGAGACTAATAAAAAGTAATAAGACACGTAGTAGCTGACAAAACAGAAAACAACGCGCCCTAGTTTCGAAAAATTTGCTCCTAAGTTTTTTTGTTTTATTTTTGTGTTTTTTCATTCTAGGCATATTTATTTTGGTTTTTCGTGGCGGCTGGGGTTTTTAATAAAATATAAAAAATACTGTAATTCCTAGAGCAATTTACTAAATTTTTTTATCAGGTAGATACGACACGGTTTGACGACACGGTTTGACGACACGGTTGGCGCAGTGCTGAGCGATTGGACTGCTGCGCTGCGTGTCGCGGGTTCGATCCCCGCACGGAACAAATGTTTGTATGGCCTGCAGATAGTTGTTCCGGGTCTGGGTATTTGTGTATGTGAGTTTATATGTTTGTGAACGCACCCACAAAAAAAGATAGTAATGTACCTACCTGATCCAAGTCACACCAAGTTTAATGTCTCAGCTTCACTACAAATTCTACGATAAAACATCACTGCTATTATGTAGGTATACCGGACTGTTCAACCCACAACAAACAAGATAATATCTACACATAGATATAGGTATATAGGCAGATACGGTCAAGATAGGTCGTCTGAACTTTGACATGGTATTCAAATTAGAAGGGACATCAATCTGGTCACAATAATTAACTGTTTGTTTGTGATATCGCAGCGGGTGCCACTGTGGCAGTTGGGAGTGCCAGTGATTCATCTACATTACAAAAGGAAACTTCCAGGCGAACGCCAAACAAAGCCAACTCTGTAATACACAAACACCAACTTTCCCCTTTACTACAAATACATATATATTATTATATTGTACGTATGTGTGTCGTAAATCCTTATTGGCGTAATTTGCAACAATAACTCGCTCGCGAACTTTTATTAGTTACGTATGAAGAAGTATGGAGTTTTGTACGTGGTGTAATTGTTTGTACGGGTACTGGTCCAACTACTTTGGATAATTACTTTACTAACTTTACGTTTATGCTAGCAGTTTGTGCTGAAATTGTCTTTGATGTCAACTTGATTATCATACACTTAGATAGATCAGACTTAGGACAAAATATATTTTTGGGATTATAAGCTTAAATACATTCATTCAAGTTTAGTAAGTATCTCATAGGAATACCCTATGAACATAGCCGTTTCAAAATGTTACTAAGTAATTTCTTATGACTTAAAATACATTTTCTAAAAACACTAAATTATACGCCACAAAATAAGTTGTAACATTATAAAGACCGATGTTAGTTGAACGGGTACAACAGCGTCGAAAGTGAAACGTAACATAAATCACCTGAGTTGGACCCTTGTCAGGCTGCGTGGCCGGCGCCAGTAAATAACAGGATCGCCGCATGCCGCTGACGAGGCATTATGTAGCCCTGCGTAGCCCCGCGTAGCCCTGCGTAGCCCTGAATAGCCCTGCGTAGCCCTGCGTAGCCTCGCGTAGTCCTGCGTCCCCTACGCGGCCACGAAGCCCTTCGTAGCGCGTAGCCCGTAGCACCATCCTACGTTCGCGCACCCGACACCATTTTGTTAATTAAAATACAAACATGATTATGAAAGTATCTTAATACAACATTTCGGTAACTATGATTTATTGTTGGATACTTCTCGTATTTTTGTGGGCGACTCTTCAGAATTAATGGGCGTTACGCGCAGTGGACGTGGCACATTTTTTTGAGAACATTGTTTTGCTCAGCTTTTTTAACACATTATCTGAGCAAAAATGAAAATAAGTGACTATATTATGCATATGAATATGCCTTTGATGACTTTTGCTTTATTTAAATGTGCAATGTGCAATTTGAGTTTTGTAAAACCTTACAGTAGGTATTTTTATATAAAAACAATCTAAACTAAACAAAGTACTAAATTTTCATTTCATTAATGATATTAAAATACCCTTTTTATCAGCAACGTTAACAAAAACGCTCGCAATAAAAACCTTACAAGTTTAAATTAAACTACCACTATGTGCTTTAGTGATTAAAGTCGCCCTCTTGCTCAAAACTATATTATTCTACAACGTAGACGCAGAGTTATGGTACAGCGTAATAACGTTGTATGTGCTATTTTAGAGCTGAGTTAGTACAAACACCGTGAATGCTCTATCTCATTAGCCTGGTAGTCTTAAGCAAGCTTCTTCTTCTTTACGTGTCTATGATCTCAAAACGTGTTAGACCAGTATGTAGCCACCTGCACAGCTCTATCATTTGCTTCGAGTAAATCCTGAAAGGTGCAAGTTGTTGTGCAGGATGGGCACGATAGGAGGTGGCGCATATCCTGCAGAGGGGTCCACATTGGCAATTGTTTGGTATGGATCCAGGATACCCCATCATCAGCCTATAATGTTCCCACTGCAGGGACTAGGCCTCCTCTCTAGGAGAGGGATGGGCTATAATCCAGCACGCGGGCCCATTGCGGGTTGGTAGATGTCCCATGTCTTCGATTTTTTTGGTTGTAAGAAATGCGGGTCTCCTCACGATGTTTTCCTTCAGTTCGATTCCGGGCAGCACTGTTCTTGCGGGTTGACGAAATGTGGAGGGATAGTATGTTTCTTTCGCCACAGTTCGCATCTCTCATCCGACGCACCGTCTTCTAAGGAGATCGCTTGTCTTGAGAAGATTTTACGCGTGAAGGTGGTAGTTGATGCCCGTACAGGGCGTTTGTCTTGTTCCTGTTTTCCCTTTTCGATACGACTTGCTATTTCGCGTCGCTCATCTGATGGAGCTTACCTGCAAGCAGATACAACATCGTAAGGGTTAGGTCTTAAGCACCCCCGTTACGATGCGACAGGTATCGTTTAGCGCTATGTCAACCTTTGGTGCAAGGGCGGATCGATGTCATACTGGGCATGCCCCCTAGAAGAAAAAGAAAGGCAATCTAATTAATATAATATTACAAAGCAAGTCTATTGTTCTGTAACTGAAGGTAAGTTTCGTTACTTTGTTAGCATTGTTTCTCTCCCAATTTTCACCTTCAATGTTACGTACTGAAATATGGTGTGAATTATTATAGCAATTATTCAAAATCAACAACAAAACTGAACAGCCTCTAACTTTTGATTAATTGCTCGAAAACACCTTGCAATATGGCTTTAGTTAAAGAATTTAATTAAGTTTCTAATATACCTGGCCGACTAATTAAGTATGAAAGTACCTGTTCTAATTATTTATAAGTTCAAGTCACGATATTTAGAGTTACAGTAACTTTACTGAAAAGTAAAATACAATAGAATCCCGATTATGCGGATCAATAAAAACGAGGGGATTCCGGATAATCAAAACTCCGGATCATCAATTTCTAAATAAAATCAAACAATCATCATCATCAGCCGTAAGACGTTCACTGCTGGAATAAAGCCTCCCCCATAGAACGCCATAACGAACGGCAACCTGCCGTTTGCATCCTCCGGTTGCCCGCGACTCTCACGATGTCATCGGTCCAACTGGTGGAAGGCCTACCAATGCTGCGTCTTCCGGTTCGTGGTCGCCACTCGAGAACCTTTCTTCCCCATCGGTTGTCGATTCTTCGTGCGATGTAGCCTGCCCATTGCCACTTCAACTTGCATATTCTGAGAGCTATGTCGGTGACCCTGGTTCTTCGGCGAATTTCCCCATTTCGGATTTTGTCGCACAAAGAAACTTCGAGCATAGCTCTCTCCATGGCTCGTTGCGTGACTCTAAGCTTCTCTAAGAGGCCAGCAGTTAACGACCACGTCTCTGTGCTATAAGTTATCAATGGCAACACACACTGGTTATACACCCTCGTCTTAAGACACTGCGGAATTTTGGACGAAATCAAACAACATCAATAACTTTTTATTGTAGGTAGTGTTTCATATACGTCATTAAGTCAATAGGTTAGAAAAATACGGTAATTAAAGCCGTGAACAATAAGACCTCATAATCGGATAACTGGATAATCAAGGTTATGATAATCGGGATTCTACTGTAATTGTGTTTACTAATGTAGGTACACAGTGGCCAACGCTAGCCACTTGAGAAGGAGACTTAATAAATTGCTAAGAACTATTTTGGTGAACCACTCGTGAACTCAAGTAGTTGATATTAAACAGTATCTCTATCGGATCTCTGTTCAGAGGATTTCCTTGATAAATAAGTAGGCATTGACATAAAACAGAATTGTTTTGCGAACTTTACAACTACGCTAAGAAAGAACGTCTTATAAGATCTAGTATAGTGCGTTTTAAATAAAATAAAGGTGGCAGTTCATATCAATGAAGTAGATAAGTGAGAAGTATATAGTAGTTACAATTATACAGAACCTTTTTTTTTGTGGGGGTGGGAAATCATCAAATGACTCCTCCCGCTCTGGGCAGAGAGAGACTTCTACTGACTAAAAACGACCCATGTTCCTTCTTAGCCCTTGGGCCGAGGCCGCGGTATCTCTTTCGAACAACCCGCAGCCCCGACGGGACAATACAGTACCTCACCTGACATCTTAAAAGTTATAAGAATATCCAGGGGTCGTTTTATCTATCTCTGTTTTTAATTTCAAAATAACTTTTTACTGAATGTATGTATGTATATGGAAGTTCTTATAACATATTAAAATCATTTTTCTTGATTTTTATCTGTATGTCTGTTCGTTCCAGTATCTGTATCTACGAAACAGCTGGACCGATTTGAACGGAACTTACTGGCAGACAGCAGATGTTACAAGAAGTACTTTGGCTTTTATTTTCCAAAAAGGATTAGGCTTCAAAAGAAAGCTCGGTGAAGGTCGTGGATAGCAGCTAATATAACCTAACACTGAAACTTTAACCATAACCGTCACTGACGTAGACGTCCATGTCCAGTGACGCTGATAAGCTTTTATCATCTTCAACAATTTAAAAGTTTTCTAATAACCTTACTTTTTTATTCCAGTTCCGTTTCATGATGAAACTCGTGTCCGTTGCATCAGCTTGCGGGCCACGCTGTGTAAACGGGAACATTCCGTTGCCAACCTTCCAACACTACGTCTACTTCATGTTCGCGCCAACACTGCTCTACAGAGATCAATATCCCAGGTAAATTGACTGCACGTTACTTGCAGAAACGCTCCACGTCTCCGTAATATCCTGAGTTAGGCAAAGGCAGTGAGAATTTACCTGAATCAAATTATGTAGCGAAGATCTGAGTGGTGTAATTGAGTGAATGAGCTGTTTGACTCAACTTGAAATTAAGGAGTAACTTGGATTAATGAAGTAGCTTACCTACTTACTTGTACGAGTATTATCTAGATATTTACTGTCTCTCCAAAAGCAAAACACGCAACGTATTAATGCGGAGGTACCTACTTACAATTTCAACATTCATAGATCGTTTAACTTACAACGACAAATTAACTCGAGTCACGAGGTAATAGTATTACATTCTCAATCCGTGATTGTGTCTAATTAAAGCCACAATATTCGGAACTTAATGTGCGCTAATATCGCAGCCGGAACCGTCACGATACCTGTCGTAACCTGCCATCAGCCATCATGGTAATTCCACATAGTTCAGCCGGCGGTATTTGATTCGGTATTTGCGGTAGCAAATTACTTGATCGATGCGTTCCTGCTTTTGGGTGGAATACTCGAGATCGAAGCTCGTTCAATGAAATCATCTTAGTTGTCATAAAGCTCGTGCAATCAAAGTTCAAAACTAACACTTTTCCAGGTTATGTAAAACAAGCGTTACAAGTTTATAATCTGCGTGTCGCATGGCAATGATGTAGTTGTTTAATACTCCGCTTTATGTACAGTGCAAAAATAGAAATGCTTTATGAATTCTGTATTTAAAAAACTTAATGTATCAAACGTTTGTTTTTTTTTTATAAAACTTATAAAAAAAAAACAAACGTTTGATACATTAAGGCCATTTCAAATAAATGGCTCTGTACTTCAGTGTTATCGTAATATCGGTCATTAATTATTTCTACCGTAGCTTGGTATAGAGAAGGTATAATTATGATCAATTATTTTATTTTCTATTTAAACAGAACAAAGAAGATTCGATGGGGCAAGGTGGTGTTTCATTTGCTGGAAGTGGGGGCAATTGTATTCTACAACTGTTTTCTTTGGGAGAGGTTCATTATGCCCTACTGGTCTGATTACGGGAAAGAGAAAACGGTAAGATAATCCCTTCTTCAATTACAGTGCGAGTATTATGGGATGGTATAGGTACCTACTTACCTACCCTCTTTTAATTAATAATTTATGTCCCCGTGTTGGCACTGGCCGAAAATAGACCCGTCTCGCCCTATTGAATACGAATAAAGTGTGTATGTACCTAAGTGAATATTCCGTGAAAAAAAAGGTAGTGACGGTAATTTCTATTCTTAGGTTCATTAATACAATACGCACAAAATGTGTTCGTAACTGCTTTCCTGCAGCAGAGCTATTGCGTATCTTTTTAAAAGTCAGTGGCTATCATACTGTCCATTAACTGTCAAATGGTTATGGTTTGGTACAAAGTGGAACCATTTGACAGTTAATCGATGGACACTATGATAGCCACTGACATTTAAAAAGATACGCAGTAGCCCTGCTGGTAATGCAAATATTGAAATAATGTATCTGGTGGTTGATAGACTTGATGAATGATAGACTGATGAAATGATAGAAAAAGTGTATTGATAGAACACCCAACAACTGATAAATAATCGACTCGCGGCGAATGAGTCTTTTTGATAGCCCAACAACGGTGCTAAGCGACTAGGTACTGATCGTTAACGTAAAATTGCATATTTTATTCATTCGCTGCGCGTCGATGTCAGCATAAAATTGAAACAATTAATATTGTACGGGTTTGCTCGTACAGTATCTAATAGTTATATTTACTGTGCATGAGGTCCAAGTTCGATTCCCAGGTCGGCAGTTTGTTATTCGGTTTTTACAAGAATTTCTCAGTAACTGCAATACAGTCTGAAATTGTGCCCATTTAATAGCAATAGGCTCGCACATGGGACTTAAACGTAACTGGCGAAATACATTTGATGATTATATTGGCGTAATGTTTATGTTTTCTTTTTATTTTCTTTTTTTAATGTTTAATTTTTTATCAATTGTTTTGTCCTGTGTGAGACTATAAATACTTTTTCTTTTTTTCTTTCTAATTATTGTACTTATATAATTATTAGGTCGACGCAGGCGCGGTGGTCCGCGGAATGTTCGGGTGCGTGCTGCCAGGGGTGATCTCCTTCCTGTGCGGTTTCTACTGCGTGCTGCACGCCTGGCTCAACGCCTGGGCCGAGATGCTCAAGTTCGGGGACCGCCTGTTCTATGAGGTAACGTCATTTAACCCTTATTATACCCAACTATCGGCCGAACAATTGAGTCAACTAAGTTTAAAGTACCACAAAGAGCGCCTTCACACTAGCGTTAGTCCAGCGTAGGCGTTCGATAAACGTATGCGCAGCGCAGACGCCGCGAATAAATATAGTCAAGTAGCAAACGCTAGTGTGAAGGCGCTCTAAAGCACCTATTTGCAGAGGTACCAATACCCCTTTTTTGGTGGGTGGGAAATCGTCAAACGACTCCTCCCGCTGGCGGGAGGCGGAGCGGAAGGGACTGTCAGACTTCTACTGACTAAAAACCACTCATGTTCCTTCTTAGCCCTTAGTGTTTCGGGGCCGCGGAATCTATTTCGAACAGACCCGTGGCCTGAGTCCCGCAGTCCCAATACCAATGCCCTAAGCTAAGATTTTTATTACAGAATTTTTACTCGATGAAATTGTAGTCACAAATGGTATATGATGATTCGAGTACCTACTTACCTACTTATTATGAAAACCAGCAAAGTCATGTGCTTAATTATGATTATAGTCTAAAGAGTGTAAATTAACCCATCACACAGCGGTCAACCATGCATTATGAACATTAAACTAAGTACCCCTACGCAAAAATTTTGGCTGGGAAACAACTTTTTTTTTTTGGGTCAAAAATCACATTTTATGGTAAAACTCAATGTAGCACTCTTAAGACATTGTGCTAGTGGACCCTTTGAATAATAAACGGATCATGGAGGCAATTTAAGTAAAGTTATAACCTGAAAAACTAGTATTTACTAAAAAAGAGCTGTGAAAAATTTGGAACTTTGACCTCCAATATCTCCGTAACTAAGGGGTTCCCAGGTATGGTCTAGAACAAGAAAATGATCGCAGTAAGGGTACTTTTACACCCTTTATATACCCGTCCCCATCCCTGACACCGGTAGAGAGACCCCCTCATAGTCGGGTCGCAGCAATGCAAGCTGTGAAATTGTTTCAATAAATTTTCAACTTTATCGCTGAATCATTAGGTTCAAGATAGATTGGGAAAATTTTAGTTTCCTGTTTTATGTAGCTTGATGAGCTGGTGTCTGTAAACTCTGTACTGTCAAACATACACTACCTACTAGCTGTAAGGAAGCACAGTCAAGCACTATACGAAATCAGCCAAACGCAACCGAATAAAACTAGGTTTCTATGAATATTGTAAGTCCCTAACTTCCAAGTACCTCTCTCTACAGAACGCTGCTGGCACGTGGCACTCAAGTTTGTCTGCTAATGTGTCTAATGGAAGTAGGTAGACAGGTTATCAAAGTAATAAACAATATATACCAAGGCGCACGGTTTTCCTGTATGTTCATTTGTTTTCCTTCGTTTAACATATCCATTAGATATAAAGCTGAATGTTTACGAAATACCTCATGAGATATTTACTTACACACATAGGTAAAAGAGGAGCTTGTGGATAATTAATAATAGCCGCTCGGTTCAATCTTTTGGTTATTCTGTGGACATGTGACCCAGTTTCCTCCGTATCTGGGAAAGTACGTTAAGCCGTTGGCTTGTAATTTGTAGATCATTTTCAGTCGTTACCGAAAGTCTGACAACTAGTCTTATCAAGGGGTACCAGATATGTAGTCGCTCCATGTAAAATACTTGGTATTCAGCTGTATCCGATTAGGCTGGAAGCCGACCCCAACATAGTTGGAAAAAGGCTAGGCAGATGATGATGATGACTCCACAGTCCACGATAAAGTCTATTGAATAGGGATGTTAACAGACTAAAAAAAATATGATTCTAATTAGTCCGTCTGTTAAATTATCGAAGAATATTGGATACGTATTTTTTGTTTTATCAAATCAATAAAAAAATACGAAGATGAAACGCGTCAAAGATTTGAGTGGGGGGTTGTGTCGTCACTCACCGGTAAAACTGTCATACTAATGTCTTAGAACATGACGTCACACGAGTTTTCAAAGCACTGTATCGTTTTCATTGTTTGTTTACGTGAAAAAAAAAAAGAAGACGTGTCCAATATTTTTTGGAAATCTATCTGACGGACTAATTAGTTTTTTTTAGTTAACTACCCTATTGTATTCTACCGGGTCGACATAATGTATTGGTCTCGTTTTGGGGAAAAGGCTAGGCAGATGATGACATAGTAAAAGTTCTTAGAAATATAATACTAGGTAAGTAATTAGATGCATAATGTAACGTGAATATATTTTTATGCAATTCAAGAAGCGAGCAGAAACTAATACGTACCTAGTAGGTTAAATTCCTAATGAAATGAGTTTTACCTACGATGAACTTTTGCTGAATACTATCTGCAATGAAATCCTATACCTACTTATAAGAGTTTAGTAATGAAAGTTAGGTTAGCTAGGTATACTGTTCCCTTTCTAGCTAGGTAGGGTAAGCGATATGGTATCAAACTTTCGTTGGAGACATGTGTGTAGTTAGTATTACAGACACCTTTGTACATAAGTTAGAGAAATAAAAAGTATGTCACGCACAGGATAAACAAAGGTTAAATTAACAATTAAACAAAATTAAAATTAAGAAATTGTACCTGTACAAGGCCATAAAGCACCTATCTCAGCATGTTGGTGTAACATAAGTACTTAGGTATCTAATATTATTGTAATTACAGGACTGGTGGACGACATCACGTTTTTCCCTGTACTACCGCCGCTGGAACCGCGTGGTTCACTCCTGGCTTCGCGACCACATCTACCTTCCTCTGGCGCCGAGTTTAGGACGACCCCTGGCTACGTTCACCGTGTTCTTTGTAAGGGAAAAATATACTACTATTTATTATTACATTTAGTACATCAATAGCCATTAACACTAAATTAACTAATCCTTTTACTCGGTCGTCTCGCAGAACCACAGGCATTCTAACATTATCGTCTTCCATTCATCAACAAACAAATCCAATCCACGGTTGGTCTCCACGAGCGCGTTGTGCATCGTTAGCATACGCGGTATAGGGGAGGTTGACCGAGCTACAGTACGACAAAATCAAAATGGGACATTATACAATTTATGCTTTCTAGAGCGATTATAATTATTTGGAGCAAATAATTGACACAGCTCCGCATGTAAATCTGAGGCGTCGGTATGACCCCGTTGGGGCTGTGGGTTGTTCGCAAAAGATACCGCGGCCTCGACATAAAGGGCTAAGAAGGAACATGGGTGGTTTTTAGTCAGTAGAAGTCTGACACTCCCTTTCGATCAAAAAAACAAAACGGCGTCGGTATGACCATGTACGATTTTACACGCTGTTGTTACTTGGTCAACAGCCCGCCTAACTTTCATGAAATTAAAATTTAAACATCCTAAAAGGATTTTAGTAGGATACATAGGATAGTATCCAAACACATGTTTGTAAAGGTACCTGAGAAAAGCTTTTTGCACCTTTTCCAGCATGAGCGTATAGGTAACCTCGTGAGGATTCCACACACAAGCGCTGGTTTCAAGCTTGCACCGAACTAAAGCGTTGAACAAAAGCCTAATAACTGCCTGGTTATGAAAACCTTGACAGTTACGTAAAACAAAACTTAAGCGTCAAAAAGATTCTTTAGCCAAAAGTAAGACTCTTTATATGACACGTGAGGAAACCGGCATGTCTTAGAACCAAAATTTCGAAAACATCTGACATCTACCAACACGCACTGAACTCGCGCATTTATTTTGTATTCATATTATAGCTCATTTCCTCTCATAGAGGGGAGGCCTGTGTCCCAGCAGTGGGAACAATATAGGCTGATAATAAAAAAAGAGTATGTCACGATCGTAGCAGGTGGCGTTCTGTGGTTTCTGGTACCTCCACGACGTTTATGTATGTATACTACTATACTATATGATACTTACCTTAGTGTAAATCTACGGCTCCTTCCTGAATCTTGTTACAGACAGCGCAAAAAAATCTATTACCTATATTGTATTCTATCGACATCCTAATATGTTAGTCTCATCTTCCAGACTTTCGATGATTCTATTTTTCTTGACCATCAGATGGTATATTATACTTACTATCTACCCGTGCGTGTTTCCGCAAATAACAGACATCATTTATCAAACTAATTGATATAAGATCTTGATCCGGTGTTAGTAATTCATCTCTAATTGAACGTTGACCTACATGAACTGCTAATTAGATATTAACGAGTTCAACAGCCGGGCTCGTTTTGTACCTACCTAGACAATTGACAATAGCTATTGTTAACTGCACTGGAATAATAAGAGGCCAACAATGAACCCGAATACAACATCAAAGGAATATTTTATGAATTTCAAAACAAACGGAAATTTTAAAAGAAATAATCAGCTCTAATAACAAAAGATGACGGTCAAAAGATAAACAAAGATCCCTGATTCACGTCGGACGCAAACGGGCGGCCGTGCATGTGACAAGATAAGAGGCTCCCTGCTAAAGGCCAGCCGAGCCTTGTTTGCATTATATCCGACTGTTGTGAACAATGAACGTACCTACGATTACACGACGTAAACAGTTTTGTTATCTCGTAAATTAAGGACAGACTTACGATGCACGAACCAATCGTCGCCATAAATTTCGCTAGTTGTCTGCTGCCTCACTTGCTTAGGCCCGGTTTCCACCAAAGCGGAGACGATCCGAGCGGAGCGATGTGAAAGAGCGAAAGAATAGATGTAAATTTTAACTAATGGGATTGATCGATTTCCGCACGTCTCCTTTCCGCTCCGCTCGTCTCCGCTTTGGTGGAGACCTGGCCTTAGGCTGCGGTTCCACTGAGGCGGAGCGGAGCAGAGCGGAGACGAGCTGTGGCGCGATTCACCAATCCCTCCGGAGAGATGTGGATTTCAAGCCATGTGATTGGTAAATCGCGTCACAACTCGTCTCCGCTCCGCCTCAGTGGAACCGCAGCCTTTTTTTTATTTTTATTTTTTTTATGGTACCCACCATAAAAAGAAAATCATCAAATAACCCCCCCTCCCACACTCCAGAGACAGACTTCATAGAGAGAGAGAGTGTCAAACTTCTACTGACTAAATACCACCCATGTTCCTTCTTAGCCCTTCATGTCGAGGCCGCGGTATCTCTTGCGAGCAACCCGCAGGCCCGACGGGACCTGCAGCCCCGACGGGGTGGAACCGCAGCCTTACGCTTGGCTATAAGTTAACCGCACAGAACACGTGTGTTGCGACTTGCGTGCGACAGCTACAGCGGATATAACAAATAAAAGAAAATTCTTCGAGCATGGCATGAACCGCCACGACGAGGACGCAGCATTCCAACAGTACCTACCTGCCCTGCCTAAGTCAGACTCACGCATAAGCAACAAGGGATGTCAGCATGTGTCGCCCGGACAGGGACACCGACACAGCGGAAGAGGAACGGAGAAGATTTGGAAGATTCGACCAATCACAGGATAGAGACGCTATAGATTTGTGACTAACATAATGGGTCGTAACCCGCATGCATGTCTCCTCTCCGCTCCGTTTGTCTTCGGCCGAGGTCGTGAAAGGGCCGTAACACTCATGTTTTTCCCTTTTACAGGTATCATCTGTAGCCCACGAGATTATTCTGGCGTTGTCGTTCGGCTTCTTCTATCCAGTGCTGTTGGTCGAGTTTGGTGTGCTCGGTGTGATAATGGTGCCACTGACGGCAACAGCAGGCCGTCGCTTCCCAAACGCATTCAACCTTCTCATGTGGCTGGGTTTCTTTATTGGAAACGGTAATTTTAATATACCTAACAACACGCTTGTAATCCCAGAAGGGCTAGGTAGTGGTACATTTATAGTATTTACACTAACATTTTCCCAGTTGCAAGAACTTAAGTTAAGCTGTGAAAGGGGGCGAGCGGGCGTACCTATACCTAGAGCTATTATCTCGGGCGCAAGTTCAAACTCCGTGGCTGGGGCTGATGGAAATTCCAATAACACTTTGTCCGACCTAGTAATCGAACCCATGTTCAGCAATAACGCGACGCCTAGACCAGCAGGCCAGTCAAAGGAAACAATACTTACGCAACAAATCAACAATAATTATTATGCTTACGAATTGGTATAAATAGCAAATCGCTGTGGTAACAATCAGCCGTGGTGTTTAATGACGTTTGTCGTTTACCTATGACGTAAATCATTATTGTATTTAAACCACAAAACACTACTTTTATGCCTGCCTTTACAGACTTGACACATTTTCCCTTACATTGATAACGTCGACAAAATAAATATCCTCAAAATTTGTGCAAATAGTTACTTACCTACTTTCCTGAATTAGTAATTTAGTATGATATTCCAATATCATTCTGTCAGCTATTTTTATTAGTTTAGCTGGTGGTTAGACCTAGCATTACATAGGTACTTAGTACATGTGAATACTGCAATAAAAAATATAATATAATCAATAATGTCCAATTATGATATTCTCAAGAGACATAGGTACGTAAATACTTTGGCGTTCCTACAGTCAAGTTATAAAAAACTGAACCGACTTCCGTTGTAAACTGTACCTACCTACCTTCAATGTTTACAGAACTGGGAAGGCACACGTGTTAGTTACCTATCTACTTAGGTACTGTTTACCAAACAAATCTGTGCAAATAAGGTAACTTGGTACAGACGTTTCATTTCCGAAATCGGTATATTTCACACACCAAAATGTAACTTTATTTCAATTTACATGTTAGGTAGTTTATTTCTATATATCTATTGTTAGGGGCTCAATTTGTTAAAATTATTGTGAATGTTTTGGTCTCCTATAAGTGAAGGAGTACACCTACCTGATACTTTGTGATCTACATGATCTAAAATTGCTTTGTGTATTCTTTTGTTGGAGATCCTTAAATAAATAAATAAATTTCTAACTGCCGCACTCAGAGAGCTTTAATGATTACTTAGGCCATTACTTAGTAAAGGTTTTGACAGTTTTGTCATACAAAAGTATGTCAAACTTGTACTAAGTGACGGTTTAAGTAATCATTAAATATCTCTGAGTACCGCAGTAAGAGGTATAATTATATACGTAGTGAGTTCAAGTATTAATACTGATTATTACGTTCCAGGAATCCTGTGGAGTCTATACCCAATGGAGTTCTTTGCTCGCCGGAACTGTCCGCCTTCAGAAAACGACAGTTTCTTCATACCAAAGTCATGGACGTGTCCTGAAGTCATTTTGAAACCCAACTGGTCGTTCCAGAACCCTCTGAGCATTTTTTTAAATAAGTAAAAGTATAATATTCAGGCAATGAATGAATGAAAAGTAAATTATATTTGTATAGGTTACGTTATAAGTAAAATGTTATTTTTTATACTTACTTAAGTAAAATATTTTTTTGTACTTTGTGTTTTGTATTATTGTGTGTACCTATTGACTTAAATAAAGTTACCTACCGGATACTATTATTCATAGGTAAGGAAATCGAAAAACTGTTCAGACCAAATTCCAGAAATTCCTAATTTCGGGAGTGCTAAGGACTGTTCTGATAACTTGTGTTGAAGCCAAAACCAAGCAAGACAGTCATATTATTAGCCTCTTCGGTCGCACGACTTCCAGTTTATTGTTGTGCGTCACATATAGTGATAAGCCAGTGGAAAAAGCTAAACTTGTACATCTGTAATTTATCAATAGATAAGATTTAGATAGGCAACTAAAAGCTTTGAATAAAAAAAAAAATTGTTGAAATCATTTATTGATTGAATATAATAAAAAATAGTAATTACAATATAATTCGGCGTCAATAGAGTAATCAAGTAAATAGTTATCGTGCTCCGATCCAAACATTACGCGATGCGGAAACTTTTGTTGGCATACATTGGATAGTACAGAACCAAAATTAACCTACGCATAATATAAATTCTATGGCCGCATATTAACTTAAATGTAAACATAAACCTCTCGAATTTAATTCCTTACTTGCTAACATCGAGTATTGTTATTACTAAGAAATAAATACTATATACTTTACTAGGACTATGGAAATGAGTGTAGTTGGGCAAAACAGGAATGTAGCCAGTTTAAACTATTGAAACTATAATCATAAATATATATCATCACATTTAAGGAGGGAATCTAAAATATACAACATTCAATTGACCTAAACAATTTGATATTTATGTAAATATAGTAAAAAACATTACAAACAATTACCTTCAGCTCGTCATCTCCCTCATACCGTTCACATTTCCATAGATAAGCACCGTGTTAGCAGAACTCACACACGGCACACCTTTCTGTTAGTTGCACTTCAATCACACTGCATTGGCATCTCTTCACAGCCCTTACTGACTATTACAAGCACTACAAATATAACGATAGTACACTTAACATAAAATAAATCTAATCATTGTATATATGGAACACTTATGTTTTACGAAATTATATAAAAACATTCAATTGCAACTACATAGATTCAAAACTGTGCCATATTGTGTGCACTTTAGTTATGATACAAATAATTTTTGTGACACGTAAAGCTTTAAATATTTAGATCCAAAGGTAACATTTTGAGCAAAGTCCTTGTCATGTGCAATATATCAGACTTTTTGTAACAGTATATCAACGTATGTATAAATTTTCAATGGTTCAGTAAATGCACGGCAGTATCGGACTTTGCTTATAACATCATATAGAACTTTGTTTAAACAGCAGGGGTACGATCCAATTCCTTGAATAATGACGACGACATTCTGAAAGAGATAACATTAACAAATTAATATAGCAAACAGAATCACTATGAGAGTTATCAGTAATGCACACGCAGCTGCCATATAGATAAGCTATTTCCCATTAGTAATGTATGACCATGTACAAACAATGGGGCCTTATAACTTTGAAAACTTTAACTGCCTTTGTATGGAAATTGAAACCAATAACCAATGCTACATAATGGCATTGTTCTAAATACAGAGGAGTAACTACTGGTACAATTAACAAGTATTGAAAAATAATAACTCACTTGCTTATCATATGCTCATATATGTAGCTGGGAATTATTGTGATGTTTACAACAGATGGGCTGGCTTCAATAACTCTAGATATTTCCTTATCTTTCATGCCCACAACGTTTATAGTGTTTACTTCCAGTATCTGATGTTCAGTCAATAAACCATTGCGTGCTGCTGATGAATCCTTTACCAAGCCAACAATCTTGCCGTCCTTGAACTGGAATCCAACATGGCCAAGAGAATCTTTGTGAAGAGTTATTGTCCTCTCAAATGGTCTGAAAACAAAAATAAATAATTTTAGTTTCTTGTGGGTTCTAGTAGTCTACAATGGAAAATATGAAATTAATTAAATACAAAACTCAAAAATTTATCATAACACAAAGTTCATTTATAATTAGTATGGGGGTAAATCATAATCCTTCCATATTACTTGGGGTTGGCACAACACATTTTTTACTTCCATTCTCCCAACTGCCACACCCACTGTCAACTGTCTCGTTATCATTTACTTGTTTTTCTTTCATATCATTTAATTTTCTCACACAATTCATCCATTGTTTCTTAATATCATTCCATCTAGTATGAGAGGATAATACCAATATATAACAAACCTGTCACGAACAGCCATTGAAATTCCATTTGCAGGAGACTTCTTCAGCAATCCGTGGCATTGGTCCATGGACATACCAGCCAGAGCAACATTGTTAATCTCCAGAACTTGGTCCCCGAATCTCAGGCCAGCAAGTGCAGCAGGGCTGTTGGCAGCCACATAGCACACAAACACTCCATTGTTCACTGAATGGAGCCTCACACCACACTTTCCATCCTTGTCTTTGCACAGTATAATGGGTCTTATGGCCCCAGTTACTGTAGCTTTTGCCAAAGTTGTTGATTGAGATGACAAAGGTGCTATCAGATTACTTACCATTCCATGTGGCTGAACCTGTTGGTATTAAAAACCAGTATTACATTTTATGAACATAGTAATAACATTATAATGAGCAGAGAAGGCATAATGTGCGCAATTTTAAACACTTTCATCAATTGCGCAATAAAATGGTAAATTTGAGAAATATGGAAATTATTTCCATAAAAATATGAATTTTCATGCTCTTTGAGGATAATTAGGTGCTGTGAAAGTAGGTATCCCAGTCGTTTTGACCGAATTTATTAGACCGCTATTTCTATTTTTGACAATGATCAAAAACTTACAGTTTGCAGTTGGTATTCTGGCATATTCCTTGCAATAACATCACTAGACAGTTCAAGGCCCATGTATTCCCCCAGCGCTGGATACATATGAGCTGAAGAAGGGGCGCTGGCTGCCATGGGAGCAGCAGGTGGAAGGCTATAAGAGGGCTGCGCCTGGTGATGAGCCATCTGAGCTCTCGCCATGGTATCCACCTTCATGTCCTCTAAGGATGGGTACAAAGACATCTTGGCTATCTAAATTTACACTTTTTATCCACAAAACAAGAACGTGTAGCGTTATATCAACGTCCGCGTTAACACTATTCGGCAGTATTCGGGTGACTAATTGGATTGGAATTGGAAACAGTGAAACACAAATGATTCATTCGCTCAACAACAGAAAAACCCCAATTGATCAATTGATACGTTTAGAGATGTGCCACAGTATTAAAGAAAGACTAGAATACTTGCACAGTTGACACAAATCATTAGTTATATCAAATCAAATCGAAATTAGTAAATGTAGGCCTCAATACAAGTTAGACTTTTTTAGACTTCTTTAAAAAGTCATTAATGACCAAGAGCAGTTTGAGTTGTATGGACTATTGATGTATTCCCTAACGATGGTTTCTAGTTTTATTTTTGTAGGGTCACTCGTAGTTCAACTCAAACTATATGGTTGCAATACTGCTAATTACGATAGCTTCTAGTGCCAAGTCAATCCTTTTCGTTTCTGTACACACGGCTACACATCAAACTATACATTTTCAGTATAAACTGATCTCGCATTGTATAGGATTTCCGTACAGTGTCAGATCAGCGTAAACTGGAAATGTATGGCTTGATGTGTAGCCGTGTGTACGAATGTAATATTTTTTTTAATTATGGCTAACATCATTAGTCGATTAACATAGTCCAAACAATTTAGTCACTTCACTACTGACATTAGGTGACATCGAAGGAGGCAGACTGAAAGATGTCACTAATGTCAATCACAACACAATGTCAAATTGTCAATAATAAAAAAACCTATGGTTGATGTGATAGGGTGTTCAGTTATTTTTTGTAGAATAAAATTATTTCATTATTGTTATTAAAAATGGACAAAATAAATAAAATTCAGTAGGAACTAGTTTTCCTAATTATTGTTTCTGAACTATGGAAGGGGTGAACAGTAAACGTACTCCAAGGTAAAATTGCCCTATTTCAGCCCCAATCTATTATTAAAAACATTGTTTACTTTTCATATATGATTTGTTTTGAATATCACCAAATTATGATTTTTCAGCCGCTGTAGAGAATGGGAAAGGGCTAGACGTAATAAATTTAACGATGCTATAAGTAAACTTGGCGAAATTGTCAAAGCTATACATAAAAATAATTGTCCAGCAGAAGATAGTGAAGATGTGCAGTATCCGAAGATAGAAATCGTCCAGAAAGCTATAATATACTTGAGACACTATGTTAAGGAGAAAACCCAATTGAGTAAGTTGATATGGAGGTAAAATTGCCATTGTTACAATTATTTTTACAAGATTATCTGTGATTGTAGTAGTGTAGAAGCATGGTTTGGAAATACGGAATTACCTTAGCCATTGATTGTTAAATTTAAGTTGCTGTGATGTCAGTTCAACTATTGCAAAGAGATTATAATTTTTAGAAATAATGCATTATCTTACAAAACTGTTATGTAAAACCAAGGAACTAATGTGTAAGATAGATTAGGTACAAGCTAGACCTCTAGCAGCATGCAGTTCTGGTGTTATTGTCCATATATTCAAATATAAAACCGTATTGCATGTGAATTCTTAGATCTACTAACTATTTAGGTATTATTCTCAGTAGGATATTTAGGCACTGTCAGTTAATAAGTATGAAGAGTTTATATCTAAGCAAATACCCTACTCAAGCTTTCTTAAGCATTAATGTAAAACATTTTCTTGATTTTAGTTTTAAGTACAGTTTTAAGTTGCCCATTGTTCTGAAATACAGACCTAAGAATTTTTTTTTTTTTTTTTTTTTTTTTTTTTATTAACTTCTGTATTGCAATCTATCAATCTTGCAGATATTCAGCAATATGTGTACGATGCTATTTAATTAAAGGGCTTGCACGAAAGCCGTCCAGTGACTGCTTCGTATTATCTTGTGCCTCTCAAAGAAGGTCTTGCGGAATCTTTCTTTTCAGTCTGCGAGCAACTGTTTGGGTGTTCATTAAATTGGTAGCCAGTATATTTGGATGATTATTGATTCGCTTCTTGTACGCTTTTGTCCTTTCTGAGATTTCTTCTATAACACTTTTGACGCAGAGGTCGTGATGGAGTCTAGTGTTTGAGACATACCATGGTGCGTTTGTTATTATTCTTAGTATCTTTGACTGGAATCTCTGTATTATTTCTATATTTGAATTTGCTGCTGTTCCCCAGAGTTGTAGGCCATATGTCCAAATGGGTTTAATTATGCATTTATAAAGCAATAGTTTGTTTTCAAGTGAGAGTCGTGATTTTTTATTTAGGAGCCAGTACATAGTGCGCAACTGTTGGCTCATAGCTAATCGCTTTGTGAAAATATGCTTCTTCCATGTTAGACGTCTATCTAAGTATATTCCAAGATACTTGGCGTGATCTTCTTGCGGTAGAGGTATGCCGTTGAGAGTGACGGGTGGACATGTCTTTTTCCTGTTTGTGAAAGTAACCTGGACAGATTTGGTTTCGTTGGCTTTGATTCGCCAGTCTTTAAGCCATTTGGATACTTGATCGAGACTGTTTTGAAGTTTTTGTGCTGCAAAGTCTGGTGAATTGTCCATTGATAAAATTGCTGTGTCATCAGCAAATGTTCCAGTAATTACTCCATCGGTCGTAGGGAGATCAGCTGTAAAAAGCAGATACAACGTGGGACCCATGACACTGCCTTGCGGAACTCCAGCTTTGATAGCATATAAAGGCGTTAAGTCTTCTCCTTGTTTTACAAAAAAGTGTCTGTCGCTTAGGTATGACTTGATCAGATTGTAGAAATTTATAGGTAGGTCTTTTTTTATTTTAAAAAGAAGTCCGTCATGCCACACTCGGTCAAACGCCTGAGATATATCCAGGAACGCTGCAACACTGTATTGTTTTGATTCGAGAGCTTTGTTTATATGTTCCGCTAGTCTGTGTACTTGTTCAACAGTACCATGCTTTCGACGAAAGCCAAACTGATGGTCAGGTAGTAATTTTTTTGCGGCAATAATCGGGGATAGTCTAAGTAAAATGACTATCTCCATGATTTTTGAGGGTATGGGTAACAGGCTAATGGGTCTATATGATTGCGCCTCAAGCGGATTTTTTCCAGGCTTAGGAACCATAATAACTTGAGCGACTTTCCATTGGGGAGGGACCATTCCTCTTTGTAGGATAGCATTATACAGGGAAGTGAGAAATTTAATCCCTTCCTTTGGCAGCTCCCTTAAGATTTTTCCTGTAATAAGATCGTAACCGGGGGCTTTATTTGGATCTAAAGCCTTAATTGCTGTTTTTACTTCTTTATAAGTAAGTTTATTAATGGGAGGGTCGAGTTGGTGGGTTTGGCCCAATAATTCTGCGACTTCTTGGGTTTTAGAGGAGCCTGCATCTGGATTTGGTATAAAGACCTGTTTGAGATGTTCAGCAAATGTAGCAGCTTTGTCCGCATCACTAGAAGCCCATTCTGAGTTACTTTTACGGATAGGAGGTTGATTAGTTGCCGGGCGTTTAAGATTTTTAGTGACTTTCCACAAAGAATAATTTGTCTCTGCTGTAGCATCCAGGTTTTCTAGAGATGTTTGTATTCCTAGGTTTTCATTATCCTTAAGCAGAATTTTCAGTTTTGTTTGAAGATAATTTAGATGTTTTTTATCAGTAGGATAACCTGTTGTTTGCCACTTTTTCCGAGCATCTCGTTTATCAGCTAATAGTTCTCTTACAGATATTGGGTAATCTTGTTTATGGTACGAGTCTGCGGCAGCTGGGGTAGCAGACCAGGCAGATTGTTGAACGCAGTTATTGAAATGTTCCACCGCTTCCGTTATGTTGTCGTCCGTCTTTAAAGGAATTTTTAGATCTAATTTGTCTGTCACTAGCTGTCTGAAGAGCTCCCAGTTAGTTTTATTGGAGTGTAGCTTGCAGGGTTTAGGTACTACTGTGATTTTCCTTTTTAGTTCTATTTCTACCGGGGAATGATCTGAGGATAGTTCGGTGCTCGTTTTACTTGTTATAAAGTTATTAGGGATACCTTTTGTAATACAGAAGTCAAGCAAGTCTGGTACTTTTTTTAAGTCTGTAGGCCAGTATGTAGGTTCTCCGGGGGAAACAGTATTTAGTTTTAATTTCTCAATGGCCATTAGTAGCTGCCTACCTTTCGTAGTTATAGTACGTGAGCCCCAGTAATGGTGCTTGGCATTGTAATCACCTCCAGCTATGAATCTGTGACCCAGTGTAGAAAGAAACCTTATGTAGTCTTCTAACTTAAGTTTGTGTTTAGGTGGACTGTATACAGCCGAGATTGTAAAAGGTCCCGCCCAATCTTCAATGACGACATTTGTTGCTTGTATTTCATCTGTGCAGTAATGTACTGTTTCATGATGTTTGATATTATATCTTATTAGAACTGCACTTCCAGCGTGTGCTTTGCCGTCGGGGTGCATTGTGTGATAGGTTTTATAGTTCTGGATGTTAAAGTGGCTCTTTTTGGTGAAATGTGTTTCCGTAACTAGGAGGATATCTATTTTTTGTGTCTCTAAGTATGCCTTAACTTCAAGAGTATGTTGTGACAGCCCATTGGCATTCCATAGGGCAATTTTTAAGCAGTCGAAGTTGACAACTTGGTTGTGAGGGCTAATATTAGGTTTGTCATGGTGTTCAGTTGCTGCATCATTTGTTTAATGAGGTTTATTAATTCAAGCATGTCATTTTGGTTACTGTGATTTGTCTCTGTTGTTGTATTGTTCTGGAGATTTTTATTGGTTAGTGCTTCTTTGTATGACATATGTTGAGTATTTGGAGGTTCTCTATCCTTAGATTTTTCATTTTCGGCTGTAGCTTCCTGTTTCTTGCTGCGAACATAGGTGTTTCTGCGTTCTGGTGCCTTTGGAAATTTAAGATTTTGAAGCTCTCTGTAGATTTTACAACCTTTATAATTTGCCGGGTGATTTCCGTCACAGAGGACACATTTTACACTGTCTGATCTGGATTTCCTTGAGCATTCGATCGAGAGATGGTCACCAGCACATTTAATACATTTAGGGCTCCGGCGACAGTACTTTTTGGTGTGTCCATACTGCTGGCATTTGGCACACTGTGGTAATTCCCGTTTAGGTCGAGGAGGTTCAAAGGTTATGATGCAGTTCATGAGATTTTTAACCTCATATATGCTCTTATTGTTGGGGCTTGTTTTTAATTCAACTATAAACAGTGGTAGTGGCTTCTTTGTTGCTCTTTGTTTGATGTTCCATATATTGGTACTGCAATGCCCTATTCCCTCTAACGCCGCTTTGATTTCCTCAGGTTCGGTTGAAGGGTGCATGTTTTTAAGGATCACTTTAAAGCTCCGTTCATGCTTAGGTTTGTACGTGTAGAATTCTGTGTTTCTAAGTTCTAGTTGGTGTACAATGGTCCTGTATGTCTCTGGGTCTTTTGGCTGTATTTTAACTTGATCGTTGTTGACAACTTTCAGGTTATACATATCAAAGGCGTGTTCATTAAGAGTCTTAAGAAGGGGTTGGATATTTCCCACTTTGTCAACAAATATTGGAGGGGGCTTATTTATCTTTTCAGTAGCAGTAGTAGTCTCTTCCTCAGAGTTATCAGCATCTAAGCTAGCAAATCTGTTTGTTGTAGGTATTGGTGGATTCTGGGACAGCCAGTAAGTATCCAGTTTTGTTTGTTTTTGGTGCCCATTATGTTCTGGACTTGAATTAGGCCTCTTTTTCCCAGAAACTTGTGACCAATCAGCATCGTTGCTTCTACTGGAACCGGGAGCAATGTCTTGCGTTATGAGATTAGTTTTTGGGTAGTCACCAAGTGATAATGTTCTTGGTCTAGACTCAAACATTCCTTTGTGGAAAATTTGTTGTGTTAGAGTTTTATTGTTAGCAATATTGGTATTTTGGTTGTTTGTTGAAGAGTTAAATTGTTCATTCATTTCAATTCCCACGAGTAAGGACGATACAACAGTCACTACCTGGGGTGACGCCTATTCCCACGAGAAGGCAAATACAACAGTGGTTGCCCGTTCCACTGAGGTTGGCGCTAGAAACTGGTTTCCCACCAGTCATGCATCCCTTCGGCACGTTGCCCACCTTAGGATTGGGGTTATTTATTTAATTATGTGTTGCGAGGTTTTCTTCCTCGAGGGCCAGACAATTAAGCCAAGCCCCGTAGATGTTCGTGAGTTTAGAGGCCATTTCCTGCCTCTTTGATTGGTCGAGTCGAGTTTGTTGACCGCCGCTCGATACTCGGCGTTGTTGCTCGTTTAGCACCACCCGGGGGACACGTGTAGGGTGGGTTAGGAAAGATGGTAAATCCTACGGACGCGAGCAACTTCATCCCCCTAAGAATCCCAAAGACCTAAGAATACTCAAAATTTTATTGAAAGGGGGCCCAATTCTGTGTCAAGTTTATTAACTGAAAAAGAAAACTTTCCAAAATAATTACATCAAGCATTTTGCTACATCTTTTATTATGAGCACAAGCAAGTTTATATGATCCCAATCTGTTAAAGTTGTGAGTGGCTTCTTTTGGGTCAGCTTGTTCTATTGTGGACCTCATCTCTGTATTCATGACAAGATTGACCATGTTAAATATAAAAAAGCATAATCATCTTCACTTTGCAATTACAGAAGCAGAAATATTAGCCCTACAAGTAGAACTAGACACAGAGAAGAACAAGAAAGAGAAGGGCAAAGATGTTTCAACTCAAGTATATATGAGCCTGACTAAGAAACGTAAAGGTGAGAAGGTAGAATCATCAAAAGTACAACAGTAGCATAATTTTTCCTTACAGAGAAGAATCTAGTAAATGTCTAAATATATAATATATAAAACTAAGCCACACAAACACACAGGAAACACTGTTTGTGTGGCTCAGTTGCGAGCTCAACATGTCCCACATTTTCTCTTAAATGAATTCACTATCAACATTATATTGTTCAACTATAGTCATTATCAGTGCATGTAAACAAATTTCATATGTACAATGTACATAATTCACATTAGCTGGTTATTTTTCTCCTAGCTCTACTGATATAGTTAGTAATAGTTTTGTTTCTGTCTATTTCAGGTGGAAAACAAACAAAATTATTGAAATTGAAACAAAACCAAAGTCAACAAGAAAACCCTGAAACCAAGAAGCATATACTAACTGCAACTCAAAAGAAATTACCCTTGCTCCTTCCAAGATCAAGTTTCATAAATAAAAAAGGTAAGATTATAATTTATGGAACTGGATACCATTGTTTATTAATTTCCACTTACTAAACTTCATAAGGCAAGCATATTTGATGTCTGCCAGCTGCTAGTTATTAAGTCCAGTGCATAATAATTAAAGTTGCAATATGGTTCGTACAAAATTCATGAAGGTGATGTAGGTAGATTTATGTAATGCGTTGCATATGGACACAATAGGCATGCCAATCTATACAAATGAATACAATTAAAGTATCTGTTTGAGATTTCAAAAAACAGCTTTTTAATGAACACATTTATGAAAGTAAATGTACCTGTAAGGTTGGTACTTATAACAAAAAAACATATTTTCAAATTTTTGACTGTTTGTACAGACAGACAAAAAATCTACGATTGGACCAACCTTACCAGCTAGTATTTTAATCTAAATCTTTATTTATTTGAAAGGAGACAATAAAATACAAATACACCAATTTCGGATATTGTTTCAGGTTCTGAAAATACAATAGTGGTACTGCCTGCAGCACCATACATTTTCCCTCAGAGACCACTATTGTTCCCATCTGGGCCGCCTGCTATAGTTTTAATAGACCAAAATTTACAACCACAAAATAAATCAACTGTTCCTATAGTCAATAGAAATAATGGAGATATCACCAAAACTACAATGGTTAACATTGTACCGATATCTGCCTACTCCCGTCCACTATCAGCTACCAAGAGTAAAAAGAACAATGTTAAGTTAAAGCAAGTTATTAATAAAAAACCTACAAAGAAATTAAAAGCAGTTGTTAGTATTGTTAAGGAAACTGAGAAAAGTACGGAGATAAAAGACAAACCGGTGGTAGACGTTTCTAAAGCAAGTAAAAGCATTGAATGTTCTAATAGCGAAAATAAGGAAAACGACAAAGTAACAGCGTGTAGCAGCATCATTAGTGGTGATAAGGAGACTGAGAGTGATAAAATTTTAAGTAAAGACCAACCAGCCAAGACAGATAATGTGCAAAAAGAAGAGAACACTAAAAGTAAGCTACCAGATACTAATACTGCTGATAAAACTTGTAACAAAAATAAAGACAAAGATATTCCTGTACTCATTGATAAACCTAAATGTGCGGAAATAATCGTCAAAGGAACATCAGCTCCAGCGGTTACTTCAACCACTACTACCATCACAAATACAGAAAATATAAAGACACCTAGTGAAATCGCTAAACCAAGTAAAACTTTGAATGGCAAAGAAACAATTGCAATAAATAAAGAAAACAAATTGCCCAGCATTTTACCTTTAGATACAACATTATGCGATAATGTCGTTGACGGAGGTAATGCACGTCTTGAACTAGCAGAAGAGTTTCTAGCAACTTCACCGACCGCTGCTTTTCTTATGTCTTTTCCACTAGTAAGTGGAAATAGGGCAGATAGCCCTGCTGAAGAACATGGGCATAGCACAGCGCAAGCTATCCTAAAGGATAATCAAAAGAGAGCCGAATTAGTGCCTCCGCCTATACCATACTTTGAAAAACCTAACAATAACGATATAAAAGTAAAACCAGTTGCAAACAAACTTCCAAATACATGCAATCCTACAAATAAACAAAACGAACAGCAAAAATGTCCTGTGAGCGTCGCAACTAAAGAATCGAGTATTGTTGCTGCAGTAACTAAAAGCTCGAGTTCAGTGGCGTTGCCAAACGTTTCGAGCGAAAATCCATTCTTGAACTTGTCAGTGCCTTCAATAATAACAACCAGTTGTTCATTAGGAGACACCACATTCGGATTAGATTTCGATTGCAATATCAGTAAATCTGTACCAAACCAATCCGCTGGTTATGCTAGTAGTAACAACTTCTTCTACAAAGGTGATCCATTTGCCAAGAGTGCTATTTATAGTACAAGCAGTATTACATCCAGCCACGAATTTAACGGACTTGGCCTATACCCCTGTGCAATGGAAAAATATACGTCGAAAAATAAGTCGGATTATTCAAATGTGGATGACAATCTCATGAAAATTCCATCGTCAAGATTAACATACGACATTGACTTGGGCTGGTCGCACAAGGGGCTGGATTTTGTCAATTGCACAACAACCACAAACACTTTCAACAAGGACACCATATTAACGACTACTTCCACACCTTACACGACATCTTACAATCCATTCAATCCAGATTTTCATGTCCCGTTAGTCGCTAATTCTAATAAGAAAGATAACACGACCAAACCGACCTCCTCGTTTGCTGAAACTATTACTAGTTTTTACTCTCAACCTACTAATTTATGGACTGAAGACGTACCGTTCTATACCAATAATAACATCCCCAAAACTTTAACAACCAAAAGCCAAAATTATACAACATTTGATCCAGTGTATACTAACGTCAATTTAAAAGTAAATAATAACAAGCATTACGAACCGAAAACGGTTGAAGTCAGTGTGGAAAGTGGAATAAAAGCTGGCAATAATATCGTGACTCAACATATTCCCGAGAAGTATACCAAAAAATCTCCGAGCAAAATGCACATCAACTGGATGACATCTGAAACAAGATCTGTTCAAAACAACTTAAATCCGATACATTCTCAAATGAAAGACACTCACAAAGCGACCTACAATCAAGCAGATCATTCGGTTAAAAAACAAGACCACAATGAAAGTAATTATTTTCCTATAACGATGCATAATTTTCCAACACAAGTTCCTCAAGACGAGTTTCAAGTATGGCCTTCTACTAGACCTCTGGGGACCACGGAAATAAGTATAGATCCACCGCCTATCAACTTGCCGACCTTAGTTGGTGATCTGGCACTAGGCCCGCATGATAAGAATAGGAAAATAGATGCATCGAATCGTGGCGTACCACACGCTGACATACAAAATTGCGGTAATTTCCTCTCAGTCACGCAGCTTATGAACCGTTCAACTGATAATATGGCTTCTCGATATCAAGTTCCAAATATCGATACATCGAAGACAGTTCCTGGAAAGCAAAATATTAACCACTTTACAAACGAAGCTAACCGCAAAGCTATGCCACATTTAGATAATCATATGTCACAACCTTGTTATGTTTTTAACGACCCTAAATTAGTGAACTCATATGAAAGTATGGCACATAGTCAGTTTCCGCCAACTAAAACAAAATCTAATGGTAAAACAGAAAAGTCTTCTAAAGTTCAAAAGAACAACAACTATTCAACTGAAGCATTATTAAGAGGTGCAAATGGTACGCAAAAAATTCAAGACAGCAACAGCGCTAAATTTATGACGCCACCCCAGAAGTACACGGATTTTAGCGTTCCGCAGGACAGTGCTGTAGCACAAGTCTCTCATTTCCCACCAATTTTGGATTACTCTGACAACAGCTATGCTACCCAACAGTTCTCGGGCACAACTTTGTATAACACAACTACGAATACCATGTCCAATTCTTTTTACTCCAACTTCATGCCTGGCAGTAGTAATCTAATGTCAAGTAATTATGCCAGTGGACCATTCACTGGCGACTTTATTGATTACAATCAGACAGCTGAATGCAACTACGGAAACCACAAATATGAAGAGTTGAAGATGAGAAACAATTCAACTGTATTTCAATCAGAGAAAGTGCCGCCTACTTACAAGAGCTCAAGAAGAGAGTCGGCAACTAAACATAAACTGGAATGTTCTAAAAAGGAGTCGAGTAAAAAGTATCAAAGTAAAAAAGCTAAGATCAATAATGAAGTTGAAGAATGGAACGATCCTCATTTGTTTTGGCAGAACAAGGCGTTGAATAAGAAGCATCCTAACTTGATGTCGGAAGAATTGCCTTTTCCGAACTATGTGGGGAATCAAATGCCGTCGCAGTACCAAGCCGATTTCTTCAACAGCCACTTGATGCCTGCCAACGTGCAAGGTATGGGACACAATGTGGATAGATCGTTGGCCAGTTTTCCTGTGACTTCCCGTGCCAACTTTAACTTAAGTACCATATTTCCGGAAATTACTATGGTGAGTGTGCATGATATTCTATTATTTCGTTTTTAACCGACTTCAAAAAAGGCCAAGACTGTTCAGGCAGTACTTTTTCTTTTCATGTATTTACACTGATTTCTACGTGGTAAAAATCTTTTTTTTAAGTTTCACCCTTAGTGGCTTTTTAGCAGTTTACTGTTGACCCAAGTTTTCAGAGTGTTGGTTTTTTCAGACGTCATCATTCTCTTGCCCTTATCCCAATTCATTTGGGGTCGGCGCAGCAAGTCTTCCTCTTCCATACTTCTCTGTTTTTCGTCATCTCATGAGACACCTCCTTTCTTGCCATATCATTCTTAACACAGTCCATCCATCGTTTTTTGGTCTTCCTCTACTCTTATACCTATCCTCATTCATATCCAAATCCTTTGACGTCTTTTCAGACGTACCATATTATTATTATGTACCTATCTATTCAGGTCTTTGCGGAACACTTACCTACCACTGATTAATACTGAGCAGTGATGATGACCGATAGTCCTCGTTCGCAGACTGGTTCTCTTTGTTGTACAGAAGGCATCCCTACCTTCATTCCATAAATCATCATCTTCATTCATAAGTAAATTAAATTGTAAAATATTTGTTTCAGAAAGTGCAATGATAGTTATGATAATCGCAACGACGGCGAAGCGCCGGGTGCAGTGCTGTTGCGATGTTTTTTATATGCTAAGTAGTAAAATATTGTATAAGTTAAGTGATATATTAAAAATATACCTATATTATTTGTTAACTGTAATGTTCTATTGTTATATTACACGGATTTATTATAATGAAAATTTGTTTCAATTACTGACGAAGATTGATACCTAACTTGGGTATTGTACGGGACTGCAGGACTGTTCCGGGGCTGCGAGACTGTTCGAAAGAGATACCGCGGCCCCGGAACACAAAGGGTTAAGAAGGAACATTGGTGGGTTTTAGTCAGTACTACGTCTGACACTTCCTTCCGCTCCATAGCGGGATGATTATCCAATTACTCATCTTTGTGGAAATAGGCACTACAAATAATTTTGATGAAAAGTGTACTTTCGAATTGCCCTTTTTTTCTTTCTCCTGTATCGTGGGTGCGTTTACAAAAAATTAAACTCACATACACAAACCAAACACCCAAACCCGGAACAACTATCTGTAGGCCATACAAATACTATTTGTTCCGTGCGGGGATCGAGAACCCGCGACACGCAGCGCAGCAGTTAATCCGCTCAGCCACTGCGCCAACCGTGCCGTCCGTGACACAATATAAATATGGACAGTACGGAAACTACCTACAAACTCTCGAAACCGCACACTCACACAAACATGGGCATCTCGGCCGACTTCGCGGTGCTCTCAGTTGTGCGTGCCGCGCCGAGACGAGTGGTCAGTTGGTCACGTATAAGTTTAAATCTCCCGATATTTTTTTAAATGCCACGAACGTGTTGCGCGGAATACGACTGTGTTAACTCGGCTTCATTTAACCGACTTCCAAAAAGAAGGAGGTTCTCAATTCGTCTGTTTGGTTTTTTTTTTGGAAATTTGTTTCCGCATAACTCCCTCATTTATGAACCGATTTGAAAAAAAAATATTTTAATAGAAAGAGTATACTCCCGAGGTGGTCCCACTGTTACCATGTCAGGATCTGATGATGGAATCTAAGCGAAATCGAGGGCAACCCTCAAATTTTATAAGCACGTATTACGTGTTTCGTACTTTTTCAAAAGCTATTTAAGTAATTACATCTGGCAGTCATTACCTCGTGTTGATGAGCTGATGACGGAAAGTATAACTCCTTAACGGTTAGGAGTTGGAGGATAATTCTTGAATAAAATATTATGGGGACGTATACAGGGTGTAAACGAACCCTTCACGCATCCATCAACCAAGCATCCTGTAACCAAACTAAGTACCCCTACGCAAAAATTTTTGCTGGGAAATGACTTTTTTTTTGGGGTCAAAAATCACATTTTACGGTAAAACTCAAAGTAGCACTCTTAAAACATTGTGCTAGTGGATGCTTTGAATAGTAAACGGGTCATGGAGGTAATTTAAGTAAAGTTAAAACCTGAAATACTAGTATTTACAAAAACAGCTGTGAAAAATTTGTAACTTTGACCCCCAATATCTCCGTAACTAGGAGGTTCCCAGGTATGGTCTAGAACAAAAAAATGATCGAAGTGGTGGGGAGAACAAATGCCCTTTGTTTGCGTTAAGGGTACTTTTACACCCTTTTTTTGAAAACATGTTCAGAAAATAAATTAGGTTTGCAGTGACGTGACTGTGAAGGTCACGCCGTGACAAACGCCATTCAAGATTCCCAACTTAGTTGTTCCTCCCAAAACTTAGGAGATAAATAAGTGAGAAGGTATTTATTTAGAAGCTCTTTATTTTAAATTTAAATACATATAAAATAATATGTAGGTACATACACAAAAAACTAAAGAACTTATTTTAGTAGGGGGATTTCAAAGTTACTGTGGTGATGGTAGGCACTAGGGGTATTCGAAATTTTAGAATATGACATTACATGACGCCTGTAATTCCCGAAGGGTTAGGCAAAGGTGTACCTACACCCACATTTCGCCAGTTATGTTTAAATCCCGTGTAATGGGAGCGAGCCTATTGCCATCAACCGGGAACATATACAGACTCCGTGGCTGACTGAGAAATTCCTGACGGAGAAACCCAATGATACTTTGCCCGACCTGAGAATCGAACCGTTTCTTTGACATATTTAACCAATTATATTGTTTTCTCCGGAAATAATATAGGTAGTTAATCAAATTTTGTTGCCTTACGAATCAAATGGGATTACACTAATATCTACTCGTCTTAAAATGAAATTATTATCAAAACTCGTGTAGATAAAGTGTTCTCAGGCTAAAAATGATAAAAAACTATATATGGCTATATATAGTTTTTTATCATCTGCAGCTGAAACGCTCGTACGTTGAAGTTCAAACATCTGTGAAATCGTAAGACTAATTATAAATTTATGATAGTACAAAATGGACCACCGTGGTAGCATTAAGAAAGTTAATTTTATCAAACTCATACTCCGCTAATTTCGATGTTACATACAACTTTTTGATAACGAACTAAATCTATTTAACTGTTGAAAATATTGCTCGTTAGGGAGAACGTATTGATGACGGTTATCCAACCGAGGCTCATAAAACGTCATAAACGTCAGCATTTTTAAACAGACACAAATGTGTCTCATTTGCCCTTTTTCCAGCCGTGGTTAAGAAGCTTACTCGAGTCGTGAGTAAGATCAGAGACATTGATACCATTATAATGAGATCGTCTGTCGTCTTTGTAGACGAAATATTAGCATGTTTTGTTTTTGCGAACTCGTTGCAAATTGAAATCTTTGCCTTTTCCATGGCATTGCCTACTTGGATTCATCTTTAGGGTTCCGTTGCCAAATGGCAAAAATCGAACCATCTTAGACTTGCCCAGTCTGTCTGTCCGTCCGTATGTCACAGCCATTTTACTCAGAGTCTGTTGGCACCACACATTTCGAGAGCAAATGTTTTCTATGAACCACCAAGGGCGGATCCAGGGTTATGGAGTTTCCATCACAGTACATACTTATAGCCAAATCGAATTATCAGAGCTACATAACAGAAAGAACATGAGTGAACGCGTTCTGGTTGGAATAGGATTTTATCTGGGGGGGGGGGGGCACATGTAGTCTAGTCAACAAGTGCTTTTTGGTAAAAAAAAAAAATTCCGCCTCCAAAAAATATAAATAGTAAAAAATTTAACCAAAAGCTCTTGTTGACTACATCACTAGACTACATGTGCCCCCCCCCCGGAAAGAAATCCTGGATCCGCCCCTGTGAACCACTACACAAAATTGATGTAAAATTACGAAACAATTGTGGTGCATGGCCCGCGATAACTGTTACTGATTTATGTTTTTATTTTTATTAGCTTGTGTGGGAAGATTACAGACAGCTCTTAAAAAAATATGTCGAGGTTCCCAAAATACTTTTGTTGTTAGGTCAATGGTTGATGAGATCTCTCTCTTCTAAGTCGAAACACTTGTCAGAGTGGTCGTGGTTGCGCAGACGAAGTACCTACACGGAGAGATGTTTGGTTGGTCGTTAACTTCCCCGAGGATTAAAAAATAACTCTTTAAAAATATACTATATTGTTGACGCTTGTTATTATATTGTTTGCTGCTATGGAACCATTTGATCAGTAAATCGTAAGGAGGGATGTGTTTCAAAGGCGATTAAAATCCACAAGACATTATCGTCCGAACAAGACACATTACTTGCTAGGTCCAAACAGCCTGTCTCTGTGTGTTTTGAAAGCATTTTAGATAAATCTATGTGGGTGGTTGTTTTACAAATGTAAGACATCTGATAGACTTCCATTTATCACATGTCTGTAAACCATACCAACGTGCTCGACTAAAACTAAACTAAAAATATACCCAACATAACTAAAGATGAAAACAAAACTTAAAACCAGACATAATTCTCATACCCCTGTCTTGTCTTCCTCACTTCTCGTTTAGTTTCCCTCACACAATTCACACAGTCCGTCCATAGTATAACAGACTTCAAAAAAAGAAAGTAATCCAAAAATCAAAAGATTTTTTTAATTCGTCTGATTCTGGTCAGATCATCGTTAACACAGTCCATTCTCACTTGCTCAGTGTCTATGGACCTCTCTACTCTTATAGCCATCTATTCATACTCAAATGTTAGGTACCTATAGCAAAAGACAATAAGTACAATTAAATTTTGTAACTAGTGTCTAGTGTCCTAAGTTGTACATAAGCTACAAGAAATCCCACTCCGCCAGTTGAAAGCTAGTGCTATCACCATCGAGTCACGCTGCGGTGACATGCCAACACAAAGTACACAAACTCCCCCGTGGTGCCACGACTTAGATCGAATGGATTAAACTTCCTCCTCTCAACACAGCTGTTGTTAGAACTTGGACAGAATGCTTGTGTGTTAGGTTCGCCTGTTGACCTAGCTGGTTGAAGTTGCACTGATATCACTGGTTTGAAGTTTTAAACTTGTCATGTTCCTGAGTCAATGAAACTTTCGGCGTTGAGCCGAGCATTCCAAATCCGACAACGTGCTTTTAAATGGGAATAAAGCTATCTTCTACTGAACACAGACTTCAAGACTTGACAAGCCGATCCGAAGCTGCTCACGCCGCTTCTTGTCCTAGATAATGGTTATATGATAGACTCATGACAAGTTATGAAATAAGATTCGACCCACTTTTGGTATATATCTGAATACTCTCAATTGTAATTGCGTTTTTAATAAACCCTGTCTCAATAAAGCAAAGTTAATGGGCAAAATAAAAAACTTGACATTATCGTGACTGCTTATAAATGGATTTAGGGCACCATCTCATAGCAATCGAGATAAAGACATGATTAATAGCTAAAAGATCTTCCTCTTTGTCTTAAGTTTTTGGAATGAACCCAGCTGATAACGATTTTTTCATTAACCCGCGACTCGTATCCGCCCAATACTAACTGTATCATTTTGGCAGCCGAACGAAATCGACTGAATCATTCTGTTATCAGTTAGTGCTCAGTTTTCTGCTACCTGGCAGGCAACGAGTGTGAAGAAATGCTTTAAGTATATATTGAATATATTGTATGCAGACATTGTAAGTATAATAGGTACCTATTTTGTTAGACGTATGTCGAATTCGTAAAGCATGAAGAGTGGAACGTGTCTAGCATCACAACCATAAACGGTATAGAACGAACTACTAAGTAATAAGCTATGTAGGCTATTTGGCATTTCATGCTTTGATTTTATAACCGTGAGGACGTGAAAGAATTAAGGTTATCCCGAAACGCCCATTGGGATCTATAAAACATGGGGGTATAAACATGATTTGTTAGGTGGCAGGGGACGTGTTCTTCCAAAGAGGAATGTAAGAAACGTTGTTATATTTGTTTTTTTTTTCTGGGCTGTTCTGCCTCACTCCTGGACAAAGGTCTCCCTCCACTCCTTCCACTTTTCCGGTTCTTTCGGAGCCTGCCCAGTTCATCCCGCTGCCGTTGGCAGTTATAATAGGTACCAAAATATTTGCTCAGGTGTGTGACTACATACCTACTTAAAATATCCACGAATTAGCTGTGACTGTGACAGGCTACAATTAATGGTCAGTGTGACCTTTGTTGCCCAACTATTGACTGTTCAAATTCCGGCAACTATCTGAAGGTGAGACCAGGTGGCATACCATGACTTCTTGAAGCAGGATGAGGAAAGTGTTTAGCGCCATCTCATTTTCACACTGGGATAAGATTAAAGCAGCTTAGCAACAAATGAGGAGCTCGTGGCTTCATAAGAACTGCCACTTGGTTTGATCTATAGGTAAAGCTGTGCTTGCCTAGGTCGGTCTGTGGATGGGTGACCGCCCGACATACCGAGTTTCCTCCGTGCCTCGGAAAGCACGTTAACCTGTTGGTCCCGGCTGCCATATATAGATCTTTGGCAGTCGTTACAGGTAGTCAGTGACCTGAAATTCTGACATCCAGTCTTACCAAAGAGTATCGTATTACCTAGCATTAACTGGGTTGTGGAGGTCAGATAGGCAGTCGCTCCATGTAAAATACTGGTATTCAGCTGCATCCGGTTAGACTGGAAGCCGACCCCAACATAGTTGGGAAAAGGCTAGGCAGATGATGAATAAGATTAAAACAATCCGGTAACCCCATTGTATTGTCAGTATCCTAATTCGATATTTAATTTTGCCGATTAACCAGGGAGAGAGTACCTACCTATTACCTAGGTGGACTCTACATTACATGATACGCACTTAAACCTACAACGTAACTTAATTTACAGATAATGACGCGTTCGTATACCTATACCTACCTATTTATTTACACATACATAGCATATGTTACAGGTAGGTGCTCAATGTACTTATACATGTAGTGCAACAAGCATGTTCGCCTTGACCGCACTCCGGTTATGTATAATGTGTTCCATTCATAATGCCATGCTGATGATAAAATATTCGTAATCTTTGGACGATTTCACAAATTCACAGTGAAAACGGAAGTCCAATGAATTTTTATGAGTATGTAGATAAACGCGAAATTTCTTCATTCAAAGTTGCTAAGCAATTTTGGTTTTGATTATACATTGTGTGAGTTTTGTAAAGCAGGTGCTTTGCTTGTTTTGAAAAGAAATAGTTCGTTAAACCAATTGATTTCATTAAATCATATTTTGAAATAAGAAGCTGTATACCACTTTATTTTATTTGATAAGTTGTGAAAACTTTGAAACTAAAACCTCTGTTGAATGTGAGTGATTGTACAGGATGGATTATCCGAAAAAGTATCACTGCTTCAAAAAATGAGTCAGAGCAGAACAGTTCTGACGACCACAGATCAACGTCATCACAATTTCACCTTACCAGTCAGTCAACTCGAAAACTGGATGTAGTTTTGTATGTATGCTTTAGGCCGCCAGTCTATTACTGTCATCCGCAGTGGTGACACGCGCGCTCTTTCATCCGACTTGCGAATCTCGTGTAAACTTTACGTAATGGCGGGAAAATAATTCTACACTGCATTTAAATGTAAAATGTGAATTTATGTGATCTTTTGAGTAATGATTATGATTAAATAAATTCTAAACTACTTATTGAGTGAAAAAGTTGTGAACCTGGACATTATGAAGTTTTTAACTTGGATCTTGGTGAGCATTTTTAGTTTGTTGCTTTTATATTTTTTAGGTAGGTATGTCCTATTAAATATCGGTAAATAATAAACAATTATATCTAATAAATCTTTTTTTCTGAGGTTTCTAGGTACATTTGTCATCTAATTTATACTCAAAATAAAAGAAATCAAAAATGTATGCGCTCTTTCTCTTGGTGGATATCAAACTACAAGCATATATAGTTTCTGTAACTCCTTTGTATCATAATGGCATCTGGCACCTAGATTTTTAATAAATAATTCATAGTATTGATATTATAAACAAAACGCACCACTAAAATTACTTTCGATAACTTCCGAAAACCTGAAATCGGTCTCGCGACAGTTGAATGGGAGCTGTGCCTCAGTAAAATGTTCTTGACCCCTCCATAAAGAAAACGCAAGCCATTGTAAACTAGAGTGGCTATTGTGTTATCGAACGTCACAACTGGCATATATTTAAATAATATACCTCTTTCATATTTACGTAAAAAGAAAATAAAATTTTAACATACTTATAATGTTCATAAAATCTGAAGCTTGACCAAAATCTAACTACGTGTCATCAACAGCAACACTTCAGGGATCAATAAAGCCGAGCAAATTGGCGACTGACCTTACTTAATATACTAAATTATCTACCGCTTGCACATAACCGTTAGTATTTCCTAGCTAGTCTCACAAACCTGATTATTATGTTAATTATTGGAGAAACTTAAACTCCAAAAACATTAAATTAAACGTGAAAATGCATCAACAGCAACACTATTACTATATTCGCTTCATCGAGAGAAAAACCATTCACTATTTAAACGGACTTCGTAAAATAAACAACTCTACCTTTACTCACTGAAAATCAACCTCAACTAATGGACCTAAAATTCAATTTACTATTCTCCGGAAACCATTGGAATGAATGTTATTACTGTCTGACTGAGATCCTGCATTTCCAGTGATAACAATCGCAGAACTTAATATTATTGTTGCTGGAAATAGGGACCATCAGTGGCTTTTACAGGAAAACCACTCAAGCTTTGCTTTGCTGAAAATAGTGAAAACCTTTTTAATAGCGCTGTCAGGTTGTTTATGGATGCAGCGGAAAGGATCCAGATCCAGAACATGAAGTTTCAAGCAACAAAACAAAAAGTTATTATTTTTATCAACGTTAGAAATATTCCACGTGTAAGTACATGTGGCTTGCAAGTCCCGTTAAAATCGGGACAACCGGAGCTTTCGGAGGTTAGACGGATCAAAAAGACGGACAGGCAATATCTATTTTTTTTTGCTTTTACTCGTAGTATCGTTTATATTTTCATATGCATTCAGTAAATAGCTGTTATTTTGAAATTAAAAACAGACTCTGCAGTTATATTTATTTGTATAGATAGGCGTGCGTTTGGCCGTATCTCGACTGATATGACTTAGGGTAGAGCACGTTTGCCTAGAAGGAAACTATTCACTCGATCTAGAATATTTTAATAATGATCGGGAAACAGAAAATCCGGCAGTGAATTTAAAAGTCTGACGGCACGGTAATATTATCAAATATAACCGTGCTGACGGTTTGCACAATAAATGTGGAAGCATTGCGATTAGTTTGATTACTGTCCCTGGTGAGAACGCTATAGGAATCTATAGGATAAGCTAGATTTGGTGTAAGTCTTGAACAGTGATGATGTTATGCTGTAGCTATTTATTCTGTGCTTATTTTGATGTTCTGAACCCAGTAAATAAATCATGCTTAAACCTGTTCAAATAGAAGCTTTTATTTCCCTTTTGATCTGGCTTGTCCCATTAAATTTTAAGACAGAGTTCTAACTTGGGATAAATAAATAAAATAGCCGGACAAAGTAGATAGGTACAGAAGTGTTCAGGGAGACAAGATTACAAATTTACTTTCACACACGGCTTTAACGTTATAGGTCGTAAAAACAAAAATTGTAAGTAATCGTAATAAAGATCTTGTTATTTGAATTTGTTCTTGTTTTAAAATATTATAAGTAAAACGTACTGATGCTTATGTCGAGATTTTTCGATAAATAAGAAATTATTTTAATTCTGCTAGTACATAGTTTAGGTACACAATTAAGTATAGATTTACCCAGAAAAACTCACAAGTCTTTGGTAACAAACAAACGAGATATTTACTTTACTAACAGGACTAGTGAATAAAGGTAGCTAACTAATAAAAAAGATTGTGTTAATAAATAATATCTAGACTCTACCGGCTCTACCTAAGCACAACGCCGCCTCTACCATGATTTTCCCCACAGTGCAAACGAGATGGGTAAAATAACTCTTTTACCAACGGTGGAATGAAGTAACACTACCCCAGCCCCGCCACTAATGAGACATGGAAAAACCAGGAAAAGACACGGATTACTGAATAGTTTCTGTTAGATACCTACAGGCCCTAGAGGTAAATGTAAATTGCAAAGCATAGTCATTTAGGCAAGCAATCTATGTGTTTTTTTGGGTTTTCATTCAGAATTCCAAAGGTTACAAGGATTACCAGGAATCTTGCTAACTTATGACCTTTTACGTGCTTTTAGTGTGAATCTTCCTCCTTCATTACGCAAAACATTTACAAAGAAGTAGGTAGGTACTTTAGTCATGTAAGAGAATGACTAACCCTTTGTTCAGACGGATAAGTCCTTTGGTTGACGGGCAGAGAATGCCAAAGGCATTAAGTCCTGCTTTGCACCTTTTGTTCGTGAAAAAAGTTTAAGTACCTAAATAAATATGAAGTTATTATTAACATTTATAACGAGATATTTGCAATTGTTTCTTTTTTTTGTGAACTCTTTAACATTCACCCGCAATAACATCAGTTTATCCGTGGTCATGGTGCTTGCAACAGCGTCGAAATATCGGAAACTCGAAACAAATAGTAAACACTGTAAATATCATGTTACAAGTGTTAATAATCTTAGTGATCATGTCAGTTTAAACACTTAAATGTTAAGTTCATCTAAAAAACTTTAAAATTTGGATAATTTTTCCGTTGTAGTGTCTATGTAGGGTAACGGGTATATTAATCTCATTTGTCTATGATACATGCGGGCACATATACATACACAATTTAATCAAACGTATAACATTGTCCTATTTTCTAAACCGGCATTATCGTAAATCGAAGACCGCATAAATGTAGCAATTAACGGTTATCATAACGTTCACGCTTCATTATAATTATTAAGTTTAACGTGACCTCGCCTAAATTCTTGCTAAATTTGGTACACTACTGAAACATTGCAGTAGGCACTTTTGACCTGATAAAAAGATAAAGCTACAGTCCCCCTCGCAAGGGATAAGAGCTCGTGAATGTACTGTAGTTGCCCATTCCAAAGCGCAGATCTCTATGGAGAAGAATGGGCAAGAAACTCCATGGACAACTTACATTCCAAAACGAAAAATTCGTTTAAGTAGGTATGATAGACCGGTTGGATTACAGTGATACAGGATAATATCAACATGAATGGCATGACATGATACAACAATGTAAAACATGCCATTAATATGTATCAGGTGAACTGTCAAGAAGGCTGCGCCCGCGCTGGCGCGGCCGGGATCAGACATTGTTCATCGATGATGCGGGCACAATCGATGGTTCCGCAATGTACGGGCCCACCCCGACATGCATACAAATGTTTACTTTTCACTCACGCCAAACGTGTTGATAGCATCGATGGGATCTATCTGTAAACTTTTAAATATGTCTACATTTTCATTTACTAACCCCAAAAAAATTAAAGATTCCGGAAAATACCGCTGAGGAATCACTTCTTGAATGAACTTATTTTTAAATCCTTCACGTATTTAAAAAAAAGTTCCTGCAGCAACAACAACTTGACAGCCAGTAATAAAGTACATAATAAATAGTTGCTCGTATTTGTTAAGAATTTTAAAAGGAACCTAGTAACGTAACTTATTGGCGTTCACGTTACACTGGAATTTAATTAAACTAACTACGAGCTTTCCTTTAGCCATTCACGGAGTTGGGTGTCCGATACTGACGCAATTAAATAGCTATCAGATGGTTTAGATTTTCTTTTGTTATCGCAGAAGATGGTGGAAGCAAACCTTTGTAAAGGAGTTTATCTGGAAAAGTTCTATCATCAAACATTTCGCTGGCGCCAAACAGAGTTGCTGCATGTACGTTCTGAGTTTAGTGGCGTCGTAGTTCCAGGAACATGAGACATTTCAGCTTCGTCTCTGGAACAGCAAAATTAATGCATCTACGATGCCTCTGGTCAGCGTGATAACCACTTACCTGTCAACTGTCTACTACCCATCTCTTTTTTTATAGTTTTTTTTATCTCCCTTCTCGGGAAAGAACTGATTTGTCATTTCCGTGCAATAACTTCGTCCAACAACGTATAAAAATGATGTCTAGCGAAAGATTTTGAAAAATGTTGGCAAGTTAGTGTGCGCCAGAGTCGCAATCCGCGGGCCATTGACGCCATGACGCGATGACGTGGTGACGCGGCAACTATGTCAATGCCGCGCCGCGTGTCAACTGCACTATCGCATACTTCTTATCGACCTCTTCGATACAATTGGCAAACAACAGCTACTAGACACTAGACACAGAACCGCGTGCTTTATTACATAATTAAAAAGGTCAGAAATTATTCCACGTTTTGGATTATGAAATACAAAACCAGATTTACAAAACGTTGGGGATCTAAATCAAAATAACAAGGCCATTTTGCAAAAAAAAATGGTTTTAGAGCCCACGAACTCAAATTAATGAATAAATTAATTTCACGAGAAACAGGTTCGCACCTACTGCAGCAACCAGCAGCCATAACAATTAACAGCTTTCCATTTCGTATCTTACAATAACAATAAAAACGCTAAGTTCTTTCTGACTCCACTACAACGAATGGCGTTTCAAAACATACAAAGATTCTGAAAGGCTCATATTAAGGCCATTTGGCTAAAGTGGAAAATTCGGAGATGGCGTTAATTGAACGTAACCATCCATTCTGCCATATCCTTAGAGCCGGACCACTAAAGGGAGGGAGGACTCCATCAATAAATCTCCGATATTTATTGCATTTTCCTTTTATTCTGATAGAGAAGAGTTAGATCCTTGTCTGCATCTACTAAATGTGTCTTACCGTAATTTGTCTAATGTATAAAGTACGTTTGACGGTTTAGCAAAAAATATATACGTCTTAGTCGTAGTAACTAGATCGTGCTTCAAAAAGTAACGAGCTTCTTTTCAATAGAGGACAATAAGTCCTCTCAGAGTACTTGTATACAAAAGAGAAGTACGTATCACTACAAAGAAGTACCTATACGATAGGGTATTTATGATACTGGTCTGTTTTTTTTTATATTTCTATGGTTATAGCCATCCAACGCAAATGATCACCATACAACTTTAATTCGATCCAGGATTCTATTGTAATGAAATATACTCTGACAGTCTAACTAACCCATACGCAAAGGATAATGATTAACATGCGTCCAAAGTCCAAACACTTTAGTCTATAGCTTATTACACCAGTGATTGTGCCCATAAGGCTTTTGTTTAACATTGTACACATGAATAAGTAACAGATTAATCTACGGGGCATAGGAACAAGTTTCAAAATACACTGATTAATAGCGGGTAGGTACGCGATACGTAGATACGTTACCACGTAATCAACCTGGTTCTAAGACAACATTAATTTAGACGTGTAGGTAAACATGGCCATTAATTTCAAAGCTACTATGACAGGATTTCGACATTTAACTAATATCGGTATCGCAATTTCCATTATAAGTGTGATTTTAGTAAACATGCATAAAAGCTTGCCCCTTTTAAACTCAATCAAGATTGTAGGTTAATTTCTTAAAACTTTTGGATATATATAAGCAAGCAAACTACTTCAACCACTACAAGTAGATAAAAGAACTAGACTAGATCGTACTAGACAGAACTCTTATATTGACAAAAACCAACCTACATGTGATTTAGTTTTTTTGTTTTTTTTTTGTTATGTGATTGGTTTGCTTACCACAGATCACAAAGAGAGCTGCTCAAGTCCTTGTGTCACCTTATTAGCAAACAACCTTTACAGTTTTTTAAAAGTAATAAAACAGATAAGTTTAATACCGATCGGTAGATAGCCGACCTGCGGCTCCTACTTTATGGTGGTCTGATCACGAATGAAAATCAACAACGTTTACCCACTTTATGACTGCACGCAATTTGTAGTTAAAACTTTTTTGGTCAAATCTTCTTTTATGGTAGGGTCAATGAGTCGTGGGTCAAACTTATTTTCTTACGAAAGCCCTGAGCAAACAATGTTGGTATCCACTCCAATATTCCGCAGAAATCGGTGTGTAAAAGGTTTACTTCTATGGCTATGGACCTATAAAATAACCATAAAGTGGAATCAACTCCAGGCTTGTGCGAAATTTTCAATCATTCTTCTTCGTACTTTGAACAGCCGTTAAATAAATGTTGGAAGGAGGATCCGAACTTCGACAGCGTCCATGAGTAATTAGTTTCGCCGCCTGTTACCAACTTGTTATTTTGTTCTGAACCCATAATAGCTTTTGAACTGTCCCATAAAATATCGTAACATAACATACAAGTACTTTCCTAATCCTAATATTATCTATCCATTAGGTAAATATAACTTTTACTCTGATGGTAAAATATAGGTTGGAACTTGGCAAGATAGTAAATAACAGCAATATCGAAGCAGCTTCGAAGATTCTTCTTCGCACAAATATTAGATAGGCAATAAACACAGCATGTTAATAAGTGAACATAAAATATTAAGTGAGATAGTACGCATAAAAAAACGATAATTGACACATTCAGGACAAGATCATTGACGATCGAGACGATTTTAATTAAAGATACTCTTTTAAGACAATAAGAAAGGAGATTCGGTCTAATGCAAGTGCAATGAAGCAGACAAGGGACGGTTTTATGACACTCACTCACTTAACCCGGTCATAGTTACATAAATATCTCCCACGGGAGCTATTTTTAACAACATTGTACACAAAACGAGAGCCCGTCTAGTGTCGGCCGAGTGAGTGTTCTGCCGACAACACTGTCATGTTGATCGTCCACATCAGTTTTTAATACTTCCAATAGCCATTAGTCTACTTTCTGAACGCTATCAGCTAATAGAGATGTTTCTTCAAAAGAATTCAAAACAAGTGCTGCGAAATTTTTACACTCGTAACATAAATTCGCAACAAGACTTTGAGGCCTTGATAGTTTATTTTGACATTTGTTTATAATATTTGAACGGGAGGGTTTATAATTAGATTTATATCTCATTCCAGAATCCAGCAAAATTTCTTTACTTATAAGAATAAATATTATATCGGAAACTACTACTACCTGGTTATACAAAAACATTTCACTTATGCCACATGTGTTTGTGAGTACCTGCCTAAAGGCAATTTGCGGATGGTAACTTTCACAATGTGAGGCAAATTGTATGCTACACATACGATCGTGTTGCCTTTCGGATGGACCTGTCACCTGGCCAGACAAGTTTTGTGTACCACACTATTCGAGCTGTTACATAAACACTTGAAGGAATACTTAATTACTATGCGGCGGAATGGTCATTCCAACAATAATAGAGGAAACCTACGCCGAATATTAAATAGGAACCGTCTCGTCTGTGCCAACTGTCACTACTGGAGCATAAAGCCAGTGACTTGGAATGTAGGTAATGCTTGCTGAACTTTTTTGTTAGAAAAGCAACTTTGTATGTTTTTAAGTTATTTTTTGTCGTTAGCTAAGGGGAATCTACTACAATGGGAGAGATACATAATAAGAAAATAAATCAATTGTGCACTTCTAAATTTCGTGTTATGTACCTATTATAATACAAAATTGTGAATTGTGTGTTTATAGAGGTTACCAAAAAACATTTTTGTAATCGTTCTGAAGGTTAATCAAAGTTTCAGTAACAATTTCCATACAACAGCGATAAGCGACCGTGTCACCTTCCTATTGTTCAAAATTCGTCAGTACTTACAATAAACTTTCCCTAATTCCCCTATTATATGGAAATTCGGCACTTCGCATTTCAAGGATATGACTTTGACATCCCCATTAAGCTCATTATTAGAACGTCGTTGTTAAATCTGGCGCTGTTATGTCGCAAATGTCTATAATTTGGGACGATAAACATTAGTAAGCTTTAAAAGCTGGAGCGTGTGTTTAAAAGTGGGGGCCATCTACGGGCCGCGCCATTTTACGAGCTGGCAATATTGGAAAAATGTTGGCGGCACGTGCACTCCAAACGATTTGCTGCCGCGACGTTTTTTTTTAATTGTTGCTTAGCTCTACTCCACTTACTCGTTCCATTTTTCCGGGATGAAATGTTGGTCCTTCCGTAATGGGAAGCTTTAATCATACTTTGTTTCATGTGATCTTTTCTTTTACAAAATTTCGATTACACCTATCCTGTACAAAATATCATGAAATACCGCTAAACATACTGACTTTTACATAAAATCTTTAAGCGTTTTCGCCGAAGGCAAGCATACAGTTCATATTATTTGCCCACCACAAATAATATGATCTGTATGTCGTTTAGATATATTAAAGTAACTTATTCACTTCATGGTAGAGTCAATGCACAACTGCGTCCGTAACACTAAGCAACTCAAGTTTAAATCTAATTAAATTAAAAAAAGACTGCAATTAAAAATCCAACCGAAAATTTCATGAATGACAAAGGAAAATACTTCTTCATAACAAATCATTTCATTTTGTTCACAGTGGCATTGGTGTTGGGGCTTACTGGTGATATCACTTAAATATTCATACGGAGAGAAGTTCACAGTTGGCTATCTGACGGGGTCAGAGCGACGGAATGGAGACTACAGCTACCAGAGACCCGGGAGAGTAATTTCAGGTATCATCACAAGCTAATTTATATGAAGGCATAAAGACGAGACAAATGACTAGCAATTAGACTTTAAAATAACTACGCACTTAGAACTTCACCGCGTAAGTTTGCATGCCAACTAGATACTTAATTCAAGCAAGTTCGAAAGTAAAATATCCCTCCAAAACGTCTCGCCGGTTCTGTGCAACTTTAAGAGCTTTACCATGTCGATAAATTTTCCATTAACGTCACCACTATCTATAAAGTGACTCAAGTTTTAAGTAAAATAATTCTTCAGAGAGTGATGAAAAACGTAGTGGCTCCCCTTATATGCTATTTACACAAACGTGATCGTATTTATATTACACTGAAACCATCAAACGTGCATTTGTATATTCTGACTGACAAATCGAATTGCTTCAACAAGATTAATGACGGCAACACTTGGCGCTGAATCCACTTTACGAAATAATTTGCCATTGCAAATAAACAATTGTGTAACACAAATATTGACGTAACAATTTCGTAAAGGTAAACATAATTCTATAATAATTTTGTATGTTTTGTTTAACACAGGCGCCATTTCGATGGCGATTGATGAGGTGAACGAAAAGCTTCTTGGTCCCATGGGTCACTCTCTAGACTTCGTTGTCGCAGAAACTTTCGGACAGGAAGAGGTCTCCATTCGGCAGGTGTGTTCCCTTTTAATAAATAACCCTTTATTGCCTCAAATATTGTGAAAGTATTCCAATTTAGTTCGTAGATACTTTTTTTCCAATCGTTTGCAAAATTACTTGGGAGTTCATTGGGAGTGCCCACTCACTCGACAACCATTATTCTTTCACAGGTTGTGAACACAGATTACTCTCGGGAAATGTTATATTATTGGTGATATCTCTTAGGGCGCTACTTTCTTCTACTACTTATGTTCTCTAGACACGATATTATTTTATCATCGAAAATGCTACGCAATTCCCAACAATTTTCGAAACCTGTTATAAATCATATTTATTTGCAAGCTGTTAATTTTTTCCCGAATATACAAAGCTCATATTTTATTCTTCGTAAAAACTTCTATTTTATTCGCTTCGTGTACAACAACCCTGTCATCATAATTCACACCAAACTTTATTACACATTGAATTATGGGTAATTCGATACGACAAGAGGATACAATCGATATTCGATAACGTTTACGATATATGTACGAGTATATAACATGCAAGATAGATAGGTCATAATAAGTAGTAAAAACAAATTGGTCAGTACTAAATTTTGTATTAACCATCGTGCGTGATTTTATGACATTAATACAACAACAATAAATAGTCAAAATACAAAATACAAAATAGGAATGTAGAAGGAATAAAAAATTGCAAATAACCAGTAGTAGAGCCAGATAGACAGTCACCCAACGCGCAGTAAGCATGAGTTTTATGGGCAATAGACCGAAGTTTAACAATCACCATAACTCGATGGCACCAAACGTTCGTTTGATCCGATGTCATTCGAATTATATCTATCTGCAGTTTGTCGAGGAAACAAATCCCATTGAATGACATTAGTTTAACTTTAGAGCTTCGCAATGCTACTGCCTCATGATCCTTACGCGTAACTTTAAATGAGGGAATGTTCTGTTTCTTATCCAGTAAATGGGCTACTTAGCCGTTATTGCATGTTTATACTCCAATCCTCTTAAGCATTCAATCTCATTAATAAACTAAGCAACAGTATAAAATAAACCTTGATTTAAAACTGTACTTTGTGGCAAAGGCCACTGATAAACGTAGTTTATATATCTGTGAAGCTTAAAACACATGATATCACGGATGCATCAATCAGAAATAATTCATGGTTATTTCTGCAAAAAGCAATGACCCAGTAATGGTGGCCATCGAAATGCAAACAGCAAAACAGGTGCACGTCATTGAAGCATCTTATTAGTTTAATACAAGCCAGTCTTCGCGTGAAACCACTTTGGCGCGCGTGTGTACGTATATTACCCACTTACCTGTAAACAGACATTACCAATAAGAAATAACAATGAAGGATTAGCACGTATAGGTAATGTAAATAACAAATGTTACATTAGTCATTAGTCATTTATTCACAAACAATAAATTGTATTTGAAATTACATATTAATAAAAAGAAAATTAAATTATATAAAGAGAAAACAAAAAAATAATAATAATAATAAAAATAAGCAATAATACAAAATACAAACAAGCTAAAACATTTCAACATTGCACAAAAACACTAAATACTTATTATAAAAATTCCGCTAAAGTTCTTCAACAGCATATAGACACTTATTCAATAGGAAACTCTTAAGCTGCTTTTTAAAAGAACTTGAGTAAATAGCGCTTTTTAAATGTAAAGGCAACTTATTAAATAATATAACCGATTGGTATCTAGGACTGTGTCTCACAATATTCAGGTTTGGCTGTACCCTGTACCGTAAAATGTCTTGTCTGCGTGTGCCTTCTCTAAGTTGTCGTTCTTCTACTGTCTCATATTCATGTATATATTTGGCCATGTTACTTAGAAGTACAAATACATAAATGCTCGGCACTGTAAGAATATTCAAGTTTTTAAAATGTTCTCGGCAGCTCTCTGTTTGTGGAATACGGATTATTGTGCGAATTGCGCGTTTTTGTAGCACAAAAGCTCTTTTTAGGTTATACTCATAACTATTTCCCCAAAACATTATGCTGTATCTGATTTTGGATTCTACCAACGCGAAATATACCAGTTTTAATTGCTTAATACTAATTTCGGTTCTAAGTGACCTTAAAGCATAACATGCGGAACATACTGATGCATTTATAGCATTTAATTCTGCCTTCCAATTTAAATGTTCGTCTATACGTATACCTAAAAATTTAACCTCCTTGACGAGAGCAATTTTCTCATCCTTCAAAACTATCTCTAAGTCGTCCTTATTACGGGCTGTCGTTTTAAATAATATTATGTTAGTCTTAGCAGTGTTTATTAACAATTTGTTTATTGTAAACCACACGTGAAATGCTTGTAAGGCTGTATTTACAGTCTCAGTTAATTTATCTATGTCATTTGCTGCTACTATGGCATTTGTGTCGTCTGCAAAAATAATTATGTCAACGTTAGGTAGAATTGTATTCATGTAATTGATTAAGTCATTAATAAATAAGATAAATAAAACAGGTCCCAATATAGAGCCTTGCGGGACGCCCGTAGCCATCATTACGGTTGCTGATTTGTAAACTTTTTTGGAGCCATCTTTCGTTCTGTCAATTTCTACAAACATTTTTCTATTTTTCAGATATGAAGAGAATAATTTCAAAGCTTCACCTCTAATACCATAATGCATCATTTTTGTAAGAAGTAATTCGTGGTCTATAGTGTCAAATGCGGAACTTAAGTCCAGAAAAATTCCGGCTACTCTCATTTTATTGTTTAATTTTCCTATCACATCATCAAGTAAAGTATAAATGGCGTCAGAAGTGCCAACACCTTTTTGATAGCCAAACTGTCTTTCGTTTAACACTCTATTTACACGCAAGTGAAGTAATAGCCTTTTTTTTATAATTTTTTCAAATATCTTTGACAGTACTGGTAGCAAGGAGATGGGCCTGTAATTTTTGGGATCACTTCTACTACCTTTCTTGTAAACAGGTATTACTTTGGCAACTTTAAGCTGGTCCGGGAAGACAGATTCCTCAATACACTTATTATAAAATATACATAGAGGCTCAGCTAGTATGGAAATATGTTCCTTAATTACGGATATTGGGATCTCATCATAACCACAAGAATACTTGTTTTCCATACTTTTGACTATGGTTGAAACCTCATTTGGCGTGACAGAAGCAATTTTCATTTCATTATTATTTTCGATTGCATACTTTTTAAAAAATTCTATATTTTGGTCTCCTTCTGTTACCCTAGAGATACCTTTGTAGTCAAACTGTTTTGCTAAAATATCAGATATTGCCTCAGGATCCACTACTAGTTGGTCATTTACTTTAAGACGAATTTCAGGTTTAATCGTGTTTTCCTTATTTGTACATTTTCTCACTACTTTCCAAACTTCTTTACTTAGATTTTTAGAATTATTTATTTGCTCCATTATAGCATGTTTTTTAGCCATCACCAGAACCTGTCTATACAGTCTAACATACTTATTTTTATACATTAAGACACTTGAATCTAGATGGTTACCATTACGTGCACATAAGAATCGTTTCATTTTACTTGATGTACGAATTCCCTTAGTAATCCATTTTAACGGCCTATTTTTTTTTAGGCTTATTTTATAATCTTTTTTTCTATAGCTGTTTTGGAATACTTTCTGAAATGTTTTGAGAAATGTATTCATACCCATGCAACTCCAATCTTTTTCACGGATACCCTGTACGAATTGGGCACTATTTTTACTATTAAAAACTCTTTTATTTATGACAATGATCGGATACTTATTTCGCGTGAAATTGCTTACATTATCCAGACGAACATCTGCAGAAATACCTCCATGGCCATCAGCCAAACCATTGTGATCAACTGCACATCCAAGAATACACGAATCGGGCAAGTTAGTAATTATGTTGTCAATACACGAATTACAACTATTACGAATGAAAGTAGCAGAATCGATTTGGGGCCTGAAATTATAACACCTTAGCAAACTGAGAAATTCCATGCGCTTTTTACTATCTACTAGTAGGTCAACATTAAAATCTCCACATATTATAGATTTCCTATTGAATAAGTAATCTAGTAAACTCTCCAATTTTTCTAAAAACACATAAAAATTTTTATCTACAGGTTACAAACAGACAAGTTAAACAATAGATAGCCGAAGATTTATGTAAAACGTTTTTCGCATCATATTAATTACTGGGATTTCATCAGAGATGAGGCCAACGAAGACTCTAGTTAAATTAAACAAGAAATTTATTCTTTTGGATACGGAACCGCGACTGCAGAACCGTGATCTCCGGCAAAAAAAGATTTGCTTCCAGTCCAATATGGAGCATAAAATACGGCCACAAAATCTTTTTACTGTGTATTGTGAAAGAGAGCGAGTAAAGAAGATTGGGTCACCATTAATGCCACCCTCAGTTCGAAGCCTGACGTATCAGCCTAGCTAACGCATAAAATGGTAATCGCGGATTCCTTTCCGGCTCACTGAGATTCTTGTAAACGTATTTTCTTCGGGAAAACTTTTATAAGTGCTACATGTTTTCCAATACTTTTTCCAAACCGATAAACGAAAAGTTCTGGCAAGGCTGTTAGAAAAGTATTTGTCTAACACATCAACTGACAAGATATTTTTAATAATTTGTAATAGCAAAAAATAGCGTTCTTATAGATATGAAAGAAAAATCATTCAATCTTTCTTTTGATCTCGATTTGTTTATACAAATGTATTTCGTTCCAATTCTGTATAAGTAGCTGCATGTGGAACAGGAAACATCGAACATAAATTTCGCTGTTACAGGAAACACTATCTTTACAAACTTTTATCTATTAGGGGTATTTGTCTGCGAAATTGATGTTGTCGCGTAAAGTTGACAGTCGCGAATCATGCGGGCTCGTCGAGGGTTCTGTAAAAAACGAGAGCATCACTCGCTGTCTTACGCATGCTTTACCATGTCATTACAATGTACCCAGAAATCCTAATGGGATGCCCACAGAGAAAGTGGCAGGTCACAGTCACCGTGCCCATAAACGCTGTAAAGACACATTATTGACGCTCGTGCCTATGCAACACCACAACACTAGATTGGAAAGTGTCTTTGTTCGTGGTTCAATACACCACGCAGGAATTAGAGTAGTTAAGTACCCACTCAATGTCATTACGTTACAGATAATACTGTAATAGCTGTTCACGTCTAGGTACAAGTAGAACAGTACGACGACTAATTGCTGCAAGTCATTATCGGTGTCCGTGTGCCCTCAATTGTAAATAATACAATATTTTGTTCCTCTAACCATCAACTCATTTCGTGACTAATGGCCACTATTAGACACTAGCGAGTTGTTTCCTTCTGCGATAAATATTCTCTTTCGTTTGTTCCAAAGTTCCAACAGATAATAATGTTCCGAACAGCTTTTCGTTCCGTAATGCGTAATAAATTAAGTTACTTGAGCCCTCTGAAGTTGATTGTGAAATATTTATTGATAAAGGATAACTGCCAGTAAACGGAGAACAGAATATTGGCATTAGGCAAATGGGGACATAAAATGCTTAGTGGATATACATTACGGTTTAACAAGGCTATCCGTTACGGTATGTACATAGTATGTTCGGGAACTCATGACAGTTTAACCTGAAATTTATTTGACTTTTCCTCGTACAAAGAGATGCAATCACCTAATGCATTATTAGTCTTTTTTACGAAAAACACCATTAATAAAATGGATAAACTGCAGGCAGTTACTAGTATTTTCCTAAATAAATATTTACGCGCAGAAACATAGTTTGTGCGTCTATACGCAAAAAGATAGGTTCTACTTCTATAAGTAGAACCTATCTTTTTTTTGGGGTTTATAAATCATCAAATGACTCCTCCCGCTCTGGGCATAGCGGTAGGGAGTATCAGACTTCTATAGACTAAAAACCACCCATGTTCCTTCTTAGCCCTTGTGCCAAGGCCGCGGTATCTCTTACGAACAACCCGCAGCCTCGACGGGAAGTAGAACCTATCTCAAATGGTAAATGCAGCCTCTCCAGTTCTCTGAGCTCCAAGTTAGCAAATAAACAAACGGATACGTTTTAGGTGTGGTGTTAAAATCTAGCACAATACTTGTTCACTAAATCATTACCGAGGTGTTGCAATGCGACAGCTAAAACGCTCGACAATCTGTTTTCATTGTTTAGTCCTCAGACTGTTAAAATATGGTAAAACCGCATTTGGCCTTTAGTTCACAACAACACTAGTCACTGGCTGGCTGGTATTTACCGACCGCACAAAGTTGAAAAGTAAATAACCTCCTCGTTTTGAAGCCGGTTAATTGTTAAAGCCTTTTAATGAAATCGTGGCGACGCGCGACGCGCGGACGATGACGTTGGATATTTTAAAGTTGCGTCGTTAAGTTTTTACAACTGCAACAGACCCCTTATGATAAAACTTATTTTTACGAGCCGCAAGAAGTCTCCGTTTGAAACTTTTTGAGCTCGTAAAACAGGCTGAAAATTAATTAAATTCGTCTTCCAGTCTTACCTAGTAATTTACATAGAGCAACTGCCTATCTGATCTTCACAACCCAGTTAGTAGGTACTGGGTAATACGATGCCCCCCCTTTCGTAAATTTGATTGTCAGAATTTCTTAGTCCCTTACTACCTTTAACGACTGTCAAAGACCTACAATTGACAACCGAGACCAAGGACTTAACGTACTTTTCGAGGCACCGAGGAAACTCAGTTTATAGTGGGTGGTCACTCATCGAAAATCGACCCGAGAGGCTGATACTCATTCAAATGCTCCTATTGCAATGTCGATCCCTTGGAGACCGTTTTTCAGTTTAATGGTTTTTGCCCTTAAATATTACCACGCATTTCTGTAACAAGCTGTATAACAGCCTATTCACACCAAGTGATTGCTTTGTTCAGGTGGCGGCGTTGTGGGCAGCCAACGTGTCAGCGTTCATCGGACCGCAAGAGACGTGTGTCCACGAGGGCCGCATGGCCGCAGCTTTCAATCTGCCCATGGTAAGCTACGTAAGTATCCTTCCCTTGCAATAAATAAAGCTATGTTCACAATATCCCTTTTTAAAATGATAGAATACTGTATTTAGAACTGGTGGGTTGGTTAAAGGAGGGATGTACTTTCAGAAATATAAGCAAATACGGAAAAATAATTAGCTGTTCCCCACATTTTGTCGAGCTATGCGAACATACTAAGGTAGAAGATGGTAATTTTCATGAGTACCTACCTACTACACCCCCCAAAAGTAGTCATGATTTTTAGCAGTAAAATACACCCAGGGATGGGTGTATATTTCTACTGAGTAGGAGCTAAACAGGAGACAGTTCTCTCACACGATGCACAATGCTGTAGCAACAGCATCGTAGAAGTACATTATAAAAATTGGTCCTTGACGTTGACATGGCAGGTTGTTCTATTTTCGAACGCTAATGTTGTTAACTATACATTACGATAGCTCATGCTCCATCAGTGTTTGGCCAACTTGATCGATCAACTGTCAAAATGCAATTTAGCTTTTATCGATTCATGTATTCACACACTTTACCTGAATCACCACAAGGTTATCGTGTTCAAAAGGTTTTAACATTAAGTGGTTCTAGAAGTATGAATGAATGCTCCCAATACCTACTTTAACCAACAAACGCCTGATAACAGAAACAGCTGTAATGGCTTAAGAGATAGTAGAATGAGTCACTAATACAAATACCAAAAGTGAAAAAGCCACCACTTTAAATATACAAAACATAAATATTATGGGGACGCCATATAGGAACAATACCCAGCTGCGGTTTACAATGAAACTTGACATCTTCAATAGGCAGGCTGCCAAGAGTTTCTGAGTTAATTGGAAAAAGAACAATATACGTTATTGATGTCGAGTTGAAGGCTACGAAACTGCAAATGCAGTCAATGTCTTATGTTAATGTAATCACATTAACAATCGAGGGTCTTACGAACTTCACGAAGGAGAAAGATTGTGTACGGTAGTATACAATCTTTTTGGTGGGAGCAATAAAGCCGGGTTGTCACATGTTGATTAACACTCGTTTTAATCGCTGGTAAACATACATACCGTTTATAATTTGGGCACTTACTCGAAGTCCATGCGAGCATTTTCGGATTGTCTTTTAATTGCTGTACTTAATTCATATTCTATACTTGCTTACGTAAGGCATTTCTCATGGCTGCGGGTTGTTCGCATGAGATACCGCGGCCTCGACATAAAGGGCTAAGAAGGAACATGGGTGGTTTTTAGTCAGTAAAAGTCTGACACTCCCTTTCGCTCTGCCCAAGAGTGGGAGGGGTTATTTGATGATTTCCCACCCCCCCTAAAAAAAAAGGCATTTATCATACCTACTCCGAATCCAGAAATGGTTGCTCAGGCTTACTTGCACCGTTTTTAATCCTTCCAATAAAAAATCGTGTAGGGTAAACCGTTTTAGGTTTTCATTAATAATCCTGATGAATTGTAGTTAAACCTTTTATTAAACGAGTTTCTTTTTTATTGTTTGTGGTACAGTACTGCCGTGATGTTGCCAGCTCAAACAAGCGGGTGTACTCCACGTTTGTGCGCACCAGGCCATCGGACATCGACATCTCCCGCTCCGTGGTCGCCGTGCTCACGCATTTCAATTTCATGCATGTAAACATTATAACAATACATTTCACTTAACTCATTTATGTTCTTAATTTTTTTTGCATAGAACTTAGATTCATAAAGACCAAATTAACGCTAATCTTGTCACATATTCTGTACTATCTTCCTTACTTATCCTTAATAAAAAATATCACTTATATTTTGATTCTGTAAAATTAGCGCAACGTATTAACATTTAAATCTGTTCCCTCAAATCCCTAACTGATCTCCTTGGATGAATACGATCCATTTAAAGATTTGACTCACCATAAAATTGAATGGTTCCTTTATGTTTTAACGCTTGATATAACGCAGAATAAATATTCAGTAGAACACTCTGAAAACTCAAACTAATTCGTCTTTCATTATGCAGGTAGCTGTGGTGTATCTAAAGGCCCCAAACCACGACTTTTCACGTTTAGCGCTCGCAATAATAGCGGCAGCCAGGGAGAAACAAATATCAGTCCGCACTGTGCAAGTGTACAGACAGCCTTATTACTACGAGAACAGACGGGAAAACTTCACTCGTAACCCGTTCCTGGACATAGTTCGCGAAACGTACAAAGATACCAGAAGTACGTGACAACTTATAATTATTTGCATTGAGTATGAACTCGCTGACACATTTTCCAAGTAAAATATTGTATTTTGTTGCAGTATACGTCTCCGTTGGATATTATCACGATCACATCGGATTAATGTTGGCTTTAGACGCTATGCAGCTGCTGGATTCGGGTAAGTGAAATTTATACCTAGCGCTCTTTCAGCAAGTAGCTTGGTAATATTTTAGAGAAGAATTCCAGATTAGATCTACCTTGGTATATCATTTACCTACATTTATGTCGAACTAGCTGTTGCCAGCGGCTTCGCCCGCTACAACTCAAAAATTATCCCACGGAAAGATAAAATCGGGATTAAAACTATCCTATGTGTTAATCCAGGTTATAAACTATCTGTGTTCCAAATTTTATCCAAATCTGTTCAGTACTTTTTGCGTGAAAGAGTAAGAAACATACACACTCACACACAAACTTTCGCCTTTATAATATTAGTGTGATAAGAAAAAAAAAACGTCCGCTACAAAATAGCTCTGAGTGAACATTCAGATTCGTTAGTTTTAGTTATTACAAAAACGCTTTTAAATTTTTCTGAAGCATCTGTTTTCCTATCTCATCCAAGCTTTTTTTATTAGCATCAATCTTACTCTCCCTTTCCCTACGTGAATAAAACATTTTCATCACAAAAGAACACGGGATTCATATCATTATATTTATCGGCATCGGCGTCAAATGAAAACTTCCCTGATAACTGAAATAATATGAAAGTATTTACTGAAGCTAGGGCAATATCAACAACCTTATCGTACACTTAAACTAAGACAAACATTCAATATTAGGTTACCTTTGGAAAAAGGAAATTTAGTAGAAAAAAATAATAGGGGATCGGACAAAAAAAAACTAATTAGTCCGTCACATAGATTTCCAAAAAAATATTGAATCCATATTTTTTCTTTTTTCACATAAACAAAAAATGAAGACGATACAGTGCTTCGAAAACTCGTGAACTCCTCGAAAACGTCACCATGTCAGTACATTTTTTACCTACAAATGACGTCACATACCCCCATACTCATGATCTTTGATGCGTTCCAGCTTCGTGATTTTTTATTAATTTGATAAAACAAAAAACACGTATCCAATATTTTTCGATAATCTAACTGACGGACTAATTAGAATCATATTTTTTTTACTCAGTCCGATCCCCTATTGTAATCTATCAATCAACTCTGTATGACATCTTAGCCCAGGTTACACTAATAAAATCCGCAACATAGTCTACGTGCTTCCGAAAGGCTCTGGTTTGCTAGCTATAGTTAGAAAAACAAAGAAAGAATAGTTTTTTTTCTTCGAGTTGTGTAAATCTATTTGTACATTATACAAAGCACCCTATTAGCGTTGTAGAGCGATATATCAAAAGGTGTCTGTGCAAGTGAAAAGCTTAACTACGTGCGTGATTTCCATAAGCCCGCATGTGATATATTTGTCTACGTCTTCCCTTTGTTAGCCTGACACCAACGCCCCATTATTCCACGAGAAAAGCCTTTAGCCGCGTCATTCATCCTCACTTTTCATGGAACATTAGGAATAAATATAAATATGTTCATGCATAATAATCTACCCAAAGCTTTTATGTAGATTCGCGTTAGTGAAACAAAGCTCGCAATCACGATTCAAATCTGTTTCTTTGAATATTGAAACTTAAGCTCGTTGAGATCTTGAAAAAGCTTAATCTGCCACCGAGTATCGATCCCTAGAAGGTTGAAGAGCTTTATTGAAGAGAAATGTTTTTCACCGTTTATTTCCTAGAATTTCTCGACTACCTCGTTAGTCTAGTGGTCGCAAGAGCGTCTGCCAAGCATGAGGTCCTGGGTTCGATTTCCGGATCGGGCAAAGTGTTATTCGGGTTTTTCATTGAGAATTTCTCAGTAGCAGCCACGGAGTCAGGATTGGTGCCCGGTTGATGGCAATAGGCTCGCCCTCTATTACATGGGACTAAAAGTTAACTGGCGAAATGTAGCTAGCTACCTCTGCCTAAACTTTCGAGTCGAATAGGCGTGATATTATGGTATGTTATTTCCCAGAATATCAATTATCCAGAAACTCTGTACCGGAACCTATACAAACGTAAAAATGTTCACTCAAACGAAAATATCAACACATGCCTAAAAAAATATTCCCGACCGTGTATCAGAGCTATTTTAAGGTTTTCCTCAAACACATAACACGAAAATAGAAAAGAGGAGCAGTCATGTCTGTGACAGATAACTAATAAACTAGTCTATTTATTTATTAGAACACATTTTAATAATAAGTTTTTCTATACGACTGAAAGATTAATGCGAATAGAAGAGACAGACGATGGGAAAGAGAATTTTATTTCCAGATGATAAAAGGCTCAGATCAAGATCTTAGTGAACTATTGAATAGTTATTGAAGGAAGCATTGCGGGTAGTCGATGCGAGCACTATTTTCCTCGGGAGAGCACATCCATCACGTGACGAGCAAATATTGTAGCTCTGCACAAACGCTGCTATTCAATTTACACCCGCTTTTCACGACTATGTGAGGATAATATATTATGGATGTATCAACAGTAACAAAACCAGTAAAGCTATATTTTTCATACTCATCTCATTACACTGTTTATGGATCACGGCGCCCTAATCATTATTCAGTGACACGTTTAATAAGCCTTGGGAAGATAAACAATGGTTACAGCTCTTATCAGCGGAACACCAGATAAGTATTAAATCCATAAAACGTTACTATTATTGACAACTAGATGTTTAACAATCACGGTTATTATATTACTATGGCGGATTTTCAGTTTTAAAACTCAAACAACGGCAACGTGGAAGTTTAATAACGTCATATTTTGTTTCCCGCGCAGTCTGCACCACAGACATTAGTGTTAATACCTAAATATGCCGGATTTTCATGTGAAAGCACAAGCTCTGGCGAATAATATTTGCACAAACAGTTTTCGTGCGCATACCGGCCATTACAAGAATGAATGCTAAATGGTAGATTAAATTTTAATGGAAGCGTGTCGGATTTTATGAAACCTCGGTGTAAACACGAAATAAAGGAATACGTCTTTTGTCTTTAACTTTTACGTAAATCCAGATGAAGTTACAACAACAATAGCAGCACGAGATGGATGATTAAATGAGATATTAAACGAGTCTGCGACTGTTAAATCCCGACGTTGATGCTAAACAAAAGAATATGATTTTAGACTTTAATACTAAAGTTAACACGCGACATTTGTTTATAAATCTGGAAATGGGGATTACCTAATTTTGCTTCATAATGTTCAACTTGTCACGCCTCTCTTTTTAATATGAATGCATGTCTCACATTTCGCCTATATTGGCCAAAGAGTTGGCCAGAGGAGCGTTAATATTACCATGTAATTTATGCTGCCGGGGAAACCAACCAAATTAAGACCTTATGTATAGCAGCCAATTCTTTCCTTTCCTTTACCATCTTCTGTAAAAAATAAACGATTTTTTATCTTTCAAAGGTGAATACGCAGCCATCGGCGTGGACGTCGACAAATACGAATCAGAAGAAGCAATCCGCTACCTCTCCGGTCCTTTACGTAAGGAGCCAGGTCACCGGACTCCGCAAGCGTTCCGGTCTTACATGGCAGTGGCTCCTTCACCCTCCCCATCATACCCAGTCTTCGCTAGAGAAGTGAACCGGAGGCTACAGATGCCGCCGTTCAATTTCACAAATCCTTTACTTGCTTTCGGAGGAGGTAAAGTGGTGAGTAACATGTTGTACCTAAAATTGTTTTACTTAAAAAACTTTTTGAAATACACTAAAAAAGTCTAAAATAACTTCACTTTTGAAAGTCGGAACTTTGTTTGTTTCATTGACTTTTTTGCCAGTAATTCTTGTCATGAATCAATTTTATATCGTTACCACGTCAACATATTTGCCAATAAGAAAAAAACCCTAACTCCCGAAACTGTGTAGATGAAACTATGGGATTACTTTGTAAGTAAAAAATCTTTTAAATGAAAAACTATTTTTTAAATCGGTTCAGAAATTACGTTGTTTTGAGATATCAAAATTGAGTATCTGTTCCTTTTTTTACGGCGGTTTTAAAGAAAATAAAATAGGTACCAATCAACTTAATTTTGGTGCTGGTGCAATATGGGTGTTATTTAACCGTCGAGAAATAAACACGTGGTGTTATATGTATGTTTATGTCATTATCTGGGGAGATGTTTTAGTAGATGTAAATGTAGATTGTGTTGTTCCACGTCTGTATTACCAAGGTGCTGTAAAACCAAGCCACTGTTTTTGTAGTTAAACCGTATCCAGAATCTACGGCTAATAAAAACATAATGAAATAACAAAATATTTTAGGAAGAAAACTCGTTAGTCGTGTCATTGTTTAACTTAAAGATTTAATTTACTGTTTCTTGGCAAACGAAACACTGCTGTTTCCGACACCATTAACACAATTACAGCATTAACATAATACACTGTCAAACTAATTAAACAGGACGTTTATTTAACAAACTGTTTTAATTCGACCTGCATCTGACACATTGGCACATCTATATAATACAGGGTCCTATAGCCACATGAACATGGAAGTGACTACATTAGAGCAAATTATGCATCGCGTCCATTTTGCCCTTCCGTAATTAAATCTGCATCCTCCAAGTAATTAATTCAAAGGCAAAGAATGAGCTCGTACCCGCAGTAGGGACGTTTTAATGTAATGAATGAAGGCGACGTAAAGTTCGACTTATACACTGTTGCGTTAGGTTCTTTCATTCACATTTTTACATTGTGTTTTCATTTGTTTTGCAATTTAAAAGGACAAATAGATAACAACGGCAAACATCAGTTCGTTTACGTGATAGCTATAAATCATATATCCAAATCAACAACCGTTCATTGGTTTGTCCATGTTCGAGGAAAATTATTGGCTTGTATGGGATTACCTTGTAATCTACGAGTAAGTATACTAATATTAAGTTTATAGAGGTAAAAGTTAGAACGTGTGTATGTAGGAGGTAATCTCCAGAATGAATAATCCAAAGTTTTTTTTTCACATTGCAATATAAGCTACGATATTTATATCATGCATATTAGCCAAGCTATCACAATTTCTGCGAACGAAGTCGCGGGTTAAAGATATATGCAGATATGAAATACGAGGAAGACAAACAATGTTTGTGTAAATAAGGAATTTAATGGGTAGATTAACACCTCTAGCTTAATTCGTATTCGTATAAAAGGTCCGAAAATTTTACACTCCTACACATAAAATAGTAGAAGGCACTTTACCTGAACACCGGACCCGCCCGGTTATCTGGCCCTCTAAATGAGTTTTCGTTATTTCACTGCCTTTTTGACCACCTATTTGACCCCTTAATGAATTCTCCTAAAGTTGACACCAACCTTAATAGCTTCCCTGGATTACCGCATGTGAAAAAAGGTCGCTTTTGGTTAATTACACTTGATTTAAAATGAAGAAGTTTTAACTTAATTACAAGGCCTTATTAATACCTGAAACTTTTAGAATTTAAAGAACAGTCGGAAAGATTTAACTGAACTGACTTAAAAACAGACTTATCATGGTTATTAGTCTCACTAAGGGGTATTGTACAGTCGAACAAGCTAATAAGTATAATACAGGTAGAGTTTTTTATAATTCTATTATACTGAAAATATTAACTACAATTTTGTTTAACAACTCGTTTCACATTAAGCGACTGATGTCAAACACTGTATCGTCTATAGCATCAGTCTCTAAATGTATCTGTATAATCTTAAAAGTAAATACAAGTTAGCAGGCTGTATATTATGGGCTGTGGAGGTCAGATAGGTATATTCGCTCCATGTAAAATACTGGTATGCTGAATCTAGTAAAACTGGAAGCCGACCCCAACACAGTTGGGAAAAGGCTGGGCTGATGTTGATGATGGTTTTTTCAATAGATTCCGGTGGAAGCAGCATGGCTGCACGACTCCGTGTGGGTGTATGCACGTGCACTTGCAGAAGCGCTCACCAGCGGCGAAGGACCTCGGGATGGCAGGGCCTTAGCAGCAAGAATGAGGAACACCACCTACCACAGCGTCATGGGGTAAGCAGACTATGAATTTAACATTTACAGTTTTATCAAAACCATAAGATCGATCTGATGGGCTACTTTTTAATAGCGTAAAATACAATCGCATAATAAATACGATGTAGAATTTTGAAAATATTTTTCTAAAAAAATTCCAGGCAACTTTTCATTAATGAAAATGTTTTATCTAAGATCAAAGGGCAAACTTTTTCGCGCATGATTGTTGAAAATTAAGATAATTTGCAACTCCAATCAGATATGAAATCCGGTCGCTGAAAATCCTTCCAATTTCTTCTACAACAAAGCCAGATAACAAACTGACTTACCCTCTGGTTAGGTAGCTGCGACGTGCTTCTTTTGTGAGGCACATCTTGCCAATTGCGGCTTAGGTAACAGAATTAGGAGCGATCGAGGGATATAGCCGACCGCTTAGATTGCCGGAATCTGGATCGGAAAACCGTACCTTGGTGATTCTGTTGATAACGGTAGTAGAGTATTCAGGACTAATTTCACGAGAACTTGAGATTGTTCACGTAGTCAGACTAGCTGTTACCCGCGATCTTTGCTGCGTGTAATTATTATAAAAATATGACTTCTCTGTTCAAAACGGCTTTTGTTAACAATTTCATAGGTTTTCATTTTCTTGCACGAAATCCTTATCCATTTTCTAAAATTAAATATAAGTAGCATAAGTTACTTTAACAACAGCGGTCTGTCAATAAAAGTCCCATTTGAAAATGAATCCAGCCGTATCGGAGATTAGCCTGAATAAACAGATAGACGGATAAAAATTTGCTATTTTTATTTTGTTCGATTTACCGTTCTTCTACTTTCATATGCATTCAGTAAAAAAGCTGTTATTTTGACATTGCAAACAAACACTTAAATTTTATTTATTTGTATAGATATTATGTTATTGTAAACTGTTGCATGTAAACCTTGCTCAACGTGTCCTATTTTCCTGTGGAACTTTAAAACAAAACGCGTCACGTCAAAAGTTCGTGCCGCACTCCGTTTCACCTATTGCGTGTTTTCGTGTTGCGATAAAAGAGTTTTACACCATTTCCTCTTACAATAGCTTGACATAAAACGGTCAAAGCTCGGTCTATGTTTTGTTTGTAAGCCTTGTTTTAATTAGGTTGACCTATTCGGGTTTCTTTATCTTTACGGTTATTATTCATTTCCATGCTGCAATGAAAAGTTTAGAAATGGTTTTTAATTACTTCTTTGGTTGACCTTTTTCTTAAGTTTGTCCTATTTGCGCCATATTTCATCCATTGTGAAATAAAAAGCTCCTAGGTTTATTACTGTCATGGCCAACGTGAAATTTGGAAAAATGTCGGCATGACACTTTATCAGTTATGTTTTTTTTTCTAATGTCCAGGTACTGGGTTCACATGGACGAACAGGGTGACGCAGAGGGCAACTACACCCTGCTGTCCATCGACCCCTCGAAACCACCCGGCCTCTATCCGCTTGCAGTCCTGCACAAGTCTGCACCGGTAATGTATCCTGTACTTAAACCATGTTCCTTCCCGAAATCCCTTTACTTCGAACTGTTCATGATATCCAAAAGTTTATAGTGAGTGTCATGTTACGTTCCTTAAAAACCCAATATTCAATTTTGCTCAATCTCTCGTTCTAAACTGGAAGTTATTATGGGATAGGAAAGATGACCGGTGTCGTAAAAAAATACAGGAACTTGTATGTATGAGTATGACACACTGTCAGAAAATGATAAACTGTAGACATATTTTGAACTTGGCATAATGATTCGTTACGGTCATTACACTAACAGTCTATGTGATAAGTTCCTCCTATTCGTCACTTGTACGAACTAATGTGAGTTCGTCGATAGTTTACAAAACAAGACTAGATTCCTCCATTGCTAACGGCCGTGAATAGCAACAGGCACAGTCCAATACATCTACATAGTTGACCTGGTGGTTATTTCCGTTAACGTAATAGTTTGTAACAATTCGCGATGCAATAAGAACAATTTTATAAATATTCGCTTGAAAACACTTACATCTACATGTAAATAGATTCGTTATCAAATATCCGAAACACGTACACGCACAGCGATACTCGACGTGCCCCGAATAAACGGCATCTTTTAACCGTTTACGTCACATTTTGGCTTGGGAGATGCACTCTGGTGCCAACCGACGTATGGATTCAAATCTGAAGATGCTAAGGTCCTTTAAACTGGAACAATCTTTAATCCTACAAGCGTTTGAAATACTTATTTACACACATGTGGGTAATTGATTTTCGCAACCTATTTCTACAGCAATCTGTTTGATCTACGAGGAGTTTTACGCCAATTTGTTTAGTACAGAGAAAAATGTTGGTTCGTGGAAATCTTACAAATATTTATTTCACGCAGGAAGTGCGATTTTTACGGGACATGGAGTGGCCAGGCGGACACGTGCCCCTCTCCGAGCCACCGTGTGGCTTCAGAGGAGAAAAATGCGTCAGTAAGTATATAAACCATCAGCTTTTTATCAAATAATGCTTTTACACGTCTCCATAGGACATTTGTCATTGTGAAGTGTTTTCACTTTCCCCTTAATGCGCAACGTATGTTGGAAGCTAATAGAATCAGTAAGTGGGCTGGAACACTCCATTACCAAGGGCCGGCGACACGGACGCGACCATTTTGTTTACTGGCGATCTAAAAAACTAATATGTACTGTTAGAGCTCGGGCCGGCATTAAGCGCAAGGTTTGTAAGCGACAGTAAGTGGGGTGGGTCGTAAAAACGTCGTTACGAGTCGTAGTGACAAGCAATGCGGAGCAGCGGCCATCGGGCGCACGCGACGCCTGCTGCGCCGACACCAGCGCCTAATGCTTGCTACATAAGTACATAGCTTCACACTACTTACTAACATTTGCTGGACCCACATGGTTACTACATGGAAATACTTTAAGGCACTACATGAATTGTAGCCTTCTAAGTAAGTTTGAACAAAGGCTTTCAGGTTACGCCGGAAGTCCTTCAAGTTCAAGCAAACCAAGGCAACTGATGCTCTGAATGTTTTAAATAAAAGTTCATATTATTTGTGTTAATTCGGCCAATTAAACATTAATAATGTACGAATAATTACTAAAATCATCCTCTTATCAACATTGTATCTAAATTCCAAATGTTTTCTGAATTCCGTGTGAAATTTTGATAACCATGTTAATTAATTATAAATATAAAATAATATAAAAGCTCTCTATTGGATAGTTTAGTGGCGATTAAACCCTACCAAACGTTTCATTTTGCTTTTCAACTCATCTCATATTCCTGTGAAATCATTCATTGATATAATAGTATTTCCATCTATAAGTCACGGTAATAATAATTTCCGTTTTTCTGCAAAGAGCTTTGTGTCCATTTCAATTTGCAAAGCTTTATTGACACAGAGCTTTTTCTTGAAAAGAAATTGCATGAAAGCAACGAGCCTTCATTCTATTACGCGATAGTGGCTAGCCTGTAGCCTGTGGCGAGGGTAATAGTGGGCAGTGCCTTAATTTCTTTGTGCCTTATGTCCCTCGAGAATGCGATGCGAAGGCTTTCAAACGGTATGAGGGAAATACAGTCGTTATTTTTCATTTAAATAAAATCCAGACTTGTTTTTGATACCTTGGGAATTTAATATTAAACCTAGGTAAAAAAGTATTATTCGATTTGAGAGTTGATGGCTACAAAAGATAATTGATATTTCTAGTTGACTAGATAGTAGTAATTGCCACCTCGTTTGATAGATGGTTTGAAGCAAAGGAGAAATACTTCCTTTGCTCGTAGTTTTTCAAGCGTTAGGTTCTTTTTATTTTCGCCCAACGTGCTGAAAGGAATTCAGCGCCGTTCCTATTGAAACTAGCTATAAATTGAATAGAAACGTTTATTAAAAGCAGTTAAATTCTACAAAGCAAACTGTTTCCATCGTTAAATTGAATTTTTAACTTCATTATGACGTTAAATTCCTCTGTCGTTTCGCTAATTCACTAAACAAATAATGAAGTCGAGTTAGGATTACATGTTTGTAGCAAAGATTAAAGTCGTGTCATTCACCTCAGCGTTGTTTTGAAGTGTACTCTATCTTTCAGTCAATCTGGTGATCTACGGACTACTTACGAGTAGTTAAGTAGGACCTGACTGACTTTAACGACATCATAAACTGAACCTCGACTCCTGCCTTCAAGTGCACTAACCAACTTGTCTAACAATGTAATAAAATTGAAGACCAATATGACCATGCAAGAGTAAACAAAGCAAGAATATAACATCACGCCTGTAATCCCAAAAGGGTAAGGCAAAGGATCACCTACATTTCCTTAGTTTTGTTTAAATGCTATCTTATATGGGAAGAACCTATTGCCATCCAATAACATCCATCAACCGGGCTCAAATCCACAACCCGTGGCTAAACCAAATAATAAGTTGCTCGACTTGCGAAGCAAACCTAGGACCTCAAGCTCAGCAGTCGCTCTTGTGACTACTTGACCAACGAGGCAGTTACAGCAAGAACTTCAGGTATAACCAACGTAGTTAATTTATTCCTATTTTGATATTATAAAACCTCATGTGAACCTATAGATTTCTTGGGAGGCGGATGATCTTGAAGTCGGTGCAGATACCAATCAATGTTGATATTAGACTGTATGTTTACTTTCTTGCAATCAGGTCACATCGGAGCATGGGCACTTGGAGCATCAGGAGGTACCCTAGCACTCCTCGCGCTCGCTGCCCTCGCTCTATACCGAGGCTGGCGCTACGAACAGGAGCTGGACTCTCTACTCTGGAAGATTGACTTCCGTGAGCTACACCTGCCTGACGAAGAACAGCGAGCGAACAAACTGAGTAGGTAAACCGAACTTGTACATGTTGTTTGCATGCGCTTACTCTAATATTTGCTTCAAGTACGCTTGCTAAAGGAGATTTGAGTGCAGGATACTGAATTAATATCCTAGTGAACATGACAGGTAATACTAATAAAAACTAAATACGGAAAATACTTAACTTACTACACACACACACACACACACACACTACACACACACACACACACACTACACACACACACACACACTACACACACACACACACTACACACACACACACTACACACACACACACACACACACTACACTACACTACACTACACTTCACACACTACACTACACTTCTACTTATGTACTTACTTTACTTACTTACGGTTAATACTTTGGATGGGTTTTGTTTGTATATTACCGACTTTTGTATTCTTATGTAATTTTATTGCTAGCAATAAATATACCCGCAATTATTCAATTTTAGCAGATGCATTTTATCAATGTTTCATAGTTTTCGCTCCCTACATATTTATCTCCTTTGCCAACCGTACTACAAACTGAACAAAGCGATTTACTCACGTCTCCGGTCTCACGCTGTGTTCAATTGTTGGTATAAAATATTTCAAACCAATGCTTCAGCGAACGGCTTGATACAGTTCAGGCCAATAGAAATAGATTTTATGAACATATTTTTAACTTTTCCATTTTGAAGTTCAGGACTATTGGCGTGAGAAATAGAGTTCAAAATAGAAAAATGTGTGTAACTGCAATTTATTTCGAGAATAAATCACATCTGGAAAATAAAGAAATCAGAAGTTTATATCGTGTTGAGTTGAACGCTAGTTTTAAGAAAATCGTGCTCGCCAATCGATCCAGTTGAAGCGTCTTAAAGGACTACTGTCCACATTTTTGTATCATCAATGTTTCCGGGTGGACTCATTTTACCTAATCTACTGGAAACAAAATATGTCAAGGTAAAGAAAAACTGGGCGGAGAGCGAAAACTTTACCAAAATACCAATATTGAATCGAATGGAAACTGTTGTCGTGTTGATTTTTGAATTCGATCTCATTTTAAAAACTTCCATTATTTTTTCTAAAAATAACACTCACAATCCGTTTAATTTGACCGGTTTCCTTTCTCTGATATCTTTAGTACCTACCCGTTAGACGTAAATTAAATAAAAATCATTACGAGTTGATCAGAGCTGAATTCTTCCAGCAAGATAGCACTGCGGGCGGGAACGTCACCTCATCTACCAATGCCGTGGGAGGCGAGAAGAACGGCGGAGGGAGCACGGGAGGGGTGCGGTCCAGTCAGGTGTCCCTCAGTTCCAACCCTGACCTGGACTTCCGATACTCCGCCATCTTCACCGAGGTAGCTTTCTACCGCGGACGCCTGCTGTCCGTTAAGCGAGTGAGGAGACACCACATCGATATCAACAGGGAAATCAAGAAGGAGCTGAAGATTGTAAGTTTTTATTTAAATTATTAATTAGGTACGGTTAGCAACAGAAGTACCTACCTATCTTAACATTCTGGAATTTTAAAAATTTGATGTACAGGACTCCAACTATTATTTTTTAATGTTTTAGAAGATTCTTTCTTTTCTTTTCTTTTTTTAAAAAACGTTACGTTACGTTGTTTATTCTTTAAAATATTCCTAACTCTTCAATAACCTGTCAGTAGCGAGTAATATCTATCAAGTTTTTATTAAAAAAAACCTGCTTTGAAACTTTGAGTAGTGTTGTACTTCTGATGCTGACTGTACCTAAATGATTAACAGCCATTTCACTATAAACACTGCAAACATTCCCTGAAGTTATTCATATTATCTTGAAAATAGTCGCGGCTTTTACATACCAATGCTTTATTTAACACACATCCTTTTCACCGGGCACATGAGAGTTTCACAGGTGTGGTCAGATAAAGGAAAATCAAAACACGTCATATTTACATGTTTTGCCTAAGGTATGTTTCAAATTGGTCTATGAATGTATCAATAGTCCGGTTGACTGATTAATTAAATACTAAAATGCAATTCATTTTACCGCTTAGTTCGACTTTCGTAGACTATCCAAGTCGTAGATTCCACTCAAAGAACAAGATTTACCCAACTTATAAATAGAGTCTTTGTAATTTACTTTGATGTATCCTTACGGCATTACACGAGGATAGCTCAAAGCCTCCCCTCGGGCCGCAAAACAAACAATACATTTCTCTTCCAAGCCCTGTATGATGGAGGCACCGACTGAGACAAATCGCTTTAATACATTCGGATTTACTGAACTGACGTCGCAGGTACATACTAGTAGAATATAAATAAATAGGTGGGTTTATCCAGCGATGTATGTTTCGCAATAATCATGTTTATGAACACCTTTCATCATTGAGCATTTGGTTTAGTAACATTGCTCTTATTATTAGCGTGTTTACCGCCGGCGTTATCTGGTACGCGTACAAATATTTCGGTTCTTTTTGCATAACATAACATCACGTCTGTAATCCCCTAAGGGTTAGGTGAGGTGTATAGTACACCCACATATCGTTAGTTATGTAAGTCTAGGCTCAAATCCACCCGTCGGGGCTGCGGGTTGTTCGAAAGAGATACCGCGGCCTCGACATAAAGGGCTAAGAAGGAACATAGGTGGTTTTTAGTCAGTAGAAGTCTGACACTCCCTTCCGCTCTGCCCAAGAGCGGGAGGGGTTATTTGATGATTTCCCAACCTCCCCAAAAAAAAAAGGCCCAAATCCAGACCCCATGGCTGCTACTGAGAAATTCCTGATGGGAAAACCCAATAACACTTTGCCCGCCCGGGAAACGAACCCCACCCATAGACCAAACGAGGCAGTCGGTTCGTGGGTTCAGTTCTTAACAAAGCATTGTAAAAATCACTTTAAGAAATACTTTCCAACATCTTGAGAAGAATTAATGCTTTCACTGCAAACAACGTGAGGTGCCTATAAAGAGCAATTTGTTCAGGCGTGGATAAATACCTTCGTAGTTCGCACTAACTTACACCTGTTTGCTCAGATTCAGTTAAGAACCGACTTTATTTGAACGTCCAATAGCAAAAACTGTAATAAAAATATTGGAACTGCTGAACTTACCTTGTAACATGTCGGTACGACGACTTTACCTTCAGCCATGTTTTAGTTCAATATGTGACGAAATAGTTTATTCTCTGTATTTTGGAACACGTGAGCCCCGCGGCTCAGAGCAACCGTATTAGCATTCCTAACAACATGAGATATATCTATGCCTGACAAAAAATATACTTGTTACTGTTAGTACTATGTAGGTTTATAGTGCTTTTTTGATATCACATAACTCGAGGGTATGAATGAAACCATATCAAAGAATTAACAGACATTATTTGAGTTAATTTTTAAAATCAAGAATAATAATGTAAAACGTGAAATATGACAACGTCGCATTTTCTGAGGTTTCAATTTGAATGTTTGTTTAGCTATGTTAGGATAGTTTTGGATCTAGTTGCTCGTTTTTGTTGGAGAATGCGAGAATTAGGGGAACTCTTAACCGATAACGTCACTTTATTACTTGGACCACACCCCAATATCTCGCAATTTTATATTGAAGGACTGAGGGTAAGACCAACGTGTGAATGTAACTGAGCATAGTGGATTCAATCACTATAATTAAGATATAAGTACCTACTTTGGGGATTGGTGGGACAGATTTACCTAGCTACGTACAATAGTCCTACATGTCCTACGTTTTACAATTGTGATAATTCAAATCTCGGCGTGGGGGGCCAGTTTCCATAGCACAGGGTATCCTAGTTTGAATTCCTGACTCCCACAAATCTTGGTACCTCCAAAATTTATAACACCTTTATATTGTAATTGTACTTTGTGGGAGAAAAAAAAATACTTACTTAGATTATATTGGAATCGTGCCCACTCATTACAGCATAGCTGATTATCTGATTTATGGGTATAACCAACGTCTACTATGTATATTATGAAAGCAGAATCAGTCACTGGCTCCTATTCCCAATATTTCATTTGATTTCACACGAAGCCCGACTATAAAAGCTTCATGATAAAAGATTTCGCAATATTCAGTAACGTAGCTGCACCCATCCCTCCAAATAAAAAACCGGCCAAGTGCGAGATGACTCGCGCACAAAGGGTTCCGTAGCACCAAAAAATATTCTAACGCTCATTAAAATAAATAACAAAGCTGCTGTATTGTATTAGATATAATTATAAAACAAGTAGAATTGTTCAACCCGCGGGTACATGGATGAAGGGTAACCCCTATATTTTTATTCAAAATATCACATCACTTTTGTGTGGCAGTTCATTCATCAGCTCTCCTAATTTCATATGTTGCCAACAGTCTCAGGGTAAACGGGCTGTTCCGTATGGCACAGACGGACAGGACGAATCTCTAAGTGTTCAATATTTATGGGTGTTCCGTTCTTTGCCATTCGGCAACGGGACCCTAATAAAACAGCAGGAGTCTCCGCTTCATTGATATTCTGTATCTACGCAATACTCGCACATACAGCAGTGTCTACGAGCTATTGTTTCTGCAGCTGTATCTAATAAAATTTGTGTGTCGGCAGATGCGGGATTTGCAACATGATAACGTGAACGGGTTCGTTGGCGCGTGTATCGAGCCGCCCAACGTTTGCGCCCTATCAGAATACTGCACTAGAGGCAGCCTCAAGGTAATATACTGCAATAAATAATAAACACAAAGATTTCAATCTCTGGCAATGTATCGTTTTTATTATTGACTAGCTGTTCCCGGCATGCGTTGCAATGCCCTTTTTCCTACCTACTACCTGGCTGTGTACCTACTACCTACCTACCTACTACCTCCTACCCTACCTACCTACTACCCTACCTACCTACTACCCTACCTACTTACTACCCTACCTACTACCCTACCTACCTACTACCCGACCTACCTACTACCCTACCTACTTACTACCCTACCTACTACTCTATCGACTATCCTACCTACTCTACTATCCTACTTACTACCCTACCTACTACTCTACCTACTACCCTGCCTACCTAACTACCACTTTCTCACCTTTTAAACCTTCCCTGAACTTCCACGAATAATTCAACACTATAATTAGCCAAATCGGTCCAGCCGTTCTCGAGTTTTAGCGAGACTAACGAACAGCTATTCATTTTTATATAATATAGCTGTACCCCGCGTGCGTTGCAATGCCCTTTTACCTGCCTACGTACCAACTACCTACATACTACTAATTTCTCACCTTCTCTGGACTGCTACAAATGTTTCAAAACCAAAATTAGACAAATCGGTCTAGCCGTTCTCTAGTTTTAGCGCGACTAACTAACAGCAATTATTTTTTATATTATACGCAAACACCATTTGAAAAATCGTTTTTCTATTGGGAAAGAAACAGTAATTATTTGTGATTATTGTGATAATGTCGTATGGTCTGTTTGAAGTTGTCATTCGTTGACTGAACAACTGAACGTCACTCAATTGTTTTGCCTTCCCGGAACCTCTCCACTAACACTTGAACTTTATGGGTACGGTATTAAAGCTCAAATTGATTTTACGTTTTAGTTAGAAAACGTTTGTATGGGAAAAAGAAAAGGGCTGTTTTTAGGGCTTTTCCGGCCATTATTCGAATTTTTCTCACCGTAAGAACCATCCTTGAACTTCAACGAACATTAAAAAAAAAAAATCAGCCAAATCGGTCAAGCCGTTTTCATGCCAAGTCGTGACAACGGAAAACGGGTTTCATTTTTATATATATAGATTATTTTGCTTCCCACAGGATATTCTTGAAAATGAAGACATCAAGCTGGATAACATGTTCATCGCATCTCTAGTTGGAGATATAATTAGAGTGAGTTACAAATCCATTTTACCTTCACGTTCATTTCGCGCTCGTAACAGGCAAGGTCGTATTCTTAGGCGGTAGAAACCGTAGCCATTCATGAACTAATCCGGGTCTTATTCGACTTTCTCCGTTTAAAACAGCATGCCATAGTGACCTTATGGCATGCTGTTTTGCAGATCATATCAAGTGATTTTCTAGAACTGCCTGGTGATAGTTTTTTTACTGAAATTCATCAGAAAAGCTGGACCTTACGTACCCCAGATTTGGCTTTCTGTCTTCACTTTTGCTTTGTGCTGTTATTCTAACCAAAGTTTCTCTTCTTAGGGCATGATCTTCATCCACGAATCTCCGCTGCAGTACCACGGAGCTTTGCGACCTTCAAACTGCTTAGTGGACGCTCGCTGGGTGGTTAAACTGGCCGATTTCGGACTAAAGGAGTTCCGGAAGGGAGAACTACCACCATCAGAGTCTAATGCTTTGAGATCTCATATAGAAAGTAAGGACTTATTGCTACCACATCTTTAAAATTTCATTTAGCTTATTATCATCTCAACCTACCAACCTAAGTTTTTTGGTTACGTTAATATTCTTGTAATATTACTTTTTCAGCTTTGAACATTGTACTTTTCGCCTTTATATTGCTAAAGCATTAAATCTCCTTAATTTAAACCAACTGTCGATAAAGTCTTATAACTTTCACACTTTCACAGGTCTAGCTTATTTATCGCCGGAGTTACTCCGTGCAGCGGGCTGGGGAAAGGAGACCACGAACATGACAGTAGAGTTACACGACGGCTCCCCACAATCTGATGTGTACGCGTTTTCACTGGTGCTGTACGAGTTACACACAAGGCGAGGTCCTTTCGGAGGTGACGCCCTTCCCGTGCCGTCTCTACTGCACCGGATAGCTTCACCTGACACTGCGCCATACAGGTAGGTATGTGTCTGAGCAGGCAACATAGCCTATGGTCTACTAACCAACACAAACAAAGGCCTGCTCAACTGGACCAATAACATAACATGGTCTGCTCGCCAGACAAAAAACGTAACATAACAAAAAGTACATTCTTTATCTAAACACTAAACTAATTTAATGATCTGGAATCTTAAATTAAAAAGTAAATCGTAGTATTTCTGAATTCCAGACCTCCATTGGACCCACTGATTGGTAGTTTTGACTGTGTACGAGAATGTTGCACCGAGTGTTGGACAGATGAGCCAACAACTCGACCGGACTTCAAAGCTATCCGCACTCGGTTACGACCTCTACGGAAGGGCATGTAAGTTACTTAGCATTACAGAATGTGATTGTAAAAACAGTTTATTCACGAGTAACGCAACATTCTTTAAATTTATTTCAGGAAACCAAACATTTTCGATAACATGATAGCAATGATGGAGAAATACGCGAACAATCTCGAGGCCTTAGTGGATGAAAGAACAGATCAATTACAGGAGGAGAAAAAAAAGACTGGTATGAATTCAAAGAACTGACATTGTTTTTGAAAAGCAAATGCATTACCTAACTATAATCTTAAATCTGATGTCGTTTCGTTTCGGGTGGGACATCAACCCGAAATGTCCCGAAACCCCCGCTCCCGCTCTGAGCAGTAGGGAGTTGTCTAATTGACAGCGGTATTTCTTTCGAACAGTCCCGCAGCCCCTGAAGTATAATGTCCTTAAAATTGCTTTTCAGAGGCTTTATTAGAAGAAATGCTACCAGCACCCGTCGCCGAGCAATTGAAGCGAGGGCGGCGAGTTATGCCAGAGAGCTATGATTCCGTGACCATTTACTTTAGTGATATTGTTGGATTCACAGCCATGTCTGCGGAGAGCACACCGCTACAGGTAACAACTACTTTGCATGATAAAACCTACTTGTAAATTGATTCTGATACCGAGTCAATGTGCAGCTGTTTGAGCCTTTTTTTAGCTTATTGTGTTTTGGGGCCGCGTATCTGTTTCGAACAGTCCTGCAGCCCCGGCAGGAGGGCAGGAGCCGTTTGAGCCTGGGCATATCTTTTCATTTACGTTTCTTTAATTTTACCTCGTGTTTTTTTTTCTTTTCCAGGTGGTAGATTTTTTGAACGATCTTTACACATGCTTCGATTCAATATTAGAAAATTTCGACGTGTATAAAGTGGAAACTATAGGCGATGCTTATATGGTGGTAAGTATTAACGAGTACCAGTTCTGTTTACATCCTTGGATTTTTGGATAAAGATTGATATAGTTCTTACTTATTCCCAGGTATCAGGCCTACCCATTCGGAACGGTATACTTCACGCAGGAGAGGTGGCATCAATGGCCCTAGCACTACTATCAGCCACACGAGCCTTTCGATTGCGACATCGGCCCGACCATCGACTTATGCTTCGGGTCGGATTACATTCAGGTAACTACTTATAAGTATTTTTGATCATCATCATCATCAGCCTATAATGATTCCACAGCAGGGACTCAGGGCTTCTCTCTAGGAGAGGGATGGGCTATAACCCACCACGCGGGCCCAGTGCGGGTTGGTAGATGTCACATGACTGTCTTCGAATTTTTTGGTTCTAAGACCTGCCGGTTTCCTCACGATGTGACTTCACCGTTTTGGGAGCAGCGGTGATGAAATGAATTGCACAAAGTAATGTGCCTACCTGGGTTCGAACCCAAACTTACTGTTCGTAAGTCGAGGCCGCCACCACTATTTACATTTACATAGAACTGTCAGTCAGTTCACCGCCATCTTTGGCCAAGAATTTCTATAAGCTAATCATTTACGTTTTAGGTCCAGTTTGTGCAGGCGTAGTTGGACTAAAGATGCCCAGATATTGCCTGTTTGGAGACACTGTCAATACTGCTAGTCGTTTCGAATCGACAGGGGCGCGTAAGTATCTCGGTCACCAGAAGTCAAATATGGTATTTAGGACGATCAACATTACCTACTTAATATTTAATATGTTATTTCAGCCCTGAAAATCCACTGCAGCCAAGCGTGCAAGACCCTGCTGGACCAACTAGGCGGGTACATTCTCGAGGAGCGAGGCATAGTATCGATGAAAGGCAAGCGGGACCAGGTGACATATTGGCTGAAGGGTGAGGAGCCCACGGCGGCCGCAGCCAGAGCTCGGCGACGTGCCGCCAGGGACAACGTGCAGCCGCCCGGTAGCACAGATAAGCGAGGACAACGCAGCTCGCTCAAAACTAAGAACTGGAAGAACACAGTCGGCGGACTACATAGGTAATGTTTGACTTTATCTTTTGCACTATAGAGTCGAAAATCGTTCGTCTTTTAACATAAGAACCAATAACATTTCCACCCAGGTTATATAATATAAGGATATAAGACCCAAACATTGCAGGTTATAATAAACTCTTCATTTTACAGATGTTGCAGTTTAGAATCTCCAAAAAAGTTGCGATTCGCTTCTGGGAATCATTTAGAATCGCACACAGACGGTGTTCTACATCACCGCAGCGATGAGTATCTCATGGAAGTAAGAATCCTCCCTTTTGAAATTCTTGATAGCCGGTTATAATGCAAACTAACATAATTATTATATATTTTGTGCTTTAGGTGGTCGGCGAGGGAAGACTAGCTCCAGCGCAACGATGCGACCTTTTAGAAGCACCCAGCCTCCGTCAAGAGTACACGAGCGTGTCGTGTCCTATCATAGAGCACACGGAATGTCTCCACACTGCCCCGCTCCCCTCCGCCGCCACGCCGCTACTGCTGCACGACACCTCCCCGTGCGACACCAAGCAGTGCGACACCAAGCTCTGCGACACCAAGCTCTGCGACATCGACATGAAACAGTGCGACATCAAGCTGGTGATCAACGGCTGCTCGTACAACGAACGCGACGGCGCCGCCATCCCGCTGCTCGCAGACGCGTAATGCGCGCATTTGTACTTACGATGTAACCCTAGTCAATGGTAGCGACATGCATCTCTAGCTACTGCGACATTTCAAGCATAGCTCGATCCCAGTCGCAGCAGTTACTTATATGTGCGAGAGTGGTCGTCTTGTGAGCGACGAGGAGTTCTACCTTGAGGTTGGAGGTGAACGCTCTCATGGATCAGTCAAGTCCTCACGATATGACCGCACCTCTCGCTTCTCGAATAACACTTAATGTAATTGTGATCTACGTCAGTATTATTAAGAGACCTTGTTCAATAGAAATTATTTAATAACATTAAACTTATTTCACAATTGACGGTAACATCGTTTTACTTACACATATTATTTACAACATCTCATATAATATACATATAATGTAACATAGTGCGTGCAGCTGCTCAGACGGCGGACTCTGTGTCGAGGAGTGGCGGCGCGCGACGCAACTCCGCGTTGGGCTCGCGGCCAGAGAAGATGCCGAGCAGCCACGACGGGATGGCGAAGCGCGGCGTCTTGCGGCCGCCAGCCTTGCCCTCCGCCACGTTCTCCAGCGAGCGCCAGCGCTTGTAGAACTCGATGTAGCTCGCCTCGGGCGCCTTCCGCCGCGCGCGCTCCTGCTTGCTGGACAGGCTGGTCTTGCGCAGCAGCGGGCTATCCTCGTCGCGCGGCACGTCGTCCGTCACGATGCCGATGATGGTCCCGTTGAACACGGGGTCGCCGCACACCGTGGCCACGCCCACGTCGTGCTCCAGCGAGCGCGCCGTGCACTGTCGCCGCAGTCGCACGTCGCGCGGCGGCAGCAGGTCCAGCGACTGCGCGCGCAGCCCCCAGCGCGCCGGCAGCTCGTCGGGCGAGCCCGAGCACGCCGTGGACGACGCGATGGAGCTGAGCGCGTGCCTGCACAACGCACACATTACTGACTGCTGCGCCGGTCGGCTCCGGCCAGCTGCTGCAGGCGCGGGTGTGGCGGGTGGGGGAGGGGCGGGTAGGGCGCGTACCTGGGCCGGGGGGGGGGCTGCGGGCGGCGCTGCGAGGAGGGCGAGGAGCACAGCGGCGCGGGCAGCGAGCAGCGCGACCCACGCATCACGTCACCGTCGCGTGCGCCGCTCGACATGCGCTGCCGGATGGTACTGCCACCGCCACCACCTGCACATACCATAACAATTAACATAGGAACTGAAATTAATACAAAATTCACGGACCATAACAAACACACCACTCCACATAAACGTCATGATATTAAGTTGTGCCACCACCAACAAAATACCTGATAGTGAAGGATGTCTGGAGTCCGCCAATCTGGGACTTCGTCTGGGTCGACGGAACAGGGGACGTTCTTCCCCTTCGACGGCGCGCTTCTGTATAGCCTTCTCTGTGGCACTGACTAACCAGTATGTCTGGAGCTATAACACAGAAACAAAAGTATACAGCAAAAATATGAGGAGCAAAAATCAAAGTCCAACTGCTATCAAAACTTAAAAAAAAAAAACTTGAGAGGTGTCAAGGAACACCCGGATGGAACGAAGTTATTGTTATTATTTTTGATTACGGAAAAAAAAAAAAAAAAAAAGGAAAAAAAAAAATTTAGAAATGAAAATATCTGGCTTGCTTTCTATAAGAGAGAGAGAGACAGACAGAGAAACATGCGACGCCGCACAGCTTACAATAGCTTACTATAGCAAAAAGTGTCGTGACAACTTTTCGTAAGAATTTTTTCCGTCTAGCCCCCTTTCACAACGCGCGGGAACTTCGTTCCAAATCGATAAGGTTTAGCCAAATCAGTTCAAATTATGGTGAATCTTTTGGAAAGTGTAGGGAAAGCGTTGACGTCGTGTATGTAGTTATGACGTAATAGGGTAGTTGACAAAAAAAAATCGAATTAGTTAGCATTTCCGAAAAATATTAGACAGGGTGAAAGTTTTCTTTTTTCACGTTAACAAAAAATGAAGACAATACAGTGCTTCGAAAACTCGTGTGCCGTCACATTTCAGTACATTTTTTATCCGAAAGTAACGTTACAAGCCCCCACCCATCTTTGACGCGGTTTATCTTCGTCAATTAATTTGATAAAGCAAAAAACACGTATCCAATATTTTGGCAATAACTGACGGACTAAACAGAAACATATTTTTTAGTCAGGAAAGTAGCCAATCACACAAACATTTACCAACAGTGCCTTCCTGACAATGACGCACGCATTTCTATTAATTATTAACAAATCCGTAACACAGTGACCAACCTGCCCTTTCCCCTTGATAGGAATAGTGCCTCTAGGCTCGACGATGTATCCCCCAATCTTGTCGAGCGCGTGCTTGCAGCTCGGAGAGATGTGTATCTTGAGCGGCTCGCCGTTGGACTCCATGCGCGAGGCCGTGTTGACTGTGTCACCGAACAGGCAGTAGCGTGGCATTGTGAGACCCACCACGCCTGCCACTACTGCGCCTGGAGAATTAAAATAAATAAACAAATTACTCCGAGAGTTCGTTGTATGTGTTTTGTTTTAAAAAACTGTCAATCTTTTACTGAATGACGCCTATTAACATCTGGACGTAGTTCTGATATCATTATTCTCTTGCCCCTATCCTAATAGGATATTTCACCAAAAAAATTTAATTAGTCCTTCAGATAGATTTCCAAAAAATAATGGACACGTATTTTTTCTTTTTTCACGTAAACAAAAGATGAAGGCGATACAGTGCTTCGAAAAGTCGTGTCAAGTCGTGCGACGTCACAGATTAGTACTTTTTTACCCACAAAGTGACGTCACAAGCCCCCACTCATGATCTTTGACACGTTTTATTTGCGTCAATTTTTATTATTTTGATAAAACAAAAAACACGTATCCAATATTTTTCGATAATCTAACAGACGGACTAATTAGATTTTTTTGGTGGAATACCCTATTCAATTGGGGTGGGCGCAGCATGAAGTCTTCTTCCATCTTTTTTTCTGTTAGTGCCTAACCTGGTGTCAGAGTTTTATGCCGCCAAAGGGCCTCTGACTTGACTTTACATGCCGTCGAGAAATATCTCTTAGGCATGCTAGTTCTTCTTTTTTAGACTTTTATTTTATTCGTCATCTCATCAGACACTTACTTTCTTGCCGTATCATTCTTTACACAGTCCATCAAAAGTAACTCTGATAGCCTTATAATAATTTATTTAAACTTCACGTACATAAGCGGACTTAACGCCGCAAGGCATTCTCTAGCAGTCAACTTTTGGGTTAAATAAGACAACATTGTGGTAGGGTACAAAATATCATTCATGCTTTAGTAAATGTATTTACTTATATTTAACGTGTCATTCACGTTTCGCAAAAGAGGGCAAGTAGGAATAACACTTACCAGTATGAATTCCTATCCTAAGCTTGAGTGTTTCATTTGGTCTATGAGATATTTTGTGACTTTTGACTGCATTCAACAATTCCAGCGCCATGGAAGCGATCTCACCCACGTGTCTGTCGTTGTTCCTTATCGGGAGACCAGATACCTGGTAATACAGGAAAAAACATCTTAATAATTATCTATTTTAACACTTATGGGGACTCACTTCCCAAGACGGAATAAAAACTTTTTGCATAAAAGTGCTGACTTCCAAAAAAACACTAAAATAGTCAATGAAACAAACAAAGTACCGACTTTCGAAAGTAAAGTTATTTTGGACATTTTTTGTGTTTTTTTGGAAGTCTGCTTTTTTTTTGTAAAACGTTTTTTATTTTAGCCGTTTTTGGTTGTAGACCACACAAAGTATTGTTTTTAGTGAATCACTTCAATCAAGGACATAAAAAAGGCCAGGAGAAAAAAAAAAGTTTTGAACCGATTTTGATGAAATTTCTATGGGATCCAGTTCATAAATGACCGAAATATGACGTAACATACATAAAAAAACCATGCAGTCGAATTGCGCACCTCCTCCTTTATTGAAGTCAGTTAAAAAAAACTTACCACCATGTAAGCGTCTCCGATAGTCTCCACTTTGTAAACATCGTAGCCTCTAATTATTCTATCAAACACGGTGTACAGATCGTTGAGGAAGTTCACGACCTGCAGCGGCGTACTCTCGGCTGACATGGAGGTGAAGCCGACGATGTCGCTGAAGTAGATGGTGACGGAGTCGAAGGACTCCGGCTCAACGCCCTCGCCCGTCGTCAGCCGCCGCGCAACCGACCTGCAACAACCATCCTTATGTACACCGCACTAATGCCGGATTTACATTATTGTGTTGTGTCGTGTCTTCTGAAACAGTGTTAAGGCTGCTACACACGTTACGATTGGACGGTACAGTTCAAACTGCAACGATAAATCTACATGTGTGTATGAGAAAAACTGTACAGTTTGTCCGATTGTGGGCACTACGAAAACTGTGCAGTTTAAACTGTATCGTCTGATCGTAACGATTTATCGTAACGTGTGTAGCAGCCATTAGCCAATCAAAACTCCTTTTAATTTTACGTCACCCTGAATAGATTCGTTTGATTGGCCTATCCCACGCCACGACATAACACGACACAGTAATGTGCCCGTAGCTTATCACATTGGCCTAACCATCCACATTTATAAGACATTCTGACGAAACACAATATCACTCCAACTTACCCAACTACTCCACAACATGCTGCTACTTTTTAAGCTACGGATAAAAACATACACTAATAAAACCCTACAATTATGTACAGTTCAATCACAAGCACTTAATTTAAAAATATTTAACAACAAAATCTACATAACAAACAGTTGGTTCTTAGATATTAAAAAAAAACTTAAATTATACATACATATTTAAAAAAGTGAGAAAGTCTTAGAATAGTGGAAGTAGGTATTACTATTAATATTAAGCATGCTGATCTATAAATAAAAATTATCAAAAGTGCAGTGTAGTTTTGTAAAGAGTCCACTCGTGCCCCAATACTGAGAGTTCACCATAGAAACGCTACAAAATCACTTGCAAAAAGCTATAAAACCAGTAAACTAGTTGAAGGAACGGCCATCACCGAGAACGACGTCACGCGAACCCGCCACAGAACCCCAAGCAAGCGCTAAGTCTACTCAAACTCGGTTAATGAAAGGTGAGCCACGTGTGCCACAATGTCGGAACACTCCGTGACGTTTGTGACGTGAGCCTGCCACCGTTGTGCGGCAAACCATATTAAACTACAATCACCAATAGGGAGTTAATTACCTCAAGACATTTTCACGACATTTCTATAATGGATTCAACCTCCACATCTGGAAAAGAACACAAGTACAACAAAGTGAATACATTAAATTTTTAGACGACGTACCACTGTTTTACATCAAGTCCATGTCGATGTTTCATGTTTTGATGAATGAACTATATTATGTGTATTCGTTTATTTATAGTACCATTATCAATGCGAGCTAATAGTATTTAAGCGTCAATAATGTTTATGATTCAATAAACACTAAAGAACCTACAGTGTGGTTACTTCTATACATAAATCACGCTAATGTTTGTAAGATAATACACTCCCATTTTATTGTACAACACACTCTTTACAGAAGAAAACATAATAGTGACGCAAAGTAATAGATTATTCCTGCAATAAAAACAGCACATTATTACCCGTCGATTCGACTGTTAACAATTTCGTGTACCTACTCGTACGGAGATTCACAGAACGTCTAAGTAAGTTATCACATAGCAGCGATGAGACTTGGACTAAATGTAAACCAGTACGCACACTACTGTGACATCCGGGTATGTGATACAGCTTGTTGTATTTGCGTCTTCCTCAACTGTGCTCACATGTATATTATTATTAATTACACCGATTACATAACAAACCCTCGAATTAGTAATAATATAACGATTAGCTGATGACGCTAACATATAACACCAATGTACACAGAATATTAATGACATGTACATGCACATCTCACGCCGCTACCAGTCGCGACTGGCGCGTCAATAAACAAAGTAAAGCTTGTTTCTTTTAATGCATTCTTAGACACAAAACTTTAAACTAATGTTCATACGCGAATGGTTATTGACATAAACTGATACCACATCAGTTTTATATACAGAACTTATCTTGGATATAAACTATTGTATTTGCTACAGAAGTTTAAAAATATTGTACAATAATACAACAAGTGACTTACTTTGGTAGCATCCTATGTAATAAGTCTTCGGTTTTCTGTTTCTCTTCGATCAATAGCCTCGTTCTCTCGTTGACTAGTTCTTCTAAATTATTAGCATATTTCTCCATCATGTCCATCATTTGGTCCATTATGTTTCTAGATCTGAAAGATTTAACAAAAACGTTAATATACCATGGCATCCACATATAAGGCTCAAAATCGTCTACATAACGTATAGAATATCGTAAGAATTGTTCCACTTACTTTCCAGACTTCATTTTCTTGAGGCGGCTTCTGATAATAGGGAAGTCGGGTCTCAAGTTAGGGTCCTCGGTCCAGCAGTCTTTCATGCACGCCACCACGTAGTCCTCAGGGGCCGGGTCCAGAGCGTCTGTGTCAGGTCGGAACAACTCCTCGCCGTCTAACTTTGGTCTCTTCAGACGCTCTACTATATCTGAAATAATAACCAAAACTTCAATACGCGAAGTATTTTCGCCTGTGTAGTTTTTACGGTTATTGTATAAGGCAAAAAAAAAGTAATTGATTTCACTTACCCTTAGGTTCAGTGCCTGTCATACCAAAAGGCCCTCTTCTAGCTATTATTTCATACAGAATTATCCCAAATGCATAAACATCGCCCTTCTGCGTCCCGCCAACCGTTCCGTTGGGGTTATCCATCTCCCTTAGCAGCTCTGGAGCCTTCCATAATAAGCCTGCAAATTGAAACAATAGAGAATGTAAATCTCTTGAACAATAAAGTTTCCTGACTAAACAAGTATGATTCTGTAGGATATGTGTTTATTATTTTATCAAATTAATAAAAAATAACGAAGATAAAACGCGTCAAAGACTCACGTCACTTTCCGGTAAAAAATGTACTGCAATGTGACGTCACTCGAGTTTTCGACGCACTTTATCGTCGTCATTTTTTGATTACGTGAAAAAATAAAATATATGTGTCAAATATTTATCGGAAATCGATCTGTTTACGACATAACGAGTATTGAATTAAAGAAAATTATTCGTAATCATTGAGATATTTCTGTCGTGTCATCTTACCTCTATAATATTGGTGCTCCCCTATAAAATCGTTTTCGGCACAAGCTCTAAGCTCGTGGAGTCCAAAATCAGCAACCTGCAAAAGATTTTTGTCCGTTCAAATACGCTGTTCTAGCTATATATTTCTAGGTAAGAAATGCACAGAAAAAACATTTTATATAGAAAAAAAAGTATTGTAAAGTAACTGACCTGCAACATCCACCTAGACGTAACAACACAATTCGAGGATTTGAGATTTCCGTGAAAAATTAATGGCGAAGTATGAATGAACATCATACCCTGCAAAAAATACCACATTAGTGTCTACCCTTGCAGTGCTAAGGACATTTATGTTAACAGTATCTATAACATTAGACATACCTTTATGAGATCATGAATTAGCGAAGATATAAACATTTTGTCCAACTTTATATCTTCATTTTCGATTATATCCTGAAATCAACATCATATTTATTTAATTGTAGTCACGAGTCATTATAAGTGTTTGATATTTCCTAATTCCAAAAGGGAATTCTGGCTGATATAACCGTGCACCGTAAACGAGTGCGCGTTATTTGATCGGCATAAGGTTTCAATTCAATTGAATATCACATGCTCCTACTATAGTAAATAGCAATACTTACATACAAGCTCCCTTTGGCACAGTAGTCGGTGAGTATGAGTACGCGCAGTGGCTCCACCACAGCGCCGATGAACGAGTTCAAGTTGTCGTGACGTAACTCGCGGAGGAGACGCATCTCCTTCATTATCTCACGTGGAATGTCCTAGCGAATAGGAGATATTTTTATTTACTACACATTTTATAATACTTAGAAAGTATTGGGGTATTTATACAATTGAAAATATCATGGAGGGCAGATTTGAGTCCCAGCAGTGCGAACATTATAGGCTAATTATGAATATAATAAATTGCAAGTTTACGCAGATCAGTCGATTGATTCATTTTAGTTGAAAGGCATAGGTGAGAATGCCAGAATAACAGAAAACAATCGATGCACTTACTTTCTTCTTGGAGAACTTGAGCTCTTTGATCCTGACAACATTCCCCTTAAACTGCGCAGTTGTCGTGAATATCTGCGTGCAGCATTTGCTCTCGCACGATATCCCGCTCGCTAAACTCAGCTGCAACATAAACAATTTATTCGAGGAACGCCGTTTTGTGACCATGAAACAACCACATATAGCACATAAAGTCTGCACTGTTTACACAAAAGCTAGCGCTTGCCTGCGCGTCTATTTCTGGTAAGGGGTTACCTTACTAGGCGACCACACGAGCCCACTGCCCAAATATCCAGCTATTTCTTGTGGGTCTATCTTCCACAGGAGACCCTCGATCTCCTGCTCGATCTTCCACTTGCGGTATATGCTGATGGTGACGACGAGCGCGCAGAACAGAGTCACGGCCAACGTGCCCGCGACCACCAGAGACGTTATTTGAGAATCGTCTTTGGGACACTTCTCGTTGAGAAACCCACACGAAGGTTCGTCTTCTGGTTTGACGCTGTCGGGCCAGTCGATTGGTAGACGAGGGTTTAGTTTATACTCCTGGAAAAAATAACAACTCGTTACATTATTGTATTGTAAAAAAATACGAATGTTACACGAACGTGCGTCATCCATTAGAACTGAAACCTTATTACAACGACATTAGTCACATGACGTTTCATCATTAATTGCATCATTAAACTATCTCGAGAAAACATACAAGATGCACTCACAGGAAACTCTCGTTTATTCTGATGTTGGAAATGGCCGACAGGTATCATACTGTAGGAACAGTTGACGTCACCGTCGCGATACTTGCTCGGCTTGAACGCGAGCACGGAGAAATTGCCCTCTGAGTCCGCTCGCTCGTCCAGTCGGATGGACATGCCCGATATACCTGCGGGAAGTGACATACTCTTACTATAAAGTTATTATTTATAATATTACGTTAAAAAAATGTAAATGGTTAAGGCTGTTTCATGAATTATCTATTTGTTTAAACTCAAATAAAAAAAAAATAGTTAAAGATGGAATTTATATTCAAAAGCCCATCAAATCCGGGACAGGGCTGCCCCAATTGGGAAATCAGTCCTCTTAGTCGGTGGGGAGGTGACCAGACTGGGACGAACCTCACAGATCGGTGCGGATGGCGGGGCACAGCCTTTTGTCTATAGAGAAAACCGACTGTAGTACTAACTTATATTACTATAACTTACGAAAAACGAAAATTTTATAATTTATTATTAAAAAACTGTATTAAGCGACAAACTTACTTTTGTACGGTGAACTTTGAATCATCTTGGCGACAATACGCGTCCCGTTAGTGGCAATGGCATGCAGTTTGAACATCGTCAGCATTTCAGTACGTGTCTCTTCCTTTATGATTTCATCCAAAGCTTTCGCGTAAAGTTTCACCGAATCATATAAGTACGCAGCATAGATGGAAACAAACTGTAAATAGAACATTATGTTGAGATGCACGTTTTCAATGTATTAATATTAAGTTAAATATTTATCCATAAATTTTATAAATAAGGGCAGCCAATACAAACAAGAAATAAAACGGTTAAGCAGCGTAATACAATAAGTTGCATGTATGGCCCTATTTACGCATTACATGCAACTTATGATGTTTCCGAGATAATGAATCCAAACGATATTTTGAATAGGTAACACGTGCTGAATCTATAAATGACACAAATACTATACTAATAAAGATTCTAAAGGCAGATACACATTTCATGCAAATACGGTTCTGAGCTCCCAAAATTAAAACAACTACCTTATTAAACTTATTCCCGAATATGAAGTCTTTGAACTTGAAGGGTGGCAGGGTGTTGTACTTGCGGACTTTGTTCGTGAACTCCTCATAGCTACTGGACGGTTCTGAGGAGACCACGACCAGTAAGGACTGCGCGCGCTTCTTGAACTCCGGTGTGTTCGGACATGTTAGCTTCGTTCGGTCCTCCGTTTCTGTGGATTTCAGAATAATTTAACATAACACATAAAACCACGCCTGTAATCCCAGATTGTAGGCAAAGGTGTACCTAACAAGCCTGCTACTAAGAATAATGGAACAATAGAACCTAGAGCCCTATAGTACACCCTCATTTCGCCAATTATGATTTAAGTTCGATGTTATATGTGGCGAGCCTATAGCCATCAACCGGGCACACATCCAGACTCTGTGGCTTCTACTTAGATATAATTACGCTACAAATTTTAAAATTCATGTTTTGGGGAAAGTATTTCATCCTGTATTTGTGGTTTATTTTCTATTTCTTGTTCCTACTGATAAAGATGGTTTCCCTGAATTATAGAACCTTGGCTTCCGACTGCACCGTGCTCAAACAGTCGCAAATCAGATCGTATTAATACTAGTTCCTTACAAATAAAAGGACGACAGGGTACAATGTATTCCTTATTCCCTATTATAGTAAAGGTTGTATTGAGTGCCATTATTGGTATAGCTCTCCATAATTGACTGTGCACAATCATAATAAGCTGTGCATACGACACAACTGACGCAAGAATGCAGCAAAAGTGAATGAACATCACATGATATGTAACACCCTCGTGTCCAAAACACATAAATCAGAATATATACAGCAATATACATAATTTCTGTTTCAATTAGATTTGCAATTGTAATGTTTACGCCTTGCGAACAATGTGACGACGCTTTGGTTAAAACAATAAGGAAAACGGAATTATACAACAATACTGACAAATACGCAGAAATTAAAGTAGCTACAAGTTATTTCATATAAAAACATATAATTATGTATTTTAAAGGACAGGTCAGGTGCGACTGTATGACCAGATGTATGAACGTGGACGGGGCAAAAGGAGTAAGGATCGTAGCAGGTGGCGTTCTGTGGTTTCTGCCTACCTCTATGGGAAAAGGTTTATGTAATGTATGTTATGTATTATATTTACTTACTTATAAGATACTTTAATGCTTCTTTAGGCGAATATGTCATCATATCTACAAAAATGACCATGTATTCGCCCTTGGAGAACAGCTGGAGAGATTCCATGGCCGTCATCATTTCTATGAGGCCAGAAGTCGAGCCCAAGAACACGTAAACTGAAAACAAAAGAGGATTTGTTACCTACATGACAAGTTATTTATGGACATATTGATTTTAAATCACCATCAGACAAAAAGATCCGTTGTTTCTGGTCCCGTTTTTCCTCCCACTCTACTGCAGTTTGATAATAAACGAAGCAAAACCCAGAGCTAGATTTTCGACTTACATATTAAGAAAGTCAGTATACCTGTCGTGGTGCTTTAAAAGTATCGACTCGTCACATACGTAACAGAAGGCCAATAAAAAAAAAGCCATTTATTCCACTTACTTCTGGTCTTATTCTTGGTATCCTGTATGAACTGGTACCAGAAGCCAGGCGCGCAGCAGGTCATCTTCTCTTCACAGCACTTGAAGTGGTCGATGACCGGCCGCTGGTGGTTCACCGTCATGTTGTTGTTCTTCGCGTGGTTCTCCAGCGTTAGCGCCACAGTCACCCACGACTCCTCGTACAGAATGGAGAACTTGTTCCATCGGTAGTACCGTAGGAGCGATATTACGGATTTTGTTGCCTGAAATAAAAGAAGACATGTGTGATGTATACTTGTAAATAGTTTTGGTGGAGGAATATAGCATGAAAGAAAAGGGTAATAAGAAATTCCTAATGATAAAACCCAATATTACTTTTTTCCCAACCCAGGAATCGAACCCCGGACCCCACAGAGACCAACGGAGCAGTAATATACCAGCTATAATATTCCCTTTTTTTTGGGGGGGGTCGGGAAATCATCAAATAACCCGTCCCGCTCTTGGGCAGAGCGGAAGGGAGTGTCAGACTTCTACTGACTAAAAAGGCCGTGGTATCTCTTTCGAACAACCCGCAGCCCAGCTATAATATACCCTTGAGGCGGTTTAGAAACTCAGGCACTAAAGTGTGTGGGGTCGTTAGGCCTGACTGTCCACACAATAACAAGAAGAATGGAGGAATATACCTAGTGCTATAAGTCTGGGCCTAATAAAATAACACAGGATGATCAGATATATGTATATGTACGTAATAGACATCTGAGTGTCATCATGTTGTAGATCAATAATAAATTAAAAATGAGGAAATTATAAACAATAATAAAAAATATAGGCGGTACAGGTTTACTACTATCTTATAATTCGCTTTTGGTTCATATAATAACCATTTATAACTCTTTATGTAGTAAATAATAATAATAATAATTTATTTATTTCAGACAACATTGATCCGTATTTTGGTTAGTATCATCATTCTCTTGCCCTTATCCCAATTCATTTGGGGTCGGCGCAGCATGTCTTCCTCTTCCATACTTCTCTGTTTCTCGTCATCTCATGAGACACCTCCTTTTTTACCATATCATTTTTAACACAGTCCATCCATCGTTTCTTTGGTCTTCCTCTACTCGTATATCCTTCCACATTCATATTTAAAACCTTCCTCACAACATTTTCCTCATTCCTCCGCATCACATGCCCATACCACGACAACCGATTTCCACACAACTTTTCAGTCACCGGCGCCACTTTCAGACTTCCTCTTATGTACTCATTCCTTATTTTATCCATTCGCGTAACACCGCACATCCCCCTAAGCATTCTCATCTCAGCCACATGCAAATGCCTTTCATTCATCCCTTTTGTGGCCCAACATTCTGATCCATACAAGACAGCAGGTCTAACCATTGTTTTATAAATCTTCTTTATAAATCTTTATAATCTTCTTTGGTTAGTAGTAATACTTAAAAATAATGTTAGTAGGTAAACAGAATATTCGGGACAATACAATTATCAGTACAACACATAACACACTACTAAAGCAATTAAAAAAAAAAAAAAAATCAATCATTCATAAAATAAATAGGTAGGTACTCAAGTCAAAAATATAAATAATAATACAAAGTCAATGTCAAAATGTAAAATATAAAATGTCTCCAATCAAAAAATTTAAATCAAAAATAAGTTAAATATGGTTAATTGAGTGATAGAATTATGTCAATAAAACCTTCAACGTATGGCTTACCTGTGCACCAGGCGGCTCCAACCTCGCAAAGTTCGACAAAGTCGAAGTTTGGTAATCGGAGCATCTCTGAAACAAGCAAGCAATCTCGTGATTATTAGGTAGGTGACTAACTTAAGGCGTTCCCAAATGCGGCCCAAGAGCCAAATAAAAGCAATAGCAATAGCTCTTAATTATAAGCCGAGAGTCATAGAATTAGTTCAGCTTCTCTTTTTAGGGTTCCGTACCTCAAAAGGTAAAAAGGAACCCTTATAAGATCACTCTTTTGTCGGCCTGTTTTATTTTGATATTTGTTAAAATATTTATTAGTTTATTTTGATTATATATTATTATATATGTGTATTAGTATCAATATAGTATGTATATACATTTTCTGAATCATGAAGTAATTTATTAGATATTTTGTTTTATTCAACCCAAAGGTTGACTGGTAGAGAATGCCTTGTGGCGTTAAGTCCGCCTATGTACCACCATTGTACATAAGGTTTAAAATTTAAATAAATAATAAATAAATAAAAGCCGCATTGGATACCGCCGCGTTTTGAATATTTTACTAAGCTTTTATTAAGTGACGTTAATTTCATATTTTTATGCCTCACCTCTTCAGACCGATTCAAATCATACGAGTATAAACTATGCCCGGTGTTCGGCCAAAATCTGAAAAAACCTGTTTTTTTTTACTATGTAGCTTTGAGTGTTAAATACATATTGTCTCAAGCACTTGGGGTTACTCTACTTTCATGAGGTAACATATAAAGCCACGGCGGATTAGACACATTAGATTAGTTGTACCTCATAGTGCACATTTATTTTTTGTTGGGGTTTGGGAAATCGTCAAATGACTCCTCCCGCTCTGGGCAGAGCGGTAGGAGTGTCAGACTTCTACTGACTAAAAACCACCCATGTTCCTTCTTAGCCCTTTGTGTCGAGGCCGCGGTATGTCTTTCGAACAACCCGCCGCCACCTAATAGTACACCTCTGTCTGTATCTCGGTTCCCTCTATTATATGGATGATGGGAGAAGTCCCATCATGAATATTTAGAGGGAGCGATTTTTTTTTTTCAATGTTGGGTTACGACAACAAGCTGGTCCAACAACTTACGTTTTACATCGCGCGATTTATAACTCTAATAAAACCCTACTTTTTAGTAAAATCTCATCATTATGGTAACATAAATTCCTGACCGTTTTAGGTCACGGCGGCCAATCTCGGCGGGAGATATTCTGACTGCAATCTGACTCAACCGGAGGGAGAGGTCAGGCGCAGGATCACCGGCTTAACGTGCTATCCGAGACACGGGGGTATCATACCGGCAGATTCTAAACTCCGGGCTGCTACCAAGAAATTCTTAAAGGAAAAACCCAATATCACTTTATTGCCCAACCCAGGAATCGAACCCAGGACCGCGGGACCAACGGAGCAGTAATGCTTACATAAGAGATCATGGGCAAGTTCCTGGACTGTGCGATGATCGCCTCGGTGTGGCAGCGGCCCTCGGGCCCGAAGAAGGCTACGACCCCCGAGCAGCTCATGTCCGTGAGCAGGCGCGTCGCTGTCACCGTGTCGAACTTCGTGTCGTGCCATTCTAGCGACAAGTGCACGTCGGGCAGCAACTCCGTGTTGTTGTTCAGCTGAAAGGAAAACACTTATCTGTAGAAATCTATCAATGAACAGTGAATTCATTATTAAAACTGGGATGCATGGCCTATATCCCCCTCGAGTTCAACAAACCTTCTGGTTTATAACTCTCCTGGTACGTCCATGACCTATGCTTGCTAAAACAAGGATAAAACGCGAAACGCTACTTGCCTGTGGAATAACTGTAACCACATAGTAACGCATAGATATTTATAGGACGCTTATTTATGTACGAGGTGTTCTAAAAGTTAACTCAACTTGTTTGCCCTCGAGCTAAAAATAGCTACGGAAGTGTAGATATGATTTTGAGCAGATCAAATAAAGTTTTATCATTGTACGCGTCCAACCGAATTTATAGTGTCATTTCATACTTCTAAAAGTACTGAGTGTAATTACATCGTCTGGAATTTAAACACATGAATCATTCGAAACCACATTGGAATCAGTTTAACATTACAGGCCGGTTACATGTGATTTAATGTGATGCTAAAAATATTACACGGTATGCGAGATGAGGCTAATGGAAAGATCCACAGCGACCTTGCCTAGATTTATTTTTATGGGTAATCATATCGGGTATTATCTGAATTATGGTAATGGGCAGTAATGGGAATAGACCTCCTCGAGGGCAATGGAGAGTGCCCCGGAGATAGTGAGGCCCTGCCGGTCGCGCAGCTCGCCGGTGAGGCAGGGGAGGTAGCCGATGGTAAGGTTGAACTGCTTGTTGGCGGCCAGCGAAGGCTCGGCCAAGAGGCTCAGCGCCGCGAGTAGCAGCACCCGCGCGCCGCGCCACATGCCGTCGCCTTCACCACGACACGCTCACCTTGGGGACACAAACAAAAACGTCAATTGATACTAAGAATCAGTAACACGTAGTTCAGTGAAGAGCAACACAGAAATCATCATCATATACGAAGTGTTTACCCAGTATACTTAAACGATAGGGAAACTTGATAACAAGACTTAATTTCAATGTAATCTGGTGTGCATATTTTGCGAAATTAAATGAAAGGGCTTCACCAAAAAATGTTTAGGGAAAACTGATTAACTAGATTTCTTCGTGGAGATCTCCGTTATCAAATAAGAATAAATAGAGGTATCGTATTCAGCGGTCCTATCAGTAACCCGCAAATCAGTGGTAACCAAAACCAGTATAAGCTAGCCTGTTATTTTATACTTCGTACTACACTAGGCTAGCCCAAGGTCGAAGTGATACCGCCGATACGACGTGTGGTCAACAGTACTTGCTTGCAGAAAGTATTTTCTCTATGGCGATATCATATCAAGATAAACTCTTAAGGGTTTCATAAAACTTCAGAGTCATTGTCCTATTACGATAAGAGGATGATTGGTAGATAACAGACGATCTGAAACAGTATACGCTTTGATCTCGCACAGCAAACGTAATTATTGTGATGGCAATTAAAACTTATCAATAACCTATCATGATATGTCGTGAAGTGAGCTCAAAGAAATTAATAATTACAATCTATTAATAAACAATTTTTAGTTGTTCCTTTGTCGCGAATATTTTCATAATCGACATATCTAATGCGAAACCGACGTAGGTGTATGATTGCATCATAGTAAACAAAATAATGAATAATGAAATTAGTGTCGCAATAAAATCACAATGTTCTCTACTTTTCTTTATCACTTTTCAAACCTCAAGTGATTTCAGGGATTGGAATTGTCTTTCATAAGAATAATAATTACTTTTAATTCCGATAGATAGACTAATTCACACATAGCTATACTAAAGTACTGTAGTGGTAGCCGCCCCAAACAAAACGTAACAAAAATGGGAAACGCAGCACAAACTGTCACTTGCACATTTATTTCCGTACAATAAAACTAAAAAACAGCATTTTTTACGTAAATAATTTAACAATTTATCGAAAGACACACGATGGCGACAATGAGCGTGTCTATTTCTGTAACTCAATAAAGGGAAGTCTTCCTGCAGCGCGTTTTCCGCCCTCAAATGTAGGAATTGCTTCCATGCTGTCAAGTAAGTAATTGGCTCGCAGCCGGCGACCGATTAGACCAATTGACGTGCCGCTGTTTTGACAACATGCACCTCGTCTTCTAAAAACTTGTGTTCAAGACTTCAAGACCTGCCAAATAGGTAAACCAACCTCTTGTGGACTTGTTTGCATCGCAATTGCATTTTATTTATTATTTCATTTTTTTAGTTATGTATTATGCCCGAAATATGTATTCCAGATGATGTGTAGCAGTAGAAAATTTACCTCTGCCGTATACATAAACACTATCTACCCTCAGAGTCAATAACCGCACTTAGCCCGTGTAGCGCGATGGCGCATGCCGCGGAGTCAGCATGTTGGTGGCACCTAGCAGGCTAGCTAGGCTGACCGCGCTCACTACGCCAGGCTAGCTACTAGCTAGCCACAGCTCATTGGAGGCGTGCTCACTGCCCGCACCACACGTAGGAGCCCGCACGACCGCCAGCGCATGTGAACCACGATCTCGGCATGAGATAACGGCCGCGATAACGTTCTCAACAGCTATTTTTAGAACTTAATAAAAAGGTAATGTGATTATGATTACATTTCACGCAATGGCATACGCTTCCCGCATCACGTTAAGTAAGTTGAAAGTCAAACGGTGGCATTTTATATGAATTTAATATACGACCATAAACGATGCTCAAGTTGAATAAGCCCTGTCTAACTGTTGTCAGTTAAGTTTCATTAGCTAACTACTTTATTTCCTGGAGTTATCATCCTTTTTATGCAAAGGTCTGTGTGTCAATTGTCGTTCTTTTTGCAACGTAGCTAGAATTCAGCTCATTTCTGAGAAGTTACAAACAGGTTTCAAACAAATATTTACAACTGAATATTTCAGGACCTTTCTTTTGCGAAATATGAATGGTTAACACAAAAAGGCACACGGAAAAACTTAGCCAATCAATAACACAAACGACAAAAGGAGTTAACGAATGAAGAATGTATCTATCGATACTAAAGATTGAAGTTACGTGTAACAACTCCACAGGTACTGTTAAATAAAATGACGAATCGTTCAATACAAAGCTAAACTCTAACTGGATATTAAGTTTGTTTTGAATTAGTGACAACTTCTGAACTCACTTACCATAATTATCATATACACTTCAGACACGAAGAAATATAGCTTAAGAAGAAGGTAGAGAATACTATGCACAATTGCACACACCAAGGTAAAACGTGGCAAGTCGACAGACAAAATTTAGTTTATCCAATGAACGCTTTAAAGTGACCGGTAGTTACAAACACATTGTCACACTTGTCTGATGCCGTAATTCGATCTCGCACGGGTTTGACCAACTGTCAAGTTTGTTCACAACAATACCTTATTATGTATGGGGTCACTCGTGCACTTAAATATCACGATTATATTGTGTCAAGATCATAATGCGCCCCTCCAGCTGTGCCGACCACGTTTTTCCCGAGAATTCCTATGTTGTTGACAGCAAAACAATATCTGTCTATGCATTTGCTTCAGATAGCTCTGAAGCATACATTTTTTACCTAGTTTTATGCAAAGAAGTTCCATTGATTGTCTACTTCCTGAAGCAGTGTGGGAACATACAAAATATTTACCGAGACAAAAGAATGCTGCGAGTGACACATCATAGCACCGAATTAATTTTCTTGGCACTGCTGAAGTTAAGTACTTCCCATTTTTGTCACCCTAAACTTTTTAAGTGATTCAAGTAGGTTGAATGAGGATGACTTGGGAAATAACTAGAAACTAATGCCAACATCGCGGTCAAGCAGTGTAAGCTGCTTCCGGCGTAAGCATACTTTCCACTAAATGCTCAAATGAGGAACTACTGGATGGCATGGCTTTTTCCAAGTCACACTGAGCTACTTGTAAAAACTGCAGCCTACTGACGTCTCATTACAATACCGATTCTAGATGTACGGGTTGGGTGCTGTAGATTTATTAACTATATGGTAGAACAAGTGCGGGCCGATGACTGAACCACCACCGAGTATCGTTTGACGCATTAACAAGATTTCTCTAGTAACACACATTGTTATTTAAAGCAATCTATCACAGTACTATGATAAATGAGCAAGTAGGTAGCACAACTTGCTCAAGTATTTTCAATAAGATGCCCCTATGAAATATTACGAATGCGGTCAAATGCCTTTTAGCATTCTAAATTCTGTACGTGAAGTCGTCTTAATCTCTTGTTTTATCAATAAAAGTGGATCGTATTAAAATCAGCTTTTCGTAACAAAAATCAAATATTAGTTTCTCTCAGGCTTATCATATCACTGTGCACTATTTTAGTCTTAAAAAAAACGGAAGTTTATAAAATATGAAAATTGTAGTTTATTTTGCCCAGAGCAAACATCCTTTCAGTCCAGTGGTATATAATTCAGAAAGAGACGCATAGAGGACCACTGACCAATCGCGTGATATAATACTAACATGATATAAACCTCGCATACGGCAGAATACCTAACTAAACATATCCCTTTCGTGTAGTTGATTTTATCTGTGGATATTTTACGTTTATGAGAATCACAAGAATCCTCCATTAAATTCAAAATCGTTTTTCCAATAAGAGCGTAGACGTCATGCTGGGAGTTACTACAAAAAACAGATCACATAAAAAAAACAGATCTATATCAGACAACAGCTGTCTAAATATTATGAAAGCCAGTACATAACGCACAAATGTCTATACCACAAAGACAAAAAACGCCAGGTCCTAACTAGAATAATAATGAATAATAACAATTACTTTCTGACTAATGAAAAGACACGACATAAATCGCTGTTATTCCTGGTAAGTACGCCTTGTGGTTCATTACGTCACACATTTATTCAAGTTAATATTTGTAACCTCGACTTTGGTTACATATTTACCAAGTTATTAATAGTACGCCAAATACATAAGCTAGAGGCTGAATCAGCAGACGGATAGCTTAGATCCAGTATAAATTTGGCAAGTAGACGTTTTACACTAAGTATAGTACTAAGTGTATGTTCATTTAGAAGAACAATGCAAGTAAATAGCGAAATAGTATAATCCAGAAGGCACGTGCGTACTACTAGAAGCTACAGACGCATCAGTTATATGATTGAACCTTAGAGTAGAACCTTATAGTACCCCGAGTTGCCCCAAATGTTGGCACTTGAGATTACCAAATAGAACAACGAGAATTGATACAAATAAATCTAATAATATAGGTAGGATGTAAAAACGGACGGTGCACGGTTTATTTATAGAAACTATTATAATTGCGCTACTATATTTATTCAAATAATTATTATTTAGTTCCGTCCGTGGGTTCGCAGTTAGTTACAACTAATGGGAAGTTCCTTGTTTTCTGCGGTATATCTCTACGTGTATCATCATTCATGACGGTTGGCACTCCAAACTTGTAATTTCCCCGAACATAGCACAATAATAATAACACATCCGAAAACTTCATTCTCTGTTACTTTTTTTTAAATGTTTGAGCGATTTCTATTGGTATCCTTTGATTATTTACATTTTGACATAACTCATTAAATTATTCTCTGGCCGAACGACAAATAACTCGAATCTAATGAAAATTAAGCATAAGAGGAAACCCAGACATAATTTTTAAGTAATGCCTCAAAAAGAATGCAATAGCAATATTTTAACGAAATAGCTATAAATTCTAGGCGCAATTTTATTGCTCACTATGCACTTTCGTAGCAGTCATAACAAACGCTGCTTCCGTTGAATATCAATTTTGAACACGGCAAGTGGCAACGTTGCGGTTCTAAACTAAACCATACGCGAACCTATTGCAAATTGATGAATCCAAAATATGAAATTTCAGGTAATAATATAGAATTATAAACCAATATTTTAACTGGCAAAATGTTAACACAATACTCAAACGGCTAAGTAGTTATCTATCTGATGATAAAGTAGCTTGTGATGATTTCCAACAGAGACGAGTTTTTGAAGAATTGTTAGGCATATATTATATGGAAAAAGAGTTGATCTTAGTCAATGGCGCAAGTAATGTATTTGAGTTTGATATTGCACAACAACATCAGAAGATGACAAATAATAGTTATGTGACAAAAGCTTCCAGGCTATCGGAACCTACTGCGAGTCTGCGACTAGGAATTAACTCTTACAATACAGAATATTCGCAACATGCGCTTGACTACAATAAAAACATAGTGCGATTTGAAATGTGTCGCAAGCGGAATAGTTCGTACCGATATCGATCCAGCCAAGGCGATGTTTGGTCTGCCACTCCCGACCGCACCCACCCTAAGTTAATAAGAAATCGACCACCCCTCGTCTCCGACGACACACTGACACTATATTGTTTTACTTGTAAGGTTGCGATCTGCTTCTACATACATTGTTCATACTGCCAATATTGACACTTACAAATAACATTATCTTACTCCTACAAATTGGAATTTAAGTAACTAGTATTTCCTTCATGGTGCATAAGAAAATGATGAAAGTTTGGGCAAAAGAAGCATGGTCATAGGAAATAGCTTTGTTAAACTTTCTGAACTTGTAAAGGTCATGTGCATAACGCACCTTCTTGTATGTATTTTATATGTTTTTTGATATCCTTTTTGTCTATTGATTTTTATTGTTTTAAGTCAGCTTAGATTTGGTTTTGTTCTAGCTTAAGAAAGTCAGTAAAAATTACTACCATTTGAAAAAGCGCCTTTCTTTAATAGTTTTAATAAATACAGTCCATTCTCACAATAACATATTGGTCCTAACCCAAATGTTTAAAATTAGATTTTTTCGTTAATTCAGCACACTGAATTTGTTAGGATATTATGATTACTCATGGTAACTTTGAATTTGACTACTCTGTTCTTGAAACCCAGATTCAGAGCTACAAAACTTGTCCTACCACTAATAATGAAAGTATCAAATAGAAATCGTAAAATCTTAGACAGAGCCCAATGCATAAGGAAGAAACTGACTTCGTACACCATTGAAGAATAGAACTTTCGAATGAAATATAATCAGGCTGGCAGAGACTAGATTGGAAGATTCGTGTCGATCCCGTATTGACGACAAGGTTAAGGATTATCTTAGATAATTATTATCTAATTAAGCAGTAGTCAATTTGAAAATCTTAATTCATACTCGATTTTTCGAAACATTTAGCCAGACATTGTGGAATTGGCCACGTGGCTCAGGTCGCAGAGATTAAAAAAGTGAAAATAGGGCTTGACGCCGGCTGTGACATAATCACTTGACGAACCATACACGCATAGATGGACACACAAGCCTTTTTTTTTTTAGTGTGTGAAATCATCAAATGACTCCTCCCTTTTTACAGGACTCTTTACAAAGATGACCTATTTTAATGCTGAAAATATTTGAGACTGGAGGGCTAATTGCAGTGATATAAATATGTTTTATTACACAAGTTACTTATAAAGTTACTACTTATTTATTTTCTATTATAATAAATAAAATTGGGTACCTACATATTGATTTCAGTTTTCCTTGAAAACATGTTTATTTATAAATGTAAGTATTAAATAGCAGTATACCTAGTAAAATATTAGCTTACATAAATAGTATCACTTCATACAAACACACCATAATTAAATTTTATATGTATTTAGAGATACCAATTCAATACTTCGTAATAAATCCCCAGGATTAATATTTATCCTTGAGTGTTTATAGATGAGTTTAAAATTGGGAATCAAACGAGCTTACCTGTTAAGCGAAGTCTTGATTCTAATTTTATGAGTGGTGATCTGAAAAATAATTATTATTGACATAGGTAGTAATTCCCTTACGACGTATTAACACCGCGATTTTAGATTAAAGAAAATGAATATTTTTTAAAGATTGCAACATTTGCATCGTCCTTTCCCGTTTTGACATAATTATGAAACGTCACTTATTTTAGAGATCATAACATTAGGAACAAACTCTGTTTCCTATACAGAGTAGTTCCAAATGCCTACATTCATTTTGATTTCCTGAAAGGTTAACATTGAATTAGGTAGATTAATTATTGCAGCTTTGGGGTTGTTAGCTAGTGGTGGGTGGGTAATAATTATTTTTCAGATCACCACTCATAAAATTAGAATCAAGACTTCGCTTAACAGGTAAGCTCGTTTGATTCCCAATTTTATTTCGTGGTGATCTTCAAATAATTATTATTGACATAGGTAGATGTTTAGAGTTTGCTGCAATAATTCAATAAGTAATTAAAACACAAATAATTCTGGATGTCAATTTGTGAACATTACCCAAGTAACGAAATTTGGTACTATAAAAGTCCTGATAATGTATTAGAGTGTACTAACTACTACTATGAAAAAAACGTTTACAAAACCCTAAATAAACATTACATAAAGGGTCTCATGGTGACAAATTTGCACTATAAAAGCAACCAAAACATGTTTGTATTTTGCACTGTAAACAATTCCAGTGATGTGTTTTATCACACTTGTCGTGAGTGTTCCCCAAGAAAACAAATAATATCGGTAACATATGCTTTAGTCAATTTCCATTGCTGCTAAACGTAACATTTGTATTGAAAAACCCTTCCCTTGCAGTCGGGTAAAAAGGATAAAACACAAAACATTCATGGACCGTTACTCTGCCGTAACTTGCACTTGCGAAAAAAAATTGTATCAATTAAATCATTACGCTGATTTCAAATTTGACAATGCGCCTTCATATTTTTTTTATGTTTTAATTAAATTTAAATTAATACAATAAGTACTTGTCCCGACTATGCAGGCTGCTATTACACATTGGCTCCTGCCGTGTTGTCAATGTGCTATCATGGCAGAAAATAGCAGCCGTATTTTCACCAAAAACGAATTAGATCATCTCTTGTCTCGTAGCAGTAACACAAACTCACGTATAGAGCTATTAAGTTATGTAGCAGCTGCACCAGGGGTCCTATTTAGTACTCTAGAAGAGTTGTTATGACTTTTACAGAACTTGCCCCATAGCGACGTTGAGAGAACTTTTAAGAAGTTAAAAGGTTACGTAGTGGTTGTGTAAGGTACAGTGCAGATTGATCCTTGAATAGTATTTTCGATACTGTTACAGTACTTGAACTGTAAAACTTATTTTTACGCATTATTAGTGCATAATAGATAAATAAAAGTGTTTGTTAGGTCGTCTTTAGTACTAAGTAGCACCAAATGAGCATTTTTTTTTTTTTTTTTTTTTACTATGCAACACTAACGATTCGTATGGTCCTGTAAGCGTTCTAAGAGGTAAACTATAAAAATTAAATTCTATTTAATCTTATAGAACCAAAATGCTCTGTTAAAAACCTTTATAGTACAAGCAGTAACAATGGTTACCATTATAGGCCTACTATATCACTCTTTGGTGATAAAACGCCTAGGTACTTATGACTTCCTTACTTTAGGTACAATAGAGCTTTAGTATTATAACATAGTACATAGTTTAGTATTATAAGGATACAGTGCATGTTGAATTGATAACTATAATAAAATAATAATTATAGATTGTTATATGTCTGATGTCAGCTCTGATTTGATCTGCTGTTTGTGTTGTACTGTATGAAGTTAGATATGGAGTTCAAAAAACCAGTTTCACTTGAAATATAAGAAACTTTAAAATATTTGTGGTTGATATTCCTAACAACTGTTTTGTTACTCCAATGGGTAAAAATTAGAGCTTGCAGAATAACAAATATCTTTGTTTTAAAATTTGCTCTATATTATCACCCTGAATCTATCGGAATTCAAAGTCATTAATTTTGTGATCATAAGTAAATAGTAGGTGGTATAATATATAAAATATATTCCATCGGAATTCAAATTCATTAATTTTGTGATCATAAGTAAATAATATCTATGTTATTGGGCACACATAAAGTTTCTCCAATTAGGTACATAAAATTAAATTGCTTCAAAAAAGTAAAATAAAAACATTACAATAGAATCTGGTTCACTAAAAATTAAAATTACATGCATCAAATGTCAAAGTTTTGACGATGTAAGTAAAAATGTTAATGTAAATAGACACATAAGTATACATAACATCACATTCATCATCATCATGTTTAAGTCCCATGTAACAGGGGCGAGCCTATTGTCATTAACTGAGCACAAATCCATACTCTGTGGCTGCTACTGAGAAATTCCTGATGGAATAACACTTTGCATGATCCGCGAATAGAACCCAGAACCTCATTCTCAGCGGTGCTTGCAAACCATAGCTCAACGAGGCAGATGACCAACAACTTGGCAAATTAAATGTCAATACTGTAACAGTTTTCACTTTGTCTATCAATAATGGTAAGAATCTGTTTTTTAAATTCATTGAGGCTTTTACTGTCTTTAATTTGCGTATATATTTTAGTGTACAATCTGCACCCAGATTGTCATCATTGCAAAAATATACACTTTTGTGATGCATGCAGCAATGTGTGAAGTTTATCTGAGCAACATAGGCTTTCGACAGATTTATATAAATGCATATTGTTTTAAGCAAAAATACATGATTCATAAATATACAGTGTCTACTGTCGGTATTTTAAAAATTCTGCTTGCATGATTTTGTGAATTTTATTTTGAATGAGCTCCAATCAGGCTCATGATTTACTTATCTTAATAATACTTATAAAAGTATTACCCCAAAATATAAGTCTATACTGCAGAGTAAAGACAACCAAACCGTGGTAAGCTACCAGCAGTGCGGTTTTATTTATAATCTTAATCAGCATAATATTATAAAGAATATAGGAAAACTTACTAAGTTTCCCCCACACATTGTCTATTAGAGTTCTCTGACATAATATCCTTATCAATAAAAGCTCCAGCAATTTTGTTACGTAAAACATATGGCACCTGATGTCTTGATGTTCTAACCACAATCCCTTCATGTTAGCACTCCCATGCACCCTCCCCCCCTTGTTTTCAATTATATCACTTTAGTACTTACTTGTACTATCAAGTGTGTACATTTTGTGCCCAGATAACAAATTAACATTCTTCTTTACTATGCTGTAATTTAGGTCTGCCCATCTCCTCAGGAATTAAATATTATTTAATGCAGGTTACATGCTTACTGCATACAATACTTGAGTGTTATCTATGAATATCTAGCGTATCTATGATAAATTCATCAGACATAACAAGTTATCTGTTATTATTAAGTATGGTTTAAGTGATTTTCTCTGAAAATACTCTTAGGCAGAAATAAATTACAACATGATTAATTTAATATTGAAGCCATAGATTGCTAGGTATAGCAACGAGTTACTATTAGGGTTGTTATTTTACATTGGGCCTTACAATATAATGGTACTATTATCTTTTCCTAAGAGGGGGTCGGGTCTCGGAGTGGAAATAATTTGATTTGGAACTAAAAAGGGTTTGGTTGATAAGGTCATCTGTACATTGACAGGCTGTTAAGACCTCGAAATTTTGTCAGTCTATAAACCTTTTCCCTCTCAATACTAATAGTTTTTATGTATTGGGACATTACAGTGCATTTACCACCATGTTTTATTTAATTTATTCAGAAAATAAACAGTTATACAAACATTGTTTGCATAACATAACATTACGCCTGCAATCCTCGAACGGTTAGGCAGAGGTGTCAGACACCCACATTTCGCCAGTTTTGCATTTGGTTGGTTACATGCATAATTATGTAACTTTGATTTATAACCAATGATGCTTCCATAATATCATACTCGATGAAGAAGCTATGAAAAGATTTCACTTAATGTGGCCATAACATGCAGAGAATATCTCATACTAAAGCATGTGCAATCATGACAAATGTGTGTCAGCCAGTAGAATACAAATAAGGCAGCCAAGTAACCGCCCCTAAGACGACCCACTGACCTAACTTTTACTTGCTGATAGGAAACCAGGTGGCAAAGTATGGTCCCCATTCACTGCAAGAGTATATGCATTAGCAAGACTATATTGCACATTGGATAAGCAAGGTTGTCTCGCAACCATCATGCTCATAGGTTAAAAAGCATATTTATAAATTTAGCTGACCGAAGTTCATAGTAGAATAGGGTTCCCCTGTGATGTCTATTCTAGGTATTAAGTGTTAGCATTGTCCAATGACTTTGCTAAGGACATCTTGTGTCACGCACTGATAGTTTGCTATGTGGTTAGTAACGTTGGATATATGTTTTCATGCAAAGCATATTTCTGGATGGTAGTTTTTCCGTTGGAATCATTCAAGTAATAGAGAAAAATAAAAGATGACATGCTGCGCCAACCTCAAATGAATTGGGATAAGGGCAAGAGAATGATGATGACTCAAAACACACAAACATCACATGGAGATGGAACTCCGAAAACCGGCTATGCCGATTGTAGGTATTTTCAGTGTTAGCATTGTCCAATGACTTTGCTAAGGACATCTCGTGCCACGCACTGATAGTTTGGTAAGCTGCTAATAACTCAGGGTATATGCTTAAAATTTATACGGAAATGTAACTCACCTGATATGCAGAGTATAGGTATTTTCAGTGTTAGCATTGTCCAATGACTTTGCTAAGGACATCTCGTGCCACACACTGATAGTTTGCTATGCAGTTAATAACATAGGGTATATGCTTACATGGAAATGTAGCTCACCTGCTATACCCAGTATAGTTATTTTCAGTGTAAGCATAGTCCAATGACTTTGCTAAGGACATCTCGTGTCACGCACTGATAGTTCAAATTCCAGCTAGTACATAGGAAATATATGTTACTGGGGTGTCGCGCACCCACTGGAAAAAGCTTTAAGAAGCTTACAGCACACATGTGGTTTAGTGTTAATGACCATCGTATCGCTTGAATAAGCACTGTAGATATCACGTATCCGGTCACGTATAGGTCAGTTATAGCCAGGCATTCTTACGCCTAATGGTTACATCCAAGTTCACCGCTGTGGTCGGCTGCGCGAGCGTTGTCTGTAGGTATTTGCTCAGATTTCTGCGTCTCAGGTTTACGATTTTCACTAATGCTGCACATATTACACTTTTTGTCACTCACTATTTTGTTATTTCGGTAGAATATAACGTAAACTTATTTTTAAGCGAATAATTTGACGAGAAAGAACTTTTTCTTGCGGTGTCGTTAACGCGCGAAAAAGAAAAGTGACGTTTCATAATTATGTCAAAACGGGAAAGGACGATGCAAATGTTGCAATCTTTAAAAAATATTCATTTTCTTTAATCTAAAATCGCGGTGTTAATACGTCGTAAGGGAATTACTACCTATGTCAATAATAATTATTTGAAGATCACCACGAAATAAAATAGAACAATACATCTATAACTCATTAAGTTAGTGGTTTAAAAAGTAAGTAATTTGTGTCAAATTGCTTTAGTCTTGAGCGTCCATTCAATAAAATCTTTTATAAAATCAAAACGAAAATATTCAAGTAATTATCACTACATAGTATATAACAAAGTCGGTTTCTCTGTTCCTATATCCCTATGTATGCTTAAATCTTTAAAACTACGCAACGGATTTTGATGCGGTTTTTTTTAATAGATAGAGTGATTCAAGAGGAAGGTTTTAGTATATAATTTGACCGACATCCACGCGGGTGAAGCCGCGGGCATCAGCTAGTTGAAAATAAATCTTAGACAAGACTTCAGTGTCTATCGGTATAAGCCAACATACTGTCGTATTCTCGAGTAATCCCCCCCCCCCCCCCACCCCAAAGACGGCGCCCGCAACGATCACACCGCACCGCCCAAGGGCCGTCCGCGTCAGTCTGTCAGGAAAAGCAGTTTCTTTTTTCAAGTAACTGTATAATAAATCATTTTCAACCGACTTCCAAAAAGGAGGAGGTTCTGAATTCGTCTGTATGTTTTTTTTCTTTTCTTGATTGTTCGAAAACGTATACTCCCAAGATGAACCCATTGTCACCAAATCAGGATCTGATGATGGGATCCCAGGGAAATCGAGGGCAACCCTCAAATTTTATAGGCACATATGATGTTTTTTATATATTTTCTAAAGCTGTTTAAGTATTTGCGTCTGACCATCATAATATCATGTGAATTCGCTGATGATGATAGAAGGTTCAACTCCTCAACGGTTAGGAGTTGAAAGAAAATTCTTTCTTATTTATACTCACTTATGGAGCGATAATTGTATTCTTTCAGGGCATCAGGTTGCCCTGATGATAGAAGGTAAATCTCATTAACCGACTTTAAAAAAGGAGGTTCTCAATCTTTTTTTTATGTATATTCACCGATTACTCAGAGACGCCTGAACCGATATATAGAATTCTTTTTTTGTTGAAAAGGAGATATCCCAAGGGTGGTACCATGATAAGAAAATCAGGATCTGATGATGGCATCCCAGAGGAATCAAGGGCAACAATCAAAAAGGGATGTTTGCTAACTAAAAAAAACATGATTGTAATTAGTCCGTCTTTTAGATTATCGAAAAATATTGGATACGTATTTTTTGTTTTATTAAATCAATAAAAAATTACGAAAATAAAACGGGTCCAAGATTTAAGTGGGGGGTTGTGACGTCACTCACTGGTAAAAAATGTCATACTAAGTCACACGAGTTTTCAAAGTACTGTACCATCATCATTGTTTGTTTACGTGAAAAAAGAAACGGAAATCTATCTCAGGGACTAATTTGATTTTTTCAGTTAACTACCTTATTGTATAGGTGCCTATACAATTTGAGGGTTGCCCTCGATTTCTCTATTCTTTCGTATTACGTGTTTCGTACTTTTTCTAAAGTTTTTTAAGTATTTGCATCTAACAGTCATCACTTTATGTTGATGAGCTGATGATGGAAGGTATAATTCCTCAACGGTTAGGAGTTGGAGCATAATTCTTTAGTAAAATATTATGGGGACGTATATACATATGGTTGTATTCTTTCAGGTCATGTAGGTGAGGTGATTATGGAAGGTACTACTCCTAAACGGTTAGGAGTTGAAACCAATAATAAGGGAATCTTGAAGGTTAAGGGTTAGGGTACTTGGTTGTGTATTTATAGTAAATATTAGGATATTACAACTAAAAATTGTAAAATGAAAAAACTTTTTTGTGTTTTTGAAGTCGGTTTTTTTTCTAAAAAAGTATTTTTATTGTTTGAAAGGATTGATATCCTGACTAATGTCGGTGGAATTTTGAGATGTCTCACTGAAAATTCTCACAAATAAACAAAAAAAACTAATCGTAGTTCCCCAATTTATACACGTATTTAGTAGTCTGTAGTAAAAAATGATTATAGCCATACACCTGAAAAAAATTGAAGATACAGCTCAAATTATAATCTACTTCCACTTGACATGACTGATGCATAATCTTTCTTTGTATGGCTATTGGAATCATTGGATGCTATGTTTTACAGATAAGAATATTTTATCAGCCAAGGTGGAAGTATCTGTATTTACTGGGAATCCCATTTGAAACTTTAAAAACATTTTTTATCCTCCATTGCGTATATGAAAAAACTTTTACGTGTTTATGTAATGAAATATTACTATTCGGCCGGATACTGCATAGTAAATAGTAATATCCGGCTGCTATCGGATTGAATATTAATTAAGCTACTTCATAAATGCGAAAGATTGTGAGGGTGGATGGATGTTTGTTACTCTTTCACGGAAAAAACTATTGAACGGATTTGGATGGACACAGATTATAACCTGGATTAACACATACGATATCTTTATCCCGGTTGAACGATCCCGTCCCCGCATCGAGTCCACGCGCGCGAAGCCGCGAGCATAATTATGCTAGAATTGTTATAAAATTGTCTCGACTAATTTCATTTAGCAAGCAAGTGTGCTTTTGCCAAATCCAATCTATTTTATCTAGAAAGGATCTAAAATTCTAAATGTTAAGTAGACGTACCGGCTCCATGACTATTCGGCGGAATATTGGCTAACTTGATCATCGGATAGTCGTATATGCGGCCTAACCGTAATCTGTTTTATTCGTATCGAATTATATTTAACTAGTCACACGAATTTAGGTTTTTATTACCTGCCGTACATGAAACAAATTTAAAAATATTTGGTGGTTTATAAATACTAATAGTTTGTACTGAAGTATTAAATCAAAACCAAAATTGGAGTATAATGTCCATACCTAATTAAATGCAATGGTTTTATTATACTGGTGTTTTCTATGCTTATTTGCAATCATCATTTTGATTAAAAACAGCCTATGTACAAAGTCGTCACTTAGTATGTGTAATGAATTGCCTTCTGACCTTTGCAATCTTAAAATAACCAGATCATTGCAGTATTCTGTAAAATCACAGTATGAAATCATTTTGAATACTATTAACCTGATTTAATAAATTAATATAATACTAGCTGATGCCCGCGGCTTCGTTCGCGTGGATTTCGGTTATCGCGACCTAAAGTAATCTTTTCAAACCCCCCTTTCAACTCCTTAAAACCATTTTTTGCATTAAAAAATAGCCTATGTCCTTTCTCAGGCTCTAGACTATCTGTGTACCAAATTTCATTTAAATCGGTTCAGTAGTTTTGGCGTGAAACCGCGACAGACAGAGTTACTTTCGCATTTATAATATTAGTAAGGATAAGGATTTTTATAATGTAAAGAGTAAGCTTAATTATAATCATTGTTTAATGTGTTCTTATATAAAGCCACTGGTCAGCTGCCAGAAACAGGCACTTTGCTTTGAACCATAGATTAAAAGTTCATACTGCACCAAAAAATGTTCACTGTACTGTTTTGTTTAATTTGAACAGTGTTGTCTAGCTCAGTAATACATCATATCTATTGTTTCATGCAGGATGAGAGATCATGAGTGTCTGTCGCGCCCTTGCTCTTCACATTGTGCCCCTCCCCCCCCCCCCCATCTGTCAAAGTATATATAATATCACACCCTTAATTCGAGCAGCGTTAGGTAGAGGTGTACCTAACAGTACACCCACATTTCGCCAACTATGTTTGAGTGTCGTGTCTTAGGGTGTGAGCCTATTGCCTTGAACCGAGCACAAATACTTACTCCTATTCCTGATGGAAAAACCCAATAACACTTTGCCCGACCTGGGAACAGACCCAGGACCTCATGCTCATCAGTCGCGCTTGCAACCATTAGGCTAACGAGGCAGTGACATTTGGGACTTTTTCACAAACTGACTATCAAAAAGAAGGCTTTGCTTTTGACGGTGGTTTGTGCTATGGAACCCTTTATGTGCAAATCTAACTCACGCTGGGTCAGTTTTTGATGTTCTTTGCTTGTAAAAATTAATGAAATTGGATTACAGTAAACTTGCACTCTTCCTCACTCTGCTTAATTAAAAATTTGCTGTATCCAACAGGGTCCTATATTATTTCTATAATTTTTTTTGATCACTTGAAAATGTATATTTTATGGAATTTTTTTCTATCATACTACTACTGCCAGATTTTACTACTAGTGCCAGAGTAACCAATTGTTAACTATAATCTATAAAATATCAATTATAATAATAATTCAAAATAATATAATAATAATCAAGGAACATATTGATTTACAGTATCTTAAAGAGTACTAAAAAGACTTAACTATGTCAATAAATATTTGTGTCCAAAATATCGTCGTTGATAGTTCAATTCCGCGTAACTAACATTGTCAATACAGTCTATGCCCAGTATTACCTGACACCTCTTCTCTCACCACTTCGCCTATATTAGGGGTCCAGGTAATACTTGGACCAGACTTTATAGACAATGTTAGTTACGCGGAATTGGACTATCACAGACGATATTTTACAATGTTAGTTGGGGCCCTAGATCACACACTAGGATTTCCTATGTTGTGGGCCCTCTGATCTGCATTCCGCTTATGTTAGAACTAGCTTTAATGCCAGCAGCTTAGCCAGGGTGGAGTTTGATAATTGTCCCTTGGAATCATACTACTGGGATAAAAAGTATCCTATGTCCAGGTTATAAATTATCTGCATGCCAAATTCCATCCAAATTGATTCAGTTGTTTTTGCATGAAAGAGCAACAAACGTCCATCCATTGTCACAAACTTTCACATTTAAAATAACAGCTTCTTGGTTTAAGCGACATTTTGGTAGATATTGAGTTATATATTTATATTCGGAATCAGCAAAATTCGCTGAATCAAAAACCTAATAGCCTTCCAACCCTCCATATTATTAGTAGGATATAGGAAGTAGGATTTAAGTAGTACTTACTGTTATTATTTTAAATAGGAGCTTGTTGAAGGCTTTTTTTAAGATTACCCAGCACTCTTGCCCAATTCAAAAAGAAAATCGGTATTGACGCATTGATGATCCACAATAAGGTGAAACATTTCAACTGTTATGGATCCCGCAAACAAATTAATCAGAAAAGAAGAATGAATGGAAGAGAAGTTACAAGTTATAAATGATGAGAAAAAGTGTAAAGAAAAATGAAGACTATGTAATTTGTGATTAGTTGCTGACCTTTCCCATTCTAATAATGACAATCTGTACTGTAGTTAGGTAAAACACACCATTTATTAATATAAACTAGATCTTGTAGTACACAGGGAATCATCAATGTAAAGGTGATATCCCAAAGTCCAAGAAATGAATCACATAGAGTAGAACTACTTAGTTATCATCACATTACATTACTGAATTGCACTGCATTGGGTTTAATAAAAAGAAAGGGCTTAGCAATTCTATACCATATCAACATCACAAATTATTATTGTTTGCTTACTTTAATTGCAAGTCTTTAGACCTAAAATAACAAGCATTTTAAGAAAACATGCATTACTCACCATGAATGTCAAATTATCCTGTTTGAATAGTCCTGACGTTTCCTTCATAGGATCATATTAAATCACAGTCTATAAGAGTCATTCAATATGTAAAACCACTGTATATCTATATTTCATTTCACATGTACACAAACTGAATATAAACTTCAAAAATGTTTACAAAGGAATCAAGCTTGAATAGCATAGTAGGTTGGATTCTAAAAATACATCAACATGATAAAACAGTATGAATGTGTTAACATAAAGCAACACAATGATGACAATATGTAATATTGGATTGTGAATCTGGATTAACCGCTTCACGTGCGTGATAGGGTACTAATAGTGATAGGCTGCAGCTAATGATAATACCAAAATAGATACATATAAGCACAATGGAAAAAAATAGAATTGCATATCTAAATTTCTGGTAATTATATTTCTTTACACTTAATACTAATAATTAAAAGTTCTTATATTGAAAGCCAATCTAAGGTACAAACGCATTAAACAAAATAACAACACTGATATTATAATCGATTATAATTTAACACTGGACTTTAGAAAGTCGTAGGTACTCATGAATTGACCTGTTTACTCAGTAAATTTGTTATAGAATTACGCTAACGACGTATAAAAGAATCCAAAACCTTTTAGTCAATAAAATCACTGTATTATAATGAGTAACGCAAAAACTTGTTGCTTATCAAAGTATACAAATAAAATATCTTCCCATCCACCATCACATAACCACCACTACTTGACAAGCACAGCACCATACACAAAAGTATCGGTAAAAACGAAACGACACTACTAATCTAATAACCGTAACTTAGTAATATCCATCAACTGGTTTAGTCGATGTTGTAAAATTATATTTTCTCATGGTTCAAACCGCGAAATTCAGTCGCAATTTTGCCCAGAATATCTACCTAATGGCTACGTCAATAGTTGATCATCATTCGCTTCTTTTTTCTTCAAAGAAGCCTGCGTAAATCTGGTTTTATTTGGAGGGTTTTCAGTACAACAATTATTACAATCACAGATTCACAGGATAGTTACAGATTGCGCATGCTTTGCTCTGTAGTGAAATTGCTGTGCGAAAACCATTAAACTTTGAAAATACAGATTACACCGGTTTCTTCTTATCTATTTCTCGACTTACCTATCATGCTTTTGCGCATCCCTATTATAATTTTGTATTCTGTGGTATTCTATGAAATCGACAGTAGTTTATGATTGATTCAAAGCAATGTTGCATGTTCAGATATATACTAATATTAATGGAAAATTGCGTACGCAGTTTCTTAAATGAAAATGTCAACTCATGAATATGCAACAAAAACACTTTTAGAAATGAGACGTAAAATGTTGACTAAAATTGTATTTTACTGAAATTAAAATTTTTTGGATAGCTTATTTTTTTTAATATTGAAAAATGGCCACATTGACTCGTAGATGTTAGGGATGGACAAATAAAAAAAAATGCGATGTTTATCGAATCGAAATTATGAAACAGTTTCGAGCGAGAAATGAGAGGCTGCGGGTTGTCCGTCGGGGCTGCGGATTGTTCGAAAGAGATACTGCGGCCTCGACATGAAGGGCTAAGAAGGAACATGGGTGGGTTTTAGTCAGTAGAAGTCTGACACTCCCTTTCGCTCTGCCCAAGAGCGGGTGGGGTTATTTGATGATATTCCACCCGAAAAAAAAAAAAACAGTTTCGGTTTCTTGGTTTAATGTTCAATGCATTGTAAATATATATTTGTATAGGTTATTACATCTAAAACTGAAAAAAAAAAAATGCAAAACATAATACGACTTCAGCTTTAGAAGTCGGTGGCAAAAAAACTAAATAAAACAGAAAGTCACCGACTTCTGAAACTAAAGTTGTTTGTAGTGCCCTCAGAATTTTATTATTTACGATAAATAATGAAAAAGATCAAGTTGGCGCCTACGATTTTTTCTGGTTTTCCGTTATGGGTGTCATTTTGCTGGTTTTCAGGGCGTTGAGCACGACATTAAACCAAAAATTAAAACTCAATATGGCGCCGACGTAAATTTTGTAAAATAAATAGAAAAAAACCATTATTTTTTGTTTTGTCGGCTTCCCCTTTCTTATACTTCACGCCTCGCCACTGAAAAGTAAACAATGCGCGAGGAGCATGCAAGGAATACTAGTAACGATGTAATAAAAATATCGATGATTGTATGAAAAGATATCGATGTTTTTAGCCCAAGCCTAGTCTAGTTTATTTTATTTATATTCTGTTTAGTCTAGTCTTTGGTGATAAACGAGGCTTGCTTATTCTTGTGAAAGATACTATTTCACTTCCAAAGCTTTAAAAATCAATTTAACAAAATGGGTAAAGGTTTCAACAATTACATGTGTAAAAAGTTCTTCCATCCTGCTTCGAGAGATAATTTGAAAAGGGTAAGTAATGCAGCTGTGACATTTTTTCCTTTGTGTTTACGACAGCTCGTGATCAGCTGTATTGTAATTAACGTCAAAATAATTTGCATTAGTTATTGATTATTTACTTGAATCGTCAGGTATGGATGGCAGAACAGAAAACAGAGGCTTATAAAAAGAAACAGGAGGAGTTACGTGTGCAATATGAGAAGGAACAAGAACTTCATGAAAACAAGTAACTAACAGTCTTGATATTACCTATCCTTATTTGGAATAGCCTTAAAGATTAAAATTATACGTTTATTTCCAGGGCTTTGTTGAGCAAAGACAGCAAGGATAAATTAAGTTTGAATTTTATGTATGAGCCGCCTCCTGGTGTCAAGAAAGAAAGAGAACGCGAAGACAATGAACCTGAATATAAATTTGAGTGGCAACGCAAGTATAACGCGCCCAGAGAGAGTTACTGCAAAGGGGACAATGAAATCAGAGATCAACCTTTTGGAATACTGGTTCGCAATGTTAGATGCATCAAATGCCACAAATGGGGTCACATAAATACAGGTGGGTTCCTTATTTCTCATAGTTCTAACACAATATAGAGGACTGTGTTATGCTTCCAAAATGTATGAAACTTCTTGTTCAAGAATCAAAATATGAAATCATGCTATTGATATTTTAAAACCTGATCTATTACTGGTGTCTTATTTTTAACTATTGGTTATCTAAGATAAGTCCTCAAACCTATTTTTTTTTTTGTTGCAGATAAAGAATGTTCAATGTACTCTTTATCTATGAGTGAAGCTCGTGCCCTGCAGGCTTCCTCATCTGCTCCTGAAGAAGAAGAGGAGAAACCAGATGTTCCAACACTGATGCAACAAATGAGAGATACTGGTCTGGTCATGAAAGCTGGAGCTCTGCCTCTATCTGTAACCAAGATTGAAGAGAATGACTCTTCTAATCTTACTGAAATGGATCTCATCAGTCAATTAACTAAAAAGCAGAAAAAGAAGCTGTTGAAGTAAGAACATAGTAGATTATATGAAAGACTAAGCTAGAACCTTTAATTACATTAGGGGGTCTAAAATGGCCTCTTCAGCAGATCATAACAGGATATGAATTGCATGATCAAGACAGGTTACTAATATGAATAGTCCATTTTACTGAAATAGAATAGTAATTTTTTTTCATATTGAATTGCGTTAAAATTCATTACCACATGTTACAATAAGTTATGATCACTTTACCAGATATGATCTGCTATAGTGGTCATTTTAGAGCCCCAGGTCTGATAGGTAAGAAATCAGTATTCTCAAAAATGGTAACTGGTTTTTTGTTCTTTTTTACAGAAAATTGGAGAAAATGGAGAAAAAGAAGGAGAAGAAACATAAGAAGTCTAAACATTAAGAATCCTTGCATGCATTAGGCAACTTGGTTGTGATGGTCAGCACTTGAGCCATTGGTATGGCAAGTATCTTGTGGCCAGTTATTGCCTCTGTTCAAGCTAGCAGCCTAGAAGACCTAATGCATGCATACTCATTATTAGAATACTTTACCAATAATAGACAAGGACCAAGAGGTGTTGGTACAATTAGTGTCTAATTTGTTTCTGTACAATGTGCTGTTTGCTCACATTTAGATTATGGTAATGCACTTAAAATTGTATCTATATAAACCAAGCTTTCTCATGTCAATTAATAGAAATGTTATTTAAGCTGAGCTATGTTCAAATATTAAAATTATAGTGTTCAATGTAGTGTAATATGTAATAAGTGTTTTTTCTAGATTGAAAGTAACTTTCAAGTGATGTAACTAACAAGTACATTAAAAATACCTTTGAATTTTATGCATGATTTGTGTTTCATATTTTATTTGAATTGAGAATAAATGTAACACATTCAAGGATGTGTCACATACCACCAACCAACAGTTTTCCTTTTGGGACAATAAACATAATTAAATAAAAGTAACATTATTTAATTTTTACATCTCTGACATAATGATATTTCTCTTTCAACAGGTGACTTCTACATTATATCACAGTAACTTGATCAATATCAATAGTTTCAATAAAGTTTTAACATTTTAATTGTTTGATTCTAACTTACACTGAAATAAATCGAGCTGTGAAGGCTGGTTAACACTTTCTGTGCCAAGCCCCCAACTCACCTACGAGTTGTAGCTATTGATAACTTGTGCTCACACGGCATACAAATAAAAATGGATAATTTGAACTTGCCAGGGAAAGTGTTAATATAACAAAATAATAAAAGATTTTTCAATACAAATCTTACAAACCAAACTTATAATATTATATTTAATAGCAGATCACATTATTTCTTACAAGTAATTATCTTTAATTAGGTACCTGGTGATTAAATCTTAACATAAGTTTTTTCATCAATTTCTATGATATCCTGTCTGTCATTTCTTTCTTTCCAATGCAAGTACAAGACACATCCAGTGATAATAACTATGATAGCAGTCAATACAAACACACTTTTGAGAATAACTTTGCTTGGTGTCACAAACAACTGAGCCTTCCATTGAGATGGGTCACTGGGAGGAGCCGGAATTACAACTATCTGAGAATTTGGTATGATCTGAGTCCAACTTTTAGAATACCCTGAGAGTCCGACATTCAATGTATCAACAAAGTTTGGTGTGCGATCCAAACCAAATATGGAGTAAGGTAACTGTAGAGCAAAGTAGGCAGACTGTGGCAGCTGAGCACAAACACCTGTCCTGTATGTCCCCTCTTGAGACCAGGTGTTGTACCCTATTTTAGGTCCAGGGAGATTGGTACCTGCAAAAAGAAAAAATAAGGAATACTTGTAGAAGTAATCCATCCTAATTCCGAAAACCGCTATCAATAAACAAGTAAAAGTGATTACTGTGTTTTGTAGTTTAGTAATTGCTTGAAGTTAGAACTGTTGAAACTTAGAATTCTTAACTTTGTTTCCGTTGACAGTTCTTACTTCGTTTTAAATTGTTGTCTAGTGCATACAAATGATTTCATAAGTAATTAATTAAGCTCAAGTACTTTAACTTGTCTATAGATACCAGCGTAATAAATTAACTTATAATAGACTACTTACCAAATGTTACTTTTCTATTATACAAAGTTCTATTATTGACTGGCATTTTTGCGTTTGTCAAACCAGTAACAACAATGACTTTGATGAAGTTAGTGTCATATTCCAATTCACTTCTGAACGCATTCATTGTGTAGTGTAGAGTTGTTACATTTTTCTTAACATATATTATGTCAAGAACACCATCCATGTAGAAATCATAGAAAGTGGCCATTACAACATCATTACCAAAGGAATCAAACTTATCCCATTGCACTTCAAATGTTCTGTAAAATTTGCATCCTGGCAAGTTGCATGGACTGTTGTGAAGCAGAAAAACTCTGGTTTCATTTGTATTGACAGGACTGAGAGTCATCAAGATGTCTGGGTAACCATCCATGTTATAATCTCCACTTCTCATAGTGATTGTATCTAAATAAATTTCATTTCTTGGTGGAACAAAACGCCACAATGTCCCCTTGCCATCATTGAAATCCACTTGAAGGTCATGCCATTTCTGGTTATCATATATCAATATAGTGCTATTGAAACACTGTATATCATAACACACAGGTATAACTAAAAAGAATTCTCCAGAGAGAGCAACATCAAGAAACATAGCTTGGCCATAGATAGTTGGATGGCCCACTAGTAGTTCAATACTATTATTATATCTAAATCCTTCAAATTCGTCATTTAACCATATTTCAACATTTGAAGTAGTTGTGACTAAAAGATCTGCAGCATCATCTTCATTAACATCTAAAAATGAGTGTGAATGTGGCAGCTTTATTATCTTAGATACACCATCACCCATCTGTTTTTCAGCAGGAGTTGTTCTAGAATTGTCAAATACCCAAAACACCCTTTCATGTTGTGTATTCATGCCAAAAAGGTCAAGAATCATATCTCGATTATAGTCCATTACTAATGGTTGACCTACTGAGGTAGCCTTTATAGACAAAGCATCAGAGCAGTTCAACGTACACTCGCCACCCCATAATATTCTGACAGTATGCCAATTAGAAGTATCATTTACGCTTTGAGTAGTCAGCATTATGTCCATATATGCGTCTCCATCGAAATCACCTGGTACAACACTCGTTATTATAATGTCACTAAAATTACATGCATACACTGAAGGCCGCATAAAAGGTTCTTTGTCGTAAGCAAGATAAACTTCCACACTTGAGTAATTTTTAATGACAAACGCATCAGTTAATTCATCAGAATTAAAATCTCCAAATGCAGCAATGATACCCTCTTTATGTTTCCCAAATGAACTCTCGGTCATATCACTAATTGCATAAGTACCACTGATCAATACAACACTTAAAAATATTCTCGTTGCTACTTTGAGCGACATATTGCTTTGCTTATCATAAATCTTTAATTCTTTTATAAACAAAACATCTTCTCAACCAGATGTTCTGACAGTAACAGAGCCAAACGTCGTGACATGACATTGTCAATATTTTGTCAAGGATTTTATCAATCCATACTTCCATAGACAGCTTTAGTCGATCTTTCAAAAGAAGGAAGGAAGAAAACGGACAACTTTTTTTACGGATCACAAAAATATTCGAACAAAAAAAATTAACTCAATTTAGTGCCGGCTTCTGTTTTCAGTTCATTATAATTTGGATCTCTACAGATAACATCACGTTTCTAATGTCTGTAGTGATAAAACCGAAAAAAATTAAATTGTGACTACAAAACGCGCATCACTAGGGAACCATGGGAATTCAAAATTGCCTGCTGGTGTGTCAAAATCATTGACAAATAAGAAACGTAATGGCGTTTATGGATTAAGCGTCAAATCGGAATTTTCTAAAGTATAGTTTCTTTTTACGTTATAATTCTAATCATAATCCTAAAGCCACATTTGATCTGCTGGTATATTTTTTATTTATTTAATCATTCTCAAACGTCTTATTCGAAATGGCCGTCGAAGCTGTTCAAATATTGAGACGAAATCGACCCGGTTCGAAAGCAAAGGTATTTAATTGTTTTAATGAAAATCTTCCAATAATATCTACATTTATATTCATACTAATAAAATACTTGTAGGATTTTTGTCGCTGGCCAGACGAACCCTTTGAAGAAATGGACAGCACCCTCGCTGTTCAACAATTCATACAACAAACCATACGACGAGATCCCTCCAATCTTGAAGCCATCTTAAAAATGCCTGAAGCTCAAGATGAGGGTGTTTGGAAATACGAACATTTGAGGTACATTATGTTATCATTTTTTATTGACAAAAAGAGTTTTGTATATTTATGAAAAGCTAAAGCACTTGTTTACTTGCAGGCAGTTTTGCATGGAACTAAATGGCCTGGCAGTCAAATTACAAGCTGAATGTAAACCAGAAACATGTACACAAATGACTGCTACTGAACAGTGGATTTTCCTATGTGCTGCCCATAAAACTCCTAAGGAGTGTCCTGCTATTGACTACACAAGACATACACTTGATGGGGCTGCGTGCTTGCTCAACAGCAACAAATACTTTCCTAGCAGGTATGTTTATTTCCTGGAACACCACATTCAGCTCAGTTAGTCATTCAAGTGTCATTGAATGAGCTTATTGATTTAAATGGTTTGACTTTGCTGATGGCAGTTTACTGCTAACAATACTCATTATAATAAACTTGTTACAGGGTCAGCATCAAGGAATCATCAGTAGCTAAACTGGGTTCTGTTTGCAGACGAGTTTACCGAATATTTTCTCATGCATACTTCCACCACCGGGCAATATTTGATGCATTTGAGAAGGAAACTCATTTGTGTAAAAGATTTACTTATTTTGTTACAAAATACTCAATTATCTCTAAAGAAATCCTGATCCTGCCTAAACTAGACGATGAAACACCAGTGGGTGAATCAGAAGCATGAGGTTTAAAGAAATAATTTGGTTCTCCATTGTGAACCAAATTATAAGACGTTACTGACTGTTGTGTTCACATTGATTTGTGATGATAACTGAAGTAGTAATCTTGGATAATCTTAGCGCACCCAGTAATAAGGTAGCGCTTTAAAATTCCTTACTTTGAAGTGTCTTCTGTTTTAGTTCTATATCATGAATATCTAGATAAATAATTAAATAAATAAATCCCAGATAACCAAGCTACTTTTTAAAATTAAAAACGTTAAGTATATTGTTACTTTAAATAGTATGGAGATAATGAGATGTATGTAATCATTGCATTTACTGCGTGTAGATTATAGATGTCTAAAAGTAGAAATCCCTATTTAAGATGTATTTAAAATTATGTATGTGACTAAATCATGTTTATCAGTAATATAAACATGCAAATATGCTCTCAAATATTAAGATGTGTAATATTTCATGTGTCAAGTATTTAACTATGTGTTATTTATATAATAGACCTAAGAAAAATTGTGAGTTCATTTGTAATCTCCAACTATCTTATTTACGATGCACAATAAAACAAGTTATTAAAATAAGTGTTTATGTTGTTTTCTTTTGTTTAAAAGGCCTCTTAGATTTAAATGATTGGTGTGGTTTCGAGTTGCTGCTCTGCTCCTTTTGCCAAAACTTCTTTCCTTTCAGTGTCTGGTACCTGTAAAACAGGAATCAGGATTACAAATGTTATTTAACCAACAGGGCTCAAAAACCATGGCAAACAAAGATGGAATATAACTATCTGAATAAATCATTTTCAATGCATTGAAGCATTACAATTAAATATGAATAATTGTATCAGTTTATTAATTTTTATTTCAGCTAAGAGTCTGTATTTTTTTTAGAGATTGTTTAATTATCACAAACACTTACCCAACTTGGTTGCTATCTGGTATAGGCTCCACTGATAGTAATATGTGTATGATAGGTATTTGTCTTTTTACTACTAATGTTTCTAGACCATCAACTTTAGGTTCCCAATATTCCTCCACCCTGAAATTGTAAAATGTCCATTAATAATCTAATATGACATTAAGTATTAATTCAGTTATTAATTGGGTTCTTACGTTTTGTAGGATAGTTTTGTGACTTGATGTTCAATAGAAAACTGCCTCTTCAAGATTTCAGCACATGATATTACTTTGGAAATAGCCGCACCTGCCCCACTCCACACAACTGCAGTGGCTGCCTTATCTTCAAATATACCTGATGCATGGGATAACAAGTTTGCCATCTTGCTCCCACCTTTGACCTTAAATAAACACTACGTTTAATATATTTGCGGATTTACACTTTACTAAGATTGTGCAATGATACTTTAAACATGATAACTGCCAGGCAGTTAACATGTTTACACAATTTATTTAAAAAGCAATACCTAGGGATATTATTATATTATTATTATTTATTACATATTTAAATACATCCAAAATTTTCCATTTATTTAGGATTACACTTGTTAAAAAAATAATGTACATAATAAGTTTTTGAATGTGAACTCACTTGCATCCATAGGAAATTTACGGGCAGGTCTTTAATAGGTATTTTGTCACGTTCTAGTTCTTCTTCGACATTCTTGCCTTTGCTATAATTCTCCATTTTATGTGTTTTGTTGCATTTATAGGCACGTTTCTTATTTATTTACTGAAAATGGAACTTATCTTCAATTTCCTAGCTCGGCCTTTTGACATTGACGTTATGGTTTTCTTTAATTTTGACATTTAAATAACCAGTGTTGCCAAGTGCGAGCAGTTCGTTGAGCCCTTACGAATGCTTCGATTCGATTTCGATTCCACAAGTTGGATGTCTATTTCGATCACTTTTGTAATACCAAAAAAGATGATCATACGACTTGTCGAATCGAAGTATTTGTGAATAAGAGGCTTGCACTAAGGACTTGTTCTATTTTGAGTAGTTTTTTTTTAAATCTTAATTTACCAATGTTTACCAATTTTATAGTAGCACATCGGGTTAACCATGGTCATATAAACCATTTAGCCCGTGAGAAGCATGGTTCTGCGATATACCGTTTCTCATGTATAGCACATAATAAAAAAATTAAGGTTCGATGATGGTGACAAGCGTCCTTGGTTCGATTCCCGGGTCGGGCAAATAAGTGCTATTGGGCTTTTCCATCTGGAATTTCTCAGTAGCAGCCACGGAGTCCGGATCAGTGTCCGGTTAGTGGCAATAGGCTCATCCCCTATTACATAGGACTAAAACATAACACGCGAAATGTGGGTGTACTACTAGGTACACTTCTGCCTAACCCTTCGGGGATTACAGGCGTGATGTTATGTTAAGTTAATTTCTATTGCTTTATAGGTTAAACCTATTTTGCAATTAATAGTTGTCCTCATAGTTGAACTTGAAGTGGCAAGATATAAAAATTATGTGCAACTGGGCTTAAACTAGGGGGATTAGTCACTTACGTCACCACCGCTTTTAGGGGGCCACTGTCCATCAGATTATTTATCGCGATGACGATGTTGGTCCCATGTAGGGTTGCCATCTCAAAAATTTGGCAATCCGGACAAAACGCGTGAAAACCCCGGATTTTAGAGCCCAGAACCCGGACATGCCAACAGGTTTTTTTTAACATAGTCAGAGTAAAAAAACAATTGAAAATGTCATGAATCACCTTTTTATTTATTTTGAGATCTTAAATTAAATTTAGTCATATTTTATTATCATTTTAAATGTCACATCATCATCATCATTTCAGCCAAAAGACGTCCACTGCTGTACGTAGGCCTCCCCCAGGTGTCGCCATATTGACCGGTCTCGTGCGTCTCGCATCCAGCGGGTCCCCGCAACCTTCACCGGGTCATCGGGTTACCTAGCGTGGGAGGAGACCTTCCAACGCAACGTCTTCCGGATCGCAGTCACCACTCCAGAACTTTTTGCCCCATCGGCCATTCGTTCTGCGAGCCATGTTCCTTGCCCACTGCCACTTAAGTTTGGTAATTTTTCGGGCTATGTCGATAACCATGGTTCTCTTGCCGATGTCTTCATTTCTGATGCGATCCCGCAAGTAGCTCTTTGGGTGACTGAGCTTTCTGATGAGGCCCATTGTGAACGACCACGTTTTAGTCCGGTATGTAATCACTGGCAACACTCACTAGTCATAGACATTCGTCTTGAGACACTTTGGTAAGTTGGACTAGACCTAGAAGATGTGAGACCTACCCAACCGGACCGTTTGTCCCGGGTAGACATAATCGTCCACAACTTCAAGTGTAGTCTCCGATCTTGTTAAGAGGGGGTGTTACATGGACATTCAACATAACCTTGGTTTTGTCCATGTTCATTTTAAGACCCACTCTTCCGGAAGCTACACTTAGGTCATCGAGCATTGTAGGTACGGAGGATGGTCTCAGCCATGACCACTATATCGTCGGCAAACCGAAGGTGAGTACTCTACTCGCCATTGACGTTGATGCCAAGTCCTCTCCAATCCAAAACCTTGAAGACATCCTCCAGTGCAGCAGTGAACAATTTCGGAGATAGTATTGAGATTAGGTAAATAAATAAACAAGACTTCTTGGGGTTTGAACATAGTAAACGTTTTATTTATTTATACCACACATTGCTCAAGAAAAGTATTTTTTTTTTTTATGGCAATTTGCCGAAGACTACGGCAATTTCTGCCAGTGTCGCGTAGTGACTATACATGGGTATTTTATTGTATAAATATTTACAGGGAGGATATGAAAAGAAAAGTTTTACGACGAACAACATAACAGAACAAAAACAGTAGTGCCAACTAGCGTTATAATATAAAAACAAAACAGACAAACGACAAGTAGGATACAGCCATAGAGTAAAGTAAGATACAGCCTAGTTGTACAATTTTTATTCGAAAGATAGGACGTCTCCTTGTCTCACACCGCGCTGCAAAAGGTTAGGTTCCGAGTGCTGCATAGCTATTCACAATCACTCGTTTGTCCGTCTTATCCAATCGATCCATCGTACTCTAAGATTCGATTGTGATTCGAGATGAAGATATCAATCCTACCGACAGCCATTTGCTGTCGGAAGTGCACTGTGCAATCCAATCAAAATTAAGACGCCATTTTGTACTACACCACAAGCAAGAGTCGTTGTGTATCCATTTAAAATTAAAATATTTTTTAAATTGTTTGGAACTTTGTATTATAGAATCAGAATCAGAATCAATCTTTATTTGTAAAACATAGGTATTTACATAGTCTTAAAGCAATATAATTGAACGCTATGCTTTGCCGTGAAGGCATTCAAATATTTTAATAAATTGTAATTAAAAACTAAATTACTTAAAAACTAAATAATACAAACAATGTGAAAAAAACACACACAAAACAAAAACAAACTAAAAAATATTAAAAATTATCATTTATAAAATCTGGGACAGTATAATAACATTTTTCTATTAGCAAAGAGGTGAGTGCTTTTTTGAACTTTGATTTTTTACTTTTTTAGAAATACTTTTAGTTACTCGACGGATATTCAGTACAATCTATAGTAGAATTTTTAGAAATACTCATTAAAGATAACTATAATATTGACAATATATTAACAATATTGGCTACATAACATTTTTCACTACGACTGTTAATATACTACCATGTCGATCGAATCTGTGAATAGCATTTTCCAATCGTTCGATCCAAAAGTGTGATACTAGAAAAAGTGTCACGATCGATTCGGCTTCGATTCGATTGTTTGTGAAGCTATGCTGGTCCTGAAGTCGAACTGACATGGTGGCGTTTTTGTACAAACACTTCAACACGTCGAAGTACCGGTAGTCGATTTGGCACCGTTTGGAGAGACTGCAGTAGGTACAGCCCAGTTTCGATCGAATCGAAGGCTTTCTCGTAGTCCACAAACGCTACTTAAACAGAGCGGCAGGTTATACTCTGTAAATTTAGGTACCTAACAAAACAGAATATTATTAAACTTTGTTACAAATTGTTTTAATAATCAGATTTTATTTTTCTTAAAATAAAACACTAATTATTAAAACACTCTGTGAAAACAAAACCTTATAAAAATATTAAACCTTACAAAATTCAATCTAATTTTTTAAACAAAAATCGTATTTTTAAACAAAAACTAAAAAAAATTAACCCGAACTACAAATAAAGCCCCACCCAGACGCTCCCCGGACGCCCTCTAAACTAGGACAAATCCGGGGAAACCCGGACGGATGGCAACCCTAGTCCCATGGACAACGTTACCATACACTTTGATGCTCTGTAGTACGCCCATAATGTATAGGTACCCTTTCCGTTACACTCTGTCTTGGTCGCTAAAAAGCAATTCTTAATTCAAGCAACATTCAAATTTCCAGTCCAGTAAGTAGTTTCCTGCACAGAATTTCAACCGAAATAAAATACTATCCCTAAGCCCCCTTTACATGTTCAGGCGGCCCGGGTGTCCGGCGGCGAATGATAAACCGGCTGAAATCCGAGTGAAGGATTTCGTAGAATAGGTACCTACCTAACTTAGCAATAGTACACCGCACAGTCCGGCCGGTACCAGCTGGCACCGACCCGAATTCCCGGCAACCTTACACGTCGAAAGGTGTGCGTTACCCCAACAAGAAAGTATCTCCTAGAGTTATATGAGTAGAACGTATAGTTGGTGCCTTATCTGCTGTAAATGTGCCCCCACATAAAAAATGTGTGCCCCCTGTCGTTTCGAAAAAAAATTGAAAAAACGATTCTTGCTGGGGTAACGTTTTTCTAGCAGGAAAATTCTAAACGAATGATCGGAGAGAGAAAAACTGTGCATGGCCAGATAGCTTATATGTGTGCCAAAATGTGCCCCCAAAAATAAAATCTGTGCCCCTTCAGATTTTCGAGATATTGCATTTCCTGCTGGAGTAACGTTTTGATGAATAGTATATCTCTAAAACCATTGCATGTGCCCCTGTAGAATAAACATACGCGAGTAGCTCTTAATGTGTGCCCCTTTGTGCCCCAATTAGATTTTAGAAAATATTTATAGTTTTCAAGTTATCGCGGTTTTATGAAAACCCGAAAAAACATCGCAGCGCCTAAATGAGACAAGGCATAACTTCGCTGAAAACTGTATTCGGTCTTTCTTGACGCTAATAATAACCATACAAAGTTTCAAAAATGTTCATGCATGCGTTTTTGAATAATCTTGCTAAATGTAAAAACGATGGTGTCATAACTTTGACGGCAAAATACAAGGAACTGGCACAATCCCAGATGTGTAGGTGTAAACCAAAATCTTGTGCCTTTAGTCAAAAATATATGGTGAAAATATTGAGCTTCAAATGTTACGCATTAAGTAAATATAAACAAAAAACCAAAATATGTAAACAACGGCTGGTTATCCGACCAAATCTGAATGACTACTAAAAAGCGGCGGATTGGTACAATGGATGACCTTCTTAACTTTACTCACCAACCGGTTGAAACGTGTTGGGCCTGAGTACACTGAAGTAGAAAAGAAGTAATATTATAAACTTGTGTGATTAGATTATATTCTACAAGCTGTTTCCGTGACTTTGTACATAAATAAGTACATTGTAAAATTAGCTTATGTGCTATTCCAACATATTATTATAACCTAAGTATCTTTTTAATTCCAAATTTCATTGAAAACATTCAGTATTTTGTGTGGACGGAGGACATAGGTCTGTACATCTAGACGTTAGCATTTGTAATATTAGTCGAAAAAGGTATCAAGGTATAAAGACCAAACATTGGATTAGCGATTATTTTTATTAATAAAATATATGTACAGTACCCGGCGCTAAATATTGCACATCGACCTTTGGAAAGAGACAATCGGGTAATTTTGGCTTCGTAGAGCGTTATCTCTGTCGCACTAGTGTGCGACGTTTGCGCCTATGTGATGTTTTGTCACTTGTCAGTCGTTGTTCAAGTGCGATAGAGTGCGGTCGCGTCCAGTTCAAAATATATATTAAGAGTTGTTAACACCCCCAAATTTAAATAATTTAAAGTTGTACTATGGCATCTTTAGGAAAAGGAGGGAAACCTTTACGAGGTCAGTCACGCGAAATTATCTACAATGTTTATAAATATTTTGTAACCAAAGCTGACAGAATTAAAAAAAATGAAGATGAAAATATAAGTTGTTATTTTAAGAAGGTTCAAGAGCGAGTTGCAAATGCCACTGGAATTTCAAGAAGAACTTTGAACAATATATTAAACGAAGTCAGTACTGAAACACATACTACTGAAAATAAGTTCAGCACTCCAAAAAAAGGGAGACCAAAAAATCAATTTCGTTTGGATGTGGACGATTTGATGTTGTTCGAAGAATTGGGTATGATTTTCACTTACGATTTAAAGAACTGCCAACAATAAAATCATTAAAAGCTAAATTATCTGAAGCTATTAATTACAATATAAATATTTGTATGGCCTGCAGATAGTTGTTTCGGGTCTGGGTGTGTTTGTGTATGTGAGTTTAAGTGTTTGTAAACGCACCCGCGATACAGGAGAAATTACTAATGTGGGGCAACGTTTTTTTTAAAAAACAAAAAAAAATGGGTCTGAAAAGACGTTTAGAAAAATACTTCACTAGATGGGATTTCGGTTCTCTAAACTGGAAGATAATCAAAAAGTTCTAATGGAAAAGCACGATGTAAGTCTCAAACGAATGGAATACCTCGACAAAATATCGACTACATGGATGAGTCTTACATACATCATCCCACACCAAAGGGAAATCTTGGAGTGATGATAAGAAAAAAGGAGTAAAAAAGGCAATTTCTTAAGATCAACGTTTGATAATAGTTCATGCGAGAAATGAAAAAGGCTTTGTGCCAGGTGCCTTTTTAACGTATAAATCCACGGACACTACAGGTGACTATCACAATGAAATGAATAACGATAACTACGAAAAATGGCAGGTTAATCAATTAATCCCAAATATACCCAGTGATTCTGTTCTAGTTATCGTTAATTCTAGTTATAGTTATTAATAAATATGTTGAAAGACCCCTGAACTCAAACACCATTAAACAGGAAATGATCAACTGGTTAAACAGACACGAAATTCTAGTTAATCCAAAATTAACAAAAAACCCAGATTTATGCTATTATATGTCAGCACAAGGAGAGGTATATAGAGCTTTCCGTGGACAAAGTACTTGCCGAACATGGGCACACTGTGTTGCGATTGCCACCATATCAGCCGGATTTTAATCCAATTGAAAATATATGGTCTCAACTAAAAGGCTATGTAGCCTCTAGAAATGTGGGTATCAATTTAACTACAGTAAAAACATTATAGATTGAAAAAGTAAACATGATCGGGGCTGAAGGGTGGAAAAAGGTTTGCGATCATGCAATCAAAATGTGAGACTGAATATAGAAGCATTCAACACGGTTTAGACAATTACACTGATAGACTCATTGATATAAAAACTAAAGATACGGTCGTCCGAACATTTGCTCGACGCGTTCGCCATACAGAGAAACACTAACGCTATCTATTAGAACTACAGGCTGCTCGTAAACGTAACCTTGTATGAGCGACGTGGTATTTTCAAGGTATAAAGAAATTAAATAAAGCTTTTAATTAAAAAAAAAATGTTTATTGCAGTTTGTTTGTATAAAATAAAATAAGATTCGCGACCGTAACAAATGTGAATTTACTGATTAAAATCAATGCCTTTTTCATCAAATAGTCACTCAAGTTAGTTTTATATATTATGAACTGAGAGGGTTGTATTGGTGATTTAAATCATTATTACAAATCAATATCATTCAATATTTACAGAATAATAATAATTTCCACATCAACAAGATCTTTCAATTATTTAAAGCTCCCAAAAATAAGCCCATTTAAAACATTTGAACGCGACTGTACGAACAACGCTTAGATGTAATACGTCCAACAGAGAAGGTAATCCATTTGTATGTATCCCCCGCTTTTTTTATTCATTCGAATTTGGTCGGATAGCCAGTCGTTGTTTACATGTTTTGTTTTTTGTTAATATTTACTGAATGCGAAACATTCCAAGCTGAAAATTTTCGCTATATATTTTTGACTAAAGGCACTTATTGTTGGTGTACACCCACACATCTTGGGTTAAGCCGGTTTCTTTTATTTTGGCGTCAAAGTTATTACACTGTTGTTTTAACTTTTACCAATATTATTCAATAACGCTTGCATGTGCATTTTTGAAACTTTGTATGGTTATTATTAGCGTCAAGAAAGACCGAATACAGTTTTCAGCGAAGTTATGCCTTGTCTCATTTAGGCGCTGCGATGTTTTTTCGGGTTTTCATAAAACCGCGATAACTTGAAAACTATAAATATTTTCTAAAATCTAATTGGGGCACAAAGGGGCACACATTAAGAGCTACTCGCGTATGTTTATTCTACAGGGGCACATGCAATGGTTTTAGAGATATACTATTCATCAAAACGTTACTCCAGCAGGAAATGCAATATCTCGAAAATCTGAAGGGGCACAGATTTTATTTTTGGGGGCACATTTTGGCACACATATAAGCTATCTGGCCATGCACAGTTTTTCTCTCTCCGATCATTCGTTTAGAATTTTCCTGCTAGAAAAACGTTACCCCAGCAAGAATCGTTTTTTCGATTTTTTTTCGAAACGACAGGGGGCACACATTTTTTATGTGGGGGCACATTTACAGCAGATAAGGCACCAACTATACGTTCTACTCATATAACTCTAGGAGATACTTTCTTGTTGGGGTAACGCACACCGTCGAAAGGTACACGAAATGAACTGGAATGGACCAGTGCACTCGGAAGTTGAAGCTTCCGTTTAAGTTTTCGTTGTAAGATAAGGGAAGGGTTTAAGGATTAATATAATTGAAAGTTTCTTGTTACAAGACTTTCTTCTTAAAAACAATAAGCACTGTATGATTAAAATATGATTATTTTTAGTCCGTCAGTTAGATTTATAAATATCGAAAAATATTGGATACGTGTTTTTTGTTTTATCAAATTAATAAAAAAATAGGAATATAAAACGTGTCAAAGATCATGAGTGGGGTCTTTTGACGTCAGTTTCTGGTAAAAAATGTACCACGTTGTGACGTCACACGAGCTTTACAACCACTGATCGTCATTTACGTCTTGACTACGGAACCCTAAAAAAATGAAAACAAACAAGTCGGACTTGCACATGAAGGGTTCCGTATCATCGTAGTAAGAAAGCCCCCTTTAATTTGTATTATTTCTTGGTTTAGCAGCGACAGAAATACCTACTCATTATGTGTTATGTTTGTTTTTCGTAGTGTTTGTATGAATCACAAAGTTGGTTTAATTTGCGGTTTTTTAAATGTGCTAAATCTCAAAAACTACTTAAAATATCTCGTTCAAACAAACTTTGGTTGACAGTTTTCATTGCGATCTACAGCATAATTTATTTTTATAGATTTTCACTCCACTAATTTAAAAGTTAGAGGGAGAGACACATTTGACCACTTTGGAAGTTAGGGTCTATCATACTAACTGAAAAAAAAAAACTGAGAAAAATGGTTTTAGGAACCTCAATGTCATTTTTAAAGACCTATCTTTAGACACCGCACACCCTTAATCTTTTAATTTTTTTATGTTTGTGTAAAAATGAAAAGTGGTTCACAGAATACATCTACCTACCAAGTTTCAACTTAATAGCTTCCGAATAAAGTTGCTGTGACATACGGACGGACAGACGGACGGACAGACAGACAGACATGAGGAATCTATTAAGGGTTCCGTTTTTATCCATTCGGCAACGGAACCCTAAAAAAGGGATTTGTAAGAGTTTGGTTTACTATTTTCGGATGTAACTTTTAGTTCTTCTAAGAATCTAAAATAAAACATAAAACCTGACACTGACCTATTACATAAAGCGTAAGAAAAGGGTGTCCTGCTGCTCAGAAACGTGACACTGTAGAACAGTTGGTCATATAAAAACTAGTTTATGTAGATGGTAGCTATCGATTCATGTAGGTATGTTTAATGAGCAACCGCTTTTTTAAATAAAATAAAATGGCGGAAGTTAGGCCGGCCAGGCTTCATACAAAAATCTTTGAACACCTTTGAATTGCGCGGGTTATCTTAATTAATTAATTGCTGCAGCTTTCCCGACAACATTTTGAATGGACAATTGGAGAACTTATTGTGAGCTATTTGAGATATATTCCTATTATGTTGGACTTACGCCCATTTTGACCAAAACCTCGCCGAGACACTCCGAGATAAGGCAAATGCGAGAGTGTAAAGCCAAACAACAGTTGTACTACAGAATGATGGTAGCTTATTTATCTTCGTATTAGTCGGAACGTACCGTCGCCGTCGCCGCCGGCGCCGCCGGGACAAAAAGTATGTTTTAACCTAACCCAGGCCATGTAGAGGCCATACCCGTGTGCCACGTACTCGTCTAAACTGGAAAAGAGACCTCTGAGTTTAATTCGGTGTTTTCAACCTCATAAAATATAATAAGTGTGTAAAAACTTATTTATATCACTTTAGCAAGTGATATAAATATATTTTTACACACTTATTATATTTTTAAAGAAATTCACAAAATAACATGACATAACATCACGCCTTTATTGCCCGAAGGGTGCCCAGAGGGCCCGTCGGGGCTGCGGGTTGTTCGCAGATACCGCGGCCTCGACATGAAGGGCTAAGAAGGAACATGGGTGGTTTTTAGTCAGTAGAAGTCTGACACTCCCTTTCGCTCTGCCCAAGAGCGGGAGGGGTTATTTGATGATTTCCCACCCCCCAAAAAAAAAAAAAAAAAGGGTGCCCAGAGGCATAGATCTAATATGTACTTAATAGTACACCCACATTTCCCCAATTATATTTAAGTCCCAGGTAAAAGGGGTCGAGCCTATTGCCATCAGCCGGGCCCAAATTCGAACTCAGTGGCTGCTGAGAAATTCTTAATGGAAAAATCCAATAACACTTTTCCCGACCCGGGTATCAAACACACTAGAGTCTAGTCTACTACAAGACTAACGAGGCAGTCAAATATTTAAATATAATAATTTTATCGACAGACATACATCTTAAATATTATTATGTTAGTTAATTTCTCAGTTATATTTCGTTAATTATTTCTTTAATTAATAATACCGGATATATATGCTTACAGATTAAAGCACGATTCCAAAAGAAATGTTCACAAAATTAGCTGAAAAAAAACTCGGCCATTTCAATGGTTTTGTTTCACGTCTCGCTTTGAAATTTTTCGCCTCGGGTCACCTTTATGAATGAATCTGTATTCTATAGAGTTTTAAAAATTCTATTTTTGCGCGAGTCCCCGAGCTGCCGACCAACCTACTACTTCCAATTTCCATGCATCAGGATTATGTATTTAGTCTGTGTATATGCAGGAATGCCTACTTGAGTATCCTGGGAAGCTCTCGTGTTACCTATCTACCTGAAAACGCATTTTTGATATAAAAATAAAAAATAAACATTCCTAAATTTATTTCTCGATAATGAAAAAAATAATTCTCACGAATGATACGTAGTACGTATACTGCCGTATACATAATATACTGACTGGGTAATTGGTGATTAGATCCATTCCTTGAAATGCATGATACTAGTCACTAGACCTTATTTGCGACAGTTTTGACCCCGATACGATAAGTCTCATACTTACATTTATTTGAGAAACCTACCTCAAAAAACAACTAAGTAGTCTGTATTTATCAACTTTAGTTTTCTTAATTTACTCTAACTTTTTATTCATAACACGCGTTAGATCCTAGAAATGTTTGTATCGTATGTTGTATGTTTGAAATGTAGGTAAAACGGGACCATTATTTTGCCGCTATAAAGACAACACAACGAAAGGTTATCTCTCGCAATGTAAATGCGTATTACAAGTCATGGCTAAGCAGATATCTTTAACTCGTCGTATGAGAAGCCAGTAGAGAATGACCCGTTATATTTAATACACGGTATTTTAGTATCAAAAGCTACAATGTCTTACATCTCGACTATTTGTCTGATTTGTTTTTCTTTGGGAGTAGTAATCGCTCGTAATGCTTTTGTTATGGACGATCGCTTCGTGTGCACTGTCAAAACTTCGTGCTTCAACTGTTTGAAGTTACCTCAATGTTCGTGGTGCCCAACGGAGAACAAATGCTTCTCAAACAGTCTGCCCGGGTTTGGAGGGTTCTGCTCCAATGAAACCATTGTTCACGTGGATTACGGCTGTGAGTTTAGAAATTTACGTTTTAAGACGTTTTCATTATTTTTGTTGAATTATACTTACAAACGTTTGATAACCTGATTTATCAAAGTATCCTAATAATAATAATAATAATAATAATAACCCCACCGCCGTATCTCTACGTTGACGTCGTGGTGGGGCTTGTGCGCTTCAATGAGCTCTAAGTCTGTTCTGGTGGAGTTTACTTTGCTGAAATAGGTTTAGGGTGAGGGGCCAGACCAAGAGAGATACAACACAATCCAAGCCAAGGTTGCACACGCCGAGGGCTGCATGGCTAGGGGAGAGGCTAGTCGCTAGTGTGCCAACTCTGGATAATAGGGGACCTCCAGTTTTATTTACCCTTACCACAGTGAAAGCAGGGCTCTGCTGTGGCCGACTTTGTTAGTCCCTAGCTACTCGTGGGAATAATATGATAACAAGGTCGAAAACAAAAAAAAATATTCAGGCAAATATGCCTATCGCAGATGATGAAACATCACCGGTTTCTTCATCGTCATCACCAAACTCCATCTTCTCATCAATTGCATCATCACCACCTTCATATTTATCACATTCATCAAGATCATCATCAATTTCATCACCAATGACAGCAGATGATGTGTTGGGGGCTAATTTGGCCAATAATCCTTCACCCACTACTGTTTCAACAACTACGCGAAAAAAATGGAGTAAAGAAATGAATGAATTCATTTGGCGTAACTACCTCATCATCACAAACTTAGAATCTGACACGAAAGCATATCTAACACCATTACATTATCAATTCGTAGAAAAATTCCCAAATATGAATGTCTCCAGGCAAAGAATTGGTGATCAAAGAAGAGCAATAGTTTCCAAGAAGTTACTACCTTCCACCACACTCGATACAATTAGGCTTGAAGTAGGCAACCAGTTAAGAACTCACAACAATGACTTAGAATTACAGTCACCACCGGAATTCACTCCGTCTCAAATGGACTCACAACCGCACACTCAATCAGAACCTAAACGTAGAATGAAATGGTCCAATGAACTCAATGAAACACTCATGAAATGTTATTTTAGGGCAACAAAACTGGAGACGGATATGACAGTTTGGCGAAAAAATTTGAAAGAAAAATTCATAGAATGTTACCCGCACTTATCCCACTTAACAGAACAACGTATTTCGGACCAAAAAAGAGTAATAGTTAATAATAACATGATTACAGAAGCACGGCTACAGGTATTAAAATCAATTGTAGAAAATGAATTATTTGAAACAGAGTCTTTCCATAGGCAAACTGACAATAGAATGTCAAACACAGAAGTAGGAAATGTACACACAATCACAAATACAGAAACACCTAATATAGAAATAGAAAGTATAGATTCATCACACGCAGAGAATATAGGAGTAGGAATAAATGACGGTAATATCGATAACTCAAGACCAGAACATTCTATACATCTTAATACACAACACACAAACCCGGTTAGAATTCTTGAAATAGATGAAATTTTCTCACAAACATTAGAGTACTACAAAGATACCCAGCCTACAGAGAGGAGTTACATACCCAAGCAAAAGTCATCAAAAAAGTTAGCAAATATAGTTAGTTACATAAACACAGTAATTTTGCCAGAACAAATATCCAGTGATAAAAATTTCAATCATCTCCAGACAATAATATACTGCGCTGCATGGACTGCTGCAAAGGCCAACGGTAGTAAAATTTCTCTCGCTCCTCCTGTAGATAGTAGTGCTAGACTTCAACTAGTCTACAAACCTAAATGGCAGAAAAGATTGGAAAAGAAAATTGAGTCTCTCCGGGCCAAAATTGGAAGATTAACACAGTATATTCAAGGCCAAAGAAGCAGGAAACTAGTCAAAGCAGTTAAGATAATATTCGAAGATTACAGAATACATACATTACACGAACCACCTAACACAAAACCTGAACATTTTCTAGATACTCTAAAACAGAAATTAACAGTAGTAAAAAGTAGACTAAATCGATACACTAAATGCACCCTTCGTAAAACACAAAATAACCAGTTTAGGAACAACGAAAAACAATTTTATCGATCCCTACAGAAAGCAACAACAAACGAAACAACATCTACTAACAATACACATACAGCAGTACCAACGACAGAAGCGTTACAGCAATTTTGGGCTGGCATTTGGGAAAATCCTGTCTGCCATAACACTGAAGCAGAATGGATTAAAACAGAGAAGGCCATACATACTAACACAGAAGCGATGATATTCGATCAAGTTGAAGTATCAACTTTTCATGACGTTCTAACAAAAATACACAATTGGAAAGCGCCTGGTTCAGATTACATACACAACTATTGGTACAAAAAATTTACACACACACATCCGCATTTATTTAATCATATTAACAATTTCATAACAGATCCCACAACGATTCCTTCATATATGGCTGAAGGTAAGACCTATATGCTACCAAAAGACCCTAGTGACTCAACTAATCCAGCAAAATATAGGCCAATTACTTGTCTGCAAACCATATATAAAATAATGACATCATGCATTAGTCACATCATTTATAAACATCTTGAAACACAGAAAATATTAACAGAAGAACAGAAGGGGTGTAAAAAGTTAAGTCAGGGATGTAAAGAACAGTTGACAATAGACGCAGTAATACATAGACATGTCCAACGTACCAAAAAAGATTTACACACTATGTATATAGATTATAGGAAAGCATACGACTCAGTACCCCACTCGTGGTTACTCGAAGTTTTAAAAATTTATAAAATACACCCACAACTCATCAATTGTTTAGGTTATATTGTAGAAAAATGGAAGACACGATTACAACTGAACACATCAACAGGAACGGTCGAAACAGAACACATTAAGATCCAACGCGGGATATTTCAAGGAGACTCACTCAGCCCACTATGGTTCTGTCTAGCATTAAACCCCCTTTCGAACAAACTAAATGCATTATTACCCGGTTACCAACTCCAATATAGTGATACAATGAATGACAATACTGTCATACCGACTGACCAACAATATTGTAAAGTAAACCATCTCCTTTACATGGATGACATCAAATTGTATGCATCGTCCCCTAATGACTTATATGAACTAGCTGATGTAACTGAACAATTCTCAAAAGATATAGCTATGGAGTTTGGGATTGATAAATGTAAAATCAATTCAATAAGAGCAGGAGTAACATATACACATACATACCAAATGCAGACAGGCGAGACAATAGATTCATTAGACGAAACCGGGACGTACAAATATCTAGGGTATATACAGGCTAAACAGATTCTGCATAAGGAAATAAAAATTACACTCACTAAGAAATTTAAGCATAGGTTAAAAACAATATTTAACACTCAAATAAACGCTAAAAACACCACTAAAGCTATTAATACATATGCCATTCCTATTCTCACCTATTCCTTTGGCATCATAAAATGGAACAAGACTGACCTTAAAAACTTACAAAGGATTATAAATACCACTCTCACTAAACACAGGAGACACCATCCTAGGTCATGTGTACAAAGACTCACACTACCAAGGAACGACGGTGGCAGGGGAATAATAGATATTACTAACCTACATAACAAACAAATAACAACATTAAGAAAATACTTTGATTTTAAAAGCTTCACTTCAACCCTACACAAAGCAATAGCCTATAACGACAAAAAATTTACCCCTTTGAACATGTATGACAGGACATCACAAAGTAATGAACAACAGACTGACCGACAGACAAAAATCGCTGAATGGACCCAAAAGTCACTACATGGGAGACACCGACACGACCTTAATCTACCCAACGTCGACATTTTAGCGTCGAACGAATGGTTAAGGCGTGGAGAACTGTTCCCTGAGACGGAAGGGTTTATGATAGCGATACAGGACCAGGTCATAGAAACCCGCAATTACCGGAAACACATTATGAGAGTACCACAGACAATAGACATATGTAGGCGATGCAATTGTTCTTCGGAAACCATTCAGCACATCACAGGTGCGTGTAAAGCAATAGTTCAGACTGATTATAAGCACAGACATGATCAAATAGCGAACATAATTCACCAAAAATTAGCAATCAAATATAACTTCATCTCCACACCGCCAGTACCTTATTATAAATATCAGCCCGAAACTAGTCTTGAAAACTCCACTCACCAATTATACTTCGATAGAGGTATCTTCACCGACAAAACAACACACTACAATAGACCAGACATCACTTTATTAGACAAATGTAATAAAACCGCGTTAATCATAGACGTCGCTGTACCGAATACGCACAACCTTCAAAATACAATAGCAGAAAAACTCGCAAAATATACCGACCTTAAAATTGAAATAAGTCGAATGTGGCATCTTAACAATGTCGCCATAGTCCCTATTGTGTTGTCAACAACAGGTGTTATACCGAAACAGCTCCACCAGTCTTTAAAAACACTTGATTTACCACCATACACCTATCAAAGCCTTCAGAAGGCCGCAATCCTTAATACCTGCAGGATTGTGAGAAAATTTTTACACAACGAAAATGAGACAGTAATCTCCACCTCACATACTCAACCCTTAATCACCACACAGATACAGGTTAGTGCTCACTCATCATCACACAACCCGACTATATCATCATCTCATCCCATCACCACTCTTCTGGGGTAGTACTTGGCTTCGGCCCGTACTATTCCATAATTCCGGTAATAAAGCCGAGATACGTAAAAGTATAAAAACAAATAATAATAATAATTTATTTATTTGCTTAAAACATGGTATACATAGGTGTTATTATAGCATTTAAGATCATACATGTTTTGCTTAAATTTAAAGCATGCAAACTTAGAGAATTAACAAAATTTAAAATTACAAGCATTATAATTTATATTCAAAAAAGTCATCAATACTATAGAAATTATTTTCATTCAGCCATCTATACAATTTAATTTTAAATAATCTGCAATTTAATATTTTAAATTCATTAGGTAATTTATTATAAACACGAACACACATAGCGATACAGCTTTTGTTGTATTTTGCTAGTCTAGGGAGCTCATCTAGTACAAGTCTGTATGGATCACGGCGGCTTCGTGAACTTATTTCATCTGCTGTTTTAAATAATTCTTTATATTTCTTAACAAACATACATGCTTCATACAAATATAATGAAGGTAATGGTAGCAAACCAAGCCTTTTAAATATAGGTCGACATGATTCATCAGATGGAATCCCGTGTATGGCCCGTAAACATTTTTTTTGAGCGACAAATGCTCTATTGTGGTCAGTACTATTTCCCCACATAATTAATCCATACCGTAACGAGGACTCAACATATGCACGGTATGACATCACAGCTGTTTTTATATTTGTGACCTTTTTAATCTGTCTGAGGGCGTATACAAATTTATTTATTTTATTACAAACATTATCGACCTGAGCTTTCCAGTCTAAATGCTCATCAATTTCTACTCCTAAAAACTTGGTATGTGTCATTTGTGTAATTTGTGGTATGTCCATTTTGAAATTAAATTGATTTTGATAAGATTGATTAAATTGAATGTATACAGATTTATTAAGATTAATAGATAAATTATTATTACTTAACCAATTAATTAGATTGTCTATTGTATTATTTATGTCCGCTTCATGATCAATAATTGATTTATGTTTTTTATCAGTCGTCACAATTATGGAAATGTCATCAGCAAACAGAAAGCATTTATGATTGGTCACATTTACTATGTCATTTATGTAGAGCAGGAACAAGATAGGGCCCAATATGCTACCCTGGGGGACTCCGTGTTTTACAGTTTTATATTCAGACGAGAATTGTGTCATGTTCCTACTTTCATCGAGTTTAGTAACAGCGACACTCTGCTGTCTGTCAGTTAGATATGACGATATCCACTGAAGTGGCAGTCCTCTAATTCCGACAGCCTCTAATTTACGCAATAGTATGTCATGAGAAACTAAATCAAATGCTTTTGATAGATCAAGGAATAGCCCTGTCGTCAGATGATTATTATTAATATTGGTCAAAATTGCTTTCAAAAGTGAAAAGATGGCCAAGGAAGTGGACTTCTGTTTTTGAAATCCAAATTGCTCTTTTTTGATTATATTAAATTTCTCACAATAATTAATTATTCTTTGATACATGCACTTCTCAAATATTTTGGACAAGATGGGTATCAATGTTATGGGGCGATAATTAGTTATATCATCTTTATCACCCTTTTTAAATATCGGTTTAACAATAGATATTTTTAGTGCTTTCGGAAACACTCCTTGTGAAAAAGACAGGTTAATTAGATGAGTCAACACCCCGCTTATTTCATCGACACATGACTTTATTACCCTAGTATTGAGTCCATCGTAGCCTTCAGAATTGGTATTTTTTAATGATAGAATTTGTTGTCTTACCTCACTTTCGGACATGGGTGTGAGGAACATTGAGTTAGCAGTTAGGGTTTCACTGCGGTAACCATTTCTACAATTTTGTGTTGGGATGGAATTAGTATAATGATTGTTAAAGGCGGTGGCTATTTCTGTTGGTTTTGTGAGTATTGTGTTATCAATTTTGATGTGTTCTATGGTGTCTTTCGGGTTTGTGTTGTGGATTTCGTCTTTAATGACTGTCCATGTGGCTTTGCATTTGTTGTCATTATTATTCATATACTTTATGTTAGCATTTCTTTTAGCGGTGTAGATACATTTTTGTAATAGGTTAGAATATTTAGTGTATCTAGTCCTGTTTGTTGAATTTTTATTCTTGTAGTATTTGTATCGTAGGAAGCGCTTTGTTTTAGAGCTCTGTTTAAGACCCTTACTAATCCATTTTTGTTTTATTTTATCCTTAACATTGATCTTTACCCTCACTTTTGGAAAACAAAGATTGTAAAAAAGACATATCAATTCATGAAAACAACTAAATGCTTTGTTTGCATTGTCTTCCGTGTAAATATCCGTCCAAGATAGGTTTTTTAAACATTCTCTAAACTTATGGATATAATCTAAACTATAATCTCTTTTGTAAAGGTAATATATCGAGGGTTTCGTTGATTGTAGCTTTAAAGAGAAGCTTAACATTTGTGCCGTGTCGTGGTCAGATAGATGAAGTGGGAGAACTGTTGCGATTGCGTCCGGTACATTACTCAATATATGGTCAATACAAGAAAGTTTCCGAGTAGCTACCTCAATATGAATTTTCACGTTGTGATTGTATGCCAGGTCTTGAAATTGTTGAGTGATTTTACTTTTTTTCAAGGTATTAATATTTAAGTCACCTGTTAAAACGATGCGTGTCTTTGAATTGTATTTCTTGTATACATCATGTAAAACACTATCTAATTTAGTTAAAAACTGATTAGGATCAGACTGAGGTGTTCTGTATACACAAATAATCACCAATTTCTCATTGCCTAGCTCTATGCCACATGCCTCGAATGTATTTACCGACGAAAAGTTTTTTATAAACCGTAACCGTACCTAAAGAGAGTACCTTTGGAATACTTTGATAAATTCAGTAACTAGATCACTTTGCAATGGCCCCCTACTTATAATAAAATGAATAACTACCCTAGGTACTCTATAAATAAGCATAGCTCCATGTAAATCCTGGTATTCAGCTGCATCCTGTTACACTGGAAGCCTCCTACAATACTCCTAATAAGAACCCGATTTCCCAATGTTGACCGAAGGATAAACAGGCATGCACTGACCTCCGGTTATTTCATACGATATTGCGTTTATCGGTGCTTTGACAAGAAAAGTAAATGTCAAAATACCTTTAAATCTTCATAATGCGAGTAAACAATCTTCATAATAACTTTGCAGTGAGTTTCGATGAAAACGCAGAGTGTTCTTGCGGCAAGGGCGATGTAGGCCGGTCCTGCTACCCGCCTGGTGTTACGGAGGGTCCCGAGTGCTCCGGCAGAGGCAACTGCGTGTGTGGGCAGTGCGTCTGCAACCCTAAACCTGATGCCGACAGCCCAACCAAGGTAATGACCGGGTAGACATAACAGCATATTTTTCTTTCTCATATATGCTTGTCTTCTTCTTCTACCCTTCTCTAGATATATATTTCTTCTCACCTAAAGGTCTTTCCCTTTCAAAAGTAAAAAAAAGCATGTCAAACATGTGCACTGTACTATTAAATTAAAATTTAACGTTATTTGAGGTCGTTTTTAAAAGCTTTTATTTTTACGGTTAACTTATCCAACAAAAAATCCGTTTCGTTTTCTAATTTATAAGATATTAAAAGCACTATTTTAAGCCTAACCAAAGCAATCTTCTTACAGATGGTGATGGGTGAATACTGCGAGTTTGACAACTTCTCGTGTGACGATCCTAAATGCAACGAAGGACCATATTCTTTGAGCAACCCATCCGTCGTTGCAGATAATCCCTCGATACCTACCGACGCCGACATTGACATCCCGGCCTCATAACGTCAAAACGAACTATCTTTAATTTTATTTAAAAAATATTAAAATTGTATAAGAACTTAAGTACGTCAGTCAGAATTTAGATTATAGAAGTAGGTACCTACTTATGTTGTGTTTATTGCGTCTACGGACAATTTTAGAATTCGTAATCATAACTGTGTTTATGTTACTCAGTCACATCGTATCGATTGCGAAATAATGATTATAGGTCTGTACATGGCTATGTATATCAAAGAACTTAATAGATATGTATAAAATTTATACATGATGTTGTAAGTAAATGGTAACATAATTATATAATATTATCCTAAACCAATCCCTTTATAAAATAAAAGCTCTCTATCTAACTCAACTACGTAGGTAGGTCGCGTCGAGATTTCTGTATGGAGAGAAAAGTTCGCAGAATCTCTTTATAGCCAGCTATGCTTAGTTATGTTATGAAGAATGCTCGGGTGGATGGCTGTGAACCGCGGCGGAGGCAATGAGGTTTTCAGGAGAAGCGTTGGAGCGAAGAAGCCGCGGCTCAATTAAGAAATTGATATGAGCCGGGCGTCTGTCGCGGATGGCTCATCGTTCTCGAGTACTGCCCGTTATGGTTACGCGAAATTAGATTTCAACGAGTCTGTTTTCTCTTCCACAACGAGTTCACCTTTTATTCCTCGATATTTATTGAATGCCTGCCTTAGATGTCGGAGATTCCCTCGACGTAGTTTGTATGGCAGCGTTTTTAATTGAAATGTGATAATACGTGGGTAAAGTGGATTTAATTAGTGATTACAAACACAATAGATTTGTAAAACCGGTCTGTAATCAGGAATTAGCCGTGATACAAGTTGCAATGCAGTTTTCGGGATTGACTGCTATCAGTCAACCCCGAAAACTTGTTTGTTTCTTTTTTAAATATGTCATTTCCGTCAACACAAACGAATAAAGAAATAGTTTGTTTTACGTTTTCGTCGTTGATGAAAGCTGATCTAATATGAAAGAAAACTAACCGATTGAAATAATTAATTAAAATAATGCCAATAGACATTATTTCGCGTGTTTCCTAAAGTCATGTTTAATCTCATTTGGTTCAGTATATAAGTCTCTTACCGTTCCATAAACGATGATTTCGATCTATTCTGTATCTTTCATCTGGTACAATTTAGGTCGCTACACAGCGGCACAATAATGGCTTTTTCTTCTCGACTTGCTGTTGCGACTGACCGCAGTCTAGACGGATGGCACAATAAGTTCAATAAGTTGTCGGAAATCGAACACACTTTCAGAATAAACTTGTTACTTTGCAAATAAAACGGACCTGTTACTGTATAAGAGATTTTTGTGCATAAATTCCTACGTCTGTTTACCTAGGGGAAGCGTTTATTTCAAAATGTGAAAATCTTTTAAGTAAAAGTCGAATTTTCTTTAAGACATTTTGGGTAAACGGCATATACTCAATACCTTAAATACCTCCTTAATAAAATAAAACTGTCAGCACCGTAACCGAATTTGTGTTCAATAATTGTGGCGGAATGCGCCCTCGAGGAGCTCGGAGGAGATTCGATTATGGAAGGAGCGCTTAAATTGTTTTAGTGTCGATCAGCATCATATAATATACAAGACGATAGGTCGGTGGTCGGGACCACGTACCCGTACTAGTAAATTACTTGTACTACGTCCTTATTACATTGTTTGAAAGTACTATATTAACTATGGACGTGGCAAAGAAATATTGCTATCGCTAAATATGTTCAGTAGACGGCAAAAAAATGCCTACATAAATTCATTAGTCGTACTATTGATATGTTCGGTTTGGCCTGATTCGGCACAAACCGGTTGGTAGAATCGAATGTGGAAATATATTGCCGATCGGTTTGTGCCGAATCAGGGCTACCCGAACACGAGTGTCGCATCGTGGCAGCTCTCCTATCAAACTTACATTACCAAAATGTTGACTTGTGCTACTAATACTATTGGCTCTATGTATATTGATTCAATCTACAAGTGGTTGAGTATTCGGATGTAAATTCGGCGCTACGGCGTAGCGCGTAGCAATATTCCATACAGTGTTATGGAACTTGTTGCAGGAAAATGTTTTCTGGATACCCGTTTTGTAATTTTTCTATTATAATTCTAATCTGTAATACTTACTGTTATTCGGAAGCATTTAGTCGCAATTTGACGACATTACGGCATGCTACGCCGTAGGCAAGATCTACAAAATAATTATTTAAATTTTTTCACTGGTCCAAAGAGTGATCTTGTAGTATTGTAGTGTCACAGTGTTGTAGTTGTACTACATCAAGTTATTGCAAATTAGATATGATTGTCATTAAAATAGTACCTAACAGATTTTCATGTCTACGGCATAGCGCGTATGCATCAATTTGAAATTAAAACAAATATTTTAGTATATATACCTAAGAGCTAATAGTTTACTGCTACAGTAGGTAAATGTAAATGACATTGGTTACAATACAACGTAACCAATGTCATTTACAGTTTAGATGCATATCGTACCAAAACATTTTGAGTATACGGTGGGGCGTAGCACTTAAAATTTGCTGCGCGGCAAGCTCAAATAAATATTCTACTACCAATTATTATGGAATAGAAATATATTCTAGTCCAAAAATAAAGTAAGTCAGTACTTAAGTAAAATACGAAACTTAAATGCTTACGGACTAGGGCGTAGCACGTGTAGCAGAGCTGGGCAATACTTCAAGCATAACTTGAAGTCTCCGAATTCCCGAAACGCATCAATGATCACTAGAGCAAATAAAATTTAAAGTTAGACATCTAACAGACTGAATAGGTTAAATATCTGAAAACGAATTTAACTATTGAATAATTCGCGCGGAAACGTGATCGGAGTTTTGAGCACGGAATAAGATGTCAATGGAGGCGGGTGGTGGATATATATTGCACAATAGGAGCCGAGATCACACATAATAATATGGCATTGGTATTCTGGAGTGGGGAAGAATGCGCGTTCCGCCGGCGAGGCGGCGACTCCTTGGCGTGCCGCGTGCTTCGGCGTCACCGATGGTCCCGCGTCCCACTCCCGCAGCCCGCAACCCGCCACCCTTCACTCTACACTTCCTAATTGTTTCCCACGCGAATGTACTTAGCAAACTTCTGAACCAGTCTGCCTTTTATGAATGATATTTCCCGGCCTACATGAGTAAAACAAAGTGACCATCTTGAAATAAGTGGTGATATACGGTGGCCCTATACGTTGTGTACAGTACCTTCTTATTGTTCTCATGCGTCTTGGAAGTTGAGGGAGGTTTGAATGGAATGCAAATTGATGTTACCCCATGAATAAGGACCCGACAATGCTATGAAACTGAATGAAAAAGATAAATAGGTTAGTTTTATATGAGCTAGAGCTGATGAATAATTTATCATAGTAGTGTGCACTGAACATGTTCTAAGCGTCAACTTTATGGGAACCGACAAATCTACGTACCTATTATGTAGAATAATTGATCTCAGAAAACAGAAGACGTATTCAGTCGTTGAGTTATTGGAAGGAGAGCCAACTTCACCTCGTTTATGAAAATGTAAAGAAACAATTGAAGGTGCTTGCCTGAGTCATTTCTGCTTATTCCCCGCTCATAATCATATTAAAGTGTCACCTCAGGAGCCAGAAGTAGAAACAAGTGTCAATCTCGGAGGCGCAATCCTGAGGAATATTTAGAACGGAGGGATGAACCTTGAATATTCATGTGGCCGCACTCGTAGACTCTTGAGCGACAACGAGTTCTCTTTCACCTATTTGGCATGATTTAAATAATTTATAAGAAACCGTGTGCGGCTCAGCCGCGCGGATTTTCCTCTATAATTTGGTAAGCGTTTGTGCGGAGCAGCCGACATGCGAACCACGTAGGGAAATATCCTTTACTGCTGAAGCTGAACATTCTATTAATACGTGATGAATTATTTTGTTTTAATAAAGGCGACGATAAACGCCAAGCCTTTGAATTCTTCGAATTAACTAAAAAAATATATTGATTAAATGTTAAACAGAATACAATACGTGAAGTTTGCTTCTAAGAACATTTTCTGCAACAACTTGGACCGCAATCTTTAAGAACTACTTAAGCTTGAAGATTTTCTAGAATTTTAAAACTCAATGTGTGAAAAATATGAGTCACAAAGCGACGTCTCTTATCTGAGATTTTAGTGTTTGGTGCTTGAAACACTTAATCCATACTGCGAGCAGTGACACTAAATACCAAACTTTTGCTATACTCGGTCTCGTACTCACTATTGAGTGATTTCAGACAACCATTTCTAAATGAAATATAAATATTGAGTGATCACAATAAAATATAACATCACGCCTGTAATCCTCAAAGGAAAAGGCAGAGGTGTTCCTTGTTTATCACATTTCGCCAGTTTTGTTCCAAGTCCCATGTTATAGAAGGAGAGCCTATTGCCTTAAACCGGGCACTTTGCTGGACTCTGGAATCGAAGCCAGGACCTCAGCTGTCACGCTTGCGACTTGCTACCATAGCTAGACAAACGTGACAGGCACAATACAATATATATATGTAGGTATTAGAGAATCTTTTGGTAAGATTAGTTTAACTGTTATATTATGTCGAAGTTATTATTTTAAAATAATAGAGGTAACTTACAAAATAGAAACCTCATAATGATAATTGAATAGAAGAAAAAGATGCATTTCTGTTTGGATGAACTTATACAAGAACGCGACAATGCCATTATGATATATCTTTGTGCATATTTATAAAACGATACTCGATAATACATAATCATGCATGTCTATTATGGCTCTAACAAATTACCTTATCGCTTCAAAACTCTTAGCCTCAGAACATTTAAATGTAAATTATTTAACTTTCTTTAAAACGAATGTTTACTCGACCCAAGATTTTATGGGTTATTCACCAACTCGACACAAGAAAACTGAAACTAAAAAAAAACTGGACACACGTGTGTCCACACGTGTGTCCACACGTGTGTCCAGTTGGTGAAACTCAAAATTAGTATCACTTATTATTTCGTCGTCTGCACTCTAAACGATTTTTACGCGTGTCCACAATTAGTGTATCTTAAATTACATCATTATTATGTTTTCGCCAACTGGACACACCCAGTTTTTTCGCAAGGAAAAAACTACAGTCAGGTTATTAATGATGATTATTTTCATGAAAACTTTTTGCTTTTATTTAAGACCAATTTTAAAATAAAACAAATATTAAACAATAATTTAATACGAAGGTTTATTAATGGGAAATAATAAGTCGAGCCACAGATTTTTTTATTGGCCACGTGATTAAACTTCTAATTTAATAACTAAGCCACGGGAAAATGAGATAGCCTCTAATAAACTAATTCGTCTTACTTACAATGGCAACTAAATATTTTACGGAAAGCGTCAAATAAAGATCATCAATTATCGTAACTTGTCCTTCTCATTTATACATAGCCACCTACTACACCACACGATAAGAAGAAGAAGCCACCTAATTTACTAACTCGCGCCACGGAATTTTTCATTTTTTTTATACAAGATCACCTGTTCCCAACAGTGGAACGTGGCCGATGATGGTTGTGATACAGAATATTAATCTGCGTGACTGTACTTTCTCATTAATTCAGATAAAATGCGAACGTGTGTCCAGTTGGCGAAAACATAAAAATGATTTAATTTAAGTTACACAATGTGGACACGCGGAAAAATCTTTTAGAGTCCAGATGACGAAATAATATGTGATACTTATTTTGAGTTTCACCAACTGGACACACGTGTATCCGGTTACTTGTGTCGAGTTGGTGAATAACCCGATTTTATGAATGATAAACTTACTTAAATATTTGACATATTTGCCTATTTATAAATCATATCTTATTGTCATTATCATTTTAAGAGTGATTATGACTTATTTTTGCCTCTTTATTTACTTTGAGTTTTTATTTTTTTTGCAATTCTAATAATGTTATTTTAATTCTAATGTAATGATGATCCATAATTTTACAAACCATGTTTGTACACCGGAAACGGCAGAATATTATGTTCGTAATATACACTTACCAGACCAGCTTTGTACAATATTAGATCTGACAAATAAATGCATTCTATTCTAAGATCATTCTTGATTCATGAATCTGGATAATATCTTATTTTTTATTTGAATAGAAATTACCTGTGCCGAACTAAAAGACTGGCTGAAAATCTAACCCAGTCTTTTTCAGCCTTATTTTATCTTCACGTAATGAGAATGATCGATAACCCATTATGACGGCACAAGGAAGGTGTTTAAGTGGTAGGTACTTCGTTGAACAAGAAACCTTATAGTACTTAAAGCGCCTTTGTTAGCATCATCGATCGGCTGCACCGGTTGTTAGAGCGCTGCCGGTGCGGGTTCGATTCCATTATCCTTGCACTGCAACATTCTGAGAAGTAGGTAAACAGGTTCCTAATTGATCGGTTTACGCGTAAAGGTAGAATCGTAGAATCAAACGTTGCCCTTGGAATGTGGCAATATGCGGTCGGGTGGTGGTTCACGCATAAGTTTCAAAAAGCAGTTAAAATATTTTTATGCCATGATTATCAGATATCCCATATCTGATTTACCAGAAGATGAAATAAAATATGCAGTCTTTTTAGTTAGCAAACTTAGTCAAAACTAAATGACACTCCTTTTTTTGGGCAGTCGTGTAAAAATATAGTATGTAAACTTTTCGCGAACTTCAAAAGATTGTATCCTGAAAATAGAACTGTTAATGAGAAAGTGTGCTAAATATAATTCTACGGAAGAGTTGAAGTCGATCGCTACTTAGAATTAGAAGGAGCGTGATCGTTCAGCTGACACAATGAAGTGGTGTGAAGGGTGGAACGGCGCGACTCGCGACGTATCATTGGCCGCGGCGGACGTAGCACGTGGTCTAAGTGTGAGGCGGGTGGCGAAATCAAGAAAACCAGCACATTATCGGACTGCAGTTCAATGCATTTTTAAACACACGACTTAATTTTATCAAGCTTTGCATGGAAGCTTAATTATGTATGAAAGTAACGCTGCTTTAGGCTTGTCAGTTATTAGTAGAGTTAGGTAAGGTTAATCACCAAGTTACGTTCATTCGCAAAACTAGGTTTTCATGGAGAAAAATAAACAAGAACCCTTATGGTTACTTCTTAAAAAGTACGCATTTTATTAAAACATTTTCACTTTAGTTAATTGGTTGTGTTTCATGTTGTTTCTTTCATTATCGATTTTAAGCGGTGAAGCCTAAAAGGAGGGTTTCGTATGTGTTTCGTTTATGGCGACAAGGTAGCCCGCGAAATTAGAATTTTCTTAGGTTTTTTGCAATTTGCCGATCAATATCAGGTTGTATGTATGTATTGTATGTTAAAAATCTTTTTTGCATATTAAATATTTGTATAGGATACCTACATACAACTAAAAATGAAAAAAAAATAACCGATTTTAACAGCTTGTATAGGATACATACAACTAAAAATGGAAAAATAAAAAAACTTATTTGCAAAAAAAAACCGACTTCAAAAACACAAGAAAGTGAAAAAAAATATAACACAAAAAAGTTAAAAATAAACTTTAGAAGAAAAATTAGCTTCTGAAGTCGGTGACAAAAAAAACGAAATCAAACAAACAAATGTCACCGACTTCAGAAGCAAATTTTTCTTTTGAAGTTTATTTTTAACTTTTTTTTGCCAAATTATTCATCAAATATTGCAATCAATTATCAAAATAATCCTTCATAATCATCATCATCATTCCAGATATAAGACTTCCACTGCTGGACATAGGCCTCCACCAGAAGGGGGTTGCCATAATCGCCACGCTTGGCAGGCGGGTTGGTGATCGAATAATAATAATAATAATCCAATAATCCTGCACACTCTATTATAATTCAAATGTAATTAATGTAATTTTGATTAGTTGTTTTAACTAAAGTAATTGTGTGTTGTGTTTTGTTTTATTTTTTTAATATTTTTATTGAAGGTACCTTATTACCATATTGCTATAATTTATGATCCATTTGTTGATTGAAATAAATGATTATTATTGTAATCAAATCTCGAATGTGTACCCAAATCGCTAATCGCTTATACCGGAGGCACGTTCGGCATGACTACGAGCGAAAGCCTTCACGCTCGCATCCGTACCTCGGCCCCCCGCGCGCGCCTCCCGCCTGCCGTCCTCTCAACCGCAAGAGTGCTGGCTGCGGACTTCGAGTCAGCCTTTGGCCGCCGCGCCGCTGACATCGCACCGTCCCATGCAACACCACTCGTTGCTCACACCATCGAACTTTTGCTAAGTGACTGAAGCCACAACCATGGACGTGGAGGAGTTCCGTATTCGCGGCAAGGAGATGGTGGACTACATCTGCACGTACATGAACACGCTGCAGACACGCCGCGTGATCCCGTCCGTGGAGCCGGGCTACCTTAGGGCTGCGCTGCCGGCGGAGGCTCCGCATCTTCCTGAGGCATGGGACGACGTGATGAGCGACGTGGAGAATAAGATCATGCCGGGGGTGACGCACTGGCAGCACCCGCGCTTCCACGCGTACTTCCCATCCGGTAACGGTTTCCCCTCCATCCTGGGTGATATGTTGTCGGCTGGCATCGGCTGCATCGGATTCTCTTGGGTAAACTTTAACTTTAAGCCTTAATTTAGATCTATAATCCAACTTACTTACAAAACAACCAAACTAAACTTTTTTTTTTTTTGGCGGGTGGAAAATCATCAAATAACCCCTCCCGCTCTTGGGCAGAGCGAAAGGGAGTGTCAGACTTCTACTGACTAAAAACCACCCATGTTTCTTCTTAGACCTTCATGTCGACCTTCATGCCGCGGTATCTCTTGCGAACAACCCGCAGCCCCAACGGGTTTACTCTAAGCCTTAATTCCTTAATTTAGATCTAAAATCCAACTCACTTACAAAACAACCAAACTAAACCTTTATGCACCAAATTAGTTTAATTCTCATATTAGTTACTAGCTGATGCCCGCGGCTTCACCCGTGTGGATGTTGGTCAAATTATATACTAAAACCTTCCTCTTGAATCACTCTATCTATTAAAAAAAACCGCTTCAAAATCCGTTGCGGAGTTTTAAAGATTTAAGCATACATAGGGATATAGGGACAGAGAAAGCGACTTTATTTTATACTATGTAGTGATTAGGCATCTTAACTTTTCAAACTCGGTTAAAACTAAATGTTGTCTTAACTCTTTCAAAACTGAAAGATAACAAAAACAAAAATCAATTGCAAGGTGCTACGCCGTAGAGGGGCTACGGACTGTTCAAAAGTGTACGTTTTTCTGTAGGTGTTAACGTAAACTTCGGGTACTCGGAACGTTATTATTTCCTAAAATTGTATTTTCTGTCAAAAATACACCTGTAAGAAGTACATGCCTATTTTTGGATTTTTGCGCGTTATTTATCATGGATGACATATTTTGTACTTGGATTAAAGCAAAAAGACCGTTATTTCACATAATAACACTTACTATCAAAGTTGCAAATGTCACATAAATCACACTGTGTGAAAACGATCACAGTACTTATTAGATCACACTAAAGCAATTGTCAGGTTTGATTGGCGTGCAGTGAGAATGATGGATGAATGTTAATAAAGTGGCTACAACTATAACGACTAGCGTTACATCACTCACTAAACGAATCTACGTATACTCGTATTTGACATTTACACCCGTGTCTATTGCATCCACGGAGTCTGGATTTGTGCCCGGTTGGCGGTAATAGGCTCACCCCCTATTACATGGGACTTAAACATAACTGGTGAAATGTGGGTATCAAAATCAGAAGTTATTAAGCTATTGCATAGCTTCTATCGCGGGCCTTGAGCGTGGGGACCGAATCCAGAAATTCCGTAACGAAAATAAAAACCTAACGAACTGACACTTGACAAATTGACACTTGACAATTTCTTGAAATCAAAAATTGTGAGTTGCCTGTATTTAAAACGGCCTGTATTATTCAGTCAAAAACTTCCTCAAAGAATTTCTGTGAGCGTGTTAATTAATTTTATAAGCGTAAGATAAGATACTATTAATAGAAATTATCAATAAATTACATTATTTGAGCTAACATATTAATAAAAATAAATTAAATTATATAAATCAAATGTAACCTTCATAGCTCTAACCACTAAGAAAAACTATGACACAAAATAAAAGAAAAAGTAAATGACATCTTGACAACTGACGTAATGTCAGATGAAAAGTAAACATTGAAAAATTATTAGATTTAATATTTTAAAACAGCAAAATCAAAGTTAATAAATCGAATAAGATCGATTATAAGGCTGCCAACAAAAATAGTTGTCGCCAAGGCGCGACATGAGACGTAAAAGGACATTTTATAAAAGATGAGGATGATTAGTAAAAGTGTAAGTATAAATTGAGGTATAAATACTATATTTAAATACTGCATTAATAAAATAAATAAATAATTATAATTGCATAAGTTGATAAAAAATGCTATGCAATAGCTTTACCGCGGCAGTCTCCGAGTGCCACACGTCTTTTTTTATTAAAATTAGGATGTTAATCAGCAATTTTCGAATGTCAATTTTTTTTACAAGAGACAGTCCCCCAAAACGCCCACCCTTCGACACTTCCTAGTGTAAGAAGAAGTTGCGGAACAAACTGTCCAGCAACACGTCATCTGTCTGTTAATTTAAAACCAGATTCAGTACAATAGTGAAGTGCGTGTATGTTATTATGATTTACTACAGAGACAAATCATTCAAAAATATATAATAATAAAAAATAGTGGATGGTGTGCTTTTGGGTACACCCCTGGTTAACCTTTCGGGAATTAATTCTATGCAATAGACAAAAATTAAAAAACAACGAAGCTAAGAAATCTTACTTTTGCCAGTTCTAACTACAATCAACATTAATTACTATTTTTATACTACATAATGAAATCGTAATTCAAGTTTAAAAAACTTTTACTTGTTTATGGGGGTTCCACGTATCCCGGGATCCGATTGGATGAGCCACGGAACTCGGTGAGTTGTATTCACGGATACCGGGATCCGTGGCTAAAAGTAATACAACTTCTTTTTGTTTGAAAATTAAATAAAAGAAAATCTGTTTCGAAAAATCTCCTCTGCACACCGGGATAACAATATTTTACATGGAGCGGTTGCCTATCTGACCTCCACAACAAAGCTAATACTTGGTAATACGATACCCTTTTGAAAGACTGGTTGTCAGACTCATGCCACTGACTGCCTGTAACGACAGCCAAAGACTAGCTAGGGCAGCCGGGACCAAAGGCTTAACATGTTTACCGAGGCTCGAAGGAAATTCGGTAGGTATGTAATGGGAGGTCATCCATCCACGGACCAACCTTACCAAGCTCGGCTTAACCTAAATATCGACCCGATTGACAGTTGGTATTAAGCCACGAGCTCCTCCACAATATTAAAACATATTTCTTCACATAATTAATTGAATAACGAAAGTATTTAATAAATATATTTACTTACTATACAGACCTAAAATCATAATTAAAATATGGTATATATATTGTATAATTATTTCATTATTTCTGTAGGTTCCACTGCCCCGAAAAATTAAATGTGGTTAAAATTCAGAACACCACCATGCTTTAATATTTTAAAAGTTTAGTGGATGGGTTGTCAAGTCATCACTCACACTAGTTACCGCGTTGTTACGAAAATTTAGTTTTAATTAGTTTTCTTTATAACTATTTTTCAGCTTGATTAGTTAAATTGAGGACACAATACTTTTAAAGTAAGTAATAGTGACCTTTCTATGTTAGCATAATAATATGTAAGCGTAATATCAGACATAGAACGGTCTGAGTCAAAGACAGCGATTGCAACAGTATTGATTGCCCTGTAATTGGTCATTTAAATAAGTAATATGGTACTGCTGACCTTATTCAAGCACTACCTTTGTTATGTTCGCTTAGTAACATTTGTAATTTATATTAACGACATAGAATTTTCTCCTTTGGAAAACTTGATATGGAAAACGCGGTTGTATGTTCTTGGGTTCCAATTTTTACTTTCCACTATTACATATATTTAGGATTTAAAATGGCTAGTTACATAACATCACACCTTATGTAATCTACGTATTCCCCGAAGGGTTGGGTAGAGGTGTAAAAAACCAGTAACATGTTGCCCGACCCGGGAATTTAACCTAGGACCTCATACTCAGCGGTCCCGCTTGCGACTACTAGACCAACGAGGCAGTTATACCTAGCTCTACATACTATACCAGCTTGCATTATTGCTGAAAATCTTCTGATTCTAAAATAATAACAATAACCTATTCACCGACGGACTGCCACCATTCAACTCAAAATCTACCAGACAATGTTGCAATTTGTTAGAAAGATACCATAATATGATTCATCGAGTATTAAATTATTACCTATTGTCATATGCATAGACATAGGAGTTCTTCTTTTACAATATACGAATATTACATTTTATAGTTGTCACGTTTATTAAAGTGTAATTAAATGATGATTCATATATTACAATTTTCGCGCATTATCGTCCCCAGAATGTCACAAACAGTAAACTGAAACTCCCTATAATTATACCAGGAGCCCCGGTAGAACTAGGTTACTTTCTCGACTCGTAACAGCCGTAGCAATGTCCCGTGCTACGGCGTAGCGGATTCGATCCCTACAAGCTTAACTCTCAACCACTGTATTTATTTATCTTTAGCAGAAAACCCAGTATTTTTTATAGTTTTCTAAGATACTGTTTGAAATCGATGCACTTTAGTAATTCTTTTAGATAATATATAGATATTTGGCAGTCGTTATAGGTGGTCAGTAAACCTGACAGTCTGACAACCAGTCTTACCAAAGGGTTGTGGAGGTCAGATAGGCAGTCGCTCCATGTAAAATACTGGTATTCAGCTGCATCTGGTTAGACTGGAAGCCGACCCTAACATAGTTGGGAAAAGGCTAGGCAGATGATGATGAAGACTATAAGAAGAAGACACGCTGCGCCGACCCAATAAATTGGAATAAGGGCTTGATAATGATGATGATGGTTGAATACTATTGGCCTAAATGATTGGTGTTCTACGAAAAGTAAATTACATAGCCATAGTAGCCATTCACAAGGCACTGACTTTTTAAATACTTAAAAATATTGTGCAGCGCAGTGCCTGCACAACATATTTAAGTATTTAAAATGTTGGTATCACGCATCAATAACCCAATTTTCATACCGGAGGAAGCTCGTGCGGTTGTCTCATTATCAACTAATCAAAAGGTCAATTTTATTGACATTGCTTAAGTAGTTTATGAGTTATATTTATGTAGATGATGAGTTAATCAGACAAAAGAAAAGATGGATGGACTATGAGATGACGAGTAATAGAGAGTACTACTAAAAGTTTCAAAGCAGATTTTTTTTAAATAAAAACTTACTAAATATTACTCGTTACTAACAAGATATTGAAGTGTATTGAATATTCTAAAGAATAATTCTGAAACATTAAAAAATAATAGCTGGAGTCCTGTAAATCAAATAATTAAAATTCCGAAATGTTAAGCTACTTCTGTTTCTGACCGTGCTTATAACACAAACAGTCAAACACTCACATATTCCTAAAATAATGAGCTAGCTTGCATTATACTGATCGTAAAATCTACTCATTCTAAATAAAATAGTAACAATTTGCCGAGCGAATGCCACACCATTCAACTCTACCACATATAATTGCCATAGACGCCATAAATATGGTTCATCGAGTATTATTACCCTAATAGGTATATTATTACCTATTGTATATGCAGAAATTCTAGTTCTTCTGTTACACTACGTTATATTTTATAGTCGTCACATTATTTTAATGATTTGATTTTATTACAAAGTTAGCATCGATGCATAGGCTCGCCCCCTATTACATGGCGAAATGTAGGTGTACTAAAAGGTACATCTTTGCCAAATCCTTCGGTGATTACAGGCGTGATGTTATGTTATGTTAGCATCGATGACGGACTAGTAGTTTAGTGTTGCATTGAAATTAGCGGCAGTAATGATTACAACTTCTAACTCCGTTAGATTACAACTTCTAACTCCGTTAGATTACAACTTGTAACTCCGTTACATACTGTCATAATGGTTACGATTTGAAAACAAACAAATAAGAATATCATGCAATTGTCTGACTAATTCAATCAATTTTTCGGTAGCTGTATAATTTAACTGTCCTAATTATTGATAGGTTGGGTAAATTAACCGTGTCTGTTGGAAGGCTCTGAAAATTATGAAAATCTCTGAATCAGCAGAAAGCATGTATCAGCATGCAGCAGTATCTACCTGGTATGTATTTAAAAACACAATCGCCTTATATTACTACTGGTAATTTTATAAGGGGATAGTGTTTTTCGACTCGACTCGTAGCAGTCGTAGTAAGTCCTGTGCTACGGCGTAGCGGGTTCGATTTCCACAAGCTAAACTCAACGTCCGTAGACGTACTGCCTTTCAACTGCAGTTATTTATATTTTTCGCTTTTATTTTGAGTCATCAGTTGTCACCAGTTTTATTTCTACCTCTTAACCTTATTTTTCTTGAAGAATGTAAGCCTCACGTGTTAATATTTTGTAATTAGTGTTTTTTTCTTCGCAGGCGGCCAGTCCAGCTTGTACAGAGCTGGAAATCATTATGCTGGATTGGATGGGTATGTAAAGTTTTTTAATAAAGTAATGACAGATATAATTTTGAATTGTAAGTGAGAGGGCAAAATTGAAAAATGCCGCTATCTTCAACTGCAAAAAAGTAAATTCAAATAGAAAGTAGGTAAACAAATATCAAGAACATAGAACAAAGGATAATATATTAGAAAAACCCTAGCGTAGCGTCAATTGTGCGTAGTTAGCCGCGTGGCACCGTAGCACACGTAGCTTCCCGTAGCACTTTCGTAGTGTTTTCCTAGGTTCCCGTAGCACTTTCGTAGCACTATCCTAGGTTCCCGTAGCACTTTCGTAGCTAGTAAAAGGATTTTTTACAAACTTGAAATTGCTCCAGCTCAAAACATTAATTAAAGCCTGTTTCCCACTGCAGGCCAGCCTCCATTCATCTTTCCACTATTCTTGATCTAATGCGGCTGTAGGCCAACCCTTTAAAAACAGCTTAACCTGCATATTTGTGAGTTATTAACCTATAAATTATCTACATTTTTAACCATCTTATTAATACAATGACAATGCATACCCATCGATGTCTTGTTTTTAATTTACTCCTAGCTGAAAAAGTCCATTTTCGTTTCAAAAATATTAATTGAACTAATGAAATTCCAGGTAAAGCAATTGGTTTACCACCCAACTTTTTAGCGCTCGAAGAAGGGAGCAAAGGTGGTGGCGTTATAGAGGTAAGAATGTTTTAAGCAATCATTTGAATGTGAATTAAAAATTAAAAGTGATTGAATGTCTAATTACCAATATCTTTTGTAGGGATCGGCTAGCGAGTGCGTGCTGGTCTCAATGCTAGCTGCCCGAGCCAATGGCATCAAACGGCTCAAGCATCAATTCCCTAACGTAGATGAAGGGCTATTACTCTCCAAACTAATCGCCTACTGCTCCAAAGAGGCGCATTCCTGCGTCGAAAAAGCTGCTATGATCTGTTTCGTTAAACTTCGCATCTTACAACCGGACGATAACGGGTCTCTTCGTGGTGATACTTTAAAAGAAGTAAATTGTGGTGTTCTATTTATTATTGATCTCTATGTAATCACAATGTCTTTCTTAGTTTAGCTTATTGAAGGTAGTAAGTTTAAACGGTTCAATAATTCAGCATGAAAAGTTATCAAAACTGATTTAGAAATGTACCTAGTCAAAATAATATTTTAAACTCTACCAAAAATCCAAACTCAGGAGAATTTAAAATAATTCACAAAACTAATTAGTTACATTTGAATGAGCAGCCACCTTTTATTTGGTTACCGTTATTGTTTATAAATGGAATTGGGCCATCGTACGGAGTGCAGGCTATGCAGGAGAGTGGTGCAGATAGGCGGGCGGTAATTGAAGAAACAAGACGGTACGGAGCGCACGGCTCTCGGCGACGACGATGTCCCGCGTTTAATGACTCGCCCGTGGATGCCGGAAATACGTAGCGAGCCGAGCGGTAATGGAGCCGCATTGTGTGCCACTTTCTATGCCGCAAATATTGAAATTTCACGATACTAACCTCTTATGAGAGGTCTCTTTAATTGCGAGCTCAGAATACGTTCAAAATTTTTAAGAATGCCTTTTCAATTTATATTCGATTTACAGTATATCTATTGAGGTCAACGAAAATATAAGTTTCTTGTTTGGATTCTATGCAGTGTTAATTGTCATTTTATGCTAACAGGCCATGGAGGAGGATGAAGAAGCCGGCCGTGTTCCGTTCTTCGTTTCCATAACTTTGGGGACCACATCGTGCTGTTCTTTTGACAATCTCCCTGAGATCGGGCCAGTTGCCCGTAAATTTCCAAATGTGTGGATTCACGTAGATGCCGCCTACGCTGGCAGCTCTTTCCTGTGCCCTGAGCATAAATACCACCTTGCTGGGATAGAGTACGCGGACTCTTTCAACACTAATCCCAACAAACTGATGCTTACCAGCTTCGACTGTTCGCTTCTGTGGGTGACTAACCGATATTTATTGACGTCGGCCCTAGTTGTCGACCCACTTTACTTACAACATTGCTATGACCACACGGCCATCGATTATAGGCACTGGGGTGTGCCATTGAGCCGCCGCTTCCGCTCACTCAAGCTGTGGTTTATGTTACGAAGCTACGGAATCAGCGGCCTGCAGAAATACGTGCGCCGTCATTGCGAACTTGCTAAATATTTCGAACAACTCGTGAAAAAGGACGATAGATTCCAAGTCTGCAATCAAGTGAAGGTAAGACGTTTATCGATTTGATAAATTAATTTCGCTTGCACGAACACGACAAAGACAGTACAAGGTGAGTTAAAAGTGTTCAAACAAAGCGATGCAAGGTTAAGTATAGTACGAGTATCATAGAAACCTTCTCTATTCAATAGGTTAGATATGGTAGGTATCTGATATTTTAACAATTCGAATCTTGATTAATTTACAAAGCTTTGCAATTAATTAGAATATGGTGCCTCCTCTTAATTATTGCGTAAGTCGGGCTTAATCAAACTCAATCTCCGATTTTCAGTTGGGTTTGGTTTGCTTCCGTCTTGTGGGGAGCCCCGAGGAGTCGGGCGAGCAAATAGACGAGGTCAATAAGAAGTTGTTGACCAACATCAACGCGTCCGGCAAGCTGCACATGGTGCCGGCGTCCGTCGGGGAACGATTTGTTGTCCGCTTTTGTGTGGTGCAGCAACACGCCACGCGCGAGGATATTGGTAAACCATTTATTGATTGTTTTATTTGCGACTTATGTCGCGCCTACAAGGCGGACAGCTGTTATATCTACCTACATTTTGCTGTTGCACGCCTGCTTCAAGTCCCATTCATATTTTATTTACCTTTACGTATTAAAATATAGACGGTCACGGAGCCACTGTGTGAAAAGAAAGACCCTCACAAACCACGCACCGGTAGAGTTTGCTCGGGCGGTGCACGCTGCTACTATGTGCACTAAATGAACGCTACTTAATTTTGAAAAGCTATTTCATTTACCTATTTCAGAAATAGCATGGGATATAATAAGCGACTTCGCTACGGAGCTTCTGGAGGGACCAGACAAGGAACGGGTATGTCTTTACATATACCTACAATAATATACATTGAAGGTAGGTATACCTACAATGACCACATCCAGAAGCAGATTTTTAAGCTTTTATCCGATTGTTTTCAGGACTTGAACGAGGAGCGCGCTCGTCGCCACAAGGCTGCGCTGGCGCACAAACGCTCGTTCTTCGTGCGCATGGTCAGTGACCCCAAGATCTACAACCCGGCCATCAACAAGACGCCTCCCCCGGCGTCCACCACACCCTGCTCCCCGCCACCCTCCACTGCGGCGCCCGCCACACCCGACACGCCTGTTGATCTGGACAAGCTCCAGCCATCTACTCCGTGAGTGTCATGTTTTTATTCATCGGAAATTATTCACTGCAAGAACTTAGGGGGTATAGTTGTTGCGTTTTAGCATGGTACTAGCGGTTATTGACCTATCTGCATTTATAAATGAATTCTGAATACATATATGGCCTGTTAAAGTTCTACTTCGACATCCATCGTGATCCTCAATATAATTGAGTACCTAACAAATAACGACACACGAGTAGTTTATTTTTATTGTCCGTGCGAAGAGATATCAGGTTATGGGCGATGATCAGTTGATCCCTATTGCCACGCTTTACGCAACACCTATAGTAACATTTCGAATTTCGCTAACAAGTAGGAGGCACCTAGCGTTAAAGTGACTACCATAGCGTTTGCTTAGTATGGATTGCTAGTGACGAGATATGTTTGGTTAGCCAGCCAGCCCCAACAGCCTGAGCCTTCGGTGACTGGCAGCAGGCCTGGTTCTGTGGTCGAACAGCTGCGTGCAAAGCGTGGTGATTGGTGAGTGCTACCCAGCTACCTAAGTAGCAGTACCAGTAGTCAGCAGCGTAGATAGATATCTTCACCGGTAGACTATACATAGGTACTATTTTTTCATATTTTTGCAAATATTTAATAATTATGTATTGTTTCTTGCAGGAAGCAATCGTCTTGGATCAGCTGGCCACTCGGCTTCTTCTTCCAGAGTGTGGATCATGATGCTAACGATTTGCCATTGAGGTTAGTACACATCCCGTCGGGGCTGCGGGTTGTACGCAAGAGATACCACGGCCTCGTCATGAAGGGCTAAGAAGGAACATGGGTGGTTTTTAGTCAGCAGAAGTCTGACACTCCCTTTCGCTCTGCCCAAGAGCGGGAGCGTTTTCCCAAAAGACTTGAACACTGGCTTACCTTACATGGCAGTCTCGCACAAATTATCTACCAATAAGTATTTAATAAACACAACATGGTTGCATGCTAGGCTGCTGGGAATTTGTGTGTAACGAACTCACGACATGCGCGTATTCCGTTCTATAATATAATACAGGGTGTATCAGAAAGGTGTGGTCATATTCATGGTATGATCAAGTCTTTCAAACTGAACAACTTTCTCCATGGGACCATCATCGTCATCGCGAAAAATTATTCACTGATCCCAAAGATGTTTTTATTTTTGAATAGTTGATAAAGTATATCTTTTTACTGTGGGAGTTCTTAACGTACACGTCTATCTATATCGTTCTCACATGTCATATACCTACGTATAATCTCAACATGAATGATGTAGGTGGTTACCTATATCATTCATGATTGATTTTTGATTTAAAAGAGTGTCCATGGAGTTTCTCCACAGAAATCTACGCTTTGGAATGGGTAACTACAGTGCTTTCACAAGACATTGTCTTGTGATTGTGACTGTAGCTTAGTTTTTTTTATCTTCTCTTGTCTAATAGTAATTTTACTGCTACTCAGGTTCCGCCACCTGGACACGATGGTCCGCCTCAAGAGCCCTGGCACCAACAGCCGCCGCGGCTCCTCGCCGTGCGCGTCACCCGAACGTCGCGCGCCCTCTCCCTACCATTGACCGACCCCATAATATGTAGCCCTCACCCACATCACTATCACTTATCGCAGAAATAAATTATTATGTGAGCATTGAAAAACACGTTGTTACTTATTTTCCTGCACTTTTCTTGGGAAATTGTCGGCCTTGAGATTTATTAATGTAATGAATGCATTATTTTCATTAATTAATGTAAGCTTGAATTTATGGTTTTTTTTATTCTTCCCTCCATTTGATTAGTACGTAATACGTATTATTATAAAAGAGTTAATTAATTAATCATCATCATCATCAGCCATAAGACGTCCACTGCTGGACAAAAGCCTTCCCCCCCATAGAACGCCATAAAGAATGGCAGCCTGCCGTTTTAATCCACCGGTTGCCCGCGACTCTCACTATGTCATCGGTCCAAAGCATAGAATATCCTAAGTTAAATATACTAATTACGTGTTTAAAACATGAAACGTTTCCAGTTTCTTTCATATTCTTCGGTTCAAAAAACATTAAATGTATACTGGCCTATTTTCTTGAAACTTTCGAATGAAATATTGAAAGTATACAACGGAATTGGAAAGAAACGGGAATTTTTCGGGTAGAAGTTCATTATGTATGTGTAATAACAATAAGTCTACTTTTAGCTTGTACTCTATTGTAGTTACTAGAGTGAGTGAACCATCATACGCTTAGCAATTAACTCAAGATAAAACGGATTTCTAAAAAAACGAATAGAATAAATGGAAATAGAATTATATTTTCAAACTATATGCCGATATTAATCCGATGATACCGTGTGTGATTTAAGTTCACCGTTCCATCCAACAGTGTGGAGAATTTTCTTATCTACTATGTCCCAAGCTGCTCCTCTTACATAATTGCTGTGATTATGTCTATCATGGTAAATAACTTTCGGTTCAGAGTTCTCCACCACTTCACAAACAGTCACAATTTTATTGTCACAGCAAACCGCTACTTTGTCACCACTGCAACAAAGGAGCAAACGCTTAACAACAAAACGCATGACAAAAGATCAGAATTAGAGCTATTCGATCCTATTTAAGCTTGTAATGAGGAGTGATGAATATAAATATTGATGGATGGAGAGGGAGAGGAAGGCCAAAGAAAAGATGGATGGATTGTGTGAGGAATGATATGAAAGAGAAAGGAATAAATGCTACTGTGACATCTAACAGGGAAGAATGAAAAGAAAATGTGTTGCGCTGACCCCAAATAAAATGGGATAAGGGCAGGAAGATAATGAGATCGTATTTAAGCTATTTTTAATTAATTTTGAGTGAAGATAATAATAATTGTGCCTATTATGAAAATTCAAGCTGTCCTGATTTTTTTTTTTCTTTTTAATAAAGACGTTGCTCCACACTAGGAATTTCTCCTGTATCGTGGACCGGTGCGTTTACAAACATTCGAACTCACATAACACACCCAGACACGAAACAACTATCTGTTGGCAATATAAATATTTGTTCCGTGCGGGGATCGAACCCGCGACACGCAGCGCAACAGTCCAATCGCTCAGCCACTGCGCCAACCGTGCCGTCATGTGTTTGAAATCGATGCTCTTTAGTAACTCTTTTAAAAGAATATTAGTATCTTTACAGTAAACAGACCATCTGTTTACAATAATGGTACACTTTAAATTGACAATTTATTCTCAAACTATGCTCCTAATACTAAGGTCTATATGTATTACTTGTTACTTACTCTGGATGTATGGCCAATTTGTGCGTTGCAGTGGGAAATTCTGTTATTTTGATATCAATTTCTGAATTTCTTACATCTAACAAACGTAACACTCCTGCTTCATCTCCGACTACTAGGCGGTTCTCGTCCAACCATGACAAACAACGAATACAGCAGTCATTCTTTAATAAACCTGTAACAAAACAAGCATATTTTATCAGTGGGCTTGTCAATTTAATTACATATAATATTATTGCTAATAAAATATTATAGTTATTAATTTATAAGCGCTCCTAAAATGTAAAACTTGTGAAAGAGATGGAACTTTGACCTCAAATATCTCCATATCTAGAAGGTTCACAATGATAAAAATTGATCACAGTGACGGGAAATATATTATTATTTGACTGGGCTTACTTGAACAGACATAGCGCAAGCATAATATTCTTACCAAGAACTGGTTTATTCACGTTGTCATCCCACAACGTAACATACTGATCCATGGACCCTGTTGCAAAGTTTGAGGTAGACTTCGGTCTTACTGACAAGGCATTAATCATTGTACTATGAGCAGCACTGTAGTTCCTTATACAGATCATGTCAGTTATATCCCACACCTGAAAAAAAATTGTTTAGATGATAGATTAAACAAGCCTTAAATTATTGCAGGAGTAAACAAAAAAAATCAACTACTGTTGAGGGTTAGGCGGGAACAGAGGCCTTAGAAAGGGTCCAACCATTTTCTCATAAGGTCTCAATAATTGGGTGTATTCCTATTCATTGCACAGCCTGTTTTCTCACTGGTGGGAAAAACAGGGAATTTACAATGGGTATTCAGCCCAAATAAAATGTTATCTTTGAAATGGTTGTTCTGATTGCAATATACAGAATGGTTCCTTTTCTCTATTTTTATGTTAGGTTTAATTTGATAGTTAAAAATATGCATATGAACTAGTTGAAGACAGGAGCTGATGAAACTCTGGCAAAATTTTGGGCTAGTGGAATCTAGATTGTCATCAGTGTCACAGGCAGTGTGACAACCCGTCGGTGCTTCGGGTTGTTCGAAAGAAATACCGCTGCCTCTGCACAAGGGCTAAGAAGGAATATGAGTGGTTTTTAGTCAGTAGAAGTCTGACACTCCCTACCGCTCTGCCCACAGCGGGAGGAGTCATTTGATGAAATCCCACGCCCCAAAAAATAAAAATAAGAATAGGCAGTGTGACAAATACACCCATAATTGAGGCATGCAATTATTATTTACACTAACATTATTTAATTTCACACAGATTATTTAAAGTACAAACCTTAGCATTGCCATCAGCTCCGGCAGTGACATACAGCCGTTCAGGTTCAAGGCAGTCCACTGCCAAGACTACGTTATCATGTTCTGCCACAGAAATCTCTTCTTTCCATTGGTTCCATACACCATTGCCATTAGACCACACAGTTATTGCACCATTATCTTCACATGTCAGCACCTATAGAAGATCCATTGGGTTTTTTATTTGAAAAAATAGAAAAAGAAAAGGGTGGCCAATGCCCAAGTAAGGTGAGTCTGGGCTGAAATGACATGTTTATACATTGCCTAATTGGTTACTGAAAATTCAGGCTTCTAGTTTTATCCACAACGAAGTTATAGGAGGTTGAAAATGGCCTGAATTGTTCAGAGAAAAGGATGTTACGGCCGTGTCGCTTTTTTGCTGGACTTGGCGGGGGCTGTGCCCCCAGATAATGTGATAAACAATATCTTACACTTAATCATTACAGTCTTTGTAAAATTTGTTATGTAATGAAGACTTTAATTTATTATTATTATAGCTAGCCTATGTTGTCCCACTGCTGAGCAAAGGCCTCCCTCCATTCTTTCCAACGGTCATGATTCTGTGAAGAAGACTTTAAACTAACGTAAATTATAAGCAAGAGGTCTTGCTGCATACCTTTTTAGAGGATCCAATAAAACACCCATCAGCAGTTCCACTTCTCAGAGGAATGCTTCTCCTTTCCTCATTTGTTATACATTGAGCATTGGCAATACACTTGTACACACTCACACCACCGTTCCAGTACCGACCAGTGAGCTCTGAAGATCCCACTAACACACTTCCATCTGTAACAGAGATTAAAAAACTTCTTAACAGATTTTCTAAAGGATAAGGCAAAAATACTGCAATAGCGAAAACTATTGTTAAATCTGAATAATCAACGACTATAAACAAGTACGTACCGGAATGAATGCGAATATAGTCTAAATACGCATAAGTACTGGTGCCGGTGGTATCAGTTCTGTAAATTTCAGCGTTGAGATGAGGTGGGATGATTTTATTACTATTACAATTATCCATGGCTTAGATTTATATTTTGGTAATAACTTTAATTCCTATTATACCTAAGACGTAAAGCAATAAATCACAAATTAGAAAACATGTATAAACAAATTAAATACACATTGTTTATTCTGTTATCCTAACCTACAAAAAAACTTTGACTTCCAGTTGAGGGTTGCCAGTAAGAATTTTCAACGTCCCATTTTTGTTTAAAAATGACTATTATGAAAAACAGATTATAAACGTTTATAACGATTTGGTTTGTCGTGTGACTTGTCATCAAGTAAATGTTTTATCTCAGTCAAATATTTTGTTTAACCTATGTTTAAGTGTAATTAACATTATTTAACATTTCAAATAATTAATTTTAAAGATACTTACTTGATGGGCAGAAAGATGATCCTGATCTGTACCTTCTCATGATCTAGGACCTTCCCACTTCAGATACCTTTCTCTTAATAACTTTAATAAGAATGTGCATATAAAATTTGAACCAGGCGCCTGTATTTTCAGATGTCGAGATAAATGAAAATGATTATGATTAAATCCTTGAATTCAGGGAATTTAAAATGAACTGGCAGCATTAATTATCATGTCACTGTCACACAGTGTTTTATGAAGCCCGATTTTCGGACATCCCATTTTTATTGCAAAACTTGACAGAAATGATCATTTAAATGCAAGATCTCGTATCCCCATTTAGCTACAAGTCTAGTTTCCGAGTTATAATTTTTTGAAAATCGTAATTTTTCCATCCGGATATTAAGAAAAAAATTAATTACGCTCAAACTAAGCGTGTTACGAAATAATGATGTTAGGTACATTGATGGCGCATCTTATGCCGAGTATTTAAGTAAATGAACCTCGCACCATTGTTAGATCGAGATTTATACGGGTTTTTCGATTTTTAGTTTTTCTTAATTTTCTCGAAAATTCCGCCGTTTCGGGAAAAGTTATTTATACAAAAATAATTCTATTTACTTCCCCAATAAACCACATGATTATGACATCCCAAATCCATGGAACTCAGAAGTTATTCCAATTTAACTATTTTTGTTAGGGTTGTCAATTTCAATGTCAACAAAATTAGGATTAAAATCCTAATTTTGTGGATCAATTTTTTCGTAAAAGTAAAAGTTCCGTTGTCAGAATGACAAACAACGTGAACCAAATTACTGGCAGCTTACAGGGACCTTTCAAAAAAATATTTTTATTTATTTGACTGCCTCGTTGGTCTAGTAGTTGCAAGCGCGACTGCTGAGCATGAGGTTCTGGGTTCGATTCCCGGGTCGGGCAAAGTGTCATTGGCTTTTTCCATCAGGAATTTATCAGTAACAGCCACGGAGTTTGGATGTGTGCCCGGTTGATGGGATTAGGCTCGCCCCCTATTACATGGGACTTAAACATAACTGGCGAAATGTGGGTGTACTATTAGGTACACCTCTGCCTAACCCTTCGGGGATTACAGGCGTGATGTTACGTTTACGTTATTATTGTTTGTTAAAAACTCTATACACAAGTAAAAAAACATTGTACAAAGGCGGACTTAATGCCTCACGCATTTTCTACTAGTTGACGTTATGGTAGTACAGAAACAACTTGGCGGGTATAACTTAAAAAAGAGAAACAGAGAGGAATATAATATAATTGATAAATACATACATGTAAACAATTTTGTGAAGAAAAAAGAGTCCGACGAATTAACGCTGTGACGATTCTAACAACTTCTTGCGAGAAATATCAAGTTTAAAGTCCCCTTTAGGTAAGTATACTTCATTTGTTTGTTTTTATGTAGAATTCGAAATAAATAGCAAACAAATAAATAGCATTTAAAATCCGGATATAAATAAAAATCTGAGTTTTTGACAACCCTAACGGCGTAAAATGCGGATAAAACTTAAAATCGTTGTGGTTTCCAAGTTCCATGGAATTGGGTTGTGAAATTTATGTGGTATATTGGAAAAGTTATCGATATAAATTCAGTATAAACAACTTTTCCCGAAACGGCGGAATTTTCGAGAAAATTAAGAAAAACTTAAAACCGAAAAACACGTATATATCGGGATCAAGCAAAGTTACGAGGTTCATTTATGCACTAAAATACTCGCCATAAGATGCGCCATCAATGTACTTAACATCCTTATTTCTATGACGCTTAGATTAAATGTAATTTTGTTTTTTCTGAAAATCGAAATAGAATTTGGTCGATTTTCAAAAAATTATAACTCAGAAACTAGACTTAGTAGCTAAATGGGGATGCGAAATCTTGCATTTAAGTGATCATTTCTGTCAGGTTTTTCAATAAAAATGGGATGTCCGAAAATCGGGCTTCATAAAACACTGTGTGTCAGTGTAGTTATAACTGTAGCGCTGAGAAACAATTAATTTTGATTGAAAATAATAAATCGTGTCTATGTATGTCAACGGACCCATGAGCTACAAGATATGCCATACTACTTAGTCGATTTTAATCTATTATAGTCTGTGTTAAAGGCTTCACTAGTTACCATCAATAAAAAAAACTCCGGTGAAGGGCGGGAATCGTTCGAACAAATAGGCGGCAATTTCTAAGCTAATTCTATTAATTAATTAACTAATCCTTAGAACTTCATAAATAATAGTTGTAAATAGCTTATTTATATCAGTGTCATTGTAATTATTGTAAATATGGGGAAAAGCGGGCGCAAAAGGAAAAAAAAAGAAGAGGAGGAAAGTTCCATCGTCGACGACTCGTCTACAGAGTCAGACTCGTCGTCGTCAATTGATGAAAAACTGGACTACGTTCCATATAATGCACCGAACTATATAAGGAAGTATCCTGATAGCAGTATTGGTAATGTAGAATACATTGTATTCCTTTCACATGTTGAAGCTAACCAACCAATCACCGAAGGCACCCGAATGGGCATCTCGCGCGCAATCCGGAGGGATTGTATAAGCGGCGTCCAACACTTACGCACCATAAATAAATTTAAAGTCGGCATTGTCTTCGATAATGCCAACAATGCCAACATGTTCCTCCAGGGGAGTAAATTAACTGTAGAACATAAATTAAAAACCTCTATACCTGCCTCTGCCACGGAGACCACTGGGGTCCTAACTAGGGTCCCCATACAATTGTCTAACAAGAAAATTTATTCTCTTCTGGCCAGCACCAGGAACATCATACAAGTTCGAAGATTTATGCGACGGGTAAGAACCGGAGGTTGTGCAGTGAAGTTGGAGCCGACGCAGACTGTGGCCGTAACGTTCTCAGCCACTCAGCTGCCCGACCATGTTTACCTGGATCACTGGCGCCACGAGGTCAATACATACGTCCCACCGGTAAAACAATGTTTGAAGTGCCTCAGGTATGGACACATTGCTAAATATTGTAAAAATACAGAAAAATGCTCCATCTGCACAGAAAATCACAATTTTAAAATGTGTACCATTGACTCAGCCAATGCAAAATGCTACAACTGTGGAGGCAATCATATTGCTATATCTTCTGTCTGCCCAGTTAAAAAACAAAAAATCACGGAATTGAAAAAAAAGGCCATGTCATATAAATACTCAGATATTGTAAACGAAAAATCTTTTCCATCTCTTTCTTCACCAGACAACTTTCAAAACATTCTAAATTCAGATAAATTCATGAACATGCTTGTTCAATCTGTCATACAGATCATTACTTTACACAAAAATAAAGAAAATGTTAGCTCTAGTAGCATCAAAAAAATAATAAATGAAACATTTAATAAAAATTCAAACAACATTTAATTATGGACATTAACGTGATACAATGGAATGCACAAAGTATACTATGTAATAAACTCCTTTTACATAATTTTCTACTAGATAACAACATACATATAGCTATTTTATCTGAAACCTGGCTTAGGCCAGAACAACCATTTAAACTTAGAGGATACCAAATAGAGCGTAATGATACTGGTAATAAACATAATGGAGTAGCCATTCTCATTCACAATAATATTAAATATTCTAAACTTAATACTTTCTTTGATGACTCTTTACAAAATATTTGTGTTCAATTGCATGTTGCTGGTCATGTCATCAGCATTGTTAGTATGTATTGCCCAAGTCATACAGTTCCTAGATTTAATAAAAATAAATTGGATTCATTCATTAAAAGTATTCCTCATCCTTTAATACTAGCTGGTGATTTTAACGCACATCACATCTCCTGGGGATGTAACTCTACTGATGCGCGTGGTAGAGACATTTTGGACGTCATTGATGAAAATGGTTTGGTATTACTTAATAATGGTCAGGTTACTACTGTGGGCTCCATGACCTGGCGTCCAAATGCTTTAGATCTCACTATTGTATCTCCAACATTAGCTCTTTCTTGTGAGTGGTCTGTTCATGATGATCCGCTTGGTAGCTATCATTTACCCGTAATCACAAAAATTATCTTTAATTGTAATAGTAACGACAATAATAACAGTGTTGGTAATGACTTACATTTATTTCCTAGTTATAAATTAGTCAACTGGGATAAATATTCTAATGAAGTTGACAGTGCACTTAATAGTTACACAATAAATCCTCTGGATCCTCAAGCTAGCTACAATGAATTCTGCTATATACTACATTCTGCAATTGAAAAGTCCTTACCAATACATCAAAAACGTAACAGATCATTTTCAACATGCAATAGAAAGAAGTCTCGAGTTCACCTCCCATGGTGGAATCAAAAATGTAGATCAGCTGTTGAAGTGTCTAGGCAAGCATATTTACAATTTAAACGAGATCCTACTGAAGTTAATTTCCTTAATTTTAAAAGGTTACAGGCCTTAAAAAAAATTACCTTGAAGAAGGAAAGAGATGCTAGTTGGGCCCACCTGTGTGAGTCATTTAATCGAACCACTCCATTATCCATAATCTGGAATAATATGAAAAAATTTAATAAAACCTTCACTTATAGCAAATTTATGAGTAACAACAATAGTAATTGGATACATGAATTCTTAAATAAATATACACCAGACTATGTTGATAATTATATGACTGAACACTTTAATGGAGACAGCAACTCTAATTCCACAACCAGTTTTCTAATAGAACCCTTTTCTTATCAAGAACTCAAATCAGCAATATCCTCAAGAAAAGATACAGCTTATGGATTGGACGGTGTACCTTATACTTTTCTTAAAAAACTTAACTCCAAATCTCTTAATATTTTACTTCACATTTTTAATCTTCTTTGGCTAAATAACGAAATACCTTCTCAATGGAAAACAGACTGCCTTATCCCAATACTTAAGCAAGATAAAGAGGAATTTAATCCTGATTCTTACCGTCCCATTGCTCTCACTTCTTGTATTGGCAAAGTCTTTGAGCAGCTCTTAAAACAAAGACTTGAATTTTACATTGAAAAGCATCATTTATTACCATCCAATCAATATGGCTTTCGCAGAGGTTATTCAGCCCGTGAAAGTATAAGCACTTTACATCTTGATCTTCAAAAAAGTATTCATAACAATGAGACAGCTGTTTGTGTATTTTTTGATATAGTTGGTGCTTTTAATAATGTTGATCATAACATTCTCACAGAGCAACTTAATCTTCTTGGTATACCTGGAAAAATGATTAATTGGATATTTAGCTTCTTACATGGCAGGGAAGTTTATGTTAAACATAACCAGAAGCTTATTGGGCCAAGATATTCCTATAAAGGAACCTGTCAGGGCAGTATTTTGAGTCCTTTGATATTTTTGCTTTACATTCACAGATTAAATTTTGTTTTAGATAATGTTGTAAACTTGCAATATGCTGATGATTTGACTATCTACTGTAGTGGAAACAATATAAAACATGTTGAATTAACTTTAAATAATGCATTGCAAAAACTTCAGCATTATTTTTCTTATTTAAATTTAGACATAAATGCAATTAAAAGCAAAGTCATGATATTTGGCAAGAATAAATCTTATAATATTAGAATTTGTTATGACAAAATCACAATTCCAGTAGTTACAGAAGCGAAGTTTTTAGGTATCATTTTTACAAATAATTCATCCTGGAATAAATATGTTGATTATATAGTATGCAAAGCTCGTAGAGCTTCTAACATTTTAAAAGTCCTATGTAGAACTTATTGGGGTGCAGACCCTAAAGTCATGTTAATGCTCTATAAATCTTTGGTAAGGAGTCATTTTGAGTATGGTTTTCTTTGTTTTGCTTCCAATGGCAAGCTAATAGACAAATTAGAGAAAATCCAGAATAGTAACTTACGCCTTATAACCGGTGCTTTTAAAACAACTCCCATTGTTTCTATGCAGCTAGAATGCAATATTCCTCCTTTATTACACCGCTTTAGATTCCTAAAATCAAAATTTCTCCTCAAACTAGCTGCCATTAAATCACATCCTCTTCTTATTAAACTCAACCTTCTTAAAAACTTTCCCGATTGTTGCTTTATTCTTCAAGATTTTTCTGAAATAACACAATATATAGAGTCAATGAACATCTTCTCCTCAAATGAATGGCCTTGTTACCAGGGAACATATAAAAGTAAATACCCACAGATGGATATTATAATTGATAAAGAATTGTCTGAAAAACATGAAGTTTACGACAAACTATCTCACTGGGCAGATTATAGACATGTGAGGGGTATAAAAGCAAAACCGCTTCAGTCCAAAATTGCAATTTTTTAAACTTGTATTACCAAATTATAGTACTTGAAAGCTGCAACATTATGCCATAAAAGACAAAGTGCAAATCCACCTCAGTCAACGGTAAATGCACGTTAAAAGTAGCGTTTAAATGCAAAAACGCTTAGATCCTAAATTTGTTAGAAGCAAATCCGCCACTGTCACAATCGACCAATCAGAAGCCGCCATTTCAAAATTTCCAAGATGGCGAATCAGTTATTTGTCGTAGTAAGTAAACTGGAAATAGGGTCTGGTTTTTTCGAGTTTTCTGTTTTATTACCGTTGTAATGGAAGAAAATATTACACCAGCTCGTGCAGGACGAGCTAGAAAACGTGCTAGAAATGTAGATCAGTGGCGGCGAGTGCGAGAAAAGGCAGAAAGGTAACAAATTATTCACTAGTATTTTACCTATTATGGTATGGTCTGCAAAAGTTTTCTTAGCTTAAAGCATTTTTTTCAATCTTTTTATTTGTGGCTGTTAAAATAATTGAATAACATTTTTTTTTTAATTTTTAACTAACTATGCTGTTTTAAATGCTTTTGGTAACGGTTTTTTTTTGCATTTGCTTAAGGTATTCTGCAAAAAGTCTACCCGCATTGCCTGCATGTCAACATAATAAAAAAGGTATTTACGAGTGCAAAAGCGTAATATTAGCTGATGCTAAAAAAATTAAATTTAAATCTAAATCTTTTAACGATGTCCAACCACTGCCAATAGCCAAAAGTAACGTCATCATTAAAAAAGAAAAAATAAATGATGTGAGGAAATTGCTAGAGAAACATTATGGATGTGGGAAACTCGTCCCGAACTGGAATACTATAAAAATATTTTAAATAATACTAATGGTGATTTTGTTGAAGAAGATGAGCCTACTTGCGATCCACCAACAGCTGAATCAAATATTATGATTTAAAAAATAAGTTAAGAAGTTTACTGTAATAAGTAATAAATAAGTAAGAAAAAATGTAAAAGAAGACCTACCTACTAAATAAATATATTTGTGTTTATACGTAATATTCCCGTTTTTTTCTTAACTTTATATCCAATTACTCAAAAAAGTTCTAATAAATACGAAGGTATATTTTCATATTTTTGCAAAATCTGTTTTGCAATCAGTACCTTACGCTATTGTCATTATTGACAGGTTGTCAAATAATATAGTGAGATGCAAACTAGCTTCGATCCAAAGCAATAAAAAGCAAACATGCTTCAGTCCGATACTTAAATGCAAAGACACCTTAGTCCTAAAGTATTTCTTAAATACTAAAGAACTGGTGTACATTTGATTAATCTTAGTTATTGCTACTTAACCTACGAGTCATAATGAATGTACCACTATTATAACTATGACAAAATAACAATTTCTTACGACACAGTAGAAAATTATAAATTACTCAGTTCAGATGTTTTGTGACTGAAGCGCCTTTGCTTTTATACCCCTCATGTCTACACAGATGGATCTAAAATATCTGGCAGTACATCCATAGCCTTATACGATTCTACTTTGAAAATAGGTGGAGGATCCAAAATCAACAAATATTCTAGCATATTCACAGCCGAAGCTACAGCCATTCTATCAGCACTTGAACACATTAATAAACATACAAAATCCGCAATAAAATGGGTTATTCTAAGTGATAGTTTAAGTGTACTTACTGCGCTAGAAAATCACTGCCTGAATACAAAGTCTAACTATTTGATTTATGAAATTAAAAGAGCATGGAAGTTGCTTCAAGACTCTGGCATCATTGTTATTTTCTTCTGGGTTCCAAGTCATAAAGGAGTGCAAGGAAACGAGAATGCAGATTTCTTGGCGAGGTCAATAAATTCCGTTACGAATACAGCTGTCACTTATACTAGTGTTGCCCTACCGCACACAGATATTATTATCGAGCTAAGAAATAAGTATTGCGAAGATCTGAATCGACATTGGACCCATATAACAACAGTGGAACAAAAAGGACAATGGTATGCAGGTATAGAAGGTACGACAGCAAACAAGAAACCATGGTTCACGAAATCATCAACTTTTTTGAATCGAAGGTTTTACACTACAATTGTCGCGAAAGATGAAATCGCGATGTTCCAAACTTAAAATGTAAATATATAATTGCACAGAACTAATGTAATAGCAACACTAAATCAGTATTGACAACTTGACGCTACCAAACGACGCCTCTGTTTGAATGGTCATTATAGCATATTCAGTCTGACTAATTAATGAAGTTTATTGTAAAGTAAATTCAGTGCAAGAAGATCATAAGTAGATTCTTGTCACCCGTGATACGCGCCACCTGGAAAGCTAAGTATTATTTATCTGTTGTTCTAGTAATTAAATATACGGAGGTACTTTTACCTATTCGAATTGTTTGAGTCACCTAAACTTAAATGTGTTGGTCGTGCCTTCAGCGTTGGGCTGGGGGCATAACAGCGACCGCACGCGAGCTACTTGTCCGGACATAAAAGCTCTTGGGAGTTTATAGGAAGGGTCGTGGGCCAACCTCTCTTATAAATCTTCTTGGTCCCCCATGGCCTTAGTGAATGTGCCGACGGGCACAAACGTTGACGAACGTATGGAAAATTACACTATATCATATATATATAGGTAATATAAAGGGGGAGCATTCTAGACGGAGGCGATGGGCCGAAGTTGAACAGGAATGCGTGCTTCTGCAGACGTGGAAAGAATCCTAGTATCTGATTAGCACATAGGTGTCACAAAGACTGTTGATGAGAACTTGAAGTAAATTTCATCATACATAATTGCAATTGAATAACTGTTTTAGATAGCTTTATTGATGGAAACAGATAGGTAGTACTTAACCCAAAGATTCATGGGTAATTAAACTTACAGATATCCTAATTACACCTGAGAAGTTGGATGGATTGATGGTCGGCATAGTGTTAACACTTCGGTGCCCTTGCGGACCGAAGATAAGAGACTGGATTGGGAGACGCTTGCAAGTCGGAGTTGGATCCGTATCGGTGAGTGTCTCAAACATATCGTGAGGCGGGGATTTCTCTTCACATCAAAGCGAAGCAGTACAATCCTATATTATTATTATAAAACAAATCACACTGGAAACCTAAAGATAACCAGAATATAATATGAAGAGAGAATCCACGCGCCCTCGCGACATGGTGGAGATGCTGGGATCGCAAAGAAGCTAGCATTTAAAGCATTCCAAAAACGAATCCCAAGACATAAAACCAATCCAGACTCTTATTGTTAAAATTGGAGATATTGTGTAAAAATCAGGTTGTCAGCGACATCTATATAATCCGATTGGAACTAACGTTCAATAAACGAATGTACATAAAAATTCACCTTTTGGCGCCAAAATTCGAACGTCAAGGTGATGATGAGTAAACGTTCATTTATCTAAGTATAATGAGATGAACGGCAGGCCGAGATGAAAGATTCTCGAAGTTACTGCAAATTGAATGGGTATGTATGTAGCGTGTGTACGTATAATGTGCAACGTTATGAGCCAAGTAAACATTCTAATTTGAATTTGGCGCGGATTTGATAATATTGAAAACTTGCTACAAGTTTGGCAGAATGACTGATGCTCTCTTTGACCGGAAGCAGGAAGTAATATGAGTTGAGCTCAAATAAACATACGATTTTACAATAAACAATTGACAAAATTACAATATTCACGAATTACGAAATTCGACTGTGAAAATTTTCCCTGCTTTCAAAATGGCGATGCCGCGAATGGCCGCGATGATAAACCAAAAGGCGGCAAAAGCGTAGCGTCTCGTGTGTCAGACTGAATATCGAAAAAACTAAAACTTACTTAGTTCGTTACATTCTTTTACAAGAATAAAATTATTAGAAACCTGTTACGTATTGTGTGAATATTACCTACACGTAATTCGTTCAACTGTGAAAAAGTGCTCCTATCATAACCAGGAAGCTCACAATTTGTTTGGGCGAAATAATTCCAAGAAAGTTATAAAGTGAATGAAAGAAAGCTTAACATAACTTAGGAATAAATAAGAAGATTATCAGGTAAACTATTTTATGATTTACAAGCTATAACATACACATATGTCACCCAGGAACGCTCGCGGGGTCAAAACGCAAGGGGACTTTAGTCACCCGAGAGGAAATTACCTAATGTATGCCTTGTCAAAAGTACCTCCCTAAGCGCTCAAGTACACCCGTGCCAAATTCGACACGGATGTCATTGTTTACTATTGTGTCTGCTAACTATGTAGCTGAAGAGTAACTTTGGAAAGTTGTAATGTGTTAAAATTTACCTAAAGACAGCATTGTTAAGTATGAGTTTGCATAAAACTGTTTATTTATACCTAATACTCTCCATACAGATGGGCAAATGAAGGCAGATGTATGACACTGATTCTACACACCTCCCATCTCATGTATAGATGCTACTATATAAAGAAAAGTACATCAACACTCATTGTAAGTTTATTTTACCAGTTAATTTGAAGAACTAAGCATAAAATAGATATGTTCTCATAAAACTAATAAAATATGCTGGCGGAGGAAACTGGATTGTATATTATAACTTGTGTCTGAACTTCTGTCATGTTATACACATCATCCCTGACTGACTGCATCGTTTCATGTTGGCTACTGAAGTGTACCAAGTAACTAGATACTAAGTTGATGTAGGTAAACTCTAATATCATTTATGGATGCATACATAAATGATGTTGGTACCTAATATGTTTATGAATAAGTAATGAAACAACTTATAGAACATCAACCATATAAATGTTGATGGATGAAGAGTGAGATGAAAACCAAAGAAACGATGAATGGATTGTGGGAGAAATGGTATGAAGGAAAAAGTGTAAATAATTGTGTGGTGGTTAACAGGGGAGAATGGAAGAAAAGGTCAGGAGGGGATAATTGGATGACATAGAAATTTCAAATAAATTCAGGAAAATTTAAAATAATGAAACTAACCAGTTTTACCCGTCGAACAGCATGAATATATTCTGAGTTAATACTGAAACTTCATAGGTACAAGGGAATTTTCCTTACACATATAATTCAATGGCTGAGTTTATTACGGAAAATGTAGTATCCTATAGATAGTGAAATATTCCTTGCTTTTAACTTGGAAAACTTTTCTGTTTTACACAAGATGTCAATAGAAACTTTTCTGTTTTATACAGGGTGTCAATAAAAACTTTTCTGTTCTGTACAGGATGTCAATTAAAACTTTCTGTTATATATACAGGGCATTAATAAAATATCATTCCATTATATGTCAGGTGTTGATATGATTCTTTGTTCATAAGAAGTTTTAGATAAACTTTTGGTCATACAGAGTGTTAACCAAATTTTTATTTTTTCGTTTTTATTATATTGCGAACACCACGCAATTTGGAAATTTAACGATATACACGATGTAAATCCTTAACTTAGGATACAGGGTATCAAATTGTAAAATATTATTTCAGAATTTCAAAATGGAACAAATTCTTATAAGACGACTGGAGTCTATATCAAATGCTATCTCTAAACTAACTGAAGAAGCTCTCACCTATAAAGATAACGTTAATAAAGAAAATTCTGAAAATTTAGAAATAGTGCTAGGTAAGCTTGAGGTAACGGTGAAAAGGTTCGGAACTGAGTTAAACAGTAGTCTATCAATAAACGAAATGCAATCTTCTGTGGAAGAGATCACTTCCTTTAGTGAAGTACAGCTAAACGGTGAGGAGGTTCTAGCGGAAATGAATATCAAATTGAAAAGGAAACTGCAATGTATTTTTTGCCAAGGATCGCACTTCAATGATCAATGCGAGGTTGTTAAAACTGTGGAAGATAGGAAAGAGAAAATAAAGGATCGCTGCTTTGCCTGCCTAAGCAAAGAGCATCAAGTAAAAGATTGTAAAAGGTTAATTAAATGTGTACACTGTAACAAATCTGGCCATCATAACAGAGCACTTTGTTATAAGAATTGCATAAATAAAACCGAGGAGGTCAAGACGCTTCATGTCAACTCTATAAGCTCCACTATATTACAAACGGCGATAGTTAAGGCTCAACGTAAAGGCGATAATTCAGGTGAGAAGACCTGTCGAGTACTGTTGGACTCGGGTAGTCAACGTACTTATATAACGCAAGAAGTAGCTTTAAAATTGAACCTTCCTATCGAAGAGGAAAGTACCTTATCAGTTTTCACGTTCGGATCGAAAACTCCCCAAGTAATAGAAAGCCCCGTAGTCAAGTTACAGATACAAACAAAAACAAATAATATTTTACAAATAGAAGCAAACGTTGTTCCTCATATTTCAAATGGAGTTCCTTTTCATGGTATCGACATAGGTAAACACAAAGATGATCTAATTTTGGCGGACGACGGCTCATTGTCACCCAAAATAGACATATTGATCGGCAATGACTTCTACATTTCATTCATCCTTGAAGACAAAATTCAACTGGAAAGTAATTTAGTCCTGATTGACTCTAAATTCGGTTACATACTGATTGGAAAAACTAACACGGAATCCACGGACACGTTGTCAGTAATAACTTACTTTCAGGGAGTAGAACACAAATTGACACCACCGGATCTTCCATTATACAATGGAAACCTCAAATGCTTATGGGAACTAGAATCCATTGGAATATGCGATTCACCAAAATTGACTAGGGACGAAGAAGTAATCAACCAATTCAATGATACCATAGAACTAGTAAATGATAGGTACACTGTTAGTTGGCCATGGATAGATTACCCACCTAATTTAGAGACTAATTTTGGCCTAGCCATAGGCAGACTAGTCAACCTACTCAAACGATTAGATTCCGATTCACTAACAGCGTACGATACTACATTAAAGGAACAATTAGCAAAAGAAATAATTGAAAAAGTACCAGACAATGAAAGAAGAGTAGAAGATGTAGATCATCCTATACACTACCTGCCGCATCACGGTGTTAGTCATCCGGGTAAGCCAACTCGCATAGTCTACGACGCTTCGGCAAAGACCAAGCATAGCAAAAGTTTAAATGAATGTTTACATTGCGGACCACTTATGCTAGAAGACTTGACCGGAATGTTGTTAAGGTTTAGGTCGCATCAAATAGGAATAACAGCAGACGTAGAAAAGGCTTTTCTACAGATAGCATTACACGAAAAGGACAAAGACGTAACTCGATTCTTACGGTTGAAAGACATAAAAAAGGCGGCCACGGAGGATAACATCCTACACTTACGATTTTGTCGCGTACCATTTGGAGTGATATCAAGTCCATTTCTTCTAAATGCTACTTTGTAACATCATCTACTGCGTTCTAATAAGGAAAGTCTAAAACGCATAGTGAATGACATCTACGTCGATAACCTTGTCACAGGAGTAGAGTCTGTACAAGAAGCAACAGAGATGTATGAGTCGTGTAAGATCACATTGAAGAAATTTCAATGAATCTTCGAGAATGGAGTTCAAATTCCAAACGATTCTCAGAAAGCATTTCTTCATCAGATGCCTGCAGAGACGTAGAAGTTAAAGTATTAGGACTGAATTGGAACACAGGAGAAGATACGATCAGATTGAGACCAAGAAAGACTACAGAAGCCACTACCAAGAGAGAAATACTAAAAAACATAGCGTCAATTTACGATCCATGCGGATATGCTGCACCCGATTTGTTACCAGCAAAACTTTTACTACAAAATCTGTGGATACATAAATTCAAATGGGATGCCCCATTACCAGAAGAATTGACCAATGAATGGCAAATTATTAGAGAACAACTGGAAGACACAAAAAATATTGTTTTACCAAGGAAATACTTCAAACAAGCTGGCGATGACAATATTCGACTGCACGTTTTCACGGATGCATCAACCAAAGCTTATGCTGCAGTTGTATATATTTCTAATGGAAAAGAATTAAGTTTTGTAATAGGAAAATCACGAGTGGTGCCCATCAAGGATCAGGACAATTTGAAAATCCCAAGACTTGAACTATTAGGTGTTCTAATAGGTAGCCGGTTGCTGAAGTACGTAACCAAGTTCCTGGACTTGGAATTTACAGAAAACACTATATGGACAGATAGTCAAATAGTGATTGATTGGTACTACGGCAACAAACTACTACCACCATTCGTTGCAAGGAGGATAGAAGAGATAAAGGGAAATACACCAGTAACAGTAAGATATGTTCCAACAGGATTGAATCCAGCAGACGTGGCTACTAGACCCACGAGTTCTATGGAAGATAAGCAGAAATGGCTATCCGGACCAAGTTTTCTACTGAAACACTCCAGAACTTGGCCGAAAGGTTGTAGAGCCGAAATTTCTTTACTTAATGAAACCGAAGTCGCAGTAAATCCCACATGTTCTTCTGTGGAACATGACTTTTCGTTTCCTGTTGGGGAGGATCTCACGAGTGGAGAAAATATCTCAAAAGAGCAGGAACGGAGAAATCAATTAGATGAAGAATCACGAAACAACACCACAGAACACTGTGAAGACGATACACTATCACATACACAAAAGATCAAAAGGATCCAAAAGGAACATTTCCCTGAGGAAGTAGAGGGTAAAGATACTAACTTACAACGAAACTTAGGAGTATTTACCGACATAGACGGTATCCTACGTTGCAAAGGAAGATTACAAAACGCTGATTGGTCTTACGATAAAAGATATCCAATATTAATCCCAAAGGATTGTGATTTCACTAACAAATTGATCCTAAAAACACATAAGGAAAACTATCATGTAGGGGTCAACCACACCTTAAGTTTGATCAGATTAACGTACTGGATTCCCCAAGGAAGAAGTCAAGTAAAGAAAATATTAGGAAAATGCACAAATTGTGTCAAACATGGAGGAGGTCCATTCAAATTACCAACTACTCCAGCGCTTCCTAAGGAAAGAGTAAACTATAGTTCACCTTTTACATATACCGGAATAGATTATCTGGGTCCTCTTCAAGTAAAGACAAGTAATAAATCAGAAAAAAGATGGATATGTCTGTATACATGTCTAGCAGTACGTGCTATACACTTGGAAGTCGTTAAGGATCTTACGGCTGAGGAATGTCTATTAGAACTACGAAGATTTATATCTTGCAGAGGAATACCAACACGAATAGTTTCAGATAACGCACTACAATTTAAATTAACTGCAGAAATACTGTCAAGCAACTATTGCATCACTAATAACATAGAATGGAAATTCATTCCACAATTAGCACCGTGGCATGGAGGATTCTATGAGAGACTTGTTGGACTAGTTAAACACTGTCTCAAGAGAACTCTGACGAAAAGTTTACTGTCAGATAATCAACTAAGTACAATCATAAAAGAGATAGAGGCAATATTAAACACACGCCCATTGACGTGTGTAGGTTCTGATCTAGAGGATATTCTCAAACCCTCAGATTTTCTAACCTTGAATAAATGCATCGTCACAACACCTTCAGATGCAGAATTTCCACAAGAAGGCACAGTAACAAAACAGAATCTAGTGGAAGGTTGGAAACGTGGACAGAACATGCTGAAAGAGTTTAAGAGAATGTTCGTCGACCAGTACCTACCAAGTCTAAGGGAGAGATACCGACACTCTCTTAAAGAACCAAGGATAACAAAATTAGAAATTCCAAAACTAGGAGATATCGTCCAGATTAAAGGAGATACGAAGAACCGAGAGAACTGGAAGGTTGGAAAAATTATATCTTTGTTGAAAGGAGCCGACGGTCAATGCAGAGTGGCACGAGTAAAGGTGAATGATACGGAATTCACTCGTTCCATCGCACATCTTTATCCGTTGGAAGTTGAAGAAGATATATCTGGAAAAGAAAGGGTTATATTTGAGTTTGAAAGAGAAGATGTTACACCAACATTGGATGACTCACCTCTGCAAGAAGAACTCGACTCAACTATTCTTACCGAAGAAATATCCACAACTCCACAAACCGCAGAACCCGTTGACAAACCTGAAACAGAAAAACACATAAATAGAGAAGAAATAGAAAAGAAAATAACTCAGAGAACACTTACCTCAGGAAATGATGAACCAACAATTCTTGATGAAAAACACCTTAATGGTAGCATACCTAAAAGCACTGATACAATTGAGATAACACAAACTCCTGAAGTGAGAGATGTGAGGGATGCGTCCTTGAAGGCTCGAGAGAAGATCCGAGACTGGACGCGAGACTTGATGGAACACATGTAACTTCTGTCGTCGTCGGGAGTGTCGCGAAAGATGAAATCGCGATGTTCCAAACTTAAAATGTAAATATATAATTGCACAGAACTAATGTAATAGCAACACTAAATCAGTATTGACAACTTGACGCTACCAAACGACGCCTCTGTTTGAATGGTCATTATAGCATATTCAGTCTGACTAATTAATGAAGTTTATTGTAAAGTAAATTCAGTGCAAGAAGATCATAAGTAGATTCTTGTCACCCGTGATACGCGCCACCTGGAAAGCTAAGTATTATTTATCTGTTGTTCTAGTAATTAAATATACGGAGGTACTTTTACCTATTCGAATTGTTTGAGTCACCTAAACTTAAATGTGTTGGTCGTGCCTTCAGCGTTGGGCTGGGGGCATAACAGCGACCGCACGCGAGCTACTTGTCCGGACATAAAAGCTCTTGGGAGTTTATAGGAAGGGTCGTGGGCCAACCTCTCTTATAAATCTTCTTGGTCCCCCATGGCCTTAGTGAATGTGCCGACGGGCACAAACGTTGACGAACGTATGGAAAATTACACTATATCATATATATATAGGTAATATAAAGGGGGAGCATTCTAGACGGAGGCGATGGGCCGAAGTTGAACAGGAATGCGTGCTTCTGCAGACGTGGAAAGAATCCTAGTATCTGATTAGCACATAGGTGTCACAAAGACTGTTGATGAGAACTTGAAGTAAATTTCATCATACATAATTGCAATTGAATAACTGTTTTAGATAGCTTTATTGATGGAAACAGATAGGTAGTACTTAACCCAAAGATTCATGGGTAATTAAACTTACAGATATCCTAATTACACCTGAGAAGTTGGATGGATTGATGGTCGGCATAGTGTTAACACTTCGGTGCCCTTGCGGACCGAAGATAAGAGACTGGATTGGGAGACGCTTGCAAGTCGGAGTTGGATCCGTATCGGTGAGTGTCTCAAACATATCGTGAGGCGGGGATTTCTCTTCACATCAAAGCGAAGCAGTACAATCCTATATTATTATTATAAAACAAATCACACTGGAAACCTAAAGATAACCAGAATATAATATGAAGAGAGAATCCACGCGCCCTCGCGACAACAATAAACCGCTTACGCCTGGGTCACTGCAGAGTTAACTCGCATCTATATCGGATGAAAATGATTAATACATCGGAATGTAATTACTGCCAAGGAGAAGAACAAACATTAGATCATATCATATTTGGATGCCCATCCTTTGGCATTGACCGCCTTGTGCTTATGGATGATCTATTACAAATCTATAAGGTTGCTGAACAAATCCCGCGCTCAGTTCAGCAACTCATGGGAAATGCACAAACATTTTTACCCATTTATAACTTCATTCGCAATACAGTTAAGGAAATTTAAAACAAGTACTTGACAAAGAATTGAACATATAAATTAAGGAATCGACTAAGAACTGGACTTAAGAAATACACAAGGATTCGACAAAGAATAATAAATTGAACATGAAAAACAAGGAATCCATCGGACAAGAAAAACAAGGATAAAACAAAAAAACGGATATAATGTATACAAGGATATAGGAATTTAAAAAGAAAAACATGAAGAATTTAAACCTAAGACTAGGCTATCTTGCCTTATATAATTAATAACTATGTAAAATAATAAAACAAAAGAACAGGCTGCATGGGCTAGATCCCTTTGCCTTCCCAAAAGGGAAAAGAAGATAAAAAAAAAAATAAAAAAAACTCCATACGTCTCTTTGTCTTCCTGTCACTGTCCAAAACACATGAATTACTAGTTACTCATTGTTTAAAACATCACTGTTACTGTCAGTAGGTACTGTCACTGATTATCATAATATAGTTTAACGCTAACCAATTTCGATTGTTCGTTATAGTTAATACGTATAATCAACACAATTTGATTGTTATTTCAAAATCATTAAGGTAAGCGAGTGTGCCTTTAGTAAAAAATAGTTTCTTATTACGTAGAAGCTGGTAGTCTCAAATCTGCCAGTTGCCGAAACTTTTGGGTTATCCTCTAAAGTGAAATATTTAAAATACCTACCTTATCAGTTCTACCCCTGCTTACAACCATTGTAATAAGTATATTCAAATTTTTGATGCAGTAAATATAAGTGGTTGACCTGTACTTATGTTATTCCATTTGTGATAAATAATTTTTATTTGAAGAAATGCCCAATTTGGAATTGATAAAAACATTGTCTGGCCATAAAGGCATTGTCTGGAATGTGTCTTGGCATCCTCAAGGAAAAATATTTGCTTCTTGTGGTGAAGACAAAACTATCAAGCTATGGAGCAAAGAAGGCCAGGAATGGACAATAAAAACTGTTCTTGTGGATGGTCACCAACGGACCATTAGAGAGGTGGCATGGTCTCCTTGTGGCAACTACCTGGCTTCAGCTAGCTTTGATGCAACTACAGCTATTTGGGACAAGAAAAGTGGTGTGTAGTTCTGTTCAATATATTGTAACATAAAATATTGTAAACCAAAATTGTAAAACATCAAATACTGTGTTCATAGGTCAATTTGAATGCAATGCAACATTGGAGGGCCATGAGAATGAAGTAAAGAGTGTAGCATGGTCTCCCTCTGGGCAGCTGTTGGCAACATGTGGCCGAGACAAGTCTGTCTGGGTGTGGGAGGTAGCTGGAGAGGATGAGTATGAATGTGAATCTGTACTCAATGCTCACAACCAAGATGTCAAGAAAGTTTGTAAAGATACCTGTATTCAATATTTTAATTCATCAATAAATGCAATAGTTTTATTCATAGATTATTCTTTTTATAGGTAGCTTGGCATCCTTCACTAGACATCTTGGCTTCTGCTTCATATGACAACTCAGTAAAGTTGTACAAGGAAGACCCAGCGGACAATGACTGGAGTTGCATTGCAACACTGCAATCACATGAGTCCACTGTGTGGAGCTTAACCTTTGACAAGACAGGGGAGAGGCTTGCTACTTGCAGTGATGACAGAACAGTCAAAATATGGAAGGAATACAAACCTGACAACCAAGAGGGTGTCATAGTAACAGACAGAGAGTCTGTATGGAAATGTGTCTGCACATTATCTGGATTCCACACTAGATGCATTTATGATATTGCTTGGTGTCACCACACCGGCTTCCTAGCTACAGCTTCTGGTGATGACATAATAAGAATATTCAAAGAAAGTGAAGACTCTGATCCCAATTCACCAACATTTGATTTAGTTTGCACCAAGTTGAATGCACACTCCCAAGATGTGAACAGTGTGAGATGGAATCCAACAGGAAACAAAGAGCTGCTTTCATGTAGTGATGATGGTGAAATCAAAATATGGAGCTTTTCTTCTGACTAGATGACTTTAGTTTACAGGAATAACTGTTATTTGTTGATCAATTTACTGCATCAAACTTTTGATATATTATTTAGATGTGTAGGCTTAAAAATATTGGGGTTTCATAATAAATAAATACTTACCTATTATATTTTCTCAAGTGGTTTTCTTTACCTTGCCTGAAAGTTAAAGCAAATTCGAATAAACTATAATAAATGGTAAAATTGGTCTGGTTTCCTGCATTTGATACTATCTGGAAATGGGTTTTTACAATTCTTTTCAATGCATATATTTCAGTTCACGTCTGATGATTTTAACAGTAGGAAAACATATCTTCTCACAGAAAAATCTAAGAAGACTTTACACAACATCACCCATCATCAAAATGTCTACGGGAGAGAAAATAGGAGTCCCTCTAAAGAAAGTTACATCAGTATTAGAGAAGTTTGCATCATTAAAGTTATCTGAAAGTTGGGACAACACTGGTTTATTGGTGGAACCTTATACTGCTAGGTGAATTTGAGTTTTTCTTACACATTTTTGGGTTGAATAATAAATAGTTCATTATATTTGCTGTCTTGTTCATGCAGGAGATATAATTATTTTAAATATGTTTTCAGGAATATAACAAAAGTACTTCTAACGAATGACCTTACAGAAGATGTAGCACTTGAGGCTAATGACCATGGATGTGAAATGATTATCTCCTACCACCCTCCTATATTTGCTCCAATGAAATCTGTGGTCCAAAGGTAAAGCTAACTGTATTATGTTTAAAATATTGTAATACTGAACTTAGTGCATTTTTCAATTACAACATAATATATAGACTCTATTAAAATACATATTAATAAAGTTAATATTGCGAATATTGTAACATTACTCTAATGAAGTTTCCATGAAGAATTGAAGTATGCGCGCACTATTATTAATTGTCTATTAAAATACTACATTATTTCCAGTGCTTGGAAAGAGCGCATCGTCTCATTCCTTTTGGAGAAGCAGATAAGTTTGTACTCTCCACACACATGTTGGGACAGCGTCCGCGGCGGCGTCAACGACTGGTTGGCTAGTGCCTTTAGTGTCGCAGAATCTAAGCCCTTGATCCCTCTTGCTTATAATCCCGAAGCCGGCAGTGGGAGGTAATTTATTTAAAATATTCTTTTTGCATACAATAATGATTATTTGTCCAAATTTTCCTAATTACAAGATTCAAATTCTACATATTATAGCATCCTCTGCATAGGTTCTTATGTGTGTTTGTGCGAGCGCCAGTTGATTGATGATGAGTAATGATTTAATAACCAAGTTCCAATAGTTTGCGAGTTCAATTGCGCAAGTTTGACCTCTTAGATGAAAAGATTCGCAACAATTTGATGACAAATCAAATTATTGCGAGCTTTTCCATCATGTTACACTATAAGACATTAACTTGCGCAACATAAAACTAGCCAGAGAACATAAAGCTTTACTAACGTAATTTGATTCTGTGTGTCCGTCTTGATGATGAACTGTTACTTGAACGGGTCTCGGGAAGCCACAATACCTACATGAGAATGAGTGTGAGAAAAAATAGAGAAAAAAAAATCTAAGAACCTCTTCTTTTTATGGAGTGTGTCAAAAATCCGCATAAATTTCATCACTACAATGACGGTCAACTAACCTGTTTACCCTAGTCTAGTTCGAATAAATGATGAGATATTCCGCAACAATCGATTACTAATGCGGTTTACAAATTGTTCTAGGTTGCTGCAACTTAGGTCCAGTATTACTTTGTTGGATGCGGTTTCAAAAGTAAAGGATTTGACTGGATTATCGCATGTGCGCTTTGCTATAGGAAAGGGAAAGGAAATGTCGAGTGAAATAAACTCTGTGGCGCTGTGCGCGGGCTCCGGTAGCTCAGTGCTGAAAGGAGCCCCTGCTGGTTTATACCTGACAGGTAAACAAATTGTTTTACTGTTAATAGGGAATAGCTTAAAATCTGTGCGCTGACGTGCACTGCACTTTTGGCTGCGCCGTAAATAACGGGGGATGATACAATTTTTAAATTTTGTTTAAATGCTTTGATATGCATACAATAGTAAACCTTCATTGCCTAATGATGACGAATCACTTGTCCTATACAACAGTGGTCCTAAGATTAACTTAGGGTACTCCTCATGTCGGGGCTGCGGGTTGTTCGCAGATACCGTGGCCTCGACATGAAGGGCTAAGAAGGAACATGGGTGGTTTTTAGTCAGTAGAAGTCTGACACTCCCTTTCGCTCTGCCCAAGAGCGGCCCCTCCCGCTTATTTGATGATTTTCCACCCACCATAAAAAAAAAAAAAAAAACTTGAGAGGTGTCAAGGAACACCCGGATGGAACGAAGTTAATGTTATTATTTTTTAAGTAAAAAAAAAAAAAAAAAAAATGTAGAAATGAAAATATCTGGCTTGCTTTCTATAAGAGAGAGAGAGACAGACAGAGAAACATGCGACGCCGCACAGCTTACAATAGCTTACTATAGCAAAAAGTATCGTGACAACTTTTCGTAAGAATTTTTTCCGTCTAGCCCCCTTTCACAACGCGCGATAAGGAACTTCGTTCCAAAAAAAAAGGGTACTCCTCATAAAATGACTTCTATCTAAACTATAATGGACATTTGGACAAATACTTTATGATTTCACTCAATTTTTTTCTTCAAGTGGGATGGACGTCGAAAGCTACATGGTTGAATAATTTAAAACATTGTTTAAAATTAAGTGACTCACCCAAAGGGACTTTCAGATGTCTAACAACGAAATATTTTTTCAGGAGAAATGCTTCATCATGACGTACTCGATGCTGCACAAAAAGGCATCAGTGTCATCTTAACCAATCACTCGGATTCAGAAAGAGGCTTCCTAAAAGGATTTTCTACTAATCTTCAGAATTTATTAGATAATGAAGTTCAAGTGCTTGTTAGTAAAGTCGACAGGGATCCTCTTGTTACACTGTAAGTGATATAAATTGCATTTCCTCATAAATAAAACAACTGAATAAGTTAATTAATTGTACGTTTTATTGTTATCTGCTGTTACTTTTAGTTCAAATGTTAGATCAACGGAAATACATTTAGGTTATTTATTTTAAATTACTGTTACAGGTGAGATCGTCGTTATCTTATTCTATCTATCTCAGAATACGAAATTACAATTCGCAAATAGGATTCAAAATATTTTGTTAATTTCTATGGTTCTTACGACTAGTAAAAGTAGTATCTACAATACTTGGCAAGACCTTTGTAAATGTACTTTCGTCTTCCATTTCCTATCTGCATAACTCAGTCCGTTTCGATCCTCTTGATGATCCTCTAGCTGCACTGAAAGATTTCCACTGTTTAAAGATGTAATCAGTTTATGTTTGTTAGAATTTTCATTAGGGCATGCACACGACTTACTTACGCGGGGCGATTTTGTCTGCCGCTCTAATTTTAAACGCTTTATCGTTTTGACTATCTTTAAATATTTCTTTTGACGATTTCTTCCGTTTTGGTGTTCCAAGGTTTGGACCTATTTTACATATAGAAGAGACAGTTCCATTTTTGTCATCATAATTAATAACGTATTCTTTACGCATATTTGTTTTAAAACCGTTATTTTTTGTTGCATAATCTTTTCCACTGCTTTTTGACTGTACGGGTGGAATTAACACTGTGTAACTTGATTCTGGTTGGTTTTCTGTTGGTTTTATAGTCTCTCTTGCATACTTATCCCTGGATGAGTTTCTCTTACGATTTACAGCATGGTTTTCATCGAGACGGTCTTTAACTTTTTGGTCTGGTTTTTTAACAATCATGCGACTTAAGTCTTTAGATGTTTCTTTGGGTACATCTTTTGTTTTAGGTCTTTGCAATGACCTACTTCTATGATCTTTCTTTTCAATGCTCGTTTTATTTTCGCTTGAAGATTTGTCCTCTCGAGATTTACGGGCATGACTGGATCTGTTCAGCTCCTCAGTTGCCTTCCCTCGAGTATCACTAGCGTGGCGCTGCTTATCACTTTTCTCAGCTCGTCTTGAAAGGGTGTCTTTGTAAGCCGAGCGTGAGATAGTGTCTTTATTTAACGAGTGTTTTGTTCGGTGACTACTATCGGTCCCGGAATCCGACCGACGTTCCTTTGTGCGGTCACTGCTACTTACATCAGAAGCATGCATATCTGCTGTACGTTCGGTTTTCTGCTTATTTATTTCCGTTTTATACGATTTTTTTTGACGTGAGTTGAGTGAATTTGATTTCTCCTTTTGGTTTTCTCGGTTTTCCAACGTGTTAGACTTTTCCTTTTTAATGTTGAGATTAACATATATTGGATTTTCATCTTCAGATAAATGTTTTTCGATGGTATAACTCATATTCTCCGCGTCGTTTCTGGGATTTTCTTTTATGGACCGATTGGAACTAAAAGTAATCAAAATAGTTTGTATTTAATAATGAGGACTAAGTAGGTGATAATTAGTACATGTTTGTTTAATCATACTGTGTTACTTTCTCAGAAAATGTTTTAAAATACGTACCGTATCGATTGGTCTTCGCGTTGGTGAGACTTTTCCATTATTTCGCGTTCACGTCTATACGACTTCGGTGGTGCCGAAATACTTCTACTTGTAGTAACTTCGTCTTGTCTACGAAATTTAGTTCGCCTCGAACAAGAAACAACGTCATTACATTCTTGGCTTTCTTTTTCAATAATCGGCTTAAAGACTTCAATTTCGTGTATTTCATTAGGTTTGTCTTCATACTTTGAACGTAGTCTTGGGGTCGGGACCGGAGCATAGTTGATATTTAAAGGAATGTTTTGATACTCTGGCGTCTCATCAGAATCATGTTCACTGTTACACACGCTGTTTGAGACTTGCTGAATTAACTTGACGGACTGAAATATATTCTCGACGACATTTTCATTGCGTCCCAATGTACTTTTCACATGGTTTCGGCTTTTGTATGAATCTGTTCTACCTTGTTCAACACCAAAGTATGTTAGTTCACTGTCCCTTAGTTGCCTGGTTTTAGGCTTCCTTTGCGCTGACGACACTTGCAGACCGTTAAATTTAGCTTTAACATCACCGATAGGATCTTCAGCGGGCTTATTGATTTTGATATGTGTCACCACCTGCTTCTCACGTTTTAAACTATCTTGTTTAGTAGGACCTGCAACATATTAATAATTTATTTTCACATTTATTTACTAAGCTTGATTTTTAAAATGCTAATATTATATCAAGTATCAATTTCATACTCTACAATAAACTAGCAAGCATAATAATCAAAGTGCATAAGTACCGGCTTGAATAGTCCGTGAAACAGTGGGTTTCATTACAGATTCAACTTTTTCTCTCGGGAACACAGATTTCACTTCGGCGTTGTAGTGTTTCTCTGCTTTTAATTGCTTATTTACTAAAGAAACTGCTAACAGTACAGAATCATTAGAAGGATCTTTATTCAAAAGATCATCAGACATCCCAAATGCCATGTTCTCTCCTAAAAGATATGGTTTGGGTTTCGGAATTTTGTTTTTGAGAATACTCTTTGTAGCTGCTGTATTCTCATCGGATTCACCAAACTCACTAACACTAATATTTATAGGAGTGACAACTCCATTCGTAGTTGGAAAATCGTTATTTTCACCAAACAATGTTATTGGTTTGTCAATCATATCTTGCATGGGCACAAAAGCACTTCTCCGCTTCCTAAAATCGTTGGACGGTGGAGGTTTCTCATCCGTTGCAATTATATTAACTTTACCTGAATCTGGGGTGAAATGGACCTCGGTTTTACAGAATTCTACCCTTTTAACTCTTCTGTCACTCTCTTCACTTGTTTGGTGCTTTTGGTGATACTCGTCACCATCTGCTTCAATGGTAATAGGCAAAGTTATTGACACTTTACCAGATGATTGCAGTGTTATAGTGTTTTCTAATGGGTCCTCCTCCATAACAATATCATGGTCTCTATAAGTCTTGAACTTAGTTCCTCTATAGTGTGACGTTGGTCGGTTTTTGGATAGCCAATCTCTGAATGATTCTTCATTATTATTTGTTTTTCTCTCTTCTCTAGGTAAATATTTCGAATGCGAGTTGTCATCCATTTGATCATTTACAATTTCTGAAGATTTACAAATGCCGCTATCAGTGGAGGATTCCATCGCTAATGTGTCGTTACTGTGTGTAATAGTTTCGTTTAGTGGGGACGTGTCTTCAAAACTGTAACTCTTTCTCCTCGTGTTCCATTCATTACTGCTGTTTAAAAGTGATTTATATTTAAGTGTACTAAGAGTTACAGGTGTGTCTAATAGTGGCGAGTTTCGGCTAGTGCTTCTACTACCAAATTGAATATCACTATTTTCAGAATCATAGGAATATTTTCTGTGAAGGTTTCTTCCAAGTCTTGAATCGAGATCAATAATACTGGCATTGTCTGTGGAAGATGACTCTTCACTGGGCATCCGAATCGAACTTCCTTTTGTTGAACCTCTCCATTTGGACGGTTCCGAGATTTCAAAATCGTCTGGTTCTGTTACTTTGTAATTTTCGGATTCTGCGATGGGTTCAGGAGATGACTCAAAAGGGGTAGATGATATTTCCAGAGGTTTCATCGGGGATGTGGGGGACTCCAGCACGTTAAAACCGGATGATATTACCTGGAAAAGATAATTAACGTTATTTCTCAAAAAGTTATATTTTATGCTGTGAGTTTTTCAAAAGGTCGCCGCCTTAGTTCCAGGTACCTATAGCAAATGCACAGATCGATAAGGTGTTAGTAAATGTAGATACCGTTGGTTTTACTTTTGTGATTAGTGTGCAAATATCGTTATCTTTGCTGTAACATTGACCTAATTATCTAGAAATATAGCAACTCCCTCCTAGGCACTCCTGACTTAGTCATAAGACTTAAATTGTACCTGTAGTACATAGTAGAAGTACTGGCATCTTTTCTATTTCTTCCGGTTTTAAAGGCAACGGGCGCGGCGGTAATTAGTAATTACAGGCACTTGGACATGAGATATTTCAGCTTTGTCTCCGGAATGGCAAGGCGCAAGTATACCTATGTTACGTATGTGTATGTCCGTTCATAAGCGGCTGCGGCGGTTACAACAAGATTTGGTGGACTATAGATATAAACTAAGTGGGCTGGAGTATAGCTTACCCTTCGTGAAGAATGAAGCATGAAGGAAGCCGCTGGTGCGCCTGGTGCTGCGGACGAGTGGTAGGCGGCGCGCATGACGCGCACGCGCGCGCCCGGCCCGCTGGCGTGCAGCACCTCCATAGCACGCGCAATGCGACGCGTCACGCCTCCTTCTGTCACCTGCAATTAATGACATCCTTTAATCGTGATTACTCTTATAAGCGTAGTATTAAAGAGATAAGAATGAGTTAGCTGGCTCAGAATCGACCGATGTCACGGAACTTGACTTTTTTGGCGAACATGATGTGCCAGATAGACAGATTTGCGTACCTACATAAGAAATACAAAATGCTATCGTGATTTTAGAACAGTTTGTTAAATAAGGCGTGAGCACCTGGGTAGCCACTAGTACTAGTTATTGATGACTAATCTACCGGTCCCAAAGCGATCGTGTTTGTGAATGTTCTACAAAGTGGAAATGTACTTCAAATATTTAATAACAACTTGTTGAGTTAATCTTACCGTTGCTTTGCAATTGAACTTTCAAAGTAGTGTATGAAATATTCATGACCAAGCATGTGATGACCTCAACTAAGCTGTTATTATAACTGTCCGGCCAGTGGCTACAGTGCTCCGTAGACTTTGTTTGGCTGTATAGTCAATGTAAATCATTGTCAAATGCAATGTGTGCGTGCCCGAGAACTTCTTGCTTAGTCGTCGTGACGAATGTTGTCCGACTACTTTCGTGTCCTATGGAACTGCACGCATAAGTACTTATTTCAGTGCTTACGATATGTAGATAGAACCATAATAAGTAGCGATATTTAAAAAAAGAATCATCTTTGACCCCTACACAATTAGCATTTCTAAACAAAGACACGATTGTCGCAGAAACTAAGCTCTCTGCGCGACGGGTAGCGGGTTCGATCTTTGCACGAAAATATTTGACTGGCCTACTGTGGGCCGCCGCACAATGATACCATAAGGCTAATATTTAATTTGTTCCGGGTCTCGGTGTCTGTATGTCAGATTTTTGTTTATGAACGCACCCAAGACAAAGAAGCCATGAGGCAGCGGATTTTTTACTAACAATATTTTAAATGAATGTTACGTTTATTGGTAGCATTAATACGAAACCATTTACAAGTAAGCACGTTACGCACAGTTATTGTGGCCTTCACAGGCATTAAAGTATGTATTTATTGTTACTAGTGACGTGATCCTTCTTGCGGGGGCGAAATGAAATTGCGGTGTGTTGTGATTGCGATCTTTTCAATGATCAACTCACTTTTGAATACCCAAGTGGGTGTCAGAGACATTTAAATATTTGCATTGTAGCCACAGAACTTCTTAAACTAAAGTATTTTAACGCTTACTTGGGAATTCACTGGGAACAGTCATCAATATTGTCAGAAATACGGCGTGATCGTCCTTGACTTTGTGTAACAGGGCAAAAAAAAGGTTTGAACTTGCTGGATTCTTTTGAAATCAAATTTTAGTAGGTTCTCTAGATTTTTAAAACTTTTTTTTTTTTGGCGGGTGGAAATTTCTCAAATGGGGTCCCGCTCTTGGGCAGAGCGAAAGGGAGTGTCAGACTTCTATTGACTAAAATCCACCCATGTCACATGGGTGGTTTTTAGTAGATGGGCTAAGAAGGAGAATGGGCCATGCTCCTTCTTAGCCCTTCATGTCGAGGCCGCGGTATCTCTTGCGAACAACCCGCAGCCCCGACGGGAGATTTTTAAACCTCAAGTTGTAACTTACGGCATAGACCCATCAAGTACCTAGGCTTGATGGGTACCTGAATATGACCTAATGGTCATCAATAATATTTACACAGATGCAACAATACCTACATGCAACAATACATTCAGTTACATAAGTAAGTACCTAGGTACCTATACACTACCTAATGGGCATAGATAGTGATACCTAACTATGTAAATGTAATGTTGTCTTAACAAACAAAGCAAAAAACCTAATTTACATATTAAGATGTTTATTTTATGTAGGCAATTTATATGATGTTTTTTGCTCTATTATTTCATTCCATTTTAGAGAAAAGATAAAGCCTTATAGGCAGGAGAACTGTCAGTTTGGAACTGCGCAGCCTTTTACTATGAGTCTGATCAAGGCGATTTATTTCAGAAGATATAGGCACTGACGTCATCAGCATAATCGAATGCCAACTAAAACCAGAAGGCCACATGCGACCCACTATGAGCGCTCTACCACCTCTATAATACTATAGATATATACCTATCTATATAATATCATCCATATCGATACTTGTTTAAATCGAAACAAAGTGGGCACATAAAAAACATGCTTGATTTTTTGATTAATTAAATAACCGTAATTACAAGTTACCAAAAGAGAATCAGTGCCTGTCAATAATTGTACAACCGGTTCCGTTGCCGCCACGGCCTAGTTTAATTAATTCATGAAGGTAATAGCGAAGTAGAGGTTGCTCGTTGGCTTAGAAGTAGAACCTGAAAACTGATAATTTATTTAGTGCCAGTGTGCTACTAACTCTTCCTATAAAATAAAAATAGCTTTGCGTACCGAATAACTACAACTGCACGATCTATTGACACTGAAACGATTAACGTCCGCACGTAGTTTTTGCACAGGTAACGGTAAACTTGACAGACTTATTAGTATTAATCAGAACACGCGAATTAGTAACAAATGCATGTTTTGAATTGTGAGAATTCTTCTAAATGGAAGACGGAAGGCTTAATTTGGCAAGAGGTGGGGGAGGGGTCTGTGACGTGAGCGGTCGTCGACTTCAGCGCGGGCGTGCGGGCATCGCGCAATATCGATGTTTTACGAGAAATCGTGGAGGAAAATCCACATCCAATCTGAACATCTTAGTTTCCAATGATTCACCTATCATTCTCATTAGTATGGATTATTTATTTAAAAATAAACCGCGTTGAGGACTAGCGCGCGTCATAAACTGGTATCGATCACGTAAACCGTGGTTGGGTAGAATCGTCATGGATTTTCCTAAAACTACTGAGTTACTAATGAAGGCTGTAGAAAGCTTAGCAATAATGGTCTCCAATTTGTTCTTGTCTTGTTTGTCGTTTTCTAGTAGACAGAGAGTGTCATAGAGGTTCAGAAATTCTAGTTTGAATGTAAAATCAAAATTAGTAGGTAGGTAACGAGTCTCATCTAATTGGTAATGAGGCGCTAACGCTAAATTAGAACGTAATGTTTGCATCTTGCGACGCTAACATGTGCCCTTTACATCAATAACATAATATAGCCAAGCTCATCATTATGTGACATTCACGCAAATGATGATAAGTTGTCGTACAGTGTACACAAACAATACGAGACAAACAGCGGATAGCGCGGTGCAGCACAGCCTCGCGGCTCGCGGGCCACGGCCTTTGCGCAGGATTTCCGGCAGTCTGCACACGAACCCGAATAACCATGTTGAGCTAACATCGCTTCGTTAACTTACTTACATTTTAATGTAGTTATGTGAGAGTTTGCACCAAACAATAAAGTTCTGGCATCGTAACTTGTTATAGCATAAATACGGATTCGTTTTCATTACCATGTTTATAATCGTCACTATTCTATGACTCATAGGCTTTATTAAAGTTCACGTGTAAAGCCAGATTGTCGTTATATAGTTTCCTGCTTGAAGATATAAGAAATGCGTTAAGCAAAACGATCAGTAGCTTCCTCACGTCTATTTCTTCACTTTCACTGTTCGACAATCAAGCGTTGGGATCGAGATTAACTGCTATTGTGTTCACATCACCTTCCTGTTGTAATAGCTTTTCTGATTGCGTTTTATTTATAAGTAACATGAAATTATTGTCTTTTTGGTAGGTAGGTGGTATCTATTAAGAACTATCTTCAATCAGTTTGTTTTCTTCTCGATTCTAGCACACAATTTCGATGTTATTCTGTAGCTACATTTGCAGACATTTGTCGTGCACGGAATGCTTGTTGGAATTCAGTCTACCCAATGGTACCGGTTTTTCGTAATAGATGCACGGCGTCCCTTTATCCGCGCTTTTGGGTCGACTGCTCAGGGATTCAAGCCTGCCTGTGATATAAGTAGTGCGTATAGCCCAGGTAAATGGCATGATACATCCACTTTTCTAATAACCTACGTCACATATAGTTTCCCTAGGAATTTCCGATTGTAAGAGATGGATTTTAGGTCGATACTTTTGTCAGTGGAATGCAATTGCTTTGTAATTGCAGACAATCCTTGACGACGGTGACATCGCAGCTTAACCAAATACAGAGATTGTTGACTATTCTTCTTATTTTTGAATCATTGTTTTGTAAGTGGTACCTTTGTGTTAAATAAAAGCTTGTAAACTGGAACTTTCAGCCGCATTTGTTGGTTGCCCACGTCGTCATAGAACTCGCACAGAATAATGAAAACTAACTTGTTACGGAAACGCACAGGAACAATTTACGACAGTGACATAACTGTTGTACGGTTCTGCAAGACTTGCATTTTAATGTATGTCTTCCACACGAATAAAAGGAACACAACGAAAAAAACTGACTGAACTAGCTCTCAGACAGGTTTGTCTGAACATTTTATCTCAACATTAAACCTTATGCAGTGAGACGCAAGTCTCATTTTTTAAAGTTGAATAAATATCCATAATATAGCTCGAACGTCTCGTCGTCCTGAGTTTTAACACCGTAAAAGGAAATGACCACTTTAGCCTTTTGGCAATGACCTCTTGTTAATCGAAATGCCACAATCTTATTTACTTATATTATTTAGTACCCACCTATTTTATGGCTACTTCACTTTGTATTTACCTTACATCTTTCTTTTGACTACTTATATAACAAATATGCAAATTAGAAAGCTTGCATCACGAAATACTGTCTAATTTATGCTGCTTCGTTTGAACTTTTCTTTAAATTATGCATTTAAATTATTTATATGTTGTTGACAAACTTTGTCTGAAATTAAAATGTTTCGTAATGGCAATGCTCAAGCTTTACACTGCCTAGGGGATGTTTGACCTCACCTTGCCATATTCGGCGGTTCCAGCCCACTCTCGCCGCCATTGATCTGCCACTTCCATATCAATGAGTTGGTGTGTGTCGTTTTTCGATAATGCAGCTACACTCGGGAGCTCGGGCTCGTTCGATAGAAGCGCACACGCACGTTGTTGCTGCGCGCCGGCTCGAAGCCTACTGCCAGTCACCTCAACTGCCTTCGGCGCGCGAGACGCGGTACAGCCTCAGCCCACAAAACAAATTTAAATATCGCCAATTCGTCATTGCCTTCCGTTGACAAAAACCGTACCTACTTAATGTCAACGCCCACCGTCAGTATAAGGTACCTCTCACGTAGGAAGCGGCCCACGCTTTTACGAGAGATAGAATACTGCAATATGGAAACAATGTATAAAGTTTGGAATACAATAAAATATACATAGATGTTAGATAGCTTTTTAGTGATCATTAATCAATCTTATTCGTTCAACCGGTTTAACATCAATAATATTTTTTGCTAAGTCAATCTAGCTTTTATACCCGCATTTATCCGGCAAGGATAACTTTTTTACGTCACAGACGTTCAAAAATGTTGAAGGTTACTAAATTAACCTTTACACTTGGTCTGGATCCTAGCAGTTTCAGGTGATGAGCCTGAGTTACAGACATGGACTAAGTTGGGATACCTACTACCTACATAATTTTCGATACTACGGCATTCTTTGGGCATAGGATAGGGTACCTATAAAATTAATTCAGGTACGAACCTTAATTAATTACATTTCAAGTCCAAGACGAGCGAATCCAGTTATAGTTGTTTCTTACAGGATACCCACACTAACCCTAAACCTACTCACCTAAACGCATTTAAGTGCGTGATGTCTAAAAATTTACCTACTCCAACCAACATAGGTCATCCCAGAGTCGTAGCAGCCTTCCCAGACTACTGCAGGCTTCCGAGAGAGTTAATGGGGATCGAAGAGTTTCTGCCCGGTGATCTGCCACGCTTCTGCACTCTAGGAGTACCTACGTGCCGTGGCGTTTCTTCCGCCTCCATACATCCTCTGCCTAGTGGGCTATCTGTTACACCCATGTTACACCTATGTTAAATAGATCATGATTGAATAAGGATCAGTGACCCGTTAAAATTCCGATGATTTTACGGATTTTGTCCCTTTTAAGTTTGATGAGATTGCGGGTAAGCTTCATTGATGAAGCCGGAACTGCCTCTTTTGTTTGCCTACATCCATCACTGTTTCTCCATTCGGTGAGGTGTTTTTCTGTAGTTCTTAAACGCAGCCATGTTTTTATTTGGGCCTGAGGTATGGGCAGTAGTGGTTCCGGTCCAAATACTGTATCCTTTGAGCCCCTCTTGGTTCATCTGCTGCGTCGTTACCCAGCGAGTTGCTGTCCTTATTATCCATTGCAGGGTTACACTATTCGTGGTTGCAATGGATTGGAGTGCATTATGGAATTCCTGTATTAGGACAGAGGTGATAATGTTGTTTTTTAGGGGCTTTAAGCACCGATGCACTATCTGAGATGATCTTTATTTTAAAGTCTCTGACATCTCTGGCTGCAACTGCTTGTGCCGCTCTGGTGATACCGACACATTCGGCTTGGAAGATTGTGTTTAATTTATCTAGGGTATTTGATATTGAAATGTTGAGATCGTTCGAGAAGACACCGGCTCCTGTACCATATGCGGTCTTGGAGCCGTCCGTATATATCCTAACTTCATCGATGCCAGAGCTATCGAGCCTTCCGCAGTGAGTTGGATGTCATAACTTCTATCGAACACATGGTGACATGAAGTTTTATCCATGGTCGCCTCAAGGAATGGTATTTCCTTCAGAATCCCCTGCAAAACTTTTGAGTGTTTTGTTTTTATTATTTGTTTTGTATTTACTTTCCACAGTCCGTTTGATCTTAGTCTTAGGGCGGTTGCCTGAGCTTCCTCCTGTATGACCAGATCCAGAGGTCTTAGATTTAAAAGATACTCTAACGCTGCTGATGGAGTTGTTCTCATGCAGTAGTTACTACACTAGCTAAGCGTTGCAGGCTCTGGAGTTTCGTTTTCACCGTAGTCAGCTGAGTTCTGGGTCACCATACATAAAACTGATCCGTAGGTAATAGAAGGTCTGATGACTGACATGTATAGCCAGAGTGTGATCTTTGGGTTAAGACCCAAGTCTTACCAACTAGTCTTCTACACTGATTAAAAGCTTGGCTATACAGATTTACAGACCTTTTTTGTTTTAGCCTCTAAGTGACTCGCCCAGTTCAACTTGTTATCAAGAATTATGCCCCGATATTTCACTTGTAGGCAGAGTCTGGTGTTGAAAAGGTTTGGTAGTATTGTAATTCTGGTAACTTCCTTTTGTTGGTAAAAAGGATAAGTTCTGTTTTTTTAACGGGGTGGTGTCGGCAAATCGACGTCCAAACGTATGGTGTACGGGTGGGAACATTATTCAATTCAAAGGCCAGCAACCCCTTGGTGTTACTGACAATCACGCGGAGAGTTTAACTTGGGTTAGCGAAGTACTTAGCCCTGTATGGGGCAACTTCCGGAAGTCCGGACAGTGACGGAACACGTGGTCTTCTGTTTCATCTTCCTTTATCGCTCGACACCAGGGACTGAAAGCGGTTACGGTTAAGTTCACTGGTGCATTTCCTTACTAGCATGCGTATATAGATAACCGAAAGGGAGTGGTACGATAGGTTTGGGTCCCATCGATACCATGCCATACCTACCATTGGATGGTTATGGCCAGGGAGATGCCCATGCATTCTGCCTGTAAAACTGTATTGTGGACCCCCAAAGGTGTGGCTTTATGGATGTTGAGATCCTCCGAGAAGACTCCGGCTCCAATGCCAGTACCTACCTACCTACCTGTTTTGGATACGTTCGTGAAGATCCGCAGTTCTGTTTTTTTTTTTATTGAATACGTATTGTTTAGATACCCGATCGTTTATAGCTTTCGCCGGAGGGAACTCGCTGTAGAACCCCTCTAGTACCGCGGTGTGCTGTGTATACCTACTTCTTGGCCCAGAGACTATTTACACAGGGAAATAGGATTAAAAGGTGCGTAAATTCTGATTGTATGATTTTAATTCCGTTAAAAAAAACATGTCATTGATTTTAAACCCATTTTATTGAACATTATTTCATAAATAGAAGTAATTCATAGGGAACACTTTTTATTTTCTTTGGTCCCAGTACATTATCTAAACAGAGTAGAACTGACATTGAATCACAAATAACTTAAGTTCAGAATGAGGTACTGAAAAGGTGATAACCGTTTAGTGTATTAATTAGGGATTGCAAATAACAATCCCGCAGCTTGCAGGATCCCGCACTTTTAATGTAAATTTATACAATTCAACAATATGCTTGATAGATTGGTTTATTCAATAGTTTTGTTGATGGCTAATTTAATGTCTCCCGATGAATAATTGTAAGTAGGTCTCCCTAAATCCCATAAGCTTGCTACAGCCTCCAAAAGGGAATAAAAGATCTGTAAAAGTATTTCCATTTAATTGATAAATGCTAATTTCAACATAAACATTTAGTTTGCTTTACGCAAAACTATTCAATATTCACTAACATTTGTTTCTAACATCCATGCTCTTAAAAATCTATAAACTGACTGCAAGGAAAGGGTTATTATTATTGTAAAAAGGGCCTGCTCATAACCTTGATCATGCCTGATTGAAATTATTAAAATTATATTATATACTCCTAATGTAATTTTAAATTATGTGTGGATCTCATGCTGTGGGATTGCAATCCCTAGTATTAATTCCACCGTTTTCTTTGGTCTAATAACAACACATATAATATAATACATAAAAGAACAAATACTAAACCAATTTGCACTTAATAAAGTTGTCACAAATATTTAAATCATGTTTCATTTAATGATAAAAATGTATGAGAACAAAATACATGACATGATTTAAGAAATTCAATTGAGAGGATTAATAATAATTGATCTACCACCACCACACAAAGCTCACATTTTTATTGTTAACTGTTTGCATTGTACCATTGAGCTATTAAGATTCTGTACAACTCTTTAGAAGATAATTATAATGAATTAATAGAGTGCATTCAATTGATGTTTCTTTCAAAGTATGTTAACTTTCCAGAAGTTTAATTTCAGAGTTACTTCTAAGTTGACTAATATACAAATCTAATAAATTATTATCACATTTTCTTAATTCTAAAATTTCTAGAAAAGAATCATTTTTGAACTTGTTTCTCATGTTCACACCTCTTCGGTACTTGGCAACCAAGACATTGTGCTTCTGGCTAGTCGCACAAAAGTTATAAAACAACTTTTGCTCCATACTATAACTTTTATTGATACCATTTTTGAAATATCTATAGAATAGTTGTTCTTCATAGTTGCACATATTTTGAACTTCAGTCCATTCTGTGGTAGTCAATCCAAATAGCAGGCCGACTTGGGTACCTTTGACTGTACATGTTACTTGTCCTGAACGATCACTTATTCTTATAGTGGCGCTAGATGTTACTTTTCCTCTATAGTTACTGATCTTGACCGACTCAAGGTAGTATTCTGTCAGCAATCCCCATCCCTTTATATCGGGTTTAAGCCGTCGTACCTCAGTAAGTTTTAAAGAAACAACAGAGTGGTAAAAGTTATTGTCAACTTGTTTTTGATTCATGAGAATCTTGCAGCACTGTTTAATTATTGACATAGGTGAGTTCACTTCAGCACTGCAATATTTCGTATTTCTGCACCTGACACCTGTAATGTTTAAACCAGTTGTCGGACCAACACATCTCAGTCATAAGTTATTTAAAGTTATTGACTTAAATTAAAAATACAATTCCAAGCCTTGCAAATATTAATCAAACTCAAACGAGTTTTGTATGACTATGACCAAGAAATAAATAAATATTAAATTAAAACCGCAACCGCACCATTGACAATGACATTACGCAGCTGGTGTCTTGTCACTGTCAGTCAACCAAAGAGTTTAATGAAACTATGGCAGCTGTCAACCCTCGCGTTGCCGTTTCCCTTTTTTTTATGCATGGTTATCTTGAAGTCAGCTTACTTCTGTCCGCCGCCGCAGGCTGGCAGCCAGGCCGTAAAACTATAGACTAAGTGACAACGCGCTAAGATCACCCCCCTGCGGAGTTAGAGTCTCGCGATGGTTCGTACCGGGTGGTCAGTGTCAGGTGATGATGATGATGATGATGATCTGCAGGGCTATTGCGTATCTTTCTAAATGTGTCCATCGATTAACTGTCAAATGGTTCCATTTTTTTTCCAGTGCCTTAGGGCAGATATTGGGTAGTCGCTAAAATTACTGCATGGACCTAGGATGCTGTAATTTTTATAGTAGGTTCCTACTAATATAAAAAAACGATTTGCAAAGTTTCATTCGTCGGGAACGAATAGTTTAGGAGATATTAATTGTAGAATAAATTTTTGATTGAAAAGACGACATTCTAGGACATTTCACTATTTGGTTCAAACCACAGACTATTTTGCCACTGAGTATAACGAATGTGTGGAATGTTCAGTGAGAAAAGCACACATCATTTTCATATTAAAAAAAAAAAGGAAGTACAATTACGTAAAATATAAATATTTGGTTTGATTTTATCTACTTCCCATTCAGATTTGTTAACTTAACCTGACACTATAGAATTGGTCCATGAATGTGGCCTCACAACGAACCTGAATTCAGAATCGAATATTTCATCCCCGATACTGCGGAGTGTCGACGGAGGGATGGCAGCCCCCGCCTGCCGTGAGAAAGGCGCTGGTATCGAGCGACCCGCAGTGACCGAGGCTGGTCGCTGCTGGAGGTGGCGACCAGCTTCCCAGTTTGTAATCTCTGTGTACATAAGTTCCTTGGTGGAGAATTCTGGCAACCGCAAAACTGAATTATTCATAGACATATAAAAAGTATGGACTGGACATACCTACTAAAAAAAGGTGCATACCCACAACCTAGAACGGTACTCAAAATGGCTGCCAATGCTAGGGTTGTGTCAATCATGGAACATAGTATTACTGTAACGTGTATCGATACTAGTACTACTTAATAGTATTACGAGTATTAGTATATAACACGGTTGAATTATAATTACCAGTCCGTTGTAACAGAAAACTATGAGTAAATTTACTTTCCTTCTGATACCTGACAATAAAATTAATTTAAAGTGGTTTTCTGAACACAATTAAAGAATGCTTTTTACATTTACGATTTCGGTTATACAGGGTGTAAATCAACCCATCACACACCCGTTAACCAAGTATTCTGTACATCAAACTAAATACCCCTACGCAAAAATTTTTGCTGGGAAACGATATTTTTTTTTGGGGTCAAAAATTACATTTTACGGTAAAACTCAATGTAGCACTCTTAAAATATTATGCTATTGGATGCTTTGAATAGTGAACGGGTCATGGAGGTAATTTAAGTAAAGTTAAAACCTGAAATACTAGTCTTTACAAAAACAGCTGTGAAAAATTTGAAACTTTGACCCCCAATATCTCCGTAACTAGGAGGTTCCGAGGTATAGTCTAGAACAAAAAAACAATCGCAGTGGTGGGGAGAACAAATGCCCTTCGTTTGCGTTAAGGGTACTTTTACACACTATACAGGATGTAAATCAACCCATCACACAGCCGTTAACCAAGCATTCTGTACATCAAACTAATTACCCCTGCGTAAACTTTTTTCCTGGGAAACGACTTTTATTTTTGGGTCAAAAATTACATTTTTCGGTAAAACTCAATGTAGCACTGCTAAAACATTATGCTAGTGGTTGCTTTGAATAGTAAACGGGTCATGGAGATAATTTAAGTTATAACCTGAAAAACTAGTATTTACAAAAACAGCTGTGAAAAATTTGTAACTTTGACCCCCAATATCTCCGTAACTAGGAGGTTCCCAGGTATGGTCTAGAACAAAAAAAATATCGCAGTGGTGGGGAGATCAAATGTCCTTCGTTTGCGTTAAGGGTACTTTTACACCCTATATATGGGTCTGTAGATTCTGGTAGGTATGCAGGCAGATCCTAGTGAAAAGCAAATTATTCTAATAGGAAGACAATTATGTTTCTATTATGATTAACATACTGAGTGGTGGAGTAAAATAAAATAAGAATGATTTTTATTAAATCTGTTTATTGGTGTGATAAGATGAATGATGTTTATTTTGCAAATAGGTTTTAACATACACTTTTACAAGTCACTTTTATTAAAACTAGATGGGGCCGGTGTTTCGTACCTGACTACTCTGAGAAGAAACTTCCGAAGCAAACTTAGAGGTTATGGTCTCTTTTAAAGTCCAGACATAATCTTGGTATACACACATGAAGACTGTGCATTTTAGTGTCTGAGATGGTCAATTGAACAACAGATTTTAGTGGACCAGTCCAGTCGGTGCAAGCATGCTGATGTCTTATTTTCAGATCACGTATAACCATCTTAAAAGTCTGTGGGACGGTATCTCGGTTCCGTGAACCACGGGCCAGAGCTAGCACGGTCACTCGAACAGATATCGTTTCAGTGCAGCGAAGGAACTAGTATCGGACTATTACGGCAACGGTACAACACTATTCATGTTTTTAAACAAACGAATGAAATTATGAATTAACAAAAAGGTCTCTGGGACGGAAATAAACCCAAACATTAACACTTGAGCGATAAATTAATGAACGCTTAGCTTTTTTTTTCATCGAAAGTGTATTACTCCTAAATACTATTGCATGAAAACCGGCTTCTAACCTGCGCACCGACAATTGAGGTTGATTTTCCTTCTTTCTTGCACCACACTTCGCAATACAACACGCAGGCATTTTGAATTACTGTTTTCTAACATGTACATGCAGTTTTAAAGGTAAATTCCTCGTAATTTTCTCACAAATCTCAATAAAACACAAAGTAAACAACCATTTGACAGCAGAACTACCACGAAACTCGCCGCATAACATGGCGGATACGGCACCTACCTACTATTGTGTGACTCGTAACACCAAATGTTGCCATTATGAGCAACAACTGAATTATTGTTGTCTCTTTCATCAAATACGATTACTGCATTAGGAAGAACGAAACAAAACGATATTTCACAATCTGTATCCTATTTTAGTGGATATATTTTATTATATTATTTTGATATATATATTTTTATTTTTAGGCGATGTAGATTCTGTTTTACAAGACCTACATTTCTTAACAGTACTGACAGACAACTAACTTATTCAAAATTTAACGCAGCAGCTCCTGGCATCAAATTTACAGAAAAAAACTCTCTTCGTTTCCTTGGGTCTCCAATCTTTGAAAATTCTTTTCCCGATTTCATCGAGGAAAAAATTCAAAATTTCAGTGATGTTTCGGAAAGACTACTCCAAATTAATATGCATTCGGCCATCACCATAATTCGTTACTGCTGTTTCGGACCTAAATTAACATATTTCCTTCGTGCTTCCCCTTTATGGAGACACACTCACCTTTTGGACCGAATGGATCAAATTATCAGACATACTTTAACATCTATTTTAAATGTGGCATTGGATGACCGAGCTTGGGCACAAGCTACTCTTCCCATACGTATGGGAGGACTCGGCGTCCGCAAAATTTCCAGTTTAAGCTTACCGGCTTTCATATCCTCGGTCCACGGCACTGAGAAGTTAATCAGGAATATCCTGGCTTCCACACTGATTAATTTTGATGTGCCGTGCTTCTCTGAGGCTATCGAGGCTTGGAAACTCGCTTGCCCAAACACTGAAGCACCCGACCATCCGTTTTCCCAGAGACGGTGGGATGAGCCGCTTTGCAGAGTAGTTCAAAACAATTTAGTGAACACGTCTGCTACTACTGCTGAGCGTGCGCGCCTGCTGGCTGTGGGTGAATGGGAGTCGGGTCTTTGGCTTCACACACTGCCGTCGTCGAACATAGGCACTTTGTTCGACGACACGACCTTCCGCCTCGCTGCTTCTTTGCGTCTTGGTGCCGCCTGCTGTTCTCCTCATCGCTGTCAATGTGGTGAAGCTGTCAACAGCCTCGGTCACCACGGCCTGTCATGCAGCCGTAGTGCTGGCCGTTTTGCGCGGCACGCGAACTTAAACGACATCATCCGACGTGCTCTTGTCGCCGTCGGCGTGCCAGCTGTTTTAGAACCCAATGGCTTGGCACGCGACGATGGCAAGAGACCGGACGGCATGTCTTTATTTCCTTGGAAGATGGGTAGGCCTTTAGTGTGGGACGCAACATGTGTCGATACTCTTGCGCCATCACATCTTCCAAGTTCATCGTGTTGCGCAGGTGGTGCCGCTGCGGCTGCAGAGAACCTCAAGCGGCGTAAATATAGTAACCTTTGTGGAAACTATATTTTCGAGCCGTTTGGGGTTGAAACTCTGGGGCCGTGGGGTCCGAGTGCTCATAGCCTGTTTAAGGAAATTTCTAAACGCTTAGTTGACGCTTCTCGTGACCCAAGGGCTGGCTTTTATCTTGGCCAGAGGCTAAGTGTTGCCATACAACGTGGGAATGCCGCCAGTCTTTTGGGCACATTACCGGCTGACAGCGTTGAGGAGCAGTTTTTTGATGCCCTTTTATAGTTTATTGTTAGTTTATTTATTAGAATTTTAATTAATGTACATAGTTAGTTAATTTTACTCATCATAAACAAATGTATCTATAGAATTTCGCGGCGTCTCCATGTTTTTTCTATTTCAATGGAATTATTCCATCTGACAGAAAAAGTGACATTTTGTTTTGACGTTTGGAGTTTTGAAGGTTATCTTAGACGTATTGTGGTCGTACTCTGCTTATTTCTAGCTTATATAATTTTAAAACTAGCAGTTTACAAGATTACCGACAATCAGTTTCAATGAGAATTGGCTGGATTCACAGATTAGTTAACAAATGGCCCGGGAAAAAGACTCTTGGGATGTATAGATTTCTTCCCATGTTTTTTGTACTTGGAGGTGCTTTGGAGTTTTCTATGATCAACTGGAAAGTTGGAGAAGTAAACTTCTACAGCTCTTTTAAGAGGAGGCAAGCTCACGACTTAGTTGAAGAAAAAATAAAGAAATACGCAGCAGCATAACATGCCAGCCGGAGTGACATGGGGTCAATATATAGCATTTTCATCAGCAGCTATGCTGTCCATGTTTGCTGGATCGCAAATTGTTCATCAATACTACAAACCTTTGCGAGATTTAAATGAATACATTAACAGGGAGCTCAAGAGTCTACCGGATAATGTACAAATTAAAATTAGACAAGAATTGCAAGATGAAGGTGTGTTTAGTAAAAGTTAGAATCATCAATTCTAGTTCCCTTTGATGTATGAATATGATCAGTATGTAAATAAAATAGTTATTTAAAAGAAATATATTATCTTTGTTTACCTTTGCATCATTTTAAAATTAACATGGAAAATCATTCTTCTCAAATAGGTAACTCTTCTGAAGTTGATTAGTTATTGTTCTACTTGACTGAATTCAAGCGCTAGAACAATAAACTGCTTCAAATGATATTGGTGGTTGGCATAACATGACAGACATGTCATGTGTAACCACAAAACTTTTAAAATTCCATAGTCTCCCTTAAACTCGTAAACATGAATAAAACAATTTTCATTATTTGTAAAATGTATTATAGCTAGCTATAAATTTTGGCTCCACTCTTATGATAATATTTACATTAGGTAGGTACATTAATTTTAACAATAAAATTTTATATTCAATAAATTATCTTAAAACTTTATAACTAAAATAAAATAGGCACTTACAAAAGTCATTTTTATAGAAATTAGATTAACAACTTAGTTTTCTTACAAACAAATATTATACATACTTACTAACAGCTTAAACTTTGTTATAAACAAAATATTACACTTAGTCATAATGAAATCATCTCGGTCTTTATTTATTGAGTATTGATATTTAACATGATACCTTACTTTTTACGAACTGTTTATCACATGACACATTAGTTGACATACCAATTAGTATAATTATCATGTAGATTGACTACAGAGATCTTGATTCCATCCCGTGCCCAACAATATTAAACTCTTAATCTGAATCTTAAAATTAGATAAACATATTTATTTTAATCTCTTTTTTTACAGTTAGTTTTGTATGGCGTATAAAGAAACTATACAACCAAAGCATCAAATGCAGTCTTTTAAAATGTAAAATATTGTACAACATTAGGTCATCTTGCTGAATTTGATATAGTTCGTCGAATCCAATCGACGTGAGAGCTAATGGAGTCGTATATGCGAGGTCTCCCCAGACCTATTTTTGTACAAGCGATGCGCCACCCACTGACTCCTTCCAGTGACCATTGCTTTGTTTTATCGTTGAAGCACATCATTGAACTGCCTGCATATTCCTCCTCCTGTGAAAAAGAAAGTAGTCTTATTGTAGAACCCATTTTGGCTACATAAGTAACTCGTGTTCTCGATTTAAATTCTCTAGATACTTACATCACAGTCATCCTGGTCATACAAAGGTTCGGCGCATATTCCATTGCCAGTAGCAATACTGACATTCTCGCACGTATTCATGGGACTGGTCACCACGTGTACCCTTTGCAGTTGGTCTTTATTTCTTGTCCACCCAAGGGTGTTGCAAATATTTTGTGTCGGTTGTTCGGCGCCGTTTTCAGGTAGACATATAGGTCTCACGAAGTCCGTCATCTCTACGGGTTCTTCTAGCCGTACTAGCGCCAGCATACTGCCTTCTACCGGAGATCGAACCATGCCTACTATTCGCCTTTCCTGTTGCCAAGGTGTCGTACTTTGTATGCGCACTGTTCCAAATCTAGCAGTCCATTCAGCTTTTGGTTGTCCCTGCAATAGTATTAGTTTGTTTAGATTTCATCTAGGTGCTCAAGATCTATGGCGTTCTTTGACGTTCGAAAAGTGCTGATTATCAGCCTAGTTTGAATAAATGAATTTTGATTTTATGGCAGAAAGATATTTCGTAACTCACGTATTATCAGAGACTAAAGATACACTTACTTGGAAGCAGGAGGCAGTAGTAATAAGCCAGGAGGGGTGGATGAGCGCGGCGTCACAGGCGTGCACGTGCGTACGCAGTAGCGCGGCGTGCCACGGCCAGTCGCCCGGGCGTGCCGAGCGTGGTAGGCCCTCCACGCCCGCCACCGCACTGCTACCGCGAGCAGATGTCACACCACATTCTGAATCGTTACAATATAAGCTGGTGAAATCTTTGCTTCACACTGATTCACACAACTGTGTAGGAAGTTGTTTCTCACTATTCACAAAGTCAATCTGTAGGTCTACGGAGTTCCGCTAGCTAACTAGATTTGACTCTGTATATGGTGCGAAAAATATACCTGTCCTTAACATTATTTAGTGGAAACTCACCTAAATGGTCACAAATGACTCGTATCACTTTTCGTTCGGGACATTCACTTTTGAGAAAAGATATTTCTGAGGCGAAGGGGTCCACTATTTCGACATACTGTGGTTTTTCTTTGTTTCGGTCAGTCTTTTCATCCTGGTCCACATCTTCGGCATCTGGAACTACTTCTGCGCTAAATGAAGCCCTGTAATAAAGGAAATTGGTCTATAAATCACACACACACGTCACTTCGTAACTACCTATTTGACCTATTAAAGTAGATACTTAAATATATTTATTCCAGTTTTATCTTTATATCAAGGTCCTCTAGTCTGAGCTACGTAATAGGTAGGTATATACACTTACGCTTAGGTCTTTACGACGATGTAAATAAATAACAATACTGTGATTGTGTCACTTTACTACTAACTTCTATCCACAAGTATTTGTATGTATGAATATAGATAGATGGTAAGGTCGTGTCGATTGTTTGTTTTTTAATCAACAATTCATATACCTAAATGCATGAATTGAGTGGAACTTATGGGACAGTAGGTGATAATGATAAGTACCTATTAAAAAATATCGAACTGCCAACGACATAGTAGATGATGATTTCTGTTTTAATTGTGCACCTAGTAGATAAAGTGAGATAAGTGTAAAGGTGAATACTCACTTGAAGGTAAGCGCTTTACACAGCGAAGCAGCAACGCTGGTGAGCGCACGTTTGTCGTGCTCGTAGGGCGCCGCACAGATCTTGCCGTCCCGCCCGCCCTCAGCCCACACGGCATACCCGCTGCGACTTCGTATGGCACCCAGGGTTGACTCACTGTTCTCTCTGCGCCAGGACGACAGGGAGCGAGCAATCCAAACTGTGATTTAAAAAATTGCATAAAGAAGTTATAAAATAAAAGAAAACATGCTTGCTTCTACGGTGGTCTAACAATAGTGCCTTGTGGTACTCCACCAATTTAGTGATAGGACCTTGTGGTATATGGTACCTACTACAATAAACTCCAATTTCGTAGCAATTATATAAGGGTTCAATCAAAGACAGTCGTATGGGGTACTCCTGCTTATTTGTAACAAGTTCCATTAATATTTAATATTTTGGAATTATGTTCGCTTTAATTTTATCCTGGAAAACAAAAAGCAGTAAAAACGCTGGAACAACTTACGGCATCCAGCTTCGTCGCTACCGTCAGGGCAATCGGGTGTCCCGTCACAACGCAAATGTGCGGGCAGACAGCGTGTGTGTAAAGCACAGCGCAGACCTCCGGCACCCGCTGCTGAACAGTGCGCACAACTGCGCTCATCTTCTGCCCCCACACAGTCAGGGATTCCATCGCATTCCCGACGAGATAGGGCGAGCCTTTGCAGGCTGTTAGAGCATCCTGTTGAAGAGGTAATAATAAGATCACGGTAATTCTGGATTCATGACAGGGTTTGCTTTTATATGCATTATTTTTCATACTTCAAAGTTGAACCCACCGTGAAAGTAGGTATTTTGTTAAAAACAAAGTCGAAAGCATACCCGGTTCAGGAGCACATGATCCTGGGCCGAAGTAGTCAGGGAATCGCGCGCAGTCGAAGTGCGGGCGCAGTCGCTCGGGCAGACGAGCCCCGCATCCTGCGTGGAACGCTCGGCAGTAGGTGCGACACGGCCGGATTAGACGGTCCTCCGAACAACGCGGCTGCAGCATTTGGCACACGAAATCCTGTGATATAGAAACATAATTGACTAGGACAAATGACATTTTTTTTGTCTATGTTTTTGCTGCAGCATAAGAAATTTACAGCACCTTACACGAGTTACACGTGACGAGAGACGGTAGGAAAACTGTTGTAATTTTAATTTTATTTGAGTTTCTAAATCTCCGTTGATTTAGAAACTCAAATAAAATTTAAATTTACAGGCAGTTATCCTACTCTTAGTTTTCGGTTCAGGAGCACAGGATCCTGGGCCGAAGTAGTCAGGGAATCGCGCGCATATATAAGTAGGTGGCAAACATAATTTCAGACAGCAAGTTTCTAAGGCATTTAAATGAAATTGTAATCAATAGGTTACAGTTCCAGCCATTTGTCTTATTTCATGCGCTGTTGCGATAACAAATCTGAATTTTATTGCCGTAGCGACAAAATTGTGTCGTCTTGGAATTCACTTGACCGTCTTACAAAATCTTTTACGTTGATGGCAATATACATATTGGAATTTTCGATGTGGGTAAAATATGAAATCTAGGAAACATACTCTAAGTTTTATTTAAGTTACCTGTGCGAGATGTGAACATTCAGCATCCAGGAGTTCTCTAAAAGCAACAAGGTCTCTCATCAGGGCGTCCTTCGTCGTGTGTCCCACCAGGTTAGGGTATGACGTGCTGTTGTAGGGCAGATAGGAGCACAACGGCAACGTCACTGGGGAGCATTCTCGGACCTCCTCGACTGCGTCAGGGGTCACTGCTTCGGTGGTTGGAGTCTCTATAGGTGTCGTCTCTGCCTCCTTTAGCTCTAACGACGATATTACTGAGCTTTCCTGTAACACAAATAATCAAGCATATAACATCACGCTTTGTTTTCTGAAGAGGTAAGTAGAACAGTTTTGTAGTACCTAGCTACTGGAATATACACCCACATTTCACTAGTTATGATGAATGGGTGGTGCTATTCCAGCCACATATACAATATTACTTCCCTTTTTTATCGGATGTTAAACCAATTTAAAAGGTTTTATGTTTTTGCACGGAACCCTAATTATTTTTCTAAAATAAAAGTCACCCCAATTAAACATCAGCTATCTACCAGTAAAAGTTCAGTAAAAATCAGTCCAGCTGTTTCGGGGATTAGCCGGAACAAACCGACAGACCGATATTAAAATAAATGTTTTTTTTTTGTAATCACTATAAGGTACCGTAATATTGTCAAATACATTCAGTTAAATGCTGTTATTTTAAATAACAAACAGACACCGAAATGCTAAATTTTATAAATGAAAATCAATAGGTACGAGTAGGTAGTTACATTCTCCGAACTCACCTTATCTATCGCTGTGGTAGAGCCATAACCTCGTACGCTGCACTTTTGTCCTTATCAGCCAGACATGGCGTATGCAGGCGCTCGCCAGCGACCACCAACTTAGCTTTAAGTTCTAAGTATGTAATAGGCTAGGTAGAATAAGCAGTCTTGCATCAAACTCTGTAAGCTCGGGTCGTTTTTAATAAACTCTTAAGTATAACGGGCCCTAACGTTTTATTTTCGTCGTCGCATCGCTCCCGAAATCTAACTGGCGCAGCCGGTAGGATTGCCGTAAACTGTTGCTTTCGCGGAAAGTAAAGTGTGAAACCCGGGAAAGTGGAAAAGAACACTAAAGAACTTATTCGCGAGTGGTAACGTAGAGTCGTCGTAACTTAAAATCAGTGAGACGTTCTTGGCAATCCTCGAACCAAATAAATAAGATAGATAAGCGTAACGATAACGTGGGTGAGCAGAGATGTTGAAAGTTTATAAAGCGGTTGGACTGTGAGTAATCTTCTACTTCCTTCCTAACTTCCCATACTAGTAATGTTAATATAAAATATATTATTGTATCGATTATTTTATCAAATCTGGAAAATCGAGTGAAAAGCTTTTATGGTAGAAATTAATAACTTAATAATTAGTGAAGTGAATATTATTTTCACGCTATTATATCGATAAGATTTTTCATAAGATTTTCTTTTCTTTTTATTTAGTTTAATAATTGTAGAATTAGAACTTTTATACTTTTAAGTATTTTTTTATTTTAAGTTTTGTGTGCTTATCTTTTGTTCGTTTTACGATTTAATTTAAAATGAGTCACGGCCAGAATCCTGTAAACGCGACAACCGGTGCAGCCCCGACGGCTCGAACCGAAACACCATTTACTATGCAACTTGCTGAATCGTTGATACCTCGGGATGTTTTAAATTTAATTCCAGAATTTAGTGGTGAAACTAATTTACTTAGTTTATTTTTAAGAAAGTGTGAATATGTTATTGAAAAGTATCAGGGGACTACGGATCGAAACGAATTTTTAATGCAGAATATTACAAGTAAATTAAAAAGTAAAGCGGCAGCCTTAATTAGTGAAAGAGGTGATTTTGAGACGTATAGCGAATTAAAATCTTTATTGATCCAACATTTTGGGGATCCCAGGAGCGAGGAATGCGTTGCTATTGAACTGGAAACCCTAAAAATCAAACAAGGCGAGTCATACTTACAGTTTTGCAGCCGAATTCAAGACATTCGTGCTATATTAATTTCCAAAGTGAATCAGAACAGCTCTACAACGTTAAAAGAAGCTAAAAAAATAATTTATAACAATACTTCTCTTAATGTTTTCTTGTATAACTTACCAGAACACATGGTGCGGATTGTTCGAATTAAAAACCCTACTACATTGGAAGAAGCTTTAAAATATGTCCTTGAAGAAGTTAACTTTCAGGAACAATATAATTTACGTAGTAAAATGTTACAACACCGACCGCAAGGTCATATGTTACCATCACCTAATCTAAAGCCTTTGCAAAATAATCATTTCAGACCTTTTACAAACCAAACTCAATTCAAATTTGGCATACCTAATCAAACTTTCTTACGTCCGAATATACCGAATCAACAAATTGGTCGACCGCAAATGGCTCAATTTGGACCACCAGGCGTTGATAGGAGAAACCCCCAGCAATTAGGCTTCCGACCTCAAGTAGGATTATTTGGCTACAGACCCCCAACAGCACCACCTGGTTATAGACCCCAAGTTGGACAATTTGGCTATAGACCCGTTCAAGCTTCGGCCTATCGTCCAACTAATAATTTCCACGATAGTGACGTGACAATGAGAACTGCTCCAGCAGCGCTTAAACCACAACAAGGTTTTCCTATAAATGAACTTTATACGGATGGCGAACAATACTACTACGACGTCACTCATGACGATTATATGCAGAATATGACGACACACTGTGACTACGACTATACAAATATGAATACTGAAGATGTTTGCGTAGATGAGAGGCCTAGTGTAGAAATTACCAAAACTGCTAAAAATTTACATTCAACTGAAAATAACAGTGATCCGGAAACTGTCCAAAATTTTCAAATACATTCAATACAAACCCGCCGGAAATGATAGAACTTAATTTTAAAGCCAATCTAAAACATCCATACATATACATCCCTGAGATAAACGGTAAATTTATGTTGGACACAGGAAGCACACGGTCATTTATAAGTCCCAGAAAAGCTGATGAGTATTTTCCTAAATTAAAATTCTATGAACCATTTACAGTTACAAGCATACATGCGACTAGCGAACATCATGAAGTAGCTGAAATTCCCCTATTTTCCATTTTTAATAACGAAGGGTATCAAAAATTTTATGTTTATGATGTGGACAACAGATATGACGGGTTAATTGGAATGGATCTTATAACTCGGCTTAATGCTGATTTATCGTTTAAGGAAAAGATATTAAAGACTAACGGTGTCAACATTCCTATAATCTACTCCACTGACCCTGAATTTAGACTAGAACCCCGGACCGAACATCGAGTTAAATTACCTGTTACTCAAAAGGATGGCTATGGCATATTAGGTTACAAAGAGTTTCATGAAGGCATTCGAATGCCCGCTGCAATTGTTAAATGTGAAAATTATTTAGCTTCTACTGTTATACAGAACGCAACTAGCCTTGAAATGACTTTAATTATAACTTCTCCGTTCAAGGTTACTTATTTTTCTAACGAGTGTATAGTAAATAACTTAACTGATTTAACTGACGTAGAGATGGACTCATTACTGACAGAAAATTTAAAAAAATTGCGACTTGACCACCTTAATCAAGAGGAATGTGACCTTATTAGTGAATTATGTCACGAGTACAAAGATATATTTTACTGTGAAGAGCTACCTTTGACCTTTACAAATCAAGTTAAACATCATATAAGAACCACTAATGAAGATCCCATTTATATCAAACCATATCGACAGGGTCCAGCGCAAGCTGAAGAAATCAAAAGACAGGTTGAAAAACTTCTCAAAGACAATGTGATCCGCGAATCACACTCACCCTGGAGTGCACCTGTGCATTTGGTTCCCAAAAAGGCAGATGCTTCCGGTCAAGTAAAATATAGAATGGTTGTAGACTATCGCCGACTCAATGACATAACAATAGATGACAAATATCCACTTCCCAATATATTCGATTTACTTGACAAACTTGGCAAAAGCAATTATTTTACAACCCTAGATTTAGCTTCCGGTTACCATCAAATAGAAATTTCCGACACCGAAAAAACAGCTTTTTCAACACAAAATGGGCACTACGAATTTCTTCGTATGCCATTTGGTCTCAAAACCGCTCCAGCGACCTTTCAAAGGACAATGGACAATGTCTTAAGAGGGTTGCAGGGTATACATTGCATGGTCTATTTAGATGATATTCTAATTTACTCAAGTGGTATTTTAGAACATATTCAAAGATTACGATCTGTCTTTGATAGATTACGTCAGACCAATCTTAAGGTTCAATTAGATAAGTCTGAATTTTTACGCAAAGAAGTACAATACTTAGGACATACACTGACTAAAGACGGACTTCGACCAAATAACGACAAAATACAGGCAGTTCTTAACTATCCATTACCACGGACACAGACCGAAATCAAACGATTCCTAGGGTTCGTGGGATATTACAGACGGTTTATTAAAGACTTTTCCAAAATTACACAACCTTTGACAGCTTGTTTAAAAAAGGGTAAGAAAGTTCTGACGGATCAAAAATTTATTGAGGCTTTTGAAAAATGCAAGGAACTTTTAATTAATGCACCTATATTGCAATATCCTGACATGAATAAACCATTTGTATTAACCACTGACGCTTCAGAAGTCGCTATTGGTGCTGTTTTATCACAGGGCCCTATAGGCGGCGACAAACCCATAGCTTATGCTAGTCGGACGTTGTCAGACACTGAAACGAGATATAGTACTATTGAACGTGAGTTATTGGCAATTGTCTGGGCCACAAAACACTTTAGACCCTATTTGTACGGACACAAATTCGACATCTACACTGACCACAGGCCTCTTGTTTGGTTATATCAACTTAAGGAACCAAATAGCAAGTTAACACGTTGGCGTTTGCGTTTACAAGAATACGATTTTAACGTTATATATAAAAATGGTAAACAAAACGTAAACGCAGATGCGCTATCTCGCATCCGCCTAAATGCCCTAAAAGATGACGATTTAGACAACAGTTCAATGATTGTTAATATAGACGAACAAAAAGACATGATCAGACAAAGTACAGACGGTTCTACAACCATTTCCATATCTGACTCTGAAAGAACCGCTACAGCTAGTCCAATAAGTATACCAGAAACTGAGGCAGTTCTTGACGAATCGCCTCACTATCCCATACCGTCTGAGTCTTCTTCCATACAGACAGTTCATTCGGCCAAAGATCTCGAATCCAATGGAATACCGATCTTGAACGAAGCAATAGATACCAAGCCTAATCAAATACTTGTCTTTAGCTGGTTCCGTAATGAGATTCAAGTAAAAGATTTATCTAGAGACAAACAAAAGGTATTAGAAGTATTTCTGCCTCTTCACAACTATAATCTCATCACAGGATTTTTGAAAGACTACATAAAACCAAAAATTAAGTATTTCATTTATTTCGAAAATCAAGAACTTAGAAAAGATTTCAGTAATATCATAATTTCTCTGTTTAAGAAAGATGTGGTTAAGTTTTACGAATGTACCGAACGTGTCGTTTACGTCGAAGATGAGCAGGAACAAAGAGCTATAGTAATTAAATTACACGAAGGCAAGACATCTCATCGTGGGATCAGCGAAACCATGAAACGAATTCGTCGTAATTATTATTGGGCAAATTTAATTGAAACTGTTTCCGCCATTATTAACTCATGTGAGCGTTGTAAAACTTCTAAATATGATAGGAAACCCATTAAACCTTTATTGCAACTTACACAAACTCAACATGCACCTTTTCAGGAAATATTTATAGACCTGTTTAGCATAGAATCAAAATACTATTTAACTTTAATTGATGCCTTTAGTAAGTTAGGCCAAGCCATAGAAATTCCATCTCGTTCGTCACCTGAAGTGGTTAGAGCGTTGATGAAATATTTTTCATTTTACGGCATACCACAGAAAATAAGTTCTGACCCTGGAACTGAATTCAACAGTGAATTACTAAGAGAACTAACAGAATTACATAAAATTAAATTACACATAGGGACCCCAAACAATCCAAACTCTATGGGTCTCATAGAACGTTTTCATTCCACAATTATAGAAATTTACAGATTGGCAAAATATGAAAAGAAGTTTACGGACGCAGCTTCCGTAATGACTTATGCCATTATGGCCTATAATAGCACTATTCATAGCACCACAGATTTAACACCGTTTGAAGCTGCATTCGGTCATACCGAATTAAACTCTACATTTAACTCTGAATTTGATAAAGCTTACAAACAACAATTGATTAGGGATCATAAGAAGAGAACTCAGGCACTCTATAAGTATATTTCGGAGAAATTAAAAGGTCACAAAGAAAAAATTTTAACGAAACGAGGAGGGGAATTAGAACCAGTTTTAGAAATAGGTAATCCTGTTTTCGCTAAGGCCGTTAATAAGAGACAAGCAAAAGATAAGCCTAGGTACCAAAAAGCCGTTGTCACAGGCCATATAGTACGCAATGTTATACCAATTAAATTAAAAAATAGGGATACCAAAGTACCTCTAAAAAACATAAAACGTCCTCCACAGGTGGAGTTTGATCCTGGTGATATGGACAACAACCAATTGGACTCTCCCAAGCCAGGCCCTTCAAGCAGTAAAGATTAGTCAAAACCCTGGTATTCTTCCGGTGAAGATAGGCCAAGCGTTTATTCAATATGATAAGTGGTCTATTGTTAAAATAATTAATCTTCAAGGCATAAGCACAGACCTTTCCTTTAATATTCAAAAATATTCGGAATTCAGCCAAATATTACACATAAATAAATTCCATACAGATGAGTTTATGGCACTTAAAACACAAGTCGAGTATATTCAAAATCAGACCGAAGAGAAATTACAGCAATTAATTCCATCCAAAAGATTTAAACGTGGTATTGTAAATCCTTTAGGCTCTATAATTAAAATTATAACTGGTAACCTTGATCATGAAGATGCGGTTAGATATGATAACGTAATTTATAATATTCAGACTAAAGAACAGGCAATAGCCAATAAATTCTCTGTGGTTTCTGAAATGTTGGATCACTTTCTGAACACTACTGAAATAATTAATGAAAATACAGACAAAATAAACAAGCGCATTAAATTACTTGAAGGCCTTGTAGCTAATCTTAACACAAAAGATAAGCATTCAATTTATATGACCCATGTATTTGGATTACTCAATCAATTTATTGTAAACTTTAGGACTATCTATGTCAAACTTAGCGAATTAGAAACCGCTGTTGCATTTAGTAAAGTATCTGTTTTGCACAAAGCCGTATTAAACTCTGATGAATTGTTAAGTTTATTAAAACATATTAATGCACATGACAACATAATGTATCCTGTAAATGATAAAAATTTAATTAATATAGAAGAGTCATTGTCTGTAAAAGCTTACCTTAAAAATGAAGAAATAACCTTTATTATTGAAGTTCCGTTAATTTTAAATGTCACTTATAATTATTATAAATTGTATTCCCTTCCTATGGATTCCATGAACCAAACCTTTGTTGTTTTTCCCGAATTCCCTTACCTTTTAGTAGAAGGATCCAAATATCGTCCGATTGATCAACCATGCCAAGAGATAACAGTCAAGGAATACCTCTGCTCTGAAAATAACCTCATTCAATTTGTAGAAGAAACCTGTATCGAACAACTAATGAAATACCAACATAATCTGTCGCGATGTATTCCCCGTCAGATAAAGTCTGAACACCTGAAACTACAGAAGATTAGTCCAAATAGTTGGATAATGTATACCAGACACCAACAAATTATTTCGCAAATTTGTGGTAATGACGACACCAAGGAACGCATACAAGGAACATACATTATAACTATAGAACCGCAATGTGATGTTTCTATAGATAATATCCAACTCCATGGACAGCGTTCTTACTTCCTGCAGACAGAATATAAACCCGTTCCTGTGATAAACTTACCCGATCTACGAGAACTTACCTCAAACGCCGTGAAAATGGAACCTGTAAACTTGAAAGGAGTTAACCTGGATGATATACGTCAACTAAATTACCTTCTGATGAATAGTGCGAATAGTGAAACCAGTGAAATTAACGGTGATAGTGTCAGTGCCGCTCTGTACTCTCTGTACGCGATCGTCTTTTTATTGTTAATAGCTATAGTTATTTATAAGTATATTTTAAGGAAAATTTGTAAAGGGCAGGATCGTCGTTTGAATGGTGTTGAAAACAATCCTACTCAACAGGAGGAAAATAGAGTAATTCAGAGACCTGTATTATTAGTGTCTTAACTCTATGACGATTACTCCTCATAAATTAGTTTTAAATATGTGAATATTATCTTCACGTTATCCTATAATCGTTTTAACTACTTAAGTTTTGTCATTTAATAGTTTCTTATTTTTGTGAAGTTCTTGGAAAATCTCTGTTTTTCCGATAACTTCAGTCCAAGGGGGGAGGAGTTACATTCTCCGAACTCACCTTATCTATCGCTGTGGTAGAGCCATAACCTCGTACGCTGCACTTTTGTCCTTATCAGCCAGACATGGCGTATGCAGGCGCTCGCCAGCGACCACCAACTTAGCTTTAAGTTCTAAGTATGTAATAGGCTAGGTAGAATAAGCAGTCTTGCATCAAACTCTGTAAGCTCGGGTCGTTTTTAATAAACTCTTAAGTATAACGGGCCCTAACGTTTTATTTTCGTCGTCGCATCGCTCCCGAAATCTAACTAGGTACGCATGTATTTACATCCCCAGGTTTTGTTTGACGCCGTGAAAAGGAGTTTATTTGAGTTGGGCGGTTTTGTGAAGAGAGGGATTCAAACAGATTGGAAATTCAACAACGAACACGTGTTAAAGTAAAATAAAAGGAAGAAGTTAGTGGACTGTCAATATTTGTTTTCAAGTTTTCATACGGTACCTATCTATTAACAAACGTTAAACCGTTTTCAAAGTAAAAAGAGCGTAAAGAGATAAAGTATGTTACAAGGTGCTAATTGAACTGCTTACCTCAATATGCAGCGTCTCGGGTAGCGTGGTTATCTTGCTCAGGAGAGCTGTGGGTACTGCCAACTCGCGCGCCAGCACAGCTGTCACTTCAGCGGTGCTCACCGCCGTGAAAATCGGTTCGAAGGACACCTCGAAGTGGACGCGGATACCTTCCGCAGTACTGGAAATTATATGCTGATTTAGTTGTTAGCATAGATATCTAATGGTCAGACAACGGAGGCAACGGTGCGTTGCTCAGCGGTCGGCGACCTACGTTTTAGATCCGTTGTACTGTCACCGAGCTTTGACCGAGGAGTCCTACCAGGAGTTGGGTAAGAATCCAGTTAGACTGGCATGCATATGAGGCTCTTTAACATAACTTTACTAAATGGACAAAGCATTTCGCGGTAATGCCGTCAGCTACCTACCCATCATTAGCTTCAGTTTTCTCTCGCGTTAACTTGTCCACTTTGCCTTTCTTATGGTTTTCCGTTTTGATTGTCTCAACAGTTGAGATAATGTCTTTAGAGAGTTGTGAGAAACTAGTCGCGTCGTCTAATCTCTACCGAACTTCGCGATTGAGTTAGTGTCAAAGTTTCCAGGCACTCCAAGGATCTCTAACTACAAGGCGGCTTCCGAGATTGAAATATTCCAGATAATTTGTTTATGTTATTACGTGACTGTAACTGTTTGCTTATGTCATCTCACAGGTGGGCAAAGGCCTGCTCCCATGACCTCAAAATTCTTCGATCCAGGGCCAATGTGCACTACTGGTCGTTGGTTCTGTCCAGCTCGTCTTACTATCTCCTGCGAGGTCTACCGTGTCGAGAGATCTGCCTGTGTCAGGCAGGGCTCCACAACCATCATCGCGCATACGGCAGACTTAGCCAGTCCACTTCAGTTTAGCAGTCTTTTGAGCAACGTTAGTAATTTGTGTTTTGGAGCGCAGTGTGGTGTTATCTCATTAAAATAGTTAAGGATACCTATAGGTATTTTAATAACGCAAACAGAAGTTATTTTTCCCTATTTGTGGCTTCACAAGGTTTTTGTTTACGGTTGTTATGTTAATGCTAACGCTTAAGTATTCGTTGCGTAACAGTTACGGTCAGTAAATAACAATTATGCTAGAAAAGCATTAACAAGAGCAACAGACAGAAGAGGAAATCACGTAAGATATAATAAAAATAAGAAAAACTAGGACAACTATTGGCACAGCAAATCTGTTTTAGTGCTTCCGCCAGCTAAATCTTAGTGGGAATGAGAATTTTTTATATGTTTGAATAACATTTCAACAGCTTCATGTTCTCAGGGATGTGCTTGTCGAAGCTGCGCGCTAGTTTGTGAAATGATTTTTGCAATTAAAATTTCTAAATGACAGTACTGAACATTTTTACATCGAGATTCATTACCATGACTGGAGCAAATGTATTGTTAAAGGAAGTCTAAGTAAGAAGAGATCGCCGTCCATCCAATCCGGGTAAGTGGCCGGTTTTCCAGCGGTGAAAAGGTTCACGGCGACCATTGTAACATTACAATTTTCGATTTGAATTCAGCTCGCAAAAAGAAAGGGCCGGAACATAAAACATCGGGAACAACCTTCAATGTGGATTACCTACATTGTACAGACAACGTGCGCCGCATAGAAACTACTAACGAAGCTCTGAAACAAAGCACGTATAGAACTTTCTTGTGACAAATACATAGCAATGGAGCGATATGATATCGTATGACGCTTTATTTATAAGGATCGGCGACGTTTTATAGTACCTACATAAAAAGTAAAAGTTGTTTTATATCAAATGGGTCTCGATTTCTACGATACGTACGACTAAATGTATAAAAAGTAAATTCCTATGTCAAGTTGAGTTTGTCTACGATACGCCAATGCTACCGGTAAAAATATTAAATGGGCACAAAAACCATAAGGTCAGATCAAATACCTAATTGAACACGTTGACCACTCAGACCACTCTATAGCTAAGAATTTTCAATTGCCTTTAGATAGAATGGTTATAATTTATCAAAATCATTATGTGGTTGTCAGTTCGTCAAATTATTTTAATTGTATATCACCATCACTATCATAAGCCACATCTTGATATTGTAGCGTTTTAGTAAAACATGGCATGCGCACGCTCCATTGCAGACCTCGGAGATTTCGAGAAAGTGTACTTTCTCCGTCCATCGGTAAAGACATTACTAGTCAGCACCCATTAACATAATATTAATTTACATGTTCATAAAATCTTTGAAATGATTTTAGCCTGGTTATCGAAGTAGGTGTTTTTTTAGCCTGATAGGATTTTGTGTTTGACCGTGATTCGAGTTGGCAGTTTGGCACTGTTATGAACGGGTTTTAAATGAAATGTTTTTGAATAGCAAATATGTACCTACTTAAAAGAGGTCACAACTCGTCAGTTAGTCATCGTAAAACTACAGTAATTAATTAGGTATTTAGTTCAAGACAGCATTATATGTGATTTGATCGCATCCATGTTTCAGAAAACGTGGATCAATTCGGATCCAAGATAAAGTTAATCAATATTGAGTTTCAACGTAGCGAAGTTGCAATTAAAAGCTAACTAATTGCTTAAATGTGTGTAGGTATCGTTTCTTAATCATTGAATTGCATTGTTATTTCTGAGCATTTCGTTTATAACCTTTTCTTTTTGTTACGACTCTTTGGATTTTGTTGTCTTGCTAGACTTTCGAACCAACCAAGGTAGGTACCTATCTAGTTAGGTACCCACTAACATCTACTGTACCTATGGGTATGGAGTGATTGGCCCTTTCCCTTCCATAAATATATAAATTCGAAATGTTTGTTGTATAAGCCTAATAGATTGCTTTTATGCTTGCTTAAACTTTTTTTATATATTTTTCTTAACCATTTCAGTCATCGATCATTTGATGCCGGAACCAAGCAGTGAGTCGTGCGTGTCTTATAAACGGCACACAATAGTAATCTTACCTGTCCAAAGCTAGTATGTCTGCAGAAACAAAACAGGATTTCAATTCAGAGTTTAAATATAGATTGAATAGCGCCTGCTGCAGTTCATTTTCACGTGTCCGGTTGGCTCTGGAGTCAAGGTCGTTGCCCTTCTCGCCCTCCCCTTCGCTGGCGCCCCACGAGGTAACGACGAACGAGCCCCGGAACGTTTGCCGGTTAAGGGGATCTCCGAACAGATACATGTCTGTAAAAACAAGTAGAACATTATTACTTAGAAAATTTATATTATTATGTTCAATGGTGGAAGTGTTTTGTTAGATCAATTACTGTACTGTACCCTACCCACGTGCAGGTAGCAGAGTACCTACGATCTATGTGCTTTCGTTTTTTCGTGCCAAATTGGGTTTCTCCAATTAGTATTTTCTGTAGACTGTAGTGATTCATGCCAGCATTTGTTTGAAAAAAGAAACTACTTACGTACTTAATACAATGAAAGATAGGTACGCATGGCAAGAATTTATAATCTTTTCAAAAAGGGAACCAACTGTTAGGTATCAGTGCCGAAAATTGACCACGTACAATCATGTGTACCTGGTCTATGTACTGTGCGAGCCAACTAAGAATAGCGCTGTCAAGACGCCATTTTGTTCAGCAAAACTCGCGAACTTCATTACCAAAGCGTACGGTGTGCAAAAAAATCAATGAAGAAATTATACTCAGTTTAATTATTTAATGTTCACTTTTATATGGATATGAAAAAAAGCATGTTAATAAAAATATTACACGATTTTTTTAACTTTTAAAGTACTTGTGCACATTAAAACGATTTCTCGTGCTCTAGGATGGAGCACCGCACCTCTCTTTGAACTCATATTGAGTTGAAAATTTATTTATGGAATTCAAGAAATAATATTTTATAAAAAATGAACATAATATACTTATTATAATAATTAAATCTATGATTAACAAAACATAACATTTCTTATTCGCATTTCTTTTTTTGCTGGCAGTACTTATCTGTCAGATAAGTACTGCTACGGTGTGAAATTGCAGCAAGCGCGATCCTATTCTTAGTTGGCTAGCATTAGTAACCCAAAGCCTGGCCACATAAACTGGTTATAGGTATGATTCCCGCATTCAGGCGCGGCCTTCACCAGGTCATCGATCTACCTTGTTGGCCTTTCAAAGCTACGGCTTCCGGTAGACACGATAGTGTGTCACAGACTCCCACTCCAGAATCTTTCGACAACAGGGGATGGAAGCATCCAGTCACATGGGTTTTTCGTAAAAAAAACTTTTCGCGTACTTCAAACCGAGTGTAGCTACATTTTAAATGACTTGGACATTTGTGCTCTATTAACACATACGATGTTTTAAACGTACCAACCAAAGCTAAGCAAACAATGCGCATCTGACAAACTGAACTCAGTGGATCCAACAAATATAGGCCAAGCATAGTAAAAACTGAGGGGCGTTATGGAAGAAACTCTCCACGACTAATAGTAGAGTCCAAATTTGAAATAGATAGCTTAATTGACTAAAACTATATCCTGTAGATGAAGGTACACTTTGACTAGAAGGATATACAGTCGACGAAAAATAAAAGCTCCTTACCAGTCCACCCATCTGATATTATCTATAACCCATGTCATTCCTAACAACAGCCATAATGAGACACGCGACACCACTGTCGTCGCGTGACGGAGGCAAAGGAAGTAGGTGGCGAATTCGTTCAGAGCACACAACCGTGAAAGATTAACGATAACGTGATGCAGATACATGATTATATAACTTCAATAACACCTATTGAAACCGACATTTATAACTCAGTTCGGAGTAACATTAGCAAGTCACGAAACTCGCGGAAGTACAATCTCTTTTCTTTATCGATCACTCTCTGATTTTAATTGAGGTGATCAATTTTATTTTCGTGACTTCAGTCAATATAACATAGGCTTTTGTTGTGTGGCATTAAAGTTTTCCTATTACCCAAATCGCTTGATCGATATATGAAAGAATTGTTATGCAAACTGCACCTAATTAGAAGCAAATTAGATATTTAAGCCTTCAAGATAATGATCATTTAATATGGCAGCATAGCCTGTTACAAGGAGTGCACTTGTCTCCGCGGCGGGCTGCGCAAGGCCACACAGCTTACTAGCCTTTGCTCGGACGGTGACGGGCAAATGTCGCTCAGTTTACGCCTCTACGGCTCTACTGGAACTATGAATGCCGAATGTTTACTAACAAAAGAATCTAAATCAGTCAGATGATAGTTATATTGGGCTGCCGAAAAGCGAAATAAAATTACGCCACTGCAAGTTACTTGCGGCGAATCGATTACTGATTGATATCGATTGGATTGTAATAACTGCGATCAATGAATATTTCGCTCCATTTTAAAGTATTATGAAACGTTCTCGTTTCCGTATGTTTATATTTATGATATCCATGAATGATAAATTGGTGAGTATAACTGCAAGAACACTATTGGCTCTAGGCTACACTTCATCTAAGATGTTTTGCAACTCGGTCCTTTAGTTCAGACGTTGAGTAATGTTACCATTTATGGTTGTAACGTGTAGACCTAAAATTACTCCGAATGTCTGACAAAATTGCTGCAACATTCGCTTTAATTCATCCGTGGCTAATTTCAGTTATTTTAAATTAAATAAAACAACACAACTGCAGCAGGTGTTTTGTATTGCATTGTGAATAACGTGTGTGCAGGAACAGGAACCCCATCTTATCGCCCACTTTTTTATACTTAGTTGGCATGCAAAGGAGTATGTATACATTACAAACGCATCTTTAGAAACCATGTTGGCAAAAACTTGAGCTTATAACATAAATATTTACCTAGATTGCAACCTACTTGCCGCAGAGAATGTTTGTTGAGCGATAGAGGTTTTATCTTTAGATAGTCTAGTAGATAATTTAAGTACATATGGGATAAGTGGAACGGTAAAAAGCTATTTCAAGTGTCACTTAGAGTCTTGAAGTTCGAGGTTTGAGTTGGGTACATGACCAGCTTATCTACGCTGATCTGCTGGCTCACTGCTCATGTAGTCATCGTGAACTCTATAATACGTACGTCCGAGGTACACCGCCACTGCTGCCAGCAGCAGCAGAACCAGCAGTGACGCGAGCGCTGCGCAGCAACCACGGCAGGGCCGGCTCATCTTGCGTCGCGTGAACCTGATGTCGCTGCTCACTGACATCGTCGACTCCGGCGCACGGTGCCGCACGCATCTCTGGTTGCCGTTGCGGGTCCATCCGTATTCCAGCTGAACAAAAAAAAACATGAATTCATTGCATTTAAACCGATTTCAAACGGTTCGCTCGAATTAATGGGTCAGTCGAGTGAATGTTCACGTTTGTTACATTCCACGCTCACTTTTGATTCATTTTCTGTTAAGACATTTCTCTTTGATTGAAACATGCTGAATGAAAAACAAAAATGAACAGAAAGTGAAGCTTCGCATTTCTACTTTTGGAGAAGACGTCAAGTATTTTGAAACAAAACGGAAAAGTTAATAAGCGTTTCGGGTCTTTTCTGTTAATATTGTAAGTACAGTACACACACACACAGTCAACAGTCACAGAATCAGTAGCAGTCACAGTCTACAGGATAGTCGGAAAATGCTAGTCCATGTGAAAGCCTAGTGATATAACGACACATCAAGATAACTACAACGTCCACTATATAATTACACATAACGCAATGCATAATTAACCCTACGTGCGTAATGTCTCACTAACTATGTGTATCTACGTACATAAGAACTATTTAACACCTTGGGAAATTTGTCACTTATGTTACGATCTAGTAATCACACGGAAGTCCATTCCTGAAGAAAATACATATAAATGACATCGCAATAACGTTAACAAGGTGTGAGCTAATTCTTCACCATAGATTTGAAGTTCCTAATATCGTTACAGTAAATTCGGCGTTTAGCTTGGCATTCATTCGGTACAATACATTTCAAGTTGAAGATTGAATGATACGCTCCATCACCTTTTGTGATCTACATAATGTCGAAGCACGTAAGTACTGAAGTAATTCTTTGTTAAACAAATTACGTAAAAAATCTTGTACAACAGAGGTAGAAAAACACGAAACACAAAGTAAAGTTTCAACTATCCAACAGCGTCGAAGATTTATTGCGGACGCAGTTTTCAGCAAGAAAGTTCATAACGTAAAATAGTGACAGACTGACACATAGATGACTGCTCAAGCTTAACATAATTGCTTCCCATTTCCTGATAATTAGGTAAATACAAGACTCATTATTTTGCGGTTTTTTACAGCAGCCATATTGATTTGTCGCACTTATCTCATAATCACTGCATTACGTGACGTGATGTAATTTCTGATGCCGAGGTGCCTGTGTAACACAATAGATAGGTGCCAGTGGCTTCCACATGGTACTTCCTATATATTATATCTGTTACTCAAAAAATCATAGGAAAGGTACCTACCATAAGCTTTCACAACTAACAAAATTTATTTGTTATTAAGAGCATTTAACCATATTTAATATTTGTAATAAAGTAAAACAAAAATCGGCTTTCCTTACATTGAATATTATCAAGGCAATTGCATGATTTGCATGTTATATTCTAACCTACATTGTTCAGGCGTAGCCAATAGCCCCCTAATTTTCGCTACGAGTGCTACGACCTACGGTTTCGTAGCGTTTGCTACATACATCACGTCGGCTATTTGACATACCCAAATTATTTAAATTCGTCAAGAGGACTTTTAAATTGTAGAGCAACATAAGGGACTGGCTCGCCGTCCGTCCGTCTTATGACGACGACAGGCCGCCGGCCGTGTCGACGGCGCGTTCGTGTTCCACGCGCGCCTCAAAGAGATGTCAGCAACATGGAAGGGGCCCGCAAGGGCCGACGCCTGTCGAGGCCGCGGGTTGTTCGCAAGGGATACCGCGGCCTCGACATGAAGGGCTAAGAAGAAACATGGGTGGTTTTTAGTCAGTAGAAGTCTGACACTCCCTTTCGCTCTGCCCAAGAATCTATTTCAAGGACTCGTATCTATATCAAGCCTATGTATAGCGAAAAGTTTTTACCTACGGAGGCATAGATAAAAACTTTTCTCTTTTCGGACAATTAGCGATAATATCGAAATTACGTGTCGTGGTACCCAAATGTGTGTCTGCTCAATTTTGTATTAACAGGCTCTCACACAAGGCCTACTGAAATAAACCGTTTTTGATAAAGCCACATCACACCAATACAGGTACAGTAAGTAGGTAAGCAATAAATAACAGTTATGGCATTTATTCACATCTAATAGGCATGTCATTATTTTTATGTGATTACGGTGTGGCCAAATAGTATGTTACACGCACATTACCTTGTTTATTGAACATACTTAAACTTATCGGCATGACGAAGTACATATATGTAGATAGTGAGGTATGTACAAGTACATACATAGTTATGGTACCCACAAGTTATTTTACCACAAACATGACCAAGCAACTGCATGGGTAATTAATTCATAAATGACACGATATTGTCGGCATGGAATAATTTGGTTCGTAAACACTTCCGTATTCGACAATATTTAGACTACAGAACAAAACACAATTATTAAAACTGGAATAGATAATGATGATTGTGATATCTAAATCGTGATTAAACATAATAGACTTTTTTTAAGAAAATCTACCTGCAGTTATTTATTTAACAAATTTTAGTTGTCGGAATCCATACAAGGATGAGATGAGACTCACACGAGAACAACCTTGGTGCCTATGCATGATACGTTCACTATTCATGCAAAACTTAAAACATTAGCAGATAGTAGACACTAACGGTAAATTACTTAATTTATGATAATGTAAGTGTTGATTGTTCTTAAATTACCTACTTGTAATTAAGAGCTACTTGAAATGAGAAGCTGTTGTAACGCCTTAATAATAATGTAGACTAGCTGTGCCCCGCCACCTTCGTTCGCGTGAAATTATTGAATAAATATAAATAAATATTACTTCCCTGTCTGAATCGAATTTAATTTAAACAAGGATTTTAATTTGTTTGCATATCCAATCCTTTTTCTGAAATAAACGTAGCGTAACGTAGTATTTTAAGTTAGATATTCCTTAAAACATCAGCAATTTGCAAGTAAAAGCCGCGTGAAAATCGGTCCAGCCGTTTCGGAGATTAGCCAGAACAAACAGACAAAATAATCAAAATACTTTCCTTTGTATAATTATAAAACTGTTATTTTGAAATTACACACGGACACTTCAATTTCAATTATTTGTATAGGTTACCGGCGATGTTGTTTCGTGTAATGTCGTAATGTGCATTACTATTTCTCCGTAGTCTCGAGCTCTAGATTTCAAACAGCGAGAAAATAGTTCGGTTGCGTCAACGGAATATGGCTGCAGGTTAACATTCGAACTTTAAAATGCCATTTCGGATTCAATTACTTACTCCATTGTGTTTATGTTTGTTGTAAAGGTTACGTTAGACAGCGTCTATTTACAATTAACATTCAAGTTATTAGTTCAAGTTTTCATAGGCGTGGTTTTAAGGTGACTGCGGAGACTATGTAGAGTCACATATATTCAGTTACTTTAATTATTTGTAAAGATAACTTTGCTTGCAAGTTATTGTAAGTATATAGATCTACTTACGTATTCATTTGATCGTCTTACTCGATTGCCCTCACAATTTGACCTTAAAGCAATACCGTGAATTCAGAGACCGATTCTATTACGAGCGTAAAGCAAAAAACACGAAAACTGTCGTATTAAATTACGGTGATATTGCAATTGAAAACTTCAAATATTGAAAACCGACTGTGAAATATGGTATACCGATTGAATGTACAAAACTGGCAAGAAAGTTCAACGGTGATACAATGTAGCAAGAGCAAGACATTTCCAAATAATGTTTCTATGAAAATTATGACAAGATTTTAGGGTAAGTAAGGCTTAGTTATGCGAGCCTGCCGTTTAGCGACCACAAAAGCGTGACAAGCCTGACATACAAATGGCATTTGGACACAAGCGTGCAGAACAAAGAGAATATTTGGAAGTATTTCGAGCGAACAGTTCCTTCTCCAGGCAGTACCGCAGTACTTGCAAGGTCAGGCTTGCTATTATGTTAATGAGGAAAGCTTTGTTTGTATGAAGAAACTTTAAATAACCTATATTCGTAAGTTATAGATGCAAATAAAGTTTATTTGCCGTTTTGTAATACAAAATAAGAACTTATTAGCCACCTCCTTTGTTTACATTGTTATCTGTAATGAACTCGGTTTAATACAAGATTGACGCAAGCTTTTCCATGAGAGGCAAGAAGAATTCAAGCAAGAATATAATTTCATATTAGTGATGAAGCTATTTATTTACTTTCCGTTGCATGTGCCTCTAGCAGTTATCATTAGCCCTAGTCTTCCCCACCTACCTAGTTAGTAGTAGTAGTAGTGTTAGTTATATCTTTGATACTTCTTTCTTTTATATTAATTTTTTCGTACTTATTTATCAGACATAATTGTTTAGAAAACATATGCTTACAGCCCAGACAGTGTTGTCGCAGGTTTTGCTGAAAAGTCTAAAAGTTAACATGATTTCATGGAACACTTTGACCATTTTTTGCACATTGTTCCGCTCGTGCGGCCTTCATTAAAAACTGCAAGTAATATTCGCCCCCCTCAAGGTTTTATATTTAGCCGTTGACGACAGGTGCCGCCAATGTTTTACAGTCGAAAAGTAGGTAGGTAGGTTCTACTTACTTTAGAAAATACCTTTTTCCATCTTACCATGACGTAACATCCCCTTATCATGGTCATAGTTAAAACTGGGTACCACTTTAAAGGAAGAATCTTGCCGAGAGAAAGTGTCAAATGCGACTCTACTATGTACCTATTTCGTGTTTCATTCCCCGCAGCCGGAGGAGACGGTCTAGCTCTTAGCCACAGAATACCTGACTGCCTGTAGACTGCGTACAATGCGCGTGCAGCGAGCAGCGTGCACTTGTCGCGACCTACATCCCGCCTCAGCCTCACGTTTTTGCTCGGCGCTGCAACAACAAAGCCACTCGACTCAGCTCCGCACGCCGAAGCCTTTTCGCCAGTTTCTATTAAGATCTCTAACTTTAACAATGCGGACGCCCTCACTTTCGTTGAGTACGTGCTCATTTGCAGATAATGGCGGAGGCGACGACCGAATGGTTATTTGAACGTGAATCAGTATCGCCCACGGCGACAGGTGACATCTTGTTGACAGTAAATGGCTAATGTTGGTAGATTAACGGAAACCTGCCTACTTAATCGGTTGTTTCTTACGAATCTGGGGCAAGCCTTATTAGCTAGCAAGACGGACAACAGGTGGATTCATTCTTAAATTGTATACAAAGTAGGTTCCTACCTGGTGCTACGCAAGAAATAATTTGTCACTGCCGGTAAAGAAAGCAGTAATTAAAACACAAAGGTGTCGCTGTGAAAGTTGAACAAGTACTTACAATATTTTTGTCAACTGACACAAACACTGACCGGTGAACGTTACGTGATTGTTTACGCCAGAATATAATTAATTAATCGTTAATTTTCATTACAATGGAACTTAGCTTAATCAATTTCACAGACATTTTATGCTTATTTAATTAAAGCCATTCCTCTGTTTGACTTGAACACGTGTTTAAGTCAAAGGAAATGGTGATTATTGTATCTGATACTAATTGTATAGTACCCCTACATTGGATTAGCGACGTTTACGGAATCTTTACGCAGCCTCTACGCTGCGTCTACGAGTTTCCAGTGTCTATAAATCTAGGTAAGCATCTTCTGCAGGGTAGACATAGATGATACGTATGTATGACCTATGTGTAGCGTAATATCTACGCTTGCTAAAGAATACGCTTTAGAACAGGCTCTTTACAGTATGTTAGAGCGTGTAAAAATAAAAACGAGATAGGTACCTACCTACTCATGTACCTACTTTTACGTGCGTGAACTTTGACATTGGCCATTTATAACTCTACCAGTCTGCACGTAGCTGGGACATAAAATACCTTCATGGCCTTTGCAACTAGCTAACATTGAGAACCTTTTGTTATAACCCTGGTCAAACCTGTCCAAGTATTTTATAGCTCATTCGAGACCTTTTTAAAAGATTTTATAAATACCGACGAAAAATAATACCAAGAGTTTGGCATTTATGTTTGACTAGCTTATGCCTGCGGCTTCGCTCGCGTGGAGTTCCTAATCCCACAGGATCATACTACCGGCTTAAAAAGTCCTATGTGGTAATACACATTTTAAACTATCTGTGTGCTTAATTTTATTAAAATCCGTTCAGTAGTTTTTGCCTAAAAGAGTACTTAACAGACATACATCCATCCACCCTCACAAACTTTGACATTAAATAGTATTAGTAGGATATGATGTAAACCAATTGTGAGTAATGTAGATAAGAAATAAGTAGGCATTCGTGCATCAGTCATCCATCTTAGGCCTCTTCAATCTATATCTTTGGTCGCGACTTCGCAAGGTTGTAACCGGACCGCTGACCGACAGTTTTGAAATACTACCTGCGAACAACCTGTATATGGATCTGTTTTAAACCAAGTGGTACGCATATCTATGTCTGTCTATTCAAAGCTCACCTAGTTCTCAGTAAGTAATACTCAGTACCTAGTGTCTATCTATGTTGGTGCAATTAGAATTTCGTAAAAGTCACAGAATTATCGTTGCTTTTAAATAGTTGAAAGAGCTATTACTAGATGTTGAGATGAACTTCGTGACAAACGAAACTGCAGAAGGTCGTGAACTTTTAAAATTTGTTCACCTTGCTGATTACTAGTTTTTGTTGTAAGTATTTGAATGTCGTAAGGTAAAAAACTTATTTATTTTAGATATATGTGTAATTTTAATGATGAATTTCAGAAATGATGATCTAATACCAAGATCTGTTAGTCTTGTATAAGCTATTATGAGTACGTAGTTTAAAAATAAATAATTAAGTATACCGTATGCGTTTTGATTATGATAATATTTTTATATTATTTACATACAAATTACCACACGACGTAAGCCAACGATCGAAGTGTTTTGTAACTTTTGAAAGTTCATTAATTCATAGTTGGCTCATCAATTGCGAATTTCCTCTTACTTTTTCAAATTGGCATCTATTTATATACCTAACTTTATTAATTAAAACTTCATGACTGTACAATAGTGGTAGTTATATCCCCCCCCCCTGCAGTATTCGATCTGGTCATATTATTATCCTGGTTATTGTCCTATTTAGCCCAAAGGTTGACTAGTAGCGAATTCAACTATACAACCTTTGGGCAAAGTAGGACAATAATCTGATAGATCATAAAACTAAATGGGAGATACCTACCAATAAACCTGTGTAGTATCTTGAGTGGCTACTGGCCGGTGACAAATTCTCATTAACAATATAGAGGTGTGCCGGCCGCCGCCGCTCTGCCGTGTGCGGTCAGCCAACACTGGCCGGCTGAGCGCTGCGACCCGGATCACGGATGACATCGCTGCGACCGCTGCGCCAGCGCCGTTAATATCAACACTGACACACTTCCCTCTCACTCAATTCACATCATTCGCCAAAAAGACACAAAAAGCTTTAAGTTTAGAAACATTCCTTACCTGATTGACTTTCGCAATAATAAAGTTTCTCGATTTCTAAATCTACTTAAGTTCTAATATCTTTCAGTTTTGTTTATTGTAAAAAGTTTAGCAATATTCTACTGGATGACACTCTACACCCTCCGGTAGATGAAATGTGAAACACTCAAAAATACTTATTGCATTAATTACAGTATATACTAGACTTTAATAGGTTTATTAAAGTCTAGTAGATACTATTATTTATACTGAAAACGGGATATTAACCATGTTTACTGATTGTTGACCGATTTGTCTGCTCATAAACATCCACCCGCAATGACTTCAGTTTATCCGTGATCATGGTGCTTGTAACAGCGCCGAAATATCGAGAACTCGAAACAATCAGTAAACAAGGTAAATATCCCGTTTTCAGTATAAATAATAGTGCTAGTGACCATGTCAGTTTAAAATCTTATATCTAGTAGATACTGTAATTAATACAATAAGTATTTTAGAATGTTTCACATTTATGCAATAAGTATTTTTGCAACGTATGAATATGCATGATTTATCATCGAAGATAACCATATTCGATGATAAGTCATGCATATTTATACGTTGCACTCACCACACTTAGCCCTAAGAAAAACACAAAAAAAGTAAAAAATAAACTTCAGAAGAAAAATCAGCTTCTGAAGTCGGTGACATTTGTTTCTTTGAGTTCGTTTTTTTGCCACCGACTTCAGAAGCTGGTTTTTCTTCTGAAGTTTATTTTTCACTTTTTTTTGTTTTTCACATTAATTTGTGATTTTGAAGTCGGTTTTTTGCTATTAAGTTTTTTTATTTTTCCACTTTTAGTTGTAATATTCTACACAAACATTTACTATGCATTTAACATTCAACCAAGAAGCCTAACCCTTAACCTTCAAGATTCCCTTATTATTGCTTTCAACTCTTAACCGTTGAGGAGTAGTACCTTCCATAATCAGCTTACCTAGATAACCTGAAAGAATACAATCATATATACGTCCCCATAATATTATATTAAAGAATTATTTTCCAACTCCTAACCGCTGAGGAGTTATACCTTTCATCATCAGCTCAGCTCATGAAGTGATGACTGCTCGATGCGAATACTTAAAAAGCTTTAGAAAAAGCATGAAACACGTAAAGTCCCTATAAAATTTGAGGGTTGCCCTCGATTTCTCAGGGATCCCATCATCAGATCATGACTTGGTGACAATGGGACGACCTCGGGAGTATACTCTTTCAAACACAAAAAGAATTTTGAAAATCGGTCCACAATTGACAGAGATATGCGCGGACATACATAAAAAAAAAAACCGGCCAAGAGCGTGTCGGGCCACGCTCAGTGTAGGGTTCCGTAGTTTCCCGTCCGTCACAATAAGTGTTCCCACTTATGAGTTTAAAGGTGGGTATCCATACTATCCATTATGTTCGCGATCCAGCAGCGCTCCGCGCTCCTGCAACAGCTCCCGGTAGTGGGTACGTGCGCGAACACGGAGCGTGCAATATTGCACGCTCCGCGGCAGTCGTTCCGACTCGTGACGGTTTTTAGCGCGAACACAAAGGGGAGCGCAGTGTGTCAAAGGGGAGCGCATGTAAAGGGCGCGCGACAGATCCATTGGATCAGTTGCAGGAGCGCGGAGCGCTGCTGGAGCATGAACATAGTGGTAACCCAACTTAAAAAGGCTATTTGTTACGGAACTCTAATAATTACGGAACACTAAAAACGGGCCCACAAAGGACGGTGATAACTAAAAAAAGAGTTATGAAAAAATGAAAACAAATGAAACTTGACCTCTGGATTGTATAGGCGCTCATACGATTCAGGGACCAAATTATATTGGTTAACTGCAGTTTCCATCTGTTGTTTCCATCCAAGTTCAAAATAATTTTCCTAGAAAGTCCTTATAAAGTTCTACTTTTCAGATTTTTTTCGTATTTTCTAAACTTATGGTTCAAAAGTTAGAGGGGGGGGGACGCTTTGTTTTTTACTTTTGGAGCGATTATTTCCGAAATTATTGACATTATCAAAAAATGATTTTAGTAAACCCCTATTCATTTTTAAATACCTTTCCAACAATATATCACACATTAGGGTTAAAATTAAAAAAAAAAACACTTCCCACTTTACATATAGGGGGGCTACCCTAATAAAACATTTTTTTCCAATTTTTATTTTAGCACTTTGTCGGCGTGATTGATACACATATTGGTCCCAAATTTCAGCTTTCTAGTGCTAACGGTCACAGAGATTAAGCGAGGACGGACAGACGGACAGACAGACAGAAAGACAGACAGACAGACAGACAGACATGGCGAAACTATAAGGGTTCCTAGTTGACTACGGAACCCTAAAAAATACATACACACGAATAGAGAACCTCCTCCTTTTTGGAAGTCGGTTAAAAAGAGCACACACAAAAAATGTGCGAAACACTCACTTCCGCACATTCCACATGTAAGAATGATAAATAGAATTTTCCTATTTTTCTTTACTAGTAGATAACATAATTTCTAGAAACAGATGCTATCCATCTGGACAAGTCATTCATCATCACAGTTTAACCGAGTAGTCATGTATCCAGTTAGGTACCTATGCGTTTAGATACAAATTATTAAAATTAAAATAGAAAGAGTCTCGAGGCTGTTATAATCTTATAGTACCGATTCACATTCTTCTGGATTATTTCTTGCCTCTATGTAACTTTGTGTTACGATATAGGTACAAAATTACGAACATTATATACGTTACTGCAATATCTAACTAGGTATATAATAATACATCACGGATCGTCGCTGCTCAGTCACTTTTCCTACCAAGGCTACTAAGGAATGGAGCTTGCTACCTCACCGTCTCATCTATAAAACTCGTTTGACCAAGCCTTCAAAGATGATTTTCAGTAACTCTACCTATTTAACTGAGTTTTTTTTTTAATTCCTCATAAATACATTGTGAAATGTAGGTAAAACACATACAATTTTATGTTATGTGTTACAAACTTCTGGTACTGCTTAGTTTACACCAGCTCTAGTTAATTATATTACCGATGATAGTTAATGAACGTCAATTATTGTGATTAGATTTATTAAGTTGTATTTAATTATAAAGTAATTATTTAGTAATTTTTAGTAATGTTAATAATAAGAATACTTTTCTTTACCGACCTTCCGCTCGTCAGCTTCCGGTGAATATTAAATTATTATTGGTTTAGATTTGAATGATAGTAGATCAATAATTTTGTTACTTAGCAGTTATTTAATATTACACGATTTATTGAATTATTTAATTGTAATATTTAGGTTTTTGTAGAACTGTATAAAAGTCGATGCGTCGGGTATTTGAGTGCTGTCGTTTTGTAACCGTCAAGTGAGAAAGTTACTCTGACCTAAATAAATCCGATATAGTGGAACCATATTTTATTTGTACCATCAAATCTGACCACCTTCTACAGTTCAGAAGTGGGATGATGTCTGGCCCATATATTGATGGTATTGGTGTGAAGAAAAGGAGACACTGTGAAACAACGACGTCGGACGATGACGAAAATTCCGATTTTTTTTCTTCATCTGATCACGAAGGCACCGACAGAAGATACCTGCAACGAAAAAGGCACCGTGTTACCCAAACCGACGCGGAAGTTATTCCAAAGTTCCAGCCGGATGAAAAATCTAGCAACGTGAAGGGTTGGTTGCACAAAATTGACCAATTAGGCGATGTATATGGTTGGGACAATAAGGATCGGCAGTTCGTTATGCAAATTCGTCTCCGAGGATCCGCTAGAGATTGGTATGACGACTTGGATAATTACAATCTCACGTGGAAGGAATGGAAAGACTCATTAGAGACCGCCTTTCCACGTTCAACCGATTTTGTTGACCTACTGGAAACTATGCTCGCAAGAAAAAAAACTAACAACGAAACAATGACAAAATATTTTCACGACAAGGTATCACTGCTCAAAAAGTGCAATATTTATGGTGAGTCTGCGATTTCGTGCGTGATCAAAGGTTTACCAGTAGAGATAAGAGCCAACGCGAAGGCTTATCAATGCGAGACACCACAGAAGCTGTACTATGGATATTTATCATCTCTTGAAAATTACAAGCAAGTAGAAGCTAGCAACTCCAAGCAAGAAGAAACAAACAACTCCAAGCGGCCGACTGCTACGTGGCGAAGAGGGGGCAATGTTTCTTCGAGTTCAAAAGAAAACGAAGCGAGGAAATGTTATGTCTGCAGGAGAACGGGGCATGAGGCGAAGGACTGCAAGGCGCCACGCTGCGAGGTGTGTCGTCGTGCTGGCCACGCTGCGGCTAGCTGCTGGTTTGCGGCCGGTTCTTCACATCAGCAGACACAAAAGGTTGGTAACGTACTATTTACATCATACAATATTTATATAGACCTGTACAAGAAGGCAGTGTTAATTAATGGACACAAACTTATTGCGTACATAGATACAGGCAGTAAGTTGAATATTCTCACAATGTCGCAAGCAAATATTTTAAAATTAAAAATCATGCCTTCTTCAGTTACTATGAAAGGTTTTGGTGGTGCACATTCAAATTCTTTGGGAACATCACATGTTAATGTAAATATAGATAATATCATGCTAAGTGGTTTTGTTGAACTGACTAGTAATGATTTAGCCGATATAGACTTAATAATCGGTCAATCAATGATAAATCAGAAAAATATAAACTTAATTATTTCAGAAAAATCTGTTAAATTCGTGTGTAACTTTGAGTTTAATAATGATCTGTTTGATATAAAACTGAATGAGACTGATTGTATTACAAAATTTCCTGTCTATTTAAAACACGATAGTGTAATACCAAAACAAAGTTGCGCGTTTGTACAAGTCTATGTCGACATTAATACCAGCCATTCATTATATACGAATTATGTGTACTTTGAGCTAGGAAGTATGTCTTATGTAATTATAGGAGGACTTATAAGGTCGAGGGATTCCTTTTTGAAAGTAATAAACATCGGAGATGATACTATTGAGTGGCAAGCAAATAGACTCGTAGCGCGCGCGGAACTGGTTTGTGACAATAATAAACTGCCAACAAAAGTAATGACAATTGATCAATCTGCGTATAAAGAATTACAGTTATCCGATTTAGATGTAGGCGATTTGGAAATCAATGATTGTAGTCGATTGTTACAATTATTAAATAAATACAAATATTTGTTTGCGGAAAATACGAAAGATTTGGGATGTACGGACGTACTGGAAATGCATATTCGAACAACAACCGAACAACCTGTTTACTGTAAACCTTATCCACTTTCATACAAGGAGAATGAGGTTGTTAACGGAAAAGTTCAGGACCTTATTGATGCAGGTGTTGTGAGGGAATCTATGTCCGACTATGCAAGCCCAGTGGTCCTAGTAAAGAAAAAGGGTGGTGATTATAGATTATGTATTGATTATAGAGCACTAAATGCACATACTATTAAAGATAGATATCCATTGCCTCATATAGATGATCAGGTAACGCGCTTGGCGGGAAAAGCTTTATTTACTACCCTAGACCTCGCACAAGGTTATTATCAGGTAAAAATATCTGAAGACTCTGTTCATAAAACCGCATTTGTAACCCCTTCAGGGCAATACGAGTTTTTAAAAATGCCATTTGGTCTGGCGAACGCACCTGCAGTTTTCTCACGTCTCATCAAAATAGTCCTAGGCAGGCTGGGCAATGACGTAGCTACCTATCTTGATGACGTCATGCTCCCAACTGTTTCGGTTGATGACGGGCTCAGGTTATTGAGTGACGTCTTACAACTCTTATCAGAAGCCAATTTAAAACTAAATCTAAGTAAGTGTTCTTTTTTAAAAAAAAGTGTAAATTATTTGGGTCATGAGATTACAGCAGGTACAGTACAACCGGGACAAACTAAAATTCGTTGTGTAGCGGAATACAAAAAACCTCGTAACGTGCATGAGATCCGTCAATTTATTGGTTTGGCATCTTATTTTAGAAAATTTATTCGTGGATTTGCCGAGATTGCTAGACCGCTCACACAGTTAACAAAAAAGGACGTAGAATGGACTTGGAGTTCCGACCAAGAAAATGCTTTTCAGACTCTAAAAGAACGCCTCGTCGAAAGACCTGTTTTAGGCATTTACGATAGAAATGCACGCACAGAGCTCCATACTGATGCCAGTAAATTAGGATTGGGTGGCATACTCTTGCAATACCAAGCTGATGGTGTCCTAAAACCAATTTCGTATTTCAGTAGGGTTACAAGTAAAGAAGAACAGTTTTATCATAGCTATGAACTAGAGACATTAGCAGTTGTAGAATCTCTCAAACGGTTTCGTATTTATCTTGTAGGTATCCCCGTAACCATAGTGACAGACTGTGCCGCGTTACGGACTACATTAGTTAAAAAAGACCTAATTCCTCGCATAGCCCGCTGGTGGCTTTCAATTCAAGATTTTGATTTACAAATTGAGTATCGATCTGGTGACCGTATGCGTCACGTAGATGCTTTGAGTAGAAATCCAGTATCGAGCTCCGTTTTATTAATTGACGATTCCGACTGGCTATTAACTTTACAGTTTCAAGACGAAAAAATCCAATCAATTCTGACTCAATTGCGTAATGGTACGAACAGTACTAATATTACTAATAATTATTTAATTAAAGACGATCTTCTCTACAGGAAAACACTTACCGGGGATCGTTTTGTTATACCTAAATTAGCAAAATGGGGTTTACTACAAAAATTTCATGATCAGATAGGACATGTTGGCTTTGATAAGTGCGAAAAAACCATTAAAGCACAATTTTGGTTTGAGGGCATGACTAAATTTATCCGAAAATATATAAAATCATGTCTTCAATGTGCTTACGGCAAAGGGGAACATGGTAAATTACAGGGAGAACTGTACCCAATTCAAAAAGCGGCTGTTCCCATGCACACACTCCACGTTGACCATTTAGGTCCATTTGTTAAGACTCGTAAAGGAAACTCTTATATACTCGTTCTTATAGACTCTTTTACAAAATTTGTATTTGCAAAAGCTGTTAAAAGCTGTGGTTCTGTTGAAACGATAAAACATTTGAAAGATATTATTTCTCAATTTGGAAATCCCAACAGGATTATCACAGATAGGGGAAAAGCATTTACGAGCCGCTATTTCAAAAGCTTTGCTGATGAATTGCAATTCAAACATGTCTTAAACGCCATTGCGAGCCCTAGGTCGAATGGCCAAGTAGAACGAGTGAATCGAACTTTGATTAACGGGTTAAATACGATGTCTGATAGCGAGTGCACCTGGGATGATCACTTGAGTGATATAGTTTGGGGTATAAATAATACTCCTCATGCAACAACTGGTTTTCCTCCATTTAAACTTCTATTTGGTCATTCTAATTCAAGGCTACCTGCTTATCCCACCGGGGAACCAAATGATTTTGAAGGTCAAACAAAAGCACTAGAAGAACGCCGATGCGCGGCTAAATTGCGTATTGATCAAAATATGTCTCTTATGAAGGATAGATTCGATCGATCACATAAGAAATGCGTTAAATACTCTGTAGGACAATTGGTCTTATGGAAAGGAGGTATTACTAGGGAAAGTGCGAAAATAACTAGGAAACTTAATGGGTTATACACGGGACCATATAAAATATGTCAGGCTGATCAGTCATTAGATCGTTACACAATAAGTAGTATAAAAGGTATGAAAGGGTACAGAAAATTCACTGCAATAGTACGCGGTGAAGTCCTCCGACCTTATAATTCGTCTATGTCTGATGAAAGTAGTGGCAGCGATCATGAAGTTGATAGGGATGATCTGATAGACTTATTAGAAAGTTAAATAAAAATAGACACCTAATAATATAAGACACCTTATAAATATTACATAACAATTCATATTTTTGCGATAAAGAATGTATGTAATTAAAATAAGAATGTTTATTAATTTAATCATAAGTGAACAATGAATAAAACATTTATTTAATCATTTATGTTGGAATTTCATTTAATAGTAACGTTGAGGTACAGCAGTCGTCCACAAATTACCTAGAGATGAGTTAAATTTAAACATAAACAAGGCTGTGTGCAATGGGAGTAATCCAAGCTGTGTGCAATGGAAGTAATCCAAGCTGTGTGCAATGGGAGTAATCCAAGCTGTGTGCAATGGGAGTAATCCAAGCTGTGTGAAATGGGACTAATCCAAGCTGTGTGCAATGGAAGTAATCAAAGCTGTGTGCAATAGAAGTAATCAATCCTATGTGCAATAGAAGTAATCAATCCTATGTGCAATATGAGTAAATTGAAGCTATATGAAATAGGTGTAATTAAATCTGAGTGACATACTAACAATTTGAGAAACTTTGTGTGTAGGAGTTCTTAGTAAACATGAAACAGTCAAATTATTATCTTAAGAATAGAAACTACTAGAGAAAAGCAATTCTACCACAACTGTTAAATACAAGAATGAATGTACTGCCCATACTATTTTTCACTATTTCAGACGCCGAATACCAGCGACAGACTAGGCGCTGTAACAAGGGATGCTGACCGCCGTGGGTCACGGCAAACGCAGGATGGCCGAGTGTTACAAACTTCTGGTACTGCTTAGTTTACACCAGCTCTAGTTAATTATATTACCGATGATAGTTAATGAACGTCAATTATTGTGATTAGATTTATTAAGTTGTATTTAATTATAAAGTAATTATTTAGTAATTTTTAGTAATGTTAATAATAAGAATACTTTTCTTTACCGACCTTCCGCTCGTCAGCTTCCGGTGAATATTAAATTATTATTGGTTTAGATTTGAATGATAGTAGATCAATAATTTTGTTACTTAGCAGTTATTTAATATTACACGATTTATTGAATTATTTAATTGTAATATTTAGGTTTTTGTAGAACTGTATAAAAGTCGATGCGTCGGGTATTTGAGTGCTGTCGTTTTGTAACCGTCAAGTGAGAAAGTTACTCTGACCTAAATAAATCCGATATAGTGGAACCATATTTTATTTGTACCATCAAATCTGACCACCTTCTACATATGTTATTGGTGAGCTGTATATTAGTTTATACCATACCTACTCTAAAAAGCTTATTTTATTCACGCAAAACAGTGAATAAAAAGGCCTTTTATTCACTGTTTTGTTTTTATTCACTATTTTGGTGTTTGAATTTGGAACACAAAAATATATCCGGTCTCTATTTCAATGCTTACACAAACTCCTTGCGCTAAGATTCGAAATTCAAAACTCTTTGGTGCAAATAAATTCTCGAGATTTGATTGGTCGATATTTGCGACAAGGAGTTTGGCATTAGATTAAAAACTGTTTTGTGTTCTTTGCTGCCTTTATAGAAAAATAAATATTGTTTCACAAGTTGACCACCCTAATGATAATAATAAGAAAATTACGCTTAATTTCAGTCATTGCTCTAAATTTAATGTCCATTTCAATTAATGTAACAATTCTTATTTCTTGATTAAATTTCTATTTTCGCTTAAATTATGTCTTTTCTCGTAGTCATGATATAAAGTATAGTATGCAACTCCTGAATAAAGTAAGAATTTATATCGAGGGCCATGAATCACTCCCGTCGTTCAGGATTCTAACAGTTGAATCACTCGCTGCGTTCGTGATTCAATCATTAGAATCCTTCACTTGCTCGTGACTCATCTACGGCCCTCGCTTTAAATCCGTCCTTTATTCACTAGTTGCATAATATACTATTATTCTATCTGTATAGTATGTACCTATTTATGTATTTAAATTTATATAACAAAATGGTTTTCTCCTTATTTTGTTTTTGTACTCTGCCACAGTGCTATCCTATTTGACTCTAAGGTTAACTGGTAGAGAATGCCTTGCGGCATTAAGTCCGCCTATGTACCACTTTTGTACATGCAGTTTAATTAAATAAATTACTCTTTTAGTCACATGTGTTTCATCCCTCCTCATAATTTTGTCCACATTTGGCAGACTCCCTTTATTTTTTTGTGGATCAGGTGCCACTTTTAAAATTCCTCTTATACTTATGCTTAATCCATTTTAGTATTACCAACTAGTAGATTGACAGATTAATTTGACATACAATTCACTTTACATAGCATCTATCCCAGAATCCCACCTCCCTCATCCCTGTCATCAGACTAACCCCTACTACAACTAGTGCAAAAATTATAATCAGTTTGCCTAAGCATCGCTTTAACACATAAGTAGATGTAGGTACGGTCTACTTTTCTAGATTAATCTCCAACTTATCTAGCTCTCTACTACTCATAATAGCTACATTTATACTTACCAGTGTAGGTAAATATAGCAAAACTTTCTTGTTTTACAAGGTCTACGTAGTCATTTAGTGAAAGACGATAAATATAATGACTAGGGAGGAAGTGAAAATACTGAGACGACCGCTGATCTATGCATAGGAAACCTCGACATGCAACGCCGCGCGCCGGTTTCAAATGCTGCGGGCAGTTCTAAGAGCAAAAGTTATCCCCGCGGCTTCACCCGCGTGGATGTCGGTCAAATTATATACTAAAACCTTCCTCTTGAATAACTCTATGATTTGATGTGGCCACCTGAACGGAATTGAGATGATTACTATATTTACAAGTCTGTACTCCAGTAACAAGTTTTCCTATTAAAATATTATATGATAAATCGACTGCATCGTTTCGTGACCGAAAGAGGGAATGCTGAACGCAGGGTTCTTGGTTCGATTCTCCAGTTGGGCAAGGTGTTATTGGTATTTATCATAGGTAATTTATGGAGCCTGGAATATCGGTGCACAAACATACACGCATGATGTTGTAAGTAATTCTATTTAGGTTAGTGTTCCTGCAATAATAAGTATTCGTTAGAATAAAAAGCTGAACATAATGTATCAGAAACATTGAATGAGTAGGCGATGATTAAGCCGACACATTTAATTAATTAACATACAATATGATTTTGAAATCTCTCTAAGGAACCGTTTGTTGAATATTATTAAGTTGTAATTTGTTCGTGTTATTACGGTCGCTTCCGGTTAGGTACCTACTACTAGGAGAATTTCAAACACAAAATTACTTTTTTACCCTTGGTTTGATAGGGCTCTAAAATACATATTAAGTTACGCACAAGCAGCTGTATCGAATTGTTTCATCTATATCAAATTGATAATGCGATTCAAATGGAAAACGACAGCTTTTTAATTCAATCTTACCGGCAATCTTAAGTAGGGTCGTAAGTGCATGATCTAAATAATTTTGTACTTAGATGACATACGTTTTAAAATGTTGTTAGTAGAAAATAGGTAGGCAGGTACTTAAAGCAACGGAGAAAGGCTTCGTAAAAACTATTAAAGCTCCCAGTTCTGCCTGAACTTAGGTAAAAATTTAGGACACGACTATGAGCCGAATTTAATGAATTCTTCTAAAAATATTTCTTAATCTTGTGCAGTTCAGTGTTTTTGCGGTATTGCAACTAAGATGTAGCGTCCAAGGCCCACAAGTATTTAAATTTGGATATATACATCATTGAATGCATTCTGTTTTAAAAAAGTGAGACTATTTATATCAAATGCGTTTCGCCGTTGCAAGAAACAATACCCTTAAAAGCTTCGCACAATAAGCTCCTGAATATATCTGTCACATCTAATAATAAAGAGAAAGTGGTGATTAAATACAGATAACTGTCACACGAATAATTAACCGAGATGAAATCTATGATACCACAACAATACCATTGGTCCCACGCGTGTCAATAAAATTAACCGCTGCGACACATGCATGAGAAATTAGAAATCATGGTGTGGTACACTCACCTCGGACTCCCATGCATCTTTCACGGGTTTCGGTTTACTCTCCTTCATGTTTCCAGAGAACGTCATAGCATTGATCCTTTGTTCCGGCCGTTGCACTTTCACACCGTGACCCCGCGCACTGGACTCATGGGCTGCAGCCACTTCACACACTGTATTCACGTATTTCTTTAAAAGCTTTGTTATTGAACACTGTCACTTTCTGTTATGTTTTTGCGAGCTCGTCGGTTGCGAGGTAAACATGGCTCGGCGCGTGCGGCGGTAGGACGGCGGCGGGTCGGTCGGCAGGCCGGCGCGGACTGAGCGCGGCGTCTCGCGGTAACGGGCACGCACTACAGTTAACTTTCTCTCAGCCCAGTCGCACGACCATAAGTTAGCGCCATCGAAAGTCGACACCGGCACCGGCACAGCCTCACGGGTCAAAGCCTTCATTAATATTTCATTAAACCTCCCCAAAACAATAGTTCGCTTTGCTTCGGTACACACCACTTTTGTGTTTCCATATTTTAGTTGTATGTATGAATTGTGTCTATTGTTTGTCTGTTGTTAGTAGTGCAAAAATTAAATTGAAATAATCAGGGTTGGGGTAGAAACAAAAACAATATTGTATAAAACTTAATGTATAATTATGATATTTACAGACTTACTTTATATAAAACAAGTAATTTTATAGCTATCAATATATACTCATTACAACAAGTCATTAATAATTTACATGATGTTTAAAATAAAAGCAACAGTATACAGATTACTGAAGATTAGCAATTATAAATCGTAATAGCACAAAAATTTATGAACGATATTATTGGAAATGAGAGATTCCATAATTTACATTATAATAAAATTATATACAGACATAATTTTAAAAGAATGTTTATCGATATAATTGCTTTAGAATCACTACCGCAATACATGGATGATGTCGTAGTTGATATAAGATCTTCATCATTTTACGATGCTTACAAATTCGTTCTACTTTTGTCGAGCAATAATTATTGAGAAGAGCCAAGGTTACGCTACCTTCGCTCTGTTCGAGATTGACCAGATAGGTGATCGATAGGCAAAATAGAACCAATATGTAAGCAAACCTTCAAGTTTTCAACCAGCATGTATATTAGCGTCATATAAATATAATGGGGAATATTAAACACTAGTACATTATTACGTACACCGTAAGTGTAAACATGGAAAAATATTTTAAGTCAACATTTCAACAGTTTGCCTACGCTCGTTATCAAAATACTTTGTGAGTTATATTTAATTACACGAAAAACCTACGTTTCGACGCTCCCTATACGAAACATTGCAATGCTATTTGCACTGTGAATAAAATATAAAAAAGGCATTTATAGTGAAACAACAGAAGTGTTTGCGATTGAAAGTCTGGCTAATAAGTCATTCTTCTTTCATAGGAAATGATTGAATAACATTTGAATGTAAAAAAGTGTAATCATATTTAACACTAGAAATAAAAATAACTATATTATCACATTTGATTTTATAAAAAAATAATATCGCAAGTTATACACTTAGTCTTGTGAGGTGTATCGCCTGGAGAAGTCTTCTCTTTGACGATTACTTGAATTTCACATACATACACAGTGGATGTCATAATATGTAAGCTAGTTAAAAGAATTTAGTTGAGCCTTAGATCTTTGGAAAATCTGAATGTCTTATTAAGTAATATTATATATCGATAAACATCTACATTTTATCTTATTAGTTTTAATTGCAAATCTAACAAAATCGTTTAGAAAAATAAGTCGTCATTTTGGCTTCCACTTTATTCTATAATGGAATGGTCTCAAGAGTAACCATTATATCAACGTTTTTGTAGCTTGCTATAATAATTTTGTATAATGTACTGTAATTACGCATTGACTTAACATAACAGAATAATCGCTATATAAAAACACGTGTAATGAAAACATTCTTCAGACTGATGCAAAGTTCGTGTTACCAAATTGACTCGAACACCGGCGACACTAACATGGCCGACACTTACTCACACGGACTCGCGCCCCTTGCAATCAGAACCAGGATGACTTACTCATGAAACACGTCACACGTCACACGAAATGGCACCGCTACTGAACAATACATCGCTTCTAAAAAATATTTATAACTGATTCCTATCTATTAGTTACACTAAGAAGAATTAATCTATACAGTAATATAAAAGTTTCCAACGCTAGTTCAAATAATGTCACTCGTCTGCCAAACAAGCCGATAGCAGTAGTATTGCTCTCTATGTAGTCGAGTCGACCTGAAAGTGCCTCGACGTGAAACAAAACGTATCGACACGTTATCAACCAATCAGTTTAATCTCAGAAGGCGTATCATTATGTAATTAAGAGCTACAGCTTTATAATAGCTTATTGAATCATTAATTAGTGATTTAGTTCGTTCAACGTTTGAGTAACTTACATTAGAGCTAGGCTAGAGCGCCGCGATGATAGCAACTTGTTCCCGCCGAGGTTGCTCACTTGCTCATCACTATTCGTCAGCCCTCACGCACACGATGGACATAATAAAGCCTAACTATTTAACACACTTTACATTGAGCTGAATATTTAGTGTTATTTTAATAACAACAGTGTTCTATTAGTGCGTTATAATCACTGAGTTCTTCCCTGTACTTAGGAATCTCGTAAGTGGACCAGTAGTCTTATCGAATAATCACAAATTAATTGCCTCTGTTTAGGTGGTCAACGTTTATTTTGCTATTGTTTCGTTTCTAAGTAAGGTATAATTTATCTATTAAGAAAATTATATTCACTAAAGTTCATACATATTTCTGGCAAACTATGTCTCGGTTATTTTAAAGAACCCAATAAAATTTGACGGGAATTAATATTTAAATGTAACTTTGGGAGATAATAGGTGATATATTAGTGACAGTAATACACAATTTCGCGTTTGGCTACGATTGAGCAAATAAACACGGCACGTGTAACGGATAACCATAACGAATTGCACTAATATCGGTGCGACTTTCTTCGCAATTGGAAAATGTTTACTCATATATTTGGAAGCACTTTCAAAACATCAATTAATCATTCCAAAGTATTAACTACATCGCAGACACGCGCTTCTATCAAAAAGTTTCTAACCAATATAACACCTATAATCACATTTTAACAAAATATTACAAAATCTAATAGAAAACCCAGTCAGTGTGATGAGAATAAAAATTATACGATTTCAAGTTCACTAAAATTGTAAAAAGCAAATAATTGAAAAACTGTGGTAGTATCTCCAAAGTCCAAACTCTAACTTCAAATGCCACAACTTGTAAAATTGATTTAGAACGACTTAACATTTTATTCAGGAAGTATAAAAAGATCTGTACTTATTATAAAACGTTGCATTTAGCGCCGCTGTCAGCGAAAAATTGTGTTGTAATTGTCTACCTTATAAAATACGACACACAAAGAAAAAATACAATTTGTGACCGTAACATAATACAGTATAAATTTTATGCCAAATAAATAGTTTAAAGTTGAAATCTAGCTTAACGACTACGGAGCTAAGAGCTAGCAATATAAGAAAAATCACAAGTATACAAAAAATACAATATGTCGGATACGTCTCACATATCAAAATAATTCACTTGTAAACGTTACATACAATTCACATAGTTTGAAAGCGCGTAATCTCCACCACAATAAACAGTATCACTAACCTTTCTCGAAGGTCAATTCAAAGAATGTATAGTTATGCTTAGAATACGTCAACTTAATTATAATAAACGATACCATAATGACAATAATTGTACTCGGCAATAACTACGATACATAGTAGGTAAATTAAAAACAAATTGCACTCTCGGTACGCAATACGCACGTACAAAACGTAACGTCAGACGGCGGTAAACCCAACTTTAGAATATTCAACACTTTACCGATGCGTTCGGGTAAGTTATTGCATACAAATCTTCCAGAAAACGGAAGAAGTCAATATAAATAACATTAAAAATCACAGGCGCGGCCGCGGCCGGTGGTCGGGAAGAGTCGCTCCAGTAGTGGTGGCGGGCCGCGCCACACACAGCCACGCACAGCCACACACAGCTACACACAGCCACGCGCGGCACACAGCCACCGTCCGCGCTAGCCGCTACGCTCCGCTCCGGCTCTAAGGCACAGCCGTCATGGTCTGTGGAATCTGTGGACCACGGATAGCACGCGTCAGTCACCGCATCTTTCATACAACCTGAAAACCCCTCTTGCCTTACAATCATATTAGAGACATTTAAAAAAAAAGACATTCTCACAAAACAAAAAATAACATAACATATAACACAACACCACGCCTGTAATAGGGATGTTTCCTGACTAAAAAAAATATGATTCTAATTAGTCTGTTAGATTATCGAAAAATATTGGATACGTATTTTTCGTTTTATCAAATCAATAATAATTGACGAAGATAACACATGATTTGAGTGGAGGCTTGTGACGTCACTCACCGGTAAAAAATGTCATCCTAATGTCTTAGAATATGACGTCACTCGAGTTTTCAAAGCACTGTATCATCTGCATTGTTTGTGTACGTGAAAAAAGAAAAAATATGTTTCCAATATTTTTTGGAAATCTATCTGACGTTACGGACTAATTACATTTGTTTTGTTAACTACCCTATTCCTGAAGGGTTAGGCAGAGGTGTAACTACTAACTAATAGTACACACACATTTTCATTAATTAGTCCCATGTTATTATGTAAATGGGCGAGCTTATTGCCATCAGCCGCGGACAAATCCAGACTCCGTGGTTGCAATTGAGAAATTTCTCAGTAGTTCCTGATGGAAAAACCCAATAACACTTTGCCCGACCCGGGAATCGAACCCTGTGAATGCTCAGCAGTCTTGCTTGCGACCACTCGATCAACGCGACAGTCAAAAACAAAAATGCCTAACATCAGATTCTGTGTGCCACGCACTAAACATAAGTAAATCTATCTAGTATTACCAAGCCTTCTGTGTGCTTTGTTGTTTTTAATCTCGGTAGAAAGAGTTATGGCTGTATACATTGTGAGTAATGACATTTTTATTTTAACAATGTGTACTTAGAAGCCAATTTAATATTTGTGCGCCATCTAGCGGAAGCTGATTTTAATATTTTGCCCACAGCGAATACATACCAGCAAAATAATGACAAATTGACTCGAAGAGGTTAGTTCAAACATTTTAGTCAATAGGTGGCTCTTATATCATTTACTTGTTACTGACAACTTGATATTGAAATACATAGTTGTCATTTTGTGACGGGATATAAAACTGTTAATCACCACTATTTTTATATATTTAAATATGTTATAGGAAATGAACACCTGCGTTATTAAAAAACAATGTCAGAATATAGAGCAAAACTTTTTTTTGTTTAAGCTTTGCCTTTAATTGCGGGCACGCCGCTGGTGTCACTATGGACAATACAGTAACACGTATCTATTGAAGACGACCATCGCTTTTTGAGAAGCTTGTTGAATGATTTTAGTGCCTTATTTAAGTAGGGAAGACAAGTAGGATAGGTATCGGACTGATGAGATGGCGAGTAATAGATAAGTAAGGAACAAGAAGACATGCTGTGGCGACCGAAAACTAATTGGGATAAAGGCAAGAGAATGATGATGATTTATATTTAAATCAAATAAATAAAATAGAATAAAAAAAATATATAGAATGGAATAAATAAAATTGTATGGTGGCTAAGTTCGGTACAACATCGAATATAAAACTATACAAAACACGGTCTTACCTAGTAAGGTGCTTGCTTTCCTCGTGTACGGCCATCTCTGAACTCTTAAATTCGTTGAGTTCGCGTCGGATGGCAGCCTTGTCCCGCGGAGTCAGACGAGTCCACGGCTTGTCCGCGCGGCGGTCGTAGTCATGCGCCTGAACAAACATTACACTCATTGGTAAACGAACATTTTGTTTTTGTTTTTTATGTTGCTCCACACTAGAATTTTTTTTGTATCCTCAGCGCGTTTGCAAACATTTAATCTCACATACACAAACACCCAGAATTTGTATGGCTTACTATCTGTAAGCCATACAAATATTTGTTACGTGCGGGGATCGAACCCGCGACACGCAGTGCAGCAGTCAATTGCTCACCCACTGTACCAAAAGTGTCAAAAATTAATTAAACAGCTAGCCCGCTGCACAATAGGTATAATAAAATTATGCTGACCAAATACTGCGCCGACCCACGGCATATACAGTATTTTAAGTTCCTTCAATCTATAATTATTGATGACAAACAGCTACCGGAAATATATTATGAAGGTCGGCTCGGCTGAAATGATTTGCGTTCATCACTGTCCCTCAAATTACATTTGAAAAATGACGAGAGCTAACAAGACCTAAAACGGGCACAGCAACTAAAACGGGCCAGAGGATCTAAACAGATGATTTCATATAGTTACTGCATTCCCTACAATTTTAAATAGGTTTAATATAAGATTTTCGGCAGCTTAATTCAATCTATCGCTAATTGAGTGTTTTCCGGCTTCAGTTTTTTTAGGATTCCAGATAGACTAAGGGTACAGAATTCCAGGGTTGCAGAATTTGTTAGAAAAATTTACCGCGGTCCTGGAACGCCCCTTTGCGTTCCAGGACCTCGGTAAAATTTTCTTTCATTAGAAGGAACACAGATGGGTTCTAGTCAGTAAGAGTCTGACACTCCCTTCTACTCCGCCCAGCACGCGTAGCATGCCACCGTAGAAACGGGTTTTGTCGACGGAAGAATCGACAAAATGACAGATTGTAGCAAAATTTCAATGCAAATTGTATGGAAAAAGCTTTGTCTATTCTTGGTAGAATAGAGATAGAATCGCCAGACTACGCGTGCAGAGCGGGAGGAGTCATTTGTTGATACCAATCCATAAAAAAGATAGCTGATAGAAATAATGATTACCTGTGTGACTTCGATGTAATCACTAAAGCGTATGATCTTCTTCTCCTTGAGTTCGTCGACAGTGGGTCGGAAGCTAAGCTTGCGCAACAAGTAACGCTTCTTCTCCTCTTTCTGTTTCTTCTCTTCGGCGGGTGATTGACCTTTAATTTTACATAATTTAATATCATGTTAGAATTAAAATAGGCAATTTTTCAGGCAGATATTTCACGTTTATTATGGAATTGTATTAACCAAACGAGTCGGTGAAAAATTCAGACATAAATACAATGTGATTTAAATGTGCTGCTTAAAGCCGTTTAATGTTTTTTTAATTAAAAAGTAATATTCGTCGTGAACAACATTTTCAAAGGATAATCCGTATTTGTTGTTATATTTTCCTGACTATAGCGCAAAGTACAGTTACTCATGTTAAACTAACACACGCAGTATGTTTTATGTAACTGTGGCACATACGCACATATTCAATACGCAATACGCACATACGCAATTTCATTCAGGTAAACAAGAGGGCCACAGAGGATGTGTAGGTCAAAAGAAAACAATGGTGGTCTCCTGAGTTACAAACACGAAAATTTCAAAAAGAAGCAGTAGTTGAATGAAGTATTTTTTTTTTGGGACAAGCCCACCACTCTATTCCCAAACCACTGTAACTCAAGAAAGCCAGAATCAACAGTGGCGACCACCAGAAAAGCGCCGAGACAATGAAGCTCGACGAAGTCCCAGAGAAACAATGTAACTGTCTTGGGTCCCGTTACTCAGAAAAGAATAGCGGAGGAGTAGGAAAAACATAATTTCCATTTGAAAGAGGTATGCTTACTTTTGAGTATGTTCCTCTCGACGAGCTCTTCAGCGGTGGGCCGCATGGACAGGCGCCGGATGAGCCGCGCGCCGATGGCCTCCCACGACTCCTGCCGCTCGTGCTCACTCTGCACCACCAGGATGTTCCTGCGACCACATCACACGTCACTAACCAATCTACCGACTATCCTACACGGTACACCCGCACGCACTGATGTAACTCTCTAACAACATTTATTATCTCCCGTGTACCGACGGACAACATAAAAACTAAAGCTTATGTGAGAACGAAATTGTTTTCATAATATCCGATTTACATACACTTTTGGCTCATTTCCAAGACCTGTAATTTAGCTCGCAGGTCTAATTAATAAATTAGGGCTGTTCTAGAAATTTACAGCTGGTTTATGTTACGATGTTGGTTTAGTGTTGTAAAATTAGTTGATACGATAATTGAGGTAAAGTAAACATCGCAAATGGTTATTCAATAGCTATTAGTGAAAAGTACAACAATGCCAATGCCAAGAGCGAGCTCTTAGAAACAGGAAGAAATAAAACAGTGATAACAATGACTTTGACGGTGCTGACTAAAATAACGCTCCCAGGCGTGCATTGTTGCCAGACGGTCGGAGTGGACTATTACTGTGCCGAACTGTGTTACGTAACGTACACGTGCATGTGTTGATACTCAGCCCGTGCGAATGTTAATTCACTAATTAGAACTACCTATCTTTATTTAGGTAGCTATAAAGTCAGATAAAATAGCTTGAAAAAAAAATATTTCATGATATTACTTTAAGTTACTTTTATGTACAGTACTTACTCACAGAACCATATTGTCACGTCACAAACTTTTTTTATTATATTTTAAACTTAAGTATAATACGCCCATTATCCACCTATCTAACTGTGCAAATAAACCTTGACCAGTGTAATCTATAATGTAGCATTGTTCAGCAGCTTTTCCTCATAATTTTACGACCGAATTAGAAATACAATTTCAATAGCAGGCAGCACCAGAGCAAGCTTTGTTTTCCTTGTGATATTATTTTATTTAATGATAATAATAATTCATGTTGGTGTAGGTGATACAGTCATAAATAAATATCGTAGTAAATATTAAATGCACACGTAATACTGCCAACCCTCATTAGCTAGAACGTAGGCAGTGACATTGACAATGTTGTGACTATGATATCATACAAAGGAATTTGCGTCATTTTACGTAATTTCTTACAAACAAATAATTATGATGAGTGTTACTATTTGGCAAACGCACCTGAAGTTTTTAATGATTCTGTCACTTATGAAAGTTGACTTCCGCATCCAATCTGCACTATGGACACATTCCCAACAACTTGACATGCTCAGAATTGAGAGTAACCACTAAACCATTTATTCTTCTTTAGCTTAAACTTGCTTTATGGAAAACATAATTAATCAGTTGCTTTTCTAGCCAGCCAGTACTACGTGAACATAATGATGGTTCCGCGATCATTTTAGCCAAACTAACATGTGTCATTAGGCACAATATCAGTGTAGTGCCAAAAAACACATCAGCAGGAAGTAATACAATAGAAACGCGGTTTGTTTCACCAAGGTCAAAAGATAGATAGCAGCTCAAGCAATCGGTCAGACTGGAGGCCTGTTTAGTTTGAATGAGTTAGGTGACAGCTGTTGAGAGTAGACTATCACGATTAGAAATTATGGATTTAGATATAATAATAATTAAGGTCGCTATTTTGTCAATCAAAGGCATTGTTGATGTGACAACAAGCATCTGTTAATCCAGCTCTAATTTTTATTTATACTTGAGCTATTTCACAAATCCCAACTCATTCTTTAGGACTCATAATCGATCACTTCCTAGCGCCTCATACACATATTAATTTAGTCCGTTTGCACACGGAAACGTAAGTACGTATGTACGTTTTCATCCCCTTATGAGCCCATACGTAGAAGCTACACTTATCACACACGAGTCCTTATGCTGGCGGTCATAAAACGTGTAAGTAAGACAGTGAATATTGAATTTAAGTCTTCTTAAAATTCTATCCTGAGCCGTCACTCTTTTGTTTAAAGACTACGGTCCTGTCGCAGTTAATTTTGGGTTACTGTGAATGATCCTTATGACTGCTGTTTTAAGGTTACTGCCCCCTCACTACGCAAGTCTATCAAAACCACGGTGATATTTATTCTAGTTACAATAGGGTTGCTATTGGGCTAATGCTGAGACAGACACAGAGAAAAATACTTGTGAGTGGACTATAGTATAAGCTGCAGCATACCTGTTGATAAGCTCCTGGCGGTCGGGGCGCAGCGCTAGCTTGATGTTGAGGCTCTCCTTACGCGCCAGCTTAGCGGCCGTGCGGTCCGAATCGTTGTTGCATTGCTCGTACTCCTCCCACGGATGCGCGTTCTCCTTGTTATCTATGCCGTTGCCCACGCGAACCGGCCGCGTACTAAACATAAACAATAGTGTTAGGATTTGAACAGTTATAGCCAGTTATACTTGTGCGTTTGGAAGTGTAAGCTAATAATGCAGAAAATAAAAGTAATATAGGGTCTATGACAGGCATTTGAGTTTTTCTTTACTTGTATTTGAGATTTATTGCTTTTTCCCATTTTTCAAGTTCTTCTCGATGTTATAATATGTTTTTTTTCTTTCTATTAAATGGATTCAGTGTGTATTTGTGAAAGGTGTCCACTTAGTGGGTAAAATAATTATTATATTAGCACATTTTTGTGTTTGCCGACTGAACCAGCGCCGTGAGCATGCATGTGCATTTATTGAAATTAGTACCAAACACTGATGAATTTTAATTATTTGAACCATCACAGACCTAATTGTGCATAATTATGTATCTGACATAATATATTTATAACTACTTATTAAATCAATATAATCAAACTCAATTTTAAAACAAATAACTAATACTAATTGGATAAATATAGTGTCCTTCATAATAATACATCAACTAAGAAACAACAACAAAATATTTAAAAATAATTAAAAATCTATGCTCGTCAATCTAAAATGAAAGTACACGAACATGCAACATAGAACAACGACGATCAGAGCAAGAGTACAAGAGAAAACAGCCATAACTTTAACAACAGTACACACTTCACAAGTAGGTTGTGGCTCCAAACATTTCATTCAGGATTTCTGTTTTAAAATTTCGGCTCTTTACACTTTTATTTAATTTATACTATTATTTACCTTCAGGTCAATAAAAGCATTACAATCGTATGTCATTATTATATGCATCTAGAATGTCGTTAGTGTGTAGACAGTTAAAGACATCAACAGTTAATACAAGAGAGAGATGAGATTCGGAAGCGTGCACTGCACGATGCATGGACTAAAGGCGAAGCGGACCGTCGGGAGGTCGGTGGCGATGCGTGGTTCAACAACACTGACATAACGTATGGGACTGTTACCATATGCGGATCCTCGGTTTTGGCGGCGGCCGCCTGCTCGTCGACGCATGGTGGAAATAAACGTAACTTTCACTATCACGCCCAACATTTCACATGAATATCAATGAACTGCAGCTGTACTATCTCCTCGCTCACAATTACGTCAAAATGATAATTTAATGTAAAAAATAAACTAAACTTCATTCTTCGTCAAAAATTGAAATTAAACTTCTTGGAATTGCGGGGTCAGCGATTTGGGATCAGAGCGGGTGTTTTAAAAGCTGAGTAACTAGAATCATTTTGACAATATCGTGTTTAGAGAGTAAATAATACGTGTCATTTATTGTTCACTGCAGATGGATTGTTAAAGTTCAAGGCATTCTTTTACGACTATACTCGAATTCAGATTCTTTAGCTCAACTACTTTAGTAATGAACTCCATGTTTATTTTTGAGTGCTCATTAAATAAAAATGTTAAAAACTAATTGGTTTGCTATGGAATTGATATCTTGTGTTTCCGAAACTTGATAACCAACTTAGATTCTGAATTGGAGTACGTAAGTGTCAACATGGAAGTTTACAAGAAGTATGGTGGGATGTGAAGCAGTGGGATACTGACTTGAAGCTGGTGTGGTGATGGTCCTGCCGGGGCGCGAGTGGGGTCGCCAGGGGTGTGGCGGCGGGTGACGCGGATGGCGCGGGACGCTTCTTGAGCGCGGACTTGAGCGGGACCGCGTTGAAGATGGGCTCTTTCGGCGGGATCTCCTCCACGCGGGATGTGTCCGCGCCGTGATTCAGGGGCTCCACGTCGTCGTCCTCTGGATCGTCCTCCTCTTCGGCTGGTGAATGAGAATTATAACCAATAACTCACTATCAATTATTAAATTGAAGATCGTTCTCGTGCTCGCGTGACTGCAAACTAATGCTACCATTATTGAATGGTGTCTTCTGGCCTTGGCCAAGAATCCACTAATACCCGCTAAATATTCTTGGAACTAAATTAAGCAGTTTTGTCCCCGCAGTAACTCGAGTAAAACTCAATGGTTCTGCTCATACCGTCTAGTATAAATCTTTAAAAATTAACAAAGTGTTCGGGGTGAGAATTTGTAATACTTACAGTCAGAGAGAGGATGTTGCGCGAGGGGGTGTTGGCTATGCGCGTGCGCATGCTGGTGTTGGTGCTGGTGTTGCTGGTGCTGCTGGTGGTGGTGGCGCGTGGGGCTGGGCGAGCTGAACATGGGCGGCGGCGGGATGGGCCCGATCTCGGACAGCGCGATGGGCGGCTCGGGCAGCTCCGACAGCATGAGCTGCTCCTCCGGGTCGCCATGGCCGTGCCCATGGCCGCCGCCGTCGCCCGTCGACCCGTAACCACCCACTGAAACACAAATGTACGTATAGTATTTTCTTGTTCAGAATTATTTATATCTAAGTTCGTAATCACTATTTTAGTCAGACCAAATATTAGCTCTCAATTAGAAGTCGAGTCATCGTAATTATTGTTAGTATTCTCGATTTTGTTAATATATTTTTTAGTTTATTTTATTTGTAAATGTGTATTACTATCAATATAATTAAACATTTTCTATTTCAAGAAGTTACTTTTTTAGTTATTATTCTGTACCTTATCACAATACCGTCCTATTTAACCCAAGGGTGGACTGGTATGCCTTGTGGCATTAAGTCCGCCTATGTACCTCTATTGTACATGATTTTAAATAAATAAATATCTTAATGTTATCTGCAACAAGGCGTTGATTGTGATAAGAGTACCTAATTACACATATGATCATGCTGAGTATAAAATCTAACCCGTACCATAATCATTTTCAAGGTAGTGTCAAACAGTCAAAGTCGAAGTGACAGTTAATGGTTGACCCGCACATCAATGCAGAACATAATTTGAAACATAATGTTTAGTAGAATTGACCTGCTGTAAAACTGCGACGTTCTGCCTATCTATTCATTGGTTTTACGACGCTTAAAAGTAATTAAATTCTCATTAGCAAATTAGCTAACCCACCTGTAATTCCCAAACGGCTCACATTTAGGGGTTATTAATTACCAATGTGTAAGGTAAGGCCAAGCCTATGAACATTTATGGGCCAATCCACTTATACGATTGTTCGATAAAGGGTCGAAGTAAACTCTGCATCAGCTGTATCTAGCAATTCGGAATAATGTTTCGGGCTTTAAGTGCCTTATGTCACGATTCTGACCATGACCTTTATTTATTTACGAGCATGTCGTACTTATATGCCTAAGTCAATACATACCGACATCTCCTTGGTAGCATATTCGTCGTGGGATCTTGCCGGTCAAGGAGTTGGGTCGCTCGGGCCTCATAAGCTCACCACCATTTTCCAATTTGTCCTTTTTTGGTTCTGGAATCCAAGAAAAGTTTCGATCAATAAGAGAAAACTATTTTGCTTAAGTTTAAGACATTGTAAGTCAAAGTATTTTAGTAGTTCATCGTTTTCTCGGAACTAGAATGAACAGAGTATTTAGAATAACAAAAACACCTTCAAGTTTCAAGAAGCGTGAAATTCTGAGGCGCCAGCTGATAAGTACCGTACAAATCTATGTATATCCACTTTCCAAAGAAAAACAGTATCCAAAAATAAATGTGCCATTGTACCATTTCCGTACATCAATTACTGTGCTTTCAATAACACTCATCGATCTTAGCATTTTACAAATGAAAGCATATTCAAATGTGGCAACAAGAATTTGACGGTAAGCCAAGAAGTTCAAATGCTCGAAGTAAGGCATAAACATTTCAGAACATGTGTAATATGTTGTGTAGTTATACGTAGTGCACGTCATTGTATAGGTGGTGTTGTTTGTATTGCACAAATGAACAATTCCGTTACGAGTACGAGCGTGAGTGGCGATGGCCGATGAGCAATATAGAATTCCTAGGTACACTATGGCTATGTTCTATGGCTAATAATAGTCGATAAGCGAGTGACGGCGTGGCACGCGCCTCCATTCACCGCCCGGCGTCGGCGTCGGCCTTGGCCTCGCCATGGAACTGTGTTATTGACGCATCTCCCCCGCTATCATTCCCGAGATAAAAGTGTGCACAACTCATGTTGTTATATCACGCACGAAAGCGCGGTTGTAGGGAATTGTCCATGTTGTGCTTGTGAATGAAATATCGAAGAATATTTTATTTGTCATACTTTTTTTATCTGATCGCAAGTGGAAGAGGAGTCTCTTTGTAGAGTGCTATTTCTTGGCCCGCCTCATAAAATACTGAACTAGGCATTAGCGTCGCTTTATGGGAAAACTCAACTGTAGGAAAATCCCTTGAAATATCTCCTGTATGGTAGATGCATGTGCACATTGCAAGTAGTACGTACACTATACATACACAATGAGCAGAGCTATTAGGCCCTCGCCCTCGCCCATGTGAGGCAACATTTAACATAGCGCACCAGGCACCGCCAGCCTCGCTATTTTCGTGACCGAATGCGGCTTGGTTAGCGATTGCGACATAGATCAGCTATGCAAAAACTTTGTTTCGACAGATTCTATGTTTTGTATTAATCTTTTAAAGGTCTTATTGTTCAATAAGCCCCGAAAACTGAAAATAATGTTGCGCTGATGTTGTTATGAAAAGTTGAACTAAATATTTTTATCATCAGGTCGCCACAATATCTGAAGTAATAAATCAGACTGATGACCATGACATCTATGAAATGAATGTGTTAAAATATTAGTGTAAAGTATATTAATAGTAATTTTCGATACTATTTAAAGAACATGAGAAAATAACGAAATTACAGAATAAACAAAATCCTAAAAATATCCTCTGTCCCGTAATGATGAGTAACGGCTCCGCACAATGAACGTGGAAGTTACTACAAACAGTTAATAAACAAGCGTTTACTACCGTTTCTGATTGATTAATGAATTTCTCACGCCAAAAGCTATTGTATTAGGTAAACTATTTATAATCTCAATGACGATCAGTTTAATTAGAATGACTACACAGAATGCATATGACCTTAAGAAAACTTGACGACGGAGTTCAAATATACAATGAACTAAGTTACTCGAACTTGGTTAATTGTATCTTTGAACCGAGTCTAGACAAAAGTACAAAAGACAAAACTAACAAAAGTAGTTAATTTCATCAACAGGTGAGTTTTAAAGTTCATAGTTCAAGAAGCTCCTGAGTGATAGATAGTGTTATTCGTCATTAGTTATCCTACAGTCACACAAAACTCAAAATGGCCCCCTAAGAAAACTTCTTATTCTCGATAAGAGCTACATTGTCGGCCAAGGTTAACCTGATCGATTGTCGCAACCTTCTTTCGTTTATTTAAGCTGAGAGTCGGACATGACCATGAAACCAAGTTTAAGCTTAAACATTTTATCATAGTTGACAAAATACTCCTTGATTTATAAGTATTTGAATATATTGTTCGATGAAAGTGTTATAAGCTCTGTAATGTTCACAGTTCCGTTATTATAATTATTGAATTGAGCATAAATTAAGCCTAATACTCTGTTCATTCAACAGGCTTTACGGGAGCGAGAGGTTGCGCTAGCGCTGAGCGGCGCGGGACGCGGTTGGTCCGGGATAGCGGGACTGGGCGGATCGATGCCGCCCGCCCTTGGCCGCCCGCCTTCGCACCGACATCCCGAGGACGTCATTCGCTGCAGCGTTATGTAACCTACGTTGTCCTTCACTCCCACAGACCCACAGCTCTGAAGGTTAACTGCTATCTTAAGCTCGTGTAATGTAGGTAACTTTTCTGACCAAGAATGAATCAACATTTTAGAACAACGTCTTTTCAATCTTTTGATGATTGTCTGCATTGTGTTTAAAATCTCGGCCAGTCTATGGCATCAATTCAGAAACTATAGCAACATTAAAAAACAAGATAATAAATAAGCCCCACTGCGTACAAGGTTTGTAAACAAACATTTTGCTGCACATTAAAGATGCCATGTATCGTCTTGGTCACAATTTTCCTGCCAAATGGAGGCCATTAAGTACGTTCTTAATGCTGGCGACGTGCAACATCAAACGAGCGGGATAGAGCGATGACATTGCTGCAAACACTCGCAGACGCGACTGGAATTTTCCCAATTTCGATTTAGGACAAATAAAGTTATTCATTTATTCGACACTATTAAATCTTTCAGAATAAATCCGCTGCGATCTAGAACCCCGTCAAAGCCAAAGTAAATTATGTGCACAACCTAGTAATGTCACAAGACTTGCTCGTTATCAGCTGCCACCGTTTCTATGAAGAAAAACCAAATCTGTTTAATTGCTCTACTTTCTATGTTTTATTACCCTGACTGCTCGCTTGAATTAAAGCAAATAATCATTCTATTTAACCTTAATTTACAGACTCTGTGGGTGCTTAGTTTAGTTAAAAATATAAAATGTAGAGCGTCAGCTAGTTGTCAAACAACGCCAGAAGGATATCGACACCGAGTTGTATCAAAACAGTGGACAATGTCAAGTGTACGCGAGGTGGCTACTCGCGAGCTGGCCGCATGCTGGACTTGCCTGTCATGCCGTGTAAAACGACGAGATACCACACTCGTTAAAAATACATTTAGAACGATAAAAACAGAAAACACTCATCGACATGTCAGGTAGGTATTTGGCCTGTTTACGCTACACATAATGTTAAATGAATACTTTATTACACGTTCAGTGTTTTCAAACGATTTACGCATTTACATGTGGGTATATGTATAAAAATTCCACAAGCCTTTAGTGGAGTCTTCCTAAAAACTTGATTAAATCTTCTAGAAAGCAGAAGCCCTAAATTGATGTTGATGAATAAGAAAAGAAAACTCATCGATCAGTTAGCTGTTTCTCTCAAGAAAAGCAGTTTTGTTTTGAGAAAAAACGTGAGATTGTTAGGGGATATCATTACCTAAGACAACTGCACAGAAACCGAGATATATGGACACATTATGTTAAGCAAGATCAACAAACTGGGTCGCACGCGATAGGTACGCGCAAGAGGAATTTCTGCGACGAACATAAGAAAGCATTTGCGACATTGACGTACGTGGGCGGGCGGTGACGGGTGAAATAACATCTCTTTCAGCAATTCTTCAACAGTTAATTGCAAAATGTAAAAAAAGTTAAGACAGCGTAAACTTCAATAGAATTCTGTTGAGTTAAGTCTAAAACATTCTCAAAGTCTCAACACACAAACTTTAGTTATAGTTGTAGATACGCTTAGATATTTATATCAGTCTATTTGTGCCTAAAATTACGCTTACAAACTCCACGTGGTTGTTTACACGAGTACATTTTTATTGGGCGAAGAATCGTAAAAATATTGAGTATCGCAATCATATTATTTTTGTAATCAAGCAGCTTCAGGCATTTGTGCTTAGTCACTTCGTAGTAACTTTCTGCGATTCTTGAGCTTTGATTGCTAGTCACACTTGCTGGCATAATTAATCTCATCTGAGTCATTTTGGATGAATCGAGTCGCGTGCATAATACTAAAGATATTTCAAATGCTCTCATTCGTCACCCACCAGTGCCCTAAAAAATACCGGGTATGAATTGAAACCTTACATTTGTTGTACTCAATTTGAAAACAAATAATGGAGCTATTCGATCCAATCAACTTGGTTTATATTTTAAGCGCACTCATACCTAGTACCTACGTACATATAATTGAGTTTATCCGCCCAAGAAGCGGAAATCGTAAACTTTATGTTCACGTGGAACAGAAAATAAGTACAACGAATGTACATTCGTTGTAAATTCTCTCAGAAACCCCGACTTTATTATACTTTACTCGTAATTTAGAATCTAAATGCTAACGTGGCAGTGCTTATTCCAAAATATGATATTTATTTCAGAACCTCTGAAACATTGTTAAGTTTCATCAAGAGAAAAACATCAGCTGTGTTTAATCGAACACAAACAAAGACCATTTCAACGGTTTTGAAATCGAGAATAGAGACGCAGTGCAGTGATAAATGTTCAGTCAGAATCAGCGGCAACGTTAGGTCAAGGGCAGAGAGCCAACGGATGCTCGCATTTCAGGAAGCCTGCCTGCTCTGCGTTTACAGAATTCTGCGAATTATTTCTCTCCCTTTGAAACAATCTCTCTACCTTTACGACACTCATAAAAGTTCCTATAAATAATTTTACTTTTATGGGCAGATAGGAAATGTAACAAACCATTTATTTAATAGTTCGTTTCCCTTGTTACTATCATACCAGAAGAGGCTAACAGGTCTTGATAACAACGAGAGGTTAGTTTCTTGGTGAAATAGGAAGTAAGTGTGACATTGCTCTCTAAATATAAGTTTAGCGTGACTGACGAGGTTATCTATATTAAACGGACGTCATTATTGGAGGAATGTGGTGATTGACATTCGACGGTGGGGCAATTAAAATGGCGTGTGTACGTAGCTTGCATCGGCGACGGTGACGGCTCCGCTCACAAGCACACCGCTGCCGCAAATAGTTACGCAAGGCCACAAGACGCCTTCTCCGTTATTTATCGACATCGAAGTTGGCGGCGCCTAACTAACCACGTTCCATTCTTACCAACATCCGCTATCCTTCGACACTTTATTAAAACACAAACGTCGTTTCCCACAACTTCCACAAACCTAGTCGGTATATACAAAACCGAGTGGCTTTACTCGCGTTTCAAATCAATATTTTCAGAGCTAAATGTTTCGTCCGTTGCCCGATCAATTGAGTTCATAATTGTATCGATTTCCACACAAATGCCTCGTTGCCGTACTTATAGAATAAATAAATGTGTATGTACTCTTAAAACATGAATGTAGAACGTATGACGAATGGGAAATTGTACGAAATTTTGGCCATCATTTCATGGAACTATAAATATGGATAAATCTAAATTCCTCAGATGATCGATTGCCTTAAAGCATGAATACCACGACAGAAATAATCTTGAGCAATGAAGATGCCATGTGAAGACAAATAATAGATATTACAAGATATCTAAGTATGATTAGGTGTGTTATTTACGCATACTGTGAAGAATATAACACAGCTGGTAATTGAAGGTTGTGAGATAGCAAGATTCTTTTACTTACAATGCATATCGAATAGTAAGATGGTAATGCCATTAAAGTGTGTGAAAAGATAGATTATCGTTACATTACATTGTTAGAATTAAATTACAGAAGTTACTGAACAAAATTAGATATTTCTATAAGATAAGAATCGATCGAAGTGAGCAAGTTCTCAACATCTATGAAATCGATGGCAACAGACAAAAAGATGACTTAAAAGTGTTAGGACACCGAAATCGACTGTAACCTTGTCTGTTACTCTATGACTTTCACTCCTCACTGAATAATTAAGTGTAATCTAAGTTTAGCAAGTTTCACTATAAATGGGCACTTTACAACTAGTAGAATTTCATGATTTATGTTTAGATAAAACTGTATTTCGAAATAATAACTTTGAAGGGCTTGTGAGATTAAATTTTTCGATCATCTGAAGAACACTATTCAAAGATCGCTTTTAGTATGGTCTAAGAAAAGAGATCTGATAAAAGAGTTTCTACTGAATGATACAGGAGAAAGGTTGAAGAGGAACCAATAGTAATAACAAGATCCTAAATGCCAAAGGGTACATGCAACGAGGGGAGCGTGACATTGACATTGACAATGCACGTGCCGGCGGGCAGGGGCAACGAGCTGAAGAATGGAACAGGTAGGTGCGTGCGAGCGTGTGCAAGTGCATGCGGATGTCTGGTGCTGGGGTACCATTATTACGAGCGAACAGCGTAAGGTTCGCAGTGTGTCTTGGGATAGGAGACTTGCGGCGCACGTAGTAGTGGTCGTGGCGCTGGGGCGGCGGCGGCGGCACGAAGGGCGGCGGTGGTGGCAAGCGCGAGGGCCTGCGCCTCGCGCCGCCCGCGAACGCGTCCATGGCGGCGAGCGTGCCGACGTCGCTCATGCTCGCGGCGCGCTCGCGGCTGGAAGACTGCGGCCGGCCGCACGATCGTTACTGCTCCCCCCAGCCCCCGGTTCCGCGCGCGCTCTTCGATCGCCGCCCGCCCTCCGCGCTTGCCGTCCGCCCGCCCACGCGCTGCTTCGCTTTGTTTTGAATTTTTAATTTATCGCCATTCATCTAGCACTCGTTCAGAGTATAACAAGAAGATGAGCATCCCTAGGGTTTAAAGAGTGCAATGACCTCCCAAGTAACACATCAAAGCACAATAACGGCCGGCTTACGGCATTTCAGTATCGTTTTAGCATTTTGAGTTAGTTATATTTTAGCACTACAAACGTCCATACGGCTACTGTTATGCTTATTTGGGCACAAATTATGTGGCTTTAGGCCATAATTAGGTTCACAAGTAGTCATTTTTTAGCATTACAGGCGCATTATGTTAGCATTTTTGTGACCAATTAAGATGCCAATCACATTAAAAAAGCATAATTACGGTCAATGAAGTTGCCAATCGCATTACAAAAGCATTGGACTAGCATTAGATTGTGCTAAAAGAATGATTGTGGCTTTTAAAGTGTTCACATGTAGAACTTAAATAAACCCTACACCATTGCAAAAACATCTCTAATACCATGGCACAAATGTTATAATACAATTAACGTTGTAGTATAAGTACTATGTCCAGCTATTGCTGGACAGGAGTATGGACGGAGATCGTCAAAATTTAATGAACGACAACATACTTTTTTTGCATCACTAAACAATGTATAATACTGGATGACTTTATGACTGTTTTGTTATTTCATGCCATCAAATATTAAACGCAATGTAGTTTACTGTAAATGTCTATATTAGTTTAATTGAAAATTTTCACGCGCCTTCGATATTTTGTGTTTTTGATATAAAGTTTGATAAAAAGAAATGTACGAAATAACCAAAACAATTGTGTATTCCTAGTTTAGAACGAATTTTGCATAATTAACATAATAGTATTGACTGGGCAGTATTTAATTAAGTTAAATCATTATAATAAAGGTCTATTGCTATTATAAATAGGTCCATTAGATTATATTTTTTGGTTATAAAATATTTACAAAATGGTGTCGGTCTACAGTAGCCCGGTGAACCTTTAGAAAGTCTAATTAATGCCACCAGCATTATAAATACTCACATGTGAACAATTATTAGGCTAGGGGCCAGAGAGAAGACTTTTGGTGAACCATCGTAGTGCCATTGTCTATAAAGTAGTTTTATATGGGTTCACCGGCATGCCAATAGGCTTGATGTAGACTGAAATAGTGCCATTATTTCTTGAACGTAATTTTGGGAATCCTGGAGCAAAACAATAGAACCTATAAAAACTAAGTAGCGGTACATGACGATAATTGTCAAAACCAATTTATTTTTTAATTTATGATAAAGGTCTATTGCTATTATAAATAGGTCCATTAGATTATATTTTTTGGTTATAAAATATTTACAAAATGGTGTCGGTCTACAGTAGCCCGGTGAACCTTTAGAAAGTCTAATTAATGCCACCAGCATTATAAATACTCACACGTGAACAATTATTAGGCTAGAGGCCAGAGAGAAGACTTTTGGTGAACCATTTTAGTGCCATTGTCTATAAAGTAGTTTTATATGGGTTCACTGGCATGCCAATAGGCTTGATGTAGACTGAAATAGTGCCATTACTTGAACGCAATTTTGGGAATCCTTGAGCAAAACAATAAAACCCATAAAAACTAAATAGCGGTACATGACGATAATAGTCAAAATCAATTTATTTTTTAATTTAGATTTGAAGGGTAATCAACAATTTCTTTGGCAGGTTATTAAATTTAAAAAATAATAACCTGCCTAAGAAATTGTTGATTACCCTTTAAATCTATGTAAATAAAAAGCTTAAGTAAGTACTTCACATAACATTTTTTATTGGTACGTATGTAATAGTGGTATGAAAAATAATTAGTATTCATGATGATGCAAACATACTAATGTACATCTTGTTTTGTTGATTTTAATAAAATGTGTTTCTCCCCAATATGACCGTCAAATGGCTTTACGAATACAGTAAAGTAACTGCCTCGTTGGTCTAGTGGTCGCATGCGCGACTGCTGTGCATGAGGTCCTGGGTTCGATTCCCGGGTCGGGCAAAGTGTTATTGGCTTTTTCCATCAGGAATTTATCAGTAACAGCCACGGAGTCTGGATTTGTGCCCGGTTGATGGCAATAGGCTCGCCCCCTATTACATAGGACTTAAACATAACTGGCGAAATGTGGGTGGTACTATTAGGTACACCTCTGCCTAACCCTTCGGGGATTACAGGCGTGATGTTATGTTATGTTAAAGTGAATGTATATATGGCTTTACGCATCACAATAGCTCACGTGTATTTGGTTAAAGAGCTGTTAACCGGACAACAGCACTCAGGTGACCTTTAAAAATGCAAGCATTATATTGATTCACGTTTATGCTATTCAAAAGTATTAGGCTTTTACTTAGCACTTGTAAGTCCTACAACACAACAAAGAGCATTCAAAATAGCTCAAAGCTGTTTGATAGATTTACGGTGCATTATAATGGTACAAGTATATGCTATTAAACCGCATTAGGCATTATCTTATGGCCCAAAATGCTATTGTAAACCCTAAGGCACCAAAAACAGCTGAAAGCTGTGTACTGGATTAACTTGGCATTTTAATGGTTCACGTTTATGCTATTAAACAACATTAAGCATTTATTTTACTACTTACAATGCTATTGTTGATCCAAATGCACTGAAAACAGCTAAAAGCTATACTGCTGCATTGTGGTTTGCTGCAGTTAAACTAAAGGCTTAATAAAAGCATTTTGACATGCCACTGTCCAACCGCTATACAATGTAAAGCATGACAATGGTTTTCAAATGCAAATATAAAGCCTTAAGATGTTCGGTGAATTATTATAAGAGTTTATACGGACCTTAAGCACTACATAAGTATACTAGTTGTTTTTTAAAATGCTTTCTGTGTTACTTGGGCTAGGCTTAAGGGTTACGAATCCCCTCGCTACGAGTACGACCCGATCTATGAAGCATGTAATGCGCCACGGTGTGCCGGTAACCCTCATTTATTATTTAATATTACGTGACAGAGCGTTTACATGACTTACTTTGATCCTTGGAATACCTGAACATCAAAATTATGTGGATGAGTGATGTCTGATCAAATAACTATGTAGGTTGATTTTTTTATACGATATTTGTAGGTCTCCGAAGTCCAAAACTCAGGTCGTTACGTAATTAAAGTTTCCGAAAACTCTGAAAATAATTTTAACATAAAAGCTTAATTTGCTCTAGAATAATGTTCTTTTTCCAGGCAGTATTACAATCGTAAGCGAGTTTGTTAAACTTCAATACTCCCTTAAGCCCAAAGATTTTGAAATATTAAAGATCTTAGTTAAATATTTAATAGATATTTTTAATTCGATGTGGGCGAAAGCTTTGAGTAAACTGTAGCAAGCACCCCAACCGTATCTACCTACACAACTGAGTGCCTCAGCACCTTTGACATTTATACAGGGTCAAATATAAAATTAAAAAGGTTTTTACATCAAAATTAATACATATTAGCTCAAAGGGGATCAAGCCCCGAGCCATATACTCTGTACGAGGGTAGACATAATAGAAAACCGCGCTCAAACAATGGAACTACAAATAACAGTTACTAAAAGTACACAAAACTACGATGGTTTATTCATATTCATAAGTTTTCGTAACAAGTAGGTATCAGAGTTCGCCTGAATGACAGCACACTGCAAACACCACATATTATTATGTATTTATGCATACGTTATCGTGAGCTTACTTATCAACACAAACAAACTTGCAAATACATAGGTGTTTGCTCTCATTCATGAATTTTGTTATTGGCAGTTTTATTTCTAGGTTTATGATCCATTTAACCCGTGTTACCTTTTATTTACGTTTCGCTATCTTTACGATGATGGCAGCCATACGTTTTTGACTCATAAAGACGTAACCTTTTGATAAGAGCATGGTGGTGTGGTAAATATTTAGTGTAAATTTACTCATGTGTCACTGTCATACATTTAATGGTAACTGGTATGGTTTTAAACTACTAACACTCCTTAATCCTGGCTTATATTCCAAAGCTGGGTAAATTATATGTTCAGTTTACCTTTTATGAAAATTATTATGCCATTTGTCCGACATCAATTACTACAGTAATTCTTTTGACTAAAGAAGCAAGATCTAACTCAGGCCCGTATAAAAGAATGTCACTCCAAGACTCAAATATGACCTAAAAAAATTAATTTAAACCAATCAAATTGGTTTTTATCTAGTTTAAAGTAATGTTTAAGTCTTGCTTGACTCTTGAGTGACGACCTGTAATAATTATGGACTTCAGTCAGAGAAGAACGAAGCGTAGAACGGGAGGATTGACTCCAAATAGACTAGTGCTATTAGATGCATAATATTAAGGAATAGATTGAACATCATCCTTTTTTTTTTTGGCGGGTTGAAAATCATCGAATAACCCCTCCCGCCCTTGGGCAGAGCGAGAGGGAGTGTCAGACTTCTACTGACTAAAAACCACCCATGTTCCTTCTTAGCTTTTCATGTCGAGGCCGCGGTATGTCTTGCGAACAACCCGCAGCCCCGACGGGTTGAACATCAGCCTTGGTTTATAATCATTGCATGTTAAAAGGGCTTTTTGATCAGGCCTAGAGCATTAAAACAACAAGTAACAACAGATAAAAGTAGGTAAGTTCTAGTTTAAAGTCACATAAACCCAATTTTAAGAAGCTAGAAAGACCCCGTACTCCTCAAAGTAGTACGAAAACGAAAGTGCTACAAAAAATGTTAAACTACACGGAGAGAAGAAAAAAACAGCAACAAGAGTTTTTCAGTTGAAAAGCCTTGTTCATTGATGCAGGCAGACTCTCATTTCACAGTGAAAATTGTCTGCACTCGAGCTGCGCATCACATACACGATACATTCACGGGTTAAGGTACTCGTATGAAAAAAGTTTCGTTGGTATTACAAATAAACAACGCTGAAACGAATAAGAAAAACTATACACTAAATTACCAGTGTACAGAGAGTAGTTAGATGATATGCTAACTGGTTTTTTTAAGTATATTAAAAGAACATAGGCAAGTCAAAATACAATAATATTGTTATAATAATATACAAATACAATAATAAATAATAATATAATATATATAAAATAAATATATATTATATTATTATTTTATTATTATTCCCTTTATTAACTTTTTAACAAATTTAGTACATTTTTAAACATTTCTATATCAAATAATATTAAAAAAACATTTAAAAATATAAAAAATTGTAGCCCACCGGTATCGGGAACAGGGTCCAAGCTACCGGCAGTCAGGGCTCCAGAGAAAGGAACCTCCTAACAATGCGAGCCGTGTCCAGTAGTACCGCTCTCTGCATCAAGCCCTTGATCCAGCTGCCCAACGAGAGCCTCCTCAGGTGTTGATCGAGGCTCTTGGCAATTAAGCCATTGGCTGTAACGACTATCGGCACAATGATCGCTGAGTCCACACTCCACATGTCAACAACCTCGCGAGCCAAGTCAAGATATTTGATTTGCTTATCTTTCTCGGCTTTCACGAGGTTCTCGTCATGCGGAACGGTTATGTCAACAATCATTGCGCGCCGCTCTGATCGATCCACCACCACTATAATAATAATAATAATAATAGTCCCAAGCTAAGCAGAGCTTGTGTTTTGGGTACTAGACAACTGATAAACATACTTATATATTTCTAAATACATACATATTATAGATAAATTACACCCAGACACAGAACAAATGATCGTGCTCATCACACAAACATTTGTCCTGGGTGGGAATCGAACCCACGACCTCCGGCATAGCAGTTAGGGTCACTAACCACTAGACCAACAGGCCAGTCAAAATCACTATATCAGGCTTATTAGCCATAATAGTCCTGTCAGTGATGATGGATTGATCCCAGTACAGTGTGATATCGCCATTTTCGAGAACTGGGTCGGGCACATACCTGTAGTACGGCACTTCCAATTCCACAAGGTTGTATTTTAGAGCAAGTTGCTGATGGATAATCCTGGCTACAAGGTTGTGTCTATGCAAGTATTCTCCGTTAGCCAGACGAGAACACCCGGAGATAATGTGACGGATTGATTCGCCCGGACGGTGGCATGCCCGACATATGTCAACCGTACCGTCCTTCACAATAAATCTCCGGTAGTTATTCGTCATCATAACTTCGTCCATAATTGCACAGACAAAACCTTCAGTTTCTCCGAAGAGTTCCCCGGAACGTAGCCAGGCTACGGACGCTAAGAAGTCTACATCAGGCCCGTGTAGGGCCCGGAAAAAGCGTCCGTGAAGCTCCTTACTCTGCCATACTTCCATGCGGTCGTTAGTGTTAATTATTATTATTTTTTATTATTATTTTTTTTTTTTTTTATTATATGTATATTTATATATATAATATTCATTTATCATGAATATCTAATTGAAAGACCGACCTTTGGAAACCTGTAAGTGTAACGAAGTGGTGTGCCTAGGGTCCAACAATACGACAAGCCCATAGACCGAGAATAGCTTAGCATAGCTTGTATGAAAGTACCGCCACTAGTGTAGCGAATCAAACCCCAGATAAATTAAACCCGTCATAGATTTCACTGCTTCAGAAATACAACCAAAACAAAAAGGAAATGATCAGAGTTCTATTTCTATTTATAATGTAGATAAAGATAGTCCGTTATACGCGGCAATCGCGTCATATCCGAAAACAAACGTCATCTCCAGCAAAAAGGAGTATTCTGTTTACCTCATCACTTATGTGTTATCTGCGACCGCATGGCGTGACGTCAGACTGTTGGTAACAACTAAAAGTACTTACATCGTGAACGGTTAAACACCTCGTAAATTATTAACTGTGTAGTTAGTAGTTGCTCCGTGGAGATAACACAGGTTCTGAATTAAAGTGCAAGTTAGTTTACAGTTTAGTGTTGCATGAAATATTGAAGAAAGTAGCGACTGAAATACGTGTTGTTGATATGGAGAATAGTAATTCGAATTATATGCAAAGCAAAAGAGCTTTATTCGAAGACTATTGAAGGGTCGGTCCTTTGGCTGCGGGTTGTTCGAAAGAGATACCGCGGCCTCGGCGCAAGGGCTAAGAAGGAACATGGGTAGTTTTTAGTCAGTAGAAGTCTGACACTCCTTTTCGCTCTGCCCAAGAGTGCGAGGGGTTATTTGATGATTTTACACCCACCAACAAAAAAAAAGGGTCGGGCCTTTTGTCTGGCTTAAAAGAAATTTTACTCTTGAAATTCATAGTTGCCATCAACTCCAAAACCTTCGAAAATTTTTCCTCGTTAACCTGAGGTAAAGCAAGCAATTATAAGAGTTTAAAGTGACCTTTTCACAAAGTCATAAGCAAGACAATGACACGAGATTACACGGGTTCTCTTGTCTTACGCGTTTATGTCTTCTGCCCCGAAAGTCCAGAAACTAGCCAAAGCTGCGGTCAAACCGACCGGACTGGACTCCAAGCTGGCTGTGGAAACCAAACTGACAGATATTTCAGTACATTATCTGTAAATTCAGATGTGTAAATGTGGACGAGGAAAACGGAGTAAATAAGGATCGTAGCAGGTGTGGCGTTCTATGATTTTTTCCAATGGCTGTCCATGGGAAAATGGGATGAGTTTATGTACAGTGGATATTGACAGAAAATATAAACATAAGTTTATATTTTCTGTCAATATCCAAGTTAGCTGACCATAGTTCGCTGTTCAGAGGTCTGGACTGCGGAATCTAATACGGGCGGTTTGAAAGCACCTCATGGAAAAATAAAGTGATTTCTTTCACCATTGTTCTGATTTTAAAGCGCTGTTTTAAAATGATCACCAGAATCAGCCGTAATGACATGAAAGTTAAAAAAATAAACAACAAAGAAACGACTCTTTCTCGGTGTGGTAACGGACATAAAACCATTTGGGTAGCAACGTTATATCTTAACTTTCATATTGAGTTAAGTCCATCAAAAAAGTATAAAATAATAAACAAGATTTTTTTTAAACATGAAGAAGTGTAACAGTAGGTTTAGCTTTGGTTACCCCATCGCGCTGAAATTTCTGGCTAGTCGTTTCAGTCCGTTGACCAAAAGCTTCGTTTTGTTTCTTCCATAGCTTGTATTTTTTTTATCGAGTCTCGTGTTCGCAGTAGTTTTCTTTTTAAGACAAAGAAAAAGTGTATGAAAAAGTGGTTCTTTAAGGGAAATCTATGTTGTAAAAAGATTTAATCGCAACTACACTCGCGAGCAAACAAATCGCCTCACGTCAAACATAAGTGATTTTTCAAGAAATACGAATTTTATTCATACGAGGGAGTATGAACTGGCCTACATTCAGTTTAGACATGAATCTATATGAGACGAGCTTAAAAGAAGGGACCGAGCCAGAAACCGACCATAGAGGCAGGCAGGAAGGCTGGGTTGTTAGACGAACGGAGTGGTATTCCTCAACACACAATCAAAAAAAATATTGGTGATTAGGGCTAGGTTGACTAGAGCAACGGCAATTTCTGTGTTTACCAAACATTTATGTTTTACTTTTAAAACAAAAACTGTTACACATAAGGCTAAATTACCATTTTACCCTTCCATATTTTCATTCTGTTAGCAATACTTGTACTGATTAGTACCAATTTATAGCAAAGTTCTTAAGCTTTTAAAACCATATCATAAATAAATAATGTATAATTTTTTCTGCCTCGGTGGTCTTGTAGTCGCAAATGCGACTGTTGAACATGAGTGTCCTGGGTTCAATTCGGCCCAAGTGTTATGTTTATGTGTGTTATGAATTTCTCAGTATCAGCCACGGAGTTTGGTTTTATACCCGGTTGACGGCAATAGGCTCGCCTCTATTACATGGGACTTAAAAACAACTGGCGAAATGTAGGTGTACTAATAAGTACACCTCTGACCAACCCATCGGGGGCTATATAGACGTGACGTTGTTACGAATGTGCTAATAGATTGAGTTGATTTAGTAGCTCCGGAGTATGTGAGGGCTTTCACGACGCCTACGCTGTATCAACGCCTACCTTGACAAACGCCCAGAGCGAATACACTCTACTAATAGAATACGTGTTCATTACCGCTATTATAACTACTATTTCTCTAATGGCATGCTAATTAACTGGTTCTTCAACCACTTTCATTCATCGGCTTACTACCACTGAGTGCGAATATCATTGCAACGCTTAGCCTTTGCTCATTTACTATTCCAAGACAAGTCTGTACCAACACATGTCAGTTAACTAGAGCTCTAATAAAGCTGGTCCATTGCCGCCAACTACTCGAGCAGTTTTCTGACAACTCATGCAGCTTTATCTGGATTTAACTCAATGATAAGACATAGTTTTTCACTTTTCTATACTTCACTGAGAAACTTGTGAACCAGCGGAAACGTCAGTGCCCAGACCACGTCTTGGTTTATGATTGTCAGGAAATGCCGGCGAACGGATTGTAGACCTAAGTGCCTCCTGAGCAAGCTACCGGAATGCCGGGTCCTATCGCCGGCTCGCTGGCAGGTAAAACGTGTGAAAAGGTACTCCGATTGATTTCACGGAAAACAACTGTTGTTGTGTGTAGGAAAGTTGTTGATAAAAATGCTTTAAAAATATATATTTAAAAACGAAGCCTCGAGTGGACTACCTTCAGCAACCTACAACTGCATTCTGAACGAAATTGAAGTATACGAACCTCTTAGGCAGGCACATCCCATGATGAATCCCATCATGGAGAGGCGCTGCGCAGGCGGCGGCGGTGGTGGCGGCGGCGGCGGCGGAGGCGGCGGCACGCGCCTGCCGCGCGGTGGCACTCGCGACACCGCGCCAGTTATTACCCACCGCTCTTAACCCTCCCCGGCCCGCACATTCTCACTAGGTACTCCATAGCCCATCACGCCATTTCAACGATAAACCAAGAAATGTGAGCAAAGAATACTCCCGAAATTCTTGAGCATTGTTTTTGACATTTAATTTATTGCAATCTAACTTTCAGCTTACACTGCAAATGACCGAAATGTTATTCAACATGCCTGAAAATAACAATCTACCATTATGCACTGAGTGTCGGAACAACTGCATCACTGAAAATGCTTTGGATGTAGGGAAAGAAAGTGTGCGCAATGCGGAAAGGTAAAAGACTTATAATGGTATTGAGTCCATCATGATACTTTATGACTCAATAGCAATTGGAAAAAATAAAAATGAATATTTGATGTTGTTAGTGTTTAGTGGAAAATATCGTGCAAGCGTCGCGCGGCAACGGGGCACCGACGCCGGTGCAGCAGTTGCCATCGCGTGCTGGCGCCGACACGATCGATACAGCACGCAAAGTTCGCGCCTCAGACCTAACTACCGACCACAACTAAAACATATGTCTAGCTTCACAGAAAAAAATGCAATCGATACCATTGCACCAACGATAACGAAGCCGCCACAACTAATCTAGCGTAGTTCTACATCAAAATGGTTTATTTCATAAAACTGAGTAGTCTATGGTTTATTTACGTATACGTCCCGCAATGATAAACACACATTTTAAATGTTTGTCACGAAAATGATATCTAATAGCAGCAATGTAACTAATAAATGTTATCTTTTAAACTATTTATGGAATAAGCTCAATGTGCCATCATGTCATTCGTTACGTTATAAATTAAAGATAAGGAATAACCTAAGCTATGTACGTCAAGTCGAGACAAAATATTGCTATTTGAGCAAATATCAAATAGCTATGGTTTTTATCATTTATTTATAAGAGTTATTACAGACGACACATCAATCAGAACTGTTAATTCAGTAAAAGTTGCAATTAGACATAGTTAGTAGGTTCAATTGTCTTTTCGCGCCGTCTCTACATTCGGTTACAAATTGCTTTGTCTTGATTTGGATATTTTCATGTCGATCTTCAACCAAAAACGCTTTACGGCTTTAGTGTATCTGATTCATTAATTAAAAACAAACGGTACACTGCACTTCCAAAAGCTTTCAAGTCATTTCGGTTCAAGTGATACAGTCATCCGCTGGATGCAATGATCTCAACGAAAAGTAGATGAGAGAACAAAAAACATAGAATGCTGTGTTTCACCGTGTGATTTGACAGGTGTAATATCTATGTGAGCAGGTAATCAAGTGAGGTTATAGCAGGCAGACGCGAGGGTCGGTTTGCGGCAGGTCGCGGGCCGGCGGCGCGGGCGGGCGCGGGCGCGGGCGGACCGACACTGAGGCGCGCGCCGCTCAGCCGCACCGCACCCCGCGCACGTGCCCTACAGCCGGGACCCAACTCACCCAACAACCCAACCCCCAGTCGCCGGCTCTTCAATCTAGACTTCGACGACTGCCTTACAGGTCCGCCGCTACATTATCCCACCTAGACGTGCTCCGAACATTCCGAACATGCGTATTTCAATTTTAGCCCACCGACCCATTTAGCGCTGACAGAACAGCACAAGATCTCATAAATAAATAATAATGAGTTATGTAACTCTCCATCTGTAAAGTAGAGCACCCATTTGTCTAGTTTTGAAATCTCAATGTCTTGTTGACTAAGATACTGTACCAATGACTTGTGTGAATAAGACACCAGACCAGAATAAACAGAAAATTCTTTAGAAAAAGTAAATTGTTATACTGAGTGAAACAGAAAAATAAACTAGTGCGAATTTTTGCCAACAGAATTAAATTCGGTTCAATAAAAGTGCCGAAAATACTTTTTCACGCGTGTGTGAAGTGTGAAATTGGGTTAGCATAACGGCAACAGATAGGTAACGAAGTTTCAATTAATAGCATGTACCTACCAAAAACATAATTTAATTACGGGTTCTAAAACGAATATTTTATACTAATACTGCTTATAATAACGTCATGTAATATATAATGGCGTCACGTTATTGCGGTGGCTCTGTGACAACTAGACGGCTTGCGGTGGGTCAACGTTCGACGCCCGTCCTGTCAGGATGTCGTTAATTCCCGCCACGCGTCACTACCTATTCTCCAATTACATTTAATCCGATTCAATAATTTCAAGTACAATGATTAAATATGAAATATTGGATCCGTTTTGAGTTCAGTTATAATGAAAAAAAAACTGTTTAAATTATTTAACTAAATTATGTACCCATTGAAAACTACTAATGGTCCAGTAGTGTCCATCGAAATCTGTTCAATTGTTTTCCAATTACATTCAATCACTCAATAGAAACTGGTCCTTGTCAACTGCTAAGTAGGAACACCGCTACTTAAGAAGTACGGCTACTTCTAAATCATTATTATTCCTTGTATAAAGTACTTCAAGTGGTATATCTTGTAACTTACTCAGTAAACGATATTTATTACTTGCAAGTAGTGATGGGCGGAGGATAAATTCTCGATGGATAAAAACTCGAGTATTTATCAGAAATGGATAAATACTCGTTATTACTCGTTTTTATCGGATATTTACTTAAAATGATGGATAAATATTATTTTTGCGCATGGGTTGGTTTTTCGTATTGAATGGCTAGTATATTTAGTTGGGCTTTCCAAAACATTACATTAAAATTACGTTATTTGGAAAACAGTAACGAAATCAGCCCTTTAACCTGGTGGAAAGGAATACGTTCTACGACAAAGTTAAAGAGCGTGAAAGTTAAGGCAGACAGGGACAGTTATGATGAAGATGTTCCATCACCATGTCCAGTACAGACAAATACTGATGAAGAATCAGTGGATTTGAGAGAATCAAGAAGCGAGTTCCAGTTTGTGAATTGATGAATTCTAATAATGATGAACAAGCATCTTATAGTGATAGTAATTGATTTCAGAAAAACATAATTATGATTATAGTGATTGACTGGATTCATGATTGTAGTAAACAAACTTCTCATATTGACAGAAATAGACGACATATTCATAATTGTAGTGAAAACTAAGATTTTGTTATTGTTAAAGTGAGTAAAGTAGCGCACTACTTATCTATATTTTCATATTATGTTGACAGTTTTTGACGAAAAAGATTTCGATGCTTATGGTCTTTGGGGGGGTGTGAGGAACAGGGTGTAAAGTTCCTCATCCCTAATAGAATAGGGAGGATCCTCCGACCAGACGGGTGTTGTGTCTGGTGGGCTAACTGCCCGACAACTGTAAGTCGGGATTTTCTATATAGGCCAATGTCGCGGATAACTTTGATAGCGCGATGCAGGATTTGTCATTTTAGTTCTCATGTGTTGCGATAGATGTCGTTGTCGCCACATCACTCCCCTCCGAAACCGGAGGTCGATAGCAGGTTGAGTCTTGATGCTTGCCAGGCCAGTGGAAGGTTCCAGTGAGTCGGAACCGAATGCCGCATAGTTCACGGTGAGTCGGAACTGTCTGCGGTGATGCCCCAGTGAGTCGGGGTGATGCTGCATTATGCTCCAGTGAGTCTCTGCTTGCTGACCGGCCGAAGTGCAGTGTGCTGTGCCAAGGTCGCTGATGTGGCTGAGGATGATGACCAGGTATGCGCTTCCGCTGCAAGCTGGGGGTCAGGATACCCGATGAAGCTGTGGTTGCTGGGTGGCGGTATGACTCGCTGCTCGAAGGCTTGAGGAAGTGATGATGACGTTTGTAGTAGCGGCACGAAGGCTGCGCTGACTGATGTCTATACATATGTGTATACTTATATATGTCGGGCAGTTAGCCCACCAGACAACACCTGTCTGGTCGGAGGATCCTCCCTTTTCTATAGGGGATGAGGAACTTTACACCCATTTCCTCATACCCCCCAAACTGGTGGCCCCGAGCACGAACGTCAGCGCAGCCTTCGTGCAGCTACTTCAAACGTCATCATCACTTCCTCAAGCCTTCGAGCAGCGAGTCATACCGCCATCCAGCAACCACGGCTTCATCGGGTATCCTGACCCCCAGCTTGCAGCGGAAGCGCATACCTGGTCCTCAACCTCATCAGCGACCTTGGCACAGCACACTGCACTTCGGCCGGTCAGCAAGCAGAGACGCACTTCTCTCCTGGTCAACGCAGCAGCCAGCCACTACGCAGCACTGCATCACTGTACATACTATGCAGCAGCAGCATCACCCCGACACACTGGGGCATCACCGCAGTCAGTTTCGACTCACCGAAAACTATGCGGCATTCGGTTCCAACTCACTAAAACCTCCCACTGGCTTGGCAAGGATCAAGACTCAACCTGCTATCGACCTCCAGTCTTGGAGGGGAGCGATGTGGCGACAGCGACATCTATCGCAACACATGAGAACTAATTGGCTAATCCTACATCACGCTATAAACATAAACCGCGACATTAGCCAATATAGAAAATCCCGACTTACATATGTCGGGTAGTTAGCCCACCAGACACAACACACGTCTGGTCGGAGGATCCTTCCTTTTCTATGGAGGATGAGGAACTTTACCCCCTGTTCCTCATACCCTCCAAATATATAACAATTATTTAAGTATCTCACAAAATACGTATATTTTTTTCTGATTTGGATAGTGATTGGCGAACATTTTCATGATTGGGTGAAATCATTGTTAATAAAGGCTTTTCATAATTGTTAAAGTGATTAATAAAGTACGATACATATCAATTTTTCAGGATTTCATTTATTTCAATTCTTTTGTTTGTAAATTGATAAAATTTACGTTACAAAAAATGGAGATAGTATTTATCCGCTGTTTTGGATAAATACTCAAGTAAAAACGGACATTTATGAGTATTTATCCATTTTGAGTATTTATCCGGATACAATCCCAACACTACTTGCAAGTGGTTGTGACTCAAAGCTTGCAAATCTAAACGGCAAAATAAAAAGAAATCTATGACCAATTTCTACACGCTATTCCGTCGAGTACGAAGTGCATGGAGGAAGTTTTGTAAAAGTTCGTGTACGAAAATATAATTTAATTGACATGAAATTTGGAGCAGCTCAGAATAATCACAACAGTCACGAATTAGCCAGATGTGTAATAGACGAAAATACAGACAATGTTGTACGGATTAATACTGACCAATGAGTGGCAATGAGCAACAGATAATAATGAGTGCGCTGTACAGTCTCGCTATATTGGATTTAGAAATGAGTTGAATTAGGCTCTGTAAAAATGAGTTTAATAGGAATCGATGCACTGGGTTGAAAAGAGGAAAAACTTCTTTAAAGTTTAAATTACAAAGGAAAAACAGATTATTAAGTTTACTACGATTTCAAGAGTCAATGAAGAAAATTCATACAATTAACAAAGGTCAAAATTCACATTTGTAGAGCGGTTGTCTGATGAGCTACTCTGCTCGTCAGATCACCTTTTCAATGAGGCGCCCTTGCTTGTGTTTGTGTATACTTATCTTGTCTGGTATCATGGTATCATAAGTAGCATAATATTTAACAAGCTTTACATAGCCCTGTACGTGTATAATCAGTTTTACGCAGGTGTAACTAGCAAATAGACGGCGAATGCTAATTTATTTGTCATCTGAATATGCAAATAAAATATTACATAACATATCAGGTATTTCCGTCGCGTTGATATATTGTTTTGTCATTGTTAATATTTATAAAGATAACGTTGTGAAAACGTATTTAAAAACTACATAATTATTATAATTATTTTGTTAGGGCAAAATAAACATACATAAACCCATGCCCTTTTTAAAAAAAATATTGCTAAAATAAATCACGTGTCTCGTGTATTGACTGTGTACTAAGTTGTATCATTTATCTTACTATTGATAAGCAACGCAAAATAAATAAATATGTATTCAGTTGACAAACCCTCCGACACCATTCAGGAAACACGTGTCAACCCCAACAAAGGGTGTTTTTGGGAAAAGCCCATTACTCATGAACACAACGACAACATGCTTGCGTAATTGAAAAATAATTAACCACTTTCCAATGTATTGCGGAACTTCTGAAGGGTGGCCGTTTTAGGGGGGCTTTCTTTTGACGATGCCGAGTTTAACAAGCATAAGACACAGAAATGCACACTTTTAAAATCCGTGTAATGGCAATAAAGATTTTTTTGTTTGATAAGATTCTGTTTGGTTCCTGTTCACGCCCGCATCTACATATTTGTGCACTAAACATCTAGGTGAGGTCAGACAGGCAAAGTCCGTCTCTACTGATTTGCAAACTCATATTCTTCTCAGATTCATGAAAGTCAAATTGAACGACGCTACACGACTCGAAGGACCATTAACCCGTTCACCACAATTGTCGAAGCTATCAAGAGGTTTTGCAAGACGACACTGAAGTGGACGTTCTCGCGCCGTCTACAGATTTTCACGTTATTGAGCTTTCTTTTACGGGCTTCTAGGAAATTGTCCCACTACGACTGCTATTTTCGAATATGTCTGAGTTCGCAAACAGTTTGACGAAGTCAGTTTTGTTATTTTTGCCACTTCTAAGGAATGAGATCTATTTTTGTGTTATTGGAGCCAATTATCTCCTCATACACGAATTAAATATAACACAAGCCTCCCCTGTGTGGGAGGAAGTGGATATAGGTCCATTGCTGTGGTACACAGCCACGACGTGGGCCCAGTGCGGGTTGTACATGTTTTGGCTCTAAGTCTTGCTGGTTTTCTCAAAATGTTTTTCACAATTTTCTTCACCCACCGTTTTAGAGCAGTGGTGATGAAATAAATTACACAAAGTAATGCGCCTCCCAGGGTTCAAACGCGCGTCCTCAACTCGCTATCCACAGACAGTAAAAGTAGGCTTATCATTAGATAGAAGCAAGCACTGACCTATGACATTATTGTTCTGATGGTGGTGTTGCGCGGCAGCGGCGGCGGCGACGGCGGCTGCCATGGCTGCCTGCTGGTGTTGGTGCTGGTGCTGCAGCTGCGACGCGAGCTGCGCCTGCAGCGCCGCGTGCATGCCCACGAGCCGGTCTTGCGCCGCCTGCGCCGCGCTCACCTCGCTCCGCGCCTCCTCGCCGTTTGGAGGAGACACTGGCTCATCTACAACAAAGGATATTGTTAGTATAGATTCACGTTTGTAATTCCCGAAATGTGAAGCAATGGTGTGTCTATAGTATCACAAACAAAGTATCTTGACTTCCATGCTGATTTTTAACTGATGCTTTTGTACATACCAATATAAAGGGATTGGTTAGCTTAGGAACCTAAGATGACCATTTCCAGAAACTTGTAAACGAAAATAGTTACATGCAGTAAAAGCTTGTGGGAATCATTTAAATCCTCACAAAAGTTGAACAAATATCGTTTTTGGATAAGTCGAAAACGCTTGACGATGGGCACAGTGTGGCCCAGTGGGCAGTAATACATATTGGTAGTAATTGAATTGGTATTGTTGTCTACTTGTGTTTGTGAATGGTACCAAGATTGGGTGCGCTCAAATTTGGATATCAACGAACCGGTAACATGTTAAATTGGATGCTTACAACCCTGAACCCAGTAGTTGCGGGGCTGATGTTCCACAGAACTTCGTGATACAGTACGACAATTTCCGACATAGGCAATCGATCGATAAGCGATAACGATAAGGTTATAGTAATTTAATATTGTTATCGTTTAAATCAGTAAGGAAGTTAAGTACAACAAAATTAAATTTATTCTTCACAAAAGAGTCGTGCTGATTTGAATTACAATTAATTACGAAGTAATAATTAGGTATCTCGTTTCTCAAACAATAATAGAAGTACATATTTTGAGAAGTCCGTTTTTTGTTGTTGTTTAAACGGTACCTGCTTGAGGTGTTACACTAATTAAACATAATTATTATCTACTGTTACTTTATGCAACAGCTGCGTTAAATAATTGTTATGAATAACAGGAATACGATGACTTTTGATAACAATAATATTATTAAGAACTAGTTGTTGGCCGTGGTTTCACTCCACTCTTATCTTTGGGCTTCACGTACCCGCATATTAAGTATCCTATGACTCTCTCCCGTTCATGTTTACGTTCTGTACTTATTTTGATTGAAATTTGTTTTAGTTACTGCGACGTCAAGAAGTAACAAACAAACAAATTCGGATTGATATTACACTTTGTTTATAACTTTTTTACTATAATTACCTATGCACTTAAAATTACGTAATTCACTTAGCTATCAATTTGGTATCAGCTGTTCTTCGACATACGGCGTCTATGACTCATTATAAATTATCATTGTAAATAAATCTTTTGTTTTCCGTAAGCCGGTGGGATTTCTAAGAACAAATAATTACATTAAGGAAAACGGACTTATAGGAATTTGTGCGACCAACATAATGCTGTGTTATTAAATTGTATTACATTGGAGTTTGATAAACATCGTTAGTATCTACTAATACTGTACTTATTGATAAATATAGTCATCTTCCTGCCCTTATTGTTTTTTCTTTACGTTTTTTTTCTTCCATTCTGCCCGGTCAGCCGTCACGCTATCATTTATTCCTTTTTCCTTCATATCACTCCTCACACACTCCATCCATATTTTCTTTGGTCTTCTTCCCTCTCTATCCATCCACATTTATATTCATCACTTTTTCAGTCACATGCGATTCATCCCTCCTCATCACATGCTCATACCACGACAGTCGATTCCCTTTTAACTTTTCTGTAATTGGCGCAACTTTTAAACTTCCTCTAATATATACTCGTTGCTACATGCAACCTTTTTTCATACATCTTCTTCATAACCCAACATTCCGATCCATACAGTACGACAGGCCTAATCACGGACTTGTATATTTTCGCCTTTAACTTGAGGGGCATCCGCAAGTCGCAAGTTGTTAAATTAAGTATTAATAAATATAGTACGTATTTATTTTTAACTCCTAACTAAAACATGTGTGAACTATTTTCAGTTATTGCAGGTTCAAATACTATTTCAGCACTTGAACTATTTTTCTTAAAACATGTGTTCTGAACTTCTGAGCAAAAAATAAATAGGTTATTTGGGTAACATGTTTGTTATGATTTCGGTCTGTACTAATGTTTTGACTGAATTTGTTTGTATGAAATTAGGCACTGAGCTAGACTATAACCTGGATTCAAATCTATACTAATATTTGAAAGAGTAAAGTTTCGATTAGAAACTTATCTCTAAAACCAAATAAAAAAAAAACAAAAAATAAGGCAATCTCATCAGATTTTCCAAATCTGATGAGTGACTCGTGGAAAGCTTCTATTGGTGAGTATTTATCACGTGAGAGACGTCGTGGGTAGCAATTAGTATAGGATACTATTTAATTCTCAGGCTACAAGTGAACAGTAGACTAAAGGTAGTTTCGTAAGATGAATACTAACCAACTTCTGGCACAGGCGTGACCGGGCTATCTGGTAAGAGGATACCTTTCTGCACCAACTCATCTCTATTCGCTCGGACGGATATCTTCCTCTCTAAGGCTGCAAACAGACAAACAAAATACTATTACACACTTCATAATACACAGAAAATGGGAATACCCTGGAAAAGGCTGGCACAAGAGCGTGGAGCTTGGCACAAGCAAAGGGCCTATATCCAGCAGTGGGTGAAGTCGGACTGTGGATGATGATGAACAGTGAACTCAACTAATAAATAAGAATTGGAATCTTATTAAGATCAACATGAATAGCGACATAATTCGACTAAAATGAAACGACTTAAAGTCGTTTTATTGACTAAGGTTTATAAACCTTCGTAGAGCCTATTCATTCATCTGCTGCCAACACATCAAAGTCCCATACCAGCCATCTAATCCATCAGACATCTGATCAAGGTTATTTACTGATGAGTGTAACCAAACGAGGTATTCGAAAACCGTGCAGTTTTCTTTAATGACAGGTAGATAGCTTGTTTTTTACCACTACTGATAAAGCAAAGTATGTCAATGAATGTTGCTTCAAGGTTCAACTCTAGATTTTATCTCTCATATCATCATAGAAGTCCGCAAACGAGATATTACTGTGTTTACCGATAAAACAAAAAAACTGTTTAGATTCCACAGCATGTGTGAATCATATCCGGTTCCGGTTATCATGATGACCGTTTATCACCTCGCGTGTTAAGATAACAGATAGTATAATACTCACTTCTAGAAGCAGCTTCGAACTTTTCTGATTTCTTTTTCCGTTTCCACTTCCATGGCTTGAATAGTCTACCAAAAGCTGAGAATTTGGACTTGGTTCGCTCAGCCGGAGGCGTGCGCGCGCCCGACCCCAGGCTGTTCGTGCGTACCGCAGAACCATTTTGTTTCTTTGCTGCAACAAAACATTTTAAATGTCAATCAAACTGGAAACTGTTATTCTCGTCTCATCTTTCAAGCCTTATTTGAGTTGGTGTATAATTTTCGCCGCACGGACAAAAGGACCACTCACAAAAAGGATGACAGTGTCACGTAGTGGGTAAAAAATAAAAGATTTGAATGGTTGTGTCATCGAACTTTAAGTGTATGTATTAGGTAATTGTTGTTCGAAATAAATCTGTCTGTTTCGCAAAAGTAAATAACAAAATACATAATATATCGGCCTGGTATTGTGTCATTGACGAGCAAGTCTCTTTTCATACGATGATAAAACGAATATTGGTGACCACATTGTGCACAGTAGAAATGCTGTACCTATGTATCAAAAGATAGAAACATTAGTATAGAGGTCAAAAAACCACGAGTAAATACTTTGAAAGACAACGTTGATACAAAATAGGTACCAGCAAGATCGGTACAAATAGTACACACACATTCATGATACATCCACACAATCAATGGCCCCATTATGTCGAGAGTCTATTGTTATGAACTGTCCGCGCCTATCACAACACAATACCAAGGAGAACTAAGTATACCTACAAAAGAGAAATTTTCCCGTCGCCTGCCAAGACCACAAATCTATACATTTAGTACCATTGTATTTCAGTTGCATTTATCAATTCATATGGACTTGATTAATTATAATTATGTTGTCTTCTTCTTTGTTAGTTGTATTGACAGTTTCGTGAAGTACACTTAATTCTATCTGAGAATAATCAAGAAACAGGATAGGATGATCACGAGAAAGGCAGGACTTACAAGGTATGCATAACAAACTATAGGAACAAGTCATTGATATGCTACTGGCGTCTGTAGTGCGGCACTCGAAATAACTTCCAACTTTAATTTTCCAAGAAATACAGTACAAAAACTTGTACAGAATAAGATGATCACTTGGGGAAGTATAATCTTGCGACAATTTAAACGAAACTTTGTATGTAATGTTCTCCTATACAAACAAACGTAACAGTTTCCAATTCAGGACTATCTAGAACACAACAGTGCCAACATTGTTTGAAATGTAAGTATAGTGTATTTAAACTGAATAGATTTAAATATGTAGAAGAATATCTAGTGCGTTATTGGTTAGTTCAACATAATATAACGTTGAACATTCTTTCAGTCGCTGCAGTGGGTTTTTCATTTATGTGGCTTCAAACTATTATGTACCTAACAGCAACATGTACCTGACATTATGTAACTCTGTAATTCAGTACTGAAATATTACATTTTATTAACATTACATCAGGACAAGGACAACAACTGAATTTTGAACTGATGGCAATTTATAGAGTGAAAGATATTAATTATGTTTAAAAGAATTTTATGTACTGACAGAAACACGATTTTAGATATTTCCACCATAATATTGGTATATAATCAAACAAAACGTGTATGAATAAGATAAAAACATCTTAAAAGGACGCTAATATGACTCGACAATCTAAAAATATTTGTTCAAGAATTCGGCCCCAGATAAGACATTCATTTTTCGTCGCTGCCATTAACTTATCTACAAAGAAAACAAATTATCTGCGTACTTAGTATTTTACAGCATTGTCACTCAATATTTTTATGTACATATAGGTAAGTGTGTTAATTATGTAAGCGTAACACATCCTAAGCTGAAGTCACTTCCAGAGTATTGAAGTTTTTCTTTCAAAGTTGTATTATTGTAGGATTCGCGTTCATTTGTGTACTGTTCAACTACTGGGCAAAGGGAAAAATAAAATTAGTTTTCAGTAACCCTCTACAGACGAGTTCTGGACTAATTCAGTTGCTCTATCTAAATCAAGTCAAATTCCAGTTGAAGTCATGGATTCTAAAATCAATTTATTTATTGGACTAAAAGAAGTTCAACTTTAAAATTACATATTCTTACGGATATAACAGAAATTGTTTATTTTGATAAGATCATTATTGGCATAATTTACACATGAATCATCTTTGTTATTACGAATAACGCGCAAAACGATGCTAGAAGAGTTTATTTTAAACACGCACAAGAAGTTGGAACATTTATTTTAATAGAAATACTCTTTTATTCCAGATATTTTTATGATGATTTTGCGCCCGGTTGATGGCAATAGGGTTGCCCCCTGGTACATTTTTTTTTTTTTCTAACAAAAAAAACGTTGCCCCACACTAGGAATTTCTCCTGTATCGTGGGTGCGTTTACAAACATTTAAACTCACATACACAAACACCCAGACCCGGAACAACTATATGTAGGTCATACAAATATTTGTTCCGTGCGGGAATCGAACCCGCGACACGCAGCGCAGCAGTCCAATCGCTCAGCCACTGCGCCAACCGTGTCGTCAAACAACATGGAACTTAAACATAACTGGCGAAATGGAGGTGTACTCCTATGCACGTACACCTCTGCTTTTGTGATGTTATGTTCTTTTTATGATACATAAAAACCACTTTTTTATGATAATATCACTTATTAGAAAAGCAATTGTATAACTTTGTCACACAATACTACATTTCACACTAATTTAAGACTTATATCTATTAATGATTGAGTCGATTGTCGTTTAAGTGTTTTATGCTAAAATTGGCAAAACGCTTAGGGAAACTCTCTGTTCGTCACATGCTACTTTCTCCGAAAGTTTTGCAAGTAAAAAATATAGCGTTTCGCAGTGACAGAGCGTGGCAGACCATTGTGATCATGTAAAAAGTATAATTTTGTTTGAATGGGGTCTCAGTCAAATAAGGCATGACGTAATTTTTTAATAAATAAAATGACAAAGTATGAAATTCAGAATCAAACCGTTGCCGCGTTGTACCAACAATTTTCAGAGAAATCCCGTCTAATAAACTAGTAGCAGTGGGACAAATTGCTAGTAATAATAAATAAAGAAATACTTCCCTACACATAAAATTAAATCACCATCATCATGTCATCATTAAGTTTTCCTTCTCTAGAGAAGTGTAGCAAAATTATGTAAAGTTTTTATCAAAAAGTCTGCCCGCCTTTATCACAGCACGATTAATCAGTCTTAGTAATTATCGTCCTTATAAATATTAGCAATATGCCATTGTCGGTTATTATTTCATTCAGAACATTTGCAAGAGCAGTGTGTGCTTTAGAAATCTCATCAACACCAACACAACATACGTGACCAATCGAAAAAGGTAAATGAAGGGGTTATGGGTGTGATGGGAGTAACGTTTAATTTGCCGAACATGAGTCACCGGTTCGTGACGAAGTGACTCGCCCACTACAATTGCCGGAGCCCACCAACGCACCTTGCGTCCTCACTTCTCTCACCTTGTTGCAAGATTTGAGGTCCTTACCTTCTACGACCTCGACTTTATTCATGATAGATTATAGATACTATGACAGGTTTTCAAAATGATATCGAAATAATGACTTCCAGTACCAGCAATGGCAGCAATCTAACAGATGGTATATTACGCAGTCAATGCTTTTATTTGAACGTTAACTGTCAGTACTTGCAGTAAAGCATGAAAAGGAAAGTTTTTTATGTTTTATAATGTAGTGTAATTAAAAATAGAGCCGTTTGGGCAAAAGGTAATGAAAACCTTAGTAATGTTTGAGGACCGTAAAACATACAATCAAGCTATAAGTACGTTACAATCTAGTGCTAACGGAAGTCTGTACTAAAACATGTTTGATATTTGAAGAATGATTTAGATGATGATTGCAAAATAAATACGGTTAAATTCCATCATAAAGTACCTACGTTTGATTGCGACTCTATGTATAATTTTCCATTTATAATTGTTATCTATGAAGGGACAATAAAAACATGGAAAAATAACTGTAACTGTCCAAATAAAAAAGCAGAAACGCATTCTGTGCACTCTCTGGACCATGACAGCAGGGCTATTGCGTATCTTTTTAAATGTCAGTGGCTATCATAGTGTCCATCGATTAACTGTCAAATGGTTCCATTTTGTACCGAACCATAAACCATTTGACAGTTAATCGATGGACACTGATAGCCACTGACTTTTAAAAAGATACGCAATAGCCCTGCTGGACCACTTTAATTGTCATTTATCTCTCACTATAAATTAAAAAAATAAACACAAAATGCTGCTTTAATATTTTGGTCCTTTGCATTTGATACGAAGCATAATTATTATGTTATATTTGGGGCTTAATCAATAGCATTAACAGTGAATTATGAACAAAAATAAACTTATTATTCCTGTGCAATGTAAGCAAACTATTAGCGACTCGTTCGTCGTGATCGTGTTATTGTGAATTATTTATTTCGTAATGTCTTGTCTTCAGGTAACAAAAGAAAACCTTTACAAGTATCGTTAATACAAATCAGTGACTTCATTAAGTACTTAATGATTACATTATAATTACTACTACCTTATAACAAAGTTATGGTCGTGGTCGAGGAACAATATGGGAGTGCTCAAACATCATTCAATTATACTTGCAATGATTCAACAGCAGCTTTGCGTAACGAATAGGTACCATAGTTAATATGCTTCTCGAGTGTCACCTGCGGTAACAAAGGGACATTAGTTAATACCTGCAGACTGCAGGCGAACATATCGATAGGTACTGGCTGTTTTATATACATCTTCTGCACGATAGTATGCAGTATTGTTACTAAAATATATGCGTGAAAGTGTCTGTGCGTAGATACGGTGACCTTTTGATTAGAAATGTCAGTGACAAAATAAAACAATATCCTCTGAGGAATGTAAATAATTCAACATGAAGTACCCGCTACGTCCTGACTCTTGATTATTGGGTTTAAAATATAGCTACTGTTTGTTCATCAGTTAATGAATGTCAACGTTGATTTCAATTAGCGCCGCGCAGGCCAATCAGCGGGCACGGCCAGGCGGGCACTTAGGACGAGCTGTGTTCACGATCAATGGTTATTTTTTACTGAATCGTGTTTAAAAAGCCATGTTTTATTAAATAGTTCTAATAATATCGAACTTTTTAACTATAATAGAAATACAATCATTAAATTGAACTTGTGATTACTAAACCTCCTCAATATAACATTAAGAATTCTGGTGTAATTCATTGTGTCCTCCAATTAAATTCAATTATTCTTACATCAAAAATAAGTTTTGGTTTTTAAGGTTTGGCAATACTGAATTACTGAGCCTATATTCGCAAATGGATACAGCGAGAGCTACAATGTGACCTCATCGAGCTGTGAATAATACAACAGAGATAATCACTAATATCCATATGTATTGTATACACGTATAGCGGTAATAACCACATTTTTTTTTGGAAATGGTGACTGAACAGGTAGTGCACAAAAAACTGGGTAACATAAATACTATCGAAGTAGGGTCCCGTATGGTTATTGTAACATTTCGGGGGTGTCTGTCTACCTGCTAACAACGATGGTCAAGGGCTGACATGTTTTCGGTTTTGGAAACTAATATTTTTTTAGGCTTTACTGGAACTGGAGAACTATTCAATAACTTCACTCCGCAATATTTTTGTGACATTAATACTTCGATAAGACTTCATCAATAGATTCTTAACTTTTTTTTAGGCTTTACTGGAACGCGATAACTATTCAATAACTTACTCCTATCAATTGAAATTCCGCCTTCGATAAGACTTCATCAATAGATTCTTAACTATTTTTTAGGCTTTACTGAAACGCGATAACTATTCAATAACTTACTAGTCCTAACAATTGGAATTCCGCAATAGTTTTGCGACATTAATACTTCGATAAGACTCCATTAATAGATTCTTAACTTTTTTTAGGCTTTACTGGAACGCGAGAACTATTCAATAACTTTTTCCTATCAATTGCAATTCCTCAATAGTTTTGCGACATTATTATTTCTATAATACTTCATCGGTAGATTCTTAACTGACCAATGCATCCATAATTTAATAGTTGCATTTTTGTGTAAACTGTCTGGGCTGCCAGTTTTTTTAATAGAGTCAGGTTTTTTTTATGGATCTAATAAAACAGTCCAACCTGGCTGAACTTGTACCATCAACGAATTAGAGATGGCATAAGGAAAGAAAAAAGGAAATAAGTTTTTTATCCTGTCTAATTCATTATGATGATCGTGCAATAAGCTAACAATAAGTAACTCTACCAATACACTAGCTTAGGTTCTAGCGTATCAATCAATCAATATATCAACGCTATTAGTGACGTTACTGCAATGAGTAAAGGCGAACCAGTACGTACATACAGCGCTAAGAAATGTATGAGTTAGCATTTCACTTTCAATAAACACACCATGTAGTATATACTACGAGAAAACGTGAGTAAAATCAGTCTCCCATCAAGTTGCGCCTCTTTTGTGTTCGAAGAGTATAAAACCAAGTATGTACGAAGAAACAAGTTGTTTAAAATGGCATAAATTAGCATTTTCACATAGAAGTCGTCATCGATAATCGTATAATAATTGCGTAGTTTATAAGTCTCGTCTCGAGTCTACTATTCAACAGAATACAATTGAATTAATTTTTCCATTATTATAAATTGATAACAATGTTATGTTGGTTTGCGTTGCATCAATTCAATAAGTAGCCATGGTTTGTTTTACTAGATCATATTCTGAGTCGCCATTTTCAGGTTTTTATTGAAGTCGTCGTCGTCTTCGCTGGTTTGAGGTTTTTGTTTCTCCTTTTTTATTCCGCGGTTTGCTACTTTGTGCTGAGAAGATCGATGTCTCAACAAGTTTGTGTTCCACTACTCCGTTAGTGTTAATACCACTATCATCGAAATTGGAAAATTCGACAGAATCCGATTTTAACGCTGGTTAAAATATGTATGTCTGTCCGGACCAGAAAAGACGGAGATAACGGTGCAACAAAAAACATCTATTGCAAAAACTCCTCGTTTTTAGAAATCAGTTTGAAACTGAATCGATACAGAAAGTCTCCTACATGGATTTATGAGCAACAAATAAGATCAATGCAATTTAACCTTATAGGCCTTAATGCTTGCTTTGCGGAATGATTGTCCAAGTTTCCGAGATCAGTAACTCCTGGCATAATGAGAGCTATACCAACTGCATCAGAGAAATTGTAATTTAGATGCAATAGATTTCAGCGTGGGTTAAAAACATAATAAGGCGCCATTATTATTAATGCAGCAACCCACAATAACATCAAAGCATTTTTAGTTGATGTTATTATTTCAAGTATTGTACGTTTATGTTCGATATTGCCAAGCTGTAGATAGAGATACATTTGCTAGGGAGGGACACATTCGACATTTTCTTCATCATATTCTAATTAAAATGTGTTCCAGTAAACAACATAACAAACGGTATTGAATGACACGCAAGTGCTAATGAAAAATAGGCAGACATTGTGGCCTGTCGTGACTCGTGACTAACCCAAACCACTCCTGCAGGTAGCGTGATGCCAATAATAATATCAGGCATTGTTCAGAGTTAAAACACCTTGCTATAACATTTAATCCTGGTTCTAGTCAACTGCGAAGGCTAAATACATTATTGTTTTATTCAGAATTCTTGGATATCATACAGTTTTCACATGGTTTTTTAGACATATTCAAAAGCTAACTGTAAAGTCGATGATCAACAGATTATACATAGTTATTGTATAATTTACATGTGGTGTTATGATAAGATTGTTGATGCCCATCATCCTTCTAGTTTGTGTTTTGGGTGATGGGCATCATTGACACCTTATTCAAACTTCATGGGGAATGAGAGACCAGCCTGGTATACTTTATCAGACTCGACACATATACATTCCATCTAAGGCTAGGTACATATTGTTGTAAACCAAATCTAAACCTTAATGTCAACACAACATAGTATTCCAGAAAACGAGATCACTTTTGGTTGAAACTATATGTTACAATAAACGTGTGTAAGAGTACAATGCTGTGCTATGCACGTAGTTTTAATTTCGCAAAGCTATTGTTAGGAATGTGCCTGAGCGTAAAGAGACAAAAGGGAAGGGGGAACTGACCGGCGACTGCTGCCACCTCCTTTGCCCCGACATGTAAGAAATCAGTAAGAGATAAAGAACTGGCAATCAGTTGCCTGCGCTCCTGAAAATCGAGTTGGTCGAGGCTGTTGGTCCTAGTCCCGCGCACCGCCTGGACGGGCGCGCTCAGCGACATGTCAACTACGCGTCGCCATGTCGTACAGACAACATCTTCACTATTGTAATAACACCAATTACACTGTCAATGAACACTAAACAAAGGCACACAAGATGTGAAACCGACGCGAACAACGCCGATCACGACGTTTTCATTGCGAAATGCCTGCGACGCTAGAGACGCTCAACGGCAAACTGGCGTGCGGGCGGCCGGTAACGCGGGGCAGAGTGGGGGCCCGGCTGCCTGCCTCTGTCCCTCCTGCATGTTGCAATGCACTCAGCTCGCCTCTCCGGGCTGTAGTCGTGGTGAGACACCGGCCGCGTATCTGCCGCGCGCCGTCACGTCACACAGACACAACCGGCCTACAACGAGCTGCGGTACATCGTGTCGTGGCGGGCTGGCCGCCGGAATTATGAACGTTTTGCTCTATTTGTATTGGAACATTTGTACGCAGATACTGACGACTTCGATTTATACGATACCTTTGTTTGGTGATCGAGTTTTACATGGTTATTCATTAGTTTTACATGGAGATAATTATGTGAACAATCAAGCCTGGAAGTATAATGGTAGAGTCGTTATAAGTTCAAGGTTAACTTGATTATTTGCAGGTAAATTGATGAGTTTCATACTGCGTAGAGTCAATGATGTTGAATTTTCATTTAGGTAGTGAAGAAAAACGTGCGTGAGGGTGGATAATATTTTGGTTGATATGCCTTTTAATGGTAGAATACTAATTTCACACCAAGAGATTTGATTGTTAGTGCCAAAGGATCTGATAATTAAACATAGAAATGGAGACATGAAGGTCGAGCGTTTTGTATTAAACTCCAATTCCCCATTTTATAACACACCAGTCCTCATTAACACCTCATTTATAAATCCAAATCTTAATAAATGTGACGAGAAATAATTAAGGAGCAAGCTTATAGAAGTATAGAAGCTAATAATAAAAAAAGTACACCCTTAACCCGGTAGCTAAACTGTGAGCAGGCGAAATCTCGAATCATGAACACAACACGGTCTGGCACTCAAGTGTCAAGATGAGGTGGAGCTGACTACACTCTTCACAGAGACAAAAAGCCGTTGACCTAAAACAGTGTTTAATTTGACTTAGGTTGATCAAACAGGGTGGATTTTCCAAGTTTGTTGGATGTCCAAATTCTAAGCTAAGCTATACTGAAAAGTACGGAAATGGCTTTCGTAACCGAGTTTGATAAAATTCGAAAAATGCACAATATGATTTTAAATTATTTAAAAACATTACTTTAATCATTAAACAGGTTTGGCATCTCTTACGTTGAGTATGACATGAATAAACCTTCGAGGCTGGAAACCTGTTCTTCAGTATACAGTAAGGTGGAGTTTTAATTTATAATGCTTTTTGAGTCGATAAAGTAGTCCCAGTAGGACATCCTGTCAAAAGTGTAACTATAAATGCTTTATTTGTTTATAGAGCAACCTCACCATCATCTGCCTAGCCTTTTACCAACTAGGTTGGGGTCGGCTTCCAGTCTAACCGGATACAGCTGAATTCTAGTATTTGACATGGAACGCCTGCCTATCTGACCTCCACAACCCAGTTGATACGAGTTAATACGATACCCTTTGGTAAGACTGGTTGTCAGACTTTCAGGTCATTGACTACGTGTAACGACTGACAAAGATCTATATATGGCAACCTGGTACCAACAGCTTAACGTGCTTTCCGAGGCACGGAGGAAATTCGGTATGTAGGTAATGGGCGGTCATGCATCCACAGACCAACCTAGGCAAGCGCGGCTTAACCTAAAGATCGACCCGAGTAGAAACACATTTTTTTTTGTTCCGGGGTGTCCTCCGCCCTGGGGCGAGCGGAGAGATCTGTCAGACTCTAACTGACTGAACATCACCCCGGTATTCCCTTCTCACACTTGCACCGGGGATCATGGGAACTGCCGGCACGGTTGGCGCAGTGGCTCAAGCAATTGTCGAAATTTGTCAAAAGAGTGTGTCGCGGGTTCGATCCCGCACGGAACAAATATTTATATGGCTCATAGATAGGTGTTCCGGGTCTGGGTATTTGTGTATGTGAGTTTTTTGTGAACGCACCCACGATACAGGAGAAATTCCTAGTGTTGGGCAACGCTTTATAAAAAATAAAAAAAACTAGTGCGCGTTTCACGATCCCCGAACTAGATACACCTAGGTCAAAATGACTATAGTTGGCATTGATGCTGTAACAGCTGAAAATAGATCTTCTTCATAATCAAGTATTTGCCACAATGTAGGTGACAAATAAAAGTGTTACTTGTTTTATATAAATATAACACATGCATGACTAATAAACTCGTATGCCGTAGAAAATATATGAGCCAGACAGCAAGGTGGAACCGAGGATGTCTGCCTAAGGTGCGCCAGACGTACATTTTAGTATCGTCGGGCTATTTTAATGCACCCCGACTGTACTCAAATGTGGTAGTTTTTTTTTAAGGTACAAAATTGACTGAAATAGCGATGAGCCGAACTAAGAAACTTTTGTACATTTGGATGGATTTTCAAATTTTTTTTTTACCCTATTAGGCATGTCAATTGCTCTAAGATATTTTAACAAAAATAAATGGTCAATTATTATTAATCAATCTTAATCAACGGTTAAATTTTTAACCGTTGATGATTAAGTTCAAAGGTGTGCCCGTGACCTGTCCAGCAACCAACCACAATCCATTGACATAGTTGACGCAGAAATATATGAAATGGGGATAAGAAGACTGCGTTAGGCTATGTCGTTCATAATACGAGACTTACCAACATATCAGGTCGGCCCAAGTCACGCGACATAAGTATGTCATGTCGCAATGCAAAGTATCGTGGTATACACGCATTATTCTGTTACATTTGTTTGTTATAAACATAACATCACGTCTGGTATCCCCGAAGGGTTAGGCAGTGGTGTAACTAATAGTGCCCCCTCATTTGGCCAGTTATTTTAAGTCCCATGTAATATGGGGGCGAGCCTATTGCCTTTATCAGATGAAAAACCCAACAGCACCTTATCCGACCTTGGAATCGATGCCAGGAACTCATGCTCAAGAATTGCGCTTCGGTTTGGCCTCAGTAAAATAACAATTTAACGCTTTATTCATTTTAGCATCACTTATAACTTAACCCTCTACATAATAGGGTAGTTAACTAAAAAAATCTAATAAGTCCGTCAGATAGATTTCCAAAAAATATTGGACACGTATTTTTTCTTTTTTCACGTAAACAAACAATGAAGACGATACAGTGCTTTGAAAACTCGCGTGACGTCATATTCTAAGACATTCTTTACCGGTGAGTGACGTCACGACCCCCCACTCAAATCTTTGACGCGTTTTATCTTCGTCAATTTTTAATGATTTGATAAAACAAAAAATACGTATCCAATAATTTTCGATAATCTAACAAATGGACTAATTAGAATCATATTTTTTTTGTCAGTAAACATCGATATTGCAGTTAGTAGCTAATTATAATATTTTTTAAACAGCTTGGTCATCGAAGATTTCACTCTAAAAACGTAATATGAAATAGGTTTGTCGTCAAATATAAACACAAGCCTACGCAATGATCACCAACTTGTTCAACATTTACATAACAATTGGTGGTACAAACATTTTGTTTGCCACTTTCGCTGTCGAAGTGTCGACCCGTGACCACCAAACACTGGTTGCCTATTCGCCGTTACATTTAATCTGTAGAATACTAACAGAATTATGACTAGAAGTAGTCGGTCTCATAATTATGTTATGTTTATCAGAGAACAGGCGTAATAATTATGTGTCCCAGTCATGTATCTCTTTACATAATAATTCTTATTAAGTTTATTTTTTCATTTCTTTAAAAAGTAAAGTATTTAATTACGATAGAATGTAAGTATTTTAAAAATGTCTGATTTTCGGGAATTGTTTGATGAAACGATTCGTTGATACCATAGATATACTGTTTTTTTTTTATATTTCTATGGTTCATACGGTCTCAAGATAGAATGCATTCAAATAAAACTGTCTTTTAAAAACTACAAGTCTAACTCGTTACATATTAGCATTTGACCCGAAACTTTGTCCAAAGAGCTCCTGCTGGGAAGGGTACATAGTAGTTCTAAGTATAGTCTAGACTTCAGTTGCCTGATACTTGACAGCGAAAACTTAATCAAACCCTAACATGGGAATCTTTAGCCTGACATGAAGCAACAAAAAAGTGAATTATTTAAATATTTACTTTTCCAACTTACTACTTAGGAGGTTATAAAATTGTATGCCTATTGGAATTCGCGATAAAATACATACTAGGTAAAATAAGACAAAAGGAAAACTTACGCTCTAAGAAAATTATAAGTACATACGAAGGTGTAAACAGACCCTCAAGTCGCCGCGATCACGAAGCCGTCAATCAAGAACTATGTAAACCAAATTAAGTAACACTAGTGGCTCAAGCAGTTGACTGCTGCGCTACGTGTCGCGGGTTCGATCCCCGTACGGAACAAATATTTGTATGGCCTACAGATAGTTGTTTCGGGTCTGGGTGTGTTTGTGTATGTGAGTTTAAATGTTTGTGAAAGCACCCACGATACAGGAGAAATTCCTAGAGTGGGGCAACGTTTTTTTAAAAAAAAAAATTGAAGAGAAAAGGGGGGGCTTTTTAGGGGGTGAAAAATCACGTTTTAGGTAAACTGTAGGACTCAACGTAACACTAAAACATTGTGCTGGTGGATGCATAGTAGGGGTTAAGTATAATGTTACATTAAAACCGTGTATTTAAAAAAAACCTTGTGAGAAAGTTGAAACTTTGACCCCGAAATATCTCTGTAACTCACCCCTAGTTCCATGGGAGCCTTTAAGCTTCGTTAAGGGTATTTTTACCCCATTATACAACAGCAGACACTATTTCGATGCATGTATATGATAAGTATTTTTACGAATCGGATTATGAGATTCATAGCGAAGTTCTTTAGAATGACGGGTGAAACCTTGTTACTTCTAATGTATATTTTTTATAGTTTAGGTACAATACTTCTACTTTATAGTGTTTCTTAAACATTCTACTAAACCATTGCGACTCTACATAAGATTTTTCTTATTAAGATGAAGATAACATAATTATATTTAACAGAACAATAAATGTATTGTTAGAAGGTTCTCCTCTCCTCCATGAATAACTTATGGGTAGTGGTAGAACCGGTACGTGGAACATGAAAAACATGCTTTTATATCTTGGGCTTCAGGTTTGGGGTAAGGTGAATATTACAAAAAAACATAGCGAAACTATAAGGGTTGCATATTGACTACGGAACCCTAAAAAAAACTGGCAGCTCTACACTCCAATCTGCTATCTCATATAATATAATTATGTTTAACAGATGATGCCATTTCTGAAAAATAAACTTCACAAGAAAAAGCAGCTTCTGAAGTCGGTGACATGTTGTTTGTTTGATTTCGTTTTCTTTGCCACCGACTTCAGAAGCTGCTTTTTCTTGTGAAGTTTATTTTTCACTTTTTTGTGTTTTTCACTTTTTTGTGTTTTTGAAGTCGGTTTTATTTTTTGCAAAAAAGTTTTTTATTTTTCCATTTTTAGTTGTTCCCAAACAAATAATAGGTTTTATTTATCCCCAATAAATGGAACATTACATAATATCTTACTGTCCAAATCTGGGTGTACACATCTGCGTAGCCCCTCAGATCATACAGGCGTGATGTTACGTCATGATGTTGTATAAACAATAAACATCCAAGCGATTGCAGCAATCACGACAGATTTGCCGTCTATTTTTGAAGAGTTCTATTGTATATCTCCGAAAATCAGGATCAGATCTTCACCAAATTTAAATGGGACCACCTCAGAAGTATACTCTTTCAAATAAAAAAAGAATTTTGAGAATCGGTTCACAAATGGAGGAGAAATCAGGTAACATACATAAAAAAAAAATACATACACACGAACATATAACCTCCTCCTTTTTTGAAGTCGGTTAAAAATGCATTCTATTGGGTGGGATATTACTTATATGTGGTTTCCAGATGTTAGTAAGTACCCAATATATTATTTGATTCAACTTTACCCTTTAAGGGGTCCCAACATATTTAGTGAGGTGTACAACACCTCTGCTAAACCCTGACGAGAACACAGGAGTGTTATGTCTTGACGTGTGTTCAATCTTTTCAACTTCTAGGGTAGAAAGTCTATAATATCCTCGATCACTGGTGTTAAAGTTTCCTGAGTACGCCAAATGTTTATTTTTTAAGATCTGAAGACTTACCAGCTCTACCTACATTCGTATTTTAATTATGATAACGATTCAGGAACTCCAGACATACTAGATTACCATACAGATAAGACAATATTAACATGTGAACAGAAATCAAGTGCTTCAACTTCAACGCGAGTGTCATTTAACGCCAGCCATGAATGGCAAATAAACACGTTTATGCTACTGAACTGACAGTGACTATTGCGTTCAAGCCCAACTTAACAAGATAGCATTTCTTGAAAACATAATTTTAAGGTGGATAATTATTATCAAGAAATGGGTAATCAAACCTACACTCAACGTAACGGAAATAAAAATTCAAATGGAATGCAACAATAAATTGGAAAATGTTCGTTCATAATCTAATACGGGGACATCGGGGATGGAAAATGCAAAGTTGTATCTAAACATATGGCAAAATGTCTATAGCATAAACAATAATATTACGCGTAGGTATATGTACTCAAGATAAGGTACTAAAGAGGGAGTATGACTTACAGTAAACTTCGTCTATAATTTCAGAATCACTGCTCGTCTCATCGTCTACTGGCCTGTGCCTCGTTTTAATCTTTTGATTTCTAACATCCATATTGCCATGCTGTCGATCACAGTACACTCAGCTGCCCACTGCCAATACACACACCAAATATTAACATCTTACAATACACTTTGATATCCTAGTAGCACAAAATTTAAAATAACACTAAGACATTACGCATTGAATTCTGAGATTAGATAGCAATTGATAGCATCAACTTATCAAAATGTTTTTCTATTGGTGCTTGATCGAACTGATTTCGTCACAAAGCAATCAACTTATTTACAAGGTCAACAAAAAATGATAGGGTACCTACTTATTGTACTCATTAACACAATATAATGTATTGTTATGTAACGTAATAATTATGAGGAAGCAAAATTAGGCTTTATAATTAGAAATTAACACGCGAATAAACGATATTAATGATACCCCAAAAATAATATTTTTTCTTTCACTAACTGTTTTAATTAAAATCCAGTGCCATATGGACGAGACGATAGACAATTATACTTTGTTGCATTGTCCTCGATGATTAGGATTATTAATGTAGTCACGGCTTTAGTCTGTGGCGCCAACACATAAGTTTAAAGAAAAAAGTTTATCTGTGCTAGCTTCTTGTCACCGGCTTCTGTAAATATCTTCATTCGGATTTTATGTCTTAATGGCGTCACTCTTTTCGATTATTTTTAGATTTCTTTTAGGTTTTTAAACTTAATTTTAAAGTTATAATGGAAAAATAAGGTTAATATTGACAAAGTCGAGACCAATGAAGAAATCAAAGAGATTACGAAAAGCGCATTAAACATAATTAGCTCTGATTCGAGTGCTAAGTGTTTTTATTAGTGTGTTGTTCTATGTAAGAAAACAAAATGGCTTACCTTGTGTGTGCCTTGATTCGTTTTTTGCCTACTGCTGAAGAATTGGAATCAAAAGCCTAAAGCTCTGTTGTGTGGCAATAATCGCTACATCGAAAACATGGTATGTTTTATATGCCTTGCGCTTTGCACGTGTTTGCAACTAACTGCATGCCTGCCACGTGGGCACTACATCGAAGTTCAGAGAGTACCTATTAAAATGTTTGCCTTTATTGGCTGCTAGCATGACCTGAGACCGCTCTGTTGGAGCTTGCAACGAAACTATGAAGCCCAAAATGGATACATTATGTACGACTTGCCTGGCCTGGGGACATCCTGCGGGGGTGTACATGGCCTGAAACGGCAGTGTCGTGAACTCAGCAACCCTAAAGGGGTGTCCTGGGGGGGCACACACGGTTGACTGCTATTATAACCTTCATGGATACATTATGAACGACTTGCCTGGCCTGAGGTCATCCTGCGGGGGTGTACATGGCCTGAAACGGCAGTGTCGTGAACTCAGCAACCCTAAAGGGGTGTCCTGTGGGGGCACACACGGTTGACTGTTCTATTATAACCTTCATGGGAAGTTCTGCGGGAGCTTACTTGGTTATATATGTGTAATGTTGTTCTACAACATGCATTGTGTTTTATCCTCGAGAAGTTGATACCTATAACATTTTTAAGGAGGTTACCTTATAGAAGACAATAAAATTGTCCCTTCACAGTCATTAGAAAATATCCTCCCGTTATCGGTTGAGAAGTTGAAAATGCAGATCAAGATAAATGAAAGTGAATTAAGGTGGTAAGTACCATATAAAGAATTATTATATAATCAAGTTTCTTGAAATACTTGGTGTGGATCTATACCCAGAGAAAGAAAGAGAAGATTCATATAAAAAATATTAAATAAGCAAGTAAAACACAAAATGAAAACCCGCCATTCTCTATTTATAAACAAATGTTTTATTAATTCTGAAGATCATACAGTGGTGAATGAGGTATCCAAAAGGCATAAATAGACATAGTTAAGAAGTTGTATCTACCAATCCACACTGGGCTGGCGTGGTGGATTCCTCGCCTAGAGAGGAGGCTTGAGTCCTTACAGTAGGAACATTACAGGCCGATGATGATGATGAAGAAGCTGAATGATGCTTCTGTTTTGTGTGTATACATATATATACAAGCAGGGGGACGTAGATCTCTTATTGTTGGTAACCAACAAAGACAAAAGAGTTTGTTACAATCAAAGACGGAAACATAAGATCAGCAAAATCTATAAATAAATCTGGTTAAGGATTAAATATGAGTGTACCATAAAAGTTCACTCATAGAGTGAGCTCATGGGAGCCGTATGTGCTTCAACAATAAATTTTTAAACTGGCGGGGCCCTCCTCCATAAGTGCAAAGAAAGGGGGGGCTGTCATCAAAAGTACCTACAAGTGCAGCAGACAGAATGCGGATGGCCAGGAGAAATCATTCCCTTCAGAAATAAATTCACAGGTTGGTGGACTTAAATATAATTTATGTGATTGGAAACCAATCACTCAAACAACCCAGTTATTCTTAATTGGATGGTGGTGATGGAGTTATAGGTACTCCTCTAGATGATAAATTCTATACTTGAATTTATTCAGATAGTATCTGAAATGAAGAAGTGAATTGCTTTCATAGCAATTAAAGTTTGTTACCTACCCTTTACAATAACAACTTTGTTTACCATTTTTTCCTTGTCAAAGAGACAGAAATAAATTAAACTTACTGTCTTTTATATAAAAGACATTACATTATGTTTAGTTTGGTTGGAGATAATCTTGTATACAACAGTATACCAATTTTTTACAGAATAATGGTTTTTTCTTAGCACATTGGATTGGATGCTTATTACATGATAGACATAGGCAAGGATATAGGAAGCTTTATTTTTTCAAGGCAAATGTTATGTTTTCAATATGTCTTACCTTCTGGTTTATTTTCAGCCCCATAAACATAAATTACAAAAACATTGAAACCCATTACAGGTTTCAAAGCTTCCTTAGAGACAGAGAGGCTGTATAATGTTTAGAAAACATGAAATCATCAGTACCAAAGAGAAATGTGATTTCATACCTAAACAACACAGTAAACTTCTAGGTTTACTTTTTTAATACTATTCACTAAGCTTTAACATCACTGAAGAGAAATGAAATATAAGAATTTATTGATAAAAGGCTATTAGAACTTTAATATGCTTGCCCAGTTATTAACTAAAGGACTCTATTCACTAAGAAACTCAAGTGGCACAAAAACCTTGTTCTAAGTGATAACAATGATAAAATAACATCATGCCTGTAATCCCGAAGGATTAGACAGAGAGGTACCTACCTAATAGTACACCCACACTTTTGCCAGTTCGTTTTTTATGATAATTATGATATAAACACTATGTTGTATATATTGTATCATTTGCTGTGGTCCATAGACATAGCCAGTTATTTTGAGTTAATAATTAAAATACACACATATAAATATGCTTCATCTGCATGGTACGGAATATTGTGTGGCTCATAGATTGCTAACAGACTATGGACTGTAGATTCAGCTCAGTTTTTTAATAACAAAATTGAGTGCTGCCCCTTTTTTCTGGGCTAAAGTGTTCTGTCAGTCATTTATGAGATAGTGAAATTTTTTGCCAAGAATTGAAAATATAACATCAGAATCAGAATTTTTATTTGTTAAACATAGGTATGGTACATAATGGATACAGTATCATACTCATTTAAATAAGGAGCAGTTAAATAAATTTCTAAAATCCTTGGCAATAGTGTGAATCTAGGTATATATGGTTACTCGATATTATTTACATTAATACCAAAGGTAATAATATGATATCAGCATATTTTGAATGTGAAAGGGAATCTTAGGTGTTTTAAATTATTAAAATATTATATCCGTATTGGTGAACTTACAATTGATTAATTGTATCATGGAATAACACTAAGTATCACAGTTATGTATCGTGGCCCCGGTATCTCCAGGGGTTGTAGCGGTGATAAGTGGTGGATGCTCCTTGCCAATACAAGGTGACATTGGAAGGAATGGTATTTAGACCAATATCATTTATTCTATACTTTTTCCACTATTCTCTACTGGGATTGATGGCAGGAGTATTATCAGGAACATTTTTTAAGATTTTGGAATTAGTATTGAAGCTGTTGATATTATTAGGAATTCAATAACTAAAAGTACACAATACCAATGCTTGCCTCATTGCCTGCAATTGTAAAGACAAGATACTGTAATTAAAATATTATAAGCATTAGCAAACCATCACTGAAGTTATTCAGTTTTTTCGCTTTAAGGATTAATGAAGGTTTCTTCCTCTATTTTCATATTCTGTTAGTTCAGTGCTATCTCTAATTATAAGACCACATATAGGTACAGATGATAGTATCAAAATACGGTTCAGAGACTTGTCCTCCAAGATCCGGAGAATTCTTGGGAATTGGGATGTTTTTCAGTTTTTTATTTTCTCTCTACTGGATCACATTCAACAAAGTGATTTACAAATAATTACCAAAAAAGCGATAACTATATTACTGCTAGCCACAGAAAGAGTGCAAACAATACCTATCTCTATTTTATACTTATGATATAGTGATTAAACAAAATCGTATTACTTTAAGGGTTGATACGCTAATTAAATTTGTGGGCCAAACGAATACCAACCTTTTATAACTGTTTCTTTCTTTAGCAATAGAATAGGAGTATGTAAACCCAGCTATAGGGGTGGTTAAATATTTAAAATTAACGCATGGCCTGTGGGACTGTACTAATTCATGAATAATATCCACAAGAGGCCTTAAAGATGTGTGAACTCAATTACAATAACGTGTTGGAAGATATGGAATTGACATTAGTACATGCTCAATAAACAGTACACCCGCCATGCAACAACATTGGCAGCCTCCAGCAGTTCAATATAGACGATATTAGACGAGCAAATGTTTAAATTAATCCTACTTATATAATATTATAAATGTGAAAGTTTGTGAGAATGGATGTGTGGATGTTTGTTACCCTTTCACGCATAAACGGCTGGACCGATTTGGTTGAAATTTGGTATGTAGATAGGTTATACCCTGGATTAACACATAGGATAGTTTTTATCCCGATTTTATCTTCCCGTGGGATAATTTTCGAGTTGTAGCGGGCGAAGCCGCTGGCACAAGCTAGTGATTTATAACTAAAACTTTAAAATGAAACCTTTAGTGAACAATAGAAGGTTCCCTGAAGCAATTTTTTAATAACACTGGTAACGATTAAACCTGAATTGTAAAAATACTACCTTTAGGTAACTAAAGTGGCCTTAACAAAATTCTAAAAAATGACATATGACTTATAAGTTATATAATATTCATCTGAATGATTTTAGATGGATGTTAATGGATTTTATATAAATTTTTATTGATTTTGTATAAATGTTTATCGATTTTATATGAATGCTTATTGATTTTGTATAAATGTTTATTGATTTTATATAAATGTTTATTGATTTTACAACTAGTCTTTAAACATCTACATTAATAATCCTAATCATCGAGGACAATGCAACAAAGTATAATTGAATAGTCAAACGAACTTACCTGTAAGTGAAGTTCGACGGTAATTATACTTTGTTGCATTGTCCGAAGATGATTGGTCCCACCCGACCCAAAATCTCCATGCTATTTATTCATATGAGCATGAACCCTATGTTGTAAAACCAATAAATTGCTATGAACTTAATGAAGATATTTACAGAAGCCGGTGACAAGAAGCTAGCACAGATAAACTTTTTTCTTTAAACTTATGTGTTGGCGCCACAGACTAAAGCCGTGACTACATTAATAATCCTAATCATCTTCGGACAATGCAACAAAGTATAATTACCGTCGAACTTCACTTACAGGTAAGTTCGTTTGACTATTCAAGCAGACGCTACAACCGTAAGAAACTAACAACACAGTTCGCGGTTTTTCCGTCTTATGAAATTCATTGAGTTTCACAATAAAATACCCTTGTGATCCTTATTGTTTTCCTGTTTGACTCTCATGAAACATTGGCATTTTAAAATAAACAGTTTAAGTAGGTACCACCAAATTGATCAGTATTGGCGTGGTATAAAAATGTAAAAAAAACAAGCTTGAATGAACACAGTGTTCGCTTTTGATGATGGGCTCGGTTAGATTAAGCGTGTAGTCCCTTTTTTATAAATAGATGTCTATATTGCCCTAGAAAATAAGCGAACCATATTTTCATGCTAGAAACCTACGTAGCGTTAAATGCAAGCAGTGAAGCTTAATACGAACATAAAACACTAAATACCCTATAAGTTAATCATATCTAAACGCATCATTAACATAAAGAATCGTATCGTTTCAGGAATAAGGCACTCGTTACATAGATAAATGATTTAAAAAGATGTGAAATAGTGGAAAAAGCGGCGATTGAAGATATCGATTACCTAGAACATAACTCTAGGACAGTCCGACGGCGTTTATTCATCGACGACATTATTTCATATAGCATTAATGGATACCAGTACCCATTTGAGTGAACTGCAGAAAGCTAGATTGGGTCTGTTGGTTAATCCTAGCTCTAGAACAGTAATCTCTCTGATTATTTACTACGAATAACAAATCCACTCAGGCAATAATATGATCAGAAAGAGATGGCACTCTCACCTGGTCTAGTGTACACTGGGAAATCGCCGTCGGATCGACTGTGAGTAAGCATGGGTCCGTAGCACCGCCACGGCGGTCGGTCGCGCAGCGCCCGTGGGCCCTCCACGGCCGTTCACCTATGCCAGCCCATCAGCACAATAAACACGGCACTCGGGCCTACATCTACGTAGCACTCTCAGCGTGGCGTCCAGCTCACAGAACTCACGTCAACTCACCGATGGCGGCGCCACATAGACGGCGAGAGCGGACGGAGGCTGCGCGGCGCATCTCTCGCGCGCATCCCTCACCCCTTCTGCTTCTCTAAGCCCGCCGCCCGCCGCCGCGCCGCCACGCAGGCCCTCCGTCCCCCATGCAAACACGTGTACTGTGTTAACGTGATCCTTGCCATGTAGTAAACGCCCGATGTTATGATATGACTACTATGTAGTTACTGATTTTTTATGATGATAATGGAATGATAGTGATGCATTCAATTAAAGATCTTGTGACGATTTCGTAATATTTGGTGTCTATTTCTAATGTCATGCATGTTCTACTAAAGATTTAACAGGAATTATGAAAGTACCTACTTGGGATAGGTCCTGCGATTTTTTTCCTTATTATTTTTCTATTGATGTTTTTTCCACATAATTATTATTTCTTAGGCACCTTTTAGTAATCCCCTCCATTTGTATGACGAAACTCTAGATAGAATTAGAAGGAAACAATTCTATGCATATTAAACTAACCTACTACATTTCTGCTTAACTTTCTTCTTTAATTTATAATTCATTTTCCCATATTATTAGTTTGCAATTCATTTGAATTGAATGAATTCTGTGCACAATTATTTAATTGTGCACAGAATTCATCAGAAATTATACTATAATCTAGTTAGTTTGAAACTCATGATGTGTTTGATTAGCTTAAGATTTCTTATAGATGACTTGATTTGTAAGTCTCCTTGTGTAAAGTATACATCTAATACCTACTGATTATTTGGATAAAGTTCAAGTTTATTTTCAAGAATAAGTAATGGACCATACTCGGAGTGCTGCAACAAGTCACAGTTACACTGTGTATCTGATTTGAATGAGTTAATCTAGTCATCAGGACACAGAACAAGTCATCCTGAATGCTTGACAGCTTAACCTGGACAAGTCATATCTGTGTGTAGAGCCCATTATGAAGAATTGAAAATAGTTTGACAAAATCTTGTACTCACTTATATCACCATTAGCTGTTGCTGAATCAAATGGAATAGATAAATGGCGACCACCTTTTCCCACGGGATGCACACCCAGATTTGATTTGTCCTCGTTCTCACCTATGCAAAATATATAAGCTTTTATGTACAATTAAACAAGAACAAAAAAAAGTAAGCTATAATGAACTTTAAAAGGTGAAATAAAAAACAATTTTTAAACCTTGTTTCATATTTTTATTGTAGGTAAATTGGTGATTAAATGATTTACATACAAGCTAAAACATAAATTAACATTATAATTTGAATTCAAATTATAACATTCCACATTGGATTATCAATGTAAGATACATAATCTGAATAGTCCATATAGTCATGCATGCTTCCAGCTCCTTGATTCCGATTTCTTATTTTCTTTTCCTGCTCCACAGCATAAAGATTCTTGTACAATTCCTTCCAACTACTGACATCTGATTGGAAATTACAATCAAAATCTCTTTTACATAAAGAATACCACAAACTATCACTGTCAAGTAAAGCTTGCATTCTTGAATTTGTTTTACAGCAGTTGAGGATGTCCACAACAGACAGGTGGTGCAAAATGTTCAAGAGCACTTCCTCTGGTAGCCCAATTAAACTTGCACTTGGATAACCAAAGTGACTTAATATTGCACTTTTGCTAGCGCATACAGTTTTGTTCTTAAAAGTTATTGAGAAATGTTTCAAGTCCCGAAATATCATTGGAATTGATGTAGCTTGAGGTGAAACCACATAGCGACTGATGGGTACACAAATAGAATAAGTTTCAAAGTTTAATTCATTGGCCACTAAATTCACCAACATAGTCGATCCTAGTGGACTCACGATTAATTTCAGTGTGACACTTTTAAATCCAGCTAATATAAATGTTGTTTCATATATTCCAGAGAGTAACTTCCATTTAGATAATTGAGCCGTATCAAAAGATTTCAAAGGATCCATTACTTCCATTTCATCATTAACAAGTAAAAATCCATTCTCTATCATCGACACCACGATCATAACAAATAACAAGTCTTTTTGGGTGGAATCATAACTTTTGCTCTCAGATAAAATTTGTCTCACAATTGCATGCAGCAGGGGTGATATCTTCTCTGTATTACTTTCCTCTAGTGTGATGTCCATGGTTTACCACATTAATTTAAATTTCATTCATTTTGAAGGTAAATAAGCAGAACAGACGAGAATTTTCGGGCAAGTTGATCTGACTGCAGAATGATTGTTTACCTAAAATGAAATGTCATGGTGGAACTGACAACAAACGTCAAATTACACAGCCGATATTGACATGACGCGAAGCGTTTACGAAAGTAGTGTTGGTTGGCTAAATTTACTCTCTAAGTAGTATGACTAATTTTCACAATATTTTACGAATTTTAACTTAATTCATAATACTGTAACATTATGAATTTGATTCTGCTCCGCTTTACCACTGTAGGCCACCAGTTCGTAATTTTGTAAAAATATTTTAAAAGACCTAGGGCTAAATATAAAAAATGTTTTGTAAATACAACTTCGTGTGATATTCTTCCTTCTGCTGTTTTAATAATTGCAATAAAATAAAAAGCGAGCTTCATAAATGCTACGGCTAAGCAAGCATGCGAAGTGCAAGTGGGATTCGCGCACGAAGGAACTTGGGTGGTTTTTAGTCAGAAGAAGTCCGACACTCCCTTCCGCTCTGCCCAAGAGCGGCAGTAGTTATTCGATAACTTCCCACCAAAAAAAAAAATATTTCATTCTGTTTTATGGCCGGAATACACATGCTACGTAGTAGTATAAAAGTGTGCTAGTTTCGAGCAACTGTCACTTAGTAGCATACAAGTAGCACATGTATACGAAAAGAGCATGCTTTTGAATAAGCATTGCTACCTAATCGCAAGCCGGTCTATATTTCGTGCTAACTAGCACGACGCATAAAACCTCTTTTTTGATATTCTTTGGTTATTTATTTTATGTTTTTTTAACGTGCTGCCACCTTTTTGTTGTTTTCTGTAAGTGTATCCAATAAAAAAAACTCTAAAGCCGCATCCCCACTTACGTCACTCGAAACGTTCCTGTTAGGCTCGCGGCACGGCCTCACGGAGCCGCGCGGCCTAAGTCTACACCGCGTGGCTCAGGCCTCGCTCACGTCCAGACTCACACGAGGCACGGCCACGCGGCTCTTGTGGGGACACGGCTTAAGTTAATGTCACTCAGAAGTGCTAAAAAGAAGTATGCCCGTAAAAAGTACGCTTTTGAGGTCTGTGCTTTAGAGCAAATGTAAACACTCTGAAAGCATGCTAGAAATGAGTATACTACCTAGTAGCAAACAAGCATACTTTTCTAGTAGCATGTATATTTCAGGCTTTAAGTATCGGCAACATAAATACCATCATCTGTGAAAATTTCAACTGCATATTCCACTAATTTGAGGGCTACAAAGTTGTAAAAAAAAAACGTCATCTCGACATTCTCGAGCGTGGCTATTTTTTTTTTTTAAGGAAATAATTCAAGGATAACGAATAATATATAATCGTCATTTTCACAAGCCGAAGTAACAAATATTCGTTGATAAAGTTTAATGCGTGATGCCTATATTCCCCTCTATTTCTCTCTGAATTCTACTTAAAAAACATACACTTTATAATTGGCATGCTATTTCCTGAGCTTTTCAATTGAGGCGTATATGTGAATTGGCCTTTTTCAGGATACATTAGAACCTTTTTTTTCGGCAACCATCACCGGATTTTTTTCGAAAAAATATTTTTATATTAAGGTGAATGCTCCAACTAGCCCGCGAAATTCAATTTTTTTTACGTTTTTTGCAATTTGTAAAGTTCATAAAGGTGCAAAAATGACTTTTTCAAGTTCCTGCACCTTTATGAACTGGGAGGCTTGTATTGATGATTCTGATGATTATATTTCTGTAACTACATACGTCTTACAGCCGCAATTAATATTCTAATCAACATACAAACTAACACTGACCTGCAAATTACAAAAAACGTAAGAAAATTTGAATTTCGCGGGGTGGTTGGAGTATTCACCTTAATCTACACAATCTAGACTACACTGAAAAAAAATGAAAAAAATTTAAACATCATAAATAAATATGCAAAGTAGCCTCTGTTTTTGGAACTAACTACCATTTATCTCCTAAACTATCAATTATAGGATCTTTTTATTGCCATCAATATATTAATTAAAGTCATGCCGAGTTATTAAACTTATTGGTAAAAATAAGCCGAAGGTGGGCCTTCGACTTATTTTTGTCAATCATCATCATCATCTGCCTAGCCTTTTCCCAACTATGTTGGGGTCGGCTTCCAGTCTAACCGGATGCAGCTGAATACCAGTATTTTACATGGAGCGACTGCCTATCTGACCTCCACAACCCAGTTAATACCTACTAGGTAATACGATACTCTTTGGTAAGACTGGATGTCAGAATTTCAGGTCAATAACTTTCTTAATTCTTTACATGGTTTTTTTTTACGTAATCGCTACTCGCAAATCGCGTAGCTACTACCCCTCTGGCGCCCAATAAATCGGTTGCAGGAGGGTGAAATGTCAGTGGCGTATATCCAGCTCTTAATTTATTAAGTTAAATGATTTAATTTTTTTTTTGTCAGATTAGGCGAATCGCTCTACATAATCGTCAGATTATGAGACAGCACGTCTACGACATAAAGATGATCCTTATAAATATCATAATCTGACGCGCTTGAGTATTTCAAAATGGCGAATTTTTTTGCACATTATAGTTATATAATGATGGCCGCGAGTTTGCGTCACATCGAAATCGTCAGATTATTGGATGAGAGTTTTTTTTAGGTTCACTTAACATCCTCTTAGATAATCTGACTCGCTCGATTTTTTTTTTCGTTTTCAATCCTCACGTACGACCACCCCCATCATGCAAACGATCAGATTACCATTTACGTACAATATTAAAAATACGTAGGGCATTGATGCTATCAATATCTGACGCACTCGAGTATGTCCATGCAACAGTATTTTTTTAGATATTTGAAAATCTATTGCAACCCAATAGGTCTCTATGACGCTCGAGTAAATCCCCATTTAGCATCGTGGGCTTCCCTACTAATACATCTGTAGGGCTATTGCGTATCTTTTTAAATGTCAGTGACTATCATAGTGTCCATCGATTAACTGTCTAATGGTTATGGTTTGGTACAAAATGGAACCATTTGACAGTTAATCGATGGACACTATGATAGCCACTGACATTTAAAAAGATACGCAATAGCCCTGCCGGTCATACACAGACACTGGTAAAATGTTGAATAAGCTCATATATTATTTTGTGCCCTTTTAGTACTTTATCTTACTACTCCTCGTTTTTAGGGTTCAGTACCCATAGTGTAAAAACGGTACCCTATTATTAAGAGTCCACTGGCCGTCTGTCTGTCACTAGGCTATATCTCAAGAACCGTGATAGTTAATAAACACTTTTTAGCATGTAATTAACTTACCCTACATTAATCTGACGCGCTCGAGAATTTCTGATGATAATTTTTTTTTATACTTATCTTATCCTTTATCCTTGGCGGGCGGCCTTATTTATGGGGCTCATATTTAGTGGAGGTACTTAACCGGGTACAATTTAATCGGTTAATCTGCCGCGCTTTAGTAAATCCCGAAATCCCCGCTAGGGCTCCCCTACTATATAAACATGGATGAGGCAAAAGGAGTATGTTCGGGTCATAGAATGTGGTTTTGGGGGCATTCAAATATTACTATACTGCTATAAAAGTAGTACTATCAGCCGAAGAATAAACGACTTTTGATTTTGATTACGTAACTTCGGGGGGAGGGGTGGTCTTGTAACGTTATGACGCGTTACAGGGGCAGTAGCGAATGGGTTTGAACTACGTAATAAAACATTGTTTTTTTTTACCCTTTTTAACGGTTGCGTAGAGCGCATTTTCTGAAACGTTTTTATTCCCAAAACTTCAAATTTTAGGTATAAATGGTAATGTTTTACCTGGGGGGAGGGGGGTACATAAAAAACGTTACGGCGCGTTACATGGGGGTAGGAGGGGTCAAAAATCTCCAAAAATTGCGTTATGTAATACTTGAGCGCTCCCTTTCTCTGCCCCATGAGAAAAATGTATTCAATGTGTGATGAACTGATGATTGATGAATGTATTCAATTATCTTGAAACTAAATGATTCATTCCATAGTAACATGATCTATAACCAAAAGTACCACCTACAATGTGAAATATTTATTGAATAACAAGTTATGATTCCAGAGAGGAATTCATTCTTAGCAATTAAAATAAAAAGGAATTCTTTTAAAATTGAGAACTGTTGTAACTGCCATTCCAAGCATATATACGACGTATATGTATATAGTTTTATTCTTTCGGGTTATCTAGGTGAGCTGATTACGAACTCTTCAATGGTCAAAAATTAAAATTAAATATGGCACCGACGAAAATTTTAGGATTTTTCGACATGACTGTCAATTTCGTGGTTTTAGGAGTCGCTGATATAGGAAATGAGGTTAAAACAAACAGAAAAAAAACTCAAATATATTAAATAAATAATAGAAAAAGAAATCATTTTTTTCTTCGGCTTGCCCTTTTGTATTATTGACGCTTTGTCACTGACACACACACTTCATTATGCTAGTGGAATGCCATGTGTTTTTTTTTTGTAGTTGGGCCTACTATGGGCACAAATGCTACTCTGTACATTACAGTAAAGACAAAAGTTAAAAATAATTGTAAGAGAAAAAAAAAATATTTTCAACATTGGTTTGGGAGCTGTGTCTTATTATTCAATGTGGCAATCCTGAGAGTCTTCTTGACATGTTCCAGGATGACAGAGGCTTAGAGCTGTAGGGCGTGTCAGACTTCTACTGACTAAAAACCACCCATGTTCCTTCTTAGCCCTTAGTGTCGAGGCTGCGGTATCGCTTTCAAACAACCCGCAGTCCTGACGGAGTTTTTGACCCTTAAAGTGTTGTATTATGTAGGTACTTACAGCCATTCAAATGATATTTTAATATGTGTGATAAAGTGATAATGATAAAAGATGTTCCTTATTTCTTATCATTGGAAAAATATTGTGCATTTAAGCTAAAATAATTAAAAATATTTTATATTTTACTTTACAAATAAAGATGACCAGTAGATGTACAGCCTACAGAAGTATATCATTAATTTGATCAATGTTAACATGTTTTTATGGTATATTCGGGAGTGTTTTCAATTTATTAGCCCTAGTAAAATTATTTTGCATTTCATTCAATGTTGATTGAATTTTGTTGCTTTGCTTTCATTGAGTTTTCACATTACAATCTGTCATACATTCAAAACTTCAAACATGTTTTTGAACCTTCATAATTAAATCATAAGCAGTAATTATAAGACATGGTATAAATAAACATAGTTAATCCTAAAACAAACTAATTTAGTAATGACAGTACGGTAATTGACGAGTTATCAAAGTTTTTAGTACTAGGGCTAACACTATAATGGCAGCACTCTCTGTTTGACGAGGTTATTTGATATCAAAAACTTCGCGATCCGACTTCCCAAACAAATATTATTAAATTTAATTTAGTAATACAATAATACGCTTACCAATACTTCCACTATTCGCTAGTTTCTTATTGCTCTTTATAGAACCATCCAAGTTATGATTATTCGAACTTTTATCGTTGTCACTAGCCATTGAAAGGATTAAAGTGGTTAATGTAACACATAAAAAATATCACAATCAATTGTCCATTTCAAACATATTTTATATTTTCACTAGTATGTAAAAACAATTATAAAAGTAAAAAAGCACTCTTTCAAAGGTAAATCATGTTTACACCCTCTGTTTCAGACAGACAGATGACAGAAACTTTAAAATCATAACAAATAGGGATGCGTTCAAATGAAAAAAAAAGTCTTTATTCGAAATAAGGCCTAGAGCAGGATGTTTGAAATTTACTTCGATGTCAAACTGCACCCATCATCATCATTCTCCCGCCCTTATCCCAATTTATTTGGGGTCGGCGCAACATGTCTTCTTCTTCCATACTGCACCCACTGCATGTAAAATTCATATAATTACTTTGCAGGTGGCGTGCAGTTAGGGCGCGTCCCCACTAGGAGCCCCGCGTCTTTTCGGGCCTCACGACGGACGTCACGACTCGTTGTGGAACATTCCTGTTAGGCCGCGCGGCTCAGGCCTCGCTCACGTCCACACTCACGAGCCTCGATCGCGTGGCTCGGCCTCACGGAGCCGCGTGGCCCTAATGGGACGTGCCTATAGAATTCAAATGCATTTCACCTGTATGAAAGAGTAACCTATCTTGAATTCAAAACTAATTAATAAACTGAATTTTAAACGACTAGGACTTGTTAAAGGAAGCCGTAGACTTTTCGTTTTGCAGCAGGAAGGGTCAATAAATAATTGTCTAAAGACATACAATATTGATCGTTTAATTTCACGAAATGATGAATAAAGTGTCTTTTATAATTAAAATTAATCGACTATTTCATTTTAGCGCTAGTTTTGTTGTTTCTGTCGATCGACAGTTTTTATTCTATTAGTGTTGTATCATACGTTGCGTCCGACTAAGTTCATCGTTCATCACATCACAATCACATTCTCAAATTCACTTTGTTGATAGAAACTATCTATGCTTGAGAAATACGAACGCAAAAAAATATTTTTAACAAATAAAAGTTTCCTAATCGAACAGTTTTATCTTTTCTCAAAACAAACATTAGATTTTTTATGCATTTACATTATCCTACAGAACAGTGGTTGCTGATGTGATATTCTTGAAATGTCATCGTATATGGCTGGTGTTTTTGATTTAGATTTAGATGTGGATACAGTTACTGTTGGTGATTCAGATGAAGATGATATAATTGATGTCGACGAGGTATTCATAATATTAATAAGATGTAAAATTAGAGACACCTCATTATTACTTAACCTAAAACCTTGTTCCATATTCTCTCGATTGTCAAGGATAAAATTCGTCGCAGTTGATTTTTAATAATTTCCTAGAAACAGCTTTAGATGCTGTAGATTTTTAATTTGTTAAATTATAAAATACCCGTAATATTTTTATCTACTGTCATTTTCTGCAAATGCTTTATTGTTTGTGTTATAAAATGTCTATCAAAAAGTTATTATTCTGGATTTATTTAATTACAAAGGTACTTTGATATTAATTTTTTTTATAGGTGGATTATGACCCTGAGCTACATGTTAATGCTATTGTAGAGTAAGTAAAACCTTAAAAATAAAACCAGCATTGATTTATTTTCATATTTATAAAACTTCATGTACCTAATTAAACTTTTCCTTACAGGACTGAAGGATCTGAAACTATTCAATTATGTGAAGATACTGTAAATCCAGGCCAATGTAAACGTCTTGGTCCTCAAGACTTTGAATTACGCAAAGTTTTGGGGAAGGGAGGATATGGCAAAGTGTTTCAAGTTCGAAAAATTACTGGTCCTGATGCAAGTGCACACTTTGCTATGAAAGTTCTGAAAAAAGCTTCTATAGTACGCAATCAAAAAGATACTGCCCATACAAAAGCAGAAAGAAATATTTTGGAAGCTGTGAAGGTAACTGAAGATAGAGAAATATGTTTTCTTAATTGTTTTTATTTATCTACCTATAATTAGTACAAAAAAATTCTTGGTACCAATATTTAATATCATTTCAGCATCCGTTTATAGTGGAATTAGTATATGCTTTCCAAACTGGAGGCAAGTTATACTTAATATTAGAATATTTGAGTGGTGGTGAACTGTTTATGCACCTTGAGCGTGAAGGTATATTTCTAGAAGATACAGCATGGTGAGTTCTTTTTTTGTTTTGTTCACAATGTCAATACAAAATATGTACACAAGTTTGTTTCAGGAATGTTTATTCACATATTAATTAAATGTTCTGTTTTAGCTTTTATTTATCAGAAATTATCTTGGCATTAGAGCACTTACACAGCCTTGGTATAATTTATCGTGATTTAAAACCAGAAAATGTACTTTTGGATGCTCAAGGTCATGTGAAACTTACTGATTTTGGATTATGTAAGGAACATATCCAAGAAGGAATAGTTACACACACTTTCTGCGGCACAATTGAGTATATGTAAGTAAAGTATTAATGTTGGAATTTTGGGTCTATTTTTTTCTTGCCAGCAATAAAATTAATTCATAAAAATCTTGTAATTCTTTCAGGGCACCAGAGATCTTAACACGTAGTGGCCATGGGAAAGCTGTAGATTGGTGGAGTCTTGGAGCATTAATGTATGACATGCTCATTGGACAGGTTAGTGTTTAATAATATGCAACTTCTTGTTATAATCCTGGTTACCGCCTCATATTCAGTAAATGAAGATTCTAGGGCTCTACCCTAGAATCTTTTATACAAATTGTATGAGCATGAGCTAAGACTCCTAATGCAACCTTATAGCATGTTTATGGCCACTTTCATATTGTATACTCGTCACACCCTCGTATTCACATCGCCAATTCAATGCCCAGCCACAGAATAGCGCCGAGATCGCATTTCTGCTTTATTACTCACATCAGCATTGCACCCATGTAAAGCAGGGGTGGGTCGCTTGTGAGTAATTTACGATGTCTTATGCCTGATACACATTGGTGTAATGTAACATGAATGAGACATCCAGACTAATGCAATGCTATGCAACATAAAACAACAAGGCGAATTTGTTGCAGTATGTGTTATATTTCATGCTATGCATCATCAATATCCAAACATACGAGACGTGATCAGTATTTATGTGTGTGACGCTTTTTCGTACTGTGGGCGATTTTTTGCTCACTGATAAAGTGATAATTTTTGAACATTAAATCCCAAATGGGGAAGTTTGACTAAGTATAGTGTTGTATGCAATATAATTTTATGATGTAATCAATTACATTTCAGCCACCATTTACGGGAGATAATCGTACAAAAACTATAGAGAAAATTTTAAAAGGTAAACTAATGCTTCCTGCCTACCTCACACAAGACGCACGTGACCTGATAAGGCGCTTAATGAAACGCTCGGAAACGCAACGTCTAGGGGCACAGGGCGCCGCAGCCGTCAGAGGTCATGCATTTTTCAAACATGTTCATTGGGATGACGTGTTTGCTAGGAGATTGGAGCCACCTATAAAACCCAGACTGGTAAGTAAGAGTAGGTACATTATTTCAGTTGGTCCCACTAGCTACACCCCAACGAAATGGATTAGGTTAAAACTAATCAATTCTAAAGCCGAACCAAGCGAAGTGAGCTATACTGCGGCAGCGACCGGCATGTGCTTCATCCAAGTTGGTCGCAGTTTGTATGAAGCATGGCCGGCTTAACTTCCGCTATTTTATTAAAAAAAGCGGCAACTCATAAAACCTACATGAGTCGATAGCTGGCATCAAGACAAACAAGTTTGGATAGAAAGTGTCACATTTTCGAGATATTAGCTATCAAAGTTACAGTTAATTTACTAATAGCATCTTCTAAAACTGGACTAATTTGGAGCAATTAAGGCTCTTATCGATATAATAATTATGGCAAAGAGGTAGGCCCTTGCGGCGCACTGTCCTCCTATTTCACTACAATGTAAAGAATTTTTGAGGACTTTTGTGCGTGTATAAAAAAAATCGATATCTAAATTTTATATTTCTAAAAGCCTTAATAAATCCAAAAAACAACTAACCATTTTATCAATTACTCGAGGAGCTCGTGGCTTAATTATGACAGCGGCAAGCGATCTCCTAGACTAAGCAGTGCCTGCCGAGGTCAGTCCGCGGATGGGTGACCATCGTACATACTGAGTTTTTTCCGTGCCTCGGAAACCACTATTAAGCTGTTGGTCCTGGCTGTCATTTGTAGATTTTTAACAGTTGTTACGAGTAGTTAGAAGCCCGTAACACCCAGTTCACAAAGGGCCATCGTATTATCCAGAAACTGGGTTGTGGAAGTCAATTATGCTAGCAAAATACTGGTCCAAAAAAAAGGCTAGGCGATAACGTTTTCAATTACTATTTTCAGACAAGTGACGATGACGTCTCTCAGTTTGATACAAGATTTACTCTGCAGACTCCTATTGATTCACCTGATGAGTCTACTCTTAGTGAAAGTGCCAACCTCATGTTCCAGGTAAGTGCATAGCTGACTTTTTATTTTAAATTGACTAATATATACAATATATTAGTTTAAACGAGGGACATAAAACCCGCAATAGGGCATGCTTACATGATACTAATAAAAAATATGGACAACAAAAACACTGATAAATAACGGACAGAACCATACCAAATATTCCGGAAAAGTCTAGCAACCCTTGCGTATATCACAGAAAATGTGCGTGGCTCAATGACTTTTAGGTATAATCCATTTTCCCTTCATATTTTAAAACTGGCGTAGGACAATGGCGAAAAAAAACGTATAATAAAGTGAGATCTGGAGAGCGTGAGCCATGGCACAATGACGTCACAAATTAAGGTTATAGTTTTTTTTACATATTTGGGACGAGAATCGAATACTGATTCTCCTTCAATATGCCCCTCGTTTAATCTAACACCCTGTATAACAGATAAGTAAACCTGGCTGCCTTTTGGAAACTGTTACTGTATCAACATACAGTTTCAGTCTCTTATTACAACTATTATCTTATCCACATCAGTCTGTGATGATGAGGACTAGACAGTAATAATATACTATATGTTAAATATGATAAAAACACAGGCGCAAACGATAGCAGACTGTTTTCTGTTACAATTTAATAACTTTTCTATCTGTTTTATCAGTGCTGTTTATCTTAAAATAAATCATTTGCCAGGGCTTTACCTATGTGGCGCCATCTGTGATGGACGAAATCCATAAACCGCGTGTTATAACCGCACGCTCGCCACGTCGCCCGAGACCTCAACACCACCACTTCGCAGTGCCTCCAGCATCCTCTGCGCACCCACACTCTCACGCTCAACATGAAGACCTCATGGACGTTCAAGGTTTACCTATATAGTAAGTACCTTCCCTTAGAAATAATTGAAATAGATAAGTGTTGTGTTAATTTAACTACTGGTCTGTATTAATGAGAAAAAGCGGGTTTATCCTTCCTGTTAACTTTGTTACATAGATATCCTGAATTATGAAAATAAACCACAATTGTTTGATTGAATTGTGTAGAGGTAACAATGTTATAATAATGAGAGTTATGTAAGTATATAAGACAGACTTTTGTGTTTTAATTTCATTCAGAAATAATATGAACAAATTATGTAAGTACATTTTAAATTTGCAGCATCCATTTATTTTGTTAGCATTCATTCACTGGTTTTTTATTGAATTCCTATTTTTATACTGGTTTGCCTTATTCTTACTGTTAACATTAATAAAGGAATTGTTACTAATGTGAAGTGCCCTAGTTCAATTGTAAAGACCCCCACGAGACCCGCCAAAACTAACGTTAGTTAATAAACATAGAAAATGAATTAATACTTAGGCTATTACAGAGGATATAATTTTAGTATAACACTTAATTTCTTTAATTTAATGTCTGATTTTTTTGTGTCTCGTTTATTTTGTCACCAACCTTTCATTTGGAATGATACAGAAGTGTCATTGATTACTTATATAATCTGTACAAAATTGTTTCGTTTTTATTGTAATTTATTGTTTTTATAATCAAACGAACTTCCTACAAAAAGCTTATGAGAATTGGAATGCAATAATAATGTATAACTATATTATATCGTAATAAAGATGTGTTTAAGTTATAAGAATGATTGTTATTTGAAGTGAAATATTAAAGGGTAATACAGAGCAGAGCAAATCTTAAACATGGATCAAGTGATGCGTCGTATTAGTGATATTTACTGATTGTACAGATTATAACTATATGCCTTAAATACATTACACAGAGTTGTTGACTATTACAATTATAGAATTGACTGAAAAGCTTTTATTTTCAGGCCTAGAGTAAATTCATATAGTTGACCATTTTATGGTAAGGATGAATTCAACTACAAAAGATGCCCATGTAATAAATATCGGAAAATAATGGTACTGTTTTATACTACATATTATAATTAATGTACATTTTATACAAGTTACCGTTTAGTCTAATCTTTTGGTAGGAGTTAATCACATGTAATAAAATGTTCTAACCCCGATATGACAAAAGAATAATTTACAATATACCTTGTTACCATGCTTCATGAATTGATTAAAATGTCATTTTTTATTTTGTAACCAGGACTTTTTTTTCCTTACTTCGAAATAATCCAATAATAAAAGTAGGTTTCATAACAAAATAAAATCTTTATGAAAATCTTACAAAAGAATAACAGAGCCTTTAAGTTTGTTAACAAAGAGCTAGATTGTCGTACATTGTATGTAATTACTGTTGGATGTATACTTCGTAATAAACTGACATTCAATTAGTATTCAGAAGCTATGGAAATATAAGTACTAATCAGTATAATTAGTTGTATCACATGCTTACTTCTACTTGCTTAAAAGCTATAATTTTATGACAAGGCAACAATGGGCCAGCCTTTAATGCAAGGTTGAAGCATTAAAATCTAGCACAGATAAGAGGCACACATCTGTGTACATACATACATAAACTCACGCCCTTTTCCTAGGGGGTAGGCAGAAACCACAGAACGCCACCTGCTACGATCCTTACATACTTCTTTTGCCTCGTCCACATTCATACATCTTTTTTTTTTTTTTATGGTGGGTGGAAAATCATCAAATGACCCCGAATGAGCGAAAGGGTGTGTCAGATTTCTACTGACTAAAAACCACCCATGTTCCTTCTTAGCCCTTCATGTCGAGGCCACGGTATCTGCGAACAACCCGCAGCCCCGACGGGCACATTCATACATCTGTGTTGCAGTCTGTTTAAATAAAGCCCTCAGCAAAAGAACGAAAAAATCCTTGCGCAATTTACTGGGTGTATTGAAAATAAGACTTAAATTACCAATACTATATTTTTGATATTTCAGCACAGCTGATTTAAAAAAATATCAAACAGCCCAAGGAACTTGCATTTTTGAACTTAATAATACATTACATTATATTGCAATACAAGGAAAAAAACAAAACAGAAAACCTTAACACAACAAGAATTTTAACTAGGTACTACACTTATTCTAAATTGGGTAATGTCATGACACCTATTGGTGTCACCAATTACATATTATTTCAACAAATTGTATTTGACCATGCCAACTAATTAAAAGGGAAGCGCAAGGGTAGCACGCGAAATTCAAATTTTCTTTGGATTTAGCAATTAGCATATGAGTGTCAGACTGTATGATGATTAAGATATTATTCGCGGATGATAATGATTATAATATTTAATAATCACATTGTAATCAACATAAAACCATACATTGACCTATAAATTACAAAAAAACGTGAGAAAATTTTCATCAAAAGATGAAAATTTTCTCACGTTTTTTTTTCTCACGGAGGTACCCTGGTGCTTTCACCTTAGAGTTCAAAACATACACCTACAAGTTCTTAAACTATTAGTTTCATTTCTGTACAATTTTCACAAATGAGGTAAATATGACATTCATTTTCTTCTGAAACAATACCAAATTGTGCATCACTACTGCACATAGCATTATGACCATCTACAGAACTCAAAAGGGTTTTTTTAATTTCTGCTACAGATTTCTGAGTTTTGATGGCACTATTGCATTGAGAACAAGTGAGATGACCATTTTGAAGCTGAACATTAGTCTTCTGACACACAGGGCATATAACATTGTTATCTTCTTCAACAGAGGACCAATCAACATTTTCCAGCTGGCTTTTTTCATACTCTTTCATGCACCTGCAATAGATAGTTTTTAGAACAATAGTACTAAAAACCATAAATAAAATGAAAATGTTCCTGTTACCCATACAAGTTTTCTCGGAATGAAGGTCGTAGAAGGTCCAGGTGCAAACATTGAAAGCTGCAATAAGGGAGTGTTTAAGAAGTATTACGTAACGAATTACAGAAAAACGTTTCGGCGCATTTCATGGGGGAGGGGGGCGTTAAAAATCTCTAAAAATTGCGTTACATTATACTTGAACGCTCCCTAATTAAAGCCTGGGATACACTAGGGGGCAAATGAAGAAACATGTATCGGAACATGTCCCTAACAACTACGTGAAGTGTCCCGTCGCGGATAATTTTACCGACCAGGACTAGTCAAGTGTTCATAGAAATGTCGCCGAGGAGGTTGTGGCTGTGCTGCGTACATAGTAATTATATCGAGTGTGTTGAAACGTAAGAAAAAGAGAGGTGGTGGATTCGGAATTTCTTACTACAAAGAGAAAGAAGAGTTAATATTCTCCAAGTGTTCTCTGAATGTCTAACGGAACACTGACGCGGACACGTGCGCTCGCTCTCGAGGCGGGAGCAAGCCACATGCCCCGCGTTACGTACAAATGTTGCGGGGCATGTTGTGGGACTATGCAACGTTGCAGTGACACGTAAATTGAGTGTTCCGCGTCAAGTTGAGGGACAAAATGTCCCCTAGTGTATTCCAAAATTCCGCAGTGTCTTAAGACGAGGGTGTATAACCAGTGTGTGTTGCCAGTGATGACTTATGGCACAGAGACATGGTCGTTAACTGCTGGCCTCTCAGAGAAGCTCAGAGTCACACAACGAGCCATGGAGAGAGCTATGCTCGGAGTTTCTTTGTGCGACAAAATCCGAAATGGGGAAATTCGCCGAAGAACCAGGGTCACCGACATAGCTCTCAGAAAATGCAAGTTGAAGTGGCAATGGGCAGGCCACATCGCTTGAAGAATCGACAACCGATGGGGAAGAAAGGTTCTTGAGTGGTGACCACGAACCGGAAGACACAGTGTTGGTAGGCCTTCCACCAGGATCGTGAGAGTCGCTGGCAACCGCTTGATGCAAACAGCAGGTTGCCGTTCATTATTGCGTTCTATGAGGGAGGCCTTTGTCCAGCAGTGGACGTCTTACGGCTGATGATGATGTATCCGGGCCTTTAGATAGCATTATTTATTGCTAGCTTCCAATGTTTGCAGTTACAGTTGCTATGTCACATACTTGGGACTTTGACAAAATTATTTGAGTTTTATATCTTCAAGTATCTACTCTACTACTTGTCCCATGTAGTTTTTATTTTAGCATTTTTTTTTTATTTATGACGAACTAGATGACCTGCTTGACAATTGGAAAGAAGTAGCACTGAATCTGGACCATTGGAAGGAATGGAGAGGCCTTTGACCAGCAGTAGGGCAACATTTGCAAATGTTTTGCAGGGCAGTGTTGGACTATTGAATTTGTCAGATTATAGAGTAGCCTAAGACCCCTACAATCTAGAATTACAAATTACAGATCATAATAATAACACATCACATGTAGTAAAATTCAAACTGAGCAATTACAAAGCGTGCAAGCCCAATACATACAGTATAGTGGTGGTGGGTACAAGTTGCAACCTGTTTAATCTTGCAATAATCTGACTTTAGTGAAAATTTGTCATACATTTGTGTTCCTACATTTAACAGTGATAGGCATGTCAGATTACAGGGGGTGCCAGATTGTCAGGGGTCCACTGTATTTTGATGTAAGTTAATGAGGTATAATGATGATGACATACCATTCCAACTCTTCTTGTATTAGCTCTTTTTTGAGTTCCTCCATAAGCTCGTATTCTTCATCATTGATAATTTCATCAGTATAGTTAAACATAGATTTGTAAATATCAGTTAAAGTGTTGCATAAATCTTTTTCTATTAATGACCCACGTAGTTTATCCATCAATATACCACGGCAGTCTTGAATTTTGTTTTTGTAATTCTGAAACATTGATTTTATTATTACTCATACAGATTCCGTGCAGTATTAAAACTAAATTCAAGTTTTTAGTGTAAAAACTTTTTTCTGTTTGCCTTCTAAGGCTGACTGTTTTTACAGCTGATACATAGATAGCTAGTGTTTATTTTATTCAGAATTTAAATAGATAGTCTCAGGGGTATATAGTTTTGGTTACGCATACACATTTACTCAATTCAACGATTATACGACGATATAACATTGAATATAATCTCTTTACCTTTCTCATTTTTTCTTTTAACTCTTTTGGAGACTGTTTAGGTCCTAATCCTAAATTTTTGAATTTTGGGGAAGAAGTCATATTTACTAAACTACAGTAACAGGTTTGATACTTGTAAAAAACAGAGACAGAGATAAATCAATACAAAAATACTTGTAAATCACCAACTAGTTGGTTTGGTTGGCGCTAATATTTTTTAAATGTCATTTTGTTTTGTCAATGCAAAAATTCACATTGAATTGACTAATGAGTCATTTTGACAGTTTGACACTGACTGACACTAACAGCTGGATGCATATAGAAGAGAAGCATAGACGTCGGAATGTTCTAACCTAAGGGCATATATACATTTAAATTAGTTTTATTTTGTATTTTGAGCAAAACTCTATTCTGGCATTTAGTTAAAATAAATTTAAAAAGAAGCAATTGCTTGCGGTTTTATACTTTTGAGTTAATTCATTTACTTGAATAAATTGCTAGATCAGTGTAAGTATTAACTAACTAAGTAGCAATCTGCTCCGTGGTCGAGTTGTTTAGGCGTTTGCTTTGTGACCCGGTGGTCGTGGGTTCGATTCCCACGGGAAGCATACATTGTAAACTTGTTTCTGATTGTCTGACAAAAAAGATGATTCTGTACTTCGAAAGGCACATAATATAAGCCAGTGGTCCCGCCGCCAAATGGTTGTCGTCAAACAAACCATGTCAGAGGCCTTTGAGGCAGTTTAGAAACTCTGACACGAGTGGAGCCGTTAGATCTTACTGTCCACACGATAAGAAGAAGAAGTGTAAGTCATAAGTATTGTATTGTCTAACGGGCTGGTGACCGCAACTAGACACGTTAAACGAGGGTTTTTTTTATTTTTGATACGGTCTGAGTTACGAATTTACCATAATATTTTCTTTCCATTATGTGTGTTCCGCCTAGCACTGATATAATTGCCATTTTGAAAAAATAATTACACAACTACTTTTACAACTCTACTTATTGTAAATAGCAACTAGCAACATTAGCTGTCAGATGAAAAAAACAATGTGTCTGTGAGTGTGAGTGATAAGTAAAAATATGGACAAGTCCAAAAGTTGATAGACCTTTTATCAAACGTAATTCAATAAAACTTCAAGTTATAATTTATTACTTTGACACACACCAACACCCGGATCATCGAAATGAACGATGTCGAGAAACGGCAGTCCCGATCTGAGAAGGAGACAATACACTCGGGACACTTCATGGTGTCACATTTTGAAGCTGAAGCCCAAGACGACTTCGACGATTTGGTCACGGTTCCCGATGAAGATGAGAAGCAACAGGATGTACAAAAGGTCACAACCGTGGCCACCTATACGGTGCCCGGGGCGATCATTCCATTCACTCCTGATACAGAGGAAAGTTTTCAGCATCAACAACTTTCTATAGAGATATCTCTAACAAAGTTATTCAAATGTATGACTTTGGCCTATAGGTGAGTCCTCACAAATTTATATTCACATAGATGTTTATAGAATAGACATACTGTAGCTGTTAATTGGCATTGATGTTTTCCTGGTACATGTTTAGTTACTTGAACATGCCTAACTTACAATATTCTAGTAGCTGTTGTTGCAAAGATATCTGAATCTCAAACATGTTTTACTATTGTGCTTCGAAATAACTACTACTAACATTGAATACAAAAGTCATGTAATTACTTGTGAAGAAAAATTTTTGTATTGATTTTTTATTTATTTTAACTATAAAATCATATAGATAAAGGTTATTGAGATGATATTATTTATTATAATATCAAAACATCTTATCAGTAAAGCATCAAATGTTCTCTAAAAATAAGGAAACAGTATGTTTCCATTGGGTTTAGCATGCAAAGATAAGGGGAGGTCATCATAGTCAGTACAAAAGACACAGGTCATATGCTGAGATAACTCAATCTATGAATACTTACTTATTGATAATTTACTTTTCATTTTATTTAAGTTTTAATATGATTCTCTACTATTTTTGTCTGTTTTGTAGTTATATAAATGTTAGATTAATTAACAATCATAATGCCAACATACTTCTTTCATTTGAGACAGCTTTATTATGCGATATTATGTTGATACCTACTTATACAATGATTGAATCTGTAAACATATTAACATGCTTTGCACTACAAGTGGTTGTAAGTAACAAGTTTATAAATAAATTAATTTGCATGATGCTTGTGCTGTATTGATCTGTGAGTTGAACACAGATCCTTTTAGACTAATAATATAAATTTAATGCTGTTCCTGTGGCTCACCTCAATAAATATAATTGATAAGTAGTTCTTGAGCTATAAGAATAATAAATAACTGATCAAAGTTGTTTCATAAAAATCAATGGATGATAAAAAGATCTAGTACATTTACATCAAAGCCATGAGAAATAGTTGATCCAATAGAATAATGTTTGGAGTTACTGACCAAATCAGTCAACAGTATCCTAATATAATATTAGATGTTAGTATTAAAACTGGTAATATATGGGTATATCCTTGCAATGTATGCTGGTGATGGATAAGATATAAAATTGAATATCTAAGAGCCAGTCATTCTTAGGTTATTATTAGCCTAATGTATTCCATTGCACAGCAAGAAAACATATAATGAGCATGTTACTGGAGAGTCAAACATGGCACAAAGTACTAAACCCCTAATAACCAAAACAGTAAATAAAAAGAACAGCACAAGCACATAGTACTTTAGTCAGACAATCAGGTAACAATTTTTTCATGTTTTTCCACATACTTGAAACGGGTTGTTCACCAGCTCGACACAAGAAACCGGATACACATGTGTCCAGTTGGTGAAACTCAAAATTACCATCACTTATTATTTCGTCATCTGGACTCTAAACGATTTTCATGAGCACCCAGTTTTTTCGCAAGAAATAGGTACAGTCAGGTTAATAATGGTGATTTCATGAAAGCTTTTAGCTTTTATTTAAGACCAATTTTGAAATGAAACAAATATTTAACAATCTAATAATATGAAGACAAGTACCAGTACTAGTCTGACACTCCCTACCACTCTGCCCAGAGCGAGAGTAGTCATTTGATGATTTCCCAACCCCCCCAAAACAAAAAAAAAGGATATACATAATTTAACTCAGCAAAATGTTTTGTATTTTTCAAAAATACACTCGACTCCTATACAAACTACTGTTGCAAGGTTTGTTTGCTTACTATAATTATGCAGTTGCAGTCAAGTTTGTACGAGAGCGCTGATGAATAGCCGAGAGCCGATGATGATTGTGATACAGAACATTAATCTGACTGGTCTCATCGTGACTGTACTTTCTCATGAATTCAGATAAAATGCGAACATGTGTCCAGTTTACGAAAACATAAAATGATTCAATTTAAGTTACACTATGCGGACACGCATAAAAATCTTTTAGAGTCCAGATGACGAAATAATAAGTGATACTAAATTTGAGTTTCACCAACTCCACACAAGTGTGTCTGGTTTCTTGTGTCGACTTGGTGAATAACCCCTTGAGACAATTACCTTAGGTACTTATTGATATTGTAGATAAAATGTGAAAGATTGTAAATAATGTTACAGAATTATTTACTCTCTACATAATTACCTATTAGCGTAATTTGAATGTACACAATGTACTAGCCTTTTACAACATTGCAAGAAAGACAGTCATTAACATTGACTTATATATTACTGCGTAAGGACTGGGCGGACCGCATGTTAAAATGACGCGTCGAACTTGGTCCTAAAACGGTCTTTCCTAAGCCGAAGTGAACTAGTCCACGATCGGCTCTCTTCGGGTGCGGTCGTAAATTTTATTAAAAGCTTTATTTATGTTCTTGATACCTCGAAAATACCACGCCGCTTGTACAAAGTTACGTTAACGAGCAGACTACACCGATTCTCTGTATGGCGAACGCGTCGAGCAAATGTTCGGACGACCGTATCTTTAGTTTTTATATCAATGCATTAACTTTATTATTTGTTGAGTTCAGTTCAACAAACAACAAAGAAAAATTTAGGTTTTGGTTTACTTCTTGCAATGAGTGTGTAAAAATGTAGATACCTACAATAGGTATTAATTACAGGAAAATTAAAGAATTTCTCCATATTTGCTACCAGGGGCGGATCCAGGATTTTTTTCTGGGGGGGGCACACATAGTCTAGTCAAAAAGAGCTTTTTAGTTCATTTATTTTTCTACGCCGCCGAAAAATATGAACGAAAAAATAAGCGTGTATTTTTAGAAAAAAATTGTATTTTTTTTTTCAAGAATAAAAAACGCATATTTTTTACCGTTTAAAAAAAAATGGGTTTGGTTTTTTGCAAATATCTCTAAAACGGTTTGGCAATTTAAAAAATTGAAAAAAGATTAAAAAAGAAGAGGAAATTTCGTAATAAAAAAATCTGACTTCCGGAACTGTAGCACCACCACTAATATTTATAACTTTCTCAGAGGGTTGAAAGTACGGCAGTAAGAGAACACTGTAGAACCAATTTTTATAACGTTCCCAGATCGTTGAAAGTACGACTGAAAACGGGGACTCAGGTTTGCGTAAGCTTCGGCGATTCCCGACTTTTCATGAACAAATACTATTTAAACTCATTAAATATGAAAATTTATTATTGAAAAAATTCAGGCAACTGGAGAGATGAATGAACAATAATCTGCGGTCAAAAATGTTTTATCGCGATTTTTCTTATTATTCATTTCAACGGGAATATCTTTTGCGACCTTTTAAAAAAGGTTCAAAATAAATTATAAATAATTGTATTGCATGTAGGAAAAAAATGAAAATTAACGAATGCATAATTCATAGAAAAATCGGGAATAAAATTGTATGACCGCGGATTATTGCTCATTCATCTATCCAGTAGAATCCTGACTTTTTCAATTCTTAACTTTCATATTGAAGCAGTTAAATAGTATTAATTCATGAAAATTCGAGAGTAAGCGAAACTTACGCAAGCCAGAGTCCCCGTTTTCAGTCGTACTGTCAACCCTCTGGGAACGTTATAAAAATTGGTTCTACACTCTACAGTGTTCTCAGTTCCACTTTTTTCATGGGATATTTCCTCCTCAAATCGAATCTTTTTTGAAGTTCATCAAATGTCAAACTGTTTTAGAGTTATTTGCAAAAAACAAATTCCATTTTTTTGTTTCAGTTAATTGATTATAACTTTTGTCAGCGGTTCAAAAAATACCTATTCTGAATTTCCGAACGCCATTCCGAATCGAATAAAAAATATGAACGAGGTGTGTTCATATTTTTAGGCGGCCGAGAAAAAAAATTGAACCAAAAAGCACTTGTTGACTAGATTACATGTGCCAGACAAAAATCTTATTCCGGCCGGAAACACGAAAGAGTTTCACTCATGTTCTTTCTGTAACTTTATACATCATTTTTTATTTTAACAACTCTGGTAATTTGGTTTGCCTGTAAGTATGTATTGTGATGGAAACTCTATAACCGTCTAGGGGGGGGGGGGGGCACGTGCCCCCGTGCCCCCCCCTGGATCCGCCCTTGTTTGCTACAGCCAGCAGTGAGACTTTAGTTACTGCTGTAACATAATGATTACTCAGAAGCTTTATGACACCAAGTATGGATAGTTCCTAAATTTAGACTTTCATACAAAATCGAAAGGACCTTGAAATTAAAGTACAAATACACTGCACTACGATTGGGGTGTGACCCATTAAATGTTCTTTCTGTTACTGTTAGCCTGTGTCATCACACTACTAGGCAAAGGCCTTCTCTCCAAATCCAAATCTTTTGATCCAGGGCCAATAAAATAATAGTAATGCGAGCCGCCTTATCCTGCGAGGTCTACGTCCTCGCTTTCTGGCTGTGTCAGAGCTCCACAACGTGGTTGGTTTGGCCTACAGCTCGTCGCGCATACTGCAGGCATGGCCAGCCTAGTCCCACTTCAGCTTAGCGGCTTTTTGAGCCTTGTCATTTCCATCCGTTTCTCATACAAACCAAATTGATCGATTATGTTCTAGAGAGGTCACGCCGAGGTCGAGGACGTCTTTCAAAATTATTATGAATATCGTTCGATTTGACATCGGCCTTTTGCGTTTTAGCAACATAATAGGAATGTTTACTGACTAAAAAAAATATGATTCTAATTAGTCCGTCTGTTAGATTATCGAAAAATATTGGATACGTATTTTTTGTTCTTTCAAATCAATAAAAATTGACGAAGATAAAACGCGTCAAAGATTGGAGTGACGGTCGTGACGTCACTTACCGGTAAAAAATGTCATACTAATGTCTTAGAATATGACGTCACACGAGTTTTCAAAGCCCTGTATCGTCTTCATAGTTTGTTTACGTGAAAAAAGAAAAAATACGTGTCCAATATTTTTTGGTAATCTATCTGACAGACTAATTATATTTTTTTAGTTAACTACACTATTATAGAGTACCGAAATAAATCGAAATGAGTAGGTAAACTCTTTCCCTTGACTTCAACGCTTGAGCATACGTCGAAAAAAAAAAAATTTCGATATCAACTGATTTAGAAAAGAATAAATACCCAGCTCATGAGGCTTGGAAATGGCGCTTGAGACATTGAGCCATTGAGGTGCAAGACTAATGCACAATTAATTGCTTTACCAAAAATTTGGTCAAAAATGTTGTTACTTATAGTATGTACCACTTCTGTTAACCATTTCCAGTTCAGTTCTCAAAATTGGAGGCCTATTATTATCTTAATGTAAAATGAGTAAAGGTTCCCGACCGAAAAAAAAATTGGGCCCAAGTAACCAACACCCTAATATATATTATATATAACAAATTAACAAGCACCAATATTTATCATTTTTATTAGTCATTCATCTGACGATCAACGAGTTCTGCTCCGTTCTATGACGCATTCTACTCTCTCAAAAAAATTCGCGGCAATCGTCGCTCAATCAATACTTGGAACTATGTAGTTGATTGAATTTGATGTGAAGAGATAGATTTGGAGTAATTGCATGAACTGATCGACGGTTAACGATTTTATGATCGTTCCGCGCATGTCCTGCGTCTTAGTGTAATACACCCTAAGAACATTAAAAACCTTTAACTATGCATAGACCTACATAACCGATTGTTAGGTGAATTGCCTATAAATAAAGTTATGTAAGAATGCTTGCCGCAAAGTGCGTTATGAAATAGGCAATCCCTCAAACTTGTTGAATTCTATACATAATTGATATCTATATCAAATTTATTGTAACAAATAGCGTTTCTAATTTACCTTCTGCCATTTATTTGTACAAGTAGAGACTGCAGATAAGATAGGCTATGTTTCTTTCTTATCAAACTGTTATTTGCAATAAGCTTAAGATCACATATTGATAGCGATGCTGATAACCAACTTACCACTTGCTTGTCTGACAATTTATTTCCACTGTGCAACACAGTTTTGTAATAGTGTCTACACTTTTGACAAATATTTCTTTTTATTTTTTTCAATCATGGCCGTTTTTAATTCTTTCAAAGTAAAAATGCTTCTTATTAGTTCAAGGACCTTTATAGTTAATATTTTTATGAAAGTTCATTTATCTAACATTAGTTTGTGACTGGGTGAACGCGGGAAGAGCATGGTGAGTTCATTACTTAATAAACATATTTTTGTATTTGATTTTTCTCAGACAAAAATTAACTTCGCCAAAATGGAATCGTTTTAAAGGTATAAAACTCCGGTGGAAGGACAAGATTCGATTGAACAACGTCATATGGCGGTGCTGGCATATGCAGTGTAAGTACCAAAACTTTTATACATAAAGTATTAAGCACTAGAATATTAATACTAGATATGGAAAAACGGCTTTTAACATCAATTCTAAATCGTCCAATTAATAACTTTTCGTTGACAAATTTTCTATTTGCAGACTGACGAGGTTTCTTAGTGTCTACGTATTTTTTATCTGTTACTATGTGGCGGGATGTTCTGTATTAGATTTTGTATAATAACACTCTTTTTTTTGGGGCAGTCGTGTAAAAAATAACTCATCTTCTCTCATTACGTGCCTACGTGATCTGCTTTCCGTAGTTTGGACTTGAAATGTTAATGTTAAGTGAGAGTTGAGATGCTTAGGTTTCTTTGCTTAAAATAATGAATCATGTTAATATCTGTTAGCTGATTGCTGAATTTGTCGTAAAATAAAACCTCGATCAAGCATGCATTAGACGCGTGCTAATAGCAATATTTTGATAATGATGCTGATATGGAATTGGTTATAGGCGCGTAAGTTTCGGAAAAATATTTTTTGTCTGGGAAATGAAACACCTGTACAAGTAGCGCCTCACAGACTGGAGCACCTACATAGGTACGAGATACAAGAGATAAGGGTGACCCCAAACTGGACATTAAAATAAAGACAAGGTTGATTTATATTTTACTGCTGTTACCACGCCCACGGTGGTATAGTGCAGTTTTAGGTACATTTATTTAAGTACAATAATTTTTTGCTTAATTCAGTAATTCATTTGGAGGCCGGTTGTTGTAGTGTATTTAATTTAAAAATAGTTTACTGTTAATTGTGGGGAACAAAGTGATTTTACATTTTTCGTCCTTGTTTATTTTGCTACGTAAATTTTATTGTAAACTTGTTTAAATTTTAAACTAAGCAGTTTGTGGGGTCACATACATTAATTTCATATTCTTTAATAGTTATTGTAACTCTGCTAAGTAGAAGTTATAGAGTATCTTAAGCCACGCCTACGTTTTGACGAAGGCGTGTCATGTAGTACCTACTATGAGGAGTAGGTGGGCATTTTATCATATTCATTATCTAGTGGAGTTATAAATTACGATATAGAAGAGCTTTTCATATTTATGCGAGGTGAACCTACGTCTGGGCGATTAAGAATTTACCGATAATGTAGAATATGTAGGCCAAATAATTTATCTAAAATCTATTTCATCTACTTATCTATGTACATAGCATAGTTGAACTAAGCTTGTCTAGATATTAATGCTACGCCAAAGGCCCACAAGGCGGTGTGATGTAATTCGTAACAATGTTCAGACAGCGATATCGTATATTGACATCTTGAACACCGAAGGAGCCGATAACTTTACTATATTTTGTATTAATTTAGTGTGATATGTAATTAAGTTATACGGGATAAATTATGTTTGCAGTTATAAAGAAACAAAATACTTTGGTATGCCAATTCGCTTCCCCGTTAGATGTTGACACGCACGTAAAACCAGAGGTAATGTATACCTAAGTATAATTAATAATTATTTTTGATATGATAGGTATTTTTTAATTATACATGACTTCTTTTAGGCAACAATTCTAGAAGGTAAATATTGGAAACGAAGGGCAGAGGCGGTTATAGCAGAATATAAAAAATGGCGCAAGTTTCATATAATGCGACTCCTTGGAAAGGGAGACACTTCCGTTCAGGATACGGTAAGAAACATTTTATTAATTACTATGAATATGTATATTCGTTGCTGAAAAATAGACCTAGTGTTGTTTAAAATGTGGTTGATATTTGTTCAGATATCGGACATGGACACGGTGGAATCGTTCTCGCAATGCAGCGACCTTGCAGGCAACATGCTCACGGACGAGGACTATCTAAACTTCATGACTGACACACTCTTCTCCACCATCACCAGCCACCAACCCTTCGCCTTCCCCGACTGTAGGGAAATAGGTAAATACAACTATACAAATACAAATAGCCTTTATTTCTGATAATATAAATACATTTAACAACTTTCTTTCATCGTGTTATATAATTTATTGCTCATTTTATGATATTGTTTCATTACCTACTTATTATTTATCATGCTACAAAAACTCATATAATATAATTTTAATTCTATTACATTAATCTCAACTTATTATAAATATTCATATGATACATTATTATTCTTTATTTATTATATTATATTTATAGCTTTAAACATTATTTACTTCATTATATAAATCTACTTCAATTTTACATTACTTACTATTATTCTTTATTTATTACATTATATTTATAGCTTTAATCATTTTTTAACATAATTATTTAAATCTACTTCAATATTACATTTATTACCATTATTCTTTATTTATTACATTACCTATATTTATAGCTTTAATCATTTTTTAACATCATTATTTAAATCTACTTCAATCACAATACAACTATGGCGTTATGTAAATAAAGTCGAGTTTACAAAAATAATTAGAGCTAAAGCAATGTTTAAGTTCCCATTCCATAATATAAATTGATATTCTTCCTATTTATTAATACTTAAAACTTACTTATTCTATTCCAGCCAGAGGAGCAAGTTTAGCAGATTTCATTCAACCAAGTTTAGGCCCACTGCAACCCAATCTTGATGATTTTATGGACACATTGGAACCACTTCATGGTAACTGTCATTTTAATATTGAATAACTTTACTATTTTCTTAGTCGTTTCAGAACTAATGTGACAGTATAATGTTTCAGATTTGTTGACGCCCAGATTATTACCGCCAGTGCCAGAGGAGTCTGCGCTAACTTCCGAAGACTCGATGTACCGAGGTGGCATGTCTGTGGACACGTACTCTCCACAGAGTTTTATGAGCAGCAGCCAGAGCAACACACCAGTCACGATGCCGACCAGTCAGATGTCGCTACACGGTACTATTTATAACTTGCACATTTCATGATGACGCGCGTCGTTTTGAGCGTCAACCGTATCAATGTTATAAAAGTGACAGCATTCGTCATCATAAAACGCAAATCCCCTACTTATGATTCGATTTATTGAATAAAACCTTTGAAAAACGAGTGAATTACTGAACGAGCCCCTTTTTCCAGGCACTAACAACAATACTCAAATGATGTCGATGGCAGAACAAACAATTAAGAACGAGCAGCAGATGGGAATGTACGACAACAACAGGCTATTCTCCCAGTCCGAACTACAAAACAATATGATGAATGCTCAAGAGATGCTATCTTCATACCAACCCATTAGTTACGAACAGCAGAACACTTCACAGTCAGACCAACAAATTCATAATATTTACGGTGGCAAATCATCTAGGTTACAATATGTTAATACTCCAAAGATTGTTTCGCAATCTGAACCTTATAAATATAATACAGGTTAGTTGATTAACACTGGGTAATTTATTTCGTTGTCCTGTTGGAACAAGAAATTAAATTGCACGTTAATGTTTCCAGGTGTAGTACCGCCCTCACAAACTGCACCAGAAACAGTATCGTTGCTGCAGCAACCGATACAGAACTCTAAGTACGCGTCCACTATAGTGATACAGGGGCGGGGCGGATATGGGCGCGAGAAACCGCGACAGAGGGTATCGCACTACTCGGGGCAGGCGCAGAACAATCAGTACCAGGGTTACGGGCAGTCTATGAGTCAGTCGGGCCCGCCCGTGTCGCCGCAGGGCTACGAGTCCCGCGCCGTGGGCTCGCGCCAGACGTCGCCGCAGATGCAGTACTTGCAGCCGAGTTCGCAGGACTCGTATAAGGCGAAGCCGGTGTCGTCTACGGTGAACCCGCGCTCGTTTAAGATGTCCCCCCCGCGAGTGCCCGTCACAACTCCACAGGTGAGAAATGACGAAGATTTTATTTTTTTAAAGGGTGAATATTTACTCCTTTTGAATGTCGAGTCTTATTGTCGCCGTCGTGTGTGGTCAGATGTCGTCGGCGGCGAATTCGAGCGCGGGCGGCGTGTCGCGCGTCAACAAGGAGCAGTTCCGCTCGCACAGTCTGCCGCTGGGCTCGCAGCTGAACCCCGACTGGAGCGTGAGCGTGCCCGCGCAGCCCGCGCCCGCGCCTGCGCCCGCACATGACGTGTCCGTCTCTAAGCACAACGCGAGGGTATGCGCTTTTACTATATTGTTTCTTGCCAGGACCATCCGGACTGAAAATATTCCCGAGTAAGATCCCGAAGTAATCGTTCTACACCCTAACCACCACCACTGCTCCTCCCGAGAATGTCCGCGCATCGAGCTTGTCAAGTTTTGAATTGCTGAAGTTTTGACATTACACATTTGATATTCAATTTACCATGATGGGCCAACTACAAGATTTACTTTATATTGACCAACAGATGTCTGTGGAAGTGAAGAGTGATTTAATCGCTCGTATCCCCGTGCAATGAAATCTCGGCAAACACTCGAATCATTTTAAATGGTAAGTACAAGTGTACGTGTAACGTACGAAGTTGACAATTTGCAGGCTCGCGAGTCGAACCCTGGCGGCATTCGCATTCGGTCACGTTCGACGTCGGGCGGCGTAGTGGAGGGCGGGGCCAGCGGGGCCGGCGGGGCTGGCGGGGCTGGCGGGGCCGGGGCCGGGGCCGGCGGCTCGGCCGGGCCTGCGCGCCGCCCGCCGCCGCTCAACAGCGTCGCGTCCGAGCCCACGCTGCCGCAAGCTAGCGTTATGCTCGCGCAGCTACTCTCAGCGCAACACTGTCAGTCAATATGCTAATTTATTTTATTATGTCACACACTCGCACGTTTTATAAGTTGGATACAGATCGGAATAACAATCATAAATGACAAAAGTTATCTAAATGCATTGTTGGTGCAGTTAAGACCAAGCTTTCAAAGACCAAATTAACTGATTCGACATAACATCGGTCACTACGTCCTTTATTTTTACAATTCCGTTCTGCATTCAGTATGAAAGTTAGTTGTTGTAACCCGCGACTTCCTCTGACCGGTAGTGTTTTCCCCTTGCAGCCCAAAGCCTGTACAAGTTGAACAGCTGCGAGGAGGGCGCAGACCCCACGAAGTCGCCGAGCAGGAAGGCGCAGCCGTCGCCCATCGGCAGCGACATTATGTCGCCGCACCACGTGAGTAGCTGGGTAATATGACAACGCCGAAGGGCAGACTCTTTTGATGCACGTCACTGGGACTCGAAGTTACATTTCCATCGTGCATTTTCCTTCGGCATGTGAACGATATACAGTTCATAATCAGAGTTTATTTACATTTCATCGCTACTCGACTATCTAATTGATTTTGATAGTACAGTTGGTTTTTCGAAAACTTGATAATTATGTTAGATTTTTAATTCAAATATACATTTGAAAGCATGTGTCAGCGCGCTTTTAAAAATTGTTGTATGGCTAAATCAGGAGTTAACTTTGCTTCAAAGAGTGGTCAAGACGATGATTGCATCTACCTGTAGTCTCGAAAGCATGACTGGCTCCCATATGCCATATCTAAACCATACAGGGTACCGGGGACATCGACACCGCCGTACTCACTGTTATCATAAGCGCAGTACATGAATATAGACCCATCAGCATAGAAATTCTCCGCCAGTTATAAAAAAACTGTTGCTTCAAACCTATGCCATGCATTTCCTTCTGCAGGTATTGCACTTTAGCATGGAAAAGCAGTTTCTTCCCAACTAGCACAAACTGTTGCTTAAGAGCTTTGGAGCTAATCCGATTATTCCCAAAGGCGCCAAGCTCAAGTGCCAGAGCGTGCACTGCAGACCTTGTGCAGCCGCTTTGCAGCCAAAGGGGCACAACTTTTTGCAATCTACAGTTCCATTAAAACTTCATAATAGTGGCATAAAAATGCTACAGGAGCTGCAACTAATAATTAACACCACACTAAAGCTCTTGTGGCGCCTATTGAATGAATGACAGGTTTAACTGAACGAATAAAGGATCACTGATCATTCACCTTGTCTCTCATTTATTAAATACATCTGTTGTTCCTGAGTCAGACATTACTGAATACAAATAGGTAATAAGTGAAGTGAAGGTAAGTGTTTTTGAGCTATATTTTGTATTATATGCAAGTGGCTAAAAACGCAGATCAGTTTATCGTGCATATAGTTGATATTATTGGAGTATTTTTAACGCGCCTCAATAATTACCTCAGAATATCGTAAAATATGTAAAAAATTATTACATAAATATTATTAAATCACATACTACACGATATTGAAATTAAATACTTGACTATATTTGTGTTTAGTAAGTTGCTGGTTCTATATTAAGTTATATTTTACTACAAATTGTGATAAAAACCTATAAATTTCTCAAGTAATGATAAATAATTGTCTTGTAAACATGGCGTCTATGAGAAGCAGCTTTAACTTGCAACTTCAACCTTAATACTTCCTCTCTGCGCGTCAAAGCGCTATGTTTCACTCTTCTGAAGGTCCAAGTAATACCTGTACCACTTATGCAGTTCAAGTCTTTACAATCACTTTTATTTCGTACTTACTGCAGATATCGAACCACACTAATGGTTATTTGTTTAGAGATCCGTAGAACTCGTTGAAAACCCTAAAATACGATGATCGTTTGTAGCTGCTTCTATATTTTTCGCTCTTTCAATTGTTTGTCAACACTTACTATGTCTTACCATGTTTTCAGAATGCCTTTCAAAATAATCCAAACTTATAATGAACAACAAAATAAACAAGAACTTTGCATCTTACCGGCTTGAGCTGGAAACCCAGCCAGGTCCGAAAGTGATAGTCAATGGAAATGACAAGAGTTTGGCGAGTTTTAGTCCAAAGAATGGAAAAGAAAATGCTACGCTGCCACCGTAGGTGAAACTTGGATGAAGCTGACCCGGCAACATAGAGATTGGCAGAAGCAAAGATAATCACAGCAACATGCTAAGATACACGGATTTAGTTAAATTTGTCTTTGTGCAAATATTGTTTATACTGTTGTTGTTTTAGAATTTACCTAATTTAATAATGTCAATTATGGGCCAATTTGCCAATAAAACAAGTTGATTTTATCTCAAAAATTTTTTTTATTTCAATTAACCAAATGAGTAGGCAATGTCCATTACTCTCCTGCTTCTATTGTGAAGCCTTAATGTCGCTATTAGTAAAACAGTCGATCAAATTCCTACTTAAGTCTGCGCAAAAGTACAAATCACTTCTGCAATGAAACTATCAGTGGCAGAACAGTGATAAATATATCTTTTATACAGTTCCGTTAAAAAGTCTGAAATTAATGTCTTTATGCAGTTCCGAAGCGTACAGCGGCAGCAATAGAAGCTTTTTTGTCGCTTTAAGCTTTAACATATATGTTTTAACTCTCTTCTAAAGCTATAGACGGCAAATGGGTTGTAAAATGAACTCTTATAAAACCTAGAGTGGCATTTGGTTCAGTTTCTGCTACCCCTAGTGATATTTACAGCTATGAGCAGATACGAAAGCAATAGTAGAACTTAAAACCACTGTCTGAACCCATAAAGCGCTACTGTACAGCTAAAAGTTGCAAAATAGGCTGCTATTTCCTCTAGTGTGCTAGTTGGGTTTTAACTGACGAATAATTTGTACGCTAGTGTATTCATGTGCTGGTATAGACCGTGTCATGTAAAAAGAGCGCTAACAGCTAGGTCAAACATGATGATATTTTTACAATTTCAGCCTATTCCAAAGTACTAAGTAGCTAATAAAGTATCTATTACGATTCTACAATATGTCAATTACACTTATAACACAATCACAATAGCCTAGTACGTTAGGACACGACTCTATAACGTGCGGAACCATATCCACTGCGCTCAGCGTTCTTTTTACGTGACGGGACTTGTAACAGTGTGTGCGTCAGTGTCCCTCGGCTAACAGTAGTGTTCCTTAGTCGCTGTCCCCGCCGACATCGCCGGGCGGCACGGGCTCGCCGCGCGCCGGCTCCCCGCGCGAGCCGCGCCGCACGCACCTACACGCCGAGCAGAAGCGTCGCTACAACATCAAGAACGGCTTCGACACGCTGCAGGCGCTCATACCGCACCTCAACACTAATCCCGCCGCTAAGGTTGGTCTATACAGGGTGTAAATCCTAAATCCATACATCAAACTAAGTAACCCTACGCAAAAATGTTTGCTGGAAACCATTTTTTTTTTGGGGTCAAAATCACGTTTACGGTAAAACTCAATGCAGCACACGCAAAACATGGTGCTAATGGATGCTTTGAATAGTATACGGGTCAAAGAGGAAAATATAATAAAATTATTACTTTAAAAACGGATATTTCAAAAAACTTTTGAAAAATTCGGCACTTTGACCTCCAATATTTCGAAACTAGAAGGTTCCCAGGTATGGTCCAGCACAAAAAAAATGTCGCAGTGACAGGTAGAACAAGTACCTTTCGGCTTCGTTAAGGGTACTTTTACACCGTTTATGATCGTCCATCATTCAGCTGAAAAACGGCCTCTGGCATATATTGGTCTTTCTAAAAACATCGCTAGAGCGACTGCACCGGGCTTTTCTCATTCCGCAAATCCCTGCGGTCAGTCTTTTAATACTATTTCGAAATAACCTAATTTACACCTGCAAGACTTTCGCATTTAATTTTTGTTTCTTGTATGGTGTACATAAAAAGAGTGGGAGAACTTCTCTTTATCTAACAATAGAATTTCCTAGAAGTCTTTTCAGGACAATATCCACTCCTACAGGCCTCTTCCTTATCCAAGCACCACCCCCAAAGGCAGAGGTGCATACTGGGGGAGAGTCCTTTACATACTCGTGCAGCTACTGAAAAAATCCTAACACATAAAACCAATAATAATGCGCGACTCGGAGATCAAAGACAAGACGTGATTTGAAACCGTCTGTGTTCTGTCACTTTCAGAAAATAAAACCATGAAAATGTATGTACTCAAATATATTATACTGTTTTAGATAAGTAAAGCTGCAATGCTGCAGAAGGGTGCCGAGTATATAAAGCAGTTGAAAACTGAGAGAAACCAAATCAAAGAGGAGATGGAGAGCTTGCGACAGCAAATAGAATGTTTAAATAACTCGATCACGTACGTATACAGGTTTTATTAAGCAACAAAATGAAGAGATAAGAAAGTACATTTTATTGATGTTGGTAAATACTAGCTTTTGCCCGAGGCGTCGCCTGCGCTGACTTCCACAACCCAGTTGGTATTGGATATTTTTATAATATAATACATTTGTTTTATATCTCTTCCACAAATAAAATAAAAACAATACTTCTTGGTAAGACTGATCAGATATACAAATGACAGCCGGAACCAAAACCCCATTTAACATGGAACATGAAATAGTTGATGATGTAGGTATAGTAAGCAACAAGAATTGACGCGAGAGGTTCAAAGGTGAAATGACACACGGTGGCAACAGGAATTTAGTATATTCAACAAAAGATATTAACAAAAACTGATATTGTGTCGTAGAACAAGGGTAGAACAATAGGAAAATACGGATATTTTAATGTTTTTTAGTCAAGACAAAAGGTACAAGCGTCAAGATGACACTTGACTTCTTCTTTTTTTAAAGGTAATTGCATAAAAAGAGTTTCCAGTCTACTAACAAGCCCGTTAATGTTACAGCAACTGCCACTCGTTGCTGCCTGCGACGGGCGCGCCCGTGTCGCGCGCGCGCTCGGGCCGACTGCGCGAGATGTTCGCGAGACATGTCGCCAACCGCACCATGCACAACTGGAAGTATTGGCTCGTATCCTTTTCACGTAATAATGATAATGGTTCGTCTTAAATACGTAAGTAATTGACGTGGCAACGTCGCAATTTTGATACGTACGCGTCAACAGCAGGGAAATCCGGTTTTTAAATGTTGATAAACATGAATGAGTATTATTAAAAAATATACTTGCTTAGAACCTATCAATTGCTCTCTAAAACAGCGACTGACCGATCTGAACTGTCAAACAGTGAGCTTTATACAATTCGACACCCAATATGAATAACATTGTAACTTTAGTTTCACGTTTGTACAACTTTATGCTATATCGACACCGATAAAGTTATGACATAAAGTTGTACAATGGTATTCATATTGGGTGTCGAATTCATAAATATTTCGCGTTATGGTAATTAAAACTGACATGTAATCTAGACCTTCCCGTCGGGGCTGCGGGTTGTTCGCAAGAGATACCGCGGCCTCGACATGAAGGGCTAAGAAGGAACATGGGTGGTTTTTAGTCAGTAGAAGTCTGACACTCCCTTTCGCTCTGCCCAAGAGCGGGAGGGGTTATTTGATGATTTTCCACCCCCCCCCCCAAATAAAAAAGACCTTCATAAAGTAAAATCACAATAAAGACACTGGCGACAACATAACAAAATATTTTACGCGCGAAAACAGGCGTATGCGCACGTAGATGCGATGTACACCAGTCTCTATCGAGTATCCGTTGCGAGCGCACTTGCACTCGCCTTATGTGAAGCTTGTCTGTGTGCGTGCATGTTTGGTCGTTTTTAGAGTAGACTTTCTGTAGATATCAATGTAACAAAGTGTTGCAATGCAGATAACTATAATGATGTCTTATACAATGTTGCAAGGATGAGGCTATTTGTTAAATGATGCCACTTCTGTTCTTGTCAAGTCAAATAAAGGAAAGTTAAATTGAGTGTATTTAAAAATACTTGTTTCCTCATATTGATTTAGATAGCGCTATTATAAACACAGCCATTTTTACAAAGCATGCGCTAGTCACTTAGTGGTCTCGTGAGGGCTTCCGATCGAGGCCGCTGATAGATATGTTATCACTTGTTTTGCCGGCAAAACTTGCATTTTTTACTACTCATCTATGTTCTACACAGCTGGCTCATGTACCTACGTCAATGATAAAAAATAACTGATAAGTACAAATATATGCCCAGTTAATAAAAATGAGTTATCAACGATAGGCAGGTAGGTAGGTACTGTAGGTAGGATCTTCGCATCATAGGTTTGAATAGATATTAACTTTGAGTGGGCGTCCATTTTCCGTATAGCAACAATGGAGAAGTAATCTTTGCACATTGATACAGGGCATTCAACCTTGATAGACATATTTTTGGTTATCGTTTTATATTTAGTTTGAGATAGGTATTTCATTACGTTTTTTACCTTTCCCCTATTCTAAAAAAAATAGGTATTAATTTAATACTCCTAATCTGCAATATAAATTTGCAATATGATATGGTTGATATTTTTGTCTTAGGGTCCGTTTCACCTAGTACGATTACATTCGGTAAGCAGTGGCTATTCGGACATCGTAGAATAGGTCCTATGAGATCCGTTATAATTAGGGTATAGATAAAACTTGGCTATCAAAAATTGTGGCAAGATAGGCATAAGAGCAGTAGACAATTCACTAAACTAAAACAATGGCATACTTATTAGATTCAAAAACAATTAAGTCTGTCACTTATGTCTTCTTTTACGTGTTCATAATAAAGAATATTCTTTCTATCTATACCCTATACTGATCGATTTATGTAGTAATTAGCGACAACAGGAACAAATCATTCTCATTTCATTAAAGGTTCAGTAGCACGCGTAGCATGACCACCGTACAAACGGGTCTTGTCGACGGAAGAATCGACAAAATGACAGAATGTAGAAAGATTTCATGTCAAGTTGTTTAGGAAAAGCTTTGCTTATACTTGGTAGAATATACATAAAATCGCCATGCTACGCGGGCTAATACGTCTACAACAATTTCACCAATAAACACTAGTGTTGTGTATCGAGAACAGAATCGTGAAAGTAGACAATGGTAGTGGTTCCGAACGCAAAAAAACGAACAAAAAAGAGGATAAACCGATTTGTCTGCTCATAAACATCCACCCGCAATGACTTCAGTTTATCCGTGATCATGGTGCTTGTAACAGCGCCGAAATATCGGGAACTCGAAACAGAAAGTAAACATATCCCGTTTTCAGTATTAATAAGAAACAATAGTGTTCCATAACTAGCGCGTATAGTTTAGCGTGGTGAGCGCGGCGCTGGTGGAGTCGTTCAGCGCGTGCGTGTCGTGCAGTAGCGCCGCCGACCTCGTGCGCACCACGCTGCTGTGGGCCGAGCAACACTGCTCGCTCGTCGAGATGAGGCCAGGTAACACCTACTTATATACCACCAGGGCCAACTATCATGTAAAAAACGCAATACTCATCACCTAACGTCATGCAAAAATCCAGCATCGCATTTTTTTCGTTAGCCTGCTGGGATTGCCTCTTCATCCTTCTTCCAAACCTCTCTATCTTGTGCAAGTGTAATATCTGGCCATGTTTACCCCGCAAACAAGATCTGATCATCACAGCACCTTCGTCGCCGGTGAATTCCTCCAACATGCTGCTTCGCATAGTTATGGTTTATACAGCATAACAGCACCCCTAGAACAACCGCCGAGCAGTAGCCCACCACACAGATAAACCTGACTGGTCGGAGTATCCTCCGTTTCCTATGGTGGATGAGGAACTTCAGACCCTGTTTTTTATGCCTTTATAAACTCAGTTTTATAATTCAGCCGAAGACATTCACTGTTCGACATTAGAACACGGTCTTTACCAAGTCGATGGTCCACCTTGCGTGGGGCAGTGAGCTGGCGTTATCTTTAATTATTATTATAGTTCAATTGAGTAACTGCTGAGGTAATATTATTCTGATGTTGGTATTTTTGTAATCCTCAGCGGTGTTGAACTCGCTGCGCGTTCTGTGCACGAGCACGGACATGCTGACGAGTCCGGAGCGTCTGCCCGAGGAGGCGCGCGCCGCCGCGGCCGCCAGCGCCGGCGTGAAGGCCGAGCCCACCTAGTGGCGCCCACGGGACCACAGGGACCCCGACTCTCCCCGATAAAACATACATTCTCGACTACTTTTGTTTGGGAGACGCCGTCGACGTCCGTGAGTGACTTGGGAAGTGTTACAGGTTCTGTCCTCCTGGTCCTGGTCCTGTAACACTTCTCAAGTCGCGGTCATTGTTAGTGCGCGTCAATGCAGAATGTTACATTTACGACCGACAAAAACTTTGGATGTAAAAAAAAATACAAAACCACATTGTGAGGTCGGTCGTCTTATCTTTGTTGATTTGTTATTTATTTTGTTCAAATATTATGTTTCGGCCAATTTTTATTGCGTATTCCGATCTACGTTTGACTTTATCTTTACTCGCCATTGGTTTATTTGAATATCTTACGAAAAATATAATTTTCGAATTTCGTTTGGGCGAATGATATAATGTTTTTCTGGCCATATTATTTTGACTGTTTATTTACAAATATTTTCTACAGATCGCAAAATATGCGAAGAAAATAGTTGCAACTAAACTAAAATTAATGCCATATTGTTGGTTTTTGTTTTTGGCAATCATCGAAGAGTTAAAACACTGCCCGGTTTAAAGTGCAAGCTTGTATCTGAATTGTTACTTCTTTTTGTGTACTTGACTAAGTTTTAAAATTGTATATAAAATGTTGATTTTCACTAAATCATCATGGTTGTAAAAGCCTTAATAACATCGTCTATTATGCGTACGCACGTAGGCTTATGTTTGTATAAAACTTAGCTGTAAAATGAGTAACGGGTAAAGTATTTGGTGTAGCATCACAAGAATGAAATGAAATTTAAAAATGTATCACAATCTTCACATTGTAAACATTATCTTCTATGTGGTATTGTGTAACAAGAGCGGTCCAAAACTTAGTTTGTATTCGGAGACCTGTCTTAAGGCTCATTTAAACGAGACGGACATTCTCGCCCCTCCACCATCGAGAAACTCGTCTCGTGAACATGACCTTTGTTGTGAAAATCGGGCAGACCAACATTGCTCGAAATGTCCGCGCCTTGTATTTGCTGCGGTGATAACTGAAGTGTCCTAATCTAGTGCCTTGTACGTGGTAAATAAATGTAATTTTACTGTAAATACATAACCGTCACACAATTTGTGACTCTCAAAGAACTCGGCACGAGAATTGTTGTAATTGCGAGCAATAATAACCGGACTATCGGCCATCAATATGTTACTAAGGCTACTTAGGATTGCTGTACTAATGTTAGTCATACAGTTGAGCATGAGGCTTTGGTCGGATATTATTGGCGGCTTATCGGAAGTCTGATATTATTATTGCTTGCAACTGTAATTTGTTCTGGTTGCCGATGAAATGACATACGAACGATTTCAAACTTGGGCTACATATTTTACTAAAAATCTTACTAACTTTTTTAGTCCAACCTTGAAAGACCCCAGGTGAAGTGAGCAGCAATACAGGCTGCAACTGAACCAATGGGGCGAATAAAAGGAAATAACTTTACCAAAGATATAAGAACCGCAGAACGCATCGCTGAGCGAGTGCAACCATGTTGTGAAATATGTAATGTGCCCGTCCGGTCCGATATCACGTCAATACCAATGTAGTTCGTAAGAAACAATGAATTTATTGAACTTGTCGAGATTTAATTTAGAATTGTCTAAGTATATTTACGTAAGTACTTTAAGTAAATATTTTTATATTGTGTGATAATAACACAAATGTTTTTATATAACTATATATAACTCGGTGCCAACGTAAATATTGTTGTAATTTGTTATGTAGTGATATAATTTTATGATGTATCGTTGACTCTGGCAGCACGTTGTCGTTTGTTAGCGTCGGCCCCGCGCCGCGCTCGTGAGCTTTAAATGAGGTTAAGTGCAATTGTTGTTCTATTGGAAATACAATCTGGAAACACTAACGGCTGTTTTAATTACCATTTATTTGGAACAAACGAGGTACAATTGAATAATAAATTATTACATCGTATAGTAGTCACGATTGATTACAATCAACAAAATTAATTTAAATTAGTTCAATCGTTCGCTTGCTTTTAACAAGTCTGTAGTCATGCATTGCGAACATTGTGTGTTAAACTAGCTAATTGAGATTCAATGTCAACACCTTTGTAAATAGCTTAAATTCCTCCAGTATGAATCGTTTATTATCTGACTTTCAGGGTCATATTATAATTGCTTGATATACAATATTAACAGATAAATAGAATTGCCCTACTGGATGATTCTCGATCTTATTATTCAATGTCAGTATAAATTATGCTTCTTTGCACGTTAAAACTTAAATCACTGATTAGTAACTAAGTACTATTAACTAGCGCCGCTGCTTAAAAATATGCACTGTGTCATACTTGTAAATCAAAAATGTGCAGAATTCTACTAAAAGTGCCTGATGATGAGCAGGTGCAGTGCAAAATGGTTGGTTGAAGAAATCAGACGAACTTGGTGCATATTTTTGAAATACTAGATTGATACTAGGAAAATCTTGATATCATTTATCTCATACATTTCTAAAATACTGGGCAGTTAAATACAAATCTGTATCCTTTATCTATAATATTGGTCAACCTAAAATAAATATTCATAGGCACAGGCTTGCCTAACGTGCAGTTGGGTTGAGTCATTTAGAGTTATAAGAACCCCTTTAGATCTCGTACGTATTCACTAAGATCTGGAGATGCCACGCTGGTTTGCGCCCTTAGGGTAGGTTAATGTTGGCATCCGATCATGTGTCTTTTATGTCTCGCTTACACACGCAAAGTAAGAGTAGGACAAAAGAAAAGGTCATGCGGTGGGTTAGTTAGGTCGTTGAGCAGCAGCGTGCATGCGCGCGAGTCGCGAGGCGGGCTGCGAGAGAAGAGCGGCAACCGCGCCTTGCTCCACAACACAGCCGCTGTCCAGCACCACGCCGCGCTCATACCCTCGTACCGACGATATGCGGTGCTGCAACGTTCAACTTTATTTTAGTTTCTAATGCATAACAATCGCTGAGCAAATTACAACGGTATTGGTGATCAGCATCTCAGTAAGAGCCAAAACAAGAGAGTCATGGAATTGCTTCTTACTATGGGCTCTGTGGCGTAGCCTTATACCGTCAGCTTTTTTACAAGATGGTGCATTTCGAGACATCTAGTGTCGTGTTTTGGCCCTAAATAAGGGTACCTATTAGAAAAAACAATCATGTTTACCGCGACTGTGATGATGGTGGTATGAGGTGCGACTGCCGCCAGCGCCGCAAGCAGCGCTTTTTCAGCGGTAGCGTCCAGCGCAGCAGCCGGCTCGTCTAGCAATAGTGCTCCCGCTAACCGCGCGTGAAGCGCTGCACGGGCAGCCGCCACCCGGGCCGCGCGCCCCGCACTCCATCCTGATCCACCGGATCGACTGCATACGCTGCACTCTGCAAACAGTATTACACCGAATTTTATTTCCAGAATGCCAAAGTACGACAGAAATATTATATCACGACTGTAATCTCCGAAGGTTAGACAGAAGTGTTGGTACCCTGTACTCATATTTTGCCAAGGTACAATAGAGAACCTTTATTTTAGTCGAAAGGAATTCCTGATACTTTCAAATCCGTTAGCCCGAGCTCCTTTTGTTTCCACTAATGTATGTTTTTTCAGGGCTAGCAGTTCCTTGGGGAATGTCTCCGAGCCCTTATCAACCTTTTACTGACTGCCAAATTATTATTATTATTTAAAAAAAAAAAACGTTGCCCCTCACTAGGAATTTCTCCTGCATCGTGGATGCGTTCACAAACATTAAAAGTCACATACACAAATACCTAGACCCGAAACAACTATCTGCAGGCCATACAAATATTTGTTCCGTGCGGGGATCGAACCCGCGACACGCAGCGCAGCAGTCCAATCGCTTAGCCACTGCGCCAACCGTGCCGTCAAAATGTATCTCTAAAAAACTTTTAAAAAGCCCTTGTCTCTACTAATCAATTTTAAATGCTGTACATACCCAATCCAGCAGTTTGAGCAGACACAAAGTCGAACAGGCCAACAGCTCTCAAGCTATTCCATATCTCTTCATCAGTGTGCACGGCCAGAGGGTCGAGGTTCTCTCTGAGCGTGCCGGAGAACATGGCGGAGTCCTGCGGCACGAGCACGACGCGGTGTCGCAGCGCGCGCAGCGGCACGCGCGTGATGTCCTCGCCGTCGATGAGCACGCGGCCCGCGCTGATCGTGGTCGCGCCCGCACAGGTCAACAGTAACGTAGACTTGCCGCTGCCGCTGCGACCGCAGATCGCTACCTGTTGTGACAAGATGATAGGTACGTTTTGAATAGTCCTATACCATATCCATTATATACCCCAGCCTCGGTAATCTAACGTAACACAGATAAGATTGAATAAATTAATGATGCCGTGTTTTTTTAGTGACTTAGGCGAAACTATCGATCAGTTCAGTAGTTATCGTTTCATTCATAAGTTAACTGGTACAGTATCGGCTAGCAGTCGAACTAACTCCAGCTGAACACCAGTATTTAAGTTATATAAAGTGACAATACCTATATCTGGATAACTGGAGGAAATATACACAGACTAATTGAAATTTTTGGGTTACCTTTTCACCAGACGCAATCTTAAGGTTGATATTTTTAAGTATTGATGTTGATCCTGGTTCTTGCTGAATGCTGACATTTTCGAATTCTATTTTTCCATTTCTCTGCCATCCGACAGGTATTGGACCTAGAAATGAAAGATAAAAGCATGACCATGTAACCTGATTAACACTCGGTATATACTGAGTTACCAATGTTAATAGATAATTGAACTTCAACGTCAAGAGTAACTAGTTCACCGTGCAAATGCTTACATGGGTTTGGAAGAGGAACAGTTCATCATCATGAGCTGGAAAACGTCCACTGCTGGACATAGGCCTCCCACCTAGTGTCACCACATTGGCCGGTCCCGTGCGTCTCGCATCCAACGGATCCCCACAACCTTCACCAGGTCATCGGTCCACTTAGTGGGCCTTCCAACGTGTCGTCTTCCGGTTCGCGGTTGCCACTTCAGAACTTTTCGGCCCCATATATCGCCCATCCGCTCTGCGAGCAATGTGGCCTGCCCATTGCCAGTTAAGTCTGGCATTTCTTCGGCCTGCGTCGGTAACCTTGGTTCTCATTCGGATGTAAACAGTTACGTTGTGGAGATACAACGTTCCAGTAAAAAAGTTTTCGAACAGTAGGTACCTGCCTACTTAGTTTACTTACCAGGTATAAAGTAACGGCAATTTGATAAAATGCATAGGTACTCACAGTCATCTCTATAGTCCTCCTGGGGCACATTAGTGTCATCATGCACGCGCTCCAGTGCCGCCAGCTGTAGATGCAGGTCGGCGCGGCACTTGGCCAGATGCGCCAGGTAGGCAGGTAGCAACAGCGCGTATGCGCCCGCCAGCCCCGCCGCCGCGCCGCTCGCGCCGCCATGCAGGCACACCGTCAGTACCACGCACACACAGCCTGCTCCTACCAGGTCCTGTAATCATCAGCACCATCATTGCGGCGGAAAGACTTCGTTAAAAATTACGACGACGACGACGATTATACGACGACTAAAACCTATATGTTTTCTGTTTAGGACTTCAGATTCGCTCATCCTCCATGTCACAAAGTATAGTCTTAAACTGAATGAGACATTTAAAACAAGTATTAAACGCGTGTAAGCTATAGTCGTTATGACTGAACCGCATATTTATAATATACACACGGCAGCGCACCGTGTCACGCGCGCTCTGAATGCTCTGATGATAGTCATACTGCGATTGCAATATTCCGCACTCGCCTCAAATCACCCCACCCTTAATCAACATCACTTGAAGAAGGTGTAGAAGTACTAGGCAAGTTTTTTTTAAACCTAACTAGTTTTGGAACCGTTTCACTTACCAAAGTAAGTCCAAGCCAGCGGTTGGCTGAATTGAGCAGGAGCAGTGTGTTATGGTTGGTGTCGAGGCCTCGCTGGTACGTGTTGCGCATGCGTCGCTGCAGCCGACCTGCGCGTATGGTGCTGCCGCCTGCGCACGTCTGCGCGCATAGGGACACCACCACCGCTGCACTGTGGGCCTCTGCGCACTGAAGCTCCCTGGATAATTAGATAGGTAGGAGCTGATTTTGGCGGATTCGATTACATGGCATGCCCCCTAGGAAGGCTACTAAACAGAATAAAAAAAACAATCTAAATCTCTTTTGGAATGTGGCCAAGGTATAAATCAATGATCGTGCATTTTTTTGTGTTCGTGGATAATAATCGAGAAATTGTTTATTTATAAAACACCTCACTCCCATTAGGAACGGAAATTAACCCACGGAAACGTATAAAATGTAGCTTATTACAATTGGGTATAATGTAGTAATTATTATTCTCCTTCAGATAATCTTGACCATCTTCCCATAACACTTGTAGATCGTCGCCATCCATTTCCCGTACTCTCCTAGCTAATATAATTGTAACTGTGTAGTGTGTACCTAGCGTTACTCAGATAGACCGACTGCAGAGTGAGATAACACAGCAGCGCTGGTATCGACGCCAGCAGGGTCCACGGCGCGATGATGGCGTTCACAAGCACGGCTGCGGCACAAAGCAGGGCTAGCTGTGCCCAGCGGCTGATCGCTGTCGGCAGTTTCTGGAAAAAGGGTATGAAAGGAAGTTGATAGGGCCACCTGTTACTAGTAGGATCTAAGAGAGAGGTTTAATGGAACTGAAATGCGTTTCGTTTACTTACTTTCAATTATTACAATGATAACGGTCATTCAGCGAGTCTATCTTAAATTCCATTGTAGATAAAGCAAATCAGTTCGCGGTACTTTTCGCCTATTTTGACGTATGTAGGACGTAGGTTGGTAAGTAGATTAGATTAACGTCATAATTAGGTTATGATCTGTCTCGGGGATTTTTTACCTTATCGATGACCAAAATATCCGCAGAGAAACGATGCAACGTGTCCCCCAAGGGTGCACTGCGCAGATGATATGGCGGGGCGCGCAGCGTGGCACGCAGCAGGTGGTCGTGTACGGTGCGGCGCGCGCGCGCAGACGCACACGCACTGGCCGCCTGAGCCGCGCCCGCTGCGAGCGCGCCGCATCCGCACCACATTGCGTATGTGCGGACGCCGCTCCACGTCTACCACAAAAACATACAAGTTATGGAGTCCATCCAGCCAGCCTGCAGACCTGGTAAGCTCACGTTAGTCAGTTGGATCCAGGGATTTATTTAGAAAGCAGTAGCAGCTTGGCATTGGAATATCTACTAGCATATCAGAAATTCAGAAGGCAGTAGGTAGGTATGTCGTCGGTAGACTGATACGCTATCTCAATTCATAGGCATGAATAAAATAACAGCTTTTATATACAAACCTGTTGGTCAGACAGCTCAGTATCTGCGCTCTGCGAGGTAGTGTGCGTGAGCCAGTAGTCCGCGGCCAATGCCAGCGCCTGCGCAGCCGATGCTGTCACCCAGTACGCGCCGCCCCACCATCGACACGCTCGCGCGTATTCCCACCATATCGCACTCTGCATAAAACCAAATAAGTTATGCCAATTTAGGATTTCTGGAGAAAATTCCAGACTTAACCTAACCCACTTTAGGGTGCCCATTGTCTTTTTTTTTATATTATTATATAATTATAATTTACCATTCAATTTATTATTCAGATTATTCTTAATTCAAAGAGGCATTCAGGCACCATAACACAGACTGGTGAAATGATTAGATAAAGCTCACACTCACCTCACTGACTTCTGGTTTCTGTGATGAGTTATTATCTTCATCAACGATGATGGTGTTATTGGTTTCTATGCCATTGGAGGTCAATGAGCTGTATGGTGTTGTATCAACCATGGATTCGTCAACTACATCTGGATCGAAACAAAGACTAGAATATTATAATTTAAAAAAAACTATTTTTTAATTCAACTCAGCCAATCTTGGAAAGAGGACAGATCTCATTTAGTAACTTGCTCAATTGTGATTTAAGGTAAAACCGATACATACCGTTACCTTGGCTGTCTTCTGGAGCAGTTTCAGAATCTGTGCTTATAAGCCGTCGGAGTGTCTTTGGTGTCCATCTGAAGCAAAATAATTGTTTCAATGAATAAGAAAGTTTATCCTCGGACATAAACAAGAACTCCGCTTCTAGTTCTACTATGCCAGTACTAACTAACGAGAAAGGCTTGTTGAATAAGTTTTTAATAAACCTACTACTGCCTTCCTAGCGTTAATTTTAACATGCTTAATATCGTAAATCACCGGTTGACACTGCGTTGTGCCCTGGGCTTTAGCAACCGGCGCAAGTAGCTAGCCTCTCTATGTAGAGCCGTGTTTGACTCGTCTGCACTCACTGCGCGACGGACGTCCGGTCGCCATCTGTAAAATTATACCAATGTCACTGTGCTGTGATTCTTTTTGGAAGTCGTTGCAGGGGCTACCAAAAAGACTCAAAGAAAAAAGGTATGTAGTTGAAATCAACAATCGACATCATTATCTACTTGAAGGATCTTGAATTGACAGCACGGTTGGCGCAGTGGCTGAGCGACTGGACTGCTGCGCTGCGTGTCGCAAGTTCGATCCCCGCACGGAACAAATATTTGTATGGCCTACAGATAGTTGTTTCGGGTCTGGGTATTTGTGTATGTCAGTTTAAATGTTTGTGAACGCACCCACGATACAGGAAAAAATCCTAGTGTGGGGCAACGTTTTTATAAAAAAATAAATAAATAAATTAAAAATAAATAAAAGGACAGGTGCGTAGTACTCGTAACCGGCGTGCGTGTATGACCAGATGTATGAATGTGGACGAGGCAAAAGGAGTATGTAAGGATCGTAGCAAGTGGCGTTCTGTGGTTTCTGCCTACCCCCATGGGAAAAGGGCGTGAGTTTATGTATGTATGTATGTATGTAAATAAATAAATTGTAAACCCGAACTCCAGTGAATGGTAAACTAAGTAGTCATTTTTGTTTCTTTTTAAGAAAAATTACAGTTGAAATACCTTTTTAAGAACTTACTTCGAGTTGCACATGGATGGTGGCGGTGAGGATAGCTGCCTGGACAGCGCTACTCGCTGATGAGAGGACACCCGTCGTCTCCAGCTGCCGCCCGCACACGTGGGCACTTCGGACAGCAGGTGAGCCCCTGCCGCTTCACTGACGCTGACCTTCACAGGTTTAACATTGAGATGGTTCTACTTCTTCAGATTTTATTAGCAAAAGAACTTCGCCACTTCGTAGGCCGCTCATAGGGCAAAAGAAGAGGTGAGACATAATGGGGCTACATCGTCGAAACGCTGCAAGCTGTGAATGTGGAGTTGTGTTCAAACTGTATATGAAGGTGCTATAAATCTCCTGTCGGGGCTGCGGGTTGTTCGAAAGAGATACCGCGGCCTCGGCGCAAGGGCTAAGAAGGATCATGGGTAGTTACCAAAAAAAAAAGGTGCTATAAATTTAGCACAAATATGACGTTCCTTAATACATTTACAGCACAGTCGCTTGCTCGTTCCGTATCTAAGAATAGGACACTTTGAACGGATGACTTCATCTTTTACAAAGTGTGAATTTCTACATTTTTATTGCTCTGGATCGCTAAAAATGGCTTTGGCTAATTGGCTTTAAACACTGGATGGAACACTGCTGAAATAAGGAGGAGCCTGTTTAGATTGGAATAGTGTTCGTTGATTGAGAATAATCGTTATCCGTCTCGTTTTGACGTATGCACCAATTCAAGATGGGATAATTTTTAAATTTTTGAGAAAAACTGAATTCCGTAAGGTGACCGGTGAGTCGTATTTACCGTGGCCTCTTCGGAGTTGCTGTAGAACCGGGTCCTGCTGAGCGCGCGCACGAGTCGCGACCGTTCCCGGGCCGTGCCGCCGGGCGGTCCGGCGCCGGTTCGAGCTGCCGCGGCGCGTGCCTCGCCCGCCAGCCGCGCCCAGCGAGCCAGCGCGCCTTCACAAGCTGCTCCGCGCCCAATGCCAGCCACACGACCTTCTTCCATTGCTATTATCTAGAAATATCAAAAGGACGTGATGTCGCCATCCGATTTAGATTTTGCCTCAAACTGGCTGCAGTGAAGCGACCTAGAGAAGCTTCAGAGACCAGACAGCCGCGGGTCTTAGGAAAAAAACATTTAGTTATCTAATAGTAAAGTTGAAGGTACGCATCTAGAAGCCACTTGTCCCTAAATTCAAAACGATGACAAGTTAGTCTTCCAGCTTAACACGATGGTGTTGGCCAGTAACATAACTTTGTGAAATGCTACTCTGCAGTTGCACATTACACGCGTTATAGCTACATCGTCTACTAACTTATTATTTTTTTTTTGACACAAACGACGCATAAATTGGTTTAGCATAAATCTGTACTTCCCCAACAACGCGGAATATCCATCACGCCACCCACGCTCCCTTGAACTTGAAATGTTTACGACTGTTGTTTATTTTTCTTCTAGCCACCGACGTTTGATTAGTTTATTAATCTCGGTATTACCTGCCAATGCTAATGGCTCAAAATCATGATAAATCATACGATTTAGTTGTAAGTTGTCTCGGGTTTTACATTAACCCTCTTCTAGGAATATTCTAAATAATACGTTGAAGTTGGAACCTACCAAATCAGCATAATGAAGAAGTTCAAGTCTGTTGGTTGCAACGACGACGGTGCGTCCGGCACGCGTGGCTGGCACCAGCGCGCGCGAAACCAGGTGTCGTGCTAGCGGAGCATCTAGTGCGGCTAGTGGCTCGTCCAACGCCAACAGTTGCGCGTCCGAGTACAGCGCCCGCGCAACGCACACGCGGATGCGCTGCCCGCCCGACAGTGGCGCACCGTGGCTGCCCAGCCGAGTTGCGTCACCCTCTGTTTGGAAACAAGCCGGTCTTATAATGACTCCTACTGTACACACACGACACGTCACACACAAATGTGTGTAGTAGTATGTAGGTACACATATTTATACGCATAATAATAACCATCATTGTTCGAACGTTACACTTTAATGATTTCATTTGTAAATGTATACACGTGACTTGATTAATTCGCCTGCAGTTTGATTATGATCTGCGCCGATTGAGTTAACAAGGTTGCCTGATACTTAGTTGATAAAGCTAATTCTGTCTAATCTCTATGCTACTTTCTTGCCTGGTAAAAGCTGTAGATCGGGTCTCAAACCGGTCGCTCGTAGGACGCGTCCGTATTTTCTCTGGCACCACGAGCTGTCCATGACGATGTTCTTGCGCACGGACCCCTCCAGCAGCCACGGGGGCTGGCCCGCATACCACGTCGAACAGTCCCTAGGGTGAAAGGAAAGATATGATTACTTATTCCTATGAACCGCTACTGAGGTAACAATAAAACATATTGAAATTATTCTACACTACATCCAGCTATATATCTAATGTAAGTAATGGGTCCGTACCTATAACATTTTATAAAATCGTGATCTTGCGAATAGTCAAAGAGCAATAAATATTATTAGCTTAACCTGTTGAACGTCCGCTAACATTGCTTGAATGTCTTATGATCCACCGGGTGCTCATAAGGACACTCGAGTGACCTGAACCCCCCCCCCACCCCCCCACCCCCTGAGTGAGTGAACTTAATCTATTAGTACTATGATTATGAATCCAGTGGAATGTTTACCATCACTGCTACGGTAGGCACGAAAGATGCTTAGGATTTATGACATAGGAATGGTAAAGATAAATCCTGACTTACTTCAGATGAAATCTCTGCCTTACTTTGGGAATAAGTCGTTTATTGATCATAATAATTCTAGCATGTTATAAAATTGTGTCAATTGTAACAATGGGCTCAGTACGGACAGTACTTACAGTAGATTGGTATGTACCTACTCGTCAGTCGTTTACCAATTTAGCTATGAGATACGTACAACGTTACTGTTTTAATTAAGGTAATTAGTTTTAAATTGCCTCACTATTTTCGTTTACGGGTAGGACTAGGCATACATTCCGTCGCTCTTCGTCCCAGGAGAGACGTTGAACGACTGACGTACTAAACGGGGTATCAGGTAGGTACGGGAATGTCTAAGTGATAGAGAACCTAAGCTGTAAGTTTAAAATGTTTCATGCCATTGAAGTTTTAATGCCATGATATTTACAGTTACAAAAGATGCATGGCAAACTATAAGTAGAGTGAGCCGAAGATAGATCCTAGTGGTACCCCTTTTTATTTTCCAGCGATGTTTTAAACCATATCGGGGCTTTTGTAATTTTGGTAAAAAAAAGTTATTCTTACTTGTGACGAACCATATCGCCTCTGTCTAGATACATCTCCCCGAGGATAGCAGACAGCAAAGAAGATTTCCCAGAACCGGTAGTGCCAACCACCATTATCAGTTTCCCTAGTAACAACAAACAATTAGCTATTCAATTAATCCAGAATCAGCAAATTGATTAATGATGCCGCAATTGCTGTTAAATCGGTAATGCCATGGGTTAACGATTAATCATTTTGCTCATTCTGATTTAGAAAAGCATTAAGTTTAGTTAATTTTGGTAATCTTGATGATATAGAATTACTCTTGATGTAACATCAATCTTGTATTTGTAGTACTGACATGAGTTTATAGCGATTTAACGGATGCACGGAAATAGCATGAAGGTACCTACACTTTTTACCACTCTCACCTGCTGGGATTTCTAGATCATCTACTTCTAATAACATGTCGCTCCTCTTGCCCCAAGTGAAGGCTGCGTTTCTAAACGTAACCAGCGACTCAGCTCTACGAGTTGGCAAACTGAACACTTCATCATCGGAAAACTGATCCACACATTCAGCTCCGTCGGGTTCATCTTTATTGATTATGTAAGTGTTGTTAGCTTCATTGCTATCAGTAAAAGTTTCTTGATTTCTTTCTTCTTTAGTCGTTTTCTTTTGATCTTCGTCATCTTTACCTTCATTAATATTATTCGATTCCGGAAGTTCCAAAAAATCTTTAATTCTCTTCGTACTAACCTAGATAACAAAAATATAATCTTTATTTTCTGGTAGTTGGCTAGTTAGAAATACTGCATAAATTTTAAATAAATGAATATTAATATTAATTTCCTTACCATCGCTTGAATCACCATTAGCACTGTTACTGGCAGTATGAGAAGGGGAACAGTAAGTTGATTAAAAAACGCTAATCCAGCGAATACATTAGTAGCCGTAAACTGACTGTTATTTTCTATGAAATAATAGACGGTAAAAGTGATAACTGTTATCAAAATCGACGATATTTGTGTTGTAAAAGCTGAAATTATAATAAACAATATTATAACCCGACATAATTTAAAAGATAATATGAGTAAGATGATGAAACATTATGTCCTTACTTAAGATACTCCAGTAAACAGAATCTTTATTTAAAAGTTTCAGTTCAAGTTCTCTCAATTGTAAAATTTTCTCATTGAACAAATCCTCCCAAACGTAAAGTTTGATAACATCGATGCCATGTAATATTTCCGTCATCTTTGATAATCTGTGATCGGTACATTTTGCGATGTCTTTTGAATTATCTGATAATTTCTTTCCGATATAAAATTGCAATGGCGTGATTACAAGAACGCTTGCAGCGGTGCCTATAATTGCGCTTACACCCAGTTTTGTGTATAATAAGTACAAAATTACGACTACCTGAAAAATACACAAGAACTTGAAAATAATACTGGTATAATAAATAATAATAAAACGAATCGACAGCCGCGATGAAAACAACATAATACCTTCAAAGGTATGGCCCAGATATAATGACAGATCCAAACACACGACATTATATTATAGGTGTCCTGCGAGACCAGATTCGTAATGAGGCCACTCCTCGCGGAGCTGCTGTCCTCGGTGTCCCGCAGCAGGCGAGACTCCTCGTCTTCGTCAGCATCGGTAGATGACCACGGGGCCAGCCTCATGCACTTATCGTACACCATACTCTGTCAATAAAAAACTGCATAAAATGCAACTATTATATATTACATTGTGAATATTAGAATACCACAGCAACAACATTGACATTAATAAAAGCTTAGTGGTCGTAACAAATGAACGAACTTGTAGAGCTGTCTTCAGTCTTGTGCCTTCAACCGTCACTAAATGTGTTGAATTCTGAGATAAGAATGCTTGGCTAATTAGTGCCATCGTAATTATGAGAAGCATTACGTATCCGTTGTTAAAGAATTCTTCAACAGTCACTTGTGCACTGGCGTCGAATTTTTGATTAGGATCTTCAATGTATTGGATTACTATGGCCAAACCTAATGGAGGCACTACTCCGATTAAATCACCAAACAATTTTAATATTCCAGCAACATAAAAGTTTGGCCATACTTTACGAATATAACATGACCACAGACTGGGGCTTGCTGCTTTTGTTTTTGTATCCTGAAATATGGAAAAGCGACGTCATGTTAACTTACGTAGGCAGTAATTGCACATACTATACGATATCATCAGTGTGGGCAATACGTACGTCTAGGTCCTGATATATTTTCACAAATTCCTTATAATATTTAACCGATCGTTCTTCTTCTGGAAGTTCTCCTAAATAATCTGGTTCCAAAGGTGATTTATATCCTTTTTTCAATAAGGAATTTAGCCAAAAGAACGTGATTTTGGAATAGAAGTGTGTGTCGTTATGTGTGTAACAAATATTTGGGACACTTGACTTAAGATCGTTTCTGAAACGTTTTGTGACCTGAAAAAGAAGTACTTATAAGATATCAAAAAGAATAAGCAGGAACTTTTAATAAAACATCTATCAATTCATCAGAATTAGATACTACATAGAGAAACTCTCTATCAATTCCTAGCTTTTCCTCCCAAAACTAAATCATTTATGATACTCGTATAATAACGAGTGAACTAGTAGAAGGCTTTGATAGCTATCACGTAAAATCCCGTCCGTATTGACCGCAGTGCACTCATGGGAAATGCCATCTGAGAGCGGCGCCAGACGCATTGTGAACATCGTCTCCTCCGATGTGCTCCTTGCGCGCCGGCTGGCGCCGGCTGGCGGCGGCGGCGGCACCCGACCTGACTCATACGACACATACCTATGCTGCTATATCAGTACTCTGCTCTCAGTTTTAAGCCCAATAATCTGTCACATAATTTAGTTCTATCAAAGAGAAAGTGGCATCATGGCACGTAACGGTGCCGCTACTTGACTATAATTTAATGATATATGCGACCAACACGCTCATCATTTTGTTACGCACGTATCAGCAGGCATCAGGCATGCTCATTACTATATTAACTTACTCTCTATTATTGAAGGCGTTTACAAATAGAACGGAAGTTACAATATAGACCAGGTATGTCTAAATTCCTATATCCCATTCGCGACCGAATCATTAACACTGACCTATCTAATACCAGAGAAAAGGTTTTAGACGAAATTTTATTCATTTCAATTACAACAGCTTCATAATATTCTCACGCTAACTGGTGTAGCCCCGATGTGCCATACTAAAGATTTAATTTGAATAGGATGGAGGACACTTACATTAGTATATACATATATCTACACATACAGCCAAATAAGTCATAGGTTTATGTGGTAATTCAATATCTATATTTGCATAGAGTGATGGAAGCATTCGAGCGGTGAATGACTGAGTGATGTTTTCCTGCTTGAAAAGAATTAGTGAATTATAAGTAGTCAGGCTCTAGACTGAAATATGATTTTTCAGAGCTACTTCATATTTCTAGCTTCTGGGTTCTAATGGGTTTAGAAGATCCTATAAGAAATAAATTAATAAATGCATAGGCTCACGTTAGAAAGACGTACCAGGCTAGTCGTTCGTGTTAAATGCTCGGCAAGGTGTTTTTAATCGGCGTTTTGCTGAATCGACTGTACGTGTAGGATGATGGGCTTAGACGGAAGCGGAACGCTTATCAAGTTATGTGCGCTAAGTCAATAAGTGGAAGCACTAAGCAGATGGATCAGTTTACACAGCTCCTAAATACGGTCATGCTATTAACAATCAAACTAAAATAATGCGTGCGACGTATGTGGCACATTGTGCGTGCTCGCTACCAAGCACTACTTATGTCATACACTCATACTATGGAAACACTTCTATAGGCATGACATTGTCTAATCCTTAATATTTGCTGACACCTAATTTAAATGGAATGACGTGCCAACTGCCAAGGCGTTATGGCACCCCCCATTCAATTTCACCGCTTTTGTTTAATGTCCCATTATGTGTGATCCAAACGCAGTGAAAACAGGAGGTAACGTTCTCTGGTCTGGTGGTTCTCGTTGTCTGGTATGTATGAGGTCGGCTTGTATTAGTAAGTATCGACAATTTAGTTATATTATAGACAACAGGAGTACTGAGTTCTGTACTTATAGGAGTAAGTACAGAATCACTGCGCCAAATGTGCTCCCCGAAGCGTTTCGTGTTATTTGGGCCTGCCTAAGGATGAAAATTGAGGTAAAATTGTATTATATCTACCTAATTAAGTTCAGTCATCCATGACTAGATCTGTTCTGTTCAGAAGCCCTTGCTTTATAACAATATCCCTATTTTACTACATAGGTAATTGGTTATATCCTCTGGAACTATTATTAATATTGCAGTTAGTTTAATGGATGAATTACCTCGTCATAAAAGCAAACGCAGTCAACTGCAAATATCAGCAATGTCATCAGTAATGAAACGCCTTGAACGTATTGTTCTACGTGAGTGGATGTAGCTCCCGAGACGAAGTGTTGCCACAGGATTGTCCCCGCTGAGGCGGTGGCGAGTATCCAGTAAATGGCGAGGTAAAGGATGGGGGCCGCGGAGCGCCGAGTCCACAGGGCCACATGGAAGGCGGCGGCGGCCAGCCACGACCAGGGGGCCATGAGTGCGGCCACCAGTCGCACCGTGTCCGCCGGCCGCAGCATCGCCGCAGCCGCATCGCAGCACCAGGCCACTCCCAGCACTAGGCTTGCTACTCCTCGGACATTTTGTCCACGCCATCGTTTTGTGGGCCTGCGTGGGATTTTTGATGTTTAAGATTTCGCTGCTCACGTAGATCGTCCTTGATCATAATTATTGGAATGGAAGGAATACTTTTTAGGGTTGTACTTGAACTAGAATGGATTCTCAGTTTAGCTTATAATATTATATATATCATCATCTGTCGCGATTTCAAACAAAGTTGATCCTAATAGGTCTAGGTCGAATATTTGGTTAAAGTTCTAATAGTTTATTTTTGAGTAGCAAAAAACATTGGCGTGTGAATATTAAACATTCAACAGTTGAGTTATTATAATTTAAATTTCCTTATTTGTAAAACAAATAAAGCGGTTCACATCAGTGAATGATGTGAACCGCTTTACCGATTTGATATTTAACAAATAAATAAGGAAACTGTTTTTATTGACATTGATGTTCGATTGTTCGATTTCCAGTTTATAGACGACGGATTTGTATTTGAAGACTATCAGCGAGGATTATGCTTATCAGCATTGTTGTTGTATGTCGATAGTGTAGTGTTTATGTGTTGTGGTTATACCTGTAGTGTTTGTGTATGGGCGCGCAGCAGCACATGAGCGCGGCGCTAATGGAGGCGCAGTAAAGGTTGATGGAGTGTAGCGCAGCTGCAAGCGCGCGCATCTCGCAAGCCGCGTCGGCGCGCGCGCATACCGCCTCCATCCTCCCCCGATGACAACTATTACAGTGTTATCACACACTCTCACTGTCCACTATTGCTTTTACGATAGCTACGATTCTAAAGAAACATAAGAAACATGAATTTAGTGGGTAAGTAGTCCGAGCTCTGTTTCAAAGAAGATTTTGTTACACATATAGGTTTATCTGATGATTTACTTTATAACTACTTAAGTAAAATTAAGTATAGTGAATGTTGGTAATAGAGGAATTGAGGAAACTAAGCCTAAAGACTGTTGTGATTTGGTAGGTATTAAATTATTCAAAAGGTATTAAGGCTGGTTTTCCACCAGAGATGTGCTATGCAGCTATGCTGCGAAGATGTAATAGCTAAGATGTGAAACTATGTGACCGTTTCCACTGATACTAAGCTATGTAGCGGTGTGAGTAAGATGTGCTATCAAGATGCGCCGCCGCGCCGCAAAGTAGCTGCGCGAGAAAGATGCGCAACTCGAGCTATGCGATGTATCGATAGTAGGGAAGCGGCTAGGGCGGCCATACTGTGAGTACTCTGCTCTCTCTCTCAGCACATAGCTACACCACTCGTGACGACCCATAGCAGGCATCCATAGCACGCATCCATAGCACACATTCATAGCACGCATCCTTCCCTATAAAAACATATCTTAGTTGAATCCGTTTCCACCAGTGCTAAGCTATGTGCACCAATGAATATGATTGGTGGATATCAAACGCATCCATAGCAACGAACGTAGCATAGCACATCTCTGGTGGAAAAACACCCTAACAGTCGTTCGTCTGAAATGATATTCTTCTCTAAAATGATAAAGAAAATAAAGAAGAATATCATTTAGACTTAATTGTGCTTAATTTCTCACTTAAATATTACGCTTTCCGAAATTGTGGCACTTACTAAGGAGTATTTTTTTTTCACTGTATATGTCTCGTTTATATAATAATAATCATTCTATTTTCAGACAACTATGGCCCATAGATAAAATACACTTTACCTTAAACTAAAATAAACTAAGTAATACATAATATTATGTATTACTGTACACCACCTGTATTATATATTTATAATAAGTATGTACTTATTCATAATACGAGTAAGTACCTACTTAGTGGATAATGCTTGACATATTTTCGCTATAGTTTGTAATTATTTTTTTTGGGCGAAAACAGGTATTTGAATATTCAGTACAACCGGTATTCAAGTACCTAATGTATAGCTGTTGGTGCTAAATGCCAAGTTTCTAAAGTGTCCCATCACGAACAGGGTAACAACGAGGGGTTTCTGAAGAATGTGTCGGGTCTGACTCAGGATATTGATTCGGTAGGATGATTATTTTGCAAATGGACTACGTCACGAAACGTCATTCCACTTCGGCCGGAATTCACAACAAACAAAACTCACCTCCAAAATAATTTTAATTTCACTACAAAACAATCACTGAACACCATCCGAATGTCACTGGTTCGAGAATTTTACGTTCATCCGCTTCCCATTATAGTGAAAATTATTGTTGGGTTTATGGCATTATGTGGTTGTTATTATTCGATCAGTTTGTGTGAATTTGTATCGCGTTGAGAGCGTGGCACGAGCGCGCGCGTGATAACAGCCGGTTACTGCGGTGGCGACTGGCCTGGCCGCCAGTGGCCGGAGCGCCGCATGCCGCTCGCACCGTGCAAGTGTCGCTGGCACTCGAGGCTGCTCAGACCCGGCAAAGGTACTTGGCGGCCGGCGCATCTTCCCAGCATTCTGTCCCACAAGCTGTGATTGACCTGCTACTGCAGATGCTCGCTTTTTTATTTATTTTACTAACTAACTGGTTGTTTTGTGGGGCATATGAAAGTCGTACCTACTTATACGCAAGTTGAGATCATTGCTCTCATGGTATACATATAAATCTACAGATGGTGTCTACGTGTCTACGTGATACAGATATCTAGGTGTCTACAGATATAAAATCGAGGTGTCATACAAATGTGAGCGTCAACGTAATTATGTTTAAGCTAGTGAAACTGTTAGTGATATTTATTATATGTTGCGCTCTTTGAAATCAGAATATTTTACACAATCCTCTGAAACAAGGTTCCTACAGTACAAACTGAAATATTTTCAACACTAAAACCTCTGTATAACATAAAAAAATATTCACATTTAAACTATCAGGGGAAACCCCGAAACGGTTGCCCGGTTGGTTTCACATAAATCTTCTACTATTAGTATTCCATGCCAACCGATTTCGTGAACTATGACGTCATCGAGAGGCCATTTTTCAAATATGTTTTTGGTTCAAGTGCGTAGCAAACGCACTCGATACATAATGGCTGCTAGCACTCGATATTCAAATGGCAGCGTTTCGCATAAACATGGCGACGCGGTGCGCGCGCGCAGTACTCACTGGCACACATATGCCGCCTGTTATTCTCCCCACTGACCTTATTCTCATTCCACGGCTTTTCGCTAGCTATCACGCCATCATAGCCCAGCTTTACCTGCATACTACCGCACGTATTTTAATTCCTAGCTGATCAACACATTACCAAGTCTTAATATAATTTATCTACTTCCTTAATAATGGATAACCTAAACAAAAGTTGATTTTGTAAAAAGTATATATTACATGATTAGGTTTATAAAAATATAAAATACTACTCGCTTAAATTTAACACTTATAAAACTCATGCACTTACGAGTACGTATGTGTATGTAGGTAGGTACTAAATGGATTACATCAATCATTACAGTTCAAGTAAGACGTTAAAAAGATGTTTAGAAATTCATATCCCAGCCGGAAGTTTCGTCTGGCGGCATCTTATCCTTGGGGTACTTGTCAAAGTTGGCGAGGTCCAGGTCGCTGGCTACAGGTTGTATCAAAGGAGCCTTCAGTCGCCTCTCCTCGAGACCTTCCCAGTCGAATCCCAGAAACCACCTGGAAAATTCATAATATAAGCGACAAAACGAGGCAATAGGGATGTTTACTGACTTAAAAAAATATGATTCTAATTAGTACGTCTGTTAGATTATCGTAAAATATTGGATACGTATTTTTTTATTTTATCAAATCAATAGAAATTGACGAAGATAAAACGCATCAAAGATTTGAGTGGGGGCTTGTGACGTCAGTCACCGGTAAAAAAATGTCTTAGAATATGACGTCACACGAGTTTTCAAAGCACTGTTTCGTCTTCATTGTTTGTTTACGTGAAAAAAAAAAAATACGTATCCAATATTTTTCGGAAATCTATCTGACGGACTAATTAGATTTTTTTAGTTATTACCCTACTAATGAAGTTGTTCGTGATCAAGATATCCATTAAGTTTGATTGGAGACCTAGACTAGCAGTCTAGCATTCATCATGTTCAAATACTGAATGTATTGTTTGTTAAATGTTTAACTAACTATTAACACACAGCGATTTCGAAAACAGATTTTATCGATACCGGCACAGGTAATGCACGCCATACATAAGCAAGTATATGTTAAACTACGTGTATGAATTAAAGTCATCACCACAATACAAAATTAGCTTGATAATAAGAATGAATATTTTGGAACCAAAAACATAATAGGAACTTTGATCGTACCGAATTCTTTGTAGTGTCTTTTTAACGAAGACGTGAAATGAATTTGTATAAGTTCGTCACATGTGCTACACAGCTTAGCCGTTGACGACGATATTATGAAGATATGTAACCTTGAACGTACTTATGATTTTTAATGTCTGCTATTCCGCTTTTGAGATATCCAAGTCGTTCGGCGGGTACGGGTCGGCACAGTTTGCGAATGAGCATTTGTGCAGATTTGGTGACCCGCGGGTGCCACACGATGGCGTCGATACCGCGAAGGATCAGCGTGTATGTCTTCATGTGGTCTCCACCGGGTGCGCGGAACGGAGGCTTGCCCACTAGCAGCTCATGGATCAGCACTCCTAATGCCCAACAGTCCACCGCTCGGTCGTGGCCCTGAATCAAGTGCAAAAGTTAACTAACGGTGATCAAAAACAATGCAAAGGATAGTTTAAAATATATCGACCAACCTTATTGAGCACTATCTCAGGAGCTACGTATTCGGGTGTACCAGCAAATGTCCATGTTTTACTATTTGGTGAAATCCGCTTAGCGAATCCAAAGTCAACCTACGCAAAAATATTATCATGTATTCATCATTGCCAATATTAGGTCCACAGATTAGGTCGGAAGGTGGGTATGTTTATGTTTAGTTATCACTAAAAGTAGGTAAGTACCAATTTAATATATCCTTGTCTGTCGAGCATCAAATTTTCAGGTTTGAGATCCCTATAGATAATATCTTTAGAGTGCAGATATTGGAATCCTTCGACGACACAAGCCATCATGAATCGAGCAATGTTTTCAGGGAAGTAGCGTTGCTTCTGCAGGATAGTCCAGATATCGCCACCCAACACCGGCTCCATCAGGAAATAAATATATTTATTGTCTTTGAAAGTCCGATATAATCTGTAAAAATGAAGTAATTTACAGTAAATCATTGATATAATCATTTTATTTTTGTTTGACGCAGGTAGTTGCTGTGATTAATTGATTTTTAACTTGGACAAGTGTGTCGTCAGGCGTAACCCAGTTATCTCAAGGTACATTAGATAAGGGTGACAAGTGATATTTGCATTTTATACAACATACTTTTCGTTCTTGAAAATCATGAACAGAAATTATGTAACAGCACTTTGATTAGATTCTAACGGAACTCGATTCCGACTTTCGTATTAATTTCTGACTAATATCTTACTAATTTAATTTGCGATTGTAAATTAAGATTATTCGATTCATTATTTAATGTATAAGTTTGAATACGTAAAGTTATATTTGAGTTGTTATTATTCTTATTTTCATATTCTTTTCGTATATTAATTATAACGGTCAGAGCATATTACCTTGCCCTATTTCTGTCACAGTATTTAGAAATATACCAGATATTGTAAAACAAACATTTACCTGCAAATAAACGTACTGTTGCACGACATCATGATGTTCTTCTCATTGTACGCATGCTCCTGCTGCTGTTGCTGCACCATATCGACCTTCTTGAGGCACTTGAGAGCGAACGTGAGCTTTTTGTTAGGTAGGTACTGTACCAGTTCGACTCGACCGAAACCTCCTACACCCAAGGTGCCCTTTATCTCCAAGTCTTTCAGTTCCACGTATTCGAATTCTGAAAGAAATTATTGAATATCCATTCATCAATACAAACAGCGATACTTGTCGCGCGTTAAATATAAAGTTATCTAGGTCAATGATAATTTTGGGTTTAATCCGCCTTACAGCGTATATCTGTTGTCAAAAATAATCAAATGTTATAGAAGATTCGCAAATATTTAGGTACGAGTAATTCCGTCCAATATTCCGGCTAAATGCGCAATTGAGTAATTTAATGATCATCCAACAAGTTCTGTCACTTGCTTAATAACTCAAATGCTATTTTCTAATAGAAATTGTAGTTTACGGGAAGGTACCGAGGTATCGTTATTCGAATTAAGGTCAGATAAGATGAAACGATCGGGCCCAGTATTAATTAGGCCTAGTGGCACTTGTTTGTACTTTTGCACAATTAATTTTAACACACAGTTTATATTACTTACCACTTCGAACTTGCGATGTTTTCTTTTGTTGCGATAATCTTGGCTCATCATGAGTAATGTTCCTCAGTAACTCTATATTGCCCAATAACTCCGAGAATGGCCTGTCAAATAAAAGAAAAAAAAAACATTATAAACCCGGAACTGCCATCAAAACCTATTAAATAAACCTTATATGTGTTTCCTAAACTCCCTTTTTGAAATCTATTATTTATCTATTTGGTATTTTGAGTTAGACAGTTTATGAACTAGAAAACCGGAGCAACTGTATTAGTGTCAGCTTCCGGATGCAGTCGAATACCAGTATTTTACATGGAGCGACTGCATGTCTTACTTTCACAACCCAGTTAGTACTGACTAAAACGATACCCCTTGATAAGACTGTTGGTTAGTCGTTTGGACCACTAACTACCTGTAACGACTGTGAAAGATCTTCTTGTAATGACAGCCTCTTAAGTGCTTTCCGAGACACACACGGAGGAAATTCGATAAGTAATGGATGGTCACCCATCCACGGACCGACCTAGGCAAGCGCGGTTTAAGGTTTAACCTGAAGATCGATCCGTGAGGCTGTTATTATTCTTCCCCGTCGGGGCTGCTGGTTGTTCGAAAGAGATACTGCGGCCTCGGCACAAGGGCTAAGAAGGAACATGGGTAGTTTTTAGTCAGTATAAATCTGACACTCCCTTCCGCTCTGCCCAAGAGCAGAAGGGGTCATTTGATGATTTCCCACCCCCCGAAAAAGGCTGTTATTATTTAGTCACGAGCTCATCTCAGTCACTTGAACCACAACCACGTGATTTGTAGATACTGCCATGTTTTCTGATGCATTAACGCCATTTTATAAAACAAATCAACCCATCAAACAGCCGTGAACCAAGCATTCTGTACATCAAACGCAAAAAAATTAGCTGGGAAACGTTTTTTTGTTTTGGGTCAAAAATCACATTTACGGTAAAACTCAATGTAGCACTCTTAAAACATTGTGCTAGTGGATGCTTTGAATAATAAACGGGTCATGGAGGTAATTTAAGTAAAGCTATAACCTGAAAAACTAGTATTTACAAAAACAGCTGTGAAAAATTTGGAACTTTGACCCCCAATATCTCCGTAACTAAGGAGTTCCCAGGTATGGTCTAGAACAAAAAAATGATCCCAGTGGTATGGAGAACAAGTGATCTTCGTTTGCGTTAAGGGTACTTTTACATCCTATTTACGTGTTCAGACTAAGTTTAAAAACGATTTTTAATCACGCTGTTAGCTGAACACGCGGCGTCGACCACGTCACAAAATTGAAATATTGCACATTGTAAACTTTTTTTCAATAGATCATAGTTGTTGTTACCCTCGTTCCAGCGACAGACACTCGACTCCCGGCGGCTGTGCGGTTACAGTGGCCAGCCTGCGGTCTTCTCGCATCAGCGCTTGTTCACCGAAGAACTGCCCGCGGCCGAGCACCCCGACGCGCCTCTCGTCTCCCTCATCATCCCGCTTCGTCACCACCACCGTCCCACCACGAATTATGTAGAATTTGTCACCCCGGTCGCCTTGTCGCACAACCGGCGTTCCCGCCGAAAAGAACTCCTAAAATTTATAATCACGAGTTCACGTTCCTCTTTTCTGATGATATTTTATGTATATTATATATTGTATAGATACTAAGATTATTTCATACCCTCTTGAGGAATTCGGAGATCTTTGCGAGTTCGATAGGATGAATGCCTTCAAGTAAAGGTACTGAAGCAAGGAAGCGTATGTTATCATCTTGCTCTTGCTGTATACTGCTCACCATAATCTTTTGGAAAACTCGCCGCTCTAACATCCATACTTGTGCTTCTGTTATACCTAAATAAAGAAAAGTACAATGTAGGCCTATTTCGTTTGCTTCAAAAGTTATAATGATTAAAAAAATTGACTTACATCGTATTGAAGCGAAACGTTTGGCTTTGTAAAGAATAGCAAGTTCACCAAATGCTTCTCCGTGTCCGAAGGTTTTTACAACCTGTCCACCTTTGAGGACTTCAAACTGTCCGTTCGCTGAAACAAAAAGATGGCTGCCGCTCTCGCCCTCCCTGATGATGAGGCTCCCTGCTGGGAATTCCTGGCGATTCATCGCTTCGACTACTGCTGCAAGTCGTCCTTCATCCATTAAGTTTCTTAAGAAGTCATTAGCCATAACTGCCTTTTTTATTTGTTCTGCTGACCTATAAACAGTGAAAAATACGGTTTGTGAAAGGGTAAGGTATATTTTAGAATTATACAGCATTGAGTCTAATAAAAAATTTAAGTTTTTTTATTTAAAAATATTGACATTCCCATCAATATAAATATATTTATGAACTTGCACTTGATATTAGAATTAATATAAATAAATATGTTAAAGAGTGCCAGACTTGCCCGTACACTTCGTGCCATAAGCCACAGAACAATTATGTTTGACAAGAGCCCATTCGGTATGGGTCCTAGAATGTATAATAAGTTGCCCAGAAATGTAAAGGAAGCTACAAAGGGGTTTTTATACCTTTTTTGTATGGAAGCTGGCATATCGACCCACCGCCATTTTGATTTTTTTAGAAATCACAGCCCACAATGAAATTTGTATGTATGAATAGAGGACACCTAGACGAACAAATAATGTCATGTAACATGGTACCCCAAAGTGTTACGTTATCGAGATATTTGAAGGTAAAGATCGACATTTGAGTACAATGACCACATAAAAAAAGACCTTTTACGTGTCTTTAGGTGTTGATTATTATTATTATCGTTTACTGCTAGAGACTAGGTACATTACATACTACTAGGAGCACGAGAAAACTATTCTTTGACATAACATAGCGTTTCATTGCGATTGGAAGCGATTTTCTCGTGCGCATAATAAAATCAACCTGGGAACGATTATTTGGATACAACTTAGCGCACACGTACGAGTACTAAGTCTATTTTTAATGATTTTCGTTGTACTTATTTGTCGATATTTACCTTCAAATATCTCGGTAACGCGACACTATGGGGTACCGTGTTACTGGACATTTTTGTTCCTCTATATGTTCTCTATCCATACTTATTACGCACTTTCATCGTGGTCCGCGATTTCCAAAAAAAAAAACAAAATGGCAGGCAGGTTGATATGCCAGATCGGTTCTATCCCCTTTTATTTCAATTAAAAATAAATTAAAGATGTTTTTGATTAATAAAGCCTACTATTCTATTAATGATAAATGTAATTAAATTCATAATATTTTAAGAATTTTAATTATAATGTATTGTTTATTCCAACTTTGCACGCTCGTTAGAGTAGGATAATAGTCGTAAAGTTCTTTTGTTTTGAATTTGAATTATAATAGGGTAGTTGACTGACTAAAAAAATATGATTCTGTTTAGTCCGTCTGTTAGATTATCGAAAAGTATTGTGTTTTATCCAATTAATAAAAAAATACGAAAATAAAACGTGTCAAAGATCGTGAGTAGGGGGCTGGTGACGTCACTTTCTGGTAAAAAATGCACCAAACTGTGACGTCTATTTTCGAAGCACTCTATCGTCTTCATTTATTGTTTACGTAAAAAAGGAAAAAATACGTGGCCAATATTTTTTGGAAATCTATCTGAAAATCTAATTAGTCAGATTTTTTTTGTCAACTACCCTATTCAAGTTGTCTATCTTACGTCTTATCTTTTTCGTATTTTCGAAGCACTCTATCGTCTTCATTTATTGTTTACGTAAAAAAGGAAAAAATACGTGGCCAATATTTTTTGGAAATCTATCTGAAAATCTAATTAGTCAGATTTTTTTTGTCATCTACCCTATTCAAGTTGTCTATCTTACGTCTTATCTTTTTCGTATTTCTCATATATCGTGGGGTCTGTGGGCGTGTGGGGGGCGATCACTCCACTCTTACGGCGCCGCTCCTTCGTCCACTTCTGCTGCTGCACTAGCTCCGATATAGTCTGAAGACCAGCACTGCTCTTGGGATCACCAAAATCAGTGTCAGAATCTCTACTAATTCTAGAGCTAGTCGACGGGGCTCTACTCTGTGTGCTGATATTCTTGTCGACTCTTAGCGACACACTATTGGTGGGACTACTATTATTGCTAAGTGCAGTCTGGCCATGCTCATGTTCGTTACCATTCGATGTTTCGTCATTACCATTGCCATTGGTGTGAAATGTGTCTGTGCCACCGTTAGGTAGTATCTGTAATGCGATAATAAAATCAAATTAAAACACAACAAAAATTTTCTTAGGATTAAATTGATGACGATTACAGATAAGTGACATTTAAAATAATGCAATTAATTAGTATTAACTACACCATAAATGGTAAGATTAGGAAGAGTACATTCCTATGCGTATAATGTGTATGAGTAACATGGATCTTCTATAGTAGCTAGTCGTGCGTTTTCCGTAGTGTCGTAGCAAATAACCTCCGCACCGCATTAATTTAAGTCGTAGCACGTAACTTCGACAGTAGCACGTAGCATAATTGTCACGTCTATCGTAGCGCGTAACTACAATCGTAGTACATAGGAATTACCGTAGCATCTAACGTCTATCATGTCGCAGCATCGTAGCGCGTAACCTCGATCGTAGCATTTGTCGTAGCTTAATTATGACATTCAATGTACTGCGTAACAACAATCGTCGTACGTAGTAGCTTCATAGCATTTGTCGTAGCATAATTATCACATTCACCGTAGCGCGTAACAATGATGTCAGTACGTAGGAATTACCGTAGCATCTAACGTCTATCATGTCGTAGCATCGTAGCGCGTAACCTCGATCGTAGCACGTAGCATTTGTCGTAGCATAATTATCACATTCATTGTACCGCGTAACAACAATCGTCGTACGTAGGAAGTACCGTAGCTTCATAGCATTTGTCGTAGCATAATTATCAGCTTATCACATTCATCGTAGCGCGTGGCAACGATCACAGTACGTAGGAATAACCGTAGCATCTAAATTCTAACGTCTATCATGTCGTAGCATCGTAGCGCGTAATCTCGATCGTAGCACGAAACATTTGTCGTAGCATAATTATCACATTCATTGTAGCGCGTAACAACGATCGTATATAATATAGTACGTAGGAAGTACCGCAGCGTGTAACGTCTATCACGTCGTTGCACCGTAGCGCGTAACTACGATCGTAGCAGGTAGCATTTGTCGTAGCACAATTATCACATTCATCGTAGTGCTTAACAGCGGATGTTGTACGTAGGAATTATCGTAGTATGTAACGTCTATTATGTTGTGGCATCGTAGCGCGTAACAATGATCGTAGTATGTAGGAATACCCTAGCATGTAATGTCTATAATGTCGTAGCACCGTAGCGCTTAACTTCGATCGAAGCACGTAGCAGTTGTCGAAATAAGTGGGTAGGTAACAACAGTTGAAGCGCATAGCGTACATGTATTTATTTGCCTTCGCATGTAACACCCGTCGCACCTCGAAGTTTTATTATAATATTTCTACTCATGTGATGCAGCGCCACGTATTTTGGGGCCTAAGTAAAAAGCGTTGCAGTTTTAATGTCATTGTTATTTTACATCAATGTTTGTTTATAAAGGGTGTAATAGTACCCTTAACGAAGCCGAAAGGCACTTGTTTTCTCCGTCATTGCGATATTTTTATTGTTCTAGGCCATACCTGGGAACCCCCTAATTACGGAGATATTGGAGGCCAAAGTTCCAAATATTTCACAGCTGTTTTTAAAATACTTGTTTTTCAGGTTATAACTTCACTTAAATTACCTCCATGACCCGTTTACTGTTCAAAGTATACACTAGCATAATGTTTTAAGAGTTAAGACATTGAGTTTTATCGTGATTGTGTGAAAGTCGTTTCCCAGCAATATTTTTTGCGTAGGTACCCCTACACAAAAAATATTGCTGGGAAACGACTTTCACACAATCACGATAAAACTCAATGTCTTTTTGGGGTAAAAAATCACATTTTACGGTAAAACTAAAACTTAGTTTGATTTACATAATGCTTGGTTGATGGCTGTGTCAAGGGTTCGTTTACATCCTGTATTGATATGATTTCATAATGATGGTTCGTGATTGAGATGGTTTATTTGACTTATGGGAAACATTTTTACAAAACAACCTGCTGTTTTGTTAGGTCACAAAAGGGGTAAACGAATGAATGAGAATGCTAAAGGGGGGGTATGTGGTGTTACGCGAATAGATGAAATAAGAAATGAAATGAAATAAAAATAAGAATGAAATCTGACAGTGGCGCCGGTGACTGAAAAGTTGTGTGGTAATCAGTTGTCGTGGTATGGGCATGTTATGCGGAGGAATGAGGAAAAGTCGTGAGGAAAGTTTTGAGTTTCATACTCAAAACATTCCTAGTGAAGAGGAGAAAGAAAAGATGAATAAACTGTGTAGAAGATGATATGGTAAGAAAGGAGGCACACACGGCTACACATTTCCAGTACAAGCTGGTCTCGCATTGTATAGGATTTCCGTACAGTGCGAGATCAGCGTAAACTGGAAATGTATAGCTTGATGTGTAGCCGTGTGTACTCGTATCTGATGATATGACCATATTTTATATGAAATAGAAAAGTATGGAAGAAGAAGACAAGAGAATGATGATATTCCATTCCCATCCCATCCAATATTATCATCGGGACTTTACCAATGTAAAATCTAGATTTTGAGTATAAAGTTATAAACATTAATTCACCTTCAGTAGGAAGATTTTATATACTTACGCACAAAAAAGTATTTTTAATTGTGTGATCTATTTACTAATATAGATTGTATTTTTACGATATGTACTTATGTTATATTCCTCTGATTGTCCTAGTGGTCACAAGCGCGACTGCCGAGCATGAGGTTCAGGGTTCGATTCCCCGAGGTCGAGTAAGATATTATTGGGTTTTTCTAGCAGGACTTTTTAGTAGCAGCCACGGAGCCTGGAATAATTGTGCCCGATGAATGGCATTAAGCTATGTCACATTGGACTCACTGACTTACACATTTCTGGCGAAATGTAGGTATTGAAAGAGCTCATCGAGTCGCCCATTTCTTCAATTTTTTTTTGGAAGTTGGGATGTCATCAAGGACTCATCCCGCTCTGGGCCGAGTGGAAGGGAGTGTCAGACTTCTATTGACTAAAAACCACCCATGTTTCTTCTTATCCCTTTGTGTCCGGGGCCGCAGTATCGCTTTCGAGCAACCCGTAGCCCCGTTTTTATAACCTCCTCACGCACACATTCGTATAGATATTCATCTCTATGCGTACGTACACATCTACACCATCTTAGTCTCTCTCGCACACCACACGTACTGTACCATACCACACCACACCACTCACTGAAAACCTGCCACATCACACACTAACAAACGCTCACACGCATTTGTTGTGTGTTGTTGATTGACGTGTTTTTTTATTTTGTTTAATTAGAACTTGTTTTTGTTATTCTTTTATTACATAATCATAGTCCTATATGTTCCACGTTCTACAATAATTGTGATAATTCTAATCTCAGCGTGGGTGGGTGGAGTTCATAGTACCTACAGGGTATCCTAGTTTGGATTCCTGACTCTCGCAAACTATCCCCCTTTCTACTTCCAATATTTGTAATATTTCTTAATTGTTATTGTACCTTGCGGGAGAAAATAAATGCTTATAATAATTATTGTTATGTTATTCTGAGAAGGCTTGGGTACAGAACAAGTTACCAACTTCCCTTTTTGATAATAACTAGAATTATACAGGGTGGGTGTAAGGATTGTAGCAGGTGGGGTTCTACGATTTCTGCCTACCGCCGTGGGAAAAGGGTGTGAGTTTATGTATGTGTGTATATACAGGGTGGAAGGCATATCGACGCACAAACGGTTAACACGTATTCCGTGTAGTAGTCATACAGATAACTTCGGAAAGAGAAATTGAACTTTCTGTTGGAACTGGCGCGACCAATTGATCAAAATGTAAGGTAAATCAAAAAAAAAGTTGTGAATTCCAAAGTAAGTTCAGTTTCATGGGTGGTAAATACAACTCATCTCGAGATGACTTGCATTTATTATGTTACTCCCTGTATTTGCCTAATAAGGTATGATATACTTTAGTGGTAAAATAAGTACCATCTACACTTAGATTTAATTTTTAAATTACAATAACGAAGTCTAAAATTCGATAAAACTTAATCCCTCATTATTTTCCATTATTGCTATCTGCAGTGATTCGTATAACTTATCACATTATTTTATCAAACATTTCGATTCATTTTTATTTAAAGATGGCATTCAGATAGCAGTAAGGAATTTTTAGATTTCTCTTTTAATGCTGAAGTCCTTTGTTCCAACCGCTTTGAAAGAGTAAGCCCTGGTACCTAAACTAACTAACGGCCAGTAACCACGATTTTGTTTATACTAGCTGATGCCCGCGGCTTCACCCGCGTGGATGTCGGTCAAATTATATACTAAAACCTTCCTCAAGAATCACTCTATCTATTAAAAAAAACCGCATCAAAATCCGTTGCGCAGTTTTAAAGATTTAAGCATACATAGGGATATAGGGACAGAGAAAGCGACTTTGTTTTATACTATGTAGTGATTAACAGTGTCTAATTGTGTAGTGTCTTCGTGCCAAGCTAAACAAATATTGGTCGAACAAGAGAAAGATCTCATTATCACAGAACAAAAAAGATGGAAGTATCACTTTCTTTTACAATAATCGTATAGCAACTTTTCATAAGTTGTTGTTGTTACTATGGTTCTTTATTGACCGATGCGTAAACTGTCAATAAAAATAACTCGTATTTACCTACATGTATAATGTATATAGGTCACGTCAGGATGAGAGAAGTGGGAGTTAGTAGAAAGTAGTTCTAGAAAACTTTTACGTCAGGTAGTCGCGTACTAGGTCGTAATATTGTAGAAATATAAACAAACGCAGGTGCGTCAGACTTGAGGTACCTAGTATGATTTTACTTACAAAGAACGTTTCACGACGTGGATTTTCAGCAGGTACAGCGAACTTGTATCTCGCCCGATGAGCCCATCTGAACGGCGGACACAACACCATTTTGAAGTATTTTTTTTTACAAGGAATTAATTAGCATTATACACAGCACTGCATGACACGAGTAGCAAAGCACTGAGGAGCGCTCGCGCCGGCTCGACACTGCTTGAACGACGCAACCGCAGCCCTTATCGTTATTACCAGATAATCTCACCATTCCGATTGTTTTAATTATTTTCACACTAAAGAATCATTACCTACTATGTGTTATCAGAGAACCTTGCAATCTTATCGACTTAATACGATTGTCACCCAATCAGTATAATTCACAAAAGAGTAATTAAAACTGCTATTCAGTCAAACACATATTTGGTAATCCAGTAACAGGAATAAATAAAGGAAAACAGCCGGAAAATAAAATACAAGATTTTTTATACTATAATTTATTCATAACGTAAATGAGTACACAATGCCAAAGGCTTTAAAATGATTCACTTCATTCAATATTTTTCATTAGAAAAAAAAAATATTTACAATTTAAAAGAGAAAATCAGCTTTGCAATCCATTGAAAATTGCCACACAAAAAGGAAAATTCGTATTAATTTACTTTAGGTATCACAAATCGTATATGAGGGGGCTCGCTGTGCACTTGGCTTTAAAATTCTCTGCTAAATAATATACCTATTGAACTAGTATTCTTTACGTAGATCCGTGCATTAATAAAATGTGCAAAGTAGGTATCTATAAAATGTGCCGAACGGAAGACATTCATTATGTAACAAATCTATTGTAGTTTACATTAAACTTCAAAAACATTTTGTCAACATTATACTTACAATGTACAGATACAGGAATTGAGCACGGTATTGTAATAATATTTCAAATACTGGCCGGCTGCGACAGTGCGCCGCATGCGCACGCGCGTGCAGGCCCACCATGCCACTGTAACGCATACTGATTGCTTTAACTACAAGCAACTTTACCAAAACGACATTAACTATATTCTAAGATTAATCATACAGTCAATGTTATGATTACTGTTATGATATTTTCAACAGTGTTAATGTGAAACACAGAACGCAAAATATTTTCACATTATACTTAGTCATAGTTAAGTAGTATTTTTTTGTGGTAATGTCACAAGCTACAAACTAGACAAGCCTCTAATTAATTTGACAATCAGTATGCGTTACATCATCTAACTATGTCGGGTAAATCGAAACGATTAAAATCATAGACGTGATGCGTGACGACGGCGTGCATTACAATGAGTGGCATGGCACGTCTACGACTTTAATATTCGACACACGGGAGCAAACATTTCCCCGCTAATATCTGAATAGTCTACAACACCAACGGAACAGCTTTGTCGAGTGCAATTGAACAAGTGATACTTATTAACTCTGGCTACTTTAACAATATGAACCCGAGGGAACAAGTTATACGCATAACATGGTAACACTATATATAGACGACAGCAGCCGGACGGCGCCGCACGGGCGTGGCCGGCTCTGTAGCGGTAGATGCCTTCAGTGCCGCTAGCGAACATCGCTACTAGCTAACACCTCTACTGATATGATTTATTTATTATGCACAATAATTTAACAATTCGCTTTAGATCTAATGAATACAGTATCGAAGCCGTCGATCGTATAATTTGTGCACAGCATAAAACAATAGAGTAGTATGAAACTTTAATTTAACATCTCATAAAAACCGAGAAACAAATCGCGTTACAAAATACATATCCTTAATTTTATGATTATAATATTTTATAATACATTGTTCTTGATGTTTTTTTTTCAATCTTATTGTAGCACACTAACCATTTTGTCAGATATGTAATTTAAATTCTGATTTTTCTCCAAGTAACAACAATTTGGCTTACATTATGTAACTTTATACAAAACTTAGGTATTTTGCTTTTGTGATTTATTACATTATCATTAAAATCATATTTAAAAGACTTAAAATAACATAATCAAAAATTATGTATCTTTTAGAATGAAGCAAACAAGACAGGTTTTGGTCAGAGTTGATCGAATTGTACTGTTACGAGTTCACACAAATATAATGTATGTAATTGATATAATTATACCAAAACAGGTCCTGTTACTTAACTTATTATAAAACTTGATGATTAAAAAATACACATTCACAAATATTTGTGACTTTGATTGATAAAAAAAATACTAAAACTAAACAATAAAATCAAATAGAATCACATGTACTTTTTTCTGTACTCAGATACAAAATCTTGCATTAATCAGACAATTCCTACAAACCTAAGAATTACTTAAAATAACGCATTCACGCATGAGTATTCAGCAGTAAAGCACAAAATATTGTTCGAAGCTGCAACGAGACTACAATAACGTACGATAAAAGTAAATATAACTTATTATATAAAGCCAGTGGCACTAAAAGGTGAGAGTAATAATCAGTAAAAGAAAAATATGACACGAACCGCTTATTACATATCGTACGGAAAGAACATAGAATACGAATCGAGACAAAGAGACGACAACTAATTCCGTAAATATCACATGAAACCTTTACGAGTAAGCACCTTTACTATTATTTCAATAAAAATTGTGCGCGAAGACTAGAATTCTGCAAGACAAACAATAATAATGTCATGGAAATGCTACAAACTGAGTTAGTTAATCTAATTCTGGTTTCAAGATGACACAACTGGGTGAGAACATCACCTTAACACCTTTATTTAATTAAAGCTATCATCATCAGACGACACCGAGTCGTGAGGCGCCGTCTGCGCTCGCGTGGGTTCGTCTGCCCGGTCCCAACGTATTCGGTACATTATCTCTACTTGCTACGTAAAGGTTTGAAAAATAAACGGACAAAGCTCTGGCACGTCGCCGCCGACGTAACCTCTCACACAGACACATCTACACATCAGCAACACAATGTGTACCATATTCCTTAGGAATTTACAACAACATGAGAAGATTCGACGATCAACTATGAATTAATCAATTCAGATCTATATATTTTTGAACTATATTAAGATTAAACTACTCTAGATGGCAAACATGTAGATATGTTCTTAGAAAGAAATTACTTACGGAGTAATGAAAACTTTTAACAAAATGAATTAAGAAATAAGTCTGTTGTTTTGTTCTAGTTATCTATCTACACCACGTCTTATAGATTTTTGTAAGTTTTTCTAAATGAAAGACTATTAAATCTATCGAAAAGAGGTGAATGTCCTGCAACACTCTCCGAATACGTATGAATCGATGGGTTTTTGTGCTTTGGTATAAACGTTGAGCGAATTCATAGATGTTACAATACTTTAAAATCCTAATGCAAATGTTAGATCTAAAATTTACAACTTCTAAAAGGGTTGGACCCGTATGCGTGTTTGTTCTATAAAATGAAAGTCCGTACGCCAGACAAAATATTAAAATAGCACTGTAAAAATAAGACATCGTTAAAAGACAATAGAATTATTGATTAAACATAACTACATACAAGGAGAAAATCTCAATGATATGTAAGAACTCGACGGAGTTCCCTTCTTCCCTTATAGACTACAGCTAAAGCGTTTCGCCTACATTCTGTAAAACATTAGCTTATTTATAAACTAGCAACCGATTATTCGATTTACAACTAACCAGGACTCAAGAAAACACTCCCGGCTCAGAGATTAGAATCCGTACGAGAAGCGAACAGTACGGAGTACGCGCCAGGACGAGCTCCACTGGCGACCGGAACGGGGACTATCGACAAGGTAAGCATCAAGCGTTACAAACCAAACGACACAACATTAGTACTACCGACTAACGACACAGTTATATCAATATTCAAACTCGCGCCTTAAGACCAGGAGACACAGTTACAAGTGGCCGCGAGTGTGAACACCGTGTAACTGCCGCGTTGGTCACGTTCTCGGGTTAGCCTACAACTATGTCACATTAACTGTAGGTACGGGTACAAGGTAACTTTAGAAAAAATATAATACGTATGTGTAAAAATAACAACCAAACAAATGGCACCACATTAATATCGCACCAAATAACTTGTTAGTCCAAAATAGTTGTTCTGAAATTTCTATTGTCTGTGTATATATCTACGAGATAACAGTGATGTTACTGTAATTTCAAATTTACGTTTTTTTTAACGTTAACTTTAACTCACCCGCTTTTACAATCGAAAAGACTCTAAGGGGGCGTCCATAAATTACGTGAGGTGTTTTTTAAAATTTTCTGTCCCTCCCTCCCCCCCTGGTGAGATGTCGTGAGATTTTATTCAACCCCCTCCCCCATCCCCCAATCTCACGTGAGATTTTTCAAAATGTGGGTTTCTTACGTAAACGCGTTGGATTGTTATTGTAAAAAGAAATAAAAAATTTGCTTCGTGCTTTTATTTACGACTAGTTAAGACTAGTAATCAATATTGCTGAGAGTTTAATAATAAGTGTAATAAAAATTTAATCGTATTACGATTACGCTTAAGGTGAATGCTCCAACTAGCCCGCGAAATTCAATTTTTTTTACGTTTTTTGCAATTTGCAGGTCAGTGTTAGTTTGTATGTTGATTAGAATATTAATTGCGGCTGTAAGACGTGTGTAGTTACAGAAATATAATCATCAATACAAGCCTCCAAGTTCATAAAGGTGCAGGAACTTGAAAAATTCATTTTTGCACCTTTATTTCGCGGGGTGGTTGGAGCATTCACCTTAAGATTAAATCTTAAGCATGTACCATCTGGATTAAATGGACCAAAATAGTATATTTTTTTTATTGTTTCAATCAGAAAAAAATTGCGTGATATTTGCCGAGACCCCCCCTCTCTCCAACGTAAGATTAGATGAGATTTGACTCGACCCCCTCCCCCCCTTAAACATCTCACGTATTTTATGAACGCCCCCTAATTTATGAATGGAGAATTATATTTTAAGTTAACGAGTATATTATTTAGAATAAGACCGCTGAATATGTATTTAGGAAACGACATTTAGAAAATTTTGAATAAAAAAAATATTGTGACCCAATCAAATGTGTTTCCCGTTTAGTATTTACAATCATTATGATATGCAAGTGCAAAGCTCACTAAATATATCATTATAGTAAATATTTTTTTTCTATTGTCAATGATACAAGTGTAACATCTACACTAGATAGTACGGTACTCTAATCGTAACATGAATTCACTTTTGTGTGATTAGTAAAATTATAGTAACCCTTAGAATATCTAAATAGAACGAAAGCACTCACTTTAGCTGCTCGCACTTGTATAGCATTAGGTACACAAATAATTTACATTAAAGTTCAACTTAATAAAGTATTTCTGTTAGAAATTTTAATGACTTTGGTATTTCATAAGTTGTGTATGGCGCGGCTGCGGGCTGCGGTTGCGGGCTCCGCAGCGGCGCTTCGACGACTCAACGACGCTCGCTCATTACTTATTAATTCCGCTACCCAAGCTTAGATACTTATTCGGTAGTCGGCTAGCGTTTATTATTGATCCTTAAATTTATGAATTACGTTTGTACGTTTACAAAGAGAGTTCATTGTCATGTTCAAGTGAAGGTGGCGAAGGTAATATTCGAGTTTATCGTTTCAAGATCCACTGGCTTTAGTATGGCGCAAATCTGTTGTATCCACTTCTGTACACTGCAGTCTGTAAGGTAAATATTTTTAGTGTTAGTATTATGTGTTTAGGGTAGTTATATCGCCGGCAAACGGAATCAAATGAAGTTCTTACCCCGTATCCCGACACCGGTCCGATACCGTGACCTAAGTATGGATCTGCGTATTCTCTGCCGTACCTGCAACACGCAACATGTGTTCTTGTAATATACAACATAATGCTTATTGATTATTAATACTTCAGTGCGGAGCAGACTACTAGAAGCAATTCGCTATTTCTACGAAAGTGTAACTACGGTCTACAGTTCTACATACATGATTACACTATTCCATTGAATGTCATTTTATTACATAATTGAAAATCCACGGTACTGGTCAAAGTACCGTTTGCTATGATTCATTTCAGTAAATGGTGGACATACTTATACACGGTACGTGTATTTAATTAAATCAATATAAAATAACAATTAATATAAAACACCACGTCTGTCATCCCTGAAGTGTTAGGCAGAGGTGTGTGCCTTTATAGGCACACTTGGTGTACTTATGTACACCCACATTTCGCCAGTTATGTATAAGTCCCATGTAATAGGGGGCGAGCCTATTGCCATCAACCGGGCACAGATCCAGATTCCGTGGCTGTTACTGAGAAATTCTTGATGGAAAAACCCAATAACACTTCTCATCAAATCAATATAGTTCGAAAATATTGATGGGTCGTCATCTAAGAGACGCTTAAGAGGGTCGAGTGTTAGTATCGGATTATATTATAAAGTAGTGTTAGTTAAGTCCTGAAAGCTTTGTAATTACATGAGCGACATCAAAGTGTTGGAGGTGGACGTGGGTACTGACGTGTGCGCGAGCGGCGCCAGCGAGGGCTGCGGCGCGGCGCTGACGGCGGCGGCGGCAGCGCGTGCGGCCGCGCCGTAGTTGGCCGCAGCCGCCGCCGCCGCCGCGTGCTGCGCTGACGTCAGCGGAGACTTCAGCAGGGGAGCGGCCGCTGCTGCCGCTGCGGCTGCCGCCTGAGAACACAACACTCATCAGCTCAATCTGGAACGTCCGCTCAACCTCACTCTGACGTTCTAATCCGAACAGTGAGCCCACAAAGGCACGATACGCGATGATCACCTTTTTTCTTCGTCGAAGACTTAAGACGTTCGCGGTCACTCTCCAGGCATTCGATCGCGTAGATGACCTTACCGTTATCGTATGAGAAGATCCAAAGACGACAAAATGGCGCTTTATGATTTCCATGTCACTTTGATCGAGATCTGCGTAGCCATAAGTTGAAAGCGAAAACGATGCAGAAAGTAGGTACTACATACAAGAAAAAGATTGTGCACGTCTGTAAATACTATTCATTTACATAAAATTCGAATCACATGCAACTCTGCCGGCACACGTCTCTATGATGTTTGGTGTTATATCTTCTGCACAAACCATCGATCTCAGTTATCGACTTATAGAATGAGATGCACTCGGTAATGTTAATGTGGTCGATGAACATGCATTAGAAGAAACAATTATGACGGAATCGATCCAAACTAAATCAAAACGTCGATGTTTTTAAATCTAGCTACATATTATTATCGGTGATTGTTAGTGTTTAATAATTGCATTTACATTTGTGGGCTCAATGTTCTACTCGCAGCATGGTATTAGCATCTGATAGATTCAACGTACAGCCTCAACATTGCCTAAAACTAAGTCACCCACCACAATACCAACGAACAAGGATAAACTCAACAGAAAGCAAACCGCGCGAGCCGACCGGCCGCGCGTGTGCCAAGTCCATCTGGTTACCACAAACACAATGTGCACCCTGCATTACGGTGGATTACCAACCAATAGGACCATACGAGTATAATAAAGGAGCAAACAAAATCCCAGCACTCACTCCATGATGGATATCGAACTTATACTAGCGTGGAACATGAATCAGGAAGCGATAGAGATACAGAAACAGTCGCATATCGAGCGAAACTGAACTCTAAAGGCGTGAAGTTTACCTCGGCTGCCGGCTTCGCGGCCTGTAACAACACACGCACGGTCACCAGCTGGGCCCTCAACGAATACAGACACGCTGTCAGAGCAGACTTCGGTACACTCACTCATTAGGTATTCAAATAATTATTGAAAATGGAACTAACATTGGAACAGGGAGTAAAAAAGAAACTTTATTTACCTGCAGTCTGTAGTTGGAGTCAGCCGTGGCGGCCGCGGCTAAGAACGGGTCGTAATATACACTGCGAAATAAAATAACATTATACAGAACATTTATATTTTATTACATAGCTGTAATTATAGTGAATTGAAATATTTTTTTTTTTTTTTGTAATGTAAAGTTGTAATGAAATAAAAATACTTATTAAAGTGTCTAATCTACTAAGTGCAACGAACAGTACTGTTCATTCAAGTGCTATTAGTGCAGAGTAAACATTTAAAAAGAAACTAGACAACAGTCATCTACTGGTAGACTAACAACACATAATATTACAACATTGGGATAAGCATTAAACATAGTTATCTATAAGCTTAGCGAACAATCCAGTTAGAGGTACCGTGACTATTGTTAGTTACACATTTACACTGAATTACGTGAAGTGCTGGTGTAGTTAATAAATAAACAGAAAATAACTCATACCAAAGTTAGGTGAATCGGGGACTAGGGATTGGGATGTCTGGGAACGTGGAGGAGACTTGCGCCCTGTTGTATACATTCATTCTATTAATATTTCACATTTATTACTCGAATGATCTTAGTTGAATATGTTTTACTACGAGTATAAAACAGTAGGCGAGCTTATTACTCCCCTATTACATGGGACATAAACATAACTGGCGAAATGTGGGTGTACTATTAGGTACATACACCGCTGACTAATCCTTCCAAGATTACAGACGTTATGTTGTAAGCTGCATTTGCTTAGACTGGAAGTCTACCCCAATGTAGTTGTAAATGCCAGGCAGATGTATGCTATATGGTCGGATTATAATGACCTATACAGGGTGTAAATTAACCCATGCCACAGCCGTCCGACCAAGCATTCTGTACATCAAACTAAGTAAAAAGCCCCCCCTGTTGGTTGTTGTGCTGGTGGATGCTTTGAATAGTAAACGGGTCATGTAGGTAATTAAGTAAAGTTATAACCTGAAAAACTAGTATTTACAATAACAGCTGTGAAAAATTTGGAACTTTGACCCCCAATATCTCCGTAACTAGGAGGTTCCCAGGTATGGTCTAGAACAAAAAAAATATCGCAGTGGTGGGGAGAACAAGTGCCCTTCGTTTGCGTTAAGGGTACTTTTACACCCTATATAACGAAATCTATCTAAGAGAAATGATACACCGAAACTGTATCTTTGTACCTCGCTCAAAAGTGATTCTACAGTATAATACGGTGCATATACGGGCCAACTAGTAAAAAAACAAATCGATTGTGACATATCACTATCACTGCATGGTGTCATGTGGTGTCAACCAAGAAAAGTAGGTTGTACCCAACGGGAATATATTAGCCCGTGGAGTGACTTTTCCGACGCGGTGACAAAAATAGACCGCGTGATTTACTCTTGCCTATCAAACCTTCTCGTGAGAAACCGAAAAGGTTACCCATATATGGACCTTAATCGGTTATTTTTTACTCTAGAGTAAAGGTTTACCAGTACAATAGGATTAATCAACGTATAATAACCGATTCACACATGTAGGTCATTTTTGTACATAAAAAATGTGCAATAAAGTGACGGAGTTAGCTCGCGGGTGTATTTTATTCTGGTTGATCAGCAATATTTAAATGGTTAACCCATTTATTACAGGGGTTAACCCGTATAATGGTCAATCAAACACATGGTTTAATAAAGGTTTAACTAGTTTAACCTTTTAATCCAATTAATCGATTCCTGCATCTCCTAATTAATGCTGACTTTCTCTTAATTGGACTGCATATTATTATGGATCCTGAGGTATAATGTAGTTCTGATCGACAACAGCCACAGATAAGTTATGTTTGTATAAGAACATGACTTTAACATGACGTAATGATGAACTTCGATCATTACTCAGATGAACAATGGTCTGATTTGGCCTTGACACTTGGAAGGTTTGGCGGAATCGACTCGATTGTATCCGTCCTCTATTTTATCTGTTTACGTTCGACTGACCATCGTAATGTGCAATGGACGTTTTTGGTAAACTTTGATCAAAATAAAAATGAAGATTAATTTAGCATCATTAGCGAATTTAAGGAAAGTAAAAATATTACACTGTTTTGAATACTGATATTAATCTAATCATTGTAATCTCATTAATTTAAGTCTTATCACTTTTGTTTTTCGTAATTTATGACTGGAATAATTTGGAATAATCGGTACTAAAGATGATTAAATAAAAATCCGTCATGTGAATGACGTCGTAGTGTCAGGTGGGAGGGTGGGAGGGTCGGAAGGGATGGGGTAGTGCTGTGCGTGTACTCACGGTGCGTAGGCGTGCATCTGCGAGGCGTAGGCGGCGGCGCGGTTGAGCACGGCGTGCGAGAGTGCGTGCGGCGCGGCGAGCTGCGCGTGCTGCGGCGCGGCGCGCGGCTCGCGGCGGAGCGCTACATGCAACACACGGGAGGGACGCATGCGTTACCTGCGGCGCTGGGCGGCGCGCGGCGCCAGCACGAGCGGCGGCGCGGGCGCGGCGGCCGGCGCGGCGCCCAGCCACGGCCACGACACGCCCGACACCCGCAGCCCTGCGCACACACCGTGTGAGCTACACGCACCACAAGGCGCGCACATAACACTACTACACGCCAGCTGCTCGGTACGCTACACACAGCGTTGTCGATAGGCACATCTCCTGAGTCCGAGCAGGCGGCGGCCGAGTGCCGGCGCTGCACGCTGATGCGACGGGGCTGCGCTCACCGCAGAGGGTGCTAGTACTTATTGTATTTTATTCGACAGATTAAGGCAAGAATCTAAGTAACCGAGTAATCCCACCACATTGAGTGAAGGAGGTTCATGCTCAAATGATTGTTATGGTAATGTAAACGCGTAAGCTTAATTTAGGTTATCTATTAAATGTCATACCAAAATCGTAATGAAGGTTCTCACCTTCCGGCCACTGGACACACACTGGAACAAAATACATACGATGTTTAAATATATAGACTTCACAAGGTAGATGGAGGATTTTTCTAAATCTAAAACAAAGAGCATACCTAGAAGACATTCTCTACTACAAAATTGAAATATGAATATAGTGCATTACGGAAATTGCATTCATTCCAGCAAACGTCAAGGTCAGAACATTCATGTGTCTTGTAATATAGCTGTACAAAACGTGTAAAGTTATCTAGCAAGCTGTCTAATTGACGGTGTCATCCGTTTAATACAGTGAGTAAAGATCGCCAGCCAGGCAATGCGACGCCGGAGACAGCCTTCTGCAACGTTCAAACTGTCTAACCGCGTGAATGTCTGTATGATGTACTCAAATGTACCGTAGTACCGATGTACGATGTACCGCGAGTGACGAGTGTCGGCGAGACTGTCTCCGGAGCGGACAGTGGACATTCTCTAATAGCATTCACCTAGGAGCATACAGACAACGAACTAGCCACATGTAGAAATAAGTAAGTACATTAACATGGACAACACCGATGTTAAAAGTTCAGCTCTCTCACCCAGAGTGGGAACTGATCCATTTCTAGCCAGAATAACTGGATGGATTAAAAAGAGAAAATCCCAAGATGCATTATATTTGTACAGGTGTAATACAATAAGGTATTGTTATTCATAGTAATGTGTGAATTTAATTACTTCATTTTGAAAGATTTAATTGATTTCATTGAATATATTTCATGATCGATCGTCGGGTTACTTACCGTTAGGAACGGTTGGAGGTTTCTTTGTCTGCACTCTCGCTGTCGCATTATTAACCTGATTTGAAGTAAAATCTATATGAGAATACGTTTGGGTTTATACCAAAAACAAAAACATTGGCTGATTTTATTAAAATTTTAAACATCAAAAAAATATTTATTTTTAAAACAAGTTTTTATTACACAAAAAAATATAATGGCTAGATATATTATATGGATAGATTTCAAGAAGCACTTGATTAAATTAGGATTATGTATTTGTGAGACTCGAACCCACTCCAGCTTCTTTTTTAAAAAAGGAACATAAAAGTAACTTTATTTTGCATTAACTTACAATGTGAAAATCAGCCAATTGGATATCAGATGTCGTACACAAATTAAAGGAGAAATAAAAAATATATACGTGAACAGAAAAATACCAAACAAAAAGTGTAAAATTTTTTGTTAGTTTTATTGAGTAATTAAGACGCAGACATCTGATATGTGAACATAAAATAAAGGAAACTTGGGATTTACTTTTGAAATTAATAAGGGATATTGAAGAATATTAAAGTGAGCATACTTTTCCACTCTTAACCACATTCACTCTCCTCTTAGGCGCAGACTGACTCGTCTACAAGACCACTTTTCAGCGCTTCTATTTAAATTTAAATGAAAGATAGAATGGAACTAAAATTTGTTTAGCAATCTTACCTCTGCGGCATTGTGACGATACGGTTCGTTCTACATTTCTCTGTGAGACACTCTCTCTTTCGATCGGCATATTAAATGACCGTCTAGAGAGTAAAGGGATAAAATAAATAAGGTTTGTTTGTGGATTAGACGCCGGCATACTTAGTGCTAATATGCGGGACCGCGGCGCGGCACGCTAGCATGACAGTAACTACAGAGCAGACGAGCGCAGGTTGCGGTGGGCGGTGGCGTAGGAGCGGGATGTTATAAGTTACATAGTGCTACGGATGGTATTCATTGAGTCATGCACACCTCTATCTTTCTGCCCTCAACCACGGTGCCGTGAAGACGCTCTCGTGCTCGCTCCGCATCACCACTATTTGCGAATGTTACAAAACCGAATCCCTGCATGCAAGACAGACAAAACATGCATTAAAAACAGCGTCGCTCAAAAAACAACGTGCAACAAAAATTAACATTTATGCATTGCATATTCTTTTTAAATATTCTAGTGAAATATCGAGAAAATATTATCGAGTCGATTACGTTGATACTTTGAGCGTATTCTAGCTGTATGGGTACACATAAGCGTTTGGATCACAGTAATAAATTAATGTATTGTCGCTCGACCTAGTAGTCTGTACTATTGGTAGGAGAGTTTGTATCACTGTATACAACGAGTCTTAAGGATTGTTCGACACTAATTCATAGACACTACTTACTTTATCAAAATGACAAGTCATTGTGTGAGATGTTAGCTGCGATTTGTTCTATACAGAAAACTCACCGATCATGCAGTGGCTAAGATCAACTAATGGATCTAGAAACACAGGTATACCCAAACGGACTTGATATTCCATTACGGAGCAACCAAAGTACAAAAATCAAACATCGATACAGTACTTGTTTTTACATTTAGATACTATTATTAAGTAAAAATAAACTAACTTTGGAATCATACCAATATTACACCTATATTATTTTACAATATTACATTGTGCATGTACTTTACAGTGCCCAAACTAACACGGTAAACATAAGCGATACTTAAAATTTATTAGATATTGATAATATACACCTGGTACATAATACCTAATTAATTACAATAGGTGAATCACACAAATTACTGTCAAAATTGCCGTAAATGCCATTCAGTACGCGTTATACAATTTCGGGCAATATCATTGAATCAATAGATCGTGCTCAGACAAATGAAACTACTTACTTTCAATAAATGGTGATAACCCATAGATACAAAAAGCAGCTAGCACAGCACACATTACAGTGGAAGAGACGAGTTGTGAAAGTGGCAAACAAGTTGCTGATTGTACGAAACGCTTACACTTATAAAAGCAAATGACAGCTCTATTATTACCATTCTGAGTGCAAATACTTAACGTAAACATTAAATCTGGGCAGAGAGAAAGAGAAAGAAAATAATAATTTACGAAGAGGCGAGGGCCCGTCCGACGCGTTACCGCGGTACCCGACCGGACTGTTAGACTGTAACACAACGCACACAGTGCAACAAGCTCTCAGTATGTTGACAGACACAATCGATCGACAGACGAGGAAGACACAAGTGCCTCGTACAGCTCGGCCACATTACCGCCAGCTCACAAGGGGCTCACATAACCGGCGCTACTTTACATTTATTTACCACGCAATTATGGTATTTTATTACAATCACATGTTAATTTCATACCATATAAATATGTAATTAAATTTATAAAAATGGAATGATGGAAAATTTTAGAAATAAATAAGAAGAAATGAGTTTTAGAATAATTCTAGTCTTATCTTACATTGTTTTCATTATTCTTTTATTTGTAATTAATAATATATTTGCAAACACATCAGCAACTGTAAGTACAAATGATAGGTTAGCCAAAACCGGTTAGAAGTTCCCCAAGTGAAAACGGAATGTTACCGAAGATATACGAGAGAAAGCCAAACTAAGTGATGCACCCTAAAAGTTACTTCTAGGAAAATAACTGACATCATATAGTCATTGCGTTACATTATATAACATTGTGTTTCCAGGGTTCAGCAAAATATACATGCCCAAAACTAATAAAAATTATATTCCCTTGTTAGGAAGCATATGACTGAACGAATTTTTGTATTATTTATTAATAACATAGTGGACAGAAAATAGTAAGTACGTTGTCAATCTAATAGACTAAATACATCAGAATGACTGATCATCCAAACTACAACATAGATGCATTAACAGGTTTGTACATAGCATATAATCATGTCATAAACATAATAAAGATATAAGAAAATACAACACTAGAAGGATCGAAGCAGTTTGGACGATTGTAACAACCTCATTAGTGATGAATAATAGAGCTGTCCTGAAAATATGACTTAGGAAATCAGCTGTTATAGTGACGATGCATCATTCTCTAATACTGCATATCCCAATGTGAGGCATTGAAGAAAAAACAACTTGGAGCTATTATTTAAAAGAGTAAAATACTTCTTGACATGAGCGAGCATGGACTACTTTAGGGGCGGTCACCAAACTGACACAAGGAAAGCAGTAAACACGAAAAAGCGTTCAATCCAATCAATTATTATAAAAATATTTCGATAATAACTCTTTAAATTTCATGGGAATTATCATTTACAGTGAGTTGTTTTTTGAGTATATTTGAAAAATGTAAAATTAATGTTGCTAAATATCAATATATCGCACCAATGACTTACTTCAGGTGCATCATTTGTTGAGATATTCTTATATTTATTTAAACCAATATGGATAGTTGCTAAAATGATACAATAAGTATGTCGATAGTGCAATCAAGTAAATATAGTTCAGATTTATTCAAAATCAGAATAATAGACATTATTATTCAATGATAATATACAATGCAATTAGAGATACTGCACCAAACATTAAAACCAATATGCTATGAGAAAGAAGTTTGTTTTAAAACACAATTCAGATTATTTTAACTAAGCCCATTTGCCTTAAAATTTCTGTTAAGCAAGGAATAATTAATCAAATTGCATGACTTGAAGAGAAGTGAACTTTAGAACATATTATTAGGAAATATTTGTATAAAATCGGTAGTTACTTTGGTTTGGGCAGCGATAACTAATAATTGTTAGTAAGACCTCTTAGCTACTGCACTTCTGCTTGCCGTTATATCGTTCATTACTAGACATTTAACAATGTTAATTAAGTCCAAAGTGGTAAAGTCTAACAATACAAGTATTACAAGTCAATAGCTATGAAGTGCAAGATTGGTTCGTAATTTAAAGGAATAATTTAGGGTTTTTAGAATATTCATAAAACAAAATCATCTAAAAGAGATTCTTGTAAATTTTAACCCTGGCTTGCTTTAACGAGGTTATTATATGACCAGTTTTGAATTTAAAACGAAAGAGAAAATAATTTCGTCAGGCCTCACCTTGGCAGATGGCGTGGCCTAGCATGTCGATGAGTAGGGGCACCGCGGGAGTAGTGCGTGCGACTTATAAGTAAATAACAAGAGCAATAATATCTGCTCGGGCAACCTTGACAAACACTCGACGAGTGTGCCAGTCAACGAGAACCTTACTCTTGCCCTACTACCTTGTTTAGAGTTGAAAACATAATAATGACCTCGTTAGAATGTACTGGCTATTAATTATTCCTTCAAATTACTTATAGATTTGTAAAGAAACAAAAAAACGCTGTAAGTATTTGAATATTAACTGGTTTAAAAACAAGTATTGATGCGTTATTTTTTTTTTCTCTTTCTATTTTTCAAACAATATGGTAGGATATCAATGAAGTGTTTTTTTGTTTCTAAACATAAAGACATTTTTATAAAGTGGCCACAATGAAATCTGTGTATTAACTGATTTCAATGAGCCACTTGATTTCCAGCGCAATGGCTGAAAATATTGCTTACCTTGGAGCCACGTTCATTGAAGATAATTTCTACATCAAGTATTGTGCCATATTGCTGAAAGGTAAAAGGTTCGAAATTAAATAGCTGGTTGTTCACCGGTTACTATTTTGGTTTTGCCATGCTTAGGGGTTAAGAAGTGAGTACGTACCCCAAACATATTTCTTAGATCAGGGTCCCTAAATCTGAAGGGTATATTAGAGACGTGTAGCCGTTTCGGCTGCGACGCTTGTGAGACGGGTACGAGTGTCTTTTCGGGGGTGCCGGCCACGGCAGCATTGCCGGCGGCGACGGCGGCACTGACGGCCGCGGCAGCCGCGTGCGCTGCGGCCGCCTGCTGCGCCACCGCCACCGCCGCTTGCTGCGCCACCACCGCCGCCGCCACACTCACTGGTGTGCTCTCTTCATTTGATTCGCCTTCGCTCTGCTGGGGATGCCAAATAATTTGGAGTTAGTTGTGAATATACCGATATACCCTAAGGTTGACTGGTAGAGAATGCCTTGTGGCATTAAGTCCGCCTATGTACCACGTTTGTGCATGAAGTTTAAATAAATAAATATAATATTTGTCAGGATAAGAGTATTGAGCTTAGGTAGTTTTTACACACGGTGAAATAGAAGAGGCTGTTCAGTATCGGATAGCTTTCAGCTGTTGATGAAGAATCATTCAACATTGTCACTGTTTGAGCCATAATCGTGTGGAAATGTTTCCCTCCTCATGCAAGTCGATCAATACATTGGAACGAATTTATTGATAACGAAAAACGAAAACAGTCAAGACATTTAGCCACGAACGAAATGAATCGAGATGCCCCAGAGACTCCTTGTGAGTTAAACAAACCACTCTAATCGAGCGACTGGCTACCTACATTACAAAAAAAAACCTGTAGTAACTATCGCCTACGTTCCAATATTTATAAGAAATATTCTGTATAGATAGTCGACGTGGAAACAGTTTTGTAGTAAAAGTATTTACAGACATGGGTCAGTTATCGAAAATCATCTGTCACTCTCCGGCAACATACGAGAGTGCCGCCCCATTTCACACAGCTGAGCAGGACATGAGATATTATGTTTCCCCAACCGAGAAATGGTGTAATACAAGCGCTCATATTTTTGCAAGTTTTCCCTCTATTTAGGAAAGTAAATAGACCCGGATCTAAGGACCTTTTGAAGACGGGTCTTTGTTCCGAGTACGTCAGTAGGTAGGTAGTGCATCTATTAATCATCATTTCTTTGCAATCCTACCAGCTCAGTGTTCAGGCGAGTATAGAAAAAGTATTGTTACCGTTATCTATAAATAGGAGCACAATGGGAATGAAGCTTGGATGTACTTTGCTCCAGAAACGGAGACAGGTTACCATGCTCTTGGGAGCATTATCAAACAATGTCGTTTTTAAAAGAGGTTGTCTGGACAGACTGCACAAATAGTCGTCGTTATATTTTGCTGTGTCGATCTATAAAATAATATAAATATTTGAAACTTACTGAGTTGTTGTTTTGATTTTCTATTGAGTTCTGCGTGTGTGTCTGTGGCGGTGGTTGAGGTGAGAAGTTAGCTGGCGGTAGCGGCGCAGGCGGTGGCGGCCCTTCGCTCTTGACGAGCGGGGGCTGTGGCGGCGCGGCCGGGCCTGCGGCCTCTGCCTTCACTCCCGCGAGCGCGTCACCGTTGGCTGCGAACTGCGCTGCAGCTGCCGCAGCCGCCGCCGCCGCAGGGAACGGGGTCGCCATACCCGTCCCCACCATATGCTGGAATTAACAAATAAAACAATGCTATAGCAACTGGTCACTGTTAACCTATAAGCACCCATATACGTGTCAGCAGGACGACATTGATCATCAAAGAATTCAAAGCTATTTATCTCAGGGACGCGGTCTAGGTGGCTTATGTACTAATTCTGTCGTAATAAATAAACCCGCTTATAGTTGACGTTTCTGGGCTGCGAATCGAAATATTGACGCGAAGAACTCGTGCCAAAACACGAGCCGCCATGCACTGGCTCCTTCACATACCGTCAAATCACATGGTGCCAGGGCCGCAGAGTATATTAGAAACGTAGAGACCAGGATTAGAGACTTTACATGAAGGAAATCTATTGCTTAAATAAAGAAAAAGTATTAAGACATTTTTTGCACATCCCTGATCTTAAATATCAAAAGGCGAGACATTTTTTAACAGTCTCACAGCGCAGAGAGTAAGATCACATTTAAATGTCTCTTGCCAGAACTTCACACCTGCCTGTGTAACTTGTCAGTTATCTCGAGTTGAAATACCGTTGTTACAATAACAATCATTAACACACGTTGGAATACTTTTAACGCGTGTAACCCTATGTAATGTTTTTAATTATTCAGATTAGTAGGAGTTAAAGTCGAATTCCCAACATGGCTCCGCAGCCTGTTGTTATTTTTAATACACACGCTCTCTCCCTTTAATTTTATTTTACATCCCAAAAGCCTGTCGGTAACAAAATTAAATTGCGAATGAAATCTAACAGAGAGCACCCTCGGCCAGCGGGTGGTTCGTCGCCACTGAAAAACGGTGGCCTTGGACATTTAACATAACGGCCCGAGCTTTTATCCCTTGATTAAACTTTAATGTATAAATTTCAGTTCTTCGTAGTATAATTACTACGTTTCACATCAGTGTCCCTAACATATATCATAGTAATTCTTAGTAGTTTTATATGCTACAACGCTACTTTGAAGCAATTTTACAGAACGGAATACAGCAAGTACTTCGCAGCGCTGCCGGATACGAGAAAATTAGGATGTGACCATTGGACACAATTGCATAGACTGCCGCCCGACTCCGTGCTCGCTGGATCACAGACCTCGCAGCAAATTATCATATTGAAATGATGTACCTATGCTACATACGAATAGGATTATATGCCTGTGTGTGACTGTGAAATCTCTCACAAATTCGTTCAACGCCACAATTTTTGATGACTTTCCATCTCCGCAAGACTTGTATTGAAAAAATTACTATAAAATCTATACGTGATGTTACCTAGTAAATATGAGTAACGCGTACTATTTTATATAAATTATATGGTTGCCCCGTAAAAGAAGAAAATAAGGATATCATTGGAAAATAAAATTAGTTTTCATTATTCCTATTTTTATCAATTCAAGAGAGTTATAATTATATCTCTTGCTAAGCCGCAACATTATGTGTGTTAAAATCAATTAAAACAAGTACGTATTACCTTCAAACTTTCAGTGAGCTTATGTAAAATTTGTAAAGCGCTAAGTCCAACGTAATAGTTGTTTATATTTACAGCAGTCAAACGACCATTAACGGAAAAGCGGGATTAAAGGCGGGTAGCGGGCAAATCCCGAGATCGTCCCATAGATTACTATTGTACCCGGTTTCTGCACAAATAAATACATAATCTTCACGCCTGGGCTTTTAGATAGGTAACGTCGAGAGGTGTGCTGTCAGAAAAATAAATTCGTCACTGAGCGACGTTGGTTTTCAGCCCAAAGTTCTTAACTTAATGCGGGATAAAAAATAACTTTATACCATACCTACTCTAAAAAGCTTATTTTATTCACGCAAAACAGTGAATAAAAAGGCCTTTTATTCACTGTTTTGTTTTTATTCACTATTTTGGTGTTTGAATTTGGAACACAAAAATATATCCGGTCTCTATTTCAATGCTTACACAAACTCCTTGCGCTAAGATTCGAAATTCAAAACTCTTTGGTGCAAATAAATTCTCGAGATTTGATTGGTCGATATTTGCGACAAGGAATTTGGCATTAGATTAATAAATATTGTTTCACAAGTTGACCACCCTAATGATAATAATAAGAAAATTACGCTTAATTTCAGTCATTGCTCTAATTTAAATGTCCATTTCAATTAATGTAACAATTCTTATTTCTTGATTAAATTTCTATTTTCGCTTAAATTATGTCTTTTCTCGTAGTCATGATATAAAGTATAGTATGCAACTCCTGAATAAAGTACGAATTTATATCGAGGGCCATGAATCACTCGCGTCGTTCAGGATTCTAGCAGTTGAATCACTCGCTGCGTTCGTGATTCAATCATTAGAATCCTTCACTTGCTCGTGACTCATCTACGGCCCTCGCTTTAAATCCGTCCTTTATTCACTAGTTGCATAATATACTATTTTCACCTCAGCACCTCAAACAAGCAGGTTTTGCTGTTTACAGACAGTGAGCAAAATTCGATTTTGCTGCGAGCGTGAGACAAAGTAACTTTTTTTTTTTTTTTTAATACCGAGAACTGTGCAGGTCTACTCACAAAATTCGAAAGATTTCAACTTCGTTTTGTTCTGTCACTTTCACTTTGATACGAAACAAGCGAGAGAAAGAAACAAGTCGATTCGAAATTAGATTTTCAAATTCCATATTTATTATAGGCCTAAAAAAGAAACAAACAATAAAACGTTCGGATACCGATATTGTAAATCGATAACCGTAATATTGTAAATCACGAGATGAAATGAAAAATTGTTATATTTCGATTAATCGAATTATATTTTTTATATTCAAATCAAGATGAAGAATGTTGATGAAAAAAATACGAAGTTTATCATGTAGGTTTCTACTTATTTATTTATAGTTTTAACCCTAGAAAGATAATCTACGTCCGCGAGACGTATCGTGAAATTAAATTTCGTTGTACTTTTTTTATTATTAATCGCAGCGCGCTAGCTGCGCGAGTCAACTCAGTCGGCGACCGGACCTCGCGCTAGGCAGCAGTGGCGCCACGGTAAGTACGTTCAAATAAAAGATATACCTATGTCGTACGTCCGCGAGACGTATGATTATCTTTAATGCAACTTTTGGAAATCATTTGAACTGATTGTTTATTGTTATTTACACTTATTTATTATTATTTTCAGGTATTAATTATTATTATATTATAATGGCAAACCGAAGGGTGTTGGATAGTTCTCAAATTGAGATCTTTTTAAATCAAAATGAAGAGGAATCGTCATCAGAATCTGAAAGCGAATGCGAAGATAACCTCTTAGAAGACGATGTACAGAGATTGTTGAGATTGTTGCCTAATCCTAATGCAAACAGTAGCCAGGCTCAGCAAGAAGAGCCGCCTGTAAAAAAAAGAGATATTGTTCGTACTGTCCGTCTAAACTCCGTAGGATGTCTAAATTATCATGCGTGAAGTGCAAAAAACCCGTGTGTGGAGAACACAGCAGACTTGTGTGCCATACGTGCATTTAATTACCGAAAGTAAAATACTGATTATTGTAGTAGGTATTGTTTACGTTAATTTAAGTGTAAAAGTACAAAATATGAAAATATAAAGACTGAAAGTGGTTTTAAATGTTCCTATAGAAGACAAGTTAAGTTTTTGTTAATTTGTAAAGAAGTTTACGATTTTTGTTTGTAACTTGTCAATTAAACTTTATTATTGCTATTTTATCGTTTTATTTCCTTAAATAGAATACAAACAATTATTTCAACCCTTAAGACATGATAATAAATCTATAAGCTTACTAAACAATCTTAATTAACTAAGGTACGTCTGACAGACGTATGATTATCTTTTACGCTAGTCGCTATATGATTATCTTTCTAGGGTTAACAATGTTCAATATTGAGACAGAATACCGCGAGTGTAGTTTCAGAACGAATTTAAAAAAAAAAGCGGGATTAAATTTTTTATTGTTTTATTCTCTGTTACGCTAGCTACAAAGTACAATAAAATTTAGATAATAAAGTAGTAATAATAAATAAATATGAGTGAGTCCAGTGACGAAGTCTGCTATTTAACACCCGAAGAATTGAAGAATAATGTAAAAAATGCAGAATTAAGTTTCCTGCCTGAAAAATCTCGCGAAAAATATCTGAAAGCATACCATGTCTTCAAAGAATGGAGACTTACGAAAGGCACAAGCAGTTTTTCGGAGACGGTGTTGCTATCATATTTTTTAGATTTATCACAGACGAGGCGATCATCTACAATGTGGAGTATTTACTCAATGTCGAAAGCTACTTTAAAAACAAAACATAACGTGCATATTGAAACATACGCAAAACTCGTATCTTTTCTAAAAAGTATGTCAGTTGGGCATAAGGCTAATTTTATTGAATTGGTACCTCTACCTACAATGTTAATTATTTTGATTCACAATAAATAGTTATTTCAATCTATTCCTGTTTATTATCTTATCTCCTAAAGTGTTCTCGCTGCTGAAGTGAAAAGTAATGTGTGTTACACGAGAGCAAAGTTTTTTTGCATCTCGTGCCTTTGAATCCCTCGCCACACTCAGGATTCAACTTTAGAATCACTCGCTACGCTCGTGATTCAACTATAGAATCCTTCGCTTACTCGGGATTCAAAATTAACACTCGCAGCAAAAACCCACTTTGCTCTCTTGTTGCACAAATAACTATTTCATCACGCACTTAATGTATTGGTACTTGATTCCAAGTTAAAAAGACAAGATAATTAACATTTTGTATCACATCGTAAGATTCGTAAGTTTTCGAAACGGGAATTGAAACCCAACCACCAACCCGTTCCCTAAGTAACGCAATGACAAGAATCTTGTTAAAGTTTCATAACACCGCCTCCTACTTTAAACTTACAAAGTTTCTAATCTGTTTTTGTGCCGGTACACAAAACTGAATACACTTAATGTTGCTAACTACACTGTCAAGATTAAGTAAACTAATTAAAGCTCGGTTAGTTGGATTAAAACAGTCTTGTGTTATTGTACGCAATAGGTACACCTTTAGAAGTTAAACTATTAAGGAAAACTATTTAATAAAAAAATCTCGACAGTTAAACATCTAAGGGTAAACTATGAAGTATGAATACTGGCAAATGTAGATAGCCAATTGATACGTTCGTCACGCGTAGGCGGATGGTAGGCCTCCGGCCCTCCACTCACCGGAACCTCATCAATAATGATGCGACACCTCTATGTAGAACTTTTCGGAATATTCTTACATATAAATAAATGAAAAAAGTTCTAGTGCCATGTTCTTCTTATTACTTTTTCTTTCGTGTTTTTTTTAATGAATATCCAAAAACTCAATTCCAGCAAGTAGGCATTTTTATTGTACTATTATGTGCGTGAATTTCAAAAGCACACTATTAATTAAGTGATATCGCACAAAGACCGCCTAACAGCTTCTAAATTCAAATCCCCTAACAATACGCTGTAATTCCTCCCTCAAAAATAAATATAACATTCTGTGAATAGCACAATTCTACCATTGTGTTGCGTTTACAACAGACTAGGGGCTCCATTTTTGAATCAGCCTTTATCGTTATTCGTTTCCACCTCAATAAAAAGGTTTTATTTTCAGGTAAACAAGAAGATAATGTAACTTTTGAATTGGTGATGGCAATTACCACTTCTTTCTTTTAGACTTCAAAATGTAAAAGAAAGAAGTGAAACCGAGGAAAAAATAAAATACATTCAACTGGCGTTTGGCCACCCACATCACATCAAAAGTTTGCTCTTGCTTTGCCAACCTGGCATGGGGGCAGACATATATGAGCAGCCTATAGTCGCAACGTCGCACTTGAAGTCTTGAACTCTTAAAGTGCTCTTTCATAAAAATTACGGCAAGAATCCAAAACTTTCATATTATACGTGTGATCTGAAACTCGAGACCCGATTCAGTCTGAAAAAGTAACGAGCAATTTTTTTCGATATAAGATCCCGAGGCGATACTGATAATGTCAATACTGGCAGCCAGTCAATGGGTGCTGGCAATAATAGAAATATTTTTAATAACGACCGTTTGATGACGGTTCGAGACAGCTTCTATTGATTTTTAACCTCTGATTGCTCAGTCTACAAAGAACAAAGCTCCTTTCTTTTACCTTCAAAGTACTTCTTGTCGGATAATAAAAGTTCTACGCAATAGCACACAAGACACTGTAATGGAAAATATTAAATTAATCGCCAATAAACTAACATTTATCGCCAATTAAGTCTTGTTATTATAACCTTATCTACGCTGGGAAAAGTAATAACGTCTGCAATATTTTGGGGAGCAGAAAATAATGATGTCCTGCTCAAGTGTGGCGATTCTTATTAAACTATAGTGTCACAGGCTAACCAGCCAATAAAGTAACATGTGACTGTTGGTTATTTTTAAGACTATACGAAACAACATGAGGCAATAGTATAGAAAAGAAAGTCATTGTGCCAAGATACTCGAGACGACATACGCAAGACGGAGTGGAGTGTCTCAGCTCTTCTGAGAGAACGAAGGGCACTTCGTTTTTGAGTTCTAATTTTCCAACCGCGACACCGCCAGCGACACCGGTCCGAGGCAGACGATGATTTAGTACATGTGTCAAGTTGCCTTAGCACCCTCCAGATCTTGTTGCTATTTATGGTAACACGACGACACAATAGTCGTGACTCATTCCGTAACAGCAAAAGAGGCTACGTATTTATACGACATGTCAGCAATACTCAACTAACTTCATGCATATTCTAGTCACATGGCCCAACGGCTACAACTTTATTTAAATTACAATACGATTTTTATAGCGTCAAGTTTATGTAAGAAGCCGAATGGTAGCCTGAAGAAACTACTGAATAAATTATAATTAAGAAGTGCTGATTAAATAATATAAATATTTATTTATGTACTACACTTATTATGTGTTGACATAGAGATAAACAAGATGGATGCTTGTACCCCTAGGTGAATACTTGGAACAAGGATAGAATAAGCAAAGCACTACACATGTGGTGTGCCACCTTCCAGTTGTATCCGGCAGTCCTGTAAACAAACTGACTTTTTATAGAGCGCGCCTGCGATTCGTCTCGCACAACCGCCTTGCTGCTTAGTCTCGTTTGCTTCGGAAACTGTAGAATATGTTTGTAAACGACTAGGCTCAGTTTATATTATCGTTTCTGTATATACTCACTAAATGGCTACAGATTTCTTAAACACTAAACTGTATTTTAAGAACAGGAAGGCCATTTAAGTTCATTTAAATTCTGATGTCGTATGGTAGGCGCCACATGTGAAGAACATATTATAACAATTGGGAAAACATAGTTAAATAGTGGTTTGTTACCACTATTAAACAATGTTTTGCCAATTGTTATAATACTATGTTCTTCACATGTGGCGCCTGAACTTCGCGGTTACATTACTTGACGTTTATCAGACAAAAATATGTAAAAAATTATGAAAAACATTGAACGTAAAGTCTAAAAGCAGCATCCACATAAATCTGATCCCGTCACATCTTCGTAAAACAGTACAGGAAAGGATGATATTTTCAGTAGCTACTCCGAACGAATGTATCAATTTTGCAACTCCCGCGTGTATTAGTAATGGTTCAGATGGGTACTGACCGAAATGTTGGAAGCAGAAAACAGAATGAGCAACTAGTCTCTACGTTATCATACCGAAATATGTTATTCAGTATTAATGCTATTGTTGTGAAGCATATAAGTAAGATGCGATAACTAAATATAAACAATAAAAATAATAAATTAGTTTTTGTGAAGCATGATCTCAAAAATAAACTTACTTATCCATTATTTTGGTACATATTACAGAAAAATTAGATTCGAATAGGTAAACTAGAGCCACATTTTATTCGAGTTGAATGTGCAATGAGATGTCTTGAAATACATATGTTCATTCCTTTTGAATAAATCTGAAATTGAATTCAACCAGTCAAGGCCTTCCCTGTGCATCATGTCGTACTCGTTCAGTGGAAAACTATAAAATGGCGACGGAACGGCCGATTGGAAATGTCTGAACATTTAAGGAAACAACTACAGTCGTCCAACCATGGAAATAATAATTGTTTTTAAAACTACTTGATAAAAAGCTATCCTTAAAACTTGAATGCTCGAATAGGACGAGGCGCGGGCTGATTCACAATTAGGCAATTATACGAGGAGCGATTAAATGTAATTGAACACGACACAAGTTACGGGCAACGCTCGGAGGGACACTTGTTCAAAACATGCGTCATCTCGAACAATACATCTGGACGCTAATTATGATATCTCTGTATTATTCGAAAATAGCACTAATTTCTTTTTGCGTTTGTACACATGCTGGTAACTGAAACGTGCCAGTCGCTGAAGTTAAATTATTAAGAAGAAACAGCAATGAATGTTCGTAAAATAACGATCAATGAAGTAAATTCGTGCAGTTATTTTTAGAGATCGTTAAATTATGATTTACGATGCTTCTTCGTAGGTTAAATGTTTCATTGCTCTTCAATGGGCGTTTTTGTGAATGCAGTTTTCAGATCGCCTCGGTTCTAGTCTCTTGTGTAACACGAAAAAAATATGAGCTGAATCTGTGTTGAAAACCAAAAGGATAACGTTTGCTATGTAGCCTTTCTTCTTCCATGGAAATTAAATAACAACTTTATTCCTATTCATACCATACACAACCACAGCGGATTAAAGAATGACCAATTGAATATTATGATACCCACACAAAATTCATAAAATATGTACCTTGTTGAGTTTTCCGCTTACAAAAACCAAAAATGGGAAATTTTGAATGTAACAGTTAGATCTGTTTACTTTGTGGTAGTTGTATTATTCTAAACTTCAATCCTATGATACGCACAACAGCTCGACATATTTCTAGATATATTTTCCCGGCTATTTGCTCCGTGAAGAGTTCAAAGAGTTCAATAAACCTCTATATTTAGCAGATGTAAGCTGAACAGCATTAGCGCTTTCTACAAACGCGACGATAACTAGTAATAAAATTATGCGCTGCTTAACAAAGAATTAAAACGGCGATGCAGCTGCAACAATTTCGAAGGAAAAAATACGTCAAGCTAAGTGCAACTTTCAATAGCCGCTTGATTGATCACCTAACTTTCAATGATGTTAGTGTGATGAAAACTGTGAAAGGTTTATTTATTTATATAGATATCGTGTCCGAAATCTGAAACATAATGTGGAGACCAAGATTAGGATTATGATCAATTGTGGTTTAGTTAATTAACGTAACCATACTTTCCTTGTAGCAGCTACAGCTGTATTGTTATCATACCGTTGAATTTGACCAATTCATTTATTACGAGTTCACACTGTGTTCTTTACTCATTACAGTCATTATTCAGATCAATTATTTTTAGTAATAATGAACCAACATGAGGACAATTCAAATATAATTAGATACTCAGTAGTTATGGAGGTAATAATTGTTCACAATAGCGTGGATTAATGACAAGCCGCTTCATTGAAGTGTGTGGACTGTGGATGTTGGTGTAACTCCCTGTCCCTCCCTCATATCACCCCCTCCCCCCCCCGCGCGCCTCCTCCGTGTGCCACCCGCGGCCCGCCTACTACCCTGACACCCTCACACTGAACAGATGCTGAGTCTGATCTGAGTAAACACAAACAGAGACCCCTTTTAAGCCGACGACGACGGTACGATAAAACTCACAATGAAAATAATGATATCCCTTGGCGTTTAACTAAAATGTGCTATTACAATGAAAATGTCCACATAATTTTTTGGTCTTTGATAATTTTATAAGAGGAAAGTAAGAAAATACTGTTTAAATAAAGTCTAATCGTCTTATCTAATGAAAAGTTATTTTTTTAAATAGCTCTAGCTTTTTAATTAAAGTTGACATTGGATGTTATATAAAATAATTGAGCTGATACTGGGACAGCGAGTACTTAAATAACATAATTTTCCTTCTCGTCCACTATAATTTCGGAATAATTTACACTTAGTTAACCTGCGCTGTTAGTGTGATGGATTTTTAATACAATCTGGTACGATACCTGAAACTATTAAAAATTCAAGCATAAAATTGATAATTATGGTTATGATCTTGTTATTTTTTAATGATCACATGATTTTCTAGCCTTAGGTTGTCGTTAAGTGAGTCACCATGAGTAATAAGAGGTCATGAAGTCCAATTCGGAGAACTATTGCTACGTTGCCTAACACTTTGTAACAGAAACGTTTTTTCATGTTGAGAAATAATTTTCAGTAGATATTACGATTTATAGATTCATTAATTTCTTCTGCTATATTTACCAGTTTTCAATATTCGACACACAGGGTGTAAAGAAACCCTTCATGAAGCCGTGAGCCAAGCATTATGCACATACATCAAACTAAGTACCTACCCCTAAGCAAAAATTATTGCTGGGAAATATTTTCTTTCGGGATGAAAAATTCACATCTTACGGTAAAACTCAATGTAGCAATCTTAAAACATTGTGCTGATAAATGCTTTGAATAGTAATCCTTACTAATATTATAAATGCGAAAGTAACTCTGTCTGTCTGTCGCGCACTTTCACGCCAAAACTACTGAACAGATTTCAATTCAATTTGGTACACAGAGTTTAGAGTCTGAGAAAGGACATAGGCTACTTTTTAATGCGAAAAAAAGGTTGTAAGGGGCTGAAAGGGGGGAGTGAAAAGATTACTTTTGGTCGCGATAACCGACATCCACGTGGGTGAAACCGCGGCATCAGCTAGTAGGGTATATAGGATCACAGAGGTAATTTAAAGTTAAAACCTGAAAACTTGTGGTAAAGGAAATTTGACATCCAATATCTCTGTAACTTGAAGGTATGGAAGGCATGCTTGCCATACCTTCTCGAACAAAAAATAGAACAAGTGCCTTTCGGCTTCGTTAAGGGTACTTTTACAGCCCTTATAATGCCTCTGTGTGTCTGTGCCTGTTTCAGTACACGTAATAATAACTAGCTGTTAAGGAAAAAACTTGTAAGATATTTAAACCTATCAATGAAAAACGAACAGCAGCCATTGTCCATGACGTAGTGTAGAGAAGGGCAGTTCTGTTTAATATTTCAAATTTTAAGTGAATGTTCCCAGATTTGCGTCCGGGATTCGCCCTCTCAGGCATGGATAGAGCTTGGCTTTGAGCGGGATTTCTTCTGGTGAATATTATTTTGTATTAATATTCAACAGTTTGCAGCGGCGCTACGTGACCGGGAGAGTATTTACAATGCTTAGCGAAGCGCGCAGCCCAGCCTCCACCCGGCCACCCTAATGCCGCTACCTACACCGACATTATGCATATGAATGATCTTGACGGTCCGAGATAAAGATTAACGTTATTTAAGCACCAAATTATCTATTACACTCATTTGCTAGGCTGGAGATAATGACACATTCAATTAAAGACGCCTGAGCTACGCTTATTCAATATGCAAAACCGAATCCTATAAAATGTATACTTTGTTTTTACTTCATGTTGGTGCGGATCATTTGCAAATGCACGCAGTAGTCTGTGATTGCCTTGACCTTTCTTGAGACCCAATATTTTGTTTCTTTTGTGAGGATCAAGGATCTTCACTGAAATGATTCAGTGCTTATAATTATCATGCATCACACATTAAATGCTTGGAATGTAAAAATGGGTAGCGTGCATCACACAGGGTCGTGAGCCAGTTATGACATAACCTTAGATTATATACAGGACATAACTTGGCCGAATTTTTGAGAATGTATGATATAGGTATCTAGTGTGTATGAACTACCGATATATGAATAGTTTTAGTTCACAGCTACAAATACAGATAAGTGGTACAAATTCGCTTGACATAATGATAATAAATTACCCGCATTTTATTGTACCGATAAAAAACATTAGGTTTCATCATTTGTCATGTTGTAACAATACGCAGATTGTGTTGGGTGAATGCGACCCGAATCCCGACCCCACTTAGAATGCTGTGCGTACATGTATACAAGGCCGATCTGAGGGCGTCACTCGGTAATGTCCTCGCAACAATGGAGATGGGCATTCAGAGCTCACTCGTAAATGGCGGGAATAGCTCTCTTCCGGGCGCTGCAGCGTCGGCAGCCGCTCCGAGCCAATATCCGTGTGAACACCGCTCTATTATGTTATTTAATTTACTGCTTACAAAAACAACAACTACAAGACTAATGTCAAAGAGAAAATAAATACGGAAATTCTAAAGAAAAATTGAGCGTAAAATGAAAGGTGGCGAGACGATCTGGACGCGCACCACAGGGGCTGGTTCGAGGCGGCGGCGACCTCTCGCGTCCGGCCCTGGTGCAAGCCATGGTCCGGGGCGAGGAGGAATGGGACGCCGTCGCCTCCTTCTGCGAAGCAGTGATGCTAGCGAAGGAGGTGGCGGAACGTGAGAGGGAGAGAACCTCTCGTCCCAGCCGCCGCGGGAGGCGCTCCGGGCGTCGGGGGCCACGTGATGGCTTCCGGCCACCGTAGACGCGGGCCTGTGGACGGTGAGTGATGGGTAAGCTCGCCGTCCGTCCGTCTTATGACGACGACAGGCCGTGTCGACGGCGCGTTCGTGTTCCACGCGCGCCTCAAAGAGATGTCAGCAACATGGAAGGGGCCCGCAAGGGCCGACGCCTGTCGAGGCTGCGGGTTGTCCGCAAGGGATACCGAGGCCTCGACATGAAGGGCGAAGAAGGAACATGGGTGGTTTTTAGTCAGTAGAAGTCTGACACTCCCTTTCGCTCTGCCCAAGAGCGGGAGGGGTTATTTGATGATTTCCCACCCCCCAAAAAAAAAAAAAGGGGCTGGTTCGAGGTGGCGCAGGAAAAGAGCACTAGGAAGGAATTGGCGAGGCCTATGGCCCAGCAGTGGGACAAAATAAGCTAACAAAAAAAAAAACAAAGCGCATTCTGAGCTAAACGTGCTTAGATTAAGAACGAAGTTGATATTTAAGATAAGCGAAGAGTTTTGTTTGGGCTTATATATTATGATGATATGCTGGTGCTAGCATAAGCGCGTTTAACTAGTCATGCACTAGATTGAAAATAAAATAACTAACCTTCTATTAAATTTATTCTAATTGCATTGGGCGAAAGCTGACTTACCTACTGGTTGTTGTAGGATAGATAAAAGTGCACTGTCAATGTTATTGGTCCTATAAAAATGTGGGATACTATCTCGAGTGGCAATTACTCCGCAATGCTTGCACTATAAACCGCGACCGCGCTCTCATGTTTCAAGATCTATCTTGAATTTTTAGGTTAGTCTACGCTTGAGTATATTTTGACCTCGATTTTCAAAATGGCACTCGAAATATGATGTTGAATTTGGTCCTGGATATAAAGAAGTCCTAATTGAGACATCAACGCAGTCACTGCGAATTTTTGACAGGCAATTTCTTACAGTGGTGTAGCTAACAGTATAAAAATCCTTTATTTTTCTATTTTGTAAAATTAAATGCGTGTACGTATATAAAATACGTATTCATGATTGAGATAGAGGGGTAAAATAGCATGATTTTGTGAGGAAAGCTCGAAATCTTCGGCAAAATGCTAGAGTACTAGAATCATATCCATAACTTTCAGGGCCGGTTTCAATCTACAACGCTTTAGCTAGAGCTAAAGATGTAATTGTACAGATTGATGGAAGATAACAGTCGAATGATTGAAAGTTACAAGCACGAAATGAACGTTTGGGTACAGAATGGATGGTTTGGGTTCACCCCTACTACCGTAGTTTTCGTGTTCGGTTCCACACGAGAAGCCCGAAGAGCGGGGATCATTTGACTTGGCCCAGTTTAGCTTAGTACCTACCTCCTTCTCAGCCAGAATACATTATTTTGCCAGCTGGAAAAGCTATTTTAAAATTACAATTCGAATTATTTTGTGGTTTAAACCACTCAGTTCAATCAGAAACTATTCCATTCTTTCCACGTACTATGTGGTTAATCGACCAGTAATTTGCTAGTTACTTTCACTTTGAAACCTTTTGGGACAATCCTAAATATGCTAATCATTAGAAACTTCATCGAAATTAAAATACGTATCATAGAGGCACTTCCAAGTAACCTAGCTGAACTGACAAAAGAAAACCGATATTAACCGATGCATATTTCCGAAATAAAAAGAAACTCTAGTTGTTGTAATCGATTTTATGTCGGAGGGTAACTGCGCCACAATAGGTACCTCTGTATAAGTATAGCATCAATAATTCCCATCTCCATTCGTCCCCACACGTCGGTCTGCCGCTCAACGAATTACCGGAATCAATAAATATTTGATTACATTTTGAACGGCAATTTAGGGAGAACAGAATGTGTCAATAAAGAAAGATTCCAAATTCACATTATTTACTTTGGGTTTAACAAATATTTGTAAATTCCTCTAGTTAAATTAACGTATCCCTGTTTCTTGTATCCTTTATTTAATTTCTGCTACAGTTCATTACATTTCTAATGCTGTACGAAGATTGATATGCGAAGAGACCGTTTCTCAATTTTACGACTCCACATCAGTCAATAAACTCGATTTCCTTTAGAGTTAAAGAGCCTATTACAGGGCGTGAATAGAGGGCCCCTTTAACTTATAAATATTATGGATCGTGCACTCCCCCAGACATACTTCTTCCGCTGTGCTTTTGAGTGTGACAGAAATGTGAATTAATAATGTATTGGAAGCCACAGGATGAACATAACATGCAGTTAGTAAGCAGTGTACGTGCGCCTGTTAGTTATGTATGCAAATCAGGCACGCGTATGGCAACTTCACGCCACTACGAGTTGCTATTCACACGTCATATTATGATATCGTTACTAGGAGAGATATCTATCGACAAAGATTACCAAGAGCGTCTATCAGCACTTTTTATAAGCGTAGATCGCTTGTGAAAAGTTAAGTTAGTTTATTTTACTTTTTATTTCGCAGAGTATAGTATCAAACTTTCAATTTAATAATTAAAACAATGGATTTAGTTAAAGTTCGTCATTCACAAATTAATAATATCAGCCAATGATTGTCCAATGCCGAGCAAACGCCTTCTGAGTAGAGGGCGGTTGCTACAGGAGGGCACGAACATTGATCAACACTGTTGCTCAATAATTGGATTATGATATTGGAGATTTTAATCTTATATTCATTATATTTCATAAATGAATAACTGACAACGAAGGAACGTAAACAAATTTTCATGAACGTTTTAATTAATTTATGTATTATTGAGACACAAAGTCAACATTAATACAACATAATTTCACATAAAACGAACCATAAGAGAAATACTCGTAATTATGTATAAAAATGAAGAATCATAAAACATAACGGGTAAGTAATTAAATTAATGCAAACAAATAATTTTGTTTTATTATAAAATGTATTTACATTAAAAAGTACACCAAGGATTTTTAATAAAATTATGTACCGTTTGGGAGTCGAAAAAGTAATTATACCGCCTAGTCTACATATACCACCAGACAGGTTCAGGTTGTCTGCAACTGCAACATTCCTGATCAGAAAGAGTTCCGCTCCTTGCCTGGCAGAAACAGATAATATGCCAACCACGTATTCCGTTTTATATTTAGATCGATGTAAAGTAATGTACTGCAATACACGCTTGGCTTTGAGTATTCCTGATCGTGAATCAGACTGAAGAAATTAATGGAATGCTGTCCGTGCCAACAGGCACCAAACAATTAAGGAAACATAAGAATTCAGTTTTCCAAATTGATAGATACCTACTTTGATTTCAATCCCATAAATGCTAGAAAAAATATCCCAGAAATATTTACAATAGCTGTTTGAATGGAAAATGTAGAACACCATCGTTGAAGCGTTAAAAAATGATGGTGTACTATTACAGAGAAAAAAGAACGTTGGTTGCATCACAGGGCGTTTGCTCGGTTCGCCGAGCCAATCTCTTTGAAACTGCACCCGAGGTCTACCCTATTTAACGGACCGCCGATCGCGTTAATTAAGCGTTTTCAATTTATATGCTACATTTTATGTACGGCTCTTACATAATGCGACGAAAATACAGCAAATGAAAAGCTTTATATGAAAAGTCACACGATATTTTAACCGTGAACGTTTTCAGGAGGGTTCTTGATGAAAATTGAGTAGACTAGGCAGTGAAGTAGTTTTACATGAGAGTAATGTTATAAATAAGAACCAAGTTCAGGAAATAATGCTCTTACAAATAAAAGCACGAACTCTAAAAACCATGACTATGCTTGTAAAAATATTACACATTAATTAGACGGAAACATAGTTTCACCGAATCATATGCATACATACATAATTATACATGTAATAACAAGATAGATACTTCTCCTCATGCTATATGTATAACCAAGGAATTTCTCCCGGCGCACGCAGGCAAGCAGGCATCTCACGCGAATGGTCACGCCACGCAACATAACATGGAAAGTACGTATAGATCTTATCAAATAAGGTTGTTGACGATTGACTGTTTGTGCTATAATATAATAAAACACAGAAATCAGTTCAGGGATTTTCTATTAACGTTCAGTTAATTACTTAACTTGCTACTAAAAATATAAAGCCATAGGATAGAATCCAAGAAAAAATCGGCAGTTTAAAAGCAAAAAGACGTGGAATCTTGTCGTTCAGGCAGAGTAGAGCAACAAATTGTAGCGATTGGTATCCCGCTCCTACGTTCCTGTTCCATATATTTATAATATCAAACTATTCTTGAGTAAACATAATGCCACAGTAGTGTCAAATGATGTAAAGAACTCCCGCCAGAGCAGTGTGACGGTGCCTAAGCTGTCTTCGTCCGCTCCGGCTAGTGATCCTGGCTGACAAGCTATAAGGGGGCCGAGCACCTGGCCCTGAGACAACGCTATCACTTCACCTACGGGAAATATTGATCTTATTTGAGCTTGATTAACTTTGTCGTTGTCGACGATGCTAATAATACCCAAACTCTGGCACCGGTCCAGGCGAGGTCTTAATGGTACTTCGATACACGATAATTTTCAAAGGTGACACACTATATATTTGATTCGATTTGATTCATTTACAGAGATAGATATTGCACTAGTTCACAGTAGGTATATGTACATCCACGCCTTTATGTAAATTAGTGACACCCCAATTAGCAACGTTAGAATCAGTGCGTATGTTCGTAGGCGCACGCACGCCTAACTGCCCCATAGGCCTTCTTAACACCCTGCCGTTAACACAGCTGAAACTACGAGAACGTAAAGCCTTGTTTTCAGGAAATATTATTGAATACTCGCTTCTATTTGACGATTTAACATACTATAACGAAGCAGAAAATATTCAAATGTATTCCAGAATTATTCGAGGGCAGTATTCCAATTTAAACTCCGCATACCAAACGTCAAACAAAAATATGCATTCGATGCACATGAACTGCATAAATGTAAGTTGGAAACTGAACGCACTGCTACCTATATTAATGTCTGCTTATAAAACCAGATATGCAGGTTACGCACAAAAAGATTCGCGATTAGCAGGACAGGTAGTACAATCGATTAAATATTTAAAACTTGTTTGCATGCAAAGCGGATACTTAAACTTAATAATGTCTTGATTCTTATACGAAAACGTTTGGTCGTCAACACTTCTTAGGAATGCTGAGTACCTTTTGGTATATTCCGTATAATCAACTCAGTTTATGCTTCTAATAAAATATGAACACAAAAACAGACTATTAACCAAACTGCTCTTGTTAAATAAAAAAATAATGTAGCTACAATCATAAGTATACAACAACAACGACATAATAAAAATCGTGTGTCGAAACATCAATAGAATAGGTAAATAAGTAAATAAATGTGTAATAATGTAATAAATAACATTACGTGTACAGATCAAAGCGTGTCTGGTGTCTCGGAGTCGGCTCCTGGCCTATATCAATGTCACTTGGAGATTGAGGCAATTTAATTTATTTATTACATAAGGATTTTGATGAGGTTAAATTAACACATGCATGGTTAATACGGAATGAGATGAAAGCGTCGAATAGATAGCGAGAAAGTAGGACTTAAATTGTCTGAAACAATGAAGAAATGCCCTGTGTTAAATTACGGTTTATAATCAGTATAACGCCCATGTTTTGTACCACGAAATATGTAGCATTTTAACTGCTCGTGGAAATTCAACCATATACTCGTACGTGAAAAGAGGCAGAAGGAAATCTTTTGAACGAGCCGCACATATTATGTATTAACCTTGAATTTTACTTGTTCCCTGAGGTCGTGTTCATTTTCACTTAGCTATTGTTAATGTAATTTTCTTCTTTTGCGCACGGAGATTTCCTTGATAATATTATACACGTTAGCAACCAGTATTGAGAAACATCGCAATTTATTAGGTAAGTAACGCTACGTTTTGACATAAATTCTACTAGAAATGATGAAAACATTTGTATTTGTCTAATAGAAGCGACACATTAATTCGTTCATCTAAAATCTTTTGATCTAGCTACTACTATACAATCATACAACTGAGTAGACTGATCTAATAAGTATAAGAAAACAAGCAACAAACCATAAAATAAAGCAAGTTCTGGTTACTATTGTACCACTAGGTAACTATTATTGCGTTCTACGGAATTATCGATAACGATATAAAAGATTTTTTTTAATCTATCGCATAAGAATAAAAAAAGGAAGCTTACATTTACTACGACGACGTTTAAAAATGAGGGTTAGTCGTGCGAGCGAGTGAGTAGGCGTTCCTTGCTTAATATAAATTGAATTGGCAGACATGAAATGAGATCAGCTAACTTACAGTTAGTAAATTATAAACTAGTAATTATTCAGACATGTTAAATGTGACTGCATCCACATGCGCAAGTAGTGCTTAATAATAAACAGTAAATACCAGCAGGGTAGGTGTTCCTGTATCGATGACATTGCCGTTACTCACCTGAAATAAACAAAAACTCACTAAGTGACTTCTATCTTTGATTAGGTGATGTATTTATGAGGTTAAAACAAGCCGTTCACGTGACATGGTGATAAAGTAACCGATGGAAAGAATCGATGGCATGATTCTGTTGATTTTGTATATCATAAGTTCTTCAAATAGTTTAATCTTATCAGAGAGCTGACAATAGTGTGTGATCTCAAAGTCAACAACGTCAGGATCGGCATCGGCTGGATGTTACGTTACATTTAAATCTATTTCGAAATAACTAGGAGGTTGTTAGAGTGATTGCACTAAGTTATGCATAATGTTTTCGCAACCCCAATAAAGTTGTTTATATAGGTGCTTAGTTGAGTAAGTGATTAATGGTTACTGAGTAACCCAGGCCGGAGGTGTACGGCTGATAGCGGTTTGACTTGCCAAACTTTAATATTGACCACTTGGTATTAGGACTAGGCATAATTTATGAATCAACGTAGGTTTGGGAAGCCCCACAGAATAAAACATTGATCTGGAAACCGTCACTAACATATCTTTCTACATACTTTGTAATGATGTAGTTAGTACCCCTAGATAAGTACAGCATCATATTGATGGTCTTATCGTGTGTAGAATATCGCCATTAAAAGCACTACGACTTGGCAAACACACAAAGAGGCTGGAATACGATCCTCAACTAACTAAATATAAAAGTTGTAGCCTTTTGCAACATTTTCCCGTTACGGGAATAGAAACATACGCTGAACCGTAAACGCGAAACTTCAGTATACCGGGAAACTCAACTGTGTGAACTTTAAGAGAATCTGGACTTTCATAATAATGTGAAGTTTCTAAATAACGAACAATTCTAAGTAAATCAAAAATACAAAAGCCAGCTAAGTGCAAGTCCAACCTGCATTTACGCATTTCTTTGGTCTGCGCTATTTATGTAGCTAACGCTAAAATAAAGTTCGAAAAGTTTTCTTTTTATTGAAAGAAAACAACTCTGAAACATAATGTTATAAGTAGGCTGTAGATTAAAGGCTGAAATTGTTTCAGAGAAAATCGTCGTTGATAGGGAACAATGAAGTGATTTCTATGAGTTCTTTTTGGTGCTTTTGGAACATTTAAAGCCGCAGATGGTTGTATGGTAACCACGAATAAGTGGGTAACTTGATTTACCGATTTCTAAAAGAATTGACATACAATTACTCTTTGTGGCATTGGCCGGGCATTTTTCTTAACACGATTGTATAAAGGGATTGTTTTTAAAAGGTTTTTTGAGTTAAGAGCAAACGTAAGCGATGCACTTTCGGCGTCAGGTATTGCATTGCGTTATCGAGTCCGATGGTCGAGTCGAGGGGCGTCGCGACGCCGCCGCCGCCGCCGCCGCCCGCGGACCGAGCAACGTTGGCACGATCCCAAATATTTTTCATGCGCTTCACTCTACACCGGGATAAGTTGCCCTATTCACCTGAATCGGAATACGAATACATTTAAATCAAAGAATAATTTATTTATATCGCCGATACCGTTGCTCAATTGCTACAACACGTACGCGCATCGATTCTTTTAGGATCGATTTCATGACTGTTTTTGGTAGATATGGCTGGCATGTATGACTCTGATATCGGAATACCCTCGTAATTACATTTTCCTCGAACATTCGCTAAGAGATCAATAACATAGTAAATAAAGAATTACTGGTGAGCCGATAAAGAAAACTGTATTCAATTCATCATAATTTGTAAGTGTTATTTATTTTCCTTATCTTTGAGGACGACGACATTAGTAAATCTAACAACATTAAGTTACGCGGAGCTTCTGAACTATGTACGTTCATCATTAATGAAGTGGTGGTTAACTAGGGCTAATTGATAACACGTAACATGTACATACTTATAAATCATCCCGAGTATACGGATTAATGTGTATATACTCGTACATCTGTTTAGCAGTGAACGCGTCACGTCTGGCGGCCCTCCACTACGCTTTGCAAACAATATTGCACAAATCGTGCCAGATCCATTTACTACATATTTTTCATACATTACGATGTAAACTCATTCTGTGAGAGAGTTTATACCTAAAATGAGAAAACAGAAAATGTTTATTTTTACTTCGCTTGTTTACAGGTTCGCTTCTATTTTAGAAGATATTCAAGCATCAAAACCGTCTGATGAAAGTACACCAGATATGTAAAACTGTATACATTTTTGGAACGTAAACGCATTATTTCAGCGTGGATAAACATTTTAGATGGTTACGCTTAGTTCATCATAACTAGGAGTTGTGACTTGTGGTAAGACAAGGAAGTTTTTCAATTGTTCAGATTGCCACGCTAATAGTAAAGTAGTACTAGATCAATCTTTCAAATTAGCCGAAGCTAGGAATATATTGACACTTCGGTGACAAACTGGTTTTACCAATGTGGTGACTGCTTTGTAATACTTCTTCTATTCCATTCTTCTGTTTTTGGAATTCCAATTTGATCAGCTTATTGCCCCAAAATTACATTTTTCACAAGACGACATAATCGTGTAGTTTTGAGTTCCTATACGAAGTTTCCGAATATCCTGCTTCTTGTTTCGCGTTTATTTATTATTCAACGCGGTTAAGGGGATCACAGCAGTGGATGACTTTGACGATTTGACCTCTGTACTGGCTTTTGTTTATTTTTCGGCCCCTACCGGCAAACGACTGTACTACAGAAAAACGTACCAAAGAACAGAAATGTGTCGCAGAGTGGTCATCGTATTTGCCTAACATATTTTGTTTCTCTTGGAGTAACTACATCATAATGTATGAATAAAATATTTAATAATAAATTATACACTTTGACTAATGAAGTAATAACCTAGCTTTCATTAGTTATTTCACTGAGCACAGGTACTCCTACGATACATTCTTAAGGTCTGATAAAGACCAGGTAACTGCTTATCGCTTCTCAGTCACGGAAATAGTCAGAATGCTCCAGCTTTCAGCTAACTGAGCACGAATGCTACTACATGATACATTTTGAAGGTCTGACGATGACCACCTACGTGCTTATCGGTTCTCAGTGACTGATGTAGTTAGAATGACCAAGCTTTCAAATTTTATCTATCTGAGCACGTATTCTACTACATGATACATTATGAAGGTCTGATGATGACCAGCTAAGTGATTATCGGTTCTCAGTGACGGATATAGTTAGAATGCTCCAGCTGTCAGCTTTTATCTTATTGAGCACGGATGCTACTACATGATACATTTTGAAGGTCTGATGATGACCAGCTAAGTGCTTATCGGTTCTCAGTGACGGATGTAGTTAGAATAACCTAGCTTTCAAATTTTATCTGTCAGATCACGGATGCTACTACATGATACATTTTGAAGGTCTGATGATGACCAGCTAAGTGCTAATTGGTTCTCAGTGACGGATATAGCTAGAATGATCTAGCTTTCAGATTTTATCTTATTGAGCACGGATGCTACTACATGATACATTTTAAAGGTCTGATGATGACCAGCTAAGTGCTTATCGGTCCACAGTGACGGATATAGCTAGAATGACCACCATCTGGTAAATGGCACCATCAGTCTCCAAGGCCTCTTCGAGCTCTTTCAAATGAGTCCACACACGACGGTTCTACGTGGTGCCATCAATGAGATCCTATACTTACCTTCGGAGTCTACCATCAGGTAGCTAGTATCATCAGTCTCCAAGGCCTCCTCGAGCTCTTTCAAATGAGTCCAAACATGATGGTTCTACTCGGTGCTGTCAATGAGATCCTATACCCACCTTCGGAGTCCACCATTAGGTACGAGACATCATCAGTAATCCAGATCTCCATCTTCCATCAAACGAAATTCTCAAGACAAAATAATTAAAACGATAAAACAATTAACACCATTAAAACAATAACATACATTACATAACATCGCGCCTGTAATCCCCAAAGGGTTAGGCAGAGGTGTACCTAATAGTAGGCGTGATGTTATGTTATGTATGTTATTATTTTAATGATTTTAATTGTTTTATCGCTTTTAGAGATAAAACAATTGTAGTCGTTCTTGTAGCACGGATGCTACTACATGATACATTTTGAAGGTCTGATGATAACCAGCTAAGTGCTTATCGGTTCTCAGTGACGAACGTAGTTAGCATGACGTAACTTTAAAATTTTATCGATCTGAGCACGGATGCTACTACATAATACATTGTAAAGGTCTGATGATGACCAGCTAAGTGCTAATTGGTTCTCAGTGACGGTTATAGCTAGAATGACCTAGCTTTAAAATTTTATCGATCTGAGCACGGATACTACCACATGATACATTTTGAAGGTCTGATGATGATCAGCTAAGTGCTTATCGGTTCTCAGTGACGGGTGTAGTTAGAATGACCTAACTTTCAGATTTTATCTTATTGAGCACGGATGCTACTACATGATACATTTTGAAGGTCTGATGATGATCAGCTAAGTGCTTATCGGTTCTCAGTGACGGATGTAGTTAGAATGACTTAGCTTTCAGATTTTATCTTATTGAGCACGGATACTACTACATGATACATTTTGAAGGTCTCATGATGATCAGCTAAGTGCTTATCGGTTCTCAGTGACGGGTGTAGTTAGAATGACCTAACTTTCAGATTTTATCTTATTGAGCACGGATGCTACTACATGATACATTTTGAAGGTCTGATGATGACCAGCTAAGTGCTTATCGGTTCACAGTGACGGATATAGCTAGAATGACCATTATCAGGTAAATGGCACCATCAGTCTCCAAGGCCTCCTCGAGCTCTTTCAAATGAGTCCAAACACGATGGTTCTACGCAGCGCTGTCAATGAGATCCTGTACCCACCTTCGAAGTCCACCGTCAAGTAAATGGCATCATCAGTCTCTAAGGCCTCCTCGAGCTCTTTCAAATGAGTCCAAACACGACGATTCTACGCAGTGCCGTCAATGAGATCCTTTACTTACCTTTGGAGTCCACTATCAGGTAAATGACATTATCAGTCTCCAAGGGGTCCTCGAGGTCTCAACACCATTAAAATAATAAGATACATAACATAACATCACGCCTACTATTAGGTACACCTCTGCCTAACCCTTCGGGGATTACAGGCGTGATGTTATGTAATGTATGTTTTTATTTTAATGGTGTTAATTTTTTTATCGCTTTTAATTATTTTGTCTTGAGAATTTCGGTCGATGGAAGATGAAGATCTGGATGACTGTTGATGTCTCGTACCTAATGGTAAACTCCGAAGGTGGGTATAGGATCTCATTGACGCCACTGAGTAGAACCATCGTGTTTGGACTCATTTGAAAGAGCTCGAGGGGGCCTTGGAGACTGATGATACCAGCTACCTGATGGTAGACTCCGAAGGTAAGTATAGGATCTCATTGATGGCACCACGTAGAACCGTCGTGTGTGGACTCATTTGAAAGAGCTCGAAGAGGCCTTGGAGACTGATGGTGCCATTTACCTGATGGTGGTCATTCTAGCTATATCCGTAACTGTGAACCGATAAGCACTTAGCTGGTCATCATCAGACCTTCAAAATGTATCATGTAGTAGCATCCGTGCTCAATAAGATAAAATCTGAAAGCTAGGTCATTCTAACTACATCCGTCACTGAGAACCGATAAGCACTTAGCTGATCATCATCAGACCTTCAAAATGAATCATGTAGTAGCATCCGTGCTCAATAAGATAAAATGTGAAAGCTAAGTCATTCTATCTACATCCGTCACTGAGAACCGACAAGCTCTTAGCTGATCATTATCAGACCTTCAAAATGTATCATGTAGTAGCATCCGTGCTCAGATCGATAAAATTTTAAAGCTAGGTCATTCTAGCTATATCCGTCACTGAAAACCAATTAGCACTTAGCTGGTCATCATCAGACCTTCAAAATGTATCGTGTAGTAGCATCCGTGCTCAGATCGATAAAATTTGAAAGCTAGGTCATTCTAGCTATATCCATCACTGAGAACCAATTAGCACTTAGCTGGTCATCATCAGACCTTCAAAATGTATCATGTAGTAGCATCCGTGCTCAATAAGATAAAATCTGAAAGCTAAGTCATTCTATCTACATCCGTCACTGAGAACCGATAAGCACTTAGCTGATCATTATCAGACCTTCAAAATGTATCATGTAGTAGCATCCGTGCTCAATAAGATAAAATCTGAAAGCTAAGTCATTCTAACTACATCCGTCACTGAGAACCGATAAGCACTTAGCTGATCATCATCAGACCTTCAAAATGTATCATGTAGTAGCATCCGTGCTCAGATCGATAAAATTTTAAAGCTAGGTCATTCTAGCTATATCCGTCACTGAGAACCAATTAGCACTTAGCTGGTCATCATCAGACCTTCAAAATGTATCATGTAGTAGCATCCGTGCTCAGATCGATAAAATTTTAAAGCTAGGTCATGCTAACTACGTTCGTCACTGAGAACCGATAAGCACTTAGCTGGTTATCATCAGACCTTCAAAATGTATCATGTAGTAGCATCCGTGCTACAAGAACGACTACAATTGTTTTTTGCTACAATTGTTTTATCGCTAAAAGCGATAAAACAATTAAAATCATTAAAATAATAACATACATATAACATAACATCACGCCTACTATTAGGTACACCTCTGCCTAACCCTTTGGGGATTACAGGCGCGATGTTATGTAATGTATGTTATTGTTTTAATGGTGTTAATTGTTTTATCGTTTTAATTCTTTTGTCTTGAGAATTTTGTTTGATGGAAGATGAAGATCTGGATGACTGATAATGTCTCGTACCTGATGGTGGACTCCGAAGGTGGTGTATAGGATCTCATTGACGGCAATGAGTAGAACCATCGTATTTGGACTCATTTGAAAGAGCTCGAGGGGGCCTTGGAGACTGATGATACTAGCTACCTGATGGTAGACTCCGAAGGTAAGTATAGGATCTCATTGATGGCACTACGTAGAACCGTCGTGTGTGGACTCATTCGAAAGAGCTCGAAGAGGCCGTGGAGACTGATGGTGCCATTTACCTGATGGTGGTCATTCTAGCTATATCCGTCACTGTGAACCGATAAGCACTTAGCTGGTCATCATCAGACCTTCAAAATATATCATGTAGTAGCATCCGTGCTCAATAAGATAAAATTTGAAAGCTAGGTCATTCTAACTACATCCGTCAATGAGAACCATTTAGCACTTAGCTGGTCATCATCAGACCTTCAAAATGTATCATGTAGTCGCATCCGTGCTCAATAAGATAAAATCTGAAAGCTAGGTCAATCTATTTACATCCGTCACTGAGAACCGATAAGCACTTAGCTGATCATCATCAGACCTTCAAAATGTATCATGTAGTAGCATCCGTGCTCAATGAGATAAAAGCTGAAAGTTGGAGCATTCTGACTATTTCCGTGACTGAGAACCGATAAGCAGTTACCTGGTCTTCATCAGACCTTCAAAATGTATCATGTAGTATGAGAGACCATCATTAGGTACGAGACATCATCAGTCATCTAGATCTCCATCTTCCATCAAACGAAAATCTCAAGACAAAATAGTTAGATAACATAACATCACGCCTGTAATCCCCGAAGGGTTAGGCAGAGGTGTATCTAATAGTACACCCACATTTCGCCAGTTATGTTTAAGTCCCATATAATAGGGGCGAGCCTATTGCCATCAACCGGGCGCAAATCCAGACTCCGTGGCTGTTACCTATAATTTCCTGATGGAAAAACCCAATAACACTTTGCCCGACCCGGGAATCGAACCCAGGACCTCATGCTCAGCATCGTGCTTACGACCACTAGACCAACGAGGCAGTCCAAAAATAAATAATATCATAGATATATCTATATACCAAAATATCTACTAAGAAACGTAGGTTATTTACCAATAGTTTTGGAGAGCTCGGCCACGCGTCACTTTACGTTTATTAGGCATAGTCAGCTTAGTCTATGATAGGTGCAAACAACAAAACGAAAATACAAACTACTTTAAAGATATTTACAAACTTATTTTCTGTTCTTATTTTACGAAATATTGATAACTATACAATTTAAAATATGTTTTAATTCAGAAAACATTAAAAACGTGAACTTTTGAATTTTATTTGTGAAGTAATGACATGCGTGCAGTCCACCCGTGACAACAGTCATCGAGACACTGGCGCAGCGCGTTCCAAGTATGCGCGACGGGTCTCGCGCCGAATTTGCCTCAAAATGTCGGGAATTAATTTATTATTTTAAAAATTTATTACAAATCAGAGAAAATAAACAATACGGATTGTTAAATACATCACTACGTATTTTTGGGTATAAAATTCATACCGAACTATTCAGCCGTTACAGAGACAAAATTCGATTTAGGTTAAGACATACTACGATTTTTTATTAAATAATGTGAAGGTTTATTAAAATTTTAAACAATACGAATTATTTGTGATGACTTTAAGTATAACATATATTTTTTATATGGAAATCGTACGGAAGGATTCCTCAACAAATTTCTTTAAACATACGTCGTTTTTGGGATTTTAGCAACGCAACGGCCTTAATATTACAAACGAATAGCCATGGGTAGGTAGCGCTCCCGAGTGGGCGTTCCCAGTGTGTGGATGTATGATGGATTGTTATAATTTTTTACGATGTTTAAGTTTTCATAATCTTACTGAAGGAAGGCAGTAATGTCGACAAGTAACTATGTACTTGCGGTTTCTATGACAGGGCCATGCATTGTAAATTGTAATCAACAGTAATTAGAACAGATTAACACACTTAGTAACGGTTCATTGACAACAACAGGGAATAGGGATAGACCAATTAAATGCGAAAAGACGTTAAAATATAACAGTAAATGAGTAAGTACTTTTTTATGGACAATTAATCGTTTAATTTCTTTGTTGTTAATTCCTTAATAAATTGCAGCTATAAAACCTTTTGTGAAAGACGCGGAGCTTTGAGATAGATTTTATTAATTAAGGTGAAAGATACAGGCTGCTCCCAGCCATTTTCCCGCTAGATGGCGTTGAAGTCAACATTTTTAGTTTATTTGTGTTTTTGTGTAATTGGAAAACTATTAAGTCGTAGGAGTAGCAATTGCGGTTATCGGACATTACGTTTTATCGAACTGGGTCACATCATTGTCATAATATCCACCTAATTCGACACAAAGGTGTAATTTAAAATCTGTCATTGAATATAGCGTCGTTTACACACACAGACGTAGACGTGAGCGAGTACATTTACGAAGATTGAACACTAGATGGCGTGAATGAAAAAAAATGTTTTTCATTTTTCTTTATGGGTAGATTGGGTTGGCAGAACTACAGAACGCCACCTGCTACGGTATATCATCATCAGCCTATAATGTTCCCACTGCTGGGACACGGCCACCACGCGGGCCCAGTGGGGTAGATGTCACGTCTTCAAATTTTTGGTTCTAGGACATTTCACCATGATTTGCTTCATATTTATTGAGAGCATGTGGTGATGCAATACATTCCACAAAGTAATGCGCCTGTCTGGATTTGAACCCAAGACTTACTGTTCGTGAGTCGGTATATTTTATTATGTACGATTGTTAAAAATAAAAGGTATATTTGTTGGTGTAAACTATTTAATTTTGGGAAATAAATTATGTCAACAATAATGACAATAAAACGCAGTTTTATTTTACTCAAAAAAATCTAAATCAAAACTCATTTATTCAAACTAGGCTGATAATCAGCACTTTTCGAACGTCAAAATTTACTTTACTTTACTTATTTACAAGTGACAGTCCCCCAAAACGCCCACCCTTCGACACTTCCTAGTGTTTTTGCTGGAAAGAAGAAGTGGCGGAACAAACTCTCCAGCAACACATCTGTCTGTTTGGTTAGAAGAACCAGACTCGATACAATACTATGGTGTAAGTTAATATTACGATTGACTACAATCAATAATAAAAGGTATATAAAAATAAAACATAAAAAAGACATAACATATTATCAGTAAACTAATTTAGGAGAAAGAACATAAATTACAAACATTGTCTTGTGTTCAACTCAACGACCAGCTATTCTTATCATTTTAGTAGTTGTTAATGGAATAGTAAGCTTTTGAACAAACTACATTAGGTACACTATTGATTTTTTTATCAAACCAGAAGAATTTGAAGTAACATAATTAAATGCTGATACATGCATAATCACTCAAAACTAATAACACTTATGATTAGTAACAGTACCAATTATTACAATAATTATACATTTCATAACACGTAAGAAACTATAATTCCTAGACAAGAGCTACAAATATAAAACGATTTATTATGAGATAATAACAAGGAAGGTGAAAAAAATATTTCCTAATTTGGAAGCACTCAACAAAAGCATATAATAAAACGAAAATATAAAGCTCTTTATATGAAGTAAGTATACCTAAGAAGTATTATTTCACCTTTTGATACAAAATAAAAAGAAATATACAATGATAATGTAGATTCTAAACAAACTACTACCATAATACAATTAGAACAAAAATCATTTGATTTGTTGATTTCGCCCACTGCCTTGAAACTTTCTTTGAACCAACTGCTACACTGCTGCTGCAACAAAGAAAACATACTTAGCATATAATTCTTACTTTTTGACCAATATTATTTACCATTCACTTCAAAATATTATTTACCGTCAATCTCCAAAGCTGCTCTGAAATAAAACTTTACTTCTCTTATTTGCTTGAATTTCTAACTGATGTTGATGTTGCAGAAGGATTTGAAGCCTTCAAAGCAATTTTTTCATTGGCTGCATAAATGAGAGCCCACACTTCTGGAGCAGTATTTTTCAAACTTTCTACGAGATCTTCTTCCTTCTTTTCAGTTCCATCTGTCTATGTTTTATTTACATTGCAGTAATAATCTTTGGCTTCAAAATATTTCGCCCAGAAAGAAGGAGCTTAGTGTTGGCCAAGATCTAAAAAGAACAAAATATAAATACAGAATAATATGCTTCACTGATCCTGGGATGACTTACAAATTTGATTTATTCATTTACCTTGTAGAGTGCACTGGTATAGTTTTTGATTACGTCATTCTTGCATTAATTTTTTTTTATTTTGTTCCCATATGACACTTTCTCTATCAATTTTGCAAACACAGAGGAGTCTCCGTCACCAATAAAACTCAAATAGCGAAGTTGATGTATTTCTTCACTCTTTTGAAAGCCTTCCACAATAATTTCCGATTCCATTGCTGTAGATGGTCCAGTAAAATTTTTGCAGCAATTATGTGCTTTCATATCCATGTTTCTCCTCCCATAATATTGACATGTATAACAATATTTGTTTCTAACACCAAGAAGCAGGCCTGGAAATGAAAAGCAACACTTGTAAATAATGCACATAATAACATACATACATAAACTCACGCCCTTTTCCCATGGGGGTAGGCAGAAACCACAGAACGCCACTTGCTACGATCCTTACATACTCCTTTTGCCTCGTCCACATTCATACATCTGGTCATACACGCACGCCGGTTACGAGTACTACGCACCTGTCCTTTCAGAAGAACGGCACCAATATGATCAGTGTATGTCTTTCTAGGGCGTCCCCTCCCGGCATTACCACTCACATAATAAAAAAGTCATAAAGAACCAAATTTGTTTTTAGTAAAATATTAACTTACCATACCAGATGACGAGTCAAAGTTATGCCCGTATGACCTTTTTGAATAGCAATTGATCTTTCTTGTTCACCAGCAATTTTAATTTCCTCTGTCAAATGTTCTAACCACACACTGCCTTATTTTCTTTCAACTCGACGAAATTTATTGGCTGACATTGTTGGAATATCCATAAGACTTGTTATGTGAGCTGCTTGAGTGTAAAAGCTACCAGAAGTCACAGTTGCCCACACAAATGCAGTTTTTATTTTATTACTGCTACCAATGTTTCCACGCTCGATCACAGCACTTGAAAATTAATTCACTTCGAAATCCATCATGTCTTTCACTAACAAATTCAATTTGTGAAGATTCACACATATTTCAATGTCTTTCCAGAAGAAATGCCCACTCTATTACATGCTTCAAGTCCACTATGCGATACCCAGATATCTCAGACAAGCCTTTATTTGGACCAGCTTCCACAATCAATTGAAAATGATCGCAAGTGCAGGAGAAGTGCAGACGGATTTTCCTTCAACTCTCAATGTCAATTGGGTTGCGTTCAAAAGATGTACTATAGTCGGGGTGGGTCAGTTCTTAAAATAAAGCCTTGTTCACGGTTTAAACTTTAATTAAAACTCAGGAATAAACACATTACACAAATTAAAACTCTGCCATCTCAAAAGTATCTCTCTTACCCAGTGCCAACATTTTAGGTTATAACATTCAAAACAACATTATCATAAGAACTTAAAACTATAACGCTACGAAAGCCAATCAGCGGCCGAGTAGCGGCGCGACGACAGATCAGTGATTGGTCGGCGCGAGGCGCGGGAGCAAACATGCTAGCGCGTTGGTGAATATCTTTGAGGCGGCTGTCCTCTATTGGCCCTCTTACGGCCAGAGAAATGGGAGCGTTCGGAAACGTTTTCCGCTATAGTACGTAATAAAATTTTACTTATCTTTATATTTCAATGTTACCTTTAGATTCCTCGTAGAACTGGTCAACGAATAAGAAAAAAAAAACAGATTATAATAACTTGTTCAAAATAAAGCACGGAACAGAAAAAAAACAGATTGTAACTGAATTATATTTGTTTCTGAACGCACCATAACAAATTTCGACGTGAAAAAGCTTGGTAGGTATCTACTACAAAATAAAACAAACTATAAATATTTAAATATGTGTGTCTGTTTGAAACTGTTTGCAAAATGCGTAAAAGGTGACGTAATCCGGCAAAACCATATTTTGCAAATGTTTGCAAGTTTAATTTTGTGATTACCTACTTTGGTAGTTTACCGATTTAAAATAATTTTATTTATTGTTGACCAAAAACATATTATTCAAATAATACTAAGAAACACTGACTTTGTACTCATCACTGACACGTATGACGTAGGTAATTAGTATTGTGACGAGATTTCATAAAAATCACGGGCCAACTTGATGTTTCTAATACCACCGAAAATAGAATTGTGTTTTTAGAATATTTAACTATTATACCTACGATAAATTAGAATTACAATAATACAGTATAATAGATAATAATGAATCAAATGTATACTGAAGAAATATTGCAATTAAATCAATGAAAATGCATAGCATACAAAATAATAAGTACGCAAGAACTTCCGCGCGCAAATCATATAGCGCGGGACAACCGAGCTAGGAATGTATTTTCTAAGTTTCTAACAGTCAAACAAGTGAACGAAGTTTGGCAACGCCTTTTTTTCGTCCACATATTGCATGTAGGTCAAGGTTACGAAGAACGGCATCGTTGCATAAAACCTTCCTACGACTACTGGTATTTATGTTGCCATACAACAATAAAATTGTTTACATTAAAAAAAAAAACATAACATTGATGTCATCAGTTTTATGTTATTTTATATTGTTATTTTTTTGAACGGTTGGAAAGGAAATAATTAAAACTAATTATTGATTTAACAGAATTATTATAAGATCGTCTGCACCTGCACGCCATCTAGCGTGCCATAGTCTAAACAAGTTTACTTGTCATTATTTGTCAAAAGTCACGCACACTACTAAAGAAGTGTCAAATTTTGCCGGGATTTCACTATTGTTTTTCTCGCTAAATAATGTAAGATAATGCCCAAAAAGGTCGATTGCGGACACTTTCCATTGTTGAGAAGTGATAAAATGATAAATTTTAAAGAAAAAGTCTCTGTGTGTCGTGTAAAGGTGTATTTCAAAAATGTATGGAGGGTCGCTTGACACATCCACCTTAACTTTAAACAATTTATGCGGTTTACTTTGATATTAGATTTACTAATTGTAGGTACCTACTACCTACTTTAAATAATATCGACATAACCATTATCATTTCTTGAATATTAATAAATTTTGGAGGTCATATTGTTTCCAGTTTCAAGCCAGAAACACCATCGTTAAATGGACAATAATTATAATAACGAGACAATAAAGATTGAAAAGAGTAAGTATAAAAAGTGAAAGTGTTCCGTCTTGTTGTTGGGAGAAACAAACGTGTCCCTAACTGCCGCACTCAGAGAGCTTTAATGATTACTTAGGCCATCACTTAGTAAAGGTTTTGACAGTTTTGTCATAAAAAAGTAAGTCAAACCTTTACTAAGTGACGGCTTAAGTAATCATTAAATATCTCCGAGTACCGCAGTAAGTGTACAATTAACGTTGACCGTGTATGTAATGTCGAGCCGCTTTCCATTAGACGGTCTATTACACGCACGTCGACAGTGCATCGCTCCGATTGAACGGCCAATAGAGGCGGCCATGATTATAAACGGAATCATACTTAATCTGCTACTTGCTCCATACCAACTATTTACTACATCAATACCAGTTTGCCTTCAAGACCAGACGCATACCACATACTGCAACTAACCAAATTATTGTATAGATACCACGAGAACTATAAACCCGCCGCATATTGATTTACTCTATGAGATAAACTGCTGATTAAGCGATGCCATTTAGAGAGAGAACATTTAGTAGATGATGGAAACTTCCAATACCTATTGATGATAATATTAATAATAAGAAGACGCTAACAGCACAAACAACGCCGATAATAAAGTTATTTCAAGGACTTTCACCCTTTGGGCTGATTATTTATTATATTGTACGTGTCACAGGCAAACAAGTTAATTACATTGGTTCTCGTAGAGACAAAGATAAAGGACAATAAATCGTCTCGTGAGCGGTCAACTGTGTAAATGTAAACCCATCATCTTGTGGCAACAAGGCGAATAAAAAAGTTGATTCGCTGATTCAACATGGTACGAAGTAACTCGCATAAATATGGGTGTATCAAGGTCCCGTGACTGCGGAAACATTGGTAACGCTTCCTTTCACCCGTGCAGTTGGGACGCGGGGCTAGCGGCTGCACGTGCACTAAAAGCTCGCTGACTGGCGATGCAACCAAGTAAACACTACGAACTGGTACTCCAGGTGTATTGCCAAGTACGCACTCAAGCCTCACCTCGATACGCTTAATTAACCACACTGAATTCAATCTTATAATGCTGTCATCAGTCTTTGTCTCGTGATTGGATACTGGTCTATTTTGGTGCTGAGGGCAAAGAATTTATGTAGTACAACGCCAAATTCACATGAGACTATATCCCAGTTGTTTATAATAGAAAAAGTATATAAATGTTACAAGGTACACGAATAAACGAAATCACATTTCAAAGATTTTATTATGAGGAAAAATCTGTTATATTGTCGTATATATTTCTGATATACTCGTAGTTGTAAACACCTCGACTTGTTTTGACCTAGGCGGTACATTAGTTTTTCTAGCCAACGATTACATTGGGATAATAAACACGACGTAGATATTTACATTCAAATGAAATGCCATTAAAACCTTATGCTTGTTATCAGTTTACAGATAAATGTTTGACCCCATTATCTGTGTATAAACACGCAACGACTTCCAATCAGTGACCGAAGCCGAAGATACTCGCAGGAAGAACGATTTTTTCTTATTATTATTAGATTTTTTTACTACCATTAGGTACGAAGTGTAACCCAAGATCATTATTTCAGGCAGTACCTGCTTTTACTTTAGTCTACTAGGGACTAGATGTTGAAATGTATTTAATTAAAAATTGATTAGCAGACGTAAAATAAGAACAGCCAGTGTACCTGGAATTAAACACCTGAGGAAATCTTTAAGGATTATCTTGTGAACAGAACAAAGCTGTGCTGTATACAGCTTAGCAACTGGATTTATATTTAATACGATCTACCTGGTAAATACAATGCTCGCGATTTAACGTCATTGCCTATTATAACATAAGGCGAACAGTCCCTAATCTTAACCCATCATCTCCCAAGACTTTTTGAGATCGAGCCTGCCTAAATTCTATCTATTCTCCCAATAACATGTAAAAGAGATCGCAGTTAATGATGGGTTGATAATCAAACACATAACCCTTATTTTGGGGTTCGTGACTACTTGAGTATTCCCAATATTTTCAGATGAATATGCGACTAACAATACGAAAACTGGGTTCAGTATAAATAAACACTAATAAATTGTGTTCTGTAATTAAACAGTCAGCCAAACACTCAAATCATCATTTCGAAATGATGCGCAATATTTAAACCTGTAATAAAATAGCAGCACATCAAATATTTTCGGTACTTATGGGTATCTATTCTAAATTGACACTGGGAGCTGTAAATCATGTGTAATAGCACTCAAGTCGTAGACGGTCGTCTGATACGACGATATTTAAACTAGATATCTAAGCTGTTGGACCATAGCCAATGTATCCAAAAAGAATTTTGACAACATTTTTGAGATATATTGATACCAACCTATAAAGTAGAATCATCACATCAAATTCGGGTGTTGGAAGGAGTAATAAAAGAATTTATGTCGCCTCTTAGTTAGTTCTACAAGAATAGTCGAGAGAAAACCGCAACACGCGCTCAGTGACAAAGTGAGGAATAGAACAAACGGTTAACGAACCACAAAAAAACATTACACCGACCATACCACAGAAATGTTTTAAAAGATTGTTCAAACACGACGCTCGAGTAATAACACGGTAAGTACACAAGTTTCCGTTAACTCCTCCTCACTGGTATTAAATTCTTTCTCATAAAATTCTTCACTTATACATTTATTCTTCTAAATAAACTTTAACAACCATTGACTCCAAGTTCAAAGAAATACATAATGATTTTGAAACAAGTGCTACGAATTGTGAGTATTTTTGAAATATTGATACTCATTATGGATGGCATTTAGGCCGTTGTCTATATAAATGCCCAAGTGAACACAAAATGCGGTCACCGCATCATGTCTTCTTCCATACTTCTCTATTACTCGTGATCTCATCAGACACCTACTAAGAAAGAAGGTCCCTCTTATCCTTCATACAGTCTATTCATTGGCTCTTTGGTGTTTCTCTACAATTATACCCATCCACATTCCCCATTAAAATCCAGCCACCTTTTGTATGAACAGAAAAAACATTAAATTATCATGATACAAAACTAAAATACCAAATGAAATTAGTAGCTGTCTAGAAATAGCTTAGTAAAAGATAGTAGTAGTATTTCTGCCGATTTGAACAATTATTTGTGAAATCACTGTTCTAAACCTCTTTATTACAGCATATATCGATGTTATCCAAACAATGATGAATTAAGAAGAAACTATAATATTGAATGTTATAGTTATGACGGTCTGTTGATTAGCGAGCGTCAACGAACGGTCGTAGACAAATGAACGCCCGCTGGAGACGGCTGCCATCAAAACTACAAAGAAAGTAGGTGGCCTGGCATTTTGCTTGGCGACGAAACACATAGCTGATATGTATTTACGACAAATATTTACATTCAACTACATAACATCTAACAGAAGCATACACTTCACAACATGAACCGTTTACAAAATCTAAGAATACTTTAAAGGAAATTCCTGCAAGTTTTGTTTTTCCAGAAGTTGTGACTGTGAACCGGTTTCGGATCTTTACCTAAAATAGCAATGGTGTTCATTTTAATTTCGATTTAACAGAGAGGCAGATTCAATGCCCTATTTATAAAATTGTGCATTATTTACATTGAAAACGTAGCTTTATTTGATTATATTTTGGACACAGTAAAAATTTTGAAGTGAAGCTTGCATATCTTAAAATCTTAAATAGTTCAGTTAAACGATATAAAACCATGGGTTTTAAAACAACAAGAGCCTTTGTGATAAACATAATGCTCGTATTAAAATACCAGTTTCAAAACCAAAACTATTTGAGAGTAACCGACTATAACGACCTACTAATTATGTGTAAGTCGGATATCGAGGATATAAGAAAAAAATAGATTAGAAGTCAATTATTTATAGATCTAGAAGTGGGTTAAACGTTTCTTAAAAATAAATGTCACACATGAACGCGTAAGTTAACGCAATTTTATTCAAAAGTCATCATTTCGTCAATTCAAACCTTACCACAACCAAAAAATCTTTTGAAACAGTTTTTATTTTTGATTAAACAGTAAAGAATCGAATAAGATCTTGATATTGACTTTATTCCTAAACTTCTTGTCACAGAGAATAACTGCTAGATACTCGAAATTATAGGCATGAAGGCATCATCGTTGAAACTGAGCATTTGGTAGTGATATTCATCCCATTATAAAGTGAATGATTAAACATAGACGCAGGTGCCCTGCTTTTTCAGCGACCGGTATCACCGTAAATAAACCCAGTCGGCATTCGTAATATACAGGGTAAGTTTTTGAGATACAGCGAAAACCGTCATGAGAAAAGGTTTTGAGAACCCCAGTTCACGTCTCTTTTAAGAAATATTTGTGTTCTTCGTAGTTTTGGGTTGAAGTTTTATCACAAAAGCTCGCTTCGTAAAGTCAAACATTGAATGCACGCCTTGAGTAAGTAAGAAACAAAGGAAATGATACCGCAACTTTTTAAATTCGTTTTCTGCTCACTGCTGAAGGTATCACATTAAAATAGATACCATTGTACGTAAATATGGTTCCGTTGTGGCTTTGTTAAATAGTTATATTGATCCTGTTACGCATTTTGCCTCTAGGGATAGCAGAAATACAACATTGTTTTTGCTCATAAACCTCAGTTTCGAGAATCGCTTTGAGACTTCTGATTACAATAGCCAAAGGCCCCTGAAGTTTGATCCCTTAGGGCTGATATTGAATGACACTTGCTAAAGCAAAAACAGGCACAGTTTTTATTTATATGCAATATTTGGTTACATTATAAACTAAAAAGATTACAAGGACCAAATTGAAAAAATCTCTCAATTTTCTGGCATATGCTCGCTCGCACATCACATAAATTCCATTCGAATATCGTAATTTAATATTATTTCGGTTTCATCGAAAGGGTATTAGGGTGCTCTGAACACAATAAAATGCGTGTAAGTGAAACGGATACAATACAATCAATTCACCGAAATTACTTCGAGACAAGACACGAAGTAATTGAAACAAATACTGAGACAAACCTTCAATATTGGTCGTTTTTGAAAATTTATGAATTTAATCAATTCATTTTGAATGTAAGATAAACTACATTTAAATGCTTTATTTAGCAAATATTACGATTGTAAATCACACAATTATTACATGAGTTTACATACATAATATCTCCGAACTAGGTTTGCACAGCAGAGGCATGTAGTAATATATTTCTAAAAATAAATAAACGTAAGCTCTTAACTATGTATGTTTGCAAGATATTGATCCCTTCGTATGTGTCATTGTCTCGCTCGGCAGTGAGCTTGTGTTTTGGAGCAATATTGTTCCCAAACTGACACAGGAGCCAAAGAACGCGCGGATCACTAACGTTTCGAATTCAGGTAGGTATCTGTGGTATTTTGAAATTAGCCAAACTGGTAAGGGTTACAAAAGTTCTTGGTAATGTTTATATTACGAGAATGATGTATTTACTCGGTAAACATCAGCGCGGGCGAATGTAAAAGAAAGCTTCCGCCAGCAAACAAAATGACGCATCTCGTATGGCCCAATGCTAAGGGTACTTTTCCACCAGAGATGTGCTATGCTACGTTGCTATGAATGCGTTTAATATCCACCAATCATATTCATTGGTGCACATTGCTTAGCACTGGTGGAAACGGATTCAACTAAGATATGTTTTTATATGGAAGTATGCGTGCTATGGATGTGTGCTATGGATGTGTGCTATGGATGTGTGCTATGGATGCGTGCTATGGATGCCTGCTATGGGTCGTCACGAGTGGTGTAGCTATGTGCAGAGCAGAGTACCCACAGTTTGGCCCCTCGCCGCTTCTCTACTATCGATACATCGCATAGCTCGAGCTGCACATCTTCCTCGCGCAGCTACTTTGCGGCGGCGCATCTTCATAGCACATCTTACTTGCACCGCTACATACTTCTTACTTCCACCAGAGATGTGCTATGCAGCTATGCTGCGAGAATGTTAAAGCTAAGCTGTGAATCTAAGTGACCGTTTCCACTGATACTAAGCTATGTAGCGGTGCGAGTAAGATGTGCCATGAAGATGCGCCACCGCAAAGTAGCTGCGCGAGGAAGATAACTTTGCGAGAGTTACGCAACTCGAGCCCCTTTCAGCTACAAACGCGGGCCGTAGGTACTCTGCTCTGCACATAGCTACACCACTCGCGACCATACATTGTATAGTACCCATCCATAGCACGCATCCTTCCATACAAAAACATATCTTAGTTGAATCCGTTTCCACCAGTGCTAAGCTATGTGGACCAATGAATATGATTGGTGGATATCAAACGCATCCATAGCAACTTAGCATAGCACATGGTGGAAAAGCACCCTAATAGACGAGTGCGTTTACTTAAAACTGTAAAATCTTCCTTCTTGGACGGAAGATTTTTAAACTCCCATATAGCGAGATATTTCAGCACCTAGTAACTGGTAGTTTCAAAGCCTTCATGGCCGACTGAAATATCGATGGTCAATATTCTGTTACAATATTGTGTTAAGTGCCGGTGCCTGCCAGCTTTCAGCTTGCTCGTAATTTCTGTTGCAATCAGGGTCGACCACAAAATCTCCGGCCTATAAATCTAACAGCGCCTATGAGCAAGTCAATTGTTTAGTATTTACACGACTTCGGAAAGTTGTTCGGCGTCTTTATTTACACACACCGACCAATGCGTGTACAATTTACGAATTCAATAATACGTAATGCGCCCATTTCATATGTACCGTGTTATGTACAGGCAGAGAGAAAACTCGTACACATTTTCTTGACGCGTAAAGATTTAAATAGCAGAAACCAAGCCGTCATCCGAGGCAAGATGTGGGACGGAAACCTATTTGCCATATCGTGGCGAACTAAGTGCTATTCTCACGGTAGGGGAGAAAATGCTAGTTCCGTTCACTTTATCTACTATTAACTTTTAAATTAAATCGATGTGTAGAATGATGATAAGTTTGATAATAATTTTGTGCGTATATTGCGTATTTATTACATAAGTTGTTATTGGCAGATATTCTTCTCTTTTTGTTTTGACATCGTATCAATTTTGTATTTTTCTGATATTTTATTAGGTTCTACGATTGTGTTGTACTGTACCAAAAAACCGCGTTTCGCAACGTTTCATCGAAACTAAGTTGTAACTCATACCTAATGAATGTTACAATAAGTAATTGAAAAGTTTATCTCCAAAAGGGCTAGAGATAAGTAAATTTCCGTCATTTCGATGGAGTTCCAAACGAGCGAAATAAGTAAGTCATTAGCAGATCCAACAAGGGCGACTCTGACCGACTGTGTTTCGAACATTTAAATTAATTTGTAACTTTCAGGGGTTTCGCGAACACCAACAGATCTGCCATTAGAACAGGCCGCCCGGTAACGAAATTAGTAAAACGTAAAAGTGTTTTTATTGTTATAGGTATACTGAACATTTTGAAAAGGAACTGCTAATGTTGGATAACTTTTTAACATCGTTTGTAGTGAAGCTGTCGTCTGCTTATTTTCGATTTCAGTAGTGTAAATTCGTAGTGAATCAATACGAGCAGAGTATTAAACGGTTTAGTCTCAGTCTTACTCTCCCAGTTACCTGCCGCTATTTTAACGAGCAGGTAATCAAATAATACTTTAGGTAGGTGAGAATATCTCTCTCACACAATAATACAGATTATTCTGTGTTATTTAAGCGATACGCGAAAATAAGCACGATGTTTATTTGTATGTAATGGCTTACTGAATCTAGTACAATATGCGTCTTCTGGACCGTTTTTATTGAAGTTTAAATCTTTTCAAAAGATTTTTCACGTGTGTATTGCTGGAGTTGGCTTCTACTTTATTCATCCAATAGTTAAATACGGTTCCAAATAATAATAATGAGCCAGTATAAAAGAGGCCGGCTGCGATTTGGAACGAGGTTTTGCTTGCTGCTACCTGCGTGTTCGATGTTTCAATGTTTACTGGCAGGTAGTCGACCCAAAGTCGTGAAGTTAATACATCCATGAACAGGGAGATGTGAACAAAAGGCCGGTATGCGAATAATTTGTCCTTATTACCATTACTGGTGGAGTTTCGCGTTCACCTTGAGGCATGAACGGGTTCCTGTAATCTCCCCTTCCGTCGCTGCCGCTCGTTGGCGGCTCGCTCCAAATATTCAAAAAGAGGGGAGCAAGTCTATGGTTTTTATTAAATTCAATTTTTTAATCGTCTTACTTTGTAGGATATCAAGTAATACCACCAGTCTTCTGTTATAAGAATTGTTAAACACATAACACAATGTCAGGAAAATCTATTGATGTTTGATGCTGGGGGACATTACAATCCACAAACAGAATACCTACTTCTTGTGTACTAATATCGTGTTTGTTTAAATTAACACATGGTTAATTGCATCGTACGTATGGTTAAATCCTCTAATCATTTCTTTCGTGCTTAGGTCGTGTTTTAGCGTTGTCTAGGAATACCTTAACAATGTTTGGGTCTTTCTACCACAGATACGTTTATTTATGATTGAATCAAGTTTTCGTATTTATTAAAGAATGATACTTACGTACCTAGCTGACGACTTCAAAAACATCAATAAAGTGGGTTGGGATTATTAATAAAATTTGTTTCACAACAGTCAATTCGGTGGCGCCGAGTCGTCAAGAGCAGCTATCCAAACATAGACGTCAGTACAATGTATTTTGATCAATTTACATAACACCCCTTTATTCATTTATACAATCTTAGAATGAAGACTTTTAAAGAGTTGTAGAATGTCTAGTTCAATCTTAATTCAAGGCAGACAGATAAATAACCCATGTTATTATTATACAGTATTATAATGAAGAACACACGCATAAACATTAGCAATGAGGTGTTAAATTTCAGACGTATCTCTGCCTAGTTAGTGCAGTTAAATGTGCCTAAGTATTGGCTTACATTTTAAATCAACATTCCTGTTTATTTTTCGTCAAACAAAGAACGCGGCCAAAAGCCTTGTACTCGAGTTATAGTTGTTATAAAAGATGAAATTGCTCGATTTCAAATCTCGACGCTTGACAAATTCAAAATAATTGTTTTGTGGAGTCAAAATTCTTAGGATACATAAATACATTTAATTTTTAATTGTATATTTATGTACTTTTTATTGATGTTAGAGTATGTGGGTAGCTATTTTGTGAAATAATTCGTTAAAACTTGTTTACAACAACCTAATAATCATACACATGACCAGGTATTTTTCGCAGAAGTATAACCACTAAACGTAGAAAATACAAAAATACGTACCTAGCCTGTAAACAAAAATGATGAATACAAAATAAAAGTACTACTATTGACTATTATTACAACGTTGTGAGGGTTGTGAATAAAATGAAAACGTCTCTTTTTATCTTACGTCATTATAGTGTAGCAGAAAAAGACAAATAGCATGGAATTTCAATGAATTCATTCAACTTCAATGTCATAACAATGGATGCAAGAAGAGATACAATATTACAATGATCCGTATTTTCGATTGGTAATTGTTAGTGAATTATGAATAATGTAACAAAAACCCTATAGGTAATAGTTCGTGGTGTTAGGTGAGTCCCGAGACATAAATAGGTTCAGGATAATTTGCAGTTTGTCAGATTTAATTATTGGGACAATAACAATGAACAGCCAACAACAGTTATGATCTATATAACCGTAGAGTAGGCATGTAACGCCATGCGCCATAAGTGCCATAACATTGTGCTCCGCCGTCTGACACCAGGGTTATCTTCAATACGTCCCGGGCTCGAAAAATAAATTATTATTTATGCCTGCATATAAATATTATTTATCGTTAAGATACTGAAGTGTATACTCACAGGATAGTACATCCCCTGCGGCGGCAAAAAAAAGGCCCCTGATCCCCACAGCTTGCCGTTTGTATTTACTTTGTGTTGCACAAAAATACACTCCACGTACGCCCTTTGGCTGGGCGTAAACTTCCACAACACTAACTTATAAATTCGAGGTAATCATGAGTATTTAATGGTATTACAATGAATAGTACTAAACTAATCAGGGTTGTTTAACTTTGAGGTTATGTGAGTATAGCGCGGAGGAACGCGCTCTAGCACTGAAAGCGGTTAATGTCGATGTGCAACAACGGCGGCTACGAGCACGCGTGGCCACTCAGCGAGTCGCCTCGCCCGTGCGAATCACTGTGTGAAAGACAAGGATAGAGAATCGAGTCGGTTTCATTCGATATCCAAGGCGCGACAAGTAATGTTGCTGTTCCTCTTACTCAAAATTACGGATGGTTTTTAACTTTTGGGTAGTAAGCACAAGTACAATTTAACAAAAATGTAAGTGCTGGTGTTTTTAATAAGTTTTGGGAGATACCTATATGTACTTTTTTTAATAATATTCGTTTAGGTACTCTCAGAATAGCAAAGTGAAAGTACCTATGTTCTATAAGAAGAAAATTCTCAAAATAAATGTTGCTTTTGTTCAATATCAAGGTCAAAGCTAAATTCCAAGCGAAAAACAACAAAAGCGTACATACAAGTGATTTAATCTATTAACTGCTAAAATAAAACAGTTTCTTTATTTTATTCTCTACTCATGATTATCTACGCTAAGCTACATTGAATGGAGTGAGAGAGAAACTGCACGGCAGCGGGCCCTCCCTTTGTTGTCCCTGTCGCAGTGCCGAGAACGGTTCGGATCAATGAATCGTTCCCGGGCCCCCCGCCCGGACCAAGCGTCATCCCAAGCTCTATGCTCCGCGCTCCCTCTCGCGTCTTCTCATCTCATTTCCCATTTACTTACCTACTCCCGTCACCCGTCCCACGTTCACCCATGGTTGTGATTCAAAAGATATTGTATTTTTTGTTAGTAGCTAGACCTACATAAACTTAAAATTCTTATATACTTTGTCGAAACGGCTCCGAGATTGTACGGTTCTAAGAATTTGTGAATGCTTCCTTGGATGAGAGAAGCAATACTATACTTTGTACCCACGTAGTTTCTCGTAATAATTTAGACAGTGCCTTTTTAAATAATTTGATAGCCAAATCAGTGGACTGATAGGTATCAGCAACTACTGATGGGTTTTAGTTTTAGTCAAAGCACATTATGAAATGAGAAGCGTTTAATTTACCTTCAAAGGTACAAAATATGCAAAAATATAAAACAATCGAACTTAGTAGGTACTTGTGCAAAATGTTCTCACAAACAAAGGAATTACAATAAATTATTGACTTCACAGCTGCACGCTACTCGACACCAAAAGTTACTGCGTCAATTTGTCTGTCTATCTCGATCTCAGAAACTGCAAAACTGTTTTAGATAAGTAGGTACTTAAAACTGTAATGTTTAATAAAAAAGTTGATCCGTGAGCATTCCAATTAAGAACTTCCAGCTCTCGTTTATTAATATAACGTCAAAGGAAGTAGCTAGTTAAAAATAATTTAAAATGACCAACAGCTTGGGCAATCCTAAACACAAAAAATTAAGACGCGTCTGTTATGTTATTTAGATATTAGATTAAAATAATACTGTAGGTACCTAAAATTATATAAATAATTACATTATTGTTACCTAAGTAAGAACTTCTATTCTATACATCTCGTATTATAAAACAAAACAACAACTATTTTCACAGGGGAAACGTAAAATAAGTTGCACTCATCTGTCCGGGTTACAAATGGCAGTTTTTTACCCCGCAGCTGTGTGGACCCCCGACCCGACGTATGTATGTGTGAGAACTGGAGCGGATATATTTCATTGTAGGTACATGAGGGTAGGGTAGAACTCTCTCAATGTGTGCAGGTCCGTGAAATGTCTTAAATACTTTTACGAGTACGTAGGTACACTTACTGGGTTTGCAAAATTGAATAAATTGTTTTACCCCTCGTTATCTCACGGACATCTGTTCCAAGTGTTCCAAGTGTTCCAGCTCGTAAATAATTTATAAATACGTCTACCTAAGTATTAAATCCCTATCGTTCGTTTACATAAAATATTATTATGGAAGGGCTTTTCAAAACCACGAAATGAATCCCTAAAATTATTATTAATAGAAACAATGGACAATATTTTGGAGGAGGTATCTGTAATCATTTTTACAAGTTCCGTTTGCTAATAACAAAGGCGTGATTCATTACTATTAAAATAAATCAATAACTTGCGAAACGAGTTTTAGCCATCGCTTAATAGTGGGAAGTTTAAACGGACAACGCCATCTGTTGGGGTAGTGTGGCATACAAATGACTAGCTTACGAAGCTGCCGGCTGGCGCTGGACTCGTTGGCAAGTCCATGGAATGAATGTAGTATATTGTTATGTTCCCCTCCCATCGGCAGTTGAGCAAACTCTGCACTAGATGTCGGTTGGAAGCTGAATATGAAACGAGTCCGTATTTCTTTTTGTGTTAAACTTTGAAAGTTATTGTAAAGTAGAAACTTGCTAGTTTTTGCGAGGCGAGTCCAGAAATAGCTGGTATAAACGTAAGTTAATACAAAAGTAGGTTTTTAAATGCCAACATTTGTATAAGATAATGAGAGAGATACAAAAATACGATGGGATTGGTGGGGTGGGATGTTTTAATTTTTAAATGAATTGTAACAAAAAACCAATTCGTAAAATAGCTACTAGCCCTAAGAACAGAAAGTCAAACAACTAGGTGACAACAAGAACGCAACCAACAAACCGCTGTGTATAAATAAAGAAATGCGTTTGAACTGATAATTACCTTCCTACCCTCTCCTATTTCAAAAGGTCTACAGCGTGTCGCATTACCAAAAAGTCAAAGAAAAGCTCAACGCGCAATTCAGGGATATCAGCATTTTCAGCGCGTAACTTGGCCTTTTAATAAAGTGGGTATTTGTTTCTAGCTGAATATTTTCAATAGAGGTTGAGGTGATTATTCGTAAACTTCACAAGATAAGGTTAGTAAGTGTTTTCATACAAATGTGAACGCTTAATTGATTGAATTAAATTAATAAAAACGGCTAAGAAAATTTCAGGTAAGTAAATGTTAAAAAAACGACTTGATTTTTGGAGCAAATATTACCTAGGTACATAAGTGATTTTTAACTTTTCATTACGCACTTAAACGCGGCGTAGTATAAATATACTATGACATCTAAAATTAATGTCCCTACCTACCTAAAATAAATCTCGTATCAATATTTACCTTGATACATTCATCAATGTACTCCCACTCTTGGTACCACTCCACTAACAACAGAAACTTTGTATTCATTGTGTACTCAAAAATATTAATTTAGGTACACTAATATTAATTAAAATTAAATATTTAATAATATCATAATTTTCACGACGCGACTGAAATTTCCAGTTATTTCGAATTTTAAATTACAACTTATCAGGTTTCATTAATTCCAAATTCGAAATCAATTACTTATTTAAAACATGCGAAATAATTTACGCAAAAATTATGTACTTAGGAACAACTATAGTAGCACATGAGTAGAAAAACGGATTTCTACTCATGTGGTAGACAGCAGGTGTAATATAATTAAAACCAGAAAATTATAAGCGAGGTATGTTCGCCATTAAAGATTTCGAAATAAGCAATAACTTGTATTGAGTATTTCTTCAGTGAGCCGGAAATCAAATTATTCGAGGAAAATTCCGAATTCCTCTCATAAACTTCGTTATGATGTAAAGTAAGTTGGGCTAAACTTTCTTGTGATGTGAAAGAGCCTTGGCGGGGGATTTTAATGCAGGACATATCTTTTATTCTGTAAACTCTTACCCGAATATTTTCCTTCAGCTGCTAGTCGGGAATAGCGTGTGTTGTAGTTAATATTACACGGCTCCATTACCGCGACCCCTGTTTTCTTTAAACTTATGTTGATAGTTTCTTGCGTAGAACTTCCTCCTTACGTTGGCCCCATTAAACTGCCGCGGCGAAGGAATTAAACCAGATATATTTTTATCTAGAATCGATAGAATAAAAAATAAACTTCACAAGAAAAAGCAGCTTCTGAAGTCGGTGACATTTTGTTTGTTTGATTTCGTTTTCTTTGCCACCGACTTCAGAAGCTGCTTTTTCTTGTGAAGTTTATTTTTCACTTTTTTGTGTTTTTGTGTTTTTGAAGTCGGTTTTATTTTTTGCAAAAAAGTTTTTTATTTTTCCATTTTTAGTTGTTCCCAAACAAATAATAGGTTTTATTTATCCCCAATAAATGGAACATTACATAATATCTTACTGTCCAAATCTGGGTGTACACATCTGCGTACCCCCTCAGATCATACAGGCGTGATGTTACGTCATGATGTTGTATAAACAATAAACATCCAAGCGATTGCAGCAATCACGACAGATTTGCCGTCTATTTTTGAAGAGTTCTATTGTATATCTCCGAAGATCAGGATCAGATCTTCACCAAATTTAAATGGGACCACCTCAGGAGTATACTCTTTCAAATAAAAAAAGAATTTTGAGAATCGGTTCACAAATGGAGGAGAAATCAGGTAACATACATAAAAAAAAAAAAAAAAAATACATACACACGAACATATAACCTCCTCCTTTTTTGAAGTCGGTTAAAAACATGCGAGCATACTTAAATAACTTTTGAACATTAGCTTAGCAACTAGTTTTGTAAAATACTTCAGTAGGCAGTAGGTACCTACCCAATCATGATCAACGTAAGTAGCATTTATATTGTTCCTTCAATTATCTGAGCACTCAACAGTTACTCGTATTTCAGGAAAACCGGGAAAATGTTGGAGCAATAAATAGGTCATTATGACGATCGCCTCCCTCGAACGGAGAATTTATTTGTGACTAGGTTTACTTCGCGACTCCGTTCGTGCCAATTCCAAATTTTTGGCCTACGCTACGATTGCCTACGAACATTACCAAAGTACCTCGTAAGCCGATTCTATAAATAAGCAATCTAAAGTTAAATGTCTAATCGCGGTACATAAATTGAATTGATTACTATTTAACAAACAATAAATGGTAAGCTTTGGTGGCACGAACTTTTCGTTATGTTTTACTTTTTAGTAGCGCTTAGATGACGCGGGGAAACAAGCAATTTATAAACTCTACTTGGCGGAAATCAAATCAAAATACTTACGAAACACAAGACAAGAATGACTTGGAAACTAGTAATACGATTTGTGTCTTCGACAAACAAACATGCAGTTCCTGCTGTTCCTAGATAGCATTTCTAATATAAACCTGCCACTTAACGGAAGTCTCGAGGGATCATTGAAGAACCTGAAGTATTTAGGACATCCTGCCAGTGAACAATGAACTTGGAAGTTGGATTTTATGTGTATATAAAGTGACAGCCGAAAATGATGATTTTTAAACTTGAACTTAGAGATAAATTTTAGGTAGGTATTAGCCGAATAAGTCCGTTTCGATTATTGGAAGTTTATAAAATTGCCAGCCGACTTGCGACGATGACAAATATCACGGCTCTAGATCGCAAAGGTAAGGCAGAGCTGTTGTACCTACCTATTGGACACCAACATGGCTTCAGTAATGTTGACGCTTATAATGTTTCTGATAGAAAAACCGAATAACACGGCCACCTAACAATGAATCGAACCCAGAACCTCATACTCAGCAGTACCATTTGCGACTACTAGACCAGGGGCCCAGACTGGACACGATGTTTTAGTAACGTCCAGCAGGACCTCTGGGTGACTACTGTCCAGATTTAATTATGAAGTATCCAATACCTTCACCACGGCATGCACTAACAAGTTATTTCCCGTACTACGAGTATTCGTAGCTGGTACAACACAAAATATCAATTAACCGAAAATTGGTATTGAGCTGGAGCCGTAAGCCGTAAATATTAATATGTAATATCTATTCGTCGAATAAATTAAGCTGTAATTAAATAATAAATATTTATTTGGACACAGAAAAACCCAAAAATATTCTATTTACAGTATAAGTAATGAAACTTAGAAAACAAAATAACAAAACATCACGTCTTACTCCCCGAAGGCAGAGGAGTATGAGATGTGTGTAATACACCCACATTTCACCTGTTACATTCAACTAACATGTACATAATTATGTAACACGGGGCCAACACAAATCGAAAACCCGTGCTACTACCGAAAAAACCGGCCAAGTGCGAGTCGGAATCGCGCACGAAGGGTTCCGTACCATCCCTACAAATATTATAAATGTGAATGTAAGTTTGTTTGTTACGCTTTCACGCGAAAACTAATTAACCGATCATCATGAAATTTTGTACACATATTCTTGGAGGTATCCGGGTAGCATCCGGGTAGCATCCGGGCGTTTCCTCCCGCCTGATTCGGCGCAGGTACCTCCCGAAACAACCGTGTCCGGTGAGGACCTGCGTCGCTGGTGACGTGGTGCCCACCACGTCACCCTCAAGTTCCGTCTCCAGGCACTCCACAAAGAGGGGACTTACCTCCACTGTCGTGGCGTGCCTTATGGAAGCCCCCCTAAATATTTATTTTATTCTGTTGTTTAGTATTTGTTGTTATAGTGGCAAAAGAAATACATTACCTGTGAAAATTTCAACTGTCTAACTATCACGGTTCATTGGATACAGGCGATAAAGCCTGGTGACAGACAGACGGACAGTGGAGTCTTGGTGATAATAGGGTCCCGTTGTACCCTTTGGGGTAGTAGGTAGGTACCCTAAAAAAGACCTCCTGGGAAGCAAACCTTGATCACATCTATCACGCTTCTTGTAGTACCCATACTTACTAGACTGAAGTAGACTGTTTGTCTATTATGGCGTCAAAACAATATAGGTACATACCAATTTGGTAAAGTATTAATTTAGATAGGAACCTAATTACTTTTTTATAAAGTCTCTTGATAACGTCAACATTCAATAACAGAGTGATAATCACATATAATTACATTATTACCTTACCCTGTTTATTTCCTAATTACGTTTGACAATATTCTTCTTGATTTATGACTGTTGTTCGACAAAGAGTTTCGTAGAACTTTACTATCCACAAAGAGATCTATTTAGCGAAGGAAATTAAGAAAGTTTCGTTTCCGATAAGTGCCAGCCAGTCGATTCAGAAGTTTGTTTATCTTTTAATCAACACAAATTAAATTACCTACACATAAGGTTTGGAGAGAAAACTCGGAAAGTGTAAAGCTGTAGGTACTTTACCTATTTTCCTGAGTTTTAGTCGGTAATTGGCCCAGCTTGTCTAAGCAACAACGAACGATACTATTTAAAACATTGTAATTCAAGACTTTAGATTCGTACTAATGTATTTGTAAGTGCTGTACAGTCACGCGCAATAATATGTTTACACTTAGCGAAGTTCAAACGTGAATTTCTAGTGAAATAACGATTGCAACTTTGAGTTATAATATATATATAATAATAATAATATAATAATAACTTTATTTCAGACCATAATCATCACACAGGTAATCGATACAGATCCATACGAGTATAATTATGTTAGTAATCACTTAAGAACTATGTTAGTAAACCAAACAAATTAAACACATAATATATTTACAACAAATTAACCAATCACACTGATGCGTGGAGTGCGATCCAGTGTCTTATAAACGGACCATCGAGCCTGTCCGCTATCACTTTCAGGATGCTGTTGGAGCTTGCCCGTATACGGTGCAACAGTGAGGCTGCCCTCTTTCTCATGATGGCATGAAAACCATCAATTCGAACTTCACAAAACATGCCCGATGCACTGCAGTATCTCGGAAGCCCCAACAACATCCTAAAAACATTATTATACTGGACTCGTAAGGCATTAAGTGCCCGCTGAGTACAGCTGACCCACAGGGTACACGAGTAAAACGATAGACAATATGCACGGAACATAGTGCACTTCACCTCTCTCGCGCACCGTTTAAACCTGCGAGCCAGCATGTTCCCACGAACAGCCAATGCCCTACGTTCCCTCTCAACGTCCACGTCATCAGCGAGGTCCTCCGTGACCCAGTGGCCCAGGTACTTAGCTTGCGTTACTCTATTAAGGGGAACACAGCAGTGGATGACTTTGACGATTTGACCTCTGTACTGGCTTTTGTTTATTTTTCGGCCCCTACCGGCAAACGACTGTACTACAGAAAAACGTACCAAAGAACAGAAACGTGTCGCAGAGTGGTCATCGTATTTGCCTAACATATTTTGTTTCTCTTGGAGTACAATGTATGAATAAAATATTTAATTATAAATTATACACTTTGACTAATGAAGTAATAACCTAGCTTTCATTAGTTATTTCACTGAGCACAGGTACTCCTACGATACATTCTTAAGGTCTGATAAAGACCAGGTAACTGCTTATCGCTTCTCAGTCTCGGAAATAGTCAGAATGCTCCAGCTTTCAGCTAACTGAGCACGAATGCTACTACATGATACATTTTGAAGGTCTGACGATGACCACCTAAGTGCTTATCGGTTCTCAGTGACTGATGTAGTTAGAATGACCTAGCTTTCAAATTTTATCTGTCTGAGCACGGATGCTACTACTTAATACATTTTGAAGGTCTGATGATGACCAGCTAAGTGCTTATCGGTTCTCAGTGACGGATGTAGTTAGAATGACCTAGCTTTCAAATTTTATCTATCTGAGCGCGTATTCTACTACATGATACATTATGAAGGTCTGATGATGACCAGCTAAGTGATTATCGGTTCTCAGTGACAGATATACTTAGAATGCTCCAGCTGTCAGCTTTTATCTTATTGAGCACGGATGCTACTACATGATACATTTTGAAGGTCTGATGATGACCAGCTAAGTGCTTATCGGTTCTCAGTGACGGATGTAGTTAGAATAACCTAGCTTTCAAATTTTATCTGTCTGAGCACGGATGCTACTACATGATACATTTTGAAGGTCTGATGATGACCAGCTAAGTGCTTATCGGTTCACAGTGACGGATATAGCTAGAATGATCACCATCAGGTAAATGGCACCATCAGTCTCCAAGGCCTCTTCGAGCTCTTTCAAATGAGTCCACACACGACGGTTCTACGTGGTGCCATCAATGAGATCCTATACTTACCTTCGGAGTCTACCATCAGGTAGCTAGTATCATCAGTCTCCAAGGCCTCCTCGAGCTCTTTCAAATGAGTCCAAACACGATGGTTCTACTCAGTGCCGTCAATGAGATCCTATACCCACCTTCGGAGTCCACCATTAGGTACGAGACATCATCAGTAATCCAGATCTCCATCTTCCATCAAACGAAATTCTCAAGACAAAATAATTAAAACGATAAAACAATTAGCACCATTAAAACAATAACATACATTACATAACATCGCGCCTGTAATCCCCATAGGATTAGGCAGAGGTGTACCTAATAGTAGGCGTGATGTTATGTATGTTATTATTTTAATGATTTTAATTGTTTTATCGCTTTTAGCGATAAAACAATTGTAGCAAAAAACAATTGTAGTCGTTCTTGTAGCACGGATGCTACTACATTTTGAAGGTCTGATGATAACCAGCTAAGTGCTTATCGGTTCTCAGTGACGAACGTAGTTAGCATGACCTAGCTTTAAAATTTTATCGATCTGAGCACGGATGCTACTACATAATACATTCTGAAGGTCTGATGATGACCAGCTAAGTGGTAATTGGTTCTCAGTGACGGATATAGCTAGAATGACCTAGCTTTCAAATTTTATCGATCTGGGCACGGATGCTAATACATGATACATTTTGAAGGTCTTATGATGATCAGCTAAGTGCTTATCGGTTCTCAGTGACGGATACAGTTATGATGCTACAGCTTTCTGCTTTTATCTTATTGAGCACGGATGCTACTACATGATACATTTTGAAGGTCTGATGATGACCAGCTAAGTGCTAATTGGTTCTCAGTGATGGATATAATTAGAATGACCTAGCTTTCAAATTTTATCGATCTGAGCACGGATGCTACTACATGATACATTTTGAAGGTCTGATGATGACCAGCTAAGTGCTTATCGGTTCACAGTGACGGATATAGCTAGAATGACCACCATCAGGTAAATGGCACCATCAGTCTCCAAGGCCTCCTCGAGCTCTTTCAAATGAGTCCAAACACGATGGTTCTACGCAGCGCTGTCAATGAGATCCTGTACCCACCTTCGAAGTCCACCGTCAAGTAAATGGCATCATCGGTCTCTAAGGCCTCCTCGAGCTCTTTCAAATGAGTCCAAACACGACGATTCTACGCAGTGCCGTCAATGAGATCCTTTACTTACCTTTGGAGTCCACCATCAGGTAAATGACATTATCAGTCTCCAAGGCGTCCTCGAGGTCTCAACACCATTAAAATAATAAGATACATAACATAACATCACGCCTACTATTAGGTACACCTCTGCCTAACCCTTCGGGGATTACAGGCGTGATGTTATGTAATGTATGTTATTATTTTAATGGTGTTAATTGTTTTATCGCTTTTAATTATTTTGTCTTGAGAATTTCGTTTGATGGAAGATGAAGATCTGGATGACTGATGATGTCACGTACCTGATGGTAAACTCCGAAGGTGGGTATAGGATCTCATTGACGGCACTGAGTGGAACCATCGTGTTTGGACTCATTTGAAAGAGCTCGAGGGGCCTTGGAGACTGATGATACCAGCTACCTGATGGTAGACTCCGAAGGTGGGTATAGGATCTCATTGACGGCACTGAGTAGAACCGTCGTTTGTGGACTCATTTGAAAGAGCTCGAAGAGGCCTTGGAGACTGATGGTGCCATTTACCTGATGGTGGTCATTCTAGCTATATCCGTCACTGTGAACCGATAAGCACTTAGCTAGTCATCATCAGACCTTCAAATTGTATCATGTAGTAGCATCTACCAGAAACATTTGCACGACTGATGAGTCGAATATAGTGAGACTAAAATTATTTTACGGTCTTATTATGTATGTACCTATATTCTGGCAAATAAATTCATTTCATTTCATTTCATCCGTGCTCAGATCGATAAAATTTGAAAGCTAGGTCATTCTAGTTATATCCATCACTGAGAACTAATTAGCACTTAGCTGGTCATCATCAGACCTTCAAAATGTATCATGTAGTAGCATCCGTGCTCAATAAGATAAAAGCAGAAAGCTGTAGCATCATAACTGTATCCGTCACTGAGAACCGATAAGCACTTAGCTGATCATCATCAGACCTTCAAAATGTATCATGTAGTAGCATCCGTGCTCAGATCGATAAAATTTGAAAGCTAGGTCATTCTAGCTATATCCGTCACTGAGAACCAATTAGCACTTAGCTGGTCATTATCAGACCTTCAAAATGTATCATGTAGTAGCATCCGTGCTCAATAAGATAAAAGCAGAAAGCTGTAGCATCATAACTGTATCCGTCACTGAGAACCGATAAGCACTTAGCTGATCATCATCAGACCTTCAAAATGTATCATGTAGTAGCATCCGTGCTCAGATCGATAAAATTTGAAAGCTAGGTCATTCTAGCTATATCCGTCACTGAGAACCAATTAGCACTTAGCTGGTCATCATCAGACCTTCAGAATGTATTATGTAGTAGCATCCGTGCTCAGATCGATAAAATTTTAAAGCTAGGTCATGCTAACTACGTTCGTCACTGAGAACCGATAAGCACTTAGCTGGTTATCATCAGACCTTCAAAATGTAGTAGCATCCGTGCTACAAGAACGACTACAATTGTTTTTAACCGACTTCAAAAAAGGAGGAGGTTATATGTTCGTGTCTATGTATTTTTTTTTTATTTTTTTTTTATGTATGTTACCTGATTTCTCCTCCATTTGTGAACTGATTCTCAAAATTCTTTTTTTATTTGAAAGAGTATACTCCTGAGGTGGTCCCATTTAAATTTAGTGAATCTGATCCTGATCATCGGAGATATACAATAGAACTCTTCAAAAATAGACGGCAAATCTGTCGTGATTGCTGCAATCGCTTGGATGTTTATTGTTTACGCAACATCTTAACTTATCATCACGCCTGTATGCTCTGACGGGGTACGCAGATGTGTACAGGACGCCCAGATTTCGAGAGTTAGGTATGTTAAGTTCCATTTTATTGCGGATAAGCCTATTACCGTGACATGTATTGTTAACAACGTAAAATTAATGAATATCAAATATTTGTAAAGGATATTACAACTAAAAATGGAAAAATAAAAAAACTTTTTTGCAAAAATAAAACCGACTTCAAAAACACAAAAAAGTGAAAAATAACTTTAGCTTCTGAAGTCGGTGACAAAAAAACTGAATAAAACAAACAAAAGTCACCGAATTCAGAAGCTAAAGTTATTTTTCACTTTTTTGTGTTTTTGAAGTCGGTTTTTTGCTACAATTGTTTTATCGCTAAAAGCGATAAAACAATTAAAATCATTAAAATAATAACATACATAACATAACATCACGCCTACTATTAGGTACACCTCTGCCTAACCCTTTGGGGATTACAGGCGTGATGTTATGTAATGTATGTTATTGTTTTAATGGTGTTAATTGTTTTATCGTTTTAATTATTTTGTCTTGAGAATTTCGTTTGATGGAAGATGAAGATCTGGATGACTGATGATGTCTCGTACCTAATGGTGGACTCCGAAGGTGGGTATAGGATCTCATTGACGGCACTGAGTAAAACCATCGTGTTTGGACTCATTTGAAAGAGCTCGAGGGGGCTTTGGAGACTGATGATACCAGCTACCTGATGGTAGACTCCGAAGGTAAGTATAGGATCTCATTGGTGGCACCACGAAGAACCGTCGTGTGTGGACTCATATGAAAGAGCTCGAAGAGGCCTTAGAGACTGATGATGCCATTTACCTGGTGGTGGTCATTCTAGCTATATCCGTCACTGTTAACCGATAAGCACTTAGCTGGTCATCATCAGACCTTCAAAATATATCATGTAGTAACATCCGTGCTCAATAAGATAAAATCTGAAAGCTAGGTCATTCTAACTACATCCGTCACTGAAAACCGATAAGCACTTAGGTGATCATCATCAGACCTTCAAAATGTATCATGTAGTAGCATCCGTGCTCAGATCGATAAAATTTGAAAGCTAGGTCATTCTAGCTATATCCGTCACTGAGAACCAATTAGCACTTAGCTGGTCATCATCAGACCTTCAAAATGTATCATGTAGTAGCATCCGTGCTCAATAAGATAAAATCTGAAAGCTAGGTCATTCTAACTACATCCGTCACTGAGAACCGATAAGCACTTAGCTGATCATCATCAGACCTTCAAAATGTGTCATGTAGTAGCATCCGTGCTCAATGAGATAAAAGCTGAAAGTTGGAGCATTCTGACTATTTCCGTGACTGAGAACCGATAAGCAGTTACCTGGTCTTCATCAGACCTTCAAAATATATCATGTAGTATGAGAGACCATCATTAGGTACGAGACATCATCAGTCATCTACATCTCCATCTTCCATCAAACGAAAATCTCAAGACAAAATAGTTAGATAACATAACATCACGCCTGTAATTTCCGAAGGGTTAGGCAGAGGTGTACCTAATAGTACACCCACATTTCGCCAGTTATGTTTAAGTCCCATATAATAGGGGCGAGCCTATTGCCATCAACCGGGCACAAATCCAGACTCCGTGGCTGTTACTTATAATTTCCTGATGGAAAAACCCAATAACACTTTGCCCGACCCGGGAATCGAACCCAGGACCTCATGCTCAGCATCGTGCTTACGACCACTAGACCAACGAGGCAGTCCAAAATTAAAATAATATCATAGATATATCTATATACCAAAATATCTACTAAGAAACGTAGGTAATTTACCAATAGTTTTGGAGAGCTCGGCCACGCGTCACTTTACGTTTATTGGGCATAGTCAGCTTACTCTATGATAGGTGCAAACAACAAAACGAAATTACAAACTACTTTAAATATATTTACAAACTTATTTTCTGTTCTTATTTTACGAAATATTGATAACTATACAATTTACAATATGTTTTAATTCAGAAAACATTAAAAACGTGAACTTTTGAATTTTATTCGTGAAGTAATGACATGCGTGCAGTCCACCCGTGACAACAGTCATCGAGATACTGGCGCAGCGCGTTCCAAGTATGCGCGACGGGTCTCGCGCCGCATTTGCCTCAAAATGTCGGGAATTAATTTATTATTTTAAAATTTTATTACAAATCAGAGAAAATAAACAATACGGATTGATAAATACATCACTACGTATTTTTGGGTATAAAATTCATACCGAACTATTCAGCCGTTACAGAGACAAAATTCGATTTAGGTTAAGACATACTACGATTTTTTATTAAATAATGTGAAGGTTTATTAAAATTTTAAACAATACGAATTATTTGTGATGACTTTAAGTATAACATATATTTTTTATATGGAAATCGTATGGAAGGATTCCTCAACAAATTTCTTTAAACATACGTCGTTTTTGGGATTCTAGCAACGCAACACCCTTAAGTGGTACACTATTTAGAGTAACAGTTGGGACAGTGTCGACTTTAAGATTCCGTGGTCGAAATACTAGTAACTCACTTTTCTTTGCATTGTCCCTCAGCCCATGGGCCACGGCGTACTCCTCACATCTCAAAGTTAGTTTACGTAAGCCACTGATTGAAGGACTCAGCAGCACCATACCGTCAGCATAGCTTAGATTATTAATAAAAGTGCCGTCAATAGTACAGCCGACTGCAGTGCTACTGAGACCCTCAATCAACTCATTGATGTACAGGTTTAAGAGCCGAGGGGATGTTAACCCACCCTGTCTCACACCACACTCCAACCTGTACTCATCGGACAAAACATTCGCCCACCTTACAACATTCACTTGATTGCTATACCAGTAATCAAAAACATTAATTATCTCAACGGGGAGTGAGGTGGACCTCAGCTTCTCCCAGAGATGTTCATACGACACCAAATCGAATGCTTTTGATAGATCAAGGAGGCATCCATAAACTGGAGTGTTCCTGTCCGTATAGTACCGGACAGTATATTTAAGACATAATATTGCTGTTTCCGTGGACAGTCCGGCTTTGAAACCGAACTGTCGATCATTAATATTCAGGTGTTTACAAAGTTGTTGATCTAGCATACTGTCCAGTACCTTTGCCACTGTAGTGGCAAGCGAGGTGAGTCTGTAGTTGGAGCCATCCGATGGGTTGCCTGTTTTATTCTTGATTACTGGCACAACAATAGCTTTAGTGCACTCGTCCGGTATGTACGTGTGTCTCATACAAAACGTAAAAAACATAGATAACACTCTAGGCAAATGTACACCAGCGTGCCTCAGGTGCTCAACGCTAATTCCGTCATGTCCAGGGGACTTGCCCCTGGTCATCTTATTGATAGTGGAAGCTACTTCCTTAGCAGAGAAGCCAACAGATGGTAAAATATTTGACTTCCGAGCATCAGCTTTGAGCACCCGCGGCAACACAGGCGGAAGATCAGACGCCACGACTTTAAATTTACTGAAAAACATATTAGCAATGTCAAGTGACTCACCGTTGACTCACTGTTATGATGCCCTACTTTATAATAATATTAGTGCCAAAATATTACTTTCGTTACTTACGTAACATGAAAATAAAATCAATGCTGAGACGAAAATTGCTTCTAAACGTTGCTAAGCGTATACATATTGGTGCTGGTGACTGTACATATCGAACGCTAAAAACTACGACTACCTAAGTGGGTGGACTTCTTCTTCAGAGGACTTTCTCTTTGGTATTTATATCAATATACCTAACAATGACATGTAAGACGAACCTACAAAAATCAGAGAAATAAAGTAAAGTCGTTATAAGAAAAGTCCGAACTACTTGAGGCAGCTAGAAACTAATGTCTAGCATTAGTAGAGGTTGTAGTTGTTGGCGATCCGTTTCTTAACCTTCAGTGAGAACGGGAAACCTACTTATCTAGATGTTTGTTCTTACTTCACTGAATCCTCCAGAACACACGCCTGAAGTTTAAATCTCATAAGAGTAAACTACAACTCAAATATAGGATCGCCTGATCGGGCTGTGTAGTAGTAAGTACTTATTCTTACTTAGTTCGGAGATTTCAAGGCAAGCTCCACCATTCCAGCTATTAGTTTGTTTTCATACGTACAAGGTGTTAATTAATGAACTGAGGCTATATACATATACACACCACGATTTTACCTAAAAGCATAAATCTGCTTGAATTTTATAGGTATGTGTAGGTACGCGTGCCAGCGAGATTTTTAACGAAAGGTCGGAAAATACTTTGCCCTTTTATCAAATTAAATACGTTTTGAAACACCGCGTTGCGGAACAAAAACATTTCATCATGAAAACGCTGAAATACCTATTGAATGTATAATAACCCCGTTATAACTTTCACTATTTTCATTATATATTTGAGATAAAATGAATAATTATTCTTCACACTTCATGAGCTCAGTGTAAACAGAAACCCTCCGTAAACTTCTCCAAAGTTTCCTTCAAAATGTATTCCAGTTAGTATAAACAGATTGCTTGTTTTCTTTGCTAACAAAATGATTTTCTAACATTGTTAAAACAAGCAGGTAACTTGCCTACTTATTTACATTATGTTAAAGCTCGTATTCTGTAAAATATCGTAACAATTTAATAATAATGAAATGAATAGATTGATGTTAAAGTAATATCTAGCGGTGCCTTTATAACATTGTTATATTGAAGTTATCCTTTGTACTCATCGCTCTGATGTTGAATCAATTATCATGGCTCTGATTGGTAAAGTTATGAAAGCTTTTGCGTGAAAGCTCACTATACAATATAATTACCTCCCCATTAGTACGTTACATGTAGGTACCTCTACCTACCTGTGTGTACGCGTTCAAATTATTTGCTAAATAAATCTGTTTTGATATTGCACGACTGTATTTATTATTTGTGAAAGCTTTTATTGCTATACAAATTATATTGGTATTGGTATAGACGATTCATTGCGGTTTGACCTTTTGCTTTTACCTTCGTTACTTCATGCATGATATTTATAATGTGGGCGGAAGATGCACTTATTAACAGCGACTATTACAGGCATTACAGCATCATTAGGGATTCTGTGTGTCGCGCGGCGAGACTCCTCCATGCCTAAGCTTTATTAGTTGTCTACGTCAGTGGGGGAAAAATTACGAATTAATAGACCACTTTCTGCCTTCTTGCAGTAAAGCAGAAAAAGGAATCAACACACGAAACGCACGCCTCTGATATTTTATAGAGGGTACCTCTAGATAAATAAACAGATGATGAGAAGGAATGAAACCCATGTGACTCAAAGAGTGATGAATAAATATGTACAACCCGTACGAATTAACTGTGCACCTCACTGGAATAAAAAAAATAAAAAAATAAAATAAGTTTATTGACACAAAACACCTTTGTATACAATGCTAAAAAAAATTCACACAGTTTAGATGCAACCCGTCACCCGCTTCCCCGCTCGGCGCCCCGCTTTCTTCATCTTTGGCGTGACATCACAGCGCCAGGTGCACAGTTAATTCGGACGGGTTGTAAAAGTTGGCTGAAAGAATAAATGATAGAGTCATGATTGACACTATGGAAGAAAAAAACGTGTTGCATCGACCCCAAATAACATGGAACGCAAGAAGACATGCGATTGTCTAGCTCCTTTTTTTTTGGGGGGGTTCGTAATCATCAAATAACCCCTCCCGCTCTGGGCAGAGTGGAAGGGAGTGTCAGACTTCTACTAAAAACCACCCATGTTCCTTTTTAGCCCTTGTGCCGAGGCCACGGTATCTCGGTAACATTGTCATTATTAAATTAATCAAACCTTAATGTCTCCAACGATCGACGTAACCAATCCATGTCTGGTAATGTTCCTATGTAGGTATTTGCATATAAATTAAATACACACGGGTGAATAGGTATCAACACCGTCTCATATCGATTCCAATTTCGCCGCTCGTTTGAAGACATCATTCCTGATCGAAATCAAACAAATCTATTGTGGTCCTGAAATAACAAGACAGCTGGCCTTCGATAATCCGAAGGGATTGCGAACCCATCAGTTATGATGACTGAACACGTCCAAACCGCAGCTTTCACAAATAAATTCCTAGAGCAGGTCCGTAAAAAGATAGAAAACTTACCACGTATTTTTGAAGACACAACATAATTACAAACGCGAAAAGTAATTAAAACAGAAAGCCGTTTACGATTGAGAATTCTAAAAGGTAAGCTCTTTAATTAAATTAGAAGATGATACTTTACAACACGAAGCTAACTGTTCTGACTAATGAAATGTTTTCCGTTTCTTTTTGTGTCCCTAGATTTATGAAGAATTTTAAGCGAATTATTACTACAAGTTATCAAAAATAAGTTCCCTACTAACTACGTAACATTTTGAAATGTTGATGAAATTTCTTTTTTTTAAGTATCAAAAATGTAAATAGGGTTTTCATTTCCCGTTCCACGAGTTCCACCACAGTGCCATTTTCAGCAGTCACAAAGTCACTTATATTCAAATGTGACAAAGCATAAAAGCAACCAATACCTGTAATATACATTAACCCCTTTGTTCTTTATCACAAACGGAACATTTGAACCGACCACAAGCCCTATAGATGCTATCAAAAACAAATCGAATGATTCGCTAACACCGCATCAACGAGTCGGTGTCGATGCCAAAGCTTACCGGAAATTGAAACCATGACACTGCACCGCCCACTCGTTTACGTGGGTACAGCCATCGAACGCCATCATACGCCATCGTACAGCCATCGCACAGCCCTGCCGCGCCCGACCTTAATAAAAACTTATAGCTTATACTTACACCTCGTATATTGACAAACAAATCCGTAGCTCGCAGATTATGTTACGGAGTTTCGGTATCAATGCCTGATATTTGTGTCGGGCGGATATTAGGTACTTAGGTACCTACTTATTTGTTACCTACGCTAAGAGAAAATATTTTTGCTGTTCTATTTTCGTTATCAGTACCTACTTACTGTTTTATTAGCTACCGCTTTCATCGAAGTGACGAAGGCTCTTTTGGGCCATTAGTCTTTCCGTAATTGGTCTGCGTGATTAATTCTAATCTAAAAACAATCCTTTCAAGGAAACGAGAGAGGAATTTGCAGTCCCGTGTTTTTAAGTGGCCATTTTGTTTTAGCTCGTGACCTCAAAAATCTCATAGCGGATTTTATTGATGCTACAATTTATAGATGCAAGCCTTAAAATCGGGGAGGATTAACCCCTTGGGTTCTCAATTCTGCATTAGCATATAGAGAGAGAAAGGAAACCTTCCTTTCATTTTATTTTTATAGAGATTAAGTTCAACTCTTTCCGACTTCCTCGTGGTGTTCTATTTCAGGGAAACGCGTCAGGGTATACCTCGAAATTATTTTTTTTCTTTCATTTTTTGCAATTTACCGTGAATCATACCATAATCAACATATAACTTGACAATGACCTGCTAATTGCAAAAAACGTAAGAAAATTTGAATTTCCCAGGCTACCCTGACCATTCCCGCTTAAGACAAATACACAGGCCAAGAAGACCCGGGCACTGAGAACTCTAAAGTGCTTCGGAGGTACCTAAAGTAGTCCAGCCTGGCAATCTGTGGTTTTGCTTTCAAATAGTTGAACTAAGTTTATCTGGCTTATCCCAATAACAGAACTGACAAATCCTTGGACAGTTGCTAAGTAGTTTCAGAGGCTTATTATAAATAAGTACCTATCAGGGTATTGGCCCTCTGCAAGAATAATTTAAATTCAGTCAAATCTTATCGACTGGGAGAGGACCCACCCCCATATACCCTTGAGAAAACGCAAAGATGAAGACATAATAAGCAGTTAGGTGTGATATACTTAAAATATGTAACGCTAAGCAACATTTACGCTCCTCTGCTCCCCTTGATCGATATTACAAAATCGGTCAAGGGCCACTAATGTGATACGGAAACTTGTGTACCGGTGTAGGGTGAATCGTATAGATGAGCGATAAGAAAATAACGTCATTAGCTGTAACCGTATCGAGTTACTCGCACTATGTTATGCTACACGAATTGCTATAATCAAACTCTTTGTGTTAAATGCTTGTGTATATATTAACGAGAGGAAGTTCGTTTTTATATAATTATGAAATAAACATTGATTGTATACCCAAAGATGTTCATGATTTTATCACGAAATTAATAAGAAAAGTCGATGCTATGACCACGGCCTGTGATTAAACAGTAGGAAAGGATCACAAATGAGGTTGTCAGTCCATTCCCCAAGATCGACTACTTAGATAACTGCACCATGCAAGATTTTTTTAACGCTGTAATATCATTAACCTTTTTGCAGTAGCGTGTATCTGCATGTCGCTAGCATTTTCCTTTTTGTCACCCAGCACTTGTTCAACGAAATAAGTTCACATAGCGCTCAATTTCAACATAAAATTACCTACATTTTCGTGTCAAATAGCTGCATGAAAACGTAGACTACATTTTGTTCGATGTAGGTGTTACGAAGGCTGGTGTCGGCACCATAACTTCGTTACCGGCACGGGAGACTGCATCTGCGGTAGCACACTTGAATGCATCTAACATGCTTATCATTCTGCTGATTTAGTGGTAAGTGGTGAACGTCGACATTGATCAGTGGTTACGAGCTAATGCCTCTATCAACATACCTACAGCAAACTGATAGTAATTACTCAGTTTTTTAAGTGAACAGTAGGACAATGTGCTCTTGTTATCGTGTAAAATTTATCTATAGATACGATAGTCTATCTGCTTGCTTACATAGTAACATATTACTCACGCCTAGTTCAAATTGGTAAGTAGTGTAAACTACGTAGGCCTTCGTAGGGACCGTAGCATTTGCAACGATACTTACTTGTTAGTTTTTGGAGTTTTGTGTGGGTTGTGTGGGTGTACAAACCAATACAAAGTGGGAGAACGTAAATGTTAATTTCCTCAAATCAACATGTTTATGATAAATAAAATAAAAAGTTCGTGAAATAAACATACTTTTACATGTAGACCGAAGTAGATTTCGTACTTATTTATATCAAAAGAGTCTGAGGGCATAATTTTCCTCATATTTATTAAAAAACTTTTTGTTTTATTACAAACGTGTTTTGCTTTGAACAGGTTTGTGGGAAATTACAGCGAAGACGTTCAGCTGAGATAAAAAACTTTTTATTACATTAAGCTACAGATCGATGGCGTCAAACGTAACATAACCTAACTACTTAGTGCTTGTTGGGCAAAAGGGGCGTTCCGTGCTTGCAAAATTTTACTTATATTCACTGATGGGTTATAGAACTCGTTATTAATAGAGCAGTTACTTTTCCAATTTTAATGGCCTGTTTTGGTACCTCCTACTCTTCGGGCTAACAATTTTATCCGAATAATTTTACTACTTTTAATAGTTCCGATTTGAACACAATGCTACAGGGCGATATTTAAAACATACTACTGGTAATTGAAAGAACCCACACATTAATGTGGAGATTAATTAGGGGTTCTATTTAACATTAAATAAAAAATCGGTACATTTAAAGTCACTTGTTATCAAGTATCTAAGCGAGCGAATATTTGCGTCCACCGCAATCTACCACAACCACAACTTAAATGGAAAACATAATCGTATTCATAGCTAAAGCTGTAACTCAAACTAAACACAATCAAAACAATCTTAAATTATGCATGTTGAATTAAGTTCGAGTTAGGTTGAACTTAGCAAGCTTACCTACGACGTTTGTGTTTGTATAACCACATACAAATGAATGCCCTCTCAAAGAAATTATAGAAAAAAGTTATCGTTTTTGTACACACTACGCTCATCGTACATTTTTACACTATGTTCATCTTTTTTCTTGATAAAAACACAGCCATGCATGTAGTTGTAGCTGCTCTATCTGAGCAGGCTTTGTAAGTACTACCGCGCTCACTGACGGTCGGCCACTTTTCAACCTCATTCATTACTCAGGGGATCCAGGGCATAGGGTCCTGACTTAGCCATTAGGTACTACAAAGTCTACGTATATTTAAACTCTGTTACATCTTGATTTGAAGGACATATTGGTTCCCGTCGGGGCTGCGGGTTGTTCGCAAGAGATACCGCGGCCTCGACTTGAAGGGCTAAGAAGAAACATGGGTGGTTTTTAGTCAGTAGAAGTCTGACACTCCCTTTCACTCTGCCCAAGAGCGGGAGGGGTTATTTGATGATTTTCCATCCACAATAAAAAAATGAAAAAAAGGGACATATTGGTTACTGAAAAAAAAACAACAACTTGGCAGCTTCCTTGTTTTTGTTACCTATAATTGTATGTAAGTAAATTTAATAGTGCCACACCAAAAAAAAAGTAAATTTAATTAAGGTGAAAGGTAATGAAAAATTGACGGCTCTTTCTTAAAATAGGATCATATTGTTTCATTCGATATGTTGTTACTTTTAAAGCTACCTTTGTACTCATAATTAAACGTTTTATTATAATTAACAGTACAGCCTCTCTCCTGTCTTTCACACGTGGCCTTGAAATGTAGGCCCGAATGCTGAATGCGCGCCCACAGACAAAGATGGATGACTTTTTACTCCTTTTAAACACGCTCTGCTTTAAACAGTGACTGTGAAAATCTATCTATATTATTTTTAGCATTCACACAAGAGTTTATCTCTATGGAAAATTCAGTTGTGATAAAGTATCAAAACTGGTTGAAGCCAAGGTAGCTAAGAAAAACTACTACTACTAGTTTGTTTGATTATTTCAAAGAAATAGCTTGGTGATTAATGGTATCAGTGAAATATGTTAGTGAAGCTTTTAGTCACAAAACCACTATTCGCACTTCCCCAAAAAACAGTTTTTAGACAAGCGCATTTCATTTTATTTTTTAGCTTTCCGTATAAAACGGTAGTTTTTGCCATTCTGTAATTATTTTTCGCTGTGCTCTTGTAGCGCTTTTTTTTTAATTGAGGAGGATTTATGTGACAAATCTAATATTTGTTACTAAATTCTAATATTTGTGTACAACTTGCGTCGATACTCTTGCGCCATCGCATCTTCCAAGCTCTTCGTGTTGTTCTTTGTGAAAACCATATTTTCGAGCCGTTTGGTTTGAATCTCTGGGGCTTATAGTGCCCGCATCCTTTTTAAGAAAATTTCTAAACGTCACGTCATGTTGACTGAGCCAGCAACAAGGGCTGGCTTTTTCTTTGGCTGGAGGCTAAGTGTTGGGCATTTTATCTGCTGACAGCGTTGAGGAGTTTTTCGATGCCCTTTTATAGTTAGTTTGTTTTTAGTTTACAGATCCTTTGTCAGTTTATAACTATAAAAGGAGGTGTCTCATGAGATGACGAGAAACAGAGAAGTATGGAAGAGGAAGACATGCTGCGCCGACCCCAAATGAATTGGGATAAGGGCAAGAGAATGATGATGATGATGTCAGTTTATAACTAATCTATCACAACACTGCAAGTAGGCACATACAGCAGGTGTAGCAAATCAGCATAACCAGCCATTCAGATAAACGGTACACTTTGGCAATTAACCCCGTTAATTAAAGAATAATAGACTTGTTAGTATTGGTGCCTAATGGACTAAAAGTAACATTCTCATTAAACATTCCTAAAACTTTTCTTCTGTAAAGGTCTATGTATCTTATTTACTTATAATAAATGATGTTAAATTTTAAATCCCACGTCTTCTTATTAAGTGTCCACTTACTTACGGAAGCTAAGAACATAATTATTTTTAGTAAATTACAATTAAATTAACCTTTCGACACCTTCATTATTCATCACCATCATCATCATTCTCTTCCCCTTATTCCAATTAATTTGGGGTGCCTTCTTTTTCATGTCTTCTTTTTGATATTTCATCAGACACCTCTTTTCTTGCCATATCATCCTTTACAGAGTCCATCCATCGTTTCTTTGGTATTCCTCTACTCTTACACCTAAATTATTGTTTGTAGTCAAAGCAAGGCTTTTACTATAAATAATAATTTCAACAAAACATAGAATAGAAGGCATGAGCTCAAGTCGGCTTATTGTGTGTGCTAACAAGATAAGATGGAAATACCTGCTTTGCATGAGCAACACATATGAGCCAAATCCCTTCAATCTTACTAGCATAAATAAAGGGATTATATATTAAACTTCGAATACAAAAACGAGACTTAATTTTAAGACGTTTATACACTTGCTATCACTCAATTCACCTTATGAAAAGTGCTAAGGATTGAATAAGTCTGAGGGCAACTTTTAGTAATGACCTTTATCATAGTACTTAAAAGGTAGTTTAAGCAGAGAATTGGGCTCCTTTGACGTACTGATCTGATATGCCATAGACGAAGGGATCGCGTGATGACGAGAATTCCTCGTGAAAAAAGCGTTAGGCATTTGTGGCGGACAGATTGGTTTTCCACAAAATTGGATCCAGCTAAATTGAGCATCATTAAGTCCGAATAAATGACTTAAAAATGTAATACACGACGGGACCCCGTCGTGTATTACATTTTTAAGCCATTTTTAGTGCGGTTTTTATTTTTATATTGTAAAGTGAATAAAATTATGAGCACGGTGTAATAGGGTTAAAATAAAAATAAAACTTGCATTGTTTATAACCTGGCATAAAAACAATAAGAGGCCTTAACCCAGCTGTGGGTTTATTATTAATTATGTAAAGAAAAACGTAAGGTGGTTTAATAAATAAGTTTTTTTTAATAACATTTCTGAAAGCTACAAGTCCATGCACCTACACACATACACATACGTATTTAAATAATTTTAAGTTTCATAATAACCAATAAAACAATTTATAGAGAAAAAAGGAAATTTCGAATGTTTAACTTTTTACTAATCTTCAATTCTTCATTAACAATGACCGTAGGCACCGTAGCGTAGCGTCCGCTTCACAAGCCTACGAAACCTACGACATCTACGAGCTACGAGCGAAGTTCGTAGACTCGTAGAGCATGCCGCTGATTGTAGGCAAATAGTTATCGCGTGCCTCACCCTATTACTCCTGCTTAGACTTCGAATAATCATTCTATAATACCAGTTAAATACTACCCTTGACCCAATAGTGCATTAAAACACCTATTAAATGAATATTTGCAATTTGTTGTAACGGCTCTGTTTATAAAAGCTCGTTTATTTAATAAATTTGTTTTACTAGCTACGTGCTAGGTGCTCGCGCGGTACTAAGATCCTACCTAGCTTACGATCAGGTATCTTGATGTGCATTGCACGCAACACAATGTTAGTTATAACGTTACGGAAAATATAATTACATTTTGTATCGTCTAACAACGATGAAAGTTCTCTAGAAAATTTAATATTACGAACTTTAAACTTTCTCTCTGATAATATCAGTCCATCGAAGTTTGTACTTTTAATATAAATTAGCGTAAGTTTTGGGTCATCAAGATCCCTCGAGGCTAACGGTCAGTCTGTCGCATCTACAGGATTATGATTACTTTACAAGTTTGAGACATAAGTTGCGGATAACGAACCGCTATCAGACTTAACTAACCACATCATAGAGATTTGTGTATTTAGGCACAATAAGAGGATCATCTTCTTTTTATTACGAAAATCTTCCTTTGTTGTTACTAAAATGCTGAACATAATACAAGTAAAAGCCAGTGCGTCATTTTATACGTGAGGTGAAGTTTTAAATTGTTATTTTATTAACAATACCCTTTATTCGAACTCCTACTACAGCATCGATCAAGCGATTCCAAATTCAATTAGGTCGATATTAAATGTGTCAAAGTGTTCAATATGAAGTGAGAAGCAAGTAGTCGGCAATACAATAGTGTTGACGTGATTAATGGCGTGACCAGGGTACAGGGCTCAATTGAGTGGAGCAATATAAAATGAACATTGTGCCTCTCCCCCTCCCCCCCCCCCCGACACCCCGTGGCCCGCATACCCCCGCCGACAATCGCCCCTTATGAACTTTCTCCTGTGTATTCGGAAATAATAGCGAAAAAGTTGTTAAGGTCTTTTAATAATAACTTTCCCGCATCGCGTGTACGAACTATTTCTATAAGTTGATCGCTTCAAGCATTTCTGCACAATACTTATTACATGTATTATTTATATTCTTCAATATACTGCTGGTTGACACGGCCTACTGCTAAGCTGTAAGTCGCACATAACGGTAGTAAATATTTTATAAACGGTACCTATTTAACAGACCAGGAATAAATACGCTGAGATGCTAAAATTAAGTCAAAAACTGTCACCCAATTTAAACGCCTTTGACCTAATATACCGTGGGCACATTTTCATAATAATATTCATCTGTTTATATTTTAGTTACAGCTCAAAAGGAATCTTACTAAATTAACATGTCAGTGCGGCCACTCGCCACCTCGCTACTGAGGAAAATAATGTCAAACGAATTTAACTTTTAAACCGTTTCGCCTGTTGATTCTTGACCGATTTTCCTTGGCGTCTCTCATCTCAGTTTTCTGTGAATATTCAAGTGAATATGGAATTTAATGTCTCGGAGCTTGTTGAAATACACTTCGAATTTCCTAGTAACGAAGCCGCCTCTTGTAATTATATCAATTAACGAGGTTATTCTTAAATAACCTAGTTACGTTGAATAATTAAATTAATAAAGAGGATATTAAAAGACGTAAAATATTCATGCTGAAAGGGGGATGGACGAGAAAAATAAATTGTCGAGATCTTTTGTTCCAGCGATGCTGTAATGACTGCAGGAAATAAATTACTGCCCCAAGGGCCACCGAATTTAGAAAATTGGGAATATGATTTTGAATGTATGTAACATGTTTGTGTCTTGAATTAATATGAAATACGTTTGAAAATCAAGTCTAATTTAGGCGCACTACTACATTATGTACCTACACTGAAGTACCTAATTGCATGTATTGCTCAATTATTTCTTTTCTTCGTACGTTTTACTAATTGCGATTTGTTATCAAATCGTTTGAAATTACGAACGGAAGCGCAGCCAACAATTACTTGCTACAGTTCCGTACGGCACTTTTGTGTGGCAAGGTCAAGACTGGCGGTAGGGGGAGTCACCAGCCTTATGTTTATGCCCCGGTCTATATAATACGTACAAATATAAGAACCAAGCTTTTCTTACAAGTAATTGAACTGAGCCTACTGTTCAAATCGGCTTAACAAACCGCGCAATTCGTGGAGCGGCTCGTTAACAATGAGCACCTACTAAGCTTTTGAATAAATGGGATTTTTCGGCTTCATCATTCTTTTGTAATTTAAAAAAATGTAAGCAAAGAAGCTTATTTATTGATTCGTTGGCACTATACATAGTAACGAATGAAACAGCTTTCATAGCCAGGGACAGGTGTTAAACTGTGAAGTCTGTGGGTGGCGGACGGTGTCAAAGCCACCCCTTAAGGGACGTTGCCACTAGAAGGGATGCTATTGAAAGTGATCGCTCGACTCAGTCTCGCTAAACGCTTCCTGTAACCTTCGGTAAGTTTCGGTCGTTCCTTGGGGTTTACATTAAGACTCGACAGTAAGTATTAACTAGTTCACATCATTTGTGAGATATTATACTGCGACAACGGAAAAGTTCCGCAGAAAGTTGCCAGTGTTCAAAGACACAATCCTAATAAAATAATAAAAAGGCACAAGAGCCTGTATGAATATTGAAAGAAATCGGAAACAAGAAATGGAACGAATTTTTCAACATTTTCAGAATCCAAGGACTGATTCCCATAATCCTATTACATATTTACCTGCTTACGTACATATAAATCATACATATGTGCTAAGTAAATCTCTCTCTAATTTCATCTCATCTCATTTCTTGCCGTCTGTAAGCCTCTTTTGACTTGATTATGAATTTAATGTGCTAAGATATTCTCTAGGCTAGTCAAATTACTTGAGATATTCTCTACTCCGCTAGTGTGCAATAACAATTTCATAAGACAAGATACGTTCTTAATTTGGCATAGGGCAGACGTGAAGACTCATTTCCAAAATCTAGAGCTTGCCTTACTTGTAACATGGCTGAGTAACTAGAAGTGTACAAGAGGTAGCGTATCTGGTACAATACTTAATTTATTGTTATCCTAACTTGGCATACACTATCACTATACTTGGCATACCCACAATTCTTTAAAAACACTGTAAACTGTAACTTTTTTCTGACTACCTTACATTGCGCTATTTCTAGAGTAATTCTAATTAAATATTTGGTTCACAAAATGGAAACGTCCACTTTTTAATTAATTGTCTACTTAACTTTGGCAATCTAAACGCATTTTAAAACTCACCTAAAGCTATAAAGCTGACCGGAATTAATAATGGCGGGGCCTAACCGGCAACCATGTGAGAATTTTATCATAATTATCAAATAAATTAATGGGATCGGAATGTTACTAAATCTAGCGATGAAATTTGACTATTTCGTCCAAACAAACGATACATTATTTAATAACGTAACGGCACTGATGCGGATAATCCAGAGGGATTACTTCGTTTCCCAACACACCGCACTCTATTATGATTCAGACAGCCGCAACACTCAATTAATATTAATAATTTAATTGGTACCTATACCACAGAATACATAATTATATACCCTATACCACAATTTAGCCTGTGGAAACGATGGATCTATTCGTGTACTATTTACGAATTATTCATTTCCGAAATTTTTAGAATATTCCGTGAAAACTTACGTGCTTATAAATAATATAAGTTACAAATCTGAACTGACTTTGAGCGGCGCGGCTGTGTACTTAAACTATTGGATATTGGCGCAAGTGGCAGTCGCAAGAAAGTCACTTATGGTATTGCGAGCGCCAGCTGAGATAAGCCTGGTTTAAAGCGAGCTGGGTGAACTTGTCGCGAAATTCCCAACTATTTTCGTGATAACTCTGTTTCATGTCGCGCTACAGTCGGCAGCTCGGCGGCTCGGGCGTTCTAACTGCAATAATATAACAGCTTGTTTAGTGCTTCTCATGAGGGAACTACCTTGCCGCCAAATTTTCCTTTTTGCTGGTTATACATTTTAGTAAGATTAATGTTGGCACGCTTTAAAACTTCTGTGCTTGTTCAGATGTCGTTCATGTTTGTGTGTTTAATCGTCAGCACATTTAGGAAACGCTTTTACGTTTTACGTGCGAGCTAATTTTACCTTTGACTCAGGTCATGGCTGAATCTGTAAACATGTTAGGGATTCATTTCTCTGGTTGAAAATGTTATGATTTTTGTTCTTTATACTAACTGGAGGCAAACTATTCAAGATACAATACAAGATACCTTTCCTTTGATATTCGAAGAACTTAAGTACCTAAGTACCTATATATATGACTAAACAACTACTATTCTTTTAACACTGTCGGTGGTCAAAGTGTCAAGATGTCTATAACCGTAGAATACGAGTGCTATGCGTCAACTACAAACAACTCTGCAAACAAGTTGGGTTCACACAATATGATGGAATGCTGCGCCATTCTCCCATCGTGTAACCTGCACGGGGGCTCGTCGGGAGCGCGATCTCTCTCAAACATTGTTCAGAATGCTGTACTTGGGAATTCGACCGCATAACTAGTGAACTATTAGTCCCGAGTAGTGATGGGCGGAGGATAAATTCTCGATGGATAAAAACTCGAGTATTTATCAGAAATGGATAAATACTCGTTATTACTCGTTTTTATCGGATATTTACTTAAAATGATGGATAAATATTATTTTTGCGCATGGGTTGGTTTTTCGTATTGAATGGCTAGTATATTTAGTTGGGCTTTCCAAAACATTACATTAAAATTACGTTATTTGGAAAACAGTAACGAAATCAGCCCTTTAACCTGGTGGAAAGGAATACGTTCTACGACAAAGTTAAAGAGCGTGAAAGTTAAGGCAGACAGGGACAGTTATGATGAAGATGTTCCATCACCATGTCCAGTACAGACAAATACTGATGAAGAATCAGTGGATTTGAGAGAATCAAGAAGCGAGTTCCAGTTTGTGAATTGATGAATTCTAATAATGATGAACAAGCATCTTATAGTGATAGTAATTGATTTCAGAAAAACATAATTATGATTATAGTGATTGACTGGATTCATGATTGTAGTAAACAAACTTCTCATATTGACAGAAATAGACGACATATTCATAATTGTAGTGAAAACTAAGATTTTGTTATTGTTAAAGTGAGTAAAGTAGCGCACTACTTATCTATATTTTCATATTATGTTGACAGTTTTTGACGAAAAAGATTTCGATGCTTATGGTCTTTGGGGGGGTGTGAGGAACAGGGTGTAAAGTTCCTCATCCCTAATAGAATAGGGAGGATCCTCCGACCAGACGGGTGTTGTGTCTGGTGGGCTAACTGCCCGACAACTGTAAGTCGGGATTTTCTATATAGGCCAATGTCGCGGATAACTTTGATAGCGCGATGCAGGATTTGTCATTTTAGTTCTCATGTGTTGCGATAGATGTCGTTGTCGCCACATCACTCCCCTCCGAAACCGGAGGTCGATAGCAGGTTGAGTCTTGATGCTTGCCAGGCCAGTGGAAGGTTCCAGTGAGTCGGAACCGAATGCCGCATAGTTCACGGTGAGTCGGAACTGTCTGCGGTGATGCCCCAGTGAGTCGGGGTGATGCTGCATTATGCTCCAGTGAGTCTCTGCTTGCTGACCGGCCGAAGTGCAGTGTGCTGTGCCAAGGTCGCTGATGTGGCTGAGGATGATGACCAGGTATGCGCTTCCGCTGCAAGCTGGGGGTCAGGATACCCGATGAAGCTGTGGTTGCTGGGTGGCGGTATGACTCGCTGCTCGAAGGCTTGAGGAAGTGATGATGACGTTTGTAGTAGCGGCACGAAGGCTGCGCTGACTGATGTCTATACATATGTGTATACTTATATATGTCGGGCAGTTAGCCCACCAGACAACACCTGTCTGGTCGGAGGATCCTCCCTTTTCTATAGGGGATGAGGAACTTTACACCCATTTCCTCATACCCCCCAAACTGGTGACCCCGAGCACGAACGTCAGCGCAGCCTTCGTGCCGTCATCATCACTTCCTCAAGCCTTCGAGCAGCGAGTCATACCGCCATCCAGCAACCACGGCTTCATCGGGTATCCTGACCCCCAGCTTGCAGCGGAAGCGCATACCTGGTCCTCAACCTCATCAGCGACCTTGGCACAGCACACTGCACTTCGGCCGGTCAGCAAGCAGAGACGCACTTCTCTCCTGGTCAACGCAGCAGCCAGCCACTACGCAGCACTGCATCACTGTACATACTATGCAGCAGCAGCATCACCCCGACACACTGGGGCATCACCGCAGTCAGTTTCGACTCACCGAAAACTATGCGGCATTCGGTTCCAACTCACTAAAACCTCCCACTGGCTTGGCAAGGATCAAGACTCAACCTGCTATCGACCTCCAGTCTTGGAGGGGAGCGATGTGGCGACAGCGACATCTATCGCAACACATGAGAACTAATTGGCTAATCCTACATCACGCTATAAACATAAACCGCGACATTAGCCAATATAGAAAATCCCGACTTACATATGTCGGGTAGTTAGCCCACCAGACACAACACACGTCTGGTCGGAGGATCCTTCCTTTTCTATGGAGGATGAGGAACTTTACCCCCTGTTCCTCATACCCTCCAAATATATAACAATTATTTAAGTATCTCACAAAATACGTATATTTTTTTCTGATTTGGATAGTGATTGGCGAACATTTTCATGATTGGGTGAAATCATTGTTAATAAAGGCTTTTCATAATTGTTAAAGTGATTAATAAAGTACGATACATATCAATTTTTCAGGATTTCATTTATTTCAATTCTTTTGTTTGTAAATTGATAAAATTTACGTTACAAAAAATGGAGATAGTATTTATCCGCTGTTTTGGATAAATACTCAAGTAAAAACGGACATTTATGAGTATTTATCCATTTTGAGTATTTATCCGGATACAATCCCAACACTAGTCCCGAGTAGTCCCGATCCTACTGTGGATGCTTCCATGTCATCCATGTCACTCTGTAATTCTGAAATAGTTACTACAATTAATGAAATCAGTTTGAGTTTGTATGAACTACTTAAGGAATCATGGTCTGGCAAGTACTAAGATAACACGCTAACATAACCACCCACTTGATATTTTCGCAAGTAACTTCGAAATTGCTGTAATTCAATAAAGTGTGGGTTTATTTGAATCTTGTGAAGCTTGAACCTTGTAATACAAGGTACCTTCAATCTAATTCTGAACCAATAAGAAAACGATAACTTAATGGAGCCTTTCGGATGTTTTTGTCCGGAACCGTTTACGCTGTGGTAAAGATTGTTACCACGTAAAATTATGTAGGTACCTGTGGGTAGGCAAGTAGGAAGATCGACTTTTGTGGATAGACTGTCGAAGGCTGACTATGTATGGACTGCTTTTATTTGACAGCTTTTGGACTTAATTATCCATTGAACCAATGTTAATCCCAATTGTAACGAAAACATGGGTATATACCTAATTTTGGTACTCGGTACTTGGTTAATACCGTAGGACAGTAAAGTTACCTATACAGGGTGTAAACGAACCCTTCACGCATCCGTCAACCAAGCATTCTGTATATCAAACTAAGTACCCCTACGCAAAAATTTTTGCTGGGAAATGACTTTTTTTTTGGGGTCAAAAATCACATTTTACGGTAAAACTCAAAGTAGCACTCTTAAAACATTGTGCTAGTGGATGCTTTGAATAGTAAACGGGTCATGGAGGTAATTTAAGTAAAGTTAAAACCTGAAATACTAGTATTTACAAAAACACCTGTGAAAAATTTGGAACATTGACACCCAATATCTCCGTAACTAGGGGGTTCCCAGGTATGGTCTAGAACAAAAAAATGATCGCAGCGGTGGGTGGAACAAGTGCCCTTCGTTTGCGTTAAGGGTACTTTTACACCCTATATATATCATTCAGAGGAGCTCGTGGCTTAATAAGAACTGCCACTAGGGTCGATCTTTAGGTAAAGCTGTGCTTGCCTAGGTCGGTCTGTGGATGGGTGACCACCCGACATAACGAGTTTCCTCCGTGCCTCGGAAAGCATGTTAAGCTGTTGGTCCCGGCTGCCATAAATATAGAGCTTTGGCAGTCGTTACAGGTAGTCAGTGACCTGAAATTCTGACATCCAGTCTTACCAAAGAGTATCGTATTACCTAGTATTAACTGGGTTGTGGAGGTTAGATAGGCAGTCGCTCTATGTAAAATACTGGTACTCAGCTGCGTCCGGTTAGACTGGAAGCCGACCCCAACATAGTTGGGAAAAGGCTAGGCAGATGATGATATATCATTCATATTTTATTTTGAAGTACCTACATAAATCATCACACAAGCACGACGAAATAAGTATCTCACTTTAATATTCTATTTTAGTTAAACGTGCGAGATTACGCGGAAAGCATCAAGAGTGCTGGCACAAACGGCACAAACATACTGTTTATTGTATTTACCTGTGAAGTAGCTATTTTAATAAGATTAACAATGAGTGGTGACGGTTCTAAATTTTCCACGAAAATAGGTGGTTATATAAAAGCCGGGCGGAGACAGATGGCTCCTCGCGGTTACAAGAAAAATAACCGAGCATTCATTTTCTATGACAATGACTTATCTGTCTGAATTCTTCTCTTTAAAGTTAAGTTTTCTCCATTATCTGGCTGTACGTAATGGTGATAAAATGTCGACATGGGCAATTAAGATTTTAAAAGATTGTTGAACGGTGTTATTCACAACTAGGTAATGGTACATTAGTACAGATAGAGTAGGGAGTAAATACCAAACATTTTCCGACTGTTAGTCAATATGATTTCGCATCACTAAACGAAGACGTGCCAGACCACCTTTATCTGAACAACTCCACGCCTATTCGTAGTGACGTGATTAGCGGCCGGTTTGATCGAATTTAAGCCCGGTTCCGGCACTTTGTGAGTTAAGTGAAAATAAAGGCACTGGCCAAATTTTATTTGCAGGGTAGAGTGAAAAAACCACGTAATGTGAGTTATATTTCAGAAGATTCTTTGACTTTTAAATTATGTAGCCGCGACTTTTTGCAATGACTTTACCGAACCGTGAATGCACGAAGAAAACGCAAAGTAGCGGTTAAAAGTTCCGTTTTTATGGGAAGTTTGTACTACCTATGAAGTAGGTACTTATTCAAAAATGTCGTTACTCGTTAGTCCGTCAATGAATGCAAAACGGTTACACATGTGGTGATAAGGTTCCATGAGACCGCCTTCCGGAGCCCTGGTGGCATTTCGACCACATTACTTCCCTCCCCCCAGCGGCGGAACACCTCACCGCTGCATACTTTTTGTGAAATCAGATATATGTCTTCCGCTCGTACGTTAGTTGGTGTTCTTTTTCAACAAGACTGGCTTTGCCACTGAAAAATTGTTTGAAACATGAAAAGAAAATTGTTACCAATGTGAAACAATCATAGAGTTTCCAGATGTAATCGAAATAAATATTTCCTCAGATTTATTTTTCTGATGTTAAAAATAGGTTGGTAACTTGTGTATAAAATCTTTAATGTTTATGATTTATAAATAAAATTGATGATGGTTTCATCGTTTGTTTAAAATAATCCCTAAGTATAATAATTGGCACGCTGAAGATCGTAAAATCCTTTGTTTAGTTTCAGGAATTCAATTGCAGGCATCGTCTATAAATTGTGTAGGTACTTTATAGGTAGGTAAAAGATTATATGCACTTCTCGTTTCCTAAAATATTGGCACCTGGCCCACACCATATAAAATGTTGAGGTAAAGTTATTGATTGCACGTGAATAATTAACGCGAAAGTTTTCAGCCTGTCATTCATTCCGTAAATGGGCGGGTTGCGGGGCGCAGGGTTGATATTGGACCGGCTGCCGAGTGGTCGCGCTAAAAGCACACTACAAAAGCTACAATGCTCTGCGGAGTCGTCTCAGCTTTCCACCATTCATTCACAATAAACGTTCCCTGTAAGGACAAAAATGCTGATACACTACTTTGCGACTAGGAAATACAAGAATAATATGGGTCTATCTACGAGAATTTTACATGAAAGGAAGACTTGAGCGCATGAGAACAAGTAGGTACCTAATTAGCTGGATTGAGCACGTGTATTACTACTCACAAAACTAGACTGAATTGAAAGCACCGTGTATTGTATTTAGAATTATATCTTCGAGGCCATAAGTAAGTAGGTACTAATTGCAATATCTGCACAACTTAATATATCGAGCAAGCAAGTATTAATTAACATTTATGCAAACAGAAATCCTCAAAGGAAAACTTTATGAAAATAATTCTGCTTTCTCAATTAAATAAAACTGCATTAAATTAATTAATTTAGTTAAATGACGCAATTACATACATAACCATCGGAATGTCCGTGAGGCGTGCTGCAAGCGTCGAGCGTGCATTGCTAATGGGTTACTACGAATCGCTAACTCAACTCGCTCGCTCGCTTAATTAATTTGGAGTTACAATATTAATATATTAATATTGACATTTAAATTTTTTTATTTTTTTCGACATTTTCAATTATTCTGACTTTGACTGTTTTTGTTTTTAATTTCTTTTGACATATAAATCTAAATAATTCCTCGTTTATATCTGACATCACTCATTTTTTTTTTAAATAATATTATATAATTGTTATTTTTATTTTTAAAACTTGATCTATGCATGATTTTCAAAATCTTTATTAATTTAAATTCATAATATTTGAGCTAGATGCACACCATATTTGTACGCCTCTTGGCATAACATAGCGCTCTCTTCACCAAACTCAAGATCTGTATCTCTATACCTGTGTTAACAAATAAAAGTGATTTGATTTGATTTGATTTGATTTGAACTCGTCTCGATTAACACTCCACGGAAACGATTCCACAATGAAAATGTTTGTTTCTCTCTCCGACCGCGAAATACACATCAATCTCAGTAAGTGACATTTACGGACTTCGTACATCGTATTGGAGGCTAATTCGAAAATAATTGTTCACAAATGGAACGATAAAATGAAATCGTTGTTGAAAGAAAAGTGCACCCAAGGTAGGTGTTGCTTAGAAAGCGATTAGACTAAATGGTGGCTTAACATGTAAGTCTACGAATAGATTACACGCGAATGTTACGTAATTAATTAGCAGATCAATAAATATGGGTACTGCGCAACTATCAAAGTCCATTATGTGTTAATGCTAGAGTGAGCTAGCACAGTAAATAACTCATCGTTGGTAGATAAGTACTTAGGTAGTCTAATTATTCGTAGAATTCGAAATGGAACAGTTTCGGCGAAGCTCAGAACTTGCAATGTAGTGAAGCCGTCTTGAGTTTGAAATTTAATTTAAAGTGCCTTTGTGTTCATGAAGCTTTCTCGATAAATGCCTATTATTTATGTCTAGATACTTCATTTTTTCGTTATGTATTTACGGAGTTGCGTGTCAACTTTTTGCATTTTACAGCGACCGTTCAATCACAGACTATCTTTACCCTCCACGCCAACATCAACCTACTTAGTGAATTACTTATCCATACCTACTGCTTTGAATTAAGACAAGTATCGAATACTTTATTGGGGACTTGAGGCTTATTGTTTATTCTAAATAACAAACAAAAGTAAGTGTCTCCTAGAGACAAAATAACAATCCTTAAACGAGAAGTGGACGAATTACAAACGTTGTCCAACAAAACAACTGAGAACTTCGAGTGGCTCTAGTTACTAACTAAAAACAAAATATCAAAAAATATGAAAGGGGAGAATGGTGAGTGTTGTCTGTGGCCTGTGCAGGGTCGGTGGCGGCTGGGAGGAGGTGGGCGCTGGCACCGCCGGGCAGCAGGCCCGTCGATATGCATCGCTAGGCGAACACAATCCTCCAACATCATTACATCAACAATGCCCTGTGTGAACACACAGATGTATTATAGTTCGCTGCTTAATTCGCTCACTGAGCACCACACAGCCCTCTGAACTTGCTTGTTTTCGCCGCCGCTGCAGTATGCTATTGCATTTACAGTATACCTACGGCTTCATAGGAGTTTGAGGTATACAGGGTGTAAATCAACCCATCACACAGCCGTCAACCAAGCATTCTATACATCAAACTAAGTACCCCTGCGCAAAAATTTTTGCTGGGAAATGACTTTTTTTTTTGGTTCAAAAATCACATTTTGCGGTAAAACTCAAAGTAGCACTCTTAAAACATTGTGCTAGTGGATGCTTTGAATAATAAACGGGTCATGGAGGTGATATAAGTAAAGTTATAACCTGAAAAACTAGTATTTACAAAACCAGCTGTGAAACATTTGGAACTTTGACCCCTAATATCTCCATAACTAGGAGGTTCCCAGGTATAGTATGGGTATGGGTATGGCGGGTATGGGAGAACAAGTGTACTTTTACACCCTATATAGGGTGTAAAAGTACACTTAACGCAAACGAAGGGCACTTGTTCTAGGGCACGCCACGATAGTGGCGGTAAGTCCCCTCTTTGAGGAGTGGCTGGAGAGGCGCCACGGCGCCCTCACCTTCCGTCTGACGCAGGTACTCACCGGACACGGTTGTTTCGGGAGGTACCTGCACCGAATCAGGCGGGAGGAAACGCCCGGTTGTCACCATTGTGAGGATCGGCCGGAGGACACGGTGGAGCACACCGTGGAGGTGTGTCCCGCTTGGGCAGAGCCCCGCCGTGTTCTCGTAGCGGCGATCGGCGGCGGCGACCTCTCGCGTCCGGCCCTGGTGCAAGCCATGGTCCGGGGCGAGGAGGAATGGGACGCCGTCGCCTCCTTCTGCGAAGCAGTGATGCTAGCGAAGGAGGTGGCGGAACGTGAGAGGGAGAGAACCTCTCGTCCCAGCCGCCGCGGGAGGCGATCCGGGCGTCGGGGGCCACGTGATGGCTTCCGGCCACCGTAGACGCGGGCCTGTGGACGGTGAGTGATGGGTAAGCTCGCCGTCCGTCCGTCTAATGACGACGACAGGCCGTGTCGACGGCGCGTTCGTGTTCCACGCGCGCCTCAAAGAGATGTCAGCAACACGGAAGGGGCCCACAAGGGCCGACGCCTGTCGAGGCTGCGGGATGTCCGCAAGGGATACCGAGGCCTCGACATGAAGGGCGAAGAAGGAACATGGGTGGTTTTTAGTCAGTAGAAGTCTGACACTCCCTCTCGCTCTGCCCAAGAGCGGGAGGGGTTATTTGATGATTTCCCACCCCCCAAAAAAAAAAAAAAAAGGGCACTTGTTCTCCCCACCACTGCGATATTTTTTTGTATTTAAGTATTGGTGAAGGCGCAAAAAAATTAAGTACAATATTAAAGACCACATTACCTATATGTTTAAAAAAACTTCAAAAGCCTATCTCCAACGGATAACTCACAATTACTGCTTTTACTATTGAAATATTAACTAATTACTATCACTAGACAGATTATAAAACAAAGACTTCCGCCGCGTCGTCGGTCTGTCGGTCACCAATGGATAGAGTGGTTATAATATTTATGATTACTTTTGATCGCGATAACCGACACATACGTGGGCGAAGCCGCGGGCGTAGGGCTAGTAACTAATAAAACAACACTAATTTCGTTGATAATTATGACGCGAAAATAATTAATTGTGTCAGCTTTTGATTTGTTCCCTAAGCCTTCCTATTTATATTAAACTAGCTGACCCACGCAACTTCGTCCGCGTCACATAATATAGCTTAAAACCTTTCTCGATAAATCGCATATCCAACATATTAAATTGAGTTAAATCGTACTCGTAACAAACAAAAAATCTTACCTTTCCTCTTTATAATACCTATTAGTTTAGATTGGCTTCGATTATAGTAACAATTACTATAGGTATCTCTTACTGTTTAGTATACAGTAACACCTTGTACTTGTAAACATTATGGTGCAGTAAATATTTTGAATTTGAATTTCTCCGGAGCCCCCAGAGGCCAGAAACCCCACGTACCTACCGCACCGGACCGAATGACTGCCACGCGCTTAATTATTTTGTCGCCCGTATATTTTTACATTGCGATATCTTCTAAGATATTTGTTTAAACTGTATAGAGTAAAAGGCACAAATATTCTATATTAAATTTCCGTGCTAACAAACGATACGATGTATTATAATCCCGTCGGGGTTGCGGGTTGTTCGCAAGAGATACCGCGGCCTCGACATAAAGGGCTAAGAAGGAACATGGGTGGTTTTTAGTCAGTAGAAGCCTGACACTTTCGCTCTGCCCAAGAGCGGGATGGCTTATTCGATGATTTTCCACTAGCCAAAACAAAAAATAAGGTATTTAATGAAACCTAGAGCCTGCTTTGATTACTTCCAGGAAAAGCGCATCGGAAAATATCACATCGCTGCTCCTTAATGAGCAGCGATGTGATATTTTCCGATGCGCTTCAAAGAGATTAATCAGTATTTTATTGATTTCGAATATGATGATTACATTTATATTAAACTATGTATATACAAAGTAGGTAAACCTTTCTACCTTTGAGCATTACATTTTTGTGCAACATACTCTCTTCACAAAAAAAGCCTACTCTGTAGAAACCTGAACTGTCAAATTGGCATATAGAAGTACGTAGACGTAAACGATATTATTGAAAGCTTCATAAATAATCCTTTCCCATCATAAGTTCAAGAGATCTGAATCAAAAGTTCCTAAGTACTAGTGAAGGTATTTAAATAATTCAATACCTACATTCATCATGAAAGATACATGGTCAATGGTCATGGCTATGTTAGAATGCAGGTGAGTTGAAGTTAAGTTTAGGTGAGCCCTAATTGGTAGTCGCAAGCTCTCATTTCGCATACAAAATACAGGAGACTACTGACCCGATTACAGCTCATATCATGAACTCGAATCTTGTCAGTTTTTTAATTTAAAATATCAGAAACATGCACATTATGTTGTTTTGGTTTGGTTTCATAGAACAACCAATTTCCTACTGATCGGCCCTTTCCACTTGATAACAATCCGATGCACAGCACAGCTTGCGATTCTTTCATTTTGCAAAACGATGCAGTGAACAATCAAATATGGATAAAGCTCTTCCGCGAATTTCATAGATTGCACAACCAAATAGATATTTTTAGCGAGCAATTTTCAAAACGAATTCAGTTTCTGTTTTTATGTACTCGTGAACTCGCGTAACAACTCCTTGTTGTGCTTCGGTAGCGTATTCTGTTTTGAACAATATTTTGTTTCCTAGAATTCATTATGGCATACAACGTATAATATGTGCTTTTGTTTAATTAACATAAAAGAGTAGCGTACGATAGGCACTTGTTTGGTTTATAAACTCGTATGTTATGTTAACACAATTTCACATCCAGAGGGTCTAGTCCATAAACAAAGAGCGTTTTCAGAAGAGCGTACTTTCGGCGCGAAGCGGAAGCGCGTATAGGCGCCTGTACGCCTTTTGCCTCACGCACTTATAATTGCCAGATGCGAGATTTACTGACATAATTATTGCTTCTGACGGAACTCACCGTTTCTAGCAAATACGCTGGAATAAGCGCATGCACGAGCGTTTGGTGTTGCGAAGCGCAAGATGTGGCACTGTGTAACCGCGTAGGCCGATACGAGCTCATACGCGCAGAAAAACAGGCTCGTCTAAATCTGTTGACATTCTATGATGACGAAACTATTGTATTGACAAGGTGACCAAACAGCATATTTATGTTAAATACTGTTGTGGTACGATGCCAATATCGAAATACTTTAAAAGCGATTGTATCCACTCCCTCAAAAAACTTATAGTGCTTCATTGTGCACAACTTCGGCTCCCGAGGTAATCTAGGAGCGAAGTCACAAGTTTCAAAGTCAAAGTTAAAAACATTCATTTCAATTAGACCATTTACAACTCGCCACTTCAACTATCAAAGCAGTCTCTCAGTTAAAAGTTAGTTGTAGATAGATAATAAGAATGAGCAAGAGGCAGGATACACGACGTTTAACATAATTACTGTCTCACATGAGGATAAAAGCCTCTTCACAAACAAAGATCGAAATTGCTTCACAAAGAAAGAAATTGATCACCATGGTTACTAAAGGCGGATTGGCAATTTCGAACTTATGCTATTCAAGTAAGTCCATGTTACCCTCACGATTTTTACCTTTACTGATGTCAATGCACTTACATTTTACATTTTCACACGTATTAATTATGTAAACAAGAACTGCGGTAACAAATTCCTACATATACACGTAGAACGACTTTTTTCAATACAAATACGAAGAAATAAAATAATAGTATATTTATCCGTTACAAATAAGCAAGCAACTATGATTTAATTGCTTTTTAATCCCGCAAATACGCGCGTACACGCGCATCTTAAATGTTCACGAGACACTATATTCTTAAGATTTCAACGAAAATTTGAAAATGTGAGTGCTCGAAGAATAGAAATAAAACATAACATCACACCTGTAGTTCCCGAAGAGTTATATTTCGCCAGTTATGTTTTTAGTCCCATGTAACAGGGGTGAGAATATTTCTATCCACCGGATACTTATCCAGACTCGGTGGCTGCTACTGACATACTCTTGAATGGAAAACCCAATAACATTTTGCTCGACCAGGGAATCGAACCCAGGAGCTCATGCTCCGCAGTCGCGGTTGCGACCACTAGACAAACGAGGCAGTTAAAAGAAATAACATGATAATATGAAAAAAATAATTTATACTTTTTTTCAGGATTTGAACTCACCCATTACTACCATTTACATTTTATACCCAAACAAAGTTTTTTTTTAAATATTTCTGGTAATCTTGCTCTATGTTTATAGAGGTAGAAGTGCATTGATTTCCTGGCTTCTCCGAACGGGCCTTTGTCCGGCTATAAAACGTCATAGGCCTGAGTAAGGAAGTACTGAGAACGTAACTGTACGTAGATACCTATGTATCTACCTGTGCAATGTTGCATATTGTGTACAATAGGTAGAGGTACATACTATACGTTTACATTTATGTATATAGTACGTACATTCGATTGCTTAGTGCAAGAACTGCCTTGCCATCATTTCTGCTGTCACATAATTATTATTTATGCTTCAGATCCCCTGAAACAAATTACATGTTTGTAGCTTCGTATGTATGTACTGTATGTTAATCTGTATCCAAGTGTTAACCCACATACATGAGCTGTCAAAACATAACGAGATCTCCAAGTATTTTAGTAGGTTGTTCCTTAATTAAACGAAACGAGTAAGGGCTACAACAAAATAACAAGCCGAGCGACGAGCAGACAGATAAATTATAATATATAAGCGTATTGACGACACCAAGTTCTCGACGCGTGAGTCAAGACCACGTAAATAACACGGGCATGACACCATCTCTGCCCTCTGAGAATGTTCCTGTTATGATAAAGTACGATTGAAAGACGTGGTTACCAAGCATACCTTTAATTTATTATTTTAATAGACAAAAGCTGTCTCTGCCGTATTCATCGCTCTTTGTTGGCGTCCAAATCTCCTATTGTTAAAAGCAGTCTTATCAATTTCTTCGTCCACCGTGCCGAGGGTGTTTTGTGGAAAACATTTTGATTTTAGAGAACGACTTTTGGTTGTTTATTGTATTCTCTTCAATATAAAAGTTACGGAACTTTTGTTTTGTTCTATGATGCTTACAAAATCCCTAAATAGCTTACAAAACAAATTTCATTAAAAATATAAGTAGATAAAGTATTATAGAACGTCGAGGACATAAACCGCAATACAATTGAAGCACAATATTGAAAAGTTAGCCATTCAAATGTAAGTTCGGAAAGAAGAAAGTACCTACGAAGTTTCTTTATATAAATTGAATCAGACAACTTTCTACGAAGAAATATAACTGAGTTCAACAGGTTGGGTTAGTTACCCGATAATGTAGAAACTTTTCGTCTTCTTCATTAACAATACAACACCAATTGTTACATGAAACTTTTTAAAATAAGTTCATCAAGTTTACTTCGGAACTTTTAAGTGCATCTTGAAAGTCACGTGCCTGTGCGCCTGACGGCTTGCAATAACTGGAACATTATCAAAATATAGTAGAACTTACCTTTAGTGACAGCTTAAGGTCTGTTGTTTACGAGTTGGTTGTGAGGTCGGTGGACACGCGTGGTGGGTGTCGCGAGCGGGGCGCGGGGAGGGCGGGGCGTGCGTCGTGGCGCGTCGTCGCGGCGGCACTACCGCGCCCGCCGCCGCCGCCGCCCGCCTGAGTGTCCGCCCGCCCAAGAGTCCGCCCGCCCCACGCGCCGACGAATTCCTTGCTGTGATTAATCGTCGAGCCACCTGCGGAGCCTTTTGTATATCGTTAATGTGTTCGGCTTGGTCTCTATAAACAATTTTGAATAACAATGAGGTATATAGGACATTTTCCATCAAATTCACATTAACTTTCTATAGGTATAGGTATATACGTTAGCACATTTATAATAGCGAAAACTCATCAAGAAAAATACTAGTTATTTGTCAAAATACCACTTCAATTTAACTTAGGTATTGCAAAATTAAATAGGTAGGAAGCAATTCTGTTGAAGTGTGTAATGTAGCAGCCTAGTATTCTCCCAAAGATAGCTCAGCATAAATCCTGAACACACTGACATAAAGTTTTATAGAGTACTTCATACAAAACAAATAAAACATAGTCGTTTCTTTTTAGTTGGTAAAGTAATGAGTGTGGAATGAGGATGGGGGATGCTGAACGCAGGTTTAACTCGTAACTACTATTATTCTGTGCGGTAGAGGAACGAAGCCGATGAATGAGCTCAGGATGAGACAATGACAGCTTCCTAAAGCAAGCAAGTCTGGACGGTGGACGCGAACGGCCTGTGAGCGACCTACTTTATTTTACTAAAGAGGTTCTATGATGAATGATGCTACGCGGATAATTATTATGAATGTTGTTTCCTTGTTTGAAGATCACGTAGATTGAAATTCATAATACTGCACACTTTCCCCTGCGTCTTTAGGTACTAGGTAGGTAGGTACCTAGCGTACCTACACACTCACTCGCTGTTTGCTTTGTGGGTCAGATTGTCACATACGATTAGCTTGGGTGCAGTATGAGATGAGTGTTGGAAATGTTCGTAGTCGGTGGAAATGAGTTTGCCCTCTATCACATAGTTCTTTAACATTAACCGGCAAATACTAGATAATGCATTTACTATACGTAGGTATGAGACTATACACATCAGCCTATCCCTTTGGGGGGCACAAGATAGGCATAGCATTTGATCATCATCATTTCAGCCTACAATCACTCCCCCCCCCCTAACCCCATAGTAAATACAAAATGACACATCACAATAATGTGGTGTAAAACGCGCAACGCCCCGAATTTGGTCCCATACAAACAATTCAATTCGGGCATTATGCGCCTCGTTGTGGCGATGTGCACCATATGATATGGAATCATGCACGGCAAACAATCCCGCTTATGAGCTGCCGAACTGATAACGACCCATTTATGAGCGCGCGGGGAAATTGAATTTCTAAACGAATTTTAGGAACTGTCAATGTTATGCAAACATCTGTGATAAATCGGGAATGGGCTATATCCTACACTCCAGGATAGGCACGATTCCTGCGGAAGATAAATGGTAGGTTTATAGTTAGTTCTTATTTGAAAAGCCTAACTTTACAAATCAATCATTATGAAAGTTGAAGTAACCAAGCATCTTGGTATACTACTTATCCTTATACCCCATTCAAACATAGTAGTCAGAAACCACAGAACGCCGACTGCTACGATCCTTACATACTCCTTTTTAACCGACTTCCCTATGTACTTTTTTTTGTGACCGCTCATATCTCCATCAATTGTGAACCGATTTCCAAAATTCTTTTTGTGTTTGAAAGGGTATACTCCCGAGCTGGTCCCATTGTCACCGAGTCAGGATCTGATGATGGGATCCCTGAGAAATCGAGGGCAACTCTCAAATTTTATAGGCACACATTACATTTTTCGAAATAATTTCTGAAGCTTTTCAAGTATTTGCGTCTGATAATAATAATTATAATCTCATGTGGCTGCGCTGATGATGGAAGGCCGTACAACTCCTCAAAGGTTAATAGTTGAAAGAAAATTCCTCCAAAATTATACGTACTTATGGATCGATATAGTTGTATTCTTTCAGGCTATTAGGTTGACCTGATGATAGAAGGTTAATCTCATTAACCAACTTTAAAAAAAGGACTCAATTCGTCGGAATGTTTCTTAATATATTATATTCATATTCACCGATTACTCGAACACGTCTGAACCGATTTAAAAAAATCTTTTTTTGTTTGAAAGTATATAATATCCCAAGGGTGGTACCATGATAAGGAAATCAGGATCTTATGATGGCATCCCAGAGAAATCGAGGGGAACCCTCAAACATAGGCCCTTTACGTGTTTCGTGCTTTTTCTAAAACTTTTCAAGTATTCGCATCTATCACTCCATGTTGATGAGCTGATGATGGAAGGTATAACTCCTTAACGGTTAGGAGTTGAAGGATAATTCTTTAATAAAATATTATTGGGACGTATATATATTAGGGTTGTATTCTTTCAGGTTATCTAGGTGAGCTGATTATGGAAGGTTTTAGGTACTCCTCAACGATTAGAAGTTGAAAGCAATAATAAGAGAATCTTAAAGGTTTAGGGTTAAGTAAATATTTGTACAGGATATTACAACTAAAACTAGAAATATAAAAACTTTTTAGCAAAAAAGAAACCGACTTCAAAAACATAAAAAATAAAAAAAAACATAAACTTAAAAAAAGTAAAAATAAACTTCAGAAACAAAAATCAGGTTCTGAAGTCAGTGGCAAAAAAAAAAGAAATCGAACAAACAATTGCCACCGACTTCAGAAGCAGATTTTTGTTTCTTTTCACTTTTTTGTTTTTTTTAATGTTTTTGAAGTCGGTTTCTTTTTGCAAAAAAGTTTTTGTCTTGTTCATTCACGCACGCCAAGTCAGTGTTTGCCCCATCCCATTTATCCTAGCACAAGTTGGTAGGTAGGTACTAATATCCTTTTTCTTTTTTTTTTTTTTTTGGGAGGTGGGAAATCATCAAATAACCCCTCCCGCTCTTGGGCAGAGCGAAAGGGAGTGTCAGACTTCTACTGACTAAAAACCACCCATGTTCCTTCTTCGCCCTTCATGTCGAGGCCTCGGTATCCCTTGCGGACAACCCGCAGCCTCGACAGGCGTCGGCCCTTCCGGGCCCCTTTCATGTTGCTGACATCTCTTTGAGGCGCGCGTGGAACATGAACGCGCCGTCGACACGGCCTGTCGTCGTCATAAGACGGACGGACGGCGAGCTTACCCATCACTCACCGTCCACAGGCCCGCGTCTACGGTGGCCGGAAGCCATCACGTGGCCCCCGACGCCCGGAGCGCCTCCCGCGGCGGCTGGGACGAGAGGTTCTCTCCCTCTCACGTTCCGCCACCTCCTTCGCTAGCATCACTGCTTCGCAGAAGGAGGCGACGGCGTCCCATTCCTCCTCGCCCCGGACCATGGCTTGCACCAGGGCCGGACGCGAGAGGTCGCCGCCGCCGATCGCCGCTGCGAGAACACGGCGGGGCTCCGCCCAAGCGGGACACACCTCCACAGTGTGCTCCACCGTGTCCTCCGGCCGATCCTCGCAATGGTGGCATCCGGGCGTTTCCTCCCGCCTGATTCGGTGCAGGTACCTCCCGAAACAACCGTGTCCGGTGAGTACCTGCGTCAGACGGAAGGTGAGGGCGCCGTGGCGCCTCTCCAGTCACTCCTCAAAGAGGGGACTTACCGCCACTATCGTGGCGTGCCCTGCACGGGGTTGCGACAGTCGCTGTCTCCATGCCGCCATGAGATCGCACCGGAGGTCTGTCCGCTGCGCAGCAATTAGCCGCGGCAATGGAGTGACCCCCCGGTGCAGCGCCTCCGCGCGCCATTCATGCAGGCGCGCGAGGACTATCGCCTCCAGATCCCACGGCGGCAATCCGGCAAGGAGGGGTACTATTATCCTTGTATAATATTTTAGTGCTAGTACCAACTTACCAAGTACCTGTCTGCACCATACATTGTATAGAGTCGACCACAGCCCTTCCCTCCAGTCACTCTCATAGGCCTTCTCTAAGTCTACAATGGTTCAGTGGTTGGTGGTTGTGTGGTGGTGGAAATCTGAAGCAAGTAAAGAAACATGCAATCAAAAGATTTTCAAGTTAGTGTTATCTACTAAACTATAGAAATCGAGTATTTTTTACAATTGTAGCTGCTGCCTCGTTGGTCTAGGGGTCTCAAGCGTGACTGCATGAGGATTCCCGGGTCAGGCAATGTATGTTATGGATGTTTCCATCAGGATTTGTGTTTTGGCAATAGGCTCGCCCCTGATTACATGGCCGCATGGGACTTAAACATAACTGGTGAAATGTGGGTGTAAAGTTACACCTCTGCCTAACCCTTCTGGGATTACAGGCGTGATGTTATGTATGTAGCTAGATCTAATTAAAATTGAATCATTACATTAAAATCCTGTGAAGAGTTCCCTAGAGTATGATTAATGTTCTGTGGTTCGAAGGCTCAAGGCTTTGTCTTTGGTTTTGACTTGAACCTTAGTCTAGAGAGACTAAGGTTCAAGTCAAAACCCGTAGCCAGGAGTAGGTTCCCTAATTATATTTATGCATGCATATTTTGTGTACTAAGGTTGTTTTGGTACTAAATGATCTTTAAAAAAATAATAAGATACATAGGTACAAAGTTTCTAAAGCTCAGCTTTACCTTAACGGTACCAGGGGGCTGCGATTTTACATGTATACAAATGTATTCCTCTTTTCTCTTCCTGAATAATGCCTTTAGCTAGACCCATTATTTTTTTTCACAAAATCCAGGGCTCCCATAGACACAATTTCTTTTCAGCAACTCATTACTCATAAGAGAATAAAAAAATATGGCAAAGATTATGCTCAATATAAGTACCTAGTGATTGCAGTTCTACCAGACAAAAGCGAAAAGTTTTTATGGTAAAAGTAATTTGATATTATAGAACGCCATACCAACTCTTTCTTAAAATTTTAATCTACGGGGGGCAGGCTAGATGAACGTGCGACGGCAATTTGCTTCAAATACCTAAATCACACTAATATTATAAAGGCGAAAGTTTGTGAGTTCACGCAAAAACTACTGAACGGATTTGGATAAAATTTTATACACAGATAGTTTATAACCTGGATTAACACATAGGATAATTTATCCCGATTTTATCTTCCCGTGGGATAATTTTCGAGTTGTAGCGGCAACAGCTAGTATTTTATAAGTCCCTATTCCCTCTTAATATACTTACAGCTCATCTGTGTACCGGATGATACCTGTTTGTGTATTGTGTACTTAGGCACTTAATATTTCAAAGGCATCGCGAAGGTAGAAAGGTTCTTTGATATAAAACGCCATTTTACAGTGATTTAGATGTCATACTGGCTCAATCTAATAAGAAATCATTTCTTCGTCACTTGAACGACCATCAACAGCTTAGCCTCCAGCAGTTCACATTGGCTTCTCCAAATCGCAAGACCTTAACTGGATCTTTGGTCACTCTCATCCAGCTGTTACCAGCCTTCTTGTGAGGACGCTGAGCCCTGACGGCATCCAAGACTACATTCTAATGCTTAGGTACGGGCCTGTTGTGTATTCTAGGTTTGCTTAAATTTAGACATAATTTAATATATCGCGTTCTTGGTGCCTTTTGAAAAAAACAGCTACTGGATACCTCACTTAATCCATTCTACATACCCTACGTAGACATAATACCTGCCTAAAATCTTCCATAGAACAATCCTCTACGGTAATCATAAATATCAAGCAAGCACAAGTTTCTATGGATACCACCTCACCTATTGATTACTCATGTGCCTAATGTGTAAGTAATACATTTGATTTTGGGCACATCAAAGTAGGTAGCGATAGAATACGAGCTCGTAGATAGGTACCTGGCTATATGCCACCATCTACCTACATTACTTTAGTGTTGGGGGTCTTACCACATTCCTCGTATGACCATTCTATTTCAGGGTGGGAAGTTTCGAAGGGCTGTGAATACCTAATCGTCCAGTAGCGCCGAATCTAAAGCTGATTGAATGGGTTTCACGTGTTGAGTGAGTCTTTTGTAGGCTCTATATAATATGTCCTCTTGTTCTTCCACAAATTAGGGGAAAGGCTCGTGGCTAGATAATAGCTGCCGCTCGGATCAATCTTAAGTTGAGCCGCGCTTGCCTAGGTTGGTCTGTGGATGGGTGACCACCCATACTTACGGTCCCAGCTGTCACCCCAAGTCTGACCAGTCTTACCAAGGGGTATCGAACTACCCAGTACAGAGTTGTGGAAATCAAATGTACGCGATGTGTAAAATACTGGTATTGAGAGCTGCATCTGGATAGATGTTATACCACAAATAAGCATAATTTCTGACAAGTTGATTAAATACTCAATATTTCTACGACGCAAAAATAATACCTATTGGCTATGTCCTATTGTATTTTAATTGGACTGTCAATTAGCCACAAGTTCTTTGAAACCATTGTGCATACGATATCACGGACTGCGATTAGAAATTGATGTGCCTACCAATCCTTGTGTGGCAAGCGTCAACAATCAAACAAATCCTTGAAACAAATGACGGCTATTGAACAATGATTGTATGGCCACTTTATAGTTTCTAGCTATTGAATTTAGCTATAATACCGTACCAGGCGCCAAACTGCTTGTTTGACTACAGTAGGCGCCTCTTGCACACTCATTGAACCATGGGCTTTCAAACTTCAATTTCTGTAATAAAAGGAGTAGGTCATTGAAAAATAAATGTTTGTGTTAATATTTATTAGCTACTATTAGAAGCCACAATTGCTTATCTCTTTTGAATATAAAAACCTAAATATTTACAATCGGATGAAAAGAAAAGAAAATAACTAAAGAAAACAACATAATGTTTGGAGATGATTGCAAAAACTGTCAATGTATTGATTATGGGTTCAATCACGGCTCACAAAGAAATATACATTTTCCTGGTGTCATAAATATCCCATTACTTACAGACACGTACAAGTTCGTATCAAATCTCGGTATTAGCGTCAGTATTGGCTTTGTATTGAAAAAGAGGGAGATATAAGGACAGGCGATACAGAAATTTATATCGCTCTCTTGGTATTTGTACAATTTATAGTATTTTTTTTTATAAAATTCCAAGATTTGTGCGTATTCCGTAACTAACAATAAGTAAATAAACATTAAATGTATTTGTAAAAAGGATGTCAAAATAAAATCTTATAATAGTAAAAACTTACAACACTAAATTACATTAATTTACGTTTCTACATATCAACTTTAATATTTGAAATAAATAATATTTATCTTTTACACACTATAATATTAGTAATGGCACTAGTTATTATTCATGTTATAACAAGGCACAAGGGCGAACAAGGGAAGTTGTACCAACGTCGAACGACGCCGTATTGGAGATTGACTGAGATTACCTCAACGAATCTGTACAAAATGTACTTTTATATTATATTTTACAAGATTACTATTATTAGTACACTGCGGATCTTTGAGAGTATTCGGCGTTTCGTCGTAATAAATTGATGTTTCCAGGACTTGACTGAATAAAAATATCCGGAACACGTGAGATCACTCATAACATCGATTTCAGACTTTCCGCCTACATCGTTTATTCAACTTTTACAGTCAAAGGGCAGATTACAATACATCTCACTTTCTGCCTTACAATAACAATTCTATTTATGGCAGTGACTAAATTAGTTTATTTGATCAGACAAAACACCTTTATTTATTCTCACCTCTCACAATTATACATTTGCAATGATTCGACGATTATGATGAGTTTTGATTGAAAATATACATAAATTGATTTTTAAATATTAATAGTATTACAATTACTCTTACGATAAAATAATATCGGGATACCAAATTGACTCGACGCTAGATTGACTTCATTCACATAGATTCTTCATAAAAGTCTTATGGTGAAATGAGATTTAACAGTGATGTCAGTGAAGTATCCTTTAAAAATGAATTAAATATTAATTCTGATTTCGTCAGTTTCGTAAATTAGGATTACTACCGTCAATAATAATAATAATTATAAAGCTCTAAACTACAACCTATCGAACGTGGTATGGTTATAATGTAATGAACAGATTGTTCATTTTTAGCACCCCGTAACACGTTTGATTTTACGAAGCTACACACAAACATAAGTACATACGATATACATTCACACATAAGTACAAAAAGCGTACAATATACATCCTGAGATTAAACAGACCTTTTGATAATAATATAACAGAAATGATAAAATAAATGTAAGGCATAAATACAGACTGTTTGCATTATGTTTTATATAAATATTTCTACGACAATGTAGACAAAATATGATTCAAAATATACGCTAAAACGTTATCAAGTAGGCAGGTAATTATAGCATTGTGCTATAGCAGTCATTTACTTTTATCATAATTAATATCAAATTCTATTGAAAGGCACATTTTTTAAGGCATCTCTCTAAACAGTTCACAATATAACATGACTCTAAAAGCCTATGCTTGAATAAAAATTCTATAAACATCGAAATTTAATGAAATACTGACAACTTAATCATTTTATAAATGCGGCATTAATTCTTGTATATTTTGAGACGACTACTTTACGATTATGACTATTTATACTCGATATATTATTATTTTCCAGCATATGTAGGATTTTTGAAGGTCGAAGTCGCTTGCTTGTAAATGGGGTTCTCGCCCTAGGGAACAAAAAAAAAAGGTATGGTGAAAACGAAATACATGAGTGAATAATATACAACATAAAAAGGACGATTACGAAGATGTATGACATCTAACAAGCCGCACTAGATATGTTTTGCGGATTTGTGGTTCATTTACTATCATAGGATAGTCCAACCAGAAGGTACTAGATAGATATTGTATTGTAGAGTCGAACACACCGAAACAAGGTGATGTCCTTATGAAAGGACTGGTGCGTAGTGCTCGAAACCGGCGCGAATGTAACACCTGATGTATGAACGTGGACGAAGCAAAAGGAATACCCACGTAAGGATCGTAATTGTAGCACATTCCATTCTGTCATTGCAGCTTATTCCCATGGAGAAAGGCTGTGACGCCCAAATGTATATTAAATGATAATGTTTTGAACCCAAAATGTGCAATGTAACATCAGCATTTCATGACCCTTTCTTAAATTCTATGATTTTTAACTTCATGCGCAAAATTTCCTTACCGTGTCCCACTTGGCCATCATACGTTCCTTCTCGAAGCGCGCGAACTCCCTGCGGTCGTGGATAGTGGTCGCCATCTTCCACAGCATCAACAACGCTAGACCCACAAGCACTATGGCCGCTATCACACCGAGCACAATACCCAGGATAGGCACCTATGAGGAATGAGATAAAAGCAGGTTAGGCTAGGGCCTATAAGCACCAATGATTGCATACAGGAACATGTCAATGTAATGGTGCTTTTTATTGTAATTTAGGTGGTCAGTCTATTTCGACTGTTTGATAGTGATCGCCCTAAATCGATATAACGTAATCAGGCTGCCATACACCTGCTGAGTGAATCTGAACGATTGTTTCCCACTCGGTCTTTGCAGTTGATCATTAACGGTTAAGTTGACATCAAATGTCAATGATAGTATTTATTTAATAGAAGATAAGACTTCAATGTGTGCGTAAGATATACGTAGCAGATGACTGTTCGTCCCAACGAAATCATTGGCATGGCATTTGTATAGAACCCCAATAGCATTAGAAATCTTAAAAAAAGCAATGGATGGTGATAAATTAAGAACACCAGTACATGATTAAAATAGCTGTAAATGACAGCATTAATTCAATTTAGATATTTGTATAAAATTTTAGATATTTGTACCCTGCATTCTAGTGGTTTTTGAGTAGCTTTTGTCCAATAGCGAATGTTTACATGCTGATATGAATATACCTATGTATATTCATTGTGTTTGTTCTTTGAGCTCAAACATATTTATTCTCATAAATATGACTAATATCCTGTGATAAAAGAAACAATCACGTTTGCGAGTGAATTAGCGTCAAACGATGTATATACTTTGAAAAAATACTAATAATGAAAATAATCCTTGTTCATACCTTTTTAGGGCATTCGCGTTCCTTCTGCGCCCTAATCACAAGTTGTTGGTTGTCAGTGTAAGAGTAGACGTATACATATAAACAGTCTTCGTCGTCGTAGAATGAGCACAGATGCTCATTTCGAGATTCGTTGGCTGAAACAAAAGGCAGACATTAAGATAGAGGCAAGCCAAGCCTTTTACCCAACTAAGTTGGGGTCGCTTCCAGTCTAACTGGATGCAGCATGGTCCATGGGAGGACTGCCTATCTGACCACTGACTATCGTATTACCCAGTATTGATAAGACTTTCTGGTTTCGTATTACAAAAATCCTCCTACGTTACATTCATACATTGTTTGTGAACCATAGCTTTATTGTATTTCAGTTAAATACGATGCGCTGCGTACCATCGTGACATATACATATATGCGCGTACAGGTAAACTAACGCGCGAGATATATTGTGATTCATTGCGGATGATGCGTCGGAAATGTCAATGTAAAGGTGATACAAGGAGATGACTCGAGACGCGTGTCAAACCTTTACTTTTAACTCTGAATGTTATTGTAGAGGTTCACTCCAGACAGCGAGTATGAACTTATAACAAATTATCAAAAGATAGGTATTGTAATTATATTTTTTTGTGATTTCCAACAAAAATAACTAATATCCTTCATTTTGTTTATCTTATTGAACTTCCACTGAGGTCGTAAGATAAAGTCGCGGGTTCGCGCCCTATCCAATACCGTTTCAAATGTTTTTACTGTTTGTTACATTTTCCCTCGGTACCTATGTATTCTTAAACATAAAATTGCCTGTTTGTTGTGTAGGTATAACTAACTTCATTTAAACCTCAGAATGTTTTGTAATGTCGCTTCATCTGAAGATTACCCTGTGTGAAGTAAGATATCGTCGGTATAATTTTATCAGAAGTCGTAAGTTCATTTGAGCAAATTATTTACAAGACCAAAAAACTGATTTTCCAACAAGTTTCGAAAGGTTTTTAAAATAGCGTTCTATATTTAAGTTTTGGAATGGGGGTAGATTGATATTTTACAAATAATTTTTCGAATTTAATACAAGGGAATAAAAAAATGGCCTTAAAACAAGACGTCGATGCTAAACGAACGTTTTGGATATACGAATTCTGATAATTAGTCCGACGGTATGCTCCTTGTAGGATTATTTAATATATAATACCTTCAATTTTGCCTTCTTCTACGATGGGGAATAGCGCACAGTCGCCACACGTGTCTGTGTCAGGGTTGTAGAGCGGGCCACGCTTGTGCACCTCGCATAATACGCATTCTTTGAACTCGCCGCAACGACCGGGACAAGTCTAGAAAAATTTGATCAAGGTATTCGTTAGTAGGGTCAAGTAACATAATAAAATTATTGACAATGGCAATAAAAAATGCTGTAAGGGATATTAAGACGGTTTTGGATTTGTTATGTTTAGTTCAGCGCCAAAATTGACAATATAACACCATGTTCAGTTCGACATTTCGAGTTTCCACATTCAATATAATTATTTAACCATGCATATTTTCATATGGGTAGGTACTTACAGGACACTTCTCGCAGTATTTTCCCGAGTAATGACGGTCATCGTCAACATTACACACGCATTGACCGCAAACACACTTTCCGTTTCCGCTGCATATTTCGTTGTTTTCTGTAACAAACGTAATGATTAGAGCCTTGAAATTGAAAGTGCTTATTACATTTAATAATCGGTAATTACCACATTGATTAAGTCACAATTAATTACTCGACACGCTGATCATGTATTAGTCGCAAAAAAACACAACTAGCGAGGCGCCGTTTAAATTTCATGATTTGTTAATATGAATTCTAAGTAACCTTTCGAACACTAATAACTTGTTGTTAGTTAAATGTTTGGCGCACTGGCTAAGCGATTGGACTGCTGCGCTGCGTGTCGCGGGTTCGATCCCCGCACGGAACAAATATTTGTATGGCCTGCCTGCAGATAGTGGTTTCGGGTCTGGGTATTTGTGTATGTGACTTTATATGTTTGTGAACGTACCCACGATACAGCTGAAATTCCTAGTGTGGACCGTTTTAAAAAAAAAAACGTTTGTAGCCAAAAGTGTGTGTCTTACATGTAGGTATGTCATATAATTTAAACATAGCATCAAAGGGTATCTATAGTAAGAAAGTCGCAGTTTCTCAGGTTTTCAACCGAAATTGATTTATTTGGTAGTGCTATTTGCTTAATTTCGGATTGTATTTAAGTATTTGATAATTTAATCAATTATTAAGAGCGTTTATTCGATGCGCGACAAAAACGACGTGTTTTTGTGTTTTTTCAAGAGCAATATCGTAATGATGTAGGCAGATTATTAAAAAATGATCACAGTAATAGTCTTGGTTTAGTGCATAGCAGTGTAAAATTGTTTTTTTTTTTGTCAATTTTTCAAAGCGAAACCAATCCCGTCATAGGGTTTCACGAAAACAGACGTCAGAGTTCTCTTTCAGCACAAATACAACCATGATAATGTGCCAAATCATTTTATTTTATCCGTTTGTCCTACAGAATACGTCATAGTCGTCAAGTGCAACACAGAGCCCAATTACAACAAAAATATGGTTATTTAATATTTTTTTGAATATTGGAAATAATGCAAAATCGGTTCACTTTAACTTTTTTTTATCCCGGTTTTTAAATAGAAACTTCACTAACATGTTTTTTTACTAAAAGTTAAGGTATTGATTTATACAAAGTTTTCTTTTCAGTAAGTCTCATGAACTCATTTACTTTACAAAATTATTTATTATAAATCATCGCGCGCAATCGTTTGCCTTACATTAATTACTCTAACTCAAATGGATCAAATTTGTTTAGTTTGACTATAGAACTTGTCAAATCTACGTACACAGATGCGACCGCGTGAGTGTGAGGGAAGTCGGATCCGAATAAAATAAAATTGACGTCGCGCGCTGGAAGTAAACGCTCTTAAGAGCCTGAGACCCTACAGTGGGGACATTAAAGGCTGATGATGATTAAGAGCTTATCGAAAACCTCTGAAACCTGGCTGTAATGTGTCAAAGCCATAGTTTTGTGTAATGACGATCAATCAACGGCAGTAATCTTACCAGGCGAGCGACAAGGCGTCTGATCCTTAAGGCACTGGCAGGCGGGGCCGATGTAGTCAGACGTGCAGCTACACTTGCCGCACACGCACTCGCCGTGCTCAGGACCGGAGCAGAGCAGACCCTTGTTCATGTCACACGTGAAGTTGTCGCATTCGCAGAATGGGCCGGAGATCACCTGGTGGCAAACATATAAATTGAAGTTGTAATGGGTTTGCTAAGCAACAAAAACGCGAGTCCAAGTAAAACTTATTTGATAACTTGTTCTTGTTGTTCTTCTACTTTGCGTGTTAATGACTGACACATATTGTGTAGATTTAGCATTAGCCTACTTTTTAGACTTAGGTACCTATAAAGTAAGCTAATGCCTTTCTTTATTTTTTGCATCCATTACTTCGAATTCGTTCGTTTATATAGCTTACAACAGAAAACTGACAGGATTAACATCCATTACTTTCTTCTTGTAAGTACTAAAGATCTCTTACCTTCTGAGAGTCATCCATCTTGTTGCACTCGCACACGCCACAGATACACGTGCCCCTGTTAGAGCACAGAGGTCCCGAGCTGGCATTGGTAGGTCTGCAGCCGCGCTCCTGCTCGACGGACACACCGCCGTGTGCGGAACACTCGCAGTTCTTGCCGAACCGGCCGGGCTGGCACACGCACACTCCGCACGCTGACACACCCTCGCCGCTGCACACTAGGGGACTGTTGTTGTAGGCCTGACAGTTGAAACAAGAGTTATTGATGTAGTCATTCAACATTTTTTTAAGGCAACTTGTTATACGTAGAATTTGTGTAAGTAGGCGTTGTTTAAACGCTAACGTAGCGCGGCTAAGTCTGCGTCAACGTAACGTAGTTACAGTATAATATGAATCACGTACCTACTCGCTGCGAATCTACACAACGACTATGCAGGGCTGGTAACTTTTATTAAAAGCAAATATAGTGAAACCTTTTGCATATTACATGATATTAACGGAATCGAAAACAATATTTTTAATATTTTTAGAATACACTAGATGCACTTGTGCGCCGAATGATTGATTTGGACATAATTAAGGAAGGCTCAAAGATGTATACGCCATACTCACATGATGACCAGGTCGTTCGCAAGGACAGTCGCAGACCATCTCGAGTTCAACCTTGAGGCTGTCTGAGATACCGACGGGCGAGATATCGAAAGTCTGCTTCCACTTGTTGCGGTCCTTGGGGCATTCTTTGAGAGTGATTTCAGCTGTGAATTCTACTACATCTCCTACCTACAAAGAAATGCAAAAATTTGTACTTAAAACCTAAAAATGTATAAACATTAACTATTAATTGTAGGATTAAATATCATGAAATACCTTTAATCCGTCACATTTGTTTGTTTGAATGAGATCTTTGCCACTAAGACAAGATGAGTAATACACTATTTGTACAGCATCACTTGATGAATCTTTCATTTCCACCGTTGACGTAATTTTCTGCAAATAATAATCAATGTAGTGTTTATTATTATTACTAAAATAAAACGACTTTTCTAAGTTCATCGTTCAAATATCTAAAATCTCATTGCACTTTCTTTAGACAAGAAGACTGATGAAGTGATGACTCACATTGTACTGCTCCCGCACAAGTTCGACGACATTATCGGAGTCGTTGCTCAGCACTCCAGTACTGGATCCCTCGATATGCTTGCTGAGCTGCTCATATACGCTGAACTGTTCCGCCGTCACCGCAAATATCACGTTGATAGCGTGTTTCTTTACCTACAAACACAATACATACATAAACTACACCCTTTTCCCACATGGATAGGCATATCAGTATCACGGAAGAATAAACAATATGTGGTGGTGTGCGGAAAACCTCAGTTCATAAAACTGGATTAAAACGTTTACATGAGGAAAAACCATTTTTTCCATTTATATATTGAAACCAGGATTCCAAAATATAAGTTTTGATTTCATTTAAAGCATTTAGTCACTTTTAAATAGTCAAGAAGTCGTTCAGTTAAAAAAATTAAGCTACGAGGCCCTCCGCTGAACTCCGTTCAACAGAGTCGGCGCCCGCCCGAGGTAGCTAACCGTTACAATCATTACTCATATGATTACTACTGGTAAAATTCAGCATTTGAACTAAACCACATCATTTAATTCTAAGTAGTAACAAAGTCACGTACGAAAGGAACATGAATCAAAGTCTATGGAAAAACTCGGAAAATAGTGAACAATATACCTTGTGATTAATCTGTGAAATGCTGGGGTAATCCTGCACCGTCGAGTGTGTGTAGGTATTGTCCTTCATGTGACATTCCCCATCGTTGGGCTGCACGATACCTCCGAGCTGCAAAAGAAAACAACAAGCTATTGACATCTTTCTGATTGGCGTAGCTACTTTTATTGCGTGTTTATCAAGCACTTAGGAATTCCTGATGAATTCGAAATATTGTTATGAATGTAACATATAAATAAATGCCCGCGGCTTCGCCCGCGTGGATGTCATTCAAATTATACACTAAAACCTTCCTCTTGAATCACTTTATCTATTAAAAAAAACCGCATCAAAATCCGTTGCGTAGTTTTAAAGATTTAAGCATACATAGGGATATAGGGACAGAGAAAGCGACTTTGTTTTATACTATGTAGTGAAGAAGTGTGATTGAAAATCACATCTTAGATAATTTTAATGTATTGCCAAAGCATTGAGATTTTGAGATTGACCTCTAAAAACTAGACAGTCAATTTTCAATTGGTCACGATAGATTCACTTTCTCACCTAAATCCTTTTAAAATAAATAACATTACCTTTCCGTCTCCAGCGTAATGGAAGCCAGCGTCCGTTGAGAAGACAAGCAGTCTTCTGGCCTGATCGCGCCAACCTATCGCTTGCTTGCATACAACTGCTTGCATGATCGCGTCGAAGCCTCCTTCAGGGGCGTCCAAGTTACCGGACACGTCTGCTTGGTCTACGGCTGTCTGTACGATGAGACAAATAACATAGCATTATTGCCTGGTTCCCCGAACGATACGGCAGAATTACACCCCCATTTCGTCACGAATAGTGAAGTCTTATGTGTCACTGGAACGCACTGACTTCAGGTTGTTGAGAAAGCCAAATAAGATTATGCCCGACCTGAGAATCGAACTTGGGACCTCAACTTTAACGCTTGGCTCGAGACCACTAGACAACAAAGTCAACAATGCGACGGAGGATAAGATGCGACGCAGGATGCGATAGTATTTTTTTCAATTCTAGTTGTCACATAAATCTTCAGAAATAAACAGAAGGTTATAAAGATTTTTAATCATGATAACTCACATTAAATAAGTTTGTATCAGTGCTGAGTGACATCTGGTTTTGGTATCCGTAAGGCGCAGCACATCCTTCACACGGCAAAATTAAACTGAAAATGATCACAGTTTTAATATCTCTATTTCAATCAGTTCACAGTTTTAGCTGAATTATTAAGTCTTACACCACTTACTTCTTAGGCACAGTAGATACGTAAGGCATGACTAGTTTATCTACGAATGACCCGAAACCGATTCTGAACTGGGAAGTCATGTTTCTCATGGTAGCAGAGAGCACAGTTCCCAATGAACTGAGTTTCTCTTTGTCGTTCTTCATGGATCTACTGAGGTCCATAAGATAGTACAAGTCGACGGGGTAATCTTGGGCCCTGGAGTAAGAAAATGACAGCTTCTGCATTTGATCTGCGAAAAAGATTTTGGATACCATGTAGGATTAGCATAACAAGTTATAAAAATAAATTCGTCAGGACGTTGTGTCATACATAATTATGGAATTAATTAATCTATACAACTCGACGATGACATTGAACGCGAACTGTTTATCATAACTAGTTGAGTTATGTCTAATTAGTGATTACTTAACTTACTACATATGACAATGTACTCACTCATTCTTAAGGCGAGTTTCACTCGTTGTGGTTTCATCTGCACCAGGCTCCCGCCAGCGGCGGCACCGGCGGCACCAGCGGCACTAGCGGCCCCTCCGGCCGCGGATGATTCAGATCCTGACGCTGAGGAACTAGTCCCCTTCGAGCTATAAGACTCTTCGTATGTTGACGAGCCTCCGGCCATACCCATTCTGGACTTTGCTGAAATGCAATAAAAGGAACGTGAAGCAACTTGCTATTATAGGAGTAACGAAAGGATCATGACATTTAGAAAACGTTCTGTGTTACCTCTGCTCAGATCAATATTGAACTTGGGGTCGACAGAGCGTTGGTTGTCCGGATTGAAGATGTAGGCTTCATCGCATCCTGCGGTTCCGCCCCGCTCCATCGCAGGGTTGAAGCACCTTGGGCCATTGAAGTCTCCCTGGAAGCACCATGCGCAGCTGGCAGTGCGGATGCAGTCGCTGCACGTCGTCTTGCTGGAGCAGGGGTTCTGCGCCAAGAGTTGCTCCGCCCGCTGGGCCCAACATACCGCCAACAGACTCACCCACACACATAGTCGTAAAACAGTCGATCGTTGTTTGCACATTTTGTACTTAATCTATAGATTCGTTTTCAGATCAAATTCTGTAACAAGGACAATTTCGATATTATTAAAGTTTGGTACTTTCAAATGATTTACCATAATTGGGTTTTTTTTTTTGTTTTTTTAAAAATCGTTGCCCCACACTAGGAATTTCTCCATAATTGGGTAATATGTTGCGATTGCACATTTATTAATATTATCCTGGTTTATAACAAACGTTTCAGCGTGTTTTGTATAAACTCATTACTTTCTACTCGCGTGACCCAGTACCAAAGGCCAGAACGTCAGGAAAAAATATTTTAATCTTGAACGCAATTTAATAAGTTTTGTAATTTAGTACGTTGCTGGTATTACATAAACTCGTGCAAGCCTCATATAAAATGCATTGCGAGTGCGAGTGAAACGCAATGGACGTAGTAGCTATATTATTCTCTCGTGAATCAAACAATAACATGATTGGCCTAGTTACTATAATCCTCGTCACTATTCCCATATAGATGTATTTCCACTATAAAATATTAGTTTACATATAACTTGTTATCGTAGTCAAAGTCCTACACAATACTAATTATTCCTCTGGTACCTACTTTAAAAGTTTAATGATGACTGGCTTATCTATCACCGCAGTGCACTTTATACGTACACTATACAGTATACTAATGTCCTGCCTGCCAATCCATGTCACATGCAGACAATAGGTACTCACTGTTTGATATATTATAAGTATTTGATCATCAGTGCTTAAACGTAGCTATCCTATATCTTAGGCACTGAGTAAATGAAGTTTGCATCAACGTTGGTTAGCAGTAAATTTTTAGCCACGTGTAACAGGCCACGGTCATAAACAACTAGGTCAATGGGCCAACAAAAAGGATAAATGTTTATAAATTCATAGAAACAAAGCAGCGTATGTAGATGAAAACGGCGGTATAAATAAAGATTGTGTAAAGCCGGTGACGAGCATCCAAGACCGCACTATTCGCTGTAAAGTATGAATGATGTTACGACGGCGTCATCGGCTCACAGGTAGTAAATAGCGTTGAGTAAACGTTATGATACGGTTGGGACATATGGCCAGCTGTGGGCGGTAGCAGCGACTGAGAAAGGGCGCCACCTACGCACTGAGTCGTATCCAGTCCGCCTCGTCTACTTTGTACCATGTTCTGGCTTACTGATCAAAATTATTTGTATTGATGTCAGTTGAAACTAACTGGATGCCTAATTCCTTTATTTAACACTTTTCCTTTTACCGTCAAGTACCTTTCCTCATATTAATAAATGAGTAATTTCTTGACTAGCGTCACACACAGGTCTAAATAAGGCCATGTATAATATGTTCACCTTGTTGAGTTGCAAACAGCATGCTGACTGTCATAAATGCTTATCTTTCCGCTAAGATGTAGGAGTCAAATAAACGAACTAGGTTGCTTTGAGATGTTCGTAACTGGTACACGACTGAAGACTGACTGCGGCGTTATGACTATGAAGAACCCGCTAACTAATCAAATAAGTTGTTTGGGTTCCAAAATTTTGAAGTTTAGAAGAATAGACGATTTTTAGTACTCTGAAGCCTTAACGTTACGTAAAAACGGAAATAACGTAAATTCAGGCTAAATTTAAATGAAAAAATGGTAGTAGCAAGTTTTTTAAATGTAGGAAACACAACAAGGAGATAAATTGAAGAGACATTTCAGTACACGTTGCTTATTTACATTAAGCTGCTCTTGTTTGCACTTACATATTGACATCGGCAACTTGATAAGTCACTTATCATATTATCACTGGTTTAGCTCACAAGCATAATCTACACAATTGTGGTACTCTACAGTTTTCACACATAAAAATATATTATAAAACTTATATTTGTTCTAAATATCACTTGCAGTCTTTAAGGTCCTTTGTTTAAACTGGACAGTTAAAACGAATAACACTAAAAATTAAATTTATTTTCAGAGCACTACACAAAACTAGCCCAAAATTAAAATCACAAATTATTATTTTCTAATTATTTTAGTCAGTCTCAGTAATTTCTACAAATTATATTTGTACTTAATATTGTTCAACACAGCGCGACGTGCGCCCGCGCCGGATACACGCGTGACTAATTGTACAGAAAATAACTTCGTCAGCGGTGATACAGCGAGTGCCGTCACAGTTTCTTCTCGGAATCGATACTCAATACACTCATCTAAACATTATAATCACTGCGACAGGGCCATCATTGGCAGGACTCATACATAAATCCTTGCGAATATTTAGGTCGAAGGCCTTTAGATTATTCCAAATGCAAAACATATTGATCATTACCAACTTGACAAAAGTGTTCTGAATATTACTGTGATCGTACCTACTTGGAACATAGCCATAGTTCATCAAACGCTGTAAATACAATGGGTGTTCCTCAAGGTTCAATACTTGGACCAGTATTTTTACATATATGACAGGGGAAGATGGAGAGTAATGCAGCGATGTTTCATTTGTGTTTGTAATTAGTGTGTTCAAAACCAACAGGCACATCATGTTGGGTGCTAGTTTTTGAGCACTTATTTGCTTTAAGATCGAACAAAAACTTAAATGACGCTATGCAAGATGCTAAAACACTTTGTTGGATTACGGACGGAGAACCAATAAATCAATAAAAGGCACATACATAAAACTGAGGACACTTAATTAGGTCATTGCAAATACAAACAAAACGCTTGCAATTAGGAAAAAGGTCGAAAGTATTAATTACAGGTCTAACAACTGGCACACTTAAAATTAGGTCTATTTTACGGGACCGCTTAAAACTTTGCCTAGTGCCGTATTCAGTTGATCAGAGACTACAATAAAATTACACCGGGCCTTGAGTTACATTGGTTCTCAGTAAAAAGCGCTACTTCGAATTGGATAAAACTACAAATAAATAAATAAGTACCTGAACGACTTTGAAGAGTGCTGTTTCAGCGAACATCGCTTGTGATAATGGTTCAGTGGCTAGGCCACTTGAAATTTTAGACAAAATGTTTACTTACGTAAGTCAAAACATAACCACGGGGTTATCGGATTTATTTTAAGTGCTCAAAAACAGATACTTATTATAGTTAGGTACGATACAGATTTACATCTACATTATTAAAATCGCGAACTCCATCTGCTAGTCCATTGCTGGTTAGTGTGCTAAGTGACCTCCAAGTTTGAAGACAAACCGGTGCTTCTTTCTGTAGGTCGAGTAAATTACGTCATTACCAACTCCGCCCGAACACATGATGATTCAAGTTGTTATATCGTAAGCATTCTTTCGCTTATACAGTCACATTTGATGGCCTTACGAACATTTAAATCACATCGTCCATTAGCTGTCTCGGTGAATAAGCGCTGCAATACAATTGATGAATAGAGGAAGGCAATGAGGAAAAGTAGGGCATAGACATAGACTTGTTGTTACTTTGTTTGATAACAAATTTTGTTTACTCATAATCTAAGAACACAGCTTAGCGCAGCGCAGTAGTTCCTATTTGTAATGCAGAATATGATAACGTCACGTATTTTAAGGAGTCGAGTATTACGAACGCGACTCATTTATAACATGATGCGCTTTCTAGGGAATTGATTAGCTAACAGCCATAACAGGTATAACTGATAGGTACAAAGTTCCGCAAAGCCTTCAGCGGGTTTCCTTATACCGACGATAACGGTTAAGGGGTGTACCAGCCGGGTCATCGACCGCTCCTGCTTACTTTGGCGGGCGCGGCGGCGCGGCGCCGCTATTACCCCACGACATGGAACGCCATGTATGGAAGAGAATTCCCAATTATAATGTTGCATGTTTTTTTGGTGAAGGATTCAGCTACATGAACATGATATCCTTTGCTGGATCTCTTAGAATTTTACATTCTAGGTTTGTTTTTTGACTTTTGCATAGGATAAATAATTTGAAATTAGTTATGTAAGTATGACGAATCATAGTTTTCCTTTAAAATATGACTAAAGGCTTAAGGAATTAGATCATAAACAGTTTTCAAATGTATTGTATAAGGGGAACTTATTATAGTAGGTGGTACCTGAATACATGATATTGAGTTTAAGTTATGAACACATTATTTATGTCATAATTATAGGTATAAGGATCATTCTACCATGAAGTGGACTGCTTTGTTGAATGGAAAGTAATTTATTAAATGAAAGTTTAACAAAAACGAAGAATGAAAATAAATACCTATCAGATGCATCATGGATAATGTAGTAGTAGGTATGTGAGTTTTACATACACCAATTTCATAAATAGAAAGATGAACCAAAATTATTATTGGTACTGAGATTTGTACCTACATTTTAAAATTGAATTTTGACGGCACGGTTGGCGTAGTGGCTAAGCGATTGGACTGCTGCGCTGCGTGTCGCGGGTTCGATCCCCGCACGGAACAAGTATTTGTATGGCCTGCAGATAGTTGTTTCGGGTCTGGGTATTTGTGTATGTGACTTTATATGTTTGTGAACGCACCCACGATACAGGAGAAATTCCTAGTGTGGGGCAACGTTTTTAAAAAAAAAAAAAAAAAAAAAAAAAATTTGATAGCGGTACTATTTGCAGAACTGACTGTTATTATGACAAGTAAGTAACGCAAAAAGAAACTGATAAAGTTTTGGTGATACCAAAACATATAATATCATGAGGTAAAGGACCACAAATGCACAATAGTACCAATAACTCATATTTGATTATTAGGTGTCTTAAATCTACATTGTTCAGTCTTGATGTAGGTCGGGTACCAAAGTATTTATTTTGAATGTTTACGCCTCATTTGCGAGACTTAGGGCATCAATTAAAAAAGGATGCCGAGGGAGTAACAATAATTGAATGCAAATCACTGTAGCACATAAAACTAATCAAAATCAATTGAAGGCAAGCACTGAGGCAAATAGCTGAACTGGGTTGCAGAACTAAACATTTCCTGGGAGATTTTTGTTACCTCTCACAGATGATATTGTTTCAACAAATACCATGAATTTTGAAGTACATAAGAAATGAAATAAGTATGTATGTTCTTGTGTTTTTCTCCACAATGCATTATATTACAATTACAGAAGACATTAAAATAAATAGAACTTTCATGGACGTCATGGGTGGGAGGGGGGGGCTGGCCCTACCAATGACATTTGGTTTTGCAAAATCTCAGTGATAATGATTATCTTTGTTCACCTAACAAAATCAAATAATCATCACTTTACAAATATTTAAATTAAGGAATAAGAAATAAAGCATCAGAATTCACTCTGGTTTTCTGTGCTTTTATATCTTCATGTATTATGTCACTTCTAATTTAACACTATCCTACTACTCTACAATTTTTTTTTTATTTTGCACTATCTTCTAACTCTGAAGTATTTATCAGATGTTCAAGGTGTTGGCACCTCCTGTCTCTGTTCTTATAGATATTGTATGCACCAAAAATTATTATTTACGTAACTCTAACTACATTCGTGGAGGAGCTTGGTCTTGCAACAGCACATACCTGATTGATAGCAATAATGGGTTAAAGCAGTATAAGATGATCAGCTTAAATAAAAGAAATATGGATCCATTCTGAACTATTTATAGGTACTACACAAAATTATAAATGGGTCTGTTGATGCGAAGTTGCTTGCTATGTTGAACAAGCCAACATAGCAAGCAACTTCATCATTTTTTCAATTGCCTTCTTAAAAACCACCTTTAATAGCTTACCAACAAGTGTGGAAAGGCTATATCATGAGGTCCAATTTGTCAGATTTTCTTTGTGTGTTCCGCTACATACAGACTTTCCCGATATAAACAGTGTGAACATTGTACACCTTACCTAGATCTTTTTGTTTTGTTTCTGCAGTGTTCTGGATTTTAGTCTACTGGACAGTATTTTTTTATTTTTTCTTCCTGTCTCTGATATTAATTTTACCAATGCCATCCATACCTGTTTTTTTAATGGTTACTAAAATACTGATTAAGTATGTTGTTTATTTGAATTATTTTAAGTAATAGCGCTGTTGATGTGGTCTAACTGTAAATAAATAAACACCTCTCTCTCTTTTTCATCTACTCTACTTTCGCAGGGATGCTGGAAGAGATTTCTTTAGAAATATGTATCACCTTTGTACATCATTTTCTGTTCCTTGCTGCTTTTCTGTATAGTTATACTATTTTTTTTTACGTGCTGATGTTTAATATGCCGTAGCCCGACCACTTGTGAGATATGGTGGTACTGGGAATATAGGAAGTCGCGATTTCGTGTCAGTCAAAATACTAAATACATTTACGCAAATGTGTGTTGTGCGGGACCTCACTTCCCCGCGAGTGGCGAGTAGTAGTAGGAGGTGCTAATAAAAAGGTATACTAATAAAAGTTTCAAGTTGTTAGGTAGGGAAAAGTATAAACCAGGAGCCACTGGTGGTATTCATCTTTGAGACAAATAAGAGATAGCTATTAACATTTTTCCTGTAACTGGTTTTGTAAAATTACATTGCATTTATGAGAAATAAATATAATTAGGTCGTTCGTGGGCTGTCCACCCAGCTGAAGTTTACACAGTTTCAGATCAATACACGGAAAACTTATTGTTACTAATTACAATGTATTTATCACTTACCAGTGCTTTCCCGTTTTAAACGATATTATATTATGGTCAAACACATTTTAATTCATTTTAGTAACAAATAAAAATAATCCCATTCCCAAGTTCACAAAATGTACAAAATGTATGAATGAGTGAATGAATGAAGCAAACGGGCAAATCGTACACAGGATTACTCATCACTCATTCTAGCTGTGGGCTGAAAACTCAATCCATACACTCAAAATTATTTTCCTGGAGAACCTTTGTGAAGGATCTAAGGTATTTTTTAGTTTTCTTTATGAAATCTGATAGGCTGTAATTGTTATTTTTTATATTGTAGATGAACTGGAATTATTATCTCATCATATTTTCACACACATTCACAATTTAAAAAAAATACAACAAGGGACAGAATTGACAAAATCACAGCTTTTGAACGCAACGCAGTGCGAATCGATTTTGTTTTATTAAGTTGGCTGCACGTCGATGGTTCAGCCAATGAGACACTTCTGGCCTTTCTTCTTCGAAGAATATGGCCGACATTTTGATATTGCTGTCATGAAGATTTTTCAGTGACAAAATTTTAACTTTGTAGTTCTACATGCACGGTTTTATGTTCCCAAAACGTTTTATTTTTTAATTGCTTAGACGGAGTGTAGTGTAAGCTATTTTATTTTTTGAAAATGGCAGCTGATCGCGAGATTGCTGCTGAAGACAGCATCAGAGTGGTTTGCCGATTTCGGCCACTGAATGACTCTGAAGAAAAAGCTGGATCTAAATTTATTGTGAAATTCCCTTCAGGACCCGATGACAATTGCATTTCTATAGGGGTAAGTGCAAATAATTTTAATGTCTATTGCTTTCCCCTATCATCGCCCTAAATTAGATCATGATGACTAATACATTACGAGTTGTTCACCTGCTACGAAATGGCCTTTCTTTTTCATTCCGCTTCGATGGTTATGATTATGATCGTGGTAATATAAAGAATCTTGCCGAATTATCGCAAAAGTACAAACGTCTTTGTTTTGTCGAAAATCAATACAAATACCTCCTCGACCTTGACCTGAGTTGGTATACCACGATTTTGTATGGATTTATTTTGTTTAATATGCATAAATATTTCAACTCAATAACTACTTGCAATCCTAAGATAAACAGAATATTATTGATTGCTAATTGAATTCTCCACAATTACCCTCTTTTTTATTCACAAGAACATCTGGTGCATGCTGAAGAGTCTCTGAAACTACGTTTTGTAATTTATAAAAATATACCTATCACAAAATAATAAACCTCTTTTCCTTTATTTCTGCTTTATTTAAAATAATTTACAATAATTAAATAATTTAGTTTATCAAACACCTTACAGTAATGAATCAAATATATCAAGCAATATAATCAAGTATGGCTGGCCTCACTGACCCTATAATTATTACATAATTTACTGCATCCTATACACTATGTAATTAAGCTACTAATTAGAACTGGATATGTTCACATCCAGTTATGATTGAAGCTTGTTTAGATAAACATTTCAATAATTACTTTTGCATCCACAAAAATCTAAACAATAAAAACTGACACCTGACAAACGAAACCAGGCAAAAATAATGATTATTCACTTTTTCTAACTGAAGGTAGTTTCAAGACTTATTGATCTGAATTTGAGAGACTGTCAGTTACAATTTATTTTCAAATAAATATATATTCATCCATCAATGAATGTATTATTACTACATAATTATTGATTAAAATTTTAAAGTAAGCAAAACATTTAAAATAATTGCAAATATAAAAATTACCCACCCACTTATGGAGCAAGGTCTAAGAAAGAAGTTATTATTCTTATGTCCAAAATTTATTTAGGTTGCTGATTGGATTAGAATTTAATTTGTCTCAAAATGTAACAACCTACAGTTTATTGCCTGTCCAGATGATGATGTCAGACACTTATGTTGGCCTGATTCATCTTGGGGTGTATGCACAGTATGTTTTTGCTTTAGACTACACAGGAAATATTTGCAAATGAGGTTTCTATAAATAAACTTCAATATGTCTACCAACACCAATAGATACATTGAATTTTGTTAGTTAATCTTCTGAAAGTAGACAATTGTTTGAGCATTACATACATTATATACAAATTAAAAAGTGGTGTTTTATAAAATCAACTTTTCCACAAATATCTAAAGATATTTAAATACTTAGGCATTACAATATCAAAAGTGTAAGCCAACTAGAAGTCAATAACCCAAAAGACAATGACTAGAGATCCTCCGTTTAATATTGGGAATCATCAGCATCAAGTATGGAATAAATTAGCCTTGGAAGGGAAGTGCTTGTTTAACATCTAATTTCAGAGACTATGACTCAAGTTACTTGTGACCATAATTTTCAAAGAGTATCTTTATTTTTAATAAATTTTTAGGGGATTGAGATATTTTCTTACAGGAAATGATAACAATATGAACATAACAATCTTGGTATTTTTATGTAGTAATGCCTCTCTGGCCTTCATAACACATGTTGCAATAAAGTTAAATAACTGTTTTCTTTTTCTAACAAATTGTTTGAAACCAGGTGAAACAATTTAATATTTTAAGTTATTAACATCCTAATAATGATACACTGGACTGTTTTCAACATTGTAAGGCCATTTGCATAAATGCCAAGAAGTGACTAACACTTAACAAGTAGAAGGCTATTAATCTTGGAAGAGAAATAGACTAACTTGTTAAAATTATCTACAAGTAGGGGCTGTAAATACTAGCTGTGTTAAATTGCTCATAGTGTTCAAGCACAAGCTGATAATTCTGACTTTATGTCTAGTTTACTAATATATTTAGTTATTATATCATACAAATTGTACCCATCAGTAATAAATATTCTGTATAATGTCTCGCACTGTACACAAGAGTTATTTAGAATGAAACTTTCATAAAGTTTAAAATGAGTTGCCTAGTCATTTAATTACTTCCTTTTCCCAACACAATATATATATTTACTAAAATAAATGCAATGCATTTGTGTCCCATATGTTTCACATTCCTATTTTTCTTTTAGGGTAAAGTATACTTGTTTGACAAAGTATTCAAGCCAAATGCAACCCAAGAAAAGGTCTACAATGAAGCTGCCAAGAGTATTGTATCTGACGTACTGGCGGGCTACAATGGCACTATTTTTGCATATGGACAGACAAGTTCAGGAAAAACACATACCATGGAAGGTGTCATAGGTATGAGGCACTGTCAAATTAGTTAAATCATGCCAAATTAGTCCATACATTTCATTCATCTTTAATTTATTTCTAATCTTTTGTACTTTGTTTTACAGGGGATCCAGGGAAACAGGGTATTATTCCACGGATAGTAAATGATATATTCAATCATATTTATGCCATGGAAGAAAACTTGGAATTTCACATTAAAGTGTCATACTTTGAAATTTACATGGACAAGATCAGGGATTTGTTAGATGGTTAGTGCAGGTCAAAATTTTTTAAACTATTTTAGTAAGATTGTTCATATCTAACTGGTGAAATTGCTGGTTTCAGTATCAAAAGTGAACCTCAGTGTTCATGAAGACAAAAACAGAGTCCCATTTGTCAAAGGTGCTACAGAAAGATTTGTGTCAAGTCCTGAAGAAGTGTTTGAGGTTATTGAGGAGGGGAAATCGAATCGACACATTGCAGTCACAAGTAAGTATATCTAGAATAGTTAGGTAAAAGCTTGCTGTGTATGTTCAGTTATTAACCAACACTTTTTACTTCAGACATGAATGAACATTCATCTAGATCTCATTCCGTCTTCCTCATAAACGTTAAACAAGAAAATCTTGAGAATCAAAAGAAACTTTCGGGCAAGTTATATCTGGTGGACTTGGCTGGTTCTGAAAAGGTACTTATTATTCTAATACTGAAATATGTGTATGAATCAACCTTCACTAGTTAATGCATATTTATTACATTATTACAAGGAAATATTACTTATTATTTTCCTGGTCAAGTAAACTATAATTATTTATTTGGGAATATTTAACAGGTATCTAAAACTGGTGCTGAAGGTACAGTCCTTGACGAAGCTAAAAATATTAACAAATCGTTATCGGCATTGGGTAATGTAATTTCTGCATTGGCCGACGGAAACAAATCACATATTCCATACAGAGACTCAAAGCTGACGCGTATCTTACAAGAGTCGCTCGGTGGTAACGCTAGGACTACGATTGTCATCTGTTGTTCTCCCGCGTCGTTCAACGAGAGTGAGACCAAGAGTACACTTGACTTTGGTAAAAGGTATGTCTAAAGAACCTATTTTTACATTTTCGTCGTATTAAAGTAATGCAGTACTAAATAATGGAGAATTAAGGAAATGTAATACTATATTAACACAACAGTCATCAAACAGTTCCAAATTTTGATCAATGTTCACCTAAACCGTTTAGATGAAAAATATATAAGTACTCCATATATTCTATACAGTGTAAACTCTTTATAACGAAACTCAAGGGACTGAGCATTTTTGTCGTTATAGAGAGTTATCGTTATATGGAGTGAACAAAAAAACAACCAAATTGCCAAAACCCAGTATGCTTGGTCGAAGACCATCACTTCCGAGAAAACAATGCGTCTTACTGCACGTGTTCAAGGCAATTATGGATAACAAAAGCTAGACCGACCTCGGATGTTTCGGAGCTTCAAAGTCTTTTGTTACCTGAGAACATAACATAAACAATAATACCGATAATAAATATTTACTGTCTACAAATATGAACACATTTCTTCGTAATAGAGAATGGCGTATCGCTATAAAGAGTGTTTCAATATGTGGGTTTTAACGCAAACCAACCAAGTTGGGCTCACTTCAACGTTACAGGGAGTTTATTGTTATAAAGGATAACGTTATAAAGAGTTTACACTGTATTTTGATTATTGTCATACTACCTACATGCATATTTTGTTTGTAGAGCCAAAACTGTCAAGAATGTCGTCTGTGTCAACGAGGAGCTCACTGCTGAGGAATGGAAGCGTCGTTATGAGAGAGAAAAGGAGAAGGTGGGCAGGCTGAAGGGCAAGGTTAGTATCATTAAAACATTACAGAACTTCTTAGAAGTTAGATAATAAGGTTCATTATTCTGATTACATATTCAATTGATCAGGTTGAAAAGCTGGAGGCCGAGTTGAACCGCTGGCGTTCAGGCGAGACCGTACGGATCGAGGAACAGGTTAACCTGCAAGAAATCGAGGCCGTCACTCCCGTTACATCATTCATTGAAGAGAAACCACCTGCGGCGGTAAGTGATGATTCACTACGAACTATTGTAAACTAGCAAGGTATAGGAATCCATGTAACACAGATGAATGGTTTCAAATGAATAACAACCATTGTTATTGTTGTAGGACACATTTTTATTCTAACTGAAGAATTTTTCATTGTTACGTGGTTTATGCCATTTTATACATAATGTTCATTGAGTTCCAAGTATGTACCATACACTTGGAAGGTCATATACGGTGCCTTATTCGTGACGTCCTTCTAAAAGGTCAGGTGCGCAGTATGCGCCGCCGCCTGTAAGCATGTGTTAGACGTTTTCAAATTGATTAGAATAGTTCATTTTGTAGTTTCCGTGACTCCTGCAGGTATAACAACTTAGCTAAAATAAGTTGATAATAAAAACTGAAACATCCATTTTCTTGGAAAAAATGTTTGTATAAAGGCTGTAAAAGTAAGGCGAAACCTTCAAGGGAACCCGCGAAATTCGATTTTTTACATTTTTATGCAATTTACTGATCAGTGTCTGGTTGTATGTTAAATAAAATAGGTGTTGCGACCGTAATAAATGTGACTTTACAGAGTAATAATGATTAAAATCACCAATACAACCCTCTCAGTTCAAATTACTTCCTTGAGTGACTATTTGATGAAAAAGGCATTCAAGGAAGTAACTGTTAACACATTGTTCATCTACCAAGATTGTTTTTCTCAGCCGGTGCCAGTGGCCGTGTCTAGCGCAGTCGAAGATGCGGCGATGCAGGGCAAACTGGAAGCTCTGTACCAACAACTGGACGATAAAGACGAGGAGATCAACCAGCACTCACAGCTGGTGGAGAAACTCAAAGACCAGATGATGGAACAAGAGGAGCTCATTGCCTGCACAAGGTAATTTATTTGCATCATTGGTTGCTTTTCTTTCCATTTTATTTAAGAATGAAATACGATACATATTAAACAGGAGCAGTCCAGAAGGTGAAAAACGGGAGACCTATACCATATAGTAGGACATAGAATATAGGACACAGACTAATAAAACAAAAACGATCAAATTAAACAAAAGTCTTAGTAGTATATTTCTAACAGTCATGCATGATGCAACGTCAATTCGATTTGCGATTAACGAGGCGATATGTTTTCTACGTCCACTGATAAAAACATGCTGATATCTCAAAGTACTTGAACATCTTTTGACATAATAATATTATGTTAAAACACACGTGGATTTCGCACATTATTTGGGATAGTAAATCCAGGTTTTGGTGTTTTCTTGATTGATAAAGGAGAAGCATCCACCACACCCACCACACCTGCTTTTTATTACATAGGGCTTAACATTATTGACGATAGGTATACTATACGCCGAACCTTTGGGGACACGAGTCTGATGTTATGTGTTTATTTGTGATTGATGCAACAATATATTCACAATAGGCGCGACTACGAAGCCCTGCAAGGCGACATGAACCGCATCCAGCAGGAGAACGAAGCCGCTAAGGAGGAGGTCAAAGAGGTGCTGCAAGCCCTCGAGGAACTCGCCGTCAACTACGACCAGAAGTCGCAGGAGGTCGACAGCAAGAGCCGCGAGTGCGACCAGATGTCCGAGGAGTTGCAGACCAAGCAGGTCAGTTTCAACTACAGGGGGATAAGAATTGACTTGTTATTTTTTTTAATGTAGATAACAGGCTATCAAATGTATTTAAGTTAAAGAAAAAAATTACTTCAGAAATTCTCTCCTTGTAACACACTTTTTATAGGCCCCTGTGATATATTCACAATCAATTTATTGTTCACAGAGTGCTTTGGCCAGTGCGACATCCGAACTCCAACAACTGCGCGACCTATCTGCTCACCAACGCAAACGAATTGCCGAACTGCTAACGAACCTTCTTCGAGATCTCGCGGAGATCGGCGCTGCCGTCGGCGGTTCCGAACTGGACTTCAAACTCAACGTGGACACTGTGGGCAAGCTCGAGGAAGAGTTCACGGTGGCACGTCTTCATATCAGCAAGATGAAGAGTGAGGTGAAGAACATCGTACAGCGATGCCATTCACTCGAGTCGGCCAACATTGACGCTAACCAGAAGGTCAGTGAATATATTCACCACATAAATATGTCTTTTCTCAAATTAAAATAGAATACCATATTTTCTTTGGCGCAACCTACTTAAGGAATATTTCTAACGTATTTAAGGATTATTTCTCCAACAGATCGAGGAGTACGAGCGCTCGCTGGGTGAGTGCAGGCTCCTGATCTCGCAGCACGAGGCGCGGTGCGCATCACTCGCCGAGTCTATGCGAGAGGCCGAGAACAAGAAGCGGCAGCTGGAGGAGGCTGCCGATGCTCTGCGCGAGGAATGCGCGCGTCTGCAGGTATGTGCTAAAATCGAGATAAATCTATGATCATAAATAAATGATCGTAAATCGTTTTTTTAAAGCAGCTATATTCTTAAGTTGTCAGCCCCGTGTCGGAGCAAACTCGATCTATAATGTTCCCACAGTGGGCCGCAAACCTACACGTAGGCACCGCAGGTTTAGTATGTCTCCGCAATGACCGCAATAAATTATGTGAAGATGTTCTCCAATAGAGGTCAATCGTCGAACCCGACTCGGCTGGGCAGCGTTCGGGAAGTTGCGCGGTATCTTCTCGTCCAACTTATCAGTGTCTCAAGACGAAAATCTATGACCAGTGTGTGTTGCCAGTGATTACATAGGGGACCGAAACGTGGTCGTTCACAATGGGCCTCATCAGAAAGCTCAAAGTCACCCAAAGGGCAATGGAGCATAGCCCTCTATGTTCGGAGTTTCCTTGCGTGATCGAATCAGAAATGAGGACATCCGCATGAAAACCAAGGTTACCGACATAGCCCGAAGAATTTCCAAACTTAAGTGGAAGTGGGCAGGGCACATTGCTAGCAGAACGGATGGCCGATGGGGCCGGAAAGTTCTGGAAGACGTTGCGTTAGAAGACCTCCCACTAGGTGGACTGATGACCTGGTGAAGGTTGCGGGGATACGAGACGCACGGGACTGGTCAATGTGGCGACACCTGGGGGAGGCCTATGTCCAGCAGTGGACGTCTTTTGACTGAAATGATGATGTTCTCCAATAGTTCCTTAAATTACCTACGTTTTTTTTTTGCACGTGTGCAGGCTGCAGAGCGCGTGCAACTGGCGGCCGCTGAGCAACGCGCCGACTCGCAGGTGCGCAGCGCGCTGGAGGCACAGCTCGAGCAACTGCGTAACGCGCACGCCACGCAGCTGTCCGCACTGCGCGACGAGCTGGCAGCGCTGCAGCGACACCACCAGGAGCTCAAGGAGTAAGTACCATGCAGCACTCACTACCGTTGTTTATGACGCGGGACGCGATCTACATATTGGCCTTCGCTGATGTTAATAGACTTGAGTTTACTAATGTTTATTTATTTGTTTGCAGTACCTACCAGGAACTGACGCTGGCTCGCCAGCAACTACAGGACGACTACGAGAAACTGAAGCGCGAGGAGGCCGACAAGTCTGCCAAACTCAAGGAACTCATGTTAGTGTCACGGTCACCGCGACGTACTCTCGATAAAGCCGAGAAAGAGGTTGTCAATCAACAGATGGTATTGAAAGAGGAAGGCGATATCTTTAGGGATTACATCATATCGCCGAAGAAGGAGAAACTAGGATTTGCATATGGAATGGGCCTTAATATTGAAAAAGTTTCCGCCAAAGAGGAGAAGTCGCTCTCGGCAATCCCCAAGTCCCCTGTCTCCCGCCACTCCTGCAACATCCACCCCCTCCAACTGCATCTACTTATATCTGTCACCATGATCCTACTCACCCATCGTTATCCACAAATTGTTGTTTTGGTTTAAGCTTCATTTTTCTGTGATATAAATGTGGATCTCTGGACACCAGACAATATATTTTGCAGTGCCTTTAATGACATGATCAGTGATTATCATATAGGGAATCGGAATTGGTTTTAGTTGGCATGTTATTTTATTGAAAATATGTCGAATGGGACCAGCTCAGATTACTAATGAAATTTCATGTATGCTAAATGAAATATAGACTTTAGCTCAGTTCTAATAATTTAATGTGTGTGAGAGATCCATATATTTATTTGATGTTATAATAACGACGACGCTATCACGTTCGCAACTGGCTTACATTTTAAAGTATAGAAATAGTACAAAATACCTAGATCTGTTATAATTGTAATTTGATGTAAGCCAGTTGTTTTTATAGTTGTTTTGATATTCAAAACGATAAGTTCTTATTTTTTTATGCATTTTTGATGCTTGGCTTGGAGACTAATCATGACACTAGTCGAAAAAGTATGGAATGCCTAGTCAGTCATAGATAATTTTATAACGATTATTTTGCTTGTAAGGTACTTAAATATTTGAATGTTGTAGTTATCTGCTATATTGTAGCATGTTCTATAGTATCGTACATATTTATTTAGCATGACGTTTCTCGTAACAATACAGTAAAGACAACTAAATCTATATTCGGTACTACATTCGTTATAAATTTTCGTGTTGTGATCATTTCGGTTGTTAATATAAATATGAAGATAGCGTAAATGAACGGTTGCGCATTCTAAGCTGTTACCAAGTCACACTGCCTTACTGCGTTGTTAAGAACTATTTGTACAGTTGTAAGTTTAACGCAACAGATTTTGTTTTTTAAACATGTTTTTCCTAGTTGTAAATCACTTGGAATATCGTAAAGTTAAACGTAAACCTCTCATCGTTTCTTAGGACAGCTTGTATTGCTGTAATACGTAACTATCAAGTCGTATTGTATAGATCGTCGTTGATGCTTGCACAAATTATTAGTCGCAAATATATGAAGCAGAAAATTAATATAATAACATAAAACCTATATTCTTCTGTAAATATAGCTGTAAATAACCCTGAGTGTTTGTATAGAGAGTCGGCGAGTAATATTTTTATCAAACTATTTTTTTATACAATTTGAAAACCGTCATAGCTAACTTCGCGTGAATATTATCGTGTTGCGGTACATTAGTGTTCATCTTACTGTTTGTCCATATGAGATCTCGTATACTTAATCAAAGTTATTAGAGACAATTTAGATGATAGATATAAGTAGGTATTTTAATGTTATTGATAAATGACAGGCGATATGGAACCATTTAGTAATAATTTCGTTTACAACTGCCATGTCTGTTTTAAGGCATTTACTATTAAGAGCCATTTAAGCATTCCTGCAAGCATTTACCGCATAGGATTGAATCGCATTTAACTGAAAATTTAATATTGCATGAAACTTTTCCATTCCACTTCTTGTATTGACCATCAATTTAGTATTCGATTCCATTTTACTGCATTATATTGTTCCTAGTGTCCATGTCACTTCCCTAGTCTGTGTGCACTCGAACTGCCGAAGAGTGATTGTCGCCTCCATGTGTTTAAGATACCATAAAAGAATGCTTCTCCCAGTGTTTAAAGTGACGAAGATTGACTAGAATCGCATATAATATGTGCATGTAACTTAAACACACCAGGCATACTTTTGGTCTAGCAAGTTAATCAATGCAATACTTAGAACATTCCTATTTCAATACACTCTTCTAGATTAATTGCTTGAAAGAAGCGATAAAACGTATAAGTGTTACACATTGTTATGATCGATGTAAGTACGATGTAGACGTAGTGCGAGGTCTTGTAACGCCTTACGCTTTTTACTTTTGAGTTATCATTTTATTCCGCACGTATCCCATTCATATTCATTCTGCCGAGGGTTGGCATTTTCTAAAACATACGGCCTAAGTACATGGAGCGGCGATGTATATGGATGGGTGCGTGCTGGGACTTAGATAGCTCACATCTGTTCGCAGGTAATAAGGGGTGACCATTAGCTATCATTAAATTCTTTAGTTTTGTAAGTGTACTAATGAGAAACCCATTGTTATGTGTAGTCAAAGCGTGGAGCGGCGTGAACAAGCCCGCGCTGACCTCAAAGGATTGGAAGACACTGTTGCCAAGGAGCTGCAGACGCTGCACAACCTGCGCAAATTATTTGTGCAGGATCTGCAGGCGAGTACAATCATTATTGCGAATCAGTTTCATTCAAATTTGCTAGCTTATTCATCGTAGCTCAGTATTATTATTAACATAACTTCATCGTGCAGGCAAGGATAAAGAAATCCAACAATTCGGAAGAGGGAGCGGAAGAGGAGGGTGGATCTTTGGCTCAGAAACAGAAGATCTCGTTCTTGGAGAACAACTTGGAACAGCTGACCAAGGTGCACAAGCAACTTGTGCGCGACAACGCAGACTTACGCTGCGAAGTGCCTAAACTCGAGAAGCGTCTTCGAGCCACTATGGAGCGCGTCAAGGCGTTGGAAACAGCACTCAAGGTACGTTTTATTATTACGATTACGCGCTTGGAAGAGAAATAAGTTTATTTGTTTTTATAGGTAATAAAAATAAATTGCGACTGATGTGTCATTTTTACTTGCAGGAAGCAAAGGACGGCGCTATGCGTGACCGCAAGAGATATCAATTTGAAGTTGACAGAATCAAGGAGGCTGTTCGTGCTAAGAACCTCGCACGGCGAGGCCCACAAGCCCAAATTGGTAAGTGTTATTTAAATTATTTTAAACACGATGCTACCTCACAACAAGCGACTGCAACAGCAAATGTTAACATTCTGACTTTTTCCAGCGAAACCCATCCGTGCCGGTGGTGGGCACCTAGTGGGCGGCGGAGCGCCCGGCGTGGTGCGGCCTGCGCCTGCGCAAGACATCAAACGGAAGTCTATCATTGTGGGCGCACGAGGTAATTACATTTAAAAATATACGTTGACTGTTGTAACTTGTAACAAGTAACGACAATCCATTACATAATAATGCACTTGTTTCAGATGAGAGTTGAAGAGATTGCAGTTACATCATAGAGAATTTAAATGAAACTTCATAGATGTACCTTACAGGGGCGACGAAAATAATTCTTTTAAATCATAACCATTATTATACCTATGTGTTTATGGAAAGCCTAATAATAAGTGCAATAAAAAAAAAGAAAAATATTGGTAGTATTCTCTTAGGCTTAATGTTTTGAGCTACCTAATATTAAAGTCTATAAGTGCACATGGATTTAGAACAGTTAATAGCTTTCTGCGATATAATATATCAGGTTTCATATAAATTCGATATAGTACCAGTTCTAAAATAAAAGTATTACGGTTTGAGCAGACCGAAGCTTCAATGGTCTTTTGATGTTGCTATTTTTAAATCAGATATAATATTTTTATGAAATGACAAAAAGTATTAATTTAGTTTCTCATTATGGATGCTTAAACTCGATTAAATGTTCGAGGAACTTAGAGATTATTTATCTGCTTGAGAAAGAAATGCGGCAAACTGAGACGTGAGCAATCATTCAGTACAAAGACATACCGAGCCAGTTACCAATTTGTGTGAAATAGACGGGATATATACATGCTCGCATTTCTTTCTCATATGGATATAAAACAATGATTTCCAAGATGCAATATCTCGTTATCTTTAAGAATATGCTGTGAATTTATTGCAGATTGCATATGCTGCCGCACAAATAAAATAAAAACAAAAAAAGTAAAAAAAAATATATTAATAATATGTATGTTACTGTCGGCGTTGTTATCAATTCCACGTGTGGTGGCAAATGCAGAGCAGTGTGCATCTTCAATGTGTAGTTGTAGTTTAAGCTTCTTTAATATATATTTTTATATATTGTGATAAGCGTTGATATGCCGACATGCGAGCATTTATTTAGTTACGAAACGAAAACCTTTGGTATATGTTCACAAGGTGTCATGGGTGATAACGAGAAGGTTCATAATTATTCAGATTCATAAAGCTTCAGGTATCCGCTCATACCCGGTGAGTTTGCATTGGTTCCACGTGCGTGTGCCTGGACGACTTGCTACCACAAGCAAGTTCACTGTCACTAGGCACGGACTGCGCCAGATTGACATGCGATTCGATATTAGTGGGTGATTTTTGTATTCAATCCTGAATATGAAAATCTCTTTCAACTAATTACATTTAGCTACAGTGACTTGAAATATTAAACTGTAACAGTACGATTGATACTGCTTAAGAAACAAATACACACACATAGTTGTTGCATATTGTAGGTTATCATTCATCGCACCTTTCGCTTAGTCCCTCCTACTGCGCGTCACCTTCACGTTAGCTTGTGAGCTGTGATGTTTTTTTAGCAAATATTTTACTTTTGTATTGCGTCTTTCTTGTAACTGTCTCAGTAGTAATTTTAGTCACTAAGTTACAATATCGGCTCTTATAATATAGTCCGTAACAATTAAGAAAATATATTTTTAATGAAATGTATGGCATATTTCACTTCGGATCAATGCTGACATCTGTTCACAAGAGAAATAAATAAACTTTGGAAAAAACAGCGTCAACAGAGTATGTTTGATTGGTTAATAAAGTTCTCTATTTGCTTTAGGATGCATCAGCTTCGCAGTAGATCTGTAACTTATATAAGTACTTATGAATTAATCACGACGGATGGCAGTCCAGTATAGGCTTGCTGCATCTAGACACGGAGAAGTGTAGGGCCCAAGTGGCTGCGTCCTATGAGGAGTTATGGAACTATAGCCGACTCAATGTCCAGAAAACCAAAGATGAATCACAAGTTTAGATTTATTGTTCGAGATTACTTACCAGCTGAAATTTAATGTAAGTCCCGAATTACTCAATGGTTCCAAAGCTCCTTAGTGTGTTGCAATACATTTATATCGTTTAGATGTAAAGTTGTAGTAAATTATTTCACACTTAATTTAGATACATGATTTTTATCATATTTTATTTATTGTATTACATAAAACTAAATTATATCGTTTTTTTTTTCACTTTTGAAGTGTAATAAATGCGCTTTTTATATACCTCTACTTACATTATTTTAAAATCATGATCAAATACCATATATTCTGCATTCAAAATTAGAGATGCCTACAAAGATGCATTCCACGAGGAAAGCACATTGTATCTTTGTTAATCTTTAAGATAGTTTTGTTAAAATGTAGTTAAAGAGGCTATCCTCGGTTTCCACTCGCCTGTTGCTAGCTCTAGCCGGAGGTCGAAGCGCCCTGGACGCGCCCGAAGGCTTGCTACCCCAAACCGACAGGCTTGCCTTTGCACCAAGTGATTTAGTTTGTATTGACATCTTTTGTATCATGTATTTTAATATATGGAAAATTCTCAGAAAGAGTGTTTTCTTGATTTTTTTTATTTATTATGAAAATAAAATCATGAATTTATTTGCTAAAGCGTTTTTTATTGAAGTCTGCCCTTTATCTACCTATTGATATAATTAAAGTATACACTGATTACAGTATACGTAGAGTTATGTTCGTGTTGTATACTGTCTGTGGCCCGCCACCATAGTTCGCGTGAAATTATAAAAAAAAACAACTTCCCTATTTATTTTGTATTTTGTTTACCATGTCAAGTTTTTTTTTGCACGGAACCCTATGTTAGACCTTATAGGGTGTAAAAGTACCCTTAACGCAAACGAAGGGCATTTGTTCTCCCCACCACTGCGATCATTGATTGTTCTAGACCATACCTGGGAACCTCCTAGTTACGGAGATATTGGGGGTCAAAGTTCCAAATTTTTCACAGCTGTTTTTGTAAATACTAGTATTTCAGATTTTAACTTTACTTAAATTACCTCCATGACCCGATTACTATTCAAAGCATCCACTACCACAATGTTTTAAGAGTGCTTCTTTGAGTTTTACCGTAAAATGTGATTTTTGACCCTAAAAAAAAAGTCATTTCCCAGCAAAAATTTTTGCGTAGGGGTACTTAGTTTGATGTATAGAATGCTTGGTTGACGGATGCGTGAAGGGTTCGTTTACACCCTGTATATAAGATCGTCAAAAGCAGTAAAGTAATCGGTCTAGCCGTTTCGGAGATTAGTCGAAACAAACAGACAGACAAACACGTTTTGTTATGATCCGTACTTACTTTATCCTTTTAGTAAAAAGTTGATACTCTATTACAAACGGACACGTTAAGGTAGTTACAAATTGATTGGTTGTTCGTCGACCAGTGAGCGATAAGTCGACGAACAACCAATCAATTAGGGTCAATCCCCACTAAAAGAGCAGCGGCCGTAAGAGCAAGTGACTGAGCGCGGCGCCGCAAGGGGTAGTGTGGCGCCGCGCGGGGCAGTGCGGCATCCCGAGGCGCCGCAATGAGCCTTCGCGTGGTAGCTTTGAAAACTAGTGTGCGATCTACTTCACTCAAGGGGTAGGAAATGGTCGCTCGCGCGTAGCCGCGAGTCTGTCAGCTGCACCGCGGTCGGCCGCACGTCAGCTAGCTGCGCCGCGATCAGCCGCGCGGCGCCTCTTTTGACTAGTCGGTAGAAGGCTCGTGCAGCCTCGCGACGCCACGCTACCCCCTCCTTTGCCTTCAAATGACTATGAACTTTTTAATCACGTAGATAAGATTCAAAATAGTTTGTAATATTTTGCCTCAAAAAGACGCTGCCGGCCGCTGCTCTTTCAGTGGGAATTGACCCTTAGTGTAACGCAAAGAGTATAATAATATTATGGTGTAACGGGTCCAGCAACTTACAAGATCTTGTACCACATTGTCCTCAAATAAAAAGTCGTTCATTGTAAATCAGTATTATAATTATAAAAACTGGCCAAGTGCAAGTCGGACTTGCACATGAAGGCTTCCGTACCATTGTAATAGATTTTGAGTGATTTTCCATGTTATTTTAGCACCATAGACTTCCTATAGGTTTTCTTGTAATCTATAACTGTTGAACTATTTTCTGTATTTTTTTTTCAGAATTTTAGGCTCAGTAGTTTCGTGAGATAAGGGGGGGAGAATAGTCGGACAGACAGACAGACGAGTGATCCTATAAGGGTTCCGTTTTTTTCCTTTTGAGGTACGGAACCCTAATAACAGATATATAATTATTTACTGATCTCTATACAGGTGTAAACGAACCCTTCACAAAGCCGTCAACCAAGCATTATGTATCTACATCGAACTAAGTACCCCTACCACGCAAAAAATATTGCTGGGGTAGTGGGGTGGGTGGTAGAAATTTTGACACGTAACCGTTACTGCTTAGATGTGCCTTCCACTGTGGGTGTATGAATAAGTAAGGACATTGTTATAGACAATAATACACGTTGGCTATATGTATTGTGGTTTACTATATAAAACATTTCTACATTCTATATAACATGTATAAAATATTCATTACATTAGCTAGTGTAGCTCATTATGAAACCTGGAGATGATTATGTATGTAGTGCTTTGTTTGGGTATAAAATACATATATTTGTTTTCCCTACGTGTCATAATTTACAATATCTATATAAACACCTTATAATACAATTTCATTTGAATATCTTTGTTGTTTTAACAATAATACTTCATAAATGATACGTCCAAAACTATCAGCCACATAAAACAGCTCTAGGTTCCCAACAATGAACACTTGAATACATACACGTTTCATAAATTCTATTCTTATTTACATAATATATTATTTTGTATTCTCTGTAAAAGATCGACTTCTATAATACGCAAATATAACAACAAGCCCGATCATAATCTTTATGATACCTACTGGAATAAGTCAATCTTCATTAATGATACATACAACATTACTAACATAAAAATAAATAATATCTTGTATCTTTAGCGTTACTGTGCATTATATCTATAAAATAATAAGAAGCTGGTGTAGAAGCTGCGGGTTGTTCGAAAGAGATACCGCGGCCTCAGACACAAAGGGCTAAGAAGGAACATGACTGGCTTTTAGTCAGTAGAAGTCTGACACTACCGCTCCGCCCAGAGTCATTTGGCTCACGCTCCAAAAAAAAAGCAGGTGTAGAATGTACTCATACTTGTTTGGAAAGTTTGCGTCCTGTTTCACCATCATCTATAAGTTCCGGTTAACTGATCTGATAGATCATTTCATTAAAAAAAAAATGGTTTATTGTGATGGATAGTAACTACGCGGAAACTGGGAACCAAGCCCTTTTTCATATTTATTTTTTTGGGGGTGGGAAATCATCAAATAATCCCGCTCTTGGGCAGAGCGGAAGGGAGTGTCAGGCTTCGACTGACTAAAAACCACCCATGTTCCTTCTTACCTTGCGCCGTGGCCGCGGTATCTCTTTCGAACAACCCGCAGCGGGAACCAAGCCCTCATACGTAATAACGAAAGCAAAGCATCAAAGTGCATTGTATGAAGAGATGGAATCATTCGATAGTTGGCGATCTATGGTGTTATTCAAGCCGTTCTCCTTTACAGTAGATGACGTTCTGAAATGAAAAACAAATTCTTAACATACATAAAACAATGAAAATAATGAATATGTAAATCGAGCTATTTAGAACGGAACTGTCAAGCAGCTAAAAGTGAAAGACAATTCTATTTAGTTTTCTTTTTTTTAGTGCTAAGTACATAAACGGACGCGTTCGGTGAATTCTTGGTAAAACGAGGTGAATAGAAACGTAAGGATGAATCGAGATAAAAGTTAGGAGGGCATTTTATTGTTGAATTCATACATAAACTCACACTCTTTTCCCATGGGGGTAGGTTAAATTCGTACGATATTTTGCCACCAAGTAGGTACTCTTATTTACATAACCTTGTTGGCAGCATACCATTTAATATTAGCCTCTTTCTCGATTCACTTTATATTTCTATTTACCCACGTTTTACGATATATCATCATCATCATCATCAGTTTACAATTGTCAATTGCTGAACATGGGTCGTCTCTCCAATAGCATGGATGCATGCATTCATATTCTCTTTGAGTTTCCTAATGTTATGTGTCATATTTTAGTGCAAAAAAATGTTTTTTCTTTGTTTTTTGTCTTATGTGTAAGGTATGAATGATATACGAACCCAAAGAAAGGTAGCAAGATGATGAGTTGTGCGCGATTAGTGCAATCCCTCAGCTCTGGAAGCACGAGTAGTATGTGTCGAAGATAGGCTTGCAGGGCCACTCGGCGCTGCTCAACCAAATGAGCATCCTATAACAAAGAATTACATTTATTAAGTCCCTAATGTAATGTGGGACGATACAATTGCCATCCATCGGGCGACGAATCCAATCTTCGTGGCTGCTTCTGACAAATTCCTAATGGAAATACCCAATAGCCCTTTGCTCAACCGATCAGAGACACTGCCTGACTTGGGAATCGAACTCAGGACAATAAAGTCCGCTCAACAGTCGCGTTTGAGACGAATAGGCTGATTAAGCCAACAAAGACTTTGAAAGGAACATTACCACTATCAAGGTATTGGCACAATTGATTGGAATATTTTTTTCCGAGTTTCCAGGAGTTGAATGTACCAAAACAATGGTGACTTACTCGTTTTCGTAACGTTTTCTTTGGTGGAAACTTGTACGTCGCTATATCAGGATGACACTTTCTTAGCTGCATGTGTAGTTCGTGAAACTTAGCGTATCTATGATACACATTCCACTCCTCCTGTCCTATCTTCAAGTAGATCTGGAAATCAAACATTCGCGTTGTAAAGAATATTTAGACGGCACGATTGGCGTAGTGGCTAAGCGATTGGACTGCTGCGCTGCGTGTCGCGGGTTCGATCCCCGCACGGAACAAATATTTGTATGGCCTGCAGATAGTTGTTTCGGGTCTGGGTATTTGTGTATGTGACTTAATATGTTTGTGAACGCACCCACGATACAGGAGAAATTCCTAGTGTGGGGCAACGTTTTAAAAAAAAAAAAAAATATCACAAATTGCATAACACTCGACACAGGTTGCTAAATTACATTTTCACCTTAGCTGCAATCAAAGTAGGATCGATATTTGTATGACAGTGTCAATAGCGCTGAACCGGCTAAGTTGCGCATGTGCGTCAATTTACCTGATACACGTGATATGATGTCTTCTTCCCTACTAGGAATGCGCTAGGTATATGGGCCTTAACATTAGACTCGGGATAGTCCAACACTTCCATCGCCGAAATACTTTCATATTCCTTGAGTCGTTTTTGCAGATGTGTATTGAACTCCATTAGCTCAGCGTGCATTTCGGCCACCTAAAAATGTAATTAGTGTAATTTTATTCACAACTAATAATTTAGCACTTAAAAGTTTAAGTTGTAAATAAACCAAATGGTCTAAATTTAATCTTGGTTGCAATGAAAATTGTGTAAAATTATAATTGTTTTAAACCTTAACATTTATCGGAGATTCTAAATTGAGTTCGGTTTGTAAGTATGTTTGACTTTTCTAAAAATAGAACAATACGCAAGTTTAACCACAACTTCGTAATAAGTACGCCATTTTTAACTTTATTAACAAGATAAAGTTCATAATTGCATAACGTTGGCAGCGCTTGTTGCATAATAGGACTATTTTCATAATTCAAGATTAAATGAGGTGTGTTTGTACAAGGCACGCCACGATAGTGGCGGTAAGTCTCCTCTTTGAGGAGTGGCTTGAGAGGCGCCACGGCGCCCTCTCCTTCCGTCTGACACAGGTCTTCACCGGACACGGTTGTTTCGGGAGGTACCTGCACCGAATCAGGCGGGAGGAAACGCCCGGATGTCACCATTGTGAGGATCGGCCGGATGACACGGTGGAGCACACCGTAGAGGTCTGCCCCACTTGGGTGGAGGCCCGCCGTGTTCTCGTAGTGGCGATCGGCGGGGGCGACCTCTCGCGCCCCGCCCTGGTGCAAGCCATGGTCCAGGGGGAGATGGAATGGGACGCCGTCGCATCCTTCTGCGAAGCAGTGATGCTAGCGTAGGAGGTGGCGGAACGTAAAAGGGGGAAAACCTCTAGTCCCAGACGCCGCGGGAGACGTTCTGGGCGTCGGGGGCTAAATGATGGCTTCCGGCCACCGTAGACGCGGGCCTGTGGACGGTGAGTAATGGGCTAGCTCGCCGTCGTCCGTCTGTCTTATGACAACGACAGGCCGAGTCGACGGCGCGTTCGTGTTCCACGCGCGCCTCAAAGAGATGTCAGCAACATGGAAGGGGCCCGCAAGAGCCAACGCCCGTCGGGGCTGCGGGTTGTTCGCAAGAGACACCGCGGCCTCGACATAAAGGGCTAAAAAGGAACATGGGTGGTTTTTAGTCAGCAGAAGTCTGACACTCCCTTTCGATCTGCCCAAGAGCGGGAGGAGTTATTTGATGATTTCCCACCCCCCAAAAAAGAAAAGGTGTGTTTGTACCTGAACTAGTTTTCTTTCATACTGATCAACTTCTGCATTATCCCCAGAATCGTTTTTTAAAGCTTTCCCAATTTCAACAGCAGACATATATTGACGCAATTGGTCTTTCAATCGGTCATTTTCTCTGAAAAAGTAAGCGTCAATTAAAACCGTTCTGTGAACTACATACTTACTACTGGTGTGGTTCATCACTCCATTAGTTGAGTATTCTGTGGACATGATGTCCTAAGGCACAACCATAATATTATACTCACTTGCTCAGATCTAATACTACATTTTCTAACTTTTTAATTTTTTCCTTATTAGCTACTTCCATTTGTGTGAATTTCATTTGCAAGTTTAAATACTCCTGTTCCCTATTTTCTAAAAGCACATTTAATGTCTTATCCTCTGATACTCCTTCGTCTTCTGTGAAACATAGCTCCAAGCATGAGGTGCTTCCATCAATACTTCCTGCAACCTCTTCACTGTCACTTTCAGATATTTTTAGATTGTTTATACTTAATTCAGATACATCGTCTTTTATAACGTTATTTACATCAATACTGGTAGAGGATGAGAATATCTCCTTTGCACATTCTGATAGTTTCGACAGAATTTGTGAGGGACTGTCCATAGCTTTGACACCATCTGGAAAGAAATGTCTTAGAGCGCCTTTGTAATCGGAGCTAGTAGGCTCACTATTCGAAGGAGCCTGTGGAACTATTTTGGGATCTGGTGAATTGAGGCAAGTCGCCGGTGCACTGTTCCACGCGGAACTATCATATTGTTCTGCAGCTTCAAGTGATTTTCTTTTATTTATATTGAGATTTTTTTGTTCATTTTTATCAAAAGATATAACTTGGCGCAAAGGCCGTCGTTTTAAATTACTCGATGATTTCACGGGTACTGGCAAAGGTATCACATGTTCTGCTTTGTTAGAATGATTAGCTTGCTGTGAGTCATTCAACTCTGCTCTGTCGATTGATAACGCAAACAAGACTGTTGATAAATCTGAAATAATATATACAAATTATTATTGTATTTTATTTCTATTTAATAACTATACTCTCAACTGCTTATTTAAACCATCAGCAAATTCTTGTTACTGGCTACAATGAACTGGCTATTAAAATCTATATTTCTTAATATTCAATAAAATTAATGATGAATACATAAATATTCCACCTGCAGCCATGCTTGGTAGAAGAAGTGAGGTATCAGGATCTCTGACCAGGGCCCCTTCCTCATAATATTCCATCAGCAGACCATGTCCTACCCAGCTTTGCAGATATCTGAAAAAAATAATTAAAAATAATTCATAAATCCATGGTAGAATTTTGATGTCACAAGAGATATTGAACGCGCTATTTGCAACATTCGGCTCGGCGCGGCGCCGAAAGTCGACAAAGCAAGAGCACGTTCATGCCCTTCCGGTATTTCAATTTACATCGAAATGTTGTAAAACTTAGTAAAATAATGTACCTATTTATTAAATATGTGATTCATAACTACCTGTCTAGAGATCTCTCGTTCAGAGTGGCTCTGAGAAAAGCTCTGAAATATCCAAGTGGTGTATTGATGTTCGTGAGAATTTTAAACCTCTCCTTTTCATGTTTTGTTAGATGTAGACAAGTGTAACTCCAGAGAGAATTACCTGTAACAAAACAAAACCGCTTACTATCAGTTTCCTTCAACAAAGATAAAATGTGATTGATAAAAATATGCATGTGTTACTGAAAGCGAAACTCCGAGTATATTTTTTTAATCATATAACATTATCTTACCAACATTAACAATATTAAAAGTGAAGTTTAAACCTGCTGTTACTAAATTCTGAATTGCAGAGTTTGATAGATTAGTTCTAATGCCATGGCTAAGCAATTTCTCCCATTTTTCACATAGTTGTGCTATTCTGCAAAAAATCACTTAACATTATATTTCCTTCAACATTCACAGTACTCAATAGAGCTAAATTATATTGTTATTACCTTATATCATCTTCTGTAGCAAGCTCAGATTTTCCTCCAAAGCGGTTTTGACAATTTTGTACACAATTTTGTAGTTCCTGGTGAATAGTTTTAGCATTTTCAATCCTTTTCTTTAACTCCTCTCTATTGTCTATAGCATTAGCTATTGTATTTAATATCTTGCTATTCTGAAATTTTATAATATTTTTCTATGACTGTCAAACAGGACAAAACAAACTGGAGATTTATTATAAAAAAATAAAAACAAAACAATTTAAAATTGCAGTATTGTAAGGCCTCAATTCCTCAAAGAAACAATTCAATTCAATTTATAATAATTATAATTGTAACAAAGACTGTTATCAAATTAAAGATATTTTTAACAAGAACGACTTCTGGTTAATCAAATATTTAGCTTTGAATGTTATGAAAAGGAAACCATATAATATGAAAGTTTATTGATATAACATGAAAGTTTTCACTTGATACTATTTACGCACCTATCCTAATTTTGGGTGTCTTAGCTTATTATATCATTGTGTAGTTATATTGACTCAGAAACCTACTGTGTTACATGCCATGACTCATGGGCTTCAATACATACATCCTGTGATGTTTACCAAAGCACCATTAGGTACACTATTCTTGAAACTTTTTATCTCTTAATAATATCATTTGTGGGGAAAATGTAACCTAACCTAACCTAACATTAATTTTTTATCTCTGATTTCTAAGACCTTGAAACTTGGTTGTGTGCTTTCAGAAACCAAGGGTCACTTTGCACCCATCGGGGCTGCAGGTTGTTTCGAAAGAGATACCGTGGCCTCGACACAAGGGCTAAAAAGGAACATGGGTGGTTTTTAGTCAGTAGAAGTCTGACACTTCCTTTCGCTCTGCCCAAGAGTGGAAGGGGTTATTTGATGATTTCCCACACCCCAAAAAAAAAAGGGTCACTTTGCAAATGTGCACTAGTAATAATGCACACTGATCTCCCTTTAGAACCACTTTTAAGCTACCTATGTACAGTCGTACAAGCTAATAAGTATACAGCCAGATAACTTGCATTTACTTTTAAGACTCTACAGATACATTTAGAGACTGATGTCAAACGATACAGTGTTTGACATCAGTCGCTTAATTCGAAATGTTTTATAAAACAAAATTCAAATCAATATTTTCATTGTACTAGAATTATAAAAAACTCTACATGTTTACATAATAGCTTATTCAACTGTACATACAGGTTCATTTATTTGGTTCTTGGTATACCAGTTGAATGTTTAATATCCCTTATGAGTACCCATGAAGGAGGCACGTACAAGCAGGTGGTCCAGGCAACCAAATGGCGGTCGTAAACCATGTCAGAGGCCATTGAGGCAGTTTAGAAACTCTGACACTAGGGTGTGTGGGGTCGTTAGACCTTAAAGCCCACACGATAAGAAGTAGAAGTACCCATTTTGATAATTCAATACATTTACAACACAGAATTACTAGTAAAACAATGCATGGTACAAAGAGGTATGTTTTTTAATAACTGCAAACTTTGAAATATAAGTTTATAATTATGATTGTTTATAGTTATATACATAAAGCAAATAAACAACAGCAACAACAACATGCAAACTTTCTTCTTTAGATACATGGTTTTTATTTTTAAGATGTATGTAACTGAGGTGGTATTCATGTTACATCAATTGTTATTGACAGTTTAAGGATCCTTGAATGTTTAATGTAATATTAGGCATTGGCCCTAATTTTTGAAAGTACTCGACTGGAACATCAAGCTAAAATAAACTTATTCCTAATTACATTAGTGAGCGACAGTGATCATTTCTTACCATGTTATTTTGTCTCCGTAACTCATAACACTAATAGAAATTCAAATAATGAGCACATATTCTTCTGAATTCTAGTGACTACAATTCTATTCTACATTCTGCTACTATAAAATGGTAAACATTATTTATTTTGACTTTCGTGTGTTGTCTGACAATTTCATTTGTAGTTTTGAAGGATGACATCTTGCTTGCTTGATTGAACAATCATGAATTGAATTTCTTACGGAATTATTAGGTACGGAAATATGTCATATTGAATCGACTAAATACCTTTATTTTTAATTCGCGTGTTACCTAAGTTTGTTCGCATTAAAGAAATAGCGCTAGAGCTGGCACAGCATTAACCCCCTGCCAAAGTACAATAGCGGGCAGTGGCCTTTTGACCATACACATCATAAAACTTATTTACGCTATTCCCGAGTGACTACTACTTTTTGTCCCTGTATTCACACGGAAACGAGAACTACGCGGGTGAAACCGCGTGACGTCCGCTAGTGTTAAATAATAACAATTATGTACTAAGTATTAATAATTAAAACCACCAATACAACCGTCTCAGTTCATAAAGGTCTCTTGACTGACCATTTTATGAAAAACGTATTCGAATTTCGCGGGTTACCTTATCGCCTTCACCTTAATAGAAATGGTAAATGATTTCAAATAGGTTTTTAACTACATTTTTAAACTAATTCGTATTCTATTTCTAAATATAAATCTTCGTGGCCTTAGTTTGCAATAAATTTAAAATGTTTTTTAAACCACGGATAGGTTCAAAACAGTTTCTATAGCTTATTCCTCTTTGCGATCTCGATCGTAAAGCCGCGTCCCCATTATGAGCCTTGCAGCTTATAGGACCACCGCGGCTTGTAGTGAAACGTTTTTATTAGGCTATGTCACCATGTGGCTCACGCCTCGGTCACGTCCACACGAGTCACGAGGCTCGGCCGCGTGGCTTAGCCTCGCGGAGCCGCGCAGCCTAGTGGGGACGCTGCTTAAGTAGGCAGCACAAAGGCAAAAAACATTACCCTTTCCTTGCAGTCTGATAAAAAGGCCTGTTTTCAGATTGGTTGTGCCATAGAGAACAAAATTTTGTCTTTTAATTTTTTTTTTAATAATCCCAAACAAAATGGCGTTACCAGCGTGAGTGTATAGAATTTGTACTTCGTTCGTGTATAATTTACATTTGGTATTTTTGTCATAATTGACTAACGTAGAACTTAATAAATTTACTTAGCTTTATGATTTGTGGTTACTCTTTCTTGGTATACTTGAAAAAGTGAGATTAGCTATTGAATTTAAGAAGTTGTATCATGAGTAATTACGAGGACGATCAAAGCGAAGATGGAGAATTAGCGCGTAGTCCTGCTCAAGATGAAATGGATTTTAGGTAAGTAAATATCTAAATTTGCAGTAGTTTCTTCCTTTGGATCAATTAAAACGTGTAGAAAATTGTAATTTGTGTTGTGAAATATCATGGCTGTCAAAGAGTAAGACTCCAATCCACTACGATAGTAATGCTTGTTTTCTTGTTCTACGATTTGTTCACACTCCTGATAAATAGTACATAACGCTATTTACGTCTTTCAATGTCGTCCTTTGTAATGATTCACACCATCTCAGAAACTAACACTGACAGCTCTCTGTGGGCTGGGATGAGTTGTACCTGTCGCCATGCGTAAGAGGAAAATGGTAGTGCAGTAATTATTCGTACAAGCTGCTTACACAATAGTCAATGAAATAAAATTCAAGTTGTCATGTTTGTCCCACCTAATTATTGTCTACCACAATGTTTATAACAAACTTTTGCAAAATAGGTCTTGGCTGTGGTTTCACTTGATAAAATATATGGTTTTTGCTTTGGCAAAAATAAATCAAGTTGGGTGTCTTTTGTGTCTGGCACACTTTGCAGATTAATGGGTATATTATATACTATTTTCCTTATTTTTGTATTTGCAACAATAGTTGAATATTTTCTGACTTCTGATTTTATAGTTTATCTGATGAAGATCGAGACAATGCTGATTCCTTGATTATCAAGCCTCCCCAGGCTGTAATCCATCCTACACACCGGGACAAAAGAGGTCATAAAAGGAATATCAAGGATAGATACAAGGATAATGCTCGGAAAGAAAAGAAACATCTCTACAGGTAATACAATTTTAAATGTTATGTGTTTGACTAATTTACTTTTTCCATTAATAAGGCTTTAATTCACTGTTAAAAGTATTGTGATTTTATTGCTTTTTGTCTGAACTGTCGTACTTATGTATTTTAGATAGTATTGAAGAGTTATCTTTATTTTGCATCTTAGATAACCAGTAGTAATAACTAGCATTTTACGAGCTTCAAGATTTGTTGATGCAGAATCTGAAGCAGTATTCATTCACTGTAAAGTATTTTGATGTTGTTTTCAAGTTTTAATTAAGTAATGAATTCAATGCTTATCTTATTCATTCTTTACTTTTTCATAACTTTGTAACATGTTTTTAAATCTAATATTATGTGCTTTAAGGTCTGACATCCTACTGACATTGGGAATGTTTTAGATCAATCATAAACCTTTTTCAACAGGGAACGGGATAAGTCGGACAAATCAAAGAGAGAAATCAATAAGAATCCTGATCGTGAGGAAGTGATGGCCAAAGACTACTATAGAGAAAAGCAATATTATAGGGAGAAAGAAATGTATAGAGAAAATAAAGAAACCTATAGGGACAAAGAACCTTACAGAGAGAAGGAGGCATATAGAGACAAAGAAATGTATAGAGATGGTAAAGATAACATGTACAGGGATAATAAAGACATCCGTGACAAAGAATTGTATAGGGAGAGAGATGTGAGGGAAAAGGAAATATATAAAGAGAAAGAAATGTATAATAAAGAAAAGGAAGCTTACAGAGGAGAAAAGGATCCATATAGAGAAAGAGAGCATTACAGGGAGAGAGAAATGTACAGGGATCCTGCTTTTAGAGAACCAACAAGGTCTAGAGAAGCCTATAGAGAAAAAGATATGTCATATAAAGACAAGGAAATGTACAACAAAGAGAAAGATATGTCATATAAAGACAAGGAAATGTATAATAAAGAGAAAGATATGTCATATAAAGACAAGGAAATGTACAATAAAGAGAAAGATATGTCATATAAAGACAAGGAAACATACAATAAAGAGAAAGATATGTCACATAAAGACAAGGATATGTATAACAAAGAGAAAGATATGCAGAGGGAAGCTTATCTTGGCCGTGACAGACAGTATAATAAATATGCTGACCCGGAACGAAAACGCCCTGACAATGATAGAATAGAATCTAGATTAAGATCATTAGCTGAAGAAGGCCATACTAACCATAATAATGAAAAAGAAAACAGAGATAGATCATCTGGAGATAAAGAATTAGAAGATTTAAGAACTAGATTACTGAATAAAAGAATAACCAAAGAGTTACAAAGTCAAGATGGCAAGAAAAACTCAGAATATTATGAGAAAGAGAGTAAATCCTCATCTCGTCACTCATCACTAGACAAACATCAACAAAATAGGAAAAATAAAGTTTTGTTTGCAGGTAAGAATTGTGCATATATCAAGGTCTATTTAGTTTAGGATAGGACTGTTTTGTTTATTATTAGCTATGATAGTTGTGTAGTGTCATAGTATATGCTTAATAAATGCACTATAGCAATAAATAGTTGAGTATTTTAAACATCTTATAAAAATGTTAACATTGTTTAAGAAAAAGAGAGGGAAAAAAGGAAGCATGAGTCCCGTACAGAATTAGAGGCTAGAAGACTGGCGCACCGTCGGCGCGGCAAGAAGCGTTCCGTTTCGCCCACTGAGACCACAAACAAGAAAACTAAAACCGGATCGCCTAGCTATGGTGATTCTGTAGTTACTGTGTCTGATTCTAGTGAATTGGATATGAAAACAGACTCATTGCACTCAGAGTTTGAAGATGGTAAGTGCCAAAAATTATAGTTTTATAATAGTAGCACTAGATTCCCAATAAGATCTGAAAACCTCAACTGAAATATAAGCCCCCAAGACCACACAGTCTTATTTTAAACTAGCTGACCCACGCAACTTCGTCTGCATCACATAATATAGCTTTTAGCCTTTCTCGATAAACTGACTATTCAACATATTAACTTAAGTTAAATCGTACTCGTATCAAACAAAAAAAATTACCTTTCATCTTTATAATACCTATTAGTTTAGATTGGCTTCGATTATATTATTAAAGTGACAATTACTATAGGTATCTCTTACTGTTAAATATACAGTAATCCATTGTACTTGTAAACATTATGGTGCAGTAAATATTTTGAATTTGAATTTCTCCGGAGCCCCCGGAGGCCAGAATCCCCACTTACCTACCGCACCGGACTGAATGACTGCCGCGCGCGTAATTATTTTGTCGCGCGGATATTTTGATATTGCGATATCTTCTAAGATAATTGTTTAAACTTTATAGAGTAAAAGGCACATTTATTCTATATTAAATTTCCGTGCTAACAAAAACATTTATTTTGATATAGATTAATACCATATGGGTTAAATAAGCTTCGCAAAATATCATTCTTTTTAACCTAACATTTTAATAGTAAAAAATGGTTACAGTGAGTCAATCTTAAAAGATATATATATGCTGTCGCGGACTTTTTTTTAGAACATTTAAAGAGGAACAATTCTTTCATACATGATTTTTGCGTAACCTAAACCGTTTTCGCAGCGCACGCAACGGAAGCTCTCAAAAAGGAATACCTTTTCCCGTTTTTGCAACATTTTTCATTTATGCTCCGCTCCTATTGGACTTAGCGTGATGTTATATAGCCTAAAGCCTTCCTCGATAAATGGACTATCCAACACTAAAAGAGTTTTTCAATTCCAATCAGTAGTTCCAGAGTTTACCCTGTTCAAACAAACAAACAAACAAACTCTTCAGCTTTATAATATTAGTATAGATGAATATTATGACCCAATTGTAACCAAAATGAAAGTCTATTTAACACCTCCAATATTTTTTTTTTAGGTGAACACACAAACAGTGAAACAGAAGAAGATAGCTCAAACACAGAGTCTGATTCTGCAGCAGAATCTAAATCTGAAGGTGAAGAAGAGGATCATATTGATGATGATAAGTCTGATAAAGAACATAAGGAGCAAGAAAGGATCAATGAGAAAACTAGACCTCCATCTAAATCAAAATCCCCTAGTCCAACCTTGTCTAAATCCAAGCCTGATTCACTACCATCATCACATGGATCACACTCGCACAACAGGTACATTATTTAAATTTATTTCTAATAATGTGTCAATTCTCCGTTATAATAGTTATTTGAACTACAAAAAAAAAACTACCCTATTATGAGGGTTGCATTGTTGATGTTCATATTTTCAAATATTAAACTTAATATAAAAACATTGTTTATTTTTTCGCAGATCACTTTCCAGATCTAAGAGTAGAAGTAGGTCTCATTCTTTTTCACCTCCTCCACCTGGAGAAAATGGAAAGATTACAGAGGAAGTTATGCCCAACGAAGATGATGAGGAAACAAGACAGAGAGAGGAGGCCATTAATGCTCTTCCTCCTTATTACCCTGCATTACAGGTAAATATTGTTTTTATTAGTAACTGACTTGCGCGATCGGATTGTTATCAAGCTCGCGACGTATAGTAGTAACTGTCTATCATACACGACTTTGTGAGCATTGGCGCGTCGTATTTGAACGGTTTTGTTCACTTCTGCTTGCTCGCCCACGTCGTCAGCGCAGTCTTGTCCTGTAGCAATGTGGTAAGGCGTATTATGCACTACACTGTACTTTGCTCATCTTGAAAGAGTCTTCAAATGTGAAATATTTCTAGAACTCATTTCTAACCTATCTTTTTTGGTCTGAATTATGTTCCAATGTCTTAGAAATATCTTTAATACTTTGTTTGGGCAAAGAAAATCATTGTTTCCAGGTCAGAGATAAGCAACATTGTTCATGTAAAGTAAAGTCATAATTTACCTCTTAGGTTAGTTATGATAATTATGAAAAATACTAATTAAATATTTAATAACATTTTATAGGGGTGTCGATCCGTTGAGGAGTTTCAATGTCTCAATAGAATAGAGGAAGGCGCATACGGAGTTGTTTACAGAGCGCGTGACAAAACAACAGACGAAATTGTTGCTCTCAAACGACTTAAAATGGAAAAGGAGAAAGAAGGATTTCCCATCACCTCTTTGAGAGAGATTAACACGTTACTAAAGGTAAGATCACAATCGTTAATGTTATTATTGTAAACTCACTTGAGCCATCACAATGCATCACTGCTCTTATTCTCGAAGGTATTTTGTTCTAAAACTTTTTGTTTACTTTTAATATGTGTTAGTGTTTGAGCCACGAGCTGTGAAGCACTCGATGTCTCCTGTGTTGAATTCATTTCATTAATGCCTTGTATTTTATTCCTACAGGCCCGGCACCTCTTAACTGCAAGAGGGTTGTGCTAGAGGTGTGACCCCATAGCAAGGGTTAACAACTTCGATACGGGCGGGCTAAAGTATCTTAGGAATTTATTCCAGGGGATCAACCCTTCGATTTCTTATTGTCGTGGAATTTGATGGTCTACAAAAAGTAATTTTTTTCATAATATAAAATGCTTAAAATACGAACATCGACGGTTACTATAACATAATGATGCAAGTTTTGATTAAGATCATCAAGAACATCATCAGGTAAAGTTAGGGAGTAGTTTTAAGTTCTGCTGAAGTACTTGAACATAATCTAAGAGGATTTTTAATCAATACTTTTAAGTCCCATTTATCTAAGCAAGGAAAACTTTACTTTTATACTCTTTATATCCAACTATGTACTATAAGTGGTCAGGTCACATTGTCGAATATTATAACGAGTAAAAGGTTTCCTGTACATTTTGGAATTGTTATAAAAGACAGCTGGATAAATATATCACAATTCTCTGCTTAGATTCTTTTTCCTCAATGATCACTTGAAAATTTATTCCCACTAAAGGTAAAAAAGCATGACAGAGCTTAATTTAGATGTGTGCTGTGAAATATATTACGTATTGCTTGCATTTTGGATATAACTGTAATGAACACTCGAATTGTTTTTATTTATGTAAGATGTAAGACGATCATGATTACAAACTCAAACAGTCTGCAAATGTAATGTTTTATGTTTCCAGCATAACATTTATATATTTTTATTTCTCAGAATTCTTCAACAGCTGTTTATATATTCACTTTATGAAATGCTATGGGACGCTTGACGAGGCTAATGCCCCCAAAAGTTACGTGCTTGCACTGGTTTGACAAAAGTGTGTGACGGACAGCAAAACTATAGACAATCTTCAGATGCGCAAGACTGAAGCCTGGTTCCCACCAAAGCGGAAACGTGTAAGATTCGACCAATCACATTGGTTGAAATCCTCCTGTAATTGATGGAAACCAGGCCTGATTCTGCTTTGCATAGATAAATAAGGCCATGCTTTAATTTTGTGCTAACAGGAGTAATTCAAATTGCGCACTTGGCAATTTCTGTACAATCATGGTACAACCGTTGCAGTGTAATTGACAATAACTTTTAAGAATTGCGCGATTTATTTGCCCGTGTAAGCACATCTTAATATTGGAGACTGTTCTGCTTCATATGTATAAAACTAGTTCACATTCGGGTTTTTGCAATTTACTGTTCAAACACTAATTTCTATAGAGAAATAGCGCGGCTTATGCTTAATTACAGACCCAGCATCTGAGTATTCCTACAAGTAGTATTTAGTAGCAAGCAAGGATTTTATTACTATACAGCGTGTATCGGAAAGGTGTGTGTGATAAACACCAAGCTATACATTTCCAGTAAAAAATAACCTCGCTTTGTAAAGATTTCCTATACAATGTGAGATCCGCCTAAATTAGCTTTGTTTAGATTTTTCTCTTTTAATTTAAGAATTTTCTCCATGGAACTCCAACTGAGAACTCTTCCCGTTCATTTAGGGCGAGTATATATTTCTAGTATGGGACAGTTTGGGACCAACATGGATATTCTCGCGATATCTGTTGGTCCCATGGAGAATGTGGCTCAGTTTGAAAGTTGCACCAGACCCTTAATACAAGGTGTAAACGGACTTCACAAAGACGTCAACCAAGCATTCAATAGATCGTCCTAAAAAACACTAGGCAATGATCATTGCTGGAAAACAAAATATTTTTTTTATGTAAAAAATCATGGTTGTACAGTAGTGCTCAATGTTATGCACTCAAAACATTTTGCTAATATAGATGCATTGAATAGTTGGTTTTGAAACTATTAAGTTATAATATTTAAACTAAAAAAAACTTAGACCTTCATATCATAACATCATGTAATCCCCAAAGGAAAGAACACCCACATTTCAACAGTTATGTTTAAATCCCATGCAATAGGGGGCGAGCCTATTGGCATATTTCACCGTAACTGCCGGTTCCAATGACGGGTAGATCAAGTACCTAAAACACGCGTTTCTGCAGCCTTTAGATGACCACACTTTTCTGATACATGCTTTAAAACGTGAAGTTTTCTACTAAATTATTTTGTTTAACTTTGTATATACTAAATATTGCCCTGTGTATTCGCGATGCCACTTGCGGTACACCTCTATACAAATCCAATACATTTAATTCTATCAATAATTCATGGTAATCGTGAGATCTTTTGAAACACGCAAAGAGATTACATTGAAAAGTCAACGCTCTATGTTGGAGTTAACTGCTAGATACAGGATTCCCTAAGTTGTGGCTCAATACTTGATCCCCATTCTTCGTAACCTAGTACCGAGTACGTCCTGCTAACTCTCATCGTCAATCATGATCTAAATTGAATCGAATGAATATCCCTCAGATGATTGCCGACGAAATAGAGGCATGTATCGTTTTTTTTTGACACATGGCTACTTCAGTTTTCAGTTTCTGTGCATATTAATGCTCGAATTATTAAGATAAAAATTTATTGCGAGTCTAATTCGAATTGTATAAGAATTCATTCTAACTCGGAAGAAGTAGCCCGCTGGAACGCATTATTTTGTTCACTTAAAATTCTTATAGTTCTGCGTTTGATTTGCGTGTCTGAAGTTGTCAGCGCGTGTACTTTATCGTAAATATTTATCATCTGCCTCGACAAGCATTACTTGAAAATATTGTATAACATTTTCCTCAGTCCACAAGTTTGTTTATTTATTGGGTTCGTTGAATGTGGAAAATAAACAGGTTGGTTATCTGCTGTAGCCAGCCTTAATTTTTTGAGATAACTCAGTTCAGTGAGTTCTTTGATTCTAGTTGATACTCTACCCTCTGTTTCAGTTGGTCTCGTTGAGTCTTTTAATGCTTTATGTGAAGTATCAATTGGCATCCTATATACAAATCAGAGATTTTTCACTTTCTTAAATGACTAATGGGTTTTCCAAAGTCTAAAATCGTAAAGCAGTTAGTCCAAAAGGTATTTGAAAGTTTTTCAAATGATCACTATATTTTCTTATTTTACCAGCAAATGCTGTGCTTTTTACTCGAGCCAATTTTATAGAAATATACTACGAAATTGTGTCCTCATGGGCTGTCAGGCTGTCCAAGCTTTCAGACTTCTACGACATGAACGAACACAGACCACAATCGGCTTGAAACCCGCGAATTTCTTACTTCTCTTCTTTATGGTTATATTACAAGCCAATATGGTTATATCCAAACGCATATATTGCACCTATTTGCAAAAGTAGAGCTTGATGAATTCATGTGTGCCGCCTAGTTGTTTACATAGTTTAATAAAATAATGCTAGGAGATACAAAGCAAGGAATGTTTTACAATCTGTAATTTTGCAGTTTTCAACAACTCGTCACCTTATTCTACGACAGAAGTGATAGAAGCGTCGACGAATATTTGATTTCTTACTAAGTAATGAAGTCCTGCTTGCTGACTGCCACGTGAAGATTGAATATCTAAATCAGGGTACCCCAAGCTTTTTCTGTCTGTCTCCTTGGATTATATGTTTTTTTCTAAAAGAAGTCATCGCGGGTTTCAAAATAAATAAATTTCACTGTCATCTAGAGAATCCGCGTAGCTAAACAGCAACTGAATTAGAAAATAATTCCCTGAATAACTAAAGGTTTCGCTACATATTACTGTGCGCTAGTTACGTACGTAACCGCCTTTACTGGGTTTTTCTTTTCTTCAGTTTTTACTCCGGAAGTCGTGCTCCTCTGGTTGAAATATCCTGATCTAGATTATCTTCAAATTTGTTACACAACTGCCTGCAAAAAAAGAAGTGTCCATGGATGTTATACTGTATAGCCGAACTGCCTTGCTTTTTTACCTTTTGAGTATCGTGTAATATCGATTTCCGTTTATTACCATGCTGTTTTTAAGTTGAAAGGTCAGCTTTCTTTTCTACTACTATCCATTAATCAGGATTGAACTTGTGTGTTGAATCCTGACTGCTTGAATGTATCAAACACCCTAAAAGTTCTCCTAAGAGCGTTAGTAGCCTATAAAATCAAAATATTTAATTTCACATAGGCCTACATAAGCACTTCTAAAATGTCGAGAAAAGGTGCACGGTTCGGGTTGGTCCTTTCCTATGGAGAAGAATCGACAGCTTTGTGGTGTAAGAAACGCCCAGTGCCGAGTCTGTACGAAGAAGTATCTCCTATGCTTGAGCTTACTTTTGTGTGCTTTGTTGTTTTGTTTTTGTTATCTAATTCCACGACAAAAGTATTTTTTTATTCTATTTACTCCCCTTACGACCATGTTTCGTAATACTAATTGATTAGATCAAGGTGCAGGCTAACCGAGAGGACCGTATAGCAGACTGGCTGCGGACTCTTTTAGTACATTCTCTCTCTCATTTAGGACAATTTTAGTACATTATCTGTCAAGGTCCGGTATTCGCAGTCCCGTCAGCTTGGTGTAACCGCACCTTCAATGTCAATATACATACTGTAACGGACTGTTCTACAGTGAGACACTACGACAACATGTTGAACAGAACATAATTACCCACAGAGTATGTCGAAATTTGTTCTTAATATTTTTCTTACTTTTGCTTTAAAAGCTCAGCCAAGCTTCTATCTGGCTAGCTTTGATTATGTGATGTAGCCTTTTTGCATTAAATAATAAATGAGATGAAGGTTTCATCGAAATGATAATTCTTAATTAGTCTCATATACTTACTGACTTGTACTTGAGTACTCTCACTTAGACAATGAACACACGATGCGTGGGGTTGTGTTATATTGTGATTCGTTTTGTTATTTTTCTTTTTTGGTATCGTTGTTTGAAAGTACGTCATTTGCATGCCATTGCTGCTGTTCTAGTGGAAGACTAAGGCTGTGTACATAACGAATTCAAAGTCTAGCTCATTTCATAGAAACATCACTTGGTCTAGCTTTCGACTCATACTAAAATCGCATGAATAAGCCCCTTGGGCCTTAATATAAATGTCTCGTACTCAGCTGATTGTCAAATTGATCGAACACAACTTTGATTTTACTGGTATATTAGAAATATGTGGTTTTTTATGCATCAATTAACTCTCGGTGTTCGTAATTTTCTGCCATCAAATTCTATTATTGTATTCGAATAATACCATGCCAGCACTATAAACTGGCATGGCATTATGTGGACTTGCACCCGGTTTGCAAATAATATCGTGAAGAACTCAACATATTGTAACAAAATATTGTGTACCAAAAATTTCATCTTGTTATTCTGAGGTCAATTTAATGCCCTATGTTATTAAATTAACCACGAATATTCATTTTCATAATTCATTGATGTATTTGTTTAGTTGGAAACGGTATCCATTTTCTATTCAGCAATGTTCATAAATAAAACCTGGGTAAAGAAGAAATGTACATAATTAATTTATTTTACTGTAACGCAGATAGCGTTACAGTAACATAAATTAATTGTCACTTATGTGAAGGTATCAAATGTATTAATTTGCTCTAGGAGTAAAGTATTTGATGAAACAGTCACTGTTATAATACGTTTCAAATAAGATTAGAAACATCCAAAAGATCTTTTTTGTCAACTGTTACTAGAAAAGTATGGTTTGCAATAGAATTTTAATTTATTTAAATATTTTGATAATACATATTTATGATCTTTTTTATCTTTTACCTTTATCTTATATTTATAACGGTTTTTATGACTTGATCTGTATTTTTCAAGTGGCAGTTGAGGTCAAGGACATTCCTATTCTTATTTGGAACATATTGTCAAATACTCCTTTTGAATTTAAACCTAAACTGGTTCATGACACTGGATTATAACTAAGTTATATTTACGGAAAGTCGTTATAGAAATTATCGCAATAAACGCATTTACATTGACAAGTCATACCGCTTCCGATAGTTTATATAACTATGAAATATTGAGTCGTGTCGCTCTAAGTTTATATTGCAAATAATAACTGTAAATTTTTTGTAAAACTTAAGTTGAGACTTTCTTAAATTAAAATCACGTATTTTTAAAGTGGTTGTGTCCGTTCGTTGATAAAAAGGCTTTTTCAAACAATAACATATTAAAATTTTAATCTGACACTGTTGATATCCTGCGTGATTTTAATTATTGGAAATCAGGTCTTTGATATTGTTATCTCCGGTTTAAATAAATACGAATTTTACACCTGTCACTAGTATAATGTATTTGAATATTGTTGTTAATATTTGTTTTGTTTTTGTGTTTGTTTTAATTAAACTGTAGATAACCACAGGACTCGAAATGTCTTTGTTTTGTTATTAGAAATAATTATATTATATTGCACATTCTTAAAATCAAAACATTTTGCTATGTTTTAAGTTTTCACTAAAAACTAAGAATAAGACGACGCGACGCTCGCACGATCAAAAAAAAAATATCACACACAGTGATTTTGTTTTGCGCACTGGATTTTCAACCCTTTGCTTAGCGTCGAGAGTTGAAAATCCATCAGTGTTTTTTCGACGCGCTAGACTGCACTCTGGTGTTGTTAAATTTTATTCTCAATGCATGGCTCAACAACGAGAGTTGAAAATCCAGTGTGCGATAAAATCCCGTTGCGATATTTTTACGTCCATGCGAACGTCGGCAAAGACGTATCGAGTATTATCCCAATAAACTACGAATCGTTAAGTGCTGTAAGCGGGCCTTCCAGCACTTAAAATACTTATTGTATTATTTTTACCGGAGTTTATTAACCAAAGGGGATAGAACCGATGTGGCATATGAACCTGCCTTTTCTTTTTCGAAATCGCGGTCAAGCATGAAAGTGGTATGTATGAATAGAAGACATATAGACGAACAAAAAATGTCTAGTAACACCGTACCCCAAATTGTCAGGTTACCGAGATATTTGAAGGTCAAGAGCGACAAATGTATTCAACGACAATCATTTAAAATAGAATTATTACGTATTTAGGCGTTAAATTGTATCCAAATAATTGTTCCCAGATTGATTATTATTTTGCGCACGAGAAAATCGCTTTGCATCGCAATGAAACGCTATGTTATGGCAAAGAATTGTTTTCTCATGCTCCTAGTGGTATGTAATGTACTTCTACTCTCTTTCAATAAACAGTAATAATAATAATCAACGCCTATAGACTCGTAAAAGGTCTATTTTTACGTGGTCATTGTACTCATATGTAACGATCTTTACCTTCAAATATCTCTGTAAGTGACACTGGGGTACCGTGTACATTTTTTGCTCGTCTATATGCCCTCTATCCACACATACCACTTTCATCGCGGGCCGCGATTTCGAAAGAAGATCAAAATGGCGGTGGGTCGATATGCTACCTTCCATACAAAAAAGTTTAAACCCGTTTGACAGTGTATAATTTACTCCACATTGGTGTCGTAATTAATAATCGTGTGTTCGGTATCTGAAAATGTTTTCTTCACAATAAACATGTATTTTTTTTAAGACTAGGTGGCTATTTTAATAAAATGTCTTTTGATTAGATTTTATGTGCCACTTCGTACTTTTGTCAAGTTCTGTCATTTTGGTTTTGTCTTTGTAAATGATGAATGGTTTCAACTTTAAAAGATTTTGTAGACAAGTCGTTATAAACTGCAATTGTATCTAATTTACTATATCCAAAAGATAATGACAAAACTGCTACTTACTGTTTAATCTAAACTAATTTTGTCTGAATTATTTATTTTATATGACCATCGTCATGTTTAACACGTATAAAACTTGTAAAAGTGATTTTATTGAAAAACAGAAATAAGCATAATTATATTTATTATTGTTGTAGTTTGGGTACATTTCTGGAGTGCATGGTATGTATTTATTTAGTCATCTAAAATATGATAAAAGTTTATCTTAATATAATATAACACTATTCTATTATATATCTTGTATTGTATCAGGTTTGCTTATTTTTATTGTTATTGTATTACTAGTGTCTACGCCAAATCCATAATATCTACGCTTCATATGGGTGCTTAAAATTCGCCACAAACTGAAAAGGTATTCTAACATGCTTTTCTGCAAGTGCAAGAATGTAACGAGAAAATCGATACATGAAATACGATTACATTTTCACAATATATTCGTTCAGGTAGCACTTGTCATAGCAGAGACATAAGTGTGATTCCTGTTCATAATTTGTAGAACAGAAGAATATATTTCGAATTGTTCTATCTGCTACTTCATGATGTACCCAAACTGTGACAGCAGCCTGATAGGTTGATTCACATTCAAAACTCGTCTCACCAGTAGACAACAACTCACCTGATCATTGTCTGTTTTATCACACCCCTTATAATCTTCAGGATTTTATATCTCTGAGCAACTATTGTGAAGCATTCATTTTCAGATAACTCTGTATACTCTATTTGTACGATGATGAAGTACTGTACCATAAGATAAGAATGGTCCGCCATAGCCACATATTAAGACGTCGCACATTCTGCTCTGTTGTTGCAGGGCCAGCACCCGAACATCGTCACAGTACGGGAGATAGTCGTAGGCTCCAATATGGATAAGATATTCATTGTCATGGACTACGTAGAACATGATTTAAGGAGTCTTATGGAGACTATGCGTGGAAAGAAACAAGTATTTTTACCAGGTAGGTCACATTTAACAGAAGTTCTCAATATTCATTGTAATCTTGTCCTTGATCTGCACTATAAAATGTTGTTCTGCTCTTTACAGGAGAAGTAAAATGCCTAATGACGCAACTACTCAAAGCTGTGCATCATTTGCATGATAACTGGATATTACACAGGGATCTTAAAACTAGCAATCTTTTGCTATCACACAAAGGTGTATTAAAGGTTGGTATTTATTTTGAAGGTTACGTGATGCCCCAAGGCAGCGGGTTGTTCTCGTCGGGTCTGCGGGTTGTTCGAAAGAGATACCGCGGCCTCGACACAAAGGCCTAAAAAGGAACATGGGTGGTTTTTAGTCAGTAGAAGTCTGACACTCCCTTTCGCTCTCCCCAGAGCGGGAGGAGTCGTTTGATGATTTCCCACCCTCCAAAAAAAGGGGCTAGGTAATGTATTTAAAAAAAATAAAAAACCTAAAATCTGCGTGTCGGTTCACGCATAATGTAGGGTTCCGTAGTTGCCATCAAAATATGTGGGCTAACTAACTAAACTAATTAACTCACCATAACCATCACAGAACAGGAAGAACAGTAGAAGTGCGAAGTAGACGTAGCACGCCTGTGATAACTGCGTGGTGTTCTGCGTTTTGTCAGATTTTCGATCCCAGTCGTGTTTTGACATCGCTTCGAGTCTCCCGCCAATTTAATTTTTCCATTACAATGCTGTTTTGTATGATTTTGGAGTGCAAAAATGATACTAGAAGAAACAATTTTAAAAACGGAGGTAGGAAACACGTCCGTTTATCTTCGATAAATACGTTTTTATTTGTTTTCTAGTAAAAACGTATTTCATATCAATTTACTAAAAATGTGACAGAATGTCAAGTAAAAATCAACCTTTTACCATTGAAATAAAGTTTATTTTGAATCGAATCTTGATGGTTCTATTTCGAACAACGATCTTTTTTGTTCTCGAAAGTTCCACGCTACTCAAATAGATATGTGGTTAAGGTCGGTGGCAGATTTGATCGATAGATATCGATAAAATAAAACAATGTTATTCTTATTTTTGTTACATTTAAATACAACAAGTGCACCTCGGACTTGCTCATGCAAGGTTCCGTACCATTGTTTAAGATATTAAGAGATTTTCCATGTTACTTTAGCATATACCTACCTTTTCTTCTTGTTCTGTGATAACCACGAATAAAAAAAAACTGACATTTGCAGTTGAAAAAACTACACGATTATTACTCGTAAACTTGTAAAACCGACTTAGCTGTGATATTTTTCCATTTAATTTCGTTTTTATTGTAATATATATTACCACCGTGATTTTTTTAACCTACCAACTAAATATAACCGTTTAGTTGGTAGAGGGCGGGAGACACTTGAGTCTAACAAAAACTAGCACTTTATAGTTTAATATTTCACAAACGAATCCCCCTTTAATCGAAAAATTATTTGAATTGACTCGCCATATTTTTTAAAGACATATTCAACGACATGCCAAACACCCGACAAAAACTTTACGTGTAGGAGGTACCAGTATTACTGAAAATAATGGATATTGCTATTTTTTCTAGTTCTTATAAAGAAAATCCATTGTTCCGTCAAGCAATTTAATTGACAAGTCAAGTAACAAAAACATATCAAAAATAGACACAAAACAAGAAAAGAAGAAAAAGTAAAATATAAAACATAAACAATATAAAGAAGGCTCTTATCGGCCACAACCAGGTAATACCTGTGTACTCATGCCAAACTACAACTTTCCAGTACGAGTCTTTGAGCTAAGCTGCGGACATGGCGAATCTATTAGGGTTTCTTGTTGACTATAGAAATCCTAGAAATAATAGTACATTATGGTATAAGTGTGTAACGTTGGTGATTACCGCTGAGGCGCCATTGAGACCCGAGCCGTTAGGTGAGGGTCTTAAGAGAGCCGAGGACGGTAATCATCAATACACACCGTGTATCATACGACGTTTTTCAACACACTTGTGAAGAAAATAACACAAAAAAATCATTTTGTACAGTTAAGATGAGTTGTGAAAAAAATTTCGCCATGACGGGAAAATTTAATCAGTTTTCCTGCGCGCGCATCTAACAATGGCGATTGGCCATAGACTAAAATAATGAGGTGTCTTTTTTTTGCTTTTTGCGGATAGCGTTTAAGTCACGTACAAAATGAGGAATTCAAAGTTTTTTTTATTACATAGAAAACAAAAGTTTTATTTTTTGAAAACGTATAAACAAATTGAAATTATCTATTTAAATTAATAAGTTTTCCTGCGCGCGCATCTAACAATGGCGATCGGCTATAGACTAAAAGATTAAGTTTTTTTTTTGGCTTTTCGCGAATACTGTTGCAGCCACGTACAAAATGGGGAATTCAAAGTTTATTTATTACAGAGAAAACAAACGTTTTATTTATTAAAAACGTATATATACAAGTTGAAATTATCTATTTAAATTCGAAGTTGCATGAAATAAGCAAGGAATAGGTACATTAATTTATTTGTAGTATTAAACACAATCTTTTTAGTATCGAAACTTTTTAAGAACAAAGCAACTCAACCAAACAAATTAAAAAAAAAACCTATAACTCACTTGTGAATAATGGTAATGAAAAATTCACAGTTTGATTACAGGTGTCATTATATGCCTAATTGCGGTGGAATTAGAGCCACTTTATGAGCAAGTGTGTTGAAAAAAGCTATTAATGCTCATTGTACAATAATTAAACTTGAAATTGATTTCAGGTTGGAGATTTTGGCTTGGCAAGAGAGTATGGGTCCCCGCTACGTCAGTACACCCCGATCGTAGTGACGTTGTGGTACCGTGCGCCCGAACTACTCTTGTGCTGCAAAGAATACTCCACTCCCATAGATATGTGGAGCGTGGGCTGTATATTCGCCGAATTTATTACTATGAATCCATTGTTCCCTGGAAAGTCCGAAGTGGATCAACTGAATAGAATATTTAAGGTATGTTCTTTGTTCTCTATAACGAATACATTATTATGTAAATACATAGTGAATGTGTGAACATTGTAGGCCTTGTAGATTCCTAGATCATTAACAGTTTATCTTGTTTTACGTTTTTTGTGTAGTACTCTACGACTTATTGTCGGGCCTACGTTGTCTCCCCATACCGAGGTACTAATGTTGTAATATGAAAATATTGTTAAACCAAATCGTTTTAAAAGAGTAACCATGAAGTTTCTTGCTGGTTCAAAACAACCAACTCCAATCGTGCTTCTTTTTACCCGACTGCAAGGAAAGGGTTATGTTTTTCGCGACTATCCTTTGTTTGTAATATTCTTTATTTTTCGATGCTTATTATAAGTGCCTAAAATCGAATTATTTTATTTCGCAGAGTGTGCCTCTGTGTGAAATAAAATAATGTAACTTTGAGATAAACAACTACGATTTGTTTACAGGATATGGGCACACCTTCGGAGGTGATTTGGCCCGGCTACAGCGAACTGCCTGCTGTGCAGAAAATGACTTTCGCAGATCATCCTTCGGGTGGGCTCCGGCAAAGAATAGGGACCGATCTACTTTCAGAAACGGGATTAGCTTTACTGAACGGTTTCCTGACATATAATCCAGCCAAAAGAGTGACAGGTGACGCCGCATTGGAACACGGTTACTTCAAGGTAAATAATATGTTTCTATTTCATATAATTTAATTCGGGTGCTAATTAAACCGGCTTCTTTTTAATAGCATTTTTCGCCTTTAAAAATCTACATTGCCTTCTAAATTACTAAGTAAGCCACAATTAACGAGCATCTAATATATATCAGAGCATCTATAATAATTCCTATCTTAGCCACTAGTTAAGTTCTATCTGAGCCACTCTAAATATAACTCAGCATGGTGGTTATTTTTTACCCGACAACGGCGAAGTGACGCGCGCTCGCTTCGCTCGCATATTAAATAACACTAATATCTTCTGTCCCCGAAGTGCCGGGCCTCCGCCGGCCTCCTTCGTCGGCCTACGGCCCGGTGCCCATGCCGCCCATTAGGGTGCTAATTAAACCGGCTTCTTTTTAATAGCATTTTTCGCCTCTAAAAGCAATACGAACGCGCGATCGACAAAAATAAAAACACGATATTGTCTATGGTCGCTTGACTTGTATTTTTTTGAGGACCTAATGTTAAAGCTATAAAATGTAAAATGGTTATGAGATATAAATTCCGTGGCTGCGTTAGTAAATTAGGTGTCTATGTAATAAGTACAAGTTACGATAATTGATGATCTTTATTTGACGCTTTCTGTAAGATATTTAGTTGGCATCGTAAAAAGACGAATTAGCTTTTTAGAGGCTATCTTATTTTCCCGTGGCTTAGTCATAAAATTAGAAGTTTGATCACGTGGCCATTAAAAAAATCTGTTGCTCGATTTATTATTTCCCATTTAATTCTTCATCCTCTTTATTATTATTTATTTTATTTGTATGGCGATTGACTATAATGATACCAAATCAGAATGTAGCCGATTCAACAACTGTTAATAAGTAATTTTTATTAAAGTTTCTAATTAATAAAAATACATTATTATTATGTTATGTCACTCATAATAATTGGAATGTGTGTAATTGAGCCTAAAATGGTTTTTTGTATTGTTGTGCAGGAGCAGCCCGTGGCGATCGAGCCGGCGATGTTCCCGACATGGCCCGCCAAGTCCGAGGGCAACAAGCGCAGCACGCACAGCCCGCGCCCGCCCGCTGGCGGCGCCGCATACGCGCAGTACGCACGCGCCGACTCCGACGAGGCGCTCGGCTTCCAGCTGCACCAGCGCTCGCTCAACGTTGCGCCCGGCTTCTCGCTCAAGTTTTAGCGACGGCCTTTCGGGCCACGCTCGACTCATAGTCTATACTAGGATACTACTAACTGCTATTGTGTAACATCGGTTAATCTAGCTACGCAACATTAGCCGGACGTAGCTGTAGGTACTTTCATTTCCAAACAAATCAACTGGTAAAGTACCGCAACTGCCTCGATGATGAGATTTTAATTGCCATCTCGTTAGTTGCCGCCACATGCTAAGGTACAATTAAAAACATTCTATTATGCAGGGGAATGACAAATTCTCTACACGTCTCGTTGAATTTTTTTTTACAATAGAAGGAATCGCGCAGGATCAGAATTTTAAAAACTGCCATTTTGATAAGTAATCGGTATATTGCAATGAGATCGCTTACAACATTTACTAAACATAAAATAAAATGCTCGTGTATATAATATAAACGTTATTTATGTACTTATGAAATATATAACAACTTATAGAATTAAATATTTCATTGTGACTCTTTGCCATTGTTGATGTATGTATATGTAAAATAGCATAAAGTAATATTTTTTCATTAATAAATGTAATCATATGTAATTATTGCATTGGGAGTCTAACGCTCAAAATATCAAACTGATCGAGTAAATAGCGTTCAATCTTTGATATTGGTCATTTAAATGTTGAATGCACATAATGTCACGAAATATTACTGAACATTTCTGTGAAGTTACAGGTTACACTGTGTAAATACCTCTTAATTTTAGTGATGGTAAAATTAGTGTAGAATTAAAATATGGTACAATAATTATATGTTTTCAAAAGATGTGATATTATTATTTTAAACACCCCTTTATATACCTATAACAATACTTAAAGATAAAACATGAAATTAAACAGACATTATTGTTATTTAGGAATACAATTTTAGTTTGTTTAACCTGGCAAATATCACCAGCATATGATTTTGGCGTTCATAGTAGCAGTTGCTTTATTCACTAGATCAAACTTCTTTCTCGTTCAGTTTGTTGATAATTACACAATAGTATTCACAATTGAACTCTTGACTATAGACTAACGGCCGGCGTCGTGCATGCCTTTAGGCAACGACAGTAATGAGTTTATCATGTCACCATTGCGCTTCCACGTATTGTACTTGGTGTCAACCATAGCATTCGTTTGAATCACCACCCGCCGGCCCAAGACGTCATCTCTGTACGCGTTGATCATTGAATGGATGTGCCGGATGTACTGCAAAAATAATTTATGACATAAATATAATTTTAAAAATTCATTTTCGAAACCTATAGACTCGTCGAACTACTAAACAGATTTTGAAGAAAGTGTGCACAGTTGTTCTATATGTATTAACACCATGGAAGGTTTCTGAAGGTAGGGTATACCTACCGGTGGGTCGAGTAGTTAAAATTACCAACTACATACCATTTCCTAACTTCTGCTTAGTAGGTAGGAAAAAGTACATTGCAATGTAATAAAAATCAATAGGGTAGTTGGCAAAAAAATCTAAATGGTCCTTGAGATAGATTTCTAAAAAATATTGGACACAATTTTTTATTTTTTCACGTAATAAAAAAAAAAGACGATACAGTGCTTCGAAAACTCTCGTGACGTCACATTCCAGTACATTTTATACCGGAAACTGACGTCACAAGCTCATGATCTTTGAGGCGTTTTATCTTCGTAATTTTTTATTAATTTGATAAAACAAAAAACACGCCAATATTTTTCGATAATCTAACTGACTAAACAGACTCATATTTTTTTTAGTTAAGACTTGTATTCACGCCAATGACCTTGTGCATACAAACTACCCCTCTCGGTCGTAGATACGGACTTTAAACGGACGCATTTTTCATTTATTATAATTAAAATAATACATGTTTTTAAAAAGTAACAAAACCAAATTATTTTTCTTTGTATTTCAAAGCAGTACCTAGATATTTTTTTTATATTATTTTGTTAAAAAATGAAGGAGTAAAATGGTTCCATTCAACGATTTGGAGGTGATTTTGTGGATTTTTTTTTCTTATTATGTGATACCGATACAAAAATTATGGCTAAACCAAATTACGTGTCATATCATGTAGATTACTAACAATTTTTCTCAGATGTAATTTCTCTGTAAGTGCCGGTGAAAAACTGCTTCATCTGCACGCTGTTTTTAAGCTTTTTCGAGAGAGGAGCCTTAAGAAACATCCCTATTGCCACAGGTATAACGGAGCATCATTAATAGTTGACAAAAAAAATCTAATTAGTCCGTCAGATAGATTTCCAAAAAATACTGGACACGTATTTTTCTTTTTTCACGTAAACATTAAATGAATACGATACAGTGCTTCGAAAAGTCGCGTGACGTTACAGTTTGGTACATTTTTTACCTGAAAGTGACGTCACCAGCCCCCACTCACGATCTTTGACACGTTTTATTTTTGTATTTTTTTTTATTTTGATAAAATACTAAAACAGAATCATATTTTTTTTAGTCAGTCAACTACCTACCCTATTGAAGATGGTTCCAAACTACTAGCTATAATTTTCTGAATAAAATCATCATATCTGACAGACGGGCATTACATACCTATAGTCCTTTCCACACTTATTTTATCTCTGTCAGTAACCCTGATTGCTAAGGGAATGAACAGTGAGTTCGACTGTAGTGGTAAATCAGTGCTAACTAACTGTGAAGGGACTTGATACGTCTAAGCTGTTAGTAGACTAATGGTTCAGCTAGCTGAATTTCGCGGTCCGTCCCGAAACAACGTGTCATGTCCTCCCCAACCCTTGTTCGTGCCAACATGCTGAGCCAGTAGTGTTAAACCAGCCCCTAAATAATTTCTCAGATCCAGCCTGTCCCTTTGCTGCCCTCCCCCAGTGACGCCCTAAACAGTGGTCGTCCGTACCACACGGGGGATGTGCTCAGCGAGCAGTCACTTAGTTTATAACTTTTGCGCCCCTGGCTGGAGGCTTTACATTCCAATGCATCGGCAGGATCAAAAGTCAGCTTCATAGGGTGACCAATGATGTCATGCAGAAAAAAAGCTGGTAGTTAAATGTAGTGAGTTCGAAATCAGCTTGTTGTAATATTGTATGTAGGTTCAAGTTCAACTCAATAGCACTAGCTTTATAAATCTTAAGTGGGTACTCGGATGGATTCACAGGAATAGGTAGGTACTAGTAATGAGCAAACCACAGTGTTAGTAATATCATTGAAATATAAATATAAACCTACTACTACGGGCTGCCTCTCGAGCTATCTTATCTGCTGATGAAGTGTCCGAGGTGGCCCCTGGTTACTGGTTAATCATGCACAAAGCGGATATCGAAAATTCAAAACGACGTGTTAGCCCAAAATTAACAAATTCTATGTTACCACTGAAGCGTTACATAACCGTCACTCAAAGCCATATCCCGAGATAATGCATAACAACCACTTATCTACAGTTTCATATTCGGTCGTCAATAGGAACTATTGCTCCACCAAGTTGCGTCAAATAAACGTCCCACCAATGGGACCAGTGGTTTTAATGTCCAGTCTGTGTAGCACTTCGAATTTTAGGAAGGTTCACTTGGTTAGTCTATCTCTATGTGTAATGCAATATCAGAAATAAATTAAACACGAACCCATTTAGTCTAACACTAGACTGGACGATGTGGTAGAATCACCTAAACGTTGAAAGGGCAAGCGCCAGAGGAGCTCGCGAAAAAAAGGTGAAATACCTGGGTCTGGTTGGCGGAAGTCGGATGTGGAACTTAGGCGGACCGAATCTGGTTTGCCGACGGCTGTACACGGAAGTGGTTCGCTTGAGGGTGCTCTACGGGCTTGCAGTTGATTTGAAATAATTATGTGCGGTGTTGCATTGTGTTATGATATTTACGACTTTAAGATCTGCAGTGTGAACGAAGTTGCAACACACCAACTTCTAATCTGTACCTATAAACAAGGTGTAATTTATTTATGTTTAAGTCCCATGTAGCAGATAGCGATCCTATTGCCGTCAACCACAAATAGGCACAAATCTAGATTCCCATGTCTGCTACTGTGAAATTCCTAATAGAAAAAACATGGAAAAACCCAGTAACAGCAGTCGCGCCTGCGACCACTAGATCAACGAGGCAAGCTAACTATGAATAACTTTTATTATGGGTACAAGACTAACCATTTTTTTTTTGGAGGGTGGGAAATCATTAAATGACTCCTCCCGCTCTGGGCAGAGCGATAGGGAGTGTCAGACTTCTACTGACTAAAAAAAACCCACCAATACGAGATAACGAGACTTAACCCTCTCATTCATTTAGAATCGCGAATTTCGATGAGCCATTTTCGGGTAAGTATTCGTTTGTATGTTTCACTCTTTGTATTCGGGTACCTACTGCTTGTTCAAGAATTTAGATACACTGTACATCCGGTAGTTAACCTTTTCTTAATTTTATTCATTTTTTCGACAGATAATGCGATCATTTAGTTAGCGCCCTACGGATAATATTCTGCTTTAATATATATAGCGTGCAATAAAAACTAAACTTGACTGGGGGAGCGAAATCGTGCCACCGTAATTACTAATGCAGTAGGTACCAGTACCTAATCGGCGTTTTTGGATTTTATCAAAAGCGATATCAGTAGGTAAGTACAAAGTTTTACAACTATTTACCGTTTTTCGAAATATGGTATTGAGAAATGGGACATGAAAAAACTTTTAGCGATAATACATTATTTGGATATTAAAATAGGTCTACATATTTAAATGCACTGATCTCTTAACCGCAATTTAGCTATACAGGGTGGTGCCGACAATACGACAATAAATGAAACCACTGATAGTTCAAGTTCATAGGAACATTATTAAACTATCAAATAAATCTTAACACCAAAATAAAAAAAAATCAATAGAACTAAGTAGCATAAAATTGAAAACGAAATACATTACAATTTACAAACAAATATTGGTTTACTAACCTTAGGAATAATTTGCACCGATTAACGTGTGGAAATACAATGTAACAAACGAATTTGGCAAAGAAATTTAGTTAGGTTATTGTCGTATCATCGGCACTACGACGGTGTTAGGATTTATTTGATAGTTTAAAAATGTCTCTCTGAACTAGAACTACCAGTGGTTTCATTTATTGTCGTATTATCGGCACCACCCTGTATATCGTATGGATAGCCGAAACTGTAAAATTTTCCTAATCACCTGATGCTGTAGCGATAAAGTTGAAAATATATTAAAAAGACCAACTGTTTTTGTCAGCAGCAAGTCACAAGGGAAATTAGGAAAGCTCAAAAATTTAGGTCCAACAAGGGTATAAAAAAGACAGTCTTAGGGACTTAAAATCATCATCATCTGAATCAAATTGATCGGTCACAAACTACTGCTTCCTGGTGCCCGAGATACCTTAGTAAACAAAAAATACCTTTTCATTTTCCTCGTAGGGTATAATTTCGGATAACTCCTCTGAATATGATTCAATTGCAGGTACGTCGACGTAGTCGTTGGCAAACACATCACACGTTAGAACCAGCGCCATGAGGAGAAATACCGCTCTTTGGATAAGATTTAACATTCTTTATCACTAGAAGGAAAAAAAACCGAAGTAAGAAACCCACTTATTTAAAGCACTCAACTGTAGAATTTATTTATTGCATTTCAGGGCTGTGCATTTTGTGTTCCCACTTATTGTGCAACCTTATGCACTAGGCAGCGAATGATGTCTATCCACTAAACAGATCACTCATACCGGCCAAGCACTAGAAAATATCGATCATCCATGAATGTAAATAAACATTTAACATTCAACCCGGACCTTAAGCTTAAATTGATAAGGTAGGTTTACGTTATCACTATCTGGTAAGCTGGGATTGTATAATATATTATTATATTCACTAGTTTCAAGTCCCTTCATAAAACACATGCCATAAACCGTGGGTGGTTCGTGCTGCCTACTGCTTCTTGTTTAAAATCCACCTACACAAATAGATTTTTTACTTATTTTTAAAATATTTTTAAATCTAGAGTCCTATCATAAGCACAGGGATACAGCATTGTAGAATTTTGCTGTGAAGCTTTTGTAACTTGCAGCTTTTAATTTGATTTTCTATCGGTACGACACAAAATAAACGAAGTTATTATTTGAAAACATTTAAAAGAAAAGCACTTATAAACTTCTTACATAGTTTTCCTTACCGTAAAATTAAATGAATCCTTAATTTAGTTTTAATCCGTGGTTTTAATAACACAACACTTAAAGTAGAGTCAGCAATTGTAAATACACCCGCGTCCACCGTACTGTTTAGTAATGATGCGAATTGTATTTGGTGGCGACCGCCTGCTTTTCGGAATGGTAATGGTGAAGTGTGTAGCGTCGTCGGACAGGCAAGCAATGGTGGGCGGCCGGCCGGGGGGCGAAGTTATTTTTCCTGGCAGGGTCGCGGGGCACGCACTCGGGCGTAAGCCGAGCGACGGCCCACGGAGCGGTGCGAGAGACAGCTCAACCGCACTCTGCAACCCGTCGCCGTACCTGTGCTTGTCAACTTAACTTACGTCATATTTTATTTTAACTTAGCCCGGTACGATATTGGCATTAAATAGAATGACAATTGTAGACCTACTTTATTTTTACTAGGTTTGTAGTCTGTTAGTTTCTGACTTGTGTGGGTCATGTTGTAGGAAAGGCACGTTTGCCCTAGTTAGATGTTTTTGGATGGTTTGCTTTTCCGTCTCACTTTTATCTTAACAGTGATGTAGAGACGCCAGCAGCCCAAGTTAGAAGCTACCCGAAACTTTCCCAATCAACCTTGGACCTAATGTTTTGGCAATAAAGTTGAAAACCTTTTAAAAAAGTTAACGGATGTAGTAGCTTGATGTTCTGGCGATTGTACATGATTATGTCAAGTAGCCAGGCACCTTGGTACCCATTCCTGGGCAGAGGCTTTATTTACCCTATCACATATGCAAGTAACAGACGATGAGCTAGTGTTACGAGTAGGCACTTTTACCAATGAGAGCCAGAGAATCTTGTGTAACAGCTGGTTTTCTATATAAGATCAGATACGTATCTTATATTCTAGACCGTCACCAACACAACATTACGCATGTTTTTGCCCGGGAACGGCAGAGGTGTAGTACATACATTACATTACGTATCATCATCTTCCTGCCCTTATCCCATTCTATTTGGGGTCGGCGCAACACGTTTTCTTCTTCCATTCTTCCCTGTTACATGTCAAGATGGCATTTATTCCTTTCTCATTCATATCATTCCTCACACAATCCATCCATCTTTTCTTTGGCCTTCCTCTCCCTCTCCATCCATCAATATTTATATTCATCACTTTTTTAGTCACATGCGTTTCACCCCTCCTCATTACATGACCATACCAAGATAAACGACTTCCTTTAAATTTTTCTGTAACAGGTGCCACTTTCAAACTTCCTCTAATATACTCATTCCTTACTTTATCCATTCTTGTCACTCCGCACATCCATCTCAACATAATTCTCATCTCCGCTACATGCAATCGTTTTTCATCCATCTTTTTTAAAGCCCAGCACTCTGATCCATACAGTACGACAGGTCTAATCACGGACTTGTATATTTTCCCCTTTAACTTGAGGGGCATCCGTGGGTCGCAAGTTCGCACATTACATTACGTATAAGGGGTCGCATTGATAATTTCTAGATCTTTGAAAGTCGTTGCAGGTAGTCCGTGGCTCGAAACTCTGACAACCAATCTTATCAAGGGGTATCATCATCATCATCTGCCTTAGCCTGTTCCCAACTATGTTGGGGTCGGCTTCCAGTCTAACCGGATGCAGCTGGATACCAGTATTTTACATGGAGCGACTGCCTATCTGACCTCCACAACCCAGTTAATACTAGGTAATACGATACTCTTTGGTAAGACTGGATGTCAGAATTTCAGGTCACTGACTACCTGTTACGACTGCAAAAGATCTATATATGGCAGCCGGGACCAACAGCTTAACGTGCTTTCCGAGGCACGGAGGAAACTCGGTATGTCGGGCGGTCACCCATCCACAGACCGACCTAGGCAAGCACAGCTTTACCTACCTAAAGATCGACCCGAGTGGCAGTTCTTATTAAGCCACGAGCTCCCACAATCAAGGGGTATCATATTCCCCAGTACTAATTGGGTTGTGCAGGTCAGATACGCAGTCGCTCACTGGTATTCAGTTGCATCTGGTTAGACTGGAAGCCGGCTAAAAACCAACCCGGTGTTCTCTTCCTACACTTGCACCGGGGATAATAGTCTGAAGCCGACCCCAACATCGTTAGGAAAAGGCTAGGCAGATGAAGTAAGGCGATTCGTGTCCGCGTCACGTTCACGAGGGAGCTTGCGTCATAAAGTTAGCTAATTAACTAAGCTCATAATAATATGATCTATCAAATAAAAATATAAAGGTTCCTCACCTACGTGGGTGGTTAGCAAATTGTTGTTCCATTTATCTATTTTGATTGTTTAGTGTATTTCCCATTATATATTGTCCCAAATAAATATTTTTCTTTCTTTCTTTCTTTGTATTTAGAAATATCAATTTATTAGGAAGATACCGACGCGACGCAGTAATAACCTTTTAATCTAGGCTGGTCATTCCTTTACGTGACCAATCAGCCGGCCCTGATTTGGTTCCGATTTACCTATTTACTTAATCCCTAGTCTACTTGGGAAAACAAAGGATGTGTGATGTCGGACGTGATCATCCATTGGCTTTGGCTCTTTCTGTTTCCTTAGCCTTGAACTCTATTAATTCTTATATATAGTAGATACAAGGTAGGTAGAAACTTACCTTGTATTTACAAGTACCTACTATAAGTTTCCACTTTGTTTTGAAAATAAAAATAACGTAACCTAAATGGCCTATTATATGGTTGTATGATTCCGTGACGATTTGTGAATTTGTCATCATTTTAACTTTCCGTTACAGTTGGCAAGTAGCGAAAAAGAACCAAAGCTCATGTAGCTATAGGCTTAGTTTTATTATTTCCCAAAAACACACACAAAGATAGATTATATTAGACACTTGACAGAAGGTAACATAAACTTTACTTAGGACAAGTAAATTCTGCCTGTACTCCAAGCCATGAGCGCAATGCGTCGAGTTGAAGAGTCACAGCAGCTCGCGCGGTACCTCCCAAGCTGGTGTATTGTTCCACACTCGTCTGCCATGAGAAAATACTCTGAAGCTCCTCTTCTGTTCCGAATTCAGGGCTATAACAGAAAATTCATTACTAAGCAGATTTTATAGTTAACCGTTCTTTAGATAACGATTAAATAGATAAGATATAGTTGGGGATGTTTGTTCGTACAAAAAGAGAAATAGCATATACCATACCAAATGTTATGATATTCGTGGTGAGGTAAATTTTTGAGGTCGACACCGAGTGTGGATGCACGTCGTAGAGCTGCCCCAACGAAGTGATGCGCTCGTCGGAAAGGAACCGCGCGGCGTACCAACGCATGGGCCAGGTCAGTCGCTAGCATGCCAGGGTCCAGGGAATTTAGTGCTCTCTCACTATTCACCTGAGGACATAAATCGACATTATCTTAATCTTCAAGAATCACATGTACAATTACTTACACTCGTAGAAAACTAACTTACTTCCATGGTTGCAATTGTTCCAACGGCAACTTTCAAGCAATCAAGCAGCCGATCGTAAGATCTAAACAGGAGCTCCTTATCTGATTGCAAATCTTTATTATAAGTGCTCGGTAATCCTTTTATGACGCAACTAAATGCAAAGGCCTCTCCGAGCAGAAGACCGGCAGCGCCTCGAATCAGTTCTAATCCATCTGGATTACGTTTCTGGGGCATCAAACTGGATCCAGTTGAAAACTGGTCCGAGAAGCGAACAATCCCGAACTCTTGGGAGCTGTAGATGATTAGATCTTCTGATAATCTACTGAGATGCAGACCACACAGCGAAGCCCAGTTGAAGAATTCCACTGTAACATAATTTATTAACTACAGTAAGGATCAGACAGCCATCGGCGGTGACTTACAAATATATCTCAATTGAATTTCTTTTACCTAAATGGTCTCTCGAACTGACGGCAAACATAGAGTTAGGCGTAACATCTTCAAAGCCCAGACCGGCAGCTAGTCTCAATCTATCGATAGGCAACGCGCAGCCGGCAATCGCTCCACTGCCTAACGGACAGCGGGAAAGGCGGCTCTTTTGTTCTTCTAGCCTGGTCACATCATCGCGGATAGCCCAAGCATGACTGTAATGTCAAAATAGGGATTAAAATGAAGGCAGCACATTTATTGATGTTGGTTGACCGTGGTGTTAAATTTACCTCAAGAGGAAGTGACTCCACCGCACAGGTTGCGCACGCTGAAGATGTGTATACCCTGGTGCAATAATATCTATTTCGCTGCTAGCTCGGTTCACCAGAACCTTCAAACAGTAAGTACAACCAATTCAAATGACAAGGTTTTTGATTCCTGCAAATTTTTGTATTTATTTTAGTTTTCTTGATTCTTGGACGACTAAAGATAGAATCGCCATCTTACGCGTCCAGCTGTAAGAAAGCGAAGTTAATAGAAGAAATCGAAGAAATAAGTACCGTGATCAGTTCTTTGAGGGCGGTATGCAACTTGGGTAAGTTCGTAAGCATCCACAGTCTAGTGTCGGTGGCCGACTGGTCGTTGCGACTTCGGGCTGTGTGCAGGCGCAGAGCGGCATCACCTGCGTATTTGAACAGACGCCGTTCTACTACTGAGTGGATGTCTTCTTCAGGATCTTTCAAACGTCCACTTTGTTTCATTTCCTCCTCAATGTCTTTCTCCACCTATAATAAGGATTGTCAAGATATTACAAAAATGGTTATTTCGCCTTCACAGTTAATCTAGTTGTTGTTCTAAAGGTTGACTTCTTATCTTACAGTTTGTGGAGAATACATTAGGATATTCTCAGTAATAGCCTCGGTTAAAGGCATTAGGCTCGCCCCTCTTTAAAGGTACAGTTACATTAACTTAACGACATCATGCCTGTGTGACACATTTCTCGCGAGGAAATAGGGGGCGAGTCTACTGCAGCATCCGGGTACAAATCCAAACTCCGTAGCTACTACTGAGAAATTACTGATAGTATAACTTTTGCCCCACTCTAGGAATCGAACCCAGGACCTCATGCTCAGCAGTCGCGCTTGCGACCACTCGACCAACGAGGACTATAAGTGAAATATGATCCGTCTTGTATTTAGGTACTACCAAATACCAGGATACACCTGGAATCCTATAATTTCCTTCAGAGAATAAGCCGAGATGACTTTAGAATATATAAACCTACTAGCTGCCGCCGGCTCCGCCCGCGATGTTGTCGAAATTATCCCAAGGGAACCTAATTCCTGGATAAAAATTCTATGTGTTATTCGAGACTATAATTAACTTTATTTTTTGTAGGCCGGAATTATTAAATTACTCTTACCGCTCTGGGCGGAGCGGAAGGGAGTGTCAGACTTCTACCGACTAAAAACCTCCCATATTCCTTCTTAGCCCTTTGTGATTCGGGGCCGTGGCATCTCTTGCGAACAACCCTCAGCCCCGGCAGGCGCGCGTGGAACAAACGCGCCAACGACACGGCCTGTTGTCAATAATCTACCTCTGTTTCAAATTTCATCAAGATCCGTTTAACCGTTCTGACGTGGTTGATTAACAAACATCCATTCATCTATACTTTTAAAAAGCGGTGACCTAATCAGTGCTTTATATTACCCTCTTCTTATTTTCTACAGCGTAGTGACGCTGTACATTAAATAATTGCCTTCGTTAACTTACTGAAGTTAACGTAGGCAATGATTTAATGTACTTTTATCTAGGCGACGGATTTTTGTTTTCGACAACCACGCTAACGAAGTCGCGGGCACAGCTAGTATTATAATAAAACTTATTATAGAAGTCGAAACGACGGGTGTTAGATGCGATGGCAAATAAATACATAATTATACGCTATGCGCTTCGACAGTCGTTACCTACCCACTTATTTCGACAAAGGCTACGTGCTACGATCGAAGTTACGTGCTACAGTGCTACGACAAATGCTACGTGCTACGATCGAGGTTACGCGCTACGATGCTACGACATGATAGACGTTACATATTATGCTACGGTACCTTCTACGTAGTACCTACGTACTACGATCGTTGTTACGCGCTACGATGAATGTGATAATGATGCTACGACAAATGCTACGTGCTACGATCGAGGTTACGCGAGCTACGATGCTACGAAATGATAGACGTTACATGCTACGGTACTTACTACGATTGTTTTAATGCGCTACGATGAATGTGATAATAATTATGCTACGACAAATGCTACGTACGACGATTATAGCTGGGCGATAATTGTGATAATACTAATAATTATGCTACGTGCTTATACCGAAGTTACGTGCTGAGATTAAAATTAATGCGGTGCGGGTATTATTTGGTACGACATTCACTATACACTACGGAAAGAATACACGACTGGGTACAGTAGCTACCATAGAAGTTCCATGCTACTTATGCACATTACACATAGGAATTAGGGCTTTCAAATACCTGATGTTTTCAATACCGGTATTTGAAGGCAATACCGTTATCACGGTATTAATATCGGTATTGTAGGACATTAATAAAACCTTTAAAATACTTGTTTTTATTTTAAAAACAGATTTTATTGTTCTTATTTATTATAAACAAGCTAATAACCGCGTCTTCGCCCGCGTGGTTGTCGGTTATCGCAACCAAAAGTAGGTAATCATGAAATTTTGATCCCAGTCCTGCCAACCCATGGGAACCAATTCCAGGGCTAAATTATTAAAACCTTCCTCAAGAACCACTCTATCCATTGGTGAAAACAGGATGAAAATCGGTGCAGTAGTTTTTGAGTTTATCGCGAACAGACAGACAGACGCGACGGAGGACTTTGTTGTAGTGATAGTGATTAGAATGTTGATATTAGATAAAAACTTACTTTGATAAGTCCTTCCTGAATGAAATTATTGTCGTTTTCAGAGAGGTGTCCACTTCGATGTAGCTCGGCAGCCCAGCTGCGGCTGCCTTGTATGTCCTCTCGGAACAATCGTGCATCCACCGCAAGAGAGTCGTTTAATCTCCTCAGAACGGCAGACGGTTCCTCTTCGAAGCATCCTCCCCATAGTTGATACCTGTCCTAGAGAATTGATATTTTTCTTTAGGTAGGTAAGTACCAAAGTCTCTATAACTAATTTTCCAGCACAAATTCGTGTGTAATTGTTATAATTAAGTAAGCCTCGAACAAACAAGATGTGTACTGTACTCACGGTAGACATTATCTTAGAATGACTGCAAGATAATTAAATGTTGAGGCAAATGATCGTGCAACAATAATAAATTATCTCTCATGTGCTCTCATATCTCAAGGGTTAAAAAGGTTACAAACAATCTAAATATTTTACACATTCACTAACTGTTGTTGGAATATTGTTTTATACCTATATTTCATAATTATATGTATGTATATCTAGTGTATCTACTATTGTCGCTAGGTGCGGGCAGGGAATATCTATCAGTTGGACCCTGAAAAATACTATGTATTGCTCGATTAATCTGTATCTTTACTGCGTCAGCTGATGATCTTTCCACCACTACCCACGCACTTGATTTTGTTTTTGTTTTTTTAATAATTCAAACAATCACCGAGTTAAATTTCATCCGGCATACTATGTCTACCTCATTTAATGATGAGTTCATGCGAGTTGCTGACGCATAGCCCACCCTCCACCATGCAGCTGACGATTTTTTTGAGCTTAGTGTGATGTCATTTATGTCAACTATTTATCTAAAAAGTTTCAGCCAGCGCGGCGTACTTTCACTTCCGTAATCACCCGCACCCACACCCACTGACCCACCGCTACTTGACCAGTCGGTGGCAAAACGTGTCCCTAGGATCCATATTATTAAAATGCTAATTGCCACCACCAAGCAATTTGGAATCCTACACAATCTTTTACACACTTGCTAATGAGCTGTTACTATTGCAGGCTTTTGCTTCGAAACATGTCCATGAGAAGACAGTTCATCGACTTTCGAAAATAAGCTTTGTAGAATAAAATACCGTATTTGATAAAAACGAAACGTACTGCTTTACGTTTTGTTCGTTTCGTTTGAACAAGTTGTAATGATGACAATGACATTGACATTTATTTGACAACGAATACAAAAGCATAACCTTAAAAAACAAAAATATGATTTTTGATAATTTTAAGAGTGTTTATATTAATATTTATAAAAACAAACGGTTGTGTATCAATATGTGTCAATAACACTTAAAGTGTCGGTAAAATAAAAGGTTAAAGTGACCACACGTGGATCGTAAATTTCGCAAAGTAAGTTGTAACTTTGCTTTTTAATGAAAATACGGTCTGTTTGAAATGGATAACGCAGACGCAAATTCTACGAAAGAAGACGTAACTGTAAGCAATAAAAAAGAGGAAAATAATTTTCCGCAATACACACTTTTTGATATAACAATAGATTCAGGGTTGCAAGATGATGAGGGCAACGAAATTCCAAGACCTTTCACCAAAAATCAAATGCGCAAATGGTTAAAAAAAGTAAAATGGGAAAATCGCAAGGCGGAGAAGCGAGCCAGAGAGAAAGCAAAAGCCAAAGCTAGGAGGAGAGAAGCTCGGGAGGCCAATATTGATCTAGGACCAAACAGGAAGGCATTGAAGAAAATGAAGTTAGAAAGACCGAAAAGAAGTACTTCAATAGTAATAGATCTAAGTTTTGATCAATTAATGTCGGAAAAAGATAGGTTTAAAGTAATAAAACAAGTTCTGCGCTGTTACTCAATAAACAGGAGGTCTGAAACCCCGGTTCAGTTCCACATTACTAGTTTTGGAGATGTAGCTAAAAGTGATATGTCTAGGCATAATGGCTATGAACATTGGGATGTAAGTTGAATTCTTATTGTAGAATGGTAATGTATGTACTTATTGTGTCTAGTAGTTGTCCTCACAATGAGGTCTAACTTGTATAGGTGAGGACCTCACCTGAAGACAAGTTTATAATATATTAAATATTAATGACAGCATGTATCTGGTTCCAGCAAAAACTTGATAGGATAGCACATGGTAGCTGTTGCTAATTAATGACAAGATAGTCAATAATTTATGCTATAGTATTTTTTTAAATCTTAAAGCTAGTTGTTATTAAAGGTTCATTTACACAAAATAAAAAAATACCTTCATGTTCTCAACTTTCTATATTATCATAGCAATCTTGTACAGAATATTAAAATATTGTAACATTCCTATGATTTAAGTCACAATTAAAATAATTATCAATAAATAATATCTTTTACATAAATATCTTTAATGTGTTACAGATAAACTTCCATGAAACACCATATCTTGAAGTATTTCCTAAAGAGAATATAGTTTATTTATCAAGTGAATCTGAGAATATCATTGAACAATTTGAAGAGAACACTGCCTATATAATTGGAGGTCTAGTAGATCACAATAAACATAAGGTAAAGTTTTACAATGCTACAATAGTCAATGAGTAACTGTATAAAATAATATAACTGTGAACACTCCTTATTTTTGTGCCTGCGATTGCAAAATAAATAAAGTAAATGCTTGGCATTAAATGCGGGGCAGCTTCTATGCTTTTGTTCTTCATGTTACACATGTGGCACATAATAAATAAACCTATTTTTATTATCACAATTATCATTCAAAAAAAAAGTTTTTGAACTAATTAATATATTTTATTATTTTTTCAGGGTCTCTGCCATACAATAGCAGAAGAACAGGGTATAAGACATGGGCAACTGCCATTAGACAGATACATAAATATGAAAACTAGGAAAGTTCTGACAATTGATCATGGTAAATATCTCCTATAAGACAACACACATAAATTACGTATTTGAAATAAATAAATGTAGAAACTAAATAAATGTAACGTCTTTGTTCTTTTTACAGTATTTGAGATTGTTCTAAGGGTGTGTGAAGGAATGCCATGGCAAGAAACACTTCTAAAAGTCCTGCCTATGAGGAAGGGTGCCTACATTTGTGATAATGTTAGTAATTCTAATTCAAGCTTAGACCTTTCATGTAACAGTGAACATTCAAATTGTTCTTAACATCATAGGTATTATGTGTAATTCTTGTTATGTTTACTTGTGTAACAATAAACATTTTTTTATAATATATTTGTATTTATTAAAATAATTATCATATTTAACACAATAGTTAATGATGACTAGTAGACATTTGTATTATTTATCACTGGAAACATTTTTTTTATTGCAGCTACTGCAACAGTATAATATTTATCTATTCATTGTATTAAACCTTAGAACTACTTATACACAAAATATTCTTAATAACTTGAGACAAAGTCAAGAATGCATTGCATAAAATTCTCAGAAAAAATATCAATGTCTGTATTGCATTTTCACTGTTAAAACTTGACCTGAGTATGCATATAAAGTAAGTAAACACTTTTCTAAAAGAATTATCTACATATACATAGAATACTTTTTACGTCCCATCTGATTTTACTAAACTTAAAACTAATTAAGCAGATTTTGCAATTTGTAGTTTGTACGCAGTTTTTGTGATGTAATAATATCATTTCTAGCGCGGTTTGTACATACTCTTACTACTCGTAGAACGATTACTACTATATGTAGTTGAAATTACAAACACGAGGCAATCTAGATTACTTACTGTACGAGATTTACGTTAGCTAATTCAACTGAGTTACCTTGTACTTATGATTTATTCGAACAGTTGCATAAAATAACTAGTGCAGAAAGTAACGGCTTAGAAACTTTTCAAGAGTAAAGTATAGTTCTGAGATTTTTACATTTTACAGGTTTCAAATACTTAAGTTATGTTTTTGAACGAAATTTTTAACTAGGGGAGCTACTAGTTCAGGATTATTTAAATGTACATGATGTGTACCACGAACAAAATGAAATTCGTAGTTTTCATTGACCTGCTCTAAAATTTCGCGCATTTCTATTGAATACGCGTCGGCCGAATATGGAGAGTCTATCGCTTTGACATATAAAGTTGGACATTTGAGTCTTCGGACGAGAGCTTCCACGAATTTCTTGTCTTCTGCATTAAATAGTGAATACTTCAATCTAGAGTCGCGTGAGAAATAATACTTCGTGGGATCAGTTTTTGATTGTTTGGCTCCTCTTTTCAACAGGTGGGGAACACTTTCCAGGGTTACTGACTTCCTAGTTCCTGCATGCCATATTTTAATCATATCTTCCATAGTATATAATGGAGGCTCTTGGTTCAACCGTGTTTGTGCGATTAATCCTTTTCGCATGGTTTTAGAAATTGTTTCTACTACAGCATTTAAATCGTAGTCGTCGTAAATAAGACTGTCTATAGCAATGTAAAATTCGACCTCGTCTGGGAACACAGTCGCAAAACGCATTCCTGCTATTGCTCCCATAGAGTGAGACAGTAATGCAACTTTTTGCATCTTGAAATACTCCTTTAGGTATAAAATAATCCTCGGCAATTCCCATTGATAGTACAGCATACCTGAAATTTTTAAATATAAAATTGAATAAAAGGTAGTTATGTAGGAAATCCATAGGTACTACAAGTACGACGGCAGAGTTGACGCTGTGCGATTGGCTGCTGCGCTGCGTGTCGCGTGTTCGAATCCCGCACGGAACTAATATTTGTATGGCCTACAGGTAGATTTTTTTTTTCGGGTCTGGATGTACGTGTATGTGAGTTTAAATGTTAGTAAACGTACCCACGATACAGGAAAAAATCCTAGTGTGGATCATGTTAAAAAAAAAAACTTAAATGCAACCAGCATTACAGCCTGTGAATGATAAAAAATCAATGTAAATTAACTTACCAGGGGGAATCCACGACGAATGTCCATGTCCAGGAAAGTCCAGAGCTAGTATAGGTCTATCCTTGATGATCATCGGTATCAAGGGGTCCCAGGTGCCTGCGTTGTCTTGCCAACCGTGTAAAGCCAGGATGGGTGGTTGGTCGCCGCTCCCCCATAGTTTTCCCGCGATGTGGCCAAACTTGACTGGGATCTGTATTTCTTTCGTTGGCACCTGTTGATAAAATTAATTTTTTTTCATTAAAATGATTATTTTTTAACTAATTATTTAGAGATTCGACTGCTACGAAAAACGGTGGTTTATATTTTAAGTATGTAGGTACTACATATTACGAAGCATTGATGATTTTTTCATCAGACTAAAGCAGAACGGTTCTGTTTTATACGGCTGAATATAATTATTAGTTCAGTAGTACCTATCTGTAAATTAATTATATACCTTTGTTAAGAGCTCCAATTCAACTAGGTCCAAGGTTTGTGGGAAAAACAATGAAACTAACACAGTGCCTACCTAGCTGAATAGTTGTGTAATAGCCAAATAAATTATTTTTTTTAAGACTTAGGTAGGTACTATTAGACTTTTAATTAAAAAATCTAAAACCTAGTCTTAAAAAACTCGTATTAATAAATAAAACAAATAGGCACCGTAACGGTAAAAAAAGATTCGATGAAAAGGTAGAAATTATAGAAAATGTAGTCCTTCAGCTAGGTAGGTACCTGTTACGACTTATTTCAATTAATAATATAATTTTTATTTTTCAATCAAGTTTTAAAAGAAGTTTTAATTTAATAAAATACAAATAAATAAAAAAATCCTTATTGTTACAGTAGGTAATCTAAAAATTCATTGACCTAATTAAAAAATAAATAGTTTGTGTTGCATTAGAATAAAAATCCCAAAAAAAACTAAGTTATTTAAAACTAACTCACCTGAGTGTGTAGTTTTTTACTGACAATTGGCATAGACGACTTTAAAGTCGTTCCACTAGAGTTCAATATCAAACTGGAGAGCAATCGCTTGGCCATGTTTCGGGTTTAATGCACTCTTGTTGGTATAGTCGATGAAAACACGAATAAATAATATTCGGAAATATTTTCTATTAATTCATTTGTGCCCAACTGCCCACTAATACAATGACATGTTAAAATAATTGTAGTCACTAAGAGGTTAAGTTTATCGATCCGCAAATCGTCACGAATTGTTACCGTGATTTAATTTTCGACCAATGAGAATTCAGACTTATCACTTCTTCGAATATAGGAAGTTGACTTTAGTTACGTAATTTTTGCAAAGTAATTATTGAAGATATTTCACTAAAACAGCGCGGTTTAACGTAACGCAGCTCGCAGTGACATGACGCACCGCGCGAGAATAACATTGCCAAGGCCGGCCTCACTGTTATGTACTGTGGTTATGTACGATTGAATGTTACACTCACACAGCGTGGACTTTGGACTCATACTGCCTAATCATTCATATAAATATGAATGAGGATTACTTTAGCTACCTATCTATTTATAATCATATTTTGTCATTTATGTCAATAACTAGTCTTTTGTAAAAACAAAAAAAAAATTAAAAAGAAATAGGTAGGTACCACCTAGCTCACCTCCTATTGTAAAAACTTTTTGCAAAAAAAGGAACAACCGACTTCCCAAAAAATAATCTATGAAAACTTTACTTTCGAAGTCGGTGACTTCATTTGTTTCATTGACTCTAGCCACCGCGCACCGACAGTTCTTGTCATGAATAAATTTAACATTGTAACTAGAAGTTATTGAGGACCATCATTAAACAAACTAATAAACCGATTATAATGTTTCTATGAGAGAAATCGGAGAGCATAATATACCTAGGTATACTTATACAAAAAAAGTATTTTTCAAATGCGTTCATAAATGACGGAGTTATGAGGTTACAAATAAAAACAAATTACTGAACCGATTTTGATTTTAAATTTTGACATGAACATTTTATTTTTATTTTTTGACACAAGTAGTCTATTTTTTTTAAATTGTAGGTAGTTTTAAAATGAATTTTTGTTTGATGAATTTCGATGTTATTAGCATGCATTAGGAATAATTTATTTTATGATTTTGTGATTATGCATTTTTGGTAGTATGTGTTGTGTATTGGCCTTCGATTATTATAATTTTTTTTTTGTTTACTAACATTATTCTTTAAGTATACCTACTAACAAAAATATGGATCACAGTAATCTGAGTTTAATAAATTATGATTATTATTTATTTTATGGAACTAATCGGGAAGCATCTTTCATTTTGAAAAAATAATTTTTCAAATCGGTTCATAAATGACAGTTCTAAGGTAACAAACAGCATCATCTGCCTAGTCTTTTTGTTTTTTTTTTCGCCTCCCAGTCTAACCGGATGCAGCTGAATATCAGTATCTTACATGGAGCGACTGCCTATCTGACCTCCACAACCCAGTTAATACTGGGTAATACGATGCCCTTTTGGTAAAACTGGTTGTCAGATTTTCAGATCACTGACTACCTGTAACGATTGCCAAAGGTCTATCTATATATGGCAGCCGGGACCAACAGCTTAACGTGCTTTATATTAAGCCACGACCTCGAAGTAACAAACATAAAATAAAATACTGAACCCTTTTTGATGAAATTTATATGGGACCAATCGGGAAGTATATACAATCCTTTCAAGAAACAAGATTTTTTAAAAATCGGTTCATAAATGACAGAGTTCTGAGGTGAACCACATAAAAAAAACAACCGAGTTGAGAACCTCTTCACAAAAAAAAGTTAATTCTATCCGCGGTGTTGGCGCGAAATCACATTAGGAATTTGACGATAGGTTTGGCGCAGTGGCTGAGCGATTAGACTGCTGCGCAGCGTGTCGCGGGTTCGATCCCCGCTCGTATCAAATATTATTGTATGGCTTACAGATAGTTGTTCCGGGTCTGGGTGTTTGTGTATGTGAGTTTAAATGTTAGTCAACGCACCCACGATACAGGAGAAATTCCTAGCTAGTGTGGGGCAACGTTTAAAAAAAAAAACTATATGCCGCATCCTAGTTCCATCTAGGTAGCTGCTCTATCCCAACTTGAGCTTTCAGCTTTCTAAACTCTCAAGAAGTTTATAAAGGATCTTTGCTATTTGACCCTTTTTTTTTGGCGGGTGGAAAATCATAAAATAACCCCTCCCGCTCTTGGGCTGTGGGCAGAGCAAAAGGGAGTGTCAGACTTCTACTGACTAAAAACCACCCATGTCCCTTCTTAGCCCTTCATGTCGAAGCCGCGGTATCTCTTGCGAACAACCCGAGGCCCCGACGGGACCCGCAGCCCCGACCGCTATTTGACCCTTGACCAGAAATACTTTGTTCGCATTAATGTAGCTCATTATTTCAAAGTCCATCTTGTCAAGATAACTTTGATTTATTTCAATGTTTTTAGGGTTCCGTACCTCAAAAGGAAAAAACGGAACCCTTGTAGGGTCACTCGTGTCTGTCTGTCCGTTTGCCATAGCCAATTTGCTCCAAATCTAATAGACCGATTAAAGTTGAAATTTGGTGCACATTTATGTATTTCTATGACCCAAAAACGGATGTAGGTATATCATCACTACATAGTATAAAACAAAGTCGCTTTCTCTGTCCCTATATCCCTATGTATGCTTAAATCTTTAAAACTACGCAACGGATTTTGATGCAGCTTTTTTTAATAGATAGAGTGATTCAAGAGGAAGGTTTTAGAATATAATTTGACCGAAATCTACGCGGGTGAAGCCGCGGGCATCAGCTAGTATCGTTAATAAATGAATTTTGAATAGGTGTCACTTTTGGGGAGCTTAACAGCTTTTTTTAAGTTTTGTAAACTGTACCGTACTGTGACGATCTCAAATATATATTTTTTAATAATTTTAAGATAAACACTTAAATATATTATATAAGAAAATAGATGAAAATTGACCATTCCCCTTATCTCCGAAACCACTAAGCCTAAAATTTTGAAAAAATACTAAGGCCGGTTTTTTTTAAATAATTTAGCAGCTGTTAGTTGAAAGCGATTCTCCCTAGGGCTGAAAAGTATTACTTTCAACCCATTCCTCAGGTAACTTCAGACCTACTATCCGAGTATGAGTAATTAAAAATTATTTTCGTTCGAGATTACAAATAGAAGTGATACTTGGAATGTACTAGGGCCTAGGCAGCTCTGGTAATTCTGGTCTAATCTGGGTATAATAAATAATACTAGTAGTTTGGTACCATTAACACATAATTTTTAATATTTACATCGGTTATCTACTTATTAATAATGTTTAATAATCTTATTACTAGGAAATTACATATTCAAAAACTTAAGTTATTCTTTTCTATGAAGTTTTTAATTAATGGCGCCACTCTTTCAGGGTTGTTTAAATGAACGTGATGTTTACCGGGCACAAAATGAAATTCGTACTGTTCATTCTGCTCTTGTATTAACTCTCGCATTGCTATAGAAAACTTGTTGGCAGAAAAAGGAGACTCTGTTGCTTTTAGAAATAACATTGGACACTTCAGCCTTCTGACGAGAGCTTCGACAAATACTTTATCTTCAGGAATAAGAATGACGTACTTGAGTCTCGAGTCCCGGGTGTAATAATATTTATTAGGATCGCTTGTTGACTGCTTTGCGCCCCTTTTCAGTAAGTGCTGAACACTCTCCAAGGCTATAGACTTCCTTGTTGCTAAATGCCAAGTTTTTGTCATTTCTTCTAATGTATACATTGGTCGTTCCTTATCTGACCAAGCTTTAGACACAAAATCTTTTTCTAGCATCTTTGGGTATATTTTGTTTACCAAAGTATTTGAATCGTGGATTTCTAATATAAAACTGTCTATTGCGATGAAAAAATCGACTTCATCGGGAAAAATGGTCGCGAAACGCATACCAGCGATTGCTCCCATAGAGTGAGATAGTAGAGAAACTTGGTTCCACTTAAAGTGTTCTTTTACATATAAAATCATCCTAGGCCAATCCCATTCGTTGTAGGTCATACCTGAAAATTAAAAGCGGCATTACTACTTCTGCGTAGGGAACGTATCAGTTTTGATTGAGCTAAGATTGGATAGGTGCCCAAGACGTAGATAGAAAATATATTATTTTGTTAACCGGGAGTCCACGACGAAAACCCATGTCCAGGGAAGTCCAGAGCTAGTATAGGTCTGTCCTTGATGATCATAGGTATTAAGGTGTCCCAGGTGCCTGCGTTGTCTTGCCAACCGTGTAATGCCAGTATTGGTTGTTTGTCGCTGCTACCCCATAGTTTTCCAGCGATATGGCCATATTTCACTGGGATCTGAACTTCTTCAAAGGGTACCTGTAGAAACAATAAGTTATTAACTATGGTTTCTGTTTGATCGGGATTTTATGATGACTTCGTAGTAATTAGCTTTGTCTTTGATTTCGTCTGCGCGTAAGTCAGAAAACCATAACCATGCACTACCGCCACTACTGTACTGCTCGAAACAATCACATCATCATCGTCATTTTAATCTCCAAAACCTAAGTTTGGTTAGTGGTTACCATATAATCTAACCCAATTTATGAAAGTCATCACCGTAATCCTAAAAATATATCCAGGTCAGTCGGAATATTATCGGTTGCGGGTTTACTTCGGTCATCATTATTTAGATAATCATCATCTTCCTGCCCTTATCCCATTCTATTTGGGGTCGGCGCAACACGTTTTCTTCTTCCATTCTTCCCTGTTACACGTCAAGGTGGCATTTATTCCTTTCTCATTCATATCATTCCTCACACAATCCATCCATCTTTTCTTTGGCCTTCCTCTCCCTCTCCATCCATCAATATTTATATCCATCATTATTTAGATAATCATGATAAGAAAATACGTAGAAGATACAATTCACTATGGATTGTATGATTGTGAATTTGTGACAAGTTTACCAAATGAAAAGAACTTTTAGAAAAGAAACTTACTTGAGTGTTCAGGTTTTTGAAGAACACAGAAAGAGGCGTCTTGATTTTCCGGAATTTACTGCTCAAACCAGTGGAGATTGTTTTGGCCATGTTTCGGGTTTCTTTGCTTTTGAAATAGTTACAGTCAGAACTTTCAGGAATGGAGAAAACAAGTATCACTTAACGTTTATTATCTTCTTGTTTCATTTATAAGGGATCGTCGCTTCACTTGTTTCTAAGTTTATGTAATGTAGGTGGAGATCATTGAACTGTGGATTGATTACCTAATAGAAGCGAACCGCGCGGCTAAATGTTATGATTCAATGACATATAAAACGTTACGTTACAGAAATAACCAATGATCACTTTTGATAATAAATTGGGACACTTTCGTTTATATTACTACGTTTCACGCAAATATTACGTCAGGAAAACACCAAAGTCGTGCTCTGTTATATGAATCAACTGTTAAACTGAATGGAGTTTGGACTTAAGGTAGATACCTAATCGAATTTTATTATGAACGTATCCAGTTGAGTATTTAGTAAAGATATCATATATTATCATAGGTCTCTCGATTACATTATTTTATGTACAGGATATTACGTTATATCTATACCTATATTATTCTTGCACGGGTCGGTGCCCTTGGCTTGCTATTTACAAAACTGGTATCATCATAATCACATCGCACGATGGATTTTGCACTTTGGATCTGACAACTATTTAAACTGTATTACGTACACGCGTACCGTGAGTCCATTGACCATTCTATGACACAGCATGTAAATTCATAAGAAAGAAAGAGTCACGACAATATTCTCGAGGCGTCTGATGCAATAGCATGACGTGTTTAAACTCATATTTAAGGACTCGACATGTGATAAGTAGATATTATAGATCAAATGGTGACCCATTATTTTAAACGAACTGGTGCACGGTGCGCTTGAGCTCGACAAGAATAACTGCTATGCTGCCATCCTTCAAAATCTAGTGTAGATGAGTGGGCTTTTGTTAGTGTTTACAAGTGAGCCATACAGTATGTTAGGTTAAACGAGGGACTTATTGAGAATCAAATATGTAAAAAAACTATAGGTACTTAACCTTAATTGCCGCTAGTGTGGGTGCTCACCAATCGGACTCGATCTGTTCTAGTTATTAAGTACTAACATAGGCTAAGCTATATTTGTTACTAACACAATGGACCTCTTTGTAGTCTGAGAAATAAATGATTATTATATTATTAATTTGTGACGTAGGTAATTGTGCCAGAGCCCGCACGCTCTCCAGAACTCACTTCATTAGACGTATCTTTTTCGTCATTTTCCTACGCTAGTTTTAAAATATGAAGGGAAAATCGATTATTCCTAAAAGTCATTGAACCGCGCACATGTTCTGCGACAACCGCAAGGGTTATATAAGACTTTTGTGAAATATTTGGTATGGTTCTGTCTGTTATTTATGAGTGTTTTTTTTTTTGTTCATATTTTTATTAGTATTTCAATATGTCCAAAATAATAATAATAAAATAAACATAAAAAATTAACTTAACTTACATGTTTAATAAATATGGGTCCTACAATATTACCTTGGGGAACACTTCCTAAATTAACATAAATAATGTAAATAATTTAAGCTTATAAATGAATTAATTATCCTGTATTCATGGTAAGTTATTGTTTAGGCTATGCATAGTCGTTATCAGTTGAAAATTTTAAGTTTTTGTGTTTTATAAAGGAACACAGTGTCAAACGCTTTTCCTAAGGTTCGTTCATCATCATTTATTATTTTCATCATTTTATTTCTAATATCAATTTTCTCTTAAAATTATTGTGTTCCATTAATTTTACATTTATGATGTTTTTTAGAACCAAATTTAATTTTATTGCTAGCCTTGTGGCTCTCACCCAATGGGTTGTATGATACTAAAAAGCTAACAAAATTCTGTAAACGAGTAGGTAGAAAAAAGGCAAAGGAAAATTTGTATGTAATATCATTTTAACATACCATAGGAAGCCAGCGGGAATATTTTAATTAATTTCCTACCTAGGTAACTATGTCTCATTTCAGAGGAAAACATTAACATTATCCTAACTCATCTTGTTTTTGGATGTTTGCCTGTATGTTTTGCGCAAGGGTTTTGCGTTCCCGTCGGGGCTGCGGGTTGTTCGCAAGACCGCAGCCTCGATATAAAGGGCTAAGAAGGAACATGGGTGGTTTTTAGTCAGTAGAAGTCTGACACTCCCTTTCGCTCTGCCCAAGAGCGGGAGGGGTTATTTGATGATTTCCCAACCCCCACCAAAAAAAAGGGTCTTGCGTTACTTCACCGTTAAGATAGTACATACAAAGGGTTACCATGATTTATTTTATGGATGGGTAAATGAATAAGTCGTTTTAAAAAATATAGTATCGTTTTATTATCAGACAAGACAACAATGCAGAAACACATAATTTAATATTAGGGATCTTGTAGGTATGCCACCCAATATTCTGTTTATTCTACTTAAGTATACAGTTGTGGTAACTATTTCTATTCAATATAATATTGTCTGTAAGTTTTGATATCACTAAGGATTCATTAACAAATGTTGTGATTTTTGTTGTCTAATATAATAAGTAATTCAGCTTAAATAATTCCTTGCACTTTTACTTAAATCGAACATTCGGGTCTCGAGTGTCGAGACAATCAATACCGAAAATACTTATTATCTACTCTTATATTTAAGTGTAACCGTCAAGTAAAAATCAAGGAATTCACAAAAACGACGACTTCAGTAGAAAGTTTATCTACGTATCAAAAATATCACATTGAAGTATATAAGTTTAATTTTTACCTAAATTAAGTCTTATATAAGCACCTACAGGACACAGTCTCATAACCGGTACTTTACACAAAGAAGTAACCGTTTAAATAGTGTAATTGCTGGGGTCTTATGTTGGATCCCACGTTATACACGTTGTAAGTTTTACATGATTCACGCAGCAGGTGCGCACAGTTCAAGAGGTAGGTCAGGTTCTGTGAGACCTCGCCGCATCGCGTTCAACAGCGAGCACTGTCCCCGCGCGTCAAGGTCGAGCGCCCACAATGCGGCACCACGTGCGCCCGCGCGCCTGGCTGCTGCACCCGCGCTGCCGACATCTGCTCCACTCAGGTACGAAGCCCATTGCCCACCGCGAACGCTAAACGTACCCGCCGAACTTCGAGTCTCCTCCCACTGATGCGTCGCTAACCCATCGGCGACCTGAGCCAAACAAAAGTGTTATTAAACGTTACCCTGCTTTTTTTCACAAAATATCGAGAATCCCAGGTTTGGAATCAACAAAATGCACCCTACGAATAACAGATGACTTAGAAACGGCCGGGAAGTTAACCATCATCGAGTTGCCAAGCGAAGTTGGTACTATGAGTGAGTTATGGAAGATACTGTCAGGGAGACTGTCTTTTGTGATCACCAACATGACTTGACACAACTGAATCATACCATCGACTGATACAATGACATCATGTCCTTGTCTAGACAGGGGTTTAGTATATCGAGTCGGAATGAGTACGCGATAATTCACTTTAGTTACTACATTATGTTGATTTCATTCCGATTGCCCTAGATTTGGAGACGGAATTGTATCTTGGGGGCACATAGTGCAAATTGAAATCGTCAGTCCCGTGACATAATCCTAAATATGATATTACCAGGTTATAGGTACGAATTCCTTTGTCGCACTGTGATGTTGTTACGGGAATCCGAGTCGTCTTAGGTACCGCAGCTTATCATGCGGATCCATACGCTTCATAGTGCTGCGTCATTTAACATGTTACGTCCACACGATGAACATAGAAGTATGCCTTCACTATCTATCTTATCGGAAGATAGGAACCGTGTCGCGTGATGTTAGATACAAATAGATGTAGATAATATGTCTATTGTCTGTGACGGAAAACGGTTTCAGGTTGACCTTCGAAGTTTTTCCGCAATTTTAGTTCATTATTTGATAACATTTAGTTTAGAGTAACTGGGCTTTTGTCCGCACTTAGCCTCTTGATTGGGCCATTGTATTTGATAACATTTAATACTCTTATAATTTCGTAGAGGCAATATTATAATACAGAACGCAGGGGTTCTATATATAGTGTCGACTTGGCGAAAGCTTCACTCATTACGTGAATAGGCCGAGATTCTGTTTGGCAAATAGTTATTTTCCTAACCTGATGAATTAACGTAAGCGAATCGTCACAAAGCATTGATACCTAATTACCTACCAAGCATCTTGGTTTTAGTATGTTGGACCTGTTTGTCTCTACTAACCTCATAGTAGGCCAAGAAGCCAGGTACTCGTGTGTAAGGTCCAGGCTCCCCTGGGCCGGTAACAGGTGCTCCAAGCCCAGCATTAGCAGCATTGCGCAGACTGTAGGAGCGCGCATAAGCAGGAACACCCAGCACTACATGACGAGGCGGCAACACGCTCGTCCAGTATGATAGGGACGTGTCCTGCACGAAACAAATGAAGTACATGTTATTTCGAGGTCAAAATCACTAGAATGCTATAATTAATTCGTTTTCGATGGACGGAAGGGAAACCATAGTACAGAGTATGAATCCACCATACGCATATTCCTCGTGATTTCTAACCAAAGGGTTTCTGTCGTGTGTACGTCTAATTGTAGTTTTATTGTCACCCTTTTTTTCGACAAAGTAATAGATATTTAGTATGTGCTAAAAACTACACTTACCAAGCTATTGCTAGCATGACTAGATTCTAGCGGTACTAAATACGACGTCTTTCCGGTTGAAGAAGCGTAATAATCATTAGCAGCAATGGCGACCCAGTCCAACTCTGCGGCTAGAACATAAGGCTTGTATGCTAATTGGGCTATTTCTGGAGAAGCAGAAACCATAGCTGATAGCTCCAGGTCTTGAGGACGAAGAGTTCTTGATAATTCTGTCAGTAATTCAGCGAAGTTATCTCTTTCTTTGTAGTTCACCGTAGCATTGGTGCAAGGCGTCTGAAATGACAATTGTAGAGTGTAAGTATTAGCTTTATCAACAGCATTTGGATAAGTTTGCGTGTTAAGACTTTAAGACATTTATGAGATTATGAAGATAGTTCTGTGTTTATAATATTTGTTTCTTTAAATAAATATTCAGATTCTGAAAAAAATTATAGTTCACCTGTCTGCATCCAGGATATTGCCAGGCAATTTGAACACCATCAAACTGCCATCTTTGCAAGAATTTCAGGACAGAGTCTACAAATGTTTTTCTATTTTCTGGGCTCGAAACCATTCTGCTCCATTTTCTGCTTTCAGAGTCCGTAAGCCCACCAGCACCAATTATAACTTTGATACCTGTTTGCCGTAATTGAGTCAACTTGCCGTAGAAATCTGGAAAAGAGTCATAATACCATTGTAACAGATACTTGGGAACCAATATTATTAGTAAGTTTGATTTGTTAACTATACATACCATTCTCAAGATCCAGCTCTGGGTTTCCAGGTACCAAGTTGAAGGTATTACCATCAAGATGAGCCCACGCATATATGATGTGGGAGCAGAGGGTTGGGTTCACTTCCTCCGGTCCAAAGCTGCCCTTGCCGGGCCTATAGTCAAAAATGGTTTTCAAATATTTTGTTGCAACTTTGTGTTGTATAACATCAAGCAATAATTTCTTAAAATAATTTTATTTTGAAGGCCAAAGAATCAGCATTGCTATCAAACGTTGCAATGGTCCCAGCCTCGTAGGCACTTTTCCGATTGACACTGACAGCGATGTGGGCGAATTTTTTGACGCACTGCAATTCTTCCCCTTTTGACACTTTTACATATTTTATTATGTATTTTAAATGAGTTAATAAAAATATAAAAAAGGCTGTCTTTACCGATAGAAAGCCCAATTGGTGAAGTAGCATCCCACAATAGGTTTGTTCTCTTGCGTCTCTTCGGGTTCTAGTCCTGCTAGTCGCAGCGCAGACTTCGTTTTGCATTGTGCCTTCTCTGGCCAGTCGCAGTGGTTCTGTATAATCGAAATCATTTGGATAAATCAGTTTGTTTTGTAGCCTTAGGAAATATATTGAGGAAAATACTTCTTTGTTCTGTGTTTCCACTTACGACGCAGGTAAATAAATTGTCTTGTGGAATTAATTTGATTTGGATTTACCTTATGCCAGTGTAGTGGGGAAGGACACTCGAGTTGCATCCAGTTTCCGTTGAGACATAAATAGTATTTGCTGCATTTACTCTCATCAGCTTTGAATACGTTTCCAGTGCACGACGTGCCTTCAAGACTTGGACCCTGTCAAATATCACAAATTAAGAATGAAATAATAAAATAACAAAGTTGCTTACTAAAATCTTAAGTATTTAAAGATTTATAGGGGGCTACTAACATCATCAGTGTCTACATCGGTGTCGGTATCAATTCCAGCGTCGGTATCAGTGTCGGTTTCAGTATCAGTATCAGTGTCGGTATCAGTATCTGTATCAACTTCTTCTACAGGTACCATCACTGGGATGTCATCTATTTCCTCAATGTCCGGAGTAGGTGTGGCGCTCGGTATTGAGACTGGAATGTGTATGTCTGTTTCTGCATTTTCTGCTTGCACTGTGAACATAACATATTTTTTAGTTTTTTGTCTTCATTTGGTATCCTATTTTTTTTGGCTACCGACAGTCTCATAAAACAAGATTTTAAGATTTGAACATTGACAGTATGGTGATAAGGTAAATACAATCTGATTTCAAACTTACAATCTTCAAGCGAGCACCTCGGTGGCGCTTCACTGCCACGCAGCACATGATTGATAGTAGCGAGAAGTGGCGACTTTCCACAGCCGCAGTTCCTTCCACTGAAGTCATCAAGATCGAGGGACCACGCCATGCTGCCTCCCAATCCCATAGAACGGATATACTCTGCCTTGTGGCGCACCATGAAGTCGTCGTCGAAGGAAACCCATTGGTCATCAAAGCTGGCGTAGGGACCCATGCGACCACCTGGGTCACGGGATACCTGCCAGCCCTTCGTTCTGACGCGGTCACATATCTGAGGAAAAATATGAATACTGTAGCAAAAACTGTTAGTAAATACATTCGATGATGTAAGTGCATTAGCATCCGTTTCCTTTACGAATATTAACAACGTAGTTAAGTATAATAAGTTAAAAAAATATACTTTCGATTGAAAATAAAATGAATATGTTTATTCAGTAGATACATTTTATACATGCAGACATTATGCATGCCATTATGTGGTGCTTTTGACCTTTTGGGTATTTAGTAACTTTGTACTTTACTGTGTAACAGTAGTCTTAAATTATAACTCACTTCATAGAATGACAAGAAGCCTCTAGCTCTTGTTTCATCGCCAGCCTCTCCACCCGCGTATGAAGGTACTCCAAGGCCAGTTCCCACGTTCTCTTCAAGTGAAAATGATTGACCATAGAAAGGTACACCTAATATAAGCTTCTCAGCCGGTGCCCCTTTGTCGATCCAATAGTGCACCGTGAAGTTCTGCAGAAAAATATTTTTTTTACTTATGGTCTTTAAAATGAGCGCAATTTTCGATTTAGTTACCAAATTGCACTTACCGTGTTCAAAGTTTTGTCTACATCACCGTCGCTAGCATACATTGGCGATACATGTCCAGTCTTCTTATCCCATTGACCGTGGTAGTCGTATGTCATTAGAGAAATCCAGTCAAGATTCTTTGCCAGCGTCGCTACATCGTACCCTAAAAGTAGCAATATGTTTATCAGAATTTATAAACATTTTTAACGAAATGGAACCCTGAGAAAAATTAAGTTAGAGTCTTACCAGCGTCTATAACTCGTTTACTGGCTGAAACGGCGGCGGATAGCAATAAGCCTCGAGGCTTGAAGGCGGCACGTAACTCTTTTACGAGATTAGCAAAGCCTTGTTTATCGGAGCTGGGACCCTTTTCACAGTTGACCTAGAAAACATATTTGAAAGTGATTTTTTGTTCATTTGATGTCAGGATCAGAAATAACTTTTAATATGATTTGTGACACTCACCTGCCAGCACTTAGGATACTCCCAGTCGAGGTCTAATCCATCGAACTCGTACTGTTCAATAAAGTCTAGAGCGTGGATTACGAACTTCCTTCGCGCTGACGGACTGTTCACCATTCGGGAATACTTGTCACTCGCAGAGTCATCCCATCCACCCAATCCAAGGACCACTTTAACACCTTTCTCTTTTAATGATACAACCTTTTCGTAGAATTCTGTAGAACGTGAAAAGTTGTGAATTAGTTTAGAATATCGTTAACTATCAAAACTGTACCTGGCACATGTTATAGAGCAACTTACTGTTTTCCACATCCAGCCAGATGTCGTGTGGTTTGATCACTAGGCGCTTAGTGTCGAGGACAGCAAACGCGTACACAATATGGGTGCAGAGCGTAGGGTCGATGTCGGTAGGTGTATATTTTCCTGGACCAGGTCTGGAAAAATTCAAGTCATTGTACCTCGAAAAACGTACAATAGAACAAATCCATGTTTTTTTTTTAATTTTGTAAGGGCATAAAAAGCACATAATTAAGTTAATTACCTGTACCAAGCCCAATTAGTGTAATAGCAGACGACCTTGTAGCGTTCTTCCAAATTAGTACTGACAGCAGTCGTAGTCGTTGGTTTTTTAGTTGTTGTAGTTACGATCGGTTGCCTATGTGTAGTCGACTGTGTGGGCCTTGGAGTCGGCTTCGTTGTAGGCCGAACTTGAATGTCATCCAGGTCGTCGTCTATTTCATTCGGAGCCTCAATGATTGGGTCTGATAGTATGATAGATGTATCATCTTCCACGCTAGGATCTAATAAACCGTCCTTAATTGCGTTGACCAATGGATGCCTTCCTTGACCGCATCTAGAAAAAAAATATACAGAAATAGTTAAATTCGTTTCTGAAAAACTGAGTTCGGTTTGGTTTCCAAAAAAATAGGTCAATGAGTGCTTCACTCGTTTTAACTTTTCTGTTTACTTACCTATTTTTGAAATCGTCAAGATCAAGAGCCCAAACCATACCACCAGCAAGGTTTAGCGATTTAATGAAGTTCACTTTCTTTTTGATAATTTCAATATCATCGAAGGACACCCACTGGTTGCCCTTGTACGCGTATGGACCCATACGTTGGTAAGGATCCTTGACAACCTTCCATCCGTTATATCTGATGCGGTCGCAAATCTAAAACGAGAAACAAGATATTAAAACTTCTTACTTTACCTTTGGATTGGTCGATGATGTCAATCAATGACGATGTAATTATTGTATGAATGGTTTAGTAAGTACCTCATAATAAGACAAGAAGCCTTTAGCTCTAGTATATTCTCCTGCTTCACCTCCAGCTGAAGCTGGAGCGTTCAAGCCAGTATCCTCGTTGCCAATACTAAGGGTCTGTGGTGAATCTTCTTCAGCGCCCAAAGTGAACGTCTGTCCGTACATTGGCATACCCATTATCAGCTTATTCGCCGGGGCTCCCTTTTTCATCCAGTAATGAATTGTGTAGTTCTGTAATCAAATGGAATCGTTTTATTCGAATGTGATTTATTGTACCGTGTGGTCACACAACAAGTTTAGGTGCTTAAAATTGATTTACTACAGTTTCAATCAAATTATGTTATTTTAAAAAAAAATATCAAGTCCGTACCGCATTGAAGTAAGTGGTGCCATCTTCAGGGTGGTAGTACAGCGGTGCAACATGACCAGTCCTCTTGTCCCACTGGCCGTGGTAGTCGTACGTCATGACGGCGATCCAGTCGAGGTGACGAGCCAGCACTGGCACGTCATACCCAGCGTCTATGACCTTCTTGTTAGGGGATACAGCCGCTGAGAGAAGCAGGCCCTTTGGTTTGAACTTAGCAGATAACTCTAGGACGAGGTCGGCGAAACCTTCCTTGTCCGAATCAGGACCCTTTGAGCAATCAACCTGAGAACAATATTACAGAAATGTAAGTACGTAGGGAATCTCTAAAGCCGTTTTGACCTATTCATTTTATGTAACATTAAACCATTAATCTGTAATGTCAAACGATTTATTTCTTGCATGCAATGCACTTATCGTAATAAGTCTATTACATTATTTACTAGCTGATGCCCGCGGCTTCGCCCGCGTGGATGTCGGTCAAATTATATACTAAAACCTTCCTCTTGAATAATAAAAAAAAATATCTATTAAAAAAACCGCTTCAAAATCCGTTGCGTAGTTTTAAAGATTTAAGCATACATAGGGACGGACAGACAGCGACAGCGACTTTGCTTTATACTATGTAGTGATTGGCTAATGGCATTGATATATAAAAAAATCATTGGTCTTTGTTTATTTTTAACTTTCAATTACTCTCGATATTAAATTCCCAGGAAAGGTTAGCGGATGTTGTTTATTTAATTAAACAAGTGAACATAACATAAACAAGATAGAACACGACATTTGTCTATTTACTACACAAAGTGTTATTTTATTCTCACCTGCCAGCACTTAGGATATTCCCAGTCGAGGTCTAAACCATCGAATTTATATTTCTCGAGGAATAGAACTACGTGTGAGACGAATCGGGCACGAGCCGCCGGGTCATTGACCAGCTTCGAGTACTTGTCGCCTGCTGAGTCATTCCAGCCACCGATAGCTAGAGATACCTTGATACCATAGCGTTTGTATTCTACGACCTTTTCATAGAAACCTGAAAATATTTATAATATTAACAATAATGTTGCAACAACTCTTCAAATGTGTATTTTTTGTCATGTAAGGAATAAAACTTACTGTTATCATAGTCCGACCAGGAGTCATGAGCCATAATGAGACCATCGTCTCCGAGAACAGCGAATCCATAGACAATATGGGTGCAAAGACTCGGGTCGATATCTTCTGGACTATATTTGCCGATACCAGGACGGTACCATGACCAGTTCGTGTAGTAACAAACCAGTTTATAGTGAGCTGGAAAATAATTTACACATTTTAAAATGCTTTCTTAATGAAAAGAACTGTTTGCAGTTAAATACTTTATAATCTACTATCTTTGGTATTATTAACAGGTACAAAACCTACAGTTAAGGAGAGCAGGCCTAGAGCTTATGTCTGGTTGTGTGATGCTGGATGAAGAAACCATTGGCCTGTTTGGTGCTCCGTGAGAATGATCGTGGCCATGGTCATGTTCGTGGTCATGTGAATGATCATGTGAATGTTCATAGTCATGACCATGGTCGTGCTCCGGTAACACTTCCGTTTGAACAGGGCGGGATGTAGTCGTCGTGGTCGTTGTAGATGTAGTAGGTTTTCCCTTGCGTTTACATTTAGCGTTCTTAGGCCAGTCGCAGATTTGTTTGTCCTGTAAAGTAAAATAATGCAGTGCTTAGATTATTTACTGTTTATCAATCATATGAGCTATAGTATCCCTTTTTGAATGTATATTATTCTGTTTATACCTGATTCCAGTGTAATCCAGCACTGCAGGCAAATTCTTCGAATTTTCCAAACAAGCAATGTAGGTATCTCGTGCAGTCCGTTGGCAACTGGGCATATGCGCCACTCTCACAGTACTCTGTAACATTGATTAAACCATGATGAATAATTTCGAAGAATTTATTTATAGGGACCAAAAGTGGCGAGACTGTTCTGGTTTTACTATATCCGGAAAGTTGATAAACTATTGCGGTACACGTAGACAACAACTTACTCGGCGGTTCTTCATTGAGCTGCTGCATCACGGTCGACTGGGAGTTGGTAGAGTCCACCACGGGGGTACCGCTCTGTCGCTTGTCAGTACAAGAGGAGGCGGAGGGGAAGTCGCACTGGCTGCGGTCGGGACGCCACGCCAGGCCGGGAGCACAGCTCTGAGCTATCAGGAGGCCGTTCACGCACACGTAGAACTTCTCACATTTAGGATGAGCGTGGTATGTGCCAGTGTTGCAACCCTGGAATATAATAGAAGTAAGAACATAATTTTTGGTCAATTGAGATAAATTACAACTAATGCAATCAGATGTGGTATAACAAGTAATTCTCATTTAGATGACCAACAAAAGTGTTCGAATGATTTTATAAGCATTGCACAAGATGTAGTTCCGCCGATCAGCAGGGCTATTGCGTATCTTTTTAAATGTCAGTGGCTATCATAGTGTCCATCGATTAACTGTGAAATGGTTCCATTTTGTACCAAACCATAACCAATTGACAGTTAATCGATAGACACTATGATAGCCATTGAAATTTAAAAAGATACGCAATAGCCCTGCAGGTCAGTAACATGTTAAAGGAAGTTTAAACCCATTGCTCTTTAATAAGTTATTGTAATAACTACCTTGCCAGGCACTTGCGGTTCATCAGCGAGTGGTCTTTTCGTTGTTGAGGATGTGGGTCTCGTCGGTCTTTTAGATGTGGTTGAGGGACGTCTGGTGGTCGTCGTAGTGGTGGTGGTGGTGGTGGTACTAGTGGTGGTTGATGTGGTAGTCTGCGGCATCGGAGTCTTGGAAGGTGCGCCCGCTGTAGGGACAAATGCATTTATATTTTAAAAGGTTCGAATTTTTATAAGTAGAGAACCTGATGGGCTGCTGTTGGTTTTCTGTATCAAAAATTAACCATAATAATATTTCAAAAGCTGAGTTACTGTCAGGGTTTCTAAAATGCTAATCTTGGAAGTCAACTTGTAGATATTATGGAATTAAGGATTCAGCTGGACCTGTGTTAGGTTCTTCGGTATAAATAGCTGGTTTTAAGTTTCGAAAATATTTTTATGGTGTTTATTATTTGGATCGTAGCAGGTGGCGTTCTGTGTTTTCTGCCTATCCCCATGGGAAAAGGGCGTGAATGTATGTATGTATTACCTTCACACATAGCAAACTCGACCCAGTCACATCGTCTCGTGCGCCTATCCCAGTGCAGGCCATGCGGACACATCTGCTTGCGCCAACGTCCTCCGACACAAAGCAGATATGCGTCGCAAGTCGGCGCGGGTGCATGTGCGTCGTTGCCGCCGCATGATGAATCTTCAGATGGAGAACCAGATGCAGGAGCTGTTGGAAAATGTTTCAATATAATTTACTTTGATAGTTACTGCTCATTTTAATTTGCTACTGCTGTGCTTTCCAATGAGTAGGTTGCCTTGTTCGAGGTTGAACAATGAGGAAAATATGTAGATACAGTACCCGGGGATAAATATTGCACATCGACCTTTGAAAAGAGGTGTATTTTATACAAAGAATAAAAAGAATTATCAAAAGAAGCAAATCATAATTGTTTTAACAGCTCCTAATAGATACCGGACTGTTTGTATTTCGTGCGACAGAGATAACGCTCTACGAAGCCGAAATTAGCCGATTGTCTCTTTCCAAAGGTCGATGTGCAATATTTATCGCCAGGTACTGTACAAAGTAGGGCTTGAGATACAATAAGTGAGTATGAGGAATTAAGGAGTGTGTGTTCATTACTTACCTTTTGTAGGTGTAGGTGTTGTTGTTGTTGTTGTAGTGGTGGTAGGCCTGATTGGTCGTGTCGGTTTAGGAGCAGCTGTCGTAGATTTTGGCACTATAACAAATGCATTTCAATTTGTACAATTTGCTTTAAGCTTAAATAACATTGTATAAAATAATGTTAAAAGAAACATCAACGACAGCGACTGTGCTGTTGAAATTGAAATCGTCAATTCCAGAGCTAAATGCTTGTATCGTGTTATTGCTGATGCCCGCGGCTTCAACCGCGCGGATGTCGGTCAAATTACAACTCAAACCTTCCTCAAGAACCACTCTATCCATTGATGAGAACAGCATGGAAATCGGTTCATTAGTTTTTGAGTTTATCGCGAACAGACAGACAGACGCGGCGTAGGACTTTGTTTTATCCAGTGATTTACAATATGCAGGTAATATAAATGTATTCACCTTCGCACTTGGCGTACTTGGGCCAGTCACAGTGCTTTTGGTTGTTGCTCCAGTGCAGTCCAGGAGCGCAGTGCTGCATGTGCCAAACGTTGCCGTCACAGTGCAGGTACGCGTTGCAGTCACCGGGGACAGCGTTGTATTGTTCGCTCGAACATGACTCACCGTCTGCAGGGCCCTCTATTGAGTCTGAGGGAAATGGGAATAAGAAGATGGAAAACTCTTGATTGCATTTCTAAAACAGACACACGTTTTTTTCAAGTCAAGAGAAAATAATAGGAAGGGGGACACCCTGTTGTCTACTGGAATAGCAACTCTTATTTTAAGACAATGCCGCCGACGGCAGAGTTTATAAAAAAAATCTCTCGTCTATTGTGAACAAGAGTTTACGGCAACAGTTTAATCATAACTTCAAGTACCTATGTCACTGTAATTGGTTAACGGTCTTATAAGCATCGTCGTTTTAAATGATCTTTAGATAGTTTTTTTTTATATTCGATAGATTTTGTGTTATATTTGTATTGGTATCTAAATAATATTTACCAGATTGGACCGGCACAGTGGTGGGTTTTGTGGTTGGTCGCCATGTTGTGGTAGTTGTAGTGGTTATGGGGCGTCTGGTGGTGGTGGTGGTGGTCGTGGTCGGTCTCGGCGGAGGACGTGACGCTATCGGAGCTAGAGTCGAGGTTGCTGTGCTTGCTTCACTACTTGCTGTTTCTACAAGAAGAAATGACGTTGTAAAGCATTTCCGAAATTTGGAACAGTTATTTCCAATAATATGCCACAGGAATACAGGAATAGGCTAGATGATTAGCAGCATCAAATTGAAGTGACAAAACTATGACTTCGAAATAGATTTCAAATAAAAGGCGTATCTGCTTTGGTTCATCCAGCGGGCATGAAATCTAGTAGTCGTAACATAATTACCGGTACACTTGGCGAAGCTAGGCCAGTCGCAGCGGTTGACGGTGGCGGCCCAGTGCAGGCCAGGCGCACAGCGGTGCTTGCGCCACGCGCCACCCTCGCACTGCAGGTAACCCTCGCAGTCGCCAGGCGCCGCGTGATAGTCGCCTGCGTTGCATGATTGGCCTTCTATGCTGGCTGTAATGGATAATTAATGATCTATTGAAACTGCATCTTTAGTACCTCAATCATCATCATCGGATGCAGCTGAAAACCAGTACTTTACATGGAGCGACTCTGACCTCTACAACCCCGTTAGTACTGGGTAACACGATACCCTTTGGTAAGACTTTATTACCTCAATCAAATCTGAGAATTCTCTCCAGTAACAGTGCCCAGCAGAGGTGTAGATTTGTCGAATTCTGTAGGTCTCTAAATGTTTTAACTGTTCGAATCCTCTGTGCCTAAATTGTGATCGGGCTACATCATGAAGTCTAACCAAAGGTGGAATTTGGCTCCCGTCGAGGCTGCGGGTCCCGTCGAGGCTGCGGGTTGTTAGCAAGGGATACCGCGGCCTCGACATGAAGGGCTAAGAAGGAACATGGGTGGTTTTTAGTCAGTAGAAGTCTGACACTCCCTTTCGCTCTACCCAAGAGCGGGTTATTTGATGATTTCCCACCCCCCAAAAAAAAAAACAAAGGGTGGAATTTGGCTCCCGTACTTATTTACAGTTATTAATTGTTACGACAAATTGCTTACTAAATTCGTTCGCTAGTGTCTTATTTTCCGACTTCACTCGAATTATACGAGTATAATAACGCTAGTTTGTTGAATTGACTTATTCATGTTTTCCGCGCTTACCGGAATCTGCTGGAGGTTTCTTAGTGGTAGTAGGCCGTTTCGTAGTGGTGGTAGTGGGGCGTTTGGTGGTAGTAGAAGTAGTTGTGGTCATGGGAGTGGTTGCTGCAGGCCACCATGTCTGGGTGGTGCTCTGTGTTGTGGATGGGTTCCAACTCGGCCACGTCGTCGATGTCTGGTCGTGGTGGTGATGGTCGTGGCTACCACCTACGATAGAACCTGGAGTCAGGAAGTTAATGAGTAAACGTCACGATTCTCTAATTATTATAGAATTCTCACGTTGACGGTACGTTATTTAATGTAAATTCTGTGAGAAGACAATTAGAAACCGGAAGGAATAAGAGCAGAATACAATATACATATATATATGTATATGATATGAATATAATGCATTAATCCAAGTGCGGCCATATAAGCATTATGGTTGTTTCACGTAGTCGTAAAACTTTATGTGACGGGGAAAGAAAGATTAGGTACTCTTCTCGTCGAACAAAAAAACCATGATTCAAGCATGCATATTGCCTTTGGGATTCGAACTCACCATCGGACTCAGCAGGGGTAGTTGTTGGTGGTGATGGTGTGACAGGTTCAGGCGGTTTTTCACAAGCCGTGGTCGGTGGCGAAGGTACTTCTCTGCCCAGAGCTCTGCCGGCAGCACGCAGGAGTGGCGATGGTTCCGCGCAGCAACGGTTGCTGAAGTCATCCAAGTCTATCGCCCAGGCTGTGACACCGCCTAAACCTTGACGTAACGCCCATTCCACCTGCACACAGTTTAAATTGATTTTACAGCATTAGCTGTGGATACTGTACGCTATGTTTATGGCTGGACCCTGACTCAAAAACATTGTGTCTTAAGATGGAAAACTAAAGATTTATTATGTTTGTGGACGCAAAACCACCCAGTATGTTTTTATTCAAACACACACCATAAAGTAACTGTATATTAATAATTATAACTAACTTAGCTAAATGTAACGATGACTACACGGTACATATAAGTGATGTGTCATGCCAAGTAATTTAGAATCAATAACAGACATTGAAGGCGACCTAAATTAAGTTCAAGCTGCGGTTTGGGATTTCAATTGAATTGCATTGCATTGAAGCAAATAATTAACTCATGGAAAGCGCAAAAAATAATGTACACAAACCTTTTCAGTGATAGATTTGGGGTCATCGTATCCGACCCATTGATGGTCGGAGTATGTGTAAGGTCCTGCATTGTCCTGTCTGCCTGTCTTCCACCGTAGGTTCTTCACTGTAATAAAAATACGATTGTTAAAATTTTCCATCGAGGCCAGAAAATATTTAGCGGCAATCTGAGAATAGTATGATCGTGATCGTGTTACCAACCTCTGTAGCAAATTTCATAGTAAGCCAACATTCCGGGTTGCTTGGTGAACTCTCCTGACTCGCCCGGGCCTTCGGCGGCAGATCCAGGGCCCTTAGCTCCGTTAACATCAGTTAGTCTGTACGACTGACCGTAGAACGACAAACCAAGCAGAAGTTTCTTAGGATCTGCTCCACCGCTTATTAAGGCTTTGACTGCGTATTCCTGAAGAAAAATTGTACTTTATAGACAGTTCTGATCATTTATATCCAATAATTAAAAACGTTTGTAAATATCTTTACTTACGATTGAGTAATACGCTAAAGTTTCTCTGGGTGATGGTACTAGGGGAGTATGGTGGCTAGTGGCCTTCTCCCATCCACCATGGTAATCATACGTCATTGTGCTAAGGAAGTCGGCAGCCTTCGATAGAACTGGTAAATCGTACGCAGACTCAATCACTTCTTTGTAACCAGAAAGAGCGACACCAAGTTCCATGTTGGCTCCGTGTAAAGCTTTAGATAATTCCTGCAAAGAAGAAGATATATAAATTAATTTTGCAATTTATATTCGTTTATAAAGTTTATGAAATGTATTAATAAATTACCTGAACGAATTTAGCGAAATTAGATTTATCAGACACAGCACCCTTTTTGCAGTTACTTTGCCAACAAACTGGGTAGTTCCAATCCAAATGGAGTCCCTTGAAGTTGTGCATGCGCAAGAATGGAATCAATTTCTCTATGAACTTGCTACGATGTGCCTCAGATGACACCATTCGGGAATATTTGTCTCCAGCGGAGTCCGTCCAACCTCCCAAACCTAGTATGACTTTGACGTCTTTCAAAGATGTAACTCGCTCATAAAGATCTGGAAAAGAGGTAAAGAATTATTTACTTTTTGGACTGAATCTTATTAAGTCGGTGCAGATTTGAGGATCAGTTTCTATTTCAGCTTTTAAACATTTTAACTTTGATTATAAATACTTACTATTGGTAACATCAGCCCAAGGATCAAACTCTTTCACAATGAGTTCATCAGGAGAGAGTGAGGCGTAGGCATACACCACATGGGTGCACAGCCGAGTGTCGATGTTTTCAGGAACGAACTTGCCGTCTCCGCGCCGATAGAACGCCCAGCTCGTCATGTAGCAAACTACGAGTTTGTCGCTTTGTTTACCTACGAAAGATAAGTTTTATTTGAGAATATAGTCTTTGGATTAAGTTTGAAATAATATTTAAAAAATATTTTAAGTGTATCTTACTCTTTTTGGTATCCAACTCCGCAATTAAACGCTCCGGGTCTTTGTTTGCAGGCATGTCTTTGGCAGGGTCATTCCACTGAAAAAAACATTGAAGTTAAAGAAGTTCACTTTTACGAAAATGTATTTATATATGTAAGCCGTAACACTGATGTAGTTACCTCAAAATCATTTTCATATGCTTGCGATAGGAACCGAGCTGCATCCTCAACGCTGATGCGAAGGCTTTGTCCAGGCATGCATTTGGCAACGTCTTGGTGACTGTTGAAGGAACACAATATTAAGACAAATCTAGCTTTAGTATCGTTCCTGTGTACAGAACGTACATTATAAAATTACGTTAAACTAGCATCATCTTACCCGCAGAATCCAGTAGAAGGATCGTAAAGTCGTTCATCTTCGCAAGACATCCTGTAACTGATGCCTCCGGTACAGAAGTGGAAGTGTGCGCACGAGTCTTCGTCAGAAGCTAAGTATGCGTTCTCAGATTCACAAGATCCTAATTTCAATGAGGACTGGTCCGAATGGACGGCTTCACCTGAACGAAACGAAAGTGGTTTGTGAGTTTTAATTTGATCAAAGTTTATATGATTTAATTATTTTAAGTGTAGGATTATTACCGTTCAATGTAGTTGAAATGGCGCTTAACATTGGGAATGGTGGACCGCACAGTCCTCTGAAGTCGTCCATATCGATGGATGACGCTGCAGCTCCGGCTAAACCCGTAGTAACTACGAACTTCATCTGTTTAAAGACATGGACTATCAATATCTAAGTAGAATGTTATCTAATATTGCATGTGTACCACATTTTTACAATATTAGCTACCTACTCATGGCTATTAAGAACATTACAATCGATTGTCGATGACTTTATGGAGATCTGAGTTTAACAATACTCTTAAGAAAGTTAAGCCTAAAATGTTAAGTTAGCGGTAGAACTTCTATATCAAGTACCTTTTCTAAGACAGTTGCCGGGGTATCGTAGGTGACCCACTGGTTGTCGAAAATAGCGTAAGAGTTCCCACCGTTATCAGTGCCACTTGGACCTTTGCCTTCACGTTCGGCCATACAAATCTGTAAATGGTAAATAGTTTAGAACACCCTAATATTGACTTATATAATAATATTACCGTAGGGATATACGATATATTGGATACAAGACTGTGTTAGCCAAATTGTTATACCTACACGGCAATAATCTGCAAGTAATAAAAAAAAAAAATTAAAACTCTTTGGAGATGGACAAAAAGTTGGAAGCAGGTGAGACCCATTTGAATGTACAAATGTAATTCACGTCGCCTTTTCCAACTGTTATTCAATATAAAATATGCTTGATTTCAGCTTTTCAGTTATTGTCCTACTGTCGAGTTTTTAAATAACTTTTTGAATTTCGATCTTGTTAGTTGAGTAACTTGAAAGATTTTGCGGATTTAGCAGACGATTTCATTTGCGCCCTCAAGAAGATGTATATTTTTTTTAAATCCGTTCAACCGTTTAGGTCAAACACATGACCGTCCTTTTGGGTTTCGCCACAGTCGGGTAAAAAGTGATTTAAGCTTTAAAATTACGACGATAATTACTAGACCTATTTACACACTTAGATTATTTGTTAAAAAAAATTACTTCGAAGTAAGCTAGTAGTCCTTTGGTTTGCGTATAAGATCCTTCGTCTCCCCATCCACTGACAGCAGCACCAGGCGCAGGCAACGTCGACGGCGCGAGAGTATAAGTGCGGCCGAAGAACGGAATGCCAAGCACTAACTTTTCAGCGTTCATGCCATGGCGCAATATGAATTTCACCATGAATTCCTGAGGAAATATTCAATGAGTATTGTAATGTGTGTTGTCAATCAGAACATTCAGGATTTTTAAGCAGAATTTTGGTTTGAGAAATTAACTAAACAACTAATATATAGTGTTTGAAAACTTCCTAAAAAGTCCTCATTGAATTCTTATAAAAAAAAAATCTAATGAGATAAGATTATTAACCTCCATAATTCATGAGACTCTACCAATACTAAAATTCTTAAAATATTAAGCAAAGATATCGACTCTGCAGTATAAACTTGCGACTTACAATGTTATCATATCGCTGGTCCCGGGCGGCTGCTCCAGGGTCTTTATGCAGAGGACTGTGCTGCACAGCTCTCGATGGAGCTTCCTCCCGCTTTGCGTGAGTCATATCCCAAGCCTGCAAGATTGTGTAGTCGGTGGCTCCACTCACTGCGCTTAGGTCGTAACCGTCCTCTATTTGATACCTGATAATTATAAAGAGTTTTTGTTTAAAACTTTATTTTGTTACTAAAATATTTACTAATTTTCTTGTTCGTATTTTAAAGTGGTTTCTATTTGTTCAGTACGGATTGTTTAGCTTGTTGGTCTCATAATTTTTTGACCGTATAGCTCTTTTAGCAGGTGGTTCTTACCTAAACGGAGGTAGGATGGTTGAGAGTAGGAACCCATATGAAGAAAACTTCTCTCGGAGCTCGTAGAGCAGGGCTGTCAATAGTTCTTTTTCCTTTTCATCCTCACCTGAAAGTTTTTCATCAGCATTAATACTGGCGCCTTACTCTAAAGAGGTACAAATGTAATTTTATTGATAGGAATCTTTACCTGGGTATACCCAGTGAAGATCCAATCCATCGAAGTCGTGGTCTCTCATGAAGTTGACAGCACTTTCTATGAACATGCTTCGTCTAGATGGTTCTTGTACCATTTCGCTGAACAGGCGATCTGTGCCTTCACCACCCACACTGATCATCACTTTCAAGCCGTGCAGGCGACGTTTCAGGCCGGTAGCTATGCGGTAGCCACCTGTGAAAATACCGTATTTTTTCGTAATTAAAATTTCAAACTGGTTGTGGTGTTTGGTAAGTCTGTTTCAAATATATAGCTATTTTAAGCTAAAAAACGCAAGGCAACGCAATATTTAAAATTTCTGTTACCGTTCTTACCTTTAACGATATCATAATCCTCATTGTTGGGAATAACAGAGTATGTATGGGGGTGCATGGTGGCGAACGCATAATGTAGATGTGTGCAGGAGTTGGGCACTAATCCGGCGGTGAAAGCTAGCGGAGGGGCCCTGTAGGCCGCCCATGACTCCATGTAGCAAACCACCAAGCGACTTGCCGTGGGACCTGCTACCGTCTGTTGCATCGCTGAACAAACACAAGAATAATATAAATATAGAGAAACTTGCAGTAATTGCAAATTGAAATGACTCATGTAATTGCCTGTGTTACCTTGTAAGTTCGCATTTCCTAGCTGCAATCTCTCATCGTTGCGGGTGCTGCTGCCAAGAAAAAGGCATCAGGTTTTAGTTAGTTATATTTCAACAATTATTATTTAAATCAATTATTATGGGTATGTATTTAAAATGTCCTTACTTATTAAGATAGCCAGCAGCGCCGTAATATTTCCATGTTCCCCAACTCTCTTCGTCCAAAATGACATCAGGATCCTGAGAGAGGCAATTTTAAGTTAAAATTAAATCACAATTTTGTAAGTTGTATGTATAATAATTCTTTAACGCCAAAAAAAAAACATACAAGCTGCAATAGCTTATGTATAAAGAGGAACTCCACCCAAGACTGTTACAGCAAACCTCATTGCGATTGTATTTTATGTTGCTACTTATATAAATTATGTACCTCTAATAATTTAAACGATGATTCTGGATCTATCAGTGAAATCGGTCGTCGTTCCACAGCGTCACGTAGTGGCAGTCTCTCATCTCCTTCGTCACGGACACTCCTACAATGCAATACTTGGGCTCAGTGCCTGGTACTTTGTATGTGCATAATAAAATGCCGTTTTTGTGTATGTGCATAATAAAATGCCGTTTTTGAAGTATTTTTATTTTATTTACCTTAACGGTATACTTTCGACGGAGGCACGTATCGGTGCAGCTATCGGATCGTGCTGCGGGATCGTTTCGACGGCGCTTCGTGCGAATGTGAAGCCCGCACGAGGAGACGCTAGTGCGTATGCGCATAGCGCTAACGCTAAAGCGCACTGTAAATAAATCACCATATTAAAATCAGTTCAAATTACAAAACAAGAAACGGGCGAATGAGGTCTTTTGTTTATTAGCATCGATAATATTAGCACGTTGGTATGGGTTTCGTGTTTCATCTGCCTTTCCTTAATTTTTATTCTCAACAAGAACAAGTTATCGTGTTTCGCATTAAATTCAAAGAATAGACGGTTTCGAGGCTATCGACCTTTATCATAAAAAGTTTGTTGACATTCATAACAATAGTAATGGTATCAATTATCTGGCGACATTTAACTATAGCTTATCGATGCGTTGTTGTATCCTAAAGGGAATACCGTTAAATGCGATTATAAAAAGTGCTTACAAAAAGTTTTACCTACTCTGCTAACAATGTCTTTGAGGTTTGTGAATCAATTGATGGCTTACAAAGGAATCATTAATAAAGATTGGATGGTTTTCTATGTGCGGCGCCCGAACTGAAAATATGTGAAGTGTAGGCGGTAGCGGTCAGCGACCTTCCGATCATGTATAGCACCGCGTCTTTGCGTAATTTACATAACTTGACAGACTCAAGAATTAAGATCAACACTTGAGACTGGTTCACCAAAGTTTGTGTTTATTCTCAATTTATTGTGGTGATGATGTCAATGGCCGCAACTTGTTTAGATGACTATCGAATTATTTGTCGTAAAATATAAAACTAGAGGAAAAAAAATAGGTGCAGTTAATTCCAATACGAAAACATGGTAAATTAATGTTCATCAGATATACATAATAACAGGACAACAACGAAATCGAATATTGTACAACTATACCTACACATACACTAACGCGAGATATTTTCAGAGCAAGTGAGTTTGGAAAAATCTCATGAAAGCTCGCGATAAAATATATATGCTTTGAAACCGTAATGTGGAAACGCCTACTCGAAGCCTGCACGTAAAATATTCGACAACTGAACATGCAGGGAAATCCTGCGCAGTTTGTATTATATCTCACATTTTAAGCTATAGGAAAACCGTTGTTATTTCGTTTCTAAACAGGACATAATCCTTTAAGATTGTCTACTCTACATAAGCAGCGGTTTTTCTGTAAATCTCGCTTAACTCGTATTATTATTAAACAGGTAATTTTTCGACCACCGGAATAGCTGATTATTAGCGCTTTTGTGATGTATTTTGGGAGTGGAGAATCGATCTAATAAATTACTAATAAACGATCTCTAGTACATTGACTTGGGTCGTTCGGAAAACAACACAATTTGCATACAAGCATCAGAGGCAGGTAGCGGCTCGGATACCTGCGGGGTCATCGTCATCATCCCAACCAGTCCAAGGTGTTTTCGCGTGACATTTCGCTGGCGATTAGGACTCGAGCTTTTATTTTTAAATGTTTTTGGGCTCGATATTTGTGATAACTTAAGTATGATTATAAATCCCACCAGCCGTGTTATTGTCCCAATACTCAGCTCATTAACTTGACGGTCAAGTCATGTGCATTCAATTTGCATTTATAGTCCAAGCTTATGCAAAACGCCCTCAATAAATAATCTAGATTAGCTTTTTGTCAAAATGCAACCAGAATTATTTTTATGACTTGTTGTTTGGTTGTAAAGGTCTAATAGAGTTCATTAATGTGATCAGCGGTGACATTAGATTCAATAAAAGTCCTCATAGAATCTTGATGATTTAAAAATAATAATAATGTAGGAAACTGGAGTGATACGACTTGACATTGTGTTGATATGAAGGCCGCGGGAGCGACGCACGAGCATGCGTCCCTGTGCGTGCATTGCATACTACCATATAAAATAGTGACGACTATAACATGGTAATATTTTTCTTTAAAGTATTACTAGTGGCACGTGAAGACACGGTCATTATCTACATTTTTGCTAGCTGCTTAATAAAATAGACTTAATTGGCACCTTCGATAGCAATTTACTCTTGGTATGCAGTCAGAGATAATGGAATACAATCTTGAGCTTTTCTTTACAAGGGCTTTACGAGTACCGTAGGTATAGTATGTGAACTGAAGTTACCTACTACAAATTCGAAGGAAACTTAAGATATTATAGGTAATGCAATATAACAGGTGCGATAATAAAATCTGAGATTCCTCTAAACTTGTACGATAAGGTACTTGAACTCAACGATAGTTTCATAGAGCCCATAAATGGTAGGAGCTAATTGACATGACTGTATTCTACAATGGTTCTACTTTTGGCGCCATAAATTCGTCAAAATAAATTAAGCTCTCATGTTTATGATAAACATAAGAGTGTTACCATCTTATGCTGCTTATTAACAAGTACCATCCATAAAAACAATGGTCAATTAATGTCAATGAGTCACGATGAGGATATAAAGCCTGTACAGCGATGTCACTTCTTCAAACTTAACATGAAATTAGTCATTGCTTTAAGAACGCTTTCAAACCACAGTTAGCCGAGCTTTGTCAATAACACGCCTCTGTTATTTGCTTAGGTTCTCATGTTTTAGTCGTAGGTACTTGCTAACTAACTAAATGTTAAGTCTCTCTCAATATCGGCAAGTACCGCTATCTCTTCCAAAAAGATTCTCAAACTAATTTACACTTGACCAAACATCAATAGATCGTTACTTGTTACAGTATTGCCGGCCTAGTTAGAGTTTTTTGTGAACCTTATCGAATAATGATTTGGGATTTACTGTACGTATCATCGAATTGCCATTAATTCTCGCTCAACGGAAAATTTTTAATTTATTAAAAAAATATCGCTTTTAACACTAAATCAAATTGCAAAGATCATTATCCGGTCGGGTAAATAAACAACAAAATGAAGTAGAGCATCTTTCGTGCAATGGTACAAAAATACACAGCTGAACCGGTTTCATACTAAGTACTGCCCTGGTTTATCCTGATCCCGACCTTGGTCCCGACCACGTGTGCCCCACTGCCTCATATCATGCAGGTGCTGCAGTTAACTTTCTCATATGACTTTATATATAAGGAGGCATTCATGTCGTGCATAAGAAATGAGCCAAAGAGACACTTATTTCACCGACGATGTAAATTTTGGGACAGTATTCAAATGATGTATTAACAGTTAAGTATTAGGTATACGCCAGGCATCTGTAACGTTTCGTTAGTACGTATCTCGGCAGTTTGTTTTACGACTATCAAAATAGGTTTCTTTTCTCGAATTTATTTTTTGTGTGTTAATGTAAGAGTTCATTAAACTTGACCCATTCATAATAATTGCTTTTCCTATTAACTTCAACGTGATGTTGATCATTGTGATGGATATCCGCTAGTGCTTAATTTTATCGCATTTATTTTTTTGATGGAATATGTAATGTTTGAAAGAAATTATAATTTATGTCTTCAGATTCAAGCTTAAAACGTAATGAGGGAATTACACTGTGAATATAATAACAATCTTGAACTTTCGAGGAAATAAAGTGAAATACGATATAGGAAAAGACTTACCCATATTGTGAAGTTATGCCCCATGACGGGGAGCTTTCAGCGGTATTTTGAACTTCTATCTGAAAAACAAAAGAATCTAAATTTAACTTTCTTCTGTTTGTAAAGTTACCGGCATTTTCCGTATGCACTTTAAATGCCATAGTGTGTCGTTTTATTGCTTTGGACATTTTTAAAATGTACTGAATCATAATGTAATGCGTTATTATTTTAAACGTACCTATTTTGTATAATCCTGTGTAAATACAATAGGGTATAAATAAAACACTACCCCCGTGTTGTGAAGCTGCGCGTGCGCGGGTCTGGTGCGACTGAGCGGGCGGCGCGCGCGTCACCTAGTGTTAAATACCCCGGTGTCATCGAGCCGAGCTTCGCGTCGCACCCACGTTTGTGCACAACAATTAGAGATATTAAGGGACATGTTCCACTACTGTTAGAGATGAAACAAGCTCAAATGGAAACAACATTTCAATACGTTTTCAGCTCTATTAAGGCGCTACCCGTAGTAGAGCATTTGAGATCCAGTTTCAGTCCCATTGTAATACCCAGGAAAAACTGGTTTCACTATGGGACCGAATCCCGGTTCCGCATGCACTAACCAATAGCAGTAATGGTACGAAGCATGGAACAAGGCCCTATCCAAGGAGGGACGGTTTATTGGCTGAAGTACAATAAAATTCAAATAACTTTGAAGTACTCCATAAATTAATGTGAGTTTTACTCTCAATAAAATTTCACACTTCAAACTATTTTTACACCCGTTTTACTGCACCGATGTGTTTCGAAAATTATATTTTCTGTCAGTAACTCATGGTTACCCTAAGATGACACAAATGTTATTATTTTAAACTACCAATTTGTAAGCTCTTTGATTTGCCAAAGAAAGAAAGGCTCATTATTAATAAAAGCACCACTTGACTACTGTCCTTATTTTTCTTTCGTTATTGCTGGGAGCTTTGCAGAGTTTTAAGCTTAAAAACTCTGACACGATTGGCGCAGTGGCTGAGCGATTGGACTGCTGCACTGCGTGTTGCGGGTTCGATCCCCGCACGGAACAAATATTCGTATGGCCTACAGGTAGTTGTTCCGGGTCTGGGTATTTGTGTATGTGAGTTTAAATGTTTGTAAACGCACTCACGATACAGGAGAAATTCCCAGTGTGGGGCAACGTTTTAAAAAAAAAAATATATATATATTATGCCTGGACTGTAGGCAGCTTATTTTTGACTATGCAAAAGTGTCTGTCACGGATCTATTTGAACGATAATTCTTTCCAGTTTGATGAAGCATTGAATATAATAATTGAGGCTTATGCTTTTTACGGGCAGGTAAGTGTTCAGTCATTCTAGAAAATCTGCCTATTCGACCCATATTCGGTAATGGTATTGGTCAATATGTCTCAATCCATTTTATTTGGCAAGGCAATTGATCAGTATAAAATTATTTCATTCGATATTCTTTCTAGAAGAAGATGATGTATAGAGTTTTTTTTATTAATATTTAAAGACGGCTTATTATTATTTTTCCTTTATATTATTTTGTAGCAATGGAAAAATGTGGCAGGTGACAATTTTTCACTTAAATAAAAACATCTCATAAAAACGGATAATGAAACCGTTATTCAAGTCTAATAAAATTAATGAGCTACACATAAAAAAAGAATGAATGGTTCAAGAAAAAAATATCAATAGGTAAAGATTTCCATAAACTTGGTTATTGACTCTTGATAATAAATTATTTAATTTTAAAAGTACGAAATCTTTATAAAAAAAACTGAGGAGGAACCAATCACTCGCGAACAGAGCTGTTTTCATTTGTTTTCTCTGACTTCAGACGGACAAATTGTTGGTTTCGTTACGTCGACGGACAAATTTTTAATTAGCAGTAGGTATATCAATCAAATCAAATCAAATCAAATCAAAAGTCATTTATTCAAACTAGGCTGATAATCAGCACTTTTCGAACGTATCATTGGTGCATAAAGAAATTATTTTCAAATTCAAAATGTAATGATAGAGTTTCTGACTAATACGATATCATAGGACATTGTATAGCTCTATACCTACTTAAATTAATTTAATACCAACGCAAAATGTGCTACTTTTATCCCTAAACTGATTTTTCAGCAACTGCAACGTTAGGAAAACTGTTCACTATGCTTCCTTGAATTTGCGGTTTCTTTATTAGGAATCGTCACGTCAGTGCAGCTTACGAACTGGCATTATTAAAGTAACTTTAAATGGACTAGTTTATGTTCATACTTACTTTAATCATACCAGTTCATTTTTAATAATGTTATAAATCTTTAATCATGAATTATCGACATAAGATATTGAATCCGACTAGCAAATAATTATGATTTTCAATTTGCAATAACGATCGATGGTTTGGGTTTATGAACTAAAAATTAATTTAGGTACTAACCTGTTTTACGATCCAGTTTGTCATGTTTTTAACTCATCAAGATTTGGCAAGTGTTTTATATAGGTACTTAGGTAGTCTACATTAAAGTTAGCACCTGTTTGAAATATAATCTACCAGTACTAGACCGGCGGCGGCGTACGAAGATTAAATGGCGTGTTTAGCTAGCGGCTACAGTTAAGTTGATATGTATCCCGTGGGAACGTTTTACCGAGGCAAGTCCAATGTTTTGGTCCAGGTCTTGAGCAACCCGCCTGCCAAATATCCAAATCTGTAGCTATTGGAGGCTGATTGATTGGAAAACATCCCATAGGAGAATAAACACAACTGTAGCTTGCGGTTTACCTAACTTATAGATTATTATATATTTATAGAACTTAAAGCAAAAACTGTACGAAATATCTTTTACCTTTTACTTTATTACGTTGTAGATATATTGAGTTTGAACATCACATTCACAAAATAAAATTCAAAATTCACGCTTTGTCCACATTTCACATTTAAGCATTGAAAGTATCCCTTGATATGTCAGTTTGTGTATCGAATGCTTTGCTAGACTTGGCAAGAAATAGTGGTAGAGGTTGCCACGAAATTTTTCCTTGTTTACACTTCCGTGCGTGCCTCATCAGAATGAAGCTAGTATTTTGGTACGTGTCTGGTTTGACTGCACTCGTAAATATTTTCTGTAAGTTATATAATATATCAGTACTAGTAAAGCTCTGTCAGTTGTGGGACGTAATGTGCTGTACCCGGAGTGTCCAGACTGCGCATTGCTATCGTACGTGTTGACGAGGTGCGTTGGCGCACGGAGCTCCTCCATCATTACTATGCACGGAGTGTCTCTTCCTTTCTTGCCGCCAATGTCAGTCGCATTGTTTACCGGCACGACGCTGTCGCCATCGGCCCACCTAACTGTACACACACGAACTAAGTGGACCCTGAAATTGGCAATGCCCTTGTTTTCAAATGTTCAAAGTTGACCCGAACGAGTGACCTAGCTTCTTGGGAAGTTTTGCTCATGTACAAGGTGTTAATATTCGCTTTTATTTAGATTTGTGTGAGATCGTAATGAACTGATGCTAGACAAGAGTTTTTATTATTATGTTATTAATGACTCGTTCGGAATCTGGATCATCCTGCCCTTTGGAAGAAGGACAAACCGGAACCGGTATGTGTTTACAGTTTACCGAGTACTTGTGCACTAGCATTGTGTATGTCGCGAGGGGGGGTTGGTGGTGGAGGGCGATGGCCTTCTTGCACCCCGCGTGCTTCGAGTTCTGTTTCAAGGCGAAGTTCAAGGTGGGCCGTTGGCATTTATTGTATGATTCGTCAACATTCGGTGTCAGATGCTCCGCGCCCACGCTCAGTATGGGTTCATAGTTTGAAATTAAATTAAATCCTAAATCAAATTATCTATTGTACTCGTAGTAACACTTTTTTTTGTATCACTTCTATTATAACTTAATAAGGAACAATAGGATGGAATTTAAGAACATTTGTTACTGAGCCGCAATGAATCATTGCACATCGAATCAATTTATTGAAAACGTAGGAATCAGTTTTTTGTTATAACAGCTTTCGTCGACTAATCCGCAGAATATTTTTACACAAAACATCACGCATGTAGTCCCTGAAGGGTTAGGCAGAGGTGTACCCATTACACGTATCCGAATAGAATATTCCTCATTTAGAATATTTTTAGTTATTCTAAATGACGGCACGGTTGGCGCAGAGGCTGAGAGATTGGACTGCTGCGCTGCCTGTCGCGGGTTTGATCCCCGCACGGAACAAATATTTGAATGGCCTACAGATAGTTGTTTCGGGTATGGGTGTGTTTATGTATGTGAGTTTAAATGTTTGTAAACGCATACGATACAGGAGAAATTCCTTGTATGGGGCAACGTTTAAAAAAAAAGAACGGTATAATGGTTAGTACTTTTTTATTATAAAAGTAACAGACCGATAATGGTAGATCGATACAGCATACAAGTTACAGTTATTTTACTTTTATCGCACATCTTTCGTCATCTTTATCACTATCGTCCATTTGTTTGTTTACAATGGTCACAAAGTTTTCACGATAACAGAATCCGCTAACAGAGCGTGGTCATGAGATCAATAGTTAGTTGTAAATTATACAGCGGTGGTGTTGGACGCTCGTGGTTCGATAGTTGTATAGCTCATAGCTGTTGCCAGTCGGTGTTGCGATGGCGTTGTCTCAACGTCACCTGTTTTTGAGCAAACGGCTTGTGACTGATAGCGGTATCACAGACGGCGGTGTTCTGGTGGATGAACGCGGCACCATCGAACAAATTGTTACTAGGGAACAGGCAGATAAAATTGTAGCTGAAAACGATGGAAAAATCAAGGTAATACGTTATTTTACCTCACTACTTAAAGTATGTACCTCGTGGGAGGTACGTCATTTTCCTCAAACCGGTGGCGGTGAGTTATTTGCATAGCATATATCTATGGTGATTTATCGTTTACCTATAAAACATATACTATATACAAGGTATATCCCTGGGTGTCATCAATCTAGTGTTAAATACTTAAAAAAAGTTTGTTATAAGCCAAACATTGTTACAGGTTAGGTCACGGTCTGACGGACCGGCCTTCATATATAACAACCGAGATCATCAAGTATATACTAAGTTCCAAGGTAAAGTGTGTTCAAATCTTATTACCTATGTTTTCAGGTGGTGGATGGCGGGAACCTGGCTCTACTGGCCGGTGTGGTAGACTCCCATGTCCACGTCAACGAGCCTGGTCGCACGGCATGGGAAGGGTTCCGCACAGCCACCAGTGCTGCGGCTGCTGGGGGCATCACCACCATTGTCGACATGCCCCTGTGAGTTATCAAAGTAATATTTGAGCTAGCAGGATGAACAAAAACCTTAATTTGTTAAGTTGCTACTCAATGGAAAGCTCACTCTTCAGCAATGGCGATACAGCATATTATGACATGTATAATTTGTACCCATATGGCGAGCGAAAGTGGCCGGCATAGAAAGTACCTTATGCTGACGGTGATCCGAAGCCCATATACTGCAGCTATCACACAGTTTACAAAGATATTATTGTGTCCAGTAAAATAAAGTAGTCCAGATAGTCATTTGTTTCTGAAGTTATTAAGTAAAATAGTATACTATCCGGTAAAAGGACTTTGCTATAAGTACATTTCACCAAACCAAGATTAGCCAAACAATGTTTTATCAACAGGCATGCGGTGTGCAGACCATCGTCTATTATTTATTACAGAATATCACGAACAATAATTAACTATCAACATTGAACAGTGCCAAGTATTGTTGTGATCACTAATTGGCGCTAATAATGACATCACACTAACTGCATACCTAATCATAACGTAAATATCGTAATTAATTAACAAAAAAATAGTCGCGGTTTAACCCGCAGTTTTTGATTTTAATTTATTGACCTTTTTTCTTATTGCTCGACTACGAGTCCCAGAGATAAGAGCGTTCAAATATACAAACAAACTAAACCATTCAGCGTTATTATATCAAAAATGTTCATCATCATCATTGTTCATAGAAATGGTGGAGTTACTCTAGTAGAGCAATATTGTACGTACAGTTTGTATGCTTAGTCTAACTTAGTTACTAACTTACTATAGTTGTGTGCACTGCTGACCTCATTTATAAATTGTAGTGCCTAATGTGCCTATTCATAAACGATAAAACATTACCCTACTTTCAGTAGAGCTGTGGCACTATATCGCTCATTGATAACTAGTACTAAGCACGATTGTCGATCAACTAAGTACTTAGTTAATTAAAATTTATTTAGTAAGTAGGTATGTTTTGTTCATATATTGACATAGTTAATGCATATTACATTCCAATTTAAAAACCAACCCTACTTTTGCAATGCAATGAAAATAAATATGGTTCTGCACACACAGTTCAAAATATAATCAATAAAAATATATACTGGAGATAGTTTATCGCATCTCAACATATCGTATCGATGTCCCACTAAAACGATATTTTTACCTTTCCTATCAGAAAATATCATACCTTACTATTTGAGATCTGTTAAAAAAATAGCACAACGGTCAGTCACCCGATGAATATTTTTTTAAATGCAATGAGAACAAAGGTTGTTCGTCGTCAGCATTAAATAAATTCGTATTAACTCGAGAGTAATTTCTACGACAAGCCAACACGCCAAAACAAATCGACAAACTATTGATCGACTTCTCATAATTTTCCAGAAACTCAATTCCACCGACCACGACTTTGGAGAACTTGAAAACTAAAGCATCTTCCGCAGAAGGAAACGTCTATGTGGATGTGGGATTCTGGGGCGGAGTTATTGTAGGAAACGACGTAAGTATGAAAATATGGCTATAAGACACGCTTGTCTATTGTAGACGGTACTGTAACCACGACACGTTTTCTAGCCGATAATCATTATGCTCCAGGGTTCCTTTTTACATTCCCAGCAAACAACCAACGGCTTACTATACACATAATTTGATTGTTAGCAATAATTATTTTATTATTTTCTAATCGAAATCAATACTTTTGTGACGATATACCGTCTCACACGGTCTACAGTTCCGCGATACAATACGCTTATATGATTCCATGCTGTTGCTACGACGCTCCTACGGTCTTGCTACGCGGCTGCTACGATGCGCCTACGGTTCCTCGGGCCCCGCTACGCCGCGCCTACGGTTCTATATTCCTGCTACGCCGCGCGCCACTGCGCCTACGCTCCTGCTACGCAGTTTCTATGATTTTGCTACGCTACGCGTGGTTGCGCGGCGGGCAGGAAGTGTCTATACGCTGCACGATACGTCCGACTAACTAAAACATGCGCGGGACAATCGCCCGTGATTCATTATTCAAATAATTATCCAGTACATAAAATGATTTTAGAATCTAACACGAAAAGCAAAGGTAGGGTTTACGACGGTGATCGACGCATTTGACCCCAGAGCATAACCATTATTTGCTTATTCATTGGACATATTTTTACCATAATTGGGTAAAAGAACAAGTTTTTAATGTAATGTGATCTGTCGCACTAAAATATAGCAGCAAAAGAATAATAAAACTTCCAAAAGGATAAACGGAATTCGTTAAAAATATAGCACTTCGCATTTTTATTTAAAGCTAGGTTATTCACTCTTAGAAATAGGTAAAACAACAAATCACTTCCCGTAGTTAATTTTAATTTATTTGAAGCGGAGGCGTTGTATCATTTCTTCTAAAACATTAAATAATTGTATTGTCTTATATAACATTAGAAGATACCGAAATTATTATTTCCGTGTTTTATTTAGTTTTAATATCATTAACTTATAAAAATAAACGTGTTACTTTTTCAGGATTCACTGCGAGATCTTGTAAAGGCTGGTGTGGTGGGTTTCAAGTGCTTCCTATGCCCGAGTGGTGTTGACGAGTTTCCCAATGTAGGGCCCGAAGATTTGGAAAAGGCCTTCGCTGCCTTAGAGGGAACAGGCTCAGTGTTAGCGGTAAGTATAAAAACGAATATTTGAATGATGTACATATTTGTTTTTTTTGTTTAAAAAAAAAAATATATTATTATTCTTTCATTTTATTTGCACTATTAATTTTTTTTAATGTCATAGTTCCATGCTGAACTCGAAGATAACAGCCCACCCAGTAGGAAGAAAATAAAAAAGAAAGGTAATATAGATTGTAAAAACATGAAACACAAAGTTTTTCGATGAAAACGTTGCCATATTTAATTGTAAAATGTAATGGTAGGTATATTAAAAATACGTAGCCACTTCTACATCGATTTTGAAATAAATTAACGATGTCATATTAAAATCAAAACTGGTTTAAAAACACCATGCCCTTCAATTGAGGTTAAATAACCTACCTACTAAAAACAATATTTTACCGAAACAAACGAATTACCTGCTTTTAAAAATAAGACAAAGGTTTTTTTAGGGTTCCATGCCGTATATCACAGCCATTTTACTCTGAGACTATTGGCACCACACTATTGCAGGGAGTAGGTGTCTTTAATAAACCGCTTCACTTCACATAAATTAATATGTAATGAAAAAATAAAGAATGTCGCTCTCCCTAATGTAACGTGGGATGCCTATCTACACCTTTTAAAAAATAATTTTGAGGTGTCTAAAACACTTTTTTTCTTTTTTTTGTGTTTGGCTGTTGAGTATTACTTATAATATGAAGGGAGCCAGATGAGCATTAAAAATATTGTTATATTGTTTGGTGCTACGGAACCCTGTATGTGCGAGTCCAACTCGCACTTGGCCGGTTTTTTTCATTAATGTACCCGTATGTATTCTTTTGTTTGTTTCAGATCCCGAAGAATATCAAACATACCTTGAGTCAAGGCCGCCCAACATGGAACTAAATGCGGTCTCGCTAATCAAAGATTTTGTTGACAAAACTGAGTAAGTTATTATTTTTAAATCACAACTGCAAAAAACAATTGTAACAAACACTCGTAACGAGAACAAGTATAAAGAAAAAAATACGAAGGAAATGGATTTTTATTGTACAATAAGTCTTTTATAAAAACCCCGTCAGATCCGTGAGGGTATTTTTAGGTATTGAGATTATATTCTAAATAAGACATCTTTTTTGGATAACAAGTAAAAATACCCCAATAAAAATTAAACGAAATGTACTAAAATGAGGAAAGGAACTAGTTATATGACTGCCCTCCCTAACCATGTATAAGATTTTCACATTAACTCGTAAAAGATGAGTGGTTCTCCGAGGTCCCTAAAAACGCGGTCACACGTTCTTAATTCCTAACCTATGTAACATTAAATTTTAGTCATAGGACCAATTACAGATAACTCTTTATTTATATATGTGTATAATTTCAACATTAAACATCTAAAATTATTTATATTTTTTATTAAAAAAAAATCGAATGTAGAAAAAGGGGGCAAAATCGGTGTTCTTCGCGTGTCATACTCTGTCCGCGCTCATAACTACATCATTATGCCCCTTTCAGATATAAAATGGTTTTTGTTTAAGATAGTGTAGAAGTTCAACATAGTGAAAAAAATTAAAAAATTAAAAAGACTCTCTATTATAGTTATAGTAATTTCTTTAACGGACGAACATTCTTAATTTTCAATATATTTTTTACCATTAGCGTCCGAGTACACGTCGTCCACGTGTCATCATCAGAGGTGGTTCCTCTGCTCGTGGAAGCTCGGAAAGCCCGGCTGGCGAAGGGCAACGAAGACTGGCGCGGTGGTGTCACAGCCGAGACCTGCCACCACTATCTCACGTTTAGCGCTGATCAGATTCCTAAGGGTCGCAGCGAGTACAAGTGCGCCCCGCCTATTAGGGATAAGGATAATAAGGTATATGATTACGTATAGCCATATATCTGCATCTGCAAACACGTAAGTAAGTTAGTAGTTTCGCGAGGAATGGACTGTCTGAAGTATGATATAGCTAGAAAGGAAGTGACTGCTGAGATGACGAGTAATAGAGAAGTAGATATGGGAAAAGAAAAAAGAAAGAAAAAGAAAAGACATGCTGCATGCATGCATGGCATGCTGCTGTGAATTGGGATAAGGGCCGGAAAATGAAGATGATTACAATGTTGTTTTCTTCTCATCAAATGGTTCTCTATGAGGAAATGTCTCCATTTGAATAATCGATCCTGCTCTTTAGGTCGCAAATTCGGAGAGGCTTTTCTTGCAGCGTGCAGCGGGGCGTTTAATGGAACTGTCAATATAACGCCACGCTGCACGCTGCAAGAAACGCTAGTCCGAATTGGCGGCCTTAGGAGAAACATCGTGGGCAGTGGGTGACAAAGTCACAGGTGCGATGTAGGTAGCTTCTCACATAGAGCCAGATTATTTTGATCTGTAAATGGGCTATTTGACTACTGTTCAAAATTTACGAAAATGTTATGTTATTTTAAAGGCCTAACAGAAATAACTCGATGTGTGAAAAAAATAATTAAATGAATAAATAAATGGAGTAGCTACATGCTTTAGAAGTTTTTGGTGGGGGCACTTTCTATCCTTGTTGCGCGAAACGGCCATTTGTACTACGTCACATTTCTGCAGCGCTGTCTTTGTTTAACACGTCATTTAAAATCAGTTAAAACTGAGCCATTTCTTGATCGATTTTATTACTTTTTTCACACATCGTGTTATTTCTATTATTCTTTGAAATAACATTACATTTTCGTGAATTTTTAACAGTAGTCAAATAGCCAATTATAATCGCCAACCAAACTAATCATATAAGAACTGATAAGTCATAGGTACTTACCGACTTAAAAACGTAGGGTTACTGAAAATACTAGGTAGACTAAGTCCAGGCTATACAGCTTTTAACCTCAATAAGGTTTGTGAGCTTGTGATAAGCTGTTGAGCTAATTAAATAATTTACCACGTGATAAATTTTTTTTTATCTTACGTACTGCAACCCACATTCGAAACTCGAAAATGTTTTACGATTTTTGTTCTTTTTTTTTGTAAACTGCCAGTCCCACTGAATAGAAGATATCGATGTTAAAGTATATGAACTTTTTTCATAATTAATTGTTTTTCTCTTAGAATGTTTTCTTTTTTATATGGGTTTTATGTTATCACAGTTTGACAATAAGGGAAAATGTTTAGATAAATAAAATGAAGAAGGGAAAAACAAATGCCTATAATTGCTAGTGTAATTAATTGAAACATAAACAAAGTAAGTTGGTCTATTTCATATTTTAAAATATTTTTTTGCAGGAAAAGCTATGGGACTACTTATTAGAAGACAAATTGGATCTGGTTGTGTCCGACCACTCTCCCTGCACTCCGGATCTCAAATGCTCGAATAATTTGGAGGCTTGGGGCGGGATTTCATCTGTACAATTTGGTAAAGACCATACATTAATTTGATTTATTATTCCCGTCTTATACAGGGTGGACGGAACACCGACGCTAAAACGGTTACCACGTATTCAGTAGGTTCAGAATTATGTTAGCGTAGGTGTCCCTCCCCTTCAACAAAATAAAGTTTTACATTACCCCGCCCCCCCACCCTCTGTCAATTTTGTTCTTGTAAAGCGCCTAATTTAGGCTGAAAACGCAAAAACATCAAAGGCATTTTAAAAGTAATAAAACTTTTTTTTTTGGCGGGTGGAAAATCATCAAATAACGGGGTCCCGCTCTTGGGCAGAGCAAAAACACAGGCGAAAGGGAGTGTCAGACTTCTACTGACTAAAAACCACCCATGTTCCTTCTTAGCCCTTCATGTCGAGGCCGCGGTATCTCTTGCGAACAACCCGCAGCCGTGTCAGAGGCCCTTGAGGCGGTTTAGAAACTCTGACACTAGGGTGTGTGGGGTCGTTAGAACTTACTGCCCACACGATAAGAAGAAGAAGAGCATTCTATTACAATATTATTTATTTTCTAGGATTATCACTATTCTGGACATCAGCGAGTACCCGCGGCCTCGACTTGACCGCGATCAGCAAATACATGAGTTCTGCGCCGGCCCGACTGTGCGACCTTCAGAACCGCAAGGGAGCACTGAAGGCTGGCCTTGATGCTGACCTCATATACTTCGACCCTGACGCATCCTTTACCGTCACCACTGAAATTATACGACACAAGAATAAGGTAAAATTGAAAAGCTGATATCAGACGCTTCAATTGAGACAATAATTGTTCACTCAAGTTAATGTTCATTTTACCTTGATTAATTCTACGTTACTTACTACATACAATACCGATGAAACAAAATAGGAATAACCCATCTATCTATATGATATTTTTGCGCGTTTATTTTTCGATTAATCGGTAAGCGTGTGAAATATGTTACCTAAGTCGGTATTTAATTAAAAATGAAACCATTCAGTGAACTTATCCGAAATCATTGGATATACACCGGTATATCCAATGATTGAAGAATGATGATTTCGGATAAGTTCACTGAATGGATTCATTTTTCACCTTTGCTTAAATAATGCTGAAGTCAAAATAGCCAAGTCAAAATAAACAAAATGTGCAAATGGCAAATGCGGAAATATGAAGAACACACAATAAATATTGTTTATTGTTATAATCGTTTACTTTTATGGGTGGAGTGAGATATTGTATCTTTTGCTTGGCCTTTCTGTAAAACGCCATAACTCTTTTTGGTAGTTATTCAGCAGCTCAATGGCACGTGTTTGCTTATTTGTAAATCTTTATCAAATAGCCGGACAGTAACAAGAGGGTATGACTGCATGTTTTTATAAAAGACCCACATTTAGATTTACGTACCTAAGTAGGAAGTAGAAAACATTTGAGTGCGGATATATATGGGGGTCTTAATACCCTAATACAGATAGAGCTAGTTAGATAGAGTAGGCTTTGAATAAATAAACAATAACTTTTTGCCAAGCAAGAAAAAACGCAGACTAAGGTGTAGGTAGGTTGATATACTGAGAAGGAAATATACAATTAGGACCCCTATAACTCAAACTCAACATTAATTACGTTATCAAGAGTAATTTGACTTTTTTTTCTAAGCCCATATTAACGGGTAATAAAGTTTCCCTGCGGGGACCTAAACCTGGGAATTTAGGAGGCAGAGGCAGAGAGGATCTGTAATAAAAAGAACTTGCCATGGTAATCCATTTATCCATCCAAATGCCCTTCAAGTTGTTGTTCTAGAACATGTTTGTTAGAAGATGTTGCCGGTTTCCTTTCAATATTTTCCTTATCTAATTATGTTCATTATCTTGTTTCAGTTGACGCCATACATCGGCAAAGAGTTAAAAGGTGTCGTGAAGAAAACCTATCTCCGTGGACGCCTGATATACGAAGACGGTGAAATTGTGGAGAAGCCGAAAGGAAATCTGTTGTTAAATGATATTTGAGAAGAACTTTTATTGCAATGTTAATGTTATTATTAGAGAATGTTGTTATTTACATACAAATATAGAAACGTTAAAGCACGGTGTATTTTTATTTTGCTGTCTTTGTTTTGTATTTAGTAAATGCTTTAAGAAGGTAAAGCTACAAGGAAAACTTGTAAAAAATATATCGTATATTCATATTATGTATACAGTTATCTTTGCAGCTAGAATAGAACACAATAGGTGTGCTATTGTGTTCAATTTATATCTAACGACTTACTTTTTCATCTCAATGCATTGACAACTTCAGGTTGTACACACACATAACATAACATCACGCCTGTAATCCCCGAAGGGTTAGGCAGAAGTGTACCTACAAGTACACCCACATTTCGCCAGTTGTTGGTTGTACCTACCAAAAAATATACATTGTGAAAATTGGGTCAATGAACACCATTTATTTGAACATGCTGTTGCCTTTCACTGAAATAAGATTTTACTAAACTAAGTGCAAGTTAATCTAGTCCGTAATGCTCAAAAGCAATGTGTCGTGATTCACGCCATCAAATGGTTTTGAGAGTCACAACAAATTCCTACAGCATCTTGGGACTCTTCCCAACTAGCACACTAGAGGAAATAGCAGCCTATTTTGCAACTTTTAGCTGTACAGTAGCGCTTTATGGGTTCAGACAGTGGTTTTAAGTTCTACTATTGCTTTCGTATCTGCTCATAGCTGTAAATATCACTAGGGGTAGCAGAAACTGAACCAAATGCCACTCTAGGTTTTATAAGAGTTCATTTTACAACCCATTTGCCGTCTATAGCTTTAGAAGAGAGTTAAAACATGTATGTTAAAGCTTAAAGCGGCAAAAAAGCTTCTATTGCTGCCGCTGTACGCTTCGGAACTGCATAAAGACATTAATTTCAGACTTTTTAACGGAACTGTATAAAAGATATATTTATCACTGTTCTGCCACTGATAGTTTCATTGCAGAAGTGATTTGTACTTTTGCGCAGACTTAAGTAGGAATTTGATCGACTGTTTTACTAATAGCGACATTAAGGCTTCACAATAGAAGCAGGAGAGTAATGGACATTGCCTACTCATTTGGTTAATTGAAATAAAAAAATATTTGAGATAAAATCAACTTGTTTTATTGGCAAATTGGCCCATAATTGACATTATTAAATTAGGTAAATTCTAAAACAACAACAGTATAAACAATATTTGCACAAAGACAAATTTAACTAAATCCGTGTATCTTAGCATGTTGCTGTGATTATCTTTGCTTCTGCCAATCTCTATGTTGCCGGGTCAGCTTCATCCAAGTTTCACCTACGGTGGCAGCGTAGCATTTTCTTTTCCATTCTTTGGACTAAAACTCGCCAAACTCTTGTCATTTCCATTGACTACCACTTTCGGACCTGGCTGGGTTTCCAGCTCAAGCCGGTAAGATGCAAAGTTCTTGTTTATTTTGTTGTTCATTATAAGTTTGGATTATTTTGAAAGGCATTCTGAAAACATGGTAAGACATAGTAAGTGTTGACAAACAATTGAAAGAGCGAAAAATATAGAAGCAGCTACAAACGATCATCGTATTTTAGGGTTTTCAACGAGTTCTACGGATCTCTAAACAAATAACCATTAGTGTGGTTCGATATCTGCAGTAAGTACGAAATAAAAGTGATTGTAAAGACTTGAACTGCATTAGTGGTACAGGTATTACTTGGACCTTCAGAAGAGTGAAACATAGCGCTTTGACGCGCAGAGAGGAAGTATTAAGGTTGAAGTTGCAAGTTAAAGCTGCTTCTCATAGACGCCATGTTTACAAGACAATTATTTATCACTAGCTGTGCCCGCGACTTCGTTCGCGTGCTTGTCGGAAACTAAAATGCGTCGCTTAGATAAAAGTACGTTAAATCATTGCCCTGCGTTAACTTACTGCCGCTGTAGAAAATAAGAAGAGGGTAATGCAAAGTACTGACTATGTCTAATACTAAAGTTTAGATGGATGGGTGTTTGTTAATCAACCACGTCAGAACGGCCGAACGGATCTTGAAGAAATTTGAAACAGGTACATTATAGTCGACAGGTACTGTCGTTGGCGCGTTCGTGTTCCACGCGCGCCTCAAAGATATGTCAGCAACAATTAAGGGGTCCTTTGGGGCCCCTTAATTGTTGCTGCCGTCTTCTGCCGGGGCTGACGGTTGTCCGCAAGAGATACCACGGCCCCGAAACACAAAGAGCTAAGAAGAAACGTGGGTGGGTTTTAGTCAGTAGAAGTCTGACACTTTCTTCCGCTCCGCCCAGAGCGAGATGAGTCATTTGATAATTTACGAACAACAAAAAAGGGGGGATTAGAGGCTGTTTCGAGAGGTACCTGTACCGAGTCTGGGACATCGAATCTGAAATGGAACCCCGTCACCTCCTTCTGCGAAGCAGTAATGCTAGCGAAAGAGGTGAACGTAAGAGGGACACAATCCCTCTTCCCAGCCGCCGCGGGAGACGCTCCGGGCATCGGGGGCCACGTGATGGCTTCCGGCCACCGTAGGCGCGGGCCTGTGAACGGTGAGTAACGGGCTAGTTAATCGTTCGTCAGTCCTATGACGATGGAGGCGCGTTCGTGTTCCACGCGTGTCTCAAAGGGATATCAGCAACATTGAAGGGGCTCCCAAGGACCGACGCCCGTCGGGGCTGCGGGTTGTTCGAAAGAAATACCGCGGCCTCGACACATAGGGCTAACAACACACCACATCTATATAAAGACATGTTTGGTGCAGTGGCTGGACGATTAACAGTAGCACTGCATGTCGCAGGTTCGATTCCCACACGGTACAAACAAAATATGCCGTGGGTTTTATCCAATTTTAATTTAGTTAAAAAAAATAGTATTTTTATACTGTGTAATTGGTAAATCTTTATTTGTTGACTATTCATGAAACATATGTTTATTTAATAACACCGCGGTTTAGAAAATGACATCAAATGAATAACGCCATCTGTCGAAGACGAAGATAAACTGCTAAAAAAGAGCGATCAAACACACTATAGGGTTTAGGCTATGTAGATTTTGAAAACAGCGTCATTTAGACTAATATCTACGTACCTTTTGCTATCATTACTTATTTAAAGTTATCTTGTGAAGGCATTTATTAATAAGTACCATACCATACCATATTCGTTCAATAGATGTCGTTGCTTGTCTCATTCTTGACCATAATGATAAGTTCTTCTTGAAAACTATAAATGCATATATCTTTTGATAGAGAGCACCGATTACGATGAAACAAAGACTAAGTAATAGCCCAAGTTACGCACAATATTTATGTATAAAAGTTATCTACATTCGTTTCGTAAATTTGACGTGATGCTTAGTCATCGAAACAGACAAACAGATAAACAGACAAACAGACAAAAATTCCAAAAATGCTGGAAATGTGTTCTGTTGGTTATACTTTAATACCCTGACAATTTTTTTTTTAAATGTTTTCGATGTACAAAAAAGATTTTTCTACAGATTTATTATATGTATATAGATATAGATTACTTGAGAAATTTATAGGTTTTTATCACAATTTGTAGTAAAATATAACTTAATATAGAACCAGCAACTTACTAAACACAAATATAGTCAAGTATTTAATTTCAATATCGTGTAGTATGTGATTTAATAATATTTATGTAATAATATTTTACATATTTTACGATATTCTGAGGTAATTATTGAGGCGCGTTAAAAATACTCCAATAATATCAACTATATGCACGATAAACTGATCTGCGTTTTTAGCCACTTGCATATAATACAAAATATAGCTCAAAAACACTTACCTTCACTTCACTTATTACCTATTTGTATTCAGTAATGTCTGACTCAGGAACAACAGATGTATTTAATAAATGAGAGACAAAGTGAATGATCAGTGATCCTTTATTCGTTCAGTTAAACCTGTCATTCATTCAATAAGCGCCACAAGAACTTTAGTGTGGTGTTAATTATTAGTTGCAGCTCCTGTAGCTTTTTTATGCCACTATTATGAAGTTCTAATGGAACTGTAGATTGCAAAAAGTTGTGCCCCTTTGGCTGCAAAGTGGCTGCACAAGGTCTGCAGTGCACGCTCTGGCACTTGAGCTTGGCGCCTTTGGGAATAATCGGATTAGCTCCAAAGCTCTTAAGCAACAGTTTGTGCTAGTTGGGTTCCCACGCATTAAATTATATGTACTTTAATAAAGTTACACCGGCGTCAGTTGTATAACGTTCTTTAGTGAAACCGTACTGTTGATCGTGTAAGATTCTTTTGGTGTTGAAATGATTGAGCATTTGGTTAAGCATTACTTTTTTAAAAACCTTGCTAAAAACTGGCACCACGGATACAGATCTGTAATTATTAGTACTGTCACCACATTTGAAAAGAGGTATGACCTTACTGTGTTTCATTAAATCAGGGAAAACTCTTTGGTCTACACACAAATTAAAGATTGAAGCTAAGTATGGTACAATAGTCTCAAGTTCTCAACTATGGATGTATGAATGTTCAGGTGAGGAATTAAAAGCCTCCGTTGTTTTTAAAGGTACATATATGGTGTAGTAAAGAAATTTACAAATTCTTGAGCTACTTCCTGATAAGCGCTTTTAGGACCACATGCTGTATTTTTGTGTGTTTTCCTGTCAGCCTCGTTATTTATGACTTTCGAAACTGTTTTTTATTTTATTTTCTGCTGTTTTGATCTTGTTGCTAATGTACAGGCCTTTAGCAACCTTGCAAGTATTTCGAAATATTTTTGAATACTTAGCAACATACTTGTTAAAAGTTTCAGTGTTTATATAAGGCCACACAGCTCAAAAAGTATTTCCCTACTTTTTCTGACCTCTAGTTGCTCAGTCACTAAATATAAATTTAGGGCTAATACTTTAAATCTTCTTCTCAAAAGTTTTATTGAATTCTGTGTGAACGATTGAAAAAAAAATATCGTACAATTCATTTATATTAATATCATCCTGGATATGATGGTTCATTTCACCTAACTTGTTCTGTAGGGAAATATTATATTTATTTAATTTCCTAGTTGTAACTAAAAAACGTAGGTCTAAATGTAATTAGAACTTTTTGTAATGGTGTATGACACCCATTGCCTGAATTAAAGTATGAGGTGACAATTAGTGAGGACACGCCACGATAGTGGCGGTAAGTCCACTCTTTGAGGAGTGGCTGGAGAGGCGCCACGGCGCCCCCACCTTCCGCCTGACGCAGGTACTCATCGGACACGGTTGTTTCGGGAGGTACCTGCACCGAATCAGGCGGGAGGAAACGCCCGGATGCCACCATTGTGAGGATCGGCCGGAGGACACGGTGGAACACACCGTGGAGGTGTGTCCCGCTTGGGCGGAGCCCCGCCGTGTTCTCGTAGCGGCGATCGGCGTCGGCAACCTCTCGCGTCCAGCCCTGGTGCAAGCCATGGTCCGGGGCGAGGAGGAATGGGACGCCGTCGCCTCCTTCTGCGAAGCAGTGATGCTAGCGAAGGAGGTGGCGGAACGTGAGAGGGAGAGAACCTCTCGTCCCAGCCGCCGCGGGAGGCGCTCCGGGCGTCGGGGGCCACGTGGTGGCTTCCGGCCACCGTAAACGCGGGCCTGTGAACGGTGAGTGATGGGCTAGCTCGCCGTCCGTCTTATAACGACGACAGGCCGTGTCGACGGGAGGGGTTATTTCATGATTTTCCACACGCAAAAAAAAAAAGAGTAAATATACAACATATTAGGTATATTTGTACGAGTTTTATTTATGTATGACTGTACATACAAAATGTTTAACTAAATATTATGTGAAGAAGGACATGAAAAAAAAAAGGTGACAATATTAGTGCCACGCCGAATGTTGAATATCCAAGCAAGCTTTTAATTACGACATTAATTTAGGTAGAGCCTATTAAAATAAGGCTAACCTGGCTAAAAACAGTCATAAAACAATTTCTGTTGTCATGAACGCGCGGAAACTGAACATGAATAATAGTTTCAATAGCCTCCAAAAATAAATCGTTTATCTTTCAGAATGGATTTTATAATCAAGTTGTAAACTTATAGTTCTACTTGAAAACTGCTTCTTTACGCCTTGGTGCCGCCTGCTGTTCTCCTCATCGCTGTCAATCTGGTGAAACTGTCAACAGCTTTGGTCACCACAGCCTGTCATGCATCCGTAGTGCTGGTCGTTTTGCACGGCACGCGAACTTAAACGCAAAAATTATAGCAAACAATATGAAAAAGGTGTGGTGATATTGTGGTGATATGATACAATACAGACCATCAATTTTATTTATTAGTGACAAATAAAATAGAATTGATGGTCTGATCTATTGAACGACTTTCTCCGTGAAACCAACATCACAAACGTAAATAACCCTCCTTTTGGGCTTCGCCGCAGTCGGGTAAAGAATATCAGCAGTCCCATACAAAACCACAATATGACTTCCGATCCTAATATTTGATTGGGCAGTTGATCAATTTACCATCACATCTTTCTGAAACGCTTAAATTCGCGCTTTAGAGATGCAAGCAAGCATCGGTGATGCAGTAGAAAAAACAACCGTCTTCCAAAAAACCACTAATAAAGTCTAAAATAACTTTACTTTCGAAAGACTTTGTTTGTTTCATTGAATATTTGCCAACAAAAAATTCAACCGAATTGGAAACCTCCTTTTTTTGAAATCGGTTTATAAAACGAGAATTCAACACTGATTTCATGCAAGATGGTCCTACTAAAAACCGGTATAAAAATGCCAAGCAAAAAACCTGAAGCTGATTTTGATGTCAAACATTTAAATAAGTTCAAGTTCATGTCTGGCTGGCTTTAATGATGCCAGTATGTAGGTTAACGATATACATCCAATTTAGCAAGCAAAAATTAAGTTAGTATAAAAATGCAAAATTACCCAAGATTTCAATATTATTTGGACGCTGGATCATGCCTCAGTATTTTAATCAGAACAGTTCAATAATTAGATAGGTACCTATCTAACATTGTGCCGAAATCATATTATGGTATCAAAACCATTGATAAAAACAGTATCTATCGACCTAAATAGATATCCCATAAACCTGATTCGAAGCTGGTGAAAGAATGGGCGAAATCTGATTATTGAAACTAGGTTGACATCTTCATCAGTTTCAAAAGATACGGTAGCGATCCAGCGACTATCAGATCAGTATCTCAAATAATAGAATCTGGCGATAAAGTGTCACAGTGCGTATACAGTATTGTTCATATTCACAGACCGCATTTTAACGCTCTGCCGACAACATTACTTCTGTTTGTCGAAAAACGTGTTTCATTACCAACAAATTAGTTTTTACACGGTCGCGATTATTACTCGAACAGATAATTGCCTTTGTTTGTCATTGGTGTAAAGAACAGCAATAAGTAAAGTTGCTCTCGTCTTAATTGCTATTCAGTTTTTACGAAGCAGCTGCACAGTATCGACCACAATGTTGCTGCCACACATTTTATTATCAACGTTATTATTGTGTAAGTTGTGTGCAAACATAAATATCGGCAATTTTTTGTGCGAAACATCGATAGTAATGTAAATAGTTTTATTTATAGCGGGAGTTACCTGTCGAATCATTGGGACATCAAAAAAACCTTTAGAAAAACAATTATTCTTAAGTCGCCATGTGGTTACCGAAACCGAGGAGTTTGAAGGTGGAGTCTTGGTTGACGAGAGCGGAGTCATTGAAGCTGTTCTGAGGAAGGAAGCCGTTGATTTGTTACTAGGCTCTGAAAAAAGCAGAGACTGGCAGGTATGTGCAACTTTTATAAACCGGCTCTTCGTTGCGATAACAAGGATAGAGACCTAAATATATACTGTGATTTATGACTTAAGTAATTGTTCACGTAGACGTAGATGGTTTGGTTATTCTTTAAGAACACATTTTTTTACATGCCTAGTGTTAGAAATTTATTTTTTATCTTTGTATCTATTTATCATTTATCAAAAGTAGGCTTTTTTTACTGCGATTGCGATTAGATGTTATCAGTATCGAATTTTTATAACTAGCTTACCGCTAGGCAGCGCCAATAAATGATTAGATCCCTTAAAATGTTTGCAAAAATTAGAAACCATAATAGATTTTTTTTTAAATACCTGTGTTGTTACTGTTTACCTGCCACCGTCAAAGTAATGGCCTACAAAGATTATGCGCGTGACGGTCACGCTAAGTACATATATTTTGGTTCCCTATTGTAATATTAGTTTAACAATTCTAAGAAACATTGATTTATTGTCTCAAGAGATTCATTATACTTCGGTAAGTCGAATTGAAGACAATGAAAACAACTCACAAGGTCCTGTAGAGCAGAAGTAGAGTAAATGATCTTTAAGCTATTATTTTATTTTTCTAAAGACTCCATTTTTTCGTCTATTTTGCAGTTAATAGATGGCGGATCCTGGGCTTTAATGGCAGGAGGAGTAGACTCTCATGTGCACGTGAACGAGCCCGGCAGGACTTCCTGGGAGGGATATGTAACGGCTACCGAGGCAGCTGCGGCCGGGGGAATGACCACCATCATCGATATGCCTTTGTATGTCTCCTTGATTCTTGTTCTCTTGTGCAAACGTGGTGATCAATGATCATGCTTTTTCTGGATGGAAAGAGAGAAGGCTCTTCTCATACAGACATATAAATGGTGGTATCATCAGCACGAGTCTAACAGTCGGTCTGTTGATGACAATAACCTATAATCAATAACGTAAGCTTCCGGTTATTTATCTTAGATAAACATGATTGGGTTTCTTATCGTACTTTTGTTTGGTTTTGCATGTCTATGACGCATGATCTAATTTTTTTTTGTTGGCTGGGACATCGTCAAATAACTCCTCCCACTCTGGGTGGAGCGGAAGGGAGTGTCAGACTTCTACTGACTAAAAACCACCCATGTTCCTTCTTAGCACTATGTGTTTCGGGCCGCGGTATCTCTTTCGAGTAACCCGCAGCACCGTATGGTGATCGATCACCGTTTCCGTATGATGTCGGACGTAAAGAATAGCACCATCCCATATCTTCCCGTGGGTGTAGTAAGAGGCGACTAAGGGACTTACCAGAGAATGGGCAGCTGCGTTCTCTGTGCCTTTGTAACAACCATACTGCGATCGCCAACCCACCTGCCAAGCGTGGCGATTATGGCAAATCCCCCCTTTCTGGGGGAGACCTATGTCCAGCAGTGTCTTTTGGCTGAGATGATGACGATGAACCAGCAGCACGCATGACAGCTCATCTGCTAAGTTTAATAATACATGTTCTAATCAAGCATAGCTGTAAGTTGTAAGCGGTAGCGGGATTCGGGAAAGAAGCGTTAGTCAGCTGCATTCAATTATTTTTAGAAACTAAACTTAAATATTATTATTCCAATTTACAGGAATTCCATTCCGCCTACGACGACTCTTGAAAACTTGAAAGTGAAAGCCAATATTGCGAAAGAAGAAGTATTTGTCGATGTTGGTTTTTGGGGAGGCGTTGTTCCAGGAAATGAGGTAAAATTGTAATACAGGTATATCATCATTTCATCATCACCATTTCAGCCAAAAAAAGATGTCCACTGCTGGACATATGCCAGGTGTCGACACATTGACCGGTCCCGTGCGTCTCGCATCCAGCGGGTCCCCGCAACCTTCACCAGGTCATCGGTCCACCTAGTGGGAGGCCTTCCAACGCAACGTCTCCCGGTTCGCAGTCGCCACTCCAGAACTTTCCGGCCCGATCGACCATCCGTTCTGCGAGCAATGTGCCTTGCCCACTGCCACTTAAGTTTGGCAATTCTTCGGGCTATGTCGGTAACCTTGGTTCTCTTGCGGATGTCTTCATTTCTAATGCGATTCCGCAAGGAGATTCCGTGCATGGCCCTTTCCATTGCCCTTTGGGTGACTTTGAGCTTTCTGATGAGGCTCATAGTGAGCGACCACGTTTTGGTATATACAGGTACATACTCATCCTATAATTTAATGGTACATAAGGGTAAACAGAACGGCAATAAGTACGTAATAATTCTACAAAAAGCGGTCAGTTCAGACAGTAAGATGTACACGTATTACTTTCTTCAATCAGAAATAAACCGCCATGTTCCACAAAAAAGACTATAAATGTTAGGAGAGAACATTGTTCGACAAACGCTATTAATGTTGCTGAAACGGTAACCGGAAGTTTCAATGAAACCTGTATTATTTTCCTTCAACAATCTTGTCCTACCTAGCAGGCCGAGACAAACGAGGCCAAATTAGTAAACAGAGATTACAGGGTAATTAATTAAATATTATTTGTTTCCTGGTCTGTATTTTTCCTCTTTTTCAGGAAGAGTTACAAGAAATGGTGAAAGCTGGTGTGGTTGGTTTCAAATGCTTCTTGATCAACAGTGGCGTATCGGAGTTCCCCTACGTAACACCGGAAGATTTGACGAAAGCCTTGGTCTATCTCAACGGCACTGGAACCGTTTTAGCTGTAAATATTACACACTCATATATATTCTTATTTGTAATAATAATGTATTGTAATGGAAGCAGAGAAGGATAAGCAATTCAAGTATCTAGATCTGTCTCGCGAGGTTGTCGACATGTGGGACGTGAGTACAGCGGCCATCAAGGGCTTAATTCAGAAAGCAATACTTTTGGACACGGCGCGTATTGTTAGGAGGTTCCTATCTCAAGAGCTCTGACCATGGGTACCTCGGGCCCTGATCCCGATACCGGTGGGCTACTGAATAAACTGAAGAGTAATGTATGGGTTAAATTAAAATTATTAGTTGATTTTCAGTTCCACGCTGAAGTACAAATCGGTGAAGAGAGGACTGAATGCAATGATCCATCATGCCCAGGTATTGAACTATCTATACTCACTTGAACATTCATGAATGTGCTTATAATTAAATGAACAAAAGTTTGATCATTCTTCCTTGAAAGTAGGTAAGAATCTGTGTCATATACTTTTAAACTGACTTCCTTTGTGATCTCGTATTTAATATTTATTTGTACTAGCAGTTGCTCGAGATCTTCGTGCGCGCGCGTGCTTTTATTACAAAATATGACTACTATTTGAATCGGCATTTGTTACCACAATTTCGAGGATATTCATTTTTTTGCACAGTACCTTCTACCCTAATCCTTTTTCTAAAATAAAAGTAGTCAACAGAAGACAGACAAGTTAAAAAAAGTTGTTGTAAGTAGCTGATTAAGTAATATTATACTTTCATAAGCATTCAATCTAACAGCTTTTCTCGTTATTTTTTTGAAGATTCTAATTAAAAAGATGACCCGGTCACCCGGTTCTAGGTTTATTTGTGAATCTTTAAAATCCGGTTAGAATAGTCTGGAAGACGATCCTAAAATAGTAGTGAAAAGACTAAGCTAGGATTATTACTAAGAAATACTGTATTTATATTCCTTTTTACCATTTCAGACCCAGTTCTGTACGACACTTACCTAGCATCTCGTCCCGAAATAATGGAGCTCGAAGCAGCCTCATTAATCGCATCACAATTGGACAAAACCGAGTAAGAAATCTCTTTTCATTATTCGAATATTATACAAAATACCAGTATGATAACAGGTCATTGAATATCTTATAGAAAAAGAATCGCTCACGCGAGTTTCTATAAGAGAAAAGACGACGATGAAGTAGATACTGTAGTACAAAGACTATATAGCCACAATACTCTATGCTGTAGTAGATATTAAATAGCCATTTAGAGACGAATAATAAACGAACCGTTATCAATAGTCACTACTACTGATGCACGCAAAAAATAACAGAAAAAAAAACTAATTCTGACGGTTTGTTGGCAATAATCTTGGTCATCTCGGTGAAAATTGGATATACATTAGCATAATCAGCCTATAATACTGTTCCCACAGCTGGGACACAGGCCTCTCTATGAGAGGGACTGGGCTATAATCCCCAGGCGAGCCCAGTGCTTGTTGGTAGATGTCACATGACTTTTGGTTCTGAGACATTCCGGTTTCCTCGCGATGTTTTGAGAGCAGTGATGAAATATATATAAATTACACAAAGTAATGCGCCTGCCTGGGTTCGGATCAGTTCGAACCCACGACTAACTGCTTTGTAATCGAGGCGGCCACCACTGAGCTATCTTCCGAAGTTCCCTACAATACAATACCCGGTTCTTTGCGTTGCACCTTGAGCTCGGTCAGACTTGGGTCAAACGTAGAGTGAAACGCCCCCAGCATGCTTGCTACGCTGCTTTTGCCGATCGATACGTTATCTACACTCCAAAGCGTATCGACTTCTTCAACGCCTATCGATCACTATGGCCTACCAACTTTGCAAGCTATGATATACCAGTGCTGCACCGGGTTCTTTTCTCTATTACCATTATGATATTATTATGACAGTGTTCACGTACACGTGGTGCATGTCTCAGCGGAGGGCGTGGTGCCTATCCTAGAAGCGGCCCGAAGGGAGAGAATCAAGGGAGGTTACAAAGGTTGGCGGGGAGGTGTTACTGCGGAGACGTGTAACCACTACCTCACCCTCAGTTCGGAACAGATCCCCCCTGGACACTCCGAGTATAAATGCGCGCCCCCGATTAGGAATATCACAAACAAGGTACCTATGAATGACTACGTTTAATTAATACGTTTAGGGTAGGTGGAAGTACGATGACTTAAACTATGGCCGTCATCCACTAGACAGATTTTTATTCGACGAATTTACGGCTTCTTTCAGTGAACCTGAATTTTGCTTTGTTGACAGAGTATTAATCGGTTGTTTACCCAATATTCTAGAAATTAATCCTATAGAACCTACTCACTTTACATAATGTCTCACTTACAGCAAAAGTTATGGGAGTATATTCGAGATGAAAGATTGGATTTAGTCACATCCGACCACTCACCCAGCGTGGCGGAGCTGAAAGGACCAAACTTCATGACAGCCTGGGGTGGAATATCTTCTGTTCAGTTTGGTAATAATAAAACTTTATTTATTATCATTGAAAAAAAACCCCCACTAGGTGGAACGATGACCTGGTAAAGACGCATGGGGCCGGTCAATGTGGCGACACTTAGGGTAGGCCTATGTCCAGCAGTGAAATGATGATGATGATTTATTCTTACCTTGTCGATTTTCAGATCTTTCACTATTCTGGACGGAGGCGAAAGCCCGCGGATTTTCACTGCGTACCCTGAGTCACTATTTATCGGCGGGTCCGGCTCGCCTGTGTGGCCTGCAAGAGAAGAAAGGCTCAATAAGGCCAGGCCTTGATGCTGACCTCATTTTCTTCGATCCTAACGCGTCTTTCGTCGTCACGCCCGATATCATAAGATACAAAAACAAGGTGACAAAAGCTATGTTTTATTACAAAAGTCAATATTTTTAATAGAGAACATTCAGATATTTCTTAGGCAAATTATTGTATAATCAAGTTAATTTTATGCTTATCTTACTAGCAGGTTATGAAAGACATCCTGTCAAATCTATCTTATTTATTAAAAACGTTGTTCAAAATTATTTCGCCATCGATTTAAACAGTTAGTTGCCTAATTTTTAACCTGGACTGTCGTTGGTCTAATGGTGACCACTTCGCATGCACTACTGCTGAACATGAAACCCTAGGTTCGACTCCTGAGTCAGGCAAAGTGGGTTTTTCCATCAGGAATCTTTCAGTACCTACCAGACACGGCGTCTGGATTTGTGACCGGTTGGTTAATTGCCAATAGTCTCGCATCCTATAACATGGGACTTAGCGTAACTATCGAAATGTGGGTGTAGGTAACGGGTAACTGCTGCGACGTTATGTTATATTTTAAGAAAATCACAACAAAAATATCAATGCTGCAGTAAGTAAACTCTGTCAATTTAATAATTTTCTGTTAATTTCAGATAAGTCCCTACATGTATAGAGTGCTAACGGGAAAAGTTATGCAGACGTATGTCAGAGGACAGCTGGTATATTCCGATGGGGAACTGATTGGAGGACCTAAAGGAGAACTATTATTAAGCTATGATTATTAGGAACTTTAATAAATAAAAAGCATTAGGTATTAAACTTTTACAAAAAAAAGTTTTTTATTTTCTGTAAGCCAGCCTACCCATAAATCAGGGGTGGCTACAGCGGGTGGTACCGGCCGCGGCGCCGTTATAGGGTTGGGGAACCGGAAAGCTTTAATAATGTTCCCGAATGTAAAGGAGAAAGTTTTAGCTGTGTTGTTCAACAAATGAGAAAATATGTTGCATAATTACACAAAGTTACTAGGTGTATTTAGCAGGTGATAGAAATCTGAAAGACCATAATATTATCGTCTGGGAAATATTTCCCAGAGCACGGACGCCGATTGCTTGAGTGATTACCTACTGTTTGCGAGTTGGGACCTTTTCATTACGATTTTTATCAATGTTCACGATTGCAATTGTTGTCATTTTGTAAAGATTCAGTGACACACAATTCACCAAAAATATTCATTATCATCTTTAGGCGAGGGATGGGCTATAATACACCACGCGGGCCCAGTGCGTGTTGGTAGATGTCACATGTCTTCGAATTGTATGGTTCTAAGACATGCCGGTTTCCTCACGTTGTTTTCCTTTACCGTTTTAAGAGCAGCGGTGATGAAATAAATTACACAAAGTAATGCCAGGCGCATGGGTTCGAACTCACGACTTACTGTTCGTAATTCGGGGCCACCACCACTAGGCCACCGCTGCTCTCCTATAAATATATTAAGTAACAAATTAGGATCGAATTTGATGGTATTTGGAGGAAGAATTATTTGGCATACTGAATGCAAATAAAATTGGGATCAATCAAGCTATAAAACAGTTTTATGCGGATCTCTCATTGTACGGAATATATGTATAAAGCGAGGCCATGTTACACTGAAAAAGCTTGATGTGTCGCTGTGTTACTATTTGATGAAAAAAGCATTAAAGGAACGTTTATGAACTCAGAGGGTTGTTTGGTGATTTTAATTATAATTACCTACTCAGTAAAGTCACATTTGATACGGTCGCGAAAAATCGAATTTCGCGGGCTACCTTGTCGCATCAACCTTAAACTTTTATTGAACTACGACGTATTGTAATTAATTGAGTTTTGATTTTTGTTTAGTTTATATATTTTGTTGTTATGTGTAGTATAGTCATAAGTGAAATGTTGAGTTTTTATTTAAACCTGAAAGAACTGGGGGTCTACTCGCACGGAAATGTTTCCAAACGCGCTTTGTCATAGCCAAGTCGGTATTTTTCAGTTGGTAGCATTGTTTGTCGTCTAACCGTCGCGCTTCTTTGAATGAGTCTTTTATTTGTTATTGTAATGCTTTTAATTTTTTTCGCACATTGATTTTGCCTATGGGGTTTTTAAATTCAATATATTATTTGTTAATATTAAATTACTCAACTCTTCTTGTGGTGTTTCGAGAATAATTATAAAAGGTATTCTAGTGTCACTTTTGACAGAAATACTAACCTAAAAAGTAAAATGAAAATCGTACAAAACTAGTCCAAACTTTATTAAAATTGTGTATTGTTTTATAATGCTGTTTTTAGATGCCGAGTGTAATAAACAATAGTATTGACACAACACGTCCGGTAGACGGCACCAAAATGCAACTAGAATCTTTGGAATTGGCTGGTTGCACACTAGACCGGTATATAAGTGCTGATAATTCGCGCCCTTCGTTTTTAGAGGTTTGTTGAAGCATTCTTACCTCCTCAAATATCATTCACTGTGTAAAAATCTAAGTTTTTGGCGAAACTATGTTTTGAAACTTCTTAACAAGTGTTATGTATTTGTTATTGGTACTTTGTAGATAACTGGAATAGCCACTCAAAGAAGTCCAACATGCAGTGGGCTAAACGCAGGAGACTACAGAAACCTCGCTGCCCTAGTGAATCACCCCAGCTTGTCGCAATTGAAGATATTAAATAAAGTTCCACTGCCACCTGAAATTATGGAACACTTTGCCCGTATCCTTTACAAAACATGCCATTCTATTATTATTTAAACCTAAGCCACTTGTGTAATGAAATTAGAATTTATTAAACCATGGTCATAATACAAATTCATCAATTTGTTAAGTGTTAATTTAAAAAAAAAAACTATTGCTCTTAATTTGTTTTAAAATCATGTAAACATGTCTATAATGACCATGATGAACAAATTTGAAATTGATCTGTTGTGTTATTATTATGAATTACATGATCTTTTCCTTATAAAATGTTCAGATATGCAGTGCCACTGTCTAATGGGAGTCTTTCCAGAAATCAGCAGAGTATGGCTTGCAATAGACAGTAATATATATGTATGGGCCTTTGAACACGGGAGTGATGTAGCATACTTTGATGGACTTGGCGAGACTATAGTTAGCGTGGGCTTAGTGAAACCCAAATCTGGAGTATTCCAGAATTTTGTTAAATATTTATTAGTCCTCACAACCACAGTTGAAATAGTAGTCTTAGGTAAGAATTCTTTTTATAATAGCTCACATTGCCACATTTTTATTTAACAGAACCTATCATACAAACTTCAAATCACTATAAATGAATCTAATTGAATAATTATGTTTCAGGTGTAACATTCTCTTCTAGTAAAAACGATGGGTCAGGTGAATTTCAAGAGATACATCTAGTTCCCGAGCCAGTGTTTGTGTTGCCCACTGATGGTATTTCTATGATGTGTGTCAAGTCCACAGCTAAGGGAAGGATCTTTATGGGAGGCAAGGATGGATGTCTTTATGAAATCACATACCAGGTACTTAGCACTCAATAAAAAAAGAACATGCAAAATGTTAGTTACTTGGTAGTAGTTAGTTTCATCTATTCCAAAGATCTTTACTGATTTTTACTCTTTCAGAATCTCTGATATAAATGATTAAATAGCATATTTTGTTGCATTTGCAAGGTGTTTAGTTTAGTTTAGTTTAGTTTAACTGGGCTTTTGTCCGCACTTAGCCTCTTGATTGGGCCATTGTGCGTGCTGTTTAAATAATACCTACTCCAACCAACATAGGTCGTCCCAGAATTTTAGCAGCCTTCCCAGACTGCTGCAGGCTTCTGGGAGAGTTAATGGGGATCGTAGAGTTTGTGCCCGGTGATCTGCCACGCTCCTGCACTCTAGGAGTACGTGCCTATTTGCAAGGTGTATTACATTCTTGTAAATCTATTCCTAATCAAATGTCTCTTGCAGGCTCAGCTAGGGTGGTTTGGAAAACACTGCAAGAAAGTGAATCACTCAACAAGTACACTATCATTCCTAGTACCTACGTTCCTCAGTGCGGCCTTGTATGACGAGGACCCTATAGTTAAGATTGAAGTAGACAATTCTAGACATATTCTGTACACATTGAGTGAGAAGGGATGCATAGAAGTGTTTGATTTAGGCGCCGACGGCGAAGGACTGAGCAGGGTTGTGAGGCTAACACAGGGGAAAATTGTTTCTTCAGCTTTTGATATTGTGAAGTAAGTTACTATACAATTACTCTCAGTTTTAATCAATAAAAATACAATCACACTAACATAATTTGTATTACACATTGCCAAACCCTAACTAGTTAGATGTTTGAAAAGAGGTTCACTATCTTGATAACATTGGATTTTAATCAAGTTTTAATTTCAATACAGGTTTATTTTTATGTGTCAGCCTTGCCTATCCCATCGGGGATTACAGGCGTGATGTTATATTTATCAAATGGTAATTTATTTTCTTTCTTTTTTTTAGAACATTGGAACCCAGCAACTTTAAACCAGTTGTGGCAATATCTGCAGTAGATGAATCTGAGTCTGATCACCTTAATTTAGTAGCTGTAACACAGACTGGCGCTCGTTTATATTTTAGTACTGGAAGTTCAGAGTAAGTGTTGAACCAAAATGTATAAACTTCTAATTAGTGGTACATCATCATCATCAGCCTATAATGTTCCCACTGCAGGAACTCAGGCCTCCTCACTAGGAGAGGGATGGGCTATAATCCAATATGCAGGCCCAGTGCGGGTTGGTAGACGTCACATGTCTTCGAATTTTTTGGTTCTAAGACATGCCAGTTTCCTCACGATGTTTTCCTTTACCATTCGAACCCACGACTTCCTGTTCGTAAGTCGCCACCACTGGCCCACCGTAGCTAATTAGTGGTAGTACTATTTTAATGCTTATTTATGTGACTTTAGTGCGACTCAAGGTGCACCCCAAAGACCGCAGTATCTGACGTTGCTGCACGTACGACTACCGCCGGGATTCACACCTAACTCGTCAGTATTAAAGCCGAAACAAGTACACAGCGCTGTTTATGAAAATGGTGAGTAAAAAATTTTATTTTTTTTATTTCTTTGAGGTATTTTCTTAACTAAAATAAATAAATGATGTAAATCTTCATAAATGCTTCTAAACTATAATAGTTATGTAAATCACATTTATTAAATTGTATTAGGTTCACTGGTAATGGTATGTTCTGCGGGCGGCGGCGGCGAGGCAGAGACGCTCTGGTGCCTCTCCCGCGTGCTAGCGTCCGCAGCCACGTTCAGCGAGTCGCACACACTGCTAGCTCTAGATGGGCCAGCCTGGGCGCTCACCGCGTTGCCGCATTATCACTCCAAGCATCTCTCTCAAGCTATGCTCTCCAAAAAAGGTGAGTAACTATACCGTAAATGAAAGCTTACGTCCATAAAAACTTCGGTAATTTATAAAACTTGGGGGATTACAAGTCACTGGCCACAAATAGAAACCTATATTCATTTAAACAGATCGGTATTTTAATAATCTTGTTATAAGTTAATAAAGAGGCTATTTCTAAAGCAAGATAATTGGATATTTTAGACTTTTAAAAACACTGCTTGTGGTCATTTAAAGTCCACAATACGGAAAGTTTTTTGAGAAACAATAGTAAATAACATCTTTAAAACGTGTTGTTATTTTGTGTTTCAGAGGTGTGGAGCGTGTCTCGCTGGGCGGTGGTGACCGGCGCAGGTGCGTGTGTAGTAGAAGCTGGAGCTGCACCTGATCTGTTGAGAGCACTTCTACGTGATTGCCGCGGACCTGACGCTCATCCAGTCAAGGACTTCTTCCAGGTATCCTATTAATTTATTAGAGACTACTAATTTGAAACGCGACATTACCAATACTACTGTACTACTAATATATTTTCTCTACTATAATCTTAATAAAATCCCACAGTTGTACAGCGTAGAACAAGCGTGCGCCTGCGCTCTGTTCTTGGCGTGTGAGGATATAACCAGTGGCGACCTCTCTATCAGCGAGTGGGCCACCCGTGCCTTCTTCCTCTACGGCAGTCAGCTGTCTCCGACGCCTATGTTCCAACAGCCTTCACAGATGCCTTCTACTATAAGTAAGTAATAAAACAAACCACCAAGAAAAAGAAAATTCTTTCACTGAAAAATACATCAAATTGAAGTTGAAATATGTAAAGAAATGACACAGAAAATGATGTATACATGTTTATTTTAGATTCACCAAAGTTCTCGCCGCGGCAAATGTCAACCCCAATGTCGATAAGAGGACCACAAGGCCAAATGCAGCCAGGAAAACTGAACCAGTCATACCAACCAGGCCCTATGAACCAGTCCTTCCCTGGATCACCAAACCAGTCTATGATGCCTCAGTCCCCATTCCACCAGAGCATGTTGAGTCCTGGCTTCAACCAGTCCTCATTTGTGGGTAATATGACCCAACAACAGAGGGACCCTAACTTCCCAATGCCTATAGAATACAGTGCAAAGCACAATGGTCTTTATATCTACGTTGGCAGAGTCTTGGCTCCGATATGGGGTTTGAAATGTGTTTCGATGTCGCAGTCGCCTGATCACAAGGAATTTGTGAGTAAAATAAAAAAAATATTACCAGTAACTTGAATAGATTCTAAAACGAATTTCACTGTTCTGTTACTTTACATTTTTGTAATATGAAATCATTTTAAAGTATGACAGATAATAATTTACTATAATTTTGGCACCCAGATGAGTAGCAAAGTGACGGGCGAGGACTGCGCGTACATCGTTCAGAAATTACAGCGAGTGGCTGCGTTCATGCAACGTACACTGGCTCCACCACATTCCGACGAGCACACATCCTTACACGCTCTTAAGTTATTTATTAGTAAGTATTGTTTCAGCTACTGCACAGTTAGAGGATCTTGGCTAACATGCGAATCAGTTAACACCTAAATACGCTGGTGTTAAAGGTCAGTTTTGTTTCCAGCAATGGCGATAGAAATGTTAAGTTTATGGAAAGTGCTCTGTGAGCATCAGTTCCACGTGATCGCAGCTAGTCTTCCGCCTGAGCAACAGAATGCATTGCAGGCTGCTAGTTATAGGTATGAAATCTTTTACCTAATTTTTGCACATTCAGAAAACATGCTGAAAAATGTCATCAGAGTAAATTCACAGTACCATTCACTCTAGCTACTCTAAAACTAGTAACAGTTAAATAATTTTTGTTTATGTTCTTAGGGAATTATTAGTAGGTGGACAAGAAGTAGCGTGTTTGCTCCTCGGATCTCTAGTCGCAGGATATTTAAGAGATAACGCATCAGTGGACGGGATCTCCCAAAAACTGAGACAGCTCTGTCCCACACTATATAGGCAAGAAGATGCTACTTGTTCTAAGGTAACAATGGTTTTTGTTTAGTTGTACAGGTGAAATGTTCTATATCTGAAAGCTGTTTAATTCTATGATTTTTTATTTTAGGCCAATGAATTGTTAATATTCGCGAAACAGCAAAAGAATCCAGCTGAACGAGAAGAAATGCTTCAGCATGCACTCAAGTTATGTAAAGTGAGTTATGAACTAGGTTACAACACACAATAATTATAGGGTAGTTGACAAAAAAATTTAATTGGTCCGTTAGATAGATTTCCAAAAAATGTTGGACACACATTTTTTCTTCTTTCACTTAAACAAAAATGAAGACGATACAGTGGTTCGAAAAGTCGTGTGACGTCACAGCGTGGTACATTTTTTACCACGAAGTGACGTCACAAGCCCCCACTCTTGATCTTTGACACGTTTTATTTTCGTCAATTTTTATTAATTTCATAAAACAAAAAACACGTATCCGATATTTTTTGAAAATCTAACAGGCGGACTAAACAGAATCATATTTTTCTTAGTCAGAAAACATTTATAATGAAGGTCGATAGAGATATCATTAACTTCAGGGCAACCATAATGTTTGAAAACTTGAAATAGCCTATTGAATCAATGTATTAAAATTCAGTATTGTTTTCTAGGATGTAGCACCAAACGTGAATCTGCCATTGGTGTGTTCAAAATTAGTGACAGCCGGCTTTTACTCCGGAGTTGTTGAGTTGTGCGTCGCGTGCGCGTCTAAACTGGACCCGCAGGACAAAGCCGTGCATTACTATAAGAGCGATCAGCCCTCCCAGGATAGAGAGGGACACTTTATTTATTATAGAAGGTATGTATAGGCGTGCAAGACCAGATGTATGAATGTGATCGAGGCAAAATGGGCGTGTGTTTATGTAAGTATGTAAGGTAAAGAACACCTTAAGTTTTTCACTTACGTACTGGATATTCAATCATAATTATGTATCTTCACGAGCTGGTCAGCTTTATGTCCATGTAGTAAAAACGAATAGTCCGATGCGGTGTAAAATCGCGTCATCTTAATCGAAACGACGAATGACGTCTTTTTCGGTTTATGTATTCTGTTCTGGTGATTTTGAATAACGAGACCAGAGGTACCCTGACGTCTTAAAGCAATCTTGTTTTACTCTTATTCCAGTGTGCAAAAGCGACAGAGCTATACAGGGTGTCTAACGTCATCCCTTTCTAACTACATCATGGTAGGGGCACCTGTCTGTAATGCACGCAGTGGAGTTGTTATATCTCTGGTAATATGAATTGTCTTGTTTATGATTTAGAATGGAGATATACCGTGAAGTGTGCTCTGCGCTAGAGCGCTTATACGAGCGCAGCGCTGAGGCTTCGAGCAGTGAACCTTCACCGTTGCGCTCCCAGCCCGCTAACGACAACATTCTAACCATGTCGCCTGCTGATGCTAACTATCAGGTAACCAGATGAAAAATACTCTTATTTTCATGATAGTACGCTTGTATTTCTAAGCAGGTCTATGAAAATGCTAGAAATATAAATATATTTTATTTTCTTATATTTTATCTTGCTCTGTTTGCAGGGAAGAAAATTAGTGTGGGAATGCCTCTCGAGAGATGATGAACTTCTCCATGTCGCAGTTTACGAGTGGCTTGTATCCAAGCAGCTGGGTTCAGGTAATCTTCACTCCTTACCATGTAAAATATTTGATAAAAATCAACATCATTACATCTCATTATGGCTAATTTATTATCGATTTTCCTTTCAGTTAATAACTAGATCGATTCTTATAAGACCTATTTCATTCTCCAGAGTTGCTTTCTCTGGGCACGGCCCCCCCGGCATCCCTGCGCACATACCTGCAGGCGGCGGCACGCTCGGCCGCTCCGTGTGCCGCTCTACACCTGCTGGATCTGTTGTGGAAGGTGCTGGAGAAGAGTGGAGACCACCTCGCTGCCGCCAATGTGCTGGAAGGACTTGCTACCAGACCTGGGTGAGTACGGAGTCATCGTGGAATAGAATGACTTGGTTGGAACAGATACTACACAGTACGAGCATTTCGACGTCTTTGTTTGTCGTGTTGTTAGTTCGTGTATAGCTAGTCGCTCGCTCACTTAGATGAAAATATGACATGATCAAAATTTTATTTATGTGGTGTAAGTCTACTGTCAAAGAAAGTTCAAACAGGGTTTTTTTTTGTGAAATAGGGTATTGCACAAAAAAAAAAAAATTAGTCCGTCAGGCAGATTTCCAAAAAATAATGGACACATTATACACAGTATCGTATTCCCTAGTATTAACTGGGTTGTGGAGGTCAGATAGGCAGTCGCTCCATGTAAAATACTGGTACTCAGCTGCATCCGGTTAGACTGGAAGCCGACCCCAACATAGTTGGGAAAAGGCTAGGCAGATGATGAATGGACACATATTTATTCTTTTTTCACGTAAACATAAGATGTCGATACAGTGCTTCGAAAAGTCGTGTCAAGTCGTGTAACGTCACAGATTAGTACGTTTTTTACCCAGAAAGTTTGCGTCAGCGTGTAACGTCACAAGCCCCCACTCATTATCTTTGATCATACTGTGGCGGAACAAACTTCCCCCTCCTCCACACTACATCACACCGGCATAAAAACTACCCCCTGGCCACGAACTGCAGTGGCCAATATGGAAATCTTTAAATAGACTACGCACCCAAGTTGGCCGCTGCCGATCTAATCTGGCTAGATGGGGTATAATACATATATAAGTAATTATATTATATATAACTTTATTACAATAATGAACTTAATTATATACAATTTTTGTGGTAAATACACATTGATGGCTATTTACATGTGTGTCGTGTGTGTATCGAGCCGATGAAGCGAAGATCTCAGTAGGCCACATCTTAGTGCTGACGGTGTGCTGGTGTTGCCGGCGCGTGGACCGTATGTGTGTCGCTGACGCTGTGATGCTATTGTTGGCGCGTGCAACTATAGTATGTTCACGGTTGAACAGTTGCACTGTGTAAAGTATAAACGCATGTCTTATTTCTGCTTGTGAATTATTAGTGTAAACAATTGTTGGTAGACCTAATAAATAAAATAAATAAATAAATAATCGACCCATCTCTCATTGAATGTGAGTGTGGAGCCCCAACACAGGACATGCCACACCTTCTTTCCTGCCCGTCGTGCCCAACTTATTGCACGTTCAAAGACCAAAACGAGGCAAACGAAAGTGCTATCCAGATTGCTACGTACTGGTCGGACAAAATTTGAGTTGTCGAATCGAAAAGAAGAAGATTATCTTTGACACGTTTTATTTTCGACAATTTTTATTAATTTGATAAAACAAAAAACACGTATCCAATATTTTTCGATAATCTAACAGACGCACAGTGGAACGAATGTATGGGAGCGGTTGGACGTAGACATGTCCGAAAAATAAGAGTAAAATTATGACAAACTAATGATGCCATCTTATTCGATTACTTAATGCCTTCATAAATTGTGGTGATGAATTTCTTCATAACTCCCATATTTCGGGAGTAATTTGAGAAAATGTGAAATTTTACTATGAAAATGAGTGTATCGAGCTCTCTCCCTCCTGATTCCGGGCTTGTTTCAAGTAGCGGTCTCTAATATCGTAATGCTATTACTAAGAGCTATATTTAATACTAAGACACATAGTGCGCCAAATGTGCACTTTCTGGGATAAAAGGAAATGAAAATTTAAAAAAAAAAAGTTTTTTCCCCATTTGTATTTACTTTAAACCGCAGACAGACTTATTAAGAGGTCTATAAATATATTATATATATACAGAAATATATATTAACAAAAATATTCACAAGAACTGATGAGAGTATGACTTTTAAGTAAGTTGATAATAAATTACCTAGTTTCATTAAAAGTACAATAAATAATTAAGATGTAAGCTCTAATTTACTAAGTTACACATTTTAAAACAATAACATCATTTAATTATCTTCGTCATCATCATCATCATCAATTAATTCAAATTCAGAATCGATGTCCGCTAAATCATTTATGTTAACAAATTCGATATCACTTTTCTCAGAATCCGTAAGCTCATAAAATTCCTTAAAAGAAGATTTTTTTACAAACTTATTTCCTTTTGGACGGATACTTGTAACAAGTGGATCAGAAGACAGTAAAAGATTGTGCATAATATCTTCATTGCATGAGATACTGCTATGCTTTCGAGAATGCCCCTCTCTATATTTTCTAAAATCTTTATTTCTAGCCTCAGATGCCTCTTCGGATAGAAAACCAATGGGCACAATTGACATGTTCTGAACTATGTCTGGCCCATGCATTAAAATTTTATGAAGTGAAGAAGGCATATAATACCATGGGTATAACTCCACGTAAAGCTTAGCAGTATCAAAGCAGAACTCTCGGAATTTAGTTACGTTGATCTTCTCTCCTGATGAAATACACTGCAAGATCACACAGATTTTTCTTAAAAGCATAGCATCTATTCCGGTCAGTTCAGCAGATTTAGTGTAGTTTTCAAAAAATCTCCTTGCCGAGTTGCCATTGTTGGTGGATCCACTGCCTTGTTTCACAACATCGAGAAGTAAGCCCGTTTCTCTTCTTACAGCCTCTTGAACTCTTTTCTTCCTGTCATCAACTTGCCTTTTTGCTATATCACCCCTTACTTGCCATGATTTTATGTCTAATTTGTAGGAAATGTGTAATAAGCATTCCATTGAGCGAATCCAAGCGTGAAGGGTGCTTAAGCTATATTTATACATGTCCTCGTTTGCGTGTTTATCTTTGATTAACTCTAAATTATTCATTTCTTTAGGACAAGCCTTGCATATGTCACACACTGAAGCTGCTGTATTGGATATAATGGAATGAATTTTACCATCAATCATTGTCAACAGCAGTTGGTGTTTGATACTAATTCCATCAGTGATGGTGGATGGAGTTAAGGCTTCAATCTCTGCTTCGATTTCAGCCATCTCTCTGCACATTTTCTTTGGTTTCCTTTATAAACTTAAACAATATTGGCCGGCAAAATGAAGTGGAAGATGGTCGCTCGTTTTCCCAAATTGTTACACCTTTTGAGACGAGCCGCAGTGGTACAAGACTAATCATAAAATTACTAGCAAGATCGATTTGCTCATCTTCACTCGTCCTTTGATGATAAATGCTTTGGCTAGATGATCCGTCAAAACCCCATTTGCTGGTCAATACGAGCTGTTGATTGGGATCAACAGGGGTTTCTAACGACCTAATAAGTCTTCTTGAGGTTAAATCCATCAAGGCTTGTAATTTGATTTTTGCAGAGCTCTCTGTAACTGTGAGATCTTCTTTGGCCGGATAGCACTTAATTTTTTCTTTAACCAACATGTAGTAACTCGGGTATTGAAGAGCTCCTTCTTGAGTGTTGAAATCCCGAAGAGTGTTATAGCGCCATTTCGATAAGTTCATCGATACATAAAGAGCCAATGCCTTCAAAGGGGATATTTCCCGTACCTGAATTGATTTACCTTCAATGAAGGCTTTGATTTTTGAGGCCTCTTCTGGATTCTCCGTCAAGTATTTCATAACATAAGCTGTATCGCTTTGTCCTGCCTTTTGAAGCGCCCTTTCGGCCGAAAACATAATTTCAGCGCTGCTACTGCTGCATGAAAGACTATCTTCAGTGCGTCTTCTTTTTTGCCGGTTACTAAGGTCCTCAAAAGATTTACGAGGACTAGGATGTGTACAAGTTGAAGCATCAGATTTAGCAGGAGAAATTATGGGCTCGATGACGTCACTTATATTTTCTGTAGAAGGTTCCATATTTTCATTCTGTAATTCCGGCCATTGAATTGCAGCCTGTAGCCAAATCTCATGTTTCTTCCGAAACTTATCTGTGCTTCTTCCAGACTGTGTCCATTTTGCATAAATGCGGTAGCAAAATCGACGACACCAGTCTTTTAAACTTGTTTCAGCACTTTCACATAACTGAACACAACTGTTATCTTTTAAAACACTGAACAAATAGTTAAAGTCGCGTAAATCTTTATGTGCGCGTGCGCATAAAGCAACGTGAATATCAAGATTTGTATTAAAATTTGGAAAATACATTGCGAGATTAGCTTGGATACAACGAGGTGTAAATCAACACTGATTTTAAAGTTACTAATAGTGACCTATTTATATAAAATCCAGGTATCCCAGGTATCCTTTGTTAAATATTGCAAGGTAATTAGTTATTGTGATAATTAGTAAATGATGCATGCTAAATTAGTGTATTAAGAGCCATTTAGTAATTAAATAATAGCAATGTTCTTATCAGTAATCATTAGTGCATCAGTTTTATATGTAAACCTTAAGTCCCTAATTATATATCCTAATTAGCTTATATCTTCTCTAATTGGCGGCTCAGAAATGTTATTGTAATAAGGTAAACCTTTAGAAAAACGGTTTTAATCAACAAAATAAACAAAAAATAAAAAAATTGTGTTATAAAATAAACATCACTCTTTATCCCAGAAAGTGCACATTTGGCGCACTATGTGTCTTAGTATTAAATATAGCTCTTAGTATTAGCATTATGATATTAGAGACCGCTACTTGAAACAAGCCCGGAATCAGGAGGGAGAGACCTCGATACACTCATTTTCATAGTAAAATTTCACATTTTCTCAAATTACTCCCGAAATATGGGAGTTATGAAGAAATTCATCACCACAAGTTATGAAGGCATTAAGTAATCGAATAAGATGGCATCATTAGTTTGGCATAATTTTACTCTTTTTTTTCGGACATGTCTACGTCCAACCGCTCCCATACATTCGTTCCACTGTGAGACGGACTAATTAGATTTTTTTGGTGAAATACCCTATTATGTGTCTGTGAAAGTATTTTTTACAAAATGCGATCTAATTCACTCAACATGTCATATTATAGCATGTTGAGAGACTGACTATTATGTGACTTGTAAAAACATTCCAATTGATAGTTATTAACAATATGTAACACAGGTCAGGAGCAACGCTAGCACAGCGCATGTCGTGGCTGTCAGCGGGCGTGGTGTGCGTGCGCGGGGCGGGCGCGGGCGGCGCGGGCGGCGGGGAGCTGCTGCGGCGGCTGGAGGAGGCGGGCGAGGTGGCGCGCGTGCAGGCCGGCGTGCGCGCTGCGGCGGCCGCGCTGCCGCACGCGCACAGCCCGCACCCGCTGCACATGCAGCGCCTGGACGATGAGCTGCTCGAGATCACGCAGGTAACAACCTTCAGTACTTCAGACCTCAAACATAGAGTGGCGGCCCTTCGTGGCACAATCTGTAACGTTCCCACCACAGTCACCAGTCTCAGTAGCAGATAGTTACAATTCACAATGGACTGACCTAGTGACCTATCGCAAGCGCGACTGCTGAGCATGAGGTCCTGGGTTCGATTCCCGGGTCGGGCAAAGTGTCATTGAGTTTTTTCATCAGGAATTTCTCAGTACCAACCACAAGGTCTGGATATGTTCCCGGCTGATGGCAATAGGCTTGCCCCCTATTACATAACACCTCTGCCTAGCCCTTCGAGGATTACAGGTGTAATTGTAGTAGTATTGAAATTGACATGTAATGTCTTCGGTTTCCCAGCTTTACGAGGAGTATGCAGACCGCTACAGCCTATGGGAGTGCAAGCTCGCTATCGTGCAGTGTTCGAGCCACAACGACGCGTTGCTGGTTGAGAACATCTGGAGCAACATTCTGGCTGAAGCAGAGGCTGTCGCCAGAGGCCTTCCTACGCCTGACGAGAGACTGGCTTCCGTGCTTAGCAAGCTGACAACCCTCGGCAGGGAATACGTTAATACGGGACACTGCTTCCCATTGTGTGAGTTATCAATAATAATTTTAGTGTCTAATACAACGTTTTAAACAAGCTGTCGTTTTGCAATTGCGTCAAATTTCATGGTGTCATTGTAGTTATCATTATTCAGAACAACTTTTACTATGGGACCGATTCTAAAATCGCGAAAAAAAACAGCTGTTGCATACATTTTGACGAGACCCCAGGTTTGAAACGGAGACAAATCAACAGTCGTAATTTGAATGTAATTTTCTTGGAACAGATTTCATCGTGCGTCAACTAGAAATCATGAGCTGTAAACTTCAAGCTGACCGAGGGATGGTGTTTAGAACAGTTTTAAATATCGGCGTATCGCTTGAACAAGTACTGGACATCTATATCAAGTATGTAATCCTGTTGTAAAATTTTTGCTGCCCATATGATTTTTGTAACATTTTATTGCCAACTAGCTAGACTATTAAAAAGCGGGCACTAGTGGCATCGGCCACTACTTAGACCAGTAAAAGTCCCGTCAAAATCTGTCCAGGAGTTTTAAAGATTAGCCGGAACAAACAGACAGCCAAACGAACATTGAAATTACAAACTGACACTTCAATTTTATTTATTTGTATAGATTTGCAGATACTAGCTAGGAACTAGGCAGTTCCATGTAAATGTGTCTTTCACTAGATAATCATGGTGGTTTGTGTTAGATTGGTGAGCGTGAACGAGCGTGTATGGCTGGGATGCGGCGACGAGAGTCACGTGTGTCGTGCGGCGGCCATTTTGTTGGAGAGCGCACGCGCTGAGCTCGCGCCGCTACCGGCAGCACTGCGACGTCGCGCACTCGCTCGCTGCAAAGATCTGCACGAAGCTGCCTTGTCTGCGCTACAGGTATGTGCCTAGCATACAGCTCATATAGGATCAGATAGTAACAGAGGTCAATGACGGCAAAAAAAACATTAAATGTTTTTTGTTTCATCGTGTTTAGATATAATTGTGTTTCTTTAGAAACCCATCTCGTCTGAGTTCATAATTTAATATCATCATTAAAAACATCCTTGTGTAACAATACTTTTACTGATTTATAAAGGACGGGATAGAAATTCAGCTTGCCAGCGCCAACCTGCCCCACGTGATGTACCATTAAAGCCTAATAAGTAGTAATAAGTCAGATACTATCAATAATTGTATCCACGACTATCATTCCAGTTCTTTTGTTTACAAAGACAGCGTATTTCGCAACCGTAGAAGATGTTTTCTAACCGATATGTCAATTTCGGGTATTTTTATTTTCAGTCGCGGCCGAACACTCAACGCCTCATCGACCGGCTGTCAGTGGCGCAGGCGCACTTGGACCGCATGGATTGAAACTAGTTGTAACTTTAGCGTAAGGTTATTATTTAAGTTTATATATTTTGTGCACATCAAGCAAGTCTTACTTGGGAATCTTGTGGTTTCTTGCGTCATAACAGTTTACCTTTATGTATTTGTAATGCAATTATCAGAAATATCTATAATATATTTTTTAATTGGTAAATTTTAGGTGTGCTTAGATAATATCGGATTTCATAACTCAAATCAAAATACACATTGACTGACATAAGTTTTTTATTTAATATTTTCATAAATTACTAAACATACAAAAGTCATACAGTAATTATTATTAATTATATAATTTGCTAATATATTAAACTATCGTCTACTAACATACTATTTGAAGTGGCAGTGACATATAAACATTCTCTTCATAAAATTATGTCAAATGTACAAATATGTTGAATCATGTGCATAGTTATAATAAATAAGTGATTATGCATCGAAAGGCACTATGAAAATGGTTTCTATTTTTGTAAATAAACGATGATGATTTAAGAACAACACTGACTGTCATTTAAATACCTCGTAGAATGCGAAATGCTTAATGAGATCTAATATTTAAATTGATCGTAAATTAAAATTAGTCTATTTAGTATTTACAATCCAGATTCCCTAGGGGTGAAATAAGTTTGGAAACCGCCAGTAGTACTCAGCGTGTCCTTTAAATTAACAAAAGTTTGATATTAATGACAAATGAATAATGACGTGACTATGAAGAGTCTTCATCGAAAGGGTTAGTAGTTACCTGATGGCCTCCGTGATGATCATCATCTGGGTAAGAGTACACTCCGCTATGCTGTGTTCCGCTGATCGTGGGTACGCCCACTGTATTCATTGGAGATATAGCACTATTGTATTGTTGTTTATTGGGATCCCTCCCTGTAGAGTTTTTTCTTATAACTGTAGTGTAAGTAGGTGTCGACTTTATCGGCATATCTTTAATTCTAGTTCCTGCGCGATACGTGCCGAATTCGTCTGGTGGAGGCGGCAACGAGAATCCATCCGAAGTTTGTGTTATTTCGGAAGTCTCATCGCTCAGTTCCTTTGCTAGCTTATGTCGCATTTTTCTAGGCATCGTGTAGAACGTGTTCATCTGGAAACAAAATGAAAGTGGCATAATAACTAGGTGTTAATGCACATAATGAGTAGTTACAGCAAAAACGCGTTTACGTACCGGTCTCGGAACGTTATAATTTGTTTCTGGTGGTAGATGCAAAACTAGATGATCGCATAGTGCTTCCATATCCCTCTTTCTGTTAATATTTTGCAAGGAGTGGACTCTGCAGGTGGTGTGTCGTGGAACATCACACTTCACATTCTCTTGTTCGGCCATGTCGTGCATGTAGCGCGCTGAGTGGAACGAACTTGTTCGTCGTACGTCGAAGTTCTTCGAGGGCCTTCGCGAGACTGCTCGTCTGAATGAATCGGTCCGTCGGACGTTGCACTCGCTGCCTTCATCGCTGTCGTGATATGTCTCGCAATTTGATTCTGAAAACGTAAAAAAAAAAATTACATTACATCTGAAATGTGCCATGAAACTGCATGGTACCTTCATGATGGAAATTACAACAGCCCATCGAAACTAATCGATTGTTGGTTTAGTTTTTATTTACTAGGCTGGCTTGATTTTTGATGCGATCCAGCCTGTTCCATGCCTTCCCCAGCGAGGCCCTAAGCCAAATGTCACACCCGAAAAGGTCGCCATGTAATCGCATAATATATCAGCTTTTTGCTCCCGAAATACCTTACCCTCAGTGGTGTAGGCGCAGAGCGGCGGGTCGGCGTGGTCGCGCGGCAGGTCGTGTCGCGAGGTGCGCTCGTACGTGCACAGCACCAGGCCGCACGCCGCCAGCGCTACCAGCGCCACGCCGCCGCACAGCGCTAACGCTAGGCTTGTTATGTTGGTCACACTGCTTGCGGTCACCTCTGGAACTAAATACATAAAGGTTGGTTGAGGAAGGATAGGAAAGTATAATTAATGTGCAACTAAAGAGTATCCAATTGTTTGATTTTCTGAGTACCCAAATAACTACAACGGAGAATAGTGATTTATTAAATAACCATTCTTGTGAAGAAAGGTTCGAGAAGATTTTGAAGGAAGCTGACATGCCTCAAACCAACGATTTACTATAAGACTTGGATTAGTGTATTTAAAAAAAGCCCTTTTTTATTATCATAGAACAACTCACCAATTTCTTCGCTGACAATGCTGTCCTTATCAATTTCTATAACTTGGCTGTCCCCTTTATCGTTGAAAGCGATGATAACGAATTTATAACTCTCGTGACTTGGCTCTGGTACCATAAAAATTGGTTCCAAGTTAATAATTGATACAAGTTGCTCCTCAGTATCAATTGCTTGGACGACGAATTTGAATTTCTGAAACACAACGCAACCTGATGACACTCCACCATTCCTTAGCTTTTCAGGAAAATGATGATCTCGTTTATTAATAGGTATTTTTTTTACTACCAAAATCTTTAGATAAGTTGTTTCATCAACTAAAAAATAAGGTTAAAAATGATTTGGCTCACCTGCGGCAATCCACCGTCATGTCCCTTCTCACAAGTCACAACGATATCGTCATCCGTGTTCTTCTTAGCCTCACAGTTGGTCGGTGGACGTGGAATAGTCTCGTCGGTCACCAGGAAGGTGCATGGAGTGTGGGTCAACCCTTTTGTGGGCACATCGTTTTGTCCCCAACAGAATATTGTGCCTGGAAAACGAACAACGATAAGTAATCATCATATCTAACCTTTTCCCAACTGAGTTGGGGTCGAATTCCAGTCTAACCGGATGCAGCTGAATAGGTACCAGTATTTACATGGCGCGACTGCCTATCTGACCTCCACAATCTAATTAGTATAGGGTAATATGATACCCCTTGGTAAGACTGGTTGTCGGACTTTTGGGCCACTGACAACCTGTAACGACTGTCAAAGATCTCCAAAATACAGCCGGGACCAACGACTTAAAGTGCTTTTCGAAAAACGGAGGAAAGTCGGTATGTAATGGGAGGTCACCCATCCACCGCAACCTAGGCATGCGCCGCTTAACCTGAACATTGATACGTGCGGCTGTTATTATCTTGCCACAAGTTGCTCGGTGAAAACAATGAGGAATATTAGCAGATATTTGAAGTTCCATTCATTTGTTTCTGTTCTAACTCAGACTAAACAGGATAATATCCTCCATGTCGTACGAGGACTTAACACAACAATAGTGGACTTTATTACAAGATTTGGAACGAAAAACAAATGGTTAACTCAATTTAAACAGGCGAGAATGCGCGCCCGGCGCGTTGTGAAATTATCGCCACCGACAGTCTTACATTCTTTGCATAGCTTTATCTCTGCTAATCTGATTGGTTATGGAGGTCGCGGTTGGAACATTCCATCATAGTCAACCAAAACCACAAAAAAAAACAGCTTTATTTATTTTACTATTTCAAAACTTAAAAGCTAAGCTGTTAAGCTTTATTAAAATAACTAAAATCTAACCTGTTGCTGTCACCTATGTAACTATTCGAGCTCAGGGACATGGTACTATTAATATCGCGAAACAAATGCAAAGAAAAATCTTCCACAACCGTATAATAAGTTAGCCCAACTTACTAAAAGCAGTTCCATTAGGTCGTTCATACAGCAAGGTTCGCTCCTCACTTTCAACCGTCTCATGCGGTTGGTTCCTCAGCGTGGTGAGGTTAACGGCCTCGTTGACCAGCACCCAGCGATAAGACGCGGGCGCAGGGTTAGACTTCACGGTACACGTCAAGTTTATCGCTTCGTTCTCACCGACACCATACTCTGCTATTGTTTCGTCTTCGCAGTAAGCGGGATCTGGAATTTGTATTTGATTAAAACTCTAAAATCTGCCAAGTCTTTTCCCAACTATGTTGGGGTCGGCTGCCAGTCTAACCGGATGCAGCTGAATACCAGTATTTTATTTATTTAGGACAACCAACAAAGCATACACTAAAAATACATGTTAAGCTATTCATAATTACCTACTTATTAAAGTGTAGCCTTAATTAAAGGCTGCCACGGCATGCGTTAATCATAGGAGCAAGAAATGCAATACAAATTGTTTGGTACACATACACAGTTAATTGTTACATAAATCAGACATACAATAAATTTATAAAATAAAAATGATTAAAATTTGATTAATGCTGGATTTTAAATGGAGCACCTGCCTATCTGACCTCCACAACCTAGATAGTGCTGGGTAATACGATAGCCCTTGGCAAGACTGGCTGTCAGATTTCCGGCCACTGACTACCTGTAACTACTGTCAAAGATGTACGAGTGATAGCCGGGACCAACGGCTTAACGTGCTTTCCGAGGCACGGAGGAAACCTGGTATGTAAGGGGTGGTCACCCATCCACGGACCAACCCAGGCAAGCACGGCTTAATCTGAAGATCGACTCGAGCGGCTGTTATTATTCACCCTCTATTTGATTAAAACTTACTGTGGTTAAAATTAACTCCGTGTGTTTGTATTGTATGACACCGGTGGCGCCATCGGCGGTTATCAGCTTTTCATCATATCATAACATCACGCCTGTAGTCCCCTAAGGGTTAGGCAGAGGTGTACCTAATAGTACCTACGCCCGCATTTCAGTTTTTTTTTTTAATAATACTCGACCCGGTAATCAAACACAGAACTTCATGCACAGCAGTCGCGCTTGTGACCACTAACCAACGAGGCCACCATTAAAATACAGTTGAAAAGGATTGGTTAGAATGATGATCTAACTAGAATTTGCCTCATTTATAACTATTATTATGTGCTAACAGATATCAACAGCCAATTCACAAATATCATTAATAAAAAACTTAAAAAACATTTAACGATTATTAGAATCTTACAAGTGACATCAACGTTGATGGGTTCGCTGTACGTAGATCCCTCGTTATTGTTCGCGACGCACGCATATTCGCCCCCGTCATCTTCCGTTACATTCTTCAGTTCCAAAAACTGCTGAATTGTGTCTTTGCCATCATTTTCAGTGTTACCTACCATGTCTTCCTGGAAATTAAATGAAACTGATAAAACTGCTGATAAACAATTTGAAAGTTTTGGTCTGCAGGAAGTAAACTGCAAGTTTAATTCAATACTAGAAGAGTCGAAGAAGATCAAAGAAACCATGGATGGACTGGACTGTGTGAAGGATGGTATCATCCTTCACGAGTACAGATAAGTATAGAAGAACACATGTTGCGCCGGCCCCAAATACATTAGGATAAGGGTACGAGAATGATGATGAATTTGTACCTTGTGAAAGAAGAGCAGTTCATAAACAGCAGGATTGGCTTGATAGCTACAAGCCAGTGATAAATTAGTACCCTTAACTACAGCTACAGTATTATTCTCTACGTCCGCGTCGGTCACTACGATCTCCAGTATAGGTGGATCTGAAATTATTAAGATTTTTTATTAAGACGATTTCTAAAACTTGTTGCAAGTATGTTGCAAAAAAAACGAAGCGGCCTTATCTCTGATCTGTAAACAAAAAACTTGGCATGATAATCGCCTTTAACCGCAATCATAATGTTAATAATTTGCAGTCATTACAAAAAGTCGTCTAACTTGTTATAATGCTCCTATTTCATACTTTTTGTCACGAACACAGCTTTCGCAGAAACTTTCCATAGTGTCAGCGTTACCGTTTTCGTCATAAGTCATTACTCACAGAGCACGGTGAGGGGTAGAGGTTGTGCGCACACGAACTGTTCCGAGTTGCGTCGGTGCGCGGGCGCACAGCACGTTATTGTTGACTCATCGTACTTCCGGTCTATCGTCAGCTGGATCTCGCTTGCAACGAGCCGCTGGGATGGCTCCATCTGTGTGGGTTACAAAATTATTAAAGCCAATTATCACGATTACCGTCATCGGTTCATAACGGCTTTGTTACAAACTCATTTGTTGGGCGAGGGATACAGAAATTAAATGATTAAATAGCTGATCACGTGTTCTCAAAAAGACAGATAAAATGTATGCAGTCTTAATGTTGGATATTTCGGCTTACTTGGTGGCAACACTTTGACCAATTCCTGTAATTGGTCTTTACCAGCCAAGATCACAAATTCCAATACCTACACAGAGTACAATAATTATAACATCATAACCCTTATCAAGCTACACAGAAAACGAAACCGATCGAAACGTCATTCTCAATCGTGTAGTGACGAACAAATAAACGCATCAAGAGCTGTCACTCACAGTAATTTTCTGCTCCAAGTTGAGCAGCTGATTGTCGGCGAGCCGCCACACGATGGGTGGCAGCGGGCGCGCGCCCAGCACGCGGCACTGCAGCGCCAGCGCTGACCCCGCGCGCACCCGCCCCACCGCCTCCTCGCCCTCGGGACCCACGCTCCGCAGAGACACCAGGTCCGGTGGCACTAACATTTATATAGTTAAGTATTTGAATTATGAGAAGAATCGGGGGACAGGGGAATTATCGTAATTGTTTAAAGGGTCAAGGTTACAGTTCGTAGTTGGAGCACATAAAGTGATTTTTGTCTAATATTGACCTGCTTTCTAAAATCGTAGCTCGTGGCTTACTAAGAACCCACTCGGGTCGATATTAAGGTAAAGCTGTGCTTGCCTAGGTCGGTCTGTGAATGGGTGACCCCTCGACATACCGAGTTTCCTCCGTGCCTCGGAAAGCACGTTAAGCTGTTGGTCCCGGCTGCCATATATAGATCTTTGGCAGTCGTTACAGGTAGTCAGTGACCTGAAATTCTGACATCCAGTCTTACCAAAGAGTGTCGTATTAACTTGATTGTGGAGGTCAGATAGGCAGTCGCTCCATGTAAAATACTGGTATTCAGCTGCATCCGGTGAGACTGGAAGCCGTCCCCAACATAGTTGGGAAAAGGTTAGGCAGATGATGATTGACCTACTTTCTAAAAATCTCCAGTATCTAAAACTCTGTATTATCGACCTGCGTGTGCTTGTGTAGTTGAAAATGAAAATTGTTCGCGGATATAATTTTCTGGGAATGCCTTAAATTGCCATCGCCGCTCTACTTCAACTGTATTAAAAATATTTAACTAATAGCTGAAAAGATAGATCAATATCAATTAGGTAGGTACTTACAATACATATCTATCGTGATGTCAATAGACAGAGGTGTTGTTTTTTCGTTATTTTTGGCGAAACAAGTGAAGACCCGGCCGTGGTCCTCGCGCTGTAAGGGCCCGTATATGAGGTCGCTGCGCACGCGGTGTTCCGATAGCGGAGTGAGGGTGTTCTTCAGAAGACGTTGCTCTGTCCACCATGATAGTTCAGCCAGCGGTTTACCTATCACATTGAGGAATTATGTAAAGCCATAAGGAAACATTTGTAAAGAAGTAGATGCGGCTATTTAGTCCATTAAAAAATTAATCATCAACAGTGGATTAGTGAAATATATTCATGAATTGTATTCATAAAGTGAGATACTTAGGTATTAGTATCCACAAATTGCAATTTGGATCCAGAACTACCCATCTAAACACTATCTCTGTGTTATTGAAGCAGCAAGCATTTTCCTCTTGAGCGGTTTTTCATACTGGCACGCGTTTACGAACGCTCCATTAAGACCCGTGAGTTGATCACATAATCGCTGAATTGACTTATAAGAGCTCGGGCAGACAGCGATCAGTCAATCGTTCCACGTTCATTCATGAATCATGGGAATGCTAAGGTAAGTTCTGATTCGATTGGCTGCCTCTAAACCACCCAAAGCAGCAGCTGAAAATCAGCGTATCAGCGTATCAGCGTTGCCATCTGGCATTATGCTGAGCTGAGCCCGTTTTGGCATTACTAGTTTTAATTATTTTTCACACCACCTGCTCGAAAATGTCAAATTATATGTCAAGCAACCTTAACCTAAAGTGAGTCATTAGTGGCCGGGGGGGCACAGCCGGTCAATAATGTTGTTCTGGATTTCATTATGACCCGCTGGTCAATAATGTGATTTGAATTTGGAATCTCACATTCTCAGCTAAATTAGCAGTATAGTAAACAAACACCCTTTGGTGCCAGAAAGAGGAAAGCTATTCTCGATACCCTTACTACGCGTGAATGATATTCTCGATTTCCTACAAAATCTGTCTCAAATGTTACCATTAACTTCAATTAATATGTAAGTGCATATAACTAACTAGTTCTAAATATGTTATTCTTACTGTTTGTTTATTTAATAAATACTTTGTTTTTCGTACTATGGCTATTATTTTCTCACAGTAGGTGTAAAAAGTAGAGTATCCTCCTCTGGGCTAAAGGTATAGCTGTAGAAGTGAAACCGCCGAAACTGGTCGTATGTATAAGTAGAGCTACGAAATTGATATTGCGTAGCTCTACTTCTCTATCTGTCAAACTCGCGTTTAAGGCCATAGACATCAGTCTATGGCCTTAAACGCGAGTTAAGTCGAGCTAAATCTGCAGTCTGTACATAATGGGACGGACCATTATGTACAGACGGCAGCACATCAAGCTACCCGAAACTGTCAAATTTTCCCAATCAACCTTGATCTTAATGCTTCAGCGTTAGAGTTGAAAATATATTAAAGAAAATTAACAGATTGTTGTAACTTGATGTGTGTCTGCTGTCTTGCGTTCTTACCTCCATAAGCCACGCAGGCGAGATGCACGGTGTCCCCCACGTAGTAAGGTCCCACGTTCTGGCTCGTGTTGACACCAGCGCTGGCCTTGGCCACTTGAGTGCCGTTCTCGTGCACCACCCATAGATGACGAGGCGGTTCTACGTACAATTTTAATATTTTTCCTTATAAGTATAACAAGAAAAGTGTCAATAACATTAACAAAACCTCTATAACTGAGTACATTTTTAACAGGTAAGGATTTAGAAATTGCCGTACATAAATTAGTATGCAACTGCCGTACCTACTTAAACATAGCGTGAAGTGGAAACATATATACGTATACATAGTAACGACTATTGCAAATACATTTCACGTTACTCAAAAAGTTATTCAAGCCCTCATGAGTCTATTCCTAAAATAGTCAAGTCACACAGTTAATTATTACGCTATTAATGATGTAATGTTTACGTAGCGCAATTGTTTAATAAATGGAGCGAGCAGTTCCGGCGCAGTCAGCTTCCTCATTAGCGTCGCGGACCAATTAAGTGAACCGCGGCTATTCTGCGCGATAGGTAAATTTTCAGTTCGGCTCGTTTCAGATGCCTTTGTTCCGTTCATGTAAAACGAAAAACTAAGTACTGTTCTTGCATTTACAGTGGCTTGTTGACACGTAGGTTTGTAGGAATTATAACTTTCCTTTGCATTGTTGATTTTTTCAGGGAAATTTATTAAATTGTTTGTGTTGCAGTCTTTAGTTGAGCCTCACAAAGAACTGCACAGTATCAAACATTTTCGTCGGATAATGATGCATTGTGATCATCTGACATGAGTTATGTGACATAATCACATAACTCACTCGTCCACATTGTTCCTACAGTCAGCTCTAAGTGCATGAGTGCATGAGCAATTTGCAGTCACATGCCACGATGATCACCTTATAAAGACGTTGACGGCTCAAAACGTGTGTCTCGTTAATTTCGGAAATTGTTACGGTGCTCGTGCACATCATTATGACCTTCACCTTCTGTTGTGTCTGCACTATTCCTATCAAAGAATAGAGCCTGCTTATTTTGCGGCAAAGGACGCTATATCATATTCACCTACCTACAGTTACCTATTGACTTTGAAGTGCTTACCTGTCAGCTAGATTTAAATGGACCATATCTTATATAAATTAATTACATCGGGTTTTACTGATTAAATAACAAAAACTTCAAGCTTTTTGAATACCAGCAGGACTTCATTGTGAAGACCTGTGCAAGTGGCAAAGCATTTGGCCACCAAAATTGAAACATAACCGGCCCGAAGAAGAGGAGGAGCATAATTATGTGATCTAGTAGGTATTGATCCAGTTTCATCCGGCCCACTTTATCAAAAATCGAAGAAAGTGAAAAGCTACTTACCGATTACAGCGAGTTGAATGTAAGTTTTATGCGCAGGGCTAGCAGCAAAGTCTGCGAGACAGGTGTAGACGCCAGCATCCGAAGGTCGCACGGTGACTATCTGGAGCCTGTCCTCCCCTTCGGTGTCGCCCGTCACCAGTCGGTAGCGGCCTCCCCCCGACGACGTGGTGCTCTTGTCGCCATCGCGGAGGTCACGGCTGCTGATGCAAACCACGTGAACGGTCAAATGTTCCTAACTATTACAAGGCATACTCGTAGATAGCCAAATGAGTTTTAAAAAGTTATAGAAACTCAAACTTATATTATGTAAGCCCGATCGCCACTATGTTTTCCATCACTCATACGGATACCTTACAAACGCTGATCAGGAGTGACAAGAAAATAAGAATGAAAGCAAACGTTTGCCTATAAGATGGTCGGACGTGTTGAAATAAACCGGGACCAAAATGATGCTGTAGGGATTTATCAACCTCGAGTGTTAGCCGTGAATCACAATAAGGGGTCATTCACGGCTAAATACAATGATTTATGGATACCAAGACCAACAGTCAGTTAGTCCGTCAGATAGATTTCCAAAAATTATTGAACACATATTTTTTCTTTTTTCATATTAACAAAAATTTAAGACGATACATGCTTCGAAAACTCGTGAACTCCTCGAAAACGTCACATGTCAGTACATTTTTTACCTACAAATGATGTCACAAGCCCCCACTCCTGATCTTTGATGAGTTTTATATTCGTAAATTAAAACATAAACAAAAAACACGTGTCCAAGATTTTTCGATAATCTAACTGTACGATAATTTTTGACTCAGTCCGATCCCCTACTATGTTTAAGTTCTGTGAAAAAGATATTGCTATCAACCACACAAAATCAGACTCCGGACTGCTCAGAACGTTGTCATAACCCAGTAACACTAGGAATCGAACCTAAGACCTTCTTCTCCCGTCGGGGCTGCGGGTTGTTCGCAAGAGATACCGCGGCCTCGACATGAAGGGCTAAGAAGGAACATGGGTGGTTTTTAGTCAGTAGAAGTCTGACACTCCCTTTCGCTCTGCCCAAGAGCGGGAGGGGTTATTTGATGATTTTCCACCCACCAAGACCTTCTTCTCAGCAGTACGGCTTGGAATTATGAGAGTTAGGGTTGCGCCACATCTAGCATCACGAAATCGCCTTTTACATGCGCCTAAGTATGTATTTCTGTTGCACAGACCCGTCATTTGCTGGCTCGAAAAATAGAGCGGGAGTTCTATGGCACTCAGCAAAGTCGACGAATTCCCCTGCAGCACGCTAACCTTTTTTTTTTCGGAGGGTGGGAAATCATCAAATGACATCTCCCGCTCTGGCTTCTACTGACTAAAAACCACCCATGTTCCTTTTTAGCCCTTTGTGTCGAGGCCGCGGTATCGTTTTCGAACAACCCGCAGTTCCGACGGGACCCGCAGCCCCGACGGGCAGCAAGCTGCCCTAACGTGGCGGTTTAATTCAAATGAATCAATGAATTACCTGTAGAATGCGGTAGATGAACCGTTCTTGTACCAGGCTAGGATATTGAGCTTGTCGTCGTCCTTCTCGGCGGTGATGTTGCATGGCAGCTCCACACTCTGGCCCACCACCCCGTCCACTACACCACAACAAGGACAAACCCAGTAACATCTAGTTTTGTGAAGGTACGGTCAGCAACAGAAGCTTAACATTTCGAAATTTTAATTATTTGATGTACAGGACTCCAGTTATTATTTTTAATGTTTCAGGCGATTATTCTTTAAAATATTCCCTTACTTACTTAATACTCTTCAATAACTTGTTAGTAACAGTAAGTAATATCTAACAAGTTTTTATTTAAAAACCTGCTTTGAAACGTTGAGTAGTGTTAATCTACTTCTGATGCTGACTGTACGTGAGGTATGTTCAAGCAGCAACAAAAATCGCAGACCTTGGAAAAATTGCTGACAGTCCTGAAAAGTTTAGGTTACCCTCAAACGGCTATCTATATTGACCTCATGTCAATTTCTTACATACTAGATATTAAGTTACTTTTAACACTACTTTTGCATAGCTGCACCTGTATAGTTAATTTGACATGATTGATTGTTTTAATATTTTAGGGAAACTGAACTATTCTATTTTCTTCCAAATAAATGTAATGTTTTCATACCTACTTCATAAGCATTTTTTTGTGAATAAAGTTAAATTTATTTGAAAGCGCGGCTTGTTTCAAAGTTACTTAAGAATATGATTTTCTAACAGAAAACGTTGATGTTGTCAGTCATAAATATCCCTGTGTAATTTAAAATGGTCAAATTTTTTATCTATGTTTCATGAATAAAATAATTTGAGAGGATTTAAACAAGTACTTACCCTTTTCGAAAATTTCTTGCGCACATAAACAATTCAATAATGAAACAATCACCGTTAAATGTATAAAACAATTCATTTTTACACAAATATTATAATTATTTTATTACACATTACAAAATTCGTAGTCCGAAATTTCACTAGTCGAAGAGGGCACGTCCCGATTGGGCGCAACGGACACGCGTTTCAATTGGCGCGCTCGGCCGCAATAACGATATCGCCGGTCCAGGGAGCGCGGTACTCCGCTACCGGCCGGCGCGCGCGGTCCCCGAACGCTTCCGGAGCGCCCGCCTGTCCCCGCGTGTGACGTCACGCCCGCCCTGCCTGCCTGCCGACTGCCGAACCATCATTTACCTTACACTTTTTAATTGGGGAGGTCAAAACAATTGGGTCACTTCATCTGGATTTATTTACCGTGCAAACTGGAAACATTTTATTTCTGGTAGTTATGCTGTTTCCGGTTTGCGCTGACCCTATACACTCCTTTGTGTGCAATTGTTATCGGCCGAATGACTGTGTAAATTACGAATTTGCAGTCGGATTATAACCGTGGGGACTGTGTGACATGACGAACGGCGCGACTGCATTTTTGTTTGTTAAACACGTTAACGAATCGAACTATTCTGCATAAGCACAAAACAGTGTGAAAACAGCAAATAGAACAGACAGAAGATGCAACTAAACTATACAATGTCAAAGCACACAAATATTTTAAACCTTTATTGTTAGTTTAATTTCAGTGATAAGTATAACTAAGTATAAAATAATTAGAAAACAAACAGTAACATTAAGGCTAAGAGGTAATTAGGGGAGTTTTAGAGTCTAGGATAATGCTAATCAAGTTGTTTCAGAGATCGAGTAAATAATACTGCCAACACAGCAATCACAGCACTACCAACTGTGCCAACGATGATTTTCTTTGTGGTACTGCGTTTTTTGTTTGTATTCGTCTGAAAATTGTAAAATGAACAGAAGGATTAGTTTTTAATCTGTATCAGTAAATAGAGAAGTCTTGTATGGAAGAAAACATGCTGAACCAACCCGAAAATATAAATAATGGAACAACAGCAAAATAATGATGATAAAGTTTCGAACGGATTTTAGTTCAATGTTCATTGCAAAGATTTTTAACCAACTTCAAAACGGGGAGAGAGTTCTTTACCTTCAATTGTGTGTTTACTGCTTTGTCCATTGAGTTTAATATAGTGATTATTTCATTTAGGGTGGAGATTGCTATGTTAGATGCATATTTGTCTTGGTAAAGCAAACAATCTGATACTTTCTTTGTTTTCTTCAGAACCATGTGGTTGGCATTCATGCTTAATTTTATTCTGTGGAGTAGTAATGCACACTCCTCAAATACTTCTACTACCTCCATTGGACTGAGGTTTGCCCTGAGAAAGATTTAGGAAATAATAATTATTAATAAAAACCTACAAGTACCAATATTTTGTAGTTTTTCTAAATAATGTTGTTACAATACCATTTTTTTTTTTTTTTTGTGTTTATCACATAAATAAAACATTATTTTATTCATACTTATTGTTATTATTGACTATAGACTGTTATTCATGCAGGTATATCCATCATAATTAAAAACTAGTTAAACAACAATTTTTTTTTCTCGGCCTATACTGTCCCACTGCTGGGCAAAAGCCTCCCCCATAGCCTTCCACTCTTCCCTCTGTGTGGTTTTCTCCGTCCAATTCGTCATAAACGCTTCTAGGTCGTCACGCCAGCATTTTCGTTAAACAACTATTAATGAAGATTTAATTAGCACCATGCCTGTCCCATAAACCAGCTTCAGAGTGATTGTTAAATTATTGTGGCTGTTTCGAAGACACTGAAAATGTTAAATAGACTGGAATTCTTTTAACTCAACTATTGTATTTGCCAGTAAAGTTTAGTTAGAGTAATTCATAAAATGCGGTACATAAAGAATAGAAAAACTGTCTCTCAACAGTTGAAAAATATTAAACAATATTAAACCTTGTCAATCTACTATTGGCAGCTACTTATATGTTGGGTATTGATGATTTATAAGGCTGATGATGATGATAATATTAAATATTGTTTAGCAGCCTAATTAATAACTTACGTGCAGATAGCAGTCTCATCGCAACGAGGAATTAGTTTAGCATGTTTCATGATCTCTGTTCTTATTTCTGGTTCTTGGATTCCCAGCTTCGTCAGGTCTTCGTCGGACAATTCTGATAATCCATGGTTGTCAATATCTTGTTTTCTGTGAGTAATTCATGTAAAAATTAAGATAAATACAGTATACAAAATATTATTTAAATAAAAACAGACCTTACTCGAATATATCGATATATTTTTGAGCGCCTATGCCGCATAATAACGAGGCCAGTGGTTCTGCAGACTTTGCAGAACCTTTTTCAATAGTTTCCAGTTCTGTTTGATCTGACATCTTTCGTTTTCTTTACAAATTCGGTGTTAAGGTTTGCGACCGGTGGAATAAAAACAATTATCCTCCTAGCGCAATGTCAATAATTTGACGTTTGAGTTTGACATTAATCACGCTTCTTTTCAAGCATAAATATTTATTTATAACTGGCAATACGTGATAGTGAAAATTGATGTTGATTAGTACAGCAGTATTGCGTATCTTTTTAAATGTGGGTCGCACACTCGCATACCACGTAAAAATGGGTACCATCAGGTATGATGGGGAAGACGCGGGGGGGCGGGACCCGCGATGCATTTTTGCCGGTACGCTATTGGTCCGTCAGTTTGTCTACGTCACGTTCATTCTCAAAATACCAACGCGCACAAAAGTTGAGAAAAACAACGACAATTGAGAAAAATGATTTATGACGTACAATATACCTATATAAAACATCAACATAAAACAATATTTATTATATATTGTTTTATGAAGAGAGAGGCTAATAATACTATTGTGGATAATTTAAAACAATGCGTGAAACGGACCGCAGAGGCAACAAAATTCTCTGAGTCAGCGGTTCTCAAACATATCTACGAAACCAAATGTTTCGCGTTGCTAGCAGTCCGCCGGCGCCGCGCCTTCACCTTACGCCTTTTCTGTGTGATTCGGGCCTTAGATACTTATACGGACGATGCTACTATAATTGCGTGCGTTGATTACAGAAGCAGAGGCCTGCAGAGGTGAAGAGATGGGGGGGACCTGCAGAAGCTTATAGAAGCGCAAACAGAGACCACTAAACCTTGTTTTAAAATCAACTTTATCGGACTAAATTAAATTGGTAGACCATGCTCGTCCTCTTCTAAGTTCAAATCTACTGTACTGTAAGTACCTAATGGTTGGTATTCATTGAGGAAACATAATGCAAATAAAAGTGCAATCGTACATTTGGAAGAATTGTGGCATCCGACGGAGTACCTACCAAAGTACGTTTGGTCCGTGCACTGGTTGTGCGCTGAAACTGCTATTCCTTTCACAGTTCATGCATATATAAAATTTACTTTGTCCACTAAAATTAAAAAACAACCAGAATTGTTACCTATGACAATAGAATGCCACAAAAAATATACCCAACTTCATAGATTATAGGAACTATTAATACCTTGAGGTAAAAGTTCCTCCCTCGTTAGTCGAATGGTCGGGGGTTCGATTCCTGGATTGAGCTAATTGTTATTGGGTATATTTATCAGGAATTTTCACTAACAGCCACGTTGTCTGATTTTGTGCCTGGTTGATGCCCATTGACTTGCACCCTATTACATGGGACTTCGACAAAAGTAACTGGTGAAATATGGGCAATGGGTGTCCTACTAGTAGGCGACTTCTGGTTGCCCATCAGAATTTGTGGACTTACTAAACAAATTTATAGCCTCCCTGCCTCCGAATGATGAATTTTATTGGAATATAGTAAACCAAACTTACATTTGCAGTTTCAAAATCTGTGCTCCTACATTATGTTCAGGAAAATATGTTTAGTAAGGACATTTTATAAGTTGGTCGACTATTACTCGTAAACTCGTGAAGCCTACTTAGCTGTGATAGTATTCCTTTTAATTTCGTTATATATATACTACTAATACTAGTAATACTACCAAACCGCGCCGGGCCCGCGTGGTGGATCATAGCCCATCCCTCTCCTAGAGAGGAGGCCTGAGTCCCTGCAGTGAGAACATTATAGGCTGATGAAGATATATAATAATATACCTTCTACTACCATGTTTTTTTTCACACGTCCAAACACAACCGTTTAGCTGGTATAGGGTGCCACACTTGAGTTTAACAAAAGCACTTTAAAGCTTATTATTTCGCAAACGAATCTCTTAATCGAAAAAGTAGTTGAACTAACTCGCCATATTTTTTAAAGACTATCCAGCGATATCCCAAACGGTATCGTGAGAAAAAAAAAACATCCACATGTTTTATTTACCACTTTGTCGACATACTCATGTATACTATATTCATGCCAAATTACAGCTTTCTAGTACTAAGGCGAAATTCTAAGGGTTCCTTGTTGACTACGGAACCGTAAAAATGGCCTTAAAACCTTACATGATTACAAGAAGTCCCTTAGGTAGGTACCATGTTAACTAGGCAAGTCAGATATAGTGTAGGTACCTACTTACTTCCGACGATACGTGAATTCGGCCGGAGCCGAAATGAAAAAGAAAACAATAAATTTTATCTTATTTTTTTTTATTTTTCTACTATCCCAGATACACACACCACATACACCTCGGCTTAAATACCGTAATTCATTTGTACATACTTTGTTCTACGCGTCTACATTTAGTGCATCACGAATTTCCTTATGTGTCTAGTAATTTGTTAATTATAAATGTCGGCGACAGATCCATGTGCTTAGTAAATGCATAGCTTTTTCTATCTTCTACGTTCGTATCAGCCCGTAATTGTTCACACTAATCACGGGCTTTCTAAAAGACCATTTGGTACAATGACCATTGACCAGTCCTAATCACTACGTTGACAGGTTGAGCAGTTGGTTTAGCAATTTGGGAAGAAAATGACATTTTGATTTTTGGCAGAACAGTGAAATTTTCCGTATCTAGGAAGACGTTTCTTGTGTAGGTACTTAGCTTCTCTTATATATACGAGTATCTATACAGCTTCATACACTTAAATTAAATTTTGTTGTGTTTGTTCTAGATACAAGCAAAACTTAACGTTTTTGATATTTTTATCGGCGATGTTTGTCAACGCATGAATTATGGCAATAAATAATTATAACATTCAAAAGTAAGGTTTGTATAAATTCTTGTAACTAAAAACTAATATCTAATTGAGCAACTGGCGAGGCGTATAAAATTTCAATTTACTTATAAAATAATTATCATTTTTTTAATCCAGGGGATAAGTTATCTACGATTGCTTTAACAGCTTGCCATGTTTCACGGGCAGTAGACACAATTTGGGAGCCCGGCAGCAAGAAACCGTATGGACCGAATGAATCTCTCAGATCCACGTGATACGAGAATTTGATTCCAGCGCGTGCTTTCGCCCAATCATGAGACATTCCGGAAGCAGGCTGCCTTATTTCAGCGGCTGTGCCAACCTGAAAGACAAAATACAGTTAGGGACACACGACGATACATTGCGAATAATGATTTATGAGTAAGTAGGAGTTCAAAGGTACCCATAGTTATCCTTCTTAGATATTCGGGTAGACATAGGGCTGATTCAAAAAGAGGTCACAACATGTGTGTCTGTGGCACTAGGGCACAGACTTACAACAGAGGAATAATCGATCAACTTTTTATGATAAGATTCTTACTTGATACTTGGTGCCATATAAGTCGGCAAGTGCGATGGTGGCCAATTTGCCCATCTCGGTGAGAACGCCGTCGTCGCCGAAGTTCTCGTGCGCGTGTGAGCTCGGCACCAACCACGCTTGGGAGTACGCGTGTAGCGCCACGTACAGCTGTGAGGAAACGTCATTATGCCAATTAAACTGTGTGGCTTTATAACAGAAAATTACGCTACTTATTGTTAAATCTAAACGACTTTAATCTGTTTGTGCACGCCACGAACCGCTAGTTGCTTTATCTTTCCCATCAATTTGTAAAGTTCGTTGTTTCATTGTAGGACTATAATAATATCTAAAATATAACTAGTCTTAGTTTGTAGTTTTTATAACCTTCAGGTAAGTCGGACAGCATTTATGCGCAGGAGTGTTCTTTGCATGGCTCCAACTATTTATAATAAATTACCAAAAAGTTGGAGGGAGCTTACTAACATAGACTTGAAGGCGAAATTAAAACTATTTTTGACGACCAAAGCTTATTCTAAAATTGATGAATTTATGGCCGAGTCATTTCCAGCAAGTTAAAATTTGGTTATTATGTATTGTATTTGAGATCTTATTTAATTGACATAATTTTACTGTAATTTTGACATTTTGACATTGTTTTTATTTTTTTTTTCTGGCTTCGCACGGTTTGTGCATTTAGCCAAGGTCAAGTTTTAATAAAATATTACTAAGTTATAAAGGTAGGGAAACACAGATTCACAGAACATCTGACATTGTTATAGTATTCTTATTTTATTGACATTTTAAATTTTTTATTGTAAATTTGTAGTTTTTTTTTTTATAACAGAAAATTACGCTACTTATTGTTAAATCTAAACGACTTTAATCTGTTTGTGCACGCCACGAACCGCTAGTTGCTTTATCTTTCCCATCAATTTGTAAAGTTCGTTGTTTCATTGTAGGACTATAATAATATCTAAAATATAACTAGTCTTAGTTTGTAGTTTTTTATAACCTTCAGGTAAGTCGGACAGCATTTATGCGCAGGAGTGTTCTTTGCATGGCTCCAACTATTTATAATAAATTACCAAAAAGTTGGAGGGAGCTTACTAACATAGACTTGAAGGCGAAATTAAAACTATTTTTGACGACCAAAGCTTATTCTAAAATTGATGAATTTATGGCCGAGTCATTTCCAGCAAGTTAAAATTTGGTTATTATGTATTGTATTTGAGATCTTATTTAATTGACATAATTTTATTGTAATTTTGACATTTTGACATTGTTTTTATTTTTTTTTTCTGGCTTCGCACGGTTTGTGCATTTAGCCAAGGTCAAGTTTTAATAAAATATTACTAAGTTATAAAGGTAGGGAAACACAGATTCACAGAACATCTGACATTGTTATAGTATTCTTATTTTATTGACATTTTAAATTTTTTATTGTAAATTTGTAGTTTTTTTTTTTTTAATTATTATTGTTATTATTTCTTTAATTTGATTTTTTTCTAATGAGTCTATGTAACCTTTTGAATTATTTTGTTAACTGAAAATTATTATAAAACAACATTAATATACCTATTTGCACGTCGCTTAAGTGGCAAACATGTCGAACATAATTTGTAATAATATCTTGCATGCATGACATCACCGTTCTGTATGTATACACATTGTTTGAGCAAATAAATATACTTACTTACTTACTTACTAATAACTAAACGACAAAAGGTTGACTACGAAGCGTCAATAATACAAAAAGGCAAGCCGAAGAAAATAGTATATTATGCAACTAGTGAATAAAGGACGGATTTAAAGCGAGGGCCGTAGATGAGTCACGAGCAAGTAAAGGATTCTAATGATTGAATCACGAACGCAGCGAGTGATTCAACTGTTAGAATCCTGAACGACGCGAGTGATTCATGGCCCTCGATATAAATTCGTACTTTATTCAGGAGTTGCATACTATACTTTATATCATGACTACGAGAAAAGAATTTAAGCGAAAATAGAAATTTAATCAAGAAATAAGAATTGTTACATTAATTGAAATGGACATTAAAATTAGAGCAATGACTGAAAATAAGCGTAATTTTCTTATTATTATCATTAGGGTGGTCAACTTGTGAAACAATATTTAATAATCTAATGCCAAACTCCTTGTCGCAAATATCGACCAATCAAATCTCGAGAATTTATTTGCACCAAAGAGTTTTGAATTTCGAATCTTAGCGCAAGGAGTTTGTGTAAGCATTGAAATAGAGACCTGATATATTTTTGTGTTCCAAATTCAAACACCAAAATAGTGAATAAAAACAAAACAGTGAATAAAAGGCCTTTTTATTCACTGTTTTGCGTGAATAAAATAAGCTTTTTAGAGTAGGTATGGTATAATAGTATATTATGCAACTAGTGAATAAAGGACGGATTTAAAGCGAGGGCCGTAGATGAGTCACGAGCAAGTGAAGGATTCTAATGATTGAATCACGAACGTAGCGAGTGATTCAACTGTTAGAATCCTGAACGACGCGAGTGATTCATGGCCCTCGATATAAATTCGTACTTTATTCAGGAGTTGCATACTATACTTTATATCATGACTACGAGAAAAGACATAATTTAAGCGAAAATAGAAATTTAATCAAGAAATAAGAATTGTTACATTAATTGAAATGGACATTAAAATTAATGACTGAAATTAAGCGTAATTTTCTTATATTATCATTAGGGTGGTCAACTTGTGAAACAATATTTATTAATCTAATGCCAAACTCCTTGTCGCAAATATCGACCAATCAAATCTCGAGAATTTATTTGCTCAAAAGAGTTTTGAATTTCGAATCTTAGCGCAAGGAGTTTGTGTAAGCCTAAGCATTGAAATAGAGACCGGATATATTTTTGTGTTCCAAATTCAAACACCAAAATAGTGAATAAAAACAAAACAGTGAATAAAAGGCCTTTTTATTCACTGTTTTGCGTGAATAAAATAAGCATTTTAGAGTAGGTATGGTATAAAAGGATTTTTATCCTATTATTTATTTAGTATAAATTTTAGTTCTTTTTTCTGTTTGTTTTAACCTCATTTTCGATATCAGCGACTCCTAAAACCACGAAATTGACACTAATGTCGAATAATCTAAAAACTTTCGTCGGTACCATATTGAATTTAAATTTTTGACCGTTGAGGAGTTCGTAATCAGCTCACCTAGATAACCCGAAAGAACAAAAATATATATACGACGATACGTCCGCATAATATTTTGTTTAAGAATTATTTTTCTACTCCTATTCGTTAAGGAGTTATACCTTTTATCATCAGCTCATCAATATGAAGTGATGACTGCCAGATGCGAATACTTTAATAACTTTATAAAAAACACAAAACACATAATACCTGCCCATAAAATTTGAAGGTTGCCCTCGATTACCCTAAGATTCCATCATCAGATCCTGACATGGGGATAATGGGACCACCTCGGGAGTATATTCTTTCGAATAAAAAAAAAATACATAGTCTCGATTCCTACTTTGTCATAACCCGATAATATTCGGCTTACTTACTTCCCTACTGTTCTGCGGTTCTGCGAGCGACAGAGGTCAAGTGAGCTTGCTCATACGAATATAGTTCTGAATTCTGAGACCCGAGCACCGGCTTATTTGGCGCTGTCGGTTGCTTTCTTTGTTGACATGACAAATTTTTGTAATATTTTTAATTCTATGATGTATTGTATATTTTTACTAAAGTAGACACTACGTAGAGTGTAATTTTCCCAAAGGGAAGCCGGTGGGAATCGAGTTATGGGCACGCTACGTCCCTGCTACATTGACATTTCATTGGGTTTCCGTTTCGCATAAATCTGAGCTGTTGTTGGTGATACTTTTAGTAAGAAAAGGGGGGCTACTCTCCAATCGAAGGCCTGTGCAAACATAAAGTAAAGTATATTAAAGTTAACACATACTTTTGGGCTTCGCCGCAGTCGGATAAAACGATAGGCCTGAATTGTTTTCGAGTATCTTGCCCACAACTTTTCACTTAACCCAACAAGCCTTGCATAAGGAGGAAAACTTAGCGAGCGTAAAGATGAAAATAATGAGCTTAGTTAAAAGGTGTCAGTCGACACGCAATTCTGATTGCTCATTGATAACACATCTAACATTTTATTACTCTCATTCTTACAGCAGACCACATTTTACAACATCAAACTCTCTTGAATAACAGTACTTTTGAAGTATTCGTTTTGAAAGTGTCGTAGAAAATCTTTTGAAAGTAACGATATGGGCAAATACCGTAGTCTGTCACAATTTCCCGCGATAACCGTGGTGCGGTCTACCTTTATGGTTTTGAACGAATGATAAATTGCTATACTTATAGGCGATGGAAACCATTTCTGATTTCTATTCAGTTACTACAATTCGTGGCTGCTTACAGTCATATACACTCTGCTTACAGCCGTACTTATATTTTAGTGAATGCGGCATTCAGGAGAGTGTTGAATGAAAGCCACCATTTTGATGACAGTTCTTTAAAATATGTTGTTGTTAGTTTAGTAGATTACAAGACATGGCTACAGTCGTAGAATGCACTAAGTACATCTACCAGGTCGGAAAATAATACTAAGAAGGAGCTTGTCGCCTGGCTGTCAATTGTAGATCTGTAAAATTCGTTACAGGATAGTCAGTGGTCCGAAAGTCTGACAACCAGTCTTACCAAAGCGTTTAGTATTGGCCTGTAAAATACTGACATTCATCTGCATCCGGTTAGACTGGAGCCAACCTGAACTCTGATAATGCAAATAATACTAAGAAGGCATCATCATCTGCCTAGCCTTTTCCCAACTATGTTAGGGTCGGCTTTCAGTCTAACCAGATGCAGCTGAATACCAGTGTTTTACGTGAAGCGACTGCCTATCTGACCTCCACAACCCAATTAATACTGGGTAATACGATACCCTTTGGTAAGACTGGTTGTCAGACTTTCAGGTTTACTGATTACCTGTAACGACTGCCAAAGATCTATATATGGCAGCCGGGACCAACAGCTTAACGTGCTTTCCGAGGCACGGAGGAAACTCGGAATGTCGGGCGGTCACCCATCCACAGACCGACCTAGGCAAGCACAGCTTTACCTAAAGATCGACCCGAGTGGCAGTTCTTATTAAGCCACGAGCTCCTCTAACTAAGAAGGCAATTAAAATAAAATTAAAGGTTGATGTACCGATTGGCAAGCTTATAATTATCTCATCATTTCAGCCAAAAGACGTCCACTGCTGGAGATAGTATGCCTCCCCCAGGTGTCGCCACATTGACCGGTCCCATGCGTCTCGCATCCAATGGGTCCTCGCAACCTTACCAAGTCATCGGTCCACCTAGTGGGAGGCCTTCCAACGCAACGTCTTCTGGTTCGCGGTCGCCACTCCAGAACTTTTCGGCCCCATCGGTCATCCGTTCTGCGAGCAATGTGCCCTGCCGAGTCTGGCGATTCTTCGGGCTACGTCGGTAACCTTGGTTATCATGCGGATGTCCTTTTTTTTTTTTTGGGCGGGTGGAAAATCATCAAATCATCAAGCTCTTGGGCAGAGCGAAAGGGAGTGTCAGACGTCTACTGACTAAAAACCACCCATGTTCCTTCTTAGCCCTTCATGTCGAGGCCGCGGTATCTCTTGCGAACAACCCGCAGCCCCGACGGGAACAACACGCAGCCCCGACGGGTTCCGCAGCCCCGACGAGGATGCAGATGTCCTCATTTTTTAATCGATCACGCAAGGAAACTCCAAGCATAGCCCTCTCCATTGCCTTTTGGGTGACTTTAAGCTTTCTGATGAGGCCCATTGTGAGCGACGGCTTATATCTACTAACAGCCAAAAGATAGCTAGCATATTATTATGTCTTCGGTACTGGTTTGTCTTCGGTACTAATAAGATCTAAAGTGAAAACGAATACTACGAACCCATTACGGCCGGCAATTATAGGTACTAATTACCTATTTACATGAACACTGTAAATGGGTAATAAGTACCTGTAATGACGTATATCGTTGTGTGCATCCGTCACGCGATAAAAACAATGAGATAGAAAACAAGATTGGTCACTTGAACCTCAGTTCATATCGGTAGATTAACGAGGTTTAGACACTAATTTGTAAAACTGTTTAAATTTTATGACTAAATTGACCAATTATAGCAGGTCAGTGAATAGCACCATTGTGTTAAATTTAAGTTTCTAGCATTTACAAATATCAGACAAAAGATGTTTATAACTTTCAAAGTACCTTGATCTGCCCTCTATGCTCGGAAAGGAACTCTGACACGGCCCTTGTCTCCGGCTCACTAAAGGGATGTGGTCCGGCGTAGTTGTCATTGCAAGGATCCTGGGACGAGTCCTTTTCACTCCAGTGGTAGTCCCAATTGCGGTCCGCGTCCACTCCGACACACTCTGTCTGGCCCCAATTCCATGGAAACCTTTGAGGAAAAAATATCCGTCTTATTAGATCTTAAAACGCTAATTAAACTTGTTAGGAACATTGGACGTGGAAACTAATGTAATGTCCATCTATGTATCTGTCAAGGTCTTGGTTGTATAATAGCCGAAAGTTTGAAAAAAAAAAGAAATTTGCATAATTTTTCACCAGATTTGCAAAATTTCAGTCGTTAAAAAAGAACCGCAACTGCTTGCCAAGTGGTACGTAGATAAATAGAAAAGCAGCAACGTAGCGAAATGACCGATGATGAAAATGTCTTAGTCCAGTACACTCAAGAGAAAAGCCAGCGCATTATTATGTGAATGAATCGTTTCCTATTCTTCTATTCTTATCTGGAAGCCATAGAGCATGTGCATGCATATTGTCATTGTTTCGAAAAGTATTAAATTGTCATTAGAACATTCCATAAGCACGAATTAATAATAGTCGTCGTGATTTATTTTACTTTGATAGAATGTAATAGCGTCGTGGTAGAAAGTGTTATGTCCAAGAGAAGTCATGGTAGATTATAAAACAAAATATACAAAGCGGAATTGAAATTACACACATGTATGTAGGGTGTGTACACCCTGAAATTGTAAAAAAAACAGCAGCCATTTTTTCAGTTAGGTATTTCATATTAGTCAAAGTTGATATAGTGATGTGGACAATTAATTACACCTATAAAGTAAATAAGACTTTTTTCCACCTTTTTTGTATTTATCTAGCGTGTGATCCAGGGTGTTTTGTAGGATGATGTCAATTGTTTAGTGTGGTGCAAAAGCAAATACGTACAGTCGAAAGCTTTTCCGCCTGCCCAGTTAAAATTTTTTTCGCATAAATCATGCGTAGGCGCCAAACCCCGCCCCCTCAAAGTTTAGGCCTATTAGAGAAGCGTCAACGTAATTAGTTGCAATCTGCACTGCGCAGCTTAGTGACGTATCCTCTGTACACCTTTTGCGAATTTTACGGACGAACTTTGGCGCGCTTCCCGGACCTTTTGAACATTGACCATTGCTCTGCTTACCTGACCTTTGATTGACTAAACGTTAACCTGTGCAATAATATTGGACTCCTGAGAACCTGTGCTAGAACATTTTGTGCATAATGTCTTCCAGAAATCTCATACAAGAAGAACGAAATGAAATTATGTATAATTTTGCATGGATTTAACATCAGTCAAATCGCTGAGCTGAGTCCCAAAATAAAAAAAAAAAACAATATGAATCACATTAAAATGTTTAAATTCTTAAACGGGACTTTATGTTCATAAACATAAAGTCCATTTTAAGAATTTTAAATTTTGAATGTCATTCATATTATGTTCTGCAAAAGCGGCCATTTTAGGCCCGCTGGCTAGATCAACGTTTCACCGCCCTAAAGCCCCATTATTTCAAATTTTATCGAAATCGTTAAAGCCGATTTAGAGAACACGATTACAATTGCCTGTTAAATAGCATGGGATTTTATAAGATTCTTATAATAAATTTAAAATTACTCACAGAAATCATTGAGTTTTTAATTTACAATTACCAAACCAACACACACGCACCATTAGTAACGAAAGTCAAATTCAGTTAAAGTTTTTTTTCTAATAATGGCAGTTTAAAAATAACAATAACTCGTTCGGCGTGCGTCGGTCTCGTCAGTGCGGTGGAATGGTATTGTATTTCATTCATTATTTCTATACAAAGGCGGGGCGGAGCTAGAGAGCGCTTCATGTTGTAAGTGCAAGCAAATATGAGCTTAGTGGTGGTCAGGCGGGAGTGCCCGCGATAGTACCTATAAAGGTACGTATTAATATATATATAATAAATATTCAGAATAATATCTATAAAGAATTTTCAACTTCCCTTAAAACGCAATAAGAACATGTTTCTGTATGTCACAAATGTTTTTCTGTTTAACTTATACATATTGGAATCAGAGAACCCCAAAAAGGGTTATTAATTCCGTCACATTTTTCCTTTACTTTCTGATTGACATCGCCTTTTAAGAAACATCCTTAGATAAACTGTACTCCGTGGCGTAGCGTGAAAATATCCGTGACTTTGTTCAAACACTTTCACTACAAGCTCGTCTTGTTGTTTGTAAGTACCCCTACTACGAGCATACAAATAAACAAGATAAGCTGATATGGACATCTGTGGGTGAGTCCACACCATATTGCGGCAAGAAATAAGTACAACAAGAACGAAACCTTTGTCGGTAACGTTGTTGTAGCCACTCGTCAGCACGGACAGGATGTCCCTCGCCTTAAGCAATGTACAACATACCTAATCTATAAAGACTAACTTTCTATATAGGTAAAAAATATTTTAAAATGATTAATACTAATGATTTCATTACAATTTTTCTTTTAATAAAAAGTAGACCATAAGTGAGATGTGCCAGCTAATGGTAATCGTAAGTGGTCACCGCCACCAATGGACGCTTTCAAAAGAGGTTTACTGTCAACTTTTTGTATCTTACTTTTTGTTCATAAACTGCCTGCAAAAAATTACCTAGTGGTCAACTTTTTGGACAGCCCAATTACAGATTAATAAAAAAAAATACCCAGATTTTAATCGTCTTAGGTCGCCCGTCACCATAATTTATGAAAAAACGAGGGGTGTTTAGGCTTTGCGCATTATTTATCTACCTTGCTGATGTAAGGCACGTCAAGCCAACAAGTTGTTGTTGCGAATCAACGTTTTCGCGCAAAAAGCGGTTCACTGAATGACTTACCATCCTACATAGTAGTCGTCGGAATGGTCGGGCTGTCGCGAACGTGTTTTCCGCCAGAGCCGGTCGTGCGTGTGCGAGTGCTCGTAACCGTCGGGGTTCAACACCGGCATGATGTAGAAGTCGGCTTGCTTGAGCAATTCGTACTCCGCACCTATTAACACAACAAACAAGTTTACCAACCAAAATATCAATTTGCTGCGCTAAAGAAAGTTGCACTTCGATGTTTTTAAATTGATTGAAATAATTTGAATAATTTATTAGATGGTTACGTGAGTAGCAGGAAAACTTTAGAGAAATGTCGTGCATATTTCTATGTTTATGTAATAGTTATTAATGTTGTTGTGATCGAACCTTGATCTTTCTCTCCTTCGACGAGCGCATGTATCATCCACGTCGCGACGGCCGGCGCTATCCACTCGCGCGCATGCGAGCCTCCGTCCAGCCACACGGCAGGCTTCATGCGCGACCGTAGTTTCCACTTTTTCTTCTCTTTTCCTTTCATGACGGTCTCATTATTTGATAGTGATATCTGATAACAACAAGAAACATTAGCACCGTAAAATATATCGCTATTAAAACGATAGTAGGTATTTCAGTAACTGGATTAAGACCTTACTTTTACTGCAACAAGTGGTAATCCTTCTGATGATCGACCCAGTGGTATGAGATCAACTAAGTCAGAATGCGAGTGCTGCAAATACTCTAAATACCGGAGGATATCTGCATATCGATGATATCGGCGCCAAGTCATCGGGTGACCACGTAACTGCTCTAACTCAAGCCTCTGCTTCTTTGACAGCCGTGGGTTCTCGTAAGTTATCGCTTTCTATGAAATAAAATAAAGGATCCAATGAAAATAAATTAAAAAAAAATGATTTTGATACAAATGCATGTGATTGAAAAATCCGTACCTGTAAATCCCAAATTACGATATCGAAGTCAATTTTATTTGATTTGAGATGATCTTTGACGTCTAGGACAAGATCGGGAGGTACAAGCAAGTCGGTAGATCCGTTGAGCGACGGCGACGTCCACCACATGAGCCCCGAGCCTTGTGCGTCGTCCTGCAAGTCCAGCATCTCGTGCACCTTCCATTGAACGTCAGGATACGTTCTTATAAGCTGGAAACCTTTGTAGTTCTTCTTCAAAGCTTTCTTTGCAGATTTTTCTAGAGTGCGATGTGAAACGCCAATTAGAACATTTTTTGGCAAGTCAGCCACATTCACACAAAAAAAATGTGAGAAAGTTGCAATAGTAAAAACATTGGCTCTAGAAAGTTGCAGACGGGGTTATTGTCTGTGGCCAAAACTTCCGAGTTCGGCAATGTGACCCAGGGTCGGTACAAACAGTTGTTTTTTTGTACCTGATTTTTACACTGATTTAAATTGCTAACGCTTAAAATTGAGCCAAGAAGCCTAAATAACTAACCCAATATTTTGGAAACAAGTCAAGCCAGGCGTATTAACGTCGTGCATGTTCTTCGCAATGAGTATGCAGTATAGTGACTTGTGTCTCATAGCCTCTAGAATAGACTAGAATATCAAATTAAAAAAGCATCATGTGCCGTTACCTACTTTATCACTAAATGCGCACTGTTTCTTGTCATGAACTAAAAAATAGTTTAGTTTACCAGACCAGAACATCATTAACGGCACTTATCTTTATATAAATTAAATTAATGAAAACTTTCTGACTCTTTTTTATCGTAAATATGAATACAATTAGAGATGCTATGGCACGTTTGCTTTTAAATGTATGCTACAAGAAGTTACCTCTGCCCATCAGATGGTTATCAATACATAGTGGATCCTAGCGGTTTACTCTTGCTTGTACTATCACCTATCAATGAGGTGCGTCTTCGTATATAAACGCGTTCAAGGGGATTAATAATGACGAGAAAGTGTTGGTTTTACCATCATGCGCTTGCGTTGGTTTATTACCTAGCTCGTAAACCTACCAAGTATACAAAGATTTGCTGTTGTTATAGTAACTAACTACTCAGTGTTCTATGTTGAGCTGCTCTAATCTGTTCTTTTTTTTTACTAGAAGATTGTTCGTTAAGTGCCTCTTTGACGTTATGTTTGTAAGTGACTTCTTAGATTAAGCATTGATTACTGTTATTCTTACTTATTGTGACATCATTGGAGCTGTAGGCGCCATCACTTTCTTCTGAATCCAGTAGCGTTTGGAACCAACTACTCGGTGCTGTCGTCAACGGTCGATGAGTAGTCGTCGTAATCGGTCTTTTTGGTAAAATATCTTCCGGAAACCAGGTACCGCCGAACCATGTTGTCTTGGATTCCATAAACCAACTGTATATTGAAGAAATAATTCCTGAAAAGAAAAACTTCGTTTGTAAGAGAATTTTCCGAAACAACGTAGATTCGTGCAATTTATGCCTTCTCAATTTCGGAATGGAAGCGTTTCATGATAATACTAAGGAGAATTATCGTCATGGTTTGAAGAAACCTACGAATGCAAGAAAATAACAAGTATATGCCAATGCGGAATCAAGCCATAGCAGAATGCATAATTTACTTCCAGTTTGTTGCGTGGAACTGCTCAATAATTGAATAGGTACCTATTCTTGTTATCGGAAGCTCAGTCCAGTAGTTACCTACTACATTTAAGGAGAAACTTTTTTATGTTAGTGGGGCAAGAGTAGCGAGCGAGAGCTGGAGGACGGGTGCGCGTGCGCTGGGCGACGGCGTGCGCGCGTCTCTACGTTATGCGACAACCTCCCCGAGCGATTTCCGCGCTACCGACTGATTGCACTGCAGAACTGATACCCATTATGTTAATTACTCCGTCTTGTTTACGATTATTCTCACGTTCGTTCATATTTGATCGTCATCACTGAGAATTGGAACATAATAAGACATAATAGCTTTGAGAGAGTCGAAGAGAAATTCCGATCATATTTTTATTTTATTACAAGATAGAAGATAATCATTACGATCAGCGACTAGACGATAGTAAGAAATAGTATAAGACCATTTAAAGTAAAGGTTATTTGAATGGAACCTGGAGCGGGGCTATTGACATGAGAAAACAGTGATACGTGTGTATTGAAGCGACTTTGTGACCATTAACAGCTTTCCCGATTATGGCTTCGACTTGATGTGTAAATACCTAAGTATTTCAAATGGACATCAACTCATATCTTAGACATCATATTTGAAGATGATGTTACTAGATACGTGCCTACATGATTTTGATAAGCAATAGGTATCTATAATGTAATCTTAATTTGTACATTACGTTATTGTGTAATAAGTACTATATTATTTACTAAAGTGCCTTAGGTAACACGGATGCTTTGTACTATGCCTTTCGATTTAAAGGAAATTAAAAATTGGATTATATGTAGTTGATAAGGTAACAGTTAAGTTATTGTCAGGTTTTGGTTCATATTACCTAAGTGATCCGAAACTGCAAATATAGTGCCAGTCTAACTCCTAATTAATATTGTAACTTCTGAACCTCAGGAGTGGCTCTCACGAATGATAATATAGTTAGGAATCATTATGTATCTATTGATAATATTATTGCTATTATGCATGCAAATTATATTGCAAATTTCTTTATTAAGCTACCATTAGTCAAACTGGTTTTAGTCTTTAAATACAAATTGTGTAAGAATCTCAGTTTCTATTCAAAAATAAATCTGGTGATATTTTAGAAATGTGTTCTTCAAGGTATAGACAAGTGAAATAAATAAAGAGATACCTAATGCATAAATACCGATAGTTATCAACTCACAGCTGACCTCTGTAATCTACCTAATTACTACTGCAGGACACTGAAGCGTAACCCCACTCCAACAATCCTTGTCATGTTGGTGTATTGAAACCTTTTTCATGAAAGTATTTAAGGGCTCCATATTACTGGCTGGAAGTTAAAACTGTAAACATGAAAACGTTCGGTGCTTTCTTGAATTGGACTTTTTGGTGTTTAACTTCTGAGTATAATTATTCCATTCTAAAGAAAAAAAAACAAAATAAAGTCCAGCTTTAGAAACAGAAGATTGATTTTTAATGAATTGTTTTATCAATTAGTGTTTTGATATATAAACTATTTAAGGTACGGAATACTTAACTATTTGTTATTTGTATGTAAAATGTAGGTAGTGTTGCGTGGTTGTTTGACGCATGGTCTTAATCGTGCTTTTTTACAATAGATATTTTCTGTACCAACCCTCCTATGTCAATGTCATTCACGCCAAAAGAACTATTAGCACATTACCTATATCTTTTTTTTTTATTTTTAGCAATACAGAAAGAACTCTAGAGTATTATATGAATAAAGCTTGTAAAGTTCTTGCTAACTGCGCCTACGCGATAGAAAATTTAATGAAATATTGACATAATAACTGAGGATGTGAGGCAGTTTTTAATTTAAACATTTTTTTTTCATTTGTTTCCATGAAAAAATAAGTTTATTTGCATACTTGTACAGATTAACACAAACACCTAGATTAGTAATAGGTATATTATATAACAATGGCTCTACTATTTTTAATGGGGTTGGTAGTGTCTCGCATCGTGCCCCTTGCGCCTTTGTTCGGTGGAACCTGTAATCTCAGGTAATTTGACACGTACTTATTTACTAAATCTACATAGGACCCAGCTTAATTCGTGGGCTTGCTCTTAAATTGACCCACCCGCTGTGAATATCTACTGATGTTGTCCAAGTGTATTATATAAAGTGAAAGTACTAAATTGAACCATTTTGATTTATCGTTTCTGTTTAAAACCGTGTCTTAAAAACTTGCTGTCATATTTAATCAATGATTATGATTATTATTCCGTTAAGTGATTGCCCAATCCGCCGTCTTGTCGTAAGAGCTTCATGGTTTTGACATATTAAAGGTGGTTTCGATGATATTTTTAACCGACTTCCCAAAAAGGTTCTCAATTCGATTGGTATGTTTTTTTTTTGTTATTTATCATCGCGCGTCCAAACGACATTTGTCGGGTTAACCGTGTAAGTACCTACCTAACAAACACTAATTATTTACATCATATAAATTTACACCAGAAAACCCTATCAAAGGTTTCCTGATGTAAATTGTGGATTTAATAGCTTCATTCGAAATGTAGAATCTCACCGTTCATTCAAATAATTATGGTTGGCCACTTGGTCTTGCCAATCAAAATTGGCAAAGTTTATGTTGAAAAAGTGAAATGTCGTTATTAGCCGACTGCGGCGAAGCCCAAAAGGAGGGTTATTTTAAGTGTTGTAGGATAAAATATTAACGTGGATGTTGTATTTTGCTATATTTTTCCTTTGTCAAGTGATAATAATATAATAAATCTTTTTTTAAGTTTGTACTAAGTAGGTAACTTCGTAATAAATACATAAACTGACTACCGCGTCATGTAAGCATATAGCTTGCCTTGCTCGATAAATAGTCTATCCAATACAAAAATATTTTTTCAATTGCAACCCGTAGTTCCTATGATTAGCGCGTTCAACCAAACAAACAATCAAATATTAGTAGGTCAAACTCCTAGTAATATACTGATTTAAATGCAACAGTCAAATCATTAGATTTTGGGTTGCATTTGATTTGGTTTTTTGCATATGAGATGAGATGAGTCACAGCTAATAAGATTAGTCTGTTGTTGAAACGTCTGCAGTTTATTTTTTAATCCGATATTAATATTTTATGATAGTATACCAATAATATGTTACTGTTACTTTTATTAATGCAGACTATTCAAAATTTTGATTATTTTTACGAGGTGTTAACCTCAGTTTATTAAGTAAGTAGGTTATTCTCTCAGATACAGTATGAAATAAACAAATACAAATATTTGAAATACCTACCAATGATAGGGTATTGGTAGATTGTAAGAGATAGCTCTCTATGCTCATATGCTGTCAACTTTTTGCTGCTGAAACTTTTAGAGGTAGGTATACGTAATGAATGAGTAATCCAGCGACTTTCTATACAAATGACATCCCAAGTTTTAGCCATCAAAACTTTTTGATCTGATGCTTTTGTGCAAGTCTCATTCTACTTTTACTAAATACGGCGTTGATGATGAAAAGGGACGGTAAAAACAAAAGCCGCAGACTTTTCTATTGTCTTTATTTTTTTGTTAGGTTTCATGTCTATTTTGGGAGTATGTAAAAAGTTGTTATGCTCATTATTGTTGTACATCAAAGCCGGTTTTCAGCGACAAAAAACGGGACGAGATGCTAAATATAGGAATTTATAGCCATTCGATATTACGAGTATGTTACTCTGGCAATTACATAAAATAACAGACTGTGTCCCAAAGGGTAAGGCCGAAGCAGGGTTACACATGTGTAGTAAAATATACCTAGTTATGTATTTGCTTATACTTAGATACCACTATTTGGTACTAAACAAAAGTAATTTGACTACGAAAAACCAATTTTACCGTAGACCAAGCGTAGAAAGGAAGCTTTCTTTAAGAACTTTCAAACTCCGAAAGGTGAATAACCTAGGCTGTTTATCTTTTCCTTGTACCTAAACAAAGCAAGCTCGCAGTCATGCGGATTATAATGTACACGTGTTCGACGTTTTGCAAGCCAGAAACTTTAATCAATTTAGTCAAACCGATTAAATAACTTTATGTTTCAACTCACTTGTCAAACTTTAATGTTCCTTTTAATGGCACACAGGTTTCCTGTCTGTGTTTTTACACAGAGTGGGCCGTAATTCACCATGCGGGTCCATAAGCGTTGGTGGATGTCATTATTATGCCTTCGAAGGTTTGGTGCTAGACGCCGTTTCACCACTGTTCTTGGTCTCACTCTTACGTAACATATAAAGTTCCGGAAACCAATTATTTTAACCCGCAATTCATCTAATGGTCTGACAATCAGATCGGACTGGTCTAACCGGATGCGTGCACATAAGAAACGATCGGACTATTTAGTTTCTACGATTTGCTTCTAATAGGAAGTTCCGGCCGTCGCGTCGCATCGTGGGCAATCGACCATGCCACCGCACCGTAAAGGTCGCACATGGTTCCGAATTACTTCAGATCAGACGGATCTAAAATGAATTAAATCTGAATATGCTGGAATCTTTACTGATTTGTTTATAAAGTCATGTAAAATTTCGATATTGTGCTCTAATATCTCAATAATATTGTGACCACGTGTAGAATACGAGGTTCGTTTTTGAGAGCATATTTCAAAGAGTCATCATCGTAGCAAAATGTATCTTACCTAGTAATAACCCTCAACCTTCTTCCAACATGTGTTGAGCATCGTAACCCAACTGATCACCCGGCCGCAACCGGAGCGGTCGAGGCGCTGAGTAACTATGGCTTTTTCGGACGTAATCGGTCACAGTTCTAGTTAGATTAGAACTGCTGACCTGAAGACAATATTTGTAAACGAAAAACTACGACCCGAAAATCTCTGATTTAGTTAAAATTCTAACCTAACCCTTAAACATTTTGAGGCGGTTAGGCTTCTACCTCTTGGAATATTCCCGCAACTGCGAAGCGATATACCTGCTTCATTTTAATAATATCTGAACTACTGACTGTTCCTTTTTTTTTTTTAGATTTGGTTATCGGAGAGCCTTTAGATTTTGCCGCTGCCGCGCTGCTTGCTAGCTACAATTAGAACAATAAGCTACACCATTTACAAAATAGATGAAGGCAAAGCGTCAGCTTGTATCGGTAAGTGCCATTCATTATTTTGATGTCGAGTGCTATGAAAGAAAGTTGCACATAATAACGTAAACTATGTACCGGGGAAAGCCATATTGCGCTTTAATGTAAAATACTCCGAACCAGTAAATAATTTAAGAGGTTTATGTATTTGAATTATGATTTTAAAATTGACGTTCCAATCTGCTCTTCCACAAGTAGGTAAGTATAAACACTATTTCTAGGTGAAAATTCCTCGATATTAAAATAAGTGTCTTATTCTTTCTCAATCAAGTTAAGCGGATTCTGTCTCTAGAAGCTGTAAGTAGGCAACTAGCGACCAAAATCATAGAAGCATCTAAAGTTCTTACATTAATAACAGTTAAGAGTGTGGCATATTCACGTTGGATATACGTTTTAAAGCGTGAAATAGATAGCTCATTAGAAAGCACAAGTAAAAATATTAAAACACATTTTTCTATCTTAGTGAGTCCGCAATGATTCGGTTCGTCTCGCCTGCGATTTTATAATGATGATTCCGGCTGAAGTTCAACATTTTAGAGAAACTCCTTTTCATCTGCGTGGTCATGGTTAGCGCTTTGACTCTATTATTAGTTATCATTACGTAGACATGTACAACAACAACAACCGACAAGATCCGCCATCCGGTCGGAATTCAAAGGGTAATTACACACTTGTATGGGCACTTTCAATCACATCACATATTTTGTTTTTGGTGAGTCAAACTTTTCCATTGACAACCTACCTCAACGGTTGCTCAAGATCGTGCTAAGCTTGGACATACTATTGTCATCCTATTGAAACGTGGAAGAAATGGATTAATATAATAAAATAAAAGTAGACCTACCTCCAAACCAACCTGAGTTTTCTGGCCTGTCCGGGACCTTTTTTAATTCGTTTTCTTCGAAAAATGACGACAGCCACCCGGAATTTTGGGGTGGACAAGTTGTTTTCTTCTTTTTGTATGGTGACTTGGTTGTTTTGGCGGTGCGTTTCATAGGGCGGGTCGTGGGTCGCCGCGTCGTGGACGGCGGCCGGCGCGATGAGATGGGACGCTTGCCAGGCCGCCGGGTCGACGGTGGCCGCTTTGTGGTCGGTCGAGCCAGCTGCTCCGTTTCAGGAGATTCCATTAACACATATTGATCTCCTATCTGAAGGACCGGAAGCCCTGTCACGGTATTAGGTTTCCCTTGCGGTCTTTTAGCTATAAAATTAGTATGACTTTCTATATTAATATTAGTGGTCTTAATTACTTGTTTTTCTTCACCTTTAGTGTTTTTCATAGTCACGTTCACTTTGGGGATTTTCCCCTTGAGTATCACTTTAGCACTTAGTGTTGTGGAGCGCGTTCGAGGCGCAGGGGTGGTTTCGTACGAGTCTTCGTATTCGTCCCACACGGAAAAAGGATCTAGGGATTCTGAATCGGAGATGTCTGCGGAGTGTGTGGGCGGGCGGCGGACGGCCACCGCGCACGCCAGCAGCGTCAGCAGCGCCAGGCGACGCGCCATGTGTCGAGCGTGTGCGCATGGCGAGGTGCGCGCGCACTGTACGTCCTGCGGTCGCTGCCGTAGTCGGCCGGACCACCTTCCCTGCCACTGTTATTATGCGTCGATGTCGCTTTCAACGCGCCCGCGACCACTAGGTCAGCACGCCCGGACCCGCTTGCCTTATCTATGTGCCCGACTCTTCGATACATCTTTGTATTGTACAACCACTCTTCACACCTTATTAAAAAGCAAATTGAATGTAAAGAAATACAATAAATAATATATAGAATCACTACATGGTACAAAACAAAGTCGCCGTCGCTGTCTGTCCGTCCTTATGTATGATTAAATCTTTAAAACTACGCAACGGATTTTGAACCGTTTTTTTTAATAGATAGAGTGATTCAAGAGGAAGGTTTTAGTATATAATTTGACCGACATCCACGCGGGCGAAGCCGCGGGCATCAGCTAGTAATAAATAAAATGTAATTAAAAACATCTAAAAACATAGGTACATTATTGTACCTATGTTTTTTAAATGTTTTTAAGAAAATCCCTATAAAAAGAATCACCAAGAAAATGCGCGCAAGCACGTTATCAGCTGCCGCGGCCGGTTAGATAAAGTAACCCTATTTACCAGTGTTTAGTGGTTAAAGGGATAAAAGTTTATCTTTATCTATCAATGTAGTTCATATCGATTTAAAAAAGTTAACGGGCGGGCATACCTAATGCTTATTTCGTCTAGTCTAGGATCTGAATAAAGCAATATTAACCAATTAACCCCCTTACCTTTATTCGAAAAAGTAATGATCAAATGATAGACAGTATGCAGACAAGCGAAATCAATCAGATTTCTAGTTCGTCTAATGAAAGTTACGAACGCAGCAGGCATAACAAAGTGGTAAGCAAAGTCAACATCAAATCATATTGTTTGATATTAAACCATATGATTTAATTTCCATCGTTTATCATCACATATGAATAGACAACGCGTGAAATGTAGTTCAAGCTGCACGGTTCGTTTAGCGCCGACGCGCGACGCCGTGGCGCGTGCGCAGCTTAGGGGTGTCCACTCCATAGCAATCGCATTTCACTCAGATATATTCCATAATTCCATTGTGTACTATATGAAATTACTATCCGTCAAGCTTTCCTTTTGAATAATAATGTATGAGCTTTCTAAAGTGGAGGATGTTGGAAAATTTTACCTACGTTTCTCTTTCCAAAAACCCATTGATATGAATACTTAAGTACTAGGTAATTGCCATTGGACTTCAAAGTAATGTCTAATTTATTGACGTTTAGCTATTTCAGCAAGACTCAAAATAATAAGGTATTGTAAGAAAATAAGCTTGAATAGTTTATGGTTTCTATCTACTTCGTGTATCAGATTTTCATTAGGACAAACAATGAAGCGGAAGACGATCTTTCTCGACCTAATTTTTCCAAAACAAAAGGTGTATCGGCGATCATTAATAATGTGAGAAACGGGATGCACTATGATGCATGTAGTGGTTACATATTATATTGTTAGAAACAAAGCAGATGGTTTCACATGCATTGGGTTGAAACTCTCCTTTAGCGAAGCGGGTTTTCCCACTTAACCGAAAATGCAGAGGCTTGATAAGAATCTTTCTAAGTTCTTACTGTGAGAGACAGAAGACAGGTGAGTCAATCATAATTTCTGTGTAATCATAACTTTTTACATAAAGGATAAACTTGCCAGCCACACTGCTAAGAGTTAGCCTGGCGGCTATTGATGGTTATCAGTACCCAGTCAGTTAATTTGCGTATCGATGGTCAAAAATTATCCAGGCCCAGTAGGTGGTCCCGGCGACAATAACGTGTTTTATGCACTCGTTAAATGCAAGAGTGTAGGAACACTTTGGACGTTCCAGCAGGTCAACTGTGGGGCATGTATGCCCATTGTTTAACTGAATTTAAATTGCAACTAAAGCTCATTAAATTGTTTAAAGGATGGTGTTAATAAAACCTATAAGTACTTTGGAATATAAGCATTACCCACTATACATATAATCTGGCACCATTATTTACAAGTTAAACTTTATTGTCTATATAGTTAAATTATTGTTTATTAATGTGAAAATGATGAGATCGGTGAAATATTTTCAATCTATTAAAGAAAATTAGTTTGATCTAGATTTATAATGAAAATGAGAACAGCATGATGGCACATGGCATTAAAAGAGATTGCGGGAACGCCCAGACGAGAAGATGAGTACCTACTGTGATTGATTGAAAATCTAAGCATAAGCACAAGCTGGCCAAGCTCCCACTTTTACTTTTTTCATATTTTTGTCAATTTTAAAGTATAGTTTGGTTTACTCAGCTATGTTACCAAACTCAGTAGGCATTAGAATTGTGTAAATTAAACTATTGCAAAAAAGCCTTCACCTTTTACTTTCATCATACTAGCTTTAAAAGATCACAATAGGGAATATGCATGTATTTATTTTATATTTTTAAATGATAATTTACGTCATTATATATATGTAAAAAAAACCTGCACCTAAAATACAATATTTGGTCCAAAAAAAAAGTTTTAAAATAGTAGGCTAATTTCAGATTTTTAAACGACCGCCATTTTGCCGCGCTGATCGTGACGTCAGCATCTACAACAACAAACAAATAATAAATGGCTGCAGAAGTATTTTAGGCTGTAATCTTTTTATATTGTGTTTTACTTCAATTAAATAATGCAACAGGACAATAAACCGGTTTTTCGGTATTGTATCGTGCCCTTGTGTAAAAATGATAAAAATAAAATGTGTACATTTTCGTGTGAATCTTCTACTACTCTATTACAAAACAAATCTAATTTCTCTTCAATATCTGCTCAAAATCTCGATAAAACTGAATATAATCGCAAGCACTCAACAAATTTGTACTAGCTGACATTTGTATAAATAGACTTCTACGTCACAATTCGTTCCGACCAATAGCGTTGCGTTTCAACAAATTTGAATTTGCCTCTCATTTTGTGCACTTTTCAATAATTATTTTCATAATCAAAACGAAATTATATTAAAAAATATTAATATGTCCGTAAATCTAAAAGTAAAGAGATCATATAAAAAAAAATGAGCGTTATTTGAATCATACGCATATTCCCTATTACGACTTATTTCAACGCTTTTTGGAAACTTGCCATTTTTTTTGTCTGGAAAGTTAAAGTAAGTATGTTTCTACATCTTAGTTATGGTTTGAGACAATCAATTTAAGATACTTTCAATCCAACAGAGAAGAGAGCTAAGCCAGCTTAAAAAGGCAAGGATTATGGCATTGTTTGCGCTGAAATAGGAAAAGCAGAATAAATTATTAAAACGTGTTGTAAGATAGCGAAAGCCAGACATTAACCAAAAGAGTTTCAAGTGCGACTAAGATAGTGTCCTGGGGATTGCGTCAGCAGCCCAGCTTTCCAATTCCAGACTGACGAACAAACTCAAATTCATTCGTTTTCTCTACACTTATTCGGAAATTCACGCTACGAAATATTTAGGATGTTTGCGAAATTTTATTCACACCTTTCCAGGATTGACATACTTTTGTATGACAAAGCTGTCAAAACCTTTACTTAGTGATGGCCTAAGTAATCATTAAAACTCTCTGAGTGCGGCAGTAAGTCAGCATGTCAATAGGATAATATTTTATTTTGAAAATTTTGCTTTTTTCAAAAATGGTGTCTTTGAAAGAAACCTAATTGTACTCTGAGATATTGTTGTCAAAATTCATGCAGAAGGATAAAGGGGAGGGACCAGACAGGCAGGACAGCGCACCGAACGGACAACTAACTTGATATTCCTAAAAAAAGTGGTCACCGACGTACTCATTGCATGTGAATATTGTTACTCTCATGACCTCAAAGCAAATCTAAAAGCTATTAAAAATATTAAATTTTTTCCAAATGTCAAGTATTTGAGAAAGACATCATCGATGAAAAACGACTAAGGATCTGTCGACTGGAAATAAATTGGCAGATTTATTTCCACAAATTGTACATATTTCATAAATAACATACCTATCCAATCAATTTATTTAAATCTTATGTATAAAGGATTATTTTTATGTCAATAATTGAATATTTAAAGTTGTAAACTGAAATTCAAATTGGAAAAATGGCTATCTAGTCTTAGGTGGCACTGAGACAGAGAGAGGTCTTGTCCCCTTTTTTAAACTTTATAAATTTTTGGGGTTCCGTATCTCAAAAGCAAAAAATGGAACCCTTACAGAATTACTTACTTACTTCGTGTCTGGCTGTGTCTGTCTGTCCTGTAGGTAGGTAGGCAGGTATCAAGTTGTTTATTATATCAAATACAATAGAGTTATGTGTAGTCTTTTACAGATGTACACTGAAAAAAAAAACATCATCTAAGTCAACTCAATCAAAACTAATCAGATTTCATGCGAGTTTTTGTGCAATTTATGCCAAATATCCCAGAAAATCAAAACCTATGGGGTATTTGCTGTTGATCTAGAATCACAAAATTTGACAAAACACACTTACAGCGCATGTAAAGATATAGGTAACTTCGAAAATCTAAATAAATAAAAAGAGAAATCCTGAATGACTGACTGGCTGACTCGTCAACGCCCAGCCCAAACCCTTTGACCTAGAAAGCTGAAATTTTGCAAAGAGGTTCCCTTCATAATGTAGACAACGTGGAAGGTTTTTCGAAATTCAACCCCTAATTGAGTTAAATAGGGGGTGAAAGTTTGTATGGAAAATAGAAACTTTCAAGCGGGCGAAGCCGCCGCAAAAGCTAGTAATTTATAAATTACTTGGTATAATATTTCATACAAGTACATTTTATAAGTTGGTCGACTATTACTCGTAAACTTGTAAGATAAAAGGGGTTTGAACTTTTTTGTATGGAAGCTGGCATAAGGACCCACCGCCAATTTGATTTTTTTTTAGAAATCACAGCCCACGGTTAAATTGGTATGTATGGATAGACGAACAAAAAATGTCATGTTGCATGGTACCCCAAAGTGTCACGTTATCGAGATATTTAAAGGTAAAGATCGACATATGAGTACAATGACCACATAAAAATAGACCTTTTACGTGTCTATAGGCGTTGATTTTTATTATTACTGTTTTTTAAAAGAGGAGTAGGTACATTACATGCTACTAGGAGTATGAGAAAACTATTCTTTGACATACATAGCATTTAATTGCGATGCGATGCGATTTTCTCGTGTGCATAATAATAATCAACCTGGGAACGATTATATGGATACAGTTTAACGCCTATACCTACACGTAATAAGTATATTTTTAATGATCTTCAAATATCTCGGTAACGTGACACTTTGGACCATGACCATGTTACTGGAAATTTTTGTTCGTCTATATTATGTCCTCTATCCATACATATATAGGTACCACTTTCATCGTGGGCCGCGATTTCAAAAAAAAAACAAAATGGCGGGCAGGTTGATATGCCACATCGGTTCTATCCCCTTTCAAAGAGCTGTGGATTTGGTGAATAATAAATAAATAAATCATAAACAGACTTCAGCCACGGGAAGCCCCAGACTCTGATGGAATCACCAATAAGATTCTCGACGGGGACGAGTTTGAGAATCTTATTGGTGATTCCATCAGAGTCTGGGGCTTCCCGTGGCTGAAGTCTGTAGTGCACCTTGACCAACAACTTTTTGCAGGTCTGAAAAGAAGCCACAGGCGGAGCCATTGAGCGCCTATCAGTCTCCTGAATGCGATCAGTAAAATCTACGAAAAACTTATTTACAAGGGACTTAAAGACTTGTTCAATGTTGGCATAGCGAAGGCCTACAAGAAAGTCTGGCACAACGGTTTATTATATATATAATTTTTTTTATTTCTTTATTTAATAACAATGCATACTTTTACCTAAATACATATCAGCCAAACTGATAAAATAAATATTCTAAATAAGTTAAGGTATAAGTCTAAGTTAAAATTAGGTTATTGTGAAACTAAGACTAAGACAATGGGTCAATCATAAACACTCTACTCAACGCCATCAGTCAACCAATGTCATGAGACCATCCCTTCGACATAGTCATCATTAATAGCAAGCAAGAATAATTGGGCTCACGACATTAGCGAACCGAGCCCGTCGACCGCCAGCCTTTATGGACACATCGACAGGTAGTGTTTTCTTAGGACACTTTTAAGATAGTTTTTACTCTTCACACGATCGATCATTCCCTCAGGTAATTCATTAATTAATGTAGTGACATCCATTGTCGCGTACGCTTACCGTAATAGTTATTACCTTTGGCACAAGCAGTCTCTTTTTCTTAGCGAATCGGGTTGGGTAGTTAGGCACTTTTTCTTTTATGTATTTTTTAATATTATGTTGTTCAAAGTCATTATCATTTTTACTTTCATGTCAACTGGTAATAGATATCAAATAACCCCTCCCGCTCTTGGGCAGAGCCAAAGGGGAGTGTCAGACTTCTACTGACTAAAAACCACCCATGTTCCTTCTTAGCCTTTTGTGTCGAGGCCGCGGTAAATAAGTCCGTACAAAAAAGAAATAAAAAACATTTTTTTGTGGTCCAAGTCAAATGGCAAAGCAAAGTGGAATATTTTAAAAGATCGTACCTATATTAATCTAGGATTTATGTTCACAAAAGAGAGCACATGATGAGGAAACATCATAAGTCATAACATAACTAATAATACAAAAATACAGCTTATTTTTGAAAAGAAATTTCCACCAGCAGGCCTCCGAAAAAATAATGAAAAAGAAATGTTGTCAACAATAGGGTAGTTAACTAAAAAAATCTAATTAGTTCGTCAGATAGATTTCCAAAAAATTTTGGACACGTATTTTTTCTTTTTTCATGTAATCAAACAATGAAGACGATACAGTGCTTTGAAAACTCGTGTGACGTCATATATCAAGACATTAGTATGACATTCTTTATACCATACCTACTCTAAAAAGCTTATTTTATTCACGCAAAACAGTGAATAAAAAGGCCTTTTATTCACTGTTTTGTTTTTATTCACTATTTTGGTGTTTGAATTTGGAACACAAAAATATATCCGGTCTCTATTTCAATGCTTACACAAACTCCTTGCGCTAAGATTCGAAATTCAAAACTCTTTGGTGCAAATAAATTCTCGAGATTTGATTGGTCGATATTTGCGACAAGGAGTTTGGCATTAGATTAAAAACTGTTTTGTGTTCTTTGCTGCCTTTATAGAAAAATAAATATTGTTTCACAAGTTGACCACCCTAATGATAATAATAAGAAAATTACGCTTAATTTCAGTCATTGCTCTAAATTTAATGTCCATTTCAATTAATGTAACAATTCTTATTTCTTGATTAAATTTCTATTTTCGCTTAAATTATGTCTTTTCTCGTAGTCATGATATAAAGTATAGTATGCAACTCCTGAATAAAGTAAGAATTTATATCGAGGGCCATGAATCACTCCCGTCGTTCAGGATTCTAACAGTTGAATCACTCGCTGCGTTCGTGATTCAATCATTAGAATCCTTCACTTGCTCGTGACTCATCTACGGCCCTCGCTTTAAATCCGTCCTTTATTCACTAGTTGCATAATATACTATTACCGGTGAGTGAGGTCACAACCCCCCACTCAAATCTTTGACACGTTTTATCTCCGTCAATTTTTATTGATTTGATAAAATAAAAAATACGTATCCAATATTTTTCGATAATCTAACAGACGGACTAATTAGAATATTTTTTTTAAATCAGTAAACATTCCTATTATTTTTCATTATCACCCTGTATAATAATATTGTAAAGTCTTTAAAAGATTCAGAATTTTAAGGTTAGTTCTTGCTTTGCATCATAGACGGCGCTGTATTAATTTTTATGCCGCTACAATAATAGCAATGGTGGCAATATACTGTGGGGACCATAATTATTTACCAGCGTAAACTTCAAGTACCGTATGGTGTCGGACGTAAAGAATAGCACCATCCCACATCTTCCCGTGGGTGTCGTAAGAGGCGACTAATAAGGGACTTACCAGAGAATGAGCAGCAGCGTTCTCTGTGCCTTCATAACAACCATACTGCGATCGCCAACCCACCTGCCAATCGTGGCGATTATGGCAAATCCCACCCTTCTGGGGGAGGCCTATGTCCAGCAGTGGACGTCTTTAGGCTGTAATGATGATCATGATGATGATGTAAACTTCAAAGCTTTTAAACAATTTGTAATAGTTAAACAAGTGGTACGAAGCGTGTTCACTAGATTGATTTTACGTCGAGATAATCCGTGAAACTGATTTTGTTATGTTATTTTTTACATTATTTTTAGATAATGTAGCGGAGAGAATACTCTAGCAACAACAAACACAATGACACAAACGAAGAACTTACATCAGGATTTCATGATTATTCGCGAGTTGAGCGTTTTAACAAGAATCCGACAACTGCCGAGCAGAGTAGCCCACCAGACACAACATCCGTCTAATCGGAGGATCCTCCAATTACTTTCAAAATAATATATTGATGAAAAAAGAGTAATTTTTCTTTCTGAATAATTTTGATAGCTGTTCTTCTTTTTGGATTTTGAGTTGTAAAGCACTTAAACTTTCTCTTTTTTTTAAAACACCTATAAGTTCATTTTTTACTTGTCTTCATCTGAACGCAAATCAGACTAGGTTTTTCTCACACATGGACTCATTACTGACCAGTTTTATGAAAAAAAACACAAGTTATGTTATGTTTTTATAATTCAACCCAGATATAAATCTATTGGAGTAACTGTTCTAGTTGTACCACATGTGCGTTGATTAATATTAATAATTAAATATGTAACTACTTTAGCCTCTACTACGATGTAAATGAACACGACCTCCTAAACAATTAAAAGTAGGTATACCTTCCTACCAAATAAATAATTATGTCTAGCTTCAGAGTTGACTTTAAAATGTACGCTCTAATTTTTATGCTAAGTATCGTTTATTAGCATTTATATCATAATCACTTACATTTTCTAAGCTGAAACTTGAAAGTATGCAAAAGTATCCAAATATTTATTTGCAGAGCAATTTAATTTGTATTTTTCCTATTATTGTTATAAAATTAGAACCAGTGTTCCTACAGTGTTCCTATTATTGTTATAAATGTAGAACCAGTTAGTCCGGTCAATTTAGACATCCAAGGTTTACACTAATTCCCACACGGCTGAAAATTGGTAGGATTGTTCAAAACACTTTATAACACCTGGAAAAAAAGTTATTCGAGGTCTAAGGTCACAAAAACGGGTTTTTCGCGATTTTCAGCAAAATTATAGATTAGATAATAATCTATAAAAATGTCTATATACTTTCATTTCTAAGGGCCACCGTTTTGAGATATATCGATTCAAAAAGTTGAAAGAGTTGTAATCTAAGCACGTAGTTTATATACGTGGTGCTCTTATAGGTTGAAAGAGTTGAAAGAGTTATAATCGTCATATAGTACGTAACGTACTTTCAATTTTTTAAATCTATCTATCTCAAGTTGATTAATAACGTTATTTTTCCTTATATATTAGTATTCCTTATTAACTATTTTTAATTTTATTCCTTGTTCGTAATCCTCATAAAAAGCATTACTTTTGGTCATGGCGCGTTTTGTAAGAAGATTCCTCTCTAAGAAGCACTAACCGAGGTAACTTAGACCCGGCCAGTTCCCGTCACCTAGGCCGGGCCGGGCTAGGCCGTAATAAAGGAAATAATAAAACACTGACCCACTGCAGGGAACACAGAGAGCGGTAGCATTACGTTTTCTGCCTGTTTAGTGTTTACGCCTATAATATATAATACTATTTAATTATTACTTTAGTGCAAGTTTCATCACGAAGTTTCCATCGCCGCCTATAACGTCCCAGTCTATAACGTCTTAAATCAACTTAGAAAGTACAGTCGAAATTAAAAAACCTCTTTGGCACTTCCATCTTGCATAATAATATTCTCATATTTAACTGATATTTGAATGTAGGAATAAAAAACGAGCTAATGACGGGGAGGGTCACTAATTAACTATGTAGTTCGTTGGTTTTATCCAAGCTGCATACCTACTTCTGACATGTCAAGATAAATATGTAATTAATATTATTTATCGGTTTTTTTGGTACCTCAGGCCATACTACCAATAATTTTGTCTTATCGTGGTTGTAAAAAATCCGGCCAAGTGCGAGTCGGACTCGCTCATGAAGGGTTCCGTACCATTATCTATAAAAACGGCAAAAAATCATGTCTGTTATATGGGAGCCCCCTTCAAATACTTATTTTATTTCAATTTTATTATTTATTATTAAATTAAAAATATAACTGAGTACTTTCTGAATATTTCAAGTGCCTACCTGTTGCCATTATTGATATCGAGCAAAAAAAAAAAGTGTGAAAATTTCACCTGTCTAGCTATCGCGGTTCTTGTGATACATACAGCCTGGTGACAGACAGACGGACGGACAGCGAAGTCTTAGAAATAGGGTCCCGTTATTACCGTTTGGGTACGGAACCCTAAAAACTAACAGATTTTGTAAAACTCATATTAATATAATATAACCTAGAAAATAGTCATAACTAATGTTCACCCTAGAAAATGCGATCTTTATCAATAGCACGAAAATTACTAAAGCAGACGAAAATATAAAGTCGCATGTACTAAATCACACATTCGAAGACTAATTTATGTTACCACCTTTTTATTAAAGTGTCGAGCATTTATCAAGATGACTAAAATATAATTAAATTAAATTGCTTTCACATTCCCTTGCCTGGAATGGCGCTCACAAATCATAGTCGTGAGCGTGACGGGACTGAACAAATAGTAAACTTACGGAAAGATTAACTGCAATTAAATTATTATAATTAGAAACCACGCCATCTGCTACGATCCTTAGATACTCTTTTTACCATCATCATCATCATTTTTTTCTATCTAATTATTCCGTCAGATAGATTTCCAAAAAGTATTGGACACGTATTTTTTCTTTTTTCACGTAAACAAACAATGAAGACGATACAGTGCTTTGAAAACTCGTGTGACGTCATATTCTAAGACATTAGTTTGACATTTTTACCGGTGAGTGACGTCACAACCGGGCTCAAATCTTTGACGCGTTTTATCTTCGTAAATTTGTATTGATATATAAAACAAAAAATACGTATCCAATACATACATACATACATAAACTCACGCCCTTTTCCCATGGGGGTAGGCAGAAACCACAGAACGCCACTTGCTACGATCCTTACATACTCCTTTTGCCTCGTCCACATTAATACATCTGGTCATACAAACACGCCGGTTACGAGTACTACGCACCTGTCCTTTCAGAAGAACGGCACCAATAAGATCAGTGTATGTCTTTCTAGGGCGTCCCCTCCCGGCATTTACCACTCACATCTGCCTTATAAATACCTTTTGTTAATCGACTTTCATTCATCCTCTCCACATGACCGAACCACCTTAGCATACTCTTTTCAATTTTTGTCACTACATCTTCTTTTAAACCGCAACATTCTCGTATAACCTCATTCCTCAATTTATCATTCAGAGTTACACCACACATGCTTCGCAAAGAACGCATTTCCACAGCATTAATTCTACTTTCATGCTTCGTTTGCCACACCCAACATTCACTGCCATACATAAGAGTAGGCACCAGCACACCATTGTGAACAGCCAGCCGAGCCTCTTTTGACATCGACTGGTTGGTCACCACCGCCTGCATAGCACCATTCACTCTATTTCCCCCGTTTACTCTCCCTTCTACTCGTACATCTGCGTCAATCTTTCCACCTCTTGTAAACATACTGCCCAAATATACAAACTCATTCACTTGTTTCGTATCCAATATTTTTCGATAATCCAACAAACGGACTAATTAGAATCATATTTTTTTTAGTCAGTAAACATCCCTATTGTAGTTCCTTTCATTCACCAACTCGACGAATACCTTCGGTATGTTATTTTATCATTGGAACTATCGCTTGGAATTTACTAGACACATCCACTAACGGAGGCTGAGCTGATAAAGGTATTTAGTACGAAATCTAACGTGGTATCAGACAATACCAAGGTATAATACTCGTACACAGTAGTTCTCCATTAATTGTCCATAATGACTACTAATCATTGCCTTGAGTATACCCTTGGCAAGTCTCAATGTAGGTACATTTACATGCAAGCTATTATACATACAACAACATAACACTTTTTTTTATGGGACAAGCCCGCCAAGTCCCAAACCACTGTAACTCCTGTTAACCAGAATCAACAGTGGCGACCACAAGAAAAGCGCCGAAACAATGAAGCTCGACGAAGTCCCAGATAAACGATTTAACTGTCTTGGATCCCGCAACGAAATTAATCAGAAAAGAATACCGGAGGCGTAAGAAAATAGTACATTATGGTATAAGTGTGTAACGTTGGTGATTACCGCTGAGGCGCCATTGAGACCCGAGCCGTCAGGTGAGGGTCTTAAGAGAGCCGAGGACGGTAATCATCAATACACACGTGTATCATACGACGTTTTTCAACACATTTGTGAAGAAAATAACACAAAAAAATCATTTTCAACAGTTAAAATGAGTTGTGAAAAAAATTTCGCCAAGGCGGGAAAAATTAATCACTTTACCTGCACGCGCATCTAACAAGATCTAAGACTCAATGGCGCCTCAGCGGTAATCACCAACGTTACACACTTATACCATAATGTACTATTCCACTTCCCTCCATATCAGCAGGAGACAGAACAGAACAAGGCCAATAGGCACACAGGGACATAAACAACTGGGGTAAGCCCAGTTGCCTAGCACCACGGATATTATTGTCGTTAATATTACTGGGTCCTAAGTTGTGAGCTATATTTGCTGTTATATTTGATTCCAATAATAGGTATGACAAAAATGCTTGAACACAGTTTGTTTTAGTTTCTACAAGGTCCGTATAAAAAATGGGACAAGCCCGCCACACTATTCCCAAACCACTATAACTCCTGTTAGCCAGAATCAACAGTGGCGACCACAAGAAAAGCGCCGAGACAATGAAGCTCGACGAAGTCCCAGGGAAACGATTTAACTGTCTTGGATCCCGCAACGAAATTAATCAGAAAAGAATAGCGGAGGAGTAGGAAAAACATAATTTCCACTTAGGTCCGTATAGTAAATAACTCCGGATGTAACCTGCACACTATTTAACATAATATTACGTTCATTCTTCAAAGACTCGTCATCTGCCTAGCCTTTTCCCAACTATGTTGGAGTCGGCTTCCAGTCTAACCGGATTCAGCTGAATACCAGTATTCTACATGGAGCGACTGCCTATCTGACCTCCACAACCCAGTTAACACTAGGTAATACGATACTCTTTGGTAAGACTGGACGTCAGACTTTCAGGTCACTGACTACCTGTAACGACTGCCAAAGATCTATATATGGCAGTCGGGACTAACAGCTTAACGTGCTTTCCGAGGCACGGAGGAAACTCGGTATGTAATGGGTGGTCACCCATCCACAGACCAACCTAGGCAAGCTCAGCTTAACCTAAAGATCGATCCGAGTGGCAGTTCTTATTAAGCCACGAGCTCCTTCTGTCAAAGACCACTCCCATAAAATGTGATGTGCATATTGTTGAACATTGACAAACACATATTTAACATAAACAACATAACACATATCAGAACATCACGTTTGTAATCGCGGATTATGCAGAGGTGTACCCATTAGTGCCTTACATTTCGCCAGTTATGTTTAAGTCCCACGTAATAGAGGCGAGCTTATTGCCATCAACTGGGCACAAATCCAGACTCCGTGACTGCTAATGAGTAATTCCTGATGGAAAAACGCAATAGCACTTTGCCCGACCTGGGAATCGAACTCAGACCCTCATGCACAACAGTCGCGCTAGCAACTACTTGACAAACGAGGCAGTCCAACAATATGCAAGTCTGGAAAATAAAATGTCACTAAAACTTTAAGGTAACACGAAATCGGTCCAGCTGGACCGCTTTCTGGTCGAGCCCGACCGCTTTATAGCGGTTGTTTATTTATTGGTTGGATGTTTTGGAACCATTAACATACTAGTGTTGAAAACACTACCACTAGCTAAACCATAAATATCAATACAATACAATGTTATAACCTAATATCCTACTTAATTTTTATACAAGTGGCAAACTTGGTAATTGTAATCGACGCGGAATCAACCTTTGCTTTTTTTTTTAACTGAGTTGTGCAGTCCTGCGGCAACAAATGCCCACATGTATCAAACGTTTTTCAATACAAAACGTACTTCAATTAAAATAATAGTTATGGAATCTGTGACACAAATAAATTATGTTAGTTTTCTGAAAAAGCAAAAAACAAAATTATATCTATGAAAACAGAATTTAAATATTCATAAAATATGAAGGCCTTGAAAATATGCGCTTCTTTACTGAGATTTTAAAAAAACAGTCACTGCCGACTATAAGAATTGAACAATTGTTTATTTTTACTTGTGGAAATAAAACACTAGTACCTACAAATCAAGGGTAAAAATACTTAAACGAGAAAAATTCACAAGTGTGTAATGTAATGCATTACATTTTGAACCTAATTGTAGTGCGTTATGATGAGCCAGTTTTGGAGGAAGTGTATTGAAAATGAAAACTAGAATAGTCGGAAATGGCGTGATTACTTCTGGAGTTCTGACTGGACTGGTTAGTAGGACGTGGTTTTCGACAGACAGTTGCGAATTCGGAAAGACGCGTACAGTTCAATCAATGTTCAGTATAAATCAACGACGGAAACTGAGTTACACATTCTGTCAAAAATTATTTTTGTAAGGTAGATACTATGAGAAAATGAAAAAAAAAACAAAATTATGATACCTAGTAGAAAATAAATAAAACATATTAAAAATGCGGAGATAGATCTCACAAAGTCACAAGAAAGAGGCTGGAATTAGATATGAAAGTCTTAATCATAGGATAAGTTTTCCTTGAACTGCTTATTGTCATAATATAATGTAAGAATCTCTGTCTTGGAGATAGAAAATAGACAGTAGTAGTTACTTTTATTAAAAAAAACTAGCCGAGCGCGACTTGGTCTCGCGCACAATGGGTTCCGGAGCACCAAACAATATAATTACAATATTTATAACGCTCATAGATATGTCAATTTGCACGCAACAGCAAAACTAACTAACTTTGTTTCTGTTACTGCAGCAGTTTTACGAAATAGGCCCAAATTTCATTTATTTCAGATTTTTCCTCCTCTTCCTTTAGAAGTTAGAGAGAGTGGGCGACACTCTAAGCAAATATCTCATTATCCATTGAACTAAGAAAAAAAGGATATAAGGAACTTCGATATCATTTTAGGGTTCCTTAGTCAACAAGGAAACCTTAAAGTTTCACCATGTCCGTCCATCCGTCTGTCTGTCTATCCGCAGCTTAGCTTAGCTTAATTTAGCATGAAAATACGAATTAATAACGCCAATAAAGTGGTAAAATAAAATATTGAAAAGTATTTTCTAGGGAATCTCCTGTACACCGTAAAGTGGGGATGTATTTTTTTTCTCGTGTAGCCCATAGTGTGGCTTCTTACCTTAGGGGTGGCACAAGGGCTAAGAAGGAACACGGGTGGTTTTTAGTCAGTAGAAGTCTGATACTCATACTCCCTTCCGCTCTGCCCAAGAGCGGGACGAACGGGTTATTTGATGATTTCCCACCCTCCAAAAAAAAAAAGGAGTGAAAGTAACTTACTTAGTTTAGCTCCGAGACGTGGTTTGGCGCCTGAGAGTAGCGAGGGACTAAATAAGTCTGTAACCCGAGTTTAACACTGTACTATTCATGAAAATTGGATTGCTGCTTTCCCGCCTATTTTGTTTTTTTTTGTGGCCGGCCAGCTATTCAGCCATTATTTTTCATTTTCATCCGAAAAAATGGTAAATATTTTGTCCAAATCTATGTTCTTATAAAGAAATAGTTGAAACTAAATTATAATATAGCTATTTAAATGTATGTGTAGTGCATATTCTTAATTTAATACGTAACTTTGTGTTATTTCAATTATACATCGCGCTGTAATTGAATGGCTGTATAGAAATTGAAAGATGGTTCAATTGAAATGTGAAAATATAATTGTTTTTTTTTTATAATATTTGTCAGCTGTCAGTTGAAAACGATTCTCTTAGAGCTGAAAATACTTTCAACGCGCTCCTCAGGCAACTTCAGACCAACTTATTGAGTATGAGTTATGAAAATAATATTGTTTTATCAAACACTTTTTCGATTAAGGGGTTGGTTTGTCCCGTCGTGGCTGCGGGTTGTTCGCAAGAGATACCGCGGCCTTGACATAAAGGGTTAAGAAGGAATATGGGTGATTTTTAGTCAGTAGAAGTCTGACATTCCCTTTCGCTGTGCCCAAGAGCTGGAGGGGTTATTTGATGATTTCCCACCCCTCAAAAAAAAGAAAGTGTTCGCCTCAAGTGTCCCCAGCTCTGCCAGCTAAACGGATGTGTTTAGGTGTTTAAAAAAACACGTTGGTAGTATATCTTTATAAATATATATAATTCTTCTGCACGTGTGTTTGTCACTGAACTCCTAAACGGCTGGTATGTGTTCAAATAGATTCGAGAATGGTTTAGATTTACAATTGGACCCGGTAGGTGGAGCTGCTGTCGGGGCAGGGCGAAATCTGCCAAGTCCGCTAGTATAATATAAAATAACTAAATTAAAAGCAAAGCTATCATAGCTAAATAGGCTTTACAAGCTTACGAGTAAAAGTCAACAAACCTGGAAAAAATTTAGTGTATTATGGTCAGGAAAATATGTTATGCAAACATATTTACCTGAACATAATGCATAGGAGCACAAATTCTTAACTGCAAATGTAAGTTTGTTTTTATTAATACAATTAAAATTATCGTTTGGAGGCAAATCAGTATATTTTGATGAGCTCGGAACCCTACTTTGTGCGTGGCCCGACACACACTTGGCCGGTTGTCAACTATTCATAGACACCCCACCCCACACAATTATTGTATTTTTATGTTTATAGTTTGAGCGGTTCATAGAACCACCTACTTGCCATTATTTCAACTGTGCGATGCCAACACACTTGAATTAAAAGAGCTGTGACATACTGAGGGATAGACATAGTCGGTCATTTTTGCCATTTGGCAACGGAACCCTAAAAAACGATAACTTTTATTTTTGGGTTCTTTACAGGGCTTATTGTCAACATGTTTAATTTATGAAAACATAAAGAACGTAGATAAGGACCTACTATCGGGATCATGTTTGTTTGACTTCTTATTACAAATCTGTCACGAGTACCCGATAACATTAATTTCTCATTTCATCACGTTAGTTAGAATGTTTTCTAATCAATTATATCATTATTGTGTGTTAATTATATAAAGTTCTCACACTAAGATCATTGACACCTGCAGTAATGCGTATTGTTGGCATTATAAAGTCAATAGAATCGGCAAAACCGGTCATAAATTATGTATAGACAGTAGTCACTGGCGATGTGAGGATTTTATTATAAACTTCTTTGTTCAGGTGACTGAATCTAGTGGAAAATACCAACATAGCGCTAAGTTGTTGATCGTGGATGAAGCTCTAAGCTCATTTGATGTTGCGACAAAAACTTTTACTGCAATAAATCACCTTTTCTCAGCCTCCAAGTTTCGCTGTCATAAAATATTAAATCTTAAACCTATAATTATGTTGTCCACAATAAAGAGAACATAGCATGGTGCGACTTAATCCGCAGTTACTTGTAACTTTTACAAACTTCGGAATAAAAACGACAATTAAAAAACTCGTTTTACCAGCAACCTCTAATTACCATCAAAGTCATTGAATTTAAGTTGTCTAAGACGAGTCGTCATCACTATAGTGATATGACCTTACTCTTTCACTGTAAGCATTTGGTCAATTACATTGATGAGCGGAGACATGGACTTCGCAGACACTACCGAGCTTAGAATGCATTTTTTAATTGTTAACAGCAAATATTTTCTCCTATAAGTAGAACAAAATAAAACATTGTTAAGAAGTAAACGTTGTAAGAAGACGAGCTGATCACGTAGCCGCGTCAATAAAATTATCTCCGCTTATCACGTCATTTCTTACGAATTATAATGTTAATAACAACAAATAACTCGCTAGTGTGTTATTATAAATTAAAGCAGATCAAATCGGGTCTTTAATCTGCATACCAAGAATATATGCCCGTGCGGTCACAGGTTCAAAATCAGCGAGTGACTGAGGGAGTGCCGTGGCGAGCGGTCGTGCAGTAGTGGACAGCTGTCGAGTCCGTTGTGTGAATAAAACACGCTATCCAAAGGTACTTGCGCGCTCTAATAACCTACCTAGTAACTGAACCACAGGCGAGCGATTGCGACTCGTTTCTCGGGGTCAAGACAGTTCACTGCCAGCTCAGTGTTAAGCCAGCGAGGGTCATTGGCGCCACACGAGCCCCACCACACCACCACTCAGGTACACGTACTACATCTATTCTGCATGCTGTGATCCGCTAAGAAATGTATGATTGATTGACACCGCATTCATTTGCGTGCTCACTCTTAGACTACTTTTATACCACTATGCTTGACTCGTGTATATGTACGCAGTCGCACAGTAGCGAAACTCCTAAACGGTTATTTTGCATTGATTCGAAAATGAAAGAAAAACTGTTTATGCTGCACAACTTCCACACGGTTTCGTTGTTTTTTTAAACCTGCTTTCATACGGCACAGCACTTAGTTTTGATTGTTTTCATACAAATCAGAAAGCCGGAGGTCATAACATCAACACCGCATAATTCAAAGTTTGTGTTGACCTCAAAGCAAAAGTAAAGTGGTTTGGTAAATTAGTTTAATTTATGTGATTATTGTCTGAGATCTGGCAGCGTATTAAGAATTACAAAAAAACTTAGTAGCAGGCCAAGTGCGAGGCAGACTCGCACACAAAAGTTTCCAGAAAAAGTTTTTTCAGTTTCACAGTTGGGGCGTGGGGATTTCGGGATCGGGACCGCGGTCCCGGATTATACCTATAGATACAATAATTATGTTTGAGTAGTATTTTGGGACAACAAATAAAATTAAGAAAAAGTCTTGGGAAAGTACGGTCAACCAAAAAATATTGAAGTTACACAAATAAAACTATTTTTAATAATTAATTAAATATTTCTATTTAAAAAAATTGTATTTATTTTATTTAAAAAGTGGCAGCCTACTATTTTAGTTAATTCTAAACTAATAATGAAAAATACTCATTATGAAATATACAGGTCATTACTATTATCAGTAATTTTTTTATTACAACAGTTTAATTGGAAACAGTTCTGCTTGTTATTCCTTAATACTGCACTACACAACCGTTAAAAGATGTTGTTTCACTGGTTTTCAAGTGTAGATTTGGTTGCACCCAACCGTTTTGCATTTTGCCCTAAACATCTTGTTAAATAAAAATAGCAACAAAGTATTTTCCCACCTGGGATAATACTGTAAAGTGCGAATATAGCGGATACTTCAAAATCCATGCTTACTTTCAACGGGTTTCACGAAGACAAAAAAATATTACCCATTATTTTGTCCCGGTCCTGATAATTCATGTAATTAATTATTGATCAAAATATAATATGATCAACGCTTTTGTAAATACCACAAGAAGAAAGAAGTTAAGGTACACCTTACCTTTTTTCTTCATGTGGTCCCAAAATATTACTTAAAAATAGTTATTGTGTGTTAGTTATTTTTGTTTTAAAAAAATAAATAAAAAAAATAAAAATAGCTCACCGTTACATGCATGGAACATGTCAACAGTCTCGGAGTGGAATGGCTATGACATGGTACGGATGGACAGAAAGAATTTATGAGGGTTCCGTTTTTTGCTATTTGGAAAGGAGCCCTAAAAATGAGGCACTAAAACGTTACAGCGCGTTATGTAGGCCTTAGTTACGGTAATGTCTCTGACAACTACTCTGAAATAAGATGAAGTGTAAGGACATCCACGTCACTTCTCTTATCATTTATCATTAAAAATACCTTTAACAACAAGTAAGTACACAATATTCTTACTTATAAAAAGGTGTAAGTAAAATTAATCATTTAACAAAAAATGTCAGCGAACTTTCTAACACATTCTCATAACTTGAATACAGGTAAGTATTAAAATAACGTTAAATAAGTTTAAAAGGATAAAATAAAATGTTGCATATTTAACGTGAAACTGAAAATATGAATGTCTAGTAACTACAAAAATAACGAAATTCAAGGCAAGCAACTAATTACCTACTTACATATTGTTATAATTTTAACTAATTATAATAAACGTCTGGCAACCTGATTGTTTCGTTTTGTTCTGTTTTTTAAACACCAGACTTTCCTGTTGTTCAGGCGATTAATTTAAATTTTGAGTAAAAATACCTGATGTTTATTCATTAGATCTTATCCGGTCACATATCAATAATAATTATACATAAAATGGTATGATTCTAATGGAAAGCTACATTATCCCCAAGTGTTATAGACTATTTTTAACGTTCCCGTTGGATTATTTTCGCACATGACGTTACCGAAACCGCAGGCAAAAGTTAGTCATCACTAGGACACATAAGTTAGTCTTCTTTTTCTCTGTAATATGCTCTTGTTGCTATCCATCCTAGCACTTGAGTCTTATCGGTCGTAAACATATTAATAACTTCATTTATAACATTGTTCAAGCCAATAACGAAAGGTGTTTTTTAACAATGTTATCCTTAATGGCTATTTAAGTTTGATAAGTAATCCGATGAGTGAGTAATATTTACACGCTGCTATTCTTGCTTGTAATATAAGGAGGTATTCGCATTTATACGTGACAGTTGTTTCAGGACTTTGGTTAACCATTGTGAGTACCATCTTGTGATAATTAATTTTAATATTGCAAAAATATTTGAAGTTTATTTCTTGTTGGTTTAGTGTTTTCAAGCACGAATGCTAATCATGAGGTCATTGGTTCGATTTCCAAATTGGGTAACGTGTTATTGGGTCTTTGTCTGGAATTTTTCAGTGCCCGGTTAATGGCAATAGGCTCGCTCACATGGGACTTAAAACTAATTGGCCAAATGTGGGTGGTGATTTAATTTAAACCAACGTTTTAAATCAAAATGCTTAAAAACCAATAGCTAACAAAAATCAAGTAATACTCTTTTTATGAGTGTGTGAGAGGATAATTAAAAAAAATATTAATACGTATTCATCAATACAAAGATTTATTTTAGAGCCCTCTTGCAACTTACCTACGGTGTTACACAAATTTTACAATTTAACTAAAAGCGGTACTTATTATGATGAAAAAAAAATGTTTGATGAATCTACAAATTAGAGATCCCAAATCAGGTTTCCGTGAGTTTTTGCATAAGTATGCATCGGGAGATTGATTATTATTTAATAAATAAGGAAAACGTCGTGAGGAAACCAGAGGCCCACAGGTGGCATAAAAACTCTGACACCAGTTTAAGCACTATTTTCATTTTCAAATATCTTTATTTGCCATAATAACAGTAACAAAATGCACTTATCCTAAGCTACATGAACACACTAAAATTAAAACACTTTATTAGGCTAGCAATTCGCCTTTAAAAGCTTACAAATGAAAGTTTGGTTTAGACCGATAATAACATGAACTTAACACACATTAGATGACACATATAACACATATAACACACATAAGTGATGACAATATGTAAATTATTTAGTTAGTCACAATTTACTGCTTGCATGTAGGTAAATCGAAAAGAATCTGATCACGCAGTCCGTGTATGAACAAGCAAACGCGTGACCAGTCAACGTTCAGCAGTTTAACCACTAACCACACGATAAAGAAGAAGATAAATAAGTTATCTTAAATTAGCTTTATTATTGTTGTAGTAGATAAAACGAACTGCTTTTAACAAGTAATTGTTATTTCAAACAACAAATGAAAAACATATAATTTCAACAAAGAAAACTTCCAACTTTGCGATTTTTTTTTTGATAATGCTCCGCTTAATAATATTACAAATCGCTCCAATAAAATGAGAACTTATATAATGGAAAATAATACATAAATTTAAACCATGTAGCTTCCTTCATTCTTTGCTTCGCTAATAGCGTTGTCTCAATAGGTAGATAAGCAATTAATCCCAACGATATGAGAAAGTTACTTTCACATAACTCGTAGATCTGATATCTGGTCTACACATTCTTCCTTTTTTTTGTTATCGATTTTAACAGCAGACGAGTACAGGAAATGATTTGGTAGTCTGTATAGCTCATCATTTATTTAGATATTGGCAGACAGACGACTCACTTTTGATTCGTGAAAAGTATACCACCTAAATATATAGTTTATTTTATTCATGAAGTTAAAAGTTAGCTACATATTTGCTGCTCGCTTGCTTAAAATGAAGTTAGATGCGCGCGTTTTAATATTTATTTTAAACTTTTATTAATTACAAATCAAGACGAAAGTTTGATTGATTGTCTTGACCTTTTTTGTGTCTAAAGTATCTATTTAAACCCAAAATGTGAACCCGCATAATTAAACACGTAGCCTGTAATACCTATTCTTAACCTTCTCTAACGTTCACGTCGTGTCGTGACACACATATTTTTAGCTTGTCTCTATTTAAAGCCATTGTTAATGCCATGCTTTATAGATAGCCAGCGAATTTGTGCGACTAACTGCGGTACTCAGAGATATTTAATTATTACTTTAGCCGTCACTTAGTAAAGGTTTGACATACTTTTGTATGACAAAACTGTCAAAACCTTTACTAAGTAAAAACATTAAAACTCTCTGAGTGCGGCAGTAAGTCTTGGAACTGCGCGCACTATTAACTAAACAGCATTGTTATCTGCCATAGATCTGGGCTCCAGAAAGAGAATCTTCCATCAGTCTCTCCGAGTATCGGTTTCTACGACAAGCCAGCTCTAGCCTCTTCATGTGTTGGTCGAGGCTCTTGGATATTAAAAATCATTAATATATTGACAAACTGCGGTACTCAGAGATATTTAATGATTACTTAAACCGTCACTTAGTAAAGGTTTGACATACTTTTCTATGACAAAACTGTCAATACCTTTATTAAATGATGGCCTAAGTAATCATTAAAGCTCTCTGAGTGCGGCAGTATGAGCATAATCATCGCTGTGTCTTTACCCCACAATGTTGACACGTTCGTAAACTAAGCCAAACCCTTGATTTTGATTTTTTTATTATTGTCGGTTTCCTCAAGATCCGCGTCATGTCGACACTGACTGGCAACAAAGTGAAACTACAAACAATTATTATTTATTTAAACTTTATGCACAATTGTGATACATAGGCGGACTTAATGCCACAAGGCATTTTGTCCGGAATCTAATTCTTATATGTACTTTTTTTCTTTTCAGACAGCGAAATGAGAATGCAATGGAGTGTGTTCGTAACAGTGTCGTTGTGGAGCGTCGTAAGCGGTCCCCTGACGAAGGCTGACGCTTCCCATGTGTTAGACCCAATGGTCATCCAAGTAGAACATAAGCGACATGAGAGACTCTCAGAGCCAGTTAGACAGGTAACATGCTTAAAAAGTTTATTTTGTAATTGCCTGCTCCAAAATCATTACCACAGTGGTCCCGATTTAAGCCCCAAGAGAAAGATACAAATGCATTAAACAAGGTATATCAAATAGGCTTTGGAACACGTACTGTACAATTGTACAGTCAACATTACATCAGCGGTAACAATCCGATATTGACAACACCTTTTGTCGTAGCAGTCAGGGCGATATTGGTCGGGTACATTAAAATAATTCGAAAAACTTTCGGCAGTCCCACGCGACCTGATTGTCGCAGATGGTTTTAACGCTCACCACCGCTGCTCCTCAGCTTGCGGCCCGCCTTGCCCCTCTGCGCCTACGCAGAATTAAATTACACTCTCGGGGTAGGGCAAACAAGACTACGTGGAGTCGGTTTTGCAGCGATTCGTTTGTCACTAATATCCTATATCTAGAATCCTAATTTTAGCAGATTATTCGTAATACTGGAAATCGGAATGTCGTTTTTCGGACAAACATCTCATCGGGCATTTGATCCTTCGAACACATAAAATTCGGAAAACAGATAAATCGCATTTATGACTTTCGGTAAAATAACTTCGTGATGTTGAATAATAGAGATTACAATTTTTAGGTATTATGACTTTCGGACTTTTGACCTTTTTTTTTATTTCGGAGTATTTGCGTTTTCCCATATTTCTCATGCAAGTGTTACCTGATATAATTATCAGTGACGTTTGACTTTACTGAGTACCTACCTAAGATTCAAACAAAACACTGTGTCGTCGCCGTCGTCGATTTAAGGGGATACCTAATGATTACATTGGTATATTGGTATATGAGCCTCAGTAAGTAATACTACTAGTGTATCTTCTCAGGATTACATTATGGGCCATCAAGTCAAGGCTGTCTCAATTGACACACTGATCCCAGAAACAATTAAACGAATGGAAAACAGTTCAACCACTTATAGCAGGACATAACAGTGCTGTAGACAGGTGCCTAATTATTTAAAAATAGAATTTGCTCTGCCGCTATCCTCCTTTGTAGATATTATGAACTTTGATATTACTATAGAGAAAACATCAGATTTTCAGACGTCATGGTATACCACTAGATCGGCCGGGATAAAGGCCAACGCACACCTTGGACGGTATGGCACAGCATTTTGTTTACCTACCCAACGTAATAGGTACACCGCTAATGATTACATGATACAGATTCTAATGTTAAGAGATCGACCCCAAGGCAACAAAAGGAATTTCCTTTTAACAACATTGAAATATGAATCTTGTTACCACTAGATACGTCTGAATTTTCGTCGACCTTAACTTGGCGCCTTTATTTCGAACGAATCATGATGGTCTGTGTGCACCCGTAAAGTAATTCGATCTACTTTTGTACTGTCAGTAACAGTGTAATCACTAACGACGATAACATAATCATGCCACATGGCGTTAAACTCTCTTTATTATCTTGAAAGTGCATACTATAATAAATAACATGCATTCGGTGCATATGTTAATTCTTTTCAAAAGTTTTCCTGCCAAAAGTTAATTAATATTGATTGTATGTCTGGGTCAGTAAGCTGATTGCAGAATGAATATTAGTATTTACAGTCTTTAAAATAACAGTCATTCTTAGTAGTAAATTATTTTAATTACAAATGCAAAATCAGTGCAATAATTTATGCATATCAATAACATAATTCAAAAAATCTTCTTTACATAATGAAACTTTATTTAACCACATGTTTGAATACATGGTTCCATAAAACATTAACATATTAACATCACGCCTGTTATCCCAGGAGGGTTAGGCACAGGTGTAGGTACCTATTAGTAAACCCACATTTCGCCAGTTATGTTTAAGGTGAATGCTCCAACTAGCCCGCGAAATTCAAATTTTCTTAAAGGTGCATCAACTTGAAAAAGTCATTTTTGCACCTTTATGAACTTGGAGGCTTATATTGATGATTTTGATAATTATATTTCTGTAACTACATACGTCTTACAGCCGCAATTTATATTTTAATCAACATACAAACTAGCACTGGCCTGCAAATTGCAAAAAACGTAAGAAAATTTGAATTTCGCGGGGTGGTTGGAGCATTCACCTTAAGTACCACGTAGTAGGGGATGAGCCAATAAAATAATAAGAGAGAGATATATTACGACCTCCATGTTACCGCCACCTTACCTGGGTAAGATGACGGAAATGCTGTGAGTCACCAGACATTATAAATCTTTTATTTCAAATGATTTTTCAAAATGAATTAAACTCTTTCTTTTTTCATCTTATTTTTAATATATATATAAAAAAAACGCTAGAAACAATGGGCCTAGAGGCGATAGAAACATTTTGACTATGATCGTCTTTAAATGAAGTCGAAATGTTCATGTTGTAAACATTTAGTTTATAGAGATATTTTGTTGTTATGACTGACCCTTTAGAATTTAGACTGACCCATCGGTTATGGTAGTAAAAGTACACTATGCTAATCTTAATGCACCGGAGTTGGTTTGACTACCGATTCAAGCAAGCGACTTTCGAAACATGTTTGAATGCAGTTTTTTATTATTTTTGAAAATAATCTAATGTTCCCTTTGGGTGAAGTGTTGTTTTATTTAAGGTACTTACTGCCGCACTCAGAGAGCTTTAATTATTACTTAGGCCATCACTTAGTAGAGGTTTTGAAAGTTTTGTCATACAAAAGTATGTCAAATGTATGTTTACTAAGTGACGGCTTAAATAATCATTAAATATCTCTGAGTACCGCAGTGAGTACCTACGGTTTCCCTGAGTATCCTGTATATTAATTTACATGAACTTTCAAATCAATATTTGTTTTCCACTGAAAAAATAAGTGGTTTCTGTTTTATATCTGTTAACTCAGGATGTGTGTTTCAATAGTTTGTATTATCTATACATATACAAATTAATTGCTGTTCGTTAGTCTCGCTAAAACTCGAGAACGGCTGCATCGATTTGGATAATTTTAAACTTGAAATATTTGTGGAAGTCCAGGGAAGGTTTAAAAGGTGAGAAAGTGGTAGGTAGGTAGGCAGGGTAGTAGGTAGAGTAGTAGGTAGGGTAGTAAGTAGGATAGTAGAGTAGGTATGGTTGGTAGGTAGGGTAGTCGGTAGAGTAGGGTAGTAGGTAGGGTAGTAGCTAGGTAGAGTAGATAGGTAGGTAGGGTAGTAGGTAGAGTAGTAGGTAGGGTACTTAGTAGGTAGGTAGGGTAGGAGGTAGTAGGTAGGTAGTTGGTTGGAAAAAGAGCATTGCAACGGTACAGCTAGTTATACATATTTTTTTCGTTCTAGTAGCAGTAGCCCGGTTGACCGAACTCGTGAAACTTTTCAGTAGCAGTAGTTCGGTTCAAATATATCACCGAACTACCGATACTCTTTAGTAGCAACAGTTCGGTTTGTAATATTAAGAATCAAATCGTACAATACATTTTCTTACTTTATCGTTAAATGAACACGTAACCCCGTTGTATAAAAATAAATCATTGGTTAAAACATCGCAAATAATTTAATTGCTTAAATCGTCATCACAGGGTATTTCATTTAATTTTATATTTTGGCCTACAGATAGTTGTTTCAGGTGTTTTTGTTTATGTGAGTTTAAATGTTTGTAAACGCACCCACGATACAGGAGAAATTCCTAGTGTGGGGGCAACGTTTAAAAAAAATTAAAAAAATACTGCTAACCAGCAATTATTTGTTGCTCAGGCAGTAGAGCTAACACTAAAGTTAAATTAAGTACATATTTTTGTTTTTTTCTTGTAAGGTTATATTCCGCCGCTTTGAAAAGAAAAAACAACTTGCATGGCTTAATTGCGATGTTTTTAACCAATGATTTTTTTTTTACTTTAAAACAATAGGGTATTCATAAAGTATTTACAAATTCTTTAAATGCTGCGTTTGATCTACATAATTACGACAATTATTTAAAATAACTTGTGTTTATTAAAGAACAAAAGAGTATTAATATAGGCAGGTACAACAACTGGCTTTTGTTTAACGAAGCATCGAATTACTGTTTCACACACCTACAATTAGCTACTTATTATTAGATATGATAACACATTTTTAATTATAATAAAAAATATTAATTACTTTTAAGTCGTCTAGCATGTCACTTAGGTATAAGTTACGGGTCGTCCTTAAATCACGTGAGATTCAAAAAGGGAGGTAGGGGGTTAGAAAACAAATGAGGAGTAACCACGATAGGATAGTGTGTAAAAAAAAACATATTTGAATTGTGTGTGTTATTTTTTACCCGACTGCAAGGGAAGGGTAATGTTTTTTTGCCTATAATAAATTAAATTCCCTAACGGGCGAATTTGTGAAAAAATACTTTTTTGTTGTTATTTTAAATACTGTCTTCATCATTTCAATAACAAAAAATATACTTGATAATCGGAGAGGGGAGAAGGGGTATTGGAGGTGGAGTGGGGGTTATAAAATTGAACTGAACATGTCAATGTGATTAAAGGACGGCCCCTTAACTAATTTAAAATACAAACAACAATTTAGGGTAAACATACAAAACACACAATCAGTCTAAATCGTATTTTTAATAGACGTCTACCTCTTATTCATATAAATAGCATAAGTACATAAAATAGAAATAACATAAAATAGTACTTAATTATTGTTGTAAGGAACCTACAACAATAATTAACTATTACGGCAACTAAACCTAGTGTTAATGCAGCATCACTATCACTACATATTATAAAACAAGGTCCTACGCCGCGTCTGTCTGCCTGTTCGCGATAAACTCAAAAAAAAACTACAAAAATTAAAAAACTACTGCATCGAGTTTGATGCTGTTTTCGCCAATGATAATGATAACCGACATCCACGTGGGCGAAGCCACGGGCATCAGCTAGTATATAATGAAGTTGTGCTCAGAACAGACTTACTGAACTGTATCATTTTCTTCGTAGGACCAAACGGCTGTCACATAAAATAAAACCATTTTACTCGACCCCAATGTGTCCCACACATTGGGGTCGAATAAAATCGTTTAAACAGGTTTTTTTTCGCGACCGCATCGTGCATCTTGCAAACGAAAAAATATTAATAGACGTTTTGTCTGGTGTTTCATGTAATTACAGGTACAAAACGCAAGCCGGAACATCAGTATAGTTGGCAACGATTTCATGGTCGATGGTAAAAGGCTGCAAATCGTTTCGGGTTCCCTGCACTACTTCAGGGTGCCTGCTGACTACTGGCGAGACCGTCTGCGGAAGATGAAAGCGGCTGGACTTAACTCTGTTGCCACGTATGATTTTTTATAGTACAGATTTTATCATGATCCAATTCACCCAATTCTGAGTTGGATTCGCCGTTGTGCACACGTTAGCACATCAAGCTGACGAACCTACAAATTTTTCCAGTCGACGTTGAACCTAATGCTTTAACGATAAAGTTGAAAATTTACTAAAAAAATGTAACAGATTGTAGTAACTTGATGTGCTGGTGGCTGTACATAAGCTTTAATATCAAATGCAATGTTTATTTGATATTCCGGTTAAGCAGAAGCCAGCCTCATGAAAAATGCAAACATGTAATTTTGGGTGTTCAATTTAAATAATAATAATTTATTTATTCAGATAACATAGATCCATAAATAGGCCATACTTAAAAAATAAAGTTAGTAAAAAAAATATTATTAAAACAATCGGAGGCCAATACAATACACACTAGTATCATTTCAAAAACTTCATCAACAAAATTCAACTACAGAAATGTCAAAAAATAAAATAAGAATGACGATACAATATTCTTCCTAGCCATATCATCTTCCAGACAAGTCATTTATCTCATAGTCAAATGGTCCTATTTCCTTCTCATCGCATAATATCTTCAGTCATTCTTAAACTTGTTTGTCTCAATCGCTATAAAACACAATCTTACATAGGTACTCAAACAAATTCTGCAGTCCTCCAGAACTAAATTAGAAAAAGGAAATAAATTATTGTTTATTCACTGCTTTTTTTCTCGCATGAATTGAAATATACTTCTTTGACACTTTCGCTAAATAATGTTGTTTTATTATCCACCAGATACGTAGAGTGGAGCTTCCACGAGCCTGAGGAACGTCAATACTCATTCGAAGGCGACCGAGACATCGCCCAATTCATCCGCATAGCGGCAGAGGAAGGCTTGTATGTGCTGCTGAGGCTCGGCCCATACATTTGCGCTGAGAGGGACCTGGTCAGTGGCCATAATTGTTTTGACATTATTTTCGAGCAACATTATCGAATCAATATCTTTTTAATAGATAAATAACAGAATTAACATGAGATAGACTAATTTGGATAATTATTAACATTAATTTTATTATTGACACTTTAACCGTGTTCTGTTGATATTTCCTACATTGTATAAACATGTTTTTTGAAAGAAATTGTCAGTACTGATGAGTTATATCTTAATTATGTAGGAAATATTATTTATGGCAGGTAGCCTGTTTCTATTCTAAAACATTCATTTTGTCGTTTTGTTGACCGTTTCCATAATGCATACCTACTAATATTGTGTGAAATAAATAGCATTCACAAGAAATACCTAGTCCTAGGGTCCTAGGCCCACTGCTCAAAATACGTGAAGGATACTGGCATATAATTCCGTTTATATATTCTTCATCTTATAATCTTCCAAAGATCAGTAATACTAAACTACTACTGATTCTGACGACATATCTAGACAATATTATTGTCTAGTTAAGGCCTCAGTCATTTTCGAATCAAAAATAGGGTACACTTGTGTACATAATAGCTAGGTAGAGAAGTTAGATGGTAATTACACCGTGTCAAACAGTCAAATGTGCATTGACTTCTAGATATTTAATAAGACTGAAAAGGATAGACAATGTTGTGTTGCAACTTTCTTGCTCCTACCTTTTTTTTTTGTTTGGCGGGTGGAAAATCATCAAAGGGTCCCGCTCTTGGGCAGAGGCGAAAAGAAGTGTCAGACTTCTACTGACTAAAAATTAATAAATAATAATTAATAAATTCGAACTCAACTCTATAAAGTTAACAAACAAAGATAGTCGCGAAAAACATTACCCTTCCCTTGCAGTCGGGTAAAAAAGCCACATTGATATTTGCTGGATCAGCAGAGCTATTGCGTATCTTTTTAAATGTCAGTGGCTATCATAGTGTCCTTCGATTAAGTGTCAAATGGTTATAATATGGTACATGTTATAACCATTACTATTAATTATTACCATTGTTACCATGTTCCTTCTTAGCCCTTCATGTCGAGGCCGCGGTATCTCTTGCGAACAACCCGTAGCCCCGACGGTTCTTGCTCCTACCTACACTGACCTTTTTTTAAGCTTTTATAACCAATGCGATGAATAAAAAGTTATATTTATAAATATAAAAAGAACATTGATTTCTAATACGATTGCATGCAAAGAAACTTATTAAGTACTTTTTTACTGTTTTGCTTACAGGGCGGTTTCCCGTACTGGCTGCTCGGCAAATATCCTCAGATTAAGTTACGAACGACTGACAATGGTGAATACTATTGATAAATAAATATTAAATAATGTGAAAGTGTTACAATTCATCTCATGCTGTGGTACTTTCTCTCGCCGTTTTATATTCATAAGTTTTTATAAATTTTTCGCAGATTTCATGGCAGAGTCTGAAATATGGTTGAACAAATTCTTCGAACAAGCATCTTCGTTATTGTATGGAAACGGTGGACCTATAATTTTAGTTCAGGTAAAATCTAATAAATGATTTTATGAAGCTAGTATTAACACATTCATAACATATCATCTCGCCTGTAATACCCGAAGAGTTCAGCAGAGGTGTACCTTATAGCACACCCAGATTTCGCCAGTTAAACCCCATGTAGTAGGGGCAAGTTTATTACCATCAACTGGACATGAATCCGTGGCTGCTACTGAGATATTCGTGACGGAAAAACCTAATAACACTTTGCCCGACTCGGAAATAGAACTCAGGACCTCATGCTAAGCAGTCGCGCTTTCGACCACTCGATCAACGAGATAAATGGTTTTCAGGCCAGATTACTTACATTTTTTTTAACTTTGGATTGGTGTTATTAAACCCTGTTGGTAACTGTAAATGTTTGGTATTACCAAACAACTAAAAAAAATAATTATCACGTGAAGCCGTGATTTTTGAATCCTCCCCTTGGTCTTTACTTTGACTTACGTGTTATTAACAGTTCAATGAACAAAGGTTAAGCACGTGAATTCTTACAAACGTCCATGCCGAGAAAGCTTTGAACTTTCACCTCTTTTCCTAACTACTTGACGTAAAATTATCTACACTTTTAATCAGTTGCCTCAAACAGAAATTAAGAATCGGAACTTTTATTGAGAACAACAATAATATTGTAGGTTCATCGTTGGCCATTTAAAGAAAGAGTACGCTTTTAGGGTTACCTAAGTCCTAATGAAAAAACGGAAGGTTAATAGTATCACTGTCCATATGTCACAGCCACTTTTTTATTGTTAGATCACTATTCTTATGCTCACAGGAGGATTTTTATTTTTAAAAAAGACTTTAAACTTGATGGACTGTACGAAGCATGATATACGGCAAGGAAAGAGGTACTAACTACTGAGATGACGAGTAATAGAGAAGTATAGAAGAAGAAGACATGTTGCGCCGAACCAAAATAAATTGGGATAAGGGTAGGAGCACGGTAGGAGAATGATAAATGATGAAGACGTTAAAACTTGATTCAAACAACAGGTTTATATATTGTATCTTCAAGATGAGGACAAATGTGCTTCAGTCTCACTGCCGTACTCAAAGAGCTTTAATGGTTACTTAGGCCATCACTTAGTAAAGGTTTTGACAGTTTTGTCATACAAAAGTATGTCAAATCTTTACTAAGTGACGGGCTAAGTAATCATTAAATATCTCTGAGTACCGCAGTCATTCTATTATACGGATCTTGTTGACTTATCTTCTAAATGAAGTATGTTCTATTCCGTCCAGGTAGAGAACGAGTACGGGAGCTATGGCAACGACTTGGACTACCGCACCCAGCTCCGCGACATGATACTCAAGCACGTTGGTTCCAATGCCCTCCTCTACACAACTGACGGGAACGCGTTGTCCTACTTCAAAAACGGAGCGATACCCAAAACTCTTCCTACCATCGACTTCGGTGCTAATTCTGGTCAGTAAAGTTACTTACCTTTCTACTGTTACGATTTTTTTTTAGTATTTGTCGATTGTTTAATTGAAAACAATGATTGGATTTGGTATAATAATATATCGTATGTTTAATCCACCTTGCCAAATATAAATCGTTTTAATCGACTCTGGATTTTTTTGGGGATCCTCCTGTTGGTGAGATGGTTTTCTCAAAATACCTTTAATATCATTTAATATCTCATCCTCAGATGTGAACGGTTCGTTTACGGAACTGCGGAAGTTCCTGAAAGAAGGTCCGCTGATGAACTCCGAGTACTACACGGGCTGGCTCACACACTGGGGCGAGCGCTTCTCCACCGCTGATGCCTATGCGGTGGTCAACACCCTCGGACAAATGCTCGACTACGGAGCCAGCGTCAACTTCTTCATGTTCCTCGGTGGCACCAATTTTGAATATACTGCAGGTACATATACTTTTCATATACTCTCAAGTATTTCATTTAATAGCATGCAGGTATAGGGTAGTTGACTGACTAAAAAAAATATGATTCTGTTTAGTCCGTCGGTTAGAAAAATATTGGGTACGTGTTTAGTGTTTTATCAAATAATTAAAAATAGACGAAAATAAAACGTGTCAAAGATCGTAAGTGGGGGGCTGGTGACGTCATTGTCTGGTAAAAAATGCACCAAACTGTGACGTCGCGCGACTTTTCGAAGCACTGTATCGTCTTAATTTCTTGTTTATGTAAAAATAGAAAAAATATGTGTTCAATATTCTTTGGAAATCTATCTGACGGACTAATTAGATTTTTTTGTCAACTATACCCTACTGCAAATTCTACCCTACTACATTCCTATTTTACTATTTATTTTTTGTACAATGATGGAGACACATAAATTGCCTTGTGTCTCAGTTATCTTTAACTGCCATGTTATTATAAGTAACGATCAGGTGCCGCCGGGATACATTTTTTGAGAAAGACCTTATTTTATTTTATTTATTTTGGGAAACTTACAGCAAATACAGACAATGTACTTAAACAATAAGCATTTGAAGGCCAATCACAAAATTATGTTCTTATAGGGGCCAACCAGTATGGAACGTACGTGGCGGACATCACTTCATATGACTACGATGCGCCGCTGTCGGAGGCCGGAGACCCTACTCCCAAGTATTACATGATTAGAGACAAATTGAAGCAGGTATTTAGAATTTATTTCGAATCACATTGAAGATTAAGATATAACTTGTTATTTAGGAATAATAAATAGCTTTTTAGGACAACTTTTAATGGAAATAACTTAACCGTTAAAGTAAATACCAAATAATCCTAGTCCTTGTTTCTATTTGTTGTAAGAGTAAATTCTATAAACAAGTTAATTAAAAGCAGATCGTACAACAAGATAAGAAGAATAAGATTATAGTTAAAAATAAAATAAACCACGCCTGTAATCCCCGAAGGGTTAGGCAGACGTGTACAGTAAAGTTGTACACCCACATTTCGCGAGTTATATAATTTATTTATTTATTCATTGACACATACATTTGTTTTAACAGGTTAAGACCCAAACTAACAAAAAGTCATAAATTGTGGTCTGCGTAGAAACACAAGTTACACAGTGGACCACACACTTAGTGTCACCCTCTGGAATTCCACCAAAGAACAAAAAAATATGTCCAAACACCGAGACACTATTTAGTGTTCTTATTGCACGAATCACAGGCGCAAACTTTAATAAGTGTGTACGCGTTGCCGGAATTCTAAACAGCTCGGCCCCAACCGTAGCCTCCTGTCTGGAACGAGTAATCCCAACGATTCCAATATTAGCGGATTATTTAGCATACCACGAAAAACCATAAAAACATATTTTGAAGCGCTAGGGTTAGTCCTATGTAACAGAGCCTATTACCATCAACCGGGCACAAATTCAGACTCCATGGTTGCCACTGATAAATAAATATACCAAATAATTTACCCAACCTTTCTTTAAATTTTCAGCACAACTTTGTAGACGAAAGCATCCCAGTGCCCACAGCAAGTTCGAAAGGTGCCTTCGGGCCTGTCAAAGTAACTGCAACAGTGAATCTGCTAAGTCTAGAGGGGCGCGCGCACTTGGGCAAGACATACGACAAGTACACCGGCTCAATACTGCCCACCTTCGAATATTTGCGCCAACGGGGAGGACTGATGTTATATGAGACAACGCTCAACGAAGCTGATAACTTGTTATACATAAATAAACCAAGAGATATGATTTTTGTATATGTCGATGGTGTAAGTATAACTGAAAGTCAAAATAATTACTTCGATTCCTCACTCTGTATCTATAACCAGTTAAACACCGCTGCAAACGAAGGTTTAATAAGTTCGTATTTTCTCTCCTACGTTAATATCAGGTTTTAATAGAATAATGTTTAATATTTAAAACTCGTAAAAATGTATCATTATAATTATAAAACATATAACGTTCGTTAGGCGTCAACGAAAACGCCACGTCTACGAACGTTTACGTGACATTAGAGTGGCGACTGCGCCGCGTAGCGCATAGCCGCCTACGCTGCTACGCGGCGTAGCGCCTAGGGAGCGGCGGCGGCGTAGGCGCTACATAGACGCGTTGTATGTACGCCACGTTTGCCGACGTCAACGTAACCTTTATACAAGTTTGGGCTATTCAACCAAGGGTATACGTTAACTGTCTGCCCGGTAGCCAGCTTTACCCCACTATCATTTTAACTGGCAAACTTTTTGACATCGATGTGTGCAGCTAACAGTGCAGAAACAGCTTTAACTTATTTTATTTTTTAGGTTCTACAAGGTCGCATCAGCAGAAGTCCCAAGATCTATAGCCTGCCTCTGTCTGCAAAGAATGGTTCAATATTATCATTGCTAGTAGAGAACCAAGGCCGTATTGGTTTCGGCAGTCAAATTCATGATTACAAGGTAGGTAATCTTGGAAACAGAAAATAGTCTGTAATGAAAACTAGGGTGAAGAAAACTGCAACGGTTCATAAATAATTTCTATGTTTTTGTTGAAACGTTACATAATATTTCTGTAGTTCTACATAATATATTAGCAAGAATGGTTTTTACGTACTAGAGCTGAAATGAAATTTATTTTATTTTATATTATTTTATTCACTATGTACGTATGAATTTGCTAAGATTCCTGAATTTCTTATTCTATTAACATTTTTAATAATGGGTCTTCGTGTTTCTTATCTAAGAATTAATCGATAGCTATTTCTATTTCGTTATCAATGTGGCCAAGTTTTCGGTAGTCTATGAAAACCTCAATATTCATATCGTGGTTAACAATGTGGTTTGACAAATATCCCATGACCTAAATTGATCAAGTATTTTTGTTCTTGAATATGTAGTACAATGAGTTGCGTACATATTTTTTTTTCACCCTACGAGTTTTGCATGAGAATACATTGTTAATTTTTAGCTTAATTATGTTGATATTTGGTTTCCAACTCCATCGACTAAGTCTGCTTGTGTTGTTATTATTTCCATCCAATGGAATTATGGTTCTGCTCTGCACTTGTCTAAATACCAGTTGATACTACATATATTTAAGGATACGTCGAATATCTATTAAAACAAAGACACGTCAAGCAAAGTTAACTATTACGATATAGTAACTGATAACTACGAAAGAAATAGAAAGAACTGAATTAAACCCAGCTGTTAAAATGTCTATACCAAAGATACTTTGACCGGATTTGAGATTAGTGAATTGGCCACTGTATTCAAATCCGCTCGAAGTACTTATCTTTAGGCCTATCTTCAGCAAAATATCTAGAGATATAATTCAATAAAAACCATGCTTATAATAATCTTCGACGGGTTAAGTAGAATTGTTTCTATATATCTATAGTATATAATGCGAATTCCGCCGGCAATAACGAAATAGTGTGTAGTTTGTTCGTTTTATTGTCAGATCTAATTGATTTCACCATTAGAAGTCTTCTCTATTGGAGCGCCTAACATAGGAAGTACGCAATCCTATGCGAGACAGTGACTGTATAAATTAAAACTGTAGATAATATATAGCTTGCATAGAAAGCCTAGATTTGATACAGAGATCATACCAAGTTCATCTAAAAACGTTATTAACGTTACTGGTTGAGAAAATATTAAAATCTATCCAAAAACAGTAAGAGTTATAAATAGGTTTGTAAAACTATGTGCATGATAGAAGGGACACCGACCCACGCACTAACGATTACCATGTATGAGTACCTACATCATTCTGAACCGCCCACATATAAATCAATCAGGAATCAAAAGAAGAATCTTGTTTTTTCCACAAAAGTGGTTCACCTACACGGTCAAATGTACTAGCAGATTTTAAATTACCGATGTAATTGTCGTTGTGGTGTTCAGAATAATATACTGAATACGTACTTGTTACCGTTTTTGCATCAGTGTCCCTTTCTCCTTGTATATTCCAGTGTAATGAGCTCCATGGAAACACACAACATGAAGTGATTAAAACATACAAATAAATAAATTGTTGCTTCCGAACAACGCCTACGTTTCATCTTCCTAACCCGAAGCACTGTTACCGAACTATTCATATTTGCGTTGGTCATCTTATCTGTCAATTCGACACAGTAATCCTTGAGTCAGTCATTGACCAAGACAGACGACTCGCTATAAGATTGTTATCGTCACAATTACAGTTCACTACACTTCAAAATATTTATTTTTATCTAACCTTTTATATAATCTAACGGCCGTCTTGTCAAATTCAACTCTTTGTTTCTAAATCTAATATTGTCTTAGTTCTAAAAAGCTAGAAGCAAATTGTTTTATTATAAGGGATTTTTAAATCATTGATACATTGTCCTTACAAAAATACAACTTTTTAAACCAATTACCATTACCATTACGACTATTGTCACTAAATATACTAAGCTACGACTATGAGTACATCATTATTAGTAATAGTAAGTTTGGATTTGTAAGGTACCTACACGGAAAAAATTCTACGTGTAAAAATAACCAACTCTTGGCAGAAAATTACTAAGCAGGTTGATCAATATAGCGCCTGCAAAGTTTATAGTTAAAAATAAACAAGTCAAGTTTGCTAACTTTACTTGATCAATATTAACCTGATTAAATGGTTAAAATTGTTTATTAAACAATAACCCTATTTACTAGCTAACCACAGTCAACCTCCTCTGTAGTATTTGTGAATTGACTCTGTAGCCACAACTGACTCTCTCGGTACTTTGAGCTAGTTTACTAGGTAACCACAGCCAACCTACTCAGTAATATTAGTGAATTTACTTTGTAGCCACAATCGACTCTCTCGGTACTTTGAGCTAGTTTACTAGGTAACCACAGCCAACCTACTTTGTTGCCACAACCGACTCTCTCGGTACTTTGAGATAGTTTACTAGGTAACCACAGCCAACCTACTCTGTATTATTAGTGAATTTACTTTGTAGCCACAACCGACTCTCTCGGTACTTTGAGCTAGTTTACTAGGCAACCACAGCCAACCTACTTTGTAGCCACAACCGAGTCTCTCGGTACTTTGTGCTAGTTTACTAGGTAACCACAGCCAACCTACTTTGTTGCCACAACCGACTCTCTCGGTACTTTGAGATAGTTTACTAGGTAACCACAGCCAACCTACTCTGTAATATTAGTGAATTTACTTTGTAGCCACAACCGACTCTCTCGGTACTTTGAGCTAGTTTACTAGGCAACCACAGCCAACCTACTTTGTAGCCACAACCGAGTCTCTCGGTACTTTGTGCTAGTTTACTAGGTAACCACAGCCAACCTACTTTGTTGCCACAACCGACTCTCTCGGTACTTTGAACTAGTTTACTAGGCAACCACAGCCAACCTACTTTGTAGCCACAACCGAGTCTCTCGGTACTTTGAGCTAGTTTACTAGGTAACCACAGCCAACCTACTTTGTTGCCACAACCGAGTCTCTCGGTACTTTGAGCTAGTTTACTAGGTAACCACAGCCAACCTACTTTGTTGCCACAACCGACTCTCTCGGTACTTTGAGCTAGTTTACTAGGTAACCGCAGCCAACCTGCTTTGTTGCCACAACCGACTCTCTCGGTACTTTGAGCTAGTTTACTAGGCAACCACAGCCAACCTACTTTGTAGCCACAACCGAGTCTCTCGGTACTTTGTGCTAGTTTACTAGGTAACCACAGCCAACCTACTTTGTTGCCACAACCGACTCTCTCGGTACTTTGAACTAGTTTACTAGGCAACCACAGCCAACCTACTTTGTAGCCACAACCGAGTCTCTCGGTACTTTGAGCTAGTTTACTAGGTAACCACAGCCAACCTACTTTGTTGCCACAACCGAGTCTCTCGGTACTTTGAGCTAGTTTACTAGGTAACCACAGCCAACCTACTTTGTTGCCACAACCGACTCTCTCGGTACTTTGAGCTAGTTTACTAGGTAACCACAGCCAACCTACTTTGTAGTATTAGTGAATTTACTTTGTAGCCAGAACCAACTTTCTCGGTACCTTGAGCTAGTTTACTAGGTAACCACAGCCAACCTACTTTGTAGCCACAACCGGCTCTCTCGGTACTTTGAGCCAACATTTTACCTTGGCTATAGGTAACCACAACCAATCTACTTAGCGTATTATTGTCGAATTGACTTTGTAATTATAACCACAAAGTCAATTCACCAAAAATACGATAGACGCATGGTAGGTTGGTTGTGCTTACTTAAAGCCAATGTAAAATGTACAAGAACTAATACAAACTTTGCTACCTAAATACGTATCTGCAATTGGGAGTAGGTACATTAACAGCTAGCATTAAAAACAACTATAATAAAGACATTTTAATATATTTATTATGTATGTATTATGAAACAATTTAATGAGACGACACATTTAAAAAATTTTTAAGATTTAAAATCACTGTATGGAAAACAAATGTAATTAGACATTTTGATATATATTTATTATGTATTTATGTAACAATTTAATGAGACAACACATTTAAAAAAAAATTAAGATTTAAAATCACTGTACATAAGGAAAATCTAAATTTTTAAATTTAAATTTAAAAAAAAAATTAATTTTAAATTTTGAGACAAAATTTTTAATTCAGTGATTTTATATCTTCAAAAATGTTGAAATATATGACCGAAAAAAAAAACGAACATGATAAACATGTAAAATCCAAAATAATGACGTAAAAGAAAAGCTGTTCATATCGATGAAAAGGGGAGGGGTCATTCTCCATATCATCTATGTGAACAGCTTTTGTTCTACGTCATTCATTATTTTGGATTTTACATGTTTATCATGATTGTTGTATACTAATTACTAACCATATTATGTACAGGTATTTATCATGATACCTTTATATTATTTTGTCCCGACGTTTCAACTGGATAGCACCAGCCGTGGTCGCGGGTAAACTGAAGTAATGGAGATTCCGCAGCAAAGCGAAGGCACCTGTGAACCGGCCCTTATGATCATTTCTGACAATCAAGTAAGGGGAGTTCAAGAAACGCCTTTGCTGCGGAATCTTCATTACTTCAGTGTACCCGCGACCACGGTTAGTCAATCCAGTTGAAACGTCGGGAAAATATAATATAAAGGTATCGTGATAAATACCCGTACTTACATTTATATGTTTTTTAATGTGTTCTGATCACGAAAGTTTAATAAAAACAATTGTATACCTACTTATAACAAAAATACGGATACGGATGGACAATATATTGGAAATTTGCAGAGTACAGCAATGCCAAAAATTATTTTTACAAAGGGCTCCTTAAAACTATATACTCTTTTCCATTTAGCAAAAGAGTTTTAGTGTTTATAATTGGTGAAAGTAACGATTCAAAAAACACTGTACAATGCATATCTATAGCTCGGGTGTTTAGCTGGTATGCGAAGTAATGTTCGTCAAATTCGACAGTTTCAAACAGTGAACCGGTGAAAATCAAACGGTCAGAATCGTACAAGTAAACATTTTCAACTTCCAAGAAAACGTAATTATATAAATCATTTTTTAAACTATGTACAAGTATGCATCCCTTTTTATAACGTACAGTAGAAATCATAGCCCAATTTAAACATACCAACGATTTAACTGAATCTAAATTTAACTTTTTTTGAATGTAGGAAGCTTCTGCTGGCATTTTTTTTTGTTTTGGACCTAATTTAAGAAGGTTACCAACATCACCACTGTAAAAAATGTCATTAAGTTGAAGTTGATGACGTATAGCTAAAGATAAACTAACATTGACATGGTTAAATGATGTGTTCGCTGCCATTTTTGACTGTTTATGCTTGCCTTCGAACCTCATAGACCACAAAGAAGAAATAGGTCCAAACTTTTTTATGGCTGAATGATAATGAATCATGTTATGAAACTTTGGTTTTAGAGAGTCTTTAGTTATTTTAATGTAATGCTCATTAAATTCAGCTACAAGCACTTGTAATAAATCTTCTGTTCCATCGGAGACTTTGACGGTCAGAATAATGTCTAGAATTTTTCTTAATTTAACATACAACGACCAAATGGTGTCATCTCTTGGCACAAAATCACCCACTATTATTCCTAGGAATCGCAAAAGAGTTAACATCTCTCCTGAAGAACAACGCAATGCTCCCCGAATTAAATGTTCTCTTTCTATTGAGGTTGGTCTGTTCTTGCAATCGGGTCCAAAATCCATGTATGCTATTTTCTCGTTAAGTGTAGTCAAAGTAAATAATCGTAGCTTTTGAGTGTACTCTAATAACATGAAACATAGTAAATATTTAGCTACACCCTCAAGTACATCATGCATAATATCAACCCCAACCTGTTGAAATAAGTCAAAACCATTAATATCTAGAAAAACACATCGTTGTTTTATACCAGTTGTTGTTGGATCGTTTAAAGCTAACTCCGCCGAATATGTTTCAATTTTGCGTAGCAAATTTTTGTCTTCATATAATTGTTTTTTTTGTGTAGTTTTAGATACTTTACAGACTCTGCATGAAAAATTTGCTGAAAAACTTTCCACAAGTCCTAACATACTATGCAACCCTAGATTATCACCTAAAATTACACCAAGCTCAAAATATAAATTTCCTTTAAAAGTTGGAATATCCAAGTCAATACCGGTTTCATTTAAGTAATTTAATTCAGTTATCACAGGACGAAATATTGCATGGTTACCAAATGTAATTCGGTCTGATGAATGAAATAGTAGAAATAGAAAAATATTAGAAAGAGCTGAAGCACGCCTAGGAGGTAAGCAGGGGATTGAGACATACACCGCTCCTAGTTTGTGCACACCAGCGTGGCTTCCGAGCACATTTCCTGTCTCATAATCATCGAAATATAGAAATAAAGGAATCACAATTCTGTCACCGTGATAACTAACTCTGTTTGTCCAATAAGAGCCTTGGATAAAATTCTCTTTTTCAACTTTATCTTTTAAACTATCCATGTACTGTAAGGTCTCTGACAGAATGTGCTCTATACTAAAAAATCTCTTTAGAACTTCTCTTAAAGGAATAAATTGTACATGGCATTCTCTTGGTTGTACACGTGTTGTTCCTTGACTTCTAACTCTATCAAGCCGTTGCCCAACAACTACAGATTCAGGTTCTATGTAGGTTCCCTGTTTCTTAAAATAGTTCAGTCGTTTACGTTCGGTATTAAAGTTACTCAGTGAAGTAGTTATTGATGTTTCTAATTCATTAGTTAAACTCTTTGAAATAGTAGAACTATGAGACTGTTTAACCAAAACCTTATTTGCACTTTGTTCTATTACAGGAATTAACGACCTAAGACATTGATCTAAGCCTTCAACAATATTTTGTACAGCGTTTCGTGGCAATAATGTGTTAGCGTAAGTTGACGCAATAAATGTAGAAAGAACATTATTGATAGATTTGGCAGCAGGTATTGAGCAAGAAGAGACAGAAGCAAGAGATAAGGGGGCTATGATTTCATTGTTTTGTTCCACATCTGTATCCAGAGGCTGCACCTGTTCAGCATTAATATCACTGTTTTGTACAATATCTATGGAGAAAGATTTGGCCTCTGGTATATGAAATTTTCGTAAATGTCTTTTAAAACTACACAATAATTGAAATGACCGCTTACAATTATCTTCGCAGCATTTGTATTGTTCTATCTCGTATCCGTTGTGTTTAAAATTAAAATGATATTGAAGTGCTTTTAATTGCACTGAGTCCTTACATAAAAAACAAATAACCATAGTGTAAGTAGCGTAACGCGTTGAAATATCCTTAATTTAAAAAGATATCTATCCAAAAATAAAATAAAAACATTGCCATCAAAACTGAATTCAACTAATCACTATGAGATAGGTATCCTACTCCTAGTAACTGTACAATCGTACCAGTATCTAATGTAGATACACTGAGGGTGCGAATAACTAAAAATACTTTAGTTTTATTTTGTGTAGTTTAAGAGGAGTAGCGAAGTTGCACTTGCTGGCCACCAACCTCTGTTTTCGCTACTCTTCCTAAACTATACAAAATAAAACTATTACAGAGGTATTAAAAAAAGCTTATGATAGGTTTCACAAACCATTGTCACAAACAGAACAATATTTTTTATGCGGCGGCGCTAGTTTTACGTATACAGACAGGCACCTTAAAACTTAATGAATGCCCAATTCTCCCATTAAGGTATGACTAGACGTGGAAGATTTATCAAATGATGTTTTGAATTTGTAAATTGCATGCTGAATGAACATCCATGTGCTATGACATTCCATGGGGTATTGAGCATTGACTACCCATATTATTTTGAAACAAGCATTGACTGCTGACATAATATCAGGAACAATGTACCATACCTTATCGATTATTACGTAATACGATTTAATCTCTTCCAGAGATGGGCCCACAATAATTACAAACGGTTGTAGGGTCAGACCAAAATCGGTGAACTTCTCGCGCCTTATATTTATCACTGATATTATGTCAGAGTCATCCCTAACATGCGTAATGAACCCTTCCCGCACCTCTGTTTTAGAAGGACGCCACACTTTCTTTTGTTTTCCCTTCAAACGAATGCTTGTCACCGATAAAAGTGAAGGTATGAGCAGCAAACTTCCAATATTGGCGTTTTCTTCAGATGCTGAAACAATATAGAATAGCAAAATTTTAATACGATCCTACTAACAGTAGGTATATACCAGTTGAAAGTTGGTTTGATCCGGAAGGCTGGTTCGTAATATTAATAACTTACGAAATTAATTGGTCCGAATCTCCCCACCCATTTCATTTTACTTAGGTACTTATTTATTTGGAAGTAGGGATAAGCATGTAGAAGTCGGTCATCATCATCACTAGTAGGTCCATTGCTGGATATAGGACATTGCCAGAGAAGTGGAGATAAATTGATAATGGAATCATACGGACATACAGCCACCGCTTGCAGCGTCACATGAACACTACCCGGAGGTGTGCTCGCGAGAGTGTAGATAGTGTTAAACATACTTATCATAGGTAGGTAGGTACTTAAGTAGGTATAGGTAGGTACTCACAATCTTGCAAAGCGACTAAGGTAGCCAAGTTTTTATCCTTATTATTATTGCTCAACTTTTTTTTCGCTAGATTATTAAGCCTTTCTTTTAATGTAGGGAGGTTTTCAAAAAGCTCGGAGTACTGCCCGGTGTATAAATTATCAAAGTCTTTTTCTAGCTGTAAACAACAACAAAAAACAAGAAGGTTAAAAATGATTGGTTACAGGTACTTCACACTAATATTATAAATGCGGAAGTTTAGATGTATGGATGGATGTTTGTCACGCTTACTCCTACTAGAAACTAGTCATAATATACAGGTATTAAGTAATACAAACTTCTGACCGTGGTAGGGTACCACGGTCAGAAGTTTGTGTGTTACAAATACCTACTTACCAAAAGGTATCCCGTCGGTTTCTGTAGAGCAGGGTATTCATTGAAATATTCAGATATTAGCATGTTCTTAGATATGTTTAAACGTGTGTTCGTTGTGTCAGTCCACTTTTGTTCGACGATCGACCAAGGCTCACTTGAGTTTTTCAGCCATTGAATTTTTTCTAGAGTTTCTTCCTGATCATCGTTAATTAGACCCCCTGGTAGGCTAATTACTGGTGAGGAAGGCGGTGTCTTTGATGAAGATGATTCAGCAGATATTCTTCGCCGTTTTTCTATCACACCAGTCTCTCTATATTTCCTTTTTAGGTTGTGTATTTGGTCAGGCAACTTTCCTGCAAGCCTGTTGATGACGCCGCGTGACGAGTCCACAATTTTGCTATGAAAATACACTGTTCTCTTTTCATGCGGAAATACTTTTACAATTTCATGTGTCCAATTTGCATACATGGAAGTTCTGATCACTGCTTCCGGGTGCGAACTTAATATATATGTCCCTATAATTCTTACTAGCTTTTGTCTTGCCGCATTGTCTAAAGGTTCATTTTTGTCCAACTTAAGTAGACCTTTTCCTTCCAAGCTTCTACTTAAAAGCAGTGGTAAATCCTGGAAAGTATCAAAAAAATTAGTTTATTTGGTCCTACTATGATGTCAACTCAATACCAACACACAGCACCGATAACAGGCCAAAGCAGCTGGGCAAAAGCACTGTTGAAAGTAGCATCCCTAAAAAAACAACTATTAATCATAGATAGGCTAGGCTATCTACCTACGATGAGCGCAATCACTGCGCGCGCACACTTACAAATTATTAAAGTAGGTACACACGGCTACATTTCAAGCTATTCCAAACAAATTGTCAAAATAACAATGTGAAATGAATCTTAGGACGTCGAAACAGAGTTCGTTATTGTAATGTCTAGTAGAGAAATTACATTTTGTTTAGCCTGCCTGAGCAGTAGCTTTGCAAGAAATAATCCATTGATTTTTAAAATGACTGTGCTCTCATCTCATTATTTAAATAAAAAAATAGACATAAATAGGACCTGCATGGATGCATGTAACAGTTATCTAGTCAATAGTAATAAAAAAGTAACTGCAAATTGTACATACGCAAATGTCATGCTGGTTCTCGGATGGAATTGTTATTGTTATGGGTGAATTATGAGCGGGTGTGCTTGAAGCTGGTTCGTGAGATGGATAAGAGTCAAGCGGAAATGTCAGGAAGTCGGACATGCTCACATCAATACTCGGCAAGTTTTCACATGCCTAAAAATTTAAAGAAATAGTATGAGGGGCTAAGAAAGAATGACAACAAAACATAATAACTAGGTACCTAGGTACTCATGAGTTACAACAGACTTACCACAGAATCGGAGCTGGGGTGTATTGTTTTTTTATGTATTTCTAAATTTTTATTAAATATAGCACGATGACCAATTTTCGGAAATAGTTCCTTTAAGTCTGATTCCTCAAGTAAATGTAGTGATAATGATGAAATTGCATTTTCTGTAAAGAAAACATTAAAGCTTTAAAATATAGGTAAGTATTAACATGTTTAATAAAATAAACACCACGTTATGGCCTCCCCCACATTAGGCGTGCGCGCGCGATCGTCGGGCTTGTGAGCGACGCGGGCATTCCATAAGGAAAACCAAACGCGTTTGGTTTTGATACCTTTTGGCTCTTGGTACCTACCGTTACGTTACGCATTAATACGCACGCGGGTAGGTACCTAAGTGTTTACTTTGGTATTAGATAGGGTAGGTAGGTACCTACCTCATGATGATTAGTCGAGTTCAGTCTTGATGGCTTTGGCAATGTTTTTATTAAGTAGTTATTTTAATTAAGTTTATATTACAGTATTCACATTCGTCGTCTGGAAAATGGTCGTAAGCTAGCATATAAGAACAGCCTTGACACCACACAGGAATGTAATCCAGCAAATATTTCAATTTATTTTGATGCATCGTGATGTGGTAGGGTAAGCTTTTATCGGTAGAATAATTGCAATAAAAGCACTTTTCATTTCTTATTAAATGTGTTTGCGTCCACGGCCACTCCAGCTCGTTAAGGAGGGAAAAGTCATCTTTACACAGGAATCGATCGACATTCATTAGTATTGTCATTCTTTCCGTGCGAACAAAAAACGATTTCACTGCAAAAAAACAATAGGTAGGTACAGTCGGCTGCAATAAAATGGAAACAATTCGGTTTCAATATGGCGCATGGCGGGGCGGGGCCAGCCGCGGCGACGGCGGCGGCGGGCGGCGGGGTGTCGTCGTTCGTAGTTTTAGTGAAATTGACATTTACAGGGCAACAACTAGATAATCATGAAACCAATGTAGGTAAATCCGTAATCAAAGGGTGCCAACGGGACCCTACTACCACAGTCTAAAAACCTCTACTACTAAGCCTCAGCTGTTTGTCTGTCTTTTTGTCACCGGGCAGGTGTAGGTATAACTCACGAACCGTAATTGGAAGACAGTTGAAATTTTTTGAGTACCTATGTTTTTCTATTGCCACTACAACAACAAATACCTAATAACGAAGTGACAAAATTAATTTTTTTATTAAAACCGACTTTTTATTTTGTGAGAAGAGAGCAATTTTATTTCCTGGACTCTCGAGGTCTCTTTATCTTTCGTTGAACGGATTGTAAGTACATTGGATTGTTATAGTACCTAACCAAGAGATGCATGGGCGTACCGAAGGGGGGAAGGGGTATCTGAGCCGGGAGGAGCTACCAAGTCTGATGGGTCTTATAAGCACCCCCCCGCCAATGCTTATGCCTAACAATATGTCATAGGTATAGTACCTACATACTATTCGTTGGATATTCGGATTGCCATGCCGATCAGCCACAGGATCAGCCGATGCCGTGCCGTCGCGCCGCCGGCGCCGGCGCCGATGGACATAGTTGGTTGGTAAGGGTGAGGACATAAAGAGCGGTACGGAGCGGATCGGTGCAGGATGCCCTACATATAGAAACAGGTAACAACCTGTTTCTTTAAGCGTGAGCGCATATATATGATAACATTGGAATATTTTACCTGTACGGATCGGTACCTACCTACCCGTACCGGTTTGTCTGCACCAGGAACCCGCCTCTTTATGTCCTCACCCTTATCACAGCACAGACCACGTGATTACTAGACCTCATGTTCAGGCGCGGCCCGCGGGAGATACTATTATACTCAGGTAGGTACCTATACAAGCGGCGGAGCTGCGGCGTCGCCGGCGCGGCGGCGTTTCGAACCTATGTACAAAACGGATGGAAATAAAGTCGAAAGACAGTCGACAGCCGCGTTCAAAGCATTCGGTGCTCTAAATGGCGACTTTATTTCCATTCGTTTTGTACAAAATATGAAAAAAGCAAAGATAGGTAGGTAAGGTACACTACACGGATTAACACTACATGCAATTACAAAAAGGGTTTATGGAACTCGTGGTCCCATATTACCTATTTTGGGTACCACATATCCACACTTGTAACAGACAGAATAAAACAGCTTGAAAACTCACCTTTGAAAACATTTATGTACTCCTCAAGCTCCCACGCTTTTAGAAGGTTTTGCACTTCTTCGTCCATTAATGTACAATAACCTAATCCTTTTGAACACTGATTCTGAGTCTAATTTAGCTGACCACAACCACGAATATGACATTGACCACAACTAACGGGCACGGCAACTGACGCACAACTGACGGTGGGGTGGGCCGCGCGGCGCGCGCGGCGCTGGCGGCGGCGCGCGGCACACAGCGGCGTCCGAAATGTAGTTCTTTATGTATGGTTAAACAAGTAAATTGGCTATCGCTTGATGAGTAGGTTACTTGGTTATTATTTGATGATTTGGCTTGGTTGTCTCTGAACAAGCACTAAATAAACACAGCTAATACTAAACCATTATACTTCTAAAAATAACAAACTTCACACAGATACTAATAAATAGTATTGTCGGTTAGCAAATATCAAGATATTCTGTTGTTTTTAGCAAAGTTAGTCGGTTAGTAGTGATCAAGTGATTCAGTTACCTACTTAAATACCTACCTATTATTAAACGGTTTTATTTAGCTTGACCTGTTTGTGTGTTTGGGTCAGCGATTTAAATTTTACCCGTTTCCCCCTGTTGGGGAGTCTTGTGTGGGAGTCTTAAGAATGGGTAGGTAGGTATTTCATGATAAAGTCACTCTTGACACCTATAAGAACTTGGATGGTTGTATTGATGATTTTCATGATTATAATTCTGTAACTACTTACGTCTTACAGTCGCAATTAAAATTTCATTAACATACAACCTAACACTGGCCTGCAAATTGCAAAAAACGTGAGAAAATTTGAATTTCGCGACCTTAAGCAAAGTACCTACAGATCATTTTTTTCCTACAGCCGATCATTTTTTTATTGACGACCCGAATGGCACAACGCGCAGCGGTAGTGAGGCTGCCTTACGTTATAAGGGTCCCGGGTTCGAATCCCGGTCGGAGCAAATGTTCGTGTGATGAGCATGGACATTTTCCGAGTCATGGATGTTTATATGTTTAATATGTACCTATGTATTTACAAAGAAAAAAGGTATTTAGGTAGTATATCAACTATCAGGTGTCCACGACACAAGCCTCGTTACTTAATGTCCAGTAATATTTAATAAGTGGTTGTTATAAGTTTGACGTGTCTGTGTGTGTGTGTGTCTGTTTGTGGCATCGTAGCGCTCGAACGGATGAACCGATTTCGATTCTGTTTTTTTTTGTTGGAAGGGTGAATTAGTCGGGAGTGTTCTTAGCTATGTTTGGTGAAAATCGGTCTAAGATAACCGCCGCAACAAAATGGCGGATTACATTTTTTTTTCACAACTCCCTCAATATGGGTATCAAATGAAAGGGCTTGATTAGTAGAGTACTATACACTTTGATAAATTGCAAATCCAAGATGGCCGCCGCCACAAAATGGCGAATTAAATTTTTTTTCACAACTCCCTCAATATGGGTATCAAATGAAAGGGCTTGACTAGTAGAATAATTTACACTATATTGAAAGGGAATGAGGAATAATAACTAACCAAATGAAAACTAAAAACTTGAAAAATATTTTTTTGTCTTATAAATGCCCTAGATTGAGGAAGAAAGTGGAGTGATGACTGCTACGTAGGACCTAACGAATTATTTTTTAATTTTTTATTTAGCTTTTTGACGGTTAAAAAACCTGACTAAAAATAAAAAAATTGAAATAAAAAAATAAAGCAGTCACTACAAATAGCATGAAATAAAAAATAAAAAAAATTGTAAAAAAACCCCGACACAAAAGAATTATCAACATTAAACCCTATAAAAAAAACCTTGTAATTATGACCCACATGTCGGGGGTTTTTTAAATTTGTAATTTAATGTAGCTTGATAACACTGTGTTTATTGGGTAAACAACACGAATTAGCAATGTTCTCGTGGTTGTTTATCATATTAAAATCGCACAAAACTACAAACTGAATTTCTTGAAAGGGTTAGTGAGGTTCTGGGTTTGGTTCTATATACTACTATTAGGTACCTATATTTTTATATAATATATTAGAAAGAGGAGCTCGTGGCTTAATAAGAACTGCCACTCGGGTCGATATTTAGGTAAAGCTGTGCTCACCTAGGTCGGTCTGTGGATGGGTGACCGCCCGACATACCGAGTTTCCTCCGTGCCTCGGAAAGCACGTTAAGCTGTTGGTCCCGGCTGCCATATATAGATCTTTGGCAGTCGTTACAGGTAGTCAGTGACCTGAAATTCTGACATCCAGTCTTACCAAAGAGTATCGTATTACCTAGTATTAACTGGGTTGTGGAGGTCAGATAGGCAGTCGCTCCATGTAAAATACTGGTATTCAGCTGAATCTGGTTGGACTCGAAGCCGACCCTAACATAGTTGGGAAAAAGGCTAGGCAGATGATGATATTAGAAAGAGAAAAGATTTGTATTTTTGTATGTAACTAATAAACTTAAAAACTACTGGACCGATTTGAAAAGTTCTTTCACCGTTGGGAAGCTACACTATTCCCGGGTGACATAGGCTACTTTTTATCTCTGTATTCCCACGGGAACGGGAACAACGCGGGTGAAACCGCGTGACGTCAGCTAATTACTTATATAGATTTAAACATCAACAATCACACTTGGTTAGTATTAGATGTATTATAGATTTAAACATCAACAATCTCACTTGTTTAGTATTAGACGATTTGATATTGGATACTGAATAATCACTTTATAAACACACAGCTATAAATCGATTAATAGTGACTCAGTTACTTAATTTTTTTAACACTGTATTTATTGGGTAAACAACACGAATTAGCAATGTTCTCGTGGTTGTTTATTACTCATATATACTTAAACATTAACAATCACACTTGGTTATTATTAGATGTATTATAGAATTAAACATCAATAATCTCACTTGGTTAGTATTACATGATTTGATATTGGATACTGAACAAGCACTAAATAAACACACAGCTATAAATAAACCATCAAACATCTAAAAATAACAGATACTAATAATAACATTGTCGGTTAGCAACTAACAAGATGTTCTGTTGTATTTAGCAAAGTTAGTCGATTAATAGTGTTTCAGTTACTTAATTATTTTTAAAACTGTGTTTATTGGGTACACAACACGAGTTAGCAATGTTCTCGTGGTTGTTTATTACTCATATAGATTTAAACATCAACAATCTCACTTGGTTAGTATTAGATGTATTATAGATTTAAACATCTACAATCTCACTTGGTTAGTATTAGATGATTTGATATTGGATACTGAACAAGCACTAAATAAACACACAGCTAAAAATAAACCATCATACATCAAAAATAACAGATACTAATAAATAGTAATGTCGGTTAACAACTAACAAGATGTTCTGTTGTGTTTAGCAAAGTTAGTCGATTAATAGTGATTCAGTTACTTAACTATTTTTAAAACTGTGTTTATTGGGTAAACAACACGAGTTAGCAATGTTCTCGTGGTTGTTTATTACTCATATAGATTTAAATATCAACAATCACACTTGGTTAGTATTAGATGTATTATAGATTTAAACATCTACAATCTCACTTGGTTAGTATTAGATGATTTGATATTGAATACTGAACAAGCACTTAATAAACACACAGCTATATATAAACCATCATACATCTAAAATTAACAGATACTAATAAATAGTATTGTCGGTTAGCAACTAACAAGATGTTCTGTTGTATTTAGCAAAGTTAGTCGATTAATAGTGATTCAGTTACTTAATTATTTTTAACACTTTGTTTATTGGGTAAAATTTACACAAATCTATTGCTACAGCTTACTAAGCGAACTTAGTTATTTTTAATGAAATTTAAAAACTATAAAATTAACCGATTATCTCATTTTCAATTTACTGAGTTAAGTGTTGTTAATAAACAACACGAATTAGCAATGTTCTCGTGGTTGTTAATTACCAAACGTACTTCAAGCTTTTTAATAATGTCTTTGTCAATATTAAATAAAATGCAGTTAACCGAGCCAAAAAGGTCCTTGGTAAACTTTCAATTTTTTCCGTGTACATAACAGCTTTTAACTCCAAGCACTATTGGGGGATTTTAAATTTTAATAACAATACAAATAATAGACACTAGCTAGCTAGACACTTCATAAAAACGTCAATCCATCAAAAACTGTCGAAGTACAAAATATATATCTTAGTTATTTTCTTTAGGTATCTATAATAATGTCTTTATGAAACACTATCACCTGTTGATAAATCTCGTTGGGGCCTGCCAGACAGACTCACACCACACCTAAAACCTGAATTGAAATCCGCTGCGTAGTTCGATCTAAAACGTACAAACAGCAGAAGCGACTTTGTTTTATACCACACTAACTGATGCCCGCGGCTTCACCCGCGTGGATGTCTGTCACATTATATACTAAAACCTTCCTCTTGAATCACTCTATCTATTAAAAAAAACCGCTTCATAATCCGTTGCGTAGCTTTAAGATTAGTTAGTTTTAGATTTAAGCATACATAGGGATATAGGGACAGAGAAAGCGACTTTGTTTTATACTATGTAGTGATAATTATGTAAAGATTATAAGCAATGACCCCAAAAAGCGGGATAGACTAGTATCACGGATTTTTTCACAAAATTATTACTGTTACAGGGTATACTAAGCGAAGTGGTGTTCGGCAGTAAGGTATTGAACGGAACATGGAAGATAACTGGATTCCCTCTGGAGACGTTCGACACATCATCAGCAAGGAGTCAGAATAACGCAGGGCGTCCCACTTTCTACGAGGGATCCTTCACCTTCTCAAACGATGGGCCTCCGTTAGACACATTTGTTGACACGAATGGGTGGGGCAAGGTAACACAAACCTCGAATTCTATTTACCCTATGGTTATTTGCTATTTAATATGTACTTACCTAGAAATAATTTAATTCGGTTTATAAAATTACTTAGTCGCTTAGCTGTTTCCCAACCTAAATTTAAGTTAATAAATTAGTCTTTGGCAACTACATTATAGGATTTGAATGGTAATCCTAGTCGATATTGTAGGTCCCTAAAAGGCCCTTTAAAGAATAGTTGTCAGAAATAAACCTATATTGCTACAACGAACCGAAGAATATTATTTGAACAGTTCAGTTTATTATGTCCAATTAATCAGGTTTTCATATACATTTGTCAGGATGTTAATTTTGTCAAATTGTCTGTTTTAGAATGTAGTTGAAGGGTTATCAATATACTGTAATTATTATAAAATTGCAGGGCTACGTATGGATAAACGGTCACAACCTCGGCAGGTATTGGCCTAGTGCTGGTCCTCAGAGAACACTATACCTGCCCGGAATATGGCTCAAGCCAGCACCAATGAGCAACCACCTTCAGATCCTGGAACTTGACAAACCGGCCCAGAACCTCGAAATGGACCTAATCGACCATCCTATACTCAACCAAACTGGAGATATCAACTGGTGGAGACTTCAACCGAGATCAAATCATTACTAGCAAAACAATGTACGAATATACCGTAAAGTTCATCATTATTTGATACAATAAACACTTGTTAGATTTTCCCTCTTTATTGTTTCTTCTCATGTGTACAGGTATCCCTGCATCGAGACTTCGTTATATATTAAAGTACATGATTTGAATAAATTCCTACCCTAAACTAAATTTATACCCTAAAGAACAAAACGTTTCTATACATAAACTTTGCACAATTTAAAAACGAATTTATCGTTTGCTACGATATTCTAAGAAGATTCTATATACACTATTATACTGTACACTTCATACTGTACATGATGGCCTAAGGAAAAACGGAGAAATACTAAGTAACGTGGCTAAACACACAACATTATGCCTGTTTTCCCAAAAAGTTAAGCAGACGGGTACCTAGTAAATGCACATTTCGCCAGTTATGTAGACCCATATTATAAGAGGGCGACCCTACTGCCAGCAGCTGGTCATCAAAATAAAATAAAAGTATGTTATTCGTTTTGTTTGTAATTTAAGGCTAAGTATATACCCGTCGAGGCTGTGGGTTGTTCGAAAGAGATACCGCGGCCTCGGCGCAAGGGCTATGAAGGAACATGGGTGGATTTTAGTTAGTAGAAGTCTGACTCCCTTCCGCTCTGCCCAAGAGCGGGAGAGGGGATATTTGATGATTTCCCACCCCCCAAAAAAAAGGCTATGTATATTTAAGCATTTTCTGATTGACAAAATATAGCTAACTAGCTGATGCCCGCGGCTTCACCCGCGTGGATGTCGGTCAAATTATATACTAAAACCTTCCTCTTGAATCATTCTATCTATTAAAAAAACTGCTTCAAAATCCGTTGCGTAGTTTTAAAGCTTAGCTCGATATAGAAATTCAAGATCTCCCAATAATAATATAATCTAAGCATAATATTAGGTTATTTTTTGACCTACGAGCTACGTTCAATTTAAAGGATAAGTTTTAACAAACTTCAGGGCGTTCTGAACTTTCATAGTACGCGTGCTACATAAAAATGCTGAATACAAATCAGCTAAAACATTTTGAGACATTTCTATAACAAGTTATGTTTTATTACTACAAACAAGTTTCAATCATGGCAGGAACCAACCAACAAAAGACCCATCAACGCGACAAGTGGTTGCGTTTTCGGAGCCAGTTTACATTTTTTGATTCTAATTTAGAAGCATCAATGAACACAAACAGAACAATTCACACTGTAAACCCATAACAAGTGAGATGAAAGGGACGGATATAGAGAAGTTACTGAAGCGTGAAAGAGTGAACAGCAGGTAGAATTCATTGTGTGTGTGACGGAGTATGATAAGGAGTAGGTAATGGGTGAAGCGAGCCTGTCGTCGTGTAGACCGCGACAGCACCGGACCGTTCCTCACCGGCTTCATAATAAACCACGTGGCCGGCTCAGCGAACCTACAAAAAGTGAGTAAAACCACGGTTTATTGACCGATGCGTAGGTTAATTGCTATAACTTTGAACCTCAAAATATTTGTCCCGTCTGAAACTACCAATACTAATTCATTTTGTACTTCATCTTGAGCTATTGATGCCCGTAATTCATGATGTTAGCAACGGAAAGTTTGTTTGAGTTTCTTTCAAAGTTTGTCCCATTTGTGCAGTTTCATTTGCATATTTAATTAGTTGATTTACAAATCTACATTGAACTATTTTGTTTAACATTTTATTTCGTACCTAAAATATTTTTTATCTATAAAAATTACCTTGAAATGGTTGTAATTGGTGTTCTATGTTATTTCTATGTTTACCTATTGACTCTGTATGGATGGTTACCTATAAATAAACTGTTTTACATATTGTTATGTATAAATGACAATCGTGATAGATAGATAAGTACAAAAAATCAAATCATTGATACAATTTGGCAATAGGTCCTAAATACAATATTCTTTAATTCATTGAAAACATCAGTTTCATGTTTATGCTTACTGAAAAAGGGATGCCTTCCTTGAACACAGGCTGTGTGCATTTAAAAATTTAAACATACAAATATTTAGAGCATCCTTAAAGTCTTGCATAGCAACTGAAGCCCAGCTGTTTTTTACGAGGGTCTCGAACTAGTATCGTTTACTTTATATTATTATATCCCCGTTACAATACATCGATGCTCCGTTAAATGCAAAATTTTTGTATAGTATTCAAATACTCGCTGTATTTGAATAAACAGTTCGGTTTGAATTATTTTTAATATTTTAAAACAAAGGACAGATCTATAGTTCTAATTTACGTACATGAATTAGAAGTACAAAACGTACATGTACATTGTATATGTTTTGTCTGGATCTGTTTGGAAGATCATGTTCCCGTCATTGTGTTTAACAATTATAATTGTTAAGCATGATACGCTGTCCTTACGACGTTGTAAAATGAGATCGACAGCTACTATTTATTTAGACTACCGCGTACTTCAATGAAGTATTATACTACGCCGTAAGTATTTACATATCTGGACAAGCCATCCGTTCCGCGTACGATTAAAAAATCAACAAATAAAATGTATTCAAATTTGTAACTTTATTATCACATCTCTGAATCAGTAACGTTACGTATAGTTAATGATACTCAAAATCACATAATATCATCACGCATGTAAGCCCTGAAGGGTTATACAGAGTCGTGCCTAATAAACCCATATTTTGCAAGTTATGTTTAGGTTCTACAAGGGGTGAGCCTATTACCACAAACCAGTCAAAAATCCAGACTCTGTAACTGCTAACCCAACTCAATAGATAATTAATTACACTACAAAACACATTAAATAAAACTAACCTGCGTTGTTACATACAACAGTGGACTGATGTTAGAGACCTGGGGTTCGATCCCCAGGATAGACAAAATGGTATTTTCGATAAAAACGTTTTCTTTGCATATTATTATACAGATGGTGGCAGATGATTTGAATTGTGCGGTGGGTCCACCCTGCAGCCTCGTGTTAGCCGATGGATCGGTCTTCACAGGACGAAGCTTTGGGGCACAAGTGCCTGTTGATGGAGAAGTTGGTAAGTAGATTGACTAGTTCGTTTGTTCGATTTGCAAAAACGACCCAACCCACAGTATATTTTTTAAATAATACAAGAGGTAAGTATTCCCAATATGCTATTTATACACTTTACACATAATATAGCATCACGCCTTTAATTCACGAAGGTTTAGGCAGAGGTGTAATAGCATGGGCATGGGCTTTTTTATTATTCAGCAGAAACCGTAATTGAATCAATGGAAATGATTACCCAAAACCAATTTTATTTACTTTGATAATTCTAAATATTTGGCTCGAGGGTTCGTATTGGTATAACTGATCATTTAGATGGCCTAAAAACGTTAATGAAAGTTAACGATATTTTTTTTATAATAACATCTCAATATCACGCTTGTAATCCCCGGAGGTTAAGACAGAGGTATACCAAATCGTTCACGTTCACATTTCGCCGGTTATATTTAAGTCCCATGCATGCTCGCCTGACGCCGTAGCTGCTAATTTCGCATTAGTGATTGAAAAACCCCTTAACACGTTGCCTTCGACGAACGAGGCAGCCAAAAATATGTGAAATAAGAACCATACTTTATTACTAGGTACTGCTTACGATGTCCCATAGATGAAATGGCGACAGGTCATTGGAACAACTTGCGACCCATGGATTCCCCCCAAATTAAAGTAGAAAACATACAGGTTCGTGATTTACCCTGTCGTTTGACCGGTTCAGCAGAAGACCAAAATAAAAAAATAAAAAATTGCCCTGTATGGTGAAGTGTATGAAACGAGATTGCATGTGGCGGAGGCGAAAATGTTGGGGTGGATGTATAGTGTGACAAGAATGGATAATGTAAGGAATGACTGTATTAGAGGGAGTTTGAAAGTTGCGTTAGTTACAGAAAAGTTGAAACGGAATGATGGCGAGATGATTGTCGGAGGAGAATGGAAAACAATTGTTGGGCCGACCCTAAATAACATGGGACATGGGCAGGAACATGATGACTTAAATATAACTTTCTTCCTTAAAAAATTCGCCCATTTTCATACTCACTACTTTCAGTAGGTCTAATCATAGTGTTGTTGATCAGTGTTTCAGACGGGCATGGTCGGGTACCCGGAGTCACTGACAGACCCGTCGTACCACGCGCAGCTGTTGGTGCTCACATACCCGCTGATCGGCAACTATGGCGTCCCCGACGAAGACGAAAAAGACGAACATGGAATACCCAAGTAAGATATTTTATTTGTAGCTTTATTTGTACGTGTACCACTAACAAACAAAAATAAAAACAAAATATGAAAGTTTAGGGCCTCTTTCTCTTTATACATAATTCAATTATAACGTAATATAAAATGGAATGGTTAGGAATGGGTTTCGAAGCTACTGGAAGACATTTGTAACAAATCAATACCAAAATTTGATGTGAATGCAGCAATTGGGTGCATAGAAAAAATACGGAAAATGTTGAAAATCTTAAATTGGTACACCAATCCATCATACAATATCGGGTATCAAGTTAAAATGATGACTAACTACTAGACCCTACGTTTCAGGTGGTTTGAATCCAACCGCATCTGGGCAGCTGGCTTGATAGTGGGCGAGGTAAGCACTCGCGCTTGCCACTGGCGCGCTAAACGCTCCCTGGGCTCTTGGCTAGCAGCTCGCGGTGTCCCAGGGCTATGTGATGTAGACACCAGGGCTCTCACATTCCGTCTCCGAGCTGGTGTTACTCTTGGACGCATCATTCAAGGAGTCCCGCCGTTTGGACCACTACCAGCCTTATCAGACCCAAATATTAGGAATCTGGTTGCTGAAGTGTCTGTAAAGGTTAGTATACCCCATTTTTTTAAAAAGAATCTCGTGATCCAAAATGAAACCATTTCTGTTTTGCAAAATGGGGGGAAAAAATGGTCTTGCCTCGTAAAACTATAAGATACCTCATTACTCCGTATGATATCTTATAGTAGTTAGAACCCACTCGTTGCTCTTTAAATACGGAATGTATAAAATAACTACCAACATTTTTTTATTCTATGTAGGTTTCTGTAGTACAAATTAGCCATGGCCTATCTATCTTGAGCTTATCACCGTGATCGTATTGACATAATCGGCATAATTATGAGTATCTATGGTACTTCACATTTTATGTTTCCTTTGCTGTTTTCCTTATCGATATCTTACTTTAGATGATCTGATCAATTAAGTCAGAAAATTCAAGTATGAAGTTACCTTTACAAACAAAAAGTGGATATTTTTAGAAACTAAGCATTTTAGTAAGTGTTACTATACCGTTTTTTACAGGAACCCAAAATATACAACCCAAATGGTGACGTCACAATAATGGCTGTAGATTGTGGGTTAAAGTACAATCAGATCAGGTGTTTGATCAAACGCAACGCCAAGGTTGTGCTAGTACCTTGGGACCACAAGCTGGTCCCGGGCCAGTATGATGGCCTGTTCGTCAGTAACGGTCCAGGTGACCCAGTCATGTGCAAGAAGGTGGTAGACCATATGCGCTCAGTCATCGAAGACAAGGCAAACATTAAACCAGTATTTGGCATCTGTCTGGGACACCAGTTGCTGTCCACTGCGGCTGGCTGCAAAACTTACAAAACCAGGTAAATAACCATAAAAATTAAAAAACAGTAAATAACGAATGTTTCATTGTTTCCTTTTCAAATCGCATTCCTTTGTAAAAACATTCAGGTACTTTTACATTTATTTTTGCGTTGTTTTATCAAAAGTTATTATTATGTTTTGTTACGTACAGTCGCCAGGGTGTCTCGTTACCACTAACTCGAACTTAAGCGTTTACATTTTATGAATTACAATCACTTGAAAAATTTGACATATCCAAGTAGCTTGATGTGTTGGCGTCTGTACATCCTTGTCTAATTATTATCGTGTCTAATAATTACAATCGTGTTGTTGCTTAAAATAAATAGGATTAGTGAATTATTTAAAATGTCTTAGGTATTGTATTTACTTAATGGTGTTTTTTTTCAGTTATGGTAATCGTGGACACAATTTACCTTGCACACATAATGGCACCGGCAGATGTTTCATGACATCACAAAATCATGGATTTGCTGTCGATGCGAATTCACTGCCGGTAGGCTGGAAAGTTTTATTCACAAATGAAAACGATAAAACGAATGAAGGTATTATTCATAAAACGTTGCCTTTCTTCAGTGTTCAGTTTCACCCGGAGCACACTGCTGGGCCTACGGATTTAGAATGTCTTTTTGATGTATTTGTCGATGCTGTGAGATCTTACAAAAATAAGAAGTCGTGTAGCATCGATGACATCATAACAGAAAAACTGAAGTACGTACCGACTTTACACGAACGACCAAAAAAAGTCCTCATCCTTGGTTCTGGAGGCTTATCAATCGGGCAAGCTGGCGAGTTTGACTATTCAGGATCGCAAGCTGTTAAAGCTTTAAAGGAAGAAAAGATACAAACAGTTTTGATAAATCCTAACATTGCAACTGTACAGACGTCAAAGGGCCTGGCTGACAAAGTTTATTTCCTTCCTATCACACCGGAATATGTTGAACAGGTTATTAAAGCAGAACGACCTACTGGAGTACTTCTCACATTTGGTGGTCAGACAGCACTCAATTGTGGAGTTGAACTAGAAAAAAGTAAAATTCTAGAAAAATACAATGTCAGCGTTTTAGGAACTCCTATTCAATCAATAGTTGATACTGAAGATCGCAAAATATTTGCTGAAAAAGTTAATGCAATTGGCGAAAAAGTTGCCCCAAGCGCAGCAGTAACAACAATTGAAGAGGCACTAGTTGCTGCACGGCAAATTGGGTATCCAGTAATGGCTCGATCTGCATTTTCTTTGGGTGGTTTAGGATCCGGTTTTGCTAACAATGAAGAGGAACTTCGAACACTCGCACATCATGGACTATCCCATTCCGATCAACTTATAATAGACAAATCCCTTAAAGGATGGAAAGAAGTTGAATATGAAGTGGTTAGAGATGCGTATAATAATTGCATCACCGTGTGTAATATGGAAAATGTCGATCCTTTAGGAATACACACAGGAGAATCAATTGTAGTAGCACCGAGTCAAACACTCTCAAACAGAGAATATTACATGTTAAGAAACACTGCCATCAAGGTTATTCGACATTTTGGTATAGTAGGCGAATGTAATATTCAATACGCATTGAACCCAAATTCAGAAGAATTCTACATTATAGAAGTAAACGCCAGGTTATCTCGAAGTTCAGCCCTGGCAAGTAAGGCAACTGGATATCCATTGGCCTATGTTGCTGCTAAATTAGCTTTAGGTATATCGCTACCTGTTATTAAGAACTCCGTCACCGGAGTGACGACTGCTTGCTTTGAACCAAGTCTCGATTACTGCGTTGTCAAAATACCAAGATGGGATTTAGCTAAGTTTAATAGAGTAAGTACAAAAATTGGAAGTTCAATGAAAAGTGTTGGAGAAGTTATGTCAATAGGCAGGAGCTTTGAAGAAGCTTTCCAGAAAGCGTTACGTATGGTAGATGAAAACGTTAACGGCTTTGACCCAAATATTAAGAAAGTGAACGAAGATGAATTGAGAGAACCTACTGATAAACGAATGTTTGTGTTAGCTGCTGCTCTAAGAAAAGGTTATACTGTTGATAAATTATACGAGTTAACCAAAATAGATCATTGGTTTCTCGAGAAATTCAAAAATATAATTGATTACTATGAAGTCTTGGAGGCCGATCATCATGGTTCGATTCCTTTCGATATTTTAAAACAGGCAAAGAAAATTGGATTTTCGGATAAACAAATAGCTGCTGCAATAAAAAGTACTGAAGTCGCCGTGAGAAAGTTAAGAGAAGAATACAAAATTACTCCATTTGTTAAACAAATCGACACAGTAGCAGCCGAGTGGCCAGCTACTACAAATTATTTGTATTTAACTTACAACGGTAACACGCATGATCTAGAATTTTCTGGTGGTTTTACCATGGTGTTAGGATCAGGTGTATATCGCATTGGAAGTTCCGTTGAATTCGATTGGTGTGCGGTTGGATGTCTACGAGAACTAAGGAATCAAGGCAAAAAGACAATCATGATTAATTATAACCCCGAAACGGTCAGTACCGACTATGACATGAGCGATAGGTTATATTTTGAAGAAATTTCCTTTGAAGTTGTTATGGATATTTATAACATTGAACACCCAGATGGAGTAATATTATCAATGGGTGGACAGTTACCTAATAATATTGCTATGGATTTGCATAGACAACAAGCAATTATTTTAGGTACGTCTCCTGATATGATTGATAACGCCGAGAATAGGTTTAAATTTTCCAGAATGTTAGACCGGAAAGGTATATTGCAACCAAGGTGGAAGGAACTTACCGATTTAGAATCAGCTGCAAGTTTTTGTGAAGAAGTAGGATTTCCATGTTTGGTACGCCCGTCATACGTTCTAAGTGGTGCAGCTATGAATGTTGCTAATTCAAACCAGGAATTGGAAGCTTATTTAAAGTCGGCTAGTTTAGTAAGCAAAGACTATCCAGTGGTAATATCTAAATTTATAATGGATGCGAAAGAGATTGATGTAGACGTTGTCGCTGCTGACGGTGTTATATTCTGTATGGCAGTATCTGAACACGTTGAAAATGCGGGAGTGCATTCTGGCGACGCAACGTTAGTTACTCCTCCTCAGGATATCAATGATGAAACTTTGGAAAAAATAAAAGGAATTGCCAGTATTATAGCTGAGACACTAGATGTAACTGGGCCCTTTAATATGCAACTTATTGCAAAAGATAACGAACTCAAAGTAATTGAATGCAATGTCAGAGTTTCAAGATCTTTTCCATTTGTTTCTAAAACATTAGACCATGATTTTGTTGCGACGGCCACTAAGATTATCTTGGGTATACCGGTGGAACCAGTTAACGTAATGACCGGCTGTGGAAAAGTTGGTGTGAAAGTGCCACAATTTTCATTCTCCCGACTGGCTGGTGCAGATGTAACTTTAGGAGTAGAAATGGCATCTACCGGTGAAGTAGCATGTTTCGGTGAGAATCGTTATGAAGCCTATTTAAAATCGCTAATGAGCACAGGGTTTAGAATACCCAAGAAAGCTATTTTGCTATCAGTGGGAACGTTCAAGGTAAGAAGTAAATTGAGTAAAATTCTGTATTTTTTTAAGTGTTAACTTTGTGTAACCTTATTCATGTATGCTTTTTAATTTCAGCACAAAATGGAATTACTTCCGAGTGTTAGAATCCTGCATAAAATGGGATATAAATTATACGCTAGTATGGGCACTGGTGACTTTTACACTGAGCATGGTGTCGAGGTAAGGCATTTCTTTGTAGAATTGGTTTTCTCTCTTTTTCAAAATCTTTATTAAATAAGCTTTTTTATTTACTGTTCTTTGTTCCTTTTACAAAACCTTTCATATTGTTTTTTTTTGTAGGTTGAAAGTGTTCAATGGACATTTGATCACATAGGTGATCCGGAGGATGTGAGATCGGATGGGGAACTGATGCATTTAGCCGACTTTATGGCGAGACGTGAATTAGATTTAGTAATTAATTTACCAATGCGAGGAGGTGCTCGACGGGTGTCTTCATTCAGTACTCATGGATATCGCACTCGCCGACTTGCCGTGGATTACGCTGTGCCTTTAGTTACTGATGTGAAGTGCGCTAAATTATTAGTTCAGGTTTGGGATTTTTTCTAACGTTAAAATAGATATTTGTACATCTTTCTTGTAATACCAATTGTATAAAAACAAAACAACACTTTTTTTAATTTATTTATTTATCAACTATATTACAGGCTATGCACCTTTGCGGCGGTGCACCTCTAATGAAAACTCATACGGACTGCATGACATCGCGCAACATCATCAAATTGCCGGGTTTCATTGACGTCCACGTGCACGTGCGTGAACCCGGCGCTACGTACAAAGAAGATTACGCGACGTGCACTGCGTCTGCTCTCGCTGGAGGGATTACAATGATATGCGCCATGCCAAACACCAATCCTCCAGTAATTGATCGCGCTTCTTTCGATTATACTTCTGCTTTGGCACGCGTAAGCGCTCGGTGTGACTATGCACTGTACATGGGGGCATCATCAAGTAACTTTGACACTGTTGCTGAAATGGCTCCTCAAGCGGCTGCATTGAAAATGTATCTTAACCAAACATACAGTACTCTTACGATGGACGATATGACAGTCTGGCAAAAACATCTCCAGAATTGGCCAAAGAAAATGCCTGTATGTGCTCATGCGGAGCGAGAAAAAACTGGAGCCATTATTTTGATGGCATCTCTACTCGACAGACCTATTCATATTTGTCACGTGGCTCGGAAAGAGGAAATTCTTATAATTAAGTCTGCCAAAGAAAGAGGTCTGAAGGTTACCTGTGAAGTATGCCCTCATCATTTGTTCCTAAGCACAGCAGATATTGGTGATATAGGAGAGGGAAGGGCTGAAGTGCGGCCAGTATTATGTAGTCCAGAAGACCAAGCCGAACTTTGGAAGAATATAGATATGATTGATGTCTTTGCGACGGACCACGCCCCACACTCTGTGCAAGAGAAAAATTCAGAGAAGCCTCCTCCTGGATTTCCAGGATTGGAGACAATTTTGCCACTACTTCTAAATGCAGTACACGAAGGCCGTTTGACTCTGGAGGATCTGATAAATAAATTCCATCGTAACCCTCGTAAAATATTTAATTTGCCAGAACAACCAAACACTTACGTTGAGGTGGATATGGATTACGAATGGACGATCCCAGAAGCTATGGAATTTTCGAAATCCAAATGGACACCATTTGCAGGTATGCATGTTTGTGGAGCAGTACACCGCGTAACACTGCGAGGTGAAATTGCGTACGTTGAGGGCCAAGTACTTGTACCACCCGGCTTTGGACAAAATGTCCGAGACTGGCCTACACCCAAGAAACTAGCATACCTTACTATTGAAAAGACAGATAAGGAATTCAGTCGGCCGAATTCTGCACTGGATATACACATATCGGCAGACTTAAATAGAGTTAGTGATATTGATTTTGATCAAATCGATAACAAACCTGAGCCACAGACCAAACCTAATGTCCATTTCAGTGAAATTGCAGCTGCAAGGTGTTTATCACCGTTACCCCAAGTGACTAGACAAAGATGTGATAGTACATCTAATTATAATCCCCCTGCAACAACAGCTTCTCAACGTCAACGTAGCGACCTATTCGGAAAAAGTATATTAACCGTAGACTCGTTCAGTAAAGATACTCTCAATGATATATTCAATCTAGCACAGTTCATGAAAACCTGTGTGAACAAAGGACGAAACCTAGATGATATTTTGCGAGGCAAAATTATGGCGTCGATATTTTATGAAGTTAGCACGCGAACTAGTTGCAGTTTTGCAGCAGCAATGCAACGACTGGGAGGTTCTGTTATCCATACCGATGCTACGAGTTCATCAGCAAAGAAAGGTGAAACTTTAGAAGACAGTGTTTCCGTAATGGCAAGCTATTCTGATGTTGTGGTACTTCGGCATCCTGAGCCCGGTGCAGTAGCGGTGAGTAACATTATCTCGAATCATAACCTAACCTAACTCATAAAATAATATGATGTGTTGATAAATTTCTAATTAAATTTTCTTTCCTTAGCGTGCAGCTCGTCACTGTCGCAAACCTATACTAAATGCGGGGGATGGTATTGGGGAACACCCCACACAGGCTTTACTTGACGTCTTTACAATTCGTGAAGAAATCGGTACAGTGAACGGATTAACCATAACTATGGTTGGAGACCTGAAGAATGGTCGAACTGTACATTCTCTAGCACGGCTACTCACTCTCTATCAAGTACAACTGCAATATGTCAGCCCTCCAGGACTAGGCATGCCGAAGCATATCACAGATTATGTTGCCTCTAAAGGTATACCTCAAAGAGTATACGAGAGGTTGGAGGATGTATTAGAGGATACTCATGTTTTGTACATGACTCGAATTCAGCGTGAGAGGTTCCAAAGTCAAGAAGAATATGAAAAGGTAAAACTATTACATTATTATTTGATCGAAATTGTTACTTTATAAAGTGACATTATTGTCGAAGAAAATAAGTTTCATTGCACTAGGTATGTGTTCTTATACTTGCATAAATTGGTTTCACCGAGTTTGTTTATAGCCATCCAGTTCTGAAATGTTCATTATTTTGTTCTGGACCATACATGGGAACCTCCTAGTTACGGAGTATTGGAGGTCAAAGTTTCTTTCCTATTTTTTTTTTAATCCATGACCCTTTTACTATTCAAATAATTAAGCAGCACAATGTTTTGAGTGTGTTACATTGAGTTTCACCATCATCTGTATTTTTACATAGGTTAACTTAGTTTGAGGTCCTTTAGTCCTTTTACACCCTGTAGGTATTCCTACTCGCTAACGCATCTGATGTTATTCCAGACACGTGGGCTGATGGTGGTGACTCCCCAGCTGATGACGCGTGCTCGCAGGCGCATGGTGGTGATGCACCCCCTTCCGCGCGTAGATGAGATCTCGCCGGACTTCGACTCCGATCCGCGCGCCGCTTACTTCAGGCAAGCCGAGTACGGCATGTATGTGCGGATGGCTCTACTGTCCATGGTGGCTGGTGTGAACCCCCTCACGTAAAACCACTGTGCTACTCTATTTACAACTTCATACATTTCCTAACCAGTTATTTTGATCTCGGAATACTGAATATCCGATTGATATGCAATCAAAAATATTGAATCACTGGAGAATATCTAAAATCAGAAATGATATGTGTGCCGTTGTTTGATGATACTGTATCGTATCAAAGAAAGATTAGATACACACATAGCCATTAAGTATTACCTACGTCATTTGAGGATTGGTTTGACTAATGCCTACGTAATAGATACCTACATTCCAGATTGTAAAAATGTGTTCGAGAATGTCAACAAAAAACCTAAAAGCACCTTTTCCTGGTCCAAATTGCGGACCAAGGTTATTAATATCTTTTCTTAGAAATTTAGAATGTTATTAGAATATATGTACAAGATAAGTACCATTAAAACAAACTCCATGCACTATGCCAACCATTCCTATTAAATAAAAAATGTTATAAGTAATAATCAGATAGTTTATATTTCTTATACTTTACAATACTTTAGTAAACATTTAATAATAAAGTAATCAGTTACAAACAGGCGTTCATTATTTATCCTGCCACAAATAAGATTTCAAGCATCTACAACAAAACAACAAACACGCACGAGATTCTATACATTTATATACAGAAGTTAAAACAAATTCCGAGAACTAGTTAAGAGTTGATAATTATCCCTACACACAAATCTTATTTACAAAATTAATATGTACATGAATTAAACTTTTCTTAAATTAATTAGTTCACAATTTGGATTCCTCTCCACTGATAAATTCATTAAATCTCATTTGCTCGTGACTTGAAGAGTTCTCAGCGTGTACGTCAACAAAGGTGAATGCTGATATACCAGGATTATCAGTCGGTGAATCGTGAACTTTCTCAAACTTGGGACGCTGCTTGCGGAGCGGTTTTTGTTGATTTCGTTCAAGTTTGCTTTCCCTCCTTGTTGGTAAATTAAAACCATCTTGGTTAGCTAATTTTCTCTGGCAGTCAGTCAGCTTTTCACGTACCACATCTAAATATTCATTGGCTGTCATGTCTCCGCCTGGTTCTTGTAGCAGCAACTTGCAGAGTCTCTGAGCCTGTTCCAGGTATATGAGCGCTTGTCTTATTTCGTCGAATCTTTCGCTAGATCGCGCCATTGCAATAAAATGAGGAATAAAAAATTCCAGAACTAGACGTCGACGCTCCGCTTCCATCTTTTTTGGTATCACAAACTGTAAGAACAAAAAATAAATTAGTAACGTAAGATGTACAATTTCTTTGTCATTTGTATCTATAACTTTGCCAAAAAAAAAACAATACGTTATCCGCACCTCATCACTTACGTATTGATGTTTACAAGTCAGTTGCGATGGCGTTCCTCTCATTATAAATATAAAATTACTATATAGGGTGTAAAAGTACCCTTAACGCAAATGAAGGGCACTTGTTCTCCCCACCATTGTGATCATTTTTTTGTGCTAGACCATACCTGGGAACCTCCTAGTTACGGAGATATTGGGGGTCAAAGTTCCAAATTTTTCACAGCTGTTTTTGTAAATACTAGTTTTTCAGGTTAAAACTTTACCTAAATTACCTCCATGACCCGTTTACTATTCAAAGCATCCACTAGCACAATGTTTTAACAGTGCTACATTGAGTTTTACCGTAAAATGTGATTTTTGAAAAAAAAAAAGTCGTTTCCCAGTAAAAAAATTGCGTAGGGGTACTTAGTTTGATGTACAGAATGCTTGGTTGACGGCTGTGTGATGGGTTGATTTACACCCTGTATATAACTTGCTTAAAAAAAATATTTAAAATATAACTCACGTCTCTGCTAAATTCCTGTTCCATTTTCTCTGTCCTTTGCTTTTTTGCTTGAGTTTGAGCATTTCTCCTTTCTTGTAGTTGTTTGTGTTGTTGTTTTGTCCATTTATAGTTTTTGTCTCGCCGTTTTTCCTTCTCCCACAAGTTTGTTTGAGTATCGTCGTCAGTATCAGAACTGTCTTGATAACTGGAGACGACCGGAGGTAAATATGGATTGATAAGGCGTAAAGGATTTCTACATGTCAGTATATCATACAGCCTTTGGCAGTTGAACACCGGGTAAAAATCTTTCTTTGTATATTTTATCCTTCTGAGCGCATTCAGAACATGCATAACCGGGGCCTCCAGAATTTCTGCAATTTTTTTTTGTTGTGAGTGCAGTAATGGTTTCGGTATGTTTTTAACTTCGTTACAGCTTTCTACAAAATAATTGGGCATTCTTTTTTTCACACAATTTCTGTAAAAGCTTCTCAAAAATACTATCAACGATTCACCGAGTCGATCTTCTGGCCATTTTGCGTAATTATCTTCGCATTCCCAAAATAGATGGCTTTTAATATGACTAGCATCTATGCCGATTTTGGCTGTTTCATTCTCCAGAAAGGTCTTATGTAGCGCCAAAGTGAACAAATAACAACGCATGTGAGAATGAGCCAAACAGCTTTCCAAATAACGTTCTGCTGCTGGAAATATAATTTTCCACTGTATATTCTGATCTTGATTTTGGCCTCTTTTGTCTCTAAACCCTATAGGTACTAACAAGCATCCGAAACCTATAGCTTTGTTTACCATCCCTTTCTTAGGCCACTGATAAGATAAATTCGTTCTGGGATTTTGTATGATTCTCCTCTCTCTAATGATCCACTGGTTAGCTGCATTGGGCCAAGCAGCGACAAGAGCAGGAAATATTTCGTAACCGATTTTAGAGCCATTTTTAATCGAGTCACAATAAATACTGGCGCCTTGAGTTAAAGCAGAATTTACTTCTTCGGTAGTCAAACCTAATCCAGACCCTAAATTGATAATAAAGTTATCCACGAAGTTATTCATGAATCTCAAAGAGTTTAGGTAAAAACATCTCTCATATAAGTTGGGTGATAGTGAAGCCTTGGAGACGCTCTCAGCGACTTCATCGTCGTCGTCTTCATCACTCCATTCGTCCAGGGCTTTCACATCCATGGCTGTCCACGTCTCATCTGGTAACGCTCCTGATGTGCCCCAGTGGTTAGAATGCACACTGAGCCCTATTTTTTTTGGTGTAGCTGCTTTTGTTATGGTAGAATAACCATAATCTGATTCAGCTTCACTAGAATTTGATTTGTAGCCAGAAGTTTCAGTGTCTTCTGCTAGATTACCTTCTGAATAAGCTGAACGCATGTTAGTTTTTGAGTATTTTCTAAGATCTTTTGTTGAATTACTTAGCCTTCTGGAGTATTTTAATATTGATTTTCTCGGAGCCATGTCATTTTCGCCATGCAATTCTTTCCTTTCCTCTATAATATTATTATTAGTTTCCGTCTCATCCTCTTCTTCGGGTAATAAAGCATTAAGTTTCCGAAGTCTGTTCATGTTTGAAATATTACTTTTCGTTACTTGTAAACTAACTTGTTTTATCGGTCCACTGAATCTCCTACCGACAGCCGCATTTGAATCGGAAATCATTTTGTCGTCGGGGGCTAAGAATGGTTCAGTGTTCTCTAGTTTAGTTTTAAGTTGTTTCAAAAGATCTTCGCCTTTACTGGCATTGTATGGGAATTCATCTGAATCATGGGATTCTTTTTCAGACTCTGTATATATACTATCGTCAGAATCTGCGTTATTCATTGTTATAATTTCATTTTCTTTGTTTAGGGTGCTCTCCAAAACTTCCATTTGCTTCAGTTTTACATATCCTGAAAACACAGATAGTGGTTACTAGTTGTTTCTTGTTCTAAAACGATTTACCAATTTTAAATAAAATATGGTGTTTAGCTAGATATTTTAAGGAATTTGTTTTACCTGGGTTTTTCCCGCCTTCTATGCGCAATTTGTAGAATGGTGCATCGAGAACCGCGCTGTAATCGGAGGTATCTCCAGGTTCACTCGCTTCTACATTGTCATAGATAACAAAGAGCCTCGGAGCTGATAGAGGCTCCTTTTGCCCTCGGTTCCTCTGGTAGCTGATGTGTTCATGAACGCACTCTTGCAATCGATCCGCGAAAAACACATGTTTGTTTTGTCGCACCATAGCTTCATTGATATAGTGCTCACGTTCGCTTATTGGATTGTTTTTTATTTGATTTAATTCACTGAAATCAAACAAGACATTCATTTTACTTTTTATCTCGACACTTGATTACTTTTTACCCAAATATTAATAGTTTCACGTTTTAACATATGATTGATAACAAATGAATTATAAAATAAATCACCGCTAAAATGTGATAACTTAATAAATATGCTAAACTTTATCGTTCAATATCAATCTCTTTCCCATTATCATATCTGTCGGTATGATCTTTTTAATGCCATAATAACAAAGTTAATGCTTTGAAGTATATACCGAACGAATGCTGTATGTAATAGAAGTAAGAACCCGCGACGATTAGACCCACGATATTTTGTAAAACCTGAGAAATAGTCTGTCCCTAATATAGCTATGATTTCCTCTTCACCTCAAAAAGACCGTAATGGACACCTGCATTTTACCAACGCTCACATACGGCTGTCAAACTTGGACATACAACACCGAAATAAAAACTAAGCTCGTGACGTGTCAAAGAGCGATGGAAAGAAGTCTACTGAAAATAAGGAGAATACACAAAATAAGAAGCGAATACATAAGAAGTGAAACAAAGCTCATAGATGCTCTGCAATACGCTTTAGCACTAAAGTGGTGATGGGCAGGGCACCTAGCAAGATACAGGGACAAAATATGGACATTAGAATCAACGGTATGGAAAGGACCAATTTGTAAAAGGAGCAGGGGACGTCCAAAGGACAGATGGATTAACGAAATAATCGCCACGGTAGGAAAAGAATGGCAAATAAAAGCAAGAGACAGAGAGAAATGGAGTAAACTGGAGGAGGCCTATATCCAGTCTGAGTTTCCAACATCAAATAACTCAAATTAATATTTAAATAATCGGCATTTAATTTATATAAAACTTTCTATATTTTAAGTAAAATTGTTATTTAAGGTTGTTGGAAATAAATGGGTTTATTATTATTATTATTTATTAATATAGCTATGAACGATCCCTGTGGGTTTCAAAGTTACAGCGTACCGGGAGTTGCCACCGAGTCACGTGTCTGGCAATGTACGCGGTAGTTTATAATATTATTCCAAATGAAATATATTAAAACTAACCTTTACACTTTGACGTAAGTGAGTACCAACCTTTGATACTTTGTAACTTTCAAAGCCACCGTGTTACAAATTTCATATTCGGGGATCGTTCATACCTAACTGTATTTGGGACATACACCGACAAACTCTCAGGTTTTATAAAATAACATAGGTCTGTTCATCGAGGGCTCTTGGTATATAAGTAAAATATCAAGTAAATATTCACGGATTACGTATCAGAGAGACAGCTATTTATTTGTACTTGAAAAACTGTACTTAAAGATAGAAAATTTGCTTAAATTACTTATTATTTATTTTTTTAAATAAAAGTGACCAGCGTGAAGGATATTTCATAAATTGATAATAACATAACCTTGTCAAAAATTAAATACAATATTCTATATTTTGATTATTTACATAAAATAAAGTATATGGATTATTAAAGTACTAGGAAGGAAACAAGAAAAATATTCTTTACCTTGAAGATTATTTTATAGTCTAATGAAGAAAATCTGCTATCTGAATGATAGTATAGTCAAAATGAGGGACTTTCCTTGTACCTATACAGTCGATAAGAACATATATTATTTATGACACCAATTTGACTAATATCCATAATTAGTTACATAAAGCAGATACTTGAACAAAATACACATTGACCCAAAAAAAAGGATAAGCGTAACTAATCATGAAATTATTGATTTCCGTATTATTTACCTACTTACTTATCGACTTCAGCTAACAGAAACTGATTGAATCGGAAAACTGACTGAGATATTTAGTTAGCCAAACTAAATACTAAAAAACCGTTTCATACCGTTGTTCTATTTTTTCTGTATCAGATCAGTCTATTCCATTTTTTGAGTTTAGTAAAAACCAAAGAAATATAATTTTGAAATATCTCCAATTTCTAATCCTATGAAATGCTCTAAATGTAAACTTAGGTCAATAAGTAATCTCTTAAGAATTTGGGATAAATCAGCATCTAATTTGATTTGAACAAATAATAATAAATGTGGTATTTACCAAAATATATTTATTTGTATTAAAGAAATGCCTAATTGGCTGGCAGAGCTATCAAGTCTTTTTAATGGACTAAAGACACAAAAACCACGTCGGTGCATGGTCATGCTTTGGTGTGTCGAGCTCATTAGAAAATTATCAACAAATTCCTAGTGTTTTCCCTTCTAAGTTGAGGTCAACGTTCATTAATTGTTTAACCGGGTGCAGCTGAATGAACAACTGTTTGTCCTATTGCCAAGAACCTACCTTTGTAAAATAATGTAGGTACAACAATAAGCATGTTATCTAAATTAAATCTGTACATACATTACATGTCGATTATCATACTTATTGTAACTAACGAGGTTTAAATACAACAGATTTAGATAGTATTAAGGACACGTTTTAATATTATGAATATTCTTTATCACTTCGTGTCACTGATTTTGAATTCTATGAATAGGTACGATTAAATTGGACATTGACTAAAGCAATCACGTAGATTTAAACAATATTTTCATTGGTATGAAAGCTTACCGTTCATAGTTCTCAAAGAACTGCACAGATAGAAGAATGTTGTTCAAGATGAAAGTTTCGGAGTCATTCTTGAGTTGGTAGCGCATGCGCTCCAGCGCCTCCTCGTCGTAGTTCCGCACATGCTGCTGCATGCACAGCGGAGGGCTGGACGCTGCCGGTGGCTCCACCAGCGCCATCGGCGGCACTGGCGCCTCCTGCTTCCCAAACCTTCTGTTATCGGAGTTCACTCTCTTATTCTTTGACTCGTTTAGTTTCTGCTGATTCCATTTCGCCCTTTCAAAAACGTTATTCGGCTCTTTTTCAGTTTTCTTCGATTTACAATTCCCCATTGAAAAACTGCACTTGTTTAATAGATCACGAAGGTTTTTGTCAGAACAGGTAGGTTCTCATACCATATAAACTTTCGCGCACATTTCAGTTCTAAATATGTTAACACGTATAATTAAATTTGACAGATGTGTATTGTCGAGCGTCCCGTGGTCGCGTCTGCACGAGTAAACAATGCCCGGAGCACTGCCAAAGTGATTCTCACAAGTCGATCGGTTGAAAACTGTGCTTATCAGGCACCAATAATGATTGATATAGTTATCGTGCTTAATCGATTAGAGCTGCAGTGCTATGCATGGATTCCGCGATGGCCGCTGCCACAGGGTAGGTACTTTGACAACTGGTGCGTGTTGCCAATCAGACCTCGCCTGCCGGTCTCGCACTGTGCGTGCGCGCCACTGAACAATCACTCAATAGGAAAAACTACATTCCTTTTGCTCAAGACAAGCTATTACGTAAATTGAAGCACGCATTGCATAAATAAACAGTATATTGTCAGTTTTGTTTTAGTTCAATTTCTGACAATACAATAGAGAATCAATCAACTCAACCTAGAATAAAAAGATTACCGTCCTCTTGAGCAATGACTCGCAGTCAGGCAAACAATGAGTTAGTTGGTAGGTACTTGAGACTCACACCTTTCGTATAAACACATAAATGTTATTGAAAACCACGATCATTAAAATTTGATGTAATTGTTAACGTGGATCACATGACAGTTCCATATTGCATTTATTATTAGCCGACCGAACAAAGGGATGATGACGTATGATCCTTACTTTTCACCGCAAAATATTGAGCAAGACATTGCCGTGTGAACGACTGCTTATCCGTCTACCACTGAGAAGACGATTCATTCATCACATTTGGCAATATGGAGTGATGACGATGACGCTAACGCACAAGTTCCAGGCGGTTGTACCCTACAACTTGCGTCGACACTCTTGCGCATCCCCCCTTCCTACCGGTTGACCATAAATGATGCTATAAAGCGCGCGTTCTTCGGCCTGTATCTCGAAAACGATTCAACGTATAAAACAATTTTGAATCAAAAATTGTAGGGAATTGAATTCTCTACAATATTGATCATAAATACAAATATCGAGAAACCCATAGGAAACGAGATATTTTCAAAAAGCGATTTTTGTGACCTTAGATTTTAATAGACGCGGACACCCTACCATAAGTAGGTTTAGACTTTTAGAGACAACTTTTTGGATGTCAAAATACTAGTTTATAGCTGGGTATCTGTCTCAAATTCCGAGGTGAGCTTACTAATTTGACTAGACTACTATGTGAATTGTAGCGGCGTATTTGGATAGCATTGAATCGGTAGCCTTTGCCCAAGTTTGCTGCTACATAAATGATTTGGCAGTTAATGGAGTATTATTCAATAATTCAGCACCCAATGCGAATGTGGTGCTCCTGATTTAACGATATCCCATTAGCTAGAGTATCCCAAATGTCTGTATAGAGATGTGACATATAGATTGGTCGTCGTCGATCCAAAAGAAAGATATCTCTGTAGTCAGGTCAACTTATGTTTTTTTTTCGAACGGATTAAGGTACTACAAACTGAGCCAGTAAACAAATATATAAATCAATATTAGATCAGACGCGCCGAAAATTGCAAAATCTTCTAGATTTCCATCCAGATGCTATCGTTGGTGCTGTAATCAGTAATCAATCTTTCGGTCTACTTACATCAACAAATACAAAGTAATCGTGATCGTTGATTTTCATAACACTGAATCAGAAGTGAGACAACCCGCTAATTAAGGACATACATACGTATAACATTTAATCCGTCGATTATTTCTACAGGTCCTCTTCTTTGTGTCTGACACACTAAAGTTACTTAAAAAAATGATAAGTGTAAAAAGGGGTACGATAAATACGTAGGCACGTAGGCCTTTTGACATTCATAGACTATTGTTCCCAAAGCCGCCTTATTCCTGCAAAAGTCTCCAACCGGAAGCAGGCATAGCGCACAACTGTCATGATATCAATACATGGCGAGGGTCTCCGCATCGCAATTGTACCCAGGGTGCACCTGTTTTTGAAACACAAGAAACCGCATTTGACATTTCGCCAATCTAAGCGGATTATGTAGTTTTCTAAACTTTGTTTAGAATAAAATCATGAAACTATATTAATAAAATTCTTTAAATGAAAAGTTGTTTGGATTTACAATTGAAACTTCAATTTGTACCGTTACTTATTTTCATTTATGAAACTGGCACAGTACAAAAACACTTAATTTAACTACACTCAACAGTTACTTAGTCATAAACATTAAATATTCCTTCAATCATATTTTTACATTGTTAGGACGTAAAAAAACAAACCGTAGTTTATAAAAAATAAGTAAATTAAAATTATATCACATCGTATAATTTTGCTTAAATGTATAAAAAAGATCTTTTAAAATAATAATTTAACTATTCTTCCACTATCTTGGGATCAATTCCTAAAATAACATAATAAGATTCAATTGATTCGCCTACTTACAGTTAAAGTTACTATGTACACGAAGGTTTACTTTGGCCTATTGAACATAATAAAATAATACATTACACAAACAAATTAAAAAAAGGAAAATTACTTCTAAACACAAAAAAACTAACAACAAAAAATGGAAGAGTTGAAGAGTTGAGTTGAATCTAAAACTATTCGCTAAATCATTATACTACGTTTGACAACAGGAAATGCACGAATTGGATTTTACATCGAAGCCAATTGCCCTTCGAAACAAGTTGATGATTCATAATTATTTTTTGTAATATTAATGGAAGACCTCTGATGCCGCGTAGGTTTTCAATTACGGTGTTGTGCTAGGGTATATGCCGCAGCGCTTCCGCCGGAGGAGCGCTCATGCCCGGCTCCTCCATGTTGTTGGCTATGCTGGTATCGTCTGCTTCAGGAGTCGTGTTTACTCGTCTGCTGGTCTTCATGCGCTTCGCCTCACCCATTTTCTTTTCTAATAATCGCCTGGAAGATAAAACATAAAAGTTATAATTTGCTTTATCTTCATCGTGTGTGGTAGCTCGATGAGTGATATTACAGGCATTGTAAAGAACCAGATACCTTGATGGGGAAGTTGCTGAGTAGTCGAACGAAAACAGGTTTCCTTTTATTTCCGGTTCACGACACGGGATGTGCCATTCGTTAACATCCGCAAGCATTACTTTCAAAAGTGATATACCATATATTTCTCTGATATATACATACATATATACTATCTACTGATATATCTACTTACGTAAAACTGCAAATAAACAACATTGAATAGGTATCTTTACTACCGCGATTTACTAACTACTTATAGGATCTATTAATAGGATTAATTATCAGACTTCAGGGCTGTTATATTGCCTAATCCGTAAAGCTTTTGGTCAATATCGAATGAATTCGATATTGACAAACACACGACACACTTTCACTCTTATTAGCAATGGCATTGTAACGAATACTAAATATGATTCCAAAATCATAAATCTTCCGTGGTGATTATGTAAATATATCACTTCTTTCGATGAAATGACGATATCATACGTCAGGGAGGGATTTATCGTTAATTTTTCCTCAACATAGGCGATAATATAATTAAAGAGCAATCTAATTCCTTTCCATGTTCGTAATCTGTGCAAAATGGACAAGTTAGTACAACTTACTGTTGCCTGCAATCGATAAGCACTCCAAGGATGAATACGGCGAGGATAGCTATGAGCATCACCACTGTCATCCCTACGATGGTGGTCACCGTGAGGGCTGGCAGCTCATCAGATATCATCGACACCGTCAGGTTGGGATCCGACGTTGGCACCACATCTGAAATCAAATCACGTACTTATGACATGATTATCATTGTCATCGATATCAATCTGGGATCGCTATAGTCAAGATAACTAAATATTTTGTGGTCTGATTTAACAATTCAAGAATCTGGTCATTATACCCTCAATCTGTCATCAATACTCATCAATCTTAACAAGGTTTCGGATGCCTGATTGTTTAAAATACCATTAATAGTAAACTTAGGCGACAAACCTCCTGCCGTTCATTACACAAAGAATTTCACAATTTCGTCATATAGAGAGAAAGTTCTTTTTTATGTTTCACACGATAATAATTAAGCATGTTTTTGAGATTCTTTACAAAAAATATTCGTGTTATGATGATGACGGGGGTTATACAATTTCCCCAGTGGCAGTTAATACGGACGACAGGAAATGGCTTATCAGTGAAAAAACCCGCAAAAACCATAATTATGTTAATTTTATCGTAGGCAAAGTGGATAGGTACGTTGCGGGCTCATAGCATACCTAATAATAGATTTTACACATCCGTAATTAATATTTTAGATAAAGAATTGTATTTATTTGCAAGAGCTTCACGTTTGATTCAGTGGTTGCAACGAATTTAACAGTATTGTATAAGTACCTATATCTACCTATACCGGAAATAAATAACTACTTTTTTTTCCAGCTTTTCAGTTGTCACGTAAAATACTACGCAAAAGATTTAACTATTTTATACGATTTGTCACTTTGAATTTCTTTTAAACATGTAAGTTGTATGTATTTTTATAATCTCCTTTTCAAACCCTTTATTTTGATACCCTACTCGATGGTAACGGAAAAAAAATACCTTTAACAATGAAATCTAGCAGCCCTCATATTATTATTTTTTATGTCACCTATCTAAGGACACTTGGACTAATGAGACAAATCTAACAATACCTTAATTAAAGAAATCCATCGAGTGGTTTGGAAGATATGAGGCAATAAAGGATATTAGAAACAAAGATAAACGCAACAAACAAGAGTGCGTTACGTCATTACGAAATATGCTACGTCATTGCAACAACAAATACTGTGACGACGAAAACACGCAGCAACGCATACCGTAACAACGAATGCAAGAGACTTCGAATTATGGAACAACGAATGCACGTTACAACGAAATACGTCGCACCGAACTACTTGACCCCAAAATAACGTAACAACGAACGTAATATCACCGACAGCAAAACAGTTAAACAAAATCAAATAATTTTTACTACTTTTTTACATTGACACATTATTTGTATTAAGGTACTTTTAAACTTTCGTCTGACACTGGTACTCATCGGACATGGTTGTTTCAGGAGGTACCTGGACCGAATCAGGCGGGAGGAAATGCCCGGATGCCACCATTGTGAGGATCGGCCTGAGGACACGGTGATGCTAGCGAAGGAGGTGGCGGAACGTGAGAGGGAGAGAACCTCTCGTCCTAGCAATCGCGGGAGGCGCCGGGTGTCGGGGGCTACGTGATGGCTTCCGGCCACCGTAGACGCGGGCCTGTGGACGGTGAGTGATGGGCTAGCTCGCCGTCCGTCCGTCTTATGACGACGTGTCAACAGCGCGTTCGTGTTCCACGCGCGCCTCAAAGAGATGTCAGCAACATGGAAGGGGCCCGCAAGGGCCGACGCCCGTCGGGGCTGCGGGTTGTTCGAAAGAGATACCGCGGCCTCGGCGCAAGGGCTAAGAAGGAACATGGGTGGTTTTTAGTCAGTAGAAGTCTGACACTCCTTTCCGGTCTGCCCAAGAGCGGGAGGGGTCTCGTGTTTCGGTGTGACGATTTTCGTTGTAATTCGCATTCGTTGTTCCGTAATTCGAAGTCTCGCGCATTCGTTGTTACGGTATGCGTTGCTGCGTGTTTTCATCGTCACAGTATTCGTTGGTGCAAACATTCGGCGCCGTGTAATTCGACGTAGCAACTTTCGAAACGACGTATCGCACTCGAAAAACATAACATAACCCTCTCCTTGCAGTCTGGTAAAAAACGGAGATGTTTAGTTCTAAATGTTTATACTTATTCATATAAACGCCTTGTAGTAAGGAACTTAGAGGTAAAGAGAAATATACTTATCAAGTCAAGACAGAAGATAGTATAATACAAGAGCCAGCCGACGGAAAAACCAAAGAGATTGGATAAAGTGAACTAAGAGTAGTTACGACGGTAGTCGGTAAGTGCTTAGCACTGAAGTTTTGGGATTAAGATAAAAATTATGAAGTGAGAACTAAGAACCCGGGAACCCGAAAACCCGGGTCTGTCAATTAGTGAGAAATGATTATTTTAAATTTACCTTCATCTTGCCAATTGATTGCGTTGTTCTCGGAAGAATCCATGTCGCTTCTTTCTTCTGTGGCAGTTGTAGTCAACTGTGGAAAACGAAAAAAAAAGTTACTCGCCGTTTATACTAAAATACAACTTTATAGGTTCGGTTCACTCTCTCGGGCTGTAAATCCTTTCTGACTTCGTACATGCATTCACGCCTATTTGGATATGTCTAGGATATCAATTATTCCTACTTTTATCACAATTTTTAAGGGTTAATTATGTGATCTCCTTAGTTTCCGTATCATCTGTTACACAATCTATACATCATGATCGTCTTACTTTTCATTTTCACTACGGTGGCGAAAATTGTGGAGTACGTGCGTCAGAAGACCAAGTACTTGGCGAAAGTGCAGTTTCTTGAGTCGCGAGGCAACGTCAATTTTAAGGCGTTCGTGGTGCGGATATCAACATGTTATCTGCACCTCATCTTGGAAGAGAATTTTTGACCACCGGGAGTGGTGTTCATCGTTTCCACACGTAAGTGCACAAGTGAAATGATACTATATAGTTTTATTTACTAACACAAATTGTATTGTGTATCATAATTATGTATGTAAGCCTGTAAGGTATATATATATACCTTACAGGCTTGCCTGACATTAATTAAATAAATATCATGTTTCTGTAAGGTTAATAATAGTTTAGGCAGATTTTAATCCAAATTATGCATTTGCTGCATGCATGCAATCATGCACTTTGTCTGACACAAACAACCCGCCCTTATCCTAATTTATAATATTATTCACCATACCCACTTCTCTATTAGTCATCATCTTACGGCTCACCCCTTTCTTTCACGCAATTGGACCATCATTTCTTTGGTCTTCCAGCTTCCAGCGGCCCAAAATTCTTCTCACGTTATTCTATCTTGGATTATGTGAAAAGATCAATGCCGTGGATTTTTGCCCAAAACATCGCAATTCATATTTCCGAATGATTATACATATCTCATGAAAAAATAGGACCGTTGTTTTTCATGCTTTCAGGGTAACGAATAACGTTAACGTTTCACAAATAACGTTCTGTCTTAATCATATCCTTTTAGACTTACAACAGTTATTCTAATAGTATCACTGTCTCTGTGTAGTAGAAAAAAAAATTAACATACTGTATATTAACGCCCCCCCCCCCCCGGTTCTTTAAGAATGGGTCCAGGGCTGCGGTGACTCGTACGAACAATTCTGCAACCCTGGCAGGATATAATACCGGCCCGCAGTGCTAGTTCATGCTATTAAATTATGAAAGGGTAAAACGACAGATTTTCGTAATCATGTATTATTGTTAATCAAATACTGACAATTATTGGAATTTGCTCCGGTTTTTTAAATTTGCAAATTCTTTCCTAGACGATTACAAGCTCGTTATCAGCCGCTGATAAAGCGTTTCTGTTTAAAATGGATGCTTTTGATATTTGTGTGATATTCATCATTATTTACGGGTTTAGAAAACAATTCCAAGAAGTAAAATAAATGATATGACGCAAATCAATTATGATCAAAGATAACATTTTGAATATTTTGGTCTATAATGTCATACAAATTACATGTAGTAGCAAAGATTGGTAATCAATGCTGCTATCAAATATTCACATCTCTGATAATAGAATTTAACAAGGAGCCGCCCGTGACATTGTCCGCTGGAGCATCGTACCAATTGAATTCAAACAACTAATTCATGAACAACATTTAATATTCGATAATGATATTCATTAAACTTACAATCTAATGCTTTCAAAATTATAATCTCAACTGTCTAAAGATCGATAACAATAGCGATTACTGCTGATATAATAGAATATATGCAAATAACTGCTGGTGGACACATCCACGGATCACCGTAAGCTCACTCCAGTTTTCAGTCCAAGGACTGAAAACTTCCAGTGGCTATGAAAGAATCTGTAAGCCATAACATTCCTTATTAAAAGTGCAGTATATTATGTGCATACAACTGAAGGTGCATTCACACCACCTTCCAATTTGAATCCGATGCACAAAATTGTAATTGGTTTAAGATTTGCGTCATCGGAACAGTAGCTTCTGATTATCGCTTGACATGATCGAATGTAGCAATTTGTGTACCTACCTAAGTACAGAAGTCACGTACTAAGTGGTGTGCTTGCTGTGTTATCTACACGTCCACACATTTAATTTTTACACAAGAATACCGTTTATACAGACGACTCTTCAGCATAATTATGGTTAGGCCGTATTTTAAACAGATGATTTCAAAGTGTTTTCAAACACGTGAGTTTCAATTGTTGTTTTGACACTTCAGTATAATATTGTAATTTGTTTATAAGGAGGGTTTTTTCCTTTCAGATTTTTTAGGTACTGTCACTGCCAAGGTCAACTTCATCGTTCTTTTTTAAAAAGGTACGTAAAACGGGCGCTTAGTAACATTGTGTTTATTCTGTGTGATGAATTATCAAGTTTTTCTTAAATCTGCTTTCCCTTGCTATATGCAGCTGTTGCTAATTGCCAATCGTTTTGAAAAGCGTTAAAGTTTATGCTTCAATTGCTGCCTTTTTAAACTTAAGTCAACCTATACTTACTTTACTTGCGGATACCGATTCTATCTATTCTAAGAAATTCTTATTTCACGTAGGTATACCAGTTTAACAATTGTTTTTTTTCCTGGTTTATCGAAGCCTAAATATACTTAGATAACATTGAAATCGGAAGTATTCGTTACAAGATACGCCAACAAATCGTTTTTCTGAATTGTTCCCTTATCAACGGTTTAAAGCTGAAAATCCGGGTGGAATTATGTTTATAAATATTACAATCATTTTAATTATTTATTATGGAGCACATTTTATCTATTTTATAAGAACTGCTATTGTTTTTCTACGAAGTGCTACTTTATCGGAATATATTTGTCTCTAAAAATAATAGGTTTCTTTCCTGTTTGTTTTCAAGTTTCAGAATAAATTACCATTGTCCTTAATCAATCATTTCTTTTCTTCTGTAGGATCTTTGTGTTTTTGTTATTGGGTTATATTATTGCTTTCATTACATCGTTATTAAACCTTTCTGACTCAATAAAGTGTGTTACTATTTATACATATTATAACGTTTCCTGCATAATATTCCAGTGACTCGTCCAACGTGGAAAAAACCAGTTGTGAATTTAGCAAGTAGGTATGTGACAAGTTCAATAAACTCAGCGTATTTCCCCCCATGATTGAACTGTGTTGATTATACTATATAGCCCATGTCTCCCAAATTGCTCCAAACCAATCGTGTCCCTGCCTCCCGAGTTCATTTATCCTCACTGACAAGTTTCTAACTGTCGTGAATACTGTACAAGTATACAAGCCTGAAACAAGATTCTAACCGGTCTAATAATCTACCTTGTTGTTGTCGCAAACAATTCGTTATTTAACCGTTGTCTACATTCTGTGATGTTAGTCGTCGGCCAGGAGTAGTTGGGATTATATTAATCATAAACAGAGACTTTCTGACCAATGCAATGTTTGGGATTCTATGTTTATTTGTTTAATCTACCATCATGATCTTTACCTTTTAACCAAAAGAAATCTACTTCTCAACTACCTTTCCTGTAGATGTCCTCATTGAATGAATGATCAGTTGGTCTAAAATGGCCACTTTACCAGATCATAATACAGATTGCGTTAAAATTTGTAAAATGGTCACAACGCATTACTATGATGAATGGTTCATTTTACGCTTTTTAACGCATTTCATATTATGATCTGCTAAAGTGGCCATTTTAGACCCCCAGCTGAAGTCGCAGGTCCTTCACTCGATGACCCAAATAGAGCCAATGATCACTCATTCACATATCTCTTATATCAATTAGAAAACGATAACAGTGGTAAAGTACCCGTGATGGTCGATACCGTACGGGTGATGGTCGCTTCTAAAATCCTTGGCTGCCTGGACTTATCACTTCCGCGATACCGTACAAATAATAAAGTGATGAATCACTGTGTCGCCTTTCATACGAGGAAGTTGCTCCCGTACTACTCTATCGACTACTATCGACTTTCATAATTAGAGAATCATCATTTTCAGGTGCTTGAAAAGCCTGAAGTGAAATTTTATCAATACTCTTAGGTCCAGTGGTCGTTATCATGCACTCCTGAGTTGATGTTGGAAATAAGAGTAATAATGAAAACACTTTCGCGTTTTGAAGTATTGTTTTAAAGTTCGTTATCGATATTAACGTCAATATCGATTGTTTTAATAAACTGTTTGACGTCGTCTTCAACAACGTTCGACTCGAATGTTATAACTTAAGTGTATTGTAAACGTGAACTATTAACCTAGTTGTTTTGAAATAAAGGAAATTGTTTTAAGTTCATAATATTCATGACTAGAATAAAAATGTAGCAGCCCGGAATCTTGATTTATGACCAGTTGATGGCATAGGCACGCCCCTTATTACAATGGCATTTAATTATAAAAAGCGACAGGTGGGTGCACTACTGGGACGCCTCTGCCTCACCTTTTGGGGATACTCGTAGCAGGCGTGCCGTGATGTTTATTTAATAAATAATAATGCAAAAACGTATTTACTTCTACTACAAGGTGCTCCAATAATACATTGTCAGTACCTACTAACTGTATTTCAAAAGAATGCACCTGACTAAACAATAAAAAACCTGCGTACCTGGAGAATGAGTCAGGTAAGTACAGACGTCAGCACATCAAGCTACCCGAAACTGTCAAATCTTCCCAATCAACCTTGAACTTAACACTTTAACGATAAAGTTGAAAATCTATTAAATAACATTAATGGGCTAGTGTCTGTACTTACATAAGTAAACAAAAGAATTCCGCAGCGACTCTTGTTGCAGCTAAATCATTCGACGTGTAATAGGTACAAAAGTATTGGAAGTAAGCATTGTATGCATAACTCTGCAATGCACCTGTACTCAGGTCATATCAGTGCTATGTGCATGAAATTAATTACCCATATCAAAAACATTAAATCTTTTTACCCGACTGCAAGGGAAGGGTTATTTTACTTTGTGCTTAACATTTCTTGGCACCTATATTTACTTAGTACGAGGTTTACTGTAACCATAAAGATATTCTTAGTAGGCAAAAGATAAGCTACATAAAGCCTGTTCGTATATGCATAATATTTTACCTGAGAAACTTAAAAAAGATAACACGGCCGTATTGCGCATATTAGAATCAAGGTTATGTATTTTGGTTTTCGAAAAGTATCCGTTGAGTGTACCGGATGGAAGGACATCGACCAAGGTTTAGTAACGGGATCATTGTTAGGGATCTAGGTCAAGAACTTGAGACCATCGCAAGCGCATCGCCAAGTTATCCTTACTACTAGAAACATCAAACACCACTGTAGCTATGTGGAAACGGTCACAGAATCACGACATCTAGAAGGATAACTTCATTTACATTTTATTAACAAACAAGTTATACATCTTCAGCTTCCACTCGAACGGTTCGCTAGATCAACTGTTGATCAAAATATGTTACATTCAAACAACATTTCTTTTCTCACTCACACGTTCATTGATAGATAAGGACAAACATATTCAGCTGATTGTTTTGGACGTGCCAAACATTAAGGCAACCTTCAATTCGCAGGTATTTTCCGCCAATACACCTCTAGCGAGAACGCAACAAAATATAAAAGGCAGGTAGGTTTCCACTTACATAAACACGCAGTCGCGAACAACTTGGTCCTTTCACTTGACACAAAAAACTAGTTATACTAAATGTTACACACTAAATACTTTGGCACTGTTTATGATAGTATCACTTATTGTGTTTATGTTCGAATATGACGGTACGTGATGTACGCGCGTTGGTGTGTTGTCAGCGCATGCACAGCGCTCAACGGCGCGTCTCTCACTGTGGCGGGCGCAACAGCGAGATCACTTCACTGTAATGTCTTGTGACAAAACCTTTTGCTAGACAATAGTTCGGCCACGGCGGCGGTTACTGCCTATTATTGCATCGCCCGCTATTGTATGACACGGGGAACCACAACAATCATCTGTGCCGTTTAATAACACCGACGCAATTACAACACAACACACAACTTCAAATAATTGACGCGTGTAAACCGCCCCCTTTTACGCCCGTTTACGCCAGATCCCATTAAACCAGACGTTGAACGTAGATAAGTTATCTATAATAGCAAATGCGTCGATCTACGTCGGAAGCAAACGTTCGGCCTGTAACAAGAGTCATCGACATCACTTAGGTACTAAGCAATAATTACTTAGGCGTTCATTATGTGCTTATTATAGCACCCAGTGTAAGTAATTAATAGGTAAATAAATCGTTAAAGCAACAATCAAGATGCAATTAGGTTTCAATAACCTCGGTTCGATCATAAGTTGGACTAGAGTAGTATCTCGAAGAGTGTTATAGGTGGTATTAAATAAATTACATACTCATATATAATTCTCTCCGTTTAAATTGATTTGCTGTAATAATTTGTGATATTGGTTCAATGCATGTATAATTTACTTTCATGCAGCCAAGTGAACGTGCGACGCGGCCATGTGTCACGTGACAGCGCAGTCGACTCCTGCGCTGGTGGTTTGCACAACTCGGAATCTGCGCTCACAAGGGAAATTACAAGATTTTATTTTTTGTTTTACACCCGATACAAACCTGAGATTTCAACATTTCCGATGGCAACAAATAATAATGAATTCATGTAATTACGTCATTCTACAATATTATAATAGCTCATTATTATGATAAGTAAATAATTAGTACCTATACATGCATTATTATGTTCAAATACACAAACTCAAGTCATTAAATTCGTCACTTTTTGCTAAAAACTCAACTCATTAAATTCGTCCCTAAGGTTATGTATTCCTTAATGTAGGTATGTAGGTACATCATTACTACATAATAATAAGGAACCTATAACTAATCTGCCGCATCAATTTATAACTAATTTTGAATGTTAATGATCCATAGTACCTGTTATTCTTTCACCTATTTTTGATATTTAAAACTGAATAAAGACTAGCAAAATATTTCTCTTTTCATGACCGACCCTGACTTGCGAACTGCAGGTTATACCGATCGAACCAGTGCGAACTCATGCATGAATGCACTCTGAGTGCAACTCATTTCGTCACCACAGCCGCTGCTCTCAAAACTGTGAAGAGTCTGTTTGTCTAAATTGTAAAATCCTAGTAAGATATGGAGTAGACTAACCGAGAAGATGGAAGCTATGAGAAATTCATACAGACCAGGTACTTAGTCAGATTTTGTAGTAGCTACTTTAGTAGGACAATATTTCCCACTAGCATAGTTTGGAAGTTGGTGGTATAGTACCCCCAATGTCAGAAAGCATGCTATGCTGCTATCAGCAGGATTATTGCTGCTGCGCTTCCCTCAAGTCATGTCGAATTGCCATGCCACCATGCCATCTATCTATGAGTATATAATAATGAGCGTAAGGAAAGATATTGTACCTAGAATTGCAGTTAGCGCACATACTTGTGCACTACATGTCTTTGCTGAGATTTTACGCCATGACGGAAAACGGTCAGGAGGACTATTCAATTTTTCGGAGTCCGATAATGTTGAAATAACAAAAAAGTCCTCTTAAAAGCTGACATCATGAGAACACAATCACCATTTCTAAATAACTGAACCGGAAGAGGAAATACTTGTGTGTTACGAAAGTTAATCACGTCGTTTTCAATTTAGTATCTCGCAACTAGTTTCTATGAATCATAATACGGACTTAATATCACCAATATAATGAGTCGGAAATCAAATCTGGGCTGAAATCAAAGCGGATTTGCTATTAGTCTACTTAGGTATTACAAAATGTTACTGTTGAACCACAACCACGTGTATTAAAATTTGTTTTCATACGGTCTATGTCGAAGTATGGAGACTAGAAAATAAAGTTTTATTTACAATATTTACAAACTACAATTTACAGAACTAAAATTATAATAAAATATAAACTAGTATCAAAAAGAGAATATTTTTATAAAATTACAGGGCGTCAAAAAATTGCTGTCAACAGGAAAAGTGCCCAGACGGCTGGCAGCATTCCCACGTAGGATGGCAATGCTGATTCTTTGGCCAAAAAGTAGACCAGCCCTCTGGTCAAGTGAAGAGTGAAAATAAATTGTTTTTTTTAGTTGCTCTGTCCCTCACCTACACAAAGGCCTGTCTTATCTATATTTTACGAGCCCGAGCGTTCTCCTCCCTTGTCGTGACGAAACCTAGCAAGTTCTTCCCACCATCTCCGTCATAGCCTGCCGCGACCCAATCTGCCTGTCGCAGAGCACAAGGTTTATGTTGTTTTGGCCAACAGTTGGAAGGAATATCCGACCTAGAACCATTCAAGCTGAGCATCCTTTTGAGTCACGTCAGCCAGTTTTGTTTTGGAACGCATTATTGTCAGTATGTTTTCTGCCATAATAACATCTCTCTCAATCTTTATCTCCTTATGAAGGGGCACCCCTTAGCCATGTATGATCTTTCGTCATTCCGTTCCAACGTTCATCCGAAAATCAAATCAAGTCATATCGTCGCAAAAATTTTCCTTATAAATGTATGCTTCCATTATGACGTTACAGTGAGTAAACACTAATTACTACAAAGCACCTGATTATCTAGTAGACAAATATTGCTATGACGCGTCTAAGTAACTTATTAAGATATGAACAGCAATATTCATAATCACCCCAATTCCATTATTTATATAATTAGATGTTGTAAATGGCTTCCAAGATCTCTTATCGTTTAATACTAACAGTACATTAAAAATAATGAATCAATCAAATTACTTGCCTACTTAGATATTAGTTTTAGAGAAATTGACTACGTTTTGATAAGCGATTATAATTTATTATATCCTGTTGATTATTTCTAGCTATTATTAGAAGAAAATGTCAAGTAATATACAAAGTGTTTGGTTTTTTAGGCCATATTATACACTCATTTCTATCGACAAGTGCACTTTCATAAATACTTCTATTTAACCCATCACCCCGCGAATGGCTGCCACCTTGTATTTTGAATCGTCGACAAAATGTCAAGTCATACAATGACGGCCTTCATTCTAGAGGATAAGAATTAAATGTGGTCTTCAAGTACGTGACCGAATTTCCATCCAGCTCGTTCTAGACAGTTCCTCATTATTAATAAACAAATGATTATCATCATCGAGAACAAGCCGAGATTATTGCGAATACCTATCTTATTACCTACATTATTATCTCTGTACAGCTTGCATTTGAACAACTGATATCGCTAATCCCGAATTAACCCGAGAACAAATAAACAACAATAAATTGGATCATGATTGTTTTTATTTATTGAATTCACCAATTTATTATATCTCCGCACTTTGTTCTGATTTCGTGACTGTTGATGCGTATTAGTTAATAAATTGCTTTAGTCAATGAAACTCATTGTGAGGTTAAAGGAAAGAACTTATTAATTACTCTTTCTTTACATATTTCTGACAGAGTATTTTTGGGGACGCCTTATGTCCGGAATTTTCCGGACAAATCCGTAATCATAGCTCTGTGGAATGCAGGGAGAAATTCTAAAAGGGTGGTAATTAAACCGGCTTCTTTTTAATAGCATTATCCGCCTCTAAAAATCTACATTGCCTTCTAAATTACTTACTGCCGCACTCAGAGAGCTTTAATGATTACTTAGGCCATTACTTAGTAAACGTTTTGACAGTTTTGTCATACAAAAGTATGTCAAACCTTTACTAAGTGACGGCTTAAGTAATCATTAAATATCTCTGAGTACCGCAGTAAGTCAGCCACAATTAACGAGCGTCTAAATATTACTATCTTAGCCACTACTTAACTTCTATCTGAGCCACTCTAAATATAACTTAGCATGATGGTTATTTCTTAGCATCTAAATTAACATGCATTCAAGCAGTAAACTTCTAAAATATTAACATTTGGCATCAGAAAAATATTTTATAGCTTCTAATTTAAAAATTACTCAGTATGTTTAAAATGTAACACATCCCCAATTAATTCGTCGTCAAAATTGTCATCACATAGTACATAATGGCCACTAATAGTACAGTCGAACAAGCTAATAAGTATACAGCCAGCTAACTTGTATTTACTTTTAAGATTATACAGAAACATTAAGACACTGATGTCAAACGATACAGCGTTTGAAATCAGTCGCTTAATGCAAAACACTATAAAAAATAAAATTGCAATCAATATTTTCAGTGTTCTAGAATTATAAAGAACTCTACCTGTATACTTATTAGTTTGTTTGACTGTACGTAAAACTACTGTCGTGTCATCGAATAGCTTAAATATAGAAGTTCAGAGTATCTAATCTAAATATCAAACTTCAGAGTATCGAATGTCCTAAAGATTGATATTTATTTAAATGTTGTGCCACAAAAGTTATCGACAGAATCGCTGAAAAACCTTATTTTTATCGGATAACTACACATTAATCGTGAAAACATTTCTGCGAGCAACTTGGAAGTAGCGCTCGCCGGCAGCTCCCGCGGCAACGCTCGCTTCGCTCGCTCGGCTTCCACGTTTGGTCACGGTTTTAACCCGACCTAACCTATTTCCCTCAGTTTACAATGACAAATCATACAATCTAACTGTGACTAGTCAATTAGAAAAACATTTCTGTAACTAATAGGTTTTTTAACGTAAATATAACAATCTAAAGTGTATTAAAAGTTGACGTTTTGAACTTGGGTACAACAATTTTAGGTATTTTCATGCTTGACATTCAAATATGTACCCGAAACATTTGCAATACGAACGCGCAAACGACCAAAATAAATACAAGTGGCTAACTCGTCAGTACATGAATCGAATGGCTACTATGATTGGTGCAAATGGCCGGTCGCTGTCATCTCATGCGGCCGCGCCAAACCTTGCAGTTGCTATTTTCACGATAAAAGAATATGATGTATTATTTTACATGCTTAGTTATAATAAATGATATTGTCTATGGTCGCTTGAATTGTATTTTTTTGAGGACCCAATGTCGAGGTTATAAAACGTAAAATGGTGATGAGAAATAAATTCCGTGGTTGAGTTAGTAAATTAGGTGGCTATGTATAAATAAGAAGGACAAGTTATGATAATTGATGATCTTTACTTGACGCTCTGTAAGATATTTAGATGGCATTGTAAAAAACACGAATTAGTTTATTAGAGGCTATCTCATTTTCCCGTGGCTTAGTTATAAAATTAGAAGTTTGATCACGTGGACAAATAAAAAATCTGTGGCTCGACTTATTATTTCCCATTCTAAAACATCCGGAATTATCAAAACCGCAAAACAAGATTTTGATTTAGAAATTTTGTTTTTCATGACATTAACATTGAAATCAACGATATTGCATACCTAACTACTTAGAATAACCTTAAGGTTCCATTAAAATAGATGAACACAACGTCTAACCAAAGATATCCAAGCAAAAAAACACTGATTATATTATGATTTGAACTGATTTTATTATGATTTAAAATGTTGGGTAACCAAAACTTGAAGTGTATTTTCGTTAGCAGATTTTTTTCTTTTACGTATCTAAGTAGGTATGCGTTTTTGTTTTTTTCTTTTGTTTACCTTTGTCCTTATTTTGGTGGTCTGAATGGTCTAAAAGTTTGTCTATAATAAATAAAAAATAAAATTTTCATGGGACCTTATATACCTACTTACTTACTTAATAATTGTAATGTGAGTGTTTTTCATGATTTATATTTTATTTGAACATCAGTTTCAAAACATATCGCAGTATAAAATTATGCAGCACAATTCAAAGAACAGAATAGTTTGGGATTTTCTTTGAAAATACGGTTTTCTTTTTCATACATCTTAATCTTTGCACAGGTAGGTTATCAAAAAAATAGAAAAGGATAAGTACTACGTTACAATATGCAATAGAGAACTAAAAAATACAGGAACATAATTTACCTAACCAGTCTAACAGCCATAACTGGATGGAATGACGAGGAAAAAATCCGTATGTTTATGAAACTAAATAAAAGTTAATCTGTTTAAAAACTTCGCTTGGGAAATACCTCAATATTTATACTGAGGAAAACACGTAAAACTTTTTGACGATCATGACTGTACATTATAACTATAGATACTAGCTGTGCCCGCGACTTCCTTCGAGTGGACGTCGGTAAACTAGAACTTGTCACTTGGAGAAAGTGCATCAATTCATTCACTAAAAATCCTCGCCTGGTGTCATTAACAACTTGCTTTTGTTTAGGCCTTTGTGTGACTATAAGTCGAGTGCCTGTACAAAGTTTCGGAGGACTTTTTCTAAATAATAATTATTCTTTTATTAACCGAATTCCAAGAAGGAGGAGGTTTTCAATTCGTCTGTATGTTTTTTTTTGTATGTTTGTTATCGTATATCTCCGTCATTACTGAACCGATTTTCAAAATTATTTTTGTATTCGAAAGAGTATACCCCCGAGGTGGTCCCATTATCACCAAGTCAGGATCTGATGATGGGATACCAGAGAAATCGAGGACAACCCTCAAATTTTATAAGCACTTGTTACGTTTTCAATATATTTTCTAAAGCTGTTCATGTATTTTCGTCTGATAATAATAATCTCATGTGGATGCGCTGATGATGGAAGGTCCAACTCTTCAACGGTTACGAGTCGAAAGAAAATTCTTTCAAAATTATACGTAATGGACCGATAGTTGTATTCTTTCAGGCTATTATTTTAACCTGATGATGATGGCATCCCAGAGAAATCTAGGGCAACCCTCAAATTGTATAGGCACAGCAGCAACAGCTTATCAGCAGTTATCACTTCATGTTGATGAGCTGATGATGGAAGGTACAACTCCTTAACAGTTAGGAGTTGCAAGCAATAATGAAGGTTGAGGTTTTGGTTTCTTGGTCGAATGCATAGTAAATATTTGTATAGGATGCCTATTACAACTAAAAATGAAAAAAAAAACAGACTTCAAAAACACAAAAAAGTGAAAAAACAAAATCACAAAAAGTGACAAATAAACTTCACAAGAAAAATCAGCTTCTGAAGTCGGTGACATTTGTTTGTTTGATTTCGTTTTTTTTGTAGTCGGGTTTTTTTTTATTTAAAAACTCTGTTGGATAGCGCCTGGCGTCTTCTTCTTCCATAATCTTCGTCCGTGTTAATTTTTAAAAAAACAACCTAAATAAAATACGACGGCACGGTTGGCGCAGTGGCTGAGCAATTGGACTGCTGCGCTGCGTGTCGCGGGTTCGATTCCCGCACGGAACAAATATTTGTATGACCTACAGATAGTTGTTTCGGGTCTGGGTATTTGTGTATGTGAGTTTAAATGTTTGTAAACGCACCTACGATACAGGAAAAAATCCTAGTGTAGGGCAACGTTTTTTTAAAAAAAAAAAAAAAAAATAGTTTCGCAACAGCTTTTGTTTTCGATTCAAACAAACACAATAACATAAAAACAAGAACAGAGAGTCGAAACCAAGAGTAGGTACTTAGATATTAAAATGGCTAATGACTTCAAAACCTGATAAAAATGGGGCTCAAGTGCCTTTTAAGGAAATTCGACACTTTCTTTGTCTAAAGTCCTGAAATGCTTGGCAGCATTACCATTTTGAATAACAACGCCAATTCTTCTGGGGTCATTTCCAGATGACAACGATGTGCAGGAGTACTTTGACGCTTTTCTTTTTATTTTGTAAGCTTATATTTAGTAAGTTAGTGTATTTTATTTAAGGTAGTCCTTTATAAATCAATTATTGTTATTTATTCTGCAGCTTTAATTAAAGTGAAAAATTAGTTTTTCATTTGAATTGCAAACCTCAGGTGTAATAAGTAAACTAAGTATTTTTTTTCCAATTTTCATTATAGACAATTACATTGTTTTGTCAGACAAAATTATTTATGACTTGCTAAGATTTTAGAACTGCGCATTGTTCTCTTGAAATAAATGACGGTAGTCTTTATCTAGCCACGTCATAATCATTCGTGCGTATATTCGCAAACCTTCGAAAAATGTTCGGTCTGTGTAGTCATTTATTTTGTGTTTTGCTAATTATGATAAATATGATTAGGTATGACGAGTTGTAGGTATGCAGGCCATACGAAATTGATTCTAGTTAAGCTTGTGAAACTTGCTTTTAGTAACAATAAGGCAATCAAGGAAACACATCATTCATTAAACTTTCACGGTTTATAAGTAAACTTAACGTTGTTACAAGCGCCATCGCGAAATGACTGGAGAATGCGGGTTGATGATTACCTAATTAAATTGTTAGGAGCAGACGAAATACGCGCTTTAAACAACATAAGAAAAATGCAATAAATGTAGCTGTGGAATATATGTTAACAAGAATTTTAATCCTTCTGATATGATAAATATAGGTAGGTACCTACCTACCTAATTAGACATTCTGACGAAAACCGAAAACGTGCGTGCATGAAAACGTTACCCATGCAAACAGCCACATAGGTATATATTTCGCGATAATTTCAGTTATCATATCCGATAATCATGATAATTTATCGTGAAATCAATTGGTCATAAAATGATACTATCGATGATACACATCCGCATTAAAATACGAGATTTTTTGATAAGAAATGACTGATTGTCTATAAATTTCTAGCTTGGAAACTATGTCAGACAGAACAAAAAATTCCATTTGAACCACATACTTGACTTCGAAAATAGGTTGGCTTAATAAAAAATGTTTTAATTATAGCAATAAGACATACCTAACATAAATGTCAGATAATGTTAATCATCATTACGTATATTATGTTTACACTTTATATCAAATAATTTATCAAAAATGTGAAACCTACAAGAGTCAATCATGGTCTGTGATTGGCTTTTCCCAACGGCAGAAAATACATAGGATAAATGTAATAAATCCCTACTTCTGGAATGGGATGAATTTAAAAAAAAACGTTCCACAGGTGGCACTTTAGTTATGCAAATAATTCTTTGGAAACATGATACTAGCTTAGGTTTAATTTAGGTTTAGGTTTAAGGTTTTTTTTTTTGGGTTAACTTAAGATTTTTTAAAGAACCTTCAAGAATTTCTAGGTAATTTTACATACAAGGTGAAAAGCAAATCATACTTCTCAACTTTGAAGCTTTCCGACGTCCCTCTGTGTTTCTTTGTGTACTTTTGTAGGTCTTTGATAGTCGTTGCGACTAGTCAGTCGAAACTAGTCGAGACTAGTCTGAAATCGGAAAGGACGACTGTCGATCTTACCAAGGGATAGACCACAGAACAGATAAAAGAGGTCTCTCTCCTCTCCTCTGTAACCTCTTTTATCTGTTCTGTGGGATAGGCGAACACATACCTACTTCGATCTTTACAATGCGGTTCCAAGGCGAATAGCACCGTCGGTCTTCATTTTATTTCGTGGTGATCTTCAAATAATTATTATTGACATAGGTAGTAATTCCCTTACGACGTATTAACACCGCGATTTTAGATTAAAGAAAATGAATATTTTTTAAAGATTGCAACATTTGCATCGTCCTTTCCCGTTTTGACATAATTATGAAACGTCACTTTTCTTTTTCGCGCGTTAACGACACCGCAAGAAAAAGTTCTTTCTCGTCAAATTATTCGCTTAAAAATAAGTTTACGTTATATTCTACCGAAATAACAAAATAGTGAGTGACAAAAAGTGTAATATGTGCAGCATTAGTGAAAATCGTAAACCTGAGACGCAGAAATCTGAGCAAATACCTACAGACAACGCTCGCGCAGCCGACCACAGCGGTGAACTTGGATGTAACCATTAGGCGTAAGAATGCCTGGCTATAACTGACCTATACGTGACCGGATACGTGATATCTACAGTGCTTATTCAAGCGATACGATGGTCATTAACACTGTAAACCACATGTGTGCTGTAAGCTTCTTAAAGCTTTTTCCAGTGGGTGCGCGACACCCCAGTAACATATATTTCCTATGTACTAGCTGGAATTTGAACTATCAGTGCGTGACACGAGATGTCCTTAGCAAAGTCATTGGACTATGCTTACACTGAAAATAACTATACTGGGTATAGCAGGTGAGCTACATTTCCATGTAAGCATATACCCTATGTTATTAACTGCATAGCAAACTATCAGTGTGTGGCACGAGATGTCCTTAGCAAAGTCATTGGACAATGCTAACACTGAAAATACCTATACTCTGCATATCAGGTGAGTTACATTTCCGTATAAATTTTAAGCATATACCCTGAGTTATTAGCAGCTTACCAAACTATCAGTGCGTGGCACGAGATGTCCTTAGCAAAGTCATTGGACAATGCTAACACTGAAAATACCTACAATCGGCATAGCCGGTTTTCGGAGTTCCATCTCCATGTGATGTTTGTGTGTTTAGAGTCATCATCATTCTCTTGCCCTTATCCCAATTCATTTGAGGTTGGCGCAGCATGTCATCTTTTATATTTCTCTATTACTTGAATGATTCCAACGGAAAAACTACCATCCAGAAATATGCTTTGCATGAAAACATATATCCAACGTTACTAACCACATAGCAAACTATCAGTGCGTGACACAAGATGTCCTTAGCAAAGTCATTGGACAATGCTAACACTTAATACCTAAAATAGACATCACAGGGGAACCCTATTCTACTATGAACTTCAGTCAGCTAAATTTATAAATATGCTTTTTAACCTATGAGCATGATGGTTGCGAGACAACCTTGCTTATCCAATGTGCAATATAGTCTTGCTAATGCATATACTCTTGCAGTGAATGGGGACCATACTTTGCCACCTGGTTTCCTATCAGCAAGTAAAAGTTAGGTCAGTGGGTCGTCTTAGGGGCGGTTACTTGGCTGCCTTATTTGTATTCTACTGGCTGACACACATTTGTCATGATTGCACATGCTTTAGTATGAGATATTCTCTGCATGTTATGGCCACATTAAGTGAAATCTTTTCATAGCTTCTTCATCGAGTATGATATTATGGAAGCATCATTGGTTATAAATCAAAGTTACATAATTATGCATGTAACCAACCAAATGCAAAACTGGCGAAATGTGGGTGTCTGACACCTCTGCCTAACCGTTCGAGGATTGCAGGCGTAATGTTATGTTATGCAAACAATGTTTGTATAACTGTTTATTTTCTGAATAAATTAAATAAAACATGGTGGTAAATGCACTGTAATGTCCCAATACATAAAAACTATTAGTATTGAGAGGGAAAAGGTTTATAGACTGACAAAATTTCGAGGTCTTAACAGCCTGTCAATGTACAGATGACCTTATCAACCAAACCCTTTTTAGTTCCAAATCAAATTATTTCCACTCCGAGACCCGACCCCCTCTTAGGAAAAGATAATAGTACCATTATATTGTAAGGCCCAATGTAAAATAACAACCCTAATAGTAACTTGTTGCTATACCTAGCAATCTATGGCTTCAATATTAAATTAATCATGTTGTAATTTATTTCTGCCTAAGAGTATTTTCAGAGAAAATCACTTAAACCATACTTAATAATAACAGATAACTTGTTATGTCTGATGAATTTATCATAGATACGCTAGATATTCATAGATAACACTCAAGTATTGTATGCAGTAAGCATGTAACCTGCATTAAATAATATTTAATTCCTGAGGAGATGGGCAGACCTAAATTACAGCATAGTAAAGAAGAATGTTAATTTGTTATCTGGGCACAAAATGTACACACTTGATAGTACAAGTAAGTACTAAAGTGATATAACTGAAAACAAGGGGGGGAGGGTGCATGGGAGTGCTAACATGAAGGGATTGTGGTTAGAACATCAAGACATCAGGTGCCATATGTTTTACGTAACAAAATTGCTGGAGCTTTTATTGATAAGGATATTATGTCAGAGAACTCTAATAGACAATGTGTGGGGGAAACTTAGTAAGTTTTCCTATATTCTTTATAATATTATGCTGATTAAGATTATAAATAAAACCGCACTGCTGGTAGCTTACCACGGTTTGGTTGTCTTTACTCTGCAGTATAGACTTATATTTTGGGGTAATACTTTTATAAGTATTATTAAGATAAGTAAATCATGAGCCTGATTGGAGCTCATTCAAAATAAAATTCACAAAATCATGCAAGCAGAATTTTTAAAATACCGACAGTAGACACTGTATATTTATGAATCATGTATTTTTGCTAAAAACAATATGCATTTATATAAATTTGTCGAAAGCCTATGTTGCTCAGATAAACTTCACACATTGCTGCATGCATCACAAAAGTGTATATTTTTGCAATGATGACAATCTGGGTGCAGATTGTACACTAAAATATATACGCAAATTAAAGACAGTAAAAGCCTCAATGAATTTAAAAAACAGATTCTTACCATTATTGATAGACAAAGTGAAAACTGTTACAGTATTGACATTTAATTTGCCAAGTTGTTGGTCATCTGCCTCGTTGAGCTATGGTTTGCAAGCACCGCTGAGAATGAGGTTCTGGATTCTATTCGTGGATCATGCAAAGTGTTATTCCATCAGGAATTTCTCAGTAGCAGCCACAGAGTATGGATTTGTGCTCAGTTAATGACAATAGGCTCGCCCCTGTTACATGGGACTTAAACATGATGATGATGAATTCGATGTTATGTATACTTATGTGTCTATTTACATTAACATTTTTACTTACATCGTCAAAACTTTGACATTTGATGCATGTAATTTTAATTTTTAGTGAACCAGATTCTATTGTAATGTTTTTATTTTACTTTTTTGAAGCAATTTAATTTTATGTACCTAATTGGAGAAACTTTATGTGTGCCCAATAACATAGATATTATTTGCTTATGATCACAAAATTAATGAATTTGAATTCCGATAGATTCAGGGTGATAATATAGAGCAAATTTTAAAACAAAGATATTTGTTATTCTGCAAGCTCTAATTTTTACCCATTGGAGTAACAAAACAGTTGTTAGGAATATCAACCACAAATATTTTAAAGTTTCTTATATTTCAAGTGAAACTGGTTTTTTGAACTCCATATCTAACTTCATACAGTACAACACAAACAGCAGATCAAATCAGAGCTGACATCAGACATATAACAATCTATAATTATTATTTTATTATAGTTATCAATTCAACATGCACTGTATCCTTAAGGTTATAATACTAAAGCTCTATTGTACCTAAAGTAAGGAAGTCATAAGTACCTAGGCGTTTTATCACCAAAGAGTGATATAGTAGGCCTATAATGGTAACCATTGTTACTGCTTGTACTATAAAGGTTTTTAACAGAGCATTTTGGTTCTATAAGATTAAATAGAATTTAATTTTTATAGTTTACCTCTTAGAACGCTTACAGGACCATACGAATCGTTAAAGTGTTGCATAGTAAAAAAAAAAAAAAAAAAAAATAAAAAAAAATGCTCATTTGGTGCTACTTAGTACTAAAGACGACCTAACAAACACTTTTATTTATCTATTATGCACTAATAATGCGTAAAAATAAGTTTTACAGTTCAAGTACTGTAACAGTATCGAAAATACTATTCAAGGATCAATCTGCACTGTACCTTACACAACCACTACGTAACCTTTTAACTTCTTAAAAGTTCTCTCAACGTCGCTATGGGGCTAGTTCTGTAAAAGTCATAACAACTCTTCTAGAGTACTAAATAGGACCCCTGGTGCAGCTGCTACATAACTTAATAGCTCTATACGTGAGTTTGTGTTACTGCTACGAGACAAGAGATGATCTAATTCGTTTTTGGTGAAAATACGGCTGCTATTTTCTGCCATGATAGCACATTGACAACACGGCAGGAGCCAATGTGTAATAGCAGCCTGCATAGTCGGGACAAGTACTTATTGTATTAATTTAAATTTAATTAAAACATAAAAAAATATGAAGGCGCATTGTCAAATTTGAAATCAGCGTAATGATTTAATTGATACAATTTTTTTTTCGCAAGTGCAAGTTACGGCAGAGTAACGGTCCATGAATGTTTTGTGTTTTATCCTTTTACCCGACTGCAAGGGAAGGGTTTTTCAATACAAATGTTACGTTTAGCAGCAATGGAAATTGACTAAAGCATATGTTACCGATATTATTTGTTTTCTTGGGGAACACTCACGTCAAGTGTGATAAAACACATCACTGGAATTGTTTACAGTGCAAAATACAAACATGTTTTGGTTGCTTTTATAGTGCAAATTTGTCACCATGAGACCCTTTATGTAATGTTTATTTAGGGTTTTGTAAACGTTTTTTTCATAGTAGTAGTTAGTACACTCTAATACATTATCAGGACTTTTATAGTACCAAATTTCGTTACTTGGGTAATGTTCACAAATTGACATCCAGAATTATTTGTGTTTTAATTACTTATTGAATTATTGCAGCAAACTCTAAACATCTACCTATGTCAATAATAATTATTTGAAGATCACCACGAAATAAAATTGGGAATCAAACGAGCTTACCTGTTAAGCGAAGTCTTGATTCTAATTTTATGAGTGGTGATCTGAAAAATAATTATTACCCACCCACCACTAGCTAACAACCCCAAAGCTGCAATAATTAATCTACCTAATTCAATGTTAACCTTTCAGGAAATCAAAATGAATGTAGGCATTTGGAACTACTCTGTATAGGAAACAGAGTTTGTTCCTAATGTTATGATCTCTAAAATAAGTGACGTTTCATAATTATGTCAAAACGGGAAAGGACGATGCAAATGTTGCAATCTTTAAAAAATATTCATTTTCTTTAATCTTAAATCGCGGTGTTAATACGTCGTAAGGGAATTACTACCTATGTCAATAATAATTATTTTTCAGATCACCACTCATAAAATTAGAATCAAGACTTCGCTTAACAGGTAAGCTCGTTTGATTCCCAATTTTATATTATCCATGTCAAGATATCGTTTCCAACAATCTGGTAACTGATTGGCATATATCTCCTAACGACTAGTGGAAGAAGAAAAATTTGAGGAAGAAGAAATGGTTGTACCATTCCATCTATTAGAGCTTTATAAATATAGCACAAAAATGACATGCGACATGTTTGTCACTTATACCTGTATGGCAATCTCTCTTCGACACCCTTTCAAAGACGTAGTTTTCATTTTGTTCAAATAGAAAATTCAGCTTTAATCAGTGTTCTCATCTATATTCGTGCCGACTTTGTAGCAAGAGAACAGTTATAATAAGAGTTCAAGTTGTAAAACGTTCATCTATTAACCGCAATAGCCGGTTGACACTATTTGTTAGCTCTGAGATGTAAATTGTGTGCACTTGGTAAACATTGGGAGTACAGTTAAGACGGAGTTGTAGGGAGGCCCCAGGCCCGGCATCATGGTGGCACACTTTCCTGCCTCTAATGCGCACCGGATGTCGAAAGCTGTGTCGAAAGTCGACGCAATGTCGTCGTAGAGATAAATACCGCCGCTTCCGAACTGGATGGAACTATATTTACCGTATATCATGTTCCAGCTCTTCTGTACTATAGACAAATTTCAACTTAGGTATTTATAAACAAATGTGTTTACAAAAAAACATTATCATGAAATGTAGCACCATCATAAATTATAATCTATCTATTTTCCACTTGTCGTTAGATTATGGTAAATATGAAACGGAAATTTTATCGTGTTTTTTGTAATGAAAAGTACCTAAATTCTTATATACTGGCTAGTTACCCACAGTAGCATTCAAAGAGTCCAAAGAATTAATCGCAACAAGAGTTTTGATTGATTCAAGGGTATCGTTATGTAAAGTCGTGATTGCTACCGTCATGGTGTTAAACTTGATATAACCGGTATTTTAATTTTTGAATATTTTGAGATATCACCCATTACTGATAGTAAAAATTGCCCTAAGTAACTACTACTACAGTGATTGAAAAATTATATCTTTTTCAACACTCTTTCTCATAAAATGGCTCTAATTTCACTGGAAGTAGGCACATCATGACACCTGTAATCAAACTGTGAATTTTTCATTGCTATTATTCACAAGTGAGTTATAGGATTTTTTATTTTATTTTATTGGTCGAGTTGCTTTAAATACCCGATAATACACGATATTTTTAATTTATTATAAATTAAAAATATCGTGTTCAACAGTACAAATAAATTAGTATCTTGCTCATTTCATGCAACTTTGAATTTAAATAGGTAATTTCAACTGGTACGTTTTAATAAATAAAACTTTTACTCAAATAAAACTTTTGTTTTCTCTGTAATAAAGAATTCCCTATTTTGTGCGTGACTAAAACGTATCCGATCCGCGAAAAGCCAAAAAAAAGAAACCTCATTCTTTTAGTCTATGGCTGATCGCCATTGTCAGATGCGCGCGCATAGCAAAACCGATATTTTTTTCCCGTCATTGCCAAAAAAAAATCACAACTCGTTTTATCTGTTTTTGAAAATGATTTTTAGTATTATTTTCTTCACAAGTGTGTTGAAAAATGTCGTATGTATTGATGATTACCGTCCTCGGCTGTCTTTAGACCCTCACCTAACGGCTCGGGTCTCAATGGTGCCTCAGCGGTAATCACCAACATTACACACTTGTACCATAATGTACTATTTAATTGGTGTGGCGATAGTGACGAATTGCACTTGTATGCGTCTTTGTAATATAAGATCTAAGATTTAAGTACCTATGTGCTTTAGTAGGTACTTAAACTTACATCATTCATAAAGTACCTCCTGGTGCATGCAAGTGTGAAAGCCAAGTCGTCAAGTAGGTAAAGCGGACATCAAAGGGTAGTAAAAAGGTATTGATAATCAAAAACATTGAAGTTTAGTGATTACTTATGTGATTAGATGTTTTTTTTATGTATCGGGTAATATACCGCCCGCCGTGGCTATTATAATATACATAAAGTCTCTTTTGTTTTATAGCTCAATGTTTTGGTAATAAAGGACGTACTTCGTAGAACTGTAGTGCCGAGCACGTGGTCTTAATCGATTATTTTATCTAGGTAGGTACATGCATACGTCATTCATAGGTACTAATGAAGGTATGTAAATATTATATGTAAACGAAATACATTTAGACAGGATAATGCGAAGAAAAGCGAACGTAAGCTATGTAACGTAACTACGACACAATCATGCAACGTGTCCATGTCCAATTGTGTTTAACTTATTGGCAATTACCTACCTATATCATGTTGCTAATGCTATACTGCCTCACTGAGACGGGATCAGATTTCTATTGACAGCCAATATAACTTCTTTTAGTGTTCATTGTTCATATTATTCTCGGGTTTCTCTGATTGAAGAATGCTGTATCGCTGGCCCATAATATTATGCTTTATCTTTGGTTACCTGATCCCCTCAAACATGATCTGTGTTCGTGTTGGGTTTATATACTTTATATTTAAGTATACCTATAATATTACCCATTTGAGTATAATATATTATTATATTTCATTTATTCCAACGACAACCACACCTTCCTTATGGGCAGAACTTTCGAAGCATTTATTGGTTCCTAGTTACGTGTATAATGTTACCACTGCTGGGACACATGCCTCCTCCCGCCTGCTCCTGCTCTCATAAGAGGGAATGAACTAATCCACCACGCGGTGCGTGTTGGTAGATGTCGCATGTTTCTGGGACATACCGGAATCCTCACGATGTTTTCCTTCACTGTTTTGAAACGTTTAAATTGTGGAATTTTTCGTATATGCGAATATTTGTAACTATACTTTCAAGGTGAGGAGAGGATTATGCGTCTTATTCCATACGTCCATTTGCTTCGACACGGGACACCGCGGTTGCCCGTGCATCAGATTTCTACTGATTTTTTCGTTGCATTATAGCCCTCAACTAGGCTGAACTGCAACAAATTATTATGCACTAATTATTATTATAAGTATACCTTCCAACATGGCCTTGTCCGACCTTTAAAACTTGGTCGTGAGTTCGTGGCGGTCTTGACCGTCATAAATCTATTATTTCATGTCCAAGCGTAGCGCTAATCAAAGTATTATCGGTAAACATCTTCATAATCATCCATTTAAAATCATAGATCTACGGATATAGCACTGCAATAATAAGGACAATTATTTATATTTAAAATCAAACAATGTGTCATTATAATGGACTATAACGCGGCTTCGCCCGCGTCAAATTATATACTAGAACCTTCCTCGAGAACTTCTCTATCCATTGGTGAAAACAGCATGAAAACGGTAGGTACAGTAGTTTTAAGTTTATCGCAAACAAACGGACACACAGACACGGCGGAGGATTTGTTTTATAATATCTACCCAAGCCTAATATGTACAATACAATATGAACAATTTCGAGAATGTAACACGCAGATATAAGGTAATTCAATGAAACTCGTTTGGTATCGCAGGCTGTGTGCGGTGACGCGATGTACCAGGCACCGCGCACGCGCACATCGCCGAATCAAAACCAAACATAATGATCATCACAATCTAAGCTTAGAATACTTTACGAAGTAAATACTTTTGTTCGCATGGGAATACAACAAGTTGCTCATACCACACGACGTTTTTTTTACATACGAGACTTTACAGATGACGAATCACCTGGGCCCCGAGTCTGCTATTCAATAGTGTCAGAATGGTCTATCATTGATCTCATAATTGTTGATTTTGACAAGTTTGGTGTTGTCAAAATCAACAATTAAAGAAGGTGAGGTGTCTACGCTGCTATCATAATAAAAAAAAACTAAAAAGGCATAATTATGCTTTAGATTACCCCGAAGCCCTAAACTTGAGGAACAGCAACGCGTCTTTGGAGGAGTACCTATAAGGTAGTACAGTCTGCTTCTTAACACTACTCAAATTTTTAAAGCAGGTTTTTAATGAAAACTTGAAAGATATTACTCGCTACTAACAAGTTATTGAAGAGTAAGGAATATTTTAAAGAATAATTTTCTGATACATTAAAATTATAGATGGAATCCTGTACATCAAAAAAAAACTAAAATGTTAAGCTATTTCGGTTCCTGACCATCTGAAGATATCAAACATAAACATAAAACCTTAAAACAGCTAGTGCTATAAAATAGCCATTATACAGCAAAAAGATAAGAAGTAGGAAAGGTCGTTTCATAATCTCTAATCCCTTTTAATAGGTATTGTTAAAGTCTTATCGAAAATGTAGGGTAAGTCCCGACGACCTAGAAGGATTGACGATAAATTGCAAGGCCGTATATCACAAAAACTGGTCAAGTACAAGACGGATTTGCACATGAAGGGTTCCGTACCATGGTAGTAGGGAAGCCCCCTTTATTTTGTATGCAACAGACAAACATAATTATTTTGTGATTAGTTTGTTTTGCATAGTGTTTGTATGAATGACAAAGTTACATTCGCGGTTTTTTAAATGTGTATTATATCGTTCAAACCAAATTTGGTTGAAAGTTATTATTGCGATCTACATTATTTCACTCTATTAGTTTAAAAGTTGTGTGGTGGGGGAACACTAATTTTTCCACTTTGGAAGTTTCTATCTTTCAAACGATTGACTATGAGAAAAAATGTTTTTATGAACCTCAATGTTATTTTTATAGGCCTGTCCATAGACACCCCACACGAATAGGTTTGATGAAAAAAGTGACTGTTTGTTTCAGTTCCATGTATGGGGAGACATGCCTTTTTTTTTGTTGGGTGGGAAATCATCGAATGACTCCTCCCACTCTGGGCAGAGCGGTAGGGAGTGTCAGACTTCTACTGACTAAAAACCACCCATGTTCCTTCTTAACCCTTGTGCCATCCTGGTCTGCATTTCACGTCTGCATCACTCCACGACGATTGAGGAAGTCGTGCAGTATCTGAAAGTGAACACCAATTGGACTCTGAGGGTCGAAAGGTTGGAATCGCGCCACAACATAAACTTTAAGTCATTTGTGGTACGTGTTCCAACCCAACATCTCCAGACCTGTTTGAAGGAGGACTTTTGGCCGAAAGGTGTCGTTTTCCGGCGTTTCCGAGGACGGTTACGCGACACCTCGCAGCGAAACACGACGCCGACGTTACGTGTTTAGTTAAAGTTTTATTTAATGTTTAATATGTATTAGTTTGTTATTATTGTATTATCTAATTGTGTGTATTTTACTTATGGGCCTTAGTTGCCTGAAATAAAATGATTATTATTATTATAAAAATCGTAAAGCGGTTTACAGAATACATCTACTTACCAAGTTTCAACTTAATAGTTTCCGAATAATATGACAGTGACATACGGACGGACAGACAGACATGGCGAAATTATAAGGTCCGTTTTTTGCCATTTGGTTTACACAATTAAGGTTCTGCCCACCACTAAAACTCAACAGTCTGTGAAAACGCAGTTGATCAGTGTCTTATGCTGTATTTGTTACAGCACAGACATGAACCCGCGAATGCTCCTCAGACAACAAGAATTACACAGAAAGTCTGAAGCAGCGACGTGTAGATTGCCCGGTTGATTGCAATAGGATCGCACTCTATAGGTAAAACAGGACATAGATATTACTGGCGAAATTTGAGTGTATTATTAACTCTGCATATTTCTTCCGAGATTCAATTCAATTGTCAATTTTGGGGTTTTCAGACTAGAAGCTTCAGAAACTCAAGAGAAAGAAAAGAGGTTCGGACATTATTTGAAAATTATGAACTAAATCTTTCAGGTTACACAACCAAATATTATAATAAATACCTAAAAAATCCATAAAAACAGAGCTTTGAGAATATATCAAACTTGTTGTTTCATACATTGAAAATTTCTATGTTAAATAATACCTAACAAATAATTGAGAAGGTTCCGATTTTCCTTTTTGAGTTAGAACCTTAAAAAAGATATGATTCAAATTGATTAATTGATGTGTGTACGTGCAGTAGCCTTTTTAGCACGTTTATCGGGAACTCTACGTTTGCATACACTTTTACCTAAATCCGTTCGAAGTTCTCACAATTTAAAAGATCTCTATTTGGAAATTGTAATATATAGTTCCACTACCTCATGGTTTTTCTCCAATCTCACTTCGCACTTGCAAGCATCAATAGGGATGTCGACAGACTAAAAAAATGTTAGATTTAATCGAAAAATATTGGATACGTGTTTTTTGTTTAATCAAATTATTAAAAATTAACGAACGCGTCAAAGATCATATGTGACGTCACTTTTAGGTATAAAAAAACTCTAATGTGACGTCACACGAGTTTTCAAAGCACTGTATCTGTGTCTTCATTTTTTGTTTACGTGAAAAAAAAAAGTGTCCAAATTTTTTTGGAAATCTATCTGTCGGACTAATTAGTTTTTTTGTCCGCATGTTTTTTTCCAGTGGTTGCTAGCTCATAGCCTTGGTAAATTAATGAGCACTAGATAACGTTAATTTAAAACGTTAATTTAAAACGTTAATTTAAATTCATCATTCAAAGTCATATTTATATATTTAGAAATTAAAATCATGGTATAAGTACGTAAGCGTTACCTCAGGTTACACTATGCGAAGGTCGATATTAATAGTGTGTGTGCAATCCATAAAAGCTTGCAAAGTTGTGAGATACATAAGTACCTCAGTTAACTTGCTTGCATACATACTGTATGCATAAACTCACGAAACCTTTTCCCATCGGAGTACACAGAACGCCACCTGCTACGATCATATAACACTACACCAACATACTCTATTGCATACATCCTCAACCAACCTTCAACCTCGTTGCAACCTTCCTAATGTGGAAGGACGCACTATAGTGACCGATAACGTACTTCCTAATCTAATAGAATTCTGATCATGAGGCACAAAAATAATGGTTCAAAGTCCTTATTGGTGACTATTGTTCTAGGTATATTGTACAGTCTCAAGCACCATTATGTATCCACGCAGTCACTTTTAAAAGTGATTTCCACCTATTATACCATTGATTAACGTTTTCACGAACATGGTATTTTGGAAGCCATTAAGAAATAGGTTCTATCTCAAAGCACAAACCGTTATTTCACGAGAAAATCGCTTTTGAATTTTGTTAGGTGTATATATTGTGTTCGTGCCTGTACATATACTAAAACAGGTACATAATAAAATAAATCAGATAAATGCTTTATTCCGCATAAATTATACAATATCGAGTTATAAATTTTAATAATCATCGTAACTTGGATTATATATTTATAAGTACCTACGTCACGTAAAACAATGGTTAGATAATAATAATACTTCGTAAGAAGAAATAAACATAAAATCATTATTGGAATGAAGAGTTACAAAATTTGGTAAAATTATTAATTGTAAAAAGATTTTGAATATTATCGAGTCTGGTAACACAATCACAATCTCAAAAGCTTTCATTATAACCATAACATTTTTAAGTTTCAGGACATCACAACAAAATTAATGAAATTTTATGTGATTGTGAGTGTACAAGTGTTACCATAAAGCCCCGTGTTTATGGTAAACCTAAATAATTGCAAAATACTGTTGGAACTAAGTTGTGTGCTTTTGAAGTTTTGAAAACATATTTTCTGGCAACACCAATAATTAATAATATAATTATGCGCGGCGGGGTGTGGCGCGAAATATGTATGCTCTACCTCCTATATTGCCGAATCTCAAAACATGCAGCTTAAGCGACTATTATGCTGATTATGCTGCCACCGAGCGACGAAGTCGCGGCCATTTTGGAGCAATAAAATATAATGGTGTGCAAACTTTTTATAAATAAAAGATGATCAAACTGTTATTCAAACTCTGTATGTTTTTTGGGTAAATAAAGATTATATTATATATATTATTATTATTATGATTTGCAACAATATTGTGCAATTTATTTCTATTTACCATGTATACGGGGCTAGCACACTCTGTTATGTATAATATTTAGGTTAAGTTCGTGTCATTCACCGGTATCCCTTGTGATACTTGTACGACAAATACGCGTCGACACCATGGATGATTCCAACCACGACGCCGATGTACTGGAATCATAAATAAATATCACTTTATTTTATAGCCCTCCATAAAATAAAAACAAAACACGAAAACGTAATATAGGTTTTGTGTTTTACGATTACAGTGGGTGTTAAGAAATTGACGATAAAGAAATATTAATTGTAAGTAATAGTAATAGTTAGATAGTTTTAAATTGGTACATACAAATGATAAACGGGCGCATCACAAAGCCGTCAGCAAAGCGTTCAGTACATGAAGGTATTTAAAGTAAAGTTATAACATTACAAACTTGTATTTGAAAAAATACTTGTGAAAAATTTGGATTTTTGGGTCTAGATTCTAGAACAATAAAATATCCCAATGACAAGGCGAAGCAGGGAGTTGTTAGTTAAAGCAGTGCGCTTTAACTAAGAACCTTATCATAACTACATAATTTGTCTACAGCGCCAAACACTTGTTACTTTTTAAATTCACACATAATAATAGCAGATTTATCAAGACGGAATAAATTGCACCTAATTAGGTACAAACCACACCTAATATATTATCTATTTATCTTGGCTAGGCTTGATTAAATCTGATTAATTTGTTTTTAAATGCGAAAGCGAATATGTCCCACTTTTACAGCTCATCAGTCACTTATCACGATGTTCCGCATATTTAGTACATGCCAATAAAATTAATAATAGCCTTCATAAATTGCTCTGATTTCAGTATTTTACGCTACCTTTGTTTAAAGACATGCCTTGTTTTGAAATTCAAAGAATAACCTGGCTAAAATTCAATTGAATGCAAACAGGAAATACCAAATATGTAGGAGCTTCCTGCCACGACAAAATAAATCTTATCTACTAAACGTAGAATTCGAAACTATGCTATTATTTATTGAATCTTGTCTATATGTGATGACGTACCTATTTAACTATGAACCTACGGATTCCTGTACTAATCCCCCCTTACCGTATTCTAGATTAGACTATGCTCGAAGGTGCGAAAACCAGAACAACATAAACCAGCATGCTTTAATCGAGTCTTGTACATAAATGGTTAGGCTTGTTCTTACATAGACAGCTGTCATGGCGGGGTAGGCAGCGTACATGTTGACGAGCGCGTACCGCGGGTACAGATAGATGTTCACCGCTACGCCCATGTAAGACGACGCCGAGAGGTACAGGAAACACGCCACCGAATTGAACATGCATTCCTGAAATTATGCATAAACATGTTGAATAACAGTTATTCAAAACCTAAGGGGCGTTAAAATCCAGTCCCCCCTGAAATTAAAATATCCACCGATGATTTGCTATAACAATCGCTTAAGCAGTCAGGCAGTCACTCCGTGTAAAATACTGGTATTCAGCTTCATCCGATTAGACTGGAAGCCGACCCCAACATAGTTGGGAAAAAGCTAGGCTGATGCTTTAACGAATATTGGATTTATTGTATTATCGCATTGTCAAAATGTAAACGAAGTTAATTACTTTACGTATACACTTATACAAGTGACTTACGAGTACAGAGTAACGAGATTTCCTCGGATAAAAAACAGAGATAGATGAATGGCTATATAGGGAATGGTTGACGGTAATGGAGTGGCAAAAAGTTACAAGACTGTTCATTGCAGCGTACTGTTAAGTAGGCGGAATTGCTTGCTATTGTGTGACCAATTGGACGATGTTTGGTCCTCAATAGCTAAATAGTATTATTTATTGGTAAACATTACTTGTTACAGTTCACTTTTTTTCATACGAGACTTCAGCAAGCCTGCAGTAATTAGTTCAGAACTATGGCCCGAAAGCAAGCTTTTCAGCAGTAATGGCTACTTATATCTTTTGTTAAAGTCTTTATTTATAAATACTGCTCCGTTAAGACTTGATTTATACGTCTGCTTTACTAAAGGTGATGATTAACGTCTAATTAATCTTTTTTCAAGTTTATTTGTCTTTTTACTTCAAGCAGCATTTATGAACAAACCCCGTACCTATTGACATTTCTACTTACAAATATAGATTGCCGTATGAGTTGCTGCGTGTTGGAAGAGAGGACGTAACAGGTGATGAGGAGTGCAGTGGTGAGAAGACAAGCGGACGCTGTCGTCAGGAACCCGTGGAAGGCCGAGCCCATGCTGCTGGCCTCCGACATGCCGTACTTCACCAGCAGGCTCTGGCAGAGACCGCCTAACATCTACAGGTAGGAATACAGACAGGTTAAGTAAAATACATAATTTTACGCTTTTAATTTACGAAGGATTAGGTGTACATTTTAACCAATTATTATTTCATCCTGTAATAGGTGTAAGCTCATTGCCATCAATTATACACTAATCTAGACTCCGCGCTGCTAATAAGAAAAAAAAACATAACACTCTTTTGTTGGGGTAGTCGTGTAAAAAAATGTAATTGATAAGCGCTTATTATAATTTGTTCGACCTGGGACTGGAACCCGAGACTTAATGCTCAACAATAGTCCTATAAAATAAAGTAAGACACAGCACAAAGAAGGTATCGTCCAAATTCGACCAAAACAAATATTTACGAACTAAGTAGTTCGACTTTCCTTGAAACTAAGAAGGCATTGGCAACGTCGAAATGTTTACTTTCTTGTTAGTAGATCGAAAATCAGCTGCCATTGCCATTACAAGTTGTTAGTCGTTCGATTAGAGTGCATCAACAGGATCTTAGAGTTTCCTATATCGCACTATACAAAAGGCTAGAACTCAGTTGTTTCATCCGTCTAGTTCATTGTTACAGGCCACCTTTCTGATTAGCAGTAGGTTTCTACAGCCATCTCATGTCTTGTAAATTATGTCTGTATTGTGACAAAGCATTTTTTTTATCATTAACGACAACGGTAATTATAAATCAAAGTTCGATTAGAAAAAAAAATTGGTTGCATTTTATGACTCAGGGGATGTCGTTTCTGATGGTTAATTGTGAAATTTTATTTTAGTATTTCAAAATTCTTTGCTTATTTCGATAAACTTATGCTGAGATTGCTTCAGTTCTTCAGAAATTTAGATTGATTGTGAGACTCATTCACTCCCTGTTAGGCTGTTGTCTACCATTCTGGAGGTAGGAGTGGTAACTAATGAGTTGAAATATTATTATGACAAAGAGTTCAACTACATATTACGCACTGAACAAAAATGTGGCGAAATTGATTAGCCAGATGAACTAATTACAAAAACTGTTCTACGCTCGACAAAAGAATATGGCTTGCACAATAAAGGGCACTGTTGCGCTCAAATCATAATTGCGTTTTTAGAAGAAAGGAATAATGATGGATTGTACACATAGGTAAGTTTATCTTGGTCATCACTGAGATCGGTGATGGAGAACCGTGTTCTTAATATTATCACTCTGAAATCACCAGTCCTTCTTGAGCAAGCGTAGTGATAATTATTTAAGGTACTTACAGCTTCAGCTAGCTTTATGATGCCATGATGGGAAGTCAAATATCCAAGGTTGAGGCATTCGCAGCATCGACAGCAGCAGCACTTGATGCCCTTACCACCTCCACCACTCCCAGGAGCCACACGCACGATCGTCGGTCCACGAGTCATTTTAGATCACCTCACTGAAATCTGACTGAACCCGTTCCAAGTCGATCGGAAATTCAACCACACTGTTGAACCTCTAGACAGGAAATAAGGGAGAGTTCAATCCTCTTACACGGTCAGTATTACTCATAATAACGTATATTTAGAAGACCGCATAGTTTTTAGGTGTTTGGGAGCGCGTTCATTCAACTCTGACCTACACAACAAACTTTGAAATTGAACAATTAATTTTCAGTTTACTCTTGACGTTGTTCTGTTTTGTAATAGTATTTTTTTTAAGAAAAACTCAATAATCGTCTACAGGATTTCTTTCAAACAAACAACTTGTCTGGACAGGAACAGAGTTGAAATAATTTTGAATGAGTCGCGTGCTCGCGCTCTGCGTGTGCGCATCGTTATAAAAATAGAGCGCCACACTCGCGACGGGAGGGTAGATTTCTATTTCAGGATATTATTTACAAACTCATTAACCTTATTGTTTTGTTTTTTAGGTACAACGACATATTATCAACATGTGGTATCTTTAGTAAAAATCTGGTCGCCTATTGTAAACAAACAATATGTAAAGTACCTTTTGAGGATTTTTATGATGATAAAACGTCTATGGACATCTGTCTGATAAGTTTACGTGTAACTGAACATGTCCGTCATATTTAGGGCAAACCATCGGAAAAAAACTGTAAATTAACTGACTTTGATTCTTCTTCTTTACGTGTCGATGAGCTCAAATCGTATTAGACCAGTATGTAGCCACCTGCACAGCTCTATAATTTGCTACTAGTAACCTGAAAGGTGCAAGTGGTTGTGCAGGATGGACAGGATAGGAGGTGCCGCATATTCTGCAAAGGGGCTCCACACTGGCAGTTTGTTGGGGATTTCTTTCATTGAAAATACGCAAAGCTGGCAAATGCGCATTGTGTTGTGCATGCATGTCATCGCACCCAATCCCAACCCTACCATTAACAATAAGACAAAAATAGGAAGCCAGATCATCATTAAATTCACCAAGTCTGACTTGATGAAATGTTAATGATGATCTGTCTGGCCCATGGGCGGTATAAAAACTCTGACACCAGGTTAGACACTAACCACGAGAAAAACAAAGAAAGATTAACCTAAAGTCCATTTCACGAAAGAAGTCCCGCGGACAATTGTGGAACTAAATTTAACAGATCGGCCATGTTGTCGTTTGTCGATGTTATCAAGGTGCGTTTGTTGTGGTAGATATTTTGTGAGTTTATTATTGGATTAGTGCGTTATAAGGTTTATTTACGATGCCAAAAGTTGTGAAACAACATTATGTCGCGCGACATACAGCGCTGCGTCTGCGGGACTTCTTTCGTGAAATGGACTTTACAGTACAGCAATTCACTGCTGGGTACAGTCCTTCTGTAAACGGTTCTTGACAACTCTTGTTCAGCTACTACAGTCACGCTGCGGAGATTGGCACTCAACGTAGAGGCTCTTACCTCACGCTTACCGATTCGCAGTCTTCACTTAAGAACACGTCTACTCCAACAATCATTGGTTCTACGGCTATACTTAACCGGCCCATTGTCACTTCACTTGCTTATTCTGCGAGCCATACACAGAATAATCAAATACTGTGACTGCAAGTCACGCTGGTATGACGACATCATCCGCACGTCCCAAGTGTAAGATGCATTGAGTGCGTTGGTGAACATTTTCGGAAAAATTGCGTCTCCTTGTCCCACGCCTCGGCCTAGAGGACTAGAGGGATATGTTCAGTTCGCTGGTCCTGAGTTTGGACTGTCTTTGTTACGTTTTCATAAATATGCAACAACTATCGTTAAGAAAGGTTGTTTTGTTAAGTTCCTTTATTATTTCTGTGTTTGTAAGATTTTAAAAGAGATTAAACAAGCTTAAGCAAAATCACGACAAAAATCAACTCATCTCTCAAAAGTTGAGAGAGCATAAAGAGAACTCCTAAAGGTTAGTTTGTTTCTCCCTGTTTATAACCCAACTACTGATCTCTACTCGAAATGGGAGGTACTTACCGTAAGGCAATTCTTTATCCTGAAAATGGTTATGAAACATTACCTATCAACTTGCAACTTTAGAACCAGAAAGAGTCGGAAACAAACGTCGCAAACAGATAGTCTGTTCTTCATTATCATTCAAAAACTTAGTTTGCACATCGGTATTTCTGCTACCACGGTTTTTTAAACAATAAGGTAAATTGAGCCTTATCCCTTACCAAAAATTTAATGTAATTCTTTAGTTTCGAACTGGTTAAAACATTGGATTATTATTTTACAGAAAGTCTACTTCATTCAAATTAAATTAGTACGATATAAGTTTATAACTTGCACCAAAACCCTTTGACGTACACATCGGCACACTATATCGGCATCGGCACATTATTCTGTGACACTAACATTATCTCATAGACACACACATCACAGGGGCAGGCGCCCTGATTAACTTTTTGTTAAAATTTTCTTTTTAACTTCTACTCTGTTCTTTTTTTGTCGGGTGGAAAATCATCGAATAACCCCTCCCGCTCTTGGGCAGAGCGAAAGGGAGTGTCAGACTTCTACTGACTAAAAACCACCCATGTTCCTTCTTAGCCCTTGCGCCGAGGCCGCGGTATCTCTTTCGAACAACCAGCAGCCCCGACGGGAACTTCTACCTCCTTAAATTGGTTTACAAAATTATTATACTTAACTTAAGTTTTTAGTCTAGATTGTAATACCATATTTCTGTTTATTAAGTAAAACTTTCTATTCTTCCGTGGGGTGAGGATCTGGTGATTTGTAATACAGCCATTGTACGCCTAACTCAAACACCAGCTCCTCACATTGCTGAAAAAACAAATAATATGTGAAACCTAGAATAAGCTACAATTTACAGAACTAAAATTATAATAAAATATAAATACAAGTATCGAAAAGACAAGAATTACAGGGCGTCAAAAATTCGTCTACACCGCTGTCAACAGGAAAAGGAATCAGCTTGCTTGTCATTGTGAGGTTATCATTTTTATTTTTATATATGCGTTTATTATGTTCGGTAGCCGGAAAATACTGATCCAACAAAATCATTTTTATGTGAAATGTTGCCAAGACGAGACCATGCGGCTCGTACAGTCAAAACGTAATCAGATCTCATGTAGAGCCCAACTGTACAAGCTCTAACTTCTCAAGGTCCACACCAACGTAATGTGGCTTGGTCATTTCGTTACTACAAGAACTATGGTATATAACAAACAAAAAGTAATCAATAGTGAATACATTTTAAACCTTACAACCCATGTGATTTTAGCGAAATGGCCAAGTCACATTTTTAAGCCTAAGCCAAGTGATCATCAGTTAGAGTAGATGTACAGCAGAAGATTGTACGGAAGATGATAGCGTAGCTATTTGAGAGTTGTTGAGGATTTTCTGATTCACATTGCAGGAAACTTTCTCACGAGTCTGCTTGTGTTCAAAATATGTTTACCTTTAAGCGTGACGGTAGAGTTACATATGTATACACACCCATATCTCGCCAGTACAGGTAGTAAATAAATTTATACATATTTACTACCTTTCTTTTTTGTTTTGGTGTGGGAAATCATCAAATAACCCGCTCTTGGGCAGAGTGAAAGGGAGTGTCGGACTTCTACTGACTAAAAACCACCCATGTTCCTTCTTAGCCCTTTATGTCGAGGCTGCGGTATCTCTTGCAAACAACCCGCAGCCCCGACGGGTCATATTTACTACCTCACAACGGAGTTTGTGACCAACACGCTTCTGAATCGGTATTAGGTATAGCTAGTAAGGAAAATAAAGTAAAAAATATTTTAAAATTAAATAAAACGCCTTAAATTACCAAAAGTACAAACATTTATTTTCTTATTTCTTTATATAAGTAAGTATATTTCAAAACTGTGTCTAAAATATATGAGGTTATGTGGCCTGTCTACCTTTCACTTCAATAAAATCACGTCATACATTCACTTCATGAAATAGTAACCTGTCTGAGTCTGCATTTTAACAAAGGCGATTAACCAGTTAAATATTTTGTAAATTCTGATTTTCCAGAGCAACATTTTTCTTTCAAGCATTTATTATAATGTTCTGGGAAGTTTTAAATAATTATATACCTAAGAAGCTTAAGACATAAACTGCTACACATACCTATATAATTATGTTATACGTACCTGTACAGCTTAAAAGATTGTCTACATACATCACATATTATCTAAGCTTATCCAAGCTACAACAGAGGAGCTCGTGGCTTAATAAGAACTGCCACTCGGGTCGATCTTTAGGTAAAGCTGTGCTCACCTAGGTTGGTCTGTGGATGGGTGACCGCCCGACATACCGAGTTTCCTCCGTGCCTCGGAAAGCACGTTAAGCTGTTGGTCCCGGCTGCCATATACAGATTTTTGGCAGTCGTTACAGGTAGTCAGTGACCTGAAATTCTGACATCCAATCTTACCAAAGAGTATCGTATTACCTAGTATTAACTGGGTTGTGGAGGTCAGATAGGCAGTCGCTCCATATAAAATACTGGTATTCAGCTGAATCTGGTTAGACTGGAAGCCGACCCTAACATAGTTGGGAAAAGGCTAGGCAGATGATGATCCAAGCTAAACAAAATATGAACTTAGTAGCACCTTCATTTAGGTATAAAACAAGTGAGCACCTTAATTCGCATGTAATTCATTAAAATAATATACTATTGAATATACTTTTATATTAAGTAACATAATTTCATCAGTAACAATCAAACAAAGACGGTCACTATTTTTCCGGTTTAAAGCAGTTCTTTACAAATTAAATCATTGCAAACGCGCAATATTTCTGTGGGCAGACAATCAATCACTGATAGGTACCTATGATAAATTAATCGAACATTTGCAGATATTTGTTTAAAAATGTTATTTTTCCTCAACTTTATTTGTTGTTCTGTCAAACATTTCCGCGAATGAGAAAATAAATAAGTATGTAATGCCATCATACAATATAAATCATTAAAAAAATCTGATAAAGTAAAACTTATTTAATCTAAAATTACTCCTAAAATATTAGATATCATTATTAATTAAAATATTCATGCATCAGTAGGTAACAAAAAGGTATTTGTCCCTAGACTAGATAGACCCATATTTCGCCCTGCACAGCATAGACAATTTTGTATTCATTTGAGTTTCATGACATGACCAAACTCAAGAAACTCATTAACTTGTTATCCGACTAGTTTTGACTTAATATTATTTGGTTTGAAGAGTCACATCCTGCCAATAACAATGCTTACAAAAATATCTCAGATTTAGTAAAAGTGCAATGTACGTAGGAAGTTTCAAAATATCGGATTACCTTTTTATCGCTGAATTATATCAAACAATGTGATTTGTAATTAACGTGTATGAGATAAAAACACACATGACTTCAAATATTTTTACAGCAAACGTGCACATCGATATTTTTGGAGAGCATTAAATGCTCTCCAAAAAATATCGAAATTAACATTATTGGTTGAATATATACCTAGCTTGAAATGCTTAAAATATTTATTTAAAACGGTTACCAAATCCAACAAGTTACATTCCAAATAGTAAAGTACTCTAAAATCGTATATTAAAATAAAAACTATGTATAATAAACTTGTATTCAAACACTTGTACAGTAATATTATAAATAAATAAAATATAGGCACCGTTCAAGCAGAATACAGTATGCACATTGACCCAGGTCTTTCGTAGCTATGGCCGATACTGAAGCAGACCTTTCGACTACACCCTCTATCAATTATCTTACGTAGGTTTTGTTCACAAATTTTAATGATATATTACAATCGCGTGTTAAAGACTGCTTTTTTGTGCTCACTTATGAGATATCTAGTGCAACAACGCCGTGACTTTCCGTCTGGAGAAGACTGTATTCCGAATATTCAAGGATATCCAAGATTAGAAACTCTTACTTACACTATCCCACATCGAAAGTTACAGCAGGTAATGTAGCTTAATTATATTAGGTGAAATTTTCGTGCTAGCGCCAATAGCGATTGATTCGGGTAAGTAATTTCAAGACGACTTTGTTTCATAAAGGCGCCTCATAGTAAACGAAAAGCATCACTAATATATTACTAAAGCGTGACATTAAATAGCATCTGCTTAAATAAAATTAAGTAATAAATTACTACAAGGTAGTGGACAGTTCCTCGTACTATATTTAAATGCCTCGGTACTGACGATTTGCTATAAACGTACTCAGTAAATACAGAGCTGCCATGACGAGTCCCATGATCTGTAAAAAATAAATAGTTGTAGGTACTTAGTTAGTTTCAAAATAATCGTTCCTAGGGATGATATCCATCGATAAATCAATGAGTTCGGAAACCGGGTTTAACAATATATACGCAACCTGTTATGTACTATTTGTAACAACGATCAAAATCCTGGATATATCCAAGATTTTGAGCTTTCGTTTGTGATGTAACCATTTAAATCAAGATTCGATTTTGTGCAGAAATAAATCGGGGTTCCAAATTGTATAATTACAGGTGGCAGGTTGTACACGAAGCAAACGTATTAAGTATACATCACGCACACAAGCTATTGAGTTAACACTTTGCATGTGTGAAGTCAGATCAAACCTCGGGTGCGGCTTTTCTTTTTCTTTTTGTGTTCATTATTTTTAACCGAATTCATGTTAAAACATTATTTAAAGTAGAATCTATAACGATTCAATCCTGTTCATGGATGAGTTATGAAGTTTGCAACGTTTGAGAACCACGGCACTCTCAGTCCATTTTATTTTGGCTGCTTATAAACTAACTACCGACAATTTGAAAATAATATTGTTTTCGAACACCTTCATTTATAAAAAATGAGCATTCTTAGTGGTCAATCTATGATTATTTGCATTACTTAGTCTATTGCTAGCACAGAATTACTCTAAATATATTCGTTTGTAATTTATTTCTGTGCATCCAAACATGCATCATTTAATAACATTAAAAAAGACAGAAATCGTTGTTTTGCATAAGCAAAACGTATCTATAAGTGATTGCAAGGCGCTTAATGATACCGGTAAGTAACAGATACTATACCTACTTCAACTTAACTAACTCATCTCACCTTTCTGTTTACCTAGGAATAAATAAAATTAACGTAACCTTAGTGCATTAACCATTGTTATAGTATTAGCCCATTTTTGTTTGCTAATGTTTACTTGAACTATATCTAAAAGTATTTTAACTTGTATTATATTATACGTATATGATTATTGAAGATAAATAATATTAATTTTGTTTATATATAAGTATGTATGTATCATAGTTTATATATAGGTTTATATACTTACCTATATATAAACCAAATTAATATTATTTTATCATTTATTATATAGGTATACATATAGGTATGTAAATTAAGTGCATTAACCATTGTTATATTAGCCCATTTTTGTTTGCTCATGTTTATTTAAACCATATCTAAAAGTATTTTAACTTGTATAATATGTATATGATTATTGAAAATAAATAATATTAATTTGGTTTATATATAAGTATGTATGTATCATAGTTTATATATAGGTTTATATACTTACCTATATATAAACCAAATTAATATTATTTTATCATTTATTATATAGGTATACATTTAGGTATATAAATTAAGTGCATTAACCATTGTTATAAGAGCCCCTTTTTTGTTTGCTAATATAAATATTTAAAAGTATTTTAGCTTGTATAAATGTATTTGTATATAATTATTGTAGGCATATAAATAATATTAATTAGGTATATATGAAAGCATAAATATAATTTTATATTTTTAAGCATAATGTATATATTATTATTTATTATGTAATAACTATTATGAAAAGTATTTTAGCAGTAGTATGTATTTTAAATACTGTTTTGTTTTGTATTCACAGAGAAGAACCGTGCAGTTATGGGTCCGCCGATATGCAGATTCTGGAGACGTGGAAAATCTTCGACGTGCTCCAAAACCAAAGCGAATACGTCAGCTCGACACCATGACACCGTGGCAAGGCACAGAGCTAATTAATTTTTGCCAACCCGCGTCACAGCTTTAGCACACGATGTGTGCTTGCAAACGGTGAGAAATCACCTGCGTTCTGCTGATTTACGCTGCAGCAAGCCAGCACGGAAGATATTACTGTCCACTGCGCATCGATAAAGCCGACTACAGTTCGCTAGGTCATATTTTAATTTTGATTGGAAGAACAACGTGGTGATTTTTAGCGACGAAAAAACATTTAAGTCGGATAAGGATGGGCGTAAAATATTATGGACAAAAGGTGGTGAAAGGTATAATGAATGTAACCTTCTGGCTTGTAGGACTAGTGGCATTGGCGTTGGATGCGGGTTGGTGCGGTTGGGTTGGATGTCAAACGATTATGAACCTTATTGTTATAATCATAATGTTCATGTTTGTGTGAACAAATGTAAAACTTAGCAATATTTTTATTATTTGTTATACCTACATCTTGCTGTATTCCTCTGTCTTAAACAACAATTCGTATTATTAAAAGTCTGGTGAAGTGATGTTATTGTTATGCAGATAGAAGTTGCCATAATTTCTTACTATCTAACATGTTGATTCACTTCCCGTCTAATTTTATTTTCGATTCAATTTAGACACCACCAACCTACTTTAACAAATTATTTACGTCCATCCTTAACCAACAAAAAAATTGTCTAACTAATGAATAAACATAAAACAAATGATTTTATTGTTTTATTTAATTACCTTTCTACTTTTTTGCTTGAGTGACTTTATTGGAGACAAACAAAAAATTTTTAAAAAACAAAAAGTAAAAAACAGAAATCTAAATTCCTCAGTGGGGATCGAACTCACGGGCATCAAGCGTGGATTAGCTAATATCGCACGCTTACATCACTCTGCCACGGATGGTTTGTCTAATGTGTATAAAATGTTGGTCATATTCCTTCACTGTGAACCAGTTTAATGAATGTTTACTCACACAATATTAATGGCAATTACCGATGTGTGCGTGATGTAAAGTCGGCCGGCGCGCAGCCGCGGTAGGCCGGTTTTGAGTTATACGCACATAACGCACACTAATAAAAACAGAGCTCGCTCGTTTTACTTAGTGTGTGTGCCTATAACTATGACTTCACCCACACATACAAGATGTATACTTAATACGTTGGCCGACTGTACCTACTGATAAACTCAGTTTCCTCGTCATTGACGTAATAATCAAATGAGGAGTAAGTACCTTTAGAGCGTTTTTCACAAATCAAATGCACAAGATTGCATATCTAGTGCTACTGTGATCAGGAATTAAACAATAAGAAATTGTTAAGGTCTAGTAGAAAACTGAAACCTTACTTCATCTACGGCAAAAACAACAACTAAGCATGTATAAACAAGATATTGATTTAAATGTTTATCAGTTTGGTTATAGCAGGAGTCACACGTCATTACTTAATATGTCATGTATTATAGAAACATGCGAATTTATATTTAGGGCCTGCTTAACCCACCTACGATTTCCCGTTATCATAGACACCTTGGACTTGGCAGATAAATAATTTGATACACATTCTGTCCCATTTTAGAATTTATTCGGCATGTAGTAGGCTGTTTGGACATCCAGAAATAGATCCTCCAGGTCCTATTTACCAAACTGATGTTATGTAGAGTTCAAGTGTCAATACATGTAAAACTTGTGAACTTACCGCTGCTGCTAAGTAGGCTTCATAGTCTCGATTATAGCGACTGTTCGAGTGATTAACTTCTACCATAAGAGTGATGCCAGCACACAGGTACAAGATAAACGCCGTGCCATGGTATATCACCTCCTGAAAAATCAGAAAAGGATATGAAACACATTGTAATATGTCGCAAAACTGATAAAATTACTTAACCTTTTTTTTTTTGGGGTGGGAAATCATCAAATAACCCCTCCCGCTCTGGTCAGAGCGGAAGGGGTGTCATACTTCTACTGACTAAAAACCACCCATGTTCCTTCTTAGCCCTTGTGCCGAGGCCGCGGTATCTCTTTCGAACAACCCGCAGCCCCGACGGGAAAATTACTATACCTTATTTCACATTTATCATAAGAAGAATGATAAAAGTAAAAGGGATAGAACCGATGTGGCATATCAACCTGCCCGCCATTTTGATTTTTTTTCGAAAAGCGGCCTACGATGAAAGTATTATGATGGATAGAGCACATAAATAGACGAACAAAAAATGTCCAGTAACACGGTGCCCCAAAGTGTCACGTTACCGAGATATTTGGAGGTAAAGATTGACAAACGAGTACAACGACCATCTAAGGCATCCCGTCATTTTTTCCCGTCTAGCTGTCTCAGGACTCCAGTTTTGTTATATCCGGGCCCAAAGTTTCACAGGCAGACAAGGCCTGCCCAGTCCCATTTTAACTTGGCAACTTTATGAGCTACGTCAGCAGTTGAGTTCTGGAGCGCAGTGTGGTTCCTTATTGTGGTTTATTTATTTAAGTTTTTAAACGCACAAATGTACAGAGGCGGACTTAATGTGACTGGCATTTCAAGTTCGGTTAGTTAGTTCAAATCTTTGTTTGGTACAGAGACAAAATATGGTGTACATGCAATTTTGAAAATTGGTTCTTGTAAATATAAGCTCTAAGGTCGTGACTTATGTGACGCGTGTTACGAACTTAAAGCAGTCGTTAAGTAGATAGTTTGTGTTATGTTCACCGGGTCAAGTCATCTTTTTACATGTAGGGTTCATCTCTCTTTGTCTGGATAACCATGCAACCTCACGAATTTAATGTTTTACTTACATAAATAGTTTTCGAGATGATAGAAGCCGTAGACAAAGAGACGATGCACGATGTAAGTAGGCAGAACGTGCCGACAAGGCAGGCTACGGCAGTGAGTAAGTAGAAGAGCTCTGGCTTGCCGCTGGGGCTGGCGTAGCGGCGAAGGTCCATGTAGTAGGCCACCAAGCCCACGCATGCCGCACCCAGCAACTGGAAAGCAGAGAATATACATTTCACTTACAAATTAAACATGATATAACAAACGTAATCATAAAGTTATGTTCCCGCTGTTTAGGACATAGGTCTACTCTCTGTAAGAGTGAGCCATCGCCCATCAGCCACGTAGGCCGAGCGCGAGTTACCGGATGTTACGTGTGTTCGAATTTTTGGTACGAACACACGATTTATTCGTCCCACGAACCACACGCAAGTCACGGTAGTTAGCAATAAGACTTCGTTCTCAATTAAAATCTGGTGTTTTGGTGGTAACATTTGTACATTTGTTTGTTTGTTTTATACATTTGTCTCGTAATAACCTACAGCCAATTGCATGGTATAAAAATAACATGAATTGTATGCTATAGGTTAGGTAAAGTTTTAGTTCACATTAATCTACAAAAATACCCTTCAGACGAGGAAAATGGTCCTGTAGATACTACAGGGCCATTTTCCTCGTCTGAAGGGTATTTCATGCGGTGACACGACTAAGTAGTTCACAAATACACATTTATTAATAGTAAAATGATTAATGCCAACGACAAATAAATGATATTATTTACGTGAGATTCATTATTTGATTAACATTAGGCTGGGCCTTGGCAGCGTTGTTAACATGTAAGGCATGGGACGCAACTCATTGAAACACCTCAAACTATGCAGGCAATTGTTCTGCGCAAGGTTTTCCTCAAACTCGCAGATTTTATCAACAAACCTCTGCTGCATTGAAAATACAAAATTAAGTGTTTCGGCGCACTTTCGCGATGCAAATCATCGTTCGTTTGTTTATTCTGGTGGCTCCGAGAATAACCGCGCGGGTGAAGTCATGGCTACCTCGTAAAACGCGAGCGAGGAGAAAATTGCGATACCTTTACTTCAGAATTACATTTTTACGAAAGACTCTTCAGTTCTTCAATGTTTTTGAAATTATTATCTGATATTTTGATTGTGTTAGTCACAATTTAAATAGTCATCGACACGCTAAGAAGAAGAAGGGTAGGTGTAAGTGTTGAGTGTGTACGTAGATGCTCACTAGTCAAAATCAAAGCATTTATTTCAAGGAGGCCAGTTACAGACACTTTTGAACTGTTGAAACAAATACAACAATTAAATTTAGCTACAGTCCCAGTCACAAGGCATTAAAACTGCGTAAGTACTGTAACTGTACATTCCAAAGCATAGATCTCTATGGAGAATTATGGGCAAGAAACTCCATGGACACTCTTTTAAATCAGAATATTGTTACAAAACCTTAGTGACATCATTCATGTTGAGATGGTACTTGAACATTGTTCAATTAATTTGTTCCAATAAAAGTGAATATTGGTCTAAATGAAGTTACGAGTTAATTGCAGAAGTTAACGTACAACTCTGACTCATTTCACAAAGATAGACAGTTAAACTCATATAAGTAGGTACTAACGTTTATGTTTTTGAACATTATTGCAGACGATTCAATAAACCGTGATGACGCCATTCGTGATATCATCCGTGGCCTTTTCAAAGAAATCCGGACGGAAAACCAAATACTAATAATACGCGCAAACTGAATACATTAACATTGACATCGTGACAATTCATTGGCATATTGTTAGGTGTAGAGTATTTTGTCAATTATCATCTACTGTAGTTGAGTATTTATCCTCTGTTTATGGTATAATTACTGAAACAAGGGAAGTTTACGGTAGAGACCCCTTCTTTTCAATGAACATTCTTTTGTACGTTAACTTTGTATAGGTACCTACTCTATTTTTAGAAAAAACATCAATATTCAGACATGTTTCTTTAAAAATCAATCCCTTAACTGATTTTACACTTATTTATTTCACCTGAAGAATCATTCATTATTCAAATTAATTTCTGTATTAATCATTCGTTTTCATCTAGATTAAATCTCACCCTAAATTTCTCGTATATTTTTTTAAGTGCATAATTCAAGGAGCCTCTTCTTTTGATACGCCTGCGTTGCCCAACCGCTATATTTACGTAACCGAAACTAGGTTACACTCTGGATCAAAATATCTGAGTATGCAGGAAATCATGTTTATCATTCACACCGTACGCTCACTCGACAGCAGCTAGTGTAGCGTTAACAATAATGCTATTTACCTATATATGTCCTGATAATGATGCTTTGATTTACATATATTATATAAACTGCAATGCAGTTGCCAAGCACCCAGGACCGGTTTTGATAAAACGTACTTTTCGGACACGTAGGAAATCCTACCCGTATCTTGCCTCTACTATCTATATACAATGAGGCTTTTGGTCCCTACCCATGCAAATACATACCTATGCTATATTTACCTACGATTTAAAAACAATTAAAGACACATTAAGGTCAAAAAACTTCGAATCGTCGATTAAAACCATTATAATCTATATGAAGTATTAGTATTTGGTTTTCCGTTAAGATTTATATATATTTACTCCTATTTTTATATTCATATTCACAGCCGCTAGCACATTTAGCTACCTGAAACTAATGCTTTAGTGATCAAGTTATCTACTATCCAAATGGGCAGCTCTCACTTGCTTGCTCAACCCTCGTAGTAGTGAGTAGATAAAGTGCGGCATGGTTAATTTAGCGTTTCAAATTAATGACGTTGTCAGGAGGACGCTGTTCGTAAGCATTCCATTTTTTTTGCAAATGTAATAAAAACTAAGATAGTTAAACAAAGAGGATAAAAGTCGTGCCAAAACACCAAGCAACACTATTCGAAATGGATATTGGTGTTCTCATTGACTGCCTCGTGTGTGGACAGCTGAGCATGAGGTACCGGGTTCGATTCCCAGTTCGGGCAATTTTTTGTTGGGTTTTGTGCCCGTTTAATATGGGAAATATGGGTGTACTATTAGGTACACCTCTGCCCTACCTTTCGGGGATCCAAAGGCGTGACATTGTTTGTTGTTGCGTTTTGTACGTGTGGTGTAGTACTGTGTAGTGTTAGTATCCTTACCAATTCTGCAAGCTTCAGGAGTCCTGGAGAGGTGCCTATGTAACCGCTGTTGATGTACACGGGGGTGCCAGACGTGGCCACCGTCGTCCGGGTGATGGTCAGTGAATGCGACATCTTGGCTCACTGTAATGTCATCACACTTGTATGTTAATATTATAGATATAGGTACGGACTATTGTTGGCTGGCTGGTAAAACTAGGGAAATACCAGAGAAATGATGACTGAATTGTATAAAAGTTTATACATAAAAGTTTATACAGCTAATATGGGGACTACCGCATAGCGAACCTGGGTGACTCTAAACCGATTGCGAAGCCAGTTAGGCCTCTGGATATACAACTTGGTGAGAGTATTCCGACCGATGAAGCAGGGACTACTGGACATGCTGCGAGAATCCCAAACATATCGAGTTATGAATGGGAAGATGAACGATGTCAGCAATGAAATTTCTTGTAGATCCAATGCATAGGTATATAGCTTGACAACTTTCTGTTGTGTTGATACATGCAATCAGTAAGCAACTCTTAAAAGTTGTCTTCCTTTTATTATATAGGTACTGTTTCATTTAATTCATATCTAGACACTTCTTCAAGGGCATTGAGTACAAAATGATTCAGTTTGGATGTGACATAAACAAAGTTAAGTGCATCTTTAATCAATACAATTGATATTAATTGAATGTAACGACTAACTCTTTGAATTACGACGTTTTAATTGAAGAATGGGGTTTATTTGCCCCTAACAAATGCAAGCTGGTAATATAAAAGGTACCACCACAACAAGCTACTAAAGTCTGTCAAACTTTTTTTATCTTTATTAGGTTCAAGGTTGGTTGAAAAAAAATTCCGTTTCAGTACAATGCTACAAGGAAGTTTTGATGTTAAAATAACATTGACATAGAGCTGTTGGAATTTGTAATCATTTGTGAAATTGATTCGTGGAATGTAAACGATGGTGCATGTATATTCCTCGAGTGCACCGGCGGCGTCACCCAGATCCGCGAAGAAACTCTTGGAACGCCAAGATCCCCTGCGAATGCCCCGAGAGAACTCGAAGTTTGATTTGCTTCTAGAGGGAAGAAAGCTAGTTGGAGTAACGGCCGCCATGGCTCACGTACAATGGTCTACTCTAAGGACTCAATGCGGAAACCAAATCCCAAACATAGAACAATCATGTAACATCATTTTTATTTTGGCCACACTTAAAGATCCTGTACTTACATATTTTTCGACCATATCACAGTCATGGGCATGACAAAACTTATGTCATATCCATATCCGAATAAGGGTCGGTTAGGTCAACACGTTGGCGGGTGACGCGCAATGTTTGTATGCCACGGTCGCCTGCTCTCACAATACATTGCTATACCTAACTTATAGGTATTTATTTATAACTGAGTTTATTCACTGGCTCTCACACCATACATGCAATAGGTACTACATTCGAGCATGCATCTATCCAAGAATGCCTTGTTGTAATCTATGCGTTCATTGATAATGTAATCATCAAGACATATTGCCCAGATGTTTTGCCGCTGAATTATAAACTGAGCGGTGCCAGCTGTTATCAATTTATTTTGGAATATATTGTATTATAATTGGACTATAAAATATACCATTTTAAAATAAACGTAGTTTAGTGTAATACGTCATTACAGCTGTTTTATTATGTTTTTCTTTACTAAAAGTTGTTGTTATTCAACTGTTTTAACCCAATGCAAGATTAATGCAAGTTAATTTATGTGTTATACATAAATTAACTTGTTATTATCCTGTACAATATGTTGACATAGAGTAAACAAATTAAAACTATTAATTCATTAAAGTGTAGTTCTTTTCCTTTTAGGACTAATTTGACGACAATATTGTGAGAAAAAAAATTGTAGGAACAGTAGGTATCTAATCTAAATTAGTAAACAATAAAATGGTACTTACAGTGTTTCTATTCGTCGGGGAACTATGGGAAATGTATTAAAACAATGTAGGAAAAGCGCACGTATGCACGAGCGGGCAATGTTGGCACGACTGTGAGTGGGCTCGCACTCCAGCGGTGAGTCACCAGTCGCCGACTCACCGGCCAATATCGACATTGCGCACACAACATACACCAGACGGACTCCTTGCGCACCGAGGCTTCACCTGGATGCTATCGATGCGTCAGGACTAGCCAGACATACTCGAACACAAAGGAACTGACAAATACTTCGGTAAAACATGAAACATTGCTCGCTTTTGCTAACGCATGCGCACTTGCAACTCTATAAATAATACCCGCTGCAATTTAAAATTAATTGTAATTTAGAGTAGCGGTACATGGCCCAGTAGTGGCAGCCCCGACTTACAAGCAGTAAGTCGTGGTTTCGAACCCAGGCAGGTGCATTACTTTGTGTAATTTATTTCATCATCACTGCTCTCAAATCGGTGAAGGAAAACATCGTGAATAAAACCGGCCCTGTCCTGGAATCAAAAATTCGAAGACATGTGACATCTACCAACCCGCACTGAGCCCGGGTGCACTGAGCCCCGCACCATTCCCTCTCATAAAGAGGAGGCAGTGGGAACATTATAGGCTAATTATGCTTATAATAATAATTGCAATTTAAAAGTGAAGGTCAAAGGCCTCTTCTCATGCTGATAAGATAACGAACTTAGATCACCTCGTTGACGCACTGCTATTCTTGCAAATTCAGGTTTCCTTGAAAAGAGTTTTACTTCATAGTCATTTCATGAGTCAAATGACCTACACCATCGTCGACAGCATCATCACGCTTTGACCACAACCAGTTAACATGGTGGTCTTGAAATAGACAGGTAGTTGTAAAATGCGAGTATGTAAAAATACCCTCAGTGAAGCCGAAAGTCACTTGTTCTCCCCGTCATTGCGATATTTTTTTTGTTCTGGTCTATACCTGAAAACCTTTTAAAACCGTTAGGGAGATATTGGAGTACAACAGCACTATTTTTTTAATACCAGTTTTTAAGGTTATAACTTTAATTTAATTACCTCCATGGCCCGTTTACTATTAAAAGCATCGATCAGTTTATGTTTTTAGTGTGTTATGTTGAGTTCTACGGTAATTTTAATACGGTAAAACTCGTGATTTTTTACCCCAAAAAAAGTCGGTTCTCAGCAATATTTATTGCGTAGTGTTACTTAGACTGATGTACTCGTACACAGTTAAAAAGTACGTGCAGATTATTTAACATGTTGTATAACTTGTGTTTTATAACAAGTTATATAACAACGTTTTATAACACATGTTATGTAATATGATCTGCACGCACCTTTACACTTGGTTGACAGCTTCGTAAAGGGCCCAAGATACAAGTCCAAGTGATGGGTTGAGTAAAAGTAATTATTAAAGATATAATACGATTTTTATTCTTCAGTAAAATTGAAATTGCTTGAAATAAGAAGTGTCAAAAGTTAGAATTGCTTTGCTTTTTTGGCGGTTCTTACTTCACTGTCTTCGCTCAAATCAAATTCTTGTCTATTGCATAAAAGTGGCTGCTTAAATAATTACGTAAACTCAGGTAAATACTTTGACCTGATACCAGGATTAATGTTAGCAAAACACGTGAGTAAGCAGTACACGACGTGACAGAAATAATTAGAAAACACAGGTCGACGAATGACTTAGGGAGGATTTACCATAACAATGAAAATATGAAAATCTCCAGTTCGTCGTTTACAACTATAAATCAGAACAAGCCTATATTGTGTGTGGTGGATGGTTAAACTCAAAATATATAATTTTAGTGCATGATGAAGCGTGTTTATTTATGTTATTTTAAACTATCTGTAACAGTTGTTTACAAATAAAATAAATTACAATATGTTAAAATATATTTATTAACTTTTTACAAATTAGGTCAATAAAATTAACTATTGTTTAAACTTCACATAACACCCGACATTCAACACAACTTAAATATTTCAGTACTTAACAAAAAACATCAAAATGTAACTTTAAGAAGTATATTAAATAAGTGTAAGTATTGGTACCTAAATAGGTATAAGTGTATAAAAACGTGCTCTATACCATTTAAAACGACATTTATTTTTAGTTACATATAGAAAAATATTTTCGAGTTTTTTATAGAACTTTAAAAAGTCTTAAAGACTTATAGAAAAAATAGATTGGTACAGTAGTAACTTATAGTATTATCCTGGTAATAATTTTGAAAAGAATGAACAATCATTAAAGTTGTTGGTCGCTGCGATACATAGGTGAAAGTATCAGGTACTTACACTCACACATTAGGTACTTAAGTGCGTATAAAGTTGTATTTACCAAAATATCTCGTCCCAAATTACATTAGAAATATATAATATTACCATTAATTAATTCGTTTTAGGTTACACATAATATAACTTTAATTGAACGTATTTTTTTTTGTTAGACTAGTCTAACAAAATGTGTTACAATCGTGTGATAAAATACGAGTAAATAGGTACATAGAATTACCTTATATGAGAAGCCTAAGAATGTAGGTACTTTGTCAAAACTGGCCCCACTTTGCCTTTTAAATATATTACTTTTTACTTTATATTTACCTAATTAGACGCGTTTTATTCTTGTCGATTATGTTTATTTTGCGTCATTTCCGTTCTCTTCTTTATGATTTAACATAATGTGCATTATAATTTAAAATAATCTAGTTTTGGTTGATCTTAACACTTCCGCTGTCTTTACCTATCTGTTCTTGCGACTGTCTCCAAAATGGTATTTATAGTTATTGTTAAAGTTTCGTTAGTCGAGATAGGTTTAATCCTTCAGAGCAAACCTTCTCTACCTACCATTCGTTGACTACTTCTCGAAACTTAAATGTTTCAGTTCCGTAATTTTATAAACAGAACGATTACTTCTATCCTCCTATATTTACCAATATTAGATAAATTTTCAGCAAAAAGAACCCGGTTGAACAATGGTTCATTGTACAACATACTTTACCGTTTATATTCCTTACATGTACACAATCTATGGCCATTAAGGGCAGGTAGACCAAGCGAAATAGGCATTTAACGCTACCAAGAGTTGCCCGCGATTGCCGCAAAGCGAGCCGTGCGCTTACGTCGCGAGGAGTGTCACCTGTGTCACATTACAGATAAGCAGGCAGTAGGTCAACTTGTCTTATTGATTTATTTTTAAATTAAAATAAGGGATTTGATTCATTAAAAACTCGTTTTATTATAATTTGTAGTAATAGCGAAGTCTTTCGTTTTTTTGTAATAAATTAATTTGAGTAGATATTTTAAATGGAATAAACTCTGAACTATACTTATTACATTAATTGATGTTTTAGTTTCTAGGTCGGGTGTTCCAAATGCAATAGGTAACGCAAGGACGACAATGCCGCAAAGATCGCGTCATTATTATCATTTACGGAACAGATTAGGGTGATCATCGTGAGCTTTTTAGTCGACCTTGTTTAGGGTTCCGTACCCGAAGGGTAACCAACGGGAACCGGGGGGTACCCTATTAATAAGCCTTCGTTGTCCGTCCGTCCGTCTGTCAGCGGTCTGTATCTCATGATCTATAATAAGTAGACGATTGAATTTTTCACAGAATGTGTATCTCTGTTGCCTCTAAAAGAACAAATACGAAAAATTAAAAAAAATATATTAAAAAAGAACTCGATATTTGAATGAAAAATCGTATATTTTTTAATACAACAACGATAATATTATCAACTCTGTATCTCACGCATATGATAATCACCAAATGTGTCAAAATTATTATTCATGTATTCGGGGGGGTATGAGGAACAGGGTGTAAAGTTCCTCATCCCCCATAGAAAAGGGAGGATCCTCCGACCCGACGGGTGTTGTGTCCGACATATGTAAGTCGGGATTTTCTATATAGGCTAATGTCGCGGATAATGTTGATAGCGCGATGTAGGAATTGCCAATTTAGTTCGCATGTGTTGCGATAGATGTCGCTGTCGCCACATCACTCCCCTCCGAGACCGGAGGTCGATAGCAGACTGAGTCTTGATGCTTGCCAGGCCAGTGGAAGGTTCCAGTGAGTCGGAAACGGATGCCGCGTAGTTCTCGGTGAGTCGGAACTGTCTGCGGTGATGCCCCAGTGAGTCGGGGTGATGCTGCATTATGCTCCAGTGAGTCGGAGTGATGCTGTGCTGCGTAGTGGCTGGCTGCTGCGTCGACCAGGAGAGAAGTGCGTCTCTGCTTGCTGACCGGCCGAAGTGCAGTGTGCTGTGCCAAGGTCGCTGATGAGGCTGAGGGTGATGACCAGGTATGCGCTTCTGCTGCATGCTGGTGGTCAGGATACCCTTTGAAGCCGTGGTTGGAATGCATCTTTGAGTACTTTTTCTACGATGAAGGAGTCTTCTGTGTCTTCAGTTTCTCTAAAAAAGAGAAATATTGGTAAGTCTTACAAGTTTGTCTTACACATCCGAGTAAAAGCATTGTATGTAAAATGCGGTAAAAACATAAAATGTGGTACTTACGTTAATGTTACAGTTTTTTGTGTATCAACAGGATCCAATCCAATAAAAGAGGTTTTGGATACATCAGCCGTGTTTCTACATGATGCATTATCCATGTAGTACCTGAAAACCCACCCACATTATGTTAGTTAATGTACATTATGAGTATCCAGGACTTAAATACAGTAGAGCATCGATTATCCGAACGTCGTTCAACCGAATGACAGACTCCTTTTTCCGTTTGAGGTACGGAACCCTAATCTTGATCTATGGTAATTACATGACGCGGGCTAGCGGACTGCGAGTAAGGGTAACTCGCCGTCCGATCAAGGACCAAGCCCGGGTCCGCGGCGCGTCGTGTTCCACGCGCGCCTCAAAGAGCTGTCAGCAAACTGTCGGGGCCCAAATAGGGATGCCTGCCGGGGCCACGAATATGTCTTACCAGGATACCGTGGCCCTGGAACGCAAAGGGCAACCGAAGGAACAGGGTGGATTTTAATTAGTACAAGTCTGACAGTCCCTTCCGCTCCACTCAGAGCGGCAGGACTCATTTGATGATTTTACCACACGATAAAAAAAAAGATAATTACATACCTATTTTCGTTTGAATCCTCAGGTATCAGATTTGTTGCTGCGGCAGTGTTCATGTTAGTTTCTTCAGGCTGCCCAACTAACCTATAACAAAAAGTAAATGGAGTACCTATTTCACAGATGAAATTGATAGGTAGATATAGTAATTTACTGTTCGTTAGCAAACGCCAGGTTGAGATATCGAAATAGACAAAATATGATTTAATTTTATCAAAAATCTTAGCGTTCTCTAGTAGTACTGATATTTTTATATTGTGGCTCGCCACTCGCCAGGCAGGATACCGAACGAAAAGACAAAATATGAATTATCAAAAATCGTAGCGATCCTCGGTACTAATATTCATAAACTATAGTACGATGATCGTAAGTTTTAGACATTTACCAATCAGAGACTGAAGTAAAATAAAAATTAATTTTGAGACCAAATTACATTACAATACAAATAAAACATTTACGTAGGTACTTACTTCTTCACATATCTTTGGAGTGCATTCTTTCTATTTGTGTCTTTTATTGCTTTACACGACTTTTTTCGCCTGCGTTGTTTGTTGCCCATTATAATTTATAACTAACAAGCAACAAATTCTCAAAAAGAGATAGTATGGTGCGCGTAGTTGTCAAACTGACACAGGTCCGTCGTCCATAAGCGCCAACACGCGACTGAACGGACCTGTCCGAGCCGCCGCGATCGCTTTTAATTCTTATTTAAACATAGTAATTGAGAAAATCATTTTATCAATTCAAACTCTGCGAATTTGTCTTAAACTAATTAGTTTCTTAATTATAGTACAAAAATTAAATGTAAAAAATCAGTAATATAGTCATAATATTGAATAAACGATCTAAAAAGGGGTAACTTTGCGATTTTTTTCTATCGAGTGAAGTTCATCAGGTCTTGCAACTGAATGCGATTTTGACTAGATAAGATCCTTAACTATTACATATATTTTTTATTAAATTTAAAACACTGTATTTTTTGTCTCAGATTGTTTTAAAAAACTTAAATTCGGGTCCACCCAGCCTTAATTTAAGTATTATTCTATTCATATTAATATAAAACCGTACTGTTTGTTACATGACTTTTAAATATAGTAAAATTATATGATATAAATAACAAATTTATATATAATGCAATTATTTTGTTCAACGAATCTAAAGTGAGATATTTTTTCACTCATTTGCGACAGAATATCAGATGAAAAAATAAATAATATCAACATTCGATACAGATATCTAATAGAATAGTTTTATTATATGTAGAACAGCCTGGCAGCTAAGAACACAATCATAATGCTTTCGATTTTGAAATTCTGTAAATTACAAGACACCTATGTAGGTGTTCATGTTCCACTCTATGAAAATATTTCGAAACGTTTACTGTGCTCATATTAAAGTACCTCGAGACATACCACTCTTTGATAAAATCATTATTTTAACAATTCTCATGCTTGACACCAATAGCCACGTATATAAAAATAAAAGTTTAAAATAAGTGTTTATGGTAAAGATTGTGAAAAGTACAGTTAGATTTCGGCGTTCAGAATCGAGAGCGAAACGAATGTGTGTGATACGATAATAGGCTTCCGTTGAGGTTTATGGTAGTGCCAGCGCATGCGCGTGGAGATGGGGCGACGCTCACGCCGCCTGCGCCGTCGTCGTGCCGCGGTACTCCTTGAACAACAGGAACGAGCTCGCTGCGTACGCCGCAGTGTTGAAGATACCAAACACCTGTACAAACAACATTATATTTTAAACAATAGTCCAAAATATCTTCATATCAGAAACGATGATTAGCGTCATCGGTTTAGAACGTTCGACGAACATTGTGGTCTCTATTCCCTTTGATCAGGTTAGTGCTGCCTATATACAGATAAAACTACCATTTAGTGCGAAAGCCGTGACGTCAGTTACCTCGGTTGCTTTATGAATCAATTATGGAATTAATCATAGACTTGCAACTTTTGTAGACACTAAAGTATCCTCGATTGAGTGAATCCTGGATTTCAAAGTAATTTTTTAACTCTATCTCTCGCCAGGGATTTCTTCTGTATCGTGAGTGCGTAATATACGAACATTTTAACCCATATACACAAACAGCTAGACCCGGAACAACTATCTGTACGTGATATAAATATATGTTACGTGCGGGAATCGAACCCGCGACAAGCAGCAGCAGCAGTCAATTGCTCAGCTGCTGCGTCAACCATGCCGTCTATCAGATACTATTATACTATGTTAAGATACTGGACAAGGATCACCTTGCCATATCTTATCTCATCTCATCATATCTCATGGCTGACCTTGGTGCTTAGCCCTAGGTCCGCCATAAGAAAATGTCACATGACTTATATAACGTTTGTTACTGGTTTGTCAATATATATTTATTTATTATTTACTGGTTTGTCAGTTTAAAAACCCCAGCATCAAGATAATACTACCAACGAAAGTAAGTAGGTAGTCGATATGCAAATCAAAAATAGAAAGTACAAGATTGGTTTCGTCGTCTTTCTCAAAGAAAACTACTAAATATTATATACAGCTATCTTCATTAGTCTTATGGTCTTCACTCGTGTGTGTTCTAAATTATTTGCAATAAACCTACTTATTTGTTTTCATTTGTCGTTATAATATCAATCATTTTTAGTGGACTTTAGATCGTTCAAAGTAAATCGTCCTATCTTATTTTCTTAGTGTTCTAAACTTTATTGATATAACGGTAGCGAAACCTACAAAACTTAGCTTTGAAGTGTGTCTTTGGCGCTAATTAATCAATTTTAATTGGCAGATTCTTCTCCATGCCACCTAGCTAGCCCGTTGATTAATCGGGTATCTGTTAGCAGATAAATGGGATTTGTCCCAAACAATAATTATATTCTCCTAACCCACGAGGTTAAAATGCAAGGACCAAATTCAGTAATCTATGCTGAAAACTACACGATATCATGGTTTAGAAAAAGCTAACCGATGACACGGAACCTAACATTACATGAAACTTCCCTGGTACTACAAAAAATTAAGCGCTGGTTATTGTTACTGCACACGCTGTTCCAGATACGGTCAACGTTATTTTGTGCGATACTGTTGTCGTCACGCAGAGGTAACAGGAAATCATTATGGACCAGTACCTACCTATTATTAAAATGAAATATGCTTTACTAAATAACCTAAACTTTTTGACACTCAGATTATGTCTGGACCTTATCTATGACCTCCGAGTTTGTTTTGGCTGTTTCCTCTTAGATTAGTCATGTACGCAACACCGGCCCTAACTAGTTAAAAAAAAATACGTGTAAAAACCTATTTGCAAAATCAACATCATTCATTCACACCTACTATGGGATAGCCAATTAATTGAGATGATGATTTAACAATACTTACAGCAGCTGCAACATTGGCTCCATACGCATTCGTCCACCAGCCAGCCGTCGCTGCGAACAGGACGATGAAGGCGATCAGGTACATCAGTGTCTCTATACTTGTGCTGATCAACTCCTGGAAGGGTAAATATTATTTTCGTTAGAACAGCATTTCATAGACATAGAGAATTAGAGATAAAGGGGCACGTTTAATATACGAACTTCACATATAATTTAACATTAGAAAAGTCATGGTGTGTTATACAAGCAAAGGGAGAATAACTTTAATAATATAATACGTTATTCAACAAGCTATATAACTACTTCATGAAATGATTAAGAGACCTTGCATCCAGTACAAAAAACAATGATAATTCGTTTAGTTATAACGGCCTTATATTTTTTCTATTAATTTAGTAAGTAACGGACGCTTCATTTCAAAATTATAATCATTAGAAACCTGCATTTCCGTGAGTCAATCACTGTATTTTGTTTCTATGAAAACCGTAATCGTAGGCCACAGGCACACAGGCCTTATCTCTGAAAGAGAGAGTGGGACCACACAGGCCCAGTGCGGGTTGGTAGATGTCACATGCCTTCGATTTGTCGGTGCCAGGACATGCTGGTTTTGTCAAGAATTTTTTTCCTTCACTGTTTTGAGTTCTGGTAGACTGGTACTATATAACTGATGCATACCAGTAAACTATACAAATATGTACTTACAGATAAAAGCCAGTTGATGGGTACTTTGAGAGCATCTTTGATGCTGAACAGAAAGACGAAACTCCACATGAGCGTGGTAATGAAACTGGTGACGGCGACAAACACGAACCACGTGGAGTACCATGGTGACGCCAAGGCCATACACAGGATACCCAGAACCTGGAATAGAATAACCAAATATTATTAAAAAAAAAGTAGTATGGTCGAGTTTTGAGTATGAATGTGGAGGGGTATACGATACCAGGAATACCAAAGAAACGATGGATAAACTGTATAGAATGACATGGCAAAAAAAGAGGTGTCTGATGAGATGGCGAGTAACAGAGAAATATTATGGAAGAAGAAAAAAAAATGAATTGGGATAAGGGCAAGAGAATAATGATGATGGCGTAGTATCTTGCCCATATTTTTTATATGTAACTACATGTGTGACTGGCCAACATACATAATATATTATATTTCTGTGTGAATTTTGACGAGTGCCTCTTAATTGCGTAAATGAATAAATGGTTTGACTTTGAAAAATTAAGCCTAGTCAATTATAATTTGTAAGTTGTCTATCGCCATTTATAAATGACACAATTTCCAGATGTTCTTATTTTAGCTTTAGATTACTGCCGCAACATTGTCGTTTCTCACTCTCTTCGCCTCTTTTTTCTGCTTTGGTATTTATAAAATGTAGAATAGTGGTCAAATTCGTCATTAAATTTTGAGATAGGTAAAATAACGCTGCATCCTAGATTCACCGGTTAGATTTTAATTCAACTCTGCCAACCATTAACCTTCATTTTAGGAGCTCGGTTAAAGTGAAATTGATTGCTCTCTCAAAAAAAAACATTTGAATTTGAATTCCAAATATAACTCGTAGATATATTTAGTGAGGTAATTTTATTCCTAACGAGTTAAATTAATGATAGAAACATGGTAAATATCCCGTTTTTAGAATTAATAATAGAGGTAAATTAAGCATGTAACACGTAACTAATTTTACTAATTTTATATTTTAGCCAACAAACGTATATTTTAAAGCACTACTGTGTTTTTTCGACCTGCACAAGGTTTGAAACTTGTTTTCTAATGTCAATATGTGATATTATGTATTTTCATGTCACAGGTTTCCAATCTTATCATTCTCCAGTTGTGATAATGTGATAAAGATGATCCCAGAACATGATTACATGACGCATCGTCAATCATACTTTTTTGCTAAAGGTCGAACTCAAAATAACTATGCGCACAGCTAGCTGTAATTAAATAAAATATGAACTGGTAAACGACATTGGAGTTAGTAAAATAAAATATGCTAAGCTAAAGAAAACCAATAGAGAATATTATATTATGTAGCTAATAGTACATCAAGCAACTTTGTAAGTGTCAAACAATATATACAAAAATAATATAGCCAATGGCTAACACAGCAAAAGATGTATGTGACTTTGTTGTTTAGATTACGTATTTTTTATCGCAGGAACGATAACATTATTATCAGGTTTCGCTTTCGAGAGGTATTTTTTGCGATATTTATTTTTGATTTTTTCCTGTGGGCAAAAGTGATGCCAATGATTGATAGATCTATGCAGTGTACTGCATTGGTTGTGCATCATTTTGTTGTCATGTTCATCAGTCATCCAAGGATTTTAGGTCTATTCTTCTTCGGTATATGGCTGATCCTTTAATTTGTTCTGGTGGATTGGAGCTATGGAGCATTTGCTATGGTCATAATAATATGACTTATTTCTATATTCACTTTTGTATGTTTTAATTTAACTCACACCCACTTACTGGCTTATTTCATTAGTTTCATACAATTTAGTTGGTGGAACATATTTTCACTAAGCCAATTAGTTCAATACTAATATAACAAATTGAGCAACTACGTAATACTATTGGGTGGTGCTATAAACAACGGCAGTCGGCATCGTCTATTATCGCCTGCGATTTCTATTTAATTGCTAATTTCATTAATTTCGCTTTAGTGTATAATAATAGCGTCTTTTGTTTCTCTAATGTATACCGTTTAAGTATTAAATTACCCTTTAACTAATTACTGTTGGGCTAATGTTCTTGCATTGATGACCTTTTGCATTATATCTCACAAAATTAAACACATATTTTTACTTGCGTAGTTTTTAAATAGTCATGATCAGTGCAAGGTAACAGATCAACTGCCCGCTAGCGGTGATATCCCACTAGGACAACGGTGTCAGGTAAATGTGAGCCATTAGCGTCCATCGAAGAAGGCGGCTGCGCTGGCGCAGGCGCAGGTAAGCGCGCACACGGCCGCGCCGCGCCACACGGCCTCTACGAGCCAAACCGGTTTGATATCGCGCGCGAACACGAACCCTCTGTCGCAATGCCCACTAACAGGTGTTGTTTGTAGAAATTCCATCCGATAACCAAACAGGCAAACATTGTCTTACAATATATTGCACGTTTGCGACCGGCGACTGTCCCACCAAGACATTAAGGCACTCAACGCGCTCTCCGTCCGAACATAATTCATCGAAAGCACAACTCAGATGACATCCGCTCCACAAGTATAAATGTTAACGTACGAGTACGTCCCTACCTCGCTAAGGAGGGACGGAAATGTGTGTCAAATGAAGCACGTGCACAGTTGCATATAATATGGAGAAAGTGCGTCGCCGGGCGCAGTCGCGGGGCAGAGAGGTCGTGTGGACGTATATGTGACGCGACCGCCATACCGAGCTCTATCAATGGGTTCACAGACCATCATCGCTTTTACACGTTGCAGTCTCGCTCCAAATAACAAAACGTGGCCGGATTTCCGACATCACTGTGTTCCATATCTACATATTCTATTGACGAAAGTGCCACTAATAATAGGACACACCCACGGAATTTATATGGAAGTACAGGACAACACAATACTGCAGTCTTTGCTAGAATAATATAACTTGTCAAAGTCGCTCCAAATGGTCCAGTAGGATTTGTGTCCAAAAAATCAAGTAGCGTGTAAAACCCTTCTCAAATGCGTCACCACAATATTCGATTTGGCCAAACTTCACATTTCAAGTTATCGTTACTGACCCAAATATTAAGCGTTCGCTTAGCGTGGGTCTAGTGTAGGCGTTCGTTGAACGCCATCGCAGCGCTGAAGCCACGACTACACCTCGTACGGCAAGGATTTTTGGCAAAAACACGTTCCGTCGCGGACCTTCTACGCTGTTTCTTCTCATAGCTGCTACGCGAATCGCGTAGCAAATACGAAGAACCGTAGCGCTGCTACGCAGAGTCACCGCTGTGCCCACGGGCCTTCTACGCCGTTTCCTCGTAGCTGCTATGCGAATTGTGTAGCTGCTACGCAGTCACCGCTGTGCACGCGTACGGACCTTCTACGCCGTTTCCTCGTAGCTGCTAGCTGCTACGCGATGACTCGATGAGTGTAGCAACTATGAAGAGGTGTAGAACTGCTACGTAGAGGTACCGCTGCGTCCACGGACCTGATACGCAGTTCAAACTGACCAGCGTACTATGTGTTCCTACCGCAAGTGAAAGTACCACTATATCACTATGAGTAGCAGAATTTAATATAAGAGATAACAAAATCTCATCATTAGACAATTATTCATAGGGCACGCCACGATAGTGGCGGTAAGTCCCCTCTTTGAGGAGTGGCTGGAGAGGCGCCACGGCGCCCTCACCTTCCGTCTGACGCAGGTACTCACCGGACACGGTTGTTTCGGGAGGTACCTGCACCGAATCAGGCGGGAGGAAACGCCCGGATGTCACCATTGTGAGGATCGACCGGAGGACACGGTGGAGCACACCGTGGAGGTGTGTCCCGCTTGGGCGGAGCCCCGCCGTGTTCTCGTAGCGGCGATCGGCGGCGGCGACCTCTCGCGTCCGGCCCTGGTGCAAGCCATGGTCCGGGGCGAGGAGGAATGGGACGCCGTCGCCTCGTTCTGCGAAGCAGTGATGCTAGCGAAGGAGGTGGCGGAACGTGAGAGGGAGAGAACCTCTCGTCCCAGCCGCCGCGGGAGGCGCTCCGGGCGTCGGGGGCCACGTGATGGCTTCCGGCCACCGTAGACGCGGGCCTGTGGACGGTGAGTGATGGGTAAGCTTGCCGTCCGTCCGTCTTATGACGACAACAGGCCGTGTCGACGGCGCGTTCGTGTTCCACGCGCGCCTCAAAGAGATGTCAGCAACATGGAAGGGGCCCGCAAGGGCCGACGCCTGTCGAGGCTGCGGGTTGTCCGCAAGGGATACCGAGGCCTCGACATGAAGGGCGAAGAAGGAACATGGGTGGTTTTTAGTCAGTAGAAGTCTGACACTCCCTTTCGCTCTGCCCAAGAGCGGAAGGGGTTATTTGATGATTTCCCACCCCCCAAAAAAAAAAAAAAAAGACAATTATTCATAGCTTCAAGGAAAAAAAAGGAAGTAATTCACAATTGCCTTTTGTCTTCTTACTTCTTCTAAAATGATATATATTTATCTACATGTAAGTTTTATAATTCAATATTAGCAATTATTTTGACTTATTGCTTAGCTGTAGTACTCGTATAGTTAGCGTGTATTTGTGTCGTTACTCTGCTCCCATGTGAAGGTACAATGCGCAATAATTGCCCTTGAAGTTAATACCAATTCAGAATGGCGGTTAATTAAAGCGCCTCCATCGATCCGTGCTTATTCTTAACCGTAGAACGTATTATTATTGAATCGAATTACAGCGGTAAACGTTTCTGAATACCGTTGCATGACTATTGAAACACTTAGTTTGTAGAACAATATCCAGGAAAATGGACACAAAGCGGTTAATAGTATAAAAAATAAGTGATGAATGCGTTTGTCTGACACTGTTCCGTAAGTGTGGTGTTGTATTGGAGTCGATCCAGCAACGCAACGGTTGCGAAGTGAAAATGCAATCAAGTAACATAACATTGGGGTCAATGGGTGCGTGCCGGCGTGGCGGCTGCGGCGCGGCGGCGGTTTGCTGGCCAACTTGCCCAAACACTGGCTAGTCAGTAGTCGGTTCATTGACCATACTTCCGCATAGGGTTCAAAATCAACTTCGTGAAATGGAAACCGATTAGTTGACCTTAAGACTTAACTTTCACCTCGGCACAGTACTGACTTGCCGATGTGTGTTTAGCTTAACTAGTTTATTTTTATACGAATTCAAATTTTCTGTATAATATAATTTAAAAATGTTTGGCATTAGCGTCTAATGATAGGTATTCAACATCACCACAAAATTGCCAAGTCGTATCTTCGTATTTCTAATGGCCTTAAGTAAGTAGTAAGTTATATTCATTAAAAAAACCAGTTAGACAACGTTGTTATGTAACTTGGGCTATTGTTTTAAACGACAAGCTACTCAGTTGCAATAAAATTTTTATTTATTCTTGTAGCGCTAAAAAGACGAACTTCCTTGTCAAGTCGGTAACATTCAATTATCAAATATACAATGATGTTGACCTTGACAGATAATATTATAAAATAACATTCAATATATATAGGTACCCACATACTAACAGCATGCCAATCGGCGACGATTTGACGTTGTTAGTGAATTTTAATTTGGTGTTCGCTCACGCTCAAGAAAATGACGCAATCCTCAGATCTAGTCAGACTTCGATTTGAGCAAGCCAAGTGCCTGGCCACCAATTGAGTCGCCTAGTTTAATGGCTACGAGCTACGAATGGCATTCGAGCCAACTAGATATACTGTAACAACCTGAATGCCTCCGCATTCTTCGCTGCTTATGTATACCTCCATCAAGATTAATCCAGCCAGTAGGTGTAACCCACGCAATAACCTTTTTCATATCGACTTTGACCGCAGCTTGAACTTTATAAATATTGATTTCTACGAAAGTGCAAAAGTCAACCCGAACAGAGTGATTTTAAAAGAAAGTTATTTCAATTTCATTGACCTTGATTTCGCAACCGCGGCTGTTGAGCGTACGACAACGCAGCATGGATTGTCGAAAGTGATGTTTACTAACAGATGAATACAATAACATTAAAACTGGGCTGCTTCTGCTTGAATCGAAAATAAACGAACGAGAATTACATTTGATCCTCATAAAATATTGAAGTCAGGAATACGTATTACGTGTCTTTTTCTTGTGACCTTCGGCGACTAATATGAAAGCTACACACACATAGGTACATATTATTGAAACAACACAAATGTAGCATGCGCAGAAGTAACGCTGTATTCGTCGCAATAACGTTGATGAGATGAGACTAAATACGAGTGGCTTGGTTTAGACAACCAAGCTACACCAGCGATGACTTGAGAAGCTTGCGGGCTGTAACTGTGGAGCAAACAATGGGCACTCAGTGTGTTACATTCACAGGGAAATGTGCTCTGTGTGAATATACAACGTCGCGGTTGGATGACATCAATCCAAGCAGACTGCCGCTGTTGTTTAACCAAGCTGTTCATCCAAAAGCCTATTTTCAATTCGAAGCAGTTTACCAACGTTGGTAAAGGCATTTTGCGAGGATAAGTACAGTCAAGTTAGAGAACATTTCAATCGGGTGCATTCTATGGTAGAACTAAAATTAAGAAGTCTCTTTTCATCTGACATCAAGTAACTCTACCGGTACACAAAGATGTTTTTGTCTAAAATGTACATACTACTCAACTCAATTATTAGTCAATAGACTAGCTGTAAAAAGACACTTAACATTCTGAATGTTAAGTGTCATAATGCTCTGGGAATACCTACTTGAATATTGACCTAGGTTACGTTTACTGGCAATACCAACTACCTTCGTGATCAAGTTTTGGTATGTACCATTAACAAAGTAAATAACATACAAGGTGTTGCTAGTCATCACATCACACAAGTGCCTAACTAACTACATTCCTTTTAATCAAAAAATTAAACCCAAGGCTGAGAGGATCAGTAACTCAATAGAGGCGATTTGAGAGGTGTTGGAAGTCAAACGTCAGAGGTCACACTACGAATACCTCGAGGATCTTACACTAATTAATGAAAGTACTCGAACTCTACAACCATCTAATGAGTATAACACTTGTTCTCGTTTTAAACGTGAGATGTTAGAGCTGGATTATGAAAATGTTTTTTATTAAAAGTGTATGTTTGCAGTTGTCTATGATCTCCGTGACCCGTTTTCTCGGACGATGCTAACAAGAAAAATAAGAGAACAACAGATGAGCGTCCTCCCAAAATAACCGACCGTGCTGTAGCGGCAGACGAATATACACTGTTGTATAAACGAGATTAAACCATGACATAATGAAAGATAAGCCGAGTGATAGCTTTCCCGTGCACAATACCAGCCGGGCAGCCCAATGACATCTCAGCGCAAAATCTTCCAACTACTAAATTTTGCTAACTACGCATCTACTTCGCGTTGTTAAATATTCAACACATCATACTGAAATTATAGCATTAAATATAGCATTAGTACCTACTATTTACAGACGGTGCGCTGTAATAATTTGAACTCACGCTTAGTTCTTGTTATTTGGATATTTTACTGTTGTTTTTCCTTTGTAAATACGAACCTATTACCAAGTTAGTCTCTCCTGCATACACTGTTGCTTTACATGCATACAGTACACGTGAACTAAGCGTTTAGGTGTGTCGCAAGCTTTGGAGCATAGCGTACGTATACAATGCGAAAATTTCGAAACACATTTTTGTGTTCGACGTGAGTATGTAATAGGTAGTTATACTGTAACGTTAACCGTGTTCTTAGATATGGATTTTCAGTAACAATGTTTTAGGTTAATGTAAGTGCCAACGCGTTGTTCGGTAGCAACAGTCCTATCCGAGATGGGAAACCAAAAAGACTTAGGTAAGTAAATTGATTATGTAATTTTAAAACGCCCTTCAGTATAAGTTGTAGTGGTGTAAGGGGGTAATTGTCAAAACCTCTTCAAATAATAAAATACAAACAAACACTCTTTGAAACAGACGATGATGAACTTTAAAGAATGAAAGTGAGCAAAGAGGAAACTTTCCTATCCGAATTGCGTAAGAAACTCATTAAACTTTCAACCTAGACGTTGCCCAGTCAACTTAGTTCTTGTGGTAAACTGTGTTTGACTAGTGAAAACGATTATGAGTACTCGCAAGTACATATTATTGAGCGGTTTAAATGATGGGAAAACGACAAGTTGTCACACCGGACTGCGTCGACTCAAAGACGCGTAGGTACGGCGTTGGCTGGCCATGGCGGACCACATGTTGACAGTACTACTTTCATTTTGATGCCAACTTTCACCCGATGTCGCTCTCGAATAAGCTACGAATGCAAAATTTTAATAGTCTGTTAATATGCTTGTTATTTTTTTGCTTATTACATATTCCGATCGATATCACTTCTTGTTCCGTTCATTTCTAGTGTCTTTCCCCTTATCTGTTTTAATAAAGTACCATTAAATCCATTTTTATTACAGACACACTTGTTTCATTAAGTTGTCAATTAGTGAAATCTAAGAACTAAAGCCTGAAACCGATATTACATATTGAATAGGTACACGTATGATTTGAAACAATGACACATATTGTTTGATAACATGTTTCGACTGCATTATCGTCAACAGATCTTTGCTATCATATTTTTATTTACCTACAAGCTTAGCAGGTGAATTATGAAGAATGTGATGTGAATGTATGTACACACCAAATTATGTACGATAACAAAGAAAGAAAAATACACTTTAAGAGATTAATAATTGGATTATGACGCAGCGTCGCTATCAATATATTTTGACGAATAATACAGAAAGTTTTTACATTTAGACAACTATGTTTTGTCTTGCCTTCACAGTCCATCCATTATTTCTTTGGTCTTCCATTATTAAAGCGACCTTCGTTTTCCTCACTACTTTTTCCTCAATTTAGTGCTCGTTAGGTACTTGCTTGAAAATAAAATCGCTGAGCACTTAAAACCCTTAAAGAACCAACCAGTTAAGTTAAAAATATCTAATTGATGTAGACGATATTAGGGACGAAGTTATTGAAATATATTAACCACTTTTATTTGAGCTATATTTTATTTATACACACAATAACGTATACGTAACGTATAACGTAGATTCTGTTTCAATCTTAAACGACTCCTGAGTAAATTAAATAATAGAATGGTAAGTAAAGTGCAATGTTGCCCAGCCTTGAAATTGACAGCTACGAATATTATAAAGGGTCTGCAACGACGATTACCTACCCATGATTGCATATAGATCGTTAGCATTTATCTCTACAAACTGTTAAAAAGTTAAGAGCGTGGATTTTTGCTAAATTGGATTTTAACCAAAAAAATCTAATTATTCCGTCAGATAGATTTTCAAAAAATAATGGACACATTTTTTATTTTGTCACATAATCAAAAGATGAAGACGATACAGTGATTCGAAAAGTCGTGACACGTCACAACCACAGAACAGATAAGACCTCTTTTATCTGTTCTGTGGTCACAACGTTAGTACATTTTGACAAACACAAAATGACGTCACAAGCCCCCACTTATGACCTTTGACACGTTTTATTTTCGTATTTTTTTATTAATTTGATAAAACAAAAAACACGTATCTAATATTTTTCGATAATCTAACAGATGGACTAATTAGATTTTTTTCGTTAAATACCCTATTCTAAACATCAATAGAGGCAGGCATCCATCAGCACGAAACTCTAACACAATAGGAAAACTGCAGTGTTTACAGAAACTGAATGGAATGATACAGACAAAAACAACAACATTCATGCAAAGGCAAAGACTGTGTGTAATGTGTCATCGTTTGCTTATTCATGGATATTCATAGCATGTTACGTAAACTTTGCAAATATATTAAGGTACGTTTAATAATACTTGTTTTTCGTTTATGGGTAGCACCCGATTATTATGTGCATGATGAAAATTAGGGAAAAACAACTTATCTTGCTATGTCGGAAGCGTCTATCGGTTTCTGTATACCATGAGGTACAAGAAAAGAATTTTAAGGGCTTTTAAATCAATATTACTTTTGCCACTGCAGATACGATTTGGTACGCCATAACTCAACCTGAACCCAATCCCACATTGTTCTTTCTGCAATATGTTATCGTTCACCGATAGTGCCGCCAAACGCTAAGGCCATAGTTGAATGACATTTCTAGGTTTAACTGTAACCAGTTTATAACCGATTGAATTTGCGATAACAACCCCTAGCTAATATTTGTTGTTTGATAAGCTGATAACCAATGTATGAAAGTTACATATTGCCCGTAAAGTTCCCATTCAAAAGCATGATAAAATTATGATACCCTTTTTTTGGGCAGTCATTTTAAATGTAGACTAGACTGGTCGTCGGATGTCGTATCTACTTTTACTCGCAACTTGGATCTCAAACAGATTTGGTTGGATTTGTAATGTCACGTAATGTGAAAGCGAAAGCGACGCGTAACCGTATGTTTTTACTGTAAGAGTCGAAACACAGGGCCATAATATTATTATACAACAAAATTCTGCTGTACAGAACTGATAGAATTAATGTCGCCAATAAGGAAATTATTGTGTAAGGTTCTATTTTGCCCTTTGAAGATCTTTGACATTCTAAATATTTATATTTGTATAACAATTCAAGAAAAGCGACAAGAACCGAACTGAAGAATGCCCTTTTTTTTTGGGGGGTGGGATATCATCAAATAACCCCTCCCGCTCTTGGGCAGAGCGGAAGGGAATGTTAGACTTCTACTGACTAAAATCCACCCATGTTCCTTCTTAGCCCTTGTGCCGAAGCCGCGGTATCTCTTTCGAACAACCCGCAGCCCCGATGAGATCTAAAGAATGCCTTGGAAGCACTTTGTTCATTGTCTAAAAGTATTATCAATATAAGCTGAATAAGGGATAGAGAAACAGCAAGAGCAGTTAAAGAACACCGACCTTGAAATAATTATGCATCCGTGGCAACAACAGTATATTTCTGCACCTTTCGTTAGATAATCGTACAGGATAAATTAATAAGAGCTCCAATTAGAACAATTAATCTAATTGAAGTCAAAGACGAGCAAGGGGAAGTAAATAATACTTAGCACGTGATCTTACTCATCAAGACATGTTAACTACTAGTTAACATTGGTACATAATTAATAATGCTATCATTGCACTTGTTCTACGAATGATGATACTGATTAACTGGTAGATTTAGAACCACAAGTATCTTATCCTGAGATTAAACCTGAGATATAAATGTAATGCACTATTGCAAGAGTTAAACTTAGCGTCACAAAAGAGAAATATTTCTCAAGGATTCGTCTTCAAGTGAGTATTGTTGTGTGCTTATAACATTAATCCGACTTATATGGGCAGCTGTATTATTGGAGCAGAGGCAAGGACGGACGATGATATCAGCGAGCTGAGCCCGAGTAGGCGATGGCGAACACACACCCAGTCAAAATATGACGAATCCTTCATATTAAAGTTTAAATAAGGCGGACTTTTAGTAGTACCAACTTATATTTATTGCCTCGAGAACTGACTAACTATTTCAAGGTCGGTAAGGTGACAAAGAAAGAATGACATTTTTCAGTGACGTAGGTACGGCCTAAGTAATTAATTAACGAGTCACAGCAGGTAAAGAAATGCGCGGAGATTGTTTATTAGTTCTAAGTAGCTATGTTCTGGAGATATTATTTCTTATTGAACTTATGATATTAGGTACTTCAGGTTTTTCTTAAAATTTCCTCTATTCATTCCACTACACTCAAGAAACGTTCGTTCGTTCATATTAGATGTCCACATTCTTATTGACTAAACGATATTTTATCAATAAGGGAACCTAAAACCTTCACAATACAAAAATACCAGAAATATTCACTATGACTAAGCTTCTGACTAATCGTTATCTTGTTAGATGGATACGTTATCTTGTATTAAAGATAGCAAGCAAGAATAATCTAAACCTAAAATAAATAGAAACACAAAAAAAATATATTATTTATTAGTCATATACCTTTTTTTGTTTTTGGGGGGGCGTGGGAAATCATCATATGACTCCTCTCGCTCTGGGCAGACCGGTAGGGAGTGTCTGACTTCTACTGACTAAAAACCACCCATGTTCCTTCTTAGCCCTTTGTGTCGAGGTTGCGGTATCTCTTTCGAACAACCCGCAGTCCCGACGGGATTAGTCATACACCTTTTTTTTTGGTGGGTGGAAAATCATCAAATAACCCCTCCCGCTCTTGGGCAGAGCGAAAGGGAGTGACAGACGTCTACTGACTAAAAACCACCCATGTTCCTTCTTAGCCCTTCATGTCGAGGCCGCGGTATCTCTTGCGAACAAGCCCCGACGGGTTAGTCATACACCTAAGTTAACTTTCAAAACATGCCTGACAATCCTAAATGAATGCCCCTTAATAACCAATCAACTTGTACTAATACATTTAAAACTAACAAAAAAATTAAAATAAATCGATTAAGTAATTAGATGCTGAATGACTTCATCTGTGATGACTCTGATGAGACGTAGTAAATGAGGAAACATCTTGTAGTGAATAACAAAACAACACATTACAAGAATGTTTTGTACAAATACGGTACCTACTCTATAATAGAGTCTGCATGGTGTTGGTGCCTATCCAGCCCTATTTGTTGTATTAATTGTTTACTTTCTTTTGTAGACTGTACCTACCTACCAAATTATTAACCTCCTGTCAGTTTCAGGGAAGTTATGTGATTACAGGCCACTTATTTTAAACTAGCTGTTACTCGCGGCCTACGTCCGTGTGAAATTACCATCATAAAAATATTACTTCCCTATTTAAATCGGATTTTGTTAACAATTTCAAGGGTTTCCATTTTTACACGGAACCCTCACACTTTATCTACAACATCAGCTACCTGTCAATAAAAATCCCGTCAAAATCGGTCCCGCCGCGCCGCCGTTCCGAAGATAAGCCGGAACAAACAGACAAACAAAAATTTTAAAGAAATATTGTTAACTTTACAAACTAAGTAGAAATATTTCCATAAAGTTTTGTATTACAATAGGTTGATAGGTACCTACTTGATTGATTTCCCTAAAACCCACTGTAACAATAGGTTGATAGATACGTAGGTATCTATCAACCTATTGTTACAGTGGGTTTTAGTACTTGATTGATTTCCCTAAACCCCACTGTAAGTGCTTACGAGTGGTTATTGAGAACCGGAAGAATCCGAACCCTTAGGGACATGGTAGATTTGAAACCTTAAGTTGTGAATTTAAGAATACGTTGGATCCAGCAAACGCCAACCACATTATTTCCTAGTCTATTAAGAATAATGTCGCCCAATGCTGCTTTCTGAAAGATTGGTAGGTACCTACCTAGTCTGTACTGTAACATAAAAAAATAAATGAATTTGAAAAATCATTAGAAACAAAAAGCCTCAGATGGAATATTCAATAGTAGTGTTTCGCAGTGTTAGTGAATGGAGGAGTACGATTATCTCGCCTCCTCCGCAAGCGGCTCGGCAGTCGTACAACCTGCGGAGTCAGCCCCCTCCGACCGCGCCCCGCGCCGTCTCTTGCTGCCTAGTGCCTGCTGACCTCCACGACACCAAAAAGCATTCTCAGCGACAATATGCAACGTCTTATGGCCTCGATAACTCATATGCATAAAATACATTATGCTAGTGAACACGCTCTCTCACGGTACGAGCGCCCGTAACTTTAATGTTGACGCACCTAGCTTAGGAGATGGTGGATATTTATAAAATTACTGTTAGCATCATTCTACTTAACACATTAAATCCCGCTTTTTGTAGGCAAAACTTTTACTAAATTAACCCTAGAGTAGAACACATAGAAGCAAGGTACCAGGCCGTTACGGTACCTAGAGGACCGATGCTGTAAGAGTAGCGTTAGTAAATTCATTCGTTAGATGAATGGTAAAATACTTACATGCTAATGAATGAGTAAGTAAGGAATATGTTATTTACCAATAGTTTTTATAAAGTAATTTATTTTTGGAATAATTATGTGCATCGCCGTAATTCAACAAAATTAATTAAAACAGTTGGTACTTACAAGTTGTATTATTTTCAAAAGGCCTGGTGGAGTTTTAAAATAGTTAATGTCGATTTTAAGCCAATCCAGCGCACCGCCTTGCTGAGATGGAGGTGCAGTTGGTTTGTTGTGTTCCGTAGTCACTACTGTCTCGGGCGCCATCATTATTTGAATAAAAGTTTCGTTTTAAAAAGTTGAGTTCGTGTGCGTAGATCACGAGCACTGCCACTGTAATATTTAGTACACTGTGGACGCGGCACACATTTTCGTCCGTCGGTGGCGAGCGTAGTATCGTCCGTGCAGCGCACAACTGTCGAGCGGAACCAAAAAGTGGCGGGACTGCCGGCCGCGGGGAACTAGTATGGTGGTGATGGCGTTTGTGCCACAAGTAGGTAGTACGACCTGCCCGGTGCGGTGACGGAATGCTACGCATATTATTAGTTATGTAGGTGCTCAGCTCAATGTGTGTCGCGAACATAAAAAGGCAAGTAGCTAAATCACTTACCACTTAGCACATTAGAATACCTACAAATAAACTGACACAAGCACAGAACTATACTTCCCTGATAAACCATTTGGATACTTTATTCTTATGTTACTTCAACATACGTTTTGTATTATAACCACTTTGTCCACCCTAGGAGGAGAGACCATAATTATAATGTCTTATCAATAAGAGTGAAAGCATGAATAAAATTCAAAACGACAAAATATCCCGCTTAGATTCAGTATGCAAGAAAAAAACTAGTAGGCCGCGATTCACCTTCTCAAAAAGGCCTAATTTTTCAAAAATATCCTCTCATAGTTCAATCGGGTATTTGATTCGAGTTACATTTTAAAGTCTTAACAATGGGAGACTACCGCCATCTATTGTAAAATGATTGAACTTTTAAAATAGAATTATCAGTAATAGAGAGGAGCCCAGAGATTTTTCAGGAAGCACAGCCTATTCAGCATTAACCCTGACAGCTGAGTTGGTAGTTCGTGAATATGAAGTAATAGGGTAGTTAACATAAAAAATCCAATTAGTCCGTCAAATAGATTTCCAAAAATATTGGACACATATTTTTTCTTGTTTCACGTAATTAAACAATGAAGACGATACAGTGCTTTGAAAACTGGTTTGACGTCATATTCTAAGACATTAGTATGACATTTTTTACCTGTGGGCTGTGAGTGACGTCACAAACCCCCACTCAAATCTTTGATGCGTTTATCATCGTCAATTTTGATTGATTTGATAAAACAAAAAATATGGATCTAATATTTTTCGGTAATCTAAAAGACGGACTAATTAGAATCATATTTTTTTTAGTCAGGAAACATCCCTATCCTAAAACTTTACTATTTTATAGCACTTCCGGCAGGGCGCCAATTTTAGTTTTCAAAGGGGTTTAGTAAACAGGCTGTTCACTTCATCTCACCGTACGGACCCTGAACCAAAAAAAAGTGCTTGAAGAAATTATTGTAGCTTTTCACTAATCTGGAAGGGGACTATAAAAATCTCGAGTCCTGCAAACAATCAGGTATCTTTGGCAATGCTGCTCCTGCTAGCAGCTAGTTACTGCAAGTGCATAATTGGTGCCTCTTTATCTGAACTAGATAAGCAACACAAATACCGATGCGACACACTCCGCATATGCATAGGCTCTAAATGAGTACATGCTGATTATGTGATATAAGATTGGTGCAGGTGACACCAACTCGGCGCAGTAGGTGAACTTGGTAGGTACCTACCTCGCAAAACTAATCATTCGCTATTATTGGTCTACCTGCTCAGAAGTCATTTTCATGTCAGTAAACGTTCGTGAATGACATGTTTGAGAATGTATTTTTAACCTAATTCAAAAAGAAGGAGATCATCAATTCGTCAGATCTTTGTTTTTTTTTTTATGTATGTTACCCGGTTACTCGGAGATGGCTGGCGGCTAGACTGATCTAGTTTTTTTTTTTAAAGGGTATACTTTTTCTAAAATGCATTTTTTTTTAAATGCAGGTTCAGGTAAGCAAAAGATACCGATCGAGCGTGCACGGCTATATAGGTATAAAAGTAACACGGACGAGATCTCAGACCATTTCAAATAGCTGACATTACAACGATGAGGGTAGCAGTGACATTCGAGGGGTTGGGGACAGGTCTACCCATACCATTCCGGAATTGAAGAGGAATACCGTGTAGTTTTAGGCAGTAGGAGTCTGACAAACACCTGCGACCACCCAGGGGCGTAGCTACCGCGCCGTATGATAAATGATACGGGCCCTCGGGCAACAGGGGGCCCAAGACATCATTTTTAAGGTTCTCTTAATAAGGGAATGTGCTTATGAGTTCTTATGAGAATAAATGATCTTAAACGTCACATAGTATTAAATCCGCCATATAAAGGGTGTAAAAGTACCCTTAACGCAAACGAAGGTCATTTGTTCTCCCCACCACTGCGATCATTTTTTTGTTCTAGACCATACCTGGGAACCCCCTAGTTGCGGAGATATTGGGGGTCAAAGTTCAAAATTTTTCACAGCTGTTTTTGTAAATACTAGTATTTCAGGTTTTAACTTTACTTCAATTACCTCCATGACCCGTTTACTATTCAAAGCATCCACTAGCACAATGTTTAAGGAGTGCTACTTTGAGTTTTACCGTAAAATGTGATTTTTGACCCCAAAAAAAATTCAAACCCAGCAATAAATTTTGCGTAGGGGTACTTGGTTTGATGTACAGAATGCTTGGTTGTCGGATGCGTGAAGGGTTCGTTTACACCCTGTATGTAGGCCACTCATCACCAATGAATGTTACAAATCTTAAATGCTTAAGAATTTTTTTTTTTTGTTTGAATCGTGAAAAGAAAATCTGTAACCTAATCGAACACACACGACGAGGTAGGTTGGTCTGCGAGCTCGCTTCGATCGCTTCCCTGATGTGCTAAAACTTTGTCGACCTAGCTATTTTTGTTAATTTACGAAAAGGCAGATCGTAAACACTATTGGCAATTAAGCTGAAGGCGACAAGGTAGCCCGCGAAATTCGAATTTTCTTAAGTTTTTTGCAACTTTCCGGTCAGTGTCAAGTCGTATGTTAAACTCCAAAAAAAACGTATGAAAATTCGAATTTCGGGGGCTACCTTGTCGCATCAACCTTAAATATGACATACCTCATACACACTTACAAATGAAAATGTATATAAAAAAGAGGTTTGAAAAATAAACACATTTTAAAATATTGAAAAAAAAACATAACATAACATCACGCCGCCTGTAAACCTCAAAGGGTAGAGGTACCAGCTACCTATTAGTACCCATTTCGTCTGTCATCCTGTATTTGGGGAGGATGAGCCTATTGCCATCCACTGGGCACAAATCGAAGCTTCGTGGCAAAACTGATTTTTATTTTGGCATGTTGCTACTTAAACTAATAATTAAGAAAATAGAGGAGACAGCAAAATCCCACGCTACGTACCGTATTAAAGGGGGATGGGTCCTTGACCAGTAAACCTCTCGAGCCCGCCGCGCGCCGTACCGTTTTCGGTACGCCCGTGATTAGAGAGGTTTGGAGAGGACTCTGTGGTCCATGAAGACTTAAAATTTTTTTTTTTTTCCTGTTAAGTTACCAAAAGGGTGAAGTATACATTAGGAATAAAATAAAATATTCGAAAAAGATGGATGGAAGGTACATATGGAACATTCCAATGTCACAATTCGTTTTATATTGTTTTCAGGTTATAAAAAGTATAATAAAACTCCAACCCATGAAGTAAACATACAAAAAATCGGTTCAGGCGTTTAGAAGTTATGGTGGAATAAAGAAACTCACAAACAAACATACATACATACATACATGAACGCTAAAAACATAACACTCTTTTTTTTGGGGCAGTCGTGTAAAAAATAACCAAAGTAGCAGCCATTTTCAATAAAAATACTGGTCATCTTATTAAACCAAATACAGGGTCTAGTAGACATCAACACAAACTGTTATCTATCACATAATTTTCAGCACATGATTCCAGATCCCACAAAATAAAAAAAAAACACATTGGTTATTTTTCAACACAAGTGCAATACATAATAATATTGTAAGAAACAGCAATTATTTTGTTAAGTACCAGTGAATCAATTGCATTGTTGGAGCGTCTAGAATCAAGTGCTGAATACATGGTAACAGTTAATTAAATGATTATTGTTCTATTTCTACAAAAATATTAATAACAGGATCCAACCGATTTTGGAATGATAACAAGTGTGATTCAATTAAAACAACCAAATACATTTTCATTTATATTGAGTAAACTTAGAAAAAGAAGCCTAGAATTTTTCCTCCAAGATGTTTCCTTCTGGCTTCTTCATGGTCCATGATTCCACCACTGGTTGTCAGGACCAAGTAGCTGAAAACAGAAAAAAACTAATTAGGTTTATTTTGTAACCAAACAAAACAAGTTTACTTTTCTATCTGATGCACTAGCATTAGTAATGCAAAAGTAAGATTTTTTTGGAATATTCTGTTGTTCAAAACATCACTAACAATATCCATCAATGTGAAAGATATCAAATTGTGACATTTTATTCAATTTTGCACAACTTATCAAATGTCTACCAACAAGAACTATTGGCGATCCGCGGTAGTTGTGCAACTATATCTCATATTTTAAAACATGAATGGATTTTCATAACTGTCAACGCTATTTAGCAATTACTACTTGTAGTGAATACTGGCACTCAGTTGCAACCAGTAATACTGAAAGCCAATCCAACAAAATTGGCAAATGATCAGTAAGGAGATTAAAACAGTTGGGATATGTTTCTATATAATGCCAAATTAATGCAGTTCTGTATGATGTGCTTTTTGCAGACTAAGTAAAACCATAAATAACAATATACACATTGATGAGTCTGGATATAATTTACTTGATGTAAATTGCCCCAAACACCATACTACACAGGGCAAATAAAACATTAACATTATTATTTCAGTTATTTGTTACTGAAAACAGCAATTATAAGTTTCAATTGACTAGACTATGATGAAAATAGTTATTAGAAGTGTAATTATAAGGTTAAGAATGCCAAAACACTAAAAACATGTTGGATTAACCAAGTTTTAAATATTAAAACACCATTGATTCCATCTATGCTTTCTATCCAGTGTTTCCAATGGGAGCCTTTAAGTGGGGAGCATAGAGCTGTAGATGACGATACTGACTTCGGCATCAAGTACACCTGATGATGCTTGGAAATGGCCTAGATATTGCAGCAATGCAAATATAAAATATTCAGCTTTTTTACAACTATGGCCTCTTGGCTATTAAATAGTATGACAATAGAATTATAGAAACAGCTTACCCGAACTGTCGTGACGGTAGCAGGTTAGTCCACCTCTCAATATCATTGATGGGAACGTCGAAGCGGGGTGAAATTACTCCACATTTGTTCAGTCTGCCGGTCAGATTGACAACAATCTTTCCAGCTCTGTGATCATCGACGATTTCAAATTCGCCAATGTAACCGTGCTTCATCATCACAGTTAAAAACTTGACGATAACTTTTGAACAAGGCCGGATTAGCACTTGTCTTTTGCCGCGTTTCTCGGCATTGTGGATTGATTTGAGAGCATCACTCAATACGTTCATACGCACCATGGCTGAAATAACAGAGATATAAATGAAAAACTTCTTCTAACCAAGAAAATTGGTACCAAGGAACTTCACATTTGCACGAAGAAACGTCAAAACACCGTGAATCGTCAGAGGTTATCACTGAACATTGATTCTTTTATCCAAAATATTATATGGAACGTAGTTCACATTAACTGCTTTGCAATATAAATTACTTTCTTGTGATTTTAAGGCGTTAAAAACAATGATTACCTAGGATTTAATACCCGCCTCAGCGAACCGAAATGACAGAACACTCCGAAAGAAATATTTTAGCGATGGCTGTAAAGAGGTGGGAATTTAAAAGTCGACTAAAAATATTTGACTCTACTAAAAAGGTTTTGTGTGTCTCAGAGTTTAAATGAATAATAAATCGACCTTTATATTATATTATTATGATTGAACATTTATTTTTATGGATATTAAATGATTAGATATTTTGACTAGACTCAACTAGTGCTAACAGAATCGGCAACGATCAACTCGCAGAGTCAAAAAAAGTAAACAAGTACTGCTTCCTCACTAATCAACAAAAGGTAGAAGCTCCAGGGTAGGAAAAGTAGGTTCCATAAGTTTAATGTAATGTGCAGGGCAGTGCCGGGTTGTGAGTTGAGGAAAATATGTTTTTTTTTTTGTTATATTTGGGCTACAGTGGCGAGGCGTGGTGACTGATATTTTCAGAATTATTCAAAACCTTATGACTCTAAAACGTTGATCGTGGCACTATCCACAAACCTAGTTTCCATAACTCGGTAGATGTATCTGACGCTAGGATGAGTGCAGTTCTTTTGCTGAGATCAAAATCTAACTGACCACTTGCATTGCTGGACCGCTGGTGACCGATGATTTTAATCAAGACTAAAACGAATAATTGCAAAAAAAATACGCGAGCAATTTGCTGTTTAAACAAATACATCACGAAGGATGACATGAAACAAATCTGCAGCCAACCAAAGAAGATAATCAAACAAAATGTAATAGCTATCGTCTTTATTTATTTTGTAATTTGTTTGCTGGCAATAAAATAATCGCCTAACAAGCCGACGTAGCTGTGTCTCTGGCGCTCTTCGGTCCCGATAGCAGCCGAAGTTTACCGAACAGTTCCCAAAGAAACGAAACAAAAACATTATTTTGCCGTAGGTACCCGATTTGCTCGTCAAGTCAAGTCGCGTCCTTCGGACGATTGTGCAATGAAGTTCATGTCATGAAACTTTCGAAGTTTATAAAACTTTCAAAAAATTATTTAACGATGTTGTTAATATTGTGAGACTTTATAATAGTGGTGAAGTGTAATAAAATTATGTAAAAGAGGTACAACATCCTAGTATACAATATATACAAAGTTGAGTGAACTTATGAAGTTGTGAGTAATCCCTACCTTGTTCATAGTTGCAAGGCGAGCGAATTCCACAGGTGTTTAGCGAATGTTGTGGCAACTAAAATCCTAGCAACCGATTTAAAATGACAGCTATCACTGTAGAGTTGTATTAAAGTGTAAAGGTGAGAAAAATGTAGACAAAAGTGTGTTATAACACGAACAAGAAGATTTAAAGTGTCATGGAAGAATTAGAGCGGTGGTCCAAGATGTATTGCAAACAGTTTAGTGGGACTTTCATTGTATTGTTTTTGTACTTTGTACATCCCATAACATCAGTAAATATTACAGGTAAGTAATTTACGTTATTTTAAAATATTGGAAGATAACAGTATGATACAAAACTGACAATTATTTTGTGCAACTGCTTTTCAAAGTTTTATAAAAGTTGTAACTTAGGGTCCCTTACCAATACAGTGAAGCAGTATTGTCCTATGATTGTATGTAAACTAATCCCATAATTCCTAACAGTAACAAGCTCTAAACAAAGTTAAAAACATAAGGTAATAAGTATGTATTGTAAAATCTGACCTGAAGGTCAGATTTTTCAATTTTATGTACCTAAATTGCTTATATTATAATTTTGCTGATTTTGTTACCTACCCAGGCTTACATGTAGATTGTCTGTTTTTTTTGCCATTACTTTGAAATTACTTTTATTAGTAATCTGCTATTTATTGATTGCATTGCTACTGCATTGAACATTTAACATTAAGGTAGTAATGTCCTCCCAACCAAAAAATCCGCCCCTAAGACGACCCACTGACCAAACTAAGTACTGCTGTGTCAAAGCCGTGCTATGAATACTCGAATCTAAAAAATTTAATGATCAAGTTCACCAGGAGTAAGTAAAAGGTCTGATTTATTACCTCTTACAATCTTGTTAGACATAAGGCATTTTCAAATGCAAGAAGCTTGACATATTATTGCATTTGTTACTGACAAGCAGTGTAACCCTGAACTGCACACTTAAACTGGTTGTACTGTAGGTACTTACTTAACTTAAAAACTCCCGGCAAATTCTGTCCAGCCATTCTAGGGATTAGTCAGAACAGACATTGACCAAAATAAGTGCATATACATATATATATTTTCATATGCATTCAGTAAAAAGTTGTTATTTTGATACAGCAGAATCCCGATTATCTGGATCAATTAAAACCAAGAATAATCCAGATAATCGAAAATCCGGATAACCAATTTTAAAGTAAAATCAAACAATATTAATAACTTTTTATTACAGAGTAGTGTTTTGTACGTCATTTAGACAATAGAATATAAAAATACAGTAATTAGAGCCGTGAACAATGAGTAATCTGGATAATCGAGGTTCACATCATCGGGATTCTACTGTATTACAAACAGACACTTCTATTTCACGTATTTGTTTTTTTTTTCATTATTCAAGAACCTACTTTAAAATTATAAAAAATTGTTTGGTAAAATTAAACATACTCAGATAAAAAAGAAATAATTTGAATGTCTTTGGTCTTTACAGTCTTTTATAATACAAAATATATTTTTAATTGAGGATAATTAAAAAAAGGATTTTTTTAAGATTCATCACAAATCGTCTCTGTTTGACGATTTACAACCTCCCGAACAAGCCGTATTCCGAAAAGGCTTTAGTACCGTAGACCATATACGGCAGGCACCGCTGCGACTGGTTATACAGAAGACCGAAGAGTAAAACCTGCCTCTCTGTTTAGTGTTTGTGGACTACAAGAAAGTCTTCGATTCGATCGAGACTTGGGCTGTACTGCAGTCTCTCCAACAGTGCCAAATCGACTACGGGTACATCGAGGTGTTGAAGTGTTCGTACAAAAACGCCATGTCAGTCCGACTTCAGGACCAGACCTCGGAACCTATCCTTCTGCAGCGCAGTGTGAGACAGGGAGACGTCATATTTCCGAAACTGTTCACCGCCGCACTGAAGGATGTCTTCAAGGTTTTGGATTGGAGAGGACTTGGCATCAACGTCAATGGCGATCTACCAAAACCCTAATAACCCGCAGCAAAACCCAATCACTTGTTGCCAACTAATATTCAAGCAACTACCAATCAATTTAAAACCATGAATTAAAAAACCACAACATCCTTTCACAATAACTGATTAATCATGACCTGTAACGACCTCTTTGTGTGGAGCGGCTGCATGCAAGAGAGGGGTCGAGCTGTATCTTGAGATTTCTCAAATCTACAAGATGCAACAGACCATTGTTTGTAAGCTTGGCTAAAATATACAGATCTACCACGCTAGCAGTTTATAAATACATCCAAGAAGCATTAAATATTGTAAATAATAAACAATATGCAATAGGGATATTGCTCGATATGACCAAGGCCTATGACAAAGTTCAATTTAAAATACTATTAAATAAGCTAAATGGAATAGGAATACGCGGTAAAGCCCACGACTGGTTCGCATCTTTTCTAAAGGATAGAAAGCAATTAGTCGAGATTGAATATTATAATAAAAAATCAAAAGAAGTACAACTCATTAGATCTGATGTAAAAACAGTACACGCTTCAATTCCCCAGGGAAGTGTAATAGGTTGCCTCCTTTTCCTAATATATATATAAACGACCTCCCAAAAACCATAGACGGCCCTTGTGTTCTTTTTGCGGATGATATCTCAATTCTGACCTCATGCCAAACAAATGCTAATTTAAATGAAAAACTTGCATCTATTCTCGAGAAAACTATAAACTGGATGCACGACCATAATCTCGAAATAAATTTTACTAAAACTAAATTAATAGCATTTCACCCCTGGCAGAAAAACCAAATAAATATAGATTTTACTTTTAACCAACAGAAAATAGAAACAGTTAGCAATTTCACTCTTCTAGGTTTAACAATAGACACAAACATAAACTGGAAGACACACATACAGACAGTTAAATCAAAAATCTCAAAGTTTTCATATGCCCTCCGCGAAATTAAAAAGACTACAAACCTACAAACCGCATTAACCACATACTACGCGTATGCCCACGCTTGGTTTAACTATGGCATCATCTTATGGGGAAACAGCACAGACGGCCCCTCACTATTTACCCTCCAAAAAAAGTTAATTAGAATAATTACTAATATAGAATCAACAGACAGTTGCAAACCTTACTTCCAGAAACACAAGATCCTAACGTTAGTTAGTATTTATATATTGGAATTATGTAAACTAGTCCGCAAATATCCGGATTCTTACAGTACACGGGGAGATGTACAAACAAATTATTCGTTACGACATAAGAATAGACTGAACTTGCCCCCTTCCCGTCTTAAATTACACCAATCTAGTCCATATTCAATGTCCATTAAAATATATAATAAATTACCAGAAAACATAAAGCAACTAAAGAAAACCAATATATTTGTAAATAAATTAAAGCAATACTTAATTAAAAAAAGCTATTATACAATACAGGAATATTTAACTGATAAATCCAATAATAATACATCATCATCATCTTCCTGCCCTTATCCCATTCTATTTGGGGTCGGCGCAACACGTTTTCTTCTTCCATTCTTCCCTGTTACACGTCAAGGTGGCATTTATTCCTTTCTCATTCATATCATTCCTCACACAATCCAATAATAATACATAATTACTTATAATTATACTAATAAAAATAAAAAAGTTTTGTACCAAGGAGGTAAACAAATAAGCAATTAAATAATATAACTAAATAAATAATAAAAGAATAGATAGACTGCATATAAAATATTAATAGAATAAGTATAATATAAATAGCGATATAGATTAATAGGATATGATTATAAATAATACCAAGTTAATAATAAATTAATAAAAAAAAAAACAAACCGCTCTTCCTCTCTCTACTTATAAACTTTGCTGTGCCCGACAGGGTCCATAATTGTGTCTAGAATTATTTTACCTATTACCTGAAAATGTACATTATGGATTGCAATAAAGAATTTGAATTTGAATTATATTAATTAGGGTTCGGAGAGTAAGTTTAGGGTAGGTATGTACAGTAACTTTAAAATATGTGTTTGAAGGGAGACCATAACACACCCTACCCATCAATTGATGACTCATCATGGCATCTGATTAACCATTTTTACGCATGTGGCTGGCGTAAAATAATCTATAATGTTTTACCCAAATACCCAATCTTGATTTTTTGCTTTGACAACACAGTCATCGCAATTACTAGCACAAAAGCCTTAATCCCGGAAATGTGAACGAGATTAATAATATGTAATTTGATTTACGAAATAAACTACGTTTGTTAATATCCTGAGGCAAAATAAAAAAAGTACAGTACCTACGGTACTCTCGTGATGATGGTGTTACAGAGCTAAATTGTTGTAAAAATATTACCAAGGTGACTGCCGCAATGTCGCTGCTTTTAAACTACTATTCCTTTGTCGGAATACGAAATGACTACAGTGTCTACTATCGTCAACGTTCACTTTGATTGGTGTGCATTATATGTGATCATGATCATAAACATCCTGATAGTAGTAGGTAGCAACTGAGAGATGTCTACTGAAGAAAGATCTCATCCATAAAATTCATCGTCTGTCTTTTCTAGTTTGCTTGCGTCCAGTTATCTTCAGCCAATATTTGCCTCACTAGCTACTACTTGACTAGTCGAGATAACCGTTTTTGCGCCCATTAGCCACAAAAGCGGTTTTGTAATAAAACCCCTTCGTACTTTTGAGCTTTGAAGACGCCTCACCGTTCTTTGGTAGCTGATTTCCACTACTACATAATTCAGTTCTGCAAACTCTGCCGAATATTTCCCGCGTACGTAATGATTATGGTTAAATGTATAATTAGGTGTTGAATTAATTCATTTTTAAGTTACGCAAAAATCAACACAATATATCTTCGTAATCTAAAAATAAGAGCAGCTCAGCATGTAAAATGGTTGTAACAACCGTTCATAATGACAACGAAGCTATAGGTAAAGGTTACAACAGAGATAGCTTAGTATGCGGGAGAAGCTCTCAATCAAAGACTTTAATGAACTTTGCTAAGTTAGAGTGGACCTAAAATATTCAGTCACGAATTACCGTCAGTCCCCATAACTCTCTTGTTAATTCACAGGCAGGTGGTTAATTAAACGCCTGCCATTTTTAATGAGGAGCTAGAGTAAAACGTAACTTTATACGGTTGTGTTGTCATGCTTATCCCGTCCACTACCTAAAACAAAATGGGAAAGAACTTGAGAAATGTGCTCATAAGAACCAGCTAGGGAATGGGACTATTATCTGTTCTATATAGTGGTATAGGTACTTAGTTATAATAATAAGCAACAATTTACCCAAGCAATTTAAGATCGCGTGCGTAGCTCTAGCCTATTCTCAACTACTATGTAATAGTATGTAACATCGTGAATCGCTTCACGCCGCGCCGGAACGGGTAAAAAATGCTTTGTGTCGACAAGGATCTAAGGACTAGCTGTTTGAGAAATGCATTCATGGGCACGCTTCCATAAGTGCGTCGCTGCTCCAAAGTTAGGGTTACCATAATAAATAATACAGTATTTGGATACCACGTGGATCTCCGCTCAGCATAACCGCGGCGGAAATCAGGGCTGCTTTGATTGTTTCATAATTGTGGTGTCCTTATTTAACCCTAGATACCAAACGTTCCTTAACTTCTATGATAACTTGATAAGCTATTAGCTAACCATTCGACTTTTTGACGAACATTTTTAAAGTGTTTTTAATTAAAATGAATATATTTAAATTTATTTAAAATGTTCGTCAAAAAGTCGAATGGTGGTAAGATATGGGATATAAATTAAAGAAAAAATTACAAAAACCAATATTTATTTATCTTGTAGTACTTGTTTATCTTGTAGTACTAAAATACAAATCTTAAATGGCACATGTTTTTTTGAGATCAATAAAGCACAAAATCTTACAATTACTAAATTATGAACTATTATTTTCCTATTTTTTTTGTTATTATTTATAAAAAAGCTTTAAATTAACTATAACTAGTATCAAATAACTTAGGTTTTTTTTACAAGTTGGGCAAAACTCAACTGTATTACGTCACAAATTCGAACTCTGCTACTATTGCAGTGATTCATTGTCATGCGCCTTTTCTTAAAGGAACACGAAATTGCACCTTTTCGTTGAGGCATTTTCTGGTCTCAGAAATTTGACTTTGAACTTCAACATTTTAGCATTGGTCCTCTGCTAAATTTAATCACATATTTCACTAGTCATCATCATCCGCCTAGACTTTTACGAACTGTGTTGGGGTGGGCTTACATTTCATCAGTCATAAAAGAAACCAAATTAAACAAGGAACTCGTGGCTAAATAATAACAGCCACTCGGGTCTTCAGGTTAAGCAACGTTTGCTTAGGTTGGTCCGTGGATGGGTGACCATCTACTTCTTATCGAGTTTCCTCCGTGCCTCTGAAAGCACTTTAAGCCTTTGGTTCATCTTTGATAGTCGTTTCAGGCCCGAAAGTCTGACAACCAGTCTTACCAAGGAGTGTCATTTTACCTAATACTAATTGGGTTGTGAAGGTCAGATAAGTAGTCGTTCCAGGTCAAATACTGGTATTCAGCTGCATCCTGTTAGTCTGAAAGGCGACCCCAACATTATTGGGAAAAGGCTTCTTCACTATCAACAATATAAATAAAAAACAGCAAAAATCAGCAAGTACAGGTTCAAATGTTACACATAAGTTAATCATTCGTCAAAATGACGAGTATGCAGTAGGTATCTCAAAAACTAAAGTACTTACCGGCTAAACGCGACCACTACGCGATGCAGTCTAGCGGTCACCAAGCTGATGCGAAACCGCGAGTGTGTAGGTATAGGTAACCATAAGAAAGGGAGAGGGTGAAATGTATTTAATGCTCGTCATTTTGACGAACGTTGGCTTTCTAAGGTACAAGAAACGCGACTTCACATTAATCAATCAATCAATTATTTATTTTGTCAAACATAGGTAGTTACAGATAGTATTTTTAAATATGTGCACTATGTTTTGCCAATATATGGCGTACAAAATTACATTAACATAATTATTTAATACATTTAAAATGGCATGTCAACAGATTAGAATAAAAAAATAAAATAATTTAAAATATGTCAGTTACAATAAAAAATTCAATTCAAAATATGTCAGATACTATACAAAATTCAATTTAAAATATTATATGTCCGTAAGGAGATTTGTAATAAATAAACACGGTCATATTTAATCAGTCAATTAGCATGTCGGAATTGTCGTACCTTTTTTTATCACTAGTAAACTCAGTGATGGAGTAGTAACATCTATTTATTAAGAATTTAAATAAAGACTTTTTAAAGGATCCCAGACACTCTTTATTTCTAATAGCTGCTGGTATACTATTATATATTTTTGGGGCCATTCCTAGCACACTCTTTCCAAAAAATGCGGTTTTATGAGAGGTAACATGAATGGTATTCTGATAACGCCGAGAGCGAAGTTTTTCATAAAAATGTAGGTTACGGCGAACAAACACTCCCATTTCAAATATGTACATAGACGGTAGAGTGAGCAAATTAAGTTCCTTAAACAATGGTTTGCAGCTGTCAATTGATTGTAACTTGGTAAACGATCGCAAGCATTTCTTTTGAGCTTTAAAAGCAACGTCTCTGTCAGTGGAGTTGCCCCAGAAAATGATTCCATATCTAATACTAGAAGCAACATAAGCCTTATAAGCTACTTGTACTGTAAGGCAGTTTACCGCTTTCGATAGTTTGTACAAAGCAAACGCAAATTGACTTAGTTTCTTTGATAAAGCGTCGATATGATGTTTCCAAGTCAAATGATTGTCTATGTAAAGGCCCAGAAATTTTGTGATGTCACTTTCAAAGATTGTAACGTTGCCATATTTTATATTCAATTTCGGTTTATTTGTTCGTTGATTAAATGTCATTATTTTAGTTTTGTCAAGATTTATTTTAAGATTATTACTAAGTAACCAATTTATTATATTTTTAAGATCGTCGTTTATGTCATTTTCAAGAATACTTATGTCATTATTAAAGAATAAAATAGTACTGTCCTCAGCAAATAAGACCATCTGGTGCCTACTAGCCTTAGGCATATCATTAATATAGATGTTAAATAATGGAGGCCCAAGAATGCTACCTTGGGGAACACCGTAAGTAGTTTTCCTAGGACGTGACATGTATGTCCTTTCAACTTTCGACCTTGCACACAACCTATTTATCGCTGTGATTTGAGTGCGATTGGACAGATAAGATTGGAATAAGTTTAGTGCCGTTCCTCTGATCCCATAACGCTCCAATTTGTTTAGCAGGATACCATGATCTACATGGTCGAACGCTTTAGACATATCCATAAACAAGGCCGCCACTGGAGTTCTAGTATCAACATTAGAAACGATTGTCTTGATCAAATCGTAAATCGCCATATTAATGGATTTACCTTTCCTGAAACCAAATTGTTCTCTGGCCAAGAGATCGTGCTTTTCAAAAAATGATGAAAGGCTATTATATATCACCTTTTCTATAATTTTGGAAAAAATTGGAATAAGTGCTATCGGTCTATAATTGCCCATGATACTTCTGTCATCTTTTTTGTGAATAGGCTTAATAACAGTAATTTTTAATTTGTCCGGGAAATGGCCACATTCAATACAAAGATTGATGATATAACTCATAGCAGGTCCTATTAATGGCGCTACATGTTTGACCACTTTTGTAATGATGCCATCATATCCATGGCTATTGGTATTATTTAAAGAATGTATAATAGCCACTATGTCTGCTGGTACAGTAGGAGGAATAAATATGGAGTTACAATTAGTATCAATATTTTTATAGAAAGGACTAGAATTATTCGGTTGAATTTCGTCTATAAAATAGTCATTAAAAGCTCGTGAAATTAGTCTAGGTTCATGTATTTTATTATCATTTATTGTCAAATATTCAGGTATATTTTCTCTAGGATAGTTAATCTTATTTTTATTGATAATGCTCCAAGTGGCTTTAGATTTATTTCTGGCTGAATTTATGTGAAAATCATTTTGAGATTTTTGAGTCAATGTTATTACTTTCTTTAAACGAGCAGTATATTGCTTTAGTAAAAGTTTATTTTTAGAAGTAGGGGCTCGCCTGTATTGCCATAACATTTCTCTTTTACGCTTACTACTGAGCCTAATTCCCTTGGAAATCCAGTTGGATTTTTTACGCAGAGTAGTGTTTTCGGAACCGGTATTCTTTTTGAGAACCGGGAATTTCGGTACTTTTGTATAACGGAACCGGGATTTCCCGGTTCTTTCGGTATTTTCGGTTCTTGCTAGTTTTTGTTGTAGAAAACAAGTGATATGCTTCAAAAGTAAACTAAAATTTAGTATTCAAGTAATTTTAATTCGATTTTTTTTCTTCTATTCTCTATTCTCATACTTAGTAGTAGGTATTAAATCAGACTATAATCAATCACAGTGTTATTGTTAGGTACTTACGTAAGTATTTACTGGCAATAAAGAGTTAAAATAAGGCAGTCATCTTAGATTCCTTAACATTAAAATTATCTTAAACATTCTTAAAGAAAACAAACTTAAACTATTTTTTATTCTCACACCTAGTAGTAAGTAATTATACCTATATAAATCAGACTATAGTCAATCACAGACAGTGTTATTGTTAGGTTCTTAAGTAATTATTTACTGTCAATAAAATGATTAAAATTAGGCAGTCATGTTAGATCCCTTAAATATTTAGAATTATCTTAAACATTTTAACACAACATCTTATGAACCTATGATCCACAATAAATTATTTGAATTTGAATTTTTCAAAGGCAACAAAATTAAACTATTTTCTATTCTCATACCTAGTAGTAAGTAATTATATATATATATATAAATCAGACTATAATCGATCACAGTGTTATTGTTAGGTTCTTAAGTAAGTGTTTACTGTCAATAAAATGGTAAAAATTAGGCAGTCACCTTAGATTCCTTTAACATTTAGAAATATCTTAAACATTTTTCAAAGAAAACAAAATTAAACTTTTTTAACAAAAAATATTTAAACATAATATCTCCTTCCGAGTATTCATAAAATATGGCGTAACCAAAGTTTAGATTTTTAAGAGCTTTTAGCTCTCTCTTCTCTATAATAGGATCTTAAAAACAACAGTGCATCTAGACTTTTGTCACTCAAACGAGATCTTATTTTGTTGCATAGCAAACCAGCCGAAGAGAAAACTCTTTCTGGCTCAACACTGGTTGGTGGAATCGTTAATAGATGGTCATATGCCTGAGACAAGTAACGCCCACGATCTCCTCCATTCTCAAAGAGAGCCATTTCAATCCTAACATTCGTTAAGAGATCTTCATGAGCAGAAGATCTAACGCGTTTTTCACTAACAGCTTTTGCAAGCTCAGCATTTAACTCATCGCCTTTTGTCAAAGCAATGTTTTGAACTTCAAGCACATCAGAGTCAAATTCACGTTCTCTCGCCTGTTCACCTTGGGAGGTTTGTATTTTGGGGGTTCAGCTTGAGATACAGGAGTTGTTGAGGATTTGGTGCGACTTAGCAATGACACTATTGCGTTGCACATTTCATCGCCGCAGACAACGCGGCGCGCGGGCGGCGCGGCAGGTGCGGGGAAGCTCGACACCGGCGTCGCAGTCGCGTTCCTACTTAATACTTTCCTTCCTATCCTAAGGTAGCAACAGCGAGCGAGTGTAGGTAGTTATTGGTTATAGCGTAGCGAGCGCACCATTAATTTCGCGCGTTATTTCTTTTAACGCTGAATTGTTCACGTTAGTTTTGAATGTTTGAATAGTAGAAAGTGTGGAAAAGTAAAGTAAGCGTAAATAAGTAAATAGTCTAGTATGAACTAGTGTGAATCGCGTAATAAAAATAAAATTCCCGAAAGTACCGAAAGAACCGGGAATCAAATTTGATTTCCCGGTTCCATTTTACTGACAAAAGAATCGGGAATTCCCGGTACTTTCGAGACCGGGATTTCCCGGTTCTGAACCCTAACGCAGAGTGATTCTCACTTTCCTTAAAGGGAAACAAAGGTCATAAAAAAGCATAAATAGTTCATAGAAGCTGTTAAATGCTTCCTCGGGATTGTTGTGAAGATAGACTTCACTAAAACTAAGATTACGTAAAGAATCAATAAATTTTGTAAAGTTTTCTTGGCAATAGTCGCGCTTAAGAGCATACCAGTGCTTAATGGAACAAGTTTTTTTTACAGGGCATCTGATCACTTGGGCAGTATGATCAGATAGCGCAAGATCAAGTACTGCACATTTACTACCTCTGATATTATGAATGATATTGTCTATGCATTTACCACTAGCTAATCGTGTAGGCTGATGAATTCCAATTTTTAGGTCATAGTTTAAAAGAACAGCTCGAAAACCATTAGATGATTTTGATTATCACCAACCTTAAGTTTTCCTGGCTTCTAATCCAACTACCTCAGTTTGCACCTAAATGTAAGCTGAAATGGTGATACCAGGTGCTTCTAAACCCAGCGAATAAGTCGATAAAGCGTTCAATGTATCCCCTTTCCTGCGTGATTTATATAGGATCACGAAACGCCGACTGTTTATAGCAAGTTCCTATTTACCCATAACATAATTTGCATACAATATAACTTTTCCTAACTGTAACTATTATGTCTATTAGAACGTATTTCCTGAGCAGTGGTGCTAACCCTACCACACGCACAATACGAGAAATGAGCACTTGCAAAGTTGTACTCACATGCCATTGACTTTCAATCAAACGTGTGGGTTAAAGTTTTCTTGAAGTCCAAATTTTATTGTATTTCTAGAAAACGAAAACCTAGGTTAAATCGATTTAAGTTCGCTTTTGCTAATTATTTAACGATTGTCGACTCGTAATTGGAAACAAATGTTCATAAAATTTAATGAAGCAGTAAATAAAGTTTATTTCTCCAAAAATAAGTAACAAAAACTCACACCCTTCTGAATCCCCAATTAGATTGAACTCTCCCCATCGTAAATTGAAATAGCCGACCTCAGTAGCTAGTTTATTTCAAAGAGGAGGATTTTCTAGTAAGAAGGTTTACCCTCTGAGGCAAAAACCGGCGACGAGGACGCGCGACGTGCGCGAGTTGGCGGTAAACATCATCATAAAAGCCCTAGTCTCGCAAGTAGGTAGCTACTGCTGGGACCTCCTGTATGGGGTTATTAATATTAAAACACTGCGAACCGGGTAAATACAGGCAATGAAGGATCAAGACGCGACATACGTAGTCGAGGCTTCGTCCTCCACGAAGTAGGTAAGTAATTGCACAATGAGGGATACTGAATCCATTCGTTTACAACTTTACCGTATTCCTAATGCATGAAAATATAATAATACCGTTATTATGAAGTAATATTCTGTTTATGTAATAGACATACTAATTAATTATGTGTATGAACGTAGCACTGAAGTTCACGGTTACATTGAACTCTTGTCAAATAGAGTGCTATAAAAATAATGCATTCTTCGGTAAATATTGACGTCGGCCTCGTGGCGTAATGATTTCGTAACGCTACTTATTAACACACTGCATTTGATAATGATGACATGACATGAAGCAGTATTGATTAATGTATTGTATGCGGCTCTACTGATTTGTGTTTTTATCGTGCCATACGCCATAATTTGGTGTATTAAGTAAGTAACTTACTTATAAACTCACGCCTTTTTCCCATGGGGGTAGGACAAAACCACAGAACGCCTTCCTTTGCCTCGTCCAAAAAGGTAATTAATGTCAAATTAACGTTTTCAAACTTTTAATGATGAGTTTATTACTGTAATAATTAATTAATGTAATACCTACATGGCATTGTAATAAAATGGTTTTCCAAACAAAGTTTTTGTTATAAATTACAACTCACAATATTTCTATTTAATTATATTTCTATACGATCAATTACGATCTTACTGTTTCGAGGGAATAATACATATTCAAACGGATCAATGGACTGGGCAGTAGTTGAATCCTTGCCGCTGAAACCTGAAAACCCAAAACTATCATCAAAGTAAAATTTGGCTTAAAAAATAAATAAAAGTGTCTTAATAGATTAATGATTTTTTAATCCATCTGTGTCTTAGTTTTCTCATAGTCCAATTATGTAATAGCAAATGTATTTATTCAGTTATTCAATTTTATGACGACACTCGAACGGATGTGGTTGTCAAGTCCCGGAAGATAAGGTAGTTTTGGGCGACTATAACCCTAGCGACCCTTATTCATTATTCAAGTTATGCGACGAAATCTTAACTGTATTTGCTTACAAGGTACGCCACTTACCAAAGATCTAGCAAGAGTATTTCGAAAGTAGTTGTTTGTACAGCAATCGTAAGCCTCGTAAATTTGAACGGAACTAAATAAATACTAACTTGTAATTGAATAAAGACATGTATACTAATTGACATTATGCCAAAGGTAGATAGCATTTATAGAGCGCATGGTCGGTTGTCCGCGCATTCCTAAAATCTAGCAAGCTAAACAACATTGAAAAGGACAGTCGAGAACACCACATCCTTTTGTACATTTAAATACACTTCTGTAGGAAGCTCAAGCAAGAGCCGAAACAGCTTCAATCCTATCCAAACTGGTGCTCCTAAAATAAATTTGCTAACACTGGCGCAAATAGCAGCAAATTCTCTATCGTTCAGTCTTTTGAGAATGGAGTATGTGGAGACCTGCTTACAATCTGCCAAAAAAAAAGGACATAGAACTGGATACTTCAACTTGATTTCCAGATGAATCAAAAACATCACAGGCCAACATTTTATTGTCGACACACAGAGTCCATTAACTCACCATTGTTTGACCGCCCCCCTTTTAATCGAATGGATCGGCACAAGATCAATTTGAAGTCACGGCAATATAAACTGTAGTAAATGTTTTCCATTCCTTCAATCAATAGGAATTTCGTGTACACATACCTACTACAAAATATTAAATTAATAAGAGTGTAAAACAGCAGTTTTTTGAAGAACAATTAAATTTATATTATTGATGTTGTCAATCAATATAATAATGTATTCTCGATTGTGGCAAGCGAATTCTCGAAGATCTATGAATGCAGATTTGTTTATTTTTATTAGTAAAGGAATGTTACCTTTGAGTATTTGCTATCTCCTTCTCCAGTATTTAGAGTATTTTCCCTCCAGGTTAAATTGAAAAAAACCACTTTGTATATTCGGTATTATATATCTGAGTGTCTCAGTTCAGACGCGTTCAGTACATACATTTTGAGTGATACGTGATACATATCTGGCTTGACACACTTTTACGAGCCCTGTTCAAACATTGCGCTGTTTTACAACTCTAAGATCCCTGTGAAGAGTTTAAGCCTTCACTGAAGTAATTGTTTTCAAGATTTAGTTTTTCTGAATCTACCATGTTTTTGTAGTATGTTACCATTAAAGCTCCTGGGCCTTTAATACCTCGTTCCCTTTCTGTGTTTTATTATGCATATTCTTAGACATACAACTAAGTTTTATAGCGTACAATTCCATTGGTGTTGCGTTAAATATAAAAAATAACAAAAGCAATACGATGCAGTTATGTGATGCAGCTTTGAAAATAAATGCCAAACAGACAAACAAAATGAATAAAAAGGACTTTAGATATTATGCACAGAAGCAAAATGTGTTTTATCATAATTGTGTTATGATAAAACACATTTTGCAAACTGATGAACAACCAGAAATATTTTGGACTAATGCCTCTGCGGGGACAGTAAAAAGCATTGAAAAAACCATTACGCACCGTATTTATGGAGCCTAACGCGACAAAATTAGATATAAATTATACGAACATACTTAGCTTATAAGTACTACAGTATGATAAAGTATTACACAAATACACGTAGGTAGGCTCAGTTCCCAAGTACGGTGGCGATGACACTCCCGAGGGTACTTAATGAAAAGATCTTAATGCTGGAGTTTATCCACAAGTGTGCGTTTCCATCCGTGGCGCTGCGACGGCGATATTAAACAAAAACTGCCAAGATTCAGTAAAAAAAAAAGCAAAGGGACAAAATGTGCCCCATAGTGTACAAAAATAAATGATTGTAACAAAAAAAGTTAGGAATTTTGGTACATGATTAACGTACCATAGCAGAAATTAGAAAGAACTCATAATAATAAAAAAACCGACTACAAAAATACAAAAAAGTGAAAAAAACAAAAACACATTTATGTGAAAAATAAACTTCAGAAGAAAAATCAGCTTCTGAAGTCACCGACATTTGATAGTTGGATTTCGTTTTTTTTGCCACCGAAAAAAAAGTTCTTTTATTTTTCCATTTCAAGTTGTAACATCCTATATACTCGTAAATATTTACTATGCATTTAACATTCAACCAAGAAACCTAACCCTTAACCTTCAAGATTCCCTTATCATTGCTTTCAACTCCTAACCGTTGAGGAGTAGTACCTTCCTTAATCAGCTCACCTAGATAACCTGAAAGAATACAACCATTATACCTACGTCCCCATAATATATTATTAAAGACTTACCCTCCAACTCCTAACCTTTGAGGAGTTATACATTCCATCATCAGCTCATCAACATGAAGTGATGACTGCTAGATGCGAATGCTTGAATAGCTTTAAAAAAAACACGTAATACGTGCCTATAAAATTTGAGGGTTTGCTCTCGGTTCTCTGGAACACCATCATCAGATTCTGGTTATCTTATCATGTTACCACTCTTGGGATCTCCTTTCCAACAATAAAATAATTTTCTATATCGGTTCAGACGTCTTCGAGTAATCGAAATAAAAGTAAAAAAATATTCCGACGAATTGCGAACCTCCTTTTTTTAAAGTCGGTCAATGAGATTTGTCTTCTATCATCATCATCATCATCAACCTATAATGTTTGCACAGCAGGGACTTATGCCTCTTCTCTAGGAGAGGGATGGGCTATAATCCACCACGCGGGCCTAGTGCGGGTTGGTAGATGTCACATGTCTTCGAGTTTTTTGGTTCTAAGACATGCCGGTTTCCTCACGAAGTTTTCCTTCACCGTTTTGAGAGCAGTGGTGATGAAATAAATAACACAAAGTAATGCGCCTGCCTGGGTTCGAACCCACGACTTATTGTTCGGAAGTCGGGGCCGGAACCACTGGGCCACCAGTGCTCTCATCGTGCTTCTATCATCAGGTCAACCTAATAGCCTGAAAGAATACAAGCAACTATCGGTCCATAAGTACCTACGTATAATTTTGAAGGAATTTTCTTTCAACTCCTAACCGTTAATGAGTTGTAGTACCTTCCATCATCAGCGCATCCACATAAGATTACGATTATCAGACGCAAATACTTGAACAGCTTCCGAAAATATATGGAAAACGTAATGTGTGTCTATAAAATTTGAGGGTTGCCCGCGATTTGTCAATGATTCCATCATCAGATCCTGACTTGGTGACAATGGGACCTCGGGAGTATAACATTTCAAACAAAAAAAGAATTTTGAAAATCGGTCCACAATTGATGGAGATATGCGCGGACATACATACAAAAAAAAATATACACGAATAGAGAACCTCCTCCTTTTTGGAAGTCGGTTAAAAAGGATTCACATTCGTGGACACAGGACACAGACCCATAAATTACGATGATGATGAGATGGACAAAATGTAATAAACACATAATTATTACTTTTTATATTTTCTTATCTATATCTATACTAATATTATAAAGCTGAAGAGTTTGTTTGTTTGTTTGTTTGAACGCGGTAAACTCAGGGACTACTGGTTGGAATAGAAAAAGTCTTTTTGTGTTGGATAGTCCATTTATCGAGGGAGGCTTTAGGGCATATAACATCACGCTACAACGAAAAGGAGCTGAGCATAAATGAAAAATGTTGCAAAAACGGGAAAAATATTTCGTTTTTGAGAGCTTCCGTTGCGTGCGCTGCGAAAACGGTTTAATTTACGCAAATATTGTGTATGGTGGAATTGTTTCTCTTTAAAAGTTCTAAAAAAAAGTCCGCGACAGCATATGTCTATCTTTTAAGATTGTCTCACTATAACCTTTTTTTACTATTATAATTTTAGGTTAAAATGAGTGATAGTTTGCGAAGCTTATTTAACCCATATGGTATTAATCTATATCTAAATAAATGTGTTTGTTAGCACGGAAATTTAATATAGAATATTTGTGCCCTTTACTTTATACAGTTTAAACAAATACCTTAGAAGATATCGCAATGTAAAAATATCCGCGCAACAAAATAATTACTCTCGCGGCAGTGATTCGTTCGGTCCGGTACGGCAGCCGGCTGACGCGCGTTCCATCGCAATGTAGGCCCCTACGTGGGGATTCTGGCCTCCGGGAAATTCAAATTCAAAATATTTACTGCACCATAATGTTTACAAGTACAAGGTGTTACTGTATATATAACAGTAAGAGATACCTATAGTAATTCACACTTTAATAAAATCTAAACTAATATTATAAAAGATAAGATTTTTTGTTTATTACGATTTAACTCAATTTAAGTTGATGTGATTTGATTTATGTGACGCAGACGAAGTTGCATGGGTCAGCTAGTCATAAATAAAATTATTTCATATCGAATTAATAATAATTTAGTTTTCAAAGTGCTTATATAGTTGAGTATACTGTCAGTCTTTGTTAGGGATTTCTGAGGAGAAAATGTTTTTAACAAAATAAAGGAAGCCTAAATATACTTATTACAGATTTTTATTACGGTAACCTTATTTCGTAGTCATTGTAATTTTTATTGACATAAATTTATGTTATTAATTATAATTTGGAATGTGTTTTGTTTGGGATATTTTTAAATGCACATCTCTATAATTTTTCAGCACACTAGGTAACTCCACTAATTAAGGCTTGTATTCACGCCAATGACCTTGTGCATAGCTAACTACCACTCTCAGTCGTAGACACGGACTTTAAACGGACGCATTTTTCATTTATTACAATTAAAATAATACATAGTTTTAAAAAGTAACAAAACCAAATTATTTTCCTTTGTATTTCAAAGCAGTAGATATTTTTTTTAAATGATTTTGTTAAAAAATGAAGGAGTAAAATGGTTCCATTCAACGATTTGGAGGTGATTTTGTGGATTTTTTTTCTAATTATGTGATACCGATAGAAAAATTATGGCTAAACCAAATTACGTGGCATATCATGTAGATTACTAACAATTTTTCTCAGATGTAATTTCTCTGTAAGTGCTGGTGAAAAACTGCTTCATCTGCACGCTGTTTTTAAGCTTTTTCGAGAGAGCAGCCTTAATTGAATGCATACCAGAAAAATAATGCTGTGCGAAAAAATCAATTGATTAACTGAACATGTCCTACAAAGAAACTAAAAAATCACACAAAACGAGATGACCTTTTTTATCGAATTCACACCAAAAATGTGGTTCGTTCATCGGAAAAAAAAACGAATTGTTTATCAAAAATACTAACTTGCACTCTAAATTGTACAGGTTACATTGTTTTTTTTTTATCGTGAGAACATTTTCGCAAACATGTGAGTCCATAATTATTACCTTTTCGGTTTTTTATTATTAGTTCAGTAAAACAGTTCTGCAAATACCATTAAACAGTACTTATATTGAATTGATTATTGATTGATTTATGTAGTGTGCATAATTTGTGTGCAAGACAGTATTTTTGGTTATTTTGTTCGAAAAAAGGGAATATTCAAATATCTATTTAAATACATGCCGTTTTGTTTTGTGCCACACAAAACTTAAATGTCTTTGAGTAATAAAAAAAAAGCAAAGAGATTCAAAACCTACTTTTTCGAAGGTGATTCTATTGTATATATTGTTACGAACGAATACATTTTGTCAGTTTGATTGGTAATCTAACTCTCCGAATAGTTCTAACATCTAAAAGTTTTTTGTAGAAATCCGAATTCGTGCTTACCGACACTTGTTTTCCACACATGCGTCGCAATTAACGATAAATTAATCATAAATCACCGAAGCAACAGTTGAGCTTTCTCGTTAAATTTTGGTGTTAAGTCAAGCTGTGTAAAGTTGACTGCTTCTTGCTTTAACATCGTATGTGCGGGATAATTATTTTATTTTATACATCCTTTAAAGTAAACAAATAGCTAAATAAACAAAGTGTATAAATTAAGTAACCTCTGAACGAGCAGTGGCCAGAGAGTGAAAAGATACTCGCAGTAGTCCCGAACGAATGGTCAGCAAACGACTGAAACATGTAACCCAGCTATACACGTAGGCTCTACCAAGTGTAGATCACTTCACTACGCAGAAGTACATCAAACTAACTTTGATCCGATGAATTTTTACGTAGACCAATCCATGAAAAATTTCTAATATTATAAATTGACTTAAAGTCGTTAATAAGAAAAGCAGCCCTCGAAATGCCAGCCTGACTAACTGACTCTCACTGGATCGGTTTTATTACTGCTACCTACGCGAGGCTCAGAATTACACAACACAAATCACTTGGGGTTTTGGGATATATGTATTAGAAATCCCAACAATATTACAATCTTGCGGGTTTTCGGGAGCACAATTTTGAAATGGAACCCTTATGCTAACAATAGATGACATGACATAAAAACTGTATACTTCATTGAATTTGACATACTTATTAGAAAAGGTCGGGTTCCTGTTGGGTACCTGTTGATGATGTAGAGAGCGGCTGACACGAATAAAAGGATCGATTAACTTCTATTTTTACTCATGGTCGTGCGGGGCGGTAGCTTAACGCTCTGCTGCCTGGGCTCTGCCTCTGATAAACAAAGGACGCTGGGAACGTAGAACGCTCAACAGCACTTTCATGTTTGCGCAATGTCTCTTCGTCACAACGACATTAATCATTGATTGTTCTGAATTTATTGTCGAAAATGTTAGCATGCGATCACCATATAAACACTGGGTATATTTGTATATATCTGCAGCCTGTGATAATCTAAAATCCAGGGTCTGTATAGTGTAAAATGTTTTAACCCTTTTTTTTATTTTTTTTTATTATGGTTTGTGGAAAATCATCAAATGACCCCTCCCGCTCTTGGGCAGAGCGGAAGGGAGTGTCAGACTTCTACTGACTAAAAACCACCCATGTTCCTTCTTAGCCCTTCATGTTGAGGCCGCGGTATCTCTTGCGAACACCCGCAGCCCCGACGGGCGTCGGCCCTTGCCCTTCCGTGTTGCTGACATCTCTTTGAGGCGCGCGTGGAACACGAACGCGCCGTCGACACGGCCTGTCGTCGTCATGAGACGGACGGACGGCGAGCTTACCCATCACTCACCGTCCACAGGCCCGCGTCTACGGTGGCCGGAAGCCATCACGTGGCCCTCGACGCCCGGAGCGCCTCCCGCGGCGGCTGGGACGAGAGGTTCTCTCCCTCTCACGTTCCGCCACCTCCTTCGCTAGCATCACTGCTTCGCAGAAGGAGGCGACGGCGCCCATTCCTCCTCGCCCCGAACTATGGCTTGGACCAGGGCCGGAAGCGAGAGGTCGCCGCCGCCGATCGCCGCTACGAGGACACGGCGGGGCTCCGCCCAAGCGGGACACACCTCCACGGTGTAATGTTTTAACCCTAAGCCCATATTGTCCCGCTGCTGTGCTGTGAGTTAAAGCCTCCCAACGTCCTTCCAGTCGCTCTCCTTCCGGGCCAACTTGACCAATGTTTTATGGTAAAAATCAATTGTAACCGAAATGATAAATGTGTTAGTTGAAATCTTTGACCTAATTTTCCGTCAAAATCAATCAATACACGAAACTTGGTTACTTTTATTGGTTGTATTTATTAGGACTTTTATAGAAAGAAAGAAAGAAAAATATTTATTTGGGACAAGCACAGGAACTACAAAAATAATAAAAAAAGAATCTAAAACCAAATAATAAAAAAAAAACGTCATCGTAAACGAACTATGTGAGTTCATCGATAGTTTTCATTAGAGGTTTTTGTGATCATAATCTCATATTTAAACAATATTCAAAATATTAAAACCGGTAAAATAAAAACTTGGTCCCAAATTTACTAGGGACGACGAATGTCCATGTCATGTCATGTACAAGATTTTTGTTTTATAGATTAAATAGAATTAAAACAATCTCTACATACACAGGTAACTTAGCTTAACCAGAAAAAGTTCACCAATGAGTTACAGCAATTTGTTCGTTATTATAATTGGTCTTTGTTTATTGGATTAAACCGCTGATCTAATGTCTTCAATGAAGAGTATCATTCCCATTAACCGTAACACTTTCGTGTAAACTCAACCCCTTTTAACTAACAACATCATCTGTTCAAGAAGGTTAACAATGAAAGAAATCACATTATAACGGTGACCTAGTTAGTAATGGGCATTTAAGTACAGTTTCCTGGCAAAGGCATTTTGTACTTAAAATGTGAAACACCATGCTTGTATGCTGTGTTACATACATCAGATGGGTTTAAATTCAACTAGTATGTATGATGGTGCGATAAAAGAAGCCTTTAATTTCATTGCATTGTGTGTGAGTATGTTTGTATTCATGCTCTGGGGAATGAGCCGTTTTATTCGCTATAGTATTTGTTGCGTTACGTCGGTGTCGACCGGTTGCTTGCCTGCTGTAGTGCACCGCCCGTGGCGTGTCGTTCGTGGACTGCGGTCAAACTGCACACATACTTCAACAGACAACGGGCTCGCTGAGAGAGTAGAGTAACATTTAGAGGGACTAAAACACTATCCATTCTTTGTGACTCAGCTCATTAGAATCCAAAGAACGGAAGTACAATCTCGCTCTACAATTTACATCGTCAGATTATACCTAGTAGCTTCTGACCCCGATGAATCGACTATTTACACTGCTGAGCCAGAAGTATACAGTTCATTACGGAATCAACGAGTAAAATTTATTCTGGAAAAGCTGAGCTCAATTGTCGATGCCATTTATAAATCGTGGATGGGCTGCAAAATTGTAAACTGAGGAATAGGTCGAATGCACACATATCAAACTATACATGAAGCAACTAGCTAACTAGTGTATTCAACGTACACCGTATTCGTTGAAAACGGACACTTGTAAGTCTTCGTTATAAAGGGACCTAAAGCTAATCGAAGGGTTTCTCGTACATTGACGTATGAGTACATGCTCGCAATCCATATGACCGGCGTTTGTGGTGCAGGCTCAGGTTACCGCCTGTCATTGCAATATGAGCGACAAAAAACAGGAAACGAACTAAGTAACACAGAATTAGTATGGTCAAATGACAGAAATACAGCTTCAGTTGTAGAATTGAAAGCTGTAATTGACGTTGGAAGCGACATTACGTGCGTGGTTGCAAAAATGTACCCATCAAAAAATATGATTACACTAAATCACCTGAATTCAGGTAAATAAAACTCCTTTTGAATCGAATGTCGCTTATTAGTATGTTAGTAGTCGTTGGCTTCAAGTAAACGTGCCATAGGTGTGAGTCACGTAACGGAAACGGTTCTTTCGATATTGATGTCTCAGCTTGATGCGTTCCCATGTTTTACTTTTACATAACCTCGCTTCTTACTTTGCGAAGTAGATGAACAACTGTAATATTGAATACTTTTTATTACTGTAGCTGCTGTTTATATTTCAAATCCCTTTATTGGCAAACATCTGCGCATTCGAGATACCCGAGCGGAGCACGTAAATTAAACTTAGTTAAACGAACATTTTATTCTTTATGAAAACTCTTAAAAACCTTCTGCTAACCGTTGGGAAACTCATATTTTATTGTGATCTAAAAAGTGGAACACTCCTAAAATAACTTTTTGATATTAATATGAAATCGTTTTACATTATTTTATTTTATTAAGTACCTGTTTAGGTTGGACCCCGGAGCTCTTTCGGTCAAAGTGGAGGCTATAATATTATGCAGACACTTAGTATCTCTATTTTCTGTGCCGATACCCGGACCAAGCTATGCGGTGATGCATACAAATTAGACCATTTCTATGTAATATCATTTAACATTCTAGTACCTTGGAAGTGCTTGATGTTGAGTTCGATTGGACCTACCCGATTGTTGCTCCATCTGTAACTAATGAATTTACCCTTATAATTATGTAATTGTAGATTACATGGATTAGAAACAATAAAATGTGACGAGTTCATATACTGAAAATTATAAAATTACTTATTTTAGGTATGCATTTTTAAGACCTCTACGTTATTAATGTGAGTCAAGTATAGATTACCTTACCAGTAGCAGATAGCTAGCACCTAATAAGACATACTCATTTGTTATTTCGGTTTTTAGGTACAATGTTAATGGAAATAACAAGTTTTCACTTTATGATCGATAAGCCAAAGAAAACTGAGTGCTAGCTGTTCCAATGACCTACCTAGTGAAGGTAGGCGTATCTTATCAGTTTATCAACTTGGTTATTGCCAAATTAAGATAGACGAGAGCATAGCTTCTTTTATAGACTGACACGTAGTAAAGCAATTAAAATAACACACCTATTCTCACCTTCTCTCATCATTCAAGGAATCCTTGTTATAGCTTTTAGAAGAGTTACCTTATTCATCTTGTCTGCCTATGACTTGTGTGTAATTAAAAAAAATATAAAACCTAAGGAGTCTTAGAAACATCTTTGCTTATGGCTAGAAATTCTCATGATATTATAAAATAATGCAAAACTTGCTAAATCATAGCTGTATTATCTGAAAACCTGGTATGTATTTATTATACATGCCTCAAAACTTCAACCTCACTGTTTAAATTATGTTACGCATTTGCTTAGAACCAAACTCGGAAAGCGTATTTTACTTATTCCACCCTTTACGCGTTATTAGATTGAAATAACGACCGATATTCAAGCGGCAGTTCAACTTGAAGTTTGTTAGAGAACTTATTAAAAGTTTGTTCGAAAGCGTTTAGCAAAAGCAACGTCAAATGTATGTACATTGTATTGTATTGTATTCATTTATACAAACAAGACTTCTCAAATATTAGGTACACACACGACATTGTATTTTGTTTGAAGGATGTATCAAAGTATGAACTTGAACATAAAACAGTTTATGGAGATACAGGCTGACACTGCAAGGTGTTTGCCATCGTAAAATATATGTGCCGAAGTGCCTGTAAACACTATGTTGCTTCCTACCATAATAAGAAACAAAACCATTAAACAGCACGTGCTTAGGTATAACCAACACCAAAATAATCCACAAATTTTTAACCAAATAATGGCTTAATTCCGTAATTTGTGTAATATACCTTACATAAATTACGGAGATATACATATATACATTACATAAATTTACATAATATATATAAATGTAGCTTCACAGCTTACAGTAAAATAACTTAAAATTATTACAAAACAATACGCCAATTACGAAGTAAGTACACAAAAAAGTTAAATAAGATATGGTAGCCGTGAGTGACTCTAAAAAAAAAAATTAATGTAATGCATAGCATAACTCTTTTTACCCAAGACTTTTCATCTCTACATCTATCAGCGGTGGTCGCTCGGTATCAATTAACCTTTTGTGAATGTTTCCTACTTACCTCGGAGAAATATTTTGGTAAACTTTTAACTGCTCCCGTTTAGGAAAAGGCTAATGTACGCTAACTACAAACCGTCGGTATGATACTCAACACGTGTTGACTGGTCGGTAACTGGGTCAGGCTCACTGCAGTCAATCAAGAGCCGGGTAAAAAATAAACAAATTCACTGTTTCTCATAATTGCATCACAAGATCATGTTCAACGGTATGATTTTGATTAAACTTGGTACCTAAAATAAGCCACAAAATAAAAGGATTTCTAGAGTGTTCTTGGAGAAAGGTATGTCTATTGTCTACCCAACAGCAGGCATTCAAATGGCATGAAAACTTTTTGTTCTCACTAGTCCCGCTCCTCTAACTCCGTATTTTTTCCAACCTCATTATAAATTCACGGAACGTCCAAAATTGTTAACAAATGCTTACACGATTGTCAACGACTTACTAAGTTATTAGTAGTCCCTACAATACCACCATTATGTTCAACACGCGTATAATGCCTCCGTATAGATTGAAACGGAAGTCTGGATTGGTCAAAATTATCCTTTGTCATATCTAACTATGAGTAAATACTAGAGGTTTTAGGATCGTAATAGGATTTGCCGAAAATTTATACGTGGGCAGCTTAATGATCCCGCAGAGACAATTACTAACGAAAAGGGTCCAGAATTGAGGTCAACAATATGTTACAATCAATGTTAAATAACTGTCATCTATAAGGATTTTACTGTAAGTAGTATTGACGTGAAAAACTGCCTCCAACTTTTATCTTCGAACAAAGACAAAGACTCCAGATACATCGTATTTTGGGAGCTTACTAACACCGATCTGTCAACGACTTATTCGACGTGTTTAGTACCGATTTATTTCTTTCTCCTAGTTACCCTAATCGTGGCGCAGTATTTTTATCCATCTGTTTTATCGTGAGTTCCCATTACTATTTCGACCGAGGAGTAGGTTACCTCTGTTAAAACATGTGCGTAAGCAATAAGTGCAAGAATTTATGTAAGCCAGTTATTCTAAAATATTCGAAGTGGAAGCATATTATTTTTTTACTGTCTTTTTTCATCTGACACCGGTAGTAAAAGTACTACAATTTAAGAATTAACCTTTTCGATTGCCTAACGGTGCATGTTGTATTTTACATAGATATTTATGTAAATATCTAATTCCATTCATCATTTTGGGGCTCGGAAAAGAATTCTGAAATAATTTCCTTAAGGAGACTATTCTTATCCGTTAGGTACAGCTTGGCTAGAAGGTTCGTGATGTCAAGTACGTCTCCAAACCGTAAATTAGTCGGTCTGTAATACGTCCTAGAAAAAAAGGAAGCTGCTTTAATCAAGACAACCACCCATGAAATGTTTTAGGATACCCGCGGGAGCGTAAAAACACGACATCCAACTTTTGACACAAAAGTTTTCTCATCGCACCCGCTATCTGGCTCAACCACCCGGAAAAGACCGATATTTTAATTCCATTATTGTATTTGTTAATAACATTCATATGTTTTATGGATGTTATAATGTAAAAGGTTTCAAAGTGTGATTCATGAGTTGTTCCGCAACGAGCTTCGACCATCCGCAGTAGCGATTTGATAGGGAGATAAATTCGGTCAATGAGCAACACGCCTCTTACAATATTGCTCAGACAAGTTCAAATATAAAGCTATCAAATGAAATCAGAATTTCAGATTCACACAGAAATTAAAAACACATTTTGGAGATTCTGATGTTGATAAGCCACCAGCAGGAAATACTACGCATTGCCAATGAGGCATTGTGTTATTTAATGTTAAGTGGTGATCAGCGCCTATTTTCCGAATTAACTACATATTTGCTAGACAAGAATCTTTATGACCAGGAAAATTATTAAAAATGTTTTTTCTCTTTCAGTACAAATGCAGCCACCGCGGTTTAGTATGCAACCTTCATCTTCAAATAGTATAGTCAGAGAAGGAACAACAAAAATCTTACAGTGTTCTGCTATGGGTAAGTTAACTCATACATAACTTGGTCCACGGACATAGTGCTATGGTAATCTCGAAAATGTACTCACCAATCATAATCACCATAAATGTGGCCCTAGCATAAATAATTATGTTGTTTCGCTTATCATGGGTTATCATAATACACTCTATAAAGGGGCATACAGGGCATACTTCTTTGGCTGGTTCGTGTCAGCAAGAGCTTATGTACAGTATTTTATATAATTTCAAACTCAAACGTTATAACTTATAACTCAGATTATAAAAAACTTGGACTGCTTGAACGTTAATCATTTTGCAAATTTTAGGAATACCACAACCAATGTACAGATGGTTGAGAAACGGTGTACCGCTCAGTGAATATTCATCAGAGTTGTTTTATAAGATTCATAATACCCAGCGGCAGGATGCCGGAGCATACCAGTGTATAGCGACAAATGACGTCGGAGCAATATTCAGCGAAAAGAACAACATTGTCGTCGCGTGTAAGTAAACTTTCATACGTCTCTTTGTACTTTCATGTGTCTCTTTGTTGTGTAGGCGGAATAATCTTGGAGAAAAAATATGGCTACCGCCATGGAAACAAGTATTTGTATAAAAAATAAGTTTTTCAGTCAACCCATAAACATATGAATACGAAATGTTGTTATGTACTGTCTAGAATAATAGATGGTTAAATTAACATATGTTTGTTTTCAGATATGGGTGTCTTTGAGCCTATTGCTGAAACAGTAATAACTGCTGAATCAGGTAGAGCGGCAGTAATAGCGTTTCCCCAGATAGAATCTGAACCACCGCCGTCAGTCATATGGCAGGACGAGAATGGCGCTCTGCGATATGATCAGAAATACGCAGTCACTGACAAACATGAACTCGTCATACTCTGTACTTCACACGAGGATGAGAGAGCATACAGGTTACATTCAGTTCCTAAATTAGTGTTTCCATTGGTTCCATATTTTAGAATCACTGACGAAAAGGTTATTTAATATTTTCTATTATTTCAGAGTACGTGCCATAAATACACAGTTAGGTAAAGAAGAAAACAGTCCATACATACAACTTAACGTTTTTGGAAACGATAGCAAAGAAATAGCACCAGAAATAATTATAAAACCAGAAGACACGAAAATAGTCAAAGGTCAAGAATACACGAGTTTATATTGTATTGCAAACGCTAGGCCTCTGCATGAATTAGAAACTTTATGGTTTAAAGATGGTATAATGATTGACTTAGCTGGAATAACATTCGACTTAAATGACCAATGGAATAGAACCCTTACTCTTATATCAGCTAATCTGACGCACACTGGTCAGTACACATGCCAAGCCAGATTAAAAACAGGAGGGTACGCTACTGATTCTGCTTCTGCTTTTGTCACGGTGTTAGAAAAACCAGTGTTCCTATCCAATTTGAAATCTGAAACTTTTGGAGAATTCGGTAGCACTATAGTTCTGGACTGCAATGTTCAGGGTATTCCTTTGCCTAGTATTACTTGGTACAAAGACGCTAAAAAGATCGCGAGTGTCGGCGCTGGTGCTGAGGAATCTGATAACCCAGAAAAGGACGACGGCGGAGGCAGGTACCGCGTGGAAGTGGACCGATCTCTCGTCATTAACCATCTCAAAATGGAAGATACTGGCATATACCAGTGTATTGCCAGCAACGAAGCAGGCGAATCTTCGATTTACACGTGGTTGAAGATAAAAAGTAAGTGGATTCACCAATAAAACTATAACAACTCTATGACAGGTTATGTGTTATTAAAACTTGCATACGAGAAACTTAAATAAATGCATGTGAACTGATGTTTAGATGTTTAAAATAATATCATGATTATTTATTATTCATTTCTGGAATTCGCTTTTCGGCGCGTAATGCGATTGTGAGTCTATTAAACCGTCAAGCTCTGTCTGTCTAAGGGTCGTTGTCATATTGTATGTGTATTTAGGTAAAATAACTTTACTGACTAATTAACGTATGCCACTATCGTGCAGTGAAGGACAATAGGCGGCTTCCACGAAGTCACATGAAGTTAATACGAATGAGGACCTCCGATAAAAAAGCAAAAACGTTCAGATTTGACACCGGCAGTAAGAATCAATTACTTGTCATTTAACAATTCACTTATAGCATAGATGATTTTCTTTTTCAGCACAGAGTGATGATTGCTTTATGAACCAATATGTTTTATTCCCTTGCCTTAGGTGATATGCAATATTTTAATTACTTCCTTTTGTTTGATTTGTTATTAGATTATACAGGTCTATTAGAATCATTCCTGCATTATACGATTAATGCGTAATCCGTAGGTACATCATAGATGATTAATATATTAAACAAAGTAGATTAGTTTTAAATACACTTCTAAGCCACTTTTATTGAACCATATCTTATATCTATTAGCATGACAATTTTATTTGCTAAAATAATCAATATTAGATCATGTTATAAGACACGTAAATAATTAACTCGGGTGGAGGAAATGTGGGTAACATTCCTACTTTTATGTGTGGCAAGGTGCGTGTAAAACGCAAGAATTTAACGCACATCCTTCTAAAAAATTCATTCATTCCCAGCAAAATTATAGTGGGCCACCAGACACCTGTGCGGTTTACTAAGTGTCGGCGCTCAATATTGACCATTTAAAGTTATGGTGTTTATACGTATCCACCATGAAATTAATAAATGCCCAAATGATTTCATACTGATTCCCTTTTTTGTAAACTAATCCATCGCGCCATATTTTAAAACTATGGAAAGCAATTATATTTCTTGTATTTTATTTTTGGCAGCATGTGTATACGATACCGTTATTATTATTATTTAATCAAATACATAATTGATAATGCACGTAAAATGTATGTACAACATATTTGTATAAAAAATATGTATAATCGCATGCGCTTTTCACCCAGAGATGAGGTGTCACTGATTTCGTGTGTTATACTAACATAGTTATAGAAGATGTCGTACATAATTGAAGTAACCCGCTAGTTGGGCTCGTGTAGTCGTGTTCTAACAGTGTGCGTGTGGCTTGTAGCGTCCCCGCCCATAATGCAGACTCCGCCGAACAACCTCACCGTGCTGGACGGCAAGGACGCCACCGTCACGTGCCGCGCCGTCGGAGCACCCACCCCCAACGTTACTTGGTATTTTAATGGTTAGTAATTGGGACACTTCTTTGTCATTGTATATACTTTTAGCGGAACGTCCTTTAACGGGGAATCTTAGCGTGTCGCTGGCAGTCTAAATTGTGTCTTCCCAGAACTGAGCTACTATACTTTCGGTAGCGTCTATCTGTTTCTGTAGTCAACAAACAACAGGACACGCAGTTGTTTGTGGAACAGCACCACATTTACACTCCAGGGTAGAGTCATTTATGAATCTCCACCTGAGCAGGTTTTCCTTACCAGGAGAATTAATCATTGAATATTTATTCATTTAAACTTCATGCAAAATAGTGATACATGATATAATAAAATCTCTATATGAATTAATAAATTATGTAGCTCTATACCTACATAATAGATTTACAGAAGTCCATCGTCAAAAAGAGCAAAATATCACATTTTGGTCGTTATCTTGCAATAATTTACTGAGATTGTTTTAAAACTCCGCAACTGTTACAGATTCTTTAATCATAAACTTATCGGCAAGACTACAAGCACTCGAAGAAGGCGACCTGCTAATCACAAGTACCACAACCGCCGATAGTGGAAAATATACCTGCGTACGATCAAACGACGCTGGAAACGTATCCGGAGAGGCTTATCTCACTGTCCTAGGTGATTACCTCATCACTAGTCATCATCACTTATACGTGTCATTTAAAAGTTTATAAATAATTTTGCTTCGTGTCAAGAAATTCTCGTTATTAGTTCCTTTGTAATATTCCCGTAATTGATAAGTTATAAATTGTAGAGGTACACGATAAGATTGGATTTATCAACGCTACGATAGGTATCATCAATTTTTACTTTACTTTCAGTTAAAATGTTGTGGTATTATTTCGCTATCACGATTGTTTTCACCACTGCTGGGTGAGACAACATATTTTAACAAATCAATTCAGCCTAATTAATACGGGTCATGTACAGAAGTCCTAAAATAATATCTGAGATTTAGTTAGGTAGGTACGTTAAACCGCCCGATCCATGTTCTTTGCTTATGTTAAATTAGCATTTCTGTGATATTAGTTTATTTACCTTTTGTCATCTGGACAAGCTCACTGAATTCGTCTCCACCGAAGGGGATTTACTAAAATGTGTAGTTGAGCTTTATGCTGTACCGAGGCAAGGATGAAAGTGCAAGCGATACCCGGATTCGCGGCATTAAATGGAAGATCATACCCACTGCGGTGGATTTATCGGTCCAGTCCGCCGTAAGCCTCGGGCTTTCACGGGAGAGCGTGAATTTTAAAGGAAAAATAAACCGAGTGTCCTCATGACTATATTATTCCCATATATGTATATGAACTGAATTTATAGCAATCACTGTCGTTGAATTCATACTTGATCATTTAAACTAATTTAAAGTCACCATTTTCTATTAAAACACTTTTTTAACAAACAAACTCGAAGACAAAAGGGCAAAGGATTCATTTTCTTAAACCATTTAGATAATATCTTCAAAATGAGGGGAAAACCTTCCGAGTTTACAAAAGATACCTAACCCTTTTCAACGTCATTTTACTTGATGAGATAGAAAAGTATTTTTTCAACCGATATTACACCGCTTTTGGTGAATGACGGGATTTACATACATAGGCCTTTTTATATTTGCACGCAAATCTTTTTAATCCATCCTGCAGCGGAAAATGTTGCTTATCTATTTATGGTTTTTACATTTTAACTCTCCAAATACAATTTCTATGAAAGAAATGCTACTAACAATTCCGGGTACTATTTTTTGAAACGGAACCCTACACACGAATCTTTGTGTTTTAGTGAGAACTCAAATTATTGCTCCACCTGTGGATACACGAGTGTTATTGGGTCACACGGCAACGCTACAATGCAAAGTATCGAACGACCCGAATGTGAAGTACAATATTGATTGGTTCCACAACAAACAGTGAGTTGGGAAGCATTTGTTATTATTGCTTTGATTAAAAACTGGTGACGTGTAAACTATATTATTGTTTTTTTCTAGGCCAATGACAGCTGGTTCCCGCGTATGGGTGTCAGCAGATGGGGCCCTGCAAGTGCAGGCTGTGCGTGCGAGCGACGCGGGCGAGTACACGTGCGTAGTGACGTCGCCGGGCGGCAATCACACGCGACATGCGGTTCTGTCCGTCATCGAGCTTCCGTTTGCTCCCACAAATGTTCGCGCCTTCAGACTCGAAGCTACGTCACAACGAGCCGTCAATGTCACATGGACTCCAGGCTTCGACGGAAACTCCCCGATACAAAAATTCATCGTACAGCGACGTGTTGTTCCTGAGTTCGGTATGTCATTCAGAAGCGATGATGGCATTAAAATTGCTAAATCACATATAAAATTTTTAAACCTTGAATTATATTTGTCATAGGTCCTACACCTGATCCGTTGTTGAACTGGGTAACAGAGCCGATGAATGTGTCAGCAAACCAACGCTGGGTCCTCTTGACTAGTCTAAAGGCTGCTACATCATATCAGTTCAGAGTATCAGCCGTTAACACCGTGGGAGAAGGTCCTGCATCTGACCCAACTGATGTCTTGACATTGCCTCAAGAAGGTATGTAATCTGAGCATTTCAACTCTTATATGAACTTATGGTATAGCCTGAAAAAAGTAAAAAACCGACTAGTTCCACATGGTGCGGGTATTCCACTTCCTAATTAACGACCAATTACTATACAATAAAAGATTAAGCGCAAAAAAACCTGACAAATTATTCGGGCGTCGCGTCGTAGCGTAACACTATTCTGCCGGAACGGGTTTACCGATAACGACAGCAGGACATAAATTATCATAGAGCACGAAATTGCAGCGCCGGCAACGTCTACAGACGGTACTGCTAAAATTCATGGCGTTTCAAAGTGCGTTGAGAATACAACTCCAGTTACGGACGTTAGCATTCTAAGCGGAGTTCGAGCAATAAACGATAACCAACTTCGTTTGTATGGAAACTGCCGCCTTCAGTGGTGGTGCTTTCGTGCTCTGTGTAAATTTATTATTTAGGCTGTGACAACTCGGGACAGAGTATACTCAAGAGTTAAACTGCAAACTACCACTTTTAAAATGGTTCATACTAATTTCACATTGTATGTTGTTAAATACTAGCACAATAAATGGTTATCGCACTTTAAACATTTTATACACCTCTGTTTAATCTGAACTAAAAATTCTAAGTCTTGCGCAGGTAAGATATTTTTGTGGATGTTCTATATCATATTAAATTGTATTCTCTTTGCGATCAAGCAGCCAGTGATCTTATATGCTGCCAAGGTACGCAGAATATTTTTGAAACTTTAGATTGCATTTATTTTGACCATGCCTTTTTCGTATTCTACCTTTTTGAATTTTACAAACGCTGTTTTTAATTAGTAGCAACGTTTTTTTAACGTAACTTAAATAATATACGTGTTTTTTTCTTTTACCAATACATAAAGTGATGCTTATGAAATAAATAAAATTATGTAAGTTGTGATGTCCGTTAGGTTGCATTATTATTGTGTATCGTCTGCATGAAACGTGATTTGTCTATTACTATTACAAAATGTATGTCAGTAGTTACCAATATTTGTGTCCAATTGCATTATTCCTCGAATGCATGGGGTGCATGCAGGTAAAACATTTTAAAAAAATAATTTTATATTTTTTTACTCTCTTTCTTGCTTGTACTGAAACACAGTTAATGCGTATTCCTTTTTAAAAATCCTTTCTAATGAATTTAATATTTATAAAAATATATACCACTTTACTCTCTAACAAGAAAAAAAAACGGCTTGCTTTTGGGGGAGCAATGTTTGCGTGAGGTATACTCATGTTTTAATCATCCTATTAAGAACAGACCTAATTAACTTAATTGTAAATGTTTCCAGCACCATCCGGTCCTCCCGTCGGCTTTATGGGTTCCGCGCGATCTTCATCCGAAATCATAACACAGTGGCAACCACCTCTTGAGGAACACAGAAACGGACACATCCTGGGTTACGTCATCAGATACAGACTACGGGGTTACGACAACAGTCCGTGGACAAACCAAAACATCACCAATGAGGCACAGAGGAACTATCTCATTCAGGACTTGATTACATGGAAAGATTACAATGTACAAATTGCTGCGTACAACGACAAAGGCGTCGGTGTCTTTTCGGATAGCTTCATGATAAAAACAAAAGAAGGTGTGCCCGAAGCGCCTCCCGATAGTGTTCGGTGTGAGCCGTTCAACTCCACATCATTAAGTGTTTGGTGGACACCGCCTAATCCACAGAAAATCAACGGCATAAACCAGGTACATATACACACCAACGCACAGGTGAATAATTTGAAAATCAATACATCTTGAATAAACTACTAACATTAATCATTTTCCCAGGGCTACAAAATGCAAGCATGGATCTGGGACGAGAACGAGGGTGCTAATGTTGAGCAGAAACTTGTCAGCGTCCCTCCCAACCTGCTAGATCCCCTGACTGAGCAATCGGCTGTCATCAGCGGCCTTGAGAAGTTTACTGAGTACAACGTAACGGTGCTGTGTTTCACGGAGCCTGGTGACGGACCGCGCAGTGATTATGTACAAATTAGGACGAATGAAGACGGTAAGCACCCACACG